>JAPVLO010000048.1:0-9887500 GCA_027257055.1 Cephalopachus bancanus
AAGCCCATTAACTTGACCAAACAACAGTGGCTAGCATTTAAAGAATAACTATGAAAGTCACTTACTGTGAAAATACGTACACTAATCTTTACTCTGAATAAACATATAAAGTGAACTAAACATAATGAAACAAAACTAACACAACCAAAATTATTATGGCTGCATAATTGCTCATGAGCTTTTAAGTTTAGGATAATGGTGATTTGGCTGTTTTCCCTTATGCTTGGCAACCTCCTGGAAAACATCTTTGTCTTAAGATAGGCACTGGAGCAATTATTATCCTTGAGGCACCAATTTTATCATTGTGTGAATTTAAAAACTTATGAACTTAAAACAATCTTCAAAGTAGCTATAAAACACTAAATTATAGCATTAAAACTTAATTAATGACGCAAAGTAAAAACTTTGTTAAACATAACCAGAGCCTAATAATTTTTGTCAACCCTCATACATATGTATATTGATTATATAAACTTGTATGATATTACATTTACCAATTATGATTAATACATGGATAAAACAATTATCATGTCTAGAATAGCACTGCCAGCAACTCTCTTAAAAAGAGTCCCAAATTACAGTCCTTGAAGTGCTTCAAGAAAGTTTCCAGGTGCAAAGTTCTTCATGTAGCAGTTTTTCTCTTTTGGGCTTTTACGACCTTCAAAGTTTTGTAATTGCCTTTCTTGTCCAGGTGTCTTTGTTACTTTTCTCTTATCCTGCAGTGTTTATTTCTAAAGAAAACTCAAAAGAAGCTTTTAATGACATTTCCCAGACCCCCAAGGTTGCTTTCTGTATTTAGTTAATTATCATAAAAGTGTCTAATTAGTATATTATGAATTCAGTGAAAACCTACTCTATAAATCGTTTACTTAAAATTTAACTAAAGAATTAAGTAAAAACCTTAACGATTAATCTTTATCCAAAGGTCTGTGAAGACAGTGTTATAAATCACCTACATAACTCCTAGATAAGTGTTAGAACTTAAAATGAGCTCATAATGAACTTACCATAAACTTGTACTTCAAAAAAACCTATGTCTGGCCACTAAGCTGCATAATTCTAAATCAAATAAGGAGTGAATATACTTATATCATTTTTTACTCAAGCAATATCTAGTAACTTATAACCAAGTGAAAGAAAGCATTCTTGATGTGCTTCAGAGTTTAACCCTTGCATATGTTAGAAAAGGCCAAGAGGCATAGTGGGAAAATGGGAAAATGAACCATGACATTCTCAGGTTAGGTGTGAGTACTTCGCATAAACATGCCATTTTCTTCTTCCACGACTGCACAGCATTTCTTCAGCCGCATCAAACAGCAAAGGTGGAAGACAGAAGGGCCTCAGCTTCCTGGGCTCACCCTGCGGCCCGGGGTCTTCGGCCCCCCAGGACCCCGTCAATCAGGTGGACCTCCAAGGCCGGCTCCCAACAAGACTCCAATTGCCTCCTGCCAAAAAAAAAAAAAAGAAGAAGAAGAAGAAAAAAGATGGAAATGGCACTGGCATTATGGGTAGAAGCTATGCAAGTAAAAAGACCTTTGAGCAATGTATTCTAATGAACAAAAGAAAAAAAACTAAACTAGAGTTCTATACAGGCACAAACATTTTCAAAAAATAAAGTTGTAATCAATTTTTTAAGACATACAAAACCTAAAAGAATTCATCACCATAGTCCTCTATTACTAGAGATACTGAAAAAAGTTCGCTTATGGCAGATAATTACAATACATTCAAAGGTGTTCAAGAGTGTTAGTCTTCAGAGGAATGCAAATTGCAATCTCAGTGATGTACTACTACATGACCATTAGAATAGTTAACATTAGGACGTTTGATCTCATCAAGTGTTGCCAAGCACGTAGAGCAACTGGAACTCTCATATACTGTTGGTGGGAAAATAAAGTGGCAGAAACATTTTGGGATAGATGTTGACAGTTTCTAAAAAGTTAAACATACACCTACCATAAAATCTAGCCACTCTACCACTAAATATTAACCGAAGAGAAAGGAAACAAAACGTGCATCCATAAAATTTGCACAAAAATATTCACAGCAACTTTATTTATAATAAACCAAAACTTGAAGCAACCCAATGCACATCAACAAATTTACAAAGAAAATGTGGCACATATATATACATGTATATGCATATATATATATATATATATATATATATATATATAATATATTCAGCAATAAAAATAAGTGAGCTGTTTTTATGCTCAAACACATGGGTGAATATCAAAACAATATCATGCTGAATGAAAGAAGCCAGACAATAGCAGATCAATACCATCCTAATCCATCTCTATAAAAAGTGAGAAATGCTCTTTCATGACAGAAAGAAGATCAGCAGTTGCCTAGGGAGTGGTGAATAAAGAAAGGCAAGAGGAATTAGCAAGGCTCTTGAGGAAACATTTAAGGGTAATATACACATTCATTATCTTGAGTGCAGCAGCACTTTCCCTTTCACACGTATATACATATATCAAAAGTCACCACCTTATTCCCTTTAAATATGTGCAGTTTATTTTGTATTAATTATGCCTCAGTCAAGATGTTAAAATGCCATTATAATTATGAAAATTCAGGAACAATGTTAATGTCCACCAGCGGCAGATAGGTTATATATAACATGGTATAGTTAATATACTAGAATGCTATGCAATAGTTAAGAGCAACATTTAGAATTACACTTTCTGACAATGGATAATGTTCACAATATATTGTTAAGCTGAAAAGCAAATGGACTACTTTGATTTCATTTGGTAACAGAATAATATTACATATGCATTGAGATAAACATCAAAAATAGTTATTTTTGAATGCAAGTATTACGATTGATTTTTACTTTTTCTTTATAATTTCCTGGTTTTTTTTTACTAAAATGAATAATTTTATGATGAAACATATCATCGGTATAACAAAATTTTATTTTAAATAAGAATATTAGCTATGTAGTATCAAGTAGAAAAGCAGAGATTCAGCCATTTTCCAGAATAGACTTCCTTAGAAGTCCTTAGGAATTTTAACAAAGAAAGCCATGACAGATGTAAAAATCAAACTGAAATACAAACAGGTTTCAATAGTTTCTTTTCTCTATAGGCACTAGCGTTGGTTCTCCCATCTCACGGAGTGAAAGTTAAACCAGAGAAAAGTAACTTGCTTAGTGTCACACTACTAAGTGTCACCAGGAATATTAGGGTAATCCTTCCCTGCATCCTAGTGTAAGGCTCCTTTTTATGATAGCAGATAAGTCTAATTCAAGCTAGACTTTTTTTTTGTCTCTCAGTCTTCTGACTTTCCTTAGAAAGCTATCTTCTATTTGAAGATTTCTTCAGGGAAAATCAACAAAATGACTCATTAGCACCTTCAATCTAGGTAAATAATGCAAACTGTCTTAAACAGTAACCCCTGTTTTCCCAAGAGAACTGTTTTCTCTTGTTTAATGTCCTCAATTTTTCCTAATTGGACTAAGCAATGAAACACACTCAGAGGGTATCATGAGGGAGATAAAGATACTAATTATGTTTCAAGGTGGTTCAGTTATCATACTCCATGCTCCAACTATGTCCTTTGAAAGGAGCAATTCGACAGAATTGACCCCGATGTGACCTTCATGTAGTGTTTCCTGATCAGGCGTGAGGTGGCTAAAAAGATTGAAATGAACTCATGGCCATTACGTCTATCAATGCCGACAAGTATAGGATCATCGCATGACAGATAGCTGCATTTACGAGATTAAATGCGCGATGGCTATTGTTTGCTGGTTCAGAGCCAGGGGTAAACGGAAGGTGCTGGTCACGCTGTCCTTCAAGATGGCCTGTTAAGTTTGCACCCCACATAGGCTGCATAGTATAAGAATGTCTACCCATTAAACCGTCTGCAATGATTCAATGAGGAAGCTTAAAGGACTTTGCTATCATACTATACAGGGAAATAGTATCACCCTGCAAAACTTATAGATTACAGAGTAGGTGAGATTTTGAAATTATTTACAGTTTCTCTTGAGATGAAGATGCGTGTTCAACATCACACAGGAATCTACTATCAGAAGCAAGGACAGAACATAGGTCTTCTGAGTTTGGGTTACCCAAACGGTGTCTGAAACAATGTTGTCTTATTTTAAAAACAATAAAGAGTTATATGTTTTTGTTTTAATCATATTGAAGAGCTGGCTTCACCCTCTGTTGAACTTCTTGCTAAATAAACTAATTTATACATTTTGCGGTTTTCAGAAGGTTATATTTTCTTAACACATAGCAAGAATGACAAATTAATATTTCTCTCCATTAGCAGAAGGGATATAATTACACTTACGTGGTAAAAATATATATATTATTGACAACTATTAATTCAATTAATATTAATAAATCTTATTAACAGTAGTAACATAAATGAATATTTCTTTATTTTTAATAGCCAGTCCACAGTTATTCATAGTTCATAAAACTGGCAATATTCCTCCATTGTGACATGAGTCATCATGATTCATAGATAATCTTCAACTAATAGAATGTGCTATACAGACATATACAAGCATCATCTCCTTTGGAATTACAATATTGGCTTACCTTTAGCATTAGCATATGAATAAGCCTCTGTGTATATTATTTTATTTACTTTAGGGGTTTTATTGTTGATAGTCTTTAAAATGTTAGTCTTATTTTATTTTTTTTTTTGTTTTTGTTTTGAGTCAGAGTCTCACTCTGTTGCCCAGGCTGGAGTGCAGTGGCACGTTCCTGGCCACCACAGCCTCAACCTGTGGGCTCGGGCAATCCTTCCACCTCAGCCTTCCAAATAACTGAAACTACAGGCACGCACTACCACGCCCAGCTGATTTTTAAAAATTTATTGTAGAGACGATGGCTCACCAAGTTGCCCAGGCTGGTCTCAAACCCCAGAACTCAGGCAATCCTTTTGCCTCGGCCTCCCAAAATGCTGGAATTACAGGCTTACGCCACCATGCCCAGCTAAAAATGTTAGCCTTATTTTAAGGACATACATTTTCCTTAGCTATCATTAATAGGAATAGTTATGTTGTTACTCAGCCATTGGTTTGCCTCTATTTTTTATTCACATTTTGATCTTTTATTTTTTACAATGGGTGCAAGAAAGCTCAATGTTACCTTTAACTGACATACAGATGCATTATCCATGTTATCCACAGTACTGGATTCTATACTTATTTTATCTTTGCCTATGTTTCCTCAATTTATTTAAAGACATTAACAACTTTTTTTGTCTAAAAAATAATTGTTGAAACATAATCACCAGAATAAATACACATCAATAGAAGAGTTTTGGTTAAATATAGTAAATTGAATAGCTATATCATACCCACTCTCTCCAGAAAGTCCACCAAAAGAGTAGGAAAAGAACAATAAAATATACATTTACATAGACTAAGAAAATAAGATATGTGACAACTGATGAATGAAATCCTCATTTTTGGAAGGAAATGTAAAAGAAAGTGATAGATAAATAATATAGCAAAATAGAATGCAAAAGAGAAGCATGGAACTTTACAGAACACACCTTGTGAAGCCACAAGAATCAGAATCACTGGGCAAGTAGGAAAACATAGGCCAAAAACAGAGGAGATGGTTCAACTCTGTGTAAAAAACATAACCCCAGGTCTCCTCCTCTTAATATGGCAGAGAACAGGGGTTTATTCTCCAGAGACCTTTAACCAGGGAAAGTATGGTGCTCAGAGATTCTGAGCACCACGAAGAAGTTGCCCCAAACCCTGGTAGGGAAACCCCATCAGCAAGTCCTTCTAGCCCACTGAAGTTCCCATCTCAGATCAGAGTCTCGCTCTTAATTAAAAATGGACATCGAAGTCTTGCCAAGCACACAAGCACAATTTCCAGTGTGAAAAGCAGAGAGGAAAAAATCTGAAAAAAATAAACATGATGTGAGTTTCCATAAAATAAAAATAAAAGCCCAAATTATTATCATACCATCAGAAGGATATATTGTTTCTATGCTCCGGTTATGTATTACTGCATAGCACACTGCCACAGGATTTTGTGGCTTGAATTGGTTTATGGTTATTCCTCGTAGTTGTAGGGCTTGGCTGTACACTTCTTGTTTAAAGGTCCTCATATGTTGCAGTTAGGTGGTTAAATGCTCTCTCCACATGACCGCTCCATGTGGTTACCTTGGGCTTCCTGTTGCTAGTAACTCTTAGAATAGTCAGACTTCCTATATGATGCCAGCATTGCCCAGAGTAAATGTTCCAAGAAACAAAACAGGACAATTCTAATCTCTTAGTCTCTGAGAGACTGGATCAGTGCTTCTTCCACCATATTTGATAGATCAAAGCCATCCTAGAACTGCCAAGATTCAAAAAGAAGAGTCATAAACTCTTCCTCTCAAAGGGAAGAGTGTTAAATAATATGCGGCCATTTTTAATCCTCCACAATCAAAAGTGCAATAACAAGATGGCAGAGAAAAAAAATATCAGAGTCAGAAAGAGTACTGATTAATTTAAATAGGATAGCCAAAATGTAAAAAAATTACATATACGCACACACTCATAAAATAAAATGTTTGTTAGATTATAGCATTGAATCACCTAGGAACTAGAACAATAAAAACAACATAACCAAAGGGTGAAAATTAGGAAAGAAGCATTTAAAAACTGTTCTATATTTATCAAGGCAATGCAGCCTCTAACTAATCAAAACATCAAAAAGAGAAAAATAGGTATAAAGTAATATAGGTCCTTGAAAATAAAGAACAGGAGAAGGAAGAGGAAGCAGAAGACATGAAGAAAAGAGATGGAAGGTAGTCAATGAATTCTTAAAAGTTTATAGAAAAGTAGGACGTAGTCTTCCAGATTTTTTTCAGCATAATATCATGAAATTTCAAAATATAAGATTATTTTAAAAAGTGATAAATTTCCAGAAAGCAAAAAATACTAAAGAAAAGAAACATAGAAACAAAACAAAACAAAACAAAACAAAACAAAATGCTATCTTACGCTTTAATGTCAAAACTGGAAGCCAGAGAACAAGGACTCAGAATTCTTAAGGGAGATAATTTTCTACAATTTTACACCCAACAAAAATCATCAATCAAGTGTGAGATATAATAAGGGATTATTCAGACATGCATGTAGATGTGTTCACCAAAAAAGGGAGAAATCCAGGAAATAAAAATGCATTTGATTCAGTAAGTAGATGACAGGACTTAGAACAGGGCAGGTCTTTGCAGCATCGGGGCCAAGGACTCTCAGGACTGTGTGAAGTAGAAAATCGACCAGCACAAATAAGAACAAGGGAGAGGGATAAAGCAATACGTACAATGACAATGTTTGGGCATATTTGAAAGAGGTTTTAAAGTTCTTTCTATTCGTTAGCAAAGCAAGAATGGTAAATCTATGAACACTGAACAAAACGCAAATGTTTATATCTCTATTAATAACTCTAGATAAATTGCAACAGTACATACAGGAGGAATCTCATCAGGAAACTACCTGACTAAGCAGTGAACAGTACTTACATTGCCAACATAAGAGAGAGATATTACTAATGCTCACTAAAATCCTTGTTCCTCTTTCTTCCTGAGCATATGAAAAACCACCCTTCCGAGTTCTTTTGCACTTAGGGAAGACTGTGTTCAATTTAGACCAAAGATTGCGAGCAGAAGTAGCCAGCCACACCAATTCCAGGATGAGGTAGGGAAAGGCTCTGTGTGATTTTCAGTTTTTGTCTTCCTCTGCTGTGGTCCTTGAGGAAGTCACTTGTTCTAGATGCTACAGTCCAAGACATTGAAGGAACATAAAAAAACCAATTTCCCACTTCTCATCAATCCATGATGGAATGATATTATACTCTGGGCTATAAATCTTTAATGTATTAGTCACTGCAGGTAATTTTTTGCTGTGGTATATTCTATCCTAGCCTCTCCCATCCATTACTAATGTAAACTCTAAGCATTATATTCATAAGAAGTTGTAATATATTAATTTGATTGGGTCTGGGAGTCAGAATGGAATAGTAGTCGTCTCATTAAAACCCCACCCTCCTTCATAGCAAGTCAGTAGACACTGCGTGCCATTAATACAGAATGACAATATGATGATGGTAATTAGAAATGAGAGCTTAACAAGAAGAAAATGCCAACAAAATTACAAGTAGTTTATAAGAAGAGCCTATGGATGGAGGGGATTAGGGAAGGGGCCATTATTCATTTTTAAGAGAAATTCCTTTTGTAATCGTGTGCTTTCATTTCTTTAACAAAATAAACATTAAAGAATATATATCATTCATAAATATATGCTGTGATATTATTATAAAGTGTTACTTTCTGTTATGAGGACATCAGAATATGGAGTTAAAATTTAGATGACTTTTTGGTTAAGGTAAATACTAAGCTGCCCTAACTGGTAAACCCAGACAGCTCAGCAGTGTAACATGGTCAACATTCGTTTCTTGCTTATATAATTATATGGTATATGTGTTTCCAGTAAAGCAGCTTCCCCACACGCATTGATTGAAAACTGAGTTTCCTTCTCTCTTGTTGCTCCAATACCATCAGCACATTACCCCTCAGGGTTTATTGGGATTATCCAGCAGGTAGAGAGAGGTTGGGTTGGAAAATGTCTTAGGCAGTTAAGGCTGCTATAAAGTACCACAGACTGGGTGGTTTCTTTAAAAAACAACAACAACAAAAACAAACCAACAAAAAATATGAAATTGATGTCTCATGGTTCTGGAGGCTGGAAGTACAAAATCAGGGTGCCAGCACGTTCGGGCTCTGGTAAGGGTCCCTCTTCCAGTTGCAGACAGATTACCAAGTTCTTATTGTTACATAACAGAAAGAGGGTGAGAAACTTTCTGGAGTCTCTTTTATAAGGACACTAACACCATTCACAAGGTCTTCACCCTCATGACCTAATTGCCTCCCAAGGGAGCCATCTCCTAACACTATCACCTTGGGGATTAAGATTTCAATGTATGAATTCTAGGAAACACAAGCATTCAGTCCACAACATGTGCTAATTCAATTGCTGATTTCTTCCATTGGCTTTATTTTGGCTGGCTCTTGTTTTTTAAATTGAAGACACCTATATGCTCTCAGGGGAATACCGATATTCACGGTTCAACATAAATGTCATCACTCATTTTAAATGGACACTGAGTATAGCAACTGTGGATGGGTTATTCAAGGGACAAGGCTTAGGCCATCACACAGGTGTCTTAGAAATGAGACTGGGTAGAGAGGTTCCAAGAATTTCTCTTACTCCTTTTCTGACAAGACCTTCCCTTGTTGACCATCAACCAAAATCAAGACATACATAATGTGTTATCATGGCTTCTTGGTTTACCTGTGTCCAAAACACTGCCCTGTTTATTTTGGCATCCTTCTCATTGCAGCCAGGAACCCCCAATAGTTTTCTGCAGAGTGTAGGCGGTGCTTTTTGCTTTGCACACACAGGCACACCCTTCTGTGTCCTCAGCACCCCAGCCTTTCAGACTCAGCCCGAATAACTCCTCTATGAAACCTTCCCTCATAGGTGGCCTCATGGAGTGGGGAGGGGTTAACATGTCCATCTACACAGATTATTTTAGACTTTTATTTGAATGTAAAAACTTTAATTCCTTTTGCACATAACAAGATTCATAATCATAATCATAGTAAATGTGCATTATGTACTTGCAGGAACTGTTATAAGTATTCCACATGTACTAATTCCACTCAATTCTCACAATAATCATGGAGGTAGGCATCCTTATTACGTCCCTTTGGCAAATGAGATAACTGGGACACTGACAAGACAAGTCACAGGGATATTAGAGATACAGCCAACAGGCACAATTTAGGGTCCCACTGTCTAGTGTAGAGGCACTCAGTGAATATCTGCTGAATGAATATGATCTGAATAACATATTATTTATTTGAAAATGAGGAAGCATTTCACTGTGTTCTTAAATATGTGTTTGCTTGTTTGTTTGTTTGTTTGTTTTTCTTTTTATCCTTCATCCAGGGACAAGATGAGGCGATTTAGTCTCACAGCCCCTGAGGGTCAGCAGTAAACCTCAAAGGACAGGTAGAGCTCATGCAGAGGATTCATACGAGGTGTTCATTCAAGCTGTTGGATGCAATAACAAATCTCATTTTTCTCGGGGACTGCCATTTCTCCCAGAGATGTGTACTGAAAAGAGTGGGTTTAATGCTAGACATTGGAAATAGAAAAAAATAATTGTCGAATACAACCCTGCCCTTTTACTGCTTGAAGTCCAGTGTAAGAGATTAATAACGAAATGGATCATTGCACTACAGCATGATTAGGACAGTGGTAAAGTTACTGGTTGAATACTTTTGAGTATTGATTCATACCTTTTATGATGGAAAGTATTGTTCTAAATTATTGGCACAAAGTTAAATTGAAAATAATTAGGCATGCAATTTATCTCTCTAAGTAGCACGCACATGCGTGCGCACGCACACACACACACACACACACACACCTATATCTTTGATTTCTTCACTTATTTGCTATGTGACTTGGAATACAGGTTTCTATTTTCTCACAACTGAAATAAAAATAACAGTATTTCAGCCGGGCTCGGTGGCTCAGCCTGTAATCCCACGCTTTGGGAGGCCGAGGTGAGTGGATTGCCTGAGCCCGCGGGTTCGAGACTCGCCTGGGCAACTTAGCGAGACCTCCTCTCTACAGTAAATCAAAAATCAGCCGGGTGTGGTACTGCGCGCCTGTAATTCCGGCTACTGGAAAGGCTGAGACGGAAGGATCGCCGGAGCCCAGCAGGTCGAGGCTGCGGTGGCCGGGAGCGTCCACTGCCCTCCAGTCTGGGAACCAGAGTGAGACTCCAACTCAAAAAAAATAACAGTATTTCTATTTTAGTATTTGTAGCATTATATGAGACAATATATTTAAAAAATTTTTTAAAGTTCTTGTTCAATTAAAAGTTGGTATTTTTGTACACATTAATCAAAAACACCATTAGAAGGAATAAAATCTCGTATTCCATGGTTAGTAAGGTGTATATAATTAACAGTGTTTCAGGTGATGGATATCTCAATTACCCTGATTTGATCATTACAAATTATAGGCAAATATCAAAATATCACATACCTCCACAAAATATGTACAATTATTATGTATTGACTTAAAAATGGGGGGAAAACAATTGGTATATAGTATTAAAGACCATCAAAATTTAGCCAGTAATGACACCCACTCCAGACAAGATGGTATAGAGCCATTTCTTCCTATTCCTTCTTGCTAAACACTGCTGTAACCCTTGGAAATAACACATCAGACAACAAAGGAAAACTTTGACAGGTGGTAAGAAGAAGGGGAAATATTTGGGGATCCCAGTAATGAAGAAACAACACAACAGTTTTTTTTTTAACCCCCCATTCACAGAAGGCAACTGAGACGTGGCATTTTCTGGGCCCTGATCCAGCAATAAATGATGGTTCAGGCAGATTCATTCATTCCTACAGCCTCCTCCCCACTTCCCACCCTCACACATCCAATCTAACAGTTGTCGCTCTGATAATATCACATGAGTTCAATACCACCTGGAGTGCTCCGTCCTGCCAAGAGATTAGTTGGGCATGTGAAACTCAAACTAGGGTCCAAACTACAGCAAGCAGCCCAGTTAGGGAGGCCTCTTTGTCCCCAGGGGCACAAGACTCTTTGTTAGAGTCACAGAGGCAATAGGAGACAGAAAAGAGGTGTGAGGGAGGAAATGTCTAGGGGGGACCCTACCGTGATGACACCCTTCCACCACAGAGCCTCCGGGTGGTACAACCTGTGGCAATTCCTTTCATCCCCATAGGCCGCACAAGCAGGGAGGCGTGGAAGCTCCAGAGGCGTCAGGTAAACCAACCACATCGAAGCAATTCTTCCAAGGCTTCAAAAATTCAATTGCTGCTGGAACTACCACCCATAAAAGTAGGTTGCAACACACACAGCAACCTAAAGGGTGACTGCCTGTAAAAGAAAAGATTCAAGTAGTACCCAGGTGATATGTTAATTAACTTATTTTGGGAATCATTTCTAAATGTGTACCTATATTAAACCATCACATTGTATACTGTAAATACATGCATTTTTGTCACTCACAGACCAAAGAAGAAAAAAATGAATAAATACCCAGTATCTAGATTTTCCTAACAAAATAAACACAACATTCAGGGTATATATATTAAAAAATTACCCAATATAGCAAGAACCAAGAAAATCATTATTTAAGTGAGCAAAGACACTCAACTGATCATGACAGTGAGAGGAATCAGATGGCGGAATTATCTGCCAAGTATTTTGAAAGCAGTCAGAGAGAAATGGCACAGAGAGGGAACACCGATTCGAATGAAAGCAGAGCCTTCAACTAAAGCCATGAAGGCCAGAGGTAACAGGCCCAGTATTTTTCAAGTGCTGGAAAGAAAAGACAGAGTTTTCTCTATCTAGTGAAGCTCTCCTTCAGGAACGAAGGAGACATAAAAGCTTTCTCCAATGAAGGAAAACGAAAGGATTTGTTTCCAGCCTAACTGTCCTTAAAGTTTGGCTGAAAGAAGTTCTTTAAGAAAGAAAAGGCAGGAGGACATGAGAAAAGAATCTTGGAGCACCGGGAATGAGGAAAGAACAACAGAAAAAGCAAAATTATGGAGACATATAACATGCCGTCCTTTTCCCCTTCATGTTGATGATGGAAATAAAAATGCCATTTCATAAAAAAGGATATTTAAAAGAGAAGTTAAAGGGATCTTTGTTTTTTTGAGTTGGAGTCTCACTGTGACCCAGGCTGGAGTTCAGTGGCACATTCACCGCCACCACAGCCTCGATCTACCACTGGGCTCAAGTGATCCTCAGCACTCCAAGTAGCTGGAACTACAGGCATGGGCCACCATGCCCGGCTAACTTCTTGATTTATTGTAGAGACGAGGTCTCACCAAGTTGCTCAGGCTGGTCTCGAACCCCTGGGCTCAGGCAATCCTCTAACCTCGGCCTCCCAAAGTGCTGGGTTTACAGGCTTGAGCCACCGCCCCACTGCACCCGGCCAGGGAGTTTAATGAAAGCAAAATTTCCACATTTCACTTAAAGTGGTAAAATGCTGATGGCAGTATGCTGTAAGACCTATTTGTAAATCAAAGTATCAGAGGAACTGCTGCTAAACTCTACAAATAGATACATAGGAAAACACTAGACAGAGGTCAAGGCGGGTAAGGAAACAAAAAACAGGAAAAACAGAAACAAAATAATAAAAATGGAAGCATTAGCATACAGATAATTACCTTTAATATAAATACTCTAAATATGCTAATCAAAAGAAGAGATTACAGTCACTATATAATTGTGTTTACATAATACTTAAGGTTATCAGCTCTTTTTTTTTTTTTGAGTTGGAGTCTCACTCTGTCGCCTCGACCTGCTGGGCTCCGGCGATCCTTTCGCCTCAGCCTTTGAAGTAGCTGGAACTACAGGCGCGCGCTACCACGCCTGGCTCATCTTTGATTTGTTATAGAGAAGAGGTCTCGCCAAGTCGCCCAGGCGGGTCTCGAACCAGCGGGCTCAGGCAATTCACTCACCTCAGCCTCCCAAGACGCAGGATTACTGGCTGAGCCACCAAGCCCGGCTTGGTTATGAGCTCTTAAGTTTAGAGACCTATTGTACAAATATGGCATTGTGAGTAATTAGTTGGAAAGTTTAAACAAGTAACTTATTTTTTCGGAATCTCAGTTTTTCACATATAAAAACAGAGATGGTGGCACCTACCCGATATGCAGTGAGCACTTAGTACAGCCCAGTGGTATACCTTTATCCTATATGGCAGTATATTGTTTAGAAATAGACATGTAAACTTAAAAGAAAGAGTCGTGAAAGACTTTTTAGAGTGAACGGAATGTAGAGAGTCACTTCCTTGACATGAGTTGATCTTATCATTTGGAGTTCAGTGAAGGAAACAGCACTCTCAGTGTTTTACACTTGAAGAGGTTTTATTTTCCAGAAGAGATAGACTTTTGTTTTTCTCTTACACAAGAGTAGAAAAGTGCGTGGACTACAGAGAGTAGACAACAGAAATTATCCTCTCACTATTCTAGAAGCTGAAAGTCTGAAATCCAGGTAGGGGTTTGACAGTCTTCCTAGCTCGCTCTAGGGAAGACTTTTCCATGGCCTCTAAGCTGTTGTGTGTCGTTGTCAATCCTTGGCATTTCTCAGTTTGTGTCAATTCAATCTCTGCCTCTGTTATCACATGCCTTCCGTATGTGTATCTGTGTCTAAATGTCTCTCTCCTTATAAGCACACCAATTACTAGATTTAGGGCTTGCCCTAAATTCAGCATGATTACATTTTTACTTAAACTGATTATATCAGCCAAGACCCTAAGGTCAAATTCACAAATGCCAAAGACCAGGCCTTTGACACATCTATTTTGCAAACACAGTTTAACAAGCAACAACAAGCCAAGCCAAATAAATAGCAAAATGATTTTTATCAAATTTACAGTTTTAAGTAAACGGTTTTTTAAAATTGAAATGTAGCTTTACATTAGCAAAGTTCCAAAACTGACAGTGTATAGTTCATTTAATTTAGTCAGCAAATAAATTATACATCCACCACAATATTTTTTAAAAAAGAACATCAATAGAACTTGAGTGTTTTTCCCTGTGACACATCTACCCATGTTATTCCCAAGCAAAAGTTAGTTACTATACTGATTTCAATTAACACAAAATAGTATTGCCTGTTTTGAATTTTCTAAAATGGGGTGATACAATATTTACTCTTATTTCTGGGCACTTTCCCTTAATTTTGTGTTTATAAGAACATCCTTATTTTTGCGTGTAACAGACCTTCAGAAACGACTCCCAAAAATGCTATAGAACTGATCTTGGAGAATAGTTGCCATCAGGAATCTCACAGTCAAACTGCTGATCCAAGAACAAATTACTATGACGGTGATCTTGGAATTAAAAAGTCGAATGCGGGACACCGTAATGACCAACAGTGTGACTTCAGTGCCTCTTGGACAACCAAGGAAAAAGGAGACCAGATGCCAAAACAGTGCTAGGGAAAAATCTTACAACACTGCACAAGGACATTTAAAAAGCAGAACCTGTGTTACATCAAGAAGCACAGCAGCAAAGGGGGATGGGAAATGCATTTTTTAACATCTCCGTCTGAAGCAGCAGGAGGGTACAATGGAGGTGGAACTAGCAGTCCACAACATCTGTTTGCAGTAACAGTAAGGAACAGCAAAAAATGCATAATGAGTTGAGGATTGTTCGGGGTTCTGAAAGACAGTATTAGCTGAGAGGACAACGAATGAAGGACATTTTAGGCAGAGAAGAGGAAATGCCTGGAAGGTTCTGGAAGCTACTGTAGTAACCACTTTAGTCAAGGTCGCGATTACAAGAATTACTAAAGTGACGCACAATCAAGAAAACCATATGATCTGTTTTGATTTTAATCTTTCTTTTACTGTAAGAAGCTTTATGAGATTAAAGTAACATTTTCACTTGGCAAAAACCCTAACTTTGCAAAGCATAGATGTTGAAAACACAAGCTTCTTCTGTGCAGTCCTTAGCCTCCCAGTTCCGCTCCTAGAGTCAACTCCTGTGGTTCGTTTATCTTTTATTATTTCACAAAATTTAGTCATTTAATACACTAGAAATATTTACATGTGTCTGGCCATATATCTATGTATCCTTAACACGCAATAAGAGAGTACAGTAATTTTATCCTACATCTGGGTTTTATCGCAGAAGTATTTCCTCATTAGCACATGTAAATCGACCTTATTTTTTAAAAATAGTTGCTTAATATTTCGTCTAAATAATGCTTCTCAATATGTTTTATCAACATTCCACTGATGGTCATATATATATCCATCAGGGCACAGAAACAGAAAGACTTTAAATGACCATCAGTGGAATGTTTTTATATCACACACACATATTTGCCTAAAGGGTAAATTTAATAAGAATTTCTGCTGGGTCAACAATGTTTATCTTTCATTTTGGTATGTATTACCAAATCTTCTGCCAAAGAGATTGCTGTAATTTTTGCTTACAACAACAGTTTTCCTACAGTTACATCCGTAAAGTAAGCCTTTGCTGAAATCAATAAATTGCCTGGATTAATAAATTTGTCAAGATTAATTTAAAAAAGCAAAAGTAGATGTATTAAGTTTAATTTGCATTTCTTTAATGATGTGACATCGGACCTTGCCAGTTTGAGCCTTAGAAAGATGTCTGTGGAAGAATGCTATGGTGAAGGAACACTAGATTTGAGATTTGAAGAGCAACAATGTAATGGGATAAAGTAGAAATCAGTTTCCTTTTTTTTTTTGAATTGTAGTCTCACTCTGTCGCCCAGACTGGAGCGCAGTGGCACACTCACAGCCACCCCAGGGTCGACCTGCTGGGCTCTGGCAATCCTTCTGCCTCAGCCTTCCAAGTAGCTGAAACTACAGGCGCGTGCTACCATGCCTGACTAATTTTTTTTATATTTATTGTAGAGACGAGGTCTCGCCAAGTTGCCTGGGTGGGTCTCGAACCCATGGGCTCAGGCAATCCACTCGCCTCGGCCTCCCAAAGTGCTGGGATTACAGGCTGAGCCCCTGAGCCTGGCCAGAATCATTTTCAATGAAGGGCAAGTTAATACAAATGACTTCATCAATGGGAAGTAGATGGTATTTTTACCTGGAAAGGGATAGAAAATGAGTATCTGTTAGCTTTCCCCAATTCAACGTATTGTTTGGTTTAAGGATGTTGAGCTTTTGTATTTTTTTCTTTTTTTTTTTTTTTTTTTGTTTTTTTTTGAGTTGGAGTCTCACTCTGTCACCCAGACTGGAGTGCAGTGGCCGCTTCCGGCCACCGCAACCTCAACCTGCTGGGCTCCGGCGATCCTTCCGCCTCAGTCTTCCGAGTAGCTGGAATTACAGGCATGCGCTACCACGCCCGGCTGATTTCTTGATTTATTGTAGAGATGAGGTCTCGCTGCCCAGGCGGGTCTCGAACCCGCGGGCTCAGGCAACTCCACTCACCTCAGCCTCCCAAAGGCGTGGGATTACAGGCTGAGCCACCGAGCCCGGCTTGTATTTTTTTCTTTTAAAATAATAGCCTCAGTTGACATTATATTGAGATTTGCCCTAACTACCATATTACATCCACTTGTCAAGGATCCAATTGCCCCTCTCCCAGTGTGAAAACCTACTTCTGTTCCTGAAAAATAGTTTATGAACCAAAGGTGGTTGCTACAAAGCTATCCATTGAGCTTGAGCGATGAGGCCAGATAGTATCATTTTAAGAGGTTGTTCTTCAAGAAACTCTGGAAACCAGCGCATGATTTAGAAACAAGAGAAGCCAAGACTCAAAATTCAGCAACAACTAGTAGCTTGGAAGGAAAACCGGAGAGGCTGGCCAACCCTAATACTGCCCCTAGTTTGAATGAGGCTGTTTTTACACAAAATGGGCTTGTGGAAAGATGATTCTGCTTCCTTTGTCTGGCAAAGTTCAGCGCGGACTTTTCATTTCCAGAAACGTTACTTATTCTGAAAAAACCGATGATATAAATGGGAAAACTTCCAGGACAGACGAGACATCAGCGTTAACTCGCATCGCTTACTTCTTTTGTGGATTAGAAAATGAGACAAGTGGTGAAATTGCCAACCATTCCCATAGCAGACTAGAGGAAGGACTGGGGCCTACCAGTTACTCTGACTCCTGACTCCCCGACTCTTAGATCTCACTGAAAACGGAAATGGCGTAGAACTGTAGGAAAGGCCTAGTGCTTTGAAAAACAGACATTTAGTTGTATTCACTATATTATTAATGGGAGATCTGATGGCAAACGTGCTTAAATTATGAGTTACAGAGGTAACATAGATTCAATCTTCTATGTGTTATGTGACATTCATAAATATAAACAAAATCCACTACTCATTTTTCCTCTAAACAGCGGAATACCTCTTTGGTAGTCTGAATTATCTATCAATAGGTAGGGGCCAGAAGTTTCATTACTGCCGGGCTTGGTGGCTCAGCCTGTAATCCCAAACTTTGGGAGGCTGAGGTGAGTGGATTGCCTGAGCCCACGGGTTCGAGACCCGCCTGGGCAGCGAGACCTCATCTCTACAATAAATCAAAAAATCAGCTGGGCGTGGCAGCGTGCACCTGTAGTTCCAGCTACTCGGAAGGCTGAGGCGGAAGGATCGCCGGAGCCCAGCGGGTTGAGGCTGTGGTGGCCGGGAGCAGCCATTGCACTCTAGTCTGGGTGACAGAGTGAGACTCCGACTCAGAAAAAAAAGAAGTTTCATTACTTTTTCCTCTACTCTGCTTTTGTTTTCCCTCTATGCTGTCTTGTGGGACACAGGTAATGAGAGGAACGAAACCGCATTTGAAGTGAGGGTTTGGTCACTTGTACTCACACTGGATATGCTTCCCGTTTTTAACTCTGCAGTACCTGTTGTTTTAATTTTTAAGTCATTAAGAAACAAAATTAACAAAAATTTGAACCCGCCCCTCCCCCAACTCAAAGCCATTAAACTCCTCAAGCATTCTGCATGATAGACCAGTCAATATAGCTTGGGAAATGAAATGAATATTTTGAATTTTTCTCCTTTTCTTTCCACTGAAAAATTATTGAATTTCAAATGTCTCCTATTGCATCTTCCTGCCTCTGTGGCTCCCCTGCTATATTTTTCCAGCTGATAGTGGGTGAAGTTACTTAAATACAAGTTGAAGGAGTTAAGTCTGGCTAAAATCATTTCAGGGCTTCCCATTGAATTCGAGCTCAATACGGGATTCCTAGACCCAGCAGGCAAGAGCCCCAGGGGAGGCTCCTTTTCTTTCCCTGCAGCCTGGGTCATGGTGACTCCCACATCTCACCCATTAAACCTTGTGCGTTTCCCATAAAGGCACATGACTGCTCGTGTTATGTCAGCTGTGGGAGGACTTCCTCCTCCTGATGCCGGCTCGGCCTTTGTGATCACATGGTTGTCTTTCAAGGCTCAGTGCTAGGACCATCTAATTTATGAACTGTGTCCCAGACATGCCAATTAAAAGAACTCTTTATTTCTTGTATGCCTTAACCATACGCAGTGGATATTTATGGTTTCCACACACATGCCTTCCTTTTTTGGGAGACTGTATCTCCTCAACTCTAGTTGATTCTAATGAGAACTGGTAATTACAGGGCTTTCTTCATCACCCAAGCAATATTGCCTCACTCACTGGCCATAAAGATGAGTCCAAGGACTCAGTAGGTGAACTGTCATCGGTTAATTCAGTACATAGAATTTTTTTTTTTTAACAAGTGCTAAGGGAGAGTCTGGGAAGATGTGGGACTGGGTGTGCTCAAAGCCAGGATTCTAGCCTCATGGAAAAAGAGAATGTTAAGGCTCATACGGAAAGGAACAGAGATAAGATATGGAGAGGTACAATGAAATTCCTGTCCCCATGTCCCATACCCCTGCTATTCTCGTATTGTTTTATTACTCTGAACATTCTCTTTTCCACTTAAGTAGCTTGATTTATGTTTTTTTTTTTATAACCAACAGAATGCCGAGGACTACAGACCATATGTGAACTTCTAATATAGTTACTATAATATTTTCCTCAACACATTTATTTCTATGCTTCTGGCTCTGGATATTTCTATGTCTAAAATTAGCTACTTAGTTGCTTTAAATGAATGTACTCCTTTCTGAAATTAAAAGGTACTTAAGAGAACATTATGCTTGCCATACTGATTATACCAAAGTAGGCATGTCAAGGGGTAGAGCTCTAAAGATGGGCTTAGGCACCTGTGATAAAATCACCACAATCCTATTAACAAGGAAGTTTCCTTTGACATGGAAATGGACTGAGGTGGGCGCAAAAAATGCAAACATTGCTTTCTTAATGTTGCTTTCTCTGGCCTGCTGTGGAATCCGCTCTGCCTCGAATATGCCATGAATGGAGAAGTCATTAGAGTTTCTGCAGCAAGACAGGGCCTTTTGTCTCTGGTGAAAACTTGTTAAAGATGACCTAACAGGGTGGTTACCTCTCCACTCTCTGTTTTTCAATGGAGCAATCTGGGACTACAAATTCTCAGATGATAGTCAGTGGAGCAAAAGGTCACTTCAAGTTGTCAGCAGGTGCCAAGGGCAGTTGGAGGAAATCTTCACCTGCTACAATCCTTGGTCCTAATTAGCCTCTTCTTCATTAATTACATGCAGTCGCCCACAGTCCTAGGAGCCAGGGAGCTATTTTGTTTGGCACTTCATCTTTTAGAGAGTATTCTCTGTCTCTTTTTAAATGTAGGCATGATGCCACAAATCACACACACGAAAAGCTAAGTATATCCTGGACAACTTGTTTGCGTTAGAATATGAATGTCTTTCTAAATAAGATGGGTGTCCTTGGAAGCCATGCGTTTCTTACTAAATTCCCATGGAAGTGATTTACAGGAACTGTCTCTCGGAAAATGGCAAGGAGAGGTCACTGGGTTATGCCTATGAGATCCAGGAGGTGACAGCACTTTCTAATTCAGACTGTCCATTAAGGCCCCAGTGGACTCTCACTGCCCGTGTCCCAGTCAAAATAGCCACCTATTTGAAATTGGCGGGAGACAGGTACCAATCTGAGCAAAAGTTCACAAAATTTCACTTCAGGTACCGAAAGGACATAACATGGATTTAATACACTCAGCGAGCGGCCATTTTAACATGGCCCAGTTGTCACGCTTTTCTAGCTGTTCACTTACCGTACCCTCTAACCATTAGCCAAGGACAGAACCGGTTTCTCAGAGGTAGCTATTAATGATTGTTTTACAACCACTCTCCCCAGCAAGTTCTGTACTAATTAGCTTTTCCATTTCAAGTATTTGCTTCCACCCATCAGACCCGCCTTAATCTCATCAGCCCTTGGTGACCTTTTGCCACAGACTCCATCATGATGGCAGCCATCTTACGACAAACCCACCCATCTGCCTGCTGCCCATCACCTGACATCGATGCCTGAGCTTACCTGTCCCCTTTGTGATGACATGGACCAGACTACCACCCTGCCATAACAGCCTACCCCGTTCAAAGGGGAATGTTAAAAGCATTTGACCACCATGGGGAGGCCCAAACTTTACCTGTGCAACATCCACTTGTATCCCTAATCCTGACTTGTACCACACATCTTTAAAATAAAATTTTAAAAATGTGGAAAACAAAAAGTAAATAAATTAATTAAAAATTTAAAAACTAAGAGCGTTATACCTCAAGTAGCCAGTCGCCATGTCTTTACCGGACTCTGGGGTGGCCATGTGCTCTTTGAGCTATGGCTGCCACGATGTTTTCTAAGCTTTGGCCCCCTTCCTTTCCTACCTTGGAGAAGTGAATCTCCTATCTCATGCTCTCTCTTTCTCTAATTTACTTTCTTTTTTTTTTTTGAGTTGGAGTCCCACTCTGTCACCCAGACTGGAGTGCAGTGGCTGCTCCCGGCCACCGCAGCCTCACCTGCAGGGCTCCAGCGATCCTTCCACCTCAGGCTTCCGAGTAACCGGAATTACAGGCATGCGCTACCACGCCCGGCTGATATTTTGATTTATTGTAGAGATGAGGTCTCGCTGCCCAGGCGGGTCTCGAACCCGCGGACTGAGGCAATCCACTCACCTCAGCCTCCCAAAGGCGCGGGATTACAGGCTGAGCCACCGAGCCCGGCTTAATTTACTTTCTAAATCAACTATATTTTCTCATCTAACTGCTGTGCAATTCTTTGCATCTTTCTTGCGGCCCTGGATTACACACCAGATATCCACACCCCCCGGCAGATCTAACCTAACATCCTGGAGGCCCCACTGGGTGTGTGACCTAACAGGTATGATGATTTTGCCTTCTAAAATTCAGGTATTCAAAGCAGGATTAACTGTGATCTGTCATGTGATTTAAACTGTCATGATATCAATGAGAAAAAGACATGAAGACATGAAGTGCACACAACTGATTCATGACAGAGCCTAGACACAAAGTAAACCAAAGCCCTAGCTACACCTCTTCACACCTGCTTTGGAATATTGCCTTGTTAATTATCGATTGCTCTCCTCTAACGGTGAGTCTTTGCCTCTGTGCCTGAGACTCTTAGTGCACTGTCATTCTAATGTACTAAAACATACTTTTAACGAAAACCAAACTTGACCTTGCTTCTTCCTCCGTCAACTGTATTCTCCGTGTCATCCCTTGCTTAATACCTGCTGCTCTGCTTTGCCCTCACCTTCACTTCCTGCCTATCCAATGCTTTCATTCACTGGGTTCAGTCTTCTGTCACAACCCTTCACTGTTACACCCAGGTCATCAGAGATTTTAACTATTAAAGTCCAAGCACGCCTCTATAAGATCTTTCTGGATCTCTAAATGGCACTGGGAATTCTGACTACAGTCATCTGAATATGTTCTCTCTTTTGGCTTTATACGACCACCCTTCCTTGCGTTTTCTCTGGGAGAATAACCCGTAATTCGGTTCTCCTCCGAAGACACGCCCAGGCCCTCTTCTGCTGCCTTGAATACTGGTTTCTCACATTCTGTTCTCAGACATTTTTCCCACCTTTTGTGCTTTTGGTGTACTCATTTATCCTGCCCCAGGCTTCAACAAACCCAGATTTGTCCCTGGAATTGAAAGGTCTCTAAGCAATTGCTTATCTGCCATCTGTATCTCGACAATGCTCTCTCTCTCTCTCACACACACACAACAAACACACACACACACACACACACACACACACACACACACACATTCCACATACAGCCTTTCAAACATCACACATAAAAACCAAACACCATCCCTTACCTTTAATCTGGTTTCTTTTCCTGGGTGTTAGTTTTGTTGAATGGCCTCACTAACTTATGCAGTTACCCAAGAAAGGCACAATGCCAGTATCTGTGCCTTCCTTTCTCCCTTTGCTTGTTAGACTTCATCTTCTATGTATTTATTCTTCTCTTTATTCTTTCAGCGAAATATCTCCTGAACGTCTCTCCCTCTCTCAAACCCAAATGCTCTACCACAGTCACTGTCTAATTTTAGACCTTTATCATGTCTTGCCTAAACCATTATTACTTCCTTAAGGTTTTCTTATTATCACTGATCTTTTTTCAATCTACCACCATACTTACTGGGACAATAGTCTCAGTAAGAAAAAAAAGGAAAAATTACTTCACTTGTTTACTTAATACCTTTAGTTCTAAGTTTTATGTTCGGGCTAGTCTCTCACATTCACAGAGAGAACTTTTTCGTGATATCTTTTCTGAACATGTATCAAGTATCCTTTGTCTGGGAATACTAGCTTCTTTATCCTGCATTTTCCTGAAGGGGAAATTAACCCCCTCTGTGCCTTGATGACCACGCGTAGAATTCTGTGACCAATGACAACACGTTACTACTTGAAAGGGTCACTTGAGGCAAGGTGGGCCGTTGCTGTGGTAATAATGCAAGACTGCAACCAGGTAAGAAAGCAGAAAGAAGGAAAGTTTATTATTCACCGATCACAGATGGAAAAGGGGGTCGACACTCAGAGGCAACGTGGCATCACGGGACCCAGCGGAGTGTCCAGGGCTGCAGGCCTTTGGTGGGGATTGCGGTCACATGAGTCTTAGATCTTGAGGTCACCCGACTTCAGCATCTCATGCCCTCAGGCAGTGGGCCAGGTGGGAGGAGACAAGGGAAGGGGGTTGTCCTGTAAGAGACTTTGTCACACATCTGCAGTTCACAAACGACTTGACCAAAAGGTGGCCTATTATCATTTCTATGGCGCTGTCCTTGTCTTGCATCTGATGGAGATTTGCCAGGGGGTTAAGGTAGGCTGCTGCTTGACCTGCAGTAGAATGTCTAAATACTTCCTAAAACCTGCCTATTGGAAATTTATCTTGTCTATGTCTATTTCTTACCTGGTTGCAGTCTTGCATTATTGCCACAGCAATGGCTCACGGTGCTACATTCAAAGCATGTCAGGGGTAAAGTCTACGCAAAAATGGCTACGTTGAGGCAAAAAGACTACATTAACTAAGTTTATTGTAGGTTTCTATAGGTACCTCCTTTCAGTACTGGTATTTGCTTATTTATTAAATTTTCTCAGAATGCTTTATATAATTGGTTGCTGGGAGTGTGTGTGTGTGTGTGTGTGTGTGTGTGTGTGTGTGTGTGTGTTCAAATGCACACACACATAAGATTCCCATTTTCTAGCACAAAATTAATTACATTTCAGGTTTTAAAAACCCCTTATTGAATGGATTAATGAATGGATGATCACATGTACGTACATACACACAGACATATCGAATGATGCACATGCCTATTCTGTTTTTGTTTTTTTTTTGAGTTGGGGTCTCACTCGGTCGCCCAGACTGGAGTGCAGTGGCCGCTCCCGGCCACCGCAGCCTCGACCTGCTGGGCTCCGGCAATCCTCCCACCTCAGCCTTCCGAGTAGCCGGAATTACAGGCACGCGCTACCACACCCGGCTAGTTTTTGATTTATTGTAGAGACGAGGTCTCGCCAAGCTGCCCAGGCGGGCCTCCAACCCGCGGGCTCAGGCACTCCACTCACCCCGGCCTCCCAAGGCGCAGGATGACAGGCCGAGCCACCGAGCCCGGCTACGGGCCTGTTCTGAACAGACCAGTCGCCTCTGGCACATTAGCTCATCTCACTGCAGCCTGGCCTCTGTTGATCCCAGCTATCACTAGAGCCCCCAGTTCTGTGTGGACTCTCTCTGCAAACCAAAGTCACCCGTTAGGGCCTTGGTCCTCGTCCCTCCACGACGAGAGTCAGCTTGGTGCACAAGCACACCCAACCTGAAAGCGGCGAAGGTTCCTCGGGCCTGATGGGGAAAAGCTTTGCCCCTGGAGACGGGAGCCCGTGGCTCCAGGTATCGTCTTTCTCCCTGGGGAACGTGCCATGTCGAGTCTCTTTCCAAGCGCCTGCTTGGAGGGCCTGGGGATCAGAGCACCTGCGCTGGCGGCCGGACTTTGAATCCGCACTCCTGCTTGTCCCCTTCCTCCTGGCGTCACTTCCCTCCTCTCATTTCTGCTCATGGGAACCCCACTTTCGGTCCCTCATCGGGCCTCTGGCACCATCTCAGGCTTTGGCTTCTGGGGAACACAGGCTTAAACAGGGATTCATGCTCACTGCCGGGAAAAGCACCGGCACATTTTTATTACCTGAATCCTTTTCACATACACTTTTCCAGATTAATGATTTTCTGTGTTTATAAAAAATATGTTTTCAGAAAATGTTGCTGGTCTGAGTTTACATACGGATATAGATGGTGTGCGATTTGACGCTCGCCTCTGCCGTTCATAAATTAATTAACGTGGTTAATTTATTAATCTCAATAAGCTTCAGCTTTTCATCAATTAGACAGAGGTGAAAATGATCTCCCGGCAGAATTGCTGAGTCTCAAAAGAAAAAAATGAATGAAAAGCGCATTTTGGTACCTAAAGTTCTGAACGTGCAGCTCCCTCTTCGCCACCCAACAATATATTTCAGTAAAGGTGCAAAATAATCAAATGGATGAAAGCAAGACATGGTCATTTATTATGCCTTGCAGTTACAGGAAATTAAAAAGAATCTGACACATATAGCGGCATATCGCACTTGAATATTCATTTCTATCACATATTTTTAAATTTTATTCTTTAATGGCTAAGTTTACCGATGTTGATTTGATAGGGGCTAAAGAATCGCTTTTACCAGCACAACAGATGATTGATTTGCTGGTCTCCTTTGCACTCATTTTAGAGACAAAGAGTTCTTACCACTTATATCAGCACTTTTATTTTTCCAGTTTCCACAAGGTGGTATGCAGTAACATTCACAAAACACTACCGTGGTAACAGATATGAAAATTACCATCAAATCAGCTGATGGGCAGCAAAATCCCAACTGGGATAGCCTAAAATATTGATTCATCAACGAATGCACAAAAATTTAAATTCAGCATATGCAAGAAGTTTGACACCTGTCTATTTAAAATGTAGGCAAAGACGGATGAACAGTCAAGTGCGCTGATGTCTAAACCACCTATTTTTTTACTCTCAAATAATATAGTCCTTCACCTCTACAAAAAATAAATGACTTTTAATCAGTAGGAATTCTACTTAAAATGAAAGACTTCACTTTAACTTTTAAATGGTGTTCCTGCATACCTCCACAGATAAAATCCGTGGGATGATGCAGAAGAAATCGTATTTTTTCCCTGTGTGTTGCATTTTGAGCATTATATGTTGGTCCAGTATGAATATCTTTAAAAATACTTACAATTGCTGACTTAATTACTTGCCATATCCTTCTAAAAGTAGCTACGTTGTTCCTCAAAACATAGGCTTACTAGTTCTTGATTTCTTGGAAGAACTTGATCAGTATAGAGTGGCTCCCATCGGTTGATAAATGTTTCTTTATGGCTGAAGTCAACGGGTAAGCGAAAGACACAGGGAACAGCCAGAAGGATGCCTCCCGAGATGGCGCCAACACTAGGGAACCTAACAAAGACAACAAAGGCCGTAAATTCCTGCCTCTCCCGCGCGCGTGCGAAACCTAAACGCATGTACAAACATTATCTCCCTATAGGAATACTACCTCATAGCTCCCTCCAATAAAGACCCTAAGATGGCTCTGGCTGGCACGGCCAGGCTCAGAGAGCACAGGCCGCCCCCTCCCAAAACCGATAAATACAGACCTCTCTCTCGCCCTGGCTCTCTCACTCCCTTTTCCTACCAGGCGGTTACAGACCTCCTTCCTGCTCCCTGTAGCCGCTGCTCTAATAAATCTCTTGGCCTCAAAGGGTACCGAGTCTCACTGGTGCCATCATCCTTCAGTAAGTATATCACAAACACTCACTTGGGAAGGGAGGTCTTCCTTTGACTCCAAAGCCACTTAAAGGCACTTAGCAACGTCCTCAAAAACATGCTGACCAGCCTACGAGTTTCCCGTGGTTGTCAACACAAACACTTCTCTCTTTCTCAAGTTATAGTGTGGTCCTCTCCTGTGTCACCCTACACCTTTGAAGTCATCATTCTCCTTAGTCAGTCACAGTTTATTTATCATCACCTTGTTTCTTTTTTCTTTAAAGGATCTCAGATTCACAATTCTTTTATCACCTTGTCAGCTCCTTTATTCAGATTCCGCACACCTCTTGCCCAGGTGGTGGCACCATCTGCTATGATCTTCCTTTCTCACCTTTATTTTTCTTCTCTGCCACTGACTCTGTTTGTTTAATCTTCCCGAAGTGCCATTTTCTCGTTTGCTGCTTCCATTGAAGAACGCACGATGTCTTTAGTCGAGAACTTCAGATCTCTGCCTAATTTTTGTTTGACGTGATCAGCTACAGAAAACCTTGAAGAGAGTAGTGTAATCACTCAGCCGCCTATGACTTCCCTGCTCTACAATCCATCCCTCCCAGCGGCGTCCTATTTCCCTAGGAGAAATAAGATGCCTGTTCTCACACTCCGTGCCAGATCCCTCCTGGGGCCTGCCTTCCTGGCCAACGTCGGATCGCAAGCTACATTTCTGCTACACTAAGCTGTTTTCACATCTTACAATGATCTTCCTCTTTCTTATTTTATTTTAATTTTTTGCCAAGATGTTTTGTGCTTTTTCTCAGGCCAAACTCCATTTAGCTTATTAAATCCTGCTAATTGACTAAGTCTCAGCATTACCATTCCAGAGGGGTTATGGAAATATTTCTACAGAGAACCTCCATAGTTGTTTTAAGGTAAGACATTTCACAATACTTACTTTTTGTCACTGCCTATCCATTTCTTGTTACCATTTTGAAACAGAAAGTCCCATATTTTGCTTATCATTGCCTCCAATCTTTCGCCATGGAAAAAAGACAACACACCAGCTAAAGACTGTTCCTTCTTTGAGAGTAAAGACCATATCTATCTTTCTTACTGCGGTATGCCCAGCAGCTTTAATAGAGTTCAGCTCATAGAAGGCACTCAATGAATATGAGTGGAATCAATCATGAATGAATGATTGAATACACATATATTTCCTACATGAGTGCAATCACACTATACTGTGTTGAGCCTAGTTTATTTCAGTTTGCATTATATCATGAGTTAAGCCTCTTTTATCATTTAAGTTCTTTTAAAAATCAGGCATATCGAGGTGATATTCAAGAAGATAGATAATAATGTATTTATTATACTATTGAATGCCTTGGTTGCCTCTACATTTTACTATAATAAATTAATTGGGGCACATGTTTTTATATGTATTTCTTTCTTGCTTTTGCTTTTTTTTTTGAGTTGGAGTCTTACTCTTGTTGGCTAGACTGGAGTACAGTGGCACGCTCACGGCCACCACACCCTCGACCTGCTGGGCTCAGGCGATCCTTCCATCTCAGCCTACCAGGTAGCTGGAACTACAGATGCATGCCACCAAGCTCGGCTAGTTTTTGTGATTTATTTTAGAGATGAGGTCTCACCAAATTGCCCAGGCGGGTCTCGAACCCACAGGCTCAGGCAGCCCACTCACCTCAGCTTCCCTAAGTGCTGGGATTACAGGCTGAGCCACCACATCCGGCCTGTATGTATTTCTGATTACAACTTTAGATCATACATGTTTAAAACATTTAAATTATAATAATAAATGCTTTCCTAAAAGTGTTTTGAAGTTTATACTTTAACAAACAGCACATGCAACAAGCGTTTTGCCACATCCTCTGAAATCTTGACTATTTAACTTTAGTGTTTAAATGACGCTTACAATTTTTTCAAAACAATTAGTTTAGAAATTCTCAATTATGCGAAAGAGAAAATGGTACAACAAAGCTTCACATAATCCAGCTTCATTAAGGACCAGTTCACTCACGGTCAATCTTTTTTCTCTATCTCCACTCATTTATTCTGTCTCCAGTATTACTGTGAAGCAAATCCCAGGCACCATATCATTCACCTGTAAATATTTAGCTATTTATTGCTAATAGATAGGAGCTCTTTTTGGAAACAAACCTGCAATATTATCACTCCAAAATAAAATTAACAATAATTCCTTACTATCATTAAATATTTAATGTTAAATTTGTGTGGTTCCGTAGGGACTAGCTAATATCTCATCATTTGCATTTTTGACGATGCAATATTTTGAGAAAGAAAGCAGATTATTTGCTTCATAGAATTTCCAACAGTCAGAATTTTTAAGAGTGTATGTTCATGGTGATACTTTATATATTTTTCTGTCTCTTATTTTTTGTAAATAGATGACAAGATTAATTAATGTTTCATTCATTCATTCAGAGTAAGCCTATCCTATAGGTACATAATAGATAATGCATGTTTGCCTTTTTATTAGCACTCATTGACAATAATTGGTGAAATCCATTGATTAAGAGTTGCAAGTTGTAATAATGTAATTTTAGCTTCCTTTTTATTTATTGGGTAGAATGCTTCTTTAAAATAAACTTACTTTTTTTATATTCAATTACTAGAAGGTTTAGTTCAAACAAGAAAAGTTGGATACATGCTTGTTTCTTTCTCTTTATTTGCAAAGTTTCAAAAATAGTGAGTGGCTTCCTCCTTATTACTCTCAAAAGATGTTCAACAAAAGTTATTTTCGAAGTATCATCAGAATTCTATGAATTTTAGCATGTCTAATGAGTTTTAACTTAATATTGTTGTGATATCTACAGATGCTCAAATCATCCTGTAATTGGCAGATAAAGTTCAATCAGGCTAGGGTCTGAATCCTTTTCATACAGTCATAGTACTTTTTGAGAAGTTCCTTATGTCCTGGTTTGACAAGAGGTTCGAGCGCCATCTTGTACTTTTCCCTGCCAATGAGTAGTGTTTCCATGAACTCTTTTGGGTTTTCAAAATATATAACCATATTCACATCATATACAAATGCACTTGTATTTTTTTAAATTTTAATTTAAATGCTTATGATTGTTTTTTCTCTAGCAAATCCTCCGGCAAATATTTTAACAAAATATTAGATATTCATGAAGATGGTGTCCATCCTTATCTCGTTGCTGACAAAAATTTTCTTTTGTTTTTCCCTTAATTTAGTTGAAATGCTGGCTTTGTTCTGGAAAACCTTCAATTTTTTTTTTGGTATCAGATTTATTTTCCCACTTGGAATAACCCTAGTGTATTATACCTTTCATTGTGTTTTTCTTCACTATTTCCCCCTACAATGAGGCAGGTGTCCTGTCTTAACAAAATACTCATTTGTGCTTTCTGGCTCTGTTGATGATGCTTCATCAGTTTTAGGCAGAACCTTCCTGCCAGGTCCACCCATCTATTTAATTTCCATTTGTTCTCTGAGTCTCCTACCAGTTGTACCCCTTCGGAGAAGAACATTGAAGCTCCCTTAGGAAACTGAGATATTGTGTCTCCTTTCTGAATCATGCCAAGTAACTTCTTAAATTGTCAATGTTTGATCCTAGTCTATCTTCCCCACTAGATGTGGTGCTGATTGATGCTCAAATTGTCCTTTTATTTCTGTTTTCTTGGAAGCCAACATAAGGCCCAGAAGAAAAGAAGTGCTCAGCAATTATTTGTAGACTAGATGATCAAAATGATTGTGTGATCTGGTCAAATGATAACTCTATGATTATTTTTTCAACTCTCTGTGATTTTTTTTTTTTTTGAGTTGGAATCTCCAATCCCTTGCCCAGGCTGGAACGCAGTGGCATGCTTATGACCACAGCAGTCTCGACTGCTGGGTTCGGGTGAGTCTTCTGCCTCAGCCTTCCAAGTAGCTGGAATCACAGGTGCACACCACCAGACCTGGAGGATTTTTAAAAATTTATTGTAGAGATGAGGTCTCGCCAAGTTGCCCAGGCTGGTCTCGAACCCCTGGACTCATGGAGTCCTCTCACTTCTGCCTCCCAAAGTGCTGGAATTACAAGCATGAGCCACCGCACTCAGCCACTCTCTGTGATTTTTAATAAGCCCCACCTCACACATAAATTCAGCTAGTGATTGATCCTTAGTTACCTCTTATTTGCTAATTTTGTATTTACAATTATTCCTCATGCTCAGTAAAGCGTGAACGGGTGTTAGCTAACAGAATGCCATCTCCTGTATCCTATAAACTTCAAAATCCAAACTACTACAGTGGAAATAAAGTACTGATTTACATAAAAAGGTCACACGCACATTACGCGAACTTACCTTCTGGTGGTGACTCAGGGGCCCAGTCGCCACACATCTGTCTACAATTCCCTCATGGTGTGAGGTCCTCTGCGCATGAAGAAAGGAAGGATGAAGCGGGTATGCCTCAGCACAGAGGTGACTTTTATCATTCTGCCCAGCTTCAGATTGACCAGAATCAGTTGCCTGAGCTCAAGAAGATGCACAGACTTTGAAAACTAAAGTTTATAGCTGGGCAGCCACTTCTCAAAAACCACACTTTTCAGTGGAAAAGGAGCAAATTGTTTGGTGATCCATAGCTATCTCTGCCCCTGTAAGCACTGACAATGCATCTCTGGTAAATCTTCCAGATACAAGATCTACATTGTAGTAAATGCTCAAACAGTCTACTTTGTTTTAATTATTTGTTTTGTGGAACATATAACCCATAGAAAAGCATCAGTTTTTAAATGCAAAGTGTCAGAAACTTGAGAATTGAAGTAAAGGGAAGAAATTTATTCAGATTCATTTGGTATCTATAAAATGCATTTGTGTATATAAGACTCAATAAGTGTAGTATACATATATATGTTGGACTGTTTATATAGCCATGCTTTGAGTGCTTTTGTTAGTTATGCATTTTATTTATCTATTCCTATAAAATCTAAACAGTTATTACACATATTTTTTCATTTATTTTAGAAAGACAGATGTACAAAGATAGCCATCTCACTATGCACATTAATTTTAGTAGCAAAAATAACAAATGGATGATCATTTGCAAAAGTTATAGTCCAGAAAATAAAGTAAATATTATACAGATATTAAATATTTTGCCAATGTGCAAACTATCTGATATGCAAACTACTATCAATATCTTCTTACGGGAACAGACCTTAAAATATGATGCACAGTACAATTTTAGTTTTAAAAAAAACATATTTTATTAGATTTTTATTGATGCATAACGTATCCACAAATTTATCAGCTTAAAATAATACTCATTTATTATATCATAGTTTTGTAGGTCAGAAGTGTGCCACAATGTAACCAGATTCTCTGTTTAAAAGGATCTCACAGTGCCCAAATCAAGGTGTTGGCAGATCTGCATTTCCGAAGGTTCTGAAGGAAAATTCATTTTCAGACTCATTTGGGTTGTTGGCAAAATTCAGCCCTTTGCAGTTCTAGGACTGAGGTCTGCATTTCCATGGCACATAGAGCCATCTCTCTTCAAGCCCCCAAGGGCCGGTGAACTGCCCCTCAGGGTTCCTCAGCTTCTCAAGTCTCCGAAGTCCCTTTCTACCTTCCTCTGCTGCTGTAAAAAGCTCATATGATTACATTGGCCCCACCCAGAGAATCCAGGCTAATCTTTCTATTTAAAGGCCGACTGATCAGTCTCCTTAATTATTTCTGCTGTGTTCCTTGATCTATTGAGTGTAACACATTCACAGCCACGCTTTTAGGCTGCGGAGACTTCTTGAGAGGTATAATTCCTCCTATCACATACGTATGATCTTATATAACCAAAACAATATACAACCTGAAGTTCGTGATCACATTAGAATGATGGCATCGCTGGCAATTTTTTTTATTGTGTTTCTTAATTTTGTTTTTTCATTTAAGGGAATAGACTCTGTGTGGATTCTTTGGGGTAGCGATGAAGGTTTATTGTGAGTCTATGTGGATGTTTTAAAAGAAGAAATATCAGAAAAATGAGAGTAGGCATGATCTATGTTTAGCAGGTGAAGATTCCTCAACTTTGCCTACTGTCCATGGATACAGCATTGCGAAGTTTCTAGTTTGATTCAAAACACATGCTTTCTGAGTACTTTTCTAATTTGACTCTCCTAGAGCCTCGGTGCTGGACAAGGCCTGCCTCTCCGGAGCTTACATGAATGGGTTGTCAAGAGCTGGTGCAAAACGGGATGTGACAGAACATGTCTAATGATACTAGTATCTAAAGCCCTAGGTTTATACGTGAGCTCTCAAAAACATGTAATGAGACAGATGTCTCCGTGGGCAATCGGATGTGTCCAGGCCTTGTAATGAAATGTTGAGCTGGAAAACTGTAATGAGGTGCTTGGTTGGGACTCTAATAGGATTGCTGGCTGAGAGTGTGTAATTAGTTGTTTAACTGGTGTCTGCAAGGAGGGGTGTGACTAGGAGTGTAATTAGTTTGAGGGTTGGGATACAGTGATGCTCTGTGTGACCGGACTGCAAGGAGAGGCTTGGGCACACCTCGTGGAAATACACGTGCAGGGAAAATGAGGTGCTCAGAGAGGGTCCCATTGGAGCCAGGAGGTGACGTGACCACTTAGTGGCGTGTAGTCAGTCCCGAGAACAACAGTCCCCAACTTTTTTGGCGTCAGGGACCGGCTTCGTGGAAGACAGTTTTCCCATGGACTCGGGGGCTGCGGGGGGGAGTGTGCAGTCAAACCTTCCTGCTCGTGTTCATTTGTATGTGCAGCCAATCCCCAGTGCTGGCATCACTGCCTCAGCTCCACCTCAGATCATTAGATTCTCATAAGGAGTGTGCAACCTAGATTCTTTGCATGAGCAGTTCACAATAGTGCTCAGTACCGGTCTGTAGCTCGGGGCTTAGGGACCCCTGCCCTAGAAGGGACGAAATGCAGCATGAAACTGTGGGAATAGAGTGACAGTGGCATAGTGGGCAGAGTATGTTCTGTCACTACCAGAAGCACTGCAGGTAAGTCATTTAAATGCTGCTTTCCTCTCTACCTGTAGACTCAGGATAGCAATCCTATTTATCCCCTATGGTTGCTGTGAAGATCGGATCATTCTATGGAAGGTGTTTAATACAGTGTCTGGCAGATAGGTCAGGGCTCTCTCTAAGTTAGTTGTTGTGGTATGTCAGGACCTGTGAAAGCATTATCAGGGCCGGGCTTGGTGGCTCAACCTGTCATCCCAGTACTTTGGGAGGCCGAGGCAAGTGGATTGCCTGAGTCCACAGGTTTGAGACTCGCCCTGGCAACTTGGTGAGACCTCGTCTCTACAATACATCAAAAACTAGCTGGTCGTGGTAGCGTGTGCCTGTAGTTCCAGCTACTTGGAAGGTTGAGGTGGAAGGATCATCTGAGCCCAGAGGTCGAGGCTGCGGTGGCCGTGAGTATGCTACTGCACTCCAGTCTGGGCAACAGAGTGAGACTTCAACTCAAAAAAAAAAAAGCATTATCAGATTTAACCTTATGACAACTCTGTAAGGACACAAAGGCTTGGAGACATTCAGCTACATGCCCCAAATCACACAACTAGACGTTGGCAGGAAAGATATCTACTGTATGGTAATGAAAGGTTTCTGGTTAGGAGAGCACAATGTGCATGGCCGAAAGAGAAGTTTGGAAGCCTGTGAGCCAGCTTCTTTGGGGAATTACAAGGAGGATGGTTCAATAAGCCATACACCCATCTGATGCAGCAACGGGCCTTTAGATAAAGGAGTGGCTGCTCCTGACACTAAGACGTAAATGCCACCCCTGCCCACACCTGGGCCATAATTTCCTCACCAACATAATAGGGAATGATAGTTCCATGTCTTAGGTGGCTTTAAAAGTGAAAAGTAAAAAATATGTATACATTAAATGGCTTAGAAGAGTATTTGGGACACGATAATTATGGGTCAATTAGAGTAATATTTTCATGCAAGTAACAGGAAATATTAGCAAAAGTGACTTCAGTAAGAGTTGAGTTGTGATCACTAAATCCGACATCTAAGTGTAGGCAAGTCCGGGATGATACGGCTTTACGGGGGCGTCTTCAGAGACTCGGGATACTTGGTTTTCCTGATCTGCTGTGTTTATCATACGGCTGTTTCTGCACTGGTTACAGCCTGTTTCCTGTGCCTCTGAACAATACATAAAGAAGAAGGAAGGAAGCCTGCGATGTGAAGAAAAGAGGGCCACCGGTACATATCGGTTAGTCTGCCCCATTGTAAAACCTTCAAGCTCCAACCAGTGACTTCCGATTACTTTTCATTAGCTGCGTGGATACCAGTAAAGTACATTTGTTAGTTCTCCGGTATACACATACAGAAGTCTTGGTTGCTTTTCTTGTGAATTCATCGTCTTTATTTATTAAGAATATTACCTTTATTTCATTATTTCATATGCAAACATTGAGTTAACGCTTAGTGATGGAGGAATTGGCTTATCATTAGAAAATGCTGATAAAGTAACAAAGCCTCCTGGAAAAATATCATTCTCAAAGCACTTGTGCTTATATTCTACGTGATAATAACATTCCTGTGATCTTCCATAGGTCCAGCTAAAAATAGAACAAACACTGCTTTTTCCAAGACATATGTGATATTTCTTCCTTTCCTTCTACCTAAAAAGGGAGAGGCTACATTTTTATAGTAGGAATTCGATAATGGTTACATCACAGCAACAACAAATTGATTTATCTCAGAGTGCAAAGGGATGAGACTCTGGGCATTTCACAGGAGACATTTTACAAACTCAAAGACTTCACAGTGGTCTTTAACTATATCTTCATGAAGCTATTGGCAATCTCTTCGTCTCTTTCTCTAAGCTTGAAAAAGAAATTTACTATTACACCTTATGAATTATCTCTCTGAAAGAAATCTTCACTTGAGACAGGTTACTGCTGTGAATTTCTCCTCTGATGATGAAAAGGTGATAGTGAATAATGTGTTATTCAGTTTAGTCTAGGTTATGCAGCAGTAAAATAAAACCTCCAAGCCTGATAGCTTAACGAAATTTAAAAAAATTATTTCCTATGCATGGTAGGCGTCCAAAGAGAGTCGGCCAGGGTGTGGGGATCTGCTCACCAAAACCCCTCAGGGATACAGGTAGAAAAAGTCACCATCACCATATTGTTTTCTCTATACACAGCTCTGGGTTCATTACAGCATTCAGGGAGGAAGGGAGAGTCAGACACAGACAATTAAATGCTTTAGTTTGGAGACGGCATGTATTGTTTTTCCTCATACTTCTTTAGCCAAAATTGGTCACATGGCCACGTACGTAGAAGGAAGAACCGTGTGTCTTTGAACACTGGTGTCATATCTACCCCAGTTATTTCTCTGCTTCATTTTTGCAAACTCCTCAAAATTACAGTTTGTATTTTTTCTCTCCAGTTTCTTCCTCCTGCTCCTACTCGCTGCAAATTTATTCCTAGCCCCATTGGAAGATCTATTATCAACGTCACCAAGAACTGACATATATTATTCTTTGTCTTTAACCTGCAAAGGATACCTGAAACAAGTAATCCTGATTACTATAAAATTCTTTGGGTTTAAATCCTTTAAACATGCTGTTAGCCAGATATCAGTTTTTAGAATGGTTCTCCAAGCTTCCTAGTATGACCCGGCTCCAGACTAGCTCTCGCTGACTTCACTGTTATTCTTGGATTTTTTATTTTATTGTATTTTTGTTTTACTCTGTGCTTCCTTCTCCCGTCCCCAACCCAGGGCCTGCTTGCCTGTCTTTCTTCCCTCTTCCCTTCTTTCCTTCTTCTACTTTTCTTGCATTGTTTTAAAAATTGTGTTGTCATGTCTTTTGTCTAGTATCATTCTTGCTTTTGTTATGGAATTTATGCTTTTCTTTATTTATAATTGAAAGCAATAAAATGATGATAAACACTTAATAAAAACACTTTTTATATTTCAGGTGCTTTTCTAAGCATGTCCTGGTATTAACTAAATTATTTTTTTCAATGTTTTACAATTTTAAGCATTTTTAATTGTAAAGTTCAGTTGCTTTAAATATATTCACATTGTGGTGTAACTAGTACCACTATTCATCTCCAGAACATTTTTTTATGCCCTCAAACCGAACTTCCTTACCCATTAGAAAAACAATTCTCCATTCCTCCCTTTCTCAGGCTTTCTAAACCCCCGGGAATTATCATTATACTTTCTGTTCTTATGAAATTAGCTACTCTAGGCACATTTTATAAGTACAATCACACAGTGTGTGTTCTTTTGTGAGTGTTTTATTTCACTTAGGGTAATACTATCAAGCTTCATCCATGTTGTAGCATGGTTTCAGAATTTATTTTCTTTTTAAGACTTTACAACAATCAATTGTGTTTGTGTGTTTGCATGTATACATACATATATGCATATATGTATCTATATATACACACACACATCACATTTTGTTTATCCATTAATCTGTCAATAGACACTTGGATTGCTTCAACCCTTTGTGTATTGTAAGTAAATCCTGATATGAACATGGATGCATAAATAGCTTTTTGAATTTCTGCTTTCCTTTATTTTGAATATATACCTAAAAGTGGAAAATCTGGTAATTCCAATTATATTGATATGTATGATCATTCTGCTTTTACTTTTCTTTTGTGTTTTTTTTTTTTTTTTTTTTGAGTTGGAGTTTCACTCCGTCATCCAGAGTGGCATGCTCATGGCCATCCCAATGTCAACTTGCTGGGCTCAGACAATCCTTCCGCCTCAGCCTTCCAAGTAGCCGGAAGTATAGGCACGCACTACCATGCTTGGCTAATTTTTTTTTTTAACTTATTGTAGAGATGAGTTGCCCAGGCTGTTTCTGAACCCGTGGGCTCTGGCAATCCCCTCACCTCAGCCTCCCAAAGTGCTGGGATTACAGGTTTGAGCCACTGCGCCTGGCCCTGTTTTTACTTTTCTAGGAAACTACCATAATCTTTCTTACAGAGGTTGCACCATTTCCCTCCCATCAGTAATAAACTACGTTTCCAATTTTCTCTCATTCTTGTCAACACTTATTTTATATTTCAATAATAGTCATCCTAATGTGGTATTGTATCACATTGATTAATTTGTGTATATTGAACCATCTTTCACTTAGGGATAAATCCTGTTAAGTCATATTGTTTGATTTTTAATGTGCAGTTATACTTGGTGTGCTAGTATTTTGTTGAGGAGTTTTGCATCTGTGTTCAAAAATATTGGCTTGTAGATTTTTTTAAAAAAAGTTCTGTATTTTCCTGGCTTTACCATCAGGTTGATTCTGATCTCGTAAAATTAATTGAAAGTATTCACTCTTCTTTTATATAACAGAAAAGTCTAAAAATAATTTGGTATTAATTTTCTTTAAATGTTTAGCAAAATTCACCCTTGAAGCAACCTGACCCTTTCTTTGTTGAGATTCTTTTGATTAATCTTCAGTCTTCTGATTTGTTATTGGTATGTTCAAGATTTTTATTTCCTCTTTATTCACTCTTGGTAAATTGTATATTTCTAGGAAATTTTTCATTTTATCCAGGTTTTCTAGTGTGTTTGCATATACTTATTCTTAATCAACCTTTGTGATCCTTTTTGTTGTGTGGAATTAGTTGTAATGTCTCCAATTTTATTTTTAGTTTTATTAGAATCATCTCTCTACTTATTTGTCAGTCTAACTAGAAGTTTGTCAATTTTATTTATCTCTACAAAAACATTTTAGTTTTTCTAATTTTTTAAATTGTTCTTTCATTCTTTCCTTATTTATGCTCTTTTTTTCCTTCTGCTAATTTTGAGTTTAGTTTTGTTTTCTTCTTTTAGTTCTATATGTTTCTATGAAGTATAAAGTTAAGTTGCTTCTTTGAAATTTTTCTTCTTTATTAATGTAGGCATTTTTTTTTTAAATTTTTTTATTTTTTGAGTTGGAGTCTCACTTGGTTGCCCAGACTGGAGTGCAGTGGCCACTCCCGGCCACTGCAGCCTTGCCTGCTGAGCTCCGGCGATCTTTCTGCCTCAGCCTTCCAAGTAGCCGGAATTACAGGCATGCGCTACCACGCCCAGCTGATTTTTTGATTTATTGTAGAGATGAGGTCTCGCTGCCCAGGCGGGTCTCGAACCCGCGGACTGAGGCAATCCACTCACCTCAGCCTCCCAAAGGCGCGGGACTACAGGCTGAACCACCGAGCCCGGCTGGCATTTTTGATATAAACTTTCTGAGTGATATATTTGCTGCATCCTATCCATTTTTGTATATTCCATTTTTATTTTCATTTGTATTGAGATATTCTCTAGTATTATGTTTTAGTTCTCCTTTGACTCAATAGTTGTTGAGTATTGGTTAATTTTCATGTATTTGTAAATTTTCTTTCTTTTATCAATTTTCTCTTTTTATTTCATATGATCAAAAATATACTTTAAATTTTAATATTTTAAAATTTGTTTTGTGTCCTATATATATAATCTATCCTGGGAAATGTTCTGTATGCATTTGAGAAGAATCAATATTCTGTTTCTGTTGGTTGGAAGTTTCTTTATATGACTATTAAGTTCATTTGGTCTATGGTGTTATTCAGTTTTGCTTTTTGCTTACTGACTTTCTTTCTAGACTATCTATTCATTACAGAGAATGGAGTGTTAGCATCTCTTACTATTATTACTTTGATGTCTATTTTATCCTTCAGATTTGTCGATATTTGCCTTATACATAGGTTGAGCATCTGTGATCTAAAAGTTTTAACTTCAAAAGTGCTTCAAAATCCAAAACTCTTTGAATACTGAACTGATGCCACAAGTGAAAGATCCACACCTGATTTTATATGATGTGCTGCAGTTATATTCCTTACTGTTGAATACTTATGTGCGAATAAGTATAAGAAAATGATGGTTTGTTGTTAACATGAAAATTCAAAGTCAATAGTAATGATTATGCCAAACAACCACAGATTGTCTATACAGGTGGCTAAGGAAGCGACACCTTTGCTTTTTGGTGGTTCATGTATATAAACTTTATTTCATGCACAAAATTATTAAAAATATTGTATAAAATTACCTTCATGCACAGTTTTATAAAATATATATAAAATGAAAATGAATTTTATATTTAGACTTGGGTCTCATTCCCAAGATATCTCATTATGTATATGTAAATACTTCAAAATTGAAAAAATTCAAAATTCAAAGCACTCTGGTTTCAAGCATTTCAAATAAAAAATACTCAACTTGTATTTAGGTCATTTGATCTTGGGCACCTATGTTTGTATAAGTACTATGTCTTCTTGTTCAAATTATTCTTGTATTATTATCTAAAGACATCCTTTGTCTCTTGTGACAGTTTTTGACTTAAAATCTACTTTGTTTGATGTAAGTAAAGCCGCTCTGGATTTTTTGTGCCCGTTTGCATGTAATATATTTTTCCATCTTTTTACTTTCAGCTTAAGTGTGTGCCTAACTCTATCGTGAATCTTCTGTAATCAGTATCTAGTTGGTTCTTGATTTTTAATCCATTCAGTCCACACTATGTCTTTTCTTCATGGAAACTCTAGCCTTTACATTCCATCCACAGTTTATGCAACTGATGCCAAGTTTTACTATAATACTCTCTATATTGTTTCCACTAACAAGTTTTTGGTCAGTTATTTTTTCTGTTTACTTTTCTTCATTATTTTTTTTCTCCTCAGATTCAATTTTTTTTATAACATCTTCAAATTTGCTTTCTCTTTCTTTGCCAGTTTTGAATCAATTGAACCCTTCTAGGAGAATTTTCTATTTGGTTCTTTTAAAAATAATTGTTACTGTTTGTAGATAATTTTATTCTGTTTAGATCTTTTGGGATTTCTTTTAGTTCTTTGTCTATATTTTTGCTTAACTTGTTGAGTATATTTAAGAATGTCTAAAAATCATTGTCTAAGCCAGGCTCAGTGGCTCAACCTATAATCCCAGCACTTGGGAGGCCGAGGCAAGTGGATTGCCTGAGCCCGTGGGTTCGAGACCAGCCCGGGCAACTTGGCGAGACTTCATCTCTACAATAAACCAAACATTAGTCAAGTGTGGTAGCGTACGCCTGTAGTTCCGGCTACTTAGAAGGCTGAAGCAGAAGGATCACCAGAGCCCAGCAGTCAATGCTGGGGTGGCCATGAATGTGCCACTGCACTCCAGCCTGGATGACAGAGTGAGACATTAACACCCCCCCCAAAAAATCATTGTCTAATAAGTTCAATGACTGCGTTTCTTAAAATATTGCTTCTAGGAATGTATTCTGTATCTTTGAATAGTCTGTGTTTTCCTGTTTCTTCATTTGTCTTGTAATCACTCATTGCAAATTGGTCATTTGAAAGAACAACCACCTCTTTTAGTCATTGCATAGGTGCTACATACAGAAGAAGACATTCATTAATTAGCAGGACTTGTTCTGAGCCTTGTAATCAGACCAGTGTACAGACTTAAGATCTTCTCAGGACTTTCTTGACCTGTGTGTCTGCTTTTGGTTTGAGTCTCTCCATACACAGCTAGTTTTACATGTCTTGTTCTGAGTCTCACACATCATTCTTCTCTGTGCCTTAGGCGTTCTGCTGCATTCCTCAACCTGTAAACCCTAGCCCAAATCACGTACAGATTTATAGTATTCTTGGCTTCCTTGAGCCATGCTTGATGCTTCCTGTGGTTTTTACTAACCTGAGATCCGAGCTGTGTTGTTTTTGGCTATCTGAGCTTCATGTTGGGTGACAGAAACCAAACCTTCAACCAGTCCCCAGAAAGGTTAGAACATTGCAAACTAAGTCTTCTCTGTCCTCTTCAGTTCACATAAGGAACTCAATAACCAGCCACCATTTCCCCCAAACGTTGCTACCCTACACAGAAGAGGGTGTTGGGAAGGAATGAGTAAACACCACATAAAACTGAATGTCAGTTCTTGCTTGAGTGTTCATTTAGTTACTGTAGATATTTGACGACTTTTCAGAAATCCTATAAAGTTACTTTAGCCAGTCTCTATTTTTTTACGTCATGTTTGCATTGGTGAATGAGGCCCTGGAGTTCCTTAATCTGCCATCTTGCTGACATGACCGCAAACTTATTCTTAAAATAAGCCTGTAATAAACAGTGTACTTTTTGGGGGTAGATTAGAGAAACATGACAGAGAGAGAATGAGGAATTTTGCCAAGGTCACATAGAGAATAACCAGCAGAATGACTTCAAAACACATTCCATGAATTTGGAATTCTTAGGACCGGGATTTGGTCTGAGATAGAGAAAAAGCCTTCATATCCCCATTGGTCTTCTAGCCTTTCATTCTGACCTTGAATTTAGAAACACAGAGAATAAGCAGAAGGCTGATACTTAAATTCAATTATGTCATCGCTAAGCAGGAGAAATCAAAGTGGAGCCAGGAAACCTAAAGAAAGAAATTCAAAAAGAAAAAAAAAAAACAACGGTGCATCATTGATATAAATAACACACAGAAGAAAAACTAACTTTACCTTTCAGGTGTGCAGAGCATCTGTGAGTAATGACTTTTTGTTTTAGTTATTCTTTTGCTAAGTGTTTTGAAATCCATGGAGTAGAAAGGGTCACCAGAAGGATGATTTAGTGGAAATTGGAAAACAATAGTTTTAGAAGGGTGCTTGATTTCAATATCCATCTTATGCTCTCTGGGAACCTCTCCCTTCTTAGCATTGAGACCACGTCTGGCAAGCAGTTGGCAGGAGGCAAAGGTCTGCAGCAAGGGACTACAAACAAGACAATTACTGGAATTCAGAAAAGCAAAAAAGGCTTTCCCCACAAAGAGGACTGAATATCAAACAGCAATTTTATCGTACACTCTAAATGAAATGCATCTGTCTACTCCACTCTAGCTTGGGTCTAAAGGCCTGTGGTTGGAGATCTATTCTCAGAGTCATCAAATAAGATATTTTTTCTTTAATAGTCATTTAAAAATCAAAAGGTTGCCTGAAATGCGGTAGAGCCTGTAACAATGATTTACAGAGCTAGGTTACAACTATTAATAATCAATTGATAATCATCATTGCTTATTCATGAATTATTCTCACACATTTATACATGCCACATAAAAACAACTGAATAGATTTCTAATGAGTATCTAAAATAGGCCCAAGTCTTGTAGTTTGTTGGAGCAATGTGACAAATAAGATACTTTTAGTTCAGAAAGTTTCATAAGTAAAACCAGCAGGAAAACAAATAAATTGGAATATGACTTGATTTATTCGTTTAGGGCACATTTGCTGAGTGTTTGCCCAGTACCTAACACTAGGATAGATGTTACCTAAACACAAAAGGCTCAATAATACATTCTACCTCCCTTAAGGATCTACCGAGAGGTATGGGAAACCAAGACACAAAAGTAAATTACTAATCACAAGGCACTGTGGTGCATGCTAAGGTAAGAGTGCATACCAGATGTAAGGTCAGAGAAGTGAGGATCTGTTTGCAGAAAGAGGGAACTGCCTCCTGGAAAACTCAGCCTCAATTCAAACATCTGGAAAACTCAACTTCTTTACTATTACTGTGGGCATGTCTGATGAGCTAGTGCTGTAGACAGACACCTGTCTCCATGCTAGCTTCCTGAAAAGAGCTCAAATTGAAAGAAAGACGCAGCTACTAAAGATAGATAAGGGAACAAAGCCTTAGTCTTGGGAATAAAGCTCATGCCCAGCCTTGAGAAGATTCACGTTGTGATTTCAGCAGTACATTGGCTCTCCCTTGCGCTGCTAAGCTCTATGGAAATGTGTACAGAAAGAGAAAAGACTACAAAAACTCTTGCTCTGATGTGTAAGATACCAGTGAGAAATCACTAAAGATCACACTGATAGAATGAAATTTGAAAGTGAGTCGTTCTCAAGGCTTTGATTACCAATCACCATATTCAGCAGCATTTAACTTCACCATGGGCCTTTAGACGTATGGGTGCCTGGGGGAGTCTGGCGAGGTGCAAGTGGCCCAGCAGTGCATGCCAGACGTGGTTCCTGGTGTCTGGCAGGGCCAGAGAGGCAATGCAGAACAGTATAGGCACCCCACAGGGTGTGGGAAACAAACGCAGGGTAGCAGTAGCAGCCCCTGATGTGACAAGTGGAACAAGAGATCGACTACTGGGTCAGTGGTGCCCTGTGGAGTAGACACAGCAGTAAACCAAAAACACCACGCCCAGGACACAACCTCAGGGATGTCTCTAAAGACAAGCCAACTGCTGGGCATGTGGAAGAAACCCAGAAATATTACCCAGGAAGGAGCGGACCGTGGCTCAACTTGAACAAGGAAGGGAAACCTCGTTGTTTATATGAATGTGTCCCCCCAACTGTAACCATCTTGGAAGGAAGAGGAATTTAGGGCGTATATGTATACACACAAAGTAAGGTACCTGAGAAAAGATAGAACGCCCGGAAGCTTATTTTTTTCTTCTTTCTCGAACAGCTTTACCGAGCTGTGTGTCAAATACTGTACGATTCGGCCACTTGAACCGTGTCGTGCACAGGTTGTCCTACGCACACAGACTTGTGGATTATGAGATTCTCATCATAATCTGATTTCAGAACGATTTCGTAACAGCAACAAGAATACCCTTCCTCTTTCACCGTCACATTCCCACACACCTTTTGTGGTCCCCCTAAATCCTGACAACTACTCATTTATTTTCTCATTCTGTAGATTTGCTGTTCTTACGTAACATAAACAGAATAATGTAATGTGCATTTTTTATCGTTGTCTCTCAAGATATCTTCAAGATCCGTTTATGTACCATGTACTTCATTCCTTCTTGTTGCCCAATTATGTTTTAGTGTGTGAATATATTACAGAGGGGAACCCCGCAAAATAGAATTTATTTCCAAAAATAATGTCTATGTATTCTTACATGCTGAAACTTCAGTCATCTTTAAAAGATTCTCTGTTTGCCACAATGCATCCATCGAGACACTTTTTCCACTGCACAAACCAGTTTTGGAGCTTAACAATTTTGATGCCACTTCCATGTGAGGAAATTATTTCCCATTGAGGACTTATTCCATCTGGAAAAAAAAAAAACTTTGCTCAGGGTGAGACTGGATGAATAGGGAGGGTAGTGCACAAGGGGTCATGCCATTTTTAGCCCCAAATGCTGGACATTCAGTGCAGTGTGGGCAGGTGCACTTGTAAATCACCCATTATGAAATGGGCAAACATGTTGAAAGAGTCTCCCCCCCCAGACCCCCCGAAAATTTACTGAAGCTGAACACAGACTCTCACAACAACACTAGCTCGGACACTGATGCCGACGGGTTCCTGGAACACTTACCTTGCAGGGAAAGCCTGTACTCCCAAGGGCCCATTCTCCAAAAAGTAATTCCATTTGGGGGACGTTCCCTCTCACATATAAACAATCGTCAGTTTATGGCGACTTGGATTGTTTCCAGTTTGGACTACTATTAATAACTTTCGTAAACATCCATATACAAGTTTTTGTGTGAATGTGCATTTTCATATCTCTTGGACATAAACCTAGAACTGAAATTATTGGGTCACATAGTAGCTCAATGTTTAACATTTTCAGCATTGGCAAACAATTTTTAAAAATAGCTATATGATTTTACATTCCCAGAAGCTATATATGAGAGTTGCACATCTTCACCAACACTTGCCAATTCTTCTCTTTCATTATAATCACTCTAGTATGGGTGAAGTGGCATGTCATTTTGGTTTAAACATACATTCTTTTTTTTTTTGAGTTGAAGTCTCACTCTGTCACCCAGACTGGAGTGCAGTGGCCGCTCCCGGCCACCTCAACCTCGACCTGCTGGGCTCCGGCGACCCTTCCATCTCAGCCTTTCAAGCAGCTGGAACTACAGGTGTGCGCTACCACCCCTGGCTAATTTTTTATTTATTATAGAGATGAGGTCTCACTGCCCAGGCGGGTCTCGAACCCACGGGCTCAGGCAATCCACTCACCTCAGCCTCCCAAAGGCGCGGGATTACAGGCTGAGCCACCGAGCCCGGCTAAACATACATTCTTTAATGAGAAATGGTGTTAAGCATTTTGTTTACATCCTTATGGGACTTTTGTGTATCTTCTTTGGAGAAAATTCCATTTTTAACTGGATTATTTATCATTTATCACCGGGTTGTAAGAGATTTTTATATAATCTGGATACAACTTGCTTGTCAGATATATGAGTTCCAAATATTTCCTGGCATCCTGTGAATTTTCTTTTTACATTATTGATGGTATTGTTTTCAGCATCATATTACTTTTCGATTTTAATGTAATCTAATTCATCTAGTTTGTTTTTCTGTTCTTTGTGAACTTTTGTTATGTCTTAAAAACTGCCCAAGCCAATGTCATGAAGTTGTACTTCTATGTTTTCTTCTAAAAGTTCTTTTATTTTTAACTTTTACATTTCAATTTAAAATTTATTTTGAGTTAATTTTTGTGCATGATGTGAGGAAGGATTCCAACTTAATTCTCTTGCATATGGATATCTAGTTGACCCAGTATTATTTGTTAAAAAGTCTGTTTATTCCCTCATTGAACAGTTTTGGCAGCTTATAGAAAATTAATCGACCGTAGATGTAAGAACGTATTTCTGAACTTTCAGACCAACTCCATTTATTTATAGATCTATCCGTATGCCAGCACCACACTGTTTTGATTACTGTAGCTTTGCAGAAAGGTTTAAAATCAAGAAGTATGCTTCCTTGAACTTTGTTTTTCTTTTTCTGGATTGTTTTGTCTGTTCTGAATTCCTTGTATTTCCAAACTTATTTTGTCACTTCTACTAAAGAAGTAGTATTTTGATAGAGAATATGTTGAATCTGTACATTAATTTAAAGAGTATTGGCCTCTTAAAGGTATTAGGGGAACCCTGGAACTTTGGGCCACACCCACCTGGGATAGTAGAATATTTGCGAGACAGTGCTGGGGCGGGCTGAGTGGTGCCAATGGCTCACCCTTGCTGGGATGAGACTGCAGCTCTAGGCTGGAGTGAGAACCCTGTGTTCTTGGCCACACCTACTCAGAGCTGACCTCCTGTTACTCTGAGCTAAGAGGCAATAGAGGTGATTCATACCACAGACTCAGTGTTCTTACCAAGATTTAGTAGATTTCTTGAATATATGTGTCTTTATCTGCTATATGCTCTTAGAAAAATTTCTATTGATTAAATGGTTGGTTTTGTTTTGTTGTTGTTATTTTAAAATAATTTTCTAACCAGCCTGGGCTACTTGGCAAGACCTCATTTCTAAAATAATTTTTTAAAAATATTAGCTGAGTGTGGCAGTGCGTGCCTACGGCTCCAGCTACTTGGAAGACTGAGTTGGAAGAATCGTCTGTGGAGGCCAGGCACAGTGGCTCAAGCCTGTCATTTCAGCACTGCGGGAGACCAAGGTGAGAGGATTCCCTGAGTCTGTGGGTTCGAGACCAGCCTGGGCAACATGGTGAGACCTCCTCTCTAAAATAAATAAAAAATTAGCCGATGTGGTAGCGCACGCCAGTAGTTCCAGGTACTTGGAAGGCTGAGGTGGCAGGATCGCCGGAGCCCAGCAGGTCGAGGCTGTGGTGGTCGGGAGCGGCCACTGCACTCCAGTCTGGGTGCTAGAGTGAGACTCCAACTCGAAAAAAAAAAAGAAAATCACTTGTGCCTAGCAAGTCGAGGCCGTGGTGGCTATGAACATGCCACTGCATTCCAGCCTGGGTGACAGAGTGAGACTCCCACTCAAAATAAACAAATAAGTAAATAAATAAAAATAACAATGAAATAAAATAATTTTCTGCAGTTAAACAAATGTTTCACTGAGAAAAGCATCTGTAGAGCTCCTTAGGCATTGTCCCTACCTGTAGTTTGTTAACCTCTTCTTGCTTTCCTGACCTGTCCAGTGACTTCATTATGGTTCTGTTCTGCTGCTGTAAACCTACCAATAAAACACGTGCACCTCTGGTCATCTAGGCATAGCTGTGCTCCCTATGTGCACATTCTGGGAGCTATTATTATTTTATTTAATCACTTAATATGGCAATTGTTTTCTTGGAACACCAAAGTCAAGTCTATGCTATATTCTTTGGCGTGGTACCAGTGTCCAGCACAGAGTTGACACTGAATCAATATTTACTGAATAAGCAAATAAATTCATGCATGCATGAGTAAGGCTACCTAACTGAGACTGAGAAAAATTAGGCTTTTATCGCTATGATTGATAATATAAGCAATATAATAAGCATATTATTTATCTGAATACGTTCATTACCTCCTTTTGCATTAAAAACAAATATAAATACCAATCTTAAATGCAATTTCTGGATGTAATTCCCTCTCCCAGGGTAACTTGAAGCTATCCCAGGTTGCTGACTAAAGGCTATTTAATGGTAAAATGTTTTGTGATATGGGGAATGAAGCCAGGGAGTGTTTTCAATAAAGGGATAATTTGCTGGGAAAAGAAAATTAGAATCAGCAAATTTTTGACCTGACAGATTGCAAAATATTATTACTATTTTTCATCCAGTGTGCTTAATAATTGCCAAGAACTTGCTCTAATGTGTATTAGAGTCGATTAAATCATCTCTGTGAAATCATTGTCTGTATTCCTATTTTTCTACTTTCCACACAGGACCATAATTACTTCACTTATTTATGCATTTATTTGCATCATTAACTGGGGTTCTTTGAGGGTCATCACAAAGTATTGAATATCTGTATGCTCCAGATGCAAAGTGCACAAGTACCCAATAAATGTTTGTTCAATACATCATTTCATGTATCATTCTGTGTTGTAATGATGTGCCTTCACGTCGGCGCCCTCAAGTTCCTCAAAGATAGTCTTTTATCTTCTATACAGTATTCTCAGATCCAAAAATTGGATTAACAAGTTAACAGATAAAGGATAACATTAATGATTGGATACATTTACGAAAAATTGTGTTTTATATCTCCCAGCCTTGGGTGGAGAAATGATTCGACTAACTTGTGCATTCACATCTCAGTGTCTCAGAACTGCTTCCTACTTGACGATGTCGTCTGTTTCATGAATGACGGCAGCATCTGGTTGACTTACGGTATTCCTTTCTTCATGATAAAGTTTCTTTGGGGGTTTTCACTGTATGTTATCAGAAGGCCTTTGCCAGATCCCTCAAGTCCTTTGGATACGGTTGCACATATCCACAGTTTATCACGTTTTTTTTTCTGTGTTGTTGTTTAGTTAACATTCAAATCTTTAAACAGAAAGTTGTGAGGAAATACATACAAACTGTGTGTTCCTGGTAAGAGGCAGGCCTCCTCCACCACCATGAAGCTCCAGGAGCCAAGTCATCTCTCTTCTCAGTTCGACCAGCAAAGGAAAAGGACAGATAACGCAGGTTTCACTCATTGAACGATCTTTCATGACATGTTGGATCAGGAGTAAGCGAGGTAACTGGTTACAATTCATTAAGATATGAGTTTCAAGGGCAGTGGTGCTTAGTGGTGGCAGCATGCTGACGAAACAATTGCTAGTAAAAGCTGGATGCTGTGTTACCTTCTGGACCATCCAGGTCTTCCCTGGTCGCTGACAGCTACCTGAATGCATTTTCTCAACAACCATTAATATTGTGAGTTGCGACCTCTTCTTAATAAATTCCTTGTTAGGTTTAATGCAATTAGAGTTAGTTTCTCTTGCCTGGAACCCCAAATCTTGTTTGATACAATAATATTTAGACCACAAAGGTAAAAAAGCTTGAAACATTTTACTTTCCAAGAAGCCTCAATGTAAATCAACAGATGCAAATGAATATTTATAAAATAATGTCATGTATTTATTTAATGAAATTTAAATTTCACTTAAGTTACATTATAAAATTTAACATCTTACATAGCATGTTGGTAAAATAATTACAATATATGGGTTCTTTCCATTTGGATCTGAAAATGGAGCACTATATCATAAAATTAACTATCTTATTAAGTATAACCAGAAAGCCTGCTATGACATTTTGATGGAAATGTCTCTCTCTCTATATCAATGACATTTTGATGGAAATGTCTCTCTCTCTATATCAATGCTCTATCATGATTCACAAAGAAAAAGACATAAAAGGGAATAGAAAGATTTCCTTTTCTTGGGGGAAAAATACAATACTATAAATAAAATATATAAATATACAGTAAAAATATCTTTGTAAACATATTTTTATCCTAAAATTATAATCATTACATATGTTCCATTTATTTCAAGTTGAACTCAGAATGTACAAAGTAAAATTTATTTTGACATTGTTTTCAATTCATTTTAACAACAAAATTATATATCAATATTGGATTTTAAAATTCAAACCCCAAGTTAAATTTTCTCATTTAACCACTGTCAATAGAATGTCTGAGTTCTGCCCATTTTCAGATGAGACACAAAGAACAAGTGGCTTGCTCATATCATCTCCTAAATTTCTTGAAGAAAACTAGCTTCTTTGAAACTATGTTCACAAAACACTAGTTCAGAAACAGGTTCATGAGTATACTGGGAAAACAATTACAAGGATTCATAGCAACATAACTTTTTGGTATCCTGGATGCTGAGTCCTTCTTTGGGGATCTACGATAGACTCTAGCCTATTTGGAACTCAGAGAAATCACTCACTGTTTCTGGGTTTAACAAAGATCATATATATTGAAATACACAAATTAACATAATATGAAACCAATTTGAATACCACTAATAGAGATTGTTGTTCTTCCTGATTTCCATCAGAGGGAACAGATGCAAAGCCTGGGAAAAGGACTTGCCAGAGAACATGAGATGCTTGAATGACACTTTTCAAACCAGTGTGGCAAAATTCCTTGTGAGCCCTGCCATCTGCCCCTCACTCTGAGTGACCTCAGAAGCTGGAAAGTGTAAGGGAAGGCTCATTTCCAGACAAAGAAACACAAAAAAGAAATACTAGTAAAATATGAAGACCTGTTATTTGCTGAAAACAAGTGTCCTTGTGAAAGTACAATAAGCGAATTGCTATCTAGGTGATCACTGGAGTAGAAATGCGGTGGCCTAAACTGGATGCCAGGGAAGGAGTGTAAGGGACATTTTATTATTGCACATTTCAATATGAACCACAATTGGGAGCCATTAGATCCTCTGTGGATACTGAGGGATCTGAAGATTTTAGCATAAAGGTCACAACCAGTAAGAGTATTATATGTGTATGTGGATCTAGGTATAGCTTCCTAAATATAAAAGTAAATGCTAAAAAGAACAAAGAGTAAATAATGTCGATTACATCGTGAAATAATGTGTGTGTGTATCATGGGTCTTAGTATATGCACATATCTTCACAGAGAAACTTGTGACATATAAATATGAAGAAAACCGGAAGCAAGTATTAAAATCACACTAATAACTGTACATGGCTCAAACTCACCAACTGAAAGAAAAGCATTTTTAGTTTTGCCTGGAATGTAAAATCAAACACTATGCAGTAAACACAGGTTAGAGATGGAGAATGGCTCAAAATAAAAAGACACAGCAGGCCCTCCCCACAAAAAAAAAAGAAAAAGAAAAGGAAGTAGTCTCTCAGTCATAATGTATGACAAAGAATATTCAGACTAAAAACATTATCAGAGACAAAAAAGAACATTCTAAAATGTTAGAGCATCACAATGAATATATTAAATATTTACTAATTTATTTTCTCACCAATGCAAGAATAACTTTCATAATGCAAAAATTACAGAAGAAGCAAAAATAAATACATGGAGGCATATTAATATAGATGCTAATAAACTTCCCTTACTCGAAAATAGTTAATTCAACAACAACAACAACAACAAAAATCAGTAACGGTATAGATGGCCTAAAAACAAAAAAAAAAGTTAGATCTTTTGGACATATATCAAAATCTGAACCCCAAATATAAAAACATACCTTATTTCACAAATAAAAATTATAATAATTGATTATACACAATTAATAACCTCCTATAATTGACAAAGAATAAAAGTAACTCAGGATTATCAGATTACTCACATGCAGTACTGCTAGACAATACTACTGTGAACTGACTACAAGGCAACAAACTAGAACATAATACTACTTTTTAAGACCCTTATATCTGGAAATAATACAACATGCTACTAAATATCCTTGGATTAAAAAGTAAAATGACTGAAAATTGATAGTTTGAAAAAATTATAAACTTGAAAACATAATATAAAATCAATGCCATAGAGATATAACTGTCTTTAGCGTAAATATTTTAGTATTATCTATTTAGTCAATAAGAATAAAGATAAACAGATGTGGGGTCAGACACAGCAGCACAATCCTGTAATCTCAGCATTTTGGTAGGCTGAGATGGAAGAATCACTTGAGGCCAGAAGTTTGAAAACAGCTTGAGCAACATAGCAAGACGCCGTGTCTATGAAAAAAAAAATAATAAAAGGTAAAAACATAAATAAATAAGTAAATAAAGCCCCACTTAGAAAACAATGAAAGATTAAAACATATGAAATGAAAGAAAAAAATTACAAATACATTTATAAGTAAATATTAATGAGAAGGATACAAAATACATAAAACTTGTAAATAAATATAAACAAAGTTCTTTAAAAATTTTGTAAAAGACAAATGACTACCTACACTACCACAAAAGGAAGAATGCATCAAAAAATATTATAAAAGACTGGCTGGGTGCGATGGCTCACATCTGTAATTTTAGCACTTTAGAAAGCTGAGACAGGAGAATAGTTTGAGGCCAGGAATTTGAGACCAGCCTGGATCACATAGTAAGACCCTGTCTCTACACAAAAAAAGAAAAGATAAAATAAAATTAGCTGGACACGGGGGATTGTGCCTGCAGTCTCAGTTACTAGGGAAGCTGAGGTGAGAGGCTTGCTTGAATCCAAGACTGAGGCTGCAGTGAGCCAAGATTGTGCCACTGCACTCTGGCCTGAGTGACAGAGTAAGACCCTATCTCAAAAAATAGAAATAAAAGACAAAGCAGAAATATCAATTTAGACAATTGTTTGCAAATAAATTTTAAAACCTAGATAAAATGGAGAAATTTGTAGAAAAAAATATCTCACAAACTTGACCCAGGAAAGCAGAAAATTAAAAGACCAAATTAACATAGAAGAAAGACTTTGAAGATCTACCCTAAATAATATGTGTGTGTGTGTGTGTGTGTGTGTGTGTGTGTGTGTGTGTGTGTGTATGTAAATATTCAGACCCAAATGGTTTTTCAAAGGAATTTTGACCAAACACGAACTGCCCATAAAGTAACAATCGTTTATTGCTATGATCTCTCTCAGTGCTGATGGCTGACGGGGCTGAGTTCAGTGTTTCTTTCTCAAGGGCTCTCATTAAGTGGCAGTTATGAAATGACTGCATCTTGAGTAACTCAGAGGCTCTTGTACTCACATATCTGGTGTCTGGGCTTGGAAGACTCAAATGTCTGAGATCTAAACATGTGGTTTTCTCAGTCCTCTCTATGTGGTTTCTCTACATGATGTCGCCAGCATAGCCGTTTCAGAGTAGCTGGACGTCTTAAATGGCAGTTCTAGGCATGAAAAACACACGTCCTAAGTGAAACAGGTAAAAGTTGCATCACCTTTTACAAATGGGCCTCAGAAATCACACTGTCTATTTTTGCCATGTTCTATTCACTGGCAGCAAGTTACCAAACTAGCTCATATTCCTAGGATGAGGGTTTGACTCCAACTTTTTGTTTTTATGCAAATGGCAGAAATTTTGCCAGCATGTTTTAAAACAACCACATCCATCATGTTAACAGTTAGCACAGAGACTAATCACTGATCAAGCAAAATAATATATTATTTGGAGATAAAAAATAGCTAAAGGGAAGCACACGAACACACACACGCACACACACACACACACACACACACACACACACACACACAGGCACATACAAACTTGTTACCTCTCTGAGAGCAAAGAGAAAATAATCGGGATGATTCAGAGACAGTGATCTTTTCTGCTTTTGAAGCTGGATGGTAGGTATTTTTCGAAGATGTCTGCAACCATATCTCCTGTCTGACAAGTTCTTCTTACTTTATTTCCCCTCCTATGAAGAAGTGAGTTCCAGATCTACACTTGAAACTTGGCGGGCCTGTGACTGTTTCAACCAATAAAGTTTTTTTTGAAAGCTCCAAGACCGGGTCGAAAATGAGCTGCGGCCTCTACTCTATTCCCTAAAAGTTTGCTGTTGGATCTCTGAGTTGCTGTGCACAAAATGATGACCCAGAGGCTACTGTGAGGTCAGGAAGTCAACTCACCCCCGTAAGTGTTTCAGTTCTAGTCTTCGAGACCTCCTAGATTAGGCAGGCACCAGTCTTGAGAATTACTGATCATTCTGATGAGTTCAGACTGAAGCTACGAAATTATTCACAGGCATGGGATCTATCGTGAGGAAACTTTAGACGCTGCCTCGGAAAGACAAGCTATCCCCATTATGTTAGGCCCAGACTTCTGCTCACAGAGTCATGACCGTAATAAAATAGTTGCTTCTGGCTGCTAGGTTTTGGGATAATTTGTTATGCGGCAATACAATCTATGCCATCACATAGGTGTTGTTATTAGTATTGTTAGATGTTATACATACTCTTGCAAATGTGGTAATTTGATATAAATAAGCATTTTAAAATATTTATTTATTTATTTATTTATTTATTTATTTATTTATTTATTGAGTTGGAGTGTCACTCTGTCGCCCAGACTGGAGTGCAGTGACTGCTCCTGGCCACCGCAGCCTCGACCTGCTGGGCTCCGGCGATTCTTCCGCCTCAGCCTTCCGAGTAGCCGGAATTACAGGCGTGCACTACCACGCTGGGCTAATTTTTTGATGTTTTATTGTAGAGATGAGATCTCGTCTGCCCAGGCGGGTCTCGAACCTGTGGACTCAGACAGTCCACTCACCTCAGCCTCCCAAGGCGTGGGATTACAGGCTGAGCCACTGATCCCGGCTATAAGCATTTTTTTTAAAAAAAAGAAAGGACAAATTTCATATCATTAGATAGTGTTTAAAATATAAAAGAAAAAAAAACACCTCAGTGGGATGGGAGTGGTAAATAGTATAAGGCTGCGGAGTGATTACAGTTGACCCTTGAACAATATGGGTTTGAACTGCATGGGTCCACTTATACGTGGATTTTTTTTTTGATACATAAACATGAAAGTTTTTTGGAAATGTGCGACTATTTGAAAAGATCCACAAACCACACAGTCTGGAATACCAAAAAACAAAAATAAAAGAAGCTGGTTATAGCATCAATGCATAAAATGTATTTCAATACTAGTCTACTTAAATGTTAATCCACTGTTTATCTTATTGATAAAGCACCTGGTCAATAGTACGCTACAAATAAATTTGGAGGGAGTCAAAAGTTATATGCGGAGTTTTGACTGCATGAAAGTAAGAGAGGAGGAGAAAGGAAGAAACCGGATAGGTAGACAGAGAGCAGATTAGGGCAGGTCCTGGTAAAATCTTCTGCTGCAAGTCCCATGGACTGGAATGAGAACGCGCATTTCCAGGTCTGTGGACTGCCCCTTTCCTGAGCTTCTTCACGCTTGGCCCTTGTAACCCTCTCCCGACTGGTACGTTTCCATCCCACACCATGGTGCCTCTCTCTGATTGGTGCCACTACCAACCGAACAGCACACTCTCAATACTATATAAACCCCTGACTGCAGAGGTAGCCTGGGCAACCCGCTTCTGGGTCCCCTCCCACTGCTGGGAGCTTTTCTGTCTTCTAATAAATGTCAGCATCCTCACTGTCCTGGACCAGGGTCCTTCAAGAATGCAGAACTGCTGAAGTAGAACAGATGGACCCACCAATCAGAGAGAGCTTGGACACTCTTTAGGGGACTGGCTTTCTGACCCAGAGAACCAGCAGAGCCGCGGACACTTCTCGGGGGCTGGCTCACCGGCCCGCGGAACTGGCAGAGCTGCCAACAATCCCTGGTGGCTGGCTCCCCTGTAGACACTCCTGGGTGGCTGGCTCACTGGCCCACTGTACCAGCAGAGCTGTAAACACTTTTCCAGGCTCAGTTCACCAACCCCCCCAACTAAGAGAACTGTAACAACCCTCCTTGGGGGCTCTGCAGCTGTTGGCATGAGTTCTCAGGCGCCACTGCATTCCCCTATCCAGACACCCATGTGTCCCCAACCACCATGAGGATGCCGGGCTGGCAGTGCAGCTTCGGAAACTGCAGCATCCCTTCCTGGCCCAGCTCCCCATCACATAGGACCAAAAAATGGCGTCAGAGACTCGGCACTCCTAAACCCTGTGTGTTAAAGGGTCCACTGTAATTTAAGATAGGAAGAAAGGAGTAAAGTTATTTTCTTGATGTGAGTGCTTTTGTATCATTTGACTTTGGGGAATTATTTTATTTTAGCAAACATATTTTGACCATGATTTCATCTTTGTATGATGACATTTCATTTGTGTGTACAGGTAGACATTAAGGCAATGGTCATGTGACTGAGTAAGCAGCATGGGTGATCTGAACTTCAGGCAGCCTGGAGCAGATCCCTCTGGGTGGCAAGTAGCCATCCCTTCAAGGAACCAATTTTCAGCCAATATGGGGTGTGTGTTTGGGTGGTCTGACTTAAAAGATATGGCCTACTACATATATGATATTCACATGTGGTAGACCTAAAGGCTTGCTCATGGACAGGCAGCTGGCTTTCAGAACATTTGATATTGAGTTATATCACATACTAATAAGATACAAATGATAGAAGGAAGCCAACAGTAGATCCAAATATTCTCCTTATACTTTTTTCCAGAAAGGCTGAATCTCCAAATCACAGCTCAAACTGATTTTCACAGGAGTGACAGTGGCTCCTATTCCACAAAGGGTATGAGCAGAGATATGTTTCTTTTAAAATAAATGAGGCTTCTACTGAGCGAAACTTGCTTGTGTAGACTGATATAAACATTAATAATAGTAATATAATAATAAAAACAACAACATCTAGCACCTAAGTGGGATGTTACAGACACTATTTTAAACACATAACCTGTAAGTCATGGATCTGGGATTCAAACTCAGAAAATTTGGCTTCTGAGTGTGTCTTTAATCACAGCGTCTGACTTTTCTCATAATAGACTTAGATATGGAAGTACTACAAGAAACAAAGTCAATAGAGAAATAGGATCAGATATAGAAACAGGGAACTATAAAGACACACACATTCCCCCCCCACCACAGGCATAAATGTTATACAGATAACTGTGATCAGAATGTACTATTTGTGCCCGGACCCATAACTTAAACTCATGAATTTTGGATTGAAAAATAAAAACCACCTTCCCCACTCCTTCCCCAAAATACATCGGCACAAAGGAGAGTGACTAAAGTCGCTATATAATTGTGTGTCATTTTCCCATGGAAAACTCCTAGCCTGATGAATGCTCTCGATGAATGTCAATATGCTTCCTTGCTAGTATAGGAATTAAGGAAGAGCCTTGGGCCAGGAGAGACCAACACACATTTTAACATTTCCTTAAGCATGTGCTGTGCGTAGCCAGCAACAGGAAGGGTGTGAGTTCACAACAGGCTCTTCCTGTGTGGCTTCCTGAGCTGCGTTTAGAATCCTGTTCTTACAACAGACTGTTCTTAGAATGATTGTTTTCGTCTATTTTCTCGTCTCCCCCCAAAGGACCTAGCAGCTTCAGTAGCAGGAGATGCAGGTATAATACTTGGGTACGGTTTCCAAAATCCGTCTCTGTGATGGTGATATAAGAATGTAAAATTAATAACACCAATACTACTAATATATTAACAGTTGCCCTGAAGGCTTGCCATGATGATTAAAGATAGTATGAATGTAACACTAGTTTTAAATGTAGTCGCTATTCTAAAGTGAATAAGATCCTTTTCTAACTTCAGCAAATGAAGGAATTCCAAGGGGGATGAAGTGTGTCTTCAGTTTCTAATGCCTTGACTAGTGAAGTCCTGGCAACAATTCAGACCAGTTTTACCGTCTTCAACTCGTTTGCACTCAAATGCATGTGATCTAAAGTCAGCTCAGGAGAGGAACTTGGGAGGAATAGTTACTTTTTTTTTTTTTTTTGAATTGGAGTCTCACTCTGTCACCCAGACTGGAGTGCAGTGGCTGCTCCCGGCCACTGCAGCCCTGACCTGCTGGGCTCCGGTGATCCTTCCAATTCAGCCTTCCAGTAGCTGGAACTACAGGCGTGCGCTACCACGCCCGGCTAATTTTTTGATTTATTGTAGAGATGAAGTCTCGGCCAAGTTGCCAGGCGAGTCTCGAACCCGCGGGCTCAGGAAAATAGTTACATTTTAGCAGGAGTTAACAGTTTAAGCCAGAGAAAGATCTCTCTTGGTTATAATTTGTTAACTGTTTAATCCAGCTTGAGGGGTACCCCTAGGGGAGAGAGATGATCTTTAAACAGCTAAGTCTATCAAGTAGAGCATATAACCAACAGCCAAAAGAGCAGAAGGAAGTCTGGTCAGTCTTTCTCAGCTGACCGGGAACTCATTCCTCAGGTCAAGGAATTAACTGGAAGTTGCTGGATATTTCTTCTCTTCTTGGTTTCCTCCCAGTTAAAAATGAATGGTCACAGATTCCTAATAATTAAAAAACTTCAAGACCCAAACGAGAAAATTTCTACTGGTGGGATTTTAAGAAATATGAAAGGTTGTAGACGATCTATGTTGAAGAAAGAAACAATGCTGATTTTCTTCAAATATATCTGAGGAAAGGGACATTCCTTGAGCCCCAACATGCATTGAACATTGCACTGTCATGAATATTTTTACATGAGAAAGTATACTTAATTCTCACAACCTAAGTGAAGGAATGCATCAATATTTTACACAGCTTTTAGTGCCACATATACATTATCAGTATTATGGAAAATGAAGAGAAAGTATTCATATAAAGATTTAAAAACATGATTTCATCACAAAATAGCTATTATTTGTGTGCTAACAGCATTTTTTAGTACATATATGATATATAGTTTCTATTATATTGCGCTTAGGTTAGTAATCCTATTATTTTCATTTATTGTGTGCAGTTTAAATGTATGCAGATATGATTCTATCATATGTGCATTTTTGTGTTTATAAATGTATACATTAATATAAATAAATAGCAAATATACAGGAATAATACAAAGCAGACATTAAAAAATAAACTTTATGCAAGACAAATGAGTTATAAAAGTGTAGGGAACTGGTAGAATTAATTCTGTAATATAAATTAACATTGAATCACTATTTAGTTGCCATGAATAAAATTTATTTGCCCAAAACATTTGAAGTTTTTTTTATAGCTGTCATAAAACTAATTTCTGAAACTCATTTTCAGAAAGGCTCGGATAGCTTTTAATGCTTTATGTGCTCATATGCTTACTTAAAATTCATGTGTAAATGAAAATGCCAGGGGAGAAAACCAACCTCCTAGTAACAGATTCGACCCTTCCTTCTTTCCATTTGTAACATTATTTAGGTGCAATCACCCTAATGGAGGAAATACTTACTTCAGAACAAGTCAGCAGCAGGAAGAAATGTATTTTTGATTGACTGCATATGGCAAGACTCCCATCAGAGTGGAGCTCAAGCAAGTTTCCAGTGTATGTGAGTAGTTAGCAGTAGCTTTGGAGCAAGAAAGACATGTGAAATGGACAGCATGTAGATTGACGTCTTCATCTGCAAGGCATCTACAAGTCCTGTCTCAAAATGAAATTCACCTTAAAGTTCAGAGTAATTTTTTCCTAGAGACGTTGAAAGACATTTATAAATAAAAATTTATAAATATTTTTATAAATATTATATCTTATATCTTTTATACATATAAATCTATTTCTCTTCTCTTCTCTCTCTCTCTCTCTCAGACATAGACATAGCCATAGCCATAGATATAGATAATATATAAATATCCACAGTTTCTGGAGCTCTCCAGTAAAGGGAATATTTCTGGAAATAACTAAGATAACTATTATCAGAATTTTCTTCTTGGGTGTTAACACACTGTTGACTTGTAGACAATTGCTTGACCCAATTATCAGCAGGTGTGGTTTCTTACATGCATCTTCTCTTCTGGCTTTGCCTCGGAATGTAAAGGGAGGTGCGGAGCTAGCAATCTACCAAAACTTACTTAACTTATCCCCTACAGTGGGATATTCAGCTATTTTTACAGTTCTATATTATAAATAAAACTGTGGTTAACATATTTATGACTCAATCTTGTGTTATATCCTAGAATAGCGATTGAAAAGAAAGCTTCTTGGTCAAAGCCTCTGAACATATTTTCGTCCAAATAATTTCCCAGAAAATATGTTTCAGTTTACACAATCACCACCAGTGCATTGATGTGTGTACTTCCCCACATTTTAGGGCAGGCACTCTTGGGACTACGATGATGTGAATACTCAGAGGAAATTAGATTTCATGTTGGTCGTTCCAGAACATGGTGTGTTATGAAAGAGACCTCATACAGAGAGCACTTCTGGGATCAACTTTCTAATAAAATGAAATAAAACTCACATTTTCGATACCTACTATACACTGTAATCGGTATTTGGGCAACGTTATTTTGTGTAATCTTCTCAACAATTCCGGTAGATCAGTACTTTACACCTCTGGTTGTGTGTTTAGAAACTGTCTCAGAGAGGTCAATTAACTTGCCATTGCTCAAACAGGTTGAGTGACATAGAGCTTCACACTTGACTCATGCCAGACAACCAAACAAAAGTAAGCAGCACGCCATCTCTCAAAATTATACCATGTAAAGGGCCAATAATTGAAATGATCAGATCCCTCTCAAGTATTCCCTTCTCTGTTGTCCTTTATCTTATGTTTAATTAAAGTGTGGAGTAGCAAATCCCATTTCGCTATATTCATTTTTCATGCAAAATCGCATGAGTCACATATAAGTGACAGTACAATATTGAGAATTTCTATAAAACCATTTATCACCATCACTTATTTGCATTTACAGTTGCTTAATAAACAGCAGATCCCAATCTCTTGGCACAATAAGGCAACCACACGCAGAGAAGAGAAGGGCTTTGTAACATTTAATTAATGGCAAGGCCTAACTATTATTTATGTGAGCTCATCACAGGCTGCTGTTTTTAATAATCAATCCATAATTTTGAAATAATGGTAAATGGTATTATTGCAACCAGACTATATATTTGGTTAGAAGAGAACACTCAGATATGAAAGTAGATGGAAATATCTGCCCTTAAAAATGAAACCGCCACTTCTGTTAAGGCAATCTCTTCTTTCCTCTGGTTTCCAATCTTGGGTGGCTGGGAGATGTGGGGAATTTCTATTATATGCAGTTACTTTCTATAGCAAAGGAACAACAGCTAAATGAAGTCAGCTACAAGTTGGAGACACTTCTTCAGATGAGATATGGTGTATAGTGATTAATCATTATTGAAAATTACTATGTGGCAAGAAGCTGCTGGAGTTTATCAAAACTATGGACAGTACCTGTCTCTACCTAGTACCTTTGGCCTTTATGCATATGAACCTCAAAAATATATTTGTTTTTAAAAATCACAGCCTTATTGAGATGTAATTTACATACCATACAAATCAGCCACTTTAAGTGTACCATTCCTCGGTATTTAGTATATTCATACCGTTGTGCAAACATCAGTACAATACAGCTTTAGAACATTTTCATCACCCCAAAAGGTATCCCCATACCTTTAGCAATCGCTCAATTCTCCCTGCCCTGACGGTCTCCAGTCTTATATGGATCTATCTGTGTTTTGGGGAAGCCTTGAGGCTTTATGACAATCAACATTTCCGGTAAAAATTAAATAATCAGAGCTCTGATTGGAGTAGACAGTTTGACAACCCATGTTACGCCTTAAAATATTAAGTTCCTGTTTCTTTTATAATTTATACTTACTTTCCTAGCTGCCTCCATTATTTTTTTTCCATAGAATTTCAAGGAATGAAGCTGCCTTTACTAAATACCAGTCTAGATCAGTTAACCAGGAAGAAAAGTATAAAAGAAAATAGTTTCTCTGAGTATTTAAAGAAAATATTTAAGAATATCCAGAAGGAAAGAAGTTAGTTTTGTTTTAATTATCAAGCTACCATATGAACTCAATAGTGTAAGAATACTGAGGCAAGTGGATTGCCTGAGCCCATGGGTTCAAGACCCACCCAGGCAACTTGGTGAGACCTTGTCTCTACAATTAAAAAAAAAAAATTAGCTGTGCATGGTAGGACATGCCTGTAATTCCAGCTACTTGGAAGGCTGAGGCGAAAGGATCGCTGGAGCTCACCAGTGAGTGTGCCACTGCACTCCAGCCTGGGCGACAGAGTGATTCCAACTCACAAAAAAAAGAAAAATGGGGGAAACATTTGAGGGGGTGTCTCTGCAGACTATGGTAGGACACCATCTGAACAAGTCAAAATCCACCTTCCTGGGTAGTTCAGCCTCTCTTGACCTAAGAGCCCTTTGAACGTTTAACTTAGTAACTTTCGTGTGTATTCTGACATTGTTAGTCCAAAATCAAATGCAACTTTTTCATCTTCCTTCCTCCACAAGGAACTCTTTCCAGACAAAGGTTGTTTCTTATCTAGACAGCAGGGCAACAGTCCTGGGACAACATGTCTTAGTCCCAAGAGACCGTTAGCATAATAGACCTGGTTATTTATGTGTAGAAGAGGATTGATTGAATACACCCCAATACTGCTTTCAACTTGATGTTTACAATTGTGTGACTCTTCATTACCTGTGTGGCTTGATGTTTGTCTTAGCAGCACGCACAGCCCGTTTTCACAGCCCCTTGCCATCCACTTCCATAGACTTATTTCCTGGAAAACAAAAGCATCACCAAGCCTGGGAGAAGCTGCATTACCCAAGCCCTCAAGTAGCATCAGGGGCTGTAAAGAGCAATTTTCTGGAAGTGTTTGTTTATCCAGTGGAATCTGATTACTTTTGAGTGGATTGATGAAGATCAGTCTTCTCCTGCCACAGGTTTTCATCAATCAGTGCTCCTCACTGACATCACCTGCACACGCACACACACACACAGCAAGGGAGGGTCCACTCCTGTGCACCTATTTGTGACCTGCTCTCCATGTAGACCTTGCTGGCACCTTTTTCTGGGATCCAGGCAAAGCTGGAGTGTCCAGTGATTGTGAAAAAAGCAAGGCTGCCAAAGGAGATAGAACATCTACAAGCAGGATGAGACCGGAGGGCAAGGAAGGTGTGGTGTGGGAAGGACTTTATAGCTGAGAGAGAGCAGGGGGTATGCTTGATCTGAAACCTCAGTATGTGTATGTGGTTCTACAAACAGCTTAGAATTTGTGTACAGTATCTAAAGGAACTAGAAATCGACCTTCCATATGACCCAGGAATTCCCCTATTGGGAATGTACCCAGAGGAACTCAAATCGTTCTACAAAAATGATACTTGCACACGTATGTTTGTTGCAGCTCTATTCACAATAGCAAAAACATGGAACCAAGCATGTTGCCCATCGAAGCTGGACTGGATAAAAACATGTGCTACATAGACACAATGGAATATTATGCAGCCATAAAAAAGGACAAACTTACGGACCTTGCAGCAACTTGGATGGATTTAGAGTGGATCATACTCAGTGATCTATCACAGAAACCAAGAATAGAATACCATATGTTCTCACTCATAAGTGGGCCTTGAACAATTATAATACTATAAGAAAGTGATTGGCAGTAGTAGGAAACTGTCAGGGATTGGCAGTTGAGGGAGGCTGCTAGGGGAGGGAGGGACATATCTCATCATCGAAGGTACCTGCATAATCAGTGTTTGTATACCTAACCCTGAATTGCACCCCACATCTTTATAATTAAAAAAGAAAAAAAAAACCAAAGAATTTGTGTATGTGAGAGTGCATATTTGTGTGTGTCCTGGTGATGGGGAAGGATGCTTCTGAGTGAAGCTAGAGAGGTTACATGCCTCTAGGATTCAGATATCATACTTACTGGCTTCTACACACATGTTCTCTCTCAATTCTTATAACCACAGCACAGAGGACAGGATAGAGGGCAACCGGCGCCCCTGCAAACTAGAGCAAGGAAGTCTATCCACAGACTTAAGTTTTAAAAAGATCACACCCGGGTAAAAAATATACTAGGAGTGTTAAAAACAGGACTAGAGCCCGGCATGGTAACTCATGTCTGTAATCGCAGCACTTTGGGAGACCGAGGTGAGAGGAATGCCAGAGCTTGGGATTCAAGACAAGCCTGGACCACTTGGCAAGACCTCGTCTCTACAATAAATCCAAAAACTAGCTAGGTGTGGTGGCACGCGCCTGTAGTTCTAGCTGCTTGGAAGGCAGAGGGAACGATGGCCTGAGGTCAGCAGACTGAGGATGCAGGGGCCGTGGTGCGTGTGCCCCTGCATTCCAGACTGGGCGACAGAGTGAGACTTAGACTCAAAAAACAAAATACAACAAAGCAAAACAACAAAAACAAAGGACTAGGAGGGAATGGCCATCCAAGTCAATATATTTAGCAATGAATGCGTAATATGCAGATGTCTTTGTTCCTCTCCAGAGACGACCGTTGGAAAGATTAAGCACAATTATCTCTGAGAGAAGCATGAGAACGTCCAGAAGGCAAAAGGCAAAGCAGAATGAAGAGTAGCCGTTTTGCTGCTGATCGTGATTTCTGGGGTGATGGTGAGAGGGAGGATGTTTCGTTAATGAGAATCTAGGAAGCCAAATCACAGGGAAGATGGGTCCTGCAAAGGTAGAGGCCATCCAGGGTAAGTCATCTGCAAGACAATCTTTTTGCTTATTTATTCTCATTGTTATTTTTGGCACTCAAAGAATGACTGAATAAAATATTTTCATGAACAATATGAAAATATTTACAATATTTGTGAATACAATAATTCGGACTTCATTAAAGACTTTGCCATACTCTGGTTTATAGTTTTTCTTATGTTTTTAGCAGATATCCAGGCTGCAGTGATAACCTGTATAAGAGAAATCCCTTATTATTTATTTTTTCTCATCCCTACTTTTTATTGCACTCTTTCTTTGATCTTATTTTAATTGATATGGAATAATCATACTTATTCATGGGGAACAATGTGATGTTTCAATGTGTATATACATTGTGTAATGATCAAATTTGGGCAATTGACATATTTATCACCTCAAATACATATATCATTTCATTGTATAGAAAATATTCCAAATCCTTTTTCTCTAGTTATCTTGAAATATTCAACACACTATTATTATTATTATTATTATTATTATTATTATTATTATTATTTTGAGTTGGAGTCTCACCGTCACCCAGGCTGGACTCACGGCCACCCCAGCGTTGACCTGCTGGGCTCAGGCAATCCTTCTGCCTCAGCCTTCCAAGTAGCCGGAGCTACAGGCGCGTGCTCCCACGCCTTGCTCAGTTTATTTTTTATTTTTATTTCTTGTAGAGATGAGGTCTCACCAAGTTGCCCAGGCTGGTCTCGAACCTACGGGCTCAGACCATCCACTTGCCTGGACCTCTCAAAGTGCTGGGAATGCAGACTGAGCCACCGAGCCCGATCTCACACATTATTTTTAAAAATAGTCATTGCGCTGTGCAATAAGACAGAACTTAAGTCTCCTTTCTCCTATCTAATTGTAACTAAGTAACCAATTGACTGTTCTTTTTCCATTTCCCCTTCCTCCCTACCGTTCCCAGTCATGGGTAAACTCTACTCTACTCTCTGCTTCCATGAGATCAACTTTTTAGATTGCACCATATAAGTGACACCATGCAGGATTTGTCTTTTTGTGTCTGGCTCATTTCACACGACACGATGCCTTCCAGGTTCATCTATCTTGTGGCAAATGGCAGAATTTCGTTCTTTTATGGCTGAATAATATTCTTTCCTGTATATGAACCATATTTCCTTTATCCTTTTATCCACTGGTGGACATAGGCTAATTCTATATGTTGTCTATTGTGAACAGTGCTGCAATAAATAAAGGCGTGCAGATATCTCTTCAACATACTGATTTCATTTCCTCTGGGCATATCCCCTGTGTCAGGATTGTGAGATCATATGGTAGTTCTACTTTTAAATTTCTGAGTAATCACCGTACTGTTTTCCATAATGAAGGTACTGATTTATCTTCCCACCAGCAATACACAAGGGCTCCCATTTCTCCATATCCTCACCAACCCTTGCTATCTTTTGCTATTTTCATAACATCCCTGCTAACCACAGTAAGGTGACATCTCATTGTGGCTTTGATTTGCCAGTTACTTAACCTCAATGTTCTGGTTCTCTAAGGCAATGCTTCTAGGTCCTGACTGTTATAACACTACCCCAGAAGCAGTTAAATTAGGATCTTTGGATGTGGGCCTCAAGCACTGGAATTTTAATCAAGTTTTCCAGGGAATGTAATATGTAGGTAGGTTTTGGAACTCTGATCAAGTTACAAAACTCTGGTTGCACCTTCACCCACAGCGTCTGTGAAAATGCAGATTCCTGGGTCTAGCCAGTACTAAAACAGATTACCTGGGTCGGGGAAGGTGAATGACTACCATGTTTCTATGCAGCTTTGTTGGATTTCCATGCACACTCAAACATAAACCACTGCCTTAGAGGTATGGGCTGCATGTAAGTAACACCTTATCTTATTATCTCATTTTACCTCCAGGGAAGGGTTTCTGTCTTACCCAAACTTGAATGAACGATCAACAGTTTCTTTTAGAGTGCTGGACACTTAGGGATAACGAAAGGTTTTAGATTGTTCAATTATCTTGGGATGTGCTTAATCTTTTTAAAATTCATGCAAAAAAGTTCATAGGTTCTAAAACGAAGCCTCGTTGTCCATCTAAGAGCAACAGAGATACTGTTAATGTGTGTTGCTGATTCTTTATTTTGTTTTTTCTTCTTTCAGTGGATGTGGAGAGGAAGAGGGTACTCAACAGACACTTACTGAGCGCGCACTATCTACTTCCTAGGTGAAGCTCTGCCCTCCACTGAGGCACGGGCCATTGAAGAGCCGTCAAGTTACAACAAATCTGAAATGCAGAAGTTTTCACAGGTTAGGTTCTGATTTGCATTTTCCACACTGTGCTTGTTTCACTTATCTTCTCCAGTTTGAAGTAGAAACTCTTGGCAGCCAAACAAGCAGAAACCTAGTACCTGAATAAAGGTGAACACTTTTGCAATCACTTTTAGTTTCATCTTTTTTTTCCATGCTGGTGACAATGCATGGGTCTTGTCATGTCTTTTCAGTGGCATTTGGACAAATAATTAACTACCCCCTACCCTTCAGGTATGAGCCAAAGCAAACAGACTTGTTATTAAAGCCAGTACCTTTTTTTTTCTTTTTGTTTTGGTGGCTTATCAAACAAAGGTGGGAGATTCTTCTTCAGTCAAACTTAAGGGTTCTCAATAGTCCTATTTGTGATATCAAAGTAAATGATTTACCTAGCAGGATGAAAGGCCCATCACAGACTGTGCAATGGTAATCCTGATATACTCAAGATAGATTATTTTGGAACAGCGAATATATATTTATATCAATATGTATTGTTCAGTACTAAATCTGATAAACTTTGTCTTTTGCATTTCACTTAATGATGCTTTAGAGAGTTTGATGATCCATTCTGTCATATTTTGTACAAAAATAAGGACAACATAAAAGTTTAAAAAAAGGGTTTGGACATAAAACAAATGTTTAAAATCACTTGATATATAACTCTTGCTGAAATCTAACCACTTGAGAAGGCATTGAGTTTATGATCTGATTTTTTTTTAAAGCTTCTGCTCATTTTTTTGTCAGCATATTAAATGCCTGTGAAGGACAAATCTTTTTAAAATTTGATCATAGCATTTATGAATTCATATTTTAAAGCCCTATTTATACCTATAATGACTAAGAAGACCAGAGCAAAGACTGAATAGTCTGCCTCTGTGCAACTGTAGCTACTACAGAAAGCCCAGGGCACGGGGACCCTCACTCAGAAATCTTCAGGCAGGTCAGAGAGTCGGGGCAGTGACTCCAGGTAGCAAAATTTGCAAAGAGCTATTCAGGAGGTATCATTTTCCCATCTCACATCAGAGGTTGATCACAGAGCTCAAATTATTCAAACCCCAGGGATGTGTGTGTGTGTGTGTGTGTGTGTGTGTGTGTGTGTGTGTGCGGAGGTGATACGGAACCTGCTGTTGGAGCCTTGGGCGAGGGGACAGGGGTTTGGGCTCAACCTCTGTATTTCCAGATGAGAAAATGATGCTTCTTCCTCTCCACCCTGTGGGAAGCCTGCCTGCCTCTCATGGTCTCTCTTAACTCTCTAATTTATTCTTCTCATTCTGTTATTGTGGAATCACTAGATGACAGTGAGGTCACTAAACCTGTTATTAGTGGATTGGTGTGGTTAGTGTTGGATTTTTGAGTTTTGTTTAGAGAGAATTCTCAAGTAGACATGAGACTTAGAGAAGTAAGATAAGTAGGTGATTTATTGACCAGAGTAAGAGTTTACATTCAAGAAAGAAAAACTCAGCCAGGCTCGGTGACTCAGCCTGTAATCCCGCGCCTTTGGGAGGCTGAGGCGAGTGGATTGCCTGAGCCCGCGAGTTCGAGACCCGCCTGGGCAACTTGGCGAGACCTCATCTCTACAATAAGTCAAAAATCAGCTGGGCGTGGTAGCGCGCCTGTAGTTCCAGTTACTCGGAAGGCTGAGGCGGAAGGATCGCCGGAGCCCAGCACGTCGAGGCTGCGGTGGCCGGGAGCGGCCACTGCACTCCAGTCTGGGCAACAGAGCGAGACTCCAACTCAAAAAAAAAAAGAAAGAGAAACTCTTTATTAAAGGGAAGAGAAGTGGGCACCTAGTCAAGGCAGGCTGTGTCAAAATTGCTGGGCAAGGTTATTAATTTTTTTTTACTTCCATGGCTATCAAGGGGTTGATTTAGGCATACAGACTGTTTGAAAATGGGCAGCCTCAGGGCTGGGTTTTTGGTTCTTGCGCCTCCCATGTAGCTGGACTGTTTTTGACCTTGAAGGATCATCTTGGAACTGTTAAGGGGACTTGGTGGGTGGAGATTTTGTAAGACCACAATGGTAGTATTATAATGAGCGCATAATGAAGACAAAGGTAATAACACGTCGACTTGCTTATTTGTCCAGGGGGATTCTCCAAGTGCATCTCCTCTGGAGGTCAGCTCCCAACCACAGATCTCGTGAGGACAGCCTACCGTGAGCAGGCTGTCGTAGGTGTGTTGGGTGAGGGTTATTCTCATTTTGTTTTGAGGTTCTTGCAATCTTGAAATTGAGTCAGGTATGTGAGAGCTTTTACCAGTTTCTGAATCGACTGTCATATAGCCTCTTACAGCCTTGAAATTTCCCTATTCTAACCTGCCTACTCCATCAATTCTGTCTTCCATAGAAGTATTTCCTTCATCCCTGTTTTTCACACATGCTGTTCCAGGTGCCAAATGATCATACCGCCTGCATTTCTCTCATTTCCAAGGTTCAGTTTGCTCTTCTGTTCCTTGGTCCGCTTCCCCGTCTTTTGCCTCCTGCGGCCTTCTCACCTGTTCCCATGGGGTCCATGCGTCGGGAGCAGAACCCTCTGTGGGCATGACTGCTTTCTCAATTAGCTTCCAAATTCCTGAAGTCCTCTTAATTCCTTGGAGCATCTTCTGAACAACGTCCGTGTCAGGATCACGCTCGTGATTCCTAGCTGAACAAAAAGGCCTGACTTCAAAGAGCTCAAAATGGAGCAGGAGAGAGCAGTGTTGGGCACGAGGCCAGCAAGGTGGGTTCACAGATGTCCAGGAGCCTGAGAAAGACAAAGGCCTGAGCCAAAGCATCCTGAGGCACTTGGTCATATCTTCCAACACCTTCCATAGCCTTCCTCATCAAGTCTTCTTCTCTGGTACCCTTAGAAGTAAAAACCTGCTCAATATAGACCTCACATAAGCCTCTGTGTTCACATGAAAGGTTGTTTCCTCCACGCCCACCATCTGCTTCTCATGTCTCTACCTCTGGACCAGCGTTCCACCTTCTTCCACGCCCTTTCACTCCTTCTTCCTTTTCCCTACCTCTTTTCCATAGGAATATTCCATCTGCCTCAGAGGCTGCCCAGAAGAGAGACGTCCTGTGTTTGCCTAAGAAAAGTAGCTGCTTGTCTTGAAAACAGCAAGTTTCAAAGGTCGTCTGCTTTTTCTGTTCCTGGCTGAGCTCCCTGACTTGGTCCTGCGTCTTACTTGGATACAGAGGGAGCTCCAACTATTTCAGCCACAGGTTTCCCCAGCAAGCAAACTTCCTCATGAAGCTTTTGCATATTCTAGATTCTCTGCTTGGGATGATTTTTTTCTCTGGTCTATTGGGCTAAGTCTCTTTGAGCTTGAGACTCAGCTCAGAGACTGCATCCTTTCCTAAGAAATCTTTGACTGTCACCCCTGCCAGCCCACAATTCTCCGCCAAGTTCTACCTAGCTCTCCAGGAGATTCCCACTGCCGGGTACTGACTGCTTGCCTGTGTCTTTCCTGCCCTACAGGCAGGCACCAGGCTTCCACTCCTGCAGCCTCATCAACCAGTCTGGAAACTGGCACATAAGAGAAGAGAAGACAACCTGTTGACTAACATAAGTTAGTGCCGGAACAAGTCATTGACTTAATGCATGGAAAAATTACCTGTGAAAGGGGTGATGCTCCCAGGGAAGCAAAAACAGAAGAATGCTCATAGTTAAAGAGATGTGAGGATAACATCCAATTTGAGAGTGCAACAGAAGCCACACCAGGCTTCTTAGTTTCTAAATATAATCCAAGACTCTAAGCGGAGGTGAATCAAATATTAAAAAACCCAAACCCCAAATTGTCTCATTTCTGTTCATGCTTGAAGTTATGACAATTTTAAAAGTCATTGACCACAACTTTCCACAGATAGGTATATTATTTCTGTCAGATTTCTCTCTAAAATCAAACTCAATATTTTCTATCTGTTCAAATTAAATAATTTAATACATAACTGCTCTCTTTAATTGATAAGGAGCAATATTTTCTGAAAAGCTTATAGAGGAAATCAAAGTTTTATTCCTTAAGAAGGATATTTAGTATTTGTTCCCCAAGACTTTTACATTAAATGGATTAATTTAAAACATCAGAAAAATGGCTCAACAGTAAGAATTTCTTATAAGAAAATGTTGTGTCAGTAATAAATGAAACTGATATGCATAACCTCTTGTTTGACCTCAGTAATTCATAATTATTTATCTCTCTGTTGGTTTGCACAGAAGTGAGATAAAATAATGTCCAGGAGTAAATTTATTCACTAAGATATCGGCAAAAAGAAATAAAAATATCACAGGATAACTGAGAGGAAAGGAAGTGTGAAATTCTTTTATTTCTTTGGAAAAAAAAGCTGCTAATGAGTTTCTAAAACACCATTTGCCAAGAAATAATCAGCATAAAAGAGTGTGTTTGAGGTTTTTTTGTTCACTGATGTTGCTTGATTTTTTTGTTGCTGCTGTGACTGAAAGAGGACAGAACACTACAAGTACACTACAAGTAATTACAACTCTCGAGAACTCTCACATGGTGGACTTGGGAGGGACGTTTTGGTCACGGAAGTCAGATGCCCAAATGCTGATTTTCAGTTATTCTCAAGCCTCACTGAGCACAAACCCCTGGGGCATGAGCCCTGCCCTGTGTCCCGGGAACACATGCACCTCACAGAGTACAGTCCAACTATAGTGTACACGTTTTTTATTCTGGATTTGATAAAAAAGGAAGAGTGAGAGCATGCATTATGTACAAATAACAGAATTTAAGAATACACTGCTGCCGGGCATGGTGGCTCAAGCCTGTAATCCCAGCACTTTGGGAGGCCAAGGCAAGAGGATTGCCTGAGTCCAGGGAATCAAGACCAGCCTGAGCAACGTAGTGAGACCTCATCTCTACAATAAATAAAAAAATTAACTGGGCATTGATGTGTGCACCTGCAGTTCCAGCTACTTGTAAGGCTGAGATGGAGGGATTTCCTGAGCCTAGCAGTCAAGGCTGCAGTGGCTGTGAGTGTGCCACTGCACTCCAGCCTGTGAGACAAACAGAGACTCCTGCTCAAAAAAGAAAACAAAGAAGGAAAAAAAGAAAGAATGCAATACAGAATACTATTTTCCAAAGGTCACCATTATTCTTTGATGCTGATTGAATTCCAAACTGCACCTTACTTGGCTTCCGTTGACTTTTAGAATAACGTCAGTATCCAGTAGCTGCTTGAAAATAATGCTGGCACAGCGCTCAGAAAAGTCGACCTCTGTTGCTGAATCAATGAGTTAGGTGGGCTTGGATGAAGAACTTATATTCCAACGCTCAGTTATGTGCACAGCAATACCTGTTTCACCTACTCTCAGCATGTTGACATCAAGAGCAAGAGTCAATACTTTGAGCTTTCTCAATAACTGCCCGAGGTTCATAATTTCCACCTCCATTCCCTCACCCCCAGAATCTCCAATGCCCCCCCCCACGCATCAGCAATAGTCTAGGTTCAGTTTATTTATTTATTTTTATTATTTTTATTTTTTTGAGTCAGAGTCTCACTCTGTCGCCCAGACTGGAATGCAGTGGCCGCTCCTGGCCACCACAGCCTCAACCTGCTGGGCTCCGGCGATCCTTCTGCTACCACGCCCGGCTAATTTTTTGATTTATTGTAGAGATGAGGTCTCGCCTGCCCAGGCGGGTCTTGAACCCGCGGGCTCAGGCAATCCACTCACCTCAGCCTCCCAAAGGCGCGGGATGACAGGCTGAGCCACTGAGCCCGACTGGTTCAGTTTCAATGCAATCGATCTCTGCATCTCCTATCCAGTTTTCATCTTTTGTCATGAGTGTTAGCATGAAACTTTTACAAGGCTTTGGGGAAGGATGAAATTGGAAGGACATTACAAAGGATGCAATGGACGTGTCTATTTTGAGGGCCAAGCTAAAGGCCAGTCTTCCTTGGGGAGCCCTCTTCTGGGTTCCCCAGACCTCATGCACCTGCCACATTCTGCTTCTGCTTTTTTCCTCATCTTCCTCATTCCCTCACGAGGCTGTTGTTCTTTGAGATTATCTTTGCCTGTTCATTTCGGCATCCCTCTCCTCTAGCCAGGATCTGTCTCTTGGTACCTCACAACGTCTCATTTGAATTCTCCTCCCCTCAAGACGCATCTTCCAGTCCTCTATTCTGAGATTCTCAGGGCCACTCAACCACCAATGACTTTCTCCTCTGATCAATTATGGAATGTTTCTTCCCTATGCTTTTGCAAGTGTGCTGTGCACCACTAAGAATCCTTAGGTATCTATCCTATACATGCTGACTCTCTCCTCGAAGGAAGGAAGGTGTCTTAAAGGTTGTTCTGTCACCCACAGTATCCAGCACAATGTTTGCGTATGAAACATATAGGAAACAAGTATTGTTGATTGATGGTGTGCTGGTTGGAACGTCAAAAGCCTTTTGCATGTGGGGTGGGGAGGAGTTACATTATCTTTGATACTTCTGTTCACACATGACACCATTTCTTTTTTATACCACAATGCATAAAGTAAACTAATTGCAGAATAAAATTTGTTGGACTGACTTCCTCTTTCATTGAACTAAGAATCACGTTAATGCTATGCTGGTTCCCACCCCTAAGAGTCCGTGAAATGGATGTTTCTTCCTTTTAGTAAAAATGTTGCTCTCTAAAAACTTTATTGGGCCCTGAAACAATCTTTTTATCTTCCTTTCAAATTAAGACATTTTATAGAAAAGTCTGTTTTCTTTACCCTAATAAAATTATTTTTGGAGGCCGGGCTCAGTGGCTCAGTCTGTAATCCCAGCATTTTGGAAGGCCGAGGTGAGTGGACTGCCTGAGCCTGGGGGTTCGAGACCCGCCTGGGCAACTTGGTGAGACCTCATCTCTACAATAAATAAAAAATTAGGCAGGTGTGGTAGCGCATGCCTGTAGTTCTGGCTGCTTGGAAGGCTGAGGTAGAAGGATCGCCAGAGCCCAGCAAATCAGCGTTGGGGTGGCAGTGAGTGTGCCACTGCACTCCAACCTGGGCGATGGAGTGAGACTCGAACTCAAAGAAAAAAAATATTTTTGTAGGAAAGCAATCCAGTGTTAGACTTAAGCCAGACTCAGAGGTTTGTGAGAGTTTTCAAAGTGTAAAGCTAGTTTGGAAACGGCTTCACCAAAGAAAAACATTTAGAATTGACACTTCACAGAAATTTAAGCCTGGGGTGCACATTTACTTTTTTTTCCCTGAACATGAGAATGTCTTGAAAATAAAGAGAAACTATGTTCTTTCTTCAAATAATTGAGGAAATTGCATGGATTGATGGTCATTATTTTATTGCCATCATCTTTGTGTTAGTTGTAGAAGAACGATGCATTGTTCATGTTATATGAGTAAAAGGATTAGCTTCTGCAAACAGAATGATTGTTCTTGTCAAAAGCAAATCAATTTCCATGAGGATTTTTAAAGGACTCTTTTTAATAATTCAGTTTGGCTGTGGTTTATAAATGAAATAAATTAATTGACAATGCATATAAAGTACCTGGGCCACAGACTGATTGTCACCATTATTACTATTAATAATATAATTAACATTTAAAAATATATTCAGAGTGACAAAAACAACCCCCTCCGCATATAAGAGTATATTCTAGCTGGTCTATGTGGCTCAGCCTGTAATCCCGCACCTTGGGAGGCTGAGGTGAGTGGATTGCCTGAGCCCGTGGGTTCGAGACCTGCCTGGGCAACTTGGCGAGACCTCACCTCTACAATAAATCAAAAATGAGCTGGGCATGGTAGCGCGTGCCTGTAGTTCCAGCTCTTTGGAAGGCTGAGGCAGAAGGATCGCCGGAGCCCAGCAGGTGAGGCTGCGGTGGCCGGGAGCGGCCACTGCACTCCAGTCTGGGCGATAGAGTGAGACTCTAACTAAAAAAATTTTTTAAAAAGAGTATATTCTGTATCATTCCATCTATGCAATATGTTGTAAAATGAAAAACTATCTGTTCTGAGAGAGGGTAGAGCATGGCTCCCTGGGCAAATGTGAGGGTCAGGAGTAAAGAACCACAATGAAGCAAACACACAAACCGTTTTGGAGAGGATGACTAAGTTCATTACCTTGATTGTGGTCATGGTTTGATGATAGTCAAAACTTACAAAGTTGTACTCTCTAGATATGTGCACAAATATATTAATATACAAAGCTGCTAAAATAATGTTCCTAAAATGTTCTTATTGGTTTTACAAGAGATGATTAGGTCGTGCTCTATTACTGCACCACTCCTGACCCTGCTGTCTTCACAGTGACACAGTGACCCCTGGCCAGCTCCCTAAGGACTCCAGCTGACCCCTCTGTGACCAAGTGAGGCTGTGGCTTCTTGGTGGCAGCATTCCTCTTCTCCTTTATAAAATTAAGCGCCCTCTTGCTCTCATCATACTCAAGCTTGTTGAAAGACAGCACCAACATCATATTCAACATATTCTGAAAAAAAACTTCAGAACCCGAAATACATATTCACACACACACACACACACACACACACACACACACACACACGCACACTCATTACTTTGTGCCAACAGATGCCAACATACTCATCTAAAGGAACAAAATAACCTAACTGCTCAGGCGGGCATCAAGATGCATGGCAAGCAGGTTCAGAGGTGATATCACACATCAGGATGGCATCGCACACATAGTTATGCTCAAAATAGCCCAGCTGGGACCTCTGTCATGCATGCATTCACTCATTCACACTTGCAGTTACTTATTCATGCAATATGCATTTTTGAACATCTACATGGGCAATGCCTGGAGCTCTGTCTTAAGGATCCAGAAAGAAAGAAATAATTTTCCTGTCCTTCTGCTTTTACACGAGAGAGGGGTTTAAAAGATGCATATTTACAGTGTATTGTGAGTTATTAGAAAAGAGTTCTGGTGAAACTCACAGCCCCATTTGGTGTGCTTCCCTGATGTTTTTTATTCACATGCACATTTTATGCATTTATCACGCATTATGGATCTAAAAAAGATGTACTCTTGCTTTACATTTTAAAGGCTTACATAATCAAGAAGAGGAGGCAATCAGGGGTATCCAAATAGGAAAAGAGGAAGTCAAGTTATCTCTCTTTGCAGATGATATGATTGTGTACCTTGAAAACCCAAGAGAATCTGTCAAAAACCTCCTTACACTGATAAAGGCCTTTGGCAAAGTCTCAGGATACAAAATAAATGTACAAAAGACAATCGCATTTCTCTACACCAATAATAAACAAACAGAAACCCAAATAAAAAACACAATTTCATTCACAATAGCCACAAAAAAATGAAATACCTTGGCATCTTCCTAATCAGAGACGTGAAAGACCTTTACAGTGAAAATTACAAAACACTGCTCAAAGAAATCAAAGATGACACAGACAAGTGGAAAAATATCCCATGCTCATGGATTAGAAGAATCAACATTGTGAAGATGTCCATCTTACCTAAGGCAATCTACAAATTCAATGCAATACCCATCAAATGACCAGCAACATTCTTCTCAGACCTAGAAAAGACAACACAGGAATTCATATGGAAACACAAACGTCCAAGGATAGCCAGAACAATCCTCAGCAAAAAAAAAAAAAAAAAACAAAGAAAACAAAGCAGGTGGTATCACATTGCCAGACTTCAAACTTTACTTAAAATGCTCCAATCATCAAAACAGCTTGGTATTGGTATAGGAACAGGCATATAGATCAATGGAATAGAATTGAGATTCCAGAAGCAAAATCTCAATTTCTCAACCAACTCATCTTCAACAAGGCCTCCTGTAAGAAGTTCAGCGCCAGTAATGACTCCACACCCGGCCAGGACCAAGAGATTTATTAAAGTGGCGGTTACAAGGAAAAAGGGAAAGGGTCTGTGGAGAGAGAGAGCGGAAGTGGGAGAGAGGCGGGGAGAGAGCTGCAGAGAGGGAGAGAGCGACAGAGAGAGACAGAAAGAGAGGCTGAGAGAGAGAAACAGAGACCGAGAGAGACAGAAACAGAGACCGAGAGAGAGTGAGTTGCTGGGAGAGGGCTGTATTTATCAGCCAACAGGGGCCGGAAGGGGCCGTGCTATGCTCCTATTGGAGGAGCTGCAAGGGAGTAGGGTGGGGCCAATGCCGTGTTATGCTCCTATTGGACGCATAACAAAGCTGGGTACTGATTGAAGGCTTGCAGGTTTGAAATTGACCACCGCAAGGGAAAGCTTGAAATTGACACGGGGGTGGGGTGGGGGGGTTGTTGGAAATTGACCCAGGAAGGTTGGAAATCGACCTGTGCCGGGAGGTTTGAAGTTGGCGCGGGGGGATTGTGCACACAGAAGCCTGACGGAGGGCGTTTGTTGTCTGGTGTGTTGTCGCCATTTTGGGAGCCACCCCTCTGGTCGCTTCCTGCACCTTTCACCTCCACCACCTACCACTGGGACGAGAAGAACCTATTCAGTAAATGGTGCTGGGAAAACTGGCTGACCACATGCAGAAGATTGAAACAGGACCCCTGTCTATCCCCATACACATAAATTAACTCCAAATGGATCAGAGACCTAAATGTAAAACCTCCAACCATAAGAACCTTAGAAAAAGAAGGAAATACCCTCATGGAAATCGGAACTGGCATCCAATTCCTGAACAAAACCCGAAACCCACAGGTCATAAGAGAGAAGATAGACAAATGGGACCTTATTAAACTGACAAGCTTCTGCAAAGCCAAAGAAACCGTCAAGAGAGCAGGGAGACAGCCTACAGACTGGGAAAAAGTATTTGCCAACACCAGGTCTGACAAAGGCTTAACATCCTGGATCTACAAGGAACTCAAACGTGCTGAAAAGAAAAAAACAAACAACCCCATTATCAAATGGGCAAAAGATATGAACAGACACTTCACAAAAGAGGACATCAGAGCAGCCAACAAACACATGAAGAAATGTTCAACCTCACTAATCACCAGGGAGATGCAAATCAAAACCACACTGAGATACCACCTAACTCCAGTCAGAATGGCCATTATCAACAACTCAAAAAATAACAGCTGCTGGAGAGGGTGTGGTGAAAAGGGAACACTTCTATACTGTTGGTGGGAGCGTAAACTAGTGCAACCTCTGTGGAAAGCAGTGTGGCGATTCCTAAAAGCTCTAAATATCAACCTCCCATATGACCCCGCAATCTCCCTACTGGGAATATACCCTGAAGAACTCAAATCACTCTATAAAAAAGATACCTGCACATGTTTGTTTATCGCAGCGTTGTTCACAATAGCAAGAACCTGGAAACAACCATGCTGCCCATCAAAAGAAGACTGGATTTTAAAAATGTGGTACATATACACGATGGAATACTACGCAGCCATAAAAAAGAACAAAATCATGAATTTCACAGCAACCTGGATGGAACTAGAGTCTATGATACTGAGTGACCTCTCACAGAAACAAAGATCCGAGTATCACATGTTCTCACTCATATAATGAACCTTGAACATCCAATGTAATACTATAAGAAAATGACTGATGGTACTGGGAAACTGGGGGGGGGAGATGGGTTTAACAGTAGCAAATATCTGTCTGGGGATGGGGAAACACCTCTTTTCAACAGGGTGCCTGAATGAAACGTAATTGTACACCTAACCCTTAACTGTACCCCACAAAATCATAATAAAAAATATTGATTATGAACAAAAAGGCTTACATAAAATGATTATGTCATTTTAAAAGATTTCTAGACTAAGAAGATCAAGTACTCAATTCTTTCAGAGAAGTCATGGAAGCCTTTCTAAGAGCAGGTGATACTGAATGTGACTCTGGAAAGTTTCGTTTCAGTGTTGCTGTCATTAAGCTGTATTTGAGGTTGTAGTAACATTTCTTTTCCTCCTCACAAAAGTAAAGCTGCTAATTAAAGGTCTCTATATCACTGTCCAGATCACCCACAAAGGTAACCATATCTCTAAATTATTTTGCATTGGCGTACATTTCCTTACTCACACATTTTTGGGAACCTTAAATCTTCCAGAGAAGTTTGCTGACTCTAGGGAAACAGAAACAAGAAACGAAACAAAACCCTCTTTCTCAACCCATACTGCTTCCCCCTTGGGTGAGGATTTTCATTCCAGAAGAGCAGGCCTGACAATAACAAGAAATAAGATTCCAGAATGGGCATGCTCCTTCTTTTTAACAGAGGTGTGTTCTGGTCTGCCCAGCCCTTTTCACATATAGCTAGAAAATATTAAATCAACTTTCCTGTGACTTGGCTACCCGAGTGCAAATAGTCCTTTCTGTGGGCACACATGCAGAAACACGATGATACTCCAAGTTTCTTCTCCTGAGGTCTCCAGCTAGGCAGAATCTACTGTGAAGAAAAGAAACGGAAAGCAATCTCAAGGCTCTAACTTTGTGTTAGGTGCTTCAGAATATCTGAAGTTTCAAGTTGCTGCATCCTGACGTGCCTAGCTAGGTCTTTATTCACACTATTTAAAGTTTTTCTCCCATCGCTGAAATTTTTTCTGAGGGCATGATGTGAAGCCCTTTGTCTTCCCTTTGCCCACACTTCTAACTCTTATATTTTCTTCTAATAAACAATGTTGCGAAGTGTTTGTTGATTTCCTTTTTCTTCCTCCTGTGGCCGCTGTGGGCAAAAGCACTCTGACATTGATCTCATTCCGGAGAGGCCCTGTCCTAAGGCTTCTAATCAGCTCAGAGCTGTCAGTTTAAATTCCCTGCGAAACTCTCCTGTCTTAGGGGCTTGATGTGAGAAATGGCAGCAGGAAATGGAGAGCTCAGGAAAAGAGACACGTTGTATTTCAGCCTCGGCAAAGAGTCATTTTCCCATCCAAATCTCTCATCGGGTGGCCTAGTAATTTCAAATGGGGTTTTGCAGTGTCCTTCACTAAATGACCCCTTGTTTAGGCTCCAGTTTCAGTGTGCTTCTCCAGATTAAAAGAACACAAAACAAAGGAAATCATGGCACAATGTGGAAAAAGCATTACTACAACATGAAAGGGGAAAAATAAAAACATATAACATAAAGCCTGGCTTGGTGTCTATTTTTCTTACATTGTGTCTCTGTTTCCCATTGCTTATTACTGGTATATTTAAAACAAAGAAGCTATTTAGTAAATATATATTTGAAAACCCAGTATAAAACCCTATGCTAGACACTGCGTAAAATTCAAGCAGACCTTAATTTTCTTCTCTTGTTGAGGTTAAGATCTACTCAGGGAGATAGGCAGATATGACTCTAATTATGTCCAAATTGTGACATGTGCCAGTCAGACTATGTAATATGAGTATTTCTGATTACTTTGGTGTTCTGTGCTCATGCAGAATATCACTTACTCCACTTAGAATAATAGAAATTCTGGGGAAAATTCTGAAAAAAATAAACTTCGCACCTAGGATGCATTCAGTAGCAAGGACTTGAGAAAACAGGTGCTTTCCTTAAGTTTCAAGGTAGGTGTACAAATTGGCATAATCGTTATGAAGGAGAATTTGGAAAGATTTACTACCAAAACTAAAAAAAATCAATAAATACGTGTTTTGAGCATATTATCACTAAAAGAACACCGTAAAAATGAGCCATAGACTGATTACCTAAAAAAATAAATATGGATAAAATAGAAATGTCGACAGAGGAGAAAGGGTCCTCCTTTGGTTACATATTTTGTATTGTCTTGACTTAGGATGCCAAGTTAACATTTACATATTCTAAAATATAAAATAAAATCATTAAGGATCAGGAAGAAAAGAAGTACGAAGGTGGGAATTCAAATAAAATAAAAGGATAGAACTATATCTTAAAAAAACTTGACTACTTTGAAGGGAAAGATGCAGTTTTTTGCCTGACAGGTTGGCCCACTGGGCCCCCAAAGAATGTTGCAGTTTCCGAAGCTGCCCTGACAGCCCGGATCCATGCGGTGGCCGGGGACACGATGGAGTCTGGATAAGGGAACGCGGTGGCACTGAGAGCTCGGGAAAGCCAACAGCTCCAGAACCTCCAAGGAGCGCTGCAACTCTCTTTGTCTGGGGATTGGTAAGCCAAGTCTGGAGAAGTGTTTGCAGCTCTGCTGGTTTGGCAGGCCGGTGAGTCAGCCCCCAAGAAGTGCTCTGGCTCCGGGGATTGGTGGGTGGGCAAGCCAGCCCCCAAAGAGCGTTGAAGTTCTCTCATCTTGGTGGGTCCAGCTCTTCCAGTTCAGCAGTTCTGGGTTCTTGTCTCAAGCCTGGGAAGAATGAGGGATGCAGACACCAAAGAGTGAGTTAGGAGGATGCATTAGAAGACAGAAAAGCTCCCCGAAGGAGGGGCCCTGAAGGAGGGTTGACCACCAGGACCCTGCAGGCAGGTTTACATAGCCTTGGGGTTTACATAGTCTTGGGAGTGTGCTGGTGGGTTGGCAGAAGCACCACTCAGAGAGAGGCACCAGGGTGAGGGATTTAAGTGCACCAATCCACTTGAGAGAGGGTTGGAAAGGACCAATCAAGAAGTGCATCAGAAGGGAAGGCCATGGACCTGGGAATAGCGGTTTTCACTCCAGTCTGCAGGGCTTGCTGCAGACGTTTTTACCAGGATCTGCCCTAACCTGTCGCCCATCTGGTTTCTGCCTTTCTCCTCTCTCAGAAAGGTGTAATTCAAGTACTTCTTGGAGGAAATGCTTTGAATATCTACCCTCAGACTCAAGACAAAATTAACAGTGGAAAAATTATAAATTCATGCACTCTTGCTAGCAGACTTCTTTTTCCAGTCCTGTGAGTTAGAAGTTCTGAAACTATCTTCTGTGTCTCATATGTTTGAGTAAGCATAAATAAATATAATGAATATAACAAGGATTGGATCTTCCACTATTAAAGGAACCTGTAATTTCAGTACTTTGCGAGGCAGGAGGAGAGGATTGCCTGAGTCTAGAGGTTCAAGACCAGCCTGGACAACTTGGTAAGAACTCATCTCTACAATTAAAAAAACAAAAGTAGCCAAGCGTGATGGCACATACCTGCAGTTCCAGTCCCTTAGAAGACTGAGGTGGAAGGACCACCGGAGGTGATCAAAGTCATGGCTGTGGTAGCCGTGAACGTGCCACTGCACTCCAGCCTGGGTGACAGTAAGACTCTGGCTCAAAATTTTTTAAAAAGTTAATAAATAAACAGATAAAAGACAAAGTTTTAGAGAGTTGAAGATAAATATAGGGGGATGTCAAAATATTTATATTTATTCATCTCTTAAAACTTTCTAGCTCCACTGAGCCAGTGGGACACCATTAGCAATGAGCACACCAAAAGTCCACATCTTGGCTTCTAAATACTCCTCTAAGAAAAGAACCAGGGATCCTTGGGAAAATGGGTGATTTCAGTTCTAAGGCAAGGATAAGTGCTTTTTGATCACCTTTTTGGATCAGAAATCAGGAACATCTCCACAGTGGTAGGGACGTATCAGAAGAGCCATATTGAAGGATGTTTCAGTGGCCAAATTTGAACAATTTGATCATTAAAGCAGGTAACAACCTTAACAGATTATAAGCCAATAAAAATGAAAATACATGTATCTGTTTTTACATAAGCAAATAAAAAAATAAACCTCTAGGGAAGAAGACAAAGCTTTTCCTGTAGTAAAGTGACAACTGTGTATGCAAAATAAGTGATGGAGCCAGAAAATCATTTATCTCCATGGCAACCATCTTAGTAATAATAGTTTTAAATATAACCATCAATATATATACTAGAACTAATAGAAGTTTGATGAGGAATGGGATGTTTACAAGCTCTCATAGTTATCTATTAATTATAAAGGGAAAACTAGTAACTTTATAGTGGTGAATTCTGGTAAACACCAAGCTAACTAAGGATCAAAGTCAGCATAACTAATGATGGAGAAAACTGACATTGTGTGCCTTTTGATTAAATTCACTGAGAAGAAAATAGCATCATTTTTTAAGAATGCCTACCAAAAATGTATAAACAGATCCAATCAGATGCAAAAATCTGATATTAAAGAGCAAAGACTACTCTGCAAAATAACTTGTCTATGCAGTTCAAGATATCAAAACTATGAAAAATACAATTAATATATTGGCATGAGTGAAAATCAGATTTAAAAAGATTGAGATGTCAACACAAAGAAGCGAAAATAGAGCATAAACTGTATTAATTCCAGTATCTGGTCAACAAAATTGATTTAAAAAAAACTGACAACAAGATATGAGAAGCTTTGATTTATCTATATTTTGTTACTCTTGGGACATTTGAACTTGTCTTTAATTGGGTCTATGACATTAACAGTAATTTGTTGCTTAAGATAAACTTCTAATTAGTCATTAAGCTAATTTCTAAAAGGGAAAACTTAATAAAATAGACCACCTTAATCAGTTATCTCCTTGTGTTAGGTAATAAACGAAGCCCAATTTTCAGAAGGGTTGGACTTCCATTCATGTCTTACATTTTCCATTGGGGAGCACCTGTAGATCTGCTCCATGTATCTTCTTCAGTCTAAGATACAAATTAAAGTAGCACCTCTCTCAGACACTGCTACACAATGTTGTCAGGTCTGAGAGAACTGAGACAAAGCAGTGCACTTAGAAGCTATCAGAGTTTCTTCCCAGCAGTGGCATGGGCCACTTGTGTTATCATTTTACTTCCAATATCACATGCCAAAGCATGGCATCCATGAGACAAGAAAGCAAACACATTCTTAGGGAAAAACACAGGTGACTGGGGACACATACTACCAAAGTGCTGACTTTATCTAAGTGTAAATATATACAATATTTATGGTAGACCATTTACAAAGTGGGAGGCTGTGGCTGAAGGATCACCTGAGCCCAGCAGGTCAACTCTGGGATGACCGTGAGTGTGCCACTGCACCCCAGCCTGGCCAACGGAGTCAGACTCCAACTCGAAAAAACCTCCAAACACAAAAATATTAATAACACTTAGAATATTGTCACCAAAATTACGCTGATGAGTTGCCTTTTGTTTTTTATTGCCACCTACACATACTTACACACACACTGTGCACACATATTTTCAAGTAGCTGCTTTTAGTCAAATTATATTTGTACAAATTTCCTCAGGTCATCCAGCAATTTATAAATATAATTTTAAATGGCTGTACAAGAGTCTACGAAAATGATATCACACTTTTCACTTAAACTCTTTATGTATCTTCTTAAATCAATTTTTTAGAAAAATTCTAGGCTACTTTCAGCCTTTCTTGTTAAAATAATGCCATAATGAACAACTTCGATGATCACATTTGCATTATAATATGTTATTATTATTTCTTTAGAAACACTTTCCAAAAGTGCAGTTACGGAATGAAACGTTCATAAACATTTGTAGGTCTTTGATGCACATTATCAAATTTATGTCTGTAAAAATACTTATCCGATTTGCTATGCCTTTGTTTCCAGGACTTCTATTGCATCAGTTGTCCTAAGACCAAATAGGCTCCACTCTATAGCACTTCTTCACTGGCATAGCCTGATCTAAGAAATGGACCTGGAGAGAGAGTCAGTTTGTTCCCTGACAGGGACATTCGCACACACCACCACCACCACTTCTCTTAAATAGGCTTCATTTCTATTTCAGATTATCCAGTAAATAAGACAACTTTTGCTTATGCTTGCCTTAAAATATCAGTTCAGGATTAAAATATCAGATCAGTTCCTCCAATAGTAAGCAGCAAGTAAGGCTATTCTGTGAATGCAAGAGTCCGTTAACATATTTAACGAGTCTAGTGAGGAAGCCGTGGTAAAGAGCAGGCTTCGTTGTCTCTGACAAACCAGCAGAGACCTAGAGGCACCTGAGACTCGGCCCTTCCCCTGCAGCCACCTGTCAAATCAGCAGTAGAGAAGGACAAAAGAAAACAAGAGCATATCATCTCCTTCTCCCAGATCTCCCCTGACCACCCCCCAAACCAGCTGCCCTAGCACTCCGATTCCTGCTGTGATTATTGATCTCATTCATAAAACAATCACATTTGAGTGACAGCATGCATTGCCTGCTGCTATCCAACGCAAGGATGCATTTCCTTCCTGAACTTAGCTGGTTGTGGCGAGGGAAGGGTTTCATACCAAATGCAAGGGGCATCATACTGGATTTCAAATCAGGGAGTAAACAGACATCTATTTAGTTCCTTAAATTATCTGTGTATAACTGTTTTCAGGATCCCGTTCTCCAAAAATGCTGCACAACACAGTTCAAATTTGATGAGGCTAGTATGCCCAGTGGACTGTATCATACAGTACAGGTTTTCTCTTTTTCAATGCCCTCGGCAACAGCTTTCATTGGGAGTTAAGGATACTTAGTGAAACGCTCGTGTCTAGCGAGATGTGAGCTTGGGTGGCTGCTTTCACAGGCTAACCTCCCGAAGAGGTGCTTTTGTTTCTCTCTTATTTTTGTCAGTGACTAGAGAATAGCACATGACTGACGCCGATCCCTTGCCCAATTAAGGGAATATACTTATCCCTGTATCTAGCTATAATCGTGACAGAAGAAAATTGTCTGACTTTGAGTCTTTGCATCAGGATCCATTTTATTCAGACTCAACCCTTATTATCGTCCCCTCTTCGTCCTCCTCTCATACTTGCTTCAGTTTTCTGAAATGCATTCATCTGTCTTTCAGTTTGAATAATTTCCCTCTTAATCAGGGTCAGCATCAAATGCAAGCACCCAGATTCTTTAGGGGTCCTTTTCTGCCTTCTACATGAGCCTGTTCATAATTCTATGAAAACATTTGTCAGCCATCACGTTCCGTTCATTTATATGTCACAACCTTTTGTTCCGAAATCTAATAACAACTCAGTTCTAAGAATACATGTACGTCTCCTTTAGAAAACTCTCCCAAACAGGGTGTTTTCCTCTTTGCTCTCACACCTCAACACAGAAGACTTCCGAAGTGACCAAATGTGGGGGTTCTTCCTCACCTCCAAGCAACGGACACCAACTGGCTGTCCTCTAACTCAATTCCAACACCGTCTACCCGGAGACAGTATCTGATTGCACAGGGTAAGGGCTCAGTCCCACAAGATGGCCCTCGTCTCTCAGACACCAGCCTTAAGTCCAGGCCCTCAGAACTTCTGGCTAATCAGGTTCGAGTTGAGATTTCCACCACCCTCCCTTTGGGTTTGGCTGATTTGCAGGAGCAGCTCACAGAATTCAGGGAAACACATTTACTGGCTTATTATAAAAGATATTGCAAAGGATACAGATGAAGGGACATGCTGCGTGAGGGGAGGGAGAAGAGCTTTCATGGCTTCCCTGGGCGTGCCGCCCACCAGGAAACTTTGCGTCTTCAGCGAATCTGGAAGCTCTCTGAATGCAGTTCCCCTGGGTTTTTATGGAAGCTTCATGATGTCAACACTCTTTCTCCCAGGATATAGAGCAGGACCCTCTCGGGGAGAGTCTTAAGACCCACAATCAGGAAGGTGAGGGGAGATCAGAGTGCTGCCTCGGAACAGGTGAAAGAAGGGAAGGAGAAAGTAGAAGAGATTCTGTTTCTGAGGCCTGTTCCTAAGGCCCAACATGGCAACAAAAGGTGAACAAGATCTGTGGGGGTTATGAGCCAGGGATCATGGATAAAGACCATTATCTATAGCATAACATTACGGCATTTAACACTGTTAACTTGTTTAAAAGACCAAAATAAAGATGTCAGATGCCATAAGTCTATCCTCGGACCGTTGGATATGTATACATGGAATGAGATCCAAGTATCCAAGAGTCCACAATTTATAAGGCATCACACGGCATATACCGTAGGCTATATGGATAGAGTGGAACAATTGCAGGAAGCACATATCAGATACATGTTTTTGAACCAAACTGGGGTCCACTCACCCGGTGCAGTGAGACCAGCTAACCACACCAATGTTTACAGCAGGAGAAAGGAAGGCACTTATTTGCATGCTGCCAAGCAAGAAGCACTGGGTAGCTAATGCTTCATCCTGATCTCCTCAAAGGCTTGTAGATAAAGGTTTTTTTTAAAGGCAGGAGTACATTTCAGGAAAGCAGATGTTAAGGGCAAAATTGTAAATCAATATATGGAGGTTGCATTGGTTTTGGCACAAAAAGGTGTGATATTTTGAAGTGGGGACTTACAAGTCTTAGGTAGACTCAAAGGTTTTCTGACGTCCAATTGGTTAAGGAAGAGAAGTTTTGTTCATAGATTTGGGATCAGCAGAAAAGATCAGCTCTGATCCTAGGTGTGACTTCCTTCAGGCCCCTCAGGAAGAAATTTAGAAGAAAGGATAGTGGTAAGAATTCGGTCCTTAGTTTCACCGAATCTGAGGACTACATGCAAACAGATCCATTTGGGGGGATCCAGGTTTCTGAAAAACAGCTTAGAGACAAATGTTAAGATGTTATCTTTAGTTTCTATAGGGAGCAAGACATCTCCTGACCCTAACGTTTTCAGCTACTATTTTATGTTACTATTACCTTATCAAGTTGCTTATTTACCCCTCCGGGCTAGCTAGATGCCTGAAATTTGCCTTGAAGAAACTCAAGATTTTCCTTTCTTTGCATGCTTGGAAAGACCCACAGGCTCCTAAGGGAGTCCCTGCTCTTATGGTGAATGACTGATTGTGATGTTTCATTTTATGTGTCAGTATGACTGGGCTAAGGAATACCCAGGTGGCTGGAAAACATTCTCTCTGGATTTGCCCATGAAGGCGTCCCTGGAAGAGATTAGCATTTGTGTTAGTAGAGTGAGCAAGGGAGATCATGCTCACCAGTGCAGGTGGACATCATTTAAACCACGGGGTCAGCCTAGAACAAAAAGGCAGAGGAAAGGCAAGTCTCTCTCTGCTTGAGGTGGGACATCTGTCTTTTCTGTCCTGGGACATACGTGCTCTTGGTTTTCAGGATTTTGGACTCAGACTGGGACCTATACTACTGGCTCTCCTGTGTCTCAGGCTTCTGGTCTTGGCCTGCACCTTCCTGGGCCTCCATCTTGCAGAAAGCAGATTCCAGGACTTGTCGGTCTTCAGAGTGGAGTGATCCAAGCCTTTATAACAAACGTCTTTCTCGATATATCTATATATACTCAGTTGGCACTATTTCTCTGGAGAACCCTAACTAATGGGTTAGGTACAAACTTGGCTTAAACCTGTATGCCATAGATACTAGTGGACTACTAAGTTGGATATACGCATACTTCTGCCAAATAGTTGTTTACAGGTAAAATTGGTGTGTGTTTGTAAAACTCATAATTGACCTGGGCTGAAATCTAACCCACCCTGTTGGTTCATTGCTTAGTAGTTTAATATACAGAATTTAACACGAGAAGGACAGAAAAAGAAATCCAAAGACAAAGAAGGCAAATCAGAATGTTATTTTATTTTACCTGCAAGCCTGTGAATTCATTCTTATAAGTATGGGCGTTTCAACGTATACTTTATTTTCAACTGGGAGCAGCTAAATGACAGAAAATGTTGGACTCATGCACCTAATTTTTCTCATGCCTGGCTAAAAGAAAATAGAATTAGAAATGCCCACATCATGGTACAACAGGCATTGTTATGGAGAATGAATTGCAAGTGCTGAGAAAACATTTAATGCCAAGACATTTACCTAGAAAATATAAAACAATAAATGTCAACTAAAATCCTATGGATAGACATGACACTAAGTGAATCTGGTCTTCAGCAGTAAAAAGAGACTGGCAGAGCACAATTGTGGAGGCCATTGAAGACGTCAAACAATTTCATAATTATCCATCACACTTTGACTCAATAAACACAGTGACACATGTCACCCCATCCCATCCACCCCAAATTCTTAATAGAGGGGTTGTGTATTATTTATCTTAATAACTTCAGAACCCAGCATGGCCTCTGTCACACCGCACACATGCAATGCTTGTTGAATTGCAAGTTATAGACATTATTTCCCAAAATAACAAGCTAATCTAAGAAAGCCCTTTTTATATGACTTCACTTGTAGAGAATGTCATGCTACATGGGTCATCCTTGCTAACTCTGAGTTGGCAGGAAGAAAAAGATGAACAGTGACAGAAAATAGAAGCAGTAACTATAAAAAGAAGAAAGAAAGAGCAGAAAGAGATCAAGAGAAGTTGAGAGACGCAACGGAGTACAAGAGAGAGAGGCACAGTCTGAGAAGGGAGGGAAAGAGGAACAAGAGAAAATAAGATTAGGGAGAGGTGTAAAGGAGTCAGAAGGAAGAATGGGACAGAGAGAAAGAGGAGTCTTTCAAAAACCAAAAACTTCCCTGACCTACTAAATATATGGATAGTGGTGTCTCTCCCAGTATCAAACAGAATCTAGAAGCAATTTCAAAAAATAACATGTTAAACACAAAGTAAAAACAAGTAAACACAGAGGTAAGGCACATACATGTGGGCATGGAGGAATCACCTCCAATTTCCAGCTGACTAGGTTTTCTTCTGTTGTTCTTGTTGTTTATTTTTGTTGCTTTTCTAACCATTTAGATATACTTCAACCCAACTTGAAAAACCAACTCTGAGAAACAGGTCTGGATGAATTGCAAGCACATCATTTTTTTCTAATTTACCAAAATAGCACATTCATAACTAAAGTGGGAATAAAGTGGTTAGAGGGGGGACAAAATGGAGATTCCTTTCCATAGTCTTCCGAGCGGGTTAGCTTGGTGTATAATCAGCTTACATTCAGGAGGAAACCGTGTTCAGCTATTTAGTTGGCTCTCTATTCCTTGAAAAACACGGTTATTTTGTATTTTCCTCTTAACATAGACTTTATGCTGTCCTAATTAAACAAAGAAAGTTTGGCTATCAGCAAAGATGGCATTAGATATGAGGTAACTTTTGATACTAGAGTTTTTTTTTCCTAGTTGGGGAATAACAATAGTGTTAGAAGAAAGAAAGGATTGGTATTTTTCTTAAAGACGTCAAGCAGACTTTTTAAAACACTGCAATACCAGGACTTCTGGAGAACAAAGGCAAGTGGTCGATGTCTACTCTGGCTTATCACCTACTATCTGAAGTGCCCTAAAATCACTGGACCTTAAGAAATCAGCCCATCAGCCACATTCAAATCAATGGTTGCCATGGTGAGGATATTCCTGGAAATAAGGACCTTTTTAGGTCAGCGTAGCACAAATGCTCACAGGCAACAGCTCACATTTCAGCATGGGCAGTACTGTAGACCCTTTGAGTTACAAAATCTTAGATTTGGAGGGAATCTTAGAGTGTATCTTGAGGTCATCACCAATCCTTATAGTCCATTAAAAATGGGGAAATAGAGATACACACTTACAGGGAGACTTATTCCAGGCCCAGGAAGGTGGTGCCAAAGCTTGGAATACTCATATCTTCCAAACTCCATTCCCTAGCCTTTTAGACTGACTGGAAAGAGGAAACTCCAAGCAGGCACTGGAAGAGCCACTTTCTGTCACTGAGGCCTGTCTTCTTTGGAGATAGATCAGTCGAGTACCTAAAAGACGATTGTTCTGCTTTTATGTTTCATGAGGCTGAAGCAAATCAATAATTCAGAACTGCATGATGCACCCTTGTATCTCCTGATAGACAGGTATCCCCCATTCCCTGAGGACTGGCTTTATGTTAAAATATTTTGCAAGGCCAACAAGTTGAATTTTGGTCTTTGCGAAACCTCATTTTAAAGAATGCCAGACAATGAGAGACCATGGGATGATAAATATCTGAGAAGCAGTTCTCCACCTCCCTCTATATATCTGTTTAAACATTTTTGTTTATTTCCCTTTTTATTACAAGAAACATCATATACTTTATTCTCATCTTTCTTTTCCAACTCTCTCAGATGCCATCTTAAAATGGATCAGATCTGAAAGGTAAACAGAGATTTGGAATTAATTTATGAAAGTCATCTTTTGGAAAATATACTCCCGAAACTGCACGAAAGAAGAAAAGTCAAGGGACCTTGTTCCTCCTATCTGGCCTTGTGTGCATTTAAATTAATATTAATGAGCCTCTCCACCTTCCAGATGCCAGGATTTCTGCTAGAACCTGAGAACACAAATCATGGCTATGATTATTGCCAGCTATCTAAGTTCTTTCAGCTTCAAAAACTAGATCTATGAAATAGAGTTTAACAACATTGTTCTCATGGGATTATGGTGATAGTTAAATGTGTTAATCTGAGTAAATTATTTGGAATAATTTCTGCCATATAATAAGTACTTAATAAATGACAGCTATTGATATTCTATTTTTTCTTCCGTGAGCATTTTTTCGATGTTCTCATCATCTGACTTTGTTCCAACAGGTGACTGTCCAATGACCACATTTGTGAGTCTTCACCCACCTGCTTAATTCAGAAACTGAGTCAGGTAAACTGTCTGGTTCCATTAACAAATGCTTTATTGATTGATTCCATGTAGGTTTTGGGTGTGGCATGAACTTGTAAAAGTTCACAGAGAAGGTGACGGTTAATTGAAACATGGGCATTGTGGCATAGGGGAAAATTCAGTCCTTTTTTTTTTTTTGAGTTGGAGTCTCACTCTGTCGCCCAGACTGGAGTGCAGTGGCCGCTCCCGGCCACCGCAGCCTCGACCTGCTGGGCTCCGGCGATCCTTCCGCCTCAGCCTTCCGAGTAGCCGGAACTACAGGCGTGCGCTACCACGCCCGGCTGATTTTTTGATTTATTGTAGAGATGAGGTCTCGCCAAGTTGCCCAGGCGGGTCTCGAACCCGCGGGCTCAGGCAATCCACTCACCTCAGCCTCCCAAAGGCGCGGGATTACAGGCTGAGCCACCGAGCCTGGCCGAAAACTCAGTTCTTACGTACTGTATAGGATGCCATAGTCTATGCTACATTAGGTTAGATTTTAAGCCTAGAAAAAGAAGACAATGCCTCCAGCTTTCGATGGTCTTTGATGATGACAGAACCAAGAAAGCACAAATTTTTTGCCCAAAATCTCTGTGTATGTTGATAACCAGATCTCTAAAACACAATCAAATACACTGATTTGTAGTGTTTTCTGACTTTCATGTTATAACTACTTCCACCTAGGCCAATTGTGAGCAACCGATGTGTGATCACACAATGTGGATTTGGGAAGAGAGTTGCAAACAGCCCTCGCGATGGGTCTGGGCAAGTCCGAGCACCAGCACATCACAGTGCCAATGTCGCCCTGATTCTTCCTCTGAATTGAGATCAGGCTAGAATCCTCAGTTTCCTTATCTATAAAGTGAGGACTATACAAACGACCTCGAGTATTGGTGGTAAGGCTAAATGAGATGCTATACGAACGCTCTCGAAGTGATATCTCACCTACAGCCGAGATTCAAAAATACGACTTTTCCCCTTTTCTTGTTTTGGTAAAATCTTGATGTCAGGAGGACTCTGTGTACCCACAGGTGGAAATGTTGACGCCAAGGCAGAGACATACCAGAAGAAGGTGACAGACTTCTAAGGCTTCATAGTCAGTTAACTCATTTACCTATAGCTTTAAATTGTCCCTAACATAAAGCACCATGGCAAGAGGCTCTTTTGTGTCATGTGTCTTTGGATCTGACTGTTTCCCCTCTCAAGCTGTGAGTGTATTGTTTCAGGGTAAGGACTGTGCATACCTGGTTTATTTTTTTGATAGACATATCTTCCCCCTTTTCTTTCTGCAAAGGCTTGCATGTATTGTCTGTAACCCACACCTTTGAGTGATTTATTGATTGACTTGAAGACACGAACTGTATACAAATAGAATCATTTCATTTTTAGGTTTGTTTATTCTTCGCGTGATTTTAAAATTAGGCTGTCCTACCCAGGCATGAGTAACAAGGGACTGTCCCCCGTCCACCTTCACGCTGCTGGGTTGGGGTCCCCAGGTCTCCTGCTTGGCCCCAGTCCCTGGTGGTTCTCTGTCTTCTCTCACCCTGCAGCAGAGTCTTGAGTCACATCGAAAAACAACCTCCCTAGATTTAATCCATACTGTTCTCCAGCAAGAATTTGGCTTGATATGGATTCACTTGTTTCTTTCTACTTTGGGCCAATTTGAGCCCATTCACTAGCCTAAACTTCAAGTATTTCAGTGAGTAGCTAGAATAATACCCACCTCTGATATTTGTGTTGGACGTATCATCTCAATCAACCCTGTGAAATAGAGATTATTAAATTTATTTTACATAATTTGGGACCCAGGCTCTGAACTAGTCGCCTGCCTCTTCAAGTTTACCCAGACACGTTTAGCCCATTTCATCACATTCAACCTGTGCATGCCCCTCCTCCTTCTCCCTCCAGACTCAAATATGGTAGTCAATGGCTCATCTGACACCGAATGCCTACTAGGCACCCATCACCAGGTCTAGGCATTGAGTCGATAAAACAGAATGCAAGGATCTTTTTCAGCTCTCATTCGACCCGGTTTTTCATCAATCTCCAGACTATACTTTTCAGCTGCTCCTTTGCTTCCATACCTTGCTCCCCACTGGCTCCTCCCTACAAGTCTGGTTTGCCTTTCACCCCCTGAGTGGGAGCCTTAAAAGTTGGAGTGCTCAGGCCCTCTCTTCTAACTCTATCGTCTTCTGCTAGGCAAAACGACACCACGCCCTCAGCTTTAATGGCTTTCTGTAGCAATGTGAACTGTGCCTTCCAAAAATGGACGTTTTGAAGTCCTAAACCCCAGTTCCAACCGCATTTGGAAATAGAGCATTGAAGAGGTAAGCACAGTAAAACGAGGTCATGTGGGTGCCCCCAATCCAATAGGACTGCTGTCCTTATAAAAAGAGGGGAATAAGAGTTAGGCAACAGAGAGAAAACCACGTGAAAGACGACACTGAAAGAAAATAATCATCCACAAGCCTGAGGGTGGGGGTCGGAGGCCCAGAACCAACCCTGCCGGCATTTTAATCTTGGACTTCTAGCCTCCAGAACTTTTAGGGTACAAGCTTCTGTTGTTTAAGCCATCCGGTCTGTGGGACTACGTTAGAGCAGTCTTCGCAAATAACACGCCACCTATATGGAGATAATAATCAACTTTATGTTTCTAAACCAGCTCTTTTTTCTGAGACTTAGACCTTGGTGCACAGCTGCAAGATACCCTGCATCCGCAAAACCAAACTAAAGATTATTCCTATCCAAACCTGGCAGTCTTCTTGTATCCTCTCTGTTCCATCCATCCAGCTGCAACCAAGTTTTACACGTCTGTCTGTGTTATTCTCACAAATAATACATCATCAGTTTCAATCCCTTTTACCTCCTAAACGTCTATTGAATCTGTCCACTCTCTACATTTCTACCAACTTAGTCTTAGCTAACATCGTTCCTCATTTGGACTGTTACACTCACCTCCTAGCTGGTGTTCCTAAATCTACTTTTACTCTTTTCAGTTCACGTATCATGCTGCAGCGAATCTAAACAGGTCACACCCTTCATTCCACCCTTCCATTGCTTTTATGAGAAATATACACACTTTAACATGGTGTACAAGGCAGTTCTGGAAAATCGGTTAGCTGGTAGACTGGTTTATCAAAAGTCATTTGCTAAATTCTTAGGATTTCTTTTGTACCTTTGTATTCTCCCTTTGCTCCTTCTTTTGCATTTGACTTTGAACCTGCCCCTACTCTTGTGTAAGCTTTTATTTATGGTCACAAAACAGTTGACCAGGGAACATACAGAGAGGCATAGCAAACAGCAGAGGGAAGAAAATCAGAGACGTGACAAGAGTCAGCATCCAACCCACGGTGTACTGAGTGCAGGGCTGGAGGAAATATTAATCGTCCACTCAAATGTTAGCATTGGAGGGGGGACACCTGAAGAGACTCACTTTAAAGGGGATGGCTGAGTCAAACCTTCTCTTGCAGGGTTCCCCAGTCAGCTCACTGGCAACCACCTTCTCCCTAGAGGACTTGGAACGCCTCCGGCGTGCCGCAGATGGCTCTTCCAGCAAAGGCTCAGTCGTCTCTTAGAAAAGAAAAGAAGACGGAAGCAGGAGTCCAGCACCAGACAGATCAGACTTGAGAGCTGGAGGGTGAAAGGACAGGGAAAGATGGGGAAAAAACCTCAAGAGACTGCAGACGTGGAGCAGGAAATAAGGGCAAAGCCAGCTTTAAAGTAATTTCCTGTGTTTGAATAGAAACATCGATGTCCCTTATTTGCAAAGAAACCTGGGGCACACAGACACCTCAGGATATTCACTATTTCTTTACATCTTTAATTGGATACTTCAAAAGATCACAATTAAGCTTTTTGAAAATACAAAGTTGTAGTTGAAAGGAATCCGTGGGGATCTATGCCACTGAATCTTCTGATCTAAACCAAGGGCCTTATTAAAAACAGGAGGGGGTGATATACAAAGGCGTGATTCCTGAGTCGTTGGTTAAAAGGCTTATTTAGACTGCTCCCCCCATTACTGGATGAAGAATGAAGTTGAAAAATGAGGAAAGACAGGCGATTATGCTCTATTCAACTCTGACTCCACAATGATGTGCTCCCCAAGAGGCCACTTCATGTCCAAGGCCTGTGAAACCGAAAGTCAGATCAATGATGGTCCACGCCTGGTCTGCTCGGCCTCCGCATGTGCACGTTTCAGGCCTGTCAATGCACGCTCTGGGAATGGGCCCATCCACTGCTACTTCCAGGTTCCACACAGGCTCGCCCCTCGTGCTAGACGTGCCTCCCCTGGCCATGGCATCCTGATAGCCTTGTCAATGCTGCCCTGTGCTAGAAACTTGCTTTGTTCCTCGGTCTGGTGCCCCGTAACTCATGGTTTGCTTTGTCACATCCATTTTTTTTCCTCCTTGTCCTTGAGTCCTTCCAATTCCAACAAGCAAAAATACTCATTTTGTTCCTAGTTTACGGAGCTCTGCCCAACCTCTGCAAGCCAAAGACAAATTAGGGAATCCCTGTCTAGTAACTTGGCGATTTAGCATCATCGTTCTTGCTTCCACTACGTCTGTGCAGTCTTTGGAACCCAGTTGGAATCTTTTGGCCTTTCCAATGTCACCAAGTTCACACGAGGTATTCTGGAGTTCATCTTCTTGCCCAGCGCTTTAGATCAGCTATGATGAAGCATCTCGGTTGTTCTCAGAATGATTTTTAGACATCAAGTTCTAATGTTGAACTGTAGACCTCAGACCGGAACAATCATGTCTCTTCCAGAATCTTCCTGAATCTTAGCTGGGGCTTCCACTATTTTGGGAGGTGAGGAAGGCCAGGTCCCATTCTCTGTGTGAGCAGCCAACATAGCCTGATGCTGACACTGCATTACACAGAATTCCAACTTTCCTAGACATTCACCCATTGCCTGTGACACAACTTCACAGCCTTTTGACTTCTACCTGGTAGCTTATTACTTCCAATAGGTTGCTTTCCAACATGTTAGATGTAGCCTTGAGTATCTTTTGATTTCTGGGAGGCAGCTCTTTCGGATCAAGATTCTGGAAATTACTGGGTTTCTGATGGAGATTTCTTGGCTTTCACTTGCCTGCAGGTGAGAACTGCATGTAACCTATTTCTGTTAATCATTTCTAGCTTGTTTCTCTGGTCATGTTTTTTTCTTTTTTAACTTGTTGTGATGTCTCTCTATACAGTCCGGCATAGCTCACACTGCTGGCATGAGCCCAGGGAAAGATTCGAAATAATTGAAGGAAAGCACATCTATTACAAACTGACCCAAAGCTATTGTGGTCTCTTTAGAAATGCCACATTATTACTCTTAGAAACAAAACCTCTAGGTAGCCAATGAGTATTCTCCCAACTCAGTGAAGACATCTCTTACTAAAGACCATTTTCCTTAAATTCTTCAGATTTCTCCAGTTACAAGGGGGAAAGAATTAAAAAATGGAATTTATTATAAAAATTGTGTTTTATTTTTACATGTTTAAACTTTTGTCACCTTCAAAGTACTCTCCATTTGATGCAATACACCTGTTGAGATGCTTTTTCCACTGCTCAAAACAGTTTTTGAACTCATCTGTTTTAATGACTTTTAGTGCTTTTGCATTTTTTCCCCACCTCTTGCAGATCGGCAAAATGTTTCCCTTTGAGGACTTTTTTCCCCAGGGAAACAAAAACAAGTTGTGCGGGCGAGATCCGGTGAACAGAGAAAGTGAGGCACGGGGATCACGCCGTTTTGGGTCAAAAACTGCTGAACACTCAGCTCGGTGTGGGAGGGTGTGCTTGTAAATCACCTACCGTGAAATGAGCCAATACGTTGAAAGAATCTCCAAAACAAAACAAAACAAAAAATTTGCTGACGCCAAATGCAGCTTCTCACAACCACACTAACCGGTATACTGGTGCTGATGGATTTCTAGAACACTTCCCTAGCTGGGAGGAGCCCGTACTCCAAAAAAGAATTCTGGAATTTTTTGTGGTCTCTCCATGTATATCTCACACACAGAAAATAAACAAAAGCTGATGCTTTAATATAACCACGGAGTATACCAATGAATGGGTCATTGTGAGAAGTAATTGAATATTTATAGGATTATCTATTACAGCATTATTGCAGCTGTGACATTTTAGACACAACCTAAACATCCATCAACAAGTTGCGGGTCAAATAAACTATTGCTCATTAAACAAATAAAATTGATTTCTATAAAACGATTTCATTGAGGCAGAGCAGAAACTCATTTTAGGGGTGGAAATAAAGCATGAAAATAAAGGAAAATCTTGAGTTCTTTCAAGAAAAATTCCAGACACCCAGCTAGTCCAGAGAAATAAATAAGCAACACAATTAGCTAGAAGGTCCTATAAGCTTAAAACAGTAGCCAAAGACGTTACAGTCATGGGATGTTTTGTGCCCTGTAGAAACTAAAGATGGGAGGTTGTTTACCAACGCTGAGCCTGAGAGGCCTGCCAGGAATTTACTACATTGCTATCAGAGGACCCGCCCTTCCGTCTGCCCAGGCTTTCTCTAGCTATCTCCTGCCTCAGGGAGGTACTACTGCCCTGGACTGGGATCTGTGTGGAAAGGGAGTCCCTTCTCTCTGGGCACCCTCCCAGAATGTAGCTTGTGTCACACTGATCTGAGGTGGAGGAATCATGGCTCAAGTGCCCTAGACTTTCACTGTTCTTACTGGGATTTGGTAGGTTTTTTTTTTTCAATAAGTGTTTCTTCATTAGCTGCATGCCATTAGGACACTTTCCAAAATAATTCAAATGGCTGTCGGTTGATTTACTTATTTACTTTTCTAATTTCCACCAGTTAGGGTGTTTTTCTGCTAGGGAAGGTCCTTTGAGTTCATCAGGCCACAATTCCAGAAGTCATCTTTTTCAAAGATTTTTGAGAAAATAACTTTTAGATGTGCTTCAAAATGGAAGTAAAACAAAGGAGACATAAACGTGCTATGGGCAGAATTAAGAGCATAAGCAAAGCTGTAAAAGAAACTGTACATGTAGGCAAACTTAAGGAATTGCAAACAGTCCAGTTCTGTAGAAACATCTAGATACATAGGAGAGTATTAAAGAAAGATACTGAAATCACCGTGGGCATCATTGTGTCTGCTGAGGAGTACAGAGACATGCATTTGCCATTTTGTAGACAGTAATAGTATTGACGATATTAACATTGGAGAGTAACGATTCATCAGGCGAGATAATGACAGTTCCCATAAAAGACAAGGATTGAATATGCATTTCATTATACTTAAATATTAGTTTATTATAGATACACATATAAGTATGAATTTTATTAATATACAATGGCTATGAGAAATGGCCTTGTTGAAAGCAGTTGGATAATTTCAGTAAAATTTTTAAAAATGAAAAGAAAAGAAACCAAAGATAGCAACACATGTCCCTGAGCTGACCTTCGGAAACCTGGGCTCTCCATCAAATGGATCTGCTAGCACGTAGACTTCAGAAGAGGGAAAAGAGAACTGAATTCAGATCACTGTCCTTTTTTAGAAAAGCGTGTCTCCTCGACCAACTGCAAGCTAGAAAATCTTTGAATCCACCTATGAATCATGGGCCCCACTTTGAGGTACCTGCCTTTCAGATAAAGTCCATGTATAGCATTTGTGTATTGATTTATGGCTTTGCTGGTAAACTTTACCTCCCTGCTTTTAAGAACCGTTACATGTGAGCCACCGTGGAGTTTAGGTCTTAAGCATTAGCTCTTTGATTCTCCTGCAATAAATGTGTCTCTTCTCTCTCGCGATCCTGATGTCAGTGTTTGACTTTGCTGCACTGGGAGGGAAGACACAAGCTCAGTTAAGTAACACAGTGTAATTTACTGGATGTATTGTTTAGTGAAAAAAAAATCAAGGCATAAAAGAGTACATGTAATATGTAACTCTACCTTTTGTGCAAAAAGGAGGAAACATTGAGGATACATTCATGTATGTATGTATAAATGCATGTATTTTGCATGTTTATATTTGCAGGAAGAAATGCGGGAAATATATACCAGAATCTGGAGGAAACAGTTTCTTGTGGGTGAGAAAAGGTAGGTTGGATAGAAACTGAAGTAATAATTTTCTGAGTATAACTGTGAATATAGTCTTGACTTTGGATTCATGCATATGCTTTCCATATTCCAAACCTAAAATTGATGCTAAAAGCATAAAAAGTGAAATCAAGTAGAATTTGTAATAGAGAAAGAAATCTAACTATACATCAAATTGTCAAAATAATCACTCCTGAAAAATCATCCATTATTCTAGTCACTTTTCTTGAGACTATTGTAACTATTCACCCTCAGAGAGCTACATTTTAAGAATAAGCTAGTTGCAAAAAATTTTACCTTTTTAAAAAGTAGGATTACTGTTGGCATTGGCAACTGTGTAATGTTTCTGAAACTCTTGGTCCTAAATTGTATGGTAGAATAAATAAGCAAATATATCAGTAGTGTTGGAAATCAGTTTCCCACTGAGGAACAGATGAAGATAAATCTGTGAAGACGAGGAAGAACTCTGTACTTTTGCTTTTGGATTGGAGATAAAACTGTTTAATAAAAATAAAACAATAAAAAAATAGTTCTGTCCATTGAAAAACCTAGAAACAAAATTATTCTATTACCAATGACCTCTCTGGCCCCTAGATCTTGGTTTCTGAATATTATATAATAATAAATTATTTTTCATTAAAAGAACTAGGAATCCCCTTAAAAAGAATTTTTCAGGTTCACAGCAAACTAAGTATAATATAATAAGCTTTATTGACCAGGCATGGTGGCTCACCCTGTAATCCCAGAACTTTGGGTAACTGAGGCAGGAGGATTGCTTAAGCCTAGCAGTTTGAGACCAGCCTATGCAACAGAGCGAGACCTTGTCTTTACCCCCCCCAAAAAAAATTTAGCTGGGTGCAATGGTGCATACCTGTCATTTCAGGGAGAGATTACCTCAGTCCAGGAGGTCGAGGCTTTGGTGAGCCGTGTTTGTGCCACTGTACTCCAGACTGAGGGACAGAGTGAGACTGCAACTCAAAAAGCAAGGGAATATTATGAACTTGAAAGCAAATTAGCCATTAGAGTATGATGCAGAAAAGCCCATAATACACAATGAACCTATGCATTAGGTCCAGTAGGACACAAGACCAAGATTTAAGGGCCATTGGTCGAAATTTGGATAATTTCAGCAACAACAAATAAAATGGAGAACACTTGATAAAAATGTAGGTGACAGAATTTTTTTAAAAATTAGATTTTCATGTTTAGTTTTTTCTTTCTTTTTTTTGAGTTGAAGTCTTACTCTGTTGCCCAGGCTGGAGTGCAGTGGCACAGTCATGGCCACTGCAGCCTTGACTTGCTGGGCTCAGGTGATCGATCCTTCTGCCTCAGTCTTCCCAGGAGCCAGAACTGCAGGTGCATGCTACAATACCCGGCTAATTTTAAAAAAAGTATTGTAGAGACGAGGTCTCGCCAAGTTGACCGGGTTGGTATCAAACCAGTGGTCTCAGGCAATCCACTTGCCTCAGACTCCCAAAGTGCTGGGATTACAGGCTGAGCCACCGAGCCCGGTTTCATCTTTAATTTTAATAGTTAATTCAGGCAAAGATTAACAAATGCTAAAACTTTTGGGTGCTTCAAGAAGGTGAGAGAAGCCGGGCTCGGTGGCTCAGCCTGTAATCCCCCGCCTTTGGGAGGCTGAGGTGAGTGGATTGCCTGAGCCCGCGGGTTCGAGACCCACCTGGGCAGCAAGACCTCATCTCTACAGTAAATCAAAAAATCAGCCGGGCGTGGTAGCGCATGCCTGCAATTCCGGCTACTTGGAAGGCTGAGGCGGAAGGATCACTGGAGCCCAGCAGGTCGAGGCTGCGGTGGCCGGGAGCGGCCACTGCACTCCAGTCTGGGTGACTGAGTGAGACTCCAACTCAAAAAAAAAAAAAAAAAAAAAAAAAAAAAAGAAGGTGAGAGAAATCACCAGCGCAGAAAAAAAGATGGGGACTAAAGCTATTTATTGTTTGATTCCATGGAAGCAAGATCCCTTTTAGAAAAATGATGGTGAGTAAATAAATCGACTTCCACCATCACTTTGCATGGTACTGCCTTACTGCCTGTATTCTCTTTATGTTGTTTAAAAACTAATTAAAGTTTTTAATATTTTGCAAAATTTCCTCCACTTTCCTCAACTTTACTTCACTGGGACACAGCTCTGAATACAGAGAGAGAGAGAGAGAGAGAGAGAGAGAGAGAGGGGCAGAGACGAGGTCTCACTCTGTCACCCAGGTTACAGTGCAGTGGCACGATCATGGCTCACTACAGCATCGGCCTCCTGGGCTCATGCCGTCTTTCTACCTCGATGTTTACCACAATACCTAGTTCTTTTTCTTCTTTTTAAAATTTTTTTTGTAGAGACAAGGTATCTCAAGGCTGGGCTCAAGTAATTATCTTACCTCAGCCTCACAAAGTGCTGGGATGACAGGCAGGAGCCACTGCATCCAGCACCAAAATATTTTTTTAAAGTTCATTTGGCTATTCTACTGATGCATCTCCTCATTAACAATTGTGGACTGGACTTTCAGCATTTCCCGTATTTTATGGCTTTGCCAATCTCCTTTTTCTTCCAAACCCCTGTGATTCTAAAGGGCATCTCCAAAAGCCATGTGAATGAACCGAGAATGAACCCTAAAGATTCTTGAGCGCCTCAAGCCCGCAGATATCCTCAGGCAGGCCACGTGGCTCACCTGCGGACACACTGATCGCCTCCCAAAAGGCAATCTCTAAAATGTTATCCAGATATTCAATCTTCCGAGCTTCGTCTTCCGTGTCTCCAGCTCACAAATTGCCCGATGTCTACCGTCTTCCCTTTCATCCTCCTCCACTTCCAGTCCCGTCATCACCACCACATGGAATTTCTTTCTCTGTTCTCCAGCCTGTGTACCCAGTGGTGAATCACTTTACCACTTTTTTCTTTTGTTTCCTCATGATTCTACATATGTCTGGGCAACTAGATAAAATTGGACAATTAATGGCCTGATTGTGCCATTGTGATTCTTAATAACTTTTCAGTTTTCTTCTTCTTTTTGCCCTTCTGCTTTGACAATCTAGCGTTAGCATTTTATCTAGTTCCAGTCTCAGAGGGAACAATTCTGCTGTTTCACCATTAAGTGTGATTCAAGCTGGAGATTTTTGCTAAATATGCTTTCTTGTGTCAAAAAAGAGCCCTGTTATTCCTGGGATTCTGAGAGATTTTATCAACAGTGGCTTTTTTATTTTATCACCTAATTTTCGGTATACATTTATGTGAATTTTCTTCATCATTCTGTTAATGTAGAAAGTTTCAACAATTGATTTTTAAACATTTGACTAACTTTATATCCTTAGAATAAATTCATCATGGTCATGATTTACTTTCTTTGTTGTATATTTAGCCAAATGTTTGCAAATCTTAAAAAAAGACTTTGCATCTATCTTCACGCAAGAGAATAACTTACGGTTTACCTTTCTTGCAGTGGCCTTGAAATATTTTTCTTATACAGCTTACTGGTCTCTTAAAGTAAATTGGAAATATTATTTTTTTCTCTATTCTTTAAAACTATGCTTAAGGTTGGAATATATTTCCCTTAAATGTATGGTAGAACTCACTGATAAAATCTTCTGAATCTGAAGGGTTTTTTTTTTTTCTGCAAAAGATTCTACCATTATCGATTCATTATTTTTAACAGATATAAAATTATTTAGTATTCTATTTCTCTCATGACTCATGTTTGGTAAACTATTTCTTTAGGAATTTGTCCATTTGATTTATGCTCTCAAACTTCAGAGATTCAGAGACCAAGTTTTTAAAAATATCCTCTTGTAATATTTTATTCTCTACACGATTTGTCATGGTGTATACTTATTCATTTCTGATGTTTTTCACTAGCGGTTTCACTAGTTATCAACTTTCTTATTCTATTCAAAACACCATCTTTTTTGTTTAAGTGTGTTATGGTATAAATAGAGATCGCAAAATGGTTACTGTCGTGAAGTGGATTGACAAGTGTGTTATGTCGCATACTTTTTTGAATGTGGAAAGAGCAGCATATTTAACAAAAACATTCACTAGGGTAAAAATCATATAAGATTCAGTCCTCATGTTGTGCATTAGAGCTCTGAACTTGTTCATTCCACATATCAGTGATTTTGCAGGCTTTGATCTATGTCTCCCTGTTTTCTCTTCATGCATACCACCACCCATGGTAACCAGTGTTTCATTCTGTCTGTGTGTTTATGCTCCTTATTTTTTAAATATTCCACATATCAGTGAGATCATGCAATATTTTTTTTCTGTGTGTGGCTTATTTGCCTAGCATACTCTCCTACAGGTCCATTCATGTTATAGCAAATAACAGAGTCTTCCTTGTTAAGGCTGAAAAGTTCGTGTGTGTGTGCGCGCACGCGCGTGTGTGTGTGTGTGTGTGTCTGTGTGTCTCATTTCTTTATCCAGTAGTCCATTGGTGGACATTTAGGTTGTTTCCATCTCTTGGCTATTATGAATAATGCTTCAATGAATGTGAGTGCAGTTATCTTTACAAGATGGTGATTTCATCTCCTTTGAGTATACACCCAGAAGAGGAATTTCTAGACCAGACGGTAGTTTTATGTTTAATCTATTTAGAAACCTCTTTTTAGCTATTTTAAATGATACCATTCACTAGTGTTAACTAGAGACGCCCTTCCATACTATCTAACACTAAATCTCAACCCTTATGTCTGGCTGTATTTTTGCAACAACCTACTTCTCCATTTTCCCGCCACTCCGCCTGCTGCATTCCCAACCTCTGGTAACCACCAGTTAGCTCTCTGCTTCCATGAGTCCACTTTTTTAGTTCCCACATATGAATCAGAACATGTGGTATCTGTCTTTCTGTGTCTGGTTTATTTCACTTATAAATCAGTTCCATTCGTGTTGCTGCAAATGACAGTATTTTATTCTTTTCATGGCTGAATATTATTCTATTGTGTATAAGGATTACATTTTCTTTATCCAGCTAAACATTGATGAATACTTAGATTAATTCCATATCTTGGCTATTGTCAATAGTGCTGCAATAGACATGAAAGAACAGATATCACTTCAACATGTGGATTTCCTGTCATACACACATGCACGTATGTGTGCGCGTGCACACACATACACACACACACACACACACACTAGTATACAATACATACATATATACTTGGATATATATGCATGCATATATACACATATATATATATGTATGTGTGTGTGTGTGTGTGTGTGTGTGTGTGTGTGTGTGTGTGTATCTATATCTGTATATATCTCCAACAGTGGGATTGCTGGATCATATGGTAATTCTATTCTTAGTTTTTTTGAGGAATCTCCATGCTATTTTCCATAATGGCTCTACTAATTTACATTTCCACTAACAGTGTATGATAGTTTCCTTTTCTCCACATCCTCACCAATATCCATGATTTTTTTGTCTTTATGACAGAAATCATTTTGACTGGGGCAAAAACGATATCTCACTGAAGTTTTGATTTGCATTTTCCTGATGCTGAGCCTTCTTTCACATTCCTGTTGCTCATGTGCATGGCTTCTTTTGAAAAGTATCTTTTCAGATCATTTGCCAATTTTTAAATGGATTTATTTGTTTTCTGTTATATATAATAGTTATTATTCTTTTGTCAAGTAGTTTACGAATATTTTCTAATGTTCTGTAGATTGTCTCTACTTTGTTGACCGTTTTCTTTGCTTTTTAGTTAGATGTAATTCCATTTGTCGGTTTTGGTTTTGTCACCTGTGCTTTTGAAGTCTTATCCCAAAAATCTTACCCAGACCAACATCCTGAAGTGTTTCCCCAGTGTTTTCTTCTAGTAATGCCATAGTTTCAGGTTTTAGATCTAAGTCTTCAGTCTATTTTTTTTTTGACTTTTTTTTTTGAAAATGAGAAAGCAGGATTTATTGAGAGGACAGAAAAACTCCCAGAGCAGGAGGGGACCCAAGAGGGCTGCCCTGTTTTGGCTTTTTTTATTTAGTGAAAGAATTCTAGCTTCATTTTTCTGCATATGGTTTCCCATTTTTCGCAGCACCTTTATTGAGCATACTGTCCCTTCTCTAATGTATGTTCTCTGTGCCTTTGTCAATAATGAGTTGACTATAAATACATACATTTATTTCAGGGCCCTTTGTTCTGCTCCATTGATTTTTGTGTCTATTTTTATGCACACAGTATGCTGTTTTGGTACTTTGTTGCATATGTTGAAGTCAGGTAGGATGATGGTTCCAGCTTTGTTCTTTTTGCTCGATGTAGCTTTGGCTATTCAGGGTCTTTTGTGGTTCCATATACATTTTAAAATTGTTTTTCTACTTCTGTCAAGAATGCCATTGGTATTTTGATAGGATTGCATTGAATCTGTAGCTCCCTTTGGGTTGCATTGACATTTTAACAATATTAATTCTTCTGATATATGAGCATGGGATGTCTTTACATTTTTGGTGTATTGTCTTCAGTTTCTTTCATTAATATTTTATAGCGTTTCTTGGAGATATATTTCATTTCTTTGATTAGATTTATTCCTGGGTATTTTATATGTTGTGTAGCTAATGTAAATAGAATTGCTTTCTTGATTTCTTTTCTGTTTGCTCTCCATTGACATATAAATGTTACTGATTTTTGTATGCTGACTTTGTATCCTGCAATTTCACTGAATTCGTTTATCAGTTCTAACAGTGTTTTGATTTTAGTTTTTTCCAAATATAATGTTGTGTCATCTGCAGAACATGATAATGTGACTTCTTCCTTTTCAATTGGAATGCTTTCTTAATATTTCTCTTGTAACTGCATGGACCAGTCTGATTCAGCGTTTATGGAACCCATGTGTCAATTGTTTTTCAGTTGCCATGAACCCCCAGGTTAACCTGGGCATGCCCGGATGAACCAAGCATGCAATCACAGAGGGAACCTATATGCTCAAACTAGGAGTGACCCCCTGAATTAAGAAGTGGAAACTGCATGACGGGATCCAAGATCCTATTAGGTCAAATTCTGGAGTCATCCAGCGGCTGGGTCTGGTTAGATCATGCTTTATTATTCCATGATTAAAAACCTGACCCAGCCCCAGCTTGGGAAGACACATTTGAGAATTTCCTTCTGTTTCCTTGCCGGTTAACTGGCAATAACTCTTCCTTGCAGCAGAAACCCAGTGCTTTCATGTTTAGCTTTCCATTGTGCATGGGCACTTTAGCCAGTTTTGTTCGGTGACATCTTGCCTCATTGCTTTTGTAGGACGGCCAGTACTAAGTTGAATAAAATTGGTGAAAATGGGCATTGTTGTCTTGTTTCAGATCTTAAAGGAAAGGCTTTCAATTTTTCCCTGTTCAATATGGTGTTATCTGTGGGCTTGTAATATAGTCCTATAGCCTCTATTCTTTCGAGGTATGTTTCTTTTTTTTTCTTTTTCTTTCTTTTTTTTTTTTGTCGGAGTCTCACTCCATTGCCCAGGCTGGAGTGCAGTGGCACGCTTATGGTCACCCCAGCATTGACCTGCTGGGCTTAGGTGATCCTTCCAAGTAGCCAGAACTACAGGCATGTGTTACCATGCTTGGCTATTGTTTTTTTTATTGTAGAGTCGAGGTCTCATCAAGTTGCCCGGATTGGTCTTGAACCCCTGTGCTCAGGCAATCCTTTTGCCTTGGCCTCCCAAAGTGCTGAGATTACAGGCTTGAGTCACCATGCCTGGCTATACAGTTTTTTGAGAGGTTTTATTATGAAAAGGTATTCAGTTTTTTCAACTGTATTTCAGCATCTGTTAAAGTGATTCTATGGTAAATTGTAAGTTTTTTCCCCCTTGATTTTGTTAATGTGATATATGTGTTTGTTGATGTGCATATGTTAAACCATTCTCTCATTCCTGGGATGAATCTCTCTTGATTATCTTTTAATGTTTTGTTGAATCGTTTGCTAGGTTTTTTTTTCTTTTTGGAAAATTCAATGAAACATTTAATAAATGAATAAGTATCATTTTGCACAAGATTTTAGAGAATAATAACATAAGTAGCATACTTGATTTATGTCAAGACTAACATGGCCAAAAAAAAGCCTAAAGATAGTACTATTACAAATCTGGGAGTGCAATGTCTCATTTATGAACACAGATATAAATATTTTAATAAAACTATTAGCAAACCTAGCCCAACAATACATAAAAATCATGACATAGTTGGGTTATTCTAATAACCACAGCATTATTTAATGTAAGAAAAAATTCACTAAAACTACCACATGAACAGGTTACAGGAAAAAAAAAATCACAGGATTTTTGTAATCACCGAAAAAAGCAGTTAAAAATTCAAAACCTATGTTCTGGTAGTCATAAAGAAACTTAATTGGGAATCAAAGAGACTCTTATGGCAGAAATAGATAATATGAGCTGAATCTCACATCGAATTTGAAACTGGGGGATTTGCACAATGATGCTATCTCTCACTGTTCTGATTCTATGTACAATGTTACCTGCACTTCTTAGCTACTGCAGTAAAATGCAAAAAATAAAGTCCTAAGATTTTCTAGAAATGAAAGTATCTTTGCTGGTAATTGAGGTAATTGTGTACATATGAAATACAATAATTCAACAGGTACCAGAATTTTAATTCCTATTTCTAAAGTCTACTTCATAAAATATAGGAGAAAAAAATTTCTTTTTCCTCCTTGTCCAAATTCAACTCTTAGTAATTTAGTGAATATAAACCCAGTTAATGTTTTTATATTTTTCCTGTGTGCCGACGCCTATGTGTATCCAAGCATATGCATTGTTCACTGCTTTATTCCTTATTTTCATAATTATCATACTGTAAAACTATTCAGGAACTTGATTCTTCACTGAATGTTGTGTCTTAGAATACTCAGAATTACAAAGATCAAGTCTATTGTTTCTAACCATTCTACCTTATTACTTTATATTATGTTTTCTTTAATTTTTTTAAATTTTGGGTTCTGTGTTCTGTAGGAACCCACAAGAATCTCTGTGTGGGACACATCCACTAATAGAACTGCCGGGCAACTACAACTTCAAGAAATATACCAACTGGCTGCCCAAAGTGACTGTGCAATTCATACTCATCGTTCATGTTGGAGAGTTGCTACTTCCTCACCCATTCTCAACCTTAATATAATAGTGTTAGATATTTATGAAACGAAGTAGATCTGCATGCCATAGACCTTGGAAATATGTACAAGGTATGCTTTAGACGACATATTAATAAGTATCACATGACACAACCTGGTTACAAGTTAAAATAAACACGAAAAGTTTATACCACGGAAAAGAAAGCACACACCCTTTACAACGGTTATCTTAGGAGAATAAACTCAGAAGTGCAAGAAGAAAAGACCAAGCTTTGACTTTTTAACTCTCTGTCTTGCTTCAATGGTCATAACCAACATATACACTTTTGGGATCAAGCTATTAAATATAGTCAAAAAACAAAAGGGAAAGAAATACCGTAAAGAGCACTCTAGAATGATCTGCTTTTACACAAAACACCCCAGGAAGAAACTGCTCTTTGGGAAGCATCCTTCTCCTGGAAGACTGTCACAGCTGTGTGAATGGTGACGCCTGGTGTGGCGAACACAGAGCCTACAGGGCTGCAGAGGGCCACACGGGCCGGACCTGCTCACACAGGTGGAACTCTAAGGAATACTTGATGCAGGGTTCCACTTCCTAAAGCCCCAACTCAGGAGAATCGCTTCCAAGTTGGGGGTAGATCCCTCCACACAAAGGCTGCTGCTGTGGGCTCCTTCATGTTCTTGTGTTTCTCCTTGTGCACCTCACCTCCCAGGACGAGACGGTGTCTGGGGCAGGGGCTATGCTAGAGCCTTTGTCTCTGGGGCATACCTTGCTTTGTCTCTGGGGCATACCTTGCTTGCCTTTGTCTCTGGGGCATACCACTTTCATGGAGGGTTGTCTCGTTGCCTTTTGTACCTGTTGGTGCTCTAGCTCAGCCTTCTTCAGGGCACGACAAACTGCAAAGTCAAGTGCTGATACCCCCGGCGAGCACTCCTACGTGGTCAGAAGAGACTAACAGTTCACGAAGCCTTCGTGAAGTCTGGGTGCTTATGTGCGAGCTCTGGAGTGTCCTTCGTCTTGGGCTTCTTGTGGATGGTTGGGGGAAGATCTGTAACTAACGTCCTCTGAGCCTTAGTACCATCTCCTGGAGTCACATTTCTGGTTCCTGCAGTGAATCTCTGCACACATTTCTCATCCCGAAGTTGCCGAGCATGAGACCTGGCTTGCTTTGAAGTGCTGGCTGCATATCTTGCTTAGGAGGAATTAGTGGAGACCTGACCGATGTTTGTGAGGTTGCAAGTTACATCTGAGAGCGTAGGGACTCTCTGTCACTTTGAGAACACCGGGTCGGCTGCTGTGACCGAAGGAGGGTCCCCGCTGTCCTGAATCCCTAAGCTTCAGATGCATAACCTGGTCCTGGGAGACCAGCTTCTCTTGGTCAATTGGAGGCCGCTGAGGCTGCTGAAGATGACAGCCCCAGCCTTTCTGATGCTGTCCTTGAAATGGTGAGCAAGGAGTGAAGGCCTTTTGCTCCTCCCACTGTCGCCACTTCTCCTAGTGCCAAGGGTGGGCCTTGCATGCTGGCTTGTCCCTGGCTGGTCCCTCTGAAAACGCTGCACCAAAAATGTAGGAAAATGAAGATGGATTGCCGATCGACAGCTGGGAGAAGGGCCACTTCCTGTGTCACCGTCACACTCCAAGGCACAGCTTGGTTTCCTTTTGACGCCTAGGGCTTCGGAGTCACTGGAGCCATCTGGTTCACTGGGAACTCCACGTGTCTTCAGAAAAGAGTGACCAGTCCTCCCCAGCAGAACCTCCTGGGCACAAGAGAAGTTCTGCTCAGTGTCGGACTTGGGAGATTCCACCGGGTTTTCCTGGAGGCTCACCAGTGGGTGAGCTTGGGCAGAGAATTCGTGCAGTTTCCTGGTCGCAAATATTCTGTCTCTCTCTCTAGATGGTAGTCTAACTCTTCTATTTCGAAACCAGGTGTCCATTACAGACAAAGGACAATTGACTTTTGTGGCCCGTTCTCCCCTGGTTGTGAAGTCAGGGTAAGAATTGTCTTTAAAGGACTGCCGAAGTATACTTGGTTCATTCTTAGTACATTTTGTGTTGTGGTTTTCCCATTCCTCGTCCCTGTTTTGTTCTTTGTACTTCATCACGACTGTCTTCTTCAACTGGAGATCCCGTGTTCAAATCCTGGCTCTGAGGCTGACAGGCTGCAGGGAAGTGCTGCCGGGCACAGCTCTCCTGGGGTACTTTCCTCGTCCTGGGCTGTACTCCAGGCCCTGGGATGGAAGCCCTTCTCACAGCAGCTTCTTGGGGAACTTTGCATTCTAAAGGCACTGCAGCTGGGTTGCCACTGCACCGGGGGAACTCGGATGCAGATTTTTCCTCTGAGGCATAGTGATGAACCCAGTGGACTCATGGGTTCGCTATACTTAGTTGGAGATTCGTGGCTCAGGTATCGCTCATTGAGCATGACACCTAAGACACAAGGCACAGGTAGAGAGCCGACCACCGAGCGTTGTCTTCTCAACCAGGGCCCATCACTGGAAGGCCACGTTGACTCTCCGGTCCGGTGTCTGAGCGATCCAGTTTGCTCGTATTTTACGGAGGATTTTTTGCAACTATTTTCATCAGGGATATTGGACTGTGGTTTTCTTTTATGTTTTGTCTTTGGCTGGTTTTGGTATCAGGGTAATGCTGGTCTCTTTGAATGGGTTTAAAACCATTCCCTCCTGGTTAAATATTTGGGATAGTTTGAGTAGAGTTGGTATTGGTTTTTCTTTAAATGTTTCATAGAATTCAGCAATGAGGACCTCAGAAGCTGGGATTTTCTTTGATGAGAGACTTTCCTTTTTCTGATTCAACCTTGTTACTCATTATTGGTTTGTTCAGGTATTTTATTTCTTCATATTCTGTAATGGTAGGTTGTATGTGTTCAGTGATTAATCCATTTCTTCTAGGTCTTCCAATTTGTTCACATATAGATTTTCTTAATAGTCTTTAATGATCCTTGTTATTTCATTGGTATCAGTTGTTTTGGATACTTTTTCATTTTTCTTAGTCATTGTCTTTTAAAAAATTTTTTCAAAACAACTTTTTATTTTCTTGATCTGTATTTTTTGCCCCAATTTTATTTATTTCTGCTCCGATTTTTGGTTCTTTTTTCTTCCTACTAATTTTGAATTTGATTTGTCTTACTTTTATAGTTCTCTGAGGTGCACTATTAGGTCGTTTTTGAATTCTTTGTACTTTTTGATGTGTTTATTGCTATAAACTTTCCTTTTACTATTGCTGTTGTTGCACCCATAGATTTTGGAATGATATGCTTCCATTTTTATTTATTTCAAGAAATTTAAAAATTTTCTTATTAATGTTTTTATTAACCCAGTGGTTATTTAAGAGTATTTTTTTTTTTTAATTTTCATGCATTTGTATAGTTTTCAAATCCCTCTTATTGATATTTAGTTTTATTCCATTGAGGTCATGAAAACATACTTGATATGGTTTTAATCGTTTGGGATTTGTTGAGTTTTTTTTATGGCCTAACATATAGTCTATCCTGAAGAATGTTTTATGTGCTGATGAAAAGAATGCATATTCTGGAGAAGCTGAGTGAAATTTTCTATATGGATGAAATGTCAGTTCGTTCCATTTGGAATACAGCATTGTTTAACTCTGATGTTTTACTGTTGATTTTCAGTCTGAATGATCTGTCCGTTATTGAGAGTGAGGTGTAAAAGTACCTGAATTTATTATATTGCAGTCTATCTCTCCCTTTAGCTATATTAAGAACTGCTCTATATATTTTGGTGCATTTATGTTGATTGCATACATTTTTATAATTCATGTCTTTTTCTGACTATAAGAATTAGATTTTTTATCACTATATAGTGACTTTGTGTTCTTTTTACAGTCTTTCACTTGTAGCTGGTTTTCTTTTTTATTAAAAATTATGCATTTATTTGTACATGTTTAATCTTCAACCACCTTCTTTTTTATTTTAAATATGTGGGGTACATTTCAGAATTAGACACACAAGTGGCCATCTTACAAGTAAAGTTTGAGCCTCTGTTTGGTCCCCACTTCACCTGGTTTGAGATCAGGTATCATTAGTGATGTTATGTGCCCCCTCCCCAGGGAGTTTCTGGATACTGCCAATCCCTTTCTTATAGTATCATGGTAAATGTTTGGGGTCTGCTTATGAATGAGAACATGTGATACTCAGTTATTTGTTTCTGTGATTGATCAGAGTGCTATAGACTCTAAATCCATCAAAGTTGCCACAAATTCCATAATTTTCTCCTTCCTTATGGCTGAGTAATATTCCATCATGTATATGTACATTTTTTTTTATCCATTCTGGTTTTGATGGGCAGCATGGTTGGTCCCATGTTTTTGCTGTTGTGAATAGTGCTGCAATGAACATGCGTGCACAGATATCTTTTCTGTAGAGTGATTTACATTCCTTTGGGTATATTCTCAGAAGGGAGATTGCTGAGTTGTATGGAAGGTCAATTTCTAGTTCTTTTGGGAATCCACACACTGTTTTCCGGAGAGATTAAGCTAGTTTGCATTCCTACCAACAGTGTAGAAGCATTCCCTTTTCTCTGCATCCTCACCAAAATACTGTACCACACTGAGGAGGACGTATTCCAGTTGCTGAAACAAGAAGGGTACCCCTGGGTTAAAAGGGAACCAGTCACTGCAATAACCCTGTCAGTGTTGCTAGGACTAGGCATTGCCGGGGCAGGGACAGGTATCGCCTCCCTAGCCACTCAATCCCATCATTACAGTAGCCTTTGGGCTGCCATAGATTCTGACATAGAAAAAATAGAAACTTCTATTTCACACTTGCAGGAATCCCTAACCTCTCTGTCTGAAGTAGTTCTGCAAAACTGTAGAGGCTTAGACCTACTGTTCCTCCAGCAAGGTGGCCTCTGCACCGCCCTGGGAGAAGAATGTTGTTTCTACACCGACCATTCAGGGATAGTAAAGGAATTCATGGCTAAGGTGCAAGAAGGTTTGGCTAAGCGCAAATTAGAGCGGGAGCAGAGTCAGGGATGGTTTGAAAGTTGGGTTAACTACTCACCTTGGTTAACCACACTATTGTCTGCTTTAATAGGCCCTGTGATCATACTCTTGCTGTTGCTAACCTTCGGTCCATGTATTTTAAATAAGCTAATCACTTTTATAAAAGCTAGAATAAACACTGTGCAACTTATGGTCCTCAGACAACAATACCAACAGGTGCCCCTGGACGACTCAGCATGTTAAAGGAATCCAAGATTAGATTCACTCTACCCTCATGAGAAGGGGGGGATGAGAGAACCGTAATAGAGTATACCATAGACTTAGTTAAGAGCATGCTATAACCCAGTAAATATGTAATCGGCTTGTGGACAATAGCACAGCCATTTTAGTTTTCTGCTTTAAAACATAACCTGTAGCTGTTTAAAGTTTCAGTTATGGGAAAAACTGCAAAGCTCCAGTTCAAGCTTCAACCCCTTCCCTTGACCCACTTTCCCCTTAGCAACAACCAATCAGGTGCCAGGGGGAAATCGCCTAAGTTTCCAAATGTCTCTGCAACTTCCCCAGCTAGTGGGCCAAGGTCAGCCCGAGTCAAGCTAGCCAATCCTCCATGACTGAGCTGACCACCAGAGGTTACTACCCAATTAAGTGGTAACAAGACTGGAAAGTCCCCCCAGACTCCTCCTCCCTTTGTGTAACCCTGATAAAAGGTGTCTGCTTAAAGAAGTCGGAGCCTCTGGGTGTACTCCGCTGCGTCGGTGGTCGACAGAGGTCCAGGCTCGAGCTTGCAAATGAAGACCCTCTTGAACTTTCATCGGAATTGGCTCTTGATGGTCTCTCAGATTGAACTTTCAGCCACTACATTATCAATGATGGCCATTTTTACTGGAGTTAGGAGGTATCTCAGTGTGGTTTTGTTTGCATTTTCTGATGATTAGTGAGGCTGAGCATTTTTCATGTCTGTTAACTGCTTGTATGTCTTCTTTTGAGAAGTGTCTATTCATGTCTTTTGCCTACTTTTTAATAGGGCTGTTTGATTTTTCCCTTTTGGCACATTTGAGTTCCTTGTAGATGCTGGATGTTAGGCCTTTGTCAGATATGCAGTTGGGAAGTATTTTTTCCCATTCTGTGGGCTGTCTTCCTGCTCTCTTGATGTTTTTTTCTTTTCTTTTCTTTTTCTTTTTTTTTGCTTTGCAGAAGGTTTTCAGTTTGTTGAGGTCCCCCACTTGTCTATCTCATCTCTATGGCATGAGCATTTGGTGTTTTGATCCAGAATTGGTTGCCTTTTTCGATTTCTATAAGGGTGTCTCCTGCATTTTCTGATTCTTAAAGAAGCTTAAAGGTTTTACATTTAGGTCTTTGATCCATTTTATGTTAATTTTTGTGTATGATGACAGGAATGGGTCCTGTTTCATTCTTCTGCACATGGTCAGCCAATTTTCCCAGCACCATTACTGAATAGGTTCTCCTCTCCCCAGTGGTTATTGGTGGAGGCTTTGTTGAAGATGAGTTGGTTAAAAAATTGAGGTTTTACTTCCAGAATGTCTATCCTGTTCCATTGGTCTGTATGTCTGTTCTTGCACCGATACCAGGCTGTTTAAATTATTGTTGCCTTATTATAAAGTTTATATCTGGAAGTGTGATACCTCCTCCTGCATTTTTTCTTTTGCTAAGGGTTGTTTCGACTATTTGTGGCCATTTATGTTTCCATATGAATTTCTGCAGTGTTGTTTCCACGTCTGGGAAGGATGATGTTGGTAATTTAATGGTTGTTGTATTGACTTTGTAGATTGCCTGTGGTAGAATGAACATCTTAACAATGTAGATTCTTCCAATCCATGAGCATGGGCTAATTTTTCCATTTGTTTGTGTCATAGTTGATGTCTTGCAGCAGCGTTTTGTAGTTTTTATTGTAAAGATCTTACATTTCTTTGGTTAGAAAGATCCTGAGATATTTCTGTGTGTGTGTGTGTGTGTGTGTGTGTGTGTGTGTTTATTGTGAATGGGATTGTGTTTTTTATTTGGTTCTCTGCCTGTTTGTTGTAGGTGTATAAGAATGCAACTGTCTTTTGCACATTTATTTTGTACCCGAGACTTTTCCAAAGTCATTTATACGTGCCAGGAGGTTTTTGACAGATTCTCTTGAATTTTCAAGATATAGGAGCATATCAGCAGTAAAAATAGGGCTTACTTGGTTTCCTCTTTTCCTGTTTGGATACCCCTGATTTCCTTCTCTTGTCTGATTGCTCTAGCTAGGACTTCAAGCACTATGTTGAACAGGAGGGGTGAGAGTGGGCAGCCTTGTCTTTGTCTGGTTTTCAGAAGAAATGCTTCCAGTTTCTGTCTGTTTAGCAATATGTTGACTGTGAGTTTATCATTGATTGATGACGTTTACTATTTTGAGGTGTGTTCCCTCTCTGCCTGGGTGTTCAAGGGTTTTTATCAAGAAAGGATGCTGGATTTTATTGAAAGATTCTTCATCATTTAATAATATAATTGTGTGGTTCTTCACATCTGTTGATATATTTAATTACATTTACGGTCTTGCAGATGGTAAACCAACCCTGCCTCCTGTGGTTGAAGCCTACTTGTTCATGGTGTATACTTTTTGAGATGTGTTGTTGGATCTGATTTGCTAGAATCTTGTTGAAAAGTTTGGCATCTATGTTCGTCAGAGCTATTGGCCTGTAGTTCTCTTTCTTTGTTGGATCTTTACCTGGTTTGGGTGTCAGTGTGATGTTAGCTTTATAAAATGATTTGGGAAGAGCTCCTTCTTTCTCAATGGCCTGGAATGCTTTCAATAGAACTCGTATCAGCTCCTCCTCCTTTTATGTTTTATAGAATTCCACTGTAAATCCATATATTCCAGGGCTTGTGTTTGTAGGTAGTTTTCTTATGACAGAGTCAATTTCCTGGGTCGTTACTAGTCTATTTAGGATCTCAATTTCTTCTGATTTCAACCTTGTGAGATTGTGTGATGTCACAAAGTCCTTCATTTTATTTAGGTTATTTAGTTTGTTTCCATACAGGTGTGCATAGTAATCTCTGATAATCTTTTGTATTTCTTCAGGATCAGTTGTGATTTGCTTTTTTGTATTTCTGATTGTGTTTATTTGAGCTTTATCTCTCTTTTTCTTGGTCATTCTGGCAGCGGTCCATCAATCTTGTTTATCCTTTCAAAGAACCTATGTTTTGTTTCATTGATTTTTTCCTTTGATAGTTTTGTCTTCTATGTCCTGTATTTTGGCTTGTACTTCTGTGATCTGGATTTTTCTGTGGAAGTTAGGATTTTGGTGGTTTTGCCTTAGATGATTTGTTAGGCTGTTAACTTGTTTTTTTTTTTCTGTTTTCTTGATGTGTGTTCATAGAGATATACATTTCCCTCTTACTTTCATGGCATCCCAGAGGTTTTTGTAAGATGTTTCTCATTTTCTTTTGTTTCCAAGAATCTTTCAATTTTGGTTTTGATTTCTGTGCTGACCCAGGAGTCATTCAGCATCATGCTGTTTGGTGTTCATATCTTTAAGTGTTTTGGGGAATTTTGTTGATATCTGTTTTTATTCCACTGTGGTCTAAGAAGGTGCATGACAGTTTTGATCTTGTGACATGAGTTTATGCTTGATATATGGCCGAGAATGGGGTCAATCCTGGAGTACATTCCATGAGCTGATGAGTACAATGTATATTCTGTGGTTCTTGGGTAGGTAGCTATTAAGTTCATTTGGGCAAGTGTTAAGTTGAAGTTGCTGATCTCTTTGTTTCTTTTTTGCCTTGATGGGCTATCTAGGGCTGTTAGTAGGATATTTAAGTTCCCAGCTATAATAGCATTAAAGTCAATATCTTTTATTAATTTACTTAAAAGCTGCTATATAAAAGATGGTGTTCCTGTGTTGGGTGACTATATGTTTAGAATGGATATTTCTTGTTGATGTATCAAGCCTGTTATTATGTAGTGCCCTTCAGTATGTTGTTTATTTTTTTAACTTTTGTCTGATACTAAGATTGCAACTCTACCCTTTTATATAATCCATTCTCTTGAAAGTTTGTTTTCCATCCTCTAACTTTGAATTGGGGACTACCTTTGTGGTGAGAGTTTCCTTGGGGCAGCAAATTTCGAGGCCATGTGTTTTTATCCATGTGTTTTTTCCTTAGTGTATTTAGTCTACTCATGTTCAGGCTGATTATTGAAATGTGAGAGTTTGTCTCTATCATAATGGTCTTATAAGACTGTTTTGTTTTCATTTTGCCGTCATTTTTATATATGTGTGTGTTTTCATTTTTGCAGATATGCTGTGCATCCTGCTGCTTCTGTGTTTGTTTGTGAACTTATATATGGTGTTTGTTTCTTTTCTCTTCTGTGCACAGCACCTTTTTAAGCATGCCCTGTAGAGCTGGTCTGAAAGCAGCTGAAATTCTCTTAGAGATTGGATGTCTGGGAAAGACTTCATTTCTCTGTCACTGATGCAGTTTAGCTTGGTTGGGTAGCAAATTCTTGATTGAAATTGCTTATCTTTGAAAAGATTAAATAGTGGGTTCCAACTCCTTCTGGTTTGTAGTGTTTATGCAGATAAGTCTTGCAGCAATTCTGATTGGTTTCCCCTGGTATGTACTCTGACCCTTTTCCCTTGCTGCCTTTAGGATATTTTCTATTATATCTACTTTGTATAGGCAAATTGCTCTGTGTCTAGGGGTTGGTCTTCTCACAAGATGTCTCTAAATCTCTTGTGCTGGTGCAGTCATCTCTCTGGTCAGATGAGGGAAGATTTCTTGAATGACCACATGGAATGCTTGTTCCAGAGTGTTTTCTGTTTCTCTTCACATTTCAAGTATTCCAATCAGATGTTGGTTTGGTTTCTTGATAAAGTTGTTCATCTCTTGGAGAGTTTCTTTCTTCTTAAGATTTTTTTTCTATATTCTTAATAGATTGCGTTAATTCCATATTTTGGTCTTCTAGCTCTGAGATTCTTTCTTCTGCTTGACCAATTCTTCCTTTCATGCTTGTCAGTTTGTTATTTATTTCTTGGAAGAATTTTTTTATTTCTGTTATTTTTAAGTATGCCTTCTTGAGTCTGTCCAACTCTATTGTAATTTTATTTAGTTTTGGCCTTTGCATTTCTTTATTTTTATTCATTCTACCCAATGATTCTCTGATCTCTGTAAGTAGCATCTGGGTGCTGTAATTCTAGGAGATAGTCATTGTTTGTGCCCTAGAAGCAGTTCTTTCTAGCTCTGACTCTTTGTGGGGCTCTGTTGGTTATCAGTGGTTTTTCGTCAATTTTTTTTTTTCATTTTTAGCAATTCTCTTTTCTTTCTTTTTAATTCCTTTATTCATTGGAAACCGGAGAAGAAGTCACTTCTGATATTTACTCTACCTTTTCCCTTCCTTGAGCCATGGCTTCAGGTTTGTTCAATTATGAAGCAAGGCTGCAGGTGGGGAGTTGTGCTGTCTTACAACTTTGAGCCTTACTTGGGGATGGGGAGGGGCTGAAAGGATTCAGAACCTATTGGCAGGTCATACTGTTTGCTATCTGAGAGATGGTCCAGCTGGGATTCACTCTCCATCTTTGCACATTCTGACCTTACAGTGGGTATTCTTGCACAGCCCCTAAATTTAAGACAGGGTGTAAGAGGGAAAAGAGAGGAAAGAAGGAGAGAGAAAAGGAAAAGAAGGAGAAAGAGAAAAAAAGAAGAACAGAAAAACAGAGAAAGAACTAAGAGAGAGAAGTAGGAGCAAGAAAAGAGAAAACCAACCAAAAAACAAAACAACTAAATGAGATACTCAAACAAACAAACCAAAAACTCCGCTTCCCCTCCAAAAAACCTCATTGATAGAGTTTTCAGTTTTAGTATGTCTCTTGGAGAGGGGTAGAGACCTCTTGAGATGGAGTCTGTGACTGCAGATCTGTTACTGCAGGTCCCCTCTTCACTGTTGAAACTTAAGATGTTAGAGTTTTCATCTTCTGCTTCCTGAAATTTGTAGCTGGTTCATGCCCATGTGAGAGAAGGGGGCTGAAATAATGTGAAGCAGCATCTCTCAGGAACTCACCCCCTTCCTTCCTCTCCCAGTCTGGTCACATCTCCCAAGGTATCCAGTTTACAGTGAAGGAATGGGGTCTTTTGTCTCTGCTCTGCCCTGTCCTTCTGATCTCTTTTATTTATTGCTAGGGGTGGGAGAGAGTCAGCAAGGCATTCCATCCTCCTTCTCAGTCAGTTCTGCTGACTGTATCTATCGCCTAGCAGCTGCCTCAGGGTTGAAGTTGATTCATCTGGGTTTCCACATCTGCCATTATCCACCAGGGCTTGAGCACTGGGGGCAATGTTCTCTGAGTTCACAAAGAGCAGCCCCAGTGCAATGAAGAGTTCAGTGCCTATTCTTTTTTTTTTTGAGTTGGAGTCTCACTGTCGCCCAGACTGGAGTGCAGTGGACGCTCCCGCCCACCGCAGCCTCAACCTGCTGGGCTCCGGCGATCCTTCCGCCTCAGCCTTCCGAGTAGCTGGAATTACAGGCATGCACTACCACGCCCGGCTGATTTTTTGATTTATTGTAGAGATGAGGTCTCGCTGCCCAGGCGGGTCTCGAACCCGAGGGCTCAGGCAATCCACTCACCTCAGCCTCCCAAAGGCGCGGGATTACAGGCTGAGCCACTGAGCCCGGCTTGGTGCCTATTCTTAAGATAGAGTTCTCCAGTTCCACAGATGCTGCCCTGTAGTACTTCTCTGCCTAGTCTGCTCAGTTTCTCTGCCAGCTGCTGTTCCTGCCACAAATGAAGCTGATAGCTCCTTTCCCAGCAGTTACCACAGTCTCTGGATCTCAGGACCCAGTGACGAGGCTCTGAGGCTTGAGTTGGCCTTTCCTCACTTCTTCCATGGGGTGTTGCCTTAGGCTTCCTTGCTGTGCTCCCTCTGTGGCACTCACTGCCAGCATTCAGTCAGGTGCTGTAGGGGTGAGGTCAGCAATCACTCCAGCAGTTTTTTCTGGAAATAGCTCTGCTGTTTTTAGAAAATGGTGCTCAGTTCCTGTGCTCTGGGAAGCCTAGGGTCCAAGCAGAGCAGTTGTAGCACTAGTGGCCTTAGCAGGAGGGCCCTGGTCACTTGCTCTCGAGTCCCCATTCAGCTGCTCACACTCCCACTTGCACACAGAAACATATGCAGAACCATCCTTGCAATCACTCCCCACCCAGGGGCTTCCTAGACAGTTGGCTTCCAATCCAGCTGGATATGCCACCCTCTTCCCAGAAATTCCCCAGAGCCGATTTTCATTAGATAGAAATATGGCTTCTCCTACTCTTTTCTTTTTTGGTTTTAATTTGCTTGAAATATCATTTTCCATTTCTTTTAGTGTATTTGTGTCTTTTTAGGTGAAGTGAGTTTCTTACAGGCTGCATATAGTTGGGTCATTTTTGTTTTTGTTTTAAATTCATTCAGCTACTCTACATCTTCTGTTTTTTTTTAGTTGAAGTCTCACTCTGTCACCCAGGCTGGAGTGCCGTGGCACACTCATGGTCACCCCAGCGTCGACCCGCTGGGATCCAGCAATCTTTTTGCTTCAGCCTTCCAAGTAGCCGGAACTACAGACATGCGCTACCATGCCAGGCTATTTTAAAAATTTTATTGTAGAGACGAGGGTTCACCAAGTTGCCCGGGCTGGTCTTGAACCCACAGGCTCAGGCGATCCTGTCGCCTCAGCCTTCCAAAGTGCTGGGGCTACAGGTTGAGCCACTGAGCCCAGACTCTGCATCTCTTAAAAGGAGAATTTAGTTCAATGAATAATAACATTCAATGTTATTATTGATTGTTTTCTTGTTATTTTATAACCCTTCTCTAAGATGACACCTTAACTTCGAACACACACACACACACACACACACACGCAAGGGCACAACTAATGAATTCTACAATTTAACTCCATTCTTCCCCCATTTTGACTTTTTGTTGTCTCAATTTACATAATATTACATCCTCTTTCTCTTAACAGGTTGCTGTAGGTATTATTTTCGATAGATGTATCTTTTAGTGTTCATATAAGAAATATGTATGATTGCTCACAATTACAGTACTAATGTATTCTGAATTTGACTGTGTAATTACTTTTGCCAGTGAGTTTTATACCTTCTAAGGTTTCCTTTTTGCATGTTAGCATTATTTTTCTTCAGATTGATTATCTCCTTTTAGTGAGTCTTGTATAATAGGTCTGGTGGTGATGAATTTTCTCAGTTTTTGTTTGTCTGGAAAGGACTATCTCTCCTTCATATTTGAAGGAAAGCTTTGCTGGACATAGTATTCTAAGTTGTCATTTATTTTCTTTTTCTCCAGTGTTTTGAATATGCCATTTCAGTCCCTCCTGGGCTTTAATGTCTTCTCTCAGAAGTCTACTGCTTGGTGAATCGAGGTCCTTTATATCTTATTTGCTTGTTTTCTTTTGGTGCTTTTAGGATTCTCTCTTTGCCCTTGACCATTGAGAGTTTGATTATTATAAGACTTGGGATAGTCTTGAGTTGAGTCTGTTTTGTGACCTTTGACCTTCTGTTCCTAAATGTTTCTATCTTTCTCCAGGTTTAAAGTCAGCTTTCTACTTCTTGTTCTTTCTCAACTCTATCTTGATGTTAATGATTATTAGATTTGTTCTTTTGAGTTTATTCTCCATACCTTGTAGGTGTTTCTTATTCTTTTAAATTATTTTAGTTCTATATTTCTTGATTGTGTATCTTTCTAGCTCACTGATTCTTCTGCTTAATGAGTTCTGCTGTTTACAGCCACTACTGCATTTTTCAGTTAGCAAATTTATTTCAAAATTTCAGAATTTCTTTTTTATTTTTCAAGTATTTCTATTTATTTGTTAAATATCTCTAATATATTTTTAATTGCTTTTCTGTGTTATCTTGAAGTTTGCTGAATTTCTTTACAGCAGCTATTTTGAATTCTTGATCTGAGAGCTCACTCATTGTCATCTCTTCAGGATCTGTAAAAGGCTCCTTGCTTCTTCCATTTGGATAAGTCATAGTTCCCTGTTTGTTATTGCTTACTGTGAACATATGTCTATGGTTTTGTACTGAATGATGAGTTGTTCATTCTACTCTTTGCTGTCTGGCTTGTTTCCATTTTTCTAAAGTATGTTTGGTTAGAGGATCTTTGCAGTTGCCTGTGAGTTCTCTTAATCTCAGATCACTGCTCCTTTACAGCACTAGATAGTGCCTTATCAGGTTTGCCTTGCAATTGTGAAGAGCACTGACCATCTCAAATGGGGAAACTTACAAAAGGGAGAGATCTCAACTATGTGGGGAACCTGGCTGTGGGTTTATGCCCCACTAGATTTGTGGAGAGTGCTTCCTACAGCTTCATGTTACTGGATATGAACTCTGATTTGGTGTTATTTGCCATTGAGATAAAGAGCAGAATTTAACAGGCTTGGGTTTCAGTCTTACCTCTTCTATTTGTTTATAGCTGCCCTGGGAGGTTTTCTCTCTACAGGTACTTATAATGCTTCTTATGGGTCGAGATGGAATGATTTTCTGCAAGGGAACCCAAGGTGTTGGGAAAGCTGGATGCCTGCCTTGATCTCACTTTTTCTAGTGCAAAAGCCATGTATCCAGGAGTAATTTTCTATGCACAGTGACTGGCAGATTGGGAAAAGGATGCCATGGATAGAGAAGTCTGTTTCTTATACCATCTTCTCAGAATTTTTTCCTACTGTATGGCATCAGGAATTGTTTCAGCTTCACATCTGAATTCTGGGATATTGCTAATGATAATCTTGGTGTTAATTTTTTCCCCCTGTGGGAGAAAATGAAGCCAGATTCTTTCTACTCTGCTATTTTTGTGATGTCACTTTTAGCTAGGCAACTGTAGCTATATCTTGGTTCCTGTGAGTGTCCCCAGTATCTCTCATAGCTACCTGAACCAATAAAGTTGTGATACTTCAACCTGCTTGAGTTGAGTTTCTGTCACTTGTGACCAAAAAAGTCTAACTAACAAAGTCATAAGACTAACTAACCAAGACATATAAAGGAGTCATAAGCCATGTTTGTTTCATACTTAAAATTTCCAATCATATCACTCTACTAGTACTTTAGTTAAGCTTTACCATCTATATATGTAATTAATGCTCATGTTTTTTTGACAAGGTGACTCACCTTTTCTGTGTATTTCTTTGAAATTATGCAGCATTCTTATTGGTATTTTGTGAACTGAAAAATGTGATGATTGCAATGTTTTTCTACTTCTCATTTCCTTCTGTTGAATTTAGGAACCAAAATTTTGTTTTTATTTTTATTTTTTTAAGTTTTCAAGAAAGTTTATGTAGAAAGTAAATGAGAGAGAAAGAGAAAAGACGATTCACCTTCCCAAGTTAGGAGAAGGGGCCAAGGTTAAGGAAACATGGTGGCCACAGCCAGGAACCAAAATTTTAAACTGAAAAATCAAAATTACATAAAAGTGTCCTCCCAATCACAGTTCATTTTTTTAAATAAAAGAAAATATTATCTTTATAACGTCTTCATTTGTTGAAACTGTCGCAGCTTAGAAAAACAAAATGATTCTAAAACTAAAATTATGCATGCATGTTTGTAACAAGAAAAACCTCTGGAGTAAAACTTAAGCATTGGAAGAAGAGCTTCAACATCACTGGATTTATTTTGTTATGAGACGCTAATGGTGAGGCAGGTGACATATATCGTGCTTTCAACACATGTGCATTAGGTATACAAACAGACCTTCAGTGAATCCCCAAAAAGCTTTCCCAGAGTTGGAAGAAATGTTTTCACTTAAAATCATACTGTTCATACGAATTCAGAATTTTTATTATTATACTGGGTGCATCCCAGGTATAGGTAAGAAAAAAAAAATGCTCATGATCCTCATATGACAGTAGTCAAGACTACTAATGCAGACAAAAATCCCTCCATTTTTCTATCACTAGGTATGCTACAAAAGAAGAAGCTTCCCCATTGTCTAGAGAGAGGATCCATTCTCAACTCAAATCCCAGTCAGATCTTTCCTTTTTTCTATTAATGGAGAAGACTTAATCACCCATGCAAATGTAGGAAAGAGGCAGCTGACAAGTAAAACAAAAAAGTCACATTAGAAAGGCAAGAAATTTATAACGCCATACAAAGAAAGGAGACACATACTTCAAAACTTGTAATTTGCAGAAAGCATTTTATATAACGTATTGGAAGGAACAAAAGGTACTTTAAATGTCATGCCAAAGACACCTGACTTGAAGTGCAAATTGAAGCAACAAATAAGTAAAGTGGAAGAATTTTCTCCCATGTAGCAAGAAAGGACCTACATATTATCTAGCCAAAGGAGATAAAACTGAGATGAGGACCTCATAGGATACCTGGAAATGAACACGTAGAGTTTAGGGATTTATTTATGTATGGAATGACACACTTCGTCACGACAGTCATGCATGTTTTATGAACTTATGCTGCAGTAATTTTTGAGTCATATGCTCATCCTTTTTTTTTTTTTTTTGAGTTGGAGTCTCACTCTGTCGCCCAGACTGGAGTGCAGCGGCCGCTCCCGGCCACCGCAGCCTCAACCTGCTGGGCTCCGGCGATCCTTCCGCCTCAGCCTTCCTAGTAGCCAGAATTACAGGCACGCGCTACCACACCCGGCTAGTTTTTCATTTACTGTAGAGACGGGGTCTCGCCAAGCTGCCCAGGCGGGCCTCCAACCCGCGGGCTCAGGCGATCCACTCACCTCAGCCTCCCAAAGGCGCGGGATTACAGGCTGAACCACAGAGCCCGGCTGCTTATCCTTTTAATCCCAGAATAATACTGCATCTGTGGATTACATAAAGTGAGTTGAAGACACTCTGAATCATGTCTGGATTGGGTGACCCCTACCTGACTACTGTAGTTAAGACTGGTGTCATGTTGACTCTCACTCAAAAAAGTAAGTTATCTAGATCCCTTTGCGAATACTCCTGTGTCCTGGGGAGGGGGTGCAGTGCATCAGGGTGCCTAGGAACTAATGGTGTTCCTGGCCTGGATTTCCCTGGTAGGTGATATTGAGGAGCTTGAAGTCTGGGCCTGCCTGAACTTTCCTTGAGACAGCAAACATTGTTTTCTCTTCCTGTTGGCAAAAAAGAAGGGCTTTCTCCAGGAGGGCAGCCTGCCTTTCTTGTCTCTCTCCTATGACTGAATGTGGCAATGGGGATCTGTTGAGTGGATTCAGCTATTCCTCACAGGGTGACCAGCTATCCCTGTTTCTCAGAAACTGGGAATTTCCTGGGATGGACGCTTTCACTGCTAAAACCAAAGCCAGGCTTGGTGGCCCAGACTTGGAATCTTAGCATTTTGGGAGTCTGGAGCAAGAGGATTGCTTGAGGCCAAGAGCTCAAGACCAGCCTAGGCAACAGAGTGAGACCCTGTCTCTACCAAAAATAAAAAATGACCTGGTACGGTGGCACACACCTGTAGTCCCAATTACTGGGGAGGCTGAAGTGGGAGAATCACTTGAGCCCAGGAATTTGAGGCTGCAGTGAGCTATTATGGCACCACTGCACTCCAGCCTGGGAAACAGAGTGAGACCTCTCGTAAACAAACAAGAGAAAGGGACAAGCTTAAGAAAACCGAGACTTTTGGTCACCACAAACCAAAGTCTACTTTCAGGAAGGATAGTGGATGGCCTTGGCAAATTCTCTGTTCCAGTCATTCTCAGCTTTCCCTGAATGTGCGAGGTAGAAATCTGGTTGCCTGTGGTATCAGCAATGATCAGGATGATGATGATAAGAACTGGTATTCATTGAGAGACGATTATTGTATGTAGCGGTTACTGTAAATTTTTTATGTGCATTTTCTCATTCCATCTTGAGCCTTAGCAACAATGCCATCCCGATTCAACCCATGAAGATACAGAGGACATAGAAGTTGCAGAACTTGGTCTGTGTCTCCAGCTGATGAATAGTGGAGCGAGGTGTGAACACATGCAGTCTAATGCTTGAGTTTTCACACTTAGCCATTGCCATATTTTGACGTTCTTTTAACCTGTGACTGTGGCGTCTACTGATTTTATCAGTTAGAACCTGGGTGGGTCAAGAGTGGGTCTTGGGACACCTGATTCCAGTTTTTTCCCTGATCTTGTCACTGAGATTCTAGTTAGTTCTCTGCTCTTCCACAAGGACTCTAATCAGTTCTCTGTGATATCCCACTGCAAATGGCATTACATGGCACTTTCAGATTGTGGTCAGATCTGTGTGCTCACTTTTTTTCTCACTCTATTAAGACATACTAAAATCTGATAATTTAACCAGTATTTCTCTCTTTTAAAATCACGATTCACATCTATGATTATGCGTAATCAGGACAAGATTGTTAATTTGCGATAATGAAAATTATTATCCTCTTAAAAATTAGAAAACTGAAACTCAAGAGAAAGAATTTTAGTGGCTAGGAAATATCTTTAAGGAATTGTTTGGGGCAGCCCCTTCTGGTCCCCTCCCACTGTGTGGGAGCTTTTCTGTCCTCTCAATAGATCCTGCTTTCACACACACACACACAAAAGAAATCATTTGAATGTAAATTATCTAGACTAATGGTGCATCGTTTTGCTATATGTAAACCCAGTGATGCTGAGAGATTTTTCATGATGTACCAAGAACCACATCTACCCGCGTCCCATTCCCTTCCTCACAGGATCCCTCTGAGGATTTGCTTCATTAACCTCTATTATCTAGGACCAGAGGAAAATGGTGCAAGAGTTCATACAGTTGTGTGAGTGTGTGTGCGCGCGTGTATGTTTGTTGACACTGTTCAAAATGAGGGATAAAAAGCTGAAGAGAAATCCCATCTCGAAGAGCTGCTTAATCCCTAAAGTACTGAAAAATTATGATTCTTAGTCTAAGAATCCTTCTGCCATTTTTGATAAAATCCTCTGCAACAGATGCTGCCAGCAGCAGGCAGAGAGTTGCTTGAATAAAGATGTGTGTTTACATTAATCTACAGTGTGTTTACATTTGCTCTACCCTCTGATTAGAATGGAAGAAAGCAAATCATTTGACACTGGATCTTCCAAATGTGGATCAAATAAGGAATAAAAAAGTATGTGTAGAGTCCCTGCAGGGATCCATGTGGTTGCCTGGTAGCACTCTCATGCTTCTGCATAGAAGATAGGGTGAAACAAGTCTCCCAATAAAAAATACATATCTGATCAAGGCAATCTTATTTTTCAAGCCTCAGGGAAAATGGCTCATTGCAGCTTGTTGTTTGCACACCTCTGTTGCCTAGGTTGACAATCTGGAAAGGGGCGTTCTTACTTAAAATGGTTTAGCTCTAACCCTTCCTGAAGGAAAGGGGCAAATTCTTATAACAAAGAACTCCAGATATGTACTGTTAGTATCACTTTCAGATGGCAGAATTCAGTAAAGTTGAATACATGATTCAGAAAAGTAAGTTTTCTTATTGCCTATGGGTCTTGATATCCACACTGTATTGTTGACTATTGATGATATTAAATTGTGTTTCTCCAGTGATGCCATTTTTGATAACTGATTGCATATCTTAAAATATAACTATTTAATGTTCACGGACAAAATTTGGCAGTTGACTCCAGTCATCTTTCTACTTCGATATTCTACTATTCGTATATCATATGCTATTATTAATAGATGCTATTATATATTAAATCAGATGCACTCCCAGGCTGGGGCTCTCCCTCACTCCATTGCCTTAGAGAATCTCTATAGGAAATCCACGGTGGAGCTCGCTTCATCATTTGATGCAGTCTAAAGCAGGCTTTTGACTTTTACTGCCGTTTGCGCGAATGCAGTGTGGTGTTGCAGTTGGTTCCTGCTTCCCAGTTGACCAGGAATTCAGTTCAACTTTGCTCTTCTATGGCTGCCCACTCGGTCCTATGCCAGCGGTACATTCTAAGGTTCAATTTAGGCCCAGAAACTCCTCCTCAAACTTTTCAAGCTCTGTCCTCATCCAACTATACCTTACCGATCACTTCTTACATTCCAAGTGTCTTACAATACTAATAGCTACTACTGAGAGAGCAATTACTGTGACCCAGCCACAGCAGGGATTCATGCATATTGACTCATTGAACCCTCATGCACAATCTCTACACGACAGATGCCATGATCACCCCTATTTTTAAGATAAAGTGCAAGAAGTGCAGCATGGATCCATAACCTGCTCAGAGTTACATAGCTTGGAAGTGGCAGGTTGGAATTTAGACCTCAGGAATGCACCTTAAGGGTCTGTATTCTTCATCACTGAGCTGTGCTGACTTTATATTTGCTACTACATTTTGCCTAAATTTTAAAAAATCTATATGTTTATGACTAGCTGAAGATATAAAATCTCAAAGACATTGAAAAGGCTTCTCTTTGTCCCACGCCCAGTGAGTGGAAGAATTAAGTTTTGAATCTAGGTCTAGTTGACCTCAAAGAACATGCATTTTCCAATGAAATCCAGAAACATTTACCTTCTGCTGTGGCCCATCATTTTGAAATTCATACGTTATATTCTTGTATTCTACTTCTTATGATATTGATCTTTCACATAAATGTTAAAAAGCACGTAGTTAGTTTTCACCTTGAGCTAGACAGATGGGGACAGATGGAGAGATAGGCAACATCCTTTCCCTGACCTCTAAATATTCGACATGGTGTGATGAAAATTTCAGCAAAGAACCTGTGCTTCTAATATACAGGTTATTTTGAATCCCATTTCTTAAATATAGTTTCATAGGATTCTGCAGCCAGGAGTTACTAGGGAACAAATGGAAGGCAGAAGCCAATATTAGTCTACTTCCAGTTCTACTTCGCTTGTGAAACAGGGCTCCACTGTTTTTCCTGTCAAGGTCTCAGACACAGGGGAGGTTTTCTGTGTGTTTTTCAATATTCAAATTGAAAATTTCAGCCTATAAATATTTTCCTAAATTCGTTGTATGGCTTTATACTCAATTTGGGGTGTTTTGGAAACTTTAAAAACAAGCCCCTGATTCTGTTCCAGGGGGCCATCCAGGAAGATGTCATCAGTCTTTCTGATGTCCTTGTTTGCTTGTCTGACCATGCCAAAAGCTTTACAACTGCCCAAGCAGTCACAGTTTCACCGTTTGGTTCTGTGACTCTGTTTTTCCTTCAAATTAGGAAGGTAAACATCCTTCGCCTCTCTGCCTGTCTGGGGAAATCCTAGTCATTGCGTAAAGATCAAGTTAGTTTTAATTTCTTCAGCAAAGCTGTCCCTGCTTTTTAATTGAAGCTGATCATTTTCTTCTTCCTAAAACTTCTATGCCTTGTGCTTCTTTCTATATTGAATTTATAATTGGTACTGCATTTATAGATTTACATATCTAGATTGTGAACTCACTGGAGCGTTAGAAATACTATTAATTAGCATATTATCTGGATTAGAAAAAGCAGATTGTGGTTCTTAAGAACCCTTGAGGTTGGGGGCCTCTTTAAAAGCCTCAACTTGGCTGGAACTGCAAATGTCTTTGCACAGTGTGGTCAAGTGGCCAGATCAGAGGTCCCACCAGTTTTCTGGAGCAGGAAACCAAATTCTCTGGGACAGTAAGCTGGTCTGAAGCAGAACAGAACACTGACATGACTTTGAGCCAAGATCTCCCGACAGAAATGAAACATACAAGAGGCAGAAACTGGGTGTTGACACCAACGATGAAGGTGTGCCCATGAACCTTTAGCCACAGGAGGAAACCAAGACAGAGGGCCATGTGGGAACAGGTGCAGAAAGACAGCAGGCCAAGCACAAGAGTCTCAGGACAGGGATAACTGGGACACAAGCTCCAGACATGTGTTGGGGTCCTATCTCTCTTGCCAGGGAAAGGTGTGCGTCAGGATAGGATGGATTGATGAACAGATGGAATTCAATTCTACAGTTCTGCTATTGAGGGAAGAAGACCTATTTTTACCTGTTCAAAGGCCTTTGCAAAAATCTGTGGTCACCCAGTGCATGATGGGTTCTGGAAGGCATTCAGTAGCTTACACTACAGGGCCATTGATGTCACTAACAGGCTCTGCTACATCTGTTCCTCTCTGTGAAATGCGGCATAGCAAGCCTTGCAAGACAGTGGAGGAATGGATTACATTTTCTGATGACGTTAGCGGATGTCATAAGTAACTGACAGCAGAAGTTTTTTTTTTTTAATTTTAAGAAACACATTTCCTGCTAATTAGCTAATGGGATCACAGGAACGGGTCCCTGGAGAAGAACGTCAAAGAGAAGAAACAGTAAGTAGAATCTTTAGGATTTGGAGAAAGGTTTTTGGTTTCTGAAAATGTTAAAGGCCATTTCTGGTTATGCATATTGCAGTACAAACTTGAACCCTTGTTTATGGACTCCAAGGGAATGTGCCAGATTTTTCTGAATGAAGGAGAAGGCAGCAGTGCCACATGTTTCATCCCCTTCAATTATGGAGAATTATAAGAACGAACGACAACTGCATCACTTGATGTACATGCACGGGACACAGCCACGCAGGATGGAAGCACACTTTCCCAGTTACATCTACTACAAATTTATAGACTTGAATCTGCAGCGGGCCTGGGAAACCTGGAATTCATCCTGCTCCTCTTTCAGAAGCGCGAACCACAGGCTATTATTGAGTTCATGGCGTAGGAACATGCGCCTTGGAGTCAGAAGACCTAGATGGCAACTCCAATCCTGCAGTTATCAAGTTCTTTGATCTTGAACAAGTTATTTAGTATCTTTGAGCCTCCACTTCCTCCACATCAGAAGGAGAAAGCGCATCAATCCCCAGACATTTGTTGTCAGGTGGAAACAACAGGACAAGAATGTGAAGATCTTCAATATAATCTTGGACACGTAGCAGTCCCCTTTGTGTCTTCTTCAACCAAGGATATAGAAGCTGACGGTTGCTTGGGCCTTTTAGGAACTGGTCCTTTATCGTCAGGTCCTTCATAAAGTCGTGCCCTCATGCTTGCCCACTTAAAAATCACTAAATCAGACTCATCCCTTCCCATATTTAGTCATTGACTTGCATATTTGTTTTCTGATTTTAGTAGACTCTAAATTTACATTTGATGTTACGTGAGTGTCCTGTGGATGCCAGAATAATTACCTCAAACTTAGTGGCTTGAAACAATACCTACCTATTCTTTCAGTGTTCTAGAGGCCAGGGGTCTGGAAGAAAGGTATCAGCAGGACTGCCTGTGCTCCCTTCAGAGCCTCTGTGGGAAAATATATCCCATGCGTCTTTCCACTTCTGGTGGGTGTCAGCGTTCCTTGGCTTGTGGCCACATTGTTCCAATGTCTGCCTCTCCAGCCAAGATGACTCATCGTGTGTATGTGTGAGTGTGTGTGTGTGTGTGTGTGTGTGTGTGTGTGTGTGTGTCCAATCTCTTTCAGCTTCTCTCTTAGAAGGATACCTAGTAATGGCATTTAGGGCACATCTGGATAATTTAGGATAGTCTCATCTTAAGATCCTTAATTATAACTGCAAAGACTCTTTTTCTGAATAAGGTAACAATTACAAGTTGCTGAGATGAGGATACGGACCTATTTTGAGGAGTCATTTTCAGCCTAGCATAGAGTTTGGGAGAACTGACTATTACTAATTGAGGTTCTGGAACAAAATATTAGAACACCACTTTATGTTTATATCTTAAGCCAATTTATCGCCTATAAAATAATCTTACCTGAGAGTTAGAATGGTCAGGCAATGGCACTCTGGTCCATTCTCCTGCCCTTCGGTTCCAAATGACAGGAGATAAGTGAGCCAGTCGAAGGCAAGCAGTCGGTCCATGGTACAGAAACGCTGCCATAGTTCCCTCTTAACCATTTCTGATCACGGGATTGTGCCCTGTCAGTTGGATTTGCAGAATATATTATTGTGTTTGGCTACTTACAAACCAGATTGCTGCTATGAGACTGGGTTAGAGGCGATACTAAAATGTCAGCAGAAGCAAATTATAAGAAAATGGCATGGATGATATCTCTTCCTTTCCTGATGCAACCTCATCATTGCCACTTGACCACCAAGTGTCAAAGTTACCTAGAAGAATAAAATTTAAATTTACCATCACTATTATGAAGAATAATTTTTGCCTGGAGTGCATTTTCTGCCCTAGGATACAAAAGATAATAAAAAGTAAAACACGAGTGACAAATGATTAAAATATACATTGTTTGTTTTGCTTTTAGCTCAACTTTGAGCCTTGTTGATTTTGGTTAATTATTTATTGATATATACTTAAATATGTATGTATGTGGAATATATATGCATATATATTCTATTCTATCTGAACAGTAATGCCTGTATGTTGCAGATGCTTGCATTTATTTTTCTGATAGGATGGGCATTTAAAAAGATTTGGTGATCATTTTTCTACTTCCTGCGACTGTTGATGTGGTTGCTTATTCAGTCTCTGTGTTTTCAACTCTTATTCCAGGTCAATCCCTCTTCAGCTTGCAAATATGTGAACCTCAGTTATCTTGGCTACATTTGTCTTTCTCTTTTGACTTTAAATCATCTGAAGTGACCCAGAGTAACTCCTCCAGGACTGGTTCAAAACTCGTTACTAGAATATAGTCAGTGAAGGAATCTAAAGAAAACAGAATCGTAACAGAAATGATTTAAATAGCGAATCACTTAGCTCGAATGTCGAAGGACGGCTTCCTTATCTCTGAGCATAGAATACACATCATCTAACTATGTTTAATAGATGTTCCTCCCACAAAAAGTTAGAAAATTGCTGCACATCATGCATATTCACCTGTTAAAGACCCTAAAGAAGCTCAGTGTAAATAAATGCATTAATGCTATCTGGCTGAACCTGTGTCATTGGAACACAAAGCCAGTGTCCCACAGGGCATGATATGTTGCGGTGTGATATAGATAATTAGTAGGAAGAAGACTTTGGTGTGGGTCATCATGGTAACATTTCAATTACTCATTTTAATAATCTATAACCCTGAAAGTTTTCACCAGGGTGAGTGCTTCACTACTCAATGTAAATGACTGTTATTTAGTTAAAACGAATGACTGCTGTATCTAGCTAGACATTTTATATTAGAGAGAGAGATTGACACTATTGATAATTTGTACCCAATCATTGCCTGTTGGATGCTGTTTCAGATGAAACAAAATTTTCCCCATGCCCCAGTTAGCAGCACCTGGTGTACTGGCTCATGGAGGATGAGGCTGTGGTGCAAAGATCAACAGAGCAGCACCCCAGAGTTGATGTGTTTGCACAGATTTGTCTCTGGTCTTCCATCTTCAGGGCTAAGTTATGTGTGAAACTTGGGCATAAGACAGATATGCTCAGTCTTTGTTCAGCTTCTCACTGGCTGACTGTTTCCCCTAATATCTCTGAGCCTCAGTTTTAGCCCCTGTAAAGACAGGAAACATTTTTTGTCAATTAAATAACTAGATGAATGACCCTGAGGAAATTCCCATAACGATGCCTTTCCTTGGATTTCCTACCTTTTTTCAACCTATAAGATTTTTTTTTGACGTTTAAAATTTTTATGTTTTAAAATTGTAGGGTACATTTCAGGGTTAGGTAGACAAATATTCACTGTGCAGGGACCCTTGCTGATGAGGTGCGACCTCCCCCTTCCCCAGGCAGATTTCCATGACTGTGGGTCCCAACTCCCCGCCTGCCCCACCGCTCCACAGTTTCCCACTACAGTCAATCCTTTTCTTATAGTATTGCAGTAGTTGTTCAAGGTCAACTTATGATTGAGAACATGCGACACACAGTCCTTTGATTCTATGAAAGATCACTCAGTATTATAGACTCTAATTCCATCCAGATTGCTGCGAAGTTCATGATTTTGTTCTTTATGGCTGCATACTATTCCATCGTGCATATGTACCACATTTTTTTATCCAGTCCTCTTTTGATGGACAGCACGGTTGCTTCCATGTTTTTGCTATTGTGAACAATGCTGAGATAAACATACGTGTACAGATATCTTTTTCATAGAGTGATTTGAGTTCTTCAGGGTATATTCCCAGGAGGGGGATTGCAGGGTCATATGGGAGGTCGATTTATAGAGATTTTAGGAATCACCACACTGATTTCCACAGAGGCTGTACTAGTTTACAAGTCCACCAACAAGGTAGAAGTGTTTCCTTTTCACCACATGCTGTCCAGCATCTGTTATTTTTTGTTACTGATGATGGCCATTCTGACTGGAGTTAGTTGGTATCTCAATGTAGTTTTAATTTGCATCTACTTGATGACTAGGGAGGCTGAACATTTTTTCATGTATCTCTTGGCTGCTCATATGTCTTCTTTTGAGAAGGGTCTATTCATATGTTTTGCCCACTGTGTAATGGGCTGTTTTTTGTTTCTTTTCAGCACATGAGTTCCTTGTAGATCCTTGATGTTAGGCCTTTGTCAGATATACAGCTGGCAAATATTTGTTCCCAGTCTGTGGGGCATCTCCCTGCTCTCTTGATGGTTTCAGTTTGATGATGTCCCACTCGTCTATCTTATCTCTTATGGCATGGGCACTTGGGGTTTTGATCAGGAATTGGTCGCCAGTTCTAATTTCTGTAAGGGTGTCTCCTGCATTTTCTATGGTTCTTATAGTTTGAGGTTGTGTGTTTAGGTCTCTGATCCACTTAGAGTTAATTTTTGTTTATTGGGATAGGTAGGGGTCTTGTTTCAATCTTCTGCATGTGGTCAGCCAGTTTTCCCAGCACCATTTACTAAATAGGTTTGCGTCTCCCCAGTGGTTGGTGGTAGAGGCTTTGTCAAAGATGAGTTGGTTGAGAAATTGAGGTTTTGCTTCTAGAATCTCAATTCTATTCCATTGATTTATATGCCTGTTCTTGTACCAATACCAGACTGTTTTGATTATTGTAGCTTTATAAAAAAGTTTAACGTTTGGGAGTATGATACCGCCTGCTTTTTTTTTTTTTTTTTTTTTTTGCTGATGATTGTTTTGGCTATTCTTGGTTGTTTATATTTCCATATGAATTCCTGTATTGTTGTTTCTAGGTCTGAGAAGAATGTTGCTGGTAATTTGATGAGCATCACATTAAATCTGTAGATCACCTTAGGTAGAACGGACATCTGAACAATGTTGATTCTTCCAATCCATGAGCATGGAGTATTTTTCCACTTGTTTGTGTTGTCTTTGATTTCTTTGAGCAGTGTTTTGTAGTTTTCATTATAAAGGTCTTTCACATCTTTGGTTAGGAAGATGTCAAGGTATTTCATTTTTTTTGTTGATATTGTCAATGGAATTGTGCTTTTTAATGGGTTCTTTGTTTATTATTGGTGTATAGAAATGTGATTATCTTTTGCACATTTATTTTATACCATAAGACTTTGCCAAAGTCCTTTATCAGTGCAAGGAGGTTTTTGACCGGTTCTCCTGGGTTTTTCAAGGTATAGAATCATGCTGTCTGCAAAGAGAGATAACTTGACTTCTTCTTTTCCTATTTGGATACCCTTGATTGCCTTCCCTTCTCTGATTGCTCTAGCTAGGACTTCTAAGACTATGTTGAACAGGAGGGGTGAGAGTGGACATCCTTGTCTTGTTCCAGTTTTCAGGGAAAATACTTCCAATTTCTATCTGTTTAGCAGTATGCTGGCTGTGGGTTTCTTGTAGTTGGCTCTTATCATTTTGAGGTATGTTCCATCTATGCCTAGATGTCTGAGGTTTTTTTTTTATCAGGAAGCAGTGTTGAATTTTATCAAAAGCTTTTTCTGTGTCTAATGATATAATTATATGCTTTTTTTTTTTTTACATCTGTTGGTGTATTTAAATACATTTATGGCCTTATGAATGTTGAACCAGCCTTGCATCCCAGGGATGAAGTCTACTTGGTTGTCATGGATGATTTTTTATATATGTTGTTGAATCTGGTTTGCTAGGATCTTGTTGAGAATTTTACCTTCTATGTTCATCAAAGATATTGGCCTGTAGTTCTCTTTCTTTGTTGGGTCTTTAACTGGCTTGCATATCAATGTGATGTTACCTTCATAAAATGATTTGGGGAGCCGGGCTCGGTGGCTCAGTCTGTAATCCCGCGCCTTTGGGAGGCTGAGGTGAGTGGATTGCCTGAGCCTGTGGGTTCGAGACCCGCCTGGGCAGCAAGACCTCATCTCTACAATAAATAAAAAAAAATCAGCCGGGCGTGGTGGCGCACGCCTGTAATTCTGGCTACTCGGAAGGCTGAGGCGGAAGGATCGCCAGAGCCCAGCAGGCGAGGCTGCGGTGGCCGGGAGCGGCCACTGCACTCCAGTCTGGGTGACAGAGTGAGACTCCAACTCAAAAAAAAAAAATGACTTGGGGAGAGTTCCATATTTCTCAATCACTTGGAATACTTTCAATAGGATTGGTATCAGTTCCTACTTGTATGTTTTGTAGACTTCTACTGGAAAGCCATAGTCCAGGGCTTTTTTTTTGTAGGTAGTTTTCTTATGACATAGTCAATTTCCTTGATTGTTATTGGTCTATTTAGGGTTTCGATTTCTTCTTGTTTCAACCTAGGGAGGTTGTGTGATGTCAGAAAGTCCTCCATTTCCTAGATTTTCAAGTTTTTTTCCACACAAGTGTACATAGTAGTCTCTGATAATCTTTTGTATGTCTTCAGGGTCAGATGTGACTTCATCTTTTGTGTTTCTGACTGTGTTTATTTGGGCTTTTTCTCTCTTTTTCTTGGTCAGTCTAAGTAGGGGACCACCAATCTTGTTTATTCTTTCAAAAAACCGGCTTTTGTTTTGTTGATTTTTTGTATTATCTTTTTTTCCTCTATGTCCTGGATTTGGGCTTTTATTTTGGTGATCTGGATTCTTCCGCTGAAGTTAGGGTTTTGATGATCTTGTTTTTCCAGTTTCCTTAGGTGACTTGTTAGGCTGTTGTGATCTTTCCATTTTCTTCATTTGTGTTTGTATAGATATGAATTCCCCTCTCACTACTGATTTCATGGCTTCCCAGAGATTTTTGATAAGATGTTTCTTCATTTTCATTTGTTTTCAGGTATCTTTTAATCTCTGTTTTGATTTCCATGTTGACCCAGGAGTTGCTTAGCATCATGTTGTTTAGTGTCCATGTCTTTGTGGGTTTTGGGAGAACTTTTTTATTTTTATTCCACTGTGGTCTGAGAAGATGCATGGCAAAATTTCAATTTTATGAAATTGGTTTATGTTTGATTTATTGCCAAGGATGTGGCCTATCTTAGAATACATTCCATGCAGTGATGAATAGAATGTATATTCTGTGGTCATTGAGTGGAGTGTTTTGTAGGTATTAATTAAGCCCATTTGGTCAAGAGTCCCATTGATGTTCTGGATCTCCTTGCTGATATTTTGTCCTGATGATCTGTGTAGGGTTGTGAGTGGGGTATTAAAATCCCCAACTATGATAGTATTAGAGTCAATATCTTTTTTAAGTTTGCCTAGAAGCTGTTTTATGAAAGTTGGTGCTCTATGTTGGGTACATATATGTTTAGGATGGATATTTCTTGTTGATGGATTGAACCTTTTATCATTATGCAGTGACCATCTGTATCTTTTTTAACTTTCGATAACTTAAAGGGTATTTTGTCTGATATTAAGATCACAACTCCAGCTTTCTTGTGTTACATTCACCTAAAAATTTGCTTCCTATTCTCTTACTTACAGTCTGTTAGTATCCTTTCTGGTGAGATGAGTCTCTTGGAGATAATATATTGTTGCCTCATGATATTTTATCCATTTTGCCATTCTATGTCTTTTCAGTGGTACATTTAGTCCATTCACATTCAGGCTAATTATTGAAATGTGAGAGTTTATCCCTGTCATAAGGTTCTTATAGAGTTGTTTTTCCTGTTTGTTGTCTTTGTTTTGATTTTTGGGTTGATTCATGTGTGTTTTCAATCTTTTTCCTGTACTCTTGTGAAGAACATTGTCATTCTCTTCTACTTTTCTTCTATGTTTAGTACTTTCTTAAGTGTTTCTTGTAGAGGTGGTCTAGAGGCAGCATAAGACCTTAGAGATTGAAAGTCTGGGAGATTTTACTTTTCCCTTGCTGATGTAGCTTAGCTTAACTGGGTAGGTTATTCTTGGTTGAAATTGATTATCTTTGAGAACTTTGAAGATTGGGCTCCATGCCCTCCTAGCCTGAAGTGTTTCTGTAAATAAATCTGCTGCTATTCTAATTGGTCTTCCTTGGTAGGTAGTCTGACCTTTTTCTCTTGCTGCCTTCAGGATTTTTTCTTTTATACCTACTTTGTTAAGGCAAATTATGTGTCTGGGAGTTGGTCTTCTCATTTGTTGTCTTGCAGGGGTTCTCTGGATCTCTTGTGTTTAAATTTCCTCATCACTGATGAGATGAGGGAAGTTTTCTCGAATGATTTCATGGAATGTTTGTTCCAGGGTGGTCTCTGTCTTTCTGCCTCAGGAAGTTCAATTACTCTTTGGTTTGGCCTCTTGAAATAATCACTCATCTCTTGGAGGTTTGGTTCTGTCTTTTAAAGCTTCTTTATGTTTTGACAGTTTGGGTTAGTTCTATATTTTAGCCCTAAAGCTCTGAGATTCTTTCTTCTGCTTGGCTAATTCTGTTTTCCATGCATATTAGTTTGTTATTTATTTCAATCAGAGTATTCTTGGCTGCTGTTATTTCAGTTATCAATTCCTTCCTATTTTCCTCTTGTCTCTCCCCAATTCTTTTTATTCTCTATTAATGTCTTGATATCTGGGTTTGTAGTATGTGGTCAGTCATTCTGGGGCTCTTCATTGTTTGCATTCTTAAGTCTGTTTTCTCAGTGTCTGACCTTCCAGGGGTCTGTGTGAGACTCATATTCTTCTTCGGTTTTTCTTCTTTGTGCAGATTTTCCTCCCCACTTTTCCCCCCTCTTCTTTAATTTGATTGTTCAGGTATGGTGGGGTGGCTTTTACTTCTGTGTGCTCAATCTCCTGTTCTTCCTTATGTGAATTCTCTAACTTTGTTCAATTCTGATGCTGGACTGTGGGTTGGAGGCTCTACTTATTTTGCAGTTTTGAGATTTATTGAAGGGGAAGCTGTGATTGAAGACATATCTGCAGACCCCAGTGTCCACTGAGAGGAGTATGGGTAGCCTGGAACCCCCTTCCCACAGCCTTGCAATCTGTCCATGCAGTGGGGGTGTAAGCTTGCTCCCTGAAAGCAAAATGAGGTAAGAAAAAGGAAAAGAATGGAACAGGGAAGGAGAGGGGGAAAAAGGAAGGTAGAGAGAGAGAAGAGTAAGAGGGATCACAGACAAATGTACTGACTAACAAATGAAAAGAGATACAAGGACAGAGAAGAGGAAAAAAAAAAAAAACTAAAACATACAGCCAATCATACAAACACACAAGCCAACCAACCTCCCTGATGATATACAAATTCCCTACACAAACAGAGTTCTAAAGAAAAAAAGAAAAATCAGTAAAATAACAGAAACAAGGCAAGTACAAAAACGTTGTCAAAAACCGAGAGAAGCGAGAAAAGAAAGAAAAAGAAAAAAAGTAAAAAATAAAACAAACAAAAATAAGTAAAACAAAGAATTAAAATTTAAAAAAGTAAAAACAACAAATCAAGCTTGCTCTGAGGTCGTTCCTGTGAGCCCAATGTCCTTTCAGCTCTGATCTCTTAGCTTTCATCACAAGCTGGTAGGATTGCTCACAGCTAGAGTCAGATGTCCCAAACCTGCTGTGGAAGGATCAGATCTGGACTCCGCGTGCTGCCTCTCGGGTCTGCTGTTCAGATGCAGCCTGTCTGTGTCTGATCTAGCATGGGGGAAGGGCTTCTGTCTCTGTGCATTTGATGTGATTACCTCATATCCCAAGTTGGAGGCTAGGCAGAGCTGTGCAGGACTGTACGGGGAGATGCAGATCTCTGCCTCGTCCTGAGACAGAGAAAATGGCTGCGGCAGGCACCTCTTTACCTGACATGGGCCTCTTCCCTGGCCCTCCTTGATCCTCTCTCTCCACTGATTGGACTCCAGGCTCCAACTGTTCTCTGATTCCACCACTGCAGGGCAGCTTGGGGTGGGGGAAGGAGCTGGGAATTCCATGGGGCTGGGAGTCGAGGGTGGCACAGTGCATGGGACTGGCAGCAGTAACCACCTTCTGTGAAGGTGGCGCGGCATGTGGAACTGGCTGCAGCAGCCACCTTTTGCAGAGACGTTCAGAGTCTGACTTGTCCCATCACCATCTTGCCCCTCCCATAATACTTTTAAGTGTTGACAGCAAATCACGATTCTGAATACAGTAAGTCTCCTAAAGTTATGAACTTAAAAAGATGTGAACATGGGTTTGCATGTCCAATAGCATAAGTTATTCAATTGTCTGGCATAAACTGTCACATGTGTGGAATCTCCACAGATGATTGTGCTTTCGTATGTATATTTTTTATGTATTACTTGTGTGAAAAGTATTAAGAACGTATTGCAATACAGTCCTATATAGACAATAGTGTCAGTTGGATACCTCGGCTAACTTTGTTGAACTTACAAAATAGACTTATGAACATGTTCTCAGACTGGCACTCATTCGTATGTAGGGGAAGTGCTGTATTATATTTTCTTTTTAAATGTTTTTATTTATATCTTTAATTTATGCATTTTTTATTTTGGATTCAGGGGATGCACATACATATTCATTACATGGACATATTGTTTAGTGGTGGGCAGTGGGGCTCAGGTGGCCCATCCCCAGATAATGAACATTGTGCCCTAAAGGTAGTTTCTGAACCCTCAACCCCTCACCCCTCACCCCTCATTGGTGTCCCCATGCCTATTATTTCCATCTTTGCTACCATTTAGCTCCCACATACAAGTGAGAACATGCAGTGTTTGGTTTTCTTTTCTCAATCAGTTTATTTAGAATGGTGATCTCCACCTCCATCCAGGTTGCTGCAAAGGACATGATTTCATTCATTTTTATAACTGCGTAGTATTCCATGGTGTATATACACCACATTTTCATTATCCACTGAACAGGTGAGGGGCGTTTAAGTTGATTCCACTTCTTTGCAGTTGGGAATTGTGCTGTGATGAACATGCCAGTGCAAGTGTCTGTGTTATATAATGACCTATATCCCTTAGGGTAGATAACTAGCAAGGGGATTGCTGGATTGAATGATAGATCTATGTTTAATTGTTTAAGTAATCTCCATACCACTTTCCATAGAGGTTATACTAATTTACACTCCCACCAACAGTGTATAAGAGTTCCCTTGTCTCTGCATCTGTGCCAGCATCTTTCATAAAAAATTGTTTTTAATTTTTAAATTTTTATAATGGCCATTTGTGCTGGTGTATGGTGGTATCTCGTTGTGGTTTTGATTTGCATTTCCCTGTTAATGAGTGATATTGAACATTTTTTCATATGTTTGTTGGCCATTCGTATATCTTCTTTTGAAAGATGTCTAGTCATGTCCTTTGCACACACTTTAAAGAGGTTATTTGTTTTTTTTTCCTGCTTATTCGTTTGAGTTATTCATAGATTCTAGATATTAGTTCTTTTGCAGATGTATAGTTTGCAAATATCTTCTCCCATTCTGTAAGTAGCCTATTTGCTCTGTTGATTATTTCTTTTGTTGTGCGGAAACTTTTTAGTTTAATTAGGTCCCACTTATTTATTTTTGTTTTTGTTGCATTTGCTTTTGGGTCTTTAGCCCTACATTCTTTGCCCAGGCTGATGTCCAGAAGAACTTTTCCTAGGTCCTCTTCTAGGATTGTTATGATTTCAGGTCTGACATTTAAGTCTTTAATCTATTGTGAGTTAATTTTTGTATATATGGAGAGATAGACAGCAAGTTTCATTTTTCTGCAGTCTAGCTGTCTACTTTTCCCGTCACCATTCATTGAATAGGGTTTCCTTTCCCTAGAGTGTGTTTTTGTCTGCTTTGTCAAAGATCAGTTGGTTATAGGTATTTGGGTTTATTTCTGGATTCTCTATTCTTTTCCACTGATGGACGCATCTGCTCTTGTACCAGTACCATGATGTTTTGGTTTCTACAGTGTCGCTTTCAATAACGACTCTCACACGATTCTTCTGCAAGCTGCTTTAATCCCAGGTTACTACATCATTCTTCTTCCTCTTTTCTCCTATTCGTGACCTTAAATCTAGTATCTCTGCCAATCAATTAAGGTAACGCGGCACGCACCGATAGGCCCGTAAGAGAGGATTGTATGCTGACATCCTTTAGTTGCCTTATTAGGGCTTGTTTTGTCTTGTGGTCTGGCTGCTTTGGGCACCATGTTAGGGCGGAGGCGCTCCACAGCTCCTCCTTTTTTATTTATTTTGGCAGGAGAGGGTAGTGGTCACAGCCCCCATATAACAAGGACCATGTAGGACAGTCTATCTCGCGCGTGTAATCGCCAGACCGACTGCCCACCTGTCCAACACCGATTTTCTGGGGATGGGAGAGGCGGTGTCAACCCATACGCAGCTGGACATGCCCTCCACGGGATAACTCCTCCTGGGCCCCCGTGTGCAGTACTATTCTCACATCCTGCCCTGTTCTTATTGCCCTAACGCGGCAACCTGGACCTGAGGGGATTGATCCACCTCCATGGCAGCAAAGGCCTGCGCTAGTAGCGCACGGTCACGTGCATTGCGTTGATGCATACGGCAGAGACAATAGAGGCACAGGACACAACAAGAGAATAACAAAAAGGCCATTGAACCCATTCCCACCCACTCTTTAAGGTGGTATGCCGCCTGGGCGATCCGGGATGCCAAGGTTTGAGCGACTACTGGATCTACTCTGATGGCGCTGATAATTTCACGACGTAGAGCCTCCGTCAGGTTGTCAAAACTCTTGCGACCAATTACCTAAAAGATGGAGGGAAAGCTTTCGAGAGAGGTTAGCAGCAATGGTCATATTGTGGTATGGGATGCCGGTTACGCATAAAGCAATAGTGTGCCATTCACACCCTATTTGCACCAAGCGCCAGAGAATGTCTACTTGTTCTTGTACCACGTCAACTCTTTGGTTTAAGATCATAATGCCGCCACACAAGTGACTGTTAATATTACTTTGGCAGCAACAGTGGAAGACAAGGTGTTTAAAGTGGTGGCGGTCTGTACTGTGGTACACATGGCAACAGCGGCTATAGCAGCTGCAGCGGCCGCCATTGCAATTGCTGCAATGATGGCGGCTGTAATGCCAAAGTCTCTCCTCTGTCTAAAAGGAGAGAGAGCATTAGGGCCCCAGCAAGAGTGTAATAGAAATCAGGGGCTGGTGCCAGTTAAAAATCTGGGGAAAGTACGTGCCGAATAAGTGTCTAGGAAATACTGTTAAAATTCCCCATTGTTGCTCAGCACGACTTATGGGGAGGTTCAGCATCAGCGTTCCCAGCAGAAGCCACGTCGTCGGACTCATCATCAGCAATCGGGGTTCGTTCCTCGGGGGTCTTTGTAGTGCGTGTTAGTCGCTCAGGTACCCACACCGGGTCTGGGCTGTCCTGTGGAAAAACACACACAGATCCTCTCGCCCACGTTAATACTGGGTCGGGACCTCTCCATTGTCCCGTGATAACATCTTTCCATTTAACATAGCCCCTTTTATGCAGTACTGCGCCTAGATGGCGGTCCACAGCAGAATTGTTCTCGATGTCCAGCTGAAGAAAATTTAAAGTTAATAATGCTAATGACAGTCTTTGTTTAGGTTTGTAACCCATGCCTATTCCCCCTTTTTGTTTTTGAAGTAGTTCTTTTAGTGTGCGATGAGCCCTCTCGACTATTCCTTGACCTTGGGGATTATAAGGGAGCCCATGGCGCAGGTCCACGTTCATTTGTGCACAGAACTGTTGAAATGTTCGGGAGGTGTAGGCGGGGCCATTATCTGTTTTGATTTGCTGAGGCATGCCCCAGGCGGCCCACGACTCCAAGCAATGGGAGATAACATGATGTGCCTTTTCTCCAGCCATGGCCGAAGCAAACAAAATTCCGGAACAGGTATCTATGGAAACATGGACATACTTGAGGTTACCGAACTCTGCCACATGAGTGACGTCCATTTGCCAAACCCGTGAGGGGAGAAGGCCTTTTGGATTCACCCCCCCATGAAGGGGGGGGTGGAAAGTAACACATGATCCGCAAGATTTTACAATATCTCTGGTCACATGATGTGGTATTTGGAAACGGGTCTGTAGTGTTTTTGAGTTAACATGAAACTGGGCATGAAAATCTTGTGCCTTTCGGGCAGGGGTTACAAGGAAAGCCTGTTGAAGTCGCGTAAGGTTGTCAGCCTGGGCATTACCCTCACTGAAGGGTCCTGGTAGGCCAGTGTGCGCACGGATATGCTGAACAAAGAATGGCTCTGAACGTTGCCATATCAGCTGTTGAATTTTGGAGGCAAATGTATGTATAGGACTAGTGGGGGATATTCGGCCTGCCACTTCAAGAGATTTAACTAAATTGATTACGTATTGGGAATCTGACAACAAGTTAAACGATCGAGAAAAACGTTGAAATACGGCCAAAACAATTTGAAGCTCTACCTGCTGAGGAGAACCGGACTGGAATTGTATTACCGTGGGGGAATGTCCATCTGCCACATATGTGCCAAGGCCAGTTTTGGAACCATCTGTGAAGATATTAATAGCCTGAGGAATGGGGTCATTTCGAGTGATTTGAGGGAAAATGACTGGGTGTTCTTTTACAAAGGACAGCATGGGATCTTTTGGGAAATGATTATCTATCTGTCCTACAAAGCTGCACCTTAGGATAGCCCATACATCCACTGTAGCAGCCAATGTCTGCACTTGATAGGCGGTGTATCCACCTCCTCCACGAGGAGGTGCGGCTGTTGGCCAAAATGCATTAGGCATTGTTGTAGTCCACGGATGGCCAACTCAGCAACAGTGATTGGATAATGCTCCACTGTTTTTAGTATGGCAGTCTTCGGATGGATCCATAATAAGGGGCCATCATGCCACAGTACTCCCGTTGGCTGAGCCTGAGTAGGGAGAATACAAAGCCATATAGGGCTCTCTAAGGAAACACGCTTAAGAGCGGCTGTACTAATTGCTTTTTCTACCTTATGTAGGGCCTCTCTAGCCTCCTCTGTGAGGGATCTAGGGGAGTCTAAATGCGGGTCCCCAAAAATCCGCCCTGCGGCCTGCATCATTCGGGCCACAAAGTCTGAAAAAGGCTCTGTGGAACCTTGAGTAATTTTGGTGAGATTACCTGATACCTCCCCTCGGCTAGGCAAGGCCTTCCAGGCTCGCATTGCCTGTGATTAATTTGATCATACACAACCTGGGGGTATCCTCTCTGTTGGTTAGCAAAACGGTCCTGCCCCAACAGCATATCAACGTCCCAAGTCCCGTTACCCGCCGCCCGGTTTCTTGCTGCCTGCTCATTAGCCAATTCTATGTAATAGGCCTTCCAATCTAAATATTGTCCCGGGTTCATGCAAGCCTTCACTAATCTCTGCCAGTCTCCGGGGGTCATGGCGAACCGGTCTAGTACCTCCACCATTGCTGTCGTGAAGGCAGCAGTGAGCCCGTACGTTCGTATGACCTCCGCGAGGTTTTTCACTGTTTTGAAATCTAATGGTTCATGGTACCGGTTCCCTGCATAGTCCACGAACACCGGAAAAGTTTGCCATGTGCCGCTGGCATGGACCTCCCTCCACACTTCATTGTTGAAAGAAGTGCCTCCTTTTCCGGGAGGCGCAGAAGGATTATACGGGGGAGGAACTCCTACCGACCCAGGGACAGAGGATCCGCCCTTATCTCGGGCGCGGCCCCGACTGAGTTCTAACTTTTCAACTCGAGTCACGAGATCTCTAAGTTCCTCATCTGACTCCAGTTCTGAGTCAGAGTCTGCCTCGCTGTTCCCTCTTGAGGAAGTTGATCGTTCCTCTTTTATTTGGTCAAGCGCTGCTTGGCCTTGCTCGACTGTTTGCATGCACTTTTGATCTTCCAAACAGGCACGAACCAGTCTCCAAAGGGGCTGGACCCTGCCTGCCACCTCTCCTAGCTCTCGGGCACGGTCAATATCCTGCCCCACTTTGTCCCAACTACCCACTGTGAGATTCCCCGAAACGGCAAACCACGGTGCAATCTCGTCTACCTGTGTGATAAAATCAGTCAAGGTTTTATCCCTTAATTTTAGTCCTTTTGTTCTTAGGAGAGTTTTAAGAGCCTGAAAAAGCGGGTGAGAGGAAGTAGTGCCCATGTTAGCAAAAAGGGGATCACCTCTACACCGAGGGTCCTTTTAGATCGCCTCTTTACCGAGGACCTTCCCAAATCGCCTCTTTACTGAGGACCTTCCCAAATCGCCTCTTTACCGAGGACCTTCTTAAATCGCCTCTTTACCGAGGACCTTCCCAAATCGCCTCTTTACCGAGGACCTTCTTAAATCGCCTCTTTACCGAGGACCTTTCTAGTTTTTTCCCTCCCTTGTGGGATCTACATACCAGTCGACTGCCCTGAGCAGCTGCAGTTCTGAATCCAAGGATTTCGGCTTCTTCGAGTTCCCCGTACGGGCCACCACTTGTCGCTTTCAATAACGACCCTCACACGATTCTTCTGCAAGCTGCTTTAATCCCAGGTTACTACATCGTTCTTCTTCCTCTTTCTCCTATTCGTGACCTTAAATCTAGTATCTCTGCCAATCAATTAAGTTAACGCAGCACGCACCGATAGGCCCGTAAGAGAGAATTGTATGCTGACATCCTTTAGTTGCCTTATTAGGGCTTGTTTTGTCTTGTGGTCTGGCTGCTTCGGGCACCATGTTAGGGCGGAGGCGCTCCACACTACAGCCTTGTAGCATAATTTGAAGTCAGGTAATGTGATGCCTCTAGCTTTGTTGTTTTTGCTTAGTTTTGCTTTGGTTATTCCGGTTCTTTTTTGGTTCCATATGTATTTTACAATTCTTTTTTTCTAAATCTGTGAAAAGTGAGCTAGGTAATTTGATAGGAATTGCATTGAATCTGCAGATTACTTTGGGTAATTTAGTAATTTGTATAATATTTTTTCTTCCGATCCATGAGTATTAGATGTTTCTCCATTTGTTTATGTCCTCTGTGATTTCTTTCATCAGAGTTTTGAAGTTCTCCTTGTAGAGATCTTTCACCTCCTTGGTAAATATATTCTTAGGTATTTTAGCTTTCTACTGCTATTGTAAAATGAAATTGAGTTCTTGATTTTATTTTCAGCTTGGTCACTATTGGTGTATAGTAGTTCTACTGATTTGTGTGTGCTGACTTTGTAACCTGGAACTATATAGAATTCATTTATCAAGTCCAGGAGTCTTTTGGATGAGTCCTTAGGGTTCTCTAGGTATACAATCTTATTGTTGGCACACAGATATCATTTAATTTCTTCTTTTCCAGTTTGCATATGTTTTATTTCCTTTTCTTGCCAGATTGTTCTGGCTAGGACTTCTAATACTATGTTAAATAGTAGTAAAAGTGGAATTCTTGCCTTGTTTCAGTTCTGAGGAGGAATTTTTCTTAATTTTTCTCTATGTAGGGTAACTTTTGCTGTGGGTTTGTCATATATGGCTTTTATTATTTTGAGTTCTGTTCCCTCTATGCCTACTTTGCTGAGGGTTTTTATCATGAAGGGAAGCTGGGTTTTATCAAATGCTTTTCTGCATCTGTTGAAATCATCATTGACTTTTGTTTTTAATTCTGTTTGTGTCGTGGATCCTGTTTACTGACTTGCATATGCTGAAGCACCCTTGTATCCCTGGGATAAAACACACTTGGTTGTGCTGTATTATTATTATTATTTTATGTGCTGTTGTATTCGGTTTGCTAATATTTTATTGAGGATTTTTATGTCTATGTTCATAAGGGATATTGGTCTGTAGTTTTCTTTTATTGCTGTGTCTTTTGCTGACTTTGGTATCACAGTGATACTGGACTCATAGAATGAGTTAAGGAAGATTTCTATCTCCTCAATCTTTTAAAAAAGCTTCAGTAAAGTTGGTACCAGTTCTTTGAAGTTGTGGTAAAATTCTGCTGTGAATTCATCAGGTCCTGGACTTTTGTTGTTGCTGCTGTTATTGTTGTTATTGTTGTTTTGGGGAGACTTCAAATTACTGTTTCAATCTTGATTCTTATTATTGATCTGTTCAGAATTTTTGTTTCTTCCTGTTTCAAGGTTTGAGGGTTGTATGTTTCCAAAAATGCATTCATTTCTTCTAGATTGTCTACTTTGCTTGCATAGAAGTGTTCAAAATCAGCCGGGACCGGTGGCTCAGCCTGTAATCCCGCGCCTTTGGGAGGCTGAGGTGAGTGGATTGCCTTAGCCCATGGGTTGGAGACCCGCCTGGGAAGCGAGACCTCATCTCTACAATAAATCAAAAAATCAGCCAGGCGTGGTAGCGTATGCCTGTAATTCCGGCTACTTGGAAGGATGAGGTGGAAGGATCGCCAGAGCCCAGCAGATCGAGGCTGCGGTGGCCGGAAGCGGCCACTGTACTACAGTCTGGGTGACAGAGTGAGACTCCAACTCAAAAAAAAAAAAAAAAAAAGATGTGTTCAAAATCATCTTTGATGATCTTTTGAATTTCCATTGTATCTGTAATCTCCTTTTTCTGATTTCTGATTGAGTTAGTTTGAGTTTTCTCTTTTTGTTTCTTAATTGATCTAGCTTGTGGTCTATTAATTTTATCTTGTCAAATAATCAACTTTTGTTTCATTGATCCTGTTTTTAAAATTTCAATTTCATTTTTTTCTGCTCTGATCTTCATTATTTTTTTTTTCTTTTACTAGTTTTTTTTCATATTTTTCTAGTTCCTTGTGATGTGATGTTAAGTTGTTGGTATGTGATCTTTCAGTCTTATTAGTGTAGGCCTTAAGCATTATGAATTTTCCTTTGAGCACAGCTTTGGCTTTTCTCAGAGGTTTTGAAAATTATTTCATTATTTTTAATTTTAATTTTTTAAATTTTTATTATAAAGATGTGGGGTACAAATCTGGGTTAGGTATATAAACATTAATCATGCAGGTACCCTTGTTGATGAGGTATGCCCCTCCCTTCCTTAGCAATTTCCCTCAACGGCCAAACCCACTTCCCCTCCCTTGACAGTTTCCCCTTACTGCCAATCACTTTCTTATAGCATTATATTTGTCCAAGGTCCTCTTTTGAGTGAGAACATATGGAACTCTGTTCTTTGTTTCTGTGATAAATCACTGAGTATGACTGACTCCAGATCCATCCAGGTTGCTGCAAAGTCCACGTATTTCTTCTTCTTTATGGCTGCATAACATTCCATTGTGTATATGTACCACATTTTTTTTTTATCCAGTCCAGCTTCGATGGGCAACATGGTTGGTTCCATGTTTTTGCCATTGTGAATAGAACTGCAATAAACATACGTGTGCAGATATCTTTTTTTGTAGAATGATTTGAGTTCCTCTGAGAATATTCCCGATAGGGGAATTGCTGGGTCATACGGAAGGCCAATTTCTAGTTTTTCAGAAATCACCACACTGTCTTCCAAAGAGGATGTACAAGCTTGCATTCCCACCAGCAGTGTAGAAGCATTCCTTTTTCTCCACATCCTTGCTAGCATCTGTTGTTGTTTGTTTTATTAATGATGGCCATTCTTACAGGGGTTAGGTGGTATCTCAGTGTGGTTTTGATTTGCATTTCTTTAATGATGAGTGAGACTGAGCACTTTTTCATGTGTCTGTTGGCTGCCCATATATCTTCTATTGAGAAGTGTCTATTCATGTCTTTTACCCACTTTTTAAAAGGGCTGTTTGTTTTTTTTCCCTTTAGTGAGTTTGATCCTAGATGTTAGGCCTTTGTCAGATATACAGTTGGCAGATATTTTTTCCCATTCTGTGGGCTGTCTCCCTGATCTCTTGAAGGTTTCTTTTGCTTTGCAAAATCTCATTAATTTGATGAGGTTCCACTTGTCTTATTTCTTAAGGTACTGGCCTTTAGGGTTCTGGATAGGAATTGGTTCTCAATTCCAATTTTCATAAGGATGTCTCCTGCATTTTCTAAGATTCTTATAGTTTGAGGTTTTATGTTTAGGCCTTTGATACATTTAGAGTTAATTTTTGTGTATGGTGGTAGGTAGGGGCCCTGTTTCAATCTTCTGCATGTGGTCAGCCAGTTTTCCAAGCACCATTTACTGAATAGGTTCTCCTCTCCCCAGTGGTTGTTGTTGGAGTCTTTGTCAAAGATGAGTTGGTTGAGGAATTGAGGCTTTGCTTCCGGAATGTCTATCCTGTTCCATTAGTCTCTGTACTTGTTTTGTACCAATACCAGTCTGTTTTGATTACTGCAGCCTTATAGTCAAGTTTGAAGTCTGGGAGTGTGATACCTCCTGCTTTGTTTCCCTTGTTAAGGATTGTTTTGGCTATTCATAGTCATTGATGTTTCCATTTGAATTTCTGTATTGTCATTTCCAGGTCAGAGAAGAATGATGTTGGTATCTTAATGGGTATTGCGTTGAATCTGTAGATTGTCTTTGGTAGCATGGACATCTTAACAATGTTGATTCTTCCTATCCATGAGCATGGAATATTTTTCCATTTGTTTGGGTCTTCTTGGATTTCTTTGAGCAGTGTTTTGTAATTCTCATTGTAAAGGTCTTTCATTTCTCTGGTTAGGAAGATACCGAGGTATTTCATTTGTGTGTGTGTGTGTGTGTGTGTGTGTGTGTGTGTGTGTGTGTCTACTGTGAATGAGACTGTGCTTTTTATTTGAGTCTCTGCCTGCTTATTTTTGGTATATAGGAATGCAACTGACTTCTACACATTTATTGTGTATCCTGACACTTTGCCAAAGTCCTTTATCAGTAAAAGCAGGTTTTTGACAGATTCTCTTGGATTTTAAGGTATAGGATCATATCATCAGCAAAGAGGGATAAGTTGACTTCATTTTTCCTATTTGGATACCCCGGATTTCCTTCTCTTGTCTAATTGCCTGAGTTAGGACTTCCAACACAATGTTGAACATGAGGGGTGAGAGTGGGCTGCCTTGTCTTGTTCCAGTTTTCAGGGAAAATGTTTCTAGTTTCTGTCCATTTAGCAATATATGTTAGCTATGGGTGTGTCATAGATGCTACTTACTATTTTGAGGACTGTCCTTCTATACCTAGGTGTTTGAGGGTTTTTATCAAGAAGGGATGCTGGATTTTATCAAAAGCTTTTTCTGCATCTAGTGAGATAATCATGTGGTTCTTGTTTTTACATCTGTTGATGTATTTAATGACATTTATGGTTGCAGATGTTGAACCAGCTCTGCATCCTGGGGATGAAGCCTACTTGATCATAGTTGATGATTTTTGAGATGTATTTTTGGATTCAATTTGCTAGAATCTTGTTGAGGAATTTTGCATCTATGTTCGTAAGGGATATTGGCCTGTAGTTCTCTTTCTTTGTTGCATCTTTTCCCAGTTTGGGTATCAGTGTGATGTGAGCTTCATAAAATGATTTGGGGAGAATTCCTTCTTTCTCAATTGCCTGGAATACTTTCAGTAGGATTGGTATCAGCTCCCCCTTGTATGTTTTGTAGAATTCTGCTGGAAAGCCATCCAGTCCAGGGCTTTTATTTGTAGGTAGTTTTCCTATGACAGAGTCAATTTCCTGGGTTGTTATTGGTCTATTTAGTGTCTCAATGTCTTCTTGTTTCAACTTGGGTTGGTTGTGTGATCTCAGAAAGTTCTCCATTTCATCTAGTTTATCAAGTTTGTTTCCATGTAGTTATACATAGTAATCTCTGATAATCTTTTGCATTTCTTTGTGATTAGTTGTGAGTTGATTTGTTGTATTTCTGATTGTGTTTATTTGGACTTTTTATCTCTTTTTCTTGGTCATTTTGACCAGGGACCCATCAATCTTGTTAATTCTTTCAAAGAACCAGCTTTTTGTTTTGTTGATGTTTTCTATGATATTTTTGTCTTCTATACCCCGTATTTCAGATCTTATTTTTGTGATCTGGATTCTTCTGCTAAAGTTGGGTTTTTGGTGGTCTTCTTGCTCAGCTCCCTTAGGTGATTTGTTAGGCTCTCCACTTGTGATCTTTCCATTTTCTTGATGTATGCTTGTAGAGACATAAATTTCCCTCTTATAACTGATTTCATGGCATCCCAGAAGTTTTTGTAGGATGTTTCCTTATTTTCATTTGTTTCCAAGAATCTTTCAATTTCTTCTTTGACTTCAGTGTTAACACAGTCATTGTTCAGCATCATGTTGTTTAGTGTCCATGTCTTTTTGGGCTTTGGGGAAATTTTGTTGGTGTTGATATTTATTTTTATTCTACTGTGGTTTGAAAAGATGCATGGCAGGATTTCAATCTTATGAAATTTGTTTATGTTTGATTTATGGCCAATGATATGGCTGATCTTGTAGTATGTTCCATGTGGTGATGAGTAGAATGTATATTCTGTGGTTGTTGAGTGGAGTGTTCTGTAGGTATCAATTAAGTCCATTTGTTCAAGCGTCTCATTGAGTTTCTTGGTCTCCTTGCTGATTTTTTTGTTTTGATGATCTGTCTAGGGTTGTGAGTAGGGTACTAAAGACCCCAGCTATGATAGTATTAGAGTCAATCTCTTTTTTAAACTTGCCTAGAAGCTGCTTTATGAACATTGGTGCTCTTATATGAGGTGCATATATGTTTAGGACGAATCTTTCTTGTTGATGGATTGAAACTTTTATCATTATATAGTGACCTTCATCTTATTTGATTTTTGATAACTTAGAGGGTATTTTGTCTGAGATCAAATTGCAATTCCAGCTTTCATTTGTGCTCCATTTGCCTGAAATTTTGTTTCCCATCCTCTTACTTTGAATCTGTGAGTGCCCTTTCTGGTGAGATGAGTCTCTTGGAGACAATATATTGTTGTCTCATGATATTTTATCCATTTGCCATTCCATGTCTTTTCAGTGGTGCATTTAGTCCATTCACATTCAGGCTAATTATTCAAATGTGAGTGTTTATCTTTGTCATGATGTTCTTATAGCGTTGTTGTTGTACATGTTCCTTTGTTGTCTTTCTTTTGGTTTTTTGGGTTGGTTCATGTGTGTTTTCAATCCTTTTCCTGTACTCTTGTGAAAAACATTGTTATTCTTTTTTCCTTTTCTTCTGTGTTTAATTTTTTCTTAAGAGTTTCTTGTAGGTGTGGTCTGAAGGCAGCATAAGTAGTTAGGATTTGGATGTCCGGGAAAGATTTCAATTCTCCTTCACTGATGAAGCTTAGCTTGCCTGGGCAGGTTATTCTTGGCTGAATTGTTTATCTTTGAGAACTTTGAATATTGGACTCCCAGCTCTCCTAGCCTGAATTGTTTCTGTAGATAAATCTGCTGCTATTTTGATTGATCTTCCCCAATAGGGAGTCTGATTTTTTTTCTCTTGCTGCTTTTAGGATTTTTTTCTTTTATACCTACTTTGTTCAGGCAGATTATTATGTGGCTAGGAGTTGGTCTTCTCATTAGTTGTCTTGCCAGGGTTCTTTGAATCTCTTGTGTTTGAATTTTTGCATCATTGATGAGGTAAATTAAATTTTCTTGAATAATTTCATGGAATGTTTGTTCCAGGGTGTTCTCTGTCTCTCTTTCTGTCTCAGGAAGTCCAATTACTCTTAGGTTTGTTCTTTTGAAGTAATAGTTCATCTTTTGAAGGTTTTGTTCTGTCTTTTAAGCTTCTTTTCTATGTTTTTGACAGTTTGGTTTAGTTCTGTATTTTGGTCTTCAAGTTCTGTCTTCTGCTTGGCTAATTATGTTTTCCATGCTTATTAGTTTGTTATTTATTTCAATTCCAGTATTCTTGACTGCTGCTATTTCAGTTATCAACTCCTTCCTATTTTCCTCTTGTCTATTCTCAATTATTTTTATTCTCTCTATTAGTGTCTTGATATTTATGTTTGTAGTATCTGACCAGTCATTCTGGGGCTCTTCATTGTTTGCATTCTGAAGTCTGTTTTCTCAATATCTGATCTCCCAGGCATCTATGTGAGACCTATATTATTCTTTTGGTTTTTCTTCATTTGTGTAGATTTTCCTCCCCACTTTTCCCCTTTTTTCCCCCTCTTTCTTCTTTAAATCTGTTGTTTAGGGGTGGCAGGGTTGTTTTTACTTCTGTTTGCTCTAACTCCAATTCTTCCTTATGTGAATTATCTGGCTTTGTTCAATTCTGAAACTAGACTATAGGTTGGAGGCTAAACTTTTTGCAGTTTTGAGATTTATTTGGGGGGGGCTGTGATTCAAAATTTATCTGCAGATCCCAGTATTCACTGACAGGTGTATGGATACACTGGATTCCACTTCCCACTGCCTTGTAATCTGTTCATGAAGTGGGAGTATTGGTTTGCTTCCTGAAAGTAAAATGATGTAAGAAAAGGGAAAGAAGTGGAATAGGGAAGGAGGGGTGGGTAGCAGAAGGTGGAGACAGAGGAGAGTAAAAGGGAAAACAGACAAAGGTACCTGCTAATAAATGAAAGTAGACCTGAAGACAGATAAGAGTAAGAGAAAACAAAAACAAAAGCAAACAAACAATCAAGCAGAAAAAAACAAGAGCAGAAACAACAAACACACTAGGGCATACAGTCATACAGACCCACAAGCTGATCTTTATGATGTATTATTCCCTTACACAAACATGAGGTCTTAGATCCCAAGTTGGAGGTTGGGCAGAGCTGCGTTGGCGAGGCATGCAGGTCTCTGCCTGGTCACAGGGCTCCAGATGATCTCAGTTTCTACTGTAAGCAGCAAGGTCCAGCTGGGGAAGGCAGAGTGTGAGACAGCCAGGTGCTGTAGGTTGGTATGTCACATGCGCCTTGGGCCTCTTTTTCTTTCTTTGTTCTTAGGTCCCAAGCCAGAGGTTGAACAGAGCTGGGTGGAGCTCATGGGGCAATGCAGGTCTCTGCCTGGTTTCAAGCTCCAGCTGTCTGTGGTCCTGCTGTGGTCAGAGGTGAGTTGGGGGAGTTGGAGTGTGAGACTGTTGGGCATTGCTGGTCAGTGTAGCACTCAAGGTGGCTGGGGGTGGGGTGGTGCAGCCGACAAGGGAGCCCGGATCTCCACAGGGAGGGAGCCGTGGGCCTTCCTGGGCAGTGGAGGCTTGGGGCGGAACTAGGTGCTGCAGCCAGGGAGCAAGCCTGGAGCTCTGAGGGGCAGGACTGAGGGCTTCCACAGGCGATGGTGGCTTGAGGTGGGGCTGGGTGCTTCAACCAGGGTGGGGACCCAGAGATCCCAGGGGCCGGCACCGAGTGTTTCATTGTTTTGACACATTTCAAGGATTTAAAAAATTTCCATGTTGATTTCATTGCTGACCTAAGGATCATTAAGGAACAAATTGTTTAACTTAAAAGTCTTTGGTTTTGGGAGTTCTTCTTTGAGTTAATTTCTAGTTTTTTTCAACTATCATCTGAGACAGTGCTTAATATGATTTCGATTTTTTAAAATACATTGAGACTTGATTTTGGGGCTATCATATGGTCTGTCTTTGGAGAATGTTCATGTGCTGATGAGAAAAATGTGTATTCTGCAATTTTGAAATACAGTGTTCTATAGATGTCTGTTATTTCCATTTATTCTAGAGTCCTGTTTATCTCTAATGTTTCTTTGTTGACTTTCTGCCTTGATGATCTGTGTGTTGCTGTAAGTGAAGTGTTGAAGTCTCCCACAATTATTGTGTGGTTGTCTGTCTCTTTTTTTAAGTTTAGCTGAGCGCTCTGGTGTTAGGTGCATATATATTTAAAATTGCTATGTCTTCTTATTGGATTGATCCCTTTATCATTGTATAATAACCATCTTTGTCTTTCTTTACTGCTGTTAATTTTAAGTCTGTTTTATCTGATATGAGATTGCTATTCCTGCTCTTTTTTGGTTTCCATTTGCATGGTATATTTTTTTCCCCACCCCTTTACCTTGAGTCTACAGGAGTCATTGTGAGTTAATCAGGTCTCTTGAAGGCAGCAGATATTTGGACTGTTGGGTTTTTAAAAACCATCCTGCCAGTCCATAGCTTTTTTTTTTTTGGTGGGGAGAGTGTTGTGGCCATTTATGTTCAGAGTTAACAATGGTATGCAACGTACTGTTCTATTCATCATCCTGTTTGTTATGTGGTTGCTTTTTTCATTTATTTTCTCTATTGTGTTTGTGCTCCGTAAAGCCTGTGAACTTACGATTTACAGCATTTTTCCACTGATATATTTCAACATTTGTTTCAGTAATTAGGACTCTTTTGAGTACTTCTTTTTTTTTTTTTTGAGTTGGAGTCTCACTCGGTCACTCAGACTGGAGTGCAGTGGCCGCTCCCAGCCACCGCAGCCTCGCCTGCTGGGCTCTGGTGATCCTTCCGCCTCAGCCTTCTGAGTAGCCAGAATTACAGGCATGTGCTATCATGCCCGGCTGATTTTTTTATTTATTGTAGAGATGAGGTCTCGCTGCCCAGGCGGGTCGCAAACCTGTGGGCTCAGGCAATCCACTTACCTCAGCTTCCCAAGGGCATGGGATTATAGGCTGAGCCACCGAGCCCAGCTTTGAGTACTTCTTGTAGAGCCACTCTAGTGGTGATCCATCATTGTTTGCTTGTCTGTGATGGACTTCAATCCTCCTTCATTTATGAGACTTAGTTTTGTGAGATACAAAATCCTTGACTGACAGTTATTCTTTTTGAGGAGATAAAATGTGGGGTCCCAATCCCTCCTGTCTTGTAGGGTTTCTTCTGAGAAGTCTGCTGTTAGATTGATGTTTCCTTTTGAAGTTATTTGATGCATTTGTCTCACTTCTTTTAAAATTATTTCCTTCACATTAACTTTGCTTAACCAGATGATTATATGCATTGGAGATGACCCTTTTGCGATGAGTCTCCTGGCAGTTCTTTGGGATTCTTGTATGTGAATGCTTAGATCTCTGGCAAGACCAGGTAAGTTTCTTCCATTATTCCTTCAAATAGGTTTTTCAAACCAGTTGTTTTTTTGTCTTCCTCAGCAACACTTATGATTCTTAGTATTAGATATGTTACATAATCCCACATTTCTTGGAGACTTTTTTCCATTCTCTCGATTCTTTTTTCTTTATTATTGTCTGATTTGGTTAATTCACAAGCTTTGTCTTCAAGTTCTGAAATCATTTCTTCTGCTTGTTCTAGTCTACTGTTAAAGTTTTCCACTACATTTTGTACTTCCTTAAATGTTTCTTTTATTCTAGAATTTCAGCTTGAATTTCATTGAAAAGTCTTAAAATTGTCCTTTTGAATCATATGTCTAGGATTTCAAAATTTTCATTTTGGTGGTACATTGCTGAATGATTGGTGTGACCTTTGACAGTGTCGGAAAACTTTTTTTTTTATATTGTCAGAATTATTTTTCTGGTTTCTTCTCATTTGGGGAAATTTTTATTTGAGGTTGGCAGGGACAGACGTAGGCACTATAGGGTTCTCTTGGTTATATGTAGCCTTAGTGTGCTGAGGTCCTCAAATACCAGATGTGGCAGCCTTGTGCTGTGGATCTGCAGTGGCTCACAGCATGCTGAGTGGCTGGAGTAGTTTGGAAAGTGTCGTAAGCTGGTGTTTGAGATCAAGCCTTTCCCAAACCTGAGGTCTTGTATCCAGTGTGGTTGGCTGTCCTGTTGACCTCTGGCCAGGTGGCAGCACTCGCTAATGGGAGAAACCAGCTGTGATGGTAGCTGGAGGGTTTCTCCTTGGCGAGTGTTGCTGCAAGGAAGTGCCTAGCCAGGCTAGACTGAGGGCGGGGTTGTTCTCCAAGTTTTCTGTTTTGGGCCTTCTGTGGTGGCACAAGGGGAAGGACATGAGGCACCCTGAAGACATGCACTCTTGGCTACCATGGTAGAGATTAGGAGGGAGTCCCAGGTCACTGTTGTGCAGAGCAGACCCAGAAGACTACACAAGAATAGTGAAAGGTTGCTATGGCAATGCTTTCCACCCAGCTCCCACCTTGACCTCAGGCAATCTGTGATCTGAAAAACAAGGTGCAGCTGGCCTCAGGACCTCAAGGGTCCCCAGACAACCAGCCCAGTCAGGTCCTGTCTGCCCCTGTGGTGTCTTTTTCCCTCCCAGGCTATCTAGAAAGCAGCCACTCCATCTTGCAAGCGTTGAGTTCCTGGGAAATGGTAGCTGGCGCCGTCCAAGGCTACGTTCCTGCACTACTTCACGGCAGAGCACAACTGTGGGTCCATCCCTCATCATTCCCCATGGGGAACTGGGGTCCCAAAAGGCCCCGGGAATCCTGCAAATTTGTGGCAGAAGCACAGCACTCCCGAATTACCATTACTCACCTTCCCCACTGCGTGCAGAGACTGTGGTACACGGCGGTGGTGCAGGAAAGAGTCCGGCCAGTTCCAGCTCAGGTTGGTGGATTTTTTTCCTTCTTCTTTGTTCTAAGTAGTTATCATAACTCCATTTGGACTTGTGGGGTGTGTTGCTGGATCGATTTATCTCTGGGTGCTGAGGAAACTCTCTAACTTGGTTTGCTCTGTAGGAGAAATTCACTCTAAGTGCCATTTTAATCTTCATCTATATTTCCTTTATTTAGAAGACTTTTATTTCATAATTGAATTATCTCAATATTGGGTTTTCCCTCTAAATCTCCCGGTTCTTTTCATGCAATAGATAATAAGATTCCAAAAGTTTCCATTTAGAACATTCTCATATAATGAGGTTAAGGAGGAAAAGATAATATCAATAAAAATATCTACTACTTATGAAGGGCTTAGCGGGTGTCAAACAATGAACTGCTTTATAAAATTATTTAACTTTAATAGACAAAATTGGGAAATAAAGTGTTTAGAGTAAAAGTTATAGTATTAAAATGTGTGAGATGAGTAACAATGTAAAATATATGGCGCTTCCTCAGGAATAAAATATACATAAAATAGTAAAAAATAAATAGAGCTATTATTTTAGATTATTTTGTTGCTACTTGTGAAACCAAATTGCCTAGCTATTTCAATGCACTTCAAGATTTTTGTTGTTGCTGTTGTAATGTTTGTTAAAATGTGTTTGTAATGGAAAAATGCTGGATTATTTGGAGAGTAGTTTGCAGAGTAAACGCACTGTGAAAATCCTGGAGAGCTTTATCAAAGACAAGTTGCAAATTGTGTTGATTTTCAAAATAACCACTACAATGCCAAGTGTGACTTTATTGTTGAATTCAGACAAGGGTGAGGTGAGTTAAAAAAGAATGGGGGTGAGGTACTTAAGATGCTGGAAAGAAGAGGCATAATTGAAGGAATGAAGCCTGGAATTTCCTTGAAGTGTGGATTACAGGTTATAGAGAGATGGATTTCTATCCCTTCAATCAGGACCGATGGCCTATGGTCTGACCTGTCAGTTATGGCATCTGAAATGCAATGGTTACTATGATAAGTGTAAGTTAAACAATTAAGCCTGATCAATCTCTATTTTATATCTAGAATACAATGACTAATGCAGGTTTCCATATAGAAAAGAATGAGAAGAAGAGGTGACAGAAAAAATGGAATTGACAAATTTGTTTTAGAACTACAACTGCTGAAGAGTTCACAACTTTATAAAGAAAAAGGTAAAGTGTACGTGGTCCAAATGAACCCATGAATCCTTGTTGACCAGTAGAGCTGAGCAAACTTCTTGGTTTTTGTAGGAGACAGCTCTGAGATGAGAGCATCTTGGAAACTTCCATCTAAACTCTTCTGACCCAGGCGGCTGTACTTGAGTCAGGGACCAGGACTCTGAACTCATCACGCCGTACACAAATTCAAGTTTCAGAGGAGAGAACGTGACATTGCATGCTGCACTCTTATGGCAGAAAGAAAGAGTAGGAATAGTTGGACAGTATTGAACCTTCAACACGCTAGATTCCACTATAAATGGAAAAAAAAATTCTTGACTGCTGATTTTGATAAATGGAAAAAAGGTAAAACGTGATTAAAATGTGAAGGCATACAATGTTTATATTTTATATTATACTTTTTAATGCATAAGTTGTAGTCCCAGAAACTTAGGAATAAAAGTATTTGAAGATGAGTTTGAGGATTGTTGCTGCTATTCTGAGCTTGGTTTTTCTCAAAGGAACCAAGAAAACTGGGCCAATCTCCACAGCATCCCTATTCCAGATGCTGATTAAAGGAAGTTTCTTTCCTTGGGTGCATGTGTTCTGCTGGGTTAGACCACCAGCTTGTGTGCACTTGTCTGACTCTTACCCTCCTCATGACATGACTTTCCACTCATACTTTCTGTTCCAGCCACAAGAGTTTTGGGAGAGATTCTAGAATTCATCAGATTATGTCCTGACTCAGGGGCATGTATATGATCCTAACTTTGTTTAAAACATTTCTGCTCCGCTGATACCACAGTGGGTGCAATTGTATCATGCAAAACTTACTTTACATGTAGATGTTTTATTTCCAAGGAATTGTCGATATCAGGGCCTTGTTTTTGTTTTCCTGCCGTTATCTCAATGTGCAAGAAATTGTTTTAGACATTTTATCTATCTTTCTCATTAGACCGTGAGCCCCATAGGCTAGGAACATTCCAACCTCCTTCACCCACACAACCATAACCTGTAGCACAATTTCTGGTGAGCTGCTCAATAATATTGCAGAGTCTATATAGCATGAGTCACGGAACACACACAGTAACTCTTTATGTAGATGGCAACCATTCATTGTCACCGTCACTCGGGAATTTCTTAGGAATATGTCATCCCCAGGCCAGAGCACAAGAAATTCTGGTTCAGAAGGTCAGGATCTGCTACTCAATGTGGTCCTGGCCAACATCTTGCCTGTCTCCTGCTAGCTTGTTAGAAATATAAGATGCCTACTCCAGGCCTACTGAACTGAAGTCCAAGAGTCTTTGGTGATTTTGCATGTTGACATTTGAAAAACACTGGTCAAGGATGTTTGCACAATATTCTCCAGGCAATTCCAATGTTCAGCCCTGTTTAAGAACCACAAATCAAGAATAGGGCCAAATGGAAGAGAAAAGAAAAACACTTCCCAGGCAGAACAGATAATATCACAATGTGCATTTATTCATTTCACACAGCATTTATAATTAGCGCCTACTCTAACTAGACACTGTGCTAAGCTCAGACGATTCACAATAAGACCAAGCACATTTACATCTCTTAAGAGGATTTATGTCTAGAAGCAGGAAATAGGCTAGCCAATTATTAACAGCAATAAAGTGCTAAAGGTGCAGGGACAGACATCTCATAGGAATGAGAGGTGTCCTGAGAAGAAAAAAGAAGACATTGCTACTTGAATCCTCATGAAAGTCTTTGGGAAAACTAACCTGGTGACAAATCTTGACCTGTGTGTCGTTGTCCACACGTCAGAGACCCAGAGTGGTCTGGCGTGACGAGGAAGCTTTACCCCATCGGTAGCTTTGGCAGGAGCTACCTACCTCAGGGTCACATGATGCAAGGAAGGGGTCTACTCCACTTGTGCAGACTCTGCCCTTGACCACCCTCAACCTGGTAGAGGAGACGGGTGTGTGAAAGGGTAGTTAAGTCATAGAACAGCCAATGCTCTCACAGGTGCCAGCACAGGGGCTCTGGGAGCCACTTGGAGGGCCGGTAAGCAGCCAGGGGACTGCAGCTGTATCTCAAGGGTACATAGATTGTATGAAGGTGAAGGGAAAAGGAGGAATATTCTAGACAGCGGTTGCAACACATTTAAAAGCCTAGAGATGGCCGGGCTCAGCGGCTCAGCCCGTCATCCCAGCACTTTGGGAGGCTGAAGCGAGTGGATGCCTGAGCCCATGGGTTTGAGACCAGGCAACTTGGCGAGACCTCTACAATAAATCAAAAATTAGCCTGGTGTGGTAGCACACGCCTGTAGTTCTGGCTACTTGGAAGGTGGAAGGATCGCCGGAGCCCAGCAGGTCCACACTGGGGTGACTGTGAGCATGCCACTGCACTCCAGCCTGGGCAACGGAGTGAGACTCCAACTCAAAAAATAAAAAAATAATAAAAGCTTAGATATTAGGCAAGACTTCATTTTTTAAAAGACAAAGCAAGAAGTTTCCAATGTTTCTAGGGTAGGGTATAACGAGGTGAGTCAGCCAGGAATCTGCACATTAAGAAGAAGCCAGAACAGGCAGAATCTCAAATGTCATGCAAAGCAGCTTGGGTTGTATCTCTCGTCAATGGAAATCCTCCAAATGATTTAAATAGGTAAACCACACGATCATGTAGTATATGAATTTTTAGCGTTGTGAAGAAAGAATTGTCAGGAAGCAGGAGAGATGTGGAGTCCAAGGAGGGAGAAGGACTCATTGGTCCAGGAAGGAGGCGATGTATAAGATGTGGAAGATGACCATGGAAGCGAGCATAGGAAGGAAAGGCAGGACACCCAAAATAGAACTCTCAAAGAAACGAAAGATAATCCTAAGGACCATAGACCTCTTCGGGAAAAGAATGAAGCATATTCAGTGAAGCAGAGGGATGCCTTATGTTCCTCACCTTACATGCATTTCCCTTCAAAAGAACGCCCACTGCAGTTTGAGCATTCCAGGTGTACGTGGAAACCCATGCCACTGTCCAGACCAGTGACCCATGGCCTGCTTCCTTCATCTCATTCTGGAAAAGGACACGCAATTGGAGGCCTAAATACCCGGGGAATTTTCTCACAGAGGTGAAGGTGAGGCAGGTGCAGGTGGAGATGTCACAGCAAAGTTGGCGTCCCCCACCCCCTCAGAGTGACCTGACGTGCTTTTCTGATTACAGTAATCATGAGCGGCTGTGTGGACAATAGAGAAGAGGACCGTTCAAATACTGTGTCTTAGACCAAGGAACATAGTCAAATTGCAGCTTTTTGGTTTAGGGTCAGAAAATAAAGACTAGGCGGATAGTTTTCGTGCTTTCTTGTGGCACTTGAGAGAATTACTGCTGAGTTAATGTCCTAAATCATCACATCCGTGAAGTTCTGAGAGAGAAGTGGAGGTGATTTTGCAAAACGAGTGTCTCTAAAGAAAGAGAGGAATAGAGAGACGGGAGATTAAGACAGTATAAAAATATTTAAATTACATTTAAACATCTTTATGAAGCTTAGAAATTTGGACGTTTCTGGCAATGAGTATCTTCTCAAATACTGGATGACGAGAGGAAGAGGGTAGGGATGAATTTCAAATCCAAGGAGCAATTTTGGAAGGTGAGTCTCCCTGAGAGGAAATTTTGTGAAAATGTGGATGGTGGACTAAAAAAATTCTAGCATTTCAACAACAGCAGGACAAACAAGAACTAGCAACTTTTGTGTGTTTTCTATGTGCCAGGCACTGTTGCAGCAACTGTTGGCTGATTTCGTCTCCCTTCATAAGGAAAGTTCCATTACCATTCCCATTTTATGGACGAGAAAACTGCTGATCTGAGCGTTAAGTAACTTCCATGAGATCACGCAGTCTGTCCGTGACAGAGCTGCTGTCCTGGCTCCACCTCCCTGGCTCTACAGAGAGCGCCTTCTCCGAACAAGTGTGGATTTGTTTCCAACATGCATTACAGAATGTCACCAGAAGGAGAAAACCTCCTGAACTTGACGTTGCAATTTCTTTTTTTTTTTTTGAGTTGGAGTCTCACTCTGTCGCCCAGACTGGAGTGCAGTGGCCGCTCCCGGCCACCGCAACCTGACCTGCTGGGCTCCAGCGATCCTTCTGCCCCAGCCTTCCAAGTAGCTGGAATTACAGGCACGCGCTACCACGCCCGGCTAATTTTTTGGTTTATTGTAGAGATGAGGTCTCGCTGCCCAGGCGGGTCTCGAATCCACTCACCTCAGCCTCCCAAAGGCGCGGGATTACAGGCTGAGCCACCGAGCCCGGCCAGAGGCCAGCAGGTCAAGGTTGCGATGGCCGGGAGCGGCCACTGCACTCCAGTCTGAGTGACAGAGTGAGACTCCAACTCAAAAAAAAAAAATACAGGACACTCTTCCTATGGGAGCTAATAGCACAGGGAAGCTCTCATTGCAGAAAACAACACGCTGGAAAATCGGGCTTGTGGACAATGATTCTGCAAAAGCTTCTTGGAAGGGATGGTCGCAGTCCAACAAGCTTGAGGAATGTTATGTGCTCTCAGCTCTTCCTTGATATTTGCCGCAAATACTAGCATATTAGATATCCCGCAGTGATAAAATCCTGTTTTGCTTTTTTTGACAGAGAATTCATGGCTACAGACAGTTCCATTTCCCCCATGCAATCGTTAGTAACGTTCTGTGGAGTCAGAGTTCTTTCAAACACATTTTAGGAAATAGTAGCCTAAAATAATCAGTATTTTTATTTCTTTCCTTCCTTCTTTAAATAGTTCTTTATGCCATTGCAAAGGTCATCTTCCTCAAAGAATTCAGAGTATGGTGGCTGTGATACATATGCCCGCACACATACACTTGCATGCTCTGAAATTGAGTGCATGCATGTATGTGTGTGTATGCATTTACGTTACATACATATCTTTTATGTTAGGTACTAGAATATTACTTTTCTCTATCTCTACCTTTAGAGACTCCTTGTAATCTTATTAGAATTCAGGCCAAGGACCTCCATGAAATCATTCTTAATTCCCACAACCTTAGATAAAAACACTCCCTACCCTGTCTTCAAGAATGTAGCACTTCCTGTCTTACTCACTGATACCCTTATTCTCCTGGTCTGCTAGCAGCTTGAAGGGATAAGGTGAAGGAACAGGCAGTATGGTGCCCTGGCTTCACACCTGGTGTGACGCTCTCCATGCCGGACAATCAAGGCTCCTTTGCCTATGAATGATCATTGGGAAAAAATACCTGCACATGTATCTTTATTCACAATAGCAAAAACATGGAACCAACCATGCAGCCCATTGAAGTTGGACTGGATAAAAAAAATGTGGTACATATACACAATGGAATTTTATGCAGCCATAAAGAAGGACAGACATATGGACTTCACAGCAACTTGGATGGATTTAGAATCTATCATCCTCAGTGATCTATCACAGAAACAAAGAACAGAGGACCAGATGTTCTTACTCATAAGTGGGCCTTGAACAATTATCATAATGCTATAAGAAAGGAATTGGTAGTAGTGGGAAACTGCCAGTGAAAGGGAGAGGGTTGGGACTGGCAGTTGAGGGAAACTGCCAGGGGAGGGAGGGGCACACCTCACCAACAAGGGTCCCTGCATCATCAATGATTGTACACCTATCCCTGAATTGTATCCCACATCTTTAAAAGAAAAAGGAAAAAGAAAGGAAAAAAGGAAATTGGGTAATGCAGAATATCGCCAGCCCTGGTAAGTGTGCCTTGTCTCTCTTTCAGTTTCCAAATAACAAAAGTAGAAACCTTCTAATCTAGCAATAAAGACGAGTTTTACTCCATTTGAAAAACAAGGTAAAATAACCTAGGAACGTGTGATCCGTATTAGCTTTGGTGACGTCAAGCCAGGCAGGTCTGCTGGTTTCCCGGGAAGCTTCTTTTCTGTCCTTGCTGTGTCATGACCCTTCCATTCAGCCCTTGGTTTTTAGAAGATAACCAAAGAGGCATCCAAGCTCAGGGGCCGGCCAGTGAGACAGTAAAGATGGCTGTGTAAAGGCAAGTCTGACTATCAAGAAGCAGCCCCCTGCGTGAGATAAGAGAGTTGTCACAGATCTCCTTCTCGTAAAGTGGACCACGTCTGAAAAGATGCCATTCACAGGCCCGTGTAAGTTAGAGATGGTTGAGTGCTTAGTTCTATCAATCCTGGGGGAGGAGGCAGAAGAAGGAATAATTGAGCTCATGAAAGTTACCTAATTTCCTCAAAATCACAAAGCAAGTAAGAGTCAAAGTGGACTTTGGAAGGCGGGTGTGTGGTTCTGATGCACCTTGCTCAAAACTGTGGTGCTCGCCACGGTCACGACAAGTTAAGGGGAGGAGAAAAGGCATCTCAGGAGTATGCTGCTAGACTGACTGAATCTCAGGAGACTTTTTGTAATACACAGAATGAGATATTTTCTTGACAGCTGGCTACAAGCAGTTTTCCTGAGTGATGTAGCTAGACACATAAATTTACTTGAGTTGCTATACATTATACTACCAAAGTGAAAAAAAAATCTTGAATTGGAAATGTCAGTGCCTGCTTTAATGCAAATTTTCCATAAGCTTAGTAAAACATATTGACTTCCAAGTAATAGTGTACTTTTGACTTGGTATGTATTGACTTATACCTACTAGGGATTATTGATTGTTTTCAGTAAATACTCTGTGAAATGTTTTCTCTCTTAGCTAAAAAGAAAGTTTAGCCTTCAGCAAGATTTTTCTGGTTTTCCTTTTCAAAGGGAAAAAATTTTGGTATTTTGGACACTGTGCCCAAAATTGATCTGAAATGATTCATTTTAAGTGTTCATAATCTAAAGACCTAAGGGGGAAAGAGTTATTTAAAAACTAATAATGCCAATTTAGAAAGAATTATACCATTATTCCTACCACACTAATATAAACATGAATATATGCTTGACATTATCCCAAATCTACAAAACTAGCAAAGAAAAATGATTATAAAAAGATTGGAAAATGGAGCAGACCCACACATTCATTAGATTATTCTCTGATTAGTTCCCAAATTCATTAAAAAAATAAAATTTAAATGCATCTTGGCTTTGTCTGAAGATATATTTCCATGAAGAGCTTTTTAAAATTTTGTTTCTCTTCACACAATAGGAACTAACTTCAAAACATCATAAAGTTTTGACTATGTTTTACAGAAAGAAATAAGACTTCTCTAACACCAAATTTATGTAACTCCCATTGCTTTGTTTCTGACACTGAATGTACCAGAAGATCATTCCTAAACTGAATTAAGGTAGTTGGGGTATTGGCCCAGTGTCCATTACAAAAGTTTTTTTTCCCCATATGACAGCATAATTCAAACTGATGTCCCAGGGAAACTGCAACTACTAAGAAAGGATTTTGTCACTCTATCCAAGTAGTTTAAATTATGTCAATTTTTAAAATTCCAAGTATCTTCTCCTATCAATATGCTAATAGTCACTCTCCCTGAATAGTGGGGACTGTGGATAATATGGATAATATTTTTTTCCTTCTGCTACTGTTCTGAGCTTCCCAAATTTTCTGTAATTCTCAGTTAATTTAAGTAGAATCATTTAAAAATAAAAATAAGTTTTAAAAACCCCTAGAAACTTACATTTTAATTACGGGGTATCTAAGAGATTCTTCAGAATGATTGGTTAGCATATAGCATGGCCTTGTATATAATATTTAGATATCATTTTATTTTACCTGTGTAGTGCTGCGTATGTTTATGTAACTGCTAGAGAGATGGTGCAACCCATAAAGTGTAGATATGGCTCTGGTGAGTTGGGAGCTAGAATTAGCATACCTATTACTATCAGAAAGGGATTGTGTAGGGGTTATTTGCCAGAATGCTCTGCGCTCTGTTCTCTTCCTTTCCACTCCTCCGATTCCCTGTCCTAGAAGTTACCTTTCCCAGGATCTCTTGCCAACTGACTTTCCACAAGGTTCAGCTGATGGGAGGCACTGGCGGGGGATTTGAAGTCTAGAGAAGGGCCAAGGTGAAGGAGCCTGTGTCCGTCTCCCTTTGTCTCTGCTTGTGTCTTCTGTAGAAGAGCCTGTGTGTCCTCGACGATGTCCTAGGACCTGCTAGATGGTCACATTGTAGCCCAGGCTGGCCCTGGCCCCTGGGTTTCAACCGTGCTGTCTCCTCTTCTGGTTCCTCCATTTTCAGTGCAATATTTTCCTGTTTGGGTCATCGCTCGGTCTCTCTTTGCTTTCTCAAGTCCTCTATCACTGTGTGACCAATTGTCTGAATTACGTTTCTCCCGTTTGAAGCACTTAGATCAGTTCCTATTTTTCTGACTAAATCCAGACACATCCAGTGGACATTTGTGTCACACTCCAAGACCACAATAGACATTGAGTTATCACCACTTTCTTCCAAGTTTGTGAAGCAAGAGAACTCACTATGCGACTGTGTGCTGTTACTTTAAGGCTACTCCATCTTGAGCGGCCACTGTGCACCAGGCATTTTGATGGAGGCTGGGCAGCTTACCTGTCTCTTCACCACAAGACACAATGATCTTCAACCTCCTTACTCCAGCCATGCTGATTTTCCTTCAGGTGACCAAATAAACACATTTCATTCTACCTCAGTGTCTTTATACCTGCTGTTGGAGGAATGACTCCCTATCCCAGAAAATTCTCTTATCCTTCATGGCTCAAGTTAAATATTATTTCTCTCTGAAGTTTTGCCTCACCACAGACTGTTAAGGTTGTTCCTGTTTATGCTGTTATTTTCCCATTTACTTGTCCTTTGGTAGTAGTCATAAAACTAATTAAATCATTTACAGTCTAATGTGTATTTTAACATTTCATTAAATGTATTGAGATGTAAGGTCAGTAAAGGCTGGTGTTAAATCCACCGAATTCACACTTAAAACATGGGCTATTTTAAAAGCTGAGGATAAAGCAATGGTCAATATAGACAAAAGTCCTTCCCTTCGCAAATCAATGTTCTAGGCAGGAGACGTTCGGCAAAAAAGCGAATGCTTAGTGTGTCTGTCAGATGATGATAAGTGATACTGAAAACACATCAGGTAAGGGGAATAGAGAAAACTGCGTGAGGGTTACGTGCTATTTGAATAGGAAGGTTGAGAAGACCGCCTTGATACCGTGACATGGTGAGCTGAGAACTAAAGGAAGTGAGACAATAAACCAAGTGAATAGAAGTGGGGAAATAATTTCAGGAAGGGGGAAAATAATTAATCAATTTTAGAGATAAGGAAAATAAAGTTTTAAGAGGTTAAGCAGATTTCCTAATGTCACCGAAAGTCTCCATTTGCAACCAGCCCCCTCCCAGGCATGCGCTCGAGTCAATGCATTATAATTTCACATTTTAGTAAGTGGGACATGAAAAGCATCGCAGAAAGTTCACCACAACCTACATAAGATTGAACCATTCATCCATGATAGATATATTCTTACTCACCATGCTAACCATATTTATTTTACAAGAGCGACAACAGGTGCATGCCATATTAAGAATAGTTTATTAAAGTCAGCTTCTGATTGTAGGTCAGTTTACCTAAAAAAGCTATTTTGTGAGTGTTAGCGGAGGGGTTAGGACACTATCTCTGATGAAGCAATGCTGTGGGCAGCCTAACTAAGAGAACTACTGAATTCTGCACTGTCTCGGAGCTGTGGTCAGACCTTCACCATTTATCACGAAGGTGGCAACAGAGTGTGTAGTGTTGGATGCATGAACATCTACAACGTGGTGAAAAACATCTTAAAAATCGTATGTCACCTTCATGCGCACAGGAATGATTAAGCCATCAAAACAATGCTTTTGAAGTCTCGACTAGTGAAAAACTTGTGTTTTGTTCTCTGTCTTTCATGTTAGCTGTGGCATTTCTCAAAATTATTTTTGGGCGTTAAGAACCCAGTAATGAAGACAGATGAATTAGAGGGTCTCTGTCAGCACACACAGTGACAGCTCACGTTAGATTGTCCAGTTGTAGAGTTCCTTTGGTGAGGGATGTCTTGCCATTGCCATGGTTACTACTTTTATGGACGTCCTTCCCTCTGCTGTCCTTGAGCCTCAAGATTAAAGAAAAACGTTCAACTTAATGGTAAGTATGAGGTTGCAGGTGGGGTGAAGATGTGGCGTCATCTAGCTTTCGTTTATTAATTCTAGGCCAGGCGGGAATTTATCACTGATCTGTCCCTCTGGGCACTACCAGTAAAATGGAGGGAGCCTGTGTTGCTTAACTTCCAGACTTAATACAAAACTATTGATCGCCCATATTAAACATATTATCTGGCACGCATTAGATCTGAGGCAAGGGGTGACTATGCTGTGTGCATTTTCTGATTCTAATTGACATTGTTCAGGAAAAGCAGCTTGGTAGAGAAGAAAGTCACAAGAGACTGGAACTGAGAGAGCTGAACTATGTCTCTGTTATTCTAATAAATAGTACTGTGCTTAGGGCCAGATCATACAACCTGTTATGCTTACTTATTTAATTATTTTTTGATTTGCAATTAAGAGGTTGGAGCAGGAGACTCCCAAGTTCCCTTTTTGAAGGAAAAAAAAATCTGTGGTTCTCTAACTTGCATCCCTCTAGGTAGCTGTAGATGGTAACATCCAGCATTTACAGGAAAATGCAATCTGAGACACGTGAGAAGTTCTGACATTCGATCTGTCACTCAGTGGAATTAGACTTTTGTTAAAAAAATGTTGCATTTGGGGAAGAACATCCACTTCCAATTCCAAATAGCATTTTGATTTCATCTGTAATGTGACCCAAGCTAAACAAAAAGGTTACCGATTCTTTCTCAGGTAGCCAAGAATGCTGGCTGTTTTTTCTCTCTAATTTTGATAAAGCAAGAGTAAATTAAAAAAAAAATTAAGATCAATGAAATAAGAGCAAGCTCCCTCCAGAACAAAAATCGAATGGGGCTTTTTCTTCTTAGTTTTCACTCAAATGTTCTATAACATTTGAAAAAACCTGTCTGTCTCAATGAGGTTGGAAACATCAGGTGCATTTATGCCTAGTCGCTTGAGGATAAATGGCATGTTTCCTGGGTGTTCTGTTTTTCTGCATCTCTGTAACACAGGTCATCTGACAGACCTGCAGAAATGTTGTGTTCTTTAATTAGTCTCTCTTCTTGCAAGCATTTTATTTCCTTCTCTAGGATTGCCCAGCCCAACAATTTGATCTTTCAGTGAGAAGGGGGGAAGCTGCCCACATTTTCTCTTCTTCAAAATTTCATAAACATGCAAATGGAAATAATTTGAACCGTCTCTTTGAGTATCTGTTTTTCCATGGCGTATGTCTTGTTTCATACATTTAAAAAGCAATAAAGGCAAAGCTTTGTATGTACACTCTTTTCTTTATCCCTTAGCTTAGCTATGCTCTGGAAAATGGGTGTTCATTAAAGCTTGTCTTGCTTTTCTTCTCGGTAACATTGATAACAGTGACTTTAATGCGGCAATGAAATGTCAATGTGATTTATGACTTTTATCACTGACAGTTGGTATGCCTACTATAAAAAAGTAATCTTCTAAAAACAGAGAAGAATATGATAGATTAGATAAATACCATTCCTTCTATAGGGAAAATGGGTTAGAGATACGAATATTTTTTTTCATAAAATCATTCTCAAACTGGGAAATAATGAGATAAATATAAATTTGAAATGTAGTAGTCTATCATTTCTTATCTCACACATTGGCCAAGTCCAAAGGTTGACAGTATGCTTTGTCGTCAAGACTATGAGGGAATGATGTCTGTGGAAATGCAAAATGATACTGCAGGTAGGGAGTGGAATAGAGCAATATCTATCAGGCTTACCTGAGCATTTACACTTAAATCCAAGTAATTTACGTTTTAAGACTCTGTTGCCAGGGATATGCACAAGGAATGTGTGCATAGAAAATTTATTTGTAATACTAAAAGAGTAAAGCAACTGAAACATCCATTATTAGGAGGTTGATCGAATAAACTCTGGCTGAACTACAAATAGATAGTTATAGAAAGGAATAGGGAATGCTTCTATAAGTTATTGTGCAACAGGTCCTGAATATAATATAATTCCGAAGAAAACAGAGTAGAGAAAAAATATACAGCTTACTATAAATACTAAAATAATTTACTAGTGCTTAAGTATGTGTGTATATATACTACATACAAACACACACACACACACACACACACATAACATGTTTACGTGACAAGAAAAACAATGAAAGCTTACACCATAAACTTGAACAGAAATTTACCTTTGAGAGCAAGGAGGCAAAATGGTGGAGGGGACAGAAATAGAAGCTAGACTTCTCTGAATGTATAAAGCTTGACACGCTTAACTTTGTATCTATAAACCTGTCAATAGTTTAGGTAATTTTAAAATAAAAAAATATCCTGAGAAATAAGAAAATGAAACAAAGACACTTAAGTGTATCAAGTTGGTGAGTTATTAAACCAAGAGGAATCATTACTACCATACTATTGGATAATACCATAAGGAGAAAGAGAACTGCATAACAAAATAAGACACAACTCTGTTTTATGTGCTTAGTCATAACGTTGAAGGTGATGTTGGTATCATTATCCTGAAACCACTGAGTACGCACTATGGGCTAAAGCAATGAGTGATTTTCTTGGTGTCACTGAGGACCGGGATAATAAAGGTGACTGGTGAGTTCTCTGAGGCCAAGTAAAGAACACGCATTCTTGAATTTGAATTGGAAATAACAACATCAACTTGTGATGCATTTTAGCTCTAAAAATAAATACATATTTTCAAGCTCTTTTATGGAAAAAGTATATGAAGAAATACCAAGCCAAAGGAAATGAGCGCCTCCAACACTCATGATTTGTGCTCTTAAATATCATTTCCTGGGGAAAGGAACCAAGGTTTTTGGAGAAAAGACTAAACTGGGAAAAGTAAAAGATGAACTCAGAATCTCTAGTCTTATCAAATAACGGGGAAGCATATCATAGACCAACAATATTTTATTAAAATATCTCAATTGTCAACTAGAAAAAGAATAACACTGGCTGACTGTGGGACAGTTTGGGTACCAGTGATGATAAATATTAAAGATACTGATGCACATCTATTAATTCATTTGGAAGATACCAGGAAAATAAATCATAACAAAATTTGATATGTAAAGAAGTAAAAGAATCTTATTCTCCCTTTCCTACATGTACCACAGTCTGAGGTACCCAAATAGAGCATGAAGACTTTTTACTACAAAAAATGTTCAAGCTAATGAGAAAAAAACCTGACAAAATAGGATACCTCATTCTGAACTCCCAGTAAATTAATAGATCTGGACAGTGATCATTAATAGCTGCCCAAATCACTTCTAAAAGAGTCAACTAGATAGTGTGTGATTTCTAATGAAAATATACAACCTACCTATGAATTACTCTTGTCAAAAGCTCTATAAAGCCTTCGAAATGTAAAAAATCAATTTACCGGAAATACTGGGAACAGAGAACATGTTAAATGAAACCAGGGAGAAGACTGGAAACTTTGTAAGTCAAGTACCTAGTTTCTTTAGCAAACAATTGGAAGGAGAAAATAATCAGAGGTTGATGAGAATTCAGTAATTCAAATGGAAACTAAGAGACTCATCAGCCATTTGCCGTGTGTTTGAAATCCAAATTTAAACAAGCAAATTTTCAAAAAGAATAATAGTCGGGAAAATTAAATACTATCTAAATCCTTTATGATGTTAAACATGTATTGGCAATTTATTTATAGATTTGGTCATATTAACATGAATATTTCAAAGAAAAAAATTCTCATCTTTTAGGAATACATGCTGACATGTTTGTAGATAAAATGACATGATCTGAGATTTTCTTTCAAATAACCAAAGTTGGGAGGAGTCGGTGGTGATATTAACGTGAAATTCTGGGTGTCATATATGAGTATCTAGGGCTTGTACACTCATACATTTTATGTTTGAAATATTTCATAATAAAAATAGTCATTTTAGCACTTTGAACTATCTCAAATATGGATGAAATAATTAACTTATAGCTAGCGATATGGAGAAAATCCAAATGATGATTCTCAGACCAAAAATATATCCTTACCTACTAAGAATTTACTACCACATTTTTTCCTTCTGTGATTACAGGCTTTGTCTCCAGAAGTCCATTTTAAAGTATAAATTCTCCCCTAAGATTTCAGAAGAACTAACCACCTCAAGTTCGTGAGAATTACACCATGAAAGAGCATCCCTATTGTAATAACTAACTAAAAAAGACTTAGGGAATGAGTCTAAAACTTTTCTTGTAACACCTCAGTTCAGGGGGTATATTTTAATCAGCTTAAGTTGGAAAAGCTTCAATACTGGGCACAACACTGCTCACAACGAATTACGAAATTTAAAAACAGACCCTAAATCGAGCTTCTGCGTATTACTCCTGAAGACATCCCACCAACCAGGGCTGCCAAGGCTGCTGCTGCCTATTCTCTGATGAGAAAAGCTCAGGCAGTTACAGATGTCACCGCAGTTGGGATAGTGCATCGTCCCAGTCAGGAAGCCACTTCCAGGGTTATGAAGCCACCCTCTTATGAAACGCACGAGGGAAAAAATATCTGTAAGAGTATCTGATGGGCCGAATCCAAATCAAACTTGGATCTCTAGCTAAAAGAGAGACTGCAAAATACAGTTGTGTTGCTCTAGTCATCTTTATCTTGAAAGTGACACTGGATCGAGGAAAGGATTAAAGGGAGACACTAGTTAACCACATGCTTCCCAAGGACAGCAAGTTTTCTGTATACATTTCATACATCACAGCACTCTGCAGCCTCCTTTCTCTTTGCAGCCTCAGCCTGATTCTTCTCTGACCCCATGGTCCTCGTCATTGCATAAAATAAGATTTTATCTCCTTCAAGTGATGTGTACAAAATGTGCAGAAAGTCATTTTCCTTTTCATTCGGTGGAGGAGTCAGTCCTAAGCGCCCAAATCCATAAGAGATTATTTCCCAGGCCTCTCATGGGGCATGCACAATCACGTGTTTCTGCACAGGATGATGTCCCCAACTTTCCTTCTGCCTGTCTCTCGGGCTTCCTGTGCTTTCACCGCCAAGGTTGTGTTGAAAAGGATGCTGCAGAGCAGTTCAACTTGACATTTTCCTTCCGTTCTGCAACTTTGTGCTAAGGTGGTTCGTGGACTTATTTCCTGTAGGTTTCCCAGCTCGGATTCTGTACTTAACCTCTTTTTTTCATCTTCATGGTCAATCTATAACCTGTTGTGCTTTCGGTAGACACCTGAAGACAGAGGGAATATCCCGCACAGTGAGTGGGGTTGCCTGAAGAGACAGGAGACTCTGCGAAGTCCATATGGACTGCTAGGATTGGGGTCTCAGGCCACAAGGAGGCTCACGGAAAAGGGAGATTGGGCGGCAGTAGAAACCACAGTCCGAAAATATGACTCACAAGTGGCAAAATTTTGCAGCAGAGAAGCTTTTCCTAAATAGATAAAGATACCAGGTCTTGTTTTTTGAAAAATCAGAAGATAATAAGAGGACAACAGAACGCATATCGAGGTTGGTAATCAAGTCCTGGTTTGAAAGACTGTACCGGTGCTGGGAGTAGATAATGGCATCTAATTAAGACATTAATTAAAACTCATCATACTTACCTCATTAGAAAATGTAAAAGTACAATTAGAATTCTTTTCTTTTAAATTAGGTGAGGCAGATGATGAGCAGGTGTTCTTAATGTAATCCTTGTAATGAAATAGAATACCACATGTGTAAAAATGAGACCTGTAAATAGTGACATCACAATCAGGCGTGATTAAGTGTTTGGAGATGATGCCGGCGAGATGACGGGGAGGTGCTGGCCCCAGCGCTCTGGTCCCTTGCCAACCCTATTCTTGCTTTCTGCTTACTCCCAAATTCTACTATAGTTTAAATTGGACAAGCTTCATTCTTCAACCTTTTTCCTGAACTTTCTGAGTCCCCACGTCCTTTGAATCTTTCAGAACCCAGGTTCTCAAAGGGGTAACCCAAGAGAATGACTTAAATTGGAGCAGAAGGAATATAGGTTCAAGGGAGGAGATACTGAAGCAGGCCCCGAGGAAGTGAGTCAGGCCCTTGACGGCTACCCTAGAGGACAAGCTATATTCTCATTTGCAGGCGAGTGTGGGGTCAGTACAATCTACAATGGCTCCCTACACCTGCGTCTTCTTATTTCCAGATACTCTATTTATTATAATTGACCGCATTACAAAAGTGCATTTGTTTGTTTACTTATTTCCATTCTGCTGATGAAATAAAAGCTTCCCAAGATTAGACATTACTCTGTCATGTATTGACTGTTATATTTATAGCAACCAATCAAGACGGAACACAAAGAACACGCACTTTGGCATTCTACGTGTTTGGTGAAGGTACTACATTATCAACTTTTCGTAGAACTGGAACTTCTCTCATGTGGTCAGTTGTCGCACATTCATATCGAGCCTAGATTAGAATGTCATATCACAGATAAGTATAAATACAGAATATTAGCCTGAAGGTGAAAATAAGACAGCTGGGCTGAGCCATCAAGTCTCCACCCTGTGAGTTCCTACAAACAATCCCACCCCTGCAAACCACTAGCCCACAGTGCATTCATGGAAGGGAATGCACCAAGTTCGGACTCAGCCCTCATGACAGGACGCCAGAGATAAAGATGGGTCATTCAAGAAGATAGCACCATGAGTGCAAAGATGCAGTGATCGACATTATTAGGGCTTATTTATATTAATAATTGGGATGGCAGGATAAGAGCAAAGCTCTGATTGATGGCTGAAAAAGACAGCAGGTTCCAGGAGGGAAAAAAACTTTGAATGCAATGCGGTTTATTTTGCAGGCCTCAAAACCAATCCCTGATGGATTTTAATGAAAGCATTGACATGTGGAATTTGCATTTTAGAAGTCCCATTCAGAAATCCAGATGGAGAACACTACACTGGTGGTAACAGCTGAGAGAGAATCATCACCCGCGTTGGGATGTTGTACATTTCTTCCATTTCTGAATTGCTGGTATCTTCTCTAGTGTGCCCCTTAACAAAATCAGGAAGATTGCCTTTCTTGTCCTTTCAGCAAGCTTCCTTTTGGCTTCTCAGCATGTGTTCTAAGTCCATTTGGTTTTTTTTTTAAATAGAAAGTATGAACTGAAGTGGAGGAAAAGAACCCAAATCCATCAAACTCAGTAATTTCCCCGATGGTTGCTCTAAAGGGTCGGCTTGCCTTCCTGAGCCCTGGTGTGTGTTGAATAAGAGCACTGATGTCTTCACAAGAGTGAAGACATAAAAATGTTGCCTAAAATTGCTGGGCAGCTATAAAGGAAATAAATGACTCTATTACTTTGAAATGTAAGCAAACATCGACTCTAGAGCCCTGGGGAACACATGGAGCCGTCCCCTATTAATATATGGGAGTTTGATGACTTCTCATATGGCATATAAAGGAGCAGCAGCGTGTCATTGTCTGGGAAAGGGTGTTTGGATGCTTGGGGTCCACATGGGATCATAGGGGTGTAGTGGTGTGATCCTGCCTCTTCCTTAATGTGACTGTTTGGCTTCACCTATGTTCATAGCCCATGGGGACCCAGGGGAATAAAGCATCTACCCTTGGCTGATGAAAAAGCCTTAACCAAAACAGAAACCACAGTATTCCAAGAAGACGTCAAATTCTTTAACTGCCTCTCAACACCTTATTTGGTAATTTCCTTTATCTCTGGGGCAGTTCATGACTGGTTAGCTCATTCAACCTCAGGGATAAAATTCCCAGATACTACCATATCTAGAAAGATCTGGTGCCGGTTGTCTGGGGTGGAATGAAGGGGTTGAAGGTCTCTCGGGTGAAAGAAGAGACAGGTTAGAGATACAACCATTTTTTTTCTCCCATGACATATAGTTGGCTGCTTAGAAGGACCTGGGTTGTTCTGCCCTTGGGCCCTGGAGTAGGTTCTGAAGACAGAAGGCCTGCGGTGTGCGGGAGAGAAAAAACTGTTCTACAACACAATACGGAGAAGGACGCCCTGTCCCCTGTGTTCAAGTGTAGCTGCCACGTTCTACCATTTGAAGGAAAGCTACCCTGAGCCAACAGATGATTCATCGTGGAGAAAAGGGGCAGAGAGAAGATTCACCTTAGGTGGCAAAAAAATAAAATGCAGATGGGAGAAGAAGAATGGGTTTCCACCAGCTGCCAAAAGAACCTCCCTCCTGTGGCCAGGAGCAGTGGGCGATCGTTGCCCCTTTTCCTCTCCTTGACCCCCTCATCTGGCTGATCTTCTAAGTTTAGGAGGAACAAAAGCAACATGCATCCTTGGTTTTGTTTGACTTGTGCCTCATGACAGTTTCTCTGTGGAAATGATTGCTTATTTGTCGATGGGACTCATCTTAAGTTAACACTGGGAGCTACAAAGTAGAGGCTTCTGGGGCCCCTAGTGGGTACAAGATATGGTTAATCTTTAATTGCCAAGTTTAAGCTGCTGATATGAAGGTGTGGGTGTGGCCAGGGAAGGTGGTGGGGTCAACCCCTGCCTGTGGCTTGGAGCCTGAGCCTTGGGCTCCAACTCGTAGGTCTTCTGGAGTCCTGAAACCATTAGCAAGAGGGCTCTCAGCTCCTTTGTCTGCCCTTTGGGCTCAAGAACGTTACAGGGGAGCAAGGTGATTAGGAAGGTGAGACCCATGTCTTTGTGTCTCTCTTCTTTGGATACCAAAGACGCCATCAACAACTAATCTCTAGTTTTAACAACCGTGGGAATCACCTGTGCTGTCTATACACAGAGTCGATGCTGTTCCTGAGGCATTGGCATGGAACAGGACAGGTCCTTTTCCCGGAGGTGTCCAGACTGATAAGCACATCAAAGCTGAGAAGCTGGGAAGAACTTGATATAGCCCGATGGAGGACACATTTAGTCTGCAAGAAGCCTAAGACATCCAAAGAGGAGTGGAAGGGGCGAAAATGTAAGAAAATCAGGGACACTGAATGTTTATTATTAAGTGCCAGACATCCAACAGATATCTTCAAACCTAGTATTTCATTCTGACAACAAATCTAGAGAGTAGACATTATCTTCCTTAAACCAAAATAATTTTTAGTTTGATTTAATTGTAGAGTTAATAAATAATACAAAAAGATCACATGTATCGATTACCCAATTTCCCCAACAGCAGCAACTGACAAACCTATACTGCGATACACAACCTGGATATGAACATTGATACAGTCTGGGTGCAGAACAAACCCATCACCACTGGATCTCTCATGCCCTCTTTTTATAGCCACATTCATCCCCTCACAACACATCTCTCCTTAATACTTGGCAACCAATAACCTGTTCTCCATTTCATCTATTTTGTCATTTTTCATTTATACCACATTTTCAAAATGTTATGCCAACAGGACCATACTGGTTATGATAAATTTGAGATGTGCTTTTTTTCTCTCAGCATAATTCTCTAGAGAGTCATCCAAATTGTTGACCGTATCAGTAGCCTGTTCTTTTTTAATCTTGCATAGTATTCTGTGCTATGAATATATCATAATTTGCTTAAACATTCCTTTATTAAAAGGATATCTCAATTGTTTCCAGTTTCTAGGAAATTCCAAACAAAGGTACTATGAACATTTGTGTACAAGATTTTTGTGGCCCTTAAGTTTTTGTTTTCCCTGAATAAACAAACAGAATTTCAATTGCTGGGTCCAATGATAGGTAGCTGCATGTTTAGTTGTTTTTTTTTTTTTTTTGAGTCAGGGTCTCACTCTGTCTCCCAGGCTGGTGTGAAGTTCACACCCCAGCATAGAGTCACTGGGCTCAGGTGAACCTTCTGCCTCAGCCTTCCAAGTAGCCAATACTACAGGTGCGCACTACCATGCCCAGCTAATTTTTTGATTTATTGTAGAGACGAGGTTCCACCAAATTGCCCTTGGGCTCAGGCAGTCCTCTCGCCTCGGACTCCCAAAGTGCTGGGATTACAGGTTTGAGTCATTGCCCCCCTTTTTTAAAGAAAATGGCAAGTTGTTTACCAGAGTGTCTGTACCATTTTACATTTTCATAAAAAATGTATGAGTGATTTAGTTTGGCTGCATCCTCACCAGCATTTGGAATTGTTTGTACACACACAAACACAGGCACATATATATTTGATTCTTATTTTATTAATCCTTTTATCATTGTGGTTTAATTCACAGTTATCCAGTGGCTAATGATGTTTAACATAGTTCATGTGTTATTCTGAGATCTATACATCCTTTGTAGTTAATATTTTACCTAATGTCTAATTGGATGTTTGTTTTTTACTGTCGAGTTTTGAGAGATCTTTATAAATTCTAGATACTAGTTTTGTCATATATATGGTTTGACTTTTTGTTCTCTTAATACTTAATACTTCTTCACACAGCAGAAGTTTTAAATTTGGATGAAATTCAGTTATTAAAATTTATCGACTTTTGTTGTCAAGTCTAAAACTTATCATTCATTGTGTGTGTGTACATATGTGTGTGTGTATGTTTCCCAAATGTTACATGGTTTTATGTTCTAAATTAAGTCCATGATACGCTTCTGGTTAATTTTTATATACAGCAGAGTGGTTAGGCAGAGGTTTTTTTGTCTACGGAATTGCTTCAATATCATTTGCTGAAAAGGCTCCACTTCCTCCTTCCTCTATCAAATTGCTTTAGTACTTTGTCTGAAATCACTTGAGTATGCTTGAAAGGGTCTATTTCTGGGTTCTCATCCTGCTCTACTAATCTGCATGTGCACCCCTTTGCCAATATCCCACATTTCTGATTACACTAGCCATGTGATAAATATTCTTTCTATTTCATTCTCCATTTTCAAAATTGTTTTAACTTTTCTTTTCTTTTTTTTTTTTTGAATTGGAGTCTCACTCGGTCGCCCAGAGTGGAGTGCAGTGGCAGCTTCCAGCCACCGCAGCCTCACCTGCTGGGCTCTGGCAAACCTTCCGCCTCAGACTTCCAAGTAGCCAGAACTACAGGCACACGCTGCCACGCCCGGCTAATTTTTGATTTATTGTAGAGACAAGTTCTCGCCAAGTTGCCCAGGTGGGTCTCGAACCCGTGGGCTCAAGCAATTCACTCACCTCAGCCTTCCAAAGCGTGGGATTATAGGCTGAGCCACCGAGTCAGGCTGTTTTAGCTTTTCTAGTTCCCTTTCTATATAAATTTTTAAATAATTTTGTATAGATCTACAAATATCTTTTTGCAATTTTGATATGACTTACATTAAATATGTATCAGTTTTATGAGAATTGGCATCTTTACTTTGTCCAGTTGTCCAATCCTGAGCAAATATATATATATAATATATAATTTATATATATATATATATATATATATATGTATCCATTTATTTAGATCTTCAGGATTTATTTCATCACTGTACTATAGTTTTCATGATATACATTTTTTACATCTTTTGTTACATGTATACTTAAGAGTTTAGTTAGTTTTGGATCAATGAAAATTATATTCCATTTTTGATTTCAGTATTTATGCATTTTGTTGTATATTTTATATGATAATAATTGATTTTCCTGTTTATCTTGCATCCTGGTACCTTGCTGAAATTACTTTTTTATTTGAGGATTTTTTTTTAATTTGGGAGGATTTTCTATGTGTTATCTGCAAGTAGTCAGAATGGTACTTCTGCTATTCCTAACTTATGCTTTTGTTTTCTTTCATGCCTTTGTGCATTAGTTAGCACTTCTAGCAATATGTTAAATAAGAGTGGCGCGAGCAGGCATTCCTTCTTTTCCCCAAATTGTGGGAAAAGTATTCAGTCTTAAATCTTTAAGTATAAGATTAGCTATAGGTTTTTTGTAGATACAACTCATCAAGTTGATAAAATTTTACTCTATTGTAGCTTTTCTGTGAGTTTTTAAAAAATCATGTATAGGCATTGGATTATGTCAAATGCTTTTGTGTATTACTTAATATGATCATGTCTTTTTCTTTATTAAGTTGTTAATATGGTTGATTATATTGATTTGTAAGTATCAAACCAGGTTGCATTATTTGAATAAGCCTCATTTGATAATTATATATCATTCTTTTACAAATTGCTTGTCTATGTTAATATTTTCAATAATGTTTGCATCTAAATTTATAAGGACATTAATCTCAAATTTTTCTCATTTTGCTTTCTTCTCACTTCCTGGATTTGTCTAGGCTTAATATAAAAGTAACATTAACTTGATAATATAAATTGGAAAGTCTTCCAACCTTTTCAGTTTTCTGGAAGAGAATGTATAGAATGGATGTTAATTCTTCTTTCAATGTTTGGTAGAATCCAATAGTAAGTAATATTGTCTGTGCCTGTTTTTGGGGGGGGAAGAGCTTTTAAATTGCAAATTCAATTTGTTCTTAGGTGTAGGGCTATTCAAAATATTTGCTTTATATTGAAGTGAGTTGTAGTAGTTTGTGCCTTTTGAAGAATTGAAAAATTGTATCTAAAGCTGTCAAATGTATGTGTGTAACTATGTTTATACTAATCCCTTATTTCTCTTTTGATTCTGCTGGGTTTATAATGATGTCTCCTGTATCATTCCTGATACTGGTCATTTGTGTCTTTTCGTTTTTTTTCTTTGTCAGTCTTGCAACGAGTTTGCCAATTTCATTGTTCTTCTCTAACAATTAACTTTAAACATTTACTTTTTAATATTATTTTCCACAGTGTTGGTGTCTTCTCTTCCTACATTATTTCCATTATTCTTCTTGATTTGCGTTTATTTTTCTCTTCTTTTTCTGTCTCAGCTGTCAGTGTGGGCAGGTAGGTTATCTATTTGAGAACTTTTCCACTTTCTAATATAAGCATCTAGTTCTGTAAAGTCCCTCTTTTGCATTGCTTTAGCTGTGTCATACAAATTTTGATATAATGTTTCTTTATCCATCTTCAATTTGTTTAATGTGTTTTAGTTTCCCTTGAGTTGTGTTCTTTCACCCACAGATTCTTTTTAGAATGTCATTTGGTTTCTCAATGTTTGGGGATTTTCTCATTATCTTTGTTATTGATTTTTAGTTTGATCCTCTTAGAGAATACACTCTGTGTGATTTCAATGTTTTAAAATTTGTTTGAAGTTTTTTGTCTATCTTGGTTTATGTTTTGTGAGTTGAAAATGAATGTTTATTCTTTAGCTGTTGGATGGAGAATTCTATAAATGTTAAATAGCTCCTGTTGGTTGATAGGGTTCTTCCTTACATTTGCTGATTTTGTTTGTTCTATCAATTATTGGGGAAGGAGAGTTGAACAATTCTAATTATGAATTTTTCCATTTCTTCTTTCAATGTCATGTTTTGTTTCATATGAGAAGTAGCTGAATGGTTTAGTGCTTACAAATTTAGGATTATGAAGAAATACAAACAAAAAAATTAGATTGCCATGTTTTCAATCCAATTTGCCAATGACTGTCTTTCAATTGATATATTAAGATGACTAAGCAATGGATATACTAGTTTTGAAGTCGCCCATTATTATATGTTTTTTTAAAATTTCTGTTTTATTTTTCTTTTCTATCTGTGGGTTACTAGAACTTTTTTTTTCGAATTCTACTTTATCAATAGTTTTTTAATTAGTATACCTCTTTGTATACTTTTTTGGTGACTTTTTTTTAGAATGTATATATGTATATACAGCTATTCCTTGAACAACATGGGGTTATGGGCACTGATCCCCTGTGGAGCCAAAAATTCACATGTAACCTTAGGACTCCTCAAAATCCTAACTACTAATAGCTTACTATTGAACAGAAGTTTTGCCGATAACTAAACAGCCCATGAACACATATTCTGTATGTTATACACACTGTTTTCTTATAATAAAGTAAGCTATAGAAAACATATTTAAAACCACAAGGAAGAGATAATATATTTACTATTCATTAAGTGGAAGTAGATAATCATAAATGCCTTCATTCTCCTCCTCTTTATGCTGAGTAGGCTGAAACTGAGGAAGGGGTGGAATATGAAGGGTTGAGAGTCCCATGCCCCGGTGGCAGAGGCAGGAGTGGAGGAAGCAGGAAGGTTGGCAGGAAAGGCAGGGACACTTGGCATACCTGGAGGAAAACACAACATAATTTCTGTTTGGTGCTTTGCTTTTTAATTTTCCTGAAAACATTTTCACACGGCACCAATCCTTCTTCCATCGTTTCAGTACCTGGATCATGGAAGGGTCCATGTTGTTCAAGAAGCCAAAAGCAGTCTTGAATACTAGAAACCGTTTTGCCAGATTGTCTAACGTTAATTTATTTTCTGGCATCGCTCCTTCTACATCTTTTCCCTCACTGTCTGACACTGACTCGGAAGCACTCATCTTCATCCTGTCGTCTTCTGTTAGTTTTTCTAGCGCCATGTGTATCAGCTCTTGAATTTCTCCAAGATCCATACCTTGAAACCCTTCCCTTTCTCCACAACATACATTCTTTGCTAGATCCGTAATCTCTTTTATGACTTTCCTGATAGACTTTGCTGTAAGTCCTGTGAGGGCATGCACAACATTTGGACTCTGCTTTCTCCAGCAGGTATTTATTGTTTCAGGCTCGATGGCCTTCATGGCTTTTTCTATAGCAGTTGTGGCGTCTTTAATGGTGCAATGCTTCCAGATTTTCAAGATATTCTCTCTATTGGGGTTCTTTTCCATAGCATTGGCAATGCTTTCCATAGAATACTGTGTGATGAGCTTATGATCAGGCTATGACTGCCTGATCTAGAGACTGAATTCAAGATAATGTTTGTGAGCAAGTAGACCGCTTTGATACGTTCAATGATGAACTCATTGGGTTCTGTATAGCCAGGGGCATTGTCCAATATCAAAACAACTTTAAAAGGCATTTTCTTACTGACGAGGTACTTTCTGATTTCAGGGACAAAGTAGCAATGAAAGCAGTTAAATAAACAAATAAATAAAAGGGTGGGGGAACTTGGGGTTCAGGCCCTCATCTTGTAGAACCAAATGCCTGGCAGCTGGTCATTTGTCTTTTTCTTTCAAGACTCAAGGTTTAGTAACTTTATAGATAAGAGTAGTCCTCATCATCAACTTGATTGCATTTGCATAAAACTGTAGGGTTGGCCTGTCCTTCCCTCCTTAAATTTTCATGCTCACCTCTCTTCTTTACTAATAAATGTCCCTTGTGTACATTTCCCCCCCAGAATAGTGTACTTTCATCTACATTAAAAATATGTTCAGGTAGATATTCTTTCTCCTTGATAATTTCCCTAATGGCATCTGGAAACTTGTCTGCTGTCTCTTGTTCAGCCAAAGCTGCTTCTCCTGTTATCTTGATTTTTTAAAAGTCAAACCACTTTCTAAAATTTATCAAACATTACTTTAGATTACATTCTTCAACTTGAGATCCTTCACCTTTCTTTTGGTTTAAGTTGTTATATGATAACTTCGTTTTTTTCCCCACAAATTATGATATAGTTATGTTTATCTCCTAGCAATTCTGCTCCCACATGAAATCTTTGTTTTCAATATGATATTAAAAGGTATTTCAGAAAGAGTATAAGGATTTTGCACCCAGTGGTGTAGCTGTGGCAACAGGTTCATGAATTTCTTCTTCCTTTTTTTTTTAAATGGTACTGAGGCTGAATTCATTTATCTTGAAATGGTGGGAAACTGCAGATAAAGACCTCAATCCATGGTACATAACTAAGCATTTCAACTTTTTCTTGTAAGAGCCTTGACTCTTCTCTAACTATTGGGAGCACCTCCAGCATCATGAGTGGTACTTCATATGAGTTCCGTGGTGTTATCCAAGGTTTATGCTGTTGCACTAAGCATGATGAAAAATACGCAAGAGCTGAAAGAGATCACTTTTTTACTGCAATATGCAATGTACCAGGGAGATGAACTGCTCACATGTAGATAATCAGCATCACATGATGTCTTAAGCAGATACCAGGAAGATTTGAGAACACCACAACAGCAACAGGAGGTGGCGACAAAATTGCTGAAGTAGTTCAGACAGTTAATTTTTGCAGTTATGATTTAATATGACCCATTCACATTTGTTTACATTTCTCTCAGCTATGAATGGCATTATGTACAGTGTGTGTTTTTGTACGGAAGTTTTGATAAATTGTAACTTTTAATAATAGATTTGTATATATTTTATGGAAGCAAATGATGAAATAGACTAGTATCTACACGTTTTATGCATTCATGCCGTATTTATTTTTTATTATTATTTCTTATTTCATTTTATTTATTTATGTATTTTTATTTTAAAGATGTGAGCACAAGTCGGAATTAGGTACATAAGTGGTCTAGGAAGAGATGAATTTTGGGCCTCCCAGACCCTCACTTCACCTGGATGAGGATCAGGTACTTTTATTGATTTCATGTGTCCCTTCTTCCCCAGCAGCGCCTTGCTACTGCCAATCCTCTCCTTGCAGTTTTCCAATAGCTGTTCAGGGTCCCCTTATGAGTGAGAACATATGGTACTCAGTTCTTTGTTTCTGTGATAGGTCACTGAGCATGACAGACTCCAAATCCATCCAAGTTGCTGTGAATTTCATAGGTTTTTCCTTCTATATGGCTGTGTAATCGTTTATCATGTATACGTACCACCTTTTCCTTATCTGGTCCAGTTTCGACGGGCAGCATGGTTGGTTCCATGTTTTCACTATTGTGAATAGTGCTGCAACAAACATGCATGCACAGGTATCATTTTTTGTAGAACAATTTGAGTTCCTCTGGGTATATCCCCAGTAGGGAGATCACTGGGTCATACAGAAGGTCAATTACTAGCTCTTTTAGGATTCGCCACACTGTTTTTCATGAGGGTTGAATGAGTTTGTACTCCCTTCAACAGTGTAGATGCATTCCCTTTCCTCCACATCCTCCCTAGCATCTGTTGTTTTTGTTTTCTTAATGATGGCATTCTTACTGGAGTTAGGTGGTATTTCTGCGTGGTTTTGATTTGCATTTCTCTGATAGTGAGTGAAGCTGAGCATTTTTTCATGTGTCTGTTGGCTGCTCATATATCTTCTTTTGTGAAGTGTCTGTTCATGTCTTTTTCACACTTTTTGATAAGGCTGTTTGTTTTTTTTCCTTTTGACAAGTTTGAGTTCCTTGTAGATCCTGGATGTTAAGCCTCTGTCAGATATACAGTTGGCAAATATTTTTTCCCATTCTGTGGGCTCTCTCCCTGCTCTCGATAGTTTCTTTTGCTTTGTAGAAGCTTTTCAGTTTGGTGAAGTCCCACTTGTCTATCTTATCTCCATGGCATTTTCTAATACCACTCCAGCAGGGGAAGTGTGGATGTTTTCTTGGTTCTTCCAGGTGAGAAGAGAAGTCCAGGTTCTCCAGTTAGCTTTCAATGACCCCTGAGCATGGGATATGTATTTCTTATTATGTCTGGTGGGAGGTGGAATTCTAGCTCCCCACTAGGCCATTACTGATACTACCCTGGTTGGAAAGGCCCAGAGTATTACTTTTTCCTATGCAGCCTTAATTGATACCATGGGGCTAGCTTTCCTATCACCAGACTGTGGGGAAGCTCTTGACTCCTCACAAGGTCTTTTCAAATGCCATCCTAACATGGAGTGAGAGCATTGCCTTATTACTGTTTGATGTAAAATAAAGTCCAGGTGACACACATAATCGTCACTGACATCAAAAGTAGATTGGTACATGACTCCCCAGCAGAGATGAAGAGTCTTGCTTTCTATTTAACCTTCTCTTGAGCCACCCTGGTGCAGTTGGGAAAGCCTTATTACAGCCTAGTAAGAGTGAAATTCTAGTCTGCCCCCTCATTCAGCTTTTGTTATCTGAGGGGAGGGGGCACAATATTTTGTAGTATTTGGCTGTTGTGGAGTGGCTCCTGCCAAAAAGCTTCTGTCTTTTTAGACTGCCTTTCTTTCTGGTTCTTTGGCTATACAGAACTGGCATTTGTTGGGCATTTTTGTCTGTGCCCTGTGGTATTACTTGGTTGCCAGCTGTTCCACTTCATGTCTAGGCTATATTAACCAAAAAGGAAACCTGGGAACTCGCTGTTGTGTCCTGAGATCTGCAGCCGGTCTGCCTTCTTCTAACTTTGGAGATCTTCTTACATTGAGTGTCTCTCTCTGTCTCTCTCTCTCTCTCTCTCTCTCTCTCTATATATATATATATATATATACACACACACACACAATATTTAATTCTTCCTTCTAGAAGCAATAATCTTATGATTTTCTTTTAAATAGTAAACAGAGTGAGATCCAAGAATATTATACAACTGATTTAGCATCTCTATTCATCTAGTAGACATGATTTTGAATCCAATACTCCCTCCACATTTTTCCCAATACCAATAGTTGGAGTGACAGTTTAGGGTCAAACAAGCAAATGTTCTGTTTGTTCACTTAAAGAATGTGAACTGTATTCCTTATAGATGACAACACAAAAATATTGAAAAAACATTAGAAGATCCAGAAAGGGCACGTGGCCAAGTCATTGGCTGAAGTTTTTATTTTAAATGGAACTTAATCTTACTTTTATGCCTAAGACATTTTATCTTCAATGTCCTCATATAATTTCTTCTGAACACTGGCTCTTTTCCGTTGAATAGCTATTTTTGGTGTCTGCTTCTAATTCTCCCTGGCATTTCTCAAGTCTCAAAATAGACCAACAGGAGGAAGAAGACTGCACCTTGTCAGGTTGCTGACAGTCTCAGGCAAAGGGTGGGTAAGGAGAGTGTCAAGGGATATTTTGACAGAGTAGTCAAATTAAAATAAATTTTGAAATATGTATTTACCCAGTACATCTTAACACAGCATCTGTAGGTACTTCTTTAAAGAGCCAGCCTGTATTCATTTCACAAAATCTAGCTTTTCTTTGCTTATTGATTTGAACAGAATAAATGTGTACATGTATATTTATACAGAAAGCACTCGTCTCATACTGAACACAAACTACCATGACAAGCAGCAAAACCATAGTTTTTATCTTTCCTATTTTTAATATATTCTCCAAAAGTTTCAATAAAATGTCCTTATCCAAACTGGTAAGATCCTATGGAACAATTATTGTAATCTTAGTTGTATAACAGGATAGAGATTCTTTATGCCTTTAAAACATGAAAACTGTTTCAGCTTCATCAGTTCCGTAGTTCAATTCCATCTCCTGATGTTCATCAGAAAATTTCATTGCTTACTCATGGAATAGATCCTGGCCAAATTAACAAAATTATTTTAACTTTTCTTCGCTAGGAAATGTCAATATGTCGATATGTTCTGTGCCCATTTACTTATGTCCAAGAATAAGGAGCATTCCTCACCATTCCGAGGATAATGTCTTCGTCCAGGATTTTACTACCCCGTTTCTTTCTTGGCATAGAGCACACATTTCTAAACGTTCTTGTTTCATGGTGCTGCTTGGGTCTCAGCAACTTGTGCGTTGACTCCTAGGCCAGACGAATTACCTGACAGTTCCATTTATTAAGTCATCAAGTTTAAAAAATGATAAATATTTATGTCCTAGTAACTTTGTATCTGCTGGAAAAAATGATAAATTGCAAAAGAATTATTCATAAAAAGCACAATTACTTACTAATGGAATAGGTATGCATGTTGGCAACTTTTCAACTTCTCAAACCTTGGATAATTTGTAATGCTATTGCTGCCATAGTAAATTCTCTGACAGATACGGGCAAAGTAAATTTAAACCCTTCTGGAAAGGATTCGCCATTTTAAGGGCAGGAACATTATGTGGCATGCCTGCAATCCAAACACTTTGGGAGATGGAGGTGGGAGGATTACTTAAGCTTAGGAGTTTGAAACTAGCTTAGGCAACATAGCAAGACTTCATCTCTACAAAAAATTTTTAAAAATTTTAAAAAATTATTAGCCAGGTATGGTAGTACTTGCCTTTAATCCTAGCTAATTGGGAGGCTGAGATGGAAGGATCACCTGAGTCCAGGAAGTTGATCCATGATCATGCCGCTTCACTCCACCTTGGGCAACAGTGTGGAATGCAACAACAACAACAACAAAAAAGACAAAACAGAAAAGATCCACCATTTTAGATGACTTTAAAAACAATAGTGATGCATGGTTCATGGGAGAAGTTAATTCCAACACTTATGGATGGCTTTGAGGGGTTCAAGATTTCAGTGGTGGAAATAACTGCAGAGGTGGTGGGCCAGTAAGATAATTAGAATTAAAAGGATGCCGCCACCCTCACATGATGTTCACAATGATTTTCATAGAATACTTTTTTTTTAATCACGGCAAATCCTGAGAACACAGCTTTACATTCAAAGGAGCATAGTGTGTTCTAAAGTGAAAAATGTATACTATCTTACACAAGAAACTCACATGATGCTTCACAGATTGCAGTTATTACTATGTTTCTCTCAAAAATTGAAAAGAAAACCCCATGGTGGCCATGTGAGCTCGCTGTGGTGGTCCGCAGCACCTGAGCATCCATTTTGTGGACCACGGACGTCATAGTCATAAGTATCAACTACAGAGCTAGTCAGTGTGAGCTGAGATTTCAGCTCTGCCACATCAAGATATGTGACTTAGGAGCTTCTTGGTCTGCCTTTGGGGTGTGTGTGTCCTCATTTAAAAATTTTAAGATGGCAGCATTTATTTTGTAGGGTTTTGCAATACAAATGAAGTAAATTTACACATGCAAAACATTTTTTTAAAAGTCTAGGCACAGCATATGAATTATGTAATTAAATGCCAGTCATTTATTTATATATTAGCTATGCCTTCATTTCTCAAACTTTTAAAAAATGTATATATAATAGTTCTTATTTATAAGATCCAATATATGCTAAAGGCCCTAATATTCTAAATATAAAATGGAAGAATAACATAAAATAGAAAGGAAAAGATAAATTTCCCTGAATAATCTTTTTTTTTTTTTTGAGTCAGAGTCTCACTCTGTCTTCCAAGCTGGAGTGCAGTGGCATGCTCACAGCCACCGCAGCCTTGACCTGCTGGGTTCAGGGGATACTTCTGCCTCAGGCTTCCAAGTAGCTGGAACTATAGTCGCACACCACCACACCCGGCTAGTTGCCCAGGCTGGTCTCAAACCCCTGGGCTCAGGCAATCCTCTCACCTCAGTCTCCCAAATTACTGGGATTACAGGCTTGAGCCACCGCACCTGGCATCCCTAAGTATTCTTTTTTTTTTTTTTTTTTTTGAGTTGGAGTCTCACTCTGTCGCCCAGACTGGAGTGCAGTGGCCGCTCCCGGCCACCGCAGCCTCGGCCTGCTGGGCTCCGGCGATCCTTCCGCCTCAGCCTTCCGAGTAGCCGGAATTACAGGCATGCACCACCACGCCCGGCTGATTTTTTTGATTTATTGTAGAGATGAGGTCTTGCTGCCCAGGCGGGTCTCGAACCCGCGGGCTCAGGCAATTCACTCACCTCAGCCTCCCAAAGGCGCGGGATTACAGGCTGAGCCACCGAGCCCGGCTCTAAGTATTCTTAAATCAAGTATGCTTTTTTTAAAAATCATGCTTGATTTTCCAAAGAGTCGAGCACTCTTCCTCTGACATTCCCACACATGTCTCTAGGATGAACTCTCTGTAATACTCCCCTCTCCTTCAGAAAATCTTACTCTCTGCTGACTTCCCAGACTTTGGGGGTACATTGGTCTTCTTTTCTAACCTCTGTTCCATGTACAGGCATATCACAGAGACACTTCAGACTCAGTTTCAGTCCACTGCAATAAAATGAATATGGCAATAAAGTAGTTCACATGAACGTTTTTGATTTCCCAGTGCATACAAAATTTATGTTTATATACATTATAGTTATTAAGTGTGCAATAACATTATGCCTAACAACCAATGTACATATCTTAATTAAAATATTTTGTCATAAAAATGATAATCATCTGAACCTTAGATGAGTCACACTCTTTTTGCTGATGGAAGGTCTCACCTCGATACTGAGGGCTGCTGACTGATCTGGATCTCTCCATCTATCTATGTATACAGTTGACCCTTGAACAAAGGTCAACTTAAGTACTAATAGCCTACTATTGACCAGAAGCCTTACCTATAACATAAACAGTTTGTTAAAATATATTTTGTATTATTTGTATTATTACTCTATTCTTACAATAAAGTAAGCTATAGAAAGGAAAATGCTAAGAAAATTAAAAGGAAGAGAAACGTATTTACTATTCATTAAGCGGAAGTAGAGAATCATAAAGGTCTTTGTTTTTTTCTCAATATTGAGGAGAAGTAGGAAAAGGTGGTTGGTTTTGCTGTCTCAAGGGTGACAGAAGTGAAAAAACTCCATGTTGTTCAAGGGTCAACTGTATATACACATAGATGGAGATATCCAGATAGATTGATACATTGATCTCTTTAATGGCCACATTTCTTACTTTCTTTAGATGTCAGAGTAGCTTGCGGATACACCTATGTGCAAGAACCTTATTGCTTTCATCATCTCTGTAGTGAATACTTCTCTCTTTAGAACGATGGCATGTCTAAGAATGTTATAGTGTCTATTTATGTTCCACTCAAATCATGTCGTATATTATTTTCCTCTGCCATCTTTATCAGTATTTACAAGTTTTACTAAAAATTTGGGTTTAATTAAAAAGAAAGAAGGAAAGAAAGAAATCTGTATTAGGAAAATTTAGTAATATAAAAATTCTTGAATCTCTCTTCTTATTTAATTTCAGGCATTCCAATTTTTGGTATGTGTGCTGTGTTTCTGCAGCTGTTATTTCTGTTATTTGCCCAACTCCTGAAGTGAGCGATTTCAATTACAGGAAAGGTATGCGGCCAGATACTCAGGAGAAGGTGAATTTTCATCCCCTTCTGTGACTTGCTTCTCTGCTGAGGAGCAGATGGGCTGATTTTTGGTTCTGAGCAAGTGAACAAGCTCACAAGGCCTATCCCAGGGGCAAACAGGCAGAGATGGAAAGAATGTGACCCTCCCTTTGCGTGCTTTTTTCTCCCCCTACAGACTCGGTGACAAAACTCCATATGTTTCTCAACTTGATCGAATTTGGGAATAAGATTTGCCCTTGAGCAAAGTTCTTAGGAAGTCTTATTCTTGTTCCTAAAAAATTGAAGGAAGGTATCACTAAAGGCACAAGCAGTTGGAGATAACTTATGAAGGGAAGAACATAGGTGATTTATGAAGTGTTTACTTGTGGAAAAAGGAAAGCTATGGACTGACTGGCTTTTAGTAAATATATGACAGAAAAAAGAACTAAAAGTTAATTCATTAAAAACGGGAGGCCAAACAGAGTACTGTTTAAATACTCTGCATTCTCATTTAGGTGAGATAAACTCATGTTATCTAATCGTGACAATAATTTATTGCCTAGAGGAGTTTTCTTTCCTTTTGTTTACTGAGATTGCATAATAAATGAAAAGTATAACACACAGGAGTGATGGTAAAATATTCACACACCAGAATATACCATCTCATTACAGTCCTAGTGCAAAATGTTTTCTAAAATAGCATATTTTAGCTTCAGTTAGAAAACCAAAACCAAAAAGACATTTTATCTATACAAGGAAAAAAGCCCTAAATAACAGACTGGGCCTGAAAGTACCCAATAAGAGGACAGTGTCAGAAATTACAATTCCATTGACAGTGCAGAGGCCAAAGTAAATTATTGTGGGACTCTAAACAAAACAGAAAACCAAAAGGCACTTGAAGGGTAAAAATTCTAGGCTCTCTTTGCAGCTGTGCTACTCACTCCCTGACTGTGGGCGGATTATTTAAGCTCCTTTGGCCTCTGCTTCTTCATCTCCAGGAAACTGGCATTTTATGAGAGAGCAGCGTTTGGTGCCTACATAAAGGGTCACAGTAATAGTTCCAAAGCATCCTTTCTTCTCACCCTACCCTACTCTGCAGCATGTAACCTTCATCCCCAAACATTTCAGAAAACGGCAACGCTGTTGCACTCCCATTGACTCTCTTATCTCTAAGCAAGTGTTGTTTTCTTCCTTGCTAATGGAGGCAGCACCTTTTGTTTTTGTCTAAACCACAGAACCTGACAAAGTCATTTCTACTTCCCCTGAAGGTGTTTGCTCCTGTTACTATTTATGGCATAGCTTCCAGATTCAACCAACGATCACTATATTCTTTCTCATTTTCCTTAAAACTCTTCCTGGACCAAGCTTTCCCAAGATCCCCCATGGTCTTATTCTTTGTTTCCTAACCACAATGTTTTTACTGTGCTTATCTCATTACATTGTACTAATTTGTATACATGACTCCAACATTTGTTGAATAAATCAATGGATAAGTGACCTATGTGTTATTTAACAAGACCAACAGGACTAGAGTAAAAGCAGTATAGTAGGAAGTAACCTTCAGCTTAGTCCTTTCTCAATGTCACCCCTCACCCGTACCCCACAAAGCACAATTTTGAAGCTATCAGTGGCATTTATTTCTTGACTGAAACATACTTATATTTCACCGGATCAAATCTGTACAGGAATTGGCTTTTCGGAAGATGATTTTTATAAAAATAATATTTGCTTGACACTCAATCCTGCCAGATCTAGGAACTGAAGTCTGGTAGGCATTTGATCAAATTCTCAAGCTATCTCTTGCTTTCCTAGAGGGAAAGCTTCCTCGGGTACAATGATCTGTGGATTAAGTCGATTGTCTATGAACGTTGAAGGTCTTCCTAGAAAAGACTCTGTCTTATGTTGGTTTCCATCCTCTTTGCCTTGAATAGAAACAGGCATATTGTATTATGAATATGTTTATGTTGAATAAATGGAGTATAGTGCTATAAATCTGTGGACACAAGATGTCTGGAAGTGAAAACAATTGCTATTCTCTTCAGTATCTTTGATAGCACCCTTTTTTCGGTTTCTTTTTCCATTTTTCTTTCTTTAGATTGCAAAGAACTAAGAACTAGAATATATTGTTTTCCTTTCAGGTTTTAGGCACACACATTACTTACGTTTTTTAGTGGAAAAGATAAAACTAGACTTGCAAGTAGATACATGGAAAGTGAATTATACAATCCTAAAAACACACGCACACAGAAGCACACACCTCACATCTCAGTAGCACTACACGTTTACAACTAAGGAGCCAATCTTTTGTCCTTAGAGTCTTTATTTTGTGACATAAATTTATTAATAGATTTTTTCCCTAAAGATAAGATTATTAGACATGAGAAGTTTTGTAATGGGTGGGAGAATGGAGATCTGACACTTGTTCTAGATTGAGCAACACAATTTCTGAACATTGAACTAAACTCTTATCATACATTTATTCCTCCCAATAACCCTGTTAGAGAACTATGATTGTTGTTTATACAACACAATGGAAGAAACTGAAGCTAAAATAGGAGAAATTTTTTTTTAAACAAAGAAACTAAATAGAAGATCTGGAAATAGAACCCAAGAAATCAGCAAATGTGTTTTCATTGTAAATGCTGAGATGGAAAATTATACCTCATTGTTTCAACAACTCAGTCAATGATAAATAAATAAAAATATAGATACTACACATATGTACTATATATATATTATTTCATCTTAGACCTTCTCCTTCTAAATGGCGTCTTCCTGTCCATTCCCATCCCTAATCCTCCAGTCACATCTCCAATTTGAGGTCTTGAATTCTTCAAATGCAAATAGGCACTCAAAACAAAGACACTGAGTTTAAAAAAAAAGTGAACAATAGGTGTCTTTGAGCAATAGAGCTCTGGTTCTGGAAAGTCCTGAAGGATTTATTCATGAACCATCTTTCAGGTGTTGTAAAGCCCAGTTATAACTTTACTGCTAAAAAGCTCTGCCCAATCATTCATAATTTAAGCTTTATTTTCCTCAATCATAAACCGATGGGCTCTGTGATGTGTTTGTTTCTTATTTTTTTCTAAAATACTAACATTTTCTTTTGTGTTTTATTAACAGTAGGTGAATAAGATGAAATTCTAAGTGAAATGTAATACATTTTAAAAATTATTATATTACTGTAATCTTTCTCAAGGCTCAATATAAGGTCAAAACTTTTTATTGTGTTTTTTTTTAAAGGTCTATCATAAAAACACTGCTTCCCATCTGCCCTTAAAAGTTCTTTTTCCATCTTTTTGCATATGAACCAATTTTCTGTGTAGCCTTGAAATATCAGGTCAAGTCTTGCTTCTTTTTAACATTCCTCCGCTGTTCGTTTATTTTGTTTGTCATCGATACAAAGGAAATAAAACTTTCGGTGGCATTTTTGGGGAACTTGTGATTATGTATTTCATTCAAATTCAACAGATCTGGGAAATGATGCCCATTTTTGTTCTTCCATCAGTTATCTAATCTATCAACTGCACAAACAATATTTGGTAATAAGTGAAGGAACCTATCATTAAAGAAAACATTATTATTTGAAAACTGCACCTTAGCACGAATAGAAAGTGGTAGTCCTAAACCTTTTGTGTAACGTGCTCATGAGTCTACGCCTTGGGTGGACGTTGGAGAGTTTCTCATTTCTAGGTGCCCTCTCTCCTTCTTCTTCCTCCGTCTTAGCCTTCTTGGCTTAGCTCTACCAGCTTCTCCAGATATGAAACTCAACTAGGTTTTTTGGCTGGTTTTCTGCTCTGTGAAGTAGGAAGAAAATATTTCTTTCAGGGATGAGGTGTGAATGTTCTTCAAAACACAAAATCTATTCTTTAAAAAGGGCAGCTATTGTCTTTATTTGGTGGGATATTGTGTAGCGTTCCATGGAGTCCCATAAAGGGTACAGAAACGTTGACACCTGGAATATATTGGAAGGCAAGGAGAAAGCTTGCTGTCCGTCTCAGAAACATCAAGAACTCATGAAATAAGCCCTTGGCTTTATTTCTGTTGCCCTTGTATGCTTACAATGCAAATCCTACAATACTTACTGTTTGAAGCAGAAAATCCAGGCATGACCATCAAACTTCTGTTAAATCTCCCAGATGTAAATCTCCAGAAAGAGACCTGGGAGTAGTGGTAGACTTTTGATCACTATTGATTTAAATACTTCAATGAATTCTTAAATATCTTACGTGGTTGGCTTTTCCTAGTGTTCTCATGTTATGACAGATGCTTTATGGTCCTGAGTGCCTGGCTGTGCACCTGGTTCCATGGGGATGTTCTGTGTTCTCAGGCTTCAATTTCTGAATTTAGAAAGGCAGAACATACAAATTTTACAGTGGCTACATAGCATGCTTTGTAAATTAGCAATATTAATGGGTGAAGTTTTCTATTAGCAAAATTGAAGTCCTCTGTTTGGACTTGCAGGAAAAAATTTAGGGCTATATCATGTATGGGGCCATGGAAGAGTGTTTGGCTTCTCTGTGACATTAATCACCATGTTCCCACATTCTTCCTAAAGGTGATGTTAGTCATTTGAAGTAGAGCTTATAGGACAGAGGACTTCATTGTATGGTGTAGTCTGATTTCAATGTCATTTTTGTTTTCTGAACTGGTCTGGTCCTGCCTAGCTTCTGAGCCTGAGGTTCATCTTCTCCTGCCTATGAACTTCTCAGCTGCTCCTGGGTTCCCTGCCTCAGCGACAGTGATATGCAGTAACTTTGATTCTGTTCCTCACTCTGTGCCATTCTTGCTCTAAGATGTTGAACGCATGCCCAGGCCTAAATCCTCCCTCAGACCTGACTTCTCTGCCTTAGCCTGTACCCAGTACCACTCTGGAACTGCTCTAGAACAGTAACTCAGAGGAACTTGATATTGTAAGCTTAGGATACTCCCAGTAACGATGGCACAGTTAGTTGACCTGGCACTAATACCTGCATTTAACCAATCAACCCATATTCAGATGAATTCAGCATTTATCACCTAAAAAAAAAAGACAGATTTTCTGAGCCACTTGCTTTGGTAATTGTTTTTAGGGTATTTGGAGAGAAACTGAGAGTGTAACAGAACACACAGTTTCAAACTGTCTGTATGAGTATTTGCACACATACAATTTGATTGGAATATTACACTCATAAACCACAGTTATTTTTTAAAAGGAAAATTATATTAAATTGCAGACAGAATGCTAGTGTCTTCTTATAAGTCCATGTTTGAATATATTTCACAGACTTTTAAAGTAAACCAACATTTGAATATTTATTTTTATATAAATACAATATTATTAGACATGTTACAGAATTTTTAACCCTAAAAGCCAACAACAATTAATTCTGTAGGTTGGATTGCCAGTTTGTTGTCATTTGAAAATTCAGGCTGGGCTCTGTGGCTCAGCCTGTAATCCCATGGCTTTGGGAGGCTGAGGTGAGTGGATTGGCCGAGCCCATGGGTTCGAGACCCGCATGGGCAACTTGACGAGACCTCATCTCTACAATAAATCAAAAAATCAGCCGGGCGTGGTAGTGTATGCCTGTAATTCTGGCTACTCGGAAGGCTGAGGTGGCAGGATCGCCAGAGCCCAGCAGGTCGAGGCTGCGGTGGTCGGGAGCGGCCACTGCACTCCAGTCTGGAAGTGAGACTCCAACTCAAAGAAAAAAAAAAGAAAAGAAAATTCAGATCCTAATTATTAATGCTGATCAGTTAAATTGTGTGATGAAATAATAATAGATTATTTACAAAATATAATTAGTTCTGCAGATCAAGGTGTCTTTGAACACTTGTGTGTGTCTGTTGTTGATATTGCTTTAAAAATCCCTCTTGTATGTGTTCCTAGCGAAATGGCAACAAGACTGAGGAAAGGCATGGAACAGTACAAAGACTGGGAAAGGGCGCCATTTAAGCGAGATATTTGAAGGTGCTGAGAGAACTGCTTAGAGGCTCAAAGTCCTGGCTCAAAATTAGGGCTAAAGATACCCTCAACACAGAGGCACCCATCTTTGCAGAACCCCACGGGTGGAATTTGAACCTTCCCAAGGCAAGAACGAGGAGTAGCCTTGACAAAAAGGGAATAAATAGAAAAAACTCCCTACACTAAATCCAGGCCGGGGGTTGCCTATACTACTCTCCTCCTGTTCACCTCTCAAGGGTGAGTATAGTTAGCAAAACATATGGTATACTTCAAAGGAGCCAGAAGAGAGGGCTTGACATATTACCAACACATACAAATAATATACAGTAAATACTCAAGGTTATGAACATCTTAGATACCATGACCAGATCATTGCTCAGTCTATGCATGTAAGAAATCCTCACATATATGCCAGGAAGCAATGAAGTATAAATGTTCATTGACAAGACAAAGGCTTATTATCTCAATAAACTGCATGAACAACCTAGGGAAACTAGAAAGAGAATCGTCACTCCACCTAAACAAGGACAAAAAGCCAGATAAACTACAGAATGATAACTCTTTTTGAGCATAGGAAGCTCTCTGCATTTATTTTCTTCATTAAAACACCAGACTCAATTAGAGCCCTTCAATAAGTGTCTTCCTTCCAGCCTGTCCTAGCCAGAGAAGCAGATTCCTGGATCCTCACCAATGTATCTACAGCTCTGGCCCTTTTTTTTTTTTTTTTTTTTTTGCCTAGTTGTCTAGAGTTTGTTGTGACTGGTTCTTATTGGGTCGAGTAAGCTAACTAAAGGCAGGGAGCATGTCTGAAGCAACAACATGTCAATATATTACTCACTGTATACTATATCTGGTTTCCATTACATGAAGCACTTTTTTTTCATTGTTAATTAATGCACTACTATGTGCCCCACCCTATTCCTATTGTGTGGATCACAGATATGTAGATTATGAACTTGTCCCTGATGGAAATCAAAGTATTCCTCCCCAAAATATTGAGAATGTTTTAAGGACATTAAAAATGCAAGGGAACACTGCCTCAGCCTCTGTTTGCCTGGTGACAGGATGTAAATCCTTCCTCTCTGGAGACAATACTTATTTCTGGGCCCAGAGAAGACACTAGCAGGCATCAGAAGAATCTGGGAACAGGTTTACTATCTTCTCATATTTCCCCTTCCTTTAAGAGAATGGAACTTCTCTCTTCTTTGTCTTGTCACTTCACAGCTTCTTTGTTAAAATACTATTTATGGCTCTTTGCTAAACTACTATTTAAACAACTGCCTTGGGAAAGAAATACTTTTGAGCTGAGGCCTCTTTTGTGATGGGTACAGCATACATTAATAAACTTCTGCTGTTTTTTATTAAGTTTTTATTTTTTTCAGAAGTGTCTCCCCTAAGAACCTAAAAAGGGAAAGAAAAGAAAATGTGTTTTCTCCACTACATCCATGCCTTGTGGAGTTAACAGTCCAGTGGGGAACAGAAATATAACAGGAAAATAGCATTTGCTGAAATGCTACTACGATGTGAACAACAAACCTTGAAACCATTATTTCTACCTCCATAGTTTCTCTAAATCTAAAGGCTCACATTTTAATTACCCCCAAATTTGTTTTTTCTGGACGTTTTGCCATCATTTCAGACACAGTGTGCCTCATCTGAGTTTAGTAACTTCTGGCATAGTGAGAAAGGAGAAAGGAAGAAACCAGATAGACAGACAGTTTAAGGTGGGTCCCATTAAAAAATTCTGCAAGCCCCGCCGGCTGGAGTGAGCACACCCATTTCCAGGTCTGTGGACGGCCCCTTTCACATGCTCCTTCTTGATTGGACCTTTCCCACCATCTCCTGATTGGTGCATCTCAATCCCATACCAGGGTGCCCCTCTCGGATTGGTGCCACTGCCAACCAGTCAGCATGCTCTCAAGACCATATATGCCCCTGACTGCAGAAGCATCGTCCGCAACCCTATATTTTGGGGCCCCTCCTACTCCTGGGAGTTTTCTTGTCTTTTAATGAATGCCTAATTACTCACTCCCTGGTGTCGGCGTTCCTCATTCTTCCTGGGCACGAAACAAGAGCCCGGAACTGCTGAAGTAGAGAAGTTGCCCACGCCAGACCGGAAGCACAGAACCCACCGAGACAAGCGAGCTTCAACACTCCTTGGGGATCCAGCTTGCTGACTGACCAAGCTAACAGAACTGTAAACACTTCTCAGGGCCTGGCTCGCCAGCCTGTTGAACTGACGGAGCTGTAAACACGTCTCAGAGCTTGGCTTGGTGACCCCTGAGCTAAGAGAGCTGTAACACTCACCGGGGCTGTGCGGCTGTGGGCATCCCCAAATTCTCAGGCACCATCGCATTCACTATCCAGACATCATTATGCCCTTGGTCACCACGTGGATTTTAGGACAACAATGCAGCACAGCAACTACAGCATTCCTTGGGGGCCCAGCTCGACCCCAAGAAATGGGACCAGAAAACTGCATGAACAGTCTCCCACTTTCATTCTCCCTGACTCTCTTAATAGCAGATTTTTTGACTCATGATAGACTAAAAAACATTCGTTGTATCCTAACCCTAATCGAGGGCAGTAAAATCCATGCCAGAAACATCTTTATATCTCTGCCTTAAAAAATAAATTATACCACTCTCTGGTCAAAGTTCTAATTACTTTAGCTCGATCACTGTTTTCTCTCCTGTTTACACACACATACTATTTCTAATCTCATTCTAAACTATTGGCATTTTTAATTCTATGTTATTTTTAACTGGCACATAATAATTGTATAGATTTGTGGGGTACATAATGATATTTTGATACATGTAATGTAGAGTGATTAGATCAGAGTGATTAGCATATCTGCCATCTCAAGCATAATTTCTTTGTATTGGGATCATTCAGTATCCTGCAGCTATTTGAAACCAAAAATATCTTATTATTAACCCTAGTCATCCTACAGTGGCATAGAACACTAGAACTTATTTCTCCCATCTAGAAGCAATTTTGTATCCTTTAACAAATCTATCTTTCTTTCTAGCCCTTACATTTTCCAGCGTCTAGTTTGTTAAATGCCAATGACACTGGAACTATCAGTACTGATTCCTATTATAAGTCCTTCCATTGTGAGAGGAAGTCACAACTCAGTGGCGTCTGAAAAACTTGTGAGAACTAGGAACCATTTAGTACTGGTCGGGGTGCTAAATGGTGGCAGGGAGCTTAGGGCATGGTGTGTTGAATGTCGAAGGTAGGGTTTCCTTGCAGAAAAACATGTATATTTGATACCTAGAGGCAGATTACATTGAGGTTAAGCGTGCAAATGAGGGGAGTGGAGTAGTTGAGATAGGGTCCAGAGAGGGTCAGAGAAGGTTGAGCAGAAAATATCCTGCTGAAGAGTCTAGCTTTAATTTTTCAGACACTGGAAAGCCAAAGATGTGTTTTTAGCAAGATAATTATGTGACCGGATTGGAAACCTTTAAAGAAAAAACATTCTGGCAGTTTTCTCTGAATACTGCAGCTCAAATTGTTTATTCTTTTTTCTGTTAGGTTAAGATCTGCTCAAGGGTGAAGACCAAGTCTTATTCAATTCTGAATTTCTAGTGGGAAACAAAGGGCTTGGCTACAGCAGGCACACGCACACCTCCTGTTGATTGATAATGGATGGGGACAGAAAATCTCTTTAGACATTTGCCATTAAATCATGTTTTAAAGTCATCTTGGAACAATTCGCCAGTATGGATTTTTCTCTTTCCAGTTAGACTGCTATCTTTTTAAAGGATGACTATCATGCCATGTTTTGCTATTAAATTAAAAATATTTATTTACTGAGAGCCTTCTCTGCATCAGAAATCATTCTGGGAAGTGAAGATGCAAGGGGTGAGGGAGATGAAAGAGGCTTCTCCTCTCCATGCAGGATGCATACCACATTGCTCACAAACCACTAATCAATTAGAGCCATCGAAAGATTCTAGCATTCTTTTGTTTACAGAAATAAGTTAGCAGCTACTCTCATAAGGACAAATTTCCTACAGTAAAACTTTCCAGTGTTGTTAGCACTCTGTCCAGGTGACCTTTTCCTTACAGGCTTGTTCTTCTAAAAGTCAGGGTACATTCTTTAAATTAGTTTGTGACTGGATGTGCTAATTTTGATATATACTAAAATAATGGGCTGGATCTTGATAGTAATGCTCTGATGTATTTGCATAACTAAATTTGTGACATCTATGCTTTTCTGCAAATACTGTGATAACCAAAAACTCAAGATGGAAAGGAGAAATGAAGCAACTCCCGTTAAGAACTATTTTCCTTAATAAATATCAATTTATTTATTTATTATATCAGGGTGAAGCTTGTTCCAGTATATTATTAACGAGTAACTATATTTTTGTTGATATGCAAAACCCATCTCCAGCAATTATAAAGTGTCACAGCCCTACTGTAAGTGAAAGGCCATATGGGAATCAGGCTCCTAGAGTAACAGATATGTAGCCTCACCATCACTGTGAAACTTTTATTAAGCCGTTAATTCTGAATGACAATGTACAGGAAAAACACATACGCCTGATGTCTGCACTCTCGAGTGTTGTAACCTAAAATAGTCTCTGTGATTTATTGTTACTTAGTAAATGCTTTCCGAGCACCATGACAGACACTGGGCTGGAACGGCACCACAAACCACTGGAGGGATGTGAAGAGTGGCTAGCAGACAGCAGAGATGGGTGGCATCGTGGACCTCCCTGTCTTCCGAGCCTCACTCGTTTGGGTAGTGCTGTCTCTCTTGGGAGCAGGAAAGAGCCGGAGGGGCCATTAGGTTGTGATGCATATCACACTGCAGGCTACTCTTCCTTTTCACCAGGTATACCAATCAGGCAGCAGAGTCTTCTACTCACCAGCCAAGTCCTTGGCAGGCCCAGAAAGAAGCTTCCGAATTCAAATTCATTCCACAAAACTCAGTTACATTTTTTTTTTAAGAGAGAGGTTCTCACTGTGTCACCCAGTCTCTGGAGTTCAGAGTTCAGTGGCGTGATCACAGTTTACTGCAGGCTCAAGAGATCCTCCTGTCTCAGCCTCCTACATAGCTGCAGTAATAGGTGTGCACCACCATGGCCGGCTAAATTTCAACTCTTGAATCTCTGCCAACAGGGAGCAAAATTTAGCTAGAACTCCTTCACTGCATTCTTTATTTATTATGCTGGTATGTGGCTTTATAGTCTACAGCATTATGGGTAGTTTTGTTGGTTTGTGTCCAGAAATGAAATTCTTGTGTTTTTTTTTTTTTTTTGAGTTGGAGTCTCATTCCCTCTCCCAGGCTGGAGCACAGTGGCACACTCACAGCTATCCCGGCATCAACCCTCTGGGCTCCGGTGATTCTTCCACCTCAGCCTTCCAAATAGATGGAACTACAGGCGTGCACTACCACACTCGGCCAATTTTTAATGTATTGTAGAGATGAGGTCTTGCCAAGTTGCCCAGGCAGGTCTCAAATCCTCGGACTCAGGCAATCCGCTCACCTTGGTCTCCCCAAAGTGCCAGGATGACAGGCTGAGCCACTGAGCCTGGCAAATGAAATTCTTAAAGAAAAGAAATGTGACTGGGCTCGATGGCTCAGCCTGTCATCCCGGCACTTTGGGAGGCCAAGGCAAGTGGATTGCCTGAGCCTGAGGGTTCGAGACCAGCCCCAGCAACTTGACGAAACTTTGCCTCTATAATAAGTCAAAAATTAGCCGGAGTTGGTAGTGGTTGCTTGTGGTTCCGACTACTTGGAAGGCTGAGGTGGAAGGATCGCTGGAGCCCAGCGGGTCGATGAGTGTATCACTGTGCTCCAGCCTAGGTGTTGGAGTGAGACTCCAACTCAAAAAAGAAAAAAAGAAACTTAAGATCACCATGTTTCTATCAATGGTATCTGAGAAGAGGTCTAGGTGGAGTTCAGTTAGGCAGGGTCTTGGAGTAGAGAGGAGTTGTCTCCGTGGCAGGAAACGCACAGGTAAGGGGCTTTCCTATAGGTGTGTTGAACAGGTAGTTCTTGGCTTATTTTACTAGGGCATAGAGCATGTGTAGGGGAGTCGTAGAAGCAAGATTGAAAGTCAGAGGTCAAGGAAGAATATAAATACACAGAGATGATAGATAGACAGACAGATAGACAGACAGGCAGAAGAATGCATGAAATGAGGTTCACCATTGAAGAAAAGATTGTAAAGAGGAATTGACTAAGAGGAGACGATGTAGACAGCCATCTTAAACAAACCTGTAATAAACAGATCAGAGAAGAAAAGGTTCAGGACAACAGGTGAAAAAGGAGGACCTAGAAGGATCAGAAGTGAAGAGAGCATTTGACACAGCCCCACGTGCAGGGAGGGAGGGCTGGTTCTTCTTCACGGTCTTGGGGTATTATGAGAAGTGAGACAAAAAACAATTAGTGTATAGAGAATGAACTCATTGGTAATGTTGGCTTCTCAACTCCTCGAAGTAGAGCAAAGGTAATTAAATTTACACCTCCGAGGAAGAAGACCACCTAGTCAGAGTCTTGATAGTATCTCCATGAGAGGAGTCAAGGGAAGATACACCAACAGGGTTGCAGAAGCCCTACTGAGTGGTTTTAAGACAGGCCTTGCAAAGTTGGGAACTGGTTGAAACTTGGCAGAGCCTTGGAGCGGTGGGCATGAGGAGAGGTGTCAAGGGGAATGTTCGTCAGCAGACTGTTAGTCTTGATGGCTGAATTCAGTTAGTTGAGACCCAGCTTTATTTGCCAGGTAAATACTGATTGGTGGGATTGGCTAAGCAATATGTGCCGTATCCTGATATTAATTTTTATAAAAGCGGGACAGATATATTCTTCATCCCAGAATTGCTTATCACAGGAACAGGAAGGTGTCTTTTGGGTTCCAGTTCTCCCTAACACTGAATGAGTTTTACTCAAGGCATTGGGATTAGGCAGAGTTAGGAAGTAAAGAGGCAGATCTTTCATATGTTGAAGGGGCCCTGTGTTTGAGGACTCAGGAATGTGAGTACTCTTTTGCTAATTTCATTTCTAGGTCTCATATGTGAATTCTGGGAGCTCTCTAATATTTCCTTTTCCCTTTGAAGTGATGCAAAGATGGCTTCCAACATATTGGTTGTAGGAACCATTTCACTCCCAGTCAGGGAGCAGTCTGCCTTCCCTGTGATGGAGAAAAGCCATGGGAAGCAAAGCGCCGAGGCTATTGCCTCATCAATATCAGCCCCGGGGCTCCCCCAAGCCCCAGCCTTTACACATTTATCTCTTCCTGCTCCGTGTCAATTTCAACAGTGGGGAATGCCCTGGGGCTGAAATAGACACAAGATCCAAATGAATCAATGTCCTATAAGCCAAGCACTATGCCTCCAAGCAAGGCAGAGCAATTATTACCCAACACGGGGGCCCCTGCTGGTTCTCAAGGACAAGCAGGGGAAGTGAATCTATCACAGCACTGCCATTTAAGATGCATTTTAAACTGCAGTGGCTTTTCTGTGCAGCCATTGTTCATGTGCTCTCGGTGTCATTCCTCCGCATTCTTTCAAGACTGACAGTTTACACAAAGAAAACCAAGAAGACAAGGCACTACACGAGTGAGTTCAAAATGTAAACTGAGTTAGGGATGCAACCGCTCTTTGGAGGGAAGAAAAGCTCTGGGGTGGGAGAATTACAAGGGCATTTTTAGTCAACTATAATATAAATTCTTCACTCCAGCCTGGCACTGAGGAGCAAATTTTGTGTGTGTGCGTGTTTGTGTATTCCCACAATGCATAGAAGGGAATCTTCGTTTTTGTCTCGTCAGGCATTAATTAGCCTCTTTTAAAGGGCAGGGAGGTAGAAATGTTTGTATATCCTTCAGAAAATCCCATCCCGATGGTGGCGGCAGAGAAGTAAACACCAACTAAAACATTGAGTCATTGCATCAGCATCAGAGACAAGCAAAAGGAGTGCCAGCACAACACAAGAGGGCCATTTTCCATTTCTAGCAGGAGTCCCTGGGAGCACTTCCTGTCTGCTAGGTGTGTCTGAGCTGAGTTTTAAGAATAAGGGTCAGGGAAGAGCACTCTGGGTGCAAAGAATGGCACATTTGGAGAGAGAATGTGGAATTTGTTGGAGTGGAATGGCTTATTGTATGTTAAGCACAGGCTCTGAGGAGAGCAAGAGAGGAGAGATGAAGAAACAGCAGACGGCAGAGCAAGATGCAAGATACTGTGAGCGTTCTGCAGAGCCATGACAAGTGGTGAGACCCCCAGGATAGCTATCTAGGAGTGGTCTGCAACAGTGACCTGCCATCATGAAACTAACTAATTAAAGCTCCAGGTACAGTTTGCTCTTCTAAGCGCTGAAAAGTATTTCATGAAATGATTTCTAAAATGTATTATGCATGCCATTTTTTTCTTAAACAAAATACTTTGGGCCCAAGGGCATCTTTCTTTTATTTAAACGCTAACTATTCTCAGTCGGTACTTGTTCTGTATTGTCTACTTAATGTCATGAGTTGTAGTATTTGTACCCGCTTGTTGCCCTTACTAGTCAGGGGTTGGGGAAAAGTGCAGCTCTTTCAAGGTGTTTGTTTGCTTGTGTCTTTATCATCACAGTATACAGTTGGAATCTCTCACCTAGAATGTGTTCCTGATGATATGTGCTGAAAATATTGCATTATGACAGAGCTTCTTACTCTACTTCTGACAAGCAGGACTCCAGGTATCAGGGTTGTCAGAGAACCTAGATCGTGACAGAGGAAAGGCATGACAAATTCTCAGATGTAGATCAGGAGGGCAGGGGAGGGCTGAAGAAAAGTGCTTAGGGATGCATTTGGATTATCTGTAAACAGACAATCCTGGTGAAGCCTCCATTTTGAAGAGCTGGCCAAAGAGAACTGGAAAGACACATGGGATAACAGAATGGACAGTTCCAATTTAACAGTTGGAAAAAAGTGAATTGGAGTAAGAGTCTGGAGGTGCTAGAATTTCGCAGAAGAGGTCTTACTGATCTTAATTCAGTCTGAATTGAAGGATGATTTGGGCATCAAAGATACTAAGAAATTAAGATCACAACAATCTAGACAGATGTTTAAGCATACCTACTTGTCACCTCAGAAAGGGATGAGGCAGCCGTTGCCACTTAATGCTCACAAATAGAGTACTTGATACTCATTGGTGTATCACAAGAGTACTTGTAGTCCATTTCTAGGTCAAAGAAAAGGGAAAGGGACATATACTGCAACAAGCTATTCAAGATTGAAGATGCTGAGACGGGCAATAACTATCATTTGTACACCAAATGCCCCAAATTCTCTCCCTTTATCAAATGTATTTTACTTAGCATCTTTGTATTCAGAAACTTGGTAGCATATAAAGCAAGTGTGAATATGCTTTGATTGAGATTCTGAAGACAATGGGACAAGTAATATTGTTTTGTCATTGCTAGATGGTATAAATTGAATGCCATATAGTCACCAGTTAAAGTTTTGTGACATCATAACCAGGCATTTAAGCATCATGACCAGACATTCTCATAGAAATGCGAGTGAATCATTTTTTGATAATGGACAACAGGAATGAGGAGCCATGGTATTTGGACTCAGGACTGACATGATCATAAAAGTAGTATCAGGAAACTTTAACAACAGGCAGCTTAGTTGTGCTGGCAGAAGAACTTGAAAAAATCCTCTGCTGTAGTCCAAGGGAGTCAGACTTCCTGAGTGGCCATGCTCTGTGAATAAAAGACCCTCTTCCCCTGACAGAGGTACTCTCCCAAGATAGATGAGTCAGCTGCAGATACATATGGATTTTCCAAGGCTTAGCTAGCAGGTCCTCCAAATTACCTTTTTTTAAAGTCCAATACTAAAAATAATGGGCATATACTGTAATAGAGGTAAACAAAGTGATATGGATGCATATGGTACTCTCCTAAACCTGTCTGGTTGGATTAACAAAAGAGGAAGTGTGATCAGAATTCTAATGGATAAGTAGAAATTGCCCAGGTAAAAGCTGAGGGGAAGCAGAGAACATTTGAGCTGAAAGAGGTAAATGATTCAGAGTTACAAAGCGTAGGGCACGTTAGAAAAACTGTAAGTGCATTGATATGGCTGCAGCATCATGTCAGAAGTGGATATTAAGAAATGATTAATGAATTAATAGATAAATCAGTTGAATGGTTTGTTAGATAACCCTGTTTCTTCCGTTTTTTGAAATAACGTTTTAAATACATAACTGGAAGAAAGTGAATGTCAGTAAAAATGGTAGACTAAGAACCCCCCCAAAATCAAGAAGATACCTAGAAAATGTTAGAATTTTTTTCAGAAGTCTGGAAATTAATCAACAGCTTTCAGCAAACCTAAAAGTGTTTATTTAAGAATAGTGGCTGGATTTCAGGAATAACAGTGAACTTTGTGGCATTTTAACTTGTGCTGTGTCCATCACATTTCTCCACCTCCGTGGTAACCTTAAAAACCAGCACCCACAAGCATGGTCAAAACCAGTAGCATAGTAGCCACTGGAGGAAACAGGATGGGGTGGGCACTTCTTCAAGCCCCATTACCAGAGAGTTGTTACTATTTATCCTGCTTGACAGTTCCATGAAAGATCACACTCTCAAAACTGTCTTTATCTGTTCTAATTTGGAGCTCCCCTGGTGTGAACAGCCTTTTTTCTGGGGCATTTGTCAAAAAAAGTAAGTTGCAGTTGTTTAACATTACAGCTGTATTAAGCAGTGGGTAACAATGTAGACTAACAATAAGCTACTCAAAAAGCTTAAAAGAAAAATCTGGGGAAAAATTACCCATCAGAGGCTTTGAAAGTGTCTGACATGTTTCTGGGAATAGGGAAATCCACATGCATGCATAGGGCTCTGCTCATGTCCAGGCTATTATGCACATGATCAGAAAACACCAGAAAATACTCCAAGTTCCTAACTTTGATAACCTTGGTAGCCCTGAACAAGCAGGAGAAACAGTCTGAGGTTGAATTCTCAACTTTTGGTTTAGTGTTTAAGGGATGCCCCATTTCATACCCAGAGCTTAACAACAAAGACTAGGAAGCTTACTGTTTCCAAGTATTTTAAAAAATAATGTGTCCAATCATTAGCTGACCACTAAGATAACCGTGCAGAGATTTCATAGTACAAACATTATTAAATCAATTCATGAAAAGTCCCTAAACAAAGAACAAAGCACACAACGCCACAACATATCCTAAGGCAGAGAGAGAATATCATTTTCAAAGAAGCCACTTTATATTATTTATAATGTCCTGTTTTCCACAAAATAATAAAATACGTGCAAAATAAAAAGTATGTGTGGCTCATGCACAGGGACAAAAAACTACTAAAAACACTATTAGTAAGTCTGCACATTGGAACTCTTAGACATACATTTTAATCAAGCATTTAAAATATGCTCAAAGAAAACTATGTCTAAGAACAAAAGAAGAGTATAAGAACTGATATCTTATCAAATAGACAATATTAATAGATAGAAAAATCTAACCAAATATATATTTTGGAGTTGAAAATTACAATAACTGAAACGAAAAATTCATTAGAGGAGCTCAGCAAAAGATTTCGGCAGGCAGAAAAAATGAAACAGGAAACTGAAGACAGATTGAGGTTATTCTGAGAAAGAAGAATAAAAAGGAATAAAGAAAAATGAACAGACAGAACTCCAGAAATTTGCAGGACTATCAAGTGTACCAATATGCATATAATAAGATTTCCTGACAAAAAGCAGAGAGAAAGACTGAGGCACAGGAAGACACTTCAAGAAATCATGAGAGAAAGCATTCCAAAAGTGATTAAAGGCAACTATCTGCACACCTGAGAAGCTTACCACACTCCAAGTAGGGTAAATTCAAAGAGATCCATGCATAGACATATGATAATGAAACTGTTGAAATACAGAGACAAAGAAAATCTTGAGTGTAACCAGAAAGAAGACGGCCTTTACATACAGAAAATCTTCAATAAGATTGTCAGTCAATTGCTCCTCAGAAATGAATGAAGACCCCAGAAGGCAATAGGGATGGACAGGCCAATATCCCTGATGAACATAGATGCAAAAATACTCAACAAGGTTCTAGCAAATCAGATCCAATGACACACCTCAAAAATCATCCACCATGACCAAGTGGACTTCATCCCTGGGATGCAGGACTGGTTCAACATTCACAAGACCATAAATGTTATTAAATACCTCAATAAATGTAAAAATAGGACTCACTATATCATTAGATGCAGAAAAAGTTTGTTATAAAATCTAGCATCCTTTTTTGATAAAAACTTTTGAACATGAAGACATAGAATATACCTCAAAATACGAACAGCCATCGCCAATAAACCCACAGCCAATATATTGCTAAATGGATAGAAATTGCAAACATTTCCCCTAAAAATGAAATAAGCCAAGGCTGCCCACGTTCTCCCCTCCTATTCAAAATAGTGTTAGAAGTCCTAGCTAGAGCAATCAGACAAGAGAAGGAAATCTGTGATATCCAAATAGGAAAAGAAGAAGACAAGTTATTCCTCTTTGCTGACAATAAGAATCTATGCCTAAAAATCCAAGAGAAGCCGGTCGGTGGCTCAGCCTGTAACTTTTGAACATGAAAAATGGGAAAATTTCCTAAAGTCCGCAGCCATCGAAAAAACCTCACAGCCTATATTCTAATATAAAATTCAAAAATTCCCCTAAAATGAAAAGCCGGCTGCCACGTTTCCCCCCTACTTTAAATAATGGAATCCAGAGCATCAGCAAGAGAAAGGCTGTGTCCAAAAGGGAAAAGCAAGAAGACAAGTTGACTCCTCTTTTTGAAAAAAATCTATGCCTAAAAATCCAAGAGAATCTGTCAAAAACCTTCTTGCACTGATGAATGACTTTGGCACAATCTCAGGGTACAAAATAAACGTGCAAAAAACAGTAGCATTCTTATACACTAACAAAAACAGGAAGAGAGAACCAAATAAAAAGCAAAATCCCCTTCACAATAGCAAAAAGAAAAAGAAAGAAAGAAAAGAAATACATTGGCATCTTCCTAAGTAGAGAAGAGAAAGAACTTTACAATGAAAACTGCAGAACACTGCTCAAAGAAAGCAAAGATGACACAAATAAATGGAAAAGGTAGCTGGGCTGGTGTAATCCCGCACCTTTGGGAGACTGAGGCGAGTGGATTGCCTGAGCCCGTGGGTTCAAGACCCGCCTGGGCAACTTGGCGAGACCTCATCTCTACAATAAATCAAAAATTAGCTGGGTGTGGTAGCGCGCGCCTGTAGTTCCAGTTACTTGGAAGGCTGAGGCAGAAGGATGGCCGGAGCCCAGCAGGTCAAGGCTGTGGTGGCTGGGAGTGGCCACTGCACTCCAGTCTGGGCGACAGAGTGAGACTGACTCAAAAAAACAAACAAAAAAACAAAACAAAAAAGCAACAAATGGAAAAGGAGTCCTTGCTCATGAACTGGAAGAATCAACTTTGTTAAGATGTCCATCTTACCCGAGGTAATCTACAGATTTAATGTAATACCTATCAAATTACCAACATCATTCTCAGACCCCAAAATGACAATACACAAATTCACATGGAAACATCAACAACTACGAATAGCCAAAACAATTCTCAGCAAAAGAAACAAAGTGGGAGGTATCACACTTCCAGACTTTCAACTTTATTTTAAGGCTACAGTACTCAAAACAGCATGGTATTGGCACAAGAACAGGCACACAGACCAATGGAAAAAGATGGAGATTCTGGAAGCAAACCCTCAATTTCTCAACCATCTTCACCAAAGCCTCCACAAGAACCACTGGGGAAAGGAGAACTTATTCAGTAAATGGTGCTGGGAAAACTGGCTGACCACATGCAGAAGACTAAAACAAGACCCCTACCTATCACCATACATAAAACTCAACTTTAAATTGATCAAAAACCTAAATGTAAGACCTCAAACTATAAGAACCTTGGAAAATGCAGGACATACCCTTATGGAAACTGGAACTGGCAACCAATTCCTGATCAAAACCCCAAATATCCATGCCACAAGAGATAAGATAGACAAGTGGGACCTCATCTAACTGAAAAACTTCTGCAAAGCAAAAGACACTGTCAAGAACTGGGAGACAGCCCACAGAATATGAAAAAAATATTTGCCAACTGTATATCTGACAAAGGCCTAGCATCTAGGATCTACAAGGAACTCAAACGTGCTGAAAAGAAAAAAACAAACAGCCTCATTACAAAGATATGAATAGACACTTCTCAAAAGAAGACACATGAGCATCCAACAGACACATTAAAAAATCGTCAACCTGGGCCAGGCATGGTGGCTCATGCCTGCAATCCTGGCACTTTGGGATGCCAAGGTGAGAGGATTGCCTGAGCTCACGGGTTCAAGACCAGCCTGAGTAACTTGGTGAGACCTCATCTTTACAATAAATTAAAAGAAAAAAAAAATTAGCCAGGCATGGTGACACATGCCTGTAGTTCTAGCTACTTGGAAGGCTGAGGTGGAAGGATTGCCTGAACCCAGCAGGTTGAGGCTGTGGTGGTTGTAAGCATGCCACGGCCCTCCAGCCTAGGCAACAAAGTGAGACTCCAACTTAAAAAAAAATAAAAATGAGCCGGACATGGTGGTGTATGCCTGTAGTTCTAGCTTCTTGAAAGGCTGAGACAGAAGGATCATTGGAGCCCAACAGGTTGAGGGTGCAGTGACTGGGAGTGTGCCACTGCATTCCAGCCTGGGTGACAGAATGAGACCCCAACTCAAAAAAAAAATGCACAGCCTCACTAATCATCAAAGAAATGCAAATCAAAACCACACTGAGATACCACCTAACTCCAATCAGGATGGCCAACATCAATAACTCAAAAAACAACAGATGCTGGAGAGAATGCGGGGAAAAGAGAACATTTCTATACTGTTGATGGGAGTGTAAACTAGCACAACCTCTGTGGAAAACAGTGTGGTGATTCCTGAAAGATGTGAAATTTGACCTTCCTGTGACCCAGCAATCCCTCTCTGGTAATATGCCAGGAGAAACTGAATCATTCTATGAAAAAGATACCTGCACATGCACGTGTGTGTCAGAACTATTCACAGCAAAAAAGCATGGAACCAAAAACATGCTGCCCTTTGAAAGTGGACTGGGTCAAAACAAATGTGGCACACATACGTGATGGGATATTAGGCAGCTATAAAGAAGGACAAAACTATGAACCTTGTAGCAACTTGGATGGATTGAGAGTCGATCACAGCAACAAAGAACAGAGTACCATGTGTTCTTACTCATAAGCAGACCCCGAACAATTATCATACCACTATAAGAAAGAACTTGATTGGCAATAGTGGGAAACTGCTGGGAGAGCAGGGGTGAGGGGGCACACTGCATCGATTAGAGTACCTGATCTCAAAACAGGCAAACTGGGGACCAAAGTGAGGCCCAAACTTTGCATCTACAATGATCATTTGTATACCTAATGCTGAATTGCACCCTCATCTTTAAAATAAAGAAAGGTAATGAAATATAATGTCAACAAAAGTTTCTATATTCATCAAAATTCTCCTTCGAAAATGATGAAGAAATTAAGGCATTATTAGACACTAAAAAATGAGAAAATTGGTCAAGAATTACTGAAGAGAGTGCTTCAGAAAGAAATGAACAAATACTAGACAATTCTTAAAATGACATGAGGAAATAAATAACACTAGAAAAGGTAACCACATTGGTAAATATACAAGACACTAAGATTATGCTTTATGTAGTTTTAAAAATCTTATCTGATTTAGAAGAAAACGCCATTAAGCCATAATTATATTATTATTATTTTTTTGAGTCAGAGTCTCACTCGGTCGCCCAGACTGGCCTCTGTCACCCAGACTGGAGAGCAGTGGCTGCTCCCGGCCACCGCAGCCTTGACCTGCTGGGCTCCGGCGATCCTTCCGCCTCAGCCTTCCCAGTAGCCGGAATTAGAGGTGTGCTACCACACCTGGCTGATTTTTTGATTTATTGTAGAGATGAGGTCTCGCCTGCCCAGGCGGGTGTTGAACCCGCAGGCTCAGGCAATCCACTCACCTCAGCCTCCCAAGCCATAATTATAGATCATGATAGTTAAATTGTGTCAGCTAGGCTAAGCTACGGTACCCAACTGTTAAGTCAAGCATTAGTCTAGATGTTACTGTGCAGATATTTCATAGATGTGATCATATTGACTGTCAGTTGAATTTTTTAAAAAAGAGCATCCTGCATAACATGCATAGCCTTTTTCACCAATCACTTGAAAAACTTAAGAGCAAAAATAGAGGTTTCCCATAGAAGAAAAAATTCTTTCTCAAGACCATAACACAGAAACCCTGCCTTTGTTTCCCATCTGCCAGTCTGCCCTGAGGTTTCAGACTCAAGCTGCACAGCAGCTCCTTTGGAGTTTCCAGCCTGCTGGTTCATTCTCCACATTTTACACATCCACAATCATGTGAGCCAGTCCCATAAAGTAAATATATTCTATTGGCTTTGTTTCTTCGGAGAACCCCGTCTCGCAGTGTACAAAGATGTGGAGTTGATTCTCATTATCGATCAGAGACGTGTTCTATAAAGTCATTGTGAACACCGATCGAAGCATACTAAACCATTGCTCCTAGGATCGTTTTTATCACACACACACATATATATAACATAGACGATCACTGTAAATTTTAAAGACAACTCGTCTTCGTAGATTCTGTTCTCTTAATTTTGCAAAAGGGAAAATTAGGTTCAGAAATACAAAATGACTTGTCAAAACTGTCTATCTGGCCCTCGAGCTGGAGCTTCTTGCCCTGTACTAAACTGGTCACTACTGCTTCACCCTTTGGTCAACTCTGTGCGAGAGCTGAAACCAGAAGGCAGAGGCCGGTCTTGCTCAACTTCAGCGAGGAACGTGCTGGTTGAGGCAGCTAATTGCTTCCCCCGTTGCGTGCATATTTGCAAATGACCGCAAGAACGCCACTAGTATTGATGTGCAGTTACAGATATGTTTCAGCAGGTGGGGACATTTACAAATTCTAAACCACGAATGATGAAAATGGACTATAATTTTTGACAATAAACAAAAAATGTGGAAGAAATGTGACTATTCAGAGCCAAGAATTTCTATACTATGGAAATTTTGTCGATATTAATGCAAAGTGGATTGTTAAAAATTAAGAGGTTAATTGTAACCCCTGGGGCAACCACTAAGAAAATAACCGAACAAGCCAGAAAGTGCAAAATAATGATAGGATAATTAAAAAGATTCAATAGGTAATATTATTTAGCACAAGAGAAGAAAACAATGAAGGAGCATAGGAATAAACAACAAAAAGAAAAAAAAAAAAGCATGAGACACACAGAGAGCAAATAGCAAATGCAGCTTTAAATCCTACCTTATCAGTAGTTACATTAAATGAAATTATATTAGTCATTCTAGTTGAAGGACAGAGAATGTTAAAATGAATTAAAATAAAATTTGGAAAAAGTAGATTGCCAGGAATGGTAGTTCCAGCTACTTGGAAGGCTGAGGCAGAAGGATCGCTGGAACCCAACAGGTCGAGGCTGCGGTGGCCGGGAGTGTGCCACTGTCCTCCAGCCTGGGCGACAGAGTGAGACTCCAGCTCAAAAAAAAAAAAAAAAAAGAAGTGAAAAAACCCAAAACTTGATCCAACTATGTGTACTGCCTACAAATAACACACTCTAGATTCAAAATCACGAATAGTTTAGAAGTAAAAGGAGGTAAAAAAGTATATATGTATATACATATTCCCTGCTATAAGTAACCCCAATTAATGTGGTGTGGCTATATCAACAGCAGGCAAAACAGACCTTAAGACAACTTTATTAGTAGAGACTATAAATTACATTTATAACAATAATGTCAGTCATTCAAAATATACATTTACCTAAGAAGAAATCCTCAAAATATACAAAGCAAAAAAAAAAAAAAAAAGACAGAACTAGATAAATAGGTGATTCACAATGATAGCTGGAGAATGTCATACTCCCTTTTCAGTAATGGTGCATTTTAAATAACATTTAGTTTGCATCAGAGCACAAGTTCTAACCTTTCAGCCTATCAGCCACTCCTCACCCCTCCTGGTCCTCCCGCAAACTGCTCTTGTACAAGGCGAAGCCTGACTCTGCAGTTAGTCTTTGCCTGTTCACTCATTCCACGTTGGTCCAAACTCATGATTAGGCTTTCTGATGATTAGGTAGTTGGTATTGGCCTCTCAGTCAGAAAGATTAACCCCTTGAATAAAGAAGGGTTATTCGTGAGCAAATGCTCTGGCAAAAGGGCATGTGTTCAATAAATGTTTGAAGAATGATGCAAATATTTATCAATTGCTCTTCCGGTGGTAGCAAAAAAATGAAATTGGCGCAGTTAGATAACGATCTACCAAGTTTGAGGAGATTGTAGTCTTCTTAATAAGAAGTTTGAAAACAACTCAGGAAGTGTTTATGAATTTCTAGTGCTTTACAGCCAATATATTACATACATATATATCGCAGGCTGATTAATGATGTGAAAGTAAACTTTTTTGATTTTCCAGTAACTGTTGGTATTATCTTTTTTTTTTGAGTTGGAGTGTCACTCCATTGCCCAGGCTGGAGTGCAGTGGCACACTCACGGCCACCCCAGTGTCGACCTGCTGGGTCTCATGATCCTTCCACCTCAGCCTTCCAAGTAGTTGGAACTACAGACGCATGCTACCATGCCCGATTATTTTTTTGATTTATTGTAGCGACAAGGTCTTCCCAAGTTGCCAGGGCTGGCCTCAAACCCACAGACTCGAACAATCCACTCGCCTCAGCCTCCCACACCTCCCAAACCTCCCAAACACTGATCACAGGCTGAGTCACCGAGCCCAGCCCCATGTGATCTTTCGATTGCTATGAAGGCAAATTATTAAATTGAAGAAATAGGAGGAAGCTATTTGCATCTCTTCCTTCCAGGTAAAGATCTTAAAAGCTTGGGATTCAAAAGTAACAAGGGCTTCAATGTCATATGAAGATACCAAAAAAAAAAAAAATCACTGGAAAGCAAATAGAAAGATTGATACAAAAAAAGTTCCCATTTTTTTATCAAACTTTCTGATGAGCATGTGTGTGAGTGTGTGTGTGTAATACAGTGACACACAAAAACAATTTTATATATAATACGATTTAAGTAATAAAGGTGAAGTCTTTGAAATACCTGCAAAGACATTAGATAGATTACATTTTCTCAGTTAATGAAACAGGTCAAATACAACGGAATAAAATTTCCTTATCTCTTTTCCATGGCTTGTTTTCTCCTTTTTGCTGATTATAAAAATAGTCACTCTCCTGGATCAGTTATACCAGACAGTCTTAATAAAATCTAGTTAATGGAAGGGAACTACAGCACCTTTAGTGCAGGGAAGAGCATCAGTTACCTTGTGATGAACTGGGAATGTTTCCGGAAGACAGAGAGGTCGTGACTCCGAGGCTATCTTAGGAAGTTGCAGTTCTGTTTTTTTTGTTTTTTGGTTTTTTTTGAGTCGGAGTCTCACTCGGTCGCCCAGACTGGAGTGCAGTGGCCGCTCCCGGCCACCACAGCCTCCACCTGCTGGGCTCCGGCGATCCTTCCGCCTCAGCCTTCCGAGTAGCTGGAACTACAGGCATGTGCTACCACGCCCGGCTGATTTTTTTTATTTATTGTGGAGATGAGGTCTCGCCAAGTTGCCCAGGCGGGTCTCGAACCCGCGGGCTCAGGCAATCCACTCACCTCAGCCTCCCAAAGGTGCGGGATTACAGGCTGAGACACGGAGCCGGGCAGTCGCAGTTTTATTAGCGCCGGTGGGACTCAGCAGGTTAATGCTCCCAGGCTGAGCACCCGGGGGAGGGAGGAGAGGGGTCTTACACCTTAGTTTAGGTAAGGGTGGGGGTCGGGTTGTGTGACCATACACTTTCTTTGGAATTTACAAGGTTGTACTTAGCAAAACCAGATTTTCAAAGAACAAAAGATCTCCAGGATATGCATAACAAGCAGGGGTTATAACTTCCCAAAGAGAGGATTTGGGTTAAGGTTGTATATTGGTTACCATCTTGCATTTCCAGGAAAGCAGTCTTTTGCTTTTGGTTTTCTCAAGCAAAACCTGTCTAGCAGGTTTTTGGAGCTTGCAGATTGATCTTTAAAGGAATACTTTTAACTGTTTTTAGCCCCTCTCTGCCACAGGGAGACAGCGGCTGAGATGGTCAGCATTGTATTCACCGACCAATCATATTTAATCCTTGTGGCAGTGGAGGAAGAGCAAGTAGAATCCTAAATTGTGTTCCAGTGAAGACTACTAAGAGATCTTCTCCCTTGTCCTGGGGCAGATGTACCTTTGTGTGTGTGTGTGTGTGTGTGTGTGTGTGTGTGTGTGTGCGCGCGCGCATGTGCACGTACCGGGGTTTGTATGTGTGCACCTGTTGTGTGTGCTTGTACATGTGTGCACCTGTGTGTGTATGTGTGCACATGTGTGCATATGCAGCATGTATTCCATTTCATGGTATGCCTTTGTTTGTTATAGGATATTGGAGGTTTTTATAGTTAAGAGAAATAGGCTCAGCTACTGAATGCTTGAAACTTGAAAGGTGTTAGTGAAGAGCAATGCAAACTGTATTTATTTATTCATTCAAAGATAATTTTCTGGACAATTATTTTTATACCAGGCACTCAATCCTCCATTCTCTCCTGCAGTACAAGAGGGAATTTTGGTGCAAAAGGTATAAAAAAATACATTCCAGTCAGAAAATATTTTTTTAAATGGCCAGGTAACCTACTTCTTATACACACCTGCCACCCAGAGCTCCGGGGCAGTGGCGAATCGTAGGCTACTTGGCGAGCTTCAGGAAGACGAGAGCTATCCATCCAACATGTGGTCTGAAGGCCAGTGCAGATCCATTAACTTTATTAGGGGTCTGCAATCAGGTATGTAAGAACTCTGAGTGTCAGGGTTTAGACAATTTGTTGTAACTTCGCATTACCACAACATCCAATAACTGAATAGCTTTTTTTTCCTTCAAATCGCTTTCACTACGGCTTACAATCACTCCATTGAAGATGAAAACTAAAACAAAACAAACTTGCTGTTCAAGAGACAGTTTAAAAATAGCAGAAAATAGTATTTTGCCCTAGGCTCCTTCTCCACACCTTTCAGGGACCTTCAGCTTTCTGCTTTTACTAAGGCCTAACAGCTTTCCTCAGATTTTTTTTCCAATTCAGCTATTTTAGCATTTTTACCTTGTATATCAAAGGGGAATATTTATAGCTTTCTTAGCAGTTAAAGAAAAAATGTATTTCTCATCTGTATGATAACATAAATCTAAAATGAGTTAGATTTTGTGGTATTAGAAAAGCGGTTTATATAAATTGTGATTTTTTTATCTTGAGTACCTGAAATTTGGAGCAGAGAGCTGTCACAATCTAAAACCCCTCCCTCCCCCCATTGGAAGAGATAATTTCTTCATTAGGTGTCCGGGAGGAGAAAGAAAGCATTTAATCTAAAGCCCGATAAGCTTATATTAGCTCTTTGTCTTATCTATTTTCTTAATAAACACTACAAGAAGCGTGGAGATCTGCACACAATTTCAATGCTAAGAAAAGGAGTTCTCATATTTCAAAGGCTAAAAAGCCACTTATTCCTGTTTTCTGTTTCTCTCTTCGAGGTATCACTTACTTAGGAAAAGCCCAAAAGCAGTCAATAAGCCTTTTCAAGATCTTGGCCACTGGATCCGGGTAGGATAAACATTTCCATATGTATTAACTGCTCTGATGGTAAGTTCAGTCTAGTACGTAAAGTGATGGCTGTCCAATGCATGAGTTAGACTACGAGAGAAACAGAGTATTGGTTTAGGTGACCTCAAACTAAGAAGAGGCGGCAAAATGAAATGAAGAGTCAGACCGTGCTGTCTTCTCCTGAGTAGTATGGCCTAGAACATATTACCAGCATAAGTAGAAAAAATGCATAGTTGGTTACTGGAATGTTCTGTCAGAGTTCTGTTGCTTGCTGCACACAAAGCCAATCACTGAGACAAGCATCGTCAGGGAAGAAGGCTTTTTATTCGGGTGATCTTAGGCAAGGAGACTCATTCTCCACTCTTTCTCCCTGTCCCACAGAAGACAGGGATTTATAGAGGGCAGGAGTGAAGAAAACAAGAGATAGGGAGGGGTAGGGAAGAAGACCTGGTAAACAGGAGGGATCTGGAATCTCATTGTTGGAATGTGATGGACGTGGTGAGTTTTAGTTTCTTCGTAGTTTAGGCCTGGGGGTCAATTTCCTGAGGAAGGAACTCAGATAAGACATGTAGAAGTTTCAAGCTTTGAGGCCAGGAAGGTCAGTGTCCATGTTTACGCAAAAACAAACAAAAAACCTGTAACCATTAGGTCTACGGGGAAGTTAGGCTGGTTTCAAGTGTATAAATAACTTATGCCTAACTGTTTTGTGGTAATTTGGTCATGGGACTGGCCTTTGGTATTACGTGGAAAATATACGTTCCTGCCTTCCCAAAGCCTCCTACTTGGTGGATCTTGATGTCAGAATTTTAGGTCAGGGATCTATGGCGATGGCATGTGGCATGGAGACAGGGCAAGGTACAGAATGCAGCCAAGTGTGTATTTTTTTTACTGGGTTGGATGTTAACAGTTTACCATCTCCATTACATACAATGAAGCTTCTGTGATGGGCGCCACACAGAATAACCCTGTTCCCTCAATATAAAAGACTCCAGGAAACACTGCTGTAAGCAATCCTGTTGGCTTTTGTTAATAACTTTCCCAAACATCTTGAAATAAAGATCTCTCTTTTTTGACATAATGTGCATGGACATCAAAGAATATGACTTTAAAATGTTCCATCCCATTGGAAGTTACAGAACACGACAGGTGCCCAGTGTACCACGAGGGCCAGGCAAGACTGGTGAACGTGCCTTCCAAAGGCAGGAGCCTGGCGAGCAAAGTCTGAGACTAGACTGGGCATGACAGGTCTATAATTGAGCTTGCCTATTGAAAGGCGTAGAGAACAGTCAGAAGGGCGTCCCCAAGATGGCGCCGCCACCCAAGACAACAAAGGCCCTAAACTCCGGCTTTTCCCGCATGCGAAGTTTAAACCTGTGCACCAGTAACTTCTCCCTATAGGAATACTACCTCATAGTCTCCTCCAATAAAGCCCAAACACGGCACTGGCCAGCCCCTGCAAGGCCCATAAATATACCCCTCTCCCTGCATAGCTCTCTCTCTCACCCTCTCCCCCCCTCGCTCTCCCCCCGCCCCGTCTCTCTCTCTCTCTCTCTCTCTCTCCTCCCCTCCCCCACGGTTATAGACCCTTTTCCTTTTTTCCCTGTAGCCACTGTGGCTTTAATAAATCTCTTGGTCTTTAACGGGTGTGGAGTTGTCACTGGCTCCTAAGTTCTTTCACCTATGCCATGCAGATTCAGTACATTCAGAATAAGAAATGGGAATAACTGTCCAAAGAAGCCATACAATGACACTTCACTATATTTAAAATAACACTTAAAGTGAATTACATAGAATATATAAAGCACAGAAAAGAAAAAAGAAGATGCAGGGCATGTCAGTACTGTTGAGGAAAGAGGAAATGCAGAAGCTGGAAGCCTTGGGCAATGGGGACCAGGGGAGAAGAATGGCTGAAAACTCAAGCAGACATTCTCAGGTAGAGTTGCCTGTGGGCTTGGCCCAGAAGCCAAGAAGCCTGGGCTGATTCTGCTTTCCACCTAATGGCATTATAGCCCACTGGTCTTTGTCATATTTTCTTGTTTCTAAACTCTGGCTCTAAACACCAAGTAACCAGTGTCTTTGCTCATTCCTTGTTATACTCCACACCCAACCTCTAGCCCTACGCTGCTCTGAGACCTTCTGGAATGCTTTCAAATCTGGCCCCTCCCAGCTCCTAGCTGAAAAGTTTAATACCTGTAATGCACAGCTGTATGAATGGAATTGAGTGCTTTGGGGCAGGAGAAGGAAGCAGAAGCCTACTTACAAAAGAAAAGTCAGGTTGTATTATGGGATGAAAAATAGTTGATGTTATCACACGTGTCATCTCTTTATTCCCAGTAGAAACAATAGGCTCTTTAACATACAAACAAAAGGAAAGGGCCGCTCTAATGGGAAGTAAGTTGTGTGTTGATCTCTCTTTGGTGGGCTTGTTATGTGTAGATTCTTGACCAAGCTGCTCACTCTTTCAGGCACATCCAAATCACCTGGGCATGGGGACAGTGCCGATTCCTTTTCTGTAGATTCTGGATATAGCCTGTGAGCCTGCATTTCCAACACACTCCCAGGAGGGGGCAGTGCTGATGGTGTCCAGGCCTCATTGAGAGCAGAGTCTCAGCTGGAGGACTTGCCTTATCCTTGCACTAGGGAAGACTCGTCAGCACAGGAGACAACCACAGCCTCCCTCTTGACTCTCTCTGCGAGATACTCCTCACACCACTTGGTTAGTTAGCTAGCCCACCATGTTGTCCAGTTGCTTGCAAGCTCATCAGCTGGCTGGTGTTCAGCATCACCAACCTAAGAAAGCATAACCGGTTCACAAGCACTTGCGGTATGTTGTGCTAAGTACTTTATATATTGATTCTCTCTCCTCTCTCTTGCTTTCATTTCTTTTTTTAGAGCACACCGTGCTTCCTTGTGCGTCTCTGCCCCCTGGAAAAATAAATTTTAGGACAGAAGATCTTTATCTTGCTGTTTGCCACTGTATCCCATGAACCTGGAACGTGACCAGGCACACTAGTAAGAAATCAATAAATATTTTCCAAATGAAATGAAGAAATAAAAAAAATCAATGCCAAATGTGTGTTATTATACTCATATTAGAGATGAGAAAACTAAGGTTTTGTTACTGCAGAATCACACTTTTGAAATACTCCCCAATTCCTTTATCACTATGCCTTACTTCATCTGAACTCATCTCATCAAGAAACTTGGCCCATATTGAAATCATTGATTTCACTAAACCTAACCTGCTGTCAATGAAGTTAAGTAAACATGGATCCTGGTTTGACTCAGTTCTAGACTTTAATCTCCATGTGTCTTTCTGTTGGATAACACTAGGCCTGGTGATCTGAAGCCAGCCTCTAGACCGTGGTCATGGGAAGAGTTGGTGATTCCACTAGATGTCAAAAAAGATACTTCTGCCATCTGTGAAGTTCTTCCCACTACCTTTGCAATAAAGTCCATTAACAGAAGGAAAAAAAATGACATCGACTACAAAACTCAGAAGTATCAGATACTAAGACAAGTAAGAAAAAATAACAAGTACATGAAATTACTCATACAAGGCAATGGTTTATTGGCAATAAAACTGATTATTTAAGAGTATACAGTCTGTGGCTTCCTCTTTTCAGAACTGAAGAATCCTGTTTTTATCATCATATTGCATAGATACATTATAAATCATCAATTCTTCTAGAGAGCAGGGACTCCAATCTTGTCAATTCTGTCCCCTGATCTTCGGAAAATGCAGTTAGAAAAACAACTGCAGTTATAAGAGCATCAAAAATTAAATAGTAATAAATTTAACAAAAGAAATACAAAATATGTAATCTGAAAGCTATACAGTATTGCTGAAAGAAATTATGTAGATCTATGTAATTGAAAACAATTCCTTAGCTCATGGATTGGAAAACCACTTGATTAAGGTGGCACTTTTTCTCAAATTAATCTACAGATTGAACCCGAACCCTGATAGGAATCCAGCTGACCTCCTTGTAGAAACGACCACACTGATTTTAAAACTCATATGCAACTGCATGAGACAAAGAACTGTCAAAACCATCTAGAAAAAAGTAACAAAGTAGATGGACTCACATTTTTTAATCTCAAAACTTGTGATACTGGCATAAGGATAGACATAGATAAATGGCATAGGCCGGGCTCAGTGACTCAGCCTGTAATCCCAGCACTTTGGGAGGCTGAGGAGAGTGGATTGCCTGAGCCTGTGGGTTCGCGACCAGCCTGGGCAACTTGGCAAGACCTGGTCTCTACAATAAATAAATTAAAAAATTAGCCAGACATGGTAGCATGTGCCTATAGTTCTGGCTACTTGGAAGACTGAGGCAGAAGGATCACCGGAGCCCAGCAGGTCAATGCTGGGATGGCTGTGAGTGTGCCATTGCACTCCAGTCTGGGTGACAGAGTGAGACTCCAACTCACACACACACACACACACACACACACACACACACACACACAAAGATAAATGGCATAAAATTGAAAATCCAGAAATAAAACTATATGTCTATGGTTAATTTAAAACCAGAGAGCTAAAACCAATAATTGTTCTGGGACAATTGGTTTGCCACATGCAGAAGAGTAAAGTTGTACTTTTACTTCACATTGTATACAAATATTATTTTTTAAAAAATATACTCAAGATTTAAATGTAAGAACTAAGACCACAAAACTTTCACATAAAAACACAGAAGTTTATCTTCATAGCAGGGCATTCTTAAGTGGAACATTAAAACTACAAGCAACAAATGAACAAACAAATACATTGGACTTTATAGAAGTTCAAAATTTTATGTTTCCAAGGACTCTGCCCCCCAAAAAAGAAAAAAGATAGCCCATAGAATATGAGAAAATATTAGCAAATCACATATCTGATACGGGATTAATATCCAGAATATATCAATAACGATTAGATCTCAATACTAAAATAGAACTGAAAATGGGCAAAAGATCTGAATAGATATTGCTCCAAGGAAGACATGCAAATATTCAATAAGCATAAGCAAGGATGCTTGTCATGATTTGTGATTATAAAATGCAAATAAAAGCCACAATAAGATACCGTTTTATGTTTGCTAGAATGACCAGATGGGCTAGGTGGTTATAGCAGCAAGTGTTAGTGAAAATGTCCAGAAACTGGAACCTTCAGAAACCTCTGGTGGTTGCAGCTGCTTTGGAAAACGCTCTGCCTGTTCCTCAAACAATAATATTTAGGCTTATAATATGATCCAGAAATTCTACTTGTAGGAATATAACCAAGATAAAGAAACCATGTTCAAACAGAAACTTGCAAATTGATGCTCAGAATAGTACAAATAGCCATCCACCAACTGCTGAATGGAAATGTGGTTTACCCATACTGAAAGGAGGTACCCTGAGAAACTTAGAATAAACTTAGTTCACATTTTGCCTCAGCATAACCATGTTTGCTTAGACTGACATACTTTGAATCTAGCACAGGTTAGACATAGATAAATACATTTCCAATAGGCATATTTTAGGAGGTGTTAAGACATTTTACTGCAGGCAAAGCTGGCAGCCTACCCCACCCCCTCAGCAAATTTCCATCAGATGCAAGACAAGGACAGCCCAACCTTTCGATTCATGGTTTAGCATAGTAATCTCTAAGAAAGTCTCTAAGAAACTTTCAGATTCCTTGCTGAAGGCAGAAGGTCAAAGATCACCCCTTAGCTGGCTGAAGCCATAGAAATGATAATAAGACCACCTTTTTGCTAAAGAGCTTATGGATTAGAACCATCTGACAAGTCTCTTGCAGGAAAAACCCCTCCCCTTGCCTACCGCCATCTAACCCACCAACATGGCAGTAATCGTGACTAACCCACCCATCCAACTGCTGTCCATCACCTGCTATCAGTACCTGAACTTATCTGCCCCATTGTGACAAGGTGGAGCAGATCACCACCCAATCACCTTAATGACCTTCTCTCATCAAAGAGAAGGACTGAAAGAATTCAACCACCAGCAACCAGCAGCCATTGCCTTGCTAACTGTGCATGGCCATGTGCTCTTTGAGCTATGGCCAGGCCATGTTTTCATAAGTTTTGGACTCCTCTCCCACCTCTCTCTCCCTCTCTAATTTAGTTTTTATTTATGTATGTGTATATATATATATATCTGAGTTGGAGTCTTACTCCATTGCCCAGCCTGGAATGCTGTGGCAAACTCACGGCCACATGAGCGTTGACCTGTGGGGCTCTGGTGATCCTTCCACCTCAGCCTTCCAAGTTGCAGGAACTACAGGTGTGCGCTACCACACCTGGCTAATTTTTGATGTATTGTAGAGATGAGGTCTCGCCAAGTTGCCTGGGCTGGTCTCAAACCTGTGGACTCAGACAATCCACTCACTTCAGCCTCCCCAAGTGCTGGGATTACAGGCTGAGTCGCTGAGCTCGGCCTCTAGTTTTTAAATAAACTATATTTTCTAATCTAATTTCTGTGCAATTCTTTACAACTTTCATGTGGCATCAGATCGCACACAAGACAACCCACATTCCCAGCGGGACTGGCTTAACATTCTGGGGCCACCGCTGGGAGTGTGACCTAACACATACAATGGAATATTCAGCCATTACAGGAATGGAGAACTGGTCCATGCCACGACGTTGATAAACATTGAAAATATTTTGCTAAATAAAAGAAGCTGGTCCCCAAAAGTCACATAGTATATGTTTCCATTCATGTGAAATTTTTTAGAGGAATAGCTCAGTCAAGACAAAAAGCAGATGATGGTGCTTAGGACTGGAGTGGGGAACGGGCCAAGACAGTGATCGCTAAAGGGCACTGTTAGGGTACCGCAGGGTGAGGGTGGAGAGGCGCAGGGAGGCGCACAGCACCGCGGGACCTGGCAAGCTGGAGGTGCCATGCTGGGAACCCAGAGATCTGAGTAGATGCAAAGGATTGCGACACACAAAAAGGCTAAGAAAGAAAAGTTTATTTAAAAGTAAATTAGAGAGAAGAAGAGAAGGAAGAGAGAAGATTCACCTCCCCAAGGTGGGGGAGGGGACCAAAGCCAGGAAGCAGGGCGACAGCCATGGCTCAAAGAGCACATGGCCACACCAGAGTCTAGGGCAATGGCTGCCGGTTGCTTGTGGTTGAGTCCTTTTAACCCTTCCCCTTGATGGGGGAAGATCATTAGGGTGATTGGGTGGTGGTCTGCTTCCACGTCATCACAAAGGGGCAGGCGAGCGCAGGCACTGATGATGTCAGGTGATGGACAGCAGGCAGATGGGTGGGTTAGCCACATGACTGCTGCCATGGTGTGGCTTATCTGTGACATGTGTGTCACAAAGGGCTGATTAGGTTAACCCTGGGGGGTGGATTCCTGCAAGAGGCTTGTTAGACATTTGCAATTCACAAACTCAGACATTTGCAATTCACAAACTCAGACATTTGCAATTCACAGACTCAGACATTTGCAACTCACAAATTCCTTGACCAAAGGTGGGGTGGTCGTATTATTACTTTTTTGACTTTGGCCTTGACAAGGAATCAAAAGTTTACTAGAGATGATTATGCTAAACCAGGAATGGTTGGGCTGTCCTGGTCTTGCATCTGAAGGAGATTTGCTGAGGGGGGATGGGATGGGATAGGCTGCTGCTTGTTTTGCAGTAGAATATCTGAAGACTTTCAAATGGCAATGCTGAGGCAAAAAGACTAAACTAAGAATAAGCTATGTTTCTTCTAGGTTTCTATAGGTTCCTTTCAGGCACAGGGCTGCTTTTTTGGCAATGAAAATATTCTGAAATAGGCTGTGGTGATGCAGTTACACCTATCTGTGAATAACACACTAAACACTGTTGAATTTTACTTTGAATGGGTAACGTGTACGATATGTGACCCGTACCTCAATAAAGTAGTTAAGGATTGTTTGAAAGATGCTTCTGAGGAAATTCTGGCTTTCCTGTTTCTTTATGTGTTCAAAAGATTTTAAGATGCCACTCTTTTCCACGCACTTTCTAGGTCATGGAAATAACAGGGTCGGCAAAACTGACAAGGCCTCTCCTCACCTCTCCATGCCACCCCAGTCTACACTCCTCTGCTTCTGTGGGTAGGAACTGATTCAGTTAATTCAGCGGGTGCGTGTTGCCCGTCAGCTGTATGCTTGCTACTGAGACGACAGAAATCCAGGCCATGGTCTATGTTCTCAAAGTAGCTCAAGAGGAAAAGGTAAACAGCGAAGCGGTGACAGAAAGGAGGGGTGTAATCCAGCTTGCAGGGTCAGGTGACCGAGGTTTTCAAAGTCCCCTGAGGGAGGCCACGGAAGGGTGGGTAGTGCCAGCCACTAGAGGAAGATCAGTGTGGCAGCAACTCCAGGGAGCTGACGAGGCAAAGGTGTGGAGAGGAAGAGAAGTTTAAAAGTCTGAGTTTCCCACCTTTAAGGAGATGCAAACCGATAGAGTATCAGAGGGGAAGCATTTCTCTTCTGTTTTACCTGTCGCTCCACCCACTTTGCCTTGAAAGCCCTATAGCAGAAGCGAGACCAGCTAGAGGCTCAGAGAAAGTGAAAATATTTCCCGAATGAGCAAGGAAGGCAGAAATGGGCATAGCCGGGAGCAGAGGAAGAACCAGGGAGAAAACAATTCCTCAGTGTATTACTAAGTATCCAGTGCTAAGAAATCCTGTAGGATTGAGGATTTAGGAGGCTGAGCGGGCCATAAAAAGCTTAGCCATCTGCTTAAGAATAATACCTTGGATTTATACAGCACATTGACTTCCAAAGCACCTTCCCATCTCTGTCCCCCGGGCTTTCTGCCTGGCTGTGGGCGAGGGGCACAGGGCTTGCCGAAGGGAGCATCTCCGGGGCTTCCCTCAGGGAGTGCCGAGGTCAGAGCCTGAAGGAAGCCCGTCCCGCTCCCTGCAGCCCAAGAGGCATCCCAGGTTACAGAGGCAGGAAAGAAAAGTGCTTTTCAGGACACTGTGCTAGAGGCTTCAGAAGCACCTCATCTTCCCAATAACCTAAAAATGCGAATGTCAGCCCCCTCTTCCTATCAAGGAAGCAGAATGCATGGGCCATTAAGTAGCACGACCCAGGCAACAACCAATGAACGGTGGCACTGAGTCTCACAACCAGACAAATCTGCACACTCTCTGTTGTCGCGTGCTGCTTCAAAAGGCGAAGACCTGGGTTTCTGCTGCAGACAACTGAACTCGTGAAACTGCTGAGATATAAATGAGGACCCTGGTAGTTTTGGGGTGGGGGGGTTATTGTTTTTCTCCAAACTATGTAAACTTTGCTAATACCAGGGAGTCTTTGGTGGCATTGTTATGTAATAAGTATATGTATCTGATGTACACATACTGTGTGAGTGTAGCATAATGTGTGCAGCTTACATATACCTACAATATGCATATAATAATATAAAAACAAGTACAGATATACACATACATCGTCATTGCGGACAGGCACACTGAACTGATCCATCGAAGCCAGCAGAAAAAGAGCAAAGTCCGTTTGGAGGGTCAGAGCAGCAGCCGTCAATGGAAGAAGATTACCTTTGCAGGACCTTAAGGGGAGGCCTCTAGGTATCAGCCGATGTCAGAAGTCGTGCTGGGAGGGTGGAGTGGAGGGGTAGAGAGGGATGGTTAGGAAGAAATAGAATAATTTTAGATTCCAAAGACCTCCAGTCACGGGGATGATAATCCTTATGGTTGATTTGCTAGGGAGTCCGCATGTTTGAATGCATCAATGAGAAAGGTGACTACAGAAACGAAGCCGTGAACTTAATATTGCCTGTGAATTGCTCTGAGAGTTACATCAGCATTTTCCTGCCTCCTGCATAAATTTAAAAGAAGCTTATGCCCTTTGGAGCAACCCAGTAAAATTAAGCAATGAGGCAAAGATACCCTTCTAGAAGGACATAATCTGGAAAGACAAAAACATCAACTATAAATCAATGCCTGTTGATTTAAATAAATAGGGTCGTTGCCCTCTGGTAAACTGAGTTCAGAGGCTGGGTAGAGCAGCCTCCCTTGTTTGGAAACTTATTGACATTGCATTTCTCAGCAGAAACCCAAAGGAGAATTTCCTCCAAGACTTACTGTGCTAGCCTGCAGTTTCAGATTTTATCCAGATGCTATGCACATCTGAAGCAAAGTCAAATGGAGGCACTAGACTATGGGTAGGCTGAGCTTTGATGGGAGTCATCTATTTCTTTTGTAAATTAAAATATAGCATTAATCAGACACCTCCATAGAGGGACGAAATCCGCTTCCCCAGGAAGTGCAAGCATGTGTGACATACGACCACCTCATTCACAAGTTGAACAAAAGACACACAGCTTATACTCAAGCCTTCTATAGTGTATAAGTCTGGGTTTTGCAAATCCTAGTGTTAATTCTCACCATTATTAGCTCTGTGATACATCATTAATTAGCCCCATGCTCTTAGACAAATCCATTTTATTTCTGGGCCACAGATTCTTTAGCTAACAAGTAAGGATAGAGCTTTCTGGCTCAAAAGTTCCTAACACGCCATTTTTCTTTGGTTTATAAAAAAGACAAAGCCCAGTCAAGTAGAAGGAGGAAATTTTAGGTTTCAGAACCAGAGACTTAGATTCAGATCTGTCCTCCCCTTCCCTCAGCTGGTGAGAAATTATGCCACTCTCCACGCTCCTGTGTCCCCAAATGGGAGTACTATAAACTTGTGTCATTTTAGGAGTGCAGTGCCCTAGACCACAATGTCTAAATGCTGAAAGGAGGCTCGCAAAATGCAGTCAGGTATTTGAAGGGGAAGTTCGAGGGGAAGGTCTCAGGTCTTGCCAAAAGCACGTTTTTGAGCAACAAAACACTTCCTGTCATCAAGGCTACTCCCACCCTCTCCCATAAAGAATACTGAATCTGACCCCCAAAAACCAAGAAACAAAAACTCTTCCCTCAACCCCCACTTGTGCAGGAAAATGGCAAGTTACAGCCGGGCTCGGTGGCTCAGCCTGTCATCACGCACCTTTGGGAGGCTGAGGTGAGTGGATTGCCTGAGCCCACGGGTTCGAGACCCGCCTGGGCAACTTGGTGAGACCTCGTCTCTACAATAAATCAAAAAATGAGCCGGGCGTGGTAGCGCGCGCCTGTAGTTCCAGCTACTCGGAAGGCTGAGGCGGAAGGATCGCTGGAGCCCAGCAGGCGAGGCTGCGGTGGCCGGGAGCGGCCACTGCACTCCAGTCTGGGCGACAGAGTGACACTCCAACTCAAAAAAAAGAAAGAAAATGGCAAGTTACACAGAGCCCTCTGCAACTAACATGCGATAACCCTTCATCTTTTAAGATACCACCCCCTCGCTAGCCAGCCCCTTTGCGGCCAACCAAGGCCTGCTGAAATGTGCCTGACAACCAATTAAATGCCACTTCCTAAATTGCCACCTTAATAGAACCCATGTCCATCAATGTTGATTCTTTCTACTCTGTAAAATTTATTCTCTTTCCAAATACCTCAAGCCCTTGCTGAAACAAAAGTGAGGGCAGATGGATTAAGTTTATAAATAAACAGACTTTGTTAATTTGGCGTCCGACACGGTTTTGTCTCTGACACCAAGAAAAGGTTTAAGCAGAGAAAGAAAGTCCTGCCTGTGAATGCTGTCTTTGCTTAGTAGTCTAAATAAATAAGGAAGTCTATAGATGGATAAAAATGTGGAATACAAGGGAGGGTTTCCCCCCAAAAAGAATTTATTTATGAAAAATTGTGCATTGAGGCTTACACACATAAGTTCCAGTCACCTTCAGGGTCCTCTCTGTTTGATGCAGTACGCCTATCAAGGTGCCTTTTCCCACTGCTCAGACCAATTTTGAACTCCTCGATTTTGATGCCTTTTTGTGCTTCTGCTGTTTTGGGTTTCACTTCCACTCCGGTAACACCTTACCCTTTGAGAAGTTTTTCATCCAGGGAAACAAAAAAGTTGCTCAGGGCAAGATCTGGTCAACAGGGAGGGTGAGACATGGGGGTCGTTCAGGTTTGGGTCAAAAACTGCGGAACACTCAGCACGGGGTAGGCAGCAGAGCCCGTACATTTTTTTTCTCTTTTAATTTTTATTTAAAATTGTGGGAGCTGGGCTCGGTGGCTCAGCCTGTAATCCTGCGCCTTGGGAAGCTGAGGCGAATGAACTGCATGAGCCCGCGGGTTCGAGACCTGCCCGGGCAACTTGGCGAGACCTCATCTCTACAATAAATCAAAAAATGAGCCGGGCGTGGTAGCACGCGCCTGTAGTTCCGGCTACTCGGAAGGCCGAGGCGGAAGGATCGCCGGAGCCCAGCAGGGCGAGGCTGCGGTGGCCGGGAGCCGCCACTGCACTCCAGTCTGGGCGACAGAGCGAGACTCCGACTCAAAAATAAATTAATTAAATTAAATTAAATTAAATTGTGGGGTACAATTCAGGGCTAGGTATACAAATACTCACCGCACAGGTACCCTTATTGATGAGGTTCTCTCCCTTGCCAGGCAGATAACAACTACTGTTAATCCCACCTCCCCACCCCCCAAACCCCCTCCCCGCAGTTTCCAGCCACTTTCAATTCTTTTCACCCATCATGAAATGGGCAAGCGTGTTGAAAGCATCTCCAAAAAATTCACTGAAGCCAAATTCATCCTCTCGCAACAACGTAAGCTGGTATGCTAAGGCCAGTGGGCTCCTAGAACCCTCACCGAGGGGAGGAAGCCTAGGCTCCGAGGGGCCCACCTCCAAAAGACAGTTCTGGTTTTCCGGGGTCCCCTTTGTATGATCGACCCAGGCATGAGGTGTGTTGTAACTTGCTGCTGTTGTGGGGGTGGTTTGGTTATTGAGAGAATGGGAGCCTTACGAAGGGGTTCGATCCCCTCTCCTGCTCTCCCTCACCCAGCAGACACCCTCTGCAGCAAGACCCGCGCCAGATGCAATGCCTCAGTCTTGGGTTTTCCAGCCTCCAGAACCATCAGTCAAATAAATGTCTGTCTATTATAAATTACCCAGTCTGTGGCATTCTGCAATAGCACTGCAGAAAAGACTAAGACACACTTAAAAGTGTGTTATATCTATATAAACTGTGTGGTTCGTCAGTTTCATAGCTTTCCAAGAGACCAGAACATTTCAACTGGTGGGTACTTGGAAATCAGTGGCTTGTCTCTGGATGATGGTGATAGCCACTGACAGAGCTTCAAGGTTGTACCAGGTACCAAACTGAATGTTGCAGCTCCCAGATTCACGATTCAAGCAGTGAGTGAACACTATTTCTTTTCACAGAATGAGAAAGCTGAGACTCAGAGACTGAGGTCTTTGTCTATAGTGACATGACTCATAAATAGTGAAACCAGGATTCCAAAGGTGATTCCACAACTCAGAGTTTCCAGGGCATCAGTCTTTATCTAGCTTAAACCCTGGGCCTTTTTGTCAGTCATAGAAATTAACTTGTCAGTCTCCAATGCTTCCACGTTTTCTAAAGTTTTTTCAATGTCTTTGTTTAGCAGAAAACTCACCTTTCATGCAAATCTCACGCTATAATGAATTCCACCCAGTCGTTCATTTTTATAGACTTTTTTATACAAACATACTGCAAAGGTGATTCAGATCGTGCCGTATAAATCATAATGGTGAGTTGATGGGATTTTTTTTCCTAGACACTTTGTCTTTTTTTCATACCCTTTATATTGTTATTAAATCAAGAAAATGTTTACATGCTTTGTTGGAAATAACACAAAAAAGACAAGGTATCCTTGTGTATGCTAAGGGGCTGCCTAAATGAATCATTAAGATCCAAGCCTTGTAGACATATTCACACTGCAGGCAGATACAAGAGGAGGATAAAGTTCAGAATATACATATGTAGATTATGCAAATAAGCCTCCACTATTGTAATAATATTGTTGAAGCCATAAAAGGTTGAATACTATTTGCTTATTTTTATTTTTTAAATGAAGATTTCATTGGCTTTGTGGAAACCTTTTGCAAATTATATAATTTTGGAACTTTACAGCCTACATTTGCCAAGAGGGTGCATACATACTAGTAATATAAAGCAAAATATATAAATTGAACTAGCTATTGGTGGGGTCAGTTAAGTTTGCTTTTAAAATCTCTCTTTTTTTTTCTTTTTGATTCTTTTTTTTCCCATGCAGCTTAGGATGATCAAGGAATCTTCGATTGCTAGATCATATGGGAGTCAAGATTTTAAAGACCAGATGGACGCAGGCATTTTATGATCTGAAGGAAGAATGCCATTGCAGTCACAGTGCAGAAAAAGGCAAAAAGTGCTATTAAACTTGGCAGGTTTAAGAAACAGATATAGTAGTATGTAGAGAAAGAGAAGAGGATGTGATAGGAAGAGGTGAAAAAAATAGGTAGGAGCAGAAATGTAGGGTCTTCAAGAGCTAGATCAAGGTTTATATATCTTATTCCAAATGCAATGGGAATTGAATCAGATTTTGAGTGAAAAATACACAGAGCCTTTAAACATGCTCAACTCAAAAAAATTCACTGAAGTTAGAGTTGTGAAAAGTGTGAGCCAGGAAACTCGCAGAGATATTGGGGCCTCCAGAGTTTAGCAATGATTGGAGGATCTTACCACTCCTTGGTCTGAAGGTGAAAATGCAAGTAAAAATGGAAGGAATATTACGAGACAAAAGACTGCCAATCAGGGCTCTATACCTAAAAAAGTAGCCAATGCTAGAACAAATGAATAAACAAGAGGACTCACAGGAATACATACTTCAACCTCTGTCTTCTTCTTCTTGGTTGGATGGTGCAAAGAGTTTCTTCTCATCTCCTTTTTGATTGGACAGTACAGATGGTCAGCTTCATAGAGTGCTGAACATGGTAGGAAAGGGGGGATGATAAATGGGGGTGAGGGAGAAAAACATAGATTAATCATACGGGTATTTTATATGGAACTCATAAAAGAAAGAGTCTTAAGTTTAAAGGTAGGCTTGCCCTAAAATGAACAGGGTCTTTCCAAAAATGAAAATGGCTTGTGGCTTTATTTGGAGCACATCAAACTGAGGAATCATCAGAACAACTGTGTGAGACACGTGGGAAAACATCTGTCATTGGATTGTTTTAAATCAGACCACGGAGCATCCTCTTTGGATAAAAAGTTGTCAGAAACAGATGAGAATGTCTAAGGCTCTAGATGCATCAAGTCTCTTCACGTAGAATGATTGCATAGCTTATAGTTATTTCCACCTAACCACATTAAATTATTTGGTCAGTTTTCTAAAATACAGTTTACTTGAGTCTTTCCTAAACACAGTGAATCTTTATGTCCCTCCTGCATATGGATCTGATGCAGAGTCATGTTTGGGAATCAATAACGCGGCGAACCAACTGCAGGATTTCTCAGCCCAAATGACTGGATTCCATTCTGGGCTCTAGTGATGTAGTAGTTCTGTCGTATTTATTTTTCTGAGGCTCACTTCCTTTGTCTTAAGTGAAGATAACGATATTACTTATATTTTTGTCACAAAGAATTGAAATACAATATTTGACATACAGTAGGTCTTTGTAAAAGCTAGTTACTATTACGGTTGTCCGTATTCAATGATAATGAGTAAAACATGAAGGAGGCAGAGCACGCAGTCTACTGAATTGCACTTTTCAAAGTTTCTTACGACAGTTCTGGGCGGTGGCAGGGAGAATGGAAGGGAAGTTATTTAGTAAACGACTGAGACGACCAGAATGTACTAAATAGTACCGTCAACAAACAAGAAAGTAGCTTGCCAATGACTTGCTTTAGGGTAAGACAATGTCATCCTTGTCCTGAGAAACCTTTTTATTGATGGCTTGAGTAAATGTTAACGAGAAGAATGAGCAGACAAACGGACTAGATCCATAAACCGCATTAGACCAACTCCAACTAGACCAAATATTCGCTAGATTACACGTAAATTTCAGTACTTGGTTTCAAATAATCAACTGCATGCCTGCTAGGGATGAAATGTTGATATGTATCATTCAATTCAAAATTTACAAAAGAAATTACTCCTAATTTTAGTTCCAATGTATACAGAACTCAGAAGTCGTAACTTATAAGAGAAAGAAAAAAGAAGAAAGAAAAACCTTTAAAAATTACCCTGTTTTTCTTGGACACATCATAAAACTGAGGTTACAGGACAAACTACCACCCTAGAATTTTGAGAGATAAAAAAATCCAAAGAGTCACAGGCAAGACTTACCTGGAGCAGAAGATGCTGCAGTCTTAAACTGGTTAGAACATTTAATGGCACTAATGACAAATTTCTGGAGGCTGATTGTGGTTAGTTTGTGAGCAAAAGTTCCTTAGCCTCCTTAGACATCCTTAGATTTTACCTTCAAAGACCCTGTCATGTTTTCACAGTGACCAATTCAGAAGAGACACCCTCCTGGCTCTACCGGGAGTAACTCTTATGGAAAACACCAAAAGTGTTCTCCATAACAAAAGTCTGCTTTCCAGAGAAATGCAATTTATCAGAACTTTATCCCATTTGTGGAAAGCCATTTCTCCCACTGTGGAGCCTCCACTAGCCTTCTGGGTAGGATAGGTTTAAAAAAAGAAGAGGAAGATGAGGAAAGAAGGAAGGAAGGAAGGAAAGAAGGCAGGAGGCAGGCAGGAAGGGAAGAAGAGTGAGACTTCAACTCAAAAAAAAAAAAGAAGGAAAAGAGGAAGAGAGAGAAAGAAGGAAAAATTATAAATGTCACATCTCAGACTCAGGCCCACTGAGTTCATATGGAAATCCAAAGTTAACATAAGAGAAAAACAAAGACGCTAGAAAAAAAATGGAAGCCTCTGGCAACTACAGCTACAAGAAATATTAAGCACATTTCACCTCTAACAAAGATGAACTTAAAACCTTATAATAAAGGGCTTTTAACGCTAGTCCCTAATAACGTCATATCATGTCTGGCGTTGGGGAAAAAAAAATTGCAACTCAGGCTGAAAGGCAAGGAAAAAAAACATGCTCTGAGAAGCAGTGAAAGTGTCAGAGTCAGACTCAGGTATTACACAAATGTTGAAATTATGAGAGAAAGAATTTAAAACAATTCTGATTAATATGTTGAGGAATCCAATGGAAAGAGCAAGCACCATGCACGAAAAGATGGGTAGTATAAGCCAAGAAATAGATACACTAAGAAAGAGTTAAAAGAAATACTAGAAAACAAGGAAGTATAACAGAAATGCCATTAATGGTATCATCTGCAGACTGCAGAATCTAACTGTAGTCCACATGTGTGAAACAACTTCACTGACGTGTGTGAAGATAACAAGGTGCTGATGTAAGTAGCTTTGGAGAGAAATAGAATCAGCAGGACTGAATAAAGGTAAAAGAAACTGTACACAAGTACTGTACTCTAGATATTAAATTTATTTCCTATGGGACAATATTTGCATAATGACATTATATAATAAAAGCAGCACAAAAGACAGCAAGCAATTACACTGAATTAAAGTATACTTAGTCTCTCTGATTATCTGAAATGTGTAAAATGTCTAAGTATATATTAAGCTTTTACAAATCAAGTATTCTTATAATATCTAGTAAACTACTACAAAATAGTAAAATTATTTAAACTATATAGCTATCAATATAATGCAGGAGAAAATGAAATAATAAAACAACATCAAACCAAAATAATTCAATTTAAAGATAAAAAAGAATGTAGAAAAATGGGAGAAAAAGAAAGATAGTAGATTAAAAGTCAAAAAATCAATAATTATATTAAATATAGGCATACTACATGGTTCAATTAATAAGAAAACTATCAGATTAAATAAAATAAACAAGCAGAAAAGCAAGCAAAATGAAAAAGGAACTTCAACAAATATGACTATAAATATAAGATAGTCAAATGCTAAAAAGAAAGGGATAGAAAAAGTAATCTTATGTAAATAATATAAAACTCATTGAAAATAATATCAGAAAACTAAGCTTTGAAACAAGAAACATTGCTTACTTTGAAAAATAATGTTTTATAATAATAAAAGTGAAGACAATAAAAAGATAAAATTTCTAAAATTGTTTGTGTCTAATAATTTAGTCCCAAAATGAGTAAAGTAAAAAAAAGACAGAGAAACAAAGAGATAAAAAGAGATTTCAACTCAGTAACAGAAAGAAAAAAGTAGGCAAAAATTGGCAAAATTATGAAGTATTATAACAAGATGATTAATGTTAAAGAATGCATATTTCTTTTTTCAGTATGCTTGGAACATTTAACAGAGTTAATTTTATTCTGGAATACTAAGTCACATATTTCAATTGGCTTAAAAAAATATAGAATATATTCTCTGACTACAGTTAACTTGAACTAGAAAAGAGTTACAAAAACTTAACTAGAATTCCCCATATCCTCATGTTTGGAAATTATTTTATGGATCTCTAAATATCTCATTGGTCAACAAAGAAACCCCAATGGAAAACAGGACTATAAGAAATAGTAAAAAATGTAAAATATCAAAATGTGTGAGCAATATCTATAGCCATTCTTAGAGAGAAATGTATAGACTTAAATATGAGGCAATGACAATCTCAATCACTTAGATTTGATCATTACACATTGTATGCTGGTATGAAAATATCACAGGTACCCCATAAGTTTGTGCAACTTTGATGCTTCCATAAAAATGAAAAATTGGAAGTAAAGAATCTGAAAAAAAAATACTAAAATGCATTTACTAAATATCTCTTCCAAGGACTTAGTGAGAGGTCGCAAACTAAACCCCCAAAAGTAAAATGAGGGCGCAAATAAGGACAACAACAGAAACAAATTAAATAGAACACAAGCCCACATATACAATATGGCATGGAGTACTAACAAACCAAAAATTAGTTATTCAAAGCTAGTGGTACAACAGACAAACTCTTTGAAATTCAATCAAGTAATAAAGAGCAAACCATAAAGTGGGTGGGGCGGGATTGTCAGTGGTGGGAAACGGCAGGAGAGAGCACACCTCAACAAAGGGAACCTGCATAATGAACATTTGTGTACCTAACCCTCAACTGTACCCCACATCTTCAAAATAAAAAAAATTAAAAAACAAAAACCAAAAATAAGATATCACTGTCAGCCCTATGAAAGATATTAAGATATTATAAGAATTTTATGATTGATAAAAAAATTACAAGCCATTCTTTCTCATAAACAACCCTAAGTAAAATAGTAGTAACCTTAATTCAGTGATATTTCAAATAATAGCACAATGGCCAAGTTGGGTTTTTCCCAGGAGTAAAACGTTAGCTTAACATTTGAAAAAATAAATCTGTGTAATTCGTTAAATTAATTAAATATTGGAAAAAAGTCATGAAGCATTTCAAAGTATGCAGTAAAAGTAGCCTCATGACATTTAACATCGTTTTATTTTTTTAAAAATTAATAAAACATCATAACAATTTTATTTGATTATGGATGTCTATAAAAAAACAAATCATAGAAAACTTCAAAATTAGTGGTAAATTACTGTTGAGAAATAAAATGACATAAAGTTATTCTGTCACCATTTTTATTAAATAGCATACAGAGAGTCTTAGATGGTGAAACAAGACGAGAAAACAAGCATATAAATATTAGAAAGGAAAAGGTCACCCTGCTGTTAATCTAGAACGTAAAACAAAAACCAAAAAGCAAACCCAGAGTATCAAGACACTGGATTATTTGAAATACTAAAATCAACCGGATCTGTTTTCATCAAGACACAGCAAGTTAAAATAAGAGTTCTTCTGTTCCCTAACAGCTGTCAGGACGCATTCCTCCAAAGGACTGAGCCTTGTGTGAGCAAAGCAAAGATAAGATTAGCAAGAACTATTAAAGATAATAATGCTTTGCTTCTTCCAGACACATCAAGGTTCATATCAAGGCTGTCTCTTTATCAAATGATAGGTATAGGTAGACTATACGGATATGAAATGCTCAAGAACTGTAAAAACCGTGATGAAAATCACCAATCTGCTAGAAAGCGTGTCCTCACTGCATTCGCATCTTTTTCATATTTGTGCATCTTTTCATTGATCCTTGATTTGGATTATATCTCAGGTGAAATTTTTACTTGATTTCAAAGAGGAGGTTGTGCAAGGAGGTTGCTATTTTTGAGTCAACTTAAGTAACTGAGTAATAGGAACATGCATTAGAAATAATAGCGCTCTCAATATTTTCTTATTTGTTCAAATAATTAGAAAAAATACATCTATTAACTTTTCCCAAAAGATCACTGTGTTTTCTAAATTTATATTTTCTTATACTTTAGTATCAAGTCTCTGAACTGCTATAATTATCTAAACTTTTATCTGCTCATTTATTCATTTCAGCATGAACTAATTAAATGTGGAATAATTAATGGGACTATAGTTCATTTCACTGTAAATAATGCATCATCAACAATTATTAATTCACCTTTTAAAGACAGAGTTAATGTGGTCTAAACTTTATTTTCTTTTTCTTGTTAATTTGCACTGGGATCTCTCCTGTTTTGGTAATTAGTATTGTTCATTTGTGGATGCATAAATTAATTGGAAAAGTTCATCGTATAAAGAGATGCATTTAATTTCAAACTTTGCTTTTTATGTTTAGTAGTTATTTATCTAAACTTGTAGTAAGATGATGTTTTAATCAGTGTGTGCTACCAGTAATTATGAAGCCAACTTTATTCAGAAAGAAAAAAATAATGCTTAAGGCCTTGTGGTCATAAGAAATGGAACCATCTGAATTTAAATATATAAACGCGTTTAGTTGTACAGATACATAAGGAGATGATAAATAAAATACTTTTGATGACAAAAATATATTACATTAAAATAAAATCTTTGAGAAAATAAAGGAAATACAAGCTTAAGGAGACAATAAGACAATATAAATATGTGACTTTGAAAGAGCTTTTTATGTTTAAGTGAATAGCTGTAGTGTTTCATTGTTGTGATATTTATATTCCACAGGATACATTTAAAAGTTATGGAACACTTTTATTTTAAAATGTCATTATTTAAAGTCACCACCATACATACTATTTGTGATGACAGTATTTAAACGTGAGAGGGAAATGTTTTAGATCAACTTAAAATGTACAAAGATATTCATGTTTTCATAGTTTATTTAGATAATATTAGAGCAGAAACTTTAAAGACTCCTGAGGTAGATTGTATATCTGGTCCCTTGAAAATTAAGAGCCTCGACTTGACACAAAACTTATTCTAGCTCAATGTCAAGATCAATCTATGAAACCTGGGAGGAAGAAATGAGAGAACAACTGATAAAAGCCCAAACAGGAAACACCCAGGTACAGGGAAGTCTGGCCCAAAATTTCTAGACAAATTTCCAGAAACAAAATACATCTAATTCTGAGTAGAGAACCCTTGGCAATAGATTTACTGCTGTTGTGACTTTATTTTTCTGTTTACAATTATTTATTTGTTTTAATTAATTAAAAAAACTTGTAAATATTGATGGTGTACAACATGTTTTGTACATTATGGAGTGACCAAATTGACCCAATTAATACATACATTGCCTCACATATTTATCATTTTGTTCTCGTGGTGAGGACGCTTAAAATCTATTTCCTTAGTAATTTGCAAACACATGATGCATTGCTATTAGTTATGGTCACTATGTTCTACAACCTAACTTATCCCTTCTGTCGAGCTGAAATTTTGTGTCCTTTGACCAACATCTTTCCAGTACCTCGTCTTCCCCTTGGTCATCACCATTCTACTCTCTGCTTCTGTGAGTTTGACCTTTTTCACTCCCACACATGAGTGAGATCATGTAGTATCTGTCTTTCTGGACCTGACTTATCACCCCTTGCATTATGATGTCCTCTATATTGTCCCAAATGTCCTTCATTTTTAAAACTGAATAGTATTCCTTTGTGTATATATACCACATACGTTTTATCCATCCATCTGTTGACAGACAGGTTGCTTCCATATCTTGGCTGCTGTGAATAATACTGCAATGAATATGGGCTGTAGATTTCTTATATTACCTCCACCAGACAATGGCTGATTGCAGAGGAGATTGCGCTAGGGTCAGAAAGTAGGGCTGCATTTGAAGTGGACTCAGTCTCTGAGGATCCACCTGTGCCTTGCAAATGCAAAGTCCTGGCTGACATTTCCCATTCATCTAGTTTTCTGGACTCTTTTTAAAATTTATCACCTGGAGATTAATACTCTCACCTTTCTCTGCTTTGCTCTGGTGGCATCCTTATCCTCCACAACCCTTAGATTGCTCCAACTCTGAGGGAACACGGAGAGGAATATAATCACTGCACCTCCTCTCTTTCTGATTCTCCATCATCTTGACCTTAGCAAGATCTCACCAAATGGAGATGACCGAGCATAGCTCTTTTTTGAGTCCACAGGTCTTCGAGAGAACCATGTAACTATCCAAAGGTACTGTATATCTGCCCATGGGTGTAGATTAGCTTGCCTGTGTATTCAAGGACACCCCCTTGTCACAAGAGGAACATTTTCCTAGCAGCAGTTATTAAAATTAGATGATTCCTATTTCATAGGTGCTGGAGATGGACAGAACAACACCCATCATGACATTTTCTTCCAAGAAATGTAAATGACTAAAGCAGGTTGGTATCTTAATGACATCCTTGCCAATGTTTTCCTTGTTTGCAGTGCTGAAATTCTCCCAGACACCTATCTGCACCTGAAAATTGGTCAAAAAGAAATTAAAAAAAACCTCTCCCCTGCCAAACCCAGCTCATTCGGAGCTCTCATCCTGGGAAGCTAAACTCGATGCTACTCTCATTCATGCTGCTCCATACATCTAGTATTTACAACTGTTAATTGTAATTATTATACCATAATTTCATTGTCATTATTTTTCATATTTTAGAATCTTGTGTTCTTGCCTACTTCCTTTACCATTTATCATTCATCTTCACCTACAATAGTACAGGTGTTCATCAATTCTTTCTCTCTTGCTCAAATTTTCTGAACACTTAAAGGACATATCTAATCAGAGCATTTGAGGAACACAAAGCTAGTTCACTGATTATACTCAACACTTAATCTAACTTGATATCTAGCTCAAAGATTTGAGGCCAGAGAAAGAGGAGTTGAGAAACAATTGATAAAGTCCAGGTAAGTGTTTAGTTTGCACATGAAATGTTCATGAATCGTTCCATTTGCCTATCCAAAGGGTTTTGCAAAGGCCATTTGCCAGATGATGGAACTGAAGTTCCAGAATACCTAACAAGTAATAACAGAGATATTACTTAGCGTATCCTGGACCTAACACAACTCTTTTCATGATGCCATGAGAGTGATGTGGAATCCATTACTTTGGACAGGAAATAAAGTAATTTTTAAAAGTCCAGATATACTAAGTGTCCAGGCATGCAAAATGACGTCAATTCAGTGGATGGAGCTCTCCATTTGATTTGACATTTCACAAAGTCTTTCATTCATTTTAAATTAATCATCTTACTAGAAATAAGAAGGACTGGAAAATTATTTTTAAAAACAAAAAACATTTTCAAAAAACATTTTACTGGAAATAGCAAAGAAGTATCTTTAAAATAATTTAAGACTATTTTATCCTAAAATGTTCACTCTTTTCTGCTATTCAAAGAAGTCCATGTCTTTTTTTTAAAACCACTACCCATAATTTAAAACCTTTACTTTCTCGTTATTCTTAATCTGCAGACACGCCAAATATCTTTTTTTTTTTTTTTTTTGAGTTGGAGTCTCACTCTGTCGCCCAGACTGGAGTGCAGTGGCCGCTCCCGGCCACCGCAGCCTTGACCTGCTGAGCTCTGGCGATCCTTCCATCTCAGCCTTCCCAGTAGCCGGAATTACAGGCATGCGCTACCACGCCTGGCTGATTTTTTTTTGATTTATTGTAGAGATGAGGTCTCGCTGCCCAGGCGTGTCTCGAACCCGCGGGCACAGGCAATCCACTCACCTCAGCCTCCCAAAGGCGCGGGATTACAGGCTGAGCCACCGAGCCCGGCCCCAAATATCTTAACTTTTTTTAAAGCTCCCACAGAAGGTAGCTGCTGATCAATAATTGATTTCAGGACTTCACAAAATCCAGTTTAGTATTCAACCAATTCTCACTTGTTTAAATTGGTCCCAAGTCTCTGAGTAGTGACCAGTTATTCAACTATGTCTCAAGTTTTTACAATGCTAATAGAGCCATTCCCGTATTTATAGAGATATTCTCTAAAGACATACTTTAAACACAACGTGGTGTGTCTACACTGATTCATTGTTATATTGCTTTTTTTTTTTTTTGAGTTGGAATTTAACTCTGTTGTCCAGGCTGGAGTGCAGTGGCATGCTCATGACCACCCCAACGTCAACCTGCTGGGCTTCAGACATCCTTCCAGCTCAGCCTTCCAAGTGGCTGGAACTGCAGGCATGCCCTACCACATCTGCTAATTTTTTTATTTATCGTAGAGACAAGTTCTCACTATGGTCTCCAGGCGGGTCACGAACCCATAGGCTCAGACAATCCTCTAGCTTCGGCCTCCCAAAGACTGGAATTATAGGCTTGAGCCACAGTGCCTGGCTGTTATATCACTTTTTATAGGAACCATCTGGACAGTGGAGGTGAAAAACAAGGCTGACCATTCTCCAGGTGAATTGCTACCTGAAATATTCAGCTCAGTTTTTTTTCCTCCTCTTGAAAGAATTTAGCTTCTAATGTTCCAGCATACCAAATGGTGAGAGATGCATAAGTGAGTCCCATTTGATGTTAAGTGAATAAATGGTGGCTCAGGGTTTTCTGTCTCATGAACTCCACTTATCTTCCTCTTACTTTCGAAAAGGATGAGTTTTAACTTAATAACCATTTGAACTTCGGCTATGAGAGGCCATGCCTATTGGCAAGAAAGTATGTCTCATCGAGAACCTATACTGGTCAATCTAAAATGGCTCACTCTTCTTCCATGGAGTGTTGTGTGCTCCTACACGCAGTGAAGAACTTCAAAGGAATGGAAAGAAGGAATGATGCCTCAGCAGTCTTAGATAATATCCTTGTTTTATTAAAAAAATGGAGAGCCTCTAATTCACTAACTGTCCACGTCACGATTTCCTCACTTGATGCCTCCTTTCTCTGGGAAACAATGGTGTGTAAAGCATTATGTCTTCGGATTTCTCAGCGTGAATGACCCATCGACCACCCATGGTTCTCCACCCTATATCCAAATTCCTGCTTGGCCCATTGACCTCAGGTGTTGACCACAAATAATTGACTACCGTTATCTCAGAGGATATTCTCAGAGTGAATTCGAAGCACAGTCTAAGTATGCATTTCATTTCTATCTGAAATTTAATGTGATTTGTCTTCGCTCTCTCCGTTTTAAAATATATATTCATTTTACCATACAGCATTCTCAAGTATGAGGCACATAAAGAACATGTTTTGTATAAGGTTTATAAAATTAATATAAATAGAATGGAAACAGAATTTAAAAAAGGCAAAGAGGCATAGGAGGAAACAAGGCACTTCAGCAGGGTGATTTATTTTATCAAACTTGGATTCTTTAAAGTAGAATCCATCGAAAAAATTAATATACAATGAGATCTAGTACATGAAATGGAATAATACATAAAAATACAATTTTCAAAACCTATGTGCAGAAACCTACTGATATATCTATCTAAATACACATTAGACTCTGTTTCACATCCAAACTTTGCTACAAAGAAAATAGAATTGCTGGGCACAGTGGCTCACACCTGTAATTCCAGTAATTTGGGAAGCTGAGGTGGGAGGATCACTTGAATCCAGGAGTTCAAGATCATCCTGGTCAACAAAGTGAGGCCCTGTCTCTACAAAACACAGAAAAATTATCCAGGCATGGTGGTGTGTGCCTGTAGTCCAGCTACTTAGGAGACTGAGGAAGGAGAATAGTTTGAGCCCGTGAATTTGAGACTACAGTGAGCCATGATCATGCCACTGCATACCAATCTGGGTGACAGAGTGAAACCTTATCTCAAAAAAAAAACAAAAAAAAGGAAACTAGAATGGAACATATCTGTAACGGAGGAGATTATAGCACATACATTGCACTGGCCAAAAGGTGAAAAGAATTAAGAATGTGGATCATTTCTTAAACTAGGAAAAAATAAAACAAGAAAGATGATTGTTGCCAGGGTATTAGGAAGAATGATCGAACAACAAAATCTACCTTGAATTTTTCATTCAAACAAGGAGATTGACACCATATTTTCTTTCTTTCTGCTTTTCTCTTAATAGTTGTGAAGCCATATGAACTATACCGGGTCGTGGAAGAATAGTGACACTTTGGGAAAAAGTGGTTCTCTTGCTCATGAGAAACTGATAAAGATTAAACAGTGGAGCTCAGTCACCCTCAAGGCAGATGCTACCAACTTTCTTCAAGCGCTGAGGCACTCCTAGGGCTGTCTATACACACACAGGAACTTTTCACACTTCTTGCTCTAACTAGTTTAGTTATAAAGTACCTGATAGTAATGCAGAAATGCACCGTGAAGCATTTGCAGAAATGTACCATGAAGCATTCTGCCTACAGAAACAAATTCATGACCAAAAAAACCAAAAAAAAAAAACAAACAAAAAAAAATCTGAAAAATATTTAATTAATCAATATTTATTGTTGGCCAAGTGTGTGCTAGACACTTTTGAAGTAGGGATACTGCAGTTAAAAAAAAAAAAAGTTTCTGTAGTCTGGGACTTACAGTGTAATGGACTAATGAGCTGGCAGATGTCAAAATACTCTGTTGTAAATAAATTACATAGGATATTCCTACAGATACTGACGCAGAATTTTCAGGTCAGCATGGGCTTCGAGAGTGTCAGGTCAATGGGTCAGTCAGCCAAGGCGGGGAGGGAGGGTAGTCTGGAGGGGCTGCTAAGCCTAGCCCGGGAAGTGTCAGCTCCAACGGGCTGGTGAGCCAAGCCCTGAGAGTGTTGCTGGTTCTGTGGGCTGGCAAGTCCAGCCCCCAGAGTGTCTCAGCTTCGGAGTCTTGCCTTCTTCTAGCAGCTCTCCTGGTTCCACCAGCCCCAGGGCATGGCTCTTCAGAGCCCATGGTCTTCTGCAGCTGGAAGTTCTTGTCTCAGGCCCAGGAAGAATGAGGGACACGAGGCCATAAAGTGAGCAGGTAGGATTCACTAAGAGGACAGAAAAAGCTCCCACAGTGGGGGGACCCCAAAGGGGTTGCCCATCTGGGGCCCAAAACCTGGTGCTTATATAGCCCTAAGTCCAAGCCGATTGGCTCACACTAGCTGTGAGCTGCTGCTGTTTTGATTGGTCAGTATTAAGGACCAATCGACAGGAGGTAGGGGCCTAATGGCGAGCTGATTGGTTGCTTTTCTATCACAGCAGTGAGTACTTAAGCTCTAGCATGTGAGACTCACAGGGAACTTGTTTACCAACACTGAGCCTGAGATACCTGCTAGGAGTTTACTATGTTGTTACCCGAGGACCTGTCTGTCTGTCTTCCTAGCCTTTTTCTGGCTGTCTCCTGTCTCAATACCTTACAGCATTTGCCACTAACATTATTCGCTCTGCTACATTTATTTCACCAACTACTGGTATCCATTGAAGATAAATATTAGCATAGAAATAGTTTTAGAAATAAGTTATAGAGGTAAAATTTAAAGTTGCATTAGGGAAATTGCTTTCATTGATTTTTCCTTTTATTTGAATTAGAAAATGACCACCGTTACTGGATTTGAGTAATGGAAAGCCTTAATCCAGCACAAAGAAGCAGAGTTTGGGGGAGACTGAGTTAGGGTAACTATTAAAAATCACCTGGGGTTGGATGGCTAAGAATGTCAGTGATTAGCCAGGGTATGTGTGGAAATTCCCATAGGCAGAAACCTACAGTGATGGTGTTTCCTAGAGGCCATGGTGGATAATCTTCAAAACCCAAGAAAGCAGCAGGAATAGGACATGGCAGGAACAATGAGATCGCGAGGCTGCATTTGTAATGTGTTGCCTACATCATAGGTTTAGAGACAGATACGGGAATGAAGCTATAACATGAAATTCCAGGGACAGAGAGGGAAAAAAAAGAATGAAGGAGAGTTATGCTGTTATGGTAAATCTATTTAATACTCATCTATAAATATTAAAATCAGCACATATCCTAAATTAATATAACATATAATATTTGCCGTCGTTGAACAAATCTATAGAAAATCAAAGTGGTAGGATGGGCAAAATCATAAATCTGAGACTACTGTCCACATATTGGCTGAGTTCTCTAATTGTGAAGAATCATAAAAATGGGGGGGGGGCCTAGAGAGGATATGCTACATAAGTCCTGGCTTATTATATCGGAACAAATGCCCAATTATTTCAATTACATAGCAATGTCTTAAGCAGATATGTTATTTAGCATACAAACATTAGGATCATGGACCTTTAGAACTGGCAGTAAAATTAATGATCATCCCTTCCACCTCTGGCTTTAGAGGTGAGGAAGCAGAAGCCCAGAGGTTCTAATGACAGTCCGAGAGCACTTGGTGGGGGTTAGGGAGGGCCCAGATCAACCGTGACCCTTTCCCAGCCAGCATAACTTCCTGAATTCAGAACTATGTCACCCTCTACAGAGAGAGATTTGTTTTGGTTCTTTTTCAATTTTGAGCCTTGCTCTGGTGGCATCATGTCCTCCTTTCTTATAAACATGGTCTCATACCTCACAAATAAATCTATTATTTTCATATTTTTACTAACTCAGTTTTGAATGTATCATATGTGACTAACCTTAATTTCCTAACTGTTCAGGGTCTGAGTTAATAAGGTTTTACTGAATAGCACAGCAAGGGAAATGGCTTCGAGTTCCTCAAGTCCATTCCCTTTACTTTCTGCTGTGATTAAATAAAATATTATGATGCCTTTTTTTATGAACTATGTCATTATGTTCAAATATTTATCTCACTCATTGTAACAGTAGGATGTGAGCAACACTTAATATCCTGCCGTACTTTTCCTGTCCATCTTCTGAACAGAATGGAGCAGACGCTTCATATATCATAAATCATTTTAAAAGTACACATGTGTGAGCATCCATTTTCCTATGTATTAATAAGTAGCACAGTTCTTTTTAATATAATCATTTTAAATAAAAAAGAAACAAATCACTTGGTGAGTATGGCTTTTACTACATTTAGGCAAAGTTTAATAAGCCTATCTTTGTTATAATAAAGACTAAGAACATAAAATTAATAAACTATTGAAATATTTTAAAGTTTTTTATATTTAATCAAATCAATTATAATCACTTCATGTGTTTATTATAATTTATAAAGAATATCATGTTAACGTGTTGCTATACAGGTTTTCTCATTAAGTTTTGTTAGAGAACATGTTACCATCACCTTCAGGTTGCATTTTGTTTCAGGTTGACTTTGCAATACAATTTTAGGAATTTCAAACTTCAGAAATATCTTTTGATTCCATGAAGTTAAATAATTGTCCTTTAAGTCATCTTATATATTTAAGCACACACATACCTGTGTACATATGTGCATTTTAATTTTAAAATGTTACATGCTTCATCATTTCTGTGAATTTTCGATTTAACTTTTGATAGGACATTCTGTTTCTACACTGTGCTACAGTATTTTCACATCATTTGATGATCAGTGTATTTTGACCAAATTACTGATCTGATGGCAAGAAAGAGATTGATAATGGGGAATTGAGTAGGACTGTTTTTACAGGTAGAACATGTCTGTGATGAATACTTTCCAGTTGCCAAATTGTGCTTCTTTTTGTAACTTTGTAGCTGCTGGGATTCGGTTAGAGCAGGCCTATCAAAGAGGGTCTCCATTTAGAGTAAGTCCTGGAACCGCTCATCAGGGATGTGTTAGGCGACAACGGAGAGTCTGCAAGTGCCTCTGAGCATGTTGTCATTGCCTGGACATCCAAACTTTTCACCTTGTGGAACACAGTGAAGCCCAGGTATTGACACCTGTGTAGGTCACATAGGGACTCATGTGCAGTAAAACCATGTATTCGAATCTGCAATGAATTGGGGAAAATATTCAGAAAAGATAATCTTTTTTTTACTTGATAGCTCCAGTGAGCATTCCTGACAAAGAATGACTACCTTCTAGAGCTCTGTTGCTGCCCAGTTTATCAGTCACTCACAAGGGAGGCTGCAGGGCATCTGAAGTGCAGCTATTTCACATTGGAGTCAGTGTAAATGATAAACCTCGTTCTGAAGGCCTTATGTACAAAAAAAATCATTAAAAATATTTATTAAACTGATGCTCAAATGATAATATTTTGACACTTGAGTTAAATAAATTATATTATTAACATTAGTGTTATTTGCTTTAGTTTACCTTAAATTTTTTTTTTATTTTAAAGATGTGGGGTATAATTCAGGGTTAGGTATAAAAATATTCATTATGCAGGTACCCTCGCTGATGAGGTGTGCCCCCTCACTGCTTCCCCAGGCAGATTCCCACTACTGCCAATCCCACTTGCTCACCCCCTCCCGGCAGTTTCCCGCTACTGCCAATCCTTTTCTTATAGCGTTACGATAATTGTTCAAGGTCCACTTATGAGTGAGAACACATGATACTCAGTTCTTAGTGCCTGTGAAAGATCACTCACTATGACAGACTGTAAGCCCATCCAGGTCGCTGTGAAATTCATGATTTTGTTCTTCTTTATGGCTGCATGATATTCCATCGTGTATATGTACACATTTCTTTTTATCCAGCCCTCTTTTGATGGGCAGCACGGTTGGTTCCATGTTCTTGCTACTGTGAACAATGCTGCGATAAACATACGTGTGCAGGTATCTTTTTTTTTTTTTTTTGAGTTGGAGTCTCACTCTGTCGCCCAGACTGGAGTGCAGTGGCTGCTCCCGGCCACCACAGCCTCGACCTGCTGGGTTCCAGCGATCCTTCCCCCTCAGCCTTCCAAGGTGCTGGAACTACAGACGCATGCTACCATGCCTGGCTAATTTTTGATTTATTGTGGAGAGGAGGTCTTGCCAAGTTACCCAGGCGGGTCTTGAACCCGTGGGCTCAAGCAATCCACTCACCTCAGCCTCCCAAGGCGCGGGATTACAGGCTAAGCCATCAAGCCTGGCTGAGAATTTTTTTTTTAAAAAAGGAGATATAGGTTGAGCACTCTAATCCAAAAAATCGAAATCTAAAATGATGAAAAATCAGAAACATTTTGAGAGTCAATAAAACACCAGAGATTGTATACATGGAAGGCTGAGATAGTGACACTTTAGCATTCTGATAGTTCAATATATAAAAAATTTGTTTTTTGTACAAAATTATTAAAATATTGTATACATTTATCTTCAGGTACGTGTAGGAGATGTATATGAAACATAAATGAATTTCATTTTTAGACTTGGGCTTCACCCTCCAGATATCTCATTTTGTATATACACATATTCCAAAATCTGAAAACATTCAAAGCATTTATGATTCCAAGCATTTCAGATAAGGGATGTCCAACTTGTAGAAAACCTTCCTAGAGCCATAAAGTAATTACTATGTTGCATTGACGTGGATATAAGATATCCTTTTGAAAATACAGGCTTCAGCCGGGCTCGGTGGCTCAGCCTGTCATCCCGCGCCTTTGGGAGGCTGAGGTGAGTGGATGGCCTGAGCCCGCGGGTGCGAGACCCGCCTGGGCAGCGAGACCTCATCTCTACAATAAATCAAAAATCAGCCGGGCGTGGTAGCGCGCGCCTGTGATTCTGGCTACTCGGAAGGCCGGGGCGGAAGGATCGCCGGAGCCCAGCGGGTCGAGGCTGCGGTGGCCGGGAGCGGCCGCTGCACTCCAGTCTGGGCGACAGTGAGACTCCAACTCAAAAAAAAAAATGACATTGTCTGCATCGATTAGAAGTTGTGTAGCCTTAGGCCACAAATTAGTCCTGGATACACTGATATACTCTAGTTAACTTCATATCCCTCTATTTAAAAAAAGAGAGAATAGTGGGTTATAGAAATATTTGTAAACTGTACTTTAAAAGGCAAGAAACATGTGCCATCTTCTGCCTAATTTAAATGGAATTAACCTTCTGACTGGCCTTGAAGAAATGTTTTTCCTTGTTTCAGAAACACCAAAGTTTGTAATGAAATCTTGTATTGCTATACTAGGTTATTCACCACTGGACCATCATCCGCGATAAATGTTTTACGAGTTGTTATTCAGCAATCTTTCTCATGAACAATGACAGAAACTACCAACATTTTTTTGTTGGTTGACTATTTAAGGCTCAGACAAGAAGAGGGAATAAATGTCATTTAATGATAAACTGTTAACTTTACATGAGTTTAGAAATTGTCTGTGGGCTAAAATATACACTTGACTCCTATTAATTGACTTTATTTTAAAGAGACTAAATACATTAACATTATTTAAATGTTATTATCCCTGAGGAACATAGACACAAAAATCCTCAGCAAAATACTAACAAACCAAATCCAATGACACATCAAAAAGATAATATGCTATGATCAGATGGGTTTTATATAGGGGATGCAAGAATGGTGCAACATATGCAAATCAATAAATGTGACACATCACACAAACAGAATTAAAAACTATGTGATCATCTCAATAGATGTAGAAAAAGCATTCAATAAAATTCAGCGTCCTTTTATAATAAAAATCCTTAATCAGGCATAGAAGGATCATACCTTAAAATAATAAAGGCCATATATGACAAACCCACACTCAATATCATACCGAATGGGGAAACATTGGAAGCATTCCCTGTAAGAATTGAACACCACATAGATGTCCACTTTCCTCCCTCCTTTTCAGTATATAGCCAGTCTCCTACGTACAAACTTTCAAGTTCCCAATTGTCAAAGATGCAAATGTGCAGCCACGTGTCCAATCATTTAGGGCAGTTCACAGATCAGGCTTGCATTGTCACATATATGCAAGGTACTGTACTGTAAGATCAAAAATGTTTTACCCTTTTTTGTGTTTGATTTTTTATGTATTATTTGTGTGAAAAATTTATAAACCTATTACAGTACAGTACCGTATAGCCAATTGTGTTAGTCGGGTACCTAAGATAACTTTGTTGGACTGAAACAAATTGGACTTACAAACACACACTCAGAATGGAGCTCATTCATATGTAGGGACTTACTGTAGCACTGAAGGTCCTAGCCAGAGCATCAGGCAAGAGAAATAAATAATACACATCCAAATTGGGAAAAACAAAACAAAATTGTTTTGCTTCAGTGAACGGGCACTTGGACTCACAGAGCAAGTTGGTAGCTCACTTTTGGAAAAAATTGAGACAAGACATCTCTTTTCCCATTTAGGTCAATGGGAAAATACAAATAGTACAACTGGATCAAAAGGTTTATAGATGTATGCCCACATAAAACATACATCTAAGCTAACTTTCTATTATTCTAAATTATCTGTTTCAGTTCACTCTATGATGCAACTTTTTGACAGAGAAAGAAGATATCAAGATTCCCTTAAGAAAATGTTCATGAGACATGTTTCTTTCCCCAACTGGGGCCCAAAGGTGACAGATTATTCTACCTATGAAAGCTATTGATAGCTTAATCTATTGAAAGTTAAACCTCTCTCTGATTTATTATTTTTTGTGTGTGAATGGAACAGTTGACACACACATAGCAGATTGCTGAGACACTTTTGTACAAATCTGAGAGATGAAATCACTTTTTTCTTCTTGAGGTTAATGGGAAAATACAAATATCTATGTATAAAAGCAACTTGTATGCTGACAGAAGTTTTTATGATTGTTTGTTTTTGTCAGTGAATGGAACCCTTTGAGGCAAAACCAAGTTATCAAGCTTCTTCAGAGATATAGTTATAGGAACATGATGCATTTTGCAATTGCCACCAATAGACTTAAAGGTATATACCTGCAAAAAACATACTTCTAAGCTAAATTATTGAAAGTTTTCAAGTTATTTGCTTCAGTTCACTCTATACTTCACAGATAAATAAATTACCAAGATCTCTTTTTTAAAAAAGTTAAGGGGACATGCTTCTTTCTTCAATTGCAGCTCACCAGTGATAGTTCATGACACCCATAAAAAGTGCTGGTAGTCTAACTTTTTGAAATTTAAACCACATTCTGTTTTGTTTCAGTGTTTGGAGCACTTTGACACAGAGAAAAGATTGCTATCTCATCTTTCGAAAAAGTTAAGAGAGGATATTACCTTTATTTCTTTCCATGTAAAAAATTAACTTGTATGCTAACAGAATGTTTTATGACTATCTGTTTTTATTCAGTGAATGGATCTCTTGTAAACAGAATAAAGTCAGCAATCTTTCTTTTTTTAAAGGTATATTGTGTATATTTTATTTTTTTTTTTTTAAACTTTTAAATTTTTTTATTTTAAAATTGTGAGGTACAATTCAGGGTTAAGTATACAAATATTCATTGTGCTGGTACCCTTGTTGATAAAGGATGACCCCCTTCCCCAGGCAGATTTCCGCTACGGTCAATCCCACCTCCCCGCTCCCCCTCACCCCCGCAGTTTCCTGCTACTGTCAATCCTTGTCTTGTAGTATTACAGTCATTGCTCAAGGTCCACTTATGAGTGAGAACACGCGATACTCAGTTCTTTGTTTCTGTGAAAGATGACTCAGTATTATAGACTCTAATTCCATCCAGGTTGCTGCAGAGTTCATGATTTTGCTCTTCTTTATGGCTACATAATATTCCATTGTGAATATGTACCACATTTTTTTTATCTAGTCCTCTTTTGATGGGCAGCACAGTTGGCTCTTGCTACTGTGAACAATGCGGTGATAAACATACGGGTGCAGGTATCTTTTTAATAGAGTGACCTGAGTTCTTCCAGGTATATTCCCAGTAGGGGGATTGTGGAGTCATGTGGAAGGTCGATTTTTTCCTTTTCCACAGAGGCTGTACTAGTTTACACTCCCACCAACAGTGTCGAAGTGTTCCCTTTTCATCACATCCTCTCCAGCATCTGTTGTTTTTTGAGTTATTGATGAGGGCCATCCTGACTGGAGTTAGATGGTAACTCAGGGCAGTTTTAATTTCCATCTCCTTGATGACTAGTGAGGCTGAACATTTTTTCATGTGTCTGTTGGCTGCCTGTATGTCTTCTTCTGAGAATTGTCTATTCATATCTTTTGCCCACTTTGTAATGGGGCTGGTTGTGTTTTTCTTTTCAGCACGTTTGAGTTCCTTGTAGATCCTAGATGTTACTCCTTTGTCAGACATGGAGCTGGCAAATATTTTTTCCCAGTCTGTGGGCTTCTCTGTGTTCTCTTGATGGTTTCTTTGGCTTTGCAGAAGCTTGTTAGCTTGATGAGGTCCCATGCCAGAGTCCAGCTCCAGTGGGTCAGGGTTTCCTGAAAGAGGGATGGCATCGGCACAGGAGAAAAACTTGGACACTGACTCTGCTGCAAGCAGGACAAATGCCGATTTATTGTCTTTTCCAACTCCTTTTATACCCTACATGTTTTTTGTTTTCAAGGCAATCAGTTACAATTTGATGGACCGGACAGGCAATGTATCTTTGTTCATCCTGTTTTGATCTTACAACATTATCATCCTAAACATTAACTATAAACTTCTAACATTTTTAAATGATTACCATTTTTTAAAGTCCATACAAAACTTACTTATTCCTATAACTATTACATTATAAATCACTACCAAGTTCTAAGCACTGTAATTATCACATAGATTAGCATGTCACACCTGTGACCTTCACACAGCAATTTGCAAGTAGCTGGGGGTAAAACAACATTTTCAAGGTTTCTTAGCCACAAATTGGCCTGACTAGTTTTCCCTAATTTCACACCTGGTGTTTACAATCCACGTTAATTATTTCCTTTCAGGGAGAATGAGTTTTAATGTTTGTAAAACAAAAGGCCTCTGGGCTCAAGTCACCTTAGTCACAATCCCTAGCCAGAATTATAAGCCTCCTTAACAAAGGGAAGTAAAGGCAAGAGTGCTCTAATATTTATGGGATTGTTAATTTTTTAAGCATAATACACCACATGTAGAAATTAAGAAATTAAGTAAATATAATTTTTGCATTGGCACTTTTCCTAAAAATACAAACTGTAGCTTCTCAAATTTCTCCAATTAGTTGCCAATCAGAAGAAATAAAATCTTACAAGTAATTATCTACCCACACCTGTTATTTAAAATCTCTATTGATAATTTCCTGGCAAGGCCAATGAGTCCCCTGACAAACATTAAATCGAGCACTTTCTGACAACAAAAGTAGAAGAAGCAAGGGTCTCAGCTGCCCAGGTTCGCTTTGCGACCTGGGGTTTTCAGCCCCCTGGACTTTGTCAGCAGGCAGGCCTCCAGGGCTGGCTCCCAACAGTCCCACTTGCCTATCTTATCTCTTATGGCATGGGCATTGCCAGTTCCAATTTCCATAAAAGTGTCTCCTGCCTTTTCTAAGGTTCTTATAGTTTGAGGTTTTATAATTAGGTCTCTGATCCATCTAGAACTGATTGTTGTGTATGGAGACAGTTAGGGGTCCTGTTTCAATTCTTCGCATGTGGTCAGTCAGTTTTCCCAGCACCATTTACTGAGTAGGTTCACGTCTCCCCAGTGGCTGGTGGTGGAGGCTTTCTTAAGATGAATTGGTTGAGAAACTGAGGTTTTGCTCCTGGAATTTCAATTCTATTCCAATGGTCTGTATGCCTGTTCTTGTATCAATACCGGGCTGTTTTGATTATTGTAGCTTTATAATAAAGTTTAAAGTCTGGGAGTGTGCTACTTCCTGCCTTTTTTTTTTTTTTTTTTTGCTGAGGATTATTTTGGCTATTCTTGGTCATTTACGTTTCCATATGAATTTCTGTATTGCTGTTTCTAGGTCTGAGAAGTATGTTGCTGGTAATTTGATGGATATTGCATTAAATCAGTAGATTGCCTTAGGTAGGATGGACATCTTAACAATGTTGGTTCTTTGAGCATGGAATATTTTTCCACATGTTTGTGTCATCTTTGATTTCTTTGAGCTGTGTTTTGTAGTTTTCATTGTAAAGGTCTTTCACATCTCCAGTTAGGAAGATACCAAGGTATTTTATTTTTTGTGTGTCTATTGTGAGGCAATCTTTCTTTGAAGTATTGTTACAGGAGCATGTTGCATTGTGCAATTGAACTGTAGGTTTTAGTCATATACTTGTATAAAACACTTCTAAGCTAACTTACTGAAGGTTTTCAAATTTTCTACTTCAGTTCATTCTATGTACATGTTTGACAGAGAAAAGTTATCAAGTTTCTTTTGAGAAATAGGTAATGAAATGTGTTTCTTTCTCCAACCGTGGCTCAGAGACAGTAGATTATTCCATCCATATAAAGTACTTGCATTTTAACCTATTTGAAGCTATCTAATCAAGTTTTTAGATAGGTTTTAAGCCACATTTTAAATAAGATAAAGCAATTTAACCTATTTAAACCACATTTTATTTTTCTTCAGTGAATGAAACTCTATGACATTCAGAGCAGGTTGCTATGTTGCTTTTTATTTTATTTATTTATTTTTTTGAGTTGGAGTCTCACTCTGTCGCCCAGACTGGAGTGCGGTGGCCGGGAGCGGTGGCCGGGAGCCCAGCCTCGACCTGCTGGGCTCCGGCGATCCTTCTGCCTCAGCCTTCCGAGTAGCCGGAATTACAGGCATGTACCACCACGCCCGGCTGATTTTTTGATTTATTGTAGAGATGAGGTCTTGCTGCTCAGGCGGGTCTCGAACCCGCGGGCTCAGGCAATTCACTCACCTCAGCCTCCCAAAGGCGCGGGATTACAGGCTGAGCCGCCGAGCCTGGCTGCTATGTTGCTTTTTAAAAAAGAGAACACTGGGACAGAACCATGTTAGCAAGCTTCTTTTGAGTTATGCTTACAGTACATGTTGCATTTTATAGTTGGGATCAGTAGGAGTGTAGTCATAGCCACAAATAAAACCTATTTCTCAGTTTAAAAAAAAGATGATATCTTACTTCAAGAAAAGGCTAGAGATTCTACCAAAAACTCTTAGATTTAAAAAATGAATTCAGTAAAGTTTCAGAATACAAAAGCAATGTATAAAAATCAGTAGCATTTCTATATACCAATAAGAATCAAGTTAATAACCCATTTAGAAGACAATTACCTTACAATAGTTCCAAAAAGTAAAATAACTAGGACTGTATTTAGCCAAAAAGGTGAAAAATCTCTACAAACTACAAAACATTGATGAGAAAACGTTTTAGATGACACGAATAAATAGAAAACAGTCCCAGGCTCTTGGATTGAAAGAATTACTATCATAAAAATGACCACACTGCCCAAAGCAATCTAAAGATACAATGTAATTTCTATCAAAATATCAATGTCATTTTCCCCAGATTTAGAAAAAAATTTTAAAATTCTAAAAAATGTAGAACCCAAATGAGTCCAATTAATCAAAGCAATCTTATGCAGAAAAAGGAAATTAAAAAAAAGATGGAGGCATTATATTATCTGACTTCAAATTATACTACAAAGCTATAATAACCAAAACAGTATTGTGCTGGTATAAAAATAGACACATAGATCAAGGAAACAGAAAAGAGAATCCATAAATAAATCCATATATCTACAGCCTACTGATCTTTTACAAAATGAGCAAGAATATACACTAGATAAAAGGACACTCCCTTCAATAATCATGCTCTAGAAATTGGATTGTTATTTGCAGAAGAATAATGCTTGACCCCTATCTCTTACCATATAAAGTCAACTCAAGATTGATTAGGAGCCGGGCTCGGTGGCTCAGCCTGTAATCCCGCGCCTTTGGGAGGCTGAGGTGAGTGGATTGCCTGAGTCCGTGGGTTCGAGACCTGCCTGGGCAGCGAGACCTCCTCTCTACAATAAATCAAAAAATCAGCTGGGCATGGTAGCGCATGCCTGTAATTCTGGCTACTTGGAAGGCTGAGGTGGAAGGATCGCCTGAGCCCGTGGGTTCGAGACCTGCCTGGGCAGCGAGACCTCCTCTCTACAATAAATCAAAAACTCAGTTGGGCGTGGTAGCTCATGCCTGTAATTCTGGCTGCTTGGAAGGCTGAGGTGGGAGGATCGCCGGAGCCCAGCAGGTCGAGGCTGCGGTGGCCGGGAGCAGCCACTGTACTCCAGTCTGGGCGACAGAGTGAGATTCCAACTCAAAAAAAAAAAAAAGAAAAAAAAAGATTGATTAGGAACTTAAATGTAACAATACATGAGAAAAACCTAGGGCAGATTGTTCAGGACATTAGCCTGGGCAAATAATTTATGACTAAGACCCCAGAAGCACAGGCAATAAAAACAAAAATAGAAAAATGAGACTTTAAGAAATTAAAAAGCTTCTGCGTGGCAAAAAAATTAACAACAGTGTGAACAGACCACCTGCAAAATGAGAGAAAATATTTGTAAACTATACAACTGATAGGGGACTAATAGCCAGGATTTAAAAGGAATTCAAACAGCTAAGAAACAAAAAAAGTATTAAAAAGTGAACATACGACATGAATGTTTTTCAAAAGAAGACATACAAATGGTCATCAGATTTATAAAAAAAGTTCCACATCACCAGTTATCAGAAAAGTGCAAATTAATACCACAATGAGATGTCATCTCATGTGAGTCAGAATAGATATTATGTAAAAGACAAAAAATAATGGATGTGAGTGAGGATACAGAGAAGCGGGAAATGCTTACACACGGTTGGCGGGAATGTAAATTAGCATAACTTCTATGGAAAATGATATGGAGATTTCTCAAATAACTAGAAATATAACTACTGTTTGATTCAGCAATCCCACTACAAAGTAAGGATTGGAAACCATTATACTAAAAACAAAATGAACAAACAAAAGCACCTGCAATTTTATGTTTATTGCAGCACTACTTCTAATAGCAAGATACAGAATCAAAGTAAGTGTTGATCAGTGGAAGGTTGGACTTTAAAAATGTGGTCTATATACACAAACGAATACTATTCGGGCATTAAAAAAATGAAATCATGTCTTTTGCAGCCACATGAAGGGAACTGCAGGTAATTATCTTAAGGAACACAACTCAGAAACAGATGCTTGGATACCACATATTCTCATTTACAAGTGAGAGCTAAAAATATATGCACATGACGTAGTGTGGAATAACAAAGAATAAGAGCATGGGAAAGACACAGATAACGGGAAATTACTTAATAGGTATGAGGTACATTATTTGGGTGATATATACACTAAAAGTGCTGACTTCACCGCTATGCAATATATCCATGTAGCAAAATTACATATGTACTTGCTAAATCTATACAACTAAAACCCCAAATTTTTAAAAAATCAGTTATTAGATATGAAATAACATGGCCTTTGGGAGGCATCATGACCAAAAGGATATAATGGATTTGGATTTGATGAACATAATTAATCACCTTAATCTCATGTAAGTATTTGTACCTATGAATAGAAACTATCACCATTGAAACATACATGAAACACACACACTAAACAACAAATATAAGTAATTTTCAACAAATAGAACTCAAACTCACAATCACTGACCAAAATACACTAAAACTGGAGGTAAACAGCAAAAAATGGAAAAAATGAAACATATACATCTAAAAATTACATAACAACCTTATAATAAACTCTTGGCTTAAGGGAGAACTAAGAACTGGCATTACAAACAATTTTAGAAACAGCCAATAATGAGAAATGCTAAATACAAATGCTTCCAGATACAACCGGAATCTAAGTAGGGAAAACTTACAGCTGATGTAGTAACGAGTCCCTAAATCAGTAGAAAAATAAATTTGAAAAGAACAACAAAAAAAATTCGAGACCCGCCTGGGCAACTTGGCGAGACCTCATCTCTACAATAAATCAAAAATCAGCTGGGCGTGGTAGTGTGCGTCTGTTGTTCTGGCTACTCAGAAGGCTGAGGCGGAAGGATCGCCGGAGCCCAGCAAGTCGAGGCTGCGGTGGCCAGAAGCGGCCGCTGCACTCCAGTCTGGGTGACAGAGAGAGACTCCAACTCAAAAAAACAAACAATCAAAAAAAAACCTGGCCAAATATTATTTTAAATAAAAATAAAATTTCTTAATGAAACCTCAGTAAATAAAAAGTTCTGGGCAAATATTATTTCAAATAAAGTTAAAATTTCTTAACAAAACCTTGGTAAGTTGAAATAAATGTATATTAAAAGAAGTCTTCAGACAACTAGCTCTAGTTTTTCTAGAGTCACTGTGATGTTTAACATTACATAAGTTAATGAAAATCAATGTATTAAATTACAGAAAAATATCATTTCAATGAAACAAAACTGGTAGTGTCAAATCAACCATACATGATTATAATTCAGAGTGCATAATTTCTAACTAAGAGCTCACATTCAATACTCATATTAAATAATGAATAAAAGAAGCCTTTTTAATCTGTTAAAGAGAGTCCATCTGAAGAAAACATTGTTGGTGAAGAACTATCAGAAGTACTCTTATTAAGCAAGGAAGAAAATAATAATGTCTACTATCACTTCCATGATTCAGTAATTCTTCAGCATTCTTTTGGAGGGCCTAGCTTTAAAAGCTTCTTTTAAGGTTCATATTGAATATTAAAAGTTATGATGCTGAGGTTTCTAGATGCTATAATTGCCTACTCGAAACTCAAGAAAATTAATGAACAGAAGAGTAAAACCAGAGAGTTAAAATTAAGAAATATCAATAGAATAATGTAAGTAAAGTAGAAACATTATCAAAATACCAAAATCAATGCTTTCTTATATGCCAAAGACTATTTTACGTAGCAAGGTACTATTTTTCAAAAAGATGTTTAATAGGCTTTTAAAAAAAAATAACTTTAAATATGTGAGGTACCATTCAGGATTATGCATACAAATGTTCATTATGCAGGTCCCCTTGTGGATGAGATGTGCCTCGTCCTCCCCTGGCAGTTTCCCACTCCTGCCAATCTCTTTCTTACAGTTTAGGATAGTTGTTCAAGGTCCGCTTGTGAGTGAGAACATGTGGTACTCAGGTCTTTGTTCCTGAGATAGATCACTCAGTATCAGCAAGATATTATTAAAATACCATCCAAAGTGTAGCAAATTATGTCATTATGTCACCTTTCTAATCAAATGCTGCATCACTGCTCTCTCTCCCTCTCTCTCTCTCTCTCTCTCTCTCTCTCTCTGTTTGTGTGTGTGTGAACATGTGCTTTCTCAGCAAGGTTACACTTGGTGTTCACTCTTCATGGTTACCCGAGCGTAGTTTTATTTCCTCTTATTTCCTTTCCACAAGCTTTTCCATCATTGACCATCTTTTTCTTTCTTTTGTTCTTTCAAACCAATCTTAATACTTATGGGGGTATTGGGAGATGTTGCCACTGACAGATGATGGAATAAAGTCAGCATTATTAAGGCCATTGTTCACATCATTTCCAGGCAGAGTTTGCCCTGTTCTTTTCTCAGATGTTTGCACAAATAATTCTCCAGTAGAGATGAAGGTAAACATACATACGCTAGGGAAATCTGGCACATTCAAATGAGTTCACAGGGGGATGATCCCGAAAGTAGGCATGTATTTATGTTGTTTATGTGTGTATTTGAGAGAGACAGAGAGAGTTTGTGTGTGAGAGAGAGACAGAGAGAGAGAGAGAGAGAGAGAGAAAGAAACAGAATAGACAGACTTGTGAACCGAACTATCAAGTGAGTACATTTCCAAAAAATAGACTATTTACATTGAACTCCTATATTTCAACTCAGTTTCAATAAATTGTTTTATTTCTGGCACCCTCTCAATGTATAATCTTTTTATAGAAAAACCATAAAATTAATAAATGCTTGGTTTTTTATTTCTTTCTAATAGTCTATTAATTCATGTTTCTCAGACAAACATAAAATGTCACTTAAACAGATTGCCTTAATATTGCCGTATGCTTTACTTTTTCTTTTAAATGTTTGCTTTCACTTTAAAATAATTTTGCTGTATTCAAGAGCATGTGCTCTTGCCATTATACCCTTGGGAGAAGCAGGTCACGAGAGCACATTTGACCGACTTAACAAAAGTAACTTATTTGTTGACCTTTTTTGCCTTCTCTGCAACTTGATCCCAAATATTAAAATGTAATTCAAGATCTCAAAAGTGGTGGGTATTCCTTTAGTTTGGATTTGCCATAAGAGTCAACATCTACTCAAATTCCATTAGTCATGAGTAAGGTGCATATTTAACCTGAAAAGTCTCCTTCAGTGACACGCACTGCCTTGATCCAACGCACTCAGATGCTCTCACCTTTAGGGAGTAAAACACACATTAAAATGCAAGACTGGAAAGCCCTGTTATTCTTTGAGCACTTAAGTTGTGTGTGTGTGCGTGTGTGTGTGTGCGTGTGTGTGTGTGAAGAGAGAGAGAGAGAGACTACTATGATTACCAAAATGAACTGGATCTCTTTGCAAACGAATTATTTGCAGAAATAACTTACTCTGGTATAAAAAGCAAGTATTACCTAATTCTATTAAATTTAGGTTTTTTTAATTGTAACTTCACACTGTCAATTTTTTAAAAAAGCACATTAAGCCGGGCTCGGTGGCTCAGCCTGTAATCCCGCGCCTTTGGGAGGCTGAGGTGAGTGGATGGCCTGAGCCCGCGGGTTCGAGACCCGCCTGGGCAGCGAGACCTCATCTCGACAATAAATCAGAAAATCAGCCGGTCATGGAAGCGTGCGCCTGTAATGCCGGCTACTCGGAAGGCTGAGGCGGAAGGATCGCCGGAGCCCAGCGGGTCGAGGCTGCGGTGGCCGGGAGCGGCCACTGCACTCCAGTCTGGGCGACAGAGTGAGACTCCAACTCAAAAAAATAAAAAATAAAAAAATAAAAAGCACATTAAGGTAGAAGAAATGATTATAGACCAACAAATTGTCTTGCGGATGTAAAGCTACAATACCAGTGTCTGACTGAAGTGAAACTATAATCTATAGTACTATAATAATAATATAGTAGGGATACTATGTAGATATATAGTGTATTCTATTATAGGTCTCTCATCCTACTCTATTATACATATGTGTATGTATATTCTACCGTATGTCCCATATATACAAATGTATAGATCAATTGGAGGTTTGACTTTGTTACAATGTTGTATCTTCCAATCTATGAACCTTGTATATTCTTCATTTATGTATGCCTTTTAAACCAATAATGTTTTATATTTTATTTTGTCATCTTTTATGATATCCTTATGATCTAATCTTTGGTATTTAGCAATCTTATATGCTATTCTAAATACTCTCATTTTTAATTTAATTTTATATTATTTTGTTGTTGATATATGCAAATCCAATTAAATTTTACATGGAGATTTTTTTATGTTCAGTGATTTTGCTGTGTTTATTAATTTATCAGTTATAATTGCCCAAACATAAATTTATTTTCAATTATCTACATATGCAATTATGTCATCTGTGAATGAAGCAAGTTTCATTTTTTTTTGCTTCAGTCCTTATGCCGCTGTTTAATTTTGTTGACTTATTGGCCTAGTTGGAACCCTGAATAAAATGTTGAATAGAAGGTATAATAACAGTCATCTTTCAGGATTATTACCTGATTTTTGTTCTGTACTATGCTAATATATTGAATTAATTGATTGTTTATTGAATGAATGGCACACCAGCTTACATTCCTAGAATAAACACGTATTAGAATATATATTAATTTTTAGTATATGCTGAAATGAGATTGGTGACATTTTGTTTTGGTTTTCTGCCTCTATGGTCAAAAAAGTTCTTTTTTCTTTCTTGTAATGTCTTTATCAGATTAGGGGATAAAGGTTATTCTAGACTAGGTAGATGAATTATGTAATGTATTATTTTTCACTTTTTAAATAACAAATTACCAATACCAGTGGTTTAAAACAGCACTTTTTAAAAAAATTTCATGGTTCAGATGAGTCAAGAGTCTGAAGATAACACAGTTAGATTTTCTGCTGCCGGCTCGGTGGCTCAGCCTGTAATCCCGTGTTTTGGGAGGCCAAGGTGAGTGGATGGCCTAAGCCCGCGGGTTCGAGACCCGCCCGGGCAATTGGCGAGACTTCATCTCTACATAAATCAAAAATCAGCTGGGTGTGGTAGCGCGTGCCTGTAGTTCCAGCTCCTTGGAAGTCTGAGGTGGAAGGATCGCCGGAGCCCAGCAGGTCGAGGCCACGGTGGCCGGGACCAGCCACTGCACTCCAGTCTGGGTGACAGAGTGAGACTCCAACTCAAACAAACAAAAAAAAGATTCTCTGCTTGCAGTCTCCAAAGGCCCAAATCAAAGTGCTGTGCACCTATGTTCCTTTTTGCAGAGTTGGGGGCCAGTTCTACCGACTTTCATGCTCACTCAGGCTGTGAGAACTGAGGTCTCTGTTCTTCCCTGTTGAGAAGGCACTTCTGTTTCGGTCCCCTGAGTTCACACCCTGCCTCACTCCTTCTCACATGGCCCCTGTAATCTCCAAGCAGACAATTTGTCTCACTGAGTACTCTTACATCCTAAACCGTGTACAATTTCAGATATGTCTTTGCCTTATAAGAACTTCCTTCCGCCAGCCAGTCTAGATCCTAATATTCCTTCCGCCAACCAGTCTAGATCCTAATATTCCTTCAGCCAACCAGTCTAGATCCTAATATTAATCCTATAAATATTCTCCCTTGACTATTCTCTGCTGAAGGACCATTAAAATTCCATGGAATGTAGAATAAACTTCTGGAACTTAGTCAATAATAAGGTTTCCACATTGTTTTGTTCAATGTAAAAAAATGTCCCACACTAATGTAAGATGTGATCTGAAAAAGTAAACTGAGGGGTAGATTAAAAAAAAAAAAAAGAAGAAAGACTGTCGAGATGGCATTCCCTGTTACTGCAGTAAGTCCAAAACACTGAATTTTCCTTGTCCTGAAAGATTTTGGTTTTTTTTTTGAGAGAAATGATAATCTATACTCATAGTTTTAAAAATAAAAAATATAAGCAAATATAGATATAGAGTGTGTACACACACACACACACACACACACACATATGTATGCATGTATCCCACTGCCTGTCATTACTTTCCAAATGTCCTTTTTCTGCTCTTCCTTATAACAAAATGTGCTGACGTTGCTACTGGCACCTACAGCTTCAATTCTCTCATCTACTACTCAGTGCTTCTACTCAGTCCAATGCAACTTCCACCCAGCACTCCACGGAAGCTGCTCTTTCCCAGGGCCCTGGATGTGTTCATGATACCGAATCCAAAGAACAGGATTCCTGCTTCATTTTTTTAAACCTTATCCAAGGTTAAAATGGGGCAGGAAGGTACTCTCCATTTTGCAATACTCTCTTCTCGCAGCTGCCTGACACCACATTCTTTTTCTTCCTCTCTTTCTCGACACTCTACCTTCTTTTCCTGCCTCTAAATAACCGTTTTTCATGGACCAAGTGCTGGGGCACTTCAGATTTGGGCATTGGGTTTTTAACTTTCTAGCTTTTCTAAGGGACATTTTCATCCTCAGCATTAGAAATAACATCATTTGCTTGATTTTTTTTAAATTTTATTTTTTGAGTTGGAGTCTCACAGAGTTGCCCAGGCTGGAGTGCAGTGGCACACTCAAGGACAGCCCAGCCTCGACCCGCTGGGCTCCAGCGATCCTTCCGCCGCAGCCTTCCAAGTAACCGGAACTACAGGCATGCGCAACCACACCCTGCTAATTTTTCTTTTTATTTATTGTAGAGACACGATCTCGCCAAGTTGCCCGGGCTGGTCTCAAACCCACAGGCTCAGGCAATCCACTTGGCCTTGGCGTCCCAAAGTGCTGGGATTACCGACTGAGCCACCGAGCCTGGCCCTTGATGACTCGTAAAGATGTACCTTCTTCCTAGATTTTTCTGTGCTCCAGACTTGAATACAGTTATTTGTAATTATTCATGAATTTTGTATTTGTGAATTCACTTACTTATTATAGTTTATTCTAACATGTGTGACATCTTTGTGGTGATTCGCAGGCAGTGAAAAATTTTATTTTCCCCCTGTGTGCATATTCCCAGCTGAAGTTGAACAAGGCAGTCTCTTGTCTTCTTGTTTTCTCTTCCACCATAAACAAGTGTCATTTCTGTTGTCTATTTAGTACTATGTCTGTATTTGTTACTGTTTACAATGGCTTCCAAATGTAGTGCTTAAGTACTCTCTAGTGTTCCTACGTGCAGGAAGGCCATGATATGCTTTAAACAAATCCTTAACACACATAAAACAAAGGTAGGTATGAATCATTTGATGAGATTGTGACCAGAGGCTGAAAGGAACCTAACCCTGTCTTTCCTCTAGGGGCAAGGATTCAACAATCACTTATTCAGCGTTCATGGCAAGTTGATGGAGCCTAGCACTCTAAATCATGAAAATTGACTGTTTTTGTTCACTGAATAACATATGGCCATTTCAGACTTCAGTGCGGAGAATACTGAATTTTTTTTGTTATCCATTGTCTTTAATATCAGCAAGAGCTGGGCTCAGTGGCTCAGCCTGTAATCCTGCGCCTTTGGGAGGCTGAAGTGAGGGGATTGCCTGAACCCGCGGGTTCGAGACCCGCCTGGGCAGCAAGACGTCATCTCTACAATAAAAAAATCAAAAAACCACCTGGGCATGGTAGCGCATGCCTGTAATTCTGGCTACTCGGAAGGCTGAGGCTGAAGGATTGCTGGAGCCCAGCAGGTGGAGGCTGCAGTGGCCGGGAGCGGCCACTGTACTCCAGTCTGGGCGACAGAGTGAAACTCCAACTCAAAAAAAAAAAAAAAAAAATCAGCAAGTAATATCATTAACTTCTCAGTCATTTAATCACTCTCTCTACTACTTAGAAAAATAATATTATCTGTCTTCCACATCCAATCTGATATCTAATACTGTTGGTTTGACTCCCCAGATGTACACAGAGTAGAGCCACTCCTCATCAAAATCATGCTCACCACCTCTAAACCATGCCTTTGCATTCTCTTTTCTGGATCAATGCAATGCACTGCTGACTGAATTGAACTCTGAAGTTTCTGAAACAATTCATTTGATGCTTATGCCTAAATCCTCTCAACAAATTCCCATGACCATTGAGTACATTCCAGTCTTTGCCATAGTTTAGAAGCCTTACATATCCTTGCTACTACCTACCTACTTCACTACGCTTTATGTCACTTTCCCCCACACTCTAACCTCCTATTTAGTTTCTCTGTCCTTAAGTTGCTTTCTCCTATTCTGGGGTGTTCTCACCCAGCTTTCCAAGTATGGACTGGTATTTTGCTTCATTGTGCTCACATCACACCCTGTGGGTAACTCAGGCATTGCTCTTGCCAGACTGCATGATAATTACCTGCGCTTCACCTGAGTCTCCCATTGGACTCCAAATTCTTCGTGGACAAGATGACATATCTCCATGAATACTCAGTAGCTGTCCTAGGGTCTGGTATCTAATAGGCTCTCACTAAATATCTATTGAAGGATTCTTTCAAAACACATTGCACACGTAGGGTGTCGATTTCAGAAGGAAATGAGACAACCCCTACTTGGGGGAGAAAATAAGCACAAAGAGACCTGAGAATGAGGCAGAACTTGACATGCCAGTCACTCTTCTCCTTTACTGGTCTTCTTAGTGGACTCTGTAACCTTTATGTCCTACTCATCAGTAGTGAGACAAGTATGTCAAAGAGTCTGACAGCACCAACCCTTCACTCCCCCAGGAGATGTTAACAGAAGTAAGGAGAGACTGAGAGAAAGATATCCGGACTCTTCTTATTCTTGACGACATCTCCTGGCAACCTTAGGCCTGACCAGAGTTGTACTTGAGAGGGTTGTCTTTGAAAGTCTGAAAAAGTGACAGATGTGAAGAGCTGAAATATAAGACAGTTCTTTAAAAGTGGATGTCCTTTGTATGCGAAGGTCCCATTTTGAAAATATCTTATAGTACCGAAGGTTGTTTTTTTCCAAACTCAGTGGCTAAGCCCCCCGAGTTACTAGAAAATGGTCGGGGAATTACTGCCTCAGTGTGACAGCTCACATCAGAAATTATGTTTATGCCCTCAACCAGCTCACATGATAACTCCAGTTTTTAGCTCAAATTAGGCATAGTATTACTGAACTCATGGCCTTCTCCTTCATGGAAAGAAATATATTCAAGTGCAAGTGAATGAGAATATTATGATGGGCATAACCTTTCATATTTGAAAAAATTAAACTTATTCCCAAGTTTTGCTCCCTAAACCATTATGAGTTACAAAATATGGAAGCCAGGCTGAGGCAGATTAACTCTGTAGCCTACAAAGAGTAAGCTTCTCGGCTTTTTTCTATACATACTTTACATAGCTCTGTGTTCATGTGGCCATCTGCAATTTGCAAAAGTAAGATATCTTGCCTACAGGGGTTTAAAGCTGCTACCATTTGTGTTCTTGAACTTTCTCTCCACAATACTGCTAGTTGTGTCCTGCAGTTGTTGAGGATTCCTGCAGTTCAACTTCCTCAAATTATATTGTTTTTCTTGATAGAGTGTCATTTATGCTTAACTACTTTTGAAATCTGTATATCTTGAGATTTTTAAAAATTCTAATTTGATATTTCACTTTTATTTTTCTTTTCTTTAAAATAGCCACTTCCTTGCCCAGTAAAATAAGCCTCAGGTGCCACAAAACATGGATCCTCCTACGACTCCAAAGTTTTTCTTCAGTCCTGGTGAATCAGCATCTTTTAGCCCAAACAGGGCCAAGTTAGCCTATCCGCTCACTGTTCATGGCTTTTAAAATGATAGCTCTTGTGGACACACTCTGCCTCTCTTCTTGCTCCTTCTCCTAATTTTCCATTTTGGCTAACCAAAAGAGTATCTGGATGTCCTCAGTTCATGCTCACCTTTCTGCACCTGTGTCATAATCACTTCTCCTTTGCTCTTTAACTGTTTCTCTGCTTCTTGGTATTCGATGAGGGCCTCTCTGGACAGCAACGACATTCCCTGGGAATTGGTTCGAAGACTGAGTCCACCAACTTCTCCTAGACCAGAATCTGCATTCTGAAAATACTCCAGGTGACCCATATGTGTGTTTAAGCTTAGAAGTACCACTCTAGCTCAATGTGTATGCATTATCTAACATCGGCCAGCACATGTCTCATGTCAGGAATACTTAGAATTTTTAATATTAATGTCACCTCAGTTTTATAATTAATTGTGTACAATACTGATTTATATTCTAGTTACCTGGTTGATAAAATCAGTTTCTGTAGATAGCGTGTTAATATTAATTGCTAAAATTTATTGAGCATTTACTCTCAGGTTGAACCATTAGGGAAGTGGCATTTTTATAGCTAAAAATAGTCAAATATCAGTGATTTTATATGACTGTGGCATAGCTCTGTAAAGTCATAATGCCTTACATTTATTATAACCTAAACACACACACACACACACACACACACACACACACACACGCCTTTATTACCATCATTGCCCTATGCATGCAGACAACCTGAGACTTAAATAACCTGAGCAGTGACTCAGAGCTGATTAGAGTTTAGGAAAGATTTAAACCCAAACAGTCCAGCTCTGAAAGATGTACATTAGACACCAAGCTATATTCTCTACAATTCGAGTGGTTTAAGGACTGTACCTTATTCTTTTTGCATCATTAACTAAACCTTGTAGAATACTATCAGTCATGAAGTACGTGTGAAGTTGAACTGTAGATGACCTAGACTGATGGGTACTTTCGAGTCTTATCAACGGAGAAAGAGCCTGTGACTCACCTGCTCCTCCTTATTGATGGTAAGCATTGTAAAGGGAACTGTTTGGGTCAGAATGTCTTTTGTCACCAAAATATATCTTCGGCTTGGGCATGTGGGTCTTTGAAAAATGTTATTCATTTCCATTTTGATTCTTTCTGTGTAATTGACAGTAATAAGTTCAAGTCTGATTTTATGTTTATGTTGAGGCTTAGGGTAGCCCTCTATATTTAAAATATTAAGTTTTCCCTGGAAATCTAATGTAGGAAGATTGTCTTTCAGTGAGTCTTTTTGAAATTGAAAAATTCAGCATTTTTGCATAATTTTTAAGGTTTTTGTTTCTAGAATGTTCTTCCTCCAACTTCTTTTCATCTCTCATGCCTTATTTCAACTCAAAAAGTTTCTTAATAGTATATATATATATATATATATATACATATACATATATATACACACACATACATATATATACACATACACTCACACACACACACACACACATTGAAAGAATGTTATTGTTAGCCAATTAAAAAATGTTCCTTAATAGAGCATGTGTATATTTACACACACACACACACACACACATACACACACCCTTATATGCTATACATATATACATAAACAGGTTGTCCCTGAGTTACAATGGCTTGACTTATTATGGTTTGACTTATGAATTTTTGACTTTACAATGGTGCAAAAGTGAAATAAATTCCATGGAAACTATACTTTGCCCATATAACCATTCTGTTTTTCATTTTCAGCATAGTATGTTTCAGCATAATAAGTTGCATGAGATATTCATTATTTTATTATAAAATAGGCTGAGTTGGGTCATGTTGTCCAATTCCAGGATAATGAATGCGTTCTGAGTATATTTAAGTTTGGCCAGGCTAAGTTATGATGTTTGGAATGTTATGTTTATTACATGCATTTTTGACTTACAACATTTTCAGCTTAGGATGGGTTAACTGGGTTGCAACAGCATCATAAATTGAGAAACACTGGTATATACTAGTACTACATATATATGTAGGGGGAGAGAGAGAGAGAGAGAGAGAGAGAGAGATGAAAATAGCTTCTGAATGTGCAGATTCAGACTCAGCTGATGAGTATATTAAATGTTTACTATGTGCCAAGCACAAGGCTGACTTAGCAAGCAGCCTATTCCCCTCTACACCAGCCCATGTGCTTGACTGAGAGAGTCTATATATGAATCATCTGGTAATTCCTTCTTGTTCATATTCTTAATACTAACCATAAAGAGTAAATATAGTAACAGATTGTCTACGAGTACAAATTTCATGTTTTTGGAAAAATGAGTGTTTACTTTGAGGATACCTATTTAAGAAAATGATAGATAGCATGAAATAGACAAAGTACAATGGTAGTATGGTTCTAGGCCAGCATGTTTGTTAAAATTGTGTGGGCCGGCAGGGAATTCTTTGGTTGAAAGTTTCAACTGAAATATTATGTATTAATGCACATATTAATTTAACAAACTTTTGCTAAGAATCTGTTCTAGTCTGCCTGTCTTTCAGCAGCTCATCCCACGTGCAGACAAATGAGTGACAGCACTACTTCGTAGGGTTTCCTTTAGCAGCACTAACAGATTGCTGTCAGAGAAACAGTTTTTGAGACTGCTGTTTGCATATAGAATTCTCAGTACAATTCAGTAAAATTCGTAATATTAAAATCTTTGAAGTTCTTGTAAAATCACTTTATATTATTAGAAGTAATTATTTCTTGGCCCTGCATTCAAGTTACTCTATTCAATTTGAGGTATATGCTTAGGACCTTATTTCATGACTTAGGACTTAATTATCCTTTTTTTGGTGAGTACAATAGAGACAAACGCTTTGCTTCTAAGGATCAGAATACGTCAAGTCTTGGTGAGCACAAAGCTTTATTTCAGCATTTAATATACAAAAGGCTTGCTAAGCAAATTATTAAGGTGAGAAGAACAGCAAAGGGGATATTTATCCAACCTAAGAAAACAAAGCAAAACAACAAAATAACAAAAATTTGCATATGAATGCTAATTAAATAAAATGTTTATTTATTGAAGTGATATTTTGAGGTCTTTCCCAATGAATTCTCTTTTTTTAACACGTGACTTTAATAATATGACTAAAAATAATAAAACCAAAATTATTTGATGGTTTATTATTGATTAAAGCCAAGATGATCTTTCCATATAGATTCTTAAATTAAAAAATTATTTATATTAATATATTTATTCTCAAATGTGTTTCCTACTCACTTTCACAAGACTTTTTAAAAATAAAACTCACATTATTGTGAAATATAAGAAAACATGGTTTAAAATATTCTTTCATAGAAGAAGGAAACATTTAGTTAGGTCATTGACTCCTGTTTTGGTGCTTCTATATGAAAAGTTCTTGTATAGCCAGGGATTTTACTAATTCTAAGCCTCTTTAGGTGCACTGTGACCTCTATAAAAAAGCAAGTTCAGCCGGGCTCGGTGGCTCAGCCTGTCATCCCGCGCCTTTGGGAGGCTGAGGTGAGTGGATTGCCTGAGCCCGCGGGTTTGAGACCCTCCTGGGCAACTTGGCGAGACCTCATCCCTGCAATAAATCCAAAACTAGCCGGGCGTGGGAGCGCACGCCTGTAGTTTCAGCTACTCAGAAGACTGAGGCGGAAGGATCGCCGGAGCCCAGCGGATCGAGGCTGCGGTGGCCGGGAGCGGCCACTGCACTCCAGTCTGGGCGACAGAGTGACACTCCGATTAAAAAAAAAGAAAGCAAGTTCTATCTAATATCAAAACCTCATGTTGTAGTCAGTAAGTGAGCAGAGGCAGCATAGACACACAAGGCTGGGGAGGGCTAGCAAACGGTCAGGAGATTAGTGTTAGCAAAAAGGAAATAGGTAAAAAAAGGAATTGGGTAAAATACATAGAGAAGCGATGCGGCTGATGAGGATGCACCTTTCTTTGTCTTCATTCTTCGTCAGAATGAGAGAGAGAGAGACAGAGAGAGAGAGACAGAGAGAAAGAGAGAGAGAGAGGACACTCAGGAACTCTGGAAAGTTGTAAAGAAAGGATGCGTTGTAAGATTTTCCTAAGAACTACGGGAGGTTCAAATAAGACATGGCCTGCCATGGAGGGACTGCTATCAGGGTCCAAGATGCCTCTGACATAAAAGACAAAGAAGAAGGCTGTCACGGTCATCTCATTGTTTAGGCAGAGCAAATAAAAGCTGCACAGCCTAAAATTTGGAAACCGGCAAGATCCTTAGAGCTTCAAATAAACCAAGGTTCAGAGGGACTTTGGGGTCAGCTTCTCTCAGTTGATAACATTTGTTGGAAATTGTAAATGACATTAGGCATGCCAAGGGAAGAGAGAGTACTGGTCAAATAAATTTGGAAACCATGACGTATGATATGATAGCCTTTTTAAAATTTCACAATGCTGGTAGTCAGATTAAAGATCCAGCAGTCTGGCAGATGACAGACTTGTTTAAATTTGTCTAATCTGGCATGAGTCAAATTAATTTGGGATTTTTGTCTTAGTGAAATAGTTTTTAGTAACACATTGTAGGCCTGTGTTCTAGTTTGGGAACTTCTGAGTTTGAAAATATGTCTGAGAATCAGGCTGGAAATGAAACATTGTACCAAGTTATTAAACAATGATAAAGATACATTGAAGAGTAAGGAGAGATTTGCATTACTTTAAAATGTATATTAATTTATTGTACATGTTTATATCCACTTTAATATATATAATATAAGCATACATAGACAGTCATATTTATACATTTTGTAAACATACTATAATTAATTTACCAGTTGGGATGATTAACCATAGACAGTCTAATTAGAGTTAAGGTATCTGGCAACATCATTTATGGAGAAAGCATCTGTAAGATAGATTCTGAAATACTGGCTTTACAAAACGACATGCACGATTAAACTTTGCACAAAGCAAGATGACTTTTAAATATTTTTGTGTATATTTTGTTTATTTTTGTATGCATTTTGTGAGTTTTATATATTTTTGTAAGCACATTCTATATTTTTAAAAAGGAAGCTCTTTTAATACAACATGCCCAGCCAAGCTAATATAGATCCAATATGCCCAGCTACAACAAGAGAGCAAATTTTCATTATTTGTTAGAATTTAACTAATAGTGTAGGAAGTTCCTGTTTCAGAATATCTCAAGAAAGTCAGCAGGTTATGCTTGAGGCAGCTTATCTGCCTCAAAACCTGGCGATCTTGGACAACTCCAATCATTTGGGCCTCCATTGCCTCATGTGCAGGCAGAACGATTCAACAATATCTGAGGGAATTTGGGGTAAAATGATGTAAGAACTCTACACATCATCACATCCTTCAAAATGGGAAAAGAAGAAGATTGAGTATGCCCTTGCTATAACTATGGAAACTGAGGGCAAAAAATGATCACATTTCTTCAAAGAAAGAAATATTGTTAGACCCGTATTCTTCGGGGCTATGTCCAAAGCTACTCTCTCCTCACTCTAATAACGTTGACGTTTTCCTTCCTATCTGATAATTCAGTGGAGAGGAAATGTTTTCATTCTTTCAACCAGCAATACAACAATCCAAGCACCTTTTACGAAACAATCATGATAAGTCGCTTGAGATACAGTGATACACACGTCCTGACCTTTTTTCAGAAGGAGGAATTCAAATTAAAAAAGAAAAAAATACAAAGAGAGAGAGAGAGGGAGAGAGAGAGAGAGAGAGAAAGAAAGAGAGCGAGAGAGCCATTCATTTTAAAACAAAACCCACGAACACAGAGGAAGGCACTCCACAGACGTTTGTAAGTGAAATACACCGGGAATTAAGAGTTTGCTTTCTTTGAGGGCTGCAGCCAGTCCCTTAGCTCTTTGGATCCACTTCTCAGCTCCAAGAACTCAGGATCTAGAGAAGTCATGGCAACACGGTAGAAACACACACACACACACACACACACACACAACTTTTGACTTGGTCACTTGATTTTACACCGTGGCACTGCATTCTTTTATTCACTCACACATATTCATTCATTCACTCACTTATCAATTTATTCTCTCATTCGTTTGTAGCATACCATGGTCAGATACTAGACCAGGGGTCCTCAAACTACGGCCCGCGGGCCACATGCAGCCCGCTGAGGACATTTATCCGGCCCACCGGGTGTTTTGGCCGCCTCTGCCTGTCCTGCCGAGCAGCCCACTGGTCCGGCCCCGCAGTGCGCATGTGTGGAATGTGCGTCGCACTCTCCGACTCCCTCCTTCTCTCTGTCTCTGGACTCCTCCTCTCAGTAATCTCAGGAGCCTTGCACTCAAAATGGCAACCATCTTTGGCAGCACTTATGTCTGTGAACTTTTTCCAGAGTGAAACATCTGAAATCTCCAACCAGATCTAGACTAACTGATGCGCACTTGCATCACTCGTTACGACTGGCAGTGGCAAATATGGAACCGGACATTGACCATCTCATTAGCCAACAGCAGGCCCCTAGTTCCCATGGAAACACTGGTAAGCTTGTTGATTTAACTTTACTTGTTCTTCATTTTAAATATTGTATTTGTTCCCGTTTTGTTTTTTCACTTCAAAATAAGATATGTGCAGTGTGCATAGGAATTTGTTCATAGTTTTTTTTTAAACTATAGTCCGCCCCTCCAATGGTCTGAGGGACAGTGAACTGGCCCCCTGTTTTAAAAGTTTGAGGACCCCTGTACTAGACTACGGAACAAAGTTAAAACAATAAGAACGTTTAAGTCCTTCACCACAGTGTACGCTTTGCTCTTGATTGCTTTTGTTATCTCTGCTAGCAAGGAGACAGGGAAAAATTGCCACGTGGGCAGGAGGCTTAGGGAATCGATAGTTTTTGTTATCATTTATTCCCAGCTGCAGTGCCGCTGTTGCCCTCGCTGCCAAGCACTCTCACCTCCCGGGAGACACCTAGAGAGGTTAATTAGTTTACAGCTGGCCATAATTAGGACCAAAAGGCAGCAAGAAAGGAACTCTTAGAAATCCTGACAGAAAGCATACACAGAGGCAAGGCTGTCAGCTTGAGCACACTGCAGCATTTTCCCTAGAAATTAGGCATCCACACATTTTGAAATTGTGAGTTAGGAGCACCAAGTGAGGGCAGAATCACAGGGTCTAAGAAACACCCAGAAATACCACAGTCTTGAATGGCTGTGGCATGAAGAAGGAGATATTTAGGTCCTTGCTGGGCTGTCACATTCCTGTGAACCAGTTTTCTCCAAAGTAAACTGAGGTGGTACCCAGGGCTTTGAAACCTGGTCTCCACAAGGCTCAGAAGGTTCTCAGGAATTGTCACAATGAGAAAATACAGGCTTCTGTCAGTGTATTCATAGCAACCATAAAAACAGTTACCAATCCTTTATCATTTGCTTGTGCTTGGCACTAAATATTTTATCTGATCTCCACAGCAACTGTGAAAGGTGGATGTTATCAACATCATTACGTAGAGGAAAGAAATAAGATTGCACTTATTGTTATAAGAGGTCAGTTGCACCAAATCACATTCTCATCAGGAAACAAACTCAAATGAAGGCACATGAGTTTTAGACTGCAATTCCCCCTACATCCCATGTGTGTAGCCTACCAGTCTGTATTTAATCCTGCTTTTGAATATGCCCTAGGAATAAATAAGGTAATTTTCAGTGACTAATCTCCACTTAATTCATCTAGCGCCTTTCCCAGAAATGAAGGGCACCAACAGAGAAACAGAAATGTCTTCGGAGAGGATGCAACCAGTTTAAATTGTCCCCACAAGATCTGTAAATAAATGAATCTCATTTTGTTTCAAGAGCTTCTTCAGTTGATGTCCCCAAACAAAGCAAAACACAAATCCCAGAGTGGGAAAAGGAAGATATCGTTGATATGCTCAAAGCTTAACTTCCTCACTCCATGGGGGTGGATCCCTAAGGGTTAATATACCCCTTGGAATTCCCTCTCCACGACGCCACCACATATGAAAGTACTCCCTAGACTTATTATTTTTTTTCCTCAGGGGGCACCCTATTTTTAATTTATCTTTTTGTTTTCTGTCTCATGCAATAATACCCATGCAATATTAACTTCTCAAGACCAAGATGTTGACTGACTTGTTAACTACTCCATCCCAAGCACCTAGGATAGTGCCTGGAGCAAAGAAGCAATCAACTCATGTTTTTGAACAACCAACAGAGAGTATGAATGAAGAAAGTACGAGTATCTATTTTTGGAAATGGGGAATCTGAATTTCCCAGAGGTTAAGTGATTTGCTAGACCATTCATAAATATCATATCTATTATGAAAACGTGGGTCTGTTTGTGCCTTTACTCTGGCTCTATCCAGTGCACTATACTGTCTCCCAGGAATGACACAACCCTTTGCAAACCTCTGCCCAGCCAACAGGAATTGTCAGCAGATTTCTGATATTCAACAACACGATTCAAAAGAGTCAGGATAAAGAGTAGGTCAGGATTATATCTTATTGAAATTATCATGCTCCTCAGTAGCTATGTCCAAGGCATGCTAAAACGGATTCATAAATTTAAGTAAAAATAGTCATATCAGAAATACGATATGTTAGTTCTTGAAATTCATTTTCCAACATATATCAAAAGTCTTTCATAAGTTAATAATCTCTGAGGCACTAATCCCGCATCTGGGAATATATTCTAAAGCATTATTGCAAAACAAGATAAATGTATGCAATTATTTATGACCATAAATATTTTTGTGAAGAATCTAAATGTCAAGTAATAATAGTATATTACTGAAATGTTTTGATGGTGCATAAAAAGTCTTATGAGAGAAAATTAATTGTAGAAAGAGTAATTGTGTATATAATACAACACTATACACACACACACACACACACACACACACACAGATTGAATATCCCAGGTTCAAAATGGTTCTGACCAGGAGTGCTTTGAATTTCAGATTTCTTCAGGTTTGGGATTTTCAATCTATGTATGTATATATGTGTATGTATGTCTGTATGTATATATATGCAATATTCTATAATATAACATTAATAGTGATTGAGTGTTATAAATATATAGATAGGCGCTTTACAGAAAAAAGCATATTTTTTCCAATTTCCAAGTTTTTAATGAATATATTGTCATATGTAAATTTTGTAACTAAAGCAGTATAAGGCAATAACAAAGCAAAACCAAAAAGAAAATTACATGAAACTACTTATTGCTTAATCAATTATTGGCTATCTGACTATTTCTGTTGCAATTTACTGATTGATGACAGTTAATTAGGAATCAACTTGTGAGTGGTCAATTTTTCAAAATTAGCTAATTTAGTTCTGGATAAACACACAACCACAGTTAACTGTCATGTTTATTTCACACTCATTTATAATCCCCATCTAATTGAATTTTCAATAGCAAATTCTGTAGGTGAGTCCAAGGAAAAACACAATATAAACAAAAATAAAATAAAATTGGGACAAGTGCATTATAAAATGTAGTTTTATGCAAATATATTCTATGTTTATCCAATGTAGTACATTAAATAAATATTCCTAGATTTGACTCTAACACAGCAAAGTGGCTTGGTATAGAACTGGTAAATCAATACCAGGTAAGGCAGCTTAAACAAACAAAAATAAATAAATTAAGAAGAACACATCAATTGGAATGGTACTGGAAGCAATGTACACCTTGGCAAATGCAAACCAAGTGTGGTCTTATATACCTCAGCAGAGGAAATGAAGACAGACTCTTTACGAGGCGTTAAGCAGTATGATCCCTGGCATGAGACACACAAGACATCCCTGGCATGAGACGTCTGAAATACATATCGCGTGGTATTCAGTGACAGGATGGACCCAGAGGGGGAAGCCATTTTACTTTGTTCCTGGATCTTAACACAGTGACGAGAAAGTAGAAACTGTCCTGGAGGAATGCGTACCCTAGGTAAAGATTCACCTTGTTGACTTTGTCTTTCTGGAAACCCAGATCTCTCAAGCGTGACCAATATTGGCCCGTTATAATGTTTAAACAAATTCCTGAGGGAGATGAGACTCTGTGACTTGGTGCCTGGTGACCAGAACCCTCCCCTCCCCAGGGTCTCCAAGACATCCACAAGTGGTCCACAAGGAACTCACAGCAGTCATGTCTACCTGATTCCAACATCTCCAGGGGAAAGGATTTAAGCTAGGGACTTGGGGGACGATGGGGCCACACCTTAGAGTGCTGGCCCTCTTCCTGTCTATGGGAAGTGACCTTTTTCTTAAATAAAGCTTTTCTTCCTTCGTCTTTTTGTGTGTTGCAAATCTCTGCATTACTGGATCTCTGGTTACCAGCGTACACCCCCGGCATGCTGATCCTGGCGTTGCTGTGGCTCTTCACATCCTAACATTTCAGGAGGTCCTGATCTCTCTCTCTCTTTTCCTTCCTTATTTCCTAACTGATGTCCCTCTGTGACTGTGTTGGAACCTGGTGGCAACTGAAAGCTCTGGCTGAGACTACACTTCAGCATGCTGGAAGGTCCCAGGGAAAGACATCAGACCACTGTGCCCCGACAGGGTGAGGGACTAAGGTTAACTTCCTTCTAGCCAATATCTCTGAGTTTCCCCATGGACCAGGCTGGATCTCAGAGGGCAACTGATGGCCTCTGCCTAGGGCTACTCCCTAGGAAAGCAGGAAGGTCCCCAAAGGAAAGTTCAGACCTGCCGTACGGGTGACAAAGTGCTTGGTGTCTTTGCTATTTTCTTTTCTTGTTGGCAAAGTGAGTCCATGAAGGACCTTGAAACTTCAAAAGCTGCACAGCACGCCTTTCTGCCCCTCCAATGAGTCATCCGTCATTTATCACCCCACACTCATGTATTTGGATGCGCTCTTATACCCCTGGCTTTGCTGCTAGGATAAGTTCCTGGGTCTCTCTGGCTTTTCTCAGTTTTCCATCTTGGGAGATACCTCGCAAGGGTCTGGGACCCAATTGCTGGGACTCCTGGTACTAGGCCTCCTAAGACATGGTGGAGCATAGCATCTCATGAGGTCCAGTGGGCACAGGTAAGGGAGGACACTCCCTTGTGACTCACATCCTTTGCATGGAGTCCGTTGAACCTGTTGGAGACGCCTGACAGGGACTCTGGATGGGTAAGGCCCAGGAACAAATCCATAAAATGCAGAGCCCATCCCACTGTATCCCTGCTTCCTTTCCTCAATCAGTTGTGACAGGAACCATGGGAAGCTAAATTCACCCAAAGAGTTTACTATTTCACTGCAGTACTGTTTGGTGGCCCCAGCTTCGGCTCACCTTGCCTCAGCTGACCCTTTCCTCTGATGACTTAGTTCAGGGAGATTCCACAACATTAGTCGGGGGATGGAGAAACCTGGCCAGAAGTGGCTCCCTAGTTTCTAACACACCCCTGCAGCTCGATTCATCCTTGAAAAGAAATGACAAATGCCTTAAAAATCCCACATATTCAGGCCTTGTATGAGTTAGCTCGCCACCCAGCTATCCGTTCCTCTGGTGGCATTTTGTGTCGACTCCCCAGACCCCATGGCCCACAGGTTCATTGGAGAATACTGACCCTGCTGACTTAGCTGCCCCTCTCGCAAAAGGTTTTTCGCCCCTTCACACTCTCCTCCTCCTTCTATAACTCCAAATCCTGCTTTCCCTCCAAAACTCAACTGCTGACCCAGCTGGTTTAACTTCTCCCGTCTCTCGGACTCTGCTTTGGCTACGCCACTCTCCGTCAGTTTCCCTTCCTGCTCATCCTTCTCTCTCCCCACCTTTCCCTGCAGAGGAGGGGCTGGTGTCTACGGCCAGGACGTCTAACCCTGACCTCCAGTCTCTCCTCACTTTTGCCTGTGGAGAAGAGGCCAGTGCCAAAGGCCCCAAGGCCCCAGCCTTCTTGTCCCCTTCCCCCACGGTCTGACAGCCCCCTGGCGGCAGCCCGACGGACTGCAGCAAGTCAGACCAGGTGTGAGCCCGCCTCTCCCCTCACCTTTCCCCATCACGTGGACTTGGGAAACCGATTCAGGTTTCCACACGGCTTAACTGGTCTCCCCTCGGGGCAGTGGCTGGGACACAAAAGGATGTCCAACTTTATGTCTGCTTGTTTTTATCTATGATAAAGCTCTCCAAATTAAATCTAGACTAGGACTATCAGTCCTCCCAAACAAAGGTAAAAGGATCACGTGTTAATTAATCCTGTTAGCTAACTAAAAAAGTCAACTGTGATTTTAATCTGTTCTTTCCAAACAAACTTTCAAGTGCTCTAGTAAAATCTTACTTCCAACTTTACCACGTGTTAAGACATTAATGTAGGTTAACACCAGCATTTGTTATATCAAGCTCACTAAAGTTGTGTTTTATAAAAAGAAAGTTAAGTCACTTGTTGTGCCTAACTAGCACCCTCTTATGAGACAGGGAAAGCTTTAAATGCTAAGCATTCTGCGTGACATGATGAGGTTTGGGAACTGGTCATTCCCACCTGGCTAAGTCACTTTTACTAAGCCTAGTACTTCTCCTGCAGGATGGATAAAATACTGAGCACTCTGTGTGAACACAGTGAGGATGGAAACTGATCACTCTCACCTAATTATTCACACCTTCCAACTAAGACTGTAATTTAGTAATTTATAAGGGTTTCTAACAAATTTGCCTGTTCATAATTATGAATAAGTAGGGACATCCATGTGGTCTGTTCACTCCAAAGGGTTTTGCATCTGACTGTTACAGACAGAAATGGTAAAAAAAAAGTTTCATATATACGACCTATTAAAAAGGAGCTTTAAGGTTTCTTTCAGCTGAAACATTAAAGAAAGAAACAGAGTGCCAACATGGAGGGCAGCAGAACCAGAGGTTCTTTGTACCCCAATTGGTAGTCGCCATCAGTGACAAACTCCAACTGCGCATCAGAGACCTGGTAAGAATAAACCTGCTAAGGGGATGGTGTCCATTGTTTATGGGTACAGTCTGTGGTGGCACTACAAGCGTAGTTGTCCCCAAAAGGCCTAAACCTCCTGAACCTTGCTCACTGTGCAGGACAAAGAGCCATTGGGAAGCAATGGTGCGCTCTCTTCTGAAGAGAGGAGAGAACACTTGGCTTACAAAAAACTTACACAGGCCTTGAAATTTTCTAAGGCAAATTGCACTGGCTCACTATCACCCCAACACCCCCCAGGTAAATATTAGGGCACTGGAACCCAAATTCATTTCTTAATTTAACGTGGGCACCAGCCTTTTGGTTCTGGCCATCCATAGTGGAATCATATAGCCTTATCTCGATGAAAAGTTACTAAAGATCAATTCAAAAATATAAAGGCTAAAAAAAGGTATCTATACAAGGTAAAGAAAGAAACCAAAAGCAAAGGAAAAATGCAAAAAAAAAAGTTGCTATAAAGGTAATGTTTGTGGTAAGGATGAATCTTGTATGTATGGTACATTTTTGTTCTATATTAGAATGGCTGGTTATTTAAAGGAAAAAAGTATAGGACAAAAATAAAAGGTTCAGGCATGTTGAAAAATGGTATAAGTATGTCTAATTAACTCTCTCCAAAAGAATTTTCTCCTTTAAACAATGGGGCATGGGGGCCCGGGGGGAGGAAGAGACAAAATTCAGTTAACGCCCCTGTTGTCTTTGTTACAAAAAAGCTTTTTTTGTTGTTGTTGTTTTACTTTTCAAAATCTTTGGACTATTACTTTGGCTAAATAAACAACTTTTGCAATAACTACTGCAATCCTGCATTATAACATTATGCTTTTAAAAATGTTAATGCTTAAACTCTTCAAGTTCTCAATTCAGTCTCTCTAGGGTGGGGTAAGAAAAAAGAACCACACCTACTCCACACCCTCCACCTGAACTGCCTGCAGACCAGGTAGAAGGGATTACTAATCCAACATAGGATAAATAACAGAATAACCTGGGCTTCACCCTCTAGCATATCTATCGTTGTAAATGTATATCAAACCTATTATAAAAACAAAAGGAACCATTTTCTCTTGCCAATGCTTCAAAGTAGCTGTATTTCCTTGTTAAAGTCATTATTAACAAAACTCCTTAAAACTGTATATGCATTCTTATTACAACCCAAAGAAGCTTGAAGACAGGCTGTGGTGACATTTACATATGGACTCAGGAACTTACTGGTGCAACAGTGGAAACTGCCTGGACTCCTGTAATGAATATCAAGCCCACTGGGGTAACTTTACCAGACATTCGATTTCCCTTAAGAACAAATGGCACAAACAACTTAGGGAATTAAAACCAACCAGACTCTGCATTTTATAAATGGCACTGTCATTTTAGTTACCTTTAATAACTAACTTAGAGCAGCAAATTGGCTACCCTGTGGAGCATATCCAAATTTAAAAATCAAAGCTCATCGACGGCATTGTAGAGATAAGCCAACAAACGGTGGAGATCTACACCTATGGTCCTAACACTTTGCACGAGCCATTGTGGGAATAGCATAGATGCCCATGGCAGAACCTCAGGTGGCTGTTGTAGCTATATATATATAAATATTTTCCCCAATTTAGAAGTTTTAATAAGCAAAGATCATTCTATTGCAGAATATACAGCCCGGGTTATAGATCTACTTAACCAAGAAGAAGGGGAAATTTGACAATATATCGTAGCAAATAGAATGGCTTTAAATTACATATTAGCAAAACTGGGAGATGTATGTGGCATAGTGGGAAGACGAAGGAATATTTCAACTTACATTGATAAATTAGAGGCTTTAGCTGAACATACATATAATTTGCAAGATTACTTTCACTTTTCCAGCATTGTTTCTTGGGCAATAGCCTTTTTCATCATTGCTTGCTTAATAATTTTTGCCTGTGCTCTTGCTAGATGCTTTATTAGATCCAAATAGTCTTCAGTTGCAGTCTCACTGTATCCTATCTTGACCTTGGAAATAGGTAGGTAGAGGCATCTCTATGGACCACTCAAGCAGAAAGTAGTTAAAAAGATCGATCTTGGCTAGGCTCTGTGGCTCAGTCTGCAATCTCGTGCTTTGGGAGGCCAAGGCGAGTGAATTGCCTGAGCCCGTGGGTTCGAGACCGCCTGGATTAATTTGGCGAGACCTCATCTCTACAATAAATCAAAAAAATTAGCTGGGCGTGGAAGCGCATGCCTTAGTTCCAGCTACTTGGAAGGCTGAGATGGAAGGATCACCGGAGCCCATCAGGTCGAGGCTGCGGTAGCCGGGAGCGTGCCACAGCCCTCCAGTCTGGGCTACAGAGTGAGACTCCAACTCCAAAAAAAAAAGATTGGTTTTCACCTCATTTCCCAGTATCATAAGAGTATTTCCAAGAGCAGGGGTGGGGAATGAAAGGACAGACTGAGAGTGGGAAGCCATTTTGTTTTGTTCTTTGATCTTAACACAGTGATGAGAAAGTAGAAACTATGTCCTGGAGAAATGTATACCCTAAGCAAAGATGAACCTTGCTGACTTTGTCTTTCTAGAAACCCAGATCTCTCAAGCATGACCAGTATCGGCCCACTGTAATGTTAAAACAAACTTCTAAGGGTGATGAGACCGTATGACTCAGTGCCTGGTGACCAGGACCCTCCCCCAAACTCCCCACCCCAGGTCTCCAAGACAACTTCAAGTGGTCAACAAGGAAGTCCTGGCAATCACTTCTGCCTGATTGCAACATCTCCAGGAGAAAGGATTTTCTGCCTTCATCTTTTTGTGTGTTGTAAATCTTCGCATTACTTAGATCTCTGGTTACCAGCATATACACCAGGTACACTGACCCCAGCGGTGCTGTGGCCCTCTGCTCCCTAGCATTCAGAATTTTATTTCCTTTCCAATATTTGCAATCACATATTATAACATAATAACTGGAAGCAATAGATAATTTTTTTATCTGGGATTACCTAGGAAGGCCATATATGACACAAAATTAAAGAAATCAATGGGAAATAAGAACAGAAGTTCTCAAAAAGCACCTGTCCTTTATTAAGCATTCTAATTAAAAATACTTATAAACTGACTTGTAGGATGACCCTGAAAATCACACAAGCAAGAAAATTATTTCCCTAGACAGCTACTTTTGGGGGGATTATACATCATTAATCACTCTTTTTTACAATCTTTCTCTGAGCAGAGGATAAGTCATGTCATTGATGACTCCAACATGATTAGTATGTTATTCCTCTTAAGAAGTGTCTTAAATTCTAAGCAATCATACTCTGTGCATCCATCATTCACAAATTGACTTACAAAGCTTTATTGACTATACACTATCCACTAGGCCAAGTGCTGAATAGGGAAATGCAGTGATATGTAAGAGAATCCCTGCTGTCCAGGCCTTGACTGTCTAGTGAGGAATACAGACAAAAAGGCAATTACGATAGAATGACATAGGTGCACTAATCACAAGGCACTGCTACATAAGTTTAGAGGGGCACTCAACCAAATGTAGAAGACTCAAAAATAGATAAATAACTTATTTCACAGAAGAGAAGGCATCTGGGCAGAAATTTTAAAGATGGCTTGACAGTTGTGAGGAAAAGGGTAAAACTGAGTGAAAGAATTTCTGGCATAGAAAAGAAGCCCACCCAAAAATTCAGATATCAGAGAGAATACTGTACTAACCGTACTTCTGGTATTTTAATATGGTGATAAAGTTAAGGTGCTTTGGGAAGCATGCTGAAGTTCTGGCTGGCAAGATTCGTAACCAGGAAATTAAATGTCATGAAATTGGCCATTATCTCATGTCTTGGCACTGTTTCATAATTGTGGCTCATTTCATTGTTTGCCCCCTGGTCTCCTCCGCTCCGCACTTACATGTTGGGGACCAGTTTCCCAATATTTGAAGGGAAATCTAGAAATAAGTAGAAAGTGCAATAAACAATAAAATGCTTGTTTTCTTAACTAGATTCTGAGACACAGATTGTATTGTATACCACTGGCATACCTCAGAACCAAGAAGCAGGCAGCAGAGAACAAGGCAGGATCAAAACTGAATCTCTATCTGGACAGTTAGCCAAGTTTAACTCACAGTAATAATGACAGTCCACACCAATGAAGGTCATGAGAGAAGGATCAGAGCCTACACTGATCCAGTTAGCCCAGAACTCAATGAGTTAGCCCAGAACTCATTTTGTCTGGAAGATGTATTTATAGGAATTGAGGAATTGATTAAGTCTTGGACACTGTGCTAGGGAAATCAGATCAAGTGTATTGGGAGGAGTAGAAAAGCAAGATGACACAGACTGTAAGAGTCATATTCAAGGAGCTGAGTATGTCTGCAGGAAAAAAATAAGTAGGGATACTCAGATGACTGGAGAGGGAGAAATAATCTAGGTGACAAAAATCATTAATTTCTCACTGGTTTTTAATATCATCCTGAAAGGACAGAGACACTGAATGCTTTTTTTTGTTTTTTGTTTTTGTAAGGCTAGTCAAGTGATGCAATGGGGGTAGAGAGACACTGAATGCTTTTTAGGTAGATAACTATGGATAATAAACAAAGGAAAATGAACTTTGAGCAGGGCTACCAGCTGTGGAAATAAAAGCAAAATGAGACAACAATGACTAGTACCAAGGAAGTAAACTGAGTAAAGTCACACCTACTTCAGATATCCAACATTTCTCACTTGGATGTTTTCCTTGCATTGTGTTGAGGTATCATTTTGCATACAATAAAATGCATGTATTATAAGTGTTCAGTTTCAGTGGTTTTAGCAATTGATCTTGTAAAGACCGATTGCTAATCATTGTTCTTTATTCCCATTCACTGATTTAATTGTCTACTGTTAAGTGAAGACCCTGTTGTCTACATTATTGAGAATTGAAGGTTAATTTTGGATTTGGGTATTGTAGTCTTCCAACTTTCTTCTTTCTCAGTTTCTTTTTTTCAAAATTGTATTGTGGTTAAAAACGCAATATGAGATCTTCCCTCTTAGCAAAATTTTAAGTGTGAAATATGATATTATTGTCGGTAGGTACAATCATTGATAACCATTATACTACTCTACGAATTTGGCTATTTAAATACTCCTTATAAGTGAAATCATGCAGTATTTGTGTTTCTGTGATTTTAAAAATAAAATTGGCTCATTTTACTTAGCCTGATGTCCTTGAAGTTTATTCAAGTGGTTGTTTAGTGCAAAATTTCCTTATTTTTAAGTCAGAATTTTATTTTATTGCATGTATATATACTACATTTTCTTCATTCACTCATCTGTTAATGGACATTTGCTTCCACAACTTTGCTATTGTGAAATGTGCTACAGTGAACATACTCATGCTAATGTTTCTTTGAGATCTTTAGTTATGGGGTTTTTTTTGATAAATGCCCAGAAATAAAATTGCTGAATTATATGGTAGTTCTATTTTTTAGGTTTTTGAGGCATTTCTGAACTGTTTTCCGGAGTGGCTTCACCATTAAGCATTCTCAGCAATCGTGTGCACATATTGCAAATTCCTCACATCCTCACCAATATTTATTGCATTTTCTAAAAAAATTGATAGCAATTCTGACAGATGTAAGATAATATCTCATAGTTTTTATTTGTATTTCTCTAATGATTGGAGACATTGAACACTTTCTCATGCATCTTTTGACCATGTGGATGTCTTTCTTTGAAGAAGTATTTGAGTCCTAAGTCCATTTTTAAATTGGGTTACTATTTTTTCAATTGACTTGTAGGAGTTCTTTATATATATGGGAAATCCACTCCATATCAGATATATGACTTGCAAGTATTTTCTCTCATTCCAAAAGTTGCCTTTTTATTCTGTTGATTGTTTTCTTTGCTACACAAAAGCTTTTAATTTTGATGTAGTCTAATTTGTTTTTGTTGCCTGTGCATTAGTTTTCAAATCCATTAAATTATAGTCTACACTAGTGCAATAAAGATTTTCTCCTATCTGTTCTCCTAAGAGTTTTATGATTTTAGGTTTTATATTAAGTCTTTCTTACATTTTGAGTTGGTTTTGATGTATGGTGTAAGATAAAAATTCAGTTTCATTCTTTAACATGTGGACATCAAGTTTTCCCAACACCATTTGTTGAAGAGACTATTCTATCCCTGCTGTGTATTATTGACACTCTTGTCAGATCATATGACCATATATGTGTGAATTTATTTCTGGGTTATCTTCTGTCCTATCAGAAAAAAAAATAAAAAGTTTGTTTCTAGGTTTGTTAGTTTTGGTGGTTCCGTATAAATTGTACAATTGTTTTGTTCTACATCTTTAAAAAATAACACTGAGCTGATGTGAGGCAGCTAGAGTGAGTTTCTCCTCCAAAGTAAAGCAAGATAGAGGGAGTTTCTTCAGTACCCAGAGAGAAACAAGACAAGCAACACACCTCATGACTCTCCAACGAAGTAATAATAACCACATGGTGCAAAGAAGAGAGAAATCCATTAACCCAAACTAGAACTATCGAAACTCTTGTCTGCACCACCACAATTCACCAGCAGCCTCTGGACACTGTGGAGAAGGTGAGTAAATGTAATACAGTACTATTGCTGTGGACTTGAGGGCCCCTAGAGCCTTGTGAAACTTAATTCTTCATGGGAAGCTGCCTTAAAACAGCTCTGCTGATGCCTGTGTAGAAGAGTACAGGGAAAAAGGAAAGCCCTGAGTAGCACCTGGCACCATTTCCAGGAATTCAACCCTTGTGAGTGGTGTGGCTGCTTTCTACCTGGCCTGGGAGGAGACAGACCCCAAAGGAAAACTCCTGGACTGCAGACAGTTCCTGGCTGGATGAGTTGCTCTGAAAACACTCGAGTCCCTGAAACTAACTGTCTGTGACATTTACAAGGCAAACTGCCTGGTACTAAGGTAGGGAACTGGGTAGGACTCATTGCCATACCAATCGCTCACTCCCAGCGTTAGCAGTTCTGTGTCTGCCCTGCAAACAGCGTTACCCCGGTGGCCTTGGACTCCCTCCTAATCCTCACCTGGGTAACCAAGCTCTTCCCCCCTCACCATGTCCCTCAAAGGTCCAAAACAGACAGAGAACTTGAGCGATCCCCAGAGCCTACACCTAGGTTGAACTGGCACGTCCTTGGAGCAAGAAACACTAAGGAGAAAGCCCACAGCCATCATCATAGCTGGCTTCTCCTATAAGCACCACATCATGGCTGAAAGTCAACATGACAGCTCATCACATCAGATATAATACCTCAGCTTTGGAGATAGACTCTTTAATCAGACAACAATAAAGAAAAACAAACAAACAAACAAATAAATAAAACACAAGAGAATAAAACAAAATCTCCAAAAGGTGGGATCATGTAAAACATCCAAACCTAAGAATCATCGGTGTTCCTGAGGAAGAAGAGAATGCAACAGGTTTGGAAAACCTACTTGAGGAACTAATAAAGGAAAACTTTCCTGGTCTTGTCAGAGAACTAAACAAACAGATACAAAAAATAATCCCCAAATACCCCCAGAAGATTCATTGATTCATTGCAAAAAGGTCCTCCCCCAGGCATGTAATTACCTAGTTAAGCGAAGTTAATATGAAGGAAAGAATTTTAAGAGCAGCAAGACAAAAACATCAAATAACTTACAATGGTAAACCTATCAGACTAACAGCAGACTTCTCAGAAGAAATTCTACAAGCCATAAGGGATTGGGGCCACAACTTCAATCACCTTAAAGAAAATAAGAGTCTGTTAAAAAATGTGTAGTCCACAAGCTAAGTTTCATAAATAAAGGAGAAATGAAGTCTTTCCGGAACGAACAAACACTGAGGGAATTTGTCACCATTAGACTGGCTTTGCAAGAAATATTCAAATGAGTTCTAAATATTGAAACAAAAGATCAAAACACACCAGTAGATAAACCATAAAAGTCACAGACTTCATGGAATGCCAACATAGACAAAATAAAGAATTAAAGCAACTAGATAACAACCAGTGCAATGGTTGAAATAGTACCTTACATATATTATTAACTTTGAACGTAAATGGTCTCAATGCCCCACTAAAAATATACAGACTGGCAGAATAAAACAGCAACAGCAACAACAACAACAACAAAAACCCACAACCCAAATAACTGCTGTCTTGAAGAGAACCACTTAACTTACAACAACTCCTGTAGGCAAGGTAAGAGGGTGGGAAAAATTACTTCACATAAATGTAAATGAGAAACTAGTAGAAGTAGCCGTTGTCATATCAGATAAAACAGACATTGAATTAACAACAGTAAAAAAAGACAAAGATGGTTATTTATAATGACAAGGGATCAATCCAGTGAGGAGACATTTTTCATTTATATGTGCTTAAAACCAGAGTCCCCAGTCTTTTTTTTGAGTCGGAGTCTCACTCTGTCGCCCAGACTGGAGTGCAGTGGCCGTTCCCGGCCACCGCAGCCTCGACCTGCTGGGCTCCAGAGATCCTTCCACCTCAACCTTCCAAGTAGCTGGAACTACAGGCCTGCACTACCGCGCCCGGCTAATTTTTTTGATTATTATTGTAGAGATGAGGTCTCGCCAAGTTGCCCAGGTGGGTCTCGAATCCGCGGGCTCGGGCAATCCACACACCTCAGTCTCCCAAAGTGTGGGATTACAGGCTGAGCCACCGAGCCCAGCTCCCCAGTTTTATAAAACAAATTCCACTATACCTAACAACAACAACAAAAGGATAGACAGCAATACAATAATATAGGAGACTTCAACACTCTACTGACAGCAATAGACAGATCATCAGTGCAGAAAGTCAATAAAGAAACTTTGGAGTTAAACCAGATTCTAGAGGAAATGGAACAAACAGACATCTACAGATCACTTCACCCCAAACTACAGAATATACAGTTTCCCCATCAGCACATGGAACATTCTCCAAGAGAGACCATACAATAGGCCACAAATCAAATCTCCATAAATTAAAAAAAATCAGAATAATATCAAGCACCTTCTCAGACCACAGTGGAATAAAACTAAAAATTAACTCCAAGAACTCACAAAATTAAACAAAAACATGGAAGCTAAACAGTCTACTTCTGAATGACTGCTGGGTTAACAATAAAATCAAGATAGAAATTAAAAACTCCTCAAAATGAATGACAACAATGAAACAAGTTATTAAAATTTCTGGGACACAGCCAAAGCTGTATTCAGAGGAAAATTTAAAGGTCTAAGGCCTACATGAATAAGATTGAAAGATGGCATATCAGCAACTAACATCACACCTCAAGGAACTAGAAAAACAGAAACATACCAAACTCAAAGAAGAAAGGAAATAATGAAGATCAGAGCAGAACTAAATGAAATTAAAATAAAAAATGCAAAGAATCAATAAAACAAGATGTTTATTCTTTGAAAAGATAAACAATATTAATAGATCACTAGTTAGATTAAGTAATGAAGAGTGAAGATTCCAATTAGCTCTATCAGATATGAAATGAAAACATTACAACTGACAGCTGAGACTATTATGAACACCTCTATTCAAAATAGACAATCTAGAGGAAATGAATACATTCTTGGAAACATACAACCCTACATCTTAGAATTAAAAGAAAAATAGAAACCATGAGCAGACCAATAATGAGTAGTACAATTGAAACTAATTAAAAGTATCTAAACAACAAACACACAAAAAAGTCCAGGACCTAATGGACTCACAGCTGAGTTCTATTAGAACTTCAAAAAAGAACTGGCACCAATTTTACTGAGCTATTTTACAAGATTGAAGAGGATGGAACCTCCCTAAGCCCATATCACTCTGATATGAAAGCCAGGAAAAAATACACAAAATTACAGGTCAATATCCCTTATGAGCATAGACATTAAAATCCTGACCAAAATACCAGCAAAGTGAATTCAATAGCACAGTAAACAAAAATATATATACCATGACTAAGCAGGTGTTACCCCAGAGATGCAAGGGTGAGTCAACACATGCAAGTCCATAAACATGATGCACTACATAAACAGTATTAAAAGCAAAAATTATATGATCATCTTAACAGACACAGAAAAAAAGCATTTGATAGGTTCCAGCATCCCTTCGTGATTAAAAAAAAACAACTTAGCAAAATAAGCATAGAGAAAATAGTCCTCAAAGTAATAAAAGCTATATACGAGAAACCCACAGCCAATGTCATGCTGAATGAAGGGAATTTGAATGCATCCTACTTCAGAACTGGAACAAGGAATGGATGTCCACCTTCATCACTCATAACCAACATATGCCTGGAATTCCCAGCCAGAGCAGTCAGGCAAGAAAAAGAAATAAAAGATATCCAAACTGGAATGAAGAAATCAAACAATCTCTGTATTCTGAAGATACAATTGTATACCTAGTGAACCCTAAAAGACTCCTGGACCTTATAAATGAATTTGATAAGGTTTCAGGATACAAAATCAACATACATAAAACAGTAGCACTGTTTTACACCAATAATAAATAAGCTAGGAAATAAATCCAATCAAATCAGGAAGAACTCCATTTGCAATATCAGCCCCAAAACTAAAATGCCTAGCAATATATTTAACCAAGGAGGTAAAAAACTCAACAAGGAGAACTATAAAACTCTCATGAAAGAAATTGCAGAGGACACAAACAAATGGAGAAATATCTCATGCTTGTGGATTGGAGGAATCAACAGTTTTCAATCTCTATCAAACTATCGATGTCATTTTTCACAGAATTAGAAAAAAAATCCTAAAATCAATATGGAACCCAAAACAGAGCCAGAATAGCCAAAGCAATCCTAAGTCAAAAGAACAAAGCTGGAGATATCACATTACCTGACTTAAATTATACTACTAGGCTTTAGTAACCAAAACAGCATGGTACTGGTGCAAGAGCAGACACATGGACCAGTGGAACAGAATAGAGAATCCAGAAATAACCTTAAATACCTACAACCAACTGATCTTTGACAAAACAGACAAAAAACATACACTGGGGAAAGGACACCCTATTTAGCAAATGGTGCTGAGAAAATTGGATAGCTACATTCAGAAAAATAAAACTTGTTTCTATCTCTCCTCATATACAAAAATTAACTAAAGATGGATTAAAGACTTAAATGTCAGACCTGAAACCACAAAAATCCTAGAAGAAAACTGGGGAAAATCTCTCCAGAACGTTGGCCTAGGTAACAAATTTATGATTAAAATCCTAAAAACAAATGCAACAAAAACAAAAATAAACTAGTAGGACTTAATTATAAGAAAAAGCGTCTGCACAGCAAAAGAAATAAACAACAGAGCAAATAGGTAACTTACAGAATGGGAGGAGATACTCACAAACTGTGCATCTGACAAAGGACTAACATCCAGAGTCTACAAAGGACTCCAGTCAGCAAGAAACAGCAAATAACCTCACTAAAGATGGGCAGACAACATGAATAGACATCTCTCAAAGAAGTTACACAAACGGCCAACAAACATATGAGAAAATACTCAACATCACTCACCAACAGGGAAATAGAAATTAAAACCACAATGAGACATCACTTTACACCAGTCAAAATGGTAATCATTAAAAAACGATAAAACAGAAGATGCTGTCATGGATGCAGAGAAAAGTTCATACTTATACACTGTTGTGGGAGTGTAAATTAGCACAACCTTTTTAAAGTGGTATGGCGATTTCTCAGACAAATAAAATTAGATCTACCCTTTTATCCAGCCATTCCACTCCTACATACCTACCCAAAGGAATAGAGGTTATTACTCCTGCACCTGCACAGTTCACAATTGCAAAGATGTGGAATCAACCTAAGTGTCCATCAGGATAAAGAAAATGTGACACACACACACACACACACACACACACACACTGGAATATATTCAGTTATCAAAATAAATGCTATAATGTTATTTGCTGCGATGTGGATGGAATCAGAGAACCTCATTCTAAGTGAACTAACCTAGGAGTGAAACACCAACCACCGCACCTTCTCCCTTAAAAGTGGGAGTTAAACTAAGTATCTGCAGACACAGAGAATGGTATAATGGAAACTGAAGACGAAGAAAGAGGCAAGTAAGGGAGGGGACAAAAAGGAATCACTTATCGAGTGCAACGTACACAGGTGGGGGTGGTGGGCATACCTAAAGCCCAAAGCAAAACTATTGGTCCCCCAAAGCTATTGAAATAATATAAAAATTTTAAAAATACAGCACTGAGATTTTAATAGGGATTGCTTTGAATCTATAGATTGTTCTGAGGGTAATGTGGACATGCCAACTATATGATGTCTCCCAATCCATGAGCACTGGATATATTTGTATAAGTTCAGGTTTTGCCTTAGTTTATTTCATGGTTTTATAGTCTCCAGTATCAAGCCCTTGGTCTCCACTGTTAAATTTATTTAAAAAAATTTTTATAATTATAATCAAGATATTTTTTCTTTTTATGTAGCTCATTGTTATATAAACACAACTGGTTTTTACATCGAATTTGTATCCTGTAACATCACTGAATTCCTTCATTAGTTCTAACAAGTTTTTTAAATAGAGTTTTTAGGGTTTTCCATATATAAGATCAAGCAATCTGAGAACAGTGACAGTTTTACGAGTTCCTTTCTGATCTGGATGCCTTTTATTACTTCTTCTTTCCTTATTGCTCTAGCTGGGACTTCCAGTACTTTTCTGACTAGAAGTGGTGAGAGTGGGTATCCTTGCCTTGTTTCTGATTTTAAAGAAAAAAATTTTTCAGTTTTTCACCATTGAGTATAATGTCGACTGTGGGCTTCTATATATTGCCTCTAATATTTTGAAACTATTTCCTTCTATTTCTAGTTTATTAAAATTTTCTATCCTACAACATGCTAAATTATTGTCAAAATAATTTTTTTCATCTATTAGGATGATCATGTAATTTTGAATCTTTATTCTGTCAATATGGTATACCACATGAATTGATTCCTCATATTAAATCATCTTTGCATCCCAGGGATAACTTCCACTTGGTCAAGGTGTATGATCTTTTTAATGTTTTCTTGGATTTGATTAGCTAGCATTTTTTGAAGATTTTTGCTTCTGTATTTATCAGGGATAGTGTGCTGTAGTTTTCTTTTTTGTGTTGTCTTTTTCTGGATTGTGTACTTGAATAATGCTGGCCTTATAAAATTAATTTAGAAATTTGCTCTTCTTTTTAATGTGTGGAAGGTTTTGAGAAGTATTGGCATTAATTTCTCTTTAAATGTTTGATAAAACTCACCCAAGAAGCCACCAAGTTCACAAACTTTTGTTTGTGGAAAGATTTTTGACTAGTGAGTTAAAATCCCTACTAGTTATTTCTACATGGACAATCTAACAGCTGTGAATAAAGACAATTTTATTTTGCAGTCGTTATGTTGTTTGTTCCTTGGTCTTATCTTACTGAACTGGCTAGAGCCTACAGTGATAAAAAGATGCTAGTGTTAAAAGGGAGTGGTAAGAATAAACAAATATTCTCTCCTTATTCTTGACCTTATTAGAAAATTGTAATTTTAGTAGTGGGACTATTGTTGTTTTTGATTGGTAGATGGATTTAAATAAATTAGTTTAAGGAAATTTCCCTAGTTCCCATAGTAGGTTACTTTTTTATGTGTCATAAGTATGTACCAAATTTTTCCAGATGTAGTTTTCTACCTCTACTAAGATAACCATATAATTTTTCCTTTTAGCTTCTTAATATGATTTGTAAGTTATTTGACTTAAAATGTTGGACCAGTCTTCCATTCCTCAGATTAACCTCACTTAATTATAATAAATTATTTTCTTTTTTACATACATGGATGGGTTGAGTTCCTAAGATTTGGTTAAGAATTTTTCCTTCTGTGTTTTTGAAATATATTGGTCTTTAGATATCTCATAGAGACAACATTATTTATACCAGTATTATTCTTCAGTTTTCACATATATATTTTGATATCAGGGTATTACTGGTTCCATCAAATGTAGTCAGAAGCATTCTATTCTCTTCTATCATGCAAGAGTTTGTGGAAGATTGTTATTACTTCTTTTTTGCCATTTAGAAAATATTTTGTTCCTATCCATGAACATAGAATATTTTCCATTTATTTAATTATATAATTTCTTTTGACAATAATGATACACAGTTTTTGGTGTGCAAGACTAGGACTTATTTTATTAAATTTATTACTAAATATGACATATTTTATGCTACTGTAAGTGAAGTTATTTTCTTAATTTTATTTTCAGATTGTTTATTGCCAAACATATAAAGATACAGTTGAATTTTCATACTGAAACTGTGCTGATCTCCTGTCATAGTTCTAATAATTGTCTTCAATGAATTTTTTCCTTTAAAAAACTGTATCATTTGTGGATAGAGACAGCTTCCCTTCTTTTCTCCACTTTAAATTTTTAAAATTTATTTTTGTTGCCTAACTGCCCCAGTTAGACCTTCCAGTAAAATGCTGAATGGAAGTGGCAAGAGTGGATATCTTGTTTCTGATCTACGGAGAGATTATGCAGCGTTTGATGATCAAATGTAAATAATATCGTCTTGTGATCAAATGTATCTCATATTCCTATATGCAGTTTTTCTGTAGTCAGATCCCTATATTTCATAAGGACAACAATTATGCACTTTCTTTTTTGTATGTGTAACCACTTCCGTTTGTGCTAGGGCTAGTTATAATATGCACATTCGCTGAATTGCGAGTATTATCATCATCAGCCTCTTCATCCTCCTCATCATCTCTATCGTTACCTCTGGCTGAGCTTATGAATTATCACATGCTGAGTGTATGAAATAAACTTCAGTTCTTGACTTCAATGAGTCACCCTTCCAGGCCCTGAGTAGCAAATCTCTTTTTTCCGCTACTGCATCTGATCAGCTGATAGTGGCTACCTATGTTACCAAAGCTCAAATAGTTACATTTGATCTGAACAGTGAAGTGATGAGCTTAGTCATATCGATAATGTACTAGCAAGTACCCGCATGCCTTGAATTTGCTGATGTGATCTAGATGTTGAAATGCTGATATGCGTATTGGTACCCACAGTTCAGAACTTCACCACCACTGCAGCAATACCATGCAAAGAGAAAAAGCATCCAACACCATGGTTCGTGCAAGGCAGAATGATTTACTGTTTGTAAGGTCAATGTTTTCTTGCAGAAGGATTTTGACTTTAGGCATGTGAAACCTCATTAACGGCACTTGTTGCGGTGATGGCATATACATTCCATTTTGGTTTTTGGAAAATTACTCCAATATTAATGATATCTTCATCTGCTTATAATTTTCTCCCCTCAGCTACTTGCAACATAAATTTTGAATATTTGAATCGAGTGAAAGGCCTATAGAGTTCATTTTGAGAGAACATTGTCCGTTTCTGTGGTTGAAGAGGGGCTGGAAATGCATGCTGGCATTTCAGCTGTAGGGAGGGTGTTCTATTTTAAGTTTAATTTAAAAATTACTGCCTGTATTATATACATACTAGCTCACTTCTTTTAACCAACGTCAAATGACCTTCCTTCCTTCCTTCCTTCCTCTTCCTTTCTTTTTTATTTTTAAGTTTCGTTACTTCTGTATATTTTTCATTCTTAACTTAGAAAGCCATTCTGTATCACTTGACATGGGACAAAAATACATGAGTTTCCGTCTTCAATTTACCCTGCTTCAAATTTCCTAATTTGATTTCTTTTTATTAACTGAAGCAGAGCCAAGACAGTACATTATAATGAAGCACAGTATAAAGAAGTCATCATTAATGAAAAGGAGACTGGTGAAGACTTAAAAAAAGAGCATCCCATTTAAATACAATGCATCCGTTAGTTACCACATCATCATTATAAGCTGACATATGGGGGAAATAATATTCAGACTAATACCTGTCAAGCCGAGCCTTTAATTCCTTTGTACATCATCTACTCAACGCATTTGGTTTCTCTCTGTCACGAACAGCCAAATCACTTCCCCAGGAGACAGCCAGGTGGAGATCTCTCATTATTTCTGGAGAGAACCAAGCATTTGTTTAAAAATAACCCACTGAGTTAAAGAGTTAAAGGTGTGCTGTCATATTGAGTTTATCTGAAAATTCTCTCTATTAGTAAAAATGTTTAACTTTGGCATTCAGAAACACACAGACCATCACGATGAAGCCAGTTCTGAATTAGCAAGTAAAAAGATATTTCTTAACTTGCATGTATGTCTTAGTATCTATGTATTGCCTATATCACAGAGACAATTTCAGAGGAAATTAAAACCAATTTTATTAAAGACCTGGGCATTCTGTCCTAACTCAACCTGACCTCTATAGAGATAAGTTCCTGTTTTTGGTGTTTGATCTATTCACTATCCCCCAAACTAAGCAGAATGACCTATGCCTTTGTAGACAATAAATAAATAAATAAATAAACAAACAAACAAACAAATAAAAAAATATTTAGACTCACTTGTTATGCCATCTATCCTGGATAAATTAAATTTTAATTACGGGGATAAAGTGTTGAGTAGATACACCACGTGCATCAGGAGAAAGCCAGGTTTAGCAAGGGCAGAGATGGCAGTGTCTAGGACTTTCCAAACACTCTACTGAAGGAAAAAAAAGTAGGCGAATAATTAGGGTCTTAGTTAAATGTTTTAAGAAGAAATGACCAGTAGTGTCAGTGTCAGGTTCAGCTGCTTCTGGAAGAGCTTCCTCTCAGCCTTCCAACGTCCTGAACTTTCACTTTCTCTAAGCCCACCTTCAAGATAACCTGGATAACTTTCTACTTGATAACCACTACTTTTCAATTTATATGTTTTACATATATTTATGGATCTAATGTATATTTATCGTTCCTTTAGTAATTTTTTTCAGAATGATTTTTTGAATTACACATACATTATGTTTTCTTTGTCTCAAATGATTCTCTGTATATTTATAAAGAAATACTGCTCATGAAGGTTTTTTAAATTACAAATTTTAAAAATTATTTTTGTTTTTTTTGCAATATTTGGAGAAATTTGCAATAGAATAGTCATTTTGTAATAAATTATGAAATAAAGTTATATTATTAACTATAACAAAAGTAAGGGCTGTGCTGATTGTATTAATTTATTTTGTGATATAGATTGTTTCTATGTAGATTCTAGCTCTCAGTTAGAAAGTCCAAGCAGATGAAGACATGGCTTTACCTTTCCTTTATAATAGACATCTGGGTAATAGCCCAATGCAACTACTGGTCAAGTCCATCCTTCTGCAATTTCCATGTATTCACTATTGATTCCTTCTTTTCGCATTTATTGAGAGTCTCCTGAGTGCTGGTCGCTGTTTTAGCACTAGGGTTATAAAGACAGCCAGCTCCTGTCCCCAAGAACACACATCTCACGGGAGAGGCAGACATATAAACCCACAACAGTAATGTGGGTTGAAACAATTGTGGAAGTATAAGCATGGGTTACCTTGAAGGCAGAAAGAGGAAATAATTTAAACAGAAAACAAACCACTGTTCTCTCTTGTAAGTTCTCACTTATAAGTGGGAGCTAAACACTGGGTACACATGGACATAAACATGGGAACAACAGACACTGGGGACTTCTGAACAGTTGGGGGAGGGAAAGGAAAAAGGTTAAAATACGGTCGACTGAGTATTGTGCTCATCGTTTTGGTGATGGGCTCAGCAAAAGCCCAAATCTCACCATTATTCGGTATACCTATGTAACAAACATGTACATGCACTCCCTCAACCTAATTTTATTTTATTTATTTATTTTTTTGAGTCAGAGTATCACTCTGTCACCCAGGCTGGAGTGCAGTGACAAGCTGACGGCTATCCCAGTGTCAACCTACTGGGCTCAAGTGATCCTTCTGACTCAGCCTTCCAAGTAGCCAGAACTATAGGCACGTGCTACCACACCTGGCTAATTTTTTGATTTATGGTAGAGATGAGGTCTCACCAAGTTGCTCAGGCTGTTCTCAAACCTGTGGGCTCAGGCAATCCCCTCAACTCGGCCTCCCAAAGTGCTGGGATTACCAGCTTGAGTCACCATGCCTGGCCTTATTATTATTATTATTTTAAAGAAGTCTGTGCTTTACCTTATAATCACTTCGCAAGTTATGCATTCTTATTATCTCAACTCTGCTAACTACCTGTGTGGAAACATGGGAAAGTTGCTTAATTTCTCTGAATTTTGGCCTGTTCATCTCTTCATATAGCAATAGAAACTTTTATAGAGTTTTATAGAGACTATGTGACCACACTAAGCATGCTTTATGAGTATAGGTGGACATGTAAGTTAGTGATACCTCAATCACCATCTTTAAACAGATAAATAATATCATCAGATCTATGTTTTAAAATGATTCTTTTAGGAATTAAAGAAAGATGACATTAGAAGTTGGGGTTAAGCCAGCAGTCTAATTCAGAAATTCAGATTGGAAAGGTCTGAGTGCCAAATCAGGGCTGTGGAATGTGAATGCGGTTGAAGAGGTTGAAGATTTCAAAATAATACCACTACAGCTGACTGTACTAAATGCCAACCTCATAAACTCTCCTAGGAACTCTAGCAGTTATCTTGTTAACCTTCACAATCACCTATGTGACACAAATATTATGTCTTTTTTTAAAAATAAAAAGCAAAACTAAAGATGGGAGAAACTGAGGTAATAACCAGGATTAATGCACAAGGGAGAATTGGGATTCAGATCCTGATTTTTTTTCCCCAGAAGTCATTCATTGACTTGTACCACCATACTGGGCATTTGCTTTTCAATATTCGTTTTATTGTATAGACCCCTGCTAACGACCATAAACACAGTAAGGTAAATTGTCCTTCCCCTCTTACTCTCTTTTCATCTCCTTTTCTCTCTCCTACTTTTCCATATTTTTTGTACTTATGATGCCACATTGGAAATGCTCCAAGTGATAGTCAAATTGTTTTTTTTTTGTCTGTAGACAAATGATTACTCTATTTTCACTCACTGCCGGTATTAGTGGAATTGAGGCCGTTGTTTGGTAATTCAGTCCGAAATAGTTACCGTGTCCCTTGTAGACACCATTCTCTCTCATGAAAAGAAAATCCATGAATTAATGCTTTGTAAGCATGAGATGTGGATTTTAAATAATAAAGGAAAGAAAATTTAGCTGTGGGAAAAGAAAGCACAATTTAATGACTTGTCTTCACTCTCTCAAGATATCTAGAGGAAAAGTCAAAAATAGAAATGTTCAATAGCCTTTTTCTATACAGTGTCAAATATGCATATACTTGGAAACACATGGATATTTAACTTAAAAAACTAAATAGAATATCTTATGAATTTTTTGTACCTTACCTAGAAAATTTATATATACACACAGATATATATCACATATTTAGAAGCAAATAGAGAGGGGTAGTATAGGTGCTTATAAAGTATCCAACCACCTCCACATGCACACGTGTGTGTACGTACACACACACACAAACACACACACACACACACACACACACACACACACACGTGTTGTCAACCAAGAAAAGGGAAAAGATCAGACTGCAACGTGGTAAGAGAAAACATTTATTGGGGTCTTAGGAATTGCAGTTTAGGGATGCAGATTCAGCTACTGGCCAAACTGTGTTCTGAAGAGAGGGAAGGGAGTAGTCATTTTTGAAAGGACACTGACGGTGATTTCACAAGTTGATTTGAAAGACTTATCATTGGTGGAAGTTTCTGCTTTAGTATGTGAGATCATAGTTCATTGGTTGTTGCTATTCAGAAGTTACAGTAGGGTGAAATTCAGATGTTTTCCAGGATGCTATGGTTGTTACAATTTGGTCCATTTCAAAAGTTTAAGTTCCTGGTTTTTGTGTTTGTTTGTGTTTACAGGCTTGCAGGTTGTGCAGGTAGTCCTTAGAATGGCTATCCTACTCCATTTTAGAGCTCTGAACCAGAGTGACTCGATTTTGTATATTACATTTCGTAGTATAAAAATGACTTATATTTCTTCTGAAGGCTATTGTACCTCCTCATGAGATTTGTGGAGAAATAACAATGTTTTTAACAGCCAATTATTCTTGGAAGATTTAACAAGATGTGGTTTACAACCATGCTGCTTAATTTGTTTATTGCTTGACTTCCTCTTTGCTGATGTCATGTCTTGTATGACCAGCTGATAACTACTCATTTTTGGAATTAGTGCATCACATTGAAAGCATAGGATTTAATAGCAAAACAACATAAGTATCAAAAACCCTGGCTACACCATGCATTTATTTGTTGTGTTACTTTGGACAGATTACGAAACTATCTTTATCTCGTTTTTCTCTTCCAAAATATATATTAGTCTGGATACACAGAAAAGAGGTTGAAAGAGGGACAAACATATGAACTCCACAGCAACTTGAATGTATTTAGAGTCTATCATAAATGAATAGAGTACCATATGTTCTCATCCATAAGCAGACCTTGAACAATTACCATAGTACTATGAGAAAAGGACTGGCAGTCGTGGGAAACTGCCAGGGGAAGGGAGTTGGGGTTGGCAGTTGAGGGAAACTGCCAGCGGAGGGAGGGGCACACCTCATCTACAAGGGGACCTGCATAATGAACATTTGTATACCTAACCCTGGATTGTATCCCATATCTTTAAAATAAAAAAGAAACGAAAAGAATAAATAATTTTTTAAAACAGAAAACAGTTTAGAACAAAATAAGTGATAGATATTGCCGTTATTGTTAAAATTCTGAAAGATTCATCAAAAATAAGGCTGTTGCCCTAGTTAACCTTCATTAACACCAAGTGTCTGGTATATTATCAAATAGAAACACTGGTAAACTATGGAAAGAGAATTGATGGATAATGGGCCGTTCTAGAGCAGATGGATGATAATTTTAACCCTTCTTTTATTCCAGTGGTTCTCAAAGAGTGATTTGCAGACCTGTTTGAGTCACCAAGAAACTTGTTAGAAATGAAGTCATTATTCTTATCTTATGTATAAGAGAGTCAGAAATTTGAGATTATAAAACGGTGTTGTAATAAACTTTTCTGGTGATCCTTATGTATTAAGAACCTCTGCACCGTACTGTCATTTATGCTTTGGACCTGCCATAGTCTTTCCCTGCCACTCATTCAAATCACTTTGAGTAGACCCGATTTTTTCCTGGGAAGATTGTACTCAAGTCAAATCACAGCTGAAATAACCACCCCATTCACTTACTGTTATATGCATTCTAACCTTAGGGTATTTATTCAGAGCTCTGCTCTTCTGAGCTTACTCTCCACAATGTTCACCCCTATAGAAGGAGGACTTCTCCTAAGACCAGACATTGGGAAATTCACTGGCCATTCCTTAAGGAATCCCTATTGTGTGTGAACCAGGTTTCGAAGGAGTTGGATGGAGTTTTCTTGTTTCTTGAAATGTATCTGTTTTTCCTTTTATTCCCTTAAAGTAGGGGGACAGGAATATCAATTATCTCTTGGTGAAGAACAGAAAGAAAGAAATAAGAAACAATGAGACATGGTCCTTGGTGTGCAGGAAGCTCATGTTGAGTTGATTGATTAAAAAGACACATTTTTATGGTAATAATAATAACACTGGTATTTCTAAGTGCCAGGCTCCCATATGTAAACTCTTGACTACTAGAACTCTCTAACACTGGCACTATCACCAGCTCCATTTTATAAATAAGAAATGTGAGGTTTAAATGACTTTCTCAAAGTCATTCAATAAATTACTGGGGAGACTAAGATTTCATCCTGTATATTCTGACTCTAGGACTCACAATTCTAGGTACAATGTTGAGTGTCTCAAGAAAAAATTCCTATCTCTTGCCTTATTTACAAAGTGACATAGTGAATGGCATCAGCAAATAGTTCAGAATAAAGAACTTCAAGTCTGAGTGTCTTCTATATCTTTGAGTCAAAGTGATAAATAATAAAAATAGGATGAATTTTCTTTATGTTTTTAATTTCTCCTTAATAGATATATATATAACTCTGAGGTATATGTCATAATTTAATATGTTTATATAATTTGTAAAGATCAAATTGATGTATGTGGGATATTCATCACTGTAAAAATTTGTCTCTTCTTTATGTGAGAAACATATGAATTGTTTTCTTCTAGTTGTTTTGAAATATGCAATAGATTATTCACAATGAGTGTTCTACAGTGTGTAATCTTGTTCAACAGTTTTATAGTTTAGATATAGAATTGAGCCAAATTCCTAGCAAAAATCATGAACAATGTGCATCTGCTTAGAGCTTCTGGGATCTATGTAGTAATTTGAAAGCTATAGCTGTTCAGAAATTTCAGTATTTTTAGGTTTATATCTTTTTATATTTTTAGGTTTTTTTATCCCATGTCTTTTTTAGATTTAACTACAACTCACTGTTTCTTTGACATCTGGCATCACCCAGCCAAGAAAGTGAAAGTTTTATGTTAGTTGCTTTGTTAATGTTGCTGATGTTTCATTTTAATGTAATCTTCTAAAGGGTATCAAACACCATTTGGCCATGTTATGAATATTAAGACAATCAGTCAGTCGTAAGCTCTTGTGATTTTCCAAGTGTCTTCAGCTGGCACAAGAATAGAAATTCTCTTTTGGGAAGCTCACTTAACTTCAATATGAATTTCTAATTCAATGATGAATAAGTAACAGCCATCAATTATTTATAAGGCACGCATTTAAAATTATAGTTATGATGTTATCTTGTACATTGCCTTTATTCATACAATCAAGGTATTTTGCAAGGCTGAATCACTGACCCAGGACATGGCACTTATGACCAAAGGCAATTCAGGAACCAAGGGAAAACATACCAATAATGAAGAATGGATTCCTGCACAAGAACACAAGGTCAACATTGTCACACTGCCTGTCTGTATCTGGCCAGAGGAAATTGTTATATGTGTGTACGTGTGTGTGTGGGGGGGTGGGTGTTGGTGTTCCTAAGGCTTAGAAAACACACTTCTTCAGTTACTGGCCCTGTTATGCTTCCAGATCTCCAAGCACATACTTTTCAGAATTGCCTTTTACTTAACCTTGTCCTTCACTCAATAGCCAATCCATCACCAATTCCCACTGATCCGCTCATCAACTTTTTCTTCATCCCTGTTCTTAAGTAAGCCTCGTTGGAGCTTCCTTCTCCAAAGACTGAGTTCCCTAATGTTTGTCTCTCTCTCACGCAAGTTGGGCAGACCGCTTCCCGGTGCAGTTATACAGACCCCACTTCATCTTGTCATCATCCTGGTAAAGGGTTCAAACTTGTGCTGTTTTCGATTTTTCCTTGCCAGAACCAGTTTGGCTCTGATCCAAAAACACCAAAAGGCAAATTTCCCCACTAATGACATTACTCTTACGTATATATTCTTGTCATCATAACTCTCAGTACTCTCCCCAACCATCTTGGCCGTCTCTCTTATATGTCAACGTATCTACCCCAGAATCATGTTGTGTCACTGCATGAATGGGCTTTCCTCTTCTCTCAGTCTATCTGAGTCCTACTCTTGCACTCGTAGAAAAGAGGTTTCATCATGTGCACTTATTGCAATATACAAAGTTGCATATGCCTGTTTAATTTCCCATTCTATTCTTACATTATTATCTATATGCCCTCCATCAAGTTATTTAACAGCCTGAGCCTCAGTTCTTAATTATTCTATTGCATAATGATCTATTACTTACTTTTGATTTTTTTTTTAGCAGATAAAATGCTGTGGCAATGACTCTCAACTTTCTTAAAAAGAGTTTCACCAAAAAAAAAAAAAAAATGAGTTTCTACCATTGTGTAAATAAAAGTCAAGTTTTCTCTGAGAAAAACACTTGCATATTAAAGGGCATTCTGAGGCTATATTTACACTTTGCAGATGTTAAGAATGTAAAAAATTAATCTGAATGAGCAAGTGTTTTGATATGGTATATTAATTATACTTTCTGATAAATATAGATCATCGAAAGAATCAAATAAGTCAAAGAAAAAGTAAAATATGTGAGCATGTTAATTAAAGAATGAATTATTGGTGTTAGAAATATTGTTTTATTTAGTGGTATATTTATATGCTGCTAGTTTTGAATGAGAATTCTATCAGCTTTCTCAAAGTCCTATAGTATACCATTAATGGTGTTTCCTATATGTGCATTTCATCTCCAAGCTAATTACAAATGCCTTGTGAGCTAAGACTTGTCCTTAACTTATTTTGTGTCCACCAGATGGAAAGAACTTATGCTGGACTTATGTTTATAATAGATGGATAGAATAGTTTAGAATTTAGAAGTAGACTTGATTGAATTGTCTGAGTAATCCTGATAAAAGTTCCTTTCAGTATCTATTAATTTGATAAATCATGTTCAGAAGCAAGATTTGGAAACTTCATGCTCAGATTTTGAAAACTGTGCCATGTCCTCTTCCCTGACCCTCATAATTTGGTCACTGGTCCTTTCTGATTTCTAATATCTAATTAGAATGAAAAACTAACAATTAACATCTAGGATCTACAAGGCACTCAAACGTGCTGAAAAGAAAAAGAAAACAAACAACCCCATTACAAAGTGGGCAAAAGATATGAATAGACACTTCTCAAAAGAAGACATACGAGCTGCCAACAGTACATGAAAAAATGCTCAGCCACACCAGTCATCAAAGAGATGCAACTTAAAACCACACTGAGATACCACCTAACTCCAATCAGGATGGCCATCATCAAAAACTCAAAAAAAAAAAAAACCAAATGCTGGAGAGGGAACACTTCTACACTGTTAGTGGGAGTGTAAACTAGTACAACCTCTGTAGAAAACAGTTTGGTGATTCCTAAAAGTTCCAAAAATCAACCTTCCAAATGACCCCACCATCTCCCTACTGGGAATATACCTCGAGGAACTCAAATCACTCCTTGAAAAAAGATACCTGCACACACATGGTTATTGCAGCATTATACACAATAGCAAAAACTTGGAACCAACCATGCTGCCCATCGAAAGAGGACTGGATAAAAAAAAAATATGGTACATATACATGATGGCATATTATGCAGACATAAAGGGACAAAATTATTAATTTCACAGCAACTTGGATGGACTTCAAATCTATAATACTGTATGATCTATCACAGAAACAAAGAACTGAGTATCACATGTTGTCACTCATAAGCAGACTTTGAACAATTACCATAATACTATAAAAAATGGATTGGCAGTAGTGGGAAACTTCCAGAGGGCAGGGGACTTACCTCATCAATAAGGGTACCTGAATAATGAACACTGTATACCTAACCCTGAATTGTACCCCATGTCTTTAAAATAATTTTTTTAAAGAAAAGCTAATAATTAACATTGAAAAACTAAACATCATTGTGAACTATTACTTTCAAAATTAATTTGAAAACTCTAATTGTGAATTTATTTTATCTGCATTAATCATAGTATGACTTTTAGCTTTGGTTCCTAGTAAGTTCACGTTTGAGGATAAAGCAAGTCTTGTAGATATTTCCTATACACTATTTTCGAGACTGAACCATATTTGGCCAGCAGACACTTGTTATTTTTAGAAATGGCTGTGTTCTGTCACAGCAAGAAGTAAATTTGAGAAGTTTAGCTAGCTCAGCACTCTTAGTCGCATTCTTGGAAAGGTGCAGGTTCCGATAACCTATGGCCGGTCTGAGGCCAGTTTCTGGGGCACCACGTTCACAGCAGCTGCTTCCTCTCTCTTCCCTCTTTCAGCTCCCAACCAGCTCCAGATCCCGGATCTGATCAGCTTCGAGTGATTTGATAAACCCACTCCATTCCCTGGCCATGTGAGTGCAGGAAGCATCAAAAAGTAGCCTTCAAAGAAGACAACAAAAATCGGGCAAAGTGTTCTCATGATACTATTGGTATTTAGGATTGCAGAAAGAGCAGGACTCCTGAATGCAGTGCGATTATGAGACCCACAGTCCTTGGTTTCAGAGGGATCTGGGTTTGCATCCTGGATCCCTGTTACTTTGGGCAAAGTGCAAAATCATAGCAAAATCTTTATTTTCTCAAGAAGGTACTATGTATATTTTATGTGGTTATTGTGAGGATTAAATTAAATTATGCATGTAAACTGCTTAGTAAAAGTGCTGGGCTCATAAGAAAACGTGTTAGAGGTTGTGGTGGTTTTACTGTTGCTGTTTAGAAGCAAAAATGAGTTTGGTTAGCAATCTGAATAGTCATTTTTATAAAACGACATAAAAGGTATTCAATAAATTTGTGCTTCCTTTTTGTTAGAAAATAATAATGATCAAGTGATATGCCTGAGGTATAAATAGTTGGAAAAAGAACAGAAGTTCAAGAGGATGTTTTACTTTTTGTTTTGTTGCTCTTATTGTTCATTCGTTTATCAGTGATGGTGACTGTTTATTCTTATTTTCATAGGCAGACACACAATCTCTAGTAGACACAGCACCTTTGTACGTATTAATTTTTCTTAAACTAATCAAGCTGTATCTTTCTTCCCTGCTGATTTGATTGGCATGCTAATTACCATAATACCCAATTTTCACAGTAGATTTGTCTTTTGGCCAATTCTCAACTTCACATCCTGTGTGTGATTGCAGTCAACATAGAGAATTTTGCTGAACCAAGTATTGTCTTGCTAAAATCTGGCTCATTTAATTAAAATTTCAAACTTATGCTATATCACTCTGAGAAATTGCAGCACATTAGCACAGAAAGTATTATTTTCTTAGAAAAATTAATGGTCGATCAGATAAAGTATGAAAAAATACATCATCACACTACCATGAAATGTGCTTACTACCTTAAAATTGCTTAATATAGCAGCATGGCTTAGGATAGTTGAAAGGCAGAAAAGATAGCAGTCTTCATTATTTTCTTGCCAGCTCTGACCAGTTCAGCCAACATCTCCACAGGGAGTGGATGTTCAAAATAAAAACACAAATTTTTATTGTTCTCACTCAATAACTATTTCCTTTCTGTGATCTGCTAGACTCGGGCATAATTAATGAGGATAGAAATGGGGCTGTAGCAGAAAAGTAAAAGTGTTCACGAAGTCACTGAGCTTACATTTGTGGGACAAAGCCTAGATGATCAACATTTAATCAAACACGTGAACAATGTCAGCTAATGAAGAGTACCCTAAAGAAACTGCAAAGGCTTAGGAGATAGAGTGACCCCTGTAGATGGGGTAGGGAGGAGGCGACTCCAGCTGCTGTGGTCAGCCAAACTCTCTGAGGAGCTGAAAGCTCGATGCTGTAAAGGAGTTGGCCACATTCTGGTCATGTACCAAGTGTTCCGAGAAGAAGGAAGAATCAAGTCTGGAGACTCACGTTCTGCTGACCCCGAAGACCACATGCGTGCAGCAAATGCGAGGGGCAAGAGGGAGGCCTGTAGCGACAGGGGAGTGAACATACTTAGGAATCGCAGGAGCAGCAGTGACAGGAGCGGAGGCAACGAGAAAAGGTCCAAACTAGGAAATAAATGGGAGAGAGTTGTCCTGAATGTATGAGGTTGGATATAGGGATGGCAGAAAGGAGGAGGGAAATGGGAGAAGAGGAGGTCGATAAAAAGAGACAGAAAAACAGAGTATTTGCGAGCGGGGAACCAGCAGTTTTGTTTTGCCCGTGATGAAGGTCGGATCCCTGGTAGGTACGCGGGCGGAGATAGCAGGCAAGAAGCCACTATACTTTCTGGAGCAGAGGGAAGAGCGAGAGAATCGCAATGCGAGGTTACTGTTTGCACCAACTGCCCTTACAACCGTGTGACTGAATGAGACTGTTAGGGAGAGAAAATGGATAGAAAAGGCAAGGGTCCTGAGATCTGAAAAAAGAATGAGAATCCGGCAAAAGAGATGAGAAGGAAAGCTAGTAGGGTGGTGGGGTAACTAGAGAGGTATGCTGTCCAAGAGACTTGGAGTACAAGGATTTTCAAGGAGCAGGAATGGTCAACTATCAAAAAGTGTATATGAGATCAAGTAAGCTATGGATTAGGAATTATCCCCCGTGAATTAGACCACTGACGAGGTGTATGATTGATCTTTATGAAATCCCTTTTGTTTAACCCGTAAACAAGCTGTTTGCACGACATTCCTTTACCTGGACGAGGGCGAATCGTTACCTGCAGTTCTCTATTGCCTTCTTGTAATCAGATCATGTCTTCTGCAGTGTGACCTTGCTGTGGCTGTGACTGTAAGAAAAGCAGGCAGACTACCCAACTCTTTCTCTTGCCCTGGAGCTAGGTCATCTAACTGGCTATGCAGGAAAGATAGAAGATATCTTTGAAAGTTGAATCTTTTTACTGTCAAGAGTGTGGTGTGAGTTGCAGAGGATTACCAAATACACGCTAGAGAGAAACTTGAAGAAGCGGGCATGTGTCTTCCATTACAGCAGAAAAGATGGAATATATGAGGAAAGATGCAAGCTGGTTAGTAGATACGGTGGTAGAAAGACAAAGGAGATTTCATCTGAACCTCTCTTCTCTAAGCCATCTTTCCTAAAATCTGTACATAATCTGATCTGCTCAGTTCCTGAACAACTTCTTACCAAGGAAAGTAGCCTCAGCTGAATAGGCTGAGATTGGGATTTGCTCTCAGTACTGGCTACAGCCTGGCATTCTAGGTTTCTTGCAGCCAGAGAGAAACACTCACATAAAACAAATAATACTTTGCATCCTACTTGTATTTTTTTAGAATGGGAATACACTTTAGAAACTATAGACACAAAAGTGTGCAGTGACTCAACACAAGTTTATGTTCTCATCTTCTATGAATTAGGCTCCTTGAGCGATGATTTTTCTTTCCCAGACCCCTGATTCTCAAACTTGAGCACACATTAGGGTCACTTGGAGGGCTTGTTGAAACACAGAAATCTAGCTTCCACTTTCAGAGAATCTGCTGGTGTCTAAAGTGGACCTGGAGGATTTCTACATTTCTACAAATTTCTGTAAGTGAGAGGCTACTGTTCTGGGAATATGTTTTAGAACTGCTACCCTAGAACAATGATCCTTGGCTTCGGCCAGGCAATGAGAGAAATAAGATGTTTGGGAGGCTATGCTGGAAGTCTTTTCTTCGCTTCTCTTTATCCTTAAGGCTGCTCCATGTCTTAAGAGGCTGACCTGCACGAGTGGGCCGCCCTGACCACTGGACTTAAGGTGGGCACAACCAACGAGGAATGGGAACGGGCAATAACAAGGAGAGAGGAGAGAGAGATGGAATGGTTGATTTCTTTCCCAGTGGAGTTGCTACCCACGGACTATATCCACAACCCAGGGTTCTGTCTCTGTCAGACAGCCTCCTCTGTGGACTCTCTCTTTCCATGTTTCTGATACCTGTATCCTGCTCGTGGCCTTCCTGGCTTTGGGAGCCCAAGGACCTCCTACTGCTAGCCCTGAGAGTTGCACTATACTTTATGACATCTTTAGGTCTTGCCTTCATTTTTATAATTACATTATTAAACTCTTCTAAAATTACCCAACTTGAGCAGACCATTTATTTCCCACAGGGAGTGTGACTGGTGCAAGAGACAGAACAAGCTTTCTTAAAGGACTTGGCTAAAAATGACATGCCACATTTTTGCTTTACTCTATTCGCTAGACTGCAAGTGAGGACAGGGAATGAATTTAGATGTCTTCCCAGAAAGAGGAAGAAATTATTGTTCATCTTTGTTTGTTTTGGTGACCAACAGCATTTTCCACACACACAACTTTTGCTATGTCCTACTAGAAATTGATGTACTTGAAAACCAGTTTATACTTATTTGAACTTAGAACCTAGCTCTATTTTACATATATGCACAAAAATGTTTCAGATAGTGGACTTATATTTTTCAAGAATACACAGCCAAAAAACTGAGAGGAGGAACATAAGTTATTTTATTTATATTATTCATAACTTTCCAAGAGACGTCAACTATTTCAGGAAATCTCATCAAGGACTGTGATTATTTGAGTCACCAATACAAGATGAGGGAATCCTGCCATTTGACCACTGTATCATGTGTCCTAGCGGAGTTTTGCCTAAGTATTTACACATTGAAATGTATATTATTTTATCTTTTGTTAAAATTAAAAATTTGATGGATTTTTCTTTTAAAATTATATGTACTTAGTATCACATTATGGTTTAAATTATAAATAAAAGCATGTGTTATAAAATAAGGTATTGAGTTTTGTAGGTCTGAGAACAGTGTTCTCTAAATAGAGAGACATTTCAAAAGACATTTTCAGACATGTGCATGTCAGAAACCTGAGATCTGAACTAATGAGTCAGCATAGTTAGCAAATAGAGGAAAGTAGACACATGTTAGTGATGAACAAGCAACAGTTAGATGGAAGCCATCAGTCTCTCCGGCCCCAAGTGACTCAGAGAATGGTGAGGGTGTTTGCAGAAATTTTTCCACCTGCGAGCACTGTCCTTGTGAGTAGCAGTGGGACTTTCCCAGCACTGTCAATTGCATCTACATAGAGGGAAGGTTGAATCTTGAGAACAACCAGAGAAAGACTCAGATGCAGGGATAGGACCCATTTGTATGTTCATTAAGTAGAACAATTTTAGTGACATCCTGGGACATTATTAATACTGCCTGGGGATATAGCGTATTTTCCTTTTTTTACCTTTTAATTTACTTAGGAATTAGGATACAATGTGTAAGAAAAATATTCATCTTTACACCTCCATTGCAATGACATAAAAGAAAGAATTACAAAGAAATATTACACACATGCATGTGCATGCACACACACACAACTTGCCTGGCTAAGAATGACATCGAAGTGTTATTAATCATATCAGATTTGCATGGTATTCAGTGTCTTGGAACTTAAGAAGTGCTTCTTCACGTATTTATGTCTTCCTCACAACAGCCCTGTGAAATACGGTTGGTTTTGTTTGTTTGTTTGTTTGTTTGTTTGTTTTGGAGTCGGAGTCTCACTCTGTCACCCAGACTGGAGTGCAGTGGCCGCTCCCGGCCACCGCAGCCTCGACCTGCTGGGCTCCGGCGATCCTTCCGCCTCAGCCTTCCAAGTAGCCGGAATTACAGGCATGCGCCACCACGCCCGGCTGATTTTTTGATTTATTGTAGAGATGAGGTCTCGCTGCCCAGGCGGGTCTCGAACCCGCGGGCTCAGGCCATCCACTCACCTCAGCCTCTCAAAGGCGCGGGATGACAGGCTGAGCCACCGAGCCCGGCTTGAAATACGGTTTTTTATATTTAATTCTCTGCTGAAGAACAACATGGAACTTAAAAAAGCTAATTAAATAGCCCAACTTTGCTGAGTTAGTAACATGTGGATTTAGGAATCAAGATTTAAAAGTCCAACATCTCTCCTTGTACCACAGGTGATTTCTCCGTGTGCACCGAAATCTGTGTCAGAGACTTGTGAGGTGGTAAAGAAAGAGGTGGCTTTAAATTTGATCCTGAAGGCTAGACAGGTTACGTAAAATATGGAAAATAACCTTGTTTTCAACTGTCCCTCAACTCTTTGTATTTGGTTTTTGACACGGTTACACTAATGATTTTTTTAACCTGTAATGCTCTTTTTTGATAATTACTAGAACTACTTTATCTTCATTTTAATTTGCTCTCTGAAGTCTTTACCTTGTAAATTTTAAAATATGTATATGTAGACACATTTCTCTGAGTTAGTTCTTAGTGTTTTTTAAAAAATTTTTTTATTATAAAGATGTGGGGTAAATTCAGGGTTAGGTTGATTATGCAGGTACCCTTGTTGATGAAGTATGCCCCTCCCTCCCCAATTCTTAGTGTTTTTAAAATAGAATTCAAACCATTTCTATACATATTCTCCTTGGGTGAACCAAACTATTCCAGTGGTTTTGACTACCACCTACAACCTGCTGCCATTTATAACTGGCTTCTGAGTTCATGACTCCAACGTCCATCGGTGATAAACATCTCTTAAGACGAGATATCATGGGCACTTCAGGCTCAATGTGTCCAAAAGTGAAGCCTTCAATATCCTCCTCCCAGCCACTCTTTAACATATATATGTACTTCACACAACCTGCACATCTTTCCTCGTTTTGCTACTCATTATTACGAGTTCTATTATTCAACCGAATAGAATTCACTGAGTGAGAACAATGTCCCCATTACCTGGAAACCTGAGATGCATCTTAGCTTGGTTATTTGTTTGAACCGACAGCTACTTCCTGCAAATATGATCATAGCTCATATGTTTCAGCGTTCTTCTCCTTCTCTTATTCACACTCCCACTCACTTAGTTTAGCTTATAATTAGCTGCTAAACAAATTATCTCAATCATTCTAATTTTCAAGATTCTAGTGTTTGCAGTTTTGGGTCCAATATAGTTTTTAGCTATAACATGGCCAGTGTAATCTGTCTCAAGTCAAAGTCTGAAAATATCGATTCCCTGATTTCACCTCTAATTACAGGCAGGTATAAGGAGGAACATACCAGGCAGATTGTGCCATGTTCCGTCTTTCTTATTGGCTACCGCACATTGTACTCTCTTCATCTGAAAGCCTTTATAATCCCACTCTTCCTTCAGCATGCATCTCAGACAAAACATCCTCTGACCTCATCAGTTTGGGGGCTTTTTCTCTTGTTCAAGAGATTATCGTTAAGATGGGGTTTTGTCACTCCTTTAATTATGTGCATGTTTGTTTGTCTATTTCAGCCGCTCATCTGCAGTCAACCTGAGAGAAGGAATTGTATCTTAAATATCACTGAAACCCCATAAGATAACAGGGTCTGGCACCCAGAAACATTTAGTCTGTGTGTCATAGACAGTAGTACTAGGTCATCGATATTACTCAAAAGAATGAAAGAGTTAATAATTGAATCGAAGTGTGTGAATAGGATACAGAGAGAATGCATGTAGCTACAAATAGAAGTGCTTTACTCCTTTCTGGTTTGGTCGGTCTGGCTATCCAACAGCAATGCTACTCAACACACTCCTGAGTGATATGTTTTAAATAAGAAAAGCTGTCATCAAGGACTTCAAAAGAACCATCACTCTAGAAGTATCATAAAAGGGGAAACCTTTGCACGTGAGTTAAATGACTTCTCTGAGACTCTGTCTCAGACAGACAGACACATACACACACAGTACTATTGCTTGAGATAGTAAATGCAATTTACAGAGTGAGAACAACTTAACAAAGGTATTTTTTTTGAAAGTGTCGCTACACAAGGTAACCAGTTCAACCATTTTGAAGAAAATCAATTTCAGTAATGCAAGTTGCAGCTCAAGCATTTCATCAGATCAGATGTACCGCGCCAAACTAGCTGCAGAGGGCGAACTCAATTGCGCAACACATTTCCCTTGATACTGAGAAAATCATAAATTTAAGTCATTTATGACTTCAATAATTTTTTGATATTAGCATGGATTTGGGGAATTTCCTTCCACACATTGCCTGGCTCAAAACAAATGCTCAATAACTGAAGTTGATAGCTTTTATCCTTATTTATTATTTGGTATTACGACAGTATTGACAGAAGAATATCCAGGTAATGTTTAACAATTATTGAACATTCCAGAAATAGTCCTTCTTTTATTAAGGTATGGTTTAAGGCATATCTCAGATTTACATTTTCCTAATGGTAGTGATGTAATTTATCAGTAATTTAGAATTCTATCAGGAATTTAGAATTTTTTTTAATGGAATGGAGAATAAAATATGTTGTTACTCTGTTTTCTTTATTTGTATTCAAGACGTAGTTCTTATTTCTAGAATGTGTGAGTGTGTGTGTGAGAGAGAAAGAATGAAAGGAGAGAATAATGAAAAAGTGTTAATTTCATCATTGATGGTTAAAAAATTTTTAAAAGTTTTCTGGGTCAGAAGTTAATAGTATAGTCATGTTTTTAGTTGACTTTGTAATTTGAACTTTTTTTTCTCAAGACTTGATTTTATGGACTCTGTGGGAAAAACTGGTACCCCACATAAATAGTATGATATACACGGACTCTCCCAATGTACTTCAGAAATGGGCACGAGTCCTTGATGTATACTGCTCTTCTAATGAGAGAAGATCAGTCACATATTTATTTTTCACATTATTTTTTTCCTGCTGCCCAAGGTTTGCACTTAAATGAGTAGATAGGAGAAGACTTACCATAAGCAATTACTGAAAATTAAATTGTAAACTTACATGGTTTTCTCTGAGGCTGTTTTTGGCCAGCACACCTTCCTGTTCACCTCAAACAGATGGACACCTTCCATTTGGAGGTGAAGATGATACACAGTTTCAGAGTAAGGATGTTGGGAATTCCTCTTTCAGCTCATAATGAGTGTGTCCACTTGCAGAATTCATGTGACAGGTCCGTAGCTCTCAATAAATTCCAAGGAAATCTGGGGTCACTATTTGGTATAAAGAACTAAAAGACTTAGTAAAATGTGAATATTATGTAGGAGAACAATGAGAAGAAGCAAAGTCTAGGGGTCACCAGATCGAAGAGTTGCAGATAATCGGTTAACTATTTTCCTCAAAGTAGATGCCTGCGCTTCAGAGAAAAAGAAAATTAATTCTATCAAATGCTTAAGCAAACACATTTTGAAATAGAAATCTCTTAGGGGAATGAATATAGCATATTGATCGTGCATTTCTTTTTAAATGTTTGCTTCCTTTTTATTGTAAAAAATGAAATACATAACACTCAGGAGAATAATGCAACAATTATTTATTAGTAAAAACAATGATTAGGATTATCTATTCTTTTTATTAATCTATTTGATTATTAGTATCATAATAGATTTAAAGCCAAGAATCCGGGTAAGAATATTTAGTGTCTGTTATTGTCTCCTAGAGATCATTCCCATTCAATAACTTATTTTAATTATCTTAAGCTTGACTTTTTACAGGTCAGTAGTCTCTTTCCTACCTTGACTTATGTGACTCCACAAAACAAAATTTTTGCAAGGAGTTTATTTTAGGCACTGTTTAGTCAGAGCTACCAGGCCAACTACTTTGACGGATTCTAAGTTACAATGTAGTAGCCTTAGTCACTCGACCGAGATAACGAATTTCTACCAAACCCATCATATGGCATTAACTTAATTGAGTAGGAGTATCAGCTCCAACAGAGACAATCTAACTCTCAGTTAGAAAGCAAAGAAAAAGTCTTATCTGATTCACCCTTGCTTGGCAAACGTGGCTTCCAATTACAGTGACTGCTGACAAACACAGCCTTCTGGCATCAAAGAAGCGTGTAAAGTGTAAGAAAAGTATTATTGGACAGATCTTGATTTAAATCCCAGCTCCGTGTCTTCCCAGCTGTGTGACTAAAGTACTTGCATTATTTTTCTCACCTATGAATTGGCATTAAGAAATATCAGTGGCTGAGCATTATTATAGAGATTGAATTCTACACATATATAAAGAACCTGGCTCTCTTGCAGCATGCAAATAGCAAGTATACTTTTTCACTTTCTTCTTTTGATCTCTTAATTTCTTTGTGTATTCTTTATCCATTTTTTCAGGATATTCACAGAACACTACTCGGTATACATCATTTATTTTGGCTTTTGCGTCCCTCTGTTATTGCTAATTTAACTTGACTTGTAACTGTGTTACTTGCCTACACCGTCCACTAAACTGTGAACTTCTCAGTAGCAAGGATAGGTTCTCAGCACTGAGAACATTCCGGGGTAGAATCTTTGCAACATACCACTGCCCTACAAATAGTTTTAAAGCACAGTTTAATTTTCAGAATCTCTTAGTTCAGATGCGAATACAATTAATACAGTTATGCCCCACTCCTAGTAAACAGTGCTCTAGCTTCTACATTGGAAAACAGATGGATGGGTGAATTTCTTGATCTAGCTCCCACATACCTTTCATTTGGCTGCACCCAGGCACCCAGAATGCAGGTAGTTAGAGCACAGCTGGGCACTCGCGAATTCCTTTCTGTATTTGTTCCTCTTAGTACTTTCCTCAACTCCTGGAATTCCACTCTAACGAGCTGTTATCCACACTCAAACTTCTTTCAAACATTTCAAAAGCCAACCACTTTTGTGACAGTGTGCTCTATTTTCTTAGCTTGTCTACACAGGAAGCAATCACATCTATCTCTGAATTTTATTTCCTCTAATTATGCAGCTTTCTGTGTTAGTTATCTGTTGTTGCAAAAACAACTCCAAAACTTAGCAGCTTACACAACAAACATTCATTAATTCACTCAGTTTCCAAGGACCAGGAATCTGAGTAGAGCTCAGCGTGGGGAATCTTTCTGGGATCTCTCATGAGGCTGTTTTGGCGGTGCCTGCCAGGGCTAGTCATCTGAACGGGTGGAGCTTGTCTTCCCAGCTCACTCACATTGATGTTAATTGGAAGATTTAGTTCCTCACTACATGGGCTCCTCCATAGGACGTGGCATAGCAGCTGGCTTTCCTCAGAGCTTGTGTGTAGTCTAGGAGAAGAGAAAGGGTATGAAAGAGACAGTGCAGCAAAATCTATGGTGTCTTTTAAAACCTGATCTTGGAGTGGCATCTCATCCCTTGTTCCTCGTTGAATTGACCGCCCAGAGACCCCTCCTAGTACAATGTGGGGGAGACTAGGCAAAGTGGCGAAGACCCAGAGGTAGAGATCACTGGGTGTCATGTTGGGGCTGCCATCTTTCTCATGTATTTCGTGCCTTTATTCTTGTACTGTAATTGTGAGGGCAAGGTTTTCTTGCACATGAAATATCTTTCAACGTGAAACCCCGAAAGTGTATACCTTGTCTTTTTTTCATCTTTATATCTTCTTTTCCACTTAATAGTGTCTGCAGTGATGTTGAATAAATGTTTATTGAACAAGCTGAATTAAATCAATGTTTATGCAAGTAAATAAAACTTTCTAGCTGCTTAGATCAGGTCACTGGAATGTCTTCAGCTCTAAGGAGAAATGCAAAAGACCAAACTGTTTTTTTTTTTTTTTAAATGCAGAGGCTTTTTAATAAACATAAAGACATTTGTGAGTGGGATTAGGGAAAGTCTTACCTTTATTTGTCTGGCTTGAAAAATAGAGATGCTAATTTAAATTAAGGATTCATTTCCATCTGTAAATTACTAGGTGGAAATGAAGCTTTCCATCCCTTCAGTGAAACACCTACATTCAAAGTGCATGCGAATTAAAGAGAAGATTCTATTTTACACAAATTGTGGTCACTTAATAATTTATCCTTGAGCTATTGTGTAGGCAGAGTCTGATCTCCGACATGATTCCACCTTTCTCTCTAGATTTCTGTTTGCAATTTTTTTAGATTGGAAAATATGGTTTATTTAGAAAGCAGATTAGAGAGAGAGAAAAGGGGAGTCCACATTCCCCAGATTGGGGAGGGAGCCAGAGCTTACAGAGAGGCATGGCCCTATATATATATTAAAAAATATATATATATTTTTTACTGAATTCTTTTTTCTGTTATTTGTTTTTCTAAGAAGTTCTTGAAAAGAATCCTGATGATTTATACCTTTTTCATCATTTCACGGCCTAATTCTCCCTATATAAAAATATCTTTTACAATTATTTCTTAGAAAAATAAGATAATTTAGTCAAATAATTTGTACTGTCATATTGGGCAGATTACAACCCTTCTCTGAGTTTCTATTTATAAAATAACAATACAGATTTCCATTTATTAAATAACTACATATAAATTAGCAAATATGTCAAGTCTCTGAGCCATAGATGTCTAGCACAGGGCATTGCTTCACATCACAAGTCTACGAAAAATGTTTACTGAACTCAAAGTGTCAAATATGCTTGTTTACTTAAAAAGCATTCTTATATAATAAGACTCAACTGTAACAGATGTTTAAAAGATATTTCTAACAGGCTCACTGAAGAAAATGTTTGTTTTATTTTTCTTTAGTAATATTTACTCTATCTATATGTTCTAACCATGTCACATATAACTGTCAAGTTGCTGTAGTATGTTTTTGTTTTTGATATTTTCTAGCAATACTCTTTTCTCCCAGACTGGTTCTGAGTCTCTCCCTGTTTTTCATATCTGCCTAAGTCCAGCCCAAGGATTAATAATAACTAAGGTAATTATTGATAAAAAATATATATCCAAGACTCCCTGCTGGACCAAGCTCTAGTTAATCTCCTCTGAGCCTCATCCTTGGCTCTGTTCCTGGTCTTGAGACAAGGTAGTCAGTGTGGGTTAGACATAGATTGATACCTTTTTTATAAGCCGTTTTAGAGTAGAGGAAGCGTTCAGACATCTTTCCTTATCCCATCAGACCTGACCATCCTGTGGGCTGGAATGTGGACTCCCCGGTTCACACCACTCCTCAGCTCCTCAGAAGAAAAGCTCATCAAGTTAAAGAAATGATAATCAGATCACCTTTAGCTCATAAACTGACATGTAATCACTAAAAGTCTAGCAAGACTCCTGTCAAAGGTAAAATGCACGTTTCAGGAAAAGGTCACCCCCTCACCAATCAGAGGCAGTGAGATTGTAATCTCTCCCAAGCAGATACCTGTAGCTTATCTCCTTTGGTATTATAATTATTGTGACAATACATCAAGATTCTAGTCAAGAGCAAAAGTGTGTTTTTTCTTTCAAGAAACCAGTCATTCTAGCTCTCTGGCATATATATGTCTCTCTCTCTCTCTCTCTCTCTCTCTCTCTCTCTCCCTCGCCCCTTCTTTCGCTAATAAATTCTGTTTTACAACTTTGCTGGGCACGCTAATCCTTTTCAGCAGTGAGTTAAAGAACTCATGAACTTCGTGCTGGATCCCACCTGACAAAAGTCTGGCTATAGCAAAAATCCTGTCAGACTTGTTTAGCAAAGATCCCCTACCCTTGGTGTCTAATCTAGTTCCTTTTGGTAATTTTGCAACCCCCCCCACACACTCTGCTCTTTGGCTGTAAATCCCCAGCTGTCTTCCCTGTATTTGGAGTTGACTTCTGTTCTATACTGAAGTCTCTTCCACTGCACTGGATTGGATAAAATCTGTCTTGCCATTTTTAACAAGTGTCTGGTGCAAAATTTTTCTTTTACACTTATGACAAAAATAAGAATGCTTTCATGTTCTCGAAGAACTTTTGGCAAGAAACTTTTAGATTTACAGACTGTGTTGTTGAACTGGATTCTGTCTATCTCCACTCAGAATCTATTATTTATATCATAGCTAATGTATTCCAAGGGAGAAAATGGTAACTATGATTTTGTTCCATGTTGGGAAATTCTGAGTTTTGGGAGGTGTTATGCAGCCTTATGGGAATAAAGAGAGATAATTCTTAGGAAAATATAATTAAATAACAAAACTTCTTCCAACCCTTAAAAACTCTCCAAAAGGTAGATGAGAAAGAAAACAGTTTTGTTATTTAATACTCATCAAAAGCCAGAATGTGATGAGGAAATCATCCCAGGCAATTCGTTTAAAAAAATGTAAAGACAGAAAGAAATTTCACTTCTGTATAGCTAAACGGGTAAAACCTATTCAATAATAAAGTAGGGTTTGCAATTTGGAGTCATGTGACAGATGAAGTTAGATCATTCCTTTCTAACACTTCCGAAGAGATAGAGCCTTGACTACTTTGATGATTACATTTTAAATAGACACTCTCAGGTCCTTGAGGAAACAAAACTGATAAGTGAGAATGACGATAGCCTTATTTAGGTTTGCATACATTTAAAAAGAACAGAGCAAACATTTTTGAAAAAAGTGAGAAAGGGACAAATCTTTTCTCTTGTTCACAAGGGGGGGAAATAGCCTTTTATTTTTTTATTTTTACATTGGAGTTGTCTTGTACAATATTATAAGGTATTCTGTATTGTCTTGTACAATATTATAAGGTATTCAGTATCCCATGTTCAATTCTTATTTAGCAATTTGATTATCACGAAGCAATACACATTTAAAAGTCATTTATGAATAATACTAGTGTAGGAGCCAAGGGAAAACATTCCCTTGACCTTCTGAAAGTTCACTGAAAATCAACTGACAAGAGGAAGAGTGACAGAGGAAATAGCATAAAGGTATATCTACACGCATGGGGGAAAATTGAAGCATGATTACTTCACTATACAATGGAGTACAAATAGTTACATGCACTTCTTTTGGGGACAATTTCTATGGGGCTCACAGAGAAGACAATGGCTTGTGACAAAAGTCTGCCCGGGTGTGTTGACAGACTTCAATCTTCCTTCCTGCCATAGAGCTAGGTGAATGAATACCCAGGGAAGGGACCAAAGGTATTTATTTCCTTCTTTGGTGTGTCCAGACTTTAGATAGGTAAAGGAACTTCACTGAACAACGTCGTCCTGTGCTTTGGGAGAGACAGGATTGAGAGACAGGAATGGGAAGACGACAGAAGAAGTTTAAGGTTTCTTCTTCAGTTCAGCCTGTGAGATCAACATACCCTGGGTATCCGTTTCTGAGCCTCAACACTACTATAATAATAAGAATAGCCATTATTTACTAAAATTTCTGTGTCTTGGAAAGTTTGATAGCTGTTTTACAAAACATCTCACTGCCTAAACCTCACAGTGGGGTAAACAACGCCAGGTCTGTGTTACTACCCAAAGGTTCCCATTCTTCTTAGCATCTTCGTTTGTCAAAATGTTGTGGGTTTGTCCATGTGTTTTTTTTGTAAGGTGGGCCCCTTGTAGTACAGGCCTTCCCTGATGGGTTAGATGAGTTCTAGGAAGTCGTTGGCATCAGTGCAACAGCTAGCATTCTTGTGAAAGGCTGCATTCAGCTTCAGTGAATTTTTGGGAGGCCTTTTCAACACGCTGGCCCATGTCATGATGGGTGATTTATGAGCATACCTGCCCACACCGCACGGCACTGAGTGTTCAGCAATTTTAGACCAAAAATGACATGACCTCCATGTCCCTCCTCCCTATTCACCTGATCTCACCCCGAGCAACTATTTTTTGTTTCCCTGGATGAAAAATGCTCTCAAAGGGAAATGTTTCGCTGATGTGGAAGAGAAGAAACAAAAAACAACAGAAGCATTAAAAGTCATCAAAATTCACAAGTTCAAAAATTGTTTTGAGAAGTGGAAAAAATGTCTCGATAGGCGTGTCACATCAAACAGAGAATATTTGGAAGGTAACTGAAATTTAAACATGTAAGAATAAATATACAATTTTTTATAAATAAATTTCAGTATTTTGGGTCCCTTCTCATATGTGGTATATGTGTGTTAAAGGTGGTTTTGTGATAAGGATTGGAAGACTGTGTTTCTTCCTGATGGATGTAAAATTTGGATTTGCTCTGAAGATCACATTTCTGTCTTAAAAGGCGTCTTCTCAAATAAAAAAGTCCAACCCTTCATTTTATTAAAATTAATGACCTCTTCTTATTTTTTCACATAGGAATTCTTGATTTCTTTTTTTAAAACTTTTTTATTTATTACTTTATTTTAAAAATGTGGGGTACAAGCCGGGCTCGATGGCTCAGCCTGTAATCCCACGCTTCGGGAGGCCAAGGCGAGTCGATTGCCTGAGCCCGCAGGCTTGGGACCCGCCTGGGCAACTTGGCGAGACCTCGTCTCTACAATAAATCAAAAATGAGCCGGGCATGGTAGCACGCACCTCTAGCTCCAGCTCCTCGGAAGGCTGAGGCGGAAGGATCGCCGGAGCCCAGCGGGTCGAGGCTGCGGTGACCGGGAGTCGCCACTGCACTCCAGTCTGGGGGACGGAGTGAGATTCCGACTCAAAAAAATACAAAAGGATGTGGGGTACAATTCAGGGTTAAGTACACAAATGTTCATTGCGCAGGAACCCTTGTTGATGAGGTGTGCCCTCCCCCCACACACACCCTGGGCAGAATCCCGCTACTTCTTGATTTCTAAAGCACCGCCTCATAAACAAATCTCATTTTAAATAGTTTTAGTTATGAACCAAATCAAACCAAGGTATTACGCGTTCTAAAAAAATCTCCTGGTAAAATAGTGGTAAACATACGCATTCAAGTAAATAATGACCCACAGGACTGCTAAGAAAGCTGAGAATTAATTGGATTTTACACTCATCATAAATCCCTTGAGTTCTTTAGGCAGTGACCAAAGATACATTTGCTTTTATCATGTGAGATAATGGGATTACCAGGTAGTCTAACGCTTTAATCTTTGTTGATAAAGTGAAATGACTACTCAGGACATACACTAGGTGGGCTAAAATTGCCAAAGGCAAAAAAGAGAGACAGGAAAAGCCCGAAGTGTTAGATTGCCTATCAGGGAAATAGAATTAACAGCAAGCACATTTGCATAGTTGAAAAGCATTTCTATCCATGGTTGCAAGGTGTAATTTTAAAGTTGGTTGCCTAATGCACATAATTGACATGTATAATGAGCTATTTAATTTGTGTTCTTTCATTCCTACCCCTTTGATTGGAATATGATGTATTGCTGTTTTTGTTCTTCCACACATATTAATTTAGTTATAAAAAGAAATGAAGTTAATAATTTCTTTGATTTTTAATGAGAGGAATGAATGTACTCCTATCTTGATTTACATTATTTCTTCTTTAGCATTATTTTTATTTCCCACTTCAAACTGTGTATATTTAACTAGCAGATTTGCTGGAAGACAGATTCCAGCAACTGACTTTTGTTTGTTGAGTTGGCTGAAATATTGAGATTTTACCAACTGCATTTTTTCACCTTATTTTTCATATAATTATCGGCTCCTCCAAACATATTATACTATACTAAAAGAAGGTCAACTTTTTAAGAAGTCCACTTGCAAAGGGCATTCAAAATTTTTTATTTGAAAATGTACAACATGCTTACTCACATAGAAAGACATAACTGATTTTTGAAGTCTTAACTAATCTAAAAATAAAAATTTCAGTGCAGCTGTTTTTATTTTTCAGTTGATGCCATTCACGTTCAGAAAGGTGAGCTGCTCTGTTCAAGGTCACACAACTAGTAAATTGTGGAGCTGAGGATGAAGCCAAGTGCAATGCTTTTAACACCCGCCACACCGTGATTGCTAGTTCTAAACACGCCCCCAAAATATCACCTCTGATGTCCTCCTCAGATCAAGCATCTTTGAATCTCACAATCTTGTTTCCATGGTCCACTTCCTACTTATGGTAGTCAACAAATTTTGTTTGATGATAAACTTCAGAGTCACCAAGATACAAGGTCATATATGTACATAGGATCATATGAGCAAACATCTTATATTTCAAAGTTAGACAGATCAGATTCCTCAAGTGTGACACAGGATTCTAGTGGAACAACATGTCCCAAATTTTTAGAAAATATTTTAGCCAGGCTCGGTGGCTCAGCCTGCAATTCCAGCACTTTGGGAGCCCTAGGTGAGTGGATTGCCTGAGCCCACGGGTTCGAGACTCGCCTGGGAAACTTGGTGAGACCTCATCTCTACAATAAATCAAAAATGAGCCAGGCATGGTAGCGCGCGCCTGTAGTTCCAGCTACTCGGAAGGCTGAGGCGGAAGGATCGCCGGAGCCCAGCAGGCGAGGCTGCGGTGACTGGGAGCGGCCACTGCACTCCAGTCTGGGTGACAGAGTGAGACACCGACTCAAAAAAAAAAGAAAATATTATTTTGAGTGTAGGATTCTGCACTTGGCCAAATCATTAATTTTGCAGATAGATTAAATGCATTTTTAAAGTGACAAGGCTTTAAAAATTATTTATACAAATGGGGTTCACGATATGCTACCCCAAATTACAGCATCATGGCACTTGAGTAAACCACAGAAGCAAGGCGGTCTCTCTGAACTTCCCCCTCTCCTTCTCCCTTAGATTGATCATAAGACCCTAATTTGAAAGTGGCTTTCTACACCTGGGAGAAGGAATCAAAGACGGGCCAAGAAAATCCTGAGCAAACAAGTCTGGCTTGGTTTCCCCCAGTTTATTATCATTAGATCACACCCTTTTGTCCTCCAATCATATTTCTCCATGACTGTCTCTTCAACAAACCTAACCCCCAAATACACAGATTTACCCCTTTCTTCACACCCTCATTTGCTGATGAAGGCCCCTGTGTCACATGAAACTTATATTACATAAAATTGTATGCTTTTCTCTTGTGAATCCATCTTTTGTTATAAGGGCCTCAACCATGAACCCAAGATACAGAGAAAAGATATTCATTTTCCCCTACAACACCAATTCATGCTTTAAAAAATACGAGAGATTGTACTTTCATGCAACAAAGCAAAAATTTAAAAACAGTCGATATGGAATCTAGTAAGTAAAGGATTCTGCATAGTGAAGTGGCAAAGGGTGGTGTGAGAGCAAGCACTGTGTGGGATTTCTAGGGAAGAATTGGCCCAATGGGAGGAAGAGGATTCAGAAATTAGTTAATACAACTCACAGACTATTCTGATGTTTGAGCATCGAAAAACGTGTAGGATTTAAAAGGTATAGTTTATCTTTGGAAGGGAAATTGACAAATACAGCTAAAACTAATCAATTGAGATTTTAAAAATAAGTTATTAATGTCAAGAAAAGCATCTAGACATATGTATAAGAAAAAAATGTTTATTAACAGACTTCTTGGTTAAACCAGATAGTACATAAAATTACATAAAATCATAAAATGTAAACTGCGCAGTTTACACAAATATTGTTGTATAAAGATATTGGGAGAGAGTCAATAAAGGAGATTAATTCTCAACTACTATATTAAATGATGTCTAATGTTGTTAACCAAGAAATAGCTTTCTTTGTTAAACATATTTAGCTACAAAAGGGTATTTGCCTGAAAATAAGACTTTATTTTGAAGGGGATTACCGTGAATGGGTATGGAATATGGAAGGATTTGGCAAAGGATTACCCTTTTTCATTATAAAACTTTAGCTGTATTTGATTTTTAAATTTACACATATAGCTTTTTATGACTTACATTAAAATAGATTTAGTAAAAAATATGATCCGCACCATACTCATATCAGAGGCTTCTCCCTTCACAAATAACATCTGACAGAGACATAGTTATTGTCTCAGGGACTTAGTCAAGTGCAAGGGTACAAATGGACTTCTTCCCTCACCTGAGGTGGCTGCATCTGGTAGGAACACAGGGATGGCATTTTGTCTCCTTCACAGATGTGCCAATGCCAGTCCTAGCTGTAGTTTCCCATCTGATAAATTCCTGATTGAAGAAACTTGTATCTGTGTTTTAAATGCAATGAAAACAAAGTGAAACAAGATTTATATTTTTTTCTTGGGTATTCTCTCAAAACCAGATCGTTGATCTGCCAAATTTGAATAAATCAACCTTGAAGAAATGGAAAAGCAAAGATGCTAAGACATACAGAGGGTCTCTTGTGGTCTTGGCCCTTATGTAAGTCTTTTGCATATGTTTTCTTCTTCAGTCCTCATCAGAAATGTCTTAGCATCTCTTCCACGGAAGATCCTACTGTCTCCAGAGCCTGGGTTCTCATCCAGTGGGAGATTGTCTTTCTACATCCTCCCCACAAAATATTCCCAGGGGCTAGGTTCTCTTTTCTTGCCCCCCAACCCCCAGGGGATGGGAGAGGGATTAAATTAAACAGCAGCTGCTGAAATGTGCTTTGAGTTTTTTTTAAGACTATGTTCCTTCACCTCTGTAGTCACACTGACACCACTACCATGTTTGATTTAGCAAGTCTATCAAATTCCGCCGGCATATTTCAATATTGTACATGTCGTGTGTGTGAGAGAGTATGTGTGTATAGCCATGTGACCTAGTGACTTTGCTCACTGGAAGACATCACTAATGTTCCACATACCCATGATGTGCTCTAGCGAGTCTTTTTCTTCTAAAATTTCATTTGACCCATCTTGGCTTTGACCTTAAAAGCTGCAGTCTCTTCTGTTTATCCATCCTTTGCTAAAGAAGAAAAGCTTCAAAGCATAGAATTTTGCACATCATTTAAAAATATATCCAAAATAGGCACTCATTAGGGTTTGGTATCATTGTACTTACTTTAATTAGTTGTAATTTGTCCCTCTACATAGGCAAATATTAAAGCAAAGAAAATGGATATTTTAATCTGAAAACGCAAGCTTTCTAAAGACTCGGCAGTCCTTATCATTCCATGGAAGAGTTTTTAATTATAATCATTCAGAATGTTTGTTTAAAGTAGACTATGGAATTCAAAGCAAGTGTTCATAAAAAAGCTTCATTAATTGCAATTTTTTGTGATTTTTATTTTTTTCTCCACACACACACGCACGCACACACACACATGCGCACGCGCGCACACACACACACACGCACACACACACACACACACACTCCCACACACAGACACAAACACACAAGCTTTCCAGAAAGGAACTGTTTAACCTTTCTCACTGTCAGTAGACTCTTCTAAATCCAGCACTCAGCAAATCAGTTCAAATTTTTCCACCTAAGAATGGGGAAAATGCCAGCATCTGGGAGAGCACCTGCATGAATCGACAGAACCCACACATTATCTGGGATTTGTAAGGATCCTGCATCCCTGGGATGAGTCAAATATGGGCCTTTCCTCCAAGGCCTTTATTCTGCCTCAGAACAAACCTCATCCTGTGGTTAACAGTTGAGGTAGCACAAATTTTGTTTAACAAATGGAAAGATCAAACAGTGATGAGAACAACAACAAAAATATTTCTTATTTTAACAGCTTTCTCAACTGTGGAAGAACTTCAAATCCTTTCACAGTTCAGCAGAAAAGACCTTTGATGTCTGTGAAAGGCATCAGGTCTGAAACCATGCTGGGGAGCTTTTTCAGCTCGTCTCAAAAATGTACTCTGCTAACATGGAAGGAGGAAAAACTCAGCACAGGCATTTATTTTTCTAGAAATCTTCGCACTTCAGATTGAATGCTCAGGTCAGTCTTTGCAGGCGTTGAATAGTGTGACATTTATGCTCCATTTTGTACTTCTAATACTTTCCTTGGCGACCATCACGTTTTGTTTTAATACTTTTCCAAACTTGCTTAATGCGTGCTCGACCTCTGGGCACCCCTCCCAAGCACACTCATACTCAGGGTTCTTCTAACTACTTCTCTTTGTGGGCGTGGCTATCTTTTACCTGTGATTGAGAAGAACAAAGTATCTTTCAATAAAATGGATCATGGGTCGTTCACCGCTTTTTGTCAAGGAATCTTAAAGTATATTTACGCCGTGAAAATGAGTTTGCTTGAGGAAGCAAGGATGCGAGGGAGGGAAGATCAGAGTAAATGTGTCACACTCTCATTCTTCTGCCACTGACACCTGTGTATGGGGTGGGTAGCAGCACTGATAAGAGGGACCCTGGCTGGGTAACAGAGCAGCATCATGTTAGGTTAAATAGCAGTAAATAGGTAAATCTACAAAATACGTGGAGCAGATGCTTTAAAAGGTGTCCTCTTATGTTTCAGGTGCTTAGGGATGCCTTGTATATTAGCTGAAATCTGACAAAGTATGTTAATAATAGAATATATGTTATATGGGAGGATGTAAAGACAAGGGGGGGCTGGAAAGGGTCCACATTTTCACGGTCATAACCTGAAGTCGTCCAGGATGTGGCGATGGTTGAATTATGGCAGATGCTGTGGTGGTTCCGCCCCTACACATCTGGCCACCTCACTGTATCCACGCATACCTCTCTGACTTTCAGCGATCAGCTTTTGTATCTTGGTTGGAAGGTTTTCCCAAGGCTGCTCAAACCTGTTGCACCTGAGCAAACGCCCTGGTGGCGGAAGCTTTTAAATAATAAATGACGGATGTGGGTACATAAATACTTTTGTCTCCTTGCCCCTGTATTCTCATGACCTCCCAGAATTTTCCAGTAGGATTAAGCATCAGTCACTCCATGAAGTCTCCCATTGTTGTCTCTCTCCTCAGTATCTCCTTCTACTCTCTGCTGGTGTCTTTGTCCCTTGTAAATAAGCTGTATGCATTTCATTTTTATTTCTGAGTGGAATGAGGGCCCCCTGGGGGTTGGGGGACAAGCAGAGGGAGTTCAGCAAGACAAGAGTTCGTGTCCGGGAAGAGACCTAGAAAATATCTTCCTTATCGTCCGGGATATGGGACATTCTCTTCATGATAACTTCCACAGGATGGAGAAGACTGCAAAAAAGTGGGCATCAGTAAACGATCTTTGCCAACTTGAGAGGGAAGCACCGAGTTTGTGTTTGGGAGGATTTGAGGACAGAGTGTGCAGCAGTGTGAGGTAGACGAAAGAGATGAAAGACAGCCCTGCAACCAAGGAGCAGGTTTCAGTCTTCTGCGGGATTAAGACAAATACATGCACCTTGATCCAACACGAGAACACGTGGGTGATGAGTGGAAACTGTGGGCTGCTAGATCACGGAGCGAGGACGCAGCCAGGCCTGGGGAGCAGAGGCCTTCTGCAGACAACCAAGGACTGAGGGGAATGCGTGCCGATCCCCAGGCCCGTCCACTGGGAGAAGGACTGGGAGGCAGCCAAGGAGTAGAGAGTTGGGTTTTGTTTGTTTGCGGTCTGAAGTCAGGAACAGACTTTCAAAGATCCGTTGACAGCTACAAGGAGTTTCATCTGACTTGAGGGTGGGTGTCTGTGGAGGCGTCGCCAAGAGATGGCAGTGAACAGACGATTCTAAATCACGAAGGGCCCCATCACAGCTCCTGTGGGCAAGGGCGAGGAGAAAGGAATTAGGCGGAAGGGTGAAAAGAAAAAACAGAGTCTCTGAAGAGCCTTGGAAGGGAAGGAGACAGCCAGGAAGGGGAGGCAGTATGGACCAAGACGCATTTGTACTCATTTTCCACTGTGGTCTAGCACTGTTGGTGTGTTGGTGGTTTCTAAAATGTATATTTCATTTCTTTAACCCTCAATCGACTGAATTTTGGCTTGCAGACTTGACTGTTTGCCATGCTCTGAATGACAGTAAAATGGATGAATGAATCTGCTGTCTTAGCATCTTCCAAAATTCAGAACTATCTATTTTCCCTCTTTTATCCCTGTCTCCAAAGGCAGCATTGTCTCCATTTTTTAAGCACCTGCAGTCCTTTGCTAGTTTAGTCTTTAAATTGTAGGCTCTTTAGTTCTGATATTTTTGTATATATTTATTTGATGGCATGTATTTTATTTGTTGCAAAGCACCACAGGTATTCGTGTAGCCATAAAAGTAATAACACTTAAAATAATAATAATTTTATATCGAATCTCTTGAGTTATATTGTTTTTCTGGCATGGAAGTGGTTCGGTAATGCTCGGTGACTGCTGCACCCTTGAGATCTTCACGAAAATGAGATGCGCAGATGTGTATTTATGGAGGCCAACCATTGAAATATTTTCAGTAGAGTACTGCTTTCTTTTAAAGAGAGCCTGAGTTTTCAAACATTGCTAAAGACGGAGTGATATTTCCCAATCTTTGAAATAATGTGTTGTACACTAAAGATTTCTTTTCAATAATAGGGATACGTATTTTAGAAAAAAGTGCAAAAGAAGATTGGGTTCTGCTATGTGGTTTCAGTGTTTTGGCTATACTATTCTCCATATATGAACAATTCTGTGTACCACTGTGATTTCTGGAGGTGTTGGCATGTAACTGAAATAGCTCAAAGCAGGAAAAGCTGTGTGGTGTGTGTGTGTGTGTGTGTGTGTGTGTGTGTGTGTGTCTATGTCTGTGCATGTGTTCACATTATTTAAATCACTTTAGCACATAGCCAAGTCAATGTAATACAGATTGAGTGATCATTTCTGGTACCATTTATCTATGTGATCTTGAACATTAAAACAAAATCTTCATCTTTAAAACAGAAATAATTAGCCAGACATGGTGGCTCACGCCTGTAATCCCAGCATTTTGGGAGGCAGAGGCGAGAGGATTGCCAGAACTCAGGGGTTCAAGACCAGCCTGATGAGACCTTGCCTCTGCAATAAATAAATTTTAAAAAATTAGCTGGGCGTGGTGGTGCATGCCTGTAGTTTCCGCTCCTTGGAAGGCTGAGGCGGAAGGATCGCCGGAGCCCAGCAGATCGAGGCTGTGGTGGCCATGAGCGTGCCACTGCACTCCAGTCTGAGTAACAGAGTGAGACTCCAACTCAAAAAATAAAACAAAATAAAATGAAGGAACAATTTTTTGGGTTTGTGTTGTTTTGTTTTGTTTTTTTTGATTTGGGAGTCTCACTCTGTCGCCCAGACTGGAGTGCAGTGGCCGCTTCCGGCCACTGCACCCTTGCTGCGGGCTCCGGCGATCCTTCGCCTCCGCCTTCCAAGTAGCCGGAATTACAGGCATGCGCTACCACGCCCGGTGATTTTTTTTTTGATTTATTGTAGAGTGAGGTCTCGCTGCCCAGGCGGGTCTCGAACCCGCGGGCTCAGGCAACCACTCACCTCAGCCTCCCAAAGGCACGGATTACAGGCTGAGCCACCGAGCCCGGCTTAGGAACAATTTTTTTAAAAAGACAGTAGTGGGAAACAGCGGGGGGTGGGATTGTGGGAATCTGTCAGGGGATGGGGGCACCCACTTCATCAACAAGGGTACCTGCATAATGAACATTTGTATACCTAACCCCAAATTATACCCCATACCTTTAAAATAAAAATATGTAGAAGAGCAACAAATAATTTACCTCAATTTGCTGGACTTTGCTAAGAGTAAATGAAACCTTACGAAGTGTTTAGTACTGTTACTCGTGTAGTTAGAATTTAACATACTGCAACTAATCGTGCTTATACTACTGTCACTCAAGAAAGAAAAGATGACCTAAAAAGAAAGAATGAAGACATCATCTGCCTAGAGTGTATTCTTTTTGCAATCTCATGTGTCTGTAAAGTTAAAATTCAGAGACTGAGCTGACAATCCCGGTGGCCTACTAGAGAAACACACGGACAAAAGGGCTTTCAGTGGTTTTATCGAGTGCCTGGCGGTAAATAATTTGCTCACAGTTCTAACAGGATTAGGGTCCTGATTTCTGAATCCTTTACAGGTCACTGCAGCTATAGGAATGTGCAGGGCTGGTTTGGGAACACTTGTTCAGCAGTGGACTCCGATAGTGGGCGGTCAGATGACGTGAACAGAGACACAGAGAGTAACAAGGATTCTAAAGGAACAAACGCCTGACACAGATCTTACCTCACCTTGCAGTTACCCCTGCATTAAAATACTCTTCAATAGTGTTGTTCATCCTGATGACCATCAGATATCAGTTAATATATAAATTCTGTAGGGAAGATTTTTCTCCAGATAGTAAGCTGTTATACATTATATATGAAAATTATGTCTATTAAATGTTCTGTTTATTAACAGAACTAACTCTATAAAACAAGGTATTTTAAGATTTCTACACAGCTGAATCTTACAAAAAATAATTTTTTGTGTGTTATAGAGGAAAGAAAACAACTAACTTAAACATTGATTATATCCAAGATTCTCCATCTTTTAAAATACTACATCAAGTAGGATGCTTTTACCTTCAAGTAGAACACCAATAAAAATATGCCTAAAACAACAGGAAAGAGAAATGTGGTCTATAATAAAAAGACCAAAGTAAGAAGTTCCAAAAAATGTTTAATTTAACTGCTACATGGATTGGGTTCTGGCTTGATGAGTTTTTTCGTCCAATTTTCTTAGATTTCTAGAAGATGACTGCTACAGAAACAAGGTTTCTGCCTTTACAAAACAATGCCCAAGGTAGGAAAGAAAGGGACGCAGTAAGAGGAAATGCCTCGAAAAAGATTCCCTTCCTTTCTTTCTCTTTCCCCTTCTCTCTCATTTGGCAAGGAAATCATTCTCAGAACTCTTTAGGTCTCACTGTCCACTGTGTGTCAAGGGACAGTGTCCAAACTGCAGAGAATGCCAACATCTCACCTGTCTTCTGTTGCCAGCCTTAAAAGGAATGCCAGTAGATGGGTGAAGTGAGGTGAAGCTATGGCATTTCACCTGCCCCCCTTTATGCCTGAGGTCCTTACATCTGCAGCTGTGCGGCAATGCCCTCAACTAAAGAAAGCTGTTCATCCAACGCATGTCCCACTGCCAGGCAACCCATGACCAATATCGAGTCGGGGGAATATAAATGCCCAACCCTCATGTCAACATGCGGAACCTCTGAAAAACCCTCCAGCTTCAGAAGGCATTTTGGGGTTGAGTGTGGCACCACTGAGACCGTATTGTAGGCCGTCTTCTGCCCATCCTTCCTCCTCCTTTGCTCCCTCGTAGATGATGATCCAGAGAGCATTTCTCAATCAACTTCATTCGGAATTTCTCTCTGAGAGTCTGCTTGCCAGGAAACAGAACCTGAAAGAGATGGAAAGACGAAGTGGGAAAGCGCGCCAAGACAGGTAACTAATAATTCTGCTAACTCTGGTTTATTTCTCACAAGAGTCCTAAGCAATGACTGTCACTCTTTTTAGAAATAAGAGAACAGAGTGCCATACATAGTGAAAACTTTGTCTAGGCTCACATGGCACAAATCTTTGTCATGCTTTTCTCAAATATAATATTTCCTTTGTTGTCACATAAATATTTTATTTTATTTTAATGATTTGACTCAGGGTTTCACTTTGTTGCCTAGACTGGATTGTAATTGCACAATCAAGGCTCACTGTGGCCTCAAATACCTGGGCTCAAGTAATCCTCTCTCCTTAATCTCCTGAGTAGCTGAGACTTCAGGCAAACATTACCATGCCCAGCTATTTTTACTTTATTTTATTTTATTGTAGAGATGAAGTCTCACTATGTTGCCCAGGCTGGTCTTGAACTTTTGGGCTTAAGCAATCCTCCTGCCTCAGTCTTCCAAAGTGCAGGCATTATAGGTGTAAGACCATACCTGACCAATTTTTAAAAAATTTAAAAATTAAATATAAAAATTGATGCTTTCTGGTTTAAGTATCTAATTCAAATTTTTTTGTGTTTTGGAATCAAATAACCAGTAAAAATTAAGTGGAGTGGAATTATCATTTTAGCTGATGCATATATTGATCTATTATCATTGTTTTTGTATTTAATCAAACTTAGTTCTCTGACTTTCTGCACTATTGCAATTGTCTGTTATGCCACCATCAGTCTCCAGGAACCCATGATGATTAAGGTTCTTATTTTGCTGTTAAATCTTGCCTAAGAATTTAACTGCAATTTCTCACTGTAATTTTGGAAAGCTTGACGTTAAATGCTTAAATTTAACCAATATCCTGACCACTCCAGGGTATACATTTTTATTTCTTCTCAGCATTCCTCTAGAGAGTCTAGGAGGCTATCTTATTTATTTAAAATATCTTTGTTTTAATGTTGCAAATTATCATTGGGGAAATCTGAAAAGAGAAATCAAATATGTATTCCTGAGATTCAAACCCCATTTTGTTAGTAGCATTTTCACTTTTCGGTTATTTGGTTTTATCCTGGTGAGCACTGATGACTGATTTTTTTCATCCCTAATTTAGTTCTTTGATATAGAGCCAGTTATATTAATTGCACCGAAGTATCTTACAATAAACTTTATTAAAACTCAGAACATTCCACAATCTAAACAGGTGATAAGCCCATTTAAAATTGATAAGACTAGATGTTTGCTGTGCAATTTAGGAAAAATTAAAAAAAAACTTCTCTGTCTTTTAAATTATTCCACTGCAGAGTGACTTGAAGATCATATATAAAAACACTATTTATTTGATAACTACTTTTGAGGCCCTACTATGTGTCGGATCCTGGGATTTTAGGATGGACAAGCAAGAAATCCTCCAGGAACTAGCATTATAAAATGGAAATCTGGGCGTAGCAAACAAAAAAATGTAAATGGAAGAATATTTTCATAGTTTGTTGCAAATAGTTTATCATATTAAATCAGAAAATTTAAATAACCTGAGACAGGATGCACATCATCCTTGCTGCATGAAAGAAAGTCATCCCATGTTAGATGTAGACATGTGCTCCCCTCAAATACCTCTCATTTCCCAACCACTTCAAAAAGGATAGGTGTTTCAGTCTATGCTCAATTGTCTTTCTTTTTCTCTGAGTCAGAGTCTCACTCTGTCGCCCAGACTGGAGCACAGTGGCACGCTCCCGGCCCGCGCAGCCTCGACCTGCCGGGCTCCGGCGATCCTTCCGCCTCAGCCTTCCGAGTAGCTGGAACTACAGGCGCGTGCCACCATGCCTGGCTAAGTTTTTAAATTTACTGTAGAGGTGAGGTCTCGCCAAGTTGCCCAGGCTGGTCTCGAATTCGTGGGCTCAGGCAATCCTCTCACCTTTGCTTCCCAAAATGCTGGGTTGCAGGCTTGAGCCACCGCGACCGGCCTCCTTTCCTTTCTTTGTGAGTTTTTTTGAGCCACCACAGAGAAGTTTTTTTTCCCCCTTCTTCTTCAGAGTTACTATGGTTGTGAGCATGCTTGCAAACATGCAGGCACACACAGCAGAAACCATTTGTTCTAAAATATTGCAGTTGCCACTCACCTGCAAAACTCTCAATAAAATGTACCATTGTTAGAAAAACACCAAAGGCCTGGGCATGTGTGAGCCTTGTAAACTCTAAGCTACACAGTCATAAACACTAATGAATCTGCATTCCTTAGAAAAACATCCCCTCCTGAGTGTGGAGCTAACTATCTTTATTATCTTTAATATCCTGTGTCTGGTGCACTAAAAACCTTCTTATGAAATCACTCAGACTCACAGCGCTTAATGAAAAATGAGAACTTTACAGCTAATGAATCCAGCCAGTTCATTTTAATTCCATGTCTAATTTTCCTTGGATCAAGAGCAAACACCTCTGTTGGGGAAAAAAATATCTAATAAGTCTTCTCACTCTTAAATCCAGTTCAAATTACACTGCCAGGGAACAGGTGGCCTCTTCACCCAGCCTAGAGAGCACAGCCTTGTTCCTGGATAGATCTGTTTTCTTCCCAAGTCACACTCATCGAGTACACCCCTATTAGCTTTTGCAAGCAAGAAGTGCTTTTTGTTTGGTTTTTAGTTGTTGTTGTTGTTGTTTTTAAGGTACTTTTTTTGGCTAGACTTCAACCGACAAAGAGAAAGTGAGGATAAGGGACTGCTCTGCATAACTTCATTGAGACAAAATGGCATCAGTAACACTCCATTTATTCTGTATCATGCAATATTCAGTCTCTGCACAGCAAGATGGAAGACTGGGTCCCTCACTTCCTCTTTTGGAATTCATTAATATTAATAGTCTGAATAATAGGGATGAAAAACTGCCGTGAATGGAGCATGTAACCTACTTTCTCAGGCTCCTGTTTGATGCGTGGAACACTCCCTACTGCCTCTCTCTGGTGCGTTGTTTTTCCCTCTATCACTTAACTGCTTTAAGTTGAAATACGTATGCGGGGATTTCATTCATTAATAACACTATTTTCCTTCATGAAATTAATTGGACTGAGATCTTCATTGGTAATTTTATGGAGATAAAAATAAAATACAATTTTGCCTAGGTCGGAATAAGCACACACAGAGACATATACATCTATGGTATCATATTATTATGTTTGCTTGTATTTCCTTTGTTTGGATAAAAACCTTAAGGAACACCTAAATGACACGCACAAACTGAGTTTCCTAAAAGTGGAGATGTCTTGCTTTTCTGGCCAAAGTTTCCTTGGGTCTGCCACGGTGACTCCTCTGCTCTGCCTGTTTCCATGGGTACACAATTTTTATTTAACACATCGGTGGGATATCCGTTTTCATGAAGTCTCACATTCAAAATGAGATGAGAAATCAGAGTAAATGTAAATTGCATGCCTTACACCAATTTTTCCTTTCAACTCTGATTCTTATATCGTCTTTAATTCTCTTCGATTTGCTTTCTTTTAAATAGTACAGTGAAAAATATGAGTCTACTCTGATTTCTGCCAGAGTATGGGCTTACAAATACTAATTATTATAGTCAATAAAAATGTTAGCAATCACTTTCCATCTTACCCTTGATCTTAGAAGTCTATTTGGATTTGACATGCCTGAAAAGTTAAAGTAAATGATGGTTCTGTCTGAAATGCTATTGTGCTTGTCCTCCACTGACCTCCCTGAACTACTGCTATATTTGTGATCTGTTTCTAATTGTAATGCTCTGCACTGCTTCAAGTATAATATCTTTTTTGACCAGAATTAATCTTTGTGAAGACATGGATTTCTCTGTGTGTGTGTGTGTGTGTGTGTGTGTGTGTGTGTGTGTGTGTGGTGTGGATGTATAGTAGTAGCAGTAGATAGTAGATAATGTTTTTGTACACCAAAAAAAAAAAAAAGATGCAACAATTTATTGTGATGAACTGTATCTAAATTCCTAAACAGCGAAGAGCTTGGCTGAGAGCTTTTCAGTTCTAGTGCAGAGAGGTCTCATTAAATAAATGTATGATTTTTGAACAGATCTTTTCTCAAATATAAATCCTTTGCCTTCAATCTCCTGTTTAATTCTCTGTTCTACTCACTTCTCTACAACCCTACTGACAAGTTCTAAGCTCACAGTTTCAAAGCTTTCTGCTAGCCTAACGCAACTGCTTCCTAAGTGGTCTGTCTTCAGTCTTTCGCCCTCCAATATGCCCGATGTACTCTTTCTTAAATCCAAATCTCTTAATTCTCATCAAAGGTAACACACTGATGTAACTCGTAACTGGCATTCATGGCTCTTTATTACCTTGCATCTCTGACTCATAAGTCTAGGCACACACCAGACAACAAAATGTATACACATTTTAAACAAGATATTCGTTCAAAAGTTGATGTTAATCAAATGAATGCTAGCGTCTCCATGCAACAGGCAGGACCATCAAAGAAAATGGCAGAAACACTGTTGATCAAACATCATACTACACATTGCTACTATAACTCAATTCAACTTTAAAAAGTAAAACACAGATAACATCTCTTAAAATGTGTATACAATTTTTTCTAGCTACCCCTACATGTCTTTTTTCTACATGTAACATAACTTTCACATTTCAAATGTCCCTGGTTGCCCATTTATCCTTTATGACCAAATACCATCATATCTTTGTAGCCTGCCCAAGATTATCTCCTACTATGGAGACCTAGACTTTCTTTTATTTTGTATCCTTTCTTTGCTTTCTGCCAATATTCTGAGTGCAATCATCTAATTGGTTATATGTCTCCCTTACCTGACTACAAATATCTTGAGGAGTGTATTTTTTTGACACTCAGTGTAAGCGCTCGTGCCCGGCAAATAGGATGTTCTCAAAATGTTTCATAAATGAGTGATTGCATGGATAAATTAATATATTTTGCTAAATTTATGCTGAGATGGGGGAATATTTTAAAATTTGCCATGTAACTCATTTCCCATGCATAGCCACCATTTTCACATGTTTTTAGATGCTTTTATTATCTTTACTTATTAAAAATTGTAAATATGAAAATCTTGGGAATCATTAGCTTAATCTTGAGCAATAGAATAAAGGTCTCTAGGTATGTGGCATGTTTATGCAAACTGCACTCCCCAAAAAATAAGAATCAGAAGGTGCTCTAGAAAAAGAAAATAATATGTATATGAATGGTAAATTGCAGAGAAAAACACGAATAAATGATTAATTTGAGAAAGCAAATGCATCCTAAAAGGAGGCTTACTGACTTAGCAGTTCCCTTCATCCGCTACAGACCAGGGATGTTTTCCGAATCTGGTGATACAGTGGTAAACAACTATAGCAAAACTTTGTCACCATAGAGCTTACCCACCAGGAAATATAATTATAATACAGTTTTTGACTGCAGTGATTTTTTTAGTTATATTACTGTGAAACTTGACTATTATAATATAGATAAACTATATTCCAGGGATGAAGGAGAGAATGCGTAATAGAGTACGTGTATATGCGTCCTCTATTATACTCTATTATAACTCTGTCTCTCTTCTACTAGGCTGTCCACATGCTTACCTAACAAATGATAAATTAAGAAAGTGGAGTATAAGCACATTATTTCGAGATATAGTAGTAACTACCAGGAATAACTCTTCACTTACACAGTTATTCATGGGAAATTAAACTGCAGGGCAGGTTAGGGCAGCTAGATGTGTTGTATTTTTTTATTAAGCATGTGGATGGTATTATATTCATGACTGTTTTTAACTTAAAGGAAAAAGCTATAAAGTATTAATAATATATTTTGCTATTTGTAGGAGAGTCTTCAATTAGTTAATTATGATATGATAGTATGTGTTTTTAAATACATACTGAAGTCAGTAAAAGTAAAAAAGTAAAATTAATAAATTATTAATTCAAGAAAGCAAATGTGCCCTAAAAGGAGGCTTACTAACTTATCAGTTGCCTTCACCCACTGTGGACCAACGATGTTTTCAGAATCTGGAGGTATTTGCTCATAGGTGAGATCATCATTACTTTAGTATGATCTACAGTACCCTGTATGTAAAAAAATCCTAATATATAAATTGCTAGAATAAAATCAAGTTTTTTTTTCTAAATTGACAGATTTCTTCTCTCTGATGAGGAGGAAATGTAACAACAAAGCTCATTATGAGTTGACTGCCAGGGAGCACATAGTTAACTACATATGATGTAGCAGACATATTTTCTTTTTCCTTTCCAATGTTTGATTCTTTGGGAAATTTGATTTCTGTTTTACTAGCTCTATTATTTATGAACTTTATTTTATCCTGCCTCAAACCGTTTTAGCAAAGAAGTGGCATTTGAATAAATAAATAATAAGAGAGTCTTCAAATATAAATGTGACAAAAAGTTCACAGAACTTAAAAGGATCTCAGAGTTCAAAATGTGAGGTGCAGGAGGCAATCTATGACAGTGAGAAAAATGACTGTGACTGTGGACCTACAGCAGAAACTGTGGCCAATCTGGCGATCATTCAGAGTTGAACAGACTGCGCATCACTAGGTAGGGATGTTTCTGAATTGAATGATTGTAAGTGAATAATCAAATAAAACAGCAGAGGAAAACAAGGCAGCATTATGAAGCTGAATCATCAATCCTTTCTTAGATGATTAACAGGAAGTTTGGAGTTTTTCTTGAAACCTTGAAGAAGAGAAATAGCCAGGAGGACCAGGAGGAGTCCAAGAAAACGAGAACGAAGACGAGAGAGAGGAAGAAGAGAAAGGGGAAGAGAGGAAGGTCAAAGGGAAGAAGAAGAAAGACACGATGAGGATGAGGAAGAGGACAAGCAGGAGGGGAAGGAAAAATGGAATGAGGACGACCTGGCTGAATTTTTTTAATATTTTAGAACGGATACATCTTTTTTGTAATGTAAGAGATAGATGCTGAAGTCATTATACATGCTATTTGTGGTCTAATCAAAGCCATCTCAGTTTGTAGGTGAAGAAGGGAAGGGCCAGAGACAAGAAATGAATTGTTTTCCTCTCGCGAAATCTCTCCCATCCGTCTTGCTCAGCAAAGTCGTCACCCCACCCTTCTCCTCGTCTCATGCCTTGCCACCAGAGAGAGGATCACGTGGCAGGTATCTTTTAATTCTCGTGAATCTCCATGTGGTTTTTTATGACATTATTTTTTCAGAATTGTATTAAATCTCTTGACCACTTTTCTAAAATTTCTGGACATCTCAAATTCCGCTGCTCTAAAATTTCAAAAAACAAATTAAGCTATGTCGAGAAAATTAGAACATCACTTCAGGCATATTGGAAATTAGAAGTGAAGCCTTCTGAGTGAGAGCAAAGGACATATATGTTGGATTCTCTTGTTTTGTATCCAGCCATATTATTGTGCCCTGATTCTTTAAATACACATTTCTATGGAAAATGGATTGACATTGATCAAATGCTTGCACTATCTAAGCTGCTGCTACAGATCTCTGCCTTACTGTACAACATGGAACTATTTTCCTCACTTTAGAGGTAAGAAAATTGAATGACAAAGAAGCAAAGCAATGCAATCTTTTTTTTTTTTTTTTGGAGTTGGAGCCTCACTCCATCGCCCAGACTGGAGTGCAGTGGCACACTTATGGCCACCCCAGCGCTGACCTGCTGGGCTCCAGTGATCCTTCCGCTTCAGCCTTCCAAGTAGCTGGAACTACAGGCGTGTGCCACCACAACTGGCTAATTTCTTCTTGATTTATGGTAGAGAGGAGGTCCCGCCAAGTTGCCCAGGCTGGTCTCAAACCCGCGGGCTCAGGCAATCCACTCACCTCAGCCTCCCAAAGTGCTGGGATTACAGGCTGAGTCACCTAATCCAGCCAGCAATGCAATCTTAACTGTCACTTAAGAAAGGAGGAAGACATAGATTTATGTCTCCTCGAGACCAAAACAGATTCTCTTTTGGTCATAAATGCTGACTGAAGCACCAACAGTAATCTGTCAATAATGCAACCACTTCTTTATCAAGACCTACTCTTGATGACATGGAATTGAATTAAAAAAAACCTTATTTTTATTTTCACAGAAGTGTTTAGCTTGCTACTTAGGTCAGTGAATCCCTCATAATTTAGAAAGGATGTGTTATATGGTGGGTTAATATTGCTATGAGAACTTTAATTTTTTTGTATATCTGACGTTTTATTTTCAACTTCTCAACTTTATTGTGCTATTAACACTGATACTCTTTTGAAACATTGATTTTAAAAATAGCCCTTCATTTCCAGGTGATTCAAAATAACATATCCATCAGGCAATTCAGTGGAAAATAAAACCCCTGACATGAACACATTTCTGTTCTGGCAAGGAAAAATGTCCAGAAAAATCAGATGTACTGACATTCTTTTTATTAATGAGAAATTACTGGCTGGAGGTTGGATCATTTCCTGTTCATGATGTATTTGGAAATATTTTTTCAATAATGGCTCGAGTCTGAGCTGGCGACTCTTTTGTTTCTCATCTCTGGTCAACCACATTCAAGATGCTTTAATATAAAATAAATAATCACCTGCAGTGTCTGTGTGAAAGTGAAGGATCGATGCAGAAGGCACAGAGGTAGAGAAGTGAAATTCCAGTGCATCGCTTTGTAGAGGCTTGAAAACTAAACCCGTAATGATGAGCCAATTGTCCATTTAACTGTTTTTAACTGAGACTAGAAAGTGTAATGAAAAAGAGCATTGAACTTGTGTTCAAGATATGGCTCTATCAATTATGGGCCAAATTATTTGAGAACAAATGAGAGGCAGCTTCCTCTTCTTGATAATGGTTATCTGCATACTCAGAATGCAACTGTGAGGCCTACAGCTTTTTATAAACCTGAATATTGTAGAAATACTAGTATTTATTGTAAAAATAATTGTTGTAATTTATGTCACCAAGCCATGGCTATCGTTAATACCATTCATGATTGCTTTGGAAAGTGTGCTACACTTGTAAACCTTCTTTTATTCAGATTCCACTGAGAAATGGAGACATTGGAATATAGAGTTGTTATTTCTAAAGTGCTTTAAAAGTATTGACAATGAAAGTCATTGTTTTAAAATACTGTGAAGAACAACATGAATTACTTAGCTTGGCTTTTTCTTTCCAAGTACTAGAAAAGCTCCTATTCTTATGAGCAGTCTTCTGCTAAATACACATCAGTCATGTTTGAGAACTGAAATAATTCCCCAGTGTGTCGCTATTTCGTTGCTTCCTCTTAGTTTATTGTCCATTATTGTATGACTTTTAAACATGAAAACCACATTTCTGAAAATTGCAAGTTTTTATAACTCAAATGTTGATTCTAGCTGTATGTTCTAACTAGTCAGGGCAGATAGTTTTAGACGAGTATCTGATAGCCTAGAAATGTATAACCCAGCAAAAATTTAATAATTTTTTCCTTAACTCAAAAATGATGGACCAGTTTTTAGCATCACTGGGAAATTTCCACTGTTTCTCCTACTGCTAACTTCATAATAGACATAGATAATGCCATCTTTTGAATAAAGTTCTAACTAATGCCATGAGCAAAAATATTATTCTTATCTCTTATATGCTACTCATAAGGTTTACTTATTATTATTATCATCGCATTTGCCCCATTTAATTGTATCTTCATACCAACCCAGCGATACAAATATTATCTAGTACTAGATGAGAAAACAGAAAGAGACTAAATAAATACATCACTTGAAATACTATCTGTTAACCAAGAACCCAGGATATGGGACCAAAACTTACATGCATCCCACTGTGTAGCACTGATGTGTTTAAATATATATAACATTTTGGACTTGCTTTCCCTGTATTTCCCTTTATTCACTTTCATATATGCACATATTGTGCTTCAAATATACCTAATCAAAAATGTTTTGACTTTTACCTACCACCAAGGTATCTGTCTTAAAGATTACACATTTTATGATGAGTTCTATTTTTCCCTATACACCAAACAAGAAGCCTTAAACAAGTATAGTATCTTAAATTATTTTTTTTTTGCATAAAAATACAGTTATAGGATGGTGAGATATATATATTATTTTTATTTTTATTTTTTTGAGTTGGAGTCTCACTCTGCTACCCAGGCTGGAGTGCAGGGACACACTCACAGCTACCCCAGCGTCGACCTGCTCTGGCAACTCTTCTGCCTCTGCCTTCCAAGTAGTCGTAACTGCAGTCATGCGCTACCATGCCTGACTGATTTATGATTTATTGTAAAGACGGTGTCTTGCCAAGTTGCCTGGGTTGGTCTCAAACCCGCGGGCTCAGGAAATCCACTCGCTTCAGTCTCCCAGAAGGCTGGGATTACAGGCTGAGCCACCTAGCCCAGCCAGGCTGGTGATATTTTAATGCCCTAAGAGGAGAGCCATTGTCTTCCAAGCAGGAGTTTCTGCTTTTGGACAGTGTGGTTTGGGTGATGAGAACAGTTTCCAGGCAAGGAAGTGGTTTGGGGAAGAAATTGACTTAAACAAAATGAAAAATGTTGAAACTTGCTCTAATATGTGAAGTTCAAGCCCCTGTCTGAACACATGGACCTTATCAACCTTGAGAAAAATGGTCTAGAGATCTGTCCACCTAGCGTCATCATCTTTCTTCTTCCACCTGAAAACCCATTGCTTGCTCACATTTGGTATTTCTGTAGGACAAATGAGAGGACAGTGAATGCAGCTGCTTCTCCTACTGCTCTCAGTTTTGCACTGGACACACTCATACCCACAGGACATTTATAATCTTTTTTATTTTTTGAGTTGAAGTCTCACTCTGTTTCCCAGGCTGGAGTACAGTGGCATGCTCACGGCTACCACATCCTTGACCAGCTGGGCTCAGGTGATCCTTTCTCCTCAGTCTTCCAGGTTGCTAGGACAACAGGCACACACCACTATGCCTGGATAATTTTTTATCTGTTGTAGAGACGAGGTGTTGCCAAGTTGCCCGGGCTGGTCTTGAATCCCTGGGTGCAGGCAATCCTTTGGTTTCCGCTTCCCAAATGCCGGGATTACAGGCATAAGCCACATTTATAAACTTAATCATGTTTGCAGATAGATATGTAGTTGTATTTAATGTTTTGTTAGAGATCATAGACCTTGAATAGGTAACTAACTCTCAATAGTCTTATCCATAAAATGAGAAAAAACCATGAAGTTCTTACTATAGCTCTGCCATGACTGTGCCTGGAATATCATAGTCTTCAGGGATTGGTGAGTACCAAGCTAAACTTGAAAGCTACACCCACTGAGAAGTGTTCTCATACTTCATTCAATAACTTCTATTCACAGGCTAAAATATTTCACCTTGCTCATGTAGCATTACAAGGGTAGTTGAATGCATTTTTGGTATTATTGTTTTAAAACAGAATCCAATTTGTCCACTTTTATCTCACTTTATTTCTAAACTAATATTTTGACTAAAGTTATTCATATGTGAAAGAACATAAGATGGAGTCAATATAGCCAATGAGCAGCCATTTTAACACTGTCTAGTTCCGTCATTTCTGTCATTTTTTTTTAGCAGTCCACTTTAACTTACCCTCTAATCACTAGTCAAGGACAGAACCAGTTTCTCAGAGGTAGCTATTGATAATTGTCTTACAACCCCAGCTTGCTTTGCAAACAAGTTAACCTAATCAGCCCCTGCAATGTTCATGACACTGACCCCACCAAAATGGCAACAGTCATGTGACTAACCCACTCATCTGCCTGCTATCCGTCTCCTGACATCAGTATCTGCGCTTACCTGTCTCCTTCATGGTAATGTGAAAAAATGTTACCACCCAATCACCTTAACAACTTGCCCCACACCAAAGGGAAGGCTTAAAAGCATTCAACTTCAAGCAGCCATTTGCCATTGCTTTGCTAAGCTATGATCTGTCTATGTGTCTCCTTGACTTATGGTCCCCTCCTCTACCTTGGGTTGGTGCATCTCCTCTCTGTCTCCCTAATTTACTTTCCAAATAAACTGTATTTTCCAATGTAACTTCTGTGCAATTCTTTGCGTCTTTTGCGTAGCACCAGATCACAAACCAGACCCCCCCAGGGGGTCTAACCTAACATTTTTGGTGGTCCCACTGGGATATTCTGGTACCTAGCAATATATATTACTTTCATATTGTTGCTCTAACAAAGTGTGATGTGCTTTTTTGGCTTAAAACAATATACATTTTTCTTACTGTTCTGGATGACGTAAGTTTGAAATCAGTTTCACTAAGATAAAATCAAGCTTTCAGTAGGGTCATGCTCCCTCTGGAAGTTCTAGGGGAGAAGGAGTTTTCTTGCTTTTTCTAGCTTCTAGAACTGCATTCCTTATATTCCTTGGCTTGTGGCCTCCACCTTCAAAGCCAGCACCGGTGCATCTCCAAATCTCTCTCTCCTTTCATCATTGCGGTCTTCTCTTCTCTCTCTCTATGCAACTTTGACCCTTCTTCCTCCCTCTATAAGGGCCCACCTGAATAATTCAGGATAACGTGCCTATCTGTAAAATCCCTTTTCTCGTATAAGACAATATATTTCATGAATTTCAGGGATTAGGAGATGGATACCATATTATTTTAAAAGTATTGAAAGGGCTATTGGTGACCTTACCAAGGTGACTCCATTGTATAGTAGTTCTTCCATCTTGTCTCCATGTACTTCTCCAGGTATATGCTTATTGTGGCCCTGAGGGAACCCTTTTGCTAAATCCACCTGACCTTCTGGCCACTCGTGGAAAACACGCTGTCCCTTTGCTAGTACCTGCCAAAATAGGCCTCAGTGTGACTGGAACCATTGCCCTCAGCACCACAGCCCTAGTCCACGGTGAACTAGGTCTATCCAACCTGGCTCAAGAAATGGATACAGACATAGGAAGCCTCCAGTTTGCCATGGATCTGCTCCATGACCAGATCGCATCCTTAGCAGAAGTGGTGCTTCATAATCGCAGAGGTCTAGATTTATTTTTCCTGTCTCAAGGAGGGCTCGGTGTAGTGCTAGGGGAATCATGCTGTTTTTATGCCAATAAATCAGGGGACATTAAAGACACCCTCCAAAAGGTTCAAGAAAATTTAGATAGAAGACAAAAATAAAAAGAAAATAACAAATCCTGTTTTCAAACCTTGTTTGATTGGAACCCATGACTAGCTACCTTAATTACAGGTCTGGCCAGCCCTCTGCTTCTCCTCCTTCTGGGTCTATTCATCCAACCCTGCATATTAAATTGGATAGTCTGGTTCATTAACAAATCGCGTCTGTAAAACTCATGTATATAAGGGCCCATTACAACCCCCTACCCATAAAAAATGAGTCAACGCTTTGACTCATAAACAACTAAAAGGAGGGAATAAAATGGCTATTAGTGACCTAACCAAGGTGACTCCATTGTAATATAATTCTTCCATCTTGTCTCCATGTAACTGCCCTAACCGTTCTGGTAAACAGTGTACCACATCTTGTTGGCAGAACTCCAGGGACTTTCCCGTCACCGGCTGTGCTGGGACATAAAGTTAACCCAAACTCCCTAACATCAAAAGTTCCCATTTTGGTTGCTAAGTAGCTAGTTTATGGTTGCTAAATTGCTATGTTTCCTTACGGTTTTTGCCTTTATAAACCCCTTGCTTGCTTCATTTGGGATTGAGAGTTTCTTTCTGACATGAGTCTACTCTTGACTGCCAGCAATAAAGGACTCAATATTTGACTCTCAGTGTGTTGGCGACTCCTTACTCATGGTGTGGCTACAACAGTACTAGTAATACAGGAAGAATATCTTTGGAAATATCAGCTAAACAACCTAACTCTGTGATTTTTAAATGCTTTTATATTTTAAAAAAATTTGTGTTAATTTTAGACTTACAAGAAATTTGCAATCCCTATATGCCCACTATTCAACTTCTTCTTAACATATTATGTAATCATGAGACATTTATCTAAACTAAAAAATTACTTTGATACCATATTATTAAAGTAAAGAACTTATTTGAATTTCACCAGTTGTTGTTTTTTTTTTTTTTTTAACTAATTTCCTTTTTCAGTTCCAGGTTTCAATCCAAGACCGTATTGTATTTGTATTTACTTGTTTGGTCTCTTTAACCTCCTTTAATTTGTGATGGTTGATAGTCTTTCATTCTCTTTTATAATCTTGACTTTTTTGAAGAGCCAATTACCTCCATATCTTGATTTCTTTATAAATTCATATATGTGCATATGTGTGTATATATACATACATACATACACACACACACACACACACACACACACACACACACACACATATGTATATAGCAAAGTTTAAATTTTGTTTTATACAGTTATGTGGGGTTTAGACAAATGAATGGACTTTGTGTTCACTAACACCATTCCATACTGAACATGTCTATCATTCCAAACTTTCCTTTAATAGACAATTCTCCCTTTCCCCAACCTCTGGACCCACTGACTATTTCCCTCTCACTCCAGGGATTATTTTTTTCTCATAATGTAATATACATGACATTACACAATATATAGCCTTTTGGTTATGGTTTCTTTCACTTGACAAATACATTTAAGAACTATTCAAGTTGTTGCATGAATCAATAATTTGTTTCTTTTAATGGTAGTATGGACATACTATGCTACTACCATTCTTTTCAATGTATGGATGTACCACAGATTGTTTATGCATAAATATGCTGAAAGACATCTGGTTGTTTCCGTTTTGAGACAGTGTAAATAAAGCTTCCATAAACATTCACATACTTATTTTTACATGAACACAGTATTTCTTTACTCTTGTTTAACAATTTAGAAGTGGGATTTTTTGGGGTCATATGATAGGAAAATGTTTAACTTTATAAAAAAAGACAACTTTTTCAGATGTGGCTGTAGTATTTTACATTCTCAGTAGTGATGACTTACTGTTTCCTAAGCAAAAACTTTGAAGTAAAATAAAGTTTAATTTATTAAACTTTTACTTTATGGATCATACTTATGGTATTATAAAACAAATATTTGGCTAATCTAAGGTCAATGTTTTCTTTTTTAAAATTATGAAGATGAGGGGTACAATTAAGGGTTAGATACAAAAATGTTGATTAGGCAGGTACCCTTGTTATAAATTTATATATGTGCGTATGTGTGTATATATACATACACACACACATATATGTATATAGCAAAGTTTAAATTTTGTTTTATACAGTATGCTCCTCCCTCCCCTAGAAGTTCCCCTCAACTGTCACTCCTAATCCCCCTTCCCCTGACACTTTCCCACTACTGCCAATCCCTTTCTTAAAATATTATAATTGTTCAGGGTCTGCTTATGAGTGAGAACATATGTTACTCTGTTCTTTGCTTCTGTGATAGATCACTGAATATGATTGACTCTAAATCTCTCCAAGTTGCTGCAAAGTCAATATGTTTGGCCTTCTTTATGGCTGCATAATATTCCATTGTGTATATGTGCCACCTTTTTAAAATCTAGTCTAGCTTCGATGGACAGCATGATTGGTTCCATGTTTTTGCTATTGTGAATAGAGCTGCAACTAACATACGTGTGCAGGTATCTTTTTTGTAGAATAATTTGAGTTCCTCTGGATATATTCCCAATAGGAGAATTGCTGGGTCATATGGAAAGTCAATTTCTAGTTCTTTCAGAAATAACCACACTGTCTTCCAAAGAGGTTGCACTAGTTTGCATTCCCACCAGCAGTGTAGAGGTGTTCCTTTTTCTCTGCATCCTCATCAGCATCTCTTATTGTTTGTTTTCTTAATGGGGGTCATGCTTACTGGGGTTAGGTGGTATCTCAATGTGGTTTTGACTTGCATTTCCCTGATGATGAGTGAGACTGAGCATTTTTCATGTGTCTGTTGGCTGCTCACATATCTTCTTCTGAGAAGTGTCTATTCATGTCTTTTACTCACTTTTAATGGGGCTGTTTTTTTTTTTTTTTTTTTTCCTTTTGGTGAATTTGAGTTCCTTGTGGATCCTAGATGCTAGATCTTTGTCAGATACACAGTTGGCAAATATTTTTTCCCATTCTGTGGACTGTTTCCCTGCTCTCTTGATGGTTTCTTTTGCTTTGCAGAAGCTTGTTATTTGGATGAGGTTCCATTTTTCTTATTTCTTAAGGTATGGGCATTTAGGGTTCTGAATAGGAATTAGTTGCCAGTTCCAATTTCCATAAGGGTATCTCCTGCATTTTCTAAGATTCTTTTATTTTGAGGTTTTACATTTAGGTCTTTGATCCATTTAGAGTTAATTTTTGTGTATGGTGATAGGTAGGGGTCTTACTAGAAGTTTTATATTTAGTTTTTACATTTAAATCATGAACTACATTGAATTAATTTTTTATATTGGGTGTGAGATAAAGGTTGAGAATTATTTTATGTAAATTAACAGTTTTATTAAGATTTAATTCACATTCAATACAGTTCATTAATTTAAATTGTACAATTATACGGTTTTTGTAGAGTTGTCCACAAGAATCTCAATTTCTGGATAATTTCATCACCCCAAAATGAAACTTTATCTCTATAACTGCTTCCCTAAACCACCCATCACTTGTAGCCCTAGGAAACTGCAGATCTTCTATCTGTCTCTATGAATTTGCTTAATTTAGGATATTTCAGATGTCGAATTACATGACATGTGGCCTAATGTTACTGGCTTCTTTCACTTGTCATAATGTTTTCAAGGTCCATTCATATTAGAGCACATGTCAGTACAGCTGAACCTTGAACAACACAGGTTTGAACTACCCAGGTCTACTTACATGATTTTTTCCCCCAACTAGATGAGACTTGAAAATACAGTATCTGTGGGAAACAAAACTCACATATACAGTGGCCAACTTTTCCCAAACACGAGTCCTGCAGGACCACATTTGGAACTTGAGCCTGTGCAGATTTGAGAATTTGTGGACCATCCTAGAACCGATCTCCTGCATAAACCTAGAGACAAATGTACTTTCTGTTTATTGCCTTGTAATATTTTGCTATGTGGATATATCACAGTCTACTCATTCATTTATCAGTCAATAAATATTTGCTTTCACTTTTAGCTCTGAATAATGCTGCTCGTAACGTTTGTGTTGACATATGTTGTCACTTCTCCTGGGTATATAGCTAGGAGTAGAATTGCTGGGTCATATAGTAACTTTGTGTTACTGTTGAAGAACTGTCAGATATTTTCCACAATTATGTGGCTATTTTACATCCCACACAGCATATTATGAGGGATCCAATTTTAAGTTTTTATATGGTGGTCAGTGGGCATAGCACTTTTTGTTTAACAGGTATCTTTGTTGTATTGAATTATCTTTTATATTTTGTTAACATTCAGTTAATTATATGTGTGTGTGTGTTTGCATGTGTGTAGATTTTTTATTATGCTCCAATGTTCTATCGGTCTATTCTTTTTTAAGCACCACACCAAACATTACCACAGGTCTTAAAATCGGATGGGTTTTCTAATTTTTAGAGATTATTTTGTCTATTTCATGTCCTTAGCTTTTTCATTTATAATTTAGACTCAAATTTTTGATATATGCAAAAAGTTTTCTGAGATTTGCCCTGAGATTGCATTTAATCTATGTATAAAATTAGAGTCTTGAAATTTTAACAAATATTGAATTTTCAAATTCATGAACATTGTATATTTCTCAATTTTTGTAAGTCTCCTTTGATTTCTTTCATTAATGTTTTCTGATTGTATTGGCTGTTTGTATGCTATTCTTTGATAAGTATCTGTTCATAACCTTTGCACACTTTTTAATGGAATTATTTATGTGTTTTTTTTCTTTCAATTATTTTGAGTTCCTTTAAGATCCTGGATGTCAGACCTTTATCAAATGCACAACTTGCAAACATATCTGCAAAAGTTTTCAGTTTGATATGATCACACGTGTCTATCTTAGCTTTTGTTGCACTTGCTTTTGAGGGCCTGTTCATGAATTTGTTGCCTACTCTGATGTCCAGAAATGTGTTCCAGAATTATGTTTCCTTATAAGATTCTTACAGTTTGATTCATTTTTATTTATTGCTGGTTTTTGTGTATGGTGATAAGTAGGAGTCCAGTTTCATTATTTTGCATGTGTCTAGTCAGTTTCCCAGTATCATTTACTAAATGTGGTTTCCTTTTCCTAAAGCTTGTTGTTAATGGCTTTGTTGAAGATGAGATAGTGAAGGAATTTTGTTTTTTATTTCTGGGTACTCTGCTTTTTCTATTGGTCTATGTGCCAATTCCTGTACAAATAACATGGTATCTTGGTTACCATATCCTTCCTTGTAACATAAAGTCTTGAAGTGTGATTCCTCCATCTTTGTTCCTTTCTTTTGATGAGGATTGCTTTGACTATTCATTTTTTTTTTCTTGCTTCCACATGAATGTTTGTATTGTCTTTTCTAGGTCTGTGAAAAATGATGTTGGTGATTTGATAGGGATGGAACTGAACATGTAGATTGCCTTGGGTAGGCCGGACATCTTGACAATATTGATTCTTCCAGTCCATGAGCATGGGATGCTTTTCTATTTGTTTGTATCATCTTTGATTTATTTGAGCAGTTTTTTTGTAATTCTTATTGAAAGGGTCTTTCATTTCTCTGGTCAGGTAGATGGCAAGGTATTTCATTTTTTTGTGGCTAGTGTGAATGAGATTTTTTAAAGAAATTGGTTCTCAGCCTGCTTGTGGCCATTGTATACAAATGCAATTTTTTTTTTTTGCACATTGATTTTGTATTCGAGACTTTATCAAAGTCATTTATCAGTGAAAAAACACTCAGCTTCAATAGTTGTCAGAGAAATTCAAATCAAAACTACAATGAGATACTACCTAACACTGGCAAAGGTGGCTATCATTAATGAATAAAAAAAATCAACGTGTTGGTGAGACTGCAGAGAAAGGGGAGACACTTCTATGCTATTGATGGGAATGTAAGTTAGTTCAACCTCTATGGAAAGCAGTGTGGGGATTACTCAAAGAACTAGATATTGAGCTTTCATGCAGTCCAACAATTCCTCTCCCAGAGGAATATTAAATTGCTTTACTAAATAGACAACTGTACCTGCATGCTTATTGCAGCACTATTTACAATAACAAAGACATGGGATCAACTCAACTACCCATTAAAAGTGAACTGAATAAGGAAAATGTTGTACCTATACATGATAAAATATTATGCAGCTATGAAGAAAAACAAAAGATTCATGGCCTTCACAGCATCTTGGATGAAGATAAAGACCAACATACCAAGTCAACTATTACAGAAGCAAAGAACTGATTACCGCAAGTTCTCACTGATAAGTGGGCCCTGAACACTAGTCACACTAGCACAAGGAAGGGATGAGCAGACACTGGACACTGCTCGGGGCGAGAAGGAGGATGGCATGTTACTACACAATGGGTAAGTGGTTCACTATAAGGGTGAGAGATAGAAGCCCAAACTTCACCTGCATGCAACCTACTTATGTAATAAATCCTCCCTGGTGCCCTACAAATCTAAAATTAAAAAATAAATAAATAAAGTTTTTTAATTTTGACATATGGATCCACACATATTTTGTTAGATTTGTAATGCATTTAAAATTTTTGATGTGACTGCAAATTATATTTTTAAATTTGAGTTGCAATTTTTATTGCTAATACATGGAAATACATTTTTTGTTGTTTTAATTTGTATTCTGCAAACTTATTGCAGTTAGATTTCTATTTGGTACTGCAGATTATTATAAATTTCTGTGTAGACAATGGGATATCTATATTTGTGTAAATTCTTGGCTGGTTTAGTATTAGTGTAATTCTGATGTTACAAAATGAGTCAAGAAGGGTTTTGACATCTATTTACCGAAACAGAAAATGTGGCATTATTTCTTTTATAATGTTGAATGGAATTTACAAATAAAGTTCTCAGGCTTTACATTTTGTTTTTTTGAAAGATTTTAAACTATAAATTCAATTTTTAAAAATATGATAATTCAAGTCACTATTCCTTCTTGAGTGATTTTTAGTTGTATGATCATTTCAAAGAATATGTCAATTTTGTTAAATTTTTGAGCTTTACTTGCTTGTAGTATATCAATTTTTAATGTTTTTAAAAATCTCTAATGATATTCCTTCTTTTTTGTTGATATTCATTTGTAGCTGTTCTCTCTTACTCTTGGTCAGTTAGGCTAGAAGTTTATTAATTTGTTGATCTTTTCAAGCAACTACTATAAGATTATTCATTTTTTTCTATTACTTATCTCTTTTCAATGTTATAGATTTATGCACTTACCTTTTTTGTTTATATCTTCTGCTTAATTTGTTTTTTTATCAATTTCATTAAAATAGAAGGTTTGTTAATTAAGATCTAGTGTCTTTCTTTAATGTAAGTATTTTTACTATAAATTTTTCTCCAATCACTGCTTTAGCAGCATTCTGGAAATTTTATATACTATATTTTTACTTTCATTCAGTTCACCAGGATTTAACGTCCCACACATTTATTTTTTATCACATGGGTTATGTATAAATGTGATTAATTTCTAAATAGTAAGATTTTTTTTGCCCTCTTTCTGTTATTTATTTCTAGTTTAATTCCATTTTGTTCAAAACCATACTTCGCATGATTGCTATTTTTTGAACTCTTCTGAGATTTGTTTTATGACCAAAAATTTGGTCTATCTTGGTAATTATTCCATATATCCTTCAGAATAATGTGTATTCTTCTATTCTTGAATAGGAGTGACCTGTCAATGGTTTATTTAGTTGATACCACAGTTTTTCTGTCTACTTATTTTATAATTTACTGAGACTGTACTGTCAAAACCTGCAGATATAATATTATGAAACGTATTTGTTAGTTACTCTATTTGTTCTTTAAATTAGTTATTTCCTCATGCATTTTTTTTTAAAGATGTGAAGTGCAATTCAGGATGAGATAGATAAGTGGTCATCGTACAGATAAAATTTGGACCTCCCTCTGTTCCTAGATTCAGTGCTCTTTTTCTCCTCATACATTTTGAATCACTTTTTATGAATCACTTTTTATGAATGGTCCATAATCATTTTTTTTATAGAACTGCCAGTTTTATTATTATACAATGCCTTTTTTAAAATAACCCCGAGGAAAATCCATTATTTTAATATCTACTTTGTCTGCGATTAATACAGCTACTTAAGCTTTCTTCTGGTTAGTGTTTGCAAGGTAGATGGCTTATAATTGGTGCTTGCCATTTAAACCAATCTGTTAACATCCATCTTTAAACTGATGAATTTACACTATTTGTATTTTGTGATAATTGACAAAAGTGAATTATATCCTACCATCTTGTTAGCTGTTTTCTGTTTCTTCCATATGTTCTTGTACCTTGTTTTCAACCATCTCTTGTTTTAATTGTGCATTTTTCACAGTACCATGGTTTCCTCTGTGTTGACTTATTATATACACCTCACACCATAACTCCCGGCTTTATACATGAAACAAATTCTATTAGACCCAAGAAAAGAGATAGATAGCAATACAGTAATAATGAAAGACTTCAACACTGCACAGACAGCAATAATGATCATCAAGGTAGAGAAACTCCACTGAACTTAAACTGAACTCTAGAACAAATGAACCCAGCAGATATATATACAGAACATTCTACCCCCAAACTACAGAATGTTCTTTCTTCTCATCAGCACAAGGAACCTTTTCCAAAACAGACCATATGACAGTCCATAAAACAAGTCTCAATCAGTTCCCAAGAACTGAAATCTTATCAAGTAACTTCTTGGACCATAATGAAATAAAACTAGAAATCATCTCAAAGGGAAACTCTCAATACCGAACATTTACATAAAATTAAACAATCTTCTCCTGAATGACAATAAAATCAAAATATAAACTTAAAAAATGTTCAAACTGAATGACAACAACAATACAAGTTATCAAAATCTCTGGAGTACAGCCAAGGCTGTGCTTAGAGAAAAATGTATAGTGCTTAAGGTCTACATTATGAAGTCAGAGAGATCACATATTGACAACCTAACATCAAAACTCAAGAAACTAGAAAAATAATAACAAACCAAACCCAAAGTTAGTGACAGAAGAAAAAGGATAACAGATTAGGAAAAAAAAAATGAACTTGAAACTAAAAAGAATTATAAAGGATCAATGAAAAAAAAGTAGTCTCTTTGAAGACATGAACAAAATTGATATACCACTAGCTAGGTTAGCTAAGAAAAGAAGTAAGATGCTTCAAATGAGCTCAATCAGAAATAAAAATGGAGACATTATAACTGATACCACAGAAATATGAAAGACGAATCTAGAAAAAAATGGATAAATTTCTGGAAATATGCATCCCCCACCTTTGAATCAGGAGAAAATAGAAACCCTGAACAGACCAATAAATAGTAGTAAGATTGAATCAGTAAATAAAAATCTCCCAAGGGGAGAAACAAAAGTCCAGGACCAGACAAATTCACATCTCAATTACACCAGGATTTCAAAGAACTGGTACCAATCCTACTGAAGCTATTACACGAGACTGAGAAATTGAGGAGAGAATTCTCTCAAGTCATTCTACAAAGCCAATATCACTCTGAAACCAAAGCCCAGAAAAGACACAACCAAAAAGAAAAAACTACAGGCCAATATCTCTGATCAACATAGACACAAATATCCTCAAAAATACTATCAAACTGAACCCAACAGCACACCAGAAACCACAATAACACCAATAATAATAAGTAATAATGATGATGATGATTCACTATGATCAAGTGGGTTTTATCCCAGGATGCAAGAATATATCACCATAGGCAGGTCAATACATGTGATCTATGCCATAAACAGAATTAAAAACAAAAATCATGATCATTTCAATAGATGCGGAAAAACTATTTGGTGAAATCTAGCATCTCACCAGAATAACAACCCTCTGCAAAACAGGCATAGAAGGAACATGCCTCAAAATAATAAAAGCCATATACAACAAACACACAAGCCAACTCCAGAATGAATGGGGAAAAGTTGAAAGCATTTTCCCTCAGATCTGGACCAAGACAAGATTGTCAACCTTCACCATTTTAAGTCAATATTGCACAGGGAATCGTAGCAAAGTAATCAGACAAGAGAAAGAAACAGAGTATCTAAATTGGAAAATAATAAATTATTTTTATTTGCTGATGATGTGAGCTTATGCCTAGAACACACTTAAGACTCCTCCAAAAGACTCTTGAACTTGATAAATAAATGCAGTCTCACCACACACACACACACACATACACACACACACACACACACACACACGTGCACGTGCATCAGCAGCACTTAAATACTCCAATAATGACCAAGCTGAGAATCATATCAAGATGTCAATGTTAGGTGTAACAGCTGAAAAAAAAACACCTAGTAATATTTAACAAAGAAAGTAAAAGATTTCTATAATAAGAACTACAAAACACTGATGAAAGCAAGCGTGAAGGACACAAACATATGGAAAAACATTCCGTGCTCATGGATTGGAAGAATCAACATTGTTAAAATGACAATACAATCAAATGACCAAAGCAATCTTATTAACATTTTTAGTGTATTGTCCTAAAATATTCATTTAAAAATAATTTTAGCTGGGCTCAGTGGCTCAGCCTGTAATCCCGCGCCTTTGGGAGGCTGAGGTGAGTGGATTGCCTGAGCCCGCGGGTTTGAGACCCGCCTGGGCAGCGAGACCTCATCTCTACAATAAATCAAAAATCAGCCGGGCGTGGTAGCGCGAGCCTGTAATTCCGGCTACTTGGAAGGCTGAGGTGGAAGGATTGCCGCAGCCCAGTGGGTAGAGGCTGCGGTGGCCGGGAGTGGCCACTGCACTCCAGTCTGGGCGACGGAGTGAAACTCCAACTCAAAAAAAAATAAAAATAAAATAAAAATAATAATAATAATAATAATAATTTTAGTCTATCTTTAAATAATGTCACTTCATCTGTAGTAGAAAAATTTTGCAACAGTGTCATCCTATTTGTTCTTGTCCCATCATTTGTGCTGTTGTCATTACACCTTTTTAATATTATGCATATACACAAAATACTTAGCTACTATTTGCTTTACATAGTCAGTGGTGTTTAAAATAGTTTATCATAAGAAAACATGTAAATTTAATTTTTTATTGTGTTTCCAGCAGTTTTCCTTTTCTGGCATAGATCCAAGTTTCAGCTGAATGACATACACTCTCTTTCTGAAGAATTTTCTTTAACTTCTTTTAAGGGTTGTTGGCAATGATTTTCTCCACTTCTGTTTCTCTGAAAAAAAGTTCTTAATGTTTTCTAAAGATTTTTTCTGGCTTTTAAGGTCTAAGAGGAGATAGTTTATATCAGTCACTAAAAAGTATCATTCTTTAAAAAAAAATCTCTTTTGTTACTTGTGACAAAAAACTGTACGGTAATACATCTATAAAATATTTGTTTTTCTTGTGTGATTTCAAGATTATCTCTCTTAGCAGTTTATGTACAATGCACTTAGTAGATGTGTGTGTGTGCGCACACGCGTGTGTGTGTGTGCGTGCGTGCACACACTGTGTCTGTAATAGATTTTTTGTAAAATTTCTTGTTTGGGTTTTTTCTCTTCTGACATTCCAACTTCACATGCTATAACACTTGATATTGCTTCACTGTTCTTTCATGCCCCATCCTGATGATGTTGTTATACATTTTTAAAATTTTTTTGTTTCAGTGTGGGGAATTTTCATGGACTTTTTCTCAATTTCACAGATTCTGTCTTCAGCAATGCTGAATACACTGATGAACTCTGAAAGCATTATTTTGATTACTGAGTGTGTGTGTTTTTCATTTTTAGCAGTTCTGTTTGATTCACACGTTCCATTTCTCATTGTTGAAGCCTTTGATCTGATCTGATCTGATCTGTTGTCTATGCTTTCAATTAGAACCTTAAACATAGTTATTTTAAATTTTTTATTAGATACTCTGAAATCTGTCATATTGGAGTATAGCTCTGATAACTTTTTTGCTTGTGTTTTTCATGCCTTATAATTTTTTGTTGTATGCAGGATATTTTTATAGTACCCTAGGCACTAGGTCATACTTTTTAGGCTTGCAAGTGGATATACCTTTCCTTCTAAGCCTTTGCACTGGCCATTTGAGTTGAAATTTCAGCTAATTTTACCAGGAGTTCAGTTGATTTTGAGATTCATTGTTTCTATAATTACCCGAAGTGTACCAGAGACTTCAAATTCCTGTAAATGTCTTGCTGTATTTAGTACAGGGGCTGTCTTTCCAGAACAATGTCTGATCATTTTTGAATTTTAGGTCTACCTCTTATATTGTACCTTCAAAGGGTATCTTTTGTCCTTCTGCCAACCACATGCTGGTATCAATTGCTATTTAAGGTTCCTTAGCTTATGAGGGAAAGGGTATGGCTATTTTCTCAATTTTTTTTATTAAGCCTTCATGTGAGAAGTACTTTATTTCCCTGGATCTTCCAGGAATGGCCTTTTTTCATCTTATGCCCTTCCTCTGACTGATATGTTGGTCTCAGCATGAAATCATGCCATTTGACCTGATGCTAGCTTTATTATATTTTTCTAATCTGTCTAATCCCCACACCAGTGGTGGTTTCACTAGTGTCTTAGGGACAGCAGTGTATCCCTTCCCCTTTCTTCTTCTGTCTCCAAGAATAAGGTTTTGTGCCATAGTGAAGAATCTAGGCAGTGTTTCTGACCCATTCCACAGATCTATTTCCCTTTCCAGATCTGCACCGCAATAGACATTTCCTCAAGTTTTTTTCTTTTCTTTTTTTCTGCTGATATTCTTTGTGACCAACTGGTGGAGTCACAAAGAAGCACCTCGAGAAAGTGGAGATTCCCCCAATTTCTGTGGCACTCAGGGGTTTTATATTATCTTGAAATATCGGACCTAACTTCCACCAGTATGTCATGGATGTGCTTCTCTTTTTGTTGATATTTGACCGCAGAGTTCAAGTGAGTGCTGTCTTGCACCTCTTCTCTTCCTGTAATTACTACCTCTTCTAGGAGTTTGGTTTAGTGTGTTGCTTTTTGACCTTGTCTCTTCGATGACTTCAAACTAAGACACAATTCGAGGCAGTTTAGCTATTTTCCTCTAAGTGAGTGAGAGTAATACTCTTCCAGCCTTCTACTTCCCAGGGTAGAAGTCATCAGAATCAAATATTTGTGAACAATGAGATTACGTCCTCTACTGAGCTTTTCTTCTATTTTATTAAAATGTTAGGGAAACATGTTATGATAATAGTATTAATGGTAGTAATAATAAAGTCCAAGTTATTTATTAGGCTTTTATCAAGTGTTAGGCACTTTGATCAATAATTTATAGCTAGTTCCTGTCAAAGCTAGACTGATAAGTTGAAAGCTTATGTGGAAAAATAAAATTGATAATTGATTGGCTTGTCCAATAAATCTCCTCACCCCCTTTATATGAACATCATTTAAAATATCACATAAAGCTTGAATGTGCATTTCCCCTAATACTTAATATGGCACTTATTTCTAAAACTAAACTGGAAAACGTGCAGTAGTGAAGAAAAGAGATATAATATTCATGGATCTGACAACTTAAATTAATTAAATTCATTTGTACCTTGCCTCCTAAAATGCTATTTAAAAGACCTCCTTTTACTCTCTTTGGGAAAAAAAAAAACCTCCCAATTTTTTCTTTCATATTTATTAGGATAATGTAAATTTAGGTTAGTCCTTACTGAACCTTAATTTTATATCAATTTGTTAATAAACAATAGCAATACTTATGTACAGAATGCATGTGATATTTTGATATATGCATACAATGTATAATAATCAAGTCAGATTATTTAAGGGCATCTATCACCTCAGTTATCATTTCTTTGTGTTAAGAGCACTCCAAATTTTCTTTTTTTTTTTCTTTTTTTGAGTTGGAGTCACTCGGTCGCCCAAACTGGAGTGCAGTGGCCGCTCCTGGCCACCGCAGCCTCGACCCGCTGGGCTCTGGAGATCCTTCTGCCTCAGCCTTCTGAGTAGCTGGAATTACAGGCATGCACTACCATGCCCAGCTGATTATTTGATTTATTGTAGAGGTGAGGTCCTGCTGCCCAGGCAGGTCTCGAACCCGTCAAATTTTCTTTTCTAGCTATTTTGAAATATGTATTACTAATAACTGCAAATTCCCTCCTTGCTATTGAACACTATAAATTATATTTTCTCTCTAACTCTATTTTTGTACCCATCAACCAACCTCTCTTTATTCTCCCTCCTCTCTTGTTTTTCCCAGACTTTGGTAAGCACTATTCTACTAACTTTTTTCATGAGAACAACATTTTTAGCTATTCAAATATGAATGAGAACATGTCATATTTGCCTGTCTGTGCCTGGTTTCATCAATGTTGCTGCAAAGAGCAGCATTTTATTCATATTTATGGCTTAATAATATTCCTTGTATATACATGCATACATATATTCACTTGTACATATATATGGGGGGGAAACACCCCCAAATGGATTTATTTATTAAAAATTGTGTATTTATTCTTACAGTTGTAATTTGGTCCCCTTCAAAGTGGTCTCCTTTGGATATGTACATCTATCAATATGGTTTTTCCACTGCTCAAAACAGTTTTTGAACTCGTCAATTGTAATGCCTTTTAGTGCTTCTGCCATTTTTGGTTTCACCTCTTCCACATCAGCAAAAAGTTTCCTTCTGAGGACATTTATCATCCAGGGAAACAGATAAAAAAAAGTCACTCAGAGCAGGAGCTGGTAAAGAGAAAGGGTGGACATCGGGGTGGAGGTCATGCTGTTTTTGGTCAAAAACTGCTGAACACTCAGTGCTGTGTGAGCAGGTGCACTTGTAAGTCGCCCATCATGAAATGAGAAAACGCATTGAAAGAGTATCCAAAAAAAAGAGAGAAAAATTCAGTGAAGCTGAAGGCAACTTCTCATAACAATGCTAGCTGGTACACTGATGTCGATGGGGTGCTAGAACATTTACCTAGCAGGAAAACTTGTGCCACAAAGGGCCCACCCTCCAAAAAATAGTTTGTGTTTTTGGGTCATATATATACATACATATGACCAAACATATACATATTTATGTCATAGACATATGTTCTTTATCCATCATTCATTGATGTATATCTAGATTGACTTCTGCATTAATTTTAATCTTGGGAAATAAGAGAGTTCATGCTTGAAGTCTTTGTTTCAGTAGATCGCAAAGCGCTGAATGTTTCTGTACTTCCTTCCTAGCAACTCTTCCAGTAATACCCACCTATTCCCTCCTCCTCCTGCTTTTTAACAAGTCATTTTCAGAATGTGACTTGAATTCCCTTTCCCGGGGATATCTTGTCTCATTTTTGGATTCCCTTATTTTATGCCAGGCAAGGGTCACATAGGACTGAAGAGTGATCATGAAAGTCATGAAAATGATACGTTCTGTCTTGTCTGTCTTTTCTATCTATGCTATAAACTCCATGATAGCAGAATCTGTTGCTTTTTTGCTTTGTGTTGATCTTATTTATCTAGTATTATACATGGCACAAAAAATACTTATTGCATAAAGGCAGCATGTATTTGTTTGTTTGTTTATTTATTTATTTTGAGTTGGAGTCTCACCCTGTCGCCCAGACTGGAGTGCAGTGGCCGCTCCCGGCCACGGCAGCCTCCACTTGCTGGGCTCCGGCGATCCTTCCGCCTCAGCCTTCTGAGTAGCCAGAATTACAGGTGTGTGCTACCACGCCCGGCTAATTTTTTTGATTGATTGCAGAGATGAGGTCTCGCCTAGTTGCCCGAGCGGGTCTTGAACCCGCGGGCTCAGGCAATCCACTCACCTCAGCCTCCCAAGGCACGGGATTACAGGCTGAGCCACTGAGCCCGGCTGGCAGCATGTATTTAAATGCTTGCAGATATCCCTTCCCTTTCAATTTTCACCCCATTAAAGGCAGAACGTCATTATATTCATTTTCATTTTCCCAGTGACCAGTATAGCTTTTGAAACATGGTAAAAGTGTTGAAGATGTCAGCAAATCATTTCAGTTTATTATAATGTTCGTATAATGTATTTGTGTACATTTTGAATATTTTGCATTTAATTATTTTCATCCTGTAATCTCTTACCAGTTTCACTGACCATTTTTCTTCATTGAAATTTGCTTTTTTTGTTGTTGTTTACAAAGTTATCAAGACTATGTCTGCAGTACACCAAAACACCTGGCTCTTTCAAATGTTGAGAGAATGGAAAACATACTTACATGACAGAACAAAAATATCAATCAAAAAATCAGTACAATTGTTTCTCACTATAAAAATGATGTAAATAGTTGATTGACTCTTTTACATTATTCAGTGTCTTGATTTTACACTATAAGAACAGCTTGCATCTGTATACATTAAGTATATATCCACACAACAATGAAAGTCATTTACTATCCCTCAGTTTGAAAAGAATGCACGTTCATTCAAAAAGATATAGTGCAAACCATAAAAATAAGATGGTCAACTCTTCCATCTGGAAGTAATTTTTTTTCCTGAAAAAATAGTTGGAAAAAGTGGATAATTTATTATTAGGAAGGAAGCTACAAAAATACGGAGTTTTTAACAGATTTGAGAGAGAGAGAGAGAGAGAGAGAGAGAGAGAGAGAGTTGAGCACACAGCATACAAAATTTTTATCCAGAAAACAACTTGAAATCATAGAACATTTCAATGATAGAACTTTAGGACTTGAAAAGAGCACAAATACCATCTGATTTGCAGATCCCATGCAATGGTTTAAAAAATTGAGACACAGAGATAATCATTAATTCAAGAAGAATTTATTTATAGTTTTTAGAGACAGACTTAGAATTGAACCATAACTCTGTTTTCTCTTTCACATCATTTTCATAAAGTTATCAATACTGGGTCATGCTCATTTTTTAATTCACAATGTCTTAATGTTGCATTTGTCACAAATAAGGGTAGGCAATACATAATTTTTTAACTGATGCTATTTTAAACATTAGGGAATGTGTTAAAATTCAAAAACAAATACAATTTTATTAATTACTTTTTAAAAAATTTGTTTCATTTGGATTCCATTATTTCCAGCCAAGTTTGGACTGATAGCTAGTTTTCCTTGATATCATTTCTGCATAGATAAATAAGTGCAAAAGAGATGGGCAGAGGCAATTAAAGAGGGATTTTTTAAAAGTCTGGAGTAAGTAAATATTGTTTCTTGCTTTTCTTAGGTATTTTGGCAATCCCCAAGTCTGCATAAGTCACAGAAAATGAGCAAGTAGAAAGCTCTAAGAATCAGTTTGTCACCAAAATAACTATTGAACAACTGTGTGAAGTAATTATTTTGGCACTCTGGAGTCTAGTAAAACATGTGAAGTGTCCAGTGAAGATCTTGATAAAGATATTGGTATATTTTAGTAAATTTCAGTGACTATTTACATTACATGTAGCAATTATCATCCTCCCCCCCACTTCAGTCTTACTATAGGCAGCCATGATGATGGGGACACATGTTCTCAGTATAGCTTACTGGTTTGATGGGTTGACATAAAAGATCTTGTCTTTGAAAATTGGAGTTTTAAAAATTATTATTGCTGGTGAATGCTTTTTTTAATCACTAAGAGGGAGGCACAGAGGCCAGACAATACTTAGAACTAAAGCATCTTCCAATCTGAAAGTAGATTTAAAGAGAAGCCTTTTTTTCCCTAATTTTTCTTTTTTTAATGTTTAGAGTCAGAGATTTAAGCAAATATTCATCAGGTCCTGGTTGATGCAGAGACAATGGAAAGGAAAATTCAATTACTACACACAAGAAATACACATTTTGGAAAAGACACCAACAGATGGCTAAAGTCCTCAACAAGGAAAAATCAGCAGTTCCTGAGGATGAAAGCATTAGATTTCTGGAGTGGCCACAACACAATACTCAGAATGTCCAGATACAACAACAACAACAAACATGCAAAGAACAAGAAATTATGGATCAATTGGAAATGATGATGATGATGATTATAATAATAATAATTTGACAGAAGTTATCCCCAAATAAGCCCAGATGTTGAAATGAATAGACAATGGCATTAAATCATCTCCTTAAATATATTCAATGAGCTAAAGGAAACTATGGAAAGTAACTACAATTTTAAAAAAATCCCTGAACAAAATAAGCATATCAATAAATAAATAAAAATTATAGAAAGTATCAAAGAAAAAAATAGACACTTAAAATTAGAATAACTGAATTTAAAAATCAGTAGATGAGTTCAGTTGAAGATTTGAGAAGACTTTTATATGACAATTAAAATTATTCAGTCTGAAGAGTGAAACAAAAAGTCTAAAAAATAATGACTATTTTTTTTTAATCTGTTGGAAGATGTGATTATACACATCCAAGAAGCTCAATGAACTCCAAACAGGATACATAAATTTTATGAGATATACAATGGGAGATATTATAGTCAAATTTTGAGACCTTAAAACACAGCAACAAAATGAAAGTGGAAAGAGAAAAATGACGTCACATATAAGAGATCTTCAGTGAGATTAAGAGCTGATTTGTCATGTTAGCCAAGGGCGGTGGGACTACGTATTTGAAATCCTGAAAGAAAAAAAAAAAAAAAACTGTCATGAATTTATATCCAGCAAAACTAGCCTTTAAGAATCAAAGAAAAATTAAGACATTTCCAGGTCAACTAAAGGTGAGAGTTTTCATTATGAGCAGACAACCTAAAATGAAAGGACACTGGGCTGTCATTTGAAACCTTACAAAACAAACAAAAACAAAAATAAAACAAAAAAATTAGTAAAGGTGTATTCATAGGTAAATACAAAAGCCAATATTATTGTACTGTTAGCTAGGTTTATAATTTCTTTTTCCTGCATACCATGAAAGAAAATGCAAAAAAGAATGATTATAAATTCATGTTAATTGAAATACAGCTAATCAGTGTCTATAATCCATGTCAATAATAATATAAGGGTGTGGGATATAGTTATATAGAGACTGAGTGTTTAAACTATTTAAATTTGGGTGGTATTCGAACTAGCTTGTTAAAGGTTTAATTGTTAACTGCATTCTCCAAGATAACTATTAAAAAAACAACAAAATTATAAACTAAAATAAAGAATAAAATGAAAATCATATAATACTACAAAAATCAATTAAACACAAAAAGACTAATGAAAAAACTGAGAAACAAAAAATATGACACAGAAAATGAAGCCAAATAGCTAGGTAAATTTTTTTATCAGTCATCACATTAAATATAAGTAGATTAACTTCTCTTATTAAAAGCAAATTAGCAGACAAAATTAAAATAAACTACAAAATGAGTCTAAGAAGACTAACTTTAAATATAAGAATCAACAAGGTGAAAAATAAAAGGATTAAACATATCCATAAAATTGATAACCACAAGATACCTGGGGTGGCCATATTATTATCAGATAAAATAGACTTTGTATCAAAAATGTAACGAGACAAAGAACATAATATGTTGATAAAGAGTTCAATACATCAACAAGATATAACTATTAGAAATATATACATATGTGAAAAGAGAATCCAAAAATATACAAAACAAAGCTTTCCAGAATTAAAGGAAAAAGAACAAATCAAAACTACAGTGAAATACACCTTTATGTTTATTAAACTGGCTATGAAGAAAATATAATCGAATACTTCAAACCCCACCTCAGACTCAATGTTGAAAGACTAAAACCTTGTTTCTTCTAAGATCAGAAAAAAGATAAGGACGTCAAATTTTTTTCTTTGCCACTTTTATTCTGCTTGAAAATGCAGCCAATTAGGCAAGAACAAGATATAAACAGCATTTAAATTGGAAAGAAAGACTTAAATTTATTTACATTTATAGATGACATGATCAGATAGGTAGAAAACACCACAGAATATACAAAAAACCCCCCAAAAAACCCTATAAGCTGATAAATGCACTTATCAATTTGCAGGATATAAGAAGAATACAAAAATCAGTTACATTTCAATACATATACAATGAGGACTATGAAAAGGCAATTTAAAGCATACATGTTTACAATAATAACAAAAAATAATAAAATATTTGGGAATAAACTAACCAAGGAGATAAATACTTGTAAACTGAAAACTAAAAAAGATTTCATAAAGAAATTAAAGAAAACCAAAATAAATAGAAAGACATACCGTGTTCATTCATTGGAAGATGCCATATTGTAAAAATAATAATACCGCCCAAAGCCATGTACAAATTCAATTCCTATAATATCAAAAATCAAATGGTGTTTTTTACAGAAATAGAAAAAATACTAAAAATCATATGAAATTCCAAGAAGCTGTGAGTAGCTAAAACACCTTTGAAAAGCCAAAGAACAAATTTGTAGGACTCACACTTCCTGATATCAAAATTTACTATAAACCAATAGCAATCAAAATAGCGTGATACTGGCATAAAGCAGCCATATAGACCAATGAAATAGAATGGAGGGCCTAGGAATGAACATATACATGTGTCGTTAATTGAATTTCGGCGAGATGGCAAACCATTTAATGGGAAAAGTGCATTATTTACAAATCGCTAGGGAAGATTGATATCTATATACAAAATATGAAGTTGGAACCTTATCTTACACCATATACAAATATTAGTACAAAATTGATCAAAGACCTAAGTGTAAAAGCTAAAATTTTTAAAATTTTAAACATAAGTGAAAAATCTTCACAGATTTGGATTGGACAATGCATTCTTAAGTATAACATCAAAAATTCAGACAAAGATTAGATAGGTATTTGGGCTGCATAAAATTTCTTTTCAATGTGCATCAAAGGAAAATATCAAGAGAGTGAAAAGACAATCAACAGAATAAGAGAAAATACTTTTGAATAATATATCTGATGCTTTTGAATGATATATCTGATAAAAAATGACTATCTAGACTATTTTAAAGCCTCCTACGACTTAAGAACAACAAAACTGTCCTATCCAAAAAAGAAAAGGGAACTTAAGTGAACATTTCTCTAAAGAATATATGAGGGACGACCCCCAAAAAGGAATTATCTTTTGGAGAGTGGGCCCTATGTAGTACAGGGTTCCCCACTAGGTGAGCGTGCAAGGAGTCCAGTGCATCAGTGTACCAGGTAGTGCTGCTGTGAGAGGCTGCCTTTGACTTTAGTGAATTTGGGGAGGGATTCTTTTAACACATTTACTCATTTCATGATGGGTGGTTTACAAGCACACCTGCCCACTCTGGGCAGCAGATTTTGACCAAAAACAGCATGAGGCCTGTGCCACACCTTCCCTATTTACCCGATCTTGCCAGGCAACTTTGTTTGTTTGTTTGTTTGTTTCCCTGGATGGAGAAAGTCCTAAAGGGAAACGTTTTGCCAATGTGAAATAGGCGAAACAAAAAACAGCAGAAGCACTATAAGGTATAAACATTGGCTAGTTCAAAATCTGTTTTGAGCAGTGGGAAAAGCATCTCAAAGATGTACTGCGTTCGATGGAGAGCATTTTGAAGGTGACCGATGTTTAAGCATGTAAGAATAAAGACACAATCTGATTTTTTGGGGGGGTCTTCTCCCATATACCAAAAGCCAATAAGTGCATGCAAATATGCTAAACATTATTAGTTGTTAGGAAAATACATATCAAAACTATAATGAGGTACAACTTCACACTCATTTAAAACATTATTAATAAATAACAAATAAATAGCAATTATTGGTAAGAGTGTAGAGTAACTGGGAACCACGTGAATGGGCAGTTCCTAAAGTAGTTAAGCATAAATTTGTTACATGACTCAGCAATTCTATTTCCAGAAATATACCCCAAAGGATTGAAAAAAAAGAACTAAAACAGATAACTGTACACAAATGCTCATAGCAACCTTAGCCACGATAGCCAATAGCATAAAATAATAGACTATTCTTCAACAGATAAATGGATAAACAAACATGTTATATAGATATCATGAAATATGATTCAGTCCTAAAAAGGAAATACAATTTTGATACATGCTACTACTGCATAGATAGATCTTGATGAAATACGCCAGACACCAAAGGACACATGTAGCTATGATTCCACTTATATCCAGAACCAATAGCAAACAAATTTATGAAAACAGAAAGTAGAGTAGAAGTTACTAGGGACTGGTGGAGAGGAATGCGTTATTGCCTAATTGGGAGATAATTGTTTGGGATGACGAAAAAGTTCCAGAAACATGTAGTGGTAAGCATTACACAACATTATAAATGTTCTTAATGCCATTGAATTATATACTTCACAATTATTAACATGACAATTTTATATATATTTTTTACTACAACGTTTTTTTAAAGGTAAGGAAATGACACAATAGGCTAGTAGAGATGCCTCACAGAATTTCCAATATAATGTATTCACAAAACTAGGGAATCGTGGCTTTGGGTACACAATATTTGTGTACTGCCTCAACTTTCCCCTCTGTAGGTAATGCCCTTTTCACTGTCTGCCAACCAAAGTCCTATTTCCTTCCAAAATTCAGTTAAATGCAGCAACTTCTATTAGTTTCTAACTGATCCTTCAAAGAAGAATTTAAATTATTTTTCTATATGTGCTCATAGGCAGCCCTGTATATCAGAATTATTCAATCATTAATAAAATTAATATCAAATGTTTGTTGGATAGACACTCAGTATCTTCCAAGCACAACTTACCGTAAATACCATCTCTGTTTTTCAGTAAATTATGTTCTCTAGGGATAGGAATGTATTCTTTTCACTTGTGTATTGACAATGACCAGCAAAATGCCTGGAACTTGATGACTGAAATTCAACTTTTGTGATAAATAGAAATGGAAACAAAATCTCTAAATTGTAGTCAAAGTTGATAAAGATGTTAGTTAAAAAGCAGTTAGAAGAGCAGGTATAATTTTCCTTTCAGGTTTGAGTTTTTAGAAAACAGAAAAACCCCCATGGTTCAACTGCCAGACACTCATATTAACTGGATATATTAGAGTGTAAATATTTAAAATGTTTTACAGTATTGGTGTAAATTATACTAATTAATTTGTGCTGCAGATTGAGGTCAATGTGCCAAGTTAATCTATCATCTATCTAGCTATGTATTTATCAATCCATCTATTTATCTGTCTAAGAACACAAGAAGAAAGTGTGCACTAAGATGAAATTCCTCATGCAGGCAAATGAAAAGACTGAGTTAGCAATATTAAGACTTAGAAATTGAGATTAATATCTCCCTTTACAGAAGAGCTAACACTAAGTTGACGATTAAAGCTATTAACAAATAAGGTGTGAACTTTTGATTAAAATATGTGTTTTCCACGAAACGTGTCTTACCTTGAATGTGAGAAACAACAGCATGATTATAATGGTGGCTTGAAAAATGAGCATTAAAATATATCTAGAGAAACAATGAAATGCAGATTACCAGTTCTTTATATGTGCTAGCCATGTTGCAGAGACCTAGTGATGCTCAGCCTACTTATTTATGTGCCTGAGATTATCTTGATTTAAAATAAATTTAAAGAAATAGACTCCACAGCACATAATAGGGCAGCAGAATCTAGCTTGTGAACCAGAATGACTAGGAACAAACTCTGTTTCTTTCTGTCTTATAATCTCTGACAAATTACTTAGCTGTCTGGCCCTTAGCTTTCTTATAATTATGAGCTTAATATTTTGCTTTCTCAAGAAGCTTGTTGTAAAGATTCGCTGAGATAATAAAAGCAACATCTTTATAATAGCACATGGCTCGTTCAGTGCTTCATAAGCATTTATGTGTGCCTTCATAATTATTACAAAGCCACTTAAAATGCAACGTTATACTGAAAGAGAGAAAAACACAAAAGGCAGGGGTGAGAATATTGTGACATTAATACATCCCTACTCTTTTCTATATGCAGGTCACAGTTTTTATTCTAAGCATTTGAGAACCCAACATAAGAAGTAGAAAGTTACACATTTAACTGATTTACAAAATTAAACAGAAATAAACTGTTTAGTGGTTGAATAACTGTTCTAGGTGATGAATCAGGCTTTTTCTTTCATTTTCTTGCAAAGAAGAATGCTCCAGTTCAACAGAAATTCATTAGAATTAAACTTTTACTGAATATTGTAGTTTTTTTTTCTTCTATGAATCATGTTATCCAGAGGGCTTTAAATTCCAGGATCTTTTGTCATGTATTTGCAATATACTGATAAGCCCCTTCAGACCCTCAGCAGTGAATCAAGCACCACTTCTGTGGGAAGAAAGTAAGAGAAAGCCACGTGGCTCGCAGCTGCGGGTCACCATTACCTGAGCCAGGGGAGTTGCCCTCCCCAGCGAAAAGCCCGCTGCACAACTGCCCTGTTTCAGCCTGACCATTTTACATGTGGCTTAGCACCCATAGACTTGCAATCTGCCCTCAGGCTCCCCCACCTAAGCCCCCACTTCAAAGTTTTGCAGGTGACCCAACCACCATCCCCTCCCTCCTTATCACAGCCGGCACCAAAATTCTGGCGGAGACGATCGGAGTCCAGTCCCTTTCAGACTCATACACACCGTCCAGTGGGCAAGATAGGGTCTGGGGAATTGGAGAATTACATAGATCCTTAGCCCAATCTAACACCCCTGGCATTTGACCAAACACCACCACCCAGATTGTGTCCCCCGCAGGAGATCGGGCTGACCCAATCCACTGACACCACCACAACTGACACCAACCCACACCGCCCGGAAGGCAGAAAACTCCTCTTCCTCTCTACAATCAAAAAACAGCATTACTACATGTGTCAGTACGAGTGTTGCAGTCAGACCAGGGTTGCACTGCCAGCCTGGGGCCCACCTGGCAACCAAGTTTCAAGTGCACAATGACGCCCCTGGGACCCACGTGGTGACCTAGGACATTATGGCACCCTGGAACTTGGAGATGTCTCACAGCCGTGGAACCCGAGAAGTGTTGCAGCTCTTAGCTCCCCTGTTTAACTGCTTTTGCTTGGAGAACCCCAAGCCCAGGATGCAGTGGCGTTGAGAACCCAGGGATACAGGCAGCCACGGAAGAGTGTTACAGCTCTCATCACTTGCTCGGAGAATTCCCTTCCTGATCAGGAAAGGTTAGGGCTCTCTTGTCTGGATGAATTCCAGGCCCTTGTTTCATGACAGAGGATTGGCGACCAAGGACACCAAAGGCAGCAAGTTGCAGTTTATTCAGGAATGCAAAATGTTGCAGCTCTCACAGAGAAAGGGGCCCCGAGAGGGAGCCCAAGTAGGTTTCCGGGCCCAAAAGGCCACTGAGGTCAGGGGTTTCTATAGTATTCGAGAGGCATGCTGATCGATTGGCAGTTAGAGCCTGAAAATGCAATAACTCAGTTGGTCAACGGTAAGGACCCCAAAGTGGCATGATGGTGTAAAGGGCCGATGAGGAGAGGATTGAAAAAAAGCCAGTTAGGAAAAACACAAAAAAGAGGAAGCTTGGGAAAAGGAAACGGATGTGAGTTTTGCCCAGAACTTGCATCTTGCAGCTGTTTCTCCAGGTAAAATGGAGTCCTACCAGAGACCCGCCTTGTCTGCCTAACCGGCTTCTTGCTGACTCCTCTCTCACTTGGCTAGGTATGGAAGTTTTGCCCAGAAACCACTCCTGTGGGACAGGTGTCTTCTATGGCTCCCAGCTACACGGTGGACAGAAGACAGACCACTGTGTGTGTCTGAATGGAGAGTCCAAGCATCAGAGCAGGAGTAGGATAAGGTAACAGATCCTGCCCTTGCCTATCTGGGATGTGAAACATGTGCAGTCTTCTCACCCTCCCCAGAGACCTCAGCTCATCTCATCTGGAGTTCCCTCAGACACCCCCATCAGGGCTGGTGCTGGTGCTCTTCTCCGAGAACCGGGCCGGGACTCAAGGAGTTAAAGGTCTACCTGTTGGTTCTTACTCTCTACATCATCTACTGGTCTGAAACCGGAACTACACCAGCAAGCAAGCGTCTTCCAAGTCAGCCCTCAAACCAATCTGCAACAAGGAACTCGTACAGTGCCAAATCCAGAAACAAATCCAACAAGGGTACCTGCACAATGAGTATTTGCATACTTAACCCTGAGTTGTACCCCACAACTCTAAAATAAAAAATTAAAATAAAAAAAGTCCATGAAACAGAAACAAATCCAGGAGACCATACGCAACACACATCACAGTCATATCCACAAGGGAAAAATAATAATAATAATAATAAAAACCAGACAAACAAAAAATCCCAATTATAGAAATTTAAAGAAAAAAGCATCAGCTCCCTTAGATAAGGAACTCAGGCAATACAAATAGCAGCGGTTTTCATCACCCCTGCACAATTGCACCAGCTCCCCAGCAATGCATACTACTAAAATGAAATATCTGTAATGAGAGATAGAGAATTCAGAGTATGGATAGCAAAAACTCGACAAGGCCCAAGAGAAAGTTGAAATCCAAAAAAAAAGAAGCCAGGAAAATATGCAACTTTTAAAAGATGATATGACCAACTAAGAAGCAACTAAACGGAACTTCTGGAATTCAATAATTCACTCCAGAAATTTCAATATACCGTTATAAACCTTACAATAGGCTAGGCCAAGCAAAATAAAGAATTTCAGAGCTGAAGGACGGATCCTTCAAATCAATCCAGTCAGACACAAATTTTACAAAATACTACTAATTTTTTAAAACAGAAGAAAGCCTTCAAGAAATATGGACTTTTGTAAAGAGGCAAATTGGAAATCCTATGACAAATTGGAAATCCTGCTAGAGAAGAGAATGGAAGCAACTTAGAAACACATTTGAGATCATAATTCAAAAAAAACCTCCCCAGTCTTGCTGGAGAGGTCAACAAGCAGATACAAGACATTTAGAGAACATCTGCAGATATTATATATGATACCATTCTCAAGGCACATAGTAATTAAACTTTCCAAGATTATCATTAAAAAAAGAAAGCTAGAAAAAAGGACCTTATCACTTATAAAGAGAGACTCATTAACTAAGTGGATCCCTCAGCAGAAATAATAAAAGACAGAAGAGATTGGGAGCCTGTTTTTAGAATTCTCAAAGAAAAAAAAAATGCCAACCAGGAATTTGTTACCCTCGGCAAACTAAACTTCAAAAGGAAGGAGGAAAAAAAGTCTTTCTCAGGCAAGTAATCCCCAAGGCAATCTATGACCACCAGCTTGGCACTATAAAAGATGCTTACAGGATTCCAAACATGGAAACAAAACAAAATGATACTTCCTACCACAAAAGCACAGAGCCAACAGACATTATAATGCAGTCACACAAATGAGATTACAAAGCAACTGGCTAACAAAATTATGACAGAACAAAATTCCACACATCAATAATAACCTTGAACATCAATGGCCTAAATTCCCTTCTTAAAAGACATAGAGTGGTAACTTGGATCAAACAAACAAACAAACAAACAAACTCATCTTTTGCTGTATTCAAGAAACCTATCTCACATCTAATGACACCAATAGGCTAGATCTACCACACAAATAGAGAGCAAACAAACAAAGCAGGGGTTGCTATTCTTGTATCACATAAAACAACCAACAACAGTAAAAATGTAATGAAATGAATTACATAATACGAAAAGGTTCAGTTCAACAAGAAGACTTAACCTGTTCTACATATACATGCATCCAACAGTTGATCACCTGGGTTTATAAAACAACTACTACTAGATCAGAGAGAAGACTTAAACAGCCAGACAATAATAGTGAGAGACTTCAACACTCTGAAGACAGCATGAGACAAACTATTGAAGCAAAAACCAAAACAAAATAAAATTCTGGACTTACACTTGACACTTGAACAATTGGACCTAATAAACATCTACAGAATATTCTACTCAGCAATTACAAAATACACATTCTTCCCATCTGCGTAAAGAACATATTGTAAGATTGACCACATGCTCAGTCATAAAGCAAGCTAGGAAAAAAAAAAGTTTCAACAATCTCCAAAAATATTAAAATCATACTAAACATCTTTTCTGACCATAGTAAAATAAAAGATGAAGTCAATACCTGGAAGAATGATCAAAACCACATAAATACATTAAAATGAAACAACTTGCTCCTGAGCGACTTTTGGATAAGCAGTGAAATCAAGACAAATTTAAAAGCATTCTTAGAGGGGCAACCCCTTTGGGTCCCCTCGCACTGTGGGAGCTTCTCTGTCCTCTTGCTTTCTCACTTAAAACAACAACAACAACAACAACAACAACAAACATTCTTAGAAACAAATGAAAATAGAGACACAGCATACCCAAACTTCTAGGATGTTGCAAAATCAGTGTTAAAAGGAATGTTTATAGCAGAACATTTCTACATCAAGAAGATTTTAAAAATCTCAAATAAACAAGCTAACAGTGCACCCAAAAGGAAATAAAGCAAGAACAAACTACGCCCAAACCTAACAGAATAAAAGAAAGAGCCAAAATTAGATCAGAACTAAATGAAATGGAAACCAAACCAAAAAACAAAAAACAAAAAAACAAAGGATCAGCAACATAATACTGAAACAATAGGTCAAGATATGTGAGTAGAAAAATGCTGGAAATCATTAAGTTCACAGGCTTTAAGAAACACCAACACAATAGAGAAATTAAATAAACAAAGTCAGTAGACAACAAGTATGATAAATAGGATAATACCTTACATATTATTATTAATTCTGAACAATAATAGTGGAGACTTCAACATTCCATTGACAGCAATAGACAGATCATCAAGGCAGGATGTCAACAACAACAACAAAAACACTGAAAATAAACCAGACTCTAAAGTAAATGGAACAAACAGACATTTACAGAACACTCTATCCCAGAAATATAGAATGCACATTTTTTTCTCATAAGCACATGGAGCATTCTCCAAGATAGATCATAGAATAGGCCACAAATCAAGTCTCAATACATTCAAAAGAATCAAAATCATACCAAGCACTATCTGAGACCACAGTGAAATAAAACTAGGAATTAGCTCCAAGAAATTTTTGCAAACCAAACAAGTTTGTGCAAGCCAAACAAAAATATGGACATTAAATAATTTGATGTTGAATGATCCCTGGATCAACAATGAAATCAAGATGAAAAATAAAAAAAAAAAATCTTTGAAACTAATGACAATGAAATAAGTTATCAAAACCCTTGGGACAGCTAATGCAGTGCTCAAATGAAATTTTATAGTGTTTAAGGCCTACGTAAATAAAACTGAAATACCACATATTAGCAACCTAACATCACACCTCAAGGAACTAGAAAAACATGAACAAACCAAACTCAAAGCTAGCAGAAGAAAAGAAATAATGAAGATCAAAGCAGAACTAAATAAGACTGAAATAAAAAAAAAACCAGAGTCAAAGATGTGAATCAGCCTAAATGCCAATCATCTGATCAGTGGATAATTATTCACAATGGCAAAAACCAACTGTGGAACCAGCTGTGCTGCCCATTGAAAGAGAACTGGGTAAAAATTGTGGTACATGTACACTACGGAATATTACATAATCATAAAGGCTAAAATTATGAACTTCGCAAGCAACTTGAGTGGACTTAGAATCTATAATACTCAGTGATGTATCACAGAAACAAAGAACTAGTACCACATGTTCTCACTCATAAGCAGACCTTGAACAATTGTCATAATATTATAAGACAGGGATATTATATTATTATATATAATAATATAATATTATTATAATATTATATTATTATATATAATATTATATTGACAGTCATGGGAAAATGCCAGGGGAGGGAGGGGCACACCTCATCAACAAGGGAACCTGCATAATGAACATTTGTATACCTAACTCTGAATTGTACCCTACATCTTTAAAATAAAATAATTGAAATTAAAAAAAGAAAATATGATGTTCGCACGCGCACACACACACACACACACACACACACACACACACCATGGAATAGCATTTATCCATTATAAAAATAAAATAATATATTTTTCAGTAACTTGAATGAAATTGGAGACCATCTTCCTAAGTGAAGTAACATGGGAACAGAAAACTAAATACCACATGTTCTCATTTAAAACTGGGAGCGAAGCTAAAGGTCTGCAAAGGTGTGTGGAATGGTATAATGCACATTAGAGACTCAGAAGAGAGAAGACAGGAAGAAGGGGGGGATGAAAATCAACTCCCAGTTATCATGTGCACTGGTGAGATGACGGGTGCGCTTAAAGCCCAAACTTCTTCACCGTTACACAAGGCATCCACGTAACCAAAAGTAATATGTACTCCTAAGACTATTAAAATTTTTTAAAATGCGGTATGTATATATCACAGAATACTATGCAGACATTAAAAAGAAAACAATCATGTCTTTTGCAGCAACATGAATGCACCTGGAGGTCATTAGTCAAAGTTAATTAACACAGAAACATAAAAACAAATATCACATGTTCTCACTTAAAAGTTAGAGGTAAACACTGAGTACCACAGACATAAAGATGAGAACAATCAACACTTGGGTCTTCTAAAGGGTGATGAAGGGAGGAGGGGTAGGATTTAACAACTATTTATTGGGTACCATGCTTACTATTTGGGTGATGGGTTCAATATAAACTCAAATATTAACATAAAGTCCAATATAACCATGTACAGACCCGTATGTGTACTGTCTGGATTTAAAACAAAATAGCAAAAAATAAAATATAATACAAATCAACAGAAACTAAAATAGCATGGTACTGGCATAATAGCAGACACAAAGACCAATGGCAGAAAACAGAGGATTTCGTAATAAATCTATACATTTACAGCCAACTGATTTTTGACAAAAGCACCAAAAACACACATCTGGGAAAGGACTGTCTCTTTGTGGCTGAATTAAACTAGATCTCTATTTTTCACCACTTAAAAAAATCAACTCATAATGGATTAAATATTTAAATTAGAAGCAGAAACTAATTTAAGCAACAGAAGAAAACATAAGAGACACACTACATAACTTTGGTTTGGGCAATAATTTTTAGATAAGACCTCAAAAACACTGGCAACAAAAAAAAGCAAAGATATACAAATGAGATTATAACAAGCTAAAAAGCTTTTGCACAGCAAAAGCAATCAAAAGAGTGAGGAGCCAATCTGCAAAATGGGAGGAAACATTCACAAACTATGCATCTCACAAGGCAATCATATACAGAATATAAAAGAAACTCAAATAACTCAATAGCCAAAAATATCCCAAACAATACAGTTTACAAATGGGCAAAGATCTAATAGACATTTCTCAAAAGGAGGCATACAAATGTCCAACAGCTATATTAAAAAATGCTCAATATCACTAATTATCAGGAAAATGCAAACCCAAATCACAATTATATATTACCTTAACTCAGTTAGAATGGTTATTATAAAACCATAAAATTATAAATACTGGTGAGGATGTGGAGAAAGAAAAACATTTATACACCGTTGGTGAGAATGTAGCCCCAAAATAAAAATAGAACTACCATATGATTCAACAATCCACTACTGGATATGTATCAGAAGGAAATGAAATCAATACGTGGAAGAAATATTGGCACTTTCATGTATATTGCTGTACTATTCACACTAGCCAAGATACAGAATCAACCTAAGTGTCCATCAACAGATGAATGGATTAAAATGTGACATATATACATAATGCAAAAAAAAAAAAAAAGAATGAAATCCTGTCATTTTCAAAACATAAATACACCTAAAAGTCATTATGGTAAGTAAAAAAGGTCAAACACAGAATGACAAATACTAAATGTTCTCACTCATACGAAGAAATCTAAAGGAATTGATCTTATAGAAGGAGGAAGGATATGAGGAGAGCTAAACCAATGGGTACAAATCCTCTTCTTATAGTATTATGATAATTGTTCAAGTTCTGCTTATGAGTGAGAACATGTGATACTCTGTTCTTTGTTTCTGTGAAAGATCACTCAGTATTACAGACTCTAAGTTCATCCAAGTTGCTATGAAGTTCATAATTTTGTCCTTCTTTATGACTGCATAATATTCCATTGTGTATATGTAACACATTTTAAAAATCCAGTCCTCTTTCAATGGGTAGCACAATTGGTTCCATGTTTTTGCTACTGTGAACAAAACTGCAATAAACACACGTGTGCAGATATCTTTTTCATAGAGTTATATAAGTTTCTCTGGGTATATTCCCAGTAGAGGGATTGTGGAGTCATACGGAAGGTCGATTTTTAGATCTTTTAGGAATTGTCAAACTGTTTTACATGGAGGTTGTATTAGCTTACACTCCCACCAACAGTGTAGAAGTGTTCTTTTTCCCAGCATCCTTTCTAACACCTATTCTTGTTGAGTTATTGATGATGGCCATCCTGACTGGAGTTATGTGGTATCTTAGTACAGTTTTTATTTTCATCTCTTTGATGACTGGTGAGGCTGAGCATTTTTTCATGTATCAGTTGGCTGCTCATATGTCTTCCTTTGCTAAGTGTCTATTCATGTCTTTTGCCCACTTTGTAATGGGACTGTTTGTTTTTTTCTTTTCAGCACATTTGAGTTCCTTGTAGATCATGGATGATAGGCTTTTTCAGACATACGGTTGGCAAATATTTTTTTCCCAGTCTGTGGGCTGTCTCCCTGCTCTTTTGATGGTTTCTTTGGCTTTAGAAGCTTGTCAGTTTGATGAGGTCCCACATCTCTTATGATATGGGCCTTTGGGGTTTTGATCAGGAATTGGTTGCCAGTTCCAATTTCCATAGAGGTGTCTCCTACATTTTCTCTGCATTTTCTTATAGTTTGAGGTTTTACATTTAGGTCCTTGACCCATTTAGAGTTGATTTTTGTGTACAGTGATAGGTCGGGGTCTTGTTTTAATCTTCTGCAAGTATTCAGTCAGTTTTCCCAGCACCATTTGCTGAATAGGTTCTTCTCTCCCCAGTGGTTGGTGGTGGAGGCTTTGTCAAAGATGAGTTGATTGAGAAATTGAGATTTTGCTTCTGGTTTCTCTATTCTGGTCCATTGACCTATATGTCTGTTCTTGTACCAATACCAGGCTGTTTTGATCATTGTAGCTTTATAATAAAGTTTAAAATTGGGAGTGTGATACCTCCCACTTTTTTTGCTGAGGATTGTTTTGGCAATATGTGTTCTTTTATGTTTCCATATGAATTCCTGTACTGGCATTTCTAGGTCTAAGAAGAATGCTGCTGATAATTTAACGAGTATTACATCAAATCTAGATTTTCTTGGGCAGGATGGACATCTTAGCAATATTGATTCTTTCAATCCATAAGGATGGAGTACTTTTCCATTTGTTTGTGTCATCTTTGATTTCTTTGAGCAGTGTTTTATAGTTTTCATTATAAAGGTCTTTCACATCTCTGGTTAGGAAGATGCCAAGGTATTTGGTTTTCTTTCTGACTATTGTGAATGGGATTGTGTTTTTTATTTGGGTTTCTATTTGTTTATTGTTGGTGTTTGGAAATGTGACTGTCTTTTGCAAATTTATTTTATACCCTGAGACTTTGCCAAAGTCCTTTATCAATGCAAGGAGATTTTTGACAGATTCTCTTGGGTTTTTGAGGTATAACTTCATGTCATCTGCAAAGAGGGATAACTTGATTTTCTCTTTTCCTGTTTGGATACTCCTTATCTCCTTGTCTTGTCTGATTGCTCTAGCTAGGACTTCCAAAACTCTGTTGAAAGGAGGGGTGAGAGTCGGCATCCTTGTCATGTTTTGGTTTTCAGGGGAAATGGTTCCAATTTCTGTCTGTTTAGCTGATTCTGGTTGTGGGTTTCTTGCACATGGCTCTTACAATTTTGAGGTATGTTCCATCTATGCCTAGATGTTCGAGGGGTTTTTATCAAGAAGTGTTGCTGGATTTTATCAAAAACCTTTTCTGCATCTAATGATATAATCATGTAGTTTTTGTTTTTACATCTGTTGATGTATTTAATTACGTTTATGGTCTTACAAATGTTGAACCAGCCCTGCATTCTGGAAATGAAGCCTACTTGGTCATGGTGGATAATTTTTGAGATGTGTTGTTGAATCTGATTTCCTAAGATCTTGTTGAGAATTTTAGCATCTATGTTCATCAAGGATATTGGCCTGTAATTCTCTTTCTTTGTTGAATCTTTACCCAGTTTGGGTATCAGTATAATGTTAGCTTCATAAAATGATTTGGGGAGAGTTCCATCTTTCTTGACTGCCTGGAATACTTTCAATGGAATTGGTGTCAGCTCCTCCTTCTATGTTTTGTAGAATTCTGCTAGAAAGCCATCTGGTCCAGTGCTTTCTTTTTTTTTATAGGTAGTTTTCTTATGACATAGTCAATTTCCTGGGTTATTATTGGTCTATTTAGGGTCTTGATTTCTTCTTGTTTCAACTGGGGAAGTTGTGTGATGTCAGAAAGTCTTCCATTTCCTTTAGATTTTCAAGTTTGTTTCCATACAAGTGTACATGGTAGTCTCTGATAATCTTTTGTATTTCTTCAGGGTCAGTTGTGATTTGATCTTTTGCATTTCTGATTGTGTTTATTTGAGCTTTTTCTCTCTTGTTCTTGATCTGTCTATCTAGGAATCCATCAGTCTTGTTTATGCTTCCAAAGAATCAGCTTTTTGTTTCATTGATTTTTTTGCATTATGGTTTTGTCTTTTATATCCCGATTTTGGGCTTTTATTTTGGTGATCTGGTTCTTCTGCTGAAGTTAGGATTTTGGTGGCCTTGCGTTTCCAGCTTCTTTAGGTGATTTGTTGTGCTGTTAACTTGTGATCTTTCCATTTTCTTCATGTTTGTTTGTAGAGATTTGAATTCCTCTGTTAGTACTACTTTCATGACATCCCTGAGGTTTTGGTAAGATGTTTTTTCATTTTCATTTGTTTCCAGGTATCTTTTAATCTCTGCTTTTGATTTCGAAGAGTTGTTTAGCATTATACTGTTTAGTATCCATGTCTTTGTAGGTTTTGGGGGAACTTTGTTGGTGTTGATATTTGTTTGTCTTCCAATAAAATTAAATATTTTTTGGTCTGAGAAGCTGCATGACAGTATTTCAATCTTATGGTATTTGTTTATGCTTGATGAAGGCTAGGGAATTTGTAAATCTCTTAGTATGGGTTAAATATCTGGTGTGTATATAAAAGATCAATAGTAATGGTAGGCAGTAACATTCCTTATGCGGTTCAATAGTGGGGTGGGATTAAAAAACCTCAATTTTCTCCCTTACCATGGCTATGTTTTTGTCTTTCATGACCCATCATTGCCTTGTGTGTCTCTTTCTTTCACTTTATCTCACTTCCTACCCTATCTTCTCTTACCTCTTTTTTTCTGTTTCTATTTCGTGTCCACTTTCTTCAGTGATTATCCACTCCTCTTCACTTACTCACTTTCTCCCTGAACTAATCTTTACATGGGATTATATTTTATTTTATTTTATGTAATTAAAAAAAATTACTACACATAATTTTAAAACTGGGATATTTAAACCTCATTTTTCCCGCACTTAACAACTTAGCACACAATCCTACTAAGCTGAAATTCCAGACTTTGACTAGGGGTCTAAGATTGCCACTATCCAATGGGTCAACTTGAAATAAGTCTGTCCACTCTTTAAGACTGAATTTCCCTATCAACAATGTCAGTGTCTGTCTAAATGATTTCTAAGATCCTGGTAGTTCTAAGATTTTATAGTCCTACTAAAAAGACTTCAGTAGCAACTGTTTTTTTTCTCTTTGAACTCAAGCATGAGAGAGAAAAATCTGTAATGCTTTTCCTCACCATTCTAGATAGCAAGTCCTAATTCTGTCTATGACTCTGGCCAGAACTTTCCCAGAGGTAACTAACAATTTTATACCAGTTGGGTTTTTAGTTGATTATTTTATCTCCTTAATATTCAAGTTGATCTGATATTAGAGACCCAGGACATATGTCTCTGAAAAGGTAGATAGGAGTTTTTTTCTATAGCACCATTTGAAGCAAAGTCAAGAGATCTGAACTCTACTGGAAAACAAAAATAAAAATAAAAAAGACTTAGAGCACACAACTGTCTCTCAAGTAATGTATTTTTTTTAGAATATATCTTCTTCTGATATGTAGCATGTTGAAATATTCAGTATTTAACAAATGTTGCTGGTTAATTAAAGGCTGAAAAAAACGTATAGCTTTCCTTTTCCTACAAATTTGTTAAAATAGTGATTGACACCTGTGAAGACTTGAATAAATTACTATAAAGAGTTAAGACCACAAGCTTGGACAACACTCTGTGATTCACATATTCCTATGCAGGTGTAGATAAAACATGTTCCAGTTTCCAATAATCTCAGATTGATTTTGGATGGACATCTTTATGAATTCCCTGTATGTGTGTGCTTTTTTAGAATTTTTAGTCATTTCATTATTCAAGTTGCAGTGCTCATGTGAGTACCGCAGGCTCTCAGAGTAGAGTATGCACAGAAAGTGCTATAGAAATGTAGAGCAAAGAGAATAATGATGGTTTGCATACTTAGAAACCACAATGTGTCTGTTGCTACATAACGAACACACAGACAAAAGGCCTCTGAAATAACAGTCATTTATAGACTCTGATGATCAGTCATAGAAATTTTGAATAAAGAATATTGCATGATTCAGGAATTTAACATCACTAAGGTTAGGAAATAATACATTTTATTACTGAACTTTTTTCCTTCAATAAACTCAAAGTTCTTTTTCTCTATAACAAATGTTGATAATTCTATCAATGTTTGTAGTGCTTTTATTTTGCTGGTCTCAATTTTCAGCATCTATAAATATATATGTCACCTTACCCCCATGTATGTAAACATAATAAATTTGAAGGGTACACCACTCCAACCCCCCTTGCTGCCAAAAATACACCAACAATGACAACACAATGGCCAGTAAGTTGCTAGTAGAGATTAGAGGTATAGAAAGCCAAAGGAATGGTGTACTGTTTCTATTTTTAAAATACATTTATAAAAAACAACTGTGCTTCATTTATAATACCACAGAAAACTTAAAAAGAGGTTTTTTCTTGTTTGTTTTTGCATGTAAGTGGTAATTGGCTAAACACTGTCAATTCAGCCAAAGTACATTTCCACATTTAATCATCATTAGTTTTTAAGGTTGACTTGTGTTATGTTCTTAAAATCAACATCTGATGAAGCTAAATAAATATGTGTGGGCAAAAATAAAAAAGAAAGGGAAAAGGGATTTGGAACCCTAAACAACACACATACCTGAATAATATATTTTGAATATAATCAGTAAAAATCAAACATTTAGTAAAGTACTGAAAATTTCCCTCAAGGTTAGTGTGATGGAATTTGTATTGGGTTAATCAAAGTGAGAGAAAAATGCAATTAATAATATGGCTATATTGCATACGGAGTGCCTCATTATCTTTTGTTCTTCTGAAGAGTTAATGAGTGTTGTACAATTTGAATATGTGCTTTTCTTTTCCAGCAAATTCCTGAGAAAAAAAAGCTTTGCTTGAACTGGTTACATTATGGCTTTCATAAAATATTTCTGTCCAATACGTAAGTAAGCATGTAGGAGATGTATCTGATCTAACTGGAGTAGAGGAGAATGTGACTGTACCTTCACAGGGTAACAGATGGAATTTTTATATTATTATTAAGATTTATGCATTACTTTCATGACTCACTTTTACGTAAACTATTAACTTCTGATTTAGTTCATAATTTGGTAAAAAAATAATTTGTTTAATTAAACCTAAATGTATACATGTCAAATGAACTACCTAGAGCAATTTGCCACTCACTGATTCTTTCCGCTCATCCATTATCTTACTCATGCATTCCCTCACCAATTCAGAGAAAATTCTTTGAAATATGAACATATTTCAGAGGCATGGCATGGGCACTGGAGATGAATCTGAATGGTCTCTGCCCTTAATTGATTCACAGATCAGAAGTGAGATGCATACATTCACTAATGAGTACAATAAAGTGTCAAGGATTATACCTTAGGAATTCACACGAGGTAACCTCCAACAAAGAAAATATAAGCATTTCCTAAGAAAATGATACAAAAAGAAACCTCAGGAATGGGATTATTAGTTGATGTGAATTTTGAAATATGAATTGTTTTATACAAGTAGGCAAGGCAATCAAAGCTGTTTTGTGCAGAAACAGAATGAATAAAGGCTTCCTGGAAGAAAACTTCTTGGCTTTCTAGAAGCTTTAAATCATTCTATTTCATGGATGCCTATGCAATGCAGTATTTCTAAAGTGAGAAATGCAACTTGGCCTTCAGAAGCTTTTGTAATCTTTGGGGGCATTTTTGGTAGTCATAACGGGGGGGGTCCAGTCCAAGGCGGCTGCTGGTGTTTAATGCACAGAAGCCAGAGATGCTGCTAGCATCGTACTGTGCACAGAACAGCTCCCTGTCTCCAAATCGGGAACAATGTGGTTCAAAATGTCGAGAGCACCAAAGTTCAGAAATCCTGATCTCAAGTCTGAAATGGACAGAAGTAAAACCAGTGCAAAATGAGAGCTGTAGCGGATGACGTTAAACAGAGAGCACACCATGGTGACCTTTCATATTATTCTAAAGAGTTTGAAAAGGACAAGATGAAAACTCAGAGTTTTATACTTTTTTTTGAGTGACGGAGCATTTCTGATCTATAACAACAGGTTTGAGGGTAAGTGGCCATTGTTTGGGCATCTTGTTGATTGTTGCCAACCAATCAACATTAAGCAAATATTGATGTAATTCAGATTTGAATAGACTGTGACTTTTTAGTATTATCATTTATCTAATTTGGGTCTCAATTTCATTGTGTATAAACTGAAAAGTTTGAAACAGATAAGCTAATGGCTCATCAAGTATTAAAGTTCTAGAAAAATACAATGTGAGAAAATGTAGTGTGGTGAAGAATTAGTCTGTATTTATATGTTTTTATTAATCTTAGTTATACAAATGAGTGTGCAGATACATGAGCACACATATCCTCACCTATTTACCTGTCAACCTCCCTGACTTTAAAGGCACAGATTATAAAACTAGCCTGCTGTAAGTGGACTGATGCGGGCTGGTGGACCTTATAATGTACTCCTTGTAAAATTTTATCTAAAACGTTAATTAATACAATTCTCCATTGTCCTACTTAAAATCAAAATAATAAACTACTTGAAATCAAAATAATAAACTAAATAGCCTTGAAAGTACTTTCCTATGATGTTAAGACACTGTTTTATATATATATGACTAGGAAGAATTTTTAAAATTAAATTTGTAAGCCCTCATTACCTGTATTAGAGAGAATTGTTTCCTAATTTTTTTTTGGAGTTGGAGTCTCACTGTTTCCCAGGCTGAAGTGCAGTGAGACAATTATGGCTCACCATAGCCTCAACCTCCTGGGCTCAGGTGATCCTTCTGCTTCAGCCTACCAAGTAGCTTGGACTATAGGTGCACACCACCACATCTTGCTTTTGCTGTTTTGTTGTTGTGAGAAAATGTCTAGCTATAATGCCCAGACTGGTCTTGAACTCCTGGACTTCTGTGATCCTCCCACATTGGCCTCCCAAAGTGCTGGATTATAGGCATGAAACAATGTGCTTGGCTAGTCCCATAAATTTATAACGGCTTTATCACACTGAAATAAATAAATGTCAGGTGCTGAATGTCACTAAAAGAAGTTATCTTATTGTTTATTAGAAAGAGTTTTACCTCTGATATATTGTGAAAGGCTTAACTTGAGAGAATTGAGGTTATAGCATATTATCAGAAGAATCACATAATAAAAATAAATTTGTGTGAAGAAAATAAGGAATGGATCAAGTCCCAGAAAGAGCAGTGGGACCATCAACGTCCTGTATAACATTCGAGCTTGAATTTCAAACATTCATTGTCTAACACAAGCATCACCAGACTAAGTCTCCTAGAGTTTCTGTACATATGGAAGAATCATCAGGTTGCCAGGCAAAATAATCTAAGTATAAGAGAAGACATCAAGTTCTAACAATACTATCAGGTACAAGGAGCAAAACATGTTTGTGTAAACATTTATGTCACAAAGGAGGAATTAGGAGAACCAAATCACACTGTAATTTCTCAAGAGGTCAACACTAATATGATTGACAGATTAAAGTGAGGAATGTTAGAGGAAATGATTTTGTTTTAATGGTACTTCAGAGAGAATTACTAGAAGAAAGCTAAGCCCCCCAAATTGAAGTTTCTACAAACCCTCTCCACATTTTCCATCTACAGGTAACCATGATTATGTTATGAAACTTATGAATCTTTGTTATGTTATCATCTTCTCTAGCCAACCTGGTGAATGTTGAATTTTGTGGGTGTTTTTGAGGGTGGAAATGAAACACTGAATTCTAAGAAAATAGCAGAAGTGTTTCAACTAAGCTCAGGATGAGGAAAGATGACAGCAGCGGCCTTGAGGCAATTGTTGAGATTCTTACTAACTCCATCTAGTATAGTCTTTGATTAACCCCTAACGACATCCACTCAGTGTCAGTTTAGTGATAAGAAAAGGAAAATCTACCAAAGATAATAGAACCAAGTGACCAGAAAAGCTAGTGAAACACTAAACCATTTGATGCAGAGACTGAGATGTCAGAGCCAGGGAAAGGAGAGAGAAGAGAGGCATGGTCAGGCAACAGAAAAAGAGTCTTGATACTGAGCACACTTTTCTAATCTCAGATGGCTTTATTTCCCAGTTTTCTTGGGAAAGATAATGGCTTCACAGGGTGGAGACTGAAGATCATTCTCCAAGTATCACTTTCTCAAAATGGCATTAGACTATCAAATGAAAACAGACTTGTACTGATAGTGGTACTCAGTGGTAGCAGCATTTCTTCATATGTATGAGTTCACTTCTTCTGTAGCATAAATAAGTAAATTAATGCAGGGTAGAAATGTAAAGCCTTATGTAATGTTTAGCAGATAATATAAAACATACCATTAATATATCAACATTCGATATAAATTGAGAAAGAATGTGAACCTTATTATTCCTTTTCAGAAGCAATCTACTTTTTATTTATATTTCTTATATTTTACATAGATGTCGCACTCAGTAGGAGATAAGTTTTTAATCTTTATCTAGAAAGCACAGGGTAGATTTTGGTCTATTCTAGAAAAGATGGAGCAGATTCACCTCTCCCTGTTCCTCCCAACTAAACACAATAATGCAAGAAAGCATTATTGCATTCTTGTGAGAATAAGAGTAGAAATAATGCAAGAAGCAACCTAGGGAGAATGCTAAAGGTGGAAGACGAAAACAAACCAGTTTGAGGCCGTGAGATTATAGGAACAACATACTGAAGGATCTTCTTATGACTCACGCAATAGAAGATGACGGTCCAGGGCTTGTGTTTTGCCATCCCCGACCAACCTAGTAACATGCGAATCCGGTGGACTCGTTTCTCTCCTGGATCAGGGAGACCCACTGAAAACAAAGAGTGAGCCCGACAGCACCAGCAGGGAGGACCAATCGATCACATGTAATATGTACTAGCAGTGACATGTGAAAAACAAATCAAAGCATGATACCATGTACCATGGCTCGAAAGTGAGTGAAATATGTAAATGTATGCTAAAAACACATATACAGAACCTGCATACTGAATATCAGTAAATACTGAATAAAGAAATCAAGAAATGTCTAAATAAAAGGAAAGACACATTGTATTGATGAACTGAGAAATTCAGCAGAGAAGAATGATAATTCTCTTCCAATTGATCTGTAAGTTTAATGCAATTGCTATCAAAGTACCAGCAAGGTGCTTTAGAGACATAAACAAGCTTATTCTAAAATTTATATGAAAAGCACAAGCCCAATAATAGCTAGGCAATCTTAGAAAAAATAAGAAGAGAGGAGAAATTAGACTTATTAGATAGTACAATAATCAGGAGAGTGTTGTAGTGGTAACTGTAAAGGCCCACAGATCAATAGAACTGAATAGAAAACCCAGAAGTAGACCAATAGGAATTTGCACAACTTATTTTTATAGGGACATTTCCTAACAGCCTAATTGAGTTATAAATTACATGGCTTTTAGTTCACACTTCAAGGTGTACAATTTGGCAGATTTTAATATATTCATAGAGCTTGCAGTCACCATCACTAATTATTTATAATAACTGGGTTTTGAGAAAGGTGCATAAACAATTCAATGGAAGAAGTACAATCTTTTCAAGAAATTAGCCTTTATCTAAACTTCATACCTTCCACAAAAATAACTCAAATTAGAGAATTGACTAAAATGAGGACCTATAAAACTTTTAGAGGAAAACAATGAGATAAAGTCTTCAGAATCTAGAACCAGGAAAATATTTCTTAGAACTGACAGCAAAATCAGGAGTCATAAAATTGATAACTGGGGCCTCATCAAAATTAAAACTTTTGCTCTGTTAAAGACTTTTTTGGTATAGGACAACTCTGACAGTAGTAACTGCATCAATGTCAGTGCACTAATTATGTCATGATGCTATACTTTACAAGATGTTACTCTGGGCAAATTGCTTAAAAGAAACCTATAATCTCTCTGTGATTTCTTACAAGAGCATGTGAAGCTACAATGACCTCAAAAATAAAAGAATGTAATAATAACGATACCACTAATAAAAACTCAGGGTGGGGAAAGAATGTAGGTTTTGAGTTTTTCATTCTTTGAATGCACATTAAAATGGAAGCAGAATATACATCCATAAATGATGCTGAATAAAAATAAATCTTAGGTGAAATATGTGCTAGAGTAACACAGAAGATTCTAAGAAGTTATAAAGGCACTGTAGTATTATGAATACTGCACTGGAACTTGGGTACTAGTTATAATTTCTCAATTACTGACCAAGCAACTCTAGTTGAGTCCTCTAATCTTTTGAACTTTAGTTTCTTTTTGTAAAAGAATTGTATGTTTACTTTTCAATTATCTGGGTAACATAAGTCAATATATATCCGAGGCTTAAATATCTGATTCTTTTCTTGCCAATTAAGATCTTTTCTTTGTCTTTACTTGTCTAATAATTAAAGAGATCAATCTATCCATAATGGAGCAATAAGTTATTAGAACATCTTTTAGTTATAATTTGAGGAAAATGCTCCAAATTATTTGTTTGGATGCTTAATCTTCAGTCTAAATAGTATGTCTACATAAAACCAAGTGTTTAGGTAAAAAAGTTACAAAAAGTTGTTTTATCATAAATTTACAAACATTCATTTAATTTAAGAATATGGTGGCTGAAAGAAATTTTGAGGGTCATTTGTCTTAAACTCTTATTTTTTATTTTTTATTTTTTGTGAGTTGGATCTCACTCTGTTGCCCAGACTGGAGTGCAGTGGCTGCTCCCGGCCAGCGCAGCCTTGACCTGCTGGGCTCCAACGATCCTTCCGCCTCAGCCTTCCAAGTAGCTGGAACTACAGGCGCGCGCTACCACACCCGGGTAATTTTTAAAATTTATTGTAGAGATGAAGTCTCGCCAAGTTGCCCAGGTGGGTCTCGAACCCACGGGCTCAGGCAATCCCCACACCTCAGCCTCCCAGGGAGCGGGATTACAGGCTGAGCCACCAAGCCTGGCTAAACTCTTCATTTTAAATACATGGAGGTTGGTGTCCTAAGAGGACAATGACTGGCCCCATTCAAGTATCTAATGGGAAGGTGAGGCAGTCATGCATTTTCATGTAACAGTCAAGAAGCTAGCTCCAGCATCCTGTATCTGCAATATCTAGAAAACATCCCAATTTATATCACGTGGAAATAGAAGAGAGCACAGAGAACCGCATAACAGTTCTTAAACATTTTCCCTCAAAACCGGCATGCTTCACTCTGCTCTCACTTCATTGGATAAATAAATCACAATACCATGACTAACCCAAGGGGATAAATAGCTTCAATCCCCCATGTGTCCTACCCTTAACAGAGAGTGAAATCTCACTTTAAATGAGGATAATTGGACTCATTTCAAAGACTATGTGAAACCTACTACTGAAGACAAAAGAACATACAGAGAGAGAAAGTGAATCAATTCTAATCTAATTTATATCCAGTTTATCTTTATATTTAGTCTACAATAAACAACTGCATGATAATGATTTGCTAAATTATATTGCCACGATGATATTCAGGGTGATCGTATTTTTCCAGTAAGCAGAATTTGTTACATCTTGACAAGCAAACACCTTTAGTTTCTCATTGTACACAAAAGTTCCTGTGTTAGGATTTTCCACAGAGAAAGAACCAATAGGATAAACAGTTTACCATGTGGGGGTTAAGGATGCCTTGCAGTTTAAAATCCATATACATTTTCTGACTGCCGCACAACTTGACTACAAATAGCCTACTGTTGACTGGAAGCCTCATCAATAAGATAAACAGTCAATTAACACATATTGTATATGTGATATGTATCATATATTATATTCCTGCAATAAAGTAAGGTAGAGAAAAAGTGTTACTAAGAAAATCGTAAGGAAGAGAAAAAATGTTTACTATTTGTTTTCAGGTTAAGTAGGTTGAGGAAGAGAGGGAAGAGGAGAAATTGGTCTTTCTATTTTAGAAGTGGCAGAAGAAAGTCTGAGTATAGGTGAATCCACACAGTTCATGCTTGTCTTGCTCAAGTGTCAACCACAAGTATATATGTGTGTGCGTATGCGTGCACACACACGCACGTGTGTGTATGTATAAAATGTAGGCTATATATATAACTAATAAGAGAGAGAGATATATTTACACATACACATATATATGGGCATGTACCTAGCAAGATAGCTAGCTACAGCTATATGAGAGGAGATTTATCAGGGGACACGAATGTGATTCTGGAGGATGAGAAATTCCACTACACACCATCTACAATCTGGAGATCCTGGAGACACTGGGATGCGAGTAGCATCTCTGGGTCCAAGTCCAAATATCTCGGAACCAAGGCAGCTGGCAATGTATCTCCCAATCTGAAATCAAAGGCTTGAGAACCCCAGGCTGGGAATTGCTTCTGCAAATCTGTAATCCAAAGGCTGGAGCGCTGATGTTCAAAGACAAAAGAAGCAGCGTGTGTCACAGCTTCGAGAGAGACAGAATATTTTCCTCTATCTTTTTATTCGACCTGGTCTCTCAGCCTACTGGTTGGTGCCCACTCACACTGAGGGCCAATCTTTCTCATTCAGTCCCTTGACTCAAGCTCAAAAATCCTCTGGAAATAACCCCGGAACAGATACATCCCATAATAATGCCTTAGCAGTTCTTTAGGTAATTCTTAATCAAGTTGACTCCTAAAATTAACCATCACAATCTTTCTTGCCCATCCAGCATTCACAATCCACTGATATTTTTGGATTTAATCTCCATATCTGCTATGTACAAGTTATCCATCTGCCTGTGGTAGAGTTTTTCATCCTCAGCACTATTAATATTTTGGGCTGTGTAAGTCTTTGTCAGATTGCTTTTCTGTTCAGTAGAACATGAACAGGTCTAGATCCCATGAGTATCTGCTGGCAATCCCACCGGTTATGACAACCAAAAGTGTCCCCAACATTGCAAAAAATCCTCTGGGAGGTAAAATCCTGCAACCTCACACCCACTGAGAACAGCTGGGCTATGGTAGGTTATGAATCTGCCAGCTCCTCTTCTTCCTGTCTGTCAGCATTTGAAAGCTGTGCTTCCCTCAAGGTTTTCTCTAAGTAGATATTAAGATCTCTGCTGTTTTCTTACTTTTCTTATGATAAAATTTCAATTTGTAATATATTGTACAGTTTACAAGTTGCTTTCATTTGCTCTGTTTATTATGATACAATAATTCCATGAGACTTGAAAAATAGAAACATGAGCCTTATCCTACAAATAAAGAAACCAAATCCCAGAGAGGTTAAGGGACTCTCTAATATTTCACACAGTGTGTCACAAACTAGGATTTGTAACCCGGCCCCAAAACATTATGTACAATACTAAGATGCCTTGTTAAGTCACTGAAATTTCTTCATTCCTGTAATATAGTCCCTTACTTTAGTCTTATTTTCATTGAATATTTTATGTGGTTATTTTTTCTGTTTTCATTACAGAGAGAACCATTCCTGAATTCCCTCAGCACCTTTTGGGTTTTATATAAAAATTTCATCTAATATTAAAAAGTTTTTATGTATTGATTGTTTAAAATTCTGGGCCAAGTAGACATTGTAAGGAACAATTCGTTCTCACAACGAACAAGCAACCAGTATTGGCCTTGTTTTAATAATGGAGAAACTAAGTCTCTGAGGCGAAGTAAGTGATCTAAACCCTTGTAATAGATAGTTGACGGCATTTGGACTGTAGTACAGGCGGACTGAAAGGTTTCCCAGGCTGACTGACTTAATCCAAGCTGACTGACAACACATGTTCTGAACAACTACTATTAATCAAATAGATTTTTAAAAACCCTCTATTCTGCATTCATTTAATTTCTATTGCACTAGTTTGGGCTTTACTGCATAAGGTCAAAGCACACTCAGGTGACCCACACACAAGTCAGTACAATTCTTCAGAATGTGGCCAACTCGCAAACTCATGTCCAATTGCTGTGTTCTCACGGGATCTCCCAGAGTCATTCTGCTATAGCACTTTGCTTTTTCATTTTTCTCTGGTGATGGACTGCTACTCAATCCCTAGGAAAATGAGAAAAAACTAAAAATGCCTGATCAGGAATATAAAAATGAAGATAAAATTTAAAACTGTTATTTTAACTGGCTATATCTTCCTGCATTTCCACTTCTTCTTAGAGGACGAGAGCTGCCCTGCTGATGGTGGGTGTTTGTGATTCAGGAGTCTTTCCTCAATTCTCTGAAACCTTATGAGCATAGATTACATGTTCTGTCCCTGGGTTGAACCAAGAGATTTATGCCTCACCTAAGTCCCTACAATCTATATTGCATGAAGATTCTATATTCTACAAATAAGATCTAGATATTAATTTAATGTGTTCTCTGACCTCAAAATCAAAGTATATTGTCTGATGCGACATGATAACAACGCAGACTATTTGAAATTAGAACTTTCCTGAAAGAATAGTATAATCAATAGCTGCTATAATTATAGGTATTTATTTTACAAGACTGAATTAAGCTAATATATTTTACAAAGTTATAAATATGATTTAAAAGCTAAAAATTTATTACAGGCCTTGGCTTCATTCTCTAGTTGCCAAACCCAGAGGATCTGATACTCTCAAATTATTTACTCTCTTGGTGACTTGGTTTCTTTTTTTCGTCAAATGGGAAATTTTGTCCATTCTGCATATGCCACAGAAATACAGTGAGAATCAGTGATGCAGAAGAGAGCCTGTGTTTTTACTTCTAAAAATGCCCATTCTGTTCTGAAGAAGCTAGTCGAATAATCTCAAGGTTTCTTCATAGTGCAAAGTAATCCACGGCCCAGGGGGCTGCTTTCCAGAGCCAGAGTGCTGGAATGGGCTTCATTGTTTGTTTTTCCCTTATATGCTATCAGAGGGGCTCAGGATTCGTTCACAGAGGACAGTTCTTCGAGAACAGGGATAAGGGCCTTTTCCAAGGTACCGGTCTCCCGGTGTTTCTTCCTCTCCTGTTTTCTCCACTTTCTGTGTCAGACCTTCCATCCAAAGCCTCGTGTTCTCTCCAGTGCCGTGCGGTGGCTGCTTCCAGTTCACAGGTGGCAAGAGAGAACTAGGCTGAAGCTGGTGGCCTTTGCAGTTCCAGTTTCAGAAGCCTGTTTGTCCCGACTTCTCAGCACAGCCACAGAGGTGGAGGGGTGCCTGCAGACCCTGCTCGGGATGCAGGAGCCATGCTCACTAAAGACGAGAGCCATGTGTGAGTGCCAGCACCGCCTGGAGTAGTTCCAAGAGCAAATAGCTTGTTTGGACACAGTTAGACGCCATGCAACGGGCTGAGGCAATTCTCTTCCATTGCTTCGGCAAGTATTTGTATTATTTTCTCTAAATTATTATGTACCTCAACTTCAAAATATAAAGAATTTGTAGCTCTGCCGCATTTACATATCTCTCTCATGCATACCATGGTCCTTTTAAGGGATCTGCCTGATAAAAAATAAGCCAAGAAAGAAGGGAGAGAAGGAGGGAAAAAGAAGTCCCTATTCATTTATTCTTTTGTGTGTGCACGTGTGTGTGTTTAACTTAATTTTGTATTTTAAGGATGTGGGGTACAATCCAGGGTCAGGTATACAAATGTTCGTTATGCGGTTCCCTTGTGGATGAGGGGTGCCCTCCCTCCCCTGGCATTTTCCCTCAACCGCCAATCCCAACTCCCTCCCCTGGCAGTTTCCCTCAACTGCCGACCCCACACCGGCTCCCCTGGCTGTTTCCCATGACCGCCAGTCCCTTTCTTTGGGAATTGTCCCAGGTTCGCTGATGAGTGAGAACATGTGATACTCGGTTCTTTGTTTCTGTGAAAGATCACTCAGTATGGTAGACTCTAAGTTACCCAGGTTGCTGTGAGGTTCATGATTTTGTTCTTCTTTAGGGCTGTGTATTATTCCATCGTGTATATGTACCACATTTTTTTATCCAATCCTCTTCTGATGGGCAGCACAGTTGGTTCCATGTTCTTGTTATTGTGAGCAATGCTACAGTAAACATACGTGTGCAGGTATCTTTTTGATAGAGTGATTTGAGTTCTTCTAGGGGGATTGCAGGGTTGTATGGAAGGTCAATTTTTAGATCGTTCAGGAATCGCCATACTGTTTTCCACAGAGGCTGTACTAGTGTACACTCCCACCAACAGTGCAGAAGTGTTCTTTTTTCACCGCATCCTCTCCAGCATCTGTGGTTTTTTGAGTTATTGATGATGGCCATCCTGACTAGGTGGTATCTCAGTGTGGTTTTAATTTGCATTTCTTTGATGATTAGACTGAGCACTTTTTCATGTATCTGTTGGCGGCTCGTATGTCTTCTTTTGAGAAGTGTCTATTCATATCTTTTGCCCACTTTGTAATGTGGCTGTCTATGTTTTTCTTTTTGGCATGTTTCAGTTCCTTGTAGATTCTAGATATTAGGTCTTTGTCAGACATACAGGTGGCAAATATTTTTTGCCAGTCTGTGGACTGTCTCCCTGCTCTCTTGATGGTTTTTTTTTTTTGGCTTTGCAGAAACTTCATCTAAAAACATTTGTTGGCTCCCGCCTCCCACGGCCCCGGCGCTCCCGCCTCCCGCGGCCCCGGCGCTCCCGCCTCCCGCGGCCCCGGCGCTCCCGGCGCCCCGGCGCTCGGCCCGCACAGCTCATCACAGCCCGGCCTGAGAGGAGATCCACACAGGTCGGCTTCAAGGAAGGTCTGCAGGGATTTCTGCCAAATCTCCTATGTCTGAGATTGTGCTGCTGGCTCGCGTGGAGCTTCTGTTGCCTGCTCGGAGGCAGGCAGCCATCTTGTTCCTGTCCGGCCCCACCCCCTCTGGGGCGAGCAGATGAGATAGCATCACCTGCTGGCGACTCAAGGTAACAACACCGAAACGGGAGAAATAAGCCTGATAAAGACATAGACCAAACTGCTGAAGGAAAGCTGACCTGAGCTGTCCTTCACAACATATCAGGGGCAATTGACTCTAACTGCAAACTAATTCACCGGCTTGAAAAGAAAACTACAAATCAGACCTGAAAGGACATTGGACTTAAACGAAAGGTCTCAGAGTGTGCTTCATTGATTCTATTAGTTTAATGACTTAATTCTATTCCTACAGTATTGTTCCCCTTTTTTCTCTTTTCCTTTTCCTTTTCTTCTCTTTTCTTCTGTCTGTAAACCATGTCTTTGTATAGAGGAACAACACACCAATAAGGTGGTTGGATAGCCGGTATGTTAGCATCACAATATGTTTTATTTGTGGTTGTATGAGAGTTGGTTCGACTGTAGCTGTGGTCCATCATTTTTAGCTGTTTTAGTATAGACCTCTCTCTCTATTTGTTGGCACACTCGTTAGTTTCCTCCCTTACTTCTCTATCTCTCCACTCCCCTCTTCAACCCACTATCTGCTCCATTCTCTCCCCCCTGCTAACCACATTTTATTACAGGGAGTAAACCTACAGCCCCACTGCACGGACAGACTCCAGGGCAGTGGGAAGTGGGTTCCACATTATCCACACGCCTGTCAGCGAACAGCAGGACCTGCAGACAGATTTTGAATCACAGCTCTCCCCTTAAATACATCTCAAAACTGCAAAAAGGACCACCTCCAACCTACAGTGCAACTTCAAAATTGAACAAAGTAAGACGACACACATAAAGAATGGGAGATTGAATGAACAGAAGTAAAACCAGTCCCTTTACCCCTGAAAAACAAAATTAAAGAAGACGGTGACGTGGAGAGAAGGAAGAAGTAGGGAAGTGGAAAAACCGCACAAATGAAGAAAAACCAAAAGAAGAATATAGGGCTTACACAGACCCCTGGGAGATCAGACAATGAGAAAACAGATTCTGGAACACAGACAATGAAGACGCCCCAGAATGACTGGCTACATGCAACAAACCCAGACATCAAAACATTAATGGAGAGAATTAAAAAAATTGAGGAGAGACAAGAGGAAAATAGGAAGGAGCTGTTGTCAGAAATGACAGCAGTAAAGAATACTGTGATGGAAATGAACAACAGACTAATAAGCATGGAAAGCAGAATCAGCCAAGCAGAAGAAAGAATCTCAGAGCTCGAAGACCAAAACACAGAACTAACCCAAACTGTCAAAAGCATAGAAAAGAAGCTCAAAAAGACAGAACAAAACCTGCAAGAGATGAATGATCACTTCAAGAGACCAAACCTGAGAATAATTGGGCTTCCTGAGGCAGAAAGAGAAACAGAAGCCACACTGGAACAAACATTCCATGAAATCATTCAAGAAAACTTCCCTCATCTCAGTAAAGATGAAAAAATTCAAACACAAGAGATTCAGAGAACCCCTGCAAGACAACAAACGAGAAGACCAACTCCCAGACACATAATAATTCGCCTAAACAAAGTAGCTATGAAAGGAAAAATCCTAAAGGCAGCAAGAGAAAAAGGCCAGACTATCTACCAGGGAAAACCAATCCGAATAGCAGCAGATTTATCCACAGAAACCCTTCAGGCCAGGAGAGCCTGGAGCCCTATCTTCAAGGTACTAAAAGAGAAACAATTTCAACCAAGAATAACCTACCCAGCTAAACTAAGCTTCATTAGTGAGGGAGAATTAAAATCTTTTCCAGACATCCAATCCCTAAGAACCTACGCTGCCACCAGACCACCGCTACAAGAAACACTCAAGAAAGTACTGAACACAGAAGAAAAAGAAAAAAGAACATCAGCATTCTTCACAAGAGTACAGGCAAAAGATTAAAAACACACCTGAACCAACTCCAAAACCCAAAGAAAGACAACAAATAAACAGTAACAACTCTGTAAGAACTTTATGACAGGGATAAACTCTTGCATTTCAATTATTAGCCTAAATGTGAACGGACTAAATGCACCACTGAAAAGACATAGATTGGCAAAATGGATAAAATATCATCAGGCAACAATCTATTGCCTTCAAGAGACTCACCTCACTAGAAAGGACACCCACAGACTCAAGGTAAGAGGATGGGAAACAGTCTTTCAGGCGAACGGAATACAAAAGAAAGGAGGAGTAGCCATCTTAATTTCAGACAAAATATCCTTCAAACTATTAAAAATCAAAAAAGATACAGAAGGTCACTACATAATGATAAAAGGTTCAATCCATCAACAAGAAATATCTATCCTAAACATATATGCACCCAACATAGGTGCACCAACCTTCTTAAAGCAACTTCTTGGAAAACTAAAGAAAGATATTGACTCTACCACTATCATAACTGGGGACTTTAATACCCCACTCACAACCCTAGACAGATCAACAGGACAAAAAATCAGCAAGGAGATCCGGAACCTCAATGTGACCTTGGACCAAATGGACTTAATTGATACTTACAGAACACTCCATCCAAAGACCACAGAATACACATTTTACTCATCACCACATGGAACATATTCTAAGATCGACCACATACTCGGCCATAAATCAAGTATAAGCAAATTTAAAAGGACCGAAATTCTACCAAACACCTTCTCGGACCACAGTGGAATAAAAATAAATATTGACACCAACAAAGTCCCCCAAAACCCACAAAGACATGGACACTAAACAGCATGATGCTAAACAACTCCTGGGTCAATGACGAAATCAAAACAGGGATCAAAAGATACCTGGAAACAAATGAAAATGAAGAAACATCTTACCAAAATCTCTGGGATGCCCTGAAAGCTGTAGTAAGAGGGGAATTTATATCCCTACAAACACACATCAAGAAAATGGAAGGAACAGAAATTCACAATCTAACAAGCCACCTAAAGAAGCTGGAAAAGCAAGACCACAAAAACCCTAATTTCAGCAGAAGAATCCAGATCACCAAAATAAAAGCCCAAATCCAGGACATAGAAGACAAAAAGATAATTGAAAAAATCAATGAAACAAAAAGCTGGTTCTTTGAAAGAATAAACAAGATCGATGGTCCCCTAGCTAGACTGACCAAGAAAAAATGAGAAAAAAAACAAATAAGCATAATCAGAAACACAAAAGATGAAGTCACATCTGACCCTGAAGAAATACAAAAGATCATTAGAGACTACTATGTACACTTGTATGGAAACAAACTTGAAAACCACAAGGAAATGGAGGACTTTCTGACATCACACAATCTACCTAGGTTGGAACAAGAAGAAATTGAGTCCCTAAATAGACCAATTACAATCAAGGAAATCGACTACGTAATAAGAAAACTTCCTACAAAAAAAAGCCCTGGTCCAGATGGCTTTCCAGCAGAATTCTACAAGACATTCAAGGAGGAGCTGATACCAATCCTACTGAAGGTATTCCAGGCGATAGAAAAAGATGGAACCCTCCCCAAATCATTTTATGAAGCCAAAGCCGGGCTTGGTGGCTCAGCCTGTAATCCCGCGCCTTTGGGAGGCTGAGGTGAGTGGATTGCCTGAGCCCGCGGGTTCGAGACCCGCCTGGGCAGCGAGACCTCACCTCTACAAAAAATCAGCCGGGCGTGGTAGCGCGCGCCTGTAATTCCGGCTACTCGGAAGGCGGAGGCGGAAGGATTGCCGGAGCCCAGCAGGCGAGGCTGCGGTGGCCGGAAGCGGCCACTTGCACTCCAGTCTGGGCGACAGAGTGAGACTCCAACTCAAAAAAAAAAAAAAAAAAAAAAAAAATCATTTTATGAAGCCAACATCACACTGATACCCAAGCCAGGTAAAGATCCAACAAAGAAAGAGAACTACAGGCCAATATCTTTGATGAACATAGATGCTAAAATTCTCAACAAAATCCTAGCAAACAGGATTCAACAATACATCTCAAAAATCATTCACCATGACCAAGTAGGCTTCATTCCTGGCATGCAAGGCTGGTTCAACATTCGTAAAACCATAAATGTAATTAAATACATCAACAGATGTCAAAACAAAAACCACATGATCATATCATTAGATGCAGAAAAAGCTTTTGATAAAATCCAGCACCCCTTCTTGATAAAAACCCTTGAACATCTAGGCATACGGGGAACATACCTCAAAATAATAAAAGCCATCTACGAGAAACCTACAGCCTGCATACTCCTAAATGGACAAAAATTGGAACCAATTCCCCTGAAAACTGGAACTAGACAAGGATGCCCACTCTCTCCCCTCCTGTTCAACATAGTATTGGAAGTCCTGGCTAGAGCAATCAGAGAAGACGAGGCAATCAGAGGTATTCAAATAGGAAAAGAGGAAGTCAAGTTATCTCTCTATGCAGATGATATGGTGTACCTTGAAAACCCAAGAGAATCTGTTAAAGGCCTCCTTACATTGATAAAGGCCTTTGGCAAAGTCTCAGGATACAAAATAAATGTACAAAAGACAATCGCATTTCTCTACACCAATAATAAACAAACAGAAACCCAAATAAAAAACACAATTCCATTCACAATAGCCACAAAAAAAATGAAATACCTTGGCATCTTCCTAACCAGAGACGTGAAAGACCTTTACAATGCAAATTACAAAACACTGCTCAAAGAAATCAAAGCTGACATGAACAAGTGGAAAAATATCCCATGCTCATGGATCGGAAGAATCAACATTGTGAAGATGTCCATCTTACCTAAGGCAATCTACAAATTCAATGCAATACCCATTAAATTACCAATAACATTCTTCTCTGATCTAGAAAAAACAACACAGGAATTCATATGGAAACACAAACGTCCAAGAATAGCCAGAACAATCCTCAGCAAAAAAAACAAAGCAGGTGGTATCACAATACCAGACTTCAAACTTTACTATAAGGCTACAATCATCAAAACAGCTTGGTATTGGTACAAGAACAGGCATATAGATCAATGGAACAGAATTGAGATTCCAGAAGCAAAACCTCAATTCCTCAACCAACTCATCTTCAACAAAGCCCCCACCACCTACCAATGGGGTGAGGAGAACCTATTCAGTAAATGGTGCTGGGAAAACTGGTTGACCACATGTAGAAGATTGAAACAGGACCCCTATCTATCCCCATGCACAAAGGTTAACTCCAAATGGATCAGAGACCTAAATGTAAAACCTCAAACCATAAGAACCTTAGAAAAGGAAGGAAATACTCTCATGGAAATCGGAACGGGCATCCAATTCCTGTACAAAACCCGAAACCCACAGGACTTAAGAGAGAAGATAGACAAATGGGACCTTATTAAACTGACAAGCTTCTGCAAAGCCAAAGAAACCATCAAGAGAGCAGGGAGACAGCCTACAGACTGGGAAAAAGTATTTGCCAACTCTAGGTCTGACAAAGGCTTAACATCCTGGATCTACAAGGAACTGAAACGTACTGAAAAGAAGAAAACAAGCAACCCCATTATAAAATGGGCAAAAGATATGAACAGACACTTCACAAAAGAAGACATTCGAGCAGCCAACAAACACATGAAGAAATGCTCAACCTCACTAATCATCAGGGAGATGCAAATCAAAACCACACTGAGATATCACCTAACTCCAGTCAGAATGGCAATTATCAACAACTCAAAAAATAACAGCTGCTGGAGAGGCTGTGGTGAAAAGGGAACACTTCTACACTGTTGGTGGGAGTGTAAGCTAGTGCAACCTCTGTGGAAAGCAGTGTGGCGATTCCTGAAAGCTCTAAATATTGACCTTCCTTATGACTCTGCAATCCCCCTACTGGGAATATACCCTGAAGAACACAAATCACTCTATAAAAAAGATACCTGTACACGTATGTTTATCGCAGCGTTATTCACAATAGCAAGAACCTGGAAACAACCATGCTGCCCATCAAAAGAGGACTGGATTAAAAAAATGTGGTACATATACACGATGGAATACTACGCAGCCATGAAAAAGAACAAAATCATGGATTTCGCAGCTACCTGGATGGAACTAGAGTCTATAATACTGAGTGACCTCTCACAGAAACAAAGATCAGAATATCACATGTTTTCACTCATATAATGGACCTTGAATATCCAATGTAATACTATAAGAAAATGACTGATGGTACTGGGAAATTATGGGGGGGGATGGGATTAACAGTAGCTAATATCTATCTGGGACTGGGAAAACACCTCTTATCAATAGGGTGCCTGAATGAAACGTAATTGTACACCTAACCCTTAACTGTACCCTACAAAACGATAATAAAAAATACTGATTATATAAAAAAAAAATAAAAAAAATAAAAAAAAAAATAAAAACATTTGTTAAATAATAATACAGATTAGCAAGACAACTTTTATAAAGCATTAACAAAATAAATTTTGTTAATTTTATAAAGCATTAACTAAATAAATCTTAGTAGTTCATTGTTTACAAAGTGAAGGCCAATGCCTTGTCAAATAATGGAATATATAAGTTCAGGACTGTGTGTACCTCTGGGTTGATCCTTTCCCATAGATGCTGCACCATTCAGCTTGTGACACTTTCCATGTGTCTCAGTCCATGGCTCTAATTTGCAAGTATACACGGTAGCCCTGTCCTTAAAATGTGATTTTCTGCCTGCAGTACTTGGAAATAGCTCACCTAAAAAGTTAGCACTAATGTCATTTCCAAGGAAAAACAACAAAACAAAACATTTTTTTCCTAGTAGAAGTTATTTTCTTTTACAAATATGTATGTAAACTTTTCTCATGTAAGGAGTATTTATATGACCATGGGAGATTAACTTTTTGACCCTATTTTATTTCTCTGTGGTAGTAATGTTGGACTTTTATAGCCTTTCGATAGTGTATGGTGTGTATTTCTCAGTCTTTCATTAGGCCCTGTGACCTGTGTGGTCCTGTAGGATGTTAGCAAGGTTTGACAGGAGTGGGAGCTTGAAATGTGCTTGTGTGGTATAAGGGAGACTTTGCCCCATTATGCTCTTTTGTCATCATGAGGGCACAGAAGGGTAGTTGCTGCCTGTCATCATCAACCTCAAAACTAGGCATGTGAAGCCAACTCTCACCTAACCTGCAGTCTAGAGCCAAACCCACACGAGCTAAGCCTCAACTAGTCCACACACTGAGAATCAAGAAACATAAAAGCATGTTGTAGTGATTGTGCATATTTTGAGGTATTTTTAAAAAAATCAACATTATTGTGGCAACACCTAACTGATAAAATGATCCTTATCAATTGAGAATTCAAGGTTGATATGTTATTTACTTATATTTTAATAAAGGTCATTGATTGAATTCAATAAAATAATGATGCTTCTATTGTTATGATATAAAAAGACATGAATAAGTGTTCAACTTTCAAGAATCTCATTATTCAGATAGGACAAGTAAGGCATTGGATTTATGTCTACACCATCAAGAAGAGCATAATGTCATGTGACTGTTCCCAGAAAACTTTATGATGGAACTGAGATAGTACTTCCTATTTGAGGAATAAAAGGGAGTTTGCATGAGTATATTAAAAGTATCTGGAGTTGTGCTTTGAAGGTACACAGAATTTCAGCAATCATAAATTAAGTGGGTGTAGTAAAGGAATGGGAACAAGCTTTCTGGAAAAAATGGAAGGACTTCCATAGATACCCGAGAAAGCTCAAGTATAAAAATCTCATGCTTATTCCACCTCTGCAAATGTGTAGGAAAAAAAAATGTAGTATCACAAAGCAAGCATGAAAAATGCAAAGACAATCACAGAGTCTTTAATCGCGAAACAAGACATCTTGACTTTTCGCATCAGACAACAGGGAGCTTCAGGACAATTTTCTGGATGCCCTTGGTCAACACAGCTCCCTCCTTTCTTTCTCGTAGTTCTGTAAAATGGGCTGAGAATGCAGTGTTCTGAGATAGGAGAGACTGGCTGAAACTTCCCAGGCTCAGCTCCTGCTCCCAGAAGAAAGAATACATTCTTGGAGAACTTTAGCCCAGCTCTTTATGTTGTCCCAGGGGAGGCTGTTTTCCAGGATCCCTCATCCACATTGAAAGAGGGATACACCGAGACAAGGCCCTCTCCACCCTGGCTCTCTCCACCCAAGGCCTCCTGAGCGCCAGGGACTAGCTCCTCCTGACTCCCAGACTTCGCCTGTCCCTTGCTTCCTGTCTTCACATAATTAAAGTTGCTTCTTAGCTGTTGCGTGAGTGTTCTGTCCTATCAGATTCGTGCGAGTCGTAGCCATTGCAGCCTGAGATCCGGTGGGATGAAGCGGTGATCAGTGCACCACGGAGAGCCATTTCAGATCTCTGAGGAGTTGAGTTAACCCATTCGTTACGGGTTACGGTAAAAGACTTTGCCCATGACACATGACAGCGAGCGAAAATTCTGTGTGGAAAACAGAACACAGATGCATGTTCTAAAAGAGAAAGATATTTCAAATTTTTAACTGTAAAAAAAAAAGGGCTTGTTCACATATATTTTAAGTGGATGGTTATAGGTAGCAAATCGTTATGGTATTTGGAGCCTATCACGCATTTTAAAAAGCAATATAGCAATTTTATTTTAAAAATGTCCATTTTTATAGTGTTGGATCTTACATCCATGCAACTAATTAAACTGAGGCTGAAATATTTTAGGTGTGAATTTTAAATGTGTAAGGGAGTATAGCACTTGTGAAAATTTCAGGAGATAGTACAATAAAAAAGATTTGAAACTCGATACTTGTCCCCGTTCACAAAGGAATAAAAATGTATGAAAATACTTTCTTTGTTTCATAAATCTCTGACATACCATGTGAAAATGCCCCATTTTCCTACGTGCACTGGGATTTTTAAGGTTGTGTAAGTCGCTATATTTATTTGATTATCGAACTTATTCCCTTTTTTAAAAATCATGTTTGTTTATATCTGGTGCAGGTGGTTTTCTGTGAGATACAATACAGGGAAAAATTTTAGCCATGCATGGAAATAACTTAATCTGGATATTTATATATGGATAAAATTACTTTGGTAATTTGAGGAGAAAATAAATCCCTCCTACAATGCTTAATAGTTCATGGCACTTAGTCCTAGAAACTTTGGTTGACACAATTCTGGAATTGTGAAATCCTGTTTAAAGCTGAGCTTGATTAAGTAGAAGCAGATAAGCCACATGATTCAGAATCAACATTAAGGTTAATTTGATCACTAGGAAGGATGCAGAGAAGAATAACTGCAGCAAAAAGGCAGGACAAAGTCCTTGCAATACATAGATTGAGAGATAAAATGATTTGGAAGGAACAAAGATAAAAATTTAAAATGTTATTTGGGCCACTAATATTTTCGAATGTATTTGATTAATCTTTTTCCCAACTGACTTGTAATTTTCTTAAGCTCTGAGTTAATTCAATTTCCCCATAACTCCAGACTCCAGTTGTTGAGTAACTAAAATATTTTCCAGTTAATATTGCCGTTATGTAATTTCAAATCAATTTTTCTAATAAAGGGGATATAAATCATGTGTGCATGATTAGTCATTAAATGTTGTCTCAAACTATTTTTTAAATTTTATTTTAAAAATAGAACTGCATAAACATATAAATGTGGAAAATTATCTGTAAAGTAACAGAACAAGCTACACAAATCAAGAGCAAATAAAGACAATCCAGGGAACACAAGAACACTTAACAATATCTAATTAGTACCCTGGGAAAATTCAAGAGGACACTATGTATAGCAAAGCAATTTTTTAAAAAAGGAACAAAAATTATGTACTATGAAAAATCAACAGAGAATAAGAAAAAGTTTTGGAAGTTAAAATCTTGATTACTTACTGTTATCAGCGAGCTCCTATCTTCTATGAGACTTTGTTCTACTGGTCACCAGACATTTTTTTATCTCTCATTTATTCACTCTTCTAATTTCCACACTCCCTGATTTATCTGCGGCATTTAGAGCAACCTGCACCTCTTCGTTGATTTTTTCAGCCTTCCTACCTTCAATTAAGTAGCATTCTCTTAGATTTTCTTCTGTTTTTCTAATTTCTCATTCTCATTCTCCTCTCGTATTTCAACTTTAACTTTCCTCCTTACTCCAAACATTCACATTCTCAAATTTTATGTTCCAGTGACTTCTTTTTGGTTACATCTTTTCTCTTTTATTCTTTTCTGCAGTCAAGTATACTAACTCTTCAGACTATTTCAAAATTTAGTCCACAGGCAGCTTGACATCATGCTGACCTATTATGTTGCTGATATTGTGCTGTCTTAACCTGATGAGCAGAAAACGGTAACTATTCTAAACACATTAGTACGATATTTGCTTGTCAGATGGTGAAGAATAAATCTCATTAAAAATGTAGGGGTCTTCAATCTCTGTGAAATGTCTGGGATATAGTTGAAAGGAATATTTCAAGTCATCCCTTCTACAATGAAGGATAAATGATTGTTTCTGGTCCTTCCTACAACCAAAAGAGAGGTACAGCACCTGGTGAACACTTTTGGATTTTGGAGGCAACAAATTCCTCATCTGGGTATGTTACTCAGTTGGGTGAGTACAATGTCACCCAAAAAACTGCTGGTTTGGAATAGGTTTATATGGGAGATTGATATCAGGCAGAAATAGCCTTTACTTGAGTCATAGGATCCAGAAGACCAAACAGTTCTTGAGGTGTGAGGGGCAATTAGAGAGCCTGTTTGGGGCTTTTGTCGGGCACTTACAGGAGAATCACAGTGCATATCCGTAGATTTTGGAGCAAAGCCTTCCATTCTGTGTGGATAACTCCTTTCCTGTGATAAAGTGCTTTTGTCTTGCTACTGAGCATTAGTAATGATTGAACTTAATGTTCACCATGGACCACCAAGTTACCATACAACCTGAGCTTCCTATCACGAACATCCAGTTCGTGGATGTTCGTGATAGGAAGCTCAGCTGACCCACTAAACTTTAGATGACTGTACACTGACCCCCTAAGCTTTGGATGAGTGTGCACTGCATCAGGAATACAGCAGGTCCTGGTTCAGTGGTTAAGTTATGTGAGGAAGTGGCACAAATTCCCCTGGCTCCAGCTTATACCGCATTATCTCCTTCCACTTTTCCATCCCCTATAGCTTTGTGAGGGGCTTCTTCCAGTCAGTTGGCAGAGGAGGATAATACATGGGCGTGGTTTATAGATGGTCTTGCATGACATGCAGGAACCACTCGAAAGTGGTGACCTGTGCTGGGACGTCTCTGAACGGTGGTAGTGATGAAAATTCCTCCCAGTTTGTAGAACTTTAAGCAGTGCACCAAGCTTTTTACATTTTGTTTCTCAAAGGAGAAATAGCCAGAGTTATAATTCTGATGATGGGGAGAAAGGAGGAAAAAGGAAAAGCATCATCAGGCTTCAGGAAGCTCAAATTTGTCTGCCTCAGAGGAAGCACAGATACTGGATAGAGGAAGTAAAAGTAGATACTCACAGGGAATGTCAGAAACGATAAAAGGCATCCTAAGGGGTCTGGACAGAGTAGCAAGAGTGTCTGCACCAAGTACAGCACTTACTGTAGTATGTTTCAGGATGGAATAATCGACAGGACTCAATCTATCCAAATTACAACATAATGCACCAATTTACCATATCCTCTCTATCATATACCAAATCTCCCTATATGTGTGAATTCAAGTATCTACTTGCATTTTTCTCTACCACATGCAATACTGTTGTAATTGATGCAGGATTAAAATGTCTGATGGCATGTATGTGAGTATGTGTTCTTAGCCTTCAAATTTGTCTTGTCAATTCTTGTATCTTTAATTTTTTATATTAATACAAAGATCAACTTTTTAATTTTCATGGACAAATGCTGTTAGGATTTGACTGGGAATGGCACTGGATATGCGGATTAATTAACATCTTTATAGCATTGAGTCTTCTTATTCATAATATACTGCCCCTTTTATTCAAATTTCTTTTATTTTTCTAAAAAAATTGTATCATCTTCTCTAAGGACATCTTCTATATGTCTCTGTAGAATGGTTTCTAGGAATTTAATAGGTACAGTTTAGTTACTACGATGGATACTATACACTTTTTCACAATTTGATTTTTTGTGCTTTTATATGGAGACATCAATAATTTTATATATTGATCACTTATGATAATTCTGCCTAACTCCTTGATTAGATCTAATAGTTTATACATTTTAACAAATTCTTAATGTCAATAATTACGTTATCTGCACATAAAACAGTATAAGTTCTTCTTTCTCATCCTTCCATGCCATATTTTTCTTTGTTGTCTTATTTTCTTGGCTAACATTTCAAGTTCAACATCCCCTTGCAGAGATAATAGGTATCTTCACTTTCTGACTTTGAGTTGTCTATTTTTTAAAAAATTGATAACTTCTTTGCTGTATTTATCTTAATAAATACACTTTTCAAAAGTTTAAAGTTAAATAGGTTTAGATTTGTTTCTTCTATTCCCACTTTGCTAAAGATAAATGTTCCTGTGAATAGATGTTGACTTTTGAATTATCTATTGAATTACTTTTATGCATATATTGAAATAGTGTATAATTATTCCCCAGATGCATGTTAAGGTGATTTTACATTAATATCTTTTTTAATTTAAAACGCTTTTTTCTTATTTGATAAATCTTGACAGGTATGTTTTGAATTAATCAGTTAACATGATTATGTACTAATTTGCTATCATGGTTTAAATTAGAAAATAGACAATTGTCTTTTAACAAAACTTATTTTGAAGAATTATAAACGTACAGAAAAATATAGTGTATTTATAGTGCATATATCTCACTGAATATTCATAAAAAGAACACATCCCCGCGGTCATCACCCGATTCAAAAAACAGAATGTGACCAGAACCTCACAAACTCTTTTGTTTTCCATTTCATTCACTCTCCTGCTCAAGGGTAATCACTGTGCTGATTACCAAAGGCTGAATTAGTTTTTCCTCCTTATTTTGAACTTAATAAAAGTAGAATAATAGTGCATGTTTATCTTATGCTGTCTTCTATTTCACCCTATGTTTCTCAAATTTATTCATTCTTGTACTTTTAAAAGTTTATTTGTTCACTCTGATTTTTGTAGGACTGTATATTGAATGAGTATATTATACTATATTCTATTTATTCTACTATGACAACCATTTTTATTTTATCTAGCTTTGGTCATTACTAATAATATTAATATTGCTTCTGTATTCTTGTCTATTTTCAAGTAAGACAAAACATGCAGTAAAACACAAAGATCTTAAATAATTTTGTCGAATGTGTACCCACTGAAACCAACACCCCAGTCCAGATATGACACATTTCTTTCACTCTTAAAAGATTCTTATTGCACTTTTTCAATCAATTCCCCTCTTTATGGACAGCCACTATTCTAATATCTATTAATATAGATCAGGACCATCTTTACTTGAAATTCATATAAATGAAATCAGAGAGTAGCTACTCTTGTGCCTGGCTTCTTTCATTCATCATAAAGCTTTTGGAACTCATTCCTGTTGCTACCTACACAGTGTTCATTGTTTTTCCATTGCTGAGTAGCATTTTACTGTGTGAACATAGTAAATTTTGGTTACCCAGTCCACTCTTGACGGACATTTGAGTTATTTTATTTTTTGGTTATTGTGAACTAAAACACTATCAAAATTTTGTGTGTTTGATTTTTGGAAGTATGTTTCCATTACTCTCTAGGCAATTTAGGAAGAAATTGTCTGGGTTAGAGGTAACTGTATGTTATGTGGAGCTTTTTATGAAAGTTCAAATCGTTTCTATTTTTCTTGCTTGAAGTTCAGCAAGCTCTCGTTTCCAATTGCATGTATGTTAGGCCACTTGATATTTTCTCTTAATTTTATCTATCTATCTATCTATCTACCTATCATCTATTGATATTTTTTTAGCTGGCTGGCATGGGCTGGTCCGGGAGAGTCATGACCCTCTATGTTCTAGTTGAATTATTTCTATTCATTTGCCTTCAAGTCCGCTGATTATTTTTCTATCAATTTCTTGTGTGCTATTATCCATACACTTAATTTTAGTTTAGTATATACTTTTCAGTGAAACAGTCTCCCCTTAATTTTTTCTTAGTTTTAATTTCCCTAATGATATCGCTTATATGTTGTCTTTAAGCCTCTCTCTGTGTTACTGTAAGTCCCTCTTAGCTTTTTAAAAATGCTTGCCTGTTCATTACAATATCTGTGTATCTTTAGAGTCTTTCAAAATGACTATTTTGTGTTGATTTTGGTTTACATAGTCTTAGTTCTTTTCTTGCCTTGAAATTTTTAACTTATACTGTATTGTGGATAATGGTAAATCCATATTGTATTGTTTTACTTTATAGAATGTTATATTTTTCTTTGGATAGGGAGTAAATAGCAGGTGGAATATCTCAATCTCGCATACTTAAAAAAATACATTCAAGGTAGATTTTATTCATTTTTTTCAAGTGACATATATGTCACTTAGACTTTGTTGTATTTTTTGTTATGGCCAATTGCAGTTGCTTCTAGTCCTAAAGCATAATACGTCTTCTAGGCCATTTTTCTTTAAGTGGTGACATTTCTGGGTTTTTCACCAATGCTAAAATTACAGTGTGTCTTCACCTTGGTTTGGCTCAAATTCTAACATTGCTCAACAATGCATGTCGTTGGAGTCCTCAGTTTCTGACCCCACTGAAGTTACATTCTGCTTGTCCTAGGTGAATTTTGTACAACCCATTTGCTGCTGAAGCCCTTGACTAAGAAATGAGAGGAACCAACACATGGTCTTTTGGATCTCTTTCTACTATCTAGTTTTTTTTTTTTAATCAAAGTTATACCAATTTTATTTATGAAAACTTTCCCTCAAATTTTATTTTCTGTACTTTTAAAATATAGGGTTTATAAGCTCGATTAACTCTTGCAAAATTCATCCGTAAGTATTTAATATAATTTTTGCTGTGGTAATTTAGTATAGATTTAATTTCTCTAATGGCTTTTATTCTCATCAGATTTTAAATGTATTTTAAAGCTATTCATGCTACTAAAATGTATTTCTTAATGTTTATTTTGTCTATGTTTTGAAAATTGTAAACATAGTATTATTAATGAGAATTTCTTCTATGAATTTTGAATGCAAAATAAAATTAGGAGCTGAAGTATTATTTATAATAGTTATTACGATTACTATTATTATTATTATTACTATTATTTGAGTCAGTGTCTCACTCTGTTATACAGGCTGAAGTTCAGTGACACAATTATGGCTCACCACAGCCTTGACTTCCTGGGCCCAGGAAATCCTTTCACCTCAGCCTCTCAGGTAGCTGGGACTACAGACACGCACCACAATGCCTGGCTAATTTTTTTGTAGAGACCAGGTCTTACAATGTTGCCTAGGCTGAGCCGAACAATTATTAAAAGATATTAGTGCATTTAATTTTTGTTAAGAGTAACATTCCTAGAAATCATATAGCATTAGGGGTTCCTAGTTCTTTTAGATGGTTCTTTTCCCCACATGACTACAGATAATGAAAGTTCTCTTTGCAATGTCTCCTGTAAAACCCACTGGAATCCTACAAATTACACTGGTAGGCTATCCTAGGGGTGCATTTCCTCTCTGACACAAACATAAAATCTTTCCCAGCACCCTACAATGACCCAATCTCAGTGTGATAAAAATGCTTGTCATAGAGACACTTTAATTTTTTTAAAAAATAGATTGAAACTCTAATGTGAGTGGGCTAATTGCATATATTCCTTATCCTCCTTTTGGTAATCAATCATTGTCAAAGTAGCTGGTTTAGTTTCAGGTGATATCTCTTTAGTTAATCAACTTTCCTTAATTTTGTACTTTGATGTCTTTTTTCCCTACTTTTTGTTGTTATTTCAAGCACTCTTCAGAGGTATCACTGTGGAGTTCTTCCTTGTATCTTTAGATGCTGTGAAAATGGACTGCAAGCTGTCTAGTTCATAAGTTCTGCAAACTTATTTGATAGACTAATAGACTTATTAACTATACACAGCTGGGAGACTATCTAGCAGCTTAAAAAAAGGAGAAGACAGTATCCCCTGTTCAGGCAGAGCACTACATTGTTTTTTCATCTTTGGGTCAAGTACCCCAGACTCCACTTACCTAATGTCTTGTTCAACTATTTTAAAAATATGACTTTTAAATTATAATCTTAATATATTTAATACTGAAAATTTATAGCTTGCTAGACTGATTGCTAGTAAATATAGTGACACACATGCACGCCATATGCATACGTATGTATATATATGCATATATATGTATATATATGTATGTGTTGTGTGTGTGTGTGTGTGTGTGTGTGTGTGTGTGCGTATGAGTGAGAGCAAGAGAGAGAGAGAAATATCTTGCCAGGAGGAAGATAGAGGAATAAAGGGGTAAAAAATGAAACAACACTGTCCTTTTATAAGATGAAATCCATACATGAATTTTTTTCTTATATCATATTGCTAAGAACTCTTCATATGCCTGCCTTTTCGTAGGTGTTTCTTGAGAAGCTATGTGCCTATCAAAAACTCAGAAGAATTAGAGAATAAAGATTTAAAGATAATTATTCATCTATGCAATAAAAGTTAAGGAAATCCTATTTTAAGAATCCAAGGATGGTTTAACATCATAAAATCTAACCATTTTACTTTCTATGTTAATGGGCAAAGTATGTACAAAGAAAGGCAGAAAACAAGTTAATACTTGCCAATATCTATTTTTTATTCTTAAAAAAATCTAGCATAGAAAGTGACTTACTTAAATTGACAAAGATATTTTCAAAGGATATGTGAAATGTCCTATTAATAGATAACTTTTAGATACCTTACTTCTATAAAATTGTATGGCATAATTGGCTATCATGGCTAATAAAACTAATGTGATAACATTTTATTGCAACTGCAGGAAATTAAAAATTTAAAATGCCTCATGCTCAATTCTTGTTCTATTAAGAAAATTATTATGTACCACACATCCACTAGGAGTTATAAGTTAGGAGTATAACCATGAATCTGATTATCTTTGTCTTTAGAGGGCTATGCATTATTTCATTTGGGAGCGAGGGGTAAACAAATAAACAGCTACAAAGCAATAAAAAAAATCTAACAAAATATCTATGGGAAGACAGCTATGGTTCCTATCTAATCCAGAAATTTGGAGAGGTGCTAATCAAGAAATGTCCCTGGAGATGCTGTCATGCCATCCAAATTTTGGAGTGTTACTTAGAGGTTACCAAATAAAGTGGGGGAAGGTGCAGGTTGTATATTATACACAGTGAAAATTTAACTTCAAAAGCACAGAGGGAAAAAAAGAGTACATGCTACTGTTGTTAGCAAAATGCTAGCAGAATAGTTAAATTTGGTATATAGGATGAGGGAAGAAGATGAACTGATGTGTTACACAAAGACTAGATTGCATTGGGTTGTGTGTCATCTAAAATGTTTACCTGTTCAAGTACATAATTTCACAATATGTCATGAGATTCCAATCTCCAAGTTCCACAGGGTAGACTACTACACTCTTCAGCATTTTTTTCTAGAATTATTCATTTAGTTTCTGATTTTTTTCCCCAGCTCTTTGTAGCTGGCCAGAAGGAATGAGACAATATGGCGCTTTCAAGATAAAATGCCCGGCATGCAGTTAAGGTTTATAGCAAACGTTCTGTGTGGAGATTCAACAGAGAGAAAGCTTTGCCTAAAAAGATGCTAATCTGATATATTTAAATGGAAAGGAGAAGGGGAGGGGAAGAAGTGCCTCATTAGAGATTCAGCAGTGAGTGACTCTGAGAGAAGGGGACTGATAGAGCTTCCTGAACCTCCAGCAAAGCCAATAAGCCTGTGATATCAAGCTCCCTTAACTGTAAACTCAGATGCTCTAACTCCCAACTCAAGCAACATCACCTATCTGCTTCTGTTTTGTATTCTGGCTTTGTTACAGTTTCCCCAGAGTGCTAAATTGTTGGGAGTTTCCTCCATTCCTGCCTTTCAATATTAACCTTTAGGCTATCAAATTGCTTAAATTAAGTATCATAAAATACCCTTAGGTTGTCAAATTGCCTAAATTATGCACCACGAAATAGAAATACAAAATCAGACTGTAGACATGATTACACCCAGTGTGAGGCATGTGCAAAGAACTCAGCACTAGTATGCTTTATATTGTGAAGCTGCTAAAATATATTTTGTGTGACTTCTCCCTTGCACTTGACTTCAAGCTGAGGGAGAGGGAAAGGCTTCTTGCCTATTAATGTTGTCTCTAAGTCCAAAATCAGGATAAGACATGTCTCCTTTTATCTACTGCACAATGGTCTGGGGTCTGGGCTGGGTTATGACTACAGCTGCAGTTTGAAATCCACTTATTTTTCTTTTATTGTGAAGGATCTGTATGAATTGAATTGTGATTCCTCCAAAAAAAATAGTTATGTTGAAGACCTAAACCCTAATGTGACTTTATTGGGAGATAGGGCCTAAAGGGAGGTAATTAAGATTAAAAGAGGACATAGGGGTGGGGCCTTAATCTACTAGAATTGGTGTCTTTCTAAGAAAAGAGACGGGCGAGATCTCTCTATCTCCCCTCAAGAGCACAGAGGAAAAAACCACCTGAGCTCAAAATAAGGCAGACATCTGCCAGCCAGGAAGAGAGGCCTCATCGGAAACCAACCCTGACTTCCTTTTGATCTGGGATTTTCAGCCTCTAAAACTGTAAGAAAATGAATGTCTGTCCTTTAAGCTATCTAGTCTGCAATATTTTGTTATGGAAGCCCAAGTAGGCTCATATAGAACCCTTCAGTGAAGGACTGAGAAGATTTAGGAAGCCGGGCTCGGTGGCTCAGCCTGTAATCCCACGCTCTGGGAAGCTGAGGTGAGTGGATTGCCTGAGCACGCGGGTTCGAGACCCGCCTGGGCAACTTGGCGAGACCTCACCTCTACAATAAATCAAAAAATCAGCCGGGCGTGGTAGCGCATGCCTGTAATTCTGGCTACCCGGAAGGCTGAGGGGAAGGATCGCCGGAGCCCAGCAGGTCGAGGCTGCGGTGGCCGGGAGCGGCCACTGCACTCCAGTCTGGGCGACCAAGTGAGACTCCGACTTAAAAAAAAAAAAAGATTTAGGAAAAATAATGTGTGATGCCTCTACAAAGGTATAGAAAGTATCACAGCATGCTGTGTTGCACCTCCACATTTTTTCCTTTTCCGTCTTCCACAGTTCTCAAATGTGTTGCCTAGCATTGTGTCTTCTGTACAGTGGGTACCCGCAAAGAGCTGATGAATAAGAAGATCAGAAAAACACTTATTAAAAAATAAATCCAGTCTTGCCTGATCTTTCAGAATTCGTGAAGGTGGGAACAAATGCCGATTGTGTTCTTTCTGGTTAAAATACAATAATTGCATTCACTGCAGAGCACTGTGGGTACGGGGGATCAGAATCCTGTCAAAGCAAGGAGCAATGGATGAAAAATAATATAAGGAGAGAGAATGAAAGGGAGCTTTCTCCATTTTCCAGAAAGCTGAACTTAGAGCATCAGGAGATGGTGGACTGGGCCCAGAGGGTGAGTTCTAGGGCCGGATGGTCTGATGTTGAAGCCTGAGGCCTGCATTGTAGGAAGAATGTGGCTTTGAGCAGATTATTTATATTGTCTTTGCCTCGTTTTCCCCCTCCATAAAACTGAATGAAAAAAAGCTAATACATGTTAAGAGTTGAAACAGTACACAGAATTAGCTAAACAAATATTCCTACTTTCAGTAATATTCCTGTCATAAGAATATTCTATTATAAGAAATAGAGCATGGATGAACCTTTAGACAATAAAGCAGTGGAATAGGCTGTGTAGTAATAACACTAATAGTTACCAAGGACTTTCTCTACATGAAGTACGTGCTGTTAACCTCACATGTATTAACTCAACTCTTATACACATCTCATGAGGATGTGAGTTCTGCAGATGATCTATCAGGTATACAGTACAATGAAGTTACTTGCTCAAAGTTGCAGGCACTATCAGATGTAGAATCTAGCACTTGACCCCAAAGAGTCAAGATTCAGAGCCTGCACTGTTAACTGCTGTATCAACTGGTCTATCCCGAGTGGTCAGTTTTTATTCCCCAGAGATATTCAAGCATCAGCTGGCTGAAATTTTGCCTTCAGTGGAAGATTAAGTGTTATCTAGGATTCCCTCAACAGATGTTTTAGGTTTTTTTTAAAACATTTACTTTTGGATTCCCAAAGGAAGACGGTTGTGGAGCCAGTCGGGCAATGCAAGTCTCTGTGTGAGTGAGTATATGGACAATTTTGCATGCGTGTTTGTGGTAAGAAGGCATGGGAGTGGTTGACTGAGTAGGGACTTGGGAACAAGTGGCCAGGGCTCTCCTAGTGAAGCAGCTGGTGTCACAGCCGCTCTGCTTGGGTCCTAGAGCTTTCTGGTTTCTCAAAAGCAACAAAGTCCTTCCTGGGAAGAAACTGCCAGGAGCGACTACTGGCTCCAGGCTCTGCCTCCCCACCACAGAGCCTGGCTGGACACTGGCAACAAGGGCTCCAGAAGGAACACAGAGAGGGAGTCAGAGGCAGAAACTCACTGGAAATGGTGAAAGAGACCCACTGCCACCATCTTGGAAAATGGGCAGGGAAGTGCTTCAGCTTGCTCTTCACAGAGTAACAGACCTGATCTTTATGGCCAGCTGGTTAACTACTCAGGGGTTGGTCGTGACCCAGAGGGAATATCCCAAAAGCACATACTCCAGAGGGACAAGACAAAGGCTGAGTCTCAGGTGCCCAAGCCCTGACCCTAATTCAGCCTTGGGACAAAGAGTATGATGAGAAAAGGATGAGGAAGACCTCTGAAGAGATCAGCGTTGAGTCTCAGGCTGACCCAACCCCTCATCCCCAACAATCCTCTGAATGTCGGATCCACATGGCTGGGCCACAACAAACCCAGGTGGAGACTGAACAGCTGCCACAGTAGGAGGACTCTGCTCCAGGATAAACCTGGCTGGTGCGCCCACAGACATGTATGCAAAATTGTCCATACACTCACTCACACACAGACTTGCATTGCCTGACTGGCTACACCACCATCTTCCTTTGGGAATCCCCCCCCAAAAAATGTTCTTAAAACCCAAAACAGCTGTTGAGGTAATTCTAAATAATACTTAACTTTTCATTTAAGGCAAAATTTCAGCCAGCTGATATTTGAATATCTCTGAGGAATAAAAACTGACCAATCGGAATAGACCAGTTGATACAGCAGTTAAGCAGTGCAGGCTCTGAATCTTGACTCTTTGGAGTCAAGTGCTAGATTCTACATCTGATAGTGCCTGCAACTTTGAGCAAGTTACCTCATGGTATTATACACCTGATTGACCCGGTGAAGAGACCGGGAGAAGAGACAATTCTTCACCTCTCCACCGGAGGGATCCCCTTAACCTTAAGAGAGTGGGAGGGGAGGACTGAAGCCCTGTCCAACCCCACCACCCTCTCCTCATTCCATGGGCCTCATGCTGGGGGGATTGTGAATGTGGCCACAACTGCACAGGAGGCAGCAGAGGGGCTTACCTGTGAGGAGCTGAGAGGAATAATTTCAGAACTTGCCACAAAGGGAAGATATTTTTGTTGTTTTAGTTTTTTTTTTTAATCTTGATTTTTTTTCTTTGTGTGTAAATGTGTATGTGAGGATTTGATCTGCAATACCCCCAACGTTTTTTTTTTCTTTCTCTTTCTTGTTTTTCTTCTTTCATTTTTTGGTTTTCTATATATGTATGTACATGAATGATTCAGCGTTCATCTTTCAGGATTTTTTTTGTATGTTTGTTCTTCTCTCTTTTTAGTTTAATGTGTGTGTGAATGTCTGAAGGTTTGATTTGCATTCCTTTTTAAGTTTTATTTTATTTTTTTCTTCTTTCACTTTGTGCTGAGCATGGGTGTGTGTGTGTGTGTGTGTGTGTGTGTGTGTGTGTGTCTGTGTGTGTGTGTGTGTGTGTGTGTGTGTGTGTGTGTGTATGTGTTCAGTTTTCTTTTTTGCTTTGTCTTTTTTTTTTTTTGAGTGGAGTCTCACTCTGTCACCCAGAGTGAAGTGCAGTGGTTGCTCCCGGCCACCGCAGCCTCAACCTGCTGGGCTCTGGCGATCCTTCCGCCTCAGCCTTCCGAGTAGCTGGAATTACAGGTGCGCGCCACCACACCCGGCTAATATTTTGATTTATTGTAGAGATGAGGTCTCGCCTGCCCAGGTGGGTCTCGAACCCGCAGGCTCAGGCAATCCACTCACCTCAGCCTCCCAAAGCGTGGGATTACAGGCTGAGCCACCGAGCCTGGCTTGTTTTGTCTTTTGATCTTTTTTGTTTGTTTTGGTCTGTGTGTATATGTGTGTGCGTGTGTGTGTGTGTAATTGCTTTTTTAATGTGATTTCTGCTTTTGTTTCTCTGGTTTTTTTTTTTTTGCTTTTTCATTTTTGTCCATCCTATTTCATTCTACTTTTCTCTGTTCTCCTCATTGCTGTTACTATTCTTGTACTCAGGGGGTACACACACATACTCATTGCATTGACATATAGAGTGGTGGTGTGGAGTGAGTCTCAGGGAACCCATACTCATCAGTGACACTGTGATTTACAAGTAGTTTCTGAATCCTAGTTCCCCATTCTTCAACTTATTTGACTCTCAAAACTACAAGAGATAGCAAGGTTTCCCGCCCGCAGCCCTGTTTCAGTATAGAACAAATTCAGAGCTCTGATCAGAATAGAATAGAGGACTGAAAGTCTCTTTCACTATCACTGAATAGCAAAACTAAAGAGAAAAAAAGAAAAGAAATCTATCACAAATGAGAAAAAAAATCAATAGATGAACACAGGTAATCCCAAGTGTACCAAAGAGAAAACACCTGAAAAATCAGACCTCCGAGTCCAAACAATGAAACAATGGATGTCACCAATGATGGACCCCAGAATACAACAAGGATGAGGGAATGGATGAATAAGATTCAAGAAAGACAAGATGCAACACGGAAAGAACTTGTAACAGAGATTATAGCCATAAAAACTTCATTCAGGAAATAAGTAACAAGATGACAAGCATGGAAAGCAGAATTAATCAGACAGAAGAAAGAATTTCAGAACTTGAAAACCAAAGCTTTGAATAAACCCCATCTGTAAAAGACATAGGAAAAAAATATATAAAAACTCAGAAAGAAAGAAAGAACAAAGCCTCAAAGACATGTGTGATTATATCAAGAAGCCAAACCTTTGCCTGATTGCTATCCCAGGAGAAGAAAGGGATATGGAGAACACCTTGGAGCTAGTATTCCAGGATGTTATCCAGGATGTTATCCACTTTCCCCATCTCACCAGAGATGTGATCATCCAAACACAGAGATACAGAGAACCCCTGCAAGATATCAAATGAGAGACCAACCCTAGACATAGTAATTCACCTTCACAAAGTAAGTGCAAAAGAAAAAGTCCTAACGGTAGCAAGAGAAAAAGGTCAGACTATTTACCAGGGAAAATCAATCATAGTAGCAATAGACCCATCTGCAGGACACTACAAACTAGAAGGAACTGAAAACTGATTTTCAAAATCCTCTAAGATAAACAATTTCAACCAAGAATTTCCTACCCAATCAAGATCAGCTTCATTAATGATGGAGAATTAAAATCCTTCCCAGACATCCAATCCCTAAGACATTATGGATCTTCCAGACCAATTAAAAAAGGTATTAAGCACAGAAGAAAGAAAAAAAAAAACTATGCACTACCAAAGAGAACAGGAGAACACAGAATCAATAGAGAATACATCATAACTACAAACTTGAAAACATACACATACAGCAGCCAAAAATTTAAAAGGAAACAAGCAAATAAAGAAAAAAATTTATAAGAACCCCATGACGGGGATAAACACTCATGTTTCAATAATCAGACTGAATGTGAATAGACTAAATGCACCACTGAAAAGACACAGAATGGTGGACTCGATAAGAAGCCATGACCCCATTATTTGTTACATCCAGGAGGCTCACCTCACTACAAGGGACACACACAGACTCAAAGTTAAAGGATGGAAAACGAGTTTCCAGGCAAATGGATCACAAAAGAAGGCAGGAGTTGCAATCTTAATATCAGACAAAACAACTTTTAAGCTATCAAAAATTTAAAAAGATGCAAAAGGACACTACATAATGGCAAAAGTTTCAATCCATCAACAAGAAATATTCATCCTAAACATACATGCACCCTGCAGAGGGGCACCAGCATTTATGAAACAACTACTAAATAAACTAAAAAAAGATATTGACTCTAACACTATTATAGCAAGGGACTTCAATACCCCACTAACAGCCCTAGATAGATCATCAAGGCAAAAAAATCAACAAGGAGATCTAGAACCTAAACTTGACACTAGACTAAATGAACTTAATAGATACCGATAGATTATTCCACCCAACAACCACAGAATATACATTCTACTCATCACCACATGGAACGTACTCCAAAATCGACCACATTCTGCACCATAAATCAAACATAAACAAATTTCATAAGATCAAAATACTACCACGCTCCTTCTCAGACCACAACAGAATAAAAATAAATATCAACACCAACAAAATTGCCCCCAAACCTACAAAGACATGGATATTAAGCAACATGATGCTGAATGACTCCTGGGTCAACATGTAAATCAAAACAGAAATTAAAAGATTCCTGGAAACAAATGAAAACTGGCTGATCACATGCGGAAGATTGAAACAGGACCCCTACCTATCACCATACAGAAAAATCAACTCTAAATGGATCCAAGACCTAAATGAATACATCAAACTGTAAGAATATAAGAAAACACAGGAGACATCCTTATTGTAATCAAAGTAGGCAAGCAATTTCTGATCAAAACCCCAAATATCCATGCCATAACTGATAAGATAGACAACTAGGACCTCATTAAACTGAAAAGCTTCTGAAAAGCAAAATAAACCATCAAGAAAGTGGAGAAAAAAACCCACAAAATGGTAAAAAATATTTGCCAACTATACATCTGACAAAGGCCTAACACCCAGTATATACAAGGAGATTAAATGTGCCGAAAGGAACACAAACAAATAGTTCCTTTAAAAAGTGGACAAAAGACATAAGAAGATATATGGACAGTCAACAGACACATGATAAAGTGCTCAGTCTCACTAATCATCAGAGAAATGCAAACCAAAACCACATTGAGATACACCTAAGCCCAGTAAGAGCATCCATTATTAATAAAAATACATATATATATATAAAACAGATGCTGGCAAGGATGCAGAGAAAAGGGAATTCTTCTACACCCCTGGTGAGAATGCAAACTAGTTCAGCCTCTATGGATAAATAGTGAGGTGATTTCTAAAAGAACTAGAAATTGACCCTCCATATGACCCAGCAATCCTCCTTCTGAGAATATACCCAGTGTGGAACTTGTCATTCTGCAAAAAATATACCTGCGTACATATTTATTGCAGCAGTATTCACAATAGCAAAAACATGGAACCAATTGTGCTGCCCGTTGAAACGGAGCTGAATAAAATGAATGTGGTAGATATACACCATGGGATATTATGCATTCTTAAAAAGGACAAGATTATAGACTTCTCAACAAACTGGATGGATCTAGAGTCTGTAATCCTCAGTGATCTATCACAGAAACAAAATATAGAGTACCACAAGTTCTCACTCATAAGCGGATCCTGAACATTTACCATAATACTATAAAAAAGGGATTGACAGTAGCAGGATACTGGGAAGAGTGGGAGACACAACATCAATAAGGGTACTTGATTTCAAACTAGGCGAAATGGGGACCAAAGGGAGGCCCAAACTTTACCTGTATGATGACTACTTGCATACCTAATCCTGAATTGTACCCCACATCTTTAAAATAAATAAAAGTTTACTTTTATACCTTATTCATCGGTGTCTAAATTAATTCATATATATGTATATATGAATATATACATATATATTTATTTTATATACTTTTATATGCATTTATATGCATATATATGTATACATAGCTTATCTATATGATATATAGAATATCTATATCTGTATGAATATATACATAAAGATAAATTTTTGTTCTGTTGGAATCTGTTTTCTTTATACTCTAAGGGAGAAAGGCAATGTATTGGGGGGATTTAATGCATCCTTTGGGATAAGGGCTGAAAACAAAGTGCTATTTTAGCCTTCAAACTTTACTGTGCAATAAATGGTGTAGTAGTGGTAAGACATCAACTGCAGTTGTCCCCTGTTCTGAAAGGAAGAACGGAGCCACCCTAAGAGAAGAATGAACCAAAAGTAGTTTAGGTGCCTAAGTCTAGAAAGTGAGCAGATCCTGAATCATATTTAAGGCTGGGGTGCTAGAACTGGTAAATTGCCTTTAAGGACCTAAACTACTGAGGGTTCCCTACATATCTAGCCAGGAGTTAGAGTGAACAATCTGGAACCACTTATCTCTAGTGAAAGATATAAAGTGTCTATATGGTCAAGACAAATCAGAATGTGTTGGTACACTTCAACTGTGAACAAAGGGATTGAATATCCTTGTTCTATATGTATTGAACATCCATTATCTGTGAAACAGAGTGCTAAATAGTGAGGGTACAAAAATAAATGTCCCTCAGACACTTCAAATGGAAGCACGTAATTATCCTTCCATGACTGTGAATCACGACTATCCAAGAATCACCTGCCCTGTAATATTCCGTGAATTACTACATCTTTTCTGCTCCCTGGCTTCCTGTACGTATCTATGTAAAAGGTATCCTGTACATATCTTTCTCATGTAAAAGGTATCCAATGGCCAGGAAAATTAATGACTAATATGGTGAATCCAAATAATTCCTTAGGGACCCATAACGTTTTCATTCCCTGAACCATTTTGTGTGTTGTTTTCATTTAAGTCTACCTTAGATTTCAGAATTGGTTCAAGAATTCAATGTACAGGAAGCCAGGGAGCAGAAAAGATGTAGTAATTCACGGAATACTACAGGGTAGGTGATTCTTGGATAGTCTTTTGAGGAGAGGCTGTGAAGTGTATTCGACTGAGGAAGAGATTCCATACAAAGGGTGCAATTTGTGCAAAGATATTCGCATGGGAAAGAGAATGACCCATTAGGGAATTGATGTGTCCTCGATTTTATCTTGCTGGAGTAGGAATGAAAAGTAGCAGGTCTGTAGGAGGAGGATGAGCAAGCAGAGAAGGGACAGGCCAAGAATCATGAACCTCGATGTTGTGCTACAGAATACGGGGAGTCTGTTCAACGTCATTTGCAGGACACAAGTGGAAAAGAATCCTTTTAGAAATTTCGACTGAGGAGTGGTATTTAGAACAAGTAAGAGCATCAGGAAAGAAAGCTATTAGCCTAGCCCAGTGAGAGATGAAAACTCCAGTTAAGGCAATAATACGGAAACGGCGATACTGAGATGGATCACAGGTACTAGAGAGGAGACTGGCTTGATGTTCAGTTGGCTAATGAGCATGAAGAATAGAAAATAATCCAGGTTTATTGCATATTTCTGGCTTGGACAGCATTATGGATGGAAGTGTGAAATCTTGAATGTGTTTAGAAGTACTACACTTGTGATGGCATTCATTTTCTATGAACAAAACCTGAGTGCATTGACTTAACAAAATAAAGGCTTCTTTCTCATGTGAAAGGTATCCAATGGCCAGGAAAATGAATGACTAATATGGTGAATCCAATAATTCCTTAGGGACCCATAACATTTTCATTCCCTGAACCATTTTGTGTGTTGTTTTCATTTAAGTCTACCTTAGATTTCAGAATTGGTTCAAGAATTCAATGTTCACATCTATGTTCTAGGCTAACACCAGGAATGCAGAGTAATGGACAAATGGGCCTGCACTGCCCTCCCTGTGTTTAATGTGCATCTCTGAAAATCCCATAGAACTCTTCTGGTTATATATTTCATTTGTCAAACCCTAATCCTAGAGCCTCATCTAAGTACAGTATATGCTCAAAATGAACCTTTTATTTTGGCAATAATGTGACATAGATGTGATTTATGGTCTTGTTCCTAGGAAGAGGAGAAAAATATAGAGGTAAATATTAACCGCAGTAGCAATGAAAGGAATTAAGGAATTTGGATTGGGGAAAAATTATCATGTTTGTAAACATTGTAGTCTATGAAATACCATATGCAGAGTAGGCCTCAGTAAACTTTGTTAAGTGGCCTCGAATCATTTTCAACATATGCATTTATCTTTCAGCATCTTTAGGTCTTTCCTGCTTTTATGAATTCTACTATATATATCAGCTAAGAAGTCATAATTTGGGAAATGAAAGAATTTCACATTTGTTTCTTGGTTGTTTCAAGAGTAGAATTTATTTTGGATTTGTGTGGTCTTTGTTATGTAATGACTTCTTTTCCTTTGGGTAGATACCTGGAAATGAGATTGCTGGATCAATTGATAGATTCACTTTTAGTTCTTTGAGAAACCTCCATACTGTTTTCCACTGAGGTTATATTAGTTTACACTTCCAGCAATAGTGTATAAACATTCCATTTTTTCTCCACATACATGCTAGCATCTGTTGTTTGTTTGTTTGTCTATTTATGTATTTTTATTTTTTTATTTTTTGAGTTGGAGTCTCACTCCTTCACCCAAGCTGGAGTGCAGTGGCACTCACGTTCACAGCCACTCCAGCGTCGACCTTCTGGGCTCCAGCGATCCTTCTGCCTCAGCTTTCCGAGTAGCTTTAACTACAGATGTGCGCTACCATGCCCGGCTCTTTTTATTTTATTTTAGAGATGCGATCTCACCAAGTGGCCCCAGGTTGGTCTCAAACTCGCGGACTCAGGCAATCCATTTGCTTCGGCCTCCCAAAGTGCTGCGATTACAGGCTGACCCATTGAGCCTGGCCTTGATTTTTTAATAATAGCCATTTTGCCTGGTGTGAGATTTCAACTCATTGTGGTTTTAATTTCCATTTTCCTGATGATTAGTGGTGTTGAACATTTTTTGTTTGTTAGTCATTTGACATCTTCTTTCGAGAGATGTCTGTTTATGCCATTTGCCCATTTTTTAATGGTATTATTCGTTTTTTCTTGCTGATTTGTTTGAGTTCTTTGTAGATTCTGAATATTAGTCTTTTGTCAGATGTATAGTTTGTGAATATCTTCTCTCATACTGTAAATTGCCTATTTGCTCTGTTGATAATTTCTATTGCTGCACAGAAGTTGTTTAGTTTAATTAAGTCCCACTTGTTTACTTTTGTTTTTGCTGCGTTTGCCTTTGGGTTTTAGCCTAAAGTTCTTTGCTTAGGCTGATGTCCAAAAGATATTTTCCTTGGTTTTTCTAGGATTTCTGTGGTGTCTGGTCTGATATATAATTCTTTAATCCATCTTGAGTCAGTTTCTGTACATGAGGAAAGAGGTAAAATCAACTTTCATTTTTGTGCATGAAGCTATCCAATTTTCCAGCACTATTTGTCCTTTCCTCAGTGTATGTTTTTGTCCACTTTGTCAAAGCTCAGTTGGTTGTAGGTATCTGGAGTTTACTGCTGGATTCTCCAATCTGTTGCATTGGTCCATGTGCTTGCTGTTGTACTAGTATCATGCTGTTTTGGTTACTACAGCCTTCTATTAAGTCAGGTAACGTGATGCCTCCAAATTTGTTCCTTTTGCTTAGGATTGCTTTGACTATTCTGGCACTTTTTTGTTTCATATGAATTTTACTATTCCTTTTTCTAATTCTGTGAAAAATGACATTGGTAGTTTGGTAGCGATTTTTTGAATCTGTAGATTACTTTCAATAATATGGTAATTTTAACAGTGTTGGTTTTTCCAAGCCATGATCGTGGGATGTTTCTACATTTGTTTCATGAGACTGTTTTTAGTTCTCTTTGTAGAGATCTTTCACCTCCTTGGTTAAATATATTCCTGGGTGTTTTATCTTTTTGACTGTCAATGTAAATGAAATTCAGTTTTTTAAATCTGATTCGCAGCTTGGTCGCTATAGGTGTGTAGCAGTGCTACTGATTTGTATGTGCTAATTTTGTATTCTGAAACTTTATTGAATGTATTTGTCAAGCCCAGGAGTCCTTTGGAGGAGTTTTTAGGGTTCTCTAGCATAAGATTATATTGTCAGCATACAAAAATAGTTTGATTTCTTCTTTTCCAGTTTGGATGCACTTGATTTCTTTCTCTTGCATGATTGTTCTTGCTAGGACGTTCAGTTCTATGTGGTGTAGGAATGGTGACAGTGGGTATCCTTGCTTTAGACCAGTTCTTAGGGGAATGTGTTCAAATCTTCTTTGTTCCGGCTGATGTTGGCTGTGGGTTTGTTGCATACAGCCTTTCCTACTTTGAGAAAAAAGTTCCCTCTAGGCCTATTTTTCTGAATTTTTCATAAAATATGCTGGATTTTATCAAATGCTTTTTCTGTATCTATTAAAATGATCATTTGAGTTTTGCTTTTATCTCTGTTTACGTAGTGAATCATGTTTGTTGACTTGCATCTATGGAAACACCCTTGCATCACTGTGATAAAACCCAATTGGTTGTGGTGTATTATTTTTTTATGTGCTGTTGAGTTCACTTTGCTAATATTTTGTTGAAGATTTTTGCATCTCTGTTCATAAAGGATTTTGTAGTTTTTTTGTGATAGTTGTGTCTTTTCTTGACTTTGGTATCAGAGTGATAACTGCCTCATAGAATAAGTTTGGGAGGATTCTCTCTTCAATTTTGTGAAATAGCTTTAGTAAAATTGGTAAAATCAGTAATGAAATTGGTAAAATCAGTAATGAAAATCAGTTCTTTGAACGTCTGGTAGAATTCAGTTGTAAGTTCATAAGATCTTGAAGTTTTATTTGTTGGGAAACTTCTGATTACTATTTCAGTCTCACTACTTGTTATTAGTCTATTGACAGATTCTATTTCTTCTTGATTCAAGGTTGTGGGGTGGGGAGGGACGGGGGTATGTTTCCAAGTATTTATGTCTTCTAGATTATTTAGTTGTTTGTATAGAGATGTTTATAATCGTCTCAGATGATCTTCTGAATTTCCATCATGTCAGTTGTAATGTGTTCATTTTCATTACTGACTGAGCTAATTTGAACTCTTTCTCTTTGTTTCTTAATTAGTCTAGCTAGCAGTCTGTCCATTTTGTTTATGTTTTCAAAGAACCAACTTTGTTTCACTGATCCTTTGTATTACTTTTGATTTCAATTTCTTTGAGTTATGCTTTGATTTTTTTTTTTTTAGTTTTCTTTTGCTAGCTTTGAGTTTTGTTTTTTTTTCCAATGTTCTTCTTGTTTTTTCTTTCTTTTTTTTTTTTTTTTTGAGTTGGAGTCTCACTCTGTCGCCCCGACTGGAGTGCAGTCGCCGCTCCCGGCCACTGCGGCCTCGACCCGCTGGGCTCCGGCAATCCTTCTGCCTCAGCCTTCCAAGTAGCCGAATTATAGGCATACTCTACCACGCCCGGCTGATTTTTTGATTTATTGTAGAGATGAGGTCTCGCTGCCCAGGCGGGTCTCGAACCCGCAGGCTCAGGCAATCCACTCACCTCGGCCTCCCAAAGGCGCGGGATTACAGGCTGAGCCACCAACCCCGGCTCTTCTTGTTTCTTGATGTGTGAGCTTAGGTTGACAATATGCTGTCTTTTGGTCTTATTAATGCGGCACTTAAGCACTATAAATTTTCCTTTGGGCACAGTTTTCATTGTGTTCCAGAGGTTTTGATAGCTTGTTTTGCTGTGTCATTCATTTCAAAGATTTTTTTCCATCTTGATTTCATTGTTGACTTAAGGATTATTCAGGAGCAGACTGCTTAACTTCCATGGTTTTGTTTGAATTTGCATGTTTTTCTTGGAATCAATGTATAGTTTTATTCCATTGTGGCCTGAAAATTTGCTTGATATGATTTTTATTTTTTTGAATTTATCAAGACTTGATTTGTGGCTTACCATATGGTGTACCTTGGAGAATTTTCCCTGTGCTGATGAGAAAAATGTATATTGTGTAGTTTGGGGATAGAATGTTCTGTAGATGCCTGTTTACTCTATTTGCTCCAGAGTTCAGTTTAACTCCAGTGTTTCTTTGTTGACTTTCTGCTTTGATGATCTGTCTATTGCTTTCAGTGGAGTGTTGAAGTCTCCCAGTATTATTGTGTTGCTCTTTATCCCTCACTGAGGTCTTGTAGAATTTTTTTTATAAAGCTGGGGGTACTGGCATTAGGCATATATATTTTAGAAATTGTTTCTTAAATTCCTGTTGAATTTATCCCTTTCTCATTATATAGCAACCATCTTTGTCTTTTCTTACTGTGATTGATTTAAAGTCTGTTTTGTCTGTTATGAGAATAGCTACCCCTCCATGTTTCTGGTTTCCATTTGCATGAAATTCCACCCCCTTCCACACTTTTACCTTGATTCTGTAGGAACCTTTGTTAGTTAAGTGAGTGTCTTGAAGGCAGCAGATATATGTATATAATATGATCATATATATATGTTCCATTCTATCAGTCTATACCTTTTTCATGGGGTATTGAGACAATTTGTATTCACAGTTAATATTGACATGTAAGATACTATTCCATTTATTATATTGGTTGCTAACTGGTTGTTTTATTTATTTAAGTATATTTTCTATTATATTGATGTTTCATAAAGGCTGAGAGCTTTATGATTCTGGCATTCTTCTAATGGTGTAGTTCAACATTTTTTCCTAGTATTTAGAACTTTGAATATTTCCTATGGAACCAATCTAGTGGTGAGAAATTCCTTCAGCATTTTCTTGTCTGAGAAAAACTTAATTTCTCCCTTGTATATGAAACTTTAGTTTTGTGGCATACATAATATTTTGTTGACTGTTACTATGTTTGAGGAGATTGAAAATGGGGCCTCAATCCCTTCTGTCTTGTAGAGTTTCTTCTGAGAAGTCTGCTTTTAGTCTGATAGGTTTACCTTTATAACTTATTTGATGCTTTTGTCTCACTGCTTTTACAATTCTTTCCTTTACATTTATTTTTCATAACCAGATGATTATATGCCTTGGGAATGACCTGTGTGCAATAAATCTTTTGGGTTTTGCATTCTCTTAGATGTGCACAGTGTAGAACATTACTATTTTGAGAACACAATGAACACAAGAGTTATGCAAATAATTAGGATAGTATGCTCATTTCACCCTTACTTAACCCAGTAATGCCAGCACCCAATAAAAGAGTGACTCATTAATTGTAGCTGACAACATTGGAAATATAAAGATATTCTCATTCCTACTTCTCAACTTAGTCAAGTCTTGCCCTTTCTTAGTAATGTAGTTTAAGTTTTAAATAATATATTTATGAAATATTAAGTTAAAAAACTTTTTCTTGAATGATATTAAAGAAAATCAAAACTTTTAAATTATTGTATCTAATACTGAAAGTCATTAAAAACTTGAGTTATACTCATATTTTTCCAAAGGACATTTAAAAGTAGATGATTTTATTAGCCCCAAAATGGCTTAGATAATTAATTATGTATCCTAATATGATTTATTAAGGGTGCTTAGCTTTAAATAACATTGACTCTTATCCACAGGGAATTAATTTGTACTCTGAGCTACCCAGACATGTGGAAGATATGAGATGAATGAGATTTCAAGAGCAAATGAAATGAGCCATGATTACTTTACACAAATAAAATTATTTTGAAGGCTTTCCTTTAGTTGTGTCTATGCCTCCTTGAGGCAGGATTGCTGTACACTGCTCCTGTGGGAGACCAGGAGCAAGAGATCATTGAGTGCATGTTTGATAACCTAACATGTCTCATATGCATCTCATGATATGTTATATTTTGGTAGATGAGATGAACACAAGCCAGCAAAGGTCATCATTCAGGATTGCTTATACAATGACAGGAGACTGACCAGAGTTTACAGATTCCTTTTCAATAATCAAGTCTACAAGTGGCTTTAATCCTTATCAGGTCTTTTGATGACTACTATAGAAATTCTTAGTGAAAGACTTTGTGTGTGTCCAAGTGTGAACTAGGTAGCAGTTCAGTGTTCAGATAAGTCCATAAAAAGTACGCTGCTATGGTGCTTCCTAAGGAGGATGCTAATCCCACATTCTAGGGCCATCCAATGATGGAATTATAATGATGATGGAGAAAATAATTTTTATTTAGCGCTTTTTTATCTCCCTTTTTATATCTTCCTCATTCTCATACTTGAATTGTATACTTTTTTTCTTATTGGTAGTCTAAGTGTATATTCTATTTACTATTTTTTCCCACTTAGTGGTCAAATCTTATCTGGGAAGAAAATTTAATGATAATTTAGGTGTTGGTTGTTAACTGAGGGTTGCCAAAACATTATATGCCACAACACTCTATTAGCCTCTGTGTAAAAGCTCAGAAATGTCTCCTGCTTGTAGTTTCCATAGTTTAAATAAGAGACAATATAGTCTGCAATTTAGGAGCACAGGTTTATAATCAGGAAATCTGAGGCTTGAATATTAATTCTGTCATGTACAGGTTATGTCCTGAGAAGGTGACTATTCACCTACTCATTTTAATCTCTAAATTTACTGAGGATTTACTATGTGATATCGCAATCTTGCAATTTCTATAATAACCTACCGAGAAGGTGCTTTTCTTATCTGTATTTCATAGATAAAGGAAATGAGGCTTAGAATTATTAAATAACTTGCACATGATATGCAACTAATATTGATGCAGCAGGATTTAAAAACTTGCACTGTCTGAAAAAATCATCTCAAATTCCCCTTACCCTAGAACTAGACATTCTTCATCATTAAAATATGGGCAACAATGTTTTCTTGAAAATTCTGTTGCAAGTTTTATCTCATTTTAAATTGGAAAATATGGCTTATTTAGAAAATAGAGAGAGAGAGAGAGTGAGAGAGAGAGAGAGAGAGAGAGAATGGGAGAGAGAGAGAGGAGATTCACCTTCCCATGGTAGGGGAGGGGGCCACAGCTAGGAAACACGGCTGCCATAGCTCAAAGAGCCATGTGGATGGAGCAGAATTTAACAAAGCAATGGCCAGAAAGCAAATGAAAGAGAAAGACAGACAGAGAGCAGAGAGAGGGAGAGAGAGACAGAGAGAGACAGAGAGAGAGACAGAGAGAGATTGATTCACCTCCTCAAGGTAGCATGGAGCTAAACATGGCCTGGTCAGTGCTTAGCAAAGCAATGGCATAAATTTAAAATTCTGCCTTCTGTAGATCCTAGAACAGTTCTGAAGCTTAGAAGGTGACCACATATACTGTCTAGGATCTTCCAATCCTCAAATTCTGCAGACTGAGAATGAGCTAAAATGTCAGGGTGGAATCATGGGGTTGGACTTAAACTTTAAAAGATTAAAAGCAATACAAATATTATATTCAATTACATACAATTATTTTTTTCAAGCTTGTTCTTCCAGGTAAAGCACTTAATATCTAGTAAAATAAACAGAAAAAAAGTTAGGTGCAATATATTAGGCATTAGAGTTGTATATATGCTTAAGGATTTATGATGATACAGTGGTGAGATACTTAACACAACATTAGGAAGTCAAAGAAAGTCTTATATGAAGAGAGGTGGAATCATGAGTTCTAGAAACAGAGATAAAGACAAAATATTATCCACTTAGGGAAGGCCATATGCAAATGCATTCAAATATGAATCATCTACACTAATTGGTAATTGATATGACTAATTGGTAATTGATATGACTAGAGAAATTGTGTCATGAGGCATTGGAGAAGGAGTGTGGATCATAGTCTGTTATTTTAACAATATTAAACTTTTGTAAAATATTGGGGACCCACTAGTTGCAATAGCATTAAAAAAAACCCTATACTAGCCTGTAATAGCTTGCTTGAGATAAGTAATTCCATTTTACAAAACCCTCCATTTTACCTGCTTACAACCAGAGATGACCCCTGCATGTAACTGCTGTAACCTTCCTGTAATCGCAAGTCCACATTCTTGTTCCCCTTGGTGCTTGGAAACTCCCTAATCACAAATTCCATGTCTAATCTAACTGTACCCTTGAGCAACCAAAAACCAAATATTCTGCCAAGAAATGTAATACAGCTTTCATAGTTTTTACCATTATAACCCCCTGCTTACTCTGTTTGAGGTCAAGAGTTCTTTGTGGCACTAGCCTGCTCTCAGCCTCTGGGTAATAAAGGACTCAAATTCAACTTTCTGCATGTTGGCAACTCCTTTCCCACAGTTTGGTTATAACATTTGGATGCCCCAGTGAGATACGCCAACCTTGGGAAGTGGCCTCGCTCTGACTCTCCCTGGCTTGGTGGAGAAGTTATAGGGGAGGTGTCCCTGGAGACGTTCCAGGACCCCATAACCTTGCATCTGGCTCAGGGGGAATTGGAATGACTGCTGGCTTCCCATCACCTCAAAAGTAACTGAGTCCATCTGTACTCTCCTAGGAGGTAAGAATCTATTCTGTTTGTGGCCATAATTCTGTATAAGGAAGTCATGACCTGATGGGGCCTTCTCTTGGACACTATTTAGCCAAGATGTTGGCTGAATAGAGTCCAGGTTCAGTTTCTGATTTCAGTTTTGATTTGCCTTTACTGGTTTTTTGACAACGTGGAGTCTCAGACTTCTAAACCCTCCAGTCCTCTGGACTGCATGATAAAGAATTTGCTGAGGACTATGGTGTCCACCTTTCAAAGGGCAAGCTCTGAGCCTTCTGTAAAGTTGACTGGCCTTTGTTTAATGTTGGATGACCCTCCACGGGGTCTCTGGATGTTCGTGTCACTGAGTCTGTTTGGAAGGTTGTTACAGGGACTCCTGGTCACCCTGAACAGTTCCCTGCATCAACCAGTGGTTAAGTTTAGTTCAAAATCCACCCCCATGGTTAAAGGCATGTTCCCTTGAAACCCCCAGTTGTGTCCTTGTTTCTAAACCTCTGGCCTGTATCCCTCCTTTTCCATTCTCCCCATCTCCTACCTCTACTGGGTTGTATCCTGTTTTACCCCTTCTACTGAAGATCCCCTTGAGGACCCAGCCATCTCTAACTCTAAACCTCTGCCTTATAATCCTCAGGCTTCTTCACCTATCGTCACCTCTTCCACACACACCCCCTTTGCCTTTTCTGCCTTTGGCTACCCATCTCCATTCTCACACTGACCCAGCCCCTCTCCTACCCCTCCAGGAAGTTCCTCCTCTTCAAGGGGCAGATCAGACTGAGTGGCCCTTCTTGGTGTATGCTCCTTTTTCTGTCTCTGATTTGTACAATTGGAAATACCAAAATCTGTCATTCTCAGGTAAGTCACAGGTTCTGACTCCCCTAAAGGAATCAGTCATGCTCACTCATCACCCCACCTGGGGTGACTGTCAACAGCTCCTTTTGACTCTATCTACCTCTGAGGAATGAGAGCACATCAGAGCTGAGGCCAAAAAAATCTACTCTAGCCTCAACTGTGGGTATACAGGAAGAAAGTCAGGACATGTTAGATGAAGTATTTCTCCCTTCTCACCCAGATCAGGACCCTAACACTTTGGCAGGGTCCAGGGCATTAGGTACCTATCACCAGACTATTAGCTGGTTTGAGGGGAGCAACTCAGAAGCCTGTCAATCTTTCTAAAACTACCAAGATTCTCCAGGATCCTGAGGAATTTTCAGGTGCATTTCTTGAATGCCTTAATGAGCCTTTTTGTACCTATACCCTGTTCGATCCCTTGGCCCCTGAGAATGCTCGAGTTATTTGGCATTCATAGCTCAAGTGGCTCCAGACATCCAAAAAAAGTTGCAAAAGTTTGAGGGTTTTGTGCGAATGAATATTTCTCAGCTGCTTGAAGTAGCCCAAAAGGTTTTTAATAACCGTGATGCTGAGAAACAGAAACAGATGACACAAGAGAAAGATAAACAGCCAGACATCAGGCAAGAATATTGGCAGCTGCCCTCCAAGCTCCTCAACCTGACTTGAAACTACCATGCCAGAGAAAAGGGGAAACCAAGAAAGAACTAAAAGGGACTGAGAGCACCCAATTAGAGAAGAATCAATGTGCATATTGCAGAGAATTCAGTCACTGGAAAAAGGATTGTCACCATCGCCCAAAAGTAGACAACCCCAAGTCAGTCTTTGCCAGAGACCAGCTCCAGCTGGGTTCAGGGAACCCCAAAGGTGGAGATGGCACCGGCGATTGGGGGAAGAAGAGAGAAAAAGAGAGAGAAAGAAAGAAAGAGACTGGATTCCAGTCTAGTGCAGAAGCGATGTGTGTTATTGGGAATTACAACGGGTCTTTTATACACAAAGTCAGATGTGGGGGGGCATCCCCCACCCACCAGAAACTTTAATCCATAAAAACTTAATCAATGATTGCCTATAAACCCTTTTCATATGATAATCTTAAAATCCTATAACAAAGGATAACCTAATCCGTGACTGATATATTCTATAAACCTTTTTCATCCTAAGCTGATTGATTTATGCCAAGTTAAACAATTCTATAGACGCTTAAGTATTTACTTTACAAACAAAAGTGGCCCATCCCAGAATGTTTGGAATGTGGCCCAGTCCAAAGTTCACAGTGGGCTACCTGCAAGTAACCCAGCCGCATTCTTTCAACAAAGTGGCTGTCTTCTAAAACTATATTCTACAATTTACACCTTCAATAAATCCTAAGATCATGACCCAGAAGCCTGTGACCAATACTAAGGCTCTTAGATGTGACACGAGTTTGAATTATGAGTTGTGTGAAAGCCAAAACTGCAGTTTGTGGAAGAATGGGAGTAATGAGTTTCTAAAGTTAGCTTGTGTTCGTCCCGATCTCAGAGTTTTTATGTATTGAGCTCACGGGAGCTTAATCTGGTTAGTGCTGAGTAGAAAGGGGGTGGAAATGGGGTCAATAGCTCCCGAACGCATCCTAGTGGTCTCGGGGTCAATGGCCCTTCCTGATCCCTAATGCTCATTGGGCCTCCGTGGCTGGCTCCCAACAAGTCTTGGTTCTGCTTTCTGCTGGGGGAACTTAAAATGACTCAGACTGAGGAGGCCAGGGCTCTTTTTCCTTAGGCTCCCAAGAGCTCATGGTAACCGCTGCTATCAGGGGCCTCTTGGTCCAACTTTTGGTGAACACTAGGTTGGAACTGTCAGTTCTAAAGTCACCATTGGGACCTGTGTCAAGCAAACAAATCTCAGTTCAGGGGGCAATGGGGGCAATTACCAACTGCAAATTTACTTCTAATCAAACTGTTGATTTAGGACAAAAATGATTTTACTCATTCCTCGTAGCTCCAGACTGCCCATTCCCTCTCATAGGCTTGGAGTTGCTTCAAAAGTTAATAGCTATCATGGTGTTTTCACCTGACAAAACTGAAATGTTTGTTCTCACTGCCTATCAGATGCTTTTAACTGTTCCACTTTCTGAAGAATACCTCCTAATTTTTTCTAATTCTCCCACTGAGAATGTCTTGCAAGCTTACTTCTACAGTTGCAGCAGAAGTTTCCTTCAGTTTGGGTGGAGACCAACCTGGCAGGAATGGTAAAAGCCTCACCCTCTGGTTGTGGTGAGTCTGTTGGCATCAGCGGCTCCTGTTCATGGTTGTCAATACCCTATTAGTTTACAGGCCCCCGCAAAAATTGCTCCACACATTAAAGGACTTTTAGCAGCTAATATTTTGTTATTTATTTATTTATTTTTTGAGTTGGAGTCTCACTGTCGCCCAGACTGGAGTGCAGTGGTCACTCCTGGCCACCGCAGCCTCGACCTGCTGGGGCTCTGGCGGTCATTCCACCTCAGCCTTCCAAGTAGCTGGAACTACAGGCATGTACTACTACGCCCAGCTAATTTTTTTATTTATTGTAGAGATGAGGTCTCGCCTGCCCAGGCGGGTCTCGAACCCGCGGGCTCAGGCAATCCACTCACCTCAGCCTCCCAAAGGCACGGGATTACAGGCTGAGCCACTGAGCCCGGCTAGCAGCTAATATTTTAACACCATGCAAGTCAGCATGGAACACTCCTTTCTTGCCAGTTCAAAAACCAGGAACTTCTGACTATTGACCAGTTCAGGACTTAAGGGAGGTCAATAAGTGGATTGAGACAATTCACCCTACTGTGCCCAACCTGTACACATTGCTCCATCTGCTTCCCCCTCAACATTGGGTGTACACTTCACTGGATCTAAAAGATGCCTTTTTCTCTATTCCCTTGTCCCCTGTCAGTCAACCCATGTTTGCTTTTGAATGGACAGATCCTGACTCAGGGGACACCAGTCAGTTGACTTGGACCCAGCGGCCACAAGGGTTCAAAAACTCCCAAACTCTTTCAGGGAGGTCTTGCACGAGGGCTTCTCAGGGTTCTGTACCTTGCGCCCTGAATGTACTTTACTCCAGTATGTAGATGATCTCCTGCTCATGGCAGCAGACTTAGATACTTGTTTACAAGGTACTAAGGCTCTATTACAGCTCCTTCAAGACTTGGATTATTGTGTATCCGCTAAAAAGGCACAGCTCTGCTTGACTGAAGTCTTCTATCTGGGATATCAGCTAAAAAAAGGTAAGCAAACCCTAACCATGACCCAGAAAGAAGCCATCCTCTGAATCCCCATGCCAACCTCGAAAAAAGTAGGTATGAGAATTCCTGGGGGTGGTGAGGTACTGTTGGCTGTGGATCCCAGGATTTGCTGAAATTGCAAAGCCTCTATACACAGCTCCAACAGGGGATCATCCCATTAAATGGACTGCTACTGAGGAACAAGTGTTCCAGCAGTTAAAGACAGCTCTTACCTAAGCCCCAGTCTTAGCCCTCCCAGATGTTACCAAGCCTTTCCACTTGTTTATTCATGAACAATGGGGAATCACAAAGGGGGTTGTTACCCAGACCCCAGGATGCTGGAGGCAACCAGTGGCTTATTTGTCCAAAACAGTAGATCCAGTAACCTCTGGATGGCCATCCTGTCTTCAGGCCATCACCACTACAGCTGTACTGGTGAAGTAAGCAGATAAACTGACTTTTGGCCAAAATACGGCCCTAACAGTTCCCCATACTGTTGAGACTCTGCTCCGGGGAGCCTCTGGCTGCTGGAGGTCAAACACTCGTCTCACCCAATATCAGAACCTCCTACTTGACCAGCCTCAACTAACTTTATCTCCCACTCAGAGCCTCGACCCAGCAACCCTACTGCCGGATGACAATCCGGAAACACCAGTTCATGACTGTGAGGACATACTGGACATCTCTCAAGTCAGCCGACCTGATCTTTGGGACACTCTTTTAAGCCAGACTGATGTTGACCTATTCATGGATGGCAGCAGTCCAGTAATAGAGGGAATTCACAAGGCTGGTGTGGCGGTAACCATGGCTCATGATGTAATCTGGTCACAGTCGTTGCCCAACAGCATGTCGGCTCAAAAGCCTGAGTTAAGTACTTTGACCCAGGCCCTACACTGGGGAACTGGGAAACGGGTAAATATTTATACTGACAGGAGATATGCTTCTGCTACTCTCCATGTTCATGCCATGATCTACAAGGAATGACGACTTCTTACCATGGCAGGCAAGACTATAAAGAACAAAGAAGAAATTTTGGAGGCTTTATGCCTCCCCGGGAAGTAGCCATCATCCATTGCAGGGGATACCAAAAATTGGACACTCTGGAAGCAACTGGAAACTCCCTGACAGACTGGGCAGCTTGAGAGGCAGTGGAACTTCCAGTTGAGCCTCTAACTATTCTGCTAACTAAAACTTTTCCAGTTCCTTCTCTCCCAAACAGCTCACATATACCCAGGAAGAAAAGAAACAGCGGACCTGGCAGGGGCTCACAAACAGTCTACAGGAGGTGGGTTAAAGACTTTAACATGGCTTTGCCTGCAGACCTCGGACATAACCTGGAAAAATAACTACATTCCTTCACCCACTTGGGAGATACTAAATTGACTGAGCTATTAGATCATTATTATCATATTGATGGCTTAAAAAACCTAGTTGCCACAGCAGTTGAAATGTGCCTTGCCTGCACCTAAGTCAATGCAAAACAAGGCCCAGATCATGGGATGGTATCAGGGCCTGAGGGTTAAGTCCTGGAGAAAAATGGGAAGTGGACTTTACAGAAGTAAAGCCCCCTCATGCAGGATACACATATCTGTTAGTATTTGTAGATACTATTTTCTGGATGGGTAGAAGCTTTTGCCACAAGAAATAAAACTGCTTTCAAAGTTACTGTTACCAAGTTTTTATTAAATGAAATTATTCCTAGGTTTGGGCTCCCTCTCCCAATTTGCGCTGATAATAGTCCTGCCTTTACCTCATCCATAATTCAACTGGTCAGTAAAGTGCTAAACATTGACTGGAAATTACATTGTGCTTACTGACCACAGAGCTCAGGACAGGTAGAAAAACCACTTTAACTAAATTAATAATAGAAAATGGTAAAAAAAACAGGTAAGCCTTTTGCCTTTGGCCCTTCTCCAGGGCTGATGTACCCCATTCAAGGCTGGGTTTACCCCATATGAAATCATGTTTGGGAGAACCCTCCTCCGTGACCCCAGTTATGAGATCACATTCTTGAAGAAATTACTAGTCAATCTCCGTTAAAGTATCTCCTGCCCCTCTGACAGGTCCAGGCTGTTGTCCACTCTGATGTCTGTGCTGTCTTGCTGACTCTGTCTTCCACACCTTGTTGTCCATTTCAGCCTGGGGACTTGGTCTTTGTCAAAAAGTTCCAGAAAGAAGGACTGACCCCTGCCTGAAAGGCACCCTTTGTCGTCATCATCACCACACCAACGGCACTCAAGGTTGATGGAACACCAGCTTGGACTCATTACTTGTGAGTCAAAAGAGCCAAGGCAAGTGACGTTGCTCCACTAACCTGCTCAGCCGACTGGACAACAGCCAGGGACCCTAAAAACCCTCTCAAAAATTGAGGGAGACCAGCTCCAGCCGGGTTCAGGGTACCCCAAAGGTGGAGACGGCGTCGGCGATTGGGAGGAAGAAGAAAGAAAGAGAGAGAGAGAGAAAGAGATTGGACTCTGGTCTAGTGCAGAAGCGATGTGTGCTATTGGGAATTACAACGGGTCTTTTATACACAAAGTCAGATGTGGGAGGGGCGTCCCCCACCCACCAGAAACCTTAATCCATGAAAACTTAATCAATGATTGCCTTTAAACCCTTTTCATATGATAATCTTAAAATCCCATAACAAACGATAACCTAATCCGTGACTGACATATTCTACAAACCTTTTTCATTCTAAGCTGATTGATTTATGCCAAGTTAAGCAATTCTGTAGAAGCTTAAGTATTCACTTTACAAACGAAAGTGGCCCATCCCAGAATATTTGGAATGTAGCCCTGTCCAAAGTTCACAGTGGGCTACCTGCAAGTAACCCAGCTGCATTCTTTCAACAAAATGGCTGTCTTCTAAAACTGTGTTCTACAATTTACACCTTCAATAAATCTTAAGATCATGACCCAGAAGCCTGTGACCAATACTAAGGCTCTTAGATGTGACACAAGTTTGAATTATAAGTTTTGTGAAAGCCAAAACTGCAGTTTGTGGAAGAATGGGAGCAATGAGCTTCTAAAGTTAGCTTTTGTTCATCCCGATCTCAGAGTTTCTATGTTTTGAACTCACAGGAGCTTAATCTGGTTAGTGCTGAGTAGAAAGGGGGAGGAAATGGGGTCAATAGCTTCCAAACACATCCTAATGGTCTCAGGGTCAACGGCCCTTCCTGATCCCTGACGCTCAGTTGGCTTCTGTGGCTGACTCCCAACAGAAAATCACCTTCTGAGCCCACTGTCCTGCTTCAACTGTACCATGGGCTGACCAACCGACACCCAGCTGAAACGTGAGAATCCTGTTGCACAGAATAGACTGTTTTATTAAATAATAATTCCCTGAATGTATTGTTACCACCCTTTAATCCTTGCCTTATTCATTTCGATGGCCCTAGCTTTATTTAGGCAGACCTGATCTCTTTCGCTCCCACAGAATGGAAATGTGGCAAAAAGTCTGTTCTACTATCCTCCCTCTCATGCATAGGATATATTACTGCCCTACTATGTTTATAATAGGATAACTTGCTTTATCTTAACTGAAGAGTCCATGGACACCCTGTATTCTTTCTCCCTGACTTCTTTCACATCCAAAAACATCCTAGCAACCCAAGACTGGACCGGCCCTCTCAGCCTGGTCCAATTCAGTGTAGATCTGGCAGACCTAACAAATACAAGAAAATTTGTCAGTGGTCTCTCCCTCATGCTATATGTAATAATGGTGATTTTTATTATACTTTACAAGGAGTAGATTTTTATCTATGTCTGAAAATCCCACAACTCAAGAATGTGGCCAAGCTAATCACTTCTGTTGCCTGTACTGGGAATGTGCCACTATTGCTACTTGCAGTGGGGGACCAAATGATACATACTGAATCACTCTTTGGCAGGGTACTAGCCCAGACCCTGCTAAGTTGTCTATATATGTAAAATCACTGATGCCCTCCACAATTCTTGGAGTACAGGCAATACCTGGGGTATACGACTTTATGTACAGAATTATGACCATGGTGCCTTATTCACCATCTGACGGTGAAAATGTGCCTATAAATCTGGACAGACGCCTAAGGCCATTGGCAGAGCTGCAGGATCCCTTGTTTGGTTACCACCAGTCTCTGCCTCAATCTCTGCCTTCTGGCAACAAAGTCACTGCCCCACGTTCACCGCAACAGCTCCTGAGTTCACCTCGACCACTTTCAAACCTGGCCTGCCATCCCCCCTAGTCTTTTTTCTATGTTAACTACCATCTGCTTAATGTACCCTCTGCTTAATGCCACTATGCCCCAGTTGGCCTCAGATTGCTGGCTTTGCTTAAAGCTAAAACCCCTTACTATGTGGGCCTAGGAGTTGAAACTCCTATCATTAGTAATGCAGACAGAACTAAATACTCTCTGGAAATGGTTCACATTTCTCTAGGTGATGTAGCTGATAATGCCTCCTGCCTTATAACTCTAGGTTTCAGTCTAACAGCTTCTCTGTTTTTGGATATTTGTAACTTATCTCTCACCCTAACCATGGCTGAATCTATGGCCTATGTGGCTCCTGCCAACACATGGTTAGCTAGTTCAACAGGTCTTACAAAATGTGCTTCTACCAAAAAATTAATCAATCAGCCTACCTTATATATTACTTTTCATGTGCTAGCTCAGGTTTATGCTTATATGGTCCCAAAGGAGCCCTTCTACTCAATCCCCCTGGTCTTCCAACTGCTCATAAAAAACACACTGTTCCCTTACTAGTACCTGCCTTAGTCGGGCTAAGTGTAACTGGAAAGCCTGCAATTGGCACCTTTGCTCTGGTCTGTGGAGAGCTAAATCTATCTAACCTTGCACAAGAAATTGATGCTGACCTAGGAAGTCTACAATTTACCATGGACCAACTCCATGACCAGGTAGAATCCCTGGCTGAAGTTGTCCTCTAAAATTGTAGAGGCCTAGACTTACTTTTCCTATCCCAAGGAGGACTTTGTGTAGCCCTCAGAGAAGTTTGCTGGTTCTATGCCAACATATCAGGGGTTATTAAAGACACCCTCCAGAGGGTCTGAGAAAATTTGGACAAATGACAAAAAGAAAGGGAAAATAATAAATCTTGGTTCCAATCCTTGTTCAAACCTGGATTGGAACCCATGGCTAACAATTCTTGTTACTGGTCTAGTTGGACCCCTCATCCTTCTCCTCCTTGGTTTGCTCATAGGGTCTGGCATAACAAATTGGTTTATTCATTTTGTCAAGCAACAGATCAGTTCTGTAAAACTCATGTATATAAGATCCCACTGCAATAGTATGCCTATGACTGATGAGTCAATGCATTGACTCATGAACAAATAAAAGGGGGGAATGTAGTAGCGTAAAAAAAAAACAAAAAACAACCCTATAATAGCCTGTAATAGCTTGCTTGACATAAGTAACTCAATTTACAAATCCTCCATCTTGGCTGCTTACAACCAGAGATGAGCCCCCGCATGGAACTGCTGTAACCTTCCTGTAATTGCAAGCCCACATTCTTGCTCCCCTTGGTGCCTGGCAACTCCTTAATCACAGGTTTCGTATCTAATCTGACCGTACCCTTGCACAACCAAAAACCAAATGTTCTGCCAAGAAATGTAACACAGCTTTTGTAGTTTTTGTCTTTATAAACCCCCTACTTATTGCTCGAGGCCGAGAGTTCTTTGTGGCACTAGCCTGCTCTCTACCGCCGGGTAATAAGGGACTCACATTTGACGTTCTGCATGTTGGCAACCCCTTCCTTGCAGTCTGGGTATAACATCGTCATCCTATCTTGCTGTAGAAAGAATTGGTGAATATCTGCTGATTTTATTATCAAAGCATGTGTTATTCATTTTCCTAGTAACAGATTCCTAGTCTTTCAAGGAATTTATTCTCCACTGTCCTCTCTCTGAGCCTTTCTCACCTCCAGGGATTGTCATGTGACTTGGGCTAGCCAGTCAAATATCCCATAGCTCATAAGTTGGAAATAAGCAACTAGAACAACTGGAAACAGAGAGTTCCAGCAGAAGGGCTTTTGTGAATGTTTCAGATCATCTCTCTCTTCCACTGGGACTGGTGTCCAAGACTGGAATTGTCAGTGCATATCTGGACTTCACCAGAAGGAGGTTACTGCCTCAGGGTTGAGCCACTCAGGAAAACAACAACACAAAGAGAAGGTGAGTGAGAGTGAGTTCTAAGGACACTGACTCAATCTTCTCTGTATTTACCTGTGAACTTCTGTTATCACAAGCAATAAGCTTAACATGGTTGGGGAAAAATGAACAAATTTGAAGTGAGTTTAGTTTTGTACACACTTCACTGTACCCAAATGAATCCTGATCAACAGGGAAGCCTAGTGATGTATGTTTTAGTTACCACTGTTTAAGAGATGCCATTAATTCATGGCGATGAGAACTGCTGATGGGTTTATATTTCAGTCAGATGAGGTGAAAGCTCTCTGACCAAAAAGCCCTTTCAAAAATGCATTCACATCTAAATTACATGACAGATATTCATAAAATATGTATTCTCTTTATTCCTCTGAGAACATAACTAAGTTTCTCTTTTTTTATTTATAAATTATGTATCTCAGCAAGTGGAGGTGTCTTGACCTGCAGTTATCCTCAGTGCTTCATCATCTCATGAGGCTATTCCAGTAGAATACACTTTTCCTTCTCATTATCTAAAATCTGACTGTCCTCTAAACCAAAAGGAATTGGTCTCTGTTCTATCACATGCAATTCAATCCCCAGTGGTTGAACTGGGTTCCAAGTTCTATTACAGAAGCTGGGACACTAACACAGAAGACACATTCTCTGCCTTACTGCTGCTCAAAGTTCACTGGTAGAGACAAATATATAGATTTATTACTTATGTGCATAAATACAAGCAAGTGCAAAATGCAGTGGACACTGAAAAGGGCATGGCTACATGCACTGGTTCAGAGCAGGGTAAGTCATGTCAGTGGAGACTTCAGCGGGAAGATTCCACACTCTGCAGGATAATTGACAGTGGATGTAACATTTACTTTTTACATACTTGGTCTATATTCATCTAAATCTATCAGCTTTCCAAATAGCTGGCTTACTATAAAAAGAATTACCTCTGCCTGTGTAAACTCCTTTTTCTCAAAATTGTTATGCTACAACGAATATAAGTTCAACATTTTCCCCTTTTTTCAGTTGCAAAAAACATACTTATCATGAAGAGAAGAGCAAAGAGGTAAAACACTGAGAAAGATTTGTCTGGTTTTAAAATTCTATGTTGATTCACTGTGATTCTTTCAAACAGATTGGTGACAAAGTAAAAGTCAGAATAAATTTTTATCTTAATTTATGCTTTAAATCCATCTATTTTTCAGAATATAAATAAGATATGAGAAAAAAAGACTCAGTTGACTAGAATATAGTGGTTTTTTGTGGTCTTCAATTTTTATTCAAAAGGAAAAACAAAGATATTTTTAAGTTGTTTTAAGAGGCACACAAAAGCCTTTCTGAACTCACCAGATTTAAAACCATAAGGCAGCAGAATCTCATTTTGGAAATGTAACCAAGTCAAACATTCTTGATTGTACTCTGCAGTTAATAGCTTGATTACATTTAGAATTCCTTTCTTCATCATTTGAGTTTTCCCCTTAGTTTACACTGTTGTTCAGTAGTACTGTCTCTTAAATATCTGCAGCAGATTAAAAATATTTACAAAGCCGGGCTTGATGGCTCAGCCTGTAGTCAAGTGCCTTTGGGAGGCGGAGGTGAGTGGATTCCCTGAGCCCGCGGGTTTGAGACCCACCTGGGCAACTTGGCAAGACCTCATCTCTACAATAAATAAAAAATTTAGCCGGGCATGGTAGCATGCGTCTGTAGTTCCAGCTACTTGGAAGGCTAAGGCGAAGGATCGCCGGAGCCCAGCAGATCTAGGCTGCGGTGGCCGGGATCAGCCACTGCACTCCAGTCTGGGTGACAGAGTGAGACTCCAACCCAAAAAAAAAAAAAAAAAAAAAAAAAAAAAAATATATATATATATATATATATATATATATATATATTTACAGATGGTATAATATAAATGATACTTATTCATTTATTATTGCATCCTTCTTATTTTTGAAATATATTGGTGTTTGAGTTAATGTTTTTAGAATTATGAATCACAATCTCCACACAATATATCTAGAAATAAGTACACATTGCCAATAATTTTTATGTTCAGTAATTATTTATTTTAAAAATTAATCTGTTACTTCATGATATATAAGTTTGCATATGTAAAAGGCAAAAGAATATATAGATAATATCTTGGAATTGCTAAGTTAATATAGCAAGGTGATTTTTAAAAAGTTAACATAAATATTCTTATTTTTTATATGTAAGTAATGAAAAATGAAAAAATCAACATTTATAATAGCATCCATAAGTCTAATTCCTGAAAATATACCTAGAGAGTTTATAAATCTTTACCCAGAAAACTGTATAACATAAGTGAAAGATGTTAAAGGCCTAAGTAGCATGTTTATGTGTTCAGAAATGCAACATTCAAAAGGTATACATTTCATATAATTTAATCTATGAATTCAACAGCATATTGATACGATTTTAGTATCTTTGGAAATAAAAATTAATAATCTGGTGCTAAAATTTCCTTGGACTATGTAAACTTTTGTGCTAGATTTTTTTACTCAACATTATGTTTTTGAGGTTCATTGATGTTATAACAAGTATCAGTGATTCCTCTCTTTTTTGTGTGACTGGATTTTATTTCATTGCACAGATATATCACAATTTGTTTATCTGTTCGTCAGTTGACAGACAGTTGATCTGTTTTCATATTTTGACTGTCTTTAATAGTGCTATCAACCTGCATATACCTGTATTTGTTTGAATACCTGTTTTGATTTTATTTGGGCAGATACCAAGGAGTGGAATTAATTGGCCATCTCATAATTCTATGTTTAACATTATGTTTGTTCACAGTGGCTGAACCGTGTCCATTTTCATCAGCTATTTAAGGGTTCCCATTTCTCTTTTTTTCTGTCTTCTCTCTCTCTTTTTCTCTGTATCTCTCTCTCTCTCTTTCTCATTATAGCTATTCTAGTAGGTATGAAGTGGTAGCTCCTTGTGGTTTTAAGTTGCATTTCCTTAATAATTAGTGTTATTAACCATTTTTTATGTTCCTATGACTATTTGTATACCTTTTTTGAATAATTGTGTATTGAAGTGCTTTGGATATTTTTAATTTTAGCGTAAATTTGTATAATGTTTGTGGAAATCTTTTCAGAAATATATGCTAATTTTAAACATATGCATTACCTATGATTTAACAAATATAATTTTAGATATGTAATCAACATAATGTGTTTACCAGTAACAAGTGAAAGCTGTATGTAGCAGTGCTATTCATTCTGACCAACAGTTATCAACAATTCACATACTCATCAATAGTATGAATAAATAATTTGTGGTATATTAAGAACTTATAATTTTATGCAATGTTGAAAATAAATGTGGGTGTGTATTGCAATATAAGTTGGTGTGAAGGAAGCAAGAAACTAACATTACATGCTGTAAGATTTTATTTATCTGAAGTTCATCTTTAGATAGATTTAGACTTGAATGGTAGACATGAGAAACCTGCCCCAAAACTTAATGAAAGTCATTTATCAGTGCAGGGAGGTTTTTGGGAAACTCCTTTGGGTTTTCAAGATATAGGATCATATTGTCTGCAAAGAAGGCAGCTTGACTTCCTCTTTTCCTATTTGAATACCCCTGGTTTTCTTCTCTTGGACTGATTGCTCTAGCAAGAATTTTCAGCACTAGGTTGAATAGAAGGGGTGAGAGTGGGCAATCTTGATTTGTTCCCATTTTTTAGGGAGGATGCTTCCAACTTCATATTTCCATTCCAGCAGTATGTTGGCTGTGGGTTTATCATAGATGGCTCTTACTGTTTTGAGAAATGTTCCTTCTGTGCTTAGACATTCAAGAGTTTTTTTTTTTTCTTCATCAAGAAAGGATGCTGGATATTGTTGGGAGCCTTTTGGGCATCTAATAATATAATCACAAGGTTCTTGTTTTTACATCTGTATAAAATCAACATACAAAAGACAGTGGAATTTCTACATATCAGTAAAATACTGGCAGAGAACCAAACAAAAAGCACAATCCTATTCACAATAGTCACAAAAAATGAATGATATGCAAAAAAAAAAAAGAAAGAAAAAGAAATATTTGGCATCTTCCTAACCAGAGAAGTGAAAGGTTTTTACAATGAGAACTATAAAACACTGCTCAAAGAAATCAAAGAGGACACAAACAAATGGAAAAAACATTTCATGCTCATAAGTCAGAAGAATCAATATTGTCAGAATGTTCATCCTAACCAAGACAATCTACAATTCAATACAATCCCCATCAAATTACCAATGTCATTCTAGACTGAGAAATGACAATACAGAAATTCATATGAAAACAAAAAAGAAGACAAATAGGCCAAAACAATCCTCAGCAAAAGAACCAAATCATGTGGTATCATACTTCCAGACTTGAAACATTACTGTAAGGCTACAATAATCAAAACAGCCTGGCTTTGGTAGAAGAACAGACATGTAGGCCAATGGAACAAGAGAGAGATTCTGGAAGCAAAAACTCAATCTCTCAACCAACTCATCTTTGACAAAGCCATCAATAACAACCATTGGAAAGAGGAGACCTTATTTAGCAAATGGTGCTGGGAAAGCTGACTGATCACATGCAGAAGAATGAAACAGGACCCTTACTTATCATCATATTGAAAAATCAATTCTACATAGATCAGTGTCCTAAATGTAAAACTTCAAACCATGTGAATTTTAGAAGAACATTCAGGAGACACTCTTATGCACACTGGAGTAGGCAACCGATTCTTGTTCACAACTCTGAAAGTGTATGCCATAAGAGGTAAGGGACATGGTCAAACTGAAGAGCTTTTGCACAGCAAAAGAAAACATCAAGCGAGTGAGGAGACAGCTCACTGGATGGGGAAAATGTGTTGGCTACGTGTATCTAATGAAGATCTAGCATAAATGATCTACAAGGAACTCAAATAAGCCAAAAGAAAAAAAAAACGAACAGGCTTATTAAAAAGCGGGTAAAATACACGAGAAGGCATTTCTCCAAAGAAGACGTATGAACAGCCATCCGATACATGTAAAATGCTCACCCTCCCTCATCATCAGACAAACGCAGATTAAAACCGCACTGACTTGCATCTCCCTGATGATTAGTGAGGTTGAACATTTCTTCATGTGTTTGTTGGCTGCTCGGATGTCCTCTTTTGTGAAGTGTCTGTTCATATCTTTTGCCCATTTTTCACTCATATGATGGACCTTGAACATCCAATGTAGTACTATAAGATAATGACTGACAGTACTGGGAAACTATGGAGGGGGGAGGTGGGATTAACAGTAGCAAATATCTGTCTGGGGATGGGGAAACACCTGTTATCAACAGGGTGCCTGAATGAAATGTAATTGTACACCTAACCCTTAACTGTACCCCACAAACCCATAATAACAAATATTGATTATGAAAAAAAAACCAAAAAACACCGTACTGACATACCACCCGACTCCAGTCAGGATGGCCATCATTAAAATTCAAAAAGCAACAGAAGCTAGTGAGGGTATGGAGAAAAGGGAATGCTTCTACACTGTTGGTGGGAGTGCAGACTAGTTCAGCCTCTATGAAAAACATGGTAGCAATTTTTAGAAGATCTAGAAATTACCTCCCATATGACCCAAAAATCTCCCTCCTGGGAACATGCCTGGAAGAACTCAAATCATTCTACAAAAAAGATATTTTCACATGCATGTTTATTGAAGCACTATTCACAATAACAAAACATGGAACCAACCTCGCTGCCCATCAAAAGCAGACTGGATAAAGAAAATGTGGTACATAAATACAACAGAATAAAATGTAGGCATAAAGAACAAAATTACAGACTCCACAGCAAACTGGATGGATTTAGAGTCCGTTATACTCAGTGATCTATCACAGAAACCCAAACTGAATACCACATGTTGTCTCTCATAAGTGGTTCCTGAACATTTATCACAATACTTCGAGAGGGATTGGCAGCAATGGGACGCTACCGGGGGAAGGGGTGGTTCATATAACATCGCCAAGTGTGCCTAATCCTACACCAGCAGAAGTGAGGACCAGTCGGAGGCCTAAACTTCACCTGCACATGGACTACTTTTGTACCTAATCCTGACTTGTACCCCCCATTTTGATAATAAAATAAAGTTTAAAAAAGTGATGAGTGGTTAAATTTGGGAAAGTAGGTGGGCACAGTTACTGGAAAATGGCGAAAAAGGAACTTATGGCTGGGAGGTTACGTTGTAGGTGGTGGTTACATATGTGTGTGTACCTTGTGATAAACCACAGGTCTCTACACTTATGGCAGGTGCACATTTCTGAGATGGATTCAATTAAATGGTTTATTTAGAAATGTTGATTATCAGTGATATGCTAGAACGGTATTAGTGGAAGTGATAGTAAATAAATAAGCACTTACTTTTTTCTGAATTGAATGTCAACAGTTGCAGAAAGGTCACAGTAGTTTGATAACACTTGAAGATTTGGCAGATAGTGTAAATTGTGTCACATAATGCTAATTTGACTTACATTCAAATTAGAATGCACATATTTGTCATATCGATAAACTTATTTGAATAAATACTTTTATTATTTATTTTGACTATTCTGATGTATTCCTAGCTCCTTTGTTATCAGGATTTTCCTGTTGACTTGTTCTTGATTTGTAATTATGCCTAAAGAATTATTTTGTATTGTATGTTAATTTTCCTGGAAGCGTGTTTCTGCCAGAGAGGTCATACTTCTAAACACACAGATGCCATAATGTATAACAAGAACTTTGGTAAAAACCACATAAGATGCAGAATAAGTGAAAGGGATTCTTTTTGGTAAAGTAATGGCTTAGTAATTGTTTCATTTATTAAGGTGCTCAGGCATGTGCATTTGAAAAAAAAATGAGAAAATGATGTTTGTGGCATGGAAAAGAATGGTGCATTGTGACTGTTTCCCTGTCATTCCATCAGCTTCCATGGAGAGAATTGTATGCTAACACAACAAATCAGATGGCCACCAAGATGAGGATTCCTTTACACATCTGTGTGAAATGGCTAATTCTCTATACTGTGGGATTATTTTCTGATGACATTTTAGAGGTTGATAACACAGTTAAAGTGCTGTTCAAACTGTTGGATTCTGTGCTGCTTGAACCTTTCAACAATATGGAATCAAATTAGTATCCACGATGAGCTTGATGACGAGTTTTTAGTTAGGATAGTGATGACTGCAAAACAGGAAAATTATTGCCTACTAGAAATGTGAGAGAAATTGTCTTCATACATTTGGGAAGAAAATCATACTGAATTGCTTATGCTTTTGTGTGTCTAAACCCTAGAAACAGATTTTTTGTTTATTTCTAAGCCTGTAGTTATACTTTTTCAGTGCTTTTCACAAATTTTCGTCAAAAGTTTCCTACATTTTATAATTATTTAAAAAATATTTATAAGTAATAAAATTTGTGTGCTGCCTAAAAGCACTGCATAATAAACCTATTTATGTTCAATTAATTGAATAATCATTGAGTACAAGTCTAAGACTGGGAGTGTAGGAAGCCTGCAGCTGCAGTTGTTCAGTGTCTTTGACCTTAAGAAGATTATAATTACGAAGATATTATGTATATATGTGTGCATAGTATATCTATATATTTATTCTCATATAAACATGTATATATAATATATTCATGCACACATAGATGTATAGATATACATGCAATTATATATGGGATATATCCAATATAACAGGTACAATATTAGGAGTAATTATTTGAATTAAAAAGGAAGAATTACAGTTTTATCTGTCATGTCTAAATAACGATTTAATTGAATATATAATAATGATATGTGCTTTCTTTAAAAAGCCGTATAATAAAATGAAGAAGAAAGCAACAAATTACCTTCAGTGTGACCATTTAGAAATGACTAGTGTTAAAATTTGGTAATTACATCAGTCAGAAGCAGATTATAAAGTTCAGAAATTTTAAGCAGAAAGCAATTTATTAATAATTTTTGAAAGGGCTGAGGAAATAACTCTTTCAAGAAAAAACTAAGCTGAATGTCCAGCCACACAAAAGTATTGGTTGGTTGATGCAGCTGCTGTGTTTTCTAATAGCAAGACAAAACTAAATCAGAAGCCACCACCATGGATACTGCCATCGTAATGAAGCCCCTTAAATAAAGATGGGTATTGACAAAATGGGTAACCTACGTCTTTCTCTTTCCCCAACATAACTTTGTCTCAAGCAAAACTCTTGCCCAGATGCCTTTCTCTTAATTTTGTTCAAAGTCAAAATCTACTGTAAATATGACTAATTGGCAGAATCCAAATAGCATTTATTAGCTTACATGTAAGCAAACCAGTGATAGAGATCATTTTAGCTTTCTCAGCTCTGCTGACAAGAAGAGGATTACAACTGTTGGTGAATATACCAACTTACTTGTCTTCATTTGAACCATATAGGTCAATAAATAGATGGAAGGATGGAAGGATGGAAGGATGGATGGATGGATGGATGGATGGATGGATGGATGATTGAATATACATAGGGATAGATGGTAGGTGAGTAGGTAGACAGATAGGTGAACCATAAGAATTATTAAATGTAAACATATTATGCATTTTTCTAAGAAATTTGTTAAAGTTAATTGCACTTGAAACTCACAGATGAAAAATTGAAATTCAATGAAAAAATGTCAAATTTATGGTAATTGTTTCTTACCAAAAAAGAACATTTCTAAAAAAATAGTTTGGAGATTAGAGTCAGAGGTAAAATGATTATAAGTAACTTCAAGAGATTAATGTCTCTTTTGGTAAATTTCATGTTTTATTCATTCATTTAATGCTACAAAAGATGAAATAAAAAGTTGTATATTTTTACTAAGCCTCTTAACTGCTCTTGATTATATTATATATTTTGAACTCTGTAGAGGTTTTTAAATATTTGCATTCTCTTCAATAAGCTTAACTACCTAAGCTGTTTAGTTATTTTAATTGATCCTATTAAGCATACAATAAAAAGTGTAGGTCCCAGAGTCAGGTTTAATGAGTTTTGACAAATATATATATACATATGAAGCCACCAATATAATCAAGATATTAAAAAATCCTGTATCATTTTGGAAGGCATTTTCATGCCCTTTGCAGAAGATTCTCCCTTCTAAACCCTGTATCAGGCATGTAGAAATATGCTTTTTAGTTATTATAGAAGAGTTGCAATTTTTTTTCTGCAATTTAATACCAACAAAATTATGCATTATGCATTCTTTTGTGACTGGCTTCTTTTTCTCAGTGTAATGGTTTTTAAGATTTATTCACATTGCTATATAATCAGCAGTTGCTTCTTTTCTCCTTTCATCTTTTTTCTGAATATTATCCCATTGCATAGATATACTTCAATTAGTTTACTATTTATCTACTGAAAAATAGTTGAGTTGTTTTATGTTTTAGGCTACTATGAGTAAAATGATATAAGAATCATTAATACCCAAGTCATTGTATTGTGTGTGTGTGTGTGTGTGTGTGTGTGTGTGTGTGTGTGTGTATGTAAATATAATAAAATATATATATTTTTCATTTCTGTGGAATACGTGGACATACAATTGCTGAGTGATGTAAGATGACTTTAACTTCATATGAAATTTCCAAAATATTTTTTCAAAAGGATGATACCATTTCCCCCATATTAATGCATAAAGGTTTCAGTTTATCCACATTCTCAGACAGAAAAAAATATTGTTATTGCCCATTTTGAATTATAGAAACTTTGGTGGTTATGTAGTACTAAATAATTATGACTTTAATTTGCATGTGTTTGAAAACTAATGATTTTAAATAACTTTTAGGGGTGGGAAGATGGAAGTGGAGCTGGTTGGATTGTGTGAGTCTTCGTGTGAGCAAGTGTAAGGACAAATTTGTGTGCATGTCGGTGTGTCAGTGGGTGAGCGAGTGGCTGACGGAATGGGACTTGGAAACAAGCAGCATGGGGTCTTTGGGTGATATGGCTGGCACTGCAGCTTCTCTGCTCTGATCCCAGTATTTCCCACAGCTCAGGAGCAAGTGCCATTTTTCTGAAATTAACAAAGCCCTCCTCAGCAAGAAGCTACTAGAATTGACTGCCGCTCGGTGTCCAGCTCTGCCAACATCACCTTCAGCACCAGGCTGGACACTGGCAGCCATGGCCATGAGGAGAGCAAAGTGAGGGAGACAGAGACTTTGTCCCACTGGAGGAGATGAAACAAGCACCCCACCATCATCTTGAAATCTGGGCAGGAAAGTGTTGTGGGGTCCCCGCCATTGAGCAACAGACCCACTCTTGGAGACTGTTAGGTAAACCCACATTGCTCTGGGGTTGATCATGGGACCAGAGGGAGTACCTTGAGAACACCAGCTTTGGACTGACAGAGTGTGTGTGGAATCCCAGGAGCCTCATCCCCCACCCTGACCCAGCTGCAAGACAAAGGGTGCAACCATTAAAGAATAAGGAAGACCTAGCTGGAGAAGGGCAGTGGTAAGTGTCCCTACTCCCAGTGACCCTGTAAATGTCAGACCCAAATGGTTAAGGTGAGGCTGAGAAACCTACTATGGGATAAGCCTGTTTGGCACACCTGCTGCCAGCACCTGAGGAAGAGATAGTCTGGGACCTCCTGCTAGGAGGGAATCCTCTTGATCACAAGGAGAGAGGTGCAACTGTGGAAGTCTGACACCCCTCAGCCCTATTGTGGACTTTGTGCTGGGATGATTGGAAGCAAGCCAGCATCCCCACTCTTCCTGCACCAAACAACAATCACACTCAGCAGGAGATGGAAAATCTATCCCCTAGGCTTACCTAAACAGGCTGAGAGGAATAAACGTGCCAAAAGAGGGTATTCAGTGTTCAGGATTTTTAATTCTTCTTTCATTTTTGGTTGTGTGTGTGTATATGTGTGTGTGTGTGGGTGTATGTGTTCCTTTTTGGTTTGCCTTTTTTGTGTGTTTTTCTTTGTGTGTGTGTGTGTGTGTGTGTGTGTGTGTGTGTGTGTATTAGTGTGAGAGTGTTTGTTTTGCAGTTTTCCTCCTTTGCTGATTTTTGTTTTCCTTTGTTTTGTGTGTGTGATAATGTGTACATGAGAATTTGTTTTGTAGTTTTTCCCTTTTTGTTTTGTTCTTATTTTTGTTTGTTGTTTATTTTTGTTTTGTTTTTCATGTTTGTGTGAATGTGTGCATGAGGCATCATTTTGCAGTTCTCCCCCACTTTTTTGTTTAGTTGCTTGTTTTGTTTGTTCATTTTTATTTTTATGTTTTGGTCTATTCTCTTTCCTTTTACTTTTCTCTGTTCTCTTCACTTTTTTCACTTTATCTCAGATTCAGGGGGTACACATATGTACTCATCAGATCAATATATTGTGTGCTGCTGGGGATTGAATATCAAGAGGCTCAGACCCCAGTGAGTGAACATTGTGAACTCCCCACCTTCCACTTTATTTGATGTTGAAAACTACAAGAGACAGCACAGCTACCTACCCCCAGCCATGTTTCAAAATTTAACAAATTTGAAGGCCTGCTCAAGGAATGATAGGGAGCTGAGCAAACAACAGCTGTGAAAGCCTTTCCCTCTACTACTGAATAATGGATTTAAAGAGAAAGGAGCCGGGCTCAGTGGCTCAGCCTGTAATCCTGCACCTTTGGGAGGCTGAGGTGAGTGGATTGCCTGAGCCCACGGCTTCGAGACCCACCTGGGCAGCTAGACCTCATCTCTACAATAAATCAAAAAATCAGCTGGGCGTGGTAGCACATGCCTGTAATTCTGGCTACTTGGAAGGTTGAGGCAGAAGGATCACCAGAGCCCAGTGGGTAGAGGCTGCGGTGGCTGGGAGTGGCCACTGCACTCCAGTCTGGGTGACAGAGTAAGACTCTGACCCAAAAAATAAAGAAAGAAAGAAAGAAAGAAAGAGAAAGAGATCTGTCACAAATGAGGAAAAATCAGTGGAAGAACACAGGTAACCCCAAGAGTACCAAAGAGTCAATGCCTGAAATCAGGGAGTGGATGGAAACAGTGAACAAGTCTGAAGAAAGACAAGAAGCAACACTGAAATAAATGATAACCCAGATTCTGACCATAACATACTTAGTTCAGAAAATAAAAAACAAGCTGGCAAGCATGGAAATAAGAATTAACCAAGCAGAGGAAAGACTCTCAGAGCTTGAAGACCAAAATATGGAATTAACTCCATCTGTTAAAAGCATAGAAAGAAAATTTAAAAACAAACAAAGCCTCCAAGAGATGTGCCATTATATCAAGAAACCAAACTTATGTCTGACTGTTATTCCTGAAGCAGAAAGGGAAATGGAGAGCACCTTGGAACAAGCATTTCATGAAGTTATCTGAGAAAACATTTCCCATCTCACCAGAGATGTGACTATCAAAACACAAGAGATTCAGAGAACCACTTCAAGGCATCAAATGAAAAGACCAAGCCTTAGACACATAGTCATTCACCTACACAAAGTAGGCATAAAATAAAAATTCCTAGAGGCAGCAAGAGAGAAAGGTCAGGCTACCTATTGGGGAAGACCAAACAGAATAGGAACAAACTTACTGACGGAAACACTACAAGCTAGAAAGGACTGGAGTCCAATTTCAAAGTTCTCAAAGATAAATGATTCCAACCAAGAATTTTCTACCCAACTAAGCTCAGCTTCATCAGCAATGAAAAACTAAAATCCTTCCCAGACAACCAATCCCTAAGAGACTATGCTGCTTCCGGACCAGCTCTGCAGGAGATGCTTAAGAAGGTATTGAGCACAGAAGAAAAAGAATGTCAATCATGCACTTCACAGGAGTACACACAAACACAGATCCAACACAGCACACAGCATGCAAAATTTAAAACAAACATATATATCAATGCAAGCATTAAAAGAACACAAAATGAACTTATAAGAACTTCTATGACAGGGATGAACTCTCACATTTCAATAATCAATCTGAATATCATTGGACTCAAAGCACCGCTGAAAATACATAGAGTGGTAAACTGGATAAAAAAGCATGCCCCACTCATATGCTGCCTCAAGGAAACACATCTCACTACATAGGACACCCACAGGCTCAAAGTTAAAGGATAAAAAAGTAAACTTTCCGATGAGTCGAAAACTAAAATAGGTAGAAGTTGTGATTTTTTATTATCAGACAAAACAATCTTGTTTTTTTTTTTTTTGAGTTGGAGTCTCACTCTGTCACTCAGACTGGAGTGCAGTGGCCACTCCCGGCCACCGCACCCTTGACCTGCTGGGCTCCGGTGATCCTTTCGCCTCAGCCTTCCAAGTAGCCAGAATTATAGGTGTGCACTACCACACCCAGCTGATTTTTTTTTGATTTATTGTAGAGATGAAGTCTCGCTGCCCAGGCAGGTCTTGAACCCACAGGCTCAGGCAATCCACTCACCTCAGCCACCCAAAGGGATTACAGGCTGAGCCACCGAGCCTGGCTAAAACAATCTTTAAGCTATAAAAGATTTTTAAAATAGAAGTACACTACATAATGATGAAAAGTTTAATATATCAGCAAGAAATATCTATCCTAAACATATATGTACCCAACTCAGAAGCACCAGGATTTATAAAACAACTACTAAGTAAAATAAAAGAGGACATTGACTCTAACACTATCATAACTGGGGACTGAAATACCCCACTAACAACCCCAGAGAGATCATTGAGGCAGAGGATCAATAAGGAAATCTGGAAATTCAACTTGATACTTGACAAAATGGATTTAACAGCTATCTACAGAATACTCTACCAAATAACCCACAGAATATACATTCTACTTGTCACACATGGGACATACTCCAAGATTGACCACATCCTTGTCCATAAATCAAGCATAAAAAAATTCCATAAGGCCAATATACTGTCATGCATCTTCTCAGACCATAATTACATACAAATAAATATTGCCAGCAATGAGATCCCTTCAAATTACACAAAAACATGGACACTAAACAAAATACTGCTGAATGACTTCTGGGTCACAGGAAAATCAAGAAAGAAAAAATTCATGGAAACAAATGAAAGCAAAGATACAATTTATCAGAATCTCTGGGATGCCATAAACACAGTACTAAAAGGGAAATTAATCCTCTACACACATACATCAAGAAAACAGAAATACCACAAGTTAACAGCCTAACAAATCACATGAGGAAACTGGAAAGGCAAGACCACCAAAACCCTAACTTCAACAGAAGAATTTGGATGACCAAGATAAAGGGCCAACTGCAGGACATAAAAGACAAAGACAAGTCATAGAAAAAAATCAACACAACAGAAAGCTGGTTCTTTGAAAAAATAAATAAGATTGATGGACCCCTAGTCAGACTGACCAAGAAAATAATAGAAAAAGCCCAAATAAACAAAAGTAGAAATGCAAAAGTTAAAGGCACAACTGACCTTGAAGAAATTTTTAAAATTATCAGATTGCTATGCACACATCTGTAGAAAAAAAACTAAAAAACCTAAATGAAACAGAGGACTTCCTGATACACACAACGTTGCAAGGTTGAAACAAGAAAAAATTGAAACTCTAAACCGACCAATAAAAACCGTGGAAAGCCTGGTGTGGTGGCTCACACCTATAATCTCAGTACTTTGGGAGGTTGAGGTGAGAGGATTGCCTGAGCCCATGGGTTTGAGACCAGTCTGGGCAACTTGGCGAGATCTCATCTCTACAGTAAATCAAAAAATTAGCCAGGCATGGTGGTGCATGCCTGCAGTTCCAGCTACTTGGAAGGCTGAGGCAGAAGGTTTACCTGAGCCCAGCAGGTCGAGGCTTCTGTGGCTGTGAGCATGCCATTGCACTCCAGCCTGGGTGTCAAAGTGAGACTCCAACACACAAAAAACAAAAAACTCTGGAAATTGACTTCGCCATAAAAAAGCTATCTACCAAAAAAAAACCCAAAAAACAAAAAAACCCTGGGCCAGATGTCTTCCCTGCTGAAGTCTACAAAAAAGACAAAGAGAAACTAAAACCAATAGGAGAGTGTTCTAGGGAATCAGAAAGGCAAAACACTCCCCAAATCATTTTGTGAAGCTAACATCACATTGATACCCAAACCTGGCAAAGACCCAAAAAGAAAAGAGGATCACAGGCCAATCTTCCTGATGAACATATTAATAGATGTAAAAATTCTCAACAAGATTCTAGAAAATTGGATCCAACAATGAATCTCAAGAATAATCTACCACGATCAAGTAAGCTTCATCCCCGGGATGCAGGACTGACTCAACATTTGCAAGACCACAAATGTAATTCATTACAATAACAGATGTAAAAACAAGAATCGCATGGTTATATTATAGGATACAGATAAAGTTTTCGATAAAATCCAGCATTCATTCTTGGTAAAAACCCCTGGACACCTAGGCACAGAAGGAACAGTCCTCAAAATAATAAGAGCCATCTACGATAAACCCACAGCCAATATGTTGCTCAATGGACAGAAGTTGGAAGCTTTTTCCCTGAAATGAACAAGACAAGGTACAGAAAGAGACAAGGTTGCCTATTCTCACCCCTCCTGTGCAACATAGAGTTGAAAATCCTAGCTAGAACAATCAAGAGAAGAAAATCAGGGTATTCAAATATTAAAAGAGGAGGTTAAGCTATCCCTTTCTGCAGATGATATAATCCTATACCTTGAAAATCCAGGAAAATCTGTTAAAAAACCCCCGTGAACTGATAAATGACATTGCTAAGGTCTCAGAGCACAATATCAACATGCAAAAGGAGTTGCATTTCTATACACCAACAATAAGCAGGCAGAGAATGAAATAAAAAGCACAATCCCATTCACAAAGCCGCACAAAAAATGAAATACCTTGGCATCTTCTTAACCAGAAAAGTAAAAGACTTTTACAACGAGAACTATAAAACACTGCTCAAAGAAATAAAAGAGCATTCAAAACAAATGGAAAAAACATTCTATGCTCATGGATTGGAAGAATCAATATTGCCAAGATGTCCATCCTAGCCAAGGCAATCTACAGATTCAATGCAGTACCCATCAAATTACCAGCATCCTGGAAACGACAATATAGAAATTCTTATGAAAACAAAGAAGAGGCCGGGCTCAGTGGCTCAGCCTGTAATCCCAGCACTTTGGGAGGCCGAGGTGAGTGGATTGCCTGAGCCTGCGGGTTCGAGACCCTCCTGGGGCAACTTGGCAAGACCTCATCTCTACAATAAGTCAGAAAAATTAGTCAGACGTGGTAGCGCGCGCCTGTAATTCTGGCTACTCGGAAGGCTGAGGCGGAAGGATCGCCGGAGCCCAGTGGGTTGAGGCTGCAGTGGCCGGGAGCGGCCACTGCACTCCAGTTTGGGTGACAGAGTGAGACTCCAACTCCAAAAAAAAAAGAAAACAAAGAAGAGCATTAATACCCAAAACAATCCTCAGCAAAAGAAACAAAGTAGGAGGTATCACACTTCCAGCCTTTAAATTTTACTATAAGGCTACAATAATCAAAACATCCTGGTATTGGTAGAAGAACAGACATGTACACCAATGGAGCAAGATAGAGATTACAGAAGTGAAAACTCGATCTCTCAACCAACCCATCTTTGCCAAAGCCATCGATAACAAGACTAGGGAGAGGAGACCTTATTTGGCAAATGATGCTGGGAAAACTGGCTGACCACATGTGGAAGGATGAAACAGGACCTGTATCTATCACTGTATACAAAAATCAATTCTAAATGGATCTTAGACCTAAACATAAAAACTCAAGCCCTACGAATTTGAGAAGGAAGCACAAGAGACACCCCAATGCATGTTGAAATAGGCAACCAATTCTTGATCATAACCCCAAAACTGTATGCCATAAAATATAAGGTAGATAAACTAAAAAGCTTTTGTACAGCAAAATAAGCCTTCAAGGAGACAACCCATAGGATGGAAAAAAAAATCTTTGCTAACTATATAACTGACAAAGACCTAACATCCAGGATTTACAAAGAACACAGATGAGCCAAAAAGACAAGAAAACAAAACAAAACAGAAAAACCAAAAAACAGTCCTTTAAAAACCCTCCAGGCTGAGGGCATGAATAGGCACTTCTCAAAAGAAGACATACAAGCAGTTAACAGATTCCTGAAAAAATGCTCGTCACTAATCACCAGAGAAATGCAAATCAAAACCACACTGAGATACCACCTTACCCCACTAAGAATCACCATCATTAATAAATCAAAAAACAATAGATGCTGGCATGGATGTAGACAAAGGCAAGCATTTCTACACCGTTGGTGGGAGCGCAACTAGTCCAGTCTCTGTGGAAAAAAGTGTGGTGAGACCTAGGAGGCAGAGCTTGACCTTCCACACGACCCAGCAATCCCCCGTCTCGGAACACACCCAGAGGAGCACAAATCTTTCTACAGAAAAGATACCTGCACACGCATGTTCATGGCACACTATTCACAATAGCGGAAACATGGAACTGACCCTACTGCCCATTGAAAGTAGACTGGATAAGGAGCATGTGGTACCTGTACGCCATGGAATACTATGTAGCGATAAAGAAGGACAAAATCATGCGCTTCTCAGCAAATTGGACGGAATTAGAGACAAATGTTCTTAGTCATCTATCAAAGACACAAAGAACTGAATGCCCCAGGTCTTCACTCATACGTGGTACCTAGACGTTCCTCACGATAGCACAAGGAAGGAATTAGCAGCTGTGGGATACTGCCAGGGAAGAGGGCCATGGGGAGGCGCATAACAGCATGAAGGATATCTGATCCTGAACCAGCGGAAGTGAGGACAGTTGGAGGCCCGAACTTCACCCACACATAGATTGCTTAAGTGACTCGCACCCCTCATTTTTAAAATACAGCATTTTTAAAACATTTTAAAAATTGAATAATTTTAATACCCTTAATGGGCACTTACAGATCTTCCCCTGAGAAGAATGTATGCACTTATTTTGTTATTTTAAAATTGTGTTTTGCTTTCTTCTAGTTTTTGAAAAATGGACCCATAATATTTGCATGTATTTGTGGGGTACAATGTGACGTTCCACTCTATGTGTAAATTATGACGTGATGATCAAATTAAGATAATTAGCAAAGATATTTAACCTAAACATGTATTATTTCTTTGGGGTGAGAACATTCAAAATTCTCTCTTCTAGCTATTTTGAAATATACATTATTGTTAACGCGAGTACCCTCTCTTTGCACAGAATACCAGAACTTATTCCTTCTGTGTATCTGTAACTTTGCATTTGTTGACCAGCTTTGCCCATCTCCCTTTCCCCCTTACCCTCCTCAGCCTCTGGTAACAGCCACTGTTTTACTCTCAATTTCTCTAAGATCAGCTTCTTGAGATTTCACGTGCATGAGCTCATGTGGTACAGCCATATGCCACATAACAAAATTTGAGTCACCAATGAACTGCGTCGATGAGGATGGTCAAATAAAATTACAGTTTATTTGACGGTATATTTTTAATGTGTAGATGTGCTTAGATACAACAAATACCATTGTATTGCAGTTGTCTACAGTATTCAGTACAATAAACTGCTATGCGGGTTTGTAGCCTAGAAGCAATAAGCTATACCACACAGCCTAGATGTGTAGTAGGCTATACCATTCAGATCTGCGTAAATATGTTGCTTGCACAATGACAACAAAATCACTGAAGGAAACATTTCTCAGAGCATCTCCTTAAGTGAAACTTAACTGTATTTGTCTTTCTGTTTGGTTATTTCACCTTGCAATGTTCCTCAGGCTCGTCTGTGTCATCAAAAACAACAGAATTTCATTTTTGTGTGTGTGGCTTGAACAATATTCTAGTGTGCATATATACCACATTTTCTTTATTCATTTATCTGTTGGGTTGATTCCATATCTTTCCTATTGTGCACAGTGCTGCGGTAAGCATGAGAGCGCAGATATCCTTTAGACATACTGATTTCCTCTTTATTGGATGTATTTCCAGGAGTGGAATTGCTAGACATATGGTAGTTCCATTTTTAATTTTTTGAGACAATTCCATATTGTTTTCCATAATGTCTGTACTAGTTTGCAACCCCACCAGCAGTTTACAAGGGTTCCCTTTTCTTCATATTCTTGTCAAAACTTGTTATATTTTGTCTTTCTGATCATAGCTGTTCTCACTGGGGTGAGACGCTATCTCATTGTGGTTTAGATTTACGTTTTCTTAGGGATTAGTGATGTTGGGCATTTAAAAATATATATCTGTTGGCCATATGTATGGTGTCTTTTGAGAAACATCTACTCAGACATTTTGCCCATATTTTGATCCAGTTACTTGTTTTTTTGTATATCTGCATACTAACCCCACATCAGATTTATAGTTTGCAAATATTTTCTACCATTCTGTAAATTGTATCTTCACTTAATTGATTGTGTCTTTTGCCTTGCAAAAGATTTTTGGTGTGATGTATTCCCATGTGTCTATTTTTGCTTTTGAGACTTGTGCTTTTGAAGTTTTATCCAAAAATTCTTATCCAGATCACTGTCATGAATCCTTTTTCCTATATTCTCTCCTATAGTTTTATTGTTTCAGGTCTTTCCTATAGGTCTTTAATCCATTTTGAGTTGGTTTTGTGGTGGCAGATATAGTGACAGACAGGAGTGTTTTAGTCTTATAAACATGGTAATTTAAATTGTTGAAGACATTGTTCTTTCCCCAATGTCTGTTTTGTCATCTTCATGGAAAATCTTTAACATTCCGTGTTGTGAAGTCTTCTTGAAAAAAAAAAACAACTCTCAGATTTTTAATTCTATGAGAATGTTTTTATTTTGCTATCAATTATGAGGAATATTTTAACCAGATAAGAATTCTACATTGACAGTTTTTTCATTTCATTTATTGCTTTAAATATTTCATTCTTTAAACTTCTGCTTCTTTGTTTCTTGTTAGAAGTTCTATTATTGTTGTAAACAATGTGTCTTTTTTTTCCCTGGGAAATTTTAATACCGTATATTTATCTTTGGTTTGCAGAATTTTGATTATGATGTCCTTTGCATTTATACTTTTCAGGTTTATGGAGCTTTTTGAATTTGTGAGTGGGTTTCTTTTCGTCAATTTTGGAAAGCTCTTTACCATTTGCTCTTTGAATTTTATTTCTGCCTTTATATTTCTTTTATCACTTTCTGGGATTCTACTCGTATAAATATTTATGATGTTTTTATAATTGAATCTCAGATCTCATATTTTGTATTCCATTTTTGCATGATTCTCTCTCTCTCACTTTGTCTTCAGTTTTGATATTGCCTTTTTATCAGTCTTCAAAGTCACTTATTCTTCCCTTTGTTATGTTGTCTGCTATTCATCACAAATCATTATTTTTGCTTTTTTTTCATTTCTAGTATTTCCTTTTAGTTCATTTTATGCTTTTCATGTATCTATTGAAATGTCCAATGTCATTATGTGTGTTATCTATCTTTTCTATTTTATTCTTTATTACTTTGCTCTTAATAGTTTTAGAGACCTTTCTAAGAATCCTAACGTCTGGAACATTTCTGTGGCTTTATCTGTTGGTTGTTTCCTTTTTGAATCATAAAGCAGCCGGACTCGGTGGCTCAGCCTGTAATCCCGCGCCTTGGGAGGCTGAGGTGAGTGGATTGCCTGAGCCCGCAGGTTTGAGACCCGCCTGGGCAGGCGAGACCTCGTCTCTACAATAAACCAAAAATGAGCCGGGCATGGTAGCGCACGCCTGTAGTGCCAGCTACTTGGAAGGCTGAGGCGGAAGGATCACCGGAGCCCAGCGGATCGAGGCTGTGGTGGCCGGGAGCCACCACTGCACTCCAGTCTGGGCGACTGAGTGAGACTCCAACTAAAAAAAAAAAAAAAAGAATCATAAAGCATCTTTGTTGTCTTTTTTGCAATTTGTATTTTCATCACATGCTATACCAAACACTACACACAACATGATATGTCTACATATACATTCATAAATATTATACTTATACTATACATATATAATCTTCCCACTTCCTATGCCTCTGGTGATCTCTTACAGCCTCGTTCCTCCTCACAATGTCTCTGAAAGGCCTATAACAGATGCTGCCGCAGCCTCCGTGAAGTTCTCAAGATCCTTGTAGGCTAGCATTCATCCTCTCCGACTCCACATTCAGTCTTCAGCAGTTGAAACACTGGAATGCTTGGGATGTCATCTCAGTTTTCTTATGACCCTCAGTTTCATTTGACTGAAAGCAGTGATGTCTCTGATGATCTTTGGTTTATTCTCCTGCACTGATCTCCATCCTTACATGGGGTTTACACTTCCACAAGCCTCAGGGAAGACGTTTCTCACTCTGCCACCTCTGTCAATGTACTCATGCAAGTTGGCTGGTAAGTGCAAATTTGAACTGAAGGTACAGATTTCCTGTACAACTGACACTCTGGCCAGCCTGTGGTTATTAAAAGTTTGCTAAAAATTTAGCTCTCGAGGGCTATTATTCTTCTGTTCCATGATTCATCCATTAATTCAAAAATAATTCTTGGGTGTAATCCATGTGCCTCAGCACGACCCTGGTAATATAACAAAACACATGATAGAAATAACCCTAGACTCTGGAGGCTTAAGGAAAATTGGGGAATAACAGCTTTCAACTTAGCACTGTCTTCATGACACCATTCCAGGAATAGTAAAACAAGATCGAAATGGCAGTACTTTACAGTGCGTGGCAGTCTCTAGAACAACTTGTTTCAAGAAATGGACAACAGATAACATGCAGACCTTAGTTCTGGCTATGTAGTCGTACAGTAAACAATTCATATATCCTACTTTCACGTGTGGGTATTCTATTTTATTTACGCTCAAGGATTTGTGTTTTATATTTGATATTATAATATTTTTATGTCATGCTTTTGAAAATTGGCAGAACTTAATTCCAAAGAAGAGTCTCTAAATGCACACAATTCACACTCATCACCTGTGATAAATAACCTGCAGTAATTGAGGTGACTGGCTATGGGTCACACTGTCATCTTTCCTCACTGGCGGATTTCTTTACAAATTATCTGAAGTATTGCAACTTGACTTTAATGTACTGTGTATAAACACCAGTGCATACTATTAAATGATGCCTACCATGTGATCCTAAGGTTCATAAGGGATATGAAAGTATAATATAAATGCTCACCATTATACTGGCAATAGTGAAAAAAAGGAGCCATGGTGCATAAAGCAATTGCCATGTGCTTCGTAAATAGTAACTATATGGTCTGGAGTGATGCCAGCAAAATGGCAGAGTGGGTGGCTTCCAGCTCTTTCCACCCCAACAGAAACATCAAAAATCAAGCAGAGACTGCCAGAACTCTAAAAATAGCCAAAGTTTTACAGCAACCAAGCAACTATCACAACAAACGACACCTTAAAAATGGTAAGAAATGTGGTGCCATTTTTACTTGCCCATGCCCTATCCCCTCCCGAAAACAGCAGTCTGGAATCATTTGCAGCCTGTCCCTGCATGGGACCCTGGTCTGTTCTAATCTGTCTGGGACTGCTGCAGGCATTTGTTTCAGTTTTGACTAGCTCTAACTAGTTAAGAACTCAGATATACACACACACACACATACGTATATAGATCACAATAAAAATATTAAAAAATAAATGAGTTGGATATTTGTTTCTCGAAAAGCATCATCTCTGCTCTTTGAAGCTTTGTATGATTGCATGTTGGTGGAACACTTTTTAGTGCAACTTTCATGTTGATAGTTTTGCTATAAATAATTTCGTTCATTCTCAAAACATTAATCAGCTATGTATATTTTGTTTTGGCTAAGCATGTTTCCAGATGCTTGTCATAAAATGATGTATGTGATAGAGCTCTTTTCCTCAAGGGACTTACAGCTACTATGGAAGATAGACAAATGCCAAATGCACCCATTTTTATCATGGACTATCCTAATGCCATGATAGAGGCAGGGGTGAAAATCAGAATAATTCACAACACACACAGGAGCTGATCATACAGGTGCTCCACAATTGCAGCATGGGAGCAAGGCCATATGGGTCTTATTCAGCTTCTGGACGAGAGGGAGGTGTGGCGTATCCTAGGAGAATGGTCAGGGAAGTGTGGGTGACCGTGATGAGATGCTTACAGGGCTGGGTGCAACAGCTATTCATCAACGGGTACAGTAGTCTTTCAACACTTCAAAACATCAGTATGGCTTTCCCAGGGTGCACTAATGGAAAGTCAGTCCTCAAGAAAACTAAACAGCCGGGCCGGTGGCTCAGCCTGTCATCCCGCGCCTTTGGGAGGCTGAGGTGAGTGGATTGCCTGAGCCCGCGGGTTCGAGACCCGCCTGGGCAGCGAGATCTCATCTCTACAATAAATCGAAAAAAAATCAGCCGGGCGTGGTAGCGCATGCCTGTAATTCCAGCTACTTGGAAGGCTGAGGTGGAAGGATCGCCGGAGCCCAGCAGGTCGAGGCTGCGGTGGCCGGGAGCGGCCGCTGCACTCCAGTCTGGGCGACAGAGTGAGACTCCAACTCAAAAAAAAAAAAAAAGAATGGATAAAAGAAAACTAAACAATGCTCTCCCGGGATACAGAGCAAAGACACTCAACTCAAAGTTTGGGTGTCAGGAGGCTTTATCATAAATATTACAATTGTGCTAAGTGTGAACTCATGGATGAGAATTATTCATATTAGAAATGAAGAAAAGGGTGCGAATTCAGTGGATTAATGGCATGCAAAGGCAAAAGCTTGAGAGGACTTGTAGTGGTACAGCCAGTGCCAAGTGCAGCGTGCTTTGAGGACAATGTGAGGAAAAGCTTCATGAAGTTATTGTAACTAATACCAATTTCATTTTGTAGGGAATCTGAACATATTTAAGAATAGCATAAGAATTTGATATATAACATTTGCCTCCCAAAAATTTCAGCCTTAAGCCATAAAGAGAATAGTTTGGAAGAAGTGAAGGAGGTGATTGATTTTAACAAATCTGGTTGAGCAAAGTGGAGCGTCAAAATTAAGATCGAAAGAGGAAAAGAGCCAGGCTCGGTGGCTCAGCCTGTCATCCCGCGCCTTGGGAGGCTGAGGTGAGTGGATTGCCTGAGCCCGCGGGTTCGAGACCCGCCTGGGCAACTTGGCGAGACCTCATCTCTACAATGAATCAAAAATCAGCCGGGCGTGGTAGCGCACGCCTGTAGTTCCAGCTACTTGGGAGGCTGAGGCGGAAGGATCGCTGGAGCCCAGCAGGTCGAGGCTGCGGTGGCCGGGAGCGGCCACTGCAATCCAGTCTGGGTGACAGAGTGAGACCCCGACTCAAAAAAAAAGAGGAAAGGAAAGGAGGGCACAGTTAAAAAACTTTGCAGAATTAAAGAAGGTTATTCATGCAAATCAATTATTTTGCACAAAAGTCCTATTTGATCCCTTACTGATGAGAAAATTATGTTACCTATCTTCATGGCATTCTTATGTTAACATACGTCCGTGATAGATTTTATCATGCTCCCTCACCAACAGCACAGCTTTAGGAATTGCTTCATGAGTAATGTTGTTTGAGCCTTGATAAGATGGCAAACTATAGTAAATCAAAGCATGAGTAAGTGGACAGGACCGTAGGAAAGTGATAGCTTGTTTTACTAGGCCACGGAGCCCTGTTTGGGTTTATGAGTCTGAGCATTGCACGTCTACTGTGTCTCTTCAAGTGGACTACAGAGCCACATATCAAATAAATGGAGAAATCACACGAGAAGGCAGGCCTGTGGAAATGTAGCCTGCGTGTTAGAACAATGTGTGTTACTGTCCCACACTGCAGGACGTCTCCCTTTCTCTGCCCCTGACACGCCGCCTCCTGGACCCAGCTTCCTCTTTTGTCCCTGCCTGAGTTCCTCAAAGGAAGTCACTCACTGCTTTTTCTACTACACCTGGCGCCCCCCGCCCCCCACAACACCATCAGCACTGTCAACTTATCTTTTAGAGACACTGTCTTCCCCTGACTTTCGCCAGATCAGAAGCCACCGAGGACCCCGTAGCCCTCTGTCCTGGAATGACTGGGTTACTCCTGCCCTGCCATGTTCCTCCTCTTCCACCTGCACAAACAAACCCTTCTCCCTAGGTAGGTTCAGTATCCCCTAATGCCTTGTTGTTGCTGTCCTACCCACTAGGAGCACCACTCTCCGCTCCCTGCTAGGCCGTAGAATGCAGCTCTAACACAGGCCTGGGAGCCGGAAAGACCTGGGTGTGTGGAAAGTTGGCACTCAGCAAGCCTATTCAAGATAATATAAATGAGCAGCGTGGTCAAGACCGTATTCAGATAGTTCTTCCTGCTGGCATGCATATTGCTGTGCAGATCTTAAAATATACAACTTAGGAATTGGAGGTAGCCTGTTAGTGAATTAATACAATATGTATTATCATCCTGTAGATAAGAAAACGGAAATGTAGAAACATTACCTGAAATAATAGACTGGATTTGTAATTAAAACGACTTTTGGTTCTAGATTTTTTTACCTATTTTTTTGTTGTTTATGTTAACCCACTGTCTTTTAATAGCCCAGGGGACTTCCATTAATTTCTCCTTACTGGAGATTCTTTATCTTGTATTTTTGATGGCTTCACCAGATGTGTCCTCATCTTCCAAATGTAGACACGAGCTTCACAAGAGAAACTTGGGGCGTCACACCCTCCATCATGGCCATGTTTTTTTTCTAAGTAATTTAAAGGTCTGTGGGAGAAATTAATAAATGACAAAATCTGCTAGATATTCTCATTTGCTGCACTGTTTCATTCTTACAATTAACCAGAGTTATTTTTATTGTATTGAATAGTAAAGCAAGTTGCATACCTAATATGATGTAGAAAAAAGACTTGAACTTAGATCTCTGTTGGTGAAAGTCCATGGTGAGGGAATATATCTATCACTAAACCAGATCTGTGTTGGAAAAGCAAAATTGCTTAATTTCTAAGAAATGATCATTCACATCATACATAAGAAAGTCTGTCATGTTTATTTGAGCTCCTAATGCAAATGGACAAGAAAAATAACTCATATCTTCTCAGCCAGTGCTCAAAGATGTGACCCATAGTCCATAAGAAGAGAACAGGAAACATAGATGTTTATACTCTTGCTTAAATAGATATTTACATTCTAGTTTAAGTAGACATCTGTACTCATAGGCTTATATAGATATCTACAACTCTAAACTTGCATAAATATCTACACTCCAACACTTACCTAAATATCTATGCCCCTAATTTATGTGGCTATCGATGCCCCTAAGTTTATACAGATATCTATACCTCCAACTTAAATAAATATTTACAGCTTAATTTACATGGTTATTTATATCTTTGACTTATGTAGATATGAGCAGCCCTAAACTTATATAAAATTTAAGTAAATATGTATACCCAAAACTTATGTAAACAGAAATCAGCCTAATTTAAATATATACCAACACTCTTAAGCTTTATTGATATCAACAAATCTAATTTAATTCCTTCTCAAGTCACATATCTACATTCCTAAATTTAAAGAAATATATATATATACTTCTAATTTATATATATGTGTGTATATATATATTTCCTAAAATATATTAATATTGTTCTTAAGGAAAGTTTTAATTTTTACAACTGTAAAATTATGAACATGTTAAGTGGCAAGAACTGGGTTTTCCTGCTATAATATTCTTATATAAGAAGGAAGGTACCATCCTGATAAATGACTATGCTATCATCAAGGGAAAAAAATTTAAAAATTCAAAGTTTTTTCTAAAACCCATATTTTCCATCTGTATAACTTTTATCCCATTTGCCCATCTGGTTGATACAGATGGATTTTGTTGCTCTTATACCACCATCTGTGTTAGAAATTGACTGATATTACTTAGACTAATAATTAGATGAAGATATATAAGTGGTTTTGAAAAATCACCTTGTGGATATGATGGCTTTGTTAGGGATACAGTTTGATTTGTGACCTAATAAAATACAGCAGTCTTACCATTGAATTTGAATAATTACTCATTAGAGAAGGAAGGTTGAGAGAAATAGCCTTGTGTCTCCTGGAAAAGAGAAAAGAAATTCAAGAGGCTATTCTGGTCACAGATATATTGCCTCTCTCACAAGCAAATCAAAGCAAGATGAAAAAAAAAAAAACAACGGAAAGAAATGTTGCTTCTTTAGTCTTAAGGGTCATAGTCTTCAGAGCTAAGCATGATTATCCGTGTAACTGACAGCCTGAATGTGTGGTAAAAAGTGAGACTGATGGGTGCACTAATAAATATACATTTGGCAAAAAGTAACAGCAAATTAGCTAATTGTCACTTACAGCCCTGTTTGAGTACTTAAAAATGTTCTGAAGTTGGCCTTCTCGGGAGCATCTCAGCAGCTGACCGATGTCTTTAGGAACTAGTCCCCACATCTTTCTGCTCCTCAATCCAGAGTATGTCTGTTCTTTATTTCTAGACTGTTAAAAATGGGGTGCCTTGTTCCAGGTCATAAATGGTGTCTCAACACAGTAAGCTCTGGGTAAAGGGACAACAGTATCTAAGAAAAGGGAAGAGTTATTCTTTAACTTATAATCGACACAGTAAATGTACATATTTATGGGTTACTATGGGATGTTTCAGTGAATGCATACATTGTATACTGATCAAATCAGGGTAATTACAATATCTATCACTTTATAAACTTATCATTCGTTTGTGGGGATAGCACTCAACTCTTCTAGGCATCTTGAAATAGACACTGCATTGTTATTTACTACAGTCATCTGAATGTGTAATAGAACACCAAACAAAGTGAAAGTGTTTCTTAATGCATAGGGCATAAAAAGTTGAGAGCCTCTGCAAAAGCCTTTTGGCTTCATGCTTTGGATACTATGGGTAGCCATGACACTTTGGACTGAAAGCTTGTGTTCCCTTACAATTCATAGGTTGAGATACTACTTTCTGATGTGATTGTGATGGTAAATCTTGTGTCAATAGACACTTCTCAAGAGAAGACATCCCGGCAGCCAACAGATGCATGAAAAAATGCTCAGCCTCGCTAGACATCAAAGAAATGCAAATCAAAACCACCCTGAGATACCACCTAGCTCTAATCAGGATGGCCATCATCATTAACTCAAAAAGCAACAGATGCTGGAGAGGATGTGGGGAAAGGGAACACTTCTACACTGTTGGTGGGAGTGTAAACTAGCACAACCTCTGTGGAAAGTAGTTTGGTGAGTCCTAAAAGATCTAAAAATCAACTTTCCATCCTACCTCGCAATCTCCATTCTGGGAATATACCCAGAGGAACTTAAATCATTCTGTAAAAAAGACACCTGCACATGCATGTTTATTGCAGCATTATTCACAATAGCAAAAACATGAAACCCACCGTGCAGCCCACTGAAAGAAGATCAGATAAAAAATGTGATACAAATACAGGATGGGATATTACACAACCATGAAGAAGGACAAAATTATGAACATCACAGCCACTTGGATGGATTTAGAGTCTATAATACTAAATGATATATCACAGAAACAAAGATCTGAATACCACATGTTCTCACTCATAAGCAGACCTTGAACTATTATCATAATACTTTAAGAAAGGGATTGGCAGTAGTCAGAAACTGCCAGGGGAGGGAGGGGGACACACTTCATCAACAAGGGTACCTGCATAATGACCATTTGCATACCTAACCCTGAATTGTGCCCCACATCTTTAAAATAATAATAATAATAATAATAATAATAATGGTGTCAACTTGATTGGGTTATGGAATGCACAGATAACTGGTAAAACATTATTTCTGGATGCATCTATAGATGGGGGGGTTTCATGAAGAGATTAGCATTTGACTCAGTAAACTGAGAAGAGATTATCCTCACCTTCTTACGAAGGTCAAACGGAACACAAAGAAAGAGTAATGATGAACTCTCTTCTCTCTTCTTGAACTGGAGAACTCTCTCTCTCTTGAACTGGCGTATTTCATCTCCTGCTGTCAGACATTGAAGCTTCTGATTGGGGACCCTTAGAATATGGAGTATTCCCTACTCTAGTTGCTGGCTTTTGGACTTGCATTAAATTGTACCACTGACTTTCCAGGTGCTACAGCTTGCAGACAGCATATCATGGGACCTCTCAGCCTCTATAATCACGTGAATATATATATAATCAATCACTATATATATATCTCCCATTGGTCTGTTTCTCTGCAAAGCCCTAATACAGTGATGGTATTAAGAGTTAGGGCCTTTGGAAGGTGATTAAGTCATGAGGGTAATGACCTCATAAATGTGATTAATGTCCTTATAGTAGACACACAAGAGAGAGATGCGCTCGTGCTCTGTCTCTCTCTCTCCCCCCCCTCACCATTTGAGCATGCAGGAAGAGGGTATCCATCTGTAAATCAGGATGCAGGCCCTCCCCAAAGAATCTGTGGGCACCTTGATCTTGAATAGCCCAGACTTCAGAACTTTGAGAAATAGACATTTGTTGTTTAGGTTGTCCAGTCAATGGTATTTTGTTATAGCAGCCTGAGTTGACTAAGACATGTGACCAGAGCCATCAAAGAGAAGTCTAGATGCTCATTCCCATGTCTCCAGTTATACCTGTGTCACCTTCCCCTGAGTTCCAACCTGGCCTTTTGGCTCCCACTAATTGGTTAGTAGTTCCCTGGTGACCCTGAATCTGGCTATCCCTGACTTTAAGGTTACCCTCCAGAACCCACAAGTGCCAGTTGCCAGTCTCAATTTGCAGGTCTGTATAAGGTAAAGTCAATCTCTTAAATTCTGGATCTTCTGTGTGTGTGTGTGTGTGTGTGTGTGTGTGTGTGTGTGTGTTTGATTTTTGAAAAAAAAAAATGTATTTTTTTCCAGGGTCCAATATATATATAATGTTAAAGACAAACCTTTAGATTGGAGGAATGTTGTAGAAAAACCTCAATAAGTTTCCATTATGACATAAATATGTCATACCTCCTTATAAATTGCTGTAGGCTACTGGAAGATTTAAAAAAAAAGGTCTGTTACTATCACTCAACTTTCAAATGACTTAGTATGAAATAAATCATCTTGGTATTTTGAAAACATGCAAAATCAGAGCTAAATAATTTCTGTCTTGAAATACTTGTATTTTTTAAGATTATCAAGACATAACTACAGGAGACCTCTTTCATTCATAGGCTGTAACTCTGGAGGACCCCATGAACCAGTGCGTATTTCATGCCCACGGTGCATTATTTGAACAGTCGCACATTTTCAGTCTCTTCCTATTTCAATGTCCTTTTATTTATTCTGATTGCTTCAAGGAGAAAGTTTCAATTAGACACTAATAATTTTAACAAGCTTGTTTAACACCTAGGAATCTCCTTTTCAAGGAAGAAGGTGCACCAAGAAAAAGACTGCCTGAAGCTTCACAGAGATAAGGAGGTAGGTGAAAGGTAGGTTTCGGAGTAACACCAGAAAGTAATTTTCTTAAGTACTTAAACTTAATTGTTGCACCTAATTTTTACGGAAGACCATATAAATAAATAAAGTATTTACGGAAATTATAAAATTTTTGAATTGAAAGAGATCTGAAAACTCCTGTCTTTGGTTTTCCTTCATTTTATAGAATAATAAATCAAGACACCAAGTGCTTAGATAACTTATAAAAAATGACTCAGGCATTTTCTGTTAGTATTACGTCTAGAACTTTGAAGACTTAATTCAGTATTCTTCCCACAATACTACACTAACTCTAAATCAGAAAAATTGATGAACCACTAAATAGATTTTATATCTTCTCTTGTTAGAACATTCTGCAACACTTGAAGAAATTATGAACTTTTTTTCATATAGACTGTGTTTAGACCTTTCTGCTGTAACCTGTCCACTCATATGAAACAGCATTAGTTATTTGAAGATAGTTATAATTTCTTACTCACTTCACCTGTTCTCTAAGCTAAGTCACCTCCATAAATCATTGTCCTATTCAGTAGCTGTATTTCTTCCTTTTTTATTTTATCTTCCTGTGAAAACCTGGATGTCCTGTTATTTTAAAGATCCAAAGATAGTTCTCTCCCCATGTACAATGCAATTGTGATCCCAAAAGATTCTATGTGTGTACAATGTATCCACAGTTATTTATTTCCTGTTTATATTCACACCTATCTAAATTCCATATCCTAAACTAAGAAAATTGCACATCTTTTGTATCTATTGCTGTGGTAAAGACTACGAGAACTCACCAATGTGTGATTATCTTCTTCTGATCCAGAGTAATATACTTTTCCTGTTCCTTGAGATTAATGACTAATTCCAGCTTATGAGGAATGGGTTGGCATGCCCTATACCATTTTAAGACTCAAGTATTTCTAGACCACAGGGGACACTCTGTACTCTTTCTCCTTGTCATGTCCACTGAGAAGACCACAGGTTCCAGATGGTGAAGCCACAGGCTGATGGAATTGCCATCTGCCCAGATTGTTAAGACCCTTGACCTGGGTAGGTGCTATGACACACAACAGGTTTTGTATGAGCAGAAAGTAAAGATTTAAAACTTCAAGGTATTTTGTTTCTGCAGATTATATAGCTTATTGTATGAATAAGTTTTCATCAAAATATTTTGTTTTTAGGACGTTTTTGTTATATGAATTTGAGACAATGAAGTTCATCGATTCATCTGTTCACTCATTCATTTATACATATTTGGCTCCAGACACTTTGTTAATCACAAGAAACCTCAAGATGAACTCAACTGAGTCACTGACCTACAGGTCTGAAGGCAGGAAATTGGAGGCAGGAAATAAACAGTTCGAGGGAGAGATAGATCCTAAACAAAGGCATGTGCATGTCATTCTGGAGAAGGAAGAAGAAAGGGTTTGATTATGTCTAAAAATCTACAATAGCTGTATGGAAGAGGTGATGTATGAGCTCAAACAAACGATGAACATGGGTTGACCTATTGGGCAAACACTGCTGGTGGACACACCGTAGAAAGGAAATAGCATGTTCAGCAATTCAGAGTAAGAGAGCAACATATTTTAGCAAAGTCTTCAGGAACATCTAAAATAAACGGAAATCATCGGAGATAAACTTAGAGTAAATAGGCAAGGATTAGATCATGCAGGCCTTGTGGGCTCTGATGTGGGTTTTGGTTGAGAATCTGTAGATGTGTGTCAGAAAGTCGTCTTTATCTTGACTACCATCTGGGGCAGATTTGCATTGGATATCTGAAGTATTGGCTAAGGTGGATTCTAATGTTGGACAGACTTAATTTGGGACATTCACCAAGGGAGAGTAGAGCAGTAGTACACATAATCTAATCTTTGCAGGGAATTAGCATCAGGCCAGTACCCATGGCAATACCTTATTAACTGAAAAGCCACAGCAAGTATTCAGGATATAAAATTTTCTTTGTATCATAATTTTAATAAATCAGCAATTACACACACATACACATATTCTGTTCTATAACTGTCTGACAATTGAGAGAATAAGATGAATTCTGTGTAATTCTGTCCTAAATGCTGCTGATGGAAGACACATTTTAAAATTGCAATACACAAAAAGAATATAGTCATGGAGAGATCTGTATGATTTTTTTCTCCTTTTTTTGTTTCTTCAAAGAGGAAATCTATTTTAAAAATAGAGCAAGAAAGTTTAAATAATAAAGTAGGAAATGATGCATAGTCTCCAAATTTCACCATTCAGAAAAAAATTGGAATTAACAATTGGGGGTCCTTATTGCAGAGAGGTCTCCAAGCTTATATGTACAAAGTAGGTTGAAAGATGAAAGTAGGTTGAATGATGAATCATCTTGGGATTCCAAGCTGGGGAGTTTGAAATTTTATTCTTGGCTATTGCATATCTGTTTACAGAAAGTAACACTATTTTATGCAGATTTTCTGCATGGAAGAGCCCACTGGCTAAGATGAAGACAACTGAATTACCAGAGATCTAAGCTATGGTCCACATAATACATTAAAGATTCAGAAAATGAGTGTTTGTGAAATTAGCTTTTGTTCAGGGTTACAAAGATATTGGATACGATAATATAATTCATGACTGACCTATTAAAACGTTTGACTTGATTGTGCTGAATGTCTGGTAGAGGTCTTTGTCAAACTGATTGGTTTGAGATTTATCTAGATAAATTGGGAATTTATTTATTAAATAATAAGAAACATGTGTCTTAGGGCAATCATGTCTTTTTTAACAGATGGATAAGCCCTCAGAAGCTAAGATGCCATATCTTTATCATGTATTTCTCATTAAAAACATAGTCTTCAAATACTGAATCAAAAAAGGAACATCAGAATTGATTGGGAAGACCACTGTATTAAATCACATTGTAGGTAGATTTATTTGATTTTCATAACTTGCAATTATATGGGATGTCACTATTCCATTGCATTCCAGCAAAGATTGTGATGGAGTTCTTAGCTTACCCTGTGTTAGTGAACACAGGTAGTTTTCAATTTCTCTTGTAGACATGGAGAACTGAGAGTGGCATGTACAGAAGCTGAGAAAAATTCGAAAACAAGAAAAAAGCAAGAATGTTGCAGATCTATCCCAGCAATCAGTAGTCTCAGAGAGTACTGATTTTAAAATGAAAGCTACATTACAAAAATGGTTCTTACCAAAATATTACAGCACGTGAAGAAGAAAAAAATCCAATGTTTAGAGATTTTTAAAGCAAATTATACTCAACTAACAATAATTTACAATCAATAGTTTACTATCATAACTTACTGTTAACTTTCATATGTTAATGTGTTGAAAGGAAAAAAGAAACCCATTAAAAAGTGGACAAAAGAGGGGCTGGGGAGGGGATTAAAAAAAGTGGGCAAAAGACATGAATAGACACTTCTCAAAAGAAGATATATGGGTAGCCAACAAACACATTAAAAGTGCTCAGCCTCACTAATCATCAGAGGCATGCAAATCAAAACCATACTGACACACCACCAAACACCAATAAGATTAGCCATCATTAGTAAAACAAAAAACAACAGATGCTGGTGTGGATACAGAGAAGAGGAGTTACTTCTACACTGCTGGTGGAAATGCAAACTAGTTAACTCTCCAAGGAAAACAGTGTGGCGATTTTTAAAAGAACTAGAAATTGACCGTTCACATGACCCAGTAATCCCCCTACTGAGAATATACCTGGAGGAACTCAAATCATTCTACCAAAAAGATACCTGCATACACATATTTACTGCAACACTATTCACAATAGCAAAAACATGCAAGCCGGGCTTGGTGGCTCGGCCTGTAATCCCGCGCTTTGGGAGGCTGAGGTGAGTGGATTGTCTGACCCCGCGGGTTCGAGACCCACCTGGGCAAGTTGGCGAGATCTCATCTCTACAATAAATCAAAAATTAGCTGGGCGTGGTAGCGCGTGCCTGTAGTTCCAGCTCCTTGGAAGGCTGAGGTGGAAGGATCGCCAGAGCCCAACAGTCTAGGCGACTGAGTGAGACTCCAACTCAAAACAAAACAAACAAACAAAAAAAAAACATGCAACCAACTGTGCTGCTCATTGAAACTGAACTGGATTAAAAAAATGTGGTACATATACATGATGGAATATTACGCAGTCATAAAAATGGGCAAACATAGACTTCACAGAAACTTGGATGGATTTAGAGTCTATCATCTTCAGTGATCTATCACAGAAACAAAGAACTGAGTACCACATGTTCTCACTCATAAGCGGACCCCAGATGTTTACCATAGTATAATAAGAAAGAAATTGGCAGTAGCAGGATGGGTGGGTGGGGAACACATCACCAATAAAGGGTATTTTATCTCAAACCAGGCAAAGGGGAGACCAAAGGGAGGCCCACACTTTACCTGTACGATGACCACTGCCATACCTAAACCTGAATTGTATCCTGCATCTTTAAAATAAAAAAATAAAATTAAAACTAAAAAAACTTTCCTATGCTAAAAAAAAAAAACCATAGTCACTGGAGTTATACTGTGGCATAAAGATGTAATGAAATTAATTATCTATTTAATATAAAATCTTTGAAGTTGATATGGATTAAAACATGTTTGATAATTTATGTTTTAACGGCTGTCAGAAGAAGTATAAGAGCAGAAGGGCCAGAAAAAAAGTATTACGGTGAATAAGTTTGACCACTGTTAGCTTTTGAGTGTTCCCAGCAAGCATAGTCATTTAAAGGTGAAGACAGAAGGCATGTCAATCAACGGTTACATTGCTTTTGCATATGGCATCCTCCCTTCGAAGAATAATTTTAGTTTACTTTAAAGACATATCCACTAATAGAAATGAGATACCCTATCATGTATTTGACCATTTAACACAAAAAAACCTGCAGTCTTTTTGACATGGATTTACGGATGCTAGCATCTCTTATGGTCCACAATATGGCACAAATTTACTTTCCAATGCATCCTGAGTAAATATATGTCTGGTGGGAAATATTTTATCTGGTGGGTATCTCAATAAAAAAAATTTATTTATAAGGTGGGAGGAACTTAAAGTGATCAAAGAAATATGGCTATAATAAAATATATATTCTAGCGAAACAGTGAAGTTAACGGCAGCTGCCGAGCGAAAATCTGGAATAGAATAAGTTATGTATATAAGTCAATAACATGAGGAGAGTTTTTCTTATTTTAATTTTTTAATTTTAAAGATGTGGGGTACAATGCAGGGTTAGGTATACAGATGTTCACTATGCATGCAGCCTTGTTGATAAGGTGTGCCCCGCCCCCGGCAGGTTCCCACCCCTACCAATCTCACCTCCCCCATCTCCTTCGCACAGTTTCCCACTGCCAATATGAGGAGAGTTTTAATAGATTTATTTATTGACAAGCTGCAAATGCCAGCGGGTTTTTTTTTAATGTCTGCATTTTTGTATGGGGACAGAAATATTAGAAGTAATGGGGTAAATCACAGAGGGAAGAAAACCTACAGAATTGGGCCTGTGAATTGTATAAAGGCATATGAACTTCATAGTAAAAATTCGAGTGAGTACTCCGAGATGAAAAATGAAAAAACGGAGCCTCAGGGTTTGATTAGCTTTAAACGGACAGGACAAGAGAAAAGAGAAACAGCACAGCAGAGGCCAGACACCAAGTTCCAGCCAGCCTGGTGTCGAGTCCTTAATTCAGATGCCTGGGAAATGGACTCCGCAGATTCACCACTTCATTGGAGTGCAATTAATTTGTGGTCTTACCTCACCCAGCAGGGAAGGTTCAGGCCCAGGTCCTCCCAAGCCAAATGTACCATTTAAAGGAAGCTTTAAGGCTGCAAAGGCCTGGGCTGAAAAAGGAACTGGGCAAGCACTCAGGAGATAAAGCAAAGCAGTAGAATAAAATAACAGCTATTCTTCCAACTGACTGAGTTCCAATCTGATTCTGCTTGGGCTGCTACACTGTGTTATATTCATATGCCCAAAGACAACCCAAGGCACGCAACTTAGGATAACTAGTTACATCGAACGGTATTGATGACATCCATCCAATGATGGAGATACCGGTTGTTATGATGCCACTTAGCATTTTACATTTTAACAGAAATTTTGGTAGTCAAGAAAGATTTAAAGCTTATGTTTTTATTTAATTTTTGTGATAGTACTATTTGGAAGTTAGGAAGCAATCTCCAAACAAAGTTATCCTACTTTGTTCAAAGAAAATTGGTAGTGAAGAACAGAAGTGAAGTCCTTGAAGAAAAAAAAAAATACTAGTGAAGCATCCAGGGATGATGCTACCTCTTATACCTTATTGAAATAGTTCCTATTAGCAGAATTGAAATGACAGCGTTTTTCAATTTAAATAAAAAATTTTATTCCTTCTTTCCCCTTATTTTTTGACTTTTTTTTCCCCAGAAGATAAGGGCAGGAACTGATTTTGCTCATCAGTGATCTTTATTTTATAGTTTCATACATTTTATTGGCATTTGTTTTAAAGGATATGTCAGTTTGAATCTTTCAGGAAGAAGATGCGGAGCCATAATTATGAGTTCAAGAGATATGTCGGTGAAAGATAAAGTTAGCCAGAGAAAGCTTCCCAAATTTGGTGTTGATCTGACATCGATGAAAGAAAGACGGGTAGGGAAAGCAGAGATCAGTAGAAGTACCTCATTGTGTGGAAGAAGAGTCCTACCTAGGACAAAAAAGGACCAGGTTGTAAGAGGCTTCATACGCTCATGCTGAGTGTGGGCTGAGACACAACTTTGAAGCAGATCCTTGCATTTAACAGCAGGTCCTTCCTTGAGAGAGAGCCGAGCAAAGGACCTCCTTGACTGCCAGGGGTCTACACTCATGCATTGTGGATCTGTGTCTCCAAACACGTTTTGATGGCAGATTCCCTCCCGTGCCAGCAGGTTTTTCTCTCTGAGGAATACTTGAAGAAAAAGGTTTGTAGGATGAAGGACCTTTCCAACAAGACACATGGTCACAGGGCTCTAACTGGTACTTGTTGCAGGGACCTAGCTGCTATCTTCCTATGCTCTGTTCTAAATCTCTGTTACCCCCACATATTGTCTCTGCTGGCCAAAGGGGCTTGCCTAGTGGGGTGACACATACCTTCATTGCTTGGGAAACTTGAGCCTCTGGTGACCATTTTCTTCTCAGGTCAGTGTTGCAGCACTTGTTTAATTTGTAGGTGGACCATGGGACACCAAGAGGAACTCAAATGGATGACCTGAGTTTCACACATTCTCCTTCCTGCCTCTGTTGTACAACAGCAGTCCTACCTCTTCCAGCTAATTGGGGTCAACTATCTGGTCATGAAGGTGACTCCACTTCTTGCCTGCTTTTCCTTGAGCACAAAGATGTCATGGTGCCTCGCTGGCTGCCCTTGAGACATTACTTATTTCCCCAGGCATGAGTGCACCCCCTTTGGAGATCAGGACCTCTAACTTTGCAGAAGTCAGAGTTGTGCAGAAAGAAAGCAAAAGTCCCTTAGTGGGTCATTAGGAGTTAGGGTATGTGGTGCTTCTAGCCACCTGTTCCTAGGCATATGCATTCTACCTATTGGAGCACAGTCCAGTTTGGAAGTTGGTGTTACCGTGAGTATATTCCATCTTAGGAAATCACATAATTACTGAGTATTGTCTCTGAGTCTTTCCCTCGGCTGTGACTTCCAAGAGTCATTCCAACACTCTGCTAGACTGCTTCTGAATGATGCATGATGCAGTAAAACCAGTGGAACCTCTGGTTGTGGGTTCATTCCTGCAGTTCCACCGCTGTAAAGTTAATGCTGTGGTCAGAAGCCATGTAGTGTGGTATTGAATGCCTGTGAACCAAGAACAATGTAAGCCCCAGATAGTGGCTTTACAGATTATAAAGAAAAACCATAACAATAATGTGACTATTCTTGGAAACGTAAATCCAAGCCTGAAAAAGTCTCCCAAAATGCATTTTTCTTTCTCTCAGTTCCATCAGTTTTGCCCCAAGCATTTTGACATTCTACTGCAAGGTGTATACTGAATTTAGGTGTTTTATGCCTTTTTGAAGTATTAACTCCTTTATTATTATGTAATGTTTCTCTTTATTTCTATAATTTTTCTTATTCTGAAGTCTGTTTTGTGTAAAATTAATATAACTACTCCATCTTTCTTTGTTTAGTGTTAAGATGGCATATCTTTCTCTCTTCTTTTTCCTTTTTTTTTAAAATTGTGGAAAAAGTGAACAAACATATAAAATAAAATTCACCCTCCAAGCAAATTTTGAAGTGCCCATGCAATGTTGTCAGCCACATGTATATTGATTCCTAAAACTCCAGTCCTGCTTGACGGAAACTCTACACCCATGATCCAAGTCCCCTCCCGCCCCACCACCGGCCCTGGCACCCACTGTTCTACTTTCTGTTTTTATGAGTTTGGTTACTTTACAAAAGAGGAGTAATACAGTCTTTGTTATTTGGTTACTACAAACGCCCTTAAAACACTCTTCTTTTACTTTTTTCTTATCAGTCTTTATATTTAATTTGGTAGATTTCTTACAAATATATATTGCTTTTTTAAAAAAACCAATGTCAAACAATCTCTGCCTTTTAATTGGTACATTTAGACAGCTGAAAGATAAGTTTTTAAAAATATATTTGGATTAATAGCCACCAATTTTGAAACTGTTTGCTATTTGTTCTTTGTAAATTGTTGAGAGTTATGCTCAAGGGTAAAAAATCTCAGTCAGTCTATCTTGCTGAGAAGAAGACACTGCTTCTTACCCTTTTTTCCCCTGAATCATATGCTGTCATAACTGATGTTTTGCAAAGATGTCTCTCCTCCTTGCCTGGGAACTTCATGATGGCAGGGTGCCTGAATTATTCAATATTACTGATGCCCATCTGAGTGCCTGTCAGTTAGTAAGTTTTAATAAGTATTTGTTTAGTTAGAGATGGGTATATGAAGAAATAAATGATTGAGGATAGAGTAAAGCAAAAAAAGGGGGAAATTGAGAGGTAACATCAGTAATAATAATAATAATAATAATAATAATAATAGAGCCGGGCTCGGTGGCTCAGCCTGTAATCCCGCGCCTTTGGGAGGCTGAGGTGAGTGGATTGCCTGAGCCCGCGGGTTCGAGACCCACCTGGGCAGCGAGACCTCATCTCTACAATAAATCAAAAAATTAGCCAGGCGTGGTAGCGCGCGCCTGTAGTTCCAGCTACTCGGAAGGCTGAGGCGGAAGGATCGTCGGAGCCCAGCAGGTCGAGGCTGCGGTGGCCGGGAGCGGCCACTGCACTCCAGTCTGGGCGACACAGAGAGACTCCGACTCAAAAAATAAAAATAAAAAAAAAAATAATAACAATAATAATAATAATTTGTTTTAAAAACCAGAATTTGAAAGACTAAGTATGTCATATTCTAGGAAAATAAGGTTGGTTAATGTGAAAATGTCGATGCTATTCACTGCACTTACAGAATATAAGAAAAACTTATATAATCATTTTGATAACCACAGAAAAATCACTGGACAAAACTCAATACCTGTTAAAAAGAAGAAAAGAAAAATTATACATTGTTTATCTCTGAAATGTTTCAGTCAATATTTTCAGATAATGATTGACAGCAGGTAACTAAAACTTTGGAAAGTAAAACTGTGAATAAGAGGAGTCTATTGCACTGTTAACTGTTCCCATGTCCTTGTTACCAGTGAAGTTGCAGAAATTGCCATGACACATTGAAGATGAAGCCAACATCTATGTTCATCACTACTTCAGAATTAGGGTATTTATTTAGAGCTGCCACAGAATCATGTTATTTAATGTATAAATAAAGCACCTATTATTGCAAAAGAAAAAAAAACCCTAAAATTTGTATATACTCCACAAAATACTAAGTGTACTAGGCTGTACACATTATCATTTAATCATCACAAAACCTTCATAAAATATGTAGTTGATAAATGTAAGTACTGCAAATTTTAAACAAACTGTTCAAGAGCTCACGGGTTGTAGTTTTTAGTGCCAAGACCCCTCTCTGAGGTTTTTAGGTCTTCAAAGATAAAAATGTATTTCCACCGAAGACGTGCTTCCCTGATGCTAAAATGTTGCTCATGAGACTGATGAATCAGGCATCTATCATTAAGCCCATTATTAACTCATCAGTTTAAATGCAGATTTTGTAAGGAAGCCACAGTTAGTAAAGACTATGCTTCGTTTACTAATATAGGGATTTGCTGTCAAGGCAACTCTTACTTCCAAGCTATTCAAAGTTTTTTTTTCATCTTTCTCTCCTTCATTTGTCACAGGAAACCTGTTTTACCCCGAAGGAGTGGCATAGGCTCCCCAAATATATTACTGTACATGAAATTCACACATGATGCACTTATACATGTCTATATTTCCAGGCAGAAAACATTTGTTCAGATGACCAAGTTAGTCAGCTATCTATTTCTACAGGGGAAGAACAGCAGACAGAAAGAAGACATACAGCAACAATAAAAGGTGTCTCCCATGAAAGGCTTCATTCACATGAGCATAAATGTTGCCAGAAGCAAAATAAATTTTGCATAAAAATCAGTAGGAGAAATGTGTTAACATATTTACCTGAGAACAGTGAGCTACAGCAACTGTGTCTTCATCTTCCTATGCATAAGCAGATTTTGGCTTTCGGTGGGAACCAGCGAGGGCCAAAAGAGACAAGTAGTACTGCTGGACCACTCTGATTTTGAAGTCGTATCTAAGAAGGGAAAATTGCCGTGCTCAATGTAAAAATCTTGGCATTAGATCATTTTCCACAAGTGTTTGTTGTGGCTTTCGGGATTAATTATTTTACTTAGAGCTTCAGTATTTTCATCTGTAATTTGGGAAAAATAATACGTTAAGGATGGATGTAAGGATTAAATGAGATAACATATGTAAAACTGCCTAGTGTAGAGATTTGTGCATAAAGAATGCTGACTCACATCTGTGTCTTTTCTTCTCAATATTGGGGGAAACTAACAAAGCAAAAACTCTGTGATGTTAATGCTGGAAGAGAACACATTCTCAATCTTCCATTTACCTGCACTATCTCTTTGGGAGACGTTTTTTTGGGTTTTTTTTTTTTTTTTTGAGTTGGAGTCTCACTCTGTTCAGATGAGACCCAGACTGGAGTGCAGTGGCCGCTCCCGGCCATCGCAGCCTCGACCTGCTGGGCTCCGGCGATCCTCCCGCCTCAGCCTTCCGAGGAGCCGGAATTACAGGCGCGCGCTCCCACGCCCGGCTGATTTTTTGATTTATTGTAGAGATGAGGTCTTGCTGCCCAGGCGGGTCTCGAATGGGAGACTTTTACGTATTCTGTAATGTGGAAGCAGCCTCTAAGATGGTCCCCAAAAGTCCCATCTCCTGGTACTTATGCCCTCATGTAATCCTCTCCCCTTGAATATGGGCTGTACCAAGTGACTCTCATCTAATGAATGACACACAGAAAATATGATGCAGTGCTACTTTTAAATATTATCCTATGAAAGATTATTTCTGTCTTTCTTATTCTATATCCACTTGCTATCTGGTCTGTTATGGGAAGTCAGCTGCCAGGTTGTAAACTGCCCTACGATGAAGCTACAATGGCAATGAATTGCAGGAACCCTCCAGTTAATAGCTGGTGAGGAAATGAGACCCTCATGCCAAGAGCCTGTGGGAAATTGAATCCTTCCAAGACCAGGTAAGCAAGCTGGAAGAGGATCCTTCCTAGAATAGAGCATTGAGATAACTGCAGTCCCAGGCAATGCCTTGATTACAGCCTTGTAAGAGAAATGAGCCAGAGCTATTCAACTATACTGTTCCTAGACTCCTGACCTACAGAATCTGTGAGACAATAAATGTTTACTATTTTTAAGTCACTACATTTTGGGGTTAAGTGTAGTTCAATAATAGGCAACTAATGAAACTCTTCTGGATACCAGGGGGATGCAAGAGAAATTGGAGATACTCCTACATGAATACATGTATTTGAATGTTTATCATCACCCTAAAATGTTGCCAGGACACATTTCTAGGCAGACATGTTTCTAATGTTAAGGCTGCTAAAATACTTCTTTGTATGAGATTAATGAGCAATTGGTATTCTTGATAGAATACTATCAAGGTTGAGACAATAATAGCAGAAAGATACAGTGAACTTTACATCTTGCTGAAATATCTATTTTCTTCTTGTTGTCTAGGCTTTCCAAAATATATTGATTTTGCTTGTTTGTTTCTTGTTTTTTCTTGTTTTTTCCTCCTTTGTTGCTTTTTTAACGTGTCGATTTTTTAAAAAAGTCATCAAAGTTGATTGTATACATAAAATCAAGTCAAATAATCAAAATAACTTTCATGAAAACCAATACTTTCTCATTTGACCCACACAGACAAATTACTTTAAGTGTGTGTGTATTTTATTCTGATGTCGACAACCACTCTGGCTCCAAACAATACACGTATGTCTCCATTTCTTGATGGTTAACAGTCAAAAGTGCCCACTGTTTTTTGACGAAGTTTTAAATAGAACTGCTTTCTTCTTTTCTGTTTTAGTTTATTGTTAGCATATAAAAATGCAAGCTTTCGCTTATTTTGTTAATCATTATATTTTCGATTCCAGGGCTACCTGTGCAGTTTTTTGACATAAGCATATAGCATGTCACTGGGTCGTGAGCATGGCGCTCAGTGGGTGGTCCTTCAGGCTTCTCTCCATCCCTCCTTCATTTAGGAGGCCCCAGTGTCTGTTGTTCCCATCCTTATGCCTGTATGAGAACGTGTAGTATCTGGTTTATTGTTTCTGTATTGATTTGATTGGCACGACGATCTTTAGCTGCACCTATTTTGCTGCAAAGGAAATGATTTTGTTCTTGTTAATAGCTGCACAGTGTTCCATGGTGTATATGTGTCACGTTTCCTTTATTCAGTTCAATGTTGATGGACACCTAGGCTAGTTCCATGTTTTTGCTATTGTGGATCGTGCTATGATAAATATGAATGCAAGTGTCTATTTAGTAGAAGGATTTACTCCTCTTTGGATATATACCCAAAGTATTGATTGACTCTTGAATTTAGAAGATAAGTATTATGACATAAGATTTTTACATAATAATGTGTCACTTAATGACAAGTATACTTTCTGGAAAACGTGTCCTTGTATGAATATCATAAAGTATACTTATATAAACCACGATGGTCTAGCCGACTACACCCGTAGGCTACCTGGCATAGACTGTTACTCCTAGGATACAGACCCGTACAGCATGTTCCTGTACTGAATACTTCAGGCAATTGTTACACAATGGTATTTGTGTATCTATGCACAGAAAAGATACAGTAAAAATATGTTATAAAAGACAAAAAAAAGTGTAGATGGTACTTACCATGAATGGAGAGTGCAGGACTGAAATCATAAGCTGTCTTTGGATGCTAGGTTTCTTGTAATTGTAGTCTTGGATATCCAACTTGTCTCTTTTTTGTTTTAGTTTTGTAAAGACTTTGGGTGAGTTAGTGAGTAAATGTGAAGGCCTAGGACATTATTATAGTCTTTACAAATATTGTATGTAGACTTAAATTCTTAATACACTTAAATACACTTAAATTACACGAAATATTTTATAAAAAACGATTTTTCTTTCTTCGATAATAAATTAACTGTATCTTACTATAACTTTTTTCCATTAAAAACAGCTTATTAACTCTTTTGCAATAACACTTTACTTAAAACACAAGCACATTGTACAGTTACACAAAAATGTTTTATATCTTTATAAGCTTTTTTCTATTTTTGCAATGTTTTATTTTATTTTATTACTTTTGAAATTACTTTGTTAAAAACGGAGACCCAAACATACACATTATACTAGACTCACACAGGGTCAAGGTCACCAATATCCCTCTCTTCACGTCCACACCTTGTCCCACTGGAAGGTCTTCAGAGGCAACAACACACATGGAGCTATCATCCCCTATGATAACAATGTCTTCTTGTGGAATACTTCCTGAAGGATGTGTTGAGTCTGTTTTACATCTATCTTCTTTTTATTTAAGTAGAAGGTGCACACTCCAAAATAACATTAACAAGTATGGTAGAATAAATAAATTAACCAGGAACGTAGCTGATTGTCATCATATCAAATATTATGAACAGTACATAATTGCAGGTGTTGCATTTTTATATGACTGAGAGCATAGTAGGATTTTTTTTATGCCATTATCACCACACATGAGTATCATATTATGCTACAATGCTACAAAGACTGGTATGTCATTAGTGTACAGAAATTGTTTAGCTTCGCTATAATCTTATGAGAGCATCCTGATGCATTTGTCACTGGCCAAAGTGTTGTTATGTGATAAATGGATTTCCAATATTATTTTATAGTATTATGATATAATACATTAATTCCAGTATTATTATTCTAATTTGTTTATCGATTGCACTTGTCACTTAAAAAAATTACATTAACTCACTATTAACCTGGAAAATAATTGAATTATTTTGTATGAAACAAAGGTACAGGCTAAGGAAAATTGCAGAGAATTAAAGAGTTTCATGGAAAAGAAAAAAACTGCCCCAGTAGATACTTCTTTAATTTTAGGACATAATGAAATAGCTGTTTTAAAGAAATCGTTTTATATCATTCACTTGATTATTTCTTTGCTTTTCTTTATGGTTTTTCCACTTACTTGGTCATTTCTATAGTACAAAATTTAGTTGGCCATGTTTTTAACTGTATAATCATATTTATGTTATTTTTTGTCTTTTTAAAAAATTTTGATAAGACCCATCCGTATTGTTACAAGTAGACTTTATTTTTATCCATATTATTTCTTTTTGTGCACACTTCACATTTATTCATTCTTTTGTTAAAATTTGTGCAGATGAGCTGTTTCAAGCTCTGAGAATAATACTGTGGCAAACATTTTTGCATATATTTTTTGGTATGCAAGCTAATAAGTTACTTTAGTATACTGCCTACAATTAAATTGTTGGATTATTGAGCATATGTATACTCAATCATATAATGTCAAATCACAGTGAATCAATTTATACTTCCACCAGAAGAGAAACAGAGAGAGAGAGAGAGAATTTATGTCATACATCCTCTTTAATAATTTGTTGCTGTCAGTACTTGTTTTCTTATTTAAAAAATGGATTTTGTCAATCTACATACGTGTGGTGTTTCCTTGTATTTTTAACTTTAGTTTCTCTAAATTTTTTTTTTTTTTTGAGTCGGAGTCTCACTCTGTCGCCCAGACTGGAGTGCAGTGGCTGCTCCCGGCCACCGCAGCCTCGACCCGCTGGGTTCCGGGGACCCTTCCGCCTCAGCCTTCCTGAGTAGCCGGAATTACAGGCGTGCGCCACCACGCCTGGCTGATTTTTTGATTTATTGCAGAGATGAGGTCTCGCTGCCCAGGCGGGTCTCGAACCCGCGGGCTCAGGCAGTCCACTCACCTCAGCCTCTGAAAGGCGTGGAATTACAGGCTGAGCCACCGAGCCCAGCCTGGTTTTTCTAATTATTAACATTTTAAAAAAATCATGGTCTCACTCTGTCACCCCGGCTAAAGTGCAGTGGCATGACCACAACTCAATGCAGACTTGATCTCCTGGGTTCAAGCTAAACTTCTTCCTCAGCCTCCTTAGACTCTGGAAGGCAAGTGCACGCTACCATGCCTGCTATTTTTTTATTTTTTGTAGCGGCAAAGTCTCACTGTGTCACTTAAGCCGATCTTGCCCTCCTGGCTCAAGTAGTTCTCATGTCTTGGCCTCTCAAAGTACTGGGATTACACACATGAGCAACCATGCCCAGCCAGTTTCTCTAGTTATTAAAGAGAAATAACTGCAAGACATATTTTCATGCAGTTTTGGTTTATATTAAGGAAGTTATAAAGAGATGTTTTCTTTTAGTAAATGCCTCTAATGCTTATTTATGTCTTTTATCCATGTAGATTTTTTTTCTCTCTATCTTCTTTTTGACTTGCTTCATAAACGAAATTTTTACTTTTAACGTAATCGAATGTATTGTTTCTTCTAGGTTAGTGGTTTTAAATCTTGCTTGAGGTATTCTTTTTCGGTCCAAGATCATGTAGATATTGTCCTTCATCATTTCCTGAAAGTTTTATATTGCCTATTTTATAGTTGTCTATAATCCATCAGACATTGATTTTGAGTGTGGAAAGGAGAAGAGATCCAGTTTCCCTTTATTGGCAAATAGAGACATTTAATTTCTTCACTACCATTTACTGAAAAAAGCAAAACAAGAACACTCTTCTCATCCACTGCTGTACATGCCACTTTTGTCTTGAATCAAGGGTTTGTAGGTATTTCTCTATTTAGCGCTCTTTAGTCTTTTCAACTGGCCAATAACTTTCTCTTAATCACTGTGGCTCTGTTATAGATATTAATATTTGGTAGATAATTCTAAAAATACTCTGCTAGGATGTTATTTTCCAAGAATGTTTGTCCATTTTGTTTCTATGTGTTTTGTATAAATTGTGAAATCTGTTCTACATAAACGCACACTTACGTAAATAAAACAAAATAAAAAAAACTGATGCTTTCTATTGGAATTGTCTTGAGTCTATAAATCATGTAGAAATAATTGACTTCTACTCGATAATGATTTATGCAATACAACAACACTGTTTATATCATTTATTTTGATAATATTTAATATTTGGTCTCATGTTCTCTCAGCAGTATTGCTACATTTGATGACATATATCATTGGGTACTTGAAGTTTTTAATCAATTTTAGGTGATTATACACATATACACATATTATGTATATTAAACATGTGATTATATAATTTATTGGAGTTAGCATGTAGTAATAAGATTAATTTTATCTATCAAACCTGATAAATTTTTATTACTTTTAAGAATGTAGTTATTATTTCTTTGGACTTATACACACTCTAAATTGTATTATCTCTGAATAATGACAATTTCTTCCTTTCCAACATTTACCCATCTACCTCCTCTAGGTTTTTTTCACCTTCTTGCTTTACTATTCAATTTAAGTCCTCTGGAACAACATGATATTGAATAGTAGTGGTTTAATAGTGTGACATATTCATATACATGTGTATTTTTAGTTGAAAATTCCAATATGCATATGTTGGGTTTTTCATTGCCTGGGTTATTATTACTATTGTGTGTCTGTGTGTGTGTGCATGTATAGATTGTCAATATAAATAACTTAATAATATATACACATATATAGTTTCCAACTTTCAGACAATATACATACATGTATAGAACATATATGTATTACCCAGTTATTTTAAGCATTGTTACTTAGCACTTTTTCTTATTTAAATCCCTTATGTTTACAAGTACACATCCTCCTTGTGAATCTTAAATTTTATCTTCTTGTCTTTGATAATTTTTTTCTTCTACTACTGTCTATGCTTTTTTCTTCAAGTTCAGTTCCTTCTTTTGTCTCATTTCTTCTCACTATTCCTCTACACAATCTTTGTGGTCCTTCAGAAAGATGCTGGCTTCATTGAATGTTTTATGTTTGTAGAATTTTCTTCTTGATAAGCTTTCATATGTTCATCAGTTTTACTATGTTTTCACATTTTATTCCATGTAATCTTTATATTGATATTTTGAAAATTCTGTGACTAGGACAGCCTTCCCTCTAGCATGGTATTTTTCAAATAGAATGTCTATCCCTGACTCTAGCAGAGTATTTTTAGAATAGGATACCTACAACCTTGATGTACTTCCCTTGGTTAGAAGATACAGGACTAAAACAACTTTTATTCACCAGAATATAATCCCAAATGCAGTTGTAAAATAAACTAGATTGTTCTGATTTGTTTTCTTTTTCTTTCTTTCTTTCTTTCTTTCTTTCTTCTTTCTTTCTTTCTTTCTTTCTTTTCTTTATTTTTCTTTCTTTCTTTCTTTCTCTTTCTTTCTTTCTTTCTTTCTTTCTTTCTTTCTTTCTTTCTTTCTTTTTTCTTTCTTTCTTTCTTTCTTTCTTTCTTCTTTCTTTCTTTCTTTCTTTCTTTCTTTCTTTCTTTCTTTCTTTCTTTCTTTCTTCCTTCCTTCCTTCCTTCCTTCCTTCCTTCCTTCCTTCCTTCCTTCCTCTCCTCTCTCTTTCTTTTTCTTTTGTTTATGTTTAACCCATTCTTTCAGAGACATCGTTTGTGCTTTTGCAGGTCCTCTGAGGACTTCAATACTCCCAATATTCCCTCTTTGGCCATATTTTGCCTCCTGTATATATACAACCCTTTCCAAGAGTGATCCTCGAGTTGCTGGCTAAGTCAACTCCTACAAATGTGCACAGAAATGGACTAAAGCTTTAAAAAATCATGTTGGTATTTATGCTCATCTTTCAGATTTTGCTTGTCTATCAAGGCATAGTTCAAAAAATGATCAAACCCATGGGAGTATTTATAGCCTAATCTGCACCACCTATTATCACTTCCACAAATACCGGTTACCTTCTTGTTTTCTGCACTATGCAACACTGCAGGTTGTTCCCTGTTCTATGAATTTAATGTGCTTATATTCTGAATCTTACTGCTGATGCTTGCTTATATTCTCAGTACAATTTAGAAAACGTGTGTGAGTGTGCACACGTGTGTGTGTGTTTTGTAGATTTTGACTGCTGAGTTAAAACACAAAGAAGACTACCATACAGCTTCCTAAAGCAGTTCCCATTTTAGGAGTGGTTGTAGCCACTTTGAATTATCCAGGAACTTTTGGGTTGTAAGATTTTGAAAGCTACCTAAAATGATTTAGGTAAAAATGGAAAATTAATGTCTCAAAGATTTCATAGCTCCTTCCGGGATATGAAATAATAATAACAGGAATCTTAAAAATCAGAATGAATATCAGGGTGTAGAAGTCTAGTAATCAGTATTTATAATTCAATTCCCATGCTATTTGGGAACAGCTCAAACCCCATACAATTCCTCAGATCAACCTTTACCATTATTAAACCAGAAAAATGATCTCTAAGCCCCTCCCTATTCTTACACTCATTAGTTTATCAGATTGGTTATTGTGTCGCTGTAATTAGACTGAAAATGGTTTTTTTTTTTTTTGAGTTGGAGTCTCACTCGGTCGCCCAGACTGGAGTGCAGTGGCCGCTCCCGGTCACCGCAGCCTTGCCTGCTGGGCTCCGGCGATCCTTCCGCCTCAGCCTTCTGAGTAGCCGGAATTACAGGCATGCGCTACCACGCCCGGCTGATTTTTTGATTTATTGTAGAGATGAGGTCTCGCTGCCCAGGCGGGTCTCGAACCCGCGGGCTCAGGCCATCCACTCCCCTCAGCCTCCCAAAGGCGCGGGATGACAGGCTGAGCCACCGAGCCCGGCTTGAAAATGTTTTAATAATTGCGTCTCACATTTCTACAGCCTTAGCAACTCACAACTGGCCACAAAAACAGTTCAGTGAATATTTGACACATTTGTTGAGGTTTCAGTAGTTCACTGTTAGGGCAGTTAAGTAAATAAACTGATGTTATACAGAAGTATCGATAGAGGAAGCAGTCCCTATTTGTTCTTCAGTGTGGGTCATTCTGTGGATTGGTGGAAGAAGACAAATTCTTGAGGAACATTGAGCAGTAATGTCCACACTTTTAGAAATAAGGATATCACTATTCAAGAGAAAGTGTTTGGTCTCTAAATAGATGGTATACTCCTCATTCTTCATTGATCTGCCAGTTAGTTTCACAGCTCTTCGTATTTAAGTGAATTTCTTTCAAGCATCTAAATAAAGTCTTGAATAGATGTGAATTCTAATCTGATAAATGCATATAGCTTTCCTTAGCACTTTAAAACAACTGTGTCAGGCTGACGCTGGTAGATTTTTTGGTTGTTGCTGTTCTAGTTTTCTAGAATACTCTGAGCACAATGGAAGAAAGATGGTGGCCAGCAGGGGAATTTATTTTTGTAGTAGTTGCTGTTTGTTTTCTCTTGAAAATTCATAAACCTGAGTATCATTCCAAGATTCTGCCTCATTATTACTTTAATATTTTTGAAGCTCTTTATTACCATTGCTTTGAATATGTAACCATACTAGAATAGAAAGTAAACCAGGATATATTGAGGCCATACTATCTGGAAAGTTCTTATAAATAATCGTATTTCATTTGAGAAATCTGTAATTGAATATTCTTAGATATGTTTTATTTAAGTACACCAATTCATACATTGAATAAAAGGTTTTCAACAAGTTTTTTAGACATTTTGCTTTGTGTTTACTATAATGGTTAAAAAAAATCCTTGATACAAAAAATAATAGTGAAAGTAACCATGATGGACTATGATGATATATGGCTAAATAATGATTATTAACATTTTAATGTGTACATTCCATAATAGTATATTTACATAATTAACCCTTGATTGCATACATATTTTTCTATCCTTTTTTATATTTAGCACTCTATCACCAGCATTATTCTGTACACCATGATATAATCAATATTTTTGTCCAAACTTTGTATTAGGAGCTAGTATGTGATATAAACTTGAAATATAACTTATTCTCTGTAACATGGAGCTGAGAAGAAGGATCCAAAACATTGGTTTGGGTTCATTTAAATTTATATAAATGGATCTATTGTCAAGCAAATCCATCCACTTAATCAAGCTAAACAAAGTACAAATCTGAGTATGAAACCATAGGAGAGAAACTAGAAAAAGAAACCAAACACTTATAGCAATAGAAGAGATGTAGATTCTAACCAATTTTTAAACATGTAAAATTTTAGAAAATGTTGAATCTAAAATTTAGTGTCTGGTTTACTATGTGTCTGAGTTTTTCTTTTAGATAATAATGATGATAATTTTAAAAGTTTACAGTAAGTAATATATATTTATTTTAGGAGAGTAAAAACATAAAATTTTAAAAATTACTTGGGGCTGGAGATAATTTAAAATATTTTCTTATCTCTGTGAAACTGTCAGAAGACTCTATAACATATTTTCATCTGTTTCTAATAAGATGTTCATATTCTTTGATAATTACTTTGCCATGTTTTATTCTTTCTGGAACTGAAAATTTAAAAACTAATATAGTATATGGAAAATAAGTGTCAGCAAATACAATAGTCTCTCTTTTTTTTTAAACATATTTTTTATTATAAAATTGTGGGATACAGTTAAGGGCTAGGTATACAAATGTGCATTGTTCAGGCACCCTTGCTGATAAGGGGTGTCTCCCCGTCCCCAGACAGATATTGACTACCGTTAGTCCCACCTCCCTTCCCCTCCCCGCCCCCCATAGTTTCCCACCACTGTCAATCCTTTTCTTATAGTATTACGATAGTTGTTCAAGGTCCACTTATGAGTGAGAACATGTGATACTCAGATCTTTGTTTTTGTGAGAAGTTACTCAGTATTATAGACTCTAGTTCCATCCAGGTTGCTGCGAAATTCATGATTTTGTTCTTTTTTATGGCTGCATAGTATTCCATCGTGTATATATACCACATTTTTTAAATCCAGTCCTCTTTGATGGACAGCACGGTCGGTTCCAGGTTCTTGCTATTGTGAACAATGCTGCGATAAACATTCGTGTGCAGGGATCTTTTTGATAGAGTGATTTGAGGTCTTCAGGGTATATTCTCATAGGGGGATTGCGGGGTCACACGGGAGGTCGATATTTAGAGCTTTTAGGAATCGCCACACTGTTTTCCACAGAGGTTGCACTAGTTTGCACTCCCACCAACAGTGTAGTAGTGTTCCCTTTTTACCACATCCTCTCCAGCAACTGTTATTTTTTGAGTTATTGATAATTGCCATTCTCACTGGAGTGAGGTGGTATCTCAGTGTAGTTTTGATTTGCATCTTCTTGATGATTAGTGAGGTTGAACATTTCTTCGTGTGTCTGTTGGCCGCTTAGATGTCTTCCTTTGAGAAGTGTCTTTCATATCTTTTGCCCACTTTATAATGGTGTTGTTTGTTTTTTTCTTTTCAGCACATTTGAGTTCCTTGTATATCCAAGATGTTAGGCCTTATCCTAGCAGACTGGATTCAACAACACATCTCAAAAATCATCCACATGACCAAGTAGGCTTTATCCCTGGGACACTGGGCTGGTCAACATTCGTAAAACTATAAATGTAATTAAATACGTCAACAGATGTCAAAACAAAAACCACATGATTATATCATTAGATGCAGAAAAAGCTTTTGATAAAATCCAGCACCCCTTCTTGATAAAAACCCTTGAACATCTAGGCATACAGGGAAAGTACCTCAAAATAGTAAAAGCCATCTACAAGAAACCCACAGCCAGCATACCCGTAAATGGACAAAAATTGGAGCCATTTCCCCTGAAAACTGGAACAAGACAAGGATGCCCACTCTCACCCCTCCTGTTCAATATAGTATTAGAAGTCCTGGCTAGAATAGTCCTCTCATATATGGGGTTTTGCTTTACACAGTTTCACTCACTCATGGTTGACTGTGTTCTAAAAACATTAAACAGAAAACTACAGAAATAATCAATATATATGTTTTAAATAGTGCTTAATAATTCTGCCTAGCATGATGTAATTGTGCCTTTCTACTCTGTCCAGCCTGGGGCATGTGTCATCCCATTGTCCAGCGTCTCTATGCTATATACACTATCTCCACCAGTCACTTAGTAACTGTCTTGATTATCATATTGAAAAACAATAGTATGTGGTGAAGACACATTTTTAGTTTGATGCAAGCCCATTTGTCTCTTTTTTCCTTTGGTTCCCTGTGTTTTTGAGGTCTTAACCCTCAACATTTACCCAGGCCAATGTTCTATAGCATTTTCCCAAAGTTTTTTTTAGTAATTTCATAGTTCCAGGCCTTACATTTAAATTGGTAAATTATTTAAATTGATTTTTGTGTGTCGTAGTACATTGGGACATAGTTTTATTCTTCTGCCTATGTAGATCCAGTTTCCTGAGCATCACTTGTTAAAAAGATTGTACTTTCTCCTAGTGAAACAACTAACAAAGTGAACATACAGAATGAGAGAAAATATTACACATTTTCCATCTTTCAAGGATCAATAACCAGAAAATAGAAGGAACTAAAAAAACAAGTTTAAAAAGTGGGCTAAAGGTCTGAATAGACATTTTTCAGAAGAAGACATACAAATGGCCAAAAGGTGTATTAAAAAAGTTCAACATTACTAATTATCATGAAAATGCAAATCAAAACCACAATGATATATAATCTCATCCTCATTAGAATGGTTATTACCAAAAGCACAAAAAATAACAAATGTTGGTAAGAATGTGGAGAAAGGGGAATGGATCCTTGTTCACTGTTGGCAACAATGTAAACTAATACAACCACTATGGAGAAAGGTATGAAGGTTCTTCAACAAAACTACAAATAGAACTGCCTTATGATCTCGCAATTCCACTTCTGGGTATATAACCAAAAGTACAGAAACGTGTGTATATCAAAGAGACATCTGCACTCCCATGTTTACAGCAGCACTACTTGCAATAGCCAAAATATGGAATCAACCTAAGTGATCCATCAAGCGACAAAAGGAGAAAGAAAATGGCATAGCTATATACAATGAAATATAATTTAGTAATAAAAATAATGAAATCCTGTCATTTGCAGCAACGTAAATGGAACTGGAGGAAATTATGTTAAATGAAATAAGACAAGCATTTTTCAAACAGATTTTGCATGTTTTCTCTCATATGTGGAAGCAAAAAAATCAGATCTCATAAAGGTTGAAAACAGAACACTGGTTTCTAGATACTGGGAAGGGAAGAGGGGGAGGAGATGCTGGGAATTGATTAAAGGGCACAAAAATACAGTCAGAAGGAATAATAGTATTATAGGAATATACCATATACTAATACCAGTATACTGTAGTATGGAAGGAATGATAGCATTATAGAGAAATCATAGCAAAGAAAAATGTGTTCGTATACTTAAAGTAGCTAGAAGAAAAGAATTGTAATGTTCTCCACACAAATAATATGTTTGAGGGGCTAGATATTCCAATTACCCTGATTTGAATATTACCCATTGTATGGAGACATAAAAATACCCCCAAAACATGGAGAATTGTGATGCGACCATAAAAATTACAAAAAGCAAAAAGGAAAAGTATAGTACTGTACGTGTAGGGTTTGGTACTATCCTTAGTTTCAGGCATTCACTGGGGGCCTTGAAAGGTGTTCCCTTCAGATCAGGAGGAGCTGTTGTGCTTAGCAAAGAATTTCTATCTATTTAGCTACCTCATGGAGCCTGGTAGGCAGTTAACATATTTTGTTCCTGGGCTCTAACATTCAGCCGTGTTGAAGTGTCCACAACTCACATTCCCATCGAACCTGAGAAGAAGTCCTTAGTGGCCACTGAAGCCCTCATTGGAATGCCCTCTGTGGACCAGACTGTGTCGAGTCCCACTGGATCCCCACCTGTCCATTGTCATGTCCCAGAGGACAGATTCTCATCTCTACGTCCCAGGCACTGATCCCTTCTTGGGGCGTTCTGGGTTTGCTGTCATATAGGCCCTCCCTGGAGATTTCTGGGGTGCACCCTCAGTTCCCGTTCTCATCTTTGTGTCTCCCCTCATCTCAACGGGGGCTGCTCTGTAACTATTAAGTCCTGTGGGATCCTAGCTTTGCGTTGGCCATCACCTTTTCTTCATAGGAGATTTATGAAAAAACATGAATCTTCCACTTGCATTGACACACATCTCCAACCCAAACAATTTTTCTTCTCCCATCCTTTTTTGGCTGGCAGCTGGTGAGGTTCTTTTCTTCCGCATTTACGGGCAAGGTCATCTGAACTCACACAGTCACAACTCATTGCCTGGCACTGATGATACTGTCATGGCTTGCCACAAGAATAATCCTCCCAAGTACAATTTTCCAGCTACCAATCTTCCTGATTAATGACGGCTTTTAGCTAGGCTCCTTATAGCCCTATGGAACTTTGATGCAATATCATGGAATTCTTTTGATATGGCTCACAATGAATACTGCTTTTTTAAAAAAATCATCAATGTAGCTGCTAGATTCTCACCATCATGACCTCCATGACAAGGTGACAGATGGCGTAAGGGAGGTCATTTGGGATCTGCTCTAATGCCCAGCAGAGCCTGACAGACTGGCCCTTCAAATCTTTGCCTAAACAGACTGGCCCAGGGGAAGCACAAATGAAACATCACACACCATCTTGCCTGAACACACTTATCATAATTAAAATTGCCCATGACATTATCTGGACACCCGAGAGCAGACGTTTTCAGAAGGTGCCTCGCCTCGGAGATCAGGAATTTCATTTCCTCCCAGATGCCAGGGGTCTCGAGAACACGGCATCTCGGCCTGGAAGCATTTCAGCCACACACCCATTTTGCTTCAGACCTCCTCTCAACTAGGTTGGGATGACTCCACATAGTTTCCACACTGAGGCCTGGGAACTGAAAGTTGGTGTGGATATTCTGAGAGAAGTGATCATTAAAAATGTCCCAAGACACATGTGTGTGTATATGTATTTCAGGTGTGATTGCTAGCCTGGATATTTTGGAGCTGTTCCAAATGGATTAATTGCATTCTGCCAAGACCAAGCACTCCATATATTTTGAATTGAGGATTTATCTTTCTTCTCATCTTAAAATCTACTCAAGAATTTATTCATGTCAGCTGGGCTCAGTGGTATGCCCCCGTAGTCGCAGCTACTCGTGAGGCTTAGGTGGGAGGATTCCTTGAGCCCAGGAGTTTAAGGTCAGCCTGGACAACATAGTCAGAGCCTTTCTCTGAAATAATTTAAGAAAATAAAAAAGTAAGGCTACCATCACAGACTGCCCTCAGAACAATCCCACTTGTGATTGGTGAAGCATTCAGCATCCTAACATTAAAGTCTTTTCTTAAGCAATTGTAGTGGTGCTTTCAGAAGAGAAGTTTTACTACAAAGTTCGTTTAGGTAATAATTGTCTGTTGATATCTGATGTTTATTACACCAAAATAATAAAAAATTTGAGAATTAAATAAGCACATCTTTAACCTGAAGGAAAAAAAAAGATTGCTTGCATATAGTTCAAAGTAACACTAGAAGAACCAGTCCTACAATATGGCTATAGGAAGAAATGAAAACCTTCCCTCCAAATGCATTTTGCAGGTTAAATTTTGTTGGTCAAGTGGAATTTGTTCATTTTGTCTGTCACATGTCCCCTGAGGCCTAATAATCATGAAACTTTAGTTGACCTTGTCATAATATCCTCTTTCACTTGTACAAACATTTGCCTCAGGAGTTTGGATGACCTGGAGATTGACTATATTAGCTTTCTACTTTTCATCCTGCCTTGTTTGCTTCCACTATGAATTCCTTTTCTCTCTCTTTCTTTTTTCTCATCTCACTCTGTTGCCAGGCTGGAACGCACTCACACGATCTGCAGCCTCAACATCCTGGGCTCTGGCAATCTTCCACCTCAGCCTCCCAAGTTGCTGGGACCATAGACACACACCACTATATCCAGCTAATTTTTTTTTTTTTTTTTTAGAGACGAAGTTTTGTTATGTTGCTTATGCTGGTCTCACACTTTTAGGATCAAGCAATCCTCCTGCCTTGGCCTTCCAAAGTGCTGGGATTATAGGTGTGAGCCACCATACCCAGCCTATAACTTCCTTCTTAATAATGGTAATAAAAATAATAATGATGATGAAAACAGTAATGGAAACAATTTAGCAATTATTATATTCCAGGAACTGAGTTATAAATATTAAATATATTATCTCATTTAATCCACTCAGAAAACCTCTTCAATATTCAGAGTTGTTCTGATTCTACAAATAGAGAAACTGAGACTGCAAAAACTAAGTAACCTGTTCAAAGTCACAATTTTTAGAAGATAGATTAAGACTTTAGAATATGTTTGCTTGACTCCAAAGTCTGTGCTTATAACTGTAATACTTTCGCTTGCATAGCTAGATGTATGTTACATCTTGGCATAATTAAATAAACAGAGAAACATAGCCAGGCATGGTGGCATGTGTCTGTAGTTCCAGCTACTTGGAAGGCTGAGGCGGAAGGATCACCTAAGCCCAGCAGGTTGAGGCTGCAGTGGCTGTGAGCGTGCCACTGCACCGCAGGCTGGGTGACAAGAGTGAGACTCCAACTCAATAAACAAACAAACAAGCAGAAAAACAGAAACAAAATCAAAACAATGCACTATCTGTCCATGATGGACATTGGGTTAAAGTGCTTGGTTTTTGCTACTACAGTGTGTTTTTGAAAAGTATCTCAAGTTTATAAACTATAAAACTCTGATATAGTTATTGTTATTATTTATAAAACCCCGAGTGTCTATGTGACCATTTTTATGGATTCTCAATGTAGAGATTAGTTTTATGATAACCATTTGGGACCATTAATTGTGTCAATACTCTCAGTTGCAACCCATATCCACTGTGAAAGAAACAGGGTGGGAAGGTGTACAGATGGTCACCTTAAGAGGGGTGACCAGTTCCCTGGGTAACCAGTCTTGAAGCAGAGAACTGTAGGGCAGTCGCCACTCAGTGTATCTTATATTCCATTGACCTTTACAATAAAATACTACAATGGGTATTTTACAATCCAATAAAGAGTTCCTTAATTCACTAATCTTGATGTGATGGGAGGAACTGCCACAGAATATAATTGAAGTGGCACAAGTAAGACAAGTCCAGTTTTTTTTTTTTTTTTGAGTTGGAGTCTCACTCTGTCGCCCAGACTGGAGTGCAGCGGCCGCTCCCGATCACCGCAGCCTCGACCTGCTGGGCTCCGGTGATCCTTCTGCCTCAGCCTTCCGAGTAGCCGGAATTGCAGGCACCCATGCCCGGCTGATTTTTTGATTTATTGTAGAGATGAGGTCTCTCTGCCCAGGCGGGTCTCGAACCCGTGGGCTCAGTCAATCCACTCACCTCAGCCTCCCAAAGGCGCGGGATTACAGGCTGAGCCATCGAGCCCGGCATGCCCAGTTTTTTAAGTCTCCAAAAAAGACAAGTGTCCAATTTTGATATTTGCTGTAAACCACACCACATAAACCTTTGGCCAATAGAATGACTGTGACCTTTTCAAGCAGAAGATTACAACACCAACAAAGATCAGGGTCAAGATGATCATTGAGGGAATCTGGTTTCCTAACCAGGACCCTCTTCATGAGGCCATATTTGCTTTCTCAGAAAGATTTGTTGAATATCAAAAGAGCTTCTCAATGCCATCAGTAGCAAGCAGTCAGTTTTCCATATCCATAGGTTCTGCATTCATGAATTCAACCAACTATGGATGAAATATACTTTTTTAAATGATGGTTGCATCTGCACTGAACATGGGCAGATTTTTTTTCTTTTATTATTTCCTAAATGATCTAGTTGAACAACAATATCTAACATTTACACTGTATTAGACATTGTAAATAATCTAGAGATGTTGGTATAGAAGTGTATAGGTTATATGCATCTACAGTGTCATTTTATATAGGGGACTTGAGTATTTATGGATTTTGGTATCTGTAGGGGTTCTAAAACCAGTTGCCTGTGATATCGAGAGATGATTGTGTATGACTACAGTCAGCTAGGTAAAGCAGGCTTTGCTTACATGCCTGTTCTGTATTAGGTTTTGGGTTAATGACACACACCAACTTTATTTTCTTGATAACTATAAAAATGGTAACTCTTGCTATTCACAAATGGAACCTGAGGTTCTAAGAGATTACGTGACTCCCCTAAGGTCACACATCACAGGCTGCGTGTCTTCTGTCATGTCATCTGCTCTTTACCTATCACAAAGTGACGGCAACAAGTTGACATTTTTTTTACCTAACAAGGTGAGGAAGCCGTGTTGCTCAAGCATTTGCATACATCTTAAAATTAAACTAGCAATTACACATGCACATTACCTCACTTAAACCTGTAGTATATGGGTGAGATAAGTATTATTAATATAACTTCATGAACGCAGAAAATTAGGTGCAGAAAAATTCAACTGCCTGAAGAAACCACCTAGCTTATGGCTCAGCAGACGAGAAGAAGACTTGAACCAAGTTCTGCATATCTGCAAACATTTGTGTTCATTCTAGTAACTGCCAAAGGAAAGCCACTTCATAAATGGTCTTTTATTGTCTTTATGAAATGTCCTTTACTGTCGCCAAAGGATGATGTTTCACCGAACATATTGGTAATTCACAATGGCAGAATTTCTCCAACAATGCAATGCAGTTACCTCGCTACTAAATTGTTGCCTTAGAAAATACTCTAAAAAAGAAAGCGTGAAGCAATTGGGTTAACCCACTTCTGTCATTTCAAAGTAAGAATGAGATTTAATTGTTCACCAAGAAGGAATTGTTCCTGTTAGAGTAGTTTCCTGATATCTCACTTCGGTATACTGGGTTTCAAGCATCTCTCGACTGTTCAAGAATTGCCAACTAATGCTTTGGGCAAAGAACATAAGATCATCTTTCATCTTTATTTAAATAAAGTTCATTCTGTAAAACAGCACATATTCCCTAAAGCTACATCAGAAAGTGCAGCAAGGTTGGAGATCTGCACATGAATGACGTGGGCTGACATCGATTATTTCCGTTCTGGAAACACACAAGGCAAGAAGGCATTGCTAGACCACTTTTGCAGTTTTTAATTTCCTTATGTGGAATTCTGCCCTTGGCTGCGAAGGACCCCATCAACATTTACTAAACAGCATCTCTGTGTCAGGCACTTGATATATGCTGTGAAATGAGTGAATAAAATGCAGAACTGTCCTAAAGGCCTTCATGGCTAATGGAACATCAGTCCTCTACACACTCATTCCTGACCAGGAGAAGTACAGAGGCATGACCACAGACATGTGGAGCTTCCGAGGCTTTGCCTGGAGGTCCGTGGTGTCTTCACAAAGTCCAGATACAGTCCGGGTCCTCAAGGAACAGGTTCAATTTGCAGGAGGGAGCACGATCATTAAATATACGAAGCTGCAGGGGACTCCATTTATCAATCTTTTATTTCATGAAGCTCATTGCTTTCTGGGGAACCTCCTGGACATTGCTTCTCTTAAAGTGTGATGACCATGTCAGAGGTAGTAGAAAACACTCGCTTTCAAGGCATGAGTTTTAATTCCAGCTGTAATACTAACAAATTGTATAATCATAAGCTAAGCTCTCTCAACCTTGGGGATCTCATCTGAGTAGTGTATAGCTACCGCTTTCCTCACAAAACCGTGAGAGCAAAAAGAAATGAAGTATGTCATAATGTCTATGCAGATATCAGCTTCACTAGTTGACAGTTTCTCTAACAAAATACTTTGAAATGAGTGAGAAGGTAACCTGGAGAACATTATGTCTCCTTTTAAAATCTGAGATCCTATGTTAAGAATACATGAGTTTTTCTAGAGCTTTGTATTTACTGGTGTCAAATCCATATCACTCGGTAAATCTAATTCTTCTGCTTTTTTGTTTGAGCTAAAACAAATGTCCTTCTAATATTAGCTAGTCCTTGGTTCAGAATACAAAAAAAAAATCTTTTTTTTTTACCTCTGAGATTTTTACTGTCCTCCTGCTTCCCCAAATGATACCCTGCTCCCGTGGCCTGAAGCCTTAGCAGTTTGGTGTCATTGGTCTCAGACACAACTTTGCCGTCCACTGTCCTGCAGATGGTGGTCTTTTGGGTGGTCTGATTGGAGCTGTTGCTGTCCAGGGCATCACTGAGACTGAAGTCCTCCCCTTCCTCCAGCAGGTGGTAGTAGGTGGCAATCACAACCTCCAGACTGACCTTGATGTTCAGCAGGGTCTGGTACTCCTGGGCCTGACGATGGCCCTCTACCTGGGTCTGTGCCAGGTCAAACTCCAGGTGCAACAAGGCGGCATTGAGCTGCTCCATTGGCATGGTTGAGCAGGCCTCTACTTCCCGCAGGCTGTTCTCCAAGCTGGCCTTCAGGTTTCTCAACGAGTCCAGGTCGATCTCCAAGGACTGCTCTGTACGTCTCAGCTCCGATCTGGTGACCACTGTGGTGATCTCCTCAGTCAACTGGGACCAGGGCTTGTCCAGCTCCTCTTGGTTCTTCTGAGCTAGCTCATCTTGCTGGGCCCCGATGTCCACCATGGTCTTGCTGAGGTCTTGAGACTGGGGGGGGTGTTCACCTCCAGGGTCAACCCAGAGCGGGCAATCTAGGCGTGTAGGCCTTCTCACCCTTCTCCACTGGCACTGTGCGCTTCACCACTCGCCCGACCACGCACTCCACCACCTTCTCCACCAACTACTGGTCTCTGGGCTCCAACCAGCTGCTCAGCATCTGGGTCACCAGCAGCGTGGCCAGCATATATGCAGGCCCTGGCGACCCTGGATCCCAGTCCTCTGTGTCCTGCTCCACCAGCTTTAGGGATGGTTGGGGGTCTGGGAGTCTGGCCACGGTCATGGCTCGGAATCTGGTGGGCATCCAGAGTGAGAAGGAGACCATGCGAGAGCTGAATGACCGCCTGGCCTTTAATCTGGACAGAGGGAGGAGCCTCAAGCCCCCAAATCAGAGACTGGAGAGGAAAATCCGGGAACACCTGGAGCAGAAGGGACCCCAGGTCAGAGACTGGGGGCAGTACTACAAGACCATCGAGGACCTGAGGGCTCAGATCTTTGCATAGTCTGTGGACAAAATCCACATTGTTCTGAAGATTGACAACGCCCATCTTGCTGGTGATGACTTTAAAGTCAAGGATGAGACAGAACTGGTCATGCACCAGTCTGTAGACCGTGACATTCACAGGGTCCAAAAGGTAATTGATGACACCCATGTCACCCTGCTGCGACTGGAGACAGAGACTGAGGCGCTCAAGGAGGAGCTCTTCTTCAAGAAGAAGAACCATAAGGCAGAAGTAAAAGGCCATTTTTGCTTTGTGTTTTTGGAGACAGGTTTTCCCTATGCCTCTCAGGCTGAATTTGAACTCCTGAACTCAAGTGAGTTACTTCTGCCTTGACCTCTGGAGTAGCTTGGAGTAGCTGGCATGTACAATCATACCCAGCCCAATTCTTTATTTCACCAAATAGCCATTCAAATACCTAAAAACAAATTGAGTTACTTACACATCTCATCTTAGGAAATCTTCCTTTATTCCTATGTAAGGTAAGTAAACGTATGTTCAACTCCCTGAAGTCTGGAATTAAACTTCTATACATAAATGGAAGCTTTTTTTTAATGTTTTTGGTGTTCACATTTCCCAAGAGAAAATTGGAATTTTTTTTTTCACATTGAGATAGAAAACAATATGTAAGTGTTTTTAAGAGGAAAAAAGGGCTTATCTTGAAACTGAAGAGTGAGTGATTGCTATCATATTCCTCTGTCTGAATGAAGATTGTTGGTAAAGGTGGGGGAATGCAGACTTTGTGCATTGGAATAAAGCTGAATGCAGGTGAGCTTCAGAGTACAAGAGGCTGAGGGTGAAGTGGAGACAGGGGGAGCTCAAGTTTGCTCTTCAAAGGAAGTTAGTTAACTTGAGAGTTTCACCAACGGCTATCCAGCTGATCAGGAGCTTGGAAATGGATGTCTCATCTGTATCTGAAATCATGAAACAGAAGTGGAAACAATTTCAATACTGAAATGGCCCTGAGAGGTCACCCTGTCCAGCTGATAACCTGAACCACCAGAGGAGTGTTTTAAGCACACATGTTTCTGAGTTCCACTCTACACCTTCCTGAACCGCGCCTAAGAATATCTATGTGCTCACTCCATCTTTTCAGCTTGTCAGCTCTTGGTTGCAATACAGCTGTGATGCTTCAGGCGACATCCTTCCACCCAGGACTAATTTCAAGGCAAGAAGAAAAGATGGCAGTGGGTTTTTTGTCTTACGGGGCACCGTGTTTTTTTCTGAGGTAAAAATGTGTCCCAGAATCCAGACTTCTTCACCGCTCATTGTTTGCTGCTAATTCATATGCCATTTCCTGAGCCAATGACTAGCTAAAGGCAATGAGATGACCGTGGTGGCAATAGATCAGTAGTGTTTCTGTCTGCATTCCCTAAGACAGAGGGTTTCCCTGTCTGAAGAATATCCAGTCTGTCGTGGTCCAGACAAAGCCAGGAGATTGATAGGGAACGAATGGCATCTGCCAAGGTCAGGAGTTGCTTGAACATAGGAAAGATACTCACAAGCCGGGCAGGCAAATAAACACCCAATTGCCAGTCTGCTGTATTTCCTAAAATTCCTCGGATAATTTGCTGCAGCCAGGAGATCCCTGTCATTTGGTACACTGCCTTTCGTAAGCAGAGACCTAATCTATCCTTGGCCTCTTCCATGAAAGAAGATACGGCTAGCAACCTGAAATATTCCAAGGACATACAAAAGTATTAGGAAAATAATGCAGTTTTTTTTGACGTTTGTACTGTCATAGTTTCCATGTCATGACAACACTAGACGTCTCCTTCTAAACGTTTTCTAAACGTCTCCTTCTCATTGTACCAAGTGCTTTGCCTGCATTATCTTCAATTTCTATAACCGCTCTGTGATGGACACACTATGATCACATGGGAAAATTGTGGAAGAGGCGTTCTGATAGTTTGCCCGATATTAGAAAGTCAGGAAGTGATGGAGCTAAAATTTTATATTTCTTCAAGGCAGCAAAGTCTATTTCTGCTAAGGAACACTAGTAGTTTTAGAAAATATATTTATCCCTACATAGGGCACACATTTCTTATATTGCAGAGGATACTTAGTTAATGAGCTGATTTCAAAGACTACTTTAATTTTCTTTCATTATTTATTCACTTATTCATGTATTTACTTTTTTTATTTCTGGCATTGCTGACATGACCACTCAGATTCTGCTCAGCTCTGGGGTGCCTGTTTTCTGTGGATACCCGAGTCCTTATCCCCATAGAATGAAGGAGATTGTTTCCTTGCAGTTCTTTCACTGGCAACCTGTCCAGTCAACTATGCATGAAGACCCTTGACAGCAGCCACAATTAGCATATCTTTTGAAAAAGGCATAATCACCAAAATTTGCAAAGATAATTAGCAGTCCTATCTTTCAGAAGAAAATGCTCAGTATAGATAGAGGAGGGAGTGAAGATGGCTGGGGAATTGACTATGACATACACACATTAAAAAAAAAGTAGTTGAATTGCCTTTGAAGGAAAACAATAGACTATCCCTTTACAAAATCTCCCGAGCTTCCCTTCAGCATTTAGTGTTTTCCTAGCCCTGCTTTTTCAGCACCATTCTTCCTGACCCTGTTAATTGATTTGGGGTTATTTCCTTTTTCTTTTCTCAGTCAAGAGCAAAGAATGAGGTGCTAACATTTTGCTGTGGCTTCTCTTGTTGTGTATTGCAACTGTGTGATGTCTTTGACTGTCAACATCGCCAGGGTCCTATGAGTAGTTCTGAGATCATAGGCGAGTGTTTCTCTTGATCCAAAACATTAACTGCCTGACATTTATAGGATGTCCACCTTCTAGGAGCTGATGTATGTCCATAGACAACACAATGCAATGCAGTTAAAGGAATCAGTCAAACAAATTCCCTGAGCTGCTTATTTAAGTCCCAAGAAACACTGCCTTAGTATGAGTAATGCAGTGGATACTTGACTTTTTAGCAAAGGCTGCAGATGATTCTAAATCCAAACACATATAGGTACCACTGCTATAGAGAGCAGTCTTTTTGGAGAGAGTCATGTGTGATTTTTGTTTTTTCATTCTGAAATCTAGATGACAACAAGAGAAGTATCATGCCCTAGGAAGCAAGAGGCTTATAAAATTTTCACTAAGGGATTTTTAAAAATTTTGTGACAAACTGACATGTTTGTTCTGCAAGAAATGTGTATAAGAGCCAAATAACATTCCACGGAGACATTTGCTACCCTTAAAGATAATCATAGAGTAACCTATTTTTTTTCTTTTTTTTTTGTACACACCTCTTTTGTACATCTACCAGAATTTCTCATAGGGGTAAAATTGCTCATTTTCAAAAATCTTAGATATAGTGAAAACAATTACTTAAAGTGCCAGAAGCACATCTAAGTCCAAAATTAAGTTATGTTGAGTTTTTAATTGTTCTAAACTTTATGAACACATGGTAAGGTCAAATTTCTAATTTGATAAATATGAAAACATCAGATGGGATCTCTCACTGTGATTTTGATTTACTTTTTTTTCTGATTATTGCTGATATCAATAATTTTTTATTGGTTGCAGTTACTTAGAATTCCATATTGTGAGTATATTTTTTATAATCTTCTGTCTCTAGGTATTGTTTTTTACTGTTGATTAGTAGAATTAAAAATGCAATTAATGCTAACTTACTTTTGTTTTATACATTATAAAGATCTTTTTCCAGTCTTTGGTGTCTTTAGAAGTTTTATGCTGTTGTTTATGTCAAAGAAGTTTTAAAATTTCATGTGCTTAAGTTATTGAATCTATTTCTTTCAGATGTATGCTTTTCATGTCTTTTGCTTAAGTAATATTGCACTAAGCCCATGATATAAATATTTAATTTCCTACATTTTAAAAAGTTTAGACAGTAATTCTTATGTAGATATTTATTATAGTTAGAATTGGTTATTAGTTTTGGGTTGAAGTCTTAATTCATACTTTTATGCATTTACAATCAACTTTCCCAGACCATTTATGGAATAGTCATTTCTTTCAACTACTATTTGATCTGCATTGCCATCTCAATAGAATGTCAAATTCTGTTCTGCTTTTTTGGGGATTTTTTTTTTTTTTGAGTCAGAGTCTCACTCTTGTCACCCAGGCTGGCGTGCAGTGGCATGCTCACAGCCACCACAACCTCAGCCTCCTGAGCTCAGGCGATCTTTCAGCCTCAACCTTCCAAGTAGCTGGACTACAGGCATGCACCACCACACCCAGCTAATTTATTTGTTTATTTATTTATTGTATTTATTTATTGAGGTCTCACCAAGTTGTCAAGGCTGGTCTTGAACAAGTGGACTCAGGCCATCCTTTCACCTCGGCCTCCCAAAGTGCTGGGATTATAAGCGTGAGCCACTGCGTCCAGACGGAATGTCAAATTCTCACTTGTTGATGAGTCTGGATCTGGATTCTCTATTTGAATCATATTCTAATTCTTTCTCAGTCCCTAATGAAGGTAGCATGATATCTTAATATCTATGGCTTCTAAGGAAATTCTGATCTCATTGAATATGATTTTTCTCCCGTTCTTCCCTTCCAAAAGTGTTTTGACAATCCTCAACCATTTAAATATCCATGTGAATTTTAGGATCATCATACCAAGTTCGGCAATTAAATCCTGTTGAGACTTGAACTGAAATTGCACAAAATTTAGAGAATGCTTGGAAGAAAAGTATTCTTTCTAATCTTGCTTCTTCATTACTGCAACATATCCTACATATGTTTAGAACATTTTTCATGACTTTGAAAAAATAGCATAATAATTTCCTCCATAATGATCTTGGCTAATCCTTTGCTAACTTTATTCCTAGGTAACATATAGATGGAGTGGCAATAAAAGGTATTATTTAAATTGGTAAAATTCTGAAACTGCTAGAATACCAGATTAGAGGAAAGATGTGACAATTAACACATAGTTGCTCTGTCTTAGAGGAATCAGTATAAATGGTTACTCGATCTTCATACATGTTTGCATGGTCAATTAGATGTTTATGAAACTTTTACAACTGTTGTTGAGGCTGTCCAAGATGCTAATGATTTGAGATTGATTTTATAAAACAATACTGTTATTTTAATAGGTTGTAACTTTCTATGTAGAAAATAGTTAAAGAGTGACATAAATATTTTCTTTCTTTTCAATCCTAACCCCTGCAAGCCTGCGTATGTGTGTGTAGTGATTTGGTGTGTAACATCAGTATAGCACTAAGTAGGAGTCAGGAATGAGAGCATCTTTTACTTTCTACTGACTTTGCAATAAATGCTTTTGAAGTTCTCTCCCATAAAGAGCTGCTGGTTGATATTTTGTTAGTATTTCTTATTGAATTAGAAAGCTGCTTTCTACTCCTAGTTTCCTATTTTTTTTCTGAATAGTCATAAATGTTAAATGATTTTATTATATATAGTTTCATCTACTATAGCTATAAATCAGTCTTTTTAAAAATTATTCAATTTTGGCAAAATATAACTTCCTACAAGTAAAAAATTTCTTGAGATGGGAATTCGGGGGCAGACCTCATCAGACTAGACAAGTCCCTGTGTGGGTGAGTGAGTGCATGGACAATTTTGTGTACATGTCTGTGAGTAAGCTGGTGTGTGAGTGACTGACTGAGTGCCGACTCAGGAGAAAGTGGCCAGACCTCTCCTGGTGAAGCGTCTGGTGCTGTGGCTCCACTGCTTGGACCCTCGTGCTTCCCAGGGCGCAGAAGCTGAAAGCCATTTTTTTAAAAATCAACAGAGACCATCCCCGGAAGGAGCTGCCAGGAGTGCCTGCCGGTTCCAGACTCTGCCTCCCCCCAGCAGTGCCTGGCCAGACGCTGGCAGCAAAGGTTGAGGAGGGAGCACAGCCAGGGGTCCAGAGGCAGAGCCTCACCGGAGAGGACCAAACAGGCACCCTGCCACCATCCTGAAAACTGGGCAGGGAAGTGCTCTCTGGCTTGCTCACCACCGAGGGACAGACCCGCTCTCCGTGACTGGCAGGCTAGCACTCAGGTCGATCATGACACAGAGGTCATATCCCAAAAGAACACATTCTGGGGTGGGGGCAGGATGGGGGCTGAGGCTCAGGTGCCCTCCCACCCTGATTCAGCTGCGGGACACAGGTGAGACCAGAAAAGGATGAGAAGGACCCCCGAAGAGATGAAGAGATCAACGGTGAGTCCGGAGCTGAACCAGCCCCCTTCTCACAGCAAATCTCTGAACATCAGGCCCACCTGGCTGGGGCATGGCTGAGAGGGATGAACCCAGGCGAAGCCTGGATGTCAGCCATGATGGACGACTCCAAGATATGCCTGGCTGGGAACCCCACTCCCCATCCCCCACCAACCAGTCCCTGAGAAAGAGACAATCCTGTATCTTCCCACAAGAGTGGATCCTCTTGACCCTAGAAGAGTGGGAGGAGAAGAGTGAGCCTCACCCACCCCCACCACCGCCTCCTTCTTGCCTGGGCCCTGTGCGCTGGAGAGAGTGTGAGTGTGGCCACAGCTCCACAGGAGACCTCAGAGGGGCTTAGCTGGGAAAAGCTGAGAGGAATAACGACAGAAACTGCCACAAGAGGGCAGGGCTTTAATTTTTTTTAAATTTCTTCTAGCTTTCTGCATTAATGTGTATATGAGGGTTCCGTTTGCATTCCACCCACCATTTTATTTCTTTTGCCATTTTTTATTTCTTTTTTCTTTCTACGATTGCTTTTTGTTTTCTTTTTATGTGTCTATGTGAATGATGAGGCGTTCAACTTTCAGGATTTTTTGTTTGGTTGTCTGTTTTTATTGTTTAATATGTGTGTGTGAATGTATGTGTGAGGGTTCTATTTGTATTTCCTTTTTTTCTCCTCTTTTTGTTGTATTGGGTGTATGTGCATGTGTGTGTGTGTATGTGGTTTTTCTTGCTTTGTTTTTTGTTTTCCTGTATTTTTATTATTTTTGTCTGTCCTATTCCATTCTACCTTTCTCTGTTCTCCACATTGCTGTTACTGTATCTTAGTCTCAGGGGTTGCACATATGTACCCATTACATCATCATATAGAATGTAGGTGGGGAGTGGGTCTCTGGGAGACCATACCCTAGCCAATGAACATTGTGATTGGCAAGTAGTTTCTGAATCCTAGCTTTCCATCCTCCAACTTATTCAACTCTCAAAAATACAAGAGACGGCAAAGCTTCCCACCCTCAGCTCTGTTTTAAAATGGATCAAATTCAGTTACATGACCAGGAAAGAATAGAAAGTTGAGCAAACATCAGAAATGAAATCCTCTTCCACTGTCAGTGAGTAATGAAACCAAAGAGAAAATAAAGTGATCTGTCACAAATGAGGAAAAATCATCAGAAGAACACAGGTAATTCCCAGTATACCAAAAGGAAAATGCCTGAAAAATAAAACCTCAGAGTCCAAACAATGGTAGTCACAAACAACCAGCTTCAGAATACAAAAAGGATTAGGAAATGGATGGAAATAGTGAATAAGATTCAAAAAAGACAAGATGCACCACTGAAAGAACTTGTAACAAAGATTTTGGCCATAAAACTTCATCCAGGAAATAAATAACAAGATGACAAGCATGGAAAGAAGGAATTAATCAAGCAGAAGAAAGAATCTCAGAATTTGAAGACCAAAGCATGGAATTATCCCAATCTGCTAAAAAACTTACAAAGAAAACTCAGAAAGAAAGAACTAAGCCTCCAAGAGATGTGTGATTATGTGCAGAGGCTGAACATATGCCTGATTGGTATCTCAGAAGAAAGGGAAATGGAGAACACCTCAGAGCAAGTATCTGGGAGGTTATCCAAGAAAACTTTCCATATCTCTCCAGAGATGTGACCATCCAAACACAATAGATGCAGAGAATGCCTTCAAGACATCAAATGAGAAGACCAACCCCTTGACACATAGCAATTCACCTACACAAAGTAGGGACAAAAGAAAAAATCCTAAAGGCAGCAAGAGAGAAGGGTCAGATTGCCTACCAGGGAAGACCAATCAGAAAAGCAGCAGACCTATTAGCAGAAACACTACAAGTTAGAAAGGACTGGAGTTCAATTTTCAACGTCCTCAAAAATATACAATTTTAACCAAGAATTTTCTACCCAGTCAAGCTCAGCTTCATCAGTGATGGAGAATTAAAATCCTCCCAGGCATCTGATTCCTAATTCATTATGTAGCTTCCAGACCACCTCTACAGGAGACACTTAAAAAGGTATTAAGCACAGAAGAAAGGAAATAAAGAATGACCACACACTTCCCAGTAGAACAATAGAATACAGAATCAACAGAGAATACATTACAACTACAAACTTGAAAACACACACATACATCAACTAAGAAGTTAAGAGAAAACAAACAAGCAAGCAAACACACAAAATACTTTATTAGAAGCTCAAGATAGTGATAAAAAACCATTTCAACAATCACCCTGAATGTGAATGGACTAAATGTACCACTGAAAAGAAACAGAACGGTAAACTGGATTTTTAAAAGATCCAAAAATATGCTGCATCTAGAAAACTCATCTTGCTATAAGGAGTACACATGGAATAAATGTTAGAGAATGGAAAATTATTTTCAAGGCAAATGGATCGCAAAAGGCAGGTGTTGGAATCTTGTAATCAGCAAAGCAAAATTTAAACTGTCAACAATTTTAAAAGATATGGAAGAACACAGCATAATGATAAAAGGTTCTATCTATCAACAAGAAATATCCATTCTAAACAAAAATGCATCCAACACAGGAAGACCAGCCTTTATAAAACAACTGCTAAGTAAACCAAAAAAAAAAAGTTTCTAATACTATTATAGTTGGGGAATTGAATACTTCACTAACAACTTTAGATAGACCATTGAGGCAAAACATCAGCAAAGAGATCGGGATCCTCAACTTGACACTTGACAAGAAAATCTTAAAAGATTCCCATAGAACAGTCCATCCAACAACCTATTCATTCCACATTCTACTCATCACCACATTGAATGTACTCAAAGATTGCTCGCATCCTCAGCCATAAAGCAAGTACCAAAAAGTTTATAAAATCAAAATACGTCCATGTAGCATCTCAGGCCACAATGGAATAAAAGTAAATATCAACACCAACAAATTTCCCCCCAAACCCACAAAGACATGGACACTAACCAGCCTGATGCTGAACAACTTCTGGGTCAGCACAGAAATCAAAACCAAATTAAAAGATCCTGGAAACTGAAAATGAAGAAATATCTCACTAAACCATCTGTGATGCCATGAAAACAGTTTGAGAGGGGAATTTATATTTCTACAAACACACATCAAGAAAATGGAATGATCACAAGTTATCAGCCTAAGAAACATCTAAAGGAGCTGGAAAGACAAGACTATCAAAGAAGAAGAATTTAGACCACCAAAGTAAAAGCCCAAATATGGGACATAGAAGACAAAAATATCATAGAAAAAATAAACAAAAAGCTGATTCTTTGAAAGAATAAATAAGATTGATGGACCCCTAGCTAGAGTTAACAAGAAAAAGCTCAAATAAGCAAAATCAGAAATGCAGAAGATCAAATCACAACTGACTCCAAAGAAATACGAAAGATCGTCAGAGATTGCTATGCACACCTGCATGGAAACAAATGTGATAACCTAAATGAAAAGGGCTTTCTGATATCCCACAACCTCCCCAGGTTGAAACAAGAAAACATTGAGACACTAAATAGACCAATAACAACCCATAAAATAGACTCCATCATAAGAACACTGCCTACAAAAAAAAAAAAGTCCTGGACTAGATGGCTTTCCAATGGAATTCTACTAAACATAAAAGGAGAAGTTGATACCAATCTTATTGAAAGTATTCCAAAAAGGGGGAAAAAAGAGCAACGTTTTTCACAAGAGTACAGGAAAAAGAATAAAATACACCTGAACCAACCCCCAAAACAAAAGAAAGACAATAAACCAAGTGGAAGAACAACTCTACAAGAACTCCATGATAGAGATGAACTCTCACATTTCAATAATTAGCCTGAATGTGAAAGGACTAAATGCACCACTGAAAAGACACAGAATGGCAAAATGGATAAAATATCACCAGGCAACAATATACTGCTTCAAGAAACCCATCTCACAAGAAAGGGCATGCACAGACTCAAAGTAAGAGGATGGGAAACAAATTTCCAGGCGAATGGAACACAAAAGAAAGGAGGAGTCACTATCCTAATTTTAGACAAAATACCATTTAAGTTATCAAAAATTAAAAAAGATACAGAGGGCCACTACATAATGACAAAAGGCTCACTCCATCAACAAGAAATATCTATCCTAAACATATATGCACCTAACATAGGTGTACCAACTTTTATAAAGCAACTCCTAGGAAAACTAAAGGAAGATATTGACTCTAACACCATCATAACTGGGGACTTTAATACCCCACTCACAACCCTTGACAGATCATCGGGACAAAAAATCAGCAATGAGATTCGGAACCTCAATGTGACTCTGGACCAAATGGACTTAATTGATACCTACAGAACACTCCATCCAAAGAGCAGAGAATACACATTCTACTTATCACTGCATGGGACGTATTCCAAGATTGACCACATTATCGGCCATAAATCAAGCATAAGCAAATTTAAAAAGACCAAAATTCTACCATGTACCTTCTTGGACCACAGTGGAATAAAAATAAACATTGACACCAACAAGGTCACCCCAAACCCACAAAGACATGGACACTAAACAGCATGATGCTAAACAACTCCTGGATCAATGATGAAATCAAAACAGACATCAAAAGATACCTGGAAACAAATGAAAATGAAGAAACATCTTACCAAAATCTCTGGGATGCCTTAAAAGCTGTAGTAAGAGGGGAATTTATATCTCTACAAACACACATGAAGAAAATGGAAGGAGCACAAATTAATAGCCTAACAAGCCACCTAAGGAAGTTGGAAAAGCAAGATCACAAAAACCCTAATTTCAGCAGAAGAACCCAGATCACCAAAATAAAAACCCAAATCCAGGACATAGAAGACAAAAAGACAATACAAAAAAATCAATGAAACAAAAAGCTTGTTCTTTGAAAGGATAAACAAGATCAATGGTCCCCTAGCTAGACTGACCAAGAAAAAGAAAGAAAAAACCCAAATAAGCACACTCAGAAACACAAAAGATGAAGTCACATTTGACCCTGAAGAAATACAAAAGATCATCAGAGACTACTATGTACACTTGTATGGAAACAAGCTTGAAAACCTTAAGGAAATGGAAGACTTTCTGTCATCACACAACCTGCCTAGGTTGAAACAAGAAGAAATTGAGACCCTAAATAGACCAATAACAATCAAGGAAATTGACTATGTAATAAGAAAACTACCTACAAAAAAAAGCCCTGGTCCAGATGGCTTTCCAGCAGAATTCTACAAGACATTTAAGGAGGAACTGATTCCAGTTCTACTGAAGCTATTTCAGGCAATTGAGAAAGATGGAACCCTCCCCAAATCATTTTGTGAAGCTAACATCACATTGATACCCAAGTCAGGTAAAGATCCAACAAAAAAAAAGAGAACTACAGGCCAATATCTTTGAGGAACATAGACACTAAAATTCTCATCAAGATCCTAGCAAACCAGATTCAACAACACATCTCAAAAATCATCCATTATGACCAAGTAGGATTCATCCCTAGGATGCAAGACTGGTTCAACATTCGTAAAGCAATAAATGTAATTAAATACATCAACAGATGTCAAAACAAAAACCACATGATTATATCACTAGATACAGAAAAAGCTTTGATAAAATCCAGCACCCCTTCTTGATAAAAACCCTCGAACATCTAGGCATACAGAGAACATACCTCAAAGTAGTAAAAGCCATCTACGAGAAACCCACAGCCAGCATACTCCTAAATGGACAAAAATTGGAACCATTTCCCCTGAAAACTGGAACAAGACAAGGATGCCCACTCTCACCTCTCCTGTTCAATATAGTATTGGAAGTCCTGGCTAGAGCAATCAGAGAAGAGAAGGCAATCAGGATTATCCAAATAGGAAAAGAGGAAGTCAAGTTATCTCTCTTTGCAGATGACATGATTGTATACCTTGAAAACCCAAGAGAATCTGTCAAAAACCTCCTTACACTGATAAAGGCCTTGGGCAAAGTCTCAGGATATAAAATAAATGTGCAAAAGACAATCACATTTCTTTACACCAATAATAAACAAACAGAAAGCCAAATAAGAAGCACAATTCCATTCACAATAGCCACAAAAAAATGAAATACCTTGGCATCTTCCTAACCAGAGATGTGAAAGAACTTTACAATGAAAACTACAAAACTATACTCAAAGAAATCAAAGATGACACAAACAAGTGGAAAAATATCCCATGCTCATGGATTGGAAGAATCAACATTGTGAAGATGTCCATCTTACCTAAGGCAATCTACAGATTCAATGTAATACCTATCAAATTACCAGCAACATTCTTATGAGACCTAGAAAAAACAACACAGCAATTCATATGGAAACACAAATGACCAAGAATAGCCAGAACAATCCTCAGCAAAAAAAAAACAAAGCAGGTGGTATCACATTACCAGACTTTAAACTTTACTATAAAGCTACAATCACCAAAACAGCTTGGTATTGGTATAGGAACAGGTATATAGACCAATGGAATAGAATTGAGATTCCAGAGGCAAGACCTCAATTTCTCAATCAACTCATCTTCGACAAAGCCTCCACCACCTACCACTGGGGAGAGGAGAACCTATTCAGTAAATGGTGCTGGGGAAACTGGTTGACCACATGCAGAAAATTGAAACAGGACCCCTATTTATCCCCACACACAAAAATTAACTCCAAATGGATCAGGGACCTAAATGTAAAACCTCAAACCATAAGAACCTTAGAAAATGAAGAACATAGCCTCATGGAAATTGGAACTGGCATCCAATTCCTGAACAAAACTCAAAACCCACAGGCCATAAGGGATAAGATAGACAAGTGGGACCTCATTAAACTGACAAGCTTCTGCAAAGTCAAAGAAACCATCAAGAGAGCAGGAAGACAGCCTACAGACTGGGAAAAGGTATTTGCCAACTCCAGGTCTGACAAAGGCTTAACATCCTGAATCTACAAGGAATTCAAACGTGCTGAATAGAAAAAAACAAACAGCCCCATTATAAAGTGGGCAAAAGATATGAACAGATACTTCACAAAGGAAGATATCCGAGCAGTCAACAGACACATGAAGAAATGCTCAACCTCACTAGTCATCAGGAAGATGCAAATCAAAACCACACTGAGATACCACCTAACTCCAGTAAGAATGGCAATTATCAATAACTCAGAAAATAATAGTTGTCGGAGAGGATGTGGCGAAAAGGGAACACTCCTACACTGTTGGTGGGAGTGTAAACTAGTGCAACCTCTGTGGAAAGCAGTGTGGCAATTCCTAAAAGCTCTAAACATCAACCTCCCCTATGACCCTGCAATCCCCCTACAGGGAATATACCCTGAAGAACTCAAATCACTCTATAAAAAAGATACCTGCACACGAATGTTTATTGCAGCATTGTTCACAATAGCAAGAACCTGGAACCAACCATGCTGTCCATCAAAAGAGGACTGGATTAAAAAAATGTGGTACATATACATGATGAAATACTATACAGCCATAAAAAAGAACAAAATCATGAATTTTGCAGCAACCTGGATGGAGCTAGAGTCTATAATACTAAGTGACCTCTCACAGAAACAAAGATCTGAGTATCACATATTCTCACTTACATAGTGGACCTTGATCATCCAATGCACTACTATAAGAAAATGACTGACAGTGTTGGGAAACTATAGGGGGGGGCGGTGGGACTAATGGTAGTAAACATCTGTCTGGGGACGAGGAGACACCTGTTATCAACAAGGGGGCCTGGATGAAGCATATTTGTATGCCTAACCCTTAACTGTACCCCATAATATCAAAATAAAAATATCAATTAAAAAAAAAAGAAAGTATTCCAAGAAATCAGGTAAGATGAAACTCTCCCCAAATCATTTTATGAAGCTAACATCACACTGACATACAAACCAGGTAAAGATCCAACAACAAAATAGAACTATAGGCCAATATCCCTGATCAACATATATGCAAAAATACTAAATAAAATTCTAGCAAATTGGATCTAACAACATATCTCAAAAATCATTCACCATGACCAAGTAGGCTTCATCCCTGGGATACAGAGCTGCTTCAACATCCACAAGACCATAAATGTAATTAAATGCATCAACAGATGTAAAAACAAGAACCACATGATTATCTCATTAGATACAGAAAAACTTTTGAAAAAAATCCAGCATCCCTGCTTGATTAAAAATCCTTGAACACATAGGCATAGCAAGAACATACCTCAAAATAGTAAGAACCATCTACAAAAAATTTACAGCCAGGGTATTGCTAAGTGGACAGAAACTCGAAGCATTTCCCCTGAAAACCAGGACAGGGCAAGTCTTTCCACTCTCAACCCTCCTGTTCAACATATTGTTGGAAATCCTAGCTATTAGACAAGAGAAGGAAATCAAGGGTATTTAAATAAGAAAGGAGAAAATTAAGTCATTCCTCTTTGCTAACACTATGATTCTATACCTCAAAAACCCAAGGGAATCTGTCAAAAACCTCCTTGTACTGATAAAGGACTTTGGCAAAGTCTCAGGGTGCAAAATAAATGTGCAAAAGACAGCTATATTCTTATATACCAACAACAAATAATCCCATTCACAATAGCCACACACAAAAAAAAAAAACCTCAGCAACTTTGCAACCAGAGAAGTGAAAATTCTTTACAATGAAAACTATAAAACATTACTCAAAGAAATCCATGAAGACACAAACAAATGAAAAAATATTCCATGCTCATGGATAGGAAGAATCAACATTGCTAAGATGTCCAAAGGCAAACTGCAAACTCAAAGCAATGTCTATTAAATTACCAACAATTCTTCTCAGACCTGGAAATGATAATACAGAAATTCATATGGAAACATAAATGACCATGAAAATCCAAAACAATCCTCAGTAAAAGAAACAAAGTGAGAGGTATCACACACCCAGATTTTAAACTTTACTATACATTTACAATAATCGAAAGAGCTTGGTATTGGTACAAGAACAGCAAATAACCAAGGGAACAGGACAGAGAATCTGGAAGCAAAACCTCAATTTCTCAACCAAATCACCTTCAACAAAGCTCCCACCAACAACCACTGGGGAAAGGAGAATTTATTCAGTAAATGGTGCTAAAAGAACTGGCTGGCCACATGCAGAAGATTGAAATATGACCCCTACTTATCACTGTTATCAGAAAAATCAACTCTACATGGATCAAATACTTGAATGTAAAACCTTAAACTATAAGAATCTTAGAAAAAACAGGAGACACCCTTGTGGAAATTGGAGTAGACAACCAATTCCTGATAAAACTTCAAATGCCCATGCCATTTGAGACAAGATACACTAGTGGGACCTTATCAATCAAAAGGAACCATCAAGAGAGTGAGGAGGCAGTCTACAGAATGAGAAAAAATATTTGCCATCTGTATATCTAACAAAGCCTAACATTCAAGATCTACAAGGAACCCAAACATGCTGGAAGGAAAAAACAAACAGCCCCATTAAAAAGTGGGCAAAAGACATGAACAGACACTTCTCAAAAGTAGACATATGGGCAGCCAACAGACACATGAAAGAGTGCTCAGCATCACTAATCATCAGAGAAATAAAAATCAAACCACATTGAGATATTAGCTATCTTCAGTAAGAATGTCTACCATTAATAAAACAAAAAACAACAGATGCTGGCAACAATGTGGAGAAGATGGAATGCTTCTACAATGCTGGTAGGAATGAAAACTTGTTCAACCTCTATGGAAAACAGTATGGTGATTCCTAAAAGAACTAGAAATTGACCTTCCATATGACCCAGCAATCCCCCCTACTGGGAATACACCTGGAGGAACTCAAATCATTTTACCAAAAATATCTCTGCACATGCATGTTTATTGCAGCACTATTCACAATTGCAAAAACACAGAACCAACCGTGCTGTCCATCAAAACTGGACTAGATTTTTAAAAAGTGGTACATATACACAATGGTATGTTATGCAACCACAAAGAAAGACAAACATATGGACTTCACAGTAACTTGGTTGGATTTAGAGTCTATAGTACTCAGTGATATGTTACAGAAACATAGAACCTTATGTTCTCACTCATAAGCAGAACATGAACATTTGCTGTAATTCTAATAAAACAAAAAAATTTTCCAATTTAATTTTTACTGTTAAAGTATTTATTGTATATAAAAGTAATTTGTATTATAAAAATATAAAAATTTAAATTTCTGCATAATATCCTATTTTGTCTCGAATCTATATTTTTTAAGTTTAAAAGATTATAAGAGATTGCTATGTATTCCTCTATGGAAATTAACTTGAAAACCTAAATGAAATGAAGGACTTTCTTACAGCACACAACCTTCCCAGGCTGAAACAAGAAGAAATCAAGACCTAAATAGACCAGTAACAACCCAGGAAACCAACTACGCTATAAGAAAAAAATTACCTGCAAAAAAAAAAAAGCCCTGGACCAGATGACTTTCCAGCAGAACTCTGCAAAACATACACGGAGGAGCTGATACCAATCCTATTGAAAGTATTCCAGGCAATCAAGAAAGATGGGATTCTCCTCAAATCGTTTCATGAAGCTAACATCACACTGATACCCAAACCAGGTAACGTCCAACAAAGAAAGAGAACTACAGGCCAATATCCCTTATGAACATAGAAGCAAAAATTTCTCCACAAGATCCTAGCAAACCAGATCCAACAACACATCTCAAAAATCATCCACCATGACCAAGAGGCTTCATCCTCATCCCCAGGGCTGGTTTAACATCCACAAGATCATAAAAGTAATTAAATACATCAGCAGATGAAAAGACCAAAACCATATGATCATATAATTAGATGAAAAAAATCTTTTGATAAAATTCAGCACCCATTCTTGAGAAAAACCCCTGAACATATAGACATAGATGGAACACATCTCAAAATAGTAAGAGCCATCTATGAGAAACCCACAGCCAACATACTGCTAAACAGACAAATTGGAACCATTTCCCCTGAAAACTGAAACAAGACAAGGATGCTCTCTCACTCCTCCTGTTCAACATAGTTTTGGACGTCCTAGCTAGAAGTTAAGTTATTCCTCTTTGCAGATGACATGATTCTATACCTCAAAAACCCAAGAGAATATGTAAAAAAAATACTTGTACTGATAAAAGACTTTGGCAAAGTCTCAGGGTATAAAATAATTGTGCAAAAGGCAGTCACATTTCTATATACCAACAATAAACAAACAGAAACCCAAAATAAAAAGCAAAATCCCATTCACAATAGTCACACACAAAAAATGAAATACCTTGGCATCTTCCTAAACAGAGATGTGAAAGACCTTTACAACGAGAACTACAAAACACCACCCAGAGAAATCAAAGATGACACAAACAAATGGAAAAATATTCCATACTCATGGATAGGAAGAATCAACATTTTTATGATGTCCATCCTACCAAAGGTAATCTACAGATTTAACACAATACCCATTAAATTACCAGCAGCGTTCTTTTCAGACCTGGAAATGACAATACAGAAATTCATATGGAAACATAAACAAACATGAATAGCCAAAGCAATCCTCAGCAAAAAACAAAAACAAACAAACAAACAAAAAAACAAAGCAGGAGGTATCACAGTCCCAGACTTTAAACTTTATTATAAAGCTACAATAATCAAAACAGTCTAGTGTTGGTTCAAGAACAGGCATATAGACCAATAGAACAGGATAGAGATTCCAGAAGCAAAACCTCAATTTCTCAACCAACTCATCTTCAACAAAGCCTCCGCTACCAACCACTGGGGAGTGGAGAACCTACTCAGTAAATGGTGTTGGGAAAACTGGCTCACCACTTGCAGAAGATTAAAACAAGACCCCTATCTATCATCATACACAAAAGCCAACTCTAAATGAATCAAAGACCTAAACCTAAAACCTCAAAACTTTAAGAACCTTAGGAAATGCAGGAGACATTCTTATGAAAATTGGAGCTGGCTACCCACTCCTGATGAAAACCCTAAGTGCGCCCATGCCATAAGAGATAAGATAGACAAGCGGGACATCATCAAACCGACAAGCTTCTGCAAAGCCAAAGAAGCCATCAAGAGAGCAGGGAGACAGCCCACAGACTGGGAAAAAATGTTTACCAACTTCATGTCTGACAAAGGCCTAGCATCTAGGATCTACAAGGAAATTAAACATGCCGAAAAGAAAAAAAACCAACCTCATTACAAAGTGGGCAAAATATACGAGTAGGCACTTCTCAGAAGTCATATGAACAGCCAACAAATACATGAAAAAAATGCTCAGCCTCACAAAGAATCATCAAAGAAATGCAAATTAAAAACACACTGAGGTGCCACCTAACTCCAGTCAGGGCGGCCATCATAACTCCAAAAACAACAGATGCTGGAGAGAATGTGGCAGAAAGGGAACACTCCTACACTGTTAGTGGGGGTGTAAACTAGTACAGCCTCTGTGGAAAAACAGTTTGGCAATTCCTAAAAGGTCTAAAAATCGACCCTTCACAATCCCCCCACTGGGAATCTACCCAGAGGAACTCAGATCACTGTATGAAAGAGATACCTGCACGGGCATGTTTATTGCAGCACTGTTCACAACAGCGGAAACATGAGCAACTTGGGTGGACTTAGAGTCTACAGTACTCAGTGATCTTCACAGAAACAAAGGGCTGAGTATCACATGTTCTCACTCATAAGCAGACCTTGAACAATTACCATACTACTATAAGAAAAAGGATTGTCAGAAGTGAGAAATTGCTGGGGAGGGGGGAATGGGGTTGGTAGTAGTGGGATTCTGCCAGGGGAGGGGGTGACACACTCATCAACAAGGGTACCTGCATAATGAACAGTTGTAAACACAACCCTGAATTGCACCCCATAACTTTAAAATAAAAGTCTTTTTTAAAAACGGAAACACTGCTAAAATGATTGTAAGATTTCTTCCTTTGTTATATTTCACCAAAATTTAAATGGCAGGTAAATATATATATTTTTTATGCATTTTATATATTTTATATATACAATATATGCTATATTGTGTGTATATATATATATACACACAAATTCCTTATGGATATTTTAACGTTTCATTAATATTGGTAGAAATTTATTTATCTTCAAATTTATCTTCAAATTTATTTATCTTCAAATATCTTACAAATTTTCAGCTCATTTAAAAATTTTTTATAGTTACTTTTTAGTATTTGATTGGATTTCTCTAAATTATTTTATTCTGGACTTTTGTTTTTAGTCTTCTGATATTGCTGGATAAAAACTGGACAGTAATTTTATTTATTTATTTTTACAATTCACTCTATTTGTTTATTTAAGTGTCTTTAGGAGCACAGATGATTTTTGGTTACGTGGCTACTTTGTATGATGGTTAAGAATTCGGACTTTGAATGCACCTGTCGTACCCATTAATGCACATTGTACTGATAGGTAGTTTTTCATTTCCCCCCTTATCCCATACTTCCCCTTCTGAAACTCCAGTGCTTATTATACCATTCCAAATGTTTGTGCAGACTGTTAACTTAGCATTCACTTATATGAGAATATACAGTGTTTAGTTTTCTGTTCCTGAGTTACTTAGGATAATAGTCTCCAATTTCATCCCAATTGCTACAAAAGACACTCGTTTTTTCCCTTTGTTTTAAGACTGAATTACTATTCCATGTTATTCCATGGTATGTATGTGCATACAACAATCTTATTATCACTTGATCAGTTGATGGTATTTAGGTTGACTCCACATTTTAGAAGCAGTTAATTGTGCTGCTAATTGTGTTAATTCTGATTTTTTTTGCGTGAGGATATCTTTTCCTTTGAGTAGAGACTAACTATTGGGATTGCTGGAATGAATGATAGCTCTCCTTTGAGTTCTTTGAGAAATCTCCAAACTGATTTCCATAGAGGTTTACTAATTTACATTCCCACCAATAGTGCATAAATATTTCCTTTTCATTACTTCTGCTTGAATGATGGCCATTCTAACTGGTGTAAGGTGGTACCTCATTGTGCTTTTAATTTGTATTTTCCTGATGATTAGTCATGTTGATCATTTTGTTTCATATGTTTAGTCCATTTGTTTATTTTTGAGAGAGAACTGTTCATGCCATTTGTTCACTTTTTAATGGGGTTATTTGCTTTTTTTCTTGCTGATTTGTTTGAGTTCTTTGTAGATTTTTGCCAGATGTATTTGCAATTCTGTAGGTTGGTTGCCTATTTACTCTGTTTATTTATTTTGCTGTGCAGAAACTTTTCAGTTTAATTAAGTACTAAGTATTTATTTTTATTTTTGTTACATTTGCTTTGGGGATCTTAGCCATAAATTCTTTGCCTAGGCCAATGTTCAGAAGAATTTTTCCTAAGTTTTCTTCTAGGATTTTTATGGTTTCAGGTGTGACATTTAGGTCTGTAATCCATCTCGATTTAATTTTTGTTTTTTTTTTTTGAGTCGGAGTCTCACTCGGTCGCCCAGACTGGAGTGCAGTGGCCGCCGCCGGCCACCGCAGCCTCCACCCGCTGGGCTCCAGCGATCCTTCCGCCTCAGCCTTCAAGGAGCCGGAACTACAGGCACGCACTACCACACCCGACTGATTTTTGATTTATTGTAGAGATGAGATCTGGCCAAGTTGCCCAGGCGGGTCTCGAACCCGTGGGCTCAGGGAATCCACTCACCTCAGCCTCCCAAAGGCGCGGGATTACAGGCTGAGCCACCGAGCCCGGCTCTCCATTTAACTTTTTATATATGTGGTGAGAAATAGGGATCCGTTGACTCAGAATTTTTTTTTTAAAGCAGGATTTATTGAAGGGACAGAAAATCTCCCACAGTGGGAGGGGACCCGAAGGGGTTGCTGACTCAGAAATTTTTAATACAATTATATGGTATGTTTCTAAAGTGCATTCCTCCATTACCTCTTTCTCAGTATTTTACAGTTTTGAAATACGATGTCTTATTATTGTTTATAGAAATATTAAACATCTTTGTTATATACTGTATAACCTTTAAATATTTATTTCAATCAAGTTGATATATTCATACAATTTTAAAATAAATTATTTCTACTAAGATTTTAATGATAAATGAGAGCACCCTGCCATAATTTTTCTCCATAGAAAAATATGGGCATTCTTATAATCCACTTGGTAGTTACGTCCATGTCTCCAAACAAAATTTTTTTGACCATTTGTCGTCTTCTTAGATTTTTTTACGTCTATTTAGTCTATGAGATAGTAGCTTCTTCATACTTATCCCCTCCCTGTCCATTTTTCCACACATGAACAAGCCTTCTGTCCCCCTAATATTCCAAATAACCTTTCTCACAATATTTCTTGAATCATCTCACATACAACTGAGGCATACACCATAGCATAATTACACTTATGTAATTTTAGTAGCCTGGAATCATAAGTGGCATTATTTTCACTTGAACTGTTTTAATGTCCTCATCACCAAATACTCTCAAAAGCAAGTTTTTGTTGTTGTTGTTGTTGTTTTTAACACTGCTGAACATACTGGCAAATCTTGGAAGTGTCTCAACTGCCCATCTGAATTAGTACCATTCTGATCACAGTTATTTTCCCTCTATGCCTGTGATACGGACTTACTCTCAGGATTTACTTTTATGGATCAACATGGACACTTTCTTCACCATTTTTCCTGAGGTGGGAAATCCATTTCTATATTCCACAACTTCTTATTTTGTATATTTCCCCACTTTAATGTAACCCACCACACAGAAATTCCTAAACGAGTTTACATTGAATGTAAATTTTATGAAAATGTGAAGTGCTAAAATGTCTCCACACGTCATTGAAAATTTTGTTTGGTGTTGAAGTCTACATCTGCATGTCTTCAAATATCTGCAGATTGCTTATTGTCTTCTAGCTTCCTGTGCTATTGAGAAAGGCATTTTCACTCCAATACTGATTTTTAAATGAGTTTTTTATATATCTAAATTTTCTTTAGCATTTTATCTTTATTGCTAGTTGTCTGAAATTTACTATGATGAGCTTTTACGTAGATTTGTTTTCTTTCTTTTTTCACATCTATTATATGGAATAGTAAAGTCTTTTCAATCTTAAAACCCATGTTCATCAATTATTATTAATTTATTCCCATCCCATTATTTTATTTTATTTCTCTGTCCTTTATATTATTAGGGAGTTGGATTTTCTGAACCAATCCTCTCAATGTTGTACAATTTTTTTCTATTTTCTATTTCTAAATTTCTCCTTTTAGCTCTTGAAAGGCTTTCGTAAGTTGATCACAAGCACTTTTTGTAGTTTCGTCCACTACATTTGAATATCCAAAAGTACATTGGAAATTTATACATTTTTATTTTTAAAAAATTATTTTGTCTTTATTTCAACAGCTTTAGTAGGGTACGACTTGGTCTGGCTTTAAGTGTACTCTCCACCCCCACCTGTGCACATTGTACCCAATAGGGGATTTTTCATCTTTCCACTACTTCCTCCCCTCCTTTATTGTTTCTTTCTTCATTTTTTTTTAAAGTTTCAAAACAAAGTTTATTAGATAAAGAAGAGAGGAAAGAAAGGGAGATGTACTAGAGCTGGGAAGGGTGAGAGAAATCACCTCCCATCGTTTCTTATTTTAGCATTCGCATGTTGTTTTTGGCCACCAACCATTTCACTTCTTTCTGAGCATGCTTATAATACATCTGTTAGTTTGGTGGTAATTTCTTACAGCATTTTTTATTTCTGATAAGTCACTTTTGGGTAATTTGTTGTTTTGTTTTGGGTCTCTATCTTGTATCTTAGAGGTATATTTCAGTGTTATAATCTTTTGTTGTCCACTAATATTCAAATTTGAGCTACTAAAACATTAGTGGGATCACCAAGTGCTTTGAGGGTGACTTGCCAAGTGGTGTATTTCTCTGCTTTAGGGTTTCACATGAATCTTGCCTTTTCACTGGAAGTAATTATATCTGTTTTCTCATAATTCTGCTCAGTTTTCCCAGAAAGGGATGCTCTGAGGTGATGGGGGCAAAACTCCATGGAAATTCTTGGAAGGCAATGGAAGAAAAAGGACTGCAGGGATCTCACATGTAGTTTTTTATACTTTGTTTAATTTGTCCCTTCTCTGAGGATAGATTTCAATCTGTTTGGTTAGGAAACGACCATCTTATGCTGGAGAAGTAGTCACCTGGTGGCAGGGTGGACAAAATGACTATGAGAATCGATCTGCTTGTTTTAAACATTTTCAGCCAATATGTGTCTTTTTAGCCCCACCATAGCCACCCTTTCCCTTACAGGCATACATAATTGTTCTGATTTCTGAGCCTTTACTGAGATTCCAAGATGGATCATTTTGCTTTCTACTTTTGAATTATCCTTCTCTTGGCTTAAATCTCACACGCCATGTCCTAGAAGTTAAGTTTTCTCTCACACATCTATGTCGCCACATCACAATTTTACTGACATTCCATGTCTATGGTTGTTATGGCTTTTGCACGGATGAGCTTATGTCTTTTAAAAATATAATTAGTTAATCTTTGAGTAGTTTTAGGTTCACAGCAAAATGTGTTGGAAAGTAAAGAGTTCCTATATAACCCGTGCCCCTACACATGGGTGGCCTTCCTGTTATTCTCACCAAGGGGGTCCATTTGTTGCCATTGATGAACCAAATTGACACATCTTTTTTTTTTTGAGTTGGAGTCTCACTCTGTCATCCAAACTGGAGTGCAGTGGACACATCATTATTATACAAAGTTCATTGATTGCATTAGAGTTCACTCTTAGTGTTTCACATACTATGAGTTTGAACAAGCATGTAATTGCACGTATTCACTATTATAGTATCATACAGAGTATTTTCACTGCCATCAAAATTGTCTAGGATTTGGCTATTCACCTCTGTCTTTTTGTTAATCCTTGGAAATCACTGATCATTTAACCGTCTCCATAGATTTGCATCCTTCAGATTACTATGTAGTTGAAATCATACAGTATGTGACATTTTCAATCTGGCTTCTTTTATTTAGCAATATGCATTTTAATTTTTTAATATTTTAATGGCTTGATAGATTCTGGTTTTTTTTAGCACAGAGAAACATTTTTATTGTTTGGATGTGTATAGTTTATTTATTCATTTACCTGTTGAAGTGCATTTTGATTGCTTCCAAGTTTTGTCAATTATAAGTAAAGCTTCTGTAGACATTCATGTGTAGGATTTTGCATGGATATTTGGGTAGTACCAAAAAACACATTTGCCGAGTCTTATAGTAAGAGCATTTCTAGTTTTGTGAGAAACTTCCCAGTTGCTTTCTATAGTGTCTCTATCACTTTGTGTTCCTACCAGCAATGAATAAGAATTTCTTTTGCACCAGATCCTTCACAGCATTTAGTGTTCTCAGCGTTTAGATTTTGACCATTCTAATTGGTGTGTAGTGGTACCTCATTGGTGAAATTCCCCAGTGAGAAAATAACATCGAGTATATTTTCATATGTTTATTTACCATCTGCATGCCTTCTTCGGTGATGTCCATTTAGGAATTTTTTGATTTGAAAATCAGATCTGTTCACTTTGTTACTATTTAGTTTTGAGAATTATTTATGCATTTTGGAGAACAATCCATTATAAGATGTGTCTTTTGCAACTGTTATAACCAATCTGTGGCTAGTTTTTTCATTCTCTTCATAGTATCTTTTGCAGAGCAATTTTTTTTTTTTTTTGTGAGTCAGAGTCTCGCTCTATTGCCTAGGCTGGAGTGCAGTGGCACAAACACGGCCACCGCAGCTTCAGCACACCGGGCTCAGGGGATCCTCCCATGTCAGCCTTCTGAGGAGTTGGAGCTGCAGGTAAGAGCTACCATGCCCAGCTAAAAAGTTCTTAATTTTAATAAAATTTGACTTATCAATTATTTGGCTTTTGAGTTATTCCTTTGGTGTCCTATTTAGAAAGTCATCACCATCAAGGTTTTAGCCTATGTTACCTTCTATGATTTCTATCGTTTTGCATTTTACATTTAGGACTATAATTCAAGTTAATTTTTGTAAAGGGTATGAGATCTGTGCCTGGATTCATTCTTTTCATGTGGACATCCAATTGCTTTAACACCCTTTGTTGAAAAGACTGTTTATTTGTTGTATTTCCTTTGTTTCTTTGTCAAAGACCAGTTGACTATATTCATGTGAATTGATGTATTGGGATACCTATTTTGTTCTGTTGGTTGATTTAACTATTCTTTTAAAAATGCTATACAGTCTTGATTAATGTAGTTTTGCATTAAATCATAGAGTTGTATAGTATCTATACTCCAGCTTTACTCTTCTCTTTTAATACTTAGTTGGCTATTCTGGGTCTTTTACCCATGCATACACTTAAGCATAAGTTTGTCTATTAAAAAAAAATTCTGGGTTTGATTCAAATTACACTGATTCTATAGATCAAATTGGGAAGAACTGACATTTTGACAAGAATGAGTCTTTCTATCTATGAGCATGGAAAATATATTAATTTATTTGATTCCTTGATATATTTTGCTATTTTTGCTTTCATCATATAGATATTGTGCATATATTGTTAGATTTACATCTAAATATTGCTAATGTAAGTTATAAAATATCTAATTTTCAAATTTTACTTGTTCATTAGTGATTCCAGGAAATAAATGAGCTTTTCTATATTAACCCAGTATCCTGCAACCTTGCTATAATCACTTTTAGTTCCAGGAATTTTGTTTGTTTCTTTTTTTTTTTACTTTCTACATAAACAATTATGTCATCTGCAAACAAAACAGGTTTCTTTCCTCCCAATCTGTATACATTTTTCATTTCATTTTCTTCTCATTGCATTAGCTAGGACTTCCATATGATGTTTAAGAAAAGTGGTAAGAGGGGAAATAATTACTTTGTTCCTGATTTTTGTGGAAAAACGTTAGAAGTTTCTCACCATTATGTTAGCTTGTGTATTTGGGCAAGTCATCCATATAGCAAATTGATGTATTGGTTTATTACACATTTCTCTTTTCTTGGCCTTTGTGGTTGTACAATTCTACAAATATTTGTGATATATTGAGTGTATCTCTATAGCATTATGTTACTTTTATGCAAAGACTTCCTATTAAAAATAACCAATGTACCATCCTCATCTCCACCAAACCTTTGTATGGTTGAATTAATTGTTGAAGTTTTTTTTTGTCTTTGCTTGGAGGCTACCGGAGTAGACAAATTAATCATTAAATAGTCCTCCACTGATGGTAAACCCATGGTAGTCTTGCCAGAAAATATACTAGCAAGAATTCATGTACTAATTTTGCCATTCTCTATCCCTCCAGTCCAAACCAATTTATTTTGAGTTATGCGTTATAGAACATAGATCTGGGGAAATATTTTTTTCTTGCTTTATTTTGTAAACAGAACTGTGTTATCTAATCAAATTATATATATTTAGCAATAACTTTGTATTATTTTAAAAGGCCAGATTGATCATACAGAATAAATAAAGAAAATATAAAAGATTTTAAAATAAATGTGTGCTTAATTATATCTGTCCTTGTAACACTTGCATACAAAACATGGCATGCATAATTTTCTTTTACCTTTTTGCTGTCTTTTATTAAGTTATATTTAAAGTCATTAAGGAAAATAGAGAAAATTGATAGATTTTTTGTGATCAAACACATTTTCCAATTAATCGTGGCATCTGAGTGTAATGATGATGAATGTTATTAATTTAGTTTTCTATGTCCTATTAGGGGCATCTTTATAAAGAATTATGTCAGCTGTGGATGTTTTTCTTTAGATTAAAAACTGCATCTAACCTTGGAAGGCCGTTAAATGATAGGTTGTTGTGAAATTATTTGTGTTCTTCTATTTCTCTTTCCTTTACTCGTATATATTCTTGCTAATTTGGATAATAAGCATTGCAAAAGTTTTTTGAAAGAGCACTTCTACAGCAATGATACAAATGGTTTTTACATAGGTGTATGTGTGTATGTTGGAGTGTATATGTGTATGTGTGTGTATATATATATATTTAAGCAATACTTATTTTAAATATATTTGCATATATATTTAAGGAAAGAATTGAAATTGAGGAGTGGCCTCTTTGGAATGTTGTCAACCACCACATGCATGAACTTTGAAGCAAAGCTTTCCCCACCGACCTTGATGCTGAAATCATGTCCCTGACTAATATCTTGAGTATAGTTTGTGTGAGACCTTGAAGTAGAGGACCTGGTTAAGCCATGCACAGATAAGTGGCCCCAGGAGCATAAGTGTGAGATAATAAATGTTTGTTCTTTCAAGCCACCACATCACAGTCAGAAGAGGTTTGGATACAGCAAATGCATGTACGCTTGGATGCAACTTTGGGTTTTCTTATAGAGATTTTGTTGGGCCCTGGCCATCTCCTTTGAGAGGGCTTAGGAAAGGTAAGTAGCAAACACACCCACTATCTTCATTAAATTCCTGAGTGTGAGAGAGAAAGAAAAATATCAATTGTTTTCCAGGATAAAGTGGGAGGGAGAGGGTAAGTTTAAAGGACCTAGGCAGAACTACTTTGCCAGGAGGCCCATAATTAGACAAGTATGGTTCTCTGGATTCCATCTGCTTTCAGTGAAACTAGTATAGCCTCAGGAGAAGTTAGATATTCATGGAGTATTGCTTCAGGGGCTAGTGACTTTCTTTTTTAAATCTCTCTTCTGTTATATGGAACTCTTGGAGGACAGAATTTGTTCTTTCTCAATTATTTTGTATCTTTTACACCCGAAACAGTGTGCCTGGCACAAAGTAGGTTTGAGTAAATATTTACTGAGGTTAGTTGAATAGACTTATTTATTTAATTAGGTCCCAGGAGTATTTATGAATACCTAATAATTTACCACCTTTGACCATATGATAGGTTCTTTGGGTCCATAATCATTTAATCAAACTTGCTGAAATAAGCCCTTGCTGAATATTTTTCAGTGCCTGTTCTCTAGTAATTTATAATGTTTTTTTAACATTAACTATCTTACAGGGCTCCTTCTTCCATTTGTATTTCCTAGTGAGAGAAGCTGAATGCAGCAACAGATTGAAAAAAAGAAACACCCAAGGATGTCACAGGTCAAGCTTCCTTGGGTGTTTAATATAAATAAAATATATATATATATTTCCACAAGGCCCTTAATTAGGTGACAGTTTTTGGCCACTCATCCAGCCAAGTTCGAAAAGGCGGCAGGCTGTGGAGTCAGGTGTGTATGAGCTCAAATCTGAATTCTGCTTTTGACTGGTATTGTGATGCTGTAAAAATCACTGCAGTCCATAAATCTCACCCTCTTCATCTTTATACAGAGGTAATAATAATTGATAGAGAGGTTGTTATAAAGAATAATGTACACAGAAGAATATCCTGTGGTGAGCAGACTTCTAAATCCCAACTCTCTACCTCCTAGAATTCACGGCCACATATAATCTCCTCATGTTGAGTCACTTGATTCTACCCACTAGAATATAAGAAGGATAAAGAATAGTTACTTTTGCGATTCAATATAAACAATTGCAATTTATGCCTTACTCACAAACCTTTCTTTTCTTGATAAAGTTGACAAATATTCTGTCATGTTGGAGAGACATACATAGCAAGGAACTAAGGGAAGCTTGAAAACAGCAGCCGTCAGGAAAATGAGACCCACAGTCCAACATCTTTTGCACAACTGATTCTTGCCAACAGCCACAGCAATTAATCTAGAAACTAATCCTTACTCATTCAAACCTGGTGATGAGACCACAGCCCTGACGATAGCTTGATTATAGCTATAAGAGATCTTGAGACAGAGGACCTCACTACATCGTGCCCAGATAAGTTATCCTAGAAGCAAATGTGAGGTAATAAATGTGTGTGTTTTTTTTAAGCCACCATATTTTGGGGATAATTTGTTAAACAGCAATAGATAGCTTGTACAAAGTCAAAAGTAAAAATTTTGTATATATACATATACATCTAGGCGTATACACAAATCATACATATACACACATCTGTCTGTCTATCTATCTCTCTTATCTATCATCTATCTATCTTTTCTGTCTTTATCCACCATGACACTGGTTGCTCCAGAGAAGATATATTTCTGCCAATGCAAAGAAAATTGCAGGAAACTTTCAACTATCAAAGGGTGTCAGTAGGAAAATGATGGCTCATCAATTGTCATTATGTATCACAGAGAAGTTGTCTGGCCCTTCATCTTGACGTTTAGAAACATGATTTTTAAGTATCTTACCACCAATTGAATTTGAAGGTTGATTCACATGGAAGAAAAACACAGGGAATACAGAATAGAGAAGTACATGTGAGTGGATTAATTGTAGTGAGCTCTTTGAGGTTCTCCATACATTAGGAAGCTCAGAATGTTTTCTAGAACTTTTCCTCTCTGCAGGCCCTCTGGCACACCTTCCTGCTTCATGTTTCTATAGCTGAATATTTTGCTGTAAGATTTGGAAAGAATGGAGCTATCATTCAAACACATGTGCTTCTAGCAACTTCTGGTTCTCCATTGCTGAACGCCCCTGTGACTGGCAAAGATTTTTACTAGTCGATTAAGACTTTGTAATCACTAGCCTGAGCCCTGGAAATATTTTATCTCTAAAGGGATATCTGCTTATCTCTGTGCTCATTCAGTCTGTGCTCAGCGTTCAGTGTCTGTGCTTCCATATGTGTGTGAAAGATGTGATATGCTTCCCACTGTACAGCCCAGACTTCTAAGTAACTCTCCCCCGATATCCTCTACCTCCTAGCCTTCACAGTCACATATAACCTCCGCATGTTGAGCAACTTGATTCTACCCAACAGATTATAAAGAGTTACTTGTGTGATTACATTATGAACAATTATAATTTCTGCCTTACTAGTAGACCCTTCCTTTCTTGCTAAATATCAAAGTGAAGCCAAAAAAAACCTTGATTTGAAGCTTTATTTCCTGATATGTATCGTATCATAAATTTGTATTACTATAAGAGCAGCCAGGAGGTCTGTATTCCAGTGAGCAAAGCCTGAGATTCCAATTCTTATCACAGTTTCATATTCATTTTCTCACCCTAAATAAGTTACTTTATTTATCTCAGCCTCAGTTTATCTACCTACATATGTGATATAATAATTTCCACCTAGTTATTAGTGTGAGAACTCAGTAAGTAAAAACAGATAATACTAAATACCCAAATGCTTGACTAAAGCCTTTACATACATATTAAGTTTAGTTATTAACACTATGGTATAAGATGGGTATAATTATTGCTCTAATTTTATTGGTAAGAGAACTAAGACTCTGATAAGTCAAATAACTCACCCAAAGTCATAGAATTCATAAGTAAGGAGCTTAGATTTGAGCTTGTGTCGTCTCTTCTTAAGAAGTATTTTTATCCATTTTTACTAATTGAAGATAATTGAAAATATATTAAAATACACTTGGATGAAAAACCCAGAACAGTGCCCACAGCATAGTAGTATCTAATGTATTAGTCAGTAATTATTTAGTTCTTCACTAAGGTTGTTAAAACTTATTGTAGGGCATGAATCATTGAGTTCCAGTCTTTGTATCTAATAACAAGCTTTGTGCTCTGAGTTTCTTTATTCCTGAGAAGGTCAAGAATAGGTCGATAGAGATGAGGACATTTCACTCCGGTTCTAGTCCTCTTCCCTCTCTCCCTTTCTCTCTTTCCCCCTCCTTCCCTTTCTTCCTTTCCTCCCTCTTTTTTTACTTTTTATCAAATAATTCAAAATGTTTATTCGATACCTACTATGTGACAGACATAATATGAGCTACTGAGAATACAGGCCTGATTGGGTTGAGAGACAAACAATCACAACAATCAGTGGTTTAAAGTCATGAGCCTCTATTTCAGACCCATGGGAACAGGAGCAGGAGGGACTGTACCCTCTGACAGTCTCACCCAGGACTCCAGATTGTCAAGACCTGACCCCATGTTGTCATGGCTACCGTGGCAAGAAAAAGCGAACATGTCAGGTGTGCACTGGCTCTTAAACCTCTGCCTGGGAGAAACAAATGTCACTTCCATGGACCTTTCCTAGACCAGAGGGATCCCTTGGCCACATTTAATTTTACGGGGAAGAAATGTGCGATCTTATCAATACCGGGCTGTCAGAGCTGTGTGGTGACCAGCCCCTACCGACAACTTTACCTATGTACTTCTGATCTCACTCCGGGCAAGTTCAAGGAGTCAGTTATACAGGCAGGATCACTTTATCGCTGACTCGTTTCTCATGCATTACTGCATTCTCTCGTCATGGTTCATCCTTTCATTCAGCCATTGAGCCATTTACGGGACGCATCGCAAATATGAGGCGCTGGAGAAACGGGAGATGATAAAACACTGGAAAAAAGAAAATGACCTCCATTCTGAAATCTGTGCTGCACAAGAGGGAAAATAAATAAAATAGATACAATGCCAGAGTCATGATGGCTTTACACTGAGAAAAGTAAAGCAAGGAAGTAGGGGAGAGAATAATGATGTGTGAGGAGACTATAATTTTAAACAGGGTAATTAGGGCCAGTTTGGCTGAGAAAATAAAGTTAAGCAGAGACCTGAAAGAGATGAGGGAAGGAAGCCGAGCCATTACCTAGGGGACGATCATTTTATTCAGGAGTCGCCAACTCAAATGCCCCGAGGCAAAGCACACCCAGTGTAAACTCACTTCTAGTAAAGCCTAGAAGAAAACAGGGCAGCTGGGAAAGCAGAGAGGGAGAATGTGGTGAGAGAAGTTGACCAGGCACCCAGAGATTACCAGTAGAACCTCGGCCTTTATGAGTATTTGGAGGAGTTCTTGGTTGATTTGAACCAGAGAAATAGCATCATCTTAATGACATTTTAAAATAGCTTCTCTTGACAGAGTGAGTAGATCAGATAAGACAATGGCAAAAGCAAGGAAGATGAGCAGCGTTTGAGCAGGCAAATTTAGGAGAACATGATGACAACCCAGTAGAGAGCTGATGGTGGCTTGTCCCATTCTGGATCTATTTTGAAGGAGGAGAGTATTATACTGTAAGATACATATGCTGGCTATAAGATTAGGGATAGCCATAAGGCCCGCCAAGTGTTTTTGCAAAGGTGACACTACATGTCAACTAGAAATATAATTCAACCATGTTTGGGAATTTCCAACCCTGGTCTGGGTATTTCCAACTCTGACCTGGGTATTTCCAACCCTGGTCTGGTATTTCCAGGAGATCAGGCCACCTTAGTATAGATACAAAATTCATGAACCTTATAACAAATCTTATCCTTACAAGATTAGTTTAAACTCACTTTATGAAAGAAACACCCGGTAACTGCCTCGGAATAATCCAGTGTAAGAAAGGTGGAAGAATCCCCTAAACTCTGAGAATAACTTCTGGAAAAAGACTCTCCCAGCCGGTGAGTCATCTCACCTCTGCCTGTATCTGATCGATGCCACCACTTGCTCCTACTATCTGTCCTGTAACAGAGCTGCCACAATAAAATGCTTGAGCGTCAGATGGTGTCTAACAATCTTCTATGGAACAAACGAACCCAGAGAGATGAAGTTTCCCCTGGGGAAGCTGGTCAACCATGTCTAGCCAAAATCCTAGAACCAGATAAGAAGCCAACAGGATTCTTGAGGAATCAGATGTAGAATAGGACAGAAAGAGAAGAGTCCATAATGATTAAGTTTTGGAACCTGAGCACCTGTAGCAACGAATAAGTGGAGAGAGACTGTGACCCATGTAGGTCTGGAGGAGAAATCAGCCATGCCATAAAGGACAAACACCTTGGTTTTAAGACGTCTGTCAGACAGCATAGTGCAATGCTCGGTAGGCAGCTTGATACGAGACATCCGATTTCTGGAGATAGATTGGGTTGAAGATAACTGCATGCACACAGCTTTGAACACGATGAAATGGTTTTGGAGAGTGACTGTACACAGTGAATGAAGAGGTGTAGGAGCTGTGTCCCAGGGCACTCCAGCTCTTAGCAGAAAAACATTTACATGAGCAACAAAGGCTAATTGACAGAAGTGTCCGGAAAAATAAAAGGAAAAGCAGGAAAATATGCCCTGGAATTCAAGTGAATTCCCTCAAAGTAGAGGGAATGATCAGGTTGTTGAATGCAACAGAGAGACCCAAGAAGGGGAAATCCGAGAAGTGACTATACTATTATCTCTGTAAAGATTTCTGCTGGCTAGGTGAAGTGGCTCATTTCTGTAATCCCAGAACTTTGGGAGGCTGAGACGGAGGATCCCTTAAGTCCAGGAGTTTGAGATGAGTCTTAGCAAAACCGGGAGACCCTACTTTTACAAAAAATTAAAAAAAATTTACTGGGCATGGTTGTGCATTCCCGTAGTCCCAGCAACTTGAGAGGCTGAGGTGGGAAAATCACTTGAGCCCAGGAGCTCAAGGCGACAGTGAGCTACAACCATCTCATGTCACGGTGAGATATACCCATCCCACTTCAATTGAGTCTGGGCAACAGAGCCAGATCCTGTTTCTAGAAAAACAAAGGAACAAAAAAAATTTGATGACTTGATGACTTTGATGTGATGACTATTAGTGTGAGCTGATGGGCCAAGCCTGACTGTGGAAATATGGAAGCATGAGGAGAAGAGAAAGAGAGAGGAATTAGATGCAGCAAAACCAATCTAGCTGTGAGTCACCCTGGGCTGGCGTTGCGTCAACCACGAAAGACCTTCAGGTCAGGACCTGAAATGAACATTGAGTAAGCACTCACCTCCTGCTTTGGTGGCAAGAATCCTACCCACGACTTCTAGATGTATTATTTATCCAACCACAAACTCCGGTGCCTAAAATCCCCCTACCATGTATTCCCTTAGGTTTATTTTTCTGTCTTCTTTAAAAATATATATTTTTTCTTTTCTTTTTTTTTTGAGTTGGAGTCTCGCTCTGTCACCCAGGCTGGAATGCAGTGGCACGCTCTCAGCCACCACAGCCTCGACCTGCTGGGCTCTGGCGATCCTTCCACCTCAGCCTTCCAAGTGGCCAGAACTACAGGCGAGTGCTACCATGCCCAGCTAACTTTTGATTTATTGTAGGGATGAGGTCTCGTCAAGTTGCCCAGGCAGGTCTCGAACCCGCGGACTCAGGCAATCCACTTCCTTGGCCTCCCAAAGTGCTGGGATGACTGGCTGAGCCACCAAGCCCGGACTAAAAAATGTTTTTTTTAAATACCAAGCATTACATTTGCTAACACTGTTCCTTTAAGGAGTAGCATAAGGAGCCACTGCCCCTCACAGAAAAACAAAGTGGCCTGGGAGCTAAGGCAGCTGTATAGTCTTATCAATCTCTGCCCTTCTTTTAGATCTACTGTCCTCCTGAAAAGCTGGAAGAAGAACAGATGATCTCTTTGGGCCCTTCAAGCTGAGAGCAGATTGATATGGGAATTGGATTTTTGATGATAAAGAAGAAGAAATGATTTTGGAGTGGGCATGACTCCCTGGAGAGGTTAACAACGGGCTACGTATTCCCCCATTCAACGTGTCAGCTTCCAGACTTTCCATTCTGTAATTACAAACGAGAACAAGAAAACTTCCTTGTCCTAAAGGAACACTCCATCTAGGGTATGAGTGATGCTGGGTCACCTTCAAGAGATAACAAGATGAAATGACTCATTATGGGACATTAGAAGAAAAAAGAGTGACGATGAGACCATGGGCTTCCCTGAAGACAGAGAGGGTTCGTTATTACATGCACCTGTAGCCTCGTTCAGGCGGGGTCTGCATGCTGTGAACTCAGGTCCCACTCAAGGCCCAGACGTTCATGCCCTGGGCAAGATATCTCATGAGATGGTCTTTGAGCTATTGTTATCTCATAAGAAGCACGTCCAGCACTGCAGGAGAAAATGTTCCTAAGTAAAACTCAGTGTTTTTTCATCACTTTCACCGTTAAACATTCTTATTTTACTTCTCATGTATATATTCTGAGAACAACAGGTGGAAATGTTCATCAGCTTGGAAAGGAAAACACCTTTTCCCCACAGACATACTTATTAAGGTGAGGGATGGCTGGGCCTGGCCCACACAGCTCTCTGTATGAGCACTTCGGGTTTGCTGCCTTGGCTGCACTTGGATTTTTAAACCACGAGCACACGTCCCCACCCCAACATTTCACAGGGAACTGCCCCGGTGCAGGAATCCGAAAATAAAAGCTCTTAGCAAAGTGCAATTCGTTTTGCATACAATCCACAAGCTCCTTCACCGTGGCTTTGTTGAGTCGGGATCATACTAGAGATGGTGGTTTTAGGTCAAAATATTTTGCTTTCAAAAACCATACCGAGAAAAAAACAGAAGAGTTCAACATGTTAGAGCAGAAGTAAATGTCTCGATTTTCCATGGACAGAAAGTGGCTGGGTCCTTTTGAAGACCTTAGGCTAAAAGCAAACAGTTTCACATTGAGCTTATTGAAATTGGGGTTGTTTTGTTTGTGTGTTTCGTACACAAATTCTAATTTTGAGCAGAATCAAATCCAGTGGTGTTTGCTTTTTGTGGAGATTTGAAATAAAATCACAAGTTCCTGAGAAGTGCTGGCTTGCAAGGCAATGTGAAAGTGACAGTTTTTCTTTTCTCTTTTTATTATTTGTGTGTGTGTGTGCTTGTGGGTGTATAAAGTATAAATGTTGAATTCCCGAGTCTAAATTCCACTTCTGTGTCTCAGTTTCTTCTTCTGAAAATAGGAAGAATAATAACAATAAATGAGATAATACACATAAAGTACTTAGAATAATCTCTGGCACAGAGAGATTGCTCAAATAATGTTACTTCTTAGGATTGCTATAATAATAACATTATTTGTTTTATTCATCTCTCGGCTTTGTTTGACCTTAAGAACAAACAAGACTGAGATAAAAATCCACTCATTTATTTTAATACCTGGAGTTCTCAGCATAAAATAGTGAAGCCATATAGCAATCACACACCTCTAATGTATGTTTCAGAAATACAACGAGTGTGACTTGTCATGAATTGGAAAAATGAGAGAGAAGGGAAAGAGTTGGGAAACAGATCATCTTCTCAATTCTTGTACCATGGGTCCTGTGAGGGAGTTTGGTTTTTGACACGAATAGATTGAAGCATTGCTATCTTGTTCATAAGTAAAGCTTTGTTTAACATCTAAATATATGTAGGAGCAACTTTTAGAATACTTGTTTTTAAGAGCCGTTTCATGACATGTGAAAGTCATTGATTATTAATTATATACCCCACCTTAAAAAACATTGTAGTAAAAATATCTCAACCAAAATAAACATTTAAAGCAATTTCTTCAAAAGTAAAAGTAAGAGATAGGAGCTCCAGAAAAAAATGGGCTAAGTTATAATCAACATGATTTTCTTTTTTTTTTTTTGAGTTGGAGTCTCACTCTGTCACCCACACTGGAGTGCAGTGGCCGCTCCCGGCCACCACAGCCTCAACCTGCTGGGCTCCGGCGATCCTTCCGCCTCAGCCTTCCGAGTAGCTGGAACTCCGGGAGCGCGCTACCACACCTGGTTAATTTTTTGATTTATTGTAGAGATGAGGTCTCGCCAAGTTGCCCAGGCAGGTTTCGAACCCGCGGGCTCAGGCAATCCACTCACCTCAGCCTCTCAAAGCGCAGGATTACAGGCTGAGCCACCGAACCCGGCTAACATGATTTTCTTAAAAAAAAAAAAAAAAAAAAATCAGAATTTTTCCAGCTTTTGGATGAAAATAATCATTTTTAGTTCTAATTTAATAAATTTTTATTCATACAATTGTAAAATACTTTAAAATTTAGTATAAAGACGAAAAATATATTAAAAGTTTCTTCAATCACTATGAGCAATTTATACATATTTCGCTCAGAATTTTTTTTTGTCATAGTTATAATTATACACCTAATTGTAAATACCTATAATAAGCAAAGGATACCCTTTCATCTTATATTGGCATTTTCCATGGCTTAGCACAGTCTTCACCTACATATTTGCCAGTGGATCATAACATACCTTTGAAAGGGCATGTGGTAATTTTACTTAGTGGCTCCATTGTGATAAAATATTCAAATTTTTTTTTTACAATTTTCAATATACAAAATAAAAAGTCATTGTATTTGTCTATTAAAAATTTGGCCGAGTGAACTAGAACTCAGGATGAAAAAACAAATGTATAGATTAACTAGCAAGATTATGATTTAAAGTAAATTATGGAACTATCAAGAGACGCAGAAATTGAGTAGTTATAATTTCATTTGTGAAGGGAACCTTTTCACCTCGAGGTCCAACAGGAGTAACCATAGAGTCTGCAGAATGTACTATATCATAACCATTTCATTGTCATTTCTCTTACCAATCAAAACTTTGACAGACCACATCAACTCACACTTCAGCCTGGGACATCCATAAACAGATCTTTGACACATTTAAAATTAAGGTGCAGTGGTAGATCAAGTTAATTTATAAAGCAGACATTGATGTGTGCTTGTCATTTTGTTTTGGCAGATGAAATTCTTTGATACATAAGTGTGCTAGAGCTGGGCTGTTGCCTGGGTCGGGGCTCTGTGATTTGTCTATCCATCCTTTATAGCTAGCGCTAAAGTCTCCTCTTTAAGGTTGACAAATATCGTCCTAGATTGAGAGATTTCCTACTTTTAAATATCTCGGTGCTGTGACTCTCTATACACCTTTAATTAATTTATTATTTAAGAGAATATTATACTTCTTACTTTACAAAATTAACTCGTCACCGCAAAGTTTGTTGTGACACATCGTTTTTTATTTTCTTTTTGATTTTGAAAAAGGAATAGTATCAAGAATGAATTTCAATTCAGAAACATTTATTGTACGTGTCTTTTAGACACAACCCAGTACTGAAATAGTGAAAAAGAGAGGAAGAAATGAGCCCCTGGGAGGTTAGTTGATATCAGATGTGTACATCTACTACAGATAATATCTACTACCGAAAAATAACTTATTTTGGCTGGTGTTTTTTAGGAAATGAACCCTCAAGTTTCAGTTACACTGTGGCTCAGGTCTTAACTCTTCCAATCTTTCTCCAATGACAATAAACTTCCCAGGGCTAATGAGGCATATATGGGAAGAAGAAGAACCTGATCATCAGCTGAGTTTGTACAATGTTCTATACCAAGGAGGGTTTTAAAAAAGATGATGCTATTCAATTTTTCTCAGTCAATCGATGGAATTATAATTAAATCTCTTTTTTCAGGTTCCAAAGATTTTTTTTTTTTTAATTTTAAAGATGTGGGGTACAACTCAGCATTAGGTATATAAATGGTCATCTACTTATATACCTAAAGGTAAAGATTAGTCTTTATTTTGGTTCCACTTTGCCTGGTTTGAGATCATTGATTTTATGTGCCACCCCTCCAACAGTTTCCTGCTACTGACAATCCCTTTCTTATAGTATCATGATAAATGCTCAAGGTCCGCTTATGAATGAAAACATGTGGTACTCAGTTCTTTGTTTCTGTGATAGATCACTCAGTATTAGGGACTTTAAATCCATCCAAGTTGCTTGAAGTCCATAATTTTGTCCTTCATGGCTGAGTAATATTCCATCATGTATACATACAACATTTTTTTATACAGTCCACTTTCAATGGGCAGCATGGTTGGTCCATGGCTTTGCTATTGTGAGTAATGCTGCAATAAACATCCATGTGCATGTATCTTTTTAATAAGATACTTTAACTTTCTCTGGGTGTTCCTAGAAGGCAGACTGCTGGATTGTATGGAAGGTCGATTTTTAGATCTTTTAGATTTTTTAGATACTGTTTTCCACAGAGGTTGTCCTGGTTTATACTCCCATCAATGGTGTAGAAATGTCCCCTTTCACCACATCCTATCCAGCATCTGTTGTTATTTTGAGTTATTGATAATAGCCAGCCTGAGGAGTTAGGTGGTAGCTCAGTGTGGTTTAATTTGCATTTATTTAATGATTAGTGAGGCAGAGCATTTTTTCATGTATCTGTTAGCTGTTTGCAGGTATTCTCTGAGAAATGTCTATTCATATATTTTGCCCATTTTTTAATGGGGCTGTTTGTTGCTTCTCCTTTTGGCACATTTGAGTTTCTTATAGAACCTGGATGTTAGGTCTTTATCAGATATACAGTTGGAAATATTTTTTCTCACTTTGTGGGGTGCCTCCCTGCCCTCTTGATGGTTTCTTTTGCTTTGCAAAAGCTTTTCCATTTGATAAGTTCCCACTTTTCTGTCTTATTCCTTATGGCATGGGCATTTGAGGGTTTGATCAGGAATTGGTTGCCTATTCCAATTTCCGTAAGGGTGTCCCCTGTGTTTTTAAAGATTCTTATAATTTGAGGTTTTACATTTAGGTATTTGATCAATTTAGAGTTGATTTTTATGTATGGTGATAGGTGGGGGTCCTGTTTCAGTCTTCTGCAGATGGTCAGTCAGTTTTCCCAGCACCCTTTGCTAAATAAGGTCTCTTCTCTCCAGTGGTTGTTGGTGGAGGTTTTGTCAAAGATGAGTTGGTTGAGATATTGAAGTTTTGCTTCTGGAATCTCTATCCTGTTCCATAGATCTATATACCTATTCTTGTGCAATTTTGATTATTGTAGGTTTATAGTAAAGTTTAAAGTCTGGAAATGTGATACCTCCTGCTTTGTTTCTTTTGCTAAGGATTATTTTGGCTATTTCTGGTCATTTGTGTTTCCATATGAATTTCTGTATTGTCATTTCCAGGTCTGAGAAGAATGATGGTAATTTAGTGGGTATTTCATAGAGTCAGTAGATTGCCTTTGGTAGAATGGATATCTTAAAAATTTGATTCTTCCAATTCATGAGCATGGAATGTTTTTCCGTTTGTTTGTTTCATTGAACATTGTTTTTAAATTTTCATTGTAAAGGTCTTTCACTTCTCTGGTTAGGAAGATGCTGAGGCATTTCTTTTTTTTTTTTTTCTTTTTTTTTTGTGGTTTATTTGATGGGATTGTGCTTTTTTTTGTGTGTGTGTGTGTGTGTGTGTGTGTGTGTGTGTGTGTGTGTGTATAAAGATGCAGCTGTCTTTTGTATGTTGATTTTGCACCCTGAGACTTTACCAAAGTCCTTATCAGTGCAAGGATGTTTTTGACAGGTTCTCTTGGACTTTTAAGACATAGGATCATATCGCCAGCAAAGAGGAATAGCTTAACTTCCTCTTTTCCTATTTGGATACCCCTGATTTTATTCTCTTGTCTGATTGTGCTAACTGGGACTTCCAACACTATTTTGAACAGGAGGTGTGAGAGAAGGCAGCCTTGTCTTATTCTGGTTTTTGGAGAAAGTGCTTCCATTTCTGTCCATTTAGCAATATGCTGATAGTGGGTTTCTCATAGATGGTTCTTACTATTTTTAGGTATGTTTCATCTATGTCTAGGTACTCAAGGGTTTTTATCAAGAAAGGATGCTGGATTTTATCAAAATCTTTTTGTGCATCTAATGATATAATCCTGTGGGTTTTGTTTTTACATCTGTTGATGTATTTAATTACATTTATAATCTTGTGGATGTTGAACTAGGCCTGCATCCCAGGGCTGAAGTCTACTTGGTCATGGTGGGTGATTTTTGAGATTGTTGTTGGATCCAATTTTCTAGAATCTTGTTGAGAATTTTTGCATTTATGGTCATCAGGGATATTGGCCTGTAGTTCTCTTTCTTTGTTGGGTCTTTATGCAATTTGGGTATAATTGTGGTTAGCTTCATAAAATGATTTGGGGAGAGTTATGTTTTTCTCCACTGCCTGGAATACTTTCAGTGGAATTGGTATCAGTTCCTCCTTACATGTTTTGAAGAATTCCACTGGAAAGCCGTCTTGTCCAGGTCTCTTTTTATAGGTAGTTTTCTTATAATGGAGTCAGTTTCCTGGGTTTTTATTGGTCTATTTAGTATCTCAGCTTCTTTTCAGCTTAACTTTGGGAGGATGTGTGCTGTCAGAAAGTTGTTCGTTTCATTTAGGTTTTCGAGTTTGTTTCCATACAGGTATGTATAGTAATCACTGGTAATCTTTTGTAAGGCCAGTTGTGTCTTGATCTTTTGTGTTTCTGATTGTGTTCATTTGGGCCTTTTCACTCTTTCTTAGTTATTTTGGCTAGGGGACCATCAATCTTGTTTATCCTGTTTTTTCAAAGAAACAGGTTTTTGTTTCACTGATTTGTTTCTATGATATTTTTGTCTTCTATGTCCCATATTTGGGCTTTTACTGTGGTGATCTGAATTCTTCTGCTGAAGTTAGGGTTTTGGTGGCCTTGCCTGTCCAGCTTCCTTAGGTGATTTGTCAAGCAATTAACTCATGATTTTTCTATTTTCTTGATGTGTGTTCATAGATATATAAATTCCCCTCTTAGAACTCCTTTAATTGCATCCCACAAGTTTTGGTATGAAGTTCCTTTGTTTTCATTTGTTTCCAGGAATATTTTAATTTCTGTTTTGATTTCTCTGTTGAGCCAGGAGTTGTTCAGCATCATGCTGTTTGGTATCCATGTCTTTGTGGGTGATTGGGGAAATTTTGTTAATGTTGATTTTTATTTTTGTTACACTGTGGTTTGACAAGCATGCAGTATTTCGATCTTATGAAATTTGTTTATGCTTAATTTATGGCCTAGGAGTACATTTCATATGGTGATGAGTAGAATGTATAATCCATGGCTCTTGGGTAGAGAGTTTTGTAGGTATATATTAATTCCATTTGGTCAAGCATCAAGTTGAGGTTCCAGATCTCTTTGTTGATTTTTTGCTTCAATGATCTATAAAGTGTTGTTAGCATGATATTTAATTTCCCAGCTATAATAGTGTTAGAGTCAATATCATTTTTTACTTTACTTAGTAGCTGTTTTATAAAAGCTGGTGCTCCTGTGTTGGGTTCATCTATTCTTAGGAAGGATAGTCCTTGTTGATGAATTGATCCTTTTATTATTATGTAGTGTCCTTTTTTATCTTTTTAATTTTTGATAGCTTAAAGGTTCTGTCTGATATTAAAATCACAACTGCTGCCTGCTTTTGTAATCCATTTGCCTAAAAATCTGTTTTCTGCCCTCTAACTTTGAGTCTGTAAGTGTCCTTTTTAGTGAGATGTGTTTCCTGGAGGCAGAGTATTGTTGGGCATGTTTATCATTAATATTATTATCATTATTTAATCTAGTTTGCAATTCTATGTCTTTTCAGTGGTGCATTTAGTCCATTCATGATCAGGATGATTATTGAAATGTCAGAGTTTGTTCTTATCATAAAACTCATATAAGAGTGTTTTGTTTTATTTTAGTTTTTGTGTTAATATATGTGTGTGTGTGTGTGTGTGTGTGTGTGCATTTTTCATTTTTGTGAGTGTGATGTGTGTTCTGTTGCTTCTGTTTCTGTCTGTGATCTTGTGAAGTATATGACCTTTTTATTGGTTCTTTTTTCTTCTGTGTGCTGCACCATTTTAAGTGTCTTCTGTAGAACTGGCCTAGAAGCAGCATACTCACTCTCTCAGGGACTGGATGTCTGGGAAGAATTTTAATTCTCCATCACTGATGAAGCTTAGCTTGACTGGGTAGGAAATTCTGAGTTGAAGTTGTTTATCTTTGAGAACATTAAAGATTGGGGTTCAATCCCTTCTGGCCTGTCATTCTTCTGCAGATAAGTCTGTAGTAATTCTGATTTTTCTTCCCTGGTACATAGTCTGACCTATTTCTCTTGCTGCCTTTAGGATTTTTTTCTTTTATACCTAATGTGTGTAGGCAAATTACATCGTGACTAGGACTGGATCTTCTCTTAGGATGTCTTGCAGGGCTTCTCTGAATCTCTTGTGCTTGTAAGGCTGTCTCTCTGGCCAGATGTGGAAAGTTTGTTTGAATGGCCTTATGGAATGTTTGCTCCAAGGAGTTTTCCATTTCTCTTTCTACTTCAGGTATTCTGACCAGATGCAAGTTTGGCTTTTTGAAATATCACACATCTCTTGGAGAGTTTCCTGTTTTTATTTATTTATTTATTTATTTATTCATTCATTCATTCTATATTTTTAACAGATTGGGCTAATTCCATATTTTGGTCTTCCAGCTCTGAGATTCTTTCTTCTGCTTAGTCAGTTATGCTTCCTATGTTTATCAGTTTGTTATTTATTTCTTGGATGGAGTTTTTATTTCTGTTATTTCTAAACATGCTTTATTGAAGCTGTCTAACTCTGTTGCAATATCATTAGTTTTTGCCCTTGCATTTCTTGATTTTTATTCATTGTATCCAATGATTTGCTGTCTGTATAAGTACTTTCTGAGTACTATCATTTTCAGAGATAGCCATTGTTTGTGCTCCAGTAGCTGGTCTTTCAGGCACTGACACTTTGTTGGGGTTCTGAATGTTACCAGTGATTTTTCATTTGTTTTTCTTCACTTGTATCAGGTCTCTTATGTTTCTCTTTAATTCTGTTGGTCAGTGGGAAATGGAGAAGCTATCATTTCTGATATTTTCTCTACCTTCTGTCCTTCTCTGAGCTGGGCCTTTGGGTTTGATCAATTATAAAATAGGGCTAGGGTGAGATGTTATGCTATCTCTTTACAATTTTGAGCACTTACCAATGGTTATGGAAGGGGTCACAAGGACCAGAACCTACTGGCAGGTCACAATGCTTGTTATCTGGTGAATTGTACAGCTGGGACTCACTGTTTATCTTCATACAATATGACCTTATAGTGGGTATGCTTGTATAACCCCTGAGTCCCACACAGAGTATAAGAGAGAAAAGGAGGGAGAAAAAGGGAAAGAAGAAGAAAGACAGGGGAAAAAAGAGATAACACAAAGAGAGAGAAAAAGAAGGAAGAGAGCATAGAGAAAACCCATGAACAAACAAACAAATAGAGCAAACAAAAAAGACAAAAAGCAATAAAAAAGAGAAAGAAAAAAAAAAACCAAACCAAAACCCAAAGAACTAATTTGTAGAGAATTTTCAGCTTTAGTACAACTCTTTGAGAGAGATGGAGTTACCTCTTGTAATGGGCTTTGTGACTGCAGGCCTGTAACTGCAGGTTCCCTCTTTGCTGTTGAAGCTTAAGATGTTAGAATCTTCACTCTCTGCTGCCTGCAATTGATAGCTGGTATGTACCCATGGGAGAATAGTGATGTGGGGTAACTTGACTCAGCATCTCCTGGGCTCTCTCCCCTTTCCTTGCTCTCCCTGCCTGATCACAGCTCCTATGACTTCCAGTTCACTCCAGGAGAATAAAGCCTCCAATCTTTACCCTGACTTCCTGATCTCTTTTGCTCATTTCTAGGGGTGGCAGGGGAAGTTAGCTAGGCACTCACCAGCCCCCTTCTCAGTCAGATTCACTGTATGTATCTATCACCTAACAATTGGCTCAGGGAGAGTGTGGATCATCTGGGGTCTGCATCTGCTATTATCCACCAAGGCTTATGCAATGCGAGTGATGCTCTCTTAGTTCATGGAGATCAGCCCCAAAGCAATGTGGAGATCACTCCTTGGTTTTAAGATGCAGGTCTGCTGTTTCAAAGAGGCCACCCTGGAGCACTTATCTGCCCAGGCTTTAGAATAACTGCTCACTTTCTCTACAGATTTCTGTTCCTGACACAAATAGGGTCAGGAAAGGTAGCTCCCTCCCCAGAAAGTACCAGTCTCTGGATCTCAGGTCCTGGTGGCAGTCCCTTTCAGTCTAGCCTGGTGTTGGAGGCGGGGGCAGCAAGTTCAGTTTCAGGGAGGCCTTTCCCTACTGCTTCTTCAGGACTCTGCCTCTGGCTCCCTTGCTGCACTCCCTGTGTGGCTCCCACTGCCAGTGTCCGGCTTGGTACTGCGGTGGTGGGAACACGCAGTCACTCCGGCAGCTTCTTGCTGGAAAAATCTTTGTTGATTTTCGGAAATGGCACTTCTGGGCTCTGGGAAGTACTAGGGGACAAGCAGAGTGGCTGTGGCACCAGCCACTTCACCAGGAGAGTCTTGGCCTCTTGCTCCTGAGTCCCTACTCAGTCCATCACTCGCACACCCACTTACACACAGACACGCACGCAAATTCATCCATACACTCATTCATACACACAAAGACTTGCGCAGTCTCACTGGCTATTCTGCCATCTTCTTGGAGACCCCCAGCAGTATCAAAACTCAAAGATGTTTAAATTATCTTGTCCACAGCAAGTAAAAGTACTGTCATAAACCTGGCTTACTGGTTATTCTTTGAAAAGTGTCAGGAGAAACATTGATATTTAATTGCACATTACTTCCTGAACAAGATAATTCCATGCCTTCCTAATAAATGCAAGCAATCACTTATTATTTTGACTATTGTGGTGTCTTAGGTGTGAATTGCAGAAAAAACCCTCTAGTCAACCAACAGAGGCAGTAATAAAAAGGTGTCACCTCTTGCTAAAACCCATGAATATTCCTAGGTATAAAAAGTTATGATAGGGAGATGAGCTATTACTGTGCTTGTAAGAATGTTACTAAGACAAAAAAGAGAACAGATTTCTTGGTAGTACTTGTTAATGGCTTTTAATAAATTAATGTATTATTAACTACATTATTTCAATGCTAGAAAAGCATGGGTCCATGACTTGTTCCTGTCATTGGCTTGTTGAGTCATTTTAGATCCATCAGTTTATGACTTTAACTTCATTTCTCAAATTTGGGAATTGAGAATTGGAATTCCTACCATTGCCAAAATACTGTTTCTTTTCCTACAGAGGACAGCATTTGACTTTGTATCTTTGATCAAGGAGAAATTTGAATAAAGGCATAGAGTAAGAGTAAGGGACCAAATAGTAGTATAGATTCCTAATAAGTGTTTGGTGCAGTTCTGAGTGCTTTACACAAAGGATTGAAATTGGTCTTGCCAAAACTCTACTAAGTCAGTATTACTATGTACATTTCAAGAGAAGACATTGCTAGACGGCATAGTTGGGTCAGAATTTTAACAACCATAGTGTATAGCAGAAGAAAATAACTGAGGTAATAGATGTAGGGAATTTTGAGATGACAGAAAAATAAGCAATTAATTCAGAAGACTGTGTGAGTGCATTGATATTTTGTTGTTGTTGTTGTTGTTGTTGTTGTAAGTGAACATAGGGAGGTCTAGGCTATAAACAACAGAACTTTTCAAAATCCCTCACTAGAGATTGAAAATAAAATAGCTGAGAATGTAACATGGCAATAAGTATCAGGAAACTGGTTATCACTCTAAATATCTTTGCTCATTCAGCTCCACGTTTGGAATGCTTCCTTGGAACTAAAAATATCACGTTATGCAGTCAGGGTCCATTTTATCTAGTAAAACTTCGTTAAATTAATCTTATTGGGAGTCAATTAAGAATAGAATGCTAGTTCTTTTTCCACATATCTGTCTTTGTCCTTGTGCCTTTTTTTTCCTGAAACTAATGAAGTATTCCCTTTTATTTTGACTGTATCATGGACATATTCCACTTGACTTTTTGCTAGGAAGGAAAGATCATTTTGCTGTTTATCTACCATCTTAAAGTCTTGCAAGGAATCTCCATTTAATTCTGGGTTCATATTTATTAAACTCTATACCAATTTCTTACATATGGAGATTTAACTGCCATTATTAAAAGGAAAATTAAGTGATATGATCAGCAAAATATTAAAGACATTTCTTTAAACTGAAAATATTTCACTCTCTAATAATTTTCATCAAGTACACTATTATACAATACAGTCAATTCTATAGTCTAATGGTGAGCTTAAAATACCCTTTAATGTGAAATAAAATTTAAATGGTAGTTAGGCATTTAAAACTATTCAAAGAAAAAATTAGCCCTATTTGGTTACATGGTCTAGAGAGATTGTTTAGAGAGCAATTATTCTGATAAATAAGTAGCATATAGCTATTTATGGCAAAGGTTTCCAGAAAGTCAGTCTTTGAAGTGGTCAACAGGCACAAAAATGAAATGCGCCACAAATAATCTTAACAGACTAGCTTTCAGAATTAAATCACAAAATCATTGCTTGATTCTGAAATTTGAACTTGAAATATGTGTGAGAAGAAAGAGGGTGAAAGGATAAGCCTTGACGACGGTAAGCATGGCCTAACTGGCCAGGCAAATGAGCTTAAACTTCTGAGGAAAGCACTGGAGGGCTGACAAGTCATGTGCATTTTAATAAAAAACTGGAGACTAAGGCATTCGTTAGTCCATTCATTCATGCAGGTTTCAATCATCTAGATTCTTCTAGTTGCTGATTTCTTCTTTATTACATGTAGTATGGATGGAAACCACTGCTCACTTCTTGCAGTAGAAGCAATGCATGCAACATACCCTCTTTGGCTTGTTCAAACAGACCCACCGGACTGGAGCATTGACAGTAAACATAAAGCCACAAAGATAATGGAGCATTTGGGATCTACAACCATTGTGTCAGTCTCTAATGTTGGCGGCAGCTAGATAGTAAGGCATCAGTGACGACATGCTGGCGAGGATGCTCCTCCTCAAATCAGTTGTGCTTCTTGTCCTGCAGAGGAGCTTTGGGTCCATCCTCTCTCTACTTTCCTCCAGTTTCTCATTCACTGGACAATGAATGTATCCAATATGTCTCATCAATTTGTTTGTTGTTTAAGCTAGCCAGATTCATGAAACCAAGCACGGAAGGACTTTCAGCCGCAGACTGACCAGGTTTGCATTCAAGAAAGTTTTGCACTCAGTGGCTGTGTTGAGATAGACTGAGACTGAGCCAGTTCTAGGACGTCAGCACACAGGCAACAGCATTTGGAAAGGGGGCTAGGAGGGATTTTTGTTATTGTATAAGGACACTTTCCCCCAAAAGTTGTTTTAAATTGCAAACTGGGAAATGTTCTTGGTGACCTATCATCAACCATATCTGGTCATAGTACAATAGTACAAGAGTGGCACAGAGCACAATATTTTGCACATTTAAGCAATCACTTATACTCTGATACGCTGATTGATTCACTAGGTTACTGAAGAACTCACAGATGATACACAATTTGTGAAGCTGTGGCCCAAAATATATGATATTAATAGAGAGGATGCCCATGTGATTTTAGGAACTTCAGTTTAGCTATCTGTTTGATAGGGCGTGCGTGCGTGTGTGTGTGTGTGTGTGTGTATGTGTGTGTGTGTGTGTGTGAGAGAGAGAGAGAGAGAAGACATACATAATGCTGTGATACACAAGAATATGAAAATAGGTTTCTAGGACTTAAGAATAACAACGAGTAAATTATTATTTTCTTAAGAAGTAAGATAAGACCATGAAATCTGGTAACTTTCCTACCAAGAATATCTTTATATAATTTTCCTCATGGCTATTGTGGAAAAACCTTTGTGTACTAAAGAAAATGCATTGTTTTCAGTGTGAATGCTGACTATATTGGATGTTGTTATACATCAGAGTCATGGTGACCGTTTTTCCCTGTCATGTACAAAGAATGACAGACATAAGTTAGATACTCTTCCATGGCCATATTCAGGTTTAGACACTACATCTCTTTTTTTTTTTTTTTTTTTTTGAGTTGGAGTCTCACTCTGTCGCCCCGACTGGAGTGCAGTGGCCGCTCCCGGCCACCGCAGCCTCGACCTGCTGGGCTCTGGCGATCCTCCCACCTCAGCCTTCCGAGTACCCGGAATTACAGGCGCGCGCTACCACGCCCGGCTGATTTTTTGATTTATTGTAGAGATGAGGTCTCGTCAAGTTGCCCGAGGCGGGTCTCGAACCCGGTGGCTCAGGCAATCCACTCACCTCAGCCTCCCAAGGCGCGGGATTACAGGCTGAGCCACCGAGCCCGGCTGACACTACATCTCTTAACTGGCTATAACTCTTCCCGGAAGAAACCGTTTCAAGCATGCGTTTCTGAGACTGATGCTGGTACAGGTAAATTTCCTTATCTATTCATTGATCTAGCTTTGTATGAAATAATGTATGCATTTGACATTCAAATCAAATAGAATTGTGAACAATAAAATGCAATGGTCCCCATACTTTTTTCTCCATATCCCCAGTTCCCCTGTCTAAAGCCAACCCCATTCAAATATTTGTTATTGTTTTATTGCCTTTTACTCTCTCTACTCTAATTTTAATAGTACCTGAACCCACGGGTTCGAGACCCGCCTGGGCATCTTGGCGAGACCTCATCTCTACAATAAATCAAAAATCAGCCGGGCGTGGTAGCGCACGCCTGTAATTCCGGCTCCTCGGCAGGCTGAGGCGGAAGGATCGCCGGAGCCCAGCGGGGCGAGGCTGTGGTGGCCGGGAGCGGCCGCTGCACTCCAGTCTGAGCGACAGAGTGAGACTCCAACTCAAAAAAAATTAAAAAGAAAATAGTCATTTGGAAGTTATATGATGAAGTCCCTACGCCTTAATTGTAATTTTCTCAATTTTAAGTCAGTCGTTGAAAGATTTCAGTATGTTAACTGTTCTTAGCAAATAAAATTTATAATTCACCTGAAACAGTGTATAAGTCCAAATTTGAAACTGTGTTGTTTAGATCCTCAACATGGCGTAGCCCACATCCTGAGAACAAGTCACTTACCCAACAAGCCCACATGCTGTCTCCACCCTGCAGCAGGCACTGTCTTCTGTGTCTCCAGGTCTGTTTTTTTCCCCATTTAGTCAGGCTCACCCTTATTTCACTAAGTAACCTGCCCAGTCAAGGCCCAAATCAGGTCCATCAATTTAACGAAGCCTCATTTGGCTATTCAGATGTACTATAAACATTCCTTCATACTCTCTTAATAATGATATTAATAACAATTACATGTTTATTATCACAGCTACTCTTGTGTCCAATATATAACAGATCCTCTAGATACGGTATTTCTGTTATCCTCTACTCCTTACAAAATTTCCGAACTGGACATTAGCAATCCAGTGCATAGATGAATAAACAGAGGCATAAAGAGATTTGAGAATTTTCTCTAGACCACATAGCACTGTGATTCCAGAGCTGAGGTTAGAGGACAAGTTAACTTACTCTCTATCAAGTTGATACATTCAATATCCTTTGCTGATATTACTTTCCCTCAAGCACTGTTTGCCTATTCCACTACACACAATTTACTGAAAAATACATACACTGACTTCTGATAAATTGCTTCTCAATTTCACTTGTGTGTCTTCCAACCACTGCCTTGAGGGCAGTGTCTCTCACTCAGTATTAATACAAAGCAGTAAGCTCTAGAATTATCTGTTGGATCAATATTATGCACACTTTGGAGGGTTCTCTCTGAATGGTTAATATGCAAGATTAAGACTGTGTTGATTTCAGACTAAAATGGCTGAGGAATATTCAAAAATTTAGTAGGCATTACAGTAAGGAAAACAATTCAAATAAGTCTGTTTCTTTGGTTTGTAAGTAGCTCTTGAACTTTCCTGGCAACATATTGAAGATAAACTGGTAACAATGTTGAAGATGGTCTGCAGCTCGCAGCTAGAATCTTCTAGTGCCTGTTCTCAGGTTTTATTCTGAAGATTTTTTGCTTTGTTTTGTTTTTTCCCCTCAATGACTTCCAGTGTCTGAAGACTGCTTTTTTATTCTCTTTTTTATTCAGCTTGGCAAAACTTGAGATATATATTTTAAGAAAAAAACTATGTTCTGGGGTTCTATAAATGTTATTCATTTTTGCTTTATGAAAATTTTGCATCAGTTTGGGGTCTAAAACTGGAAGAAAGAAAGCTCTTTTACGACATAAACACACAGGAGCCAGTCCCTTTCAGCATAGAAAGCTTTGTGATTAGTGGAGTGTATACAATTATACACTCAATTGTTAAGTCAAAATGCATCCCAATCACCCTAGCATGTCACTTTTAATGGGCAATACATTCCCCCAAGAAGGCAAGCTCTCTGCTAACAATATTGAACCAAATCATCAAAATTCAAAGACGGGTCTATAAAATGTGAAATTCTATCAGGAAAGTGCACAGTGGGCTGCAGTGTGTAGATTAATGGGCAGCCTGTCAAGTATTTTAATGTATGCCTCAATCGTTGAAACACATGTGATGATTAGTAAAATATTTGGGCTAAGCAGTAAAAGATAGAAAATAAATTAAAGTCATGACACCTTCTGAATTAATAAAGCATTTGACTAGGCTGTATTGATAAATCACCAGCACAAATTAAAAAGTCCCATAACTGGAAACATTTCCCCCCAGGCGTGCTGAGAACTCACACTGGCATCTTCCTATGTCATCCTGCTAATTGAGGACCTCTATGAAAGCACACTGTTAAGTCCCAGAAGAATCTCCGAATTTGAACATTCATCAGCTTTACTCCTTGAATATAAACAAACGCCTGGAACTGGTGTCACTCATATTTCGTTTGAGTTCCAAAGACTGGATGAGATTTCTTTTCCCTAAGCCTGTTCAGAACGACTTTCATCCCCGAAACAGTTTTCAGTATTTTCTTTGAGACATGTTTCTGGATACACAGAAACTAAAGAGTACACACCAGAAGAAACATGCTGAAATAAGCAAATTCATTTTCACTTTTGTTATTGGTAATACATTAAGGGAACTGGAGGAGGTGAAATGCCAAAGCATTCTCTAGGCAGGACAGCGTGGTCAAGTCAACTAAAGTCCAGTGGTCACAGTGATTTACCTGTTTTTTTAGTGACTTGGGAAGTGAAGGTGCCCTGATAATTTGATTTTAGCCTTTAACGCTCATTGTCAGATTTGCCCAGTGGAGACACTCATCATTTGGAGAAGTGATATAAAGGCATTATTGTGATATGCTGTTCTTTGGAGGTGGAATCTTCAGGAGAAAGGGCACATTACTTTTGTTTGTACATTTTATTCACTGGTTTCTTGTCAAAGTGTACCTGCCATTCCAAAGTTCCATTCAATGAGTACCAGGAGTTGAAGTACATGTGATGCATATTTGCCCTGAAAATATAAAAGTAAGCAAATGAATAAAATACGAGGACCTCATTGTCTGAGACCTGGCAATTACAACATGACACGGAATACTCTATAAAAGGGTGAGAACAGGGTCCTCTGTAAGTTACGGAATCAGAGTGGTACATGGGCATCAGGGACGTTTTCCTCCAGGAATGAGTACAGGAAGCTGGTGCTGGACAAGAAAGATGAAGACAACCCTGGATGAAGATATAGAAAGAACAAAGTGGTCTCAAATGGAATAGAGGTCATTTGGTTTATATAAGGGAAGACACTCAGTGTAACCGCCGGAGAAGAGTTTTCAGAATATTTGTTTCAATGCTTTGAAATTGGATTAACCCTTTTCTCAAGGATAAAAGATGACATATCTATTAGGAGATCAATTTAGTTCTTTCTGTAATAGCTTTCAAAGAAAAATCTATTTGCGAAGGCAAGGAGCTCCCTGTCAACAAAGTTGTTCAGACATCAAGAGGTAGCTTGGGAAAATTGTCCAAGATTTTTTACCTCGGTGATCTATATCTCTAGTGAATTAGCAGGATGTTCCAAAAGGGAGAACAGCTCACTGTAAATCAGCTGTGGAAGCCATAAGGGTCCACAGAGTACTCATTGCAACTTACAGCTGTCTCTCACTATAAAATTTTCAGTATCCTGTGTAAGATACATATAAAACATCTTGCCATATGTTAAAAAAAAATTTGTAAACACCTTGTTCTTGGAGTGTGCGAAGAATGTTTGCATTTCTGTCCCTACCTTCCCTGCTCTTTAATGTCATTATCTAGATTAGGAAAGTTGGTTAATAATTTTACCTGTTCAATGGTTTGGGTAAAACAAACGTACGGACTATAAGAAAGACACTTATCATAGCATAGCATTAAAAAAAATATATATATAGTGGTGTGTGTGTGTGTGTGTGTGTGTGTGTGTGTGTGTGTTCTCATTAAAAGAAGGATAAATGACCAGTGTGGAAAATGTTGGTATATGTGAAGAGGATAATTAACAAAACATATTATTCTTTGTAGACAGACCTAGCTATGTTGTTTTTCTATAGGGTATACATTATAATTTGGAATCTAATGTTTCTGTGTAGTTTATACATCGCTTTTAAAATTTTACATTATAGAATGAACATCTTTTCTATAATTAAACATTATTAAAATGCAATTTTCAAAGCAATGCAATAGTTTATCCATTTGTATCCTCATTTGTTTAATCAATTCTCATTGTTAAATAAATCCTCATCTGATCTAATAACCACAATGTAATCAAAGTAGTATTTCAAATAGTATTTTTAAGTTCAATCCATTAAAATATTATGGCATTTCTTTTTATGTAAAAATGTAGAAAGAATAAATTACTATATTTTTATTGTTAAAACAAAAATTAGGAGGACAAGAAAATGACTTCAATTTTCTTTCCTAGAAGTAACAGTTCTTAGGCATCAACCAACCATACATGCCAATTTACATTATTACTCATGTAATAGAGATATTTTAAATGCACAGAAATATACTAGTTTGGATGACAAATATGTAATAGCGTTGGTTAACAGTGTGCCAAGTAAATGTGTAACTTCCTACATATGCATATTTTAAAATAGAATTGTATTTATTTTTGCAACTTAATTAGTGTTATTCTTCAAAGAACTTTACAGAACATTATACATAGCCCAGACTAACTTCTTCTAACTTCTATAGTACTTCTTAATATAGATGAACAATAATTTATTTTAATATTTTCCTAATTATGGTGTTAAATAAACATTTAAAAAGGTAATATAATGATTTTCATACAAATATAAAGTGAAAAATAGTCAGAAAACTGATTTAGCTCATCAAATAGTGTAGTCACAGAGATTGTACAACTGGTTCAAAGAATTCAATAAACATACACACATACCATATAAACAAACATGCATAAGCAATCAAATATTCCAAAATAAAATGATAGATGTATACAAAAATTGGCCAATATACATAGCTCCATTGGTCTCAAATCATTTGATTTTCTATTTACATGAATCATTTCTATTAGTTTCAGTTGTCTACAATTGCAAGAGTATTCAAAGTCAATGACAGGCAGACATAAACTAAATGTTGTGAAAAACAGTTCTCTGATTTATTTTATGTTAATTTCAGAGTCTTAGTTTTTTACTGCTGATAGAATTTCAGATTGTATTCACTGTTTTTGTTATTACCAAGAATGCTGAAATTAACACTTAAAAATATATAACATTTTTTTCATATGGACTTTATGTGTGAGATTGCTACTGGGAGTTGCTGGATAAAATTATCTTATTTCTTTGTTTATTTCATTTTATTTATGTATTTGTTTGGGGTATTTTGAAGATCTGCAAAGTTGTTTTCAAAATTTCTGATTCAATGTACATGATCATAAACTGCATATAAAGATAGGTGTGTTCTACATGTAATAACACTGGATTTATCTTTCATTAATCTGGTCATTGTTTTGATTATCACTGTCTCAATTACTAATAAACTTGGCATCTTCCTATATATTTATTGGCCATTGATAGTTCATCTTCAGATTAACTATACTTAATACTTTTTACATTTTAATGATTTGTTATTGACATATAGGAACGGGTTATAAGTTTAATATTAGTTACTATCTTTCATCTAAATTAAAATAGTTTATGTTCAACTGTAAGTTGTCTTTTTTTAACATAAATTTTGTTTAGAATAGTTTTTATTGTGGTAAACTATACATAAGAATATATTTGCCTTTTTTTTTTTTTTTTTTTTTGAGTTGGAGTCTCACTCGGCCGCTCCCGGCCACCGCAGCCTCACCTACTGGGCTCCAGCGATCCTTCCGCCTCAGCCTTCTGAGTAGCCGGAATTACAGGCAGGCGCTACCACGCCCGGCTGATTTTTTGTAGAGATGAGGTCTCGCTGCCCAGGCGGGTCTCGAACCCGAGGGCTCAGGCAATCCACTCACCTCAGCCTCCAAAGGCGCGGGATTACAGGCTGAGCCACCGAGCCCGGCTTATATTTGCCATTTTAACCATTTGTAAGTACAATTCAGTGCCATTGATACATTCATCATGCTGTATAAATATCACCATTATCTATACCTCAAATTTTATCTTTGCTGCCAACATAAACTGTATCTATTAAATAAGAACCCCCATTTTCCGCTGTTCCTAAGCCCTAATAGCCTCTGTTTTACTTTTGGTCTCCATGAACTTGCCTATTCTAAGTACCTCATATAAGTGAAATCAGCATAATATTTGTCTTTATATGCCTGACTTATTTCACTTAGCATAATATTTTTAAGGTTTATCTAGGTTGTAAAATATGTCAAAATATATATATTTCTTAATGGCTGACGATAACAACCCATGGTCTGTACATGCTGCATTTTGCTTATCCATTAGGCGGTGTACATTTGGGTTGTTTCTGCCTCTTGACTATTATGAATAATGCTACCATGAATATTAGCACAAAAATATCTGTTCAAACCCCTGCTTTCAATTATTTTGGATCTATACCTAGGAGTAATATTGCTGGGTTATATGGTGGTTCTGAGTATCACTTTTGGAGGATGTGACAAACTGATTTCCACAGTGGTTGCACCATTTTACACTCCTGCCATCAATACCTTGTTGCAATTATTCTACAGCATCACCAATACTCTTTTTCTTTTTTTAACAGTCATTTTAGTATTCTTAAAATGTTAGCTCAGTGAAATTTTGATTTGTGCTTTCCTGATGACAAATAATATTGAGTACCTTTTCATGGCCTTATTGACCATTTGTATATTTTCTTTGGAAAAATGTCTATTCAAGTCTTTTGTCCACTTTAAAAATTATATTTTGCCCTTTAAATATTCTCAGCATTAAATCATATATATGTGTATATATGTATACAGTTTGCAAATACTTTCTTCCAGTTTGTATGATATCTTTTCACTTTCCTGATTGCGTTCTTTGACGCAACAAAAGTTATTCTGTTTGGTGACGTCTACCTTATCTATTTTATTCCAAAATGGTGTTGCATGCATGAAACCATTTTCAAATCCCAAATTATAACATTTTATTTCCCACTGATTACTTCTAATACGGTATAATATTAGCTCTTAAATTTAGGTATTTGACACATTTCGAGTTTATTTGGTATGAAATATATGTCCAAGCGCATTGTTTTTCATTTAGATATCCAGTTTTCCCAGGCCATTGATAGAAAAGAATGCCCTGCGACTATTAAATGGCTCTGGCACTCTTGTAAAAAATAATTGGTTATTTGAGTGGTGATGTCTGGATGTTTTAGTTCATGCCACTGTCTGTCCTTATGTGAGCACCATACTGTTTTAAGTCTCGTAGCATTTGAATACAGGGGGTGTGAGTTCTTTTTCAAGAATGTTTTGTCTATTTGGGGCCTCTTTCAAATCCATGTGAATTTAAAGATCAGTTTTTATGTTGTTTTTTCTGTGAAAAAGCTGGTGGTATTTTAATAGAGATCACATTAAATCGCTGGATCATTTTGGAAAGTATTGGCATATAAACAACTTAAGTCTTCCTATACATAAACATGAACGTCTTTATATTTACTTTTTTCAATTATTTTATCAATTTTTTAAAAGTGGCAAGTCACACGTATTTTTTTCCTTTAGTGTGGTTTCTAGATTTTGTATTGCTTTCATGACATACTTCCTTAATCTAGTCTTTAAAACAATACTCTCTATATTTAATAATTTTTATAATTAAAATGTATTGGTCTTTGCTTCATTTTAATAAAGGAATAAATACATGGGTTTCACTTTTGGTTTTTCCTCAAATCCATACCAATTGGCTCTCAAAATATTCATTGAGCTGTGTATCTCTTATTTAACATTGTGAAATGTCATATTTAACACATGCTGCATTGCTAGATATTTTGATTTCTAGACTCCCCCAGCAGTATTGCAATTGACTTTCTATTTATGATTTAATAATAAGTTTTAATTTCTGATACAATAAGTCACACTGTTCTTCGATAATTCTTTGCCTTTAACCTCTTGTCTTTTCTCTGTATGACAATCTTTGGATGCAGTTCTGTTTCTTTAGAAATTCTAATACTTTTGTAATTGATATTTCATTGAGTTTCTTGATACATTTTTGGGAGAAATAACATCTTTCTAATGTTTTTTACATTTAGGGACATTGAGATGCCAAATGTTTAACCGTAAGTATAATATTTGTTTGCTTCTTGTCTTTATAAAAAATATCCTGGCTTGCACGACTTAGTGTTTGCTCTGCTTTGTTTCTTTTTTCTCCTACATTTTGGTTTACTCAACTATCCTTCCTCCTCACCTCACTTCCTTCCTTTTCTCTCCCCTGTCTTGCTTTTCTAAATGTTATGCATGGGTCATTTTATCAGCTAGAGCTAATTTCATTTAAAATGATAAAGATTTTTTAAATGATCTAAGGAAAAAAAGGAGGAGATTTATAGGTTTACATAACTTAACATTTCAATAGTTGTCTATTTCTGCGAACATTGTTATCAGGCTTTGAACACATCTATCGAAATCTAGTTTCTTGTGTTTCCATTTTTTAATTTTACTTATACTTTGTTGTTCCATTTTTCAGGCAGCTTTTTTATTTTAATGGTAGCACAATGGTTGCTAGTATGCCCTGAGACTTTATCTTTCCATGTTAAAACTCCATGAATTAGAGTGATTTTTTTTTTCTTAGAATGACTGGGAAATGTATTGAGGTTCACTTGATTTATTGAACTTAAGATACCGACTTAAATTGAATCGATCACTGTCTCTAGGAGAATGTGGTGAGGAAATTAGTATAAGTCTAAGTCAATTGCTTTAATGCAAAGAAAGACTGGAAGGAGTTAAGGAAACACCATAATATAGGCATTCTGGACTGAGGGCAAAGAAGTGGTGTATCTCCCCACAATATTTAAGACATCAGAGAGTAAAATATAAAAGGGATGTCAAGTAGCAAAATAACAACTGTCCAGAAAACTTGCATATAGGAAGAATATATGTATTTATAAGATGTTGTATCTGTTCACATGAGAAATTCATTTTTCAGATTTGATTCATTGGCTGATATTAAAGTAAACAGCAACGCACAGGGCTAGGGAACTAGATCGTACTCTATTCATTTCCACAGTGCTCCTACAATGTACATGTTTTAGCTGCCCTATGGATCTTATGGTGGTCATTTTATACTTTTCACTAATATACTCTTTTTTCATACCTCTTCAGTTGAAATGTGATTGACACATTTTCAAAAAGCATATACACTTTAGGAGCATAATGTGGTGTTTTGACACAAGTATATGTTGTAAAATGATTCCCGCAATCCAACAAATTAGCATATCCATCACCTCACATAGTTCCCTTACTGGCAGTGACAATATTTAAGATCTATTCTCTCAGCAAATTTTCAGAATATAATATACTAATATTAACTATACTTCTCTTTCAGAACATTAGATTTTTAGACCTTACCCATTGTATAAATGAAGAATTGTATCCTTTGACTAACATCTTCCCGTTTCTACCACCCTTGACACCTGACAACTGCCATTCTACTTTCTGTTGCTCTAAATTCTATTTTTTGTTTAGTTTACCCATATAAGTGATATTATGCAATATTTGTCTTTTTTGTGTCTGGCTTATTTCACTGAGCATAATATCTTCCAGATTCGTTCATGGTGTTGCAAATGGCAGAATTTTCTTCCTTTTGAGGTTGAGTAATAATCCATTGCACACACAGACATATATCATTTTTTAATCCGTTTATCTTTATGCATTCATCTATTCATCAGGTTATTTTCATGCCTTAGCTGTTGTGAATATTGTTGCTATGAACATGAGTGAGGATATATTATAGAGATACTAAATTTATTTCCTTTGGATATATACACAGAAGCTGGATTTTTGGATCATATTGTAGTTCTATTTTTATTTTTTATTAGGGGAAACCAGACAGTTTTTTATAACGGTGGTACAATCTGCATTGCCAACAACAATATAAATGGTTGAATGGTTTATCTTTTCCCTACTTCCTCGCCAAACTTGTTATTTCATTCGCCCTAAGAAACGTGAGGTAATATTTCAGTGTGGTTTTGATTTGTAATTTTCTGATTGGTGGGGTGTTGAGCAGCTTTTCATTTACCTGTTAGCCACTTGCATGGTTTATTTTTCATGATGTCTATTGTGTAGCCGGGCTCGGTGGCTCGGCCTGTCATCCCGCGCCTTGGGAGGCTGAAGTGAGTGGATGGCCTGAGCCCGCGGGTTCGAGACCCCCCTGGGCAGCGAGACCTCGTCTCTACAATAAATCAAAAAATCAGCCGGGCGTGGTAGCACATGCCTGTAATTCCGGCTACTCGGAAGGCTGAGGCGGAGGGATCGCTGGAGCCCAGCGGGTCGAGGCTGCGGTGGCCGGGAGCGGCCGCTGCACTCCAGTCTGGGCGACCGAGTGAGACTCCGACTCAAAAAAAAAAAAAAAAAAAATTCTATTGTGATCCTTTCTCCTTTTTATATCAGGCTATCTTATTTCTTGCTATTGAGTTAGAAGAGATTTTCATATATTTTAGATATTAACTCATTATCAGACATATGGTCAGCAGTTTTTTTTTTCTATTCTATGTCACCTTTTAATGTCATAGATTGTTCCATTTGCTATAGATCAGGCTTTTTTAGTAGGATGTATTTGTCACTTGTTTATTTTTGTTTTTGTTCCCTGGGCTTTTGATATTCTAGTCAAAAATTAATTGCCAAGATCAATGCCAAAGAAAATATGATTTATATTTTGTCCTAAGAATTTTACATTTTTAAGTCTTCAATAAATTTTGAGTTGATTTTTGTGTATGGTGTAAGATAAGCATCCAATTTCATTATTTTGCACATAATCAGTGTTCAACACTGTTTTTGAAGACTATCCCTTCCCTGTTGCGTATTCTTGGTACTCTTGATGACCATTCACTGACTGTGTATCTGTGAGTTTATTTCTATTTCATCAGTGTATGAGTCTACTTTAACGGCAGCACTATAATTTATAACTGTTATAGATGTATAATAGAGTTTAAAATCAGAAAGCATAATTTCTTCAGCTTTGCTCTTTTTTCGCAAAATTGCTTTGGCTATTCAGTCTATTGTGGTTCCATACAGATTTTGAGGTGGTTTCTTCTATTTCTTTTAAAACTGCCATTGGAATTTTGATAGGTTGAACTAAGTCTCTAAATTTTTTTTGGATTGTATGGATATTATAACAATATCAATTCTTCCAATTAATAAAGAGTAGATATCTTCTAATTTACTTTTAAGTTTCTTTAATCAATATTTTATAGTTTAAGTGTAAAAAACTCATCTACCTAATTAAATTTATTCCTATATATATTTTATACTATTAAAAACATAATTTCTTTTTAAATTTATTTTTCACATAGTTTATTGTTAGTGAATTAAATTATAAATAAATTCTATATGTTGATATCGTATCCCGAAACTTTACTGAAATTGTTAGTTCTAAGCTTTTGGGTAGAATCTTTAGGGTTTAATAAATGTATATATATATTCATATCATGTGCAAAATGAGAAGTTTCTTCTTGTTTTCCGGTTTGACTGTCTTTTAATTCTTCCTCTTGCCTAATGTCCGGACTAGAATTTCTAGTGGTATGTTGAATTGAACTGGTGAGAGTGGGAACCTTTATCTTGTTCTTGATCTTAGAGGAAAAGCTTTTAACTTTTCACCATGGAGTATGATGTCTGCTGTGGGTTTGTCATATATGGCCTTTATTATGTTGAAGTACATTCCTTTTCCACAAAATTTGCTGACGGCATCTATAATGGGAGGATATTTTTCTGCCTCTATTGAGATGAAGATACACTTTTTTTACCCTTTTATTTGGCCACATATCACAGTTATTGATTTGCATATGTTGTACACTCCCATGGATAAATCCTAACTGATCATGTTGTACAAAACTTTAAATGTGCTTTTAAACTTAGCTTGCTAATATTTTTTCTGAGGATTTGTGCTTTTTTGGCTCAACCTATTTGTTAAAATTATAAGCCAGGAGTATTCACTCTAATTTTATTTCATTGTTATGCCCTTGTATGGCTTTGGATGTAAAGTAATGCTGGCCTCAAAAAAATGCATTGGAGAGTATTTCTTCCTAAATTTTGACTTTCATTTCTTAATAACTAAACATTTTGAACTTTGTTCATGTCTTTTTTTTATTTTTATTTTTTTGGAGATGTGTCTATAAAAACCGTTGTCCCAGATTTTTTTCCCCTTAACCTGGGTTATTTTTTCTTTTATAATTGAGTTGTAAGAGTTCTTCACAGATTAGAAATATGAGTCCCTTATTAGGCATGGTATTTGCAAAATTATTTTCCATTCTGTGGATTTTCATTTCATTTACTTGATGGTATCATTTCCAGAACAATTTATACACAAATTTTATGTAATTAAATTTATTTTCGTTTATTCTTTGCAATTTTGATGTCATATGTAAAACCCAAACACAATGAAACAAAATATAACCTACCCAAGGTCACTAACATTACTCCTATACTTTCTTTTATAATTGTTATACATTTATTTCTTTAAACGTGGCATTATTTATTGTATTTTTAGTTAATTTTTGTATGTATTGCTAGGTAATAGTCTATTTTTAAAAATTTTGCACAGGATATTTAGCTTCCCTAACACAATTTTCTAAAAATACTATTTCATCCCTTTGGATTGTCATGACGCACTTGAAAAAAACAAAAACAAAAGCAAAAAACACATTACTATAAAAACAAGGATTTATTTCTAGACTCCCAATTGTATTCCATTAATATATACAACAATCCTTATGCCAGTATCATCGTGCCATGTTTCCCATAGCTTTGTAATAAGCTTTGAAATTGGAAAGTACAGCAAGTCTTCCAACTTTGTTCTCTTTCTTTAAAAATTGCTTTGGCTGTTCTGAATCTTTTTCATTTTTATATGAATTTTGAGATCAGCTTGTCAATTTCTAAAAAAAAAAAAAAAATCCAACTGGAGTTGTGAAAAGATCCCATTGAAAATGTAGATCAGCTTCTGAATTATTTCTATTTTAAAAGTATGAGTGCCACATGTTCTCACTCATAAGCGGACCCTGAACAATTATCATACTACTACAAGAAAGGGACAGGCAGTAGTAGGAAACTGCCAGGGGAGGAAGGGGGACATAATTTATATTTAAGGGTACCTGATCTCAAACCAGATGACGTGGGGAACAAAGTAAGGCTAAAACTTTACCTGTACAGTGACCATTTGTATATCTAACCCTGAATTGTACCCTACATTTAAAAAATTAAAATTTTAAAAAGTATGAGAAATTTGTGTCCATTATTTATTTGAATTTTTTTCCTTCTTTCTTTATCTGCTCTTTTTCTGAAGCATTTATTGTGTGTGTCTAGGTACATTTGAAGGTGTCCTGTGTGTCTTTGAGGCTCTGTTAACTTTCTTCATTCTTTTGCTCTATATACCGTATACTAGAGAACTTCAGTTGATGTAAGTTCAGGTTTGTCAGGTTAAATATTCTGCTGAGCCCCATTACTATTTTGATTCATTTCTGTGCCATAAATTTTAGTTAAAGAATATATTTTAATAATTTTTTTCTACAAATTTTTGCATTTGGTAAAATCAGTCATAATTCTATTTTATTTATAATTAATTAGTCAATTAATGCCAAAGTCTTGCCCTGTCAGCCAGTCTGGAGTGTAGTTTATAGCTCACTGCAGCTCCAAACTCCTGGGCTCCAGGGATCCCCTCATCTCAGCTTCTCAAGTAGCTAGGACTACAGGTGCTTGCCACCACACCTGGCTAATGTTTAAAAATGTTTTATTGAGATGGGGTCTTACAATGTCTCCCAGGGTAGCCTTGAACTCTTGCACTCACAGAGTCCTCCCACCTCAGTCTCACAACATACTGGGATTATAGGTGTGAATCACCTCATCCAGCCTCCATTTAAACATTTAGCCTATAATTTATTTCAGTTACTTGGGCACATTTATAAAAGCTAATTTAAATTCTCCTCTAGGAAGTAAACATGTACCTTCCACCATGCTGTAATTTCTATTGTCTAATTTTTTCCTCTGCTTTTTAAAAAAAATTTTGTCTTACAAATTTTTGGTTGAGAACTGAACATTTCAGACAATAAATTAAGGTGACTTTATAAATCAGTTCTCAAACTCCAGTGCTCGTTGTAGTTTTGACTGTTATTTTACTGATGTCTCTATTTGATTGGTTACTTATCTGCTCTGATTTCCTGTAGTATGTTGACACTAAAGTTTGTCCTTGGTTACCTTAGTTATCATCTAGTTTGCTCACAAGTTTTCTTGACCGTCTTGAACCAATAAGCTTCATTCGTTGATGAAGGATGCTGCATACATGTTGGGTCATGGCTTTAACACTAAGGAAATTTATCATTTTTGGCTTAACTTTTGTGTCCTGCTTGTGCAGATCCTCAAAGCCAGCCAGAAAAATCAGGCAGACGTGTAAAATTGAACCCTAGCAGTTCTCTGCTGGGAATGCACTCAGCCCTGCAAATGTCTATGGCCTTCTAGAAACCCCAGAATATGTCAGAATATTTTCAAGCCCATTATGGACATTTCACCGTTATTTCTTTTAAGTTGTTGGCCTGGATTTTATTTGCTCTAATCGATATCATAGCCTCAGGAAAATATGATGTAAATTATTGCCTCTGATTATTTCTAAAAACACCTTAGGTACAGCACTTTTCCAACAGAGTAAGCTCTGAGTCGGGTCAGGAAAACACCATGGTATGTGAATAAGGCTTTTTTAAGAGTTTCAAGACATGTTGGACTTTTGAAGAGTTTCCAAACTCATACACTCCTCTGGTGGATGCAAAGCTAATGGTTTTCAAGGCTACCACGAACTGAGGGATAGAATCCGAGTGTTGGCAATGCTGCATTCCTTTCTATCGGTGTTGGGAACAAAAGCATTTATTTGCCTTTTCCAAGATGAAACCAACATTTTAAAACTCAAGCCGGACTCGGTGGCTCAGCCTGTAATCCCACGCCTTTGGGAGGCTGAGGTGAATGGACTGCCTGAGCCCGTGGGTTCGAGACCCACCTGGGCAGGCGAGAACTCATCTCTACAATAAATCAAAAAATTAGCCGGGCGTGGTAGCGCGCGCCTGTAATTCCGGCTACTCCGAAGGCTGAGGCGGAAGGATCCCTGGAACCCAGCAGGTCGAGGTTGCAGTGGCCGGGAGCGGCCACTGCACCCCAGTCTGGGCGACAGTGAGACTCCAACTCAAAAAAAAAAAAAACAAAAAAAAAACAACTCATAGCTCCCCTCCGAAATCTTGAAACCTAACAAAGGCAAGTCAATGTTTTCTCATGTTGTATCATTCTGATCTCCTTTTCAGCCTCCTCTCACTTTTAGGAACACTTGTAGTTATGTTGAACCCATCTTGATAACCAAGAATTATTAACATCAACTAATTACAGCCATCAACCAAGATGATTAACATCAACTAATTAAAACTTTCAAATCCACCTGTAACTTGCCTAATCTGTGCTATGCACCATCCCATATAAGCAGCCTCAAGAATTAGAACACAGATATCTTTGGGGGATGTTTTTTTTTCTATCTCCATCCCCACTATGTCCCATCAAAAGGCATGTCTGTATCACATGACAAATATATACACTCCCTCATAAGAAGGTGTTTTTACCATGTCATCATATTTAAATCTCCTTGATTGTATTTTCTTTCCACCCAATCTCGCTATGAATGCAGAGTCTTTTGTATGGAAGTGCTTAGATAATCTATTTTACTATATTCTATTTTTTTTATTTTATAGATTTGGGTTATATATGAGGATTAGGTTCTCTTTTTTTGAGTTGGAGTCTCACTGTCGCCCAGACTGGAGTGCAGTGGCCGCTCCCGGCCACCGCAGCTGAGCTCACCTGCTGGGCTCCGGCGATCCTTCCACCACAGCCTTCAGAGTAGCCAGAATTATAGGCATGTGCTACCACGCCCGGCTGATTTTTTGATTTATTGTAGAGATGAGGTCTCGCTGCAAACCCGCGGGCTCAGGCAATCCACTCACCTCAGCCTCCCAAAGGCGTGGGATTACAGGCTGAGCCACCGAGCCCGGCTTGAGGATTAGGTTCTTAAGTGGTCTACGTGTGGGTGATGTTTTAGCTTCCAACCAGTCCTCACCTCCCCTGGTTTAGGATCAGGTACCCTTGGTGATGTTATGCGCCCTCTCTCCTCTCCCCTGGCAGTGTCTCACTACTGCTGATCCCTCTCTTGTAGCGTTGTGATAAATGTTCAGGACCCACTTATAAATGAGAACACTTGGTATTGTTATTTATTACTGTGAGAGATCACTGAGTGTGATAGGTTCTAAGTCCATCCAAGTCGCTGCAAAGTCCATAATTTTGTCCTTCTTTATGGCTGAGCAATGCTCCATTGTGTATATATACTACATTATCTTTATCCAGTCCGCTTGTAATGAGCAGCAGGGTTGGTTCCGTGTTTTTGCTGTTGTGAATAGGGCTGCCAATAAACATGTGTGTGCAGGTATCTTTAATTGCAGAATGATTTGAGTTTCTGCAAGTATATTCCCAGAAGGGAGACTGCTGGGAGATTGCTTTTAAAAATGGCTATACTGTTTTCCATAGAGGTTGAACTAGTTTGTTCTCCTGAAGAAATGTTCCCTTTTCTCCACATGCTCAGCAGCATCTGTTGTTTTTTGATTTATAAATGATGGCCATCCTGACTAGAGTTAGGTAGTATCTCAATGTCATTTTGATTTGCATTTCTCTGATGATTAGTGAGGTTGAGCATTATTTCATGTGTCTTTTGGCTGTCCATATGTCTTATTTTGAGAAGTGTCTATTTTTGCCTTTTGCCTACTTTTTAATTTTTTTATTGTTACTTTTTCCTTTTGTCTTGTTTGAGTTCCTTGTAGACCCTTGATATCAGGCTTTTGTCAATATTCAGTTAACAAATTTTTTTTCCCATTCTGTGGGCTGTCTCCCTGCTCTCTTGATATTTTATTGTGTTTTCCAAAAGCTTTTCAGTTTGATGAGGTCCCACGTCTCTATCTTACCTTTTATGGCATATGCTTTTGGGATCATGATCAAGATTGGCTGCATATTCTAATGTGCAAAAGGGTATTGACTGCATTTTTTTCTAAGGGTCTTAATAGTTTGAGGTTTTAAGTGTAGGCCTTGGATCCAGTTAGGTTGATTTTTTGTACGGTGATAGGTAGAGAGCCTGCTTCATTCATCTGCATACTCAGTCAGGTTTCCTAACATCATGTGCTGAATATGGTCGCCTCTCCCCATTGGTTGTTGTTGATGACTTTGTCAAAGATGTTTTGGTTGAGAAATTGAGATTTTGCTTCTGGCATCTTTATCCTGTTCCATTGATCTGCATGCTTGTTCTTGTACCAATACCAGGCTATTTTGATTCTTGTAGCCTTATGAAAAAGTTTAAAGTTTGTAAGTGTGATACCTCCCATTTTGTTTCTTTTACTGAAGAGTGTTTTGGCTATTCATGCTCTTTTTGGTTTCCATATGAATTTTTTTATTGTTGTTTCCAGATACGAGAAGAATGTTGTTGGTAATTTGATGGGTATCACATTGAATCTGTAGATTGCCTTGGGCAGATGGACATCTAAACAACATTGATTCTTTCAGTTCATGAGCATGGAATATTTTTCCATTTATTTATGCAGTCTTTGATTTCTTTGAGCAGTGCTTTGTGATTTTCATTGCAAAGGTCTTTCGCTTCTCTGGTTAGAAAGATGCCAAGGTATTCTATTTTTATTTTTGATGTGGCTATTGTAAATGGGATTATGCTTTTTTATTTGGCTCTCTACCTGTTTGTTGTTGGTGTATAAAAGCACAACTGTCTTTGGCATGTTGACTTTTGTACCCTGAGACATTACCAAAGTCCTTTATCAGTGCAAGGAGGGTTTTGACAGATTCTCTTGGGTTTTCAAGGTATAGGATCATATCATCAGCAAAGAGGGAAAACTTAACTTCCTCTTTTCCTGTTTGGATACCCCTGATTTTCTTCTTTTACCCGATTGCTCCAGTTAGGACTTCCAGCACTCTGTTGAACAGGAGAAGTGATTGTGGGCACCCCATCTTGTTCCCATTTTCAGACAAAATATGTCCAATGTCTGTCCATTGGGCAATATGTTGACTATGGGCTTATCGTAAATGTCTTTTACTATTTTGAGGAATGCTCCTTCTATGCCTAGGTGCTCAAGGGTTTCTATCTAGAAGGGATGTTGGATTTTGTCAAAAACTTTCTGGATCTAATCATGTGGTTCTTGTTTTTACATCTGTTGATGAATTGAAGTAATTTTATGGTCTTGCAGTCATTGAAGCAGCCCTGTATCCCAGGAGTGAGGCTTGCTTGGTCACGGTGGATGATTCTTGAAATGTGTTGCTGGATCTAATTTGCTAGAATCTTGTTGAGAATTTTTGCATCTATGTTCATCAAGAGATTGGCCAGTAGTTCTCTCTCCTTGTTGGGTCTTTATGAGGTTTGGGTAGCAGTGTAAAGATTATATCTTTTAATCTTCACAGATGCCTTGTAAAAATCTGGTATATCTGATGCAGAAAATTCTAGTTGCTATTATCCTGGTTTAGCAATCTTATTTCAGAACTCCTTAATTATTCTTTTTAGGTTTTTTTCCTCTCATTGTTCAGAAAATTTACTTATAAAAATGTGCATATATGTTGTATTTCTAGATAAATTAAATATAACCGCAACGTCTGTTTTGTTCTGCTTATGCTTTGTTTTACATCTGATAATTTAGCTTTGCAAAAAATTCTAGATTCTAGATAATTATAACTCAAAAATGGAATAGTTTTTCCATTATATTCTGAAATTAATTATTGCTGTCAATATTTATTGAGGTTATTGTGATTACTTTTCTGTAACTCATCTGGTTTATTCTTTTGGGGTGATATCAGAGTATCTACTTAGGCATGTGTTTGACAGCAACAGAAATATTATAATGATCAGGCATATATGGCAAATAAACAAACAAACTGTGCTAGCAGTGCAAAGGGAGAAAAACCAAATTTAATATTGTATTCGTTTTCTGTTGCTGTCGAGGGAAATGACCACAAACGGCTTCAGACATCACTCATTTATCAACTCACATGTGTGTAGGTCAGAAGTCAAGGCAGGTCAAGACTGGGCTCTTTTGCTCAGGTACTCAGGAAGCCAGAGTCAAACTGTGAACAGCCGGGCTCGGTGGCTCAGCCTGTAATCCCGCGCCTTTGGGAGGCTGAGGTGAGTGGATTGTCTGAGCCTGCGGGTTCGAGACCCGCCTGGGCAGCGAGACCTCATCTCTACAATAAATCAAAAAATCAGCCGGGCGTGGTAGCGTGCGCCTGTAATTCCGGCTACTAGGAAGGCTGAGACGGAAGGATCGCCGGAGCCCTGCAGGCAAGGCTGCGGTGGCCGGGAGCGGCCACTGCACTCCAGTCTGGGCGACAGAGTGAGACTCCAACTCAAAAAAAAAAAGAAAAAAAAGACAAAAAAAGAAAAACCAACAAACTGTGAACAGACCTCATTCTCATCTAACGCTTAGAATCTTCTTCCAAACTGATTTACACTGTGGGTAAATTTTATTTTCAGGTTATTTTTATATACACCCCTCCAAATTCAATGCCAGCAGAAGAATTTCTCTAGGTTCAGGCTATCTCATGCTTCGTATCTTTTATAACTTCCTTGCCCCTAGACCCAGATGTAAAGGATTATGTAATTAGGTCAGGTGTATTTGGGTCATCTCTCTTTCTTGAAATGAGTGTCGCCACATAGCATTACTTCATCATAGGAGTAAAATTTATCACATTCTGAATCTGGGAATTGTGTGGTATGCATACAGCAAGGAGTAGGGGTGCTAGGGCATTCTTAGAAATCTGTTGGTCATAGGAATATTGCAAAGAAGCTGGGATCAACATGATATTTTGAAATTAAAATCAAAATTGTAAAAATAAAAAATAAACCAAAATTAAGAACTCAATGGACAATTTGTTAATAGCTTATGCACAATTATAAAATGAATTAGTAAACCTAATATAAATCTTAAGATAATATATAAAGTAAATAAAAGAACAAAAATATGTAAAATAGAGTAGATAAGAAAAAAATGGAGGATACAAAAAGAGAGCCTAATATACGTTAAATTGGAGTCACAGAAGAAAATAGATAATAAATATTTGAAAATATGATTGAAATTATTCTACAATCAATAAAAAACATGGAGCCACAAAATCTACCAGCCTGGCAAATCTCAGGCAAAAACATGATAAATAAATCCTTACTAAAAATACTAGTGTTAAACTAGGGCAAACATACTAAAGGAAAAAAAAATTTAAAGTGGTCAGAGACAAATATCATCTCAAAGAAGCAGTGGTTCGACCAGGAGATTTTTCTCAAACACCAATATTTAACTCAGACAAAATGACATGCTGACAACCAGAACTCATTTCAGATTAGAGTTCTAGATCCAGCAAAATATTTCATAAGAATGCCACCTATGACATTAAAAAATATCAACATGAGAATGTACCACTAGGAGACATATACTAAAAGACAAACTAAAGGATATTCTAGAGGAAACAAAATAATTAAATGTCAAAGATGATCATTGCAGCTAGAAATAAAGAAAAACAAAATAATAAATACGTGGATAAATTTAAATGAGCATTGACATGATAATAGTAGCAATAATAATATTGTGTATAATTTTATGTTTCTGTGAAAAATTAAAGCATAAAATACATATATCTTATAATTCTAGGTAGAAATAATTGCAGTTAAAGGATTTAAGATTTTTACATTATCTAAAAAAAGAAAAAAACTCTAGATAATTTTGGATGGTGATAAGGCTTTATCAATGCTTTATATTTTAGTTTGTAGAGTAATCAATTTAAGCAGTAGAAAACCAAGGATATGATTTCTAAATTGATAGAATAAAATTGTTTAATAAAATAGTCCATGTCACAAAATGTTAAAAGGGGAGAAAAATACAATAAATGCCAAGCATATAGAAAGCTGACTGTATAGCATATAATTAAATCCAAATATATGAGTATTATATTTAACGTAAACTGCCCAAATACTGTAACCAAAAGTCAAAGCTTTTGAGACTAGGTTTAAAGACCACTGTATGTGGCTAATAAAGTACAAGTAAATATACATTCTCAAGAAGATTGGAATTATAAAATAAAAATAGATATAATATATAAGCAAACATAACTGTTAAAGTTATGGCTATCCTATACCAAAAATAAAAAAAAATTTAGGCAGAAAACTTTACCATAGATAAATCTGCTCACTTTCAAAATAGCAAATGTTTCAGCTTAAGAAGAGTTATAACAATTCTAAACATGCACATCTTTACTAACATGGCTCTGATATAGAAAAGAACATTTGAAAAATTCTGCAAGAGTTTCTTTAAAATGGGCTTCCTTGGAAGAACATCATGAGAAATAAATTTGAGTAGAAGTAGTTTCGTTGGGAGATGAGCTGAAGAGACCTAGGAGAGGCGAGGAAATGAGACAAGGAAGGGAGAAATTCAACAAAGCGTGTTTACGTTCCTGCCCTGGGCTTCTGTGATTTTGCACATCCAGGAAATTCCAGCATGGTATATAGTTCATGATTAGTTCACATGGGGGGGGATATGGAAACTTGAATATGTATCTTCTATTATTAGTTAGAAACTCCTTCTAGGGTCTTTATATATGCTGATTCTTACAGCTTGCTTCTCATACAGGAGAAGGAAAAACTCAAGTTGCCATTCTTTGTAGAACACCAAAGCACTGAGGTGTGTAGTGGGGCAGCTAAATCATTCGCAATTATAAGTAGAGATTTTAAGCGAGCCACTCTCTCTAAGTAGTGAAACAAACAGGCATACATCTTTCATAGACATTAAAAAGATCATGAAACGATATTAATATTATGAACATCATGCAAATACTTTTGAATATTTAGACGAAATGAATGCAAAATGAAAAGAATGAATAGTTTCATTTCTTTTTTATTGTAAAGATGCGGAGTACAGGTCAGGATTAGGTACATAAGTACCTTATGTGCAGGTGGAATTTGGGCCTCTCACTCGTTCTCACTTTCCCTGGTTTAGGACTGGGTACCCTTTGTGATGTTCTCTGCTTTTCCCCCTACCTCCCCTGGCAATGTTTCACGACTACTGATTCATCTCTTGTAGTATTGTGATGAAAATTCAGGACCCACTTATAAGTTGGAACATGCAGTATTCAGCTATTTGTTTCTGTGATAGATCACTGAGTATGATGGAATCTAAATCCATCCAAATATCTGTGAGGTCCCTAGTTTTGTCTTTCTTTATGACTGCATAATACTCCATTATGTATATGTACCACATTTTCTTCATCCAGTGCACTTTTGATGGACAGCAGGGTTGGTTCCATGTTTTTGCTACTGCGAATAGTGCTGCAAAAAAACAAACATGTGCAGGTATCTTTAATTGCAGGATAATGTGAGTTTTTGTAGCTATATTCTCAGAAGGGGAATTGTTGGTCATATGGAAGGTCAATTTCTAGTTCTTTAAAAAATTGCCACAACTGTTTTTCATAGAGGTTGAACTAATTTCCACTCCCACCAACAGTGTAGAAGCATTCCCTTTTATCTGCACCCTCATTAGCATGTGTTTATTTATTTATTTATTAAAGATTGCCATTGTCACTGGAGTTATATGATCAAAGTGGTTTTGATTTGCATTGCTCTGATGATTAGTGAGCCTGAACACTATTTCATGTGTCTGTTGGCTGTTCATATGTCATATCAAGATTGGCTGCCTATTCCAAAGGGCAGAAGGGTGTCACCTGCATTTTCTTCTAAGAGTCTCAATAGTCTGAACTGTCACGTTTAGGCCTTTGATTCATTGAGAGTTGATTTCTGTGTATGGTGAAAGGTAGGGGTCCTGTTTCAATCTTCTGCATGGGGTCAGCTAATTTTCCCAGCACCATTTAATAAAGAGGTTCTCTTCTCTCCTGTGGTTGTTGGCTGAAAAATTGAAGCTTTGCTTCCAGAATCCCTGTTCTGTTCCATTTGTCCATATTCACGTTCTTGTCCCAATACCAGGCTGTTTTGATTCTTGTAGACTTAGGATAAAATTTAAAGTCTGGAAGTGACATATCTCCTCCTTGGTTTTTTTTTCTAAGGAATGTTTTGGGTATATGTGGTTTTTTATGTTTTCATAAGAATTTCTGTATTGTCATTTCCAGGTCTGAGAAGAATGATGCTGGTAATTTAATAGGTATTGCACTGAATCTGTAGATTGCCTTTGGTAGGAAGGACATCTTAACAATGTTGATTCTTATCCATGAGCATGGAATATTTTTCCATTTGTTTGTGTCATCTTGGATTTCTTTGAGCAGTGTTTTGTAGTTTTTGTTGTAAAGGCATTTCACTTCTCTGGTTAGGAAGATGCCAAGATATTTCATTTTTTCATGGCTATTGTGATTGGGATTGTGCTTTTTATTTTGTTTTCTGCCTGGTTGTTCTTGGTGTATAAGAATGCGACTATCTTTTAAACATTTATTTTGTACCCTGAGACTTTGCCAATGTCTTTTATCAGCGCAAGTATGTTTTTGACAGATTGTCTTTTATTTTCAAGGTATAGGATCATATAATCAGCAAAGAGGGATAACTTAACTTCCTCTTTTCTCAGTTGGATATCTCTGGTTCCTTCTTTTGTCTAGTTGCTTTTGCTAAGACTTCCAATACAATGTTGAACAGGAGGGGTGAGGGTGGGCAGCCTTGTCTTGTTTTGGTTTTCAGGGGAAATGTTCCAGTTTCTGTCCATTTAACAATATGCTGGCTGTGGGTTTTTCATAGCTGACTCTTACTATTTTGAAGTATGTTCCTTCTATGCTTCGTTGTTTGAAGTTTTTTAGCAAGGAACAATGCTGGATTTTGTCAAAAGTTTTTTCTGCAACTAATGATCATAATCATGTGGTTTTTATTTTCACATCTGTTGATGCATTTATTTGCATTTATTGTCTTGTGGATGTTGAACCAACCCTGCGTCCTGAGGATGAAGCCTACTTGGTCATGGTGGATGACTTTTGAGATGTGTTGTTGGATCCAATTTGCTAGAATCTTGTTGATACTTTTTGTATCTATGTTTATTGGCTTGTAGTTCTCTTTCGTTGTTGAATCTTTACCTGGTTTGGGCATCAGTGTGATGTTAGCTTCATAAAACAATTTGGGGAGAATTCCATCTACCACAATTGCCTGGGATACTTTAAATAAGATTGGTGTCAGCTCGTCCTTGTATGTTTTGTAGAATTCCATTAGAGCATCATCTGGTCCAGGGTTTTGTTTTGTTGCATTTTTTTGCAGGTAGTTTTCTTATGATGAAGTCAATCTCCTGGATTGTTATTGGTCTATTTAGTGTCTCAATGTCTTCTTGTTTCAAACTTGGGGTGTTGTGTGATGTTAAAAAGTTCCCCATTACATTTAGGTTATCAAGTTTGTTTCCATGCAGGTGTGCATAGCAATCTCTGATAATCTTTTGTAGTTCCTGGGGTCAGTTGTGATTTGATATTTTGTATTTTTAATTGTGTTTATTGAGGCTTTTTCTATCTTTTTCTTTGTCATTCTGGCTAGGAATCCATCAATCTTATTTATTCTTTCAAAGAAATAGCATTTTCTTTTGTTGATTTTTTTCTATGACATTTTTGTCTTCTATTTACCATATTTCGGTTTTTATTTTGGTGATCTGGATTCACCTGCTAAATTTAGGGTTTTTAGTCTTGTCTTTCCAGTTCCCTTAGGTGATTTGTTAGGCTGTTAACTTGTGATCTATTCATTTTTTGGATGTGTGTTCATAGCGATATAAATTCCCCTCAGAACAGCTTTCGACATCCAGAGGTTTTGGTAAGATGTTTCTTCATTTTTATTTGTTTCGAGGAATCATTCAATTTCTGCTTTGATTTCAGTGTTAACCCAGTTGTTGTTTAGCATCATGTTGTTTAGTGTCCATGTCTTTGTGGGCTTTGGGAAATTTTGCTTTTGTTGATATTTATTTTTATTCTACTGTGGTCTGAGAGTGTGCATGGCAAAAATTTAACCTTAATGAATTTGCTTCTTCTTGATTTATGGCCAAGGAGGTAATTGATCTTGGACCTATGTTCCATGTGGTGATGAGTAGAATGCATATTCTGTGGTGGTTGGGTAAAATAATCTGTAGGTATCTATTAAGTCCATTTGGTCAAGTGTCAAGTTTAGGTTCTGGATCTCCTTTTTGATTTTTTGCCTCGATGATCTATCTAGGGCTGTTAGTGTGATATTCAAGTCCCCTGCTATAATAGTATTAGAGTTAATATCTTTTTTTAGTTTACTTAGTAGTTGCTTTATAACTGCTGGTGCTCCTGTATTAGATGCATGTATGTTTAGGAAGGATATTTCTTGTTGATGAATTGACACTTTTATCATTATGTATTGTCCTTTTGCATCTTTTTAAATTTTTGATAGCTTAAAGGCTGTTTTGTCTGATATTAAGACCACACATCCCTCCCTCTTTTGTGCTTCATTTGCCTGGAAACTTGTTTTCCATCCTTTAACTTTGAGTCTGTATGCATCCCTTATAGCGAAATGAGTCTCCTGGATGCAACCAATAATTGGGTCATGATTTCTTATCCGGTTTGCCATTCTGTATCTTTTCAGTGGTGGATTTAGTCCATTCACATTCAGGCTGAATATTGAAATGTGATTGTTAATCACTGTCATGAGGGTCTTATAAAGTTTTTTCTTTGTTTGCTTATTTTCTTTGGGCTTTGGGGTTAATGTATATGTGTGTCTTCAAGTTTCTTGTTGCACTGTATTCTCTGTTGATTCTGTGCTCTGCTGTTCTCTTGGGAAGTATGTGGTCATTCTTTTTTCTTTCTTCTGTGCTACCTTTTTAAGTGTCTCCTGTAGAGTTGGTCTAGAAGCTGTATAATCTCTTTGGGATTAGATGTCTGGGAAGAATTTTATTTCTCCATCACAGATGAAGCTGAGCTTGACTGGATAGGAAATTCTTGGTTGAAATTGTTTATCTTTGAGGACTTTGAGTATAGGGCTCCAGTTCCTTCTTGCTTGTAGTGTTTCTGCGGATAGGTCTGCTGCTATTCTAATTGGCTTTCCCCAGTAAGTAGTCTGACCTTTGTCACTTGCTGCCTTTAGGATTTTTTCTTTTGTGTCTACTTTGTGTAGGTGAATTACTATGTATCTTGGGGCTGGTATTCTCATTTGGTGTCTTATGGGGCTTCTCTGTATCTCTTATGCTTGTCTGATCACATCTCTGGTGAGATGGGAAAATTTCTCTTAGATTACCTACTGGAATACTTGCTCCAAGTTGTTCTCCATTTCCCTTTCTTCTTCTGGAATACCAATAAGCTGTAGGTTCGGCCTCTTGATATGATCACACATCTCTTGTAGGCTTTGTTCTTTTTTTCTGGGTCTTCTTTCTATGTTCTAATGGGGCTAATTCCATGTTCTGATCTTTCTTCAGCTAGTTTAATTTTGCTTTCCATGCTTATCACCTTGTTATTTATTTCTTGGATGAAACTTTTTATTACCAAAATCTCTGTTACAAGTTCTTTCAGTGTTGCATCTTGTCTTTCTTGTTTCTTATTCAATCTTTCCATCCATTCCCTAATTCCTGTGGTATTCTGGGGCCAGTCTTTGATGACCTCTATTTTTTGGGCCCCAAGATCTAATTTTCCATGTGTTTTCTATTGCATACACTTGAAATTGCCTGTGTTCTTCTGTTGATTTTTCCACATTTGTGACAGGTCTTTTCTTTTTCTCTTTAATTTCATTATTCAGTGGCAATGGGAGAGGCTTTCACTTCTTATGTTTGCTCAGCCCTCTCATTCTTCTCTGATCAGGTCTCTGAACCTGTTCTATTTTAGAAACAGGGCAGTTTGTGGGAAGCTTTGCTCTTGTAGTTTTGAGAGTCAAATAAAATGGAGGATGAAGAGCTAGGATTCAGAAACTACTTGCAACTCACTGTGGTCACTGTTTGTGATACCGGTTCCCCGAAATCCACTTCTCACTGAAATTTTATATGATAATGTTATGAGTATGTGTGTGTACCCCCTGAGTCCAAGATGCAGTCTCAACAATGAGCAGAAGAGAAAAGCAGATAAAATAAGTTGGACAAAAATTAAAAAAAAACAAAAATGAAAAAACAAAAGCAGAAACCAAAGCAAAAGATAAAATAAAATAAAACACACACCCCAAACCCAAAACAAACTGGAAAAAACAAAGCAAAACAAACAAAACAAATAAACAAACAAAAACAGGAAAACCAAACACACACACACACCCGGAACACAACATGAAAGGAGAAGAATAAAAAAATAAATAAAAAGGAATCCAGATCAAATCCTCACACATACATTCACACACACAATAAAATAAAAAAGAGAAGAACTAAAACAAAAAAACCAAAAAACTTAGAAAAAAAATGAACCCTCAATATTTCACATACATATATAAACAGAAAAAAAAATGAAAGAAAAAAAGATGGAGGGATTGCAGAGTCAACACTCCTGTGCACAGAGAAAAAAGAACAAAAAAAGTAAACAATAAAACAAAAACAATAAACCTGCCTTCCTGTGACAGGTTCTGTCCTTGTTCCTCTCAGCTGCTCACTGGTAAGACCCTTTGCCGTCTCCTACAGAGCTGCGACCTCACTCACAGTCTCCTTAGGGTCTGACCTGGGGAAGGAGGAGGGGGTGGTGTGGATGGGTGGAGCTTCTTTCCACCCCTCCGGCTCTAGCGTGGTCTGGGGGAATCCCCTCCAGCAGGGAGATGCCGGATTGTCTCTTCCTCAGATCCTGGTGGAGAGTGGTCGCTTTATCCTGGAACAGAGTCCTCCGATTGTGGCTTTCAACCAGACACCACCTGGCTTGACTTCTCTCAGTTGTGTCCCAGCCCTGTGGGTCAGACGTTCAGAGGATTGCTGGGAAGGAGGGGGTTTGGTCAGCTCTGAACTCGCCCCCGATCTTTTCAGAGGTCTTCCTCGTCCCTTTCTGGCCACACCCTTTGTCCCATGGCTGAATCTGGGTAGGGGGTGTGGCCCCTGGGACTCAGCCCTCCTCCTGTCCCTCTGGAGTGTGCTTTCCGGAGATTCCCTCTGGGTCATGAGCAACCCCTGAGTAGCGGATCCCCGGGTCGCAGAGATGGGGTCTGTTGCTCCATAGTGAACAAGCCAGAGCACTTCCCTGCCCAGTTTTCAAGGTGATGGCAGGATGCCTGTTTCCTCTTCTCGAGTGGGGCTCTGCCTTCGGGTTCCATCGCTATGCTCTCTCTGCAGCCCTTGTTGCCAGTGTCCTGCTCACTGGTAGCCATCCCAGCAGCTTCTTCCTGGAAAGGGCTTTTCTGGTTAAAAAAAAGTGGTGCTTAGCTTCTGTGCCCTGGAAAGTGCTAGGGTCCAAGAAGAGCAGCTGCAGCGCCAGCGCTTCACCAGGACAGTCCTGGCCACTTGCTCCAGAGCTCGCACGCCCTCAGCCACCCACAGGCCCCCTTACTCAACAGACACTACACTAAATTTTCCGTACACTCACTCACTCACGCTGGGACTCATAGTTCGACTGGCTCTGCCACCTTCTTCCTCCCGTCTCTGATTTTCGGAAAATTATAACTTTAGGGTAGAGGAGGTATAGGCAATTACCTTGTTTAATGAGAAATACACGTTTCATAATGTAGATGTATAAATTGCAGGTTGTATGTAACAGTTAAAGAGAAGTGCTAAACCCCAGCAGAACTGAAAAGCATAGTAGGGGTGCCAGGCTTCTAGACCAGGACTAGGTGAGCAGGAGAAATATAGTCATGAACAACTAAGAAAAAGTAAGAAAAAGGAAAGAAACGATCAGTGCTCAAGTTTCAAAGTTGTAAAATAAAAGTAATGGAATAAAGCACATATATCATCTATCAAAAATAAATGGTATTATTTGATCAAAAGACAAAGATTGTAAGTCTTATTTGAAAATAAAATATTGTATAGGCCCTCCAAGCAATGAGACAAAATAAATGTGGAAGTAATGGAATGTACTAAACCATACAAGGAAAATGATCTTCCCTCCACCCTTCTCAGCAAAATCTCAAAAATGTCAATATAGATATTAAGTTAAGGAAAGCAAGGTTAAAACTTCAAACAGTGTAATAAGGATTCTTATCAAATGGTACAAATATTGATCTGTGAAAATATTTGAATTAATGAACTCAAATTGATGAAGGCAAAAGAACTCAGCAAGCAGGTATCAGGAAGACAGAAAAGGTGAAAAATTAAAAGAAGTTTAAGTTAAAGAATAGATGCATTGATACTTTTATAACAGAAATAACCAAAAGACAAAGAAATAAATAAACTAGGGGATTTTTTTTAAAGAAAATGTCTGTAAAATAGATGAAAAGCCACACATCCCAGGTTACACAGAGTGACAAAAGAGAAATATGAAAAGAGGAAATATTACATCAGTGAAATTTATAGATAACCATGAAAAAGAGAAAAGTCGAACTCTTCACTCTGGCAAGAATAAAATTAGTGTGATGTCTCTCAGACATCAGCTGCACAACAATGGACATGTAGTCGGCACTACTTTACTGTTTACCCAAACACAGTTAAAAAGATTTTTATAAAACGTTCTTATCTAACTAAGCATAAAGCTAAAAGAAACTTAATATGTTTTGCTTTGTATTTATTAAGTAATAGCACTTCAAATAATATGTTTGAGAGCGCACAAATGTGTCATGATATAAGGCCTCAGAAGTTTAAAGCACAAATATAATATCCAGAAAAATGCCCTGGAGAAATTAGCTCCATCCAATAGATAAAGAAGTACAAGAAAAAATATCAACATTTTAAAAATGCTAAATAAAGGTGAACAAAGTCCTTTGTAAGTTCGCAAAATGGAAAAAGCAGAAAACAATGTTTATAACAAAAATTATAGATGATAACCATGAAGCGACAAGTAACACGGGGGACAAACACTCAAATTCTTGTCCTTTTAAGAGGAAGATATAAGTATCCCTACATTTGGAAGTTGATTGAGAAGATGAAAATAAGTAGTGTTAATTAGCAGAATAGTAGAATTTTAGTAGAAACGTAATTATAACGTTAACCAGTAAAAGAGAATTCTCCAATGTAAATCAGGGAAAGAAAAAAAAGTTGGAAGTGAGTAGAAAAATGACCTAGCAATTTTTGTTCACAATAACACACACACACACCACACACACGCACGCATGGCGCGCGCACACACACACACACACACACACACACACACACACACACACACACTTTGAAATACTGATGACAGACAAAAATGCTAAAGAAAGGGCAGGCATCTATGAAGCAAAACAAAACAATGGCAACACATTTAATATGAATTTACATAAGGGGAAAGAGTAATATACACTTCTAAAACTAAAACTCTATCAACAATCTAGAGTCATAAATATGCATTTTGCTTGACTGTATAGTCTCATTATATGTCAATCTACAACTGAAGAACTATGGGGAGAAACAGAAAAATTAAATATCAAATGTAGCTACATAATTGGGAAAACATCACATTAAAATGCAAAATACATTTTCCTAAGTTCACTAGATTAAGAAGACAAAATTAAATAAATACAAAGATTTGAATAATGTAGTTTATATAATCTCTCAAGCAAACATGCTCTGTTCACAAAAAGGAAGAAAAACATTGTTCTCTTAGGGTAAAGTATACCCAGGTTTATCCTGTGCAGTTTCAATATATGTTTGCTATCTTGGCAAAATTATTAATGCTGCTTACATTTTGATCACAGTAAGTGTCCTGAGTTTGAGTACGATAAATTGTATAACACATTTTGAAGAATGACACAATCATTGTAAGAACCACAGTTTTTTTAAAAAATAAAATCCCACAATGTTCAAACATTTCCTTGGGTTAAACTAATAGCAATAATATTAATTCCAAAATGGTTAGAACTGAAGAATAGAAAAGAACTTTCTGTAAAAATGTGTGAGAGAAAGCGAAAGAAGGAATTTTATAACTTCAGATGAAAAAAGACTATTCATGAAGGAGCTATGCATCTAACTCCAGGTATTGGGGCCAGGGAAAAACAATACATTATTGTAAGGAAGTAAAAAGAGATGAATACTAAAACAAGGGACAAATCAAAAGGCAATAACACCAATAGCAAGAGCAGACCAGTAAAACAAAGCAGGTGCTTGAAAATACCGAGAAAAACAACACATCTCTACCAGAACTGACCAAGTAAAAAAACAGAACAAAAGTGTGCAAACAAGCTAGTACTGGGTGCCAAACAGAATATATTCAGAGATATGGCATGTAGTTTAAAGTAATAATAAAGCATCAATCACTGAATATCAATATTTTAAAATATATGAAATAGTGCTAAAATTGTTGCCAAAATATCAAAGAAACATATTCTTAACATAAACAGAGATCCACGTAGTACTTAGATTTAGAATATTAAAACATGTATTCAAGTATGTTAAAAGCATCTGCAAAAAAAGAATAATAAATTTATCTCAAAGTCAAAATCTTCTGATTTTTGTTTTATTTTCATATTTTACTGTTTTTAAGTGTTTGCTTTTTGTCTTTATTATTGTTGTTGTTGAATAGATAACCAAGAGAAAAAGGGAGGTAAAACATGAACAAATCTTTGGAACTATTTTTATGAATTAAATTAATTTTAAATTAATAATTATGATTGGTATGTTACTATCCCCTACAACAGTAATTTTTTATGAGTCTTTACAATTTTATAAAGCAAAATTTTAAAGTTTCAATAATTAATAGGTATAGACATGGTTTTGTCATAAAGCATTTCTTTTTTCTGTGCTGGTGTCTTTTACTCTCTTTTTAAAAAATAGTATAAGGAAATCTTCTACTTATATTAGGTAGAATGGCAAAGTTAAGCTTTGTTACCTTGACATCCTCTGTCATTCCTTAAATAACCAAATCTTTTTATTTGGTGAAAAGCTTACTAATTAGTTGTTTTGAGAAGCCCAGCAAGAGGTTTATAATATAGAGCCTGATAAGGATTTTTGTTTCAAAATTATTGCTTTATAGTCCTCACTTATATAAAGTTAATTCTCTTCACTGAAAACATCAATAAATAAATAGAAAATGCATGGGTTCTTGATAAGATAGCAAGAGCAGCCAATATAAGCCATTTAAGAAATAGGGTACTCCTGGGATACTTAACCATTGAGTTTTCCTGGCTTTCCCTTCTAGAGCCAATCATTTTCTAGAACTCTTCTTTGATTTTGCTCTTGCTTGTCTCACACTTTCTCTCTCTCTCTCTCTGTCTTTCTGTGTATATATTTAATAAATTCATATATTGATTATAAATATATAAATTATAATATTAATAAATAGCAACAGTATATTAATAAACATAGTAACAAATGTAAATAAATAATACATTTATATTTTATAAATATTTATAAATATCATTTACATATAAACATATTGATGTGCATGCATGTGTACACATGCATATATATACATATATGCACATTGCATTTAATTTTTCATATAAGTAAAATCAATTATATTTACATGGTTAGCTGACACATCACGATGGCACATATTTATGGGATGCTTAATGATATTTCTTATTGCATCATGATAATACCAGGATAATTAGTATATTCCTCTTCCCAAACTTTCATCACTTCTTTGGGAAGGAAACATTCAACATGTTCACCTAGCTACTTGAAACTCTATGCTATTGACTACAGCCATCCTACAGTACTACAGAGTGCCAGAACTTACTCTTCCTGTCTAGCTATACTTTTCTATATTTTTAGCAAGTTTTCCCCCATTCTTTGATTCCTCTCCCCCTCCTTTGTCTCTATATCCTCTGTCCTACTTTTATCACTGTGTAATCAACTTTTTTAAGCTTCTGCATATGAATGAGAACATGTGACGATTAACTTTCGGTTACTGGCTAATTTCACTGAACACAATATGTACATACACATATACACATGTCATTTAATTTTAATGCATATGTGAAATACATTTTAATTATTTTTCATATTAATGAAGGATGCTGCATTTTATAACTTATTTTTTGTTATTTATTCCAAATGTTTGTGAGATTCTTCCATGTTCATGTATCTAATGGTCAATGATTTGTTTTCCTATTGCATACTTCATAGCTGTAGGAATATAACATATTTTCATCCTAACATTCACAGACATTTTGGGTGTTTTGTTGTTTCCTTCTTTCTTTTTAAACAATGCTACTTTCAACATTTTTACATGTGTTGGGAGCTGGCCACGGAGGCCCACTGAGCATTAGGGATCAGGAAGGGCCGTTGACCCCGAGACCACTAGGATGTGTTCAGGAGCTATTGAGCCCATTTCTTCCCCCTTTCTACTCAGCACTAACCAGATTAAGCTCCTGTGAGCTCAAAACATAAAAGCTCTGAGACTGGGATGAACACAAGCTGACTTTAGAAGCTCATTGCTCCCATTCTTCCACAAACTGCAGTTTTGGCTTTCACACAACTTATAATTCAAACTTGCGTCACATTTAAGAGCTTTAGTATTGGTCACAGGCTTCTGGGTCATGATCTTAGGATTTATTGAAGGTGTAAATTGTAGAATATAGTTTTAGAAGACAGCCATTTTGTTGAAAGAATGCAGCTGGGTTACTTGCAGGTAGCCCACTGTGAACTTTGGACTGGGCCACATTCCAAACATTCTGGGATGGGCCACTTTCATTTGTAAAGTAAATACTTAAACTTCTATAGAATTGTTTAACTTGGCATAAATCAATCAGCTTAGGATGAAAAAGGTTTATAGAATATGTCAGTCACAGATTAGGCTATCCTTTGTTATGGGATTATAAGATTATCATATGAAAAGGGTTTAAAGGCAATCATTGATTAAGTTTTCATGGATAAAGGTCTCTGGTGGGTGGAAGACAAATCTGACTTTGTGTATAAAAGACCCATTGTAATTCCCAATAACACACATCACTTCTGCACTAGACTGGAGTCCAGTCTCTTTCTTTCTCTCTTCTTCCCCCCAATTGCCGACGCCGTCTCCACCTTTGGGGTACCCTGAACTTGGCTGGAGCTGGACTCTGGCATACATGTTTTTAGCATTATATATATATATATATATATATATAAATCTCATATATATATATATATGAGATTTCTGTAAAAAAAAATTAAGTAGTAGAATTGCTAAGTCATGATGTAGTCCCATCTTTAACTTTCTAAGAAATGCTAAATTGTTTTTCTGAAGTATTAGAAATCATTATATTTCATTACCTGTATATGATATTTGCCCATTCTCATCTTTACTATATATCATTAACCTATAAAATGTTGTAATCTACTGGTTTCAATATTACTCTGAGTTTATCTCAGTATTAATAAGAATGATCATATTTCAGAAGTTGGTAAGTGATTCATGTTTTCACATTTACAATACTCCTATTGAACTATTTCTATTGTATTGTTTTTCTTTTCCTTGTTTATGTTTTGGAGGATGTTTCTATATACTAGAGATCCTACCTGTTTGTCCATTGTGGGGTTATGAATGTCTTTTCCCTGTGGTATTTCTTAGTCACTTTCTTTAAGCAATCTTTTGTTGTTTTAATGTAGTTAAATTTACCCATAATTTATTTAAACTCATACTTCTTGCATTTTGCATACACAATACCAATAAATGTGTCTGTAAAATATTTTCAGAATTGTTTAGAAATTTTCTCTTTCATAATTCTTATTAATTCACCAAAATTATTTGTATTGCAGCTAATAGATTTTACTATTTTTGCATCAAAGATAATTGATTGTTTAAGTTGTTTATATTTAAAACTCATCCCTTAATAACTGCTTTGCCATGCAAAATATTAATAATTAAAGTTTCCATGCATTCATCAGGTTCTATTTTGGAGCTTTTTATATTGTTCTAATGATCTATTTTTTTAAAAATACATGAAATGTATCTTTGCTATAATTAATTTCGTTAAATAACTTATTTACAGAAAATAAATGTCTGTTTAGTGCTAGCCATATTCAAGACACTACGGGTGGCAGTAGTACTTTACAAATCATATTAAAATCCCAGACCTCCTGGAGTATACGGTTGAAAGGAAGACAAAAACGTTGCTATCTGCTAGAAAACTTTCTCTAACATTTTCCTTGGTAAGCAGTATCTTAGCTCATTTTATATTTGCTGATCTATATAAATGTTAGTGTGAGCTTGTCAAGTTTCAAAAATAATACAGGTTATATTTTAACAGAATTAGGATTGGAAGTATTAACTTCGTTGTTCTGGTAAACATTTCATCTATAAGCATAGTATGTGTCTTCATTTATTTGTTTTTTTAAATACCGGTATTATAGTTTTATATTAATAAATTCCTTATTACGGGATTTATTAACACATCTTGGATGGATATTTTATGAGCTTTATCCCAAGGTAATTTACTTTTTAGAAACTTAACAGAGTTTAATTTAAGCAAAAAAAAAAAATGATTCACAAATACATTTTTAAAAAATTGAAGTAACTTGCATTTTTAAAATTGCAGTTTCTGTTCTTAGCTCTATACAAATGCAAATGATACTGGAGTTGTGAAGTTTTACTCTGAAAATTTGCTAAACTTTCTTATCACTTCTCACAATTTATCTACAGATGCAGGTGTGATTTCTATTATGAAAATAAGATCAATTATGAATATAGAAACATTGTTCATTTTTTTCCAATTAGCCAATATTTCTTCCCCTCTCCTTCCACTTCTCTATCCCTCTCTTCCTTCCTCCTTCTGCAACAGAAGACCTAAGTACTAAGGCTAGATATTCTGTAGAACTCAGTAATTTAAAGGTAATAAACTTCTTTGGACTATTTTGCTCTTTTACAGAATTAAATAAACATTATCTCACTTATTATCAAAACTAGCTGTTGTCATGGGGACAAATGGTAATGCACATACACAGATACACACACAGTGAACATCATAAAGTGAACATCATAAAATACTAAATAAAAGACATAAATTGAGCTTAAAAAACCATAATACACTATTTTCCTTGTCTGCAATATTTGATGTCTAATATATGTTTAAGTAATTATGTGAGTTTGTCAGTTTAGCTAATCTCCTGGTTACTGTACTAGTTACAAATACACCACAGATTTTTTTTTTACATTTGAGAATGACCATTTTATAACCAGTCTGTCAATTTTATAATGTTTTTCAAGATAATCCCTAACATTTAAATTTTGTATATATTTTATTTGCATACTCTGGCAACACAATATATACTTGCACCTTTTATTAAAGAAAGGCTTTGTTTTTTAAAGGAGTAACTGTATGACTTTTGTATTCTCCAATTAGAAAAGGCTCATTGTTCCATTCTGTTTACTGCTCTGATCTCAGTACTTGGAATACAGTGAGCTCTTAATAAATATTTCTTGAATGATTCAATAAAAATTCCAGTTTCCTGTTTAGGTACTAATTTCTCCACTATTTCAAATTTAAAAATTTACCACAAAAGACTTTTCAACTTTTATACATTAGTAGAGCATCTAGCAAAAAAAAAAAAAAAAAACCTAAAAGTTCCAATGTTAATAAAAAAGGAAAAAAAGACACAATCAATTGCGACAAATGCAAAACATTTCAATAAAGTACAATTCACATATGTTTACTGATGGCATTACAACTAGTGAAACTCTGTTTAAGGTGTCCAGGACTGAAGAAATTTCATTCAGGAGAGTGCCCATCCAAGACTCTCTGGGACCCTTGAGTGTGTCCAGGAGGGTCATTTAAAAATGTCTTGGAAGACACCTTTCAGTTTTCATAACACTGATTTCCAACTTGAACGTTCTTTGAGTCTCTTCGTCTCTTCCCCTGCCTCTCATCACTTTATTTGGTAAACAGTTAATACATCAATCAATGTGCTGGTCACTAGAGGCATAGAAATAAAAGGACTATGCACCTTTAAGGATACCAGTGTTGTGAGGACAATGGCGGTGCACAAATAATAATAATGAATTATAATGAATTATAAATCAATGTAAAACAACATTTATGAAAAATATTCAATATGTTAGGAAAAGACATTTCCAGGGTTTTTTGAAATAATGAATAATAATATAGGTGTAAAACAAAGCAAATGCAAAACATTCCAAACTCTCAAACAAAGCAAATTAAGATGCATGAGAAAGTACATATTTTGATGAAGAAGTAGCAGTCAATGAATGTATATTCTATTCCAGGTACTGTTCCTATTACTATATATGTGTTGATTCTTTTAATCCTCTACTACCTCTATGAAAAAAATAATATTGTATGCTCTCTTCACAGCTGAGTAAACTAAGGTACAGAGTAGCTAAGATAATTACCATAGACCACACAGCTAATAAGAGATAGAGTCTCTGGGTTTAATTTTATGTAGCATTGCTCCACAGGTGAGCACTCTATACTGTCTCTCAGTAACAAACACTTAATAACTTAATACACATCTATCACTTTCTTGGTGCCAAGGGGACCAGATCATAGGAAAGGAGCCTGCTTGATATCCAAGACTTACATGTCCAAAGGGGCCAGGCAGAAAATTTAAATAAGTGTGAAACACAGTTCAAAATTAAAATGAGACCTCCAGAAGGGACAACATTCTTCCTTTCTTGCCCCATGTTTTGCAACAAACTGGTTCCAGAGATGCCAGAGCTTGCGGTCTGTCTCGTTCAATTGGAAATATGGAATTGTTTATGAAGTCTCCTGATTTTTATAAATTGCCATACGAGGATATTAGCTATCCATCAATATGCTTGCACTGTAATAAAATTTAATAAGGCACATTGGCTACTTAACAATACTGGCAGACTCACCTTAAAACCATCCTTCCCTTTCATGGTTAAATTGGCAAGTGGAGAGATCATATGCTCCCACCATACCTGAAGAAAGAAAGAGGCACAGTGGAGGAATTAGGATCCCACTGTCTTGGGGACGCCGCATCATAAACTGTTCATAGCTGTCAGTGCTAATTCATAGTCCAAGACTACATGGTGCCATCCTTCGCCCTGTAATTAGAATTTTCTCAGTCCTATCCATTATCAGAAAATATGACCTCTGAGGTCATAGTTTGATCTTAGTTTCTAAGCAGGCCAGGGAGCACCTAGCATTCTCTCAAGTTTTAGAGAGTCTGTTGAGACTGTATTAGTGACAGCTTCCACAAAGGGAAAGATAACCTTGTTCAAAGTTCGCTTCACCTCAGATTCACACATGTGCAGTGCTTATTGCATTTTGTTAAAGAACTCTTTCTCAGTCCTCAGGTCATAAAAAATATCCTCCTAATATTTCTTATTCATTTTTAACTCATATTCTTGTATTTAATTCTTTTATCAACATGGATTTTTTTTAAAAAAAACATTAATTTTGTGTGCAGAGTAGAAGGTGGAAATCTATTCAAAGCTTTCCCCTCTATATGACAAAATAATTCAGCACCATTTTTTTGTTTTTGTTGTTTATTTCTTGAAATAACCCATAACCTATTCTATTTGCTATCCCTATGATTTCTGAATACCTCTTCTAACACATACAATGCGCTATATGTGGGAAAATCTACTCTGGGGCTCTGTATTATTTTCTGTACATCCGTGTGATCTTGGCTTTGAAAACACTGATTCATATATCAGTGCTTATGCCGTGTCAATTATTAAACGACTATCGCTAGAACACTGCTGAGTTTTCATATTGATCTTGTGTGCTGAAAGTTAGTAAAGATGTTTGATTATTTTTAATAATTTTGTTTCTAAATTATTCTGATAACTGGATGTAAACATATCCGTAGTTATACATGGATTTCAAGTAGGTAATATTTTGTTTGCTTTAATTTTTCCTACTTTAAAATGGACAGTCGGGCACACACTTTGGCATCTGTTCACACTTCTGAACCATCATCCCAATTTAAATGGAGAGGATTTCCCTCACTCTAGAACGCTCCCACTTGTCTGTCCAGGTTTTCCTCCCGGCCCCCCACCCCCAGACAACGACTGCTTTGCTTCCCTTTCCCACAAATTAGTTCTGCCTGTTGCAGGGTTTCATACAAACGGAATCATACTCAACTTTCTGGATCATCTTGAACTGCATATGGTAACATACTACTTTTGAGGTTCATCTGTGCAGTTTGCATTTGCAATTAGCTTTTTCCCCCGACTGCTCGGTATTTGTATCACAATATGTGTATGTACTCACATGCTGATGGACATTTGGGTTATTAGAGTTTTTGTTTTTGTTTTTTACTAAGAATGAAACCAGTCTGAATGTTTTTGTACCAGTCTTTTTGTGACATGCAATCATTAATATTAGGTATATGCATAAGCGTGCAATTGCTGTGCCTTATTGTAGGAGTGTATTTAACTTTACAAGTAATTGTCTGCGAGTTTCCCAAAGTGTTGCAAAAAGTTTCAAACAAGAAATGTATGCCAATTCTCCTTGGTCCATATTCTCATAGACACTTCTCGCTGCCAGGCTTTTAAATTATAACCATGTGAGAGGGTATGAAATGGGGTGTCTTTATGATTTTGATATGAATTTCCCTGATGGTTAATGATATAAACCACTTTTAATGGACTTACTGGTCATTCGCATTTCTTTTATTATGAAATATCTGTTCAGTCTTTGTTCATTTTAAATTTTGAGACTATTAAAGTTTTGTATTTATGTGCTGTGTGTTATATATAACTAGTACACATTCTTCATCTACCTTAAATGTAAGTCTTTAGTCATGTAAATATCTTAAAAATATTTCCCCAAGTTTATGCCTGCTTTTCCAGTCTCTCTCTCTCTCTTTTTCTTTTTCTTTTTTTTTTGAGTTGGAGTCTCACTTTTGCCACCCAGGCTGGAGTGCAGGGGCATGCTCACAGCCACCGCAGCCTCAAAAGTCCGGGCTCAGTCAATACTTCCACCTTCCACCTCAACCTTCCAAGTATCTGGAACTACAGATGCATGCCACCGCGCCCAGCTAGGTTTTGTGATTTATTGTAGAGATGAGGTCTCACCAAGTTGCCCAGGCTGATCTCAAACCCCCGAGCTTAGGCAACCCTCTTGCCTTGGCCTCTGAAAGTGTTAGGATTACAGGCTGAGCCACCCTGCCTGACCTCCAGTTTCTAATGTGTCTTTTGATAAGATGATGTTTTTACTTTTGACGAAGTACAATTTACTTTTTTTACTTTTTTAAAATTAGCATTGTCTGCATCTGTCCACTATAATATCTTGAGGGCACACGCCTACACGTTACCTAAAAATTCAAAGCTATAACTTTGATATTTAAGTATATGATCCTTCCAGAATTAATTTTTGTGCACAGTAGGAAGTAAGAGTAAATATTATTTTTTTATACTTGTACGCCATTGTGCAAGCATTCTGTGACCCAGTTCTTTCCTTTCATTGGTCATATTTGTAGAAAATCAGCATGTCTATATGATCATCTTCGTAGGTCTTTCAGTTTTTTTCAACCACTATTTATCTGTTTTTTTTTTTTTTTTACCAGTAACATGATTGTGATGAGTGAAATCTTCATATCAGGTATCAAAAGTTTTCCAAGTTATTTTTTTTTAAATTGTTTTGAATATTTTAGATCTCTTGAAATTCCATATGATTTTAGAACTTGGTCAATTTCTTTTTTTTCTCCCTATTTTTATTTTAGATTCAGGAGATACATGTGCCTGTTTGTTGCACGAACATATTGTGTGGTGGTGGGGGTTGGCTCTCAGGTGACCCATTGTCCAGAGAGTGAATCGTGTACCCAAGAGGTAATTTCTGAACCCTTACCTCCTCTTTGTCTTCCCTATCATTAATGTCCCCAGTGTCTATTCTTTTTATTTTCGTGGCCATTTAACTCCCACACCTAAGTGAAAACACTCAGTGTTTTTGTTTCTATGCTTGTTTCTGAGTCAGTTCACATGAGATGCTACAAAGGTCATGATTCTACTCTTTTTTTATGGCCGTGAAGTGTACCACATTGTCTATCCAGTCAGTTGTTGATGGACACTTAATTTGGTTCTGTGATTTTTCTCCTGTGGACAGTGTTCCAATAAACGCGTGCATACAGGTATCTTTTAACTATTGATGTATTTTCTTTGGAGTTGACCCCTATTAGTGGGGTTGCTGAGTCAAATGTTGATTCACTGTTTAGTTCTTTGAGAAATACCACGCCATTTTTGATAGAGATTGAACTAGTTCACAGTCCCAACTGTGAATAAGTGTTCCATTTCTTTCTCAACTGCACTAACATCTGCTGTTCTTTGACCTTCTGATTATAGCCATTCTAACTGGTGTGAGGTGATATCAGATTGTGGCTTTAATTTGCATTTCTCTAATGATTAGTGATGCTGAACATTTTTTCATTTTGTTGGCCACTTGAGTATCTTCTTTTAAGAAGTATCTATTCTTGTTATTTGCCTGCTTTTTGATGGTATTATTTGATTTTTTTTCTTGTTGAGCTTTTTGAGTCCCTTGTAGTTTCTGAATATTATCCCTTTAAGGTATAATATGTAATATTTTTCCTCATTCAGTAGGTTTTTTGTTCACTCTTTTGATTACTTCTTTTGCCATGCAGAAGCTTTTTAGTTGAATTGTCTCATTTGTCTATTTTAGTTTTTGTTGCAATTGCTTTTACAGTCATCGCTATAAATTCTTTGCCTGGGTCAATGTCCAGAATAGTCTTTCCTATGTTTTCCTCTAGTAATTTTGTACTTTCAGAGCTTACATTTAAGTACTTGTCTTGAGTTACTTTTTGAATATGGTGAGAGATGTGGTCTACTTTCATTCTTCCGTAAATGGCTAGCCAATTTTCCCAGCACTATTGATTGACTAGAGTGTCCTTTCCTTATTATTTTTTTTGTTGGCTTTGTCAAAGATCAGTTAGTTGTAGGAATGTTGTTTTATTTCTGATTTCCTATTCTGCTCCATTGATCTATCTTCTTATTTTTGTATCAGTACCATGCTGTTTTAGTTACTGTAGATTTATAGTAGTATACTTTGTAGTCAGACAGAGTGATGCTTCTGCAGTTGTTCTTTTTGCTTAGTATTGCTTTGGTCATTAGGGCTCTTTTTTGGTTCCATATAAATCTAAGAATTGTTTTTTGGGTTTTTTTTAGTTCTGTGAAGAACGAAGCTGTATTTTGATCTGGATTGTATTAAAGATGTAGATTTCTTTGGGCTATATGTACATTTTAACAATACTGATCCTCTGGATCGTGCACATGGGATTTTTTCGTTTGTTTTGTGCTGTCTACAATTTCTTTTTTTTTTATTTTAAGGATTTGGGATACAATTCAGTATTAGACATACAAAGGGTCATTGCACATGTAAATTTTGGGCCTAACTTTGGTCCCCATTTCGTTTGGTTTGAGATCAGGTACACTCGTTGATGAAGTGTGCCTCCTTCCTCCCCTGGCAGTTTCCCACTACTGCCAATTCCTTTTTTATAGTATTATAATAATAATTCAGGGTCTATGTATGAGTGAGCACATGTGATACTCAGTTCTTTGTTTCTGTGATAGATCACTGAGTATTATAGACTAAATCTATCCTAGTTGCTGTGAAGTCCATAATTTTGTCTTTCTTTGTGGCTATGTAATATTCCCTCAAGTATATATACTACATTTTTAAAATCCAGCCCACTTTTGACGGGAACCACGGTTGGTTCCATGCTTTTGCTATTGTGGATAATGTTGAAATAAATGTGTATGCAGGTATCTTTTTCCCAGAGTGATTTGAGTTCCTCCAGCTATATCCCCAGAAAGAGTACTACTGGGATGTATGGGAAGTCTATTTTTAGATCTTTTAGGAATTTTCAAACTGTTTTCCACAGAGGTTATACTAGTTTACACTCCCATCAACAGTGTAGATGTGTTCCTGTTTCCCCTTATCCTCTTCAGTATCTTTTTTTTTTTGAGATATTGATGATGACCATCCTGACTGGAGTCAAGCGGCATCTCAGTGTGGTTATAATTTGCATTTCATCGATGATTTAGCATTCAACAAAGCCTCCACTAACAACCAATGGAGAGAGGAGAACTTATTCAGTAAACGGTTCTGGGAAAACTGGCCGATCACATGCAAAATATTAAAACAAGATCCCCTACCTATCCCCATACACAAAAATCAACTCTAAATGGATCAAAGACCTAAACATAAAGCCTCAAACTATGAGAACCTTAGAAAATGCAGGAGGAACCATTATGGAAATTAGAACTGGAAACCAATTCCTGAACAAAACCCGAAACACCTGGGCCATAAGAGAGATTGACATGTGGGACCTCATCCAACTGACAAGCTTCTGCAAAGCCAAAGAAACCATCAAGAGGGTGAGGAGACAGCCCACAGAATGGGAAAAAAATATTTGCCAACTGTATGTCTGACAAAGGCCTAGCATCTAGGAGCTCAAACATACCAAAAAGAAAGAAACAAACAAACAAACAACCCTATTAAAAATGGGCAAAAGAAGATATACAATTTCTTTCATTAGTGTTTTCTAGTTCTCTCATTGAGATCTTTCAATTCCTTAGTTAGGTATATTGCTAGGCATTTTATTTTTTTGTGGCTAATACTAATGAGATAAAACTCTTAATTTGGTTCTTGAATTGAATGTTGTTGGTGTACAGGAGTGCTACACATTTTTGTTCATTGAATTTGTATCCTGAGACTTACCTGAAGTCATTTATCTGGTCTAGTCCCCAGACAGATTTAGTTTGACTTCCTCCTTGCTGATTTGGATTCCTTTTATTTCTTTCTCTTGCCAGATTGCACTTGGTAGGACTTCCAGTGCAACCTTGAATAAGAGTTGTGAGAGTGGATATTCCGGTCTTGTTCCTGTTCTGGGTGGGAAACGGCTTCAATCTTTCCCAATAAGTTGGCTGTGGGTTCATTGTATAGGACTTTTATTATTTTGAGATATGTTTCTTCATGCTCCATTTGCTGAAAAACTGAATTGAATTTTATCAAATGACTTTCTGCATCTATTGATGTCATTATATGGTTTTTATTTTTGCTTCTGTTTATATGGTGAATTATGTTGATTAATTTGATGATATTAAACCATTCTTTCATTTCTGGAATAAAACCTACTTGGTGGCGTTGGATATATATTTTAATAGGCTGTTAAATTCAGCTTGCTGGTATTTTGTTAAAGATTTTTTCCATCTATATTCATCAGAGAAATAGGCCAGTAGTTTTCTTTTTTTGTTGTATCTGCTTGACTTTGGTATCAGTGTGATATTGGTTGCACAGACTGAATTAGGAAGGAGTCTCTCCTTCTTAGTTTTTTGGAATCGTTTCAGTAGAATTAGCACCAGCTGTACTTTGTGGGGTTTTTTTTGAGTTGGAGTCTCACTCTGTCACCCAGACTGGAGTGCAGTGGCCGCTCCTGGCCAACGCGGAATTGACCTGCTGGGCTCTAGCGATCCTTCCGCCTCAGCTTTCCAAGCAGCTGGAACTACAGGCACGCGCCACCACGCCCGGCTAATTTTTTATTTATTGTAGAGATGAGGTCTCGCCAAGTTGCCCAGGCAGGTCTCGAACCCGTGGGCTCAGTCAATCCACTCACCCGGCCTCCCAAAACGTGGGATTACAGGCTGAGCCACTGAGCCCTGCTACCAGCTGTACTTTGTATTGTTTTTTGGTCTCAATCTCATTTACTTCTGCTCTGATCTTTGTTATTTCTTCTTCTATATTTAGATTTAGAATGTCCTTGTTTTTATAGTTCCTTTAGGGACAAGGTTAAACTGCTGATTTCTGATGTCTTTATGATGTAGGTATTTTATGCTATAAACTTTCCTCTCAAAATTGTTTTTGCAGTGTTCCATAAGTTTTGGTATGCTGTGTCTTTTCAGTTTTTTTATGTTTTGGACTTAATTTTTACCTAAGGGTCATTCAAGAGAGAGTCATTCCGTTTCTAGTAGTGGGGTAACTTAGGAATTGCCTCTTAGTGTTGATTTCTAATTTTATTCTACTGTGGTACAAGAAGATGCTTGGCATAATTTTTTTTTTTTAAGTTTATTGAAATTTGCTTTATGGCCAAGCATTTGGTGCAATTTGAAGAATGTTTCATGAGAATAATGTATATTCTGCAGTTTTAAGTGGAAAGTTCTGTAGATATCTGTTAGGTATATTTGGTATATAGTCCAGTTTAAGACCAGTGTGTGAATTTTCTTCTTTGGTAATCTGTCTAGTGATGTCAGTAGGGTGTTTAAATTACCCACTATTATGTTACTGGCATTAATATGTTTTCTAAGGTCAAGTAGTGTTTACTTTATAAGTTTGGGTGCTCCACTGTTCAGTGCATTCATATTTAAGATAGTAAAATCTTCTTGTTGAATTGAACCCTTTTTCATCATAAAATGCCCTTGTCTTCTTTACAGTTTTTAGTTTAAAGTCTGCATTATCTGATATGAGGATGGCTAATCCTGTTTACTTTTGTTTTCCATTCACCTGTGTATCTTTTTTCACCCATTTACTTTGAGCCTTTGTCTGTCTTGGCAAATTTTTGCAATCTTCTGTAATAGCAGGAGTCATTATTTTGTTTCCAAGTTTAGAACTCCTTTGAGACTCTCTGGTAGAGCTAGTTTATTGGTGACAAATTCCTTTCATGTTTGCTTATTGGGGAAAGACTTTGTTTCTCATTCATTTATCAAGCTTGGTTTGGCTATACATAAAATTATTGACTGCCTTTTTCTTTTTTAAGAAATTTGAAAATAGGTACCCATTCTCTTCTGGCATGTAGAGCTTTTGCTGAGAAGTCTGCTGTTAGTTGAATGTCTTTCCCTTTATAAATGATTCAGAGCTTCTTTCTTACTGTACTTAGAATGTCTTCTTCACAATGATGTTCTTTGGTGAGGTGCTTCTTGTGACATATCTTGCAGGGCTTATTTGGGCTTCCTATTTCGGGATGTCCAGGTTTCTCTCAAGACCAGGGAAGTTTTTATGAATTATATCCTTGAACATGTTTTCTACCTATAATTTTACTTTAACTTCTTGTCCCTCTGGAATGTCTATGACTCATAAGCTTGTTCACTTTGCGTAATCACATATTTCTTGTAGTTCTTGCTCTTTCTTCTTAATTCTTTTTTCTTCATTTCTCTCTGTGTTAGTTCAAAGGAACTCTCTTTCATCTCTGAGATTATTTCTTCCATGGGTTCTAGCCTACTGCTAAACCCCTGCACTGTTTTGTATCCCCATCACTGATTTTGTTTGTTCTGTTTCTTTTTTAATGTTCTGAATCTCTCTATTTATGCTAATTTAGTGTTGACATCATCTTTATCTTGCGTCTCATTGAGTTTCTTTATAATCAACATTCTGAATTTGTATCTGACATTTCAAGGATTTCATTTGGGTTACAGTCTGTTAAAGAATTAATGTGCCCCTTTGAAGTGATAACACTTTTATATGCATCTATACTTTCAGAATTCCAGTTCTTTCTCATCTGGATGAACTGTGGTGGCTAATCTGTATACAATTCTTTGATATAGATAGCCTGTGTATGCGGGCTTTCCCAAGTATTGGTTATAATAGTGATGTAGTGGGAATTTGGGCTGTCTGGCTGTCTCTTGTGAGACTGGGGTGACAAGGGTCTCAGGAGGCCTAAATTGATCCTCAGTGGTACAAGCTGAGTCAGCAAATTATTTGCTGTGTTGCATCATTCGACCTCCAGAACAACGACAGTAGGTGGTGCCTATAGGTAAGGGCTGGCTACTGTCCATGTGATGGGTATTTACTTGATCCTTGTTTACTGAAAGAAGCGCTCTGTTGTCCTAGCAATGAGCTAGTATATGGGGTGCACTGTGTTCTGCGTTCCTAGTTCAACCATGGGGAGGGAAGGACAAAGAGGAGAGGGACCCAACTAGGCAGCCCCATCGATGGGTCCACTGATGTCAGACACAAGCATTCATTCTGAGACAAGGTTTGAAGTGTGGCCTCCAAGTGCCCAGAAGTGTACCTCTGTGATGTTTTAGGGAATTTCTCCTGCTCAAGTTGTTTGCTCAGGAAAGGGAGGGTGGCCGAAACTCCTAATCTAGAAGAATGGAAACTTCAGGTGCCTGAGAATATATCTGGTCATCGAGCCGAGAAAGCAACCCAGCACCACGGATTCTACCCCTGAGGGATGGATGTCTTGGGCTCTTATTCCATGTGATTGGGTGTGTTAAGGCTTGGAGCACAGGAGTCCTCATTGCACAAAGATTGCTGCATCAAGAAGACAAGGCAGTCAAGCCTAATAATCCAGATGTGTGAAAACAGGGGTTACCCGAACCTTGGTACTGGGGATAAGACTTCCTTAACAGACTATGGGGATAGGCTGTGGTCCCCCACAATGTCTGGTGAAGCCTGATCCTGAGTCACAGAACTGATCATGGCTTCAAGCTTCACTAGCTGGGAGGGATTATGAGACCAGGAACCGCCCTACTTCTCAAGCTGCTGATTCTAGCGCAGAGGGCTGGGCTCCCTCCTGCTTTCCCAGTTTCAGGAGTGGGGCTCCTCTTTTTTCTCAGTAGTGCTGGGGCACATGATCCCAGCTGGTTCGGGAGGGAGACTGAGGATCTCAGCAGCGGTGCTCACTGAACAGTTCCAGGTGGCAAAACTGGCGTGAGCTGCAGGACTCACTATTCACAAGGAGGCATGGCTACAGTGACTCTCCTGCTCAAGGTTCAAGTTCTAGAGTGTGAACATGGGCCATTCTCATAGGGTCTTGTTTAGGCTGCTATTCTGGGCGTTCCTTGGTATGGCTGAACCCCTTGCCAAAACTGAATGGAAGGGCGAGGCAAGGTGAGGTGCCCAGACAGTGGCAGATAGAGATAAATTCCGGGTTGCAGATCTGGCCATGGCGCTAGCACCACTGTCTCAACTCCACTTCACATCACCAGGTATTAGATTCTCATAAGGAGTGCGCAACCTAGGTCCCCTGCATGTGCAGTTCACAATAGTGCTTATGCTCTTATGAAAATCTAATGCCACTGCTGGTCTGACAAGAGGCAGACCTCAGTTATAAGTACAGGCTAAGTTTCACTTGCTCACCTGCCACTCACCTCCTGCTCTGTGGCCAGGTTCCTAACAGGACAGGGCTGGGGACCCCTGTCCTAGAACACAATGCCAGGGCTGAGTGAAACTACATCTAACTCAAGTGCAACTGTTAGCTTTCATTGGTTACCAAAGAGAACAGAAATATTTTTTCATGCTACCCACAGATAGTTACAGAATCTACCTAAAGAATAAAATGGACTTTTCATTACATCAACTTTTCAACAGAGATCTTTTATTTGACATTATTTTAAATACTTTAATTCTGATATATCAAGGATATATAACATTATCCTTGTCAGAAAAGAGATTGACGTAATGAAGGGAAAGGGTAGGAATAAAGAAGCAGCAAATCAGAACGCCCCCTTTTCTGACCTCCTCCCTACAAAGAAACCTAAAAATTATATGCTGACTTTCTCGAATTTTTTTTCCCTATAATATATATATTTCTAGAAATTAAGTAGCTGACAGAATTGGTCCTTTTATAGTTCTGTGTGCTTACAGTCCATAACACTCTAAACAATTTTAACTTTTAAATGAAAATAAAATAGAATCCATAGAAGTTATCTTTTATTATGTAATTTTGTTTCTAATAAATAACGCCTCGTATATTGAGGTAAGATGATCAAAGTGCACAAAGGATTGGAAAACCCTTTGGCACAGATGGGATAGATGATCATACTCTCTGACTAAACACATTCAATGTCACATCTACAAACTGAAGATACGCAAAGATTAATGAAACAAGAGATATATCATCCCATAGAAAGTTTGTGAGGCATACCAATTGTTATCTGCTAGTAAGAATGGAGGCCAGATAAATGTGGATGCTTTTCTGAAAGCACCTTGTCTCACGTCTACCTTAATAGACATTATCAATTTTGTTTTGCTTTGTCTTTCCATCCAGATATCCTAGTAGAATTTGAACTTCAAGAGCGATCCACAGTTAATACATTCACAAGCTTTTCAATGCACAACTAGACCTTAGCTTTCTGGACCCTTATTTCGTGAAGCTTTCCCAATGACTCAGGTTTGTTAGAATTGTGTTTATAATACCAATTCTAGGAGGTTCTTAATCCTTATTCAGTTTTCAAATTTTTTTTTTTTTTTAGTTGGAGTCTCACTCTGTCGCCCAGACTGGAGTGCAGTGGCCGCTCCCGGCCACCGCAGCCTCGACCTGCTGGGCTCCGGCGATCCTTCCGCCTCAGCCTTCCAAGTAGCCGGAATTACAGGCACGTGCTACCACGCCCGGCTGATTTTTTTGATTTATTGTAGAGATGAGGTCTTGCTGCCCCGGCGGGTTTCGAACCCGCGGGCTCAGGCAATCCACCCACCTCAGCCTCCCAAAGGCGCGGGATTACAGGCTGAGCCACCGAGCCCGGCTTTCAAATATTTTATAATTTGATTTGTTTTTTGTGATGATATCATTTGATGACATAGATACATACGTTGCATAAATTAGTGAACTAGGTATAAAAGTCTTGCATAGACCTTGCAAGCAGTCAGTAAAATTACCAAGTAGATAAAGAGTATCTGAAAAAATCAGTTCATTCAGGGACAAGAATTAATTAAGCCTGGCGCCCTGCTCTGTGTTCTTCCCTCAAATCTACCTTCGTACTTGCTGAAATGTCCTTCTTTGCTGTCATTTCCTGCTATCAGCTTGATGTTCTGTTTATATTTCCTTGAAAGAATTGGGCTCTATTTTTTGTGCTATAGTGAAAATATTATATATTTTCTGTAGTAGTGAAGTATAGTAAAATATGATGTATTTTCTATAGTGTCAGAAATAGGACTTCGTATTACTCAACATTTTTGCCCATCTTGAATTATTACTATCACTATTTGGGGGGAACATTGATTTCTTGAAATGTCTGTTCTGAAAAGAAAGTGAAAGATTTCAATATTTATTTGAAAAATATGCCTGTTGACTCTAATTAATAGGCAAACTGAAATCAGTCTTCTTAAAGATTTGTTATAAATGAACCCATTATAAAAGATAACTGGTTGTGTTTTATTTTTTCTCCCTCTAATGTTAAGATTGTGACATATCACAAAATCTTCAAGTTTTAAACCATTTAGTAGAAATGTAGCTGAACTTTACTTGAACTGCTTCATTAGGCAAATTAAATCCATGGTTTTGGTATTTAGTGTTTGGAGAATATATTGAAGAGTGACGCATGGAAATGAGGCTATTTTATTAATAATCCCCACAATTTTCTCTTTAACAAAGATAGCTCACTCTTATCTCTTAATTTATCACCAAGTCTCCAAAACAAGACGTAGCCTAACTCATAATGAATATCTTGAAGGGACATGCAGACACAAATTTAATATGAACATTTTTAAAATTCAGACTATTGGACTATTATATAGGAAATTACGCACCATAATATAAAAGACTAGAGCTCCATGTTAATCAAGAGATGACGTAAGTCAGTTCTTCAAGGTAACTGCATGGGATGAATGCGGTCTAAAGTCAAGTTGAAACAAATATGTGGCAGACTGAATATGATTTTGAACGTTATAATGTGAAACAATCTTCCCTGCTCATTTCTGCCCATCTCTGGTTTCTTTCTGGCCAGCCCATCTTCGCTTGCTTATGGTTCCGGTAGTACACTTTCTTTCTCACCCAAATAAAGTCCTGTAATACCACACAGTCATAGCTGTTTTCTTTCAAAGGCTCACCTCATCTATCAAACATGAATTTTGTACTACTAAACATAGTAGTAGCTTTTTATATACTATTTTGAAGAAGACATTATGATCCTTGCACATTATAAATTAAGGGAGATGACTTAATTTGCCTAATGTCAATTCGCTAGTGCTTGATAGACCCACTTTTTTAAAACTCTGAGTTCTTTACATTTTCCACAAGAAGAGTTTCTCTGTGTTTTGAGCTCATAAAAAGTAAGAAAAAAATGAATGAGTAAGCTAGAGCATTGGCATTTTAAATTCTGGGCTTATGGTGAATTAAGAGTGCCTCTCGGAAAAGACCTTTTATAGCGGTAAAGAGATATTACGCAGGTAAGTACAGAATAATCTGATATCAATAAAATTATAATTTGTATCAATCTAGCTACTTTACATACTCAGGCAGTGTTAAACTAAATGCTTATCACTGAGTTCACAATTCTACATCAGTCCTTGAATTTCATCTTTTCTGGGTCTGCAGCATCCATCTGGCTTCATAGCTTAGCTTAAAAAGCTTACATCCGTTTTCCTTTTCCTCGTCACTTTTTTGTTTGACCTTAGCAAGCATAACTCACTCTCCCCTTAACATACACTAGTCATCTGGACCCACATAACACACTCCATGTACCCTGAGTCAGGCTGCTCCATGAAGGAATATCTCCTTAGGAGACGAGTTAGGTAAGGTAGGAAGTCAATTATTATCTCTTTCTTTATAAGAATAGTTCTGAACCTCTCCAGAACATTCTTCACATATTTCTATTCATGCAAGAGAGTTAGAAATGCTTTTCAAAAGTGACACACCATAAAATCAATTGGGTGACACAGATTAATCTGTACATGATTACTAACTAGGCTCTCCTGTCCATTGCATGTCCACTTTTTTTTCAGTGAACATCTGTTATCTATAAAGATATATTTTTGAGATCCTTATCATAAATTACCTCCTAAAATGTAATCCTGGAACTAGAAACTCATTTGAAAACAAACAAGCAGAATTTATGAAGCTCAGCACTTACACTTCTTAGAGAAAAAAGAGAGGCTCTTTCAAAGTAGCTACATGAGCTGAACTACCAGACCCATGGTAAGTCTCTGCCCAATATGGCGGACAGCAGTATTCTGCTGCTTAATAACTTTGGAAATCAATAACAACTTTCCCTGGAATTGTCAGCTACAGAAATAGATGAACACTTGTCATTAAGAAAGAGAGAGAGTTTGCTTCATTCATCTCCTGCTTGATTTCTGTCCTTCTATCTGGTTATTACATCCACATTATCATAGGTCAGAGAGTTTGGCTGCATTTATCTTTAGGGAGGCATCACTTTTAAAAGGTACCATTTTCAGGACAGGAACAAAACAGTTCTAGAGGGGATGATTATAAAGTCAGACCTTAAAGGTTTGATTTGCTTGCTAAAGAACAGAGAGATAACAGTTGTGGAACAAGAACAAAAACAATCACACAATGAGAATGGCATGATTTTTTAAGTGCCTAATAATTATCATATTTTTGAGACTTAATAGAAGTCAGCATGCAATCCTAATGATTTATGTAGTTCTCTCCTACTGTGATGTATTTCCACTATCTATGCCAAGAGTTATTCTTCAATTGTTAACTTTCTCATCTTTGTCTTCTTTTTCATGAAGAAAATCAAGAATGTGCTGGCTTTAAGTTTAGCAAACAAATTGGCAAATTATGTACTTCTTAATAAGATTCTTGAATAATAAGCAGTAATTCAGTGCCCAGGAATCAATACATAACTGTCTCAAATCCGAGTCATTTGCACTTATTTCTATATAAGAAAGGTGTGCATAAAAACCTTGAAAAATAAGGGTAAACTGGGACAGCTTATTAAGATCATGTAACAATTATATGGTTGCATACTCTTATACTCTGAAGTATATCTTATTATATTTTTGAGTTTTGAAGCCTATTATATCTCCATTCATTATTCATCAAATACCTATTGTACTCCAAAGCTCTGTCATTCACTATGGTATCATCACCCATTATCTCCCTATCCAAAATTACAGTATAACAGATAATATTATTTAATTCTTATTTGTCAGACACCCTGTTACGATCATATGTAAATATTATTAACTAGTATAAAATCTTATTGCATAGATTATATTATTGTTTCTATACAGGGGGAAAGTAAGGACCATCGAAGTTTAGAAACTTGTTCAAGATCACCCAATTAATGTTACGTTGAGCACTGAAGTCGGCCACAAATTTATTTGATCTCCTTCCAGATCCCACATGTAACCTTCACTACTACCTCTCCCATTAAACATAAAAAAGTCTCTTTCTTCAAAGAGCTCTCAGTCCAATCTAGAAAAGGTATTTTCTTAGAATAACGGTACTTTAGCCTAAAGTACTAATGGATGAGGGCCATTTAGAGGTTTCTTTGGCACGTTCGATTTTTATAATATAAAAGGCATTCTGGGAAAAGAGGAGAAGCAAGAGAGGAAATGAGTCTCCACATCAAAAGGTCAGGCGCTGATGTCATCAAAGAATTGTGGGAGAAAGACGCCAGAGCCGGAACCACCTAGTATAGTAACATGAAAGACACAGGGTTACACTTGCGAAATCTTAGGAAAAAATTCTCATGAAGAGTTGGCTGAAGGAACTTGAGAATATGGAAGAGGCAAAAATCAAGACAGGAGCAATCACTGTGAATAAGACACACATTTCAATCATTTTCTCAATATGAAAGGCAATTCAGTGGTATTGTCATCAAACATTCTAATAAGAGATTAAAATATGTAGTACAAAAAAACAAATTTAAGGTGAAATTGAGCAATTATCATAAAATTTCTGAGTGTTCTTAAGAAAAAGGATTTTATATATCTCACATTTTTTAGGAGCTAAATTCCATAGCAATTGTAAAGCATCCAGCAGAGAATTTAGCACAGAAAATAAAATTGCTAAATTAGTTTCCTTTCCTTCCACAACGAGAGCAGAAAATAGTTAATATCTAAGAGCAGTGATTTTAGTAGATTGGAGCTTCCCTTTCCTTTTTCATCTAAAAAGTATTTTGTGAGACTAGACTTTGTTTTAGTCTTGCACATACACCATGGATGACATTCATTCATGTTATTCAGATTTGAGTCTTCCTAATTATTGATAGGGAGGGACTACTATTGCCTTGTGATTTTTTCTTTTTTTTGAGTTGGAGTCTCACACTCTGTCGCCCAGACTGAAGTGCAGTGGCCGCTCCCGGCCACCGCAGCCTCGACCCGCTGGGCTCCGGCGATCCTCCCGCCTCAGCCTTCCGAGTAGCCAGAACTTACAGGCGCGCGCTACCACGCCCGGCTGATTTTTTGATTTATTGTGGAGATGAGGTCTGGCCAAGCTGCCCAGGCGGGTCTCGAACCCGCGGGCTCAGGCAATCCACTGACCTCAGCCTCCCAAAGGCGCAGGATGACAGGTTGAGCCACCGAGCCCGGCCATTGTGATATTTTTAAAATGTATGTCTTGGAGCTCTTTTGTCTCTTTTTTTCCTCCCTTGCATTCTTCCTTGTGGTTCATTGATTTTTGTTTTGTTTTTCTTTTTGTAGTGACATTCTGTGATTTGTTTCTTATTTGTGTGTGTGTGACTTTTTGGTTACCACGGAGCTTTCATAAGACATACTTAAAACAACTATTCTGAGATGGTAACAACTTAACTTCAATCACATATAAAAAGTCACTTCTCTTCTACACACACTCTGTGTTATTGACATTATATATTATATGCTTCTATATTAAGTACTCATTAACATATGTCATGTGGTCACATTTTGCATAAAGAGGAACCCAAGGAAACTGGAATTATCTTTCTGGAGGGCAGGTCCCTTGTAGCTCAGGTGCCCCTCACTAGGTAAGTGTTCTAGATATCCGTCAGCATTAGTGTGCCAGCGAGCATTGGCATGAGATGCTACATTCAGCTTCAGTAAAATTTTGGGGGGGAAATTCTTTCAATACATTTGCCCATTTTATGATGGATGATTTCTGTGAACAACCTGCCCACACTCTGCTGAATGTTCAGCGGTTTGGGGCTTGTTTGAATTTGAATGTTCATTTCCTTTTCCAGACTGGGAAGTTTTCCAGCCATTACTTTTTTTTTAACTTCAAGCCCCTTTTCTGTCTCTTCTCTTTCTGAGACGCTCATAATGCATATATTGGTTTGCTTAATTTGCTTGATGGTGCTCCTTAAGTAATTCCACAGGCTTTATTCACTCTTGCTTTTTTGCTTCTTCTTCTCCTCCTCCTCCTCCTCCTCCTCCTCTTCTCTTCTTCCTCCTTCTCCTCTTTCTTCTTCATCTTCTTCTGTCCCTTTGACTGAAAGATTTTAACTGACCTGATTTCAGATAAACCAGTTATATCTTCTGCTTGTTCAAGTCTGCTGTAGAACCCTTTTAGTATTTTTACATATCTTCTTTTTGTGCATATTTAATTCTAATTCCAAAATAATTCTTAATACTATCTCTCTTATCTAAAAATTATTTTTCTTACAGTATGTATCTACTTATTTATTAAATGATTTTAAGCTCTGTCTCATGTGTCATTTTTTCTATAAAGACCTCTCTCTTTTTCTATACCAACAGCACATTGTTATTTATACATTTCAGTATGTTAGCACATAAATGTTGTCCGACTTTAAATTATTTACTCTGTGCTTGTGTTAAGAAAGTCTGCCTTGGAAATGTATCCGATTTGCTTTCCATCACAGGACCCACTCGAAACTGGAAGATATATTGAGAGAACACATTAATAGAATTCAAATGAAATACTGTGATGGAATTAGCATGTGTCTGTCATATTGCAGTTGCCTTTGGTAATCAAGAGCAAGAGTCTGGAGGACAAGAATAATTTCTATATCCTTGAAAATGATTGGAGACGTCATGCCTTGCAAACTCCAAAATGAGTATGCTATCTACTAGCATACTCATATTAGAATACTTCACATATTATATAATGATGCAGGATTCACTATTTTCTGGAATATAAATTGATTCCTAAGAATCCCTTTCAGGATGGCGCTTACACTTTTAAGTATGGTCTGGCCCCTGTATCCATTTTGAATTATTCTACAAAGTTGTAGTTTCCTCTAGCCACATTGATGCTCGTGAACTTATTACAGTGATTAAGTTTTAATGTCTTTAGATATATTGGTCATTGTACTTGTCATATCTTCTTCCACAAATACTGAGTGATTTTTATCATTAAAGTCTTCTTTTTATTCTTTCTGTTGGAGACACAACATCATTATCTTAATGCAGAAACACAGAAATATAAATTTATTTTATTCTTCATTATTTAAAAAGATATGGCTGTGCTCATGGTCCAAGATAACAATGTGTGGAGCTCTGCACACTCACACCTGAGAACTAGCTAAGCTGGTCAAAATGTAAATAAAGCAAAATCATTTGATGCATTTATTAATTTTTGGTGAGAACAGCAAGAATCTGTAACATTTGAATCACTGCATGCTTTCTAATTCCCACTTCCTCATCCAGCACAGCTTGACAGAAGTTCAATTCCAGGCTGGTATAGACAAGAAGACAGGGATCCCTCTCCCTTTATGTTCCAAACAAAACTTATTAAATACTACTGGGAGTTGAGAGGGGCAAGATACCAGCATTTGTTATCTCTGATACTATCAAGACTCTGAGTTCAACTACTCCACCTATCTCACTCATAGGCCTAAAGTCCCACTAATTAAAGACAAGCAAGAAGTTCAGAAGCTATTGACCTACCTAGATTGGTGACTAAGAGAGACTTTGAACAAAGTCTTTTCAGGATAATATAATAAAAAACCTGAAAGGACTCATTGCTAGAAGACTTGTCTTATAAAAAATGCTAAAAGATAGTCTATAAACCAAAAACAAACTCAGATAGAAATTTGAACCTACAAACACACACATACACACACACTCACACACACACACCCTCAGTAAAAGGGATTTTGTAATTACAAGATGCTATATAAATGCAAATTTTATTTTTTTCTTAATAGATTTTAAAAATGACTGTGTATTCCTCTCATATATGGTCAAATTATTTTTGAAAAGTATATCAAAGCCACTCACAATTAAGAAAGAACAGTCTTTTCAAAAAATGGTGCTAAGGAAACAGGATATGTAATGCGAAACATGAAGTCGGACTCTTACTTTATACCACATATGCAATTAATTCAAAATGGATTAAATACCTAAATCTAAGAGCTAAAAATATTAAACCCTTAGAATAAAACAAAGAAAGAAAGCTTTATAAAATTGGATTTGGCAATTGTTTTACGGATATGACACCAAAAGCACAGAAAACAAAAGTAAAAATAGATACATTGAACTATATCAAAAAAATTTTTAAAGTCTCTGTATCAACTATACAGTCAAAAAAAAAGATACCTGATGGGCTGGGAGAATATATTAATATTTGCAAATTATACATAGCAAAATAGTTTACTATCCAAAATATTTAAAGAACTTCTACAACACACACATATTTCAAACAAGCAATAAAAATAAGCAAAAAGCTCAATTAGACATTTCACCGAAAATATACACAAATGGCCAACAAGCAATAGAAAGATTTCAATGTCACTTATCATTATGAAAATTAAAATAAAACTACAATGGAATACTACCTCATACCCATTCAGATGGATACTATGGGGAGAAAAAAGAGAGAGAGCAAGTGGCATGTGAAGAAACGAACACACTGGGACCTTTGTTCAATCTTATTTTGTGACTTTAAATGGTGTAGTCTTTATGAAAAAACAGTATGGGCATTACTAAAAATTTTCAAAGTAAAATTACCATATAACCCAGCAATGCCACTTCTTAATATATACCCAAAATAATTTAAAGCAAGTTCTTAAAGACTTGTTTGTAAACCTGTTTATATTATCATGATTCACAATAGCCAAAAGGTGGGAAAAAATCAAGTTATGCATGAAGAGATAAGCAAAGTGTAGTTTGTACAAACAATGGAATATTATCAAATCTTAAAAATTTAAAGAATTCTGACAAATGCTACAACATGGATGAATCTTGAGAATGTTATGCTAAGTAAAATAAGCCAGTCACAAAAAGAAAATACTACATAATTCCACTTTTGGGAGATGCCTGGAGTAATCAAATTCATTAAGATCAAAAGCAAATGGTGATTTCCAGGGGTTTGGGGGAAGGAAATGGGGAGTCGTGGTTTAATAGGTATGGACTTTCAGTTTTGAAAGATGAAAGAATTCTGGATACTGTTAGTTCAACATGTAAATGTAGTTAATACTATTGAACTGTACAATTAAAAATGATCGAGATGGGAATGGCATCAGCAGGAGAGTGGGGTAAGACTTTCAAACATTTTTTTCCTCCACAAAATCATCAATTGGAACAAATATCCATATACAAAAAATACCTCTACAACAGCTAAGGAAACTGGATGAGGAATTACAGTACTTGGTTCTAACACGGAACTGAAAGAAAGTATCTCTTGAAGATGGTAGAAAAAATAGTTTTAAATTACTCAAATCACTCTTAAGCCCAGGCAGCACAGCCTGGAGTGTGAGGACTGTGGAGACTGAGGGAAGGGAGTGTAGTGTGTGCTGAGCTTTGTCTTGGCTCTCAGTATTGGGTCTGCTCTAGCAAAACCCATTCCAGTCAGGCCCTCACAGTCCCATACTTTAGGCTGGTGTACCCGTGGACTGTGGCCCCTACCCACCTCAATGCCATGCAGACCCCTGAGGCTTCAGGCTTTGTGCCCACCCTAGCATCTGGCTAACACCTGCAGCCCTAGTCACCAAGCCGGCACTTGAAGACCTAGACTTCAGGCCTGACTCAGTTGCCAAGTCAGCCTTCATGGCTCCACGCTGCATGATAGCCCCACAGATTCATTATTCAGGACCGTCCCAACCCCATTCCAGCCCTGCAACCTCAGGCATTAGGCCAGCTCTGAGAAGTCCAGAAGGTGCCACCTCAACTCCAGGCCTCAGACACCACGCTGCTACCATGGCCTCAGACACCACGCTGGCACCTGCAGGCCTAGCCTCCTGGTCAGCTTCTGTGAACACAGTCTCAAGGTCTGTCCAGTGCCAGGACAATCCCCATGATCTCAGGTTCTAGACCAGCTTCTGTAGTGTCAGAATGGAGGTTCACTCTGATAAACCTAGCCTCCAGACTCAACCAGAGTCCAGTTGACCCCTGTGGATTCAGGTCCAGGCCCATCTTCACAGACCTAGCCTAAAGGCCTAGACTCACACCACCAACCTCCACAGCTCCTGGGGAGCCAGGCAACAGGCCAGTCCCCAGGGACCCAGTGGACAGGTTCATCCCAGTGTAACCTGTTGCTCTTGTGAACCCAAGCTTCAGTCCTAACCCCATGGATCTCAGCATGAGGCCTGCCCATTCACTGACCCAGTTCGGCTAAGTCACGCAGCAGTCGGACAGCCTCTGGACCAGGCCAGACAGTGTATCCACAACAGTTAGACAATAAATGGAAATAAAAAGCCGTCCAAACAGAAAAGGGAGAAGTGAAATTGTCTCTATTTTCAGAATACATGATTTTACATACAAAAAATCAAGGACTGCACTAAACAGCTGCTAGAACTGTTCAACAAATTCAGAAATTTGCACGATACAAAATTAGCATACTAAAATCAGTAGTGTTTCTATACACAAACATTTAACATCTGAAAAAATTAAGAATGTAATAATAGTTTAATGGTATAAAAATAATAAAAACGTAGTAATCAATTTCACCAAGGAGATGAAAAATCTATACACTAGAAACTATAAAACCTTGACAAAAATTAAAAACATGAATAAATGTTCCATATTTATGAGTTGGATGAATTGATACTTTTTAAATCTACAGATTCAATGCCTATTAAAATTCCAATGACAATTTTAGAAATTGAAAAAAGAATCCTGAAATGTACATGAACACAAAAGGACCTAAATAGCCAAAATAGCCTTGAACATGAGTTATCACACTACTTAATTGCAAAATCTACTGCAAGGTTACAATAAACAAAACAACATGGTATAAAAACAGACACACAGGTCAATAGAAAGGGATTGAGAGTCAGCAATAAATCTACACATCATGACAAACTGATTTTTAACAAAGATGACAGGAACATACAATAAGAAAAGAACAGCCTCTTCCCTAAATAGTGTTGGGAAAATTAAGATATTTGCATGCAGAAGAATGAAACGAGACTCTATCTCACACCATATACAAAAATTTACTTCACAAATAAATGATATAATTGTGAGGTAATGTGTATAATAATTAGCTTAATTTAGCCATTTGCAATGTATACCTATTTCAAAATTACATTATGGTGAACACCACAGATACATACAGTTTTCATTTGTCAGTCAAAAAAAGTAAAGTAAAATTACAAAAAAAGTTGAAATGGTAAATTTTATGTTATATGTATTTTGTCCTAAGCAATTTTTAAAGAAGTAATTGTATGAAACAAGGTGTATATAATTGTATCCTGTGCAGATATATTATATTTGAAAATGTCAACAAAGTTGAGGATGAATGGAAGTAAAATTGTTTTGTAATAAAGCTAGTACAGCAATTTATAACACAAACCCACATAACCAAATGAATAATCCAAAAATGATAAATAAGAAGTGAATATAATGAACTACACAAGTTATATATACTTAATCTCCAATTTTCCTTATATTCTTTAAGAGACATAAAAATTATACGACATAATAATTGTAATAGTGGATTAGGGAGCAATAACATTTAAAAGTGTAATATATATTTCAATATCAACTTAGGAAGGAGAGTTAGAGCTACATTTCTCTATCTTAATTGTAATTGAGTTCATGTAAATATGAATGCAATGCTAAGACATAGATAGTAATAACTACAGCAATCCTAAGAAAATAACTATTAAAAAGTTTAAAAAAGAATTAAAATTTCACACTTAAAAATATTCAATAAATGCAAAAAGCAGTAAAGAAAAAATAGAGGTACAAAAATGATACAAGACATACAGTAAACTAGAAAAACAGTGGCCAATATAAATTCAACCATATTAGTATTCACATTGAATGTGAATGCATTAAATAATCCCATCTAAAAGTAGACATTGCCAAATTGGAAACATACCAAAACAAGATAAGCTGATACAGGATACACACTTTAAATATAAAGATACAAATAAGTTGAAGGTAAAAGAACAGAAAGAGATATACCAGCCATAAGAAACCTGGAGTCTATGCCAGTATCAGATAAAATGAAATAATAAAAAATGTTAATAGTTATAAAGGTATGTTTTTATGGGAAAAATGCCAGTATATTTAGAAGTTACAACAATTATAACCTTATTTTTCACCTAAAGGTTGAGCCCCATCATAATGAAGCAAAGGCTGAGAAAATTATCAAGAGAAGCATAATTTAACAATAAGAATCAAAGTGTTAAGTGCCTCACATTGAATAATAGATACAACTATGCACACAATTAACAGGAAATAGAAAACTTGAACACACAATACACAAACTAGACCTAACAGATATGCATATAGAAGACTCCACCCAATAACAGCAGAATATACATTTTTCTTGAGCTCACATGAGATATTCTCCAAGTTAGGCCATATATTAGGCCATTAAATAAACCTCAACAAATGCTTCAGAGTATTGAAATCATATAAAGATTTACACTATTGATTGCAATAGTGTGTATCTACATATTAACAGCAAAATCAAATTTCAAAAACTCACAAATATGGGGAAATTAAGCAACACACTACTATATAGTTAATGGAACAAAAACCAACCTTCGAATGATGCTCAGATGAATGAAAATAAAGGCATAACAGAACAAAAGTTATTTGATGCAGCTAAAACTGAGCTGAGAGGTAAATTATAGTTAAAATGACTGACAAGGACTTCCAGGAAGATGGTGATGGGACAGGTTGGACCGTGAGAGTCTTCACAAAAGTAAATGTCCATAAAGACTTTTTGCGTGAGTAGGCATGTGCCGGCGGGTGAGTGAAAGTCCATCTGAGGGGAGACTTGGGTTCATGCACCCGGGGTTCTCCTCTAGAGGTGACTGCAAGCCTCCCCAGTCCTGAGATTGGAACAGTTGGCATGCAGGATCGTCTGCTGTTCTTGGGACTCTCCTGAGAAAAGCCAACCGAATACAGCTGATTCTCATCAGCTGGCGCCTGGCTCAGACCATCACCTGTGACAGCAAAGCAGCTGGAGCCCTGGATCTGATCCATGGAGAGAGAAGATGGGGAAAGCTGGATCAGAGCCCCACTCCCAGTGAGGAAATGCCCTCCATAGTCATTTGCTTTGACCCAGGACCAGGCAGAGACCTGCATTGTCCTGTCCAGCTCCACCATTCCTCCACCTTGGTAGCCAAGGGGATCTTATCAAACTCAGAGAGACAGAAGCCCCTTCCCCATGCTGGATCAGACACAGACACATCGGATGTGAGTAGAAGACTTGACAGGAAGCAAGCCAAGTGAGTCCAGATCTGATGCACCCTCCTCCCACAGTAGGCCTGGGGCCTGTGACCCAAGCTGAGAACAACCCTATCAGCCTAAGAGGAGAGCAGAGGGGAGGGGCTGAGATCAGAGCTGAAAGGAAGTTGGACTTACAGGAGCAACCGCATAGTGAGTTTTTTTCTTCTTGTGTCTGTTTCACTCATTTTTGCTTGTTTGTTTGTTGTTTGTTTTAATTTTTTTCTCTCTTCTGCTTTTGATAACGTTTTCATACTTGCTTTGTTTCTGTGATTTTATTGCTTTTTGTTTTAGGCACTGAGAAAACAGACTGTGAGACACAAGCAATGAAGAGTCCCCAGAAGGACTGGTCTCAGGTTACAAAACCAGATATCAAGACATTAGTAGAGAGAATAAATAGAATTGAAGAGAGACAGGAGGAAAATAGGAAGGAGTTGATAACTGAGATAGCAGCAGTGAAGAGTACAGTAAATGAAATAAATAACAAACTGATCAGCATGGAAAGCAGAATTAGCCAAGCAGAAGAAAGAATCTCAGAGCTTGGGGAACAAAATATGGAACTAACCCAAACTGTCAAAAACATAGAAAAGAAGCTTAAAAAGACAGGGAAAAATCTTCAAGAGATGAGTGATTATTTCAAGAGGCCAAACCTAAGAGTAACTAGATTTCCTGAGGCAGAAAAAGAGACAGATACCACCCTGGAACAAATATTCTCTGAAATTATTTGAGAAAACTTCCCTCATCTCATCAGTGATGTGATCTTTCAAGCACAAGAGATTCAGAGAACTCCTGCAAGACAACATATGAGAAGACCAACTCCTAGACACATAGTATGTCACCTGTAAAAAGTAGGTATAAAAGAAAAAAACAAAAGGCAGCAAGAGGAAAAGGTCAGACTACCTACCAGGGAAGACCAATTAAAATAGAAGCAGATTTATCTATAGAAACTCTTCAAGCTAGGAGAACTTGGAGCCCAATCTTCAAAGTTCTCAAAGATAAACAATTTCAACCAAGAATTACTTACCCAGCTAAGCTAAGCTTCATGAGTGATGGAGAAGTAAAATGTTTCCCAGACATTCAATCCCTAAGTACTTATGCTGCCTCCAGGCAAGCTCTATAAGAAACTCGTAAGAAAGTATTAAACACAGAAGAATTGCCAATAAATAACAACACCATTCATAAAAATGCAGGAAAGAGATTGAAAACGCACAAGATTCAACCCCCAAATCAAAAGAAAGACAACAGATAAATAACAACAGCAACAACCAACTCTATAAGAACCTCATGACAGGGATAAACTCTCAGGTTTCAATAATTAGCCGGAATGTGAATGGACTAAATGCACCATTGAAAAGACATAGGATGCCAAAATGGATAAAATATCATGAAGCAACAATATATTATCTCCAAGGGACTCATCACACCAGAAATGACACTCAGAGACTCAAAGTAAGAGGATGGGAAAAAAAATTTCAGGCAAACAGAACACAGAAGAAAGCAGGAGTTGCAGTCTTAATAGCAGCCAAAATACCCTTTATGCTATCAAAAATTTAAAAAGATACTGAAGGTCACTACATAATGATAAAAGGTTCAATCCATCAACAAGAAGAATCCATCCTAAACAAATATGTACCCAATGTAGGAGCACCAACTTTCATAAAGCAGCTTCTAGACAAACTTTCAAAAAGATTTTGACTCTAACACTATCATAGCTGGGGGCTTTAATACCCCACTCACAACCCTAGACAGATCATCAAGACAAAAAATTAACAAGGAGATTCAGAACCTCAACATGATGCTTGGCCAAATGGACTTAAGTGATACCTACAGAACACTCCACCCAATAACCACAGAATATACATTCTACTCATCACTACATGGAATGTACTCTAAGACTGACTACATCCTTGACCATAAATCAAGCATAAACAAATTTCATAAGCTTGAAATTCTGCCATGCACCTTCTCAGACCACAGTGCAATTAAAATAAATATCGACACCAACAAAAGTCCCCCCAAACCCACAAAGATATGGACACTAAATATCATGATGTTAAGCAACTCCTGGGTCAACATGGAAATCAAAACAGAAATTAAAAGAAACCTGGAAAAAAATGAAAATGAAGAAAATCTTACCAATCTCTGGGATGCCATGAATATAGTACTAAGAGGGGAATTCACATCTCTAGGAACGCAAATGAAGAAAATGGAAAGATCACAAGTTAACAGCCTAACAAATCACCTAAGGAAGCTGGGAAAGCACGACCACCAAAACTCTAACTTCAGCAGAAGACTCTAGGTCACTAAAATAAAAGCCCAAATCCGGGACTTAGAAGACAAAAAGATAATACAAAATAAATCAATGAAATAGAAAGCTGGTTCTTTGAAAGGATAAACAAGATTGATGATCCGCTTGCTAGACTGACTAAGTAAAAGAGAAAAAAAAGTCCATTAAACACAATCAGAAATCCAAAAGATGAAGTCACAACTGACTCTGAAGAAATAGAAAAGGTTATCAGAGACTACTATGTACACTCGTATCGAAACAAACATAAATGTCTAAAGGAAATGGAGGACTTCTTGACATCACACAACATCCCCAGGTTGAAACAAGAAGAAATTGACCCTAAGTAGACAAATGACAATTCAGGAAATTGTCTGCGTTATAAGAAAACTACCTATCAAAAAAGCCCTGAACTATATGACTTTCCAGCAGAATTCTACAAAACATACAAGGAGGAACTGATACCAATCCTACTGAAAGTATTCCAGGCAATTGAGAAGATGAAACTCTTCCCAAATCATTTTATGAAGCTAACAGCACATTGACCCCAAACCAGGCAAAGATCTGACAAAGAAAGAGAACTACAGGCCAATATCCCTGATGAACATAGATGCTAAAATTCTCAACAAGATCCTAACCAATAGATTCCATAACATATCTCAAAAATCATCCACCGCAACCAAGTAGGTTTCATTCCTGGGATGCAGAACTGGTTCGATATTCATAAGATTGTAAACATAATTAAATACATCAAAAGATGTAAAAACAAAAACCACGTGATTATATCATTATATGCAGTAAAAGCTTTTAATAAAATCTAACACCACTTCTTGATAAAAGTCCTTGAACATCTAGTCAGAGATGGAATATACCTCAAATTATAAGAGCTATCTACGAAAACACCACAGCCAGCATACTACTGAATAGACAGAAATTGTAACCATTTGCCCTGAAAACTGAAACAAGACAAGGATGTCCACTCTCACCTCTCCTGTTCAACATAGTTTTAGAAGTCCTAGCTAGAGCAGTCAGACAAGAGAAGGAGATCAGGGGTATCCAAATAGGAAAAGAGGAAGTCAAATTATCCCTCTTTGCAGACGACATGATTTTATACCTTGAAAACCCAAGAAAATCTGTCAAATACCTCCTCACATTGATAAAGGACTTTGGCAAAGTCTCAGAGTATAAAATAAATGTGCAAAAGTCAGTCATATTTCTATACACCAATAATAAACAAACATAACCCAAATAAAAGACACAATGCCATTCAAAATACCACAAAAAAATGAGATACCCTGGCATTTTCCTAACCAGAGATGACTTTTACTATGAAAACTACAAAACACTGCTCAAAGAAATCAAAGGTAACACAAAGAAGTGGAAAAATATTCCACTCTCATGGATTGGACGAATCAACATTGTTAAGATGTCCTCCTACCCACAGCAATCTACAGATTTAATGCAATACCAATTAAATTGCCAGCAGGATTCCTCTCAGACCTGAAAACAACAGTACAGGAATTTATATGGAAACATAAACAACCACGAATAGCCAAAACAATCCTCAGAAGAAAAAACAAAAAACAAAAAAAACAAAGCGGGAGGTATCATGCCCCAGACTTTAAACTTTATTATAAAGCTACAATAATCAAAACAGCCTTGAATTGGTACAGGAACAGGCCTATAGACCAATGGAACAGGATTGAGATTACAGAAGCAAAATCTCAATTTCTTAACCAACTAATCTTCAACAAAGCCTCCGTCACCAACCACTGGGGAGAGGAGAACCTACTAAGTAAATGGTGCTGGGAAAACTGACTGACCACATGCAGAAGATTAAAACAAAACCCCTACGTATCCCCATACACAAAAATCGACTCTAAATGGATCAAAGATTTAAAATAAAACCTCAACCTAAAAGAACCTTAGGAAATTCAGGAGACACCCTTATGGAAATTGGAACTGGCAACCAATTCCTGATCAAAACCTCAAGTGCCCATTCAATAAGAGATATGATAGACAAGTGGGACTTCATCAAACTGACAAGCTTCTGCAAAGCCAAAGAAGCCATCAAGAGAGCAGGGAGACAGCCCACAGATTGGGAAAACTTATTTGCCAATTGTATGTCTTACAAAGGCCTAACCTCTAGGCTCTGTAATGAACTCAAATGGACCGAAAAGAAAAAAACAGACAGCTCCATTACAAAGTGGGCAAAAGATACGCATAGATACTTCTCAAAAGAAGACGTATGAGCAACCGACAGATACATGAAAACATTCTCAGCCTCACTAGTCATCAAAGAAATGCAAATTAAAACCATACTAAGACACCATCTGACTCCAATCACGATGGCTATCATCAATGACTCAAAAAACAACAGATGCTGGAGAGTATGTGGCAAAAAAAGGAACACTCTACACTTCTGGTGGGAGTGTCAACTAGTACAGCCTCTGTGGAAAGCAGTGTGGAGATTCTTAAAAGATCTAAAAATTGACCTTCCATATGACCCCACAATCCCCCTGCTGGGAATATACCCGGAATAACCCGAATCACTCTGTGAAAAAGATACCTGCACACATGTATTTATCCTAGCACTGTTCACAATAGCAAGAACATGGAACCAACCGTGCTGCCCATCAAAAGAGGACTGGATACAAAAAACGTGGCATATATACACGATGGAATATTATGCAGTCAACTCATGAACTTCACAGCTACCTGGAAGGACTTAGAGTCTATCATACTGAGTGATGCATCAGAGAAACAATGAACTGAGTATCACATGTTCTCACTCATTGGCGGACCTAGAACAATGATCAGAATACTCTAAGAAAAAGATTTGCAGTAGTGGAACCTGCCGTGGGGGGACAAGGGGTTGGGATGGGCAGTAGTGGGAATCTGCCGGGGAAGGGGGCCACACTTCAACAACAAGGGTACTTGCAAGATGAGAGTGTGTATACTTAACCCTGAACTGTACCCCACATCTTTAAAATAAAAAAAAAATTTAAAAAAATTACTGACAATTAAAAACAGAAAATTATCAAATTAATCACCATATCTTTGACCTTTTGACACTTGAAATGATGGAACACATTCATCTCAAAGCAAGCAGAAGAAATAAAATAATAAGAATTAGTGCAGAAATTAAATTTAAAAAGAGAGAGAAAAAATGAGATAAAACCAAAGAAGTTCTTCAAAAGTAAACAAAATTGACAAATAATTAGTTCCTGAGACACACAAAAAAGTGAAAGTCTTAAATTGCTAAAATTAGAAATAGAAGAGGAATGTTATACCAACATCACAGAAATAAATTTGGATGCTAACATGTTCAGTAAATTAAATTGAAAAATATTTAGATCAACAAAAACTATTTTTAAAAGTTTCTAAGAATAAATGGAAAGTCTCAAAATATTGATAATTAGTAAAAAATATTTCATTAGTAATAAGATAATTATTCAAAACACAAACACACACACACACACACACACACACACAAACACTCATAACTGGATGGTTTAAATTGGTGAATTTTACCAAATCTTCAAAAAGAATCAATATCAATTCTTCATAAATTTTTCCAGTAAATTTAATAGAAGAAACCACTTTCCAACTCATTTTATAAGGTCAATAATATCTTGATACCAAAGCCAGATAAAGATATTATAGGTATAAAACAAACACCAATATTGCTTATGAACATAAGCACAGAAATTCTCAGTATAATACTAACATCTACATTTATAAATATATAAAAATAATCATCCAAAGTGATACTCATTGCAGGAATTCAAGTTTGATTCAACCTTTGAAAATCAATATAATACATTATATCAACAGACTAAAAAAGAATAATCACATCATTATCTAAATAGATACATAAAATGTTTGGGCAAATACAACACCATTTCATATTTTAAAAAATTTAACAAACTTATAAATAGGTGGGAATTTTCTCAAACTAGTAAAGGATGTATATGAAAAACCCACAGTCAACATTGTCTTTAATGGAAAAACACTGAATGTTTTCTTATAGCATAACACACAAAAAATAAAAGCCAACAAAATTATTCTTCTACTAAAAATTGCACTAGAGAAGCAATGCAGAAAAAGAAAATCAAACACCTTGTGTTCATACTTTTAAGTGGAAACTTATAAGCTAAACCAAGGAACTGCAAAAGCATATAGAATGGTGTATTGAATATTGGAGGCTCAGAAGCGGGGAGTGGAAAGATAGGATGGAAAATCACCTATCAGGTGTGATGTGCACAGGTGAGGGTGATGGGAAGACTTAAAGCCTAGACTTCTTCAACAGTGTACAATGCATCCATGAAACCAAAAACCATTTGTGACTCCCGAATCTATTGAAATAAATATTTGTTTGTTGGTTTATTTGCGTATATTTTAAATGACAGATATGGGGGATACAGGTGAGTGTCAACCACATCAGTAGGTTGCATGCAAATGAAGATTTGGCTTCTAACTGGCCCTCACTCCCCCGGTAGTGACCCAGGTACCCTTCATGTTGTTATGTGCTGCCCACCCTCTGTCTTTCTCCCTCCCCTGGTCAGGCCCAGCAATTGCCTATCCCACCCTGCTCGGGACCCTGTTCGGGACCGCTTGAGTGAGAACATGAAGTATCCATTTCTTTGTTTCTGCGATGTCCACTTATCATGATGGTCTACAGTTCCATCCAGTTTGACGTAAAGTTCATGATTTTGCTCCTCTTTATGGTTGTGTAATAATATACATGTACATATACCGCATTCTATTTATGTATATATGTGTATATATGCCACATTTTCTTTATCCAGTCCACTTTTGGTGGGCAGCAGTGTTGGTTCCATGCTTTTGGTATTGTGAATAGTGTGGCAATAAACATGTGTTTGCAGGGGTTGTCTTTGTAGAGCAATCTAAGTTCCTCTAGGTATGTTCCCAGAAGCATCGCTGAATCACATGGAAAATGAATTTTTAGTTATTTTAGGCATATCCACATGTTTTTACATATAGGCTGAACTAGCTTGCACTCTCACCAACAGTGCAGAAGTGTTTCTTTTTCTACACACCAGTACTAGCATCTGTTGTTTTTTGATTTATTAATGATAGCCGTCCTTACTGGAGTTAGGTGGTATCTCATGGTAGTTTTAAGTTGCATTTCTCTAATGATTAGCAAGGCTGAGCATTTTTTCATGTGTCTACTGGCTGCTTGCATGTCACTTTTGAGAAGAGTCTGTTCATGTCATTTGCCCACGTTTTCATGGGGCAGATGATATAATTATAATATAATATATATAATTATATAACGTATATATATAAAGTTTTCATCTTTGCAGATGATATAATTCTATAACTTGAAACCCTAGGGAGTCTGTCAAAACCCTCCTGACACTGATAAATGACTTCAGTAAAGTCTCAGGTTACCAAATCAAATTGCAAAAGATAGTTGCATTCCTATACACCAACAACAAGCAGGAGGAGAACCAAATAAATAGCACAATTGCATTCACAATAGGCACAATACATACATACATACATACATACATACATACATACATACATACCTTGGCATCCACCTAACCAGAGAAGTGAAAGATCTTTACAATGAGAATGACAAAAAAAAAAATGTAAAAATACAATTCAAATTAAAATTTTAAAAAAGTACCATAGGTTCTAGCCAGATAAATTAACCTAGGAAATAAAATATAAGTAATCAATTAGAAAAAATAAAGTAAAACCACCTTTATTTACAATGCCATGAGCATTTATATAGAACATACTAAGGAATTCACTTTAAAGAAACTATTAGAACTAGTGAATGAATCCCTCATTATTGCAGAATAAAAGATTAGTGTATGAACACCAATTATATTTTTGTACAGTAGCAAAGAACAAAATAAAAATGAAATTGTGAAAATAATTTCTTCCAATAAAGAGACAATCCACAGAATAGGAGAAAATATCCAGCCAAGGGGTAATATCTAGAATCTATTTTTAAAAATGAATCAGCAGGAAAAAAAACAACATTAAAAAGTGGGCAAAAAAACTTGAATAGACACTCCTCAAAGGAAAGCATCCAAGTGGCCAAGAAACTGACAAAATATGCTCAACATCACTAATTGTCAAAATGCAAATCAAAACAGCCATAAGATACCATTTCACACTGGCCAGAATAGCTATTATAAAAGATTAAAAACAACAGATGTTTGCGAGGCTGCAGAGAAAAGGAAATACTCATACATTGTTGATGGGAACGTAAGCTAGTTCAACCCCAGTGGAAAGCAGTTTGTACAGTTTGTAGATTTCTCAAAGAATTAAAAGTAAAGCTGCCATTTAAACCAGCAATCCCACTTACGGGTATGTATCCAAAAGACTCATATGTTTATTGCAGCACTATTCCCATAGCAAAGACACGAAACCAACCCAGGTGCCTATCAACAGTGGACTGGATAAAGAAAACATGGTACATATACACTCCGGAATACTACACAGCCATAAAAAATAAGAAAATCATGACCTGGAGGCAGCTGGAGGCCATCATTCCAGGCAAATTATCACAGAAACACAAAACTGAATTCCGTTTTCTGTATGCTGTCACTCCTAAGTGGATACTAAACACTGGGTGCACATGGGCACAAGGATGGGAACAACAGACACTGAGCACTGCTGAAGGGAGAAAAGGGAGCAAGTAAGGAGTGCAAAGTCATCCACTGGGTCCCATGCTCACCACCAGATTAGATGGGAGAAGGGGCAGGGTCATCAGAAGACCAAACCTCACTATCAAGCAATGTGCCTATGTAACAAGTCTCTGCATGTACTCCATGAAACCAAAATAAATACAAAATAATAAATAAATACAGAAAAATAAAAATTAATTTCAAAATGTGCAACGGATAAGATTCAAGAAAAATATTTGATTGTGGTTTGGGATCCACAACTCTATATTTAAAGGCATTGGATTTAAATTTAAATGGCTACATTTTCTGGTATGTGAGATATTTCTCAATTCAAAAACCTTTGGCTCCTATAACAACAGATGTTTCGGTTGTTGCTTGATTCGGTGCTTTTATTCTTCTGAAGGGTGGGATCCTATCCTCGTGGAGTGTTGCATCGGAGGGGGTGCAGTTTCAGAAGCCATCACAAGTCTAGGTATGCATTGTACGACATGACCAGCATGCCCCAGGTTCACCCACTTCCTTTCACTCCTCTTTTCCTGTAAGGGGATTTCTTCATCAGGTTTAATTTTACATAAAATTCCATGACTATGAATGATGCGTTTCATACATCCTCAAGTAAGAGCCTAGAGGTAGAAAATGTAACCCTATACTTCAACAGCTCTCTGTTAATTGACAACATTTGAGAAAGTATGATGGGCAGTAGTATTGTTTCTAGGAAGAGAACTGATATGCTATGGGGTCATTTGTAAAAATTGGAAGTGTAAGTACTTATGTCTTTTTATTTTCTCTCTGTCTACTCCAATGCTTGATACCTAGTTGATTATCAGTAAATACTTATTTCTTAAAAAAAAAAAGACTGATCTCAGTGTGTCATGTAGACTGTGAAGTTTAAGTCATAACGAAAAAAATAGTGCTTGATCAAGTGAGAATACAGGGAGAAGTCTCTCCATAGAGAGATGGGGTAGCACTATAAATACAAGCTCGGGGTTATAAGTATCACAGAATATCACAGGATATTCTAGAATAATAAAGAGACTACTATGATTAAGCTGAAGAAAAAATTTAGTTGTTAATAATGGGCAACAAAGTGAGAAAGATAGTTTAGGATAACATCAGACATTCTTATGCTAAGAATGGTTTTTAAAGAAGCAAAGATTTTTGGATTTTAACTGGTAAAACAGGACTCCGCAGCCTCTTGGTCGCTGGAAGACATGTATCTCCTTATCTGTTTTCCCATATGCCATAGGTGCTGGGAACTGAACTCATTAGGAAAACCTTAAAGTCGTTTAGTCTTTCAGGCTAGTTTGAGTGGAACTTACAAATAACAGCATTCATCAGACCATCCTTGCAATGCTCCATACTCTGAATGAACACTTAAACTACAGAAAACCTGGGAAATGGAGGAATTTTACTTCTGAGTATAGTGGAACATGATGAAATTTGACAAACAGAATTGGGATTGGACTATGCTGAGTGGACAAAGCCTGTTGTGTTCTTTTCTCTCATATTCATTCCAGATGAATGAAGCAAATGAAATGAATAAAATTCCTTTGCCGGGATTCCATTTAACCCAAGACCACTTCATGACATTAGAGCAGTCCCTTCTAGAGATGTTTTGAGGCTAATGGAATACACAATTCCATGCAAACAACATCCCCCCCCCGAGAATATAAACTTCAATCTTTTTTTCTGTTATAATGTAATTGGTGGTGTTAAGGAATGGCCAGTATACTCTTATGATCTGGAGCAATTATCCTTTGCTAAGACAAATTCCAGCCCATACTTCCACTTAAGAATATTTATTAGGCCGAGCTCGGTGGCTTAGCCTGTGATCCCAGCACTTTGGGAGGCCACGATGAGTGGATTGCCTGAGCCTAAGGGTTTGAGACCAGCCTGGGAAAGTTAGCAAACCTCCTGTTTACAATAAATCAAAAATTAGCCAGGCATGGTAGTGCGCGTCTGTCATTCCAGCTACTCGGAAGGCTGAGGCGGAAGGATCGCCGGAGCCCAGCAGGTCAACGCTGGGGTGGCTGCGAGCATGCCACTGCACTCCAGCCTGGGCGATGGAGTGAGACTCCAACTCAAAAAATAAAAATAGAAAAATAAATAAAGAATATTTATTAAAAAGCAGGTGAAAGTGACATTATTTTAGAAATAAATTGGTTCACTCTTTTAAAAAAATGCATCTTTGCAAATTTTATCTGCCATCATCAAGTTTATCAGTTACAAATTCTAGTGAATCTGTTATTTGCTTAGTCCCCAAAATAGCAGAGTCACCAAAATCAGCAGGAATCTCAACTAAGTAACTGTGGTGAATCCTTTGCCAGTGGCACTGAGAGCCAAGACACGTACAGAAAATGTTGCTGATGTCTCGAAGTTATTCTTTATTTTAATTCAAGCACAATTGCCTCCATTCTTACTGAGGAAAACCCATTTCTATTATTTGCATCTCATTCCTGGAACAGTTTAGCTTCATACTGCCACTGTTTACATGAAATGTACCGTAATACAAATGACTTTCATAAAAGTCGCCAACTTCCAACCACCTGCTGTGTGCTGACAGCAGTAGCAACAATTCCGCTGCAGCAAAATAATATTCTCTTGCAATATCTCCTGTCAGATCCACAAATCGTCCTCTTAGGTTATGTGGTTGGTGGAAATAAGACCATATTTACTAATATTCCTGTGCTGTTTCTCAGCCTTCCCAGCATTATTTGTTTTGATTGATTCCGCGGTAGCATGGGGCAAGCAGAAATGTGATCTTGTTTGGAAACCTCATTTTGCTGCAGCTCCTATGGGGAGCGGCAACTGAAAAGTATAAGGTTCAGAGAGCTTGCAGATGGCAATAGGCCCAACGAGAGAAAGTTCAGTGTAAAATGGAAATGCTCTCCTGCCAGTTCAGCCGTTTCCACTCTGCTTTGCCAGCAATGTCTGATGGTGGCCCTTGGAATAGCACCGGAGCTGATGGACTAGGGTGTCAAAAAGAAAGGGCTTGGGTAGCCCCCAAATTAATCTGGTCTGAAGAATTACTTGAGTGGATGACAGGCATGTTTTCCATGTACTGAGATAAGTTGCTATGATTTGGAGGAAATGATGAGAAAGCAGTCATGGAAGGACCGATTTTCTGCAAAGTTCTGAAACACAAATTGTTCACTGATGACCAGGAAGCCACAGTTAAAAGAGCATACCCCCACAGGGGCCCAGAAGCCAGCAGAGAATGGGTGAAGCAGCACAAGCATTTGTGCCCAGGGTTATATAGGAGTAACCATTGAGAACCACGGGCCCCTGAAAACTAACTGCCCTTTTCGAAAGGGGCAGCTGCTTCTCGGTTCTGGCTCATCATTTCCACTGCCATGACGTGAGAACACATGGCCCGTCTTCCCAGGGACGCTTTTTTCCCCCATAAAGAAGTCAGAAATTTAAAAATGATGGCAGGCTGTTCCAAAATTTCAAGCCTGGGGGCAAGGAAGCCTAGGCGTTACAGCTGTGGAGGACGATCTTCATGGGCACAGAGCAGAGAACCACAAAGGCGATTTCAGGACCGGGAGGCACAAGAGGGACACCCAGCCATGATGAAGACAGCACCTGCGGCTTCCTCCTTCCTTTGAATGATATCGCACGCGATCCATCTCTACATTGCTAGCGTCCATGGTCATTTCTCCGTTCTCATCTTGATTTTGACACAGGTGATGGTTTCTTTCTCTTTGAGACATAAGCATCATTTGGATCCTAGGACAATACCCTCTCCCGCTTTTCTTCCTCCCCTCTTGGTCGCCCTTCGTTGACGCCTGCCTCAGCCTCTCCAGGAGGTGGGACTACAAGCATGCTCTACCACATCTGCTAATTTTTTGATGTTTATAAAGATGAGGTCTCACTATATTGTCTAGGCTAGTCTCAAACTACTGGACTGAAGTAGTCCTCCCACCTCAGCCTTCCAAGTGTTGGGATTATAGGCATGAACCACCACACTTGGCTGGCTTCACTTTTGTTGAGATGTATCGACTTTCCATCAGAGACAAAGGAACATTTCTTTGTTTTTATACCAAATACATTTTTAGCATCGGATGTCAAACATGCTTGCATGCTTTATGGTTTTAATCCCTTTCAACATGGCACACCACCTTATTAAATTCAAAACAAAAATTTTATAGATTCCAGAGATGAATATAGTAAAATGTGTCACAGAAATTTAGTAACATATTTTTTTATTTTATTAGTAATTTATGTGTCTGCATCCTGTCAGTGTGTTATGGGTTAAGAATGAGCAAGTGCTAGGCATTGGCCTGAAAGAGCTTATTTTAAAAATTTTTCTTATTAAATAATAATTTTCTTTATTAAAGGTGGCATCTTCAAGATGCCATTTTTACTGTTGTATCAAGGCCCCATTATGATAAAATAAAGAAATAAATAGATCATCTGTGTCAACACAGTGTGGTAGACAATGAATAATGATCATTCCTCTTTCAGCAAAGATGTTCCCATTCTAATTCTTAGAATCTATGAATATGTTATCCTACAGAGCCAAAAAAACATTGCAGATGTGATTACGTTAAGGATATTGAAATGGGGAGATCACCCTGAAATATCAAATGGGCACCATGTAATAATAAGATTCCTCATCAGACAGAGGCAAGCATACCGGAGGCACAGAAGGCAATGTGAAAATAGAAGCAGAGATCAGAGAGAGAGAAAGGTGTGAAGAGGAACATGGCTTTGAAGGAAGCCAACAAGAGCCAAGGAGTAAAGGTAACCTCTAGATGTAGTAATAGGCCAGGCCATTGGTTGTCCCTTTTAACGTCTTAGAAAGGGAGACTCTTTACCTTAGAAGGAGCATAGCTCGGCTAACATCTCAATTCAAATAATAATTGAAAAAATGTAATATACAAAATTATACCAGTGACTTTGAGATTAAAGAACAGAAATGGTAAAATAAGGTGGCCTCTGAGGAGTGATACAGGCTAGATTAGGGAGGGACCTATGACTTTCTTCCCCCTATTCTATAAAATGTGCTTATTGAAATGCATAAGAATGTGTCTTATTGATAAGAATTATTCTCACCATGGGCTCAAATGGGGATTTTCAGTCAGGGATGCCATGGGTCCATTTTCCTGCTGCTCTACCTAATTCGCATTTTTTCCTGACTTCGTACCCAAAAATATCCCACTCACCACCCACACAGTTAAAAAACAAACATGTAAACTACATTTTCCAGCGATAGCTAATGAGACATAACCAAGACTTATTTGGAGCAGGTGTGGGGGCTTTGTTAATGTGTATACTTTGTCCATCATCATTTCCTTCATTCTTATGGGAATCAGATGTAAAAAGTAGAGACAAAAAGAGTCTTATTGTGAATTCAAGGCAATTCATAGTAAACCACATACAAAGAAGCACTGTACAGAAAAATATAAGAGCTTGAGTACCTTATGGCATCATGAAAACTCTCTTCCTCCATTGCGTTAGAGAATAAACGCTTTACGATTTCACTTAGCAGATTTTAGTAAACTAATCTGAAGCAAATAAAATTCAAAACACCTAGATAATGATACCTATATCTACTACATTAAGTGCTATGTAGAATAACAGAAGAAAGTATGAAATATTCTTATATCAAGCTATGTACAATCTTAAAAATAAATTATATATTTTATCTTACTGTGCTATGTAATGTTTGTAGTTGCCACAAAATCTCCATGGAACAACTGAGTTTATTTGTTAGAATACTGTTGGGTAAATGACATACTCATTTAATATAAGATTTACAAAAAAATGACAATCTGTTATTTTTTAAAAGCACTTAATGAGTCTCTGGAAGTTCAAGTAACTTTTAAAGAACATAGATGCAATATACAGCCTAAGTAAGGCTACGTCAGGCTAAGCCTTTCCTCCCTCCCTCCCTCCCTTCCTGCCTTCCTGCCTTCCTTCCTTCCTGCCTGCCTTTGTCATTACCTTTCTCCTTCTTCTTCTTCTTCCTTCTATTCCTCCCTATCTCCATCCCTCCTCCTTTTTGATTCCTAGTCTTTCTACCCTCATTCCTCCTTTCCTTTCTCCCTTCCTTCCCTGTTTCAGATAGATGATGATGATGATGGATACATAGGTAGATACATAGATATGACATAAGATTTTATCATTTTAACCTTTTAAGAGTAGCAGTTGCATTAAATATATTTACAATGTTGTGCAACTTTATCACTATCCATTTCTGGAATTTTTTCATTAAGCTCAATCGAAACACTAGCCATCAAACGACAGTTTATCACTTCCTCCTCCAAATGCACCCCCTGGCAGCCATCATTCTACTTTACGTCTTTTGAAAGTTAACACCTGGGATACCTCATATCAATGGAATAGTGTAGCAATTGTCTCAGTGCAGTGTCCTCAGCTTTCATTCATGTTGTAGCATGTGTGTGGCTTCATTCTTTTTAAGAAGGAATAGTATCCCATTGTATGTATGTACCACAATCTGTTTATCTATACATCCACTGATGAACATCTGGCTTACTTCCGTCTTTTGGCTACTGCGAATAAAGCTGCTACAAACAGATGTACAAATATCTCTTTGGGACTCTACTTCCGATCTGTGGGTGAAACCTAGAAGTAGAACTGCTGAGTCATTCATTTTCTGTAGGCATTGTCATAGTGGCTACACCGTTTGACGTTTCCATCTGATGTGTTGAAGAGTCCCAATTTTTCCACATTATCTCCAATATTTCTTAATGTCTGTTTTTTTTTTTGGTTTTTTTTTTTTTTGAGTTGGAGTCTCACTCTGTCGCCCAGACTGGAGTGCAGTGGCCGCTCCCGGCCCCGCAGCCTCAACCTGCCGGGCTCCAGTGATCCTTCCACCTCAGCCTTCTGAGTAGCCGGAATTACAGGCATGCGCTACCACGCCCGGCTGATTTTTTTGATTTACTATAGAGATGAGGTCTCGCTGCCCAGGCGGGTCTCGAACCCGCGGGCTCAGGCAATCCACTCACCTCAGCCTCCCAAAGGCGTGGGATTACAGGCTGAGCCACCGAGCCCGGCTTAATGTCTGTTTTAATAGTTGACTTTCTAAAGACACTATCATTTTAATTTTCACTTTCCGAATGATTTGTGAACTTGAGCATTTTTTCATACACTAATTGGTTATTTGCATATCTCCCTTTCAAGCCCTTTGCCTGTCATTTAACAGGTTTTTTTTGTTTTGTTTTGTTTTTTACTGTTGCTGTTCTTGTTATGAATGAAATATATGGGAGTTCTTTATATATTCTGGATATTAACTCCTTTTCAGATGTATGATATGAAAACTTTTTTCATTCTATGGGATACTTTTCCAATCTATTAATTGTGTCTTTTGATTCATAGAAGTTTTAGATTTTCATATAGTGAAATGTATCTATTTTCTTTTTTGTTTTGGGTAATATAGTCAAAAATTTATTTCCCAATTCAACACCATGAAGCTTTCTCTTATTTTTTTCTTCTAAGAGTATTATAGTTTTAGGTCTTAATTTATGTATTTGAAACATTTTTGTGTTACTTTTCATATATGGCATAAATTAAGAGTCCAAATTCATTCTTTTGCATGTCGATATACAGTGATATACAGTTTCCAAGCATCATTTATTGAAAATACTATTCTTTCTTCATTGAGTAGCTTTGAAACTTTTGTAAAAATTCTTTTGCATATATATGTGGGGATTTGATTCTGGCATTTTGGGGGAACCCAAAACACCTAGGATTTATTTATCAAAATTGTGTATTGATTCATCCATATTTAAACTTCAGTTATCCTCAAAGTTCACTCCATTTGATGCAAAACACTTATCACGACACTTTTTCCACTACTCAAAACAGTTTCTGAACGCGTCAGTTTTGGTTCCTTTTAGTGCTTCTGTTGTTATTTGTTTCACCTCTTCCACATCAGCAAAACATTTCCCTTTGAGGAATTTTTTCATCTGAAAATATTTTTAAAAAGTCACGTGGGTCGAACTTGGGTGAATAGGGAGTGTGGGGTATAGAAGTCATTGCTGCTGCTTTGGGTCAAAATCTCCTGAACACTCAGTGCAACGTGGGCAGGTGCGTTGTCACGGTGGAAAAACCAGTCACTTGTTTGTCACAACTCAGGACGTTTCTACCACAAATCGTGATGCAACCTTCTTGAAACTTCCAGATTAAAATTTTGGTTGATCCTGTGATCCCCCAAACCAAATTCTTAGCGTACCACAAAGGGACCACCCTCCAAAAGATAATTCCATTTTGTTTGGTGCCGACGCCCCGTATTCCCTTGGTCTGTGTGTCTGTCTGTGTGCCCGCACCACCGTCTTGGTTACTGAAGGTTTGTAATAAGTTTTGAGATCAGGAAGTATAAGACCTTCAACTTTCTCCTTCTTCTTCAAGGTTGTATTGGCTATTTGAAGTTTCTTAATGGAATCATTGTTTTAAAATTTTGAGGTCCCTTTTAGAATGGATTTTTTTGATTTCTAAAAAAAAAAAAAAAGTCATTGTTGATGTTTTCATAAAGATTGCATGGGGCCTATATATCATTTGGGTAGCAATGACATAACAACCTTAAGTCCTCCAAGCCATATAAATGGGGTATATTTTCATTTATTTGCAAATTTAACAATTTCTTTTAGCAAAATTTTTCGAGATTTGAGTATACAATTTCTTCATTCTCTTAATAAATTCAATTCCTAAGTATTTTATTTTTATACTTTTCTTGTCTTGTAATGTTTTTGTCTGGCTCAGAAAAATGCTGCCTCATGGAATGAGTTTTGAAGTGTTCTCTCCTTACAAGTTATAGGTCTGTTATAGTTTCTATTTCTTCATGATTCTGTCTGGATATGTTGTGATTTTCCAAGACTCTATCCATTTTATCTAGTTAATTCAGATTTTTGATACAATTATTCATAATATTCTCTTGTAATTCTTATTATGTCTGTAAAATAAGTTGTAATGTACCCTATTACATTTTGATTTTAGTTATTTGAATCTTCTCTCTTTTGTCCTTAGGCAATCTAGCTAAAAGCTTTTTAATTTTGTTGTTCTCAAAGAACTAACTCTTGATTTTACTGATTTCATTTTTCAGTATATTTCCTCTACTCTCAATTTTGTTCATCTCTGCTCTAACTGTTATTTTTTCTTTTCTCTTTCTAGCTTTGGATTTAGTTTGTTATTCTTTTTTGGTTTCTTATGACAAAATATAGGTTGTGATTTGAGATATTTGCCTTTATTGTAAGAATTTACAACTAAAATTTTTCTACAAGCACTACATTTGCTGAATCCTATAAGTTTTGTGCTGTTGCATCTTCATTTCTACATTTTCAAAGTATTATATTTTTAAATAATTTATTACATAATTCATTGTTTGTTAAGTGCCTGTTATTTAATTTCTACACATGTATTGATTTTTTCAGCTCTCCTGCTTTTGATTTCTAATTTAATTTCTCTGTGACTGGAAAAATACTTTGAATGATTTCAATGTTTTAAAACTTATTAAGAATTTTTTTCATCTTTCATATAGTCTATAATGGTGATTGTTACATGTACATTAAAGAACAATGTATTTCATAAGTGATTTTTGATGTGCTAGAGAGACTCTCTTCCATTCAAAAACAGAGCTCATTAAATGTTTGTCATGTCTAGTCTGTCTGTAGCGTTGTTAGACTGCTCTATTTTCTTAATGACCTTGTGTGGTTGTTCTAACCATTACTGAAAGTAATGTATTAATTCAAGATTTCTACTATTACTTTAATTCCATCAATGTTTGTTGTATATATCAAGGGAGTGCTTTTTTATGGTGCTTACATGCTTACAATTTTTATGATTTTTTGTGTATTGACAATTTCACCATCATATAATGCTCTCATTTGTCACTAATAACAATTTTTTAAAACCTGAAATATGCATCAAATATTAATATACTTACTCCTCTCTTTTGTCTACAATTTTTGTGGAATACATTTTCTATCTTTTTAATTTCAATTTACACTTTTGTTAGATTCAAAGTGAGATTCTTATAGATAACACACAGTTATGTCTTGTTTATCTTTATTAATTTTGCCAATGTGTGTCTTTTGAATGGAGAATTCAATCCACTCGTATTTAAGTAATTACTGATAAGGAAGAGTTTGTTATTTTTATATTTTATTTCTTTTCTGTATATCTTAAAGCATGTTTGCCCTTCTTCTTTTCCAGTAATACCTCCCTTTGTATTAAGTTGATACTTTGTGTTTTGATCTATTGATACGTTTTTGGTATTACTGTGGGCAATGCATAAGACAGACTATAGTCTATATACCGCATTTTCTATTTTATGTTTATAAAAAAACTTAACTTTAATTAAAAATAAAAACTCAAATAATTTTTTTTTTTTGAGTTGGAGTCTCACTCGGTCACCCAGACTGGAGTGCAGTGGCTGCTCCCGGTCACCGCAGCCTCGACCCGCTGGACTCCAGCGATCCTTCCGCCTCAGCATTCCGAGTAGCCGTAACTACAGGTGCACGCTACCACGCCCGGCTGATTTTTTGATTTATTGTAGAGATGAGGTCTCGCTGCCCAGGCAGGTCTGGAACCCGCAGGCTCAGGCAATCCACTCACCTCAGCCTCCCAAAGGCCGGGATTACAGGCTGAGCCACTGAGCCCGGCTATCCAGTCCACTTTCAATGGGCAGTGGGGTTGGTTTCATGTTTGTGTGATTATGAATAGTGCAGCTATAAACATGCATGTACAGGTCTCATTTTTGTAGAGTGACTTAAGTTCCTCTGGGTATACTCCCAGGAGAGGGATTGTTGGATTGGATGGAAGGTCAGTTTTTAGTTCTTTTAGAAACTGTCTAACTGCTTTCCATAGAGTTTGAACTAGCTAGCATTTCCACCAGCAGTATGGAAACATTCCCTTTGATCTGCACCTGCATCAGCATCTGTTGTTTTTTGATTTATTAATGATGGCTATCCTTACTGTAGTTAAGTGGTGACTCATTGTGGTTTTGATTTGCATTTCTTTGATGATTAGTGAGACTGAGTATTTTTTCATGTATCTGCTAGCTGCTCATATGTCTTCTTTTCAAAAGTGTCTCTTCCTGTCCTTTGTTTATAGGGTTGTTTGGTTATTTTTTTCCTTTCATCTCATTTGAGTTCCTTGTAGATCCTGGATGTTAGGCCTTTGTCAAATACATAATTTGTTCATGCTTCGTTTATGTTTGGGAATGTGATCAATCATGGAATATGTTCCATGTGCTGATGAGTAGAATGTATACTCAGTAAATGCTGGATAAACTGTTCTTTAGTTGTCTATGCAATCCATTTGATTGAGCATTGAGTTTAAGTTCTGGATCTCCTTATTGATTTTTTTCCTTGATGATCTATCTAAAGCTGTTAGGGGTGTAGTTAGATCTTCAAATATGATTGTGTGAGAGCTAGTGTCCTCTCTTAGTTTTTTTAGTAGCTGTTTTATAAAATCTGGTGCTTCTGTATTGGATGCATATATGTTTAGGATGAATATTTGTTGCTGTTGAGTTTGCCCTTTACCATTATGTGGTGTCTTTCTGTGTCCTTTTTAACTTTTGATGACTTGAAGATTGCTTTGTCTGATGTTAGAATGGCTACAGTTGCATTCTTCTGTTTTCTCTTTACCTAAAAGGTCATTTTCCATCCTCCAGTTGTGAACCTGTGGGTGTCTTTTGTGGTGAGATGGGTTTCCTGGAGGTATCAGACTTTTAAATCATGCTTCTTTATCCAACTTGTTACTCTGTGTCTTTTCAGTGATGCATTTAGTCCATTCATGTTCAGATTGATTATTGAAATGTTAGAATTTACTCCTGTCATAGGATGCTTTGCTTTGTTTTCTTTTTACTTTTGTATTCATATATTTTCATTTTTGAGTGCTATGTATGCTCTGTTAACTCTGTGCTTGTCTGTACTTTTGTGATGGGTAGACTATTTTTTTTGTTTTCCTGTGATCAAGGCCTTCTTACCTGTCTCCTGAAGGACAGGTTTGGAGGTGACATATTTTCTTAGGGATTTGATGTCTCAGTATAATTTTAGTTCCCCATCACTGATGAAGTTTGACTTGGTAGGGTAAGAAATTCTTGGATAGAATTGCTTATCTTTAAGATTGTTAAAAATTGGACTCCAGTCTCTTCTAGCTTCTAGTGCTTCTGCAGATGATCTGGAACAACACTGATGAATTTTCCCAGGAAGGTAGTCTGACCTTTCTCTCTCACTGCCTTCAGAATTTTTTTCTTTCATGCATATTTTGTGGAGGTGGATTACTTTGTGCTTTGGGGATGGTCTTCTCATATAATATATTGTGGGGCTTCCCTGAATTGCTTATGCTTGGAAGGTCGTTTCTCTGTCTAGATGTGGGAAGTTTCATTGAGTGACTTCATGGAATGTTTGTTCCATGGTGTTTTTCATTTCCCTTTTTGCTTCAGGGATACTAACTAGGCATAGATTTAGCTTCATGGCATAGTCCCTCATCTCTCAGAGGCTTTGCTCCTTCTTTTTAAGCTTTAGTGTTTATTTTTTGACAGACTGAATTAATTACAATATTTTGGTCTTCAAGGTCTGAAATTCTTCTCTATAACTGGTTGATCCTATTACCTGTGCTTGTTAGTGTGTTCTTGATATCCAGGATGAAGTTTTTCATTTCAGTTATTTCAGAATGGACTTTTTTTAAAAAAAATGACCACATCTGCTTTTACTTCCTGTATGACTTTAGTAAGTTTCGCTTCTAGTTTCTCTTGGCTTCGGTTCAGTTTTTCCATAAATTCTCTGATTTCTGTAGCTGTCATCTAGGACAGATCATTTTGGGGGCTTTCCATTGTTTGTGCTCCTATGGCTGCTTTTGGGGACACTGTCTCTTTAGGACACTGTTAGCTGTCTGTATTTTTTCATTGATTTTTCCTCATTTGTGACAGGTCTCTCTTCACTCTCTATATTTTCTCTTTGATTTGAAGCACTGAAGCTATTCAATTACCCTCTGTTCTAGGGACCTTTCTGTGGTTCAATATATGTCACTCAGTGAAAGAATGAGAGTCTGTTCTTCACTCGCTGCTCAGCTACCATCTCAGCCACCACCTCAGCAGCCGCCGCCTCCACCACCACCATCACCCTGCTCCTGCCAGAGGCAGCCCATGGTTCCCAGACCCATGAAGCCCCTCTCAAGCTCCACACTACTGAAACCCCCACCATGGTTGCCACTGTCACAACCCACCTCTCACCCAGAGCCAGGCTTGTGGAGTTCCTCCCATGCACCACTGAAGTGGCAACTACCACCGCCACTACCATTGCCTTCCTCCCACCCTGGGCAGCCTCCAACTGCCACCCAGCCCAGTCCGTGTAGCCTGGTGCTACACTGGCCTGTATTGCCTGGCAGTCTCAGGCTACAGCAGAAAAAGAGATCAACTGGAGCCATGAGCTCCACCCAGCCCGACCTACCTCCCAGCTTGGGATCCAAGATACCAACATCAAAATGGGAGGGACAGAAGCCCATCTCCCATGCTAGATAGACACAGGTCAGATCTGTGTGGCAGATTTGAGAGGCAGCCCAAATCTGAACCACCCTCCACAGCAGACCAGGGGCAACTGACCCTAACTGTGAACAACTCTACTAGCCTCCAATGAGAACTAGAAATCAGAGCTGAAAGGACATTGGACTTAAAGGAAAAATCTCCAAGTGTGCTTGGTTCCCCTGTTTTAATGTTTTTTAAAAAATTCTTTGTCTGTTTGTCTTACCCATCTTTTTTTTCCCTTTTCTCTCTCTTCTTACTGATATCAATAACGTTTTCATACTTACTTTGCTTCTGTTAGTTCACTGACTTTATTCTATTTCTTTTCTTTTTAGACCTCATCTCTGTATAGGGGAATAGTACACCAATAAGGAGGTTGGTTAGATTGTATGTCTGTATGACTGTATGTTTCAGTTTCTCCATATGTTTGCTGCTTTGTTTGTTGTTGTTGTTGTTTTTCTTTTTACTAATATCAGTCTTTGTGTCTCTTTTCATTTGTTAGTCAGTACATTTGTCTGTTTTCCCTCTTATTCTTCTCTCTCCCCACCTCCCTCTTCCCCCCACTCCCTCTTCCATTCTTTTCCCTTTTCTTATCTCATTTTGCTTTCAGGGAGTAAACCTATAACCCCACTGCATGGACAGATTGCAAGGCAGTGGGAAGTGGGTTCCAGATTATTCATACATCTGTCAGCGGATACTGGGATCTGCAGGTAGATTTTGAATCACAGATCCCTTCACAATTAAATCTCAAAACCGCAAAAAGGATCGTCCACAACCTACAGTTCAGCTTCAGAATTGAACAAAACCAAAGGATATACATAAGGAAGAATAGGAGATGGAACAAACAGAAGTAAAAGTAAGCCCTCAACCCCTGAACAACAGAATTAAAGAAAACGGGGGGTGGAGGGGTTGGGGGATAAAAGTGGGGAGGAAAATCTACACAAATGAAGAAAAACCAAAAGAAGAATATAGGTCTCACACAGACACCTGGGAGGTCAGGCACTGAGAAAATAGACTTTGGAATGCAAACAATGAAGCACTCCCAGGATGAATGGTCACATACAACAAACCCAGACATCAAGACATTAATAGAGAGAATAAAAAGAATTTAGGAGAGACAAGAGGAAATAAGAAGGAGCTGATAACTGAAATAACAGCAGTAAAGAATTCTGTGATTGAAATAAATAACAAACTAATTAGCATGGCAAACAGAATTAGCCAAGCAGAAGAAAGAATCTCAGAGCAAAAGACCAAAATACAGAACTAACCCAACTGTCAAAAACATAGAAAAGCTGAGGCGGAAGGATCGCCGGAGCCCCGCAGGTCGAGGCTGCGGTGGCTGGGAGCAGCCATTGCACTCCAGTCTGGGTGACAGAGTGAGACTCCCATTCAAACAACAACAACAACAACAACAACAACAACAAACACATAGAAAAGCTTAAAAAGATAGAGCAAAACCTTCAAGAGATAACCAATTGCTTCAAGAGACCAAACCTAAAAATAATTGACTTTCTGAGGCAGAAAGAGAGATAGAAACCACCTTGGAGCAAACATTCTATGAAATTATCCAAGAAAACTTCCCTCATCTCTTTGTGATGCAAAAATTCAAATGCAAGAGATTCCGAGAGCCCCTGCAAGACAACAAATGAGAATACCAACTCCCAGACAAATAATCATTTGCCTAAACAAAGTAGGCATAAAAGAATAAATCCTAAAGGCAGCAAGAGAACAAGCCCAGACTACCTACCAGGGAAGACCGATTAGAATAGCCACAGATTTATCTACAGAAACCCTTCAGGCTAGGAGAGCATGGAGACCAATCGTCAAAGTTCTCCAAGATAAGCAATTTCAACCAAGAATAACCTACCCAGCCAAACTAAGCTTCTTCAATGAGGGAAAATTAAAACCTTTCCCAGACAACAAATCCCTAAGAACACAGACCTCCAGACAATCTCTACAAGAAACACTTAAGAAAGTATTAAACACAGAAGGAAAGGAGAAAAGAGCGACAATGTTCTTCCCAAGAGTACAGGGAAAGGATGGAAAACACACATGAATCAACTCTAAAACCAAAGGAAAGACAACAAATAAACAGGAACAACAACAACTCTATAAGAACCTCATGACAGGGATAAACCTCCACATTTCAATAATTAGCCTGAATGTGAATGGACTAAATGCACCACTGAAAAGACACAGAATGGTGGACTGGATAAGAAATCATGAACCTATTATTTCCTGCATCTAGGAGACTCATCTCACTACAAGGGACGCACACAAACTCAAAGTTAAAGGATGGAAAATGAGTTTCCAGGCAAATGTTTCACAAAAGAAGGCAGGTGTTGCAATCTTAATATCAGACAAAACAACCTTTAAGCTATCAAAAATTTAAAAAGATGCAAAAGGACACTACATAATGATAACAGGTTCAATCAACCAACAAGAAATATCCATCCTAAACATATATGCACCCAACACAGGAGCACCAGCATTTATAAAACAACTACTAAATAAAATAAAAAAGGTATTGACTCTAACACTATTATGGCAGGGGACTTAAATACCCCACTGACAACCCTAGATAGATAATTGAGGCAAAAAATCAACAAGGAGATCCAGAACTTATACTTGACACTTGACCAAATGGACTTAGTGGATACCTACAGATTATTCCACCCAGCAACCACAGAATATACATTCTACTCATCGTAACATGGAACACACTCTAAGATTGGTCATATCCGTGGCCATAAATCAAGTATAAAAAAAATTCCATAAGTTTGAAATCTTGCCATAGAGGAATAAAAATAAAAATAAAAAAACCTCAAAGCCAACATTTCCCCAAAACCCACAAAGACATGGGCACTAAACAGCATGATGCTGAACAATGACTGTGTCAACACTGAAATCAAAGAAGAAATTGAAAGATTCCTGGAAACAAATGAAAATGAAGAAATATCTTACCAAAATCTCTGGGATGCTATGAAATCAGTTTTAAGAGGGGAATTTATATCTCTAGGAGCAAACATCAAGGAAAAGGAAAGATCGCAAGTGGAGAGCCTAACAAATCACCTAAGGGAGGCAAAAGTGAAGACTACCAAAACCCCAACTTTGGCAGAAGAATCCAAATTACAAATATAAGATCCCAAATTTGGGGCATAGAGGACAAAAATATCATAGAAAACATCAACAAAACAAAAAGCTGCTTCCTTGAAAGAATTAACAAGATTGATGGGCCTCTACCAGAATGACCAGAAAAGGAGAGAAAAAGCCCAAATAAACACAATCAGAAATATAAAAGATCAACTCACAACTGACCCTGAAGAAATATAAAAGGTTATCAGAGATTTCTGTATACACCTATATGGAACAAACTTGATAACCTAGATGAAATGGAGGACTTTCTGACATCACACAACTTCCCCAGGTAAAACAAGAAGATACTGAGACACTAAATAGAGCAATAACAACCCAGGAAATTGACTCTGTCATACAAAAACTATCTACAAAAAAAAAGCTCAGAACTAGATGGCTTTCCAGCAGAATTCTACAAAATGTACAAGGAGGAGCTAATACCAATCCTATTGAAAGTATTCCAGGCAATTGAGAAAGACAGAATACTCCCCAAATCATTTTACGAAGCTAACATTACACTGATACCCAAACTGGATAAAATCCAAAAAAGAAAGAGAACTACAGGCCAATATCCCTTATGAACATAGATGCAAAAATCCTCAACAAGATTCTAGCAAATCGGATGCAAAAACACATCTCAAAAAGCATCCACCATGACCAAGTAGGTTTTATCCCCAGGATGCAGGGTTGGTTCAACATTTGCAAGACCATAAATGTCATTAAATACATCAACAGATCTAAAAACAAAAACCACATGATTATCTCATTAGATGCAGAAAAAGCTTTTGATAAAATCCACCATCACTTCTTGATAAAAACCCTCAAACACCTAGGTATAGAAGGAACATACCTCAAAATAGTAAGTACCATCTACAACAAACCCACAGCTAACATATTGCTAAATGGACAGAAACTAGAAACATTTCCCCTGAAAACTGAACAAGACAAGGCTGCCCACTCTCACCCCTCCTGTTCAACATTGTGTTGGAAGTCCTAACTCGGGCAATTTGACGAGGGCAGGAAATCAGGGGTATCCAAATAGGAAAAGAGGAAGTCAAGTTATCCCTCTTTGCTAATGATGTGATCCTATACCTTGAAAATTCAAGAGAATCTGTCAAAAACCTGCTTGCACTGACAAAGGACTTGGGGAAAGTCTCAGGGTACAAAATAAATGTGCAAAACACAGTTGCATTTCTTTATACCAACAACAAGTAGGCAGAGACTCAAATAAAAAGCACAATCCCATTCACAATAGCCACAAAAGAAAGAAAGAAAGAAAGAAAGAAAGAAAGAAAGAAAGAAAGAAAGAAAGAAAGAAAGGAAAGAAAGAAAGACCTCGGCATATTCCTAACCAAAGAAGCGAAAGATCTTTACAATGAGATTTACAAAACACTGCTCAAAGAAATCCAAGAGGACACAAACAAATGGAAAAATAGTCTATGATCATGGATAGGAAGAATCAGCATTGTTAAGATGTCCATCCTACCAAAGGCAATCTACAGATTCAACACAGTACCCATTAAGCTACCAACATCATTCTTCTTAGACCTGGTAATGACACTACAGAAATCCATATGGAAACATATATGATCACGAATAGCTAAAACAATCCTTAGCAAAAGAAACAAAGCAGGAGGTATCACACTTCCAGACCTCAAACTTTACTATAAGGCTACAGTAATCAAAACAGCCTTGTATTGGTAAAAGAACAGGCACATAGACCAATGGAATAGGATAGAAATTCCAGAAGCAAAGCCTCAATTCCTCAACCAACTCATCTTTGAGAAAGCCTCCAACAACAACCACTGGGGAGAGGAGAACCTATTCAGTAAATGGTGCTGGGAAAACTAGCTGATCACATGCAGAAGATTGAAACAGGACCCTTACCTATCACCATACACAAAAATTAACTGTAAGTTGATCAAAGACCTAAACATGAAATCTCAAACTATAAGAGTCTTAGAAAATGCAGAAGACACCCTTATGTAAATTGGAACTGGCAACCAATTCCTATTCAGAACCCTAAAGGCCAATACCTTAAGAAATAAAATAGACAAGTGGGGCCTCATCAAATTTACGAGCTTCTGCAAAGCAAAATAAACCATCAAGAAAGCAGGGAGACAGCCTACAGAATGGGAAAATATATTTTCCAACTGTTTATCCATCAAAGGCCTGACATCTAGGATCTACAAGGAACTCAAACACGCCGAAAGGAAAAAAACAAACAGCTCCTTTAAAAAGTGGGCAAAAGACATGAATAGACACATCTCAAAAGAAGACATACGGGCAGCCAACAGACACATAAAAAAGTACTCAGCCTCTCTCATCATCAGAGAAATGCAAATCAAAACCACATTGAGATACCACCTAACCCCTGTAAGAATGGCCATCATTAATAAAACAAACAACAACAGATGCTGGCGAGGATGCAGAGAAAAAGGAATGCTTCTACACTGCTATGAAAATGCAAACTACTACAACCTCTTTGGAAGACAGTGTGGCGATTCCTGAAAGAACTAGAAATCGACCTTCCATATGACCCAGAATTCCCCTATTGGGAATATACCCGGAGGAAGTCAAATCATTCTACAAAAAAGATACCTGCACACGCATGTTTGTTGCAGCTCTATTCACAATAGCAAAAACATGGAACCAACCGTGTTGCCCATTGAAGCTGGACTGGATAAAAATAATGTGGTACATATACACAATGTAATATTATGCAGCCATAAAGAAAGGCAAATATGTGAACTTTGCAGCAACTTGGACGGATTTGGAGTCGATTGTCGCTTTCAATAACGACTCTCACACGATTCTTCTGCAAGCTGCTTTAATCCCAGGTTACTACATCGTTCTTCCTCAGCTTCAGCTGTTTGTTTCTCTTTCCCGTGACCTTAAATCTAGTATCTCTGCCAATCAATTAAGGTAACGCGGCACACACCGATAGGCCTGCGAGAGAGGAATGTATGCTAACATCCTCCAGCTGCCTAATTAGGGCTTGTTTTGTCTTGAGGTCTGGCCGCTTCGGGCGCCATGTTAGGGCGGAGGTGCTCCACAGCTCCCCCTTTTTTATTTATTTTGGCAGGAGAGGGTAGTGGTCACAGCCCCCATATAACAAGGACCATGTAAGACAGTCTATCTCGCGCGTGTAATCGCCAGACCGACTGCCCACCTGTCCGACACCGATTTTCTGGGGATGGGAGAGGTGGTGTCAACCCATATGCAGCTGGATATGCCCTCCACGGGATAACTCCTCCTGGGCCCCCGTGTGCAGTACTATTCTCACATCCTGCCCTGTTCTTATTGCCCTAACGTGGCAACCCGGACCTGAGGGGACTGATCCACCTCCATGGCAGCAAAGGCCTGCGCTAGTAGCGCACAGTCACGTGCATTGCGTTGATGCATACAGCAGAGACAATAGAGGCACAGGACACAACAACAGAAAAACAAAAAGGCCATTGAACCCATTCCCACCCACTCTTTAAGGTGGTATGCCGCCTGGGCGATCCAGGAGGCCAAGGTTTGAGCGACTACTGGATCTACTCTGATGGAGTTGACACTGATGATTTCACGACGTAGAGCCTCCGTCAGGTTGTCGAACTCTTGGGACCAATTACCTAAAAGATGGAGGGAAAGCTCTCGAGAGAGGTTAGCAGCAATAGTCAAATTGTGGTATGGGATGCCGGTTACGCATAAAGCAATAGTGTGCCATTCACACCCTATTTGCACCATGCGCCAGAGAATGTCTACTTGTTCTTAGGAGAGTTTTAAGAGCCTGAAAAAGCGGGTGAGAGGAAGTAGTGCCCATGTTAGCAAAAAGGGGATCACCTCTACACCGAGGGCCCTTTTAGATCGCCTCTTTGCCGAGGACCTTCCCAAATCACCTCTTTACCGAGGACCTTCCCAAATCGCCTCTTTGCCGAGGACCTTTCTAGTTTTTTCCCTCCCTTGTGGGATCTACATACCAGTCGACTGCCCTGAGCAGCTGCAGTTCTGAATCCAAGGATTTCGGCTTCTTCGAGTTCCCCGTACGGGCCACCACTTGTCGCTTTCAATAACGACTCTCACACGTTTCTTCTGCAAGCTGCTTTAATCCCAGGTTACTACATCGTTCTTCCTCAGCTTCAGCTGTTTGTTTCTCTTTCCCGTGACCTTAAATCTAGTATCTCTGCCAATCAATTAAGGTAACGCGGCACACACCGATAGGCCTGCGAGAGAGGAATGTATGCTAACATCCTCCAGCTGCCTAATTAGGGCTTGTTTTGGCTTGAGGTCTGGCCGCTTCGGGCGCCATGTTAGGGCGGAGGCGCTCCACAGTCGATCATACTCAGTGATCTGTCACAGAAACAAAGAACAGAGCACCATATGTTCTTACTCATAAACGGGCCTTGAACAAGTATGCTATAAAAAAGGGATTGGCAGTAGTGGGAAACTGTCGGGGGCGGGGGTGGGATTGACAGTTGATGGAAACTGCTAGGGGAGGAGGGGCATACCTCATCAGCAAGGGTACCTGCATGATCAATGTTGATATACCTAACTCTGAAACGTACCCCACATCTTTATCATAAAAATTTTTTAAAAAAGAAAAAGAAAACGAATGAGGGGTAGTTACGTCTGCTTCTTCCTCCACCCGGCGGCAGGATTCTGTCGTTGCAGAGCTTCCCATTCACTATTGAACCTGTTGGTCCAGTGTTCAGCCCCTGGCGCCAGTGCAGGGGAAGAGGGTTGGGAGGGAGGGTATGTGTCTCCCATCCGCTGACTGTGGCCTCCAGCTGAGGTGCCTTCCCACTGAGAGAACCCTTGGGTGTCTGTCATATCTCTCCCTCCTGTTCAGGTCCACACTCCGCTCTTGAAACAGAGTTAATTTTCTGCCGCTAAGGAGGTGGTGGGCACTGCCCCACCAGGATGCAGGGACTGAAGGGGTCTATCCCAGTCTGACTTGGGATGGTCACTAGCAGCTGGGAGGGTACATCTTCTGAGTTCACTCCACAGATGGATTCTATTCCCCTGTGAGTCACCAGTCTGGAAGAAAGTCACACACACACACACACACACACACAATTGCTGCTCCAGCATTGGTCTTTCTCCCATGCTTCTTGGACCGAGGTTGCTCAAAATCCTTTGCCCTGCTCAGGACTCCTTCCACATGGGACTGATGACCCATGCACGCCCAGGAGAGGGTGAACCATGCTAAACCGTCTTTGACTCACTGACCCACTTTTGTCAGCCAGGCAGGGATTAAGTTCTGGTGTTAGCCTGGGACTCAGTAGGGGGTGGGACCCCTGGGTTCCCACGTACACCATAGCTTTCTGATCACTATTTGCTCAAAGAGAACTTTGCCGAGTGCAGAGTGTGTCCCCCTTATAAAAGTGTTCAGGATATTTTGATGTATTGGCAATTGGGTCGCTACCCTCTGTTTTGCTTGTGGAGAGCAGCTCTAGTCTGCAGCTGCACGATGGCCAACTTGTGTTCCTCTTCTTGAAGCGGTTTGATCCTCTAACTGCATTCTATTCTCCAAGTTTTCTGCTAAGAAATCTGTTAATAATATTACAGAGGCTTTCTTTCATGTGACAAATCACTTTTTTCTCACTGCTTTCAAGATTCTACGTGTCTTTGACTTTAGGCAGTGTCTCAGTGTGAGACACTTATGGTCTGATTTGTTTTGCTTTCCTACTTGGAGGCTTTTAGCTTTTTGAATTTGTGTAGCTACGTCTTTCCTTGAATTTGCAAAATTGTGGCTGTGGTTTCTTCAGTTAAGCTCTCTGCCCTTTTTTGCCTCTCTTCTTCCAAGACTTCTATCACATGTATTTTGGTCCGCTTAATGATGATTGATAAGTCCCTGAGGCAATCTTCTTTATCCTTTTTATTTTTGTTTTTCTTTTTGCTCCTCAGACTCAATCATTTCAAATGGCAAACGGCTTGCCTCCAAAATTGGTAATTTTGCTTCTGCCATTTTCAGTCTGTTGTTAACACTTCTGTTGATTTTTCAAGTTAGTTATTGTGCTTCGTAGCTTTAGATTTTTGCCTTAGTGTTTCTCTCTCTTTCTTCTTCTTCTTCTTTTTTCTTTCTTTTGTTTTTGGTAATATTTGTGTTGATATTTCCATTCTGTTTTGTGTTTCTAAATATCTTCGTTTCTTCCAACTCGTTCATTATATTTAAGACTTATTTGAGATTTTTTTTGTCAAGTAACATATTAGTCTTCTTTCACATTAGTTTTCAGATTTTTTTGTTTCTTTGAATTTTTTTTCTATGTCACTTTGCAATAGTTTTTTTAAAAATTGAGGATTTGAAAAAATCACTACTACTCCTACTCTTCGAGGTCTTGCTCTATACAGGGGAAAACCTATGCTAATCAGCCCTGTTTAAAGATTTATGGACCTCTGAGATATTTTTTTGAGGATACATCTTCCCTACGACTTTGTGTTTGCTTTTGTTCCACGACTAGGCAGTCCTTACCCCTGCCCAGTGCTGTTGACCTTTAGTGCCCTTCGCGGCTTTGAGTGGCCTCAACCTGATATCCCTTCTTTGCCACTATTCTCATCAGTGCTCAGAATCAGGCAAAAAAAGAGGCTTCTCAGGTAGTTAAACAAGCTAGAACATACAACTAATTCCCATTCTTTTCTTTCCATTCTGGGAAAGGTGCCAGAAATGTGGTAGTTCCGTCTTGACTACACCACATTGTGCTGGGGAGACAGTGAAGGTAAGGGCAACAAAAGTGCTTTAAAATTGTGTATTATGTTGACTGCTTTTTCTCAGTTAGGCATTTGCCTGGCGGCTGCAGTTTCTGAACTGATTTCTAGTGTTCCCACCAAGCCACTATAGTCCATATGTTCTTGTTTATTTGGTGTTTTCTTAGGTAAATGAGGGCCTGGAGTTTCATAGTTTAAAATCTTGCTGATTTCGTACAGTGAATCATTTTGATTTTCTTCACATCTCCTGTTGTGTGTATTCTAGAGATATTTCTTTGTGGTTACCATGAAGAATGATTACAAAATTCTAAAGTGATGTGTCTAATTTAAATTGGTACTAACTTAAGTATCATATCCTAAAACTTATACAACACCATTTTCTTTTCTGTTATTATTTTACAATGATCATACATAGGTGCTAATATTATATAACCATTTAAGAAAGTTTTCTTTTCAATTCTATATTAACATTAAAAGTAAAGTTACTAACCATAATTACAATAATATTGACTTTATATTTGTTCATGTATTAACCTCTCTGGGTAACTTCATATTTAAATGCATCTTTTTATTTCTTTCTAGTTATTTTAATGGAAAAGTTTCCCTTTTGCATTTCTTGTAGGACATATCTAGTGGTAATGAATTCCTTCAGCTTTTGTATATCTGATAATGTCTTAAATTATTTCTCAATTTTGAAGATCAATTTTGCTGCACATAAACTTCTTGGAATGTTTTCTTGTTTGTTTGTTTGTTTGTTTGACATTGCCTTCTTAACTCAAAAATTTCTGATAAGAAATCAGTCTATAATTTTATTGACAATATTTTGCACATGACAAATTCCTTTTTTTCCCTCACTTTCAGTACTGTCTCTTTGGTCTTCTACCATTTGATGGTTGATATGTTTTGCTGTGGGTCTCTTTGTATTTTTCTTTTTTTAATGTAAAATTCATTCTGTGTCTTGAATTAGAAGACTCACATCCTTTATCTAATATGTGTAGGTTTTGGCTGCTACTTTTTCAAATACTCATTTGCTTTTTCCTCTTCTATTTCTCATTTTGGAATTTCTGTGATGTATTTGTTGGTAAAGTTGATGGTATGCCAGACGCCTTTGGTCTTTGCTCAATTTTCTTCATATACTTTCTCCTAGACTAGATAATTTCAGTTGTCTTATCTTCAAGTTTGCTGATTCTTCCTTCTCCCTGTTGAAATCTACTGTCAAACATCTCTGGTACATTTTTCTTTTTTCATTTATTCTACTTTTCAACTGGAATTTCCATTTGTTTCCTTAAAATGTTTGTTTCTACTGAAATTCCTATTGCTTATCTATTTTTTCTTTATTTCCTTTGTTCATTGTTAATTTTGTCCTTAAATTTTTTAACATATTTAAGACAGTGTTTTACGTATTTAGATAGTGAGGCTAATACTGACCTAATTCAGTAATGGTTTGTGTCAATTTATTTAATTCCTTTGAATAAGCTATGTTTACGGGTGTGTGTGTGTGTGTGTGTGTGTGTGTTCTTTTTTGATTTTTGTTTTGTAAATTGGGTGTTTGGCTATTATAGTGTGTTGTCTTTGAAAATTTCCCCCTTCCTCAATGTCTTCTGGTTTTGTTTTGTTTTTTAATTGTTGAAGGCTTGAGTAGTATTTTTTCCAGACTTTTCCAAACCATTATTTGCAAAAACCTTCCTTGTCATGTGTGATCATTAAGTTTCTGTTTCCTCAGCTTAGGTTCAGTAAAGTTTTTTACAGAGATTTCCTTGAGTGAAAACAGCAGAAGCAAACAAACAACCAATATATTCATAAAAGACAGAACAACTACTTCTCACAGTCTTTACAGATGAGCTCTGGGGTGATGCAGTTTATTTCTACATAGCTAAGCTTGTGCTGAGTCTAGTGAGCAGCTGGGGTAAAATCTTAGGGTCATCTCATGGTTTTTCTGAACTTGCACATTTCCTGTCCATGTGGGTGGCTTTATAATTTTTCTTGTATCTGCATCTGCTTTTGAAAGTTCTAATTTCCCAAAGTATCTCAGTCCAGTGCAGTTAAGAACAGATGTACACAATAGCTTGAAGAGAAAGTCTGCCCTGCTGCTTCCAGTTTGGGAAAGTGAAGGAATGGACCAAGCCTCTGCTGCTCAAGGCAAAGGCCACTGCTGTGCTGTGGAAGGGATTGGGAGAGTACAGGGAAAAACAGCAGCACATTTTCTTGCCATTTTGAAGATGGCTTTTTCATATTGGCACATTTTGTTGGTTAATGTGAACTGTTCTGCTTCTCAAAGCTCAAAGTTGGTTCAGCTTCTGGTCAGTTTTTCAGTGTTTCTGTGAAAGAACAAGACATGGAGTTCCCTAGTCTAGCACTTTGCTAATTAAAGCATAATTAATGGTGACAATTATCCAATAGTCTTATCACTGTTATTATAAGAATATTGACTTAGTACACTTGCCACAGACAGTACATAAAAATTGCCTGAGTTAAAAAGTCCCTGGGCTTCATCTTAAGTCCATGGTTCCCATGGGGGTGAGGTCCAGGTCATCATGTTGTAATCATATAATTGTAGGTTTCAGGGGATTTTTTATGTACATTAAAGTTTGTGAACATTGCACTATACCGTGCTTTTGAGAGAAGATCTCTAGAAAAAATGTTTTGTTTTTCAGAATGAAAATGTAAAACATTTCTTGGAAGATTGAATGTTAGTACAGCATTCTGTAGCTCAGCCCCACAATCCTACTAAGAGAGGAAAATTAGCCAAGAGATAAAAAAGTCAAGAGGAGAAGCAAATTGAGAGAAAAGTTTCCCACATTGTAAGTGATGAAAACTCTTTGTCCTTTTTCTACATTTCACAAAATGTGCCTGACTTAACGAATGTATAACCAGCGTCAACAACTTTTATCCTGAAAGATTCAGATGTCAGAATTGCCAGAAGCTCCCTCCTAGCCATTCTCTGAAATTGTTTCATCTCGTTACAAGAAAATACACAGTGTAAGGTTAACCACAGGTCTGTGTCTGAGAGAACGGCTTCCCTGTCTGCTTGAAATAAATAATAGCGGTATTCAAAAGTTCATCTTCTTTCCAGCGCAATTGGCTGGTGGTATCTTTGGCATAACAAACTTCGATCACAAAAACACCTGGCATCTTTGAGGGAATGCAAATGAATAGCATCACAAAGAATAACTCACCAGCATCTACTTCCCAACTGAATTTCTTAATTCAAGGAGAAATAACAACCTCATTTGTGTTTTGCTTTGTTTTAAACGAAACACGTTTAACCAATGGAAAATACCAAAACCTAATGCCCAGAGCCACTTCAGCTGACATATTTTATGCGATCTACTGCCACTCTTCAATGCTATTCTCCATAAAATTAAGAATTAATTTAAGTGGTCAGCAAAAGCTAAGCATCAGTTTAACCACTGTGGCTCTCATTGTATAAAATATTAGTCTTCATTCTAGGAACATATGAAAAGCATATCAGTTGTTAGGCACAAAATCAAAACAGAACTGACAATCCTCTGCCTGTGATTGCTAGTGACGGAGAAAATCGAGGTGAGCCCATCAACGGGTCATTCCGTTTCTTCATGTGTAATTTACAGATCATAGCATCAGTCTATGTGGTTGTGAGATGTAAATGAAGCAGCATATATAGAGGCTATAATTAAGAAGTTTCCTAACAAATGCAGTAATTGTATTCAATGATTGACTATGGCCTCTACTACATATGTTAACAGAACTCAGGGGCTACGTGAAGCTTTTCAGTGAGTAGAGAGACGAAAGGTACAGAGAGTTGTGCATTAAAACACATTAGCCTTCTGATTTTTGAGCAAATAAATTCTTGCATGTATGCTTTCTCTATGGTCAAAAAGGGAATAAAGCATTCTGCCATTGCTTGGTTTTATTGTGAGGATGAAATGAGAAACTATGTGAAGACTTTAGGCAAAATGTGTTTATCAAGAAAGTTAAGCTATTATAAAGATATTGGTATCGGGTTCTAGAGCTTGGATATATTTTGATAAGGTATTATAAAAGGGTTTAGTGATATTTCCATATCATTATTTTAAGATTTTTTAAAAAGTGTTTCATCTCAACTTGAAGAAAATTTGTGAAGAATATGACAAAATGGATCCAAATCATGAAAATAATACGATATTAAAACTCATTTATTTAATTCAGCAGATAAATTTATGACTGTTTTCTTTCAAGAATATGTAAGATTATATCTCCATAACAGAAAAACATCATGATTGAAAATGTGGAACAATTTGAATAGAAGAATAACTTGCCAAATGTCACCAAACACCATGGGGAACATTCTAGTCTTCATATCTACTTAAGAGAATAAGCTCAGTTATCGAAAAGCTTGTGTGTATACCAAAAACACTGTTGTCAATGATAAGATAAATCTTAAAACTTTGTTATATTAATTAATAGTAATTAATTCAGCTGGGTGCGGTGGCTCAAGCCTGTAATTCTAGCACTTTGGGAGGCGGAGGCAAGAGAATTGCCTGAATTTGGGAGTTTGAAACCAGCCTGAGCAACATGGCGAGAACTTGTTTCTACTATAAAACAAAAAAATTAGCCGGGCATAGTGGCACATGCCTGTGGTTCCAGCTACTTAGAAAGCTGAGGTGGAAGGATGGCCTGCAGTGACCATGAGTGTGCCACTACACTCCAGCCTGGGTGACAGAGTGAGACTCGGACTCAAAAAAAAAAAAGAAAGAAAGAAAGAAAGAAAAAAAATTAATTCAAAGGTCAAGTGGCAGTCTCTCATGAGGAAAAAATTTTACAGATTGACAGGGAATGACAATAAAAACACTTTTTTATGAAAGGGAGAATGTTATGGGCATATCCAAAAGCATGAGTGTGCCTATCGAAAAAAGACTAATTGGCATGTTTACACTCATATGATACAGCAAAAACTGTGATAAGAGGGTTTTTATATTTTTCATGTACAAAAATCACACCATGATATGTTACTTTATTTTATTAAATTTGAATAGATCTATGTTTACTAAAACTTGAAATTCATAATTTATTAATTCATTATACTCATACAATAGTTCACTTCATCCTAACCTTTGTGAAAATTTTAGTTTATTATGAGACACTAGAAAATAGTACTATGAAGAATGGGTAAAGAAAATGTAGTGCATACACAGGATGGAATATTACACAGCTATAAAGAAAGACAAAATCATGGATTTCTCAACAAATTGTATAAAATTAGAGACAATCATTCTTAGCCATTGACCACAGAGACAAAGAACCAAACACCACATGTTGTCACTCGTAAGTGGGACCGAACATTAATCACAGCAGCATAAGGGAAGGGTCGGCAGTCATGGGACACTGTCAGGGATCACGTGACAACACAGAGAGTACTTGATCCTCAACCAGGGGTAGTGAGAACCATCTGGAGGCCCAGACTTCACCGGTACATACCCAACTTTTGTACCAAGTCGTGACTTGTACCTGACATCTTTATCGTAAAGTGAAAAGCAAACAGATAAAGGAACAATCGTCCCTTGAGACTCACATCAACTAAAAATACCAACTGAAGGATAGGCGCTATGAGGACAGCCACATAAGAACATATAACGCGTACAATGTTTGATAGGATCTACAGAAATCGGTTCAGGGCTCCCAGCTTGCTGGACAAGGAGTGTAGCAGAAAGGCTTCTTCTCTTCTTGCAGAGTCTCAGGTGAGCCTCAGACACTGGAAGGATCCTGAAAGCGAAAATGCCGTATATCTCTGATGGAAGAAAAAAAGTGGTATGAATAGATTATGGTCTAAGCAGCTCGAATATGTTAAAAAGTCGTCTTTGGCAATTCCACCTGTATTCTTCACAAGCATTTATATGTTTATTGCTTCGCAGTCTAAACTTATTTACTTATCATTTATTTACTTGCAAATCTATAAGCTTATTTATCCATAAGGATATTTAACTATTGAGAATAGTTTAGATGTACTGGTATTTTATTTAAACCTGCATTTGACGGCCTATGGAGAACTATTTCGCCTTAAATGACACAACAGATATATACAGATGAGGTAGAAAATGTATGTAGCCAGATGTTCCTCCACTTGGTCTGAAGTACAGTTGATAAAGCAGGATCCAGGGACAGGTTTTGGAAACCTCTGACGTTCATTTGCTGTGCGTTCTTTGATAACTCTTCTAAGCCTTGCTGGTAATCTGTAAATGAGAACAGTCCATTGAACTTTCCTAAGATTACAATGAAATTCATTGAGAAAATACTTTAAGTTACTGTATCATAATTAACGACCCATAAAATGGAGTCAACAAATACGATGAGACAATGACGTTGAAAGTGGTGAGGACAGTCGGGCTCGGTGGCTCAGCCTGTAATCCCGCGCCTTTGGGAGGCTGAGGTGAGTGGATTGCCTGAGCCCGCGGGTTCGAGACCCGCCTGGGCAGCGAGACCTCATCTCTACAAAAAATCAAAAAAATCAGCCGGGCGTGGTAGCGCGCGCCTGTAGTTCCAGCTCCTTGGAAGGCTGAGGCGGAAGGATGGCCGGGGCCCAGCAGGTGGAGGCTGCGTTGGCCGGGAGCAGCCACCGCACTACAGTCTGGGCGACTGAGTGAGACTCCAACTCAAAAAAAAAAAAAGAAAGAAAGAAAGTGGTGAGGACAATCGCCCATGAAGCAGAAGGTGGCGATGGTGACAGGAAGGCTAACGGTGCTGGGATGGTGAAGGTGATATCATAGTGATGACAGTGGCACACATGGTTTCCGAATGTTGAAGATCACTTCCTGAACATGGCAGATATTTTGCATAGTCTCTTTAGGAATCAACAAAACTTACACTTGCTCATAATATACCAAATTGAAGGAAGTAGTATGAAGAACATTGTTTCCATTTCAGTTGTAATTTCTATGCAAAACAAATTTTTCTACTAATTATGATCAAAATAAAGTGCCAGAAAAAAATAAGTCATTGGAATGATCCTGTGTTTACTAAGTGTAAATCCCATTTTGACAAACTTTACCCAAATTAAGCAATTTTATTACATGATACATCCACAAGGGGAATTTAATACATAATGATTTTCCATTAAAACTATGCATGAAATAATTTAGTTTAATATGTTCATATTGCAAAATAAACTTGACAAGCCTATATTGACTACATTGAGTTTTTTGTTTTATTGATTCACAAACTTCAAATTTCTAGGAATGAAATTCATTACTCTGTCAAGAAATATTTGCATTCTGAAATCCAGCAATTATTATATGGTAAGATATTATAATATAGGTGTTATTAGCTTTTTGTATTACCATTTGATTCTTACAGTTCATAATATAATAGCAAATACATTGTAAGTTCTAACACAAAACTGTGAGTGAACGATTTTTTTTCAAATGAGTTTGTGTTTTTTTTGACTATAAGAACAACACATTTTTATTTAGAAAAATTTAGATACCAAAAATTTACATTAAACAAGTATTACCCAGATTTACAGTGTTAGACTAGTTTACTTTGTGTGTGTGTGAGTGTTAACACATTAGTCTTTAGTTTCAACTTGTCTTACTTAGCCTGCTTGCTTATATATCCTCTTGTGTCATTAAAAGCTATTTGGAAATATTCAATAATGACATGATATTCCAATGTTTGAGGTTTTAAAGACCAGTATTCATGGAACATTTTAAATGTTTTAAATTTTTACAATCATGAGTGTTATTGAATTAAACAATTCTATATTTTTTAATAGATGTTCCAAAGTGGAATTTAGGGTAATAAATATTTTAAATATCTATTTTTAATCTATCTATCTAATTTTTATCTAATAAATTTGCCCCAATACAAACCACTAGCAGCAACCTACAAGGATGTTACTTTTGCAGTAATAAATTATAATTTTTAAGTGACATTTAATCTGAAAAACGCTATTATCCTGTGTGCATATTTCTAAGCATTTGAAAATGGGGGAAAATTGGGGGAGAGGTATTGAAAGACAGAGAAAATTGCCAATCCCCTAGGGCTGATCTAGGATCATTATTTTTGCTTTCCTCATTTTGCCTTTCTTCCTTTGCAGTTCCGAAATCTATTTCCAACTCTCGCTATTATGCAAAAATGTGTGCTTCAGATTTGTATTATTTCACAACACCACATCTCTAGGAATGCATTCATCTTCCAGGTACACTGCTGTGTTAATTTTGTCAAGTAACACTTCAGACAGTAATGTGACAGTCTTTGTTTCAATTAGCTGTAATTGAATCTAGGTAAGCATAGAGTTCAGTGCAAAAACTTATGAATGCGAATATATTCCCTTAGTGCCGTCAATGTAGAATTCATCTTTTTAAACTAGAACCAGCTAAAATGAATATGTTCAGGCACCAAATTCAGTTGGTATAAATATTTATCAAACAGAATATTTTAAACTTTCACAAATAAGTTCACATGTGATATTTGCTGATTCATTGATCATTCTGTTTTTCTTCTCATTCACAATGCCACGTTTATAGAGCAGTGTTGGAGAATGAGGCATTCCACAGAAATTCATTTTTCTGACAACTGAAGCTTCATATTTTAGCAGAGTTTTTGATATTTTTTATGAAAATCTTTAAAAATGAATGACATGTGTCTGCTTTGATGAACAATGTATTTTTTAGAAAGTGAACACTTGTTTATAAAAATTACCAATGTTATAAATATTTATAGTTAATTAGATTTTAATTTTGATTCCAAATTTTCTATCTACCAATTTTACGTATTTGGTCAGTTGCCCACCTCCCTCATGGTCTTGGTATCTTCATCTGTTAAAAGGGTAATGATTCCTTTTAAAAAATGTTCTGGTATTAAGTGGAATATTAAATGTAAAGGGCCTAGTGTGGTGCTTGGAAAGTAGTCGATATTCAGTAAATAAAAATCATTAACTTGCATTTTGATCCATTCCTGTTTGCCCCCTTAAATTCAAAATGTGTTGCCTGTCTAACATATACCACGAATGACATCAAGCATCGTAAATAGGAAGAAAAGAAAACTCAGTGCACCTTGGCCGGAACACATGGGAAGTCAAGTGGCAAAGGCAAAAGTGTCATTTCAACTCTTTTAGTAAAGTTCATGCTTCTGGTGAGAGGTACCATCTCTGGACTCAGAAATCTACCTGTACTGATTCCGATTATTCCCAAGAATCCAACCCCAGCTCCCTGAGAGATTAGCAGGTTAAAGAAAGTCCACCCTTGCCTTTTTCTTTCCTTCCAATGCCCTTTGAAAGCAGCTTATATTTTAATCTGCCTCTGCAGCATTTTTATTTTATTTTATTTATTTTTTTTGAGTCGGAGTCTCACCCGGTCGCCCAGACTGGAGTGCAGGGGCCTCTCCCGGCCACCGCAGCCTCGACCTGCTGGGCTCCGGCGATCCTCCCGCCTCAGCCTTCCGAGGAGCCGGAACGACAGGTGCGCGCCACCACGCCCGGCTGAGTTTTTGATTTATTGTAGAGATGAGGTCTCGCTGCCCAGGCGGGTCTCGAACCCGCGGGCTCAGGTGGTCCACTCACCTCGGCCTCCCAAAGGCGCGGGATGACCGGCTGAGCCGCCCAGCCCGGCACTGCAGCATTTTTAAAGGCATGCTTTTGACAACGACAGCGTTACCCTGAATTTGAGATGCAAGAAAGGAGAAGACGCTGGTCGAGACGTTTCTGAACCTCGTATCTATCCCCAGGCTGGAGGGCAGAATGTCATCCTCCTCCCGAGGCTCTCCAGAAGCCGACTCACGTGACCCCTCAGAGCATCCACCCTGGTGCGACGCTTGAACGCTGTCCTGTCACCCTCACTCTATCCAACTTGAAAATAGACCGAAGGGTGCAGTGAGGGAAAGGCATGGAGTAAGACATAAAGTCCAGGGATGGTTTCTCGCACTCATCCTCTATCACATTCATGCTTTTAAAATTTTCATAGGGTCTCCAAAACCTGCATGTAATTTATCTCGCAGATACGTGTGAGACAATGACCGTTCCAAAATGTCTTGTTCTTCACCTGTGTTCCCCTGACTCCCTTAGGGGGTTTCACTCATGCATATGACAATTCACAGTAAATAAGACGGGTTTTAAGCCCATTAAAAAAGAGACTTCCCTTTGAGACATTGGCTTCTGAAATAAATCACAAATAAAATGATTTAACATAAAAAAAAATCCAGCTGACTTCGCACTGCATACTGTGTGCAAAAATAATAATAGCTGCTAGTGTGTTTATAAACCTTTCTAGATGGAGACTCTATATCAAATGGTTTACATGTGTTCTTTAGCTCTTTGCAGTCACACAAAAATTCTGAAAAATAATGACAAATCAGCTTTCTTTCCAGATGGGAAAGAATAGACTTTGGAGAAACTGGTTTCTTGTTGTAGAGCTATCAAGTTGTTGTTTTGGAATTCTTAATTATTCTTTTTCTACAACTTCCTGCATTGTCTCAGGATAAGATGGTAAACAGACTGGTCCATTTTGTAACACCACAATCAATTTACTAAAATAAATCTATTTTAAAATATATTGCCTTAATTTAGCAGGAAAATTAGTCAAAACTATATAAGTTTCAGGATGATTGATAGATGATGAGAAATTACTTAATGAGTGCAGTGTGCATTATGCAGGTGATAGTTACAATAAAAGCTCTGACTTCAGTACTATGCAATATATCCATGTAACAAAATTGCACTTTTACCCTCTAAATTTATACAAACAATATTTTCTAAAAAAACTATATCAAAAAGTTCTATTTTGTAAGGAACTTTGGAGAAATCCTCCCACAGAGAGGATATTTCTTCCACTTTCTCCATCCCTAAAGATGATGACAAAAAAATACAAATGTGAGACTTGGGAATGAATTTGAAAGCCATTTGATTAAAAAATAAAATAATCATATGAAATATCTGTGTTACTTATATTTTCTACAAGAACTCTATAGCTAGGTCTTGGCTATAGTAAAGATAAAAATGCAGAAAATTTAACAAGGAAATAATTTGTTTAAAAGTCAGATGATGTTTTCATTATTCAGATACACATAAAAGTAGAAATAAGCTGTGTTGTTTGTATAAATATTTTCATGTAGCATTGCTAATGAAATATGCATTTACTGAACTTATGCGGAATCTTGTGATCACCTCTTCTTTTTTTTTGGTTGGAAAATTGGAAAATATGATTTATTTAGAAAGCAGATTGATTAGAGAGAGAGAGAAAAGGGCCATCCAGCTCCTCCAGGCTGGGTAGGGAACCAGAGCTTATAGAGAAGCATGGCCATGATCACTTCTAAACTTGAACATTTAAAAGTAGCTCTGAAAAAATATAGGTTGTCTAAAAAGCTATGTTATGAAATTGTGCCTTGTTATGGCTAGGCTATGCAAGAGAGACCTCAAAGGGCACATGATAACCACGTTCATATATTAGAATGATTATAATATGTTAAAATATATTTTGCAAGCTTCTGCTCTGTACTCTAGGGAAAAGAATAGCATCACTAAAAAGAAAGACAGGGTTCGGCTCCTTATAAGCAATTTAGAAACATTTGGAGCTATCCAACCATGAGATACTATGTCCTGATGAAATTAACTCCCCGTATCTGCCTGAGTTTGAGCCAAGATAATACAATCCGTTCTGAGAAATGCTGAAGAAGCGATGGGATGAATGTTTGATGAATAGTTACAGACAACATCAAAAAAAATTATTCAGTAAATTTTATGTAGAGATTTTCTAATAACTGTTTTCTGAGTAGGCCATGGGAAGGAAAGAGAAATATTTGAACTGGATCATACGCTTACTGAAAATTCAAATTAGCATCATGACTGATATGCTAGTTGAAAAAGGTAATTAACACAAGGGTGGGTACAGTGACAGTCTAGTCAGGGAAGCCTTCAACCTTTGGTGATTTGTCTATTCAAAATGTGACTTTTTTCCTTGAGCTGTACTATTTTAATCAAGAATTCTACTTACCCAAAATTTATTAACCAAATTAAATCAACACCACCATTCATTAAGTGTGCTGAACATGCACAATACTAGATTTGCATATGAATCTGTTTCTCATTTCCCTCTCAGACATCAGTGTACCACCGGCTAATCAAGAGGTGGTTCCTGAATTTAATCTTCAAAATTACCTAAGTCCAGTCAGGACTCTGTCACCCCCCTCCCCCTTCTAGAGGTAATAAATGGAATTTAGATTTAAGGAATTTCGGAAAATAGAAACAAAGGGAATTTCCTATAAGAAGACATATCTCTGGTATCAGCTTAACTAGAGAAAAATAAAGAATGACTCTGAAAATGCAAAATTAAAACAGATTGTCATTTTAAATTGTGTGGACAGTTTATAAAGTTAGTTTTTATCTAGTGGTTCAACAAACACTAACGGTACATGAAGCATGTGACAATCACTCTGCTCAATTCTTGGGAAACACTGTCACGTAAGAATATAGACTCTAGTATAGTACGGAGACAAATAAACATCAAATTTTACCAACCATGCTACCCTAAAGGTTCCTAGCAGATTATGAGAAAATAGAGACACCTAATAAAGACATAGACATGCTAATAAACTTGAAAAAACATTGTGACAAACAGGGGGAAATAGAGATAAAGGGAGATGAATTAAATTATACGAGACAAATAAAATTGAGTTGAATGCCAAAGCCTGCAAAAATTCTTGTTCTTGAGATGACATACAGTAAATAAAACCATGTACAAAGTGCCAAAGTTACAGCGATTTCTGCCTTATGCAGTATCGAAGTTGAACTTCAGTGCTTTCTGTCATCAAGGGTCAAAAAGCTTGTTTAAATAAAAGCGTCATAAAGATACAGATTTATAGAAGGATTTTTTTGTTTGCTTATTTAGGATGAAGAAATAGGATCTTTCTATCGATCTCTCAACCCCATTTTGTCTTCTTGTTTGTCTATAACACGCTACTGCAGTAAGTTCATCTTTGCAGGGTGTGTGGGATGCCTGTACAAAGTATTGCTGATAACAGCGATTGCATTATCCTCACCGGTAGCTTGAAGGAAAAGGCACTCTGGAATGCCAAGTTGAAGTCTGGAGGATGATCAAAAAGAAGATATGACATCTATCTGTGGGAGAGGAGAGCGAGTGATGAGGATGAATCTAGGCTACAAGGCAGAGAAGTGAAACATGACTGGAAAGTAATTTGACAGTAAATAACACACAGTTAACAAGAGCTCTGGGGGTAGCAAAGAGTAGACATTGGTTTGAGTTTAGGTTTTGCATCAGCCTTTGTGGGGCATTGGCATGAGTTCTGGCATGCTTTGCCACATATATTTTTGCATTCCAAGAAAAAAATGCTGACTGTTTTTTGAAGTGGAGATCGTAAACTTTGATTGATGTGTCGTTATGGCTTTCTTTACCACTCAACTGATTTTAAGGCCAAATTTGGGGAGACCCATTGGGTAAGTCTTATTCCCACCTCCTGCCTCCAAGAGGAAAAATGAGGGGATTAATAACAGTGTCTAATAGCTGGGTCACCTCTCTGGAACTGGAGACGCGAATAAGAAAGGGCAGCATTCAAAATAGGTCGCATAAAGGTATATGCAGCATCCCTTTCCTGGAAATTTCATGCTCTCTCTCTTTTTTTTTAAATCTGCCCGGCTGGTTTCCCAGTTTTAGTGACAAGTGTTTGGGCACAAAGCGATAAGTGGCTGTTCACGAGAGCTGTGAAAATTCAGAGGTTGAGACACAAAGCTAACTTACTGATACTAGAAGATGGTAGCTTATTGAAAATCTCCATGCTGCTTGACTTGTAAGATTTTTAGCTTTCTCTCTATAGTTGCAATTGCATTTCTAAATAAAAATCATAAAATTCAGAGCAAGAAATATATGCAGATTAAAGACAAGATTAAATGTAAGAAGTAGAGGTTGTATCTGCATGATCCTTGACATGTTTTGAGCCATCTTTGCACCATTAATAATCTCTGTAAAAATTAAATACCAATATAAACATATATAACTTAAATTTACTCATTACTTACTATTGTCTTTTGCACACAAAATAAATTATAAATATAATTATCTCATGCGTTCTACCTTTGAAAAAGGCATAGTTTTGTTGATTTACTTATTCTGCAAGTAGTTATTTAATTACACTATGATTCAAGCATGGATGGCATTGTTTACAAATAAATCGACCTGTTCTTCACTGAAAGCAGCTTGCAGTCTGGGAGATTAAATTTGTATAGATAAATATAAAAATATTAGTATAAGTGCTAAGCTGTGTGCTGTTAGAGGGAAAATTCCAAGAACCTGTATTCAGTTGTCTAAGTTTCTTCTCCTATTGAATGCTGATCTTTACAGAACAGATCATACTTTGGTGTGGTCAAGAGCTTCACCACCTACTTCCTGCCTGAAGAGCAACATTAATCTGGCTGTCATCAGGGTGGTCTCTACATATCCATATCGGAATTGGTGAGCTACAGAAATCCAGATAAATAAAAGTATGTACAAGTCATGTTCCTGAGGACATAAGATTTATGATGAGCAGTAAAGGATGGACAAAGTCTGGATAAGCAGGAAGAAGGTTACTTTTGCTCAAGAAGGAGATACAAGCACACCCTTGACATACGAGTGACTGAAAGCAGGAGAACAATGGAGAGGAGAACGGTCTGCCGTCGTCAGATGGAGCCGAGGAGGTGGACTAGCTCCGGGCTGGAAAATACCTTAGATAGGAGGCAGCTACTACAAAGCTGTCTTCGGAAAAAGCATCCAAACTTAGGTTCCCTGGAATGTTTAATCTTCCATCATAAATGTAACTAATAGAGAACGATAATACAGACAAGACAGCAACGTGAACTACAAGACACATGGACCAGATGTCATTGTGTGTGTGTGTGTGTGTGTGTGTGTGTGTGTGTGTGTGTGTGTGTGTGTGTGAGGGAGGGAGCGAGAGAGACAGAGAGAGAGAGAGAGAGCGCAGGTGCAGACTATTTTTATGCGTGTTACTGGCAGCAAGCAACTGGTGCTTCAAAGTTACTATTTAATTGATTTGATTCTATAATTCTTCTGGTCTGTGTCCTATTAGGCTGGGTTTAGAGCTATTTAATAAAGATATAACAATGCAATGTCTTCATGATTGTAGACCAGAGCCTTCCAACATCCATAGTTTCTTCTTACGCAAATGTGTATTAGGAAACCTTGGAGATAAACTGGGCATTTGTGGTAGGGTACACACGTAACATTCTCCATCAATTTTCCAAGAAAAGAAAGCATGAGTGTTACAATATCATGACCAAAACAGCGTAGTTGTATCTGGAGCCAATCGCATAAATCATAAAATAGAATTACGTTATTTAACATGTGTGTGTCTGTGCTTGAAAATGGATGCATTTTAAATTAAGGGAGGAAATCTTTCCTCATCCCAGACATTCTGGTCCTTCCTCTCCCGATTCCGACAGGTGACTTTTGGCTGCGCAAGGACTAGGACAGGGTACCAGGGTGCCGCACAACCTAGCCCTTGTTTCGTAAAAACAGCACTAAGTGGATTGTGCGCTAAGTCATTTCTACCCCAAATAGAATAGTTAGCTGGAAGACTAAAGAACTTAGAAAGGTAGATGAAGAGCTACTCCCAAATTCTGAACCTTTACCACATCACTTTTTTCTGTATAGTGTTATCTTCTTGGGTGATGTGTGATTTTGCAAATCTGATGAAATCAAAAGCTTTACACTTAGCACTTGCATAATATCAATTTCTTTATGCATTGCCATCAACCAAATTAGGCACTTTTCTTTACTCCTTCCAAACAGTAAAAGGATCTAATAGAATATGCACAGCACAGTAGTCCATAGACCGTTGACTTTTCCCTCTCTGCCAAAATAGTGCATGCAAATTGCAAAAAGTGTGTGTAGATAGTTTGGCGCAGAGGTTGAGGTGTCACATAGGCCTAAGTATGAATTTGTAATTAGTCCTTAACGTGTTTAAACTGTTATTCCACCATTTCTAAAACTGAGATGGAATCTACTCCACAAGGCTGTGATAAAATTTAAGTGACTTACATAAACAGGGAGGCTTCCACAGAGTCGGCCTTCAATAGATATTTGTCCTCCAACAGAAAGTGCTGCACGGTCATTAAAGTGTCAAAAGTGTCAAACAGACATGTTTTAATAATTGCCAGATATGGATCCTTAAACAATACCAAGTGCTTGAGGTAAGATAATAGTTCTCACCCATGCTGAGCTTCACTTTAGAACCTGCAATGGTCATTTTGAAGGGTCATTCTTGGTCTGTTTAGAGCCACAAATCATCTCATGCAAAAAAACAGCTGTGCTTCCCCAAAATGGTAATCACATTGAACTTTACAGAGTTGAGACAAAGTACACACTGAGTACTTTTTACCAGCTAGCTTTCAGCCTGAACTGCACAACGCATGCCATATTTACCCTGTCAGTTATCTTGACAAGAGTTGATTGTACCAAATTGTAACTTACAAGGGCAAAATTTCAGTCACTGCGACAGGCAGTGGTAAAATTCTTTTTAAGTAGCAGGAAGTCCTGGTGGCTCAGAAATAATACCCTATATATGTCTTAGAGATAGCCAAAGAGATCAAGCAGACTTGATTGATCTAGGTCTCACATGGATAGACTTCATTTGAGGCCGGCAAACTACGGTGCTTCTAGAAATAAGCAGCCTTGCCAACAAATCCCCGATAAATAGGGTTACACAAGAGTATTATTATTTAAAGCAGACTTTCCCTTCAGAAATGTTGGACAAGTGTGTTATTTCCGGTGAATGACTGTGGGCGCATCCGTTCAAAGTGCCCCTTCTCTGCCAAACTTCATGATACCTCTAAAAAGCGCGTTTAGTAGTGAGAGAGCAATTTCAGTCCTCTTTGGAATTTGGTCAAAAGGTGATGAGTAGTTTTGAGGGCTATTTCCCTTCTGTTATGGAACTTTCTCTAGTACCCGTGTCTCAAGTTTCTCAAAATGCACGTGCTTCCCAGTTTTGTATTTTCTCATCTTTCATTTCCGTCACTAGTGTCCAGGTCGATTTTGTTTCTAGAGTCCCCCTAGTCTAGTGTTCTATTAGAGACCATTCTCTCCTCTGATGCTGACTTTCTGGAGGTGCCGATTTAATTAGCAGAGTGAACTAACTGTCCTTGGCCTAGTAAGGACAAGGCGTGACATGCCATATTCATACTCACCGAGCTTTGGCTTATCAAGTTTGACTCAGAGACACCATATTCTTTTCCAGTTTCTTCTGAAGCTGCATGGTGTAAGAACTCAACATTTGAAATAGTATTTTAATCTGGGGTGCTTTCTGGGGACTGTTGGAGATTGTGAGAGATCTAAATGTGCACCTTGGAATAGCATCATCCTCTTGACTTCATGCTGGTGGGAGACAGTAAAGCTGATTGTGTTTCCTGCTTAAGAGTGCTCAAAAGGGATTGGGTGTGCTCCTAAGAGAAGCTGTTTATTTTAACAGCGGGTGTCTAATCTGGATCAAGACGTTTCCGTGTGCCCAGTACCAGCTAAGCTAGCCAAGAGAACAGGTGTGGACTAGGACTGAGACCCAATCTGCTCATAGAGGAACCCACCCAGAATAACCCTTAAACACATGTCCCTGGAGTGGGATGAAAAAAAATGGAGAAGAGAGACGTCATAGAAATTAACCAGAAGCGGTGATGAAATAATTTTACATCTGAGGACTTTAAATGAGCAACATTAAGACTTCTAAACTGCACTTTCAGAGAAATATTTCCCAAGTAGGTACTTTGAAATAACAAATACCTTGTTTTCCTCATCATCCTTTTGGGAAACAAGAGGAAGCAGTGGTTTCTTTCTCCCATTCCCTGTCTGAACACGATGCCAATACTTCTACGCTCAAAGAGAGATAGAGAATGACTTTGAAGATGTGTAATAGACCATGCGAACTTGGCTCTTGCGATTCGTATGGCTACTACCGAAGAGTGTCCACTTGCTATCTGTAGTGCAGCATATATTCCTACTCCAGCCCAAACAACACAGGAACCACCTGCGTTATCCCTCAGCTTCTGCTGGGGCTAAGGAATGTGCAACACTGGGAACCCATGGAGCTCAGCCCTGGAGGTTTTATTTTTAGTTTAGACTCCAATTAGCCACTGACCTTTCCGATCTGAATGTCTCCCTCATTGCTCCCTGATAGGGTGACATAAGTATAGAAGTACCTACTCTAATAACTAAAGTCTGTAAGTAAAGATGCAAAATTATTTATTGTCATAATGCTTTTAACATTCACTAAATCCTATGAAAGAAGCATCATTATCGTTATTGCCATTTAAGTCATTCAAGTAAATCAGCAGAGCAAGAATACCATACCACCTTGTAGCTACGTTGTGGGTTACCGAGTGAAGCAAGCATGGCTTTTCAAGACCCAGAGAAAGAACCTTAGCTCCTTAACACTTTGGTGCAAGCAATAAACAGAACAGAGGATTGTCCAGGCTAGGTGGAAAAGTGGACATTCCAGTATGTATAGTGTAAAGCTCAGGTACCAGGACTGGACCCTGACAGAAGACACTCAACTCCTGAAAGTGACTTGCAGGTGAATATGTGGAAAGCATATTCGATTCTTCTTTCAATGTGTGAAAGCCGCGACTGTAATTATTGCATCATTTCTGATGTCTTATGATGGGAGGTGGGGTGTGAGAAAGCCTTCCGGAGGCGCGATGCATCAGTTCGTGAGCTGTGTGAACAGGATCACACTATTCAGAAATGTTCGTTATTGGCAACCACTTGTCGATACTGATTTAACACTTTCTTATCACTAAAAGTGAGGGCTCTGGAAACAGATAGCCAGAGTATCAGCTATTTGATTTTAGGTAAGTTATTTAAATGCCCTGTGCCTCAATTTCCTTATCTATAAAATAAGAACAATAGTACAATAGTAACTACCCTATGGGATAGTTATGAGTATTCTATGAGTCCATATACATAAAAAACCTCTGAAATAGTGGCACAGATTTAATTTTGAATGAATTAAACTATTTTTATAGTTAATGGTTTTGATGCCCAGAATGAATAAGTAATCCCTCCTCCACCTGCCTTAAATAACTATATCTTAAGCAATTCATTCCTGTGGATACCACATGCCACACTAATTCTTTAAGGACATCTTCTCACATAAGAGGGGGCATCCCCCCCAAAGGAAGGAATGATTTTTTGGAGGGTGGGCCCCTTGGAGTACAGGTTTCCCCTCTAGGTAAGTGTTCTAGAAACCCATTGGCATCAGTATACCAGCTAGCATTGTTGTGAGAGGTTGCATTCAGCTTCAGTGAAATTTTCTGGAGAGAGTCTTTTGCCCGTTTCATGGAGGGTGATTTACAAGTGCACCTGACCACACAGCGCTGAGTGTTTGGCAGTTTCTGATAAAAATGGCATGCCCGCCATGCCATGGCCCCACCCTCCCTATTCACCCAATCTTGCCCTGAGTAACTTTTTTTGTTTGTTTGTTTGTTTCCCTGTATATAAAAAAAAAGTCCTCAAAGGGAAATATTTTGCTGATGTGGAAGAGGTGAAATGAAAGACAAAAGAATTAAAATGCATCAAAATTGAAGAGTTTAGAAACTGTTTTGAGCAGTGGAAAAGGAGTCTCAATAGGTGTATTGCATCAAACAGAGAGTACTTTGAAAGTGACTGAAGTTTAAACACATAAGAAAAATTCACAATTTTGTATAAATAAATTTAGAGTTTTTGGGGGTCTCTCTCATAGCCAAAACTTTCAGATGAATTAGCTTCTGGGTTCTCAAGAGACTGATGCCATATAATTTTATACCACAGGTGCTTGCCTTATGTGCATCAAATGTTCCTATGGAAGGGAGCTTATTCAATGTTGTTTTAATAATTTCAGCTGCTTCTCTAATGAGAGAAGTGCATCTCTCTTGGCAAAATGATTTCCAGCTATGGCAAAGACTGGTTTCAGTTACTCTGTTCAGAGCAAAGGTACCAAAATAAAAAAGGACCCAGCAAACAGGAATACAATGTGTTGAGTCGAAAAGATTAGTAACTGTGACTTCCAATAAAAATGTTCAATTTGGAAACTATTACACAAACTGCAGCACCAAGATTCAGGTTTTCTGTGTCTTTACTACTAAAACACACATAGACATGTAAGCACACAAGAACACACACAAATCATTTCATCACTTCCCAATATTGATTCAACATTTTCCAAAAAATGAAAAATGAAGTTTACTAGTCTCATTCTTTAATGTCAATCAAGAACTTTCTGGAAATTATGTGCTATTAGATGTATTGGGGGACTAACCACGAAGAAGTCCAAACCCTCTTTTATGTGATAAAACTTTTGAGCTTATATTTATCATGATTCAGAGGCAGCAAAAGTAACCATAGGGCATGGCAGAAATTATAAATTAGCATAGAGAACAAAACAGAGAGTAAAATGGAAATCAACAGAAAGCTAAAAGGCAACCAACAAAAAGTGAATTATCTTGGAAAATGGGAAAGTTTGAGACACAGTAATAAAAAGGGTAAAGTGGGCCTATCGATCTCCTACATTAGATCAGGTGACAGTATGGCAGAGATCTTCCACGTGCCTAAATTGAAGCACAATGATCGGTTTACTTGAGATTTGAGCCGTCTAAATCAAAAGAAAATAAACATGTCTACTTATCATTGTAATTCAAAATTCTTCTTCTGCCTAAGGAATGAGGCTTATACCAAAGCACCTAAGAAATATGCTGATTTTATTCCTTTTATTACAAGTAGAGCTCCCTGGGGCAGGGCAAGCTGGTAAAAATTCATGGAGGCTGGTACATTGTGAGCCCTTGTCTGCAAAGCATTAAAAATACATCAGGAAGACAAAAGAATCCTCCAAACAATAAACTCTAACAGCCTGAACCACGGTGCAGTGCAGCTCTTTCCCCAGTCCAAGTCACACCATAGTTTTCTCTTGTCACTGAATCTTCTTTCTCCTAGTAAGTTTCCCCTGGTGGGAGAAGACTTTTTTCAAGAGTCTGCGTTGTGTCAGCTTGAATTGTCTTGATGTGAGCACCTTACAAGAGTATGATTTTTTTTTTTTACTGTGAAAATATTTACTGCAGATCACTTTTGTTGCTTTTCATAAGCATGGGACTCGCGGGTGTCAAGGAGACTCCAGGGACCGCAGGCTAAGTCATCCTAATTTTCTCTGTTCTCAGAAGTTCTGGGTCTTTTAGGAGATGGATTTGTTAACCAAATAGCATGCAAATTTGCAGAGAAAATAAGAAAAGGCAGAAAACTGGGTCTAAAATGACCCTATAGGCAGAAATAAACATTTTGAGAAAGCAATGGGACATTCTATATGCAGATGAACATTCTTATTTTTTTAAGCAAGCATTTTAAAACACAGCTGCCTCGGGGATCATAAAAACGCATACATAGCAGGCATCTAAGAAACAGACTGTAGAACATGGCATTGTGGTGTGGGCACCAGGACTGTTCCTTCAAATCACAGCTCTGGGTTGGTTAGCTTTTCTGTGCCTGTTTACTTGTATATAGAACAAGGATGTTTAATAGCTTTGTTTTGCTTGGTAAATTTCATGTATTCAATAAATGTTGGGTAGTGTTATTTTGTGGGCTTTCATTTCATATTTTCATTTTTTTAAGATTAGGATGGTTGACATACATGGAAATGATGGCTTATTGTTCTACTTAAAGGATTTCAATAAATACATCCAATAAAATGTTAATCAGAAGGGCAGCCAACAGTAAGCTTTGGCTCATCTGATTGCTGCATCTTCCACAACGGTTTGGAATGTAGCGAAGTGAGAAGATTTGAACACAAGCCAGGATTGGAAACCCACACTTTCCACTTACCAATTAAGTGTCATCAGAAAAGCTGCTCTACTTTTTCTGGGATAAAAAGACAGGGTCTGTTTCACACCAAGACATATAAGAGCAATGAAGATCGGTAAAGCCATCTAACTCAAGTCATGGCAGCTGATGGGGAAAAACTATAGAGACCTCCTGTGGTGACATATTTTCCATTATTAGTCTCAGTCTAGGATTCCCTAATAAAGTCCGAGGGCTATCCAAAACCCTTCTTCTCTCTCTCTTTCTGGCTTAGTTTATTCTATGAATATTCTGTGCCTCTAGTAACCTAACTCTGGGAAAAGTGATGGATGCTAAGCTTACTTAATAACTTATCATGAATTCTGCCCATCTCCGTGATGGTACTTTCACCTTGTATTCAATTATCTGTTTACATATTCTGTATTCTCAGCTAGAATTTGATATGCTCTTCTGCACAAATTCCATGACAATTAACACAGTGACAGCCACATAGTTAAAAATTCCACATACATTTATTAAAAAACAAAACCAGTAATTGGTCCTACTGACATCTGAGAAAATAAAAACAAAAAGAGCTCCCCACAGGAATTAGTTTGGACATGCCGTGCAAGTAACTGACATATTAATTCCAGCTTGAGATATTGCGTAAATGGTTCCAGTAACTAGACCTGCTCCATGTACAGTTGTCAAATATATGAGAAACATCTGTTAAGTTCTGAGCTCTCTAGTAAATCTAAAACTCAAAATAGCCTTTTTTTACAGAATAAGCAGATGGCGATAGTTTGCTTAGAGAGTGATATGGAAATGCTCCCATTCTGTACTCAGGTTCAAGCAGAAATCGAAGAAAGCTCCTAATATTAGTCAAAAAATCAGGGATTATGTCAATAAAAATAGAATATGCAAGCATCAGATTTCTTATGTTTAGACTTAAAATCTGAATGAGGGAGACAAGGTGTGAGTTATCCATGAGTTTCTTGAGTTATTAAAGCAACAATAGAAACAGCATGGTCAGGCTTTTAAATACACTCATGAATAAACTCACTAACGATCTTTGGCACCGGAATCCCAATTATTATTTGTTTTTGTTTCTGTTTTTTATTTTTAATTTTCTGCCTTCATATGACTATAACTCAGTAGGGAAATAAAAGGGTATGCTTTTGAAGTAATTTTCATTAACTTTTAAAACACTTTCCAGCTTTCCAGAATAGAAAAGAAAATCTAAATGATTAACCCCTTGGTAAGAGAAGCATGGGTTGGTGTCGAATAAAATTGTCTTTCAATACAGATTTCACCACTTTATAACTGCCAGACTGTGAGCATATTAAATAGCATCCTTTTTTCCTCACTCAACTATTGCACCGTTGAACAGAACAGAGGGAAAGAATATAAACTTTAAATTAGGATAGCCTGGAGTGTGAACCTGGTTCAGCTATGACTTGGGAAAATGATATCATCCTGTGTCAGTCTCTGTTGTAAAAGAAGACGATGAATCTGACAGGGTTGCTCTGAGCACTGAACAGCACGTAGAAGCACAGAGACTGGCCCACAGTGATTACTCCGTAAATGCCAACTCGTTTCATTACTGTCTTTTACCCCTCTGCTCCCTTTGATCTGCCACTTCAACCTGCACCATCCCCAAAGCGAGCATTCTATCAAAAGGAGATCAAATGCTATCTAAGTGACCACGCCAGGGCCACGGATTCCTCTGTGCTCCATGCTGCGGGGTGAAACCACTGGCAGGTAATTGCTCTGTCTGTGTCTAGATAGAGACAAGATCACCATTTGAAATCGATCTTTTCATGGAGGGAAATCCGACTGCAAACATTAATACTGAAATGAGAAGATAGGTCTCTCCTGGGAGAGAACTTTGCACTCACAATCACAGCCATACAAACACAACAACCTTCAGGAAGAGGAGATTGAACCAGCACACAGAACATATGCAATGTGGGTGGCAGGGATGTACCAGTGAACACGTGGAGAAGGAATACGATGATAATAAAAGCAAGATCTGCAGACTTGAAACTTGCACTCTTTCTACTGACTGTGGCATTTCTCTTCAACACTCTCTCGTCTACTCCCGACCCCACTGGCCACAAACACTCTCACAGGTCTCTTTAACTGTAACTCTGAGGCTGTGGAGTGCAGCCAATAGTCTGCCACTAAATTGCTCTACTTTTCTTTATGCTATTTTCACATTTGAGTTTCTTCTCTGAAACCTCCTTCCCTCTAGCTCACATCTATTGCCTTATCATTATTATAAAATAACCCGCAAAAGGTGAGTGGATTACCTGAGCCCGTGGGTTCAAGACCCACCTGGGCAGTGAGACCTCATCTCGACAATAAATCAAAAAAAAAATCAGCCGGGCGTGGTAGTGCATGCCTGTAATTCCAGCTACTCGGAAGGCTGAGGCGGAAGGATCGCCGGAGCCCAGCAGGTCGAGGCTGCGGTGGCCAGGAGCGGCCACTGCACTCCAGCCTGGGCGACAGAGTGAGACTCCAACTCAAAAAAATAAATAAATAAAATAAATAAATAAATAAATAAATAAAATAGCCCACAAAGAGCTATTTCCTTCATGACAGTAAGAATGCTGTCCCCTCATGAAGCAACCAGAAAGCTGAACTCAGGAGGAATTTTATTTAGTTATTATTAATAGTCAGTATGCACATACTGAGTGACTGTCTACTCTCCGCTCAGCTCAATGAGTTGAGATAAAAATAGGAGTCTTCATGATGAATCCACATACCTGGGATATACAAGTAACAAACACAATGAGGAACAATACCATATGCTGTCATGAGAGGAGGCCCAGGATGGTTCATGATTAACTGCTAGAGGAATGGCATAGAGACAATGCTTGCTTTAAGACTCTGTAAAATATGAGGCCTGGAAGAGTACAGACTGGTCAAAACCAATGCAACCTGGACAACCTCTTTTGGAGGATTTGCAGAACGGAGAAAAGTGCGGAGTCACTCCTGTTGGGAAAACCGTACGAGCAAAGAGAATTTTAAGAAACCGCCCAGATTTTTAGGGCAGGGGAAGCATTGCTTATGCACGATACTTGACTCTGTGCATCTGTCAAAACACATAGAACTGTATGACACAAAGAGTAAAGCCTTAATGGAAACTCTGGACTTTATTTAATGAAAATGTCTCAGTATTTGTTCACCAATTAGAACAAATATAATACCACACCAATGCAAGATGTTGCTATTAATGGGAAACTGGGAGAGGGAATAAGGTAAAAGAGGATGTATAAAATCAAATACAATTCTAAAAATAAGGTTTATTAAAACTAAGCTGTATTTATTCAGGGGAGGCAACACCTGTCAAACCATTTAACTGCCTCAACTATCCTATTTCATATCACTCCAAATTTGACAGAATCATATGACCATTCTCTAGCTCTAAAGTTACCCTGGCTCACCCAAGATTGTCTGTCCTTCACAGAGTTTTGTGGACTTTTTATCGACTTTTGAGAATATCCTTATTTTTGAAGCAAGATCCAGTACTTAAAACATACACAATGTTGACTTTTCTGGCTAGCGTTCTTGATTGAATTACTAAGTTATATGCAGTGTCTTATACTTGAAGTCATTAGAATGAGTGAACTTTCCCTAAATTTAATAGCAATTTCACACAACAGTCATGTGGTTTCGTGTTTGTTTGGAAAGGCACTCATCCAGAAAACGAAATCAACCAACCACCACCCATTTAGGTATTGTTTAGATTAATATTTTTTTGGTGTAATACATGGTGTCTTCTACGATATTTTAAAAACACATCTTTTTCTGAGTCCCAGGAAAGTCATTAACCAAACGTGAGTCAAGATTTCTGTGACAGATTGCTTTCCAGAAGAACTTCCTAGTGATTTCATTGAAAGATAACATGGAATTCATGATAAAGAGAAAGGTGATCGATGGAGTGCAGTATTTTTGTTTTGTCATAATAAATTACCACAAACTCAATGGTTTGAGACAACACAAATATATTACATTACAGTTCTAGGATCAGAAGTCCAAAGTGAGTTTGACACAATGAAAATCAAGGTTTAGGCAGGGCTTTGTTCCTTCGGTAGGCTTTAGGGGTGAATCTTGTTCCTTACTTCTATTTGATAGAGAGAATTTAAATTCCTTGATGAGCAGCCCCTTCCTGCACATTCAAGCACATCATTCCAGCCTACCCTTCATCATCACATCACCTTTTCTGAGTCTGATTCTCCTGCCTCCATTTACAAAAACCCTGATGATTATACTGGGTTTACCAGAGACTCCCAGGATAAGCTCCCCATATCGACATCTTTAACTTTATGCCATCTGCAAACTCTTTTTTCCTGAGGATCAGGATGTGGACATCTTTGGGTGCTCATTATTCAACATACCACTGAGACTACATCAGAAGGTGGTACAGATGGCTTATGTGATTAAGGAATGGAATGAAAGAGTCATGGGACATATGAGAGTTAAAAGATAAGGAAAGAATCCTGAGAATGAAAAAAAAAGAATCGAATGTGCATCAATGAAGCCTAAGTATAACATTTAGCACACAGGGTTATTTTGAGGAAATGTATTATTAAGAGGATCCTTGGAGAAATGTCATTTGACATACACAAAATATGGATTGTAGGTGTCTCCATTATCCTTTCTTGGCAATTACAATAAAGAATGTGAAAATTCACTCTCAGTTTTGGCTTATCATGCAGCTCTGCAATTTGTAAAGGATTTGCAGGGGAAAGGATTAGATAATGTGATTTGAGTGTATTATGTAAATGAGCCTTTTGTTTCCTGTCTATGTTCAACTTATGAGCAGAAAAGTTACATGCTTCTTCAAAGATTTAATGTAAATTTTCCTCTTTTCATTTTTCCCCAAGATATATATGATTTTAATAAACATGATAAGGTTTACAAGAAGTTGCTCTTTTAACAAATCATGATGTTTTATGCCAAACAATGAGTTTGAGCAAAGAGACAAACCTAGGATTTATGCCTTTGCTACTTAGTAAATATAGTTAAAATTTTAATCTTAGTCTCAGTTTTATCATCTAAAACATGAGTAATTTAATGCCTTCCTTATTCGTATTTTAAATAATTAAATAGGATAACATACACAAAGCACCCAAGATATAATAGTAGTCATTCTTTATTGAGTGACGCCTAGTGGCTCAGTAAATGGTAACCATAGTTAAGTAAATACATAATGCCTATTAATCTATTTATCCACTTTACCAATACTTACAATATGTCAGTCAGCAGGCTGCAGCTGGCTAAGACTACAAGTGGCGAGACTAGAGTGAAATCTTCTTTATCCATGCTGAACCCATAGCACTTAGTTTAATTTCTGATAAAAAATAGGTTTCTAATTAGTTTATACCCAATTAACTCATGGAAAAATGGTAAACAGTTTCTTAAATCAAAATTTTTACCCTCTACTTGCTAGGGTGGGGGAAAGAAAATGAAAGACCTGCTTGAGATTGTTTTACCTTTAATTTTTTTTTGTAAGTAAGAGTACTCTAAAACGATGATGGAAAGTATAATATAGTAGATACATAAACCAGTAATGCATTATAAAGTATTATGTGTTGAACATAATTGCTTATGTTTTTATATCACTGGTAGTGCAGTAGGTTGGCTTACGTTAGCATCGCCACAAACATGTGAGTAATGTGTTATGATACAATGTTATGACAGCTATGATATCACTAGGTTATGGGAATTTTTCAGCTCCATTATAGTCTTTTAGGACCACCATTGTATATGTGGTGTGTCATTGACCGAAGCATTGTTATGTGGCACATTTACTGTGTGGTAAGGTGAACAAACAACCCAGCGTTGTGTAGGACAAAAGATTATGGTTGATGCATAAAACAGAATGCAAAAATGTCTGGGAGAAATAGCTTGGGAGAAACCTTCTTTGGGAAATTAGGGCATTCAAGAGCATGCATGTATCTGGAGAGTTTAAAAAGCCACTTGTGCAGAATCCCATCTTAAAAAATATATACCTTTAGTTAAGGGAAAATGTGCTCAATTTTTTTGAAAATAAATTGCCTGAATGATTCAACTTTTTCTTGTGTCTATAAGCTAAAATATCTTTCAATTGGGTGCATTTTGCTGCCATTGTATGTTAAATGGTACCAATGTTTTTTACAGAAGAATTGAAAAAAAATCTTTTAAGAAATTTAGAATACAAGAAAGTCACATGCATGCCCAGGGAAGGATGCATGTTCAATAAAGACCTGAGAAGACCCTAAACATTTTACTTCTGGATGATTTCTAGCTTCTTTGCAAGCAAGAAGTATAGCATACGGTGGGGTTATAAACAGTCTGGCTGGGCTTGGAAGAAGTTTCTCAGGACCGAATTCATCTCTAAAAACTGGAAGCTCCTTCCTTCCTTCCTTCCTTCCTTCCTTCCTTCCTTCCTTCCTTCCTTCCTTCCCCCTCCCTCTCTCTCCCTTCCGTCTCCCCCTCCATCTCCCCCTCCCTCCCCTCCTTCCCACTCCTTCTCTCTCTCTCTCTCTTTCTTCCCCTCTGTCTCCCCCTCATCTGCCCCTCCACCTTCTCCTCATTCTCCTCTCCGTCTCTTCCTGTCTTCCTTCCTTCTTTCTTTTGTTTTCCTTCATTTTTTTTTCTTTCATTTTTTTTTTTTTGCTTGTTTTCTGGCTTCTACTGTTTAAGGGATTTCTTTCCCCAAAAGAAAGAGACACTTTGGAGTCCACAAAGCAAAGAATAAGGACTTGAAAAAATAATTGGGGAAAGCCTCCTCTCCCAAAAAAACTAGAGCCTACAGAAAATAACAAGAACAAAAAATCCTAAGTAAGGAAAATCTTATTTATGGAGGCACTGCATGATAATATCCAAAATAACCCGTTTCCAACGAAAGTGAAGAGGCATTCACAGATGAAATCATCAGCAGAAACTATCCTTGAGGAAGAACTTGGGTACTTTAAAATTACTGGACAAATATTTTAAATCAAGTGTCTTAAACATGCTCAAAGTACCAAAGAAAAATGGGACAATTTGGTTTTTGAAAAGTGTGTGTAAACCGTTAAACAGGGAAATAATCATCTCCTTAAAAATTTTGTGATGGAACAACTGAATATACACAAGCAAAAAAATAAATAAAGAACAATATGTTAGACTCTTACATCAAACCACATTCAAAAAACTAAAACTGGGTCCAAGACCTAAAATAAGAGTTGAACCATAAAACTCTTAGAAAAAACATAAAAATGAAACTTTGTGACCTTGAATTTGGCAATGGATCCTTAGCTATAACATGAAAGTCAAAGTATTTTTTAAAAAGATAAATTAGTCATCATCTAAATTAAAAACTTTTAGGCAGCAAAAGACATTATCAATAAAATGAAAAGACCACCTACAAAAATAAAAAATTATTTCCAAATAATAGATTTTAGAAAGTATTCAGAATATGCAAAGGATTCTTACAACTCAGTAATAAAAAACCAAGCAAACCCACTGAAAAAAGTAGGCAAATGTCTGGAGTAAACATTTCTTCAAAGAAAATATGTACACGGCCAACAAATATTTGAAAAGGTGGTTGGCATCTTTCATCGTTATGGAAATGAAAATCAAATTCACCATGAGGCAGCACTTCACAATATTAGTATGTCTGTAGTAAAAAGAAAAACAGAAAATAGCAAGTGTTTATGTGGATGTGGGAAGATGAAAACTTTTACACATTGGTAATAGAAACCCAAAATGGTGCAGCATCTGTAAAAACAGTTTGATGGTTTCTAAAAGTTGAAAATAGAGATACTGTATGACCTAATATATAGTTCCCTAGGAATATACTCCAAAGAATTCAAAGCAGGTGCTCAAACAAATATTAGAATATACATCTCCATAACAGCACTATTTATAATACTTACATGGTGAAAACAGCCCTAATATTCATCTGCGAATGAATCTTATATTATATAGCCATGAAAGAAATGAAGAGCCTATACATGCTATAGGAACCTCAAAAATTAGGCTAAGTGGGAGAAGTCAGACCCAAAAAGCTCACACATTGTGTGATTCCGCTTATTGACATACCCAGAATAGGTAAATCCATAGAAATAGAATGCCGGTGAGTAGTTGCTAGGACCTGGGGAAAGGCGAGAGTAAGAATAAACTGCATTATGGGAACATGTTTTCCCTTTTTGGTTAGCAAAATACTGTGGAACTAAGTAGAGGTTGTGTTCGCCCAACTTTACCAATTTACTCAGTTCTACTGAGCAGTTCAGATAAAGGGGTAATTTTATGTTCCACGAATCTTATCTCACTCTAATTACCAAAAAGCAAACCACATTTATCCTGGCATAGACAGCAATAAATGTATGTTTGGAAAAAGATTACACCAAATGACATGGCTAAAGATATAAACGTTTTTAAAAGACATTTGATACATACAGGGCTAATCATGTTGGGTCCGTAACAGATTATTTTTGGAGATAATGGTATTTTGAAGCAGCTCAGACTTTGACATCAGAGATGATATCCCCGAGAGAGAATGAGAAAGCAAAAGAAGGACTGGATACTAAGTAACAGTCTAGTGTAGTATTTCTCATGTTCTTATGTATTTTCTGAGGATGTGATTAGGTACGAACAGGGAGAAATCGTTATTTATGGCTGCAGTTAAGTCTAACTGTTATAAAGTTATGATCATAGATAATAAAACAAAGCAACTACTACATGCAAGTGCTTCAAAGAAGACTATTTTAGTATAATTTAAACAATACGTTATAATAATGAAATGGTAAGAGATACCACTTCACTCAAAAACCAGGCTGCTTAAATGGGTCTTCTAAGAAATGTCTCCTGAATATCCACATCTTCATCACTCACTTGCTTTTTCCCTGGTCATGTAACACTCTGTCTAGACCACATGGTCCAACAGAAACATGATGTTAGACACCTTTATAAACCACATATGCAATTTTTAAGTATTCTTATATTCACACTAAAAAAAAAGAAACTTAAAAATGTGGTATAATTAAACTTATTGATATCTATATTTAACTCTAAAACACTGCTTCAGATAAAGCCAGTATAAATATTAATGAGATATTTCACATTTTCATTTTTGTATGAATTCTTTCAAATTAGGTAAATACTTTACACTATACCATATCTGAATCCAGACTTGTGTCTAGTGACTTACAAATGGTGTTGTACGCAGGTAGACAATTACGATAATATATACTAAAATATGTCATTGTAGTTACTGAAAAATTTTAGTCATCAACCCAATATAAAAATATGCAGTAAAAGTATTTATGAAGTGTTACATGAAAAAGACGTAGCTTAAAGTTTTTAGCAGAAAAATTCGAATATACAGGATAACCATAGTCATGAGAACTAAACATGCATTTTCTTCCCTTCTTTCTTTCTTTCCTTTCTTCTTTCCTCTCTTCTTTCCTTTTTAAAAAAATTATAACATATAAATTTGCTTCAAACACAAGTGCCTTCTACTTGTGGCCATACACAATTGTGTTCAAGAAGATATATATATATGATGTGATGACATATATATATATACATATATATGATGTGAATGTAAATTCACACCAAAGATCTATATATATATATATATATATATAGATCTTTGGTGTGAATTTACATTCACATCATAAATGCTTGAAAGTACCTATACCTATATTTTTGCTATTAGTGAGAATTGTTATTAAATTTCTTAATTTTTTGCTTTAATTTCTGTTATCTCTCAATTATTAAATTTTATCTCTACTATTTACTATTTAACTGAACTTGATCAATTTGCTGTGCTGGGTCCTTGTTTAGATAAAACATGCAAGAACTGTTTCTAAGCTATATCCACTACTTCAACGTTTTCTTATTAAATATTTGTTTTATTTGATATTTATTATCTAAATGTAGATTAAATATTGTGTAATTTTTGTTCTTTTAAAAAATAATATAAATATTTAAGACTATAAATTTTCCCCTGGGGGAGACATATATATGTATATAAAATATATATATATTATATGATACATTTTATAAATATGTTTTTCAATTTATGATGGAGTTATGTCTCTATAACCCCATTGTAAGGCGAAAATATTCTAAGTCAAAAATGCATTAAATACTATAATCAACCCATCATAAGATAGAAAAATTGCATGCCAAAGAATGTCTGTGTATTGTGTGTGTGTGTATAGTCTATATCACACTTGTTGGCTAAATAATATATTATTTAATATTCAATTACTCTGTAATTCTTTACAAAGTAAGTAAATATCAGTACCCACATGGAGCATAAATTTTAACAGAGGCAGGCAATAAAATAATAACTGGTGGAGCACTTTGGACAGTGATTAGTACTGTACAAAAGAAAAAAGAAAACAGTGGTATCTTTATGTGTAGAAGTACTGCTTGCAGTAATAAAGAGTGGTTATGCTACGCCTCATTGAAAAGCTAAAATTTAAATTAAATAAATAAAGGAAGGAAGGAAGCCAGGGAGTTATCTACGCAGTTGTATGGCAGAAGAGTATTTCAGGCAGAGGAAACAGCAGAGCAGAGGCTTTAAGGTTGATGTGTTCCAGCGATTCCCAGAAGGCCGGCTGCTAGAGTCGAGTGAGCAGCATGGAGAATCACAGGAAACAAGGCCCAAGAGGGGTGGGGGGTGGGGGGGTGGCTAGCTACGATAAGGACTCAGGGCCATTCGAATCGCCCTCATTTTGGCTCTAAATTGAGAGGGTTAACTAGCGTTTGTGGATACAGGTAAAAATGACCCGACTTCTGTTTTAAAGAATTGTCTTGTGTTGTGTTGGGAATATTACTTTAGGAGGTAAGAGTGTAAACAAAAATCTGATTTAATAGGCATATAAAATAACCCTGGTGAAAAATAATGATGGTTTAGATCAAGGTGTAAGCAATAAAGGTAGATAGAAGTATTTGGATTCCAGGTATAGTTTACAAGTAGAAATAGCCATAAATTATTCCCTATGATATTTCCAATTCTGTAAAATTAATAAACTGTTGCTTGAGAGAAAGCTTACAGTATAAGTTTACAGACACTTTATAAATATGAATTATTGTTGATAAAATATAACATGCAATAATTTATATTATTTAATAGTATATATATTATTCAAACACCCTGAGACCATAGTCAAATTTTATCTTCTTGGTTTGTCATAAACTGAAAGTTATATATTAAACCCTCAACTATGTAGCATTCCTTTTGACTTCTCCTTGCATATCCACCAATTTTTGCTTTACAAATCTGAGTACTATGTTATTTGACACAAAATAGATTTATGAGTTGTATTTTCTTTGTGGTTGCTAGCTTTTATCAACATAAAAGTAACCTCTTTCAAGTGCTTTAAAAATTCTACTATCCACTATAAACATTTTTATTTCTTTTTGGAGAATTTTGTTGTTTGACTTCATGTGATATATTTCCTCATACTTTATTTTTAGCATTTTTAATTTCAGGTATAGCACTGGCAACAAACATATAGATGATCTTTTTTAAAATGTTCTGTAGGCACACTTTCCTCACTATAAAACACGAGTCACAGAAATGTTTTGAATTTGTGCTCATGACAATGTGGACTATAAAATATCTCTGCTTAGCCACAAGTGAACCATGTCAATAGCAGTATAAGACATTTGTTGACATCTTAGAAAATAACAGTGTAACAAATGTTCATATAATAAGTGCCCCCTAAAATTTCTAGAAAGTAGTTTACATTATCAAAGACAATATTTAATTATTTACATTATCTCAATATTCTTCAAGTAATAGACTCTAAATTCCATCTCCAAATGTATTAGATATTCTCATTAAAACTTTGAAGACTATTTCAAGAAAAGGCCATATAATACCTTGCTAAAAAAAAACAATTCCCCAGATTGAGGTTACGGTGGCAGTGAGTGTGGCACTGCACTTCAGCCTGGGTGACAGAGTGAGACTCTGACTCAAAAAAAAAAAAAAGGAAAAGGAAAACTCCCACTCCCATATGACTTGTACTTTTCTCTGTAGCTTATGTATTCTGAATTCGTTTTAATTCTGATCACAGATCGTGTATGTTTTGACTGTCTTGATTTCTTTCATATGTATTATTGTAGTCTGCCATGAGAGGAATATATTTCTTTGCCATGATTAAATAATAATTGGGTATACCCTTTTCTTTGATCAATAAATATGATTAGAAGTAATATATAGCACACGTAAGCAGAGGTTTTACATTCCATTGCATAGACACGGCCCTTCTCTTTTACCATATGAGTCTTTCTTATATTGGGTCACCTCTATGGTTGATATCCAAGAATGAAGAAAATATGTAGTTAAACCACAGCAAAAATGTGATATGAGAAGTAAAAGTTTTTTTTTTACACCACAACTTTTTTTATTTTATTTTGTTTTGTTTTGTTCTGTTATAGCACAAACTATATAGAGGCCAATACAGAAATGTGTGCTGTAAGTTGCATTCTATTGTAATAACAACAAAAGAAAAATATGCAATTCCTGTTTCAAGGCCAGATAACATATGCTGAAAAAATTCTTATTGTAGGCTAGACAGAACATGATTCATATTATGTGGTGACAACATATTTGGGAATCGCCAAATAGCACTGAAAACTATTTCATGTGCTAAATAAGTTTGAGTTTTTGGTGAAGAGTTGAGGAAACTATTGACATGACTTGATATTATCAGCTGCATTTAGTACTATTCGTCAAGAAATAGAATATCTCAGGAGAGTTGGCACATAATTAAGCAGAAATTAAAGGGAACACAGACTCTGAACTTGTAGAGTTGGAGAACACAATTGATTCTTGTTTACAACTGGCAAAAATTAAAACCAAAAAGATCATTAAGAAACAAAGTACTGTTAAAACCCAGCTTTTGATGAGATACCATTTGTCTATCTAATCTACTATGACATTCGCTTGGAGAGTTGATCAGGACTTGGTAGCCTATTTCAATTTCCGTAAGGGTGTTTCCTACATTTTCTTCTAGGACTCTTATAGTTTGCAGTTTTACGTTTAGGTCTTTGATCCATTTAGAGATGATTTTTGTGTGTGGTGGTAGGTAGGAATCTTGTTTCTGTCTTCTGCATGCAGTCAGCCAGTTTTCCCAGCACCATTCACTGACTAGGTTCTCCTCTCCCCATTGGTTGTTGGTGGAGGCTTTGTTGAAGATGAGTTGATTGAGGAATTGAGTTTTTGCTTCCAGAATCTCTGTTCTATTCCTTTGGTCTATACGCCTGTTCTGACACCAATACCAGGTTGTTTGAAGTTGGAAAGTGTGGTCGGGCTCGATGGCTCAGCCTGTAATCCCGCGCCTTTGGGAGGCTGAGGTGAGTGGATTGCCTGAGCCCGCGGGTTCGAGACCCGCCTGGGCAGCGAGACCTCATCTCTACAATAAATATAAAAATCAGCTGGGCGTGGTGGCACATGCCTGTAATTCCGGCTACTGGGAAGGCTGAGGCGGAAGGATCGCCGGAGCCCAGCAGGTCGAGGTTGCGGTGGCCGGGAGCGGCCACTGCACTCCAGTCTGGGCGACAGAGTGAGACTCCAACTCAAAAAAAAAGAAAAAAAGAAAATATGAAGTTGGGAAGTGTGATACCTCCCGCTTTGTTTCTTTTGCTAAGGGCTGTTTTGGCTATCCATGGCCTCTATGTTTCCATGTGAATTTCTGTATTGTCATTTCCAGGTCTGAGAAGAATGATGTTGGTAACTGAAAAGCTTCTGCAAAGCCAAAGAAACCATCAAGAGAGGGGGGAGACAGCCCACAGAATGGGAAAAAAGAATATTTGCCAACTCTGTATCTGACAAAGTCCTAGCATCGAGGATCTACAAGGAACTCCAACATGCCGAAAGGAAAAAAAAACAAAAAACAAAAAAAACAACCCTGTTAAAAATGAGCTAAAGATGTGAATCGACACTTCTCAGAAGAAGACATATGAGCAGCCAACAGATACATGAAAAAACGCTCAGCCTCACTAATCATCAAAGAAAGGCAAATTAAAACCACACTGAGATACCACTTAACTCCGGTCAGGACGGCCATCATCAATAACTCAAAAAGCAACAGATACTGGAGAGGATGTGGGGAAAAGGGAACACTTCTACACCGCTGGTGGGAGTGTGAACTAGGACAACCTCTGTGGAAAACAGTCTGGAGATTTCTACACAATCTGAAAATCGACCTTCCATACGACCCAGCAATCCCCCTTCTGGGAATATACCCAGAGAAACTGAAATCACTCTATAATAAAGATACCTGCACACGCATGTTTATTGTAGCATTATTCACAACAGCAAAAACATGGAACCAACTATGCTCCCTTTCAAAAGTGGACTGGATAAAGAAAATGTTGTACATTTACATGATGGAATAATATGCAGCCATAAAGAAAAACAAAATTATGAACTTTACAGCAACTTGGATGGAATTAGAGTCTATAATACTCAGTGATTTATCACAGAAATCATGGTCTGAGTACCACATGTACTCACTCATAAGTGGACCTTGAGCGTTTATCATAATACCATAAGAAAGGGATTGACAGTAGTGGGACATTACCAGGGTAGGGGGGACACATAACATCAATAAGGACACCTACACTTTATCTGCATGATGACCATGTATGTACCTAACCCTCATTTGCATCCCACATTTTAAAAATAAAATGACTTTTTTAAAAAAGGGGGGAAAAACCCAGCTTTTAATATAGTACCAAATACAGCGTGTAGCAATAATAACCTTTGTTAATATATCTGAATTAATTTAACCGTGGAAAAAATATTACTCAGAAAAAATAAAAAACAAAACAGACTAAAGCTTGACTCTTCCACAAAATCCTGGTAAATTCATTGTGCCTATAACCAAACCTTGGGGCAAGAGGCATGTCTGGAAAAGAATGATCAGTAAAACAGTGTCACATAGAACTGACTGGAAGGCTTCAAACAGACAAAAGAACAACAATGTCTTGAGATACTTGTTGTAGCCAATGAACCACAAGTCTGAAAAAAAAAAAAAAACAGTAACGATTTAAGACAAATTCACTGGTAGGGCATCTTTTTTTTTTTTTGAGTTGGAGTCTCACTCTGTCACCCAGGCTGGAGGGCAGTGGCATGCTCATGGCCACTGCAGCCTCGACATGCTGGACTCAGGTGATCCTTCTGTCTCAATCTCTAAGTAGATGGAATTACTGGCATGCACCACTGCGCCCAGCTAATTTTTGCTTTATTGTAGAGATGAGGTCTCACAAAGTTGTCCAGACTGGTCTGGAACTGGTGGGCTTAGGCCATTCTCTCATCTAGGCCTCCCTAAGTGCTGGGATTATAAGCATGAGCCACTTCGCTCCAGTGGTCATCAACATTTTAATGAAAAAGCAGCAGTTTGAGAAAGCTTCTTAATCACCTACTCTTCAATGTCCACTTCAGCGATGTCAAGAATAGCAGAAAGGGAAAGCCCCCAGAGAAGGCAGAAGCATGAGCCATGAGCTACAATGGCAAAGAAGCTACACTGGGGAGAAGAACTGAAGTTTAATCAAGAAACATGACCCATCTCTTGAGACCTCTCACTATCTCCTTATCAAGAGTTCATATACGCTATGGACCAGTGCTTTTCATGTCGTTGGTTTTTCTCGTTTCTATAGTGGGTGTGGTGAATATATTTAGACCATTCCTATGCTTCCACTTGATGCTGAATAAGTAGGGATACATAACTAGGAATCACATCTGACCAAGATCATGAGAACCAAGACTTTGAACCTGGCCCTATGATTGAATGACATTGTTGAGTTTTTTCTCCTGAGAAAATGGGGAAAGTAAAATTTGAGTAGGAGGTGAATACTTGTGATTAAGAAGAGGGGCAATTTTAGATTGTATGACAAACCTGAAGTATTCTTTGCTGTTCTCTGAGTGTGGGTTTTGACTTGCTATACTGTTATCATCAGTTGTGGTTATGTGAATTCCTTTAGATCCACAAGGTATTATCAAAAATGTCATATTTCACTTGCAAGCAGAAGCTTTAAGAGCAGTCCTGTGATATCTTGTGCCATTATCATAGTAAACCCTAGAGAGAGGCTGTTCCATTAACCTAGGTTTCAAAATAAAGAACAAGTATAATGGAAATGTAACATGAAAAATAAATAAACTTCTGTGTTTGCAGGCCAAATTATATGTGAGGATTCTTAGGCATAGTCAAGTAAAAGCCATTCAGTATGCAAGCCCACCACAATTCTAATTCATTAGACCCATCCCAAGAAAAAGATGTTTTAAGAAAATGTCATTGTATTTTCTTCCTAAAGATGATCGACCTATTCCCACTCTTGAAATATTCTGGAAAACAGAAAGTAATTAAATAAAAAAACACTAAACCAAATAATTGCATGGCTATAACCCCAAACTATAGGTTACCCTGCTAGTATTACTTTTCCAAAGTCAGCTCACTGACTATTTGATTGATAGACTAGCTATAAGCAGGTTCATGGGCCAGGAAAAAGACACTCTCACTAAACATAGTGAAACACCTCCAAAGACATGGTACTGGAGCTTTGTAGCGGGGTCATACCCAATCCAGCTTCTGTCTGTGACTTAGCTTCTCAATTGAGAGAAATTGCCAGGATACAGGATGGGAGAAGGGCGTTACTGGTGGCTTGAGTTCAGTACAGGAAGTATAAGACTTGATGTCACGGGGAACAAAGCAACAACAGAATAAATGCAGTGAGTAGTATATAAAGAGACATAGTAGAAATGAGAAATAATGGAGATACAAAATTAATACTGAGATAAATTTTGTATGTGTAAAAAGAGATTCAAAATACAATTCATACCTTAGATGAAGAAAACAAAGATAACTGATACATGAAAAAGGCATGTGAAATAATATCTACTGAATGTAAACAGTGCATTCGTTTCTCAGGTAGTTCTTGGGGTGATTTTTATTTTTCTTCCTTTATTATTCTGTATTTCATGACTTTTACTTTTGTCTTTCTCTTTGATGATGAATATGTTCATTTAAAAAGTAAATAAAACTTCTAAAATGAACTCACCACTTTTCCAAGAAATAAAAAAGCAAGATTCTTAGAAAGACCTCAGGAATATGTGCTGACCATGCTCCTTGTCCCCAGTGGTCGCCTAGCCAGCAGTTGTTCATCAGATTCCCTCTCTGGACCTCACATTCTTCAACTGCACATTAAATGGCTTTACCAAGTTGATTTCTCAATGACCTTAAGGCTTTCTGCTCTGCAGTTCTAACTAGATTCTCAGTGATTTAGAGAATTAAACTGTTGTTGAAACAATAAATAGAAAATGTACTTTCAAAATTATGGAAGACACATTGTCAAGGTTAAAAAAAAAATTCTGACCACCTTCCAAAATGTATATTATTATGTTGATTAAAAGAGAACATATGAATTGCACTTTAATCAGTACCCCGTGAACATTAAATTGACCTTAGAATCATGGCCAATATCGGAGTGCATGTCTTCATCAATTTGATTCAGCAGGCAGTGAAGAGCCAAACAGAGAAGCCATGATTGCCCCTGAAGGCTGGAATTTATTATATTTTCAAAAAAAACAATTTTTGAAGTAAGATGATGGTTTTCCCCTGAATTGTTTCATTAAAATTTGATCAGAGAGAAGAATGTTTCTATTTAACTCCAGAAAATGTAATTTTGGCTTCCACCCACAGAGAGAAGTTTTCTACAGGGTTGTTCATAGTTGTGGAGCAAGCCTGTATGAATTATATTTCCTTGTGAAGTGCTATTCCAAAGATACAGCCATCAGGAACAATACAATATATTCCTCAAAAGTATTTGCCTTAGAAAAGCAACCTGCTTGTGGTAAATTACTGTCTACTCATACTATCTCCTTCGGCATGCCACCCCTTGTAGCTGTTCTCAAATATTTGGATGCACCAAGTAGCAGTAGTGCTTAGGTTTGGACATTTCGCTGGTTAAGAAACATCATTTTCAAACTCATCTTTCTAGTCGATTAAACATTTAGACTCTCCTACTGTAGGGCTAGAGGCATACTAAAGGCACAACAGTCTTGTTTACGTGCGTTTGTGAGAGAAGATTTGTCTGTCGTTGGGTATTCAGTTCCACTTCAAAAACAAAAAAAGTCCAACCTATCTAATCTCAAACGAGTTTTGTTTTTATTTTGTTTTATTTTTGAAAAGCAGAATTTCTTTTAAAATTTCAAAAAGACTCCAATAGTATTTTATGCTTGTTATAATTTCTACCAACAAAACACCGTAGTAAGTAAGATGAATAATATTTTTAAAATGCAGAAGAGAATGATTTTGGAACTATTATCAGTAAAAGTATATACCCTCTCTATTTTGTATCTCACAGGCTAGCAATGAATCATACTGGTTTAAAAGAACAAAACAAGCAAGCAAACAAAAACATTCCCTTGGCACCATATGGAAAGAACACAAATGATTCTGTTTTTTTGTTGTTTTTTTTTTAAAAAACTCCCCTTAAACTTTTGTTGCTGTTAAGTCTGAGATAGCAAGTTAGCACTAACGATTGTGGTTTGAAACACAAAACTCTTTGAAACAAATGATCCTCCTGCAGTCCAACACAAGAAGAGATTATCTAGGTGGGCATAATCTAATCACACGAGCTCTTAAAAGCAGAGGCAAAAGGTTAGAGAAATCTTAGGAGAAAGGATTCTGTGTGTCACTACTAGCTTTGAAGACGAAGGGGCCATGAGCCAAGAGATGTGAGCAGCATTTACCAGCTAAGAACAACATTGGTCTGCAGCCAGCAAGGGAGTGGAAACTCAGCTCTACCACTGTATGGAAATGATTATCCTAATGAATCTGAAAAAGAAATTTTCCCTCAAAGACTCCGGATGAGAGCCTGGAAGTACACTTTGGGAGATCCTAACAGAGAACCCAAAAGAATCATTCTGTACCTGGACTTCTGACTCATGGGAGATTGTGACAGAAATGTTTGGCTTTGGCCCTTAAGTTTGTGGTGATTTTTTTTTTTACAAAGCTCTAGCAAATGAGTACAGGGGAAAGTGGATATCTAATAAATACCTGGGTACCTTGTCTTCAAACATGAAAAAGTAATGTCATCACAGAGGGCTTTAAAGTGGCCAGCAGCTTCCCACTGCTCAAAAGATGATTGAGATTTTCTTTCGGATAAAACGAACACATTAGCTTTTTTCTTACATACCAGACTCTAGGAAAAAGTGCCCTTTGATGGCCAGGGAGGTAGAGGATTATAGAATGAGTAAAATATAAAGGAAAAAAATTAACTCAGTAAGGATGAGATGTATAATGAGTTCATTTGTATTACACTCTTCAAGTGACAAGATGATTGCAGTGGACGCTATTTTAGTGGTTGCCATGGGACGGGGATGGTAAGGTCAGTGTAGGAGACAGACGGTGCAGGTACAAAGGATGGTGTAGATTGCATGAAGAAGTCGTTCATGGTGATGAAACTGTACTTTCTTTGGATCTTAGTGGTAGTTGCCAAAATCTATGTATTACGGAAAACGCAGAGAACTATAAAAAAAAACTCACATGCATACACACATGCACAAGTGAGTTCGCATGAAATGGTAAAAGCTGAATAATATCTGTAATCTAGCTAATTGTGTTGCACTAATGTCAATTTCCTGGTTTTTATACTGAACAGATGTCACCACTGGAGGAAGCAGGTGAAGGGTAAACTGGAATTTCTGTATGATTTTTGCAAGTCTTAATCATTTCAAAAGTAAATGAATAAATTAGTAGACAGTCTCCCACCATGTAGATATTTTTATCCTTCAGCAAATCTTTTAGGTAAGATGAATCCAAAAGCTGACTCCTTCTCAGAGTAACGCAGTACAATAATCAATTGGACTGCCACGCAAGATCCCATCACGTGGCAAAATGCTCTGTGAAGTACATGAACTGTGATACTTAATCTCTCTACCAATGGTTAGAGGTGACCATCAGTATTTTCAGATTACAAACAAGGTATTTGATCTTCAGATAAGTGAGATGGATGGTCCAGAATCACATGTTCACCTTGGAACCCAAGGCGATGGGCAGAGGATTCTCCTTTGACATATATTATCGCTACTGTGAAGAGCAATAAGGAAAAAGTAAAGTTGATGTAGGAGAACTAAGACACACTAGAATTTTAGAATTTCAGGTTTTTAAAAAAACTATACAGATAATTTTATCTCTGTGTTCCCACAGAGTAGACATGAGGAAAAGCAAGATATTTTTTGGAAGATCATCGGTCTCCCAGAAACTTCTATGGCATTTGGCCTATGTGGAAATAGTTTGGATAATACTAGAATATTACATTTATTGGCAAAAATTTCCATTTAACTGAAAGTAGCAATTTTTTATTTCCTGTCGATTAAAAAAAATATCGTCATAGAATTCCTGAAGACTAAGCAGCTCTCACTGGAATTTTAATTAGGAATTCTACGTCTTTCTTATTCATTGATGGAAAGCAACTTTCAAGAAGAGTTTTCTTTTTTCCATAGCCTTCATTATACTTTTCACATATTTTTTTTTCTCCAATAAAACAAAATTCAAGGGAAAGAGACTTGCATACTATATAGCAGGTACTTAATTAATTGTTTGAAATGAATAAACACGAATCCCCACTGCACACACACACACAAAAAGTGCACAAGACTTAACCTTAGCATTGCCTTTAGTCATAAACCTAATATAGATTTAGGGTTGTCACTCATTGAAATAGTTTTGGAGCTAGTATCCTCTTGTTACCACATTTATGTCCAAAGGGGGTAAAAAGATGTTGGATATTTACTTCCAAAAATTTCGGTATGACTTTGAGAGAGAGAGAGAGAGAGAGAGCAAAGAGAGAGGCAAAAAGGTAATTTTGCAAAGCTGTGAAAGAAAAGCATCCTTTTGTCCATATTTATTCTACATATTTGGATTTCTAGAGTGATTTGATCCACAATGAAGAGTAAAAGAGACCATTTAAACATATATTACATTTAGAACGCGCTGCTTCTAGAATAGACTGAATGCACGTAGACGCATGTACATGTTTAAGAAGGATAACTTGAGTTAATAGATGATCGCTACATAAAGTTATGCTGAGGAGGTGAGGCAAAGGTTTTCTGGAGTTAAGTCCATCCATTTTTGAATTTAACGTCATGGAATTTAAAACAATTTCCCATTAACTGCCTTTTTTTTCTTTTTCTGAGCCAGAACATTTATCCTCTGTTAAGAAAAGGGCAGAAGTAGAAACCTCTGTTATAACAAAGAGAGAGAGCTTTTAATTAAATGAAATTAGTCCAGACACCAAAAGTGGGGGTCAAAACGTCTGTTAACATGTATGGGCCTGAGAGAAAACTAGAGACCCCAGCAAGCGTACCAGAGGACAAGGTTAGTCGAGTACCTATGCGGTCTGCAGGGCCGTAGACGCGAGTATGGCTCTCCTCTACCACCTAGAGGCAGGGATGGAGGGGAGGATACCCCTCAGAAAACCTGCCAGTGAGCCAGGTATGAGGCGAAATAATAAGACCTTGTGAATACTCGGCCATTTAAAAACTTTACATGCTGGGGATTTCATATGGTCCTAACTGAGATATAAAACAGGTAAAGAAACACATTTAGGAATGCACTGTTCTTTTTCTTAGAGGGAAACAAATACACAGAACATACTCTGGTCACCTTGTTACAAATTGCAAAACTTCGATATTTTGAAAGAAAACTTACCTGAATTCACATAGCAAATCAATATGCTCTGCTTCCTGGGATGAGCCACAAGGTTTGTCTCTCCACAAACTTCTTTTTTCATCCTTACTCCGTATAATGTGTATGAAAAATGGAGTTCTTTAACTTTCTTTTGTGAGATCATTGCACTTTTCACTAGTTCTCATTAAAATCTTTGTCCTCCAGATTCCCATCTTAAATTCTCCTTTCATTAATTTCCTCCATTATGTCCAGTCATACCCAATTTTATGTGAATATATGTGCAGCTCTCTTTAAAAATAACCTCACCAGATTATTTTAGGAGAAGAATATTTGATTATAACACTTGAGGAAGCGCAAGCTTTTTCCTCGTATCCAAGTGGCAGATTCATAGGAATGCTTAACGCTTATCATAAAAGAAACCCTTTTTTAAATTTTAGTATGCAAAAATTTAATTGTTAATTAAAATTTCAGTAGCATATATCTTGGGTACCTGAAATTCAAGAGGCCTGATGAAATGTAAATGATTTGGTGTAAATGCTAAAATGGAACCAGAGGTCAGACATAATCGATCACTGTCACAAGTAATCATGAGGATTGCTTAATGGTAACGGAAAAATCAAGATCGTTTTATTTACATATACCAAAGTAATAGCAATGTTGATAAGCCCCAAAAGAGGTTTTTATTGTTCCCATCTTTAAAAATGCAATAACCCTTCTTACGTATGGAGGATATATTTCAAAACCTCCAGTGGGTGCCTGAAACCATGAGTAGTAGCAAAATCCCATATATATGATTTTGTCTACACATACACACCTGTGATAAAGTTTATTTGTAGGTACACTAAGAGATTAACAACTACAATAATAAAATAGAACAATCATAGCAATATGCCAGCATCACGACACTTGTGCTTTGGGACCATTATTAAGTAAAATAATGGTGCCTTGAACACAAGCACTGAGATACTGCGACAGTCTATCTCATAACCTGATAACAGAGAAGGCTCCATGTGAGCCCACGCTAGACAAATGATAGGAGTGTATGCTGGACCAAAAGACAATTCACTTCCGGGCAGGAAGGAGCGAGACAGTAGGAGATTTCATCACCACACTATTCAGAATGGCACACAATTAACATTTATCATTTCTGAAATGTTACGTATGATATTTTCTGACCCCAGAAACCTCAGAATGTGGACATGTGGATAAGGAGGGATGATGCAACCCTCTCTTTATTTCATTCCGTTCAGGAGCTACTCCATTTCTCTCCTTCCTTTTCAGCAAACCTTCTTCGAGGACACCTCCTTCCTTTTCAGCAAACCTTCTTCCAGACATGTCCATATCTACTGCCTCCAATTGTGCTTGTGCATTCTCTACTGAATCCACTCCTTTCAAGCAGTGGTCTCCAGAACCTCACTAAAATCGACCTTGTCAAGATGCCTGTGACTTCCACCACCTCACTGAAGGCAGTGCTTACCTCTGTCAGCTGTATTTGACATTATTCTTCATTCTTTTCCTCCTGAAACACTTGTATTTGATTTCCAGGATACCATAATGTGCTGGTGCCCCCACACCAATACCTGGCTACAGCTTTGCATTTCTTCCTCATCTCTGATCATTACATGTTGAAATTCAGAGCTCAGTTCTTGTGTCTTTCCCCTCTTTTTTCTACACTCACCTTTTGCTGATCTTATGACGGCAGTTGGGATCTACATGACCTCATATCCAGCTTTCTATCTGCAGTCAGACTTGTCCCCTGACCTCCGAGCCCTATATCCAGACGTTCATTCAGTACGCTCACTTGGTATTTCTAAAACAGGTCCTGCTATGTCTCATTCCAAATATGCCTTTTTTACAGTCTTTCAAAAGTCGGTTAATGGCAACTCAATTTGGTGCTCAAGACAAAAGCCTTGTAGTCAGTCTTGAAAAATCTTCAGTGACTTCTCTTCTCTCTTGGAATCAAGGCTTATCCCTACTGGAATCAAGATTTCATTGCCCTCCCTCCCTCTCTCAATCTTCACTTACTCCAGCCCAGGTGCACCAGACTCCTCACTCTTTCTCTCACAGAGGCCAGGTTTACTCCCACGTTGTGATTTTTTCCATTTGCTATTCCCTATGCCTGGGACACACATCTCACCATTAGAGCATCAGAGCTCACTTTTCTACTTCTCTCCCTCATATCATTTCTGGAATGTCACCTGCAAAGTAAAACATCCCTAACCACTCGAACATTTCAGGCATCTTTCTTATGCTCTGTATCTCTCTCCCCTGCTTTCTCTCCTTAACACATGACACTGATATTTTAAATATTAATTTTATTTTCTGATTTCTTCTCTATAATCACCATAAGAACGGAGATTCTACTGTCTTCTCTGCCACAATATAGAGTGTTTAGCACAGTAGGAACTCAAGAACTATTGGTTGATTGAAAGAATTGATGATATTTTATTCCTATTCTTATCATTATTATTATGATAAAAGAACTAAATAAAGATTATAAGCTAATGTCTACATAATACAAAAACAAATATTAAGCAATGGAAAACATATTACTCAATTGGCCATTTAAGTAGTTTAACACACTTTTTATTTTGCAAAATACAAAAAAACCCTGATGCAATCATTCTTTGATTAGACAACTTTCTCTTATTTCCTTCAGTGTCATTCAGAAAATGCATTTATGCACCATTTGGCAGTAATAAATTGGGTGAAACTAACTTTTCAATTCTAATGACTGTATACATAAATATACTTATGCTATTTTCTTTGTCCTTAGGTTGTTTACTTTTTCTCCCCCAGCATATTTCTGTAAAATTTTCCAAGAAACAGCCTAGAGAAAGAAACTTGCTTAAGAAACCACAGAAAGATGTGGGTATATTAGTGAATTTTCAAATTTTTGGAGTCGTAAGTTAAACTAAAATTTCTTAGGAGTTTTACAATATTTTAGCTTTTACAGTAGCAATGCATTATTGTAAATATATATCACTCTTTCATTTTTCAGACATGTTCACTGTTTAGAATTTTTGTCTTTGGTCTATAGTGTCCATATTAACCAAATTACCTTTTTGCTCTTAGATGTTGCTAGTTGCTAAGGAGATTATTTTCTCTGGAAGATTATAAAGATTGGAGGTTTTTTGTTTGTTTGTTTTTATCTGAGAAGATGTGAGTTCATGGATTCAAAGATATTTGGTTAAATTTAATAATGACAGAATAATATAAAAATAAATTTAATTTTTAAATTTGATGTCATGCAAAAGATGGTATTATCCCAAGTTGGAAACCTACTTGGAAGTATTTTACCATGAATCTGAGGGTAAAGGGGCAGATTTTATTTCCACTTACCTTTTTTTTTTTTAAGTCAATCTCACTGTGTTGCCCAGACTGAAGTGTAGTAGCATGGTCATTGCACACCACAATCTTGACCTCCTGGACTCAGGCCATCCTACTGCCTCAGCCTCCCAAGTAGCAGAGACTACAAGGGTGTATCCCCCCACCTGGCTCATGTTTCTGTATTTTTTTTTTTTTGTAGAGATGAGGTCTCACTGTGTTTCTCAGGGTGGTCTCAAATGTCTGGGCTCAAGCAGTTCTCCTGCCTCAGCTTCCGAAAGTACTGGAATGAACCACCGTACTGAGTATATTTTAATATTTTTGACATGTTAATTTTGTGTCTGTGGGAGGTGAAATTAATCATTATAGAAGAAACCATAATAATGATTATTGTATTAATAGGAGCACAACTGGTATTTGAATAAGCTTGGGCATACAACCTGAAGGGACAAAATATCTCATATTTTAATGGTAACCAACATAACCAAGTCTTTCTCTTTAGTCATTTATTTTGTTGAGTCACTGTGATTTTGTAAAAACATATTTCACATTAAAAAAAATTTTACTAACAACTGACATTTAAAAATACAGACACAGACATTATTCAAATATGCTCATTAAAGCTCCCTATTTAGCTACCCTGCTCAGTTAGGGGTCTAAAAAGTGACGGCAAATTTAGTTAGGGCGAACTAATTCAGAGTCATCTGAATATGTTAATGCTCATAGCGTTTCTTCAATATTTCTGTAGAAAACTACACACAGTTTAATATAAAACTGGTATAATTAACTTAAAGAAAACTTCATTTTTGTCTCTTGTTACCGCACCCTTCAAAAGTGTTCATTTGAAGTTTCTCACATTAAAAGGCATTTAGACATATGTAACTTAAGTCCAGGCCATGTGGAATTTATAAAATTCGCTTTGGGAAATTGTGAGTGGTACCTCAAAAAGTTGCAGAGAAGTTGAATCTTAGACACAACCATATGTTGAAGGGAAAAAAAATGTTCATAGTAAGACACCTCAGGCAGAGAATACAAAGGGTATTTTTAATTGAGCCCCAAATTTAAAGCCACAATGCCAGACACTGGTGACAGCCATCATTTTGGAATTGAGTTTTTTTTCTTAAATTAGCAATTCTATTATTTAGTGTCAGTGACATCTGTGATAACGGTTTGCCTGAGGAACATTGGAAGGCAGCTATTATATTTAAAACAAGCGATGATATCAAAGACTATGATTTGCTTTAATTTTTCTTTTTAGTTAAGAAACTTAGATATGCTTATAAAATCTGTCCCTGCTCATGTCCTTTCAATGCCTTTTGTAACATTAAAAAAAAATGCACTCTCTTCTAGTTCCTCTTTTTTCACTACTAACAAAGTTGTTTTCTTTTTTTTAACTTTTAATTTTTTTATTTTAAAGATGAGGGTACAATTCAGGGTTAGGTATACCAATAATCATTATGCAGTTACCCTTGTTGATGAGGGGTGCCCCCTCCTTCCCCAGGCAGATTCCCACTACTGCCAATCCCACCTCCCCGCCCCCACACCCCCCCACAGTTTCCCATTACTGTCAATCCTTTTCTTATAGTATTACTGTAGTTGTTCAAAGTTCGCTTATGAATGAGAACATGTGATACTCAGTTCTTTGTTTCTGTGAAAGATCACTCAGTATTTTTGGCTCTAAGTACATCCAGGTTGCTGCGTAGTTCACGATTTTGTTCTTCTTTATGACTGTGTAATATTCCATTGTGTATATGTACGTTTTTTGTTTTTGTTTTGGAGTTGGCGTCTCACTCTGTTACCCAGACTAGAGTGCAGTGGCTGCTCGACCCGCTGGGTTCTGGCGATCCTTCCTCCTCAGCCTTCCAAGTAGCCGGAACTATAGGCACGCGCTACCATGCCCGGCTAATTTTTGACTTATTGTAGAGATGAGGGCTCGCCAAGTTGCCCAGGAGGGTCTCGAACCCACGGGCTCAGGCAATTCACTCACCTCAGCCTTCCAAGGCACAGGATTACAGGCTGAGCCACAGAGCCCGATTTTGTACATTTTTAAAAATCCAGTCCCTTTTTGAAGGACAGCACGGTTGGTTCCATGCTCTTGCTATTGTGAATAATGCTGCGATAAACATACATCTGCAGGTATCTTTTTTAAAGTGATTTGAGTACTTCCAGGTATATTCCCAGTAGGAGAATTGCGGGGTTATAGGAAAGGTCAATTTTTAGAACTTTTAGGAATCACCACACTGTTTTCCACAGAGGCTGTACTAGTTTTCCATAAGGGAAACTCCTGCATTTTCTCAGGTTCTTATGGTTTGAAGTTCTATGTATAGGTTTCTAATCCATTTAGAGTTGATTTTTGTGTGTGGGGATAGGTAGGAGTCTTGTTTAATCTTCTGCATGTGGTCAGCCAGTTTTCCCAGCACCATTTACTGAATAGATTCTCCTCTCCCCAGTCATTGGTGGTAGAAGCTTTGTCAAAGATAAGTTGGTTGAGAAATTGAGGTTTTGCTTCTGGAATCTCAATCCTGTTCCATTGGTCTATATGCCTGTTCTTGTACCAATACCAGGCTGTTTGGGTTATTGTAGCTTTATAATAAAGTTTAATGTCTGGAAGTGTGATACCTCCCACTTTGTTTATTTCTTTTGTTTGTTTTTTGTTTCTTTGTTTTTGTTTCTTTTTTTGCAGAGGATTGTTTTGACTATTCATAGTAGTTTATGTTTTCATATTAATTCCTGTATTATTTCCAGGTTGGAGAAGAAAGCTGCTGGTCATTTGATGGGTATTACATTAAATCTGTAGATTGCTTTACATAGAATGGACATCTTAACAATGTTGATTCTTCCAATCATGAGCATGGAATATTTTTCCACTTTTTTGTGTCATCTTTGATTTCTTTGAGCAGTGTTTTGTGGTTTTCATTATAAAAGACTTTCACATCTCTGGTTAGGAAGATGCCAAGTTATTTCCTTTTTTTTTGAGGCTATTGTGAATGGGATGGTGTTTTTATTTGGGTTTCTGTTTGTTTATTATTGGTGTACAAAAATATGACAGTCTTCTGCACATTTATTTTATACTCTGAGACTTTGCCAAAGTCCTCTATCAGTGCAAAGAGATTTTTGGCAGATTCTCTTGGGCTTTTGAGGTATAGATTCATGTCATCTGCAAAAAGGGATAGCTTGACTTCCTTGTTTCCTATTTGGATACCCCTGATCTCCTTCTCTTGTCTGATTGCTCTAGCTAGGACTTCCAAAACTATGTTGAACAGGAGGGGTGACAGTAGGCATCCTTGTTTTGTTCCAATTTGCAGGGGAAATTGTTCCAATTTCTGTCTGTTTAGCACTTTGCTGGCTTTGGGTTTCTTGTAGATGACTCTTACTATTTTGAGATATGTTCCATCTATGCCCAGAGGTTCAAGGATTTTTATCAAAAACGGTTGCTGAATTTTATCAAAAGTTTTTTCTGTGTCTAATGATATAATCATGTGGTTTTTGTTTTTACATCTGCTGATGTATTTAATTACATTTGTGGCGTTATGAATGTTGAACCAGCCCTGCATCCCAGGAATGAAGCCTACTTCGTTATGGTGGATGATTTTTGAGATACGTTGGTGAATCCGGTTTGCTAGGATCGTGTTAAGAATTGTAGAATCTATGTTCACCAAAGATATTGACCTGTAGTTGTATTTCTTTGTTGGATCTTTACCTGGCTTGGGTATCAATGTGATGTTAGCTTCATAAAATGATTTGGGGAGAGTTCCATCTTTCTCAATCACCTGGAATATTTTAAATAGGATTGGTATCAGTTCCTCCTTATATGTTTTGTAGAATTCTGCTGGAAAACTATCTGGCCCAGGTTTTTTTTTTTTTTTTTGGTAGATAGTTTTCTAATGACATAGACAATTTCCTTGATTGTTATTGGTCTATTTAGGGTCTCAATTTCTTCTTGTTTCAAGCAAGGGAGGTTGTGTGATGTCAGGAAGTCCTCCATTTCCTTTAGGTTTTCAAGTTTGTTTCCATACAAGTGTACATAGTAGTCTCTGATAGTCTTTTGTATGTCTTCAGGGTCAGATGTGACTTCATCTTTTGTGTTTCTGATTGTGTATATTTTGACTTTTTCTTGGTCAGTCTACCTAGGGGACCATTGATCTTGTTTATCCTTTCAAAGAATCAGATTTTGTTTCATTGATTTTTTGTATTATCTTTTTATCTTCTATGTCCCAGATTTGGGCTTTTATTTTGGTTATCTGGATTCTTCTGCTGAGGTTAGAATTTGGGTGGTCTTGCTTTTCCAGCTTCCTTGGGTGACTTGTTAGGCTATTAACTTGTGATCTTTCCATTTTCTTCTTGTGTGTTTGTAGCATTATGAATTCCCCTCTTACTACTGCTACATGGCATCCCAGAGATTTTGTTAAGACATTTCTTCATTTTCATTCATTTCCAGGTATCTTTTAAACTCTGTTTTGATTTTCATATTGACCCAGGAGTTACTTAGCATCATGCTATTTAGTGTTCATGTCTTTGTGGGTTTTCTTGGTGATGATATTTATTTATTTTTCCACTGTGTTCTGAGAAGGTGCATGGCAGAATGTTAATCTTATGAAATTTGTTTATGCTTGATTTTTGGCCAAAAATGTGGTCAATCTTAGAGTACATTCCATGTTGTGATGAGTAGAATATATATTCTGTGGTCATTGGGTAGAGTGTTCCATAAGTATCAGTTAAATACATTTGACCAAAAATCACATTGAGGTTCTGGATCTCCTTGCTGAATTTTTGTCTTGGTGATATGTCTAGGGTTGTGAGTGGGGTATTAAAGTCCCCAGCTATGATAGTGTTAGAGTCATCCTCTTTTTTAAGTTTGACTAGAAGCTGCTTTATGAACGTTAGTGCTCCTATGTTGGGTACATATATGTTTAGGATGGATATTCCTTGTTGATGGATTGAACCTTTTATCATTATATAATGACCTTCTTCATCTTTTTAAATTTTTGATAGCTTAAAGGGTATTTTGTCTGAAATTAAGATTGCAACTCCAGCTTTCTGTTGTGTTCCATTCACCTGAAATTTTGCTTCCCTTCTTCTTACTTTGAGTCTGTGAGTGTCCTTTCTGGTGAGATGCGTCTCTTGGAGGCAATATATTGTTGCTTCATGATATTTTATCTATTTTGCCGTTCTATGTCTTTTCAGTGGTGCATTTAGTCCATTCACATTCAGGCTGATCTGATTATTGAAATGTTAGCGTTTATCCCTGTCATGAGGGTCTCACAGAGTAGTTGTTCCTGTTTGTTTCTTGTCTTTCTTTTGATTTTGGGGTTGATTCTTGTGTGTTTTCAATCTTTTGTTAACTCTTGTTAACAACGTTGTCATTTCTTTTTTCCTTCCTTCTGTTTTTAATACTTTCTTAAGTGTTTCTTGCAGAGCTGGTCTGGAGGCAGCACAAGTTCTTAAGGATTGAATGTCTGGAAAAGATTTTAATTCTCCATCACTGATGAAGCTTAGCTTAGCTGTGTAGGTTATTCTTGGTTGAAATTGTTTAACTTTAAGAACATTGAAGATTGGGCTGTAAGCCCTCCTAGCCTGAAGAGTTTCTGTAGATAAATCTGCTGTTCTAATTGGTCTTCCCCTGTAAGTAGTCTGATCTTGTTCTCTTGCTGCCTTTAGGATTTTATCTTTTATACCTACTTTGTTTAGTAGAATTCCTATGTGTTCAGGAGTTGTTTTTCTCATTTGTTGTCTCGCAGGGGTTCACTGACTCTCTTGTGTTTAAATGATCGATCACTGAAGAGATGAGGGAAGTTTTCTTGAATAATTTCATGGAATGTTTGCACCAGGGTGGTCTCTGTCTCTTTTTCTGCCTCAGTAAGTTAAACTATTCTTAAGTCCAGCCTCTTGAGATAGTCGCCCATCTCTTGGAGGTTTTGTTCTGTCTTTTTAAGCTTCTTTTCTATGTTTTTGACAGTTTGGGTTAGTTTTATATTTTGGTCTTCAAGCTCTGAGATTCTTTCTTCTGCTTGGCTAATTCTGCTTTCCATGTTTATCAGTTTGCTATTTATTTCATTCACAGTATTCTTTACTGCTGTTATCCCAGTTATCAACTCCTTCATTCTTTTTTTTTTTTAGAAAGAAAAGTTTACTTAAAAGTAAATTAGAGAGTGAAAGAGAAGGAAGAGAAAAGATTCACCTCCCCAAGGTGGAGGAGGGGGACCAAAACCAGGAAGCATGGTGACAGCCATGGCTCAGAAAGCGCATGGCCACATCAGACTCCAGCAAGGCAATGGCCCCCCTTCATTCTTCCTCTTGTGTCTCCTCAATTCTTTTTATTCTCTCTATCAATGCCTTGATATCTGGGTTTGTAGATTGGGGCCAGTCATTCTGGGGGCTCTTCATTGTTGTGTTCCGAAGTCTGTTTTCTCAGTATCTGACCTCCCAAGAGTCTGTGTGAGACCCATATTCTTCTTTTGGTTTTTCTTCATTTGTGTGGATTTTCCTCCCCCCTCCCCACTTTCTTTTCCTTTTCTTTAATTCTGCTGTTCCGGGATGAGGGGCAGCTTTTACTTCTATTTGTTCAATCTTCTATTCTCCCTTGTGCGAATCCTTTGATTTTGTTCAATTATGAAAATTGACTGTGGATTGGGGTCTTCACTTTTTGCAGTTGTGAGATTTAGTTGAGAGGGGAGCTGTGATTCAGAATCTATCTGCAGATCCTAGTATCCACTGACAGGTGCGTGGGTACCCTGGAACCCACGTCCCACTGCCTTACGATCTGCCCATGTAGTGTGGGTATAGGTTTGCTCCCTGAAAGCAAAATGAGGGAAGAAAAAGGAAAAGAATGGACAAAGAAGGAGGGGGACAAGAGGAAGGTGGTGGGAGAAGAGTAAGAGGGAACACACCCAGACACACCATCTAACAAAAGAAAAGTGACACAAAGACAGAAAAGAGTAAAAAGAAAACCTAAAACATACAGACAATCATACAAACACACTAAGCAACAAAAACCTCCCTACCGATGTACTCTTCCCACACACAAATAGGAAGTCTAAAAAAAGATCAATAAAATAACAGAAACAAAGTAAGTACGAAAAGGAAATTTTATCAAAATAGAAAGAGAGTGAAACTAAACCAACAACCAAAGAAACAAAAATGAGCAAAACAGACAAAACAAGCAAACAAACCAAACAAGGAGCCAACCTACTCTGAGGTCTTTCCTGTAAGTCCAACAACCTTGATCTCCAGCTCTCCCCGTGCTCCGCTCTCAGCTGATAGGGCTGTTCTCAGCATGGGTCAGACGCCTCAGGCCTACTGTGGAAGGAGGGTGGATCACAAGTGGAGTCACCCAGCTTGCTGCCTGTCAAGGCTGCCACTCAGATCTGACCTGTCTGTGTTGGATCCACCATGGGGAAGGGGCTTCTGTCTTTCCCAGTTTGATGAGATGACCTCTAGGCCCAGATTGGAGGCTGGGGGGAGCTGGGTGGGGCAATGGTGGTCTCTGCCTGGTCCTGGGACAGAGAAAATGGCTGTGGGCAGCGTTTCCTCAACAGGGGTGGGGCTCCTCTCTGGCACTCCCCAGTCTTCTCTCTCCACTGATTGGATCCGGGCTCCGGCCGCTTTGCTATAATAGGTGATGGTGTGGACCAGGCACAGGCCGTGAGAAGCAGCTGGATTCCTCAGTTCTTCTCAGGAGAGTCTCATGAGTAGCAGATGATCCTGCATGCCGGCGGCTTCAATCTCTGGGCGTGGGGGTTGCAGTCACCTGCAGAGGAGAGACCCGGGTGCCAGAACCCGAGTCTCCTTCAGATGGACTTTCATCCACCCGTGGCACATGCCTACTCATGCAGAGTCTTTATGGACACTTGCTTTTGCACAGACTCATGCAGTCCGACCTGTACCATCGCCGCCTTGCCGAGGACTGGAGGCCGTTTTCTTGATTTGAGAAATTTTATAGCAATTTCTTAGAACTTTCAGTTTCTGTTTTCCATAGTTTGTGTGATCTACTTAACTCTAAATTGTTTTCTAGCAGGTTTGCTTGATTCTAATCCAAGTATTTTGCATTTTTACACCTGTGAATCTGATGAACATCATTTATTTGGTACGCTCATCTCAAGAAATGTGGGTTATGCTATTCTGAAAAAAAGAGAAATGTATAACATTAATTTTTCATATTTCAATGGATGACATCTTAAAATCAAGTCAATATGGCAAAGTAGAAACAATATTTCCCACATGGAAATTTTGAAAATACCGTCTATTTAAGCCCAGAAGTTATTTTCGTTTATTATAATTCTCAAATCAGGTCTTCCGTCTTTCTTCATCTCTACGCAATAGTGATCCGATACTGAATTTCAAAGTCCTTGTAATTTTTGTTAGGAGGCTTCCCGTCAAGGCTATATCCCAAATTAAAAATGCTACTTCCAACTCCTAAGTTTCAATGTCTTGATAATTTTGTGTAACATTATTTAATATCTGTTTTTGCTAAGAGCTCTGGATTTTTTTTCTTCTGACTCACTCCTGTAGACTTAGACTGACATCGTTCACAAGTTGACAGAATATGGGTCTAAATAATTGCTTTGATTCACCATATCTTTTGTTTTGTTTTGTTTTGCTGAGTTGGAGTCTCACTCTGTCACCCAGGCTGGAGTGTCATGGTACACCCACAGCCACCGCAGCCTCGATCTGCTGGGCTCAGGCAATCCTTCCACCTCCGTCTTCCATATAACTGGAACTACAGGCACACACTATCAAGACTAGCTAAATTCACCACCTCTTAACAGTTTTATTGCATCATTAGAGTAAAAGAAAAAAATAGATTCTTAAATAAGCAATTGTCACAATCATACATAATATATCTGGGGGGAAAATAGCCTATTATTTATTTTGTCCATTTGTTCATGTGTATTTTTCACTATTTCAAATGAAACAGGTACTCAGGTTTTTAACCAGTATTGGTTGCACAAGCTAAACCTATTGGGAGAGTTTGATTAACACAGAGAAGCATAGTTTTGGGAAAAACAATTCTATTTTTATTGACCATAGCTGGTTTTCCAAATGTTCTGCTGTAAATAAATGTATTTGTGTTTAAATTGATACTTATTTTCTTTCATAGAGTAAAAAAATTCATTTTGCCTGGACAGAAGCAAGATGAAGATATGTTGGCTTTAAGTGCCTCCGGACACTTGCATTGGGAGGAGTCAATAAAAAAGAAATACAGATTGTAGTATTCTTTTCATTTTCTATTTGTGGTATAATCAATATTCTCACTGAGTAACAGGACTCACATCTGAATGGATCGGTCTTCTTTGATTCAGCTCTGAACTAAGCCTCAGGACAGCTTCAACTTTTTGTATTTGGATGTAGAATCACGTGGCTGACATTTAGAGTTTTCATCAACCATGTTGGTGTTAAACATGAAAAAGAGACCTTTTATAAGCATTGCTAATTAATGCTCTCTGACCGTGTCTCATCCCAGACCAGGGCTTGGAATTTCCATTTTTTTCCTTAAAATTCTAATTGTCAGTATTGTTTTAATGTCTGATTCTGTTTCCTGACTTTTCCTTAATTAAGTACGTGTTGCGCCTGATGACCAGTGGAATTTTCATTCTGTTTCTGTAAATGTCTTCCTTACCAATTAAATTAATTTTACTCCTAAATCCAGCAAAATGCAATGTTTTATTCTTTTTAGGGTTTTAGAAACATTTAAAGAAGAGCCTGTTCTTAAACGACCTCGAATATTTAAGGACATACAATCTCACTTTTGGGAAACTAACAAGAAGAGGGCATTAGAATAGAAGTAAAACTGCATATACACTCACTGTCTATATAAGCCCCTTAAAAGGCTAACCACGATAATAATGTATATAATAAAAATATGAGGGTTCCACAGAGGTGACATAGGTTTTTAAGCCATATACTTCTGGATCTGTCTTTTACGAGCTATGTGATTTGGAGCTAAATTCAGATAATATCTGAATTTCATTTAATTTGCTTTAGAAATCCTCATTCTTATGTGCACCTCAAAAGTCAGGCGTCCTCTTCCCCAAGAAGTCTTTCCAGTCACCCACTAAACTACACGGGGTGATTTTTGTAGGTTTATCCTCTTGTGTCATGTCGTATTGGGTTGCCATTTGCTGTCTGTCTTTGCCTCTCCTCCCGGCCCCTGTACCCACTAGCTTGCCGCATCATAGTCACGGGCTGAGTCTCTTTTCTCTAAAAGACTTCATGAATGTTACAGTCATTTCTTTCTCCATCATCTGATACCGTTGAAAAGGATTAGCCATAGGTGGCCAATCAAAGAAGGACTTCTAAATTAAATGGGTTAAGACAAAATGCCCCACACCTGATCCCATATCTGGATAACCTGAGCATACTTTTATTTCGATTTGAAGAAAATTATTTATAAAGGTACTAAAAGGCCTAAAGTAAAATCTTAGTAAACATCGAAATATATTTCTGGATGAGGCAAAGCAATAATACATCTCTCTAAATTAATGTGATCTCAATCAGACTTCTAACCGAATGGTGCATGAAATTTAAGAAGTATTTTAGAAAGTGTATATGGAAGAGAAAATGCACAAGAAGAAGAAACAATATTTTTAAAAAAGAAAATCTTGGAGGCGCCATCCCAAGTAGGTTGCAAAAACACTCCACACAGCCATAGTAATTAGGTTAGTATGGAATTAATGTGAAAATGAACAAAAATATTTTTAAAATATAATTCAGAAAAAATCCATGAATATATGATAATAATTGTTTTATTATTGAATAAAACAAATTTAAACAACTGTTATTTTAAAAAGCAAGTAAGAGACCTAGTTCATAACATTGACTTACATACACACATATATTTAGTCCAGATAGATCAAATGTATGTAAATAAATTCTTTAAATACTTAAGGAACATATAGCATAATTTATTTCTAATATTGGAAGAGAAAAAGTCTTTAAAATAAATTACAAAATATTGAAGAAAAAAGACAAATTTATCAAAACTAAAATGATAAACTCCTGTCTAACAACAAAAAATGCTCTAACAAAGTGAAAATTAAAGATAAATAAATAAAATAATAAAAATATTTTCAGCTTATTCTGTAGATAAATCTCTAATATTTGAAAGATTCAAAATTTAAAAGAAAATAATAAACAAAAATAGATGATATAAACAACAATTTTACATAAGAAGTACAAATTGTCAGTAACTCATGAAAATATTCCGTCTTATCTTTAGTGATCTAGAAAGTGCAATAATAATAAATGCAATCATAAATAAAAAATAAAGTTATAACATTATTTTACTCATAGGGCTTATAATTCTTTAATGATATTATAAAATACTGTGATAGGTGCAGGGACCACATTGGTGACAGCAATTTAATCTATAGAACCATTTTGTGAAGCAATTTATTTCAATCAGCTAACATTGTAAACGTGCACATATATAAAAGAAGAAAACGTGCATATAGTATGACCCAGCAATTCCAAACGTGTATATACCTGAAAAATCTCCCAGATATTAATGCAAGAAGGTACTTTGCAACATTGTTTATAATAGCACAGTAATGGGAAGGAATCGAAATATTCATCAAAAAGAGAACAGTAAAGAAGTTATCAGAATTCCAAATCCTGAAATACTATCCAGCAATTAAAAAGAAAAAATAGTCTGTGTTTTTTAACTTGGGAGTTCTGAAGGACATATTTAGGTGAGTGATGTGGTTACCTCACAAATATATTTCTCATAGCTTCCTTATTTTCTCACAGCCTAGAATTTAAAGGAGGTGGAAGAAATGACTGGAAAATCTACCCTGGATGAAATCGAATTACTTTAGCTCAGGTGGGGTAAAACTGCCTTCATGACTAGTTAGTTCAGGTGTTGCAAGCCTAAAACAATTGTTCCATGCCACTGTCTCGCCAAAAGATATCCTCCGAAAGAGCATGTGACTCAGTTCAAATTAATGATTTGGGAAGGAGGGGAGATGTTCACAATAATCCACAAGGACAGTATCTCAATTTTCTAAAAGAAGTAAGAAGATCTCTTGTTTCATCTAGATAGTGTAGAATTCAGCAGTAAAACTTGGAATTTCTGTAGTTACCCTTATCACAACAAAATATAAGCTGTAGGATAACAGTGACAACTGTTTTGTTCTTCAATATTTCCCCAGCTCCTAGAAGCACCGTGAATCCTCAATAGGTGCTCAGAAAATGTTTGTTAAATGGATAAAATAAGCATCCTGAGAAGAGACTCACAACAAAGGAGGGTGAATCTAAAACCGTCAGGGCAAAATGGACCCATGCTCCAGATTAAAGCACACGTGAACCTCTCCACCTGCACTTTTCAGTTCTGTAAATATTAAATATTCACAACAGATTGGAGGGAAGAAGGAAACGTTGGGGTTTCTGTAATATGGATAAAAGAAACCACATAATACTAAAATACTTAAAAACTGTAACCATAAATACAGTATGACGTCCTTTTATAGAAAAAAACTAAAATACTACATGAATGTGTAACTGCTCACACACATGCACAAAAAAGTATCTGAAAGTCACTAACCAAATGAAAGCACTCAGAGCAAGATAATATCTTGTTTGGAACCTAGGATTGTGATCTCTCCTACTACTCAATTCTGTCAAATCAAATATTTTCTTTTATTAGAAACAGTTCCTACCTACCCCATGTCTGCCCAGTGGAGCTGATCTGAGAGTTACGAACAAACATGGTGAAACGATTTCTATTTATCATTGACACTCAGTCTTCATCACAGCAAGCATCTTTATTGACCACAATCAGTCCTCCCCGAATGACATAGCCCTGGTTGTACTGACTGGCCTAATTGGTCCTTAGTTGCACATCCATGAGGATGCTTTAAAGCACATTGTATTATCTTGTCGAAATGAATTCATTTGTTCTTCCATGATGCTGTCATAAAGTCACAGATCTTTTAATAATCCTAACATTTGCCTTAATTCAGGGTGTTTTGGACAGTGTTATGTTATGAAGTAGATTATCATAAGTTAGCATGAAGTAAGCTTATGCTTCCATCCTTTGTCTTTCGTCTTCTGGCCCAGCCATGAGAACAGGAATTTACAACCTCTCCGATTGCTACATTGCTAAGAAAACATAATGCCCAGTATGGAGTTAGAAAATACGATTGCATTTGCTGCGTCTGAGAAAAAACAAGATCATTAACAAGAAGCAATTTTGTTCCAGATGATGGACAAGAGCTAGGCTACTCCCCTGTGACCTAAAGTTGGTTGATGAGGAGAGTTGTGCCGCACAGGGACAGAAGTTCCGTCACTAACCGGGACTCTGCAAAGTGCCAAAATAATACATATTTTAACTCTAATCTTTAAAAACTGAGATGAACTAGATATCATTATTTCCATTTTACAGATTATGAGTCTCCAGCTCAAGATAAGACTACTTACCAATTATCAGTTGTTAAAAAACAACAGATGTAGAATGCGAATCAAGTTTTGCTGACTCCGATATGGAGATAAAGAAATTGATAATAAAAGACCCACTATCCCTGCCTGTAATATTAGAGTGAGTGGCAGCAATATATACTTTACCGTAATTCGACTTTGACCACTGTATGTCTCACTAAAGTTTATGACATGAGTACTCACCTATATACAGGTAGGGTGGTTGCAAACAGCACATCCTATCTACATGTAAAATGTGAACTTGACTCCCTGAATGAGTCTTTAATTTATATATGTATAATAATTTATATCGATATTTGTATATTTACATATATATATTTCCAAATCATCAAGTGCTATTTCCTTTTTAAAACTGATACTTTTGATGAAAGAATGCATTAAAATGTGGAAGGAGGACAGTAGTAGTTCAATTTTAATTTTCAAGAGACAAAAAGAGTGAATAAGCTATAGTGATAAAATGTATTATAGAAATATAATAGATTATTAAATTTCAGGTGAAGGGGATAAAGAAATAAGTATAGAGATAGCTAAACCTAAAAATATCATAGTGAAAAAATATCACAAGATGCAGATACATATATATATATATATATATATATATACACACACACACACACACACACACACACACACACACACACACAAACACATATGCTTATCTGCATACACATTTTGGGAAGATGATGGTAAAGGTTTGAAAATCTCCAAATCTCTCGCAAAAATACACGTGACAAATATATACCTAAACCAATATCCATAAACAATATTTACAACAATACTAGGTCAAAAGGCATATCCACAAAATTAAGTGCATTTAGGTGGTAATAAATCACCGATTGTCAGAAAGGCCACCTGAATTGTACTGGCATCTGTGCAGGAGAAAGCAGAGGGAAATAATGGGACATCCAATAGACTTGAGGACAGAAAGACATAAAACAGCGTATAGATTTTCCTTGGAAAACATGTCCCAAAAAATCTCAAAACATCAGTTAAAGCAGGAACGTTTAGAGCACTCTGATATGGGTAAATATTTATACCAACCTAAGTGATGTAAAGGTTTGATGAAATCTCTGTTAAAATACCAGTGATATTCTTCACAGAAATAGAAAAAAAATCCTAAAATTTAAATGAAACTACAGAAGACCCTGAATAGTCAAAGCAACCCTAAACAAAAAGAGCAAAGCTAGACGAGGTAGTATGCTAACTGACTTCAAAATATACGAAAAAGCTGTAGTAACCAAATCAGCATGATATTGATTTTAAAACAAATAGACCAATGGAATCAAATACAGAACCCATAAATAAATCCATATATTTACAAACAACTGATTTTGATAAAAAGAAAAAAAGCTAAGAAAATACACTGGAGAAAAGGCATCCTCTTCAGTAAATGGTGCTGGAATAATTAGATATCCATATGCGGAAGAGACTCAACCCCTAACTCTCACTATAGACAAAAATTAACATAAGATGGATTAAAGACTTAAATGTAAGACCTGAAACTATAAAACTACTAGATGTAAGGCAAGCACTTTAGAACATTGATCTAGACAAAGATGTTACGCACTTAACAACTTTCATGTATGAACAGAGTGCTAGCTGTGGAGAAATGTGGATAAAAAAAGACATAGATCTATTCCCAAGGAGCTCATTATCTAATGGGGGGGTTAATAAAAATAAATCTACAGTGAAATGTGTGTCCAAAACGAGATAGCTGCTCATTAGACATATTTTTTCTCTATGACCTGAGCACAAAACAATTCCCAGCCTTCCTTTTCACTGGCTGTGGCCATGTGAAAGGGTTCTGTCAAAGGAATATGAACATACTTGATTTTATCCCTGCCACGTCTGGACCCAAAAACCTCCACATGCAGCCTTTCATGCCCTTTCCCCTTCCGTAAATGTGGAAGCCACAGGTTGAATCAACAGTGTCACAAGTTGGTTCCCCTACTACTTGGATCAGAGCCACCTGGCTATCAGGAATACTCATTTTGGAATTTTTTAGTGATAAGTAACTTACTGTTATGTTGTCATTGACATCTAGGTTTACATTTTAGAGCAGCTAGCATTATTGTAGCTAATATATAAGTTGGTAACTTTAAGAAGATTGTCAATATTCAAAAAAAAAGTCTACACAATATAAATTAGTGATAGAGTGATTTTAAAAAATGATACCAGAGACAAGAAATATAAATAACTTTTTAAAGCATTGCAGAAAAGTTAATAGCTATTGTCAGCAATATCTGAGAAAGCAAGAAAGTACTTACTGAGTCAACTCTAGTAGAAAAGTTTGAAAACTGACTTTTATTTGGGTGTCTGTTTTTAATTGGTTGCATTTAATAAGATAGTAGAAGTAAAAATGACCTCGAAAAAAAAATGATGAAATAAATAATGAATGAAAAGAGTTGATAAACTTGGGGTCATAGCTGGGTTGAAAGCCAACTATTTCTAGATCTGAAACCGAAAATAAAAAATTTAATGAGTTTTTAAAAAAATAAAACTTTGAGCCACAAAGTTTCTTTAAAAGACTCAGCCATGTGGCAAAGAATAATGTTTTGATATTCTCACCCAAGCCAGATGGGCTCCAGTCAACCTTTGCTAAATTGGGAAACAGAGGACAGGAAATAGGAAAGCTACACATAATAGAGACAGAATTTGAGAAGTATGTCTGGGAAGTAAATTCAGATACGGTTAATCATACATGATCTGACTACAGGAAACAAATAAATCAGTAGCTCATTATTAAGTTGAGAAAACGATATTGCCAATTAAAAAATGAACTGGCCTAATAATAATGACAGCAGTGGCAACAGTAAGTAAAAATAACGCGAAATACTACACCAGCCTGAAGGAGGCAGAAAAAGCTGTGCATCCCACCATGAGGGCATGTCCCTCAGCATCACTTCAGCTGTGGCCATGTGCACGAAAAGCTGAGAAGAACTCTCAGAACGAAAGACAAAGAGCCATGGAAAATAACACACAGCAAACAAATATCGCAGAGAACAGAACTGAGGTCTAACCAAAAATCTTCTCCAGTGTCATGTTAGAGAGAAGATCTCTCTATACGTTCCCAGGAAGATTGAACAATTTCATCAACCAATAACAGCTATATGCTTTTACAAACCAATAGCTATCAATGTACTGGCTCAACTCTGCCATTGTATATACAAGTAGAGCATATTTGTGAAGGAGAGAATAAACAGCCTTTTACATCTTGATTACTAAACCATTAAATAAATATATAGGTTTGTGCTGGTTTCTTTTACACTTTACTTTTTAAAATGCGTTTGATTGAAGGTAATTTTCTGGGACTTGTTTTTTCCCCCCAAAATTATTTTAATAAGACTAATCTATACTGTTATGCATCACTATAGTTCATTCATTTTTATTTTCATAACCCATTCTATGAAAATGACATAAAAAGTTTATCTGAGTCTAGGCGCAGTAGTTCTAGCTTGTAATTCCAGCACTTTGGGAGGCTGAGGAGAGAGGACTGCCTAAGCTCAGGGGTTTGAGGCCAGCCCGGGCAACTTGGTGAGATCTTGCCTCTACAATAAATAAAAAAAAAATAAGTCGGGTATGGTAGCACATGTCTGCACCCAGCTACTTGGAAGGCTGAGGCAAAAGGATCGCCTGAGCCCAGCAGGTGGAGGCTGTGGTGGCCATGAGCATGCCACTGCACTCCAGCCTAGGAGACAGAGTGAGACTCCAACTCTAAAGAAAAAAAAGTTTATCTGTTTCTCTTGACAATGGACATCTGGGTTGTGTCCAGTGTTTGTGGTTATGGGCATTCTTACACATATTTCCTAGTAAAGATTGGCCAATGCATACATCTTGGAATGGTACTGACAGGTTTCAGGGTATGCAAATATTTAAACTTATTTAATACCAAATATATTTAATACCAAATTCTCCACATGGGAATACTCCTAATAGCAATTATTAAAGATCTAGTATGAGTCACATCATTTCCAATAGTTGAGATTTTAAGACTTCTTAATTTTTGTCAACTGAATGGTTAATAAAATTACAATAGATCATCATGGTCTTAATTTGTATTTCCAAAATTACTAAAATTAAATATCTTGTCATAAATATATATATACATATTGGTCAATTATGTTTCTTTCTTTGGTAAAATGTTATTTTTATCCAAACTTGTTTGCTTTTACTTAATGATTTGTATAGTTTCTTATATATTTTTATGTTAACTATTTATTGGTTATCATGATCATAATTTCTTCTGAAGATTTGTAGTTTGTCTTTTCACTTTATTTCTGTACCATAGGATGATTAAAAATTATATTTTTGGGACACTGAAATGCATCAACACTTTTAACAACTAACATGTTTTATATTTTATTTAGGAAACTGCTTTCTACCCAAAGCTAGGAAGATATATGTCTGTTTAGACTTCTTGCATTCTATTCCCATTCCATTAAGTGGGAACAATTGTGTGCTGAGTGCTTATTAGCAATAATATTTTGTACATGTTTTTTGAAAGATGCCTTGGACCCTTTATGGAATATGTCTTGTAAATTCAGAGACTAGTCTATATAGAAACTAGCCACATCATGAAAGAGAGTGTGCATGATTTAAAAAGTAGACAGTTTGGGAGCTGAAAGGGATTACTTCACTCTACCAATATCTGTCCATGGACAACAATAAAACAGATGTTGACCTACAAATTTTAGGAAATAGCAGTGGGATGTGGGATGTAGTCCTGGAATTTGTTCTTGCTTGACACAATGCCCAAGAGCAAAATTAACTTAACTCCGATTCCTTCTTCATTATGGTCATTTTCTATTGAGCCGAAATGGACTCCAACTTGGTTTTAATATATTTTTCTGCCTTGAGATTTCATCTCCTTTTTCTCACACTGATGGGTTGACAATAAATGTTTCATAAAATTATTGAATTATAGAATTGAAGGGATCTTTAATTCTTACTCATACAAATCTGGGTAATTGTCAGAGTCACACAGAAAACATTTTAAAAGTATAAAATTCAGAATTACATCAGAAAGATGGCTGACATTTGCCCAGCCTCCTCACCCCCCACACACAAAAAACAACTGACTGGAGTGTAGACATGAGAGTGCTAGAGTGTAGTGAATGAGTGGGGATGTGTCTCTTGCTCATGGAAATACAGAAGGGCACTGTGGAAGCACTCAGCCTCTGCAATCTGCCTGGAGTCAGGAGGGTCTTCCTACTACTGGAAAAGTGTAAGCAGAAGATTCCCCACTTGTCTTCAACTGCCACCACAAACACCTACAGTCCTTACAACAGACTAAGTCCATTGTTCTCACATGCCATGAGCCCAATTTAGAGAGTTTCTGGGAATTTGCACAGCTGCATTGCCCAAATTAGGAGCACAAAGTGTGCTCTTTCCAAACCTCACCAATCATGCATGGGTCAAGTTGCTGAAGCAAAGCACCATATCAAGACCGGAGCCACCTCTGGAGTGTGCCTTGCTCTGGGAACCATTGCCCCTCTCCAGCACTTGGGCTCCATCTTCATTCCACACAAGCTAAACAGGTGACTGAAAACAACAATCCCAGTGCCATGGATCAACTATGACTTTGGTCCTGCACAACAGGGAAACAAACAGCCACTGCTACACTTCCAAGCAGAGGAACAGTCTGCTAGACCTGCTCAGGACAAACGTGCCTTTGAGCTGGCCAAAGTTCTGTGTGCCTTCCTTCAAACAGGAAAGACTCTTGAAACTCAGAGAAGTTGATGTGCCAAAGACCTAAGAATCAGCCCTGCAGTACTCTCCTCCACAGACACGCTCCTGGCCTAATTAATGACCTAACTAATGGCACTACTTTCTCAAGTTGAAGCTGATAAACAGTCCTGGAGACCATGCCTGGTAAAGACACACTCCAATTATCCAAAAAGGCAAGAACCTACATCCAGGAACTGTGAAATACTCATATGTCATCCCTGGCAGACATATCCCAGGCCTCCCCAAGAGATGTGTGCTCGTTTTCTGGGCTGAAGAAACAACCTTGTGAGCTGCCCCCATCAGTCATGCTCACAGGCAAGACAAGAAGGCAATATTCACGTGCCAGGTCTGAGAAACTGCCTCTGGCATTTGTCTACCGGCCTGCTGAGCAACTGTGAGTCTGAGTTCTAGACTTGAGAAACAATCCTGTCGTCCATTACTGGCAGGCATACCCACAGGCCAACGAAGCAACTTCAAGACAATGATCCTGGCCAGAGTAATAGCACTGTGGTCCCAACTTTAGTGAGCCAGACCAAAAGTTGAATTTTCTATTTTAGGCAGGCAATGTACTCCCAATCTGGGAAACAACCTGACAAGTTCACCCCTGCAAAGCAACACCATCATTGCAACAAACTCTCAGCCTAGGACACTGATAAATTCACAAACATCATTAGTACAGATTACAGCTGGAAAAATTACAGAAACTACACTATTTCACCCACCTAGAACCAAGGCCAATATACCCCACTGAACCAACACCCTAAGATCCATTTCTCTAGGTAAGTTTTTTCCCTACAAAAATTACTCCAGCCTGGGCACAGTGGCATGCCTATAATCTCAGAACTTTGGGAGGTCAAGGCAAGAGGACCAATTTAAACTAGAAATTTGAGACCAAACTAGGCAACATAGTGAGACCTTGTCTCTACAAAAAATTAAAAAAAAATAAGCCAGGTTGGTGGCATGTGGCATGTGCCTGTAGTCATGGCTACATAGGAAGCTGAAATGGTAGGACTGCCTGAATCCAGGAGGTTGAAGCTGCAGTGAGCCATGATCATGCCACTGCATCCCAAACTGGGCAACAGAGTGAAACTTCAACTTAAAAACAAAATAAAGAAAAAAAAAAGCGAAATTGAAAGTCTGTGATACACAAAAAAATACAAATTGACAAATCAACAAAATCAGGAAAATTGTTCATTATTTCAATGAGAAATGCAACAGAGATATATATCATAAAAGAGAATGAAACAGAAATTCTAGAGCTGAAGAATTTAATAAATTAAATAATGAATATAATTGACAGCTTTAACAGCAGATTAGACCAAGCAGAAGAAAGAATTTTTGATCATGGGAACAGATGTTTTAAAATAACACAGACAGACCAACAAAAAAAGAAGAAGAAGAAGAAGTAAAGAGTAAGAAAAAGATGAATGAAAAAATCCTACAGGATTTACAGAACACCATTAAGTAAAAAAAGTATCTATCTATCTATCATATGTATAGTATTATGGGTGTTCCAGAAAAAAGAAGAGAGAAAAAGGGTAAGAAACATATATTTGGGCCATTGCCTTCCTAAGTTTTAGTCTGGCCATGTGGCTCTTTTAGCTATGGCTGCCATTGTTTTCTTAAGCTTTGGCTGCCTCCCCTACCTTGGGGAGGTGAATTCCCTCTCTTTCTCTCTTTCTTGGTCTAATTTACTTTCTAAATGAACTATATTTTCCAATGATGAAATAATTTCAGAAAACTTCCCAAGTCTTGGGAGAGAGATGGTCAAGTAGATCCAGGAAGTTCAAAGAACCCTAAATAGATTAAATCAGCATAGACACATTATATTCAAATTGTTAAAAAGACACAGATCAAGAAACCTATATGACAGGAGAGAATTAAATAATGTATGCAAAGCACTGAGGAAAAACAACAACAACAACAACAACAACAACAACACTGCCTATCAAGAACATTATACCCAGCAAAACTATCTTTCAGAAATAAAAGAGAAATAAAATTCTTTGCAGACAAGCAAAAATTAAGAGAATACATCACCACTAGACTGACCTTGCAAGAAGTGCTCAGATAATCTTACATCTGGAAGTGAAAAAGCAATAACTACTATCATGAAAATATGTGAAACTATAAAATTTGCTGGTAGAAAAGATAAAACTCACAAGACAGAAAAATAAAAGAATCAAACATTATCAATACAGAAAACAACCTGTTTTCAAAAACAGGCAGCAACAGAGGAATCAAGAAACAAATAATTTCTAAAACCAGAAAATAATCAATAAAATGACTGGTGTAACTTCTCACCTATCAAAAATGACCTTGAATATAAATGGTTTAATTCACCATTTAGAAAATATAGACTGGCTGAATGAATAAAAGATCAAGATCCTACTATAGACAGCCTACACGATACTCACCTGACCTATAAGGACATTCATAGACTGAGTGTGATGGGATGAGAAAAAGAAAAAATAATCAGTGTGAACAGAAACCTAAAGCAATCAGGATTAGCTTTACTTAGAGAAGACAAAAAAGACTTCAAGTTAAAAGCTGTAAAAAGAGGCAAAGAAGTATATGACATAATAATAAAGTGATCAAATCAGCAAGATAAAATAATAATTATAAATATATATATGAACATAATTCCTGAGCACCCATATATATATGATGAAACTATTATTCGATCTGAAAGAAGAGATAGACTTCCAATACAATAATAATTGAGTACTTTAATACCTCACTCGCAGCATTGAACAGATCATCTAACTGCAAAACCAACAAAGAATCATCAAATTTAAATGATATCATTGACCAAGTGAACAGACATTCATAAAACATTTCATCTAACAGTTTAAAAAATTACATTCTTTTAATCAGCACATGGAAAATGATCCATGTTGACTAAACATTAGGACACAAGTCTCAAAAATCAAAATTATATTAAGTATCTTATCTGATCCCATTAGACTAAAACACAATGTCAGTAACAAAAGGATCATTCAAAGCTCTACAATTATATGGAAATTAAACACCATGCTTTTGATCAACCATGGGTGAAAGAAGAAATTAAGAATGAATTTTTGAAAAAATATTTGAAACAATTGAAAATAGAGGCACAACATACCAAAATCTATGGACACAGAAAAAGTAGTGAACTTTAAAAGGCAAAACTTAGAGAAAGATTTAGATTAAGAATTATATTGCAAATAAACAGTCTAACAATGTACCTCAAAGAACTAGAAAAGTAAGAGCAAAGCAAACTCAAAAGTAGTAGAAAAAAATAAAGATCAGAGCAAAAAAACATGAAATTGAGACTAAAAAAATACAAAAGACTAACAAAACTAAAAGTTGTTTTTTTGAAAAGCTAAACAAAATCAACAAACAATTAGCTAGACTAATTAAGAAAAAACATTTAAACAGCAAATAAAAAGCAATCCAATTAAAACGGACAAATGATCTAAATATACATTTCTCAAAAGAAAACTTACAAATGGTTATCAAATATATGGAAAAATGCTTAATATCACTAATCATTAGGGAAATGTAAGTGAAAACCACAGTGAACAACAATGAGGCATCATCCCACTCCAGTTAGATTTTTTAAAATGCTAGAAAGAATGTGGAGAAAAGGAAACTTATATTCACTGTTAGTAGGAATGTAAACTAATACAGCCACTTTGAAGAAAAGTATGGAAGTTCCTCAAAAAAATAAAAATAGAACCAACATATGATTCAGCAGTTCCACTATTGAAAATTTGTTCAAAGGAGAGGAAACCATAACATCGAAGAAATATCTACACCTGCATGTTTATTGCAATACTATTCATCATAGCCAAGATATGAAACCAACCTAGGTGTCCAACAACAAATTAATGGATAAAGAAAATGTGCTATGTATGCTCAATGGAATACTATACAGCCATAACAAATTAAATTCTTTTAACTTTCAACAGCATGGATGAAACCAGAGGACATTATGTTAAGTGAAATAAGTTGGGAAAAGAAACATAAACACATGTTCTCCCTCACATGTAGGAGTTAAAAAGTTGATTTCATAGAAGTAAAAATATAAGCTAGAGGATACTAAAAGCTAGGCAGGGGTGAGGAAATGGGGAAATTGGCTAAGAGATCAAAAATTATGGCAAAAAAAGAAGGAAATTCTAGTGTCTATACCATTATGGGATGACTCTAGTTAACAATATAGTTAACAATAATGCTCCGCAGTCTCAAACGATGAGAAGAAGGATATCCATTGCTCCCAACAAAAAGAATAATAAATGTTTGAGATCGTGGATATGCTAATTACCCTGGTATGATCACTATCCATGACATGTATCAAAACATGACCACATACTCCATGAACATGTACAATTATTTCTCAATTAAAAAAAAATTGAAAAACTAAAAGTATAGAATTCAAGGCTCCATCTTTTAGAATTTCTGATTAAACAGGTTTTCCACTGGAACAAAAAAACCCTAAAATATTGTATGTGCAGATTTAATAATTAACCAATTTGGAGAGCTATCAAATCAAATTGAAACTTCATTTACAAGTGAAGGCACTGAGGGCCAGAGGAGGAATGGCACAATGAGGGTCAGATTGTACCATTTTAATCAGGAGAGCATGTGAAAGTTCCAAGACCCTAGGTTGGGTGAGGCAGTATAATTGAGATTTTATGTCTATATATAGATGATATAGATGTACTTGCAATATGCATTTAGAGAGAGAAGCTGACATATGCTGGCCATAGATGTGTCCATCTATCTTGATGTCTACTCTAAAGAAAGAGGCGGTGGAAATAAAATGCACTTGACAAACAAGGCTAAGATTACAGTGGAACAGAAGGAAACAATTTTAGCTCCAATCTGGACTTTTCCATTTGGAAATGGAGGTTGGCCATGTGGACTTTTCCTATTTTTGTCTATGATCTGTCCCCAACGACTATAATATTGTCTGGCACAGAGTGAGCCCTTGACAAATATTTGTTCAATGAATGAATAAATCAGCAATGAATTATTTATTAATGACTACGTTGGCTTCCTAGTTGATGCCTTTGGGGATTCTAAGAGACATTTTCCAATCTATGTTGTTTGTTCCAGTTTCTGATGATTACTGAAAGTGTATCTTTATAGATTCATTTGTTTAATTTACTTTACTCAGGGCTTTGCCTTAACTTAAAAGGAACATGACCATACTTATCGGAGGTCGATCTGTTTATCCTTAAACTCCTCTTTCTTCTCAATGAGAATTATTTTGCTTAATCTTCTTACAGACCAAGTTTTACAAGTTTAGTCAATGGCTGAGAATTCCAGTTTAGACATAAGGAAGAAAAGAAATCTAAAGCAAAAAAGAGACGGAAAAAGCATTACCAAGATTCTCAAGGTCAATCTGTACCATGAAAACTCTTAGAGTAGAAAATTCTCCTCTGTTTGGCTCTGTTCTTGGCTTGATGCCAGCAACATACAATGGAAGACAACATCCCAGTCTAAATCGTATAGTGGGACCCATTTTTCTCCTGTTCCTCCCTGCTAACTACAGCTACAAAGCTTGGTTTGTTTGTTTGCTTTACAAAAAGTAATCAAATGGCTTTAAGAAGATCCTGAAAATGTGGCAAGAATACGACCAATTGGTTTAGAAGCCCAGGAGTGAGAAACAGCACAACAGGCCATCTTATGTTTCCCTCCCAACAGGAGAAGCCTACGTAGGCCCAGTATTTTCTGACTCTCCATTTAGCAAATAAGGCACCCATGAAGTTTCATTCTATTCCTGGAGCAAATGGTAAAACAAGAAACAACATGAATCGGAAGAACCAGCAAAGGGAATGTATCAGGATCTCCACTAAAAATAAGTTGAAACATGAGAAGCAGATCAAAGGAATCTAGCCATGACAAGCAGAGCCAGGGAAAAGCTGTATTCCCCAAACACAGAGGAAGTTCTGCCACAACAGTCACCAAGCTTGGCTAGTTCTTGTGTGTCCAAGACTCCCTCTTCCTACTGGGAGACACCTGAATAAGCATGTTGTTAAGAAGGGCATGAATTACTTACAAGAGGAACTCAGTCATGCTGAGCAGCCCAGCTCAGAAAGTTTTTTTTTTTGGTCATGATGGGCCTGGCATTCCCTTTCTCTACTCAGACACATCAGGGCGGGTGGGTAACACAGATAAGAGGATCCTGCCACAGCACGTTCTTCCCAGGGAAACTTTTTAAATCTTGGATATGAGACTCCTCTCCTCCATGGAGTGACACACAGCAGCTTCACCAGGGAAAACCTTTTATTCTCCCTCACAAAGCACCTGCAGAGAGCAATGGGAACCACAGAAGCATCAGATAAACCAGAGAAAACAAAATTACACTACAAAAGCTCTAACGTTTAAAACGCTATTGGAACTATAGCCCTGAAACATCTCAGGAACTGCATACTGAGCCTAAACAAGGTGGCTATCTACTCAAATAAAACAGTTAAATAGGATGGATGTTATCAAAAATTCTAGAATATCTCATCATGCCAAGAATCAATAAAATTACAACTTGAATGTGAAAAGACACAACAGTGAGATGTTGGAATTTTCTGGCACAAATTTTAAAGCGACTATCATATAAATGCTTCAAAAATCACTTATAAATTCTCTTGAAACACACACAAAAATAGAAAACCTTAGCAAAAAAGAAGCTATTTATAAAAACAAGCGAAAATATAGAAATAAAACATTTAAAAAAGTTAAAAATTTGCTTAATTGTTAAGTTTATAAAAGATCAGTGAATGTGAAAACAAAACAAAACAAAACAAAAAACAACCAAATAGAACAACCCAATATAAAAAGCAGAGAAAATAGATTAAAAAATAAATGAAAAAATAAAAAAATAAATGAATAGAACCCTAGGGACCTGTTAAAAAAAAGCCAACATTTGTTTTATGTGACTTCCAGAAGGATGGAAGAAAGAAAAGAGGGCTAAAAGAATACTCAAAGAAACAATAACTGAAGACCTCTTACATTTGGCAAAAAATACAAATCTTTAGATTTAAGAAGTTAAGTGAGTCTCAAATAGGACGCACCCAAATAAATCAGTATCAAAACACATCATAATAAAAATAACCAAAACTAGTATAACTAAACATGCAAAAAGAACTTCAAAGCTGCCAAGGAGAAATAACATATTTTTATAAGTGAACTCTAATCTGAATTTCAATAAATTTTTAATCTGATACTATAGGGAACAGAAGGTGTGAAAAACAATCTCTAAGAATTGAAAGGGACTGGGCGTGGTGGCTCAGCCTATAATCCCAGTACTTTGGGAGGCTGAGGTGAGAGGATTGCCTGAGCCCAGTGGTTCAAGACCAGCCTGGGCAAATTGGTGAGACCTCATCTCTACAATAAATCACAAAAACTAGCTGAGCTTGGTGGCATGCATCTGTATGAGGTGGAAGGATTGCCTAAGCCCAGCAGGTTGAGGCTGTGGTGGCCGTGAGTGTGCCACTGCATTCCAGCCTGGGTGAAAGAGTGAGACTTCAACTCAAAAAAAAGAGTTGAAAGGGAAAAACTGCCAACTGTAAATTTTATGTCTAGCTAAACTATACTTCAAGAAGAAAGGAGAAAATGATGCCATGTTAGATTAAAGAAAATTAAAAGGTTGTGTTTTTCTTTTGCTATCAGTCTTAACCTTAAATATTACATAAATCACAAAGGAAAGGATAAAAATAAAGAATTTTAGAGTACCAGGAAGGAAAACAAGACAATGAAAAAAGCAGAAATATGTGTATAGGCTACTTTTTCTTGTGAGTTTTATAAATCATATTTTATTATTGAGACAAGAATTATAACACTGATGGCACTGAAGACAGATTATTGTTTGAAGGGTTTAGAGATGATGGGCATAAGCAAGAGAAGCAGATGTAATTATAAAAGTGAAATAGGATGGTTCTTTGTGGAGATGGTATTGTTCCGCATTCTGATTGTAATGGTAGATACAAAAGTTATTACATGTGATCAAATTGTGTAGAACTCAACACACATGAACAGATGAATATAGATGAAACAGATTCTGAATAACACTGGCAGGTTGTAATAATGATAATAGTGTGGCTGTGATTATTATATAGTTTTGCAACATGTCGTTAGTGCAAATGTTTTATTATTTCTTACAACTTCATGCATCTCTGCAAGTACCTCAATAAACAATTAAATTAAAAATACAGATGTGTCATTATCAAAAAGTGTTATATTCACCCTTGGAAGCCCTTTCTTTTTTTTTGGAATGGTCCAAAACCAGAAATGGCTACACACACCTTTTCTGATTTAATAGAATACTATGAAATCATCAGGTTGATGCCACTAATGTTTTATTTTATTATCATTTTACATCTTAAAATCACTGATGAAATCTGACCTAAAACTAATTATGGATGCCTCTATAATCATTCTAGATCCCTAAATGATCATCATGTATATTATGGAAGACAAGTTTATTTTCTTGAAAGTTCCACAAGCGTACCCTAGCCTTTTGCTCCCAGGATGCACCAGAAGTTATTTTTCTTTTTAACCTTTGAAGCACCAAATGTCTCATGATATCTCCATTTCTAGATAATTACTATGATTCTAATTCTTTAAAAGTAACTACTCACGGTACTGGGAGAGAGGAGAACTACATTCTTCTGTAGGACAGCAAGGAATTAGCTCAAATGAGAATGAATATCATTCCATAACTTGCCTGTATCATTTTCTTTCAGCCTCAAGTACTTCCTTCAGTGTGGGTGATAGATTTTTGAAGCTTTGCATTCTTCAAAAACTCTTTAACTCAATTCACTTTTTAAAAAATTACATTCCACCCACGTATATTCTATCTTAACAGTTATTTTTATTGCTGTTGCTTTTAGTCTTACTTTTATTTCAATAATTTCACAATTTCTCCAGAGGATCTGCTGTAATTCATATTTTTATTAGTCTTTGTTTTTATTATAACTGATTTTGAATAATTTGATTAAGGTGTACATAGTTCCAATTTATTTTTTAAAAATTTTGTACATGCTTTTATTGAGTTTCTTGCATATGTGGATTATATCAAATTTGCAAGAATTTTACTTTTTTCAAATTTGTCTGACTAAAACACTATTCATTTTTGTATTTTTTCTTTATATTTTCTCTTGGATAGTCTCTACTGGTATGTCTTCAACTTCACTAAGCTTTCTTTTGCAATGTGTAATCTACCATCAATATCATATAGATTTTGCTTCATTTCAAATTTTGTGGATTTTATCTTATGAGTCTGATCTGTTTTTAATGTGTTTGCATGCCTTGTAATTTTTGAATGGACATAAGGCATTTTGAATTTTTCTTTGTTGGATGCTAGATATTTTTGTATTTCCATAGCTTTTATTACTATTATTTTATATAGTATGGATTTAAATTACTAGCATTAACTGAAAAAAAAAAACCAGCAACAGCACAATTTATAAATTTAGAAAAGGAGAAGGGACTTTATTTCTTGCAAGACATTACAGCCTACAAGGTGACTACCCTACAGACTGGGAGTGGAGAACGTGCCTCTGGCCAAGACCAGAGACGGGCACTTCAAAAGAGGAGGGATTGGGATAGACATTTTGTGCTGAATGATTTGAGTAAATATATGTATTCAACAGGTTACAGGATGAGTTATTAATATTCATGAAGATGGCCCTGAAGCATGCATATTCATGGGATTTAAGGCTCATATTTACTCTGTGGTAGATACTTAACATTTAAATGTATTACCATTAGACTTTATATGTCAAAAGGTCTTTTCAGGACACAAAGGTATGCAAGCGTAAAATCTCTGTAAACTGGCTCAAACCAGTCTGTGGTCAGTGGTCTTCTTATCAGGAGAAAGTTATTAAAGTCAATCTCTTGCCCAGTCAAAGCTGTAGTTAGGGCTGGTGGAACAGGGGTTCAATTACTGTCCATGAACTGAATGGCTTGCAATTGTTTCAACATTGCTTATCTCAAGGTTAGGGCTTATTTATCAGCCAGAGAAAAAGAAAAACCTTGTGGCAGTTAGAACATAGTTGTTTTTTAAATGTAGGGGCATGTGATTTAATCCTTGCCTGGCATGGCCCTAGATCCTGTTTATAATTTGGTATCTCATTGCCACAAAGAGTCTGTTTTGTCAGTCTTGTGGTGTCTATTTTAACATTAACGCTGGTCAGGTGTGTGTAAACTCCAAAAGGGAGAGAGGTATTAATTTCCCTCTTGTCTCGTCATGGCTGTGAACTATATTTTTAAGGTTTGGTCGGAGGGGGGCGGGTGGGGGGGACTTTACTACTAGGGTGTTTACTTAGTCAGTGGGGGTGTGGTTACCATTTTATTTTTAGCTGACACTAGGAAACCATTTGATCCTTGCATGCCTTTATTTTAAGATTTAGATGTTTTAGATGCTTTTAAGGAATTATTCAAAGCAAATGTTCAGTCTGGGGTTAATTTTTCCCTAGCCTTGAGGCCAGACCACTCTGTTTATTCTACCATCAATGATGGGAATTCCTGGGGGGAGGAAAGGGGGAAATAGAAATTATTCTTAGCTCTTTATGAGCTCTGGGCATTGCTATGTCTAATCTTTTTTTTATATGTTTCTCTTTTCTCAGGTATTTTTTTTTTCTTTCTCCTCACAGGCATGTGTTGATTAGCTCTCTAATGGGTATTTATTCAATGGGGAGACTCTGCTTATCTGCTGTTCTTTTGATGTGTAACTATCCTCTCTGCAGTACTTTGCCTTGGGAACACTAACTGCCTTGGCTTACCCAGATTTCTCACCTTTATCTCTTGTAGTCAGTGAATTTGACCTCTGCAGTATCCTGAAAACTCTTTTCAAACAGTAGCAAATGAGGTCAACTATAGAGATCATCTATATATTCCACTTCTTCAATCCCACTGTCTTTTGTTGTCTGTCCTGTCTTTAACACTGTATCTACCTACCATCTACGATCTACCTAACAATCTATCATCTATCATCTATCTATCTATCTACCTTTTTTGTATGTTTATTTTAGGTAGGAAAATAAATTCAATCTCTGTTACTCTATCGTGAACAAAAGTGACAGCTTTTGATCTACATGTTTGAAATCGCAAAATTCCTCTGTGGTTGGTATCATCAGCTATGATTCACAGAAGAGGAAACCCAAATAGCAGAGAAGTCAAGGCATATGTTCCCACAGTCATCAAGCCTAAAAGTACCAGAACAAGACTTAAAATTAGTCCTCCCTACCTCCAAACCCTGTGTTCTCTTTTTATGGGAAGAGATGAGTAAAGAGGTTTTAACAGTTAGAACAATAAGCATGTGTCTGTCTCCCTGTGGCAATGTAGCAACTCAATTTTTCTTTACCTGGCAACCTTTATACTTTATGACTTGACTCAGACAGCGTTTCCCCTGGCCAGGTTAAAAGATGCTCTCTGTGTTCACACAGCACCCTTTCCTAATTTATCTCACTCACATTTGAAAAGTACGCTACAATTTTTTGTTGCCTTCGCTGTCTTTGCCTTTAGTATGTGATTTAATTTAGGGAGGGGGCTGTAGACTTGGTGTATGTCATCTTTTTGTTCTTGGCCTCAAGCACAATGTATGGCGCATGGTAGGCAAAATCTGTGTTTGTAGAACTGAACTGACCGCTTGAGGCTTCTCAAAGCAAGCCCATGTGTAATAATGACCTATGAGATGCACTGCAGAGGAAATTTACAATTAAAATCACAATGTGTATGCCAAAGCCAAAAAGAATTCTGTTTAATGATATGGCTTTATCTCTCTGAATTTCCCATTTGTTGAAATAATTGAGGTATAGATTAGATTCTCCAGTTGGAGGGACTAGACTTTTAGGGAGTATGCCTTTAAAGACTTGGAAACCATGCTAAACTACAGTGAATTATTTGGATATATGTCACCGCAAACAAACAAACAATTAATCAGAGAGATCCATAAGGGTCTATCAAAAGGAGCCACCATAGCGTTCATGTTTGAAAGGCAGTTTGAGATAGTTGCAAAGACTCTGCCGTTCAAACTCATGTAGCCTCAGCTTTGATGTTTCCTTCTAGCATCACATGCTAATTAATCTTTGGCAGGTGATTTAACTTCTAAAGTTCCTCTTGTTTAAAATGAAGATAATTGTCTTATCACATAAGATTGTAGTGAGGATTAAAGGAGAGTTTGGTAAAGAGGGACAGCTGAAAAAGATTCAGACTCTCGTATTCCTCCCAGCGTAGATGTGGTGCTGGGAAGTAGTTGTCTGATCAGGAACCATGTACCCCAGACCCTAGTATTTAGGTGAGACCTCATGGCCAGCACTTACCAACAGAAGGCAGATGGACCTAATATATAGCAGCATCGTATAAACATTAGACTTCAGATTCTATTTACTAACCTATTTCTCATCTGCTAGATGAATGACCATGACAAAGAATGTCTGTATTGGAATTTGTTTTAAGGAAGTAATAACTTCGTGCTGAGTCTTTGGATTTGGGGGATTATATTAATTTTAGCAGTTAGCCTATTCTGATTACTAAGGAGAAAATGCTCATAACAAACATAACATGGCAAGTTAATACACGATAAACATTATTATCTGATCACAGAAAAAATTATTCTGGGCAGTAAACTCTATACAACTGTTTGACTTTAGACAAGATAATTTATCTGACAGTTTATCTTCCTGGGGGTGTGGGATTAAAAGATCTCGAAGGTCCTTTTAACCCTCAACACTATGCTTTTCTTAACATTATCTGCTTATTATGATGTACAAACTCTCCAAACTAAGTTCCCAAGGCACAGTAGTGATATCTCTGCCTACTATGGGTACATACAAAATAAACATATGTGGACATTATATATGAACAAAAGAGATCATTCACATCAGAAATGAAGAGAGACCTAAAATGGATAATTTAGAAAGATTGCTGAGCAATGCTGTGTGCCTGCTTGGTTGATCACAAAGCAGTAAATACTCAGGGAGTTGTATCCAAAATGTTACAGTGTTCCAAAATAAGACCAGAGAAGTGAGATTTTAAGACTGACTCAGGTCCATACATTTCAGGCCAAGTGACAAAAGACCGAAACACAGGGACGCTAAGAGACCTAGTAAGAGAATAAGGAGACCAGTTAACAAAAGCCATTAAATATAGGAAGTTACACAAACTGGGATACGATCAAAATTTTCAGATGTCTGTGCTTCTCTGAGAAGTGAGTTGGACATGAAATAAACTATATAAAATTGGAAAATGTGTTACTGTTTTTAAAACTCCAGAGGCATAGAGATTCTGGAAGAAATACAAATGCCTTAGGTGGTATTTTAACAAGAGAGTGGGCAAAATAATGTTCTTGCAGATGGAAAAACAGGAAAATAATGCAATCTGCTTTGTGAATAGCTCACCAATAAAAAGAAAGAGTGACTTATAAATGGGTAAGTGGGTTTTTTGGCTTATTTAGATGCAAAAAAGGCTACTCCCCCCAAAATTCCTTCCTCACATAATCTGATAATCTTTTGATTTTTATTACTGATGACTGTATAGCGCAATATATTTTCTGCTGTGATAAATTCTTAGAGACATGAACCCTGACTACAGCCATCTTATATTAAATCTTTGATGACAAAGAGAAAGACGCGTCCAATATTTCTGTATGTGGGCTGGAAGCTGAGATTATAAAGCAAGGGGAAGTGAAAGCTGAAAAAAAATATAGTATTAAAACTAGACTTGGGTAAAAGTGTCAATCAAATCAGCAAATATGTTTGAATATTGACCAGAGCTCTAGTAATTGTAGTTCCCTATTCAAACCTGGGGACTTCTTTATAAAATAGACTTTAATACAAATCAGCTAACCAAGAAACATTTATACTATGGGATAAAATATTGCAGATTAGAACAATGAGGCAGCTCTGTAATTATGTAATTATTGGTCTAGAATAGCCCATAAGATATATTTTATTTAAGAATAATGACATCTTCTACCAATAAATGAAACATGACAATACTTTGGTAAAAATGTAAAACAAAGCTATATTTTTCTTTGCCAGAAGGATACATATCAAACTAATGGAGTTTCTCTGTGGAAGAAAACCGGATTGTGGAGAGTCAAGGGTGAGTTTATTTTTCATCTGTTCTGTGTGAAACTGTTTCTATAATAACTATAAATTAATATATTTGCTAGGCAATAATTACACAAAATCTAAAAATGAGATAGACCTACTTGTCCTAACGTTGAAGAATCAATCTCACTAGGAAGCACTAAGGAGCAAAGAGTTTGCACCATCTCCTCTCATCTGTGCATGGGTATATTTTATGCTACCTGCAGCTTTGATTTTCAGACGTTTCCACTCACAAATTACCTGCTGAAAGTAGTTGCTCACTAGTTTTTAGATGTTTCCTCAGGACCCTTGACATTATTAGTTTCTTATTCTTAGGTAAATGATCTCACCCCTAGATGCATCGAAGTGCAAATCAAGACTCTTTCAGCGTCAAGACTCTCTAAGTACACTTCTACATCGACTGTTTATTTACCAGTTTCCATATATACAAATTCCCTCTATCCAACCACTCACTTCCTAGTGGCTCTCTGGCCATTTCTCCAGATTGACTGTGGAGGGCGAGAAAAAAATAAAGAAACAGTTAAGTTCCTTCTTGAGCTGTTACCGTCGTAAACCAGTTTCATGCTCCTTGGACCTGGAAGCGTTTAGAAAACGACTTTTCCTCGGGAAGCTTTTTTGAAAAGGCCAGATGTAGGCGATTCGCCTCTGCTCTAGTGCCTGCTTCTCTCTCCCACAGGGCTTTTGCTTCTGTCCCCTGTTAGTGGGCCTTCAGCAGCGAACTTTTCACTGCTGCATCTCCTCTGCCTCTCTCGGGCCATATTTTGAGAGGACCTAGGAAGACTCTATGCCAACTGCTTTTAGGCTCTCTGTGTGTTTGCTCTCTCTCATGGTGTGCCTTTGTACCCCGGCAAGACTTCTGCACACTTGGCCTAACAGAAGCCCTTGGAATCCAACCAGACTCCATGGCTGGGGAGCTCTCCCAGATCCATCCTGAATGTCAGGGGCAATCAGTGCCTCTCTCATCTTCTAGATTTCTCTAAGAAAGAATTAGTTCTAGGCTGCAATATCACAAAACCACAGTAAAATACCTGCCAAACTTTCGTAGGGGCTGTGTTTAAGTCTGAAGTCTCTAGGCCTAAGGTTAGAAGGCAGAATTGCCCATATACTCTCCCCTCCTAGGAAAGCCAGACAGCAGCTTTTCTCCAAATAAATCTCTTGTCAGATTCTGCCCACGCTCTGAGTAGGTTTTATATCTTGAATCTGGTTGATGGGGCAAAAGTTGAAGATCTATTTTGAGAAGATATTTATTTGTAGAGGCTGCACATGGTTCTATGCCTATGAATCATCACATCCATCTTATTATTTTTCTGCCTTGGCTTGGGTTCCCCAGAAAAGAGAGGCTGAAACGTAGGATCCTGTGCGTGTATTGTATTGATAAGTATTCCAGGGAGCTAGGGTTGAGAGACGAGAGGAGAAAAGAAAAAAAGAGGCGATAATTAATAGAAAGATGTACAGTGGACTTTACCCCCATGATGTACTATTGGTTGCCCTATCGCGTGGGAAGAGATGGTAAATGGTGTAAGATGTTTTTCAAGAAGCTCCATCTCCACTTGGTCGAAATTTTCAACCCAGGCTTAGCTCAAGAGAACCCGCTGAGTTACTTAAGCAGAGGCATCCATAAAACTTCTTAGGGCAGGAAGCAAGGAGGTGCAGTGATGGCCTAAGAAAAGAGGTAGAGGTTGCATCTGTATGGAGCTGGTGAGGCCTACCCTTCAGTAGCTGGGTAAAGAGACAAATGAAACTAAGAACTGGCATGGAACACAGAGGTGTTGGATACACTGGCAAACACTCTATTTCAACGTAGTATTATGGCAGATATGTGTAGATACATAAATTGGGAAGGAAAACCAAGAAATTATTAAGAAGGCTACATTTTGGTTAAGAGTTTGGACTCTGAGAGTAAGAGGTAGATTTACTTCTGTATTTTTCATTTTTAAAATTTAAGTTGGTACTTAAAAAAGCAACTAGAAAATTATCTGCAGCCTCTTATGGGCCCTTCCTGAATCCCATGTACTTTTTAATTTCTTCAAAGTAACTCATATAGAAAATTGGGTAATTCTTACTAATACACATTTTTAAAGTATTTTACTAAATTTATATTACCTAAACAATGTCTTGTTTTGAATATTTGAACATTTTAAACAAACAGTATCTTCTCTCATCAATTAACTTCTTTTATTTTCTTGGTATTAGTATATTTCAAAATTATTCATGTTGAGAGCCTAACTTCTATTTTATTAGTGACAATTATTGTACAATATTCCATGTTTGATAACATATCCTACAGTATTTATGCCTTTTTTTTTTTCTCCTGGGAAAAAAAACACTTAAATTTTCTCGTTGTCTCTGTGACCCCCAAGCTGCTAGAAACAGTCTTTGTATATGTCCCGGGGCATGTGAGCAAGAAAGTCTCTATGGTTTATATCTGAAAAATAAATAGTTGTTTCAAAGAGGCTGTATATATTCAATTTTACTTTATATTGTCAAATTGCTCTACAAAGTGGTTGCATAAATTTATATTTCCACAATAGTGCTTATTGCTCTACCTTCTTGCTGCTGGTGTTGTTAGATGTTTTAAACCTTGCTGATATAATGGATGTGGAAAGGCATCTCATTATGGTTTTATTAGGTATTTACCGGATTACTACTGAGGTTGAGCATCTTTTCAAATGCTTATTGACTATTTCGGTTTCCTTCTTTCTGAATCGCCTGTTCAAAATCATTGCCAATTTTTCTGTTTGATTGTTTGTCGTTTCTGTTTTGAGTTCTTTATGTATTTCGGGTAGCAAACCTCTCAAAGTAGGATGCATTCATTGCAAATACCCTTTTACAGGCTGTGGCTTGTCACCTAACTTCTTCACAGTGAGTTTTCTTGATCTAAAGTTTTAAATTTTTATGAAGTCAAGCTTAATAAGTGTTTTGTTTTGTGTCATTTTTAAGAAAAACATTTCTTTACCCCATATTGTAAACTCTTTCTCCTATATTTGCTTTTTAAAAAATTACAAGTCTTATTTATTTGGGACTTGTATTCATTTGGAATTGGGTTGTGTGTGTATATGTACATGCTTTTGCACTCACAAGATGAGACATGGAGTAACGAAAAAAGCAGATATTTGGAATTTTAATGTTTCTCTTCTATGTGTATTACCTCTTGCTTCACAATCATTTGTAAGTTTTTATTTTTTCCCCTGACTAAACGTGTCACTTTAGCCATATATCATCACACCATGTAAGAGCTTTTTCCTCTGGTTTATTCTACTTTGCTGACTTATTCACCTATGTCAATTCTGATTCCATGTTGTAATTCATATAGCTTCTCTCAAGTTCTTTAAGTTCACATTGGTTACTGTTAGCCTGAGCTCTTTCATATGAATTTTAGGTTCAGCTTGTTAATTTCCCAGATAAAATACTCTCTTAAGTGGAAATGCATGACATTTATGGATTAATTTTATTAGAACAGACATTCTATACTATTGAGAAGACACATTTCACTGCGTTTTCTTTGTAAATAGCTTAGCATTTTAGTTGTGTGCTCCTCTTATTATATATTCTTAAATTAAGCCGGTATCTAAGCCATTTTTTGAGAAGGAGAACATTGATTTTTTTTTGAGTTCATAATGTAAAGTCTCCTACTCTTTTTAAGAAAATCTGTAGAGGAAAGAAGATCCCTTTTAGCTGAGAAATTGAGACGCTCATGGTGCCCTAGAGCTACAAGTACCTGTTTAATAGCACATGACAAAGACCTGTGCAATTATTAGCTTTTACATCACTGATTTCCAGTTATCAGTGTTTCCTATGTCAGTGCTCTTGTCTCAAGTGATTTCACCTACCAGTCAAAAGAACTGATTGCTTTCACTATATCTGCAAAATCACTGGAATAGAACCATGGCAAGTTGTATGGGCATGTAGTGTTGAATGAAGTCCGTCTTTGACTACCTGTGTTGTGTGTTTATCAAGAGTCACTTTAGTTCCCAAACCCACTTAGTCCAATTTTACGTGCTAATGCAATAACATAACTTAATTATTATGTAAACCAATTAACAGGAGTAAAAATTATTCTATTCAATAAAGTTTAGCATATATGTTTTGAAAAAACATTTAATAAAAATGACTATAATGAGGTATAAGTGAGATAAGAATAAGAGGAAGAGTCATTTAAATAAGGATAATCCTCCATTCATTTTACTCAGTTTTATGCTTTTATTTAAAACAAAACACAACAAATCTGAAAATAGCAGAAACTACATCTGCATTGTAGATTCAGTTCATGCAAAAAAAGAAATTTGGAACTTCAGTCAAGAATGTTTGTTATATAAAAAGTTTGCGCCTTTTGACAAAGGTTAGCAAATTTATTATCATTGATGTGTTTTTGATAAGAGTAAAATATTCAAGACACGTATATGTTTTGCATACGTAATTTAAACCACTGATCCCTCTTGTATTTCAATATGTTGTTTGCTTACTCACTGTATAGACTTGAAACCCAAAATTCTGTCAAATGATTTCTGCAAAGTTTTAACTTCCCTGTGACATGTTCTTAACTGCTATTTGTGGCTCTAACCTTTATCCCTTTCCCCCATGAATGTGAAACCTTATACCTCTCTTCTTCAGAATTCTCTGCCTGCTGTGGCAATTATAGGGATTTTTAAAGGGATGCTTTGAAAGGAAGAATCTCTTCCTTCTTGCAGCTTAAATTGAAAATGGCTTACCTTTTGAGCAAAAATGTGGATGACATGAAAGTTTCTGAGAAACTCCATCCAACAGCCCTCCCAAAGTTCTGCCCTTAGGCAGTATTGTTTTACTTCCTCAAATCCAGCCCATGTGAGTGACGTTGTGACCTAGCATGTTGCCAGTCATGTAGTGGATACTCCAAAAATATTATATAAATCACAAGAAGAATATATTTACTGTCTTATCATACAACTGTCTAACTCTGTTTTTACTTGCTCCTTACGTATGAAACTGGTAACCCCGAGGTGTGGAGCCTTTTAAATATTTTTAGAGAGTTACTAATAGCTAAGAAGTTGCCATTAGTATTTTGATTCTAGATGCAGAAAAATTCATTTCACTATGGAACAAATTGCTATTGTTATTATTACTATTATTGTTTTGGTAGTGGGAATAGCACGAAAGCGTATTAGACTTTGTGAATATTGAAAAAGGAACCCCCACCCAAGTTCTTGGGAAAAAAATGTGGAATCAGCTTAAAAATGAATACAGATATCACAGAATAAGGTACTATCTACCTGTCTTTCTAATATCACCTTCTGTAATCTTAGATTTACCTTTAATATAAATATCAAGCGAACAAAAAATCTGCAAATATTAGGGAATTTTGTTTATTTTTAAAAATCAAATTAGTGACAATTCTGAGGATGAATATTCATTTACTGCTTTATCCTATCTAAGATATCTGCCCCATTACAATTACTGCACTTCATAATGAAAAATCAAATATAATTTAAGTAATCATAGTGCAAATTAAGTATTAGTTAATATAATCTGTTATTTAGTATTTAATATTTTTGTTAAAGGTGGCAGAAAAATACATATTTAAAGTAAGATCTCCAACTCAGGTTTAAGATGTTAGAGAAATGAATCATTAAAAAAGATTTAAATCAAAAGTTTAAGTTCTCTTGAAAACTCACAAATCCCATATGTTAGAAGTCAGCAAATACATATTTATTTAAATATATCAAAGACATTCAATGGAAAGAAGGTATCAACTCCATGGAACGAACTAATGGGTTAGAAGAATCAATTTATTGCAATTTTATGAAGATGATTTTATTCTTTATGTATTTTTGGATGTATGCGTGCATGATTATTTATGCATGTATTTATTCACTTGTTGATTCTTGCCTAACTTCCTTCCTCTGGTCCACCTGTGAGGAGGAGCAGTGGTGGCTGAGGGGGAAATTGTCTGAAGTTGTTTCACGGGTGCAGTCTGGCTCCAGTTCTGAGTATTCCTTCAGGACAGGCGCCAGGGACCCTTGGCTGGAGCTTCTGGAGGCTCCTCTTCCTCCCCAGCCTGTGTGTCCCCCCTGAATTAGCAGAAGGCCAGACAGGATTCTGAGGCTCTGCTCTGGCTCAGATCTTCTTGGGGGTGTGGAGTGGCCTCCTCTTGTCTGGCAGCTTCTTTCATCGGGGAGCAATTTACTTATGTGGCCACTCCTCCCACGTACCCCGTGACTCTAAGATAAAATCATGGGGGAAAAATTGCGTATTCACATTTCTAGAAGTTTCATGTATCTCCAGCCCATTCTCAGCCCCTTTCTCAGCCCTTTCCACGAGAGGATAGCTTCTGCCATCATTAACTAAAAAGTCCTTGGAAGAAGAAGATATTTTGGGGGACACCACATTACTCCCCAATATTGTTTGATTTTACTAATGTAGACTTTTATTGGTTTAATATGATTAATCATGGATACGGCTTAGCCTAATTTTAAAATTTATCTGAAATGTTAAGAGCTCAAAGTTGACAGTTTATTTTGTATACATTCTTATGATTTATGAATTTTCAAGTACAAACATTTGCTTGAGGCTGGGCACAGGGCCTCATGCCTGAAATCCCAGGACTCTGGAAAGCAGAGACGGGAGGATTACTTAAACCCCAAATCTGAGCCAAGTCTGGGCAATATAGCAATACCTCATCTCTACAAAAACACAAAAAATTAGCTGGGCGTGGTGTTGCATGCATGTGGTCCCAGCTGCTTGGGAGGCCAAGAAGTAAAGATTGCTTGAGTCCAGGAAGTTAAGGCTGCAGTGAGTCGTGGTCATGCCACTGCACTCCAGCCTGGGTGACAGTGAGACTGCAACTTAAAAAAAAATATATATATAATATACATATATTTTATATGTATATTATATATATACATAGAGAGAGAGAGAGAGAGAGCGCGCAATGGGGATGTCTATCCTATGATGCTCTGTCATTGTATTTTAGAAGCAAATAAATTGTTTTCTGATTTTATAATCCACAGATGAAGAGGAATTTTATCTCAGGATGAACTACCCTCAGAGCCCCATCTATATGGTGGGCTACAAGTTGGAACTTTTCGAGTTGGTTATATTTGGAAGAAGTTTCAAATTAAGGGTTGATGGTAGCATGGATTAAGACGTTGAAAAATATCTATCTATATATATACATAATTTTTATATGTGTATATATGCTTGAAAGACTCTAGTTTAACTAGAAATGTATAACTAATAACTAATTGTTCAACAAATTTTAAACTTTTCTCTTTAACATCACAAATGTAAACGAATACACAATTCAATTCTATAAAACATGTCAGTATAATATGTCAAATTTCCATTTTTCTAACTTGAATTGATATTTTAAATTTTCAAACTTTTTTTTTCCTTAAGGATTATGTAATGATGGGCAACCTCTTCAGGTTCCCTCCCACTGTGGGAGATTTTCTGTCATCTCAATAAATCCTGCTTTCAAAAAAAACAGATTATGCAATGTTTAACTCGATGTTAATAGAATAATGCACACTTTTAAAATATGGAAATTAATATTAATTTATTTCCTTATTTTACTTTTTGTATTTGTTTCCTGAGGTTGCCACAGCAACTAATCACAAAGTGGAGACTTAAATAACAGAAATTAAAAAAAAAAACTGAGCTGCCAGTAGGATTGGCTCTTTCTAGGGGCTTGCAGAGGAAAACAGGCCCATAACTCTCTTCAAGCTCCTGCTTATTGGCAATCCTTGTAGAGCTATCTCTCAAATCTGTCTTCATCCTCACATTGTCTCTGTCTTGTTTTTTTTACATATAAGATCACACTCACTGGATTTAAGGCCCGCTCTTATCTAGCATGATCTTATCTTAATTCTTGCCTTGCTTAACTTGGCAAAGACCAAAATTTCCAAATAATGTCACACTCCAAGTTTCTCTGCAGACTTGGATTCTGAGGAGAAACTATTCAACCCACAGTGGTTGTTTTTATGTCCTCCCCACAAACTTATGTTTGTCTTCTGTGTAAAAGACATTCACCCTTCCCCTCATCTTTAGAAGTCTTAATCCATGCTGGCATCAAACCTTAATTTGAAACGTCTTCCAAATATAACCAACTCGAAAAGCTCCAACTTGTAGCCCACCATATAGATGGGGCTCTGAAGGCAGTTCATCCTGAGATAAAATTCCTCTTCATCTGTGGATTATAAAATCAGAAAACAATTTATTTGCTTCCAAAATGCAGTGATGAGACATCATAGGATAGACACCCCCATTTCCATAGTTATGAATTGCAAGAAATAAAGGAGTTTTAATTTCCAAGCAAGTTTGCAATCCAGCACTGCAAAGTCCATCCGGTTTCCAAGTCTGAGAACACTGATCTGTGGCAACCACCTCTGTTCATGGGGCAAATCGATCAGAACTGACGCTGCTTTTTCTTCTCTGGCTTCTGCCTTTGCACTCATGGCTTTATTCTTGGATATTTTTTTTTCTTGAAAGGTAGCACTTTCAGGTCGTTTCCTGCTTGTACATATCTGGGAGTCCAACAGCTTTCTTTCATTTTTATATGGTTTTTGTTCATTTTAATTTAAACTGACTGTTTCTGCTAATATGATATTTTTAATAATCTTGTGGGTCTCCTATATCTGTCAAATGATCTACGCTATTAGACAAGAAGGTCCTCCATAGATCCTGCCTAGATAACTCCATTTGCACTCTTGGCTTCGACTCAAATGCATCTCTTATTTACTACACTTGTTTCTGCAGCTAAATGTTGTCCAGTCATATCTTTGGCCCCTTCTCAAGAATGCATTCTAACGTCTTTTGCAATCACCATAAAATAAGAGTTTTCCAAACCATCACGCATTGTGCTCTTTTTGCTTAATAGATCCTTCTTCAATTTTCTTTTTCCCTTCACATTCTAAAATAAACAGCAAGGATAAATAAAACTGTACCTTCAACATGACTTGGATATCTCCTCTGCTAAATGTCCTAGTTAATCACTGACAAGTTCTGCTTTCTGTCCAACAGCAGAGAACTGGACAGTCATGTTTTCTGCCACCTTATAATAAGGATTATCTTTCTTTCAGGGTCTAATAGTAAGTTTCTCATTTCCTTCTGAGATCTCAACAGTTCATTTAATGCTCATATTTCTACCAATATTCTGCTTATGATTATATATTTATTCTCTGTAATGACACATGCTTTCCATACCATTCTCTTCACTTCCTTCTGAGATCTCACCAGAATAATCACGAATGTCCATTTTTTACCAGCAGTATCATCAAGAAAATTTAGATTTTTTTCTATTATGCTTCTAAAACTTCTTCCAACCCTCGCTTATCACCTAAGTCCAAAATCATGTTCACATTTTTAGACATGTGTTACAGAACCCATTCAATTATCAGTACCAACATACGAACTAGCTTCCTAGGAATGCCACAATAAATTAACACAAGCTGGGTGGTTTAAAACAACAGAAATCTATTTTCTTACAGTTCTGGTGGCCAGAAATTCAAAATCCAGCTCTTAGTAGTGTTGGTTCCTCAGAGGCCTTGAGGTGATATGGTCTCATTCCTCTTTCCTATTTTTTGCTTATTGCCAGAAATCAGCATCCCTTGGATTACAGAAGCATCACTCCAATTTCTAAGTTTATTTCACATTACTATATCTCTGTGTTACTGTGTGTCCTCTTTTGTTTCTTATAAGGACCCTCTCAATGAATTTAGAACCCATCTTAAGTCAGCATAATCTCACCTGATTCTTACTTTAATTACACTTGCAAAGATCTAAGTTTTAGATATAATCACATTCTGAGGTCCTGGGAGGATATAAATTTGGGGTAGGGAGAACTATTCAACGTATTACAGTAAAATAAACATATTAATAATATTCTGTATGTGAAATTAGCAGCTTTTATAACAATAGAATATTGAAATGTATTTTGCTCTTAAAATAATATAATTCTAGTTTAACTGAGTGATATGATTTTAGAAAAGAAAAGATAAAATTTTTACTTTGAGCTATATTTAGAATGTTCACTTACATTTGGAAGTAAATATTTTGGGTATTAAAAATGCATATGAAGCCAGGCTCGGTGGCTCAGCCTGTAATCCCGCGCCTTTGGGAGGCTGAGGTGAGTGGATTGCCTGAGCCCGCGGGTTCGAGACCCGCCTGGGCAGCGAGACCTCATCTTTACAATAAATCAAAAAATCAACCGGGCGTGGGCGCCTGTAATACCGGCTACTTGGAAGGCTGAGGCGGAAGGATCGCCGGAGCCCAGCAGGTCGAGGCTGCGGTGGCCGGGAGCGGTCACTGCACTCCAGTCTGGGCAACAGAGTGAGACTCCAACTCAAAAAAAAAAAAATGCGTATGAATAACAAATCTTGAGGGTATTATTAATACACTATTTAGATACGATGGCAACCTATATAATTAAAATGACACAATCAGTGAACATTTGGTAATTTGATCAGTCTTCAAAGATTTTAAAACAAAGAAAAACCTAAATAGCAAGCATTAGCCATTTCAGAGTTCTGCTAAGGGTATTACAAATTGCCTGAAAATCCGAGGCCTGTTACAGTTTCTTCATGTCATTTAAAGGGTTGAAATTATATGTCTAAAAAAAATCACTATACAGACCATCGTTTAAGAAGGAGTACAAATTTTGCAAAAACTTTTTGTTCTTCATAAGTCTTTTTGTTTTTATGTATATTTTTATTCATTCATTTGCTTATTTATTTAATTTTTGGTCTTTGTTTTTTTATTAAAAATTTAGGGATCAGCAATGAAAGAGAACAATTAGCACCTCAAATATTACCCCTAATTACATATGATTTGTATACATGGGAGCATATTCATGGTAAATATGTAATAAATCTCTTGCTTTTTGCATTAGAATATCAATTATTTATAAGAATATCAGATAATATATCCAAGTCTACAGGAAACGGAGGTTTAATTCAACTGAATGAGTGGTTTCTCTAGAAATGCACCAATTAATATGGCATCTCCTTAGTCACACATTGCTATCTAAATTAAACTAATTTAATTTAGTGGGCTTAAAAATGCAGTTTCTGTGTCATGGTAGTCACATTTCAGTGTTCTGTAGCCACAGATAGCTAGAGGCTACCATATTGGAGAATACAGGTATAGTCCATTTTCATTATAGCTGAAAGTTGTACAGAGTTACTCCACTCTAGAAAATAAAAAATTCAATGCTGTTAAAATTGCATATTTATGTAGTGACATGTACTTATATATTAACATGATTTTTAGAGTATTATAGGGCTAGCAATGAAATATGCAAACAACCAGTTCACTTTAGTGCACCCATTTAATTTTGGCTATCCTAGAATTACATTGCCTAATTGGAAATCATACTTCATCTGAAATACATGAATAAGCCTCCCTAAAACTTGATTACAACAAACAAGTACATTAGTTTTGTTGAAGTATTGGTTATAAGGCTGAGAAAAAAGAGTCTACTCTATCCTTGGAAACTTATACACAAAGAGAAACACCTGCCATTCTGATAGATGGGGTTTCTTTTCCATGTTACTGTCTATATCATTTCTAGCTCAAATTCCCAAACAATATTCAGATTACATAAATAATACAAAATGGAGAATCATCATGCATATTTTATTTCTGTGTGAGAAATATGGAATCATATACTTTATACATATACAGACACACAATTCTTATGATATTGATTTTATTTTATTTGGCTTTCTTAATCTTAGAACTTAAGTCATTTTTACCACATATAATCCAAAATTAATTTTTATCTATAAGTTAGGACATGGCTTTTTTTCTCTGCACTTGTGTTTGTGTTTTGTTTTTTAGATTTGTGTGGTACCTTCTGTATGTAAGACTAAATGCAATGTATTTTGAAGTGTAAGTTGAGTTTCAGAGTCAAGTGAAAATAAATAGGAAATACCAAGATGTGCTGACATTAACAAAATAAGAAATGAACGCCGGTAGGTAGGTCTGTGGGATGCTAAGTGTTTCATGAAAAATCTGCATGTGCCCCATTGTAACACCTTGGCTCTGGTAAGAAGAAGGTCTTTTGCTGGAGGCAGAGGACCCGCTGTCTGAGTTTTGTGGTATGAACACTTAAAATCTATTATTTTAACAATTTTTACATATGCATTATATTGTTATTAACTGTAATCACCAGATGAACAGCACATTTCTTGAACTTATTTTTCTTGTCTAAGTGAAGTTTTGTGTCCTTTGACAAATATCTCCCCAACCTCTCCCCAAACCCATTTCTGGTAACGAACATTTTACTCTCGGTTTCAATGGGTTTGACATTTTACACTGCACACATAAGTGATATCAGGCGGTATTTGTTTTCCTGTGCTTGGCTTAATTCACTCAATCCAGTGGTCTCCAGGTTCTTCACTGTTGTTGCAAATAACAAGATTTTCTACTTTAAAAATTTTTTTTAAATGTTAGATTCAGGGGATACACATGTGTGTTCGTTACACGGACATATTGGGTAGTGGTGGAGATTGGGTTTCAGGTGGCCCATTCCCCAGGTAGTGAAGCATGCATAGAATTTGTATTACTTTTATTTCTCTTAGATGGAGTGAGGTTTAATCTTCTGTACAAGTTGGTGGGAGAAAATTATCATTCCTAGTTGACTGCCATTGTGCCTTTCTCTAGGACGTTGGAGATCTGAGAATGGATACCCATATTTCTGGTTTCTTCTTTTCTGCTTTTTTTATTTACTTCTATTGAAGCTAAACATTTTTTGAAGATGCTTCCAAGTCACAACGAGAAAACTTCCTAAAGTGACATGTGGTGTGATGTTCAGATTCTCTCTTGTTGGTGTGACTGGCACACCATGGCTCCCAAATTCACTCGTCACTCTCTCCTGCCCAAGTGTCCTCTCAGGCTTCAACATGGCTCCCTTCTGTGATGCTTTTAAAAATAAGTTGGGGGTTATTTTCTTCTGGCTTCTCTGTTGGACACGGCTACCGTTTGCATATCACCACCCTGCTCATGCTTTCCAGAGCCTCTTCATCGATTGCCTTTATTATAATTGCTAAACTCTTTAATTTGGCTTCGAAGGCCCTTGAAGATCTGGCTTCTTTGCAGCATATCTCATCCAGCAGGCTGAATACCAAGCATGAGTCTACTCAGCATGAACTTTCAGGTCTCCTTATCTGCTCTCATGATGGCATCTTCTAGTTTCTCCTCAAAAAATATTCTTTCTGCTCCATTAAATTCCCTCAATAATAAGTTTGTAGTGTTTCCTCTCAGGAGTTTTTTACTCTTCCCTTTGTTTGCAAAAAAACAAAAAACAAAAAACTCTGAGCTTACTCTTGTTACTTCAAAATCACAGTGTATTATTATTATTATAATTATTATTATTATTTCTGATTAAAGATGTCTATATAAGGCAGCCGCTTTGTTTCTTTGACTTTGGTAACTGTCATAAGGGATATCAGGATGGCTGATGCTTAGTGAGAAGTGAATTGGCTCACTTCACAGCTCCTTCTTAGAGGATGTGAGAAAGGTTAGATTTACAATCTGAATATACACAATATCAGCATAACCCCCTCCCCAAAATTCTGTAACCCAAAGTGCATTTGGACTAAGTTATACAATATTTTCGATTTCCAGGCCTTCCAATCTTTGAGCATGAGCCCCTTGAGTAGCTCTCCATCGGGATTCATTTTGATAAACCACCCATCTTCTCTCAGGTCATACATCCTACTTGTGAGGATGCCCATAGTTGTTCTGACCACCATGGATAACCATGCAGACAGTAACTATGTTGACCACTTACTATGTCAAACTGTGCCCAAAATTAGGGACTGCATATTATTTAAAACCGAAGATAAATAAAAGTACATTGTTGTATTTTTTTTCATTTCATAAATAAGAAAACTGAAGCTCAGAGAGGTCAAGAATCTTGTCCAAAATTTTTCATTTAAAAAATTCTAGATCTAGGATTAAAATTAATTTCTGTCTGATATCAAAGCATGAATGTTCAAACACTATGTAAATATGCTGTTAAGTCATTATCAAGTAGTATCTACTTGTCAGTGATAAAAATGTACATTCAAGCCTCTTAGAAATGCCTTATATTACATATTGCAGATCTTTATAGAAAGTATCAGATCATCAATTTTATCTTTTGCATTCTAGTTTTTCCGGGATTATAAAGGGCATCAAAATGCCTTTAAGTGCATGAGACATGTCAATAATTATCTTTGATTTTGTTTTATCTAGTGTCTTGACATTATTTAGTTTTCTAAAAAGCTTGCTTATAGGAGAAAAACTTCTGACTAGGTTGACATAAATTTCTGGCTCTCCTGACAGTTGTATGACTCAGAGTAAATAAATTAATTGACATGCACATTCATATTTTATTATCTTGAGGGTATTCTCTGTGTGAGTTTGAAAGTATAAGTTAACATCCATGCTTATGATCAATGCTAGGAGATTCAGGTCATGATAAAATGGGAAGCTGATCTGAAAGCCAATTGGTTAGAACTGGTTTGTTTTACGTGGATTCAAGGGCATGAGTCATCTGACCATGGTCACGATGTCTGCTACTTTTTGTTTGAATTTAAATCTCTTTTAACCATTAAATTGTCAATAAGTGCTTGCTTATTTTATTAAATGTTGTTGAATGAAACTTTGCTAAATTTAATTTAATTTAATTTAACTGACCTGAACAATAAACTTGTATTTTGATTATGGCACATTATTAAGCTTTATTTTAGAAGTTTTGTTTCAGAAATTTTTCAAATGAATTAGGCTTAATGTTAGAGTTAGAAGTAGGAAGCCAGGACCCAAACACAGTATCTTCAAATCCAGTCATTGTTAAGTCTTCATTTAAACATCTTACTGAATTCAGGAAGATATTAGGAAAAACAAAAACATAGCTCACCTAAGAGGAAGGTAAAAAATAGGACTGTCATAAAATGAAAAGTAAAATTTTCTTCAACTTAATCCCATTTTCTTTTTTTCTTTGATCCCAATCTGCTTTTCATCTCAATATTTGGGGTTGCAAAGAATACATAGCTAAAGGGGTGAAAAATGTTCTCTCAGTCACCAATTTCTAAAAAGTATGTTCGTTCTCACTCATAAGCAAGCCTTGAACCATTGTCATAACACTATAAGAAAGGGATTGGCATTAGTGGGAAACTGCCCGGGGCGGAGGAGGGGGTAGGATTGGCAGTTGAGGGAAACTGCCAGGGGAGGGAGGGACACTCCTCATGAACAAGGGTAGCTGCATAATGAACATTTGTATAGCTGACCCTGAATTGTACCCCACATCTTTAAAATAAAGATAGACAAAAGAAAATAAAAGCATGTCAGGCGAAATAGAGTAAAAATCTACTTTTCCTTTCATTTTTTAAAGTGGAAAGTGGAGCCTTCATAATAGGTAAATCAGGTAAATAAGCAATAGGACATCTATTCAAATTAGATTAGACTGTTGTTCCATGGGAACTCTTCTTCTCACTTTTTAAGCAAAATTTTGCAAATGAAGGCATTCATGAGTGATACAAATTTTCCAAAATACTATGTTCTGCTCTCCATCTTTGGTTCGTTTTTAATTTTAAAATGTTTTTATTTTAAAGTTGTGGGGTACATTTCAGGGTTAGGTGTACAAATATCCACTGTGTAGGTACTCTTGTGCTCTCCATCTTTGCATGGGCTGGCTGCTTGTCCCTCTCTTTGAGTTTGTGGTTCTCCACCCCTCCTCCATACGGCCACCAGGGTGTGCTTCCTACAGTCTTGCTTTGGCTGTGCTTCTCAGCAATCCCTCCCAATGGTTTCTATGCCCATCACCAAATTCAGAACGTTTTGATTCAGAATCCAAGGGCTTTTCAAGTCTTTTCATTACCGCTCCTTTTTCATCTTCCAATGAATCTATTTTGCTTCTTTTAAATTGAGCCGTCCTTTTTCCTAGTCTATGAGTTATATGTTTTTATTTTAGAAAACTCATTCTTGATTCAGAGAAAAGAAATGGAAAATATGTGATAATACATCTTTAAATGAATTATTTCAGAGTAAAACAATATCGATGCAAGAATAAGATATTCACTATATAATAAAGGCACTTTTTTTTAAAGAAAGGAAAATGTACATCAAAAAGTAGAAAGAGAACATCGGGTCCTAGAGAGAAAAGGGCTGAATTTCAACAAAAATTTAGATATGTCTTGTAGAAGTTGCCAGAATCATCTAAAGAAAAAAATGAGAAAACAAGCATTAAACAAATACTATCAGAAAGAGTGCAAAAATATGCAACAAGACTGAATATTCATGTTTAAAAATTAAATAAAAGAAAAAAATACCCTTACTTTAGAAAGTGAAGACAATATAATGATATGCCAAAAAATTACAAGTCTATCAACTGAAAATGTTGATTAGACAATAACAGTCAATGGAAATGCATATTGTGTTACAGGAATTGTTAGTAATGTTAATTAAAAAACATAAATTAGCCGGACTCGGTGGCTCAGCCTGTAATCCCGCGCCTTTGGGAGGCTGAGGTGAGTGGATTGCCTGAGCTCGCGGGTTCGAGACCCGCCTGGGCAGTGAGACCTCATCCCTACAGTAAAAAAAAAAAAAAAATCAGGCAGGCGTGGTAGCACATGCCTGTAGTTCCGGCTACTCGGAAGGCTGAGGCGGAAGGATCGCCAGAGCCCAGCAGGTCGAGGCTGTGGTGGCCGGGAGCGACCGCTGCACTCCAGTCTGGGCGACAGAGTGAGACTCCAACTCAAAAAAAAAAAAAACAAACACATAAATGGAGAGACACTAATAAATTAGGTAAATGTTCAGATTGAAAGCATGCAGCAAGACAAAACAGGGAGAAAGAGCCAGGAAATTGCATAATATTTATGTCTTTTGAACTTTAGGAATGAAAGGATCCACCTTAAAGAATCATTTTGAAAAAATAAATTTCATATTTAAATTAAGGCTAAATGGTGCAGCCTTTCCTTCTTATTGCAGTGGTAACAGGGCTCTCACCTTATGGAAATGATTTTATGATGAGAGAATAAGCCTGAGAACTAATTAGGCAACTTATTTCTGGCAGAGCAAGATGTGATCTGGGTAATGGCATATTGGAGAAAAACTAGGGGGGAATTTGGAAGGATGTGTGGCTCTTGAAAAGGTCTAGATCATGAAGCGAAGGCATGGAATTTTGTAAAAAGGTTGATGCATATTGGACGTAATATGTGCATGTTATTTTGCCATAGTGCTAGATGTAATAAATGAAGATAAATCTGTAGCTGCAGATCCATATTATCATACCTGTTCTAACAATTTGCCTTGTTGCTTAAACGGCATTTTTTTTAACCGAAAAAAGTGACAATATCCCTTACTTGTGTCAGAGTTTTAGCTGTGATGGAAGATTTTTCCCATGCACTTCACTGTAGGCTACCAGACTGACACTGACTAAAGATGATAAGGCAGAAGTAGTCCAAGAAGTATTAAAAACTCCAAGATAATTTGTGATTCATCTAGACACAAAACTGCTCTCTGATCTCCTAATTACATGAAAATAAAAGCAACCATAAATTATAGTAAAAGGATTCAATTTCCAATAACAGCAAAGTATGAAAACTATTGACAAGTTTAAACACATTTTTTTTTTTTTGAGTTGGAGTCTCACTCCGTCGCCCAGACTGGAGTGCAGTGCAGTGGCCGCTGCGGACACCGCAGCCTCGACCTGCTGGGCTCCGGCGATCCTTCCGCCTCAGCCTTCCAAGTAACTGGAATTATAGGCGTGCGCCACCACGCCCGGCTGATTTTTTGATTTATTGCAGAGATGAGGTCTCGCTGCCCGGGCGGGTCTCGAACCCGTGGGCTCAGGCAATCCACTCACCTCAGCCTCCTAAAGGCGCGGGATTGCAGGCTGAGCCACTGAGCCCGGGTAGTTTAAATACATTTTGACAGTAAAAATAATTTTCTCCCTTACCTAGAAAGACTATGCAGTCATGTGACATGCATGTAGGGATGGGAGTGTCATTGGAGAGAGTATAGCTGCTGAAATTAAACAAATAAAAGCATTGGAACATTGTGAAAAATGTATTTAGAAGGTGGGGAGCTGGCCTGGTTCTGTGAGAGATTGAATGATTTTGGGGTTTAGGGCGAGTGAAGCATTGTTGACGAATTACTGGTGTGTGGACTAAGAAACAGAGAAGCTAAAAATGCCAAAATCTAGGGTAGGAAACACATGAAAAATAGTAAGTTTGGGAAAGCACAGCCCCATTTTGAATATCATCGTGAAAGCTTAAATCTACTAATTCCTCATAATGTGCTAGTCATAGTTCTAATTACTTTAGATGTATTAACTCAATTCAATCCTCATAACAGCCTAATAAAAAGTATTGAATTCATGATGCTCTTTAAAATCTTTAGTGCATAATTGAACACACACTGTATGTTTCATTTACCATAGCACACTCCCATCAGAATCCAGGACAGCACTTTCTTTATAAATATATCACTATGTTTTATCAGAACACATATGAATATTTATACTGAGTGTTTTGAAGAGAACCGAAGAGTCCTGGATATAGCAACTTGAAAGATTTAAAGTTCCTTTGGAACATCCAGAAAACAGCATCCGGAGAGGAATGAAATTCCAAGAAGGCTCTGAAAGCCATGACCAGAAGGATGACCACTGTAGGGGCAGGGAAAAGAAATAGAATCATAATAGCGAATATGTGTAGAGCTAATATCTGTGCCTGGAAAATTCCATTCATTATTCCATTTTGTTTTTCCATTACCTCCATCAGAGTGTTTTCATACCCTCCATTTTCTAATTAAGAAACAGACTCTGTTGGTTACATCACAGTGAAAGCAAATATCAATGTCTCTGTGCTGTTGCAGAGACCTTAGGTTTCCATCAAACCCAGTATGCAACATGGGGAGACGTCGAGTGCAAATGTGTGACTGACTGTATTATCTTTGTCACTAGCCATATTTAAGCAAGTAATTTAATTCTCGCTTATTTCCAAAATATTTATTGCATATGCATAGACACAGGTGAGTCTGCTGTGTATTTGGATTAAAAGAATGCCTAAATAAAGTTTATATTCCCAAACAGCTTACAGGAAGTATAGACAGTAGTTACAAAATAAGGTGATAATAGTTCTCAGGAGGATCACAAAGAAGAATCAGAGGTGACATCTTGAGGAGTTGAAATCTAAGCTAAGAACTAAGGTGCAAATGGGGCAAAGTGGGCACATTCTTAATAAAAAGCCAAGACAGGATGATCAAAGGCCTGGCTTGAGGAATAAACACAGCGTTGTAGACCATGATGTATTGTTGCGATACGTAATGTGGAAAGGGAAAGGAAGGGGAAGTGGCCAGAAAATGAAGATAAGCTGGATCAAGAAAGCGCTTCTCTGTCACGTGGAGGAGTCTTGGCTCTTGCATGCTGTACTACCACACTCTTAGCCTGTGGCTCACACAGTTAGATCAGAGCTTTCATTCGTTTATTCAAGCATGCTCTTGGCAGAGGCTGTTGTAAAAACAGGTGTGTGAGCACATCGATCAGCTGAAGAGTGCGCTCCAAATGTTAAATATTATTTTGACTCTATACAAGGAAGATGGTTATTATTTTCAATTATATTACATACGCAGGTTTTGAATTCTGAGTAAAATAAAGTTAGATTATGGTTGCTGGCTTTCCAGAACTCAATTGTAATTGGGCAGTGGAGACAGCAATGGCTTTTATTCAACTTTCTCAGGACGGTGCAAAGGAGTGGAAGGTGCCCAGGAATAAAGAAATCTTGGGTTTCAGTTCATTCTCTTCTACTTCCAATACATTTCACATTGGAAACATCGTTTCCCTTCTTGAACTTTAATTTTTCTACCTGTCAATTGTCCTCTTTAGCGTGAGAAATTGGGAAGACAGACTTGTATTGCCTTTCTTTGACTGTTTGACAAAGTGAGATAAAAAATGCTGTTGTTTTCACTCTGAAGTTTTCTTTGCCCTTACCTATTGGAAGGTGTGGTTTACTTATCTATTGACATTTGAGTTTGCAGAGTAGAAAAATGAGTGCAGCACACATGATTAATATTAATAATGATAATAAAAGCTCCCACAAAGGTTTCCCACTAATCTTATATTATTCAGGCTCTGGTGCATAATGAACATTCTGAATATTTAATAACTCAAGGAAAGAAAACCCAGTTGAAAGAACATCTTGAGCTGTCATATATATGTATGAAAAAGACCCTTATCCTATGACAAGAGAGAACAGACTGGATCTGTCAATGGTAAAATACGACATTTTTACACCTTTAGTCAAATGTCACCATGGATTGCAAGTGACGTCTTATAACAAAGGATGACTTCCTATACAATATGAGAAATATAAATCCTTCTTTCCTAGCCAGGAATTCAGATTCAAAGGTCATTACAGTGCATATAAAATCCCTCTGACGCTACTTAATGCACTTCCTATTTTCACTCCATTGTCATGGAGTGGTGAGAGTGGGCCTGGTATAATTAAAAGCAGATTGTGATTTGCATAGGCAGAGGCAAGAGAAGAGCAGATAGGTGAGGATTTGCTTGGGGAAAAATGATGGATCAATCAAGAAATAATGAGGAAATGGCGAAATAAAAATGTCTAGGCCTTTGCACTTTGTTTGTAGAAGGAAAGACTGTTTTTTTCTTTCTTCTTCTTCCGTTCTTTCTTATTACCTCCCGTGACAAGGCACAGTCATTTCCTTAGGGCAGCGGCATGTTCCTCCAAAGCACATAAAGACTTTATGAGATACAAAGTTTTCTTAAGAAAATTAGATTTTTCCAATTCAGTTCACCCTTGAAATGAAATTAGTTCGGTGTATTATGTGAATTGTGGCTTTTTTTCTTTCTTTGTATATTCAGCGTTTTGAATATAACAAGAGAATATTTTAGGGAAGGGAATAGACCTCAAAGCAATTGATTGTTATTTGGCAAATGTGAAAAGCTGCCATCAAAAGAAACCTTAGCCTACTTTTTCTACAGGATAAGCTGTTGCACTGCATTTTTCCTTTTCATTTAAAAACTGTCGCCTTTTCAAATCAGGTCTCACTGCTATATCTTCTTTGCTTTCATTGTGCAAGCATTCTTCCCTCAGAAAACAACAAAATACTATTCAGCGTTTCTTCTAATTTTTCATTCATTAATGTTAACCTGTTTATATTTGGCCAGAGAGAGCAGTCACTAAAAGATTGACAGCCCTGAAACCCAAGGTAATAAATCCTCTAAAAACTACTGCAAGCTGGAATTTGCCAAATGTGTCTACACGTTACAGAACCACTGAGTGTTAAGTAGGATTTCTGTTTACCAATGTGTAGGGGCAAACACTAGCAGTCTTGGAGGTCCTAAAATCTGAAGGCTGGCAGGGATCTTATGAGTTGATTAGTCCATTTCCCTAATACAGCATAGGCATGAAACCAAACCAGGAATGAGACACAGAAATCCATTTAATTATAATGTCAAAATGTATAAAGTATGTAAAAATTGTGCTCTTCTCCTCTGACTTTTCCAAACCTAGGTACATTTTACTATGCCTGGCAGTGCTCTTCGTTATATAGAATACATGCTTCACAAAAGATGCCAGATGCAGGTGCTGAAAGTGAAGGAGGAATGATTGCTTATATATTGTGCTGATAACCCTGAAACTACAATATACATGTAAGAAAACTAGAAGAGTCCTTTAAATGCTAACAAGGATTGCTTCTAGATGTTGGAACACTAGTTATTATTTTTGTATTTAAATGATAAGATTTTGTCATAACTGAACACTTGACAATCCGTTGGGCCTGGTGGCTCACACCTGAAATCCCAGCAGTTTGGGAAGCCAAGGCAAGAGGATTGCTTGAGCTAAGAAGTTCAAGACCCGCCTGGATAACATAATGAGACCTCGTCTCTACAAAAAACAGTCAAATAATAAGCCAAGTGTGGTGGCATGCATCTGTAGTCTCAGCTACCCAGGAGGCTGTAGTATCTCCTGAGCCCGGGAGGTTGATGTTGCGGTGAGCTGTGATTGTGCCACTGCACTCCAGTCTGGGTGACAGAGTAAGATTCCAACTCAAGAAAAAAAAAAGGAAGAGAAAAGAAAAGAAACCCCAAAACTTTATTGTATATAGTGCAAAATATATATTTAAGTCAAATTCCCTACCATTTCATATTACATCATTTCTGTGTTCACGTATAAAATTAGTAAAGCCTCCCCAGTTCAACTAAGTTGAGAAGTTTCAAGAACAAATATTGGCTACATGATATACTCATAGTCCATTCATTCATGTATTCAACAGCATTTGTCAGTGCTTGCAAAATGCCTAACATGTTGCCAGGCATTTCAAAAGTTATGGACAAATGTTTATTACATTTAAAAAACAGAGTGTAAGCCACATCCCTTGGAAATACGATTATTGAAATAATCATGACAGCTTCCTTTCCCTGTAAATAATCACTATAAAACATATATGCATACGTATACGCATACATTGTGTATATACATACATACACACACATACTCTATATAAATTCTGGCAGATCAGAGGAGGTCTTATTGCTACCTAAAGTTCCAGATACTATTGATTAACTTTGGAGTATCAGTCAACTAATTTATTTAATTTTTTTTATAAAAGAGAAGATATCCCATGATTTCACTTATATGTGGAATCTAAAAAAGTTGAAATATGCCATTGATTAGAGCTGTAGCTTATTTGTTTTATAGAATAAGAGGTTAGAATGGTGGCTGCCAGAAGGTAGGGCTGGGATTTGGAAGATGCTACTCCAAGGATACAAAATTTCAGTTGTGAGAAATAAGTTCAAGAGAGCTATCGTACATTGTAGTGACTTTATTTAATTAAAAAATTGCATACTTAAAAATTGCCTTAAGCCGGGCTCGGTGGCTCAGCCTGTAATCCCGCGCTTTGGGAGGCCGAGGTGAGTGGATTGCCTGAGCCCGCTGGTTCGAGACCCGCCTGGGCAACTTGGCGAGACCTCATCTCTGCAATAAAATCAAAAAATTAGCCGGGCGTGGTAGCGCGCGCCTGTAGTTCCAGCTACTTGGAAGACTGAGGCAGAAGGATCGCCGGAGCCCAGCAGGTCGAGGCTGCAGTGGCCGGGAGCGGCCACTGCACTCCAGTCTGGGTGACAGAGTGAGACTCCAACTCAAAAAACAAACAAAAAAAATTGCCTTAAAAAGAGTCCAGTTTAAATATTCTCACCCCAAAAGAATAAGTGTGTGAGGTAGTGCAGATGTTAATTAGCTTGGTTTAGCCATTCCACCATGTACAGAAAACATCATATTGTACATCATAAATCTATACAAGTTTCAATTATCAGTTAAAATATAAATAAATGAACAGTGTTTTTAAAAAGGAAATATATTCTATTGGTTATGGCATATCCTGTCATTTTTACTATCCCTTATAGCTAACAGTTCCTCATGGGGTTCACAGAAAAATGGTTACCCCAACAGATGCAAAATAGTAAGTAAAAGAACATCTCCAATACAGTAATGAGGATAATAACAGCCTCCCTTGAAGACAGTATATTGGAGTGTCTGGCACTGGTCTAAAGCACACAGACATTTTTTTTTCCCTCCAGATTACTATGTATAATTATTCTCATTTTACAAATAATGAAACTGAGGTAGAGGAAGCTTGAGGTGTTTCCCAGGTCACTCCATTGGCCAATGGAAAGGCTAGATTAGAACTGGGTGAATAAGAATCCAAAGTCTGACACTTCCACTTCAGCATGCCACAATAAGTTTGAGGCTACAAGAAACTCATTTAAATTGGTCTAAACGTATTTTATTATACTAGGTATATATACTGAATGATATGGGTAGTGCATATCTAAAGTAGGAATTACAAAGTAAAATGAAGCCATAAATGCACCATGCATCTTAAGAGCTAGAAAAGTATCAATGTGATACATATATGCAATGAAATATTATGCAGCCATAAAGAAAGACAAATATATGGACTTTGCAGCAACTTGGATGGATTTGGACCCGATCATATTCATTGATTTATCACAGAAACAAAAAACTGAGTTCCACATGTTCTCACTCATAAGTGGACCTTGAACAATTATAATGCTATAAGAAAACGATTGGCAATAGTGGAAAGCTGTCAGGGAGTGGGGGGTGGGATTGGCAGTTGAGGGAAACTGCTAGGGGAGGGAGGGCATACCTCATCAACAAGGGCACCTGCATGATCAATGTTCATCTACCTAACCCTGAATTGTACCCCACATCTCGATAATAAAAAATAAAGAAATAAGTAAATTAAAAAAAGAAAAGTATCAATATAGTTTTGAGCATGTGTTCTACCTCTGTCACTTCCCTCTGTTCCTGTCCTTCCAAAAGAAAGCTTTTTTGTTCATTCTCTTAACTTTTTAATTTTTATTTTTTTAGATTGGGAAATACAAGCATGTGTTTGTTACTTGGATGTGTGTTGTGTAGTGGTGGGGATAGGGTTTCAGGTGACCCCTTCCCCAGAAAGCGATCATCACACACAATGGGGAATTTCTGAACCCTAACCCTCCTCCCTGCTTCCCCCTGTTTGTGTCCCCAGTGTCTATTATTTCTGTCTTTATGGAAATGAAGCTCTCTCATATAAGTGAGATCATGCAATGTTTGGTTTTCTGTTTCTGAGTTAGTCCACTTAGGATGATGTTCTCTGACCTCACCCATGTTGGAAATGCGTGTTGGCCAATGAACGTACTGTTTCGGATTGTCTGTTGGTTTTATATTATCGACCTCTGTTTCTAAGATTCACATATGCCATTGCTTAGAGCTGTAGCTTGTTCGTTTCTGTATTATATTCTGTTGAACAAAGATACCACATTCTATTCAAACTTTTGGCATTGGTTATTTATTTTCAATTTTTAATATTATACAACTAGCATGCACACACACCCACATGCACACATATGCACACATACACACAAGGTTTCTGTGGGCAGTTTTATTCCCGTATTCATGTATAATAGTTACTCTAACATATATAATTAGGAGTGAAAATGTGAGATTGATGTTTATATGATTATTTAGTGTTGCAAGAAATGCCAAATATTTTTTCAAATGGTTATACCAAATTACACAGCCTACAGTGACTCATGGAAGTTCATTTTGACAGGCACCCTTTTTAATATTTGGTACTGCTGAACTTTATAATTGTTAGCAATCTACAGACTGTTAAATTATATCTGATTATAATCTAACTTTCCACTTATCTGATTATTAATCAAGATGAGTATGTTTTCATATGTCTATGGGCCATTCACATTTCTTCTACTGTGAAATACCTGTTCACACTTCACTTATTTTTTAAAATTGTATTAAAAAAATTTAAAATCTTGATTGATTTGAAAGTGTTATGTAAATTGAAGAGGCACAATTTATTGTCTATGTCTTCTGTCAATCCAAGGCTTTCTTTTTTAATTTCCTTATGGTGCTGTTTTCCAATCAATATCCTAAATCCCAATCTTTCCTCTTGGGATTACAGTTTCTATATTTTGTTTAAGATACACTTTGCTGCTCTGAGAAAACAGTTCCCTATGTTTACTTTAAAAAGTGTAGAAGTTGATCTTTTATATCTAAATCTTTAATCCACTGGAATTAAATTTTTGTGTTGTATAAGATTACGATCCAATTAATTTTTCCATGTGAAAAACTAGACCTTGTATTGAAGAACATTTTTTTCCTTACTGATCTACATAGCCATGTCCGTCATCTGGACATGTCTCTCAAGAGTCTGGTCTCTCGTTCTATTTCATTTACTAATTTATCAATCCCTATGTCTTTATTAAGTATCCTAATTAGTAAAACATTGTATGTCTTAATATATGGTAGGTCAATTCACCTACCTTATGCTTGGACTTACTCTACCACACAAATTTTAGAATGGGTTTGTCATTTTACTTACAAAAATAACACTGGGCATATTGATTAAATATTCAAAAAACACTAAATTTGGAGAAATTGATATACTTACTATATTAAATTGTTTTATTTAAGAACATGATAAACATTATCATTTATTTAAGGATTATGTAATGCTCAATAAAGTTATATTTTTTTTTGGCACATAATTTATTACATATATCCCTCATTACTTTATAGTTGTAAATATTATCTTATAAATTATTTTTACCAAATCTTACTTACTGGAGAATAGGAATACAAATTATTATGTTAGTCTTATATTTGGTCACCTTGCTAACTTTTTAACAATTTATCAGTACATTATTTTTCACTTTTTCATATCAACCAACGTATTAGCTACCAAAATCTAAAGTTTTGAGATTTTTGCTTGTTTGTTTTTTCATAAAGCAAGGTCTAATTTTTTTTGTTTACTTCACATATTCCATTTACTTCACTTATTCTATTTTGGGATATATATATATATATATATATATATATACTAATATATATATATATATTAGTATTTTTTTGAGTTGGAGTCTCACTCTGTTGCCCAGGCTGGGGTGCAGCATGCTCACGGCCACCACAGCCTTAATCCGCTGGGTTCAGGTGATCTTTCTTTGCCTCAGTCTTCCAAGTAGCTGGAGCTACAGGTGAACACCACCACACCCAGCTAGTTTTTTGATTTACCGTAGAGATGAGGTCTCACCAAGTTACCCAGGTGGGTCTTGAACCCCTCGGCTCAGGCAGTCCTCTCGCTCAACCTCCCAAAGTGCTGGGAATACAGGCTTGAGCCATCGCACCTGGCCTATATGTTTTGCATTCTTATTTTTTAGCTTCGTATGGTTCTTTTTAAAATCTTCATCACCATTTGAAGGACATATTGCTTACTAATGTGTTTATTTGCAAAAAAACCAGTTTTTTAATTAAATTTATCTAATAATTCTTATACCTGAAGCATTTGGGGTCCTAAGACATGATTTTAGTTTTTACTTCTGACTTCTATTCATGGTGGTTTGTTTCTTTTAGATTTAGTGATTACATTCATGAGCTCATATTTGCTTAGTATTACTCTGTAAGAATTCTGGGTGGCTAAATGGATGAGTCTAGACACTGTTGGACATTTGAAAATCAGTCAACATGACTTACCTGTATCACTATGGTCTCTTTCGTAAGACTCTATTCTAGGCTTCCTTCATTTGTCTCCTGCCTAAGGTTTAATCACCAATGTGCCAACGTGAGCATCTGGACTTGGAGTTACTTTGCACTTTTCATTTTGCATCAGGACTCGCTGTCCTAGCTTTATAATTCTATTATTTGTTTGTTTCCATCTGTTTGACCCGAGAGACCACAGACATCTTCCCTACCTCAAGTACTTTAAAAACTATCTTTTTCAAACTGGGCTCGGTGGCTCAGCCTGTAATCCCGTGCCTTGGGAAGCTGAGGTGAGTGGATTGCCTGAGCCCGCGGGTTCGAGACCCGCCTGGGAGACTTGGCAAGACCTCATCTCTACAATAAATCAAAAAATTAGCCGGGCGTGGTAGCGCGCGCCTGTAGTTCCAGCTACTTGGAAGGCTGAGGCGGGATTGCGGAGCCCAGAAGGTCGAGGCTGCGGTAGCCGGAAGCGGCCACTGCACTCCAGTCTGGGCGACAGAGTGAGACTCCAACTCGGAAGAAAAAAAGTATCTTTTTCATATTAGTTTGTGTGTGTAGTTTGTTTTTGTTTTTTGAGTTGAAAATTTTCCCAGATATCTGGTTCACAAGAGTGCCAGAAATGAAGTCTAGAGATCAAATAGTTTAACTTCGCAAACAGATCATTTGGAACATGAACATTGATAGAAATCAGCAAAAACTTGGACTATGATCATAATAACTTAGTTTGAAATTCTGGAGTCTTTAATCTAAAAGTGAGCTTCTGTTCTTCAGGAAAAAGGCAACTGCCCATAAAATGTTTCATATTTTATGACACAAATCTATAAAGACACATATTGCTATACTTGGGCTTTTCTTAAGGATTTGCTAATCTATTCTTTATATATAGGGGTGCTGACAGATCTTAGATTGAGCATTCTAAATGCATGGACTTTTAGCTTTTGATGAATACCGGCTAGGTTTTAGACCGAGCTGTTTCATCGAGATTGACAATAGCAGAGGCTTAAAGATATCAGCATAGCGGCCCTGGGAGGGTGTGGCAACTCCACAGTGCCCGTGAGCCAGGTTCCCACTATCATGTTACTTCAACTTCACTCAAGGGTTATTCCTCTCGGCATGGTCTGCAGCAACTCACCATTACATTCACATTTCCGTCAGAGGGAAGACAAAGAACAAACGAGAGGGCACACTCCTTCCCGTTGAAGACTACAAGCAGCTACACACCCAGGGTCCACATGTCTTATTAGCAATCATATCAGACACTTACTTGAGAGGAAACTGGGAAATGTAGTACCTGTACTCAGCAGCTATGCTTCCAGCTAAAATTTGGGTGATCTATTGGAAGAAGCAGCATTGACTACGCATGATCAATACGATTGTTTTTTTCTTTGTTTATTGCTAAAATCCCTGGGAGATCTCACATGTGATGCTAAGAATATTTGTGCAGTCTCTGTGGTTAGCAAATGGGGCAGGACTCCAGAGTGTAGAAGACGCTGAGGGCCAGGAGGAAAGAACGACAATATTGTGTAACATATCAGGCATAACATTGGATGTCCCCCACACATTATGTCACATGTAATTTTTTTTAAAGGTCCTAGTTGGGACTGCCCCTCCAAAGAGCTTTGAGGCACGGGTTTTAGTGCAATAGTTCATTCAAGAAATGATCCCAAGATGGACTACAAGGACATGAAGAAATGAGGCAGGAAGGAGATAAGAGTCAAAAATCTGCCACTGTGGGCATGGGGATCTAATTTCATGGAGGCCTCTCTGAGGAACCGTGGGCCTCACACCTCCGGATTGTTCAAAGAAGCCAACATATTCACGGCCTCCCGTTCGCTCTTGGTTGATGTTTGTCCCTGAGACGTTAATTCTCCTGCACTGCTGCTCTTCCCTGTGCCTGAGCCAAGGAGATTGCCCTGGCCAGAAAATCCCCATGCAGAAAACTCAGGCGGACATGGGCATGCGTGAGGACTGCAGTTCACCTGGAAGGAGGCCAAGAGGATACAGGCAGGGCATTGACAGAGATTGGTATAACCTATAAGGAAACAGCATCTCCAGTTCCAAAGCAGGGTATCGATGCTCTCAATGATTTTGTAACTTGCTTTGTATGGGCACTGCCAGGCTTCTACTCTCTTTTTAATATATTGCAGGGGAATTCCTCCCCCACCTCTAAAAGAGTCTTAACACCCAAGGCAGAAAAGGCCTTAATTCTTGTGGAGAAGGTCATTGAGTTTCAAAAGTTGAAAAGAGTAAATTATAATTTACCATGGGAATTAATTGTGTTGGCTACTTTTCATACCCCAACAGGGTGCTTGTGGCAGGAAGGACCTATGGAATGGTTACACTTACCAGTTTCTTCTAAAAAGGTTTTGGCATCTTATCCTTATTTAGACAGAGAAGTGTGGAATTGTTTGGGAAGAATGTGGACAATATTATTGTCCCATATGACAAAACTCAGTTTCAAACCCTCTTACAGACCAATGATGATTGGCAAGTAGCTTTAATTGACTTCAGAGGACAAGTCTTGTTCCATTTGCCTAAAAGTCCATTGTTGCAGTTTGTGAAACAAAACCCCCTAATTTTTCCTCACAGCTGTTCCCTAGTTCCCCCTCGAGGGGGCGGCCTTGGTCTTTACTGATGGTTCCTCTAATGGGAAATCGGTGACAATAATTGATGATGAGCCCCATGTTTTAAGCACTTCAGAATCTTCAGCCGTATCAACAACAAAGATGGAAGACAAAACGGCCTCAGCTGCCCAGACTCGCTTTGCGGCCAGGGGTCCTCAGCACACCTGGACTTTGTCAATCAGGCGGGCCTCCGAGGCTGGCTCCCAACATCTCCCCCTTTTTTGTTTCTTAATACGAAGCCATGAAATTCCGTGCTTAGTCGAGAGATGTTGTTTTTCAATGATTTAAAGATTACTGGAAGTAAGCATAATAATAACAAGATTATTCCTCCACATCCGTCTACACAACCTGTGTGTTACATTCCCTCTCTGAACAAAAACACAAAAGCCCTCTCGTTTTCCAGAAGTCTCACACTTGAAGATGGCTGGTGTGGAATCCCTCTTGTAAACTGTTATGTAAGCCCCCAACTGCCTGTCTCCATTAACTCAATAATGCAATTCAGTCTTCCTCTGAGTCACTCCTAAGCGGTTCAGAAGTTGTCTCACCCCTTTCCCAGGTGCTGCTGGTGGTAATTGCTACAATGAAATAATGACTTAACCACTGTGGCTTTAAATTGGTCATTTGCGTTTCTTATCCTCTCTGAATCTGTGCCCTCCATGGAAAGATCCCGCTTAGGAAGGGAACTGGAGGCTGTCCAACATGCTTTTGGCACTAGATGTTCTCCCACTGGGTGTCTGATTATTAGTAGAAAAAGACAATTATCAAGTTGCCACCTTCTTGGGGAGCATTCCCCTGAGAGAGAAACTAGGCAGCTGCAACTGTTCAGGTTCTCTTTTCCAGAAGAAAGTACATTGTGCGCACACGTATGTGTTCCCGTATCCACTTGTGTGTACTCCCACAACTATGTGCTGTTATTTCTTTTCTGTAAAACGAGAACGTTATATTCCATGTGTGTCTCTACGAGCGAGGGCTCTCCCAAAAAACGATTTTTTAATAAAAAATTGTGGATGTCTGTGTTTATGTTTAAGCTTCAGTCAGCTGCAAAGTCCTCTCCGTTTGATGCAATACACCTGTTGAAATTCTTTTTCCACTGTTGAATAGTTGTTGAACTCCTCACTTTGGGTGCCTTTTAGTGCTTCTGCTATTTTTTGTTTCCCCTCTTCCACATAGGCAAAATGTTTCTCTTCAAGGACCATTTTCATCTGGGGAAACACACAAACAAAAGAGTTGTCTGGGCGAGACCTAGTGAATGAGGAAGTTGGAGAGTGGGGCGTCATGCTGTTTTTGATCAAAAAGTGCTGAACCCAGCACAGTGTGGGCAGGTGTGCTCACAAATCACCCATCATGAAATGGGTAAATGCATCGAAATAATCCTCCCAAAAAATTCACTGGAGCCAGACGCAGCGTCTCACAGCAATACTAGCTTGTACACTGATGCTGACGGGTTCCCAGAACACATGCCTAGCGGGGGGACGCCTGAACTACAAGGAGCCCATCCTCAAAAGATAATTCTGGCACTTTGGGGGTCCCCCCATAGACAGTATAATATACTATACAGGATGTTATATTGTATATATAACATACATGTTATACATATAACACCCTAGTACAGTGTAATATATGTAGATACAGTAAAATATCCTTATAGGATACATAAATCTTATATATGTGCTAGATAGATAGATAGATAGATAAAACATTCTCACACTGAGAAAGATAGAGTATAACATCCTCATTTTACAGAGAAGGAATAGAGGCATAAAGAGAAGAAATAACACACAAAAGACCATAGAGCAAAAGATGGTCTAAACGTGACTATAATCAAGACACATTACAATATTTTCCTGCCTCTCCTGAGAGAACTCTACCAAATTAGACAAAAATTTATCTGAAATGAGGGACATTATAATATTCCAGCTCCCCCACACAGAAAAAATGCAGCATATTGAAGACTTTCTTGATGACTATGTTACGTTATTATCAACATCCTGTTCTGACTCTGTCTCTGTGGTCTCTGAAGCCTTAGTGCAACATGCCAGGTTGTATCAAGTGTGCTTATTGTACTCTCACCTTCACTCAGCACTCCCTAATTTTGACCCAGCTCCTGGGCAGTCTGGCTGGTCTTTCAGGTTTGTTTGTTTTTTTTAAATTTTTATTATAAAGATGTGGGGTACATTTCAGGGTTAGGTATACAAACACTGATCATGCAGCTACCCTTGTTGATGAGGTGTGCCCCTCCCTCCCCTGGCAGTTTCCCTCCACTGTCCCCCCACCAACAGTTTCCCATTACTGCCAATCACTTTCTTACAGCATTATAATTGTTCAAGGTCCTCCTATGAGTGAGAACATATGGAATTCTGTCCTTTGTTTCTGTGATCAATCACTGAGTATGATGGACTCCAGATCCATGCAGGCTGCTGCAAGAACTAGAAATTGACCTTTCCTATGACCCAGCAATTCCCCTATTGGGAATATATCTGGAGGAACTCAAATTATTCTACAAAGAAGATACCTGCACACGTGTGTTTTTTGCAGCTCTGTTCAAATAGCAAAAATATGGAACCAACCATGTTGCCCATAGAAGCTGGACTGGATAAAAATAAAATGTGATACATAAGCACAATGGACTATTATGCAGACATAAAGATGGTCTTTCAGGTTTTATCACTTCCTTGGGAAATAGCGCTCATCTCTGTCATTATTTTTAGAGGGCCCTGTGCTTTCATTCAATACCACTTATCCAGTTGTCAGTATACAGTTATCTGTGCAATTATTTGTCTGACTAGCCTCACTCTCCATAAGCCCTACAAGGACAGAGCCCACATAGGCCATTTTCACCAGTACAAATTCAGCAAACTGTAGGATACACAAGTAGGCAATCAGAAAGGATTGTTGAATGTTTCAGTAGACTGCTGCTCTAAAATGTTCAGGTAGACAAAGTCAAAGTCAAAGAAGAAAAATTTGGCCGCACCCCCAAAAGAAAATTGTTTACATTCTTCCGCACAGTCCTTCAATTGCTAACCACAGTTTTGTAAATTGACTTTCTTTTCATTATAATATAAAGTATGATTCCAAACTCTGCTTGATTGGGCAACTTATCACTTTAACTTGAGCATATTTCCACACTACTTTATAGAACAGACATTGTGTCATTAAATCACTGGGAGATGGTGCCACTGTAGTTTCTTTCATTGTTCCTCCAAGGCTGCATATTTAATTTTCTTCTTCTGCCATATTCTCCCCTCCCCGTTTTTTTTATTATTGTATGTCATCCCGTAATAACCTTTAACACTCTTAACATGCATAAGTTTGTTTTATTTTTCCATTTATTTATTTGGGTAAATTCCCACAAGCTGGGGTCAAGATGTAAATAGACACCTATTGCTCTAAAAATATATTCTTCCTTTTTTTTTTTTTTTTTTTTTTAATTTGAAGTCTCACTCTCTTGCCCAGGCTGGAGTGCGGTGGCATGCTCACAGCCACCACAGCCTCAACCTACTGGGCTCAGACGATCCTTCCACCTTAGCTTTCCAAGAAGCTGGTACTACGGGTGTGTGCTACTACTCCTGGCTAATTTTTTTGATTTTTTATAGAGACGAGGTCTTGCCAAGTTACCCAGGCTGGTCTCAAACCCCTGGGCTCAGACAATCCTTTCACCTTGGCTTCCCAAGTGGTGGGGTTATAGGCTTGAGCCACCGTGCCTAGCCTAAAAATATATTCTTCAAAATAAAATGATTTCTTAGCCAGGAGTGGTGGCTCACTCCTCTATTCCAGGATTTCACGTAGGGAGACAGAGGCAAGAGGAATGTCCGAGCCCAGGGATTCAAGACCAGCCTGGGAAACTTGGTGAGACCTCGTCTCCACAATAAACCAAACAATTATCTGGGTGGAGTGGCACGGGCCTGTGGTTCCAGCTGCTTGGAAGTCTGAAGCTGAAGAATCCCCTGAGCTCAGCAGGCCCAGGTTATGGTGGCATGAGTGCACCACTGCACTCCAGCCTGGGCAACAGAGTGAGATTCCGACTCAAAAAAAAGTAAAAGTATGAATTTCGGTTTCTACTAACTGCATAGAGACTCCATTATTTTTTGCTACCTTCAAGATGGATAATTTTAACCACCATACTTTCACATTTTCTCTGTTCATATGAACATAAAACAAAAATTTATATGGACAGGAATATGTTTTTTGTGCATTTCTCCATTTCTTAATTTTCTCACTCAACTTTCCCCACCAATTAAAGACCGGATAAAGCCTTTAAATAATAGCTATTTTATAATATAAATTCACCAAATTAATCCCTTAAATGATAGACTGTCAAAATTATTTCCAAGTTGTTGTTTTTGCTTGTTTTGAGGCATCATTAACAATTCTGTACTGAACATTCCAGGACATAAAACTGTACTTACCAATGCTTTAAACTTCTCAACTCCCTAGAAAGATATTTATCCAAGTGAGATGCTAGGTCAAAGACTATTTGTATTTTTAAATTTTCATATATGTTGCCAGGTTCTTTTCAAAACAATACTGCAGCAATCAACCACCCCATGACCTGAAATATGTGAGCAAGTGGCCCTTTCTCTGCATCTGGGTCAAAGATATTTGACTGTTGAAAATTTGTATTTTAACTTTTTTGAATAACCTGTTCACAAATGCTGCGGTTTTTTATATGCAGTTTGTCTTTTCCTCATACGTCTTAGGACCTAGTTTTGTGATTAATAATACATATGTGCACGTACACAAACTCTTGTGCTTTCTTTTGTAGTATGAATTGCAATTGTTTGTTGCAAATTTAGTATTAGTCATTTGCCTTGTTTTGTTTCATATGGCATTTAAAAAACCATATGTAATTTTATTTTCTTATAGGGTCAATTTTTTTCTATAGATTCTAGATTTCTTATATGTGACTCTCATTCTCACCAAGTTTATATAACCATCTAAATGAAAATTTAATTTTTTTAGATTCATATTTATGCAACTTTGACATTTATTTTTACAGATGTTGTGATGTAAGAATACAAAGTTTTTTAGCCAGGCTCGGTGGCTCAGTCTGTAATCCCAGCACTTTGGGAGGCTGAGGCAAGTGAATTGCCTGAGCCCACGGGTTCGAGACCAGCTTGAACAACTTGGTGAGATCTCTTCTCTACAATAAAAAAAAATTTAGTCGGGTATGGTAGTGTGTACCTGCAGTTCTGGCTACTTGGAAGGCTGAGGCGGAAGGATCGCTGGAGCCCAGCAGGTGAATGCTGGGGTGGATGGGATAGTGTGCCACTTCACTCCGGCCTGGGTGACGGAGTGAGACTTCAACTCAAAAAAAAATATATATATATATATACATATATATATATATATATAAATTTTTTGTTTTGTTTTGATCAAAAAGGATCATCAAAATTTCCATATTTATTAAATAGACCATCATTTCCCACTGAAATAAAATATTATTCATCTCAGATATCCTTCCCTTCAGCATCCTGGATTCTGTCCTCTTCTATATCTTTCTGTTTTAATACTATACTTTTTTGCAACTCCATGGTAATGTATTTATGTGGAAAACGATAAAAGTATTCAAAATATTCTTTTAGGGGGTGGAGTAGCATACAAAATTTATGTGGCATTCATTATGGGAACCACCAGAATAAAAACCTAAATATACACAGAAAAGTGTACACTTTTTGAGTTTAGGTATAACAAAGTATGAAAAGCCATGTCGAAATATATCTGGATGAAAAGAGTATGACCTATCGCTAATAGAAAGAGTGAGAAATCCAGCAAAACAGAAAACTTGCTGTCTAGATTCTCCTTGGGCTCTATAAGCATTCACTTGTTCCTTCTGAATATGAGGCAGGCTTCTTTCTGCAATAGGATCTCATGAATTAAGTCAATCAAGGTTGGTCAGAAGAAAAAAATTTTTTAAAATTTATCTTTAGGTATTACCTGCACAAGTTAGTTACACAGGTGTATTGTGTCGGTGAGGTATGGTCATCTATTGAGTCCATCACCCATACAAGTGTGACACCCAGGAGGTAGTTTTTCAAAAAGGACTTTGAAAACGATTGGCCTTTCTTTGGCAAGATATTTGTCCTTATAAATTTTCTTTCTTTTTTACATTTTTGTTATGAATAAAAAAACTTGCCAGGATTTCAATGACATTTGCACCAAAATTATGTGTAAGTGTTGCCTAACATGGTTAAATTTTCTTTATCTACACTGCATTTTTCTGTCTTTTACAGTTTTTGTTTTTCCTATAATTATTTATATTCCACTATAAATTGCACTTGTAAACCTAGAGAAAACTATTGGTTTTGATATTAGATTTTTCTAAAATCTAATATCTTTACTAATTTATTTTACCAATATTATATCAGCACTTTTGGGGGTTTTATTAAACAAACTATTACATAATCAATAAATTGAAATAATGTATTTCATAATTTTCATCATTTGAATAGTTATTGTCCTTTTTTTGAATAGTATACTGATTTACCAAATACTTTTTCTGGTATTTTTAAGCATCATAATTTTTTGTTTGATTAGTTGATGTTAGAAAAACCCACTGATAAGCTAGCTCACTCCTAACATTTGTGCCTAAAGCAATTACAGAAATAAAAGCCCACATTGCCTAAGTTGAAAATTAAAGTATTATAAAATAAACTGTTAAATAGAATATGTTCGATATTCCTATCTTGACTAGTATATCTTCATAGTCATCTGGAAAGCCTATTTAAAATTTAGAATTTTCTTCCTCTGAATTTTACTCCAGAAGCTGGAGGCAAAGATGTAATGAACCCTAGACCACTACCATGAGAGTAGCAGTGATTTCTGTTTACTGGACTTCTAATAATAATCTTTCATAACTTCCATTACTTTCTTGGTGTGTGTGTGTGTGTGTGTGTGTGTGTGTGTGTGTGTGTGTGTCTGTATACTGTGTATTGCCTACCAGTCCATATATTGCCTACCAGTAAGGTTCAGTGATAAATTTTTATAGTGTTTATAGATTTGGCTTTCCTTTTTCCTTCTTCTTTCTCTGCCCTTTCTTCTCTCTCTCTCTTTCTTCCTTTCTTGGTTATTCTACCCATAAGTTTTTAAAAACAATGTTGAATAGAAGCCATGATGGTAGTCATTCTACCATTTCCTGATTTTATAGGAAATGGTTTTAAAGTCTTATTAAGTATGATTATTACCACAGATTTCCGCAAGATACATTGATCATCTAAGAAGCCCTATGACTGAATTTTTATCTCCTAAAATTTTTACTTTGGTTGGTTGTTTAATATTACCAAAAGTTTTTTCACCTATTAATATGATGGTAAAATATTGCTTTTTAAATCTGTTAATGTGTTGCAAAACATGATTTCAGTTTTGGGGAATGTCTTCATTCTAAAAGAATTTGATGTATTTTTTACTTCTGTGAATATATTTTTTCACTCACTTTTTGGGACTATTTACAAAATAGTTCTGAGCTTCCCACTGTGGTGCCTGTGTGTGTGTGTACTTCATCTCTTAGAAAGTATTTTATTGTATCTTTCCTGAATTTGTTGTTTTATGTGTGTATCTGCCTTCAGTAACCATGTGCTCATTTCTTTTTTTTTTTTTTTTTTGAGTTGGAGTCTCACTCTGTCGCCCAGACTGGAGTGCAGTGGCCGCTCCCAGCCACCGCAGCCTCAACCTGCTGGGCTCCGGCGATCCTTCCTCCTCAGCCTTCCAAGTAGCCAGAATTACAGTTATGTGCTACCACTCCCGGCTGATTTTTTTTTTTATTTATTGTAGAGATGAGGTCTCGCTGCCCAGGCGGGTCTCGAACCCACGGGCTCAGGCAATCCACTCACCTCAGTCTCCCAAAGGTGTGGGATTACAGGCTGAGCCATCGAGCCCGGCTGATGGGCTCATTTCTTATGTTTTTTTTTATTGTGTTGCAATGTCCCTTAATACAAATTGAAGTGATTACGTTATAGAGAACATCAGAAAAAAAATTTGAAGTATCCAATTTTACTTGCTGCTTGGTCATTCTGACTTATGCAGTTTGCTCTTGTGTGCGTGCCTGGTATGTGTCTGTGCATGTGTGTCTGTGTGTGTGTGTGCATGTGTATGTGTGTGTGCAACAATCCCATATATTAAACAGCACTATGCTTTTCCAAGTTAGCTGGACAGTGATTGTGGCTAAGATTGAGAGCAGAAATGGGTAACTCATGCTAAGTTCCTACTTAACCCTTGACCATGTTTCCATGTGTACATGCCGTTTGAACTCTGGGAAGCATTATTATTTATCTAGTTTACTATTTTTGCTCTTGTGTTAGTCTATTTCAGTTTCTTTTTCCATCTTCTCAGCTTCATTCAACATGAATTTTTATTTATAACCAGAAATATAGCATCACTGTTCTGACTTAATAGCCTTCCTTCTTTCTAACTCTAAGCATACAGTCATGCATTGCTTGATAACAGGGATACTTTCTGAGAAATGCGTTATTAGGCAATTTTGTCTTTGCGTGAACACCACAGAATGCACTTAAACCTCGATGGGATAGCCTACCACACACATAGGCTAGCTATATGATATAGTGTTTTGCTTCTAGGTTACAAACCTGTACTTCAAGAGTGATTGACCTTGTCTCTACAATAAATCAAAAAAATTAGCTGGCCATGGTGGTGCATGCCTGTGACTCTGGCTACTTGGAAGGCTGAGGCAGAAGAATTGCTGGAACCCAGTGGGTTGAGCCTGGTGTGGCCGTGAATGTACCACTGCACTCCAACCTGGGCAACAGAGTGAGATTCCAACTCAAAAAAAAAAGAAGAGTGATTGTACTGAATACTGTAGATAATTGTAACACCATCGTAAGTATGTGTGCATAAACATATCTAAACCTAGAAAGGATACAGTAAAATTATGATAAAAAGGTTAAAAAATGGCACGCCTGTATAGAACACTTTCTATAAACAGAGTTTGCAGGACTGGAAGTTGTTCTGTGTGAGTCAGTGAATGGTGAGTGAATGGGAAGGCCTAAGACACTGCTGTATACTCTAGACTTTATAAACGTATACACTGAGGCTACAGTAAATTTATGTAAAATTTTTCTTTCCTTAACCATAAATTAACTTTATCGTGTCTTACTGTAGCTTTTTTACCGTATAAACTTTTAATTTTTTAAACATTTTGTTATGTTTGTAGTAAGATTAGCTTAAAACTCAAACACATCAGACAGCTGTACAAAAATATTTATTGTATTATTCTGTAACCTTTTTTTTTTTGAGTTGCAGTCTCACTGTCGCCCAGACTGGAGTGCAGTGGTCGCCCCGGCCACAGCAGCCTCGACCTGCTGGGCTCCGGCGATCCTCCCGCCTCAGCCTTCCGAGGAGCCGGAACTACAGGCGCGCGCTGCCACGCCCGGCCGATTTTTTGATGTATTGTAGAGATGAGGTCTCGCTGCCCAGGCGGGTCTCGAACCCGCGGGCTCAGGCCATCCACTCACCTCAGCCTCCCAGAGGCGTGGGATGACAGGCTGAGCCACCGAGCCCGGCTGTAAGCATTTTTCTATCTTTAATTTCAATTTTTTTTTTTTACTTGTACCATTGGAAGGTCTTCAGGGACAATGACTGGAGCTTTCATCTCCCAGAATCACAGCGCCTTCTGTGATGCTTTCTGAAGGCCTCCCCGAGATGACTTCACTGCTAACTCTTCTTAACGTCAGTAGGAGTACACTTTCAAATAGCAATAAAAAATATAGCATCATAACTGCACGAACCAGCAACATACTCGCTTATTATCACTCTCAAGCAGGATGTCCTGTACATAATTGCATGTGCAGTCCTTTAATACAACTGGCGGTGCGGTAGGTTTGTTTGCACCAGGACGACCACAGTGATGCCTTGTGCTGTGACATGACAATGGGCTATGGTGTCACTGGGTGATGGGAATTTTTCAGGTTTATTATGATCTTATGGGACCATTATTGTCCACACGGTCTGTCATTGGCAAAAATGTATGGGGAGCGTGACTTAATTTATGAATGCTATGAGCCCATCATAAATACGTAGGCTCTAGGAAGTAGTTACAGCATCTCTCAGTAATAAAATACACAAGACCGAGACTATGGGCTCTAAGAGATGCCTTCTGAGGTTTTTCATGCTTATTTATTTTCTCTTCATTCAGTTATAGATAGTTTACAGATAAATGAAGTATACCTGCCGGGGTTCATAAATTATTGATTGCCAAACAATCACTAACTTTGAGATGTTATAGGAGTTATATAAAAAAGAAAGACATGGTCATGAAGTATTCCTTTTTGAGGTAGAAATTCTTTGAGTTTAACTATATAATAACATCTTAGGATAGAAAAATTAAATATATATATTTTACACACAAATCGAATTTTTACAGAAATTCTAAGCATATAGATGCACAAACACATCCAACAAGCTTATCTTCTTCAAACTAACAAGAATTTGGAGTATATTATCTGACTTCTTTGTTCAACTTATGCAAATATATAAACAAGAATTTTTGTTGTTGTTTACTGTTAATTGCAAATATAGCGCTGCATTACAAAATGATCTTGCTGCTTAATTGTTTTGCCTAATGACACAACAGAGACAGCACTACAAGGCAATAGCCATAGATAGATCTCAATTTTATTAGCTAAAATGCATAATTGGATATACAGGTGGGTTTTTTTTGCCATTCAAGCAATTTTGCAACAAAATTAACTGTACATATATTCTTTTTTTTTTTTTTTAGTTGGAGTCTCACTCTGTCACCCAGTCTGGAGTGCAGTGGCCGCTCCCGGCCACCGCAGCCTCGACCTGCTGGGCTCCGGCGATCCTTCCGCCTCAGCCTTCCGAGTAGCCGGAATTACAGGCTCATGCCACCACGCCCGGCTGATTTTTTGATTTATTGTAGAGATGAGGTCTTGCTGCCCAGGCGGGTCTCACACCCGCGGGCTCAGGCAATCCACTCACCTCAGCCTCCCAAAGGCGCGGGATTACAGGCTGAGCCACCGAGCCCGGTTTGTACATATATTCTTACATACTGCATGCCATCTTTTATTTACTTAAAATTAATTCACACATCTAGAATTGCCATATCAAAATCTGGGTTTTTTGCCCTTTATATATTAGATTTGCAAAGTCTTACCATATTTAATTTGCACTTAAACTGAATGCAAGCTGAGTCCAGAACTCTTAACTCTTAATTCACCAACATTTTCCTATACATTCACTTTTCAATCCTAAACATTGTTATGTAGAATTAAATACTAAGAATTTATACCTCAAAGAGAATCTTCATGACTATATCTTTACCTTTTTCATAATTCCTAAAATATTGTATCAATTGAGTTTTCACACGCAACAAATGAGAATGACAAAATCACCAACAGTCTCACAATCTACACTTTTACCAATTGAATAGGTAAAAAAAACTTTATATTTATAATTTGATTTGCTTCTTGAAATATTGAGGTTAAGTATTTTTAATCGGTTACTTTGATACTCTCAGTAATCAATTGTCTATCTTTTTTTGTGTTATGACAGAGAGCAAGAGAATTTACATTACCCTGGACAAGACAATGAATGTGTACTGTCATCCCTCACACATTCCTGCAAACTGCTTTTGATACTCTTTTTTGGTAGGGATTGAAAGTTAAATGCGTTTATCATCTCAGTAGCTATATACCAAATGTCAGATGCCTAGCTAATATATTGATTGGCACAAATATCTTCATATACTATTGGTGTTACAACTTATAATTTGTAATAGTAAGTTTTAGTTTCCTGTCTTTGGATTATGAAGTATTAGAGAAAAACTGTACTTAAATGGAGAGCACTACACTTGTAGTTTATGTATTTGATGATAGTGCCATATCGTGACATTTCTCCTGGGATAAAACATGGTTTTTGATTTACTTCACTGGTTAAATGAAGAAAGTTCCAGAAGTCTCCACTGGCATGTCCTCATGTAATCACTTAACTACTAAAAACTAATCATAAAATTGAAATGATAAACAAAGCCAAAAGCTTCTACATTTCTCTAAAGACTCATAAGATAATAAAAATGACATATAAAATTGTAAACTTCTGAATAATTTGGTGAAAGAGCAAGAGAGCAATTAGAGACAAAAAGAAATCAATGCACATGCACACACACAAATAATATTATATATAAAAATATAAAAAGAAGGCATAATTTTGTCCATACTAATTTTTTTTCTAAAAAGTCACTTCTAAACACAAAACTACATCAATACAATTGAAAACTCTTTTTGAAAAGGTCAATTTCCTAAAGCATTTAATCACTGAAACTTGGTCAAGGCTAAATTAATAGTATGAATAGACCCCATAAATATTAAAAACACAAAAAATATTTGTAAAAATTAATATTATTTTGTAGTTAAGCTTCAAATACCAAAAAATGCCTATATTATAACATCCATATTGTCAGTAGATAATTATGGGATAATTATCTCAAAATCTTCTTGAATTCTATATTTACATGCTTTTTTCACTCATGAATACAGATGTAATAATTTTTAAGCCATAAGCATACAAAATCTTGTAATGTATAAAGCATTATCATGTGCAAAGTCAAGTTGTTCAGAAGGAAATAACAGTGTAACATTTTAGTCTGTTGATGTTCTTCACCATATTATGAATTAAAGTATAATAATAAAATTTTCTGAATAAATGTAGAAAATGTGTTTGATCTATTTCAGCACTCATCTGTTTTAAATTCCTTAGCAAATGAAGAATGGCAAAAAAAACCCTCCCTTTACATGATAAAAATGGTCTATAAATCACATATCATGCATAATGGTAGAGTATTAGAAGTTGCTATTTTAAATTCACAAATAAGAAAAGTTTGTTCCTTTTTACTGCTTCTACCAATGTAGAAATAGAGACTGTGGCCAGACTAAAGGACCCACAAATAAATAACAGGAGAAAAATCTGGAGGGAGAAAACACATCTGTCACTAATTAAATACAATATGAGTTCTCACATATTTGATAAAGGCAAAGGTACAGTATAATCCAACAAGTGTACTGGATATATGATGAATATATAAAAATATATTTTTATCAATTTGTAGAAAGTATACTTTTAAAAAAATAATTCATTTTTAATAGTCATAAAAAAGAAAAATCCTAATTTATACATGGTTCTTATAGAAGATAAAATTCAAATATGTAGGATATGTATGTGGATATGTCTGTAATATATATGTATACTAGCAAAATGTAGGTATGCATATATACCTACACACAGATTTTTCTTTATGAAAGACACAGTATTATAGATATGTTAATTATTCTAACATGCACCTGCACAGTGAAAATAGATTTAATGAAAAATCTTCCAGTGTTTCATAGAACTTGACAAGAAATGCATATTTTCCATATGAAAAATAAAGGATTAAGTTTAGCTAAAGCAGTAGCATTGTGCAGACTAACCAACAAGTTGGAAATCCCCAAATGTTCATCAACTGACAAATGGCTAAATAAAATATTGTATATTCATACAATGGTATATTATTTGGCAGAAAAAAATAGTAAAATGTTGATACAGGCTACAGCATGCTAAATGAAAGAATCCAGTCACAAAATGACACACATTGCATAATACCATTTGCGTGAAGTGCCCAGAGTAGGCAAACCTATAGAGACAGAAAGCCGATCAATATTTGCCTATGGTTGCATGAGTGGTGGGGAATGAAAAGTGACTGTTACTGAGTAGAATGATTCTTTGTGGAGTAATAAAAATATCCTAACCTCAGATAAGGATGATGGTTGTACAATTCTGAGAATGAACTAAAAAAAAAAACCTAGAAAAAAACCTCAATTGCACATTTTAAATGAGTGATTTGATAGCATATAGGTTATATCTCATAAAGACGTAAAAAATATTAGCTAAAAAATGTTGAAGAGGAACAAGCTTTAATTATGAGGGTAGCATGTGTTTGACACTGTGATTGACAAAATAAAGCAACAAAAAACAACAGGAGTATTTGAAATGGATAAATGCTTTCATGAAAATGTGTTATACATTTTAAAAATAGCTTTTTAAATCACTGAGAAAATAGATGGAATGCTCAACAAATGATTCCAGAAAACATGTAATTGAATCCTTCACATGTGGTACACAAATAAAGATAAATGAAAAACCAAGGTGAAAAACAAAACGTTAAGACATTTTGGAGAAATTATACAATAATTTATTACCTATGTTTTGAGAAGGAATTATTACATTAGCAAACAAAAATAATAGGGCACAAAAAATAAATTTTTAAAAACATGTATACATTTTTGTGTATCAAAAAATACCAAGAGAGGCGTGATAAGCCAAAGACATCAATAGCATGAGATGAGTATTTGTACCACAGTATATTATTATAGTATCTGGCATTTGGTATTTAGCTATTAATATGGTAAATGCATTTTGTTTTCAATCTTTATCACAAAATTGAATTTGATTGAGTAAAAATTAGGTGGCAAAAATACTAAATCAGCAACACACCATTTAGATAAACATGCAAAAATCATGCAACATATAATTTTGACGTACGTTGTTTTGTATGTATATATGCATATATTTATGATAAAAGTATATATATAGGAATAATAAATTCAAAATACTCATGATCACTTGAAAGGAGAACAATATATAACATGAGGAGAGGTATTAGTTACTAAAATGGTAACATTTTATTTTTAAAGCTTGTGTTGAGATAGGAGTTTTTGTTATATTATTCTTAATGCTTTTGTTACATATTAAAATGCAAGCTGATTGAATATATAAATTACAGATAGTGGGGTTTATCAATTTTGAAAACACAATCATTCTCCAAACTTTTCTAACTTTGTTGTCTTCTAGTCAGCATATGAATCACCCAGAACTCACTTAATAGATTTGCTACTGTTAGCTGTCTTACTAGGCAATTAAATAGACCATGTGATGTAATGTCCAGTCCCCTATGTTCAGAGAGCAGTGTAAAGCTCTAAAAGAGCTCAATAATGCTTATTATATTACTGTAACAAGATACAAATACTATTCTAAAATACACTTTAGAGTTAGTAACTGGTTTATAATTATCAAATGAGTTATGCTGTCGACTAACAGCAATTAAGAAGAAAATCAAATATAAAATGAATGCCTAATGGTTAGAATTTAAGTTACCAAGCTCTAACTACAGGAATCCTTACTTCTGTGCATAGTTAAATAAAATTTTCTGTGAGAAAAAAGCAAGCCATATAGCTAAACAACTAATTGCAAGACTAATAGTGTTTCTCTAATCATTATTTTCCTATTTGTTCTTCATTGCAATTATTACAAAGCCTGTCCATGAAGAGGCGGGTTTTGACAATGTACTCAGGTCATTAAGACTTGGAGGAAATTCTGCAAGGCAACCACATATTTAGACATCTTGTTTACTTTTTATTCACTCATTAAACACAGAATTTATCACCTACTGTATGTCAGGGTAGCAAACCATGGTTCCTTACAAGTCTTGAAATAATAAAATATATTAGTAGTTTTCAGTGATCTATTTAAAGATGGGTAGAATTGATACTTGTAAGTTGTAATGGCAAAAAAGGTATTTAAAAAGAAAGACTACAGACTTTATAATCCACTGACATTTGCTTTATAATTGTTAACAGAGAGTAGCGCGGTGGCAGACTATATCTCTACACAGAAAGAAATGGACCAAAAACGTTCTTTCCGTTTTCTGTTTCTGCAAACCTTGTTCTTTATCTTTGGGCAAAAACGACGTTTACTGAGGTGTCTGAGGGAACTCACCCACTGTGCATGAGTTCAGAAGAGAAAAAACTCAGAGATGCCTGGGGTAGATACAAAAGGCTTTGATGGAGACAATTTTGAAGATGGACAGAAGTTTTACAGGGGAATAGGATGGGAAAAGATGATATAAGTCATTTTTCCAATTAACAATTCTTCCCTTTAGGTAGAAGCTGCTAATCTTAACCAACCTCAAGTAATTTAGCGATTTAATTTTCAAGAAGTCTTTGCTATGCAAGCAGGTGCTAAGTGTCAAGCAAGAAAATGAATTTAATATTCTGGAATGAGACTTTGTTTTGCCTTTCCTGCAGTGTTTCATAATTAGGAGAGGACTTGAGATAAGAATAAAAGATAAGGAAACAATACTTTTGTTTTTGTCCATTTAGGTGGCAAATTGTAGTCTGTGAAGTTCTTCAAAATAACTTCAATCTTCACTGAGTTCCAATATTATTTGAATAACAATGCCTGGAATCTATATAAAAACCTTCTCTAAAGAGCTAAAGGAGTTTTAAGGGCATTATCTAATTAGTCTTCTTAATAGCCTTGAATAAGAGAGGGTTGGGGCCAGCGGCCCCATTACCACAAGTGGGAAAATGCAGATATGAAATCCTAATTAGCATCAGTTAGCAAAGCAGTCGTCATGGCCACATGAACACGCCGCCCCATTCCTATCAAGTCTTCTATCTCCCATGCCAAGCTTCATCAGCTTGTCAGCTAGGGGCATGCACATAGAGTTTGAGGGTTTGAGGAATCCTCAAATGCCATATCCAATGCATCCAATACCTAGGCCAGAACCAATATTTATACAAGGTGTAATGTTGACTCAAAATGGTTAGTCCACATTCTCTTCCATCTTCAGAGACCTGACCAACTTGTGCAGCCCACTTTATCTCCAGGGCTTCCCATGCCCTTCCATAGGGAGCTATCCCTCACCTACTCTTGCAACTTGCAGTTTGGTCTTTTTTCTGAATTGCCCACAACACGTGTTCCTCTTTTTTTTTTTTTTTCCTAATGTCTCCAAGGGTTTTTCTAAGTCATTGTTTAATCAATTCATTCATACAAAGTTATTAATGATTTGAATGGGCTCTCTTTGAAAGTCCTTTCCAATGGTTTTTACATGAGAGAAGCAACAGAGAGAAGGATTGTATAGGGTTTCACACATTGCAGATAATTAAGGAAAGACCTATAGGTCACAGTCTATGCTGTCTCATAAGTCAAGTTATGTGTGTGGAACAGGGGTTCACATTCCTATTCAAGCTCTAGGCCTCTTCAAAAGGTCTTCGCTAATTGGGAGTATAATTCTGTCTGTTACTTCAGTGTGCTTAACATAGTACTCACTCTCACTATCAAAAGGACGCTGTTTATGTCAATACATGAGATGATAAGCTTATCTTTCATCTGATTTTACACTCAACCACACACACAAGCTAACTTTTGCCATGATGGCAGAGATTCCAGGAAATGAAGTAATTTTGGTACCAAAGCATACACCTAATGTATACCGAAGACTGTATTCAAAATTTAAAGCACAGTGCTTAGCACATGGCACACAGAATACATTTTTATTTTTTAATAGGTATTGACAAGATTCATGATTCTTCCTGACACACAATATCACATTGTATCCACAGAACAGATAAAATTTTCTTCAGTAACAAAGAACAAGTTTTATTTCTCAATTGTGTCTCAATTACCCATCACGTTTTGAGGGGAAGGGTGATGTCTGGAGTCCTATTATATATTTTATTAGGAATATTTTCTTTTCTTTTCTCTTTTTTGAGCTGGAGTCCAACTCTGTTGCCCAGGTTGGAGTGCCATGGCACACTTATGGCCACCCCAGCTTTGACCTGCTGGGCTCCAGTGATCCTTCCACCTCAGCCTTCCAAGTAGCCAGAACTACAGGTGCGTGCTACCTCACCTGGCTACATTTTTTATTTACTCTAGAGAAGAGGTCTCACCAAGTTGCCCCGGTGGGTCTCAAACCTGCGGGCTCAGGCAATCCACTCACCTCGGCCTCCCAAAGTGCTGAGATTACAGGATGAGCCTATTAGGAATATTTTAATCCATAAGTAAATTTGTAAAATATTGATAAAATTTTAAAGATATTTTATTTTTAGATTCATTTTTAGTTATACAATATTTTGATACTATAGTAAATGTTGTCTTTAAAAAATAGTGTTTCTTTGATTCTTGTATTTTTTTAATTTGCAAAACTGGCCAAATTTACCAATTTAAATATTTTGTCTTCATATTATTTTGATTTTTGTCCCTCAAATTATCTATTAATAATTGTATTTCTTTCCAATTTTTGCATGTTAGCTCATTTATTTGACTACTTCTCTGGCTGTGACCTCTAATACAACATCAAATGAAAGTGGTTCTGCAGGCTTCATTGTCTCAGTGTAATCAAAAGAGAATGATTTCATCATTCATTATCATTTATGGCATTTGCTGTACATTTTTGTGTACCCTTATTACATAGATCAAGATCCTCTGTGTCCCGAAATATTTCTTTTTTCGGTTCTGAGAGGTTTTTTCTTTTCAATTCATAAATACATAATACATTTTATCAAGAAAATTTGCATCTATTCTGACACTTTCTGAGTTTTTTTCTTAATAGGTTAATTCAGAATAAATCTGTCAATTCCATTTTAATATATTTTGAATGTCTGATAACAAGTCAATTTGAAGAAAATATATTACCATATTTTTCATATTTTAATATATTTGGTTTGCTAATATTTTGCTTTGAATTTTAAAATATGTTTCCTAGAATAAGATTGACCTATTATTTTCCCTTTTTTATACTGACCTTGTCATGATTGTTAAGTTTATTAGTCTCATAAAATGATTTGAAGACTGCATCTTCTTTTTCTATTAATTAAAGATCTGAGTAATTTCCTTCTCTACAATTTGATGTTTCCACTAGTAACGCCATGTGGGCCTAAACATTCTTTAATGGACGATTTCAACCACCGAATAAATAATATTAATAGTCATATGCCAATCCAAGTGTTCTTTATCTTGTTATGTCAATTTTGGTAAACAATATTATTCTAGTGATTTACACATTTTCCACATATTGTGTTATATATTTATTTAAAGTGTTATCTTATGATAATTGGAATTCATCAGGAAGTTGTAATACCAGTGTATTTTTATACTTGCTATGGATTCATTATTCATCATTGCTTTCTCCTTAGTCAATCTGTCTCTCTTCCTTCCTCCATGCCTCACTGCCTTGTTTTTTTCTTTCTCCCCACTTTCAGGTTTTATATCCACCCATGATGTTAGTCTCTTGAGAAGTTAACATTTATATATGTAGATTCCCTCTAAATATATTTTTGCCTGTTTTTGTTTAAACAAAAAAAAATTATTTTCAATGTTATCTGGGATTATTTAGCTTTTCTTTGTAAACTATCAGGATATTTTCTTGTTAATATTCTCACTGATATTCTTTGTTTTTAACACATTCACTTATTTTTCTCTATAACAGTAGCTATAATTTTGATATGCAGTTTTTTATTAATTAGTTTATTTCTAATTTTTATATGATTTTGTTTGGTTCATGGCTCACCTATTAATTATATCTGACCTTATTCTAAACCTAATCTTTATACTTTTTTTATTGATTTCTAGTATTTCTGCATTCTTACCAAAGAAACCATATGCATAATTTTAATCCAATTTTGACTTCTATATTCTATGTTTAAACTCATATCTTTAATTATTTTAATTCTTCTGTCTTACTGAGAGTGTTCCTTGAGTGATCAACTGATTACTCAAAAACACATATTAGTATTTTTCAGTATGTGGATATATCTGCTTATTATCAAGTCTATCAGTTTTTGTTTTTTTGTGAGATAATGCAATTAGATACACATAAATTTAAAATTATCTTCCTGATGTATAGAATGTGTTGTAAAGTAGCCATCATTTTTGGTAATGTATTTTCTCTTAAAGTTTGCTTTTTCTGGTATTAATAAATAAACTTCTCTATGATTTTGTCTAGTATTTTCATAGTATTATGTTTTGAAGTATTACACTATATACTAGACTTTACACATAACATATTGCAGTTTTATTTTCATTTAGTCTTCTTTCTTTTTATCCAGAAAAGTTAGTCTATTTGCATTTTGTTTAATTATTGATATTGCTGTGATTTTTATCGTCTTGTGTATTCTTTAGGCCTCTCTCACTTCTTTCTTGTCATGTTTGGATTTTTCTCATCATTTTTCCCTTTCTATTGGTATGAATGGAAAAAATCACTCTATTTTAATGAATATGTTCCAAACCTCAAAATGCAGTCTTAACTTTCAAAAGTTTAATGTTAATAGATACATTTAGCCTTCTTACAGAAAATACAGAGTATCAGATTGATAGCAATTATCCCTTTATGATTTATTATTATATAGCTTAATTCTATTTCAATGTCTTTAAAGCCAATATTATATTATAATTGTTTTATACTGTCAAAGTTCACTTAGGTATAACCGCATATTTGTGTAATCTTCATTTCTTCTTGAAACTCTGACCTTCCTTCTGGATTCATTATTCTTTTACCTAAGAGCAATTTTTACAATTATCTTTAGTGTTATTCAACCGATGACTAAGTTTCTCAGTTACAAATGCTTAATAAGATCTTTATTTTACTTTCATTCTTCAATATTATTTCCTTTTATTTGTGATGCTGTTCTAACTTTGGAAGTTTCTACTACCCTCATGCTAATGGCATCATTTAATAGTCTTCTGACTACCATGACTGCTGTTGAGAAGTTAGCTGTAAGTATTTCTTTAATATCTCATATTTGTTAAAGTAAAAATTATTCAGTTACTTATTTTTTTGCCTTTTTTAATAGCTTCACAGTTATATGCTTAACTATGATGGTTTTTTTTAACCTCCTTGAGAGTGTCCGAAATTCTTGGATCTGTAAATGTCCTTAATCAGTTCTTTAAAAAAATTTTCTCAGCCATTTTTCTCAAAATGTTCCCTTTACCTAGCTCTTTTTTTCCTCAAACTCCAATTAACTCTAGGATACATCTTAACACTCAATTCTCTATGCTGCTTACCTTTATTTCTGTATTTTCACCTACCTTTGCATGATTCACTCTAGATATCCTTTGTTGACCTATTTTCTTGGTCACAGTTTTCTCTTCGCTGTGGCTTTTTACTGTCATATGATATAACTGAGATTATAAATATAGCATATACATAGCTATATGTTTTTAACTCTATGCAAATATATATAGTTTTTATTTTTTCCTGAAAGTTTCAAGCTTGATTTTATCATCTTAAATGGATTAAAATATTGGTTTACACTAATGTTTCTTATCTGGAATCTCAGTGGAACAGATCTTCTATTGTCACTTATCCCAATGCTTTTTCTTAAAGAATCCAATGGGCTTTATTTGCATATGTGCCTAAATGTACCTATATGCTGGATATTATACTTGAAAAATCACAATTTCATATTGAGAATCATCTTAAACACTGCTAAAGTCTTGAGAGTGTCTGGGCCACCCAAAATATGCAAAGCTTAGCCATAGTCCATGGATTAATTTATTTTGTCTAATTTTTAGAGTCATGGCCCAAAGCAAGTGATGGGAGGCCAGTTCTATATTCTTAGGAGGACTAAGACTCCTTTTAGGTTGAACACCTATGAACTAAATTACAAATTTAAATATAATTTATCTTACCTGTACACCATATCATTAACAGAAAAAGGAAGAAATTATTTTTTGATGGATAAATAAATATACACATATTTAGCTGGATGTGAAGATATAATCTGTATTAATACTCTTTTCTCACTATTCATTTTGTGTTGTTCTTGCTTTCAACCAGCACATCAACTGGGTGGGATTCTTTGCTTGGCAGACTAATTTAAATTTATATTTTGAATGAATATGTGTCTTTAAAGGTCCTGTATTTGTTCAATTACTTTGTGTTTATTTAACTGTTACTATAGGATATGGAAGCACTAAACATAATCTTCTCAATGACTGCCTTATTTCACAGAAAGTGAGTATGCAGAGAAAGAGGACCAAAACTAGCTTCTCAACCCAGCTTGGTCTCATAAACATGTGACTATTTCTTGAAATGCAGATTTCTAGACTTGTCTTAGCCATCTTTGTTTGGTATTCTTTCAGGATAAGTTCCATAAAACTTTTTTTAAAAATTGTCATATACTTATAAAAATCAGTTTTGAAATACTAAAACAATTAATAAACTAAGCGTATCTCTTTAGCTTTAGAAGAAAATCTTGAACCATTAGAAAAAGGTAATGAATAATAGATATGACTTAATAAGGGAAAGTTTTCCAGAAGTGCAACTTTCGCATAATAAAAACAGCTACTTTTAAAGTTAGAGAGAATATCAAGTACCCAATGTGCTTTATTTTAGAGCGAATGCCTACTTATGACAGATATTGTAATGGGAATTCCTGTGGTGATCAAAGTTTACAAGTAACATGTAATTATTTTATCTTCTGATTGCAATATAATATCATCCTAATTTTCACAGATTAGTTTATTTATGGTCATAAGTAACTTGGTCAATAAATATCATTTCATCTTCTTATGTTGATAAGATGAGGTTTTTTTATAGTGGATTAAAAGCTGCTCTGATAGTTTCTGACTTTTTAAGCCCAGGAGAAACTGCTTTCAACGCGGGCGACAGAGTGAGACTCCAAGTCAAAAAAAAAACCAAAAAATAAAACAAACAAACAAACAAAAAACCCAGATATTACCAGTCCATGGAACTTCCAAAGAGTAACACTGGCAGTCTTTTCTTCCAAAGACTTCTTCAAAGCAAGAATTACTTAAAACACACACTCCCTAGAATAGTTTGCAGCTTCTTTGCTTGATTGGTTGTGTCTGTAATCTACCTTTCTGACAGAATCCCCTTCCTGCTCCTTGGCCCTTGTTTTCACCGTGACTTGTTTATTTCCACTGGCCACTTTTTTCTAGCATTTAGGTTTATACTCATGCCAGACCTAGAAGGGCTCAAAATCATCTAAGATCACTATCTACGTGGTCATAACCCTGGGAATATAACATTGCTACCTTGTTATGAGCCTGGATTAGATTCCTTGTTCTGAAATTTAATGGCTGGGTAATTTTGAGCTAGTCACTCCATTTTTACCTCCTCATCTAAGGGTAATAATATCTTCCTCTCTCCCAAGAGGTACTATGGAGGCTAAGAGTACAACTTATGTACAACCGCAGACAGACATTAGAAATTCAATATACAATACGTATTTTGGCTTGGTGCTGCATCAAGCTTAGATACAAAGTTTCCAAAAGAAGCATCTGAATCCCAAACCTATTCTCCTCCACAAGTTTTAAAACAACATAATTACTTTGTTAGAGAAAGAACAGCCATGAGGCTCTTTTTTTTTAACTTACCTAGCAAATCAGGGTGGTGATCATCACCCATAACAACTGCAATCATCTTGACAGCTCTGGGAAGTATCATACTTGAAGGAATTCTTTTTCAACAAATCTCTGCTTTTGTTTACAGTGCTTGGGAAGAAGACATTGGAATGGAGCAAATATTGAACTGAGCAAATATATCTCAACAAATCTACATAAAGATGGAAAACAACTAGCATGTATACAGTAAGAGCTCTCTTACTTGTCTTTGTGATTCCTAACTTTTTAATTTTTTCCCTGCCTCTCACCTCTTCTGTGGGGTTACTGTTCTGCTTCTAATTGCTCTTATGAGGTTCAGGCTAGAAGGCATTAAGATGCACTGAAAACAGGAAGAAAGTATGTGAATATGCTAGGGAAAGGAAGAGTTGTTTCCTCTAAAAATGCTTGGTTACTAGGTAAGCTGAAGCTTCAAGCTAAAAACAAACAAAAAACATTCATCTATATCCCAGGTTGAAAATACCAGCTTATATAAACTTATATTTTTATGTTTTGTACCTACGTGGTCTTGGGAAATGAAGACAAAGAAATACCATAGTGTTTTTAGTGTAAAAATTAAACGTAAAAGTAAGATTATGAGACAAATTTTGAGAACTTAGTTTTCAAACTGGTAACACATTAAAATGGAGATGTCAGAATTCAGAGTACATTTTATGGGTCTAGAACTCATAGAGAACCTCTGGAGTCATACAATCGAAGGCATAGAGATAATTTATGAAGCTATTATGTTAGGCTTCTAATCAAATGCTACTCTGCTCATTTTGCATAATAATTTACTGCACATACAGTCTATCCACATGAGTAGATTATAAGCTTCCTAAAAAATTGGTTTGACTAAACCACACTAACTAAGCTGAGCATGAAGCAATGATCAACAAATTCTGGTGAAGTTGATGTGCTTTGGCACTTATTTATAAGCTATATGATCTGACTTCACTCAACTTCAGGCTCCAGTGTTATCATCTGTAAGATGACGGCATGAGCTGAACACTGTTTGTAGTGCCTGTCAAGTCTGAAGCTCTGATTTTATATATTATTTAGTTGAACTATATACCTCTTGTTGGTTGTTGATTAAATATTTGTGGATGGGTCTTCAAAAACCCCTGATTAAGTGAGATATGCTAGTTGTCATTCTGAAGGAGCAAAGGAGGACATGACTTATGCCCAATAAACGGTTTTATTGTCCAAAAGTCTAAGTGGTCAGGAAACATATCTGGTTCAAGTGGTTGGTTTTCTTACTGAAAAGTAACACTATATGTTTAATCCAATTGTGTTGCTGTAGCACAGACTCTTTGAGGTGAATTTTATAAATTTGTGACTTTTCATCTATTATGTCTCAGAGAATAGAATACACTTAAAAATATTTATCTTAATGCCAGAAATTTGAAAGCTGCGCACTCAAAGAAGGTATCTATTTTTTAAAAGATTATTTTTTCCTTACAGAAGACAGCGATATGAAGATGGGCATTTGTTACCAGTTTGGTCAGTGTGGAAATTCCGAAAGGCTGCCGTCATTTTTCATTACTTTTTCCAAGTGTGTTTACTGCCTGTGGGGTCTTACGAAGTGGCCTAGCCAAAATGAGCCTCTCTTTCATTATGTGAAAGTGTTGATAATGCCAAGAACTGGTTCCAAAGGTTCATATTAAATAATATTAAAAGTATCATATAAAATTGAATATGCATACATATGAGTTGTATGCACATTGTTTAATATATTTTCCCCAACACAGTACAGACCCTAACAAGCACTTAATAAAATGTCATTATTATTCCTGAGTGGTGTAGTCATGGAACTAAACAAAGGAGAAAGAGGATATTTTTGAGACTCTATTTGAAAGTCATGATAAGTAATTGGAATAAGATGAACTAACATTTCCTGAGCATCTAACGTATGGCAGACATAAAGTTAGACTTCTTCTAAGTGTTTTCACACTTTCTCCTCAATTATTTTATGTGATAAATGACATTGTCCTCATTTTATAGATTACTGAATCTCAGAACTCTAGAAACCTCTCCAAAGCCATACAAAGTTTCTTTTCTGTGTTTAGTTTCGCCAGATAAAATTAAGAATACACACTGAAATTTGAATCAGATAAATAACATTTTTTTTTAGTATAGCTGACAAGTATTTCATGGGACATACTTATTCTAACATATATATTGTGTGTGTGTGTATATGTGTGCATGACACTTAAATTTAACCAGACTACCTATATTGATATTTGCAAAATCTGGCAACTCTATATTTCTACTCAGAACTTTTGACGGCAGCATCCTTATAGTTCTCCTATTTGTTATATAATTTATGCAAATTTAAACTGTATTGTGGATGGAGTAAGGTATAGAGAGTATACGAAATTTGAAGACAGAAGACAAGGCTTCAAGGGTATTTGGTTAGTAGCTGACTGCATGTGTTTTGGAAATTGCTCAGTGCTTTAATATCTACTATTTTGCTATAAAATAAGATTTTTTTGGATAATTGATCAAAGCAAACTGTCTAAAAGTTAAGTGACTTAAAAAACAATGTATTAGTGTTTATTATCACTCATGATTCCATGGGTTAGTAATTTGAGCAGGGCTCAGATGGGAGGTTCTTCTTCTACAAACCTAGTGGTCTTCAACTGGCAGCTGGGCCAGACTGGAGCATCCAAGACTGTTTTGCTCTCACATCTATTGCCTCAGTGGTTGCAGCTGGAAAGTGGCCTCAGCTGAGTCTCTCTTTACCTCCCATTTGTCTCTCCAATCAGAATGAGCCTTCTTTCTTGGAGGTTCAGGGTTCTAAGAGACCAATAGAGAAGCAGCCAGTCATTTATGGATGCCCGGACATGTCTGCGCATGACTTTTGCTGCACATTATTACGTCAAAATATGTAAAGACCAGCACAGAAGAAAGGGAAGAAGTAGACAGTAGACAGAAGAAGAGTGTCCAAAAATTTGAAGATTCAAGTTTAGATGAAGATTAAATAATAACATATGAAGCTTCTAACACCACTTAGAAACTAAAATAAATGTTTATTAATATCTTTGCTATTTTATATTTTTCAGGTTCAACATGTCTGTCTACCATTTTATCCTATTTCTATTTCAGTGGCTAATGTCGGGGACTAAATAGTTAACGCATGAAACTGTCTACCTAGAAAAGCAGAGTCCAGATAAGAATAGTATGTGTCTTACAAAGTACAGAAAGTGCTGGCCAAGGACAAAACTAATATGAAATGTTGACAGAACAGTCTGAGTCAGGGTACAGACACTTCTTGATAGAGGGGAAGTTTAATGTTGAAGATTGGGGAAGTTTGAATGCCTGATTGTATTGTGCTTGTATATGAACTTTGGAATAAAGAGAAATGGGGCCACTCGGGGACTAGCCCTGGTGCCCTCCCTTTGCAGCAGAAAGGAGTCTTGTATTCCTTTTACGCCTCCACTCCCTCTTTCAGGTACCCCAATAACCCCGGCTGGTCCGGACCGGCTAACTCATAGCAGGTGCTTAATGTTTCTCTGTGTGTGTATGTGTATGTATGTGTGTGTGTGTGTGTATGTGTGTGTGTGTGTGTGTGTGTGTGTGTGTGTGTATAAATACATATATATGTATATATAACAAGATGAAAACAAAATGAGAAACACATTCATTATTTTCCAAACCATGACAAAAGATAAGCAAAATTCTCTGTATACTCAAAGTAAAGTGTAATTATGTCCAATGGTGAGAGAGAATTGAGACTTCTTAGGATGTTCTGGCCTCAAGAGTCCCTAGTTTAGAAAGAGAGATCTTCCCTTTGATCTATTTAATTTATCAAATGAGTTGCCTCTGTTTAGTATAAGAATACCCGTATTTTTCAAAGGATACCTTCAGTAGTAGAAAAGAAAGTAGTGGCTACTTCTAAATAAGAAATAAGGGATGGGGCAACCCTTTTGGGTCCACTTCCACTGTGGGAACTTTTCTGTCCTCTCAATAAATCCTGCTTTAGATAAAAAAAGAAAAAGAAAAGAAAAGAAATAAGGGATGGTTTCTCAGAGTATATTATATTTGAACTGGGTTGGTCTCAAACTTAAAAATTAGTGTCAAAACATGAGACAGGAGGGTCCAGAGAGTGTAGGAGACCAGAGCGTGGCCTGGTTGACCGTGAGGACTGTTTCCAGCACACTCAACACATTCTGTGAGAGAATGAATTATAAATTGAGGTTGGAGAACTTCTGAGAATGACTTTACATGCCTCAGAGGTGCTTGACATATCAACTTTACCTTAGGAACAACAACTTTCCTCTTTTATAAAATAAGTACTGCAGTTATTGGTATATTCAAACAAACAAACAAACAAGCAAACTCCGGTTCCAGTGAAAGGAAAGGAAATACAAGAAATGACTTAATGACAAGCAAAGTATTAAGAGGACATTCACCGAGGAAAAAAAAGGTGAAATAGATAAATAAGAAAGCATTCATGGAAACATGGCATGAGAATGTAAAGAAAGACAGAATGGTGAACCCCATGACTCTGCCATGCAAAACAGCCGTGGGCTTCCCTTGAAAACATGGAGTATTACAATGCAGTTGGAATTGGATCATGGGGAAAGTCACTGAGTCTGAAGCTCAAGAAGATTGGCATTAAAGAGAGATTTGGAAATGATCTCCGGAGAGATGACGGAAACCATAAGAAATGGTAAAATGCCCAAGTGATACAATTTCTTCATCCAGGAAAGAAAAAAAAATCAGAGAAAAGAAATGTGTCTTAAATAATTTATTAGATTCTCACTCAACGAACAAATGGACACTGAGCATTTGCTAAATGCCAGGTGCCATTCCTGGTGCTGAAGACACAGAAGAACAGCATTGTCAAGGTATTTGCTCTAATGGAATGTAGAGCACAATGGGAGAAAAAAAACGAGATGTTAGTAAGATATATAAATAAACATGTAGATGAACAAATAAGGTAATTCTATATAGAAATAACTGCGAAAATTAAAGATGTCGGGGTAGACACTGTCCTGACGAACGTGGAAGGAAAGGTAGGTGTCTCAGATACAGGTGCAAGGTTCCTCTCACTGAAGAGGGGACGTCTGACCTGAGAACTCAACTGAAAACAGAACAAATCAGAAAACTATTCAACAAATAGTTAGTCCATGCCAAAGGGTCCAAAGGCACAAAGATTTCAAGACAGAGAAGGTTTTTTATGTCTCCGAAGCAAAGAATGTCATAGTGACTGGGACAGAGCAAGTCATTTTCAGAGCAGGAGGAAAACAAGCTAATGGTGGGGAATGAGAGAAGAAAGAGGAGGCATCTCCAAGGTTTCTTGTGCTCTGAAGACAAAAATCACATGTGGGAACCTGTGTCACAAGGTTTCTAGGGTTTCAGCCTACGCAATGTTGCTCACTGATGGGACAAACGTCATGTCAATGCAGTCAGTCACGTGAGTCAAAGGTGATGTCTCACAAGGCATTGAAATCGCTTTTATTGCCTTTGTTGACGTTTGCGCTTTTCTCTTTCTTCTATCTCCTGCCCACATTTATTTGTGTACACAGGTGCAGAAAGTAAAGGCAAAATTAATTTTGCCACTAAAGCGATGAAAAATCCACTTGTGACATCAACGGGTCTGCTTCTGCCCTCCCACCCCCAGACTGGATGAGAACTGGGGTTAAGAGAGCGACTATGTACCCAATAAAACCTCAACCCTAGAAGACAAGTCACTTCCATTCCCTCAAAGCTTGGTTCGGAGCACTTTCTCCCACGGCGATTTCTTTCTCTTTCACACACCACAAGGCAGTCAACTGATGATGCAGGGAGGCAAGAAGAATCTCGTTATGGCCTTTATATTAAAACTGACCAATTTCAAGGAAGTGGATCAAACAAATAAATAAATAAGCGGCCTAAAGCGGTCTTGTTCAAAAGCAAAGGGTTACTTAGTACCGAAGAAAACTCACCTTAGTCAACACACTTTGAAAATTGACTTTCAGTAAAATGGATTTCAATGTAATTGTTTTCAACTTCCTGAGGTTTTTCTCTCAGCCACTATGTATCTCTTTCTCCATATCCCTAACCCTTTACTTATTCTGAAAACTTTAAGTCTGGCTTTTACCTTTGCAATCCCTGAATCTTTCCTCTGACTAGCATGGAGCAGACACTTAGCAATTTTATGACTTTAATATACGAAAACAGCAGGAATGTACAGTAACAAAAAAACACTAAAGCACCAAGTAAAATTTCTCGTTAAATTCCCATCCATTTCTCATACTAAAGCCTTTATATAAACATAAATTTCATTTTAATATCAAAATGTATCTCAAGATATTTTATAATTTACCTACTGAGTAGCTTGTTGTTAGACATATAGCTTGTTCCTAGTTTTCTCTGATAAATAATGACAACATAAAAGAGAATTTGCAAACCTTTCTGGTCAAAGGCTAGACAATAAATACTTTAGATTTTACTGGCCAGAGTGTCTCTGTCCGAACTATTCAACTCTGCAGTTGTAGCATAAAAATTGCTATAGATGACAAATACATGAACAGTCTTCCCATATATTTTATGTGCTGTCATCCCATGAAAATTTACTTTTAATAAAAGCTGTAGGCCAGATTTGGTCCATGAAGAGTATCTCAATGCCTTCTGGTTCAAAGCACATTACTAATGCCTATATCTTAGATTACTGCTTAAGTATGCCAAAGATTAATTTTAATCAAAGAGGGTAACAATTTAAAATTCTTTGTTCTATTTTGCCAAATTTCTTTTAAGATCTGTAATTTGGCAGATTTCATTTTAATATCAAAATGTATCGCAAGATATTTTATAATTTACCTACTGAGTAGCTTGTTGTTAGACATATAGCTTGTTCCTAGTTTACTCTGATAAATAATGGCATTATTTATCTAAATAATGTAATAATCTAAAATAATGTCTATGGGTGGCCATCACTTTATATTCTCATCTGTATATGAGTATATTTATAACATGGCATTTGTTTATATATGTGTGTGTGTATAAATGTTTATATATATGTTCCTACATTTTGTTTCTGTAAAAACGAGAATATTTTATCCCACAAGTCTTTTTTTAAAAAATGATAGTCCCCTTTACAATTTATAGGCATACCACAGAAATATTGCTGGTGTAGGTCCAGACCACTGCCTTGAAGCAAATATCAAAATAAAGTTACATAAAATTTTCGGTTTCTCAGTGCATATAAAAGTTGTGTTTACTTAGTTACTTTATTGTAACCATTAAAGGACGCAATAGCATTATGTCTTAAAAGTTATATACCTTAATTACATATCTTAATTAAGGAATATTGTTAATAATGCAAATGTTGGTTTGAGCCTTCAATGGGTCTTAATTTTTTTAGTGATAAAGGGTCTTGCCTCAATGCTGATGACTGCTGACTGATCAAGATTATGGCTGCTGAAAGGTGGGGTGGCTGCAGCAATGTCTTAAAATGAGACAACTATGAACTCTTTGATTTTGTTTCACAGAAGAATTTTTCTGAAGCTTTATGGTAGCATTTTACCCACAAGAGAACTTTCAAAACTGGAGTCAAGCCTTTCATACTCTACTGCCGCTTTATCATCTGAGTTTATGTAATATTCTAAATCCTTTTTATCATTTCAACAATGTTCATACCACCTGCACCACAAGTAGTTTCCATCTGAAGCATCTACTTCCTTTCTCATCTACAAGAAGCAACTTCTCATCCATTCAGGTTTACCATAAAATTACAGCAGATCAGACACAGCTTCAGGCTCCATTTTTAATTCTACTTCTCTTGCTATCTCCCAACATATGCAATTACGTCTTCCACTGAAATCTTGAACCCCTCCAAGTCATCTACAGAAGTTGAAATTGACTGCCTCCAAATGCCTCTTAACATTTGTATTTTGACCCCCTCCCATGAATCTCCAATAATCTTAATGGTATCTAAAATGGTGAATCCTTTCCAGAAGACTTTTCAGTTTAGTTTGCTCAGATGTATAAGAGGATCTATTTCTTAAATCATATTATGTATTTCTAAATACTAAGAAATAATTGCGTGTTTTTAAATAATGAGAATTGAAAGTCTAAATTCCTTTTTGATTCACGGGCTGCCGAATGAATGTTGTATTTGGCAGGTATGAAAACAACATTAATCTCCTTGTACATCTTGGTCAGCGTTCTTGGGTGACCAGATTCAGCGAGCAGCAATATTTTTATTTTCCAGTAAGTAGGAACAGTTTTAATGGAATCTATTTTTCAAATCAGTAGTTGTCAACGGTGGGTTTAAAATATTTAGTTAATCATGCTTTAAACAGATGTGCTACCACTCAAGCTTTCTTGTTCCATTTTCTAGAGCACAAGCAGAAAAGACTTAGTCTAATTCTTAAGGGATCTGGTGTTTTCAGATTGGCAAATGAGCACTGGATTCAAATTAAAGCCACCAACTTCATTATCCCCAAACAAAATAGTCAGCCTATCCTTCAAAGCTCTTGAAGCCAGGCATGGACTTCTACTTTTTAAATATAAAAGACCTAGCGCTTCCAGATAGCTGAGCACCTGGAGATTCCGGGAAGGTGGCGTGCCCAGAGAGGTCATGGGAGTGCCACATACCTTTCCCGGTATATCTCGTACACATTTCCCCTATACACCTCTTTATCTGTAACCTTTATGATAAACCAGTAAAGGTGTTTCCCTGGGTTCTGTGAGTCTCTCCAGCAAATTTAAAAAAATAACTAAATAAAGGTGGCATCTTTTTTTCAGTATCAGCAAGTTTCATCTACAATGAAAATAGGTTGTTTAGTACAGCAATTTTTATCAATTATCTTAATTAGATTTTCAGAATAACTTGCTGTGGCTTCTATGACACTTGCTATTTCACCTTGCACTTTTATGTTATGGAAGTGGCTTCTTTAAATCTGATGAACCAACATCTTCTAGTTTCCAACTTTTCTTCTGTAGTTTCTTCACCTCTTTCATCTTTTATAGAACTGAGGAGAGTTAGGGCTTTGCTCTGGATTAAACTTTGGTTTAAGGGAATGTTGTAACTGGTTTGATCGTCTACCTAGACCATTGGCATTTTCTCCATATTGGCAATAAGGCTATTTTGCTTTCTTATTATTCATGTTCAATGAAGTAGCACTTTTAATTTCTTTCAAACACTGTTCCTTTGCACTCACAACTTGACTGTTTGTAGCAAAACACCTAGATTTTGGTTGATCTTGGCTTTGGACATGCCTTCCTCACTCAGCAGTATCATTTCTAGTTTTTAATTATATGTGAAAGACTTGCAACACTTCCTTTCAATTGACTCCTTAAAAGTCTTTGTCAGGTTATTAAATGTTAGCCTAATTTCAATATTGTTGTGTCTCATGGAATGGGAAGCCCATGGAGAGGAAGAGAGACGGGGGAAAGATCAGTTAGTGAAGCAGTCAGAACACACACACATTTCCTGATCATAAGATTTCTACCTTATATGGCCACAGCTTGTGATCAAAGATCACTAATCACAGATCATCACAGCACACATAATAAGAATGAAACAGTTTAACTTACTGAGAGAATAGCCAAAATGTGATGCACAGACATGAAGTGAGCACATCTGTTGGAAAAAATGGCAGCAGACTTGCTCTTTGTAGAATTTCCACAAATCTTCAATTTGTAAAACATAATCGGGAAGTGCAATAAAGGAAAACAATAAAATGAGGTATGCCTGTATTTTTATTATTATTGTTATTGTTAACAAACATTAGATTTGCTGTAAAATACTCAGGCTCTTATTACCTAATTAAAACATTACAGAAATATCTCAAGTACATTATAATGAGTTTTAAGACTACAATAGAACAACAGTTGTACAAAGTCATTATATATGAACCTGCTGTCTGGATGACACTCATTGGCAACAGCGACAGAAATAGCTACAGTATCTGGAATAGTGTATAAACTGTAAAATACATAGAAGAAAGTGTACATGTGATTGAATGGTCACCAGATGAAGGCAGGAGAGCAGGATTTACTGGATCTGCTTTTCTTAGTCTAGGAAGTGCTTCCACAGTTTTGGACAAAAGGTATTAAAACTTCAAAATGATTTCCTCCATGACATAAGAGTCTGAAAATCACCATGAGAGAAGCAAAAAGTGATACAAAATATCCCTGTGGTGACTGCAGGCATCAAAGAATGGCTTGGGGTAAGAAATTCTTTTTTTTTTTTTTTTTGAGTTGGAGTCTCACTCTGTCGCCCAGACTGGAGGGCAGTGACCGCTCCCGGCCACCGCAGCCTTGACCTGCTGGGCTCTGGCGATCCCCAGCCTTCCTAGTAGCCAGGATTACAGGCATGTGCCACCACGCCAGGCTGATTTTTGAGTTATTGTAGAGAAGAGGTCTCGCCAAGTTGCCCAGGCGGGTCTTGAACCCGTGGGCTCAGACAATCCACTCACCTCAGCCTCCCAAAGCGCAGGATTACAGGCTGAGCCACCGAGCCCAGCCAGAAATTCATTTTTATCAAAGACAAATTGTCATTGTTGTAGATTATGGAAATATCGCTGGACAGCATTGTTAGAGAATGTCTACCTGTGCTTAATAAACATAATAAAATAAATAAATGACTAAAAAGTCTAAGCAGTGCTGCTGCTTTTGAGTTTTTAAAGGTAAAAAGTACCAGTCATGGTAGTTTTTATTAGACTATCCCTCCCATTGACAATAATTTGAAGAAACCTTGGACAAAAATACTAAAAATTTACAAACATGTTTTAAGACACTAGAAAGTGAATAAAATTAGGCAGATACTTAAGAGTAGTCATACCTGGAATGATTTGTGTTTGTATGACTTTTTGCCTGATTGCACTCCAAAATCTTTTCAGCAACAGGCAACTGGAACTCAAGCAGAAAGCCACAGACTGATTTATTGGATGGGTTACAGGTCGGAGTTCAGGTGTCTTAAAATGATTGCTAAGTGGAGCCTCAAGATCAGTGTGCAAACACCGCCAAGCTTCTTGGGTAAATTTTTGGCAGGGAAAAGGTGGGTCATACAGCAACCAAGAGTCTAACAGGAGCTACCAGCAGGAAGACAGAAAAAAGAGCAGAGAGCTCAGCTGATGTCCTCTGGAAGGGAGACAAAATTGGGAGCTTGGGTCTAGGCCATTGAATTTCCTGCAAAAATCAACACACTTCAGAGTAAGGAAACATAATCCAAAGTATCTAAAACATCATTGATAAACTTTATATTTACATACTTATATAATGTTTGAAAAATATATCTATATTTACCTAAGATATGCGTATTTGTTATATTTATTTGTAGCCATAATGACATAAGTATTATCATGGCAAGAATAAAAAGTCTTTCAACATGTTAACACAGATATTTTTCTGTTTCATTGTCTTTAACTTTTTGGCAATGTTTTGCGTTTTCAGTCCACAAGACTTTCATCTCCTTAAGTAAAATTATTCCTAAGTATTTTATTATTTCTGATGGCAGTGTAAATGAATTTTGTCTTAATTTTTTTAGATTGTTTATTTTTAGTGTGTGGAAATGAAATGAATTTAGGGGTTGATTTTGTACCATGAAACCTCGATGAAATTGTTTATTAGCTCTAACAAGTTTATTTTGGTATCTACAGGGGTTTTTTAACATATAAATAATGCCATCTGTGAAAGCAGATAATTTTGCTTATTTCTTTCAATTTGGATGTCTTTTTGGTGTTTCTTTTTCTTGGCTGATTATTCTGGCTGGAATTTCCAGTACCATGTTTAATAGAAATGGCAAAAATAGTCATCCTTCTCATGATGCAGATCTTACGGCAAACTATTTCACTTTTTTAACATTGAGTATGAAGCTATCTGGACTTTCAATTTTTTTTAATAGTGGCATTTATCATGCTGAGGACATTTTCTTCATTCTTAGTTCATTAAGTATTTTCTATCATGAAGCAATAGTGAATCTAGTCATCTCTTCTGCATCAATTTAGATGATCAGGTGCTCTTTTTTCCCTTGAATTTACTAATGTGCTATATTGTATTAATTGATTTTTGTTTGTCAAAGCATCTCTCCTTTCCAAGAATAAATTCCAGTTGGTTGTTGTTTATACTTCTTTTAATGTGCTGCTGAAACTGGTTTGCTAGTATTTTTATTTTTAAGGATTGTGGTATTGGGATATTGATTTGTAACTTTTTTAATTGGCTGGCTTTGGTACCAGGGTAATGCTAGCCTCATAAAATAAGTTAGGATGTGCTCCCTTCTCTTCTATTTTTTGAATCGTTTTAAAGGATTAAGATTACTCCTGATTTTAATGTTTGGCAGAATTGACCAAAGTCGTCTGGTCCTAGATTATTCTTTGTTTGAAAGTCTGTGGTTACTAATTTCATCTGCTTTCTGATATAGGAATGTTTAAATTATCTATTCAATCTTGAATCAGTTTTGATAGATTGTACATTCATAGGAATTTGGAATTTGCCAATTTCATCTAAAATATCCATTCTGCTGGCATACAGTCTTTTATATTAATTTTCATAAAATTTTAATAATGTTTCTACTTTTCTGATTTTAGTAATCTAAGGGGACCCCAAAATCCCTGAATTTATTTATTAAGAAATGTGTATTTATTGTTGCACGTTTAAACTTCAGGTATCTTTAAAGTACTCTCTGTTTGAAGCAATACACCTATCGAGATGCTTTTTCCACTGTTCAAAAGTTTGTGAACTCATCATTTTTATGCCTTTTAGTACTTCTGCTTTTTTGTTTTGCTTTTCCACATCTGCAAAGTGCTTTCCTTTGAGGATTTTTTTTATTCAAGAAAACACAAACAAACAAAATTTTTCAGGGTAAGATTGGGTAAGTAAGGGGAGTGGGGCATGGCGGTCATACCGTTTTTTGGTCAAAAACTGGTGAACACCCAGCGTGGTGTGGGCAGGTGTGTGGTCATGGTGGAAGAACCAGTCACCTGCTTGCCACAACTCAGGACGTTCCTTCCACAAATCGTGATGCAACCTTCTCAAAACTTCTAGATAAAGGCTTTTTTGGCCATTTTTTCGAGGGAACATCTTCCAAGTGTCCTACAAGGGGCCTGCCCTCCAAAGATAATTCCATTTTCGGGAGGAGGGATTCCCCCCACATTTTGTTGATCTATTGAAATGACCAGCATTTGGGTTTTGCTGATTTTTAAATTATTTTTATTTTCTCTACTTAATTATTTGCACTTTAATCATTACCATTCCCTCTCATTTGCTAGGATTGGATTTAGTTTATTCTGTATTTTCTACTTCCTTGAGTTATAAAGTTAGGTTATTAATTTGAAATATTTCTCCTTTTTAATGTAAGCATTCAAAACTATTACTTTCTTTGTTTCCACTGGTTTTGCTGCCTCCAGACAGTTTAGGTATGTTATCTGTTCATTTTCTTTTGTCCTAAGATATTTTCTTATTTTTGCTGTAACTTTTTCTTTGACTTATCAGTTGTCTGAAAGTGTGTTAACTTCTGCATATTTGAGAATTTTTCAGATGTATTTATTTTATTGATTTTTAGTTTCACTATATTGTGACTGAAAAATATATATTATATTATTTCAAGCTTGGAAAATTGTTTTGAGACCTGATATTTTGTCTACCCTGAAAAAGGCCTATGGATACTTGAGAAAGCTGTTTGGTTGTTGTGAGCGGACTGTTTTGTATATGTCAGTTATATTTAATTGATCTATAGTGTTTATTGAAGCCCTCTATATTTTTATTGAAGTTACATTTTGTTGTTCTATTCAGTATTGAAAATTAGATGTTGAGTTGAAGAAATGCTCATCATCACTCTTCACCAGGACAATACACATTAAAATCACAATGAGATACCACCTTACAGCAGTCAGAATGTCCATTATTAAAAAGTCAACCAACAATAGATGCTAGCATTGTTGCAGAGAAAAGGGAACACTTATACACTGTTGGTGGGAGTGTACATTAGTACAACCTGCATGGAAAATTGTATGGAGAGTTCTCAAACAACAAAAAGTAGACCTACCATTAGATCCAGCAACCTCACTGCTAGAGAGCTACCCAAAAGTACAGAGATCATTACAAAAAAAAGACACCTGCACCCACACGTTCTTAGCAGCACAATTCACAATTGCAAAGATGTGGAATCAACCTAAATGCCCATCAACTAATTAGTAATGAAAATATACACTATGGAATACTCTTTAACTATCAAAAGGTAGAAATAATGTCTTCTGCAACAACTTGGAAGGAATTGGAGAACATCATCCTATATGACCTAACCCAGAAACAGAAAACCAAACACTGCATGTTCTCACATGTAATGGGAGCTAAACCAAGGGTAAGGATAAGCAAAGACATAGAGAATGGTACAATGGACAGAAGGGGCTTGGGGAAGGTGTAGAGGGACCCCAAAATTCACCTATTGGGTACAATGTGCACAGTTGAGGGTGGTGGGTACTCTTAAAGCCTGACCAAAAACTATTTGCAACACCCAACGGTATTGAAAAAAATTTTGAAGGACACAAAAAGAAAATTAGATGTAGAATTCGCCAACAATTATTGCACAAATGAGCATTTATGTTTTCAATTCTGTAAATATTTGCTTCCCATTTTTAATCAATATGTAGTCTACTTTCTTGTTTTTGTAACAGTTTTCTTTAATTTTTAAAAAACTTTGTTAAAGACCTATCTGTATTATATTGGTCTACATACTTCTTTTGGTTATTATTTACATAGAATTTCTCTTGTCATTTTTTTCTCCTTCATCCAATTTGTGTCTTTAGAGCTAGAGTTCTTTAAAAAGAACATATGATTGAGTCATGTTTTTAAATTTATTTTTCTCATCTCTGGCTTTTGATCAGAGAGCTTAATTCTTACACATTTAAGAGAATTTTGATAAGGAAGGATGAATTTTTGTTATCTTGGTAAATGTTTGCTGTATGTAGTATGAATTTTTAGTCACTTTTTTTACTCCACCATTTTAAGTGAATTTTTGTAGCTTTTTAAGATGTATTTCTCATTTCCTTGTTTATATGCTTTATAGAGGTGTGTGGGGGGAGAGTTTGACTATATATTATATTCTAACAATATAACAGTCTCGTGTGAACCTATATGAAATTAACTTCAAACACACTCAGAAAATCAACTTTTATATAACTCCCCTCTTCTTCAGCCTTCTGCTAGTCATGACCCAAATTACATCTTTATACACTGTGTGCCTGTACCTTGATCCTACTTTCACTGGAAAAGAATAAAAGCTAAAAAGAAGTTAATGCTGAACTGAAGTTATATAGCCTAGACTGCAACACATACACTGGTCAGAATTTAGATATCTAGTTTAAGAGTAGGAGAAAGAAGTGCTACTTTTAAATGACTAGTATGATAATTTCATTATATTATATAAGTCAGAACCATATTCTAATGAGATATTACTACTTCCATTTTAGAGATAAAGAAATTCAGCGTCAAAGAGTCAAATTAATTTCCCCGAAATTACGCAGCAAGGAAGTGATATAATTATATTAAGATTTTTAAAAAATATGCCAAAATTCTCTTTTTTCTTCCTTTTTAATTTTTACTTTTTAAATGGAAAGGTGCTCAAGTATATTAGTTATCATAGAAATATGGCTTAAAACTATAAATTAAACACCACTACATACCTGCCAGAAGTGCTCAAATTAAAAGATTTATAATGCTTTATTGTGAGTGAGGACAGAGCAACTAGAGTTCTCATTCACTATTGTTAGGAGTGTAAATAGATGTAATCACGTTGGAAAACAGTTCGACTATATCCACTAAAGTTGAACATATACATATGTCTATCCAGCAACCTGACCATTTCTTGGCTACTGAAATATCCAATAGAAATACATTTTCACCAAAAAATATAAGAATGCTTGTAACTGTCCTGTTTGCAATAGTCCAAGACAATAAACAACGTATATATCCATCAAAGTAGAACTGCTGATTAATTGTGGTATATTCATATATTAAAACACTAAACATATAAAAGTGTATAAAATACTGGTGCATGCAACAGTGTGAATAAATCTCACAAATAATCTTGAGGGGAAAGCCGGCATCCAAAATGTATGTACTGAATGATTCCATTTTTAGACACAAACCAAATCTATGACTTACAGTTAGGAAAGTGGTTCATTTTGGGGAGAAGGTAGGACAGTAGTTGCTGGGAGGAGGGACAAGGGGACTTCTAGGATGCAGGACATTCTAGTCAAGGCAACAGTCTAAATCTTGACTTGGATGATAGTTACATAGATGCACTTGGTTTGTAGTGATTATTACACTTAATATTTAGATTTGTTTACTTTTATGAGTGTTAATCTATGACAAAACCTTAGTTTTATAAAGATGCTACTAGTCTTTTCATTTAAAATACTGTGGATTTTATAATTCTTAATGAAAGCACTGTAACAACTAGGCTCAATTCACCCTACCTCCACGTCTACTCCCACACAGACTATGTACGTAGAAAGGAAAGTTTCTGGGACCAATTCAACTCTATATCAAATGAGCAAAGGCTGTAGGGACTGAGTCCATTGATTGAGCTGGGGGCTCCAGCTAAGAGGCTCACCCCCTACTTTTTTCTAAGGCACTGTTGAGATTAAACCGACCTTGCCTTTTATCTTGGTTTTCCAATATTCAGTTCCAAAGTGTAGGTCCCTCACTCTACACCTAATTAATTTGTCTTTTCATACCCCAGCATCTTTGAATGCTGTGCAAGCTCTCTATGCCATTGCCATCCCACAGCCTTTGCAGTGTGCTCGCAGATGCCGACTCCACAATCAGCAAACTTCCCTATGTCTGCACTCTTTTTCCAGATCATTTTCTGTTTCCTCGCTGTAACTGAAATCCAGCTGTCCTCTGGCCTCAGTCTCCCAAGTAGCTACAGGTGCATGTCACCATGACCAGCTAATCACTTCAAAAACTTTCTGTAAAGATGGGGTCTGGTTATGTTGCCTCAAACTCCTGGCCTCAAATGATCCTCCAACCCTTGGCAGGTAGCACTGGGGTTACACATGTTAGCCACCATGCCCAACCTATTTTTTTTGTTATTTTTTAAGGGACACACAAAAAAGTGTATATATAGTAGTATACAACATGATTTGATGTATGTATACATTGTGGAATGACTAAATCAGGTATATGCATTGTCTTATATACTTATCTTTTTTGTGGCAAAAACACTTAAAATCTACTCTCCTAGCAGTCTTCACGTATGTAATATGTTGTTATTAACTGTAGTCACCATAACGTACAATATAGCTCCTGAACTTATTCCTCCAGTCTAACTGAAATTTTGTGTTCTTTGACAAACATCTCTCCGGTCTTATTTCAGCCTCCACCTCACAACTTTTAGTAACCATTTTCCTCTTTGTTTATGCATTTAACTTTTTCATACTCCACATGTCAGTGAGATCATACAGGATTTGTCATGTCCTCCAGTGCATCTGCGTGATCACAAGTGACAAGATTTTCTTCTTTTTAATCATTTTCCTGTTTAAAAAAAAAGTGCAGCTTGCTGCTGCATTTATTCATTTAATTTAATTTTACATAAGAAATACTCTTTGAGGTTGAAATAAATTCGACTGATTTTCAAATGAAATAGAATACAAAAACTATTTGAGTAGTGACTTCTATATCAGATATTGTCTATATCTGAGAAGATATTAATAAATAGCTTTATTTATTTTTTAAAAATGATAGATTAAGTTGGCTTTTTTATATAATATAGTTTTGATATAATATATATATATATTTATATATATATATAATATATATATCTGTAAGCACTGCCAGCAAGTATCCTTGGGTTAAACGAGAAAAGAGTTAAAGGCTGAAGAGTATTCTAGTTTGTATAATACCATATTTTATTTATCTATTCATCTCTTAATGGACATATAGGTTGATTCTATATCTTGTCTATTACAAATAATGCTGGAATAAACATGGGGATGCAGATATCTCTTGGACAAACTGATTTCAGAAACTCTAAGTACACACCCAGAAGTGTGATTACTGGATCGTATGGTAATTCTGTTTTTAGTGTTTAGAGGAACCTTCATGCAATTTTCTATAGTGGCTGCGCTAACATACATTCCCACCAACAGTGTGCAAGTTTTTCCTTTTCTCCATAACTTCCTCACCACTTGAACTCTTTCATCTTTTTTATAATAGTCATTCTTTAAAAAAACAAAAACTAGAGTTATGGAGTACATGTGAGAATCGACTGCATAAGTAAATTGTGTGCTAGTGAGGTTTGGACTTTTGGACTTGTAGCGAACCCATTCTCTCTGATAGTAGACCCGGTAACCCAGTGTGTTGTCGTGTGCTGCCAATCCCTCCTCCCTCCTTTCTTCTCATAGAAGTGTCCAGAATCTCTCATTTTTACCTTGTGCTCATGTGACCAGTGGTCGGACCTGCTTATGAGTGAGAACATGTGGAACTCAGTTATTTGGTTCTACAGTAGTTCATTTAGTATGATGGTCTCTAGATGCAACTATCTTGCTGCAAACGTCATGATTTTGTTCTTCTTTATGGCTGTATAATATTCTATCATGTGTTTGTATCAAATTTGCTTTATCTGTCCTATTTTCAATGGATATCTGGGTTGTTTTCATGTTTTCAATATTGTGAATTGTGTTGCAATGAACATATGTGTGCAGGTGTCTTTTTGGTTAGTTGATTTATGTTCCTCTGGGTATATTCCCAGAAGTGGGATTGCTGAATCATATGAAAGTTCAATTTTTAGTTCTTTGAGAAAAGACCACGCTGCTTTCCATAAAGGCTGATCTAGCTTACATTCCTGCCAACAGTGTTGAAATATTCCCTTTTCCCCACAGTCATACCAATAAATGTGATTCCAGGAATTTCTCCATTTTCTCTAGATTTTCTAGTTTGGTTTTTTACTTTTTAATGATATCCATCCTTACCAGAGTTAGGTGTTATCTCATTGTAGTTTTGATTTGCATTTATCTGATGGTTAGTGAGGCTGAGCATTTTTTTATATGTTTGTCGGCTGCCTGGATGTCTTCCTTTGAGAAATGTCTGTTCTTGTCCTTTGCTCACTTTTCAATTTTTTTTCCCATCAATTCATTTGAATTCCTTGTGGATTCTGAATGTTAGAACTTTGCAGAAGCATAGCTTGCAGGTATTTTTTTCCCACCCCATGGGTTGTCCCCTCTTAATGATTTTTTTTTTTGCTGTGCCAAAACTTTTAGTTTGATAAGGTCCCACCTGTCAATCTTAGCTTTTGCTGCATTTGCTTTTCAGTACTTGGACATGAGTTCATTGCCAATTCCAATGTCCAGGAAGATGTTCTCTAAGTTTTCTTCTAAGATTTTTATATTTTCAGGTATTACATTTAAGTTCTTGACCCATATTGAGTTAATTTTTATATATGGTGATAGGTAGGGACCCAGTTTCATTCTTCTGCATGTGGCTAGCCAGTTTGCCCAGAACTATTTGCTAAATGATTTATTTTCCCCAGTGTTTGCTTTAGTTGGCTTTTTCAAAGATAAGTTGGTTGAAGGTTTGTGGTTTTATTTCTGAATTCTCTATCCTGTTCCATTGGTCTGTGCGTCTATTCCTGTACCAGTACCATCTGTCTTGGTTACTGTAGCCTTGCAATAAAGTTTAAAGTCTGGAAGCGTTTGTTTCAGCATTGTTCCTTTTGCTGAGGATTGCTTTAGCTATTTGGGCTCTTTTTTGCCTCCGTATGAATTTCTGCATTGTCTTTTCTAGGTCTGTGAAAAATGATGTTGGCAATTTGACAGGGATTGCATTGAATCTATAGATTGTGTTGGGTAAAACGGACATCTTGATGATATTGATTATTCTAACCCATTAGTACAGGATTTGTCCTCCCATCGGTTTGTGTCAACCTTGATTTCTTTGAGCAGTGTTTTGTGGTTCTGATTGTAAATGTCTTTCAACCTTTTGGGGTAGGTGGATGCCAAGGTACTTTGTTTTATTTTACTTTTTGCAACTATTGTGAACGGGATTGTGTTTTTTATATCTTCCTTCTCAATCACCTGAAATACTTTCAATGGTATTGATATTGACTCTTCTTCGTATGTCTTGTAGAATACAGCTGAGAAACCAGGACATTTTTTGGGAGGGAGGCTTCTTATAACGGAGATGACTTTTTTGGATTGCTATTGTCTCGTTAGGACTTCATTTTCTTCCTATTTCAACCTCAGGAGAATATGTGATGCCAGGACTTCCTCATTTCTTATGGATTTTCTAGTTTATTTGCAAACAGATAGTCATCATAATCTTTTGAATTTCTTCAGGGTAAATTTCGTTATCACCTTTTTTCATTTCTAATTGTTTTATTCAGACTTTCCTTCTCTCTCTCTCTCTCTCCTCTCTCTCTCTCTCTCTCTCTCTTCATCGATCTGGCCAGGGGTTTGCTAATCTTTTTTTATTCTTTCAACAAACCAGTTCTTTTCTCAATTCTATTATCATTAAAATTTTATTTTATTCAACTGCAACTTTATGTTAGTAATTTGAATTTTTCTACTATATCTAGGATTGAATTTCTCTTGACCTTCTATCTCCCGTAGGTGTGATATTAGGTTATTTATTTGAGATTCCTTGACTTTTTGATATGTCCATGCAATGTACATATCAGTTTCATGGTATCCATAGGTTTTAATATATCATGTCTTTGTTTTAATTTTTTTCCAGAAATATTTTTATTTCTGTCTTGATTTCTGTGTTAACTCAAAAGTCATTCAGAAGCATGTTGTTAATTTCCATGTATTTATGAATTTTGGAGAGTTCATGTTGGTGATAATATTTATTTTTATTCCGCCATGATCTGAGAAGATGCTTGGTATTATTTCAACCTTTTGAAATTTGTTCACACTTTATTTATGTCCAACAATGTGCTCAATCTTGGAGTATGTTCCATGTACTTATGAGACAAATGTGCTTGTTGGCTGAAGAGTTCTGTGGATCTCTATTAGGTTCAATTGGCTGAGTGTTGAGTTTCTTTGTTAGCTTTTTCCCTTGATGATCTGTCTAAGGGGGGCATTAAAATCTTTGACTATAATTGTATGAGTGTCTATGTTTTCTCTTTGTTTAAGTAGCAATTGTTTTATAAATCTGGGTGTTCCTATGTAGGATACATATGTATTTAACATGAATTTTTTTTTTTTTTGCTGCTGGATTAAGCCTCTTATCATTATCTAGTATCCTACAGTGTCTTCTTTTAACTTTGGTTTGAAGTCTGTTTTGTCTGATATAATAATAGCTACTCCTGCTCTTTTTTGTTTTCCATTTACCTGGAAGATCTTTCTGTAGCACCTTACCTTGAGCTTATATGTGTCCTTTGCAGTGAGATGGGTTTCCTAGAAGCAGCAGAAGGTTGGATCATGTTTCTTTATCCAAGTTGCTATTCTATGCCTTTTAAATGGTGTGTTCAGTCTGTTCATGCTTAAATTAATTATTTATATGTGGAATTTTACTCCTGTGATATTAAGAGGCTGCTTTGCTTTTTAAGTTTATGGTTGATCTATATGGTCTTTTATCTCTGTGCTTGCCTGTCTTTTTGTAATGGGTGGAACCATTCTTTTATTTCTGTGCATATAATTTTCTTAAGCAACTCTTGAAGTGCTGGTCTGCAGGAGGTATTATCTTAGGGATTGGGTAACTCAGAAGGATTTTAATTATTTTTTCTTGGTGAAGCTTAGCTTGGTAAGTAGAAAATTCTTGGCTGGAATTGCTTTTTTTTTTCTTTAAGGACACTAAAGAAGACAGGACCTCTGTTCATTCAGGCATGGTCTGTTCATTCTGCTGAAATCTCTGCTGCAATTCTGATGGATCTTCCCTGGTAGGTGGCCTATCCCTTATCTCTAGCTGCCTTTGGGATATTTTTCATTCATGCTTATCTTTTGGAGATAAATTGTTATTGTCTTCGGAATGGTCTTCTAGTGTAATACCTCACAGGGGTTCTCTGGATCTCCTGCATTAGCATGATTGCCTCTCTAGTGAGACAGGGGAAATTTTCCTAGATGACTCTTTGAAAGGCTTATTCAGTGGTATTCTGTTTCCCCTTCTGTCTCAGGAATGCCAATCAGCTGTAGACTTCACATAATCCCCAACATCTTATAGGTTTTGTTCACTCTTCTTGAGTTTTTGCTCTTTGTTTTTTTCACACTGGGTTACATTAATAGTTTGAACATCATGCTCTGAGGCTTTTTGTTTCTGCCTGGTCAATTCTACTGCCCAGGCTTATCAGTGGACTTTGAAAATCCAGGGGGAAAAGAATCTTCATTTTCAGGATTTCAGATTGAAACCCCTCTTATGTTGGTCAACTCAACTTTTATTTCCTGCATGACTTTTGCTGCCTGCCTGATCTGTGCCTCTATTTTCTCATGACTTTCCTTCACTGTTTTTGCCAGCCCTAGTCTGAATTCCATGGCTATCATCAGGGACAGGTTGTTTTGGATGGGTTCCATTGCTTGAGGTCTGTGAGGACATTTTGCGGGTGATGCCACCTAAAGGCATTGGGGATTGCTGTTTTAGGGTTTTTTGCTGTTGGTTTTGTTTTTCCTAGTTCTTTATCTGTGAGGACAGACTCTTCTTTTCTAAATTATTATTATTAAGTGAGGTACAGCTGCTACTGTTAGAATGGCTTTTGTGGGATGTATCTTTTATTTCCATTTCTATTTTCATCCCACAGGGTGCTCCCCTGTTGTGCTGTGCTCCTCCATCCACTGGGGCTGTTTGGGTCTGTGAGGGCCCAACTACTATGGATCCTGCAGCTCTTCCGGGTCTGGCTGCCCTAGTAGGCTTCTCCCTTTTGGCTGGCATTGGAGGATGCCTACAAGGCATATCATGATGTGCAGGCACAGAGACTGAATTCTAAGGGGAGCTAGTCATCAATGCATATGGAGGAACCTCTGGAGAAGTGCTCTGAAATCTTGGACTATAGACGGTCTGTGAGATGTTAATGGACTTTTTTTTCTGATACCCTTCTCAGGGGCTGTATTATTGTCTCAAGTGTTGTAATGGGTTCTGTTAGTTGACCTCCAGCCATAAGGTGGCACTTGGAGGAAACAACCAACTTTGATGATGACTGTGGACTTTTATCTTGACCTTTCTTTCCCCAAGGAAGTGCATGGATGATCTGAACAATGGGTAGAGTTATGGGAACCCCTAAAGATCCTCATTTCCTGGGATTTTGAGGGGAATGGGGAAGAAAAGCTGACTGGGGAGAGATATGTCAGACTGGACCTCTCTGTAGCTACCATTCGTGGGCATGATTCGCTACCCCAGTGGGAAACAGGAACCCTGGCTGTTGTGGCCAACTACAGAAATGGGTGAGTCTTTTGCACAAAACAGTTCACACCTGGAAAGAGGGGTTGCCAGGACAGTAGGTGTTTCCCCCCACCACCACCTCCACCAGCTTCCCTCCTCTTCTCTGAGGCTGGCAGCACTCAGAACTCAAAGCACTTTGTTTCAGCAACATTTTTCTGGTGGGCCAGGATCAGCTGGTTTGCATTACAATCCCCGGCTATGGGTATTCAGTGGGAGTTGGGAGGAGAGATGGGCCCCCTGTCTGTTGTGGCAGCACTGCTGCAATGAGGATACCATCTGCTCCGCAGAAGCATCCACATGGGGAGAGAGGGGTTACCAGGAGCTCCTTTTGACCCTCTGTCCCTAACTAAAGTTTGATCTGTCTTCAGAACTCCAAAGCTCCTTCAGCAACGTAATCTGCTACAACTTGCCCCAAACTGGAACTGCCCACAGCCGCAGAACCTGCCCTTAGGGTGAGAAAAGGTTATGGGGATCTCTTCCAGCATGGGAGCTGGCCTCACAAGCACTGCCTACCAGGAACAGTCTCTCAGGAGCGGTTTAACTGCAGGCATACAGAGCTTGGATGGGTTCCCAGCTCCAGGTGGACTCTGGCAGTATGCTACCACGCCATATCTAGACCACTTCTTGTGTGGACCTGGGGTCTTGTGAGGCTGGGCTAAAGGGGTGCTCTTGCAGCCCCTGGAAGCAGCAAGTCCTGAGTCCTATGGCACTCCTTTCCCCCCTGACCATTTCCCGTTTCCCATTTCCCACAGCACTAAGTCCATTGAGAGCTGAGCAGGGATGCGGCTTCCTGATTTCAAAACTGGCTTCCCATTGTCTCTCCTCTCTGCTTTCTGTGTGTCCCAGGAGTCCTCTGCAAAATACGGGGGTGCATCCTTTGTCTCAGTCTCCTCAAGCTGCTGGGGGTCACCAGCTGCTGGGACTCTCTTTCTTGTCAGGACTGCAAGAGAGGGTCATTTGCTTCTTCTAGGTGGCCATCTTGGTTCTCTTCTTCCTTTTTAAATGCATTTTGTTTTTTCTAAAAGTTATAACTTTCAAATTTTAAAACATTTAGAAAACACAAAAATTAAATTCAAATTGAAATCAGAAAAATGTTGTTTGAATATAAATAACTTTTTTAGTAAACAAACTGTGGGTAATAAATTATATCATATATTCTCTGTTATTTCAATTGATACTTTATGTATATGAACATTTTACCGGTTGGGAGTGGTGGCTCATGCCTATAATCCCAGTACTCTGGGAGGCTGAGTTAAGAGAATTTCTTGGGCCCAGGAGTTTGAGACCAGCCTTAGCAATATAGAAAGACTTTGTCTCTACAAAAAAAAAAAAAAAAAAAAAAAAAATCACTACACTCCAGCCCAGGCAAGAGGGTGAGACCTAGATGCCCCCCCCAAAAAATTTTCCTTATTTTTAAACATAAAGACTTTCAAGTGTGTTTAAATGGATTAATTTTTGAGAGATTTTTCATATATTCTAGATATTAATTAATTGTCACCTATATGTGTTGAAAATAAGTTTGCTTAATCTGTTCATTGTCTTTTAAAATACAATGTTTAAATTTTACTGTACCAATTGTAGCCAGTGGTAACAACTTTATTCTATTTGTGAGTAAAATGTACCATCTCATTTCCAAGTTTGCAAATATATTCTTCTAAGTTTTCTTCAAATCCTTGTTTTCAGTTTCTTGGGGATAGGGATTAGTGTGAGATTTTTTTACATTTAAATTTTTCTAGACACAACTTTATATGTATGAATAGTGTAATTGTATGTTTTGCCAATTATATAACCAACGAACTTAAATTTTATTGAAAAGAGCATTCTGTTGTTTGTAGACATATTTTGTCTGGGACCTCATCTTATGACCCATTTGTTAATTCTGATTGAGTAGGTCACTTGAGGGTTCAATTAACCAGTTTTTTATCTGATGGCTCAAGAGGCCAGTTTCACCTGCAATTAGCTAATTTAGGGTTTGGTCACTTCTGCAGGCATATCTGCCTTTATTTAATTGTGAGACTGCACAAGCTTCCTTTTATCATTTGAGCATATATAGGCAGAGGATGATGACTTTTATGAAGGCAAGACAACAAAAAGAAAATTTTAAATTTAATTTTTTTGTTATAAAGATGTGGGATACAATTCAGGGCTAGGTACACAAATGCTGATTATGCAGGTACCCTTGTTGATGAGGTGTCCCCCTCCCTCCCCTAGCAGTTTCTCTCAACTGCCAATCCCACACCCTCCTCTTTCAGTAGTTTCCCACTACTGGCAATTGCTTTCTTATAGTATTATAATTGTTCAAGTTCTGCTTATGAGTGAGAACATATGGTACTCTGTTTTTTGTTTCTATGATAGATCACTGAGTATGACTGACTCTAAATCCATCCAAGTTGTTGCAAAGTCCATGTCTGTCCTTCTTTATGGCTGCATAATATTCCATTGTGTATATGTACCTCATTTTTTTAATATCCAGAGCAGCTTCAATGGGCAACATGGCTGCTTCCGTGTTTTTGCTATTATGAATAGAGCTGCAACAAACATATGTGTGCAGGTATCTTTTTTTGTAGAATGATTTGAGTTCCTCCAGTTCTATTCCCAATAGGGGAAATTCTGGGTCATATGGAAGGTCAATTTCTAGTTCTTTCAGAAATCACCACACTGTCTTCCAAAGAGATTGCACTAGTTTGCAAACTCACCAGCAGTGTAGAAGCATTCCTTTTTCTCTGCATCCTTGCCAGCATCTGTTGTTGTTTGTTTTATTAATGATGGCCATTCTTACTGGGGTTAGGTGATATTTCAATGTGGTCGAATACTATTATAGTAAGGAACTTGAATACTCCACTAACAGTCCTAGATAGATCATTGAGGCAAAAAATCAATAAGGAGATCCAGAACCTAAACTTGACACTCAACCAAATGGATTTAATAAATACTTACATATTCTACCCAACAACAACAGAATATATATTCTACTCATCACCACATGGAATGTACTCCAAGATTGATCACATCTTTGGCCATAAATCAAGCATAAACAAATTCCACAAGGTTGGAATTGCCATGTATATTATTAGACCACAGTGGAATAAAAATAAATATCAACACCAGTAACATTTCCCCAAAGCCCACAAAGACATGGGCACTAAACAGCATTATGCTGAACAACTACTGGATCAACACTGAAATCAAAGCAGAAATTAAAATATTCCTGGAAACAAATGAAAATGAATAAACATCTTTCCAAAACCTCTGGGATGCCATGAAATCAGTTCTAGGAGGGGAATTTATGTCTCTTCGAGCACACATCAAGAAAACCGAAAAATCACAAGTGGAGAGCCTAACAAATCAACTAAGGTATCAGGAAAGAGAAAACCACCAAACCCCAACTTTAAAAGAAGAATACAAATCACTGAAATAAGAGCACAAATATGGGACATACAAGACAAAAATATCATAGAAAACATCAATAAAACAAAAAGCTTGTTCTTTGAAAGAATTAACAAGATTAATGGACCCCCTAGTCAGAATGACCAAGAAAAAGAGAGAAAAAGCCCAAATAAACACAATTAGAAAACAAAAGATCAAATCACAACTGACCCCAAAGAAATACAATAGATTATCAGAGATTACTATGTACGCCTATATGGAAACAAACTTGAAAACCTAAATGAAATGGAATACTTTCTGATATCACACAACCTCCCCAAGTTGAAACAAGAAGACATCGAAACACTAAATAGACCCATAACAACCCAAGAAATTGACACTGTCATACGAAAACTACCCTGGACTAGATGGCTTTCCAGCAGAATTCTGTGAAATGTACAAGGAGGAGCTGATATCAATCTCATTGAAAGTATTCTAGGTAATTGAGAAAGATGAATTCTCCCCCAAACCATTTTACGAAGCTAACATCACACTGATACCCAAACCAGGTAAAGATCCAACAAAAAAAGAGAACTACAGGCCAATATCCTTTATGAACATAGTTGCAAAAATCCTCACCAAGATTCTAGCAAATTGGATCCAAAAACACATCTCAAAAATCAACCACCATGACCAAGTAGGCTTCTTTCCCAGGATGCATGGCTGGTTCAACATTCACAAGACCATAAATGTAATTAATACATCAACAGATGTAAAAATAAGAACCACATGTTCATCTCATTAGATGCAGAAAAAGCTTTTGATAAAATCCAGCATTCATTCTTGCTAAAAACCCTCAAACACCTAGATATAGAAGGAACATACCTAAAATAGTAAGTGCTATTTACAATACACCCACAGCTAACATATTACTAAATGGACAGAAACTGGAAATATTTCCCCTGAAAACTGGAACAAGACAAGGCTACCCACTCTCACACCTCTTGTTCAACATTGTGTTGGAGGCCCTAGCTTGGGCAATTAAACAAGAGAAGGAAATCAAGGGTATTCAAATAGGAAAAGAGGAAGTCAAGTTATCCCTCTTTGCTGATGATATGATCCTATACCCTGAAAATCCAAAAGATTCTGCCAAAAACCTGCTTGCACTGATTAAGGACTTTGGAAAAGTCTCAGGGTACAAAATAAATGTGGAAAAGACAGTTGCATTCCTCGTCAGCAACAACAAGCAGGCAGAGACCCAAATTAAAAGCACAATCCCATTCACAATAGCCACACACACACACACAAAATGAAATACTTGGCATCTTCCTAACTAAGGAAGTGAAAGACCTTTGCAATGAGAACTACAAAACACTGCTCAAAGATATCCAAGAAGACACAAACAAATGAAAAAATATTCCATGTTCATGGTTAGGAAGAATCAACATTGTTAAAATGTCCATCCTATCAAAAGCAATCTAGAGATTCAATGCAATACCCATTAAGTTACCAACATCATTCTTCTCAGACCTGGAAATGACAATACAGAAATTGATATGGAACCACAAACACCCACTAATAGTCAAAACAATCCTTAGCAAAAGAAACAAGGCAGGAGGCATCACACTTCCAGACTTCAAACTTTACTATAAGCCTACAGTAATCAAAACAGCCTGGTGTTGGTACAAGAACAGGCACGTAGACCAATGGAATAGGATAGAGATTCTGAAATCAAAGCCACAATTTCTCAACCAACTCATCTTTGACAAAGCCTCCAACAACAAAAGAGGAGAACCTACTCAGTAAATGGTGCTGGGAAAACTGACTGACTGCATGCAGAAGATTGAAACAGGACCCCTACCTATCACTACACAAAAATTAGCTCTAAGTGGATCAAAGACCTAAATGTGAAGCCTCAAACTACAAGAATCTTAGAAAATGCAGGAGACACCCTTATGGAAATTGGAACTGGCAACCAGTTTCAGTTCAGAACCCTAAATACCCATACCTTAAGAAATAAGATATACAAATGGGACCTCATCAAACTAACGATCTTCTGCAAAGCAAAAGAAACCATGAAGAGAGCAGGGAGACAACCCACAGAATGGGAAAAAAATATTTTCCACCTCTATATCTGACAAAGGCCTAACATCTAGGATCTGTAAGGAACTAAAATGGGCTGAAATGAAAAAAAAAAGCAAACAGCCCCATTAAAAAGTGGGCAAAAGACATGAATAGACACTTCTGAAAAGAAGATATACGGACAGCCAACAGACACATGAAAAAGTGCTCAGCCTCACTCATCATCAGGGAAATGCAAATACATTTAGTTTTCTAAAACAGTTGTCCGACGGCCAGGCACAGTGGCTCATGCCTGTAGTCCCTGCACTTTGGGAGGCCAAGGAGGGAAGATTGCTTGATCTCAGGAACTGGAGACAAGACAAGCATGGCAACATAGTGAGACCTTGTCTCTACAAAAAAATCGTAAAATTAATCAGGTAGCTACTTGGGAGTCTGGGGCAGAAGGATCACCTGAGCCCACGAGTCAAGGCTATGGTGAGCAGTGATCATGCCACTGCACTCTAGCCCGGTTGACATAATGAGCCCTCAACTTAAAAATAAAACAAAGAATAAAAACTCAAATAGTTGTCCAAGATAGGCAAAACTCAAAGATAAAAAGACTAATTTATTCTGCTCAAATGAAAAAAGAACATTATTCAGATTGTTTTGTTTTTTTTTTTTTTTTTTTTTTGAGTTGGAGTCTCACTCTGTCGCCCAGACTGGAGTACAGTGGCTGCTTCCGGCCACTGCAGCCTTGACCTGATGGACTCCAGCGATCCTTCCGCCTCAGTCTTCCGAGTATTACTACCATGCCCGGCTAATTTTTTGATTTATTGTAGAGATGAGGTCTCGCCTGCCCAGGTGGGTCTCAAACCCGCGGGCTCAGGCAATACATTCAGCAGATGTTTTTTAAGATAATTTGCTTATTGGATATTCATCTGTCCAAATAAACATGCTTAATGTTATACAAAAAACCAAAAGCACATTTTTTCCTCCAACTTATTTGAAATGATAGCTTTGCTATATGAATGTAAATTTCTTGACTATATTACATTCATTTCTGTTAAATTATACTGTGACTTCCTTTGCTAGTGAAAATTCTACCACATCAGTCATCTTTAAAATTATCGTAACTACTCTTTCATGTTTTTCTTCTCTACATGAAGTTTAGGATCATCTGGTAAAGTTGCATGACACTCCTTGTTTGGGCTTTGATTGGAATTATATTAGGATTATTATATTTAGGACTTAGGGTTACTATATTTTGAATTTACACACTACTGATTATATTAAATTTATAGATTAATGAAGAAAAAATATTATTTTAAAAGCAGTCCTTTCTTCAAATGATACATAGCCTATTTTTTCAATAGCTAAAACTCCTAAAAGAATATCTATAACAGGGATAGCAAATACTAATGTCTCTAGTATCAGAGGCAGTTAAAAAGAAGATGACTAGGAATAAGAAAATATTAAATTAGTCAATAATGCTTTGTTGTATGTTTTTAAATAACGGAATGAGTGGAATTAGAATGTTTCTAACACAAATAAATGATACATGCTTGAAATAATGAATATCCCAATTGCCGTGATTTGACTTTTTCACATTGTAAATCTATATCAAAACATCACATGTACTTATTATGTAACCATAATATTAAGAAAAAAATTAAAAGAAATAGGAAGTGGTACGTTGTGAAAAAGTACTATGTGTATTTGTATTAATCATTCACATTTATTTTCTTTTTAAAAATTGCTTGCTGATTAAATAAGTCTTTCACCAAAAGGGCTGGCAGTTTCATGATCTCTGATTAATAGTTTTTGTGTTTATTTTCCATTTCATGAAGGCTATTGTTATTTCTGCTCATTAGTAGGTACTTTTTATAATGTGACTCTGATTGTATTTTCTATTGATTTCTGCTAACACATAAAAGTAATTGCAGTTTTCATGCTGATTAATATCTACAATAAAATATTGAATGTGCTAATAGTATAGACAGCTGATTAACTTTTTTATACTTTTGTGATATTAAAAGCTAAAAAATAAAATATTTGTATGACAATAACATACTCTTTTCTAATATTTGCACATATAACTTTTACTTTGTTGCATTGATTAGGCTCTCCAACCCATTATTTATTGTTAATAGTATTTTAACAATATTTAGTCACATTTTAAGAGTTGATATTTATAAGTGAAGTTATCATGTGTGAGATTAGCAGATTTTGTGTTAATGCATTTATGTCATTCATATACATATAGTATTCTTATCTAACTTGGATATCAAAGTTAAAATATGTGAGATCTCCATCATATCCTGAAAGGTCTATGTTACAGGGGAATTATCTGAGGTTTTGAGCGTCATCGGTTGTGAAATCATCAATAGTAGATCCATTTATATGGATAGAGCTACGGCTTAGTATTTTTTTATATTTACAGGAATGATTTTGTGTCTGCCTTCTTCTTTTCTTTGTTTCTTTGTTTCTTTCTTTTTTTTTGAGTCAGAGTCTCACTCTGTCATCCAGGCTGGAATGCGCTCATGGCCACTGCAGCCTCAGCCTACTGGGCTCAGGTGATTCTTCCATTTTCGCTTTCCAAGTAGCTGGAATCATAAGCGTGCACCACCACTCCTGGCCAATTTCTTCTTTTTTCGATTTATTATAGTGACAAAGTCTCACCAAGTTGCCCAGGTTGGTCTCAAACCCCTGAACTCAGACAATCCTCTCACCTCCACCTCCCAAAGTGCTGGGATTACAGGTATGAGCCAATGCACCTGACCTTGCCTTTTTCTTATATATCCTTGTAGTGTACAACTGTATATATTCCTAGAAATCATCTATTTACATAGATTGTCAAATTCATCTAAGAATATGTATATGGTAGTTTAATACACTCTTTATTTATACTTTGTCATATACTCCATGTCTATGACTCCATGTCATTAAACGTTATCTTACTGATTTAATTACTTTTGTCTCCTTTCTACATATTCTTGGTCATATTTCCCAATATGTATTTTCACATTGGTCTTTTAAAATAGAAGGACCAGCTGGGTTTGGTGGCTCAGCCTGTCATCCCGCGCCTTTGGGAGGCTGAGGTGAGTGGATCGCCTGAGCCCGCGGGTTCGAGACCCGCCTGGGCAGCGAGACCTCATCTCTGCAATAAATCAAAAAGTCAGCCGGGCGTGGTAGCGCATGCCTGTAGTTCCAGCTACTCGGAAGGCTGAGGCGGAAGGATCGCCGGAGCCCAGCAGGTGGAGGCTGCGGTGGCTGGGAGTGGCCACTGCACTCCAGTCTGGGCAGCAGAGTGAGACTCCAACTCAAAAAATAAAATAAAATAAAAAAGGACATATTTCGAATACGTGTTTAAAACATCGTTGTCGAAGACTTTCATTTGGGGCCCTGTCGTGCAAAGAACACGGAAGCTTCTCCCAGCCTTACCACAAGACAAAAGTGAAAAACTAAAAATCAATGTCTCGTTTTGGATCCATTAGAAAACCGTAGTCACAGAAAAACATGCCATCCTAAACCCTGGACAAAAGTTGAATTCAGAGTCACAGAAATGATCTGCTTACATGGAGCAGAATATTCTAACTCTTAAAGTAGTAGAAACTCTGAAATAAAAATTTTGATGAATCGTCAGATGTTGAGTGTACACTAATTTGAGAGTAAAAAGCTCCTGTGAATACAGCCTTAAAGAGTTACCTCCAGGAAGCCCATCATGTTATCATAATAAAAACTCCAAAAAGATTTCCTCACGACTCTGGCTAGGGGATGAAAACGGTAATTATTTTGGAATGTCCTTGAAGCGTTTCCTACAACACATCCTCCTCTCTGGGGAGACAACTTTATCAGTACCTTTTTTCCTGATACAGAAAAACTTTCTCTCACTCTAACCTCGTACTACTGGATAAGCACCAATGAAGATAACAGCCCAGAGACACAAGTCCACCAAAAAAAAAAAAAAAAAAAAAAGATATTTCATTATAAGATTATACAACATTTCCCCTTGCTCATCTCTGACCATCACATTAACAGAGCTCCAGTAAAGTCACCGTGGCTTATAGTTGTGCTCATTGCAAGGCACAGACGCTATTCAAGAAGTAGTTCTTAGAAAAATTCAAAGAAGGCGGTAGGGATTTAAAAAAAAAAGATACTAGAGAAATATAATGCCTTGAAACCTACTGCTGTGGAAAACATTTAACACAACTCCGTTCCTATCAATTAACATAAATCCTCAAACTCACACTTAGTTGCTATTATTTTATAGATGTTTTAACAAAAACATCTTTAACAACAACAAAAAAGAGCTTCCCAAAGGAAAGAAAAAACAAAGTGTGAAGAGAAACACAAACATTAGACTGAGATTAAGAAATAGCACAGATGTTGAAATTGCTAGATAAAAAATATAAAATTATGATCAATATGTTAAGAGTATTCATGGAAAAAATAGACAATATGTAATATTAGATGAGTAATATAACTAGAAACATGTTATTTCACACACAAAAATGAATTTAAAAGTTATACAAATTAAAAACACTGTAAGAAAAATGAAGAAGTCTTTAAAGGGCTTATGATTAGCATGCACACTCCCAGAAATAAATAATCAAACTTTAATATAAGCAATAAAAAATCCTCAAGCTGAAACTCAAAAAGTAAAAAAGAGTAAAGGATAAAAAATAGAAAATACAAAAACAGCAAATTGAAATACCACAAAGAGAGAAAGAGCAAAAGGAATATTTAAAGCAATAGTGGCAGGGAATGTTCCAAAATTAACAGCAGAAACAAAATGCAGGAAGGCTAAAATAACATTACACAGAATAAATTCCCACAAAAATACATTGGAAAGAAAACAAATTTACCAACTAAGACTACTATAGATAGTACAATTATCCACATAAAGTTAAATGGAATTAAAGAGTTAAAATACACACACACACACACACACACACACACACACACAATGATAATAACCATTCTAACAGATGTGAAGCAATATCTTACCGTGTTTTCCGTTTCCGTTTCCCTGATGATTAGTGATGCTGAGCATTTTTTCATATATCTGTTAGTCACTTATTTATCTTCCTTTTTGGCAATGTCTATTGAATCTTGCTCATTTAAAGGAAATCTGGTTAATTGTTTTCTTGTTATTGAATTATTTGAGTTTCTTGTATATTTTCTATAGTAGCCCTTTATCAGCTGTTTGCAAAGATTTTCTACCAATCTGGGGAATGTCTCTTCACTCTATCAATTATTTTCGCCACTGTGTAGAAATTTTTTAGTTTGATAAAATCCTATTTGCCTATTTTTGCTTTTGTTGCTTGTGCTTTTGAGATCGTATTCAATATAACTGTCCAGACCAATGGCTGTGATTTAAAAGACAAAGGATAAAGAATGTTGGTGAAGAGATGAAGAAAAGAGAACTCTTGTACTGATGGTAGAAATGTAATACAGTCATTATATAAAACAGAATTGAAGTCCCTCAAAAATCTAAAAATAGAAGACCAAATGATCCTGCAATCCTTTTTCTGGACATATATTCAAAAAAATGAAGATCATTGTATCAAGGAAATATTTTCATCCCCGCGTTTGTTGCAGCATTATTCACAATAGTCAAGATATAAAAGGAATCTAAGTGTCCATCAATTTATGAATGGATTAAAAATGGAGTATGGATACAAAATGAAATATTATTCATCCTTAAAAAAAGAAAGTCTGTAATTTGTATCAACATGGATGAACCTGGAGGACATTATGCTAAATAAAATAACTTAGGCATAGAAAGACAAATATTACATGATCTCACTTATATAGAGAATCTAAAAAAGTCAAATTAATATAAATACAGCAAGTCCCCTACACACAAACGAGCTCCACTCGGGAAAGAAAGTTTGTAAGGCCAATTAGTTCATAAGTTCAACAAAGTTAGCCTAGGTACCCAACTAATGCAGTTGGCTATAGTACTGTATTGTATGTTTGATAGTTCTTTTTACACAAATAATACATAAAAAGTAAACAAAGAAAAAAAGAAAAAAATTAATCTTACAGTGCAGTTCCTTGAAAAGTATGGTAGTTCAGTACAGTACAACAACAGATATACAAGGCCTGAATCCTGTTTGCATCTTTGAAAGTTTGTAACTTGATGGTTCATATGTTAGGGACTTACTATAGAAAGAAAAATCGATGAGACTAGAGGTGGGAGAAATGGGAAAAAGGGATTTTAATCAAAGGGTAGGAACTTTCAGTTAGACTGAAGGGGTAAATTTTAGTGATGCATTGCACATCGCAGTGATAATGGTTAATAATAATGTATTGCATACTTCTGAATTGCTAAAATAGCAGATTTTAAATGTGCCTACTACAAAGAAACAATAAGTATATAAGATATAAGGTAATAACTATATTAATTAGTTTGATTTAATCATTTCTCAATGCATACCTAGATCATAGCACCACATTGGATCCCATAAAACAAATGCAATTATTATTAGTCAATTCAAAAAAGTTGACAAAGTTTATCACAGAAGACCTAGTCTTAATTAACATTTTAGTAAAATAATTCTTCAGGAATGAGGCAAATAATGTAAGTTAGAAACTCAGGTCTACATGACGAAGAAAGAGTGGTGAAGGAGAAATGGTGACAGTAAAATAATCTATTTCTATTATTCTTAATTGACCTAAAGACAAGTTTGTTTAGAGTAAAATAATTAACCATGTGTTAGGTCATTACAGGATATGAAAGTCTTAGTCTTTCTGGGCTACCATGACAAAAAGACCACACATTGGGTGGCTTACGCAACAGAAGTTTATTTCTAACTGTTCTGAAGTCTGGAAAGTCTAAGTCAAGGCATTGCCAGATCTGGGGTCTGGTGAGGGCACTCTTCTTGGATGTAGAAAGTCTTTTTGTCTTGTTTCCTCACAAGACAGAAAAGGAGGGAAACACTAAGAATGAATAGGTGACATCAGTGACAACGGTATTGGAAGGAATGAGAGAAGGGAATTTGGAAGGCTCTCTTATGAGGTCCCTGCACTACATATGATGTGTTATAAATGTTACTTGATAACACTGAAAGAAAAAATAAATAAATTTGCTATTATGAATGTAGTTTTGCAACCCTTTTTCAGTAGTTGACAGATTAAGCAAGCAGAAAACTAGTAAGAACATAGACGACCTGAATTGCACCACTTGTCTCAAACTCACACGGAACATTCACCGAGATATACAACATTCTAAGCTATAAGACACACATGAGCACGTCTTAAATGTGAAATCATACCAAGTAGGTCACTGGACTTCAATGCCATTAAGCTGGAAACCAATAAATGAAAGATAGCCAGGAGACACAAAAGTATTTGGGAATTAACAATATATTTCTAAATAACGCAGGGGGCAAATATCAGGGGGCCCCCCCAAAACGATTATCTGTTGGAGGGCGGCCCCTTGTAGTACAAGCTTTCCTTGTGGATAAGCCTTCTAAGAGCTCATTGGCGTCAGTGTACCAGCCGGCATTGTGAGAGGCTGCTTTCGGCCTGCAAATTTTTTTTAAAGGTTATTTTCAACGTGTTTGTCCTTTTCATGATGGCTGATTTAGGAACACACCTGCTGTGATGGGGGGACTGTGTGTTCAGCAGCTTTTGACCATGGCATCACCCTCTTGCTCCCCCCTCCCTGTTCACCCGATCTTGCACCAGGTGGCTTTTTTGTTTGTTTGTTTTGAGTCGGAGTCTCACTCTGTCGCCCAGACTGGAGTGCAGTGGCCGCTCCCGGCCACCGCAGCCTCGACCTGCCGGGCTCCGGCGATCCTCCCGCCTCAGCCTTCCGAGGAGCCGGAATTACAGGCGCGCGCTACCACGCCCGGCTCATTTTTTGATTTATGGTAGAGATGAGGTCTCGCTGCCCAGGCGGGTCTCGAACCCGCAGGCTCAGGCAATCCACTCACCTCAGCCTCCCAAAGGCGCGGGATTACAGGCTGAGCCACCGAGCCCGGCCCCAGGTGGCTTTTTGTTTGTTTGTTTCCCTGGATAAAAAATCAGAGGGAAATGTTTTGCCAATGTGGAAGGGGTGAAACAAAAAAATGGCAGAAGCACTAAAAGACGTGAAAATTGACGAGTTCAAAAGCTGTCTGGACAGTGAAAAAAGCGTCTTGATAGACGTATTGCATCACGCAGAGAGTATTTTGAAGATGACTGAAGTTTAAACATGCAAGAATAAATACACAATTTTTTATAAGTAAATTCTGTTTTCTTGGGTCCTCTTCACAGTAAGTCTCAAGGGAAAATATTTTGCACCAAAACAACTTACCAAAGTGTGTGGAATTCAGGTAAAGAAAATGTTTAGCATTAAAGAAGTTGAAAATAAAAAAAAAAGAAAGAAAGAAAAAGAAAAGAAGAAGAAAAAGAAAATCAGCCACATAAAAATTTGGTAATGTTTAAATATTAATAAAATTGATAAAGCTTTAGCAGGCTGATTAAGCAAAAAAGGAGAAGACACAAATCTCCAATATCAGAAATAAAAGACAGGTTCATCACTACTGACCTCATGACAATAAAACTACAAGGAAGAAATACTATAAACAACTCTATGCTACAAATTTGATAACTTGAAAAAATCCTTGAAAGACCCAAAGTAGCATATTCACACAAGATAAATAGTTCACTTTAATGCTCTTATAGATATTAAAGAAATTAAACCAATAATTAAAAATATTTGAAAACAGAAAGCACCAGGCCAAGATGATTTTGCTGGTGAATTCTAGCAAATATTTTTTAAAGAATAACGTTAATTCCTCACAATTTCTTCCAAAAAAGGGAAGCAGCAGAAAACACCCTACTTGTTTCCATGAGGTCAGCATTATTTTAACATGGGAACCATACTAAAACATTACATGAAGGGCAAAAAAATACGCCTCATGACTATAGATGCAAAAATTAGCAAATTAAACCCAATAATGTATGAAAAGTATTATAAACTGTAATGAAGTAGGTTTTACTCCAATCATGGAGGATAGATTCAACATTTTAAAAATAAGTTAATGTTATTTATTATACCAACAGGCTAAGAAAGGAGAAAAGTATGATCAATCGATACAGAAGGAACATTTGACTAAGTCCAATATCCTTTTATTATTTTGTTAAATGTCTCTCAGTGAACTAGGAGTTAAAGTAAAACATATTCAACTTGATGAATAACATTTCCCCAATCAACAGTTACACCATGCCTAATGGTGAGAAAGTAGTCTTAATCTCTCCTCCCGTGAGATTGAAAACAAAGCAAACATGTTCCGTCTCACACTACCCAAAGTACTGCAAGAAATCAGGAAAAGGAAATAGAAAAAAAAGAAAGAAAACGGTTCATATTTGCAAATGACTGTATTTTTAAACCCTTAAGATTCAACAACACCAAAACAAACAAACAAAAACCAAAAACTTCTTGGTGAGAGAGAGAGAGAGAGAGAGAGAGAGAGAGAGAGAGAGAGAGAGAGATTTAGGATTCAATGTTAATATACAGGAATATAAGAAAGTAAATTACTTTGTTATAGTTCAAAAATAAACAATTAGAATATTAGAACTTGAAATAGGCCGGACTTGGTGGCTCAGCCTGCAATCCCACACTTTGGGAGGTTGATGTGAGTGGATTGCCTGAACCTGCGGGTTCGAGACCCACCGGGGCAATTGGCGAGAACTTGACTCTACAAAAAATCAAAAATTAGCTGGGTGTGGTAGTGCATGTCTGTAGTTCCAGCTACTTGGAAGGCTGAGGTGGAGGGATAGCAGGAGCCCAGCAGGTCGAGGCTGCGGGGGCCGGGAGCGGTCACTGCACTCCAGTCTGGGTGACAGAGTGAGACTCCAACTCAAAAAAAAAAAAAGAACTTGAAATATAAAATGAATTCAATACTCTTTATAATAGCTTTCTGCAAAGTAAAACACTTAGGTATTAATATATATATATCTATCTATATCTATATCTCTCTATATATATCCCTACATGTAGAAGAAAAAAACTAATAAAACAAGTCAAAAAAGAGTTAAATGGAGATATAACAAATGAAAATATGTGTAAGGATGTAAAGCAAAAGACTGAGAATATTTACCACAAAACTGAAAAAGACAAACAAGACAAAACAAAGTTGCAAGACTCAAGCAAATGAATATCAAGACTAGCTACAGTGTCATAATAATCAAGACAGTGAGGTACTGGCAAAAGAAAAAGCACATCGATTTTTGGGACAGGATAGAGATCCCAGAAATAGGTGCACACCAATATAAATAACTAATCTTTGATAAAGGAACATAGTTAATTCTATGCAGAAATGATAATATTTTCAGAAAATATTATAATAATTGGGCACTGATATGCAAAAACATGAACCCAGACATAACCTTGCACTTTTCACAAAAATTGCCTCAAAACATATAGATCTAAATGTAAAATGCAAAGCTACCAAACTTCTGGAAGAAAACATAATAGGAATGTATGTGACACTTGGATTGGTGACAATTTTTAGATGCATCATCAAAAGCCTAATTCATGAAATCAAAATTGATTGGGATCTATTAAATTAAAAAAAAACTGCTCTGTGAGAGATCATTTTAATAAAATGAAAAGACAAGCCATAAACTGGAGAAAATATTTGAAAAATACAAGACTAATAAAGAAAATCAAACAAATCACAAAATTCAAATTAATGATAAGCAGATAAACAACCCAATATAAAAATGAGCAAATGATCTGAGCAGACATCTCACTAAATCATATATTCACATGGCAAATGCACATCAAAAATAAATCCAGCATCATTTTTTATTTAGGAAATGTGCATCACAGCAACAACTAGATATAGCTGTATATCTTTAGAATGACTAAAATCCAAAATCTGATTGCCAATTAAGGATGACAAAGCTCATTAACTATAGGTGAGAATTTAAAATGATACGGCCGCCTTGGAAGACAGTTTGACAGTTAATTATAAAGCTATAAGCATCATTTTACCATATGATCCCACAATAGTACTTCCAGGTTTTTGCCCTACTGATTTGAAAAATTATGTCCAGGTAAAAAGGTGCATGTGATGTTTTCAGCAGCTTTATTCTTAATCACTCAAAACTGGAAGCCACCAAGTTGTTCTTTGACAGATGAATTGATAAACAAACTGTGGTACATCCATATAATGGAATATTTTTCAGCATAAAAAGAAATGAACTCTCAACTCACACAAAGATGTGAATAAATATTCAGCATGAAACATTCAGGTTCAGGCAAAGTTCTGCAGTGGTTAATGTTTCAGAAGAGAAAGAGAAGCTTGAAGAAATGAAGGAAAGGGGGCATTTTATGGCAGCGAAGCTATTTTTTATGCTACCATAATGATGGCTGCATGACACTTTGCGTTTATCAAAACCCACAGAGCTTGACAGCAAAAAAGAGTGAGCCTCAAAGTATGCAATTTTTTAAAAAACTTGTTCCGCAAATTGTAGGCTACCAAGATGGACTGTAGAATGTGATGTTAAAAGAAAAAGAAACCAACAACAACGTAACAGTATTTCAAAGGTGTGTAGCTGGGTGTGGTGACTCATGCCTATAATTCCATCAATTCGGGAAGCAAAGGAGAAAAGATTGCCTGAGCCCAGGAGCTTGAGACCAGCCTGGGCAATATGAGGAGACATCCTCTCTGCAATAAAATAAAATAAAAAATAGTCTGGCATGGTGCATGCCTGTCGTCCCAGCTACTTGGAAGTCTGAGGCAAGATAGCCTGGACGTAGCAGATTGAAGCTGCAGTGGCTGTGATTGTGCCACTGCACTCCAGACTGGGATACAGAGTGACTCCAACTCAAAACAAACAAAACCTGCATGTAACAACCAAAGTGAAGCAAGCAGAGACAAAAGAAGCTGACCTAAGAAAATTTGAAAATGAGTAGACTCTAAAAACTAAAATAAACCTTAAGCCTTATTTCTAGTTGATCGAGTTATTTATCACAGAGATGTAGTTTAGCAGTTCTGACATTTTTATGCAAGTATGCCAGAACAGAAAAGTTAGATGAATGGATGGTGAAGGTAGGAGTGAGGTTTCTCACTATTGAAGTGAGAGATAATAGATAAGATAGGATAGAGGCTAGAATGATCCCGGAAGTTATGGGTTTGAGTTGCAGACTTTAGTGTGGGTTCAAGGTTATTTGAATATAGATGCAAATGATTATTTTTAAAAAGTTAAAGATATGTGTATATACACTTGGTTAGTATGCATACATGCTTTTGTTGTTGCTATTGTTGTTGTTTGCTGTCACGTGAGAAGGTTCAGAAACAATAATACCCTAGTAGAATCAAGCACATCTTGTTCCCAAATCTTGGTTTATATTACAAACTCTTTAATAAAAGATACAAGCCTCTTAAGAAAAATGACTGATTCAGAGGCAGGGACAGGAAATACACAAGATAAACCTGAAGCATTCTGTAGAGCCCAAAATTAAGGAAGTGCTAAAGCAAAATAAAAATTAAATTAAAAAATTTAAAAGATGGGTGAAATTAAGACAATGGGTCCAATTGAAAGTGATCCAATGTCCAAAGATACAACAATCAAGCAAAAGTAAAAAACAAATATGTACCAGTTTACATGGACCTAAAAATTTAATAAGCAGTTAAATGTACAAATATTTGGAAAATAAGACACATCTGTACAGACAAATTTCAAATAATTTAATTTACTTAGTTATATAGTAATTTACTTAGTTATCCCGCCCCGAAGAAGTTGGCACTCTCCCCACTCTCTACATGTGAGCAGTTCATAGTGACTTTCTCCAAAGACTATAACATGGAGGGGAAATAAAAACCAGTAAGTTCACAGTAAAGAAATCTGAGAATTAATTTCTCAGCTATGTGATCAACATGCAAATGCTGATAGTATGGACTGTTGATACAATGCAATGAAAATGATCTTTTACCTCTGTGAGCTTTGTCCCAAAACGCAAAACCCAAGTCAACATGAGAAGCTGAGGGACGTTCTACAACATACTTGCTCAGGCCGGGTTCGGTGGCTCAGCCTGTCATCCTGCGCCTTGGGAGGCTGAGGTGAGTGGATGGCCTGAACCCGCGGGTTCGAGACCCGCCTGGGCAGCGAGACCTCATCTCTACCATAAATCAAAAAATCAGCCAGGCGTGGTAGCGCGTGCCTGTAATTCCGGCTACTCGGAAGGCTGAGGCGGAAGGATCGCCCGAGCCCAGCAGGTCAAGGTTGGGGTGGCCGGAAGCGGCCACTGCACTCCAGTCTGGGCGACAGAGTGAGACTCCAACTCAAAAAAAAATAAATAAATAAAGCAACAACAGCAACAACAACAACAACAACAACAACAAAATACTTTACCAAAGCTCTTAAAATTGTCAAGGTCATTCAAAACATAGAAAGTCTAAGAAAATTTCACAGCCAAAAGTTGCCTAAAGAAACATGATGACTAACGGTAATGTAGGATACTGGATGGGTTCTTGAAATAGTAAAAGGATAATAGCTAAAAAAAAAAATGAGGAAATTTTAATGAAGTATGGACTTCAGTTAACTATAATAAGTCAACATTGGCTCACTAATTTCAACAAATGTATGATGCAAGATATTAGCAATTAAGGAAACTGGCTATGGAATATATGAAAATTCTAGATAATAACATTACAGTTTTTCTATAAATCTAAAATTGTTGTGAAATAATTATTGAGTGCCTACATTCTTCCAGGCACTTTAGGTGGCATGCAGATCAAGTGATTAAAGAACAAACAAACAAATAAAAACCGTGACATTCTTGCCTCCTTGAGCTAAGGAAAAGACAGACAATAAAAACGTAAACCAATAAGAAAGATGATTTTACATAACATAAGATGACAAGAAGGAAGTAAATCAATTGATAAAATCAAAAGTGACTTTGTGAGACAAAGTGGACAGCAGAGGAAACAGGTATTTCCTTAGGTAATCAGCAGAGCTGATTTCACCATTAAGCATTGCAAAATCTATGGGCCATTCACTCATATATTATTCAAACTTAAACAACTTTAAAATAGGTGTAAACATTTCAGTTTTCTTTCCTTTATCAACTACTAATCTTTCTTCTAAACCCTCACCAAAAAACAACACATTTATTCTGAGCCTCTGGAAACCGCATCTGAACTAAGATCTGCAAGGTAACAAAGAATCAGATATTTCAAAAGGAAGTAAAAGATTCTTAAAGGCAGATGGAAGGGACAAAGTAACTTCTACAAAAATAGTAACAATATTGACTCAATGATATTTAGCACTTACTATGTGTCATGCATTGTTCTAAGTATCGTATTTAGACTATCTCATATGATTCTTTCAACCGCCTTATGTGATAGGTACTATTATGTATTCTGATTTTACAAGAAAAAAAATTGGGGTCCAGAGACACTGATTTACTTGAAACAAAACAGCAGCCATCGGGCAAGCTGGCTCTAGAACACACATTCTTAGCCATATCTCCATACTGGAGCTCTTTATTATCTAGCATTCCTTGAGTGTTCAATGTGTGCCAAGCACTGGTCTCAGCACCCACTCTCAAACAACTTGTTTCATTATCACTGTATTACAGAAGTTTGGCTATGTTTACTTTTTAAATGGTAAAATATAATAAAACAATTTCTTAGCAATTACACAACAGTAAAATTTTGAATAAAAATATTGGTACCTATAAACTCTTAGATTTTCAAGAATTTCAGAATTAGAAGTTATCTAAAAACTCTCCCAAAATTCTGAAGTTTGCTTAGCTAGTAGTTTGCATTTATGTTCTATATGTAAGAAAAACAGAAATAATGGTATTCAAATTACAGGTAAGGAAGTTAATCAGAGATAATAAGGCATTATTATAAGTGCAGTGGGTAGCCAGGCTGGGTGGCTCAGCCTGTAATCCCGTGCCTTTGGGAGGCTGAGGTGAGTGGATTGCCTGAGCTCGCGGGTTCGAGACCCGCCTGGGCAGCGAGACCTCATCTCTACCATAAATCAAAAAATCAGCCGGGCGTGGGCGCCTGTAATTCCGGCTACTCGGAAGGCTGAGGCGGAAGGATCACCGGAGCCCAGCAGGTCGAGGCTGCGGTGGCCGAGAGCAGCCACTGCACTCCAGTCTGGGCGACAGAGTGAGACTCCAACTCAAAAGAAAAAAAAAAAAAAAAAAAAAGAGTGCAGTGGGCATTGTGGTTAAGCTACAAGTAGAAATAGCAAAGTCTTTTGTGAAAGGTAAGCTCTGAAGCAACTGATTGGTTCAAAGATGATCCTATTAACAATACTTGATTCAGAAATAAACATGCAACTACATTCTGGCCAACAAAACTTAAGGCAAAGTTGCTACAAGATTTGAAGAAGCATTTTTTTGCGCTCTAAAGAAAGATTAACTGAACACAGGCTTCAGTTCCCTTAGGATATCAACAAAGAACCAAGCAACATTTTCAATATAAGTTATCTTATGAACAAAAGAGGGACAAGTTTTAAAGTAAGGCCAACATTGCAGACTGTAGAACAGAGGTAGAAAAACAGGTTCTCAATGGATGCTGAGCCTGTGTTAACTGTTGGCCTCCTATTATGTACACTGATGAATTTCATATTTGTGTAAGGTAGCATGGTACAGGTTACCTGTTATTTAAAAACAAATCTTTTAGCTATTATAGAGAGTTCTAGAAACAGCCATTATTAAAGCTGTTTTCTGAAATCCAACCTGCAAGCTTTCTATTAGGAGTTCTGTTCATAGGCAACCTTTCATGAGAGCAAGGGATAAAAAACAACTCACCATCTCCGCATGTACTCCTGTCCTTTTCCCCCTAGATATACATCTCAACTTTCCTGTGTACTTTTATCACTTCCCAGAAGTGAAAGGATTTCAGAATTAGAAGTCTGATTATATCTTTCTTTCCCCCAATTACTTAGATAAAAGAGACAGTGAACAAGAGGGCAAAATGGAAAGGGCAGACTGGGGCGTTTGCCCAGGAAACTGTCAAGAAGCACGACAAAAAGCAGCTTCTCTTCTCCGATTTTGTCATCTCTTGAGTGCTAAAATGTCAGCACTTACAGCCGCTTTTTAAAACACTCTCTACATAATGCACTTATTTAACTAGCCCTTTTTAAGTATATATCCGACATGAGGTGCTTCAAGGATAACAAAAAAAGGTACAAATGTAATCCTTGCTTCTGGAAGCATTACAAACTCCTCTGTGTGAGTAGTACATACACACAAAAATAGGGAAACATCAGAGTAGGGAACTGACATTTATCATGGGCTACATTTAGGCCAGGGTCACTATCTGGGTTTTTTGTTTGTTTGTGTTTGGTATGGACATGGTCTTGCTCTGTCGCCCAGGCTGGAGTGCAATCATAACTCACTGCAGCCTTAAACTCTTGGGTTCAAGTGATTTTCCCACCTCAGCATCTGAGTTGCTGGCACTACAGGCATGGACCACCACACCTGGCTTTTTTTTTTTTTTTTTGGAAAAAACAGAGGTCTCCCTATGTAGCCCAGGCTGGTCTCAAACCCCTGGGCTCAAGAGATCCTTCCACTTCAGCCTCCCAAAGTTCTGAGACTCCAACTAAAAAAAAAAAAAAAAAGTTCTGGGATTACAGACATGAGCCACCACAACTGGTCCACTATCTAGATATTTTCACATGACAGATATAATATAAAATTCTTCCCAACTCTGTAAAGTTTATAGTATTATCCCCATTTTATAAGTATGGAAGTATGAACTTCCAATGTTGAATAGTTTTTAGAATTAATACATTATATAGAAGAGCTGATACTTGAAGTTACTGTCAGGGAGAAAAAAATAAAGGCCTCAACTAAGCATATAAGAAACATAAAAACTGTAATTGATCAAGAATGTGAATTAAATACATAATTTTTTTTAAAAAAGTATGTTGAGCAAAAAGTATGTTGAGCAAATGAAAACATAATTACATAATATTCTGGGGACAAAAAGGATGTCGTTTGCAAACAAAAATGTCGAGACATGTCTCAGTTATAAAATACTATTGGAAGCGAGTTAGAAAAATGAAACTTTGCCTATATGAAAAAAATGTCATTGTTCCTACAGAATCTCACAATTAGTAGATGTGAGAGCAGAAAAGCCCCTGGAACAATAATCCTAATGGGGATACGGCTCAGCTAGAAGGTGTGTTTACAGTCCACAGAAAGACTAGAACCATATCGCCATGAAAATAATAAAATAACTAGGTTTGTTGAGACCACGCATTGAGATGACGAACAACTGATCATTCCCCCTACTCCTTAAATACAACCCTTCCACCCTGATTCTTAGCATCACTAGAGGTAATCATGTGTAACCACAGCTACCTACGATGATGACAGAAAAAGACTCCAGAACACAAGGGGAACAAACATATCCCCAAATATCAACTTGTATGGGAACTAAAACCTAGACAAAGGAAAATTAACGGAAAAATTAACAGGGAAGAAAAAAGTCAGTAGGTCAAATAAAGGCATTTTAAACCAAAGATAATTCCTATCCTCGGAGAGATTAAATAAGATGTTATGCCATGTACAGACAGCTATGCAAAATAACTAATTAGAAATATCAGCATTTAAAGACTTAGTTACACAAATAAAATAGATAAATAAAAGGAAATCGTTGGAAATGAATTATCTTTCGAGTCTCCCAGAACATGGCAAAAAACAAACAAACAAAAACAAAAAAAAAACAAAGATGCAATTTGTAAGGAATAATTTAAGAGATAAAGGACAGAATCAGAAATGCTAACCTAAAAATTATTTTAAAGCTGAACAAAAGACTTCGTTCATCAGATGATGCAAGTTGCCACTTGATAGTACATGATAGTATTTACATTAAAATACCAATATCTAGCCATATTGTGGCAAACTTTTAAAAAATTTAGAGTGAAGGAAAAAATATGAGAGCTTTTAAAAGGAAAGAAAGGATGCATATGAAAATTATGGCATGAAATAGAATCTCATACCCAGAAACACTAGTACAATAAAAAAAGTTAAACAAAATTATGCATATAAGAAATCCTAAAATGCATCACAATCATAACCTCTATAAAGAAGTAACTCAAAAATCTAAGGCAACAAAATAAAAAGTGCAAATGTGGAAAATACACAATGGCAATAAAATTAAAAACAAAAAAGTAGATGCATCAGTATTAATATTAGACAAAATAGAATTCAAGGTGAAGATATTAAATAGGGCAAAAAGAATTGTTTCCCTTTTGTAAGTGTATCAATTGACCATGAATATAAAGCAGTTATGTACATTTCTATACCTATATGTGATTGTTTCTACTATTCATCAAACTAGAACAAAGTAAAAACTGATAAAAGTGAAAGTCGTTTTTATAATTATCATCACAGGGTGCAGTTTGATCATCAACATTAAAATGTTGTCAATAACATAAAAGCAGGTAAGTAAATCATGCATTTCTTAGCATTTGAAAGCACAAGTATATAACGTGATACCCAACAAACACAGAATATTGTTTTTTCAAAGTTAGGCCAAAAAAAAAAAAAAAAAAAAAAGACTAAATCAGAATAACCAGTGTTGGCTATGAAATCTTCAACAACTCAATGAATAGGAATCGAAGATGGGAATTGTTATGGAGAGAGGAGTGGAGGAATGATGACCTCGGCCGGTTTTATGGCTATAATCTGCTGCCTGCTTTTATCGTCACAGAATTTACTGGTTTAACCACAGTCAAATTACACAATGTGGTGTTTCCTGGGCATTGTGCTGTGTGAAAGGGTGGGGTTTGCAGAGTGGGTGAGCAACAACTCGCTGGCAAACAGAAGTGACGGTCTGTGCAGAATATATATGCGTTTGGCCAAACTTTTCACATTAAGCCCTTTATTTAAGGAAAGCAATAATATTTTAATAATATGCTGAGTTAAATGGAAGAGGAGTTCCATCTATTCTTGTCCTTGTTTGGATGGTTCTAGATTAAGCAGATCAATAGCTTGGCATCTACAACCAACTCAAGGTTTGCCATCTCATGTTGTTATAGACTCACACTTGAATTATTCAAGAACAGGGCTGACATACAGTCTGGAGGGAATGAGCACATAATTCAAACAAAAAAGTCACGCCTGCCAAATAGAAAAAAATAACATAACAAATATATAGATACTGGGATATTTTTAAAATCCAGAATACTGTGTATGCATCCATGTGTGTGTCAAAGAGAGAGTGAGAAACAGAGAGACTTCCAGATATGTTTACCATGTTCTTGTCCATTTACAAAGTATATATAAACAAATAGACAATTTCCCTTGGGTAATCTAAAAGCTCAAAGGTTTCTCACAGTTTGAAAACAATGTGCCATGTTCAACGCTTATTATAATCGTTCTGTTTGCTTAAACTGTAATAGAATGCTTGGAATATTAGCACTAAAGTCTTTCTGATTTCTCAAACTATTTTTCTCAGGAGTTCTTTTTTATTTAAAAAAACTGTGTAGGTTGTATTACTTAAGCTTAATTAAACTGTGTTGCATAGACATTTCCACTATCATTCTACACAGTCAATTCTGAAATGATTAATAAATACATCTTCTCGTTATAATTACAATATATGAACTGTTTGGCAGAAGTGTTTCTGGGCATCGACATCTTTTTTTGGATGCAGAGCACTGGGAAGCGATTTCATGTTATTTATAGAGACATATGGGCTTCAGGATTAAGAGATCAAAAGCTTGGCATCTAAAATCAACTCAAGGTTTGCCATCTTACATTGTTACAGAATCAGACATGGATTATTCAAGAGCAGAGAGAGAGAAATGGGGACACAATTCAATAAAAGTCAAGATTGCCAAATAGAAGAAAATAACATGGCAAGTATATAGATTCAGGGATAGCTTTAAAAGCCAGAATACTATGTGTGTGTGTGTTACTTACACAAGCATGTACACACACATACACACACACGACATCCCTCAGCTATCAGGAAATTGCATGCAACAGAAATTTGGAGTACTAAAAATGTCAAGGGCTCAGTGTCAGATAGTTCCAAGATTTTTTTCCAGCATGGCCAATTGCAGGTTGTGTGATCTAGCATCTATTCCTATCATAAAATGTATTAATAGTATCGACTTCACAGAACTGCTATGAAGCATAAAAGTAGTACATAAACTTTCTTAGCACAAAGCTTTTTACTTGGTGCTCAAAATATGGTAGCTGATATCATTATACAATGTATATTCAATAGTGAACATCATATATATTCAGTGTTTTCTATGGTCCAGGGATTACTTTAAGTTTTTTACCCATTAATTCTTATTAAAAAAACTGCATGAGGTTTGTGTTATTAAAAGTAACTTCATCTTAGAGATGAGACCACTGGGGTCCAGAGAGTGGCTGGCCTAAAGTTACATAATTGATACAGAATGTTAAATGATTATTTGCAGTCCTAACTCTGTTTTGCTTTCTGGATACAACTCCATTCTGTTTCCTAAACAGAGGCAAGTGGGCTAAAATGCTGCCATCACTGCCAGGATTGCTATGAGATCCTACAAGTTCTTTCTTTATTGGTCATAGGCTGGTTGGCTGCAAAGGATCCAGCGGGTGACTCCACCGGGTAATGGCGCCACTAGACGAAGAAGGCCGTCTCCCTGAAGTGGGACAGAGCCTCCTCACACTCTCCCTCTTCCGCTGGACTGAAATGTGAGCAAAACAAACTTTTGCAGTTCATCAACGACTTGGGCTTGCTTGTCACGGCCTTCCAGGTTACTCATTTTTTTCCTAAAGAATATCAGCCATTCAAGTATGGAATTTGTGTTCACAGTCTCTTCTGAAAACAACCCTGATGAAATGCTTGTAGGCAGAATATCTTGTGGCCAAGTGCAATCTTTATTTGTCTTTCCAGACTTTTGTATCCCTAGTACCTTGTTGTTGGTTTTAGTTTAAGTGAAGATTCCAAATTTAGGTGACCCCATATGAAGGAAGTGACCAGACACAGGAGCAAGAGCCCTCTGCACTCCGCCCTGTAAAACCTATGTCTCTGGTGAGTAAGCACCTTCTCCTTCTCTCAACAAAACCATTTTGTAACACTTGGCCTAAATTACCACTTCTAAAAAACCATACTAAAGTGATTACTAGTTCTCATACAACTCAGGGCCTCTGAAAAATGATTCTATGCTTCATAGCTTGCTTTTTGCTGAATAGCTTAAAAACTCCCTCTACCTTCTTGCCATATGGTGGTGTGTTCACTGCCCAGCTCATCGCTTTCTCAATTACTTCACTTTTTAATTTCAATGACCTTGAACTGCTCCACTAATGAAATTTCAAATGCAAATACTCTTTCCTCCTACTCATGTCATGGTAGGTATTTTAATCCATTTCTTCTATTTGCTTGTTTTTAGACCTCATTCAAGTTTCATGAACTTGAAGTGGCAAAGATTCTCAGCCCTTATGCATTTTACCCTTATAAGTGAAAACTTAAAAAAAAATGTATTTGCCTAATCCCTATCTGCAGGGGCTCGGATTTCATTGACATAGCAAGAGTTCTGAGTGTCTATATGTTTTAAAAGTTTAATTATGTGTTTTAAATATCCAGCCATTGATAAGTCCCAATATTCCATGTTTCTTTTCAATGTGTCCCCTTCTCAACTATTCAATTTAGCTTCAGCTCCACGGGTCATCACTTAACCACTTTTTGTCAATAGTTTCACTGGCCATTTTTTTTGAACATAAGAATCGCTGTTGAAAAACGCTCCAACCAGGATCATCTCATGGTACCCAGACTCTTGGCCAGTACCTGGTCTGTGAATGTTCCAGGAGCAAACCAAAGGACCGGGAACAGCCACGCCATGGCCCCATTACATGGCCTTGTCTCCAACCACAGTCGAACCCTAACTTCTACATATCAGTTATTCCATGTTACTGTTTCAACTCTGATTTTCCAGAACCTCCACTCTGTCTTTTGCCTCTTAGCATCTTGTTTCAAGACCAAGAGAAACATTCTTTTCTCTTGACCTGTGAAGGGAGGCAATCCATGTATATTCATTCTGCTATTTAGAACTGGAAACTCCCACATGGTTTAAACATTATTACATATGTTTTGTTTTTTGGCTGCTTTTAACCCTGGGCATCACCAAGCCTAGCATATACTATTGGGTAATATAATTTCTTACAGTCTCTGCTACACCAAAGGGGAAAAAAAATTGCTACAACATTGAGCAAATTCTCTGATTATAAAATACTTTCCAAATCCATTCAAAATGATGATTGTTAGTTATCAAGTCCAAATATTCTATCAGGTGCCCCATTGTACTTTGTGGCATTTTAAAATCAAAGTTCTAAGTCACATGAACCATAAATGTTAGGTGGGCATAAGAAGGATTCCTCTCTGTGCTGTGATCACTAAAAGTCTGTAAGTAAACCACTTGGGCTCTAAAGCAAACATCTAGGACAGCTGTCTCTCTAGACTTATTATTCTACACCATCAATTATGAAATAATGAATATATTTGTTCATTACAATTACAATACATTCACCTAGGATCAACTTCCTATGTTGAAGATTACAATATCTACCTTCAAAACTTTCACTAGGAAGACAATGGAGCTGAGAATTGGCCACTGGGCTTTATAAGGAGTGATTTTCAGGGATTTTTTTTTTTTTAAATAAGTCTAAGGTAAGATTTAGAAATCCTGCCTTGTAAGTATCCATCAAATTCAACCTAATTCTCTTTGAGCATCTCCTAGTTAAATCTTCTTTGGTATTTTTAAATGTCCTGGATGGTTTCTGTCTAGATATGTAGGTTACTTTCTGGGGGCATGATAGGGCTTTTCTGAAACTAATGGTTTGCCCCAGAGAATAAGGTCCTCTAGCTAAGGCTTACATTTTCAACATTATGGGAGAAAGAGAATTACTGTTTTACATGGTGGCTGTATTAACATTTCATGAAGAAGAAGAAGATTAAAAAGATTTTTTTTTTAATGTCCAAAGGCAAAGAAAGGCAACTGCCTGTCTGGCAGAGAGACCAAAATGTTTCAGGCATATTTCCAGAATGATGGACAGATTGAGAAGTTTATAAGGCTGATATTAGGAAAAAATGGATGATATAATCACAAAGATACCATCAAAGCAAATTCAGGTGACATACATAATACTTTAAGGCATAGTTTCTCCACCTTGGCATTTGTGACATTTTGTGCCAGGTATGCTTTGCTTTACTGAGCTGTTCTGTGTATTGTAGATGTTAAGAAGAACCACTGGTCTCTGCTCACTAAATGCCAGTAATATCCTCACCCCCAGGTTTGATCATTAAAATTGTTTCCAGACATTGCTGAATGTCCCCAGGAGGAGAGAAGCCAAAACCTCTCCTGGTGGAAAACCACTGAACTAAGAGGTATTACATTTCTCTGTTAGCCAGCGAGAAAGAACAGAAGAATTTTGAATAAGAAAAACTTAGCTTTACTTTATTCATTTATTTTTAGGATCAGGTCTTGCTCTGTCGCTCAGGTTGATGTGCAGTGGTGTGATCGTGGCTCACGGAAGCCTCCAAATCTTGGAATTAAGTGATCCTTTAGCCTCAGCCTCCCAAGTAGATGAGATTACAGGAATGAGCCACCATGGTTGGCTGAAAACCAAGCTTCATAAAAAATATTATGATGACATTTTAAAGGATATATTGCAAATGAGAAGGACAAGCAAGCCAGTTTGAGTGTTGAATTGCAATAACACAGAAAACGTGATATAAACGGTGGCAGTGGAAATAAAAGAAAAAGATGTTAGTGAGTGGAAAGTAATTAGGGAGCAATGAAGAAGAATGCAGGTTGCTTGCATGGGTTGGGCAGAATGTTGAATACTATTTTATTTTCAGTCTCTTTATTCTTGAAGCCAGATTTTATTGTGATTTCTTCCTTTCCACTTCTGTGCAAAGACACACTCAATGTTTGTCCTTGGTATGAAATCTGCAATGAACTGATGGTGACTTAGAATTCAAACTTGCAGAATAAGGCCGGGCTTGGGGCCTCAGCCTGTCATCCCAGCACTTTGGGAGGCCGAGGCGAGTGGATTGCCTGAGCCTATGGGTTCGAGACCAGCCCGGGCAACTTGGTAAGACCTGGTCTCTACAATAAATTAACAAATAGCCGGTCATGGCAGTGCACACCCACTGTCCCAGCTACTTGGAAGGCCAAGGCAAAAGGATCGTCGGAGCCCAGTCGGTCGACGCTGGGGTGGCCCTAAGTGTGCCACTCACTCCAGCCTGGACGACAGAGTGAGACTCTGTGTTACCTTCTATGAAGAGAATGTGTGGTAGGAAATTAAGAAAGTTCATAGAATCTCACAAGTAAAAGCTTCCACACCGAAAGGAGGAAGAAAGGGAGAGAGGGAAGAAATAATGTCAAAAGGGTAAACAAAGACGTCAGTTCAAGGACAAAAGGAAACAAGTTTCTAGTAAGATGAAACCAACTTGAGCAATAAAAGGAGCTAAGGATCATGAGATCTAGGATGACACCGAAAGAGGTGTGCAGATAAAAGGTCCAGGTCATGCACAGAGCAAGGGTGGTGAAAACAGTGAGATGGCTGTGAGTGACAGGATATTGCATGATTGCACAGAGGCATGAGTACTGTCAACATGTTGCTAGAAGAAGAAGGATGAAGAAATCCAATGCTGTCCTGAGAGGGCGGAAAGAGCGGATGTGCCTTTTAATGAATGTGTGATTCATGAAGTAAGAAAGATCTGGGTCTACAAAAGGAGAGAGTAAAGAAAAAAATGATCAAAAACATGAGAAATAAACTCTAAATATTATAGATTTTGGTAAGAATATGGAGCGGTCCCTGCGTTCGTGTAGACATACATAAGCTATTTTCAGTTTCAATGGCTTTCAGCTGTGCTGAGAGCTGAAATAACAAAACAAAGATGGACACAATTGGACATCGCATCTATTTATGCCAAAAATAAAGCTCCAACCCCATAAAGTTTGTCATTTTTCAGGAATTAAAAAAATATATCTACAAAAGGGAAGAAATAAACCATGCTCCCTAAATGTCAAAATCATGAACAAGCACACCCACAAGAATCAATAATACTGTTGTATTTATAGCCAGTGTTCCTGATTTGGAGAAACAGGTGGTAAGTTTTTAGTGAACTTTGTACTCAGACCGTTTTTTATTCTTCAGACTCTTGCCATAGTTTTGCAAGAGAACTGAAATCTTCTGAGCCAAGGTTGTTAACCATAGAGGCTGCAACGTGAACGTTGTGTGGACTATATTTACCCAATCAGTTTTAGAAATGTAAAATAACAATATGAGCCAGTTATATCTGGCTCTAAAATGCGATGCTTTAGTTCGTTCAACTAAAGTCCTTTGTGTTTTGATTTAGACACCAGAAGGAAGGCTAACATTAAGAATGCAAAGTTGCATCCCTGCCAGTTGATAGGAAAGTCTATTCTGTCTGTCTGAAGTCACCACAGTTGATGTCACCTGGGGAAGACACACTATTCACAGAGACATCAGGTTTTACTCTCGAGGTGAGCTGGGAATTGTCAACACTGCATGGTGCTCATTGAGGGGTCTGTTTCATATCAAGGGAAAAAAAACTAATAAACATAAAATAGCACAATATTGACTTTGTATGTATAGTCATAACTCTTTTTTAATTATTATTTAAAGCTAACATTGTATACTTGGTTATGCACACATGTTTCTAAATCACTTGAAGAAATCAGTCTGCAGGTCACAAACATCTCTTACTGTAGATACTAATGGATTTTTATCTCTGCTTCCACTTTTTGTAAGTTAAAAGACTCTATAATGACCACAGAAGGTGCTAGCGAATGTAAACTTATTTGCCACATCTAGCTAGCTTCTGTCCCTATTACCTTCCCTATTCCTTGCTGAAGATAAGACGTTGGGATGCCTTTTGTAAACAGGCCTTGTACTATAGAAAAAACTAGACGTTTTCTAGAGAATACTACAGGTTAAAAAGAGGAACGAGAACGACTTCCTACTCTCACATGGCTCACAACCAGAGACAATTACTATAGAAGATGTACACAGTGGAGCACATTGGGGAGGAATCAGGAAGCCTTCAACAGAGGAAAAAACATATGAATGGTACCTTAAGATAGGTTAGTTCACCAGGTGGGTAAATGTGATTTGACATATAAGAAATTAAAACAACAAGCACAAAAAGTACAAACTCGTGACCAGTCATGATCTATTTGGAAACTGAAAACATTTTAGAATATTCAAAGCATAAAGAGCATGTTTCCATGACCAAAGGATGGAAAGGCTTAAGACGAGCAATATGAAGATGTTGTTAATGGCAAGAATCTTCTAGAAACTATTTGCCTAACCAGTTTTAATATCATTGAGAGTGCCTTTGGGTTCTGGTTAGAGAATATGAGGGACAATATTAAAACTCTTACCAACCTACAAAGGTAACATTTGAACTGCCCCTAAGAATAGAATTTTTATAAGAAATGAGACTAGAATGACAGAGGCTAGATCCAGAATATCATTTTACTTGTTGTTCTTTCCTTAGGCAATGGGAGCAAATTCTCAGCCAGAAAGAGACAACGGCTTCACAAGTGAAGAAGAGCTCTTGGGAATTCAGCAAAGGCAGGATGGGAGTGGGTCAACATTTTGGCAGAGGCTCTTGGTTTAGAATTTCTTTCCTGGGATTAAAGGACTGAAAGATATGATTGAGACATGACTATGAAATTTCTGCTGACGCCTATGTAATAAGCTGGCATTGACTTGTTTGCCATTAACCAGGCTTTAATTACTTCTATAGTCAGGCAGCATCGTACAATAAAGACAGACAGATAGGCTTTTCAGCCCTGTCCTTAACCATATGACAAATGGGTGAATGCTATTATCTCCATTCTATTTCCCCCTCTTCTCTCTCCTCCTTTCTTTTATATTTGGAAATGTTATTTTAATTTATGTAATTGCGTGTCAATTGTTTTTGTTTTTGTTTTTTTTAGTTATGCATGCATATAAGGAATCAATTCTGCAAAAATGATTCCACAACCCAACGGGCTCTCACTTTGGTCACCCCCATTCCTATTTTCCCAGGCAAGATGCTTTTTTCTGACTCTTTTATTATTTATTTCAAAACATCGTGCTGCTATTTGTTATCCTTACTTTTCATTTGAAAATATTTTCTATTGATAGTCCCGCATGAAATAAGAGGATTTAGATTTCTGTCTCTTGATACCCACCTCCACCCTACCACCCAGGCACAGGCGCACACACACACCTTCCGTAATCCCCATTTTGTCAACAGAGTTGAAATGTAACTAAATGAAAATTCAGTGTTCACATTTCTATGATTATGTCACTGCAGCTATTCACCACTGAGTCACATCTAATACCATGCTTACATTTTCTTTCTTATGCAATGTTTTTGGTTTTGTGGGAGCTAAGATATGTCTGCTTTATTTTATTTTATTTTATTTTCTGAAAGTGAGAAAGCAGGATTTATTGAGAGGACAGAAAAGCTCCCACAGTGGGAGGGGACCCGAAGGGGTTGCCTCTGTTTGCTTTATTTTTAATTTGCCTACTTTTCTATAAATTGATAGTTCAACCCAAATCATCTCCCTTTTTTGTAATTCTTTTCATCAGTACGTTCAGCCACAAATCTGGGAAGTTCTGATCTGTTCTTGTTTAGACTAGAATTCTTTTATAGACAAGGTGTAGCCAGCATCTACCACTGAAACACACTCACACACACACACACACACACACAAACACACACACACAAAAGGGAGCCACATATAAATTTTAATTTTAATAATATATTCCAGCTAATCGATATATTCAAAATATTATCATTTCAACATATAATTATTATAAAAAATTTACAATAGTGTGTGCATATGTACAAATTATATATAAGTACTAACTTTTGAAGAGCACAATAAATTTTATACTAAGAGGAAAGGTCAGCAAAGCTGTGGGCCAAATCCTGCCTGCTACCTGGTTTTGCAAATAAAAAGTTTGCTGGAATACAGCCACTACCACCTATTACTTATTATTAGTGACTGTTTTGTGTTGCTGTGACACAGTCGTCTGGCATACAAAGCCTAAAATACTTACATCAGGCCCATTATAGGAAAAAGTTTGCCAACCCCTGACTTGAAGCGCATCTCAATTTGAACTAACCACATTTCAAGTGTTCAATAGTTTTATGTGGCTAGTGGTTACAGTGAATATCTCTTATGCAAAGATGTGCAGATAGTGTTTTCCTCTCTCTTGACATCTAGCCCTGTGAGTTGTTTTCTTTCTTCTCCTTTGGCTTTTCTCCCTTGTTTTGGTAGGGGATATTCATTGGCGTCTTTCTGAGAATAGGTACATGGGAAAAAAATTTGTATAGATCGCTATGCGTTTATTGCACTCTCAGAATAAATAGATATACTGAATAGACATAAAATTCCTGATTGGAAGGCACTTGTTGCGAGTTTAAAAGTGAGCTCCGTTGTCTTATAGCACTGAGGGTTGCTGTTGAGGATCTGAAAATTCGATTTTCTGATCACTTTTGTGAGATTTTGAGTGTGTGTATGTATGTGTTTCTCTCAGAGTTTCTCTACGAATCTTCCTTTGTTAGAGTACATCGAACTTTCGTGTTTAACTTGATTTTCTGTTTCTCAATGTTTACTCGAGTTCCTTCTTTTATTGTCATGACCTTAAACTGTATCTGGTGTTTCTTCATCACTGCTATCATAAGTATCTGCTTGCACTATGGTATGGATGTTTTGGGTTTCCTTTCTGCTTTCTCTTTCTTTCAACTTTATTTATTTTATTCTTTATTTTATATATTATATTACCTCTTCTTGAGTTTTCTTTTTTCTTTTTTTTACTGCAAGCCAAAGGACTAATACTCTATAGTTTAAGTCAGTTTCCATGCATCTGCCTCCTCTGGAAATTAACATAAAATTATAGTTGTTGTCGCCTATTTAATTTTAATGTGTGCTTGTAAAGACATTTTTATGTAATTCTTGTGGAATTTTGGGGTAGAACATATGTGTTTAATCTGCCAACTTAATAAAGTAATTTTATGACAACTTTCTAAGCCCTTGTTTTCTAATTTTTAAAGTGGATGTGATAACATTCACCTTACACAGCTGTTGTGAAGATTAGAAACAATGTTTGCATGGAACAATATCTGTCACCCAGACACACCATAAAAATAAAGCAAACGTTTATGTCACACTTCTTAATGACAAGACAGAATAGAAACATAATCAGATAATGTCAAAAGAGAGAGAAGCATTATAGATGGTTACACTTAACTTTCTCTTTTAAAATTGAACTGTAGGCCCAGGTATAGTCGTGTACTTTTCTCATTTCAGTCTTTCAAAAGATTGCTTATTGTACCAAGCTACTCATGGCTTACACTATGACATATAGGTAGAACTTGGGCCAACTTATGGAAAAAAAAAAGTTGTGAGACTCAGAAAATTTAAAATAACTATGGGTTATTTAAATTAGCCTTGTATCACCTCGCTGCATGGTATGTCAAAGTTTACCTCTGGTCAACATGTTTAATACCAGACTTTTTCACTCACTTATAATTATGTATTTCCTCTGGTACCAGAACTGGATCAGGGTCAAGGATGCAAGACTATGCCCGTTGGGGATATTCTCAGTCTAGAACAAATGGAGATCCAAAAAAGAGGACATGTAGTGTGATTAAAACGTGGGCTGTAAAGATGAAGAAACCATCTGTCTTTTGGAAAGACCAACAGGAAGTGCTGAGCAGACCTACAGAGATAAAATTCGGACTGCGGTAACGATGGCATACACAGAATAAATGCACGGGTGCCGTGCAGTTAAATTCAAGACACATTTCACTTACCATCCAAGCCTGCCATGGATTGTTCCCCTTTGCTGACAGAAGACAGCCCACTGCAGTTTGCTCCCCCTCCAGTTCCCACATTTTCTACTGAGAAAAATCTAAGTAGTACTGCATTGATTCATCTGTTCTGAATCTGGTCAAATCCCTTCTTCGAATATCATTGCAGCCCTGCTCATTTAGACCAGCTCCATTTCAGCAGGTATTTTACTCTGGCTTTCCTCACTGGTCTCTCTTTTCTACAGACCATCAGGTTAATTTTCCAGACACAATGTTACATGTATTTCCTAAATAAACTCCCAAGAGACAACTCATTGACTATCAGAAACAGTTGAAACTCAATCTCACAGTTTCTCTGCACTTTCATAATGAAGGTCTTGTTTCAACATGTTAAACAAATTAACAAAACTTCGTAGATCTCAAATGTGAATGAATGCCTTTCAGAGTAGACTAAAAGTCATGTTAATGTGGTGGTTAGGAATAAGGCTCTGGAAATGTATAGCCTGGGGGCAGATTCCACACTGCCTTTTACTAGGTGTATGTCCCTGGCAAGCTGCTCAACTTCCTGTACCTTCGTGTCTTAGATTATCTTCTGTTGCTATAGCAGACTACCACAGACTGGGTCATTTATCAAGTAAGTGCATTTGGCTGATGGTTCTGGAGCCAGTATGTTCAAGAGCATGGCACCAGCATCTCAAGAACCCAGTAGAAGTCATTATGTGACAAGAGCTGGCACTAGAGAGGGAAGGACGAGGGCAAGCAAGAAAACAAAGGGACATTTCATCCTTGTTGTCAGGAATCCTCTCCTTTGATAACTAATGTGATAATCATGACATGAATTCATTCATGAGGGCAGAGCCCTCATTACCTAATCACTTTTTTTTTTAGTTGGAAGTGTCACTCCAGTGGTGATCCTTCTGCTTCAGCCTTCCAAGTAGCTACAACTACATGTGTGCACTAACATGCCTGGCTAATTTTTTTATTTATTGAAGAGACGAGGTCTTGCCAAGTTACCTGGGCTGGTCTTGAACTCACAGACTCAGGTAATCCACTCGTCTTGGCTTCCCAAAGTGCTGAGATTTCAGGCTGAGTCACTGAGCCCAGCCACCCTAGTCACTTCTTAAAGGCCTTTGCAACACTGTTAATGGCAATTAAATTTCAATGTGTGTCTTGGAGGGGACACTGAAATAATAGAATTAGACCTACTAATCTCTAAAGCAAGGTAATTACAATGGAACCTAGTTTATAAAGTCGTTTTAAGAATTTCGGTAATACACACACACATTTTTAAGTGCTTAATAAATGTTAAATATTATTATTGGCTGAGAAAACATCAGTATGCATTTTGTTTTATTCACCACAAATGCATCTGCATATATTTAAAACAAGGTAATAATAGTTAATATTATTTACCACAAATTAACTAGAAAAAATAACAAGAGAATGAGATCAAATCAGATCTCATTTTGAGATAGCATGCAGAAATAACAGCAAGAAATAACTCAGGAATTAACATATCAGTTAAAATGTCAAAAACAAACATAAAGCATTACAGAAAAAAATTCTAAGAAGTAGCACAAAGAAAAAAGATTTAAATAGTTTTCATGTCACTTGGTTGAGAACCATGGGTCTAGCAAGTTTACATTCAATACTTTTAATTTTCTAATTATATTACTTATAAAGTCAGCATTTAAAACAAAATTTAGAATCCCGAAATTTGTTTAAAAATCTGATAAAAGCTTTTAGCTATCTTCCCATTATTAAAATGCATAAAAAGAAGTATATGCAAAATTAGTTATTAGTAATTCTGGGACTTTTATTTAAAAGTTAATAGAGAAGTAGAACTTGAGACAATGTTTGAAGCTCAGTAAAGTGCATTAAAAGCTATACATCATTATTTTTCATGTTTAAGAGGGTGTCTACAGCCATTTTGCCATATTGTCCTCATAAATAAAAGAAAAAAAGATCCCCACAACAAATTGAAGAGCAAAACCAAAACTCAAATTGTACATTTAATGAAATGAGGTGTTACTCGTAATATTCAAGGAAGATCTAACAAATGTACTGAAGATTAAAAGAGTGGAGGAACACATCAAATGACACCACAGCAGAAGTGCTCAGAAAAATGTAGAAAGCGAGCACAGTTCTCCAGAGCAGGCAGCTTGCCTTACAGGCTCAAATAAAAGTTCTTGTTTAGTACAGTGACAATAGTGTGTTTGCTCCAAAAGTACAACCATTTGATGAGAAGGCACACCTGAACCAGAAAGCACAGAGAAGGCAGTTTAGCAGGAAGCAGTCTGCCTGTGAAACAAGACATAAAAGAGAAATTTTCATTTCGAGTGAACATATAATTGTTGTTCTCTATTGACTGAAAAACCAAGTCAACATGAGCCTGACAAATGTATATCCATAGAACTTTATTATGATCTAGAAAGAAGTCCTTCTGACTTAGATTACTCTTCTATTCCCTTCCTAAGAATGTGTTGCAAACAACTGATCAAAGAAAAAATACACATATTTATTTAAAAGATAAGTAATGTTAAAATAGGTAACAACACAATGTACAATATACTGCTAGAAATACTAAAAATAAACATATAATTAAGGACGACACAATAAATAGCAGAGAAGAAACACAGCAGAAAAAAGATATCAACATGAATTACAAGAAGATAAAAGTAGTGAACACATAAATTCAAAAAAATTAACAAGAAGATGTGATAAAATCAGAGACACTCAACATTTTGAGATACCTTCCAAAACTAATAGCAAGAAAAAATTAGGAATTAACATATAAATTAAAAAGTCAAAGAGAAATATAAAACACTGCAGAAACAAATTTTAAGAAGTAGCATAAAGAAAACAGTCATCACTTCTGAAATCAGGGACATGGAGAATGCAATGTAGATTTTAAAAAATTATGGAGAAATAAACAATAAATTAAAAGAAATTGGTAATAAATATTTATTAGGAAAACAAAGGTGATACATTATTTGCATAATTACTGTTCTTTGGGAATAAAATAATCAAATTTGGAAAAAAAATACATATATACACATATATAACTCAAGAAAATATTCCAAAGCTTAAAGAAGACTTAAACCTATAGATTAAAAGAAAACACCATTCCTCATTTGCAAAAATGATAATTAATATAACTTTGAAAAATAAATAATTTAAATACCAACTGTTGAAGGGTATGGAAGCTGCAGCTCCCAGTACCTCCGGATGTGGTGGAATAAAGCATTTTAAAGGCAATTAACTTAAATGAAGCCATTAGGGCGGACCTTAATCCAACCTAACCTGTGTCTTATAACAAAAGCTAATTAGACACACAAGAGAGAAAGCAGGGATGTGTGTGCACAGAGGCAAGACATGCAAAGAGGAGGCAAGACACGCAAAGTGGCTGCAAGAGGACAGCCATCTGCAAGTCACATAGCGAGCCCTCGGAACAAACTTTGTCAGCCCCTTAACTGCAGACTTCCAGCCTCCAGAAGTGTAGGAAAATAAATTTATATTGTTTAAGACACTCAGCCTGTGATTTCTTTTTTTTAAAATATGGCATCCCTGGTAAACAAATGTAGGAGAATATAAGGAAAATAAAATATCAACCTATAGGTAAAACTCAAACAAAAAACTTGAGGCAGTTCTCAGACATTTAAAGTAAAATTGAAATTTAGAGAATATTGAGGCAATGCCTCCAAAATCCTGTGACGAAGGATAGTTCAAGAATTTCTCAGCCAATAAAACTGGCACAATTCAAGGGCTACACATGACTGTTTATGACTATGTGAAAACTCATATAGTATATTATGCATGAACTCTTTATAAAAAAAAAACCCTACAGAGCATAATTTAATTAACAAAAACACTGGGTTTCTAATTAACAGCAAAATCTCACTGTAAGCAATAAATTGACTGAAATTTATTACTAAGTCTAAAAATTTGTGTGTGACTTATAGTTGGAAAACAGAATGCATACATTAAAAACCACATTCATGTAGAAATGATATGACTAATGATAGGTGGAAGAGGAAAGGGGTGGGAATCCTGGGAGTATTGTAAGCTACTATGCCTTTCTCAAGTTTCATAGCAGTGGTGTCAAAATAATAATTGATAAAATAAAAAAGAAAAGGTTTAAAATAGTAGGATAAAAATTTAAGGACTAAAAAAATAAAATAAAATAATCAACTAAAATTCATGGTGAGGGTGAGAAAGGGAGGAAAAGGAGACATCGAAAATTGTAAAGTGAGTCAGACACGGTGGATCATGCCTGTAATCCCAGCAATTTGGGAGGCTGAGGTGAGAGGATTGCCTGAGCCCACGGGTTCTAGACTAGCCTGGGCAACTCGGCGAGACCTCATCTCTACATTCAATCAAAAAATTAGCCGAACTTGGTGACATATGCCTGTAGTTCCTGTTACTTGGAAAGCTAAGGCAGAAGGATCGCCTGAGCCCAGCAGGTCAAGACTGTGGTGGCCAGGAGTGGCCACTGCACCCCAGCCTGGATGACAGAGTGAGATTCTTACTCAAAAAAAAAAAAAAAAAATTTGTAAAGTGTATTGATATATTCCTTACTCAGATAAGAAAATCAAGGGTCACAGTCCAAAGTACAGGAAGATCAGGTATATTATAGACAGGGTGAAAATGGTAATGGTTAGAACAGCTTCAACTAAGTTCTTAATTTATGAAATAATGCACCAACATAAAAAAGAAAACATAGAGCATTTCATAAAAAATAAGATGCAAAAGTAAAGGTAAAATAAGAAAGCTTGACATGAACATAAAATCTTAAAAACAAAGGTCATAAGACTTTTCTTGTAAAGGACCAGATAGTAAATATTTTAGAGGTGGAAGGTCATATTATCTCAGTTGTAACTATTCATGTGTTCTGTCTTAGTATTAAGGAAGCCATAGACAATACATAAATAAATGAGTGTGACCATATTTGATCTGCAAGACCTGATTTTCTTATCCTTGATTTAATAGAATGACTGGGTAACAAAATGAAATGTAGGTACACATTGTGCATAAGAAACGCTAGTAAATGGGATATTTTTACTTGTTTGCTTTGCAGGATTTTCTGGTTCGTTACTTGGTTTTGGTTTGTTTTGTTTTGTTTTCAGAAATGTGCATGATAAAGAAAGAGCAAATGCATACCTATGTGCAAAATAGAGCAAACATATTAGTAAAACATTTGACTTTAAGGCAAAAGAAAGAAAACTTTAGAGAATAAAAAGTGTTCAATTTTAATGACTATCTAATGGTTATTAATATCTTTTTAAGAAATACCATATCATCCAAATTGATTAACTAAAATCAGAGAAGTAAAAAAGAACACAGTACCAATAGAATTAGAAAACATTATCTCTCTAGTACATGACATATCATGTCAGAAAAAATGTACATGTAAATATACAGATAACATAAATAAAAAAATACTGCCAATAAATGGGAAGTTTCTGATATTTCATAAGTACAAGCTAAAAAGTTGTCCTGAAACAGTTTCCCAGGTACTGGCAGAAGACACTATTTTTTCTGCCTCAGAGACATTGACAGCAATTTCTCTTGATTATCACAAAGGTCAGTAAAATATATTATAAATATGAAAAGATCTACAGTATATACAAGTTAAATTGTGAAATACAAAAATCTTGAAAGCGGTAACAGTGAATAGCAATAGTGAATTATATACTGTCTACAAACCTTAGAACCATAGACGATATTTAGATTCAAAGAAACAAATAAGTTTTGTTTTAAAAAATGTGCACTATAAAAACATCAATCATAACAGAAGGAAAGTGGCTGTATTAATGTGAAATAAAATGGACTGTTAATAAAAGAAGTATTACTATAGATAGAGAGGATACTTTCCTGAAAAGGTCAATACATAAGGAAGATACACCAAGATAATAAATATGCCTTGCATCAGACTCAAACTACTTTAGTTATATCTAGGAAAGCAACAATTTAGTTAACAACTTACTTCTCATCTGTAACAATGTATGATACAAGACAGTGGAAGGACACGTGCAGAATACTGATATATAGGGGCATATCACCAATCAAAAATTTTACTTTCACCAAAGCTAGTCTTTAAAAATTAAAGTGCAGCAAATACATTCTTAAGTGAACAAAACTGATATAAATAATTGCTCTTAGACCTAACTTGTAAGTAATAAATAAAGTTTAAGTTTTCAGACTAAATGAAAATGGTACCACGTAGTAGCTTAAGTATGGAAAAAAAAGCACCAAAAATGATAAATATTTGTGGGTGTGAAATGTTGCATAACTATATTTTTCTTATTTCCTCTACAACAAAATGCATAATATACTTAGGAATAAATTTAAACAAGTAAAAGAAAGCTCTCTACAATGAAAACTATAAAATACTAATGAAAGATAATGAAAAGAACACTAAAGATTGGATATCACATTTGCATGCTGCAGAAGAATTAATACTGTCAAAAGGTCTATACTACACAAAATGATTTAATGTGTAAATGTGATACCTATTGCATACAGGCTAAGCAAAAGTTAGAAATATCAATAACATTCTTCATAGGGAAAAAAAACTTAAAATTTTAATGGAATAATCAAACAAATTAATAGCCAAAGCAATCCTGAGTGAAATTTTTAAAAATTTAAAAAATTAAAAAGAAAAATGCTGGAGGCATCACACTACCAGACATCAAAATATACTACAAATCCTTAGTAACCAAAACAGCAAAGACCTGTGAGAAAAACAGATACATAGATCAAAGGAACAGAATAGACAACACAAAAATAAATTCACACATTTACAGCCAATTTTATTTTCAACAAAAGCGCCATGAATATACATTGGGGAGACGACAGTCTCTTCAATAAATAGTGCTGGGAAACTGGACATCTATCTATATGCAGAAGAATGAAACTGGATCTTTCTCTTTCATTGCATACAAACAACAAATAAAAATGTATTTTAGACCTGAAATTGTGGAACTAACAAAGAAAAACACTGGGGGAAAACTATAGGACATTGGCATTGGCAAAGCCTTTTTTTAAGACTTCAAAAACACCATCATGCTATAAGAAAGGGATTGACAGCAGCCAGAAACTGCTGAGAGTGAGGGAAGCACATAACATCAATAAGGGTACCTGATCTCATACCATGTAAAGTGGACCAGACGAAGGTCCGAAATTTACCTATAGGATGACCACTTGTATACCTATCCCGAATTGTACCCCACGTCTTTAAAATTAAAAAATGAATAAACAAAAGTACTGTCAACAAAAGCAAAACATACACAAATGGCTAGAAATGATCCTGATAATTCATAATGTGAGTATTGTTTCCATAAACCTGTTGACCATTTGTAGTTTTTCTTTTGAGAAGTGGCTATTCAGAAAATTTGCCCACTAGATTTGTTTTATTGCCACTGAGTTGACTGAGCTTCTTGCACATTCTGGTTTGAAATCCTTGTTGAATCAATATCTTGTAAACATTTCTCCCATTCCTTAGATTGTCTCTTTACTCTGTTGGTTGTTGTCTTTGCTGTGCAGACGCTTTTGAGCTTATGTAATCCCATTGTCTATTTTTGCTTTTGTTGCCTATGCTTTTAAGGTTTTAGTCAAAAAAATCTTTACTCAGACAAATGTCTTGTAGTGTTTCCTCAATATTTTCTTCTAGTAGTTTCATAATTTAAGGTTTTACATTTCAATCTTAAACCCATACTGATTTGATTTTTGTGTATGGTGAGAGATAGGAGTCTAGTTTCATCCTTCTGCATATTCAGTTTTCCCAGCACTATTTGTTGAAGAGATCGTCCTCTCCCCAATGTGTGGTGATTTTCTTGAAAATAAGTTGGTTATAAATGTGTGAATTTATTTCTGTTTTCCTTTCTGTTCATTTTGTCTATGTGTCTGTTTTTCTAACAATGCCATGCTATTTTGATCACTCTAGCTTTGTAGTTTATTTTGAAGTCTAATATGTGGTGTCTCCAGCTTTCTTCTTTTTGCTCAGGATTTCTCTGGTTATTTGAGGGTTTTTATGGTTCTAAACAAATTTTAGATATTTTTCTATTTCTGAAAAATATGTTATTGGTATCTTCATAAGGATTATATTAAATTTTAGATCACTCTGGATAGTATACACATTTTTAAAATATTAATTTTTCCAATTCATGAGCATGAAATATTTTTTTCATTCTTTAATATCCTCTTCTATTTATTTCATTAGTGTTATATAGTTTTCATTGCAGAGATCTTTCATATCTTTTGTTAAATTTATTCCTAGATACTTTTTGTAGCTACGGTAAATTATATATTTTCTTTTTTTCAGAATGTTCTCTGTCAAGATATAGAAACACTACTGATTTTTGTAAGTTGATTTTGTATCCTGCAATTTATTGAATTCATTTATCAGTTCAAAATCTTTGTTGTTGTTGTGGTTGTGGTTTGACTATTGAAAATTTTCTCAATAAAAATCGAATCATGTCATCTGCCAACAAGGATAATTTGACTTTCTCCTTTTCTATTTGAATGCTCTTTATATTTTTCTCTTGCCTATTTTTTCTGGCTAGAACTTCCAGGAGTATGTTGAATACAAATGGTGAATCTTGGCATCTTTGTTTTATTCCTGATCTTGAAAAAATCCTCTCAATTTTTCTCGGTTTAGAACTTTGGTAGCTGTGTGTTTGCCATATATTGCCTTTACTGTTTTGAGCTATGTTCTTTCTATACCCAATCTGTTGAGAGTTTTTATCATAAGGGATGTTAAATTTTATTGAATGCTTTACCTAATGAATTGATTATATGGTTTTTGTTTCTGATTCTGTAAATGTGATGCATCATGTTTAATGATTTTCATATTTGAACCATTCTTGCATTCCTGAGATGAATCACATTTGATCATGATGAATAATCTTTTTAATGTCTTATTGAATTCAGTTTGCTAGTATTTTGTTCAGGATTTTTGCATCTATGTTTATCAGAAATATTGGTCTGTACTTTTCTTTTTTGTTGTGTCCTTGTCTGGCTTTGGTATCAGAGTAATACTGACCTCACATAATTAGTTTGGAAATATTCCCTCTTTGTCAATTTTTTGTAATGTTTTGAGTAGAATTAGTATTAGTTCTTCTTTAAACATTAGGCAGAATTCAGCAGTGAGGCTGTGACCTCACATACAGTCTATCCTGAAGAACGCTTTGTGTGGTATTTAGAAAAACGTGGATTCTCCAGCAATGAGATCTATAAATTTCTGTTAGGTTCATTAAAGTTAAGTTTAACTTTGATGTTTATTTGTTATTTTTTTCTCTGAATAATGTATCTATTACTGCATTTGAGGTGTTGGAGTCCCCTACATTATTGCATTGCAGTCATTTTCTTCTTTTAGGTATGCCAATATCTGTTTGATTTATTTGGGTGCTTCAGTGTTGGGTGCATGTATATTTACAGTTGTTATATCCTCTTGCTGCATTAGCGCCTTTATCATTGTATAATGGACTTCTTTATCTTATTTTTAACCACTCTTGACTTAAAGCCTATTTTCATTCATGTATGTATAAATACTCTTGCTCTTTTTAGAATTTGCAAGGAATACCTGTTTCCGTTCCTTCACCCTCAGTCTTCATTCTGTGTGTGTCTTTATAGGTGAAGTGAGTTATTTCTAGACAGCATATAGTTGGGTCTTATTTTTATCTATTTCATTTAGCTACTTTATATTTTTAGTTAAATAATTTTATTCATCTGAATTTACTATTATCGTAAGTAAATATTCTCTTATTTTTATTGCTTATTTTCTGGTTGTTTTGTAGAGACTTCTTTTTTTCTCTCTCCCTTCCTTTGGGGTTATTTTCTCTAGTAGTATGTTTTGATTTCTTGCTATTTATGTTTAGTTGACTTATTATAGGACTTTGCTTTGTGGTTGCCAGTTAGCTTAATTTGACTTAAACAATGGTCTGTTGTTTTGTCCCATTTTGGGAGAGGAGTTGCAGTGAGCATCAGAAGTTAAAATACAGTGCTGGTAAAAACTTCTTGCCCTGCCATTGTTTCTTGGCCTGAGGTACAACTGAGAGGGAGCACTGAAACTTAACACTGCTCCAGAACTCACTCACTGCCCAGATGTTCTTCCTGTTCTGAGAACTTAAAGTAGTAGTTGGCTAAAGTAATAATTGGAACTTAAGGTTTCTGTAGTTTTTGTTTTTGCTTCCCCCCCCAGAACTCTATTGTCATCCTGTTGTAACACCCAATCCGGAAAAGACTTAAGCAAACACTTAGACTAAATCCCTACCTTCTAGTTGTTTCTGAATCGGGAGAAGTCTCCACAGATGCACCTGGGCTTTGCCGAAAGTCCAGATAGAAATTGAAACCTTGCTGTTTCACGATGCCACCAGTCAATCTCCTTAATGTGGCTTCCCCACTGATCAGATTACAGCATAGCTGCCACAATCAGCATGTCAACTGCTGCCAGCAGTACCTTGATCTCTGTTCTTGATTTATCAGAGGTGATTCAACCCTCCTGACACTTCTAGTGGTTCCTGTGGGTTGAGACCAGAGTGAGATTTTTATGAAAATTCCCAGATTAGTGAGAAGATTGAAAATCCACCTCCAATTTCCTCTTCTCACTTAAATAGCAATGGGTTTAGGAAAATTGTCTGAGTGTTGCTATGCCAGCTTGGGGGAGGAAGTGGTACACTTTGAAATGAACATTTGCTTTTATGGTCACAGCTTCTTTAGATTCTGTGGACCCAGGAGCTTCTTCTCCAAGTTCTAGTAGATTCAGGTTGGTATTCTTATCTTGGAATATTTTCTGGTTGTATTTTTGCTGGGGAAGTGATGCTAGGGGATTTTGTATTCTGCCATCTTGCTAATATCACTCCCTTAAATATCCTGTGTTTTTTACAGAAAAAGTATGCCTGGTCAGGTTCAGTGGCTCATGGCTGTAATCTCAGCACTTTGGGAAGCCAAAATGGGAGGAATATTTGAGCCCAAACATTCAAGACCAGCCTGGGTAACACAACAAGAACATATCTCAAAAAAAAAAAAAAAAAAAAAAAGCCTGACACAGACTGAACAGGATTTTTTTGTGTTTTTTATTTTTTTTTATTTTTTATTTTTTAATTTTTTTTTTGAGTTGGAGTCTCACTCGGTCGCCCAAACTGGAGTGCAGTGGCCGCTTCCGGCCACCGCGCCTCGACCTGCTGGGCTCCGGCGATCCTTCCGCCTCAGCCTTCCACGTAGCCGGAATTACAGGCGCGCGCTACCACGCCCGGCTGATTTTTTGATTTATTGTAAAGATGAGGTCTCGCTGCCCAGGTGGGTCTCGAACCCGCGGGCTCAGGCAATCCACTCACCTCAGCCTCCCAAAGGCGCGGGATTACAGGCTGAGCCACCGAGCCCGGCTGAACAGGATTTTTTTTAAAGACACAAATTATTTTTAAAAATGAAAGTAAAAACATAGACATATTGTACAGCCTTTCAGATTATAGAAAAAAAAATATGCCAGCAAATTAGTCTAAAGCCTTAAGGTGAAAATTACCAAATCTGACACAAGTTAATAGAAAACCAGTAAGCAGAGTGAATGAATAATCAGAAATATTTCCCCAAAGAAAAACCCAAGTCCACATTGCTTCAATGACAAGCTCTGACAAATATTTAAAGAAGTAATACCAATCCTTTATGCTTTCAGTTAACAAAGAATGAAGGCTATTTCCCAATATTATGAGGCCAGTATTAACCTGATACCAAAAACAAAGTTAATTCAACATTGATCATACATGAACTCTGCTTAACACATCTTATAAAACACATCTAGTGGTACTAGACAAACTGTCTGTTTGTGTGTGTGTGTGTGTGTTTCTTTCTTTCTTTTTTTTTGGAAAGTCTTTATGTCTTCCTCATTTTTAAATGACAGTTTTGTCAGGCATAGTATTCTTGACTGGCAATTTTTTTTTGTTTTTGTTTTCTGTTTGTATGTTTTCGGTACTTTGAATATGTCATCCCGTTCTCTCTTGGCCTGCCAAGTTTCTGCTGAGAAATTCATTGATAGTCTTAAGGAAGTTCCTTTATATGTGAAAAGTTACTTGTAAATTCTTTTTCATTTTTGATTTTTAATAATTTAATGATAATTTTTATAGCTTTTTAAAGTTGGCCTATTCAACATATTTAGGATCCTGCAGGCTTTGTAAATAGGAGTGTTCATTTTTCTTTCCAGATCTCAGAAGTTTGAAGTTATCATTTCTTTAAATAATTTTTCTGTCCTTTTCTCCTGGGATTCACCTAACTTGCTTATTTATTTGTTTGATGGTGTTCCATAATCGTAGACCTAAATAAAAAAGCAGAAACCCTAAAATCCTTAGGGGAAAAAACATGGGAAAATGTTCTGTCCTTGGGTTTGACAGTGTTCTTAGCTAACATACGAAGAGCACTATTTTAAAGGGAAAATATTGACCAAGTTACGTCATGAAAAACTTTTGTGTTCCAAAGGGTATTATTAAGAAAATTTAAAAGTCAGGCTACAGTCTCCCAAGACTAGAAAAGAACATTTGCAAATCTTATATATGACTTGTAGCCAGTGTGTGTATGTGTGTATTACAATTCAGTGACAACCTAATTAAACAATGAGCAAAAAATGTTAGTAAACATCTCACCAATATTGATATACAGATAGTTAAAGAGCACATAAAACAATGTTCCAAATAAATATTAATTGGAGAGAGGTTACTTTAAAATTGCAGTTAGTTACCACTATAAGCCAACTATAATTACTATAGTCAAAAAGAAAGATAGCATAAAGTATTGTTAAGAACTTAGAGAAACTGAAATCCATGTTCATTTCCAGTGTGAATATAAATGTTTATAGCTACATTAAAAAACATTTGGCAGTTTCTTAAAAGCCTGTACATAAATTTCTCATAAATTGCCCAGCAATTTTACTCTTAGGAATCTACATAAGAAAAAAAATGTGTATTCACACAAAGACATATAAACAGATATCAAGACAGCTTTATTCATAGTATTGAGAAACTAGAAGCCATTAGAATAGTTTTCAGTTTGTAAATACAAAACCAAAATGTGGTACTTTTGCACAATGGGATACTATTCAGCCATAAAAAGGAACCAATACTGATATATACTACAATAAAGATTAATCTAAAAAAATCATAAATGACAAAAGCTAAACACAAAAGGCAATATATTTTATGAATCATATATGTGAAAGGTCAAAGCAGACAAATTTACAAAAAGAGAAAATTGATCAGGGGTTGCCTAGAACTGAAGACAGGGACAGAGTTTAACTGCACATGGTCATGAAGGAAATTCATAGGATTATGAAAAGTTTCTAAAACTGAATCGTCCTGATAGACATGTCATTCTATAAGTTTACTAAAAATATCTTTCAATTTTATAATATCTTTTTTTTTTTGAGTTGGAATCTCACTCTGTTGCCCAGACTGGAGTGCAGTGGCCGGGAGCGGCCACTGCAGCCTCGACTTGCTGGTGGGCTCCAGCGATCCTTCCACCTCAGCCTTCCAAGCAGCCCGGCTGATTATTATTTTTTTATTTTTTTATTGTAGAGATGAGGTCTTGCTGCCCAGGTGGGTCTCGAACACGCGGGCTCAGGCAATCCACTCACCTCAGCCTCCCAAAGGCGCAGGATTACAGGCTGAGCCACCCAGTCCAGCTAATTTTATAATATCTTTGAGTAAATTTTATGATATTTAAATTGTACATCAAGCAATTTTTAAAAAGATGTCAAAATACTCACCAAATGCCTGTGTGTGTTTTATGTACAAAATAATGATTTGGGAAACTTAGTCAAGTTGAAGCTATATGCAAACCTAAGACCCAATAATTTTTCTTTTCCATGTATACCTACAGGCATGCTTCTTAAAATAGTATACATAAAATCATCTAAGAATTATGTAAGATTAAGTTTCTGATTTTGTAGACGTGAAAGCTTGAAATTTTGCACCAAAATAGATGATATCTATTTTGCTGGTCCATAATGTACATATCTTAGTAGACACATAGGAGAATATTTGTATAGCATTGTTGATGACAAAAAGTCAATAACTGGCAGGTTTATAAACAATTAAATAGAAAAATAAATCGACATCTATTTATACAATGGACTATTTTATAGCAATGAAATATATATATATATATATATATATATAAAAATAGATACACACTCCCCCACATATATGTGTGTGTATATGTGTGTATATATATATTTGTGTGTATATGTGTGTATATATATATTTTGTTTGTTTGTTTGTTTTTTAAGTTGGCATCTCACTCCATCGTGCAGGATGAAGTGCAGTAGCATGCTCATGGCCACCCCAGCATCGACCTGCTGGGCTCTGTTGATCCTTCCACCTCTGTCTTCCAAGTAGCCAAAACTACAGGCAAGTGCTACAATGATCAGGTAGTTTTTTTGTTTTATTGCAGAGATGAGGTCTCGCCAAGTTGCCCAGGCTGTTCTCGAACCCACAGGCTCCGACAATCCTCTGACCTCGACCTCCCAAAGTGCTGGGATTACAGGCTTGAGCCACTGCACCCAGCTGAAATAAATACTTAAATGAAATTAAACAGTAGGCAAAGCAAATAAACTATATAAATATTTATTTACATGAATGTATAGTATAATATACAGTGTCAGAGAAAATAGTAACTACCAGAAGAATAAGTATAACTCTTTGTGCCAAATATTTTAAACAACAAAGTGCCACAAAATATTTATTAGCAAGAATGCAACTATAATAAATGTAAATTATACATAATATGCATATGATAGAGATATGAACAGAAGTTATTGGATACTGTTTACTTAAGTGAGATAGAGGAAGAAAACATAATTGAGAAAGTGTTGACACAAAGCTTCAGCTGTGTTGACATGCAATCATTTCTTCAGCTGGGTGGTATGGATTTATGGGTGTTCAACATATTTTTAATATGCCTTTCTGTTTTACATATTTCATAATAATTTAAAATAAGTAATTTTTAGAAATGTAAATATTCCTAATGGGAATTATACTACAGCTATATGAATAAAACCTTAAAATCTTAATCTTGAGAACTGAAATTTTTCAAAATAAAGAAATAAACATACTCTTTTTTAAATTAGATAAAACATTTTCATAAAGTCTTCAATTTCCCTTATTTTTCATCTAAAAATGTAATGAATTCCTAATTGAATTGCCAACAGAAAATTTAAAGAACTAGAGTAGATGTTCTTAATTAACATAAACAAATAAATGCTCACAAACAGCCAGAAATATGCTGAAGTAAAAGAATTATTAGTAAAAATTAACTCTGATATCAAAATGTATAATTGTAATAATTAAAATAGGATACTAATGTAGAAATAAATAAGCACCCTAGAGTAATGGAATGAGAAATTCAGAAATATACCTAAATAAATACAGAAACTTAGTATATGAAAATTATAATAAAGGGTTAGTGGCCTAAAGATCCTTTATTCAATAAGTGATGTAGAGACAGCATCAGATATTTACAGAAGACATCAGAAAATATATCACATAGCAAAATTAATTACAGATAGAGCAAACACTTAAATGCGAAAAATACATTCATAAAATGTTTTAGGTGATAATTAGGGACATGTTAAAAAATTATCCTAGCATTAAAAAAAAAAGCCCTTTCAAAAATATGAGAAATTAAAAATTACTGAAGTTTGATGTTTTAGTTTTTTTTAAACTGCATGTTTAAAAACAAAGTTAAAACAAATGAAAAACTGAAGCAAACCTTTATTATACATATTACAGATGATGAGATAGATAACATTTTCAATAAATAAACGTCTTTATATATTAATGGAACAATTTAATGAGCCACGTAGGAAAATGGCAAAAAATGTGAGTGAACAGCTCAGAGAATGGCATGCAAATGGCTTTAAATGGCCGAAAAGAGGCACAATTTCACTACAAAATAAAAAAAATTCAAATTATCATTACAATGAGGTATCACTTTTGCTAGAGTGGTAAAGTTCAAACAAGTCTATAATACACTACAAGGTTTGACAGAGACACAGAAATTCTCTTACTTTCTTGGAGTTAGTGTAAAGTGGCAACTACATGAGGGCGACTCAGCAGCTCTCGCCATCTAAAATGCACATTAACTTTGGCCCAGTGCTTGGATTTCTGTGATTGTGTCCTGAAGATAAACTGGTATGTGTGCAAAATTTCAAACGCACAGGTTGTTTGAGCATGTATGTATATTGACAAAGGGTTAAGATAAACAAACAAAAAACACTTAAAAGTCTATCAGGAGGGACAACCCCTTTGGGTCCCCTCCCACTGTGGGAGTTTTTCTCTCCTCTCAATAAATCCTGCAAAAAAAAAAAAAGTCAATCAATAGAGTGATATTGTAAGTGTATGTTACTAAATATCATTCTTTGCATGTGATACAAATTAAAGATTAAACAGTGGATGGAACAATGTGTATAATATGCTACCATTCGTTTTAAAATGCATTGTATAATTCATACATAGAATATCCCTGAAAAGACACACAGGAAACCAATAGCAAGTGTTTTGGGGGAGAGGAGGGTGACCCAGGAATGTGAAAGGATGCACAATTTTCACAATATGTCTTTCTGCATAGTATCTATTTTGTAATCATATATGACTCAAAAAAAATAGTTACACAATATGCAATATGGGTGAAAGAATGGGACTCTTTGTCTTTCGCGTTTGTCTACAACTAAAAGACTAAGAGATAAAACAAAAGCTGTCATATATTTCCACATTCCAAAGGAAAGCACTGGACAACTGATGGAAGAGCTGTTAAAATCGACTCTTCCTCCCACCCATCATCCACTATCATGAAATATTCCTTACAGAGTAGCTGAGGGACGGATCAGTGAAGGCTGGAAGGTATTAGGTAAGAGATATTGCTCTGGTGTGGCCCCCTCATCTCCTATATTCCCTCTTAAAGAGGAGGAGGGTGATTTTCCTTGACCCTGTTACAGATTTGGGAGTTTCCAGAGAAGCCTCACAGAGACTGACCTGTGGCTCTGGAATTTTGCCGGGTGATGTCATGAGGCACTCACTTCTGAAGAAACTTACTTTTGAGAGGCTGTCTCGAGGGTACGAAGTGGGTGGACGGAGAGCCAGTACCATGTCTAACAATTCGGGGCAGAGGAAATATGTTATGATGGCAATTCTGGGGAACTCAGAGATAGAAGCTTGAGTAGATCACTTTGAAAAGAACGTCCAAGAAAGAGGGTTTCTTGGCCGCTAACTTCAGCAGAGAGGGTCTGTCTGGAAACTCCTGAGGCACCTTGGACGGCCTCAGAACGGAGGCATAGAAGTGGCATCCTTGGGATGGCTAGCATTCCGTGTCCACTTGACTGGATTAAGGGATGCCTAGACAGCTGGTGAAGCATCGCTTCTGCGTGTGTCTGTGAGGGTGGTTCCGGAAGAGACTGACGTGTGAGTCAGTAAACTGGGAAAGAAAGACCCACCCTCGGTGTTGATGGACACCACCCGACCGGGCAACAGCATGGCAAGCAAAGGCAGGAAGGAGGAGGGATATCGGTAGCTTGCTGAGTGCACTCACTCTCTCTCCCTTCCCTGGTGGGATGCTTTGCTTCCTCTCCTCCTGCTTTTGGATACCAGACTCCAGAATTTTTGACCTTTGGACCCTGGGACTTGGACCAGCAGCCTCCCGGGAATTCTTGGGCCTTTGGCCTCCAACGGAGGGCTGCAGGGTCAGTTTTCCTGGTTTGGAGGCTTTGGGGGCTTGTCTGAGCCATGCTACCAGCCTTTCTCATGGCCCGGTTTGTAGACAGCCTAGGGTGGGCTTTTTGCCTTGAAACTGTGTGAGCCAATTCTCCCTGATAAATTCCCTTTTATGTGTGCCTCTATCCTGGCTGTTCTGTCTCCCTGAACACAATGCCTCAGGGAGTTTTTGCAGGGAAGTTTCTGAGACTGCCATGAGATTTAAGAAACCCACATTCAGAGTCCACTCTGTTGAACAGATTACATCTGCTACCGTTTACCAGCAGGGGTCGACGAGGAAATGGAGAGACCTCACCTGAGCCCGCGGGTTGGAGACCGGCCTGGGCAGCGAGACCTCATCTTTGCAATAAATCAAAAAATCAGCTGGGCGTGGTGGCGCGCACCTGTCATTCCGGCTCCTCGGAAGGCTGAGGCGGGAGGATCGCCGGAGCCCAGCAGGTCGAGGCTGTGCTGGCCGGGAGCGGCCACTGCACTCCAGTCTGGGCGATGGAGTGAGACTCCAACTCAAAAAAAACAAACAAACAAACAAACAAACAAACAGAAAAACCAGAGAGACCAAGAAGGGAAGCAGAGATCCTGAGAAGCTAAGCAAGGGACAGGGAAGAAGTTCAGAGCCAGAGGTTGCAGGAGCGGGAAGCCCTTGCCATTTCAAGCAGCTTCACCGAGATCGGAGTGATGGGGCCACAAGCCAAGGAATGCCAGGGGCCACCAAGAGCGAAAGGAGACGAGGGACGGATTATCCGCAAGAGGGAGAACTGCCCCGATGACACCTCAATTTCAGCCCAGTGATACTGATTTCAGACTTCTGGTCTCCCGAGCTGCAAGGAAGTAGATTTGCGATGTTAAGGCTGAATAAATAAATAAATAAACAACAAAGTTGCCTCAAGTAGTAGGTGGAGGTGGGGACAGTGAGCCCAAAGCCTGGAGTCACCAAACAGAGGCTGGAACCTCAGTGGGACAATTAAGCGGATCGGAGGCCGAAGAAGAAATGTCGCCTGAGACAAAAGAAAGGGAGGGAAACGCCACGTTTTGCTTGCTCCCCCCACCCTCCACCCTTTGTCTCCATCTTATTCGATGTTTTCCACTGGTCGAGCCTGGCCAGAAGTTCACCCCTCGCTGAGCTTGTAGTCAGCCAAGTCCAGCTACCCTAAATTACAGAGCAGAGGGAAAGGCTGAGGGATGTGTCTGAGTGCCGTGGTGCCCCCAAACAACCACAGCAGGCAGAGGAGACCTTCTGTGTTCTTTCGGGTGTGGCCCGGCAGGAGGGAGGGAGCCCAAGGCCCCAGGGCCGAAAGCGTCAATCAGGAATTCTCTTCCGCCTCCCTCTCAGTATCAGCCACCGTGTTCTTCTGTGTGTAATTCCCCTTCACTGAGCCTTCACGGTTCACGTTTTTCCAGAGTTCAGAACCAGGGGCTAGATGGCTATGGTCCAAATCTTGGCTCTGTCTGAATACTGAGGGGCGCTGGAATGATGACCAAGCCTCTCTCCTTCATGGTCCTACCATCTGTCAAAGGAGGTAATAACAGCACCTGCTTCACAGGACTGTTGTGAAAGTTAATGCAAGGTGTCTGTTGTGAGAGACACACTAGACAGAGGCTGGATGTTGTTACCCTTTGGATGTAGGAATATGTCTTTGGATCTTCCAACGAGCAATTCTTATCCATTCAGGTGTGGTTTGGAACTAGAGCAATTTTGTGCCGTTTATTTGTTTATTTATTCATTCATTTTTAAAAAAGATTATTTTCTACCACATTTGTTACCACAGGGAAATTTATGTGAACATACAATTGCTCAGATTCAGTTCCTCAATATTTCTTAAGGGTTTAATCGATTTTATAGGTGGCTTTCCTAAAATAAATGATAAACGACTGTATAAAAATGAGCACATTTGACTGATTTGAATTCCATGGGAAAATGGAAATCTTATCTGTGACTATATGTCTGTCATATATTTTAAAGCTACCTTTGTATAGATAATTTTGTGTACATTTCTTCTTAATATACACATTTTAGGAAATTTAAGTATTGACCAAGGAGCGCTAACATTTAACTTATGGAAGAAAAGAAAAAATACACTTTTGTTGTAATGTTTTTCATATTTTTTCTTTGCTATATTTTCCTATAAAGAACTTTGGTCCCTGACTTCTGTTTCTGGTAGAGTCTATGCATTCCTGCCATATTCTGTCATTCTGTGCAGGTGGTAGTTTACGAAGGAGAGATAAATTATAAATGGTCTCCCCTGACTGAGGCCCCCGCCTCAGTGAGCAATCATCTCCAGAATGACAGGCTCACAGTCCCACATCTCTTATACTTGGTTCTTTTTACCTTGCCAATGGGATGATTTTCAAATTAAACCCTCACATATCCACCTTACAAGGAAGCCGTGAGTTTGATTGTCTCGGGTTGTGCCTTTCAGGCAGTCTAATGAACACCTGTCATTTTCAGATCTACATAATTTAAAGCACTGTTTATTTTCTTCTCCTCGCCCCCTTGCTAAATAAAGGTTATAGCACTACCCAGTACCCAAAACTCCCCCCGACACACACTCCTCCACCAGCAAAAGCACATCCAGCCAGGCTGTTTTATGTCCAATTTGTTTATCGTGATGAGAAATGAGGGAATCTTTGGCAGAGATCATTAATTTTATAGCTTGTGTTTCAAAAAGTAGTTCCTGGGCTATTTACATCTCTTCATATTAACACCTGAGAAAATGAGCCTGCTGAAGACATAAACTTGAAAGCAAAGTGTGTTTACCGTCCTCCTCTAAATATAATTCATGGCTCAGAACAGATCTTTATGACTCATGATCAAATATTTTTTTGAGGTTGCATTTGATGTTTGCTGCAGTGACACTGAATGTCTTTGGGTCTTTTGATTCAAAGACATTTAGCTGCCAGTTGGATTTTGATATTCAAGATGGAATTATTACAATCTATCTTGGCAGTGAGAATAGCTCTTTGAATAACCTGGTAGGAGTTTTTTGAGTGTCATGCATTGCAAAAGATTTTCAGTCTAAAAAAGAAAATTACTTATTTGGTGAGAGGAAGGTGTGAAAAGAATCCCAAAGATTACACATTGTCATGTTATTGTTTTGATAGTTAGGGCAAATGAAATCTGATAGGCTGACCTATACAAGGACAGAGTTTGTTATAGCCTCAGCACCTATACAATGCTTGACACCAAACATGCTCTGAAATCAATGTATTATAGAATGAAAGAATGTCTACTCTTCGTTTCTTAATTTTTTCTTTGTCTAATGCATGATAATTGAACATGTACTGGCTAATCAATTAGAAGTGTGTGAAGCAGAGACCAGGTTCCTAATCAGAGATGCTGTGAAAAGAACGAGATGGGCTTTGAGCAAAAACTTGGACCAAATCTTTTCTACGTTCAGTCATCCTAAATGCTGACCCATATTCCTTGGCCTGCCTGACACCACTTCAACAGAAATTAATTCTGTATTTATTTATAGACCTAAAACTATATATTCTCTTTAGAACGACTGTCATGAAATCTAGAGATGTATTTTATTATCTTCCTTTCACTGTTTCCTCAAGATGCAAAGTAATTTGCAATGTTTATCTACCATTCTCACCAAAGTTTAGAGAAATGATGGGGAAGACACACAAAGGACAAAAAGGAAGCCACAGGAAAGAGGGGATAAAAGGAAGCAAAATTTTCTGCAACATTTTAGAAGACTGAAAGAGAAGAAGACCTTATAGCTATGCTAGGAACTCAGCCCAGAGAAGCTGGAGCGAGTGGTGAGCTGAGGATATTTTTCTCAGAGTAGGGGGTCTCTGCTCTGGTTTGATAGTGGTGGAGAAAGAAAGTCAGAGCAGGTAGAGGGCAGAAACCATGGAGATTAATTAATCAGAGATATCAGATTATCTCTCCCTCAACCCACCCCATGCAGTTTCAGCTACCAAAGAGTATACTCCAAACCAAAATGAGAGGATTCCTGTTCAGTTGTTTCTTACTATCAGCCTGGAGAAAGCCAGAACTCCTAGTTCAACCTCATGTAAGGACTTGGTCTTTGGAATTGTGGGAAGGATGTGGGGTCACCATTCTCATACCTATATCACTTCTAGGCAAATAAATTATCCACATGTACAGACTTATAATGAGCTCACACCTGCTCAGACATAGAAACTTATAGGTAGACAGACTGATGTAAGAACAGTTGAAGCCTATGGCAACTTCTTATGCTAATCAACATTTCTCTTTATTCATAACTATGAATGAGTAGCCAAGAGTTCACCAAATATTTCAGAAAAAACAAATGTGACAACAGCAACAACAAAATAGAAACGTGCAGAGGCAAAATTCATGCACCCAAATAAAATGAACAGGTATGTGAGAAGAAAAACAAAGAATATAATGGAAAAATATCTTCCAGAAGATAAAAGAAATTGTATTTCTTTATTAATTAGTAAATACCAGGCACCTGCTATGAGGCAGGATCTGTTGCAGCAAAGTGAATATATCATAATAAGCAGGACAGATGACATATCTGCCCTCATGAAGCTTATATTCTAGTGGGTACAGTAGATATTAAAGAAATTAGGAAGTGAAATAAAATTTCAGGCTGCAGTAACTACTAAAAAGCTAATTAAGCAGGTTAAAAAACAAAACAATTGCAAGCACCCAAGTTTACTTTATCTGACTGTAACAGACAACAAATGCAATGATATGTCAAGGAATTCTAGAGAATCAGGCTTTTCTAATGATTAAAATCAAGCCACAAAACTGGTGTTTTGGAAGAAACCGGTGCCGCCACCCCCTGATGCCATCCACATGTTGGCATGCACCTTCATCATCAGAAACTCCCAAAATCACTGCAGCTGCAGCATCAGGAGAGACCATGCCACTGTCTCCTCTGTCAGGAAACCGTGAAGTCCCACTTTATCACAGGCTTCCAACTTAAGGACTAGAGTTGGTGCATCTGATGGTAGAACCTTGGACTTCCTAGCAACCAAAAGAGGTTGCAACAGTCCATGGCATCTTCAGTTTTGGAGTATGAAGGAGCCTCTGGTTCTCAAACGGAGGCTTCCTGAGACACAGAAAGGGGTTTAGGAGTGCGGACTGCCAAATCAAATGGCAAGCATCTACCACAGTGGACGAAAGGGTCAGTCTACAATTCTACAGCATATTTCTATCTTCTTCCACCTTCAATGACTTTGTGGCTTTTTTTTCATTTCAAAAGGAAAAGAGTAGGATTCAATAATTGCTGAAGTTACTTTCACCTTTAAATTCTAAGATTTGTTGATTCAAAGAGAAACAAAATCACAAGCTGATGCAGTTCAAACATGATGTTCAGAAAGTACAAATATGGGACAAATTGGGAAGAGAATTTTCTGAGACAAACAAGAAATTCGGTGTAGTCTTCATTTGTAGCTTGACAGAATGTAGGCTTACAAAGAAGAGACAGAGAGAATGGAGTTCACAAAGAAGCTGACTCATGCACTTAGGAGACAGTTGAATTATTCTACTTAGAAAAATGATTCAGTTGAAGTGACTTATACCCGAAGAAAACCATAGCTTAGCCTCATACTCGTAGAAAAGGAAGTCTACGCACCACCTGAAACTTACAACACTGAATGTCTTACCTGAGGTTGGAAAAATCTAAAAATGTAAGAAAGTAATATCACTCATTTACTTAGTCAATCATTCATTAATTCAGCAAACATTCTGTCTCACCGCCTGCATTCATTGAAAAAAAATGTATGCTCCCTGCTTCAAGGGCTTAGAGCCTAGATACATTGATTGTATCAGTATAGCAAGTATCATATAATTAGTAAACCTATCATGATCTGAGAGAACAGAAAAAGAGTACCTAACAGTTTGGGAAGAATATATACATATATGCAAATATATACTATAAATAGTACACATACGCATATATACTATGAATAGTGCAGATACACACATACACTATATATGTGTGTATATATATTTCTAAGAGGAGATTAAGCTACATCTTGAAGGAAAGAAGGTAATATGAGAGGATAAAGAGAGGATGGTTGTTGCAGGGGAAAAAAAGAACATATGATTTGAGAAAAACACTGAAAAATGAAGGTCTCTGATTTTTGGGGAACTCTTTTGGAAATTCAGGGTCACTGCCATTGAGATGGTGGTCTCATACAGAGCGAAGACTTGGGCCACTTCTCCTGGACTGTGTGTGTATGCTACGTCATTGGAGCTACATTCTGAAAACGGCAAATTGGTACAGGACAACTTAGCCTAAGAAAATAACAAGGTCAAGTGGACAAGGAGTTTGGAGGGGAGGAGCAACATAACATATGAAAAGATGATTTTAATAAAACAGGAATGAATTGATGACAGTTCCAAGGACACGTGATGGAGATTTAAACAACAACATGATAGGCTCAAGAGAAAACCGGGACCACAAAAGAAATGGCAAGGATGTGAGGGGAGGCATATGTTCATTAGTTGAATTTAGCCATTCCATATTGTAGATGTATTTCGAAACAACATGTTGAACATGATAAGTACACATCGTATTTATTTGTCAATTAGAAAATAAATTAAGAAAAGCCAGGCTCGGTGGCTCAGCCTGTCATCCCAGCACATTGGGAGGCTGAGGGGAGTGGATTGCCTGAGCCCACAGGTTTGAGACCTACCCGGGCAGCTTGGTGAGGCCTCATCTCTACAATAAATTTTTAAAAAATTAGCCAGGCATCTTAGTGCATGCCTGTAGTTCTGGCTACTTGGAAGGCTGAGGCAGAAGTGTCATCAGAGCCCAACAGGTCGTCGCTGGGGTGGCCGTAAGCGTGACACTGCACTCCAGCCTGGGCGATGGAGTGACTTCGACTCAAAAAAAAAAAATAAATAAAAGAAAGAAAGAAAAGGAGAGAATATGGAAGTGCAGTTCAGAGAATCCAGGGAAGTAGAAATTTGAGGGTGGTTTCCTCAATTTCTGCCAAGCTACTTTCAATCGAAGAAACTGGAATACAAAATTATGTGTATTTTTGCATGTGCATACATGTATTTATATACAGTATATATACACAAAGATCTAGAGAAATGCAAGAGAATATGTTGTCACACCATATTTGTTCTGGGATCAATAACCCTGATGTCACAGTTTATAAATGGTTGCATTTTTATAAGGTTAATGTATTCAAGAAATGCTTGTCTTAAGAAAAAGATAATATTTTGTTCGATCTTTCTGAACAATATTTAGCTCCCAAGAAAAATGAAAGACCAGGCTTTGAACTGTGGGAATCAATGAAGTGAGTTTTATAGGAGTCTGACATGAGCTATGGATAATGAGAAGATGGTACCAAGTAAGTGAGCAAACTGCACATACAGAGAACAAGTGTAGAGCGCTAACAAAGTTAAAATACTCTTTTCAGCACCTTTGAGTTCCTTGTAGATCCTAGATGTTAGGCCTTTGTCAGGCATGGAGTTGGCAAATACTTTTTCCCAGTCTGTGGGCTGTCTCCCTGCTCTCTTGATGGTTTCTTTGGCTTTGCAGAAGCTTGACAGTTTAATGAGGTCCCACTTGTTTATATAATCTTTTATGGCCTGGGCACCTAAGGTTTTAATCAGGAATTAAATGCCAGTTCCAATTTCCATAAGGTTATGTCTCTGATCCATTTAGAGTTGATTTTTGTGTATGGGGATAGGTAGGGTTCTTGATTTAGTCTTCTGCATGTGGTCAGCCAGTTTTCCCAGCACCATTTACTGAATAAGTTCTTCTCACCCCAGTCATTGGTGGTGAAGGCTTTGCCAAAGATGATTGGTTGAGAAATTGAGGTTTTGCTTCTGGAATATCTATCCTGTTGCATGGGTCTATATGCCTGTTCTTGTTCTAATACAAGGCCGTCTTTATTATTGTAGCTTTATAATGTACATGGTGATTCCTAAAAGATCTTAAAAATTGACCTTCCATATGATCCTGTAATTCCCCTACTGAGAATATACCCGGGAGAATTCAGATTACTCTATAAAAAAGATACCTGCACACGTATGTTTATCGCAGCATTGTTCACAGTAGCAAGAACATGGAACCAACCATGCTGCCCATCAAGAGGACTGGATTAAAAAAATGTGGTACATATACACGATGGAATATTACGCAGCCATAAAGAAGAACAAAGTCATGAATTTCACAGCAACCTGGACGGACTTAAGAATCTTTAATAATATGTGATCTTTCACAGAAACAAATAACTGGGTATGACATGTTCTTACTCATAAGCGGACCTTAAACAATTATCGCAATACTATAAGAAGAAGATTGACTGTAGCAGGAAACTGCTGGGTGTGGGCAGGGAAGCGGATTGGCAGTAGTGGGAGTCTTCCTGGGGAAGGGGGGGCACACCTCATCAACAAGGATATCTGCATAATGGACACTGACTTGTACCCCACATCTTTAAAATAGATAGATAGATAGATAATAAAATAAAATAATCAGCTCCCTCTAAAAGAACCATTGCTCTTGGTCTGTGGGTGATCATAGTAGAAGTAATTGAGAGAAGGTTGGTTTAATAAACAATTTTGAGACAGAATGTGGTCACATGAGATAAATAGACTGACCTGGGATGGCCGGCTATTGGTGGCTGGAGGGAAAGAATAGAAGAGTCCAGGAACTGGGAGGGCCGGGAGGGTTGAGCAGGCACCTGCGAGCAGTAGAAATAGAAAAGATAAATATTGGTAGTTGAGCTGAAGTCCAATAGGAAGACAAAACAGAAAAGTCATGTCAGACAGCCGGACTATCTGAAATGCACACAATGGCCCATGATGGCAAGACAGGTCCATGAAACTAGAATTAACTGGACGCGTCTGAATGACGTGTGTACCTGTGTGCTTTTAGACTCGGGATGCTGAGACGCTATCAAGCATGTTTCGAGAGGAATGTGGTGGGCAGAGAAAGCACGGGGTTAGAGAAATGCAGGAGTCACATCTTACCTGATCTTATGTGGAACATCATGGAGCACGGAGCCTTGGCTTTATCTGATCATGTGGTGTCATCATGAGAAAGATTTATGGGAAGATTGGCAATTTTGAAATATCTAACACACAGTAGAGAATGAAGGGAGGAAGGGAGACACAGGATAGATGCAGTGGTTCTCAAAAGTTCTTTTAATATGAAATTTGCCTGGGGTTATTGTTAAAATACAGATTAGGATTCAGTAGCTTATAGCGGCACCCGAGTTTCTGCATTTGTAACGTTTCTTGCAGTGTGAAGATGCAAGGCTGCTGGTTCACACACAGCACTTTGAGTTGCAAGGGTCAAAAGATCATTTTATGACCCTGGTGAAGTGAGAGGGACCTGAACTACGAAGTGTAGTTGTTACAGTACACCTGTTGAGTGCCTTAACTAAGTGATTTCCTGGTATGTCTCAATGATGATATGTCGCACACATAAATTTCAATCACTGACCGCTATTGCCACTTAAGAATGCTCACACAGACCTGTGTCCTTGGGTTTCCCCTTCTGTGTGAATCAAGGATGCACTCTATTAACATGCTCCTTCAAAAAAACACTCGTTTCATTTATGGGTATGTTCTGAAGGAAGTTTTACGTTCAACTGGTTTTCCCTAATAGAAATACCAAAACAGATCTCAAAAGAGTAATGCAATTTTTGCAATCCTCACTGAAGTAAGTTTCTACTCCAAGCTAGAGAGACTGTGCATATTAAATATGTTCCTTTGCAGCCTGTGTTTAAACACTGATTAATGAGGCTTCTGTTTTCCCTCTTGTCCAAACTAATCTGAGGATCCATACTTGTCAGTTGGGGAGGTTTTTTTTAATATTTCCATCTCCTTCCAGTTAAATGCACATATTATTCATTTTGGGCATTGATTTTAAATTAAAGAATGACTGAGTCTTCATTTCCTAAATGCAGAACCAAAGGGAAAGAAGAGTTCTACAAAGGTTTTATTTTTGTCAGTTGGGTCAAACAGTTCCCTGAAGTCAATCCTTCCTCAATATCTGACAAAAGCTGTATATCCTATGCAAAAATACTGGGTCTATAGAAGTTTGATTTAGTTGTGAAATGTTTTCTCAGCCCAGTTACAGCTTTGTTTTTTCTTACCTCAGGTTTATTCTTTCTTATTTTTTGCACCCATTTCTAGTCTTTTGTGAGAACTTTTTCTTTTTTTTCTTTTTTTGTTCACTGAAAACACTATCCAAGTTCCTCCTGTAAAAAAAAAATTAGATGTCTATTAAATTTAAAAAAAGAAGTGAAATATTTCTCTACAAATGAAAAACATACATTCGGTCCACTGTCTAAAACCGTAGACGGTCCAATGTTTTACTCAACTCCCAAGTTAAGAAGTTGGAGTGCTGTGCTTTGAGTGTCCTAAGAGAAGACCAAGACTGCTCTGGGCCAGCAACAAGGGCCGTATATTCATAGCACAACACACAGCACTTGGTTCATGATCATGTCACGCATCCTGAATCCAACAGGATTAAGGCTGAGAGCCCCGGAGAGACACCGGCCATACAGCGTATGTGTGTCATAGCTGAGGAACCTGGATCTTTTATAATGAGCCGTAAGCAAACCTACCCTGCTTTTGCCACAGCGAGAGACACAGTCTTCGTTATCCTGGGCAGTAACCTAATCTGTCCTCTTCTCTAGAAGCAGATACTGTATCTTCCAAGACCGTTCACCACATGAGTGTCATTGACAAGACAGTCCAGAGCAATAACATTGTCAGTGCCTTTGCTCACACGAGGTAAGGACGTGACAGACTCAGGGACAGTTGTGTCCCTCAACTATAACTGATTTCTGTAAGTTGAGATGTAAAGTATCAATACCAAGTTGGCAAATACAAAAGTTTATGTTTTTAAATTCATCTTGCTCAATGGCCCCGACGACAAGTCACTGTCACATTTCTCAATGAAGGCATCATGAAAAGACCTCTGGAGTTTAAAAGTCATAAGTTTAATTGTGGCTCAGCTACTTTGAGATAAATCATTTTGGACGATATATTTTACCTACCTTACCCTCAGATGCCAAGAACCTAAGAAGGACAATGCCACCTCTCCTCTGTCGTCGGAATCTCCCAGTATAGCTCTTGAAATACTGTCGGCATTCACTAAGTATATTTGCTTCTCACATCTTTCTTTCTTTTACTCACTTTAATAGTTTTCTTCTGTAAGTAGAAGTATCCTAACCTCCTTACTCAATTCTAAGTAGTCATGAAAAGAACTGTCTACTGCTTGCTTTCACTTTATTCTCTGACTAATTAGAGAAGAAAAGAAGAAATAACCTGGAAAAATCTTGTTAGAGGGGCAAAAAGCAAACACACTGGATTGCAAATTTCATTACAAAGTAACTGTAAGAAAGCAATTGCTACGGTGATGCAACTTGATTAATTATGTTTCTCTTCATGCACATGGCTTAGCGGTTGGAGAATAATATAAATTTTGGAGTCATGCCTGTCTTAAACCCAACTCTGTAGCTTAGCTTGTAAGCCTATAATGGTATCAGACCTGAGAGTTTTCAGTTTTCTATGTATAATATGGGTTTTAAAATATGTATCCACCTTATCGTGGAGACTAAATGAGATAACATGGGTGAAATTCCTAACACACTGTATTGTGTATGCACAAAAAACTTGGTTTCTTTTTCTTTCCCTCTATCATTCATTTCACAAAGTTATTTTTGATCAAATATTGGAGGACTTTTGTTTACCTCTGAGAAACAACTCATTTGACGTTGCTCTTCTTTTCCCCATGCCATTTCTGTTTTCTTCTTTGTAATTACTACAATTCTCAAATGAGTGACCAATGTTCATTGCTCTTCAATACATTTTCTTAAATAAAAGCCCTTGAATCACCCTAATCCTAAAATAAATAAATGCAGATCCAATCCCAAAACACCCACCCCTGCCATGTTTTGAGCATATTTTTTTCCTGGTGCACTTTGCAGCAAATTAAATTCTTCAAAAATGGCCACAGAAATATTTCCAGTTTCCCATATTCTCTTAGAACCTTGTCACTGCTCATCAAGAGGCAGAGTCTGTTTCCCTCCCTTTGAGCAGGCCTGTGACTGCTCTGGCACGTGAGATGAGACAGAAATCATGCCATGGGACTTCCAAGACTGGGAGGGCCTAAAAATGATACAGCTGCTTCCTGGCTCTTTCTCTCTCTTGGCCTTTGAGTCTGGCAGCTGTACCGTGATGAGGTTGACCCGCAGGGTGTGGTGGTCCAGCCCTGAAGCCCCTGTAGGCAGCCCGCATCAGCTACTAGAAGCGAATGAACAGCCTCAAGGTGATTCTAGCTGCTGCGTCCTTCCAGGCTTTGCAGCTTCCTTGCAAAGGCCCCAAACATGGCGGAGCAGAGACAATCTATCCCCATTGCACCTTGTCTGCATGACTGACCCAGAGATTCTATAAACTTAATAAGTGCTCTCTTTCATGCGTTTTGGAGATTTTTTTTTCTCCACCTGGTAACTGAGACCATACTCGTTATCAACCGTTTCTTCTGGAAACGCTCCCCTATTCAAGTGTGAAGATACTTCAGTACCCTAGGCTTTCACCTAATCTTTTTAAGATCCCTCCCTTTTGCTGTAATCCTTTTTTTTTTTTTTTTTTGCTCTTTAACTGATAGCAACATTTGCTCTCTGGACCTTTCCTCTCAGCCCTTCACTGTCTATTGTCAGGGACGCAGTTTCATGGCTAAGTGTTTTTAAGCCTCTGTCTCAGAGGAACAACTGTGGAGACACAAGTGAAGCCAGCTCCTAAGGAACAAAGCTTATGGAGACTTTCATGCTCGGGATCAGGCAAGCGCCTTCTTGCATTTGTGTCATAGGTGCTTCATTTGCCTTATTGAGTCCCAGCCTCTAATTTGCCTCTGGATACATTTCTGTCAAAATCTCAGCCCTGTGTCTGTGGTGCGATGATAAAATAAACAGGCTCATGAGTTTGGATTTGAATCCCATCTGCCACTAACAATCTATGTCATGGTGGGGGATTATTTTCACTCTAAGTGCTTTAGTTTGGCCATCTATAAGATGAGGATAACAATATTATGCGTGCCTTAGGCCTAAAGGAGAGATGAAATGAATTAATACAAATGAATAACTTACCACACAAGCCATGAATAAAAGTTAGCCATGATTATTCTCTAATTATTTTCTGACTGCTACATGTCTTCTCATTATAGTAATCCCCACATATGTGAAATCAGACTCATGGTCAAAGCCTAAAGTAACACTGACTTTTTTCTCTCTGCTCCAGATGATGGTACTAATATTATTTAAGTTACTTAGAAAATATATATAGTAAATTTTTTTTAAATGGCTTAAAAAGAAATGGTAATTCAAAAATGCTACTTAGTTTGCAACTTGGATGGATTTAGAGCCAATCATACTCAGTGATCTAACACAGAAACAAAGAACAGAGTACCGTATGTTTTCACTCATGAGTGGACCTTGAACAATTATTATAATACTCTAAGAAGGGGATTGGCAGTAGTGGGAAACTGTCAGGGGGTGGGGGGTGGGATTGGCAGTTGAGGGAAACTGCTAGGGAGGGAGGGGCTACCTCTTTAACAAGGGTACCTGTGTCATCAACATTTGTATACCTAACCCTGAATTGTACCCCACATCTTTGTAAAAAAAAAAAAAAGTTACTTAGGCCCACATATAAAATAATTTTAAACTGCTGTCCCTCTGCTATCATTTTTGTTATGCCAATATCCCTTGTACTCCTCTCTTCATCTGATGTTTTGGCCTTCAGGTATTTCAGTAAATCCTGATCATGTGAAAATTAGCATTTATGTTCATTTGACCAGGAAGTCAGTAGAACTTCCCCCACCCCAAATGTTTCCAAAGGCATCTTTATGGCCATTTATCTGTTGTGCATCATTTCACATTTACATTCTTTCAAGCTGACTATTCTAAATTTTTTTATATGTCAATCATATAAAAAAGTTAGCTGGGTTTATCACACCAATGTATACATTCTAGGATTGCTATCAAGGATGTTCAAAAAGCAAACTTGATGAACTTATCTGACCTTGTTTTTCATTAAATTGCAAAGTAACTTTTCCTGGTGGATGTTTTCTGATTATGCCATAAAATAAAATTGCTAACTTAAATATCAGCCTTTGTACATTTTAATTCTTTCTTCTGATAAGCGTGACCTGTCTGTGAGCTGGGCTCGGTGGCTCAGCCTGTAATCCCGCGCCTTGGGAGGCTGAGGTGAGTGGATTGCCCGAGCCCGTGGGTTCGAGACCTGCCTGGGCAGCGAGAACTCATCTCTACAATAAATCAAAAAAATTAGCCTGGCGTGGTAGCACGCACCTATAATTCCGGCTACTTGGAAGGCTGAGGCGGAAGGATCGCTGGAGCCCAGCAGGTGAGTCTGCTCCAGCGAGGCGGGAGTGGCCACTGCACTCCAGTCTGGGCGAGTGAGACTCCAACTCAAAAAAAAAAATAAAACTGGCTATGTTTCGTTTGTAAATTTTGTTATTATTGAGCACTGCTCAATATTGCATAAACACGAATAGAACTATAGGCATAGAAACAAACCAAAAGAATTATCATTATTTTTAAAAGTTTTGATTATGTAAAAAAACTTCAGCTATTCAGAATTATCTCCCCCTCCGGGATTCTAAATAATATAAATGTTATTTATAATCACTCACTGGATTAGTCAATTTACTTATTTTCTGTAGAAATAAATGTATTTTTTTCCTGAGGTATGTTGTGTAAAAATACATTTTTAGAAGATTCTATGAAGATTTGCAAATCAGACACAAATTGTTATGACCAGATCACAGAATCACCGAAAAATTCATAAAGGACATAATATTTTTCTGGATAGATTTTATCTAAAGCAATATTATATTAATACAATAACTGTATTAATCTTTTAAAACTTATATTAAAATTTATTTTAATATTGCATAAGATCCAAACAAGTTTTCTTTTTAATATAGGGATTCGAGCTCAAGTTCTGAATAAATAATACTGAATTTATTAATGTTTTTCTTGGCATTTTCTAGGCATCCTGAAGCCTTAAAAAATTTTGTACTATTATCATGAGTTAAATGGTCTTCTTAGTTTTGATACTATAATCACAAGAAAAAAACTAAACAAGACTATTTCCAAAGTAGTGCATAACTTTTTTTCTGACAGAAAAATTTAAGTTGAAAAAGATGGTTTTGCTAGGCAAATCAGTGAATTGTAGAAATTTTTTTTAAAAAGATGTTAGGGAAAAAATCTTTCATGAGATACTAACATTTTGATCTATCAAAGAGGATGAAATAAATAGTCTTGCAGGGAGAAATCTCAACAGTCTATCTTTTGTAGAAAATGTGTCCTTCCTTTGAGTCCTGAACAGTTGATAAATAATTAAGACAGTGACCCAATATACTGATAAATTGTAGTTAAGTTTTCTCTAGGGAGCCAGGCAAGGGTTGGGTGACTGAGTATTTTTGCATTGCTCAAACCACTGTATGTGTATCTGGAATGTCTCTCATGTGAAAAGCAATAAAAAAAATAGTAAGACAAGTCTATTGGGATATTCAAGTTGTAGAAATAACATCTGATCTTAATTATCATCTTCTATAATATTTAATGTGAGCCATCAGAACTATTAACAGGAAAAAAAACCAGCAAATGCATTTGCTCCAAGAACATAATACATTTAGGATGAAGAAAACGTGTATTACTGTACATCAAACTGCCTCATCCCTGACTACTTATGATTAGCGTGAAGATCAAAAATGCCTAAATTCTATTAGATCATCGAAAGCCAAGAATTCAGCCTGGCATTTATTTGAAACATTGTCTCATGGACTGAAGAATGACCAGTGTGCTAGATCTCCAGTCAGATGATAAATAGAGGCTTATTCAGCCAGGAGGCTTCCTGTGAAGTGTTATGGGGATGAGAGCTGTATTGTATTTAATTTGTCATTGTTATTAATGATATGGAGAAGAGGATAAACAACAGATAAATTAAATGAGCAGGCAGTGGAAGATTGGAAAGTGTTGCATGCCAATACAATACAACGACGAGGCCCAAAGCAAGCTGAAAATCCATACTGCACCCAAGAGATAACAAAGCACTGTTTAAACCAGAAAATAACAAAATGCACACAAAAGCCAATAAAATATGTACCTTTGGGGAAAATGAAACACACACACACACACACACACACACAGAGAGAAAGAATCAAGTTGGAATAATCAAGACTTGAGTGGCCTAGTACATAGCATATATGTAGTTTTAATATGTCAAGTAGCCAGGGATCCCTGAAGACTCTATTTTCTTCTCCTTTGTGGTACTTCTTCGCAGCTGCAATGTCAAGTTTGTGTATTAACTCTTATTGAAAATGATTATTTAAATAGAAATTATATATAGTGTGTGATTTCTTCTGAAAATATAATATAAATCAAAGTTGAAAGAACAGTGACTTCGCAAAAATTCAGTTTCATAATAATTGCTTTTTAATCCTACCAGTATAGAAACCATCAGTCATATTTCTATGCTTCATGTGAACATGAGGGACAAGTAGATTCCCACTTCTACTTAAGTCTGTGCTCTTGACTAAATAAATAGAGATGTCTTGTATGTGTGTGATCATTTTCCGTGAGTCCACAGGATCCAATTCTGTAAATACATTTCAGAATTGCCTTCTGTGTGATCCTAATTCTTTTTCACATCTCTGATCTATACAATAATGTTTATGATTTCAAAAATTGTGACTAGTAAAAGAGAAAACAGAAAAAAAACATTGGGACTATCTACATAAAACCAAATGATTCAGAACAGCAATTGGGTTTCACCTCAACACACATTATGCTGACTGCTCTCTCTTCCTCTGTAGGAAGAAGGAATTCAGCTGGTACTGGAGCTACCGATCAACATAATAGGGCCAATTTATTGACTCCAACAGTAATAGACTTCAAAGAGGCATATAACAAATAACAAAATACTAAAAAATTTAAAAGGCTGAGAAGTCGACTATAGATCCACCAAATTGTGTTAGCTCAGAGTATAGTGATCACATTAGAACATTCTTGGAACTCACAGTCAGTAAAAAGATTAGGTCATTTATATTAACCCTCAAACTAAATGCATAAGTGCCAAGTAAGTAGCCATGGAGCCTCTTATTGCACACATCCAGTGTTGGGGAATGAACTGCCTCACCAGGCAGTTCTTTCCATTTTGGGACAACTTTAATTACTTGAAAGTCCTTTCTTCCATTAAGTCAAAATCTAGTTCCTAATAATTTCCACATATAGATCTTAGTTCTTTTTTCCTAGAGTTACAAAACAAAGAAGAAATGAAAAAATGAGACCAGCAATTCCTCCTTAGTACAAACCACTAAATATTTGAAGAGAATTATCATGTCAACACAAGTCTTTCTTACTGGCTAAATACCTTACTTTTTTTCCCCAACTCTTCTCTTTATATACCCTCACTCATATACCCATCACCTTCTTGGCCTCTCTCCTATCATCATCTCTAGTTTATCTGGGTCATCTTAAAGAGTTTTATTTAGGATTTAATCTGCCACTTCTCCAAATTGTGATGCAATTAGCAGGAAGTTAAGAGGTATGGTCACCATCTGGTGTTGAACACTGAGTTTATTCTACTGCAAAAGACAACAGTAGCTTTCCTGGAACCTCTTTTGACTGGTGATACAAGCTTAGATGATGGTTGGTCACCTGTGTGAAATAATTTCTGACCCTTTCTCCTCTGAAAACTTCTTTCTGGTGACTCAGTTCTTTTTAAGCAAACTGTAATTTCTCATTGCACAGTCCTTTGATGGAGGACACACAGTTCTTTAAAATAACAGTTATTATTAGATTATTGCTTGAGCAAATGAGGAATCTGGTAAAGGAGAAGTTTTATAGAAAGGAAAGGGGAGTAGGAGGGAGTGTATCTGTAAAAATACATATATATTGTGCTAACTTATACATTCCTAAATTTGTTTCTAAATGTGTGCTGAGATAGAAATGTCATCTTTGGGGACAAGTAGACTTGGCCATCTATGCTTATCTACCTACTTGCTCTCTGAATTTAGACCAATTACAAAATTTCTCTAACCCTTGATTTTCTCCTTCATAGATTCTAGGTCATTCCGGAACTGACTTTAAAATGAGAAATAAATAGAATAATGTGCCACATTGGTGTGCACAATTGAGCCGTATTGAGTTCTACATTTACACACAGTAACTTCTTCTTCCTCCCTAATATCTGAGCTTGGACTCATAACAATTTTTAAATCTACAGATAAATCATTAGTAACTCTGATTATTCTTCATTTTAACCTTGGTTAGGAGTATATGTATACCTATGAATTGTGATTTGAGGGGAAATAAACATAACTTTTGCTTGCAAGTATCTCCTCCCTCCCTTCCACCTCACTGCTATTGTGTCTTGATTCCATCTAGGTAATTCAGGTAGTGGGACCTAATGTGAGATGAGAGATTCAGGATTCCCTGGGGCAGAAAAGGGTGCTGGACTGCATGGCCATTGAGTGATAGTCGCTGGGTATGGAATGTGGGATTCTTTCCAAGGGTCAGGGTAGATAAAATGCAACAAAACAAATACTGTTATAAACTAATCCCATATTAACTATGACTAAAGCCATAGACTAGTTCAATTTCTTACGTCCTTTTTGAAGCATCTTTGTTTTTCATGATTTAGAAATACTAAGACTGTACTAATATGCACGACTGGGCAAAATACCAACACCATAATTATCATAGACATGTTAACCGTAAATAATGAAGTTGTTGGATAGATTTGAGCCTGCAAAAGAGTAGTGATTAGTGCATCAGTGCCTAAAGGAACCACAGATTTTGTTTTTTGTTTTCTTATTTTAATTCTTACTATAGATCCTGGTGGGTTCTGTTTACTCGGCTTGATTTGTGGAAACAGTTTCTTTTCTTGTTTCATTTTGGTTTATTTACCTCCAAACAGGTATGATTACTATATTATTGGCTGCAGAGCTTCCGTAAATGAAGCAGGCAAGAAAACTATCCTTTTCTTGAATGAGGACAATTGTTTTACAAATATTCTTTTAAAGACCAGATCAAATCCATTACCATAATCATGCTTTAAATAAATCAGGTTCCGTTTTTTAAGGATTCCTTTAGTTCTAAATAACTTGTAATTATAGTTAATTCTTAGAAGGTCAACTGTGAGTTTATGAGTATTTTGTCAAGAGCCTTTGTTACAGCTGTGTAGGGCAGCATGAAACAGGTGATTCTATTGTGGTTAGGTGCACACACACACACTTGCTTACACACACACGGTCACACAAACACACATACCCTGTGCAGCAGAGTGGAGCCTGACCATGCTGCAAAATTAGCCTCACCCAGATTTCATTGAAAGGGCTTGAACTTATCAGCTGTGTGAGCTTGGACAATGTACATAACATCTCTAAACCTCGGTTTCCTTGACTGTAAAACTTTCCAGGGTTTATTGCACTAGTTGGAATCAGGCTGGCACAACACCTAGCAAACAGAGGAGTTTCTCATATGGTAGCCAATATTATCATCTTCCATATTTATAAAGAATTTAGCATAGTGCCACATACATTGATACTATTTAGGAAATAGTGTCTAGTATTATAGTTATGACTGCTTTACCACCATATTAAGTGTGAAGCATCAAATCGAACGCCATATAACTCGCACAGATTAAATGATGGTTGCACAGTGTGATGTAAGTAAACTAAAGATTGTTCTTGCACAAATACAGCAGGTGAGTGATACCTAGGGCAAGGCTGCGTGCATAAGACACCCTTGATAAATGGCGATGGCAACAGAGATGTTTCACATTGCACGAAAAGCTCCAACTACCAAACTGGACCCACAATAGCTGCCTAATAAATGGGAGAGAATATTATGTTCTCTGCCACCAGGATCAGATATAACAGCTTCATCCATTGTTTCAATCGATCTCCATATCAATCGTGAATATTCACGGTTCTTAAGTGGATTAACTTTACTTTCTTTAGGAGGCCAGCTCTCATTTTCAGTAAGTTCTCTGGCATTTTGTTTTGTTTTCTTTTGTTCCAAGATGTTTAGGTCTTTATTGATACAGGGTTTATCTAAAACAAACAGCATGAATCTGTGCAAAGGCAAGAATGGAGTGAAACGAAAGAGACGTCTGTGTCAGAATCCTGGTAAATACAGGCAGATGGGCTGTTCGCCTCGAATGCTGCTCTGCTGACTCTGGGCGTCCACACACCGTTCTGTCAGTGCACGTCTACCCAGAGCTGACAATCTCCACACAAGTCCACTGCATGGTGCAGACTGGAGCAGATAAATGCGAGTGGTGTGTTTCTGTTGAGGATTTCCCCTCTGGGCTGGGTTCCAAAAGCCAGGACTGCAATCCTGGCTTTAATCTAAGGAAGGATGTGGATCCTTAGCCAGCTTTCAAGATTATACTTCTGAGAAAAATTATTGTAACAAGGCAAATGAAAGTGAGAAAGCTAGTTCAAATGTGTTTTGTGATTGTTGATTTGTTAATTTTTGAAACTAGTCATTGCTCTGGCCTACCTAAGCCTGGGTATTGGGTTGAGATTCTGATAGTTGAGCAAATTTACCCAAGATTCACCCGTGAAACACACACACACACACTCCAAGTATAAGAACAAATAGAAATTTTCAAATACTATTTGACACAAGCTTAAAAACAAATCACATTGCATGTACAATGGATTTAGAAATTCTTGAGCTGTGTACCTGCTGGAAATTGAGCACAAGGTCTCTTCTAAGTGGAATATTCCTGCCTTTCTCTTCTGAATGCTTTCGTTAATATCGGCTTGACAGCTCTGTGCCACAGAGCTCCAAAATGGTGTTTGAAGATAGCCTCAGACTTGTGAGGACGGTAAGGCCATGATTATGATAAGCAGACAAGCTCGTGGTCCACATGACTGACTTGGAGAGGCATTGGCCCTCTAATTTTTGCACCGTTGACTGGCTCAGATTCAGACACAGGCTTTCGGAGACAACAAAAAAACTCTAGTTCTCTGACATTTATTCAGGATAAGTGACTATCACAAATGGAATCAGGTCAAAGAAAAAGGAGAAAAGAGAATAAAAGGATGAAGGATAAAGAAGGAATGCCACTAAGAGAGTCAAAGTGGTGAGAAAGTTTGAAGGACAATTTTGCCACCATTTGACAGCAAGAAATGTTCCTTGACTAGATGTTAGGAACCAGTGTGCGTGTGCGTGAACACTGAGAAATGTAGGCGTGACCCCTTCAAATTTGTGGATGTGTATATGCAGATCTTCTCCCAGTTTATTTGCTTTTGTTTTTGTTTTAAAGAATCCCCAAAGCTGATTGGGCTTTTTTTTTTTTTTAAAAAAAAGCAACCCTAGAACCTTGAATTGTAAGAGACACATCAGACTGAGAACAAATAAAACACACTTTCTTGAGACACATTCTTTTCACTACAGAGTTTAGTTTTACTTTTTTGTCTTGCTTTTTCTTATGATGGTTTGGTTGGTTTGGTACATTTATTATTTAACCTTTTGGAGAACTTTTAGATTTTTCCAGAGTGACTGCATCATTTACATTCTCACCAGTCGAGGGTATGCCAGCTTCTCCACACCCTTTTCCACCCTTGTTATTGTGTGTTTCTGATTTTAGCCACACTGGTGGATATGAAGAGATAGCTTGTGAGTCTAGCACTTTCTTAATGGCTTATGATCTTCTCGTGTGGTTATTTGCCACTTCTGTAGCTTCTTTGCAGAAATGCCTATTTAGATTGTTTGCACATTTTTGACCGGGTTATTTGTCTTTTTATTATTGCACTGATGAGTGCCTTTCATATTCTGTATACTGGTTCCTTATCAGATATAAGATTTGCAAATATGTTCTCCTATTCTGTAGGTTGTCTCATCACTTTATTGATGGCACATATACAAAACAAACAGGCTTAAATTTAGACCTGTAATCCATTTAAAATTAATCTTGGTGTGAGATATGAGGTGGTGGTACACCTTTACTCTTCTGCATGTGAATTTTCAGTTGATGTCACCACCATTGGTTGAAAAGACTGTTCTTCCTTTGCTTAATTGTCTTGGTATCCTTGGTGAAAATCAAGTAAGGGTTTATTTCTAAACCATCAATTATATTTAATTGAAATATATATGTTTATGACTACCTTTATGCTGATACTACATCATTTTGGTTATTGTGGGAATAGTGTGTTTTCAAATAAAAAAGATCAGAGGGTGACTATTAATAAGTATGGGGTTAGTCTGGGAAGTGATCAAAATGTTGTAGAATTTTTATATGGTATGGATGAGGACACAATTCTGTGAATGCACTAAAGCCATTGAATTGTACACTTTATATGTGTGGATTTTATGGTGTATAAATTATATTTCAGAAACAATGTTTAAAAAGTCAGAAGATACTTCCCAGTGAAGTTGAGATCCTGTGAAGCTTTGGTCTAAGAGTTTACAGGTGAAGAAGAAAAAGAGATTCCAGGCAGAGAAGCTACAGTTGCAGACACAAAGTAGTATGGAGCCACGCAATGTAATGTGTTCAGGAAACTCAAAGCAGTTTTGTACTCTATTATATAAATATATATATATATATATATATATATATTAAGATATATATTCATATATATAAACATAACTTTGTATATTTATATTTATATAAATAACTATAGATGTATCTGTGTATTTGCATATATAAATTTATACATATAAATTTGTACTATATTATTTAAGTGTAAATTGTTCCAGAAGGAAAAAAATCTATTGAGAACAGACATGAGTTCAGATTTTATTTTGCTGGCTGATAAATATATTTTGACCACATGCCCCCCCCACACGCTCATATATGTATATGCTTATATAGTTACAAATGTTAAAATATATACATATGCTACTGAATTGTTAGTTCGGTAAATAGCATTTATAGCTTAGAACATCATACAATAACATACAATATATTGAATATGTTATATATTTGAAACATATAATAAAAATTATAAAAAAACTTCTTATTGTATTAGGAAAAATGTAAAAAGAAGTAAAAATAAATAGAAACAGAAATTGTAATATACACTTTTCTCTTTCCAAACAATTAAACTCATTTCATTTCTTGGTTCTGACCAAATCACTATAGAACACTTAACTGAGAGAGGAAGGAAGGAAGAAAAAAAAGAAAGAAAGAAAGAAAGAAAAGAAAAGAAGGAGGAGAGAAAGAAAGAGAAAAATAATATATCTTGATATTATTTGCAATGGTAAAAGCAGAAAGTACTTCAAATTTAAAACAAAAACTCATTTCTAATATTGGCATTTATTTATTTATTTATTTATTTTTGAGTTGGAGTCTCACTCTGTCGCCCTGGCTGGAGTGCAATGGCCACTCCTGGCCCCCGCAGCCTCAACCTGCTGGCCTCCAGCGATCCTTCCACCTCAGCCTTCCAAGTAGCTGGAACTACAGGCACGCGGTACCACACCCGGCTGATTTTTTTGTTTATTGTAGAGATGAAGTCTCACCAAGTTGCCCAGGCGGGTCTCGAACCCACGGGCTCAGGCAATCCACTCACCTCTGCCTCCGAAAGCACGGGATTACAGGCTGAGCCACCGAGCCCAGCCAGTGGAATTTAGTCAATGAAGGAAGTTAATAGGGAATGATGCAAGGGTTGGACGCCTGCCTGGCATATTTAAAATAAATAAATGTAATTTTGTTGTCACACATTTTTTTTACCTTAATACACATGTCTAAATTTTGCTGTTCCTTTCCCCCCACCTTTTTTTGAGGCAGGTCTTGTTCTATCAGCCAGGCTGGAGTACAGTGCTACAATCATGACTCACAGCACCCTTGAACTCCTGGACTCAAGAAATCCTTCCTTCTTAGCCTCCAAAATGGCTAGAACTACAGATGTGTGCCACCATGCCCAGCTAATTGTTTTTATTCTTTTAGAGATGGGGGTCTCACTATATTGCCCAGGCTGGTCTTGAACTCCTAGCCTCAAGCGATCCTCCCAAAGTGCTAGGATTGCAGACATGAGCCATTGTGCCCAGCCTCTTTATTTTTAAGGACCGAGAGCTATGAGGAAACAGAACAAAATATAGTAATACCTCAAAATTATGCAATTATGGCTGACTTTTTCTCTGGCTTCAGCAAAATATAATTTGTATCATCATATCACCTGAAGCACGTCCTTTATGATTATCTAGAATAACAATTAAAAATAAGGTAACGTTCTGTTATTCTCTTGATTGTTTGAAGAAAAAACAGATTGCTGACGGACTGAAAACAGCTCCAGTTTTCTTTTACCCTTCCTGTGTGGAAAAATAAAAAGCTTCATAGGTAAGGATTGAATGTCCTCTCATTATTCCATTTGCTTGTACTTTCAACCTGCATAATAAATAGTGGAGAGAAAGTGTTGCCACTTCCTCTTTATAAATAAAGAAATTACAGATCGATTTTAAAAATCAGCATTTGTTAGTTTGTTCTGTATTGCACATAATACTTAACATTTACAATCTTAAAAAAAAAAAATACCAAAATTGTGTGAACTAAGTATTATCTTCCCATTTCCCAGATGAGAAAACAAAGTAACTAGGAATAATTGCAACATGGAAAGCAGCCAGCCAAGATATAGACCCAGGTTCTTCTGCCCCAGCTCAGTGTGCTTTTATTCATTAAATAAACACCTACTAAGATCCGATCTCATGCCAGTCCCTGTTCTGAATATCATAGATGTGGACATCAGCAAGACAGAGCACAGAACAAAAGGTTGACTTCCCTTGGGAAGCATACGTTCTTGAACGATAACCAACAAATAAAAACAGAAATACGTTGCATAAGCCCAAGTGAAAAGAAGTTTTCTGCTAGAAAGTAAAGCAGAGAAAGAAGTCAGAAACTGGTGAGGGTTGAGGGAGCTATTTGAGATAAAGTGGTCAGTAAAAGTTTCTCTGACCAATGAGATACGTGTGCAGAGATTGGGATAAAATTGAAAACAGCCCCTTGCCTGGAGGAGGAGTTTGACTACTCCAGGAAGGGAGTAGTGTCAAGTGCAAAGATTCTGCAGGCTGAAGAAGCAATTAGTTTGCCATGGTTGAGGAAGATCAAGAAAGCTGGGGTGGCTGGGGTGGAATAAGATATGAGATAGATTGGCAGGGCCAGACCATGTAAGGCTTGGGGGGTATATATAAAAACTTGAGCTTTAATTATTGGTGTGGGTAAACCGTTGAAGGGTTGGAAAGTAGAGAATGCTGTGTGTGATCTTAGTTGAGATTTTAAGACGGTGATCAAGAACAGAAACAGGGAGAGCCCTCCAAATGCTCTCTGGACAAGAGGCCATGCTGTTGAAAAGAGGCCCGTGGTGGAGTGGAGAGGAAGCAGACAGATGGGAGGCGTGTATTAATCGTAAAGCAGGACAGACAATACTTACGGTTTAGTTCAACTTGGGTTGAAAGAAATGGGGAAATGAAGATCAGCTCAATACTATTGTAATGTGGCTGACTTTTTCTCTGACATAAGCAAAATATAATTTGTATCATCACATCACCTGAAACATATCCTTTGCGATTACCTTCTCTTGGTTTTTCTGGGCAACTGGATACATGGTATGTTTAATATGTTATGGCCATACATATAATATCTGGTTCCGGGAGAACCAGAGTAAGAGTAAGTTTGGGGAGTAGTGAGTTAAGAATTCTGTTTGGAGCATGGTAAGTTTGAGCTGTCTCTAAGCCCTGCAAGTAGGAATGTAGAATGAGGCTGACAATTAAGTTCACAAACTTATCCTAGAAGAAGTGCTCTATACCACTTGCTGAAAATCACTACAGTTACCTTTGAAGTACTCCCCTTGGGAAGCTATGCACTGATGTCCATACCTAGTCCAACTGTCTGCGCAATTTTGGAACTCTTTTTCTGGAATGGCCATCAGAGCTGTCATCCTATTGCCCTCAGTGTCCTGAATGTCAGCAAAATGTCTTTCTTTAAATATTTCCTTTATCTTTGGGCAAAGAAAAAAGTCATTGGGTGGCCAGATCAGGTGAGCAAGGAGGGTGTTCAAATATAGTTATTTGTTGACTAGCTAAAACTCCCTCACAAACGGCACTGTTTGAGCTGGTGCACTGTTGTGATGTAAGAGTTGTCGGGACCATCTTTGCACACACCTTTCCCATGCCAAGATTTCCAGTTGAGGTTTTCCTGTTTCTCTATCAATGTTTATTTGGTCTGCTACGTTTCTCACAGTCAGCTGATGATTCTGACACATAATTCAGGGAACTTTTGCAGTTCTGCTCACTACTGGTTGTCCTGACCTCTCTTTGTCAGAGATGATTTCTCTTCCCTCAGAAAAATGTTTAATCCATTTGAACATTGCTGTCTTCATTATATTATCCCCTTAAACGTGGACTAACATGTCCATGATTTTACTTTCACTCTTACCAAATCTAACAAGAAAATTAATGTTTGATTTTTGCTCTGATTCAAGCTCCCACATCCTTGCAATGGCACACAAAAACCGGCAGCAACAATAATGAATGCCACTCAGCAAGACACTGCCACACATTGACACAAACACAGCTGTGAGACACTGATATACCAAGGTCATGAAACCTTATCGAGTTATTTTTACAGTACTATCAACTAAGTGCAGGGTGGCAGGTTCACAAACGTAATTGCCAGACCTCATAAACAAAAGAATGTGCCATATTTCATTGATGCCAAGGCTCATTTTCTTACCACACTTTAACAACTCTCTAAAATAGAGTTGCCTTCTACAACTGATCTTTCCTGTAATCACTGGTAGCCTGTTGGCCATCACAATGCAGCTTCCGTCATCGGATCATGGGCAAACTCAGTCATCATTGTTTATATTGTTAGGACTTCAATAAAGTGCTCTATATTGCTAGTCCTTTGCCACAGAAATGCCTTTCTGGTTGTTATCCAAAATATTTTGGACTCTTCAACATATACATAGCATATATTTTTGGGGGTTGGAGTCGCCCTCCGTTGCCCGGGCTGGAGTCCAGTGGCACACTCATGGCCACCCCAGTGTTGACCTGCTGGGCTCCAGCAATCTTTCTGCCTCAACCTTCCAAGTAGCTGGAACTACAGGCATGCACCGCCATGTCTGGCTAAGTTTTTTATTTATTATAGAGATGAGGTCTCGCCATGTTGCCTAGGTTGGTCTTGAATCCGTGGGCTCAGGCAATCCTCTCGCCTTGGCCTCTCAAAGTGCTGGGATTACAGACTTGAGCCAACATGCCTGGCCCCTATACACAGAATTTTTAAGCCAGAGGACTGGATGAGATGTCCTAGGACATCAATATAGATAAGAAGACAAGAAACCCGAACCTTAGCCCTGTGGCATGTCAACATTTAAAAGTCATAAAATCAGCCGGCCTTGGTGGCTCAGCCTGTAATCCCACGCCTTTGAGAGGCTGAGGTGAGTGAATTGCCTGAGCCCGCGGGTTCGAGACCCGCCTGGGCAACTTGGCGAGACCTCATCTCCACAATAAATCCAAAAAAAAAAAAAAAAAGCCGGGCGTGGTAGTGCACACCTGTAGTTCCAGCTACTTGGAAGGCTGAGGCGGAAGGATCGCCGGAGCCCAGCAGGTCGAAGCTGCGAGGGCCGAGCGGGGCCACTGCACTCCAGTCTGGGTGACAGAGTGAGACTGCAACTCAAAAATAAAAAAAGTCATAAAACCAGAAGAGGCTCAGCAAAGGCAACTGAAATAAGGTGGTCGATTAGATAAGAAAAATGGAAGAAATCAGTATCTTAGAAACCAGAGAAAGTATTTACAGGAGAAAATAATCAACTGAATTAAATGATGTTGAAAACCTAAATAAGATGCAAACTGAGGACGAACCGTCGAACCTGAGAAAATGTCAGCCATTTGCGACTTTGACAAGGGTAGGGACAGCCCATGGGAAAAGCCTAATCGGAGTGATTTAAGTGATTAAGTGATTTAAGAAAACAAGAGATGAGGAAATAGGGTCATGGGAGACAAGTCCATGGTGGAGGAGTGTGAGAATAAGGGTAATCGACAATTATGATGCCATAAGAAAGTGATTGGCAGTTGAGGGAAACTGCTGGGGAGGGAGGGGCATCTTCATCAACAAGGGCACCGGCATGATCAATGTTTATATAGCTAACCCTGAAATGTACCCCACATCTTCATCATAAAAATTTTTTAAAAGTTAAAATAAAAAAAACCCAAAGATGAGGAGCATATCAAAGAGAGGACGGAAGACCTTACAATATGCTCATCATAATGTCATGAAGAAAAGAAAAAAAGAGCTATGAAAGGATGAGGTGGTTAAGAAGCAAAGTTGTTCAACAGTTGAGAAAGGCTGCATTTTGACACGGTGGGGCTGGCCTTTTAAGGAAATGGGACCCGTGCGGCTTTTGTTGTAGGGAAGAGCCTTCTCCACCACGGGCAGACAGGGGATGATTCACTTGTACTAAGGGCAGGCAGAGTAATCTAAGGGATAGTGGCTTGGTCTTAGTAACAGGATACTGTATGCTTTAACTCCCCCTCTGTCCAACATACACCACACAACATGCTTTTGATAAGGCTCATGAGGCCGGAGGAACCCAAGGAAAGCTAGATGCCAGTGTGGTCTGAATAGTTCAAAGTGCTCTGCCAAATACACCGTGCTATGATTGTTTTCCATCAGACCGTGGCCAGAATCCATTTTTTCAGCCCTGTGCCAACGTGCACACCACCCCCACCAGGACCTCAACTTATTTGATTGGCAACGGTAAAAAGTCTTGCTGGAGCAGAAACCATGTGTTGTACTTTACGTGGCTTGTCACATGCCATGTGCCAGGACAATTTAGAACACAGTGGGCACCCTGGGTCTCCTGGTGTGACTTTCCTCAGGGTGTGATGGCTGCCTCAGCACTGCTTGGCACCCCTTGAAGCCACCAACTGTTGTTGCCTCGAAGGAATACATCAAAGCTGAGACTCAGGAGCGTCGATCAATATCATGCATCTTCAGAAAAGTGGAAAATGTGAAGGGTTATTACTGAGATTCGCTACAAAGAATTCGAATTTTTTCCTTTTTTAAACTTCAGATGTGTGTTGTATGTGTGTTTCTGACCATCGCTGTCTATTACTTCCATAGTTAACTACATTTTAGGCATCTCCTCAGCCTTTGAGAGCCTCAAAGCTTAGTGACTATATTGATGCATAAACAATCGCCTGAGAAAAAACCAAATGAGGAAATCGGCCAAGTTCCAGAGTAACACAGTGGAAGAAGAAAGCAACTCTCTCACTCTCAGCATCTCTTAGGTAATCTGGAAACCCTGACTTCTATATTTTGTTTTAAAGGAAGTAGGGGGTGGGCATTTTAGAAATCCCAGAAAGGGAGAACAAGCATTCTAAAGACTCAGAGATATAAAATGGCAAAATCTCGGAGAACAGTAAACTTCTACAAGTATCACTCTTCTGAAGACTAATTGGAACATTAATTACTCAGGGGAAAGAATGTAACTTTTTTTGTCATCTGATGGTGAAAGTTGTCAGTATAAGACGCATAGGATGTGGTCAACATGAAGACGCATTGCGTCTCATTCAAGAAAGCATTCAAGACACATTGATCCTCATTCAAGAAAGCATTTCTGTCTAGATGCTGGAGTGTCATCAGCAGAGAGCATCTTGCTGTCAAGCATCTCAGGGTCTGCCTCAGCTTCAGACTTGAACTATTCGTACTATTCAGAAATGCGTTCTTCCTGGGTGGCCCCTATGTGGTAACTGAGCAAGGTGGAAGTATCAAGACCCAACCAATGGTGGGTAAAGCTGTTTGCATCTTGAGCCAAAATGTCGGGTCTTGATACTTCCATCTTGCTCAGTTACCACTTAGGGGATACCCAGGAAGAAAGCATTTCTGAATAGTTCAAATAGTTCAATATTTGCTCCAGGACTCCTACCAGTTTATCTGAGGATCTATGAACCTGTGGTATAATTTGACTTTTTCTTCCACAGGTGTGGATCCCTGTGGACACCCTATCCATCAAAATGCCTGCTCTTAGAAAGTGCAATCTGTGGTGAGCTTTGCACATGGTGAGAACGAATCAGTGGTGGTTATTTATTGCTTCCTATTGTTTTCATTCTGGTTATTACAGGGATAGAAGAGAGAGGAAGCACAAGGAAGACAAGCTTCACCTACTCTGCGACTACCCACAGCCAGTCTTTGGTCGGTTCAAACCTGGGAGAAATTGCTCAGTAGCAACAGCTAAGCAAAAATAAATGAATAAATTGCTATAATTGTCTGCAAAGTCTTTATACAAATGCAAAAATGGGGAAATAAGAACAAGAAATTAGTAATGAGAAGACAAATTGAGATAATGAGCATTAGAGAAGAAGTGTTAATTCATTCTTTTAATTGCCGTACAGATCAGAATTGATTCAGGCCATCTCAGAGGAGCATATATAGGGAGGGAAAGAGGGGTGTGAATATCAAAATGATTTCAAAGGCATTAAGATAAACTTAGATAAAAGTCTTCTGAAATATTGAATTTTAAATAAATATTCAAGGGATGAAAAGTCATGAAAAAACTCTTCTGGCCTTATAAAGATAACAGGGTCTGCTTAAAAGGAATATGCTTGTATCAATATAGTGCAATATCTGTTCTCTTAAAAGATATTATTTAGGCTTTTTTAAAATTAAATAATCTTGTGAGTGTTGTCAGACAAGTGCTTTCCGGTATATATTTCTTCTAAAGTTAAAGTCATAATCAGTAGCACTGGAAGTTTCCCAGGCATTACTTAATACAATGCCTTTGTTTTAAAACTGACAATACAGTGTTTGAGGGAGATAAAGCAGCTTATATCAGGTGATAGAGACGGCAGAATTAGTATGGGAACTCAGGCCTTGAATCCTACCCCAAACTGCAAAGTATCATTTGACTGCAACTGAGGCATGTTTTCATGTTTCTATCACAGATAAAACAAATTTTTGTCCCAAATAGCGATATAAAATAATCCAGAGTTGCGATGATAAATTGGCACCGTGAGAAAAATCTTAAGGAAAAAAGCCAAGGTTTGTAGCTTTACTAATTTATGTGATATAAATATTTATAAGTATGTTCTACATGGACAATTTCAAACTACAAAGTGATATCACTGGACACTAATTTGGAAAGAGGTGTGCATGATCAGCTATAATCAACGTCATCCAGACCATTAAACTCAGCCTGTGACTACCATCCACTTGCTTTCTCAACTGCTCAGCTTCACTGCATGTCCAAAGAAAGCATTCCTCATAGATCACAAATATAGTTAATTAGAGAGGAAACAAATGCCAACTACCACAAATAGTCTGAAAAAATTGGTCCTCAAACGTGAATCACTTGCTTTTGAGATTCTTGGTAAGTAGGTGGGAACAGAAACTAGGATGTGTGGTAATATGCTAGAAAATCCTGACTCCTCTTGAACTTTATAGTTCTGAATCTTTGAAAGTTGAATAATTTAATATTTTAAGCTGAAAGCAACTTTTATCAGATAACAGAGCCTTCCTATTCTTGACCTTAACAGATGAAAGTCAGAAGTTTGTGTACAAAGTTTATAAGCAAGTGAAAACTAGAATCACGTCTACTTACTTCCAGTTATTCTCAAATCTACTGCTCTGTACTGACTTAAATAAAGTTTAGTTTCCAGAATTAGCACTAAGTTTCAACGAAACCCTTTTTCTCTTCTAGAAATTGAAGGATATGGATTTCTTCCGCCTATGAGAAGATCTTAATGTGAATTGTGCCTTAGACAGTTCACACCTGTCTCTAACATCTTCTTCTAAAATTCCCTTCTTTCAGTAAGACATTCTTTTCTTCATGTCTTCATCTTTTGATTTACTCATAAAACATTTATTATACAGTAGTGGAACCTCAAAGCCAGCATTCCAAGTACTCACAGTTCTAAAAGGAACTTCAGACACGTTTAATTTTTAAAAATCGGAGTATCAAAGTAAAAAAAAAATGTATGTAATCACTTACACTAGGACATATAATAGGGACATCGAATCTTTTGTGGTAGACAATAACTGTTTCACAGGTTTCAGACCTGATCTGGGTCATGTAGGATGATTAGGAGTTTGCCTATAGGTTGGAAGAGGTAATCCTGGCAGAGGAAATAATAGCATGTCCATATAAACAGTAGGCATAATCTCTCTTTTTATGTATTTTTATCCCAATCCAGGCTGCTAGTTCAAGGAGTATCTTCACACAGAACAAGAAAGCATAGACCTCAAATGCCTAGCTTTAAAAACAAAACAAAACAAAACAAAAAACCCACAAATTCCAGGTCTAACAATGGAAACAGAAAGAATACCTGCAAATAAAATGCTCACACTCCAGAGAAGATATAAAATTGTTAGTCCAGAGGACTGAAGGGAGAGCTAAAGAGAAGGTAAAAATAGGAAAACTGGTGAGATCTCTAAAAAAAAAAAAAAGGACCTTTTGTCCTCTTCTCCTCCCAGGAAATGCTCAAAGAAGAAAAAATATCAACAACACCATTATTAAGTTCAGTAGGTCAGGAGATCAACTCCAGGCATGAAAGCACGAGGAATTCTGCTGACATGCTTCCAAGTGAAACTGGTAATAATTATTTTTTACAATATTCTTAGTAGCAGCAGCAGTAGTGGAGATGGGGTCTTGCTATGTTGCTCAGGCTGATCTTGAACTTCTGGTATGTCAAGCAATCCTCCCTCTTTGGCGTCCCAAAGTGCTGGTTTTGCAGGCATGAGTTACTATACTAGGATGACCCTCCAAAAGATGGAATCGTTCTTGGAGGGTAGATCCCTTGTAGTGCAGGATTCCTTACCTAGGTAAGTGTTCTCAGAACCCATCGACATCAATGTACCAGCTCACGTTGTGAGAGACGGTGTTCGGCTTCAGTGAATTTTTTTTGGAGATCCAACACATGTGTCCATTTCATGATGGGCGATTTATGAGCACACCCACCCACACCGCCCTGAGTGTTCAGCAGTTTTTGACTGAAAAAACAGCACGGCCCTGTGCCCCACCCTGCTTTATCACCCAATCTTTTTTTTTCCTGGATTAAAAAAAGTCCTCCAACAACAAACTTGCTGATGTGGAAAAAATAAAACAAAAAATGGCAGAAGCACTAGAAAATAACAAAACGGATGAGTTCAAAAACTGTTCTGAGCAGTGGAAAAAGCGTCGTGATGGTGTATTGCATCAACTGGAGAGCACTTTGAAAGTGACTGAAGTGTAAACATGTCACAATAAATACACATTTTTTTACCTAAGAAATTCTGGGTTTTTGGCGGGGGTTCCCCTCGTACCTGACCAAAGAGAAAGAAGAGAAGTATTAAAAAGTAATCATAATCACAATAAAGACTCGGAAACACTATAAAAGGAAAACAGCAAATGCAGATCTATTCAAGCAATAATCAATAATCTGTGGCACTTGAACCAAGATCGTACCCTCTCACCTCTCACCTCCCTCTTACACTTAGTTCTGTGAGGTGGTAACCGCACTCCAGGTGACTTAATCATAGAACACACCCTGGATGGCTTTCTTCTTGCTCTGTAGGACTTCGATATTTCTTCTTTCGGCCCCAGATACCTGCTGGTAAGGTCAAGTCCCCAGTGAACGCATTAGAGAGGTGAGAACTAGCTTCTTTGGCCCAGCCCTCACTCATAGAATAAGGCTTTACTTTGGGCATAACATGCAAACGATACTGGGTTTGGAAATCGTGGTGCAGACAAGTGATAAGATTCTCATGGATCTAATGGACATATAGCCTAAACTACAGGCTAGCTAGTTTGCAAAAGAGAGCCAGAGAATAGGAGATCTGTGCGAAACCCTAAGACAGTATTAAAAACTGACTCAGAAACAATATTTTTGAAATAGGCTTAATTTGGTTGAGTTAGTTTGTAAAGGAACATAGGTCCCAGAATATTATTAAAAATAGTAGAGCAATGGCTGGCTAATTGTAGTGTTTAATAGTTGGATGTGTTTGGGGATAGAGTCCTTCCAGGACCACTGTCTTCCACTTCACACTCACTAAGTGACTGTGAGCATATCCAAAAAGGTACATCCCCTAAGGTGCTGCACCAGATACTTGTGTGTGTGTGTGTGTGTGTGTGTGTGTGTGTGTGTGTGTGTGTGTGTGAGAGTGTGACGGGGGTGGGAGGTGAATGGCATATAGACTTCACTACAATCATCCAGCCAGTCACAACACAAGTTAACAATCAGATATTAATAAGCCTCAGGAGAGGGTTTGAACCCTTACCAAGAGTTGCTACAATACATCATTTGAAAAGCCTAGTTTCCAACAAAAAATTATGAGTCATGCAGAAAAGGAGAAAAATCGAATTCATACATGGGGGGAAAAAAACCAGGTGACCAAACTGTCTGTGAAAGCAACCAGAGGTCGAATTTATTACAAACTGATGTTGAAGTAGTCAGTATATAACTACCCAAAGCACGAAAGCAAAGCAGGATTAACAAGTACAGAAAGATATGATGAAGCTGGTTCATGCCTGTAATCCCAGCATTTTGAGAGGCTGAGGTAGGAGCAAGGCATAAGCCCAGCAGTTTGAAACCACCCTAGGCAATGCTGTCAAAGTTCATCTCTATAAAAAATAAATAGATAAATAAATAAATAATAAATAAGCCAGGGATGGTGGAGAGCGCCTGTAGTCTCAGCTACTCAGGAGGCTGAGACAGAAGGGTCACCTGAGCCCAGGCAGTAAGCTGTGATTGTGCCACTGCACTCCAGCCTCACTCCAGTGAGACTCTAATTAAAAAAAGAAAAATAAAAAGAACGAGAGAGAAAGATATGATGGCAACGTCACATCAAATAAAGGATATTGATAAAGAAAGGCAATTATTTAACAATTGCCAAATATGTTTTGTAAGCTGAAAATCATAATAACTGAAAATTTTTAATCATTAGCGTATCAATAATATGTTAAATTGGCAGATGAAGTGATTACCAAAATTTCACATAGATTAATAGGCATTATGCGAACTGGAAAATAAACAGGAAAAATTTAAAGAAAAATGAGCAGAGCTTCAGATAAATTTGCAATAGTAACTATACCATATACTTAGAAATAATGAAAGTACCAGAAAAACCAAAAAAAGAAATGAGAAAATATATTTAAAGAAGTAACGACTTAAAATGCTCAACATTTAATAAAAACCAGTAATTACATATTCAGGAAAAATAAAGACTTTCCCAGAAAATCAAAAACTAAGAACATTTGTACCTAGCACTCCTGACTTACAAGAAGTACTAAAGTAACTTCTTTAGGCTAAAAACAAGTAATCTCAAATAGTAATCTGAGATCACATGAGCAAACAAAGAGCACCAATTGAAAAGGTAACTATTTAAACTATAAAAGACATCGTTAATGTATATTTTCCCTTTGTATCTTAACTGATTTAAAAAGCAAGCATATAAAATAATATGGAGATTACATATTACTGAAACTATGACACATAAAAATGCAATATATGTATAATATATTTTCCAAAATAGCACATGGGAGGTGGGTGGGAGCAAAGCTGTGATATGCCAAGGAAATGATGACAGATGGTAAAGTAATAATTATAACCACGTATGGTTAGATGTCTAACATTAGTGGATGTCATATGTATAACAATAATATTACAAAGTGAAGTAGAGCTATGTAGGAGCAATATTTTCGTATATTACTGCAATTAGACTAGTATAAGTTCAAAACTTATTCCGACAAGTTAAAGAGTATTTGATAAACTTTACAGCAACCACAAAGAAATAGTAAAATAATCATTAATAAAATTAAATGCTAAAATTAAAAAAGATTTACTCAGTGCAAAACAAATCAATAAAGGAGGAAGAAACAAAGAGATCAACATATAGGAAATAAACATTTAAATAGCAGATATAAATTCAACTGTTACAATGATAGCATTAAATGTGGATCGATTACAATTGAGCAAAAAGGAAGACATTGTTAGACTTTATCAAAAAATGCAATATTACCTGTCCCTAGGAGAAACACTTTATATTCACAGACACAAGTCAAATGAGAATAAAAGGATGGAAAATATACACTACACAAATGCCAACAAGGGGAAAGTTGGAGTAGCTATACTTATATTAGACATAATATAATTTAAAACAAAAACTATTACTAGACATGTAGAGTGACTTTTTATAATGATAGAAGGGCTAATTTATCAATAAGATATGACCATTGTAAACATATATGCACCTAATAACAGAGTACCAAAAGTGCACAAACTGAAAACTGACAGAAATAATGAAATAGACAATTTAACAATAATTAGAGACTAAATACTCAACCTTCAGTAATGGAGAGAACAAGACAGAAGAACAAGAAAATAGAAGACAAGAACCAAACGATGAACCAACTAGTCTTACTAGACATCTAAAGAATATTCCATGCAATGACAATAGAATATACATACTTCTCAAGAGCTTATGGGGCCTTCACCAAAATAAGCCACCTCCTACTCCATAACACAAAACTCAATACCTCTAAAAGGATAAAAATAACGCAAAATTATGTTCTTTAATTACACTGAAATAAAATTGGGCAATTCATTACTGCTTTATCTCAAAAAAAGAGAATCAGAGGAAAGATTTCAAGCAGTAATTTATTATGCCATAATTGACAACAAAGATCAGAATAGATTAGATAAGCAATAGGGAGATCAAATAGATAATTTTGACAGCGTTTTTTTGGCAGACAAATTTCAAATAAGGCAGCAAAGGTGGGAATTCAGAGGAAATTCACACGCAATGCCTTTACTCAGAAAAATACTACTATTGAAAATGCACAATAATAGTAGCTAGCGTAGTAGCAATAACAAGAATGGCAAAGTCAATCAGAACAAACATCATAACCAAATATACCAGACTGAGGAAAAAGCTTTGGGTCTTCATTACTAAAGTGTGAGGAAACGCAGGGTACCCTGGGGTGGGAGAACCACTGGGAAAGCAAGAGTCTGTCTTTTGCAATGAAGTTTTGCTCCTGACTTTGTTCTTGTGAACTGAGACAGAAGACACACATCAGAGAAACCTAGTGATTCAAACTAAGCTCTTATTTAGCTTCGATAAGGAGTTACTCTCATATATGTAACCCTGCACGGGGAGCAGTAGGTGAAAGGTGACCCCACAGTTCATGGCTACACTTCCCTCTATGTATGTTTATGGATGTATAGAATTCAGCACATCTCTGGAGGAGGTTTCCAAGTACAGATGCAGAAGTCATAGCTAGGTGAAAGAGGAAGGCAGGTGAGATAAGAGGAGTTGACATTGAGTGACAGATTTAGTAACCTCAAGAGTGACAGGGACCAACAGTTTCCTGCAGAGCCCATTCCTCATTGGATTGGTCAGCATTTCTGAAAAGGGCCTGAAATTAAATTATTGTGCCAGCCTCAGTCTTCAAAGGGAAATGATAAATTATTTGAACCAGCAACAAGTTCTCCTACATTGCACGAGATCATGAGGCTCATCTTAAGAAAATCTTCATTCATGACTTAGTAAAGGAAATAAATATAATATCAGTTAGATGTACATCTTTAGAAGTGTGGCAAATACCCATATTGAATGAGAAATTACTCAAAGGTGCTTTCAGAGGTGATTAGCTGATTTTTAATGAAATTAGCTTTTAGAAACAAAATGTGGAAAAAACTAAAAAGTACAACATTTTTTAAAAGAACAATCTTTCAGAGAATTATAAACCAAATCAGACTACCTGTTAGTGCCCAAACACCACCTCTTCATTTCCCTCCGCTTTGCATTTCTCTGCACATCCACACAATCGAGATGGCCAGCCCTGCCTCGAGTCTTCACTCCTTGAGAACACTGTTCATGATTTTCATCCCCAGCATGTGTTTTTAGGCACCTGTAAATTGTTTGAGAACATTTTCCAGACTCTTTATATCAGAGAATCTTCTTTAATGGGTAGTTTTCTACATAAAACTAACCCCTTTACTCAGTCTACCTCCTGCTAGGGTATCAGATTTGTGATTACAAAATTATTTCGAAACTTTGGTTCCTTGTGATGCCATGGAAGATAAATGCACATAGAAAGTGCTTTATACATTGAGAGAACAGAACTAAGTTCAGTGACCACAACTGATCTTTTCCCTGCTGTGACTGAAAAGCTGCTGATTTTCAAAGCGGATGGAGGGTTGGAGAGAAGAGGATAGGAATAGGACAAGTGAAAAGACACTTTTAGAATATTACAAGCTTTTGTTTAACTTACAGAGTTTTGAAGAACTTGATTTTGATAAATGCTGGCTAGTGTTTCTTTTTTCTTTTGCTTTTTTTTTGAGTTGGAGTCTCACTGTCGCCCAGACTGGAGGGCCGTGGCCGCTGCCGGCCACCGCAGCCTCGACCTGCTGGGCTCCGGCGATCCTTCCGCCTCAGCCTTCCGAGTAGCTGGAACTATAGGCGCGCACTACCACCTCTGGCTATTTTTTTATTTATTTATTGTGGAGATGAGGTCTTGCCAATTTGTCCAGGTGGGCTCGAACCCACGGGCTCAGGCAATTCACTCACCTCGGCCTCTCAAGGTGCGGGATTACAGACTGAGTCACCAGCCCGGCCTGGCTAGTGTTTCTGTTGCTTTTAAGGAGGAGTGGATTTGGGAAGGTGCTCACGCCCTCGCACTCCAGTTTGTATATACAATATTTAAGTATGTTTTCATCTTCTGGGCAGATATAAAAAGAGAAGAAAAAAAAGAAGAGATGGAAGAGTAGAAAGTAAAGTGAGTAGAAGAGAGGAAAGGAAAGAACAAGCAACCAATGCTTAAGTATTTGGTTTAACTAAGCATCAACTAACTGGGCAGTGCCCACACCTGAATCTGTATTTTCTAACTCATAGAACTCTTTTGGAATACCCAAAGAGGAAAACTGCAATCACATTTTTTTAAGTGAAATAATTTAGTTGTAAAGATTTGAAGAAGATTATAATTGCCAGTTGCCTGTGCTGGTTAAGAGGTGGCTAGGCCCAAATGCATAGAATCTCATAAAATGACTGGAGCAGCGCCAGGTCCACTCCACCCAGGCGTGGAGGCCACAGTCACACAATTGCTCATAACAGTAGCATGGCACCATACACACCAAGGCTGATTGACAAATGTACTAACCTCTTCCTCATCTGGATGCACGCAAGAAATACTTTGGTAATGTTTCGTTTATTTATTTTTGGCTCCGCCCCTGATTTTTTTAATAGACCTGGATTCATGCAGAGAAATGTCTTTCTCACCAAATTCTGCCTGTTATCTTGAATAACAGTCCAAGGACTTCATTTTAGTGAGGTGAAGGAGCAGGAACAGAGAGGTTAAGTGATTTCTCCAAGGAGTTTCTCTCAGTAGCCACAAAACTAAAGTTGGGACTCAGGTTCCCTGAATCCAAGAGCTTTTGCCTTTTATATGTTTTTTTATGCTTCTAAAATTTTCTTCCCGATTATCATTAAGTCCAGAGGAAAACTAAAGTGCCTCTGGGTGAAGAGGCTTCTGATCCAAATTTCAGACCATCAAGTAGAACTAAGGGCTTGTCAAAGAACCACTAATAAGATTGGCATTTTAGATTATGTTGGTTACTTATGACATGAAGCAGTCAGTAGTTTTCAGATGCCTTTGCCTGCTCCCATCCTTAAAATTGAAGTTGTCTTCATCAGATCATTTTCTCGCTGCTTAAAAAGCACACTTCACTTTCATGCCATTGCAGGTAGTAGGCATGGGGGACAGGGAAGTGAACAGGGAGGTGAAAAAGCCAAATAATTCATGAATGAGCTGTCCATCATCTCAGGCCTTTCTGACAAGTAACAAGCTGCCTGGAAGGACAAGGGAAGAACATTGACCCATTGATCTCTCCCTGGCGTCGGTCAAGGTAACCACGTGAGTGATTTCCTTTATTTCTGGATTTACATAACAAGTACCAGGCAGGTTCCTGTGGACCTATCATGTTGCAAAGCTATAGAAGTCCCAGGATGGGAGGTGAAATGACCATAGAACAGAGTCCAAGGTAAAGCACTAGCAGGTTACGTGCATGAGAATTGACGTCTGTGTGAAACTGGTCAGTGCAGTAGCAGTTACATAAGAGTTGGGGTTTGGAGGACATGATGTGGCACACAAGGCAGGCGAAACACCCCACTGCTTGCACTTCTCAGTCTTTTGCTTTCAATTAAGTCCATCCTGTCACAGAATATTCTTTCATGGGATGGCCCATCCCAGTCTCTGCAAGTATGTCATCAAAGAATTGACAAAACAAGCTAGAATCCCTACTGCTGCAGCTAGACCTGAAGCAATACTTGATTTTTATCATTTTTTTCTTTCCACCCCAAATTCCAGAATTCATCAGTTCCATTAGACTAATTTGCTTTCCTGGTGGAATGATGCAGACTTTTATCCCCAAGCATTCTGGGTCCTCAGGTGCCTTGCTTCTGTTGGTCCAGATGGTGCCCCTAACCCTTTCACTCTTACCACCTGCATGGAAGCCTCAAGACTCACTCTAGTGAATCTCTAGTATTGTGAGACACCCTTCCCACTGTCCACGAGATGAAGTAGCAACTCTGCACAATCGCCATCAGAGCCAATTATACTCAACAGTATTAACCTAACCTTTGCTTTCTGGACCACTGCCCAAAGCGACACTTTGATCATCTTAGCTTCAGGTTCTATAGAATGTTTCTTCTTTGTAACCTGATTAGTGTTTCTCCAACTGTTTCCCAGAAGTGCACATTTCTGTTACAAGATAGTCTAGGTTTGGGGGAAAGGGCAAACAAGCTTCACGAGGAGTGATGGTGAGCGGGGCATATCACTCTCACCTCGTTTCGCAGACTGTAGTTTTTAGGGACACTACATAGTATGTTAACTGTTTATTCAGCACACACACTTATAAGATCGCTCTCCTGTGCTACTTGCCCTTGAGCTGGCATCTTATCTAAGATTTTTAAATGCCATTACCTATCTGAGACTTCAAATAGCTCTCGTCACATAGTCACTGGATACTCCACGGCCAAGCACTCTTTCTAGTATGGCCCATACGATGACAAGATCTGATTTTCAAACGTTGAGTCATATTCTGCCACCATAAGTGTGCCCTTTTCCTAGAACCGTAAGGGTGTGCCTTGTAGCTCTTATCCTAGATCTTGTCAGCTTCCGATGACAACTTTATCTATTTCATGTTTCATAGCTCCATTGCATCTGTGAGGTCATATGACTGCAGTGGCAAGGCGGTTGGCACCATTCCCAGACCTGCTGAAGGGTTTCTCATATTCTGGACCCTACTCCAAACTTCCACCCTTTCAAGGCAGATAAGTAAAATAGAGCAGTATTCCCAAGTACAGTCTGTGCTGACAACAAAACCCAACAAGGACACCCCCAACAAAATGTAATGTGCCCTTCTTGATCATAGCAGTTGTAAAGCAATGACTGATCTCTTATCTCAGACACAATGTCCCAGCATGTTCCCAGCCATTGGGCCCATCAAACTCAATTTACATTCAGACCTCCAAATTCTTGTTGAGTTTTTCTTCTTCTGAAACATATGTGTTTGATGAATGTTTAGAATACATGAGACCCTACTCATGAGATCCAATTAACATTGTCATCAGTATATTGGATTACCAGGGTGTTCTAGAGATAGTGAAACTGATTGTTTTAGTTCTTCGGGCTGCTATGACAAAAATATTTTAGGCTGCGTATATTATAAACAACAAAAATCTATTCCTTTTAGTTCTAGAGGACGGAAAGTTATTGAAAGATCTGGTGTCTGGGTGAGCCTGCATCCGTGTTCATAGATGGCACTTTCTAACCATCTTCTCACATAGTGGAAGGGGTAATAGCTCCCTCTGATATCTCTTTTATAAGGACACCAATCCCATCCATGAGAATGGAGCTCAAAAGTCCCTTATTCTAATCCCCTTACATTGGGGATCAGGTTTCAAAGTATGAATTTTAGAAGGACATGAGCACTCAGTTAATAGAAATGTTAAGATTGTGTTGTGACAAAAAGTAGAAGAATTAGCCATGTCCAGCAATAATTAATGTGTGTCCTTCCCACATAAATCAAACCATCTTTTTTTCCTTCTTATTGATGTGTTTACAGGAGCATGTATTCACCAGATTAATAGCTACATACTAAGTGTCAGAGGTTGCGTTAATAAGTTCCAGTAGAAATATCACATCATGCAAGTGGCTACAATTCTGGCTATCAACTGGCCAAGTTTACAGTAGGCCACTGTCATTTGCCAAGAGCCATCTTTATTTTCAGGGGCCATACATACCCATTGGCTGTGGTTATAATGGACAGCAGCACTGCAGCGTCCTCTAAAAGTTTAAATGTTTAAAGGTGGCTAAATCCCTGAAATTTCCACAGGACACATTATTACTTCTGATTTACTGCCCTTGCTGAAGGGGAAGGATGGTGCTCAGCACCATTTCAGGGACTTTACTTAGTCCTTACTGTCAACATTGCTCTTATTCTACAGATCATGAAACCAAAGTGAGAGTTCTGCCAGCTACTAAATATATATATACATATAATATATATATATATATATATATATATACATATATATATATATACATATATATATATACATATCCCAATTATATACTTGGAGACTAGGGAAATGATAGCAGGAACAATCTGCACAGAGATGGACTCTACTGGGGGATAACGTGGCCTAGAATTCCAATCATAACTCGTCTTCATAGGGCCCTTATTAGCTGGAGGATTCTGATGGCATTTTGATTTCTTGGTGCAGTGATATATCAGAACTCAAAGTCAACAATTCTGAAAAAGGCTGAGTGGTGTTCTTTTTCCTCCTGTGCAATTTTAATCAGATGTATTATCACACTAATTTTTTTAAAGGAGAAATCTGGGGAATATTTAGCACAAATACTTGTGATGCTATTACAGAAACCTTCCTTCTGCTCTCCCTTTCAGTCTTTGAGTGCTGGGTCTATGAACTGTCTTACACTGAGGGTCATGATTTTCCATGCAGGTTGTTGTCTGTCTTCTGGGCAGCAGTTCCTTCATCCCTCCCTCTCTCCCTCCTTTCTTTCTTCCTTCTTTTTTTTTCCTGTCTTTCTTTCTCTTGCCTTTGTTATATATGTCATGTACTACCACAATTAGGTATCAGTCTATCTTGCCTCATTTGAATGTCCTGATCTATTAACCCTCACTCCAGATCCCAGGGAACAAGCCACTTGCCTTTTAACTCTAGCCTTCCTCTATATTTTGGTAATTATATCTTGCCTTTGACAGTTAAAGACCCTCACCCGGCCTCAGCTATTCCAAAATCCTGTCATCAGCTTGGATACCATCTGCCCATTTTCCACACTGAGTCTAAGGAGCTCAGATTCATGGCAGCATCTTCTGCTGTGAGCTCCAGCCTACAGAGGAGACCCTGCACCAGTGTACACACATCCTTATCTTAGATAGAAGAGTGCCCTATCAGCCTGCCTGGAAAAGAGGGTTGTGATGTTGTTTGCTGACTTTACATAATAAATCAGTTGCCCTATCACCACCTCTACCTTCTTAAGTTGGCTGGCCCTTACCTCGATATCCTGACACTGGAGCCCTGCCATCTCTATGGCATTTACTGTTAGCCATTCTTAATCAAAACATCTACGGGCAGACAACAGACACATGAAAAAGTGCTCAGCCCTGTCATCAGAGAAATGCAATTCAAAACCACACTGAGATACCACCTAACTCCTGCAGGAATGGCCATCATTAATAAAACAAACAACAACAAATGCTGGTGAGGATGTGGAGAAAAAGGGATGCTTCTACACTGCTGGTAGCAATGCAAACTAGTACAACCTCTTTGGAAGTCAGTGTGGTGATTTCTGAAAGAACTAGAAATTGACCTTCTGTATGACCCAGCAATTCCCCTATTGGGAATATATCCAGAGGAACTCAAATTATTCTACAAAAAAGACACCTGCACACGTACGTTTGTTGCAGCTCTATTCATAATAGCAATGACATGGAACCAACCGTGTTGCCCATTGAAGCTGGATTGGATAAAAAAATGTGGTACATATACACAATGGAACATTATGCAGCCATAAAAAAGGACAGACATATGGACTTTGCAGCAATTTGGATGGATTTGGAGTCGATCATACTCAGTGATTTATCACAGAAACAAAGAACAGAGTTCTATATGTTCTCATAAGCAGAACTTGAACAATTATAAAGTCATAAGAAAGGGATTGGCAGTAGTGGGAAACTGTTGGGGGGAGGTGGGATTGGCAGTTGAGCGAAACTGCTAGGGGAGGGAGGGGCAAACCTCATCAACAAGGGTACCTGCATGACCAATGTCTATCTACCTAACCCTGAATTGTACCCCACATCTTTACAATAAATTTTTTTAAAAAAGCATCAAAGACCTAACCCCGCAGCACATCAGCACTCCTTTTTGATGATCTTTACAGGACATTAAACTTCAGGCCCTGGCCGTTACTCCCCAGTTATTAAATTCTTATCTATCCAAATTTAGACTCCAGTTTCCTCCTTCTGCTCCAATTTTTTCAATATCCATTCACACTCCTCTTCCCCTGAGTCTTACTGGTGTATTATTATCTAAATGCTGATTTTTTTTCTTTTTCTGTGTGAAGCTATTTCCTTCTAGAGATTGGACTGGATGTCCCTATTTGCGCTGAGCTGAGATCTGACCCTACTAACCAGCCTGGAGATGATGAGAAAGTAAGGGAGCGTCTTCAGAAGTACAAGCATCACTTCTCAAGTCACCTGCATTGGCGTGATCCTTACAGAGACTCACTGAGAAGACAACATTTGGGCAAAGACACGAAAAAGGTGACTGGACAAGCTGCACTGAAATGTTGGATAAGAGTGATACAGGTGAAGCCAAACTAAAGAGCTAAGTGGTAGAACAAGGGTATGCCTGACAGAATTAGACAGGAGCATGGGGCGTGGGGTGACCTGCATTCATCGAGAAGAGTCCGTAATAAAGAAAGTGGTAGGAAGTGAGATCAGAGATCTCACTATTCCTGTCAGCACTTTTTGAGACATTGCCTTAGGCCATTCAGGCTGCTATAACAAAACACCATGAACTGGTCTTTTATAAACAACAGAAATTGATTTCTCCAGTTCTGGATGCTGGGAAGTCAAAGATCAAGGTGGATTCATTGTCTGACAAGAACCTGCTTCCTGATTTGTAGTTGGTGCTCTTCTGCTGTGTCCTCACACGGTGGAGAGGGTGAGAGGTCTCTCTCCTGCCTCTTTTATGAAGACGCTGTTCTCACTCATGAAGCCTCTGCCTCCCTGATCTAATCGCTTTCAATGCCCTCACCTCCCTACACCAATACCGTAGGGGTTAGAATGTTAGCATAGGAACTTGGGGGTATGTAAGCATTCAGGCATGCAGGCATAATTTATCATTTTCTTTAACTTACAGCTAAGGAAACTTCCAGCAAGTTTTAATAGTTTTCCTTTCAGCACTCTCTTAAGGATAATAGTCAAACTATGTGTTTCTATCAACTATGCTACAGAATGAGTGTTGAAAAAAAGCAGAGCAGCCAAGTTCCATGTATGCCCTTAGGCCTGACATTCCTTGTGTATACCTTTGATGTTCTTGATGCTGGTTATTCTAGCCCCTGATGCAGTGACAAGTGTCAACAAGATTTGCATGGGTGTAACCTGACAGTGCATCATCTTGAGTGCGGGGCTTCATTTCTTCACTTGCTTTCCCAAGGATGCCCCCTTTATCTTATTTTACATTGCACCGCTCCAGGCTTCTCTGTTCCCCTCCACTGATATATGTCACTCTGCATAGTATGAACATACTATAATATTATACCATAAAAGGGACTCATTGGTGTACTGTTTCCCCAGCTAGAATAGGAGCTCTGTGAGAGTATTCTGTATTGCACCCTGCTGTATGCCTAGGGCTAAGAGGAGTCTCCGTTGCAAAGCAGGTATGCTATAAACACTTATTAAATGAACTAATGATGAATAAATACTTGAAACAGTATCTGATATTTGCTATAGCTCAACAAATGGTAGCCACTGTTATTATTGCTTGCTGTCACCTTGCTTAATTGTTTTATCTAAATTTCTGTTTTGACATCTCCAAAATGGAAGAATTATCTGTCCCACGTGATCGGTTTAAGGGATATCTAAGATAATGTGAGGAAGGTAACTTGCTCAGAGTAAGAAATCAATATATGGTAGCTTTTTTATTATTACTTTGTCAATTTGATAAGTATTAAATTCTGTATGATAAGTTTCCTTAACTTGAAAGAGACTTGTTCTATTTAATTTAATTGAGGCTGTGAAAATTCACAGATTTTTTTTTTCCTTTCAATGTTTTTTCTCCTCTATTTATTATTAATATTCACTAAATATAACCATCATGGATTAGCCTCATGGTTCTCTATACAAATGGCACCATATGAAAACCATCGATCATTTTCTCATACATGCACACAGGCATTTCCGAGCAAATAAAGATCATTTTTAAAATGTACAAGAAGTCCCAGGATTCCTAAGGAAAAGTGAGTTATTCTGGGAAAGCACTCAGGCCAACAGCCTGCCATCTCCCTATGGCTAAGAACCCAGGGGAGCCAGGGCCACTGTTGGCCATGGGGCCTGGATTTGGAATCACTACCATTCTTAGGACCTGGTCAGTGCTGGTTTATTTGCATATTGACCCCACTGGCTGTATCATGCTTGAGTGAACGAGGCACTTGATTAGACTTGTTTAACTTAAAGAAATGGTTTTCCAGCAATGGTTAAGAGTTTTGTTTCTTTTACTATTCAAAATATAATTTTCTAGAATTTTTCCAGTTGGTGCTCAAAATAAAGTTCAATGTCAGATGTCAATCAACTTTAAGTAAGTTCTGTCTTGTCCACTTACTGAGTAATGCTATGTAAGTGAACTCCACTGAGATTGAGCCTCAATTTTGACATCTGTAAAAAGAATAACAATACTGCACAAGGTCACTGTAAAAATAAAATTACAGAAAGATAATATAAAGTGTATGACTCATACCAGTAATTCAAGAAATATACAAATATCATAATAGAATATGCTCTTGTTTTTAAAAATTGTTTATCTGATTCCTATAACATGCTAAGTACTACTGTAAACTTTGCTGATATTAACTCATTAAACTGTTGCAACTTTTTCACACAGGCACTGTTATTGTCTTCACTGAATAGCTACTGGCCTGCAGAGAAAACTCATGGAACGTGGCCCAAACCTGAAGGTCATCAGGCAGCATCATTCTCCATTTTCCTCTTACCAATGACCATACGTCATTCAATCCTTTAGCAGTCCAGGCAGGAGGTGCAATCATGACCAGCATTTTACAGAGGAGGCGATGACTCACAGAGAAGCCAAGAAACATGAATGCTGTCTCACTGCTGATTAGAGCTGGACTTGACTTAGAAGCAGTCTGAGTTCAGGAACAGACTTACCTACTATGCCTTACTGTTTAAGCAGTGAGCCTAAGTGATGAAAGGAAGCAAAAGAAAACAGCTTCTCAGAAATCACTTCTTGGAATGCTTCTGATGATGCATTATTGCTTCTAAGCATAATACAGTTCACTGACTCCCGGAGACCTTCGGTAACTGCTAAGGATGGGGAACAGGGCTGAAGCTTGTTGGTCTTCTCATTGCTCATACAGCGGCCTCTGTCACAGGTACCACGGTTCTTAGCTTCACGCCGAGAAGTCCATACCCACTTGCAAAGCAGAGATAAACAGGGACCTAATTGGTTTTATACATCTTAATTGAAATATTTATTCATGTGAAAAAGACTTTCACTACATTAAAATAATCTGATTTATATTTTTTTTCCTAGAAAAGTTTCTGAATAATGCCCCCATAGTCTATGTAATGAAGGCAGAAAGGAGGATATTTCCAATTAAACACTTGAAGTCATCTTATCCATAAATTATTTTGCACCAGTTGCAGCAACAAATTTCTTAGAAGTGTGGATTGAAAACATCTGTTTGTTCACAGTGAATAAGGGACATGGACAGCGTAGAATTGAAATCATCTTGTAAGAAAACCTCTGAGACTAGATGGTCTTTGCTGATCTAGGCTTGCAGAGGTAATTGTTCTGCTGAATATTTATAAAAATATTTTATCGGTTTGTAATTTTTTAGTCAATTCAAGTATGAACTTTATAATCTAATCCTCTTCTACAATATTCTAGGCTTCAACCTTACCACATAGTGTTTTAACTGTCTGTTTATTGAACTGTCCTCTCCACTAGAATGTAAACATCTTGTGTCTGGGTGCTTTGAGTAAGTTATTTTTTTTGTGTTCCCTAAATCATTCCTGTGCCTGAAAATGATATAGGGGGAGTTCACATTTAATAAGTCACAAAACAGAGTTTAGCATGTAGGAACTGGACCATGAACATCTTAGGTATCAGGAAGTAAAAAAAAAAAAAAAGAGGAAACATGAAAATACCAGGAAACATGTTTTATGCCTACAAGAAACTTACACTAAATTTGATTATCCCCTATCATTTTTATTTTGTTGTTGCTGTTGTTTTTGAAAGCAAGATTCATTGAAAGAACAGAAAAGCTCCCACAGTGGGAGGGGACCCGAAGGGGTTGCCTCATCATTATTATTTGTTTCTCTGCCCAAAAATATTTTGAGGGACTTAATTTCTACAGTTTGTATTATGAAAACAATATATATTTATTTAGTAAATGAAAAGTAATAGTAAAATGCCAAATATATTATCAGACACTAACCTCACTGCCCTATCCTACCTGGAATGCTCATCTCTTTTAGGCAAAAATGTTTCCTCCCCAGAGTGGTTGAGAACATTTTGTACCTGTTTGATAAAATTATGCACCTTTATAAACATCTATGCCTAGTTGTATTAAACCACCATAAAAAAATTGGTTTACTAATGTTGTGTTATTTAATGTGTACTATACACTGAAATGTATGGTTTTGTCGTATTTGAAGCAAGCATTTTATGTGGACGATTGTTACAAATTAAAATTAACATAGCCTTCAAACAAACAGTTTAATGTGACTGCAGAAACTGGGGCAACGTTGTCAGATATTCTTTTTCTATTTTTGCTGCTGTGTTTTCAGCCATGCAAGGGGGTGACTTCACTTGAAGGTGAGAATGCAGAGGATGCTGTCTCCATTTCTGTAAGCTCCCACTGCAATTGCTCTATCAAGAATCTGAAGTCAATGGCGGGTCCCTGCATGATCAATGTTTATGTACCTAACCCTGATATGTACCCCACATCTTTATAATAAAAATTCAAAAAATAAAATAAAATAAAGTCCATGGCTATGTCCTTCGCCTACTCCAGCCTCATTTTGATTTTAAAGAAATAAAACGAAGTGGGCCACTCTCTAATTTCATAAGTCTTATTTCTTTCACCCTGCTTTTTCTACAATAATCTTTCCCCTCCCGCAAATGTCTCCCCCCATCTCCCTTGAAAGTCTGTTGTCTGTCTCACAGCTCTTCTAAAACATATTGCTTTACAAAACAGTTCTTAGCCATTAACAAAAACAAGGTAGAGTCTTTTCTAATGTGAAACGAATTTATCTACGCCTCTCTAATGACAAAATGTGCCCCATCTGTTGGTTGATTCATGGTGATAGCACTTCTTACTAATGACTGGTTGTATCAGGCATTCAATTTTGGTAGCAGTTGTGAAATTTGATAATCACCAATGGATTAGGTAAAAAATCTAATGGAATATTCCAGAAAATGTACTAACTCCCAGACTAGTCCATTCATCCAGGCTGAACACAATCCCTGAGCTCATATACTAGGCTCTGAGCTGTGCTGCATGGGTGAGGAAGCCAAGTACAAGGTTGAGCTCTGCCTTCCAGAAGGTTATAGCTGATTAAAGAGAGGCTTGTGTACAGATTCCTGCAGTTCACTGTATGGTGACTGATTCAGAGTTGAGGCAATAAATAATATTGCAGAGGTCTAGAAATAGGAAAGATTAATAAAGTGTAAATTTAGAAAGGAAATTGTATCACCCACAACCTCAGTGTGCAGGGCTTACTGACTCTTTATAGAACAGTGATGAGAGAAACAGGGTACCAGTCACTGGTTTCAAACACTCACCATTCATCCATTCTCCAATAACGGTCCATACTCCATCACTGATAGCTCATGGTATGTGAGTTTCTCCCCTTATCTTGGAATGTATAGGGGTAACCTCAGCTCAGCTTTCCCTTATCCTTGCAGCATATTCTCACACAAAAAGGTAGTTTAAGAGCACTCACAGAATCTAAAATTAATGTGAAGAAGTCAGTGCCTCTGCCAAGAAGGCTGAGAATCATACCAGATATGCAGAGTTCCAGGCTCAGAGGTCTTTCAAGGGTTTTTTCCAGTTGACACTCTGAACATATTTTCCCACAGAAACAATATATAAACCAGGTGTAGTTCTCGGACCAGACTTATAAATCTCATACAGTGATTCACATACTACAAGACGCATAGTGCCAGCAGATCATGGTGGCTCACACCTATAATCCCAGCACTTTGGGATGCTGAGGCAAGAGGATTCTTTGAACCCAGGAGTTTGAGACCAGCCTAATCAGTATAGTAAGACCTCATCTCTACAAAAATAAATAATTAATGTAAAAGTTAGCTGGACTTGGTGGTGCATGCCTGTAGTCCCAGATATTAGTACTTGGGAGGCTGAGGTGGAAGGGCCACTTAAACCCAGGAAGTCAAGGCTGTGGTGAGCAGTGATCATATCACTGCTTTCCAGCAGTCTGAGCAACAGAGTGATATCTCAACTCAAAAAAAAAAAAAAAATAGCATAGTGCCATATCATAGTATCATATGATTTTTTAAAAACTCAATTTACTCTTTAGCAATGTTTTCGGGAGAAATGCAGATGACACTCTAATTGGAAATCCCAGAAAGGTTGGTCTGGGATTCAGGGGAAGATGTGTAACAAAGAATCAAGAATAGCCATGACTGAAACAAAATGGGTCTTCTCTTCCTCTCCACTATTCCCTGAGTCAATTGCTAGCCTAACTGTAAAGCAGTTGAGGATTAGAAAAAATGTAAACTAGACGAGGGTTATGAAAGCTATCTCCGTCGTTCCTTGTTTCCATCTCTTCATCTCTGGCTATGAGCCTTCGGTAAGTGTTCATTCTTATTGATATTTACATCGCCTTGGCATCCCAAGGACTGTAACAGAGAGAGGTGTTGGACTCAATTCCAAGAACGTGGAAGGTACTCTATAAATATATTTTTAATTAAATAGTTTCATAAGATTTTCAAAAGGTTTTTAGAAAGCAATTTGCACACAATTTAGTTGTATAATGCTAACTTCTTTTTATTCTTGACATAGATATCTACTATAACATTGAACAATTTTGCCCTTAAAAAGGAAATAAACTGGTCTCATTAAATACCCTTGCTCATGCACTGAATTTCCCCAACATTGAACCACTCTCTCCTACTCCCTTGGATAGATTGAAGTAGAAACTTGCCACCATGTTTGTTCAACATGATCCAGTCAAACATAGTCACAGTTGATTGGCCAATGAGCGAACATCCAACTTAGGCTGGGCCAAAGAAATGACCCGAAGGTTTGGTCTGGGAAGCTTCACCTATACTCTGGTCCTCAAGATAGAAATTATGGCGATCTTCCAAGTGATGTACCTAACTCTCTCTTCTTCTTCTTCTTCTTCTTCTTCTTCTTCTTCTTCTTCTTCTTCTTCTTCTTCCTCTTCTCTCTTCTCCTTCCTTCTCCTCTCTTTCCTTCCCTTCTCCTTCCTCCCTCCTCCCCCTCCCCCTCCTCCTCCCCCTCCCCCTCCTCCTCCCCTCCTCCTCCTCCTCCTCCTCCCTTTTCTTCTTCTTCTTCAAGATGTAGGGTACAATTCAGGGCTAGGTATACAAATATTCATTATGCAGGTACCCTTGATGATGAGGTGTGCTCTTCCCTCCTCTGGCAGTTTTCCTCAACTGCCAATCCCACACCCCCTCCCCTGACCATTTCCCACTACTGCCAATCCCTTTCTTGTAGTATTACGATAATTGTTCAAGGTCTGCTTATGAGTGAGAACAATTCTTGATCCCAATTTTAACCTCTTGAGAAGAGATTTTGTTGACTCTCCTGGGCATAGGAGACAATTCATCCTGTAATTAGGATCTCTTGAGAGTATTTAATAGTTAATTTTGAATAAAGTAGATTTTTTTAAGGAGCAAAGCATTAGAGTTTTTTTAAATGGTTTTATCTTTTAAAAATTGATGCATAAGAATTGTACAAATCTGGGGGGTACATGTGATGTTTGGATACATGCACACGATGTGTAATGACCAAGTCAAGGTATTTAGGATATCAGTCACCCTAAATATCTATCATTTCTTTGTGTTGAGAACTTTACAAGTGTTCTCTTCTAGCTATTTTGAAATGTTATTATTATTAACCATAGCCACACTATTGTGCTATCGAACATTAAAACTTATTCCTTCTATGTATTTTTGTACCAATTTACCAAGCTCTACTTACCCCTCACCCCTATCCTTCCCAGCCTCTGGTAACCATCATTCTACTGTCTATCACCATGAGATCAACTATTAGCTCCCACATGTGAGTGAGATGTGTATCTGTTTTTCTAGCACTAGAGTTTTCTACTTCTTGCTCAGGTAGCAGGATGAAACCTGGTGACATGGGTTCTGCCCAAAGTCAAATCTTTGGCAAAAATTTTTTTGCCAAATGTAAAAAACTAAATACTCATAAGACAGGGTAAATAAAAATATAGTCTTCATGGGTACAGAAAATTTCAAATTCAACCGAGTCAGTAGCCAAACGATCTCAAGCACAAATGGAAACAGAGGAGCGGAACCAGAATTTACAATATCAAAGAGTGTTCTGACTTTGGAAAAGCTCTTTCATCTGACTCTAGTCTTCTGCTGACAATTATGATTGGGCAGTTCAGGATCAGGATAATAGAAAGGCACCGAGTCTATTACTTTATGTTGTATTTCAATTTGAAAATATATAACCTTCAAAACTTACTGTTTCACTTTTAAAATGGAGGTAGTCATATTTATCATTTATATCTTACTTATTGTAATGCGATGGAAAACACTTATAGTAAAAATTATAAATATTGTGCACCATTGAAATACTAGAACTCATGATAATCACCACTGATCTCCTGACCTCACCTGCATCTCACCTGAAGCTTCCGTTCCAGATCTAAAAGCAGAGTTATGTTCTTAAGGATCCAGATCCAAATATGACCATCTGCAGGTCATTTCCATATGCGTGGTATACAAGTCCTCTGAGTCAAAATGCCTTCAAGAGAATTCTTCATTTTCCTCCATAAAATCTAATCCTTTTCTGATACTATGATTGGCACTGCCAGTTTGTGAAGCAGAACACAGGAAATCATCCTTTACCCAAACAACCAATCCAGTTGACTATTCTCATTTGTTGTTCTATTTGTCCATTACATACATACATTCATATATATATATATGAATATATATATACACATACACTCATATATATATGAATGTATGTATGTAATGTGTATATATATGAATGTATGTATGTAATGTGTATACATATATGAATGTATGTATGTAATGTTTATATATATGAAAGTATGTATGTAATGTGTATATATATGTAATGTGTAAATATATATATATATATATATATATGTGGGTGTATACACACATGCACACCCATACACATAATATACAATAGTATGTACACACATATATCTGTCACTACCCCTGTTATTGCCTTACTCCCAGGCACTAATTTGTTTCATTAAATTCTTAAAAATTTGTTTTCTAATTCCTTTCCACCTCATCGTACACATGACCTGTACCTCTAACAAAGTGATCATCTTGTAATTGACAAAATTAAATTTTTGTTTGAACTCACAAGGTGCCTCATAATCTAGCTCTGTATGCCATCTTCAGACACTCATCTCCTCCACCCTCACTCACACCCCTCCGTTTGTCCCCATCAAACCCTGAACTATGATCTCTAAACTTGCTGGACATCGCACAGCAAGTACGGGGTAAATCCAGGACATACAGCTAGTTCTGGAGGCTCCACGACCCTAGCACTTATTTCACTTGCTTGGGCATTGTGGGGCTGTGTGTCGTTGCCGTCGTGTCAACCCCTGGAATGGATGCTCCATGACCTTCTCTTTGCTTCTTCTCCCTTCTGTGTCCCATACCTTTTCCTCTCAGGAGGTAGTCAGGAGTGTCCGCTCCAAGTCGCTCCCTCCTGGTAAGCCCATTCTATCTCGTTCACTGAAATGGAAATTACTACTCCCCACTATTCACCCCAGTCCATCTCCCAATGTGGACACTTGTCATTACAATCACCTTAACGTCGTTTAAAACCAGTCAGGCAGTCACATTCTTTAAGGAGTAAAATTTATGATACAACTAAAATAAAAATGAAAGAAAGTCAATTATCTTAATGAGTTGCAGGTGGAGAGGAAAAAAGGGAGGCATTTGAAAGGGTGTGCCAAGGTGCGGTGAATGATGGAAACCAGACGCGCACTGCTCAAGTCCTGCAGCATAGAGGGCAACGAAGTCTGAATGTCAAGAGCAGAACAAACAGCTGCCCTGCCAGGTCCGGCCTGAGTTAATTGTCAGCCATGGGAGTATGGGGAAGAATGGGGTGGTGGTTTGGGAAATCGGATGCATCATTGAAAGCTGCATCATGAGAAGGCGAGTATCTATTAGAACAAGGAAAAAGCAGTGGGACAGAAGATAAACACATAATGGAGAATGGTGTCGGCATTCTGCTCCTGGCCACAGCCTCTGCGTGGTGTGAAAAAGATGGGTCCCTGAATAAAATGAGGTCAAACCACACAGCCTCAGTTTTAGGGCACATTAGTTTAAGTAGATAGGGGATATCCATGCCTATTTCATCAACTAAATTTCTTTCTGGTAACTGATCTAGGTTATAACAGGAGCTGAACATGAGAATTATTTGCTGCTATGGTTTTTTAAGGTGCTTTGCTTTGTTTTGTATATTTTTGTTGGCTTTGATAGTTTGGTTTGCTTTTAACTCAGGAAGGAGACAAGCGTGTACAACTAAGCAGGGGCAGATTGATTGTAACTAGCCAGGAATGATACTTAAGACTCTCCCAGCTACCAGTCTATTCTAAAGCACAACTCAATCCACATTGCTTGTTGGAGTATAATCTTCACACACTCATTTTCCTGAAGTTTCCTTTGATTCCAGCCTCCATAAGACCTTGGCAAGGAACTACCATTACCCACACTTGTTCATGTATAAGTCTAATACGTGGTCAGAGAGCAGAACGTGATTCCTCATATGGAACTTGCGAATGCTGAGTGCTTTTGAAAATGGAAAGGTCTCAGAAATAAAACTCAGGATCAAGGTTCTTTTAACCTTGTCTTGTCCCTCTCCTCACCACTAACGCAGAGAGGGAATTTCTCTGAATTTCTTTATCTGAACAAGAAATCTTACCAAAAGAGACACAATTGCCTCCTATCCCCTCCCCAGACTCTCATTATCTATCCAGAAAAAAAGACTGAAGAATGCAAGCACACTTAGATGGACTTTTTCACAAGATAATACCTGCCTCTGGGCTCGTTCATATTCCAAAGAGAGTCCTTTACAAGTTAATTTCCGTCTCTCTCGTCCATTCATTCTCCCTAATAATCAACTACTGCCCTTCCAAAAAAATGCCTATAGGGCCCATCTCCCCTCTTTTCTAGAAAAAAGGGCATGGAAGTCTCCATACCTCATTGGGGAGCTGGGATAATCATGCTATGATTTTCCCCCATGCTGAATTTGGATGCCTTTTCTCTTTTTAATATGCCTTTTGTCAGTTTATTTGTCAGTGAACCTTTAAAGGGTGAAGAGGAAGTTTTCCCTGTGCTCCTACAACATTTGTAAGAATTATGATTCCATCAGATTATATGAACACCAATATTCAACAAGGGTAGGCATCACTTATTTTATTTTATCATTTGGGTTGCAGAGTTTCAAACGTATTAGAGACTTTTACAGAAGTACTGATTTTCATTTACCCATCTTTGACCAAAGCTTGTGTTTTTTGGTGCTGAGTATTCTGCATTCTTCACCTCATTCTTTCTCCTCCCTGGAATAACTCAGACCTCAGACAGACTTCTTTGCTCCTGACTCACCCTGAACGTCTCAACCGGTCTGACTCCTGGGTCATGTTTCAGGTGTAAACCAAAAATGAAAATGGAAGTCCCCAAGCCAACTGAACAAACCTTCTCTGGGCCAAGTGAAATCTGAAAAACTAAACCCCAGGCCATGACAGAGAAGGAGGCTGGGCACATTTTGTTATATCTCCTCCCTTGTGGAGCTTTAGGCACAGCTGACCTGCATTAACATTAAAATAGAACTCAGAAGAGTAAAAATACAAACTCTGTGGCAATGAGAGACCAAATTTCAACTGACTCTGGTATAGTATCACCTGACAGATAGCAGGCCCTAAAGGAAATAGAATTCCTTTACCCCAATATATGTTTCTTTGACCTATCTTAAAGTGACACCGCAAAGCTATATTTTGAGGAAATTTACCCTGTATAGAATACCCTCCCCAGGATTCCCAGAGGAGCTGGACACCATTTAAGACATATACTTAGAGTCTTCATCTGTGTATCAATAACTTCGGTTTTCTCCATCTCCAGCCCCTTATCTTAATTCAGCATTACTTTTACTGATTTCAAATTCTTTAAACAGAACTTAACTCTGTTCATCAATTACCAACCAGAAAATCTTTGAATCCACCTTTTGCCTGCAACTCCCCCACACTGGAAGATGGGAGATGTCCTGCCTGTCTTGACCCACCCATGTAAGCGTCCTGGGTATTGATTTATGTTTTGCCTGTAGCATCTGTCTCCCTAAAAATCTATAGAACCAAGATGTAATTCAACGATTTGGGGCACATGTTCTAAGCATCTCTTGCTGCCAATCCCAAGTGCCTCCTGGAGACAAAAGAAAGTGTTAGAGAAGACAGATAACTCAGAAAAGGCAGATAAAATGTACAAGCTCTGAAAACACTCGTGAAGACACTCATGGGAAGACCCAATTTCAACAAGCCTGAGACTTCTGTCCCGTTCTGAAAAAGGCAAAAGAGACAGAGAAGATGTGATTGGGGGATTTCAAGAGGCAAAGTGGCAAGTACTGAATTCTCAGTTAAGTGGCTACGTCTTTTAGTCAGTGTCGTACGTTCTTCCTATTTCATTCTGTCTCTGTCTCTGTTTCTTTTCTCTTTTTCTTTCCTCCCACAATTATTCCATAATTACCATATGCTTAATCCTGTGCTAAAAGTGAAGCATGAGAATGTGGATAGAACATAATCTTTGCCTTCAATGATGGCTTCACAATCTTTCTAGAGACATAAAGAGATATGTGTGTAATAACTATACAATATGGTAAAATCAAAACTACAAATAGGCCCAAATGAGAACAGATGAGGGGGCAACTACCCAGTCAGAAGGTGAAAGGACAAGAAAACTTTGAATAGAATGTGGACAGTCATAAAGAATTGAGATTAGAGAGGTAAAGGCTGAAACCAAGAAACAAAATTTTGAGAAAACAGACCTCATTCTTAAACACACACACACACACACACACACACACACACACACACACACACACACGTACATGCAGAGGAACAAAAGAACTTATGCTAAAAATAATCACAGAAAACAACAGGTAATATTTACTGAATATTACACAATTATCTGCCATGTGCTGTCATAAGCATATTTATTAGCTTAGTATTTCTCACACTGTCAGTCACAAAGAACTTTTTTTATTTTTATTTTTAATCTGTTGCAATTTGATAATAATTCTACTGGGCATTCCTAATGCAAAGCTCGTGACACATGCAACTTAATATGGAAATTTGACAACATCCAATACAATCTCTACCCTATTCAACAAGACATATCCACTTATCACACACTTAGATGCCACGATAATGTCCATCTACTATAAAATATTTAAATGCCTCCTCTCAATGCCTGCATATTTCCTGGACCAGTAACTAAAAATGCTCCACAAACAGACCTGCCTCATGGACAGGCAACCTGTGAAGTTTTGCAGGATGCCATACTTTTGAGGGCCTCTACTTGGCTTACTGCTCAGCTGCCACCATCTTGAAATTCTTCACAATGTCTGAGCAAGGATTCCTTCATTTTCATTTTGCTCTGGGCCTTGCTGAATATGTAGGTGGTCTTGTCCACAAATCACACTCTGGGTAGCACAGGATTCGCACATTTAATTCTCACTAATACTCCCTGGGGTAGGTGCTATCTTTAGGAGTGTGGGGTGCAAGGTGGTTGAGGTTAATGCATCTGATGAGGTGACAAACAGATTGGAAGTCATGCAATCTGTCTCTAAAACCCAGACTCTTAACCGCCTGCAAAGTAAGCAAGCTTTAAGCAATTATTATAGGCCAGGCTCAGTGGCTTAGCCTGTCATCCCAGTACTTTGGGAGGCCAAGGCGAGTGGACTGCCTGAGCCCCTGGGTTCGAGACCAGCCCAGGCAACTTGATGAGACCTAGTCTCTACAATACATCAAAAATTAGTCGGGCGTGGTAGCGCACACCTGTAGTTTCAACTACTTGGAAGGTTGAGGAGGAAGAATTGGGGAAGCCCAGCAGGCTGACACTGGGGTGGCCGTGAGTGCGCCACTGCACACCAGCCTGGACGATGGAGTGAGACTCCAACTCAAAAAAAAAAAAAAAGGAAGAAAAGAAAAGAAATTATGATATACCCAGTGTTACCAAAGCAAAGAAATAGAAATGAACAACAACAAAAAAAACCCCAAAAGAAAGAGGGAACTTGTTCTTCACAATCTAAAGAAATAATGATGTTGATTTCAAAGACACTATAGTATAGGCAATGGGCTGTGCTGTTCAACAACTTGGCAAAGATGGCACAAGAGACTGCTGTCCTGAATTTTTTTGTTTTTGAGTTGGAGTCTCACTCTTGTTGCCCAGGCTGGAGTACAGAGACATGCTCACGGCCACTGCTGCCTCCGCCTGCTGGACTTAGGCAATCCGTCCACCTCAGCATTCCAAGTAGCTAGAACTACAGATGCACGCCACCATGTCCGGCTAGTTTTTTGATTTATTGTAGAGACGAGGTCTCACCAAGTTACCCAGGCTGATCTCGAACCCATGGGCTCAGGCAATCCTCTTGCCTCAACCTCCCAAAGTGCTGGGATTACAGGCTGAGCCACTGTGACAGTCCTGTACTGAATTTTTAATTTTGGAGTGCCAACAGATAAAAAACCTGTTTGGAGTACAATCTTGCTAGAGATTTGAGTGGTCCAGAGATATTTCTTTCAGCCTCCTTTGCATTGGTATGGTCAGGGGACTGAGGATCCATGAGATAGATACCTGTGACACTCCATCAAACCAGGAGGTAGTGAAATACGGGAGCAGCTGTACTGGAGGGTTTTCTTTCTGTGGTGGCCAAGGATGGTGTAAGCATGTCTAGTCTCGGAGGCCAGCAGGAGAGACTGGGCCCCACGTATGGCGCAGAGCCTTGGCAGTGCCTTCTGTGGTGAGCGGCATTCAGTGAGGAGAGCAATGATGTCTCCCTCACATAGCCCTGGGACATGGGTGGAGGTCTGGCCTGTGGTCGTTCGTGGCTCTGTCCATTTACAAGCCAGGTTTGTTTGTGCTCCATAACTATCATTTCACTTCTTGACATCCTTTCAGCAATTTCCAGTTTTTCTCCTACCAGCCTTAATCTGCAACTGTGGCTTGCTAACAAGAAACCCTACTGAGACAAAGACTGAATGCAAAGATGACTTAAATCTTGACATTTCAAAGCAAAAGCCCCAGGAAAGTGAAGTGCTGCCGGTTGCTCCTGAAAGAAAGAAAGAGTTCCAGAAACACCATAAAAAGGTGAAATTAGAAGGGGGTTAATTATTCATTTTAAAATTAAATATTAATTATCAAGATTAATAACAATCTTACATTTATGGAAGGCATTTCCTACCTGGAGAACCTCTAAGAGCCCATTTGAATTTATAAGCCAAGGTAATATAGAGAACATAAAATCATTAATTAAAATGTGAAATTCGTGAAATATATACATCCTTAACCAGCAGGAAAAAGAGATTTGCAGAGGTCTATTATTAGCATCCATCATTAACAGAGTTTCAGGGAAAGATACTGGTTGGGTTGTTCAATTCTCTCTACCGATGCCTTTGTATTAGGCAATCCTTTGCCTCTGGGTACCAGGTCCCCGGAAACCTCTGCCAGACTGCTTTCCACGCTGTCCTTTGTTCATGGCCCAGTATGACCTGACTCCTGTGCAAGGCAGATGTCTGGACACAGACCCTTTTCTGCTTATATGTGGCTTCTTTCTCCTCCTCGCTGGGTCTCCGCAGAATATAAATATTCTCAGTAATGAGTAACGGGACGCAGGTGACCAGACAGAGTTGAGCACATTGTAGATGGCACTCTTACTCATTGTCATTGTAAATGCTGTTTAGGAATTTGAATAATCAACCTGCTCGATTATAAAACTGGGCGGTACAGTCTGGAGGCACAGGTTCTTCACCAGCCCGCCGCCATCGGTGCCCCTCCCGTAAGTTGAATATCCCAGTGTCTTTTTCCGCTGGACCTCTGGGTGACTTCTTTGGAATCTGTAAAGAACCTTACCCTAAACCCTCTCAGACTTGGGGTGACTGTGTTACGCCCTGCCAGCTACCTTCTCTCTAATCTGGGAGTATGTGGGGATTACAAAATGGGGAAAGGAGGCATCTTTGTGTTTTGTAATGATGACACACAGATCCCAAGGTCAAGAAGGCAGATTGCTGGAAAGCCCCCAAAAGGATGCAAATGCTGTCCCACATTGGGTTTCCTGAGCAGGACTGGTGGCTGGGAGTAACTGTATGTGGTGCTTAATCTCCAGAGGAATGAGAATGCATTAGCATATGTGACTTCTAGTGCAGGGTTTCTCTGGAACCTGTCCATTACCCAGAATTGAGTAGAGACGGTAACAATTGCCACCATCTTTTGGGTGTTTCATGAACTGCATTCTGCACACAGCCTTGAGAATGTATAAAGAACCTCCACAGGCCAGCACCCTTAGATATCCATGTTGCATTGGTCAGGGTGTGTCAGGGCGGAGCAGAGAATGAATGGCTCAGTAAGTGTCCAACTGGAGAGGACTTTATGAAGGAAGATGTGCAGATGGGGTGGGTGAAGTGAAGGGCTTGCGACCAGGGAAAGAGATTCCCAAGTCCAGCAAACGCCAAGGCTACAAAGAAGTACAGGCATTGCCGAGACCCCATAGGCATGGAGAAGGGAGTGGGGGCGTCCTGCCATGTCTCTCTCCTGCCCTTGAGCTGCCCGTCATGATGCCCTTGGAGATGCAATTCGTAAGGTCAGCTTTCCTGAAGCCGGGGCAGGGCAGAGAAGGTGGGAACATGAATTTGGGGTGTGTGTATGGGGGGGTGAGTAGCCCTTATGGCATTTGTATTTGCATGTAGAAAAGCTGGATTTCACAGGCCCAGATTTTACAAGTAACTCTTAGGGAGCAGAATGGGATATGGAAACTAAGACACCTCGTTTTCTTTTTTTTGTTGTTCTGTATTTTTTAAATGTTATTTTAAAGGGTAGGGTGCAAGTCGGGGTCGTGTACATAAGTGATTTAGGTACAGACCTCCCACTGGGCCTCACTTTGCCTGGATTAGGACCAGACACCTTTATTTATGTTTTCCTTCTCTGCAAGGTATCTCAGACTTTCCCACCCCAATACCCTTAAAGCCGGAGGCATTGGATACAAACTCAGCAATAGGATGGGGTCTTCATCCTATAGAACCCATATTTAAAGTCACTTATCTTTGATAGTAAAGAAATTTGGTGTATGCACTTGTATGCATACATGGAGAAGGGTTCCTGTGTGAGTTTACTTCAAAGAGGAATTACACTTAATATCCCATTAAGCTTTGAGTAGATGAAGCCAGGCCACACGTGTGGGTTACTTGAGCTTTCTCGGGTCACATGGACACAAGCCCAGGAAAAATTAAGCTCGGTTTGAGATGCATGAAGCCCTCTTCCACCCTTCAGAGTACACCGGTCTTTGAGGTAGCAAAATGACAGGTACAGAGATCTTGCATTAACACTCCCCTCTTGAGCCTGGAATGAATCTCTGCAGCGCTTACTCAGGAGCGATCGCTTCTTCAAAACAATTCTTGCATACCTGGTTGCTTGCTTTTAAGGGCAAGTTGGCCTAGATAGAGAGATGCGGGGAGAAGCAAAGCCAGAAGCAGCCACCATGGCCAATGCGAGAATGATGCAGAGCTGGGCTGGCCTCCCTGAGTGGAGCGGAGCTGTGGGTACTGGTCCCCTGCCGGGGCCGGTACTGAGAATTATGAATGTTTCTGTTCCAGTCCAATGGAAGAATGCAGAAACAGCCTGGGCAGAGCTGAGAGGTCTGCGCCTGGAGTATCCTATGTGGTGGCAGGAAGGGCTCAGAAACGCAAACCGCCCCCTTCCCACCGACCCCCATTTGTGAGGACTACGTCATACATTTTCATTTTCACCGGCGCTTTCCATGCCTTCCCCTATGGTTCTCATTAATGATGTGCTTTAAAGTTTTTCTCGTCGTACAGAAAGCATATAAAAACTCAAAGAGGGAACGAAGCGGCTCACTCAAGGTCACACGGTTTAACCTTGGAGAAGACTCGGACCCTCAAACCCACACTACCCTGCACTAGCCCAGCTCGGCCTGGATTCAGACAGAGGCATGCTCCAGCTGAGACGGCTGAGGGGAAGAAGGACCAGTGACACTTCCTCAGGCTGGTAAAAGAAGGCCGTGCTGGGTTGGGGCTTTAGCCTCATCAGAAGCCAAGCAGTGCCCCGCGCCTGCCGAGAGAGGCTCCCCGTGACCGTGGGACACGACCACAGGACCTCGCCATGCGGTGTTGAAGGTCAGGGGCTTTGATCACAGACTCACGCTCACATCCAGTTTTTATCACAAGCTTGCTAGATGATCCCCGCCAAGTTGCTGAACTATTCTGAACTTCCGTTGTCTCATCTGCAAAAAGGGCGTGAACAGTCTCCCGCTCCCCGGGCCGGTGTGAGGATTTAGTGACATCATACATGGAAAGCACTTGGTCTAGCGTCTGGAACTGAGTCCTTGGGCCCCAGCGCCTTGTAGCCTTATACACACTTGTTTAGTTGCCTTTGTGAATGTCGGCCTGGGGTCTAAGGCTGCGTAATTAAAAGAATCAATGTGCTTGTATTTCGAAGAACCAAAATAAATAAACACATAAATCCAAGTTAGATGAAAAAAGGAATGCCTAAGTTGGAACAGACAGAGGTATTGTGTGGAAGAGAGAAAATCTGGCCAAACCTCTTGGGTGTGGAACAAAAAAGGTAAAAAACAAGTCAAGTCGGAAGCCAAGCAGCACCCTGTGTGGGGCTTGTCAGTCACTCACAGCCCCTTACTCAGGGGCTCTCAACATGAGTGCATGTGGGACCCACAGGAGAACAGCAAGGGCGGCCGGCCGCAGCCGAGAGAGTCTGGGTTCAAGTGGTCTGGGTGCAGCCGGAGTCTCAAGAGTGGTTGAAGCGGCCCAGCGATTCTACCGTGTAGCCGCCTCTGCTTCCGTGTCTGATGAGTGTGTCTCCTCCTCCTCCTTGGCCATTCTAGGTCCCTGGAAGTGCCCCCTGGACATCCAGGCTTGCACCCCCATTCCTATTCCCCAGGACCTCTGCGATGTCTCGTTCCCATGCCTCTGAGCACCCTCTGGGGTTTGTCCCAGAATGCGTCTCTCCCCGTGGAGCCGTGTGTGGAGGTCAGCACTGCTTGGACTGCTGCTCGTGCTCTCTTTCTCTTCTATTTTATTTTTTGCTTTAATTCAGGGTGGTGGGACATCTGTGGGAATTTGCTACATAAGTAAATTGCAGGCAGGTGAAGTCTGGGCTTCTAGAGAGCCCTCTGTCCCCGGCAGTGGGCACGGTGCCCGGCGGGTGGCTGTGTGTCCCTTCTCTCCCCTCCGTGTCTTCCTCCCTCCCTTCTTCCTTCAGCGGTGTTCAGCATTTGCTGTTCCCTTCTTGTGCTCCCGTGCCCAGGGCTTAGAGCCTGCTTACAGTGAGGGCACGTGGCATGCGATCTTTTGTTTCTGCGGTAGTTCACCTGGAATGGTGATCTCCAGTTGCATTCATGTTGCTTCAAGAGACATAATTTTGATCTTCTTGATGACCTTGTCGTATCCCATTAGGCATAGGTACCACGTTCTTTATCCAGTCCACTTTCGACGGGTATCTGGATCGGTCCCATGTTTTTGCTGTTGTGAAGGGTGCTCCAATGAACATATGCATGCAGGTGTCTTTTTGGTAGATCGCAATTTTTGTGACTCCTGCTCTTCCTCAGCTTCGGGTAGCTCAGTGACCATCAAGCAGAAGCTGTGTATGAGTCCTGTGCCACGACTGGGTCACTCATTCAGCCCGTGAGTCCCTGGTGGCAGAAAGGGAGCCCCAGTTATCTCTGCAGTCTGGTCCCTGAGCTAGGTAAAGGGGACCAGAGAGGTCAAGCGTGAATGGAAGAGGATTTAGAAAGTGAAATGGGAACACATTTAATTTACTGATTGAATGCACCTAGAATGCCAAAAATATGATATTTTCATGGCAAAAGTTGATGGACATGTGCATTGAATAGTTATTTGTGTTCTCTACTGCCTGGCTTGGGCTGGATTCAGCTTGATCTCAGATGAACTCTTCTCTGGTGTAAATCACTTTGGATACTAACTTCACTCTTTTGCATCCATAAATGGCCCCAGGCCCTAGCAGGCCACAATATTAGTTTAAGAGTGAATGTTCCTTCAAGTGGCCTAGTGCTTTTTATATAGTTAGTGCTTCAAATAATTGTCGCTGTCACTGAGCCACCTTAATCACCTTCCAGGAGTGAAATCTGCCCCTGGGTGGCTGGCTAGTAGGGTTTTGTAAAATTATTTTGTAAGGCAGATATTGTATACATGACCTTCTGAACAGGAAATACCTATTGGAAATAAAAACAAAAACAAAATACCACTGTCAGCTGCAACAGTATAAACCTTCCCTTAAGACTTCATCTGCTTTTTCAGAGTTGAAAAAATAGGATTCCCCCAGGGCTAAACTTTCCAGAACTACTTTGAGTTTGTAGCCCTGAATATCATCTCATACTTTAAAAATATTACCCTCCTGCAAAGAAGGGATAGTAGAGATTCCAGGAGAGGGAATAAGCAGATTATTTCATTGGAATTAAGGGGACTTCCTCTCTGCTTTCTGTTTAATGTGACTTACCAGATTCAGAGCTTTACCAAGAAGCAAGTCCTCGGAATTTTTTACATTCATCTTCCTTATTATCATCACCTACACTGACTAGACTCCAGCAACAGCAGGAAAGATGGTCATTTTTCTGTAACACCCAGTCACTGTAAACGATCCAAACGCAAAGAGAGTGTTAAATGTGACCTAATGGGAAATGAAGAAAAGTCAGCTTCAAGTCAACTGAAATACCTTGTTCTTTCCTTCCATTCCTTTTGCTTATTATTTTCTCCCCTTTGGAACTTTCTGTGACCGTTCTTTTTGTGGTTTCATGACTTTTGCATAGAATCCATACAATGAAAAGCCACTCATGCAATTTGAGAAAAGCAAAACCAAATTGATTTGTGAGTTATTGAGATTCCCAGGAAGAGAGGGCCTGAGCTGATCTGGTTGTATAGGAGAGCCCTTTGCCCAGAAGAGAGCAGGCAGCCACCCTTGAGGAGTGAAGAAAGGTATATTGACTCCCAGATGGAATTTGATTCTTTCTGTTGGTCCAGAGCACTAACCCTCTTCTGGTCTTAGCTACAACAACTCTCATTAAAGTCAAATGGGCAAGAAGTAAGCACTCACCATTTGAGGAACATACCTTCTATCTGTACCTTGAACAAATAAACTCACTCCTGCATTAGGGCCTTCATAAAACTCAGCTTAGAATGTGTTGCTTCTCTGACTTTTTCTGGACAATATAGACACCAACCAACAGCTAGTGAGAGCTGCTGTTTTTGTACTTGTAAGAACAGGTAAAAGATACAGGGAATTAGGTGGAAAAGATAGAGAATAAACCTTGCTGTTGTAGAGACAACAGAAAGACAGCAAACCAGGGAGAGAGGCTGAAGGACATGTGGCATCTGAATAGTCTGCTTTTATAGAGAAGACAGTGGTAATACAAGTAGACTGTGCCCATTGCAAACTTTCACCAGGCATGCACCAAGAAAACCAACCCTCTTTCTGTATCAGCTAACACACTAGAGTACTATAGGTGTTATGACTAGAAAGTACCTTATGAGATCGTCTAAGCTACCCTCTATAAAGAAGTACCACACAACAAAGGAGAACAAGTTTTAGAGTCATAACTGTGCCCAAACCCTAGACGGACCCCTTACTGGCTTGTTCGCTTTGAACAAGCTACTCAGCTTGCAAGAATTCCAGTTTTCTTATCCTCAATATGTTAATAGTGACACCTAACCCAGGAATTACTATGAAGATTAACAGAAACATCTTGAATAAATACGTCTAGTACAAGGTCTACCTATAATAGAGCTTAATAATACCAGATAGTTACCACTTTTTAGTGGATAAGTTACTGTGTGTTCATTGTATTATATTGTGGTGCATGTTACCAACAAAGGTGCAACTGAATCCAGATTTTAAATGATTTGCTACAAGTCACATGGTCCAGTAGAAAGGGGCTAAAATCAGCATCCCATGCTATTTTTTCAGCATCGCCTTCATCATCTTACAGAGCAGAGATTTGTGGATATTTGATGACTTGATTAAGTTTCCATCCTTGGTGACCTATGGGTCTTCCTCTTCCTGTCTGTCAATCAGCAAGTCAATGAATATTTAATGAGATCTCAGGGTCTGGATAGGTGCTGAAAGACATCGAAAAGACAAATGATCTAACTGGGCATATTGAAAAGATCATTGTTAAAGACGAACATTTCATCATCAAATTAGAACCCAAATACAAATACAGTTTAAAGGTACAAGTATTGTACAAAGGAATGAACCCAAGAAGGAAATTTAGTTCTCTCTAGATTTTCTTATAGCTATCTCTCTGATTCTTCAAAGTTATGTAGATGGAGAAAGGGCAGATCATTCATGCAGAAACAGTTAGAACCACATCCAGTGGAATACAGTGTACTTGTGACAGAAAGAGTGCCTTGTCTAAACACTGAAGATAAAATTTGCCCTCTGCTCTCTGTGGCCAAGATGGTCTATGAATTGTGACACATTCAGGTGAAGGATGTCAAACACTGAGAGAAACAGACAGTGAGATGGAAGTTATTCCTGCACAGTATGCCACCACCTGATTAAATTGTGTTCTGTTAGATGAAATATGTTGCAATGTCTTTAGATGCTTTTAGACTGCAATTTCACCATTTTTTATAGCCTTTGAGAAGGTCCTGCCAAATTTATCTTATTTTGTGATCATTAATATCCAGAATCTAGTAGTTCCATGTAATGCTCTTGGGCACAAGAGAGAAACTAGCTACTACTTTGTCTTTATCCTCAAATGCCTTTCTCTTTAACTTATTAGAGTGAGGTAAATAAATAGGTGTTGGATTCACCACATTCTCCAGTATGGGCATCCTGCAAGAAAGTCTCTTGGAACCGTAGGCTGCCCAGGTTCATGAAAGATCAGTTTTGTCGATTATCTCATTATACTAGATTGAATAGCATCTCTCAAAAAGCATTCCCACTCTGGACCTTAAAATGTAATGTTATATAGAATAGGGTTTCTACGGGAAGATGGAATCATGTCGGATTAGGGAAGCCCCTAATCCAATGGCTGTTGCATTTGTAAAAAGAAAAAGCAGATACAAACACAAAAACCTTTGGACAATACCATGTGAAGATGGCGACAGAGACTGGAGTAATGTGTCTACTAGTTAAGGAATACCAAGGATTGTGGGCAGTTACCAGAAGCCAGATGAGACTAGGAAAGATTCTTCTCCAAAGCTCAACTCCTTGGGCAAATTTTCTAAGTCCCCTTATAATACATCCATATATAACCAAAAAATGCTTGAAATTTCTTAACATAAAATTTACCTGCATGTTGGAATCACACCGGGAGCTTTAAAAATACTTATGCCTGGATTTCATCCTTGGAGCTTTTGGTGTAATTGGGCATTGGGAGTTTTAAAAACTCTAGTGTGGAAGGTAGGCAGAAAAAAGATAAACTTACCAAATTGCTACAACTTGAGAATTTTACCCAAAGTAGCCCTTTCATTTGCCCATGCAGAAATATAACTTAAACTCAAATGCGGGTTTCTGCAAAGATGAATGCCTGAATGAGACACTGTTTACCTTTTAGGCAAGTTGAGTTTATTATTATCAGTGGAGACATAGACTGTTTCAAAACCAAGTTTATGAGTCTCTCTCTTTTTCCTCCACACTCTACCCCAGGTCTGTCAGCCTGTGAATATTCCTTTGGATGTAGATAGAATGGAGCTGACAGAAAGGATCTAAAATGGTCTGAGGAGATGCACACATTTGCTTTGTATGAAAGGACCCTCTACAGGGAGAGAAGAAGAGAGCAAATAAATACCTCATTTCACCAAAAAGCCAAGCTGCAGCTGGCAAGCTGAGAATAGCCTGGCTTTGTTCATGTCCAATGTTATTCAGTAAAAACAGTCTCACACGGCTAAAATCAGAAGGTAATGCCAGCATTTATAGTCTCCTTCTGGTTTTCTGGAATTCTACAGGCCATATAAAGCTTGCCTTATGTAGTGCACAAAAAATAAGACTCATCCCACTCTCTAGGACCAACTTAAATGCTGCATTCATTACCTGTGGATTACCCCTTAAAACAATAGGACACAATTTCCCAAAGACCAAACACTAAAAAGAAATGAAGCATTTTATCTTCAGCCTTAGTCGAATGTTGACAGGAGGATAGTGTTTTGTGGGGGGGCTCAGCATATAGATAGGATTGGATAGTCATTTCCCGAGGCACATTATTTAAGATCTCTCTCTATAGAATGACAACTTTTCCGCAACTCACATCTGGGGAGAACTGACATTTCTAAAGATTTCTGTGGGATGAAATGAGTTTTTCTTAAGATAAAGGACAAAAAAAAAAAAGCAAAAGCACTGCAATCTCATTGTACCTGCGGTCTTGAGCCTTTGCACCAGTTTGCCCTGACCTGATTTAGCTCTTTTTTCCCCAGGGCGTCTGAGGATAGGAGCACCCACCCTCCACGCTCAGAAGAGTTAATAGCTACTGCAGTCCTGCAGTCATGAAAAAAAAAAGTTGGCTTCTTATGATTGAAAACTTTGATCCATATCTTCAGATTTCTGGAGTGATTGGCTGAATGTGGATGTCTTTAGGTCTTGGAGGGGAAAGAGAATGAGTCTGGGGGGGGTAGCATATTTCACTGGTTTGACATGAAGCACTTAAGACTTCTTTTTTGGTGGGGAGTGGTGAGGGAGAGAGGATAGAAAAAGGAAGAAGAAAAAAAAAGCGGGTAAGAAGAAAGCAAGGAAGGAGGTATGTCAGCAAATAGCTTGAGCAGTCAACATTATAAATGGGAAATGGGAATTAGAACCCAGACAAAACTTACGGAAATTAGGACTGAAAGTGAAACACTGGAGGAGCAGCTCTCTGCCCCATCCTAAAAGATCCTACACACTCCCTCTTCGGGGAGAAGCTAGTTCTCAAGCATGTTCAGCCTTGGAACAAGCAACGGAAAGCAAGTGAGAAGCCCTGACTACAGCATGGAGTGAGGAGGAAAGTTGCTGTGTGCATATTCTAACAGGAAGTCCACACGCTTTGTATCTGGTCGAGTAAGGGGAGCGTGAAATACCAAAGGGAAAAATGCAAGCCCTAAATTGACACTCTCTCCTTTCTTCTTTCCCCATCATTTCCAGTTCTAACTGGACATATTACTTCCTCAAGTCAACTTGGATATGGATATGTATGTGTGTACATATATAATTTATGCATATATAATATGTATGTACATGTATATATGTGTCTGTATATATAATTTATGCATATATAATATGTATGTACATGTACATATATGTGTGGTATATGTACATGTATATATATATGTGTGTATCTATGTGTAATACATAGATAACATCTCTTAAAATGTGTGTACTTTTCTGAGGGTCAAAAAAGTACCCACATTTTAAGAGATGTTATCTATGTATTCCATTTTGAAGTTGACTTGAATTATGGTAGCAATGTGTAATAGGACATTCACTTAAAAGACGGCATTAATCAAATGATTGCTAGCATCACCATGCGACAGGCAGGACCATCAAAGAAAATGGCAGAAGTACGGTTGTCATTTGAGGAGTGCGAGATGATTTTGAAGTGGTGTTTGAAATTCGAGAACATTGTGGAAGTATGACAACGGAGGTGTGAGTAAGCAACTGAAAAATTTGAGATGGATTATAAGAGTTTATATAAGATTTTCATTTTTAATAATAAAACCATGGGACATTGTCAAAAGGAAGAAGTATATTTCAGTTCCTTTTTCTACATGCCTATGTTTTAATTTCTTGTACCTGTATAAATGATTGCATGTATATATGATTAAAAATAGACACACAAGAGTTTCAATCCTGTAATATGCAAGAAACTCACATTTTACTCTGGGATACTGTTTTATCAGAAGGTAAGAAGTAAAGCCTGAAAAAACCTACTTATTAGTAACAAGAGATTCGAGTTGGGAAGCCAAGTTGCTTAATTGAGTTAGTAAAGTGTATCACAAGATTCTACTTAATTATAAAAGAAAATAAGAAATATAAGTATATAATTACCTCTATAGGAATTTGAGAGAAAAAGCATAAAATATTTCAGTTCTCAAGAGAAAACATATATCTATAAACGGGTACATGGGAAATATATACTTTCCTCAAAACACATCTGTTTTATGCAAAGAAAATTGCTAGCATACTTACATTTCCATAAATAAAATGTAAGCTGCAATAGTTTATACTTAAGATGGCATAAGAAACTATCTTAAATCACTCCATGGATGAGAAATACATCATGAGTTTTTTAAAGCTGATTACTCTCCAGTTCCAGAGTAATTATAAGTTTGCTCTAGTGAGATTACCATAGAGATAGGCAGAGTTAAACTGGAGACCCGCACACTCGATTCTGTAAAAATCTCGGCGTCATGAAAAGCAACAATTCTGCCACCCAACCTTCCTCTACTCATTGACTGAAAGTCATTCCTAAGCTAGTTTTCCCATGACAGTGACTCTCTGTCACACATATGGGCACACTTACATGTATGCTGATACACCTCTACTTACATGAAGCAGACATTCTATTTTGTTTCAGCTCAATAAGGCAACCCTGAGGTTTTTTTTGTCTTTTGTTGCAGAAAAACTAGGAGTAAAACCTTTATATGTTGCTTCGAAATGGTTGTTAGCCCCATTTAATTATTCAATATATTGAACTACAAGCTTAAAGAAAATTTGGGAGACTGAAGTTCTTGACATGGAATTGTGGTTTACGCTGGGCATGAGATTTACCTTGAAACAGGGACTCTTAGAGTTGCTGAAACTTAAAGTCATTCAAAGGGAGAGGCTGCTGGAGTGTGTGCCGATAATACACGAGAAGAAAAGAATTGTATTGTCTTCATTTATCTCCCTACTGGAATTTATTTGAAGAATTAACCAGAGTAGGAAATGCTTGCACTCAAAAGAGTTCCGCGTTCTCCTTTTTTGCTGCAACAACCAGAAATGACATCACAGAGAAGAAATAGTCACATTAGGCTAAAATAAATTTACAGGGCATCTTCTCAAAATGTGAGAAATTTCAATCAACTGCAATTATAATAAGAGACTTAGTAGAAGAAAGTAAAAAATTATAATGCAACTGTTGTATAACCAAAGTTACAAAATGAATAGCATGAGAAAAAGGCTTAGAAAAAGCCAGAACACCAATATTTAAGTGGAACTACTTGTTCGTATCTGTTTCTTAGGAAAGAGGCACTAAAAGTTTGGATCAGAATTATGTCTCCGATAGTCTGTTGATGACATAGGTGCACATTTATTCTGGAATGTAAGTACAGACGCTCCCAATAAAACTTTGTCATCTTTCTAAGGTTCTGAATGTTCTGACATTATTAAAAATGTGTGCTTGAACTTAGCTGGGCACCTCTGACTACCAGAGTAAATAGTCTGCTCCCAGAGTGGGCAAAGCAGGTAATCAGTCTTGTTTACACAAACTCTGCTTTAGCAAGATGTATTTCTATCAGAGTCCGTGAAAAGTTTCCATGCATCTCTGTAACAAATGTTCTAATCCCTAGATAATCCCTTTTTTCAAAAATTTTCAGACAGAACAATCTCCTAAATGTTTAATATCCTTACATCAAGGTAGATAATCAATCAATGTGTTCCAGAAATGTAGTGATGGATTTAAATTCACTTCTCACTTTGTGTTCTAAGCAAGCTATTTAACCTGTATGCCTCTGTTTGCCAGTATCTAAAGAAGCGTTATACCGACCACATGGAGATGCGGGAGGAATAAACTATCTGATTATGTCAATGCCTGGCACTCCTCAAAACACAGTATCATCTACTTCATGTTTGTTTTGTCTTGTTACTCTCAAGGAACCACGGTGTCTCTGAAACAGAAAAGAAACTCAGCGTGGAAAGGCTAGTGACTTAAGTTGGAAGTTTGATTGCTAGGTCTTGTTTTGTAAGTCTTGCAATAATCTGTAAATCAGATTTAACACACAAAACTTTTCCCTTGTAGGTACTGGTTTTGCCTCCAATGTTGCAGCTGAACGTCGATCTCCTACGTGCACACTGCCTTGTAGCATCCCAGACTGTGTCACCTTCACCAGCCTTACCACTGAAGTTCCTTGAAGGCCGCATGTCTTCTCTGACAGCCGTCTCTTCCCATGCAACCGGAAAGTTTAGAGTACTGATCTCTTTCTAAAAATCGCACACAAAGCATTATACTATAACTTGTAGGCTGAAGGGGAAATAGTCTTATGAAGATTAATGTAATTCATCAGAACGGTAATGTAGTGACTTCCTTGTTATCCAATGGAAAAGAAGAAAATGCTGTCTTATTTTGCGTTGTCAGAAAATAGCTTTATTAATTTGTTCTTTTTTATTGCTGCATGATATTCCACAATATAGATGTACCTGTACCCCAGTTCGTTTAATAATTTGCCCGTTAAAGGATATTGGAGTTGTTTTTAATTTTTGGCTACTATGAATAAATCTAGAGACATTTGTATGCAGAGTTCTGGGATAAATACCCAGATGTACAGTTGCTAGGTCCACGCGGTATGCTACATTGAGTTTTATGAGAAGCTGCCAAGAATTACTGTTCCACTTTACATTCTCACCACAGTGTGTTACTGGCAGCATGTGGTAGCTATCTTGATGTGCTTAGTGATATTGTATCGTGTTTTGAATTTAAAGTCTTCTACGAGTTAGTGACCTAGTCACGTTTGCATGTGCTTCTTCATTACCTGTATGTCATTTCTGGTAAAATGTATGTTAATATCTTTTTTACATTTAATAATTTGATATTTTTACTGCTGAATTTTGAGAATCTTCTCTATGTAATAGATATAAGACATTTATTTCATGTGTGGTTTACACACATTTTCTCCCTATTTGTAACTGATGTAATAATAATTATCTTTAATGGTTTTTCACAGAGTAAAGGCTTTAAATTTGATTAGGTCAATTTTATCAATTTTTTGGCCTTCATGGATTGAATATATATATATATATATATACATATATATATAATTTTTGAAGCAAAAGTCAAGAGATGGAGAATGGATCCATGGTTGCCAAATTACATTAAGTTTAAAACTGGCAAAATCTGAATAAACTCTGCATAATTTACGGTCACATTTTCTAGATTTGATATTGTACTGTAGTCATATTACATATAACCATCAAGTAAACTGGGTAAAGGGTATGAGAAATTTCCCCATATTTAATTTGCATGAAGGTACTTCCTATACATTTGTAAGTATTCTAAAACAAAAGTTAATGTAAAGTATTGTGCAAAAAAAAAAAAGAGAAAATAGTTTCGATTTTTTAAACCATCAATGGCTACCGGCAATTGTCAGATAATTATATTAGAATTATTTACTGCTATGTATATATGTACATATAACTTTAATTAATAAACTAGAAAGTGACACTGTCTTATGTAATATTATATGTACAATACCGTACCCACATGATTGCCTATTGCATAGTCTTAAAAATAATCCTTAGTCAAAGGTTGGATGCCATTAACTTGATGTTAACATTGATTCTATTTATTTCCAAGTTATACAAACTGGTGATTGGTTAAAAAATAAGTACACAGACACCACTTTAAAAACATGGGAAGGACAAATATAAATCAAAGCAGAAAATTTCCCAATTCAAGTGTTTCTCTTTAACTTTTAAAAAGGAGACAATTGGAAATGAGTCATAATTAAGGCTAGGGTGAAATTAAAAAAAGATGCAAGAAAATAATAAAGAACATTGGTGGAAAATTGGGTGCATATAATTTTTAAAATGCTAAGCAGCAAATGTGAATTTCCAAAAGAACTAGGCAAACATCAGTCTCAATCAGCAAAACATTCCTTTAAGATTGTGTGAGGGATATTTTTTATAACATTATGCTATAGGAAATATATATGAAGGGGAATAGAAACCTGGTTGACAGGTGAGAATATATTATTCACAAGTTTTTCACATTTCATTAAGTAGTATCCTTGGGTGGGAGTCAAATCTGATCAATTTTTTAATTGCTTCTCACACAAGCTGAAAATTGAGGACTTGAAGTTTCCTGTTTGGGAGTGACATAATTTTCTTTACAATATACTGGTGTTATATACAGGGATATATACATCGTTAGATACAGGGATGACATCTTATGAGGCTGTGGACTTTAGTAGTCAAGGGCCAAGACTTTATGTCATCCTTCGGTAAGAGTCATGATCTTGGGCCCACATAAAGTTGTAACTAAGGACTCTGGATAAAAGAAACTCTGGAATAGGTGGCTTTTTGCTGAAAAGGAGACTAAACAACATCCAAAGGCCTGAGAAAATGTCAAGTCAAAAAATCACATCTCTTGTGAGATGGCGAGCCAAGCACCCATAAATACACATGCAGAATTTACAGGCCACAGAGTAGACATGAATCTCTAAGCTAAAAATTTAACACAAAAACTCCTCTGTGAGCAGTGAAAACCCTAGGGCACCTAGCTCAGTCAAGACACGTCCATAAACCCAGGATAAGTTAATATCTGCGGGAAAGATAATCCCCAAGTTTTCTGAGTGCACAAAGAAAACTTTCAAACTCTTTAAATCCTGAGGAAAAAACAAATAAAGGGGGATTAATAGCCCCAAGAGCCTAAGATAATAAGATAATTTGAAAGACCCAGTAAATACGTTTAAAATTTTAAATATATAAAAGCTGAAGCAGTAATCAAAAAGGAAGAAAAGATTGTTAAGGAAATAAAAATAGAGCATCTTTTAAAATATACTAACTAGAGTTTCTTTTTTTAATTTTAAAACTTCTAAGAAAAAAAGCAATCATTTAAATTAAAAATGTAATCATTAAGTTTAATAGCAAATTAGACACAGTTAAACTGAAGACAAATGTAAGAAAACATTGAAATGCTGTAGTCAGAGAAAAATTTAAAAATAAATAAACAAGTAGTAAGGAAACACGGTACTAAAATGACAGGATACAACAAAGACCCAGAAGGAGACATAGAAGTTAAATGAGAAACGATTGTAGAGAATGAAAGAAAGCAATATAAAAGGAAATAATAAAAGAAATAATCGCTGATCATTTTTCAGGTTGAATGAAAGATATGAATACTTGGATTGTAGAAGCATGCCAAGTCCTGAGTAAGATAAATAAAATTTGATCGATTGCTGAAAATTCTCAGTGAAACAGTAGAACATCAAATGTTGGGATAAAAGTAAAAATTTTAAAAAAATTAAATTAAATAACAACCTCCTGTGCTAATGGAAAACAGCTATCAATCTAGAATTTTTTGCACAGCAAACTGTTATTCAAGAGTGAGGGTGCCAGTGTAACAAAATAGAGAGCCCAGAAATAAATTCAAATATATATTGTCAACTTATTTTTGACAGGGCTACCATGAGAACATATGAGGCAAAAAATAATCTTTTATATAAACTGCACTGGGAAAACTAGATTTCTGCCTGACAAGATCAACACTGAACTCTTATCTTACATCATACACAACAAAATCAATGCAAAATGGATAAAATACAAGAAAAGAAGCTATAAAATTTATAGAAGAGAACATAGGGGAAACGGTTCAGGATATTGGCCTTAGTGATGATTTATTTTTTTTAGATATGACACCAAAAGTTCAGGTTACACAAGCAAAATAAATGGGACCACACTAGACTAAAAAGCTTCTGCAGAGCAAAAGGAAATTATAAGCAGGTTAAATTGGCCACATATTGGAAAAAATACTTGCACCCCATACTTATGATAAAGGCATGATATCCAAAATTTATAAGGAACTCATATAACTCAATAATGGAAAATCAAATAAGTAGTTATTAAAAATGGGCAGGAGTTATGAATAATCATTTCTCCAAAGAAGACATAAAAAGGGCCAACAGGTATATGAAAGGTGCTCAACATCATTAATTATCAGGGAAAATATAAATCAAAACCTCTTGAAATGCTGCCTCATGCCCTTAAAACGGCTGTTAGCAAAAAGTCAAAAGATAACAAATGTTGGCAAGCGTGTGAAGTAAAGGGAACTCTGATACACTTTTGATGTGAATGTAGATTGGTACAATCATTATGGAAAACAGAATGGAGGATTCTACAAATTTAAAAATAAAACCACCATATTACCTAGCCATCCATCTTCTGAGCATACATCCAAAGAAAATAGAATCACCACTGCATAAAAATATCTGCATTCCCATGTTTATTTCAGCGTCATTCACAATAGCCAAGATACGGAAGCAATCTAAGTATCTGTCACTGAAAGTTGAATCAAAAACCTGGTACATTCACACAAAGAAGTAGTATGCAGTCCTAAAAAGGAATAAGGTCTTGCCACTTGCCATAACATGGATGAGCCTGTAGGTAATTATGCCAAGTGAAATAAGCCAGGCATCTATAGAGAATAATATTGCACGATGTCACTTATATGTGGAATCTAAAGCAAAAAAAATTCAAATATAAGGAAATAGGGAGGAAAACATTGGTTACCAGGGACATGGTGAAGGGGTGAGATACAATATGGGGACCAGAGGTAAGAAAATTGTGCTGTATATGAGATACATGATAAGAAGAGTTAACTGCTTTCGCCACAACAGAATAACTTTGAGATGACTGATAGGCTAATTTGCCTCACTATAATAACCTATTTACTCTCCACAGTTATTTAACATCATATTACATACCTTCAATACACACAGTAGAATGTATTTTTAAAGAGAGTGAGGATGACTTAAAGATATGTTCAGTCTAAAGAGTTTATAGTTCACATGTCCTCATGAAAACAAATTCAGGAGAAAGGGTGTCGAACCAAGAAGAAGGGGACTGCAAGATGCAAATATTATCAAGAAAATATGTAAACATAAATGAAAAACTAGCTAGGCATCTACTAAAAACAAAAATAATGACTAATTTTGAATTTAAAAGTAAGACAGAACTTAAATATTAGAACATAATACGCAAATTAATGATTGCATTTTTCCTTTACTGCTGGTAAGGAGGGTTGTGATACTAACTTTACACTTTGTGGACGCATGCTATGTTTTAAGAGTAAACTTATTAATAATGCAAATAAAAGAAAGGCTTCCGTTCTGGGGGAGGATAAAGAGAAAAAAAGGAATAAAACAAACTTGATAAGTTTAATAGGAAAGAATGACTTTTTAAAATAATCTAAAAGTGAATAAAAATATAGATAAACAAATTGAATATACCAATTTACAATGCATTGTAAGCAGATCAAATTTGGTTTTTAAATAATGAAAATTCACAATCCGAATAAAACAATATTTCAAATTTAACAAGCTATGTATTGGTTTGTTTGTTAGCTGTGTAACAAATAGACCTCTAAAACATTTTCTGTAAAGTGAAATGGATTTAATGCTTGCCATTACTTTCTTTATTATAGATCCTATAGTTTTGAGGTACTCATTGTGAAGCATTTCTTTTTTTATCTTTACAAATTGTATTTAATCATCAAGTATTTATAAATATGGTACTTTAGTTTCTACTTAAACTATTTTAGATCATTGAAAATGCATGTGCTGTTATGAGAAACAATAAAAAGATCCTATATACTTTTACCCAATTTTCCCTAACAGTCACACCAAAACTATGGTACAACATGGCAATCAGGATACTGGCATTGACATAGATGCTCTACTGAACAGTTATGTCACGATTAGGACCTCTTTTGTTGCCTTTTTTGCCACATCTACTTTCTCCCCCCACTCCCAACCCTTTCATAACCCTGGCATTCACTAATTTGCTCTTAATTTCTACAATTTTGGCACTTTTCAAAATGTGATATAAGTGAACAAATATAATATGCAACCTTATGGGATTGGCTTTTTTCACTCGTTGTAATTCTCTGGAGACTCATACAAGTTGCTGCTTATATAAATAATCCACTTATTTTTGCTACTAAGTGGTTTCCATGGTATGAATGTACCACAGTTTGCTTAAGCATTCATTCAATGCCCATTTGTAATCTGTCTGTTGTTTTACCCTTGAGTTTGAGAGTTCTAGATTTTAGTGCTTTGTCAGATAAATGATTTGAAGTATTTTCTCTCACTCAGCATATTATCATTTCATTGTTTTAACAGGGTATCACACAGAGTAAAAGCTTTATGTTTTTGTGAAGTTAATTTATCAACTCTTCGTTTTATAGCTTGTGCTTATGGTGTCATGCTAGAACTCTTTGCCTATCCCTACATTCTAAAAACTTTCTCCTTTAAAAAAAAGTTTTCTAGTTTTGCTTTTTTTTGCATTTTACTTTTAAGCATGTAATACAATTTGAGTTAGGTTATTATGAGATGTAAGAATTAGATCAAGAATTTTCTTTTTTTTCTTTTTTGCCTATGGATATCTAGTTGCTCCAACACTATTTAAAATTTTTTTCCTCCATTTAATTGCTTTTGCATCTTTGTCAAAAAACATTTGTGCATATCTATGAGAGTCTATTCAAAATTCTTCATTCTATTCCATTGAGCTATGTATCTATTCCTTCACAAATAAGACATAATCTTCACAACTAGCTATGTAAACCTTGAAACCAAAGAGACCATTTCTTTTCACTTCATAATCTTTTTTCAAAATTGTTTTAGCTCGTCTAGTTTTGGCTTTGCATATAAATTTTAGGATAATCTTGTTGATATCTACAAAAAATATCACTAGATTTTCATAGATTTTGTGTTAAACCCATATATGAATTTACAACAGGATAATTAACATATTTACTATGTTGAGTGTTCACTCCATGGATGCAGAGTGAATCTTCACTAGTTTAGTTCACCTTTTATATCTTTCTCAGTGTTGTATAGCTTACGGCATATAAACTTGTGTATGTTTTATTATATTTACATATAAATATTTGCTTTTTTAATAATTGTAAATGATGTATTTTTCATTTCAATCCATGTGTTCAGTGCTAGTATATAGAAGTACAAATTGACTTTTGTATGTTGATCTTGCATTTGCAATCTTGCTAAAATCAACTGTTAGGTCTAGGAGGTTTTGTTTTGTTTTGTTTTTCCATTTACAATTATGTTGTTTTTTAGGTTGATCTAGTATTTGCAAACTTGCTGTACTAATTAGCCGAAGAATATTTTTTATGTCGACTTCTTTGGAATTTTTCCATACTCAATTTTGTCATCTGAAAAAAAAGAGACAGTTTTATCTCTTTCTTTCCAACATATATGCCTTTTATTACCTTTTCTTGTCTTATGATGCTGGCTGTAAACTTCAGCTCTATGCTGAGTAAGAGTAGTAAGAACAAACATTCTTGCATTTTCCCCAGTCATAGGCTGAAATCATTTAATACTGTTAGACTTTTTGAGGTACTGCCAAACTGTCTTCCACAGTGGCTACATCATTTGTGCCAGTAATGTAAGAAAATAACAATTTTTCCATATCTTTGTCAAAACCTATTATTTTCCATCATGATTATTATCACTGTTACTACCATACTAGTAAGTGTGAAGTGATATCTCATTGTGGTTTGGGTTTGTATTTCCTTACTAATGATATTGGGCATCTTTTCATGTACTTTTTGACTGTTGCCTTATTTGGAGAAATGTCTATGAAAATGTCTATTAAATGTCTATTAAATGTCTAAATGTCTATTAAAGCCTTATGACCATTTCATAATTTATTTACTGGCATTACTGCTGTAGAATTTTTTTTTAATACTGTGGATATTAAACCTTTATGGTGCATATAATTTGCAAATATTTCCTTACATTTATCGATTTCTTTTAACTTTGTTGATAATGTCCTTTGGTGCACAAAATATTTTAATTTGAATGAAATTCAATCTATTTTAGTTTTGTTGCTATTATTTATGCTTTTAGTGTTATAGCTAAGATTTCATTACAAACTTAAAAATTATGAATATTTTCTCCTATGTTTTTTTCTAGAATTCTATAAGTTTAGTTCTTATATTTAGCTTATGAATCAGTGTCAAATTAATTTTTGTGATGACGATATGAGGTAGGTGTTGAGCTTGACTCCATTGCATGTGGAAGTCCAGTTGTCTTAGTACCATTTGTATGTACTCTCCCCCATGGTGTGTCCTTGGCACCTTGTCAACAATTAATAAGTCAAAATAGCAAGCCTTGGTGAGGATAGGAAGTAATTTGAAATCATGCGCACTACTGATGAGAATGTAAATGGGTGTATCCACTATGAAAAAATAGCCTGGAGTTCTCTCAAAAAAATTAAAAATAAAATTACCATATAATTCAGCAATTTCAATTTTTGTTATATACCCCCCCAAAACTGAAAGCTTGTACATCCATGTTCATAGCAGCAATTTCACAATAGCCAAAAGGTAGAAGCTACTCAAGTTTTCATCAAGGAATGAATGAATAAACAAGATGTGATATATACATACAATAGAATATTATTCAACATTGAAAAGGAAGGAAATTTTGATACATAGTATGGCATGAATGAAAATTGAAGACATAATTCTGAATGTAAAGAGCTATTCAAAACAGGACAAATACTTCATGAATCCACTTATATGAGGTACCTAGGGTAATCTACTGTTTAGGTATACCATAGTTTACCCATTCATTTTCTAAAAGATATAATGATTGCTTTCCAGTTTTGGCAATTTTGAATACATCTGCTGTAAATATCCATGTTTTTGGGTGGACACAAATCTTCAACTCTTTTGGGTAAAAAAGCAAGGAGTGATTGCTGGAGTAAGGTAAGAATATATTTTGTAAGAAACTGACAGCATCCCTTTCACGTGACTCCTGAAATGAATGAGATTTCCTTTTGCTTCCTCATCCTCCACAGCATTTGATGCTGCTAATATTTTGAATTTTTGTCACGCCAATAGGTGTGTAGTGGTATTTCGTTGCTGTTCTAATTTTCGATGTCTTAACAACATATAATGTGAAAAATCTTTTCATGTTCTTATTTGCCATCTATCTGTCTGCTTTTGTGTGGTACCTTTTCAGATTTTTTTTTTTTCTTAATTTTTAAGCTTGTTCTTTTTTTATTGTTGAGTTTTGTGTTATTTGTACACTTTGGATACAAGTTATTTTTATCAGGTATGCCCTTTGCAAATTTTTTTCCCAAGTGTGTTGTATTTTCATTCTTTTAACAGTGGTTTTTTCAGAGCAGATTTATTTTTAATAAAGTTCAAATTATTAATTACTTACTTCATGGATCATGCTTTGATGTTGTATCTAAAAATTAATCATCAAACGAAAGCTTATATATGTTTTTCCTACGTTATCTGCTAGGAGTTTTATAGTTTTGTGTTTTACATTAAGGTCTATGACTCATTTTAAGTAAATATTTAAACAAAAATGTAAAGTCTGTGCCTAGATTCATTTTTTGCCAGTGGATGCCCAGTTGTGCCAGCACAGTTTGTTGAAGGATGTTATTTTTTTCCATTGTGTTTTCTTTTCTCTTTTTCAAAGATCAGTAGACTATATTGATGTGGGTCTACTTCTGTGCTGTCTCTTCTGTCCCTTGAACTTATTTGTTTTTTTCTATATCACATTGTCTTTATTACCGTAGCGTTATAGGAAGTCCAAAAGATGAGGAGCGTCAGTTCTCTGACTTCGATAGTGTCTAGTTATTCTGGATCGTTTGTCTCTCCATATACACTTTGGAACAATTTTGTCGATGTCCATAAAATAACGTGCTGGGATTTTGATCGGGATTGCCTTGAGTCTATTGACCAAACTGGGAAGAACTGACATTTTGAGAATATTGACTCTTCTGACCATAAATGTGGACTATGTCTCTAGTTCTTTAATTCTTCTTTGACAGCTTTCATCAGAGTTTTGTAGTTCTCCTATATAGATCTTGTACATATTTCTTTTTAGGGTTCTAGTGAAAATGGTATTATATTTTAAATATCAAGTTCTACTTGTTTATCATTTTGTATACAAAATAAATCTTGTACCTTGCGATTTTTCTATAATAGCTTATCAATTCCAAGAGTGTTGTTGTTATTTTTTATTTTTTCAGATTTTCTGCACAATCATGTCATCTGAAAACAAAAACAATCTTATTCTTTTCCAATCTTATCACTTTTACTTTCTTTTCTCATCTTATTCCTTTTAACTGAGACTCCTATACAATGTTGAAAAGGAGTGATGAGAGAAGACATACTCACCTTCTGATTATGGCAAGAAAATTTCTGGTTTGTCACCATAAATATGTTATTAGCTGTGTTTTGCAGATGTTATTTTTATATAAAAAGTTAATTGACAAATAAAATTATATATAATTAGGTAAACATAATTTGATAGATGTATATAGTATATAATGATTACCACAATCAAATTAATCAGCATAACTATCAGCACCCATACTGTATATTAGATCACCAGAAATTATTCTCTTTATATTTTAAAACTTGGACCAACCAACATCTCCCCTTGTCATCTACCTTCCCTCCCCTGACAGCAGCCATTCTACTCTCTGTTTCTATGATTTCATACAGTATTTGTCTTTCTGTCGGGCTTATTTTACTAAGCATAATATCATCCATGTTCATCCCCTGTAGACAATATTTTTCAAGTTGAGGACATTCCCCTCTATTTCTAGTTTGCTGAGTTTTTTTGTGTTTCTGTTTATTTTGTTTACATCATGAATGGGTGTTTAATTTTGTCAAATATTGTTTCTGCATCTATTAGTATGATCTTGTATTTTTTCTTATTTAATCACTTGATATTATTGATTGCATTAATTAATTTTTCAATGTGAACCAGGTTTGCATGTTTAGATTAAATCTCATTGATTATGATGTGTAATTATTTCTGTATATTGTAGTATTCAATTTGCTAATATTTTGTTGAGGATTTTTGCATCTGTATTTTTATAGACATTGGTTTATAGTTTTCTTTAAGTGTTTTTGTCTGGCTTTGGTATGAGGGTAATTCTGGTCTCATATAATATCTTTATTTTCTTCTCCTTTACTTTTTGGAAGAATTTAAGAAAGATCAATGCTAAGTCTTCCTTAAATGTTTGACAGAATTCAGTAATGAAATCATCTGACTTGGGCTTTATTTAAGGTTTCGAATTCCAATTTCAATTTCTTTACATGTTATAATTCCAATGATATTTTCTGTTTATTTTAAGTCAACTTACGCATTTTTTGTGTTTTGAGGAATTTATTTCATGTATTTTATCTAATTTGTTGATATGCAATTTTCATAATATCTAATTTGTTGATATATAATTTTTCATAATCTTTTATGATTATTTTTATTTTTATAAGGTTAATACCAGTGAAGTCACTGGTATTGTTATTTGTGTCATCTCTCTTTTATTGTCTAGCTAAAGTTTTGCCAATTTGTATCTTTTCAAAGTATAAAATCTTGTTAATTCTCTCTAATGATTTTCTATTTCCTATTGTTTATCTCTGCTCTAAACTTTATTTTTCCTTTTTTTCTACTACCTTTGATCTCAGTTTCCTCTTATTTTTTTTCTAGTTATTCAATATGTAAAGTTAGGTTAATAATGTAGGCTAGTTCCCTTTTCTTTAATATAAGCATTTACAGTTATAGGTTTCCCTTTAAAACTGTTTTTACTGAATTATAAGTTTAGGGATATGTTATTTTTGTTATCATTCATATTGGAGTATTTTTAACTTCTCTCATGATTTCTACTTTGACCTACTTGTTGTCTAATCATTTTTTGTTTAATTTTTACATTTTTGTAAATTTTACTTTTGTTTTCCTTACGTTATCAATTTTTAGCTTCATTTCACTGCTTTTGGAAAGCAGTTTATGAAATTTCAATGTTTGTAAAATTGGTTGAGACTAGTTTTGTGGTCTAATGTGTGATCTACCTGGGTGATGTTCCACATATATTTGAGAAGAATATACATTCTGCCATTTTGGGGTGAATTGTTCTATATATGTCTGTTAGGGCTTGGTATTTTTTTGATTTCTTGTGCTTAATTTTTATAGTGTTATTGAAGTCTTCAATTTCTTTATTGATTTCTCTAGATGTTGTTGATGTAATAATAAATTATTTTGGAAATGAAACATAAAATAATATTTTACTCTGTCAATGAGGTTTTATTTCATTACAATTAGAGGGTATTGACTCTTATATGCTATAATTCCTTTTCTTTTTTATTTGGGTGCTCTTTGTGTGTGTGTGTTTTTGTTTGTTTGCTTTTGGGTTTTTTTTTTTGGTTTTTTTGGTCACATGTAAGATTTTCTTTCCTGTCTTCAATATTTACTATGAGTAGGTTTGTTCTAATCCTGTTTTACTCTGAGAGATTCTAGGGGAACTCTTCTTAACTCTCATTTCCTTCTATCTCTGATTTGTCTGCATTTTCCACTCGAAAACAGTTGTGGTCACATTGTGTTTAACACATACCACGTTATAACTGAATAAAAAGAAGGCACATTCAAATATAACTGTATTTAGAAGTTGTTGGAAAAACCTTGCTGTGTTCTTCATGTGTTTTTCTAGTAAGGAAGGAGTCCTAATTCACTGGAAAGATACTCCTGTGAATTAGTATTCTCCTAGTTAATTTAGAGCTCAAGTTGCCAAGTGAGAAAAACCAGTCCTCAGATTTACTTCCTCCATTATCACTAACTCTCTGCAGCTTTTCCTTTTATTTTCCATCTTGAACCCATTTCCACTCCAGTCAAAGAGGGCACATGTCACTTCCCCTACTTCTCTCTAAAAGTAGGGATATTAGTGAAAATTCTGAGACTTTTGAACTTACCAGTAACTTTCCCGCAGTTGGGCTGGGCTAGCCAAAAACTTTGCCCAGACTTTATGCTCTGAAGTAACATCAATCTTTTTAAAAAATTGTTATCTCAGGACACCAAGAACCTGACAAATTAGCATGTACATCTAGAAAAGCTGTACCCCAGAACATCTGGGCTCTAGTCTCCATGTATTTTACTAGTAAACAGGCTGTCCTAATTCACTAGAAACATACTCGTAAAATTCTCCTGTTTTTCTTAGTCATAATGCCACAAAACTCACAAACCCATGATTTTGTCTTTTGTGTTATGCTCACATTATAAAGTGCAGTTTCCTGCTCATAAGATTTGCTCTTTGGTGTTTATGAATAAATACTCAATTAAAGTTTGGCTTCAGATGCATTGAAACTCTGGCTGGTGCACAATGTGTGCAATGGCACAGAAGAATGGGAAAAACAGCCAACCCAAGAGAGAGCAATAATTCAATATGGTTAGAGGACAGGGAATGTAGAAGGGAGTAGAAAGATATGTGGCTGAGATGTAAAAAGAAATGAGAGAATAAAGGACAGGCTTGTTACACGACTCAAGACTTTGTGCTGAGGACAATGGGTAAGCCCGAAAGGAAGAAATTAGAATGTTAAGGAGCAGCGTGATCACATCAGTGCTTCAGAACACATCAGAGTTTCACATTGCCATCTCTCTGATGGCAATATGGAGGCTGGATTTAAGATCAGAAAATTGAACACAAAGAAACTGGTTAGGAGACTATTGTGCTCAATCAAATCAAGAGGCGGTGTGGATTTCACTGTGCTCCAGCCATGGGGAAGAAGAGGATGCTGAGGACCACAGGAAGAGGAAAGGGGCATCCAGCAGTGACTGTAGCACAACCCCTATTCCCATCCCAGAAAGAGTTTGTAAACTCAAATCTATCCATCGAGACTTCAGGCTGGAGGATGAAGTAGTGCTCCGAACGCCTCAAGTCTGCTGAAATAAAGTGAGTGCTTTACCAGCTTCTGAGAGACTTCCTTGGACCTTGATGATTTGCATTTCTCGATCATGTTCAGGATTGAGTCGTAATCTCTTTCTTTCTCACAGGGTTGCGACTGCTATTGGAAAAAGGAAATGGCAATGCACATATGTGAGATAAATGGTGTTTTCTGAGACAGAAACAAAAAAAAAAGACGAAGAAAATTATGGGAAGGGGGAGAAAGGCAAAGGAAGGGAAGAGTTCATCTATATGTCAAAGCAAAACTAACCAAATGCCAAAATGCCAGAGAACCTCTGGTAGACATATTAAATCAAAAACAAATATCAGATCACCTTGACGTTTTACCAACTGAACTCCTTTTTTTTTTGCAATTTATCTATTAATGTATTTTTTAATTTATTTATTGTAGAGTTGTGAAGTATAAGAGAGGATTTACTATAAAAGCAAGCTGCACGCAGGTGAAGTTTGAGCTCCTAAGTGGCCCTCTCTCCTCCTGGTAGTGGACCAGGTACGCTTGTGTTGTCCCGTGTCTTTCACTCTCTGCCCTTCCTCCCTCCCCTTGTTGTGCCCAACGACTGCTGATCCCGCCCTTGTACTAAAGTGACTAGTGATCAGGGCCCACCGATGAGTGAGAGCATGCGGTATTCAGTTCTTTGGTTCTGTGATGGTTCACATGGCATGATGGTCTCCCACTGCATCCAACTTGCTGCAGACAGCATGGACCCACTGAACACTTGAAAGCATTAGTAGGAATAAGAAATCAGTGTTTTGGAAAAGCAGACGGACACCAGATCATTTTTTATTTGTTTAATTTTAACCAATATTTTAATTTCATAAAGATCCACAGTTCTCATCTCCAACTGTGACGCAAAAGTGACACTCCACTCCACTTTCCTCCTTCACCCTTTCTCTCCAGTGGAAGAGTTGTTTTTTTTTTTCCTTTCTGACTTAGCTCCAAATAAAATGCTCTTAGTGTTATTTCTTGATTTTCATTTTTAAGGATAAGATATTGATCCCTAATGAAAAATAATCTTAATAAGACTTACCTGTGTTTCTTCCATTCCCAAGTCCTCATACGCGTCACAATCTTCTCTTCTCCTTTCCAACAATGCAGAATTATAATTTGGGCTAACTGAATTATTAGTTTTTATAGGACTGTCAATTTAAATGCCATTTAGGGTTGAACCCCATGGAAACCTGATTACTCTTTCTTTACATTTTTAAAACTTTCTTTGTTTTTTATTGCAGTAGCTTTGGGGTGCAAAAGTTTTGGTTTGGTCTCTACGTGTTCCCATAATCCCCACCTGTGCACATTATACCCAGCCTTGCACTCTCCCCCTTCTGAACTTCCAGTGCCCATTATACCATTTTCTATGGCTTTGCAGACCCTTAGTTTAGCTCCCATTTAAAAGTGAGAACGTGCGGTGTTTGGTTTTCTGTTCCTGTGTTAGTTCAGTTAGGACGATGTTCTCCAAGTCCATTCAAATTGCTGCAAAAGACCCAACTGAAAACCGAATAGTATTCCATGGTGTGTACATACCGCATTTTCCTTATCCACGGATAAGTTGGTGGGCCTTTGGTTTGATTCCACACCTTTCCAATTGTGAATTGTGCTATAATGAACATGAGGGCGAGGATATCTTTTATATATAATATCCTCTGTTCCTTTGGGTAGATGCCTAGCAGTGAGATTGCTGGATAAAGTGGTAGATCTAGTTTTAGTTCTCTGAGAAATTTCCATGCTGCTTTCTATAGAGGCTGTACTATTTACAATCCCATCAACAGTGTGTAAGTATTCCCTTTTCTCCGTATCCTCACCAAAACCTACTATTTTTATTTATTTATTTTTAATAACAGCAATTCTACTGGTGTAAGCTGGTATTTCATTGTGGCTGTAACTTGCATTTGTATATCTCTTTTTGAAAGATATCTATTCATGTCATTAACCCACTTTTAATGGGTTATTTGCTTTTTGTTGCTGATTTTTTTTTAGTTATTTGTTGATTCTGATATTAGTCCTTTGTCAAATGCGTAGTTGGTGAATATTTTCTCCCATTTTGTAGGTTGCCTACTTGCTTTGCTGATTATTTATTTTGTTGTGTAGAAAATTTTTAGTTTAAGTCCCACTTGTTTATTTTTGTTTCTGTTGCATTTGCTTTGGGGATCTTAGCCAAAAATTCTTTGCCTAGGCCAATGTCCAGAGGAGTTTTTCCTAGGTTTTCTTCAAGGATTTTTATGATATCAGGTCTGATACCTACGACTGTAATCTTTTTTGAGTTAATTTTTGTATATGGGGAGAGATAGGAATCAAGTTTCATTTTTCTGCGTGTAGTTATCCAATTTTCCCAGCACCATTTGTTTAATAGGTTGTCCTTTCTCCAGTATATGTTTTGTCAGAGACCAGTTGCTTGTAGGTATTTGAGTTTATTTCTAGATTCTCAATTCTGTTCCATTGAACCCTGTGTCTGCTATTGTATCAGGGCTATGTTGTTTTGATTACTACAGCCTTGTAGTTTGAAGGCAGGTAATATGATGCCTCCATTTTTGTTCTTTTTTGGCTTTTAGGATTGCCTTGGGTTTTTTGGCTCTTTTTTGGCTTTATATGAATTTTAGGATTTTTTTTTTTTTACTAATTCTGTGAAAAATGATGTTGGTAGCTTGATAGGGATTGCTTTGAAGTGGTAGATAACTTTCGATAAGATGATCATTTTAGCAATGCTGTGTTTTTGTTTTGTTTTATTTTGTTTGAGAGAACAGATTCTCTTTATTTTGGTATGGTACAAACCATTCTTCCAATCCATGAGCATGGGATGTTATTCCCATTTGTTTGTGTATTCTGCAGTTTCTTTCATCAGTGTGTTGTAGTTCTCCTTGTAGACGGCATAAGATCATATCGAAGTAGTCTTCCTGGCCAAAGCAGAGAAGCTCCAAGGATGTTGTGCCAGGCTCGCCACCCCAGCTGTTTCTGCCTTGAATCTCCGTTGAGCTCAATGCCCAGGAGCTAAGTGCCCAGATCCTCCACGGAGTGAGGCCCCTTTCTCCAGGTCCTCCGCGAGCTGGCTGTGGCGGCGGCTGAACAAGGGCCCCTGTGGCAGTGGTGGCAGTAGTGGTGGTGGACCTAGGCCACCAGAAGGAGGCGACGGCACGAAGTCCACCTCCAGGACCCTGGCGGCGGTGGAGCTAGGCCCCCCAGCGGTGCGGCGGCAGAGCTAGATCTCCTACAGTCGGCCACAGCAGCGGCGGTGCGAGGCCCCCGTGAGACTCCCGGGTTGAGGCGGAGTGAGGCCCTCTGGCCGCGTTGGCGGTGGAGTGAGGCCACCGCCTTCAGGAGATGCATCTTCCTGGGCACCTGGCTCATATTCCTAAGACTTTAGCCACATCTCCTCAGCCATGAGATCAGGATCCAGCCTGATGAGACCCAACCATGGAGCACTATAATTGGATGGCCCGTGAAATACCTGTATCGAGACGGCAAGATGGTGATGGGGCAACCCGTAGTCTGAAGCCCTCTGCAAGGGAGATCTGCAGTGGGTCTCTGACTCTCACCCTGTGGGGCTGGGGACCCCAGCATCGCAGCCTGCCCTTCAGACAGAACTCAGCCATTGCCACCACTGGGATATCGCAACATTGGACAGTTACTTACTGCATTGCAAACAGTCCCGCCACCGCCGCCGTAGCCCCTCCCCCCATTGAAGCCATCGCTGCCGCTGCCGCCGCGGCCTCAGTGGCGGGTAGCACATCATAGCACCTGGGCCCGAGGAGATCCACACTAAACCCTTCAAGGAAGATCTACAGGGATTGATACCACCTCTCCCGTGTCTGAGACTGTCCTGCCCAGCTGGCGTGGGGTTCCTGTTGCCTGCTCGGAGGCAGGCAGTCATCTTGTTCCTGTCCGGCCCCACCCCTCTGGGGCGAGCAGCTGAGATAGCACCACCTGCTGGCGATTCAAGGGAGTAAACCTACAGCCCCATTGCACGGAGAGATTCCAGGGCAGTGGGAAGTGGGTTCCACATTATCCACACGCCTGTCAGCGAATGCCAGGACCTGCAGACAGATTTTGAATCACAGCTCTCCCCATAAGTACATCTCAAAACTGCAAAAAAGGATCACCTCCAACCTACAGTGCAACTTCAGAATTGAACAAAGTAAGAGGACTACCATAAACAATAGGAGATTGAAAAAACAAAAGTAAAACCAAGCCCTTTACTCCTGAATAACAGAATTAAAGAAGATGGTGACGTGGAGGGAAGGAAAAAGTAGGGAGGGGGAAAAACTGCACAAATGAAGAAAAACCAAAAGAAGAATACAGGTCTTACACAGACCCCTGGGAAATCAGACACTGAGAAAACAGATTCTGGAACACAGACAGTGAAGAGTCCCCAGAATGACTGGTTACATGCAACAAACCCAGACATCAAGACACTAATGGAGAGAATTTAAAAAACTGAGGAGAGACAAGAGGAAAATAGGAAGGAGCTGTTGTCAGAAATGACAGCAGTAAAGAATACTGTGATGGAAATGAACAACAGACTAATAAGCATGGAAAGCAGAATCAGCCAAGCAGAAGAAAGAATCTCAGAGCTCGAAGACCAAAACACAGAACTAACCCAAACTGTCAAAACCATGGAAAAGAAGCTCAAAAAGACAGAACAAAACCTGCAAGAGATGAATGATCACTTCAAGAGACCAAATCTAAGAGTAATTGGGCTTCCTGAGGCAGAAAGAGAAACAGAAGCCACATTGGAACAAACATTTCATGAAATCATTCAAGAAAACTTCCCTCAACTCATTAAGGATGAAAAAATTCAAACACAAGAGATTCAGAGAACCCCTGCAAGACAACAAATGAGAAGACCAACTCTCAGACACATAATAATACGCCTAAACAAAGTAGCTATGAAAGGAAAAATCCTAAAGGCAGCAAGAGAAAAAGGCCAGACTACCTACCAGGGAAAACCAATTAGAATAGCAGCAGATTTATCTACAGAAACGCTTCAGGCTAGGAGAGCCTGAAGCCCTATCTTCAAAGTTCTAAAAGAGAAACAGTTTCAACCCAGAATAACATACCCAGCCAAACTAAGCTTCATTAGTGAGGGAGAATTGAAATCTTTTCCAGACATCCAATCCCTAAGAACCTACGCTGCTACCAGACCACCTCTACAAGACACACTTAAGAAAGTACTGAACACAGAAGAAAAAGAAAAAAGAACAACAGCATTCTTCACAAGAGTACAGACAAAAGAATAAAAACACACATGAACCAACTCCAAAACCCAAAGAAAGACAACAAACAAACAGGAACAACTCTGTAAGAACCTTATGACAGGGATCAACTCTTGCATTTCAATTATTATCCTAAATGTGAATGGACTAAATGCACCACTGAAAAGGCATAGAATGACAAAATGGATAAAATATCATCAGGCAACAATCTATTGCCTTCAAGAGACTCACCTCACTAGAAAGGACACCCACAGACTCAAAGTGAGAGGATGGGAAACAAACTTTCAGGCGAACGGAATACCAAAGGAAGGAGGAGTAGCGATCTTAATTTCAGGCAAAATACCCTTCAAGCTATTAAAAATCAAAAAAGATACAGAAGGCCACTACATAATGATAAAAGTCTCAATCCATCAACAAGAAATATCTATCCTAAACATATATGCACCCAACATAGATGTGCCAACTTTCATAAAGCAACTTCTTGGAAAACTAAAGAAAGATATTGACTCTAACACTATCATAACTGGGGACTTTAATACCCCACTCACAACCCTAGACAGATTATCAGGACAAAAAATCAGCAAGGAGAGCAGGAACCTCAATATGACATTGGACCAAATGGACTTAATTGATACCTACAGAACACTCCATCCAAAGACCACAGAATACACATTCTACTCATCACCACATGGAACATATTTTAAGATCGACCACATACTCGGCCATAAATCAAGCATAAGCAAATTTAAAAGGACCGAAATTCTACCAAACACCTTCTCAGACCACAGTGGAATAAAAATAAACATTGACACCAACAAAGTCCCCCCAAAACCCACAAAGACATGGACACTAAACAACATGATGCTAAACAACTCCTGGGTCAACGATGAAATCAAAACAGGGATCAAAAGATACCTGGAAACAAATGAAAATGAAGAAACATCTTACTAAAATCTCTGGGATGTCCTGAAAGCTGTAGTAAGAGGGGAATTTATATCCCTACAAGCACACATGAAGAAAATGGAAGGAACAGATATTCACAACCTAACAAGCCACCTAAAGAAGCTGGAAAAGGAAGACCACAAAAACCCTAATTTCAGCATAAGAATCTAGATCACCAAAATAAAAGCCCAAATCCAGGACATAGAAGACAAAAAGATAATACAAAAAAATCAATGAAACAAAAAGCTGGTTCTTCGAAAGGGTAAGCAAGATTGATGGTCCCCTAGCTAGACTGACCAAGAAAAAATGAGAAAAAAAACAAATAAGCACAATCAGAAACACAAAAGATGAAGTCACATCTGACCCTGAAGAAATGCAAAAGATCATTAGAGACTACTACGTACACTTGTATGGAAACAAACTGAAAACCATAAGGAAATGGAGGACTTTCTGACATCACACAACTTACCTAGGTTGGAACAAGAAGAAATTGAGACCCTAAATAGACCAATAACAATCAAGGAAATCGACTGCGTAATAAGAAAACTTCCTACAAAAAAAAGCCGTGGTCCAGATGGCTTTCCAGCAGAATTCTACAAGACATTCAAGGAGGAGCTGATACCAATCCTACTGAAGGTATACCAGGCGATTGAAAAAGATGGAACTCTCCCCAAATCATTTTACGAAGCCAACATCACATTGATACCCAAACCAGGTAAAGATCCAACAAAGAAAGAGAACTACAGGCCAATATCTTTGATGAACATAGATGCTAAAATTCTCAACAAGATCCTAGCAAACCGGATTCAGCAATACATCTCAAAAATCATCCACCATGACCAAGTAGGCTTCATTCTGGGGATGCAAGACTGGTTCAACATTTGTAAAATCATAAATGTAATTAAATACATCAACAGATGTCAAAACAAAAACCACATGATCATATCATTAGATGCAGAAAAAGCTTTTGATAAAATCCAGCACCCCTTCTTGATAAAAACCCTTGAACATCTAGGTATACGGGGAACATACCTCAAAATAGTAAAAGCCATCTACGAGAAACCCACAGCCAGCATACTCCTAAATGGACAAAAATTGGAACCAATTCCCCTGAAAACTGGAACTAGACAAGGATGCCCACTCTCTCCCCTCCTGTTCAACATAGTATTGGAAGTCCTGGCTAGAGCAATCAGAGAAGAGGAGGCAATCAGAGGTATTCAAATAGGAAAAGAGGAAGTCAAGTTATCTCTCTATGCAGACGATATGATTGTGTACCTTGAAAACCCAAGAGAATCTGTCAAAGGCCTCCTTACATTGATAAAGGCCTTTGGCAAAGTCTCAGGATACAAAATAAATGTACAAAAGACAATCGCATTTCTCTATACCAATAATAAACAAACAGAACCCAAATAAAAAAACACAATTCCCTTCACAATAGCCACAAAAAAAATGAAATACCTTGGCATCTTCCTAACCAGAGATGTGAAAGACCTTTACAATGAAAATTACAAAACACTGCTCAAAGAAATCAAAGCTGACACGAACAAGTGGAAAAATATCCCATGCTCATGGATCGGAAGAATCAACATTGTGAAGATGTCCATCTTACCTAAGGCAATCTACAAATTCAACTCAATACCCATTAAACTACCAACAACATTCTTCTCAGACCTAGAAACAACAACACAGGAATTCATATGGAAACACAAACGTCCAAGAATAGCCAGAACAATCCTCAGCAAAAAAAACAAAGCAGGTGGTGTCACAATACCAGACTTCAAACTTTACTATAAAGCTACAATCATCAAAACAACTTGGTATTGGTACAGGAACAGGCATATAGATCAATGGAATGGAATTGAGATTCCAGAAGCAAAACCACAATTTCTCAATCAACTCATCTTCGACAAAGCCCCCACCACCTACCAATGGGGAGAGGAGAACCTATTCAGTATATGGTGCTGGGAAAACTGGCTGACCACATGCAGAAGATTGAAACAAGACCCCTACCTATCCCCATGCACAAAGGTTAACTCCAAATGGATCAGAGACCTAAATGTAAAACCTCAAACCATAAGAACCTTAGAAAAGGAAGGAAATACTCTCATGGAAATCGGAACTGGCATCCAATTCCTGAACAAAACCCGAAACCCACAGGACTTAAGAGAGAAGATAGACAAATGGGACCTTATTAAACTGACAAGCTTCTGCAAAGCCAAAGAAACTATCAAGAGAGCAGGGAGACAGCCCACAGACTGGGAAAAAGTATTTGCCAACTCTAGGTCTGACAAAGGCTTAACATCCTGGATCTACAAGGAACTGAAACATACTGAAAAGAAGAAAACAAACAATCCCATTATAAAATGGGCAAAAGATATGAACAGACACTTCACAAAAGAGGACATCCGAGCAGCCAACAAACACATGAAGAAATGCTCAACCTCACTAATCATCAGGGAGATGCAAATCAAAACCACACTGAGATACCACCTAACTCCAGTCAGAATGGCAATTATTAACAACTCAAAAAATAACAGCTGCTGGAGAGGGTGTGGTGAAAAGGGAACACTTCTACACTGTTGGTGGGAGTGTAAACTAGTGCAACCTCTGTGGAAAGCAGTGTGGCGATTCCTAAAAGCTCTAAAAATTGACCTTCCCTATGACCTGCAATCCCCCTACTGGGAATATACCCTGAAGAACACAAATCACTCTATAAAAAAGATACCTGCACACGTATGTTTATTGCAGCATTGTTCACAATAGCAAGAACCTGGAAACAGCCATGCTGCCCATCAAAAGAGGACTGGATTAAAAAAATGTGGTACATATACATGATGGAATACTACACAGCCATAAAAAAGAACAAAATCATGAATTTCACAGCAACCTGGATGGAACTAGAGTCTATAATACTGAGTGACCTTTCACAGAAACAAAGATCCGAATATCACATGTTCTCACTCATATAATGGTCCTTGAACATCCAATGCAATACTATAAGAAAATGACTGACAGGACTGGGAAACTATGGGGGGCGGGATGGGATTAACAGTAGCAAATATCTGTCTGGGGATGGGAAAACACCTCTTATCTACAGGGTGCCTGAATGAAACGTAATTGTACACCTAACCCTTAACTGTACCCCACAAAACCATAATAAAAAATACTGATTAATAAAAAAAAAAAAGATCATATCGTTGGCATACAGAGATAGTTTGATTTCTTCTTTTCCAATTTCTTTTTCTTACTTGATTGCTCTGGCTAAGACTTCCAGCACTATGCTGAATAGGAGTGACGGGTGGGCATTCTTGCTTTGTTCCAATTCTGAGCTAGAATGTGTTCAACTTTTCCCTGTTCAGAATGACAATGCCTGTGAGTTTGTTGTATTTTGCTTTTATTATTTTGAGAAATGTTCCATCGATGTCTATCTTGCTAAGGGTCTATGTCTATTTTGCTTTATCATGAAGGAATATTGGGTTTTATCAAATGCTTTTCTTGTGTCTATTGAAAGGATCATATGATTTTTGTTTTTAATTCTGTTTATGTGGTGGATCACCTTTATTGACTTGCATGTGTTGAACTATCCCTGCATCCCTGGGATAAAACCCATTTAGTTATGGTGTATTTGTTTTATGTGCTATTGAATTTGGTTTACTAATATTTTGCCGAGGATTTGAGTATCTGTGTTCATAAAGGGTGTTGGTCTGCAGTTTTCTTTTTTTATTATGTCTTTTCCTGGCTTTGGTACCATAGTGATACTGGCTTGGCAGAATGAGTTAAGGAGGGTTTCCTCCTCTGTTATCTTGTGGAACAGCACCATTTAAATCAGTATCAATTCTTTGAAGGTTTGGTAGAATTCAGCGACAAGTCCATCAGGTCTTAGATTTTTGTTGTTGTTGAAGGTTTCTAATTACTTTTTTCATTCTCACTGTTTGTTACTTTTCTGTTCATAGTTTCTATTTCTTCCTGATTCAAGGTTAGAGGATTGTATGTTCCAAAAATTTACACATTATTCTCTAGATGGTCTAGTTTGTATATGTAGAGGTGTTCATAATAGTCTTAAATAATCTTTTGAATTTCCGCCGCATTAATAGTAATGTTACTGTTGTCGTTTTTGACCAAGTTAATTTGAATCTTCTCTGTCTCTTAATTAATCTAGTAGCAGTCTATCGGTTCTGTTTATCTTTTCAAAGAACCATCTTTTTGTTTTATTGATCCTTTAATTTTTAAATTTTATTTAGTTCTGCTCTGATCTTCATTATTTTTCTTTTCTTTTTTCTTTTAGTAGCTTTGGTTTTGATTTGTTTGTGTTTTTTTTAGTTCCTGCAGGTATGACATTAGTTTGTCAAAATTCAGTCTTTCAATCTTATTAATGTAGGCCTTAAGCGTTATAAATTTTCCTCTGAGCACAGATTTGCCTGTGTCCCAGAGGTATTGATAACTTGTTTCATTGTTGTCATTTATTTTAAGGAAATTTTAATTTCCATCTTGATTTCACTGCTGACCCAAGGATTATTCAGGAGCAGACTGTTAAATTGTCGTTTGGTTTTGTGAGTTCTTCTTGGAGTTAATTGCTAGTTCTATTCCACCGTAGTCTGAGAAGGTGTTTGATATGATTTTGATTTTTTTTGAGTTTTTGGGGGCTTGACCTGTGGCCTATCGTATGGTCTATTTTGGAGAATGCTCCATGTGCTGATGAAAAAAATGTACATTCATAGTTTGGGGGTGAAATGCTCTGTGGCTGTTTGTTAGTTCTATTTGTTCTGGGGTCTGGTTAATTCTGTTTCTTTATTTACTTTCTGGCTTGCTGACCTGCCTTTTTGCTGTCAGTCTCCCACTCGTAAGAGTGTTTCTGAGTTAAGTGGGACTCTTGAAGGAGGCAAAAATTTGGATTTTGTTCTTCTTTCTTTTTTTGTTTTTAATCCATTCTGCCAGTCTGTATCTTTTTTGTATTTCTGTCTGTCTCCTTTTTGGGGGCTCATAGAAGTTGAGGACTCTGATGTTAGGTGCATATATGTTTAAATTTCTTATGTCTTCTCATTGGATAGATCCGTTTATCATTATATAATAACCATCTTCATCTTTTTCTACTGTTGTTAGTTTGAAGTCTCTTTCATCTGATATGAGAATGGCTACTTGCTCCTGTTCATTTATGGTTTCTATTTGCATGGAATATTTTTCCCCAGCTCTTTACCCTGAGTGTATAAGAGTCTTTGTGAGTTAAGTGGGACTCTTGAAGCCAGCAGAAATTTGGATTATGTTCCTTTTTCTTTATTTTTTTTAAATCCATTCTGCCAATCAGTATCTTTTGGGTGGGCACTGAGACAAATTATATTCAGAGTTAATAATGATATGTAAGGTACTATTCCATTCATTATACCGGTTATCTGGTTTATTTATTTATTTATTTATCCATCTCTATTGCCTTGGTGGTTCATAAGGCCTGTGGATTTACGGTTTCCAGTGTTTTTCTACTGGTATATTTTGACCTTTATTTTCAGGATTTAGAACTCTTTTGAGTATTTCTTGTACAGCTGGCCAAGTGATGACAAATTTCTTCAGCATTTGTTTGTCTGAGAAAGGCTTCCTTTCTTCTTCATTTATGAAATTTAGTTTTGTAGAATACAAAATTCTTGGCTGGCTATTATTTTGTTTGAGGAGATTGAAGATGGGTCCCCAGTCCTTTCTGGCTTGCGGGGCTGCTTTAGAAGCCTGCTGTTAGTCTGATAGGTTTTCCCTTGTAAGTTAGTTGATGCTTTTGTCTCACTGCTCTGAAAATTGTTTCCTTCATATTAACTTTGCATGTCTGGGTGATTATATGCCTTGGGGATGAACTTTTCATGATTAACCTTCTGGGGGTTCTTTGGGCTCATTGTATCTGGATGTTTAGATCTTTGGCAAGGCCAGGGAACTTTTCTTCTATTATTCCTTCAAATAGGTTTTCCAAACATGTTGTTTTTGCTATGATTCTTAAGTTTGGATGTTTCACATGATCCCACATTTTCTTGGAAACTTTTTTCCATTCTCTTGATTCTGTTTTCTTTTTGTTGTCTGCGTTAATTCAAATGCCTTGCCTTCAGGTTCTGATTTCCTTTCTTCTGCTTGTTCCAGTCCACTGTTAAAACTTTCCACTGCCAGCCGGGCTCGGTGGCTCAGCCTGTAATCCCGCACCTTTGGGAGGCTGAGGTGAGTGGATTGCCTGAGCCCGTGGGTTCGAGACCCGTCTGGGCAGCGAGACCTCATCTCTACAATAAATCAAAAAATCAGCTGGGCGTGGTAGTGCATGCCTGTAATTCCGGCTACTTGGAAGGCTGAGGCGGAAGGATCGCTGGAGCCCAGCAGGTCGAGGCTGCGGTGGCCGGGAGCCGCCACTGCACTCCAGTCTGGGCGACAGAGTGAGACTCCAACTCAAAAAAAAAAACAAAAAAACTTTCCACTGCCATTTGTACTTCCCTTAATGTTTCTTTCATTTCCAGGATCTCAGCTTGGCTTGTTTTTAAGGTATCTGTCTCTTTGGAAAGTTATTCATGCCTTGAATAGTTTTAAAAATTTCATGTTAGTTTTCAATTTTCTCCTGAGGTTTGTTGATCAATTTTATAATTAACCTTTTGAATTCTTATTCTGGAGTTTCAAAAATTTCATTTAGTTAGGGTTCATTGCTGAAGAGTTACTGTGGTCTTTTAGGGGTGTTGGAGAACTCTATTTTTTCATATTGTCAGAATGATTTTTCTGGTTCCTCCTCATTTTGGTAGACGATTTCTTCTTATTTGAGGTTGACAGGGGGCTGTCATAGGCATTGTAGGGCTCCCTGGTTATATATGGTAATATATAGGCTTGGTGTAGTGCATTCCTCAGTTACCAGCTGTAGCAGTCCTATGCTGGGTATCTGCACTAGCTCACAATATCCTGAGCAACCAAAGTATGGGAAAGTGTTGTTAGCTGAAGTTTGGGATCAGTCATTCCCCAAAGCTGAGGTGTTATATCTAATATGGTTGCCTGTAATGTGGATCTCTGGACCAAGAAGTGGTGCTTATGGAAGGAAGCCTGCTCTAATGGTGGCTATGGGCTTTCTCCTTGGCATGTGTTTCTCCAGTGACGAGCCCAGCCAACGTAGGAGGAGAGCAAGGCTCTGGAGATTATCCAGTTCTCTGTCTGTTTTGGGTCTTTGAGGGAAATGCAGGGGGTAGAGGAAGGAGCTTGTGCACCCCAAAAAGTGCACTCTCGGCTACCCCCAGTGAGGGTTAGGAAGGAGTCCCAGGCCACTGAAGTGACGCTATCGTCCAGGGATGGCACAGAAGTGTTGGAATGGGGAGTGAAAGGTTCCAATGGCAGCGAGTCCCCCTGGGCTCCCCACCTTAGCCTCAGGCAATTTGCTTGTGAATATCAGAGTGCAGCTGGCCTCAGAGTCTCAGCTCTTCTCAGGCAACTCGCCCAGGAGTTTTCTGCGGCCATGGAGTTTTTCCTTGGGGCCTGTGCCTTCCCTGGCCAGCTAGAAAGTGGCCACACTGCCCACAGGCTTGGGTTCCTGGAAAATGGCTACCGCTGCTGCTCCAGGCTTTTTTTTTCCTTCACCACTCCAGGTGGGCTGTGGTAGGGCACAGCTGCAGGTAAGGCAGTTTTCCGTGAGGAACTGGAGTCTCGCGAGGGCACAAGGGTGGGGACACCCCAAGTCTGTAGTAGGAGTACAGAACTCCTGAATTCCCCTCGCTTCCTTCCCTACTGTGTCTGGAAGATGCCGGTGGTGCCGGTGATTCTAGCCAGTTCCAACCCAGGTTAAAGTTCCAACCCAGGTTTCTCTTCTGTGTGCTCTGTGATTAGTATTGCTTCTTTGAAGAGTTATGGCGAATGGTGAGGAAACTCTATTTTGGTTTACTCTGTAAGAGAAACTCACTCTGGCTGCCTCATGTTAGCTATCTTCATCTTAATTCTGATTACTTTTACTTTCTATCACAGCTTTGCACATTTCCTTATAAGTCATTTTTCTTGCTTCATAGTTGTGAAGTCTTTTCATAGTTCTCTAAAGTAATTTATTGATAACTATTTATTTGAAGTCTTTCTCTTCTTGACAAAGCTGTACCAACCTTTTCTTTTATTTGTTGAATCTGGTCTCAATTTCTCATGCTAGAGGTTTTCGTCAGATACCTAATAATCTTAGGTTGTCTATTCATAACTAAGTATGGGAAACCAAAATCTGTTTGTAAACTCTGAGAATATGTACTGTGTCCTTGCCTATGAGAGATCTGACTGATCTGTTTGGTAGGGCAGATTCTAAATAAATCTTTTCCTATCTCCAAAGGAAAGGGGAAAGGTCTGGCTGCGGTAATTTGGAAACGGAATAGAGTTCAAGTTCAGGCTCCTTTGTATCCAGTAGGCATGCATTCATGCCATGACTGTGACTTCAGAACAGTACCCTTGCCAGAAATATTTTCGTCTTCCTTTAACTAAGGACATTTTTTAATCCTCCTTGAAGTATTACTTTAAGTGAATCAGAGAGGGCACTCATCCCGAGATGCAAAGTGGGAAAAGGACTTGGGGATCTAACTCATTCTCAAAAAGTTTTAACCGTGCATCATTGATCTTGCCCACCTACCCCATTGCTTCTGTTTCCGAGATACATCTTGCACCAATCCTCAAGACTCCTAGAGATGTTTTCATGTAAATCATGTTTTCAGTGAACACCCCTCATTCCCACCCACCCACTCATATGCTTCTACTAAGTGAGCAAACCTTCATTGTTAGTGTTTTACAGCTTCCAAAATACTTTTGCTATGTCTTTCTACCATGCTCCTGCTCTTTTTTATGCTTATGAGCCAACTAGCAAACAAAAAATAGTCACATATCACTGCTTAATGGGATTTCAGGAGAAAGTGATGTTATATGTGTGTGTTCAATTAGCTATATATGCCCATAAGCCACACACTAGTTTTTATTTAAATTCTGTTTAGTTCAAGTTATAATTAATAGCCCAAACAGAGGACTTGGGCAAGTCCAATTTGTCCATTTTCAGACAGGCACTTGAGTAAGAAAATAATCAAGTTTTCTTATATATCTACTAGAGTCTCAATCAGATGCATAGAAACACCCAAACACTCACACCCACATGTACATTTTGTATTAGCCAAGGTTCTCCAGAAGAACACAATCAGTATGTTGTGTATGTATATATAGATCGAGAGGTTGGGGGGTGCACAAAGGATGGGGGGAGAAAGAGAAAGACAGAGTTAGTTATTCTAAGCTATTATAGAGACTGATAAGCCCCCAATCTACTTAGTGGCAAGACTAAAATCTATGAGATGACACAGGAAAAACACAATATTGCAGTTTAAAACCAAAGGCCTTCTGTTGGCAGAATTCCTTCCTGCTTTGGGGAAATCAGTCTTTGTTCTATCAGTTTTTCAACTGATTGGATGAGGCTCACCTACATTACAGAGAGCAATGACTCTGTTTTGCTCAAAATCCATCAAATTAAATGTTAGTCTTAGCAAAACCACCCCCACAGAAACATACAATGTTTGGCCAAATATCTGGCCACCATGGCTCAGCCAGTGAAGTTGACACAAACCTAACTTTCTCCCTCAAACATCCACACACATGCACAGACATACACACACATGTTTTCATTACTGAATTTAGTGTCTCCATGAAACATAGTGGTGAAGAACTCGGGTCTTAAACTCGGGTAGACCAGGATTCAACTCGTTTCATTTTTTAAGTTCATTTTCTTTGCCCATCTTTGTCTTTTCATTTTTTCATTCTCTTATAATGACAGAATTATAATATATACACTTATATATTATAAGTGCTTCATACAGCAGTGTGGAGAATGTGTTGTTAACACATATGAAGCAGGCTGCATATTTGGCTCATGGTAAAGACCCCAAAAGTGTATCATATCACTTTTATTTCTATTGTAGTCTTTGCTAAATAATAATTCTTCAAAGAGCATTATCTACCATAGTGGTCCTCATCACTCATTAAACCCTTTCCCTATCATACACCTGCCTTTCTGTCACTCTAGGAGGTAAGAGTTCTTTTTTCCTTTGTTCACTACTGTATTCCTGCAAAGTAACTTATAGATGGAAATAAAAAGAGAAAAGAGTGCAATATGTGAATTCTCAATATCATAGAATTAAGATATATGCTTAAACCACTATAACTATAACTTTTTGGGGTCTCAAAAAGGATTAAAGTCATTTTCAAAACTAAACACAACATAAGCATCTGCTGGTAAGAATAAGAGGAAGAACAGAAAGAAATTACCTTTCATGGAATAAAAACTAGTACTCATTAAACACAATATTAAGGCAATGAATGACGAGGCCACAGGCAGTGAAAACATAATTTTAAAAAATGTGTCTGATATTTATTTTTAAAAAAGGGCTGGTATTCAGGATTTACTTAAAAAGTTTATATTTCAACAATAAAAAGACAATCAATCCAGAACAAAAAGAGCAACATATTTTCAGACACCTCTGAAAAGGAGATATAAAAATGGCCAATAACAACATAAAAAATTACTTGATATTATTAAACAACAGAGGCTCATGAAAGCTACAATGAGGTACAGCTACCTCCTACTAAGATAAACAAAATTAAAGATTGATAAATGATAGAAGTATAAAAAGCAGTAAATCTGTTTCCGTGTTGGTTAGAATATAAAATAGCACTAAACACACCCCCTCCAACAATTCTAAAGCTATGCATTTACCCAAGATAAATGAAAATATATATTTATAAAAATACTTGCACTATATGCTCATAGAAGATAGATGCGTAGCAGGCATATAATAGAAACAACCTGGGGCCCATTCATAAGGGAATGGATAAATACACTGTGGCAAGATTGGGCAAAAAATGTTAATCATTTTTTGCCCAATTATCCATGAATGGAAAGAATACCATTCAACTCAGGTGAATCTCAAAACTATTATACTTAATAAAAGAAACCTTCCGTGAAAAACCCCTTACTAGATTATTCTATTTATATTAAATTTTAAAATACACAAAACTAGTCTATAGTGGGGAAAAAAATCAGTGGCAATTGCCTGGGGGGCGTGGTGATGATTGGAAACGACCGTGAGAGCTCAAAAAGAAACTTCCTGAGGTGGTGGTGCAATTTAGTTAGTGTTACCCAAGTGTATACATTTGTTAACACTTAGCAAAGAAAAATAAGATTTATGTCGATCATCTTTTGTAAATGTTACCTCAAAGGGCGGAAAACATTATTACCAAATATTGAACTTTAGTTAATGATATGCAGGCTGAAGTGTTTACATCACATTTATTTAATCTACCATAAAATGAATCAAAAAGATAAGATGGATTAATAGATGGAGATACCAATAAAGGGAAAAATAGACATCTGATAAAGCAAGCACAGTAAAACATGAAAAGCAGATGCTAGGGAGTGTTCACCATAAAATCCATCACATTTTGCTGTGTTTAAAAATGTTCCTAGTAAAAATAAAATCAGAAAATTAAAAGAACCAAAGATGTAGGTTTTCAGGAAGCTAAGCTTGGAAGTTGCTCTGGTTACACTTCTGAGATTTGAGTTTTCAAGAAATCGAGGCAAAAAGACAGATGCACTGGGTTAGCATCCTCAGTGCCTGAAATTAAATGGATCTCGCTCATGCAACAATTTGAGTAGGTTCTACATAAGCCTACCTTGCTCTTCAAATATCACTTTAGCTCAGAGATATTCTTGAAAAAAAAAAAAAAGAACAGGCACATTATTCTTTCCCTTGACTTTGAAAGATACAAAGAAGTATATGTTTTCTAAGAACGTTTCATTTAAATGTCGAAGATGTGAACTACATTCCAAAACCATGGAACACATGCTGATAACCTCCAGTGAGGTTGGTCCAATTCCTGCCTTGTGAAATTGTTCAGTAACAATCACCCTCCCTGTGGTTAAATCAATGCCTGCAGTTTTGGTGTTTTATTACCACCAAGTGTTTCTAAGCATGCTGTTTCACAGAAGGTACTTCAAACACTATTGTTCTGAAGAAGACTTGGGAAGAAAAATACAACCGTAATCTCAAAAATACTTAGTGATGCAAATATTGCGAAGGAGAGTAAGGATTATACAGCAACCAAGCTTTAAATCTCATTGAAGGCCATATTTCCCATCTGAAGTCTTTCCATTTTTGCAAAGCAGATCTAGATGCTCTAGCCTATGTAACATTTGCTTTTAGCATGTGTGTGCATTCTAACATTTATCACATTGGATTATAACCACTTGCATAAGGAACTTCCTGCTAGACTATGAGCTCTCGAGGCAATGTCGATATGCTTTTCCTCTCTATATTTTAGCTATATACCAGATAAATTACAAGGTAAAATGAAATTAATTATTTGAGCCGGGCACGGTGGCTCAGGCCTGTAATCCCAGCACTTTGGGAGGCTGAGGTGAGTGGATTGCCTGAGCCAGTTCGAGACCAGCCTGGGCAACTTGGCAAGATCTCGTCTCTACAACAAACCAAAAATTAGCCAGGCATGGTAGAGCACGCCTGTGGTTCTAGCTACTTGGAAGGATGAAGTGAAAGGATCCCAGAGTCCAGCAGAATGATGCTGGGGTGGCAATGAGTGTGCCACTGCTCTCTACTGGGCGACGGAGTGAGACGCCAACTCAAAATAATAATAATAATTATTATTATTATTTGATAAGTGAATGATGAATTTAAAAAATGAGTATTGTTGGCAAATTTGAGTATGTATAGATTTTGACTTTGTGTATCATGGGATACCATATCTCCACATGGTCTATCATTTAGAAGTCGTTTAGTTGAAAATAAATAACAAACGCTGGTTTATGCAAAAAGACTCATGTGATTACAAGTTCCATGAAGAAACTGGCTTTAGGTGTGCATCTTCTGAGACTAATGTAGATCTAGCTTGTCTACATCTCTCAGTTCTCCTCTGTTCTTTCTCCACATTTTTGTCCTACTGCCAGATTGTCCCCTGAGGTCTCGGTTGGTTGACTGCAACCCCAGGGAACATCCTTCCAAGCTCTGATCAAGTGGAAGAAGAAAAAGAATCTTTTGCCTTGCATCCACAGCAATAGTCCTGAAAGTTTAACTGATTGTTGTAGCCTGGGTATTTCTTCTACCTGCATTTCAAAGTTTTTGTTTCACATAGACTATTAACTTCCATTTCCATTCACAATGAATCAATTCAAAATTCGTAAAGGATCTAAAAAGAACCTACAATTCTCATTTGAATGGCATATACACTAAAATTTTTTCAGAAGTATTCTTTATAAACAATACTAGGCAAAGTGTTATTACTTTTTTCTACAAGTGATCTTTCAGTCAGATAATATGTTATATAGAAAATAACTTCCTGATGTTTTTCTCTGGCGAGGCTTGCCATAAAGAACTTAAAAACTTGTTCATGTCACTAAAGTTATTTTCTTCACTCCTTTATTGTGTATCTGAATTTTGCCTAGGTTATTTTCAAGGGTGAGCTCACACTCTGCCTTTCCTCTAAATATTTTTACTACCCCCAAAGTGAATGTCATATTTCCCACCTCTGATGTGAGACAATATTTGACGTCCCTCCCAATGATTGCATCATCATAACAGACATCTTGGCATAAAATGTAGACCTTATTTGGTACTGTGGCTAAAAGAACGCTCTAGAAATTTAATTTGTGACATCTCACACCTTTAATTTTTCTTAGATGCAATATTAGTAGAAAATGTGCATGTCATAAATCTAACCAGGGATAAAGAGAGGTCATGAGCAGTGTGTTTAGAGAAGTGTTTGTCATACATGAAACATTCCAAAAGTTGTAGCTGTGATTTTCCTTATTTAATTATCCTCATTGGTTATTGTTAAGTATATAGTGTCACTTCAAAACACTGTATGCTCTTTGAGGACGAATAATCCATACCAAAGTTTTTTGTACCCTCAGCATCCACCACAATGCCTTGAAGATCAAAGACAGTCAATAAATTTTGATCTAATATCCCCAGTTGCTATTATCTGCTAAGGGTGATTTGTGCAGTGGAAATTTTCAAGCATAAAATACTATATGCTAGTAGAGAGGTATCTTTTTAGTAAAATATGTATCACTTTTTTGATGGATTTCCTGTCTTTCCTGAAATTGTTTTGTTCCCAATATATTTTTCAGGGGCCTTCATCCACGGAAGTCTATCTATGCAGTCTGTATAATACTGAGCTGTTTCATTTGCTTTTTTATCTTATTTGGATAAAATTATGACAGTAAAATGATGTAGAAGAAAAAAGAATTGCTCGTAATAGTGATTACTTTAGGGTGAACAGGTTCTCTTTGTTGAGAACATTCTTTGAAAGGATTTTCAACAAAGTTATTTGCCTTCATCGTACATGTATCAGATGGAACTTCTGTGTTTAATTTAGATATTTCCAAAATAAGTAGCTTAAGAGAAATATGGTTTGTTTTGACATATTATTATGATTCGCTCTTATAGTTGTTTTAAAACATGTTTTCAAACTTTCTGATATTCTTGCCATCAAAAGACAGAGTCTGTATGCACTCTCCCAAATCTAGGTGGAACTGTAGGACTACCTCAACAAACAGAAAGTACTAAACTTTTTTTAAGCTGCTTTAAAAAAGGATGAGGAGCATTTGTTAGGTAGTGCTCCAGGAGCACTAATATAATCTGTGAGATGCCGCTGTATTTTAGAGGACCATATGGAAAGACCAAGTGGAGAGACCTCATAGAGACAGAGATACCCAAGGAGCTCCCATTCTTACAACCCTCATTGTTTGAATCTCCCATTCCAGGACACAGGCATGTGGAAAAATATACTTTCTAGACGGCGTCAGCCTCAGCCACTATCTGATTGCAATATCTTGAGAGATTCCCAAATCAGATATGCCTAGCTCAGACGAGTCAACCTTCACATTGGTGAGCAAAATAGATTATTGCTAATTTTTAAGCTACATTTTGGGGTGGTCTATTATGCAGCGATAGATAGCTAGAACAACTCTCCAACCACTAGTGAAAACAATGTTCGTCCAAGTTAATCGAAAGTTGTAATACCGAAGTATTGAGAGCAATCAAGGGAATGAATGATATGTTAGTTTTAGTGTCTGTATGGCTGGTTCTCCCTGATATGAAAAGATTGATAAGGAAGGGAAGATTTTTTTTTGTTCTCGATAGAAGAAAGCAATTTATAAATATGATTCTTTTTTCCGTGATCTTTCTTTGGTATTCTTCACCTTTTGTGAATATAATAGGTGTGTCATGTATTTCTAAAGGCTTCGATAGGTGCTAATTTACTTCTGTATTATTGCTCTAGCTTATTGTCTGTATCCCCTAAGTCCGGCAGCTATCAGCTTCAAAGAAGCAGGCATCGTTCTCTCATGTGTTTACTGAGGTATCCCAGAGGCCGAGAGCAGAACCTGGCACAGAACAGGTACTAGATGCAATAAAATAACTCTAATGATAACGAGAAATAAAACGCGAATTAAAATATCACGATTTCCTGTCACATCCGTCAAGTTGCAAAAATTCCAAGAGTTGACAAAGAAGCAGAAAAGTAGGCACTTACATGCATTGAAAATGTGTAACTAAATTGGTGTCATGACTTTAGAGATTTCCATCTTTAGAGGAACAGACAAGATATGGCATATACGATAGAATTTTTTTATATCATAGCTTTTTTTTTTAATTTAAATGGATAAAACTTATTGGTAAGTGGAAATAGATAAGTAGCAAAGGATATGAGCATGAATATGCCATTTATTTTGATTTTTAAAAATTAACATTAAAAATTAGCATTAAATAATTAACAATTGATATAAACACTATCTATATAGCTAATATATAGAGCCAATATGCATTCACTTATGTAAGTTGATGTGTGCATATAATGATACATTTCGATGGTCACTTACTTTAATAGCAAACGTGTAGAACTTCACCCAGAAGAATACACAGCAACATCAGAATCCTGGCTACCCTTACCAGTAGATGACGGGGAGTGATAATTGGAAGGAAAATGGCCTTCTGTGGCAGACAGGACAGTCTGTGCCCTTAGTAATGTCTCAGGATTGCCAGGTTCCTTTGCCTGCTGCACAGCAACAGACCAATACAGCGAGACAGCAGAGTTTGCAGCAGAGAAAGAGTTTGATAAGCGCAAGGGCTGCTGAGTGAAGAGATGGGAAGAAACCTCGAGCCCCAAGTCCATTTCCCCAAAGAGTTCTGGGAAAGGGTCTTTAAGGGGATCACAGAGAAAGAGGTGGGAAATTTGGGGTCATTAATGGCGGGGATAAGGAGGTTGAAATCATCTGGATGAGGAAGCTGCATTCTTCCATGACTCAGCTTCTCCCTAACCCCTTCAAACCAGCTGGTGTCAGTAGTTTTATCAGTATGCAGAACCTAAATGAGAAACTCAAGCAAAGAGCTTATCATTTCACAGGGTTGTAGCTATAAAACAGAAAAGAAATAAAGAGTCTGTGATAAGGACTATGTTTTACTGGGGCAGTGAGCAGTAACTAACGACAAGGAAGTAGACCAAAGGTAAGCTGGCCTAACAATTACTGTGGACTGCACAAAAAGCCTAGCTAAATTATTTTTCCTTAATTAATTTGATAAAACTTTCTTGGGAACAGTTTCAGTAATAATGACAATATTATTAAAGTATTAATACTCATTAAAAGAGCTGAGCCCAAAATGGCAGCATGTGATCAGTTGTTAAATAACTGGTAGGTGCATAAGAATTGCTTATTTGCCTGTACCTCTAGCTATATTTTAAATATTTGCCATAAAAGTAGCCAATTACATAACCTCAGGAAATATTTGAAATGTTTCACCAAAAAAGGTAGCTAGCTACATAGATTGTCCCCAGAGAAGTATTTATAGAGAGAAATGGGGCTCAGAGAAGGAACTGATCAATATTCCTAAAGCCGCGACAAGAAAGGTTGCATAATAAAACCACCACTAGAGAAAAAACCACCACTAGTTTTTATGCTCTGAGAAGATTCACCAAGATCGCACATTGGTAAAGGAAATCCCAGGCAGAAGTGGCAGGACATGGAGATGAGAGGGAAGATGCTGTGGAAAGACCATGGCTAGAACAAGCCACAGTGGGAGATGCCTCAGGGTGGGAAGCAAGTCCAGTCCCCAAAGTAGACAGAGGGCAGAATGCGTTCCTGAGCTGTTCTGGTGTACAGGTCCCCAGCTCCCCACACTAACGCACGGACCATGCTATACTTTCCCCAGTTGTGCAGCTAGCTTATTTTATAACCACAGTGATTCTTCTTTAAAAATAATCCCTTTTTTGTAGGACACAATTATTTGCATTATTAATAATTTAATGAAACCAATAAAATCATTAAAAAAGGGGAAAAGGGGAAATAAGAACCACGAACATGTTCTTTTAATGAACTTTGTCTATAAATCATATCAATAAGTAATAAAAAATAAATTAAAAGTAAAATAAAGTGAACAATACAGTATTAAATAAGCAAAACAATCTCAAGGGTAGTTTTCTATTTTAAAGATATGCATGTATGAATAGCATTTCATGCATGGATTAAATTCTGTACTTATGAAACAAAAATGCAACACCTCACAGTTTCCAGTTTTTAAAATGTTTAATCCACTAGTAATTTCAATTGATCACAAAGAACAGCAGATTTTAAGTAACTGAAATTCTATTCCTGCACGTTTCTTTCACCATGTGATCATTGTTTCTTCCCGTAGGCATTTACGTGGTATCGCAGGGCTTGGAGACAGCATCAAAAACAAGCCTTAACAACCCTAACCCAGCACCAACTTACTCTTCAAATAAATGTATGTAGTGAATCCCATGGTGTATTTCAGTCCTTTGTCTGGTAGAACTGGAAACAGTTTGGGAGTGATTAGAGGTTGAGGGTATCTGGCCAAGGGAAAAAAGTACCTCCCTTGACTCCCTGCTGTAAGCAGCCCTCTAGCCAGACTCAGCAGCCCCTTCTTGGGAAAGATGGGAGTATGAAGTTCAAATCTAGTAGAGTTTTGATTAATAATTGGTTCAGAATGTCTTAAATTTCTGAAGTGAGACTGTGTTTGAGATTCCAAGCAATGTTAGAACTTAATTTATCTAACCACTACCAGAAAGTTGTAAGTACTAAGCAAGTCTCACATCAGGAAAAAAAGAATCGATGTTCTTTCTTTTCTTCTAAGTCGATTGTTCCCAGAAGTTGGGCATTGGTTTCACCCCACAAGAATCAGCATGATATAGTCACAAAATAGTTCATGAAAGTTTGATTTGATTATTAGGTAACTGAATTAGTCTGCTAAGGCTGCCATACAAAATCACAGACTTAAAAATAGCAGAAATTTATTTTCTTGCAGTTCTGTACTCCAGAAGATCAAGGTGCTGACACAATTGGTTTCCAGTGAAGCTCTCCTCCTGCCTTGCAGAAAACCACCTTCTTGATGCATTCTCCTATGGCCTCTTCTCTGTGTTTGAAGAGTCTCCTCTTTTTTTGACCAGGTTTAAGCTCATACCACTCACTGCATGTCACCCAATAAGTCAAGAGACAAGGTGTTGGGGCAAGATAGGTGACTTTATTCAGAGAGACAGCAAATCGAGAAGATGGCAGATGAGTGTGCTAAAAAATTATTTTAAGTCGGCACAAACTTCAGGATCTTTTTTTGTTAAGGGAAGAAGGAAGAGGAGAGATTGGAATCATGAGTTGACCTGCAACTCCAGACATCTCGATGACAGTGTGGGTTTGAAAAGGTTGTGAAACTTCTTTGTTTTTATTCCAATCTCTGAATGATATAAGTTTACAACACTTTTAGATATCTTTAACATGACACTGTTATTTGTGGTTACACTTCTTTATCTCCTCATGGGTTAATTTTGAAAAAGAGATGGATATCATTTTTCTACAGTTGAACCATCAACTACATTTATCCTATAATTAGCTAGTCTCCATGTAGCAGAACTACACAGAAGCTTTTTAACCTAAAAGACATTACCAGAGGAATTCAGAAGCAAAATGGAGTCGGTCATGCTAAGCCTCCCTCCAACGTCATAATTTCCCCACCCTCAAAGGTTTATTTCACAGTCTTTTGAGATTGGAGACAGTAGGCTGCAATCTCTCATTTGGCTGCATTCTGCAGGATGGATCCATGAGGAACAACCATAGCACGAAACCGATTCAGCTGACCGAGGAAACATTCCTTAGTGTCCTTTTTAGGAATAATGATTGGGGTCATCTTCCTTCCTGTTTGGATAGTTTAAGTTAGACTCACACAGCTTTTGGTTATATAATAAATAATAAGTTTGACTAGTATATAGGACACCAAGACCAAAAGAATAAGACCCAATTTAAGAATGTCTCTCAGGATTAATTGAATTTCACTAGAAACCTAAGTCGATAGGTCTCTAAACCAGTCTCTGAAAGCACCCAGATGAAACCCACTGGCATTTTAAGGTTTGAAGCCAGATAGCCTGTTGCCTAATTTTATGAATATGCATCTCTATTAAGATATTAATGTAAAAAAAATACAAAAGGTAGTTAACCTAGGATGGCCATTTTGTCAGTATAGAGTACATTTGTAGGCTTGCGGGACTTTATTATTATTTTGCACCTAGTGTCCCAGCAAGGGACTGAATAAGAAAGAAGCATGGGACCTCGCAGTTCTCCATTAGGAATGGGCTTTTGAAAGTCTAGTGTGCAAGATACACATGAGTAAAACTGTATAAAGAAACAGCTACAGAATCAGAGTGGTTGTGTATTGAATGAAGTTTAGCAGCAGTGGGATAGCTTAGCAGAAGAGGCAACAGATTGAGAGATCTCAACTAAAGAGTTGTCTTGCCAGACACATCAGAATCTCTAAAGAACAAGCAAGACACTTGAGGTATATATTGTTATTTTATTTATCTTTTTCTGTGACTGTGACTGAGTAGCTTTGGTCCGTTAAGGGCTCACAAGTCCACTGTTTTGGTTTTGGAGATGGCGGGGTATCTTCTGGGGGTGCCTCCCTGACCCAAGTGTGATGCATTTGTGGCTTTATTCCAGCAAGTTTAACTGATGAGTAAGTATTCAGCCACATCTTGAATGATCTTGTCTACTTGGCAATAAGTTGGAGGTTAGGCCTTTTTTTTTTTTTTGTACTCTTTCAGAGGGCTCTATCTCCTGTTCAAACAGGATATAGGACCCTCTGCTAGAAGTAACTCGTGAACAGAAGTATAGTGCCTAAAGTCTTAACATATTTGGCAATTGCTAAATCTCTTAAAGTATCGGCTCATTCTCTCAGTGAGGCAGAAATCTGGAATGGCCAACGCTGTAGTATTTTAAAGGGGTTTCGACTTGAGCCTATTTTAGGGAGCCACTCTAATCTACAAAAGGGTAACCCAAGTCAAATTAGTTTCTTAACACATTTTGTCAATGCTTTTATTTAGAGTATAGATCATCTTTTTAGTCTTTTTTGGGGGGGAAGGGAGGTTGATTATGGTCTCCAAGATGACAATTTAAAAAATGCATAAATAAATAAGACTGCAGTAAAGAGACAGTTACAGCTTTTTATGACATTTTTATAACCATCTTTTTTTTAAATCAGGACATAAATGGGTGTTAACTACAAAATATGTGACCCTTGTATCAATAAGAGTGTCAATAAGTTTGTTCCACATTGCCGGTTGTACTTGGGACTCATGGGAATATGATAACAGGTTGGCTAAATATACATATTTAAGAGATTGCAGGAGGAGCTATGAATATTTGTGAAGGTGGTCTTGACACCTTATGCTAAATAAACATGCATGTAACATGATCCATGTTTATTTGAGGGCTTAACATTTAAATATATTACAACTAGGCCCTAATCCGCAAAAGGTCTTTTTAGGACACAAAGGCAATCAAGTGCATAATTTTTGTAAAGCAACCAGAACTAGTCTATGGGGATGGTCTTTATATCAGGAGACAGTTATCAAAATCAGTCTTTCATCCCATCAAAACTGTAGTTATAGCTGGTGGAATAGTGGCTGGGAAGCACTTATCTGGTAGAAATGCAAATTGTTTTAATATTGCTTATGTTGTGGCCAGTGTTTGTTTAGCTGCTAGAATAAAATAAAAACCTTGTGGCAGGAAGAACACGATGTATTCTTTAAATGTAAAGGTGTGTGACTTAACACTTGCCTGGCATGGTCTTAGGTCCTGTTTATCGTTTGGTATGTCATTGCTACAAAGATTCTGTTTTGTCAGTCTTTTAATCTCTATTTTAACATCAATGCTGGTCAGTTGTGTCTAAACCACAGTAGGGGTGGGTATAAGAAGGCATGTCTGACTTCCTATCCTATCATGGCTGGAAACTAAGTTTTAAGGATTTATGGGGGTCCCTTTGGCCAAGAGGGAGATCCATCTAGTAAGTGGGGGGGGGCTTAAGATTTTATTTTAGTTGTCATTTTTTCCCTTTGGCCGAGAGACAGTATTAATGACCAAACTTTTATTTTGTCCCATATCGTTGTCAGGGTGGTGTGGCTATCTGCTCTGGTCCATTATGCCTCTCAGTGGGATCCCTATGGAGAGACTTGGAGTTAAAAGGCTTACAGCCCATGAAATGGGCAGACCGGAATGGAGGTGGACAGGCATTCGTTAACTCTTAAAACCTTCTAAGGAATATGAAAGCCAGAAAACAAGCTTACAAAAATCACTTATCTATAAGTTTTATGTATTGAGTCATTAGCCATTTAGGCATCTAGTGCACTTCTTTAATTTGGAGAGTCTGAACTAATTCTGTTCTTTTTATAATTTTATGTGCTTATAATTTTATGTGGTCACTTCTTCTGCAATAGTTTCTGGACCTAAAGGGAGTATGCCTGATATTGTGCAGTGTTAGCAGCATTGCACTGGCCATGCAAAATAGATTGACCAGTGAGACTGAATAGTGTTCAAATTCTAGAAATATCAGATATCAGAGAGAAAGGCAAACTTTGTTATTTTACTTAATTTTTGTAAACTATAATTTAAAAGAAAAAAAATTTTCTTGACTCTGGAACACAAAAGATTAGCAACATTTATTTAATTTGGAGAACATTTTTAAAAGATACTAAAAGGCTTAAAACATTTGATCAAAACAGAATCACGTATTACTGTAACACGATACTTATTAATTTAACCAAGAATGGTAATCAAAATACCCCAAAGGCAATACAAAAAGTTACTTGAATGTAAAGACCTTAACTGTTTTAAAGTTTATATTTTTTTCAAGTCATCAAAAACCTAATAAAGACAATAAAGGAATTATCTTAATAAGATGTAAAATTTAGTTTCTTAAGCTAGTTACAAAAAAGGCAAAGAAAAACTATGCAGTATGACTGCTTTTTTTCTGAATGGGAATCACATTTAGATAACCTACAAGTCAAACCTGATGAAAAGGGTACCTGAATTAATCAAACACAGGAAAAAGGTATCCAAGGTCATGAGTGATCATTATATTATATAGGAAATAAGGAACTAAAAAATGAATACCTTGAACAGGGGAATAAATGACTCTTAGCAACTGCATGAGAAGTTTTCCAATTATATGGAATAATTTAGACAGACCAAGAAAAGTCAAGAGTAGAGAATCAGGTTACATTGAAGGAAAACATTTTCTAGCCATTCAAGGTAAAACATTTTAGCATCAAGTCACAAAAGTAGTAAGAACCAGTGGAAAAAAATACAGGAGCTGATAAGAAAGGTGAAGAAGAGAGTTCTTCATCTCAGGCCTTTTCAATAGGAGAAAAAAGCTAAAAGCAGCAAAATGCAGCAATAGTTGAAGAGTCAAGATATAAATCTGAGAGGTTTAAAAAAACAAGTTATAAAATTAAAATAAAAATCTCTTACAATTGTATTAAAATTAATATCAAAAAATGTTATTTTAACACAGGCCAATTTTTAGAAATAACTATTACATGATTTTTTAAATTATAGGTAACAATTGTATACACAATTTTTAAATAAATATTTTGAGAACCTTATTACGACTTATGTAGACATAATTACATTTTTGGGCTTTTTGCTTTGTCCTACATACATGTATTTCAAAATAATCATTTTGTTTTAGGATAAAAATTTATTATACAAAATTGTCTTTTATACAAAATCATATTTATAACTTGTTTATTAAACATTTTTTATTTGTGACTTTTGAAAATATTTTTTCCCTTTTTTTTTTTTTGAGTTGGAGTCTCACCACTCTGTCGCCCAGACCGGAGTGCAGTGGCCGCTCCCGGCCACCGCAGCCTCGACCTCCTGGGCTCCTTCCGCCTCAGCCTTCTGAGTAGCCAGAATTACAGGTGCACGCTACCACGCCCGGCTGATTTTTTGATTGATTGTAGAGATGAGGTCTCGCTGCCCAGGTGGGTCTCAAACCCGTGGGCTCAGGCAATCCACTCACCTCAGCCTCCCAAAGGCGCAGGATTACAGGCTGAGCCACCGAGCCCGGCTTATTTTTTTCCTTTTTAACGAATAACTTTTAAATAATCTTCAAATTAGACAAAATTATTTTTTAATAATAATACAATTTTATGTTTTAAAAATAATTTTTAATAAAAATAACATTTTATTTGGCATACTTTATAAAGAGAATTATATATTAATTAGAATTTTTATTCTTAGTAGCTTCAAATTTTAGTGGAAGCCTAGGGATCAAAAAATCTTGAATTGTCTGTTATATATTAGCATATCATAGATGAGAACCATCCACAGTTTTTTAAAATATATTTTTCCATATCATATTTCTTTTTAATTGAAAGTAACTTGGCTATCTAATGAGCATTTACAATAATTTTAAGATGTTTAGCAACACAAAAAGTTTATAAAGTTTTCGTTTTATATATATTTACTTGCTTTATTTATTTTTAAGCTAATTATTATTTAGCTATTTTTCTGTTAACCACTTTTACAGTTTGTGAATATTAGGTATTTACTTAAGTAAAAATTTTAAAGTTAAACATAGGTATTTGCCAGTAACTCAAAAGATTTACTTGCTATTGTTAGTCAAATCAACAATATTATATTAGCCTGACTTAATAAAAAAACACACAAACCAAAATCATTCTGTTTTTGCCTGAGTTTATAGTCTTGTAACTTTTTGTGCCAAACTCTAACACCTCAAAATATTTAGCAGAGGCTAGTATAAAACGGTCTGAAGACAGTAACCCCAAGTAAAAATGTAAGCTGACAATTTTGAAGATATTTTTAATGTTTACTTTATCAGTAATTTATAAAATTGCTTTAGTTATTAAAGATTATTTAAGTCACATGAACTTGGAAAGTTTTTGGACTTATTTACTTAATTTATGAGCACTCTTGTTTCTTAGCCAACTTGGCACCTAAATGGATGCAATACATGTACATACACGCAAACATGTCCAAATGTAAGTACATATATTCACAAAGATCTTATACCTTTTTTTTTGAGTTGGAGTCTCACTCTGTCGCCCAGACTGGAAAGCAGTGACTGCTCCCGGCCACCGCAGCCTCGCCTGCTGGGCTCCGGCGATCCTTCCGCCTCAGCCTTCCGAGTAGCCGGAATTATAGGCATGCGCTACCCCATCCCGGCTGATTTTTTGATTTATTGTAGAGATGAGGCCTTGCTGCCCACGCGGGTTTCGAACCTGCGGGCTCAGGCAATCCACTCACCTCAGCCTCCCAAAGGCGCGGGATTACGGGCTGAGCCACCGAGCCCGGCGGTCTTATACCTTTTATATCACTAACTCTAGTCATGACATAGCAATGCAAATTCACTTTATAAAAGATAACTGGATTCAATTTTCTTTTCTTTTCTTTTTCTTTTTCTTTCTTTTTTTTTTGACAAAATTAAAACCTGTTCACAGACTGAACTTTGTTCCGAATGGTATTTCAATGAAGGCTGTGTGTCATTATTTTGGTTAAAGCTGTTTCCATGGCAGTTTGATATCTTAAAATTTATTTCACCACTTTTTTTGGTTTTAAATGAGTTTTTAATACTTACATTTTAGCTAGAACTGACTGAACTATATAAGAAAAACAAAATTTCCAAGTAGCTTTCTATTAATAATATCATAAACAATGACTTTTATCTTGTCAAGAGTACCTTAATTACAGCAGATTTGAATCAGACAGAAGAGAAAGGAGAAACAGAATGCTTAAGAAGACTCTACCAACAGTGTAGAAGCATTCCCCTTTCCCTGCATTCTCTCCCCAGCTGTTGTTTTTTTGTTATTGATGACAGCTCTCCTGACTTGAGTTAGGTATCTCAATGCGGTTTTAACCTGCATTTCTTTGACAACGAATGAGACTGAGCATTTTTTCCTGTATCTCTTGACTGCTCATATGTCTTCTTTTGAGAAGTGTCTATTCATATCTTTTGCTCATTTTTAATAGGGCCATTTGTTGTTTTTCCTTTCGGCACGTTTGAACCTCTTGTAGATCCTGTATGTTAGGCCTTTGTCAGATTTACAGTTGGCTTATGGACTTCACAGCAACTTGGATGGATTTAGAGTCTATAATATTCAGTGGTCTATCACGGAAACAATGATCTGAGTACCACATGTTCTTACTCCTAAGTGGACCCTGAACATTTACCGTAATAGTATAAAAAAGGGATTGGTAGTAGTGAGACACTGCCAGAAGAGGGAAGGGGGGTACATAACATCAACGAAGGTACCCAAACATTACCTGTACAGTGACCACTTATGTACTTAACCCTGAATTGTACCGCACATCTTGAAAATGAAGATAAATGTTAAAAAAAATGTGTATAAAGAAGACTCTACCTAAGTCTGTAGTTGCAGATTGACCATTTGGGCTCTGAATTTTCCTTGATATATAATTTGGCCATCAGTTTAAAATGTGCACAAACACACACATACACACACACACACACACACACATCATTATATGTAACCAACTGGAGTTCCAGAAAACCTGGCATGTTTGTGAACTTTCTCGTGTTTTTAGACATGTAACCCATGGCCCACAAAGACAGACGAAGGCAAATAAACTGCAAATAAATCAGATGCAAATCTGACAATTATTCCCCTCTTTATCATGGTACCCCAATCAAATACAAAAACAAGGAGGCTTATTTCAAGGATAACCTCAAATGGAAGGAAAGAGTCCCTGGTTATACACACTAAAGTGACTTGACCGACTTCCACATCTCATCTGCTGACTTGCAGAAGTTTGCCTGTTCATTGCTTCAATGGCAGTGGCTATTAGCTGGAACACTGGGGCTGGCAGGGCCATCTCAGGAAATTGAGGAGGAATGTCCCCAGAATAACTGGTCCCAACAGTTGCTAGAAACTTACCCCCAAATTCCCCCACATAGGCCTGGCTGGTCATAAGCCACCACTCCTGACTGAGCCTCACCAAATTTTGTAACGGCATTCAAGCTCATACAGCTCATCACCCAACAGACTGTAAATAGAGCGGCAAGGCAGGCAACTTTATTCAGAGTGTCACAAACTGAGAAGACGGCTGACTAAAGTCCTGAAGACACATTTTAAGCACAAAGTTCACGACTTTTTTTTTCGGGTTCTCACTCTTTCCCAGGCTGGATTGCAGTGACACAGTCATGGCTCACCACAGCCTTGACCACTGGGCACCAAGCAGTCATCCTGACTCAGTCTCCACATTAGCTGGAACCCCAGGCACGTATCACTGCGGCACCTGGACAGGGTCTTTTTTTACGTTAGGGAAAGGGGAAGAGGAGAGGTTGGACCACAAGGTAACCAGAAACTCTGGGTGCCAATGAGGGTCTAAGGAGGTTATGAAACTTCTTTGTTTTCATTCTAGTCTCTGTGAATGAGTAAGTCAGGTTACAATATTTTTAGAAATCTTTAACATAACATTTATCTATGAGTATACTGCCTTATCTCTTCGAGGGTTGATTTTTAAAAAGAGACTATTATCATTTTTTTCTAAAGTTGAACTATAGACAAAATTTCTCCTATAATTAGTTGGTCCTCATGCAGAGCTAAGCAGAAGCTTTTAACCTCAAGGATATTACTGCAAGGAGTTGGGAGCAAAATGGAGTCAGTCATGCTAAGCATCCCTCCTCCACTGTTATAAGGACACTAGTACCAGATTAGGGCCCCACCTTTTTGACCTCATTTGGCCTAATCCTATTCCCAGATACAGTCCCACTGAGAGACAGAACTTCAACAGATTAATTTTGGAAATCATAACTGGTTGATAAAATAATCCTGGTATCGAAAAGTCCAGCTGGACTTACCTTGTGAGCTGCATTCATTGTAGCAGTGTATGACAGAAGAGGGTCAGCTGGTAAGCAGGGATGAAGTGTAGTTAACCGCTCCCTGGGAAGACAGGGCAGTGAAACAGGCACAGAAGGGAAGCCAGAGAGGAAGTTCGTTCTTATTCCAATCCTGCCAGTGTCTGATCAGTACCTCTGAGGAGCAGTATTTCCCACATCTGCATCACAATCATATGTTTGAGCAAATCTAGTGTAAAGAGAACAGTCTTTCGGAAAGCAAGTTTGCACAGATGAGTTTTTCTCCAAATACATTACAATGTGAATCTGAGAAGATTTGCTCAAACTCAATGTAGTGTAGTTAATTTTGTTAGGGATTAAAGAAGATAGAGAATGAAGACAAAAGAACAGGATACACAGAATGATATAGTAAGGAACCATCAGGATAGCAGAGTAAAACTATGTTAGTATACATTCAAAGTTCAAAACCAGAATTTAGGGCATTGAGGAAAATATTTAGAGGGAAGAGTAAAATGAAGAAACAGCATGCACGAGAGAGAGAGAGAGAGAGAGAGAGAGAGAGAGAGAGAGAGAGAGAGAGAGAGAGGAGGGAGAGAACAGAAAGACACACAGAGAAAGAGAGAATGAGAATCATAGAATCGGACTCAGATGTCCAAAATTATTTTGATCCACAACGACAGACAGAAATCAAAAAGGACAGATCCATCACGGGAGTGCGTGGGCTTTTTCACACTGCCTCCTAGAGGAACTTGCTGTTTGCAGAGAACAAAGAATGGAGCCACAAGTTCCATTCAACCAAGTAATGCAATCATGGGACAGAAAGAAAGGGAAGAGACTGAAATATTGGAGAAAGGGTCCATCAGGAGTCATGCCATAATGAATGAGGAACTGATAGGTTCAGGCTTTTCAGTCACTCTTTCAGAAGCTAAAATTGCAGGGAAGCAGATGCCTTCAAAATGCTAAAGGAAAAAAATGTTAAGCTACAAATTGTACACCTCATCCAGCCACTGATCAAATATGAGAAAAGAATTAACCTTTCAAGTAAATGAGATATATTGTGTGTGTGTGTGTGTGTGTGTGTGTGTGTGTGTGTGTGTGTGTGTGTGTGTTTTGGGAGAAACAACTCTCCCCAAATGAAGGAAAGAAGCACGGTGCAGGAAATCCTGGTCTCTAGGCAAGCAGAACATGGAGCAGAATAAAGTACCGCGTAATTCTTGGCTGGCGGCGAAGGCGGGACCCAGGAGGAAAGCCAAACGCAGGCCCAGAGAGCAAAAGTCCTGACTGCAGCAGTGAGATCAAAGGCTTCAGGAGGCAGGGCTGAAATGAAACCGCATACCTGATGTGCTCAGGCATATTGAAAGGAGAATCACATTTCAGGCAGTTTAAAGATAAATTCGTGATAGACCCATAGCTCATCAAACACTTGAAAATACGGAGACAGAGATTCACAAGCGAATAAATGTATTTATAGCACAGCAATCAGCTTGGGTCAGCTAATACTTAAATAATTGCAATGAGATAAACACTGCATTTTGATGCGACCAACGATAGTGCCTCAATTCATCTGGGTGGAGGATGTAGAAAGCAAACTAAATCATTGTTTTCCACAGCGCAAAAACCATCGTTTTTTCCAAAAAATCAAATTTTTTTTGTGTTGGGTGGGGAGGGAGGCGTCAAAATCAGAAGAAAGGATGGATGAGAAAGAGAACTGACTTTGTGCTTGTTTTAATTTTACGTATTTGTTAATTAATTTATTTATTTTGAGACAGAGGCTCACTCTGTAACCCAGGCTGGAGTGTGGCGGTGCTATCATAGCTCACTGCAGTCTTGAACTCCTGGGCTCAAGCGATCCTCCAGCCTTAGCCTCCTGTGAAGCTGGTACTACAGACAGGCCCACACTGCTTTGCCTGGTTAATTTTTAAGTTTTTACAGAGATGGGTTCTTACTTCGTTGCCCAAGCTGATTCGATCTTCTGCCTTAGCCTCCCGAAGTGCAGGGATTACAGGCGTATGCAACTGCACCGGGCCCTTGTTATTCTAAGTTTTATGAAACAATTTTATTTTTTAAAGTCGGTCCTGATTTTATGTTGATTCAGTAATGTTTTAAATGTAATTACTCCATCAACAGTCGACTGTGGAATTCCTACTATGACCTGGGAATTGAAATTGGCACTGTGGGAAATATAGGTAATCCTGGAGAAATTTCAATGTGTGTTTGGCAGACAATCTGGAATTTAATCGAGAGTCAAAGTCTTGTGCATAAATAGACTACTCAAAGATTGATAATTAAGTGATAAATTGTATGATGCAGACTGGGCTACCAGATAACCAAAGAAGAAAGTTATATGTGGGCTAAGAAGCTACGGGAATTTTCTTAGAGGGGTGAAACATCAGTAGGCTTTGGAGGGTGATGTTCATGTGAACTGAAATTTGGCAGCATTTCCTGAGCGTCTGCTGTGCCAGGTGCTGTTCTGAGCGATTTCTATTCATTCTTTGATTTAGTTCTTGATTCATCCCCAGAGGGTGGGTTTTATTATGATGATCCCTCCTTTTCAGATGAAACACTGGAAGATCTACATAAGTGTCTTGCCTGTACTCATGTGAATTTTAAGTAGGAAGTAGAAGCTGAAGGGGCAACTTACGTGATCATTCATAATTTTCTCATCAGCAAAGTAAGGGTATTAGACGAAGTGAACTCCAAGATCTCTTCCACGGTCCATTCTTTGGTCCTGCAGTTCCTAAATTGTGGCTTCTTTTGGAGCTTTGGCTGGAGATGGAGTTGGTAAACAGCGTGCACCCAGTGCATCTGTGTCTTACATTTTTATAATTTAAATAATATTGCCCATTTGCCTTCAAGTCTAAAAAGATAACAGAAAAGGGGGTAGCGGTTAAGTTCCCAATGTCTACAAATTCCATAATGCACCAGTTAGTGAGCTCTTGTGACCATAGGCCCTCTTTGTCCCCGCTGAAAGGTAACTAGAGCTTAACTTCCAGGTTAGTAAACTCAAGGTTAGGAAAATAGAATAGCCTGGGATGTAAGTTCAAACGTCTTTAGCTTGCATTGTTATTGAGGTGACTATTTTGGCCAGATGCTTGACCAAGAGCAAAGTGTTTGATCTCTTCCTGAATACCAGCCTCACATGTAAGCATCTCGTACACTAAGGAAGCTTGAGTCTGCATGTGTTTACCCAGGATTAAGTGCTAAACCTGTTACCACCAGGCCTCAGCTCAAGCTCTCTTACTGTATGTATTGTTCTGCTGGCTACTGCAGAGAAGAGTACACAGTGGTTGAGATCACAGGATTGAGAACCAAGATCTGTCCATAAGCCTTGTTATACCCTTCCTATATGGTCTTGTTGCTTAAATTCTCTAGATTCTGCTTTCTTATCTGAAACATAGGAAAGAAAGCAAAAAATATAGAACCTACTGCACAAGGTTACTCTATTAGAGGAGATAATGAACATACCACTTCTAGTACACTACTTAACATTTTCGGTTGCAACAAGTGTCAAGTGTTTTTGTTTGGTATTGATTTGCTTACCTATCTGTTAATCAACTTGTCTATCTACCTACTTACCTATATTTTTCAGGGACTTATCAGCAATGTGTATTTCTATTCTCACCCAGTCAATTCATTGGCTATTTTAGGACCACTCCTGGGTGTGTAGACTTCAGAATCAACGATTAGACACGTTTTAACCAACTACTTTGTGCTGATTTCCAAACTTGAGTCTCTGGAGTTTGTTCTGTTCCGGTCTTAGGGTATGGCTTTTGAGAGGGGACTAGGAGGTGAATATCACTAGCGGTTACTGGGCCTCAGAACATGATACTCCAAAGTATGGTACCTTGGCATGATGAGCAGTTTGAACTGAAAGAGATTTGGGAGAACCTGAACACCAAGGTCTTTCTGACCCTCTCCTGCCATCTTTTCTCGGTCTCCCTGTTCGTACTCAACGGAATTGGAGAAACCAGAATTTCTCACCCCCAAAGCAAGTCATGAAGCCTAGGAAGGTCTCTGGCCTTCTCCCTTTTTCTGGAAGGTTCTCATGTGACAAATGTCTGCCTCACATTCAAGGGGAACAGGAGTAATAAACATCTTGCAGAGATTACTTCATACACTTTTCTCTCCAAGCATGTTTCTTCACAACCATCCTTTTCTCTCATCAGACAGTATAAAAACACACAACTTTCCTGGTTCTTCAGGTCTTTGTTCCTAAAGACTCCAGTGTCATGTAAAACTTTGATTAAATACATGTGTTATGCTTCTCTCTTATTAGTTTGTCAGGAGTGTTGGCCATGACTCTTTTAATGAGTGAGAAGACTGTATTACTTTTTTTCTTCTACATAAGGTTGGTGGTGCTGAAGAGTAAGGCACTTGAAACCAAATCACCCTTTGTCTTACGTTTTCCTCTTCCAACAATGAATAGAAGAGCATTAATTGAAGTAGTCATGCAATGTTTTGGAGACTAAATTTCCTCATCAGCAAAATGGGAACGTTAGGACTTACTTAGCCTCTGCAAAGTAAGATTGTGATTGTGAGAATTAAAAATAAGAATAAGATTGAGATTGTAAGATTGTGAATTTGGAATTGAAAGGCAATGCATAAAAATGCAGTGTACAAAACATACACTCAACAGAAGTTGTCATCATTGGTATTACTGCTCTAGCTAGAAGAAAAAATAACTGTCCATTATTTTCACTTCAGAATTTGATCATGATAAACACCAAGATGTCTTTCGTTATTTTTATGAAAAGGTGCTTACATTTTTGTTCTGTAATTCTCCCTCAACACTTCTGAAAATGTGTCTTGAGCTCTCAGTGAACTTTTATTTTTCTCAGAATAGAATCATAAACTGATAAATTGAGTGGGGAAGAACCCACAATTCATCTTATCTATTCCCCTCATTTCTAGGGGAAGATATTGAGGTTCAGAGAGACAAGACTTGCCCTGACTTCTCCCAGAAGAAGAATTCTGCCCATGCCGAAGGGTTTCACATCTGTAGGGAGCATTCTTTGTCTTTTCTTTGTTAAGGTTTACTACCAAGTGATTTAATACTCTTTTGCATTTGAGAGTATTCAGATATGTAAAATGAACACTGACAATTATCAACACCTATGTCCTTTTTGCCTCTCATTTCATTCCCAAACCTGAACACAGCATTTGGGCTCTCTTTACTGCACAGAAATGCACCCTATTCTTTCCAGTTAACACGTCTAGCCTGTTTAAAACAGAAACAATGGTGGTGCCCGGTAGCTTGTTCCAGCTTCCACAGAGCTGTTCAAGAGAGTGTTCCTTAAAACGGACAGTTTGGTTCTCATAACATTAGCATTTTCATATGCAAACCATGATGAGACAACGGAAAACAACTCTGTGTTGTTTACTAAGCCCTTTTCATCTGAATAAATACCAGTTCTCCTGATTCCTTATTTTGAGTCCATTTTGCTAGTCAATTATTTCCTCTGTCTTCACCCTTCTCACCCAGGAGTGAAGTTCCCAGGGTGTGAGGGCTTTTGCGTCTATTTGAATGGACTCGGTGGGGAGGATCTTCCTGACAAAAGGACATGAGTGCAGACTAAGCCAGTTAGATGTCTGTAGTATGCATTTGTGCGGATGGAAAGAGGCAAAAAGTCAAGATGAGAGAGGCAGCCCAATACCACGACTCTGTACTCAGACTCCTGACATCTGTAACCACGACCATTCTTTGCCTCAAAGTGTGACCAAGGAGGAAGGCCGAGCTCGACCCGAGCCTTGTATTCACACCCGAGAATGGCGTTTCTGTTGCCCTCCTCACCCCTTCAGACTAACCTGAGTTCACATTCTGACACTTAGCAGGGGGACCTTAGACATTTGACTTTATCCTGGTTGCTTTAAACTTTGTATGTGTAAAGTGAGGATGAGAATGCTGTATACTCATGATGGAAAAATCTGCGGTAACAGTGTTTAAAGTCGCTGGCATACTGTCACTCAACATGTGGTAGCGAGGACACTGCTGCTGATGGGGAATCAGGGAAAACAGTATTCATCCCAGAATACTAGGAGGATGGTTTCTTTAATCCTTCAGGCCATTTTAGTTTTAGTAAAACAAACAAATTGTTGTTTTTGCCTAGCAGTTCAAATCTATGGAATTGGTTACTTGGACAAATAGGTACAACTAAGTAAAGTTATGGGTTAGAGAAGGATAGATCAATCCACAGATACAGATTCCTAGGAGACTATGAAAGGTGAATGGTGACAGATAAGGACTGTGGACGATGTCATGGTAGTTAAATCAGCATTTACCCACACCTCCTTTCTGGGTGTCTTCTGCCTAAAGGTTGTCATCCTCCCATCCGAGTACTAACCGGGCCTGACCCTGCTTAGTTTCTGAAACCAGACAACATTGGTATGTTCAGGAGGGGATGGCTGTAGCTAAAAAGCATAGCATGTCTTGATCTTGAAGGATCATCGATCACATCCAGGGCATCTTGGATTCCTTGGTTTATATTATTATAGTATTATGTGTTCTTTGGCTTGACTTAGGCTCATGGAAGAAAATTAATATTGAAGAAGCAGCATCCTCTTGCCTTGACCTATCTCAGGGTCATCAAGCTTGAGAGCTGTAAGGCCTCAAAGACACCTCTGGATCAGCTCTCATTTTTTTACATGAGAAGAAACTGGATTGCTGAGAGTTCAAGTGTCTTGTCCAAGGTCACACAACGTGTCAGGGATAGATCAGAGGTCATGATCTAGCCAGATTTCTGAATATCAGGCCAGATATAATACAATATCCATTTTCGCAGAATAAAATTATTTAATGTGGTTTGAGAGAAAATGTCCTATGCTGAGACACACGGCTATCAGAAGGTAAATAAAGCCACTGTGTTTCTTTTCTGCAGAGTTTATTTTGACTTGTTCACATATATTGACGTGTCACATTCAGGGAATATAATTTATTCCCCAAGTACAAGAATTAGAATTACCCATGTGTTTCTTTTTTATTCATATTGTATTTTACTTTTGCCTAGAAAGCCTGTGCAAAGCTTTTGGGTCTCTTTTGTAGACCACAGTTTAAATGGCGCTGCATTAACTATCCATGACCTTTGACTCAAACTAAACAATGCTCCTAGCCACCAGACCAGCCTCAGCCTTTCCTGTATCTCAGAGCCCACTGGACACCAGCACAGAGTGGGTGTTACGTGTGTTTGGAATAGTACTGCTTAATTGTATATTTGCAATAATAAAAACTATGCCAGTGAGCAGTTTGCCCAATAACTGAACCTAAATGACAATGAATATTTCTACAGTAGCCCACCCTGCCACTGTGAGAATATATAAATTGGCTAGAACTCTTAACAGGAAGACTCTTCATTTCTTTCCTGCTTGTTTGTTTTGAGTCTAGTTGTTCACTCTGTTGCCCAGGCTGCAGTGTAGTGGCACGATCACGGCTCACCACAGCCTCAACCAACTGTGTGCTCAGAGTAATCCTTCCACCTTAACCTCCTGAGTAGCTGGGACTGCAAGTGTATACCACCATACCTGGCTAATGTTTTGAATTTTTGTAGAGATGAGGTCTTGCTATGTTGTCCAGGCTGATCTTGAACTCCTGAACTCAGACGATCCTCTTGCCCCGGCCTCCCAAAGTCCTGGGGTTATAGGCATGAGCCACTGCCCCCAGCCAAGACTATTTATTCCTAACTACCCTTCAGTTAGAAAAAAGCAGCCAGACTTCTGAGATACATGCCTTAATGTGAGGTTAGCATTTAAAGGACATATATGAAACTCACTATAAAAATTTCAATAGATATTCAATGACAAGAAAGTAGGGATACTAGCTAAGTTTTCTTTTTTTCTTTTTTTTTGAGTTGGAGTCTCCTGGCCACCACAGCCTCGCCCAGCTAAGTTTTTGGTTTATTGTAAAGATGAGGTCTCGCCAAGTTGCCCAGGCGGGTCTCAAACCCGCGGGCTCAGGCAATCCACTCACCTCGGCCTCCCAAAGCGGGGAATTACAGGCTGAACCACTGAGCCTGGCCTTAAAATTTAATAGATTCATCTACTGAGCTTATCTGTGTGTTTGACAACTACCAATCTCTTAAGTGAGGTGGACTATAATTTGTATAATACAGCATACTCTAGCTGGGACTGCAGGAATGGGCCACCATACCAGGCTAATTTTTTTTCCTTTTCTTTCTTTCTTTCTTTCTTTCTTTCTTTCTTTCTTTCTTTCTTTCTTTCTTTCTTTCTTTCTTTTTCTTTCTTTCTTTCTTTCTTTCTTCTCTCTTCTCTTTCTTTCTTTCTTTCTTTCTTTCTTTCTTTCTTTCTTTCTTTCTCTCTTTCTCTCTTTCTCTCCTCTCTCTCTCTCTCTCTCTCTCTCCCTCCCTCCCTCCCTCCCTCCCTCCCTCCCTCCCTCCCTCCCTTCCTTCCTTCCTTCCTTCCTTTCTTTTTCTTTCTTTCCTTCTTTTTTAGTAGGGATGAATTCTGGCTATGTTGCATAGGCTGGTCTCAAACTCCTGGGCTAAAGCATTCCTCTCACCTCAGCCTCTCAAAGTGCTGGGATTACAGGCATGAGGCACCGCACTCAGCCTTATTTCTTGTTTTCTGACTGGCCTGAAACTTTCCAGAAAGTCACATTCCCCCTGTTGAGGACAAGTACCTAGGGTCAGTGCCAAGGATTATGGCCAAGCCCATTGAAAGCTTGGAAGGCATGGCATTCCATTCTTCTGATTTCAATATGACTCTGCTCCTCGTTCTCCTTTGTCTTTCTGCATTTACATTTGACCTTGCCACAAAACTGACAGTTATTCAACTCAAAAATTCACATGCAGCTTTTTTAGAAAGTGAGAAGTGAAGAAGTCACAGAAACTCTAAGAATCTTTGTGACTTTCTGTTAAGGACTTTTCTAGCATAGCACAAGACTTCTTGACCAACTCTCTGATGTTCATTTACATCAATTTTTTCCCCTCTTCCTTTGCTTAGCAGTGTCTTATCAACTGTATTCTCCCTTATTTCATCTTTAAGAAAACTTTCCTACTTACTTATGCTTTCTGATTGGCTGCTTCAGTTGTGTTATTTATCCGAACTCCAAAACACAGATCTGGCTTTACAGATTTTGATCTGCCAACCCTGAAATGTGCATTCTAGCCAAGTTTTTTTTGTTCAGGATATGGAGATAAGTTCACCAACTGGACTGTTCGTCCCCCTGAGCGCCCCCATTCCTCACTAAGGTTGTAGGGATTCAGTATCGACCTAACTACACAACCATCACCCGTGTAAAGCACACATGTCTGGAAGCTTAGGAGTGTTTGACTGACATTTCTATGCATTCACATCCTCTACACGGAAAAAACAAAACCCCCTTTCTCCACAGTATTTCCCTTAAAGTGACATGCTTAGCCTAATTACCTTGATTGTACAATTAAATATATAATCCAGTCATATCCCTGAGACTTCTGCAAAAGTTTTGAGCTTTCTTTGGGTCCCCCAAATCAGACAAGCAAGACTCCATCAAAGAAGAGCATGTATTTCTTTCATGACTCACATTTATTTATGTTTTATTGTTAACAAGTATTTTAATATTCAAAACCTTTTTGATTTGGGGTGTTGTTTTGTTTTAATCTCCATGGGAATTTTTTGAGGCAAGCGAGAAACTGAGGTCATCCAGCTCATACCTGTCAAGGCTGTGACCCAGGGGCCCCTTTGCTGTCAAACCTTCCTTATTTACAGTCTTGATCTCTTTCAGATTCCACACATCTCAGAAAGCTTGCTGTCAGCCTTGTTTTAGCCTTATTTTCTAAGAGTATGCATATATTTTATTGGTTTCCCAAAGTAAAAGAACATTTATTTTCTATCTCTACTTCTCTTACTAAGAGAGGTTACACTTTAAACTGAATGACTATTTGTCTAATCCATGGATCCGCAAAATACAACCTACAAATCAAAGCAGGCCAAGTTCCTGTTTTGGTATAACCCATGAGCTACAAATGCTTTTGTTTTGCATTTTTAGGTGGTTTTTAAACAAATCAAAGAAGAATAGTTCATAACTTCAGCACTATATGGAATTAAAATTTTGTTTTCATCCATAAAGTTCTACGAAACTCAGTCACACTCATTTACAGAGTGTCCGTGACTGCTCTCACACTACAGTGACAGAGAGTTGCTGTAACAGAGACTGGAAGCCTAAAATATTACACTATCTGCTCATATGCAGAAAAGATTTTTCAGTCCCTGCTGTAACTGATGAATATTTTCTGCTCCTCCTGGCTTACAGGTGTAATATTAATAACTAATATTTGTGTTTCTCCACAGAGTTTACAAAAATACTTCCACATTTCTCATTTTATTAATTACTCATAACAACTCAGTAAGAGAAATATGTTTATGCACATATTACAGATTAGCCACCCAAAGCTCAAAATAGTGACTCAACTGTCCCTGGCATACACAGCCAGGAAGGAGAGGACTGGGATGGAATGAAATCTTTCCACAGCAAATCCCATCTAATGCTGGCTTGGACACGATGGGACCTAAATATAATTCCATTTCACTTTTACATGTGCCCTATTTGTCGCCTTTGTTTTCCTTATCCCAAAGTGGAAACTTTGATGTAAAAGTCAGGCTCACGTCTTTGCCATGTTGCCTGTCATGTTTGAATAGCCACTTTCTAACCTTACCCGAAGCCACTTTGAGCTATGTACAATTCCTGTATTGTTACCCTGGCTCTTGCCTCTGTTCCTTCGTTCAAATGCTTCTTCCTTTCTGATAAATGCTATTTTCTACCTAACTTCTAATCTTCCTCTAGACCTTTGATACACAGCTGAACCAACACCTCCCAAGGTCAGATGCCCACTCATTTGTGCTAATCAGAACTCAGGGTCATTCTCTTACTATTCAGGTTTATTGGCTACCTGCGGACCTCTCCCATGAGACCGTGGCCCCTGGTGAGCAGATATTGTATTTTATTCAGTGATTATTCCCATTATCTTACTCAAAATTCACACTAAAAGGGAAGACCAACATTTATGAAATGGGTGAATGAGTGCGCACTCTCAAGTAATATAAAACAGAAGTGGCATTATAACTCTAATATTAACACACAAGTCATATTACAAATACTAAAAAAAATGACTAAATAAAAAAGTCTTCTCCTTTTTTACCTGTTTTTACCTGTTTTTACCAGTCACTGCACTGGATGTGGAATAAAATTCAGGGTTAGGTATGCAAATGTTCATTATGCAGATACCCTTGTTGATGAGAGGCGCCCTTCCCTGTCCCTGGTAGTTTCCCTCAACTGCCAATCCCACCCCCCTTCCCCTGGCAGTTTCCCACTACTGCCAATCCCTTTCTTATAGTGTTATGATAATTTTTCAAGGTCCGCTTATGAATGAGAACATATGGTATCCGGTTCTTTGTTTCTGTGGTAGATCACTGAGTGTGATAGGCTCTCAATCCATGCACATTGCTGTGAAGTAAAAAAAGTCTTTCTATGTAAAATGAAATGCTAATAAACCTATGTACACATACACACTAAGTAGATTCCTGTCTATTTGTCTTCTGGTAGTTTGATTTGTTAGTTTTCCTATTTCTTATAATTTATTTAGCTTTAATTTTTTTTTTTTTTGAGTTGGAGTCTCACTCTGTCACCCAGACTGGAGTACAGTGGCATGCTCACAGCCACCCCAGCGTCAACCTGCTGGGTTTAGGCAATCCTTCCACCTTAGCCTTCCAAGTAGTCGGAACTGCAGGCGTGCACTACCACACCCGGCTAATTTTTTTTTAATTTATTGTAGAGATGAAGTCTCACTAAGTTGCCCGGCCTGGTCTCGAACCCGCGGGCTCAGGCAATCCACTCGCCTTGGTCGACCCAAAGTGCTAGATTACAGACTGAGCCACCGACTGTCTGGTCTCGTTTTAATTTTTTTTTTTTTTTGAGTTGGAGTCTCACTCTGTTGCCCAGATTGGAGTGCAGTGGCCTCAACCTGCTGGGCTCCGGCGATCCTTCCGCCTCAGCCTTCTGAGTAGCCGGAATTACAGGCTCGTGCTACCACGCCCGGCTGATTTTTTGATTTTATTGTAGAGATGAGGTCTCACTGCCCAGGCAGGTCTCGAACCCGCGGGCTCAGGCCATCCACTCACCTCAGCCTCCCAAAGGCGTGGGATTACAGGCTGAGCCACCGAGCCCGGCTATAGTTTTAATTTTTAAGAGATAGACCCTGACTGTGTTGTCTAGGCTGAAGTGCAGTGGCTGTTCCCAGACGCAAGCAATCATCGTGCAAGACACCCTCAATCTCCTGGGCCCAAGTGATCCTCCTGCCTCAGTCTCCAAGTAGCTGGGGCTACAACGTCTTAGAATTTAAATGGATTATTCAGCACTTTTCGCATGTTGCAGGCTCTCAGTTATTGTTGCCTCATACAGTTTGCTTAATAAGCTTATCAGTTGCTTCACAGAAACCCAAAGGAAAGAGTCACAAGACTGTAGTACACTACCACACAGATGCACTTCCCATACTCTAAAATGGGTGTCATGCATGCTGAATGATCTCTGTTTACTGAGGAGAGCATTTGGCTTCTACCTGGTTGTAAAGATATGTGCTCAAAGATGTTTCCTATTGTCCCCAGCTTCAAGTAAGCACTATTCCTCCAGCAGTTACTCTGCCTCTTTAGACATTCACCAAGCAAACGGCAGCACATGTCCCCTCCCTATCAGCCCAAGTTTGGCCCTGAGAGTAGGCACGTCACAGTGCATTGCCATTGGCAGACTTGGAATGATTCCGACACGCCTGGGTCACACTCTGTTACTGCCTCTATTTCAACCCCGGTTCTGTGTAGCAGGACTGAGACAGCCTCATATTTGATATAAATGACCTTCACAACTTCCTTTCTCTGTTTGTCTTTTTAAAAGGAGAATTCTTTTTTAGTTTCATTAAGCAAGAGAATTCTGGGGCAGGGCAGTTGCACAAGAGTCAAAATGCATCACTTGAATTAGCTGTAGACAAGTTAGGTTTAGCAAGGTTGGTTTAGGGCAAACTGGGTTAGATTTTCACTTCTCTGCTAACCAGCTATATGATTCTGGAAGCAGATACTATTTCCTGAAAACAGAAAAATTCCTATTTTCCAGGTGAGAAATTAAGTCACAGATAGGGTAAGAACCTTGCTCAAACCTACATAGAAAAAAATTAACAAAATGGATATTGACTCTGAATCTTTGTGACATCAAAGACTGTGCATTCACTTCAGCAAATTAATTTTCTCAGGCTGGATAGTCTTATCTGCAAAATGAGAAAAATATTACCTCTTCTGGTGGTATAATAATAGTAAGAGGTAGCATGTATAAAGGACGGGACATGCAACAGATCCACACATTTTTCTATTTAGTATTGTTTTACATCCATAAGAATCCCTGTCTTATGCGAATTCTCTTCATAAAGCTAGTCGGTATTTCTATTTTCCCCCAATCGCTTTTATTGCGACAAAATGCACATAACGCATTGGATCGTCTTTGCCATTTTGAGTGTGTGATTCAGTGATATTAAGTACGCTCACATTGTTGTGCCACCGTCACCACCATCCATCTCCAGATTTATTCTCATCCCTCCAAATGGTACCTCTGTATTCATCAAACGGTAACTCCTCATTCCCCTTCTGTTGCCCCTTCCATTCTACTTTCTGCCTCTGCGATGCTGACTAAATACTTCTATAAGTAAAGCCAAATAAGAGTTTCACACGTAACAGAGGGTCCTAGGAGACAGGGACAAGTGACAGGAAAACTTTCACAGAAAGCATTCTTGTGCCCTGTGGGTTGTTGGCGTGTCTCCTCCAAGCTAGCGAAAGAAATGCTCTCAGGCAGGTTTCGATCCTCCAAGGCCCCTCTGATCAGTTGGAGCACCTCAGAAGACATGGCTGAACTGGATTTGCTTTTTCTATTGGACAGCACTGTCATCAGGCCTCATGCTCCCTCCCCAGGGGTGGATTTTGCCTTCATGGACTTGGTTCTCAGCAGCCCGGGTGTGTTGGTGTCAGACTGAGCTCAGCTCTCACACATGTAGAATGCTCTTCAGCCAGGCTGCTGGCTCAGGGAAATGAACACTGTGAGACCATTTGCCTGATCACATTTAGCCCTAGGGGAAATCTTTGTTTTTGAACCACCAGGAACATTAAAGTAAATTCATATATACTTTGCAAAGGACTGTTTGTGTCCCCCACAAAATGCATATGTTGAAATCCTAGCTCCCAAGGTGACGGTATTAGAAGGTGGGGTCTTAGGGATTTGACCACAAAGGTAAGGCCCTCTTGAATGTGATTAGCGGGTCTCAGGGATGGGGTCACAAGACTAGAGCCCTCTTGAATGGAATCAGTGATCTCCTTCCTTTTCAACCACGTGAGATTGCAGCCGCAGGTGATTTTCTGCAACTCTAAAGAAGACCCTTCCCGAGCCTTACCATGCTGGAGCCCTAAACTCTAACTTTCAGCTTCCAGAAATGTGAGAAATAGATTTTATTATCTATAAGCCACCCAGTTTATGGTATTTTGCTATAGCGGCCTGAATGAATTTAGCTATCCTGTATAAATTTGCATATTTAAAATAGCATACATTTATCTCCACATATTTTATAACTGTGTGAACTAAGAGATATCTTTTTCTTCTTCTTTATTTCATAGGCCTAAACCAAATACAGAGATGAAAAAGAGGATTCAGCCGGGCTCGGCGGCTCAGCCTGTCCTCCCGCGCCTTTGGGAGGCTGAGGTGAGCGGATTGCCTGAGCCCGCGGGTTCGAGACCCACCTGGGCAGCGAGACCTCATCTCTACAATAAATCAAAAAATCAGCCAGATGTGGCAGCGCGTGCCTGTTATTCCGGCTACTCGGGAGGCTGAGGCGGAAGGATCGCCGGAGCCCAGCAGGTCGAGGCTGCGGTGGCCGGGAGCGGCCACTGCACTCCAGTCTGGGCGACAGACTGAGACTCCCACTCAAAAAAAAAAAAAAAAAAGAAAAAGAGGATTCAAATGAAGTCCTCCGCCAACTTTTCATTTTGCTCTGGGATTCTGTAATGTGACTAGAAGCAAGCTCATGAAAAAGCAGAGAGGGAAACTAACATTTTCACTGAATATATAAGGACGGTTTGAAAAATTTGTTGAGTGATGAGAAATTGAGCCTCACAGATGAGATGAGAAGGTGCTTATTCACTTGCTGTCCCTTAGCTACCAATTAGTAGAGTTAGAATTTGAAGCCATGATGGTCTGACCAAAAGCCTGTAAGGTCAATTTCTTTGATATCACAAATTACTACCATATTTCTTTGAAGATAATGGATTTGTTTCATTATTTAGAATCATGTCCTCTCTTGCAGGAGAAGCATCTCAAAGGCTCTTTGCAAATGATTAATTAAAGCTCACAACCCTGATTTACACCAGAGTCGGGACTAGAATTCAAGACCTATTTCTAGCCCAATTGGCTAAAAATAGCTATTGTAAGATGGAAAGAAAACGAAGTGTGACAATGGCCATTTGGTAACACCTTTTGAACAAGCTTTGATATTCATCTTTTCCTTTAGGTAAATAATGGATGAAATTTCATGTCTTTGGGAGAGACCAGAGCATCCCCATAACGCAGCTTCTCGCTTCGAAGTCTCACTTTGCTTATTTCTGTGTGATATGTGTCATTTGTTTTCTATAAATTAGAACATGGTAAAGAAATAAGTAATGGCACATCACATTATAGAGGACTCCCTGATCATCCGCTCTGCGAAGGGGTTTGCATGTATTCCTTCATTTATTTCTCAGGATCTGTGAAGTTGGTTTTATGTTTTCTTTTGTTTCTCAATATTCATCTACAAAAACTAAGGGTTAAATTGATTTGTTTCAAATTGCATAATTAGAAAATGGGACTTTGTGTTATTTGAGCCCTCGTTTGCCTGGCTCCAATGTCCATGAATGTCGACCATATTGTATGTCTTTGAACCTTCTTCAATGTTACCCCCTAGACTCTCCACCCCTTCAGTTGACTTCAAATCATATTTTCTTTCCACTTCCTCATTAAATAGCTCTAAAAGGGTCACCAGTTCCCTAACCTTGCTAAAACCTATGGCTTCTGTCTATTCTCATCTGACTCAGTTTATCGGTAGCATTTAATGACTCTCCACTTTCTCCCAGTGAAACACTTTGTAGTCAGGACCCAACTTACGTGGTTTCCTCATTCCTCATGGACACTTCTAAGTCTCCTTGTCTGGCTTCTTCTCCTATAATAGGCTATTGTTCCCAGTTTTGATTTTTCTGGTTATACTCATGTCCTAGATGATCTCAGCCTGTGGTGTGTGTGTGTGTGTGTGTGTGTGTGTGTGTGTGTGTACCTATCCACACATATACACAGACATGTGCATATATCTCCTATGTGTGTCTCCAGACCTCACTGCTGAACTGCAGACATATACTCAGCCACTGATCTGACATCTACACTTAAAGCCTCGCTGGAACTTCAAACTTACCAAAATCCCAAACTAACCTCATTATCTACCCTTCTCAAGTCACAATTACCAAGCCCCCAAACAAAACAAAAGCTCTGCTCCCATCGACTCAGTGGCGTGGGGCTCAAATCCAGGCTTTTTTGACTGTTTTCTTCTCCTCACTTCATCTTCTCAGTCCATCAGCAAGTCCTGTTGGTTCTGCCTGAACCAGTTACTGCTAAAATGTCTGTTGCTTCAGCCCTAGTCCAAGCCACCACCACCCTTCCTCAGGCTTTTGAACTGGTCCTTAACTGTCCTCTCCTTCTCCCCTCCTGTTGTCCTATGTTCAATTCACCATTGACAAGTCAGATATTTTAAAGGGTAAATCTCATAGTGTCACTTTCTTGTTTAAAACACCGTTGTTTTTTAAAATTTCTGTAAGTTTGCTGACTACCCCATATAGAAGTCTTAATAAGCACCACATGAAGCAGGTTGTATTTCACAGCAATGTATGTTTTGTCTCTCAAACACACAGAGTCCAACTGGAGTTAAGATCCTCTGTAAGAAAAAGATGTAGGAAAGGGAGAGAGAAGAAATGTGGCTTCCAGCCGGGCTCAGTGGCTCAGCCTGTCATCCTGCGCCTTGGGAAGCTGAGGTGAGTGGATTGCCTGAACCCGCAGGTTCGAGACCTGCCTGGGCAACTTGGCGAGACTTCATCTCTACAATAAATCAAAAAATTAGCCGGTAGTGGTAGCGCGCGCTTGTGATTCCGGCTACTCGGAAGGCCGAGGCGGAAGGATCGCCGGAGCCCAGCAGGTCGAGGCTGCGGTGGCCGGGAGCGGCCACTGCACTCCAGTCTGGGCGACAGAGTGAGACTCCTACTAAAAAAAAAAAAAAAGAAAAGTGGCTTCTGTGAATGGGCGCTGATGCAGGCATAGAAGCATCTAAAGTTTCATGTGGGTATCTGAAACCAGGATTGCTCCAGAAGACTGAAGCTGACTTTTGACCAAATCAATGAGACTGCTTTTGTACACATCTGAGCCAGACATGCAGTCCAGAATAACTCAGCTGAGCAACGAGAGCGCCCAGAACAGCACTTTTAGCCATGTAGAAATCAATAAATCTAGGCAGTGGGAGTTTCATGTTTCTCCAGCAACCCCACAGGTCATGTTGTCTGGGAGTAATGGTCTAAGGAATGAGACTCTTCATTAACTCAAGAAAACACATCAAGGCACATTTGTCTTTCACACAAAATCATACAAAATTTTCTCTTTATTAAATATACATTATTTACAGTTTAAGTCTTTCTTCTGTACAACAATAACCATAGAAAACAAAGAAATCTAAGGCTAACTTTTATTTTTCCCCATACAGTGTTTTAAGACATGTTACATGGTCTACAAAACTGACTTGGAATGAGGCAACATCACTTGGGATTTTGTTTGGGGAGCAAAAATCAGAAGATCAAAAGGAAAAAATTAGACTCCAGCAGATCCACAAAGGAGATGACCTGTTTTGTGCTTTTATCATAATAAAGAGTTTGACATATGTATATTTTGGGGGGAAAGTCATTTGGCATTTTATTATTTCCCTTTTAAAAGTAGTCTTCCCGCTCTTTCTCCTTTCTCACACAGGAGGGCCTGCACATGCCATAGGAGGACTAATTTTTCATCTGAAATGGGCAGTGCAAGTAATGTTCTATTTGGGGGATTGACCAAATAGAGCCCATGTATCAAATCTGTTTTTACAAATAAACTGTTATTGGAACATGGAAATGTGTATTCATTTATATGTGACTGCCTTCCTACCACAGGTTGATAGTGCCATTCAAAGAAAAGTGACTGTGTGGATATTTCATGTAAAACCTTTGGGATAGGGGTTGATTTCGTTGTGAAAGTATGACCAAGAAATTTACCATTAAGTTTCCCTTTGAGTTGATTCAAAGAGTCTGCAGGGTAATGCAATGTTTCTGGTGCAGATCTAATGCCTTTTTCATGCTCTTGGAGGATATTTCTGGTATCAGAAGCATGTAAGGCTGTGAAAATGAGGTCAGACTTTAATCACTAACACAACTATCTTCACCTTTGTTCCTGGCCTCGGACGATGCTCCTAATTTTGCCCGGCTGTTTGGTAAAGGGTTTCCGTGTGTCACCATGGAGGATTGAGAGAGTGTTCCTAGATAGCGTTAGATGGCAAGTCCCTTGCAACATACACTGTCTAGGCTAGATAGTATCAGATCTTCTTGCTAAGGCCTATGGATGTTAGGCCAGTGAAGAGGAAAGATGGCTGATTGATTCCAGTATCTCAGGAATTCAACACATAGGGGTTATGATTAAGGATAGTGAACCTATGGAGTTTTCTAACAATTTCTTTTCTTTTTTCTTTTAAAGCTGCATCTGGGTGATTAACCTGGGCAGGTTAGATGTTTGTAGAGATAGCTCTAAAGCACTCTGGAAAAATGTTTATGAAGTAAAAAAAAATTGAAAAAAAAAAGAAGTAATTGGACTAGAGCTAGGAAGGGTCAAAAATATCGTGCAAAGGTGAGCAAATAATCATTCATGCAAAGTCCATGATATTGCCTCTTTCCCTAATGTGTAAGACAATGATCCAAATGCACTAAAGTGACGCCTGAGTTAGGAGCCAGAAAAGTGGGAAGACCACTGCCACTGACTCGTGGTGGAAGCAATGACCTCCCTCACCACAGACGTCTAGCAATTGCTGCTACAAGTCCCTCTTTCTCCTTGACGTTGCCCAGCAGGTGTGGTGGAAACACCAAAACAGACTTTTGAGTTCATACTTCTTCATGTCTGCTCAGCCACTTTGTAGACTATAAATGTTACAAAAGACAGACAACTAGCTTACAAAGTACAATATTTCACTAGAAAATGTGCTTTTCTGTCCTTCCTCAGAGTACCTTAGTGCAAAAAAAGAGAAAATAATCACTCAAAAGTAGCAAACCAGTTAACTATTAAAACTTTATATGAAAGATTCAAATAATTGTCAATACAAGAAAGAAATGCTTCTCTCCCTACCAAACACTTGTGTATGTAGAATTTTCTAGAGAAAGGTTGAATAACAGCCCTATTTTTACAAAATGTGCATGTGTGTGCATGTGAGTTGCACTTTTTCCCCTTTAGGTGGTTCGACTTTTTGGAATTTGTGAACACAGAGTTGAGAACTAGGGACAAGCAAAATCTGCAAACTAGATGACTCAACAAGGAAGAGAGTTGAGGGGTTGGGAGTAGAGGTCAAGAAAGACTCACAAACAGTATGTGGAAGTAATTCAGTTACACTGTGTGTCTTTTAAAGAAAACATGTTCAAACTGCATGAGAGACATGAAATAGCACTCAGTTATCCTCCTACTATGCTGAATGCTTTGAATTTTCCTGAACCTTCCTCCACTAAACACCTTTGTCATCTGCAGGAACAGCAAAGCCAATTTATCTATTTAGCCCACACATGACTTGTAGGACCATGGAGGACTAAGTGTGTCCAAGTCTTTAGGTGAAGGAAGAATGAGTGACAGAACTATACAGATATCCTAAAAGCCTTTTGGTAGGCTGGTGTTGCAATGAGGTTTTTGATGAGTTGTAGGTATGGGGGTATTCCGAGAAAACCAAGGCAATTGGTGAGCAAACTGTCAAGACTTTTTATAAGAAAAAATTCAACAAGCCTGATCCCTATCCCTGAATATCTTGAAGAAGATGACTCTGCTTGCTACTTCCCAGCAGACCTTCTTGAATTAAATTAAATCCAACAGAGAGGGGAAGGTATAATTTCACCCAGGCATTAGAAGCAAGACCTTACATAGATGGAAAATACTTTTAGGTCAATTATTGACGCCAGGATAGATGTCATCTAGGTCTCAGAGATTTTCTGAGCCAGAATGGTTCATCAGGACAAAGGTGGGCTTTAGGAAGAACTGTAGTCAAGAAAACCACCTTAAGGAATGTTTGAAAGACCAATGGCATGCAAAAGTTCATAAACAGATGACAGTGACAGAACTGAAAAAGAGAAAGAGAGGCGGTAAAGTGGAAATTGTTTCCTGCTACAAATAGGATCCAAAGTCTTCCCTTAGGTCTGGATCATGGAAAGGAAGATCTCCCAACCAGAACCAAAACAAAAATGTAAAGATTCAGTCTCCTCCAAAATACGTCAGAAATAGGAACGATCTATTCTTTCTGTCCCTAGAGTCAAGCCATTTCCTTCTGCAGAAATGTAGCTGCACACATGGATATTTGCTTGGAGGAGGAGAAAGAAAACAGCTTATTGAAGATGGAAGAAACAAATGAGAAACACAATGATAAGTACCTCCTTGAAATTTATCTGTTTCTTTCAGTCTCTAGCAAATGTTTTACAAGAATAACTGTACGGGACCTCAACACTACACTCTAGAGCACTTTATGCATAGCCCTGTCCCAATATATGCTTCGCCTGAAGACTTTGAGTGCCCCAAGACTAAGAATGATGGGTAATTTATATTTCTACACCCGATGCCTAGCACACTTTGAGTACTGGGCATTCGGCAAATACTTCATGAATGAATAAAGAAAGAAGAAAATAACTCCCTTTTGTGTTGCTGTTCTGGTCCTGCTCTTGCTACAATGTAGTGGGCAAGGGTCTGACAAAAGGCATAAGTCAGGTTAGTACCATCTCTGCTATTCCTAAAGAGAACAAAAATTGTTTTTAAAAAATCAGTCCCAGATCCTTAAAATAAATCTTTCGTTGTGCAGTTAACAGTGAATAGATATGTACCGAACCCTCATTTGTACCCCACATTTTAAAAATAAAATTTTAAAAAAGAGTGAATGGAAGAGGCTAAACTATTCACAAAAGAATATCTAGAGAAATGACAAATGTCTATTTCTCTACATGAATTCTCATAGAAACCGTGGCGATTGGGTCTATACATACAATAAAGGCTGCAGTGGGTGTTAAATATATTTTGGGGCGGGTAAATATACCGTTGCTTACATAAGTAGATGTGTTTGGTGAAAATAATGTCAATGAAACAGCTCCCTTAGAATTACGTAACTGCACAGATATTTTTGGTTTTACTGTAAAGTAAGCATATTCCATAAACTCTTTTTTTTGTAAACAGCAGCTACCAAAGACTGAGGGTTAAAGCGGAGAAGATGAGGGTGGTCCAGTTGGCCAGAGCATGCAGTTGGAAAGCCTGAATGTGGATGTGAAAAAAGAGGATTAAAGGGATACTAGAATGCTTTCAAAGACGGGTTTTGAGACTCTAATTTCTCCAGGATTGTAACACACAATTAAACAATTGCATAAAATGATGTGAATCTTGGTGCCGCTGAGGAAAGAAGGCAGAGTTAGCACTTATTTCTACCTGTGAATTGTATTCTGCTATGGAGGATGCAGCTTGCTTGCATTTTATATACATCTAGAAAGAGTGTTCTCTGGGGTTATTACATAATCCAACCCTGTAAAAATAATTCTGATTTAGCCCTGAGAATCTACTTGTAAGAGTGATGTGCAGATTGCACCGTCTTGGCATCCATATTGGGGTGCATGGTACATAGTGTATGCGTATAACTAGTCTACCCACGTGGACAGGACGCCAGTGGATTTTGTAGTCCGGTCAGGTAAGGATGGAGTGTCACAAATTCCTCGCCCTACGGGATGATCTACAAGCATATATAAGTAGATGAGAAAAATCAAATGCTCTGAGTTAGCCTTTGCTAGTCCTCCATTTCTCCGATCAGCACTGTGTCAGCAAAATATAGTCCTCGCTTCTCGAAGACCTGAATAATGAAGAGCCCCAGCTTTATTGTTCACACCTCCCTTTTCCTTTCCATTTCATTATTGGAGATGCTTCGGGCTAAATCCACTGCTCTTCATGGTGACTTTTATTTCATTGGACAAAGCAATATGTAGCCCGGCAATAGGCTGATTTATACAGTCTTTTTATGGAAATAGAAAATTCAGAAGTGAAAATTGAAGAAAGGGGAGGAAAGGGCAGGAGAAAACAGTTTTTAAAGATATTTCATCTTATTAAAGAATCATTCATCTTATTAAAGCTGGAAGGAAAAGCAAGTATTCGTGTTAAAATCACTATATTTACTAGCAGAAGCATATAATGGGAAATGATGAAGTAATCAACTAGAAGTTCACGGATAATTTTAAGGAGATATGTGTATTTAGAACAACACCTTAAAGTTGAGAAATATAATTGCAAACTAAATCCTTACCCCTCAAGCTCTGAAACAGAAAGAAGAGCCAAGGACTTGGAATGGAACGCAGGTAGTAAGTCCTTCACTGCGAGCTTTTTCCTACAGGGCAGTGTCAAATAACCAGAGGCAAGAGACACACCAAGAACAAGATGGAGTGAGTGTCTGCCACCTGTCAAGGCAGGAGAAAAGACATGTGGTCACTGTTTGCCAAATAGAGTCTGTCTTGTAAAGAGAATCAGCAAATATTTCCACATCCGCGGATCATTATATTGGCATTTCTGGCATCCTGGAGCATTTTTTATTGTTTTCCTCTTACTTTTTTTCCACAAGGTGGCTCAGAGGCAGAGAGTTAGGCATCTTGCTACAGCAAAATCATTGCGATTCTTATCCCCACCCCACGGATGCCTTCCTGAAGGATGACTGTGTGTCTTTGATGCTTTGTTACCAAAAGGGGCCAAGACCCTGAAATTTGTCACCACCTCTTTTAAGAGTTTAAAGCCATAAAAAAAGTGTGTGGGTGGGTCTTTGGATACATAATGTAGAGCAAAGTTTAAAATGTGATGTGTGGCAGAACCTAAGTGCTCCTCTAAACCAAGCAGTGTGAGTCAGCTGGAGGTAAGTGGGATGGCCCAGACTTCATTGTCTCCTATGCCTCTTAGAAAGTAGCACAATGGACAGAAGTAGATTCGTGATGTCTGTTTGAAAACCGGAAGCCTGCAAACCTGAATTTACTTGCTTGCTAGATCTCTAGTGAGCGGATGGAAGAGAAGAATTCTGTTTGATATTTCTCATCTTTCATGCAGTTTTTTTCTTTTTGTTTCCCATTTTTGTTTCTGTTTTTGTCTTAAAGCTGGGTTAAGATGGTATACGCTCTTTCATTGAACCGGGTACTATTTTATTTTAGACTTTTACTGAATTCTTTTATGCTGCAGCAACTTACATATATGTATATATTTATATCTTTAGTTCAGTATAATAATCCCAGGAACCTAGCTAGCATTTCTTACAAAATAGGAGGAGGCATTTTTGAAGTTATAAAACATCTACTTCCTAGCAGCTGTCTTTGTACCTCCTGGTTTCAAGCTACTATACCCATGCTTCCCCTAGGTTTATGCTATTGTGTGCTGTCACAGAGTGTCGGCCCCAGGAGAGAGTGGTAAGAAAGGAGAAAAGTGATTCTGCTCACTACTATCGGCAACCATATATTTGAAAATACTCAGGGGATAAGACTCACAGGGGGAAAGGGTGATGAGTTAGGACAAGGGGACTGCCATGATACAGAAATGAAACCAACACAAAGCAAACCTCTCTTATTCCCTTTTACATGCCACTGGAGGAAACTGGGCTGTAGGTTATTCTCTCTCTGCCCTGGGTCCCCTGGCAGGAATAGACTTCAGGTGGGGAAGGATGTCAGGAACGAATGCCTAAGTCACAGAGTTCAGGCTGAAAGCAAGACCGCAACACCGAACAGCTGCAAACACCGAACAGTGCATGTTTGAAACTGGAAATACAGAACTGAGCATGCAGGAGTGCACACGTGTCTCTTCCTTGTCTCGAATAGTGAAGTCAGCCTCTCGAGCGGTCATTTTGACCACAACAGGTTTGACAGAGAGAAAGGCAGTGGCCATAGCTGCCTGGTCTCCTGGGCTGGGTCAAGGGGATCGATGCTGGGGTGGACGCAAGTATGTCCCCAAAATTAGATGGCAAGCAAACAAGGAAAAGTCAATGACTAAAATTAAAAGACAGGAGAAAGAAGAAGGAAAAGAAGTCAACAAGAAAAAAGAGTATGAGAGACCCTGAAGTTTTCAGATGAAATATTCCCGTTTACACTCGCTCACTGTGTTTTGTAAGTCAATATCATTTCTGAAGGAACTGTCCAAATTTTCTGGGTATTCCTTCTCCTTCATCTGGTTCGTACGGTGTGACTGCTTGTGCTGGTAGAGAAACCGGGTCATGATGCCAATGATACAAAAGATGATGAATATTACCACAGCGATTACCCCTGTAGAGAAAGGAGAGGGACAGAGAAAAGAACATGGTCACAATCATTTGTTCAAAAGAGCAGATTCACGCTAGACAAGAGAGGCACTTAGGAGGAAAACAAAACAAGCACACAAGCAAAACTCTGCCACAGGCTCAGAAATAAAGAAGTGCTGAAATGTCCTTAGTCTTGAATTACAATAAAACCCTCTTTCAAATTGGCTGGGGAGAAAGGCAGTCTAAATCAGAGAAGGTTTTGTTTAATGGACCCAAAATGCATATGAGTGTGGAATTGGACCAGCAAGAAATCTCTTTGTAAATTTTTCAAGATCTGCTATGAATCATTGGCAATTAGCACACCGCTCACAACTAAGCATTACTGAATTATTTAAGCATCCTAGAAAACAGTACTTAAATAGTTCACATCCCAATACATGCTCTCCTGATATAAATTTGTTTTAGGTTATACACCAGTTTTTGCTAAACAATTATTAATAAAATTATTATCAAAAATGTAGGCCATTTCTATACTGCTCTGCACTCTGGTAGACCAACACTAGTTCAGTGATGGGACACTTCCCTCCTCAAGAAACTCAGAGTCAGCTGAGATGGCAAATTTCTGCCCAGTCGTGTCAGATTTCCTCTTACTTTCATTGTATGTAATTTAATTGGATTTCCTTTGCAAGTTGTCCTTGCTGACTCTAAGGTTTCACCCCTACCTTTGCCAGGGAGGCTCTTGGAACACGAAAGGCGAAAGGCAGTATCAGCAAAGGAGGATGAACATGTGGAAGTGAGAGATGTATCTCTATGCGCCTGTAGATTTTTAAGCATTAAAATAGTTATGATCATCAACTATCGTTTTATTTGTAATAAGCTATATGTTCTGTGTTTTTCTCTCTAAGGAGACAGCTATTGAGAAAAATGCCTATTTTTAAAAGTTATTTTTGGTTACCTTCTATTATGATTAGCAGAAGCATGGATATATGAAAGTGACTTACAAAGGAAGGCCCCAAACACCCGGAATTATTTTTTGGAGGATGGGCCCCTCGGAGCACAGGCTTCTCCCATAGGTAAGTGTTCTAGAAACCCCAAGTTATCCGTGCACCAGCTAGTGTTGTTGCGAGAGGCTGCATTTGACTTCAGTCAAATTTGTTTTTAGATTGTTTCAAAACATTGTGCATTTTATGATGGGCGATTTACGAATGCACCTGCCCACACCGTGCTAACTGTTCAGCAGTTTTTGACCAGAAGCAGCATGGTCCCCATCCCCCATCAGCGGAAAAGGCATTTCAGTCAGTGTATTCCATCCCATGTAGAGTAGTTTGAAAGTGACAGCAGTTTAAACATGTAAGAATAAAAAATAAAAATAAATAAACGTGTAAGAATAAATACACAATTTTTTATAAACACTGCTTTTCTGGGGTTCCCCCTTCTTCTACTGATTGCATGGCTTCCATCAGTTCTTTGTAGAACTGGGGCCATGATTATGATTTCTTACTTAAAAAAAAAATCTTTAGTAATTTTGTGGAATTTTCTCCAACTAGTTCCGAACAAGGCAGAGTAAAGCCACCTAGTCTAGCAAGCCCATTAATACACTGGGTGCTAGTGACTGACTTCCATGAGTGGGCTGCAGTTTTAAGAGATGACATAGCACACTGGTTTCTACTCCTTCAGTACATGGGACAGTCAGAGTAGGAGGCTTTATAAGCCTCCAGGGATTTTCCTGTGGGCTTGGGATGACTTTCCTAATTTTTTTTTAATTGAGAAGATAGAAAAGCGTTCACAGTGGGAGGGGACCCGGGGGTTGTCCGACTTTGCTATCCTTAAAGAGACTCAGGGAACATGTAAATGGCCGGGGAAGAGTCAGCAGTCACCAAAATATTTTCCTCACTCGTCAAGAGGAGAATTATAGGAAGAGAAACAGGCGCAAGATTGTTTTCCACATTTCTCAAGGCCAAACAAAAATCAAGCTGGCCTGCTTCTCTAAGGCTAAACTCCAGGTCAGATGCTTTAGGAACTTCCTTAAGGAAAGGCTGTGGTGTCTTTCCTTACAACCTTACTGTAATGACACTCCTCAGTGCTCCACAGCCATTCAAACTTCCCCACTCAGAACAGCCTTCACGGGTTGTACTGTTTGTTGTCTGTTTCCCCATCCCCTCCCTATCCCGTTAGCCCTCACATCTCTCTACTTAGCAAAGGGCCTGACCCATAGCTAGGCTCATTAAGTATAAGTGAAATGAATGGGTGCTGCGGATTTTTAACAGGAGAGCTCCATCTGGTGTGGATCAATCCATCTAGGCTGCCAGAAGGCAGGGATGGGGCGCGTGATAGGGTTACGGTTCTCAGGTGGAAATGAATTTAGTGTCTCGCAAGCGTCTTACATTAAGCAAGGCTTGGGAGTCATTCTGTGTCGCAGGACCCAGATGGAAAAATCAAGCTGTGGCAGAGTCAGAAGTGGGGAGACCAACAGGCAGGAGAGAATGGAAAGGCAGGGGTGCGGGTATGAGCTGGACTCGCAGCAGAGCAGACAAGGCCTGAGTCTGTAGCTACACGTGCTGTGGACGATGACACGTCGTCCTCTGGGCTTCACCCTGCTCATTAGATCTAACCCAAATCACTTGGTGGAGAAAACCCGACAGGACTGCAGTGTCACCCATCTGTCTGCCCCGACGTGTCTTCTTCCCCATACGTAGTTTTATTGGTCTGCTTTGTTTATGCGTTAGGAAAAGTGACAACTGGATGAGATGAACAGGACGGGGGCTGCTGTGTGTAAGTAAATGCTCCAGCTGTTGACTCGGTGTTCAACTGCCTGGTGAATCGGAAGTGGGTGAATCCACAGAGCCTCTGATGCCAGGGGACAGGGTGCCTTTGATCCCTGGGCACACTTGACTATTCGTGAAAAGCACATGGGCTTGCAGATAATGTGGGGTTCGGGGTGCTGGATGGTCACAATTAAGGAAGGCTTCAGATAACTTTCTCCAAAACAGAAGATCATGATTTGTTTTTGCTCTCAGCAAGAGTGAACGGTTTACCTCCAATGACTGCGGAATCACTTCGAACTGCATTGGTGAGTGGCTCCCGTTCATCTGTCTTCCCAAAGGAATCTGAAAGGTACAAAAGGTAAGAGACTTCACTCCTTACTCAGATCATTGGCAAGATCAGCAGTGTGGAGATAAGATGACATATCTGTGCATTCCACCAGGCACCCTTAAACATGTGTGAGTTGGCATGTTGCAAGCAACCCAAACGGACACATGCAAAGACGCAGTCGAAGTGCACTGCTCACAGCCTGTAGTCCTGACCTGCTGGTTTATGTGCAAGCTGTGAGACATGGGATGGAACCAGAGGATGGTGGGACCCGACCCTCATCCTTCCCCTGAGCTCCTCTGCGGCATTGCTGGACAGTTCCTAAATGTGACACGCCTCTCTGCTTAAGAGTTTTCTTCAGGCGCAAGCGGATTCTGAGTTTATTTTCAGTGAAGGACAAAAGCACTGGAGAATTAACACCCCAGGAAGCAGCCCTCACTGATGAAAGCGGAACTAAACTGTACTCATATTACCATATGTGGTATTAAAAAAAACCCAAAAACGTCAAGTTTAAAGGCACACAGACCTGACTCTGAATCTTTGCTCTACTTTTTGTTGGTCCGGTGACATTGAACAAGACTTATTTTTAAATATCAATTTGCACAGGTATTAACAGGGGGTAGTGATATCTAATATGTGTGTGTATAGGGCATGTTAAAATTTCAGGACCCGGTGGCTACTTCACATTTAATAAATAGCCACTATCATTATTATTGTTGTATCATTTAATCCTTGGGAAATGAGTGCAACCTGAGTATTATTTTTCCCCTTTGGCAGATAAGGAAACAAGATTGGAGCCGTTAAATAACTTGTCCAAAGTCTTACAGCTCATTCGTGGTAGAGACAGGATTCAAACCAAGGCTATCCAACAAGCATACCTCCAATCTTTCTATCACACCCTACTGCGACTGGATAAACACCAAGACGGTTGATGTGCAAACAGCAGCAAACTCAAGCCCCTTTCTTTGCTCATAATTAGTAACCTATGTTGCTAATGAGAACGTGATACTATGTGACATCTATATGGTATCATTTACATTTTCTCATCTGTAAGATGGGAAAAACATTAGTTTCTATCTCATAAGTTTTGTCAGAATTACTCAAGTTAATATATGTCTTTAGAACAGTGCTTGACATTATGTAATTGCTCCCTGGATCGTGTTTTTTGTAATCTTGCTTACTATTCAATATACATACATGTATGTTTGGAAAAGACCAAGGTTATCCTTCACATACCACAGCACTTGCCACACAGTCTTGTGTAGACACATAGACTCTGTACACATATGAGACGTTCGGTATTGTTTATATAACTGAGTGAACACCGTGTGTGGGTTATGCTGTCTGTGGTGTACAAAAGCTATCTTCCTATCTTTTCCTAGGCCTCCTGAAACTGGAGTTGAAACAATTAACATGGGAGAGCAGTTGATAGGGTCAAGTGGGAAGAACACTGCAATTAAAGAAAGTGCTGGCTGTAGGGCAGGTATTCTGCACTGGTGGCATTGACAAGGTGGGTCCGGTGGAAAGTATTTGGACATGGAAATTAATAATACAATTATTCACTTTTTAGGCTCAGATAGCATGCCTGCACGCATACGTACCTACATACAAAATAGACAGGCATATATGATACAAATTGACAGGGGATGGCGGTGGTGATGGTATGTGAGAGTGACGGAGAGTCGGCAGGCAAAGCAAAGGTGGAAAACGATAAATCAAAGAGGAGAGGAAAGGAAGTGAGAGAGGGCAAGAAGAACAGAAGAAGGCAGGGAGGAAGGAAGGAAGGGAGGAGAAGAAGGGAGACAGGACAGGAGGGAGGGAACCAAGACCATTTCGTTATTAGAGCTCCTATTTCGCACTGTCCTCAAAAGCTTGCTATTCTCCTATGTTCCTAGGCCAATCCATGTTCCTAAAACACCTCCTGCTTCTTTATAGATATAGTCACACTTTGCTTAATGGAATATATTCCAAGAAACGCATCATTATGCGGTCTTATCATTGTCTGAACATTGTAGAGTGGACTTACACAAACCCACTTCCTACCTAGGTTATACGGTGTAGCCTGGTGCTCCTAGCTACAAACCCGTTCAGCGTGTTACTGTGTTGAACACTGCAGGCAACTGTAACATAGTGGTACTTAACACCAACACAACGAGCAGGAATGGAAGGTGCTAAGGATGAGTCATCGAGTGAGTGATGAGAGAATGTGAAAGCCTGTACATCCCTGGACACTCCTCTAGACTCGATGACCACCGTACGCTTAGGCTACACTCCATTTATAAAACACATTTTTGCTTTCTTCAAGAGTAAATTAATCCTGGCTTACTTTAACTTGATGCACTTAAAAAGTATGTTTAAATGTTGAACTATTTTTGTAACACGTAATTTGAAATATAAACACATTGCACAGCCATAGAAAAATGTTTGATTGAATTGTATCCTTTTCCTATATTTTCTTATTTTTAATTTTTTTATGGTTTAAACTTGTTTGATAAAAAGTAAGCCGCAAACATACACATTAGCCAAGGCCTACGCAGGGACAGAATCATCAACGCCACTGTCTTCAGCCTCCGCGTCTTGTTCCACTGGAAGGTCTTTGGTGCCAATGACCCACATGGAGCTGTTTCTGCTGGAACACCTTCTGAAGGACCTGTCTGAGGCTCTTCTTGAGGAGTGGGTTTATTTACATTAGTGTAACCACAAACAGTGAGTAATACGTTGCACTAGGACCTCACGCCTGCTATGGCTTAATCAGACGATAGGAATTTTTCAGCTTAATTTTAACCTTACAGGACTACTGCTATATCTGTGGTCCATTTTTGACCTAAACATCTTGAGGTAGTACATGACTGTATTCAGCTATTAATCACCCACCAGGGTGTAGATCATGGCCTTTTTTCTTCCTCCAACTTATGCTGGTTTCTCCCTTTTTTGGGCTGTGTACTACTTTTAATATTATAAACCAATGTAGCCTTGATTTTATAACAGATTTCTCCATTACTAGCATGTTTGCTGATGAAACATTAATGCACGTTAACTCAGTTTATCAGTTCTGATGCTCCAATATTTATTAAAACTACAAAAAAAAAACTTCATCTTGAATAAGATGACAGCTTCTGTAACAAGACTCCAAAAAAAAAGTGCCTATACCATGCTTAACAATGATCTTCTGTAAAGTAACCCTTGGGGTATCTCAATAGTTCATCTCTCTTCATACCATGTTAACCATCTTCAACAACTTTAGAGCCACCTTTTAGTTTTAACCACCATCTTCAAAAAAGAATGACTCAGCTTTAATACATCTATCATCTATGACCTAAATATATATTTTACATGCATACCATTTCATAAGAACTCCTCAATTTTGAAATAGGTTAGACTTTTACACCTGCACTTGGCAACTTACGCACGTGGGGTTTTCCCTGATTACTAAATTTGCTAAACCCACCAGAAATCTTCACTTCAACTTATATATTTCTTTTTGTAATGATCTACCTTCTGGACACTGCCACTGCAAACTCTTCCCCCTAGGCAACTGCCATGAGCAGATTCTTTATACATCTACCTTTAGTTCACAAATACGAAAATGATTATTTGCTTCTTCCGCTGGGTTTCATGCCACCCCAAACCCTGTTTGTACCTCTGCCATAGCCTTACTTATACCATAGCTTGGTATAATGTCAGGCATCCAGTTGCTACACACGGATTCCTGAACCATCATGTTCCACCATATTTTCCAATTCCTCAGATGAGGGACTTTGAGTATTTCTTGAATTTTGTATAACCACTAACCATGAAAGTTAACACTGAGTAGCTGCTTAAAAGATGTGTGGTGAATGAGGCAAAAGGGGAACCACAACAACCCTACACAAGAAAACTCAAAATGGTAGTTTTGTTTTGTTTTGTTTGAGTTGGAGTCTCACTCTGTCACCCAGACTGGAGGGCAGTGGCCGCTCCCAGCCACCACAGCCTCAGCCTGCTGGGCTCCGGCGATCCTTCCGCCTCAGCCTTCCGAGTAGCCGGAATTACAGGCATGCGCTACCACGCCCGGCTGATTTTTTGATTTATTGTAGAGACGAGGTCTCACCAAGTTGCCCAGGCGGGTCTCAAACCCGCGGGCTCAGGCACTCCACTCACCTCAGCCTCCCAAGGCCCAGGATGACAGGCTGAGCCGCTGAGCCCAGCTTCCAAATGGTATTTTTTCAAAGGAAGAACAAGCGGTAAAATATAAGGAAGTAAAGGGATCACTGATGGATTTCTGGAAGAGCAGATGGATAGACATATTTCAATATCCTATTCCAGTTACCAATGTTTCCAAACATTTATTTCTTAATTTTTAAAAAGTGTTGGCCTTGACACTGAGAATCCCAAGATAAAGGTCTTGGCTAAGAGTCCTGCTGTATAAAACTGTGTTTCTAAATACGTTTCGCAAGGCATTACAATTCTTTTGACTTGTTCAGTGAAAAAAGATGTCCTACCTTATATCTTTCTACCGATACAACAACTACCTATCACTGGTCAATGCTGGGAGAAGCGTGCCTTTGAGAGAACATCGCCATGGCCAAAGCTCTTTGGAGCAATGGCCCTTTCAACACCTGCCCCTGTTGTTCCAGGTGGGGAGGGGAGGGTAGAACAATGCAAGTTTTATAAAAAATGTTAGGCCTTGCCTCCTCACCTCCAGGACTTGAAAAGCTCATATATAGGCCGGGCTCGATGGCTCAGCCTGCAATCCCAGCATTTTGGGAGGCCGAAGCGAGTGGATTGCCTGAGTCCGTGGGTTCGAGACTCGCCCGGGCAACTTGGCGAGACCTCATCTCTACAATAAAAATCAAAAAAAAATTAGCCAGGCGTGGTAGCACACACCTGTAATTCCAGATACTTGGAAGGCTGAGGCGGAAGGATCGCCAGAGCCCAGCAGGTCGAGGCTGCGGTGGCCGGGAGCGTGCCACAGCGCTCCAGCCTGGGTGACAGAGTGAGACTCCAACTCAAAAAAAAAAAGAATGAAAAGAAAAGAAAAGCTTATATATATAAATATATATATATATATATATTTATATATATAAGCTTTTCTTTTATATATATATATATATTTATATATATATAATTATTAGCAGTAAAATCTGAACAAAACATGCATCTTGTGCACTTAGAAAAAGCTTCCCAGAAAAATTTGATGATCACCCCTCACACATATACAAACCACTTTAAACCATAATCAGAATGCAGACTTTATTGTTATTACTGTTTCTGTCTATATTGTATGAATCTGTTGATACATATACTGATGTCTCAGTTTTAATCCTGTATATGAATCATTTTTCATAAACCTTCTGTATTTCATGGTGCGTTGACAACTTGGGGGCCTTGTTGACCAGAAAGAGATAGCCCTCCCTGCATGAGCTAATTCCTAGAAATAGCAAACAACTTGCCTGTCAGTAGGCCTTTCCTAAACGAACCGGTCCATCCAGAACCCATGTCCCTAGCCAATTCCTTTATTCCACTTGCACACACAGAGCTGATATTTTTCTGCTCTAAATCACTCAAGGCCAGGTGTTGGACAACTAGAAGCTACCTCTAGATCCCAGATCCTGCAAAAATTATTCACACTATCCAATTCGAACTTGCCGAAGATTGCCTACCCTGCTTCACTCAGTTTTTCCCCATGGAAGCCACAATGAAGTTTGTGAGCCAGGCTTTTCCTCATTCCTCTATCTCCTGACCAAAGCTTCTACCTCCTCATAGCTCTGAGTGGTATGATATAACCCCTTTGCTTGAGAACTATAAGTAATCAACTTCTCTTTCAAAGGCAATCATCTCCAAGCCTGTCACCTTTTACCTGCTTCAACAGTCCTCAGAGACATTTCAAGACACCCAAAGTGACGGTGACTGGAAAAGACGCTGTGGGGGATGGCGAAGTCAGAGAAGACATATGGACGAGGCTGCCGGGGGATTTCCTAATTTTTTTTTTGAGTCGGAGTCTCACTCTGTCGCCCAGACGAGTGCAGTGGCCGCTCCCGGCCACCGCAGCCTCGACCCGCTGGACTCTGGCGATCCTTCCGCCTCAGCCTTCGGAGTAGCCGGAATTACAGGTGCGCGCTACCACGCCTGGCTGATTTTTTGATTTATTGTAGAGATGAGGTCTCGCTGCCCAGGCGGGTCTCGAACCCGCGGGCTCAGGCCATCCACTCACCTCAGCCTCCCAAAGGCGTGGGATGACAGGCTGAGCCACCGAGCCTGGCAGGGGATTTCCTATTTTTAAGGCAGGCTGATTTCATTTCTTTTGATTATATGTCCAGAAGTGAGATGGTAGTTTTAATTTTTTGAGGAACATCTATACTGTTTTCCATAATGAGTGTGCCAATATGCATTCCCATCGAGAGTGTACAAGGGTTCCCTTTTCTGCACATCCTAGCCAACACTGGTTATTCTTGTCTTTTTGATAGCAGCCATCGTATTATGAGGTGTGGGTGATATCTCATTGTGCTTTTTTTGGGCATTTTTCTGCAATTAGTGATGATTAACACATTTTTGCATATTTCTCTGCCATTTGTATGTCATTAAAAAATCTGCTTAGGCCCTCTGTTGATTTGCAAATAGGGTTATTTTTATTTTTATTATTATTTTGCTATTGAGTTGTATGAGTTTCTTATATATTTTAGATATCAATGCCTTATCAGATATATGGTTGCAAATATTTTCTCCCAAATTATAGGCTGTTTTTTCATTTTATTTGTTTATTTATTTGCTGTGCAGAAGCTTTTTAGTTTGATGTAGTCCCAATTGCTTATTTTTGCTTTTGTTGCCCATAATTTTGGTGCTAAAAACAAAACACAACAAAAAAACTTGTTAAAACTGGTGTCAAGGAGTTTTTTTTTAACCTATGTTTCTTTCTAAAATGTTGCAGTTTCAGGCATTACATTTAAGGCTTCAAACCATCTAGAGGTTTTTTTTTTGTATAGTATAAAACAAAGATCTAATTTCTTTTTTTTGTAAGAAAGGCGAAAGATATACAGTTTTCTCAGCACAATTTATTAATAAAGAATTCTTTCCCTATTATATATTCTTGGAAACGTTGCCAAGGAATAGTTGACCATATATATGCCTGGACTCTGTTTTATTGAGTTGGTATATGTGTCTGTTTTTATGCCAGTACCATGGTCTTTTGAATACTATAGTTTTACAACAGTTTGAAATCGGAGTATGATGTTCCCAGCTTTCTTCACTCATGTGTTCACTGCAGCATTGTTCATAATAATAGCCAAGATATGGAAACCACCTAAGTATCTGTCAAAGGTTGAATGGATACAGAATATATATCTATATATATTATATAACCATAAGTATACACACATACACACAAGGACATATTATTCAGCGTTAGACAAAGAGACTGGCTGGTGCAATGGTTCATACCTGTAATCTCAGCACTTTGGGAGGCTAAGGTGGGAGGATTGCTTGAGACCAGCCTGAGCAACATAGCTTGACCTCAACCCTACAGAAAAATCTAAAAAGTAGCTGGGCATGGTGGTGTGTGTCTATAGTCCCAGCTACTCGGGAGGCTGAGGCAGGAGGATCGTCTGAGCCCAGGAGTTTGAGGCTGCAGTGAGCAGTGATCATGCCTCTGCATTTCAGCCCAGGTGACAGAGTGAGACCTCACCTCAAACATTTTTAAAAAGTTTAAAAAAGAGAGATTATGTCATTTGTGACAATGTGAATGAAGCTAAGGACATTATACCAAGTGAACTAAACCAGACACGGTCATCTCACGTCTTTGTGGAATCTGAAAGGTCACACGTACAGAAGCAGAGAGTAACACTGGTGGCCAGAAGTTGGCGTGTGGGGGAAATGGGAGATGTTGATGAAAGGGTACAAACTTTCAGTTAGAAGATGATTAAGCTTTTGGAGATGCAATGTGCAGCTTGGTGGCTACCGATAATCATACGGCATTGTTTACTTGACATTTTCTAAGAGAGTCGATCTAAAGTACCCTCACCAAACACACACACACACACACACACACACACACACGGTAACTATGTATAACAATGAATGTGTTGATTAATTTAATTGTGATAATCATTATAGATTGTATATGTTGACTGAATCATTGCATCATATACCTTGAATATATGTAATTTGTATTGGTCACTTACTCCTCAATAAAACCGGGAAAAACAAGGCTGATTTTAATCAAACAAATTGTAATATTTGTTCAGCAACCTGTAATATTTGTTCAGCAACCAGTCTGCTGCCTTCCTGCCCGCTAAACACTTTAATTCTCAGAGCAGTAGCCACTTCATCAGGAGTGACTACGTACACACACACACACACACACACACACACACACACACACACACACACACACACACTGCATTAATGCGTTATTGTATATGCCTGTAATGTGTAACATACGCAATTATGCATTTAGTTCTAGTTACTCATCATATTAAAAGTGGGATTATGTTAAATAGATATATAAATCACCCATGAGAAATCAGGAACAATCTTTAAGCACCTGTAATTTACATGGTAAAGAGCGGCGTGATATTAGCCAACCCTTCGGCCTGGAAGCTTCTTGAAGATAACTAAAGTAGTGCTAGTGGGGGACGTTCCACCGGGCGTTCTGCCGCGTGTACCTGAGGACGAGTGCACCGTGGTCACCGCGTTCAGGTCTGAGTCCACCATGGAGCCACAGCTGGATTCCGTCAAGGTCCCGTGGACCGTCACAGGCGCGACAGACGCATGGCGCAGGGCGGCCTTCAGAGGGGCTATGTGGTTGTACCGAACGGAAGACAGGCACCCAACAAAACCCAGCGTGTTCGCCTTAGCGACTTCAGAATCCAAGCCAAGATTCTCTGCAATGCAAAAGACAACCAGAAGTCTTTTATTTCTCTTCAAGCCAACCGTGCTGCATGTCCTCTTTGAGCAAGGTCTAAGATTATAGAAATTGACTTGTCATTCTTTGAATAAGGCAAATCCTCCTCTACCCCTCCCGCTTTCTCCAACTTCACCCCTGCTCCAAGTATCAACATATCAACCACATTTGACAGAAATCACTAGGGCCAACTCTGCCTTCAGATTAAAAAATGTTCCACACTTCTAAATTTCATTCACATATTTGATGAGCTGTCACAAAGACAATAAATCTGTTTTGTGCTAGGTGTTTTATAGAATTTGTATCATTACCCCCACCACCATTTATCTGTGGGTACTGATGATCGGTGCAGGTATATTACAATGCTCATTACAACATTTCACTCAAAAATATAGCAAGAGAAAAATGAAGAGGCAAACAGAGAGATCAGAGGTCAAAGTTGTCCTCCCAGGGATTTATCATGTTCATTGTTTTCATCCACCTGTATAAACTGACCTTCTACTTAAGAAGACCTCTACTTAAGGTAGATACCTGCATGGTGATCGGTGTGTGCTGGGCTTTTCGTGACAACATTCAACTTCCCAAAGTATCATGGAGACTTTATAAAAGATGAAGATACAGTCATTTGGGATCCACAGCAAGATCAAATGTCTTATTTTCTTTAAGATTTTTAGTAAGTTTACTCAGTATACAATTTCTTTCTCTTAAAAGGGGTAATTTGAACAAACTACTATGATGCAATTACATAAAAGCACAATGCATAATGAGTCATTTTTTTCTAAACGTGGAATAGTTTTAAAGTACCTAGGTGGTTCAAATGGTTATTTATTGTGATAGTTTGATTATTTTCTAACAGCAGACAGGGACCTTTCCATCTGCCAGTTTAGGTTGTAGTTTTATTCTAATTCATAAATGATCAAAGAGAGACTCCACTGATCTCTTCTCACGTATTATGTTGACAGCATTCAGCAAAAGGCGTGGTAGAATTCTAGTAAGAGAAAATGAGAAACTGACCTCTCTTAGTAATGCCCTTTCTAATTTTTGCCCTCACTTTACTCTCCCTCTTTAACAGCCCTGTAAACTTGACCAATTTATCATGTTTCTCATCTTACACAAAAAAGAAAAAAAACATGTGTATTAATTGTATGTCTGCTGTGACAAATCACCACAAACTTACCTTAAATTAAAGACCTTAAAACACAAATTCGTTATCTTACAATTCTATGGAGTCAAAGTCTGACACGGCTCTCAGTGAGCTAAAAGTCAAGGTGGCAGGAAAGGTACATTTCTTCTAGAAAGGTGGCAGATACCACATTTATTTGCTTTCTTCTAGCTCCTAGAAGCCACCCACTTTCCGTGGTTTATCGCCCCTTCTTCATCTTCAAAGCAAACAAGGATTGCATTTCTCCGTGCCTTTCTTGTGTAGTCACTTCAATCTACAGTTCTCTTGTTCTGTCTCCTTCTTTCACCTTGTGTTTGTAATTACTGATAATCTAGGTTAATCTTACCATTTTAAATGTAGCTGAATGACGTGAATTCCATTTGCAACCTTAATTCTTCTTTGACATAATCAAGGGGACTGGGGATTAGAAGTGGACATTTTTTGTGGGCCGTTATTCTGCCTTTGACTTCACCTCTGAGACTCGGTGAGAATTTTCCACGTAATAGTAAGAATCCAAAAGCAATGTGAAATGCCACTCTTCCTCAAGTATAAAAGAACACGGAGAAAGTTATCATCTTTTAAGTATTTCAGTAAATATCCTACAATGAGGATGATACATATTTGTTACTTACATAAGAATGGATCACATATGTTTGTGAGTTATTATGAGTTTTAAAAGACTGTAGTCCATATGAGGCTTCTTGCACACGGTTATGCAAGGGACTTTTAGATCAAAAAACTTTTATACACTGGATGCTATTTTCCTGGTGGTACAGAACTCAGTGTGCCTGGCTATAATTCAGAATACACGGTGGTTACTGATTGGTAGTTCGCAAGGGGTAGAGTTAGAGATCAGAAGTATTTAGAGGAAGAGGCAGAAGACAAGGGAAGAGGAACATAAATTGTCATGAAGTTTTTGCATTGCAGAATTTCAAAAGCGTGGAAAGTGACATGTCATTGTAGCTATGCCTGAGGGTTCTAAGTCAAAATTGCCAAATCTCATTCCTGAAACTCAGCTGGAAAGAAGCCTCCTTCGGTGTCAAGGTCCTTGAAGGGCATCACTATAGTGACTGTCAGGAATACAAGCTCCAGGTACAAGAATAGGCACAGAGATACACTGAGGGAAATGCTAGAAAATGACGTTCTCTCCTTAAAGGAAAAAATGTTTCATGTAAAGCCTTATCTCTGGAGAAGTGTGTTTAGGGGTCTTGAGGTATTTCTGAAAAAAAAAATAAAGATGAGAACAAGAATGCCTGACATGAGAAAAGACTCTCAGTAAACGCCCAAGATAATGACTTCCCAGATTTGTACATAGATGAGAAAGCAGATAACAAAAAGAAGAACAAAGTGTTAGAATGATTCCAAATGGTTTTTGCTGTTTATAATGGTGTTAACTAATATGTGGTAGGGAACAATTATTGACTAAGAACAATGTTTTAAAAAGCTGCAAAAGAAAAATCTCAACATTCATCACTCATTTAGTAGCTACTATGCAATACTATAATCATTGCTGTTAAAGTGTTATTTTTATTGGCCTCCAAAGTTTTTTTTTACGTATATGTTATCATCCTTCAAAGTTTACAGGTGAAGCAACTGGGACTCAGAAAGTTAAGAGATGTGAGATCATGTTGCAGGTTGAGATTTAAACCCAAGTTTTTATTACTTTAAATGCCAAACTATTTATCTGAGCAATGCCACCTCCCAAAACACTCCAAAAATATCACTCATATAGAGTGAAATAATTTTACATAAATTATCGAAAAAGAAATAGGCTGCAAAAACTAAGGAAAGCACATGTTATTTTGGTTGAATACCTCACAGAATTCACTAAACTCTGTATTATGTTAAAGACAAAATGTATTTCCTAATTCATTTTGCTCAGGTTTTAGATGACAGCTGCATTAGATTCATATGGAATTGAGTGGGGAAACTATTCTATGTGCTGAGCTAGTGAATGAATATCAAAGAAAAATACATTTTGAATGTGACCACTCAAAAAACGATGGGACAGGAATGCAAGCAGAGGCCCCACCACTGAAAACCACCAGTGTTCTATTTCTCGCTTTCCCCAAGATTTTCTGCTAACCTATAACACCCCATCTAAACAAAAGAGAATTAGAAGGATCTTCTTCAAAACCCATGCTACCACCTTTAGAAACCACAGGTATCTTACAAAGGAAAAATTGGGAGCGTGTCCAGACGTCGTGTTTGAAATTGACTAACTTTCTGTCTCTCAATATACTTTAAATATCGTCAAAATACAGTTGCTGATTCTTTTGTAATTCTAGCCATCTTTCCCTCAAATAGTAGTGTAGAAGTAGCACGGGCTGCTGATGAGGTAGAGCTCGGAAGTTAGAGAGACCTGAGTTGATGAACTATGTCCTTGTACACGTTAACATCTTTTTCCATTTCTGAGCTGCAGTTTCATTCACAATAAAATAGTGGCAGTAGTATCTGCCACACGAATCGCAGTGGAAATAGATATAATATTATAATTCATAGTTCAGTGGCCATAAGTGCATTTTTGGTGTTCTTTACTTATTTGTTTATTTTTGTATATATGTATGTTGTACAATATATTCCGATGTATGTACATATTACGGAATGGCTGTAAAGTTACTTAATATATGCATTACTCCCATACTTACCATTTTTGATGTGGTAAGAACACTTAAAATCTACTCTCAGCAATTTTCAAATATACAATAGGTTGTTATTAACTATGGCCACATTGTGCCCAATAGATTTCTTGAATGTATTCATCCCATCTGATTGAAATTTTTGCCCTTTGACTAGCATCTCCACGTATAAATAAATAACTGCATTTTGTTAGTAGCAGCTGTAGCAGTAGAATGTTTCTCCTCCCACTATTCATTAGTTCCAAACATTTTTGCCCAAATTTAATGACCCTCAACATGCCCAAGTGCTATTGCAATCAGAACAAAGATGTAAATGCTGACATACTTGCTGGGAAATCTTTCTACTAAGTTTCTACTTCCTACTGACTCAGAACTGAATAAATGTAGAATTCAAACCTTGAGTGATTTAGTTTATTAATTTATGACAGGCTATCTTTTTCAGGCATTTAAAACTTGGCTTTCCACATCAATTTGCAAACACCCTTATTTCTTCAAAGTAAAGCTGTGCTTCTCTATTAGACCTGGTAGATCTGTGATGTCAAATAAAGCAGCACAGAATCAATTTTAACCCCAGAATGTATAACACTTCACACAACTGACAGGAAGAGCATGAAAGAATGAATCCAGGCTAATTTTATGCAGGCAGGTTTCTGTGGGGTTTTTAATGCATAAAAAAGGAAGAAAAGATCAGCAATTTGCTAAAAACAGATAATGCTCTAGGATGTAAAATGACATTTGCTATATGTCAGAAGTCACTTATGACATTTGAATCTTGAAGTGTCATAATATAAGCCTTACAGACCCCAAAAACTGGGGCATATAAATAGTAGAACGTTGTATCAAGGTAAAATATAAATAAAGGGATTCTGTGTTAATGGAATGTAAGAGAAGTATATACAAGTAAAGGGTTTTAATTCTAGACTATTGTGGCTTTCAGGTATGGAACAAACAGTCTGAAAACTTAATCATCAGGACTGTCCAAAGTCCAGGAACACTGTCTTTTAAATAAATCTTTTTATACTGACGCTGGAATGTCCAACTAAATTAAACACACACACACACAAACTCGACATTTGCTTGATACTTTTATGCTTTTCTGGGTATGCTCATCTGTAAGTCCTATGTATTTCACCCTTTGATGTGAGAAAAGATGAGATAATTATCCCCAACTTCTAACACACATGAGGTCAAGTGATTGTCTAAAGCAAATTAACCGTGGCCAATTTGGGTCGAGACCCTAGGTTTCTGGATTACTTTTTCCTATTATACCATCCTTGACATCTTTCTTTAGCTAGCACTCACCTCCCGTCCACCTATCCAGCTCTGTCTGTGATACATACAATCTGAACTGCCTTCTCTTCCCTGATAGGACATTGATTCTCTCTGCTTAGAAGGCATTTCTGGCCCTCGAGGACCTGGGTAACTTCTGTTCCTCCTCTGTAAAACATCCTTGTATTTATGGTTACCTGTAACAAACACAGGTCTATGTTTGATGGTGGGCCGACCATGGCTAGCAAAATAACATTCCACCATCTCTGTAAGCCTTTAGTAATTTTGGAGGATTAGTTTAACAGACCAGCCATGCTTTCAGGAAATATGTCTAAAAACAAAGGGAGATCACTGCGGCCTTGGGAGTGTAGAAGGGACCCCTAACATAATCCAGAGGAGTGGTGCTCAAATTGAGAATGCAAAAGAACTTCCTGGAAAAAGTATTAAATACATATGCGTAGGATTCTACTCATTCAGTAGCTCTGATTGGAGGCAATGTGCAAAAATTTGTACTTTAAGAAATACAAGCCGGGCTCAGTGGCTCAGCCTGTAGTCTCGCGCTTTGGGAGGCCAAGGTGAGTGAACTGTCTGAGCCTCCAGGTTCGAGACCCGCCTAGGCAACTTGGCAAGACCTCATCTCCAGACTGGGTGACAGAGTGAGACTTCAACTCAAAAAAAAAAAAAGGAAACACATTCCTGGGTAATTATGACATAGATGGTTGGTGGACCACACTTTGAAAAACACTGATTTAGGAAAGATTTCTTGGGATTTAAATAAATGCTTAAATAATGAATAGAGGATGGGACTTAGATAGATGCTTAAATGATGAATAGAGAATGGTTAGAATATTCCAGACACAAAGCAAGACCTGTATATGAAGCATAGAGAAAGAAAATTCATCACGTTTAAGACACCGAAAAATAAAGTTAACTCTGTCATAAATAAGGCAAAAGATGATGTGAGAGAGAAAGGTGTGAATCAGGAAGGATTAAGGATTCTGTATCCCCAAGGCATTCTGCTTACTTATAATGCACTGTAGTGCATGTTCTCCCCTTTTTGCTTTAGGGAAGCCTGTCCTTTTCAGGACTCCATTCCCATCAACTGGAACACAAAAGAAGTCCTTAGGTAATATCAGTAAAATAAATTAAAAATAAACGAAAAAATAATGAATATCTCTTAATAGCAATAGTAATGAAGTCTAATCAGCGATATTCATATATATGTGTGTGTGTGTGTGTGTGTGTGTGTGCATGTGTATACATATAAAAATTCTCTTAGTATACGTATATACATATATGCATATATGCATATATACATATATATGTATACATATATTCACATATACATATATTCATATATACATATATTCATATATTCATATATACATACCTATTGCCTTCAGTGATTTGATGTTATTTCTTTTTTACTGCACAGGTAAGCATAATGCAAATTTAATTTGTTAGGGAGCTTTCACAGTAGGTAACAGAAACTCTGACTTACATGGATCTAAATGATACCGGATTAATTATCTCATACACGAGGGTGTCTCAAGGCAAGGAGAGCTCTGGACACAGAACAACAGGGCTTCCCCTCTCTGTGGCCATCTTATTTCACTCTCAGCCTAGAGGAAGGTGATCGTGCGATTCCAGGCACTACATCCAGATGTAAAAATGTCCAGAGGCAAAAATAAAATTAAATTAAAAAGTTCAAAAAGATACTCAGTCACCTTGCAGAATTCCTCTCATTGGTCAGACTGTTTGGGAGTTTTATGACCAATCCAATCCCTGGCAAGGGAAATGAACCACAGTCATTTGCTTAGACCAGCAGTTTTCAAATGGTTTGATCTCAAGATTCCTTTCTACTTTGAAAATGCTCAGCTAATCATCAAAAAAAAAAAAATGCAAATCAAAACCACACTGAGATACCACCTAACTCCAGTCAGGATGGACATCATCAATCACAGAAGTAAAGAACTGAGTAACATATGTTCTTACTCATAAGTGGACCCTGAACAATTATTATCACATTATAAGAAAGGAGACGGCAGTAGTGGGAAACTGCCAGGGGAGGGAGGAGGAAGCACGTTTCATCTATAAAGGGACCTGATCTCAAACCAGGTGAAGTGGGGGCCAAAGAGAGGCCCAAACTTTACCTGTACAGTGACCATTTATATATCTAACCCTAACCCTGAATTGTACCTTGCATCTTTAAAACAAATATTAAAAAAATAATAATAATATTAAAGATATTTTGGCTCTTTGTATCTATTTCACCCCCTATCAATGCCTACTATATTAGACTAAAACTAGGAGGATTTTAAAACCAGAACCCACTGGACACATTCCATTAACTACCCCAGGGATGCCATCATCAAGCATAGTATAGCCTCTGAAAAACTCCACTCCAGATGTGTGAGAGAATGAGAATGAAAAAGGCAAATGATGTCTGTGTGAAAAGGAAGATAGGTTTGACCAAGTGTGTTCCCTGGAGTAGCTCAAGATTCATCGCTCACATAACCCCAGGACCAAACTTTGAGAACCACTGGATCAGACCAATTAGGAAGAAGCCTCAGGGGTTGCAGATGGAGATAACTTTACCTGGAGCATATGGCATCATAGGAGTGCGTGAATACCTACAGAAAATTGGAATTCCGTAAAGAAAGGGACAAGGAGCCAAAATGGATGTTGGGTAGGCAATGAACACTGTCAGTTACACACATGTAAGCCAATCCCTGAAAGCCAAGCAAGATTGCACACACATACACGCGTGTGCATGCACACACCTATCCAAACATATATTTAGTTTACAAGGTGATCATTTTGACCAGTCATATACTCATGAAATATACACTAACCTCTATCAAGTTTCTAATTCTCACTATATTTATTTTCATAAAATATACTTTTTTTTCAGCTTAAAAGTCAACTATTTTTGATGAGCCATTTACTGTCCTCTATAAAGGTCCTGATGGCTTAATTGAATGACCTACATTGGGCTGTTGTCAGTTTTAAAAAGTGCAGTTATTCTCTGGGGACTGAATGGAGTCCAGCCACAGGCAAAAAAATTTCCCATAGGTGGTAATTATATGGAGAGCTGCTTCCTTACTTTCCTTCTTTTTTTTTTTTTTTTTTTTGGTGCTAAGTTTCCTCCATTTTGATGTTCACGGCATCACGTATCTCATTCTACTAGAGAATATTATGTGCTACTCAGGACAACCTTAGTAGCACTGTTCTGTTGCAATCATAAGAGATACTAATTACAGCACTGCTGTCAGATTAAGTGTCATACAGACAAGTGGCACACATTAGCTTTAAGACTTGGAAAAGACAAAATATTGTTCTGAAAACAAATTTTAAAGGGCATGGAACTACCATAGTTTCTGTCATGAATTATTGAGATTACGCTACCCAGTTTCATCTTGCGTGGTCACTTTTACCATCCTGCTGCAGAGTGAAGCCTGTCTGCCCAGTATCTATCACGAATGAGTCACTTAACATGCAGTAAATGTAGGGCTTATTGACACTGGGGCATCTTCTGTGTTACTCTGCCCATTTTAAAGTCAAAGAAAACAGAAACAGATGAGGTTAAACAATATGCCCCAGGTAGCAGCTAGTAAGTGGCAGAGAACCCAGATGGAAGGATGCTACACTTGCTTCCTTCTGCAATTATCAACATTCCCGTGAGTGGACCTTTAAATTCTACTCTCTGTACTTCTCTAAGACCTTAGTAACCGTTGTTCCCCTGGACTTCTTAAGCTCCTTCAGCAAAGTCCACCCATCCTAGAGAGCCAAACTCCCTTCCTTCCTGGTGAGAGAAGATGTTAATGGACAAGCAACTTAACGAGGTAATAATGTTTGATGACTGTTTATTGTGTTCTTCTTCCAGATAGCATGTTTACATTTTAATAGCCTTCCAAGCCTTCACAAAATGAAGTAGCATATTTCTGGGATTTCAGTGCAAAAGGTATTTTGGCACCAGTGTGTTTTGCAGCCATACCACAAATTCAATTCAGTAAATACTAATTGAGGATGAACTGAGCACAAAACGTTGGTTATGGTGTCTGCATAAAGGCTGACTGCTAAGCTTTTCCAGCAGGCATGCATAATTACAATACAACAAGAGCCAGCGGGGGCTGCCATGGCCAGAAGCCTCCTCCCACAGGAAACCTCCCGCCCAGGCCATTTTAAAGAAATGCTCCCTCCTCTGCATCCCAGGGAATTCGTCATCTATAGCTTTTGTTTCAGAGTTCACCTTATGCTTCCTTTCTTGTCTCTTGAATTATTTTCTTTGATACATAATAAGGAGGCTGCCAGAATAATGGAACTCCACTGGTCTTGATAACCCAGATGTGATCAAACACAAGTTCGTCAACTGACTTCTCTGTAGGGCAAGAAACCCAGGAGGTATAACCCCGGCCCTCAGAGCCATCAGTTCTCAGGAATGTATGTCACTGTTCTTCTATGAGAGCTTTTAGATTTGTGTAAAATGGTAACATTGCCTTCCATCTTTGTCCATCTGATTCCAGAGAGTACAAAATCATATATTATCCCCTGAGTTACAATCTATATTTCACTATACATACCAGAAAAAATTAATAATAAGAGTGGCTCAGATAAAGCCAGAGTTTATTTTATTCACAGTTAAAGAGAAGTCTGATGTTGGACATTCTAGAGGTGGTATATGGGATTCGGTACCATCAGAGACACGGAATTCTTTTCTAGACATGTGTTCCCTTCTCCGTAGACTCTAGCCTTTGTGATGAGGTCTTAGCAAAAGCCTCTTAAGATGACTTTGGGAGCTCTAGCCAATACCTCTATGTTCCGAGTAGAAGGAAACAGGAAAGACGAAGGGGAAAAGGATACATATGTCCTACGTCAGGCCACTTGGAAAACCCCGATGACTTCTGCTTCTAATCCGTTGTCTAGGGTGATGCTACACGGCCATTCTTAACTCAGTGGAGGCTGGGAAATTAACTGGGAACACTGTTCCCTCAAAAACAAAGACAACAGATAAACAAAAACACTGTCTTTAATTAGAAGAAAGAGAATGACTATCGAATACTGGAGAAGCTGTTAAGAGTCCCTGACTCAACTCCCTTCTGACAAATAACCTTTCTTCTCTATAGTTTCTCTCAGTTAAACGGTTAAATAATTTTTCCTCCAGACACAGGTTCTTATCATCAACAAATTTGATTCCCTGGGCTTAACATTCAACTCTTCCATTTACTAACATCATATCCTTGAACAACTTGCACAATATCTTTTGGGCTGTTACCTTATCTATGAAATGCAGATGAATATAGTGCCTGCACATGGTAGAATAAAGAGGAACCCACAGTCTTTGGCATGCCTTCCACCAAAAAGCAGGGCCTACAGCTTGGAGCTGAGCGGACTTGTGACTGCTGTCTCCACTGGAACACTTTGGAAATGATGCCCCGCCAGTCCCAGGATCAGTCAGCTTTTAAAAGGGCTGGCCTCTCCATCTGATAGAAAGACCACGTGGAGAGGCCCTGAAACTAAATGGAGAAAAAAGGGGCAGCAAAGCTCAGCCTTTTGGATGCCCCTGCCAAGGCACAAAGCCTGTGAGTGAATCTGTTTAGACCTTCAGACCGACCCAGCCACAAGACAGACATCACCAAGTGACTTAATCAACTTCACAAGGAGATGAAGAGCAAAGCCAGTAGGCTCTGCTCAAATTTCTAGTACACAGAATTGCAAGATATTGTCAACTGGATGTTGGTTTAAGCTGCTAAATTATGGGGTGGGTTAATATACAGTAATAGAATACATACAAGAATTCTACCTTGTATGTTTAGTGTGTGCCTTAAATGCAAAAATATAGGTAAAGCTCTTAGCTTCTTGCCTGGCATATGGTATATACTCAACATATCTTCTGAGATCTCACATGTCTATCTGTGGAAGGGGCACCCCACCCAGTGCAGGTGTCTGTCCTGTGCTCACCAGCCCAAAACTAGGTCTGTTCTAATTAGCCTTTCAACTATTACTGTACTTGATTCAGCCATTACCTTACCTCCTCTGTCTTCATGTATTGACTTATTGTCTCTCTAAGACTGTGAGTTCTAGCTGGGCTCGGTGGCTCAGCCTGTAATCCCGCACCTTTGGGAGGCTGAGGTGAGTGGATTGCCTGAGCCCGCGGGTTTGAGACCCGCCTGGGCAGCGAGACCTCCTCTCTACAATAAATCAAAAAATCAGCCGGGTGTGGTAGCGCATGCCTGTAATTCCAGCTACTCGGAAGGCTGAGGCGGAAGGATCGCCGGAGCCCAGCAGGTCGAGGCTGCGGTGGCCGGGAGCGGCCGCTGCACTCCAGTCTGGGTGACAGAGTGAAACTCCAACTCAAAAAAAAAAAAAAGACTGTGAGTTCTGTGAAATGGAGTTTGTGCCTTATATGGCTTTTATGAAAGGGTATCGGCCTAGAGGAATAAATATAACAATTGGCATCGGGCAAATCTAGCTTTGAAAACTCAGTCAGCCAATTTCTGAATGGACAGGAACTGTTATAGTTTCAATTCCCTCTGAAACATACTCCAAGGCAGGCTGGCATTAGAGTACACGTAGTTTATCTGAAAAGTGAAGGAAACACTAACAGCATGGTAGAAAGTATAAAGATAGGAAGGAAACATAAAGGGAGCATGATCGAGCCAACCATGACAGCAGGTAACAAGAGCTTCATCTCTTGAAACCTATGAGAAGCACACCTGTCAGACCCGTTTCTACTGATGGCGAGGGAGCTGGGACAGCACTACATCAGTTCACATCATAATTGACTGAGGGTTACTTCCAGCTGACGCTACAACCCTGGCACTTCTGGCTTGCCATATAGACAGGCAAAGCATGCTTCCATGCCAGAGAAAGCCTTCGGCACAACTGCAGGTGCCAGAAGTTGTAACTGAGCTGGCATTGACATGGCAAAGGTGAAGGACTAAGATAGAACACCAAGAGTATCTGCTAGAGGAAACTTGAACATGGTACTGAGTCCTGACTTCTCCATATCTCAAGTCAGGATAAAATTAATGAATCCAAAGAACTGTTATTATTTCAAACGTTCTCAAAGTACCATCCCTGTGGAATTCACAGATATCAAAAAATAGAGTTAGGGAAATAGTTGAGGTGCAATGAATGACAGTTAACTAAACTCAGCAATTCTGCCAAAAAGTGACTGCATGACCCTCATTAAGATATTTATGCCCAATGTCCTAGAAACAGCAGAGATAACAGTGGAGATAATACCGTCTTGTTTAAATTACTCAAATACTTTAACACCAACTAAAAAATTATACTGATCAAGAGGAAAACGCTCGAGTGAAAGAATGGTAATAGAATGCAAAGCACTTAACAACTTTTATCACAGCAATTATTGGCATTAGCACTAAGAGATAAAAAGTGTGCTTGCAGCCGGGCTCGGTGGCTCAGCCTATAATCCTGCGCCTTTGGGAGGCTGGGGTGAGTGGATTGCCTGAGCCCGCGGATTCAAGACCCGCCTGGGCAGCGAGACCTCATCTCTACAATAAATAAAAAAATCAGCCGGGCATGGTAGTGCATGCCTGTAATTCCGGCTACTCGGAAGGCTGAGGCGGAAGGATCGCCAGAGCCCAGCGGGTCGAGGCTGGGGTGGCTGGGAGCAGCCACTGCACTCCAGTCCGGGTGACAGAGTGAGACTCCAACTCAAAAAAACAAACAAACAAACAACAACAAAAAAGAAGTGTGCTTGCATTTTAGTTTAACCAACAAACACCAGCTATATTATAAAGGAGCACTTGAGTGAATGCCTGTAAAAGTCTTCCACACTATAATCAAAAACATAAACCCACAGCTTAAGAAAGAGCTCTCTAAAAAAAGACAAGGAAATATTGTATTTAAGAATCCCATCTCCCTCCAGTTAAAAAACCGTCCGTGACTTCCCATTATATTTCAAAGACAATGTAACAGACAAACACTCCTGGATTTTCAGGACATGGCTGTCCGTCCACCCCACCTCACCCCCATGCCTTCATGGACCCTCACTGTGCAGGGCTAGGCTATATGCAGGGTGTCCCTGTGTCAGGGATAAAGACGTGGTAAAATGGAGCGAGCCAGGCATTTCTCATCTGCCAAGTTCTCTTTCTGGCCTGAATATCCCTGAAATTCTTTCTTCTACTTCCATTTTCAGATTCCCCATCTGTGATTGCCTCCATATAGCATCTAAATATTAAGCAGCCACGGTGCACAAAGCATTGTGTGTAAACACACATAACACATACGCGTATGTAAATGGATATTTAATCATCAACACAATCCTGGTAGGTTGCAATGACAATTCCTGGTTCACACACATGAAAACTTCTGCAAGATAAACAGAGGGGATTTCCAGGGTCTCTGCTGGAAGTTTAGTCAAACTTCTGGCTCAGTGTGTGCAGTGCCAGAGCTGGAGCTGTCACCATTGCACCATCCTGCCTCTAATTCATGCAAGTGTCAGTGCTTGCTGCTCAGATGTGTTTCTAGCTGGCGCTTAATGAACAGGCAGCTCCTTCCGCAAGGAATAGTATAGAGTTAGAGACAGACAACATTTGGAGGTGGGAGGGGTGACGAACTGTGATGGAAACGTAGGTTAACCCATCCCTCACCGTCTACAGAAGCCATGGATAGAAGGAGCTTTTACTGCTTGTGACCACTGAAGACGTGTATCTATGAGCTGTCACAAGCCAGACACTTGAATTTGGTGCTTTTCAAGATTACTCACATGTGAAATGCAAACTGCAGTTGCTAACAAATGTGTTAAAACTCATAGAATTCTAGAGCTTTCAGGAGCAGAAGACAAAGAAAGATGCATATTTAGTACCTCATTTAAAGAGGAGAAAGCCATTTTTTTTCTGACATACAGATGACTAAGCAGTTTCAGAACTAAAACTTCTACTATAATAGTTAGAATTCTTCAGAAAAACAGAGCCAACAGGAATGTGTGTGTGGGTGTGTGTACACACCCACACACACACACACACACTTATGCATACATATTATAAGGAATTAGGTCACATGATTATGGAGGCCGAAAAATTTGCCATCATTAAACTGGAGACCCAGGAAATCTGACGGTGTAAATTCCCGTCCTAAAGCTAGCAAGCTCGAGACCCAGGAGAGCTCATGTTTCACTGAGTCCAAAGACAGGAAAAGAACAATGTCCCAACTTGAGGGCAGAAGGAGTTCCCTCTTACTCAGCCTCTCTACCCAACAACTGCATAACGTTCACCCACCCTGGCAAGGACACTCTGTTTTACTTAGTCTACGGATTCCAGTGTGAATTGAATCTAGAAAGGCCCACACTCAAGAATCATGTTGGGTACCCCTTGGTGCACACACTAAATTATCCATCACGTTCGCTTTGTATATGGGTCAATCAATCTTGTATCCTTCCTTTATTACAATTTTCTCCCCAACTTCACACAAGGGAATTCTTATCAAGTGTCCAAGCTTCACCAGGAAATCATAAGGGTACAAGATGGATATAAATGGTGCATAAGAACACTTTTTGGCCACAGGAAAAAATAGCACAGTGCTTCTTCAGAAAAGCTAAGTTAGGATGACGCCCAGCACAGTCTCCATGTGTAGATTCTGCCACAGAGCAGAAAGGGTGATGAGCTGTCCTGATTTCAGATTCTGAGTTCCATTCATCAGCCTGGCTTTTTGGATATCCCTCATCTCTCTTTTAAATCCCTTAGGATGGCCAGCACCTTGAGTCCCAAATTCCTTCAACCAGCTACCCTTACGTTGAAGTGAGAGTGTGCACATCTTCAGTCACTAGAGTACTATAAATCAGGAATTTTTATCCCAAAGGCTTCAGGATGCACAAAACAATCACACTTTAGAGTCCAGACTCCAATGGAAGTGGGTCCCATGTGACTCCAAATTCTATATTCTTTTCAATATGTCAAGAAAAGAGGAATAATCAGGATGACTACATTCATTTTTTTTAAGAAAGCAGGATTTATTGAGGACAGAAAAGCTCCCATGGTGGGAGGGATCCCCAGGGGTTGCCCAATTATATATTTCAAATGAGAAGCAAGTTCGCTGACAGTCAAGGGCTGGGCATGTGTTTGCAAAGCACAGAGCCCATGAAAGGAACACTTTCATGGGAAACCCAGAATGTGTGGCTGGCACATGCACCAGGCAAGAGACAAAGGTATGGGAATCATTCTCCCCAGAGAGGGAGGCAGGGAAAGCTTGGAATCCCACAGGTTCAAGATGAAGAAAAAAAAAACCATAAAATAGTCACACTTCTGTTTATATGTGATTATTAAATGCATGTCAGTATTTTAGTTGGAAATATTTTGAATCTCCATTTTGTTTTTATCGGTTACTGCAAAGTAGGCTTGGTCTGGCACAGTGGCTGAAGCCTATAATCCCCACATTTTGGGGGGCTGAAGCAGGAAGATTGCTTGAGCCTAAGAGTGTGAGATCAGCCTAGGCAACAGAGCAAGACTGCGTCTCTACAGAAAATAAAAAGATTAGCCAGGTGGAGTGGCGCATGCCTATAGTCCAGCTACTCAGGAGGCTGAGGGGGAAGGATCACCTGAGCCTGGGAGTTCCAGGCTGTGGTGAGGCATAATCATGCCACTGCACTTTAATCCGGGCAACAGAGTGAGATGCGACTCAAAGAAAGAAAAGAAAAGCAAGTTTGCTTGCCACCCAGAAGTTCATCAGTTCTGGTCAGAAAAATGACTATATATATATTTGTTTTTTGGTTTTTTTTTTGAGTTGGAGTCTCACTCTGTCGCTCCTGGCCACCACCGTAGCCTCGACCTGCTGGGCTCCAGCGATCCTTCCGCCTCAGCCTTCCAAGTAGCTGGAACTACAGGCGCGCGCTACCATGCCCAGTTAATTTTTTTATTTGTTGTAGAGATGAGGGCTCCCCAAGTTGCCCAGGCGGGTCTCGAACCCATGGGCTCAGGCAATATATTTCTTTTTAATATAACTTTTGAATATATCTTTGGGTTCTGCCTTGGCATTAGGATTTTCAAAGTCAACATTTATAAAATTTCCATATATCACAAAACCATACAGTGTTCAAAACTAGAATAAACCAAAGATTATCTGGTAGTCCTTGACATTTCAAAGAGGATGAATTTGCAGCCAGGAAATATGCGTGGCTGCTCACTGTCCCATGGTGCGATGGGTGCAGAGACACTCCTGCCTTAGTCTCACCACTTGTCCCCAGCCTGGTTGCTAACAATATCTCCTTGAACTATACTAGAGAATGACCTTGATATGTTACCCAGGGATTGTTCTTATCCTCATTATATTATATTTGAGGCTCAGTAAAGTAAAGTGTGACAGTATGGATGTCTGCTCAGGGATACACAAAAGTAGGGTAACCGACAGAATACAACAGAATATACGCAGCCAGGGTCATGTTTGAAGACAGGTTTGTACTGACGAGGAGAATGAGAGTGTGGAGAACACACAGGCTACAACACAGGATTTGGTGGATTTCTTCCACTGGGTTAGCCCTTAGGCGTCCATGGCTTCCAAAGGCAACAGTTCCCCTCCTAGATGTATACTCAACAGATACGAAAACAGGTATTCAAATAAATACATACACACATGTCCATAGCAGCCCTATTTACAATATCCCCCAAATGGAAATAATCAAAATGTTCATCACAGAATAAACAATTAAAAATAAAAACCTTAGTCTAGCCGGGCTCGGTGGCTCAGCCTGTAATCCCATGCCTTTGGGAGGCTGAGGTGAGTGGATTGCCTGTGCCCGTGGGTTCGAGATCCGCCTGGGCAGGTGAGACCTCATCTCTACAATAAATCAAAAAATCAGCCGGCGTGGTAGTACGCACCTGTAATTCTGGCTACTTGGAAGACTGAGGCGGAAGGATCGCCGGAGCCCAGCAGGTCGAGGCTGCGGTGGCCAGGAGCAGCTACTGCACTCCAGTCTGGGAGACAGAGTGAGACTCCAACTCAAAAAAAAAAAAAACCCAAAAAACCCTTGGTCCATGCATACAATATAATATTATTTAGCCATACAAAGGAACATAGTACTGAGATTTAAAAAAAAAAAAAGGGATTCTATGTGGAAAGTAATACTGATAAATGCTGCATTGTTATGAACCTCAAAACTGTGCTAAGTGAAAGAAGTCAGACACAAACGGTCACAAATTATATGTTTCCATTTACATGAAATATCTCAAATATTTCAAGTAGCTGGAACTACAGGCACACGCTACCACGCCCGGCTATTTTTTGATTTATTGTAGAGATGAGGTCTCTCCAAGTTGCCCAGGTGGGTCTCAAACCCGTGGCCTCAGGCAATATATTTCTTTTTAATGTAACTTTTGAATATATCTTTGGGTTCTGCCTTGGCATTAGGATTTTCTCTCTTTCTTTTTTTTTTTTTGAGTTGGAGTCTCACTCTGTCACCCAGACTGGAGTGCAGTGGCCACTCCTGGCCACCGCAGCCTCGACCTGCTGGGCTCCGGTGATCCTTTCACCTCAGCCTTCCGAGTAGCTGGAATTACAGGCGTGTGCTACCACGCCCGGCTGATTTTTTGATTTAATGTAGAGATGAGGAATCACTGCCCAGGCGGGTCTTGAATCCACGGGCTCAGGCAATCCACTCACCTCAGCCTCCCAAAGGTGCAGGATTACAGGTTGAGCCACCGAGCCCGCCCGGCATTAGGATTTTCAAAGTCAACATTTATAAAATTTCCATATATCACAAAACCATACAGCGTTCAAAACTAGAATAAATCAGAGATTATCTGGCAGTCCTTAAATAAATACATAAGTCCATAAATCAGTACAGACAAAAAGCAGATCAATAGTTTTCAGGGTCTGAGAGGAAGAGTGGATGGTGAGTAATTGATTAATGAGTTCAGGGTCTCCTTGGCAGGTGATGAAAATGTTTTGGAGCTAGATAGAAATAACGGTTGCACCATATTGTAATGTACTAAACACCACTCAATTGTATACCTTAATAATGGTTAATTTTATGCTACGTGAATTTCATCCCCAAAACAAATAAACATCAAGAGAAGACGGTATAATAATCCATGGATATGTAAAATTGGGTAGGCTACAGTCCTCAACTATTCAATCAAACATGAATCCAGGTGTTGCTATTTAGGTACTTCCTAAATGTAAATGACATCCATAATCAGATGACTTTAGGTAAGGGGGATTATCTTACAGATAATCGGTGTGGTTCTGATTCAATCAGTTGCCAGGCTCTAAGAGCAGGGTGGCTTCCTTTACAGACGTCTTTGAACAAGAAGAAGAAGGTATTCCACTGTGGACAGCAGCTTCTGCCCTGCCTACAAGTTCCAGCCTGCAGGTCCTGACAACACGCCCCACGGATTTCAGACTTCATACTCAGCCTCCACAGCCATGTGAACCAACTTGGCATAATACATCTCAAGACATTATCTCCTACTGGTTTTGCTTCACTAGCTGAACTCTGTCTGATACAAATGGGCCCTAAATTTAAGAGATTTGGTATCTACAAGCCCTTGGTTCTCTCTCGGCCAATTCTGCATCAATCCTGTCACAAGGATAGCAGTCCTAGAGAGAGAGCAAACAGTTCCAAACAGTGCACTTTACATCATAAAATACCCATGATTCTTGGACAAACGAATAAACAGGTGTTATTATGGGACAGCAGGGTGGGGACAGGTAGGTGAGAGAAACATCCACAGCTGAGGCAAGGATGATCACTGAAAAATGGGAAGCAAGGAGACTCGTCCAGGAGATGCGAACATCTACCAGCTCTCCTCCCCACAACGACTTTCAGACTCGCTCCCTTTCTAAGCCAGAGAGTAGAAAGTCTTTCCTAGGAAATCTGCCTGTCCCAAGAAGAAGGGCCTGAAGATAGACACTGGAGTTCTCTAACTCAAGGCCAAGCCCTATTCCTCAGGGTAGCTCCCAGTCGATGCATTTTAGCCACCTTATTCTGAAACTTGAGCAGACAGGATGGTCAGAAGCACAAGGAAAGCCTCTTAACGGAACGGGAGATCAATGCCATAACAGAGAAAGCAACCTGAGAAAAGTGACTATGCAGAGATAAGCCAAACACATGGACATACACAGAGACATACACGAACAGGTATGCCTACACACCTGCACACACAGAGGAACATGCACACACAAATCTATACACACACATATACATGCATGCACAGAGACACACAAATACACACATGTGCATAAACATACACATATAGATACGTAGAAACACAGATGCATGTAAATGTATTCACACTTGGACATATACACATGTAAGCATGCACATGCCTATATACATACCTTTACATGTGTGTACATCCCCACGCATGGACACATGCATGTGAACACTCAAGTCATTAATATACTGAGTGATAACAAAAGATCACTTAACCTTGAAACCCCACAATCTCCAAGAGCTTAGCTTTTATACACAGCGTCCCTGTGTATAAAAGTTTCACTCAAGTCTTGGGAGAAGCACTCTACCCACACACATGGCCAAGGCCTCCTACCTCCCACGACATGCCAAAGTAAGCTCTATAGCTCAGATGATGCGAGCTCTTGTTAGAATGGATGATGCATGTGGCACTTTCTGTTGGGAGACCTAGAGCAGCTGACATGATTGGCGTTTGACACATAGGTGTTTGCTCGGCCCCTCTCTCATGGAGATACCCTGCACCTCTGTCCGAGATCAGCAGGGGAATGGCATTCTCACCACAAATAACGTGAGTTTGTATTTATCCCTTCTCTAGACTTTTAGTGTCTTTAGAATACAAGTTCCACGCTTTTAAAGATCAAATGTTCTGTAATTAATGCTTGTGCACAGCTTTGGGTCCCGGCCCAGACTACTGGACTTTTAAGGGTGGAAACAACACCACACCCTTCTCCATTCATCACAGCACACCTGGCTGCTGCATACTGCACCCTGGCAGGGTCCCAGCAAGTGCTGGTCAGTAGGCTGGTGGCTTCATTCTCTCTCCTTCCCCAACCTCATCCAGCTCAGCCCATAGCACATCTACAGAGATGGTGGCAGTTGCACTCAGCTGTCACTGTGAAGAGCATGAAACTCAACTGCTCCTTTGGCATTCAAAGCCTCAGCTGAGTCCAGTTCCATCAAACTGTCTAAAGCATCTAATCGGAGTGTGGCTTAGGATGACTGACCAACCCAGCTTGCCCAGGGCGTTTCCGTTTTAGCCACTATAATCCTGCATCCCTGGACATCCCTCTGGCTTGGGTAGGCCATAATGGTTGGTGACCCTAGCAGAGTTTCTAAAATCAAGGATAGGAACACAAATGTTTCTTTTCTGCATTGAAAATACAATTATTATCTGCAATGCACTAGTAGTCAAGAGAGGTGAACTGCAGAATGCACAGGAGCACAGACAGAGCACAGGGGCCTGGCTTTGAAGGGAGAATAATAAAAATATGGATAACATAGGCCCGGTGTGGTACTCATGCCTAAAATCCCAGCACTTAGGGAGGCTGAGGCAGGAGAATCACTTGAGCCCAGGAGTTCAAGACCAACCTGGGCAATATAGTAAGACCTTGTCTCTACAAAAAAAAAAATTTTTTTTTAAATAGCTGGATGTAGTGAGGCATGCCCACAGTCTCTGTCACTTGGAAGACTGAGGAGGGAGGCTAACTTGAGCCCAGGAGTTGTTTTGTGCTACTGTACTCCCGGGCGACACGATGAGACCATGACAAAAAACAAAAATAAATCCCTACCTTCAAGGGGCACACTCTTTTCTCGGGAAGTAGCTACATATACAGATAAGAAATACAAGTCAGGGAACTGAAGAAATTCAAGGTTGGAAGAGAGTTGTCACATGAGACGTGGACTAATGTGGACGTTGCCACTGTGAAGCTACCCCGCTGGACTCTCTCCTTCAAGATCCGATTTTCTTCTCTCTCCCTACCCTTGATGATTGGGATTTCTCAAATGCAGGAGCAGTGAGCAGGCCTGGAAAGCTGGCTCATGGGAGGAGAGTCAAGTATCAGCTTCAAAATCTCTTGGAAAGCGTGCCCCAAGTTAGTAAGCATAGTCTGTGGCCAGACCTGAGCTCTTTGGTTTTCCCCCTGCAATAAATGGCCAAAGCTCCAACTCTTTCCCTTCCTCCAGTCCCTTCCATTCCTGTCTTGGGTACCCTGCCACCCACCTACCCAGTGAACTCTCCAAACCTTCCAGTTTCTGTTTCACAGCCTGCATCTCCTCCAGTCCCACTGCTCTCTCACTGGTGCAGACTCGTGTCCTTTCACGATCCCAGGAGAGACACTAGCATGACCTTCACACCAGCCCTTTCTTTCCTCCATCTTCTGTGTTACCAACAAGAGAGACTGACAACAGCAGCTCTGACTGTGAGAATTCTCTTTTATGCCTCCTCCCATCTACACAGCAGAGTCTGGACTCCTTTGCAGAGCACTGAGCGTCCTTCAGAATATCCTACCAGCTGAACGTTCCTGCTTCCCTTGCCTCTCTCTTCTCCCCTCCATGTGTAAAACCCTATGCAGATAGCCTATTTAGGTTGCTAGGACACCATCTTTGCCTCCCCACTGTCTTGCTTGATTGCAGCATTTTGCCTTCACAGAAAAAGGAGATGCCTCCATCTATTAAGGCCAAGCCTGTATTTCAAGACTAGGGCCGGTGTGATCTTTCTCATGACGTTATCCTAGGTCTTCTTAGCTGGAAATTGTCTCTTTCTCTTATGAACCCTAAGTACATTTCACCTGCATTGCACTTATCAAAGCTACTCATCTTGTAGTTACTAAATAAGCGTCTTATCTCTGTAGGCAAGTGTTTTATCACTTTGGAAATAAGGATCCATAGACCATACATCTTTAAAATTTTCATACTTTGGTATATTGTCTTGCCTACATATAACAGGTGCTCAAGAGGTATGCATGGAATGAATTATCTACAAATAATGCTAGGAAGTAATTTTCCCAATTCTGAATCTCTATATAATGTTTCTCTTTTAAGAGAAGTATGCCTTATGCAAAGCTTATATCTTATGGAAGCATTTTGGAAAAGGTGAGGTAGTAAATGAGAAAGATGGGTACATACCCAAGTCTTTGGGCGGACAAGAGCAGGCAGCAGTTGATTACAAGGGAAGGAACTCAAATCGGAAATTTCCTAGGTATATTGACTTACTAAGTTATTCTGTCCACTGGAAAGCAGGCAATACGACTTCTTTACCAAGCAAAAGGTAGAGAACTTTAGGATATTAACCACAGGACACCAGCTCTGACACTGATCACTGGCAATAAAAATTGCAGAAGCGAAAAGAAAAAATCCAGAAATTCAGGTGACGTATAATGACTGCTCAGTGACAACGAGCTTACACTATTTTAACTTGTTTTAATCCTCAAGCTCTTATCACAAATGGTACCCCACAAAAATAAGATCCCAGTAAATTAGGCGAGTAACAATGGCCTCCTTGAGCTTTGATTCCCTCTTCTTCTGCACAGGGAAGCATCTAGAATTCACATCTGTGCTGTTCCACTTGTTTATTTCAGCTTCTGACCAACACGACACTTCTGTTCTCACCAAGCTTGGGAGAGGTCCCTATAATGCTGCTGCAGCGAGTTCATTATTCTTAACACAGATCCTTTTCACTTCATTGCCGTGTCAACATTGACATTTATAACACTGCCCTGATTCCCCAGGCAAAGGGCAAACAAATCGATAGCAGTGCCATTGGCCAGGAAGAGGGATATCAGGCAAAGAAAATCAATAGGCAGCATGGTTGTATGAGCTTATTAACAATAGCTGCTGTTTTCAAATACCACAAGGTGCCAGACACTCTACACGCATTATCTTTCATCTTCATAACAAATCAATAGACCCAATACTAGTCACCCTACTTTACAGATGAGGAAACCAAGGCTCAGAGAGGCGAAGTTAGCAGTGACAGAGCTAGTATGTGACCTTTATAGGGTCTGAGCTCAGATCTGGTTCCAAATCCACTGATTTTCCACCTCGCTGCCATGCACCATTGCAAGAAAAACACATTCTAGGAGGAGTGGAGGTCTTCTTCCAAGAATTAGAGGCAGCTTCAGCTAGGTAGATGACACTGAGTCCAGTAATGTGTAGTATGATGACCTCAGGTTCCGACAGCTCTAATAACTGTGTGTGTGTGTGTGTGTGTGTGTGTGTGTGTGTGTGTGTGTGTATTTCTTCAGTAAATATTATGGAATGAACACTTAATATGTGCTTGCCAGTATGGTAGCATGGAAGATAAACCCAGAAATAAAGACAGGATCCTGTTTTTAGAACCTCAAGATTACTCATTGCTGAGATGGAGCGAAGAGTGGAGGTGATGCCATGCATCCTCAAACATCAGACCAGATTCCATGATTTTAAGCTTGTTTGACGCACCAAGTATCACATGGTTATAAGCCATCAAAAGGACCATTACTCCTGAGAACATGAGTGTACATAATGTCTTGTGGGTTTGGCTGGCTTAACTCTTTTATAATGATTTTATCACTAAATACGGTCCACACTCCTGGCCACCTCTACTATTTACTATTCATCAAGTATAGTCAAGGCCATTTTCATCTATTCATTTTCCAAGAGCAGAAGGAAAGAGTGAAATCCAAGCTTTGTTATGCAAAAAATGTAACACCTTTAGCTGGAAGGTGGTTGGAGTCCAATGCCATTCTCAAAAGGAAAGGAGTTGGGCAGGTAGATTAAGTCAAATTTTATATTATTATTATTATTATTATTACTGCTATTACAAACATTTGTTGAGCTTTTATGATATGTCAGGCATCATGTTAGTCACAACCTCTACGTTGTCACCTGGTGTTCCAAATCATAAATGTTATAATAACCTATACCTGCATTCTAACTGAGAAAATTGAAGTCATTTAAGTCCAGAGAATACAGTAATTAGTCTAGGTCATATTAGTCAGAGGTGAAGATATGACTTGAACCAAGGAATGTTTCAAAAGCCCAACTTATAAGAAACGTGCCATATTCTCTCCATGACTAATACCCTCCTCATTTTATGTTCTACTTTTAAGCCCATCGTGTCTGAAGAGACACAGCTTTAGGCAAAAGTCTTTAGTGGAAGGGGACTGTGTTATCTGAAATACCTCCCATTATTCCCTGAAAAGCAAAATGAGACAGGATTGATTTGGAATGTGAAATCCAGACACTTACTAGTTCTGTGATATTTGGAAAGTTACTTAATTTCTGTGACTCAATTTCTTCATCTATAAAAATAGAAATAATAACGGAACTTATCTCCCTGGGTTGTTGTGAGAAAAAATTAGTTAATATAAGAAAAGAGTTTAGACATGGCACACAGTGGGATATTATCAAATAATAATACTAATAGTAGCCTCAAGCTTCGATTATACTATTAGTATCAGTATACTATAAATATTATACAGTTGTTAGTAGTGAATGAAACCTAGTATTTAACATAGCCTATAGAAGATATTCCAAGACCTTGAAAACCTTTAATACTGCTGGCCAACTTCGCCCCGATAACTTTTCGTTGAAATATGTAAGTTTTAAGGTATGCAGGGTCTTTAGAAAAAGAACAGTGTATTTCTTTGTTGGTCGTACATTGTGTGGCCCATGGTAATGCTCAATAATTTTTATATGAGGAGAACTAATTTGAACTTTTTATCAATAACAGTCATGCCATATGATTTCTGGGCCACCACTCAAAGCAATCTTTGCTAACACATCCAGGCAAAGATGTGTAAAGTCTGATGCTTCCTTGAAGTTCACCCCTCTTAGAAATAGAGATTACCGACAGCTCCTCCCAACTGAGGACAGTCTGTATTTGGAACAAGATATCAATACCTTTGCATTATTCATTTTTTTACTCACTAGTACAGACAGAGCAGACAAGTATCAAATGAGTAACTCAAGGGCATGCTATTCAAAGAGTGGTTTTGATCTTACAAAAACAGACAACTTTTACAGAGACACACAGCACAGGACAGACCTGCACTGCTATCATGAAGTGATTCATTTAAGACACAGAAATAAAATTGCATCTTAAATTAGGAGATAACACACATTCCTATTGCATGAGTAGAAACTGAATAGTCTACTGAATTTCTCCATGGGGAAAATGAAGTTCCTTTTTTTTAAAAAAAGAAACAATAATAAAACTTTCATATAACTCAGCTGAAATTCAAAGTTGGTTATCTGGAAAGTAGAAAATACAAGATGTGAGTTTGGAAAGTTGGGGTGATTACAGAAATCTGATATTTCAGAATGTTTTAAAACACACCATTCACTTTATAATGCAGAAGGTCAGATTAGATCAATGAATCTGAAATATTTTATTACTCAGAGAGACAGTATCACTAATAATTATCTCGATAAAGTATGAGACAATTACATATAATATTAGAATTTGAATCAGGAAGAGGTTGTGGATTGGGGGTTTAGTATTCACTAAAAAACTTTGTATGACCATAAACGAAGTTAAAAACTATTTAAGAAACATGCTTTTATAATGAAATAATTTTTCAGAGAAGTCAGTTGGGAAGACACAGACTTGTTCCAACAAAGGTAGCATGCGTCTATTTATTAAAAGAGCATCCATCAACTATGATTATTTTCTGTTGGAACACATTTGGACTGTTGATGTATGCAAGCACAATCCAATCCCCAAATCATGCACAATTCCTATTCTACCCCTGTAACTGCACCTTCTCTTTTTCCCCTTAAACGAGAGAAAGCGAAACGCAAATAAGAACGAAGTGGTATGACTGGATCGTTGTTGATTTTTTTTCTCCCTCATAGTCCACCTCATCCTCTGGCAAGAACATCTCTACTTCCTCTCTAGAAATAAACATTCCCTGTTCTCAATACATGTTCTCACTGATCTGCCCTTTGACTCTCTCCAGCACCATAGCTGAATGAATGACCCGGGCACAGCCATTCAGTGTATCCCAATCACCTGGACACGGCCACAGTCTGGAATTGTCAGTTGGCACAAATCAGTCCTTGGAAACTCAAAACTAGGACTTTATTTCAAACTTTTAAAAACAAGAGACTTTCTTTCCACATGATGAACAGGGAGTAATTAAGCCTGGAGGTGATGATTTCAACTTCATTACCCCTGAAATCTTGCCTGTGAATGAAGTCCCACAAAGAGGCAAGCGGAGTCAAATGTGGAGTGAAAAACAGACAGACTGATAAAGCCTGAGTCATAATAGTTGAGCTTCTGAGGATTCTCGGGAAGATGATGGTGGAGTCAACCAGACTAAGCAAGTCCCTGTGTGAGTGAAAGGACGGAAAATACTGCATAACTGTCGGGAGTAAGTGGGTGTGTGAGTGGCTGGCTGAGTAGGAACTCGGGAACACATGGCCAGAGGTCTCCTGGTGAAGTGGCTGGTGCCACAGCTGTTCTGCTTGGTCCCTGGGGCTTCCTGGGGTATAGAAGCCAAGCACCATTTTTTACAAACCAACAAAGCCCTTCCCAGGAAGAAGCTGCTGGGAGAGACTGCAGGCTCCAGGCTCTGCCTCGCCACTCCAACATCTGGTCAGACTCTGGCAGCCAGAACTGTGGAGGGAGCACAGTGAGGGAGCTTAGAGACAGACCCCCAAGGGTGAAGAAGAAAGAGACACCCTGACACCATCTTGGGCAGGAAAGTGCGCCAGCTGGCTCATCATGGAGCAACGGACCCAACCCAATCTCTGTGAATGGTGGATTAATTACTCAGGGGTTGATTGTGACCCAGAGAAAATATCCTGAAAGCATAAACTCTGGGGAAGAGGACAAGGGCTGAGTCTCAGATGCCCCACTCCCTACCCCGATTCAGCTGTGGGACAAAGGGTGTGGCCAGAAAACGATAAGGAAGACCTCCAAAGAGATCAATGGTGAGTCCAGGGGAAAATGCAGTTCTTTTTTTTTTTTTTTTAAAAAAAAAGAGTTACCCAATCTCCTTCTCCCCAGCAATCCTCTGAACATCAGACACACACAGCTGAGGCATGACTGAGAGAGATGAACCTAGGCAGGGCCCGGACATCAGCCTCAGTAGGAGAACTCCACTCCAGGATAAGTCTGGCTGGGATGTCCTCGCCAGGACCTGGGGAAGAGACAATCCCACACCTCCCCACCAGAGGAGATTCTCTGATCATACTAGAGTAGGAGGTGGGGACTGAAACCTCACCCACCCCAACTGCCACCTCCTCCTTCCCTGGGTCTGATATGGGGAAGATTGTGAATGAGGTGCAAGCTCTTCAGGAGACAGTAGAGGGGCAGCTGACAGGAGCAAGTGCAGAACCTGGGACAAGAGGGCGGGTTTCTTGTTTGTCTGTTCATTTTTTAATATTTGTCCTTTGTGCTTGAATGTGTACATGAGGGTTTGATCTGTATCCCCCCCACACCCCATTTTTTCCCTCTTTCTTTTTTCTTTTATTTGTTGTTTTCTATTTATGTGTGTACATGAAGGATCGAGTGCTCATCTTTCAGTTTTTTGTTTGTTTTGCTTTTTGGTTCTCTTTTTTTAGTTCAATGTGTGAATACATGTGTGAAGGTTCTATCTGAATTCCCTTTTACTTCTCTTTTCTTATTTCCCTCTTTTCCTTCTCTTTTCATTTTGGGTTGGGGGCGTGTGTGTGTGTGTGTGTGTGTGTGTGTTTGGTTTTCCTATTTTTGTTGTTTTGTTTTGTTTTGCTTTGCTGTTATTCCAGTTTATTTTGGGATGTGTATGCATGTGTGTGTGTTTGAGTGTGTGTATTTAATTGCTTTGTCTTCAGTTTCTGCTCTTATTGTTCTGTTTTTTTAATTATTATTATTTAAAAGTTTGTGTCCATCTCATTTCATTCTACTTTTCTCTGTTCTATTTACTCTTGCTATGTCTTTGCCTTATGGGTACACACATGTACCCATTGCACTGTCATATAGGGTGATGGTGGGGAGTGGGTCTCAGGGAGTTCATACCACAATCAGTGAAAATTGTGATTTGCAAGTCGTTTTTAAAAACTGCCTCCCCATCCTCCACTTTACTTGACTCTCAAAACCACAAGAGACAGCAAAGTTTCCCATCCACAGTCCTATTTCAAAATAGAACAAACTCAGAATCCTGATCAGGGAAGATTAGAGGACTGAGCAAACATCAGAAGTGGAAACCTCTCCCACTGCCACTGAATAACAGAACTAAAAATAAAAGAAAGAGATCAGTCACAAAGGAGGAAAAAAAAATCAATGGAAGAACACAGGTAATTCCCAGTGTTATAAAGAGAAAATGCCTGAAAAATCAGATCTCGAGTCCACACAATGGAAGTCACCAATAACTGGCCCCAGAATACAACAGAGATTAGGGAATAGATGGAAACAGTGAATTAGACTCAAGAAAGGCAAGACACAACACCGAAAGAACTTGTAACAGAGATTTTGGCCATCAAAAATTTTAATTCAGGAAATAAATAAAAAGATGACAAGCATGGAAAGCAGAATTAATCAAGTAAAGAAAGAATCTCAGAACTTGAAGACCAAAATATGGAATCAACTCGATATATAAAACACATAAAAAGATAATTCAGAAAGAAAGAACAAAGCCTACAAGAGATGTGTGATTATATCAAGGGGCTGAACCTACACCTGATTGGCATCCCAGCGAAGAAAGGGAAATGGAGAATACATTGGAGCAAGTATTCCCAGAGATTATCCAAGAAAATTTCCCCCATCTCACCAGAGATGCGACTATTCAAACATAAGAGATACAGAGAACCCCCAAAAGACATAAAATGAGAAGACCAACCACTAGACACATAATAATTTGCCTACACAATGTAGGCAAATAAGAAAAAACTTCAAAAGGCAGCAAGAGAGAAAGGTCAGACTACCTACCAGAGAAAACCAATCAGAACAGCAGCAGACCTAACCGCAGAAACACTACAAGCTGGAAGGGATTGGAGTCCAATATTCAAAGTCCTCAAAGATAGATAATTTCAACCAAGAACCCATCCAAGATCAGCTTCATCAGTGATGGAAAATTAAAATCCTTCCAAATATCCAATCTCTAAAAGATTATGCAGCTTACAGACCAGTTCTACAAGAGAAAAGGTATTAATCACAGAAGAAAGAAAAAAGAATGGCCACACACTTCCCAAGAGAACAACAGAACACAGAATCAACAAAGAATACATCGTGACTACAAACTTGAAAACACACACACACATCAACCAAAAGCTAAAAGAAAACAAACAGACAAACAAAGAAAAAACTTTATAAGATCTCATATATGTTGCCTACTTTGTGTAGGCAACATATATGCACCCAATACAGGAGCACCAGTGTTTATAAAGAAACTACTAAGCAAACTAAAAAAGATGTTGACACTAACACCATTATATCTGGGGACTTAAATATCAAACTAACAATTCTAGACAGATCATCAAGGCAAAAAATCAACAAAGAGATCTGGAAACTCAACTTGATGCTTGACCAAATGATCTTAATAGATACCTACAGAACACTCCACCCAGCAACCTCAGAATATACATTCTACTTATATCACATGGAATATACTCCAAGATTGATCACATCCTTGGCCATAAATCAAACATAAACAAATTTCACCACATTGAAATACTGCCATGCACCTTCTCAGGCCACAGTAGAATAAAAGTAAATATCAACCCTAACAAAATTTCCCCAATACCCACAAAGACAAGGACACTAAACAGCATGATACTGAACAACTCTTCGCTCAATAGAGAAATCAAAACAGAAATTAAAAGATTCCTGGAAATAGAGACACTCTTATGGAAGTTGGAACTGGCAACCAATTCCTGATCAAAACCCAAAGTGCCCAGGCCATAAGAGATACGGTAGACAAGTGAGACCTCATTAAACTGAAAAGCTTCTGCAAAGCCAAAGAAACCATCAAGAGAGCAGGGAGACAGCCCACAGACTGGGAAAAGATATTTGCCAACTCCATGTCTGACAAAGGCCTAACATCTAGGATCTACAAGGAACTCAAACATGCTGAAAAGAAAAAAAAAACAAACAGCCCCAGTACAAAGTGGGCAAAAGATATGAATAGACACTTCTCAAAAGAAGACTTATGAGCATCCAACAGACACATGAAAAGATGTTCAGCCTTACTAGTCAACGAGAAGATGCAAATTAAAACTACACTGAGAGATAACCTCACTCCAGTCAGAATGGCCATCATCAGTAAGTCAAAAATAACAGATGCTGGAGAAGATGTGATGAAAAGGAAACACTTCTACACTGTTGGTGGAAGTGTAAACTAATACAACCACTGTGGAAATCAGTGTGGCGATTCCTAAAAGTTCTAAATATCGACCTTCCATATGACCCCACAATCCTCCTATTAGGAATATACCTGGAAGAAATCAAGTCACTCTATAAAAAAGATACCTGCACACATATGTTTATCACAGCATTGTTCACAGTAGCAAGAACATGGAACCAACTGTGCTGCCCATCAAAAGAGGACTGGATAAAACGAATGTGGTACATATATACAATGGAATATTACACAGCCATGAAGAAGAATAAAATCATGAACTTCTCAGCAATGTGCATAGAATTGGAGTTTATAATACTGAGTGACCTCTCACAGAAACAGAGTTGAGTATCACATGTTCTCACTCATGAGTGGACCTTGAACAACTACCATATTACTGTAGAAAAGGGATTGAAAGTAGCGAGAAACTGTGGGGCGGGGAGTGGGGGATGGGGAGGTGGGATTGACAGAGATGGATATCTGCCTGAGGAAGTTGGGGTATACCTCATCAACAAGGGTACCTGCACAATGAACATTTGTATTCCTAACCCTGAATTGTACTCCACGATTTCAAAATAAAAATTAAAAAAGAAAAAAAAAAAAGATTCCTGGAAACAAATGAAAATGAAGAAATGTCTTACCAAAACCTCTAGCATACCACTAAAGGAATTCTCAGAGGGGGAATTTATATATCTATGAACACACATCAGAAAAGCAGAAAGATCACAAGCTAATAGCCTAGCAAATCACCTAAGGGTGCTGAAAAGGCAAGACCACCAAAACCCTAACCTTAGCAGAAGAATCCAGATCATCAAAGTAAAAGACCAAATATGGGACAAAGAAGGCAAAAATATAATTTAAAAAATCAAGAAAAAACTGGTTCTTTGAAAGGATAAATAAGATTAATGGACCCCCCAGTCAGAAAGACCAAGGAAAAGAGGGAAAAAAAATCTCAAATAAGCATAATCAGAAATGCAAAAGTTTAAATCATAACTGACCCCAAAGAAATACAAAAGATTATCAGAGATTCCTATGCATACCTGTATGGAAACAAAATTGATAACTTAAATGAAATGAAGAACTTTCTGAGATCACAAAACCTCTCAAGGTTGAAACAGGAAGACAATGAGGCATTGAGGCACTATATAGAGCAATAACAACCCAGGACATTGACTTCATCATAAGAAAACTACCTATAAAAATAAAAAATAAAAAAAAAAGAAAAGAAAAATCAAGACTAGATGGCTTTTCAGCAGAATTCTATAAAACTTTCAAGGAGGAGCTGATATCATCCCATTAAAAGTATTCCTGGCAATTGAGAAAAAAGGAATTCTCCCCAATTTTGAAGCTAACATCACACTGATACCTAAATCAGGTCAAGATCCAACAAAAAGAGAACTACAGGCCAATATACCTTATAAACACAGATGAAAAATTATTAAGATGCTAGTAAATCAGATTCAACAACACATCTCAAAAATCATCCATCATGACCAAGTAGGCTTCATTCCCAAGATTCAGGGCTGGTTCAACATCAGCAAGACCATAAATGCAATTATATATATAAAAAGATGTAAAAACAGCCGGGCTCAGTGGCTCAGCCTGTAATCCCGCACGTTTGAGAGGCTGAGGTGAGTGGATTGCCTGAACCCGCGGGTTTGAGACCCGCCTGGACAGCGAGACCTCATTTCTACAGTAAATCAAAAAATCAGCCGGGCGTGGTAGCGCATGCCTATAATTCCAGCTACTTGGAAGGCTGAGGCGGAAGGATCGCTGGAGCCCAGCAGGTCAAGGCTGCGGTGGCCAGGAGTGGCCACTGCACTCCAGTCTGGGTGACAGAGTGCGACTCCAACTCAAAAAAAAAAAAAAAAAAGATGTAAAAACAAGAACCACATAATTATATCATTAGAAGCAGAAAAAGTTTTTGATAAAATCCAGCATATATTCTTCTATCTCTCAAACACCTAGAGATAGAAGAAACATAACTCAAAATAGTAAGTGCCATCTATGATAAACCCAAAGCCAGCATATTGCTAAATGGACAGAAACTGGCAATGTTTCCTTTGAAAACCAGAACAAGACAAGGCTGTCCACTCTCACACCTCCTGTTCAACATTGTGTTCGAAGTCCTAGCTAACGCAATTAGACAAGAGAAGGAAATCAGGAGTATCCAAATAGGAAAAGAGGAAATTAAGTTATCCCTCTTTACTGATGATGTGATCCTGTACCTCAAAAACCCAAGAGAATCTGTCAAAAACATCTTTCACTGATAAAAGACTTTGGCAAAGTCTCAGTGTACAAATTAAGTGTGCAAAAGGCAACTGCAATCTTTTACACCAACAACAAGCAGGCAGAGAATCAAATAAAAAGCACAATCCCATTCGCAATAGACACAAAAGAAAAAGAAAAAAAAATACCGTAGCATCTTCCTAACCAGAGATGTGAAAGACTTTTACAATGAAAACTACAAAACACTGCTCAAAGAAGTCAAAGATGACAAAAACATAAGGAAAATATTCCATGCTCACAGATAGGAAGAATCAACATTGTCACGAGGTCCATCCTCAATAGGCAATATGCAGATTCAACACAATGCCCATTCAATTACCAACATCGTTCTTCTCAGACCTGGAAATGACAATACAGAAATTCATATGGAAACATAAGTGACCATGAATAGTCAAAACAATCTTCAGCCAAAGAAACAAAGTGGGAGGTATCACACTTCCAGATTTTAAACTTGAATATAAGACTACAATAATCAAAACAGTCTGGCATTGGTACAAGAATAGGCTTATGGGTCAATGAAGCAGGATAGAGATTCCAGAAGCAAAACTTCAATCGCTCAACCAACTAATCTTCAACAAAGCCTCCCCCCAATACCACTGAAGAGAGGAGAACCTATTCAGTAAACAGTGCTGGGAAAACTGGCTTCCACCATGCAGAAGATTGAAACAGGACCCTTACCTATCACCATACACAAAAATCAACTCTAAATGGTCCAAAGACCTAAACAGAAAACTTCAAACTATAAGAACCTTCGAAAATGTAGGAGACACCCTTATGGAAATTGGAACTGGTAACCAATTCCTGATCAAAACCCTGGATGTCTATGCCATAAGAGATAAGATAGACAAATGGGACCTCATCAAACTGAGAAGCTTGTGGAAAGCAAAAGAAACCATCAAGAGAGTGGGAAGACAGCCCACAGAATGAGAAAAGATATTTGCCAACTGTATATCTGACAAACGTATAACATCTAAGATCTACAAGGTATTCGATCATGCCAAAAGGAAAAAAAACAAACAGCCCCATTACAAAGTGGGCAACATTGAAGGTGGACTGGAGAGAAAAAATGTGGTACATATACACAATGGAATATGATGCAGCCATAAAGAAGGACAAATACATGGACAACTTGGATGGATTTGGAGTCAATCACTCACAGTGATATATCACAGAAACAAAGAACAAAGTTCCATAAGTTCTCACTCATAAGCAGACCTGGACCAATTATAATGGTATAAGAAAGCGACTGGCATTAGTGGGAAACTGTCAGAGGAGGTGGGGAGGTGGGATGGGCAGTTGAGGGAAACTGCTGGAGGAGGGAGGGGCAAACCTCATCAGCAAGGGCACCTGCATGATCAATGTTTATATACCTAACCCTGAATAGTACTCCATATCTTTGTAATAAAATTTTTTTTTAAAAAAAGGTGGGCAAGAGACATGAACAGATACTTCTCAAAAGAAGATATACAGGTAATCAACAGACACATGAAAAAGTGCACAGCCTCACTCATCATCAGAGAAATGCAAATCAAAACCACGTGGAGATACTACCTAAACCCAGTAAGAAAGGCCATCATTAATAAAACAAACAACAACAGATGCTGGTGAGGATGTGGAGAAAAAGGAACGCTTCTACCCTGCTGGTAGGAAGGTAAACTATTGCAACCTCTTTGGAAGACAGTGTGACGATTTCTAAAAGAACAAGAAATTGACCTTCCAGCTGGGCTCGGTGGCTTAGCCTGTAATCCTGCACCTTTGGGAGGCTGAGGTGAGTGGATTGCCTGAGCCCACAGGTTCGAGACCTGCCTGGGCAGTGAGACCTCATCTCTACAATAAATCAAAAAATCAGCCGGGCGTGGTAGCGCATGCCTGTAATTCCGGCTACTTGGAACAAGGCTGAGGAGGAAGGATCGCCGGAGCCCAGCAGGTTGAGGCTGCGGTGGCCGGGAGCGGCCACTGCACTCCAGTCTAGGCGACAGAGTGAGACTCCAACTCAAAAAAAAGAAAGAAAGAAATTGACCTTCCATGTGACCCAGCAATTCCCCTTCTGAGAATATACCCAGTGGAACTCATCATTCTACAAAAAATATACCTGCGTACATATTTTTTGCAGCAGTATTCACAATAGCAAAAACATGGAACCAACTGTGCTACCCATTGAAACTGGACTGGATAAAAGAAATGTGGTAGATATACACATTGGGATATTATGCAGCCTTAAAGAAGGACAAGATTATAGACTTCTCAACAGCCTGAATGGATTTAGAGTCGATCATACTCAGTGATCTATCACAGAAACAAAGAACAGAGTACCACATGTTCTCACACATAGCGGACCCTGAACATTCATCATAATACTAAAAGAAAGGGTTTGCCAGTAGCAGGATGGGTGGGGGGGGCACACATCTCCAACAAGGGTATCTTATCTCAAACCAGACAAAGGGGAAACCAGAGGGAGGCCCAAACTTTACCTGTATGATGACCACTTATTTATCTAATTCTGAATTATACACCACATCTTTAAAATAAAAATAAAAAATAAAATAAAGAAAAATTTTTTAAAAATTGAGCTTTTGATTCCAGTTGTACCTGAAGAGGATACTACATTTTGTACCTTCCGTTTTCATCAATTATTACATTCTCTTTTGCTCTCATTGCTTAGGTTGGCATGACTCTGACATACTCTTGCAACAGTGCTCTGAGTGAGTTACACTCCGTTCTTCATGACTCACCATAGTTCAGAATTGCTCCTTCAGGGTATATCTGAGAGCCTCTTTGGAAGGTATATTCTCAGTCACTTTGACAGGCAAATTTTTAAAAATTTCTCTTTTATGTTCCTACAATCTTTAAAAATAATTAAGAAATAAACGAACATGTATGGTATGTTCAATATCAAGTACTTTGTCCATAATGTCTCATTAAACTGTCCACAGCTCTATGAATGCATTAAGTACTAATTAATTATTAAATGGATTAAGTGTTAAACGAGTTAAGTATTACTATCCTCACTTTACGCATTAGGAGCTATAAGCAGATTAGACAGGTTCACCAAGGTCATACAACAGTTAACCGTAGAAGAGAAGCAAATATGGGTCAATTTGTCTCCAAAAAAGCAGACCATTTTCCACTCTAGAATTTTGCTTCCCAGTTTAGGGCCGACTGCACCAGCTCTGAACCCAAAGTCAAAAAGGAATTAGAGCACGGGTGTCTAAAGTGAGCACTTTGAAGTCCACACCTTTCACTTCTATGCATAAATTCTGCCGTGATTTCTAAGAATGGCAGCCATAACTCATCCTGTGTAAGATGCTTGGGGAGGGATTTAGCACTGGAAAAGGTGTTCGTTGTATCCATTGGATGATACTATGATGTTGGAGTATTTATTAACTGATATTATGATGTGACTGAAGACACAGTAGACTCCATATTAAAACCTGGGGGATTGGGGAAAATTAAAGAAACTGCGTGACAGATGCAATCAAAATTCACTTCGGTTTTACAGGCCAAAAGCATATGCAAGTATTCACAAATTGCCCTGCAATTCACAGATGAGCTGTCAATTTCATGCAGCTTGAGAAGGAATTATTTCAATGTTTGTATAGTTTTCTAGGGCCAAGTAACCATTTAAAGCTACATGGGCAAACAGCCATCAAAATCCAAGAAAATGCCTCTGCCAGGTATGAGCTTTGGCCTATCAAACTGGCAGGTAAGAGAGAATTAATAAATGCCGGTTGCATAAACAAATAATGTCATCGGCACACCCATTTTAATACTTAATCAAAACCTGGTAGCTTCAGTTTAAAGGTAGTACCACAATTCCTTTCCACCTAAACTTTAACATGCGGCAATATTTTAAAAAGCAACAGCTTCCTAAGTCTGCAGACCAGTAAAAAGTATTTTTTCAGAAAAATAATTATTTCTTATTCTGTCCCCAAATAGGAGTTTTCATTTTACAATGAAATTTATGGATGCACTTTGGCAGAGTAAAGAAGAAATCGAGAGTATAAAATATAAACAAAAGGAAAAGAGGTAGAGTTTCTAGGACATTCAAGTTCTTTGAATTCCTAAATCTGTCTGACTGTTATACTTTTATAACATAGCCAAATTCTACAGGGACTTAGAAATAAATACACGGATAAAGCACACTCTGTTTGAATCTAAGGAATGCACATTTATACTTTCAACAAATAAAGTAACTTCCCAGAAACAGGATCGCGTCCAAATAGTGACCTCTCTAAACATGCTTTTTCTCTTTCTTTTTGATGTTACTTTCTCTTAAACCCACTGACGCAATAGACCCGAACCAAATAATCTTTCTTGAAAATCAAGAAATATCAGTAACTCAAAGAATAGACATGGCATCATCTCATAACTTGTCATATTTGAGCACTAACATTTATAGAGAACCAATAATGAAGTTTTAATGTAGATGATTATATCTGCTATTTTTATGGGCTGACCTCTACATCATAGGAACTCTCAGGAAAACAAAGGGCTTTATTCATCATAGTGTCTGTAACACTTTGGCTGGCATAGAGTACATACTAAATCATTGTCCACTGTAATAATGAATTGCTCCTTTCTCTTACAAAAAGAACACGAACAAACTTGAAATGCTATTAGGAGTACTGAAGAAGACTGAGACGCTCTATTTACTACAAATTTTTGCCATTAGCATCTAGTATAAAAATGCTTCCAAATCCTTGATTTCCAGTTGAAAATGTCCTACAAAATAATCTTTTCTAAAATTGTGAGGTATGGGTTGCATTCGTTGTCAATTCTGCACCACTCCTTCTTCATTCCTACGCTACTCTCTTTCTGATGCATAGAGTTTGGTTCTCTTGCTTCCAAAGGGTTCCAAGAATTAGTGTTCCTCTTTGATAATGAGTCTGATAGCCATCTTGTCCTTGTTTACCTCCAGCTAGAGATAATTCATAGATCAGAAGAGCAGAAATTCAACGTGGCACAAATCCTCCTGTCTGTTCAACAGCAGTTTGGATGAGAAGGAAACCCAGGGGGCAGAGGCGTCCCATCCTTAGGACAATGAAGACATTTTATTGAGTATTTTTCCTCAGTCTTTTCTTTTTCCTCTTTTTTGAGTCAGAGTCTCACTCTGTTGCCCAGGCTGAAGTGCCGTGGCACGCTCACAGCTGCCCCAGGCTGTCCTGCTGAGCTCAGGTGATCCTTCCACAACAGCCTTCCAAGTAGTTGGAACTACAGGTGCGCACTACCACGCCCAGCCAATCTTTTGATATATTGTAGAGATGAGATCTCACCAAGTTGCCCGGACTGGTCTCAAACCCCTGGGCTCAGGCAATCCTCTCACCTCAGCCTCCCAAAGTGCTGGGATTATAGGCTTGAGCCACTGCACCCGGCTTTCTTCCAATCTCAACATGATTCTTTTCTACTTGAGAATTACAGAGGCTCAGAAACCAAATTAAAAGGGATCTCTCAAGAATGTAGGACCTGGCTTTAAAGTTTCATCTCAACAGTATCACTGCTGGTTTAACTCAAAAGGGTGAAGGTTTTCATGAATGTCATATACAGTGGTAAGACAGAAGGAGGAAATTACTATAGTTTTAAACAAGAGGATATTTTTAGAACATTTATTTAATGAAACAGGTGCTGCGAAAAAGAGTTAGGCTTTGTGGTTAGTTAGCCTAAATTGTCTCTCCTCTCCTCTTTTGATTTAGTTAGAATAAGGTTTCAGTGACCTAAAATATATTTAGGTAGCATGGGGCAATATAATAGATTAGATATTCTAAAAAATAATTCTGCTTTATTTAGACCAACAGCCATATTTTTAATGCCTTGCTGAACTTCAGGAAGAAGAGTCCTAAGTTTTTTTATTTTTTTATTTTGAGGAGGATGAGATCAAGACAATGAGTCATAAGCCTGTACTGAGGTTACACTGGGGGAAAAAATAACTGAGCCATTCTGGAGAAGAACGGATATTTCAAGCCTTGAGTCCTTGCAAATTGAAGATGTTAAGCCAGAGACTCCACATTAAGCTTTAGTGGAAAGCAAACCAGAAAAGTATTACCTATTAGCACAGGAAATAAGCAGTATACCAGTTCACCTCGGATGTGTCTCTGAATTAAAAGAAAACAAACAAAAACAACAAAACAAAACTGTAACAAAATATTATTGTTGTTGTTGCTGTTGTTGTTATTATTATTATTATTATTATTATTATATTAGTAGTAAAAACACTTTTTCTGAGGCCTCAACCAGAGGCTTGATCTCAGTCAAGAACGGAGCTCAAATTTATAATCCTCAGTTCAGGAAAAAAAAGTGAGAAATTGAAATCGCTCTAAATGGACAGATAGTACCTCCTGGCACCTGGCAGAAATAAACATAAATCTTACTTTGAGGAAAGCTTCCAATTGTCTCATCTTCAGAGTAGCCACAAATGAATTTTAATCAAATATGAATGTGCTCATCCATGTATGTACATGTGTGTGCGCGCGTGCGTGCGCGCACACACACACACACACACACACACACAGCACAAGGAAACAAGCTGCAAAGGAAAGAGTTATAAAACAGCTAGTAAGAGAGTTTGACCCCTACACAATTTGATATTGAAACTATCAGAGACAAAATGTTCAATAACTATTAATGGACTGCTTAAAGACATGAAAAGATGAAAACAAACAATCAAAAGAACAGGAACAACAGACTATCTTAATTAATAGTCGTGTTCGAAGAAGAACAAAACATTGTTTTTAGACATAAAAGACATGATTGATAAAAAGTAATTTATTGACTGGGATTAGGTGTAGAGAATTAGTGAATGTGAAGATAAAGCCAAATGAATTGCACAGAATGCAACAAATAATAAAAACTGTACAATGAGGGGAGGAGTTATGATGCTAGAATCAGAAAGCCTAAGATTTATATAATTCATAACTGAAAAAATTGAATAGAGAAAATAAGCCAGCAGCAAGATTTGATATGTTGAGAATTTTTAAGAACTGTTGCATAGATACAGATGAATAATACATATGAACGAGATACACAGATACAAATGAACTGACAAATAGATACAGGAAACAGAAAAATATCAAGTAAGATGCTTAAAAAAGAAATCTACAACCAGGCACATGATAATAAACTGCAAAATACCAAAGAAAAGAGAAGACTTTATATAAGCTGGTAGGGATGGATGATTGCGGTTATGGCCAGAGCACCTTCCAAAGCAGGATTGTCAATGGACTTCTCAGCAGCCACCGTAGAAACCAGAAGGCAAGAGCACAACAATGTACCAGTGAATGTTTGAAAGTGGATCTTCAGTGGGAAGGTGGCCTTTCGAATTTCTGATATCCACGGTGAGAGCCCTCCTCACGTGGCTGATTTCAAGTGATCATCCTGACATCACTGAATACAGAATTTGGGGAGATGGGTATAAACGGCTCTTGTGAGCCAGTCCCAGTGGGCTGCATCACATGTCTGCGTAATTTCTCAACATCTGAGTTGTATGTCTAGCAAAATTCTTTTCCAAGATGATAGATTTAAAAAAACCTTTTTTTTCAGATAAAGAGTTTACAATAGAGAGAGTCTTACACCCCCCCCAAAAAAAATTCAAAAGGATTTAGTTTAGGAAAAAAGGAAATCAATCTGGCAGAAAGTAGAAACGTCTGAGCAAAAGAAAGGAATGAGGAACAAATAAACTAGTGGCTATATTAATAAATCAAAAATAGTCTAAGCTTGGTGGCTCAGTCTATAATCCCAGTACTTTGGGAAGCTGAGGTGAGTGGATTGCCTGAACCCACAGGTTTGAAACCAGTGTGTTGAGACCTCATCTCTACAATAAATAAAAAATTAGCAGGGCATGGTAGCGCGTGCCAGTAGTTCCGGCTACCTGGAAGGCTGAGGCTGAAGGATCACTGGAGCCCAGCAGGTCAATGCTGGGGTGGCCATGAGTGTGCCACTGCACTCCAGCCTGGGTGACAGAGTGAGACACCGACTCAATAAATAAATAAATAAATAAATACTTAAACAAATTAATCCTATTAGAATAAGCAGTATCTACAGAAGATACCAATTACTATTGTTAGGAGGGGGAATGAAATCTAAACCAAACAACATTCAATGCAGAAGTCAGTTACTATTGATTGGTTCATTCAACTGCCATTTGAGAAACAAATTTTCTAGACCTAGCACAGCGAGGTTTATTAATTCACACTATGTTCTTGAAATTATATACTCATGAGAGAAGGTGCAGCCTCCAGGATCTGACAGGGCCTTTGTTTCTGGTGCCATGGCATGGAGCTGGTTTCCTTCATTACTGCTTACCCTTCTTGACTGTGTCTTACTCTCCAGAATGACCAGGTGCAGCTTCTCTCTCCCAGTGACTTGCAGGTACTGGGAGATTCCTAGGAAAGATGCCGGCCCACCCAGGATGCCAGGGGATGCTTGCAAGTGATGAGTAGCAGAACTTGTGATCTGCAATGGCTTGAGTCTGGGAGTTCCAAACAAGACTGGCCAACATAGTAAAACCTCATCTTGATTCACGTGGAGCCAAAGTTTTACTGGGGTCAAGAACAAAGGTATTGAAGCTCAAGATAATTTTCTGATGCTGATTCTAATTGTTCCTGCCAATCCTACTATACGGAAGAGTTTCACAAGATGCTGGGCAGCAGTTATGAATATTTTATCTATTCCCTTTACCCCCATCACCCTGCCAGGCCTAGGAAGAAAATCAGGGGCTGTCTTCCATGGCATTGAAGCACTAAAACAAACCTGAGAGCCCATTGTAAAAAGTCAAAGGTTATTGTGAAGCATGAAAACTATATCTGGGTGGGGAGATTTCGAGATGGTGACAGAGTCAGCCAGACTGTGTGAGTGTCTGTATAGATGAGTGTGCACAGGGATGAATATGCATGTGAGTGTGTTGGCAAGTGGGTGTGTGAGTGTCTGACTGAGTGGTGGTGTGGGAGCAAGTGGCCTGAGCTCTCCTCCCAAGGTGGTGGACCCATGGCTACTTGGATCCAAGCACAATCCATGGCCCCGAGGCAGGCATCATCTCTGTGACCACCCAGAAGAAAGTGGTAAAAAACGCCCACTGCTGGCACTGCCCACCACCACAGTCTCTGGCAACAGATCAGACATTGGCAGCAGCGACAGTGGGAAAAATACACCAGAACATCTAGCAGCCAAGTCCTGGCAGAGGACAAGACGCAGAGACATTCCCACCACCTTCCTCCTGGTACCTGGGTGGAGACAGGATCCAGCCTACCCATGTGAACAGTGGAGCTACTCCCTAAGACGGAAGGGTGAATTCAGCACCTCTATGAGGTTGATCAGTGCCACCCTAGAGAGGATACCAAGACTGCAGACACAGGCACCCCATCCCCCTAACTGAAACATTTGCAGGTCTACAAGTGCAAGCTGGAGACAACCCAGCCTGCGTGGATGAGTGGGCGTGAGTTTTAAACCAACCCAGTTCCTTTTCCCCAATGATTTGCTACTCATGTGGCCCAGGAGGGAGCATCCTGATCAGCACACATGAAAAGGGTTGAACACAGGTGAATCAGTTGGGGGTGGTTTGTAGAATCCCCCAACTGCACTGTGAGCAAGAGGACATATCTAGAGGTCAGAGTCCCCACCTCTCTGCCATGAGCCAAGAGTGGCAGTGCTTAGGTCATGCTGACAAGGAACCCAAAGTTTCAAATACTGCCAAAAAAGGGTACTCAAGGATTACAAAAGCTTTTTTGTTTTGTTCTATTTTTTCCCTGCTCTCTCTATACGTTTTGCTGGGGGTGTGTATATTTTATTTTGTTTTACTCCTTCTCCTTATTCTTTTTTCACATAAGGATATATATGTATATGAAAATATATATATGTGCAAAAAATCTTCATATTGTAAGTTTTCGCTGTTTTTTTCTTTTTCTTTTTTCTCTTTTTTACTGGTTTGTCTGTCTGTTGGTTTGTTTGATTTTTCTACTCTTCTTTGTTATCGTCATTGTCCTTTCTTCTCCCTCCTCTCTTTCTCAGTTCCTTTACTTTCCCTGATGTTATTTTGTACACAGGGAATATCCATACATTCCCATCACATGAACATATTATGAAGTGGTGGAAAGTGGGTCCTAGAAGGCCCAAACACTAGTCAGCAAAGATTGTGATCTGCAGGCAGCTTTTAAACATTAGCACCCCCTTATTACACCTTATTCAAATGTCAAAATTGCAAAAGGAGAGCATAGCTCCCCACCCCCAGCCAGGTTTCAAAATCATACAAATCTGGAGGCTTTACCACAGGAAGAATAAGTTGAGTAAACAGAAGTAAAAACTATTCCCTCTCTCACTGAGCAATGGAAGTAAAGGGAAAAGAAAAAAATCATCACAAATGAAGAGAAATCAACAAAAAACCACAAGTACTCCCCAAAGTCCAAAAAGGATAGTCCATAAGAATACAGACTTTGGTACTCAAACAATGAAGAATGCCTGCAATGACTGGTCTCAGACCACAAACACAGAGATAAGGGAATGGTTGGAAAAGATGAATAAGAATCAAGAAAGGAAAGACAAAAACATGAAAGAATTAATTGCAGAGATGCAAGTTATAAAGAAATGGTCAGTAAAATAAATACTAAACCGACAAACTTGGAAAGCAGAAATAACCGGAGAGAAGAAAGAATCTCAGAGCTTGAAGACCAAAATGTGGAACTAACCCAAACTGTTAAAAACATAGAAGGAAAGCTTAAAAAGACAGACAAAGTCTTCAAGAGATGTGCAATTATATTAAGAGACTGAGCGTATGCCTGATCGGTATCCCCGAAGCAGGAAATGAGAATGTGAGCACCCAGAACAAACATTCCATGAAGTCATCTAAGAAAACTTCCTGCATCTCATCAAAGATGCGACCATCCAAACACAAGAGATTCACAGAATCTCTGCAATGCATCAAATGAGAAAATCAACTCCTAGACACATAGTAATTCACATACACAAAGTGGGTATGAAAAAAAAACTCCAAAGGCAGTGAGAGAGAAAGATCAAACTACATACCAAGGAGGACCAATTAGAATAGAAGCAGACTTAACTGTGGAACACTACAGATTAGTGAAGACTGGAGTCCAATCTTCAAAGTTCTCATAGATAAACAGTTCCAAAAAATAATTTCCTACTCAGTTAAGCTAAGCTTCATCAGTGATGGAGAATTAAAATCCTTCCCAGGCATTCAATCCCTAAGAGTTTATGCTGCCCCCAGATCAGCTCTATAAAAGATAGAAACAGGCGGAGAACCAAATAAAAAGCACAATCTCATTCACAATACGCCCACCACCAAAAAAAAAAAAAAGAAAGAAAGAAATACCTTGTCATCTTCCTAACCAGAGAAGTGAAAGATCTTTACAATGAAACTATGGAATACTGCTCAAAGAAATAAATGAAGACAAAAATAAATATCCCATGCTCATGAATTGTAAGAATCAACATTGTTAAGATGTCTATTCTACCCAAGGCAATCTATAGGTTCAATATATACTTATTAAATTACCAGCATTATTCAGACTTAGAATCAACAATATGGAAATTCATACGGAGACATAAAAGACCATGAATAGCCAAAACAGACACAGTGAGAGGTAACACACTTCCAGACTTTAAACTTTGCTATAAGGCTACAATAATCAAGAGACTGGCATTGGTACAAGAACAGGCATATAGAACAATGAAACAGGAGAGAGATTCCAGAAGCAAAACTTCAATTTCTCAACTAACTCATCTTCGACAAAGCCTCTACCAACAATCACTGGGGAGAGGAGAACTTATTCAGTAAATGGTGCTGGGAAAACTGGCTTACCATATGCAGAAGATTGAAATAGGGCCCCTACACGTCAAAATACATACAAATCATCTCTAAATGGATCAAAACCTAAACATAAAACCTCAAACTATAAGAATCTTAGAAAACACAGGAGACACCCTTAAGGAAATTGGAATAGGCTGCCAATTCCTGATCAAAACCACAAATATCCATTCCATAAGAGATAAGATAGACAAGTGGGACCTCACCAAACTAAAAAGCATCTGAAAAGCAAAAGAAACCATCAAGAAATTGGCAAAGCAGCCCACAGAATGGGAGAAAATAATTGTCAACCGTGTATCTGACAAAGGCCTAACATCCAGGATCTACAAGACACTCGAACGTGCTAAAAGAAACAAAACAAAACAAAAAATAGTCCTATTAAAAAGTGGACAAAAGATATAAATAGACACTTCTCAAAAGAAGACATATGAACAGCCAGCAGATACATGAAAAAATGCTCAGCCTCACTAATCATCAAAGAAATGAAAATTAAAACCACCCTGAGATACCACCTAACTCTAGCCAGGATGGTCATCATCAATAACTCAAAAAATAGCAGATGTTGGAGAGAGTGCAGGGAAAAAGGAATGCTTCTCGTGTAAACTAGTACAACCTCTGTGGAGAACAATGTGGCAATTCCCAAAAGATCTAAAATATCAACCTTCCATATGACCCAGCAATTTCCCTTCTGGGAATATACCTGGAGGAACTCAAATCATTCTATAAAGGAGGTATCTGCACATGCATGCTTATTGCAGCGTTATTCACAATAGCAAAAACATAGAAACAACCATGCTACCCATTGAAAGTAGACTGGATTAAAAAATGTGGTACATGTACACCATGGAATTTTTTTACAGCAATAAAGGACAAACATTTGGACTTCACAGCAACTTGAATGGGTTTAGAATCTATAATACTCAATGATCTATCACAGAAACAAAGAACTGAGTACCACATGTTCTCACTCATAAGCAGACCCTGAACATTTATCATAATACTATAAGAAAGGGATTGGCAGTAGCCGTACACTTCCAGGGGAGGGAGGGTCACATGACAACAATAAGGATACCTGATCTCAAACCAGTCATCGTGGGGTCCAAAGGGAGGCCCAAAGTTCACCTATACGATGACCACTTGTCTACCTAATCCTGAATTGCACCCCACATATTTAAAAAAGAAAAAGAAAAAAAAAAAGAAATGACATACTCACCAAGAATTTAGAGAACTGTAGCAGGAGTCATGTTCCTGCCTTTTCATCTTTTTCTACTGGCAGGCAAAGGTGTGACAGCTTGAAGCATTATCTGTCTCCTGCCACCTATGAACTGACATAGAGTACTGGGGCCACCGTGGTTTCTGGTCTTCAGTATAGTATCAGTGGGTAATAGTTCCCCATTAATCAGTTCAGACTTACCTGGGGAGTAATTCCAAAAGACCCGAAGAAGAACCCATCCCATAAGTGCTGCAATACTTTTGTAAACAACTCGTTTATTGTGTTTAATATAGTTCTGCTTAAAATGCCTAGTTATTAATATTTTCTGCCCTGCATTGTGATGGAAAGAGAAAGAAGATAGTAGAATCACAGGAAAAGTTGGATACATAGAAAATAAGGTGGCAGAAACAATTCTAACTGTACAAGTAGCTCCAAAATGTAAAAGGGCTGACATTTGCCAGCTTGGAAAATAGATATGGCTAGATTGAGTATAAAAATTTAAATTCAGCCGTATGTTTTACATAAGATCGTCTCTGAGGCTTAAAAAAAAGAAAAACTTGAAAGACAAAGAATGAGAAAAGATTGACCAGGTACATACTAACCTAAACAAAATTGTAATAGCTATATTAGTAACAGGCAAAATATACTTTAGCAGAAAAAAGCATTATTAAAGTTTTTTTAAAAATCACTTAAGGGTGATAAAATGTTTAATACATCAAGAAGATATAACAATTTCAATCTTGCAATTAATAGATACACTTATCATAAGTAAGATAAAAATCAACAGAACTTCCAGTAGAAAAAAAGAAAGTCCGCTATTATAATTGATTTCAGTTCTCTTTCCACTGGTGATGAATTACTGTGTTGTTCAAATCCTTCCTTTCTTCACTTAATTTCTTTAGGTAAAAATTAAATACATTTAAGTAAAATATTAAGCAAAATTCAAAATTGCATATTCTAAAAGTAAGTAAAAAATAATTATTTCACTTAATTACTGTAACAATTTATGCCTCACAAAGTTTGATAAAGTGAAAATAAATGCCAGTCCCCTTCCACACATACAGGCCTGCATTTCCTGAGTCAGAAATCTTGGCTCCAGATCTTGGGTATTATGGGAGCCAAAGTCTCCAGATTTGAATTACTATACCCCTGAATGAAAATTATTTCTGAATAATAAGAAATACCTGTGACTTTGCCCAGGGTGAGTGACCTTATAACCCTGAACTCCACTTCTGGGGAGAAGTTATAACTGAGTCGAAGTTGCTGATCCATCTGCAGGAAAAACAGAAAACAAAGACACATCAGCAGAGGTCTGCAGGTAAAAAGCTTAGAACACGCCCATCTGGAAGGAGCTTGAAACACGCACACAGAGAGCAGACCCTTCTGGGATTTTTCTCTCAGGAGAGATTAGAAACGTCTTGCTAATTCTCCCACAATGCACATAAAACACCTCTTTCTTTCTTCTTTATGAAGTAAGGGCTTTCACACAAGTCTTCTCCCTGGGAAATTGTACCCAGCTTTATACAGGTATTTACCTCCCCACTGAGATTTTTCTCACCAAATTCTTTGCTGCAAACCAGCAAACGAATGAAACGTGCTCAGGAAGTCCCTGTGCGGATTACCATTAATGGGAAGCTGGCACTCATTTCCTAGTACTCCTCCTTCCTTGTAGACTCAGGGCCACCACTGCCTGCTTTGTTTCATAATTCTGACTTGGTCTCACTCAAGTCTGGGCAGAGAGATTTTTCTGGGGCAAGAACTGCAATTTGACTGACTATTTGGTGCTGAGGAGAAATTGAACCGTTACCACCAACATGGATGGTTGATAACCCCACCTTGCAGGTGTCTATTTCTATAATCATCCGTTAGCGATCCTTCCTAGCCTCACCTATTGCTAATTCCAGTTCCATTCCTAGACAGCCCTCCCCATCGCCCCTGTTTGTTTGTTTGTTTGTTTGTTTGAGTCAGGGTCTCACTCTGTTGCCCAAACTGGAGTGCAGCGGCACGATCACGGCTGACTGCAGCAACAACCTCCTGGGCTCAGGCAATCTTCCCCGCTCAGCCTCCAAAGTAGCTTGGGCTACAAGTACGTGCCACCATGCCTGACTTTTTGTTGCTGTTGTTGTAGATATGAGGTCTTGCTATGTTGCCCATGTTGATCTCCCACGCCTAGGCTCAAGCAATCCGCCAGCCTCGGTCTCTCAAAGTTCTGAGATTACAGGTGTGAGCCACCACACCTGTCTCACCTCCACCTTTTTCAGTCTAGCCACATATTACTCATTTCTTCCAGGCGCTACTCTTTCATGATCTACTCTGAGAATGATGTTTCCCTGGAAAGAATCCTCATAATTTTACAGTTCACCTGTGAAACGAGGTGACTAAGACCCCCTGGGCCATGTACCTGACCACACAGCTTGGGAGCAGCTCATCAGGGATTCATATCTAGCCCTACTGTACACCCCAAGTGTTCAGCAAACAGCAAATATTATTGCAGTGCAATTGAATGCATGATGTTCCTTTTGCATGTGTTTGCTCAGAGTGACCCTCCTTCGGAAGCCTTCTGGATTCCAGTGGTTTCCCCTACAACAAAAGTCATGGCCATGACTTCCAGTACATGATTTCATGCTCCATTACTATTTCATGCATTAAATTAACGTGTCTTTCAAAATTGATTCCTCCCAATACTATTAAATATGTATTATTATCCCTATATTACAGATGGAGAGACTCATACTGCAGAAATCAACAATTTGGACAAGACCACACAATGTCACAAGAACAGTGTGTCATTGTGCATTGACATACCCACAACACAAATCATATCTGCTTTACTTGTCATACCTCTGTAGATATTTAAGCTACTTGATGAACACTGTCTCTTTATTTCTGAACTTTCTAGAGTACTCATTCAAGAAACATTTTGAGTTTTCGCTGGGTTCCAGACACTGGGTTAAGCGATCTGAGAGTCCAATCCCCTCCAGAAAGCTTTCCCTTCTTCCTTGGTAAGATTAGTTGGCCCTTTTCTCTGTTCTCATCATAGTTTTTTCTACACTCTAATCTTCAGTTTAAGATACTGCATTATAATAATCTGCTTCCCTTTCTGTCTCTCTCTTCCCACTCCCTACTGGCTCTCTGAGGGCACAGATCACTCTGATTCATACTTGTTTTTAGGCTAGCTCGGAAGCTGGCAAGGTTAGCTGAGTCAATAAATGAACCCTGTGTGTTCCCGCTTCTATATGGTGGATTATGAAGACAGAGTCCATCATAACACCATGACATCTCTGGTGGCCCCCACACCTTTACACAAAGCATAAGCTCTTCGGCACCCTTGATCCTCATGCATAATCTGTTTTATGCTCACGAGTTCAGAATCAGCCTGTATCCCGAAGCAGTTGTTTTCTGTCCCACCACAGAGCTGTCACTTGCCTTCTATTCTCTTCAGAACTGTACTAGCCAGGCGTAGAGGCTCATGCCTGTAATCCCAGCAATTTGGGAGGTGGAGGCAAGAGGATTGCCTGAGCCCAGGGGTTTGACACCAGCCTGGGCAACTGGGCAAGACCTCATCTCTACAATAAATTAATAATAATAACAACAACAACAATAATAATAATAAATTAGCCAGGTGAGGTGGTGCATGCCCGTGGTTTCAGCTACTTGGAAGGCTGAGGTGGAAGGATTGCCTGAGCCCAGCAGGTTGAGGCTGCGGTGGCCATGAGTGTGCCACTGCACTCCAGCCTGGATGGCAATGAGACTCCTACTCAAAAAAAAAAAAGAAGAAGAAGAAGAAGAAAGAAAGAAAGAAAGAAAGAAATGCTCCATCCAGCTAGGGGCAGGGGGGCAGGGGATGTGTGCCTCCCCCCGTGCTCTGCTGTCCAGGTAAAAGAGGGAATTCCCTGTGAAGTGGAGAGCAGTACCAAGATTATTAGCACCGAAGGCTGAGTTGAGACGCCCTCGCTTCTGTCCTTCCCCTCCTCTCTGCCTTCATATTTCCAGCTTCCGTCTGCAAGTGATTCCATGAACAGTAGAGACCTGTGCTCAAATGTCACACATGGAAGAGTTCATTGTTGACGTACATAAGTCATTCTGTCCTGTTGTTTGCTTTTGCTTTATCGGAACCTGCTGTTTCATAGCACTTTAAGTTGATGTAATGAAAAAAAGAAGGAAGAAAGAGGCGCTCAATTTAAAAAGTTTTTGGTGTTGTTTGTTTTAGCAAAATGAGCATCTATAAAAATTTGGAGAGGATGATGGGATGGATCAAAGGAAAGTTGAGGCTATTGGTGAATTGTGGATGGTTTGGCAGGTGGGACCCAGCCTTGGCATGAAAGGAGAGCACTTGTACACAAGTACTGGTTCAGGTGTTCAGTTACCTATGTATACAACTAAGCAAATACATAGGGCAAAGCAAGATAAAAAGGGGTAGGGAGTATGACAAAAATTTTCTTTTTAGAACTTCACTGACTATAATACGGGCTAAGTAATCACTGAAATAGGGAAACATCCATTATTTTGTTAGACTCCATATGCCTATTTTATGGTATAATGTTATGTTTGTATTTAATTACAACTTGTGAGATGGTAAGGAGTGAAGCAACATATCTTTTAAATCTTTAAGATGTCTAAAGGTTGTGATCTGGTCTAAAGAGGCTTTGCCAATCTCAGAACTTAGAATATCCCATGACCTTGTGAAGTCATTAAATAAACAGGCAAAGAGAAGAAAACAGAATGATCTTTTTTTGAGTAAGCCCTAGATGCCAAGCTTATGCTTCTTCCTTTAGGTATATTCTTTCATATAATCTTCACAAGAACTGACTGCACCTGGGTGCATTCACCCTTTCGTAGATCAATGGAAGGATGGATGAATGGATGGGTGGATAGATGGATGGATGGATAGATGGTTAGTTGAATGGATGGATAGATGGACCGACAGGCAGATAGATACAGGTGTAGCTATAGATATATAAGTAGACTGGAGCACAGAAAGGTGAGTCACTTGTCTAAGGTCCCATCGCATAACTGATGGAGTATTCTCAATCACACCACATCTATCTCCCTCTAGGAATGCCTCTCTCAGCTTCAGAATCTTTATCTCCCAAAAAAGGAATTAACTAGTTGGTTTCAAAAACGCCTGACCCTTCTTGACAGCTTAGTGTTGTGCTATAATGTGGTTAAAATTCATTGCTAACTCTTTAAGCCTAACAATGTCTTTTAAATAAGGACACTGAAGTCCACCTTCACTACCAAGACATTCTGGGGACATTTGAGCCTTAAAACTCACTAGCCTGGCCAGGCGCGGTGGCTCAAGCCTGTAATCCCAGCACTTTGGGAGGCCGAGGTGGGAGGATTGCCCGAGCTCAGGGGTTTGAGAGCAGCCTGGGGAACTTGGTGAGACCTTGTATCTTCAATAAATCAAAAATTAAGCCGGGCATGGCAGTGCATGCCTGTAGTTCCAGCTACTTGGAAGGCTGAGGCAGAAAGATCACCTGAGCTTAGCAGGTTGCGGTTGCGGTAGCCCTGAGTGTGCTCCTGCACTCCAACCTGGACAACAGAGTGAGACTCTGACTCAAACAACAACAACAAAAAACTAGCCCTATTCTCATTCTCAGATCAACTCTAAGAGTTCTTGCTCCTGGCTATCAGCCCAGGCCCCAGGGTCTCCTTCCTATAGTCACAAAGAACAGAGGGGAGGAGGAATAGCAATTCAGGACCAAGTCATGGAGTCACCTACACTTGGGGGCCTTTCTCTGGCTGGCTGCACACAGTGACAACTCCTCTAACAGGCTGTGAGCATGCCGAGTGAGGAGGGAATGTGGATAGGGCAGGAACCTGTTCTGTACTATTTCCACTCACAGCTTTCTTTAGGGAAGGAAGAGCAAGATCTTTAGATTGGGTGGTGAGGGTGGAGGTGTCCGAGAGGCAAGTGTGTTATGACACTGTGTCAATAAACCAATGTAAAGATCAAAAACAAAAGGGCATCGCCTCTCGTTCTTTCTGGTCCCTTCAGCCCCTCGGAAGCAGTATGCTGTTACCCAATCAGTGCTCACCATTGACTATAAACCGATTGGTGAAAATTCTCTAGATGAAGGAGAGAAGGAAATACCTTTTACTGATCTTTTACTGCCCGATTTGTGTCCTTCATTTGTGAAAAAAGAAGACAAGACATATAAAGAAGGAGGAAAAAAGTCATATGTACAAATGCCTCCTACAACACTCGCCAGCTTTTCCATGGAAACCTCAGTCAAAATATATTCAAACAAGAAGTCGTTCTTCCCATTGCTTTTATGCCCCGATTTGGCCCCAGTTCAAACTTGCTCAGAAGGCGTCCTTTCCACTTGTTTCCAGAGTAAACGCTAGAGGTAAGCCCATTAAATTCGGATCAATCTGGAATTATTATGTGTGTATATATTTGACAATTACTCCTGGAACTTCCACCCAGTTGAGATAACTAACATCTAAAAGGTCACCCAATGCCACTGAGGCTACTCTTACGGCAACTCTCAAGCCCTGCTCTCCATGACTCTTGCACTGCCCTAGTTAGGACCTTGTAATCTCTTCCCAACTGATCTCTGCCCTATGTCTCCTCACTGCCAAATCTGTCTTCCTGTGCAGTGATCACAGGGAGCTTCTTAACAAGAGTCGGCATCTCCCCTACCTAAAATCCAAGGGTTTATCTTCCCCTCTCCACAAGGCAATTCAGTCTTCTCCACAAAGTACCTTAAGCCCTGTGGCATTCATTCGTTTAGTTCACAGATATCTGCTGAGCCTACTTTAGGTTAGGCATGGCTTTCCTTTGCTCATGCAACTTATATTCTACAGGCGGGAGACAAGACCGAAAATTTTGATAAATAAGAAAAATATATGCTAAGTGCTAAGAAAAACTAAATAAAGGAAGGAAGTACAATCATTGGACATGAGGTATATGGGAAACAGCATGATCGGCAGAGCAAACAGTGAGTTTGAGGGTTCCGAAAATAGCCAGGAGGCCAGAGTGGCATGAATGGAGCTCCAGGGCTAATGGGAGCAGATAAAATCAGAGAAGCAGCCATGGGAAGGGAATGGGAATGTCGGATCATCAGGATCCTTGTAAGTCACCACAAGGGCCTTGACCTTTTCTTTGCATGAAAAGAAAAGTCACGGATAGAATTTGGACAGAAGAACACCGCCATCTGGCTATTCATTCAACGGGATCACTCTGAGTGTTGTGGTGAGAGTAGGCAGCCTGGGAACAAAAAGTGGAGCAGGGATATGTCGGTGAAGAGGCAACTGCTAACAATAATAATCTAAGCAAAGGATTATGACATGGCTTCGGTCAAAGTAGAAGCTGTTCATCCCTGGGATGGTGCGTGAGAGTAAAAGAGAGATAAAAAGAGAATCTCACAATTTTGAGACCGAGCAACTGGAAAAATAGAGTTGCCACTCCGTTTTTCAAGCCCTGGGGTGGTGGTTTGGGGAATAATTTTCAGTAATTCAATTTTAAATACTTATTTAAATATTCAAAATGCCTCATAGACATCCACAAGGTTATGTTTAATAGGCAGTTGGATATGAGGCTTGGAATTCAGGGAGATCTGCATTTGGGCTTGATTCATCAGCATATACATGGCATTTAAAAATGTAAGATTGAATGAGATAAACCATGGAGTGAGTGTAGATTTTAAAAAAAAAGGAACTGAGAATGGAGTCTGGGGAGCTCCAAAGAGTAGTTTAGAGAGATGAGGAAGGCCAACAAAAAAAGACAAGAGTGAAGCCAGGCTCGGTGGCTCAGCCTGTAATCCGCACCTTTGGGAGGCTGAGGTGAGTGGATTGCCTGAGCCCACGGGTTCGAGACCCGCCTGGGCAGGCGAGACCTCATCTCTACAATAAATCAAAAAAAATTAGCCGGGTGTGGTGGCGTGCGCCTGTAGTTCCAGCTACTTGGAAGGCTGAGGCGGAAGGATCGCCTGAGCCCAGCAGGTCGAGGTTTTGGTGGCCGAGAGCGGCCACTGCACTCCAGTCTGGGTGACAGTGAGACTCCAACTCAAAAAAAAAAAAAAAAAAAGAAACAAGAGTGAGCAACTAACAGAAGCAGAGGGCTTAAGAGGCAAGAGCAAGCAACACGTCTTCAGTCAAGTCTCAAAAGCAGAAAGTAATCACTGTGTCGATTGTCACTGAGAGGATAAGACAAGACTGAGCTGCAGCATAAAGACAATACTTTGTTGATGTGGGCTTAAGGAAAAGAAAGAGAAAATTAGCAGACAAAATATATAAATGCATTTCCAAGGACTTGGGCATAAAATGACAGAAAATTGGGCTGTATATAAAGTCGGGGAAGAGAAAGGTTTCCTCCTTTAACTCAGAGAGGTTTTTGTTGGTTTTGCTTTTGTTGTTGTTTTGAACGTGTGTAATACTTGCTTGTCTCATGCTTTGAGGAGCCATCCCATAGAGCTGGAAAAGGGTGGAAAGGGAGAGAGAAAAGGAGAATGCTGGAGCAACGTTCTTGAGCTGGGTATGAGATCTGGTCCCTCGAGTAGGACGGTAGCAGGCCTTAGCTAGAACCATGAGCTGCTCGTATTCGGCAACAGGGAAGAAGAGGCAGGGCAAGGACATAGCGGCAGAGGGGTGGGCCATGGGTTGCTGAGAGTGTGTGGATATTCTCTTCTGAAGGCTGAATGCCACTTCTTTGTTTTCACCACAAAAGAAAGCAAAGCGACCCACTGAGCGTCAAGATGGAGTTGCAGCTCTTGGCAGCATAAGGAAAGAAGAGGATGCATAAAACGTCTCAATAGGAGAATAGAGGACTGGATAGATTAAAAGAGATATGGTGTGATTGCTGGGCAGATTTCAGGGCTCTCTTGAGGTCATGACTCTAAAGGAATAACCAGGACTCTGCCTGTTGTCTGTTGAGATCTGACATGGTCTGCTGTTTGCCTTCTAACCTGAGACTGCTAAGATTTCACGGAGCACCCACCACATACCATGCTCTTTTAGGTAGCTTGGCTGTGCTCACATGGACCCTTTTTCTCAGCACTCTCCTCTCCGTTCTCCACCTGGCCAGCTCCTACTTTGCTACTCATTTTAAAGACTTGGCTCATGCCCACCTTCCTCCAGGAAGTAAGTACCGATGCCGAAATGGGACCTGTACCTTTCTCAATAACACCTGCACACATTTCCTTCCTTGCAAGAATCTATAGTGAGTTCCTCTTTACCTGAGTGTCTTCCTCACTGTAATCAAGTTCATGGGTTATCAGACTGGAGCAGGCCTGAACCTCACCTGCTGATCTCCCCTCTCCCACGGTTTCTGATTCAGTAGATCTGGTGTGGGACCTCATCGTTTGCATTTCTAACAAGGTCCAAAGTGATGCTGATGCTGGTGGGAAGTGAGGAGTGCATTCTGAGATACTCTAGTCGAGTTTCAAGGCTGGGACCAAATGTGATTCATGCCCAAACCTCCAGCACTTGGTTCTACACTTGGCTTTGGGTAGATGCTCAGGAAATGTCATATAACAGCGAAGGTGCATTGGCTGAGTGGAAAGAAGGGAAGTAAGGTACCTGAATCGTAAGCACTCTTCCCTCTCGGTTAATCTCCAAGTGGTGCATCCTTCTGTTGGCAAAGTTCTCGGCATCAACGGTGAATACATGGGTTTCTTCCTTGCTTAGCTGATAGCGAACTTGTAAGCTTCCTTGAAAAAAAAAATATTAGAAGTTAGAATTTAAAATAGTACCTGTAAAATGCAGAGGTATAACCAGATGGTCTCTTAATTGATTTATTGCTGTTTTTCTGGAAACCTACATCTCAATTATTTTATCATTCGAATTTTTCAAATATGTTACATGTGCTTATCAGGGTCCATGTAGAAAATTCTTAATATAGCTGTAAAATTAAAGTGAATGTGTGTGTGTGTGTGTGTGTGTCTGTGTGTGTGTGTGTGTGTTGTTGTTGTTGTTGTTGTTATCAGAAACCACAATGCCAGTTTGGAAAATAAAACATATACGTGGTAATTGAACTATAAAACTTTAATAAGATAGAGTTACGATCTTTTCTACTCTCTCCAATTCCTATTACTTCCTATAACTCTCTTTCTAATTGCCATCTTCCCTTTAGATCTAAGAAGAGAAAAATAACTCAGTCCTGTTATCACCCAATGATGTCTAATTCCTTGACTGGAAAGTGGTGTGGTGAGGGCACAGGGACTTGCTTTAACCCTTTATGGCCTATTGGGGGCATTCAAATTTCATTAGGATAGTGTTTTTCAAATAGCTATTTGCTATTCATTGCAGGTCAGGAAATCAATTTACTGGGTCTCAATCAGCATTTCTTGCAAAATGGAACAGAATTTAAAAAGAAATGTGAGAATCTCAGGAGACGTATTAATGGTAGAAGTGTATCAGTTGTGTGGGTGTGTGTCTCTGTCTCTGGATATGCCTGCATGAGAGAGAGAGAGAGAGAGACACTATTGAGTCACAATGCAAAATGATTGCTAAGGAGAGATTTAGTAAAGGATACAAAGTTACAGCTAGATAGGAGGAATAAGTTCTAGTGTTCTGTACCAGGGTAGGTTGACAACAGTTAATAATAACATACAGTTTCAAATAGCAAGGAAAAGATATTAAATGTTCTCAACACAAAGAAATGATAAATGTTTGAAATGATAGATACGCTATTTACCCTGATCTATCACCATATATATCTACACACACACACACACACACACACACACACACACGCACAAAACACTATATACTCCACAAATATCTACAATATTATTTGACAATTAAAAAAACATGAGAATCATTCTATATAGGAAAATAACCATAGGAACCAATCACTTGTTGAGTGGCTACTTTATCTCAGACACTGTGACACGCACTTTTTCTCTTTTACTCCTCTCCCCAAGACCGCTGGCTGTGAGGGTTGAGTCAACAACCCTAGGGCACACTGCTTGCTACCTTTTCCATTCTGTTATGGTCATCTCATCTGGTGTCCCTGGAGTCCTGCACACTGAATGGCAAGAGATCCTTCTAAGACAAGTGTGTGGGCGGAAAGAAAGGGAGGGACCATGTCATAAATGGACAGTCATTCGGGAGAAGGGGGAAGTCACTCACATTTGAACCAAGAAACACTAAAGCTCCTCTGCCCCTTTCCCTCAAAGTTTCTCATGTTCCAAAAGACTTCTCTCTGACCTTCTTCAGCCCACCCGTCTTTCCCAACCAACATGCCCATTATGGACCCTCAGTCCCTACCCAAGTATTTCAATCTGTCCATTTTTTGAGACCGTTTTAAAAACAAATTGCTACCCATAGAACTTATGAACACATATGTATGAAACAGGATTATAGAATAACCCAAAGCAGAATAGGAAACAGACATTTTGGAGCTCTGAGGCCATTACCCAACAGAATCAGTTACTAGGGGCGGCTTTCTACAGCTGATCCTGGTTTTCCTGGTTCCCTCTCCAAATGCTATTTTTGTTGTTGTTGTTGTTATTTGATCCCTTGCAGCAGTATAGCTGGTGCTAAGAGAAACTGTTCAAGGCAGTAGGGCCTGCCTAGATATGACCAAGGTGCCCACCTGTCTGTGGAAGGGAGAGGCCCATCTCTACACGCTAGCTCATGATTTGGGTAATTCATACTCACACCCATATTCTTTACATATTTTTGCATGTAGACACCACTTCCATCTTACCTATCTTTACTGACATCGCCCTTGTAACTATTTGTCTTAGAAACCAATAATCTCAGCAGAGACCTTATCTGCTAAAGTACTCTAAAGCTTCCCCCAGCACCCAAGTTTGTGATAAGCACCTAAACTAGTTCTCCTAGAGCCAGACAGTTATTTCTCTCCCTTCTTCAGAGTTTTGACACAATCAGTGCCTCTCAAAGCACCCCAGTCAACGCCCCTCAAAGCACCCCAGCGTGATACTCAAACCTCTCACTCACTCATTTTCGCATGACTCCTAGGCGGAGCAAACTCCACCGATGACTTTTCAAGATATGCTTGACACCATGAAAGGCTGACTTCTAGGGGTGAGATGGAAAAGGGCTAGCGGTGAGGGCTGGGGGCTCATGAATCACCCCCCCAAACGTCTTCTTCAGTGGCTGATCAGCGCATTTCCCTCCTCCAGCTGTGCTCTCCAGTGACTCACCACATTCCCTTCTTGCCAGCGCTGCTAGGTCTGCCGGTCTCTGCCAAACCCTGGAGCCCAGAGCTGTGTCTGCCATCTTCCGGATTCCCCCTACCTCTTCTGCTTTCTGTGTCTGTGCACGTCTGTTTACTCTCGAGAGTCTTCTGTGCCTACCCCTTCCACTAGGCTTCCCACAGCAGAAAACATGGAAAGTTCACGGTCCCAAAGACAATGAGCTGGCAAAGGGAAGGAGCTGCCCGTAAGTCCTACAAGCCCCAAACTGGATGGTTGTTCTGGCCCGCAGTGCACTGTGGCTTCTGTAACTCACTGTGATGCACTTCATTTTTATTTGACCCAATTTTTTCTGTTTATATATTAGCACTGTTCTGTTATAAAGGACACACATAATTTTATGTGTGCCTATGAACAGTGATAAGATGCACACAATATGGAAATTACAAGTGAAACTGATCTGAGCCTTAGATGGACTCTCTTTCCAAGCACGCTTCTGGAATAAACATGTTTAAAATGGAATGACCTTTTGTCACCAGCAAGTACCCTGTAAAGCTTTAAAAGGTTCTGTTAATTTTGGCATTCTCGAGCTATGTCTAGCTGCTGCCTCTTTTTAAAAAATATCTTCAGACAAAATCTGTATCATTATTTTTAGAATTAAATAGCAAGTATTATCCATGATGCTTTTTAAAAGAAATGGAAAATCTGTATTTTGAAAAGTACTTAAGTACAATGATAAGAAATCTTCTTCCAAAAGGAGACAGTCACATCCTGATAAACTTCCTTGGCTTCACACACATATTTACTTATATTTGAGTTTCTGTTCATCACCCCCCTTTCATATAGAAGGTATTTTTTCTTTGGTTTTCTCCATTTTACAGGTTGAAAAAAAAAGAGGTGCTGAAGGTAAATAACTTTTTATTGTTCTTAGTGAGTATTGGAGCCAGATCTAGAAACTAAATTCAGTTGGTTCCAAAGAACATATATTTCGTTTGGGACACAAAAGTCCTTGGTAATAATCTCTGCCCAGAGAACTTTTCCATAACAACTCTCCTTTTTAAGTTGACACTCTTCCATCCTTCAAAATTCAGCATAAGATTACCTCTTCCAGGAAGCCCTCGCTGACTTTCCCTAAGGTGCTCTTCTCTGCTCCAGTAGGCCCTGCCATCACCTTATTTATTTTGTTGTGTTGTCTATTTACTTGCCTATTCCCCACAACAAATCGGTAAACTGGCTGGGGGTTGCACATATTTTGTCTACTTTTGGATTCCTAATGTCTGGCTCTCGATAAGTACTCAGAAAATTGGGAAAGTAGGGAGAAAGAAGGAATGGGAAGGAGGAAGGAAGGAAGGGTCAAAATAATTGTGCAGGACTTAGAAAATGTTCATATCTAAACAACTTTTCTGGAACAGTACAACTCTAGAAGGTATTTTCCATTTAGGGACTGATTGTTCTTAGACATTACCTCAATCTGGTGCTTATTGGCCTTGAGTTGGGGGTATATGTATCTGGAAAATCCCAAGAGTAGCATGCCTAAGGAACTTGATAATTCCTGGAGTTCTCTTCTAGAGCTGCATCTGCTCTGGCTTAGTCTCCTTTCTGCTTGCATCTGAGACTGCGATATCTCAGGAAATTCATTCAGGTGTAGACTTCTACCAACTCCCTGGAACCTTCTGCCTCTTGCTCTTGTGTTTAGGGTTTCATTTCTTTTTCATGCATCTGGATTTGCCTCATATGCATAGTCCAGTGGTTTTCAAATTGGTTTCAAATTTGGAACACTATATTTAAAGAATATCTACTGTGAAGACTAGAGTAGAATACAGAAAAACGTGGAGCTGCTTGAGTTGAAGGGAGAGTAGGGCCTAGGGAGAACGTCCACCCTCTCTCCATTCACCCCATTCCCAACGCACATCAGAGTTACCCAGAATTATTTGGTTTTCTAGGAGCATAGTAAGAAACGCTTGCCACTTCAGAGAGACAGTTCAGCTGACAGGGTTTTGGTCACATCTCCCTAGACATTTTCTTGTTTCAATCATTTGGACCCCAAGTTTCAAGTGTCTAGAGATCAGGACCAATAAGCTTGGAAACAAGTGTGGCTAGGCTTTGAGTTGATCAGTGTGAGACTTTATATATATACATCTAAGTAGATAAACCTGGCTCAGGAGGGAGCCTTGCAGGTTAAAGAGAAACTACACTCCCCCTGGTAGATGTTGAACCTGTTGTCACAGCTTTTCTTTCTTTCTTTTTTTAAATCAGGTTTGAGAATTAATTTTTCTATGTTTTTCAAAATTAAAAAAAATTTATTTTAAAGATGTGAGGTACAATTCAGGATTAGGTATACAAATGTTCATTATGTAGGTACCCTTGTCAATGAGGTGTGCCCCTCCCTCCCCTGGCAGTTTCCCACTACTGCCAATCCCTTTCCTATAGTATTATGATAGTTGTTCAAGGTCGCTTATGAGTGAGAATGTGTGATACTCGGTGCTTTGTTTCTGTGAAAGATCACTCAGTATTATAGATTCTAAGTCCATCCAAGTTGCTGTGAAGTTCATAATTTTGTCCTTCTTTATGATTGAATAATATCCCATTGTGTATATATACCACATTTTAAAAATCCAGTCTACTTTCGATGGACAACATGGTTGGGTCCATGTTTTTAATATTGTGAACAATGCTGGAATAAGCAAGCATGTACAGATATATTTCTCATAGAGTGATTTGAGTTCCTCCAAGTACCTTCCTCTGGGAGATTGAGGGGTCGTATGGGAGGTCGGTTTTTAGAGCTTTCAGGGATTGTCGAACTGTTTTCCACAGAGGTTGTACTAGTTTACACTCCCACCAACAGTGTAGAAGTGTTCCCCTTTCCCCATTCTTTCCAGCATCTGTTGTTTTTTGAATTATTGATGGTGGCCATCCTGACTGAAGTTAGGAGTTATTTCAATGTGGTTTTAATTTGCATTTCGTTGATGACTAGTGAGGCTGAGCATTTTTTCATGTATTTGTTGGTTGCTCATGTGTCTTCTTTTCAGAAGTGTCTATTCATATCTTTTGCCCATTTTGTAATGGGGACTTTTTTTTTTCTTTTCAGCACATCTGAGTTCCTTGTAGATCCTAGATGTTAGGTCTTTGTCAGATATACAGTTGGCAAATATTTTTTCTCAATCTGTGGGCTGTCTGCCTGCTCTCTTGATGGTTTCTTTGCTTTGCAGAAGCTTGTCAATTTGATGAGGCCCCATTTATCTAGCTTATCTCCTATGGCCTGGGCACTTAGGGTTTTGATCAGGAATTGATTGCCAGTTTCAATTCCGTAAGGGTGTCTCTTGCATTTTCTAAGGTTCTTATAGTTTGAAGTTTTACGTTTAGGTCTTTGATTCATTTAGAATTGATTATTGTGTGTGTTGATAGGTAGGGGTCTTGTTTTAATCTTCTGCATGTGGTCAGCCAGTCTTCCCAACACCAATTACTGAATAGGTTCTCCTCTTGCCAGTGGTTGGTCGTGGAGGCTTTGTCGAAGATGAGTTGATTGAGAAACTGAGGTTTTGCTTCCGGAATCTCTATTCTGTTCCACTGGTCTATATGCCTGATCAAAATATCAGGGTGTTTTGATTATTGTAGCTTTATAATAAAGTTTAAAGTCTGGGAATGTAATACCTTCTACTTGGTTTTGGTTTTTGTTTTGTTTTGTTTTTGCTGATGATTGTCTTATATTTCCATAGGCATTTCTGTATTGTCGTTTTCAGATCTGAGAAGAATATTGCTGGTAATTTAATGGGTAGCATTAAATCTGTAGATTGCCTTGGGTAGGATGGACATCTTAACATTGTGGATTTTTCCAATCCATGAGCATGGAATATATTCTAACACTCAACAAAGGATCACCAAGTACCTTGTGGCAAGACATTTTATATCCGGATTGGAAATCAGCTACACATGAGAGGAGAAAGGATGGGTCAGGAACTAAGCATTTAAAAGTCCAAATAATATCTAGCTCAACACCTTGAATTGGGACTTGGAGTAAAGATTCTCATATGTTGGTAGTTAAGAATATCATTTTTTCTTTTCTTTTTTTACCTTTTCCCACTCTTTCAGTGTTCCTACACTATCATCCACACTGCCATCAGTGTGAATATTGCAAAGCATATTTTGCCATGTGACCCTAGTGCCTCAAGAATTCCAAGGCTTCAGAATTTTACATGACACATTCGAACTTCTTCATCTGACATTCAAAGCCCTTTCCTTACCCTTCCAGCTTTAGCATGCACATGTTGTTCATGTCTTGATCGCACCTGAACGCTCAGTGTGCCCCCAAACAATGCTTGCATGTGCACAAAGGCATGCTTTTATTTGAATTCTTCTTTTCCCTTGGCTAAAAACACCCATCTGTCTCCTCATATGTCTGGCAAACTCTTCCTCATTATTTAAGACCCGGTCCATGTGACTCAGGGCCCCACTCACCCTCAGACTGATATAATCCTCCCTTTCACTATATTGCCATTGTGCTCACTTTTGACACCCCTCTCAATTTATCAAGGCTCTTTTGTCTTTCTCATCCTCTTGAATTTAAGCTCCCCTAGGAGGAATAGTTGCTTATTCATCTTCGTGTCTACAGAGAATAACACAGGACCTGTTATCTTAAATCTCCAGAAGACATTTGTTGAATAAAATAGCCACGGTGGAGAATGTTATCACTACTTCACCAAAATTATAAACTAACATTTATTCAACGCCTGCTGTGTGTTAGACACTAGAGAAACAGATGATTATAAAGCTGTAGTTCTATCTTCAAAGAGCTTATAATCTAGTTGAAGGAGAAAAAAGTGACAGACTTGCTGCTATGATATGCCTGCCATGTATTAGGCACCTAACCTGGTACTAAAGATATTTTTTCCATCAAATCCTCGGATTTGGAAACGGAATTTCAGAGAGGCACACAAAAAAAGTCCCCCAAATATAAATATAGTCATAATATTTATAATGAAATGGAATTCAAACCCAAGAGCAAAGAACTTTAAAGTGTGGAAAGTATATGCTTTTTCCACCACACCAGAAGGTTGGGTGTGGATGGAGAGAAATATGAGTGGATGAGCAGAGGGAAAGGAGCCGATTTCACAGACAGCAAAGAATATGTGTTTTGTGAATTCAAAAACAAAAAAACAACTGCAAAGTTTGAGGCAATCAGAAAGTTTTCCAGAAAAGGAGGTTTATGGAAGGAAACAGAACAAGGGAAAACAAAAAGTGATACATTATGTGCTGTGGAAATATAAGCAGAGCAGTGTGGATGGATTTCATGAACGCTGAAGCCATGAAATTGTAGGCCACCAGAGCTGATGGGAACCTTGGTAAGCATCTACCTAACCAACCTCCTTGTTTTGAAAAAATGGGTAAGCCATGAACCTACAAAATGAGTAGGAACTTGGAATAGAACGGTAAAGAGGAAGGCCACACTGGGAAAGCCTGTACTAGGATGCTAAGGAATCTGGATTTGTTCTATAAAAAGGGGCCCCATAAGAAACTACAAACGTGTGTGGCTGAACTGATCTATAGGAAGGGACTTTTTAAGAATGTTGGCTTGGGTACTACACGTGCATGTCTGATCCAAAGGGGGCGATACAAAGCACTATGGCACTCACAATATCAACGAAAAGGCTGATCCAGTCATACACCCCTACATCCACGTCTACTCCCACATCTAAGTTATCCATAGCCTTCTGGTCTCTACATAACCCTGCATCTCCGCACCCCCTTCCAGCTCCGCCACCACACCACAAGGCGGTTCATCATCAATCTCTCTCCTGGACCACTGCAACACATGTGGATTTGTCTCCCAGATTCCAATCTTACCTCCTCGTCCTCCCACATCCATTCATTCTCCACACAGCAGTCAAAACAAGCATTTAACATGCAAATCAGAGGTCACTGCTTAAAGTGTGCAACGTCTTTCCAATGCACTGCAAAGAATATCTAAATTATTTCTCATGGTCTACAGGAACCTGTATGATCTTCCCCTGTACCTCTTTTGTCTCATTTCATTCCACACCCGCCCTCACTTGCTGAGCTCCGACTGCTACTAACTTACTTTATGTTTCCCTAATGTGCCCACCACACTCCTGCCTCGGAGACTTTATTCCTCTGTTCTTTCCATGTGGAGTGCTCTTCTTGCAGATTCTTGCTAGAAGGTTCCCCTCATTCATGTCTTACGTCCAATGTGATCTACACAGAGATGCTTTCCATATCCATGCATGCCCACCTCAGTAGCTCCATGTAACTGTTTTGCACTGTCAGTCACTGTTGATTAGCACATCATGAAATCAATGTTGAATTTCAGTCTTGGTTACCACTAATAATTGCATAATTCGAATTACAGAAATTCAATTTTCTGGCTGCAACCACCTCCCTTTCTGGTTCCCGTCCTCTAATGCCTGGACTCCCCAAGTATCCAGTGTAAGGATAAATCTCACCGACTGCTCAGTGTTTCTTAACCCCTTTGTGTATTTTCTTGTCCTTTCCTCTCTCCTTTCCAAGTTTCAATTGCCTGGTCCATCACCTTCTCATCATTTCCAGTCTCAAGTCCCTTGGCCCATTCTTCTTGAAAGAGAACTTCAGAACTATAACTGCTTACTCTACTCCTAAACAGTTCATCTGGTAGAAGAAAGGACAAACCATACACACTGCACATAAGCCACTTTAAATCCATGAATGCCATTTTTAAGTGGGCGTTTCCGGCACCCTCTCAATCTCAGCATTTTTTTTACGTTTATTCACCCTATTGGCTCAATCACTTAATGCCATTTCTTCTCTCTTAGACCTCCAACTATGCCTTTTCCTTCCTGACTCGCAGCTAACAATCATGTCTCCTGCGTCTCTAAAAAAACTGAAGCAATCGGAAAAGAACTTCTACAGAGTCCTGCCCCCACATTTACTGACCGATTAATTTCTGAACCCATATGCTCTGACTGTCTATTAATTGAGAAGAACTGTCATTCCTCTTATCTAATGCCAACATATGCCGTCATTCTTATCCTTCCCACCTATTCAAAGTCATCGCTCCATCGACACCCCCATTTCCTTTACTTTAAAAAAAATTCATCTTCTCTATTACATCATTCCATTAGCATTTTTCCTATCTGGACAGAAAAACAGAAAGCTTTATAATTATCTTAACCTTAACTACTGTCACATTTTCCTGCTCTCTTCTGGTTTACAAAAAAAAAAAAAAAACAACTCCTGAGGCATTATCTGTATTTCTTTCTTTGATTCCTCTTTCTTATTTATTCCTAAACTCTCTCCAGTCAGATGTCACACCCAGGGCCTCCACCAGAATGTCTATCGCCCACGGTCACTAATGGCCAGCATATACATATTTTCCCACAATTCCAGTCTTATACTCCTTCCCATTTGACACAGCCACTTCTCTTTCTAAAACTTATAACTTCCAGAACATTTCTCGCTAGTTTTCCTTCTACTTTGTCATTCCTTGTCCCTCTTCATGGCTAGCTTCTCTGTTTCTCTTTGCCTACTTAGTGTTGAAGTCCAGGGCTCAGTGTATGAACTTGTCTTTTCTATCAGCTCTCACTGTCCTGATGATCTCGTTCAGTGTTGTGGTTCCACTACCAACCCTTTAGTTTCCTAGGGTTATCATAACAACACAGTTTTGGAAGCTAGAAGTTTGAAATCAAAGTATCAGCGGGTCTATTCAAGTTCCAGTGAGGAACTCTTCCTTGTCTCCTTCTAGCTTCTGGTATCTGCCGACAATCCTTGGCAATTCTTAGCAGGCAGCTGCATCACTCCAATTTCTACCTCTGTCATCAAGTCACATGGCCTTCTTCCCTATGTGTGTCTTTACGTCTTATCACTAAGTGGTATTATAATATGTTTTCACCTACATTTCTTTATCCTTAAAAAGATGCCAGTCATTGCGTCCAGAGCTCACTTTAATCTGTCATAGCCTCATTTTACCTTAACTAATGACTTGTATTATTACATTTATTATTACAATTATCACCTTATTTCCAAATAAGGGCACATTCTAAGTTTCAGGTGGACATGGATTTGGGAGATAAATATTAATTACCTAGCTTTGTAATTAATGTCATTAAAATATCATTGACTGCCCACTTTGTTCTAGGGACTAAGTTAAATGATTTTCTCAGATTTTATTATTTAGTCTTCAAAAAATATGACATCCATGTCATTATTTGATGCTAATTTACCTATGAAGGAAATTTCGTTCTCTCTAACCAGGTTGGACATTACAACATTAGCCATCTCAAACAGATTTTTTTTTTGTTCTGTCATTTGACTGTTACCAATGTTTTCCTGAAGGTTAGCAGCCATACTTGACATCTTTCCTCAACACCCACTAGACAAAGATAAAACACTTAGCAAAAATCCTTCAGGGGAAAACATATTATAATACCACTGAGTTAGAATTCACAGAGAAAACTCAAAAACACAATCGGTGGTCATTCTGAAGCCCAACTCCATTGTCCAGGTTTTGATCTCAAGCTGTGGCATGCATAATTGAATGTTAAATGCCATGATATCTTAGACATGATGATAGAAAAGATACTGAAAGAAATTGTAGAAGACACAGATAAATAAAAAGATAGCTCATTGTCATAGGTTGGAAGAATTAATACTGTTAAAGTGTCTATACCACCCAATGTGATCTACAGATTCAAAGCAATCCCTCCCAAATTCCTAATGGCATTTTTCAAAGAAATGGGAAAACAATCTCAGAATTCATATGGAAACAGAAAGTCCCCCTAATAGTGAAAACGATTTTGAAAGAGAACAAAGATGGAGGCATCACACTCCCTGATTTTAAGCTGTATTACAAAACTCTAGTGATCAAAACAGTGTGGTACAGGCACAAAAAACAGACACATAAACCAATGTAACAGAACTGAGAGCCCAGAAATAAACCCACACATATATGGTCAAGTAATTTTTGCGAAGGGCAGTAAGAATACACAATGTGGAAGGAATAGTTTTTTCAATAAACTTGGGAATTTTTTGAGAATAACTGGTTATACACATGAAAATGAAAGAAACTGAGTCTTTGTCTTATATCACATACAAAAATTAACCTGCAATGGATTAAAAACTTAAATTTAATATCTGAAACCATAAAACTCCTAGAAGAAAACATAAGAGAAAATCTCCTTGACGTTGATCTTGGCAATAATTTTTGATATGACACCAAAAGCACAGGGAACAAAAACAAAAACAAAAAAAGTGAAACTGCACAAAACTAAAAACACTTGGCACAACAAAGGAAACAATTAACAAAATGAAAAAGTGACCTATAAAATGAATAAAATATTTGCAAACTATATAGCTAATGAGCAATCAACATCCAAAATATATAAAGAACTCAACCAAGTCAATAACAAAAAAAGTAAAACAACCTGTTTAAAAAGTGGGCAAAAATCTCAAATAGAAATTTTTCCAAAGAAAATATCCAAATGACCAACATATAAAATGGTGCACAATATCACTACTCATCAGAGAACGCAAATCAAAACTACAGTAAGATACTACCTCACGCTTGTTCAAATGACTATTACCAAAATGACAACAGATAACAAGTGTTGATGAAAGAGTGGAGAAGAGAGAATCATGGTATATTGTTGGTGGGATTGTAAATTCATATGGCCATTATGGGAAACAGAATGGGGGCTCTCAAAGTTAAAAATAGAACAGCAATCCCACTTTTAAGTATTTATCAAAAGAAAATCAGTATCTCAAAGAGATATATACATCCCCTGTCTATTTCAACATTATTCACAGATAACCAAGATATGGAAATAACTTAAACGTCCCCTGAAAGATGAATACACTTTAACATGTTTTATATACGTACATATACTAGAATGTTATTCAGCCATGGAAAAGAAAAAAAATCTTCCATTCCCTACAACAAGGATAGTCTTAGAAGACATTATGCTAAGTGAAACAATCCAGTGACAGAAAGACAAGTACTGAATGTTCTCACTTGTATGTGGGATATAAAAAAGTGGAATTGCTCAAAGAAATCCAAGAAGACACAAACAAATGGAAAAATATTCCATGTTCATGAATAGGAAGAATCAACATTGTTAAAATGCCCATCCTACCAAAGGCATTCTACAGATTCAACGTGATACCTATTAAATTACCAACAGCATTCTTCTCAAACCTGGAAATAACAATACAGAAATTCATATGGAAACATAAACAACCATGAGTAGCCAAAACAATCCCTAGCAAAAGAAGCAAAACAAAAGGTATCAACTTCCAGACTTCAAACTTTACTATAAGGCTACTATAAGGCTGCAGTAATCAAAACAGCCTGGCATTGGTATAAGAACAGGCACATAGGCCAATGGAACAGGATAGAGATTCCGGAACCAAAGCCTCAATTCCTCAACCAACTCATCTTTGACAAAGCCTCCAACAACAACCACTGGGGAGAGGTGAATCTATTCAGTAAACGGTGTTGGAAAACTGGCTGACCACATGCTGAAGATTGAAACAGGACCCTAACCTATCACCATACACAAAAATTAACTCTAAGTTGGTCAAAGACCTAAACATGAAACCTCAAACTATAAGAATCTTAGAAAACGCAGGAGGCACCCTTATGGAAATTGGAACTGGCAACCAATTCCTATTCAGAACCCTAAAGGCCAACACCTTAAGAAATAAGATAGACAAGTGGGACCTCATCAAACTAATGAACTTCTGCAAAGCAAAGAAACCATCAAGAGAGCAGGGAGAGAGCCCGCAGAATGGGAAAAATTATTTGCCAACTGTGTATCTGACAATGGCCTAACATCTAGGATCTATAAGGAACTCAAATGCATTGAAAGAAAAAAAAATAAACAAACAGCCCCATTAAAAGTGGCCAAAAGACATGAATAGACACTTCTTTTTTTTTTTTTTTTTTGAGTCGGAGTCTCACTCGGTCACCCAGACCAGAGGGCAGCGGCCGCTCCCGGCCACCGCAGCCTCGACCTGCTGGGCTCCGGCGATCCTTCCACCTCAGCCTTCCGAGTAGCCGGAATTACAGGCGCACTACCACACCCGGCTGATTTTTTGATTTTATTGTAGAGATGAGGTCTCGCTGCCCAGGCGGGTCTCGAACCCGCGGGCTCAGACAATCCACTCACTTCAGCCTCCCAAAGGTACGGGATGACAGGCTGAGCCACCGAGCCCGGTGACACTTCTTAAAAGAAGATATACGGGCAGGCAACAGACAAATGAAAAAATGCTCAACCTCACTCATCATCAGAGAAATGTGAATCAAAACCACATTGAGGTATCGCCTAACTCCATCATCAAAAAAACAAACAACAGATGCTGGTGAGGATGTGGAGAAAAAGGAATGTTTCTACATTGCTGGGGGAAATGCAGACTAGTGCAACCTCTCTGGAAGACAGTGTGGCGATTTCTGAAAGACCTGGAAATTGACCTTCCATATGACCCAGCAATTCCCCTATTGGGAATATACTCGGAGGAGCTCAGATCATTCTACAAAAAAGATACCTGCACGTGTATGTTTGTTACGGCTCTATTCACAACAGCAACAACATGGAACTAACCATGTTGCTCACTGAAGCTGGACTGGATGAAAAAAATATGATACATATACACAATGGACTATTATGCAGCCATAAAGAAAGACAAACATATGGACTTCACAGCAACTTGGATGGATTTAGAGTCGATCCTACTCAGTGATCTATCACAGAAACAAACAACAGAGTACCATATGTTCTCACTCATAAGCGGATCTTGAGCAATTATCATAATTCTATAAGAAAGGGATTGGCAGTAGAGGGAAACTGTCAGGGGAGAGGGTGGGATTGGTAGTTGAGGGAAACTGCTAGGGGAGGGAGGGGCATACCTCATCGACAAGGTTACCTGCATAATCAACATTTGTATACCTAACCCTGAATTTTACCCTGCATCTTTATAATTAAAAAAAAAGAAAGAAAAAAATGAAAATGGAAATGAAAAAAAAAAAAAAAAAAAAAAAGAGAGAGAGGCAAGAAAGGCAGCCGGGTTCCGTGGCTCAGCCTGTAATCCCGCGTTTTGGGAGGCTGAGGTGAGTGGATTGCCTGAGCCCGAGGGTTTGAGACCCACCTGGGCAACTTGGCGAGACCTCATCTCTACAATAAAATAAAAAAAAATTAGCCAGATGTGGTAGCACGCGCCTGTAGTTCCAGCTACTCGGAAGGCTGAGGCGGAAGGATCGCCGGAGCCCAGCGGGTCTAGGCTGCGGTGGCTGGGAGCGGCCACTGCACTCCTGGATGACAGAGTGAGACTCCAACTCAAAAAAAAGAAAGGGATTGGCAGTAGTGGGTTACTGCTGGGGTGGGTGGGGGGGACATAACTTCAGTATGGTACCCAAACTTTATCTTCACAATGACCACTTACATACCTAACCTTGAATTGTATCCCACAACTCTAAAATAAAATTTAAAAAATGAAAATAAAAATAATTAAATAAGTAGAGTTCATAGAAGCAGAGAGTAGAATGGTGGTTACCAGGGACTCGGGATGTGGTAAATGGAGAGATGTGGGTCAAAGGGTCCAAACTTCCAGTTATAAAATGAATAAGTTTTGACAATCTTTGTACCACATGGGTGGTGCTGGGTGCATTAATTTGATTGTGATCATTACGCATTGTGTATATGTATCAAGACATAAATTGTGAATGTATTCAAAATTTCTTTGTTAATTCACCTTTTTTTTTCAAAAATGCAATACGATGACTAAATTTTTAAAAATGCAAATATTTAAAAAGAGATACTTTATGCTTAAAAAATTGCAATTTCTGTGGAAGTCATTTTTTAAGGCAAATATAAACATTAAGGTTGTTCTCCATAGTTTCTATCTTGGACAAGGTGAGGACAGATTCTAACAGAAAAGAATTAGCTATCCTAAAGAAAATATTCTCAGCTATTTGAGAATTTCTCATGAGTCAGTAACTGCAATGCGGCGAACATTCCCAGATCTACTCAGTTATGATGGTTTTCTAGGGCTCAATTCATTTCTTATTCAAAGCAACCTTGAACACTCTCAGAGGAAGTAATAAACAGGTACCGAATCCTCCAGCCTATTCGGTGATGGGTTCTGCTTTACTTTATTCAGCCCTATTCTAAGCACCTTAATAAGCAACAATTATCTTCGATTTCTGCACTTCTGTTTACGTTTGCACAAAATATTCTACAACCTGTCTTACCTTTAACTCAAAAGGCATTTGCATACAAAAAGAGTCCCATTACTGGGAATGAATGCAGACCAATTGTTACTCTTTGGGACTCAGTTCTCATTGGTTTCCCTATTGCCTGCTTCACTGAAAGGCAGCTCTTCTCCAGAGAGAAAAAAAGAACATTGAATTATGAAATTACGAATCTATTTCATTTTTATTTTTCAGTTAATATGTACAAGCAAAACCTGACAGATTCCTTAGCCCGGGCCTGCCCTCTGAATTAAGTCTTTGGTGTGTGTAAAAGGCATTCCACAAAACTCCTTGGGAGAAACTGACTGATGTTTTATGGGCTTAGATATTTCATTGAGCTACCAAAGGTTTGTTTTTCTTTCTTCTGAGACCAAACTGGAATTCACTTACATTTATAAACTCTCTTTTCTTGTTTATATATAATTTATGGCATTTGAAGGCAATCGTCATTAGGACTCAACAGAGTAATCTTTAAAGTATTTGGGATGAGGCAGCTTTGTAAATTTTATGTTCACTTGTTATGATCCAGTTGCTTTTAAATATAGGTGCCTTGGATCACAACACTTAAAACTATAATATTTCGAACTAATGTCAGGCATTGTATGTTCTGACTAACTTAAAAAAATTTTGGTGACCGCAGACACTGACAGTCTAAAGTGATGCAAGTTTACTGAAACACTGGCTCGTGCTTTGTAGATTGTTACCTGCTTGGCTGAAAAGCCACTGAGGGCGACTACTTCTCTCAAACTAGGAGCTCATGCCCATTGTCTTACATCTCTGTGGTGACCCGTGCAGGGCCTGACCTGAGCAAGTCCTCCATTCCCAAGCAGTAGACCGAAAGCAAACACCCCTCATGTGCCAAGGACCATTTTATAAATACTGGCTAGGGAGAAAAGACACATGCTTGGGAGACACAGCTCCCAAGGCTATGACTACCTAGCAGGCAACTCAGAACAAAAAGCAGACTATCAAAACACAGTGAAAGAAATGCAGGAAGGACACAGACACAGGCAGGACAACTAAAAAAAAAATCAGAGAAGTCTTGACAGGAAAGATAAACCCCGAATTGGGGTCTTGAAGACGACATGAAAATTAACCATATGGACAAGAGGGCAATAAACGATTTCATGAAAGAAAAGAGCCTGTCCAAGGCAGGGGGATGAGAAAAGAAAATAAAATGCATTTCTGTGGTCAGCTGGAAGGTAGGTGTATATATATGGAATCAAGAGAAGTCAATACTTGCAGAGAAATCTGGGAGAAGAAACAAAACTCTGATCCTCAAGGAAGCCATTACCTCTTTTGAGCTATAGTTTACAAGGAAAAAATCATCATTTTGCTTAAATGTTGCTTATGAAGATAATTCCAGGAGGAGAACTGTTGTGGTTGGCAGCTTGAATACATTTTCCAGTGATGTCATTCCAGGGAGTGGAGGGGGTGGTGATTTGACCCACAGCATAAATTTATCTGCATAACAGAGAACTGAGCCATACTGCTTTTCATAGCCAGTTCTATAATGCATCCTCAGCATCCCATATTGGGTGGAACACTTAGTAGACATCCAAAAAATCTTTTTGGTTCAGAATGATCATTTCTAAAGTTTCAAGTTTCTACAAAGTATAACTTGGCCTGTATGGTCCCCACCCTTCTGGGTCCTTATGTTGTCCTAGGCTCTGTCAGTCCCACGCAGCCTGCTAGGGACAGAGAAGACAGAACAATGAGTGCTGGCTTCTGGCACTTCCATAAATGAAAATATAATGATGGTCAATTTGAGATGATTTCCCAAACCATTTTCTGAAATCATTACCAAACCACGTAACTAGCTCGTGAATAACTTGAGGCACTTTTCACAATGCAAAGTCATCAAGACCTAGCCTTAGGATCTTATTTATTGGCATAAAGACAATCAAGTGGGGAGCTTTCCTGGACTGCACTGGGGTAGCAGAGAGCTTTAGCTTCTGCTTCTAGAGTCCCACCTGCTCTGACATGCTTAGGTGGTTAACCATCAGCCGACCAGCATGTGCTAATTGGATGCCCAGTATACATCTTTCTTTAGCTGGAGTTTGGCACTACACAGCCAAGGCCTCTGCTTTCAGGGAGCTCAAACCCACCAGGGGGGCATCTACAAACAAAACAAATGTCGTGACCCAGAAAAAAATGTCTCAGGCTTTGCAGGAATATACAACGCGCAGTGAAGAGGGCAGCTAAATCAAGAGGATCTTCCCAGGATGCTCTAATATGCCTAACCAATACATGGCCTTCCTATTGGCCATCGTTTCTCTAGTATCCTCCGTTATATAAGCAACAAATGAGTCTTCCTCCACCTTACCAATGAGAGTGTTAGTTCACTGTGAAAAAACCTCCCCACCTATCAGCATAAAAAGTCTCATGCCATCCCTGCATTCTCTAATCATATATATACTTTATGTTTTTAAAGTATATATATACATGTGTATATATATTTTTAAAGATGTGAGGTAAAATTCAGGATTAGTTTTACAAGTGGACATTATACAGGTAAAATTTGGGCTTCCCTTTGGTTCCCACTTTGCCTGGTTTGAGATCAGGTACCCTTATTGATGTTGTGGGATGCAGAGCTGGTTCAACATCCACAAGACCACAAATGTAATTAAATACATCAAGAGATGTAAAAATAAGAATCACATGATTATATCATTAGTTGCAGGAAAAGCTTTTGATAAAATTCAGGATCCCTTCTTGATAAAAATCCTTGAACACGTAGGCATAGAAGGAACATACCTCATTCTCCTGAAAACCAGAACAAGAGAAGGTTGCCCACTCTCACCCCTCCTGTTCAACATTGTGTTGGAATTCCTTGCTAGAGCAATTAAATAAAAAAAGAAAATCAGGGGTATCCAAATAGGAAAACAGGAAGTTAAGTTAATCCTCCTTACTGACGATATGATCCTATACCTTGAAAATTCAAGAGAATCTAATCTGTCAAAGCTCCTTGCACTGATAAAGGACTTTGATAACTTCTCAGGGTACAAAATCAATGTGCAAAAGACAGTTACATTTTTATACACCAGTCTTGATTCTCAGCAAATAGTCAGAGAATCAAATAAAAAGCACAATAGCCACAAAAAAAGAGAAAAAAATGAAATGCCTCGGCATCTTCCTAACTAGAGAAGTGAAAGATCTTTACAATGAAAACTACATAACATCGTTCAAAGAAATCCAAGAAGACACAAACAAATGGAAAAATATTCCATGCTCACAGATAAGAAAAATCAACATTGTTAAGATGTCCATCCTACCCAAGGCAGTATACAGATTCAATGCAATACCCATTCAATTACCAACATCATTCTTCTCAGACCTGGAAGTGACAATACAGAAATGCATATGGGAAAAAAAAAAAAAAAAAAAAACCGACCATGAATAGCCAAAACAATCCTTAGTAAAAGAAGCAAAGTGGGAAGTATCACACGTCCAGACTTTAAACTTTACTACAAGGCTACAATAATCAAAATAGCTTGGCATTGGTACAAGAAAAGGCATATGGACCAATGGAACAGAATAGAGATTAAGGAAGCAAAACCTCAATTTTTCAACCAACTCATCTTCAACAAAGTCTCCACCAACAACCACTGGGGAGAGGAGAACTTATTCAGTAAATGTGTTGGGAAAACTGGTTGACCACATGCATAAGATTGAAAAAGGCCCCCTGTCTACCACCATACACAAAGATCAACTCTAAATGGATCAAAGACCTAAACGCAAAGCCTCAAACTATAAGAATCTTAGAAAATTCAGGAGACATCCTTACAGAATCGGAGGAGGCAACCAATTTCTGATCAGAACCCCAGAGGTCAATGTCATAAGAGATAAGATAGATAAGGAAGACCTCATTAGACTGAAAAGCTTCTACAAAGCAAAATAATCAGCATTGTAGGGAGACAGTCCATAGAATGGGAAAGAATATGCACCAACTGTATATATAATCTTATCTCAACGTTAGTCACATCTCCAGGAATCTCTTCCTGGTGTCTTCTGCTCCATGCTAAAGAGACCTACAACTGCTCATATTTTATTATGCCCCTCCCCCACGCCACTGTTCCCTTCACATAGTAGGCACTGCCTAAATACCTACCAGATTAAATAATGAATGCATTTCAGAAAAACCTACACATAGAAAGAAAACTATGTCACTTTTTAACTATATCAAATATGCTTGCTCATCTATGGCAAAGTTGAAAAAAAAAGACAAGTGTCCTTTTTTTGAAAGAAAAATTAAAATGTAATTGCAATTAGGTTTCCCTGACATCGAGCAGAGATTTCCAGATCTCTCCAAGCAGCCCTGCACAACTGACAATACATTATAGTTCAGAGAAAATGGGTTAACATGGGAAAATTCCTAGCAGAAATCTCAACATGCTGGGCTGCTCACGGGCTTTTCACACTCTCCCACTGAGTTTGGGTTTATAAAGCAGGGGTTTGAGGAGTCAATGAAGGTTCTTATGGAGACAATCTTCTGAGATATATTTTAGAAAAAGGAAAACCTCAGGCTTCAGTGAAGGATGTCCCAGGGTGGGGAGAGATGGGGAGGTTCACTTGTTGATGCATCTTCCCTACTTTTCAAAGTTGTCTGGCACAGAATTGTTAATAAATATTAATTGAATAAATGAAGGAAGGAATTCGCTACTTGTTTTAAGTAAGAATATAGGAGGAAAAATGTAAGTTTTTCAATGGGAAAGATCAGTTTTAATCACTAAATTTTATGTGAAGTATTATTTGTTAAATTTGGCAAACAAACAGCAACACATGTGAGACTAGAATCTTGAAGAGAAGTGGAGATGTACAAGTCACGAATAGGGAGGTTGTGTAGACTGTGATCATATTTGATTCACAGCTGCCTGGAATAAGACATTGTTTTTAATAAGTTAGAAATGCTGCTCTCAGATTTGTTTTATCCAGCTCTCCAGCTCAAAGACTCTTCAGAATGCATGGTAATAAAACATATGCTCTCTTGTCAGACATCCCGTCCCCCTTCCAATGACACAATCCTGGTAGAGTTCCATGACATGGTGACCTACTTCAAATCTTGAGCCTACTTCAAATCTTGAGCCTATCAACATGTTTTCTGATGGGCAGGCCAGCACAGTAGTTAAGAGTCAGGTTTTCAGAGTGAGATCCCAATGCCTCTAGACCAGCAGTCCCCAACCTTTTTTTGCACCAGAAATCGGTTGCATAGAAGACAATCTTTTCCACGGAACCAGAGGTGGGGTGAGAGGGATAGGATCATCAGTCATTAGATTTTCATAAGGAGCACACAACTAGATCCCTCACATGTGCAGTTCAGAATAGAGTTCCTGCTCCTATGAGACTGTAATGTGGGTGCTGATCTTACAGGAGATGGAACTTTGCTTGCCTGCCACTCACCTCTGTTCAACTCCTGCTGTGCAGCCTGGCTCCTAACAGACCACAGACCACTACCAGTCTGCAGTCCAGGGGTTGGGGACCCTGCTCCAGACATTACCTGGGAGAGCCTGGACGAATCAATGGAACTTCCAGAGTTTTGCCTCTCTTGTGTGCAAAGAGTCTACACTCCTAGTATGTACTTCAACACTTCCTGATGTGGTGAGGGTTAATGCTGTATTAAGTACTTTAAGAATATCTGGGCCGGGCTTGGTGGCTCAGCCTGTAATCCCGCGCTTTTGGAGGCCGAGGTGAGTGAATTGCCTGAGCCCGCAGGTTCAAGACCCGTCTGGGCAACTTGGCGAGACCTCATCTCTACAATAAATCAAAAAATTAGCTGGGCATGGTAGCGCGCGCCTGTAGTTCCAGCTACTCAGAAGGCTGAGGCGGAAGGATCGCCGGAGCCCGGCAGGTCGAGACTGCGGGGGCCGGGAGTGGCCACTGCACTCCAGTCTGGGCGACAGAGTGAGACTCCAACTCAAAAAAAAAAAAAAAAAGAATATCTGGTTCATGGCATTCATAACTGTTAATTAGCATCGCAATTATTATTTTCTTTACTGTTATTTAATCTATCTGAAACCACAGTTGCAGAAATTCCACAAAGAATGAAGAATGCATTATCCTCATCATTACTAGTTGGCTGAGACTTGATTCTCTGTGTCATTTTTATATTTATTAAAATGATTCAGTCAAGTGCTCTATTAATGCAGCACCACATTAAGAATTACATTTACACTACAGGGATTGGAAAGAAGCAGGTATGGTTTTGAACATTGAAATAGCAAGCCTAGAGTGCTAGACTCATTATCAATTGATACCAAATGGATGTGTACAATTTGCTATGTAGGCAGCAGTCGAAGATGAAAGACGAAATCCTCATCTCCAGTTCAAATTTCTGCCTAGTGAAGGGGAAATTTTGGAGCACTTGAATGCCCGGGAGAAGCATGTTTATATAGAAAGGAACCAGTGGTTCTTATTTATTTCGTGGTTTATAAACAAAACCGTGCCTAAAGTATCACCTTTGCTGGATACGAGTTCAATTGCAGTTGAATTCTGTGCTCAACTGAAAAAACGGCCCCAATAACTTTCCCACTCCTTTCCCTGGGTGAGGGAAGGACTAAAAATAGAGCAAACTGTGAAACAAATAGGGCCATCTGATCTGCATGCATTTCATCTGGATAACTCTCTTCAGCAAGAAAAGAAATGAGTTGTTTCAGCCAAAGCTGAGATTTAGACACTCAGGTGCTTCAAAGCCAATAATTAACTCAAAATTATAGAACTGTAGCCCATGCTTTGAACATTTTCTCCCTCTCATCTTTTTTATTCTATCAATGAGACTTTCTGGTGGTCAAAAGTTAGTATAAAGCTAAGGTTTTCCTTTAAAAGGCACTTAGCATCGCCAACCTCCTCTTTAAATCCCAATTGCAAAGTCTGTCCCATGCGTATTTAGGTCCACCATCCTCTCCTACAGAGGAAATCATGAAGTACTTACTCTTGCCCTCGGGTGGTGAGGGCTTTGCTCCAGTTAGAACGCTGAGGGAGGGATAAGCGGAAATCCTGAAAGACGAGGGTCTTAGAAATCAAAGCCATTATTTATTATTTGCAATTCATGTTTGCAAAGTGCTTTGGGCTCCCTGGGGGGGAAGCAGGAATACAAACACGGGGTGTGTGTATAATTAATCACTCTTCATTGGGGATTATGGCCTCTCTGGGTCAGAGCCTATTTATACGTGAACACTCACGCAAGAAAGTCACATGATATCAAAACAACCCAGGGCATGTTTTCCCTGGATGTTGGGAACATTCATCCGTAGAATGCTCAGGAATGTAGACTGAAGCTGTCACAGACACAACACACTGCAGTCCGCTCTCGTGACCGGAGATCACAGCACACATTCACATGAGGCTGGGAGACGACTCGACCGTGCTTACTTCGGGACGAGCAGGACGCAGCACTACAGTCACTGTGACTAAGTGCGACAGGAATCCTCTCCCAGAGAATTGTGAACCCAAACCCAAAACCAAATGACCATTCCCAACTCTTCCCTTTATAAACAGTCCACAAAATTGACACGAATGTTTGACAACGAAAGCCTACGAGGGGATGAGCTGTCTGTGGCAGGAACAACTTCATTTTAGAGGCCCTTTCTATTTTTAGATGACATCATGATTTTAAAATCTGCCATAACATATTAGTTTCTGACAAATACTACTAATAATATGCAGCTGTATTTATGTGGCGTTTTGCAAAGCATTTTTCTAGCCATTCATTAACGCCAGAATCTTTTATAAAACGTTCGAAGTTATATAGCTTGACAAAATCTGCTTTTAGCCATTTTTTTCTCTATAGTCATCCTCTGGAAAGTGCTATTGTGTTTTTTGTTTGTTTTCTGGTTTGTTTGTTTTTCTTCAGTGTCTTGCTTTCTCTCTTCAACCCTCTTTGCCTTTAAATTATTCTTTGGTTCACTATTGACCACAGAATAAAGGTACAGTTTCTCACAATGGATTACCAACAACAGTTCCAACTTGCTTTTGTGGTTTTTTTTTTTCCCTCTGATACATCCTCAATCATCAAACCGAAACAGTGAAACAGGGAATATTTTTGCAAGGACATTAATATCCTCCTTATTGACGACAGTATATGTGATCCAGGACAAGATACATCGCCCTTCTGCGAATCCTGGTTAGGTCCGTCAGAAGAGAGAGAGTTGGTCATTCTTTACTGCCTGAGTTTTGACAAGTCATCTAACCCCTCTACTCTCTAGCTGCAAAATAAGGACATTAATGTCTACTTCATAGAAGTTTTGTTAGAAACAAATGTATAATGAAAAAAATATATAAGGCTTTGGCCTTGCATAGTACATAATAGACATTTCAGAAATAGTAATTGCCCAGGAACCTGAACCTAACACCATGCCCAGGGACAGAGTGGTGTCAAATGCCATCACAAGGTTGGCTCAGACCTCATTCATACCACGCCAGACTTTCTGGCATGAATCTGCGTGTCACCACCCTACAAGATGCTAGTCTCCAAGCAAGCTTCTTTGCATTATAAGACCTTGGCCAAGTGTAGCCATTCCACATCTAGGAATTTACCCAGGGCAATAACTGAGGTTCCAAAGATTAAGCAGTTAGCAATTTATTATACACCTGGTGAAAAAAAAAATTAAACCTTAAAATCAACCCAAATGTCCAACAATAAGGAGAATATAAGCAAACTATCTACTTTAATATAATTTACCTGCTAATATATAATACAGAAAAAAATGTTCACAACTTAATATTAAATGAAGATAACTCTAAAATAATGCATGTAGTTCGATTATGTTCACATTTAAATATCCATTGGTGAATGGATAAAAATCACCATAAATTGTGATCTCTGTTTTACTTTACGCATGGTGCTAAGCACTTTACCTATTTTATATTATTTAATCTTCACAATAACCCTTCAGAATAGATATTTCTGTTTTATAAGTGAAGGAAACCTAAGGTCAATGCATATTATGACTTGACCAGGGCCACCAGAACACTGAAAGCAAGCAAAAATCTTAGCACAATCCCTTGGTGGACGGGATTAGCAGTGATTTGTTATTTCTTCTTTTTATATGTATTTGCTTTTAGCTTCCTTTTGATAAGTATGTATACATTACTAATTATTTTAAAGACATCTTTAAAGCAAGTATACTAGGGGAAGGGGCTAAGGATACACCTGCAGACAGGTAAGTAACACCTTCAATGACATAGTACACTTGATCCCAGAGGTATGGTTTGCCCAGAGCTCCCCTGGAGTGGTTTAGGGTAGCCCACTGTCCTGTTACTTACAGATCACTCTGCACTAGGCCCAGCTTCCATTCCAATATCTCCTGGCAGCTTGCAGAAGCCTTCTGCTACAACACCTCCCTGTTACAGCCTGGAATATTTAAACATGAACTACTTCTCTCCATGTGGAACAGCTGGCTAAGAAGCCTGCGCCTTAATTAGCTGTATCTCCCTGGGGATTTGTGCTCAGTAAATTCACTCTTTAGAGAAAGTGCAGCTGGTAGGATGAAACAACGGAGTCAATTGTCTAAAGTTTCTCTTTAAGGGAAACATCATTTGTGCATATATATGGGGGTCGGTGACAAAGGGTTGTTTCTATTCAAAATATTAGGCATTGGCTTTAGAACGAACCACTCAAAGTAAGTCTGTGCCTTAGTGGTCAAGAGCTCAGATTTTAGAGTAGGGTTATCTGACGCAAATCCTGGACTTTCTACTTCACTAGCAATTAATTTTAAACCATTCTGCCTCAATGTCATGATTTGGGATGATACTAATAGGATCAATCACATACAATTACACATGGTTCTTAACGTAGTAAATAGCTTAAGCTTGTACCTTTGTAACCATCACTTATCTATTGTGTGAGAAAAGGTAGCAAGCATAAGAAATGAGCCATCAGCCGGACTCAGTGGCTCAGCCTGTAATCCTGCGCCTTTGGGATGCTGAGGTGAGTGGATTGCCTGAGGCCATGGGTTCGAGACCCACCTGGGCAGAGAGACCTCATCTCTACAATAATTTTTAAAAAAAATCAGCCGGGCGTGGTAGCACATGCCTGTAATTCCGGCTACTGGGAAGGCTGAGGCGGAAGGATCGCCGGAGCCCAGCAGGTTGAGGCTGCGGTGGCCGGGAGCGGCCACAGCACTCCAGTCTGGGGGACAGAGTGAGACTCCGACTCAAAAAAAAAGAAAAAGAAATGAACCATCTTTGCTCATTTCTGCTTGCCAGTATAATTCACAAAGCCCCTGTCTCTGTGATGACATGCAGCTCTCTAGAAGGATGCTTTGGAGACAAAAAATGGGATACAGTATGTAGCTTCCCATGTCTTTTGACTGAGTCTTCATATTTAGTAAAAGATAAATGACCCAAGTTCTTACCGTTTCCTGCATGTAAGACGTCTGATGGGTTAGTGATTATGATTCTGCAATCTACAAACAGATGTCATCTTGTACCCAAGCCTTGATGTGATTTTGCTTTGGTGTCATTTCTGAGCAAGTTTGATGTGATTTTTCAAGTACTGAGCCTTTACCACCTGTACGTGAGTGGTGAGCTGTAATACCGTGTTGGAGGAATCTAAGGGGATCTCTCTGAAGGACTGCTCCCGAGCTGAAGTCCTAGAGCTGTAGTCTTCAGTAAAATGTCGGAATAAAAACTTACTTTAATTTTTGAAAAGATTTGATTTCTTTTAGTCAACAATAATAGTGACTCAGAAGGACCTCAAACTGCCCAGGACCAACTGGTACATTGTGGGGACCCATCACCTTGGTAACAGCATGAGACCTTTAAGTGTCTCCAGGTTCTCCATGGTTGCAGAGGCTGGGTGTCAAAGGAGTAAGTTCTTTCATGAGAACTGCATTTTCTCAAGAAGGAAAATTCTAGCCGAAAGAACTAGGAAGAAATGGCGTCATGTATAACACATACAAAACCTATCATTACAAGTGTCTTCCTAGATGGGAGGGGTTTACTAAAGAAGGTTTAACATCAAAATGGCCCAGAACGGGATTTTCAAACATTGAGGAATGCCAGGCTTTTGGAGATTCCAACCAGCCTCCCATTATGACTTATTCTTGGGCACATATTTCAATGGATGGGAAAACTGCATCAAGGAAAATTCAGAACTCAAATGATCATTATCCAAAGTCCTGCAACTATAGAATTAACATGTAAAAGTCCTCTAAGTTCTCTAGCGTTATTTTTTTCCTGCCTACTTTTAATCTGTTGACTTTTCTATTGGTGTTGAGATAAAACTCATTGTTTATGGTATTACTAATCCAGGCTACTTGAATATTTTCATTTTTCTTATACAATTCAGTCAGTTTTTGCAAAAGTGTAAACACAACATGTAGGCCAGGTACTGTGGCTCCTGCCTATAACTTCAGCACTTTGGGAGGACAAGACAAGAGGATTGTGTGAACCTAGGAATTCAAGACCAATCTAGGCAACATAGCGAGACCTCATCTCTACATAAAAATTAGCTGGGGGTAGGGGGATGCATGCCTGTAGTCCCAGCTACTTGGGAGGTTGATGCAGAAGTATTGCCTGAGCCTAAGAGATTGAGGCTGTGGTGATCCCTAATTGTGCCACTGCACTCCAGCCTGGGCAACAGAGTAAAACCCCAACTCAATAATAATCATGATAATCACCATCATTATCATCAAAACAAAAAGGAAAAGAAAATTTAATTCAACTTATTTGAAAGTGAAGAAAAAAAAGTAAAAGAGGTTTTCAAAAACAAAACTGTCATGAAAAATGCTTTTTCCAATATTTTGATTGACAGACTTTAGCAGATTGCCTTTCAGGGCAAACAAAATCTAGTCATGTGAACATGTCCCAGTTTTGTCATAAATAATTTTAATCCAACCATCTTTTATATAAACCAGTGAGTTTGTATTACTATGTCATGACCAGATTGTAAAATCTTTATTTGTGTGTGTGTGTTTAGATGTATATGTACCTTTATTAGGTGTAGTATGCCAATGTGGTATTAAGTTGACTTATAAATAAATTAGCACTCATAAATAAGTCCAAATATTTTTGTTCATGTGACTTAGGTAAATACTTAATAAATAAACTCGTTTTTAAATTATTGATGAAACCAAACTGAAAATATCTTCAGAATTATCAGCATACATTTTTGCCCGGGTTTACCCATCAAATAGTTTGATGCATGTCACTGTTAGATAATTTAAGATGCCAACATAAAAATGTTTAACAGTGAAATAACTTTAAGTAATGACTACCTTTTTATAATATCTCAGTTTCTATAAATAATGTAGTAAACTGTTGAAAATAAATCAATTAGGTAAATATAAGTGGGATAAGGGATTATAAATGTAATTATAAATGTAAAAATTATAAATTTGCATATAATTTTAAATCTCAAAGTTATGTTAAATTAATAGCTAGTCATTAAATGTCTAGGTTATTTTTAATTGGAAGAAAAATTGTGTTATATGGAAATATGTTTCTAAAACGCATAAAATTGTACTCACCTGTAAAATACTGATATATGACAGAAAGTCAAGTTACGGCTTTCTAAGTTTTCACTAAAATTTAAGGCCACTGAGGGCTAAACATTATAATTACTATATGTAATTCTATTTATAAAGTATACCAAAAATAAATGATTTTTTTAAGTTAAAAAAATATAACAAGCCGGGCTCGGGGGCTCAGCCTGTAATCCCGCGCCTTTGGGAGGCTGAGGTGAGTGAATTGCCTGAGCCCGCGGGTTCGAGACCCGCCTGGGTAGGCGAGACCTCATCTCTACAATAAAATCAAAAAATCAGCCGGGCATGGTAGCGCGCACCTGTAATTCCGGCTACTTGGAATGCTGAGTTGGAAGGATTGCCAGAGCCCAGCAGGTCGAGGCTGCGGTGGCCGGGGGCAGCCACTGCACTCCAGTCTGGGCAACAGAGTAAGACTCCAACTCAATAAAAATAAATAAATATATATATATGTGTGTGTGTATATATATATATATATATATATATATATATACACATATATATATATATATGAAAGGTAAAATGTGTCCTTATTAGCATGCCCTAAACATTGAGCACAGAGGTAGGAAGGAAAAGTGACAGTGGGCAATGCTAATGAGAAGAAGGAAGGAGGAAAGGTAAGGCACATACAACCACCAATGGGCTACCATCCACTACTAGGCGGAGAGAGGGTTCATTAGAAACCCAAACTTCCCGTGCATGCACCTTGCTTATAAAGCAAATTCTTACATGTACCCAGCAACTCCAAAATTAAAAATAAATAAAAATAAAATGTATTCTTATTAAGAAAAACAATAATTTGATCCAATCCTGAAGCTGTTCAAAGATTATTTATAAAACAAGATAGAAAGGAACAGCAAATAAGAGAGAGATGTGAGGACAATTATGCACACAAAGATGTATTTTCACTAAGAGAGGTTAAACAGAAAACAGAATGATTTTGCTGGAGAAAGAATCATGTACTAAAGTAAAATGATTTTTTTTTAAGAAAGAGGACACACAGAACAAAGCAGAAAGTCCAAGTATGTCATAAACCATCTGTGTAAGTCATGGATAAGGCTCATGAAAAGATAATTTACAAAAGGACTTTGTATGTAAGTTTGTTATAAGTAAAAGACAAGTGTTTGTAGCAGTATTCCTAAAGATTGAACTCTGATATTAAAATATACTTTTAAAAGAAACTAAAAATGTGCACCCCTATGTTAGAACAACATTTTTAAAAGTAGAGTTTGGATTTGTTCTTCATGAAGTTGCAATCTTTCTAAAATCGGGATTTCTTTTGAAATTTTCAGATTTATTTTTCAGAAGCTCAACTTTTGTTTTACCTCCCTGCACGTGATTTGCAGGCCATATGACATCACCTTCTGCTCCTTCTCCTCTTGAAAAGGTGGACCTTTTTGTGTTGCTGAGACAGCACCTCTCCCCTTTACCTTTGTCGTCACCTCCTAAAACTTTCTTCTCTGACACTAACTCTGCTATGGTGTCCTGATGCAAATGTATGTATCTTAGATGTTTAGGAAAGCTATGTTTTTCCCTCTCCGGTGCAACTTGATTTTGTACTTTTAGCTTTTCTTGATATGTCTGAATTGTTCGCTATAACCAAGAAACTTCCATACTGTTACTAAGAGCCATGTATCCTGGTCAAGGTACCAGTTTCGTTGTTGTTTATATTACTTTATAATATAGTTTAAACTCATGACTCCAGACATGCTCTCCTTGTATATGATTAAATTCAAGTGTTGTTAATCAAGTTTGACAGTCAGTTATCTAAATGAGCTTTCCATAAGGAGGCACAATCCCACTGCAGGGGGTTATTTTATTTTATTTTATTTTATTTTGTTAACCTTTTAGGTAGTTGGCCTAAAAAACTGAGAAGTTTTTTTTCATGTTATCAAAATTCCTGTGTTGCCTTTTTTAAGTTTTTGATTACTTAGGAAAACTTAGCTTTAAAAGATTAAAGTCCTTACATTCATGTAACTTTTTTATTTCTTTTAAAGTCTTTGGATTATCCTCTAGTTAAATGAATAACTATTGCTTTCAATAATCTGTGATTCTGTTTTGATCTAATTTTTTGAGCATTTTGACATCTTTTTCAGGTTTCACCAGGATCAAAATCTTAAATTAAGTATTTTTAATTAAGTGATTAGATTTATTTGGTAAACTGTATAGGAAATATCAAATAATAAATAACACTTGTTCTCTTTTCAGTTACATTTATAGTATATTATTTATATAAATATTCTAAAAATGATATAAATGTATAAAAATCTCATGTGCTATCAGTAATAATTTTGATTGTCATGATAAATCTTTTCAAAACTCTTATTTGATATATATACTATTAATGTGAGTAATCAGAAAACGATTTAAATTTTATAAAATTCTAATGGCTCTAATGTGGAACTCTCAGTCACGATTCCGATTGTTCCCTTAAAATGTTGCATGTAATAGAAAAAATTAAATTTCTTTGTCAATTGGAAACTTTTGTCAGATTTTAACCATGGCTATTCTAAGTTTTCATCACCCACAGTCACTGTTTTGAATTCTTCTCTAAAAACATTTACAACCAGCTCTAGTCCAAAATTGATTTTCATGGGAAAAATTTAACAAGTATGGGTACCAAAAAGGCAGAAAATTTTAAAAAGAACAATTAATGAAAGAATATGCAAATGTATGCTCCAGCTTTGTGGAATGATTTTCATACTGTGTTTCTTTCAATCTGTAACTGACATGCATTCTATTATGTATGTACTGCTATGCGTAATCTGTAGTATCCTTGTAATTGTCCTGTTGCGGTGTTCTCTTCGGTGCAGGAAAAGGCAATCTTGAGAGACAGAAAAGAAAAAAAAAACAGCAAGATAACCCAAATTTAAAAATAGATCTTATCTGAAGCGTGTTATCTAATGAACAAGCAAGTGTGCTGGACCCAAGGCTCACCCTAACTTGCACAACTGAAGATTACTGATCTTCCCAGGAAAGAGACTTCATAGCTAATTGAGAAAATCAGCATGGGTCTTGCAAATGCAATGGGGGACTGAGTTATCACCCAAAGCAGAAATTTATGAGGCAAAGAAGCAAAGGTAAGAAGTCAAGTTTGCTCATTTCGACTTGCCAGCATAATTTCACACAACCCATGTGATGATGCACAAATCCATGGAAAGATGCTTTGAAGATAAAACAAGATGGGGCACATGACCCCCCGTGCCTCTTGCCTGGGTCACTCTATTTCTTAAAAGCCAAGTGACCCTCATCCGTGCCTTTTCCGACACATAAGATGTCTGACAGGTTTCATGATAATGCTTCTGTAATCTACAACCAGATGGACCCTTGCACCCAAACCCTGATGGGATTCCGCTTCAGTGTAACTTCTGAGCGAGGTTGATGTGATTTTTCATGAACTGCACCTCTACCACCTGTATTTAAGCAGTGGGCCAAAATAAGAGCAGTTTGAAAGAACTGCTCTCAGGCTTAGACTTCGGGCTACATAACCTGCAGTAAGACTTCTGAATACAACCAACTGTAATTCTTTAAAAGTCGGATTTCTTTCTTGAGCCAACACTGACATTGGTGTGCGAGACTCATAATAGATCCTTGGTAAACATTTGTTAAACAAACACTTAGGCTAAACTTATAGAAAAGCCATTTCTCAGGCAAATTCAACTGTTCAAACACAGATTTAAAAGAACTGAGAGGAGAAGGAACTTGAATTTTTTGAAAACTTGCTATATGGCAGGCAAGGTTTTAGGTATTTTACATATTCTTCCTTATTCATAATACAACGTTTTCAAAATGAGAAGTAGAAATTATTATTAAAGTTTGCAACCATGGAGCGTCTCTGAGAGAATAAATAGCTCTTGCAAGGTTACCGTAGTGGGGACCTTCGGTGTCAAAATATTGCAATCCTCCTGGCCTCCCAGCCCAAGGCCCACTGGGTGCAATTCGGAGGAAGAGTGACTCAGAGCTAACTTGGAGACCATTAACTTCACCAGTTCACCCAAACCAGAGAAAATTAGGCACAGAAAGTTAAAGGGCTCCCTCTATACTTAGAGTCTTGGCCTGAGACAGATAACAGCAAGAGAGAGGAAAACCATAAAACACAGATAAGAGAACTCAGCTGCCTTAAGGATTACCCTGTTTTAGCATAAAATAATCATTAATGTTGCTTAGTCTGGCATAGAGTTACTTATGAAAGGATATATCGTGTTGAGTTGGTAGTTGCAATAAGGAAGGAAAACGTATTATACAAAACAAATAATGACATAGTGGTATTTTAGCCACAAATCAAATAAGAATCTAAGTGGGCTATGGTTTCCCTGACTTTCTTCCGCTGACCTCAGATAGTATGATGTCAGGGCTCAAGACTGAGGTGCTACTGACTGTCCTAAGGCTTAAGTCTCACCAGGAAACATGATCAAAGAAGGAAGTCTCAGTTAATGTTGATCTGCTAGAGGACAAGAGGTCCGGTCTGGAAGACCTCACAACTCTTCTTATCGTAGATCTTTAGAGACACTGGAATGCACAGACTTGGTTGCTCAGAAATGACCAACACAGGGACATCAGGTGTCCCAGGTTCACCTGGCTGGGGAGGGGAATCACTGCTAACTCCTGTAACCCATTAGCAGCCACGGTGTGCCACAGGACATGGTAGAGAAGCTGGGCCAGTTGTGCCAAAGTTTTGTGACAGTAAGACTCCTTAGGGATGCTTAGGAATAATATTTTGGGGCCTCATCAAAGACCCGTTGAATCAGGATCCTCAGGAAAACGTCCAGGAAAGTATACATGTCACTGCCGTCCAAGTGAGTCCTGTCTCAGGGGTGTTTCAGGAGTATTGTCTGACCATGATGGTGATTTTCAAACCTAAGTCAGAGCTATCTGGAGGGCTTGTTAAAACAGCCAAAGTTCTGGGCCTCACCAGAGACTTTCCACTTCAGCAGGTCTGGGAGGACAGGGGTTAGGAGAGCATCTGAATTTGCATTTCTAACAAGTTCCCAAGAGAACTCGCTGTTGGTTCAGAGACCCCATTTTGAGAACTTTGGGGTTAGAAGAACTTGTCTGAGCAAAAGAGGGGAAGGGAAAAGAGAGGCTTGGGCTTCATCCCAGAATAAAGTGGCTGGGGCCAGGGACGGCTGGAAATTGGGCCTGGAAGTTCCGCTCTCCATCCAGTTTCTCTCTTTATCTCCTCCCATTCTTATCCTGAGTTTCCTTAACACCCTTCCCACACCCCAATGCTAAGCCTACTCCATCAACATCTGAACATCCACAGGCCCAGAACGACGGAGAAGGGCCATGCAACTATTAATAGCAAGGTCTTAGCCTTCACTAGTGGCAGCCCAGAAAATAAGAATTAAAATAGCAAAGACCAGTACTTTGAAAAAAATTTTAAATAGGGCAAAAATATGGTCATGCTTTCTTAAACTAAGCTGCCTCTTTTAGCTTTTTAAAATATTTATTCAGTCATAACTCTCGACATAAGGTCTTAAAATGCAAAGGATTTGGATTTTTGAAAATACCACTTGGAGTTCACGTATTAATTACATTAATATGATGTACTCATATGTTGGCTATATATAAAAAAAAAGCAGAGTAGACTAAAATGCAAGAATATCCACAACAGGCATTTAAATTCCTCAATAAGTTACTCATGTTAAATAAGTCGCAGTGATTCAGAAAGACTCCTCTGCCTTTTTCTTTTTTGAGTTACAGGAATTTTTAAGGTTCTAATAAAATCCATGGTCCTGTCCACAATAACTGTCCACAGACAGCACATCAGGGGCCCTCAGTTGTCTTGGATGAGTTCACCGTCATGCCACGCCCCATTCCAAGAATGCTTAATGTAAAAACTACAGCAAGTCTTCTGCAGAAGGCACAGTAAATTTTCTTTGCTACCTCCCTAGATTCCAGAATATAAGGAAGTTTTTGATCAGCAGCCCAATCCAGGCCCTAAAGTATAATTTCCCCGAACATTTCCCATCTCGATTGCTCCTCTGTTTCAGACTGAGCACAAGTCTTTAGGATGCATTCATTTCTTTCTTCTGAAGACTGCACCCAGCCTTGTGAGGACCCTGCTATTTTACTCATAGTGCAAAAGCTGTTCTATGATCCAGGTCAAATATCTGTGGTGATTACTCATAGTTTTGCCCTTTCACCTGTAAGGGCCCTGCTTGAGGAAGAGACTGCTTCAGCGGATTTCAAGACAAACAATTTTATGGAAACATTCTCCATGCTTATGTACCTATCTCTGAATACAAGTAAGTATCTGTTAGAGAGGAGAAAAATACAGAAAATAAGTGGCCTTGGAGGCCAATAAATGTCTGTTTTCCAATCATTTTAAAGATTTGAATTTGTCATTCTTAATGAACAAGAGGCCATATGCGAGTACATCCGATGCCTTGCGTGTGACAAAATGGACAGTAGATAGACCATCACAGAGTGTGGTATTTTTACAAAGAACTCTCAATAGTACATGGTTTAGATATTATTATCTTTACATATCTAATAATTCTTAGGTTTTACCATTGCCATCTTCATTGACCATCCTCCCATTTTTATAATAGCTAAGAATATATGAATAGTAAATATTTATAACATGAATATTTGTAACATGAATAGAAGTCTATTGTTTTAGGAGGAATAAAAGGGTGGATGACGAAGAACACGAACTTGAGCTAATCTCTGTTTCATTTCTAAGATCTTGTAAAAGCAGGCTAAATCCAGGAGTCCAGGAACTACAGGAACATGTGCAAATTAATAAATAAAGTGTAAGATCTTTTGCTTGTGTGGTAGTCCTGTGGAAATGTAATTAGTTCAAAGACCAGGACTGAGAGAACAGTAACAGACACCTCCTGGGTTCCTACTCGACCAGCCCAGGTAGACACTGCTGATCACGTTTGCCTTCCAGCCAGGCCCAATGTGGCTTCAGTATTGTTCCCAGGGCAGCCATAACTAATCGATAAGGGTTGCCACGAGCGTCACCGTGCTTGGACAAGAGATTTCTCAAACAGTTGACAAGACGTGGGTTTTCTCACGTTAACATTCACCAGACACACTTTCGAGTGAGGCCTCCCCTGACCACCCTGCCTTGGGCACCCTTCAGAGTGAGCTTCCAGCTAATGAAGCTTTCCACTGCCCAGGACGGATAAAACATTCTAGCAAACCGTGTCATCCCAGATTCTTTGTTTATTTCTTTCAGTCAAACAGCCTGCAACTGCCAGCAAGCATACTACTTCCTGTTTGGAGATGCAGCAAGGGAAGAGGCAACAAACTGGTTCTGGCATGTTAGCAAGAAAATTGGAAATAACGCGCAAAGATGATAAGAAGGAACGATGACGCCCAGCTTTGAGGAAGGGCCTGGTCGCTTGCCGAAAAGCACAACAGAACTGTCACTCACTGCCAGCCCCGTGTTGCAGGCAGCAACTGCATCCGTGACAACAAAGACAGCAGCTCATTTCCGTGTCACTCGGAGGCAGACACCTGCTCGCGTTTCACACATACTGGACTTGGCCCATGCGACTGCCCTCCGTGGTTCTGTGGTTATTACAAACGGGAATTCTGTGGTTCAGAGGTGTTCAGGGTCTTGTCTCAGGTCACCCAGCTAGTAAGTGACCCAGAGCTGTGACACATCCCGAGGTCCACCTATACCACACTTTAGTCTGATGGGGGCACCAAAGGACAATGAGAGTAGGGACCCCCAGGATGTCCTGGCGGTTGGAGAAGTTCACTGATTTGCAGAGAGTGGCATGGCTGCTTCGCAATGATGTTAGGATTAAAACAGGGGCTGGCCGGGCTCGGTGGCTCAGCCTGTCATCCCAGCACTTTGGGAGGCCGAGGCGTGTGGATTGCCTGACCCAAGGGTTCGAGACCAGCTCGGGCAACTTGGTGAGACCCTGTCTCTACAATTAAGAACAAGAACATCAAAACACACAGGTGCTTGTTAACCTTAGTCTGCAACTCTGTATTTAACTCATAGAGCATGAGGTAGTGTGGAGAAGGTCTTTGCAAAGGTGAAATGTGTGCCTGGTGTGTCAAGGAGACTAAGCATTTGATAATGGGTCAGCTTTAGAAGGGGATTGCCACACGGAGCAAGCTAGTTCATAAACATCAGTGAGTAGCTCTGAAGACCAATAGGGACAATGAAACATGTTAGTTCCATTAGCCCTGAGTCTGATGCCTTAGGTAGCTTACCCAGAATCATCTCCCAAAAAGAGGTTAGTTTTTTGTTTTTTGTTTTGTTTTAATTGTGGAAAATATAGCTTATTTAGAAAGTGAATGGTGGGGGGGTTCACCTCCCCAAGGCAGGGGAGGGGAGAAAAAGGTTAGTTCTAAGTCTACTCAATGCCTCCACTTATCAACTGTAGCTAGGATGACCTTATAAGCAGTATGCCAGGAACACTCTCAATTTATACCTGTTGTGTGGGTGAGATTGTGATTAGTACCTTCTGGTCAGGTGTGGTGGCTCGCACCCATAATCCCAGCACGTTGGAAGGCTGAAGTGGGAGGATTGCTTGAGGACAGGAGTTTGAGACCAGCCTGGGCAACGCAGGGAAAACTGTCTCTACAAAAAAATTTAAAAATTAAGACATGGTGGCATATGCCTGTATTCCTAGCTATTTGGGAGGCTAAGACAAAAGAACTAAGCCAAGGAGTTTGAGATTGTAGTGTACTATGATCGCACCACTGCACTGCAGCCCGGGGGACAAAGTAAGAACCTGTCTCTCAAAACAAACATCAAACAAAACAAAACATAACAAGATAATTAGCATCCTATTGTGTTCTCAGGAGTTTGCCCTGGTGATAAATTACTGGATACACTAATAACAGTGCTTATGATAAAATATTGCATTTTCTTTTCTGGATTATTTGTATCATGCAAGACCATAGGCTCTTTGAAGACAAGAAACATGCTTTATACGCCTCTGTATTTCCAAACTTCAACACAATGTTGGGCACCCATTTGAAGACTTGGGAATTAGTACGTGTTGACTTGGTCCTAAATGTTTTCCTCCCGACGTTTCCATCTAAGTTGCCACTACCTCAATTTCTGCCTAAAATCTAGTTTTTTAATATAACATTTCTTTCAACTGGCAAAACATGTAACAGAATATCCCACAAAAGCCTCCCATGCAAGCCAACCCTTCAGCGAATGCTCTGAAGTGAGTAAACATAACATCTGCATTTTCTGTATAAACATCACAGATTTAGAGCGAAATGACCCAGAGCTTGCCTAGAAATCATTTGTGATGTTGATCTGTTTCTCTCATTTCATTGTCTGCATCCTTGTTCTTCACTTTATTTAAAGAAAAGACTAACTGACTTCTGGATGCAGAAATGCTTTTCAAGAATGGCGAGACGGCATTTAGTTGGAAGGGGGCTGTTTTCCCACGAACGATTCATGCAAAGGCCATCAACCCATTACGTGATTTGTATTCCATAAATACCCAATAGTATGAATATAATTATTTGTTTGATACACTGGTTAAAATTGCCCATAAAGCTAGTCTCAAAGGACGAGGGGACGAGTAATATAGGACAACGTTGTAATGAAGGAAGGTGAAGACTCTTAATGGAACAGTACAAATCATGAGAATCAGAGGCTCCCTCGCCAGGCTGCCCCTGTCTAAAACTCCCCACAAAACCTCTCTTCCCAAAGAGCTGAGAAGGTGCACTTAGGCTAAGGTGGGCAGCAATAAGCCCTGAGGCTACAGAGCACAGAACCAAGGACCATCCAGGGAAAAATGGTCACTGAAAGTCAAGCAGGTTGTCGGTTGCAGCAGTTGTAATAAATGATCGGAAAACAGGACACAAGTCAGGTGTTTGCCAAAAGAAGAAACCTCACAAGATGAGCACTAATCAGTGAGTTTAAGGTGGGGTCTGAGGTCCTGGCTTTCTAGCAAGGAGCAGGCATGTAGTAAACAAGTCCTGAAGATCTCTGCATGGTGCTACCGTGTGGCTGCAGGGGTGTCTGTGGGACCAAACTCTACGGGTGCATTAGAATAATCTAGAGGACTGGTTAAAACACAGAAGACGGCCCAGACCCCAGAAATTGGGAGTGAGTTGGTCTGGAGCAGAGCCAGTGATCTGCGTTTTCAATAAATTCCCAAGCAATGCGAACACTACTGGTCAGGGACCACACTTGAGACACAACTGTGGGGTCCCTATGATCTAAGATCCAGGGCAGAGCCGGTAAAGTTACAGGACCAATTTATCTCATTCACTGTACACGTCTCTGATGTAAAGTTCTTTTAAAATAGCTAATTTTAATGGTTGTACGTTGCACCTTGTTCTGGAGACTGTGCCCTAAGGCAGAGGTTTTCAAAGTGTAGTCCCTGAGTCAACAGACTCAACATTACCTAGGAACTTGTTTAAAAAATAAGATTTTGGGCAATCCCTTTGGGTCCCCTCCAACTGTGGGTGCTTTTCTGTCCTCTCAATAAATCCTACTTTCTAAAATACTACTACTAATAGCAATAATAATAATAATAATAATAATAATAATAATTTCTTAATAATATTGTTATTAAATAATAATAATTTCTTAAAATCCACACCTGAATTAGCACATCAGAAATTCTGGGAGCGGGACCCATTCATCCGTGTTTCAAGGAGTACTGAAGGTGATTCTGGCACCTGCTCCAGGCTGAGCAGGGCTACCTTAGTGTGAAAGCAAATGCTGGTGAGAGGGGGCGAGTGAGTGGATGGAGCGGTCAGGCTCTGTTTCTCTTTAGTTTTCTGTTCCTCGTTTTCTCTTCTGCAAGTGCAGTGGGCGGGCCCACAAGTTTATTTACTTCCTCTAAATGGGCACCATCCCCAGTTATTATAATGATGAGTCGTCCTGATACTCTGAGACTTTCAAAATGCCTCAAATGTTTGAAACCACATCTACCTTCTGCATAAGCAAAATAAACAAATTAAAGTCTTAACATAAGCAAGAGAAGTCAACAGCTTGACTCTGGGTATATAAAAGGACACGGGTAAGGGAAGAAGGAACAAAGTAAGTTCATGGAAGTTGTATTCTTTCTCCAGAACTGGTCCGTTTCTACAAGGGAGAGAGCCTTCTCCCTTCCAGGTAGTTCCGCAAATCAAACATCTGAGTTGCTCTAAGGTCCTGTCTCGACTTGCAATTGCACCTACCAGCCTAAAATCCCTAGACAGAGAGGCCTCATCAGTAAGGCAGAACCCACATGGGAAGAGAACCCACATTGGTGCAGGAGAAAAGATTTCAATAAAGTGACGTGGCAGGCGTGCAGCTGATGAAAGCCTGTGAAACCCCGGGGTGGAGGCCTGCTTGTTTCTCTGCTTTTCTTCTTTTGTCCCTCGCTCTTCCCGGTTCTCAGTGGCTATTTCGGTCCCCTGCGGTTTTCTGTTCCGAGGCTTCCCGAGCCCCCTTTCCCTCTGCTCTTGTCTCCCCCCTTTAATTCTGATTGCTCCAATCTGGTTCTCAAATGAAGCCCTGAAGCCAGAGGATGAAATCATTCAAATATATCTCATCCCATCAGGTTTCACTGGCCAACTATGCCTTCGGAGATAATTCTAACTCCATCATAGGTTGAATGCCCATGTCATGTGGGTGCTCCACTCACAGTACCGCCAACCGTGTATTTGTGTTTTAAGAAGAAAATTACCATGAAACTCTGATGACAGATGATTAAAATTCCCAACATACCTCAGGTCATGGCATCAAACAGACCCCTACCACCATGTTATTTAATAGTTAGGAAAATTTTATCAGAAGGAAATAGGAACCCCCAGGGGTAGTGAAATTTCAGTATAGCTAATGTGAAAGCTAAACCAAACTTTCTTTTTTTTTTTTTTGAGTTGGAGTCTCTCACTCTTTCGCCCAGATGGAGTGCAGCGGCTGCTCCCGGCCACTGTAGCCTCGACCTGCCGGGCCCGGGCAATCCTTCTGCCTCTGAGTAGCCGGAATTACAGGCATGCGCTACCACGCCCGGCTGATTTTTTGATTTATTGTTGAGATGAGGTCTCGCTGCCCAGGCGGGTCTCGAACCCGCGGGCTCAGGCAATCCACTCACCTCAGCCTCCCAAAGGCGCGGGATGACAGGCTGAGCCACTGAGCCCGGCTATAAACCAAACTTTCAATCATCCAGTCAACGAAAGACCTTAGTGAATGTCTACAATATGCTCAACTCCGATGTAGGTACTAAAGACACAAAGAACAACACCCGGGCCCCTTGGAGCTTACATTTTAGGTAGCCAGATAGGCAGTAAACCAAAAAATATATAGGCTATAGTTCCAGGCTAAAAGCTGATGAAGAAACATCAAGCAGAGTAGAAGGCAGAGTGAAAGTTCGGGGCTGACCACTTCCTCGGGATCCTCAACCCTTCAGCGCATGGCTGGGGACTAGGACAAGGTGAGGTTTACAGAGGCCTATTTGAAACTGAGCCATGTGGGTTTGTAGGTGACAGAAAGTTAACGCAAAGCCCAGTGCAGTCGCCTGCTGGGCACATTGTAGAAATGGGTGAACCAAGCCAACGAGAGCAGATGGGAAAAGTCAGGGACCAGATCATATACAGCTTGTTAGATCCAGAATGAAGCCTGAATTCCCTTCTGCCTGATGAGAAAAATCACTGCAGATCTGAACAGAGCAGTTGGCCTCTCCCATTGTGAAAGGACCGCTCTGCGTGCTCCGTGGAGATAAGACTACTGCTGGTCAGAGCAGAGGAAGCAGAGGACCAGGGGTCTGGGAGGAGGCCTGTAGTAGTGCCAGGGGAGCCGATGTGTGCATGGGTGCTGGCAGGGAAGGTGGGCAACAGAGTTCAGATTCAGAATCTGTTCTGAATTTGCCTGCAAAGGGCTGATCAGGGGCTTACAACCTCAGAGATTTATTTCGTGACTTCACTCTCAAATTTAACTCAGGCAAGCATCTCTGGGAGCCAATTACCTAATAGTTCCAGGATTTGTGGTTGGTCACTGGGGACTGGAAGCGGAAGTTCAGGGACAAGTAAGGCTGCAACATAGTAAGTGTCCTGTCCTGTCTGAAAATCCAGACCTCGTTTTGAAGGGGGTCTTTGAGTCGATGTCAGTGTTAAGTAGATGCACATTCAGCCCCATTCGGCTTCTTTGTCACATTTTTCCAGCAGAGAGCATCATCTCAGCTGTTTCTGGAGCTCAGTACGTCATAGGATTCCTGGCAGGTGCATGTGCAGATGCATGTTGGGGTGGGGCAGAGTTGTTCACTGTGGTGGGTGGTAGCGTGTGGTCACTATTGCCTAGACAGTCAGGTACAAGGTAGTAACACAAAACAGACCAATTTGTGTTAAGTTGTGTTATTGCTTTTAAATTCTTTAGAATGCACCTTCTTTTTACCTGCCCCCAGGCCAGATACCTCCCACTGCCTGCTCTCCGCCTCTGTGATGCCACTGGTAACTGGTCTGAAGAAATCATCAGATCAAGGGGCTATAGATACCTTTTGAACTGAAAGAAATCTTGAAAGAAACAGAAGTTTATTGGGGTTCATTTAATTTCCCAAGGCCACACACATTGCAGGTGGAAGAATGTTCAAACTGAAGAATGTTCTCCCCTCACTAAGAATTGTGTTTGGAAGAAGAAGAATTCTCGGTACTTCCCAATCATCCAATAACTGGGAAGAGAGCAAGCATATGGATGAATGGGTGTCTCTTGTGATGTAATTACAGGGGGATAGCTATAGAAATTGAGAGGTGTAAATGCTCTCAAGGTTTTATACAACCCTAACTGCATTCTGTTAGAACAACCTTAAGAATCATCAAGACCAACCTCACGGCCCTGGTCCTGACTGAGGTACACAGAAATGAAGTGTCTAATCTAAGGTCTTTCAGTGTTTTCGTTTTGTCTTTTTACACTCTTTAGTTGAGTGTCAGGAGGAATTATACTCATATTTAGAGAAGTTCACATAACTACCGGCGGTGCCAAAAAAAGTATACACATTTTCAGAGATATTATCTATATATTACTTTCCAAAGTTGAATTGAATTAAGGTAGGAAGGTGTAGTATGACGTTCACTCAAAAGATGGCGTTAATCAAATGAATGCTAGCATTACCATGCGACAGGCAGGACAGTGTTACAATTTTAATACAGTTTTTTCCTTTCCAAAATGTGTAAATGTTTCCTGGCACCTTCTGTATAATGCTCCTTATCTTTTCACAAGTAGAATGCATCTAGTCCCGGAAACAGAACATTCTAGCATCCCAAAGCCCTGCACATCCCCTGTCATCATTCCATCCCCAAAGTTAACCTTTATTCTGATTTCTAATAGTATACATTAATTTTAATAGTTTTGAAATTTATTTTAAAAATAAAAGCATGGAAATTGTGCCTCTTTTAGGTCTAGTTTATTTCAGCATTGGGTTTGTGAGAATTATCTATTTTGTTTCACGCAAATGGAAGCCATTCATTCTTGTTGCTTAGAGTGTGTATTTGAGTTCTCAGTTTTTAATGACTGAAAAGGACTGGAAGTGTGGCAGGAAGACCCTAGGGTGACCTTCATGTTCTCACCCTGTATAGAACTTCAGCTCCTGAATGTAGATGAGATCTGTGACTTGCTTTGACAGATAGGATATGAGGAACATGATGTGATAGCCTCCCCATTATTAGGTTACCTCATATTGCAAAGATTATGAGATATTTCCCTTAAAATTACAAGATCCGTTCGTCCGTCCGTCCATCCATCCATCCATCCATCCATCCATCCATCCATCCATCCATATACTTACTCTCTCTTGCTGGCTTGAAGAAATAAGCTGCAAAGGCTGACGGAGAATGCCACGTGACAAGGAACCTTGGTGACCTCTAGAAGGTAAGAACAGAGCCTGGATGACAGCCACAGAAAAAAATGGGGACCTCAGTTCTAAAACTGCAAGAAACTGAGTTCTGTCAACGAGCTAAGGAAGTTTGGAAGCAGAACTTTCCCCAGGAGATTCCCCTGATGAGACCATAGTCTAGTTAATGCCTTGATTGTAGTCTAAGCAGTCAAACTGTGCTTGGACTCCTGACCCAAGAAAGCTCTGAGATAGAAATATCTGCGCTAGCAAGGTGCATTGGCTCATGCCTATAATCCCAGCTTGAAGCTAGGAGTTCAAGACCTCTCAGGAAAACATAGCAAGACCTCTCTCTACAAAAAATTATTTTAAGTTAAAAAAAAAAAAACTTAGCAAGGTGTAGTGGCAGACACCTGAAACCCTAGCTACTCAGCAAGCTGAAAGGGAAGGATCACTTGAGCCCTGGAGTTCAAAGCTGCAATGAGCTGTGATCACACCCATGCCCCCCAGCCTATGGAACAGAGCAAGTCTAACTAACTAACTAACTAAATAAATAAATAAATAAACAAATAAATGTCTGCTCTTTTAAGCCCCTGCATTTATAAGAAAGTATTACTTAGCAATAGAAAACTAATATAAAAACCTGGCTCCCTGGCTTTCTAGCAGTTATTTTTACTCATTTATGTTGCTAAAGGTAAAACACACCTATAAGCACCTCAACATCCTTCCTCTATAATTTATTCTCCATAATAACCAATTTGGTAAATGTAGATCCTGTGATACATGTCATGTGAAGCATGATCTGATTTGATCATTTTTCAATTTATAGTGGCCTGTTACCTTTAAAAAGGAATTCACCAATTGGACAGACACTAGTGTGCAGACTAGCAGAGGAAGCTGGAGCTGGTCATCTCAGGACAATTTCCTGGGAGAAAAAAAAGGATCTTCGAGGAGGAGAAGGAAAAAAGAAAAGAAAACTGGGGTCATCTATTTTCGTGACGCTATTTTCAGGGTGTATTTCCCATAGATGCATCTTAAGCACTTTGGAGCGATGCCAGCCAGGGTGCAATGTAGCTGGACGTCAATATCATGACAACATAGGCACTTAGCAGTAGGACATGACGGATGCAACTCACCTGCTAGCACGAGAAGAAAGCTCGCCCGCTCTGGGGAAATAAGTTTCCGATAGCCCATTTCTATTCCTTTTCACTTTGTCCTTGATTTATTGCCTTTGCCTGGCTTCCGCATGACAAAGCCTTCAGCTTTCAGCACAAAATGATATTCCAGACTCCACTAAATATATTTGTAAGACAAGGGCAGCCAACAAAATTAAACTGCCGGCACAAAGACTGGCTGTTATTTAAGGCTGGAGAGAGATTACGGGGGATTATTACTTTATCAAAAAATATTTCAGCTAAGAAACGAGTGCTTACTTCTCCAGTACCTTTGGCTGTGTGCTAATTTATCTCCCACCTTGCACGGATTTAGTCTTTCATTGCCACTTTATTGAAAAGCCTGACAAATGTCGGCGGCCTATGTTGCTGGACACCCAGGCTTACTTAGTTATTGCTGAGGAGAGCAGGAAATCAGGACCTTCAGAGGGGAATTACGTGTACTGTTTCTTTGATTTTTATTGTTGCGCTTTCATGTGAACTATCAGGCACTTCGTCTCTAATCTCATTTGTCTTTTTAGAGGTCCCACCTAAGGTGGGCGATGAAAACACCTAGAAACAAACAGCATGACTGTTGTGAAGCTGAACTTGGTCGTGTTTTTTTGCCATAACTTTTTTAAATGCACTATATTGCCTGCTTTAAATTGCCTATCTTTTAAGATTTTTCCCCCCTCACACCCATCATACTTTGAGAGGAAAAATACCTATCAAAATTAGAAATAAGAGCATGAGAATAATCCATTTTTGTTAACATCTGCGAAGTTCTTGAAGTTTTACTCTAATTTTAGCTCCATGATTTCAAGTATTGCTGTTAACTGATTTAATTTCTTCTCTTTCATCTTTAGGTGTGCTTTAGTGTACCTCAAAGACATGACAGAGAGCTCTTTTACAAATGAACCATCAGAAGCTGCTTGTAAAAAGGATCTTTTGCTTAGAAAAAATAATCCCTAAAAGAAGCTCTTAAGCAATTTCACTAGGAAAAGTTGTCTGCAATAGTGTACTATGTAATGCCTGTAGACACGAGGCCTTCGCACTGAGGTAGGCCAGGGATCCTGAGTCCTAAAATTTGTATCCCAGCAGTGGATACCAGTGAATAGTGACTGTGACAATTTCCATCACAGGCTGCAGAAGAAGTCCACTAGGAGGCACTTAATGCGATCTTTGGGAGGGGACCAGGAGGGTTTCCCACTGGAAGTGACATTAAACTGAGACTTGAAGAAACAAGAGTTTGCCAGCATGGAAGGAACGGAGGCAGGAAAGAGGAGAAAGTATAAGGCAAAGGTAAGAACACGTACAAAGACCTAGGAGCAGCCGGAAAACACTGCATTCAATAATCTGAACATAACTCAATAAAGGGGTACGAGAATAATAAAAATGAAAACTTCAAAGGAAAGCAAGACCCTGGGGAAGAGAAGAGTTTGGAAATGAGCCTGCAGGAGCTACTGAAGATTGGATGGCATGAATATATGTGAATTTTTGAAAGATCACCCTGGTTAGAACAGACAATGAATTAAAGGGCCTAGGCCTAGAGCTTGGGAGAAGTATTCGGGCTCCGTGGCAGTCATCCAGTTCCAAGATTAGAGTGGCCAGAACAAAGATGGTCAAAGTCAGAGCACAAAGAATTAAATAGATTTAAAAGAGACTGAGGAAGTAGATACGCTATGGGGGAGGATGAAATATAAAATATTGTATATTTGTTTTTGCATCTTTAAACTTCAGTCACCATCAATGTGCTCTTTGTTTTATGTAATACACCTATCGAGACACTTTTTTCTTAAATTCATCAATTTTGATGCCTTTTCGTGCTTCTGCCATTTTTTGTTTCATCTCTTCTACATCAGGAAAAAGTTTCCCTTTGAGGATTTATTTTTTAAATCAGGGAAACAAACAGAAAAGGCATGTGGAGTGAGATCAGGTAACTAGGAAGGGTAGGGCACAGGGGTCATGATGTTTTTTGGTAAAAAAGGATGAACACTCAGCGTGGTGTGGGCAGGTGTGCTCTTAAATCCCCCATCATGAAATGGGCTAATGTGCTGAAACAATCTCAAAAAAAAAAAAAATCACTGAAGCCAAATGCAGCCTCCCACGACAACCCTAGCTGGGACACTGATGCCGACGGGTTTTTAGACCCCTTACCTATCAGGAAAAGTCTAAACTACCAAGAACCCACCCCCCAAAAAATAATTCCATTGGAGGGGGGAGGGAAGGTCTTCCCTCATACAATACAAGTAAATTCAATACAGTGTGGTGAGAATAGACTCAGAGAGGTAAGGAAGAGAAAGAGCTAGATGATACTGGTTTCTGACCTGGACATTTAAGTGAATGTAGAACATTTCTCTGAGAAAGGGAAAATTCAAGAAGGAGCAGATCCAGCTGGGAGGAAGAGGAGTCTGAAGTGGCATACAGTCACCAGTTGAAGTCATGGGAACGAATGGGAGATCTCTGTGAGGACGTATCTTCTCTCCGAAAAAGGCAGAACTATCACAGAAAGTCAACATTCAAAGAGCAGACTCAGGATGTGGCGCCCATACAGGAGCCTGAAAAGTGGTTATCGGAGCTCTTACACTCTTGTAAGGAGATTGAGGCTTGAAACAGATCTGGCAATGAGCAGCTTCTTGATGGCCTTGGCAGAAACGATTTAAACGAAATGAGTTTAACCGTTGAGAAAGTAGAATCCTCTGCTACATTTTTTGTCTCAGATTAAATTACTTCATCATGCACTCTTCCATTCATTTATTCATTCACTGATTGACAGACTCTGTTCACTGAAAACAACAAAATTGGGCATGTGTGCAACTGTCCACATAACCATTTTACATATCTTCAACCAATATCCTTTAGATATTTATACATACTTATTCATGGGGAGAAAAACTGATTTTCTTTTAACTAAACTGTATACCACTGCCACTATATTCTAACAATGGATTCATTTCAAGCACTTAATTATTTCTTATCAAGGTAATACATTTAAAAAGTCAAATAATATAGAAAAATTTAACATAGGAATGCAACCTTTACTTTTAGTTCCACTTAGTTTTCATGTTATCTTCCTTCAACTCCATTTAATTAAATATATTAATATCTCTTGATTTATCCTTTTTTTTTTCTTTCTTAAGTTGGAGAGTTGGAGTCTTACTCTGACAACCAGGCTGGAATGCAGTGATACGATCATGCCTCACCACAGGCTCGACCTCTCAGGCTCATATGATTCTTCCATCACAGGTCTCCTGAGTAGCTGGGACTACAGGTGCACACCACTATGCCTGGCTAATTTTCTTTTAAAGGTTTTTTTGTAGATACTAGGTCTTGCCATGTTGCCCAGGCTGGTCCTGGGCTCAAGTCGTCCTCCTGCCTCGGCCTCCCAAAGGGCTGGGATTACAGGCGTGAACCTCCACACACAGCTAGCTGATCTATTCATTTTAGATGTTGTATTTTGCACCCCAACAATGGTCAATGAGGCGTGACCTTTCGTAGACCAGGTCACACAAGAACTCTTCCCCTTGCTTTCAATATAAAGCTCTGCTGCAATTTTTTTTTGGTAGGTTTTCGAGGTCCTTATTGCTTGTCTGATGTAAATATCCCTCTGAGCCGGTATCTGTCACTTGCATACTTTCTCTAGGAGTTTCCCTCCAAGTGCCCTTTCTCCTATACCTCATTCTAGGCCTGTAGGCCTGGTCTTCTCGATCTCAAACCTACTGACATTACGGGCCAGATAACTGTTTATCATGGAGGCTGTCTTGGATTTTAAGATGTTTTGCAGCTGCCCTGGCTTCCACCCATGCATACCAGTAGCACTTCCCATCTTGAAAACGAAGAGCGATTCCAGACATTTCCAACTATCCCCTTGGTAGGATGGGGGGAGGGAGTCAAAGCACGTCCAGTTGATAACTGACCTGGATTGGTTGTTCTCTGGGACTTCTGCATGTGTGTCATCCCGACATACCTGGCCTGTTCTACGGTGGGTTCCCTGTTTCCTGGATCATGTCTTTCTCTTTTATGTTTCTTTAATCGAGTGAAGCACACTACGGCAGGCATCCCTCATGACGGCATCGGATAATCCCTGCTTCCTGGTATTTACACCCTGGTTAATCTTCCCCTGCATTAGACTAGGTGACCCTTCTGAATCCAGGTTCTAAAAGACTTTGATTTTGTGTTAGCTGTTCTTTCCCCACCATATCCTTTCTCTGGGAATGCCAGCTGACATTCTGTCTAAGCAGCCCTATTAAAAAGCCAGCATGTCAAGAACTTGAAAGCTCCTGCCAATAGCCACACGAGGGAGCTTGGAAGCAGATTACTGAGCTCTTCAGATTATTGCAGGCTAAGGAGAGCTTGACCTTCAGAAGACCAAGAGCTATAATCATCCAGCTAAACAAATTTGACATTGCTGGCCTCTTGCAGAATTGGGTAAGGAGATAAATGTTTATTGTTATAAGGTGCTAAGGCTGGGGGTAATTTTTATGCAATATCAGATAACTAATACACGCATATCCAGAAGCATCCCAACAAAGACATTCAGGAAGTCTTCAGCAGTGACATCACGCGTGATTGATAATTTGACTAGACATAGAATTCCAGTTTAAAACCATTTTCCCTTAGAATTCTGAAGATGTTTTTCCACCCCCTGTGAATGTCCACTGTTTTTCTTGAGAAGTTCTATGCTGTTCTGATTCCGGATCCTCTGTCTTTAGAGTTAAGATTTTGCCTTTGCCTTGGAGCATGTCTTTTTCTGCTCACTGTGCTGGATAAGAACACAAACTGAACACCAGTTTTCTTTTATTTTATGAAGTATTTTCAGTTATATCTTTGCTAATACCCCTCTAAATGTATTCTCTATCTGTAATTCCTATTGACTATCACATTTTGACCCTCTGACTTCTTTTTTGTTTTTGATTGTCCACTATTTTGTATTTTTGTTCAACACGCTGAGAAAGTTCTTAAATTTTTATCTTCCAACATTTTAGATTTAAAAAATATCCTCTGTCATATATTTCCAAGAGTTCTTTCTCACTGTTTGCTGGTTTTAAAGACCATGTTCATTATACCTTGGTTTGTTTTGCTCACTCTTATCATTATCTCGAATCTTGGAGGTTTTATGGAAGCACTGGATGGTCTTGGTTGTCCATGCACTTTTACAACTGGAGCCCTACAATTCATACTGAAAGTCCCACATTCAGAAGCTGAGCTGGTTAGGAGGTAGGCTTCCTTGTCTGCAGATCATAGGGGTAAACTATTTTCTTGGTGGAAACATCGCTAAAATTCTAGTTATCACATATATTTTTAGGGAGCCGTTCAGTTCACCTATGGAAAAACACTCTCGTCACCTTTATGGAGAAGGAAAAGTCTCGCTGTAAGTGCTTTGGGAAGAGGGCAGCCGCAGAAGGCTGAGTGTCCCAAGCCCTGTGTGCAATCGGCTCTTCCTTTCCAGCTTCAGTCCTGCATTTCCACCTTGCCCTTGTCTTTGGACGATCTTCAGTTCAATTTCTATATGCTAGGGAATACATCTGCGTGGAAATTTTGAAAAAATTGCTTATCTACCTGAAAAGTGAGACTCAAATTAGACAGATCCCAGTGCAGGCTTCACCCACTTTCTCCTGCCTCCTCTCTCTGCCTGACCTCTACGGTGTGTGGAGCAGCACGGGTCCCAGTCTCTTCCAGAATGCCTTCCCACGAGCAGGACTTTGGCAGACATGGGAGCCGAGGCAGCCTTCCTCCTACATCTGCTCTCCAAAACTGTGTTCATATTTCTTACCCACACTAAGCTCTCTTCTGTTCTGTCTTTTTGAGTTCTTGCTTTTAAAAAGTTTTAATTGCTTGATGTCACTTTGGGGGAGCTTAAGAAGGAAGAGATAAATTTGCACATTCATTCTCGATGTTTATAATAAGAACACGCATTTATTACATGCAGTTTTTCTGAAATCCCCAAAACTTTGCTGACCCCTATTAATACTTTTAAAATCGCTTATTCCGATGAAGTAGCACCCCTCGCCCCCATATGCTAATCCACTATAGTATTCCAACTGACACGGACTGTCAAATTTGGCTGACTAGTCTCAGAGTTGGGGGCTCTAGCTGCACCCTACAACTTAAAACATCACAGAAATTGGCACCAATAAAGACATGTTATTTTCTCTTCACTTGATAGTTCTGTGCGCTTTCATGTGCACCAAAGTATGATTTGCTAAATATAAGGAGACATGTGACAACCCCTTTTATTGGCAATGTATTTCTAAACACGATTCCAGCGGGATTTTAGTACTCCTCCTATATTGCCCCATTATCTCTGCCTGGCCCATCTTTTAAATGAAGATCTACAAACACGGCACAGTGGGGGCATTCCTGCCCTATTCAGTGACGAGGGCATGCCGACAGAACACACAACCCAGAAGAAAGCTCAGGCAAACACCCGGAGGGAGATGTCAGGTTCCGTGAGAGAAGCACACAGCACCACAAGGGCTCGGGGAACAGAACGCAAGAGTCTACAAGCTAAGAAGAAAGACTAATGGGCTTTGATTTCCAGGCTCATGGATTCCTTGCTGTGTCTTCTTGACAAGTCATTTGACCTTTCTGGCCCCAAATTTCCTTATGTGTAAAATGAGGATGTATTAGTACCAGCTCCACCGTCATTGTCTGAGGACGAAATGAATTAATGCGTGCAGAGTGCTACAACCTTGTACTGGCTCACACCCAGCCCTTGACAGGTATCAGCTGCTATGAACTATTTTCTAGCTGGGAGATCGAAGAAGCTCGCATGTGGCTGGTGGCAGGAACTTGAACTGGATTCTTAAGGCTGGAAACTACTCCCTACCTGTCTTTCCGCTGTAGCTTCAGAATAAGGGGATCCCGTTTCCACAGCCCTTATTTCTTAACATCGAGAGGTCAAGCCACTTATTAAAGTAGAAACACATCTTCAATAACTTTGAATGAGGAGAAATAATGACAATTCTCAAGGCCTACTTGCGGAACAAAGGGTAATTAACTGCACAGAGAACTGAATAAACTCCGAGCTTGGGCTTTCCGCTGAATTTGTTTCACATCTCAAGATGTAAGTATTTACAGGTCAAGTGCTCTGAGAAGAATAAAAGCATGTCTTTTCTCCAAGAAAATCTTTCTTCACACTGGCTCCAACTATTTTCTTAATCCTTAAACCTCTAATTAGAGTTCTAGTTCAGAAGGTAAACATTCAATCCCCCATTCTCTGTACCCCTGGCTTTAAAATTTCTTTTAAAAGAAAGGTGACTCTGTAGCCAGCCAGCTCTTTGGTCTGTTTTGTAATAACCCTTCTTTGTATTTATGCCTCATCTTTCATGTGAGTTCCTCCAAACCCTTTGCAGACAGGATCTCGTTAATTCCCCACAACGCGGCTGCAAGACCCTTGACCAGCACGATTATCCCAAATTTAGAGATAAGGAGCCAAGGCACCGTGTGCATTCCTTTTTTCTCCCCACAAACAATACAGCATCATAAAGGCAGGTCATAGTTATCCTGATTCTCTGACTACAGTTGTAAGCAACCAGCCCTGCTGAAAGAACAAATAGTCGCTTGATTTTTGGAAAACGTCTGCAGCGCTGTTTAAACTGGGAAAGTACAAAGTGAGAAGACCCAGAAGCTTTCAGAAAATAAGCCACAGAATGCCAGCGTCACAGAGACCCATTCCCCAAACAACCCTGCCCCTCACACATACATGACAGGGGCAGGATGGAACCTCAAGCAGAATAGCCTTAAGAACAATTACACTCCATTAATAAAATGCATAATCCTGACAACCTTCACTGAAAGCCTTTTGGGACACACCAGCAAAAGCTGCCTTGTCTCAACAGTATGGTCACGTTGCAATCCTATAGCGTTTTCTCAAGTTCTCTCCCTTGCTAGAATGTACCTTCTTGTCTTACTGGAGTCAAAACACATAAATCCAATGATACTCTGTGGTCCACCAGGTGGAAGGTATTCTGCTACATGCTGATATTAAAAAAGATGAATCCCAAACTCAAAAAATTACCCTGAAGCCACCTATACCATCCCTTCCGGGAATACACAGAACAGCACCTAGCATGTGGCAGGTATTGTGGAAAGGTGTGTCTCTTCGCAACATTCATATGTTGAAGCCTAATGCCCAGGGTGGCTATATTTGAAGACGGGGCCTCTAGGGTAATAAAGTTAAATGAAGTCATAAGGGTGGAGCCCTGACCCTATGGGACTAATGTCTCTATAAGGGAACCCTCTGTGTCTCCCTCACTCTCCTCACGCACTGAGCAAAGATAATGCGAGCACACAGGGAAAAGGTGCCCAGCCCAAGACACTTCACCTGACACCAGCTCTGCCAATATCTTGATCTTGGACCTCCAGTCTCCAGAACTGCGAGAAAACTAACTTCTGTTGTTTAAGTCACCTAGTCTGTAGTATTTTGTGAGGGCAGCCCTAGAAACCAAGACAGTAGGTATTAAATAAATGCCTGTAGAGCTGACTGTATTTTGATTATTTTTGCTGGCTTTAGTTCCATACTAGCCTTTGGTTCCTGCGCTTCGCTGGAGGATTTAAAGGGCTGACTCCAAAGCTGCTGTGCCCTCTGTTTCGGTTTTCTTTGATGCTAGCCTGTGTGGCTCAGCTAAGGTCCACAGCCAGAGCAGTCGGGGTGGAGGTTCCCCTGCACTTGACTATGTCTCCCCAACAGCATTTTTCAAGGACCTCACTCGGAAGAATCCCTCATCAGTCCTGTGTATAACTATCTTCTTGAGTTCTCAGAGTTTTCCATCTCTCTTTCTCTTTCTCTTTCTCTTCTCTCTTTCCCTCTCTCTCTCCACACACACACACACACACACACACACACACACACACACACACACGCACACCCCCCTCAGTCTTTCTTTTGGAAACAACCAGAAAGACTCTGTTGAAGGTCTGTATCAAGGCGTTTGAGAAAGGCATGCTTGAGAATGTTCATTTTCATGCCTGTGTATATTAAAATCTGCTGGCTGCGCCTTGTGACAGTTGGGAGGGTTGGGGGTGGGAGCGAGCAGCACCCTATGCATTCGATTTCCCCTTCTCCAAGGTAATGTTCCACCCATGCCCGTGAAGTGTTCTGCCTTTAGGCACTGGGCGAGTTTTATTTCCTCTTTGTGTTAAATTTGAATCCCAAATGTCCTGAATCCTAGCCTGCACATTCATGCTCTGATGATTCAAGGATGCAGATAATTCATATTATTACCATTATCAGTAAGAAAACAAAGTGTGTTTTGTACTTTACAGTCTACAAAGCACATTTCCTTACATGATCTCATTTGATGTCTGTCTTAGTCAGCTCGGTTGGCTGTAACAAAATACCATGGACTGAGTGACCCAAGCGGCTGACATTTACTTTCTCACGGTTCTGAAGGTTCGGAAGTGCAGAAACAAGGTGCCGGCTGATGTGGCTCATGGTGAGGGCTCTCCTCCTGGCCTGCCTTCTCAGTGTCCTCATGTGGGACAGAGAGAGAGTGGAGACCGTTCTCTGGTGTCTCCTGCCGTAAGGACACGGATCCTCTCGGGTCAAGGCTCCAGTCATTCGATCTCATTTCACCGAATTACTTTCTTACTCTCAATATAGTCACCCTGAGGGTCAAGGCTTAGGAGTGGGGTTCACAACTCAGTGTCTAGAAATCTTCAAGGACTTTAAGAGTACACCACAAAATACGGCAGAGATAACTGAACGATCCAATTCTATTCAGCATGCCTGTGTTTCTCCCCCCAGGCCCACCACTTAGCACCAAGAACTAACTGTGAGATACTGGATGTGCCCTGTGTTCTGGCTTCATCAGTTCCCTTTCTCTAGGAGGGAGAGGGAACCAGGAGGACTCCTGCTCGCCCTCTAAAGTTGTTGCGTGTCAAAACCGCGTTATTGTGAAATGGACGATGGAAGGACTGCGTGAAACTGTTGGAGAACCCAGACACGTGGAACATGAAACCACCACAACAAAGTCTGAGAGACATCCAAAGGCATTTGGGAGTTTCAAATCCAAACCCAGCAAAGTGTGGCTTGACACAAGTCCAGAGACTGACGTGGTCAGGGCTCAGCAGGCCAAGGAATCAGGCCTTCTGAAGCTAGCGTTCCTCAGTTGGTTTTTCCGGCGTCCTGCTGCTCTGAGTACGCAAGCATAAGCTGGTGTCAGAGAGGTGGTGTCAGGAGGCAGAACGACACTTTGAAGGGCTTCCATGGGAAGGCAGTAATGGCAGGGGTGTGCTCAGGTCGACCCAGCCCTGGCTAGCAGCTGCTGAGTTTTGGCCTTTGAAGATGCTTTCTGCCTGGATTCCTCCTCATTCTTGCCTCCCTTGAGTGAGTCTGTTCAAAACAGAGAGTGGCTCAGCTCATCATTATTCCCTCCAAGGTGTGTGCAATCACAAATGCAGACAGTGCATCTTATGAATGCGTATGTCAAAATCGAGAGAGGCAGAGATCGAGTAAAAGAAAATGCCCAAGCAAAGTCAGGCGAATCATTTGGTGCTGGAGGGAAGCTGCATAGCCACCACAGGAAGGTGACCTGGGAGCTCCGCCTGGAACATGCACCCAAACGATTTTACCCTAGGTGAACTGCCTGACAGTTAGCACTTATTCTAAATTTGGCTTTTTCTTCCTACCATAAAGGAGCCAAGAAGGACAGAGGATGAAAGAGTAAAAACAAATTGATTGGGGAATAACGTAAGGGGAAACTTCCCCCCAATTGAAATGACCTTGCGAAGGGTGGGCCCCTTACAGAACAGGTTACTCCCACTCAGGAAGTGTTCCCAGTACCCCTCCGCATCCGTGTACAGGCTAGTGTCGTTGTGAGAGGCTGCATTCCGCTTCCGTGATTTTTATTTTTGGGGATTCTTTCAACGCCTTTGACCAGTTCATGATGGGTGATTTACGAGCACACCTGCCGCCACTGCGCTGCGTGTTCAGCAGTTTTGGACTAAATATGGCATGACCGCCCCCCCCCCGTTCATGTGATCTCACCCTGAGAGACTTTCCAAATCTGTTTCCCCAGTGAAAAAAGTCCCCAAAGCAAGACATTTTGACCATGTGGAAGAGGCGAAGCAAAAATCAGCAGAAGCACTAAAGAGCATCAACATCGACAAATTCAAAATTTGGAGCAGTGGAAAAAGCATCTTGACAGGTGTGCTGCGTCAAACAGAGAGTACTTTGAGGGTGACTGAAGTTTACACATGTAAGAATAAGCACAATTTTAATAAATAAGTTCCAGGTTTGGGGGCGCCCCTCATTTACATACAGCACATATGTAAAATTGACAAATGAAGAAAATGAGGAACAACAGAAGAAACATCTTATTTTTACTAAAAAATATAATGTCTGACTGGAGAACACTGATTTTGCTTTCATGACTAAATTAAGGGTCACTGTCTCCATGAAGCCTTTCTGACCTTCCTTCCCACAGAGAACTGATCATCTCTGCCTCTCTCACTCGAACAGACTTCGACCCAGCCTCTATAGCGTCCCGTTGTCCAGGCTGGTCTCGAACTCCTGGGCTCCAGGGGTCCTCCCGCCTCGGCCTCCCAACATGCTGAGATTACAGACGTGAGCCACTGTGCCCAGTCACATGTATCCTTAGACCACTTTCATCTCCCTCTCTAGACCCACATGCTCTTTTAAAGATCCTTTCTCCTCTAACTGCCAAGTCTTGGGGAAGTTGTGGACAAAGCCCCAGATTATGGAACTACAACTGTCTGTTCTCTCCTAAGGACACTCTGACCTCGAAACGCCTCTCTCTGCCTCTGCTCTTTCAACCTGGAAGTTAAAATCCTTTTCTTCATTGAGAAAGAAGGACTTGTTTTCATTTGAAAAGATAGCAGCAGCTTAACCTGAATAAGTCTCCAGTTGGAGAAACTTCAAAAATGATGATAGGGAGCAAAGAAGAATTCCAGCCCCTCCAAAGCAAACCCCTGCCAGGGAGAGACCTGTAGGCACGGCTTGGAATCACACTGATCTCTCCTCTGGCCTGGCCAACTAGGATACATAAATTTGTAAGCCGAGAATTTTGTTCAGTGTTTACCCAATTCATCCACCAAACTCCACCCACTGGCTTCTTCACTCTGAGCACTGAAATTAGAGCCACTTGGTACAAACTGGATGTGGGAAATTGCTTTTACATAGTAAGAGCAAAACAGACTCCTGTAAGAGTGGCCCTCTCATCATAACTTCACCGGATTCCCAAAGGTGTCATCAATCAAAAAAAGATTGAGAAACTGACCAAACAGAAGACAGCTCTTAATTCCATCTCATTAAGGTGCGAATCAGTTGTTATAAAAACCCTCACAGATAAAAACCTTCCCCTTTGCTATCTTTGTTTTCCTGGCCTTCTTGCAACCTGTAAGCAGTCTTAACTTCCAACGGTATTTTTATGGGTTTATTTTTTACCACAGTGTATCAACGTGACATTAAAAATATTCCTAGTTCTTGATAATGCAATGCACTTCCCACTATGATTCTGTGGTAATTAGGTCAATGGCCTAATAGAACAAACATACTGAGGACAAGCTGTAAGGATATTGATTCTTCATTCCTCAAAGCAGCATTTCAAAGTCTGCGAATGAAGCCTTAACAGAAAGAAATATTAATGGAGGACTACGCAAGAAGGGAATGAAGAATCACAAAGTCTAAGACTTGAGAAGAAGCTCAGGGATGATTATTTTTTTCTCTCATCCACTGCTGAGATTGTTATTACAGTTTCTCTAACAAATAGTCATTTCATCATAATTTGAAGATCTTCAATGGCAAGGAATTCACTACCACTCACGGTATTTTATTCCATTGTTATAACCTTTGAATTCCTAGGGAAACTCCTTAAGGATAGACCAAATCCAGCTTCTAGTTAGGTTGCTTTAGAAATCTGGGTAACGCGACTCCTTCCTCTATCGGGAACGCCTTTCAAGAAGTTGAAGGTAGTTTTTGAATCTCCCTTTTTCCTTATTGTCATTAGACAGCACCAGATCCAGCTAATCTTTACTTGGTCTTCACAATTCCCAATACTGTGCAGAAGGACTCACAATTAACAAAAGAATGAATGGTCAAGTACAGATTTTGGTTGTGTCTCTGCGGTACAAGGAGATGGCAGGAGTGCCCAGTGTTCCAAATCAGGGTGTCCTCCCCACTGCCAACCACATTGTTCCCTCGAGCCATATGAGGCTGCGGTCTTCTTAGCTGGAGTGAGAAGGGGGCATTCTCGTACTGACCACAGTCTGGACACCCATCTCCTCTGAGTTAGCCCGAGTTGCGAGGACTCACACTAGAGTTTCACATATGCCCTGAGACCTTAGCTTAAAACAAGCAATCAAAAAAGGCACAAGTATCTCCTGGCTTCCTGAATGTAGCTAGGGTTTTAGTAAATCTAGATGCCTATGGGATCAGGCCGAGCTTTTAATGAAGACAACCGTCAGGGTATAAGAAAATAAGACCAGAGAAGAATCAAAAAATGTCCTCCCACTTAAACATATTCAAAGTACTTAACTCATTATTTGTTAAAAACAAAGCAAAACAAAACAATAACCCTCTTGGCTTAGCCCTTGCAATTAACAGTATAGAATATGCCACCGGATTGGGAAAGGGAGGTTGACTCTCAGCTCTGCTTCTTACTTGCTATCAGATTTTGAAATTCCTCAGTTTCTGCAACTATAAAAAACTGGCTGTACCACCAAACAAACAGAGTTGTGGGGAGAATTAAGTGCTGTGTGGATGAGTTATCTAGCATAGAATTGTGTGTGTGATTTGCTACAGTTATACCCATTGCGCGTTTTGAATTTATGGCAGCCATATTTCCCCAGGCTGTACCCAAAAAATGCCCTGGAGAAAATCCTACATCTTAGTACTCTATACCATCTTATTCTGGACCAATGGCATGATCTTGTTTAGAAGGAAAATTGCTGGGCTGATTTTTGGGAGGCCTGGGTCTTGGTTCCAGCACTTGGCCTGATTGGCCTAGGCTTACTTGCCAAACCTCTCCGTGCCAAAGTGTCTTCAGTCAATCTTATTAACCTAACAGAGGCGTGATGAGCAAAGTCGAAGACCTGACATGTTGATATGATGATTTCATCATAATCGTATAGCGATCTACTGAAAATAGGAGGCCAAATAACTCATAATGTTTCCCTCCTGTGGGCTCTTCAAGGCCAGATAGGCTTGGAATGACCAATCATCATCCTATTCCCTCTTTCTCTCCTTTTTTCCTATTTCCTTCCCTTCCATTTTCCTCTTCGAAAGAAGGACACCGTTATACCAGGTAGGCCGTTTTTTAAATTGAATTTTTTTTTGAATTTTTATTGAATTTTAGCCTTGATTCGGTGACCAGGACCCTAGTTCTGATCCTTCCTTTAGGCCCACAAATCGCTCATTACTTTCAAGGTTGGAAATAATGAGAAAACAAGAGATGAAGCAAAGAAAGGTAACATAAAGAAAAAAGAGAGCGAGATGATTTTTGAGAGTTTCTTTGTCATGTCTGGAGAGGGAACCATGTATGCAGCATACCCTGGTCTTCCTGTCTGCTGCTTCCTGCCACTGTCTACCCTGAAAGTAGCTACATGGATTGGACAGAGCTGATCAAAAGTCCAGACTCCTCTCATGACACCAGCAGATTAGAAGAAGAGGAAGAGCACGTTCGTGATCCCAGGACAGTGTTCTTTGAGATCATACTGCAGGAATGTCCACATCTTTGTCCTCTTTGCCTATTCTAAAAATTGATCCATCCCATTGGATCTTGGTCTGATAGTGTGCTTGGCCATAGATACATCAAGTATCCTCCTCCTTGTTGGGTGGAATTAAGTAGTATAGGCAGGAAACCTGAGTTCTCTTAGCAGCCGCCATAACTGGTATCCTTGAACATTCCTTGCTTGAAAGGGGTTCCACCTCCTTCATCACTGCAACCTTCTCATCTTCCATTTTGTTCCCTTGCTTTCCAAAATAGGATTCTCACCTATTACTTAAGTTAACAATGGACAATTTAGACACTTGAGCCTAGGTTCTGTTAGATACTCTACAAACAGAGAAAGAATTTCTGCCTCAGGTACTGTGATATTGAGCATATTACTAGTCCAGAAGCTTAAATAAGAATGTACTATAACCTTGAAAAAATAATTTAGTTCATTAAATTATTGTTAGGAAAAAAACTGTCCTATAAGTATTTATGAATTTATATCAAGCTGGAATAATTACAAAAAGAAAGAACGTGAATACATTTTGATTTATAAAACAGTATTATAGTTTTGTCAACTAAAATGCCTCAGATCTTGCTGTTTGAAAATAGCAAATGCCACAGTTTGACATTATATTAAACAAAATTAGGCCTCAAAGAAGAAATCTGATTCTCAGAAGCAAGCCCCCAGTTTCACAAGGTTATGACTCGCGTATACCAACCGTTTCTCTCTAAGACCTGCACAATCACCTTCTGTTAATGCAGCCTGCATGCATACTCATTGTTTTAACAGCCTTCAGTAAAGAGGACTGCAGCAAAGATGACAGGATATATGTGGCAAGTGTCCTTCTGAAATTCAGAGATGCCTATGATCTCCTCCTTTGCACTTAATGGATTCCAGCACAGAATAAATAATAAAGAATTACTGCTACCCAGTTGAGGCAAATTAAAGTCAATACATTTGAGACTTCAGCAGTGAGTTGACACTGGCCCTGAATACCAATTGCAACTCATAGCAACTCATAAAGTAAAGTATAATCAAGGTTTTGGCTGGAAGTCCAGAAATAACCTGCCCAGGTGGGACCAACTTGAAACTGAAATTATGCAGAGTTCTGGAGGGCACGCACTATCCCTCCAGCCCAGACCGATGCTCCACTGGGCAGCATGCCATTAGCACTCACCATTCTTGCAGAGCAGAACAGCCAGAAAGTCCTGAGAAGAAGAATTGATAAAGAACAAAAGACTGGGTGCCTGGGCTGTCACAAAACTCAGTGCGATGCTCTCCTTGGTTGGAGCCGACTCTGTGTAAATAGCCGATGATGAGAGGCTGACATTCTTGGTCACAGGGTAGGGTTCCTGGAACATGTAAGTAACCGACGTGCCCATCTCAAAAACTGCAGAAACCTCTGCAAAAATAGAAGAGGGGAAGAGCATATGTGGAAATGTTTAGTTCATGATGCAGAACAGTCATCACTTTCTTGTTTCGTACGCACCAGTCACTGGGTGAGGAGTGTCACGTGAATCACATAACATGCTTCCCACTACAGTTTGGAAGTGGCAGGGTCATTATTCTTATTTTCAAAAGAGAAATGTGAGGCTTTCAGAGGTTATGCACCTTGAACAAGGTTGCATGGCCAGAAGGGAGAGCGCAGGTCTGCCTCTTGAAGGTTGGGTCCAGTTTAACACGCATCTGCAGAATGACTACCATGTGTGGCCAGTTTCCCGAGAGGCAAAGATAAAATGTCTCTGCCTCTAGCAGAGTGCAGACAGAAATTTGCTGACGCCATCTTACATTCAAATTTGTGGTCCTAACCGTTCTGTTTGTGTTTTTCTGATGTTTCAGGAAGATTGTGGTTGTAAACACAGAGAGCAGGCCATTGGAGGTGGGCAGAAGTGATTCTCCGTGGTGTTGAGAAATGTGTAATGACCAAAGGAAACAGTAAAGAAGGAAAGTATGGAAGCAGAAGGAAAACCATAGGTTATTCAGTTCTTGGACTTGGTTTTTTTTAGATGTCTAGGCATTGCTACTCAGTTTCAAAAAACAGGAAAGACTTGAGCAAATAGACCATCCCATGGAAACAATCCCTATAGCACAACACGTCGGATGGAGGTCTGCCACCACCAGAAAAAAAACGTGGTATCAACAAATTGATGAGATTCACTTAACAGGAACCTGCACATCACCCAGACTCTGAAAAAATGCTCCGGCTCCAACTGTTATCATTTTGGTTGAGTGGAACTAGCACAGCACGAATCAGCACTAGATCTGAAGTCCCACTCAATTTCATGCTGACCGTGTGGTCCCAGACAAGTCAGGGAACCCTGCGGAGACTATTTTCTCATCTGGTGTATGGAAATCATCAACCCACCTCATCAGCATTTCCATGTGAATGAGATAATGTGTGTCGCTTAAGAGAGTTCCAACTCCTAGTCTCTCCAAGTTAGAGGAGAATTTAACCTGAACCCATCCCAACAGCTTTTACACACATATCTGTATTGACTGTCCATCCGTCCAAATGCTGAGATATTCCTTTTGGATCTAGACTGCTCTTTTGGATCTAAAATTTAATTTTTTTTCTCTGTACAGTATCAGAGTTTGTGGGGAAGGTTCCCTCACAGAGCAACACACCTTAGATTTGGCAGTGATTCTCTGTCATAAAAATTGCTCTGTAAACATAAGCCCATGTTGGCATGATTACTTTCCCTTTGTCCTGAGTGGCTTGTGGAATGTTCTTAATTCCCAATTAAATTCTCTGATTGAGTTGGTGGCACCTAGAGCTAATCAAACCCGGCTTTTGCTTCTTAATTCTATTACAAATTTGTCCCACCTTGTGAAAATTCCGAAGCAGTTTGTAATAGTGCCAAAAAATTAATGTTGCATATTTATGCATATTGCCTAGCAGATTGGGAATACTATTTCATTTTTGCTAAAGGTTCAGAGAAAGCGTTTTGCATTTATCATGCAGGCTACAACATCGGTACTCCTGATGGTAAAAATATGCAGCAGATACTTGTGACAGTAAGAATTTTGGTTAATCATTAGCTTGATTTAAGAATTTTTCCTAAGTGAATTTTTTCAGGGACATTTGGCCCACATTTTGGCTACCATCTCCTAGTTAACAGAATAAAGAGCTTTTGTTTTGTATTGTTTTTTGTTTTTTGAGTTGGAGTCTCATTCTGTCGCCCAGGCTGGAGTGTGGTGGCACGCTCACGGCCACCACAGCCTCGACCTGCTGGGCTCCAGCATTTCTTCCACTTCAGCCTTCCAAGTAGAATAAAGGGCTTTTATTCTATGTCTGTGTGTGTGCTGAAACAGAAATCCAACTCAGAGCACTCTGTTAGGAATAACATATTAGATATAGGTATATCCAGTATGTTACTTTTTTATTTATACTTAGGCCAAGAAATTAAAAATGAAAATCATTTTGTAATTAGAAATGTCAAGCCAAATTTCTGTCATCACTCTTTCTCCAGCCCCCTTCTAATTATTTTTTTAACATTTAGATGCTTTCTATTTCAGCATAAAGCTAAATTCAGCAATATACCTGGATTCTATTACTCTTTCCATTTCTTATGTTTTATAGTCTAAGAGTTTAAGCTTTTTGATCAGTTAGACTGTCTGAATACTCAAAACCATTGGGCTAAGTGGATGAAAACCCTGAACTTGAAGGTGATTTCCCATGATCATAATGCTACTCCAGAAGCAACATTCCTTGAGCACCCAGGTAGTGGAAGGATGCATGGTAACTGGGTTCCAAGGTGTTCAGACACACTTTTAGAAAATAAATACCAATAGAGTTAGCATAGAACTTGATGTGTGAGCCACAAAGACAATGGATGATTGCCATTCAAAAAAGAGCGGGATGTCTCTGAGACCAGAGTAGCCTGAGAGACTCGCAGAGGAGCTCAACATTGACAGGGGCTTGACAGGAGGCATGAATTATGAGTAGAAGCTAGGGAATGAAATGGCACTGGGAGCGTGTGCTTCGCTGAACCGGCCTGGAGACGGTAGAGATGGAGCTGGAATCTGACTCTGCCTGTTTCTCCCGACCACAGAATCCCACTTAACCTCAGGTTATTCACGTATAAATCAGAATGGACTCAAACTTAAGATGAGTGAGGTATTGGAAGAAAGTACATAAAGGCATGGCACATAGCAGGAACTCAATAGATGGTACCTGGCCTTAATAACAGTAATAGAATCAGCTTTAGAATTGAAACAAAAAGAAAGACCAGTCCCTGGTAATAAGTAGTCTAGCAGTTCCTAGAAATTCATTCAAGCTGTAATTAATTTTGAAAATGTCAAACTAAGTGTTAATGAAATAATGGGACATTTGAATACTGAGTGAATATTTCAAAAAATTATTATTGCATTTTTCTTATGATAATGGCTCTGTGGATACCTGTTTTCAATGAGTCCTTATCTTTTAGCAGTACATACTATAATATTTATAGATGAAATAGTATTGTATCTTGAATTTGCTTCAGCAATAAGAACAAGTATTTGGTCAGACTTCATATGCTGTAAATTATCTCAAATGTTTGGTGGAGGACTCACTGAATGCTAAACAAACAGGACCTGTTGTAAAAGATTCCTGCATTGTCCATATTTTACAGATGAGGAAACCAAGAAAACTTGAGGTTGAGTTACACGACCAGTGTCACACATAGATTATAGATGAGGTAGGCTCTGCACTTAGACAGGTCCGGTGTCAGAGCCCCACTATTATTCTGTGAGCTGTCCAGCTCTGGTGATAGAACAGATTAAACAAGGAAAGGTAATGGCGTTTGATAGAATATATTACAATCATTAAAACTGATGCTTACCAATGTTTATGATTTGTAAAGGAAATCTATCAAAATGAAACAAAGAAAATCCAGTATAGAAAATAATGGGCAAAATTTTCTCAGCTGTATTAAATGAAAGCACAACACAACAAAACAAACAAACAAAGCTAGAAGAACACAGAGTGTTTTGAATGATGGTCTCTGAGTCATTAAATTGGATCTTAACTTTTCTAGATTTCCAAATGTATTTTCAAATATATTATCTAACATTTTTAATCAGAAACATTTAAATAATAATACCATGATAGTCCTACCCAGGTTCTTCATTAATGATATCAGTGTTGTGGAGGGTATGAAGTCAAAAAACAAACACATATCAACAAACGGTGCAGGACAAGTGGGTACCCACAGGCAAAAGATTGAAATTAGACCCCTTCCTCACAACAAATACAGAAATTAATGCAAAATGGATAAAGACCCAACTGTGAGAGCTAAAACTCTAAAACTTTTAGAAAAAAACACACATAGATCTTCATAACCTTGGACGAAGTGATGGTATCTTAGCCATGACATTAAAAGCACACATAATTAGAGAAAGAAAAATAGATAAATTGGACTTCATCAGAACTAAAACTTTTGTACTTCAAAAGATACTACAAAGACAGTGGAGAGACAACCAATAGAAAGGGAGAAAATATTTGCAAATCATATATTTTAAAAGTGAACTATATTCAGAATATATGACACATTCTCATAGCTATACAGAAAAATGAAAAGAAAAGCTATTTTAAAAACTGGCACAAGATTTAAATAGCGATTTCTTCAAAAGCATGTGTATACAAATGGACAATAAGCACATGAAAAGATGTTCGGTATCATTAGTCATTAAGGACTAATGTAACCATATAATTGTGACTTTTCTGTGGCCAAAACCACAGTATGATGTTATATCACACCCAGTAGGATTTCTATTATTCAAAAAGCTAGACAATAGCAAGTGTTGACAAGGGAGTAGAAAAGCTGGAACCCTAATACACCAATGATGGGCATGTAAAATGGAGTAGCTACTACTTTGAAAAACAGTTTGGTAGTCCTTCAAAAGGTTAGTTAAACATATAGTTGCCATATGACCCAACAACCTCTCTTCTAGGTATATATCTAAGAGAACAGAAAACAAATATCCACACAAAATGTATACATGAATGTTATGGCCGCATAATAACAGATAAAGAAATGGAACCATCCCAATGTCCAGCAACTGATAAATGGTTTAACAAAATGTGGTGCTTTCACTGTATGAAATATTCTTTGGTGATAAAAAGGGATAAAGCCTTGAAAAATGCTATGACATGGATGAATCCTGAAAACATTATGTTAAGGAGAAAAAAAAAACCCACAGAAAAGTCGCAAATTATATGGTAGTGTTTATATGAGAGGTCCAGAACAGGCAAATTCATAGAGACAGAAAGCAGATTAGTGGTTTCCAGAGACTGGCAGAGAGGTGAATGGAATGATGGAAATATTCTGAAATTAAATACTGGCAATGGCTGTATAACTGTAAATATGCCTAAAATCACTGAATTGTCCACCTTAAAGTAGTGAATTTTATGGTATATAAACTACAACTCAATAATTATAAAAAGAAAGACATACATATAAAACAAAAACTACCTATTTGGTGAGATGGGATTCTTTTACCACATTCCTGTATAGAATGCAATTAGGGTCATAAAGAGGAAAAATGAATCAAAAAGATACTGGCTGGACTTCCAGTTCTGATACTTATTTACAAATCAGTAAACATCCAGGAACCCCATATGTTAAATTTAGATGTTAATACCTGACCTACTAGTTTAGGAACAAGGAATATATGTTGCTGGCAATTGCTAGTTAATTTTATGATGCTTATTCCTTTGTACCATTATAAGAAACAGAAAACAGGCCAACGAACCATGGTTCTGTTTCAGGTATTTACAAAGAACAAATGTCCCACATTCCACCCAAACTCTTTTGGTATATACATCATTTTCCGGAACTATATACTGCACCATAGTAAGTAGCATGGAAGACTATCCCAACAGAGGACATCCTTTGTTCAGGACCATCTCATAGCTGATGTCTCCTTCACTTCAGTTCCAAGCCACATTTCCCAGGGGCAACTGGTGTGGCTCAAAGAATTGGTTAAAAAAATCCATCTTAAGCCGGGCTTGGTGGCTCAGCCTGTAATCCCACATTTTGGGAGGCCGAGGTGAGTGGATTGCCTGAGTCTGCGGGTTCGAGACCTGCCTGGGGAACTTGGTGAGACCTCGTCTCACAATAAATCAAAAAATTAGTTGGGCGTGGTAGCGCGTGCCTGTAGGACCAGCTACTTGGAAGGCTGAGGCGGAAGGATCGCCGGAGCCCAGCAGGGTGAGGCTGCGGGGGCCAGGAGCGGCCACTGCACTCCAGTCTGGGCGACAGAGTGAGACTCCAACTCAAAAAAACAAACAAACAAAATCCATCTTAAATACATCACAAGTACTGGCAGTAGAGGAAGTCATTAGAAATATCAGAAAGAGAAAAAAGTTTGGAAATAGTGACATGGGAAGCATGCTGAAGAGGCTGAGCGCACATTTGTGTACTTAAAGATCGAAACGAAAAGTGGGAGGAAATACAGAGAATATTCCAAATATGCAGGCAAAAGATACCATGGCATGGACAGAAGAAAATGAATAAGAATTGTTCCAGACAAAGGAACCAACAAAAGTCAGGCTAGCCTGGCACTGTGGCTCAAGTCTGTAATCTTAGCACTTTGGGAGGCCGAGGCGAGAGGACTGCCTGAGCGCAGGGATTCGAGACCATCCTGGGCACCTTGCGAGACTTCGTCTCTACAATAAGTAAAAAAAATAGCCAGGGATGGTAGCGAGCGCCTGTAGTTTCAGCTACTTGGAAGACCGAGGCAGAAGGATCACCTGAGCCCCGCAGGTCCAGGCTGCGGTGGCCGTGAGTGTACCACTGCACTCTAGCCTAGGCGACAGAGTGAGACTCCAACTCAAAAAAAAAAAGTCAGGCTAAATTTAAAACAATAAGATCTAGGGGAAGCTTGAATAATGTCCCTGGAGAAACGCAGAGAGGTCCGCTGTTAATTTTCTTCCAAAGAGAAGACGTGGGTATAGATGCTAAAAACTGCCCGTGTGTACTCGGTGCCTGGGCCCCATAGTGTTTATTCTGTCTGTGCTCCTTCTAGCAATTGGGACCACTCAAAGGACGGCATTCCACTTTTCAGGGGAAGTAGTGCAGAGACTGCTCCCAGTGTGAACGTTCAGTAGCACTCTGCTTGTCTTTGGTCATATTAAGAAGGTGGGACCTGCTTTATTTCAAGTGCCCACGCATGGCCCGACACACTGTTGGCCTTAAAATTTTTGCCAGTAATTTTCTTCCCAAAAAGCATAGCCTCCTTTCCAGCAATAATAAACAAGTAATTCAAACTAATTGGGGTAAAGGTCTCTGTATGAATGAATGGAGAGCTTAAATGATAGTATTTTTCAAAGTAAACACGGGGTACTTTCTTTCTCTGTTCTCAAGTTCCAGCAGTAAGTCTGACTTACTGGAGCATTGTTTCATCAAGGTGCTTGGAAAATGAGTTTTAATGACTTGATAAGAATGATTTATAATTGTCATCATTGTTTGTATGTAGTGTCTCAAAATGATCGAAACATTTACTTTAATAGCCTAAATGCTGCTCTTGAAATATTATTTGCTCAACAAATTTTTTTCATCAAGAAAACAAACTTAAAAGTACTCAAAGATGGAGAGCATACCAAACATTTTGTTCTTATGCTTGAAAAATGTTAAGCATTTATATTGAATAATGAGATGTTAGGGTTTCTAATTACCTGAACTTTTCTAGAGAATTCACACCATGATTATCACTCTTTGTCCAAGGTGTATATTCACCATGATTAATTTTGTCAATATAATGAATTCATAATATTGTGAAGGAGTGTGAAAAAAGCCCCAGGGCAGGAATTCTGACTCGCCTGTTCCAGTCCCAACCCGCTGATGAAGTAACTATGAGCTTCCAGGCAGGGTTTTTAAAGGCTCCGACATTTGCTCAAGTCACCTGCAGAAGAAGGCAATCTCACCAGACACATGATATTGTTTTTATTGGTTTACCCATACTCCTTTGTGGTAAAAATAATTTAAGATGACTTAAGTATCTCTAAGCCTCCTCCAGGGTTAGAGCCTACGATCCTCTGATTACATTTGTAGACTGACAAATTGGAACTGGAAATATTAACAATCCAGTTAACACAAGAGAAATGGAAGTTCACCCCTTCCTATACTCGGCTGGCTCCTTGGCCATGGGACGCGTGCCGGCCTGTAATCTTCCATCCAGTTCAGTTGCACTGCTAGTGTACACCTGCAGTAATAACCTGAATATGCAATTTTGCTGAGGAGCTATGCAGACTCTCTAAACAGAGAACAGAGAGCACATCAACGACAAAGGCTGTCTACAGGCGTGGGTATCGCATGGCCTGACTATGGCCTCTGGGTGATACAACAGAGCATATGGGAGGAACAGGAGTGCCTGCCGTACCTTTTTTGCAGAAGGGCCCTTCATAAGGCGAATTGGTGCAATCGCATAAGTAGCCACTGTGCTTCTCCACACACTTGCCCCCGTTGTGACAGATGCCGCCGTAGCTGCTGCAATGGCCCGGGCAGCCTGGCCTCACTCCAGATGTGACCTTTGCCCTCTCCTCCAGGTCCAGCTTCTGCCCATTCAAGTGTAAGGAGCGGATGCATCCTAGGAAGCCTTTCTGTCTTGATGAGGTTCCCCCTAAGAGGTTAAAAAAGGAAGAGAAAAGAAAAGTAAGGTCTCAAAGGGCTTGATGGTCTTAGGTTTCATGTGGGCGTTGGTAGTTAACAGTTAACTATTGTTTTTGTTTTCATGCTGAATGAATTCTTCCATTAAAGTTTCCAGTGAGAGTTGGGATTTCAAAAAGCCTCAAAAAAATGTGTGTCTTTCCAGGCTGGGAAACATTCCTTCTCCCAATCAAAATGAGGGAGAAAGGAGTCAGGGGTGGGGGGAAGACTGGTTCTTGTGGAAATCTGTATTTTATAAGTTTAAAAGTAATTTTCAGATGGCCGTGTTCCTTGCAAATAAGATGAGTTTTACACAGTCTACAGCATACTTTCATCTGAAGTAGAAAACACGGAGTGGGAGTTTCCATTCTGACAAGGTCAGGTACAAGCCGTTGGGAGCAACGACTTGGAAAACTGCAGGAGGTTTCCTAATTCCGTGCAGTGCAGCGCAGTGCAGCGCAGTGTATAGGAAAGTGGGTAGATTCCAGAGCCAGACAGATATGGGTCAGATTCAGCGTCAGCTTGCTGAACAGCAGTGTTGAGGGCTGAATCGCCTAAGCCTCAGCTGTTTCATCTGGAAAACAAGAATAAATCTATTTTGTGTGTTTATGGTGAGACTTAGCTAAGATCCTAGACCACAACATATGCCCAATCATTGCTTTTCTCTTATATCTTCTCTTGAGTCCTCACAATGGTTAGAATCAGTATGTCTTTCATACATATGTGCTGATTGATCCTAAAGTTTAACATTATATTATTATTTGGAAGATAGATTTCTCCTTCTGTGATGAGATTAAGGTTGGTTATAACCCAAATTTCTGCTGAGGGCACATCTGGAAGGTTTCAGGGAGTTTTGATCTGTTCCTTGTAAATTACTCAAAAATAAGGCAGCATCAAAGTTTCAGAGTGTTTCGTTGCCATTGGAAATCCAGGATTCTCCCAGCCCATCCCTTTCATAACAGAAAAAAAAGAATGTGTGTTGGGAGACAAGCTAGAAATCAAACTAAGTCCCAGAGGTGGGTATTTATTTGGTGCTGAGAATTCTGGGAGATCTCAGGAGAGGCAGAGAGACAGCCTGTCTTTAAAGCATGCAGGTTTCCTTTCAGATCCTTGGCCCCAAGTCTGTACACCTGGACGAGTGAAAGACACATACATCTTCAAGGTCGACCAGAGGTATTAATGGAGAGGAGGAGAAAGGGCCGAGGAAAACCTCAGGGCAGGTGTTCCCATCAAGGTGGATAAGACAGGAATTTGAAATGTGTTATCCCAGACCGGGAACGTAGAGACAGAGCTGTAAGTTAAAGGGACCAACGGCCCATCTAAAGAATTCCTGGCATTAGTCAGCTGGGCCCAATGGGCAGAGTGGGGTAAGGGAAAGGAAGGACATAGTTAGACGTGAGGACGGTAAGAAGTATGGGTGGGGGAGTACAGGTCTGGCCTCTATAAATCACACCAGGTCCCCAGACCCCTCAGTATGTTTATGACATTCACTGGCTGCATTCAGAAACAGAAAATTACTAAGAGATCAATCTAGACTTTTATTTTGAAGTAATGATAAAGCTCCACTGTCTTTTCAGTTCTGATAAGTGATTCCCAAGCAGGCCAGGAGGCCAAACCCAAATTGCATTCTCCTGTCTGTCTCAATTTTGGTGAGTGAATCTCTTTAACCACAAGATAAATCAATTATAAAGACAAGCAGATCATAGAGGAAGGCTCATTCCTCCTTTCCTGAAGATTGTGCAGAACAAAGAGGAGAGAATTTGTGTCCAAATGTTTTGCTTGCTTTTGTTTCCCTTATTTTGCAGTCACTCCCCATGGTGGATCTGAATAACTTTCCATATATCTTGTTAGTGTCATTTTTCTTTTAGCAGAGGTGAAGAATGCAAGATCTATTGCACATTTTCTTGCGTGTGACTTAGTCAACAAGTTTATAAATGGAGCAGAAAGTGACTGAGGTGGTTTCTCCCACAGAAATACACTCCTCGAGGTTTGGGATGTACAGTCTGGTGAGAATGCCCTAAGACAAGGGAATCATTTCAATTACAGACGCTGACCAAACATAATTATACAGCGAGCTATGAACTAAATTGAAGTGAGCTACATTTCCGTTTTTACCTGGTTGTGTTTTAGTCTTCACAAAGGAGAAAACTTGAGGTTAGGCTGATTTTTCTTTATGAAGAGATACATGCAGACCACGAACAGAATATTTTTTAAAGATATACTCTCCCCACACCACACGCACACATACACAGACCCAGAGTGGATTTTGTCTGCATTCTCTGATGCCATCACTTACTATGTGAGTGCTGCCAGAGGAGTGACCCTTCTGTGAAACTTTTTTTTTTTTTTTGAGTCGGAGTCTCACTCTGTCGCCCAGACTGGAGTGCAGCGGCCGCTCCCGGCCACCGCAGCCTCGACCCGCTGGGCTCCGGCGATCCTTCCGCCTCGGCCTTCCGAGTAGCCGGAACTACAGGCACGCGCTACCACGCCCGGCTGATTTTTTGATTTATTGTAGAGAGGAGGTCTCGCTGCCCAGGCGGGTCTCGAACTTGCGGGCTCAGGCAATCCACTCACCTCAGCCTCCCAAAGGCGCGGGATGGCAGGCTGAGCCGCCGAGCCCGGCCCCTTCTGTGAAACTTACACAGCATGCCGAAATGCAAGAGAAACGCAACTCCTCCTCCTCACTCCCGTTCTCCCGTCCCCTACCCAGTCTTGGGGATTTGTTCTCTCAGACGTCTCTGAATCCATCTGTTTCTTTCTACACCTAGAGCAATGTTCTCAGTCTAGCCTCTCGCCCCCATCTGAGTCCCCGCAATAACATTCTCCCTTTAACTCTGATTCTCCCCATTCATTCACCCCTGTGTAGCCAGATTGGATGCAGATTGGAAAATCGGGTTCTCTATTCCTGTTAGAAACCCTCCAGGAATCAGTCATCGTCCTACAGGTCAACTGAAATTCCTCAACATGGCTGAAACAGCGAACGAGAGCAGGTCGCTCCTGATCTCACTGGCTTCCTCCTCCCACGTTCCCTGCCCGACTCCAGCGCACCAGGCATTCTGAACTGCTCGTGGGTCCCTAAAGCCGTGTGGTCTGTTTTGATTCTGGACCTCTCCGGTATATTGTGTTTAGGTGGTATGTAATCTCCCCCGTCTGCTCCACTCCTTGTCCTTCACCCCTGCAACCGCAGACACACTTGCCTGCACTCAGTCACTCACTGTTCTGCTCACCTAGCATTTAATTATTTTAATTAGTTGTCAAGTTGTCAGTTTTTTTTAAAGCAAAAGAATATGTTTTTAATTCTAGTAAGTTCCCCCATCGAAAGATCAGAAGATCTGGGAATAATGAGCTTGCTTTTCTGCACGACAAACCTCAGCTGTAGCTCCACTGGGGTCAGCTCCTTTAAGATAGGGCATGAACTCTCCATTGGGCCACCAACCCCACCGGGGTCACTTCATTCGTTCATATTGCCTTCCTGGCTATTGCACGCATTTAATTTTTCAGGAGTTGTTCTAATATGCTTTCCTCTTTATTTGCCTCTCCTCTCGTATATAGTTCACTGTAAGAAATATGTAGCGTTATACTTAGAGCGACTTAAAGTCATTTTTTGAGACTCAGACTTAATCTCTAAGGTCTTTGAGAATCAGAACAATGTCTCTGATTCCTAAAATAAATATATTTCAAACACACTAGTTGTATACTAGAAATTTTATGCTAAACTCATCGAATTCTCAGTGAGAGGGGAACTAGTTTTTATGTTATAAACATTACCTAATTGAGAAAACTTAGGGTCAAGAGTCAAACAGATTTTATGTGGAAGAGGCAGGAGTCAGGCTGAATCTGGTGACCGTCAAAGCCCTCATATAGCTCACACCCTAAAATCCTCAAATGAACTATTATATTAGACAATTTGGGTTAATACCACACCTACGTGATTATTCTACTTTCTTTCTCTGATCTCGTACATGTGTTCTCCCACCAAGCAACATACACACATGCATTTATCCTCTTGGCTTCCATATCACTCTTCTTGACAACCGAAACCATTAGTTGGCTGGCCTAGCTAGAAGCAATTTTGTATGATACTCTTCACTTGGCCCTCGGTATCAAATGGGCTCATTATGATGATGTTTCCTTGGACTGAGTATGAATCGACTCAAAAACTTCGCTATCATCATTCTAAGCCTGTCTTAGAAAACCTCCAAATGGCAGTCCAACAAATGCTCATTGCTTTCAGAGAAGTATCTCAATTCCTTGTGCCCTCTTTGAGCACAAGTATAAGAGCCTCTATTTCTCTCATGTGTGTCCGCCCTTTCTTGCACACGCACAAGCAAAGTTTGTGTGCAGAGAAGCCCCTGGGAAAACAGCGTACCGGGATGGGATCTTATTTCATACAGAACAGTGCGATACCAGCTTTTCTTCCTCCCTGTCTCTCTCTCTTCTTCCTTTGTTTTTTTCTTTTTTCTGCCCTTAAACATGAAGCAGCTTGTTTTCTATTGAAGTTCAGTTGCATTTACCACCTAGATTTCAAATGCTAAGGTGACAGCAGGTTTAGCATATATATAAATAAAAACAAGTACACTAACCCATCAATTATCTTCTTTTGAAAATTCTGCTTCTCCAAGTGGCAGACTCTTACCTAGGAGAAAATTCTATTGGAGACTTTAATTCTAAAATATGATTTTTTAAAAAAAAGCATGCATTTGGTTGAGTTTTGCCAGATGAAGTGATTTCTTACTCATAAATCACTAAACACGCAATTTAATAATACTGTAGTACTAAATGGAGGCTCCAAATGTAAAATAATGGCAGTAGCAGTGAATCTGAACTGAGTTTACTTCATATCAAACATCTTCTATATGCTTCATTGATTCAATCCTCACTACAAATGGTGGCACCCAAACCAAATGCCAAACTCCCTTATCAAATTGGAAAAGAGCTGAGTAATAACTTGTATTTGGTTAACGATAGATTAACATAACTTCCCTGTTTGCTGGTAGAAACAAATGTAAAAAATTTTGGAGAATAGTCATGAATGCATTTCAAAAATTATTAAAGCATTATTATTGCACTTTTTAGAGAAAATAGCCCAATATGAAGCTGGGAGGAGTATTACAACCAAAGCTATTTAATTACCTTTCTGCATAGTCATTATAAATTGGGGGGAAAGAGTGACAAAAAGGAATGGTGAACAAATTATGGTAATTCCATGTGGAGAATTGCCATAAAACCATTTAAATGTATGATAATGAGAAAACTCAACTTTAACGATGGTGGTTTGTTAATTCTTTAATTCTCTTTGTTTGAATTTTGTGTTATAGCACAAAAGCAAAAGCGCACAAGAAAACAACTTGATAAATGTTCACAAAATGAACAATGAATAGTGCTGCTATGAAAAATATGCTGTATTTCTTTTGGTACACATTTCTGTTGGGTATATACCTAGGAATAGAATTGTTGGGTCATAGGATATGCATGTTTGACTTCAGTAGATAATGCAAAACAGTTTTGTTAAATAATGTGCTTATTTACTCTCTTACCAGCAATAAATGAGAATTTTGATCATTCACATTCTCAGAATGATGGGTTTTTAAACGTTATCTGATCAATATGCTAAATCCCAATGATTATTTTTCAAACTACAGATGAAGAAAAAAAAAGTTAGCAATTGGACTAAACTTCTCCTGGCCCTAGAATATTTATTGGGGACACGGATTTATACTTTCCATTTCTACCTGTGGTTTGTGATTTATTTAGAGCCTCCCTTATGCTGGGCTCAAAGTAGATCTTTACCACTGTTTAAGGTCCAAATGACCTCCAAGTACATAAAACGATGTCAGTCTCAAAATAGACAATGATGGAGACAAGTTATAATAATAATGATAAAATACTGAAGCATCTAGAGGACTTCTGGTCTTTTGGAAACATGAAAAAAGAGGGACACATTATCATCCACATTTTCCTGATGGGAATGTAGGCACCACGTGAGGGTAAATGACCTTCAGGAATAAAACAAAGGAAGTAGAAGAAGAAAAGAGGAAGAAAACGATGACACTGAATAGACACAAGGATAAAATGATGAAATCAGAGGAAACACATAATAAAAGAAAAGGGAAAACGATGGGAGGGGGAAACTATAGGCTTCAGAAACTCCAGAATAGTACAGGTATTGAAAAAGGGAGTGGAAACTCATCTACTTAGACACACTCATACACACATGCATATACGCATATATGTATACATACATTATTTATGTATATTATATAGCTATATAATGTGTATATGTGGTGTGTGTGTGTATCTCTCTCTGTCTCTCTGTCTCTCTGTCTATCTCTCTATCTCTAGAACTGGTCCTCTGCCCACTTCACAACTGCTTAGAGCAGACCCCTTGAAACAAGGCTCATTTTTGCATGAGTTGGGTATGTGGGTGAGAACCCAGTGAGTCTGAATCTATCCTTCAGAACAATGACCTCATTCTGACAATAGCCATGACCCCCCTATTTTTTGCGAACTAATTTCTCTGAGATGGGACTGGAAGAAGAAAGGCAGAGAGGGAAGAACCCTTGAGAAGAAAGATTTATGGGGATAGGGTATGCGAAGCAGAAGGGTAACTGGCCTTGTTGGGTAGGAGAGCGCCATCTCACAAATTTAAGACAAACTCGAGCTGCAAGCAGGACTCCAGTGTGGTGCAGATGGTGGCAGGGGTGACAGTGTCCATGTTAAACACCCCGAGTAAGCAGCAGGACACAGTCTCTCTGAGGAACTGGAGTGTTTGGGCTTCAGCTGTCTGCCCGGAAAAAGCAAGTGACTGGCTAAACACGGCGAGGGATGCACACAAGTCCCAGACTGCCTTCCAAGGGCTGATTCCTTTAGACACTGCACTCATTTCACATTAACCTTATTTCCTCATTTAAAGGATGGCAGAGACATAGGATCACACAAGGTGTGATGGATGGAGCCTGGAACCCACCTCTGCATGGGGTTGGGAGTTACATCCATTCTGCTCTGCTCATCGCCCCTTGAATGCACACCCTACACAACACGCCGTAAAGGACCTGCTTTGACCCCCAGTGCACCTCCTCCCCTTAGCCTGCACTCTGTAGAGAGCAACAGGTCCTATGTATCTCCGTGGTCTCACTGCCCGGCCCAGGGCCGATCACAGAGCATGTACTCAGAAAACATAGTTCAATAAACTATGAAAGAAAAACAATGTGAGAAAAAAGGAGCAAGGATACAGGGAAGCGAAGGGAAGGATCAGCCCAGGCCATGCTTCCTCCCATCCCAGAAAATGACACAAACCTCCCCAAAGGGTCCAGAGGCTGTAAAGGGTGTTTTGGAGGAGGAAGCCAGAGAGGCGAAGAACGATTTCTGGTTGAATAAAGAGTACACTCAGCTTAGGAAAATTACTTCAATCTAGAAATAGTAATGGAACATAGGCTAGCCTTTTGCTGCCGCATCATTCTCAGAGAAAGATGATGGCCAAAGCAGGACCGTGACAGCCCAGATGACCCAAACCCATGTGTGCAAAGTGTGATTGGCGTTCAGTGATTTCATGAAAGGTGTCCTTGTCTCACAAAGGGAGGCCCAGCCCTGCCCTAGGCGTATGATCTCACTGCCAGATTGGTCAAAATTCTCCACGAACAAGGGATATCTTACTGCATAGATTAAGGGGATAATAATAGCCATTGCAATACAACCTCTGAGGAAGGTGTGCGTGAACCTTATAACAATTTGAAAATGTGCTTTTGAAAATCCCTTCACCTTTAAGGCTGATGCTGAGAAAATAGTAGCTGTAGCTTTTCCCTTATGAAGGCCCTACCCTCGGCTTTTGAGACATTCACTCTTCAGGTACACAAACATGTGGGGACACTTCTGCTGATTTTTGAGAAGAAAGAGTACAATCCAGTGTAAGGAAGAACGCTCACCCCTGGAGCTATGACACTAGTTGAGTGTCCTTCAAATGTCAAAGCCCCCCGTTCTCAGGAGAGCCTCATTATTTGTCACCGAGGCCAGGGCACCAGCCATTTCCCATTTGAAAAGGTTTTTTCATTATAACTCTTACTTAATGACCCCAAATAGGCAATCCCAGGGGAAGAGGGACACCCACTGCCACATCCAGTCTTTGAAACTTATTAGCAATGCATTGATTATTATTAAGCCAAATGGGCAGATGGAATAACTGAGGCTCAAAGAAGGTACGTGGCTTCCCTAACACCATAAAGCTTCTAGAGAAATGGCCAGGATTTGGAACGCTGCATTGATTCACTTTCATTCATTCATTAGTGATTCATCGCGTGAATGCTAAATATATCAGAAAACCTACACTGGGCCCAGAGGATGTAAAGATGAATTAAGCACTATGTCTGCCCATAAGGAAGCGGCTGGAAAGGAAAGAGATGACGGTCAGATCATTACAAGGAAGTGTGATGTGTGTGCCTCCAGAAGTGGTGGGGGGGTATATTAGAATAGACTCTCCTCAGAGGAGACAGTTAATCTGAATCTTCACAAATCTGCATTATCCAATTTTCTGAGTTTTCATCTTGGAGGATCTACTTTCTAGTGTTCTAAAGAATTTCTCCAGAATGACCTTGGACCTCACTCCCCGGTGTTCAGGTCCAGGCGAAAATCTGTTCTAAAGGCACCTTCAGGATATTAAAGCATTCAATTTTCAGAAACTGGATTAAAATTTTACTTTCTTAACCCTAAGATACTTCATGCTATGCCCCCCCCACCAAAAAACCCCCCCAGCATGATCAATGAAGAGCAGCCTACCAAGTAGATCGGGGTGGGCTCAGATCCAGTCTAGTTTGAGAAACAGGACCTTTAAAGGATCATGAAGTGAAATGATGCAAACTTGCTTTAAATAACCCATTTGCTTTAAAGGATATTTTGGAGCAGCAACTTGGACAGGAGGCGACATTATTTTACGGAAAATCCTTGGGAGAAATAAAATATAAAATTTGCTTGAGAAGCCTAATTTGATTTTTTGTAAGGGTGTATTTATGTAGGATGCACAGAAGAAGAAATGTCTCTAGTGCTGTCTCAGATGGGGCTCTTCGGCAAGCAGGCTCCGACTGAGATGGAGATAAAGAGAGAACATTGTTTAGGGGGGTCCTTGTGAACCACATTTATGGTGAACAGAAAGAAGTGGAAGCAGGAGTGGCAGAGGAGACGTGAGCTGTCATTCAGGCCGGACCACAGCTAGCACGGCCCCACTAGCAGTACGGAAGTCAGAAAAAATAGTCAGAGAGGCTCCTCCTTGGGCCAAAATGACTGTACTTTGCACCCTGGCTTCAGTTGGTCATTGGATGTGAATCCCCCAGGAGAGAACATGACCTTGGTCAACGTTTCTCTGTAGCTGAGGTAGCTCCTGGAAGAGCAGGGAGATGCAGACTGTCTACCAACCGTACTCCCAGCCGCAGGGCAACAAGTCCTTCCTCCCAGGGGAACCCAGGAAGTGCCTTCTAAGGCCTGCCACTGGTTTCCAAGCCCCTCCACACACAGCAGGCATGGTCTGAGGCACTATCCTTGCCTGGTGGCCTGAGACATAGATGAAAAAGCTAGCAGCCATACTAAAGCATGGCACTTCTTACCTCCTATTCCACAAAACCGCCTTCCCTACTGAAGTGGTTAGAAGCCACGTACATTTCTCCTAAAATCAGAAAAAAAACTTGATAACAAAATGAGAACAAGTATGAATCTGCCAGTAGCACTTTAGTGCGGGTTTGGACCCTTCCTATCCACTGCTCTGCTCTAGGGCTTTCTGACTGCTGAGTCGTGGGCTAAACTCTAGGAGGTGTCATGGCCTCGGTACGGCTGCTTCCCTGAGTTTGCTGTTTTCCAACTTGCAGTTTTTCCTGTAGCTGGTCAGCATCATGGTCACATGAGCTCAAGGGCGCTTTTCTTTGGCTTCTGTCTACGGTGCCTTAGAATGGGTCCTTGAACATCTAGGAAGCACTATTGATTGTCCAGAGAGATCTGGCTTGAGTTTTTTTTTTTAATATAATTATAATCGCAGCTCCACATAAATTATGCTGTCCTAATTTTTTCTTTCTGTACTGAGTTATAAATGTCAACAACTGGAAGAGCCAGGAGAATCACGTTACTACTTCTAACATTGAGTTTTTGTGTGGCCTGGATCTCAGGGCCTCTCCCTCCGGGATGCGTGAGAAAACGTGCCCAACTGCACTCTCCTTTATAAAAAAGACAGTAGGTGTCCTGATATGTTTTGCCAATGGCAAAAAACAAAACACGACACAATCCCACCTTTCTACTCTGCTCCCGTTTCCCGTCACCAATCCAATGGAGACCAGTAAAGGATGAAACGAGCTCCAATTAAAGCAGTAAAGGTCATACACAAACATTTCATATTAGGGAGAGAAAACACTAAAATGCGCATTGAGAAGGGTTAAACGTACCTGTCAACAACTTCAGGAAGACACAAAATTGCTGAAAGGATGACTTAATCATTCACTTTCCTGAATATAAACACTGAACTAGTGTCCTTTCACATTTTCGATCTATAACAATCAAATTTTCTGGAACACTGATGTGAGGGGAGGAATCTTTTTTTTTTTTCACTAAAGAATCATGCTTGATAGCTCCTGGGTACTCTTCTAGGAGTTTGTTATGCAGCAATTAAAACACTCATGAGACCTGCTTGCTAGTGTTTGGAAGTCTCTTTCTGACTTCTTGAGCTAATCAGAACAATCAGTGATTTTTAATTTTTTTTTTTATTTTTTTGAGTTGGAGTCTCACTCTGTGCCCAGACCAGAGTGCAGTGGCTGCTCCCGTCCACCGCAGCCTCGACCTGCTGGGCTCCAGCGATCCTTCCGCCTCAGCCTTCCGATTAGCCGGAATTACAGGCGCGCTACCATGCCCGGCTACTTTTTTGAATTATTGTAGAGATGAGGTCTCACCAAGTTACTCAGGCAGGTCTCGAACCCGTGGGCTCAGGCAATCCACTCACCTCAGCCTCCCAAAGGCATGGGATTACAGGCTGAGCCACCGAGTCTGGCTCAATCTGTGATTTTTATGGGGAACATCAGAAGTTCTATATTAATTTTTTTTTCTTAAAAATGATTCAGGTATATGATCTCTGGCATACTATTTAATTAAATAAGTTTTTGAAGGCAAACTGGACACAGTAATCAAAGATTTATATAATGTTGAAAAGACAGTTATTTATTCATTTTTTATTTCACCATTGACATAATGCTATGTATCATCTTTCATGTTCAACGGTTTTATGTCACAAATATGCTAAAAGGTAATTTTCTTTTTTTTAACGTGAAAAGGATGCTTATCTCCTTCCACGCTATAAGTCACAATGACGTTTTCCCAAATGGAAAACTCGAAGACACCCACAGGATAAAATATAAGTTACTTTGGTAAGAAGACATCGGCACCACCTTTGTGTGGCCGCATTATGCCACAGATCACGAGTTTATGCAGTGACAGAGCACAAAATTAATGTGCTCACCAAGCCTGCCTGGTTTCACCACTGACCTTGCTGAGTTTGACATGCTTCACCTGAAAACAGGAATAATAATTCCCTACCAGCCTGGAAGCAAGAACAGCATTTGGAGGGGAATCTTTTTAAATGTTATGATTTATCAAGTCAGTGTAGTATTCTCCCCAGGGGATTGCAAGTTTGGAGTAACTTCAGTTTATTTTGACACAAATAGAGTACTTGGGTTGGGGGAAAAGATAAGAGCCCATAGGGAAAAAAGGGTAGAAGGAAATAAAGTCTCAAAATGAGACTCACAGGCCCACGCCATCACAGAATTTCCACTCTATAATTGCAGCATATTTGGAAAGGTGTTTTGTTAGGTTTGAAGGGAATGAGACAGTTTCCCTGCTGTTACATACACATAAATGTGCAGATAAGCGTGACGATCCTTCCTAATACACACATGCAGAGGGCAGATATTCAAGTCTTGGAAGATCAGTCACCAGACACTTCATCTTCATTCTGTAGCTAAAGATAATAGCCCATCTAGGCTAGTTATTTTTCTCCTAGGGTCCCGTGGCTGTGGGTAGCTGACCTGAAACATATACTCAGATCTCTTCACGTTCGGCAGTGGGTGGTAGCTCTTGGGCTTTCCTTGCCTTATCCTCCTATTGACAGACACGTTAGTGGAGGAATAACGTAGCAGAGGGGCGAGGCCCTCCGCAATTCCACAGGTGAGGCTGCCACGTGCTTCTAGCATGCATTTCAAAGCTGCGTGTTACGAAGTTTCTTCTCCTGCTCTCTTAAAGAAACGTGATGGGTGAAACAGCATGGTTGCAAAAGCTCCTAACCATCATGGTGATGAAACTGCCTGAGGTTAAAATGTTGATTCTGGGAATCCAGCATGCTCATACGCGTGTGTCAGCACTTCAACCTGTCACATTCCAAAGACGGGGGCAGTGCTGAGAGGTGCATCCTATTCTAAAAATGCAGTCTGTTTCTGACACTCAGGAAGCACTCATGACCACAACAGCCATGCCAGTGATAACAATGTTGAAGCCTGCTCCTTTGTGATGGAAAGATCCTTCGATGGCCAAAGGCATCTAGACAGACATATCCAAATTAATGTTTAAGTAATGCCACACTCAATCTATCAGGAAAGAGGCATACACCAATAATATCTTTTACTGCCCAGCAAATATAAGTAAGTATTCAGTGTCTCCAAATTTCTGAATGATAGAGAATGCAATTCTTCATTTTGGTGACTAAATAGAGCTTATTTATTTATCTATTTATTTATTGAACAGCTGAATTATGCAAACTGGAAATGTTAGAATTTCAGCTTTGGGGGCTACCTGACATTTCTAAATGGACGTATTGCTGAACACTAAACGCTAAAATAAAAACCAAAAGACTAAAATGACCTCCAACAACATTTTTTCTTCTTCAAGTACACTAAGGCAAATGCAATAAACCGAGTACCATCTGAGATGGGACTTATTGGAGAGAAACATAACAGGAGCAGGTGCTCTTGCCACAGCTGACCTTGGCAAGACATCGCCTCCAGACCGTCGACACGCTCCTACAGCTCACTGCATTTGTGATCAATTTAACTGGCGCGTCTGCAGATAAAACCTGCCACGAAACACAGCTGCCTTCTTTTCCTTTTGACTTGCACAAAGTTTATCACATATTTGGTCCGTATGATGAGTTCGTAGCTACATGAAATTTGCACGAAATGGTAAAAAAAGTTTATTCTATCTTTATATATACCTTTCAGCCAGAAAGATTCATAAATACTGTCTGAAGATAAATTAAACTTTGGCATGAAACATAATATATGAAAACTGCAAAACACTTTAATGGATTCCACCAAAAAGATACTAAATTTTGATGACTAGCAAACCTCCTTATAGAAATAAACTGCAATGTTTAAATAGACCTAAAACAGCAATATAAAATTTTAAAATATTTTAATAGTAAATCATATCACATATGAGTTATTAATTAAGCAAATGACTTGCAATCATAAAGAATATTTTAAATCACTTATATCTTAGCTTCTGCTAGGTGGATCTGTAAAACATGACAGACGAAGAAAGAAATATGGTTCACGTTGAAAAGAGATAATATGACATCCTCACATTCTGTTGCTTCTTTTCTTTTAGCTGGTGTGATTTTAGTGACTACTTTTGTGAGAGTTAAAAGCTGCACAAACCTAAATTTAAAGGAAGCAAGTAAAAAACGCCCATTGAGTGCTGATAGCATTTCATCACTAGCAGTAAAGCTATGGAGTGTGGAGTCAGTAAAAAAGTAAATAGATAAACAAAAAAAAAAAAAGAAAGAAAATTAAATCCGGGTAGACTGAAAAATTCTGTAACTTATTTATATCACTGTTCTAAGCATCTGAATTGCAAGTTTTTATAAGCGCACATTCTTGGTTTTGGTAGTACTACAATATTTTTTTTAACATTTAGAGTGCTACTTTGTATTTTAAAGCTTTACAAGCCCTCCTCAACCTACTTTCAATTTTTTGTTTAAAAATTACAGTTTTAAGGACAACCCTATATTAGTTTCTCTCCTTTCCTCTCTCTCATCTCTCTCTTTCACACACAAACACACACACACACACACACGCACACGCACGCAATCTCTTATGCTTGCCAAAAATGCAAGAAAAATAAAATGTTAATTTAAATGCAGCTTAAGCTCAACTGTTGAAGAGCTTATCCCTTCTAAAACTCCCACCTTCTTCTCTGTCACACACACACACACACACACACACACACACACACACACACACACACACACACAGAACTATGAGATCCTAGAAAAGTAGCTGTTATTGCTCAACTCATCTTCCAATGCCCACCATGCAACAAAGTATCTGATCTGTTGACAATGCTCAGTGACTACTGATGGAATGAAGTAAGGGAGGAATGACTCAAAGCATGATGACTGGATCCTTCTGGATCCACTACAAGCCATGGCTACCAGTTGAGATGAATGCATTGTCAAGGGCTGATTCCCAGTAGTACGATTTCAGGGAGTATCAAAGGAGCCTCTCATTTAAAAAGGACAGTCCCTCTCACAAACATATTCTTTATGACTATTTATGACTGAAATCCCTTTGAGATAGCTACACTACTTCTTTGCAATGATAACAGTAATGATCAAGGGTCAGGTATAACTGAGAAGAGTGGCCCATGACTCTTCCACTAAGATACGAAGAGTAGACATACCCTTTCCCTGAAAATAGAGTTTGATCATAGTGGTGAAAAACAAAAGAGGTCCCAAGATATCTGAAGAAAATATAGACAAGGAGAAACTATACAAAGAGTCTGAGAAAATCCCAAAATTTGTTGAAGGGTAGCATAACCTTTCGTTGCTATGATGACCAAAGCAGCTAGAAAGGAAGAATTTATAGAATTAAATTTATGACTATAAACACTTTATGTCATATTCTAGATCACCTCTCAAGTTTAAAATAAAAGAGGGATCTTGTGGGGCCCTGGACACACAGCGGTCTGGTAGAGGTTCAACACGGGTGCCTTAAGATGTCCCCTACCTACAAACAGCTGGCTGTTCAGTTGCAGTCGGAAATGCCCCTCCTCCGATGTCTCCTTGGTGCTCCTTGGAAGGCTGTCCACCTGCAGGGAGGTCTCCTTGAGGTTCCTTTCGGCCCGGACGTAATGCCATTGGTTGTCGTTCAGAAGAGAAGGGGATTGGACTATGAGCTCTACAGGGCCATTCCCAACATCGATGGCAAAAGTAATCTCTGTAGGAGCTGAAACCAAAAGGGGAAACAGGAAAAAGGATGAAGGAAGTCCTCAGTGCTTTCAAGACACAAAACGTATGCGTGGGATAAGTGATTGTCAGTCAATATCAATGTAGACAAGACTTCTTTTGAATTTCCTGCAGCACTGAAATCACAGTTAATAGTAACCACTACCAAATAAAATGTGCATACATGCTCCAAGTCTTTTTTTTTTTTTTTTTTACCCTCCAGTTGGTCTCTATCATGCAAACTCAGGAAACAGGATAGGGGCCTACACATTGATAAACCGGCATCAGTGCTGAGACTCTTTTTTTTTCTGGGTTTATTGTGGCTTCCGTTGTGTCCTTCTGGATATCTGCAGAACTTAGCTAGGCAGCTTACTCCTTTGGAGAGAAGACTCATGCCCTGAGATGCCAAACGCCCTCCTTCATAATATCCCATTAATGCAGGTGATATAGGCATTTATGCTATTCTCATGACCAAAAAGAAACTCGGAAAGTTTCATTGCCTTATCCAAGGACATATTGCTGCAAGTAGTGGTGTCTGCAACCAAACCCAAGCCTCCTGCCTCCATGATGACCTTTCTCCATGGTTCTTTCTGCCTCCTTGTAATAATCCCTACATAATGTAAGCCAAGTGGCAGCCAGTTAGTAGCAATACTGATGACTGGAAAATAGCAATGGTGATGGTGGTGGGGAGAGTGATGGTGACAGTGACGGCAACGGTGCTGTGGGTGGTGGTGGTGGTGGTGGTGATGGTGGTAATGGTGGTGGTGATAATGGTCCGGCATATGGTGCTGCAGGTGGTAGTGATGGTTGTGGTAATGGTGGCGGGGTGGTGGCGGTGGACATGGTGGTGGTGATGATTATGGTAGTGATAGGAGTGAGGGTGGTGATAGTGATGGTGGCAGTGGCACTACAGCCATAATGACTGACAGATGGAAATGGCAGGACAGTGGGTGTAATCAACTCAATGCCAGGTACTATGCCAAGCGCTGATCATGGACAATCTCATTTTAGTCCTCAAAACTACCCTCTGAGCAATGTGAAGTCATCCTCATTTAATGCATGAGAAATCTACAGTTCATAGAAGTATAAATGTCTTGCTCAATGTTTCCCAGATAGTAAGCAGAATCTGACTCCAAAGCAGAATTCATTATTCTGTTGTATTGAAGATATTGTCTTATAGTTTCCATTATTACACAAAACTTTTCTAAATATTAAGGAGGTAAATAAGTTCATTATAAATTGAGGTTGGGGAGACGACAGTCTGCTTTGAGTCGCTGGAGGCTTCATATGCCAGACATTCCCCTCCTTCTCAGCACCTGTGATTGTCCCCTCTCCCCTACCCCCCAAAACAGGAGATGAGTATTTACCTCACAACATCATCAACTGTCAGATACATATGATCAGAAATGCCAAGGTCAAACATCACCTTGGACCGCCTTTAAATCCTAACAGAAAGTCAGCCCAAGCAGAAGTCCCCATTACACAGAATTTCAAGTGACTGAGAACTTGAATCGCTTCACTTTCGGGTGAACCTTGACTTAAGAAAAGGTAGTAAAGTGGAAACGGTAAAAATGGGATTTGAGAGTGTGGACTCTGGAGCACCATGACCTCAGGCAAGTTTTCAGTGTCAACAAGCCTCAGTGTTCTTATCTGCAAAACGAGAATAAAAATAGTACTTCATCATCAGGTTGTTTATCCGTGAATCCTGATGCAGTTCTTGGAACTGTGCCAGGCAGATGGTGTTGTTCGCGGTAACTTCTCACACGATTTGCCAACCCAGACAAACTGGCTTTGACTTAGAGATCCAGGCATTTAAGCGAGTAGAACTGAAGAAACCAATGGGGTGACTGCAGGACCAAGAGTGAAGGTGGCTCTTGGAGTTGTTCCCTGATCCTTCTTAAGATTACCAATCCCACCTTGCGGCTCCAGACATCTCAGAATTAAAGACACACTGACTGAGAGTTGACTGGGCCCCCTCCCTCCTTGATGTTTCTCTGTAGAGGGTTTGGGGAAGGAACGTGAAAGATTTGGCTAAAAGCCTTCCTGTAAGGCTGGTCTTGTGGCTATTCAATTCCACTCAGACAGCACATCTTTGTGGAGGGTTTGCTGCTCCACTGTCTGGCCCCTTCCCTCCCCTTACCACCTCCGTGTTGGGTTTCCTGTCTGTGCTAACCTCTGCTGCAATCTGCAACCCCTGTTGTATAATGATCTGTTTACTGTCTGTCTTTCCCGCCAGTCTGCAAACTCTAGACGGACGCCTAATTTATTGTACACCCAGCACCTAGCACTGTGCCTTATATACATGAAACTCTCACCAAACGTAAGTTTTATTCATTAAAACATTGTTATACTGCATATACTACAAAATTACAATTTTCTTTTCTTTCTTTCTTTTTTTTTTTTTAGTTTTATGTCCAGGTATGAGGGTCCATGGGAAGTCTTTTTAAAATTATTATTTAACTTTATTAAAGTAACTTTAAAGACCTACTATGTTTAAACCATTTCTCCTGGAACTGAGGGAGAATCAGTACTGCAATAATAAAAGCTGTATTTATTAAGTGCTTACTGTGAGCCGGGTACCCCACGAAGCATTTTTCATGAATCAACTCACTTAAGCCTGACTGTGACTTTATGAGATTGGCAATATTTCTTAGATGAGGAAACTGAAGTACAAGCAGCTAAGTAAAGTGGCCCACTGAGGCTGGGGCAGATCAGGATTTGAATCTAAGAGATGTGTCCCCAGAGCTCTCCTTTTAAGCCACTCCTTGTATGACAAAGCTTCTTGATCTCGAAACCTATGCAATCCCCTGTGTAGTCAAAGCTGGGATAATAAAGGCGCGTGAAAATAACTGAAAGAAAAAAGCATGAGTGAATGAATGATACCTCCCACAGAAGCCAGTGCCTTTGTGGCAGGACACTTGAGGCAAACGCAAGCTAGCTCTTCCTTGCTGGAGGGGCGGACATAACCCAATGGCCCTGGACGGGAAGGAACAGGCCTAGACAACACCATCACCTTTATAATGAAAGGACCCTCTAACCCTCACCTCCTGACAAACATCTCTTGCCATCTCCTCGGTGATTCAAGACAAAGCCAAGGAGTCTCCTCAGCCTTTCAATGGGCTTTAGTCGTGGATTAAAATATGTGGATTCAGAGATGAATAAAACAAAATGTACTTGCAGTTCACTTTCGAGACGATCGACAAAGAAAGAGTATGTTCATGTTAGGTGTTATACTAGAACGTCTACCAGGTACTTCGAGGAAGTGGGAAGAAACCTTCTAAGGAAATCCTTCTGTATGGTATTTTTCCTGGATTAGCCGTGGTGCCCATTATAAGATAGCTTTGGGACCCATTTCGGTCTCCTTCTCCAAGTTCTGAGTCTCGAACTTCATGAAAATAGAACCACAACTCTGTTTCTGTGTCCTCAATCCCCAACCCGGGTCAGGATGGGAGAGATCTCAGGGCCCATTTATAGAATACACGCAACACAAGACCTTAGTGTAGTCAAGTCACCTCTTTGACCTTCCAGGTATTCATGTGGAAAAATGACAGGTGTGAATTCAATGAACCATTGCCAGACTTTTTGGGGGACATTGACGCTTAGAGGAACTGGCAGGAGTTGCAGTTTCTATCGCCAGACAGAAAGCACACAGAATCTTCCACACAACTGCGGGGGCTTCCTGTATGCCCCCTCTCCCAAAGCCTAGAGGTAAATAAATGATTCTGTGTTCTCTTGAGATCTAACAGTCTCGATTCTTGAAGCAGTTTTGCGAAGCAGCATAGAGGGTTACTCTAAGGAACCACGGCTGTCTGGCTGGGTCCTGGATTCTGACCCTTCCCTGTTGTGTGTGACTGTGAACTTGCTACTTCTCTCTCTTGGCTCACCCTCCTTACCTGTGTATTGTGCTGTGATCATCATAGTGCAATATGGTTAAAAATCATAGGCAAGAGTGCTTGAAAACATAATGAAATAAGGCTTTTTTTTTTTTCTGAGTCAAAGTCTCACTCCGTTGTCCAGACTGGAGTGCAGTGGCCGCTCCCAGCCACTGCAGCCTCGACCCGCTGGACTCTGGCGATCCTTCCGCCTCAGCCTTCCAAGTAGCTGGAATTACAGGCGTGCGCTACCACACCCGGCTAGGTTTTGATTTTATTGTAGAGACGAGATCTCGCCAAGTTGCCCTGGCGGGTCTCAAACCCGCGGGCTCAGGCAATCCACTCGCCTCGGCCTCCCAAAGTGCTGGGCTTACAGGCTGAGCCACTGAGTCCAGCGAAATAAGGTATTTAAAGAATTCTGCACAGTGTCTAATCAGAATAATCACTCAACAATTGAACCAATATATAATTATTAGTAATATCAGTTTTTTCCATTTTCTGAAGTTCTGATTATAGTAACTTCATGTTAGTATCACATTTGGTAATATTCTTAGTATGATACTGCTGAAATCTAGAAATTAAATAATTTTCTTTATCTATTTATCATTCTATAATTTTTTTACACTGAGCAACTCAGGAGATTTTTGGTTTTTATTCTGTTTAATTTACACTAAGGTGGATTAGAAAGTCCACTTCAAATAATATTATTAGAAAGCAGCCAGGGCATTAGATCAAGAAATGAAATGATTAAATTCAATCACTTAGAGAGTAGGATAGTGATATATCCTACAATAGTTCACAAACAGTACTAGGATTACAACTGTACCCCAAAATAATAATTTTCATATTTCAAAAAAAGTAGGTATTTACTAGTTCCCTACACCTTTCCAGGCATTTTTCAAAAAACAAATTGTGCATTTCAATCTTGACAACGGCCTCAGAAGAATCATAATTGATTCCCTACTACCGCCACTCCTTTCCTAGCAATACCCAGAGTTTGCTTTGGAAGCCTATCCGCTCTTTCACCTTTCACTTTGGGGAAAACCCATCCCAGGTGTAGGGGTAGGCATAAACCAGTCTGCATTCTGTACTTCCCTTGCCACAGTCATTGGTTCACAGATTGCTGGATGGATGGCACCCGGGGAGGCCTGGTTGTGCAACCAGGAGGGCAGTGCTTCCTCTCCAGCTGAGACGCAGCTCTCTCCCAAGGGAGACATGGCCCAAGACTTAAGCAGACGCTCCGAATTCAAAGCAGAGAGAGAAAATCATCAGAGCACTGATAATTTTGTTGAACTACTGAATCCAAGAAAAAAGTCCAGTCCCATTTCCTCTGGACTCAAGTCACATGCTCCAGGACCAGTGAATTTCCATTCTGGTGTCTGCCAGTTCAGATCGAGTTTTCTGTTCATTGCAGCCAAAGGCATCTGGTTGGCATACAGGTGCCACCCACCCCAATCCCATCATGCCTAGATAAGCACGGAAGGAATAAAGAACTTGCCCAAGGAAGTTCACAAACTGACTTGGAGGAACAGAAATGTGTATCCACAATGGGTTCTTCAATCTAACCTCCTTCTGCTACGCCAGGTGGAGTCTCAAAAGCCTGCCTTCTGTGCCCTCATGAACTCCCTCATCAACTCCAAAGTATCTATTTCTATTTGTCCAGCCATCGCAAGATATTTGTCAAAATCGCTATTGTTTTTTTCACAATTCCATTTGAAACACATTCACAAAGAATTGACAACATGGTGAAGTGTCTCCCTTTTCATAGAACGCAGACTAATCCCAAGGCTACGAAATTCAAATATCTTAGTTGGAAGCAGCCTAGAAGGAAACGGATTGAAATTTTCATGGAAACCTGCTGTTCCCTGTCCAACAGTTTGGATATATCAACCTTGGAAACTGCTGCTCAGATAGTTTTATAGGAACACTCCTTGGGGATGGGAGGAAAATCTATTCTGAGCCACTGCATCTGTTAAAAGGCCATTTCCTTTCCAAGTAGCTGGTCTGTGGAGGTTTCTTGCTAGAAACCCTTCAGGGTAAAAATTCCATCTGCCTAACTTGCATTGAGCATGAGTAGCTGCAAGTAAGGAATGCAGGATTTTCCCCCAAATTTTGACTTATTCTCTTTTAAATGTCAATATTAAAAAATATTTTGAGACTTATAAGGCCTTAGACTTGTCAACATATGTGTAAACATACATATAAAATCTTGTTTTGAAAAGTATATGCTCTCCAATCTGGTGATAAAGTATACACCAGACAATGATATCAAGGGGTTTGAGTTTTGCCAAATTTAATTCCAACTTACATTAAAAACATCTTTTTGCATAACCCGAAGGGCAAAATATCACAAAGTATGAACAAATCGGACACCGATACATAATTGACACGAAATCATCAGTCATTACCTTGTGATAATATACCACGTCGTTTGCCACTGCTGTAATGAATCAAAAGGCTGTGGGGCCTGGTTTTTATTAAATTTACATTGAGGCTATTATATCCAGATTATGAAATGGTTGGTACTTAACTCCGTGTTTTCAGAGCCTGGTCAAGTTAGGTAGGAGGGATCTTATTTCACAGCAAAGCCGCAAGAGCTTCCTCCCATTAATAGTCTCAATTGTTGGAGTAAAAGGAGGTTAAAACGACCAATTAAGGAGATCTCTTTCCTTGTATGTGTTGTGCTGTAACTGCAAAAGAAACACTTAGCTGCTTGGTGATTTGCAGGAGACTTAAACACCTCTGCCATCTCGTCCAGTCAGTGTTTTTGTCTCCTTTTCTGGAGCTCTCAAATTTCCAGTTTCTGTGGCTAAGACATTACTTAGGCTTTCAAGGGTGTTTCATGCAGTCACATCGTCACTGTGATATGATCAGTTGCATTGGTAAAACCATAGAAAAACTTTCATTTGGATACACATAGATGGGCTACGTGATGTTGATCATGAGTCTTCATGGTCATGGGCATAAGAAGGCAAGGAGGTGGGTATAGACGACCCTGTATGCAGATAAGGGGGTGCACTGAGTGCAGAGAACTGAAGGCAAAAGTAACTGAAAATGCATCTTTATTTGTATCACTTCACACAAGTGATTCAAGCGATATCACTAATAAAATATTCCTCTACCGAACATATCTTTTGTTGGTCTAAGTTTTAACAGAAACGGAAGCTACTGTCAATTTTTCATAATGTATACAAAACTTCAAATTAGTACTTACCATTTAATACTTATTATATTCTGGAGGGAAGTAATTACACAGAACTCCAGACTTAACACTGGTTCCTGAACATGCAGACTCAAATACACGCATTATTCTCAAGAGTAAGAACGGAAGTTCTCATCTCTCGTCTTTACAATGTGCTGGGCTAGTGTTGTTTAACTCAAATATGCTGTCGTTTAACTCAGATCTACTGTGGAGTGCAGGAATGTAGAGAACCACAGGGTTTGGGGACACAGATTGCACCCTAAGAGAGCTCAAGCAATTTCAAATCCTCAGGAATGTTGTAATTTTTACCTAATAGAATAAAAATCTCTGATAAACTTTATGGTGAAAATATTTTAGTGAAGATTTTTCATTTGCAGAGATATTTGGAAGTTGCTAGAATCAATCCTGAAAAGAAGACATGGGCAATGTTGTAATTTCTAGAATTTAGTGTAAAATAAAAATTTTATGAATCTTTAACAAATATATTCTTAGATTTAAATCCTTTTCTAACTATTTGTATTTCTGTTGCTTTGTGTGAAAAAACATTTAAATTTATAATGAATAAAAATTGTCTTTTTGCCTAACATGAGGGAAGATAAATGAACAAATATTATTAGACTCTTTTTTGAACACAAACATTTATAAACAGTCAATTTTGATGAAGTGATTGATAAACTTGCAGAAGCAATGGCTTAGGACCAGAAATTTTAATAATGTTATTATAATGAAAACAAACCAAAACAAAAGTACGCTTTTTCCCTTGGTATAAAAAAGAATTAATGTAATTTTAAAGACATTGTATTTCATTTTTACTTTTGAACTGAAATATATTTTAGTAATGTGATTACATACAAAATGTTCAATAATAAATATTTCACCATTTGTGTTTCTATTATTGTTAATTTTACTTCATGATTATTCCTGAAATAACTTATTTATAAGGGGTGGAGTGTTAAAAGACAATCCACATCCTGGCATCAAATTTATTAGGTACACCACTGTTCATGGGGAAGTGGCAGAGAAACCATGGCAATTCTAACTGAGTTAGTCACACACTGCTCGTAGTGGGAGATAAGTCAGAAAATTACTTTTGGAGCAAAGGTACAACAAAAAAGCAGACCCCCAAATATGAATAGAATGTCTAACAATAATCCTTTCAACATTCCAAGGATAGTGTGGTGAAAAATGCCCCGTTGAGTGGAAGATTAAAGTCGCTAGTAAGAAATACCCATGGACACTGTAATAAGTGTCCATGGGAACTTTTGGAATGCACATATTTTTAAGATAGAATGAGTAAGCGCTGATAGGTCATAATAAATTACAAAGCATTGGAAATTATCACTGTCAATTTTAAAGATGTCCAGTGAGATCAATTGGAGGTACAAATCAGCACTGGTCATCGGCAGCAAAGAGAAAAATAAAAACTTGTTCTGTTGTTCAGTTATGTTAAATTCATAATCGAGGGCACTTACAGCTCATTTCGAGTCGAATGAAGTCTTTAATGCCAAGGTTTTCTAGGAAAACTCCCGATAAAGCCGTGGTTTTAAAAAAGAAGGAAATATCGGCACTGAATTCCGCATGGAAGGTAGGAAAGTGGAGGTAAGAGGCTTCTGTGTAAAATGAGACAGCATTCCAGAAGTGTCCTGCAAAGGAGAAAATCCTTAAGCACGGTTCATCATTTTCAGTGGGGTCTGGGGAGGCACTGGGCATGAGGACAATTTTCAAGACTGGGGGCACTGCACAGAAAAGGGACAAGAGAGTGAAAACATCTTGTGCTCATGTAATGCAGAGAAAGCTTCTTTAGATTGAGTACTCACGGTCACCATAGCAACGCAAGGGACCAATTCTCCAAGCAGCTTCTGAGTTTGATCTGTCGGTGTCAGTGATAACTATCTGAGTGACAGGCAAGTGGTCTTTGAAGGAAAGAAAGCCAGTATCGTTTGTCCTGAAAAACATAAATTGAAGAAGAAAAAAAAAAGGACAAGATGTGTATAATCTAGGGAATCTTTTACAAGACCCGCTCTTTTAAAAGTGATTTGGGTGGTTGCAGCCGTGTGGGGCAGAGAGGGTTATCCCTTTCATCACATCCGTGTGTGAGGAACAGGAAAGACTGTGAATTACAAAACCTGTGGCCAGCTTCCTGAAACAAGTGAATTTTACATCTTCTCTGTATATGCTTACAGAAGCGATAGTTTACAAAGATTACTGCTGCTTGTTGTGGCTAAAAGCACCCCACCTGCCCAGTGTGTGTTAATGGGACATTCAACATCACCTCGCATTCTCATCAAGAGTCCGCTATCTTAGCAATTGACTTGAAATAGGGACCACAAATCTCACTCAAAAATCATGCCAAGGACTGTTGTGGCCACCTGCCAACAGGTATTAATCAAATGTGTGTATATATGCGCGCGTGTGCATGCACGCGCACACACACACACACACACACACAAACACACACACATCACTTTTGAACTCGAGGCACTTTATAGTTACTGGTTTGTTGCTTTTCATTTTGTCATGAGCTTTAAAGATCTCAAGAGTTAATGACTCTGACTGTGCCTTGGCTACTCATGAGAATAACATATTGCCTAGGCCGGGCTCGGCGGCTCAGCCTGTAATCCCAGCACTTTGGGAGGCCGAGGCCAAGCGAGTGGATTGCCTGAGCCCGCCCGGGCAATTTGGCGAGACCTCCTCTCTACAATAAATCAAAAATTAGCTGGGCTGGTAGCTATGTAGTTTCGGCTACTTGGAAGGCTGAGGCGGAAGGATCGCTGGGGACCAGCAGGTCGAGGCTGTGGTGGTTGGGAGAGTGCTACTGCCCTCCAGCCTGGGTGACAGAGTGAGATTCCAACTCAAAAAACAAAACAAAACAAAACATATTGCCTAGTCAACTTTTGATAAAGTCAAAAAGAAGAGGGATAAGTCATTGTTTCTTCCCTCTAGGTAGGTTGTGTTTTTAGATCCATGGTGATGGCCACACCTTTTGGCTGAGAGTAAAAACTGGTCTTGAATTCCTGTGTTCTTAAAGACATAGGATAGATCCTGGGGATACCAAGAATGCGACTGGTCCCTTCTCCTTTGTCCATGTGACCTTAGGCAAGGGATCTAATAATGCTGAGCCTCAGCTTCCTCATTTGCCAATGGGGATAATGACACATACTGCAGAAATATAGTAAGGAAATGATGGGTTTTTGTGGTCACTTGTTTTTGTTTTTCCCAAATAATCATCCTCTGCAGTATGTGTCATTATCCCCATTGGTGAATGAGGAAGCTGAGGCTCAGCATTATTAGATCCCTTGCCTAAGGTCACATGGACAAAGGAAAAGGGACCAGTCGCATTCTTCTTATCCCCAGGATCTATCCTATGTCTTTAAGATCACAGACATAGAAACACATAGATGTGTTCTGAAATCCAAGTCCCCCATTCCTAGATGTGCTAGCTTGGGCAAATAATTTGATTTCCGAGAGCCTTAGTGTGCTAGATTTAAAAATGGACATAGCATTGGTATCATAGAGCTATTGAGATGAAATAAGATTATGTAGTTACTTAGCATGGTGCCTGATCTATGGTAAATACTCAAAAATGGCACTGGGGACACTTATTTCAGTTTTCATCTTTGTCCCTGAACCACTTCGTGGCCCCAGGCAAGTCGATTCATCTTCTTATGCATCCAGTTATGATTCTGTATTAGAAAGCTTATACTACACAGCACATGTGGAAAATTAAATTTTAAGATTTATTATCCAACTCATGAGATTTGGAGAAAAACACATATTAGTTCATCTTGCTTATAAATAAATCAAATATTCACCTGCACACACACTCCTACAGGTTTATCAAGAAAAGTGTAAAGAAATATATTATACAATACCTATAATTTAAGAACATGTATTTAGAGACCATTCAAAGGATATGAAATACGGCTTTTGTCTCAGTTTGAAAGCGCATTTATGAATGTTGCATAGACACAGGAATAAATTTGAATCTTCACACTCCAATATCTTTTCAAGCAGGGATTTCAAAGTAAATTCTAAATAGCCAAAATGGAATAAAGACCAAACTCAAATTCTCTCCTGAAGTAAATCTATACTGTTATAGGATTTTATTTCCCTATATTCTCATTTCAAGTGGTGGATTCTGAAGTCTGTCCATCAATGCCAACCACTGCCTTTCCTATACGCTATGACACCTTGTCTACATTAATTTGATGTCCTTGTGTCAAGGTATTGAGATATACCAGTAACACTCTAAGAATAAAAATCTCTTCCAAATAACAGAGAAAAAAATCATATTTAGTTTGATGAGGCAAAGCACATTACTAAACATACTTTTTATCTGAATGCTTTTTTTAAAAAAAAAGTCAATTGCCTTCTAAAATGGTCTTAATGCAATAGAGACATACGAACTCAAGTGCCTACAGGGGCCAGGCAAGCGATAAAAATAAGTGAATCCAACTTTGTGCTAGTAATAATGGAAACTGGCACACAATTTCAGCATCACAAGGTTAAAAGAGAGACTTCCAGAAAGTAGATGTCCCACTTACCAAAGGGCAATAATATCCGCTAGCAATTGGAAATGATGCCAATTATGAACAGAAGACCAAAGAGCCAGATGAATGTAAAACTTTTCAATTTCCAAATCTGAACAATGATTTTAAAATTCCTTAAAAAAAATGTTAGGATGGGAACCAGCACTGAATGGGCCAATAAAACCCATATAAGGGCCGTGTTCAGCCTACAGGGAGTATAACGATCAAGGGGAACTGGTACATTTATAGTGACTAGGGTCCCACTGAGAAGATGATTGTATGTCATAAAATTTCTGAGTGGCAAGTATGATACCAACATTTTGAAACAAATGGGTAAGACATTTGGGGTGATGGTGGTGGTGATGGCAGTGGTGGACTTTTATTCATAATCGAATCATGCAGATTATGGCGGTATCTATTAATATGCAAGGAGTTCATAGCTATGGGTTTGGCTTTTTCCTACCAAAGAGAAACACTTTGCTGTCTTTGACTTCCCTTGGAACAATCCTTAAGGCCCCTCGAAAAACGGTTGAGAGATGGTTGTGTGGCACTGAGAAAGCCTGCCACGAGGACCAAACTAACATGAGGAGAATCCATGTGCCTCCCTGACCCAGTTGCATGAGAACATGGCAGTCTCTCTGGGCCTCGGATTCCTTATGTTTTAAATTTTTACAATAATGCTAATCTGATATCGTTGTACAAAGAGGATAATGAATATAAAACTGCTCACACGGATTAACACATAGTAGGGACTCCATAAATAGTTAATGAAAATCTCATTGGAGTTTGAAATTTTAAAAAAAAAGTATGTTTAAAAGGAAAATAAGAAATGGATCCTCACTGCCGGAAGGAATGAGCAGGCCCGCAGACTGCAGGGCACAAGGAATGAACAAGTGTTCTCAAGAAACACTTCAGTAAAACTTAAAAACAAAAACATGTGTCTCAAGAAAAAAACTCAAATGTTTTCAAGAGCCAGAATGTGGCACAGAATTAGTCAATGTGGTTTTATCTTAGGTTACCTCTCTGAATCTTGGAATTTCACTAGCAGAGTGAAGGTGGGGCTATAGATTTCCTTAATGTACTACTCAAGTGTGATGAAATGTCATAAACTGCCATTCATCTTCTGCAGCCAATTTGGGTTAACGACTGCTCAGAGCAATTTCAATGACTGCACTTATTAAGAGAAATAGTGTTTTCCCCCCCTTTTTATGTCCTTCCCTCTTTTAGTTACTCAAAAGTAGAATGTAAAACATTACACATACGGCAGAAACACTTAGAAAATTCGAGGAATAATTCAAGACCCCAACTACCTTTGAAGCCCTTGTTTGAATCTGAGTGGATCCATCTCAAGAGACTCCACAAACCCTTTCCTTGAGTAAAGTCCATGAGGCCCTTTATTTCCTGTGGCTGCAAAGAATAAATGATCTGTAAGAAAGATGCCTGCAAGCAACCCTGTAAGTCTGCAGTGCTGCATTGATGCTTGCCAATAATTATATCTTAGCTTTGTTTAAGGGGCAATTATTCCTCTTTCGCCTGCCTTCTGAAGACTTCTCTATTAAAAAAAAAAGACCCAAAAGATTAGGTAATAGGAAGCTCAAAATGCCAACCAAAGCAAATGCAAGCATTGCCTGTGGTCAAATACACAGAGTCTACACTAGGATAATATCCATCCCACTGTGCTCCACACTTTTCATACCCGAAATCTTGTTCTCAGTACCTAGCAGAAGAAACATGAGGAAGGAAATTTAAGTATATATGTAAGTATATATTTAAAACTTTTAGAAACTCTGTTGTTTTATAAGTACTGGAGAAATCTGGAACCATAGGGCTCTTTACAAATAGAAATGAAGAAATAAAAGCAGGTCTTGGTTTATGGACACTGCCAATGTTTATTCAATGTCACTTCCCCATTAAGAAATTAAAATAGCCCTCAAGACTTTATAGATGTAAAATTGATTTCAACAATACTACCACAGATGAAGATTTTTGCAGGCATAATTTTGTAAAGCATGCCCTGAATATGAAGAAAGAAATAATCACTAGTGCCAAAAATATATACCTTTCTAGGTTGGCATCAGTCCAATTCAGGAAGCAAGTAGATTAAAAGTCAAAACTCAAGATGTGCATAGTGCAACTGTGACCCCGCACACTTAGGTCCTGATGATTCCAAACTATATCTTTCTTTCTCATATCAACTATTTGTCTTCCCCATCTCTCCAAATTTCACAAAACTCAAATCCAGTTCTTCCTAGGAAATGTCCCCAAATTCCTTTCCTTCTCTGTCCTTACTTCACTTTTTGCATACAATTATTTGTGATATTTATATAGTGATGTGTGTGTATAACTGATGGTTTTTTTTTTCCTTTGGAAAATGAGTAGATATTATGTAGAAAACAAACTCAGCATTAATCAGCAATGTGGCAAGGGTGTCTACAAAGTTAGACCATCTGGACCCATTGTGCTTTGCTTTATCTCAGCTTGGGGAACCCTCCCTTTGCCCACGACTTATATTATATCCTGAAACCGACGTTCTCCTGCTTCCTCAGGATGCCTCCTTCTTCAGCTAAGCTCTTTCTTTGTCCTACACCTCCAACTTCTACCTTCTTTTATTTTTTATTTTTTATTTTTTTTTGAGTGGGAGTCTCACTCTGTCGCCCAGACTGGAGTGCAGCGGCCGCTCCCGGCCACCGCAGCCTCGACCCGCTGGGCTCCGGCGATCCTTCCGCCCCGGCCTTCCGAGTAGCCGGAATTACAGGCGCGTGCTACCACGCCCGGCTCATTTTTTGATTTATTGTAGAGATGAGGTCTCACTGCCCAGGCAGGTCTCGAACCCGCGGGCTCAGGAAATCCATTCACCTCAGCGTCCCGAAGGTGCGGGATTACAGGCTGAGCCACCGAGCCCGGCTAACTTCTCCCTTCTTTTCTGTCACACGCATGTTTTTCCATGAATATATATTAATTCGATCGCCCACTAGACACTTCTCTTAATGTCACAAGTACCTGTTTACCCGTCCTCCACTAGCCATTTTTCCAAGGGTCAGCTTTCTTCCCTGTGTTCCTCAATTCTGTGGATGACTTGCCCTGTACGCCTAGTTGCCGAGGCCATAAACATGCAGATATTCATTTCTCGTCTCGTCCTTACCTCCTCCTTTGTTTGCCAACAACTTCACCAGTTCCACCTTCTTTATGTCTCTCCATTCAACTGCATTATCCTCATCCTCCCAACCTCAGTTTTATTTTGAATTTTCATAGTCTCTGACTGGGCCTTGGAGATGTTGGATAAACTGCCTCCCACTTCTGATCTCTCCACTCTCTTAATCCCGTTCATTTTTCTTATGACTCCAAGACACATAGGTACAAAATGTGAACCATATTTCAAATTGTATAGCCTAAGGCCTTTTAAGAGATCTCTATTTCCTCTAGATAAAATCCAAACTCCAGAATATTTACCGAGGAACAAATAAAATTTAATTTGTATTTAAAACCACAGTTGCCTTTACAGAGAGGCACTCTGTCTAAAAAGAATAATAATAGTAATTTATAAGTGAGAGTCATCGCTAGAGTTTGAAGTTACTATTCTAGAATGTCCTGATCGTTTGAGGTTCAGCTGAACACCTCACATCCCTGGAATAGAGGGTGGTAGATGCCTCTTGCCTTTCCTTGGCCAAGACAACATTGAAATATAGTTTCACACATGATCTCATTGAATGCTGATAACAACGCTAAAATGACGCTGAAATAATCGCCTGCATTGTACGGGCGAGGGGATTGTCGTGACAAAACTAGTCAAGGTGCATCATTTGCAAATATAGATGCCAGGATGTGAACCCAGATTTAGGTGACAAAGCATTTGCCTATAACCACCAATGTCTTCTGTGCTCCGACATGGGTTTCTAATCTTTAGAAAGCAGCTGTCTCACGAGTGGAACCCGGTTTTTTTGACATTTGGTTTACATCTTCCTTGGACAGTGCTGGAATGACACCACCAGACACCGAGTCCTTGAGCTGTCCTCGGTGGGTCTCCCCATTCTGTGCACACAGACTTTCTCCACGTGAGATACAATTCAATTGATTAGGTTTCAGTTTACTAATTTGCAATCATTTTCCAGCCCTGCATTCCCTGAGATTACACATGGGTCACCTTGACAGGAGTTCTGGGAGCCGCCAAACTCTTCAGTTACACATTTACAAGCAATCTCTTGGTTTATTTCTAGTCAGGACAGATCCATCCATTACCTGGTGAGTTTCACTAGGAAACTTTCAGATGGCAGCCTTGTTTGGGGGAGAAGGGACCTCAGGGTTATTTCCTTACTCTACCTGGAGTTTGATGGCTGAATGAACTTTGTGCTGGCATGCTATTACTTCTGTTATGTTATTTATTTCATTCCCTAACTTCTATAAATCAATGCTGCCTCTTATTGTTTATTTAAGATATTGCGAAAAGAGAGAAAATAATAATAAAAAGATGACTTATAAATCTTTGAGAACTGATTCCACACCCCATCTGCTAGCTGCACAAATTATTGCTAACTCAGCCAGTATTCTCCAGAGACAGATATTCTCTCCCTTTTTAAAATAAAATAGAAACTCGAAGCGTAGAGAGGCTAAATGATTTAAGCTCTATAGTTAATAAGTGACAGATCCGGGATTTGTTCTTTCCATTACATAATAAAATATTACTTAGAGATTCATTACATTTTACATCTAGAAAATGACAATGTTGCCAGCGAAAATAGCTACAATTGTGCATGTTCTAAGTGTATTACATGAATTAACTCATGACATTTTCACAAAATACCTTTAAGGCAGATGTGCGAAGGAGAGAGAATTATTTCTTCTTTTTCTACACGATGAAGATACTACCATTTTTAAAAAATGCAGACATTGGAATTTATCTGTAGTTCGGGGAGAGCACTGCCATGGGCTGCAGAGACTGCCCCAGGCAGGGGAGAAAAGGCAACAGTGAGAGAGGGAAGTGAGGGGCAACAGGGCATCACCGTGTCCCATCCTGTGCGGGCTGTCCCCTGCAGCCACAGCTGGCTAAGAGCTTCAGCAAGTTCGGATCAAAGCGAGGTTTTAACAAATGTCTCCCTGTGTGGCGGTGTTCTGACTCTGGCGAGTTCTGAATGTCCCTGTGGTAAAGCTGCCTCTTCAGGGAGAAGGTCACTTCCTCCCACAGGGTCAGGACAGCCAATTCTGAACTGATTCCTTTGTGCTCTATATAAAGACCAAGTCCCTGCAGCCGTTTGGCCATATCTATCAAAGTCGAAAGGGGTATAATCTAGCAATTCTTCTACATTGGGAATTCTAGTCACTGGAAATCATCATTTGAAAAGGGGAAAAAGGTATAAATCAGGACTCAAAAATTGTCATTGCAGTGTTGTTTCTCATATTGAAAAATCAGTTCCCAGTCGACTACTATGCAGCCATTGTAATGGACAGAGTGTATTCATTTTCATGCTCATTTAATGAGCCAAAGAAAAGACCTCCAAGATACATTTTTTTTTTTTTTTGGGAAAAAAAAACAAGTTGGGGAATAATGGATTTAATTTTTTCTCACATGTAGTAACAACTGAACAAACACATTAAAATACATTTAAAATGTGGCATATGCATAGAAAGATATTTATATGTAGAAATACCTTACTTGCCAGGCTCGGTGGCTCAGCCTGTAATCCCGCGCCTTTGGGAGGCTGAGGTGAGTGGATTGCCTGAGCCTGCGGGTTCGAGACCCGTCAGGGCAGCGAGACCTCATCTCTACAATAAATCAAAAATTAGCCGAGCGCATGCCTGTAATTCCGGTTACTCGGAAGGCTGAGGCGGAAGGATCGCCGGAGCCCAGCAGGTCGAGGCTGCCACTGCACTCCAGTCTGGGCGACAGAGTGAGACTCCAACTCAAAAAAAAAAAAGAAAAAAAGAAGAAATACCTTACTTACTCAACAGTTATATTTATGAGTAAGATTTTTACATATAGGGTAGAATTAAGATGATTCAAAGTAGTAGTGAGATGAAAGCTTCTACTTTTTTTATTTAAAGTCTTCTGAAATAGTTGAATATTTTTACACTGAGAATATATTACTTTTATAATGAAAAAAATTCCTAAAATTAAAAAAATCAGGAAAAATAATCCCACGTATGCATTATTTAAAATTTGGTGGGCCAGAACTGACAACTATAATCAAACTTACAGAGAAGACAAAAAAGGTAAGCAGCTCATCTAGCTAACTGGATATGAGTAAGAGCTACTATTGGGTGGGTAATGCCACAAAGTTAGTGATCAATAGGCAAATCAAAACAGAAACCAAGACTCATTGGATTTTTAATAAAATTATGATATTTTGCTATCGACACAGTCAAAATGTTGTAGAAAGGATACAATGGAAATGTGAAATCTAAATCTTGATATTGACTTAAAATTGTATTTCTGTTACAACCTTGCAACTGCTCAAAAAATGAGACTTCACCACTTAGCCACAGTATATTTGTAGAGCTTGAAAAATAACTGATGCAATAGAAGCATCACCCTACATTTTAATTATTTTCTACAAGCATAAAAATTAGTATTTCATAGCTATGTTTCGTTTTCCAGAACCCACAGAGGATAAACTGTTCATGTGAGATACTTTCCCTCAGTAGATGATAGGATGGTGGTATCACTGAATAAAAAGAAAGACTAAAAAAATATATTTAACGCTACCTTTGGCAAAATATCAACTATTTAACCTCATCTAGAATTCTACAAAATAATGATTTGATATTTTGGCTTTGAATGTTCAACCTCTCATCATAAGCTCTTTCTCCCCGTTTTCATATTTTTAAACCTGCTTCTCTTGATTGTGCAATGCCTTTCATTCTTTTCTCTCAGAGACCCACAAAAAGACTGTCTTAAAAAAAAAACAAGTTTGAAACCCAGTCATGGTAACTTAGCATAAACAAGCCAGTATCAAGTTACCCCGGAATGTATACTTTAAGCGAAATTCGATGACTAAGACAGCAGAATATCGCTGATAAGTGGAAGGCATATTTGGCCAGGTAAAGAAGATGGGGACAGAGGGAATACATCCTTTCTTTCATTCATCCATTCAACAGCAATGATTGGAGGACCTGGCAGGTGCCAGGCATTCTAGAAGGGACCACCAACAAACTGGAATTATCTTTTGAAAGGTGGGCCCCTTGTGGGATACTCAGAATTTGTTCCTCCAGATGGGATGGTTAACCAAAGTTTTCATCTGGAAGTTTTGTGAAGGATGCATCACAATTTGCAGAAGAAACACCCAAGTTGTGGAAAACAGGCGATCTGTTCTTCCACCATGACAACACGCCTGCCCACGCTGCACTAACTGTTCAGTAGTTTTTTACCCCGAATGGCATGACCCCGAGGCCTGACCATTTCTATTTACTCTCTCTCTCCCCAAGCGGCTTTTTGTTTCCCGAAGAAGAACTCTTGAAAGGGAAATGTTTTGCTGATGTGGAAGAGGTGAAACAAAAAATGACAGAAGCATTGTCGACAAGTTCAAAAACAGTTCTGAGTAGTGGAATAAGCATTTTCATAAGTGCATGGCATCAAATGGAGAGTATTTTGAAGGTGATTGAAGTTTAAACATGGAAAGATAAATGCACAATTTTTTACAAATAGATTCTGAGTTTTGCGGGGTTCCCCCATGTACTTCTCTCCAACCCAAGAGGCTGATCCTGGTTATAGTACAGGATGCACGTGGGAATTCAGAGACTGCAAGAGCAAAAAACCAGATAAACCCATCCTAACTCTTGTCTGCTTGGAGGAAAGGCACTTCCAAAATTCAGTATGCATTAGAATAGCTCATAAAAAGATTCATGAATAATAAAATAATACAGATTGTTCAATGTACTTATTTTTAAAAAATAAGAGAACCTTAGTGTGCCTTGAGGTGACCTTTTCCTTTCAGGATTCAGGGTTCAAGTCCAGCCTCAGGATACCACCTGGTATAAGGCACTGAACCCAGAAAGCTCAGCAGTGAAGGTTTTGAGAACATCAAAGGAGTTCTGAGAGATCAAATAATGATCCAGGTGAAGCAAGACCTATAACTGCTTTTTAAAAATTCATTTTTGAATTTAAACATATGTATAGTGTGCAGCATGATGATTTGACATATATATAAATTGCAGAATGGTCAAATCAAACTAATTAACATACTGATCACCTAACATGGAAACAACCTCAGCATCTGTTAATGAATGAATTAATAAAGTATGATACATACACGATAAATACTATTCCGTATTGAAAAAAACAAAAACGTTCTGTCATTCGTGACAGCACAAATAAACCTGAACAAGGGTACTCCATTAAGTATAATAATTCAGCGGTAGAAAGACAAATAACTACATTTGATAGTTAAGGGAGAATCAGTCTGCAGCAAAAGGCATCTAGCTTAAAATTTGGTAAATATTTCTTGTGAGATAGTGCAAAAAGGGGTGATGGTTAACAATGAAGCAAATTCCAGCTAATCCTAGAATGGTTATGGACTGACCCACCTGAAAACAGAGCGGTAAAAATACGTCGGACAGAAGTCATTCGCCCACCGATCAGTCATGAATTTAGCCGCATTTACTAAATAATGTCTCTGTGGCAGGGTAGAATCAAGGGCTAGCAAGTGACTTGAAGCTCCAGGATTCCATACATGCTGTGTTCTTCAAGAAAAAGGACCACAGATTTCCTTTTCTGGATGAGCAGATGACCAGAATTTAAGCCATCCTTTTCTCTCCCTATTTTTACCACCACACTTGACACAAGGGAGTACTGAGAGCAAAAGGAAAGAGCAGGGCCACTAGAAATCAAATAAAAACTTCTGCGCTTTCTTCCAAAATAAATAAAAGAATGTTCTACTGCGAAGCAAGAGAACTTCCCTTTAGTTCGCCTGGCTGTTTGGACGAGAAAACTCCGCATTCGGGCCACGGGTCATCACCCCGAGGAACCCTGCGTGTTCACCTGGCCTTCTCCAGCAGGCCGGGCAGCCAGGCTTTCTGGCCTCTCTCGCTGGATGACTGTTCGTCCACCTCCCACGCGGCCCGGCACGCTCCTGTGCTATCTCCAGGGGCTGCAGACTGGAGCTGTCACCAGCTTCCTTTCTTAACTCTCAACAGTCCATCGATTCAAAATCCACTTAGTTGGGAGGATTCCTGAAGACTGGATGATTAAACTGAAGAGAAGTTCCTTTGCAATCATTGACTGTAAAATCATTATTTACCACCTTTCTCTCTCTCTCTCTCTCTCCCCCCCATCCCCCACCTTTCTATTTGACTGGGATACAAACCCCTAAAAAAAACAGCTGTAGGGCACCCTTGATTCAGATGTCTAGTCGAAGCTTTCTTTTACTCTAAGAAGGATATGTGTTTTTGAAGTTCATCAAGTGACTTCTTTTTTTCTCCTCACCCAACTCCACCTGCTGAACTGCCTCATGTTCATCAACCCCTACAACGCACACTCGTTTTTCTTCGTTTACTTGGGTCTCACTGAAATACACAACAGTAAGTCAATCAGTTATAAAGGCTTGTTAACACAAAACAAGCCGGCCATGGAGGTGCACCTGTAGTCCTGTGCTGAGACAGGAGGATCGCTTGAGCCCAGGAGTTCACAACCAGCATGGACAACATAGCGAGACCCTGTATCTAAGAACAAAAAGCACAACAAAAAAATTGTTAATCACCAGAGGCTTGGAAAATGTTTAAGGACCCCTGAGCAGCCTGACTTAGCAAAAAGAAACACATGCTGTCGTAATGTGATTTGCGAGATGCTAGGAGAGCTGCCTCTAGCATCCTTACGGGCTGGTTATTAGTCAAAATTGGCAACTTTGATGTGGTCAGTGACAGAGTTCCTGGATTTGTCTTGAATCTCAACTCTGCCCCCTTAGTCAGGTGACTTTAACCAAGTCGCTTGTGATCTCAGAGTCTCAGTTTCTTTTCCTGGAGAAAAGAGATAATAAAATCGACCTCAAGAGTTGTTGAGATGCTCATATGAGATAGGGCTTATAAAATCCTAAGAACACTTCAGGGTATGATTGGAAACATTTTTAAGTGATGATACTATCTATTATTTAGGAGTTGTAATGTATGAAGCTGCTATCCACTAGGTGCTAGCCCAGCCTCGGTCAGTTTTGCTATTAGCTTTGCAAGATCAGAAACCGGAAGGGATTTTGCAAGGCAAAGATATTTGAGGTTTCTTAGGAGTACTCAGAATACCACTGGTATGAAAAGGGGCATGCTGGTATTAAAAAAATGTGAAATGTGTGGTCAAGAAGGAGGCTGGAAACATGTTGAACGTGATGAACTATTTCGCAAGTATGTCCGCTTTTTAACTTTTCCTTTCTGCAGTAAATAATAGAGTTGGTACATAAGTAATGAATGCCTTTCCACAAGGATCTGCTCGGCCTCATGTCTGAATATATATTGCATATCCACAGTCCTAGCACAGACAAAGCTAGCTCACTGTCATTTCCTGTGCAAGGAGTCTCATGATCTGGACTCTACCTTCCTCCCTGCTTTTAACTTCTGTAAATTTCTCACATTATAACTCTGCAGCAACCACACAAATATACCTGCGGTTTGGGAAAGTAGTGACTTTTATATTGTTTTACATTTTCCTGTCTGAGCACACAGAGGATCTCCCTACCTGTAGTATACTAACCTGTTCATTACTACAGCTAATGTCTTCTGATCCTTTAAAACTTAGTTACAATTTTTTTTTTTTTTTGAGTGAAGGTTGCACTCTGTCACCCAGGCTGGAGTGTAGAGGCTTGATCACAGCTCACTGCCGCTTCCACCTCCTGGGTGATCCTTCCACCTTAACGTCATTAAGCCGAGACTACCGGCACATCACCACACCTGGATAATTTTTTTGTAGAGAAAAAGTCTCACTATGTTGCCCAGGTGATCTCAAACTCCTGAGCTCAAGCAGTCCTCCCATCTTGGCCTCCCAAAGTGCTGGGATTACACCACCAAACCTGGCCCCATTTTTCTCCGAAATTTAACTTTCCCAGACCATTTCTACCCCAGATCTAGGCACACCTGTGACCAACTTTACCAAACTAATCCACTGATTACTAACTAACTAGCTCATTCTTTTCCACTGTCCTGAGGGCTCTTCCCGGGCCAAGACTATAATGCCCTTGACTTTCTCTGCACGGAAGACTGCCCGTTTGTTGGCGTAGAGTACACATTCAGTAAATAAGTGACAAATGAGTAAACGTCAGCTGAAGTAGTGCATACAGTGGCTTCTATGACAAATCATTTTTCAAAACCGTATATCACAGGATATGACTTGTGTTCATTTTAAATAAATGAAACCCAGAAGAATTACATCGGAATCTCAATCTCTACTCCCTCCTAAGGATGATGGAAGGAACTCTCATCTCTTCTCGCCTGGACTTTGTTCAACATGCCACTCCGGGGCTATCCATGGCGAAGCAGGCATCCTTACCAGGGAACGTTCAGTTCTTTTCCTTGACCGTTGGTAGATGAGTTGTTGAACAACTGTTATTATTATTATTATTATATCTAATAATAGATCATGATGTCCTGATAGAGGTCGCTTGGCCACAGAAAGTGGCACTAGATGGAAAATGTTTCCCTGGCTCTCCAGGCAAGGGGAGGGTTCATAAAACAGATGAAAACTTCTGTGGTGATAAAGAGGAGGGTGAGGACATTTGGAAGAGTCCCTCTGAGCAGAACCTCGATGATTAAGCAAAATCATCACCTGAGGGGTCCAGAGGCTGGCGACATAGTGAGCAGGTCAAAGGCAGGAGAGGTTGGACTCTGAGTGGAAGACACGACTGGTGGAATGTTCTGGCAAGAGGGCGGAGAGGCCCTTCGACACCCAGAAGTGGCGCGATGCCATTTGTCCCCACTGCCCCTGGGCACGCAGTCGATCGAGCCCTGTCCGTTGTTCCCTAGGAAGGGGAGGGAGGCACTGGCAGTGGTCAGCACCCAAGCACCCTACCAAGAAAGGGTGACGCTACAGGAAGAAAACAGGGAGCAAAGGTCAAGAATTAGCTGTGAAATGAGGTGAGAGTCAAGGGGAAGGAAGGCACATACTTCCCCTGTTTACTGACTTTTTACTTTTTATTCTACCTCCTATGTTCGCTTCTCTGATTATACACAACAGAGTGAAGGTGTTTCCATTCAAGTCTATCAATCTGCAAAGAGTGTCTATTATGATGCATAGTGGAGGTGAACTTATAAATCAAAGAAATGAGTGAATCTAAGCTGCTAGGAGCAGAGGATTTGAATACGCTTTCCTGACAACACAACCATCTAACACTCCCACAGATCTCCCAAGCCCGTAGATGCCATTTTGTGATGATGCCTCCTTGGCAAAGATCTTCCGAATTCATCTGTTCAGCTAATTACCGCAGGCTGTCTACTGCACCAGGAGTAGGTCTTAAGGGATATAACGTTTAAAGACACCTGGTCTCCACCGGGGATACAAATTATATTGGAGTTGCAGGCATCCATAATGATGAGACAGAATTCACTGCAGGGTAAAGTGGGGGCTTAAAGAATGCAGAAGTCTGTTTCACTTCCGGTCAGCTGCATCTGATTTTACCTGCATGAAGAGTCAGGGGTTTGAAAAAGAAGCTCAGATAAGTTGCTTTGTGGCCCGAGCTGCTTCATGGTGTTCTAAAGTGCTGGTCCACGTCTCACAGGACACAACAGAGCCAAATGTTCGGTCTTGTGCTTGAAGAACTAAGGTTTTTGCTTAGCCTTACATTTTGTCTGAAACAGTCCCTGCTGTTCACAATTTGAACAGTGAAAGAAACATACTTAAAGAAATCCTAACTGGATTGAGACAAGCTTGACATAAGAATTCTTAGTCATAACTGAGCAGCATTTGATGAAGCAAGCAAAATTGCATAAGCCAAACTCAAAGAATGCCTTAAATTCAGTCAAAACAAATGTGTATTTGGAAATGTCATTTTCATAATCAATACAATGAAACACTGACAGTTTTTCTGGAGGACAAAAATAGACGTAATGGGCATGGAAACCTCAAACTAAATTCATTTTACAGAATTAAGTTGGTGTAGGAGATTACGAGACACTCTGGTTGCAGATACACCTGACTTCAAATTCTCAACCTGTCACTTGCCAGACATGTGTGGCCTTGGGGAAATTATTTAACTTCTCTGTAATAAACATTCCTCAACCTTAAGAAGCAAAAGTGAGAAAATTATGTGAAATTTAAAATTGTTGTGAGGATTTAACAAATGCTCAATAAATATAAATTTCCTTTTCTATGTTTTTATTGGAAGCAAAAGGAAGGCTGGTGACTGACAAACGGGAACAAGGAGAAACAGTCTATAACACACATCACTATTATCACTATTTCTCCCATTCTTCCCCTCCCAACTTACATTCCACACATCATGGAAATCCAGACTCAGTTGCAAAGTTCAATGCCACATGCCATTCCTTTGTTTGAAATGGATGTTCAGAAAATATGAAGGTGATGGTGTGACCACATGCTATGTTATGAACCTCAGCGGTAGCTCTGAAAATACTAGCACTGGCCATTTTCAAAGTCAAAACAAAACAAAACAAAACAAAAAAAACCCTCAATCATTAGGGAGCTCTAGTTCGTATGGAATTTCTCATTCGTGTCCTTCTCTCTTTGGAAAAATGCTATGCATCAATTAATGTGCTTTGTCGACACGACAGAAAGATGAGAGTCTCATTACCATTCATCTTTGTCAGCGTCACAGTTGCAAAAGTATCGAACGTCCAGGCAACTCTCGTCCAGGCCACATTCGCACTGCTGGACCCCAGGAGGAGAACCTCCCCAGTAAGGGTGCCTTTCGTTGGACCGCCCGATCCACCAGGTGAAGGGTGTGCCATCTGAAAGACAAGACATTTCACAAGTCAGGGTGAGGCAAGCCTGAACGAGCACAGGGGGTTGTCACAGAAAATGAGACAAAAATATCTTGAAGACCATTTTAATATTCTTCAAAATAGTGTATATATTATTCATGTACGTATAAATATATCGTTTCCTTCCATCCCTTCCTCTCTCCCTCCGTCCTTTCTTCTTCTCACTGGCATTCTTCATTTCTTTCTTTTTACCTTTTGTTCTTTTGTTTTGTCTGTCTCTCTTTCTTATTCTCTTTCTCTCTATATATCTAAATATAAAAATTCATCTCTATATATCTAAATTTGTGCACAGATACTCATTCATAAATGTAAACAACATTTACATTAAACAACATTTTTCTCCTATAAACAACATTTTCATCCAAAGTATTTATATAGTCAAAAGTTGATAAAGACAATGGTCAGAGACAGGGTCACAAACTTAAATTCTTACCAGATAAGACAAGTATTACAATGAAGTAAGTTGGGCCAGATTTTAGACAAAAGAGATAATATGTGGATTTTAAAAGTAATAGTTTCCTTTTAAAACTGCCAAAGAGAAAACAACAGCACCAGGGTCAAAAGTATCCTCCCTCTGTCCTCAGTTTCTGGCAGACAACGAGGTGGGTAGAGACAGATGAAGAAGAAAGTCTTGGCTCAGTCCGAGGGCTAGTCCTGACCGACCTCCCACTGATTTTTGTCATAAGACCGACCCCAGGGTTACCATATCTGCTGATTTTCTTTTCTAAAAGAAGTCCTAAATTCCAAATTCAAAGATTTGGGGGGGAAATATAACAAAACCTTGTGAGGGCCAGGAATGTGTGGGCCAAACAAACCCTTATGGCCATGTTTAACACATTTAACCCATCAAAAGCTGGTATATAACTAGTGATTTCCAGTTTATATAGTTAACAGTAAACCATTTATGAATCTTGTCCATGTAGTTTCTTTCTTTATAACGTTTAGTTTAGTAAAACCTGTTGGATTTTCTTTGATGATTGGGAATTCTTCAGCAGCTTAGAATTAGCATTCAGAAGGCGATGCCCTATCCAAAACAACATGTGCAGATAGAAATGGAGGTGTCATACACCATTAGGTTGGAGGGTGTGAGACCTAGGTTCCCCTTGGTAATTGCTGTCTTGTTTTTGCTTGGCATGCAACAAATGCTTAAAACATATTTATTTTTAAAATGAAATTAATATCTACTAGGGACGGCTTTAGATCACTTACAATTTTAAAGTAGGATAATTGTATTGATCTAAGGGTGTTACTGGGGTTGACATTTTGCCTAATCGAGATCCCGGTTTACATACAAATCCTTATGTGCAAGCATATAGTTTAGTAATAATCTCTATATACAAAGAGCAACAACGTTCTCTCAATTGCCTCATTGTTCACATCCTTATAAAAGTCACCAAGTCACATGGGAGGAAAGCAGACCCTCGAAAGTAGCAGTCCCCAGACATTTTGACATCCGGGACTGGTTTCATCAAAGACAATTTTCTACAGATGGGTAAGGGGGTGGGTGGTCAGGCAACCTAGATCCCTGGCATGCTTGATTCACAATAGGGTTTGCGCTCCCATGAGAGTCTCATGGACATCCCCCATCTGACAGGAGGTGGAGCTCCATTCACCACCACCCACCTCCTGCTGTACTGCCTGGTTCCTAACAGGTCCAGATCTAGAGCTTTTCAATGAGAAAGACATAAGGAAAATGTTATAAAAAGCAGAAGCATCATGGAGCGCTGATTCACGGAACAGACATCCTGAAAGACGACAGTCACCCCAACACAGCACTCTGCACTCTGCCTAAAATAATTTGAGCTCCTTTATTATTTTTAAAGCCAAAATTCTGGTGAGGGACATCTGTTAACCACTGTCGCCTTTTTAAGGATAATTATCAACGATATGCATCATTTTTGCTCGTTTCAAATCATTATAAAACATTGTAAAATACCTCACATGAATTGCTGTCTTCCTAAAGCCCACCTGGGTAAGCCACACTCACATGACCTAGAGTTCTGGCAGATTTATTTAGAGCACAGAGCACTTTTAGGACCACAGTAGGCGGTCTCCCCTGTGTGTGAGTCCAGACAGCATAAAGGTGAAACATTTCGTATTTGAATATATTCACCAATTCTGGCCTTGGGTGCAAGAATGGGAAGAACTGTGTTGCCCGTCCCACCTTCCAGGGGCCCAGGCCTCTCGTCCCAGAATCTAGAATACAGACTACATAATCAAGTCCCATGGCATCATAAGTTATTTTGTGTATGAACTACCCTGAGCAATCAATTTGTACATAGCTCCTGGTGGATATGTTGCCTCTAGTAGTTTCCACTCTTATGGGGTGTCTTTATCCCCTCACAGATTCATTAGTAGCCCAAGGTCTCTTTTGTTTTGAATCCATCAACGTATTGTACCACTTGGGCCTATTGGTGCTTCCCTGCTCATGCGTGGCGGAATTATTTCAAAGGGTGACAGTCGTTTCAACTGATTGTCAACAAACAAGGAGAAAGAAAGGGGAGAGGGTGAAAAATAGTAGATAGATACATAGATAGATAGATCATATCTCTCTCTATATATGAGAGCAGATGGGTTATTGCTAAATTTTCCTCTCAGATGCAATATATCCGTGCCTCTGTCCCTGTAGAGTACTAGAGAGATACAGCAATTGAGGAAACTGAGACTCAGACAGGGGACTTGATCTGCCTTAATTCTTGACTCTAACCGTTGGGTCAGGAAGACAAACTATACCCTATGTGCAAATTTTGGCTAATGCAGAAACTGATTTTCTTTTTCTTCGGCAGAAATCTCTTTCAAAGGTGAAAGAATAAAGCAGAATTCCAAACATTTTATTTTTAAATAATTCATCCAACAAATATTTAACAAGGCTGTATCATATTTCAGGTTCTATTCTATGTTCTTGGAGTAAATCACTTGGCAAAACAAACCAAAACAAAGAAACAAACAAAACATGCCCTCCCCGAGTTTATATTGTAATTAGAAGAAATAGACAATATTAGTCATAAAGTAATTTAGTATTTAGAAAGGGATAAGAGGTATGGGGGAAAAATGCAGTAGCCTAGGGGGTTCAAGTGTGCTGTGAAGAAGGGCGTATTGCAATTTTAAATCATACTAGGCTTGGGAGACCTGATGAAAAGATTCTTTAAACAAAACTCAAAGGCTGAGAGCAAGTCACATGTGGTTCTCTGAAGAAGGGTATCACCACACACAAAGGAATTAGACAACTGAACGCCTGAGAGAAAATCAGGACATTGCCTAGAACCTGCAGCCAGGTATTTTTTTTTTTTTATGTTTTTATTTTAAATACATGGGGTACAATTCAGTGTTAGGACTGCAAATGTTCATTATACAGGTACCCTTGTCAATGACGTGTGCCCCTCCCCCAGGCAATTTCCCACTACTGCCAATCCCTTTCTCATGGTACTACAGTAGTTGTTCAAGGTCCTCTTGTGAGTGAGGACACGTGATACTCGGTTCTTTGTTTCTGTGATAGATCACTTGGTATTATAACCTCTAAGTCCATCCAAGTTGCTGCAAAGTTCATAATTTTCTCCTTCTTTACGGCTGTGTAATATTCCATCATGTATATGAACCACTTTTTTTTTAATCCAGTCCACTTTTGATGGGCAGCATGCCTGTTTCCATGTTTTTGCTATTGTGAATAATGCTGCATGCAATAAACGTGCATTTGCAGGTATCTTTTTCAGAGAGTGATTTGAGTTCCTTCGGGCATATTCCCAGTAGGCGGATTGCAGGGTAGTAAGGAAGGTCAACTTTTAGAACTTTTAGGAATCGCCACACTGTTTTCCACAGAGGCTGCACTAGCTTACACTCTCACCAACAGTATAGAAGATTTCCCTTTCACTGCATCCTCTCAAGCATCTGTTTTTTGAGTTATTGATGATGTGTGTCCAGGTTTTCAAACTGCAATTTTCAAAATGTTGTTGGAGCTCTAATCAGAATGTTTAACAGAAAAAAAAACAGTAGCAGAAAACAGATCAAATAGGACTTGGATGCTAAGAATTCACTCTGACAGTTTCAGGCCAAAGTGTATTCATTAGGAAGACACTAGACTGCAACAGACTCATGAACATAAGAGAAATGGGCTTGAGGTTAAATGCAGCCACGTGACAGGACTGGCTGATGAGAAAGGCCTGTCCAGCTGGCTGACCCTGCACACCAAGGGCCAAGAGACCCTGGGAAGATGCTCCTTTCCTCCAGGGATCCCCGCCCACAAACCTGTTGCCTCAAACCAAGGTTTCTGGGTCCCTTGCATCTGCAGGATAGAATCTCCTGGTGGAGCCCGTTTCCTGGGACTGGAGCCAGCAGAGACTTCTCACAGGTGGGACTGATGGGTGAAGCACAAGTCTCGTGCCTGAGTCCCAACTGGAAGGGAGCCTGGAACTTGAAATCTGCATTTGCTGTGGAGCATTTTCCTAACCCAGAAACAATTCAAATGAGGATAGGCAGGCACGAAGAAGGCACATGTCCGTTCGGGAGCTGAACAGACACCTAAAAATCACTTAATGGATCAATACTTCAAAGTTCTGAAGTCTCCATGTCTTCTACCAAATGGAGTTATTAATTCAAATCCATACCTCTTCAGGGGCTTCAGATAAACAAAGGACTCTATGAAATGTGGAGAGCAGTGGAGAGTGGAGGCAATAGTTTTGCTTTAACAACCAGGAAGTCATTCTACTTTGACAAGAAGCAGAATGGGGAACTACTTTGCTTACCCCCACAGCTATTTGCGTGTGACACAGGTCTCTCCACAGTGAAAGGGAAACTGTCTTCATGCACTGTTCTTCCAGGGCTTGGGGCTCTGGCCATTTTAGAGGCCAGTTTCTTGGCAAGGAAGCAGCGTATTCATACACAGCCCCAGCAGCTGTGCACCACAAATATGTCCATGAAACAGTACAGGAGAAGAGAAGAGAAGGACTGGGATCCCCTGGGAGACCCCATCAGGAACTCCCAGAAGCAGCCTCAAAGGTCTCAGAGGGGTGGTGAGGTCCTCAGCATGCAAGACAAAGAAAAGACAACTGAGGAATTGCATTAATTTGCATTACTGCTGCGCATTTGGAAACATTATCATGTGACCTCAGGCATACAAAGTTTGGGGTAATTTAAATTACATATAAATCACTGTGGTCTGAGAAGGTGCATGGCAGGATTTCAATCTTATGGAATTTGTTTATGCTTGATTTATGGTCGAGGAGGTGGTCGATCTTAGAGTATGTTCTGTGTGGTGATGAGTAAAATGTATATTCCATGGTTGTTGGTGGGGTGTTCTGTAGGTATCAATGAAGTGCATTTGGTCAAGCATCATCGAGGTTCTGGATCTCCTTGTCTTTTTGTCTTGATTATCTGTCTAGGGTTGTTTGTGGGGTTTTAAGTCCCCAGCTATAATAGTGCTAGAGTCAATATCTTTTTTATGTTTACCTAGAAGCTGCTTTATGAAAGCTGGTGCTCCTATGTTGGGTGCATATATGTTTAGGATAGATATTTCTTGTTGATGGATTGAACCTTTTATCATTATGTAGTGACCTTCTGTATCTTTTTAAATTTTTGATAGCTTAAAGGGTATTTTGTCTGAGATTAAGATCGCAACTCCTTCTTTCTTTTGTCCTCTGTTCGCCTGAAACTTTGTTTCCCATCCTCTTATTTGATTCTGTGAGTGTCCTTTCTAGTGAGATGAGTCTCTTGGAGGCAATTTATTGTTGCCTCATGATATTTTATCCATTTTTCCATTCTTTGTCTTTTCAACAGTGCATTTAGTCCAGTCACATTCAGGCTAATTATTTAGATGTGAGAGTTTGTCCCTGTTATGAGGTTCTTATAGAGTTTGTTGTTGCTACTATTTGTTTGTTGTCTTTCTTTTGATTTCTGAGTTGATTCATGTATGTTTTCAATCTTTTTCCTGCAATCTTGTGAAAGGTGCTGTTGTTCTTTTTTCCCTTTCTTTTGTGTTTAATACTTTCTTAAGAGTTTCTTGTAGAGCTGGTTTGGAGGCAGCATAAACTCTTAGGGATTGAATGTCTGGGAAGGATTTTAATTCTCCATCACAGATGAAACCTAGCTTAAATGAGTAGGTAATTCTTGGTTGAAATTGTTTATCTTTGAGAACTTTGAAGATTGGGCTCCAAGCTCTCCCAGCCTGAATTGTTTCTGCAGATAAATCTGCTGCTATTCTAATTGATCTTCCCCGGGAGGTAGTCAGACCTTTTTCTCACTGCCTTTAGGAATTTTTCTTTTATGCCTACTTTGTGTAGGTGAATTGTTATGAGTCTAGGAGTTGGTCTTCCCATTTTTTGGAATGTTTGTTCCAGGGTGGTCTCTGTCTCTCTATCTGCATCAATAAGTGATGGATAATCTCTTACATTCAAGAAAATCAAGACGACACAATTAATACATAAACGTACCCGACCTATTTCTTACTGTCACACCCATTTTGCTGCTATAGCAGGATTTAGCACCTGCATTGTAGGCCAGCATCTTTTTGGGCTCTCCACACCCCAGGTTTTGGGGAGGTAAGCATGAGTGTGTTTAGCTTTGCTGAAACAACATGCAAATTGAGAGAGACAGTTCACATCCAGTTCTGCGGCTGCACCAGTTTTTGACACAGCTTCTGCCCATAAGTCCCTATTAGATGTTTATTTCTAAGAAACTGGATTTGTCAGCCTCTTTTTTTGGCCTCTCAGCTTCCTTAGACTCTAGGGGTAGGTTTGCATAGCCTGTCCGTCAAGGAATACACCCCACAGATGCCTTTTTTTCCAGTGTCCAATGCCTTTCTGAGTTTTTACTCACAGTATTTTCATGCTCATTTTTTAGGATATGAATTGTCTCTGAATTTTAAAGTAGCTAGAGTATTTGACAAAGAAGTTCAAGTAGACCATTTTTCCAAAGCGTTCTTTAACTCACTTGGCATAGCACAATGCACAAGAGTGTGTAGCCTTAGGTTTGTCCATACCATTCTGGCAGAGAACTTTCTCAGCTCACTTGAGCACAGTGAGCCTCCTTCCTCTTAATCAGGGCAGAGATGACCAAGAAGTACATGGAAAGATCAATGATGGTCCTACTCTCCAGGTATTTTCTGCAACGCAGTTAGGAACATCCATGAATGAGGAAAATAAAGGAAAGCACAAATTCTGTTTTGGCCCAGCAAATTCTCCGACTTCCCATCCATACATGTAAGCAGTCACAGTCAGCACTTCAGTGGTCACTCAGGAAGTCACCTCTTCCCCACATGCCCTCCTTCCCCACCACATATGTTTTACATAAACCCAACATGGGTTCACGCAGATCCTTTCTCAACTCAGTTCCAACTACTGGCAGTGCAACCATAATGCCCACCTTCAAACATGGTATTTGGTTGCCCCTGCAACTTACATGGCAGTTTTCCCCAGTGCTGATAGTCTCGCCTCATCTTTTAAAGGCTTAATGCCACCCACATATGGATTCAGTTAGAAACTCATCATAGAGCTTTGGAGAAATTATTCCAATGGTTCGTCACTAAACTCTTAAACGTAACCTGTTCAAACCAGATCTTGTTCTTACTCACAGCTCCCACCAATTGAATGAGGCAAAACTGGAATTTTGATGTCTGTATGTATACATATAATTTATTCCTATAATCTATATGAATTATTATATGTATGCAATATAAATTAAATATAATGCATAATCCATAAAGCCACAAATTAAATATAATAATATAAATTATATATATATTATTGCATTCAATTGTTTCTTAATTCCATAGTGTGGAAAGGTCATGGTGTGATATATCAGTGATATAAATTTTAATAATAAACTTTTGCTACCCTACGGGAGTTCATAACATTTGGGGCAAGAAGGCCATGCACATAGCTCAGAGTAATTCAAGTCAAAGTGAGATCAGTGTCCACACACAGCAGCTAATAACATTCTAAAAAAGCCCAGAGTATAAAACTATAACTTTTGTCCAGGAGTCCGGGGAAAGTTTTCCTGGAAATGGTGGCTTTGAAAAGAGGCTTCCTATTGAGGACTTCAGCAAACATGGCTGTGGGGAAGAGTCTGTACAGGTGGGAGTCATAAAGGAAGGATGGTCTGATTTTCGCCACGGTGTCTTTAGAGAGCAACTATTCACAAGAATGAGATTTCTGCACACATTAAATACGTTTTATTTCATTGACTGTAGTTAAGCATTGTTGGCCTAAAAAATAAATACAAAAAAACACCACCAATGTTATAAAACCAAGAAATTACCAGTGATTGCAGCAAAACATCCTACTGCATGAACAAAATACAAATCATCAAAATACTGATTTGGGAAAAAAAGATCTGTCAGCTAAAGAAATAATTTGATATACTCTTTGTAAATAGAATATCATTTCTGAGGAAGCATTTAGTCAGAAAGAAAAACAACCTCATTCATATCAGAACATAATGGCAGGCATCCATCAATGTCAATCTCAGTCTCACTGCTTGCTGGTCAGGATCATTAATTCAGAACATATGTCTAATAGTGTGATTAAGGGCTAGTCAGTGACATTAGGAATTAACATTTTTATAATGTTGTTCAGTGTTCTCCTTTCCGATTTAATTGAAGTGAGCCCAAAAGAGAGAGGGGAAACAATAAAGATTAATGACACTGCCTCTCAAAACAAATGATAAAAGTCACTTTGATGAGCTCCGTTAAAGCAGGACTAGACACAGATCTCTAGAATCTACCACAGAGGTCATTTATGGAGAGACAGAGACTTGGACAAGGCGATTAACTTAAAGGATTCTATTGTCATGGCGTCCATTTTTGTAGGAGAATATAAAAATGCTTTTCATTTTGATAAGTGTTTTTTTTCCCTGAAGAACTGTAATCAAGAATCTCAGTAAGGTTAAGTGACATGTTCCAAATCACAGTCAGGGAAACTGAGGGTAAAGGTGGGCTCCAGGTTCTAGGCCCCAGTGACTCCGCAAGGGTATGGTTCCTGGCCTCAACACCCACCTACACAGACTCACAGATCTTCTTTAAATTTTCAGTGTGCTGGAAGTATATGGAAATAAAGTGAGTCTCACAGATGAAAACAAACATGTAGAGACGTTATTATAAATTTGTGGAAACTGAAAATAATAAAGGAACAACTCAGCCCTGGAGTAAGATCTTCAGTTGACTCCATAATTACTCTGATGTGACAAGCATAAAAGCAGAGTTTTACAAATGTGGGGTGAAAAGAATATAGAAGGACTCCCTAATCTATATCAGTCAGTGATGGGCAAAGAAAGGAACCTTTGTTGTGCTGAGCCACAGAGATTTGGGGTGAGGCATATGGACAACCGAAGCACAGTTTAAATTATTCTGATTATTATAGTAAAACATAGTAATGTTCTATTGATGAAAGGGAAACAGAGTTGGAAAAGTAAAAATACCTGATAACTATACATAATCCTGGAAATTGAGAACTGCAATACCTCTGGGTATGAAAGTCAACGCATCCAGTTATACTTGTGATACTAATAAAAACAAACATTGAACATTTATTGAATATTTAAAATATTCCAGGCAGTTTTATGTATTTGCAATGTCCTAGTTGTAATCTTCACAACAATCCCACGGCGTAAGTTCTTTTATTTCCATTTTACACACCTGAGGAAACCAAGGCATAGATAGAGGAGAAATTACATGCCAGTATCTCTGGGAGTCAGTGACAGGCCCTGGCCAGGGCCACAATGATCTTTTCAGCAGGTGATTACAACAGACCCCAAAGTAAAATGCTTGTCGTCACTACTGTTCCATACCTTAAAAGTTATTCTCACGGCATCCAAAGGGACTTTAAAAGAATATATAAAGTCCCTCATTTAAATCCTCTAGTAGTTTCCTATTTCAACATGAAAAAAAAAAATCTCAACTTCTCACCATGGCCCGTGAGACCCCACGCATCGGGTGCCTGTAGATTTATTTCTCAGCCTCATCTCCCTCCAAGCACCAGCCCGTGGCCTGTTCTCTGCCCACCTGGGCCTCCTTGCCTGCCCTCGCAAATGCTCTTTAATGTCCATTGCTCTTTGCCTGAATCTCTCTTTTCATGGGACTTTACAGAGGCTGATTGTGTTCCATCACTGGCCCCTAAAATTATATCTTACCTCTTCCCAATTAGCTCCATCTAACGGATCCCAACATCACTCTGTTATGCTCTTGGCAGCATCGGTACTACCTGAAATCATTTTTTCACTTATTTTTGTTTGTTTGTTTAACATGTTCCTCACTGGGATTAGGACAAGAGATTTGTAGGTCTTGTCAATGACTACTCAACACAGAGAATGGCACCTATCTTGCACCAGGAAGTAAATACATATTTGCGGGATGAACGCATGACTAAATGCCAAGAAAAAGAAACTTCAGCCCAGAAGGATTTTCCACAGATGACATAAAAAAAGAAAACAAACAAACAAACTTGTTTTGCATAAACATATATGATTATGATGCCTTTAGTCTCTACATAGGTATATTCATCTTTGGCGTTTTAGGCCATCATTTTAGAAAATCAAGTATTTTTGTCATTTCAGTGACAGTCCCAGAAAGTGACAAGTATCAAGCCTTCGAATAAATGCTTACTATAAATGTGGCACAGAATGAGACCACCGTACATAAAAGTGTTTAAATAGCAGCTTATTCACACATTCAACAAAACAATATAAAACATCTGCAGCAGACAAGACACTTGGCTGGCTACCGTATCAAGTACAAAATAGGTATAAGCCCTGCCATCAAGAGTCTCACAGTGTGCCAGAAGAGGGGGGAAATGTTAGACATTAGTTTTACTGCAAATTAGAATGAAGTAAATTTGAAGGAGAACGTTAAGCAATATGCAGAAAGTCGGGGGGAATGGCTAAAGTTTAGTAGAGAGTACAGTTTCAGGGGGAAAATCTAAAGTCATTCCCCTTACGAACACACCTGCCATTTCTGTTCTCCAACCAGCAAAAGAAAATTGGGATTTTATGCCATTAGCATTCAAAACAAGTTTTATATAACATATCTCACTCAACCCTGCCAACAACTCTGAAGATTTTCATTTTGCAGATAATAAAATGGAAGCTAACAATGAATTGGTAAATTCTTTAAAGTAACACAGGAAGGAAGACACAAATTTAGACCTTATGGCTCCAAACCCTAATAATATTTTTACTATATCATGTGAAACCTGGTCTTATTAGATAGAAATGAAAATATTATCCATCTCAAGGCTTCAGAAAAATTGTTCTTGAGTCAATTTTATAATTTTATACATCAAGTAATCATTACATTGATAAAACTGCAGATTGGTGTTGAGTATGTATTACCAATCATCTCGGGATATTCCCAACTGCATTGTCTCCCCAGTTGTACGGGTCTATCTAGTTGATGTATCTAAACTAAAACTAATAAGCAAAAAATGCGTTCAGAAACAAATGTTCTGGCCAGGCACAGTGACTCATAATCCCAGTACTGACCGATAATCCCAGTACTTTGGTAGGCCCAGGCGGGAGTAGTTTTTGAGTCCAGGAACTTAAGCACTGCCTAGGCAACACAGTAAGACTTGTCTCTACCAAGAAATAAAAAAATTAGCCAGGCATGGTGGTGTGCTTCTGTAGTCCCAGACGTTTGGGGGACTGAAGTGGGAGCCAACATTGTGCCTCTGTACAACAGCCTGGGTGACAGACTGAGACCCTGACGCAACAAAGGAAGGAAGGTAGGAAGGAAAGAAGGGAGAAAAGAAGGAGGGAAGGGTGGGAGAGGAAGAACAGCATGTTCTAATAAGGACCATTGTTTCTCAGAAGTTCAGTTGGCCTGAATTCCTACAATTTTGTTCAGTAGCTGCTTAAGGGAGTGACAAGATAATCATGCACCCAGGAACCAGTGGAAATTTTTCTCTAGAATCTTAGATCATTGTTTCAAGACCCCTACCTATCACCATACACAAAAATCAAGTCTGAATCAAAGATCTAAATATAAAACCTCAAACTATAAGAACTTTAGAAAATGCAGAATACATCCTTATGGAAATTGGAACTAGAAACCAATTCCTGATCAAAAACTCAAATGTCCATGCAATAAGACATAAGATAGACAAGTGGGAACTTATCAAACTTTTGCTTCTGCAAAGCAAAAGAAACCATCAAGAAAGCTTGGAGACAGCTCGCAGAATGCGAAATTCTATGTATATCTGACAAAGGCCTAAAATCTAAGATCTACAAAGAACTCAAACATGCCTAAAAGAAAAAAACAAACAACCCCATTAAAAAGTGGGCAAAAGATATGAATAGACAGTTCTCAAAAGAAGACACATGAGCAGCCAACCAATACATGAAATAATACTCAGCCTCATTAATCATTAAAGAAATGCAAATTTAAACCCCGCTGAGATACCAGCTAACTCCAATCAGGATGGCCATCATCAGTAACTCAATAAACAAAAGGTGCTGGAGCCTCTGTGTGGGAAAAGGAATACTTCTACACTGTTGGCGGAGTGTAAACCAATACAATGTCTGGGGAAAACAGTTTGGCGATGCCTAAAAGATCTAAAACTTGACCTTCCATACAAGTCACCAATCCTTCTTCTGGGAATATTCCCGGAAGAACTCAAATCATTCTACCAAAAAGATACCTGAGCACGCAGGTTTATTACAGCACTATTCACAATAGCAAAACATGGAACCAACCATGCTGCCCATTGAAAGTAGACTGGGGCAACCCCCTCATGTCCCCTCCCACTGTGGGAGCTTTTCTGTCTTCTCAATAAATCCTGCTTTCTTAACAACAAAAAGAGAGAAGACTGGATTAAAAAATATGATATATATATATATATATATATATATATATACACATGATGGAATATTACATAGTCATAAAGGACACAATTATGAACTTCACAGCAACTTGGATAGATTTAGAGTCTATAATACTCAGTGATCTGTCACAGAAACAAAGAACTGAGTACCACATGTTCTCATTCATAAGTGGACTCTGAACGATTATCATAATACCGTAAGAAAGTGATTGGCAATAGTGGGAAACTGCCAGGGAAGGGGGGTGGTGCACACTTCATCAATAAGGGCACCTGATCTCAAACCAGGTGACGTGGGGACCAAAGTGAGGTCCCAAATTTATCTGCACAATGACCATTTGTTTACCGAACCCTGAATTGCGCCCCACATCTTTTAAATAAAGAAATAAATAAAGAAATAAATCTATCTTAGATTATTGTTTCTCAAAGTGTAACCTTTGGTCACTTGATCAGAATAATCTGGGTTGCTTGTAAGAGCATGAGTTAATAGAACCTTCTCAAATACGTGAGGAGTAGGGTCTAAGAATCTCTATTTCTTTTGTACTCACCAAGTTATGCTACTATTTTACCCTAAATTTTACACAAGAAGATTTTAGAGTCACTCGTTACAAGGTTTAAGCCTTATTTGAAAATTTCAGACCTCTCCCCGCTTTCTTTTTTAAACAACTCTTGTCTGATGACACCAGAAATGGCTAAGTACTTAAGAAGCTACTTAGTTAGGTTTAATTCTGTTATCAAAACACATACACAAGGGCATATTAGTTCTAGCTCAAGAGAAGTATGATAATAAAAGGAAACAAAACACAGAGTAAAAATCAAGTTTAACTTGTGCCTGAGAAAAGGTCGCCAAACTTACGCGTTAACTAATTCTTATGATCAGGTCATCGCTCCACTGTCATCTTGGTCCAATATAAATCAGTGTGCCTCTGATACTGCCAGTCTTCTCTGAAATTCTCTAGAAGAATCTCCCAGGTGTGCTTCCCACAATGCTCCCTCTTTTCCAGCCCCATTCCCATTTGGTTCAAATTTTGCATGCTTTGAAAAGATCAAGGCGGTCCACATCGAGTTCTTATCATTTTCTTCTATTCTCACTTTCTGTAACACACACACACACACACACACACACACACACACACACACGCACGCACACGTCACCAAGTTTCATTCCTTATGTCAAACGACTCTCCCATGCTAACTTTTCATTTCTTTCCTCCATTCATTCTTTCCTCTCTTTATTCATCCGTTAGCTACTCCACTGCGCTGTATTTACCAGTCTTGCTCCCACCCCGCCACCATACTTTCATGGGCCAGGCCCTCGGAATGTGGGGCCTTTTTCTGGTTGTTTTTTTTTTTTTAATAATAATAATAGATTTTTTTACCTATTACTTAAAGTCAAGTGCCTAAAAAGGGTAGATTCTCTAGCTCTGTCTTTTCTCCTGAACTACTTTGTGGGCATCTCCACATAACAGCCCCATCTGTACCCCAATAGTTACAGGGCATATTCCTCCCTCCCATTCAGGCCTCTTTCAAGGTTTCTCAGTTTTTGCAGGTTTCTGGGCGAAGTTTAGTGCTGTGTTCCACAAACACCAGCTTCTTGGCCATCAAGACAACAAAGACCGTCGTCGTTCGCATCAACAGTCTCTCTTCCGTGGAGCTCTTTCCTTCCAAATCTGTCATCTGGGCTCATCCACCCTGTGCACATGCGCCCAACTAGCTCCTCCAGTTCATCATCCTATTGCGATGCTTCCTGGCAGCAAAACATTCAATGGTAGCTCATTTTCAAATGAATGTAAACAAACAAACTTGCAACCTGGTATACAAAGCCTCTCCTCCCTGACATCCATGCTACTTTTCTCTGTGCCTCTACTCTCCAAGACATAGGTTGTTCCTCAGTCAAACCGGATTGTTTCTCATTTGGAAAAAAACAAAACAAAAATTTTGTTATTTGTTTTGGGTAGACTCTCTGTTGACATAATTCTTTTCTGCAGGAATGGTTGACTTCTACCCTTCCACATTTGCTCATATGCATGCCAACTAAACTTCTCTTTCACAGCCCTTCTTAAATCCTTCTCTAAAAGTTTTGCTTGAAAGTGCTTACTCTTCTCAATTTTGTAACACTTTGAAACAACAGAAATTATTGATGGCATTACTATCTTATACTGGGTTATTTCCGTTAATTGAAAATAAGATCTATCTTCCCTACAAAGCTGTCGTTTCATTACACAAGAATAAAACTAATTATACATACAAAATTTTCTCAATACTTAGTCACAAAGCCTGAAAAATATTCATTACCTATTATCCTATGTGTGTCTTATATACACACAGAAGTATAAACATGTACCAGTTTCCCAACAGCTCTTATTATCTCCTAATAGTTGATTAAGTAAGGCATTCAATAAATCAATAAGTGTGTGTTAAGGTTAAAAAGGAGTAAATGTTGCATTGCTCATCATAATGCCATTGGGATCATTCATGTTAATAGACCCATCTCTAAGCTATCCTTTCCATTTATCAACTATTTCTCCACTAATTAATAATAACGAATCTACTATGGTCTGTATCACGCGTCTTTGAAGCAGATCGTAAATCCCTCATGGTAGTGGCATCTTTCGTAAAAATTTTTGTGTTGGAAAACATGCAACAGAGAAGAAGAATGTTTCTGTGAGATATTCAGTATTTCCCATAGTTTTATTAACTAATACACCTTTATGGTAAACTGTAGAAAGTTTGAAATTAACGCTCTAGCGGAAAATGCTAAATTCAGTACATTTTTCTTATAAAATATAAATTTGATATGTATCTTAGTCCATTTGGGCAGCTACAACAAAATACCATAAACTGCGTAGCTTATAGGGACAGAAATTTATTTCTCACAGTTCTAGAGGCTAGGAAGTCCCAAATAATGGCAGCTCCCAGGTCTGGAGAGAGTCCGCTTTCTGGCTCAGGGACAGTGGCTTCCTGCTGCGTCTTCACATGGTGGAAGGAGCCAGGAGTCTCTCTTAGGCCTCTTTGATAAGGACACTAATACCACTGGCGAGAGTTTCCCCCTCCTGACTTAGTCACCCCCCAAAGGCTCTCCCTCTTTATATCATTACCCTTGGTGATTAGGTTTCAACTTAGGAATTCTGAAGGGGCAAAAAATATTCAGGCCACAGCACCATGATAGAATTTTATTGATTGATATTTCCTAAGAGAATTTAAATAGTAGCTGATGGGAGACAAGAAGTTTGGATGAAAATAAGTGCAGTAACCAAGATTTAATTATGTATTTTCTCCACAACCTTTTACCTTAAGCTCACTCACCATAAAACAAAAAGAATCACTTTTCCAGCCACACACTCAAGAAAGCTATAATACTGATCTCTGCGTACTATATTACAGTGTTATATTGCATTATAATACTGATCTCTGCCAGGCAGCTGGTTGCTTTATTATAAAGCATTTTTTAAAATTCTTTCTTTTTTCAAGTAAAATACACTACGATGGAAAATGTAATCTTGTTCAGAGTAAAAGAACAAATTTTCACTCAAATGATGAACAAAGGACATGTAGTGGTGTACATGCACACCTCAATAAAGGGAGGTTATGCTATGTTTATGTAGACTCAAATTATTATTATTACTAATTTTTTTTTGAGTTAGAGTCTCACTCTGTCATGCAGGCTGGAAGGAAGTGGCATGCTCCCGGCCACCGCAGCCTCGACCTACTGGGCTCGGGCAATCCTTCCACCTCAGTCTTCCAAGTAGCTGGAACTACAGGCACGTGCCACCATGCCCGGCTAATTTTTTAAATTTATTGTAGAGATGAGGTCTCACCAAGTTGACCAGGTTGGTCTGGAACTCACAGGCAGGGGCAATCCTCTCACCTCAGCCTCCCAAAGTGCTGAGATTACAGGCGTGAGCCACCACGCCTGTCTGAGACCCGAATTATTTTACCCAATCATGACTTGCTTTTCTCTAAACACACACACACACACACACACACACACACACACTCATTGACGCTCACACATCATACACAGATGCATGCACAAACACTCACACACGCACACTCATACGCGTGTGCATACACACCACTGCATGCCCCTTCTTGCCCGGCGTCGCCTGAGCGCCTTTTCCCCGCTTCTATTTCTTCCTTCCTCCTTGCCTGGTTCTCCTTCTTCCCTCTGTCTCTGTCTCTCACTCGCCCTCCTCTTCCTGTCTATTTTCTTCCTTCCCCTCCCCGCTTCCTTTCTCTACATCGTTTTCCTCTTTCTTGTTCCCTCTTCTCTCTCCATATCCCTTCCCTTTTATGCTTCTAAAAAAAAAAAAAACCTCGAATTCTTTTCTTTTTCAACACCTTAACACAATCACAGATTTGACAAGAATTTATCACAGTCCCGTCTACAATCTTCTATTACTGATGGTTCATAGGCATTGTCTGGCAATGGCAAAAGAAATAAAATGAAATGAAAGGAGCCAGCGAGAACCTTTTATGTAAATACCTACATGAATCAAGTTTCCCTTCAAATTCGTTATAATAGGTGGGCAAATGCATCAAAGACGGCATGAAGGAGACAAAGTGAGTTTGCTTTTCACGGTGCTAATGAACAAACAAAAATTCTCTATTCATTTGCTTCTGTACTTGAAACATAACTGATGACTGCAAGCCTAATATTCATTAGAGGCCTGAACAAGGCAGAGACAGAAAGTTGATGGAGCCCACAGATCACACCCATTAGGAAGTGTTGGAAACCGTGCCAGGCAGCAACAGAAGAAGAATGAACTCAGAGCAGCTCTTCTGATGAATAAAATATGAAGAACTTCGCAATTACAGAGACCAGAGAGAAGTGGCCAGAGGATCATCAGCATAATGATAGCAATAAAAAGAGGATTTCATGCCTCTATCTCCTATTTCACATCCCCAAATCTGAATAATATTTATTAACCACTCTCCTGTTTATGATTATTTGCAGGGCACATCACAAAAAATAAAGCAAGACTATGGATTTCCTGCCTTCAGGGATTTTCTGTTCCATGATCATCCACAAAGGTCATTTAATTATTCCAAAAGATATTCTACAATCATAAAATGTATGAAAGTGGTCATTTGGGTTTCTGAGCAGGAATATACCATTTTAAGAATACTTTACATTTTAAAAGATTAAATAAAACGACCCGTTCATATAACTGATTATATGTTGATGCAAAGTAATTTCTAAATAAAAAGCTAAAAACATTGGCTTGTGTCAGTGCTTACAATGTACTAGCTGTTATGTTTTCACATCACAAAAGGAAGAGAACAAGAGTTGAAGTTACAAGAGGTTGACAATAATCTATTTAAGGGCATGGATGATTAATAATCATTACAAATTCAGCATATATTAAGATACTCAGTAAATTTTTAAGCAAGAATTGAATGAATAAATACATGTGTGTTTGTAGATATGTACATCTATACATACACACATGTGCACGCATGCCTGTACACAACACAAAACACCATCCTCATTAAAAGATGCAGTACAAACATTCTTAATGATAACTCCAACACAAATCTCCCCAAAGGCACATTATTTTACCTAACATTTAAGACAGAATTAGTGCCAAAAACTTATAACCATACTGCTCACAGCTAAGTCTATATTTTTTCAAATAGCATAATGGAGGACTTCATTCTTCAAGAAGTCACTTTGTTGCTATCACAAGAAAAAGCTAAGTGGTTGGAAAATAACATGATATACCACATTAGCACTCAAGTCTGATGCTAGCAAACCTATTTCTTGTCTCTCATCAGGATACACCATTAACAAAGGCTGCCTTCTAGGATCTCAGTCAATAGGAACAAGTCAATTAAAGGGCCTTTCAGTTGATAGAGAAAGCTAATGCATTGTTGGCTACTCTTAGAAGTCTAGAATCAAATTAGAAAAATAAGCACATCATACACACACACACAAACCACACCTCTGAGTGGGAACAGGATTGGAGGATAGTGCACTTCAAGTGAGATCTAAGATCTAGGACTCATTTTTGGTTATACAGAGAATATCTCAAAATAGATGACATTATTTTATCCTGAGTACTTTAAGTTATTCTGGAATTGCGAACAGCAACTATCATATTTCATCAAGTGTGATTTTTAAAAGGTTGTCATTGATAATAAGATGCATCATTATTCTATGTACTGCTGGAAAATAAAAACTGTTGCCAGTTCCACAAAGATACACCATTGATTGCAAGATTCATTCCAATTTCAGAGATATTAAAAAGGTAAAACAAACTTTGGCTTCAACTACATTTACATATATAATTAAGCTTCTCATGATTCATTCCACCTGCAATTAATACTCTTTTTTTTAATCTCATCAGGAAAATTGCTTGTATCTGTATTTTGTTTATTGTACATATAACAAGGATAGAGGATGTTGTCTTCAACAGAAAAAATTAACACCAAATTCATCAGAATTTTATGAATATTTTCTTATAAATGAAAATCACTGTTTGGCTTAAATTAGATATTGAATCAAATATTCCATGAAAATATGTGAAGACTACAGTTCTTAAACAAGAAATGCATATACATGTGGTGACTTCAAAGATGGTTCTGAAATTCTGGTTTTTTTCATTGTAAGATGAAGTTTGTGTCTCCTTTTACATCTGAGTGGGTCAGTGACTTCTACAACTAACAGATCAGGATCGATATGACGCTACATGACTTCTCATGTAGGATCTTAAAAGGCCTAAAAAAATCGGGTAGGTCTTATATTGTGATCCCACAAAAGATCCTTGCTGATTACATCCCAGGACACTAAAATATTCTTCTTCAGCATACCAGGCAACAAAGTGAGAAGGCCTTTTTTAAGGACTATAAGCATATTGAAATTTTACACTCGATAACAGAAAATAGTTTGCTTACATATTGAATTATAAGTTCTCATTGAGTTTAGTTTACAAATTGGATTATAAAGAAGTATTCAATTCTTTTTTTTTTGTAGAGTTACCTGATTGCAGGATAGTATCATTCAGAAAAGGCTTAGAATGTTCAAAAAGTTTTTAACTCAATATTTCCTTGCTTCAGATTTTATTATAAATGTGGCCTCTTCCATGAAGCTTTCTTTGATCAACTCATCTACACATAGCTACTATTTGTTTAGATAGATTTTATTTTTAATAGAGACAAAGTCTCACTATGCTGCCCAGGCTGGTATCAAGCAATTCTTCCACCTTGGCCTCCCAAAATGCTCAGACTGCAGGCATTAGCTACTGCAACTGGCTTAGACTTTTTACAGAAAAAAAAAATGTACAATAAAATTCTGTATTTAAAGATGTTTTACATTCATTGTAATAAAGAGCAATATTACTTGTGTCTACTTATCTTTTTTATTTGAAGTGGTTTTCAATAAGCACATGGTCAATATGTCTGGACTGATCAATAATGAGTAAGAAGTTTGAATCAGTAATCAAAATCTGTCAACAAAGAAAAGTTCAGTCTTCCCCAGTGAATTATTTCAAATAGTTAAGGAAGAATTAACGTCAATTCTTCTCAAATTCTTTAAAAAAAAATGAAAAGGAGAAAAAAAATTCTAAACTCCTTTTAAAAGGTTAGCATTGCCCTGATACAAACCAGATAAGAATAAAGAAAAGTATAGATCAACATGCCTGATGAACACAGATGTGAAAAAATCTTCAACAGAATACTAATAAACTGAATTTAATAGCATATCAAAAGAATCTTGCACTATGATCAATTTAGATATATCCCTAGAATGTAAGGATGGTTCAACATATACAATCAATAAGTATGATACACATTAAAAAAATAAAAAATAGCCGGGCTCAGTGGCTTAGCCTGTAATCCCACACCTTGGGAGGCTGAGGTGAGTGGATTGCCTGAGCCCGCGGGTTCGAGACCCGCCTGGGCAACTTGGTGAGACCACATCTCTACAATAAATCAAAAAATCAGCCGGGTGTGGTAGCGCGCACCTGTAGTTCCGCTTCTTGGAAGGCTGAGGCGGAAGGATCGCTGGAGACCAGCGAGTTGAGGCTGCGGTGGCCGGGAGCGGCCTCTGCACTCCAGTCTGGGTGACAGGGTGAGACTCCAACTCAAAAAAAATAAAAAATTAAAAATAAAAAATAAATAAATAAATAAAAACCTTATGATCATCTCAAGAAATGGAGAAAACTCATTTGATAAAATTCAGTATTGTTTTATCATTAAAAAAAAAACTCTCAACAAATTAGGTAGAGAAAAAATGTGCCTTAATACAACAAAGACCATATAAGACAAGCTCACAGCTAACATCATACTCAACCTTTAAAGGTTGAAAGTTTTTTTCTCTAAGATTGGGAACAAGGTAAAGATGCCCATTCTGTCAACTTCTATTCAACACAGAATAGAACAATGGGGTACTACAAGTCTTAGCTGGAGAAATTATAAAAGAAAAATAAATAAAAATATATAAACTGGAAAGGAAGAAAGAAGTTGTCTTTGTTTATAGATGGCATGATCTAATGTATAGAAAACCTTAAAATACTTTTTGAACCAATAAATGAATTCAGTAACACTACAGAAAACAAAGTCAACATTCAAAAATTAACAGTATTTCTATACGTGAAAAACAAACTATCTATAAAAGAAACAAAGAAAATAGTTCCATTTAGAATAGCATCAAAAAAAATCAAATACTCAGGAATAAATTTAACTAAGAAAGATCTGTACACTAAACACTATAAAACAATGATTTAAAAAATTGCAAGAGATACAAATAAAGGGGGATATAACCCATGATCATGAATTATATGAGTTAATATTGCCAAAATGCTTACATTTTTCAAAGTCCAAAGCAATACTATCAAAATTCCAATGGTATTTTTTACCAACGACAACAACAACAAAAAAAAATTCCTGAAATTCACAAAGAACCCCAAAGACTCCAAATAGCCATAGTGATCTTCAACCAGAAGAACAAACTGAAGATATCACACTTCCTGATTTCAAAATATAAAGCTATAATAGTTATCATAGTATGGTACTGGAATAAATAGAAACACAGACCAACAGGCAGAATAAACAACCCCAGAATAAATCCATGCATTTATAGTCAACTGATCTTTGGTAAGGGTGCCAAGAATGGTGAAAGGATAGCCTTTTCAATAAAAGGTGTTGGGAAAGCTAGATGTCCATATACAGAAAACTAAAACTGTACCCTTTTCTCACACCGTATACACAAATTAACTAAAAATACATTAAAAGCTTAAACACAAGATCTGAATCTGTAAAACTAGTAAAAAAAAGACCATTGAAGAAAATCTTCCTGACATTAGTCTGAACAATAATTTTTTGAATATGACCCCAAAAGTCCTGTCAATAAAAGCAAAAATAGACTAGTGGAGGTACATCAAACTAAAAAAAAAGTTGTAAGGCCAAATACATACATACATACATGCATACATACATACATAATAAACAGTCAAGAGCGAAACAAGAGTGAAAAGACAGCCTATGGAATGCAGGAAAATATTGACAAACATACATCTGAAAAGGGATTAATTGTCAAAATAATAAGAAACAAAAACAACTCAATAGCAAAAACAAAAAACAAATATCCCAATTAAAACATGGGCAAAGGACCTGAACAGACATTTCCCAAAGAAGACATAATGGCTAATAAGTATCTTAAAAGGTACTCAACATCACTACTCAGCAGAGAAGTGCAAATCAAAACCACATTGAGATATTACCTCAGACCTGTTAGAAGGGCTGTAATTAAAAAGAGAAACTATAACAAGTGTTGGTGAGGATGTGGAGGAAAATGACCCCTAGTACATTTCTGGTGAAAATGTAAATTGGTACAGTCATGATAAAAAACAGGATGCGGGTTCCACAAAAAAATGAAAAGTAGAACTACCGCATGATTCAGCACTCTTACTTCTGGGTATAGAATAAAAAATTAAATCATTATTTGGAAGAAATATCTGCATGTCCATGTTCATCGTAGCATTATTTGCAATAACCAAGATAAGAAAACAGCCTCAGTGTTCATCAATGAATAAATAAATAATGTGATATATATATATATTTCACACATATGCATTATGTATACACACACACAGCAGAATATTATATTATTCAGATTTAAAAACGGATCCTACCATTCATAACAACATGAATAAATCTGGATGCCATTATGTTAAGTGAAAAAAGACACAGAAAGAAAAATATTGCATGATCCTACCTATGTATGTAGTCTAAAAATTTGAATTCATATTAACAGGGAGTAGATTGGTAGCTTCCAGGGACAGGGGGTAGGAAAAATAGGGAGATGTAATTCAAAGAGCACAAAGTTTCAGTTATGCAGAACATGCTTGGGAGACTTAATATAGAGCATGGTGACTATAGTTCATAAGAATGTATTGCACACCTGAAATTTGCTAAGATAATAAATCCTGAGTGTCCCACCATGAAAAGAGAGGGAGAGAGAGAGAGAAAGAAAGATACAGAAAAGGAAGGAAGAAAGGAAGGAATAAATACCTAAAACTGTGGAGATGGCTTTGGAATTGGGTAATGTATAAAGGCTAGGAGAGTTTTAAGGTATACATTAGAAAAATATTACATTACTGTGGAGACTTTTGGAAGGAATACGAGATTTAAAGTAATTCTGGTAAGGTTTCAAATGGAGTAGGTTATTGAAAAATTGCAATAAGATAATCTTTCATATAAAGCGGCAAAAAGATGGCTAAATTGTGTTCTAGTGTTTTGTGGAAAGTAAAAATTGTAAGTCACAAACTCAAATATAGCTCAAGAGAATTCTAGACAACTTTTCAAAGTTGTGGTTTAGTTTTCCTTGCTGTTTATTGGTAAAACACAACTGGCAAGAGATAAATGGAAGCAATTGTTAAGTAAAAAGGAAGCAGAGCTTGATAATTTGTGAAATTGTTAGCCTATCCGCATTGCCAAAAAGTAGAAAGTGTGTTCTGGAGGGAACACCAAGGATATGGTTAGAAAAAAACTTGATAAAAAAAGATTATGGGTGTGACTCGTGGGTCTAATCAGCCACCTCTGCAGAAGCCAGGAATGGAGAGAAATGGAAGATGCTGCCAGCTTAACTAAAGGTAACTAAGACAGGACAAAACCAAGGAAGGCTGTTAGACTTCTGGGATTCTACAGGATGGGAAGATAGGGCTATCTGACTGGGAACATGTGTTGTCACTCAAGAAAAAGGATGGAAAAAAAAGAGGGAAAGAAAGAAAAGAAAGAGAAGCGAGAAAACAAAAAGAGCAGAGACCCCACAGGTCGTTCAAAGACTGGAAGGACTGTCATTGCTGCCACAGTCCTGGGGGCCCAGGCCCAGGGGCAAGGCCGCCTCCAACTTGTTTTCGGAAGGCGGTGTCATCTCCTCACTTTCAGCAGCCCAGGAGGCTACTACCCAAGGCCTCAGCGATGAGGTTGCCACCCGAGACCTCAGGGGTGATGCTCCCACCATAGTGGACGCTGATTATAAGGCCGCCACTCTGGTGGGCCCGGAGAATAGAACATCAAGACGAAAATAATCATCCTGGCACCTCAAAACCGAACGGATTTTTCCATACTAGGTTCTGCACATGCCTGAGGCCCATGATTCTCACCTCCTTCCCAATGTTTCCTTTTTGGAAGGAGGGTGTCTATCTCACGCTTGTCCCACCATCACATTTTAGAAGCAGATCACCTATCTGGTTCACAGTCAGAAAATAATTCTGCAGCGGGATGAATTATACCTGGAATTTCACTCTTGATCTAGATAATATATCATTGTTGTTGTTGTTATTATTATTGTTAGAGACAGGGTCTAGCTCTTGACCATGCTAGAATGAGTTATAGGATAATATCTCACTGCAGCCTTGAACTGCTTTGGCCTCAGACTCCCAAGCAGCTGGGGTTACACAGAGGCACACCACCACACTTCGCTAATTTTTTCTTTCTTTTTTTTCTAGGGATGAGGTCTTGCTATGTTGCCTAGGTTGGTGTCAAAACCCTGGGCTCAAGCAGTCCTCCTGCCTTGGCCTCCGAAAATGCTGGGATTATAGGGTTGGCACTATTTTTTATTGTTGTAGAGATGAGGTCTCACTATGTTTCCCAGACTGGTCTTGAACTCCTGGCATCAGGTGATCCTCCCACCTTGGCCTCCCCAAACGCTGGGGCCACCACACCCAGCCCTGATTTAGATAATACTTAAGTGAGATTTAGAACTTAGAGTTGATGCTGCAATGGCTTAAGACTTGGGGTCTGTGGGGACAAAGGGATTGCATTTTGCATGTGAGAAGGATAAAATTTGGGGGCAGGGGCAGAAAGCAGAATCTTATGGTGGAACTGTGTCCTCTCCAATTCACATGTTGCAGTCCAACCTCCAGTGCCTCAGAATGTGTTTGGATTTAATAGAAGGTCCTCAAAAATAATTAAGTTAAAACAAAGCTGTTCCAGTGAGGCCCTAACCAATATAATCGGAGTCTCCATCAGGTGACTTCTTCAGAAGAAACACCAGGGATACACACACACACGCAAGAAAGGCCATGCTTAGGGCAGACATCAGTGAGCCCTGGGGAGAAGGCTCACAGTGAAGGCCATCCTGCCAGCACCTTGCTCTCGGACTACTAGCCTGGAGAACTGTGAGAGAATAATTTTTGTTCTTTCAGCCGCCCACTCCTTGGCATTTTGTTCTGGCAACCCTGTCCACACAAACCAGAATGGTTTAGGATTCTTCTCGATTTTTCAGAATTTTGAATTTTAAGATTCCCATCACATTGAAGGGAAACGCGAATGGCTCTCAGTTATCAAGGGGGTCAGTAGTATTCATGAAAATAAATAGAGCAACACCATTTTAGTTTGCCGGTTTGTCTTCAAGACTTACTAACTTTGACGTCTTCTGTGATTTTTTTGTTTTTCCTTCTGTTTGATTTGTCTGTCTGCTTCAGCACCCTGCGTTGAATTCTTATGAATAAACAAGGCAGAAGTCTGTGGGTCGTGTCTACGTTCTGGAAGATCTGCCCAGCAACCAGGATGGAGAGGGAGTTGGCCGGAGGCAAAGGTGCGTGCTGGCTAACTCTCTTCCTGTCTGATTAGTGGGATTTGCCCACACCTCAGGAGGTACTTCGGTGTTGGCAATGCCAGAAACAGACACAAAGAAACATGTCAAAGAGCACAGAGCAACGTTATTCAGGTAGATAGTGAAGAAAACAATTGTTACCACCTTAGAGTATAGCAAAAGAGAAGAAAAGAGGGGGACATATTTCACATTTTTGTATGACCTAGTAGTATATAAAATAGTATTAGCCTTTAAAGAAAGGTAGCATTCTACTTTTTTAATGTCATAGGTATAAAAATAAAAAAAATTGTCATTTTGAAATTTCAAAAACGACAGCAGATGTATTTGCTATAACAAATTGATTTAAAGTTGATATTCTGTTACGTATTCATGTATTTTTGAGTGGGGATCTCACTCTGTTGTCCAGTCTAGAGTGCAGAGGCATGATCATAGCTCACCACAGCCTGAACCCTCTGGGCTCAAGTCATCGTTCCATCCTCACCCTCCCGAGTAGCTGGGACCACAGGCACATGCCACCATGTCCAGCTAATTTTTTGATGTTTTACAGAGACAAAGTCTCACTGTGTTGTCCAAGCCTGTCTTGAATGCCTGAGCTCAAGCAATCCTCTTGTCTCAGCCTCCCAAAGTGCTGGGATTAAAGGTGTAAGCCACCATGCTATAGTTGACATTTTAATTTCTGAATGTTGTGATTTGTATTTCTAAGTCTCTCAGCAAGCCTTGTTTAGGGGGAATATAATTCCTGGTTCTGTCTTTTCTCACTCCATGTCTAGCTCTACTAAAATAGCTTTTAAAGCGATAGAATCACCTGAAAATTTAAAAAGTGATTTCTGAGTCTTAACATTTTCTTCTTGGGAAGCTAAAAAGTTGTTTCTGGAAATACCATCAGCTGCTAAGTTATTTCTGGTTAAATCAATTGTATACTTGAAACTCATCAGAGCAATCTGGGATGTGGGAGAAGCAGCCAGATGTGACGACAGCTTCCACGAGTGAACAGGGAGACACATGTTTCCAGAAAATACTCAAACGGGGGAACCTCTAGGTTGTTCAGCAGCTACCGTGACATATTTGGCAGCAAGCATACTGTACTTACTTACTCTGAACACAACCAATAAATTAGTCAACACCAAACATTTGGGCTGCACAAAAGCTCCCTCTCACAGTTGAAAGAATTGAAGCCCAGTTTCGAGAAGTGGTCTCAAGGTGTAGCGTCAGCATGAGAACCCGGGTACTTTGACAGCCTGGAGTGGCAGCAGCAACACTAAGTGCGCAGATAATTTGAAACTGACCCTGAGCTAAGAGCCTCATTCTCATGGCTAGTTTGCTTGTTCATAATTCCTAATTCTACTCTGAGAGAATCTCAGTAGCCATCGCATCCACTTCCTTCATTGTCAATGACTCTTCCCAAAGAAATTATCTGTTTTAGGCAAAGCAAACTAAAAAACATCTACCACCAAGATTCTGAACACCGGGTTTTTGCTTCAAAGATCAGCCTTATTATGAAACAACCCATCTTTATTAACTCGTTTAAGCATTGTATTAAACTCTTAACTGTATATGTTCCAAACTCTCGATGGAAAGGTTAAGATAAAGTTTCTAGAGGGGCATCTGGCAATGCTAAAAGTCTTAAAGATCCACTTCTAAAGATGTCTCTTTAGATTTCCTGATAAGAATGTCCATCATAGTATTGATGAGCGTTAAATAACAACAATATATTGAGATAAGTTTAAGTGACATCAACAGAGGAATTATACATTGTCATATAACCACAAGAGGAACTATAATGCAACCACTGGAAATTACCTTGTGCAAGAAGTTTTTAAAATTTCTACAGTGAAGATGCAAGTCAGAAAGAATATTAAAAGTAAATATTATTTTAAAACCTCTTTTTTAGGGCCAGGTGTGGTGGCTCATGCACTTTGGGAGGCTGAGGTGAGAGAATCACTTGAGGCCAGGAGTTCAACACCAGTGTGGATGACATAGTGAGACTTCGTCTCTACAAAAAAATAAAAATAAAACCTACCCGGGTGTGGTGGCACATGCCTGTAGTCCCAGCTGAACCTGAGATGGGAACTGCCTGAGCCCAGGATTTCAAGGCTACAATGAGCTATGATCACGCCACTGTACTCCAGCCTGGGCGGAGAGTTAGGCCTTGTCTTTAAAAAGTTAATAAAAAAGGAAAAAACTTTTAAACACCAGATATCAAAACAAATAATAGCTTATCCATCTCCAGTCCCATGGTAAGCTTACTACTTAGATCAGCTGTTCTTTGTGTGCTTTATATATATTTTTTAGATTGTAAGCTCTCAGAGACAGGAACTTTGCTTTCACTCATTTGCCAATCATTTATTTATGTCAAACACAGAATTAAAAACTTTTGCATGCAGACTACAGAGACAATGAAAAACTTTCTCTTTTTTACGCATGTTTTATTTGTTAGTCAACGTAGACGGTGATTTAGATATGTCTTTCTATGTAATCTTTTCAATATCCCATAAAAAAAGTTTTATTATACTCATCTTACAGCTGGAGAGACTGAAATCCTAGAAGGTTGAGCAATTAACACAAGGTATAAGGAAAATAGCCAAAATGTAAATGTGGTCTCGTCAGACACTACCTACACGCTTCACCATGGTAGGGCATTGTCTCTTCTTTTACTGAAGGGACACTCAGGGACTCAGTGACATGTGGTCAGTAAAGTCACTGACGGGACCTTACCCGAGTTATGTCATTTGCTTTAGTCACTGGTCTGATGTCCCTTCTTTAATATGGCCTGGGTCTAGTAAATTTACATCTCTGGTCCCTAAGGACATAGAGGTTTTATCTTTTTGTTTTTATTTTTGTTTTTGAGTTGGAGTATCCCTCTGTTACCCAAGCTAGAGTGCAGTGGCACGATCACAGCTCACCTCAGCCTCAACCTCCTGAGCTCAGGAGATTCTCCTGCTCCAGTCTCCCAAGTAACTGGAGCTACAAGCATGCCCCACTATACCCAGCTAATTTGGGGGCGGAGTATAGACGAGGTCTTACTCTGTTGCTCAAACTGGTCTCCAACGCCTAGGCTCAAACAATCCTCTTGCCTTGACCTCTCAAAGTTGTGGGATTACCGGCATGAGCCACTGCCCTTGGCCAGGACATACGAGTGTTAAACACCCAATAGAGGCAGTTCAGCATACATACTACCAACACTGTTTGAGCAGCAGCAACAAATTTAAGAACAACAGTTGGGTTTATCTGCTCGTTTTCCAATAAATGGACAGTTTGGACTCTTCTGTTTTTTCCTTCCTACAGTTTTTATCCTGGCACTCATGACACAGTTAGAGACTGCCACAAAAGAGAAATGGGAAAAACGAGGAGGAATCATTGTTGGTAGCGTCTGTCAACTGGAGAACTTGTTGGATTGATTTTCCCACTGTTTTATAGGTGGAAAGGTAGACTTATGACGTAGAAGTAGAAAAAAATCATGTCTCCCCATTGCAGCATCTCCTGTGATTAGTGTTGTCACATACACATGGCTAAATTCGCACTCAAAATTTAATGTTGTTGTGGGGAGTAGGCAAGCAGTTAGAGAATTTGGGTATCCCGGGTTCCAAATGAGTATCCAACTTTTAGTATGAAACAGCCCATCTTTATTAACTCATTTAAGCATTGTATTAAGTATTTGTATTCATTAGTCAAACAAACACAAACTTAAAGAACAGATAGACTATTCCACCTGAAGGCAGAGTAACAGCATGGCTTACACGGTTCATATCAGATTTCCCCAATATTCTGCAAAATTGACATACATGGGCCAGCTGCCACGGAACCATCCATGATTCACCTTTCAGTTCTTTAAATTGCAGATTCCAGGCCCATCTGTCACATGAACTGAATCAGAATTTCTAGGGATGTGGCCTAGAAATCGGCATTGCAACAAGCTCTTCAGACGATTTGTGCACAGCCTGGGGTTTGCGGGGGGTGGCGGGGGGACATTGTGTCAAGTTGATGTGTCCATACGTGTCTGTGTTTCAGTCTACGTAAACCAATATGCATGGAGTGCCTCCAGGCAGGTGCTACAAGTCTACCTGCTAAAGCGCAGCATTCAACACCCCTCGAGCATTCCCTGAATATGGAACTGAACGAATTCCACAGTTCGATTCTGACATGGAAACCTTCTGTAGGGTGGACATGACACCAACCCGGCAGAACGCAGCCTCTGATCCTCACTGCGGTCCCACCCTTCCCGTCTCCTCCATCTCCTTTGAATCTCCACCACCAAGCAGATCCACTTGGATTCTAAAGTTTTTAATCTTCTACCTACCCTGGAAACGGCATCATTTGCTATCACGGTGAAAGGAGACGGTGTTCCTGATTAAAATAATTATCTAGTTGGGAGCTTGGCCAAATGAAAATAAAGTATGGGGGATGATCATCTCGAGATTAAGCACTGCATTCAAGAGGATAAGCACCCGGGATATTTAGGCAGGGGCTGATTATGAATAATTGGAAGGAATTAGGCAAAGAACACTTGCACAGAGTGCCACAGAAGTTCTGCCAGACCAGCCCTGTTTTAGAGTGGGATGATTTCCCAAGAGATGGATATTTGTCTACAGGTTGTTGGAAATTGCAAAGAGACCAACAGCTTAATTTTATTTCCTCTCATCCTAAGTAGGTACCATGCCAGAAAAATCTATCAGCTAATCAATATCTGTTTACTCTTCATCTAGCTGTTGCCTATTCTAAAAACGTGGATATGTTTTTGTTTTCTATTCACCTAGGCATCCTCAGTATCTTTTTTTGGGGGGGGTCTTGGTCTCATTCTGTCACCCAGGCTTGAGTGCTCAAGCAATCCTACTGCCTCAGCCTCCTGAGTAGCTGGGACTATAGACATGCGCCACCATGTCCAGCTATTTTCTTTTTTTTTTTGAGGAGACGGATCTCGCTATGTTGCCCAGGCTGGTCTCAAACTCCTGGCCTCAAGAAATTCTCCTGCCTTGGTCTCCCAAAGTTCTAGGATTACAGGCGTGAGCCACTGTGCCCAGCCCATCTTCACTATCCAGCATATATCTTTACTCATGGTAGATGTTTGGTTGTTGCTTACATATGGAAGATACAGAGAAATATAAGATTTTTCACTGCCCTTAAGTTGCTTACAGTCTAATGCCATTAATAAAATAAGCATACATTGATAAGACAATATTCTATTAAAGATGTTTCGAGTTTTCAGGTTTAACATAAGTGAGAGTTTCTAATACTGTCACTACTGCACCGAATTTACCCAACAATTTCACAGACAGAGCATTCTATAGGCGAATTTTCCAAATAATAAATGTGGATATTGCATTATGCATTTTGAAGATGAAATAATTATAGTAATATATTTTGGTGACAATTATTAAACTGTCTCAAGCTTTCTTAAACAGAATATGGTCAAAACATTCAAGATCATTACTATGAACAAAATCTGCATGTTTATTTAAATATTTAGAGAGCTATTTCTTTTTTTATCATTTTCATACTGACAGTGATCATGTAGGGGTCTTGGCAGGAATGTGAGGAGAATTTTAAAATAAAGAACTGTCTATTTAGAAGAGAAAAAAAGGTAAATTAAATAGAAGAGCATAGATGATTTCTTTTCAATGCAATCCTTAACAAGTTAAGAAATAAAAAGCAAACTAAATCAAAGAACACCTGGGCTTGAAACTGCACCTGAACACTGACTAACGTAAACACACAGCTCAGCGGGATTAGCTTTAGATGAGTTATTTGTGTTTTTGATAGGTTCTTGCTAGCTTTCAATGGGAAGGTCATCTTGGATAGAATTAAGCTTATAAAATCTTTGTTTTGAAAAGGAGACTTAAAAGCCATTTTATGGGTTTGCTCATTCATTCAGATGTCCAACTTCCTCTATTAGCTGAGGTGGCAGGCCAGTGGTTCGTTCCCTTGTATTCAATCTCCTTTTCCTTTTTTTCTATAGTAATGGACTTTTTAGGAGAGTATGGTCATCCAGATAGAGATTATATTTCCAAGCAAAGTCATGTGACTAAGTTCTGGTCAGCGATATACGCATAAAAAATTATATATGTTCCTCGTTTCTTCTGTACTGCAACCTCTAGGGAAACATGGTGGTAAGACATTTAGAATCATAATGAAAAATGTAGCTTTTTGGGAAAGAACAGCTAGAAAGAAGTCTAAACCAAAATAACCTAAAGCCATTATGTAAGCGGCATTAATAGATGCTGTGTTCAAGATACTGCTATTTTGACTCTTTCAGCTGTCAAATATGTTTTCTAAGTTGTAGGCTATAAATGCCAAGCTAGTCCTAATGTCTTATGTATTCCTATACCCTCATTGGCTATCCCAATGCCTGACAAATATTAAGTGCAGAGGGCTCAGTGCTCAGATGGCATCCTTGGGTGAAATGCCCATTGAGTTCAGCTGCCACGTAGGTCTGACCAATGATTAAACACACACGCATTGCTGGGATCAATAGTGAGAGTATTGCTTTTGCTTCTTATTACAGTGTCCTGCTGACTTGTTTTCTTGTTTCTCTAGTCCTGTCTTCTCTTGCCACTTAAGTGAAATTGCATTTTCTAATTTATTTTAAAAGCTAACTAATGAAATTATTGGAGTTTTGTTTAAAAGATCAAGGGGTATTTTCTACAAGTCAAAAATATGCCTTCACAAATCTGTCTTCATAGACCAGAGGATTTTCCAGATTGCCTCTGGATTCTGGATTCTTAGTTGTACTTAGAGAATTAAGAATCTATAGATATGTGTCCCTAGTAAAATATAGATTATATGTTTACTATATCGGTGACTTCATGTAAATATATTTGTATATATTAATTATACAATATAAAGTATAAGATGTCATATATAATTCACCCATTATATATTATAGTATTATTACATAATACCTATTTCTAAAACTCACAAGCAATATTGTATTTAGAATTCTCTAAATGGGTAACTACACTGAGCTTACTTTGAAGAGAAAGGAGCTTCTCCTCAATATCGAGGAATGGCGAATACTGACTAAGAATTTGAAGGTAAAACCTCTGGCTTTGAAATAACACCATGTCAGACATGAGAACTTACCAGAAGCCCACCACGACACTAAAGACTAAAGGGATTGTTTTCCCGATACCAGCTCAAGTTTTGTTTAGACTATACCTTCTAAAAGATTTAAGTTTCTCATTAAAATCTGGACAGTTCTTGCTGCCTGTGGTCCGGTCGCCTGGAATGAAGTAAAGAACCTGAGAGATTCAAGGGCACATTGGAGAGGAGAAACATTTCAGGTTGTCCCTGAGGGCAGAAGAGAGCAGAGGAGATCGGCAAGAGGACTTTTTGATTTGCGACGCCCCCTCCCTTCCCTCAGCTTCGGCTCACGGGGGGGGGGGGGGGGGCTGGGCTGACAATGGGTGTCAGTTACCAGTAGTATGACATCAGAATTTGTGTTGTTGCAGGGTTTCACTCTACTTAAAAAGGACATTGGCTCTTTTAGATTAATAAATCATTACTGAATGATCCATTTAAAAGTGTTGAGGTTCGCAAAAGGGGACACATTTCATTCAAAATTTTCTTAAATAAAGGTCACGTGTATCAATTGTCAAAACCTTTTAGACTTACACACAGAATAAGATTTTAAGCTAAACCGGAAAGCACAGTAAAAACCATTTTAATATCTACAACTTTAATATGAAGTACCAATTGTTTAAACAAAACATATACATTTGAATCATTGTTTTCTAGTTATAAAAAATAAACCCAGTGAAGACACGGTCTCATTGAAAGAAGTGGGTGAACCACACAAGGCTACTCACTTTAGCTTAAGCATTTTTCTGCCCTGCCAGGTTAGGCCACACATATAATCGGGGTAGTCCACTCTCTACTTGGTGTAGCTCATGGATTTAAATTCTATGTTTTCAGTGATTAACGTGACCCCTCTTGTGTATCTTAGAATTACTTTGTACTTATTGCAAGAATCAGAGCTCAAGGTACCTCACAACACTCTCAGAAAATATCCTCAGAATATGAAACACTGAATTATGGAGGGCCAAAATCACAAAACCACCCAGTTTGAAATCTATGGCGGTCATTTACTTAATGAGGATGCAGCAGCTGTTGGTATCCAAAGGGCGCATGAACCTCTTGAGGGTGCAACAGTTAAAAACAACTAGAGTTGAGTCTTTTATTAGCGGGAGACTAAGTTCATCAATGGGAACATAGGAGACATAAATGGTAAAGGCTCCTCTGTAGAGGGACAAGCTGAAGTATACCTTCTCCTCCTCCCAGAATGTCTTCTTGACAGCTAACTCCTACACACATTTCTCCATCAAGCTCAACTCCACAGGAAACCGTCACACAAGCCTACTACCCTCGCTTCTGCGATGGGTAGGAGACCCTTTCTCTGGGCCGCTGTGCCACCTTGTGTATATTGCTGATGGAATGGTCTATACCCTACTACTACTCAAAATACTATTTTTCTTGTTTTGCTAATCCCCTAGACAAAGAAGACACCGTGACAATATGGAGCTCCTGTTTTTTGTTTTTGTTTTGATTTTTTAATTTCCATGTCACAAACACTTCATACGTGACTGATAGTCAATTGAGGGTCGTTAAATAAAAAGAAGAATAAATATATCTATATCTTCTTCCATTGTACGAAGAGTCCTTGCATCATACCAGCGATGTGTGACAACTCATCACACAAAATGGACATGGATTGTCCAGAGGTTGGTCAAGTTAAGAGATTGCATTCAGCTGTGATGGGAGTCTGTTCTGAGCCAGTAATCTATGATAGCATTTCCCCAACTATAATTTATAAATTTATGTCTGTAATACCTAATTTCAAATGTCTGCTTTACATAACTAATTTCTGAGCTCCTTGAAGGTCACTCTCTGTATGTGTTCGGTGTTTACTGAATACCACCATAGCCGCACTTGAAGAGGTGAATGAGGCGTTAATGACTGTCCTCAGGCAGATTAAGCTGCCTTGCAGGGAACTGACTGTTGGGAAAGCAAACGCAGTATGTCATAATCCGTGGAATGCTACAGAAGCAAAAAAGCTTATCAAATTCAGATGATGTGAGGAAAGGAAACCTAGAGGAAGTGACATACTAAGCTTCAATAAGAAGAATGAAAAGACATTATTGGACAAAATAATAATAATAATAGTAGTAACAATAAGAAGAAGAAGAAGAAGATGAAGGAGAGCAAAGTCAAGGGAGTGTGAGAGAACATGTTATTATCCAGAAACTGTAATTCTTCAGACAGTATTTAAGCACAGAGTACAAGGAAAGCTTTTCTGAATTAGGAGGGAGATCAGGAGTCAGGCATAGATGAGCCTTGTGTCCCTTGATAAAGGCAATTGCAGGCATTGACAGATTTGCGCCAGAGGAGATCAGATTTGTGTTTTAGAAAGAACCCTCTGGTTTGAGAGGGAGGGGAGGAGAGGAGTAAGACTGAATCCAAGAAACATTGTTAGGGTGTCACAGCAGTAGAAACTAGCAGGCACTTGATCGCCAAATGCTGTGGGTGGGTGGCCTGGATGCGTCCCCCTCCCCCATCAACCCCCCTGAATTCATAGGTTGAAATTTTAACCCCAAAGTGATGGAATGCGGAAAAGAAGCTTTGGGTAGTGGTGAGGTAATTCAGGCAGAGTCCTCATGAATAGAACCCTTGCCCTTAGAAAAGAGGCCTGAGAGAGTGACCTAACCTTTCTTACCCCATGAGGACACAACAAAAACGCACCGTGTATGAATCAGGAGGAGGGCCCCCTCATGACCCGGTCTCCTGACACCTTGATCTTAGACTTCCCAGCCCCCAGGACTGTGAGAAATTAATTTCTGTAGTTTGTAAGCCACCCAGCCTATGGTACTTTGTTTTAGCAGCCTGAACTAAGATACCACCCAGAAACTCTTCCCCCCACATGCGCTCCTCTCATGCTAATAAAACCCATATTTGGTGGAATGTAAGTGAATAAGAGCAGAACTCTGGAATCAGGCAGCTTGGGTATGAATCCTGATAGCTATGCTGCCTTGGTCAAATTCCTTAACCCTTCTACATTTTACCTGTCACTTCTGTAAAATGGAGATGATAATACTATCTACCAAATACAGTTGTTGTAAAGATGAAATGAAGTAATACAAGTAATTGCTTAGAGTAGCATCTGACAGGCTCAGAATTAGTTATTATCTTTATTGTCACTACTGATACTAATTGGTTAATGAGTTGAACCTGTAGGAATCTCAGTGGAGGTGGGGAAGAAAAACCGTAACTGGTCTAAACTAATCATTGTGCTTATGTTTCTCTTGCGACGATTGTTTTAGACAGAGAAATGTTACAGAATTTTGGCCAATAAAATGTAAAAAGACATCAGGCCTGGGACCTAAAATGAGTTGTGAGAAAAACCTTCTTTCACTAATGGGTGTTATTCTTTCTATTGAGATGCGGGCACATCTGCATACATTTAAGGATTGTGAGGGTCAGGCTTAAGGAAAACAGTGAAAAATGAAAACTAACTGGTCTGTAAGGAGATGCTGAATTAAGCAATTTCAGAACTGTCCAATACACTTTTTGTTAATAAATCTTCTTATTGTTTGAGTCATTTTGTACTGTTTTCTTTTGCTTGTAGTCAAAAGTATCTTGACTGTTACAATTAATACAAAATAAAAAGAGCCTAAACTAAGGCAGATAGAGACAGGGAAAAGGTGGTTATTTTGAGAATATTAACAATGTGGAATATAAAGGATTCAGCGACCAGTTGGGTGTCGGGGACAAGGAGAGATGGAACAGCGTGTGTTGGTGCCACTCGCTCTGATGAGTTTTACAGGAGGAAGACTGTGAAGTGAAAAGATGACAATTTCAAAGGATTTGGGAAGAAGGAAGAATCTACCAGAACATTACTGTGCAGCAGTGGCAAGAAAAAAAGCAGTAGAAAACACTTTTCTGGATGTCACAAGAGAGATTCTCTTAAAGAGAGAGAGAGAGAGAGAGAGAGAGAGAGAGAGAGAGATTAAATGTCACCAAAAAAATCAGGCTGGATAATGACAAAGAAATGTTTGCTGTATTAAACAATGAGATTGTCCCAGATTGGTCTGAAAAGAGCAGTTTAAAAAAAGTTCTGAAGAGAGAAATTGGTCTGCAGTGGATTAAGAAGTCAACTGGGAATCAAAAGTTGGAGACTGAAAAATCTGGCTGCAAAGGGTCAGAAAGAAGTCATCATATTCGCATACAGCACAGGACATACAGGTATTTGCTGGACGGATGAATGGACAATGGATGCTAGGTCTTCTTGTTGGAGACAAGAACTCAAAGACTCTAGAATCTGAATTTATATAGGGCAAATTCATTACTTTTCCAACATAGGTTGTGTACAAAAGCATCTGATAAACTAACATTTCCCTATCAAAGCTTGTTCTATTTAACTTAAAAAGTTGCAAGATCTAAACTCTCTGACCAGAGGTAGCCTGAAATTGTTGCCTATAGAGCTTTTAACCTTTGGAATTAATTTGCCAACATTCAAATGTCAAGATATTTATCATAAAATTATGAGTTTCTGGGCCCTGTTGGAGAGTCAGAGGACCTGGCAATCCTGGTCCACATTTCTGCAACTAAGCTATGGATTTGGGCTCTCTCTCTCCTGTTCCCATTGTCTCTGGCATACATACCACGGCATCTTCAGACACTGTACTCACGCTTGATGACCATCTATCCATTCACCTAGGATGGAGGATGGCAAAAAGTGGGACCTAGCACCGTTCCCTTTTTGGCCATTCTGTAGAGGAATTAAAATAATTTTTTAAATATGTCAATCTATCAGCATTGAGAAACCTAAGAAAACCAGGGCATATTCTAAGAAAAACAGAGGATGGCATATTCCTTTTTTAAGAAGTGTTATCTGGAACTTGAAAATAAGACCGAGACGACTGATACCCTTCCAATGTCACGTGAAGCGTTGTTTAACAGGCCCATCCAATACTTAATTTAATTTTGTAGAAGATTATTTAATTATCGAGGGGATTAATTATTTCTTGAGAGGATTTATCTTTGTTTGACATGCTCTTTACTACTGATTATGACTGTATGTTAACTTGTAGAATTTGCCCAGCAGAGATAAAAATGATTTCTAACTCCAAATGCCACTTTCATTGTCTTAAAAGATATTAACCATTTTGTCTCTAACTAAGTAATCTAATAGCAAGATGGCTTCTTTACCATGCAAATCTCTGTTCCTCAAGTGTTCTTTGAACCGACTTTACCACACTTCGTGTCCTCTGATTAATGAGTCATATAAATTTTCAACACGTACTCATTCTATATTTATATGGGTCATGTTTTTAAATTTATGAACATTATAATTTGACATTTTTGAGACAGGCAGCACTTTTTCTAAATACCTATTGCTTACACAAGCAGCCTTTGTAGAAATAATGTCTTTATGTATGCTACCTGTTTGGCCTTTGTAGACAATTTCATTTGTGATGCTTACTAAAAAGAATACACAGTCTCTCTCTCTCTCTCTCTCTCTCTCTCTCTCTCTCTCTCTCTCTCTCTCTCTCTCTCTGTCTCCTGGAGAAAACTGGCAGAGCTTCTTCAAGCTGTTGTCTTACATGGCAATGTGAATGACAGCACTGATTGCAGTAGAGATTGTACAAAGAAACTTGCTATTTTTAGAAGGGCCTGAGGCAGAGAAAACATCAAATGAAAACGATGCTAGATATTGTCCACATCACGGTTTTGCCCAAGGGAGATTCTGCTCTATACTCTGTGGGACTGAACACGGTGAGTGAGTTAGCTCCATGACTTGGTGCTCAGAGAAGGGTACCGCAGCTGGGCCTTTTGCCCAGGGTGCCCAGGTGGAAGAATCCATTTCCGAAGCATCTCTGTAGTCAGGTAAGATTACCTTAAAGAGAAACTGCACATACGTAATTGCTGATCCACCACTGTTGTCAAGTGCTGAGCAATTCTGGCTTCGAGAACTCAGTAATCAATGCCAATACTTAATGATCGCTGAGTGACGGTATGGGCATCCACTGCCACCAAAAACAGAGTCCCACTCATTCTGAGATGAAGGTGGGAGCAAGGGAATTCTTGCAGCATCCGTACTCTGTGGAATTCCAGGAAATGCAGTCCTAGCACAAACACAAATGCCAGCGTCTGTCACGATAGTAAGTGGCAATGTAATTTCTATCCTGGTTATACTCATGGTTCTCCCTGTTCCTCCAGTCCCCAGGACACATTCTCTGCCTTTGTCTGCCCTTCTGTGTGCCCCTGCATGTGGCACCACCCAGGTTCCCATGTCTGCAGACCAACAGAAGCACCAGCAGGAAGTTGAGGGGGGAGGGAGGTCAGGGTATTTCACTCTGGCTTTCTCTCTGCTTTGGAGAGCTGTCGGTGGTTGAGCCCCTTCATGAGTTCAGCTCCCACTGAATACCTCTCTCCCTGATTCGGTGTCAGGGTAGTGACTATCTCCCACTTTTGCTAATGTCTGACTGCCTTTTCTTTGCCTGTGGGTAACTCCAATCCTACTGACATCTCTGTAAGGAATTCCATACTTAAAGCCTCTTCCTTTTGATTATCTGAGTTAAAGTCTACTTGATGCTGTGATAAATATGACAAAAAGTTCACTTGAGTTTTCAGTTTATTGATTATAAACTCTGAGAACATCATAAGTTCAATTGTAAATATTCAAATGACTTAGCAGACAACAACAATGACCAAAACACCACCTGAGTCCTACTAGTTATTTGACATATTGATTCCTTTTTTTCACATGAGCAATTTCTGTTACATCATTGTTATAGTTTTTATTTTTAATTTTATCCTGATAACATTGCTACTATATACAAAATTATTCATCTTCACTCACATTTTAAGATATCCAACTTGAAATAATAATTTTATGTATTCCTGCCTGCATTGAAAGGAAATTTACAGTACTTGAGGTTGATGAGAAAATATAAGTATTTTTTTTTTATCCAGAAAGACAAAAGGAAGAGATGCTTATTTTATAGAAATAGAAAGTGGAATGGAGAGGTATTAGGTTTGCTGAATGTCATGAGTTGCGCCACTACAGAACTGAACTCAAAATTCAGGACTCCCACCTCTGAAACTCACCCCACTTTGCTGACGACGCCAGAGATTCCTAGTCATGGTATCAATGTAATTGTTTTGTTTGGAAATCAATCTCCTAAATGGTTAAGAGATGGCAATGATAGGGTAGGTGAACTGTGTGAGCGAAATTTTTCCCTTTCAAACTTTATTTACATTTACTGCACTCTTGATATATTAGATTCTAGAATACTGCAGCTCAAAAAATGGGTCATGCCTTCTAGAGGTGTTTTTATTTCCGTTTACTTGATAAAATGGCAGCTGCCCAAATAGAAAACAAAAACAAAACCTCTACTTCAAGTGTTGATGGAGCTTTTTTGGAGGAATCAAAGCCCTTTCCCCACGCTGTCCTTTGTGTCCCCACTTCCTGGTGACCCCTGGGCATCACCGCTGAGCAGAGACTAATGCCTTCCCTCCTCCATATCAAGGAGCGATTCTAAGTTTTGCCTTCTATCTCAGAATGCTGTGAGGATCAAATAAATCGCAACAAAGAAGCAATGGAGCAACAAGCAATGTTTTGAGAGAAAATACACGTATTGTCAGATTTTCATACCAATGTAAACTTTCCCCAAATAAAATTACCCTGAAATTAGTAACTTGCATTAAATTCCAGCTGTGGCTGAGAGGAACAAGAGTTGACACCACAGAGATCTTTAAATTCTACCTTTATCTTTCTTTCCAAACCAGTGGACAGTGACCCCAAGCCACACAAAACCAATTATTTCTAACATTTGGAAACAGAAACTCACCTTTTGAGTAACTCTCTTTGCTACCAGTGATTAAACCCCAGATGGAGTAGAGCAGTAACCTAAAATCAAGCTGCCACTTCATAATTCTCTAGTGTCAAAGCCAAACCCTCACAGATTCATGAGTGTCTTCTGGGCCCAGCATCTGCAATGCAGGTAAGACCTGGGCAGAATGAGTCGTTAGATTTTGCCTGGGAAGGTCAGAGGACTGGATGCAAGGAACCACAACAAATGTTCATAGCATTTTCAAAGTAAGCATCATGCAAGGTGACCAGGTAGTAAAACATGGTGCGCTGAGGGTTTACTTTATTCATTACAAAACCTGTCAGTGTCTAGGCCTTTGAACACCTTAAAACTTTATTTAGATGTTTATGCTGTTCATTTTTATGCAACTCATACAATCTCCACTGTAAAGGAATCATTTGCTTTATGTAATTGAATTATGCTATTCTTATTCTAAATCATCCATAATGCCAACACCCATTCATTCAACATTTATTTAGAGAGTGCCTACTACATGCTAGATGCTATCTATTGTAAGCACAGGATTTAAGTGGAGCAAACGTAACCTGCCCTCACGGAATTTACATTCTGAAAGGGAGAGTTACATGTCACACACACACACACACACACACACACACACACTCACAAACACACACACACACACACACACACACACACTCATATACACATACTACACTCTGCAAGATAAATATATATGGGTATATAATACAAAACTGTATATATAATTATTGCTATATATGTATTACACCACATAATTGTATAATATACTATTAAGGGAAAAGTATCAAGAATAAAAGGCAAAAAAAGAAGAGACTAAGTGGAATTGAGTATGGAAAGAAGACAAGGCAGGTGCAGTATTAAACAGGAGAAACTCTACAAACATAGACCTCCAAAGACCTCATAGAAACTTGAAGGAGGTGAGGGAATGCACTAAGCTATGTGCAGGGAGAGGGTTTCAGGCAGTGGGACCATTGGGCACACAGATGCTAAGCTGAGGGCTGGAGTCATGAAAAGAATGTTGGTTTAACTAGGGAATGGAATAGTGGAGAGGGATGGGATCCTTCCGACACATTTTTTCCTAGGATTTTCCCATGTTTACACCCAGGCAAACATTTAAAAGGTTTGATAGAACATTAAACATGTAAGAAGTATCCTGTTGTATCAATTAACAATATTTTAAAATGGGAGAACACATTCTGCACAAATATATTTAAGAACTGCATAATATTTTATTTTTCCTTCCCATGGACAGGTTTAAGAAAATAGATATGGCTCCTGGCATGTTTCTGGGATAATGATATAATGAGTTTCACACCTTATGTCCACACATTTGCTTATTATGTTTATCTTTTTAAAATAATCAGAAAAAAAGAAAAAGAAAAACGTTCACTTAAGCATTACTGATCTTTTCAAGGTTGATATACCCGTCCAGGTGGGAAGCCTCTCTCCCTCCAGGGAACAGCAGTTGCAACAAAGGAGGGGGGTCTCAGGCCACCAGCCCTATCTCTGCAGATCCAATTACCTCCTGTGCAATCCTTGGAAGGGAGGCTTAAATCTTTTATGTTGCTATTAACCTAAATAATACAGAACTAAAGCAATTTAATAAGGGGAATTCTTGATATTATTATCTTTTCTTTTTTGGTACCACAGCCAGAAAGAAAAAGAAAAAAAGAAAAAGCAAAGCCTGATGGTCAATGTTGTTTAAGTGGTGACAGCTATCGAAACTGAGGATGTTTGCCTACAGGAATGTAGCCAGCCTTTCACAGTTGTGAAGAAAAATTTAAAATCTCAGACCTAAATCTGGGACAAATTCTTTAAACTCCAATGTGTTCTGTGCACAATGATTCACTGACTTGGCTGATGCCATCAGGCACTGACCTTCTGAGACATCCAGAAATGGCAAATATTGCTCCAGGAAACCTTGATTCTTTCAAAAGAAGGAAAAAAAAAAGATGGAAGGAAGAATAGAAGAAAAGGAGGGAGGGCGGGAAAGAAGGAGGGAGGCAAGCTGAATTTATATGGATGTTTGTGAGCAAAGAGGTTTAAAGCTTTGTTTCACTTTTAAATAAAATGCTTAGATGCTTATTCTGACATGAAAACAGCTGGCACATTTAACATTATAATGTAAACATCTGCCCACGTTCATGTGTTGAAATAAGTGTATCAGATGGTTATATTCCAAAAATTCAGATTGGTTTTAAAAGAGTGCTTTTTGATAGCCTCTGAGGTAAATGACAAAATCAGGAAGAGAGAATGGGGGAAGAGGCCAAAGACATCCTTGAACTGTGCCCCCAACTCCCTTGAATGCGCTACCCCATTCCTTTGCCAATTATCTTAAATTCAGCTGCATCTCCTTAATAGCTGCTTTTACATAATGGGAAATTCGGTTTCAATTCTCTTTTCCCAGTGCTGTGCAAAATTGATATAGGGCAGACATTGCTTGACACGCAATTCTCCAGCCTCTTCTGAAATTCTGCTGAACTTTCTCTTTAGAGCAAATAAAGCAGGTAAACTCAACGGCCATGGAATTGGCACTATTAAATTCAGGGACATAAAATAAGGCACGGGAGGAGGTAACCTCTCACTCACAAAATCTTTAAAAAAAAAAAAAAATTGTCCACACTCCTAAAGGATTACTTTAGCTGTTGGAGTACACATCGAGTCAAGGATGGCACTAAAGGCCCTTGTTACTTGTAAAGTTTCTCACTGGCAAAAGGAGAAAGTGTTAATAGGTCCACAGAAGGACATCATAACTCTGAATTTTAAATTATATGCAGGAAAGAAGTCCTTATGCTCAATATAATTATTATGACTACTGACTGGACTCCTCCAATACAGATATTCAATATAAACATTCTCTTTTTGGGCAGAACAATTTGCCTCTTTTTCTCCTAGTTCTGAACAAATTAATGCCTTGGTAGGTGCTCAGGAAAAAAAGGTATTAAAATATAAGGAGAAAGAACGTTGAGCCAGAAATATCCAGAAAGTCTGAAGAAAAATAAATAACATCAGAAGGTGTATAAATATATCATAAAGCATATAGAGAAAATAATAATTACAGAACGGAAACAATAAGTATGTTACTAATGCATTTTAAGTATTCTATATATGTTTGACAATTTTATATATATTTGGCAATTTTACAATAAAATGTTGGGAAAAATAAAGATAAAAATATATTGAGTCAATCATATAAGAAAATAGAAGGGAAATGGATAACTCAACTAGAAAATGGGTACAAGACCTAAACAGATATCTTGCCTCCAACAAAGACATAAAAAGGGCTGACAGATATATGAAAAAGGTGCTCAACATCATTAATCATCAGGGAAATGCAAATCAAAACCACTACGAGATGCTACTCCATACTCATCAAGATAGCTATTAGCAAAAAGTCAAAAGATAACAAACGTTTGTAAGGGGTGAAGAAAAGGAAATATAGGTTGGTATAGTCATTGTGGAAGATTCTAAAGAGATTAAAAATAAAAGTACCATATGGCCCAGCAATTCCTCTTCAGGATATATACCCAAAAGAAATGGAATCTTCACCCCATGAAGACATCTGCGTTCCCATGGGTACTGCAGCATAATTCACAATAGCCAAGATGGGGAAACAATCAAAGTGTCCATTACCCGTCAAATGGATAAAGAAACTGTGGACCATACATACAATTAAATGTTAGTCAGCCATAAAAAAAATGCTACCTTGCCACTTGCCACAGTACGGATAGGTGGACCCAGAGGACATTATGCTAAGTAAAATAATTGATCCACAGAAAGAAAAATATTGCATAATCTCACTTACATGTGGATCCAAAGAAAACATAATTCAAATATGCAGAGATAGAGAACAAAATATTCATTACCAGGGACAGGAGGAGACAGAGGGTAGGGGTAATGAGAAGCTGTGCTCCAGAGGATCCAAAGTAGCAGATGTGAGGGCGAACAAGTCTAGAGGTCTAATGTAGGACAAGAGGACCAGAGGTAACAAAATTGCACTGTCTATGATATGCTAAATGAGTATCTAGCTCTTGCCACAAGACAGTGATGGATATGTTAACTTGCTTCATTAAAGTAACCTTTTTACTCACGACATGTGTCTCATATTGTATATCCTAAATGTACACAATAAAATGTATTGAAAAAATACGAAAAAACACTCTTTGAATTAGAGAACATATTTTCAAATAATATATCAGATAAGCGTCTAGTATCCAGATTATATGAAGATCTCCTAAAGATCAACAATGCAAAGAAAGGTAACCCAACTTTTAAAAATGGCAAATCTTAGCATGAAAATATGTTCAACATCCTTGGTCATTAGGAAAATGCAAATTAAACCACGACGAGACACCATTTCATACATGATAGAATTACTATAGTAAAGACACTAACAAGGGTTGGCAAAGTTGTGAAGAAACTATACTCGTCAAACACCGCTAATAAAAATGTAAAATTGGTGATTCCTGAAAAATTTAAGCACAGAATTACCATATGGACCAGCCATTCCATTCCTAGGTAAACACTCAAGAACTAAAAACATATGTTCACACAAAAACTTATATGAGATCTTTATAACATTATTCATATTAGCCAAAAAAGTCTAAATAACACAAATGTTCAGTAAGTGATGAATGGATAAACAAAATGCGCTGCATATATGCAATAGAATATTATTTAGCCATAAAAGGAAGTACTGAGATAGTACAACATGAGTGAACCATCAAAACATTATAATAAGAAGCCAGAAGCAGAAAAAAATATACTGAGATTTTGTGTGTGTGTGTGTGTGTGTGTGTGTGTGTGTGTGTGTGTGTGTGTGTGTCTCAATACTTTATATATATATAAAGTATCTGGAATAGGCAAATTCATTGAGACCGAAAGTGGATAGATTTACAGGTGTCTAGGGATCAGAGGAAAGGGGAATAGAGAGAAACTGCTAGTGAATACCGGATTTCATTTTAGGCTGATGAAAATGCTTTGAGATTATATAGTGATAGTGGTTCAACCCTGTGAATATTCTAGGATCACTGAAACAAACTTTTTTTAAAAAATTGCAAAGTGTGGGCTACAATTCAGGATCAGGTATACAAATGGTCATAGAACAGGTAAAGTTTGGGCCTGACTTTGGTTCCCAATGAAACACATACTTTAAAGTGATGAATTTTTACTTTCTAAATAAAATGTATTTTCCAATCTAAAAAAAAAAAAGTGAGGAATTTATGATACGCGATTTATATTTCAAAAGGAGGAAGGAAGGGAGGGAACGAGAGAAAAGGAAGGAAGGAAGGAAGGAAGGAAGGAAGGAAGGAAGGAAGGAAGGAAGGAAGGAAGGAAGGAAGGAAGGAAGGAAGGAAGGGAGGGAGGGAACGAGAGAAAAGGAAGGAAGGAAGGAAGGAAGGAAGGAAGGAAGGAAGGAAGGAAGGAAGGAGAAATGACAGGAATCTGAAATTGAGACGGGTGTATGGAAAGCCAGGCAGTGACTGTGTAGGCATGACCAAATTCTTCGTCTTGGCCGTCTCCACCCACCTGAGGCTCAGCATGCAACCCAAACAGCTGTTAGGGAATGGACGCGAGACACCCAAGGGAGAGGCCGGCGAGTGAGCGAGGCAGCAGGGGGGCGGCCCATCCGCACCGCACATCCCACCTGAGGAAGGTCCTTCCACAGCAAACCTGCTCCCCGGGCTCTGCCGCGCGAAGTGAGGTTAGAGTTGGCCCAGCGCAGCTTTAAATGTCCCGAACGTCTGGGTCCCTCGGACCAGGCTGCCAGTAGTAGGCGGGGGTGGGGAGAAAACGGTGGGACGGAGAAGGCAGGCACCGCCAGGAGAGAGCCTTCCCGTGGTGCTTCAGTGACCAGTCGGATCCCCTCCCCCTCCCCGTAGGTAGGTTCTGCCTCCAAAGCATGTGGGAATGGAAGTGCATATGCATACGAGTGATTTATTGAGATCAGAGCTGGTAAATGTTTCTTTCCTGCTCTGAGCAGATAACTAGGCCCTGTGCTCTTAGTCTTAGGGGTGATTTGCAGAAAGTACAAGCTACTCAAATCTACTTCCTTCTTGGCTTTTCTCCTTTGCACCAAATAGTATTTTAGCTTATTCCATATACGATTATTTAAACTTCAGTTTAAATGAATTAAAATTAAAGATGAACTATTCAGGTATTTAGGTTATGGCCATATTTCAGCCATCAATACCACACGTGGCTGGTGGCAACAATACTGGACAATGCAGAATAGAGTGTGTCCATCATCATAGAAAATTCTAGAGGTCACGCTGACTGCAGTTCCTTGGAGAAACAGAGGCAGATGTTCGGAGGAAAAGAGAGATGTCCTTCTGTGGGAAGTTGACAGAGAGGGTCTCTCCTGCGAACCTATTGATGGCCTAGAGGGTGGGAAGTTCTCAGAGAAGAAGGCTCCTGGGTGGCCTAGGATGGCTGTGCCCTACACCTTGGAGCTCTGGCAGAGACAAACACTTTGGCCCACGTCTCTCAGGAGTGGGCTGTGGAAGCACCTGCCTGGACCCTGGAGATGTTAGCGGTGACCCCGGTGAGCAGACATTGAGAAGCTTCCCTCCATTACCGTGTAAGCCTTCCAGACTTCTCGTGCCCGGGGATGACTCAACACTCACCCACCAGGACTGCATCTCAGATGCAGTCAGAGCGGCTGAGATTCAGATTCAATTTGAAATGGAGAAAATACAAAAAATGTTTTATTTATTGCTTCACAAGCTTTACAAAAAGTTAAGATCTGTTACCTAGCAAGCAATCTATGACAGGCAACTAAATATATACATAAATACATATATACATATAAGCGAACACACACACACACATATACACACACATATACGTCTACTTAGGAGTATTAAAACCGAGGAGTTTCCCAGCTGCAACTCCAAGAGTATCTGCAGAGACAGAGGCCTGCTTGAAGCAAAATCTCCAAGGCCTGGAAATGTTCCCCTTGACTCAACCTTCGTGCAGACCATTGCTCCCACCTGCATGATTTACAGTTTCTCTGTTCCTTGCCCACCTAAGACCCATTCTACACGCTGTAGGAAGGGGATTACTTTAACATATAATTCTGAGCAGGTCATGCCCCTTTTTATAACTGTTCCATTATTATCTCTTTCTTCGAGCGAAAATCTCTGGCCCTCGCTTGGCCAGAAAGGGCTTCCGGGACGTGGCCCCATCGTAGGCCGCTCACTCCTCTTCGGGCTAAGATGCTTTCTACTTGTCTATAAGTTCATCTTCCATCTCCCCTTTGGGTTTGGGTGTAGGCTTCATACCAACGTGGGCCTTGGATTCCTGATATAAAAGGAGGATAATATAGAGCCCCTCTCATAAGGTGTAAGTAAGCATGTAATAATCATAGTAAGGAGTGTTTAAATATGTACAAAGTAATGGGGTAAGATCGTCAACAGACGACAGAGGGAGCATGTGAACTCCAGAGGGCACTGCCAGATGAAGAAACTCCCATTGGAGGATGTGCTAGCCTTGTGCCAGGCTTCGGGAAGGGTATGGCTTTTTTTTTTTTTAATTAAGGGATGGCCTTTCAGATCTAGCCATCAAATTACTCATTCACATTGTTCACGTAAGATAAGATAGCCCTTGTTGAAGTTGCCAGGGAAACAAAGGTCAGCATTGAGTAAGCGGAGATAACACTGGATTAAAAATGAGGGCACCATTCTACAAAACACCTGACCAGTAGTTCTCACAGCTGCGAAGGTTATCAAAGACAAGGGAAATCCGAGAAATTGTCAGAACCAAGAGGAGTCTGAGGAGACACGACAAGTAAACGTGACGTATCGTAGATGAAATTCTGGAAGAGGAAAAGACATCGGGAATAAACCAAGAAAATCCGAACAAATGCCAAACTCTGGACTTTAGTTAATGACCGCGTGTCAGTATGGGTGCATCGCTTGTAAAAAAATGTGCAAACGGAAGGTGTGAATAACAGGGGAAACTGGATACAGGGTATATATGAACCTGCATTATGATCTCAGTTTCCCTGTACATCTAAGACTATTCTTAAAAAATAAGATTTATTTCAAAATGTTAGGATATCTGAGTTGTAGCAGCAAACCCACTGCCGAATGAGGCATGACTGTGTGCCTCAGAAGAAGTTAATTAACCTAAGATACTATTTGCTCATCCAAGTTGATGCTGAAAGGAGCAAAACTTACTTTCCCACAAAGCTCTAAAATGTCATGAGGTCGGAAACAGAAAGAAAAGTTACAATCCATAAATGATATACTAGCTGTACCAAGAACCGTTTTATTCCAACAAATTTTGATCTAGACATTCCAAGAAAAATGTACTCGTGAATACATATTCATGTATGCATAATGTGTGTGTGTGTGTTTGTATTTAATGGTGATGGTGTCAAGATTGAACATAGGTTTGTGAGAACTGAAGAATGCCACATATTCTTTGACTCACTCACCTAACAAGCTTCGAAAGTCAAATGATCTGACAGCCAGTTGGCCTGAGCAATGGTTTTCTTAAGTGCACTGATTTATTGATGAAGGGCATATTTTAGGGAATTACTAAGTGTGCTTAACTTCCTCGTTCCTCTTCAGGAACATATGACTTAGGCAAGGACAGAATAACTGAAGAGAGTAAAGGCAGTTCCGACTATGGTCACCAGGGAGGAATCAGTTTTTTATTGGTCATGTAAAGATGACGTTTCCTGAGGGGCGGGGGGCGGAGGTAGGGAGATAAAGATAAAATAAGGAAACATACGATGAGATGGATATTCAAGAAGTTATTTCTCTAGGATAGAAAACATGCCAAGCCTTTTCATTTAACTGGCAGTTGAAGTTCTAGGATAAAAGTGCAGGAGGCAAAGGGGAAATCAGGATTAGCGCATTGTTTCCTGCTTCTTTGACTTCCGGACAAAGGCGCTCTTGCTATGGGGCAAAGGTGTATGCAAACTTTGGAAAGTTTTCTTCCTCAACCAGAACCTCAGAAGCAAATGCTCCCAAAGATACCAAATTTCACACTAGTCACAGTTCCTCACTTCAAATAGGACTCATTCTAGTCATGTTTCTCTAGACCTCCTGAACCGGCCCCGATGTCACCATGACATTTACTAACATCTGAAGTGATTCCCAGCAATACGTATCTATTTATCTAAATCTCAGGATTAAAGAGTGAAGGCTTTGGAGTTCCTCTTCAGGCTCACGTTTTAGCTCTCTCTCGTAACAGATAAGTAATCTTGAGCAAATTACTTCTCCAGTCTTCAACCTCCATTTCATGGTTTTCAATACAGGAGCAACACAACTACCTAGGAAGTTTGCTGTAACAATTTCAAACAAAAACACGCACAAAAAACGTAGGACGATGCCAAGCACTCTCACTCCCCTGCAACCACTACCCAGAAAACAGCTGAGTGTGACGCTTCTGCCCACCTGCTGCATGAGGACAGCCTTGGCAATGGGGACTGCATCAGCGGTCTGTTAGTTCTTACTCCATCCATCTGGATTCAGTATGGGATTCTGGTCCCTAGGCTGACCAGCTCCCTGGTGATCAACATGGTCTTTCTTTAGATATTCTAATATATCCTACTCATCCATTTAGTTTTGAGTGACGTTTCCTCTCTTGTATGTGATACGAAAACATCTGATCGTTTAGGTCCATATTTTAAAGTTGAACATAGAACAGTGACTGTATTTTTCCTGCAATCAAGTTATTCATGTCCACCCGATGGCATTCTGCAGTCAGTCTGGACAGGCGAAAGAGAGCTAACTGCTACGCATTCAGAAATGTTGTGACTTTAGCCAAGTCACAAAAGCATAGTTGCGGTTAAAACGTAAGTTATATAAGAATACAAGTACTGAATCATCTTAAAAACAAGGAAATACTCAGAACTTGACTCCGTTTCACAAGTATCTGTGCTCCTGCAGTTATTGTGTCTTTGATGACTGTGAATGCTGTAGCCCTGCACACCTGTTCCCCAACCCATCTTTCAGTCGTGGCATGCAGGGAGAGCGAAATCAAGAGTATTCACACCACAGAAACGGACAAATGCTACACATCAGAGCTTGATGTATTGTCTTATTGATTATCAAGACTTGAAAAAGTGATGGAGAGAACACTAACAATGCAGCTTAAGTTTAAAGGTGTCATGTTGCTTTTATTACATTGTAAGTAACACCAAAAAATGGAGACAATATTCTACTAATATTCAAACACTATTATTTCATTCACTAAAGATATTCTTACCTCACTGACAAACAAGTGAAGTTCTGGCATATGCCTTGGTTATTTCACTTTCATCTTTCTATTAAGGTCCATAAAAACATTGATGGGCACTTGTGTTGGAGTTATATTCTTTCACGAGTTGTATTCATGGTTGACGACGAATATCAGAATTTGGCAAAAACCAACAAATACATTCTGTGAGAATAAAATGTCTATATGGAACTTATAGTGAGAATAATACATATGGCTCTATTGTTCGTAAATTTTGTATCCTTTGTATCAGTAAGATTATAATAAACTGATGCATGCACATTTATACACACACACCAGTTTTGGGAGAGGTTGTATCATTATATCACTAGGGACATGAAAAATTTGTGTCTCGATATTGCTTACATGTGTTATAGTGAACGATTCTTTTTTTTTTTTTTTGAGTTGGAGTCTCACTCTGCCACCCAGACTGGAGTGCAGTGGCCGCTCCCAGCCACTGCAGCCTCGACCTGCTGGGCTCCGGTGATCCTTCTGCCTCAGCCTTCCAAGTAGCCGGAATTACAGGCATGTGCTACCACGCCCGGCTGATTTTTTGATTTTTATTGTAGAGATGGGGTCTCGCTGCCCAGGTGGGTCTCGAACCCGCGGGCTCAGGCAATCCACTCACCTCAGCCTCCCAAAGGCGCGGGATTACAGGCTGAGCCACCGAACCCGGCGTGAACGATTCTTATATTTTTGTATGATTAAGAACTGTGTCAATGTTCCTCCCCAACCTTACATCTACAAAGGTCATTTCAAACGGTGTTTAAGCACATGACATTTTACTGTAGAAAAGAACTCAGTGTTTGTCATTTGACTGTGTGCAGGCAAGTGGAGTGAGGTACCAGAAGTGTGGATTCTAGAGACAGTCTGCTTGGGTTCAAATATCCATGTTGCAACTACAAGCTAGTATCAGCAGAAAAATAACTTAGTCACTTTATGCCTTATCCAAGAATCAAGGACTAGAGCCAAAAAATAAAACAAAACCAACATTGTTTTTAAATGACAATGCCCAGTTTATTCACTTTCTAGGCCTGGAAGCACTCACTGCTGAATACATTTACTGAGTAGTTGACTCAGATGGAGAAATCTGGAATGTTTTAAGGTTAAAAAAAGGAGGTGGTGGAGGTGTACCAATTTGGCAATGAAAAGCAGCGCTCGGACAGAACAACATGAGGCCATCGGTCTATACACAATTGGTTGCAAGAAGTTTGCTCATGGGTCAGGCCGGCATCTTCAGCCAGGTCAGGCCACTGGCGCTCAGAGGGCATGGCCCCCTTATCAGCCTCTGCTGGTCAAAGCCGGCTGCCAGGAAACACAGCAGCAAAGCTGGTTGGTTTTCTTTTGTTTTGCTTTCCTGTATTTTGTTTTGCCATATAATATCATTCGTCATAATAAATTAGTTTCAAATAGTTTTAAATATCCAGAAGGAAAAAATGATGTCATTGTCTTGAAAGAGGTTGGCCCAAGCCCATGGTGGGACAATGGGGTAGTAGTTCTCAGTGGAGAGAGGATAGCCTACCATGGCACATCTGTGTCCCAACCACAGACTCCATTGGTCAATCAGAAACTGAGTATCAAATTGTATGCACGGTACTTGGGACTAAGCACCTGGTAAGCGCTTGATATACGTTGGGTATTGACATTCTTATTTCAGAAAACTGAAGAAAAGCTAGCCTAGCTTTCTAAACAGTAGACCTGAGCATTAACACCTCTGATTCCTCATGCTAAAGAGGTGTCTATGACTTATGATCATCATCTTTGTAGTATCAGAGCTTTTGCACAACGTCTTGGACATGTCATATTCAAACAAATGTGATCACTGTTAAATTTTTCTCGTTAAGCAGCCATATTCCTGGGCTTTCTATTTTGGACACTGCATGAGATCATCTCAGAGAATAGTCAAAGAACCCATTTTCATGACAAAAAGAACAAAAAGGCATTTATTATGTGCCAACTGTGTTTCTACTTCTGTCCAAGCTGTATACAGAAGTGATGCCCAGAAAGGTGAAGGCACCGAGTGCAGGTCCAAACAAACAAAACCAAAAATGGCGATGTCAGAATTCGGACCTGGACCTGTGTGACTCCGAAGCCAGTGTTCTTGCCACTCAGCCATACACCAAAATGTGGCAGTAAATACTTTCAGAATTCTCAAGAAAAGATTCATGTGCCACAGCAAAAAAATCTCTGATTTCAAAAGAACAGACTGATGTGCCCTTTGCGGAAGCACAAGGAGGGGCTGAGAGGGAGTAAGAGAGGCTGAACACAGAAGCGACCTGTTCACCAGCCAGGACCCTCCCCAGAGACACCAAAGCTGACTCTCCCGGTTTCTGGAAAGCCCATTCTTCGGTTGTTTGTCGTAACAACAGAAGATAATGCCTTAAGTAACTCTTAAGTCCATCACCTGCGGATAATTGGGTTGCTCAATTTCTCTTAGTCTGTGTTAATATTTTATTTTCCAATATTAGCAGGAAAGGGAAAAAGAAAAAGTGCTGGAACGAAAACCAGGTTGATTTTTGTTTGTGCCAGGCTTCATGCCCTGAACTCTTATCAGCACTGGCACCGTAAAGCCTTACTCATGTCACCTGTGACGTCCTCGTGTTCCCCTTCACCCTCCGTGGGTCAGCTGAAATCTGAGAGCCATTGTTCCAGTGATCTTTCGCTGCTTAACAAACAACATCAATCTCTGCCTTAAAACAGGGTCCACAGATTTTTCTTTAAAAGGCCAGACCACACAATTGTCTCCTCATAGTGCAAAAGCAGCTATAGTTAATATGTAAAATGAATGGATGTGTCTGTGCTCCAATAACTCTTTATTTACAAAAACAAAGAGTGAGCACCACATGGGCTGTCATCTGCTGATCCCAGTTGGAATTATTTCTCAGAATTTCCTGGCCTGTTCACTTTTACCCGTGATCTTGGTTGTTACCACATTCATCTGGGTGCGGGGCTGGTATTGGAGCATTTCAAAAGGTTTCATTCACTTTCTCAATGGGCACCTCCCTAGGGCGTCTGGAACAACTAAAATTTTCTTGGTTTTTTTCTTTCTCTGTGTGGTATCTTATTTAAGTCTAGCTCATACTTCTTTGCACAGCTGTTAGACTCCATGAGCACAAAAGTAAAAACTCTTAGATCTCCTATTACCTAAACAGGACTGGCACAGAGCTAGGTGCTCAAAGCCAGTCGTAATGACAGGGTAGCCTAGACTCATGCGGACAGTGAAATGATTCTAGCACTTTCTGAGAAGAATATCATGCACATACAGGGATGGAAGAGGCTGCTGGGGCTACCTATACAGACAACCTACCATCATACTTATCTCATGTATCACATAATTTATCCAGGATAATGGTGTGTGCAGAGGTTCTATTTCATGGAAGTCTATGGTCTAACTGAAGAGAGTTGGGACCACTGAGTGCATGGAAAGAACCCTTCATCCCTCCAACATTGGCTGAATTTTAAACAGGTGCCGGCTACTGTGGTATAATGCCAGGGTTGTAATAGACACATCTCTCTCTTTGAACCTACAATATGATATTAGATGGATGGGCCTGAAAAAAAAAATAACTTCAGCAATGTTTGGGATCAGAAAGTGAGACCCCAGAAATGAGGGCCTCAAAGGTAGCCTCAGAAGCAAAAGTCTTTCTCTGACCTTCTCCTGACTCCGTCATTGGTTCCCATTCCTCCTGGAGGATAGCCATGGAAACTGAAAACTCTCCTCACCAAGGCAGGTCGCTTTCCCCAAAGCCAGCCATAAAACCCAAGAACATTATTCTAGCCTTACTCACCACCTTTCTCTATAAAAACCAGTCATAAAGAAATGGTCAGAGTTACCTTGTTTTGATTGTAAGTCATAAGGTCCTGATACCCTGAAGGAAAAAACACTGTACAGAAAGCCAATAATAATCTAAACAGAAGGCTTTGCTGGGTTTCCCACTCAGACTATTAGCATCAGAGTGTAGCCTTTTTGTGCTGTGATATTTCTACACTGTTGCACATACTTTGTTGAACCTAAGCATAGCAACTGACAGTTTCCCCTGTTCCTTTGGGTCATCATTCTGAAGGTTCTCAAGTCATGTGAAAGTAGGATCAAATAAATTTGTTTGCTTTTTCTCCTGTTAATCTGCCTTTTGTCAGTTGATTTTCAGCGAACCTTCAGAGCAACCTTCAGCAACATAAATTCTAGACGAGACATTTGAATAAGCAAAGAATCACGGGAGCCCACTGAGGGAATTCAGCATCGAGGAAGGCTTTGGGGAAGAGATCGTATGAGGACAAAATCTAAATTAATAAGGAGAGGCTGAAAGGATGGACCAGTTACAGAGCTACTGTGGGCAGAGGGGACTCGACGGAAGCGTGAAGAGACGAGAAAGAGGTAGCTGGTTAGAAAAGAAGGGCAGAAGGGGGTCTGGAGAGCCCAGCAGGGGCCAGGGTCAAAGAGAGCCTAGAGTGACCTGCAAGAATATCTAGCATATTCAGAATGGTAAGGACTTAAGCAACAGTGCAGAACAAATTGGTGAAACAAAAAACTAAAGACAGGACTTCCGCTAGAAGCTTATTACGGTATTAGAGGCAAGAGTTGGTGGTGACTTGGGAAAAAAATGCATTTCAGTAGTGTCTGTTTATTCATGCTGATCGATGAGGAGGAAAACTGTTTCTGGAGATTTTGTTTTGGAGGAAAAACAATGCATGAGGAAGCGTGCTCAAAGAAATAACTAATACAAAGCATGTTGTAGTGAGACCGCTTGAATAAAACTGCGTTCTGAATGAACCTAAAGAATTAACTTGACCTTCAAGAACTGAATAGTTTTAAATTTCTATAATAGACCTTATACTGACACTTAATATATTCTTAACAGATATAGATGACTTTTTTTTTTTCTTTTCCACTCCAAGCAAGAATTCATATTGGTGTTGAATAGAAGGATTTTAAAGCATCTCTTTTTTCTTCACAAGTTATAAAAGTAATGTATATTCATTATAAGAAAAAATTCCCATGAGTGAAGATGAAAGAGTTGTAAAACAGAGTGTGAGGGAGAACAGAACTTTCCCTTTTAGTCTCTCTTACGTTTTCCTCCCTAACCACCCCCAACCTTTGTTCTAAAAAAGTGTGAAGATTCATCGTCCTACATTGGGCACAAGTAGGCAAAAATGGAAGCGAGAAGAAATAATGCTAATTTTACCTATCACAGAAGTCTTAAGTGTTCAGAGCAAAACCAATTGAACTAAGAATAAAAAGACGATAGAGATCGCACATAGAAAACGAAGCGCTTTTTGACCTACACTTTAGAGATACTTTAGAGGGGTCCCACTGCCCTTCCCCACAGTCACACACACACACACACACACACACACACACACACACACACACACAGATCTGCATGCACCTTTATACACCTAAATATATACATGTGCACACATAAACACACCCATGCTTGCACTCATCTACACATACCCCCATGTGCAAGCACACATTTGCATGTGTATACACATATACACACGCAAACACACGCATGCATATTTGCACATGTATAAATACATATGAAAGACGCAGATGCTTTTCATATTGTAGCGCCTCTGTTGAGGACCCAGCCTCAGTCACATGCCTCCTTGAGCTCATCGTTGCTTGGCCAATTTCCACTCATCTTCCAAGACATGCTCAGACCAAACCCACTCAAGATCCCATAAGCAGGGCCAGGCCTCAATAAAGATCTTCATCCCAATAATGGTTGTCTTGTTTAAAATTGTTTGTTCACTGATATGTCTTCTCTATTAGACTGTGAGTTTCCGAGGAAGACTCACTGCTCTGAGTCACATATCCCCAGGAATTAGCATACAGCCAGGCAAAGAGTAAATGCTTAATAAAGGTCTACAGGGCTGGTGTGATGTCATGAAAAGTAGAAAGTGATGGCGATAAGAACAATAACATGACGGTTCCCAGGAGCAGGAGAATGGCAAGGGTGGATATGTTCATTTAGGAACGACAAGCTAATGAGTAATTCTTTATATCCTAAGTGTGCACATTCTCCTTGTGTAATTATCTGCCTACTATTATCAAAACACATTACCACCGAATTCAATGTTTTCCTCACCTTTTATTTTTAACATGTTTTATAGCTAACTTTTACTTGTGAATTATTCATTATACGTTTGAAAGAGGTATAAGATAATTGACCTTGTCTGTATGAGGCCCCCATAATCTCACCCTGTAATAATTAACTCTCAGATGTGGCTATTATTGAAGAGTAATGACTTTTCATCAGTGTGGCAATACGTTACTGCTTAACAGGTCCATCTGATTCTGTATTTCACAGCTTTGCTTTGTAACTTCCCCCCAAGATGTAACTCTTGCTGGCAAACTGCATGTCCCCAGCTAAACTCAGAATATTTCCAGTTGTACCAGGGCATCGTCCACCTCTTTGAATGAGTTGCATTGCCATTTACTTCTTTCATGAATCCAACAGTCTACGACTTATCCTAGAACTCCAGACCATTCTATCTGGCTCGTTTCCCTGCATTTTCCTTTTTCTGAAATAATCATCAAGGCTTACTGGCTTTTGGCTTGAAATCTGTCCCCTCACTTACATCAGTTGCTGACAGTGCCCTCTCCGGTTCAATATCTCTGACACAGACTCAAACGCCGGGCTCCTACACCATCTTCCCTCCTCTGCTTCCCCCTCAAATCTGTTCTTCTGACCAAGGTGGGAGATACAGACCACAAGCCAGACCATGGCACTTGAGGGCTTCCAGCATTCCAGAACCCTCACATGTTCTCAATATTCCATATGAAGGAGAAAATAAGAAAAAAAAATACACTAGTATTTCCAAAAATATTATTTCCAAAAGGCTCCATCACTATTATGGTTGCATTTCAACAAAACAAAGGCCAGTGAGAGATTTTTTTTCTTTGTTGTTGGCAACCAATACAAAGCTTAGTTACAGTATGGGATTTGCAGTAGAGACTTGTAGGAAAATATCTTAAAGATAGGAATGTTTCCTTTAATATCTACCAAAAAAAATACTAAAGTATAGGGAGCATGTGACTTCAGCATGCTTTTGATGACAATGCCAGTTTTACAAATTTGGGCCCTATCAGTTCAGAATTAGTGCTAGTAAAGTGTGCTTGAACAAATCCTTCAATTTTTGAATATATAATTTGATAAGTAAATGCTCACTTCAATATTAGTAAAGAGTGTAAAATCAATCTATTAAAAAGACACAGTATTTCTCAACACTTTAGTACTCTAATTGTATGTACATGGTACCTAATACTTACAAATGATTCTTCAATATTCATTAAAATCAGGAGATCTGCCCAAAAGAACGCATGTTCTAAAGAAAAACAGCCCTTTTTCATTATAGACTTTTTGTAGCTCAGTCAGATCTTCCTGCCTGCGACTTACAGGTTTCTTTCTAGTTTCCATGCACAGGAAGTACCATCCTTTCTGAATATAGAAATTGCTTCCTGTGATTACCAACCACCTTTCACATCAATATTCTCTAAGCACTCAAGAGAGGAACTTAAGAAAAATGTAATTCTGTGTGAAAAGGAAACCTATGAACCATAATGAAACTTCCAGAGCAGTGCATTTCAGCTTAAAGGGGGAAAAAAGATAATATTTAAAGGGTCCTGAAGAGTGTTAAACATATCTAATGAAATGCTTAATAACTGTTCAGGAAAGCCTGACTGCTAACACCACCCACAGCCATCTAGATAAATTGAGTGATCATTAAATGAAGAACCGCGTGCAAGAACTGAACCAGCACCACTGTAGCCAGGGTCCTTCTTATTACCCAGTGCTCAAGCCCTTTAAGCAGAAGAGCTGGAGTGGGAGACTTTTCACAAGTATTCCCGTCTTACGTACCATGATTTGAGAGACACCAACCTCGAGAGTCTTGTGGGAGCTACAGCCCTCCTCGCCACGGCCCTCCCAATCATTCAAACTAACCCCAGGCATTCAACAAATCACACACCAAACCTAGAGAAAAGCATCATCACCAACTCAGCTGATCCCTTTCCCATCAGGGCAGCTTCTGGATTGCAAAAGGAACACTCGCGATGATGACGTCTGAAGTGCTCCATACACAGCAGACTGGAACTGCCGTATTGGGCAGTGTAGCTGTAAAACATTTCCACCCCTGCAGGACTTTCTATTGGAGGGTGCTGATGTCGAGACTCTATTTGGGATTTTAAATGATTCATTTAAGACTCACACCCAGAAGTCAATCAATATCAAATGATTTCTTACAACTTCTGGTGGTTTTAATTCCCCTCTACTTATGCAGATTCTCTCCAAGTTTCAAAGCTACATGGTTTACTTATCTACTACTGTGTCACAAACCATCTCAAAAATGTTTAAAAAGCTATTTTATGATTTCTCACAACTCTGCAAGATGATGAGGTCTCTGATATATATTTTTTTTTCTTTTCTAGCCTGGCTGTCAGGTGGCAGCTGGGATTGGAATATCCAAGACGACTTCGCCCCCATGTCCGGCATGTAGGAAGGAACTGTTGACAGGCTGAACTCCTCTGGAGCACGGGGGAAGCTGGGTCTCTTTCTCTATCCTTCTCTCTGTAGTACCAGGTCCTTTCCCGCTGCAAGTGGGCTATCTTTGGGGAATATTTACCACATTCACTAAATCACACTCCACCACAAAATGTCCTACCACTTCAGCTCACAGCTCCTAAATTTCCATAAGACAGGTTTGCTTCTAGCCTTCGTCCATTCACACACACGACATGTCGTCCTTCAAATCTCTCTTGAGATCATGGCTCCTTCTCCACCCTACTCTTCTAAAACATTCTCTAAGTTTCTTAAGGAAAAGGACTGAGTTCCAAATATCTAGTGTCTTTCTCCCATCACCAGCACATAGCTGAGTGCTGTGCATAAACTAAGCCATTAATAAACGCAAGATTGAACTGAATTGTCACCCACCCCAGACACCCTGTCTTTTGCAACCAAGTTGCCAACTAAGTTATGTGGAAGGTAGTACGACAATAAACTCTGGAGTTAGATGGGCCAGTGTTTACATCCAAGAGCCAACATTTCATTACATCCTATTGTTTCAGAAACAACTGTGAGGTCTTCGTAATAAAATTGTGGAGACGACTTAAATCTATGAAAGTTAATTATGGAATAGGAAGTTAAAAAAGTACAGACAACAACAGCAAAAAAATGAGAATTCTTAGAAAATTTAACATGAGGCTTCTGAACCACACATTGCTTAGAAGCTCAGCATTTTAGCTTATGTGTTATGTGCCATTTCCTCTTGCTTACAGGAACACTCAGTACACACACACACACACACACACACACACACACACACACACACACTCACACACATACACACACTTATTTTAGGTGTTGGGTGTCTCTAGACTCTTTAAAGGCATTAACCACGTAGACAAACTTGCCACTAAGACTGCCTAGATAATAAATTGCACTCGTTTTAAAAAACCTCAGTTGTAAGCAGTGCAATTTGCTCCACTGAAAATCCAGATTTTAGTGATTCAGGATTGAACACCATAAAACTGCTTTTGTTGGCAGTAAAAATATTTTCACTACCTCAAGTCATCACAAACACCAAATGTAACTATTTTTCTTTCAATGCAGAGATGCTGGGATACTCAGACTCATAACCTACAAGGAAAAAATTTTATCAGCTGCCTTAGCCTTTGACACAAATCTTTCTATAGGTGATTGAGATGATCTATGTGAGTACTAAGAAATAAAGTGTAAGCAGAAATGGGCCATTTTACAGTATTTATTCGGCACAGCCTCCAAAATAGTAGAGAAGGCAAGATCTGAGACAGGAAAATGGAAATAATGTGTCTTCTTTAATTTATACGTGAAGCACAAGGAAAATGAACCCCCTGAACTTTGGCAGCTGAAATTAAAATCAGGGTCCAAGGGGATTTTCATCCAGGGGTACCTCGACTCACAAGCAATTTACGTTTTGAAGATCAAGAGGCTTTATTAACCAATTTGAACCTCTGTGTGCCTCAGAGGTTAGCTAGAAAAGTACTCAAATAGAGTTTTAATCCCTTTGGCAGCTATGAGGGGTGGAAGTGGTAATAAGAGCCAAGGAAAGACCCCGGCATCTATTGAGGGTTGCTATGTGCAAGCTCAGTTATGCTCGGTGAGTAACAGTCAAGGTTCCTGGGTCAGCTACCACAGATCTGAAGTCAACTTTCACCACTCACTACTGGAGTGACCTTGCACAAGTTATGTGACCTCTCACATGTCCGTTTCCCCAAATGCGAGATGTGGACCATCATAATTCCGACTTCAGAGTTTATTGTGAGAAGTAGATGATGTAACGCATGTAAACCCCTTTGCACACTGCCCGGCACATAATAAACGTTAACTAAGGGCTGTCTGTGATTATTATTGCAGAGATTTTCTTATTTAGTTATCACAATCAAGACCTCTCCTCAAGGTGGTACTATCCTCACTTTACATCTAATGAGACAAACTTCAAAACTTCCCAAGGTCGCACTGCTATGTCTACTTGATTGCAAAGTCCACGGTTTAAGCCCATTTAGTCAAAAACCTTCTGGCACGGAAGGCAGCCTTTCCAGTCCACGAAAGAGTCCTCTTCAAGGGAAAGAATGGCCTGCCAGAATCTTGGCATAGAGTAAGGGGTATTAAAATTTCAACACTGCAAGTGTTCAATAGAAACTCTTTGAATAAATGAAGAAATGGTTAGTAGGAATCGGCTCTGACATTTTTCTTGCAGTATAATGCTTTTACCACATTCTTAGTTACTAAGATCACTAGCTTTGGTCTTAAAGTTCATAAGTTGGCCCTGATAAGTGTGTGTTTAGACACCGGCAGGACCACATGCTAATAGCACTTTTCTGGTTTCGTTTGAGTGGCCACAATTCTCTACCGCAGAATGATAGTTCCTGTCATTTCAGGGAACTTCTGTTTACACGTTTAGCTATTGCTTCTTTTCCCCAACCCAGATTTTAAACTATTACAGTGGGTCTAATGGGCTGTTACACTTTGCTAATTTACCTATTAATTTTGCAAATGGTCTGTTTCACGGAAGATAAACCTTATCCTTTGGAAACATGACATTCTTCAGTACAATCTGGCTCATGGCATTCCCAGACCTTGTGCAGAGAAAGAAAATGAATTGTCCAAGGTGGCATTTCACAACTTACTACCTCCCAGTGGTGTCATGGAGATAAAACGATTACTCAGTCAATAAAGTAAGGTGATTAGTCAGTCGATAAACGTTAGTTGCCTAACATTTGCAGGATTGCCTAGAAGACTTTTTTGTCAAGAAAATGGTAGAACACTAAGTGCAGCACATGTATAACTTAGTGTATCCACAATTCAAGGAGAGGCAGAATTTAACATGAACAAAGCCATGAACACTCCCTTTCCTTTTGTGATTAATAGAACAAAAATAAACAACAAAGAAATGAATGGGAAATGCCTGACAAATGTCTTTGTCTAAAAAGCCAGAAATAGATCAACAAACCAGTCTAAAGAGCAGACTTACACAGTGTATAGAGAGAAGGCACACTGGCTACCCTCTGCTTACAAAGACTCCTCAATACTTGAGATTAACAAGGGGAAACACTTGAATTTTGACTTTCGGGTTCTAAAAATAGCTAATTTTATCTTCCCAAAAAACGATTCTTAAGTGAAACACACTCTCCCTACACACACACACATGTACGCACCTTAATACTACTGCCACCATCTACAAAAACAAAAAAACCAAAGAAATAACTTTCTAGATAGATGAAAAACTGTATGATGATCACTGTAGCTGTAATGATCACTATAGCTGTAATGATAACTATACTTGTAAGTAAACATTTACAGAGTGAATGAAACAATTTATTGCGTTAAGTTCCTAAATACCATGTTCTATTTTTGCATCACTAATTAGCCGACATCCTTTTCTGGGACTAGTAGGAAGGCGCAGTTCATTCAAAACCCTGCCTCCAAGCACAAGTTCAAAATTATAAATTCAGCACTTCTTCAGAAATTGCAGAGTGAGGACCTTGGAAAATTCACTCTCTCTTTAAAACAACAAATATACAGGGCAAAACAACTAAGATCAACCGTTGCAGAACTCTAGCAATTAACCTAAGCCAAAGAAGAAATTGAAAATTGTCTGTCCGAGGGAAACTGCTGAACCTCGGGAAGACAGCGGGCCATATGGCACTTGCATTTCTGTCCCGCTCCAGTCGGATGGCCTGGCAACCAGAAGCTTGCAGTCTGGCGCATAGCTTTCCCAGACCGAGTGCAGAGAAAGAAAATGAATTGTCCAAGGTGGCATTTCACAACTTACTACCTCCCAGTGGCATCATGTAGATAAAACGATTACTCAGTCAATAAAGGAAAGTGATTAGTCAGTCAATAAATGCTAGTTGCCTAACATTTGCAGTGAGGTGTCCTGGCAGACAGAAAGCCTGTGGTCATCGGGAAGACGATGGAAGAATCTGAGGACTTCTGAAACTCCATCAAGAGCACCATCAAACCATCAAGCCGGGCTCGGTGGCTCCGCCTGTCACCCCGCGCCTTTGGGAGGCTAAGGTGAGTGGATTGCCTGAGCCCGCGGGTTCGAGACCCGCCTGGGCAGCGAGACCTCATCTCTACCATAAATCAAAAAATCAGCCGGGCGTGGTAGCGCGCGCCTGTAGTTCCAGCTACTGGGAAGGCTGAGGCGGAAGGATCGCCGGAGCCCAGCAGGTCGAGGCTGCAGTGGCCGGGAGTGGCCACGGCACTCCAGTCTGGGCGACAGAGTGAGACTCCGACTCAAAAAAAAAAAGAGCGCCATCAGCAAAGTATGCTCAACATTTTGAGCAAACTTGTATTTCCCTGATAAATCTGTATCCTCACATGTGATGGCTATTTAATTTAACTCGGGTCTCAGTTGGGGTGGGGAACAGGGATACTAATTCCAGGGCATGAGCCAAACCAACAGAAGCAGTCTCAGACGCTTAAGGCTGTGATTTCAGCGAGAGCAAACAAGGGCTTGGTGTGGAATTCAGTGGGACATTTTGGGGACTAGAAGACCAGAGAGATGGGAAAGTCTACACGTTCCTAGTGATCTCTAAGGTTGTGAAAGAATATGTACATCCGAAAAAAGACCCCTGAAAGGAGAGAACACCAGCCACTCATCTCTGACTGACCTGGAGGGCCTGCATGAGCAGGAAATGGGAACTAAGTCTGTCTTATGAGACGCCTGAAATTCAAACCCATGCCTTTCCACATCGATCCCCTTGCAAAGGGTAGAAGACAGCCATATGGGCAAGGCATTCAAAGCAGTCTTTCTGACCACCCATGGCTGACCACTCACCTATACCAACACAGATGTAACCCCAAGGAATTGAGTTTGAACAATAAAGACAAGAACTAAAAAAACAAATACAGAGATCTCAGAAGTGACAAACGGACAAAAATGCAGATCAACCTGAATTAGTTCAGGAAAGTCACTAAGTGAATAAGCAGCAACAGACCAGCAACAACCATCAGGGTTAGGGTGTAGAGAAATTTGATAACAGAGTTGTTACCATATATTACTTAAAGTGTCCAATTTTCAACACAAAATTATGAGCTATGCAATGAAAGAAGAAAGTGTTTGAACAATAAAAACAAGAACTAAAAACACAAAAACTAGTAGAGATCTCAGAAGTGACAAACTGACAAAAATGCAGACCACCTTGAATTAGTTCAGGAAAGTCACCAAGTGAATAAGCAGCAACAGACCGGCAACAACCATCAGGGTTAGGGCGCAGGGAAATTTGATAACAGAGTTGTTACCATATATTACTTAAAGTGTTTGATTTTTAACACAAAATTGTGAGATATGCAATGAAAGAAGGAAGTGCCACAAATACAGAAAAAAAAGCACCCAACAGAATATGTCCCTAAGGAGACCCCGATTTCCAACTTGGTAAATATGAAGCTACTGGCCCAGAGAAACCTAGCAAAGGCAGGTCTTCCGGGCGACTTATGCCTGATAACTGAAATAGTCACTTATCTGGAAAACGTTTGTGAGTACCCACTAAGTGTCAGACTTTGGGCAAGCCACAGGAATATAGTTGGGGACAATCAATCTCTGTTAGCTTTCCTAAATATCATATTCTCACAAGGGATTCAGACCAGTAAAGGGACAGCCAATACACTGTCATGAGAAACGGCTCCAAAGCATGAGGCTAACGTCTCTGGAAAGAAAAGCACAGTATACTGTGGAAGCCGAGAAAGGAAGAATCTACTCTGGTTTGAGGAGTCTAAGAAGACTCGCCAGTGTATATCACATCTATGCTGAATCTTGAGGGACACAGAGGGTCTGGTTGACACTAAAATAAAAGATTTGACAAAGGATCTTTGAGGCACTCTGGGAATGACACATTTTTTTCCTAGATGCCCATTTGAGGGGCAGGTTGGAACTTCTACTCCTTCTATAAGAAAGGGACTGGCCGTAGTGGGATACTGCCAGAGGTGGCAGGGTGGGGGTGGGGGCCTGCTTCATCCATAAGGGGACCCGATCTCAAACCAGGTGAAGTGGGGACCAAAGGGAGGCCCAAACTCTAGCTGGACAATGACCATTTGTACACATAACCCTGAACTGTACCCCACAGCTTCAAAATAAATTTTTAAAAATTTAAAAAATGGTCAGTTCTGCTGTCTGCATCTATCACCCAACCTTCTTCTTGCAGGTTGATTGTGAGCCACCTGAGAACGTAGACAGCAAAGTACCCAAAGGAATTGGCAAAGAGATGCATTTTGCTTTGAACGCAAGAAAAACAGTGATGAGAAGTTAAATCATCAGCCAACACTAGGGCTCAAGGATCAACTCTGTCGCTGATTGTAATTAAAGATTTAAGGAAAGTTCCTTACCTTCAGTATCCTTTCCTGAAAAATGGAGATGAAGGAGTTTGCCTGCATTCTGTCTTCTCACAGGGCTGCGGTGAGGGTCATGGTCTGATAATGGTGCTTGTGATTCTTTTCTTTTTTGTTGTTGTTTTTAAATTTTTATTTCAAAGATGCGCACAATTCTGGGTTAGGTATACAAATGGTCATTTTACAGATAATGTTTGGGCCTCACTGTGGTCCCCGCTTCACCTGGTTTGGGATCAGGTGCCCTTATTGATGAAGTGTGCCCCTCCTCCCCTGGCGGTTTCCCGCTACTGCCAATCCCTTTCTTACAGTATTATGATAATTGTTCGGGGCCCACTTGTGAGTGAGAACATGTGGTACTCAGTTCTTTGTTTCTGTGGTAGATCACTGAGTATAATAGGCTCTAAATCCATCCAACTTGCAGTGAAGCTCATAAATGTGTCCTTCTTTTCAGCTGCATGATATTCCATTGTGCATATACATTTCAATACAATAAAAATTGAGATGAAATGGCAACCTGTCTCTTCTGATAAAACGAAAGACTCCTGGGTCTCAGACACTGCTGTCCTGATGTGCACACAACAGCTAGGATCAGTTCTGACGTCAGCCCAGCTCCTTGAGGATATCTGTCACTCGCTGGGTTTATTGATCTAGTTTGCAACAGAGATTCCTCCCAAACCAGAAGTTGATGAAGACCACTGTGCCTTGTCAATGCCTGACTGTCTTTTGCGACTCTGTGCCCCGCCACTCAGTCCTCAAGTAAGGAGGATATAGGTGGAGCTGACCGTTCCTTCTCTGATTTCCTGCCTCATCATAGAGATTTTAGCATGGCCTGCCTGCCCTGTGCTTGCGTTTCTCACATGAAAAGTGTCTGTAGTCCACTTGATTTCATGAACATTTCCCGAGTCCCTATAGTGCACTGAGCATTGTGCTAAGCTACAGAGACGCGAAGAGGCAAACAGACATTTTTCCTGCTCTAAGGGAGTTCATGGTCTAGCGAGGAGACAGAGAACAGCTAAGGTACTGGGCAATCAAGGCTGGAATAAAGACAACCAAGGCCCAGAAAAGACACATATCTAGTCCAAGAGCAGTCAGAAAGGAGGGTATGACAAGAACAGGCACATTTCTTTTCTAGTCTCTCTTTTGCCTAACAGGGGGCTTTTTTTTTTTTTTTTGCTATAATTTCCATTTATCTATCCTCACTTCAGGAGGACTTGTAGGGTCCATTAGCTCCCATCATAGGAAATTTAACAAAGTGGAGCATCAGGTCCTACACGAGGTCCTAAACTCTCACATTCTGGAAGCATTTCCATGTAGTGGAGGAAGGGTCGCCAAAAATCTGCACCTCCATAAAAGCAATGAGAACATTGTCAAAAATTAACTTTCTTAAATCTCTGGAAAATAGCCAAAAACTTGAAACCATCAAAGGAATACTTTTTTTTTTTTTTTTGAGTTGGAGTCTCACTCCGTCACCCAGACTGGAGTGCAGTGGCCGCTCAAGGCCACCGCAGCCTCGACCTGCTGGGCTCCGATGATACTTCCGCCTCAGCCTTCCGAGTAGCCGGAATTACAGGCACGCACTACCACGCCCAGCTGATTTTTTAATTTATTGAAGAGATGAGGTCTCACCAAGTTGCCCAGGCAGGTCTCGAACCCGCAGGCTCAGTCAATCCACTCACCTCAGCCTCCCAAAGGCACGGGATTACAGGCTGAGCCACCGAGCCCGGCTAATCGGAGAAATATTTAAGAAAAATAGCAGAATCTCAGTAAGAACAGCAAGGTTTATGGTATTTTAACCTGCCCTATTTCCATCCTCTTTTCCTCTACTCACACATTAACAACCTCCCAAATGCAGTCGCCTAATTCAAGGAACCAGAATGGAGTTCGGGAGCCCCTTCAAAAGCCCCACTCCAGATAATTTTTGCTATCTGACCTTTCTCAAAGCTTCCTGGAGAGCTTCCCAGAGCCTATCTCTATATGACTTGACTCGAGCTCATTCCCTGTGAACAACCCTATCCCCAGAACATTTGTTGAAAACAGTCAGCAGCAGCTGTTTAATACTGCAGCTGTTTGAATCTGTGATGCCCATTGGGACTAAAAGAGCCTGACTAAAAGTGTTAAAGAAAAAAATTGGGAAATGAGAGATTCATAGGGAGTTTTGAAAAGTTTTAGCATACTTCCAGGAAACTTGAAGGCTACGCACATGTGCAGGGTTGTGCACCTGTCAGAAATGAACTAAAAAGTTCCAATCTCTTACATTTGGCTGACATTAAGAATTTTCAGATGCAGGATGTGAAGGTTGCAGCAGAGTTGTAAACTGCTTGTACTGAAATAATGCCTCATCACAACATAGAGTCCCTCAGTAAAGCCTGGAGCACTCATTGGTTTGGGTATTCAAGGAAAACTATCTAATAATTAGCTGCAAAAAAAAATGTAAATTGAGTTTAAACCTCAGTGGTCACACACAAAAAAGGATTTTCAGCTGGGCTCGGTGGCATAGCTTGTAATCCCACGCCTTTGGGAGGCTGAGGTGAGTGGATTGCCTGAGCCTGCGGGTTCGAGACCCGCCTGAGCAACTTGGCAAGACCTCATCTCTACAATAAATCAAAAATCAGCCGGGCATGGTAGTGCGTGCCTGTAATTCCGGCTACACAGAAGGCTGAGGCGGAAGTATCATCGGAGCCCAGCAGGTCAAGGCTGCAGTGGCTGGGAGTGGCCACTGCACTCCAGTCTGGGTGACAGAGTAAGACTCCAACTCAAAAAAAAAAGGATTTTCATAATTAGTTGAGTAAGCAAACAAACATCATCAGCAACAATAGAAACATCAAACGGCAACAGAAATAAAACCTAGAGTGAGGGGTTATCTGGATTTCAGAGTTGCTACATTATGTTATCTGAAATGTCTAATTTTAAAAAATTATTAGATATAAATAGGAAATTATAGCCCAAACAGAATAAAAGTCAATAAAAACTGTTCCTTAAGAAGCCCAGATTTTGCACTATTTAGACAAAGACTTTAAGTCAGTTGTAATAAATGTGTTCAAAGAAATAAAGGAATATATGTCTAAAATTTTTAAAATATGACAGCAATATCTTAACAAATAAGACAACTAACTGTATAAAGCAATACATATAAAACTATTCTGATGGGCTTAAATGTATAAAGATATGATTTGTACTACGATGAAAACACAAAGGAAAGAGAAGAAACAAAGGTATGCTGCAGAAAATATTTTGTATACTATTGAAATTAAGTTAGTATTAATCCAAACTAGATTGTTAAATTAAGGTGTCAATTGTGATTCCCAGCATAACACATTTACAAAAGAAATAAACAAAAAGAAAAGTAGAAAAGTTGCAGGTGAAAATTCTATCCTATTAATAGTTACATTAAATGTAACTGAATGAAGTAACTCAATCTAAAGTTAGCAACTGACTAAGAAAAGGGGGGGTGAAGAAAAGACACAAAACATTAAAATCCTGTGATCCAAATATATGCTGTCTATACGAGATACATGTCATATTCAAAGAGACAAATTGAATGGTGAAAGTCATACCACAAAGCATAACTAAAAGAAAGCTGGAGTGGCTATACAAATGCTGGAGGAAATAAATATTAAGATATTAATTGTTACTAAAGATTTTTTAAAAAGTTGTGTTAAAATAAAATAGGAAAATCATCAGAAAGCTATAACAATTATAAACACATATGCAATTAACAACAGTGTACCAAAATAATAAGACAAAAATGTTGAATAGATATATAATTATGGTTGGAGAATTCAATACCCAATAATTTAACAACAATGGTTGGAGAATCCAATATCCATTTGAATAATTAATAGAACTAGGAAGAAGATCAACAAGGATACAGACAACTGAAACAACACTATAATCAATTATACCTAACAGACATCAATAGAACATGTCATATAACAGAAGAACACATCACCTTCTATGTGCATATGGAAGATTCTCCAAGATAAACCTTATTTTAAGAAATAAAGCAAGATCCAATAAATTTACAGTGATTAAAATTATATAAAGTATATCATTTAAAGATCTTGAATTTAAATCAAAAATTAGCACTTTAAACTTGGGAAAGTCACAAATAAGTGGAAATTAATCAACATATCACTAAATAAGAATTGGTCAAAAATGAGTTACCAATAGAAATAAGAAAAACTTTGAGATAAATGAAAACAAAATCACAACACACCAAAACTTCTGAGATGCAGGAAATCATGCCTAGAGGGAAATCTATGGTGATATTTGCAACTCTATGAACATATTAAAAAACACTGAATTACATATTTCAGTGGATCAAATTATGTTATTTTAAATATATCTTAGTAAAGCTGTAAAAAAGATCAGCACCTCATCATCATGAATATATTTTAGAGTTTGGAGTTAAAAAATAATAATAACTAAGTTGAAATTTTTTCCTTTAAAAAAAAATTGCTATGCGACTGCAGAAGTTGTTTTCTCTCTGCTTCGGCTATTTATTGAATCAAAAGAATAGTACGTATGATGGTTAAATGACACGATAATCATAGTAATTAGCCTGGTTTCCTAGCACAAAGTAGGTATTTAATAAATGGATGCTGGTTTTATTATCCTGATAGATACTTTATTGTGTACAAAAGTTTATAAAGCAAAGTCAGCTACAAAGCAAGTTAGCTAAAATATTTGGGAATCGAGATGAGAGCCAGAAATGAAATGCAACTCACGCATACCTTACCATTGTTTCTGACATTGCATGTCCACCCTATCAAGAATTGTGTATTCTTAATTCAGTATTGCTTGTCTTGGTCATCATCATCAATGCTATCACCACAGCTGCAATCCCGAAATCAAATCCATTAAGGAAGCACACTCTGAGCATGCTACTTTTTTAAGATGATGCATTGCTTTAAAATGGAGTACTCAGTTCAAATTAAGACTATACTCTTCCTGCTACTAATAAAGTCAATACTGCCCATAATAGCTACCATTTAAAGTATTCTTTGCCAGACTCGCCAGTAAATAACTTTAAGCACACCGTTTACATTGTGAGGGCCTCTCAGAATGATTTTCTTTCATCTTCACAGCAAACTCGTTTTACAGATGAGGAAACTGTGGTTCAGAAAGACCATGCCATTAATAGAATGTCGCTCAACTCGTGAGCAATCATGCAGAGTTGCTCTTTCTTATGCCCATATTTTTGGAAACGAAAATTGGTTACATCGTTTAATAAACTTACGTTTAATTCAAGACTGTCTGGGGAAATGCCAGATATGTATGTGCCTCTGTAGCTATACTTAGCTTAGCACCATGAGGAGGTGGAAACTGAATATTGCTGGATAGTGATGGTTACACTGATACTTACACCTATGATGAAGTTGCAGTAGAAATCAAGAACTGGTGAGAAAAGGCACATAAAACTGCATATACACAGGAATAAGCAGACTCCTGGTGAAGGCTAAACTCCTCTGACAGTCAAGTGGATCGAGCGCCTCCTCTGTCCCAAGCTTTGCTTTAGGTGTGAAAAGTACAATGGCACACTAACAGGCACTAACTCCTGCCTTAAGGAGCTTACGTCTAGAAACATGCATGCTTAAGTAAGTGAATTATATCTGTTAAAATAAATGTTGAGAAAAATTAAACAGAAAAGGGGGTCAGTTAGTGCTGGAGCCAGAGAAGGTTGCAATTTTTAATAGGGTGAAAAGGGAAGGCCTTGCTAAGAAGGCTGCATTTATTCTGTTTTGAAAGAGGTGAAGGGGCAAGGGATACAGTAAATTGGAAAAGAGATTTGCAGCCAAGGAAACAAGTGCAAAAGCTCTATGGTGGATTTTAGATTTGACATCAGAAGTACAAACCACAAAAGAAAAAGTAGATAAATGGTGCTTCATTAAATGAAGCAACTTTACATCAAAGGACAACATCCATGAAGTGAAAAGATAGAGTAGGATAAAATATTTGCAATCATATATCTGATAAGAGTCTAGTATCCAGGATATATAAAGAACTCTTACAGTGCAATAACAAAAAGACAAACAACCTAATTTTAAAAAGGTCAAAGGACTTAGATAGACATTTCTCCAAAGAAAATTTACAGAGGGTTTCCAAACAAGCATTTGAAAAGATGCTTGACATCATAAATTATCAGAGAAGGCAAATGAAAACCATAATGAGATGCCACTTCACATTCACTAGGATATCTATTTTTTTTTAAGAGAAAAAATAATAGGTATCAATCAAGGATGTAGAGAGTGTGTCTGGAACATGGAAGGACCAAGAAGCTCCTGGTCTTACTCTGAGTTGGGACGGGGCATTGGATCATTGTGGTCAGGAGGAAACACACACATATTCTGGACAGTTTGTTCTTCAATGTTAAGAACAAACTAAAAAGTATTTGTGAACAAGCAACAGCAACAACAAAATTCAGATGCAATCATAATAATCCAAGTAAGAGATGATGCATCTTGGGCCTGGGGAGTGACCAAGGAAGTGGAGAGAGTGGTGAAATCTGGATCTATTTTGAAGATAGCCAGTAGGATCAGGGACATTATGAGAGGGTATGGGAAAAAGAGAGAAATCAAGGATAACTCCTAGGTCTTTGGGTGTGAGCATCTGGAAGAATAAGCTGCCACTTACAAAGTTGGGAAAGCAAGCTGGAGGAACAGATTTGAGGAAGAAGATTAGGAAATTATTTCTGGACTCCATAAGACCAGTAGGCAAGTGGATATGCATTTTTTTTGTCCAGAAAAGGCATCTTGGCTTGAGATCTAAATTTGAGAGTCTCCATCACGTGACCGATTGGCAATCCCAAAGAAGAAAACACAGATGAAGAAGAAAGCCACAGGCTGAGTCCTGAGGGCTCCTTCCTCATTTTTGGTAAAAGGAGAAAGAACCAACAAAGATAGTGAAAATACAGAGACAGAGGTGTGCACTGGAGAATGTTGTATCCTAGAAGTCAAGTAAGTATTTCCAAAAGGAGGAAGTGATCAGCTATGTCAAATGCTGCTAAATCAAGAGATGATCTCCCAGTATTGCCATGAGATTTGCCAACCGTAAAGTTCGTTGGGCACTTCGATACGGGGAGTTCCGGAGAAACTGTGCATCCTAAACTAATCATTCAGTATCCTTGAAATGCAGGTCTTGGCACTGAGGATATAAAAATGAAAACCATTTGCATATCAGTTCTAGGTATGCAACCTACTGCAATAAAAGTGGATGAATAATACAATAAAAATATGAACCAGGGAAAAAGAGAGCAGAGAGAAAAGGCACTGAATCGGCCTGCATGAACAGAGTGGGCTTCGCAGAGAAGGAAGAGATGGAAAAGCAAGAAGAAATGGGACCAGCAGCGCTGCAGAAGGAAGGCAACTTGGGTAGAGGGGCCAGGGACACTCAAAGGCATAGCAGAGCCCATGTGTCTAGGGACAGGAAAGGTATCCTGGCACTTCCTAGCCTTCCCTTCTTCCAGAAATAGCTTCCAGTTTGCTGTCATTTCTGACTGCATTATGACTGACTTCGTCTTTTTCTTTTCAGTTAACTGACTTGAATTTACTAACTTCTTTTAAATTCACGCCACTTTCTTAGCAGCAAAAGATTTGAAAACATAGATTTGAAATGCTACCTGTGCTTTTCTGACCTATGACAATAAAAAGAAATAACAGTTTTCAGAAGTCTGCTCCCGTATCACATAAACCCTCGCGTGCTTCGTGCCGTGAGGATGGCGGGAGGGCCTGTGGCGGGAAGCAAGAGCGAAGACAAGCTGGAGCCGGCCAAGTTGTGGGAAATCAAATATTGACGAAGGCCTCATTCCACACCAGGCAGTTTCCCGGGTAACTTCTCTCTTTCCCGCCACGGTTTAACACAGGCTTAATTTGCCTCTTGCCACTCAGCCCGTCAAGGCCTCCTGAAGGCTTGTCGTGCCAAACAGCGGCTCCCAAGCCTCTCAATAGCTGCTTGAGACCCCTCAGCCACTCCTGCTCTCGGTCCTCCCTGAGGGAAAGGGAAATCCATCACCTTGTAGAACTGCTGGGTGTGTTCAGTGCGGAAGCCCCTGACTTGGCCAAAGGATTTTTCTGGCTAAACGCATGTCTCCGGCATGCTTTAACTGATGGGTCAAAGGCCCTCATGGCTGCGTATAAATTGAAGTGGGCCAAGAGAGCCTGATACCAGGCAGCCTCACAAGGCCAGGGGTTTCCCTGATACATCGCCATCCGTCACTTATGTTTAACCTTTATAAAATTCACTCTCTGCTGTGATGACCTTTCCACGCCAGAGCGAAAGAAAAGTTCGCATTTTGTCATTTGATGAACTAGTTCCATCATACTTGTCTGCAGCAGAGCTTTCTTGACAATTCCTCATCCTTCGGGCCTCTTCTCCCCAGGACTGCCTTTGATCAGGAAAGCAAACGTGTCTCAAGGATGCCGCTCTTAGCGTCCCTTACGGGGGAAATGAGAAAGAGACAAGCAGGAACAATGATCACTTTTTCTCTTTCGTCGACGTAGGTGCCATTGCTACCATTAGATTTTCATTAAGTGCTGCAGGAAGAAAAAGTAGGCGAAAGAGAGAGAGTCGGCATGGAAATGGCTACCGCTTAAAAAATGAAGCCATGGGGAGTGCTTTCCATGCTCTATTAATGTTAATGGAGTGGAATTGCTCCATTCCCTTAATTAGACTCATAATTCTTAACCTTTAGGTAAACTGTGTATTCAGGCATGGTGGAGGATGAGAAATGAAATTAGCAGAGCCCTGAGGCAGGAAAGAACACACCCAGCCAAGACCCAAGGGTACCGATGAATGACTGGAGAAGATAGTATACCTACCTTACCCAAAATTGCACAGAGCAGGTGTGCCACACAGGCTCACCTACCTGAACACTGTTGCGCAGTGACAAAGACGCCTTGAGAGTCTACCTGTAACATGCACGGTATCACTGCGTTGCCAGAAACCTGAGTTATCAAATTGAGGGCATCAAATGCTGTGGCACCTGGAGCACACACGTGTAGATTAAAGAATCCGCCGAGACAGTAAGGTGCAGGCATCCTCCCACCTCCTGCAGAAAGTAGGAAAGCTTGTCTGGGGCTAATCAATCAGCACCACAACGGACTTAGCGACCCTACAGAGATGCATCCAAATTGCGTGCAGTCGTGAACCACCCCGGGCGATCTATTCTACCTCTTTCCCTTCATTCCTTGGTTAATATTACCCAGCTACCAAGATGTTTAAACCCCTTCCTACTATCAAAGGACTTCTATCAATCTGTAACTGCCCAGTCACTTTTAATGTTTCCCCTATCTCTTTTTTTTTTCCCAGAAAGCACCTGAAGCTGTCATAAAATGTATATTTTACCATGCAGAGTAACAGTCTCCCTTTGGTCTTTTGTCGTAGCTTCTGCACCGTCTTGCACATCTTTGAAAATTTTAACAGATCAGAACACCTCCTTCAAATATAAAATGCTCAGCCACAGAAGAAACCAGGGTGGATAAGAAATGTCAGCTGCTGGATGGATGCACTAAGCACAGGTGACGCTACAGAGCGTTCCTCGCCGTGGGCACTTGTGCAGGGTGGCCTTTGGTGGCCAGGGCTGCCCAGCACCTTCTCCCTGAATCAGTTTCCCTACGGTCAGAGAGCGGGACGGCCTTCAGGGCACAAGCGAAGACATGTCAACTGTGCATTGTGGTGTCCTATTTTATACATATATACAAACACACACATAGATGGACAGTGTTTCAGAGACAACAGATTTCTAAAAGCAGCATTAAATGGGATATTTGTATGAATCAAAACTATATATATATTTGCTACACACCAACACATAAATATAGAAACTGTTTTATCCACATGTATGTAAGGATTTTGTGACTAATTAAAAAGTTAATTTTGAAAATTTGCTTTGCTTTTCTGAAAAAGAGAATAAAATAATACTTTCCAAACATAAGCTCTCCAGTTGATGCTGACATTAGCATGAACCAACACTGAAACTATAATATTAACTAAATAGCAAAGCTAATTTTGACATTAACCAAATATTTGATTTTAGCTAAAACAAAAATTCAGGATATACATATTCATGCTTACATGAGGATCTATAAATAGACTTAGAGGTTTAAAAATAGCACATAGTAACTGGGCTCGGTGGCTCAGTCTGTCATCCCAGCACTTTGGGAGGCCGAGGCGAGTGAATTGCCTGAGCCCGTGGGTTCAAGACCAGCTGGGGCAACTTGGCGAGACCTCGTCTCTACAGTAAATAAAAAAATAGCCGGCTGTGGTAGTGAACGTCTGTAGTTCTGACTACTTGGAAGGCTGAGGTCAGGTAGGGGTCACAGCACCCCAGCCGGGGCAACAGAGTGAGACTCCAACTCAAAAGCAAAACCAAACAAAAAATAGCAGATACTTCTTTTGAGACCTGATGATTTTTCTTTGGTGTGACCCACATTAAAGAACGATCTGCCTATTAGTACATGAGAAGGGAAGGAAAATATTGCAAAAATGTCCTTTAATTAAACTCTAATTTGATGATGACTTTTTACATATTTTCTTCCTGTTATTTTTTTTTTCTGTTTATTTGTTGTTTTTCCGCTGGCTGGTGGGCATTGAGGTTATGAGCCAAATATTTCTATCTCTTCACCTTCTGGGCACATGTTAGGACTGTGCTTCCTGGTCTCTTTGGGGTTTTGTGTATTCCATACTGGGCAGTGGGCCGTAAATGGAAATAACATGTGCCACTCCCAGGCTGCAGCGGACTTGAGCTATTCCAGAGCCCTCCTTTCGTCTGTCAAAGTGACCAGCAACACTTGAGAAGTGCTACTCCACCACACTGGGTCCTGGAGAGAGAAAGCATGACACAGAGCCCCGGCCAAACCCCGATAAACGTCTGACCTGCTTGAGACATGAAATCCTGTTGTTTTAAGCCTTTGAGATGTTCTGTCTTTGTCGCGTTATTGCAGCATACTTTAGCTTTTTCTGTCTAATATAAGAATGCCAGTTATTGTTTTCAGAGTATGATTTTTACCGTATTCTCACAGGATTTTCATATACAAGAAACTTTTCTAGGGACACCTATTTTGTACCAGTCACTAAACGTGGAACTGGAGGTATTCAGAAATAAATATGACCCAGTTACTGTTTTTAAAGGACTCACAGAGTTAGAAAAGTCTCACTTGAAAAGAGAATTTTTATTTCAATTTTATCACCAAGGAAATTCACGCCGGCTGGGTCTTTTAGCTGCCAACAAATTGCCAACCCAGAGTTCCTACTGCCACTTAACACTGTCTTCCTTGAAGAAGCTCATTGTGGAATGATGACATTTTGAATAGTTGTGTCCCTTTTTGTGGATTCTTGTTTTTCAGCATCATAACTTAAGCCCCTGGGAGGATCACACAGGATTATAGGTCTAAGATCATATCTCCTTATTGAAAATTTGCCTAATTAAGAAAAAATGAGACAAAATACAAAATCCTAATTCTGACAGTTCCTCAAAGGATGGTCTTTCCTTTTCTTCCTCTCTTCCTTTATCGGTCTCTCTCTCTCTTTCTCTCTTAATCCTCCCAGAATGAATTATGCACCTGCGCCAATATTCTGACATCTTATCCTTCCTAAATTCCAATCCAAAAATTATTCTGAATATACAGTCTGTAAAAGTTTCATTTCTTATTTTCTCCCTATCTGACTCCTTTTCCTTGCCAGTCATGCATTCACGGAAAAATTTAGTTTTCTATTCTTGGGGACATCTTATGAAATGATTACCCACATAGATTTTGAGTGAGTTCTGACTGTGACTACATAACACTGGTTTAGTAGCCAAAATCGAGTCTAGGCTTGACTCCATTCAAGAGAATACTGTATAACTGGCATCTGGGTAGCTGGTTTACAGGGCAGACTCAGACAAGATTGTTTTTGCTGGTCCGTGAAACGATTTAATTGTGACAGGTTTTACTAGATTCATATGCAATTCTACAGAAACAGAGAGAGTCACGTGGTTCCTACTTTACTTAACCTCTTTGAACTTCAGTTTGCTCATCAGTAATAGCCTATACCTCATGGGATAGTAAAGGATTAGCTGAGATGGTTTTGTAATTCCTGTGTACTAGGAACTAAAAATACTCAACACAAAACCTGGCCCACTGCAGCTATTAGAGTCAAAGTCAAGGCTAATGTTAACAGCTTTTCTTTTCCTTTTCCCTAACTTTAAGTGCCTCCTACATAGAGATTATTTAGGAACCTGGAAAAAAAAACAAGGTGCAAAATGCATAGAGATATCACACATGTAGGCATACATAAGGAAAAGTTTATTATACATGTGACATTTGTAACTGATATTATATATAGCTATGTCCCATTAAGCAAACACATCTCTCCTCATTTGGGAGAACCGTCACACGGAACAAGGGTTTCTGGACTCAGAGTTTCAGTCCTGATCTTGCTTTTCAAATTTCATCCTCTCTTGAGAGCTGTCCATGACTTTTAAGAGTCCATGTCTTTAAGCTGTCCGTGGCTTTGAAGTTAGATCCACCTGGGATCATCGCCTTCCTGTAAGACCTGGCTCAAGTTATTTCACCTCTAAATCTCCACTTCCTCTTTTATATAACTGCACTAATAAGATCATATTTAGTGGTTGTACGAAAATAATATTATGTACATGTAATTATATACGTACATTCACACACGCATACACACACAATCTGTATGCTGTCATGTGTCACATAATGGCACTTTCAACATCAATGGGTCACATAAACAATGATGGTCGATTATAATGGAGCTGAAAATTTCCTATCACCTAGTGACGTTGTAGCCTTCAAGAGGTCATAGTGTAACACATTATTCATGTGTTGATGCTGGTGTAAACAAATCTACTGAGCTGTCAGACATGTAAAAGGTATAGCATGTTAAATTATCTACAGCACATAATACTTTATAATAATAATAAACAACTATGCCGCTGGTTTATGTGTATTTACTTTACTGTATATTTTATAATTATTTTAGAGTATACTCCTTTTACTTATAAAAAATAATTAGGCTGGGCTCAGTAATCCCAGCACTTTGGGAGGTTGAGGCGAATGGATTGCCTGAGCCGGCAGGTTTGAGACCCGTCCGGGCAACTTGGCGAGACCTCATCTCTACAATAAATCAAAAATTAGCTGGGCGTGGTAGTGCACGCCTGTAGTTCCAGCTACTTGAAAGGCTGAGGTGGAAGGATCACTGGAGCCCAGCAGGTCGACGCTGGGGTGGCCGTGAATATGCCACTCCACTCAAGCCTTGGCAACAGAGTGAGACGCCAACTCAAATAAAATAAAATAAAATAATTAATTATAAAGTAGCCTCAGGCAGGTCCATAAGAAAGTATTCTAGAAGAAGACATTGTTATCATAGAAGCTGCCCGCTCTATGCGTGTCGTTGCCCCTGAAGACCTTCCAGAGAGGCAAGATGTGAATGTGGAAGACAGTGATATTGATGAAAATGTTAAAAATAGAATAAAGGTATAAAGAAATAAAATATTTTTGTACAGCTATAAAGTACTTATGTTTTAGCTATGTTATTACAAGAGTCAAAGAGTTTTCAAAAAGCTTACATGTAAACAAAGTACAGTAAGTTATGTTTAATTTATGATTGAGGAAAAAATTTTTTTGTAGATTTAGTGTAGCCTAAGTGTACAGTGTTCCTAAGGTCTACAGAGTATACAGTAATGTCAGTAATGTCATAGGCCTTCACATCTACTCACCACTTACTGACTCACGCACTGCAGTTTTCAGTCCTGCAAGTGGCAAGTGCCCTATACAGGTGTGCCGTTTTCATCTTTTACAGCACATTTTACTGTACTTTGAAATGTTTAGATGTACAAATATTTACCATTATGTTGCAAGTGCCTACAGTGTTCAGTCCAGTGACATGCTGCACGGGGTTGTAGCATACGGGCAATAGGCTATACCGTGTAGCCCAGGTATATGTAGTAGGCTAGACCATCTAGGTTTTGTAAGTACACTATGATGTTCGCACAATGAATGAGATCACCCAATGACACATTTCTCAGAATGTATCACGCTGTGTGACACATGACTATATAAACATATTTGCATATAATAAATATAAATATAAATATATGTATATAAGTATAAGCTATATATATATGTGTGTGTGTGTGTGTGTGTGTGTGTGTGTATTTTGTGTATAGATATAATCTTACTGTGGTACTTGGTCCAGCCCAGCTGTTAGCAAATGGTAGCCGATGTCATGGTTCCTAGGGTTCTACTGTTATCACACATAGTGCTGTGGGATGTCCTGACTCTCTTGCTGGCTGGTCGGTCACACTTGGCTGTGAGGGCTCTAGACCCTCTTTGTGCCTTTCGACGAACCTTTAAGAGTGTGAGAGTCTGGTGTCTCCCAAAGTAAGCCATCCTTGGAGCTGCCGAGATCCTCTCCGCCACATTCCTGTGGCTGCTGCTGGAATCTTCCCTTTCCGCTCCCACGGGGGCCTTGGAGGACCAGGCACAGTCTGCATCCTGGGAGCTCCTTATCACTGCCCTCCATCCTCAGGGCTTGCAGCTTTCTCCACCTTCCCGCTTGACCCCTGCTGCTCGAGCCAGTTGAAGAGCAGGAGTTGATGCTCACTCTGCTGGTCTCTCATGACCTCGTCACCTCTGGTCTCTGAGCCTGTTGACCTGACTGACACTTCTCATATCTCAAAATCAGCAGGTTTGTTTCAAAATCTGTTAACTCCTTCCCTATTAGAATCGAGTCTTCCTCCTCCAGCTTTTCAAATCTAATCTTTCTGTTCATGTTTCTTGAAATTTCACCCTTACTCAAGATTGAAGACATTTTAGACTTGTGCTATCCAGACAGCCACTAACTGCCGTGACTGTTCAACCCTTGAAAGGCGGTCAATGCGAACTGAAATGTGCTGTCGATGCAAAATATGCCCTGGATTTAGAATATTTTGTGCCAAAAATAATACAAAATTGTTCACTCTCTTTTCCCAATCAGATGTGGAAAGGATACTGTCTTGGATATACTGACATACATAAAACATATTATTAAAATTAATTTCACCTGTTTCTTTTTATGTTCAACCTGTGACTGCTAAAAAAGTATAAACTGCCCAAGTGTTTTGCACTGTGTTTTTATTAGATAGCACTGTTTTAGAATCTACTTTGCTCCCTGAAGTCTGTCACTCGCCAGATTCCCATCTAAATGTCATTCATGCCTTTATTTTCACATCTTTTTCCATGGCCTTTCTCGTCCGTCATGCCTAACTCTTTCTTAGCGTTAAGAACTAGATAGGGAGCTAGATACCTGCCTGGTCCACCTGTCTGTGATCTCCTCCCGACCCAATCACGCTGCTCTACCGCTAACCACAAGGTTGGCTTTCCTCTGAAATCACTCTCCAGTTCAAGGGTCTTCACTTAGTGAAAGGAGACTAATCGGTCTAAAGAAGCGTGCTGCGAAATACCTGAAACACAGAAAACCCTCCATCTTCCTTCCTCTTTCCTGTTTTTTTCTTCTTTCCATCCTCCTTGACGCATCCAAAGTAACAGCAACAACTTTAATTGTTTTGCTCCTACATTTTCTCCCTCATTCCCTGAGGATGAATCACACTACAATTATTGAAGGAGCCACTGTTATTTATAGTAGCCACTATGGCCGGCCCCCTCTACATACATATTTGTGATCCCTGAAAAAGCCTGCGAAATTAGGTTAAAATGTTACCTATTTTGCAGATGAGAAAATGAGATGCAGAGACTCCAGTTATTTGCTCTGACAATGGCCACTCAGCAAATAAGCAACAGAGTACGGGAACTGTGCTATTTTTATTTTATTTTTTATATTATTTTTTGTAGAGGAGGTAGGAAATTGTTTTTATTTTTGCTTCAGAGCCTGAAATGTTTCCACTGTACCATACTGAAATTTTGGTTTACCAATCTCAGAAAGTTTCAAACTTTCTCTGAAAACTCTGTATTATTGTACAAAGAGTCTGCTGCTTGTATTTCTCATCAGATCATACAAACACATGCAATACACACACACACACACACACACACACACACACACACACACACACCCCACACACACACACACACAAAACACAATGGAGAAAAGCACGGAGGAATAAAAACGCCAAGATGTACTCACTCCCTCTTCTCAACAAACGAGAGAACAGTAAAAATTATGTTTGGAAAGACACCTCTGTTGCTTTAAAACAGCTTAGGTCAACCGAAAAGTTGTAAAGGTTGCAATTTTCTCACATGTCTCATCCTTTTAATGATGTGGGTATGACTAACGTTGCTTTGACCATCCTCATTCTTGGAGATGGGGAAACTGAGGCTTACAAGTGGAGGCTCTGATCTGAAGTCAGGTGGTTAGCCAGAGGCGGCCAAGTGCACGAAACAAAGCAGGGGGTGCCACCCACAGCTGAGCTTGTCACGGTGCTCTGTTGCCTTCCCTTCGGAAAGGGTCTAGTGAGGACTCAGGTGGGAAAGAGATCCAGTGTCTAGACATTGCCCCCCCAACAGCAAGCTCAGAGGTGCCGCTGTAGTACGAAATCTGTGTAGTCCCGTTAACTTCATCTGTGTAGTTGGTATAATTTTATTTCCACACCCACCCCATAACCCACCAAGTATGTTTACAGTGAAAATATCGTATTACATGCACACATACCTTCCAGTAAGAAACTGTTTATCTTGCTATTCTTGACTTGTTATACATGGCCCTGGAGACATTTCTTACCTCTCTGTGCTATGAGTACCACCTTACGGAAAGTATGTTCTGAGGAGAATAGGTGTATGAAGGCGTTAAAAAATATCACCTACTATATAAATACATTAGCATATTTCATAGGCTTAAGAGTTTCGCAAAAGTCTCTCCTTTTTTTGGTTGGCTTATTTTAGTAACCCCTCTAGATCCTCACTGTGATAACAAAGTAATAAACTCTGACATATATTTTAACTCACTTTGTGCGGTTAGTAGAGAGCCTTGGAGTGCCAGGGCAGAAAGGACACTTGGAAAACATCACATCTAAGCCTCCAGCACTAAAGAGGAGGAACTAGAGGCCCATAAAACAGAAGTAACTTGCTCAAGGCCACAGAGAATCTCTGGCAGAGCCCGGAGTTGGGGGCAGCTTTCTACACCCAATCCAGCCCCTTCACTCTGCAGAGTTTCAGCCCTCCCACCAGGGGCTGCACGGCAGTCTTGGCCAACTGCACTTGTTTTGTCCAACCTCCTGTCTCATAATATGAATACTGGTGATACTTGCTATTAATCGAGAAGGAACTATTTGTTCATTCAACACCTACTCACTCAGTTTTTCCGAGGTGTCAGGTTCTATTCTAGGCATTTTAAGGGTTGACAATAGAGGCAAAAGGTCCCTTCCTCAAGAAGCTCACATTCTATCGGCAGAGGCGGACAGCGACCAAACAGGCAGGAAACGCCAGATAATGATACCCTCAGTACAGAAGATTAAAGCAGGGCGAAGTGGGAAAGAGTAATGGGGTGGACACCTGCTTGCAAAATCCAAGTTGAGCATTAAGTTGCAAGAGGGAGCGAGGCATGGGAGAGGAACCAGGCTTCTGAGTAGAAAGAACAGTTGGGCCGGGCTCGGTGGCTCAGCCTGTCATCCCGCGCCTCTGGGAGGCTGAGGGGGGGTGAGTGGATTGCCTGAGCCCGTGGGTTCGAGACCCGCCTGGGCAGGCGAGACCTCATCTCTATAATAAATCAAAAAACTAGCCGGGCGTGGTAGCATGCACCTGTAGTTCCAGCCACTTGGAAGCCTGAGGCAGAAGGATCGCCAGAGCCCAGCAGGTCGAGGCTGCGGTGGCCGGCAGTGACCACTGCACTCCAGTCTGGGTGACTGTGTGAGACTCCAACTCAAAAAAAAAGAAAAGAAAGAACAGTTGGTGCAGCAGTCTGAGAGATGGGACAAGCCTAGCGAGGGACAGGAAAAGGGATGTGGATGAGTTCGGGGGGTTAGCAGAGAGCAGGGGCTGGCTGCAGGGCACAGTTAGGGTTCTGGGTTCTGTTTCCAGGCCAGTGGAGAGGTGGGAAGCCTGGTTATGAAATCTCGTCGTGAAAAGACCATCACTTCCGTTGCCAGCTGGGATATATCACTTCCTTTGCAAGCTGGGACGCGGGGCGTGGGATGGCAAAAGAGAGGAAGCGGAGGTCTGTCTGTCTCACGTGTCCAGCATGGAGTGATAACGGATGGCGGTGTGAATGCACGTGGTCGCCGCGGAATAAGAGAGAAGGAACTGGTGGATCTGCATATTTGGGGACATCCCAGGTGGGGACTGGAGTTGGTGAGGAGAGAATGAGTTTTCGGTTTTGGCCCTCAGACGCTCAAGAGATGAGGGGACCCTTTACTGAGTGAGAAAGACAGATGAAGGGGGTGGTTGGCAGAAGGAGGGAGAGAACAGACTCAGCACCAAGACTCTCCACACTACTACTAGGGGTAGTAGCTACAGACCTCAGCTACAAATAAGTAAACGGAAGTTTAGAAGGTGTGTGCCCACCAACCAACAGGAGGCAACCTCCAAAACTGAACTCTTCTACCAGATACACTGCGGGATTCCAAGACTCTCTGCTGGTAGCTCCGGGCTGCGAATGTTCTCCTCACCGATTGGGGACAAAATGCTGACTAAAATAATAGTAGTATCTAGACTATCTACTACAGGCAAGACAAAACATCTGTCTCGTTAAGTGTCACAGCTACAGAAACTGAGGCTCTGCAGGCCCATGTACCTTGCTCAAGATCTTGCAGCTAATAAATGGGAGAGAAAAAAAATGTAAGAACCAATTTTATTATTCCAAAATTGGTGCTCTTTTTATTTTGCTGCCATTGTACCCTATCTTAAGGTTAGACAATAGGTTTCTTCTTCCTGCACACCCGTGAGATAAAGTAAACATGGTCTTTCATAAAGATGAGGAAAACGCACACTTTGCCTCTTGCAGGGTCTGAGTGTTGACTCTTGTGCAACCCGTTTTAATTACTTAAATATTTCGTGGTCTGAATTCATTTGTGGTCAGGCACTTTCGCCTCTTGAGCTTAGATGGGATAGTTTTTATTTTTTCAGATTCACACCCACATCTCTGGCTTTAGTAAAATCTGCACACTTCTAATTTTGACTTTATGTCTCCAGCGAAGCACAAGAGTGAATCATTAGGACATTAGGAAAGGTGGCTTGCACGCACAGTAAATTGCACTGACCCGATTCATGCGGTAGTCTGCTTCTGTTTTTGTTTTGAAGATCTGTGGCAAACTCTTAAAAAGACATTCTAGCTTTATCACTTTAAGAGTGACCATAGTCCCTAAGAGGGAACAATGGAGGACCAGACACATTTCCAGGCTGAATTATGAACTGACTCAGCAAGACACCAGAGTCTAGGAGCCTAGACTTTGAGTTGGAGAAACCTGGGTCTGACTCCCAACTCTGCCTGCATTTACTGCATTTCCTTAAGCAAGTTTATTATTCATTAAAAATTCTGAAGACAACATGTTCATTTTCAAACATATCTGTGTACTTATCCCATTAAAAGATTTCCCTCCCCTTGGACGTGGGCCTGAGTGTCTTGTAACGATTAGAAAGCAGCAGAAGGAATGTGGCATGCCTCGCGAGGCTAGGTAAGAAAGCATCAGCATAGTCCACCTGGCTCACTCTCTCCCTCTAGATGTTTGCTCCTGAAACCCAGCCACCATGCCATGAGAAATTCAAATAGCCACATGGAAAGGCCACGAGTCCAAAGGAAGCCCCAGCCAGACACAAGCCGTGAGCCACAGCCAGACGCAAGTGCTTGAGCCTCAGACAATCTGGAGGCAGCCTTCAGGACGCCCCTGGCGATGTGGAGTGGAGTTGCCAACACTGCCCAAACTGCAGATTCATAAGCAAAATACAAGAGATTATTGCTTTAAACCACAAAGCCTGTTGGCAGTGTATTACATAAGAGTCAATACCAGGAATAGAAGATGCACCCTTTCTTGGGGAACCTAACTCCCCTTTATATTTTTTTATTTTTAATTTATTTATCTATTTATTTTGAGTGGAAGTCTCACTCTGTCGCCCAGACTGGAGTGCAGCGGCCGCTCCCGGCCACCGCAGCCTCGACCTGCCGGGCTCCGGCGATCCTTCCGCCTCAGCCTTCTGCCCCTTTTTATTATTTTCCCTCCCTCTGTGACATCTTTCTTCTTTTTCTGTATATTACTTTGGCATGGAGATGGAGGTTTAAGCCAGAGAACCATTTATTTGAAATTGCTCTCTAGCATCTAGTAGCTGTAGAAACTTGGGTAAACCACCTAGCTTCTCAGTGCCTTCCTTCCATCCATTAACTGGGAATGATATTACAAACTTCAAAAGACCATGGAGAGGATTTATTGAGATACTGTGTTTGAAATACCTGGGAGAGAGAAGATGCTCAGTAGCTGAGAGCCAGTATCATCGGCAGCCATAGGAGTATTAAAAAAATATGCATTCTAGAAAGCGTGGGTTCCTTATATATTCTTGTTGCACATAAAGTAGAGATAGCAGGTAAAAAAAAAAAATCCAAATGCTTCCCTGACATTTTGTCTTCCAGTTGTTATTGCATAGGTTTGTGAGTTTTTTTTATTGTTGTTTTCTTTTGGGTTTTTAAGTAGGGATCTCACTCTGTCAATCAGGCAGGAGTGCGGTGGCACAATCATGGCGCTCCTAGGATATCTCAAATCACATCACCATAGCATGCATATTTCTTTTTGCTAAGTCAGGCTGCTCATGAAGCTTTGAGCATCTTCCAAGCCTCTGGAAATTGATACGTTTTTGTAGTGATTTTTTTTTTTTGACACGAGTCTTGTTAGGTTGCCCAAGTTAGTCTTGACTTCCTGGGCTCAGGTGATTCTCCTGCCTCAGCTTCCTGAGTTAGCTGGGAGTACAGGGTTGCGCCACCATGCCAGGCTAATTTTATGTTTTTGAACGAGGTTTCACTATGTTGCCTAGGCTGGTCTTGAACTCCTGGGCTCAAGCAATCCTCCTGTCTCAGCCTCCCAAATTTGGTGCTGGAATTACAGGCATGAGCCAAACTATGACCAGTTGGCCATAGTTTGCGGTTTTAATGATGCTGTGTCTGTAACAAAATTTTTTAGTACTATGGTAGTACTTGGTGTAGTGAAAGGACTACGGACATCAGGATAAGTTCTAGCCATCAACTGTGTGTGTGAGTGTGTGTGAGAGTGTGTCTGTGTGTGTGTGTGTGTGTGTGTGTGTGTGCATGTGTTTGTTGAGGGAAAGAGGGAAGTGAGGAAAAAAGGAAGGAAGGAATGAAGGGAGGGAGGGAAGAATGAATGAATCATGGGAATGGGGGTAGTGCCTCCAGATCCAAGGATTTTGGCTCTCTGATGCAGACCTCCGGGATTGGTGAGTGTGGTAGAAATAGACTGGCGGCAATACAATGGTAGGTGAAGTCGCAAAAGCAATCTCAGCCAGCTTAATTGGGTGAGAAAGAACAGAAGTACTGCCATGAATCAGGTGAACCAAGGTGGTCGTTGAGCCTTCTGCAGAGATCCCTGAATTAGACTTTGGGGCTTTGGAGGGAGACATGGTTCGACCCTCAGGGAGCTCACAGCTGTTTCCAGTCACCAGGAACAGGAACGACCTAAAATGTCTAGGTGCTTAGCCAATTATTCACACCTGACTTAGTCTGACTTCTATAACCTGACATGACACTTTGGACTTGAGATGGAAAGAGGAAGGGGACTCTTCCTCTGCTTAAGACATTCCAGGGACTTCCCTGGACTCTTGGAATCCAATCCACAGTCCTGAAGTACCTGGCCTTGCAGGCTCGAGCTTCTGGATGTGCCCACCCTCCTTTCCCTCCCACCCTTGTTCTCCTCCAGCCCTACCAGCCCTCCTGTGGGCCCTCAGCCTGGAACCCTCCGCCCTGATCAGGCTCGTGCCCCAAGCACCCCCTTCATTCAGGGCTTTGCTGGGGAGTCCCCAGGCTGGCCCTTCCAGGAGGCCTTTCCCACCACCAGCTGTGAAAAGCAGCTCCCCGCATGTGCTCACCCTCTGACCTCTCATCCTCCCGGGCACTTCTGCCTCTCTCTTTCATGCACTGTTTGTGTGTCCATGTGCTTGTTTCTGTCATCCCCACTACAGTCCAGCAAACAGGAACTCTGCTGTGTCCGTGTTTTGTTTCCACAACTCAGAACAGTGCCTGACACACCAGTGACACTCAAATAATACCAAGCATAGGACGCAAGATATCAATTCTGTTCAACTTGTTTGGTGCAAGTCCTGGGGACAAAGCATTTTTAGTTTAGCAAAACCCCGAGGACCTCAATGTACTGTTTCTTTGCTATCAGCAATGTGAGTTTTCAGTATCACAAACCCTTACTTAGATTTCCAAACTGAATTATTAGTTTTCTACCGCTAGGAAGTTGAGTATTGCGTAGAAACATGAGGATTTATATGCACAAGTGTCTTTACAGATGTTTGAACATACAAAGTGTATATGACACCGCAGAAAATGCATAGTATCTGCATAGTATATATATAATTCATATTTATACATACTATTGTATACATTCTGTAGCATTGATTATTTATTATGTGGTTTATCTAGCCAGTGAGCTGTGCACTCACTAAAGTATCAGTCATTAAGGGGAAAGAGAAAAACGACCATAAGAAAATGACTGACAGTGGTGGGAAACTATGGGGGGGGAGATGGGACTAATGGTAGTAAACAACTGTCTGGGGACGGGGAGTCACCTCTTATCAACAAGGGTGCCTGAACGAAGCATATTTGTATACCTAACCCTTAAGTGTATCCCACAATATCATAATAAAAAATATTGATTTTTTAAAAAAGAAAAATTAGGAATTTTAGAATAGTTGAAAAGAAGTAGAATTTTGTCCCTTTAAATTCCATAACTAGATAGTTGTGGCCCTTTAAATTTCACACAACTCGACAAAGCAACCGACCGCAGGTAGAAACCCCTCTTGTGCCCTCACGAGTGAATGAATGGAAACACCTGCAACCGGCCCATTGCTGGGAGGTGCACTGGGGCTCTGAGTGCTGTGGGGCTCTGGAGCCCTGGCGCTCCCAAAGAATTTAAGCCTCCTGCGTGGCAATTTTGTTTGCAAGACTAATTTGCTCCACAAATGCTTTCTGTTCCGAAAAACCAAAGTAAACTCCAGCTCAGGCTGTCCTACGGCTATTAGATTTCAAAGTAATGGAGTCTGCCTTTCCAGTGGTTTCATGTGTTTCATTATTGACTTCTTACCTATGCCTTCAAGAAGTCACAGCTTCATGGAGGAGGGTATCCCTAAATAGAGTTTCACGACACAGAGTGGTAAGGGCAAAAGAATGTGTAGGCCAGAGACTCACACCCCAATGAGGAAAGCCAGCAGGGGCCTTCTGGGCACCATGGAGACTATTGCAAGATAATTGGGGGATAGTCGGTCTTTCAAATGCCCATTCTCCGTAGAGACCTGGTCACTCTGCTTCCCCAGGTAGTCACCTTCCCAAGCCACTTTCAAACTTATCTTCCTTCCAGGGGGACGTTGTGGGTTATAGAGCTAATTGGCCATGCAATTAAAGTATCTTAAAGACAGTGGTTTCAACCTTTATATTTCTGACCTCTGGGTAAGCAGTTTCCTGTTTCGTTCCATATGCTCATTGTATGTTGCCTTCAGAACCAGGGCCTCGGGCAACATTACGATGAAAGTGCCCGTGAGTGGGGAAAGGCCCGTTCGCCCAGGGAATCCCCACGCTAAGGACAAGTGGCCACTCTCTTCTCTGTGACAAGGGGCTGTTGGACACAGGCGGGACTCTCTGGCCCTGTCTTAGAAGATACCGTGTCGTACTGGGCCTCAGGCCCTGCGGAAAGCTCAGGGTAGAAAGTAGCAAGCACTGTGAAGGAGAATTCAAAGATGTATGGGAATAAAAAGAGACATTTTTCCCATGGATATCGATGACTTAGAGAGACAATGGAAGGAGTTTCCAGAATAAACCCTCAGCTAAAGAGACTGATGACACATTCCATTGGCCAGCACTTCTCAGTAGCTCTGGGGAGGAATATCCGAGGAAACTGTCAGAAAATGACAGCGCCATTGGCTCCATCACAAACTGATTGAGAAAGACCCAGGGGTGAACCAAGCATGACCTCGTCATGTCTGTCTTCTTTCTCCTTCTACCTCTGCTGTTGCTGAATGAACAGAACCAAAATTTAAGCTGGAGCCAAGAGCCGGCAGAACGAGGCTCTGGAAACACCAGCTCGGGGACCCACAGGGCCCACCCTGTGAAGGGACGTGAGAGCCACGGAAGCGCCTGCATCTAGTCAAGGACAGCGCAAACCCTCTACTGCCAACCCTGGAATTTGCCCAATTCAGGCGACCCTGACAACTCCATGACCTCCACAGAAAGAGCTCTGGCTTCATTTCTCTTTTCCTACACAACAAAGGCGTTTATGAAAACTCCAGGCTCTTTGGAGCTTTGGATGTTGTATCAGAAATAGCATCCTTGCTTTGAATTCAGGTGACGCTAGCTCTAAGAATTAGATCTTCCCCGCCCCAGCTGTGTGGCATTAAACAAACATCTTGCTTTCTCTGAGGTTCTGTGTCTTTCTAAAGTGCCAGATGGGGATAACAACCATGCTTACTGTGCAGATCTGTTGTTTGGCTCAGAGATGATGCTTGCATGCCGTCCCACACATATCCTTAAACCTAAGAAGTCTCAGTCACTGTTGGTCATTTGAATATTTTTTTCACTTTTCTCTCATTTTGCTTTCTTTAATTTCCTCCCTTTCTTTTTTTTTTTTGAGTTGGAGTCTCACTCTGTCGCCCAGACTGGAGTGCAGTGGCTGCTCCCGGCCACCTCAGCCTCGACCTGCTGGGCTCCAGCGATCCTTCCGCCTCAGCCTTCCAAGTAGCTGCAATTACAGGCATGTGCTACCACACCCGGCTGATTTTTTGATTTATTGTAGAGTTGAGGTCTCGCCGCCCAGGCAGGTCTCGAACCCGCGGGCTCAGGCAATCCACTCACCTCAGCCTCCCAAAGGCACAGGATTACAGGCTGAGCCACCGAGCCTGGCTAATTTCTTCCCTTTCTTACCTATTATGTGTAGTACAGAGTATAGTCTATGGCAAGTAAGGATGTTCCACATTCTCTTCTTATCAATTTAAATCTATGTACAGTCACAAAGTATAGTATTTCATAGCTTCTTCTATCCTGGCTACCAGTTAGCCAAAAACTTATGAGAGTCAAAAGAGTTATGGGAAAAAAGTTATGGGAATCAGCGTATACATTTAAAAATAACAGCAAAAAATATTACACAGGGGGTACCCCCCACCTGGGATTTATCTATAAAAATTGTTTATTTATTCTTACATGTTTAACTTCAGTCACCTTCAAAATACTCTCTGTTTAATGCAACACACCCATCAAGATGCCTTTTCCACTGCTGAAAACTGTTTTTGAACTCATCAATTTTGGCTTTTAGTGCCTCTGCCATTTTTTGTTCCTTGTTTCACATCAGCAAAATGTTTCTCTTTGAGGACTTTTTCATCTGGGGAAGCAACAAAAAAAGCCTCTTGGGGGTGAGACCGGGTAAATACAGAGCGCAGGGCATGAGGGTCATGCCAGTTTTGATCAAAACTGAAGGTGCACTCATAAATCAACCATCATGAAATCAACCATCATGAAATGGGCAAATGCATGGAAATGATTTTCCAAAAAAAATCACCAAGGCCAAATGCAGCCTCTCACTACAACTAGTACGCTGGTACACGGATGCTGATGGGTCCCTATAATGTTCACTTTGTGGGGAAAGCCTGGACTACAAGTGGCCTGCCCTCCAAAAAACGGTCCTCTTTTTGGGGGAACCCGCCCTCACAATTGCCTTCGATCTCTCTTTATATTTATGAGATCGTCAAAGTTAAAGCGAGATGGTAATAGCTATTGCTGGGAAATGAGCACACAATCCCACCGTGTTTTGGGGAGTATACATTGGTACAACCGTGATACATTGCAGAAGTCAATGTGGCAAGAGTCTGAAAAATATGCACACTCTCTGCCCTGGAAATGGCCCCTCAAGGAATTTATTCGGAGGATATAATCAGTTATGTTCACAAAGATCTACATGCACCAATGTTCTTGCAGCATTATTTGTTACAACGGAAAAGTGGAAGCAATCTACACGTCCAGATAGAAGATTTGTTAATTGGAATGCATCTATATAATGGAATACACTGGAGTTCACAACAATGATTGTGTAAAGTCATATTTATTGATCTGGAAGCTATTTTGCATGCTTTGTGTATGAAACACAGGACGTAAAACAGTATTATAGGATCAGAAATCTTTTTTCAGCCCACACCCCAGATTCAGCTGATAATGGAGAAACTTGACCCGCTCTCCTAGACTCCACAGACAGGTAAGGGGGACACGGCCTCTCCCCTCCTCTCCTTCTGTCCTTGCTCTTCCCATGGGGAGGCAAGTGGCTTAGTGATAACAAAGACCAGGAGAATACTCATGTAAGTGTGGGCTCCGGGCTCTGGCTCTCAGGTCCATGTGACTATGAATGGTACACACTGCTCTTTCCGTGCCTGCTTCCAGGAGGTGGGTTCCCCTGCATGGGGACCCCAGGTGGCTTCCAGCAGGGAGGGTACGTGGCCGGGGCCACATCTACATGGGGCTTCTGCAAATGAGTGTTCTGTAGCCACCACTTCACCCACGGGTATTTCTCATTATGGCGCACAACGTGGACCTTCCCTGCTGGGATGGAAGCTGTGTTTTCTGGACACGGACGCGTACCAGGTGTGGCACGATGAGTTGGGTCTACAGTTGTCTTTCAGTCCTCGTATCAGCCTTATGGGCTTAAGATTTTCTGCAAACTTTTCAGATGGTGTGATTGAAGCTGGAGAAATCGAGCCACTGGCCAAGCTTCCATAACTAGTAAGTGGCAGAGTCAAGCCCTGACTCCTAATACGGCCCGCTGCCAAATCCATGCCCTCCCCCTGAAAACAAGACCAGGGATGCCAGACAGTCGCGTTAGGACAAAAAACACAAGGACAAAGACAGTGATGTCGCCAGACTGAAATCCCAGAATGCAGAGTCCCACAGTCAGAATGAAGTTACCCCATTTTTCCTACAATTCCACCGAACCTAGTACTTAGAAGCAACACCATGAGGAGTGAGAGGGGCTGCTTCAGGAGACAGGTCCCCGAGAGCAGTGCCGCCAGTAGCATGCACAGGATGGATGGCTGGGCAAGAGAAAGACGATCAAGTGGGGACACTGACTCTCACAGGGCAGCGCCCTCTGAGGACTCTGGGAAAAGGGTCGCCAGCCAGCGCCTCAGATCGACTCAGCCCTGCAAGCATGGCTGCATCCAAGGAGAGTACAGTAATTGATTTTCACAACGATAATCCTGAGCCATCAAGAAAAGGTTAGATTTTATGCATAGAATTCTCTGTTTAAGGAGGCAAGGAAGCATGTCATCCATTTGAGAGAGATTTTCATTTCAAATAGTTAAAAATTCCTTGGAAAGATTTTTGGGGCTTAAAAGGGTAAGTGACAGTTATCTGGAAAATTCGCTTATGTGGAACAACGTCTTCCCTGAAGATTCTAGATCAGCGAGGCAGGGCATTGTATACAGTTAGGCTTTTGACACTTCCCCTCTGTCAACATTTTATTGTCTGTTTTTCTCTAGCCTTATAACATTCCGGACTTCCAAGCACTGGACTGTAAGCTTCTTAGAGCTAAAGACTGTGACATCCATTCTTGGATGCTATATACCCTGTGGCCTTCTTCCCCCGTGAAACAAATGATGAACTGATATTTACAAAAATGACTGACTCCCAGGGCAAACATAAACTTTGACAAGCCCCTCGTGACAACTTGCAGAAACTCTCCTGGATCTTGGTAAGCAGTCTTAGAAGTTTTTGTTTTGTTTTGTTTCTTTTTTTGTTGTTGTCCGTTTCGTGTCGCAAGCATGTTAATTACTAAATCGACCATTCACTCTAAAGCATAACCATAAAAATACATAATATAAACTATAAAATATAACCATAAATAAAAATAGGTCGAGCTTAATTTTTGCAAAAGATTTGGTTTCAAAATTTCCACGAAGGCCTTCTCAGGTGCCACTGTGCATCCACGGGTTGCCTGGCCGGCCTCGCTGGCTTCCTTGCCTTCTACTGATCCTCAAGCAGCCTGGGTCCCAGAAATAATTCATCCCTCATGGGTGGGTGGGTGAGACCCTGGTACCTTCTCACCTCCTATGCCCTCTCCCAGACGGCGTATTTCCTAACTCAAGCTTTCCATGCTGCACTCAAACATTGGCTGCAAGGGCCTTTGCTCTCTAGAAGCTCTTCAGCCTCAGCAATGTGGCAGGATGGGTCTTGTCAGCATTGACTTTTCCATGATGAGGACAACCCCATGAGAAGCGGCAGAACTCCCCCTAGGTCCTACCCTGGGTTTCAGGGCCAGGATACGTGCATCACCAGACCTCTGCTGGCTGCCTTTCTCCTCAGTGCACAGTAAATAATTGTGACTGCTGTTCCCTTCTTGTCAAACACTCCGCTCCCGGGACTCCGGATTTGGGCAGCCCTCTTTCTCCCCGGGGTCACTCCCGCACGGCCTGTGCAGAGGGGCGGGGGCAGGGTGGGACTTACCCGGTGTGTTGAGCAGACGGGACCTCCGACAGTGGTAGGCGACCTCTTGCTCGCAGTGCTCCGAGCTGTCGATCACGGCCTCCAGCTGCTCCTCGCTGCCTGCGTAGTCCAAGGTCACGGCGTAGGGCTTCTCGGGGTTGGCGCCCCGCACGCGGGTCAGCTCTGTACGGTTGTGCTGCACCGACGTCCAGATCTTGTCCTCTGCCCAGACAACACAACACAAAGCAGGAGATGTGAGAAGGGAGGTCCCATGAGGAGCACACGAGCCCTGCGTCGGGGCATTCGGCGTGCGGCCGCGAACCACCACCTGAGTGTGCTACGTGTGCAAAGAGGACAGCCAGAGCCGGGCTGTGTGGCTCAGCCTGTCATCCCGCGCCTTGGGAGGCTGAGGTGAGTGGATGACCTAAGCCCGCAGGTTCGAGGCCCGCCTGGGCAACTTGGCGAGACCTCGTCTCTGTAATCAATCAAAAATGAGCCAAGGCTGGGCTCGGTGGCTCAGCCTGTCATCCCGCGCCTTTGGGAGGCTGAGGTGAGTGGATGGCCTGAGCCCGCGGGTTCGAGACCCGCCTGGGCAGCGAGACCTCATCCCCACAATAAATCAAAAAATCAGCCGGGTGTGGTAGCGTGCACCTGTTATTCCGGCTACTCGGAAGGCTGAGGCGGAAGGATCGCCGGAGCCCAGCGGGTCGAGGCTGCAATGGCCGGGAGCGGCCACTGCACTCCAGTCTGGGCGATGGAGTGAGACTCCAACTCAAAAAAAAAAAAAAAAAAGAGTACAACCAGAGAAATGATCTTCCTCATGGATATGGGGGTCTATAGTCTTCGGAGCTGGATACGTGGAGCCCTTATGCCATAGGCTTTATGCTAAGCATTAAATCCCATGACCTCGGTTAAAATGGGCAATATCTAAATTGGAAAGGAGTCGATGCCACCATGGCAAAAATGAGAAAAATATGAATGGGGAGAATGAGGCGGCTCACCCAAGATCAGTTAATAAATGACTAAGCAAGGATTTGAGCTGAGGGTCTTTGACTCCAAGGCTTGCACGTCCAACTACAACCACATACTTCCTCATATGAGAAACACAGGCATAGATGATTTTTTTAGAGGACAGGATTGCGATTATGTGATCCACACTGTCCATACAATGAACTTAATTGTAATTTTAATGTCTTTCTCCATTTCCTCTCTATTTGCCCAAAATATTAGGAAAGGTTTACAATAAAAGAGTACGCAGAGATGGGGACATTTAAATCATGGCAGAAGAACATGTTTTGCCTAAAACAGGAAAGAGTGGAAGGCGATGAGAGAGGAGATGGTTGGGTTTTAGAACTGGAGGTATCTGTACTTGACACCTATTTCTTTAAGCAACAATCTTGGGAAAAAATCACTTCCCTTTACTGAGATTCAGTTTTACAATCAGTTAAAAAAATAACGATGACAAGAAAAACAGGACACCAGTATCAGCAATACCAGCTGGTAATATGGAAAAGAAATAAAAAACACAAAGTTGCAAGGCACTATCTGGAATGTATCAGACACTCTGTGGTAATAAACATCAGCTAAAACATTTACTGCAATTGGACATGCAGTTTAATTCTGAACATCCTCCTAAATACAGCAGAGGAGGAAACAGAAAGACTTGAAAAGCTTTTGTCATCTGAGAATCTTGCCCACATAATTACATCATTACTCTTCATAGATTCTCCGAGCTGAAGAGGAAGCTCACACAGAAACCATGTGGTTTCTCCCCTGCCCCATCCTCTTAGGTTTACAAATGGGAAAACTAAGATCGAGAAAGTGAAGCTATGGCCCAAGATGCACCTGTGAGGCAGCTGATGCACACGTCGAAAGGTGCAGGAAGCGACCAGAGGGGCGGCTCCCAAAATGGCACCAACACCGGACAACAAAGGCCCTCGGTCGCGGCCTCTGCAAGCACAACTCCCCTCGTGCGCCAATTTCAAACCTCCCCGCGGGCGTCAATTTCAAACCTTCCCGCACCCGCGTCAATTTCAAACTTCCCCTGCGCGCCAATTTCAAACCTTCAAGCCGCCAATCAGTAGCCAGCCTTGCTATGCATCCAATAGGACCATAACACGGCATTGGCCCCACCCTGCTCCCATGCAGCTCCTCCAATAGGAGCATAGCACGGCCCCCTCCGGCCCCTGTCAGGCGCATAAATACAGCCCTCTCCCGGCAACTCACTCTCTCTCTCCGTCTCTCTTTCTCTCTCAGTCTCTGTTTCTCTCTCTGTGTCTGTTTCTCTCTCTCTGTCTCTGTTTCTCTCTCTCTGTCTCTTTCTCTCTCAGTCTCTGTTTCTCTCTCTGTTTCTCTCTCTCTCCGTCTCTGTTTCTCTCTCTCGGTCTCTGTTTTTCTCTCTCTCTCTCTGTCTCTGTTTCTCTCTCTCGGTCTCTGTTTCTCTCTCTCGGTCTCTCTTTCTGTCTCTCTCTGTCGCTCTCTCCCCACCTCTCTCCCACTTCCTCTCTCTCTCTCCACAGACCCTTTCCCATTTTCCTTGTAACCGCCACTTTAATAAATCTCTTGGTCCCGGCCGGGTGTGGAGTCATTACTGGCGCCGAACTTCTTTCACACGTGCCTTGAAAGCAACTACTATTGGCTAGCACTAGGAAGGAGGACCATGGCCACTGGCATGGTTGGTCTGAAGAGGACAGAACTGGCCTCCCAGGCGCCCTGTGTTAATCCTTCTCCAACACGAACTCTGTGCACAACTTGGCACACTACTTTACCTCCCTGTACCTCAGTTCCAACATATTAGAGGAGAAAGAGGAAGAAAAAGAGGGTGTGGCTTCAACAATCGCTAAAGGATTCTCCAACTCTAAAAAAGAAAAAAAAATTAAATGTTGCTCAAACATTCTGACTCATCTTAAGACTGTTTCCTAAAGCCAGCCTATTGTTCACCCACAAGCTCCCAGTGTTTTATTGAGCTATAATTACATTTTCCGTACTGTCTAAAAAGGCATGATTCATATTGGTAAAGATAATAATATTGCAAAAATAACTCAAAACTTTTGTTGCCATTGCGGACGAATGCTGTTAGAATAACCAAAAAAAGTTATCACTCAATAACTAAATATTGTAGAGGAAGAAATAAAGACAGACAGTTTGAAATGCCCCTGATGCTTACAAGAAGAGGACGAGCAAACCCTCTTTAAGCTATAGTAATGGATGCCATGTTACTGTTCTATATTAGGACATTGGGTACATATTATCCCCAGTATTTCATAGCAATCCACCACTGAAAGAAAGAGAAAGAGATTTGTTAAGTATGGATATACAGTATATCCGTACTTAACAGACATCACAGCCCTAGCTTTGAGCCCAGTATAAGGGACAGGAGGGGAGATGATTGCTTAATCAAACCTGGAGCCTCTTGGCTGGCTTTTACTTCAGAGCTGTCCTATGTCCTCTGATTATTTTTCTCCTGGGAGACAGCAGGGTAAAGATGGAAAACAAGTAGGCGAGTGAATTTCTTTCTTTCTTTTTATTTTATTTCCCTTCCCCCTCCCTCCTCCCCCTCCCCCCTTCCTTCCTTCCAACTTGTCCTTAGTCTCAGTGCATCAATCTGATTCCAAAATTGGTTCACACAACATCACTAAATCACATGGAGTTATATTTCCTGCTAAATACATGAAGGCACGAAGGGAGACCCCCCCAAAAAAACAGGATTATTTTTTGGAGGGCCAACCCTTGTAAAAAAAAAAAACATGTTTGCCCCGCTGGGTAAGTGTTCTGGGAACCCATCAGAGTCGGTGTACCAGCTCGTGTTGTTGTAAGAAGCTGCAATCGGCTTCAGTAAATTTTGGGGGGCATTCTTTCAATGCATTTGCATGTTTCATGATAAGTGATTTGTGAGCATACCTGCCTCCACAGTGCTGAGCATTCAGCAATTTTTACCCAAAACGGCATGACCCCCTTGCCCTACTCTCCCTATTCACCCGTTTTCACCTCAAGCGACGTTTTTTTGTGTGTTTATTTCCTCCAATGAAAGAAATTCTCAAGGTAAAACGTTTTGCTGATGTGGAAAGGGTGAAACAAAAAATGGCAGAAGCACAAGGTATCGAAATTGACGAGTTCAAAAACTGTTTTGATTCGTGAAAAAAGCATCTTGATAGGTGTATTGCATTAAAAGGAGAGTTCTTTGAAGGTGACTGAAGTTTAAACATGTAAGAATAACTACACAATTTTTAATAAATAAATTTCAGCTTTCCGGAGTCCCCCCCTGTACACATATATGCATATCCATATATCCATTGGTCTGGTTATTCAGACATTCATTTATTGATTGGCTTATTCATTGACTCACTTTACCAACATCATACTCTGTCTTTGGCAAGATGGGGAAGGATGTTGCATCAGAGAGTCGATCCTTCATCTTAAAGCTACAGACATCTCCACCGTTAGTCTTCCTGGCTTTCTATCTTTCTTTCTCAGCTACATTGGTCGCTGTGTAGGTTCAGCCCTGCATCCTGATTAGGTCTTGAAAGGTCAGAGGTTGATATCACCACAGGAAAGTCAGTTCTGATGACCGACGCTCCCAATGGCTGCTCTAGGCTGGCGAAAGGTGGTTTGAGCTCAGGAGGTTGATGTGAAGGTCATCTCTAAAGGATTTTCAAACAGGCACGATTCATTCTGCCAGTCTTTAGGTGGGTAGGAGGTGGAGATTCACTCTCAAGTCGGCGACTCACACATGGTTTCAGACTGAAATTGGATCCACAAAGCTAAATGGTCAAGATGGTCGGCGTCGTTAGCAGACAGCAGGGATTAGTGGATACAGCCTGGACTCCAGAGTCAGTAAATCTGGATTTGTGTGCCAGCACAGTACTTACTGGTTTGGCCACCTTGGTGAAGTTACTGATTCTCTAAAGCCCAGTTTCCTCATTGGCAATATTTGAAAAACAGCAATGTCATCAAGGAACGCGAAAAGGCCTGGCTTTAGCCTGTGCAGACTGAAATCTGTGATCTGCTCCATATGAGCAGTGAATCTTTTGATAAGTTATATGAGGTCTCTGAATTTTCCTCACTGGAAACCAGACATATATGAATGCCTATATTTTCATTCGTGATCATATTGTAATGATTTGGGACACATAACATGCAGCCTAGCACTCACAAGTGTTCAGAATCTCTACCTTAGAACTCTTCTGTAACGGGCGCATTGGGGCCAGGACTTCATTCTTGAGAAAGCTGGGGGTGGGGAGTTCGCCCTACAAATGAAGTTAACAAGTGCAATGGACTGAAATTTCTTGTGATACTAATACATTATTGCCACCTTGTTCAATTCTCTTTTCCCTGTGGAATAACCTCACGTGTCTCTATTTATTTGTGTCCCTTGCACTGCCTGAAATTCCTTCAACAGAATGTGGTTTGTAGTACTCATGGACCCAGAAACCTGAAAAAAAGACTTCCTTTTGATGCTACCTTTGCTACCTCGGTCATTCTCTTCCCTGATCGCTGCTGTATCCCACACTCTATGATTAGAAACAGTCTCATCTCTCTCACTGCTCAAAGGCATACTTGTATTGACCCACCCAAAATCAATTTTCTTTGCTGAACATGGGACTGCCTTTGAGAATTTTTCAGCAGGCAGAAACCTATTTATCATTATCTTAGGAGGGAAATCGGGTCACTTCACTAAGCAGCCTAGTTATCATATGTTTAAAATATTGCATTCAGCACAGTGGGCTGGCACGAGTGTGTTTACACTCATGACCTAGATCCATGCAGCTATCATGCTTCCTTTGTGTATCAAGAATTTGCAGGCCATGGGCCATCAAACAGCATGCCTGACAAAGTTCCAAAGCACCCTTTAAGAGACATAAGCAGCCGGGCTCGGTGGCTCAGCCTGTAATCCCGCGCCTTTGGGAGGCTGAGGTGAGTGGATTGCCTGAGCCCGCAGGTTCGAGACCCGCCTGGGCAGTGAGACCTCATCTCTACAATCAATCAAAAAATCAGCTGGGCGTGGTAGCGCATGCCTGTAATTCCGGCTACTCGGAAGGCTGAGGCAGAAGGATCACCGGAGCCCAGCAGGTTGAGGCTGCGGTGGCCGGAAGCGGCCACTGCACTCCAGTCTGGGCGACAGAGTGAGACTCCAACTCAAAAAAACGAAAAAAAAAGAGACATAACCATGTATTGAAAAGGAAACCAGCAAAGTACTTCCTAAACTGCATTGTGATCATGAGCTGTCAAGATTGTTGCCCCCACAAAGCTATGAGATCTTCTAGAATGTGAAGTGTATCATTCATTCTTGTGTTCCGACATGTGCCCAGCTGGGCTATGCTAGCCACCAGAGTACATGCACAGGAAGAAAATGCACTCTCAAAGTCCTCCAAAAGCTTATCGTCCTTTTGGGGCGAATACTGTGTACACAAAAATGTCAAATGTCTCCAGCTGTTGTAAATCCTCTGGAGATTACAGCAAGGGGTGGCTGTCGAGATAGTTGCTGGGGGCAGGGTTGGAGGGCAGGGGGTGCTAGCGAGGCCATTGAGGACTGTGCTCTGTTTTTTCTCGAGAGTTTTTGAGGTCAGGAGGGGACTTTCATCCTGAGGCTAAGAGTAGCGCTGAGCACCTTGGTTATTTAGAGATTAATTAATCATCTGTCTCCTGCCAGGTTCTTGGCTTTAGAATTTCCAAACCTGCTCATCTAAGCTTATATTACACAATGGTTTGAACGTAAAAGAGTTTCCAATTAGAAGATCAACGCACACACACACACACTCACAATAACAACAAGCAGATAAAAGAAAAAGAGGCTGTACAAAGTGCCTGCAGAGTAGTAATGGAGGGATATTCTGGAACATTTTGTACTAGCATCCTTGCGGTGAAATCTTTCATGGTCATCACTCCAGAAAACGCTTGATCCACCCTCACTCCTGGGTCTTTAGTGACCTACCTGGTTCCTCTGGCTCTTATTTCAGAAGCTGTAAACTGTTTATACACAGATCCACAATTTAATTTCCTTTCATATCTTTTCTCCTATTATATCTGATCGGTCTTATTATTGTGGTCATTATCATTAATAATTGTAATTACAGATGCTGTAAGCAGTTCCATCCGTTACCATGGGGATTACCACTCAGAAGAAAGAACAAACAGAAGGAAAGTTAAAAAATAGAGACCAGAAATAACTCTGATTAATAAGGCCTTCTTCTACACACATATCTGTCTCTTTGCAGAGCCAGAAACAAACGGCAACTTTTCTATCACGATGCTTGGGAGGAAGGGAAGTCTGCAGATTGTCAATATCCAACTTAACTGAACTGAAATCACTGTGGGGAACTACTTACAGTCCTTTGAATAGTGTGCCAATTCACTGCCACTCCTATTGTCATAAAGCGAGTCTATACGAAGGTCCCTGGGGCCACTTCTGGTATGGTTATCTATGTTGACAAAGTGAATTTTCTATGCCAGCGGTAAAGACAGCTTAAATAATCCTCAAAGCGCTGTCTCTACCACTCATCTGCCATCTACTCGTGTACGGTCATGTGATATCTCTTGTCATTTTGCACTGATAGTTTAATTTTTCATCTCTTTGTCCCTTATCTCCCTGTTTAAACCATAGGCAATGCCTGCTGAGTAAGTACAGGATCAGAAAGGGTTTCCATGGTTCACAGAGGCAGATGTGATGGAGGAAGCCTTGGGCTTCACCTGTATCAGACCAGGCTTGCAGTGCCAGCTCTGCCACCCACCAGATTCCTGAACGCAGAAGAGACACATCACCTCCCCAAGCCATAGTCTTCTCCTCCGTAAACTGGGCACGACCCAGCATTATGCAGCGCCATCCTGAACACTGAATAAAAAAACACAGGGTTGAGTCGAGCACAGTGCTGGCCTGGAGTAGAGGCTCCATGTCGTAATGTCTCACCTGGTACTTAACCCAAATCAAAACCGAACTTTTATGAGCTGTTCTGTTGAAGCAAGTCAGGGAGGATCTAAAGAGATCATTTCATTATTAGAAAGGCTTCTGGGAACTTGTGCTGAGGATCCAATTCCACCTCCCCCACAGACTTTAAAGGGAGGGAAGATAATTGGTGTAAAGTGATTTCCAACTCCTTTAAAAAGCTTCAAATCCTTGCGGGAGCTGTTTTCCCTCCCCTGGTAACAGCCCACGGGCCTCGCTGGTTGCTTTTAGCATCTGCTGTTTGGGGGACTCGCATTACTGGTTCAGGTTCACACTGCTGGTAGAGCTACGTTGAGCTATGCATTAACTGCCACGGGGATACCGCAGGTGGAGAGGTCGGGCGGCTCCATCCATTACCGCCCTGCACCTGCCTGCGTGGGCCACACTTTATGACTTCCAGACAACATACTAGACTGTGATTTATCTTCACCCTTGCCTATAACCTTCACTTTTTATGTACCCTTTCAGGAGGATTATTTTTTCTTTTTCCTGGCTTTAAAATAGGCGGCATAATCAAGGAGACCTGGAAATCTGTTTTATGGTCTTAAGAGGGGGTAGTTTGGAATGAACTCCACATAGAGGGCATCATATCTGCTGTTCATTAGTTTGTTTCTTTTAATTCAGCGTGTGCTGAGCACTATGCTAGGAACTGGGAAGGTGTGAGGTGAGGAATGCAAGGATGGCTAGCATGCTGGACCCTGAGCTGAAGGAGCTCACAGCCAGTTGGAAAGGTAGGCCACCCCTTGTGCTGCATTCCCATTGGGGTGAATGTCTGATGACAGCAAATGGGGGGCTAAGGGAGAGGGGGCAAAGACAAGGTGCCCCTCTCCCTGCTGATGCTCTGTGGTTGGCTTTGGAGGCAGGGGAAAAGGAGAAAAAGAAAGCATGAGTCCCCTGGTGGGAAGAGGACTGCAAGGCTGTCAGGTGGAGCGCTGACTGCTGTTAGAAGGTTTTAGGTTGTTGTTAGGAGTATTTTGGTGGCAGGCACTATTGGGGTACACCCTGGGGATAAAACTGGGGACTCACCAATACCTAAATTCCATTCCTAGATGTGTTACTTTCTTTTTTTTTTTTTTTTTTTTTGAGTTGGAGTCTCACTCTGTCGCCCAGACTGGAGTGCAGTGGCCGCTCCCGGCCCCCGCAGCCTCGACCTGCTGGGCTCCGGCGATCCTTCCGCCTCAGCCTTCCGAGTAGCCAGAATTACAGGCATGAACTACCACGCCTGGCTGATATTTTGATTTATGGTAGAGATGAGGTCTCACTGCCCAGGCGGGTCTCGAACCCACGGGCTCAGGCAATCCACTCACCTCAGCCTCCCAAAGGCGCGGGATGACAGGCTGAGCCACCGAGCCCGGCTAGATGCCTTACTTTCTAGCTGAGTGATGCCAGACACGGTCCTCAACCTTTTCCAACCTCTGCTTTCTCCAAGTATAAATAAGAAATGATCCCTGCCTCACACTTCATCATATGGATTAAAGAAGATAGATTCTAGGAATTTATAAACCAGTACCTGAGACACAGTCCACAGTTAAGAGAACGTGTGTTTGCTGTCCTAGTTATGGCACAAAAGTAATAGTACCTGTTGTACTTTTGCTTAGAAAATCTAAAGTAGCCAGCATGGAACTCAGAGGGCTTCAAGAGACAGTGAACTGATTTCAAAGGGCTCACCTTCGTCCTATGAAGAGATATCGGAAGGCCGCATTTACAAACTCCTTAAACCAGGTCAGAGAAGAAGACATGCCTTCTCTAAGCATAAGTGTCTCCTTAGTCTGCTGTCATGGAGCTTATATTCTGATTCTAAAGAAGACTGACAAAAGGGAAACTCAAAGAGGGAAGCAGGATTCTTCCTCTTTCTTTCAGATGACATCTCTACTCCAGAGCTCACCACCATAGAAATGAGGCTGCCAGAGTACCAGTGTCATCTCCGGTGGGGAGTCTCTTCTGGTTCCACCAGTATCCTGTGCTCCTTGTGTTCAAATCCTTTTACAACAACCTGCTTACTCAGCTCCGTCCCCACCTGCCCCGGCTAAACAGCGGGTGCTACACGATACCACAGTAGGTATTAACTTACTACTAAACTAAACATTCAACAGACTACCAGGATTTTTACTGGCTTCAGTGGATAGCTCTTGAAATCAGCAGGGGGGGTGATACATAATAGAAAAGAATGCTTAGATATTTACTTGAAATTCTTCTGTGCAGCTGAGGTTATCTATTGCAAATAGCAGACGACTGAAAAAATTTAAATGCCCATCCATAGGTGTCTGATTGAATAAAGTATAGTTAACTGAAGCAATAAAGTACACTGTAGCCATAATAAATAATACTAATGAGTACTATAAACTGATCTAGAATGATTTGCACTATATAATGTAAAGTGGCAAAATCAAGGTATTGATGCACAAAATAGTATGATACATTTTGAGAAAAAATAAAGGAGAAAAATGAATACACACAAGAAGCACGAACTAATATAAATGATTTTCTAAAGAAGATGGGTAAGAACAGAGTGAAGACAATAGAAATGAGAGCAAACTGCCTCTGGTCAACCAGTGCATGCATTAAAATATTTTAAACGAAAACAAACACTAAACAAATTTACCCTGCCAAAATATAAAGTTAAATGAAAGGAATGAAGAAAAGGCGAGTCCTAAAATTGAATATTAAAAAGAAACAAAAAAGTATTTAAAATAAGCCTACCTGTACCTTAAATGGATAAAATAATCTCAAAAAGGAAAACAAGTTAATATAAGTAACCATCTGGCTATACACTGTTGGCAGAATATATTCTAAAGTAAAAATTAAAATTTAAGGAAATCTTAAACTTTGCTTTGTTATTAATATTATTAATTGATTCTGAAACTATTGTGTGTGTACTGCAGGATAAAGCCAATTAGTAAATATATTGATGTTGCTGGCACAAGTTTTTGTTGTGAAAGAAGATACATATCTATAGAAGAGAGAATGATTAGAAGAAATCCAGTGGAATTGGTTTGCTTTGAATTTGGGTTTATATTGTTTATAACCATATAAACTCATAAGTTAAACACACACATGCACACACACACACACTTTTTATTCTGTTCACTGAAAGGGCCTGGAAACAACGAACAAACCTAACACCTAGATTTTGATTGCCAAGCACAGATTTCCCTACACAAAGTAATGAGGCTTCTTCGGGAAAACAGCTGAGTCTGGGACTATGGTAGGGAAAGTTCAAGGTGACATCATAGAACTTCTTGCTGTGCTAGAACGTAAGGAAATTCTCCAAGATTAATGAAGACATGCAAAAAAAGAAACAGGAACTGAATTAAAGGGACCAGGATTAGCTAATTTGGGAATATCTGAACATCAAAGGAATAATGATGATCAAATTAAATAATTTAAAATAAAGTGATTTATGAGTCCATAGTAGCACAAAGGGAAGTGGAGGCAAGACAAGAACAAGAAAATTTCTTTCTTAGAGAAGATTGCAAAGTGACAGCTAAAATTGTGGACATAACTCTAGAATTTAAAAAGCAGCATTTTACAAATTCCAGTGTAGTAACTTGGTACAGTCAAGAACTTTAACGGACTGGGGGGAAATATTGGGGAAGAGTATAAGGAGACAGTGTCTGCATCTAACACCGCAGATAACTTACTGATTGTAAACCATCTCTACCCTGCCTGAGACATCTGGCCAAACCGCTTTCATCAAATGATGGAGCTGAGTATCCCCAATCAGGGGATAGACTGACATCATGTGTCTACTGCTGGGATGCGCTGAGCAGGACAGACATGGTCTATGAGGTTTTCCTGCCAAAAAGCTCTAGCAATTAGTAAATAATTAGAATAAATCCACATTATGCGATATTTTACTCTACTGGCTTGTAGTCTTCAAAAAGACCAAGGTCATGAAAGCCAATCACCCAACAAGTCAAATGAAAACAATAAGCAAACAAAATAAATAAATAGATACATTTTTTTAAAAAAAGAAAGGAAAAAAAAAGTCAGGAAAGGAGACATTCTAGAGTAAAGGAAACTAAAGAAACATGACAGTCAAATCCAGAGTCTGGGCACGGCTAGAATCTTGAATAAAAATGTGAAAATAGATACTTCTATAAAAGGCACTGCAGAAAAACCATGGACTGTACATGGGACAATTGTAATTTAATAAATGTTTATTTTCTTTTGGATGGTTTTAGCAATGAAGTTATATAGCAGAATAGATTTGCTCTCAATAAATAAAAATTGAAGTCTTCAGGTTTATATCATCAGTGTGTCTAGACCTTACTTTCAAATGGTTCAGGAAAAAAGAAAACATTTTATCTGAGACGGTGAGGAGAGGAGAAAAGATGAGAGAGAAAGGTGAGGATAGCACAGATGTGCAAATATGACAAAATGGTAACATTTGGAGAATTTAGGTGAAGTGTATATGGCTGCTTATTTTTCTATTCTCTCAACTTTTTTGTAGGCTTGTACATTTAAGAATAAAAACTGGTGGGTTGGGTGTAGTGGCTCACACCTGTAATCCCAGCATTTGGGGAGGTTGAGGTGGGAGGATAGTTTGAGCTCAAGAGTTCAAGATCAGTTGGAGGAGGAAGAGGAGGAGGAGCAGGAGGAGGAGGAGGAGGAGAAGACAGGGCTTGCCAGGATGCTTTATGTAGAGCAAGTGCTCAAAACTATTCTACACTCCAAAAAATTCACAGCCACATAGTCTTTCTTTTCTCTTGTTATTTTTTGACAGGGTCTCACTCTGCCGCCCAGGCTCAAGTGCAGTGGCATGATCGTCACTGCAGCTCAAGAGGTCATCCAACCTCGGCCTCCCAAGTAGTTGGGACTACAGGAAGGTGCCACCACACCTGGCTAATGCTTTGCTTTATTTTTTTAAGATTTAATTTATTGAGTCCCGTTCTCACTCTGACACCCAGGCTGAAATGCAGTGGAATGATCACGGCTCACCCCAGCCTTGACCTCTGGAGGTCAGACAATCCTTCTGTTTCAGCCTCCCAAGTAGCTGGGACTACAGGCGCACACCATCATACCCAGCCAATTAAAAAAATTTTTTTGTGGAGACAAGGTCTCGTTATGTTGCCTAGACTGGGCTCAAGCAATCCACCTGCTTTGGTTTCCCAAAGTGTTGATATTACAGGTGTTAGCCACCACATCCAGCCCAGCTAATATTTTAATGTTTTTGTAGAAGTGGAAGTGTTTTTGTAGAAGTGGAAGTCTCACTATATAGAGGTGAGGGTCTCACTAGGCTGTTCTCAAAATTCTGAGCACAAGTGATCTTACTGCTTCGGCCTCCCAACGTTCTGGAATTATAGGTATAAACCACTGTGCCTGGCTACACACATGCGCTCTTAAACCAGAACCAACACACACACACACACACACGCACACACAGAGTTAAGGACTAACAGTTATCAAAAAGCAAAAACTACTACTGAATTCAACCATTCACATCACAGTAACTCATCCATTTTCTTTTTTCTTTTTTCTTTTCTTTTTTAGAAAGCAGGATTTATTGAGAAGACAGAAATGAAAAGCTCTCACCATGGGAGGGGACCCGAAGGGGTTACCCAACTCATCCATTTTCAAGTGCATTAATTTACTCTGTTGAATTAATTTTCATGAGTGCTTTCAGTGTGTCTGGTGTTGTGCACTCATGAAAGTTATTAGTTATTATTTTTATCATTGTACCCTCAGAAATACCAAGAAACCAGAGTCCAGGTTTCTGAGGACAGAGTGATGAAAATAATTATTACCACGTATATTGGTTGTATAACGTCAGGACTTTTTTCTCATGGTTTACACTTATATAATCTTTACAATGAACTCTTAAATAATTTACATGATTAATTACAGAGAAAGAAACTGAGGAATAGGGAGACAAAATAACTCCCTGAGTCAACTTGTCAAAACTAGGAAATGTCAGTACTGGGGTTTGTGCCAGGCCCACGCTCTTAGTAAACAACCTGGATTTTGTAGATGATTGTCAATCACATGAATTCAGTGGGAGCCATGAAAACTGTCAAAGGGGCTGCACAGAAGAAAAGAATGAGAGCTTGGCCTGAAGAAGGAGTGAAGGAATGATATTCCAGAAGAGTAAAATGACATACAAGGCCTGAGCCCTGGATAGATGCCCACAGCGAGTACTGTAAAACCCATGTGCAAAGTGTCTCCCTGGACAGCAGTCAGGCAACGTCTCCCGCAGGCATCTCTTTACAGACAGACAGAAACACGACACATTCAAACACACGCACACTAAGAATGCAGGCTGAGACATGGTCCAGTGATGGAGTCCATGGAAGGAGGAGAGTGAGGGGAAAGGCTGCCAGGCACACGGCTGCTCCGACACCCTGCTTCACAGGACGAGAAAGCACACTCTGCTAGTCCATCTTGGCCCTGGTGTTCTTTTCAGTGTCCAGAATGACTTTCATTCATCTTCTCTCTGTGAAAGCCAGGGCTCAGAGCAAAGGTGAACAAAAACCAGCAGGGAGACACCCTTGACACCCACTTGCTATATTCTTTTTCCTGAGAGATATTCTTTCAGCTAAAACGTATCACTCATCAGAACACCTGGGGAGTCAGGAGCCCTCAAAACAGACAAAGGGCCCTTGGGTACCTGCCCCTTGCAGCCCCATACCGATAATCTTGCAGAGCTCAAGAAGATTGGTCTCTCTTTGCTCTTTTTCACCTAGCCCTGGGACACCTGTCTGCTAAAGTCCAACCCAAACCTGACGTCTCCCATGAAGAGTTTCTTGACCACTGAATCCTCTGAATTCCTTTGGCGTCTATATCCTCCTAGGATGGTGGTCCTGGGTGGTGATGACTTTTATCTCAAGAGGTCTTAGAGAATAAAAATAGCGGCCTGGGTGTATTACATACATTTGATTAATTTTATTTCGTCTGCACATTAACCATGAAGTTGAGAATATATTATCATTTTTAATGTGCAGACGGGGAAACTGAGCTAAGTAGCTTGACAAGAAGTCCACTGCTATCAAGGAGCAACGGGATACTTGCATGAATTAAATAAAATGACCTAGATACAACTGTTTTAAGAAGTGCATGGCTTTATCTCGTTGTAGTATGTGGTCCTCATGCACAGAGGTCAGCAGTCTAAGGTACCCAAGGCAGGGTGCCTCAAAAAACCTTGTTGACTGGAATGCCTCCCGATCCCCTGGCACCGAAAGCAGAGACTCCTCAGAAATCTGCAAGATAAAATGCTGTGAAGGGTCCATCAGAAAGAAGTCAGGATAAGTCCTGTGTTCAGTGCTTGAGAAGAGCAGTTCTAGGCACTGACCAGGGCCACCTTAGAAGGGGAGAGATGGATAAGGAAGGAGACTTATCAAGCACTGTGCTACAGTGCAAGATATAAATATATCCCAAGGTCCAACATCTTCAGGTGCTTGCTAAATATGCTACTTCTGATCACTGTTTTATACCTACCCAATAAACATTACTGAGAACAGGCGTAAATAACAGCATTGTAAGCGTTCATTCCAGCTCATGCTTTAGGAAACTTAACTTTGAGAATCTCTGTTTTATATAATTTTCATTTAATATTCATTAAAAACCTGGAAAGGTGAGTAGATCATCCCATTTTACAGATGAGCAAAGCGAAGATCAGGGAGGTAAAGTGGATGCAATAGAGACCTCGTTTCTTCACAGCCATTTCCTAAAGGAGCTTTCCATCATGGCGCTGAGTTAATGGAGGGTGACCAATGGCGATGGAGTGGTGTAGGCCAGAGGGAAATTCTGATTGGATAAAGGGGCCTTTCCTTCCTCAGAGACTCTATGTTTAGGAACTCAACCTCACAACTTCAATTATAGCTTCAACTACTGGCTTTTGGTGAGGCCTTGGGCAAGTTGCTTGGTCACTCAAGATTTCAGTGCCTTTCTCTGTAAGAATGGAAAGAACGGTACCTTCTTCACGTGGTTGCTTGAAAAACACAGTAACATCATGACTGCAAAATACCTAGCATGGTGCCCCTTACCAGAAGCTGCTGGATAAATGTTAGCTGATTATACTACAAAACTCAGCTCAGAGGGCAGCCCCTCAAGGACAGTTTCTCTACCCATCACCCCCAGCTTCCTTGTCTGGCTTCGTTCAACCACTGCTTCCTTTGTACTATTTCTGTACCACCTATTGGCTTCTATTCTATTTTCTACACTGCATAAAATATCTGTTTGCAATGTCCGTCCTCTCCTCTGAACTGTGAGTTCTGTGAGGACGAGAGCAGATTTATTTATTTTGTAACCTTGGCGCCCACTTCAGTCAATATCAAAAGTTTATTCGAATTACTTAATTTCTAAATGACCAACGGAATCATCGACTGACTATATTAATGAAGAATGTGTCACTGAACGCATGAAAAAAATAAATGAGGAATCAAATAAATGAGAAAGTTAATGAATGAGTCGATAAATAAGACAAAAATAAAGGAATTCAGGAAAGCAGCGAGCAAGTTAGTAAAGGGGAGATGAATGAATGAATGATCAGGTAAAGGAATGAAAATCGCATTGCAATCGCCAGAGCCTTCTGTTCTGACCCACGTGGGTAGGAATCAACTGGCTGTGCTGAACGGGTGTGAGAAAGGAATTTCTCTAAGTGCCTGTTAAAATTCTTGGCAATGCAAAGGTGACAATGCTTTAATTTCAGGGCAATGCTACAGCTTTATGACTTAGTAGTTTTATTTAATGGCCCAATTTAGCAGGAGATTATGCCTTCTGCCACTAGCCCAGAGAGACCATTTTAAAGATCAGGCCTTCAGCACAGGCAGATTCACTTCTGAGCTTTGCCCAGGAGACCAACCTTCTGGAAGGCCTATGTGGTCACTGCATTCTAGTTGACAGAGGGTAAGAGACACTTAAAAGAAAAGAAAAAAGGTTCCCTGCTCTGAACTGTTGAATTACTGTTCTTCAGCCTAAAATAGTTCGCTGGAAAACACTTCATTTACAGAAAGCAAATTGTCCCTCTGAAATATAAGCAACAATACAAGTATTATTCCAACTGATTAAACCGCTAGTGAGCCACAACACATATGTCACCCATGAGTGGGTCTCTTCCAGGAAACGATCCCTGTGCTACCAGGGGACACAGCCTGCGAGCTTCTTCCCAAGATGTGCTGAGCCTGCTGTCCATAAAGGCAGTGGAAAGGCAAAGGAACAGAAAAAGGACTTGAGCTACCTTTATCGCCTGCTCTGTGACCGTCACTCTCTGACACTGTTTACATGACAACTCATTAACTGACTACATGGCAACCGTAACAAGCTGTCACCATCACCTTCCATGTACAGAGGTATAAAGAGCAAGGATTTTGCTCATCGCCCCACAGAAAACAATTACAATAATTGTATGATAATTCAGAGGAGTAATACTGGCACTGTTCTAGGAGTTTTAATTGATGCATATACCCTTCACAACTGTGCCCTTCAACAAGCCATGGCGATAACACTTGGATTTACTCAGGGGATGGAGGGACAAGGCCAGGTCTGAGTGTTTAAAAGATCACTCTGCCTGTTGCATGACGTGTGAATCAGGGCGGGGAAGGTGGCAGACTTGGATGTTTGTTGCTGTTGTTGTTGTTGTTGTTTTCTACAAGGACACAAGAGGATAAATTCTGTGAACTTTGGGGACCATATTTTAATCACTTATATATTCTCAGTGGCACCTCAGTGCCTGGCCAGAGCAGATAACCAATGCATATTGATTTAAAGTAATAGAGGAAGGGTTGCCTGCCATGCCTCAGAGCCCTTTGATAAGAAGCCACCACGGACAGAGCAGAAACTTTAGCTCTAGACAGCTATAATTGGCATCCTATTTCTACAACTCACTAGCTTCATTAATGCATCTATAAAATAAAAAAATTATCCCAGCTACTTCACAGTGATGCATGTTGCACTAGTTTGGTACCCAATAGATATTCAACACAATTTTATGCAGTGAAAACTTTTTGGCAACAGCACCTCTGCAATGATAGTGACCCAACTTATAAACAAAACAAAACAAAAAACAAACACAAAACTGGAGAACTTGAGCTCAGCTTGTTCTTACACAAACCTCTGGTAGGGCACTGAAAGTTAATATTTGTGTGTGTGTGTGTGTGTGTGTGTGTGTGTGTGTGTGTGTGTGTGTGTGTTGGAAGTAGGGTATCTTGGAATAGGAATAAATAAGTAGGGGAGCACTGGCAGAAAACAGTATTACGGATACACATGACACAAACAACTAAACACTACTTACTTAGCTATACAATCAACACAGCTGCCAAAAATTAACAAGATACTTAGAAGGCAGGGAAAAATAAATGCTTGATAACCGAGTGGCCCCATTTTATGTCATGGGTAGTTTGCATTTTCCCTACACTGACAGACCCGAGTACAGTCCGGAGATAAACTCTAACATCAGGAAGCAAGGCTGACAATTTAGCCCTAGCCGAATGGACACATTTCCTTCTCTCTGTCAATAGCTGGAATGATAATCTATTACCTGCAAGCACATTGCACAATTATGTGCAGTAATATTGGAGAGACCTCAATTGCAGCTTTCTACCTGCACCATTATCCATGCTTTGATGAGTTTTAATGAAAACAGAGGCTGTTGCCAAAGGAGTGAGAAACAGAGCGTCATAACAGCCAGAGTGACAAGATATGAAGACTGGAAGGATGGTTTGCACATGGGTTATGAGCTGTTTGAGAACGAAAAATATGTTTTGCTTTAGAGATTTGACTAAATGTTCCTTGCAAATTCCTTGTAATGCCCGATGATTGCTTTACAGGTCACATGCATGAAATTGGCATCGTACCCATCGAGATAGGAAGTAAATATATTTTTTAGTGTTTTCAGACAAACACTTTTGCATATCAATATGCAATTATACTGTACAGAGAAAAAACAGTGTCAGCTAGGAAATACCTTTTAACATGTTGACAAGGTGTCCTGTTAACATTAAAAAGAGCACAATGTAAACTGAGTAGAATGAGTTTAAATGTCAAGTTTCAAGAAAAATCTTGTCAGAGCACCTCACCCTTATAATTCTGTTTTATCAGTATTGGAAACTTCTCCTCAGAAATGCTCCCTCCAGGCTCCAAGAGCCTCTGAAATCTCACAGCGCCTGCAGAAGTAAAAGTTTTATTGCTGGCATAAGGAGATAGCTACTTTTTACGGCTGGTACAACTATATAATATTATCCATACTAGAACAATTGTGAGAGCAAACAAAGACACAATTAATAGTTATACCATGATGCTGCATTGCCCTATTTCAAGACAATCTACTTTTTGAAGGTAGAAACTCTGTGCACATATTCTAAGTTTCACCTCAATCTTGAAAGGCATTCATTTTAATAACCTCCATTTTATTGATCAGGAAGCCAATATCCAGAAATGTTAAATGACTTGCCCAAGGCCACACAGCAGAATGTGCTTGCACTGTAATTTAAACTGCAGTGTGACTCCAAAACAGGTTCCCTGTCCATTAGTCCCTCCTTGGTTTGAAGAATAAAGACCCTTAGAGAGGCTGGGAATAGAGTCATGAAGGTGATCAGGAGCAGATGGACACCGTATTCTTGGACTTGCAGAAGACTTCAGAAAGAATCAGAATGACTCAAGCCCCATAAAGATTAAACACTGAGGCTGTTTCCAAAATGTTATTGATTTAGTGGAGCAGCAACTGAGTCAAAGACAAATTACAGGAAGTGGAAAAAAAAAAGAGAGGAAAGGGAGAAATTAGTCTTCAATTTGGCAGTGATTTCTCAGAGTTCAATTTATTCTGGACTCGTCAGAGTATGTCTAATAGTGGATCCAAGGATTCATCACACCCTGTTCTTTACTTTCCAACAAGGAGCTTTCAGCTCTATAGGGCCGCACAAATGAACACTGATGGTTGTAATGGAGTGTGATCAGTGTCATGGTGGAAATCTACAGATGATAAGAGAACAGAGTACAATCACCTAACCTGGCTTGAGGAAACTCAAGTGTATTCGTCAGGAGTCTAATTCATACAGAACCAGCTGGATGAACTGAGTGTGTGTGTGTGTGTGTGTGTGTGTGTGTGTGTGTGTGTGTGTGTATAAGAGAGAGAAAGAAAGATTCATTTCAAGAAACTGGATTATGAAAGCTTAGTGTGTCCAAAATCTGTGGGGTAGGATGGCAGGCTGGAGAATCAGAAAAGAGCTGCAGCTCCAGTTGAGACATCGGTCAGAATTTTTTTGTCATTTGGGAGAGGTTAGCGTTTGCCCTACTAAGGTCTGTAACTGATTGGGTGAAGTGCATCCACCTTATAGAGGGTGAGCAACTTTACCAAGCTCCACTGATTTTAATGTTAATCTCATCCGAAAAAACACTTCCACAGAAAACATCCCGACTAATGTTTGACCAAATATCGGGTACCATGTTCAGTAAAGTTGACACAAAAAAATTAATAATCATCACCTCAGGGAAAGAGGGTGACACCAGAGGAACCCCATTCTCTTGTCTTACCAACCCAAGCTTCTTCTCCGGGTACCTCAGGCGTTTGCTGATTTTGTTTACTGTGCCTTGCTCTCTCTCCATTCTTGCCTCTTCTTTTATGTTGGACCTAGTGCCAAGAGCTGCTTTACTTTCTGATGGCATCTCATTCATCCTACAAGCTCACCTCATGCGCCTTTTCATCTCCCAAACCAATTCTTAGAACCCAATGGATTCCTGGTTGTCTCAAAAGCATCCTTTCCTGCTTGTCCATTGAGATCGATGCAGCTGAGAATGATCACAAACTCCTATGTCACTGGCTAAAATGATCTTCTTCCAGTCCAGATTTTTATCATCAGACAGCGACAAGAAACCCAGATCTCCCTTTTGACAAGACATTACATTCTAGTATGTCACAGTTTCACTTAGCTGGATACTTGGCTCTAATTATTCACAAACTGAGTGCTTGTATCAGCTCTTGGGGTCAGATACTTCTCTAAGTCTCTTATTCTCTGTGTTTCATATATTAATTCTATCTAACCTTATCCCCATTTTACCTCTAAAGAGAAGTCTTTTCTGAGTTGGTTTGAAATGTATTAAATAAATCTATGCTTCATTGATTGCATGGCTTGTAGATTCTACTCATGATCTCTACCTTCTCCACCATCCTTAATTCTTATGAGTTCTAATCATTCCCCCATTTTTTGACACTTCTTTCAGCAGGTTGACATGGATATCACCCACTTTCCCCACTATTTCCAATTCCCATCCACCTCCAGCCCTCTCTATGCCCAGGAAGGCTGAGGAAGAGCATTCTCTAAATGAATGCTCTTGCCTTCTGGATTCTGTCTGGGTTTGGCCAATGGGGAGCATGGGAAAGACACTGCAAGGAGCCAGGAGAGTGTGAAGTCAAAGAGGTCACTGCACGGAGCTGGCTGCTTCCTACGCAGAAATCAGGCTCTCCCAAGACATGACTTCCCCACGTGCATTCTCTTTTCCACTCTGACTGCACTCCTGCCCCTCACTTCTGCAGGCCTGGAAGTGAAAATGACATCTCTGTGGCTAGCTCTATGGTATAGCCCTAGCCTATTCCCTTTTATGGACTCACATTCTTGTAAATAATTCCTAATTTGAGCAAGCCATCTGACAGATCCACTACCCCCAAGATAGAGGCTCAGGGCTCTTGTTGCTTGTGCTTAGAATGGTGCTCTTATTTGTTCAGGGCCAATTAAAAAGTCTGACATGCTCAAGAGCTATCTATAATAAAGCCATCCCTTCTTTTCTATTCTGCTGGAACTAAGATAGCAGGTTTCCTTGCCGGGAAACTCTAGTCTATCAGATTATAAACAATCATAGTTTTTGCATGTTCCTGTTCAAGTCAGTTGGATCATTTCTTTTCTGTTCATTCAGTTTTATGAGATTTTCATTGTCCTAACCTAGCGACATGCCTTATTGGGTTTGGCAGCACCCACAAATGTGCAGGTTCTAGGGACTTTGCTTCTGCCATTCATTTTCTCTGCCCAGGCATGCCTTTCTTCATTGCTTCTCCTGGCAGTTTCCCACTCTCCATCCAGGACTTAGAGATATTATCTGCCTGCCCAACAGCCCTTCTGTGGGTTAGGAACCCTTCGTAGGTGTTAGGCCGGGTTGGGAATCCTTCCGGGGGCCCCTAACATGCACTACACATGCCTTATCACTGCACTTATGCTATACTTTAATTGTTGCTGTCTCTTCTTCATGATTAGTCTGTGAAGGAGACTGAATTGTTATTGTTAGGGATTTAATTTTGTCATTCAAAATAATATATTATAATCCTAACCCTCAGTATTTATGAATGTGATCTATTCAGAAACAGGTTCCTTACAGATGTAAACAAGTTAATATGAGGTCATACTCCATGAGGGTGGGCTCAATCCAACACACAAGTATCCTTAAGAAAACAGAAGAAAAACACAGAGACACATGGGGGGAGAAAGCCACATGCCAATATCATATGGAGGCAGGGTGGCAGAGATTAAAGTGCTAATGCTGCAACATAAGGAATGCTGAGAATTAGGCAAACCGCCAAAGAGCTAGAAAGAAGCAAAGAAGGATTCAGCCTTTCAGGTTTCACAGAAAGTATGGCTCTTCATGTACCTTGGTTTTGGATTTCTAGCCTTGAGAACTGTGAGACAATATACTTCTTTTCCTAAGCCATCCAGTTTCTGGTATAGGCATATCTCATCCCATTGCATTTTGCTTTATTGTGCCTCACAGATATTTTATTTTTTTTTACAAATTAAATATTGTGGCAACTTTGTGTTAAGCAAGTCTATCAGCACCATGTTTCCAAAAGCACGGGCTTACTTCATGTCTCTATGTGACATTTAGGTAATTCTTGCAATATTTCAAACTTTTTCATTATTCTTATATCTGTTATGGTGATCTTGTTGCTTGTGCTTAGAATGGTGCTCGTATTTGTTCAGAGCCAATTAAAAAGGTCAGTGATCTTTTATATTACTAATGTAACTGCTTCAGGGCACCATGAGTCATTCCCATATAAGACAATGAACTTCATCCATCGATATTGTGTGTTCTGCTCCACCTATGGACTCTTCCACCATTTCTCTCCCTCTCCTCAGGCCTCTCTATTCCCTGAGACATGATAATGTTGAAATTAGGCCCATGAATAACCCAACAACAGCCTCTCAGTGTTCAAGGGAAAGAAAGACTTGCACATCTCTCACTTTAAAGCAAATGCTATAAATGATTAAGCTTAGTGAGAAAGGCATGTCAAATGCCGAGATAAGGCCCAAAACTAGGCCTCTGGCACCAACAGTTGGCCTAATTGTGAAAACAAAGGAAAAGTTCTGGAAGGAAATTATAATTGCTCTCCCAGTGAATACACAAATGATAAAAAGCAAAACAGCTATTGCTGATATGGAGAAGTCTTTAGTGGTCTAGATAGAAGATCAAACCAGTCCCAGCATTCCCTTAAGTCTAAAATCTAATCCAGAGCAAAGCCCTCTTTTCATTTCTATTAAGGCTAAGGATGGTGAGGGAACTTCAGCGATTTAGAGAAGGATGCCATCTTCGTAATATACAAGTACAAGGTGAAGCAGCAAGTGTTGACACAGAAGCTGCAGCAAGGTATCCAGAAGATCTAGCTACATTAATTGATGAGAGTGGCTACCATACACAACGGACTTTCAACATAGATGAAAGAACCTCCTATCGGAAGAAAACTCCATTTAGGGCTTTCATAGCTACAGAAGAAAAGTCAATGCCTCACTCCAAAGGTTCAGAAGAGAGGCTAGTGACTTTAAGTTGAAGCCAATGCTCATTTGCTATTCGGAAAATACTAGGGCCCTTAATAATTTATATGAAATCTATTTTGTCTGTGTTCAAGAAATTAAGCAACAAAGCCTGGATGACAGCACATCTGTTTACAGCGTGATTTCCTGAATATTTTAAACATACTGCTGACACCTACTGCTCGTTTAAAAAAAAGTTCCTTTCAAAATATCACTGCTCATTGACAATGCACCTGGCTACCCAAGGACCCTGATGGAAATATACAAGATTACTGTTGCTTTCAGGCATGCTATCACAACATCCGTCCTACAGCCCATGGATCAAGGAATCATTTTGACTTTCAAGTCTTATTAAATATAAAAAAAACGCATTTTGCAAGACTACAGATGCCATAGACAGTAACTCCTGATGGATCTGGGCAAAGTAAATACAACACATTCTGGGGGAAAAAAAAATCACTGTTTTTTGATCCCGTTAAGAACATTTGTGATTTATAAGTAGAGGAGTTTGGAAGAAGTTGATTCTAACACCTGTTCCAATGACTTTGAGAGATTGAAGTCTTCAGGGACTGAATTAACCACAGATGTAGTAGAAATAACCAGTGAACTAGAATTAGAATTAGAGTCTGAAGATGTGACTGAATTCCTACAACCCCATGATGAAATTTGAACCAATGATGAGCTGATTCTTGTAAGTGGTTTCTTGGAATGGAATCTGCTCCTGGTGTAAAGCCTGTGTACATTGTTGAAATGACAACAAAGGATTTAGAATGTTACATAAACTTACATGATAAAATAGCAGAGTTTGAGAGGATGGATTCCAGTTTTAAAAGAAGTTCAACTGTGAGTAAAATGCTATCAAACAGCATCACTTGCTACATAGAAATCTTTTGTGAAAGCAAGAGTCAATTATAGGACAAACTTCATTTTTGTCTCATTTTTCAGAAATTGCCACACCCACTCCAACCTTCAGCAATCACCACCCTGATCAACAGCAGCATCAGCATTGAGGAAAGACCCTCCAACAGAAAGACTGAAGCTCTCTGAAGACTCTGAAAATTGTTAGCATTTTAAGCAACCAGGCTTTTTTAAATTAAAGTAAGTATATTGTATTTTCTTAGACATAAGAAACACTTACTACACCAGAGTAAGCATACTTTCACATGTACTTAGAAACTAAAAGAATTGTGTGACCTGCTTAATTGAGATATTTCCTTTCTGCAGTGGTCTGGAATCAAACCCACAACACCTCCAAGGCATACCTGTACTTCAGATGTTCCAGGAAACTAACGCAGAAACGCTTTTATAGCTGCAGCACCGAGCACAGTGCCTGCAATGTGCAAATTTGTATTCAGTAAAATTATACTGTGCTGGGCTGAGTCACGTATAAAGATGTTAAAAGCAGGGCAGATGCGTTCCCGCAGAAACCTTATCTTCTCATTCATCATTTCCCTCAAGCCTCCGTCTAAAAGTTGCCTTCTCGCTCTCCCACTCACTAGTCCTGAGGCAAAGTGACTTAGAACGTGGTTCTGGGTGTGGCCCACTACCCAAAGTGGGTAGAGATCTAGACTCAGTCCATTTTAGCAATTTTGCGTTACTTCCATAATTTGGCCTACCTTCCCCCGGCAGAGATCATCCTGCTTTACATCAAATGGGCAGTGGCCGCATGAGCGTTTGGCGTTCTCCCCTCCAGAAGGTGACTGTGTGTGGGTGAGATGCGCAGACTTACATCTCTCAGGTCGGCTAGGCACCAACCATAGGAAGGGGGAACTAATGCTTCCTGGGGTTCACTGTAAACGGAGGCAGCTGGGATTCAAATGGACTTTTTCACAACAAAACCTGCCCATCTTCAGCACCATGACATCCATTTGCAAGTATCTGTAGTCTCTTCTTCGTCCTCCTTCTCCTCTTCCTCCTTTTCTGTCTCAGTACGTTAGCCAGGATGTTCTTGAACTCCTGGCCTCAAGCAATCCTCCTACCTCGGCTTCTCAAAGGGCTGGGACTACAAGTGTGAGACTTCCTTGGAGAAAGTTCTCCTTTCTCTTTTCTGTGGAAGCTCAAATGATTTTTCTCTATGAGCAAGGGCTGTGAACGCACCTGGCTCCAGATCCTAATTTTGGAGAGGTGGTACTGGGCTTCATTGCTCAGTGACTGACCAGCACAAGGAGCAGTAAGAGAACCCAGGGCCAAGAACTCTTGGTACCGTATATACGCTTTCTGGTGTTACCCCCGTGATGCTGCCGGAAAGTGCAGAAAACAGCCACTTTGTGTTTCAGAAACCAGAGCTAAAGACAGAACAAGTCTTCCGCCTTGGTCTTGCTCCTTCTCTTCCCTGGACCATCGTAACACACTTTTCATAGTGTCATAAGTCACTCAAACTGAAGAACATGGAACATTTAAAATTGTGAAATAGAAAGATGTATATTTGATCATTATTACATGTATGTATGTGAAAACTGTTTGCCAGTTAATTATAATAGTTGTGTAGTTTATCCTTCACAGAACCTTGCTTTTATTTCCGAAGCCACTTAAGAATACTAAAACAAATACATTTTGCCACGGCGTGTGGCCAAAAAATCACATTCAAAAGAAATGCCCGACCGTGTACATCAAGCCGACCAGCTCAGGACACAGGTCAGAGGCTCTGATTCCTTCAGGATGAAAACAGCGAGACAGCAACCTTTACATTCAAGCACACATTCACCTGTACCCATTCTCGGACAACCTGGCAAGCATCAACTCTGACAGAGGGCTGTTGCAAGGTGAGGCGGAAAGGTTCATGTAAAATCAGTCAGGCCCTCTCCGACCTGCATTTACCTTACTTGGAGAGTTTAAATTTTCTAAGCTATGTTCAATGTATATATTTTAATTCCAAAACATAGTTTAGTAGGGAAATTCTATACGTATACACAAAAAAATAAAACGTATGATTTAAATATATGTATATGATATATATCTAAAATACATATTTATAGAAAAAAACACAATTATACATTCACAGAAAACAGTCCCAAGGAGATTCAAAGAAAACAGTAACAGTGGCAATCTCTGGACTGTGGGAAATAGCTAGCTTTTGCACTAGCTTTATATTATTTCCTCAAATTTTCTACAAGTAACATTGATTACTTTTATACCAAATCTTATTTTTGTAAAACGTTTAAAGCAAAGTATACCAAATACAGGGCATCCAATGAATGTTTCTGTGATACAGATAGTTCTGGAACCAGAGGTTCTGCTTTCTTCCTGAGCCTTGACTGTTAGTCATAGAATTTATCACCTTGAGCAAGTCGCGAAATGCTCACGGTCTCTTTCCTTCCATGTGAGATGGAGATTTAAAAAAACGTCTGCCTCTGGTTTTGTTGCGAGGGTTAACCGAGATGGTATTTGTAAACTCCCAGCTCTATTCCCAGCATGGGCCGAGCACGGCAATTGGTGCCCATTGCCACACCTCTACTATGACAAGTCACACCTGGCCCCTCGGCAGCGGACATTTATCTCCTTTGCCTTCCTTTGCAGCCAAATGACTTCCTCCGGTTTTTGGTAAAGTGGACTGGGTAAATTTGCCTCAGAATCGCTAGGGAAGCTCAATAAAAGTGCATTTACTGAATGAGAATTTCTGGGGCTATGAAGTCTGCATTTTTAGTAAGAATCCATATGTTGATTACATTTTTAAAAGAACCAAGATCCATGGAGAAGCCTATTACTTGACCAGGTTGCTGAACACTATAGGTTCCTACCACCGCGGAAAGAGAACAGGAAAACAACTTCTAATTGCTTTAGGGCTCTGGAAAGGCAGCTAGCAAACACCCATTCTGGAGAAACAAAGTATTATGAAAATGCAACGAAATGGCATCCGATTCAGATCACTAGCCTTTTCTGCAAAAAAGTGTATCCCTTTGTGTCTGAATAGGTGACTGACTAAATGTCTTTCCTCGCCTATAGTCTTGTAATAGCTTGCTTGCATCTCTGCCTGTGACATCACACAGTAGGGTCCCCTACTTCGCTGCCTTATGAACGATAGCCACCAAGTCTTATTTTTTTGCATATCCTTGGTGTCCAGAAGAGTGGCTGGCTACAGAAAGGGCTGCATCAACGCAGTTGCCTGGTGGCAGAGGAGCCTGAGGCCTGAGGACTCAATGAGCCTTAAGAGACCCCAACTTCCCTGCCTCATTACATGATGCAGCTGGCATCTCTGAAGACCAGTGCTTGAAACAAACACAAAAATGTGCATGTGCTATTTAACGACGCTCACAATGGTAGGAATGCTTGCATAGCTGGAGTTTTAAATAACTATTACATCAGGGTTTGGCTCTGCGGAATTATATTGCAGAGCAAATTAGCGATCATATGCTGTTTCTAAACTCATGTAATAATTGCCTCTTGCTACGTCCTTCTGCACTTGGAAATAAATTGCAAACTATCGGGAGATTTCCAGGAAAAACAGAAACAGCTCATGTGTTTTGGGTAGGCATCGACAGGATAACCAGCCTGGCTGACTTCTCCAGTACACATGATTGCATTTAATCCTCACAGCTCAAGGGGACAGGTACTATGTTCCCACTTCACTGATGAACAACTGAAGCTCAGAGAGAAGATAGAATCCACCCAGGTCACTCGGCAGTGGGCATTTATCAGTCTTCAGGGCCAGACACAAATCAAGCTTTTCTACTTCCTGAGTCAGGGATTCCCAATGACTGAATTTAGTTTATTTTCCTTTCCTTTGTTTTTGAATTTTAAGAAATGTTCTCGGCAAGTCCTACAGAAAATGCTTGATAATCAATTCTTGATTCAGTGAAACATTATCAAGACCCTGAACAAGTTTTCTTTTTTCTCTTTCAATGAGATTAACCTTACTGCTAATTTCTATTATTCCCCCCAAATCCCATGTCCTCTCCAGAGAAAGCCATTTGGTCCTTCAGAATTTTATCCACACAGGTATCTCCTTCCAGTGGAATTCCCCTGGCTTTGTACCATTAGGAGATTAGGTTAAGTGTGAGCGGAATTCTGCACTCTTACCCGTGATATTGCAGTATACTTGGAGAGGTCCCAGTGGCCCGCTGCCATCCGAGTCGATGGAGAAGAAACCAGCTGTGTTTCCCTGGTGTCTGTACACCTCACAGGATTGCTCGTAGATGGCTGGAAAGACATAAAGGCAGCAGAGCTGAAACTTTGCTTGGCTTTGCATATCCTTTTGCAAAGATAAGTAAATTCTACTTATATTCACTCTGCTTGTTTATTTCTTCCCTTCTTGTGTATCCTTGACTTTGTCTTTCAGCCTGCTAAGAGTTGCATTTTTCATTCATCTTAACACATTTATTCTAAAATCAGCTCAGAGGAGGTTACGCCCCCCCAAAAATCTCCTCAACCCCTTATAAAGCCTTCCCTCTTTGCTGAATTATATGATCTTCCTGTATGCCCCCACTGTATATTGAGCTAGGGTCATCAGCATTCTATTCTGTCTCCCTTCATGGGTTATAGAGTCTGTAGGGAGTGGTCACGTGTTGACATTTGGGGCCTGACACAGAGCCACACTCAGAGCAGGGACGAACACATGTTTGACCAGTACATTTTAAAAATAAATGCATACATGCAATTATGTCTCTTGACTAATAAAGTAAAAGGAAACTGTCTTATTTCTATTCCCAGATCTCAGTATTATAACTAGCATGTAATCAGGACACAACCAAGTTTAGTCCTTTTGACGTAAAGAGCATTTACTAAGTTCCTCATGCTTGTCAACAGATGTGGGTGCCACCAGGGGACAGAACCAGGGAGGAGTTCGTCAGTCTGGGCTCCAGAAGGCTCACAGCCTGACTGGCAGCAATAAAGGTCTTGCTCCGAGAGAGGCACTCTCGGATAGAGGCAGGCTCAGTGCCCCGAGACAGGGGCCTTTGACCAATCCGCAGGCTCCAGAAATATCTAAACTTTTTTAAACCAACGTGAATAAATCTATCGAGGTATAAAGGAGACATTTGCTGCCTCATGCATGAGGATATAGACTGCCTCCCGATCCTTCAGGCAAAAAGCTGTAGCTCAGAGCAGCAGGCACGCCTCCGATCATGTCACCCTTCCATGCTTTAAACACTTCAGTGGCTCCCAACAGCTTTCAAGATATAGTACAAACTCTTCGCCTTCTTCAACTCCTACCCCTTGTGACTAATGCCCCATCCCAGGAATATGAAGCTGCAGTTTGTCATGATCAAGTGTGAGGGGTGCCTCAAGTAATTCATTACCAGGAAAGGTATAAAGTCTGAGAGGGCTTGACTTTCTTTTATAAATTAGAGTGAATTCAAGGTTATCCTTGTCTTGCGGCATTCTCTCTGGCACACCTGCACACCTTCTGCAGCAGCAGGTAAGCGAGAGTGTCAGGCTGTGCCCTGCAGAGGCAGCATCACCTACGGCTTAGATATGTTTGCCCAAACCTGACAGCACACCCGAGTGTGAGTCACACACATGAACATCAACTCTTTGGCGTGTGGTCTCTCCCCAGCCCCTCCCGTGCTCCCAAGACGACAGCCATGTGGAAGGATCATCTGTGGTCCCATGAAGGGTAAACAAAGGCCATCTGGCAGCACGTGAGTGGTTGCCCGGCGGCTAAGAACATAAACCCTGGAGTCAGAACGGATGGTTTCACATGGTGAGGCTACTATTTGCGCCCTATGGGAGCAGGACAAGCTGCTTCACCTGTGCTGGGAAACCTCTAAGGTGTTTCCTCAAATGGACACTTTTTGGTATTCAAACCCTGCTCATAAACTCATGCCCTTCCTCTGAGTAAGCTAGACTCATTGACTTTGTAACAGACAGAATCTGACAGAGTGACAGGTGTCACTTCCAAGATTAGATGAAACAAAAGACAATGGCTTCTCTCTTGTACCTGGATCACTAGCTTTGGGAGAAGCCAACTGCCATGTCACCAGGCAGCCCTGGGAGGAGGCCCGCAGAAGTGAGCTTGGAAGCTTCTGCGGCATTCCGTGTAAGAGAGCACCAGAGCAGATCTCCACAGTCAAGCCTTGAAGTGACTGCAGTCCTCAGACGTCTTGTCTTCATTATGGCTGCGTGAGAGACCCAGCTGGCTAGAGCCACCCAGCTAAGCCGCTTCCGCTGACAGACCTAGAGTTGTTTCCAGATGTTGTTTTCTATGATTCATTACAATAAGTAGCTAATGAACTCTGAAATATGCGTTGTCTCATCAGGCTATAAGTCTAAAAAGAGCCTACTGTAGTAGGCTCCTTACTACTGTAGTAAGGATTTAAAGAGAGAACCCACATACGGCACATGGCAAGGGCTTGATCAATAGGAGTCACTATTATTATTATCCCATTGTTTCATGTCCTGTTGCCTCCTAATTAATAAATTTTTGTTGGCTTAATTTTTTTTTTGTAAACCACAAGGCTTGTTAGAAAAAACCATAGCCCTAACCTCCTTTCTGCACAGAGATTATGACTTTTCATTCTTAGTTCATTCTTTTGATATTGACTATTATATCTCTAAATAGCATGTCTATATTGTTACTTTGTGATTTTTTTTTCACTTTTAAAGTTATCTATTCACTTGCCAATGAGGAAGATGAGAAGGTAACCTTTCTCCTCCATCCCCAAATATGGAAACAGCCCCCTATTTCTCCATCCTTCCATCGTAGTTGTATTGCCATTTTAGTTAAATCAATGGTTATCGTTTTTGGTGATGTGACAATGTAAATGCTAGTCATAAATTAGCCGTGTTAATATGCTGTGATTAGTTTTCCTTTCCTGAACAAAACTTTGATTTTCTTGAAATTAAGAACTGTCTTATTTTCTTACGTGCGTAGTCTTCTATGGATATCGCTAAGTTAAGTCCAAATTCACTAACAACTTTCTAAAATGTCTCCCACAATATTCAGTTAGGAACTAAGATACATGTCTATGGGGAGAGAAGAAAAAAGGTGGGAGGGGACAGGGATGAAAACTAGACCTTTCTGGAAGTTTTATATGTCTAATTTTAAAATCATTTAACTATTTTAAAATTTTAAGTAGACTATTTTAAATACTTTTAAAAGAGTAAATATAATAAAAAAACAATTCTCCAACATTGAAAGAAAGTGAAAGCAAATGAATTTAACCAGAAATTTTTTCAAGTGATATTAAACTTCAGTATTTTCTTCTTAATCTTTTTAATACAGAAACTTTCAAATACATGCAAAGAGCACAGAGAGTAATTTAAACGAACTTGATATCATCACAACCCACTTTAACAACTTCTGGTATTTGGCTAATCTTTTATCATATATATCCTCAGTGTCAGCTATCTGTTGCTATATAAAAACAAACACACACCAAAAAAAAACTCCGAATTTAACTGACAGTCACAACCACTCCATGATTCTGCAGGTCAGCCATTTTGTCTGGGTTTATTTAGCTCGGCAGTTTACACTTCTGCAGTCAGCTGTGGGTCAGCGGGGCTCGCCAGTTGCAAGTGTAGGTCTTAGGTTTTGTCCCTGGGACCTCTCATATTCTAGCAGTGGAATTTACACGATAAGGGTCCCAGAGCAGCAATGAACAAGTACTTGTCAGTGTTTTGTCACATAATGTTTGCTGAGGCCCCATTGACCAAAGCAAGGCTGAGCATTCAAAATCCTCTTAGAGGATCCTTAGGACCTAAATGAAATGGGGCAGTCTGACAGAAAGGGACTGTGTCACTGGATAACTTCATTGAGTAGGGTCACACTACAGTGGGTGTCACACTGCAGTGGGTGTGAACATAAAAGGAACATCTATTTTGCTATGTCATTGAGATTTGAGGGTCATTTACTACCTAAATTAACCTACTGTTCCTACTATATTTGTTCCCTAAAATGTGGCTCCATTACTGGGAGATCTCTGAGGGCACAGACTGGTAACTGATTCCTATTTATGGATACTGTAAATGAACTCATAAACAGAAGTACTTTGCCCAAAGACAAATCAGCTACAAGCGGTTAATCTAATTCTATAATGTTTTCCTGATTTACTAGTGGGAATTCTTTATAAACAAAACATCCCTCATCAGTTACTTGAGTTCCCTAAACTACAAGATTATATGCTTTCCCTTTAATTCATCAGAATTGATACTGAAATGTTTCCCTAGCGTGCTCCAAAAGTGACCAGTGAGAATATTTTTAGCATTATTATGAACTCACAGATTTAAACAAATTTGATGTTAAAATAGTAGTTTGACCGGTAGGGTGTAATAGGATATCACTTGTAAAAAAAAAAAAAATCTGAAAATATGTTGACTAGCCTTATTTTAAAATAAAAAGTTAAATAATCACATTATTAACAGAAACTAGATTTTTTACAATAAAAGAAATATAAAATGCAAAAATTTTATAAAATTCTGCAATCTCATGCCATTATGAATTCGTTATTTAATTTTTAAATAATGTATTCTCAAGTTCAGACCATTGAAAATGCTGGAAGCAACCTCATGCACAGTTAGTGGTCTTCAAATAAAATTTCCCCTTTTAAAAAAACACATATTTTACTGAGTCCATTTGTGCGGTAGGACAAGTACAGATTGAAATTGGAATACTGTTTTGCCAAAAAAACAAGAATGCTAACAGAGTTGAGAATCATGTAAAAATAGTATGGGAGTTAATTTGATGAAATAATTTGGGATCAAAAAGAATAGTCACTGAAATTATTAAATATATACTATCTATTATTTTCTATGTATAGATCTGCTTATCTCATCAACTTGTCTTCTTAAGTCCATTGGTCACCCCTTAAGGCTGCTGCAGAATAAAATCATGCTCTAAAAGAAAGAACAGAGATCATGTCCTGTCTTTCTTGCATTGAGAGCAACTTAATAGTCCATGAAAAAACACCTTTAGAGAATTAGCAGAGTCAGAAAGTGCAGGAAGAATAATAGAATTTGAAAACTGTCCTTTAGTAATCCCCAGTGAGATAAAAAATTAGACAATGATCTTCAAGGAATGCTGAGCCATTAGGTGAAACATTGATGGGGATATTTTAGTGGATGAGGTCCATTGCATAGAGGTACAGAGGTCAGAGACCAGACACAAGAGTACACACAGCAGCGCCGAAAACATCTTTTTTTGCCAAAAAACTGAAGTTGAATCTAGTCAAGCCCTGAGATCTCAATACCAATGCACAGGAAGAATGAAGAAACATGGCCAACCATGCTGTAAGGACACAGTTAGTTAAATCCAGAATGTGCAAATATTTGACCCAGTTTCTTCAACAAATACATGTAAAAAAGGAGGTGGGAACGTGGGATATATAGGCAATCAAACACCATGTGAGAACCTTGTTTAGATCCTGATTTAAACACAGGAAAGAAAGAAAAAAGGAAGGAAAGAAGGAAGGAAGGAAGGAAAGGAAGAGAAAGAGGATAGAGTGAGGGGAAGGGAGGAAGAGAGGGAAATAAATTAATTTTGAGACAATCAGAAAAATTAAAAATCAGATTGTATAACATATGACATTGAGAAAATACTTTTAATTTTGATTGGGTATAATGATAGTGTGGTTATATTTTAAAAGTTAAAAAATTATTCTGTGTTAGAGAGTTGTTCACTCTAAATACTGTATTTGTAGCAAAACGATGTGTCCACAATTTGTTTTTAAAATGCTCCTTTGAATAAAAAAGAGAATGGTAGAATATTGATAACTCTTAAACTTGGATAAAAGGTACATGAGAACAATTACATGATTTTGTTCTTTTATATCTTTGAAAATGTCTCTAATAACACCAAAAATATTTAGGCACTTCCGGTATTTCTATGCATTTTATCTTTTTTTGAAATAAAAAGCATCTTCTGGATCCTTCTGCTCTGCTGCGATATCACCTGTTAAGCTCCTCCTCTGGTAATAGCTGCATCCCTAGAAAATCCACTCACCTTTACATTGGACGTTGCTTTCAAACTTGGATTTCTTTCTTTTTTTTTTTTTAATGAGTCGGAGTCTCACTCTATTGTCCAGGCTGGAGTGTGGTGGCACGCTCACGACTACCACAGCCTCGACCTGCTGAATGGGCTCAGGCGATCCTTCCGCCTCAGTCTTCCAAGTAGCTGGGACTACAGGCATGCGCCACCACACTCAGCTAATTTTTGATTTATTGTAGAAATGAGATCTTGCCAAGTTACCCAGGCTGGTCTTGAACCCATGGGCTCAGGCAATCCTCTCACCTTGGCCTCCCAAAGTGCTGGGATTATAGGAGTGAGCCACTGTGACCGGCTTCAAAATTGGATTTCTTAACTCAACATAATTTCCTTGAGATCCATTCAAGTGCTTGGGTGTATTTTTGTTTAATTGCTGAGTAGCATTTTATGGTGTGAACATACCACAGTTTGTTTAGTGATTAATCCATTGAAGAACATTTGCATTATATCAGTTTTCAGCTATTTCCATTGTAACATTTTCAAATTCTAGAGACTTTATTCATTTTCTTTGAATATTCACTTTTTTAATTTCTTTTTTTTTTCTTTCTTTCCTTTTTTTTACAGACAAGATCTCACTCCATTGCCCAGGCTGGAGTGCAGCAGCATAATCTTTGCTCACTGTAGCCTCAAACTCCTGGGCTCAAGTGATCTTTCTGCCTCGGCCTCCCAAAGTTGTGGGATTACAGGCATGAGCGACTACAGCTGGGCTGAATATTCTTTTCTTTAATAGTCTATTCTTTTAAATCTATTAATTATTATTTTTAGTAGCTCTGAAAATATTAATTACATTATATTTTCTTTAGCAGTTACTTCTCTCGGCATGGGTTGTTCCCTTGCAGCTGTATTTGTTTGTTTAGTTGGTTTATTTGCTTTGTGTTTGGTTTTTGTCTCTATCCTGCTGCATGTTTTGCCGTTTTTCTGAGATGTCAGGTCATCTTTTTAGTCCTTTCATACTTAACAGAGGTCCCTGAAATACTGATTATTATCTCTAAACAAGTGTTTGTGGTTTGCCTTCCAAGGACTTTAATAGAGGCACATCTGACTGGACCATTTTGTGAGACATCTCCAAGCTACTGTCTTTAGGTCTTTCTCTTGGTCTTGCTATAGTCTATGGTGTAGAGGATGTATACTTGGCTGTTGGATATTTGGGAACTGAACAGAAAATTCAGAGGCCTCAGCATTCTGTAAATGTGTTTGATTCTTGGATTCCACTGCATATAAATTAAGATTTGGCTTTCTAAGTCTGCTAATCTGCTACCATTCATCTTTTCACTCTCCAGCTTTCAACATCTTCTTACTCTTTTCTGTTTTTCATTTGTTTGTTTTTTGTTGGAGTGTGAATGTGTATGTCTGTCTGTGTCTTCTTTTTGTCACTGTGAGTTTATACCACTGCAGTGGATTTGAGTTGCATTAAGCCAATCTGGAACTATATCTCCCAGAATTCTTCTTAGTACATAGTTTCTGATCAACATGTCCCACAAGGGATGTTTTACACAATATTTTGAAACATGGAAGGGGCACAGGACACACATTCATTCCATGCTTTGAGGTCAATGTAGGCATGAGGCACAAATGTAGATCACACACTTCGTTGCTTATCGTTCACACACGTTGTCAGTGTGCGACAGCCACACCAGCTGCCACTCCTGGTGGGCTACCTTCTCCTTCCACTTCCATAACTTTTGGCCAGGTGGCTTTTAGATCTTTTCTGATCTCCCCACCACTTAAGTTTCTGGCTTGTAGATGGGAAGAAGTAAAGTTTCTCTAAACAGTCACTGCCATCGGCCGGGCTCGGTGGCTCAGTCTGTAATCCTTTGCTTTGGGAGGCCGAGGTGAGTGGATTGCCTGAGCTCGCGGGTTCGAGACCAGCCTGGGCAACTTGGCGAGCCCTCATCTCTACAATAATCAAAAAATTAACAGGGCGTGGCAGCACTCGCCTGTAGTTCCAGCTACTTGGAAGGCTGAGACCAAAGGATCGCCGGATCCCAGCAGGTTGAGGCTGCGGTGGCCGGGAGCGGCCACTGCACTCCAGTCTGGGTGACACAGTGAGACTCCAACTCAGAAAAATAAAAATAAAAATAAAAAATAAACTATCACTGACAAATAGAGCCATTTATTTATTTTTTAAAAATTCATTCGCTATTGTTCATGTGGAGTTTCAGAAGAAAGTGAAGATAAACACACATGTTCAACTTGTCAACTGCTCCAGGAAGTTAAAACATGCTCTTTTGTTTCTCAAATTATTCTGTCTGTATTCCATGCCTAACACATTACGCAACTACTCTATATACAGTTATTGATAACCTAATTATTTTTCAGTAACTCTAGAGAAGGTAGGTCTGAAAAAAACTAAAAAAAAAAAAAAAAAAAAAAAGACATGGTTTTAGGTCTGAAGTAATTTGGGGTCATAAACTTGGCAAAATAAACCTAATCCATATAGACCAGTTTCTAGAATAGAAATAGAAAAATTATTTAAAGAGCTCCCCCTGAAAAACAACAGTGAGATGCCAATGATTTCTCAAGAAAATCCCTCAAGGAACAGATCATCTCAATGATCTGTGTACTTCTTAAAGCACAGGAAAAGAAAGACATTTCCAAATTTTTAGAGAAATTAAATATAAAGCCAATTCTCAATCTGACAAATATCACCTCAAAAAGAAAATTATAATCATTTATGAATCTTAATAATAAAATTTTAAATAAAATACAAGCGAACAGAACCCAATAACATACTTTAAGAAATATAGCCGGGCTCGGTGGCTCAGCCTGTAATCCCGCGCCTTTGGGAGGCTGAGGTGAGTGGATTACCTGAGCCCGCGGGTTCGAGACCCGCCTGGGCAGGCGAGACCTCATCTCTACAATAAATAAAAAAATCAGCCGGGCGTGGTAATGCATGCCTGTAATTCCAGCTACTCGGAAGGCTGAGGCGGAAGGATCGCCGGAGCCCAGCAGGTCGAGGCTGCGGTGGCCGGGAGCGGCCACTGCACTCCAGTCTGGGCGACAGCGTGAGACTCCAACTCAAAAAAAAAAAAAAAAAAAAAAAAAAAGAAATATATCATGGCATTTAGACAAGATAGCAAGATCTAATCTCTACAAACAAACAAACAAACAAAAATTAGATAGATAAGTCTAGTGGCACGTGCCTGTAGTCCCAACTACTCAAGAGGCTAAGGTGAGGGGAAACTCTTGAGCTCAGGAGTTTGAGGCTGCAGTGAGCTGTGATTGCACCACTGTACTCATATATACATACACACACATATTATATATAATTACAGATAGTTGTTGACAAAGTCAACTCAAATCAGTAGGAAAACAAAAAATGACTTTACTATGTGGTATTGAGGTCACTGACAAACCACATAGAAAAAGATGAAATTAAATCACTCCTCATACTGCAGTCTAGCATCAAGTTCCAACTGAATCAGAGATTTAAATATTGAAAAATAAAATACATATATGCATTAGAGACAAACAAGACTGGAGTTTCTAAGTTAACTGGAAGCAGCAAAAACAATATTAACAATGATGCAAAATTCAAAAGCAGTAAATATAGACAAACTTGCCGACATTGAAAAGAAATTTAAAGAAATAAAAAATTTAAAATACAAACAAACAAGCATTTTTGGATGTCAAAAGATATAAACCAAAAAATAGACAAACTAGAAAAAATATAATTTATATTAAAAAACACTAATATTTTTAATATATATATATTTTTATAAATTAAAGACAAAAAAATGTATCAAACTCCAGAAACATATGCTAATGATATGAATGGACATTCATAGAGAAATAAATGCAAATAAATAAAACAGATGAAAAGATATTTGACCTTGCCCATCAAAAATAAATATTAGTGAAAACCACACTGAGATATGACTTTTTCACATACCAAATTGGCAATGATACAAAAGACTAACAATACTTCATTGTATATATATATATATATATATATATATATATATATATTTATACATATCTCCTATATGTAACTGAGAAGGGTACAAAATCATATAAATGCTAGATGTGGAATTTGGCAATACCTAGCAAAATAACAAATGCTTCTACACTTTGATCCAGAAACCTCACTTTTAGTGAACAACTCCAAGAAACACTGGCAAGAAAAATAAAGATTAAAAAATATATTCATAACTATTTTTTAGAAGACCATCTGAGCCAGCAGAAAGAGAGAAATCATCCCCAACGTCCATCCATTGAGGACTAATTGAATGAACTATGTTGCACCCACACAATAGAGTGGAATTCAGCTTTGAAAACAGAATGACGCCTTTCTGCACATAATACTACAATGTGAACTCCAGAATATATGGTTATGATTTTTAAAAAGTGAAGAAAAAGTGTGTATAATATACTAATGTTTATCTAACAGTGGAATATGACTATATTTGTATTTACATATGCTTTAAAGAGTAACGTTTTAAAAAGTGATTATGTATAGATTATGTATAGTGGGAGGGAAAGAGCAGAAGGGTTTGAGAGAGAAACAAGACTTGTTTGAAGAAGCTTTATTTTGTTAGTTTTGGAACTGTGTAAATGTTTTACATGCTATCATAACAAAATAATCCTTTCAGCAAAGCTAGAAGAATCATCATAAAGGTTCCCACCTTGAAGCTCAGCTTTAAAAGCTGAGTGGGTATTCACTATAGGAATGCAGGGTGGATCCTTTTCAGCAGTGAAGAGCATCAGCACAAAGGTGTGACAGGATGACATGTCTGTGTAGCGTGTATGTTACTAAAGAAAAAATACTAGGGTTCCTTCCTCGAGAAAGCCCTCTCCTGTGGTCTCAGTCTGAGTTAGGCATTCTTCAGCTCTCTGTCCCCATCACTGTGCATGGCAATCTTTGGATTCATGTTTTGGTCTCTCCTGCTGGATAATACATTTATACAGTACGCAGGTTTTTGTCTAAATCTAAGAGATATACGTTGAATTAATATTAGTTGAATGTCCCCGTTGTTGTCAAAGGTTAAATTGAACTAAGATGAAAGATTCTACGGCAAGTAATTTGTTTTCTGCAATACCTAGGAGAACTCAAGACAAAGAGACTTCCAACAAGTATATTAAATGGCTTGATGCGTTGTATACAAGTCCTAACTTAGCATTAGAGGTCGTCTATGGGAGAATTACCACATGTTATGTTGGGAAGAAGATGGGAGCATGAAAAAATAAAAGTACTAATAGTGGCAAGATGAGTCACCACTGGAAACAGCAACTAGTAAACCTAGTTTTACATTTGAAGTCTAACATCAGGAGCACACAGAAAAAGATATGTGAAAGGGACAATGAAAGGGACAATGATCGACATATTAAGGCTATTTAGAATAGATTTTTATATTAATGTGAACAGATGTATAATGTAGCTGGACAGAGCAGATGGGTCAGTGTTTTCATTTTTGAAGAAAATAGCCTGAATATAGTTCTGGCAGCTAATTTATTGCCTAAGGTACAATTTGAAATGTCCCTGTGATGCCCACTCTCATTAAAGATAATGATAGTATTCAGACAGCAAAATAGTTTTATTTAGATCTCACCTTTTCAAGTACCAAGGTCAGAGCTGTAGTTTTTCTGCCCTGCCATTTATATTCCTATGGTAAAACTATAGAAATAGACCAGAAACTTACCCAGTACATATTTTTAAGGCCTTAAAAACGTTTCAATCCTATTTCTTCCCTTGCTTCCTATGTCCCCAGCAATATAATATTTACCACACGACTGTATATTTACTTACAGATCTCCATGCACAGCCTACAGACATCAATAAGAACAAATTAATTCTAGTAATTAAGTAAATGCTTGTGAAGCATTTTGCATTTAGCAGCCATTTATTTAATTAAGTATACAAACCCCCTTGTGCAGTAGGTTTGTGGGACTTTGTCTTGCCCTTATTTCAGTAAAAAAAAAAGAAAGAAAGAAAGAAAGAAAAGGAAAACCAATGGGAGTGCTGAAATTAGTTCAAACAATGCGTCAGGGGATTAGATTAGAAAATAGATCTTTTGATGTCCCAGTCTACACATAGCTGGTACAGGCTGAAAATAGACATAAGTTCCATAACATGTTCATTACTTAAAAGGAGGTTAGTGAAGACAGAACCAGCTAAGTGGTTGCTAGGAGTTAGAAAGGGAGACCAGAGAGGGCGGGTGTGACTGTAATGGGATCGTCCCAGTCCATTCTGTGCTGCTGTAACAGGGTACCTGAGACTTGGTACTTTGTTTTGTGCAGGTCTGGAAGCTTGCAAGTCCCTCCCTGGGGAGCTTACATCCCGTGAAGGGCTTCTTGTGCACCATCCCCTGGTGAAATGTTAAAGCATGAGAGAGCGCAGGAGACAGAGAGACACAGCGAGAAGGAGTGAGAGGGAGTGAGGGAAGACGGAAGGGAGGAAGGGAGGAAGGGGAGGGAAAGGAACAAAGAGAGAGAGAGAAGGAAAGGAAGCCAAAGACGATCTTGTATTAGAGGCTCATTTTCATAATAACTAACCCACTCCCATGATAACAGCATCAATCCATTCATGAGGGCAACGCTGTCACAACATAATCACGTCTTAAAAGTCCCACCTCTCAGTACTATGGCGCTGGGAACTAAATTTTCAACACACATAAGCTTTGAGGGACAGAGTCCAATCATAGCAAGCATAGCATGAGGGATCCTTGGGATGAAGCTTCTGCATCTTGTTTATGATGGTGATTGCACAAATCTACACGTGTGATAAAATTTCATGGAAATAAGCACACGACTGAGTGTCTGCAAAAGTGGTGCAATCCGAATAAGTTCTGTATAAATATACCACTGTCAATTTATTTTGTGATATGGGCTATTGTTATGCAGGATGTTAGCGCTGGGGAAACGGGGTGAGGGCTACACAGGACTCCCCTCCAGTGCTTTTTGTTTTCAATTTACTGTAAATTATTCCAAAATAACAAGTTGAAAAAGGTGGTGGAGGTATACTAGCAATTCCACTTGTAGTTAAAGGCTTAACAGAAATCAGAACATACGCTCACTTAAAAACTTGCAATTAAATATTCATAGTGGGATTATTCACAATATCCAAAAAGTGGGAACAACTCAAAGGCCCAGCAAGTGATGAATGGATGAACAAATGTGATATTTCCACCCAATGGGTTGATATTAGGCCATGAAAAGAAATAAACTGCTGATCCATGCTATAACATGCATAAACCTTGAAAACGTTATGCTGCGTCAAAGAAGACCAAATATTGTACGATTCCAATAATGTGAAAGGTCCAGATTAAGAAAGCCTAGGGAGACAGAAAGCACATTAGTGGCTGCCAGGGTCTGGGAGTAGGGGCTGGGGAGTGAAGAATGACTGCTGGTGTGCACGCAGCTTCTTTAGGGGGTATTAAAATGTTCTAAAATTAGATCATGGAAATGGCTGCACAACTGTGTGAATACACAAAAACCACAGAACTATGCACTTTAAATGGGTGAAATATGTGACCTATAAAATATATCTGAATAGCCGGGCTCAGTGGCTCAGCCTGTAATCCCGCGCCTTTGGGAGGCTTGAGGTGGGTGGATTGCCTGAGCCCACGGGTTCGAGACCCACCTGGGCAGCGAGACCTCATCTCTACAATAAATCAAAAAAATCAGCCGGGCATGGTAGCGCATGCCTGTAATTCCGGCTACTCGGAAGGCTGAGGCGGAAGGATCACCGGAGCCCAGTAGGTCGAGGCTGCGGGGGCCGGGAGCGGCCACTGCACTCCAGTCGGGGCGACAGAGTGAGACTCCAACTCAAAAAAAAAAATAAAATAAAATAAAAACTAAAATATATTTGAATAAACCCAGAAAAAACATTGAAGGGAGAGGTGTTAGGTCACACAGGACCGATCCCAGAAGGTGCTTTAGGCTCCCAGAACACCCCCCTGAGACCTAGTGTCTGCTGCATTCGGTCCATGGCGTTTGACTAGGGTAATGCACCAGCCAGATGACCTCTGGTGAGAAAGACAAGCAAAGCACTGTCCCTTCCTCCAGCTTCGCCACCCAAACCTGAAGCTGTACTTCCTTTTCTTCTTAGAAACCACAGCATGTTTTATTAAAGTAAAGATAAATGCAGCAACAGTCGCAAAACATAAGTACAGAACCTTGAGACTAATATTCCGGTTACCCATCACATCATCCTGACCCCATATGACCTGACAAATTAACCTATGAAATTCGCAGTAATTATCCTTTATAAAGTTTCAGAATTAAAATATACATATATAAACTTTCCTAATAATCCACATCGGAATCGAGTCCAGCCTACCGGGTGCATGGGAGAAAAGCATTGGTATGTTGAGGCACAGGCAGACATGAACTCCAGTGGGAACACACAGCTTCTAAAACAGTGGTTCTCTGAGAATGTTCCTCAGACCTGCAGCGGTCAACATCACTTTGAGCTTCCCAGATAGACTTGCAAATTCAGGCTCCCATCCTGACTCGATCAATCAGAATCTCTGAAAGTAGGCCTCTGAAGACTGTTTTACAATAGCTCCAGGTTATTATTATTATTATTATTTTATTTTTTATTTTTTTTGAGTTGGAATCTCACTCTGTCGCCCAGACTGGAGTGCAGTGGCCGCTCCCGGCCACCACAGCCTCGACCTGCTGGGCTCTGATGATCCTTCCGCCTCAGTCTTCCAAGTAGCTGGAATTACAGGTACGTGCTACCACGCCCGGCTAATTTTTTTTAATTTATTGTAGAGATGAGGTCTCGCTGCCCAGGCGGGTCTCGAACCTGCAGGCTCAGGCAATGCACTCACCTCAGCCTCCCAAAGGCGTGGGATTACAGGCTGAGCCACTGAGCCCGGCTCTCCAGGTTATTATTTTGCAAGTTAAAATTTTAAAAGCACTATTCTCAAACGAAAACAAAAACATTGTAACGTAACACTTCTTAAATGATGGCAGATATCCTGAGATTTTTACAGTTCTATCTTATTTGTTGAAAACTCAAGTTTCCAATAAGTATCAACATACCCCTAGTTAAAATATTAATTTCAAATTTTCCCAGAGTCCCACATTTCTGTATATATTCTCTTTCTTCTCTTTTTACCTCCTGGTCATCTTAAAATTCGTTTTAGGGGAAAGTCATCATGCAACTGTGTGTAAGTTAAGAATATTTCCCAACACACTTATTCAATGATCTTACTTTTGGCCAATAATTTTATCATTTTACTACCTGATGTCTTTCTACAAATGATCTTTTGAGGCTCTGAATTCTAGTACCGTTGATGATTTATAAAATGTGGCTTTCTGAGATACCTCTCTGGAAGCCATGGTGGAACTGGATTGATGGAAGGCCGGAAGACGAGGAGACCGTTACCTTAATGCCCCTGGGGAAGAATAAAGACCTGAGCCAGTGAGAGGCAATAAAAAGTCTTTTCAAAAAGACACCTAATCATGGCACAGGGATGTTTTTGTACACACTAGAATTTGAAGACGACTGTTCTACACTTTATCTAGAACTCCACTTATCTGGGCATAACATAGGAAAACAATCACACATCAGAGAAAAGCAGAAAGAAACAGTCGTTTCTTCTGGCAGAAAATTGTTTACAAGTTGATTTGATATGATGGTAAGATTTAAGCCTCAAATGCATCTCTCATTGTAATCCAAAAATGCACTTCAAATTATACAAAGATCCTGTGTAAATTGAGGCCACTCCGCAAGACGGAAGTACAGACATGAGGGGGGAAAATGTATTCAGCACAGGGCCATGGCGATGGAGCAGACCACGATACCACATGGAGTTAAGACGCAACACCAGTAGCAGCCATGATGCAACAATTCCTGTGTGACAAAATGGTTGCCATTTAATCCCGCAGTGCCTGCTTGGTACCAGACGCAGCCTTAGACACATTGCACGCAGGCCAGGGATCTCCTACAACCGTGCTGAGCCTCATTCTTATGGGGAAGTAAAAGGAGGCTTGGAGCAGGGCCCTGAGGGGTTGTGTCCACTCTCCAGCCAGTGGGGAGCTGGTATCTGACCTCAGGCCAGGCTGGGCTCTGCAGAGTCTCCCCTTCAGAGAGGGCGAAGCCCATGCATCTTATTCAGATGCACGTAATAGGAAAAGTCGAATATGATATTCACAGGCTTATACCAATAACAGAGACTCCAGCAACCTTTACAAACGTTCTAAGTGTTCCCTTTCCAAACACAGTTGCCCTTAGCCCTGGAAGGACCGTGACTTTCTAGCTTGACGAATAGCAAAGAAAGGCTTTAGACTGCTGTGATACTTAACTCTTGACGAGCACTCCCTATAGATAATGTTATTTGTTTTTGCATCTGGGGCCTCTGACTTGATCATAGTACTTGACCCTGTCCCTAAATTGAAACGGTGGTCAAGAGTCTAAAAAGGAACGACTTTTAAGAAGACTTGAAGGTGAGGATACTATTTTACTCTCCGCTTTATATATATAAAGACAAAAACATAACAAAACAAACAGCCAAATCTCTGAGGCTCAGAGAGGTGACACCGTGTGTTCTGCTCCCAGCTCAGCTGGACTGTGGCTTAGCTGGCCTCTGCTTACGCTCACAGGGGCTCAGTGACCCTGACACAGGCCATGCTGTCATCTTCCATGAAACAAAACCTCACTCATGCAAAAGGTTGGATGTGGTGAACATCAGATAATCAGTACAAATTGCTGTTCGACTCATAGAACTAGAAAATAATCTCTAAAGATAAGACAGCAGAGCTCACTCAGTGATCCTTGGCATTGGTACTAGAACCTCCATCTGGTGAGAGGGAGCCTGAAGGAGGATGCCAACCTCTTTCCCCAGGCATGAAACAGTGGGTATGAGAAGCCCTGCCACACCCAGTCACAGGGCTCGTTCCAGAGTCACATTCTCCAGTCCTCTTTCCCTCTACAGCTCCCAGTCTGGGGCCAGACATTCCCAGGCAAATTGCATCCGGTTTGACGCGTTTCATGCCTTGTTTCATAGGTGTCAGCCTTGACCTCACGATCTAATGATACTGTCCCTGAAAGTAGAGTTCATGGAGGGAGGGGTGCAGAACAAAAGAAAGAAGTTTTGAAGCCACAGAGTTAGAGTTTTACATTAAAATCCTGGCTTTGCTACTTGTAAGATGTATAAACCCGACCTCATTACTGTTCTAAGTTTCAGCCTTCTTAAGCATGAAAGGGTGCTGATAGACCTGCTTCGGAAGGTTTGCAGTGTTGAGGAGATCAATACCCCAAAGATGGCGCTTTGACATACTGAACTGAAGAACCCCAAGGTCTCTCTGCCTTCCCTACAACACACACGCTAACTCTTTTAAAATTAGGATGAAATTGTTCTCTGAAGTTCCGTTATGTACCTGATGTCAAGACCCACCATAAAGAACAATGTTCCCCCACCCCTATCCACAAGATCAAGAAGGTAACCACATCAGAACACTTTCACAAGACAATGTCTGTCTCTCAGGATCACTCACGCTCCCTGGAGAACTATTGACAAGCTCAGCTCCTTTTCTGAATCCAATCATTCTCCCTAGTGACCTTTTACTGCCCCTCAAGAGAATTCCTGTCCTCCAGTCTCCCATAACTCAAAACGAGAATGGTATGTAAGTCTCCGGACCCTGTTGGGGCATAGATGATCACTCTGAGGTTCTCCCTGTGTGCATGTTCATACGTCGGCATGCCTTTTCTCCAATTAATCTACTTTTGGTGAGTTGATTCTTCAGTGACTCTTCAGAAGGCAAAGGGGATGTTTTCCCTTGCCCCCTACCATGGTGAATTCCCAGGCTAAGCCCATAAATGCTCAACAACGGTTGTCAGCTCCTACCCTTCCTTTTACCACCTTCCCCCAACTTTAAGAAAAAGTTTACTCCGCATGCATTCAGCAAGCGGTGACTGAGAATACTCCCACTCAGAATACAGGCAGCCGATACTCGGTGTCCAGCTGCACCAGAGCTTTATACCCTCTGACAATAAGCATTCTAATCAGGCGTGCATCTTCCTTATTAGTAAGTGTCCTTCCTAAACTGTCTGTTGTATATGCTACATATCACTCTTGTTCTTCAATTCCTTGTAACTGTGTTGTTGCTTAAGGATGTTAAGAAGAACAACTAAATTTTTTTTTGTTTTCAAACAGAACAATAAAGAAATGAACCTGTAAGCATTTACAATGTAATATGACCCAGTTTATGGGGAGGACATGTAGAAAGTCTAGTTCACATTTGATAAGAAGAGAAGCTAGGTTTACAAAAGGCATAAATTAGATGGCCTTTGATCTGTGACTGACAAGCCGAGGAAAAGGGTCATAAGTGGACAAGCAATCCTGCAGCCTTCCTGGAGGAGGTGACAGCACAGTGTAAGCTTAGAGGAAGGGTTAGCATGACATGTTGCATCGCTAAACTGAGTGAGGGGTGTTACTCAAGCAGAAATGGGGTAAAATGTGCCCGACTTCCCTGCATGACCCTCAGAAACCTCCCAGGTGTGATTCTCATCTTCTTTCCTCTCTACTAGCTGAGTAGAGCTTTCCAAGGACCCGAAAGAAATGTAAAGATAAGAGAAGTTGATGGAGTCTAAGGCCTAAACTCTGATCTTTTTTCTTTACCTTGCCAAATTCCTAACTAAGGAGCCCAGGGAGATGGGTTTTTTAATTAACTCTCCTTGCACAATGTGGTTTACTTTTCAACCTGACTCTGGAATAACATCATAGAACAGATAAATAAGAAAAGTCAAATTATTGTGTGACCCTGTAAAGCTGTCTCTTGAGGACTTCAAGACTCTGGGCACCTTTTAAAATACTTGCATATTCTCTTTGAAGTCTGCCACCTATGAGGCTTCATCTACATATCCAGAAACTTGGGATTTTTCTGTCCCCTTTTCTCATCAGGACAGCTCTGCTGATTTCACAATTTTTCAGAGAAGAATCCGACTCTTCGTGTGCACTTGTAGAGACATGAATTCCCTTCTTACTACAGCTTTTATGACATCCCAGAGATTTTGATAAGCTCTTTCTTCATTGTTTTCAGGTATCTTTTAATCTCTGTTTTGGATTTCTGTGTCGACCCAGGAGTTGCTAAGCATCATGCTGTTTAGTGTCCATGTCTTTGTGGGTTCTGGGCGAACTTTGTTGGTGCTGATATTTATTTTTAACCCACTGTGGTCAGAGACGGTGCATGGCAAAATTTCAATCTTTTGAAATCTGTTTATGCTTGATATATAGTCAAGGATGTGGTTGATTTTAGAGTATGTTTCATGCAGTGATGAGTAGAATGTATATTCGGTGGTCGTTGGATGGAGTGTTCTGTAGGTATCTGTTAAGTCCATTTGGTCAAGAGTCACATTGAGGTTCTGGATATCCCTGCTGATTTTTTTGTCCTGATGATCTGTCTAGGGTTGTGAGTGGGGTATTAAAGTCCCCAGCTATGATAGTGTTAGAGTCAGTATCTTTTTTGAGTTTACCTAGAAGCTGCTTTATGAAAGTTGGCGCTCCTACGTTGGGTGCATTTATGTTTAGGATGGATATTTCCTGTTGGTGGATTGAACCTTTTATCATTATGTAGTGGCCTTCTGAATCTTTTTTAATTTTTGATAGCTTATAGGGTATTTTGTCTAAGATTAAGATCATAACTCGTCCTTTCTTTTGTGTTCAATTTGCCTGAAATTTTGTTTCTTATCCTCTTACTTTGAGTCTGTGACTGTCCTTTCTAGTGAGATAAGTCTCTTGGAGGCAATATTGTTACCTGGTGATATTTTATCCGTTTTGCCATTCTACGTCCTTTCAGTGGTGCATTTAGTCCATTCACATGCAGGCTAATTATTGAAATGTGAGAGTTGATCACAAATTAGCAGCCTAAAAAGTCACCTAAGGAAGCTAGAAAAGCAAGACCACCAAAACCCTAACTTCAGCAGGAGAATACAGATCACCAAAATAAAAGCCTAAATCCAGGACATAGAAGACAAAAAGATAATATAGAAAAAATCAATTAAACAAAAAGCTGGTCCTTTGAAAGGATAAATAAGATTGATGGTCCCCTAGCTAGACTGACCAAGAAAAAGAGATAAAAAGTCAAAATAAACACAATCAGAAACACAAAAGATGAAGTCACATCTGACCCTGAAGAAATGCAAAAGATCATTAGAGACTACTGTGTACACTTGTATGGAAACAAACTTGAAAACCTTAAGGAAATGGAGAACTTTCTGACATCACACAACCTGCCTAGGTCAAAACAAGAAGAAATCGAGACCCTAGATAGACCAATAACAATCAAGGAAATTGACTATGTCATAAGAAACCTACTGACCAAAAAAAAAAAAAAAAAAAAAAAGCCTTGGACCAAATGGCTTTCCAGCAGAATTCTACAGGACATGTAAGGAGGAACTGATACCAATCCTACTGAAAGTATTCCAGGTGATTGAGAAAGTTGGAATTCTCCCCAAATCATTTTATGAAGCTAACATCACATTTATACCCAAGCCAGGTAAAGACCCAACAAAGAAAGAGAACTACAGGCCAATATCTTTGATGAACATCGATGCTAAAATTGTCAACAAGATCCTAGCAAACCAGATACACTAACACATCTCAAAAATCATCCATCACGACCAAGTAGGCTTCATCCCCAGGATACAAGGCTGGTTTAACATTTATAAGATCACACATTAAATATATCAACACACGTCAAAACAAAACCACATGATTATATCATTAGACACAGAAAAAGTTTTGATAAAATCCAGCACCCCTTCTTGATAAAAACCCTCAAACACCTAGGCGTAGGTGGAACATACCTCAAAATGGTAAAAGCCATCTATGAGAAACTCACAGCCAGCATACTCCTAAATGGACAAAAATTGGAACTATTTCCCCTGAAAACTGGAACAAGACAAGGGTGCCCCCTCTCACCCCTCCTGTACAATATAGTATTGGAAGTCCTTGCTAGGGCAAGCAGACAAGAGAAGGCAACAGGGGTTTCCAAATAGGAAAAGAGGAAGTCAAGTTCTCTCTCTTTGCCAATGACATGATTGTATACCTTGACAACCCAAGAGAATCTATCAAAAACCTCCTTGCACTGATTAAAGACTTCAGCAATGTCTCAGGATATAAAATAAATGTACAAAAGACAATCGCATTTCTTTACACCAATAATAAGCAAACAGACCCCCCCAAAAAAAAAACACAATCCCATTCACAATAACCACACAAAAAAATGAAATACCTTGGTGTCTTCCTAACCAGAGACGTGAAAGATCTTTACAATGAAAACTACAAAACACTGCTCAAAGAAATCAAAGATGACACAAACAAGTGGAAAAATATTCCATGCTCATAGATTGGAAGAATCAGCATTGTTAAGTTGCCCATTCTGCCTAAGACAATCTACAGATTTAATGCAGCGACATTCTTCTCAGACCTAGAAACAACAATACAGGAATACATATGGAAATGATCATGAATTGCCAAAACAATCGTCAGGAAAAAAAAAAAAAAGCAGGAGGTCTCACACTCCCAGACTTTAAACTTTATCATAAAGCTATAATAATCAGAATAGCCTGGTATTGGTACAAGAACAGGCATAAAGACCAACGGAAGAGAATTGAGATTCCAGAAACAAACCCTCAATTTCTCAACCAATTCATCTTTGACAAAGCCTCCACCACCAACCACTGGGGAGACGAGAACCTATTCACTAAATGGTGCTGGGAAAACTGGCTGACCACATGCAGAAGATTGAAACAGAACCCCTATCTATCCCCATACACAAAAATCAACTCTAAATGGATCAGAGACCTAAATGTAAAATCTCAAACAATAAGTTTAGAAAATGCAGGATCCACCCTTATGGAAGTTGGAACTGGCATCCAATTCCTGAGCAAAATCCGAAATGCACAGGCCATAAGAGATAAGATAGACAAGTGGGACCTCATCAAACTAACAAGCTTCTGCAAAGCCAAAGAAACCATCAAGAGAGTGGAGAGACAGCCCACAGACTGGGAAAAAGTATTTGCCAACTCCATGTCTGACAAAGGTCTAACATCTAGGATCTACAAGGAACTCAAATGTGCTGAAAAGGAAAAAACAAACAGCCCCATTACAAAGTGGGCAAAAGATATAAATAGATAGTTCTCAAAAGAAGACATACGAACAGCCAACAGATACATGAAAAACTGTTCAGCCTCACTAGTCATCAAGGAGATGCAAATTAAAACTACATTGAGATACCACCTAACTCCAATCAGAATGGCCATCATCAATAACTCAAAAAACGACAGGTGCTGGAGAGGATGTGGAAATGGAAACACTTCTACACTGTTGGTGGGAGTGTAAACTAGTACAGTCTCTGTGGAAAACAGTGTGGCGATTCCTAAAAGCTCTAAAAATCGACCTTCCATATGACCCTGCAATCTCCCCTTACTGGGAATATACCCAGAAGAACTCAAATCACTCTATAAAAAAGATACCTGCACACGTATGTTTATCGCAGCATTGTTCACAATAGGAAGATCATGAAACCAACCATGCTGCCCATCAAAAGAGGACTGGATTTAAAAAATGTGGTACCTATACAATGGAATATTACAGAGCCATAAAGAAGAACAAAATCATGAATTTTGCAGCAACCTGGATGGAATAAGAGTCTATAATCCTGACTGATCTTTCACAGAAACAAAGATCCGGGTATTGTTAGGAGCCAAGACCTTGGAGAAACAAACTATGGAGCACCTGATTACAAGAAGTATGCTGGTTGAGAGAAAAGCTCTGGCATACAGCGACCATGTTGGAGGCGAAAGGCCCCATGGATCCTGTTTAATAAACTTTTTGTTTCTTTGCCTATGTATGCTCACAATTATAATACAATTTGCTGACTGATTACAAAATTTTCAATTAATACTATAAATTATATATACAATGTGTTATGATTTCCATCGGAAGAACTTAAACAGTAAAAATTATTCATAGAAAACTTTTAAGTTTCGTTTAAGCTTTTAAGTTTCTTTTTCCCAGAAGTTAACTTTAACCTCCTGTTCCTGAAGGCTAATTTTGAAACTCTTTGTTTCTTAATTATATTGTTTTTGCCTTTAGTGAAGCTGGACTTGTAGAACATAGGAAAACAAGTTACACCGAAACTCCCCTGTCACGGTTTCTGCCTCAAGTCAGGCTGGTCAACAAGTTACTATGGCAACGGATTCTTTACATATTAGCCACACACAAGTATATTAAAAAATAGGTTTTAAGTATAATCATAATTGTACTTTTAGTATGTTTTAAGATAGAGTAGAAAATAAGTTTGAATAAGTTTATCGTTTTATAATAATAAAAAATTCATACTAGTGATGATTAAGATTAAAGGAAATTTAATAAAAATAAATTCATAAGATATAATCTAGGGTTAAGTTTAGCATAGTGTTAAGTTTAATCATTAAGTAAATCATTAAATAAAAAGAATTATTAAGCTTATATATGATTAGAAAAATGTATATAATTCATTGTGTGGTTTTATGATTAAAATTAGTTTTAGAACAATTAATAGTAGGCTAAATTTTTAAAAATATCATAATAGATTGTTTTGTTAAATCATAGAAAGTTAACAGAAAATATTACATTAAGTAAAAATAAGGATAGTTTATGAAACATAGATTTTTCATTAAATATTATAGGAAACAGTTTATAAAACTATTGTTAAAATCATGCACTTGTAGCTGGGCTCCGTGGCTCAGCCTGTAATCCCGCGCCTTTGGGAGGCTGAGGTGAGTGGATTGCCTGAGCCCGCGGGTTCGAGACCCACCTGGGCAGCGAGACCTCATCTCTACAATAAATCAAAAAATCAGCTGGGCGTGGTAGCGCATGCCTGTAATTCCGGCTACTCGGAAGGTGGAGGCGGAAGGATCGCCGGAGCCCAGCAGGTGGAGGCTGTGGTGGCTGGGAGCGGCCACTGCACTCCAGTCTGGGTGACAGAGTGAGACTCCAACTCAAAAAAAAAAAGAAAATCATGCACTTGTTATTTTGATGTAAACTTTGTGAAGCACGATATGCATCATGAAATTTTGATTGTTAATTGTTACCTTGAGCAAAAATCTTTTATGAAGTATGTTATGCATCAGGAGATCTGTAAGCCCCCAGCAGGTATTTGTCAGACTGCTGGAGGTTATAGAAAATGTTATATAAGCTGGAAAAAGTTTGAATACAATCGGAACGCTCTTGGCCAGACCTGACCCAGAAGAACTGCCTCCGAGTTGTTTCTTCTTCACCGTTCCTGATTCCCCGATTCAGGCCCCACCCCCCTCAGTCGGAGCTGGTCTCTGACAGCGTATCACGTGTTCTCACTTATAAGTGGACCTTGAACAACTACCGTAATACCATAAGAAAAGGACTGACAGTGACTGGAAACTACGGGGGCGAGGGGGTGGAGGAGGAGGGAGGGTCAGGGAGGTGGGTTGAATGGTCGTCAATATCTGCCTGAGGAAGGTGGGGCACACCACATCAACAAGGGTACCTGCACAATGAATATTTGTATACCTAACCCTTAATTATACCCCCTCAACTTAAAATATATGCATATATAAGAGTCTGACTCTTGCTACTAATTGCCAGTCAGGAAATCTTTGCATTCACCTATGACCTACAAGCCCTGCTCCCTTAGAGATGTCCTACTTTCCTGGACAGAACCAATAGAATCTCACATGAACTTATTTATGATTTTCTTTGACTTCTGTCCTCCTAAAATGTCTATAGCAAAGCTACAGTTTAACTACGGTGGAACATCTTGCAGATGGGTGACACAGGCCTAAGGTCACTCATATCTGGCTCAGAATAAACCATCTTAAATATTTTACAGACTTTGGCATCTTCCATCAATCAATCCTTGTACAGATTCATGTATCAGCCATTCTGCAGTATGATGTGAGCAAAAGAGGAACATGTATTTTGCCAAACCACTGAGATTTTAAGTTTGTTTACCGCCTTAGTTAGCCTACCTTTCCTGATACACTTGTTCCTTAAACTTTAGCTCATTTACTGGGAGATTTCTGAGGGCAATGTCTACTAATGAGCATCCTTATTTATGGATAATGCAAATGAACTCATACCATGTGAGAGCTTTGTCCAAAGCCACCCCAGCTGGCGAGGGCTATATCTGTAAATCTGATGTTAGCTCTCTGACTCTAAATTTCTTGTTCTCTCCTCTAAATGCTGAAAACAAACAAAAACTCATAAAATAGTTATATTGCGGTCATAACTTTTCAAAACCGGTTTCAACTAGGCAGAGTAATAAGGGCAATAGTGAAAATATTTTGGAGTATCTTTGGAAATAATTACAGAATATTTATTGGTCTATATGTTACTGTCATCGTTTCAGCGAGGCCAGAATCATGCAGAGGCCATAGTGGTAAAATAATGGTAGAATAATGAATGTTCTTGCATCTACACCCCATAAAAAAAAGTCTGTGTGAATTGGTGAATGTCTATTCTTTTTTAACTGTCAAAGAGACGCTTTACAATGAAAAGTTTGTGTCTTTTAGTAGGTGCAGTTCATGTGATATATGGCAAAAAGATTAACGGAAGTGCCCTGACCTACTCTGAGAGGATATTTCCTTTTGTTACCGAAGACATTTCATGTTGATGGAACATTCCATATGCATCTCCAGAATAAAAAAAAAAAACATGCTGTAAATCTTCCTACGAGATGATGCTTATACATTCCTTCTTCTAATCACAATGTTCAAAGAAGGCTAATTGTCACAAAACAGCATGACCACCAATGAGAAAACTGAGACACGACTCTCTGGGCCAGCTATGAATTTAATGTAAAGCCGAAGAAACTGAAGTCTCAGAGTCTTCTTGCCAAACCCTAAACCGAGTCCTAGCATTGTGTTTGCAGGGTTACGTATTTGTACAGACTGGGTGTGTTACCAGGGATTCAATCTGAGAAGAATATCGTTAAGAGACCTATGTGGGTCCGTTATGAGGCTTTGATCTCACGCAATTGTGGAAGGTGGTGAAGGGAGCTCTGGAAAGCTATTGTCTCTGCATCCCATAAATCAGATCTAATCACGACAAAAGAAAAATCACAAAAATCTCAATTGGGGGTCATTCTACAAAATACATAACCAACACTCTTTAAAACTGTCAAGGTCGGCCGGGCTCGGTGGCTCAGCCTGTAATCCAGCGCCTTGGGAGGCTGGGGTGAGTGGGTTGCCTGAGCCCGCGGATTTGAGACTTGCCTGGGCAACTTGGCGAGACCTCATCTCTACAATAAATCAAGAAAAATCAGCTGGGTGTGGTGGTGTGTGCCTGTAGTTCCAGTTACTTGGAAAGCTGAGGCAGAAGGATCGCCGGAGCCCAGCAGGTCGAGGCTGTGGTGGCCGGGGGCGGCCACTGCACTCCAGTCTGGGCCACAGAGTGAGACTCCAACTCAAATCAAAAAAACAAACCAAAAACAACTGTCAAGGTCGTCAAAAACAAGGAAAATTTGAGAAACTGTCACAGTAAAAAGAAGCCTTGTAATGTGCCCTGGATGGAATCCTAGAACAGAAAAAGGATGTTAGGTAAAAACTGAAAAACTCTAGGAAAAACATGAACTTTAGTTAATATTATTGCATCAATATGGATTCACTAATTGTAATATAGGCATCATACTAGTATAAGACACCAATAATAGGGGAAACTGAGTACAGGGTATAATGAGAACTGTTTCTCTGTAAATCTAAAATTGTTCTAAAAAATAAAGTTTGTTTTTAAAATAAATGATTCAAGTGCAAATAAAATCAAATGGTAATAGCTGTCTGGATCTATTTCTGGACTCTATTCTCTTCTATTGACCTATATGTCTATCCCTTTGGTAAAACCACACTGTCTTGATTGCTGTAGCTTTATAGAGCTTGAAGATTCCAGGAGGGCAGGGAAAGTGAATCTGAAGAGGGGAGAGAGAAGGACAGCCGGAACCTACGAGCACGTGCTAGAACCAGGAAGATGAACTGAAACCGTGCAATATCCTATCGCTGTTGACCTCAGGGACATGAGTACTCACGCCCCAAAGCTGGGGCCCTTTGTCACCGAGCTGAACACACACGCACCTGTCCCAGGAGTTAGAGACGCTGACAAAGGAGCCAGAGGATGGCGGAGAGGTGGCCGGCCCAGCTGCTGCCCGTGCTGGCGAGATGAGTCACCAAACCAGCGACCGAGTCAGAACCACAGGACAGCTGCTTCCCATCCCCCTCCCAAATATCCTACAAGTATCTTGCTTGTGGTCGTTCCCTCACTCAAAACATACAGGAAAGGAAATGTGGGGGAACATAGTTCAGTCAAGCTGAATTGACACACTAGGAAGCCATCAAACTTTGAGAAAGTACACGATTTAAATGGCAATCAGTTAAAATTAAACATGGAACGGCAACTGGTTAATGCCACTCTCTCCTTCCCCTGCCATGCCTGTTGAAACACTTCTCAGGCCAGGTGGTGCTAGAGAGGCCACAGAAACTTTTAAGATTCAGTTAGGGGAAATTATGATCTGTGTTCATTTCGTTCAGATAGGAGGGATGACAGCGATTTGCTTTACAGTCACTGACTTGGACAGTGAAGTTATTGCTGGCCATTGCATTTTCAGTGTAGCTCCTATGAACATTCCTGCGGCCTTTCACGCAAATTCACCCAGCATTAGAGCAAAAGGGTACAGGGCCAGAGGTCACATCTCCAGAGACGTCTCCCAGCACCCAGCATGGAAGTGTGGAGGTGATGGGTGAGAAGCAAGCCTGGAAATGCACAGAGCCAGAAGCTGGTCTGTGGAAATTCTGAATCCTCCCTCTAATTCATGGAACTTGACAGGGCCATCCCCTTTTCAACTGCAGTCATAAAACTCTGTGTGGCACCGCCCAAAATGAAGTGTAAAGCTTAAAAAAAAAAACTTCTTAAAACTGTCCGTGTAACTTTTAAAAAATATGATGCCGCCGGGCTCGGTGGCTCAGCCTGTCATCCCGCGCCTTTGGGAGGCTGAGGTGAGTGGATGGCCTGAGCCCGCGGGTTCGAGACCCGCCTGGGCAGCGAGACCTCATCTCTACAATAAATCAAAAATTAGCCGAGCGCATGCCTGTAATTCCGGCTACTCGGAAGGCTGAGGCGGAAGGATCGCTGGAGCCCAGCAGGTCGAGGCTGCGGTGGCCGGGAGCGGCCCCTGCACTCCAGTCTGGGCGACCGAGTGAGATTCCAGCTCAAAAAAAAAAAAATGATGCCATTAACCATAAGAGAGGAAAAACTGAATTGCCGCTCAATTTTGTTTTTACAAAATCATCATATGATATAGCTAGGATATTGTCCCCTCCAAATCGTATGTGGAAATGTCATCCCCAGTGTTGGGTGTGGGGTCTGGCAGGAGGTGCTTGGTTTATAGGGGTGGATCCCTCACGAAGGGCTTGGCACTGTTCTCATGCAAAGAGTGAGTTCTTGCTCTACGATTTCACACGAGAGCTGGTTGTTTAAAAGAGCCTGGCCCCATCTTCCCTCTCTCCTGCTTTGGGTCTCAGAATTTGGCACACTGGCTCCACTTTCCATCTGCCAAGAGCAAAAGCTTCCTGAGGCCTCCGTGGAAGCCAGGCAGATGCAGGTGCCCTGCAGAACTGTGAGCCGAATAAACCTCTTTTATTTATAAATTACCTAGCCTTGGGTATTCTTTTATAGCAACATAAAACAGACTAATACATCATGTAAGGAGGCAACACAAAACAATGTAGCCAAACTAAATAAGGAAGTAAAAGTATGAGGGAGGACCCCCCCAAAATTCAATTTATTTATAAAAAAATTTTGTATTTACTCTTATGTGTTTAAATTGCATTCACCTTCAAAGTACACTCTGATGCAATACTCCTGTCGAGATGCTTTGCCGCTGCTCCAAATTGTTTTTGAACTCATCAATTTGGATGCCTTTTAGTGCTTCTGCCATTTTCTGTTTCACCTCTTCCACTTGGACAAAACGCTTCCCTTTGAGGACTTTTTCATCCGAGGAAACAACCAAAAAGTCGCTTGGATGAGATTAGTGAATAGGGAGTGTGGGACAAGAGGATCATGGCTTTGTTGGACAAAAACTGCTGAACACTCAGCACAGAGTGGGTAGGTGTGCTTGTAAATCACCCATGGCAAAATGGCCAAATATGTTGAAAGAATCTAAAGAAAAAATTAGTAAAGCTGAACGCAGCCTCTCACAACAATGCTAGTCGGTATACCCACGGTGATGGGTTCCTAGAACACTTACCTAGTGGAGAAAGCCTGCACTATAAGGGGCCCACCCTCCAAAGAATAATTGTTTTTGGGGGGGTCTCCCTTTGTACAATAAAATTGTGAAACTATTTGTGGCACTCATCTGTTTTCTTAAAAAATTTTTAGTGATCTGTTTTCTCATTTTAGAATTTAGAAAAAAAATTACATCTCCGCCAATCACGTAAGGGTTGAGCCCTTTGACACTTGATCTGCCCCAGCTTTGACCACAGAGACTGAGCAGACAGCATCAGCCAGCTGGCAGCCCCTTGTTGCAGGGATGTGTCTGAGCCACTACCTCAAGTAAGCTGCGGGCTTGGGCTCTTGACTCAGGGTTTGCTTGGTGTCCAAGGATCTTCGCCCTGCCTTTCAACTTCCAGACTTTGGATTTACTCTCCTGTTTTTCACTTGTCTTTGTCAAAAGTCTTCCACTGAATCTCCTTTTGAGAAACTAAACTAAGTGTATGGATTGGTTGGGAAAAACCAGCCTGCCTCTTTGAGTCAGACGCTGGTGTCCAGAGTGAGCACAGCCAGGTAGGCAGCAACCACTCCCACTCGAAAACGGTCCCACGAGGCCGATTTCTGTCTGCGAGTGCTGTTTGCTAACCGTGTGTCTGCAAAATGACAGGCAAGAGACGGCCACAGAGAAACCTCCTGCTAGGCGGCATGTCACTCCTTGACACTGAAACCCTCACCAGGTGTACACAGCAACCTTCCAGATCGCTTGCACCTCAGTCTTTCAGGATGCATTTTAGATTTAAAGCGGAGAGAAAATCCACCATCTGTTTTAAAAAGGAATTTAAAACCCTACTCGAAGCACCTGCTTCCAAGTCTGTAAAAGAGCCCCAGCTTAAAGATGCTCCTGTTTCTTCAACCAGAGAACAGGTTCCCTGTAGTACTATTTATGTTGCAACATGACTGTCACCTTTGGTGAAGATGCAATGAGGCCGTCTTTCTCTTCCTGGGGATGTATTATGTGCACATATAACAAATGCTTCCTCTCCTCTGCAGGCTGGGATCTCCGTGGGCACCAAGCCATACTTCCCCCTGTTAAGTGTGCGTTCCAGGGCATTGGTTCACCTTGCTGTGCCAGCTAGCTGGGTCCTGGGGTTCTAGGGAGCGTCTCTCGACTGATCATTACCTGTGTGCTTTGCCTTTGTGTTCCATTTCAGCTTCCTGGAAACTTCAATGTGAAGTTACCCAATTTTGCTGAAACTCTCAAACACTATTTCTCAGTCACTGCAGCCTGAACTCTGCCTAACCTTTACCAATATTCGACAAAGTCCTTAATGAGATTGTTTTATGTTGTCGTACTGGAAAATTGAAAATGAAAGAGCTTTGATTTCTTAGTAGAGGAATCACATAAGGGAATCTATGCACTCACTTTTATTCTTTATCTTCTAATTAGAGGATTGGACTTTTTAAAGCAGGAAGGATGAGGGGACAGGAGACTATTACAAAGGCATTATTTCGGCTTTCGCTTTTTTCCCTCCTTCGCTTTTATTCCCACCTTGCCATGATTTTAATTTAAAATTAAGAAACCTGAAATGATCTCTGCTAATAGAGAAATAAAAAGAGCCATGTTGTTCCGAGGAGAATTGTGAAGAACTGGAAAGCAGAAAAGAGGACATTCCTGCCCTGAACGGCTAACGACTTCCAGCCTGGTCCCCACGGGCCCCCAAAAGAGAATTCATAGGGTCCGCCCAGCCCACCTGGTCTCATCCTGTCCCCTCGTCCACCGCTGTCACATCCATCAACACTCCTTGACCCTTTAGTGAGAGTCTTTGAAGAGCCTGGCGCTCTCTCTTCTTCCAGGGACCCCTGGCCCTGTGCCCCACACCTGATGCGAGCACCTGCATCCTGTACTCTTCACGACCTATAGAGAGATGCCCCGACCTTGGAATATCCCATCCAAACTCTTCAATTATATCTATTCCACGTATTTAACAAAGAATCAAGTGCCACCTTGTGAATCACTCCCTACGGGTAGATTTGCCGTCTCGACTTCTTCAAACTAAATACGCACACGTAGGTCTACAAGGAGGGACCCCTAAAAACAAAACGTACCCATGAAACGTGCGTATTTATTCTCATATGTTTAAACTTTAGTCAGTTTCAAAGTACTCTCCATTCGATGCCACACACTTGTCAAGATGCTGTTCCCACTGCTCAGAATAATTTTTGAACTCAGTCATTTGGATGCCTTGGGTGCTTCTGCCCTTTTTTGCTTCACCTCTTTCGTATCAGCAAAACGTTTCGCCTTGAGGATTTTTTTCATCCCAGCAAACATAAAAAGGTCCCTTGGGGCAAGATGGGGCGAAAAGGAGGGTGGGGCACGGGGATCGTGCCCATTTGGGTCAAAAACTGCTGTATCCTCGGCAAGGTGTGGGCAGGTGCACTTGTAAATCACCCACATGAAATGGGCAAATATGTTGAAAGGATCTCCAAAAGGAAATTCACTGAAGCTGAACGCAGCCGCTCACAACAATGCTGATTACCAGACTGGTAAAATTCCACTGGTGCCCATGGGGGTCCTAGAACCCTTACCAGGCCCCCTGTACTACAAGGGGCCTGCCTTGCAAAAGATAATTCCGGTTTTTGAGTGTCCCTCTCCTATATATACAGACATACGAATATAGGGGTCGTTCGATCAGAGAGACAGGAAGAGGGAGAGAGAGAGAGATTGAGTGAGAGACAGAAAGAGGAAGAGAGAGAGAGAGATTGAGTGAGAGACAGAAAGAGACCACATCCCTTCTGTCACTCTGACCCAAGGCGACTCTCAGGCACAGTGTAGGGCTAGGGCCAGACTTGCTAAGCACCACGAGACCTTTCCATCATGTTATTTCTATGTTGGCAGGAAATAATTCCCGGACTGGCAAAAATCCAAATGCTTGACGACATTCGTTGTGAGGGAGTCTGTGGGGACCCGGCACTGCTAGCACTGCTAGTGGAAGTAGCGACAGGCCCAACGCCCGTGGAAATGAATTCAGCAATATGCGGCAACATCACATACAACCTTTGATCCAGCAATCTCTCTTCTGGATATGTAACCTACAGATAGTCTTGCAAGTGATTGAAATGGCATGTGTTCAAGTTTATTCATTGTGGTTTTATTTGTAAAATAAAATGCAAAACAAAAAAAGTTTAAGGAAATGAACTGAGGCTTTGCAAAGCCAATTGTGATCCAACTGCATAATCAAATTTCAAGCAACTGAAAAAAAAATGACTAATCTCTCCGTGTGCTGATATGGAAAGACAAACTCTAGCATAAATTGTGAGAGTGGAAAAATCCAAGTACAAAACAGTGTATGTAAGATGTATTTGCGTTTGCTTGCATTCCTGTGAATCCCAACTAGAAGACTCGAGTCACCTGCTATAGGCTGAAGACAGGTCTCGGCAGAATTAAGATAGGCATGGAAGCACAAATCTTCACTGCATGTCTTTTTACATTCATTGATTTATGACCCCATAAACATATCTTTTCAAAATTTAAATTAAAGAAAATAATCATTTGCGAATGTATTTAAAAACGTATTCTTTAAGTCTGTGGGGACTTACAGTCCAGACAAGGTGGCATAGACTCATTCCCCCGCATGTCTCCTACCAATTACAACTATGAGCTTGGAAAATACTGCAGCAGCCACCAGGGAGAACTCTGAAATGTGGAAAGAGGAAGGAGACATAGTTTGGAAGCTCAGAAACGGAAAAGATAACACAAGAGTAGTGCATCCATGCTCCCCAGTTGACACAAGAAGGTGACTCAAGGCTAGCATTTTCTGACCCCAATTTAGCAACAGATGCAGCTTAGGTTGGCTCATTCCTCCACAGACTAGAAAAAAAGGAGGTATCTCTAATAACGGGGACCCTGGCAGTAGCAACAAGGGGGTCTCTTGGGAGCCCTACTGCCAGTAAGTAGCAGGAAAAGTGACCTTCTCCACTGGAGCTGGCAATTCTCTCCACCTCCACGAGGCACTGGGGAAGCCAGGTAGCACCTACAGGACAGATCCTGCCACAAAAGCAAGCAGCTTGACACAGGAAGCCTGAGAAGATACTCTGTCCGGAAACAAACCATGGTACATACTGTGACAATGACTGAGGGGGAAAAAAAGGCAACATCATGGATGACTCTTCAGGGGATTATACGTCATGAGAAAAACCCATTCCACTCAAACTTTCTTTCCCCTCTCACAAGCCCTCAACTGCCACAAGCTTATCTAGAGGAAGGTCTTTGGGATAAATCTCGCCTTTGAACGAAGATTAAAGTCTCGGTGCCTATCGTAAACTGGGCCTTCGTAGTTTCTGCAGGGAGCTTATGATTGGTGATCAAAGGAGTCATAAGGTGTTTCACCTAAGAGTGAGAAGAACAACCCAAGTCTTCCCCAAGTTTGTACCCAAAGGCAGGGGAAAATTATCCTCATCACACAAAATTTAAAGCAAGACTAAAAGACAAATACTGAGGTGTGCTTTGACTGCAAAAGATATTCCATGCTCATCATCTTAGCGCAAGATAACTCGATGACCAGTGTGATTGTGAAGGTGAGGAACAAACTTAAGTGACATCCGTTGAACACAGGAAAGTTGTATCAAGAGAAGCAGAAGAATGACACACTAGGCAGAGGTGAGACTAAATGTAGCTAAAGGAGATAAATGTAGGTATCAGGCTGGCCAAGGGGCAGGCGGCAATGATCGGTTTCATGTGTCCACATGGCTTGGCTGCAGTTCCCATTTGTTCAGTCAAACACTAGTGTAAAGGTTGATGTGAAGATATTTTGTCGAGGAGCTTAAAGTCCATAATCAGTTGACTTTAAGTAAGGGAGATTGTCTTAGGAAATCTGGATGGCCCGGCTTCAATGAGTTGAAAAGCCCAAAGAACAGTGCCAAGGCTTACCTGACAAATAAATTACTGTACCTGTGGTTTATAGCTTAAGCTTATGCCCTAGGCTTCCAGCCTACACTTTGTGGCTGCTTGCCTTCTGAACCTCGGCTTTGCCCAGCCAGTTCCTACAATTGCATAAATACCTTCTTGCAATAAATCTCTTCATATTTTCCTACTGGTTCTGTTTTTCTGCTTACATGCTGACGTGTACTCTTTTTTTTCTATTTTTGTTATTCCTCTCCATTAATAAAAACCTCCAATCTATTCAAGTCTGTGTCCTTAGTTACCCCAACTTCAACCGAGTTAATGTCATTCTGGATTCTTTACTGTCCCTCCCTCCGTCTCTCTGGCTGTAGAGATCCTACTTATGCCACGGGGTTGGACGCAAGTCCCGCATTAAAGAGCATCCTCTGCCTTAGTGTCTTATGTCCTCCATTTCGTTTGGTGCCTATATTTTGACCCTTTCATATATTTAGTTTAGCCTTTGACTATGAATAATCTTGTATTATTTTCTTAGTATATAATACAGTGCCCCGGCTACCCCTGCCAATTTTAAAGTCCCTGAGAATAGGAATCAGTTCTCTGATTACCCAAGTATCATCTACCATGCTTGGCTCACTGTTGAACCCATAGTAGATGCTTATTTGTATATGCCTGATATAAACGTGTGTTACAGGGAAGAGTGACCAGAAAACAGGAGAGCATTAGAAGCATTGGTGCAGAATTAAAATAAATATCTCAGTGAAATCCTAACATATCAATAACCAAAATAAGCTGTGGAATCAGCTATGTTCATTGATTTGGGGATCAACTATAATACGATGAGAAATATATTGCATGCTAATTAATATAAGGAAACATAATTTTCACTATGGTTATTATTTGTCAAATACATTCTGAACCCAGTGAATGCAGGAATTATGTAACCCACCAACATCATGCTTCATGTCAGGTGACTGAGCCGTCTGAGCTAAGATAGTGGTTAAAACAAACAATGATGGTGAGTCTTTTTCTTGGGGGGACTCCTCCAAACTCTGTAATGATGGTTTACAGGGCAGATTCGCTCTAGTAGGATCACCAAGGACTCAAATAAAACTAACTAGAGAAAGTCAAAAGGTAGATTTTACTTCCTGAAAAAAACCCAAATCTTCTAGTTACCAGAAAAGTACAGTGCGAGCAAGAGGTATCGATCAAATTGCTTCTGGAGCATCACCTTAAGGAAGGATGCACGAAAACATGCTTATACTTAACGTCCCATCCAAATAAAGAAATCAGCATTTGCTACTAATCCAAAAGCTATCCACAGAAGACCAGAAAATGTAGAAGTGTGGAGGGTTTATGAAGCACAGTAAGAAAACTTAACTGAGCACTGCCTATATAGGCACTGCATCCAGTGCTCTAAGTATGATCTCTTATTTAAGCATAAAAACATCTTAAGACATCTCCACACTTAGAGATGAAAGACCAAGTTCAGAGCAGTTGAGTGATTTTCCCCACGTCACTCAGTCATTGCTAGAGCCTGGAATTATATCCAAGGCAGGCTGGAGTTCAAAAACAATTCTCTTTTGATGCTGCATCTCCATAAAAACAAAAACAGAACAAGTTTATCTTCTGTAACTTTTGACTACTCCCTAGGGATGTCAGGGTCTGAAGATTCCTTGCAAAGCAAAAGCCAGAGAGCTTGCCTTCTCCTCCAATGGCCTGTGAGCTGCAGGCTTCTCTAGTCTGCATATCTTACACAACAGTCATTCCACTGAATGCCCGTTTAGACAACATGCAGTAATGAAATCAATCGTGAGCAGACAGAAGCCCTCGCTCCCTCTTCCAGCCATCATGACAGCAACATCAGGGAGACAGGAGCAAGGGGATGATTGCCAGGGTCTCCATCATCCCATTAGCTGCCAGCAGGAAATCTGTGCTGCTGAAAACTGACTTTGACAACTCCTCTGTCGACAGACTAATAAACTTAGTTGCATGTCCTGCTATGACGGCAGACAGTTTTATTCCTCTTTAATGTTTTCTACATATATTCAAGTGGCCAGAAGTTCTATTTATTCTCGTATTGTAAAATTGTATATTAGAGTTATCCCAACTAAAGTATTATTTACAAGCTGGCCCGAGAGCTAATGGGGATGTGGTGCGGGTAGCTTGAAGAAATAGGCTTTGGATAAAAAAGCAGACAACTCCATTCTTTCATTGAATTAAAAATAGGAAGTTTCTCCGCCTGATGGCTGAAGGAAAAGCCTAACAAATACCGTGTGGTGTCATCTGACTTACTGTCTCTTATCTTCCCTCAACAAAGAGGGCACACAAGTAGATTTCAAGGAGGTGCCAACAAGTTGAAATTGAAACTCCATTCTCTCAACACTCCATTCTCTACTCTTATTTTTCACGAGCAATATTCCAGACCTGGTGCTAAGTGTTGAGGACACGTACAAGAAGAATCAAAGGGCCCGACCTCAAGGAGCTCAGCTGATGCCAGAGAAAGATCAAAAGTCAATTATTGCCACCCCATGTGCCCAAGGAGGTGATACTCAAGCTGAGTGCTGAGTAGAATCGAGGAGGATCTGGAAGACAAGTCAGTAAGAACATACCAGAAAAAATATGTGCAAGGCCAAAAGATTGGAGTAGTAAAAGGAATTCAGCAGTTCTGAATAGTCGATCAGAACTGTTCTAGCAAGAATACCTATGAGGCATGGCTGAAAACAGTTTCTGTCCTGGGAAGATTCCAATAAAGAAGGGCCTCACTTACTAAGCTCAAAGAACACACTTTTTTTTCATTAAGATTATGGAAAGCTAGTAAAGAATTTAAAACTGGAAAATGATATGAGAAAAGCTGCTTTTAAGAAACAAGTAACAAAAACTAAAATTTAAAAGAACCCTGGGATTTCACTATCGACAACTGACCTTGTCTAGAGCATGATGTAGCCGAAGATTTTTGGAAGAAGTCACAATATTCAGGAGTTTGTCCTGCGGGGGTCTTGTGACTGAAAGTCCTTGGTGTCTCCCTATTAAACTGCTCTGAATCTCACGTCTTCCCTCTGTACGTTAGAGAAAATAATATTTTCCTTGTCCCTCACCAAGGTTGCAGTGTGAACAAAATGATGTAAATACACAAGAAGAAATCTATAAGAAAGGGCTATGATCATACTTGTCAGAGAGATTTCACGCCCATTGATTCATGAATTCATTCCAATAGCACTAAAGGCAGATTCTATTATTTTTTTCTTGACTATAGTACGAGTGAGGCTCAATTGCTGAAATAACTTGCCGTAGGTCATAGTGCTATTGTGTTACAGAATTTTAATGAATGAAGAAACATTTTCTGAATTTTGTCTCTAAATTACAGTCCAATAGTTTTGCAAAATTCAGATTGAACACATTGGAAATTTCTTTATTTCATGACAATTTAGATATCAAGTCTCAGTCATAGTTCAAAAGAAAATCAATCAAATATATTGAGCAATCATCCATCTCTTCACTACCTTATTGTATATTAATCTTTGACTTGACCCTCTCCAAATGAACATCCCCAGCAAGCCAACTCTACCAAATGCTTCAAGAAGAAGCTGCAAGAGCTCTAAATACCTGTGACCCTTACAAAACACCCTATAGATAAGAGTTGGGCTATTTGATTTCTACAAATGTTACTCTAGGTTAGATTATTAGAAGACGGTTAAGACAGGAAATAGAAACTACAGTGATTACAGCACACCACATTGAGTCAGCACACCTATTCTGAGTAATTTCACTAGAGCAAATCAAAATAATCTTTCTTAGTGATCATGTGCAATTCATGCCTAATTCACATCATATTCACAAGGAATCATGGGTTACAAAAAGCAAGTGACTCGCCCGAGGTCATTTGTGACAGAAAAGATCTGATTCATGCCTCATGACCCCCACACTGACATTGTGCCTCTTAGTTCTTATGCTGATGGTAACACCTCTGCTCAAACCTAACCTCTGTTTAGTAATCTAGTAGATTATGTGTTCCTGTAGCCACTTGATGTGGTAGCATAGGAGAATAAATCATTGGATATCTCTAAACTTTCATAAAAATAGCTTTAAATATATAATAGATAGCATTTTGCCTGGAGATGCCACATTTTAAATATTATTCTAGTTGTTTTCTATTCCTCAGTCTTAATCCACAAACTAACTGTGTAAAGGCATTACTACTACTTTAGAGATAAGGTAATTGATGCTGGAAAAAAGTTAAATTTTCTAATAGTAAAGATCTATTAATAACTTCAATCTGTCTGGATCTAAAGTAAAGGCATAGATGAAAAATACGTCTTGCTGGACGCAGGGGCTCACGCCTGTAATCCAATGTCCTTTGGAACGCAGAGGCAGGAGGAACGCTTGAGCCCAGGAGTTCAAAACCAGCCTAGGCAATATAGCAAGAACTAGCCTCTGTAAATGCTTTTCATTTTTTAAATTACCCTGCTATGGTGGTGCACACTTGTGAACCCAGCTCTTCGGGAGGATGAGGTGGGAGGATTCCTAGGGCTCAGGAACTCGAGGCAGCAGTGAACCATGATTAGACCACAGCATCCCAGTATGAGTGGCAGAGTGGGACCCTGACTCCAAAACACAAAAGAAAAATATATGCGTCTTCACATGTTGAGTTTAATGTGTGTGCATATTCCGGATGACTTCCTCGTCATGGGACATACTAGGGCTTTGTATTTATCTGGCAATTAGTCTTCTGCTGGTTGAAATACATTAGAAATAAGTGATGGTGGTTCTCGCTCACTGTTCAAAGTTAAGTGTGAATGACTCTCCAAAGGAATGCACCATCAACAATCAAATTATCTTCAGTTAATTATCTTCTCTCATAATTTTTGAGCTTGTGTTGCTTCTAAGGGTTTAGAACAAAGCTAAGACTTGTGATTACATTTCTTGCACGTTGTCAGCCAAGTGTAAATGTCTGAAGTTGGCTGAGGCCCCCCTAGCAAGGGGTTGGAGGAGAATGGAGGGAGAGTTGTAGAGAAAGAGGAAAGAAAGAACAAACAGAACTAGACGATGACTGTGGGAAACTCCTAAATCCCGGAGACGTATTCCAAAGGAAGAAAATCGAGCCATGGTGAATATACATTCTTCATTCCTCTTTCTCTTTGATAAGCCTTTGCATCCGGTCTGTTTTTAAAATTCTGTTTTGTTTTATAGAATGTTTAAGAGTGTTCTTCCTTCCACTTCGAGATGTTGTAATGTCAAAAGGAGTTGCCTTCAAGTCATCTAGAAATGAGTTCAAATTCCACTTCTACCAGTTCTGTGGCTTTAAGCATCGGGACGATAAGAAAGTATTTGCATTTATTGATCGTCTACTATGTGTCAGTAGGTGCCAAATATGCAGAGAGATGTGCAGAAAACCGGAAGTTTGGCAAGCAAGGCAAGAACCAGACCGTGCTGTGCAAGAAGGGACTAAAGGCGCCATTTCTAGGAAAGGCTTGGGCAGGCTTCCGACAGAAGTTGACAGAGGTTCCTCAAGCAAAGAAAGTCGTAAAAAATCTTTCTGGTCCAGGGATTTGCAAATGTGAAAACCCTAGCTGTTGGAGAAGCTGCGATATTCTAACAGGGTCAGAGCTAAGAATGTGAAGGGCCTCAGGAAGTGAGATAGCAAACAAAGTCCAACAGCTAGGTTCAAGAACTCATCCTAGAAAAAGTGCTGCATCCCTTATTGCTGAACGCCACCACAGTCATCTTTGAAGTACTACCCTTGGGAATCCGTGTTCTGAGGCCAGGGCCTTTTCCACCTGTCAAAGCAAGTTTGGGACTCTTTTTCTGGAATGGCCATCAGAACAGTCATCGTGTCACCCCGGATGTCCTGAATGTCCACAACATGTCTTCCTTTCAACATCCTTTATCTTCGGGTAAAGAAAAAAGCAATGGGAGCCAGATCTGGTGAGGAGTGAGGGTGTTCCAATACAGTTATTTGTACAGTGCTGCCAACATAAGCGCATGTTGGCAGATTCACGGACTTAAGGGTCAGGTCTCAACAGGTAACGATGACAGCTCGGATGGCCATTCCAGATACGGGTTCCAAAATTGCTTGACAGGTGCAGTAGGTGCTGGCATCGACGCATAGCTCCCCAAGGGGAGTACTTCGAAAGTGATTGTAGAGATACTCAGCAGTGAAGTATGTAGTACTTTTTCTAGGATGGTTCACACACCTAATTGTTGGAACTTGTACATTAAGTAGTGGTACTTAATTATTATACTGTATGTTAAGTACAGTATATGGCGCTTAAGGCTCAACAAATGTACTTTCCCTTCCCCTTAGGCTGGTGTGTTGTGTGAACCCCAGACATCCTCCATGCTTACTCTTACGTTAGGTTCTCCCTTGAGGTCCTTCCATTGATGCTCACCTTGAAAAACACCCTCCTGAGACTTCTGTGCCTCCACATATCTGGTCTTTTTGTGCAGGCCCACTCACTCTTCTAAAAAGACTTTCACATCCCATTCAGCTCACTCAGATCTAACGCTTCAAGGAGAAGCATCCCCCTTACAGCCAGTCAAGTGCACTTGACTGCACACTGCATTCCCAGGCATCACCTGTTTATTAATGAACTCAAGGATGTTGATATTTCCTTCTGAAGGGGAGTGAGATCCTCTCAGTGGCAGCAAATGCTTTTGAATCACCTGGATACTGGCAACAGCTGGGTAATCATCAGTCAACAAACTGGACTATTCCAATGTATTCCAATACCACCCCAGTCACAGGCTGCCTCCTGATAAGGGGTTTCCTTATTTCCTTTTTCTTTCCATTATTATGCCTTTCTTCAACCTCTTTTGTAAACACCCATCCAGTTATTCAACAATTACCATCCATTATGATGACAGAGCTGGGAGATACCACTTAGACAGCTCTGTGAATAAAGTATTCCAGAAATACTCCTTTTCTATCCCCTAGATTACACTTGTTTTTAGTGCTTCCCTTCTTTTTTTACCTTCCCCATGGCTTCTTGATTGTGTCTCAAATGTATCTCTTTTTTGAGTACCTAAAAATGTTTTACTTTCTAGGTCCCATCCCTGGTCTACCACACCCACTGATTTCATAGACTCAAAAGGCATTAGCAATTATACACCCACTGATTCTGAATTTCCCCTTGTACCTCGCCAGAGTTTTCCAGCTAATTCTGCACAGTGGACACCTCTTTAGGCAAATGCCGTGCTCCAAGATTAACTGATGACAACACTAAATCTCCTCTTCCTACATGCCCGCTGTCTATTCAAATAGTAACTAATGTAGAACAGACACTTGTCGACAAATTTACCAGGAACTACACGAAATACTTTAAAGAGATTATTCGACTTAATCCTCATAACGATTCTAGGAGACGATGACTATCATTAGCTCCATATCAGAGGTAAGAAAGTTAAAACACATGGAGCTCACAGAGCTTCTTGCCTTAGGCCATAGATCGTATAAGTCGTGGGACTTGGATTTGATACTAGGCTGTCACATGAAGCCAGACCTGAAGACTTAGTCACTATGTTCTTCATCTATGAAATCTCCCAAGCTAAAAAGCTAAAAGTCATTCTTCTCTCTACTGTATTTAATTTGCCTTCAAGTCTACTTGATCCAATTTTAGATACGCTGTTCATATCAGGTCCCTCTTCCTAGATTTTTCTGACTCTGATTATTTGCTGCCCGCACAATTCCAAATAGCATCCAGCATTTCTCCCTAGCACCCACATCTTCCAGCTTCAGTGCCTCCTCTACAGGTCCATCACAACTACATTTCCAAAAGCAGCCAACAAGCAAAACAAAGAATAATAAACAAATATTAGCAAACCGATCTTCAGCGTTAAAGTGAAACCAACAAACTATGTCTGACTCTAGTGGCTCAGCAGAGAAGCAAGCTCCTTCTCACCTGCCTTCTATTCGGGCTGCATTTCCTGTACCTCCGTCTTCCCCCATTTTATCCTATATTCCAGCTAGGCCAGTTGTTGCATAGCCCCTCTTTGTTGAGTAGCATTTCATGTCTCCCTGCCTTTGCGCATGTTACGCACTCCTCCTGGAAGGCCATTTTCCTTGCTCTCTTCTTTCTTATCCTTCATGTCTCTACCCAAAGAGCAATGGTTTCGAAAATCTGCTCGCCTTCTTGAGACAGTAACAATGCTCTTGCCCCAGTAATTTGACATCGCTGTGTGCACATACCTCATACCCTCATTTATCTATGTGTGTACGAACAAAACAGCGGATATCTGCTACGTGTGGGATTAGGCATGTCAAGGGGCCGGAGAGCCAGGGGAGATTCAGACATCATGCTGTCCTTAAGGAATTCCCAGTGAATGGCACACTCAATTATCTTCTTCTGTTTGATTTTCTGTTTCACTATTTCGTGCTAGGCCTTATATGTCACCAATGGCTTGAACGTGGCTAGTATAAGAATAAGTAAGACACGGCTTCCTCCGGAACAAAAAACTTATAGCCATGGTAGAGGAGTTAACATGAATAAGAATAATGACACAGGAGGCTGTGGTTCACATCATAGGATAACGCAGTGTGTGGATTCAACTATTAATTAATTATTATTCTTTTTGTTTAGGTGTTTAGTTGCAGCTGAGAACAATTTGCTGATGGCATTCAAAATTAATAATAGAAATGGATTTTTAGATCTTGATAGGAAGTCCATACAACAATATTAGGATTATTGACCAGATATAAGTTCAGTTGACCTGAGCTAAGAGATACAAGCCACGCTTTTGAATAAATCCTCCTATTACCAGAATCCCCTACCCTCTCCAACTTTTTATACCAACCACCCACACACTATGTATTCAAAGGACCATTTACCTACTCTTTTTTTTTTTTTGAGTTGTAGTCTCACTCTGTTGTCCAGACTGGAGAGCAGTGGCCGCTCCCGGCTACCACAGCCACGACCTGCTGGGCTCCGGCGATCCTTCCGCCTCAGCCTTCCATGTCGCTGGAACTACAGGCGCGCGCTACCACGCCCGGCTAATTTTTTATTTATTGTAGAGATGAGGTCTCGCCAAGTTGCCCAGGTGGGTCTCGAACCTGCAGGCTCAGGCAATTCACTCACCTCAGCCTCCCAAAGGCACGGGATTACAGGCTGAGCCACTGAGCCCGGCTCATTTACCTACTCTTAAGCCAAGTGTTATCCCTCTGCAATGACTACCACAGAGTTTGATAGCCAGACAACGTGATATGCTTCCAATCAATACCTGACTATTGACTGCTCAATGAGAGAAGTACTATATCAGGCTTGGGAGAGGAAGAAAGCTGACATCCTTTTGGAAGGCTGAAAAATGAACTAAAATGCATTATTAGAATGTCAGAGAGGCTACATCATGAAAAGGGACTCGCAAAGGCTGAGAAATGGTGAAGAAACCCTGAACAAGGCTCATGTGAATGATGTCAGACACAGATATTGAGAAAATCAAGGACTACCCTACTCAAAAGAAGCATATAGACGGTGATAAGTAAGTGCGTATGTCACTTACTGAGTGTATTCAATGTGAGAATAATCATTACATTCATAGTTACTGGCACAAATGTACTTTCAAAAGGTACTTGATAAGTGATAAAAGAAAATCCTGTGGAAACAATTTTATTCCTATTATGTGAGCCATTTAAAAAAATTCCTTTTTTTAAATTTGGACATGAGGGTCAGTGAAAATTTCTATTTCATTATGCAACCACTATAGTAAAAGACATGTCAAATATTTTTATAAGTTATAAGAAACAGTTCGGGCAGAGAAGGTGAAATAAGATCTCAGAAAATAGTGATCAGAGAATAAACTATAACAAGTTTAGGAAAGTAAACACACATCAAAACCTCCTTAAAACTATTCTTAACCTTTGATTCAATAATGTCACTTCTGAGGCTAGTTCAAGTAAACATAGAATTTGGGGGGTTAAAAATATTTAAGCTAAAAAAACTCACCATGGAGTTGGTTACAATAATAAATATTTAGAAATAACACTAGATCCCTGCCTCCCTCACACACAAAAAAACAAACAAACAAATAAATAAAAGCTTTGGTTATAGTGGGATGAGTGCTTTCATTTTCCCCAGGGAAAAATGCTTTATAGATAGCCCATTTGGGGTCATCAAATGACTGAAAAGAGCCACAGTATTTATGTAGCCCTTGGGTCAGGCAAACTTTACGGTGTTCCAGAACATAGCATTATATATATTTATACCATCATGCCTTAGCCCTTGACAGTCTGCTGTTTTCAGTAGACTTCTCTTTTCCTTTTATTTATTCCAATTTCAGATGTTCTTCAAGTTCGCAGCCATTCTACTTCCTTCCATAATGCTTTTATAATTATTCTAGAGCACAAAAACTTCCTCATCTCTGTCTTCTAGAACTGCGTTTTCAATTTTGATCGCATACTCCACTACTGTGACTCAAGCAATATGAAGGATGTCATGAATGTCACATACCAAGTTCATATACAGAAGCTTGTAAATGTCTTACTTGTTGGAAAGAAGAAATAATATGTAGGACTTTAGTATCTGGCATGAATAGTCACATTCCCTTAGTTCAAGTCTCAACCCCCACCATCTTCTAGCTGTGTGATCTTGTGGAAATTGTACGACTTTCCTGGGCCTCAATGTTTTCTTTTACAAAATGGAGATAATTATACTATCCGACTCATTTTATTATTATGTTTTAATGATTATCTGTCTATCATCTGTCTATGCCCTAATCTCCCACAATCAAAATCTGTTCCTTTTTATCTTAATTCGGATTTCTAATAATATGGACATGAACATGACACACCATGACCAAAATTTACTCTGAGTATTCAGAAATTGGTCTTCAATTATACAACCATCTGAACTTGCACAATATATTAAAAAATAGTCATATTAACTATCTCTGGTAGTCTGAAGGTGTTGATCACCGGTAAGTTAGCCAGGGCTCAATCTGGCATGCAAACATTGCTTACCTTCAATAACTCTCATGGAGAATGGAATACAACTTAAAGAAGAAATATCCTAATGCTAACAACTTACAAACATCATATCACCGTGTCCAGTGGCAGTTTACGGGGTAAGATTCCTCCTCCTAAGGGGAGGCCGTCACAAATTGGATAGGAATTGTCCACTCACTCATCACCTCCTTCTTAAAACGTGGTTTTGAGGGATGTGTGTTTGAAAAGTGACCTGACTTGCCCAAGTTCTTTATGTGTCATCAAGTAAAGAGGAAAGAAACTAAAGATGGAATGAAGGTAACTCTGCTTTCAACAGTAGCGTGCTATGCGTAAGGACGCTGGGAATTTCCATTTTGCTATTTCTTAGAGAGTGTGTTGTGCCCTTCTGCTCTCCCAGGTCCTTCTCTTATCCACAAAGACTGACCAAAAAGAAGTTAATCCTATCAGTCCTAAATCATTCCTATTGATTCACTTCTACTAGAAAGCACCACTAATGAAGGACAACAACAACATTAACCCTGAAGAGCTTGAAAAATTAAAAGAACACTCAAGAAATTATCAATTTTAGACATCATTATAAATAATTTATCAATACAAAAACTTGTATTTCTTGTTCTGATTGTGGGTGACTGCTTCACTAAAACACGCCTCAACACACCAAGGATTCTGACATTTCCATGAGAACAGAATCGTAGGCTTGTTTGGTTCACCTGAGGATGTTTTGTGTGCCACCTGCATTTCGGAAGCTCATCTCTGTCGCCCACGTGAGGGGCACATGCCTATTGAGGCAGGAAAGCATCCACGATTCACTCTGTTTCAGAGTAACTCAAAACAACGGTCCTCATCCCACTGAGGAAAGGAGGAATTAAAGGAAGGACACATATCTGAATTACACAGCTATCCAAGGTATGTTTGCAAGAAGTCACAGATATCCAAGTGCCCTTGATTTGTCCTGACTGGGTGCCCAGAAAGGAAGAAAGAGGTTCACCAAGTTGCAGCCTATGGTGCAGGCACTGAGCAATTTCACAGAAACAGGATTGGGAAGGAGAGAGAGAGAGAGAGAGAGAGAGAGAGAGAGAGAGACAGAGAAAGAGAGAGAGAGACTTTTTAAGGCTTTGTGTGTTGAGTCTCCGGTTCATCAGGCTTGACAGTGTTCCTTTAAAAATCAGCACCTCACCTCCATCGATTTTCAACTGTATACTCTTTTTTAAAGCTAGAAACCTTCTATTTTGAGCCTGATGGATGGAGTAAATTAAAAACAGCACCCATAGAGATGAACTTTAAAAAAACTGTTAAATTACTTTTGGAGAAAACGAACAGAATAAGCGTTAAGAGTCGCAGGAATGTTGTAATGTGACTTGGCTGAAATTTGGGGTGCCTCGACCTAGGCCTTCTTGGGGGTTCTCTTGTCTCGCTATTCACTTGATGGCCACTTCAGTCATCTCTGAGCTTCTTCTAGGAGCACGGCATGGCAGTCTGGACAGTCCTGTGTGTGTCCTACAGTGTTTCTATACAGACATATGTTGTTCTTGACTATTTGAGGATAATATTTCTGGAACCAGACCTAAAACCTACAGATTGGTATTTAATGGGACTCTTAGATACAAACATGTAATTTTAGCCTTAGATGGGCCCACAAGAGATCATTAGTTTTCCTTCATAAGCTCTGTTAAAAAAAGAAACTTTGAAGTGACAAAATTATGTACTTATTTAAGAGCTAAGTAAAATTTAAATTCAATCCCTCTCATTCCAGCGTTCTCTTCACTATTCCAATTTTTTAAATAGAAAAATTTAAATAATATAGTTTATGATAAAGCCAGACAACATATTGCACTTCTTCAGGTAACTAACACCAATGACATCATCCTCTGCTGACCAGTGGACTATTTCTTCTCTGATTTGATCAGGCTCCTGTATGGACATCACTGGTGAATTCTCATTCCAAGCAGAGGAGAGGTCATGAAATAGCCAAGAGGTCTTCAAGGATGTGAGTTTCAACGTTGCTTATCCTCGATCAGTACTGATTCTAGCCCAGATGGCATCTACCATGTCATTTCTATGTCCTTGAGTGTCAGTCCGGCAACTACAGACACTTAAGAAAAGCTGGCGAATTCCGTCCCTGAGTGACAGTTCTCACTGTCGTCCTCAGAATAGCTCTTCGCCTTATCTTATACCTTTCTAGAAAACCCTTCTCCTACCCATCTATCTTCTGAGCCATTTCAAATGTCTCTTTTTCCATCAAATCTTCTACTACTCAGCCAGCTCTTTCAATTACAAATAAGTGTCTTTCTCAATTACTCTTGTAGTCCATTTCTCCCAGCTGACATAGGTTTCTCTGCATGGCAGCCTTTCTCTACTTTGCCATGTGTCTTTGTTTGGTGACCCCAATAAGACTATAACATTTAAGAAACGTTTAACATTATTTCCTTCCTTCACACCCCTCACTGTCCATGCTTTATATCCCCTGCCTGCCTCACTCGGTCTTCTCTCTTAACACTCCTCTTCACCCACAGGCCCCTCCAGCCCTGAGGAACTACCTGTAGATTCACGCTTTTCACAGATGACCGTTATGTTTTAGGCCTCCACTTCTTGCTTTGCTTCTGAGATCCTTTCTTCCTTTGTTCTACGGTTCCTACTGCACACTCACCTCAGGCCTTCTATCTGAAGTCTCCCGAACACTGGGATTGACGGGTTGTTATCAGCAATGATCACCAATATTCAGGTTTGGTTTTCTCACATTCCATGGTGTCCCCACTGAAGGTGGGTGTGCCCATGTAGCTTTATTTGGCCAGTGGTATGTTCACGGAAGTATGCTTGCTACTTCCGGGAAGAAGCTTTTTAAAACCAGCCCACGTTTTCCTGTGCTTCCTGCCCTGTGCTCCCTTTTCCCTGACCACTGCATCATTCCAGGCGATGGAGCCTCTTTACTACCCAAGACCGAAGACAATGTGGAAGAAGGGCCCCGGCCAATGTGCGATGAGCAGGTGACACAGGCATGACACGGCCGCTTGTTACTTAGACCACCGGGATGTTAGTCGATGACAGCAGCGTCATTGAGCCCAGCAAGACAACGCAACTGCCTTCATCGCTCCTCCTTGTGGGACAATAGCGCCTTCTCTTGCCTCTACTTCAACACGTACCCAACTGTATTGCTGTTATCTCATTTCCTGTCTGTCTTGCTGGTAGACCATACACTCCAAGAGAACTGACTTATATCCATGTAGCCTCCGTGCCCACCACAGTGTTTGGCATGTAATATCCTCTCAAAAAAATACGTTTAATGAGCAGCAAAGTGCCTGCCCTATTCCAAATACATCCTGACGTTAAAAGTAGTATTTCTGGAATTGTGCTCATCCCACTGTGAGCAAAGCATGCATCCACTCACAGTTGTGGCAGGTGGCCCCGGTGTAACTTGTGTCGCTGCAGTTACAAGAAAAGGTAGTCCAGGACTGGGAGCAGCGTCCACCATGTTCACAGTAGTTTGGCAAACACCTAATGGGAGAAAACACAAAAGCAAACAAAATACACCAAATCAATTGGCATAAGAGGAAAGCAAAAATGTTTCATCCAACTGTATGAATTAATAGTGGAAATTGATTTGCTGTGCCCTTGTTCCTAAGTCATACTTGAATGACATCAAAATAATACAAGTATTACAATTTTTTATTATAAAGATGTGGGGTACAATCCAGGGTTAGGTATACAAAGGTTGACTATGCAGGTACCCTTAAGTATTACAATTTTAACACAAGAGGTAAATCCGCCTTGCATTACGGGACAATGAAAGTCTCAGGTCTGATTTAGGTATTTAAGTGAAGGATTTTAATATTGAGGCAAATTTGTATTGGCTTAAAGTTAATTTAAAGCGGTCAGAATTTGTAAGGTCAGAATTTGTAAGGCTTCATTTACTAAATAACAAAATGTACAAAGATAATCATTTTACATTTTTAAATGGTTTTACATTTTTAAAGGAGGCAGATAATTGAGGTCACTGTGCTCACGCTTCTCTTTAAGATAATAACCAGGTATCTATTTTAAACACCACAAAGGCAACATGAAATCTGAAAAGAAGACAACCATTTATATAACATGCCAGGGAATTCTATTATTTTTTAAAATGCCAACATCATCCTTAAAATAAGGTCTTTAGTGCCGGGCTCAGTGGCTCAGCCTATAAACCCGCGCCTTGGGAGGCTGAGGTGAGTGCATTGCCTGAGCCCGTGGGTTCGAGACCTGCCTGGGTAACTTGACAAGACCTCGTCTCTACAATAAATTTTTAAAAAATAAGCCAGGCGTGGTAGCACACGCCTGTAGTTCCAGCTACTTGGAAGGCTGAGGCGGAAGGATCACCGGAGCCTAGCAGGTCGAAGCTGCGGTGGCCGGGAGCGGCCACTGCACTCCAATCTGGGTGACAGAGTGAGACTCCAACTCAAAAAAAAAAAAAAATAATAAGGTCTTTATTATTTATGGCCAAAACAATATGGCTATTCTGAAAAATATTTTCACCATATGCATCAAAAACTCCATATCATTTATATAACTGGAATTAATAATCACACTTAGATGAATCTCTCCTAAGATATTCAAAATATAAAAACTATATACGCTGATTAGTGTTATTCACAATGACAACAGTCCTAGTGGTGACTCAATGTAAGTATCCACCATTAGGAAATTACTTAGGAAACTGTAGTGTACATGATTAGTGGACACTCACACAGCCACAACAACTGATGTGGAGAAGAAAGACTCTCACAGACCGACACTAAGCTAAGTAAAAAATTAAGATACGAAGAATGAACACAAGGAAATAAAATACACACTTTACAAAATTCAAATGCGGTGGGAAGGAAAAACAGTAAGACTTGGACCAACGGGAGAGAAGGCAATGTTAACTTTTTCTAGGTAGAAATCATGGACTTTAGGGAGACATATATTTGAGTTCAAATCCCATTTACTGCATGATACCTTTGGTAATTCTCCGTACCTTTTAAACTATTGCCATTAAGGGATAAACTAGCAAGGGCTTAATAAATGTAGAAAATAAAATTAAGAGTAAAAGCAATGGTGAGTACTAGAATTCTTCAAAACAATCTTTATGGAGAGTCTGAGAGAGCAAAGAAAAAAAAAATTCCATCAATTTAGGAAGCAAGCCGGTATAAGCAATGAAGTTAAAAAAGTGGTATAATACAATAAATGGGTCCATGGTGGAGACACTGAGACTCTCAGGCATGCAAAAATAAGATGATTTACTCTAACTGTCCTATATAGGTGGGAAACCCTCCAGCAACAAAGCCCAGAAACTAATATTCCTGCATATGTTCAGACGTATTATTAGAAAATTTCTGCTCAGCACAGCAAACATACAATTGTGCTGACAGGGCTTATGTTTGGTAAACGCTGGTTGAAAACTTTGTGGTATCCGACTATGGCTTAAAGAACAGAGGAGGAAGAGTAGGAAACAAAACAAAACAAAACAAAAAGGGCCCTGTACTTTTGCTATGAAATGTATTCTCACACACACACACACACACACACACACACAAACAACTAGAGGAATAATCAAAGAAAGTGTTCCCTCCCTCTTCAAATTCTCCCCTTCCCACCCACTCTTCTGGTCTCGGTGGAAAGGAAACTGCACAGGCTTGTCCCTTGGGTAACCTGGAGTCCCTGTCCCTCTGTGAGCCTGTGCTGTGGGGAAAATGTCATCCAGAGGCCAGGTAAGCAGCTCCCGGCAAGCCCTGAAGGACAGCCTGGGGAGATAACGCTGTTTGGAACTCCTGTCGCCACCCCTTTTTTCTTTTCTCCCTGCTTCCTGCTTCCCAATACTGCTTCTCCCACCATTTACCTTTTGCCAGGTTTTTCTCTTCAGATGCTGCCAAGTTTTCCATGACCTCTCTACACCCTCTTTCCCTGAATGTCATTCCCTCTTCCCTTCTCCCCTTCTCTCCTTCTCTCTCTCTCTCTCTCTCTCTCTCTCTCTCTCTCTCTCTCTCTCTCTCTCTCTCTCACAGACACACACACACACACACACACACACACACACACACACACACACACACACACAGATTTCCATGATCAGCAGATAATGGTATTATTGCTGCCCTCTCCCCAGCAAACTAGTAATTGCTTTAAGAATTTTGGAAAGCTGAGCAAAGCAAAGTCCACAGGTGCTTATCCTCTAGTTCTTTTGATTTGGGCAACAAGAATGTCCAGAGTCACCTCTTTCCGGTGGCTGAAGCCATAAAATAAAAAAATCCAGATGTTCGCAGTGGCTGTGCTTTCAGCCGTAAGAAGAAAATTTGTCCACAGTGGAAGATAAACAGAACAGCAGCAAGAAATACTGATGTGCAGCAGGTGGCAGAAAAGAGAGATGGAGAAGGTTCTGGAAGTATTCATGTGGGTGCTGCCCAGACTTGGATGCACCTGCAAACTTGCTGTCAGGTGGCTGTTTTAATTGATACTGGGTTCTGTCAGATAACTTGAGATCCTTCCAGAAAAGTCCTCATTTCAATCAAGCTAGCTCAAGTTGGGATTATCTTGCTTTCCACTAACAGAATCTTCAAATTTTTAAAACAGCATCCTATAATTACAAGAAGTAATAAAAACACATTTTTCCTGTATTCCAAACTTTAAAATATCTTGACAACTCAAGATTATCAGATCCAATTGGACATGTAGGGCAGGGGCTCAGCGAAACTGTAAGAAATATCTGGGCACTTTGAATACATCTTTAATAAGCCTCACATGGATGCTGTATTGTACTTTCAGTAAACTCAATTTGCCAATAAAAATTTAGACTAGAAGCTTATTTGTCTAGGGTCACTCGAAAAACCAATGATGTATTTCTGAGGGGGAAAACAAAGACTGGTATAAGGGAAAATCTAATATTCCCAGAATGAGATAACAAATGAATGAGCACTAATAGGGCTGCCTTCGAGCTTGGTTCATTGTGGTTCAACGCACACTGTGATTAGAAAAACTCATCTGTAAAGTAGATGCTTGAAATAAAAGATGCATAAGCCCAATTTGCTGATTTAAAAAGGGCAGTTTCATGAGTATAATTTCCATATTCTTTTTTAATCAGTTCATTTTAACTGGTGTTTTGTTTCTTTTTCTCTCCACCTAGCATAAACTGAACACTGAAGACACAAACCCAGGAGATCAGTGCAGAGCGACCGAAATGAAAAGAGTGCGTGAAGTATAAGGGCACTCACTCTCTAGGTGTAAAGCCCTTAATTCAAATCGCTAGGGGATAATCACTCTGAGCATCTATCTTCGAAAATCCTAATGATACTGTGTACATAACTGGATCTGGGTGGGTGAGGCCTCCTTTGCCGCACAATGCTTAACAAAGAAAGCTTTCGGCATGGGCACGATAGCAGTCCTCTTACTCTCCAAAGACCAGATAAGCTAGCACAGCGAGGTGTCCCAGGAAAGCCTCAGCTAGTGTGGCAGACACATCAGAAGTTGTCTGCCTCTGTATAAAAGCAGAATGAGCACCGTCTTCAGGAAAGTGAAAACAAGCATTGGATAAGGGGCACAAAAGACCTAGGAATGAAAGGAGGAAAAAAATCACAAGGCCAAAAGTTATTATCATATGAGAATTTATAATTTCCCTCCTAATCAAAACTTATTCTGAAAGAGAAGGATCATTACTAGGTAGAGTTGTGGACAACCCAGGTTATAGATGAAGTGGGAAGACTCTTCCAGAGTAACCCAAGGACCTACAAGTGGTCACAGTCCAGTCTCTGGAGACACATGGTTCAGACCTCATGGTTGTTGTGTGGAACATTTTGTTGTTCACAAGAGATGGAATAGAACAAAATATTTCTCTGCAAAGGCTGTTGTACATCAGTGGAGACAGCCAAAGAAGCAGCTTCAGATCAGGGGAAGGATTTATAGGATGTCGGGAGATTGAAGCACTTAGTAGATGAGATGCAGGCATTTCTGAGAATTTAAACCAGAGTCCAATTTCAAGCATCCAGGCAAGCCCCCTTCCAGAACACATCCTCTCTAGGTTGCATTAGGAAGGATAAAAAGACCCCTGCAGTTTTCCTTTCGAAAGATCAGCGTGGTTATTTTTCTAACTCAGTTTCAGCTGGGACCAAGCTGGTGTTTCCAGCTGGAGTGGATGAGGGTTGGGGAGGTGTTATGAAAGCAGTGGGAATCGAGACAGTTCAGGAAAACGCAGTCTGTCCATTTCTTTTTAATTTGGAGAGTTTCGCAGAAGAAATATGAAGTTTTGGCTTCTCTCAAACACAAGCCGGATTACTGAGCAAGTCTCATGGCTACATACTAGCAACGTCCACGTTCAGATTTTGAGTTCAATCCTGTCTCCTAAATTCCAGACCCACATACCTGGCTGCCTGCTGGACAGCCCCCCTGGGTGTCAATAGAGCTCTCCAACTTTGCACACCCAAGCCTGACTTTCTGTCCTCTTCCCCTGCCCTCTCCCCCGCCCCCAGCCCTACCTGCTTCACCCCAATTCCTCCCTGTCACCGTCCCTGGCAACACGTCCTTGCCAACGCGCAGGCCCCAAACTTGAAGATACGCTCCTTCGGCAGCCCATCTCGAAGGTGTGAACAAATCCTGCAGGCCGGGCCTTCACAAGCTGTCCTGCTTCTGGCCGCTTCTCTCCCTCTCCTGATACGGCTCTGGTCTGAGCCACCAGAGTGTCTCACTAGAAAAAAATGCCATGATCTGCTGACTGGTATCCCAGCTTCTATACTTGACCTTTTCAAACAATTCCCAGCACAAGGGCGAGGGGGGTTCTTTTAGAAGCTAAGGCAGATCAGATTAAAACGCTCTTCACTGGCTCCCTATTTTATTCAGGGTGAAAGCGACATCCTTTAATTGACCTACAGATTCTTAATGATCTGTCCCCAATCCTCCAAGCGCACCCCAACTCTTTTCCCTTTTCTACATCTGCTTCAGCCGCGTGGAACTTCTTGCTGTCCCAAAAGCACACCAGGAATGCCCCTCTGTCAGGGCTTTTGCGGCGAATTTCTCTCTGCCCAGAATGTTCTTCCCGAGATGTCCACAAGGCCCACGCTGTCTTTTTGAGTCAGAGTCTCACTCTGTCGCCCAGACTGGAGTGCAGCTGCCGCTCCCGGCCACCGCAGCCTCGACCCGCTGGGCTCCGGCGATCCTTCTGCCTCGGCCTTCCGAGTAGCTAGAACTACAGGCGTGCGCTACCACACCCGGCTCATTTCGATTTATTGTAGAGATGAGGTCTCGCCAAGTTGCCCAAGCAGGTCTCAAACCCACAGGCTCAGGCAATTCACTCACCTCCGCCTCCCAAAGGCGCGGGTTGACAGGCTGAGCCACCGAGCCCGGCTAAGGCCCACTCTTAACTCAGTTCATGTCTCAGCTCAAGCGTTACCTTCCCAAGGAGCTCTTGCACCAAAAGTTGCCCCTTTCCTCTCTGTGCGATTCCTCTTCCCTTCCCTGCCACATGCTTTGTTTTGTTTTTGCTTTGTTTTTGCCTTTAGCATTTATTATCTTCCAACGTATTGAACACTTTACTTATGTGTGAAGTTTATGATCCATCATCTGTCTCCCTGTAAATAAATGTAAGCTCCACGGGGCCATTGTCTGTTGTCTGTTTGGTTCGCGGAGGTAAACGGGGTAAGAACTCTGTAAATGGTTGTCAGCTGAATGAATAAATGAATGAGTGAGTGTGTGAAAGAATGGACAGGCATTTCCGAGGTTTGTAGCCCGCTGAGGCTTCCCTCCGTTAGCTAAGCTGCTTCAGTCAGCCACAGCTTCACTGGCCTCCACCTCTTTGCCGTTACCTGCCTGCCTCTGAGCAGTACACTGAGAGCTGAGTGGGAAAGAGGGAAGATAAGAGCTTCCCTGTTGCTGTGTTTTAAATGGTGAGGTGACAGTGACACAAGAAAAGAGAGCCTTCTGGGCAACTACAGGCGAGCAGCAACTGAGAGAGGGGAGAGAAACCCAGGATTCACCAGGTGGAGAAGGAAGATGTATACCATGAATTGGATGCTCTTTAGTGGCCGACAAGGGAGACAAGCGAATGATGCAATTCCTTCTGATTACTTAATGGTGATTGAACTGCACTGTTGAACTGTAACAATTCCATCACCTAAGTTCCTAGAAAGATAATTGTCCTCAAACTAGATCAGAAGCCAAGCACTATTGTATGATGCGAGTTAAAGTTTAGAAATATCTAGTATTCCCCGTGAAATCTGTGCACCCGCTTTTATAGATTTTAATGAGATAAAGTCTGCTGAAAAATTCAACTTACTCATCTAGCTCACCTTAATTCTTGTTGCCTTTAACCAGATATTAAAAAATGTAATGCAATAACCTTAAACCATCCTTAGGACCGTTTTTTTGTTGTTGTTTGTTTGTTTTTTGAGCCAGAGTCTCACTCTGTTGCCCAGGCTGGAGTGCAATGGCTTGATCATAGCTCACCATTGTCTCAACCTTTTGTCCTCAGGCAATCCTTCCGCCTCAGCCTCCTGCGTGGCTGGGACTATAGGCATGAGCCGCCATGACAAGTTAATTTTTTACTATTATTATCATTATTTTGTAAAGATGAGTTCTTGCTGTGTTGCCCAAGCTGATCTCAAATTCCCAGCCTGATGCAATCCTTCCACTTTATCCTCCCAAAGTGCTAGGATTATAGGCATGGGACACAGCACCTGGCTCTAATAATTTTTAACCAATCATTTTGCTTTTTTTTTCTAACCAGTCTCCTACAAAATATCTCCACTAATAGGCAATCTTGATCTTGGCTTTCTCAAAGGCTTTTCTTTTGCCAGCAAGCTTGAAGCCAAAATGGTGTGCTCATAGTCACCTATGCGATGCTGCTATAACAGTATTATTCTCCATATTTTATAGATGAAGAAAGTGAGACTAGATGAGGTTGAATAGCTTGTCCAAGTGTGAAGTGACAGAGTCAGGAAGGCAAGCCATGCTGTCTGCCACTAAGCCTCTACTTCGGGGCACTGTGTATCCTCCTTGTACCAAATGCCGGATCATCTCCTTAGAAGTGAGTCCTAACCAAACATCTCAGGGAATCACTTCTGTCAAAGTAGGGAGTGGGACCTTGGCATAGTTTGCCCACAGATACCTACCACTGTTATGCAACTTGGATCTGTCGGTTTAGCTTTTTAAAAGATATTTTTGGTAGGGACAGGGATCTTAACAATATGACAAGTGGATTAATTGAGAACAAATGAATACACTCAAGAATAAAAAAGATATGTAGTATAATTAGTATAATGATATATAATTCATTGTATAAATTCTTTATGGTGGGAAAAGAAGTTTCAATTCTATTTTCAATCCTTCTTCACTACTAATTTGTGAAATCCCTGAAACAGAGTAACCAAGAAGATAGCCCCTGCCCTGTTATATTGGACTTTATATTTTTCAGATGACAGACACTTTTTCTGTGTCCTAAGCCTAGCCTAGTTAATGTGGTTTTTTTCTTGATCTTAACACTAATGTCAGAAAATTTTATACTCCGCTTACTTTTAGTAGTAGAACATTATTAGTTATCATCGTAAGCCAGATAAAGTCATTTAACTTCCCCAACATTTTACATATCATTTAAAATACATTTGAGTTGTAGAGTCCCACAAATACAGAAAAATGAAGAGTTTATCGGTGTCTATTACGCAGATAGAAAATACATTCAAGATCCGTTTTTGGTCTTTGCATTCCAGCATCTGACTTTTGGGGCCAGTTTACTGTGACTGCCGCAAAGCCCTCAACTAGCATCTAAACGTGGGCACCATTGTGCTCCACCAGTTGCTAACAAGAATCATACTCAAATCTTCAACACTAAGTACGCTCAGTGTGTTCCTTAGATATGCAACTTTTAAGCCTAGAAATTTCTGATTTTAGTATCCAAAGATCAAGATAATCAAAACTATAGTATGAGTACTTTTGAGGGTGAAGAAAAAATATGGCAATGAAAGAGAAATATGATCCCAAAGCCGGTCCTGGCTAGAAATTCTGTGTGATGTAATCTTTTTTTTTTCTGGGAAAAAATAACATTCCTGTATTTTAAAAAAATATTTAAGCATATTTATGATGGATTTTCAAAAGATTAAGACTTTATATCAGCTGACTGTTAATCTTGGGAAGAATCTTACTTAGGACCTTAAAGTCTTGCACTGTCATTGAGTCTGATAATCAATAATTGGGTTTTTAATTTTTTTTAAAGTAAGTCTGACAAGGAATATCTAATTCCTCTATCTTCCTATAAAATTTTCCTGCAAGACTACATTTTTTAATTGACCTGCTATAGATCTTTTCCCTTGTAGGAAGATTATATTACAAGTTTGAAAATGCGTTTAATAGTCCTTTTTTGCTTGTAGTTTTAAAGAGAATTTAGCCTGAGTATGATCTTTGTAAACTTCAGTTTAAAACATGTGAGACAACCAATTTAGATCTTTAAATCTTATTTAGTAGAACATCTAAGAAAGAATTAAGTTCACTTAAATTAAATGTTCATTTTCTGGATGTTCAAGTTTTGTAAGCATTTGTCACATTCTGTTTGTTAACGCAGTAAATTAAAGTACTTGGAAACTACTATAATACATTATAAATGCAGCTTAAAATATGTGAAGGTACTTAAATAACTAAATCCAGGATTAAGCATTTTCAAAGGTCTCTTAGACCTGATTGCTAAAACCTGCTAGATTTATAAATAGAATAAGATTTTATAAGCCGAATTAAAAATAAAGAAGAAAAAAAGGGGAAAAAAACAGGATTTTAAAATTTTAAGAAATTCAAGATCACTTTTTTAAAACCAAAAATAAACCTTGCTAACAGTCTGTTCTGCATACAACCATCACCGCTTGTGGGCACCAAAACACAAGTATCAGCACCTGCACTGGCTCACTAGTCTGCTCTGAAGTCTCACTTCTGACACCTGCATCACAGAGGAGCATCCTAGCTCCTCTGTGGGTTCTGCACGACGCCTGGGCGCCTGACGCTTGAGGCAGTTTCCATTTGTACAGCCTAGAGTACTGAATCTCTCTAGTTTCCCTGCCTCCATCTGTGTCTTTGTTAATATGGTGGATAATTTTTGGTGAAAATAATAGGTTTTCGGTTGACTCTATTTGACAAATTCTTCTCCCCAATACCCTAACTCCCATAGGCAGTAACTGAAAAACTCTGGATTTTATTTCATTTTTCTTGATTTGCAAATGCTACAGAAGATGTTTCATTTTAAGCTGGGCTCGGTGGCTCGGCCTGTAATCCCTCGCCTTTGGGAGGCTGAGGTGAGTGGATTGCCTGAGCCTGTGGGTTCGAGACCCACCTGGGCAGGCGAGACCTCATCTCTACAATAAAAAAAAAAATTAGCCGGGCATGGTAGCACGCGTCTGTAGTTCCAGCTACTTGGAAGGCTGAGGCGGAAGGATCACCGGAGCCCAGCAGGTCGAGGCTGCGGTGGCCGGGAGCGGCCACTGCACTCCAGTCTGGGTGACAGAGTGAGACTCCGACTCAAAAAAAAAAAAAGTTTCATCTCATTTTATTTGCATTTTTAAAATACTGGGTATTCAAGCATTTCATTTTTCTTGTGTTCTGATCATTTCTTTTCGGACAACACGTTACTTCTTTATGACCTTTGCCAGGTTTTCCATGTTATACTTCTTTCTGTTCATGCAATGAGTGAGGGACATGGCAACTGACATAGTGCCATTTCCAAAATCTGCTTTGACCTAGAATTCTACTTCTTTGAATAATTTCCCAGAATTACTTCTTATATGTACAAAAATTTGTAAAAGTATTTGATAATAGTTAAAAAATGATAAATAGAAGCATAGTCCATCATTGGGGGAATAGTTAAATGAATAATGGTATACACATAAAATGAAATACTTTGAGAAAACTAAAATGAATAATGCATCTATATGTAAGGATACTGGAAAGCTCTTCAACGTATATTATCAAGCACAAAAAGCAATTTGGGGAATAAAATGTATAGTTTTTGCTCTTATTAAATAGAAAGAATAAGGTTTGGGAGAAAGTAGACCAAACTCGTAATCTGTTGATAGCAATTAACTGTGGGAATAAAAGTAGCATCTCATTTTTTAAACATATTTCTGGGTTGCTCATGGTTTTTGAAATAAGTTTGGAAGGAAATACATATACATATATATATATATATATATGTATATGGTGTGTGTGTGTGTGTGTGTAAGAGGCAGGAAACAAAAAAATCCCGGAATTATCTTTTGGAGTGCAGGCCTCCCGCAGTCGGTGAGTGTTCTAAGAACCTATCAGCATCAGTGTACCAGCCAGTGTTGTTATGAGAGTTTGCGTATGGCTTCAGAAAATATTTTTTTTGAAGATTCTTTCAACTCATTTGCTCATTTCATGATGGGCGATTTATGAGCACACCTACCCACACCATGCTGAGAGTTCAACCGTTTCTGACCAAAAACCAGCATAACTTCCGTGCCCCACCCTCCCTATTCACCTGACCTCTTCCTGCGCGACTCCTTTTGAGGATGCAAGAAGTCCTCAAAGGAAATGTTTACCAATGTAGAAGAGGTGAAACAAAAACATGGCAGAAACACTGAAAGGCATCAAAATTGCCGAGTTCGAAAACTGTTTTGAGCAGTGGAAAAAGTATCTCGATAGGCGTATTGCACTAAATAGAGAGTACTTTTAAGGTGACTAAAGTTTAAACATGTAAGAGTTTATACACAATTTTTTATTAATGAATTCCGGGTTTTTGGGGTCCCCCCCCAACACACACACGTGCTTTTAAATAGTGGCAAAGAGAAATTCATCCCGCCTAGGAAATTTTCTCCAAAAAGAGAGAGTCAAGCCATCCTGAGGTTCATTCTCAACCCAGGGATAAATCCAGTAGGACAAGAAAAGTTCAGACATACAAGGATGAGACAGTGTCCCTGGAAAGGTGGGTGCTGGGATAGTATGATGGCCAACATGTTCAATGAACCCAAGAGGCGCCAGGCCTTTCCAGTGGTCATTGTTGGACTCAGGTCTCAACATAATCACAGAGGTGTGTATGCAGTTTCCTCTCTTATGTGACGTTCTCAAGGCTCAGCGAGTTGCACATCACCGGCGAGAGCAGAGTGGGCATTCAAGCCCAGGTCTAACTGACTCCCTCTACCTTCCTCATCAAACTCTGGAAACACAACTAAGTTGGTGGAGCCTTTGCTCCTTGGGAACAAAGTCCGTCTGGTAATACACACCATTCACTATAGCCTTTTATTCATTTGTTTATATTTTAAGTCACTTCTAAAAATTAAAAGAATCCTTTACCTCATAAAATAAACACAGTGGGTAACTGTGTGCCCAAGTGCCTATGCTTCTATTGCAGTTATTTAAACATGTGTACTTTTTTTAGAAACATGCCCCCAAATTGTCAACTTGAACACACCTAGAGAAAGTCATCTGTTATAAGATAGGTCAGCTTAAAAATGCCCAGTGTGTTAGCCAGGCTCAGTGGTTCGGCCTGTAATCCCGCGCCTTTGGGAGGCTGAGGTGAGTGGATTGTCTGAACCCGCGGGTTTGAGACCTGCCTGGGCAGCAAGACCTCATCTCTACAATAAATAAAAAAAAATCAGCCAGGCGTGGTAGCACATGCCTGTAATTCCGGCTACTCGGAAGGCTGAGGCGGAAGGATCGCCGGAGCCCAGCAGGTCGAGGCTGCGGTGGCCGGGAGCGGTCACTGCACTCCAGCCTGGGCGACAGTGAGACTCCAACTCAAAAAAAAAAATGCCCAGTGTGCTTGTATAAAAACTTATGGCAGTACGTTTTCCTCCCTGTTAAATTTCCTTCTTCTACGTTTCCCATAACAGACCTGAATGAATAGGATACCTATTGACAGGGCTTTGAAATTCCCAAATGTTAAGATAAACGGTTCTCTATACACCAGTCTGGATGTGTTTATGCTTCATAAAGTAATCTTCCTTTTTAAAAATTCTCATTACCTCTTTATACAATTGAAAGTCAGTTTCAATTTCTATACGCCTTCTTTGGAGACAAAAGAACAAAACATTTCAGTAGTCCTCAAAATGCAAGTTGACTAATGTAAGCTGTTTAATGAAGCTCATACATTAAAAATCAGCTAAGTTGCGTTCCTTTGTCTGTTTGCTTTAATTAGCAGCCAACTGCATTGATCTTGTTTTGGTCAGATAGCTTTTCTGAAAGCTTTTGAAACCTATTTCTATGCCTCTCCATTCTGACAATTACCATAATCCCATTTCACCCCCATGGTTGGATCTTCATTATAATTGAAATTTGTTGTAATTACAGCAGATGCAGGCATTAAGGAATTAAGGGAATAAAAAGAAAAGTGTCAGAAGTCGGTTTCCTAAATTTTCCAGGGTCTAGTTCACAGCAGGGAGTCAACTGTGGAGTGTTGCTGAGAATTCCCAGGTAATGGGCAAACAATGATGAACAAATGAGTTTGCGTTGCACACCAAGGATCCCAGGAGCGCTGCTGAATTCAGGAGGAAGCCAGGGGCCTGAGGTCAACAGGTCTCCCCCTGCACTGACTCCTGACGGAAACTGAACCTCTTCACTCTACTGCAAACCTAAAGTTTATGACCAAGCATAACCCAGCACTCTTCTAAGGTCAGTTCTTCAAAACAGAGGCCATTCAGACTCACAAAGCGTTTATCAACGTCATCCACACTAATACTGTGTATATGACCAGCATTCCACGGCTATGAAACTAATAGCAAGTCATTGTTACCTGACTACATCAGAAGCAAAAAAAATACTCTCTGCCCCTAAATAATAAAACACTGCACCCCCAAGCATTTTACAAAGGAAGAGATCTGCCCATTAGCCTGCTGTGGATTGTTCTGACTAAATAGGACAGAACTGGATTTCTCAAATCAACCCATTTACCTCAAGGCATTCCAACAGAATGGATATACACCACACAATTTATAGATGAGGAATTTGGTCAGATTGTTCTACCTCACATTCGTTAGGTAAAGAGTTTTGGGTTCCTTGTACTAGCAGGATTTTGTTTAGCATCATGAATACGGCACCTCAGTCAGAATACTGGGTCCAATCAGGAAATGAACAGACAGTAGAGCTCTCCAGATGGACATGATGGGCTTATTCTTAAATTTTAGGACATCACTCAGATCCCACTATGAGCAGAAATCATTCCATTGTATGGCTGGGTGTTCCTCAAACTTTGTTTAAAATGAAGATTCTGATGCAATGGTTCCGCATGTATCATAAGCTTATAGGTGATGACAATACCACTGGCTCCGAGGCCTCATTGTATAGCGAAATCTGGACTAGACTCAAGAACCATTCTGGAGAGATGATCCAGAGGGATTGCAAGTTGCAGGGCTTTATTTTTCCCCTTGCCTCTTGTCTTTGGTCTCTTTTGCAAATATCTATATTTGTTTTGGAAGCTGTAAAATAAAATGGTGCAGTTTTCAGTGGTGTTCCTCATCAACTTTTAGCACACTGCACCCGCAATATTTCAGCTTTGTGCTTCGGGTTAACTCTGGAGTCTTGGAGGCACATCTTCTCCTGCCTTTCCTGTGACTCCCGTGAACTTCCAGTGGGTGTGTCATCGATGGAGAAGATGTCTCACTGCACCACCATGTGTCATCGAGTCTGCTTAGGCCCACGCAAGTAGAATGGATGCAGGGAGGGTACAGTTACTCCACAGCCTTGTCTAGGGACATCTGTGTGCCCCATGCTCTTCCCGCTGCATCATAATGAAGAAGGAACCAGGGAATGGATGAACAACGATAGCAAGTGGTAGCACAAACGATACATTTGTCTGGTCTTTTTGTCCAGTCTGTCTAGTCTAGCCTTGATGGCCTCGAGCTTATGGAATGCACACGGTTCTCACATTTAAATGTTTTTGGAAAGCAATTGCATCTACTTTTGAAAGCTTCTGAATCAGACTTAGGGAAAGTAAGGTATCTAGAACTTCTATCATTGGACAGCTTTTGTGTGTGAATCAAGATTGGCCCAATATTTACCAACCAAAATAGAACAGCCAAATAAAATAATGCTGAGGTGAACGCATGACTATAATTAGTGACACTCTCACACCCTGGGTCAAGGCATTTCACAGTTGTTATAGACCAACTTCAGAAATATTTAAGTTAATCTTCAAAGACTATTCTTATTTGATATGGACAGACCTAAAATTGTATTTGATGGGAAAAAAGGATTTCATTACATTAAAATAAAGTGAAAACCACTCACGTAATACAAGCCAAGTAGGGTATAGATTACAATTGGATTCATCAGTATCCTTCTTGGTCACATTATCCAGACTCCTCTGGGTTTTCTTTTCTTTTCTTTTTTTTTTTTGGAGTTGGAGTCTCACTCGGTCGCCCAGACTGGAGTGTAGTGCCGCTCTCGGCCACCGCGGCCTCGACCTGCTGGGCTCCGGCGATCCTTCCACCTCAGCCTTCCGAGTAGCTGGAACTACAGGCGCGCGCTACCACGCCCGGCTAGTTTTTGATTTGTTGTAGAGATGAGGTCTCGCTGCCCAGGCGGGTCTCGAACCCGCGGGCTCAGGCCATCCACTCACTTCAGCCTTGGGTTTCATTCTCCAGTGGTGACTACCACTGCCCAAGGTGACCCTTGCCATTCTAGTCACTGCTGTGGTCTCTAGAACCCGTGGATGGACAGATACCAGAGAGGTTTGAATTGCCCAAGATTCTGATCCATTTTGGCACATTACAAAGTTTTTAAATTTTCACATTAAAGGTTATGCGATAAAATTAATTTTAAGCTGCTGTTTGAGAACCAGAGAGCCAAGGTCTGTACCCAGAGGCTACCACGTCTGAACCTGGAGACCGGAGTGAGAGTTGGCCTGGGACTGTTCCCTTGTGCCCCAATGTAAATACAGCATGAGCTCCTTCACAGAGGTGACAGTGCACTCAAACCACCCAGGCTTCGGATTAGAAAGACCTAAATTCGAATCCCAGGGTGACCCTTTCTAGCTCTGCGACATCTGAAGTGGTTCATGCTTTAAGAGTTGTCGTTTCCTCATTTATGAAATTAAGGCAAAACAGTCTGAAGCAAGGTAGGAATTAAATGAAGTCTTGTAAAATGTAAATAAGTGTGAATTCATTATTGTCGTCATCTAAACAGTGTGACACAGACACAGGCTGTTTTCTTCCTTTTCTTTATTTTTTTTAACTGATATGGTTTTTCCAGTTCATGGAGAGAGAAATTTGTTTTGCACATTGCTAAGCTCAGTTTGCTACTCAGCCTGTCTATGCAGATCTGGTACTGCCATTCTCTGTTACTAAACACAAGAGCTGTGAAGAAAGGTCACGTTTCATTTTTGTTCACTTAAGTTCCATCATTTTCCTGTCCATGTGAGCAGCAAGCCCAGATTCTTGGAGCAAGTCGAGCAGCTTCTGCTCCGTTTTGGCTGAGATCGGCATTTGGGGCTTGAGAGGTGAGGCAGAGAGACCCGGCCCACACCCAGTGACAGAGATGGCCCAGCCAGAAAACCCCTGATGGCCACAGGTTGTTGCAAATAATTCGAACCACAGGCAGTCAACAGCTATCGGTCCCTGGCTTTGTGTCTATTCTAGGAATGGGTTCTGAATCCAATTAGAGCTAAAATGCCACAATCTTTGCACATTAAGATGATGGAGACCAGCCGGGCTCGGTGGCTCAGCCTGTAATCCCGCGCCTTTGGGAGGCTGAGGTGAGTGGATTGCCTGAGCCCGCGGGGTCGAGACCCGCCTGGGCAACTTGGCGAGACCTCATCTCTACAATAAATCAAAAATGAGCCGGGCGTGGTAGCACGCACCTGTACTTCCAGCTACTCGGAAGGCTGAGGCGGAAGGATCGCCGGAGCCCAGCAGGTCGAGGCTGCGGTGACTGGGAGAGGCTGCGGTGACTGGAAGAGGCCACTACACTCCAGTCTGGGTGACAGAGTGAGACTCCAACTCAAAAAATAAAATAAAATAAAAAATAAAAAAAGATGACGGAGACCGCAAACATAATGGAAAACACTCAAGTCTTCTTTTCTAGAATTATGATTTTTTCTTTCAGTTCATTTAGATTCTTCAGCATCTAACTTAAAGACAGTGAAGAATGTGGCCTGATAAGTCTTACACTAATGATAACTTTAGTCGAAAATGTTGAAAACCCAATTTAAGTCATTTTGGGAGGCGAAATATACATGAGCTCAAACAAGAGCTGGACAGCTATAAACAACTGTCCAAGACGCTGGACCTGGGGACATGAGCATGCCAGGGGCTCTCTCCTCCCCAGCCTGTTTTTCGCTGTGGGTTAACTTCACTCATTCTGCTGCATCCTGCTTACTCCCTGTGCCGGGACTGTGGCTGTCAATTGCTGAATTTAGCAGCCTAAGGATTCCCCTGTGAGCAAATACATGTGAGAATTCCTGGAAAAGACTCTTAAATGTGAGAATTCCTGGAAAAGACTCTGTTTGGTCTGGCTGGCTGGACCAGCCACCCTGGCCATGATGAAGATTTATGTTAAGAGTTGAGAACTCAGCCGGGCTCGGTGGCTCAGCCTGTGATCCCGCGCTTTGGGAGGCCGAGGTGGGTGGATTGCCTGAGCCCGCGGGTTCGAGACCCGCCCGGGCAACTTGGGGAGACCTCATGTCTACAAAAAATCAACAATCAGCCGGGCATGGTAGAGCACGCCTGTAGTTCCAGCTACTTGGAAGGCTGAGGCGGAAGGATCGCCGGAGATCAGCAGGTCGAGGCTGCGGTGGCCAGGAGCAGCCACTACACTCCAGTCTGGGTGACAGAGTGAGACTCCAACTCAAAAAAAAAGAGTTGAGAACTCCCAGAGAACCACAAGGTAGTAGATGAAGAGGAAGGGAAACCCCAGATAATGACCCAAAAGGAGGTCCCAGACAAAATTATAGATGGTTCTAAAGGATTTCCCACGGTTCCCCTTTAATACAGGAATCCACAAGCTTCCTGTCTCCATTGTCTCTCCCCTTGGCATAAAAATTCCCTTTGTCATTTTAGGCTCTGTGGAAGATCCATCCCCAAAACAGAATTCCCCAAATTAATAAACCATAGTACAAAGTCCAGTCCTTAACTGCTTCTATCAATTGCATGTTTATTCAGTTGGAATCATATGCCATGTTGACATCTCTCGACGGCTGAGGTCACCCCTCATTTTGTTCTAATTTTTTTCCTGTTGGGCAAGGAAAAAAGTGGAGAGTCTTCCTGCTCTCACGGTCTCCTCCTCGTCTATGAAAGGTGCCACAGCACTCTGTCACTCGCTGCATAGTGGCTCCACTGAACCCACACATGGCCTGATACCACCATTGCTGGCATCAAGGTCGGTATGTTTGCTATCTCTACGGGATTTGGGGGAGACAGATTCTGCTCCCCACTTTTTTGCTTCATTTTCCCCCAGATTTTGACACATGTAAAATAAAGTTAACAGCCGGGCTCGGTGGCTCAGCCTGTAACCCCGTGCCTTTGGGAGGCTGAGGTGAGTGGATTGCCTGAGTCCGCGGGTTCGAGACCCGCCTGGGCAGCAAGACCTCATCTCTACAATAAATTAAAAAAAATCAGCCGGGCGTGGTAGCGCATGCCTGTAATTCCGGCTACTCGGAAGGCTGAGGCGGAGGGATCGCCGGAGCCCAGCAGGTCGAGGCTGCGGTGACCGGAAGCGGCCACTGCACTCCAGTCTGGGTGACAGAGTGAGACTCCAACTCAAAAAAAAAATAAATAAATAAAGTTAACATCGCTACCAGGTATTGAACTCTAGACTCAGTGTGCTCGACTTAGTATTAGACTATCACAATGTCTACTTCAACTAATCAATAACACAACCTTGTACGACAAGTATCTCCATCTCCATGAAAGGGAGGCTCACATATGTGTGTACTGAGGTATGCACCAAAAGCATAATTTCCCCGTGCTAGAAGGAAGAAAGAGGCATAGGAAAGTACCTCTCCGGGTAAATGCTTGTTTTGTAGAGAAAAGGGAAACGTGAAAGCCAATGTCTGCTGATGAACCTCTAGTTCTATTTCATGCTACCATTTGAAGCCACTTTGTCTACACTTCCGCCTGCCTCCTGGAGGTGGTGCCGCGTAGCCAACAGTAAACAACACACACTGGTCCCCAGTGTTTTCTCTGAGTTATTCACTCTAGGGCAGCATCCACAAAGTGCAATATGTGGATGAGTAGTTTTGTGGAAAGAAGGGTTTGTAATCATATGTGAAATCATGAACAGCTTCCAATAAGTTCCCCTCTTGCACAGTTTTTAAGCATGAGATGTGTACGCATTTGCGCACACACACACACACCTCACACATACATCCATTGAGACATCTTACAGTCACGAAACTTCAGCATTTGCCAAACTTATTTGAAAAAGAAACCATTTTTCACAGCATACCATTAACAGTAGGAAAAACTAGGACTGGTTTCCCACTGTGTAGGAAAAATGGTGGTGAGATTATATGACGATGAGCTCAACTGAGAAATGCCTTTATTTAATCTGTTGACACAATGCTTCTAAAATAGGAATCCACAGCTATCTTGAGGTTTTTGATAAAATACAGATTCTAACTCTCCAAAACAGATGAACTTAATCAAAACCTCTGGAGTTATAAGGTCCAAATATCTGCATTTTTAAAAAGCTTGTCAATTGATTTTGGTGCATTCCAAAATTTGAAGCTATTGGTCAATAGGATTGAGCCTATTTATTTATTTGTTTGTTTGTTTGTTTGTTTGTGTTTTAGAGACGGGAACTCACTCTGCTGCCCAGGCTGGTCCTGAACTCTTGAGTTCAAGCCATATTCTTGCCTCAGCCAGAATAGCTGAAACTAGAGACCACCATGCCCATCTTGAGGTCTAATTTGAAGATTGCTTCAACCTATTCTTCACACTGAAGAATGTGCTAGGTTAACATCTATAGACTAGTGTGTGTCTTTATATGAGGCCATTTGGGCTAGTACAAAAGACTCAGGTGAAGTCAACTCACTGACTCCAGGGATCCCATAAAGTGGTCTTTACCTCGAAAAGCATCCCATCCAAGCGGACTCTGAACCTGGCATAGCCTGAAGTGTACTCTTGACAGATTCCCAGGACCATAGTCATCAGGATTCTGACTCAAGCAAGCCACCTCAAAAGAGATTGTTGTGTGATACTAGAATCCCAATGGATGAAATTACATCGAAAGCTATCATTTTTAAAGGATCTAATATTTTCACCAGCTTTATCAATATGTTTTGTTCCCTTAGGTAAGCTGTATGTAGATGCAAAATATTATAGGGCTGTCAGATAAGCTAAAAATCAGAACAAGGCTAGTCAAAGAATTTCTGCACTTAATGCCAATAATCTTTGATAGAAGTAGTGAGCCAAACACACACTAGAGAGTGAACTCTTACAACTCATTCCGTTGGCCTGACAGGGTACCTCTTACCCCAAATTGCTTGTATTTGGACCATCAGTTTTTAGAGATCTATATATCTCTTTAACATGTACTCTGATATTTGGGATTAAAGAAGTCAAGATTCTCTCATTTTAAGAAACCAACACACTGGTCCCCAGTCTGTCTCTCATTTTAGAAACCAAACCTTACTGATAACCTCTCTCCTCTCTCTCAATGTAGCTGTCTTTGAGGAAGAAGTTCCACAAAAGATATTGACCATGGCCATACACGGCCTGGACCCACTGGATCTGAATTTGAAAGTCAAAACCTAATCTTCGCACTTAACCTCTGGTATGGTTCCAAGTTGCTGAATTTGGACAAGAAAGATGTAAAATTCACAAGGAACGGACCAGGCAGAGTATCTAGCTCTGCACAATCCAATATGGTAGTCACTAGACCACATGGATATCTAATTCCAAATGTATTCAGATTAAATAAAAAATTCAATTCCTCGGTCACAATTACTGCATTTCAAGATTTCCATCACCTCTAGTGACCAAATGCTGGAAAGCATAAAAATGATTATTTATATCATCATAAAATGTTTCAACGCACAATGCTGGTGTATACCAATGGTATTTGATTAATGGAAGCAAAAAAAATCATATGACATCCCTGTAAGTTTCACGCATTCCTAAGGGGGAATAACTTGATCTCCTTTGATATCAGGTACATAAGCATGCATGGGTGTATGACTGATACTATTTTTTCCATTCTCCATTTAATGCTGCACCAAGGAATGGGCTTCTCTTTTCAAGTGTGTGATGTTAAGGAAATCTTAATTTAGTTCTGTATCTATAATCAACCTCATCTATTTAATTTTCCTTGTTTATAATTCAGCTTCTGACCAGCCTACTTTTACATGACACATTCTTCCTTTGGAAATATTAGCCTTAATTCAAGTGCAGTCTAGCCTGATATGAATGCTTCTCTTGTGTGAATGCTTATCACATAGTTATATGACTTATCACATAGTTAGCTTAATTTTCAAAATAAAACATTTCATTTCATTTCATTGCACTTATTTTTGAGTCAGGGTCTCACTCCGTTGCCCAGGATGGAGTGCAGTGGCATGATAATGGCTCATCGCAGCCTCCAACTCCTGTGTTCAAGCAATCTTCCTGCATCAGCCTCCCAAATAGTAGCTGAGACTACGGATGTGTGCCATCATTATTTATTTATTCATTTTTCGTAGAGATGAGGTCTTGCTATTTTGCCCAGGGTGGTCTTAAACTCCTGGGCTCAAGTGATCCTCCTGCCTCTGGTTCCCAAAGTGCTGGGATTAAAGGTGTGAACTACTGCCTCCCGCCAATTTTTTAAATTTACAAGTTGTTTGGAGGTCCGTGAATTTCTAGTGAAAATATTTACTAACTAGATAATCCTAGGAAAGTCACTTATCACCTGTGAATCTCATTTCCCTCCTTTATAAATTGAGAATAGCTTATTTAAAATATTTTAATATAGTTCTCCGTAGATTTGCACAAGATAATTCGTAGAGAAAAAAAGCCTCCTAGCATAGCACTTGTTCCATTGTTGAAACTTACTATACCTAGGTGACACCAGATAGCATCCACTGTAAAAACAAGTACAGGAAACTTCAAAGGAGAAGAAATAATATGTCTTCTAAAGAACTATTTTTTTAAATAAAGAGGCTTCAGATGGCATTTGGCAAAGTTGGAAGCAGCTCTCTGTGTTATAAGACGCTACAGAGTTTGACATAGCCAAGTGAATAACAATGTTGTTTAAGTCTCTGCCAGCCACGTTTGAAAAAGAAAAAAAGAAAGAAAGAAAGAAAGAAAGAAAGAAAGAAAGAAAGAAAGAAAGAAAGAAAGAAAGAAAGAAAGAAAGAAAGAAAGAAAGAAAAAACAATGACAGAGTATGGACAGCATCTGATTCCAGTTTTGCTTTCTGGACACCTGTGAAACCTTTCTTCTTCAATGACTTCACTTTCAGATAAACAACTGACACAGGTACAGACACACTGGCACCTTCCATGACATGTTTTTGTTCCACTCCTACTAGGTAAACAATGCCAACTTCATAAGCCTTCCCAACTCAGCCTCCAGGAGCTGCTTAGAGGCGCACTGAATCCAGAGAGTGCACTCAGAAGGTCTTATTACCAGGAGACTGTTGACATCCTTTAACAATCACCAAAGACATTTTCTATTTTTCTCCAGAGCTGCCTTCTATTGCAGAGCTTACCCCCTTTTTTTTCCTTAAAGCACAAGATTGTTATAAGGATAATGTGCTCGTATACTTCCTTCCACTGTATTATTTATAGGCTACATTGCTCAAATACATTGCTATGGTTTGCTTGTCTAATTTTATGATGGCCTTGCTAAACAAAAATACTCTTGCTAGCTAGTGCTTACAGAAGGAGCACTTAACACCACGTGAACGCTGACAGCTGGCTCTAGCGTTGCTTTTATTAGGCACTCTTGCTATTCAAATAGAGCAGTACTTGGTGTGAACTATGCTAGGAAGTTTTCAAGATGAGGGCGAGGTGAAAGGTTTTGACTCCTAAATCTTGGACAGCAGTCTCCAGGTACATTAAAAACGATCGAGTTCGTTCTGTATCTTGAGACAATACTACACCTAAAAGCAAGAAGCATGTTGACTTTCATAAGCTTCATTTGCTGTTCCTCCCCTGCCGCTGAGAACAAATCCTGTTAAAGTTCAAAAGGTTCAAATTATTCAACAGATAATCCCAAAGAATATGTTCTCAACTGAATTCACGACATCAAGAACGCTGGGAAGACAAAATACAGATACAAAACAGGTAATGATTGTGGCAAGAAGCCAAATGAATATAAAGGAAAGTGCCAGAGACATTCAAATAAGCCAAGATCAGTGTGATCAGTCAGGGAAGCTTCGCAGAGCAGGTACAATTTGAACTAGACTTTGACAGGTGAGTTGAATCTGGGCAAAATAACTGGAAAGGGAATTCCATATGAGTAAAAAATAGCGGCAAGTGACTAGAGGCTGGAATGAGGCTAGCTGTTTGGACAGGCAGTTGTCCACTCCTGCAGTGCCCTTCCCACTCCGATTTTCTTTTTTCTTTTCTTTTTTTTTTTGAGTTGGAGTCTCACTCGGTCGCCCAGACTGGAGTGCAGTGGCCGCTGCCGGCCACCGCAGCCTCGCCTGCTGGGCTCCGGCGAGCCTTCCGCCTCAGCCTTCTGAGTAGCCGGAACTACAGGCATGCGCTACCACACCCAGCTGATTTTTTTTTTTTTTTTAATTTATTGTAGAGATGAGGTCTCGCTGCCCAGGCAGGTCTCGAACCCGCGGTCTCAGGCCATCCACTCACCTCAGCCTCCCAAAGGCGCGGGATTACAGGCTGAGCCACCGAGCCCGGCCCCACTTAGATTTTCATTTCTGCTTGCCTGTCAAAAGGCAGATGGGATGAAACTTCACACCTTTCAGTGCCATGAGCTTCCCTGCACACAATGTCTGTTTTCCTGTTTCTTGTCCGGCTCTCTTGCTCTTGTTCATGAAGTCAGAGACCCAAAAAATATATATGAAGAGAGAGAGAGAGAGATCCAGAACACAGTAGATGCTCAGTAAATGGACCCAGACAGAATGACGAATCCATATGAATTAATATAGCAGAAGATAAAGACGGGCGAGGAGGAAGAGACAAGTCCACGGGACCGCCAAAGGCAAGTGGAAGGATTCTGGTTCTTGTGTCTAACACCTCAGGTTCGCTCATGTGCTGGAGGTCATGTGAAGTGCACACACTGAATCCGGTGTCCGGAACAGCTAGAGTTGTAATAATACCTGTATTCAGGGAAGTGGGAGAGAGGAATGAGGCAAACTGCCTCGGAGAGAATCGTTCTCAGCTATTTTATTTTCCTGTGTCAAAAGTGGTTCAACATTTAGGAAAATTATATGGAGGAGGACTGTGTTATGGATGCGCTGTGATGTGGAGAATATAGCGGTTGCAAATGGAAACTTTCATGCAGGCGGGAGCACATCCTTGGAGTTTCTGCTTATGGGTCTCCATACAATTGTACAAAATACAGAGGGCGCCAGAAATGCAGACACATTTTAAGCAAGGAAAATCTGCATTAAAATTGTAGGACTCAATATATACTATTTGACTTCTGCAATTACCCGAGGTGCTCAAAGTGGCTACTATCAGCATCCAGGCACTTCCGAAAATGACTTCAAAACGTAATACATAGATAACATCTCTTAAAATATGCATATGTTTTTTGGGCACTCCCAGTATGAAGGAGAAGGAAATCCATCATGGACTCCTCGGCTCTCAGGGCTGTGAGGATTTGTCCAGCTTTTTGTCAATGCTTGGCTTTCCTCTACTTTTCTGATGCCTCAGAGGTTGAAGAATTATTTGACATCACAGAAAACAACAGCGATTTGTATTTCTCTTCTTACTATTTGCTCCAGTTCCTGCCAACCCCATGTTCTCATTTCTCCCCCAGTGTGTGGGTCTTCTCGCATGAACTCCAGAATTGTAGCTCAACATGAGTAAGCATGGTAATTGGAATGACCTTTAAAATGTATACTCCTCCCTGTCACTTTCAGATTCTCGGGAGTTACCAAATTGCCAGCTGAAATATCATTCCTACCTTTACACTGGTGTTTATTTTGAGGGAAAAGACTTTTTCTTCCCATATTGTTCTACGTGTAGGTGTAGCCTCTATGCTATTAGGAATGCATCACTAGAAGCTAAACCCTTTAACCATACCAGCCAGGGATGGAATGAAGGGATGAAAAGGGGGGCTAGGGGAGTGGTATTAAGGGCAGACAGGAACTCCCAGCATAGCCATGTTTTAGGAAAATGTGGGAAATTTATTTTCAGCTAAAACTCTGGGGCAAAGATTCCTTCCCACTAAGGAAAACAGAATTTGGCACTTCTTATCCCCGAGTCTCCATGCGAACGGGGACTTCAGAAGAGGACGAACATAGAACGCTGAGGTCAGAGTCATCAGCCAGAGATTGCAGAAAGCACTGGAGAGCACAAATCTCTGAGAAAGTCACTGAGATAGATTTATAGCAACCTCTGCACGGTCACTTTTGCAGAGTGTTAGGATAATAACACTTAGATTCTCTGCCGGTGCCCTGTCTGTCCGCATCATGCTACTCATCATATTTGGGAAGATACATGTTTATTTCCATGACCATCTAGTCAAATCTGTATCCTTCCACGAAGCTTTCCGAAGTCAGAGATGGTCTACTGTGGTCAGCACTCCTCTATCCTCATTTCTACCAGCACCTAGTACAGCAGACATGGTCCAAACACGAGGGATGAATTAATGAATGATCCATAACAGTACAAAACAACAGACGCCTGATCCAAGGACACAAGGGTGTTGACAGCAGAAGAAAAACAATGGCATGCCCTCGAAGATAAAGACTCTCTGTCTTGATCACTTTTGGATCTCCGGGGCAAAGAACTGTGCCTGGCACATAGTAGGCACTCAGAAAAGATTTGATAAATGAATGACTGGGTCACAGAGGAAGATTAGCAGAGCATGGCTAGTCTCTCAGCGAGTAGGAACGAGAAGCGTGCGCTAAGACTCATTAGGTAGAATCATATTGTATATGAAGGCACACTCACGCGTGTGCACACACAAATGCTGAGAGTGATACAGGTGATTCGCATTTCAGAGTGTGAGTCTCTGTAGTTCTCAACTAATACAATTATTTGGTCAAATCTATAAACTCAGAGTTGCTTAAGAAAAACATCTGGGATGATTTGGATATTAACAGCAGGGATAGCCCATTATCCACTTATTACAGCCCAAAGTATACTTGTCGTCATGGGTAGAAGCAGGTAACAAGACGATTCTAACATTTTGTCATAATAAAGTTCATGGTGGTCTGGAGGTGGGCGCCACCACACAAGTTTACACACTTTAAAATCTGGTGACATAAAATCCCACTTAAAATCTACATTCTTTCAAATAACTCTGTTTTATTGAGGTAGAGGTGTTTTCCCATTGTATTTCCCAGGTGTTGCAATGTCTGCTGCCAGGTCGATGGTATATACCCGTGTTAGGAGATTTACCAGTGGGCCTAGTAAATCACGTCCAAGAGATCTTCTGAAGATGAAGTTAATCCTGGAGGGGAGATTTCAAATCTGTAACTCGAATCAAGTGAAAGCATGAATCACTTGTCCAGAAAATAAAATAGGTTATGCATGTAGGTAAATTATTCAGAAAAGTGTCATTCTTCTCTGCCTGTGGATAGGTTTTCTAAAACCCGGTCTGTTCATAGACATAGCGCTCCATCCATTTCTGTCACTCTTGCTTTTGACTTTAAGAACTTTAATCTTTCAGCTCTCAGTCAATCCTTGCCAAAACTCCAGGAGGGAGGCAGAAATAATATCACCTCACTTTTGTTTAACATCTTACAGTTACAAAACGTTATCCCCACCTGACAACTGAGGGAGCTGAGACCTGACAAGATTAAGTGTTTGGCTGTGTCCAGAGTTGGGCTAAAACGTGAACAGCAATGGCTTCACCACCTCAAAATCCCGAGCCTGGTTCCATTTCAAGAAAAGTTATTAACTTTATGCTAATATCAGCTTTCTCATCTGACAACCAGGGAGACTGATGCTCATTTGGGCATTGTAAGAGTTCAAGTGAACAGCACACACGATGCTGTTCATGCAACTCAAACAAGGGTAGGGATCAGCTCGGCCTTCAGAAGTCCATTTTTCAATAAAACCCACAAGGCCTGTTTCGAGTTCTATAACCTCGCTATGAGATATCTTAATTCAAAATATAAGTAGTGCAGAGACTGTTTTAAATTTATGTACTACTGCAGAAACAGGTGAGAGCCTTTTATTACAGGTCAGACCTGCTTTCTCCCCAGTTGAAAACATGTGAAACTCCTTTTCTCTTCCAGCTATATCTATGACTGGTGCTAGTAATGGGACACCAATGAATGCTTTGAGACCAGAGAAAAACGGTGGTCAAAGGCGACAAGTGCTTTGTCTCAAGGGCCTAGTGAGTGGACATCAATGTAGATGAGGAAAACATGAAAGCAACATTGACTATGTAGATGGGAGCACCCTTTAAAGAATGTGAAAACAGACACAAGGCCCTATCAGGGTGTGGGATGAAGACTTATTGAGATATTGATCGTGAGAAGGGATCAATAAGAAGGAATCGTTCTTATTATTAATTTAGAAAGGTTTTCTGCCTCACAGAAGTGACTCAGGAAGCTAAGGTAATATTTTTCTTATGTTTCTACCTAGATCAAAAGTTCCCTGAGCCTCTACATTATCTAAAACATCTGAGTTTCTTGCCAGTACATCTCAGGAGAGATGGTCCAGGCACCTACAGATTTTGATAGTCATTTTCTTACTGCTACCTGAACGTGCACATCACAGCTCAGTCTCATAACTATCCCTCTCGGAATGATTCCCTCATCTTCAGAAGTGCTTGTGATAATTCACCAAGCTCACTGTTCTGGTTTTGCTCTCAGCATCAATATTTCAGACTACCAGTGGGTGGGGAAGATTCTCACCATCGTGTGACGGACCGGGATGAAGTGCTACCCGTGACTGGCTCAACACTCTCTGTTTTCCATGAATCAAAGGCACTGTAGTGCCCTTCCTGGGACACAGGTAGAAAAGTACCACTTCATCAAGATAACGATCCACTGTTTTTTGTGGAAACAAGTGATGAGAGAGACGGAGTTGGTAACAGAACACAGATGCACTTATTCAAGGTGACTTACTCCCAACAAAGGCAGGTGTCTTATTCCTCCAGAGCCCCACTATCTTACTGACATTCAAAGATGCATGGGGTAGGTTGGGAAGAAGCTCTCACTTAAGAAATGAGTCAGTACTCTTCCTGGGGAGTTCTGGGTGACATGCCCTCACCAAATCAGCTTAAAACCTGCCTCTTCTCGACGGTCATTCCAGGCGAGTTCTGAGGGACTTCTGTTCCCTAATCAGCTCAAAGAACTAGATGAAGCCGAGCCTCGTTCCAGAGGCTTGAGCCATCTCCGAGCGTCTCTCAGTGTGTCACAAGGTGGTAGCTGTGAACTGCACAGACACGGATTATCAGCTGATAGACAATGGGCTGTCCCTAGCCCATCTTTTCCTGCTTTAATATGCCTCTTTGTGATTGTCACACGAGATGAAAACACATCATTTTCTGTTTCACAATCCTGCTGATGACGGTACACGTCCCCACTGCAGGGTTTGAGAACCTCCCATACAAATGAACCTCCCATAGCCCATATGTGGGGTCCCTCCCTCCCCCCAAGGTCAGGTCTAATCCCTTCAACTAGACTCCGCCATTTGTAGGTAGGCTTTGCCACATATGGGCTATGTGGCCTTGCTGTGCCTACATTTCATTAACTGTAAAATGGAGTTGCTAATAATCACAATCTCACACACACACACACACACACACACACACACGCACACACACACACACACACACACACATCACACACACACATCCAATGCCCTGGCGCACCGTAAGCATTATTCAAAGATTCGCTAACAATGTAGCCCCTTTCTCAGGCTTCAAACTCTCTTGTGCACTGGCAAGTTTCCCCGGCCCTGACTTGAGTTCTCTGGTGCGCGGTGCTGCTGACGCTGCCCTTCAAACACAGGCGACACCTCTCCCACTCTCAGTCTCAGCCCCAGGCTCCACAAGGACGCCTGGAAGACCCTTGCTTGACCTCCCAGAACCCAGCCGGATCTTCAAGCTGCCCTCGGATCCCATTCCCTCCGTAGCACCTCCCCCTCCTTGGTCTGCTCCGGCCATTTGGCAAAAGGCCCTCCCCACCCATATGAACTGAGGAATCAGCCACACCTGAATTTGACCCTGGCGACCCCAAATACCAAAGATGTGACCTCTGGAGGTTAAAGAACCTCCCTAAGGACGTGGTGTTCTTATCTGTACAACGGAGAGAGTGGAACACATCCACAGTTCTCAAATCTGGGTGTGTCTCAGAAGACCCAGAAGGGGACTTCTTAAAACTCAGTCGACCCCCACCCTGAATTCTGAATCCAGCAGGCATGGCTTTGGGTCTGAGAACCACATTTCTCACCAATTGCCAGAGGATTCTGGTGCTGCTGACCTGGGACCACACGTGGAGAACCACTCGGTGGGTCTTGCAGACTATGAAGAAAATTCAACGAAATAATATTCAGAGTATGTTTGCTCGGTAACTGTTACATAAAATATAACTTTTTATCTTCCTCCGTGAAATCGACCACAATGGTAAATAAAGAAGCCGAAGTAATATTGTTTTGATTTTGGCCCCATCCCATGAGTTGAGGGAGAACACCAGATTGTAGCATTTCTCACTTCAGAGTTAGAAGCTCAGATTGTGTGGGCCGTGCCCTTCCAAAGGCTTTCCTGGCATCCAATGGAAAGGCTTTCGATTTTAGAGAAGGACTAAAACATATGCATTACCCCGCAAGGCAATCTTTTTATATTACCCACTGTTTTTCACAAACTCCCACACACAGGGTAAGTTTTTAGCAGGAGTCTGTTTATGGGAGGTTCTCCAGCTTCATGCTTTCCAACTCTCTGTGTTTACTGCACTTTGCGCTCTGAAACAACAAGGTAAGAATCTGACCCAGAGAGTTCAGCGGACCCTTTTCTTAAAAGGATGTGTGTTAGGAGAAAAGAAAGTGGTGACGGAGGGAGAAGCGACATTTCATAACTTATTTGCTGCAGTAAATTTAATTCCGTGCTCCCCATGGGATCTACTCTTTGGAAAAAGTAAATGGTTTAATTTTAGGAGGGATTAGAGCAAAAAGTCTCCAGAGGATGCAACCGCGAGGACCACGGGGGTGCAGCCCTGCTTACGTATCTGGCTCTGCCACCCTCTGTGACTTCCATTTCCTCCTGGGCAAAACCAGAGCTAGGCGATCTCAGACCCTCTCTGACAGCATCACTGTCTGAGGAAGTGACACAGGGAACAGACCGTGACCACCAAATCCCTCTGCCAGACACCAGTTGCCATGTGAAACCACTGTCTATCAATCTTTTTTTTTATTTGTATAGATTTACGGAATGCAAGTGCAACTTTGTGACACACATAGTTTGTACAGTGGTCAAGTCATGGCTTTTAGGACATCCATCACCAGAACAGTGTACACTGAACCCATTTTTCATCTCCCCCCCGTCCCACCCCCTCACCCTTCTGGATCGTCACTGTCTGTCTCTCCACACTACGTCCACGTATGCGCATTATTTAGTGCCCACTGAGGTCGGGGCACACACTATTTGTCTTTCTGTATCTGAGTTGTTCCCATCCACGTTGACGCAAAGGCGTGTCTCTCCATCCTTATAAAGTTCTGTAGACAAGATTTAAGCAGGGTAGGAGCCTCTCCCGTTACAAAAGCACTGCCACCACCCGAAGGCTGTGGACTCTTGTCTAGAAGGAAAAAATCAAGCTATGGCTTTCAGGGGGGCCAGCAAGTGACTCGCCCTCTAATCAAAAGTTACGCTTGCCGAGAGTTGTAGCTATTCTGAAACATACTCTGCAGCAACCACGATACCCCCTCACTGAGGCACACCTGAGGATCTGAGCATTTTCCTTCGTGTTCACCAAGACTTTGATTGTGGTGGGGCGCCTCTGGACCTGGGCCCGCCTTGCTCCACCCAGGCCTTGTCTGACCCTGCACACCAGGTTGGATGCTCCCTTTTTCCATGGAACTGCGTTAGGCACCTACGCTTTACAAAGGATCTGATATATTGCCTATTAAAAATCCTACATGGCTGAGCACAAACACTTTTATCGGAGGAATGCAAGTCCTTTTAATTATCAGACTCGGAGAGACATTAAGGAAAGACTGTATTCACACCCTGCTCTCCTCTTGAAACTGCTGCCTGTTGTCATAGTAACTATAGATCAACCTAATAATCCATACCTTATAGCTTAACGATGTATAGCCCGTCACCAATCAATGTTATTTCTGTAAATCAATGAGAATTCCTGAGAAACAACTTTATATCAGCCCACTTCCTGTGCCCCTTTATTGTCTTCAAGAACTCACGTGCCACTGCTGCTAATCAAACTTTATATTCAGGGCAACAACTTAAATCTATTCATAGGGCTGCAATCCTCAAGCCTAGCCCAAACAAACTTTCTACTTATATTAACTTTTCCTCTGCTTCTACTTTGTAGGTGAACAAGTAGAAGATTGGGTTACACTTTAGAGTCACAGACACAGAGTGACTGCCATTTCTAGGTCAGTACTTGTAAGCTGGATAATTCCGGGGAAAAAATTGACCATGTCCAACTCTTCCCTAAAACTTGAACCCTGTGCAACTTTGGAAAAGCCATCATACACCTCTGGGTCTTGGACTTCCCTTTCTACAAAGTGGGGCTATCCATGCCTCTGTAATATGCTCCCAGGGCTGCTATCGTCCTCACAGCATCCTGTCCCACTCAGTCTCATTTCTGCAACCAATGCTTGTCTATGAGATGGTATCACAGCAGAGCGTGCAGTAGGCAGTTGTTCACCAACCTAAGCAGGGCGTGAAGGTGACTTTTCTCTGTGATGGTGGAGACTGTCCTTCATTGCCTACTTCACGTCCAAGAATGATGTTTATGAAGAGCAAGGGCTTGGGGTGTAGAGAACACGATCCATAGGAAAGGGGTAGCCGCTACCCATGGGGCGCTAGAGGTTTAGAAGGATGACACACAGGGAATGGGCTCTGCTGGGAACGCTCCATCCTGACCCCAGCTGCCTCCTTTGCCCACCCTGCCCTTACACTGCCGTGCAATGCGGCTGCCTAGTGTCAATACTTCTCATGCTAGGTATACAAATACGTTTCATTCAGTCACCCTGTTGATAAGAGGTGTTTCCCCGTCCCCAGACAGATATTTGCTACCGTTGATCCCATCTCCCTTCCCCCCCATAGTTTCCCACCACTGTCAGTCATTTTCTTATAGTATTAGGTTGGATGTTCAAGGTCCACTATATGAGTGAGAACATGTGATACTCGGATCTTTGTTTCTGTGAGAGGTCACTCAGTATCATAGACTCTAGTTCCATCCAGGTCGCTGCGAAATTCATGATTTTGTTCTTTTTTATGGCTGTGTAGTATTCCATCGTGTATATGTACCACATTTTTTAATCCAGTCTTCTTTTGATGGACAGCATGGTTGCTTCCAGGTTCTTGCTATTGTGAACAACACTGCGATAAACATACGTGTGCAGTTATCTTTTTTATAGAGTGATTTGAGTTCTTCAGGATATATTCCCAGTAGGGGGATTGCGGGGTCATATGGGAGGTTGATATTTAGAGCTTGCTCCTTGATCTTGTACTTCCCAGACTCCAGAACTGTGAGAAATAAATTTCTGTTCTTTAGGGAAAAAAAAAAAAAAATACTTCTCATGCTGCCGGAGCTGCAGAGAGGTTAGTTCTCTGCCCATCATTGAGATGCAAATGGGTGAAAGTTCTTTGATCCCTGAGAAGGAAACGTCGCAGCTTTTGCTCCAGATGATGGGTAGTTTGTAAACAACACAAGGTGGGCAACTGGTCTCAGGCTTAGGCACCATCTCAGAGGGAACCTAGGTAAAGGAGGCTGGCGAGAGGGAGAGTTAAGGTTTTGGACATTTGTGCCTCTGCTAAGAATGTGACTTTGGATTTCTCTGATCTGATTTCCCCTCGTGAACAGCACCAAGATGCTTTAAATTCTTAAGACACTGAGTTGCAGCCAGGAAGAGAGGGAAGCTGGGAAGGCTGGGTGGCTCTTCACTTGGAGAGAGAAGAGGGGACGGGTAGGGTGAGGCGACCACTGAGAGGCAGGTGGAGCCCTGGATCTCTACGGCTATGGCTAGTGACTAGTGACGAAGGGGCCAGGAAGGTGTCTAAGAGCAAGAAGGAGCTTGCAGACTTTCCAGACAGCAGCGGAGGTAAGAAGAAACACAGCTAGACTATTCTTCCCCTCCTCATCACCAGGTAGCAAGCTCCTTGCAGGCAAAGACTTTGTACTTACCCTGAAATCAAGTTCACATCGATTAACACATTGAAAATCAAATGCCAGACTTAGAAACCACCTGCCCTTCTAACCCCTGGCCCTCTCCAACTAATGTTAAATATAAGTTCAAAAGCAAGGAATCAAGCCTTTTTGCCAACAGCTTTCTTTGCTATGAGAGACAGTGTCTGGTAAATCAAGAAAAATGTACCATTTACCCACTAAACGAAACACTATCCCTTGTTATACAATTAACCAAAGCACACTTGTATGTAATACAATTATACAAGACTACAATTACACAAAAGTAATGATGCAGTGTAGATGGCAATGACTTCCACGCAATGGAAAATAATGAGAGCTTGTTTGATCAGAAATTAAGGTAGCAGAAGAGACCCCTACTGATAAAATGTTCCCTATATTGACCCACTTGGCAAAAAACTGTGTCAGATGATAAAGTAGTATGCTTCTCCTTGCCATTACTAAAGACCATCAGGGTGGGAGCCATTCCCTGGAATATTTTATTCTGAAGTCTCTAAACTAGCACATTTTAATAAAGCACACATTTTATTACCCACTTTTAAGCTGATCAAATAGAAAAAAAAATGAAGCGGAAGAGCAGTAGGTCTGTATGGTTTGTTGACAATCCCAAGTGTAAGGGTATTCACGGAGGAACATGCATGCAGAGTTCCATCGAATTACATCAGTCATTCTTGACATTAGCAGGAACTGTGCTCTGCATAACTGATCTCTGAGCTTCACGGTAGAGATACCTTTTCATCCTTCCTTCCCTGAACTGGACCAGTCATCCACCTAGCTGTGGGTAGCTAGCTCTCTTCCCATCTGTCTTTCTCATTTTTTTCAGAGTATTCCTTTACTCCTTCTTTTCTTTTCTTTCTTTCTTTCTTTCTTTCTTTCTTTCTTTCTTTCTTTCTTTCTTTCTTTCTTTCTTTCTTTCTTTTTTCAGTCAGGGTGTCATTCTGTCACTCATCCAGGCTGAAGTGCAGTGGTGCAATCATGGCTCACCACATGGGCTCAGGAGACCCTCCTGCCTCAGCCTCCTGAGTAGCTGAGACCACAGGTGTGTGTCACTATGCCCAGCTATTTTTTATTTTTATTTTTTATCTTTTTGTAGAGATAAGGTCTTGCTATTTTGTTCAGGCTGGTCCTGAACTTCTGGGCTCAAGCAGTCCTCTCTCCTTGGCCTCCCCAAATCCTGGGATTACAGTCATGAGCCACTGCACCCAGCCACTTTGACTCTATCTACTAGGCAAATCTGACTGCCTTCTGTCCTGATTCTTGCCAAGAACATGAAGCCAAAACCCACTGGCACACAAAATTAGTCATGACTGATCTGGACCACATCTCTGGCCATATTTGCACTACGTGTGCCACCCACACTAGCTTACCATCCTTACTGAGCTATAGTTTATTGAATCTAAGACACCATTAATTACAGGACATACCATTATTTTGTATGCCACAAAGAAAAAGAAATGTTGTCAATTAAACTATTACACACCATCAGATGCAAAATGCATCCCGATATTAGATATTTTAATGCCAAAAAGAGTATTTTGAATTCATGAAATACTTGCAGACTCTGTTTCTACACCAGTCCTCCTCTCTTTCCCAGCCTCTGCCAAGCCTTCCTGTGCCTCCTTCAACTTGGCATCATTTCCTGAAACATTCTTGACCTCATTCTCTGGGGTCAGACTAAGTTGCTGTTGCTATATGTCCAACAAATAAAGATGCATTTCTTGGTCATTTATCTTACTTTATTGTAATAGCTAATTTATTCCCTGATGAAACATGAGCAGAGACCCTATATGGCCAGCACATAGGCAAGCACTTAACAGATATTATTCACCCATTTGATAAATGATAAATGATAAATTTTAGACTGGCGTGAACAGAATTAGAATGAAGGAGGTAGGCTCTGGAGAAGAAACATTGGGAGACATGGTCAACCTTGCTGAAAATTCAAAATCCAGCCTCTTTGGTTTTCTGCAGTATGTCTTTGCATTTAGAAACTTCTGACTTAGGTGTGAGGGCCAGTTTAGAAGGCCAAACTGTACCTACATGCAGCCTACTTATGTAGTTAAGTCTCACTTGCACCCCACATTCCTATAACAAAATAAAATTGTTTAAAAGAAACTTTGAATATTATAGGAGCCAGATCCCAGGAGAAATAAAGAGAGGAACCGAGCTGTTGCTGGATTTGTGGGTTGCAGAGTGAAAGTGCTGATGCTCTCTAGCCTGGATCTGGTCTCCTCTGAGCCAGAGAAGCAGCGGGTGGGGTCGTGACAGCAAGGACTGGCCTCACCCAGGAGTCACTATGTACTATGGGGCAATGCCAAAGCCCCTGCCGTAGGCATCTCAGAGGGTCCAGTACGTATCTGCCTGTGTCAGAAAGGACACCCACTATAGTGAAGAACGAAACGGTTTAGGAGAGAAGTAATTTCTTCCTCCTTTTTGCTTTACTCTTAACTTCAAAGTAATCAAATGTTGTTTATGCATAAAATTTTAATCCTTTCACAAATTTGTATTTTGATTTAATTTGCATATCCCATTTACTGTGAGTCAACATGAGGAGAGACTCAACTAATTTAAACCATTTTTCTCTGGGCCTGAAATCCTTTCAGAAATATTTTCCATTAGGCGACTCAATTATGTCTAATGTGGCTAATGTCAGTGAATTAGAATTTTGCTTAAAGAAACTCATATTTAGAAACAGTGAGAATGGGTAGGGGGTGGGAGAACAGACGAGAAGAGACAATAATTACCTGTCTTTGATGCTACACAGATCAATGTGTAAATCACTAAAATTCCCCAGAGAACCTTGCTGAACTGAAATGAGGTCCTTGGGCTGGTTATCAATAAAGATGAGCCTCATGCAGCCTTGGAAAGCCTTAATGGGATTTAAACATTGGGAATCGGTGAGACTGTCGGGGCACCCTGTGGGACAGAGAAAAAAGAGGAAGAAGAATACTGAAATGATCCGTCATTGCTTTGGTGACCTATTGATGGAAGACCTTGAGGTCTAATTATTTTGGTGCTTTTTCATTCACAGCAGTGCATGCCCTTTCATTGTAAATCCTAGCATTCTCAGGAAGGGGACAGAATTGGTACCAAACAGGGCATACTCAATCACCATAGAGAAAATAAAAAGTGTGGTAAAGGGGAATACCAATACTAGAACGTTTATGTTGTTCTGGGTTTTTTTTTTCTATTAGTAAGCCACTCGCCATTCTTTTGCCTGGTATCCTTCACTTATCCCAGGAAGCAACATACTATAACTACTTAGATATTTTGGTTCCGTCTGGAAACACATTTCTAAATGCACAATTCAGTTCTGAATTACACTCTCAAAGGAAAGCATGCTTTGGGTAAGGACGGCAGCGTAGTAATTGTCTGGTTAATTGTTGGCATTAACAGGCTTAGTTCCCGGGAAAGGTACACCCAGGAACGCAACTGGAATTTTGAAGTGATGTGCAAAGAAAATCCAGACGGTAAGGGAATGTACATAGTTACAGGGCTGTAATAGCATAAGGGGAAGGTTAACACTGTGCCTTTTTAAAGGGTGTTCTTTTTAAATAATGCATCTCACTGATTTAACATCGCCCATCACCCGGGCATATCTACTTCTCATTAAACAGGTACAGAGCATTGCAGGTGTATGAGTGCCTGTGCTCTTAACAAACTCCATCCCAATGGTTTTAATAGGTTCAGAGCATATGGGGCTGCAAACTTGAAACCATGGCGATAACCCATAAATAATTGGGAATTATTTCAGCCATCTCTAATAGACAGTCACTGCTGGGCTGAAGCCCAGCAGCTGGTTAACAGCTCATAGGCACACTATAAAATGAAGAGAGATGCTACAACTTCTCATTGAAGCTGTAGAGGGAATTTATGTAAGTTAACTGTTATTACCAAAACTCATTTTTCACCTTCCTTAAGTTTACAGTTGACGTGTGGGGCATTTGTTTAAACACTGCTCAAATCAGAGATAAATTTTCACCTCCTAAGCTCACTGCTCCTTAAAACCTGCCACTAAGAGCACTTCTTCAGTTGGGGCGGGGGAGCTATTCTGCCTTTGAGGCATGTCAGGTGCTTATTGTACCATAATTATTCAAAAAATGTTCCCCCAAAATAAATTCAAGATCACTTTTCTTCCGCGGGTGGCTGAAATATTGTATAAGATGAAAAATCACACACTCTGTGAAGTGTGTCTTTGGGGACCCCAAGGCCCTTGTTTTGCAGACATTATGATAACATTTGTTCTTGTCTCTTAGTTTTCGCTAGCAGGCTGTGCAGAACACAATCTGGATTTGCGTCTCTGCTCTACTACTCACTAGCTCTAAGGCCTGGTACAGATTATTTTATCTCGGCAAACACCCATCTTATTACCTGTTAAATGGGAACAATATTACGTACTTCGCAAAGTTGCTATATGATTTAAATGAGGTAAGGCACTTGAAACATTTACAGAGACTGAAAATGTGTTTCCCTTCTAAAGGAATTTTTTATCCCTGCATACATGGAGTGGGGTAAAAGACAGAGGCCTTTCGTCACCCTAAAATCAAACCACAAAGATAATACGTCCCCCCCAGGAGACCCCAGTAGGTACATTGCACCTTTATGATTTCAAAGCTTTAACCACATTTCATTGGTATGAGAGAAGTCATTTGTAAATTCTATTGAAGAGACTGCAGTACACAATTTTATTCAATACTTCTCTTCAATTTTCTAACGGAAGGAGACTTGGCAACTGTGGCCCAGACCCCAGCACATGCACATATCTACAGGAGCTAAAGCAATTTGCCCAGTCCCTGTCATGTAGCAGGCTCTGTGTTGCATATGTCAGCCGTGGACTCACTTTACTTTCCCAGAAGTTCTGAAGGTGGGTTTATTTCCCTGTGTTCCATATCGGGAAGTTGAAGGACCATGCGTATCTTTCTCAAGGTCAGATAGCCACGGAGGCTAAATCCTTTTCAGAGACTGTTTCTACAATACCAACTACTGACTAAGGCATTAAATATTACTTTTGATAAGAGGAATACCTATGAAAGACTAAACTACAATATATATGCATTTATAAATATTCAATAGATGCCTAATGATGTTTTTCATCACTCCCAGTGTGCCCTTGTGTTTTTTGGCCACAAGAAAGGTTCCCAGGATTCACCTAATAGTAGAGAGGGCAGAATCTGAACTGGCTTCTTCATGTGGAGATACAAGTTCCTCACTCTTCTTAGCCGTCCCACTCTGTGGGCATGGTCGCTAGGCATGTGAGGAAGGAGAGGACAGGGGACCAAGAAAGCAAAGTGGCAGAGGAGTAGCCTAGATGCTGAGCATGCTGGCTGAGCCTTTCCACTGAATTTTTCCTCTTGCAGGTGCGGCTGACTCTTGGTTCACTTTCTCCAAATTTTCAGCTGAGTTTCTCCTTTCCGATGTGATCACAGAGCTTGGCATGGCTACAAAAATCTCCTTTGAATGTGTTATGTAACCCCAGCTCTTGTAGCTAAAGTTCTTTTCTTCCTCAGCACTGACCTAGATAATTTCTATTTGCACAGCTGTGAGAGATTTTGCTTTTCACTATTTTGGGCTTGAGTGTGTGTGTGTGTGTGTGTGTGTGTGTGTGTGTGTGTGTGTGTGTGTGTGTGTGTGTTGTGTTGGGAGAATGGCCTAATTGACAAACCAAGAACCATCATAGTGAAATAACTTCTCATTCCTTTCTCTCTCCCCCTTTTATTTTCCTTCGCAAAGACTGGTGAATTTACCTCCAAAGTAGTAGCTATTTCCAGAATAAATCTGCACCCAGGTGGTGTCCGGAGCCGGGGAGGCTGCCTCGTTATCCAGGGTAAGAGTGATGCGGTTTCTCCTGGCGTTGATGCTGACCGAATGCCACAAGCCGTCATTCAAATTGCTGCCTGCAAAAGAAACAGGAAGAGCAAGTGTAGGAATGATGGATCTGGGCGGTCTAGAGAGAGGAGGCTCATTTCCCAGAGGTCCTTGCGCATTCTCAGAGCAGACCCCACTCCTCACTTGGCTCAAGCCAAGCCCTGGCTGTTCAACAAGAGTCATCTTTCTTCCTCTGCTTACCGCTTCATTCTATTTTCCTCTCCTTTTCTGTAAAAGTAGCTAAACCACTTCTGATAGGTTGGGCTTAAACACAAAGGGCAAAACACAAAATTGTTTATATACTCTAACTAGAGGCATGTCATACATTCACTGATTTACTGATGTATGAATGCAGAGGAAAAGGATAAAACTGAAACAAAACCTCAAAATATTACCAGCAATTTCATCTTTGGGAGGTGGAATTATAGGCAATCTTCATGTTCTCACACTTTCCTACCAATGACTTATACCTTGTTTTTAGTAAAAAGTGAATTATTTTTAAAGTGGATGAAGAAAGCCAGATTCCAATGATTGTCAGACAGAGACAGCCTCCTGTCAGAGAGAGGTAACAAATGAGTTCAATACCAGTCTTTTTAGGGGATACTGCCCTAAGTGCCTATCTTCGCTAAGCTCTGGTTTTATCATCCATAAATATTATAATGTCTGCTCTGTATCATTGCTAAAGGAATCAAATGAGATCAGGCCAGGATTTCTAAAGCCGCTTAGGGCTGTAGTGGCTATTCTTGTAAAGTTCATTTATCTTTTCTTTGTTTGCCCCAGATGTCTTTGGTGCCTACTACATTACTTTACTGGGAAACTGTATGGAGAACTAGTTACAAAAGTTTTAACTATTTCCTTTAAAAATTTATCATTTATTAAGACCGTCCTCTATGGCTGAGTGTAGTGACTTCCACTTGTAATCCCAGCACTTTGGGAGGCAACAACAGAAGGATCACTTGAGACCAGATGCTCAAGACCAGCCTGGACAACACAGTGAGACCCTGCCTCTACAAAAAAGAAAATAATAAAATTAGTTGGGTGTAGCAGCATGTGCCTGTAGTCCCAGCTATGGAGAGGCTGAGGCAGGAGGATTCCTTGAGCCCAGGAGTTTCAGGGTACAGTGAGCAGCCTGGGCAACAGAGTAAAACTTTGTCTCAAAATAAATAAATATACACACACACACATACATACATACATAAAAGAAAAGAAAAAGACCATCCTGTCAGTGAAACATGCTTGCTGATGGAAACATAATTATATTAACCAATTTGGTCACAAAGATTTATTTGTGGTGAGAGGCCCACAGACACACAGTTCTTCGTTCAAGACTCATTTATTGTGCCCTGCTATGCATTGAGTTGACTTCCTACTCACTGCCTCAGTTTCCTGACCTGCAAAAAGGGGTCAATGACTATACTTACAAGCCTATAAGTCATTGTAAGGGCTATAGCCATTAATACAGCGCGTATGCGGAATAGTTTCTGTCAATCATTCATAGGTGGTAATGTTAATTCAAACAAACAGACAGAGTTACAACTACTAGATGGTCCTGGCATTAGGGAGCACGGATACTGACATCACATGGTTTCTATTCTGGAACAGTCCATAGTTAAATGGCAGTGATGGATGCAAAGAGGATGAAAATACCATCTTTTGAGTTCAAGCTAGTGGGGGAGAGAGAAACAAGTAAATAACAACAGCACTTGTAATTCTGGGTGGAACAGTAATATGTGGGCGGAGAAGAAAGAAGCCCTTACTAACTCCACGTTCGGATCCCAAGAATGTTTCACAGAAGTGGGTGAGAGTTAAGGGACATTTCAGAACACGAGCAAGAGTTTTCAACTCAACAAGCGAGAGTTTCTGGAGACAGAGAGCCTGTACAAAGAAACAAAGGCCTGGAGTGAGAAGCCGGAGAGGATGCTATGCAGGCAGCAGAGAAGAAGATCCCATCACCCAGGGACTCATGTGTCCGTCTCAGGATGATTTGATCACTTTGACAAACAATTCTAGGAGCATTTTACCTAGAGCAATTCCGTGAGAATCTCTGGGGACGGGCCCTAGGCATCTGCGTGTTTTATAAAGCTCCCCGGGTGACTGTAATGTGCAGCCAAGGATGGAAATCTCAGCTTCAGAACATGGGGATCCACGAGGCGTCTTCAGCCTGGTGATGACGGGGTTGGAGGTGTTTATTCAAAAAACCAGGGCTGCAGAGTAGACGACAGGAACCAGAAGGACTCAAGGCTGGAGGCAGAACTGGCCGGGCTGGCCCCAGGAGACAGAATGATAGGGTCTCAGCTACAGTAACAGCAGGGAAAGTGGAGAGTAAGTGACAGATTAAGAGCTATTTCTGGAGGGAAAACAGACCTGTCTTGGTCGAGCCTACCGGAGCAGCCCCTGAGAAGCCAGCTGGGGAGGAAACACTGACAATCACAGCAGAAGCCCGCTGGGCTGAATGGCGAGTGAAGACCCCTGAACGCGCACATGGCTGGCGAAGCTGCCTGGGGAGAAGCGTGGCACCAGACTTGAGGCCCAGCCGTGTTTGCACCAAGTCAGTCATGCCCCATCTGCTCAGGGCAGCCCAGATGTGGGTGGGGGACCTCCTGTGTTTGCAGCCAGGTCCCTCCCAGGCAATCTCCACCGCAACCCTGAACATCTGTTTGGGGTGGAGAGGAGAACCCAGAGGCTTCTCCGCCTGGTGGCCTCACTTCCTCCCACCGGCAGTTAGTTGTCCTCAGACAGGGCCAAGGTTGGGGTCCTGGCCACAGGAACTCTGCTAATGAATAAAGACTCTGTCGGGGGTTTCTTGGAGATGAATACTTGACTAATTTCTGGGCTATCTGGGAGGCACAGTCCACTGTACGTCTTTTCTCTTCACTTTAGTTTGCATACACATTTGAATATATCTGCATAACATATGGGACTGCGTTTGCAGGTGAACTAGACTGAACTGGAAGGGAGTCTCTTACTAGTTCAGGGTAAAAGATCTAAATAGTTCCCAAGGGCCAACAGCCCTGATAGGCATCCGGATGGATACAGAAGAGAAGAAATACATGCGGAGGCCACAGGAAGTGTCCCCATTTAATTAGACAAAACTGGCCCGAGAGAAAAGTCCACTCAATGTGAGTCTGCAGGGTCACAGCATTGGTGTACGTGTGCTAATTGTGGGAGTGGCCTCTTCCCACGTCATAAGCGTTTCTCTCTTTCAAGTTTTCAGACAATGAGGGTTTCCTAGGCTGATTTTTTTTTCTTTGCTCTGACCTTTTCCTTCATGGCCCTGACTCCCTGCAGGAGAAGCCTGTGTGAAAAGCTTCGCTATGTAAAGGGGAATTATTAGAACAATAGTTGTTAGGTAACGCTGGGGAGGGGCGGCTTTTGAAAATGCAGAACCCTGAGCCCACACCAGGTTAATTAAGTCAGATATTTGGGGGCGGCCCCAGGCCTTGGAAGGTTCTATGATCTCTGGGGATTTGGTTGTGCAGCCGAAGTTGAGAACTACTCTATCAGAAGTGTCCAAAGAGAAAGAGGACAGGAAAACAGTAATCCTGTAGGGGCTGTCCCAGATAAGCTCCAAGACAAGCAAAGTGGCATATTTTCCCCTACAGTCTTCATTGTCTCCCCAGATAGCTTTCTCCACTGTAATCTGCTAACAGACCCCAGAGAACACTCCTAGAGATTCCCCACGGTCTGGTTTTTAAGGATACTTTTTTAAAGGAACGAGTTGAAGTGCTATTAATTATTCACGAATTAGGGAGAATCCATTCTATCAGATTGCTTGCTTCCCAAAGCTCCGTGGCTTAGATAGCTCTGAAAGAACAGATGTGCTCAAAGAAGGAGCAGAAAAGGGAACACATTTGAGGCCAGGAGCACCTGGAAGGGGAAAATCCTCTTGGGGAAGAAGAGCAGGCTGTTTAGGGCCACTTTGGAACACTGAACACTCACATGGTTTAGGAACCGAGGCTCAAAAGATGAGACTTGGGTTCTGGAAAGGGAGCTGGAAGATGGCAAGCATTCGACTTCTGAACTTTAAACGGTGCCGGGATTCATCGGTCATCTCCCAAACTGGCAGAGAATAAAAACTGATTATACTCAGTGTTAGTGGGTAGAGAGGGAAACAGGCACTTTCTTACGTTGCTCCTGGGAGGCTAAGTTTGGACGTGTTTTTGGAAGACAAAATGCCAGCCGGGCTCGGTGGCTCAGCCTGTCATCCCGCGCCTTGAGAGGCTGAGGTGAGTGGATTGCCTGAGCCCGCGGGTTCGAGACCTGCCTGGCCAACTTGGCGAGACCTCATCTCTACAATAAATCAAAAAAATCAGCCGGGCGTGGTGGCGCGTGCCCGTAGTTCCAGCTACTTTGAAGGCTGAGGCGGAAGGATCGCGGGAGCCCAGCAGGTTGAGGCTGTGGTGGCTGGGAGCGTGCCACTGCGCTCCAGTCTGGGCGACAGAGTGAGACTCCAACTCAAAAAAAAAAAAAAAAAAAAAAGACAACATACCAATAAGTACAAAAAAAGTCCTAAGAATGTCATACGTCATTCACTATAAATTTTATTCTGAGGACTTATTCCTAAAATAGTAACAGAGCTGCAGCCTTAATTTATGATGAAGATAGTTCATGACCATTATTTACAATAGCAAAAATTCACAGCCACCATTATTTCCAACTGTAGCAGGTTAGATAAATCAAATGTACTACACTCACAATATGGAATACAATGTAGTGATTAAAAATCATGCAATCCAAGAGTGCCGTTGATATCCTGATGAGAGAAAAGTGCTAGCTAAATAATGTGTGTCGCACAATTCCCATTTTGTTAAAAACTAACACCAAGAAAAAACACTGGAATAATGTAGAATGATGGAATCACAAATTATTTTTATTTTTTCTTCTATATAAATAATTTTTAAAGTTTCTTTTAAAATGCATAATTTTTATAATCTTAAAAAATAACTAACAAACTGTTTAAGCTGAAATGAAGACCAGGAAAAACTTGTATCCTTTTTCATTTGTGCCCTCATGTCTGCTCCTGGGTCCCAGAATTCGGCCTAGGGTATCACTATAAAAAATTCCTGGCAGGGAGAGAGTAAAACAGGCTTCCCTGTGCTTCCCTGGAAAACAAACCAAGACTTGGACGGTTTTCTCTATAAAGAAAAAAAAAAGACAGTTCGTACTCTTGCAATACCTGAACTTGCAAATCAACCTTTGAAAAACAGGCTGATTTTAAAAACAGCTAATAATACATGCCACCAGTATCAAATGACTACAAAAGGCACATTAAATATATAATTCCTAATTTTTGCAACAGTCCTGGAGGTCAAGTTCATTGTCCTCATGTGATAGATGTAACAGAGAAAGGTGGAGAGGCTGCCCAGTGCCCTAGGGCTACACGGAAGCAGAGGCAGCATTAAAACGGAGGTGGCAACAGCAGAACTGAGCTTCCTCCGGTCACCACACTGCCAAGGGCTGCCAGCCCCACTCTGCTCCTGCAGTCACTCTGATGACCAGGGAGTTCTGCAAAGTTTTATTTTCTGCTGAGAATTCAACTTTGCTTTTGCTTTTGTTATTTTTCGGTACAACTTTATTGGGATAAAACTCACATTCCACACTATCTATCTTGAAGTGCACAACTTAATGGTTTTTAGTAGATTCAGAATTATACAATCACCACAATTAATTTTAAAACATTGCATCATACCCAAATGAACTCGCCTACCTTTATCTGTCATCTCTCTGTCTCTTGATCCCTCCAACTCCAGCCTTAGACAACCCCTGCTGCTTTTGTGCCTGTGTGGATTTGCCTATTGCAGACGTTTCTTCTAAATGGAATCATACAATATACCCCATTTCATGATGACTTCTTTCGCTCAGCATTTGTTTTCGAGGTTAACTCATGTGGCTTGAATCGGTGTATTTTTATGGATGAATAAGATGCCATTGTATGGATGTACCACATTTGGTATAAGGAAAGGGAAGATCATAATCTGTGTTGCTAGGTGTCAGTGAAAGGATCTTTAAACATCAACCGTGACTAGATTATGTCATTCAGGCCACACACAAACATGCAGAGATACAGTCTAAGCCAGAGCAGAATCCCCAAGAACTACTGAAGGACATTTGAGCTATTCCTACTTGGGACATTTTTACGAATAATGCTGCTACGAACATTTGCTTATATGCTTCTGTAAAGACGTATGCTTTCAATTTCCCGAGGTGTGCACTCTCTAGGAGTAGAGTTGCTGGGTCACATTGAATTGTTTGATGTGTTTGCAGGGTTCAAAATGTTTGAGGTTTAATTTTATATTTAAAGTGTTTTATTATTAGCGATTTTAGTTTCAAAGTTGTTAAAACTCCGTTTTGTTGCAGGACTCCATTTTGTTAGCTGAAACCCCTGTGTGTCTGATGCAACATTCTTAGAGTTTGCGTGCAATCAACCCCCACAGCCCTGTACCCACCCAGTGTTCACCTTATCTGAGTCGCACCCTCACCTACCCTTGCCTAACCCAAAGTCAGATGTTCTATCTTCATAACTTCTTGGTTTCTCCAGTTTTTGCTTATGAAAAATCCCTGAAAATTTCACTCGGGGTCGAGAGGTTTTGGTGGTACAAGCCCCTTCTTGACCTCTGGCTATTAAAAGACTCCTAATTTGACCTTTTGCTGTGCAGGCAATCTATTTTCTTGCAACGTGGTTACAACAACATGGTGACTCCATATTGAACTCTCTGGGAAGCAGCCAGACTTTTTCCAAAGTGGCTGTACCAGTACCTCCAGACAATTTCATTTTTAACAATGCCAACTTCAAACCTTAGTCCTGTCCTTTTGTAGATCATCTAGTTCCTGAGAAAAATTAAAATAGGATCCAAGTTTTGTTTCTCAGGATGTCTACTTATGTCTGAACTTAGAATTCTAGCCAATCAGTATTGTTTTGATTTTGTTTTTCTAGATAAAACCCCAGGATCGTTATGAAACACCCAATATGTCTTTTAAAATACTTTTTGTAATGAGATCTTTACAACTATTTATAGTTCACATTTGATAAAACTGGGACTCAAAGAGTTTAAGTGATATTGGAAGGGCCTACTTTTTTTTTTTTTTTTTTTTAAAGTCAGGGTCTCACTCTGTCACCGAGGCTGAAGTGCAGTGGAACAATCACGGCTCACTGAAGCCTCCACCACCTAGGCTCAGGTGATCTTTCTGCCTCATTCTCCCAGGTAGGTGGGACTCCAGCCATGCACCACCATGCTCAGCTATTTTTTTTTTTTTTGGTAGAGATGAGGTCTCGCTATATTGCCTAGGCTAGTCACAAACTCCTGCGCTCAAGCAATCCTCCCACCTCGACTTCCCAAAGTGCTGAGATTACAGGAGTAAGCCACTGAGACTGGCCTAATTTTTTTTTTTATAAGAGTAGGGTTTGGGGTTAAAGCAGGGTTTCTCAGTACTGGCACTGGGCACTGGGTATTTTGAACTGGCTAATTCTTTGTAGGGATGGGGTATAGCAGGTATAGCAGCATCTCTGACTCACTAAATGCCAGTAACAACCCCCCACCACCAATATCCACAAATATCCCCCAGGTGAGTGTTAAGAGAGGAAAGGGTGGGTGTGGGTAGGAATGGGGAATCTCCCTTGGAGGAGAACCATCTCGGGTTAAAGAAATAATTTTGAAGTCTCAGAGCCTTAACAGGCTCTTGCTCTTGGGTCTCACTTGTACCTCTCTTTCTCTCTCTAATTCCCCCATCAGATTTCTAAAAGATCTCTGCACTTCAATCTTCATATTATTTTTATATCTCTCTTTATGTTTTGAGGACAGGCGGGGCAAGCAAGATCGCAATCTGTGTGCCAAGGTGCGAATAAACCTTTGAAACTGAGTGGCTATCCAGGACCCTGAAACATCAAACATGACTAGACTCGGCCACTACAGCTACACACAAACATGCAGAGACACAGTCCAGGCCAGAGCAGAGTCCCAGGGACTCTATTTCCAACCCTGGAAATAACCTGCTACAGGGAAGTCCTTGATGCCTTTATTTGCCTAGTACCCCTTGCTCCGTGCCCTGACGCTTACAACGTCTAGGAATTTAGACAGATTTCTTAATTTCTCTAATCCTATTACTTCGTCTGTAAAATAGAAACAAAACGGATTGCCTGGACTTGAAAGTCTCTAGGCTTTCTCTTCTCCAGAAAACCCAATTCAGCTGTTTCCCTCCGTCCTCTCACACATGCCCTTATTTAACAGTTCAAAGACAGTTTCAATTTTTGTGAGAACAAAGTAGGACATATATAAATAATTGAATAAAGCAGTCTTAAAATGTCAATCATAGAGTAAAAGAGTTTATTTCAATTACTAGTACCATTATGTTACAGTTTAGAGCCTGGGTTCTGTTTTTCTTGGACACCATTTACCCGTCAATTATTAAATTCTATTAACTCTTCCTTCCATAGGATGGGTTGAATTCCCATATTCCTTCAAACTCCCTTGTCTCCTTGCATTCTTCTCCTTCTACCTGTACCAGGAAGGTTTGAGAGGGCCTCTACCTTTTCTCAGCTTCCTGCCTCTTTCTAAGAATACACCTCACTAGATCCAGTATCTAAAGAGCAAGCTTATGGACCTCGTCGCAAAGACACCTCCAGTGGGTCATGGCAACCAGAGACTGAAACTCACACTGCTTAGCTAGACACTCTACTGCTTCTGTAACCCAGTCTTCCTCTGGCCTCCCAACCTCCTTTTACAGTATCCCACACAAATTCCCGACTCCAGTGGGCCTGGCATGTGCTTCATGCTCCTAGTAAACACTTAGCAAACTGGGGCTTCCACTCTCAGCTTTTCTTCACCTATGCGCTGTCCTTCCCATCCCACTACCCAAATTCATCTCCCAATCCTCCAAAGCCCATTTTTTTTTGTCTTATTACATCCTCTCCTAAACTACAAAGTCAGAGAGCATATGTTTTAGACTTTTTATCACAGTCCCCTACCCCAGTGCAGGGCACATAAAAAATGCTAAATGATTGATTGATTGAATAAATGAATAAGTTAATAAATCAGGAAATAAACAAAGCAGGCTTTCCTTGGCTAGACTGGTGCATAGTAATTTCTCCTTCTAGATTCCTGTTACATCCGCTGTCTGATCTATTTATTCCGTTCGTGTTATTTACTGCCTTGTGGTATTAATTAACAATTCGTCTGTGTAAGTCTCATCTCCCCAGCGGGACAACAAGTTCCTGGGGTCAGAGTCTGAGTCATGTTTTCATACCCGCCTCAGCCTCAGCAGGGCCACATCCTGGCCTCTCCAAATGCTCATTGATTGATTGAGCTACAGACCAACTGAATCTCCACTGCCAAGTGTCAGCATCAGGACCCTCTCATGAGCATTGGCCATAAATCATGGGTTAAACCGTTCCTAGTTGTTAAAGCCTGGCTCATATTTCAAGGTTACCTGGATCCTGAAAACCCTTGATGAGGGTATGAAGGGAAAACATCTGGGTTTGCCATCCAATAGGGTCTGATAGGAAGTTACAACGCATTTGTGTTTGGTGGTGAAGGTGTTGTTTCCCAGGACAGACTTGAGTGATCAGATCAGACATCTGCATGCTAAAAGTTAAGCTCAACTCTGAAATATGAGACAGATATTTCCCGATTCCCTTTGAGATACAGCGTAAGGTGGGGTTTTGTTTGTTTGTTTGTTTGTTTCCAGCTGACGACTCCTGGATCACCTTTCCTGTAAGAAATTTCCTGAATAAAGCCCATGTCACCTAAAAAAACAAAGGAGAGATACAGCACAAACTGTGGAATTCCTGCCCTGACATGCTGTATCATCATTTTTCTGTTCTCCTTTGCCCTCGGTCCCAAGCACCCTAGACCCCCCCATGGAGTCTTATACCTGTGCTTCTTCTATTTCTCTTCTCTGATTAGAGCATCTTTTTCCTCCACATTATTTGGTCAGATTCTATACCTTCTTCAGCGCCAAGCTGCATTGCCCCCATCTTTAGAAAGACTTCCCTTTGTCACCCACCCTGGTGTCTCAAATTTGCTTCCCCTACAGCATCCTGGGCAATGCCCTATTATGTTATGAATACCTCCTTACTGTTTCTATGAACAATACCTAGGACTTCCTGGAGGACAAAGCCTCCATACCCAAGTTTGAGCATAGCACCTAGTATACAGTAGACACTCCAAAAGCTTCCTGAGCTAAATGGAAGCAAAGTGAATTATATGAGAGAATTTTCTTTTCTTTCTTTTTTTTTTTTTTTTGGGTTGGAGTCTCACTCTGTCGCCCAGACTAGAGTGCAGTGGCCACTCCCAGTCACCGCAGTCTCCACCTGCTGGGTTCCGGCCATCCTTCCGCCTCAGCCTTCCAAGTGGCTGGAATTACAGGCGTGCGTTACCACACTCGGCTGATTTTTTGTAGAGATGACGTCTCGCTGCCCAGGCGGGTCTCGAAGTAGAAAATATAAAAGAACAAGAGAAGTGATGGCAGGTTTAACTAGTAGAGTAATCTGCTATAACAATAAATAATCTTCCTCCCTCAGTTCCTCTTTTGAGTAAGAGGTAGAGAAAAAAAAATAGCAAATTAAGAAATAGAATGAGCCGGGCTCGGTGGCTCAGCCTGTAATCCCGCGCCTTTGGGAGGCTGAGGTGAGTGGATTGCCTGAGCCCGCGGGTTCGAGACCCGCCTGGGCATGCGAGACCTCATCTCTACAATAAATCAAAAAATTAGCCGGGCATGATAGCGCACGCCTGTAATTCCGGCTACTCGGAAGGCTGAGGCGAAGGATCGCCAGAGCCCAGCAGGTGAGGCTGCGGTGGCCGCTGCACTCCAGTCGGGGCGACGGAGTGAGACTCCAACTCAAAAAAAAAAAAAAAAAAAAAGAAAAGAAATAGAATGCTAGTTGGACTCGGTGGCTCAGCCTGTAATCCTGCGCCTTGGGAAGCTGAGGTGAGTGGATTGTCTGAGCCCGTGGGTTTGAGACACGCCTGGGCAACTTGGTGAGACCTCATCTCTACAATAAATCAAAAATTAGCCGGGCATGGTAGCGCGCACCTATAGTTTCAGCTACTTGGAAGGCTGAGGTGGAAGGATCGCTGGAACCCAGCAGGTAGAGGCTGCAGTGGCTGGGAGCGGCCACTGCACTCCAGTCTGGGCGACAGAGTGAGACTCCGACTCAAAAAAAAAAAAAAAAGAATAGAAATAGAATGCTTCTGTTGTCATTATGCAAACCTGAAAAAGCTGCAAACGTGCAAGAAATCACTATTTTGGTAAACACTTCCAACCTTTGCTTGACACATTGAAGTTCAGACTATTGTATTTCTTGGTTTCCCGTAATATGAAATGCATCATCATATATCTGTCTTCTGAAACTCGAATTCTGTGCTCAACTAGAGAGCTCATTATGACAGTCATGGTCCTGTGGCTATCTAGTTATTTGCCCTCACTAATGGAATTTTCTCATCAACATTTTCTTAGGCTAAAACACAGAGGCATTAGTGACAACTTAATGGAAACAGAGGATGAAGCTTATAGACTCGTCATGTTTACTTGATGTGCAGATGGTAGTAACTACAAATGTCTTAGACGAAAAAGGGCAATATTTGGGGATCAGTTCTGTTAATTACAGGGCTGTAGCCTATAACCATCTGGCCACCAGCACTAATCAGGGTGAGCACTTCCACCCTGTACAATGCAGTTCTCCAGGTCATCCCACCACCTCTGGAAGCTCCACTGGCCTTTATCTAATTAGTACTTCCCCTGAGTATAACTCATTCCTGGGTTTGACATATTGTGCAGCATAAAATTGTTTTAACATGAATGTTTGTTAAGAATCACTACTCAGTCTTCTTTCCCGGCTAAAACTGTATCTTTCTAATACGCTTTGGAGGTCAACTTCACTAGCTTATTCATTCAGACAGTTGCTAGCGCACGTGACGATAGTTTCAGAGGACCTGTGGTAGGCAAGGTATGATATTAGGCCTTGGTTGGATAATATACTTGTTTCTGTGAGTTCTTACAATCCAGTGGTGAGAAAGTCACTGAACACCAAATTATAGTAATATACATTACTGAATTGAATCCTCACAAAATGCTTATGTTAATAAGTCCTAACCCCCAGTACCTAAAAATAAAACTGCATTTGAGATGGTGTCTTTGTAAAGATAATTATGGTGAAATAAAGCTTGTTATGCCTGATGTTCTTCTGAGAAGAAGATATCTGAACACAGATATTCAGGAAGAAAATACTGTGTCAAGACATACGTAGAAGATGGCCATCTGCAGGCCAAGAAAGAGGCCCTCAGAAGAAATTAGCGCTGCCAACATCTTGATCTTGAACTTCTAGTCTCTAAAACTGGTAGAAAACACATTTCTGTCGTGTAAACCACTCAATCTGTGCTATTTTTTTATGGCAGCCCAAGCAGAGTGATGCATACCTACACACAAATTTAAGGCAAGCGCTATAAAAAAGAAGAACCACAAGACCAGAAAACAGGGTGACTTGCCTAAAGAGAACCAGAAGGCCAGAAAACAGGCGGCTTGCCTTGAAAAGATTTTTTGAGAAAAGATCAATTGAGATAAATTCTAAAAGATAAGGGAGGTGGTGTTGACCACAACAACAGTATGATTTGTTTAATTAAAACCTAGTCAGTGTTGAATAATCATCAAATAAACATCCATTATGGCTCCTCAGTAAAAGTTATGTCACTAGAATCTTATCATATTTTGAGACAGAGAAAGAGTAAAGTAGTCCCAGCAGTCTACCAAATAGAGAAAATTCATGGCTGATACAATGAAAGGTCTTATTGTTTGATTTGGAATGCTCTCTCTCTCTAGCTAGCACTATTCAAGGAATTATGGAAACACTGAAGATTATAAGGGTAGCTGAGGGAATTTGATCAACATGATTGCTAGCTCTTAGGAATTAAATGGTATGAATTGAGACGGCCTCTCCCATAAGCCATTTGCCTCAACTGTGAACACTTTTTCTAGGCATCTGCTTTATTTCTCCTTCTTTGCTAGCCGTGTCTCCTTCCGTGCAGAGATTCCATTCTGTCCCAGATCAGGCAATCAGTTGGCTTTTACCTTCTGTCTTTTCAGTTCAAGATCATTGAGAGGTGCCTCGCTGCTAAGTTGAGATCTCTCAGTTTGGGTTCTTCCTCTTCTTATTTCTGAATTTCATTCCATTGTGCTGATACTATGTTTTTAACGTATAGAGTCATTCCTTAATCCTGAAAATTCTAGTCTGGGTTTGATGCCTGTGGTGACATCAAGGCAGTATCCTGCAACTGGGAAGCTTTGGGGGAAAGATTCCCCAGTTAAAATCCAAAGTGGTCTCTCCGCCATTTGGCCTCTCTGCTGCTTGCTTTGTTTCCTAAATAGACATAAACATATACAATCCCTCATCTATCAGAAAGCCTGTCCCATATTCAGAAACCCTTATTGTGTCTCTGTCTTGTTTTCACTCCACATGAAATAGTTTCAGTACCTGTAACTGTTGCTCTATTAACATATTTAGAAGACGCTGTATATTCTGATAACTCTCTGTCAACATGACACACACATACACGCACACACACACAAACACAGACATACAGTATTCTAATGCTATTTAAAGAAGTTTACCACAAATAAAAAAAATTTTTTTTTTTTGAGTTGGAGTCCCACTGTCGCCCAGACTGGAGTGCAGTGGCCGCTCCCGGCCACCGCAGCCTCGACCTGCTGGGCTCCGGCGATCCTTCCGCCTCAGCCTTCCGAGTAGCCAGAATTACAGGCGCTCGCTACCACGCCCGGCTCATTTTTTTGATTTATTGTAGAGATGAGGTCTTGCCAAGTTGCCCAGGCAGGTCTCGAACCCAACAAATAAAAAATTTAAAAAAAAAAAAACCTTCCCATATTTGGATACTTGACCTCTAATTCTTTAATTCTCCACAGGTCATCGAGAGTCATAATTGTGATCATTTTTGGAACATACAAGTATCTTATTCACAAAAATCATGATATCGGAGGCCAAGTTTACTTTTCTTATTCCACAAAATGCACCGGAAGTTTTGGAGTTGAGTTGAGAAGTACGCCCTCTGGCAAGGGACTTGGTTCTGGGTACTCCAATCAACGCCATTTACTCCCATTTTTACAGAAGAGCCATGAGTTGGTTTCCTTAAAGATAGCAAAGGTCAGGGCTGACCTCCTGTTGTTATCATTATTGCTTTTCAGTAACTCTTAGAAAGAACCAGAAGAAGTGTCAGTGATTCTAGACTGATCCTCTCCTTAGAGGACAGTGAGGCCAAATGGAACAAGACTTACACGTGTCTTGCATCTAACCAGAACACAGACTGGAGGCCTGACCACTAAAGCCTGAATTCAGACTCTTGGCCCAGACTATCTGTGACATTTTAAGAAACACGACAAAAGAAAAAAAAACCTTAAATTAAATCCCCATATCTCTTTCTTCCTATTCTTACTGCCTTGCATTCTCCCATCAGAAAAATAAAAATAACATTGAAATGTCAGAGCACTTTCAAAATAATCATAGTGGCGCCAGTTTTCTCTTTACATTGCTTAACGAATGCTCAGGTGACATTCAAAGCACTCTGCCCTGTTTCTCCTAAGAAAGCAAACCAGGTGGTCTCCTTTACCTTTATAAAATGCCCTGTTTTCTTAGTGTTCAGATTGGTTTGAATAATTCCAATCTCTATTCTAAGTATCTCCATGAGGGCTTTCAAAATGACAGCAATGACATCTACTGCTCAATGAACAGGTGTAGATTTTGAGAGACCCTCATGATCACATGACCATGTGAGAGGTCCCCACAGCACCTGGCGACTTCTGAGAAGGAGGAAAGAACTGAGACTTGGAAATGCATAAAGTAGGTAAACCAAGTATTGGCTCCTTCATTTAAGACTTTTCCAAATGGATTTTCTGGCAAGGCTCGCTGTGCGGCAAGATTCCTTGAGGGTGTTCTTTGCTCCAGTGATGTGCATGGACTTCCACATGGAGTGAGGGGCACAGGGGTGATTAGAGTAGGAAGGTTTGTGCAAAGTAGGTAAAAGTCTTTGGAAGCAGACAGATCCTTGCTGAGACAGACCTCATGTCACTTGATGGCCTTAGTCCTTAGCTGATAAGGCATCAAGAAAATCCTGAAAACAGGATGCGTATGCCCTGTATACTTCATGAATATCAGTGTGTGTGTGTGTGTGTGTGTGTGTGTTGATATACAGATATATATGGTTTACTTTATGATATTATACTGGCAACCTTAGCTACAGTAGACAGAAGTTTATTAAGTCAAAGCACTCCCATCTAGTGTGAGTCCCACCTAACCCAAGGATAAGACCACCAAATAAGATGTTTCAGAAAAACAGGCAACTTATATCCTAATTGTCAATTTTCCTTAAGAACGTATTATATATTTGTGTGCAGATCTTTAATCTAAAGCAGAGTTTCTTTACATTTGAGTTATTAAGTAACTGACAGTATAAAAAACAAATATGAGTGGTAGCAGGATCCTGTGTAAAGACCATGAACTTGGGAATCCAACAAAGAATCCTGAGGTTGAGCACCATCTTGACCTCTTTAGTTTAATTTCTGATTATCAATTTATTTTGATGTGGGTTGGTATAATAATAACCATCTCATAATAACCAAAAGTTATCTTTTTTTCTACAGGTCTGTTTGACAGGGTCCTGGCACGTTGCCTGACTGGCAGAAGATTTACAGTGGTTGTTGGTTCCAATCTCAAGTCACTTACAGTGAAATGAAGGCCTCTACCTTTCCTCATAGCCACGTGTATTAGGTTTAAAAAAAATAGGAAATTAAAAAAAAAAAAAGGAAGGGATTACACTGTCCTTCAACTTTCTGAAACTTCATCCTTAGAATAGCTACATTCAACTGTCTTCTATGTTGAGGGTGCATTTAGTCTGCACTTCTCACCTTGATCTCCAAGGCAAAAAGCCATCCAGGAAACAGGGTTGATGGTGCCAGGCATGGGAGTGTCGCCCTTTCCATGGGAATTACCTCCTCTTTTAGATCCAGGATGTTAGAATGCCTGAAGGAGTCTCCAATAAACTTTGTCTGTATTCCCTGACCCACCAACAAAATGTGATGCTTTTATGTGACATACAGTGTGTCAAGGGAGCCCTGCTGGCCTGTAAAAATTATTGGGAGAATTGTCATTATATGTTCATAGGGGATTTTCATCTCTTATAAAGTCAACATGATCTCAAATACTTTGAAAACAAGTTTCCTCAGACATGCAAGGGAAGATAACACTGTTTTTGTTTGATTATTTGATTTCCTCTCCTCCCCTCAGGTAGAAAAGTGCCAGGAGACACACAGCCTTGATCCATTTCAAGGAAAAATTAACCTCGAATTTTCCAAAAAGCGGGAAATTCTCCTTGAGGAGAGAATTAGGCAAGAGTTTTCTGAGAAAAACGTCAGGAACTCTAGTTGCATGTTTATAAAGCCTCTTTTTGTTTCAATTTTTGGGAGGCAGCTTTGAAATAACTGATCATTTATTTTCCCTCTGTAGCTGGGTGAGGTGGCAGCTTTTACCAGACTCTCTCGATCATAAACACATTTTAATGGTCAGACATGTGCTTAATAATACAGGTGGCACCTGAATTCTTTAGAGCAAAGTGCTGTCAGGCCCTGCACTGTATTAAAACTGCATTTTTGACCCGAAGCCTACAAGTCTCTGTGCTCAAAAACATCTCACCGATTAGAGAGAAACAGCCCAGTGCCCGTCCACATTTTTCTTCCTCAAATTAAGGGGGATTGAGGTTTAACTTTTATAACTCTGAACATGAAAAATATTATAATTCTAAGTGATTAACTCCGCTCCATTACGGGAAATCTAATAACTTTTATAAAAGTCCTCTGACTGCACATTTATTCTTAACTTTTATGACTCTGTGGAATGAGGCCCTTTCTAGCTATCGATCTGGAGTCAGTACTGAAGGAAAGGAAATTTGTTAAATAACTACCCAGCACTCCGCTAAGTATTTGAGATATACTATCTCATTTAATTGTCACCACAGGCTTGTGAAGCAAAATCTGTTTTTCGCTTCCTGTGACAGGCCATCTCTAAGAGGATCCCCAATCATCCACACCTCCTAATGCTCATGACTTTGTGTAATCCCCTCCATTTGCGCATGGGCTGGACTTCTTTACTTGTAATCAAATATTGGAAATGGCACTCACCTTTTCTGCAACGTCTGTTTCCTATGGCAGAAGAGATGAGTGCCATTTCCAATATTTGATTATAAAAAGACTGTGGCTTCTATCTTGGGTGTTTTTTCTCACTCTCTCCTGGCAGCCTTCCGGAGAGATTCAGGAGGATAAGCTTGCGAAGGAAACCAAAATATTTCACCCCAAAATATACTCCTTTGACATATTTTGAGATGGCTGTTCAGAGGGCCTGCAGACGGAAGTCGTCCTACAAAGCTGCCTTTTGTGGGGGAGATTCTCACCTGCAGAGAAAACCCGCATGCATGCCCCAAGCTTCCTCTAAGGCCCTTCTTTGGGATCTAAGAATGATTAACCAAAAGCGTGACACATTGAAGGGTCTAAAAGTAACATTTACCATCTACTCTGTCTTATGGCTACGATGTGTGGGATTTCATCTACATAGCAAGGCTACCTTTGCTAGGTAGGCTTCTTCTCTCTTCTCTCCCTCCCATAACCTGTCTTGCCACCGTAACCTGATTTACCAACATCACCTGTTTGGGCCACATTTTTTCTGTAACCCCAAGATGGTATAATAGTATCAAACATCGGGCCATCTCTTTGAGTTTTTATGTGGTTGTAGGAGTCCCATGCACACATATGCATGTGATGACATTTGCAGGTCTTTTTTCCTGTTAATCTTTCTATCATCAATTTCTATGATAGAGGCACATTATCAAAACTCCAGGAGAAATATTTTAACTTCCCTACATGTGGAAGTGACTCTTCTGAGACCCGCCCATAGCCACATAAGTTAGCGTGGAAGCTGACCTTTCCCCTTTGAACCGTGTTTATTATTTTATCCTAGATTTAGGGGGCATATGTGCATATTCATTATATGGGCATATTGTGGAACGGTGGCAACTGGGTCTCAGGTGGCCCATTCCCCAGATAGTGACGGTTGTGCCCTGTAGGTCATTTCTGAACTCTAAATCCTCCCTTCTCCCCCGCCTTATTGGTAACCCCAGTGTGTATTATTTCCATCATTAGTTCCCACATATTGGTGAGGACACGTGGCATTTGGTTTTCAGTTTCTGAGTCAGTTTACTCAGGATGGTGATCTCCAGATCCATCCACGCTCCTGCAAAAGACATAGTTTCATTTTGTGTATGGCTATGTGGTATCCATGGTGTATATATACCACATTTGCATTATTCACTGATCAGCTGATGGGCATGTCGGTTGATTCCACATCTTTGAAATTGTGAATTGCGCTGCAATGAACATGCTGGTGCAGGAGCCTTTTTTATATAACAACCTCTGTTCCTTAGGGTAGGTGCCTAGTATTTGGGAATGCTGGATCAGGTGGTAGATCTACTTTTAGTTCCTTGAGTAATCTCCAGACCGCTCTCCAGAGAGGCTGTACTAATTTACACTCCCACCCACAGTGTACAAGTGTTCCCCTTTCTCCACATCCACGCCGGCATATATTATTTTCTGATTTTTTAATAATGGCCATTCTGACTTTTGATGGCTGCCACCCAAATCAGCAATTTGACTGCAACCTCATGAGAGACTCTGAGCCAGAATCACCCAACCCTTGGATTCCTGACCCACAGAAACTGCGATGTAATAAACGATGTTTTCAACCACTACGTTGTGGTGTTATTTGTTATGCTGCTACAGGTAACAATACCCTCCAATTTACAGATGAGACAAAGTTTATCCACAGAATAGAAAGGAGAAGTAGAGCTTTCAAACCTGTCTGCCTCTCAGGCCTAGACCCTTCTCCTTTCTCAGGGGTTCAACTGACCTTTCTTCACTATGGACAGCAAGCCCCTCTCATGGTCTGGCAAGACCTGGACTATGAGAAAAGAAAGCCAGCTCAGAGCAGTTTGAGTTATGCAAAATGTATCAGGTCCAGAGAGACCTCAGCCACGCCTCCTCCCCTGTCCTCATGGTACCCAGGCGTGGGGGCAACTGTCTAGTCACTTTGGTCCTGATTAGCTGCCTCACCCATTATTTTCATGATTCTGAATCTATGATACAAAGAACAAAGTCTAGGCAATCAGTAGCTTATGGTATTTTAACATAAATTTTTGGTAAACTGAGGGATCTTTCACTGAAGCAAAGAACTGAGCATCACATGTTCTTATTCATAAGTGGACCTTGAACAACTATTGTAATAGTACAAGAAAAGGACTGACAGTAGTGGGAAACTGCCTGGGGAGGGAAGGGGGGCACACCTCATCAACAAGGGCACCTGCACAATGAATATCTGTATACCTAACCCTGAATTGAACCCCACAATTTTAAAATAAAATACTTAAAGGAGAAAAAAAATTTTGGTCAACAACATAGGAAGTGCCTTTCTTCCCTTAAAACTCCACTTGTAACTGCAGTTAATCAGAGTGCATTATAAGGGCAACATGAATCTTTGTTCCCTGTTTGCAATCCTCAAGCTTCACCCAAATAAGCTGTCTACCTACATTAATTTTTCCTAGGCTGTTGACTTTCAGGGTGACATCTATTAAGTCATATTCTTTACCATTTAACTCAAGTTTCTTAAGTCTATTTGGGTAACAAAACACACAATTTGGCGAGGAGAAGAAAGATATCTAAATGAAAGAAAAACACATTGTCGCAAAATCCGTGATGAATGTTGGCCCAGGGTACAAAACAGAGGGATATTTTTTATTCAGATTGCTTATTCAGAGAGTTATCTCAAGGAATTTGCAGACTTCTCAGCAACTCTCACCCTATGCCCAATGCCTAGCAGACCTCCATGAGTATTTATCAACTCAGTAAGCACACTGTGCCCGAAGGACATCAGATCAAGGGTGGAGAAGGAAGGAGAGGCTTCCACTCTTCCATGTTGAAGAAGTAGCAACTGGAAGAGCCAAAGTTTATTTTAAAAGACCACTTTGATTATAGAACTGCTCCATTTTGCTAGCCTGTAAGATCTACATTGACATTTCAACAAACTCCCAATCTTGGACTATTTGAGGACCATTTAAAAAGTCTTCCATGCTCAAGTGCCATAATTATACTAGCGTTTACTTAATATCTTAAAAAGACATATTTTTAAAAAGTGATTTTTAAAATTCACTAATTTTTACTTGAAATAGAATTTGGGGATCGTAAAAAAAATTCCATGGTAATGTGGTTTCAGTGGAAAAGATAGACTTGGAAGTCAAACCAATTCAGGATGAAATCTCAACTCCATCACTTAGGATTTTAAGGTGGTTTTCATGATTCTTTATTTCTTCATCTATAAAGTAAAAATAGCACCTTCCTGTGTAAGGCACAGTGATGAATCCATGTAATACATGCTGTGTCTGTAAAGCGCCTAGCAGAGTGTTCTATAAATGATGTATACTATGCTAAATACTTCTCAATAGGAATTCTTATTCCCACCTTTCTGATGAGACTGCCAAGAGATAGGGAAGTTATAGTTTACATAACTAATCGAACATAACTAGTCTGAATTCACTATTTTATTTTCTAATAAGAAAAAAAAATCTGTGTCTTCAGACTCAGAGTAAATTTGTGAATACAGGGGCCTTCCCATACCCCTGGGAGTTGGTGTCCGCACGCTTCATAAGAACCTCAACCTCTGTTGAATTGGCTGAACCAGAAACTGACCCAGGGGGCGTCAGCAGAAGTACCTGTGAGGATTTCAGCGTCGCGATCTGTCGTTTTCTGAATCAGAAGCCTCAGGATTCCACCCTCCAGACTCAGCAGCAGGGTTCCTGAGCCCTCAGACAGCTCTGTGGACAGAAGCAGACCATCCTTGTTCCATGTTCGAAACTGGAAACTCACTGAGAGCCCATCGATCTGGGGGGTGCCGGGCAGCAGCAAATAACTGCCGCTGGAGTTGACAAATGTGATGGGCACAATCTGTGGTTCGGAGCAGGAGAAAGTGACATTGCCCTGGAAAACAATAAAAGTCAAACATATAAAAGCCATTTTTTATTCTGCAATCTGACAGCTGATATATGCAACCACCTGGAGCTGACCTTAATTTCAGGATCATTCCACATTCAGCGGCAAGATCTCAAAGCAGAAAAATATGTCCGCTTACTCAGAAAAATCTCACAAGGTTGTTTTCCATTCCTACGTTAAGGATCAGAGTGTTATCTGCACGGAGGGCAACCGGAAAGTCCCAGAAGGAAGGAGAGGAAAGTAGACCCATTTTCTAGGGCGTTTAAAAGTAACTACATTCGGGCCATGTGTCCCTGTAAGCTCTATCCTCCTCCCCAATCTGGGGGAGTGGAGCCCCCTTTTCTCTCTCTCTAATCTACCTTATAAATAAACCATACTTTTCTTCTACAAAAAAGTAATTACACTCACTCATTGAATAAATACCTATGGAACGCCAGCTATGTGTCAAACTTCGGAGTCGATTTTGAAGAGGTACACAAGGAAGTTTGCTACAATGCTGCACTAGATGCCAGCTTCCCCCAAAAGCCTGGCAGGAGAAATAACTAGACTAGCGAAGGTTGTCCAAGGGAAGAAAAACAGAAAAAGGAGATGGGGAAGGGGCTGAGTGACTGTGACCTGGCCAGCATTTTCAGCAAAAGCCTGGAGAAATTAGCAACATGGCTTCCCAAGGGGAATTCAAGGGAACTTGTCACTTCTAAGCAGTTGGTGGGGCAGGAACGGTCAGGGAGCATGAAAGCAGGTGTGCTAGGAAGGTGCATAGAGGCACAATTTAAAAGCCCTCTGATGCAGGCTGAGTCGTTTTCATTTAAGCTTTGAAGCACTGAAGTGACATGGGCCGTAGTTTTAACTTCATAAGAGTATTTTCGGTCACAAGGGTGGGGCATGAATGAGAGGACGGGACTTGGTGGCTGTTAAGTGCCACCGGAATAGACCCTAAAAGGAGAGTAACATTACTCTTTGCATAAGCGTACAGAAAATGGGTTCAAATATATTTGAGAATCACCCGAATAAGGAAGCTATGGGCAATGAAGGAACAAATACACAGGCCCAACTGACCCCTTGTGCTGGGCTTCCTTCTAAACGATGAGGAAGGAGAAACCCTGGAATACCGCCCTGGTTGTGAATAGGTGCTCTGTTAGGGAAGGCGTTTGGAGTTTATTTTCCTAGTCCTATAGCCAATCACATCTTATTTTCCATTCCTTCCATTTGTCTCCTTTAGGCTCCAAACAGGAATCTCCATAGCACAGCGAGCTTATTCGGATAAGTTCATCCAAAGAGCCACAGACAGATCACATTCCCTGTAAATATATCTTTTTAAGGCTTCTGCATGGCCACCTTTGCACGATGCCGATCACCTTTTCCAGCTTGAGTCCGCAACCAGAGCCACTTAAGCAAAAAGGCAGTGATTCTGCATGGGGAATACCCTAGCTTGAATGGCTAGCTGAATTCAACTTTCTGCCAAGGTGGTCAGGTGGCAGTTAGACACATAGCACATACAGTTCTCAGTCCCAGAGCAGGTTAATGATTCCGAAAACTTCTTATCTGGAAAAACATCCCTAGGTCCCAACGATGTTTTGTTTAAGATAGTCTTATATTTCCAAAAATGAGTGACCGTCCGCAAACTTCTGCCAATTATACATTTCTAATGATTCACTCATCAATCGCACTGCATATTCTTGCATAAATCATTTGCTGCAGTTCAGATGTTTTCTTCTTTTTAGGCCAGATCCTCAGAAGTTAATTGTGTCAAAGGGTAGGTCCTTGATATCCATCAAGAAATCGCCCACAATTTATACTACCTCACTGTACCAGGCAGTAAGATACATGTTTGCATGCCTATCTTGTAAATTCTGCACAACAGTGTTATAATGTGTAATTTTCTCCATTTAAAGGTTGGAAAAAACTGAGCTCAGAAAGAATAAATAACTTAACAAAACCCATGTCTGTCTGACTTGTAAGTTCTTGCTTGCAGTCACTGAGACAGAGCAGGCCTCCTATCAGGGGCCTGTCAGTACCCCCAGTCCCCAAAGTGTAAAAATAAAGGAAAAATCTTGAGTCCCTTCAGGGTAAATTCCAGGCATTTAGTCAGCCTTGAAAACTAAAAGAACAACAAGAAGATAGTAACAAAAGTCTCCCAAGCAAAGGAGTCACAAGATATTTCGGTTCCCCATAGATACTAAAAGATAATACTTTAACATATGTTCTCAAGTTGATCTCAGAAACTCCTCCTCCTGATGCAAAATGCCAACCACTGTCACATAAATCTCAGATAAGTGGAAACTGAGGACTGAACTCCGACTGTCACTCTGTATTCCAAATTTCTTCCCAAGGGGCCTGAGAAAAGTCACACTCATGGACCAAACCAATGCCTAACTTTTGTGTGTTGGTTTATGATTTTGCCTGCAACTGCTGCTTTCCTGAAATGCACCTCTCTGCTTTTTAAAAGGTTTGCATGAAAGCCATCAAGTTCAAATCTTAGCTGCCCATTCTTTTTGCCTGGCACTGTGCAATACATGTCCATTTCTCCTTCTACAAATCTCAGCCTCAGCATCTGACTTTACCGCATCAGGTGGGTGAGCAGATCTCAGCTCAGTTTGGTAACACCATCATCTCTGATACCCCCCTTCTCTGAACTGGGTGCAACCATTTTAGAAAATCTACCAACCTGCTCATGGTATCTCCACATTGTTTGAATTGGTGGTTTGTGGTTTCTAGCAAATTCCCTTTCAAGAGTAAAAACATCCCCAGTGGTGGCCAACTAATTGTGGCAGTGCTATCTTTTAAAAGAAGTGAAATCACAAATGCTGTTCAAAGAAGTTAGGAGACAATAGTAACTTTTCTTTCTCCTTTCTTTTTCTAAGGTCAGTATCCTCTTTTCTGGGATAACAAATCTGCCCAAGCACAGCCGTAGCCAAAGTCTGAGGTTGTGTACAGGGAGAATGATTGGGAGGTAATCACCAAGATGGCAAAAACATGGGATGTTGCAAAAATGCCCCTTCCCCCTACTAATTCCAGATTCAGTTTTGCTTCACCCAAGCCCTCATCTCTCTGGATCGCAGTCACAGAAAGTTGATCTCAGGAGAGTGGGGGACTATAGCAGGGGCTCCCAACCTCCAGTGCCAGGCTGGGGCCTGTCAGGAACGGGGCCACACAGCAGAAAATAAACAGCGGACAAGTGAGGTAAGCTTTACCTGCATTTACAGCTGCTCTCCACCACTCACGTTACGGCCTGAGCTCTACCTTCTGTCAGACCAGCAGCGGCATTAGAGTCTCATAGTAGCGTGAGCCCTACTGTGAACTGCACGTGCAAGGGATGTAGGTTGCACACTCCTTATGAAAATCGAATGCCTGATAGTCTGAGGTGGAGCTGAGGCGGTGATGCCAGCGGTGATGGAGAGCGGCTGCAAACACAGATGAACATGAGGGGTGAGGCTTGACTGCATTCCCCGACTGTCTTCCACAAAACTGATGCCTGATGCCAAAGGGCTTGGGGACTGCTGGACTAGAGGACCTGAGGTTCTTTCCTCATTTGGTCAGTTCACTCACATCTGACAAGCAGTCCGGCTTCCTTTCTTCATTCCACTGTCTAATCAAATTGTTCATTCTGAGCAGGGGAGCTCAGAAGTGGAGTCCCTGGATTGGACCCTTGGGGCAAGGACTTTAAATACATGCTTTCAGGGTTTCTCCTGGCTAGGGAAAGGACATGGGTGGGGATTAGCACCTTTCTCAAAAGAAGGCAGGAGAAACTTTCAAATGCCTTGGGGTATGTTCTCTGTCCTTTGCTGCAGGCCATACTTCTCTCTCCCTTTCCCTCGTTCCTTCCACTTTCCTCCACTATCTGGAGCCTCATGCAGCCTCTCCTGCTGTTTAAGCCTTCCTTGCTTTTGAAGCAGTCCCCTGCTATGTTGTCCAGTGGTACATCCAAGGGCAAGTAGGAGAGAAGAGATGTGACTCAATCGAAAATTCACTCTACACCAAATCCGACCCGGCTCTCCAGGCGTATGCAAGTGTTTGCAACTCTGCTCCTGTCACACAGCTACTGGGTGCCACTTCAGTGACAGTTCCGTAGCAGTGGTGCTTGCCACTAGCAGAAATGCCACACAGTGTTGAGGACCATCAGCACCCACTCCCACTCACCGAAGTGAGGCGAAAGGAAAAACGAGGTTCATGTAAAAGTGCGCTTTTGAAATCAACATGGGCAGTTTCAGCACTTTCAATAGTTCCGTGTGTGAGTCTGGAATCCTCAAAACAGCATTTGAAGGAGAACCTGCTGGTCATTTAGAAATTATATGCCAGAAGATAATTTAATTTAGGATTATGTCAAAGAACCCATGGCAGGTGGTCTGCAGACTACATTCTATACTATATACATACATCTTTAAGCTATTTCTTCAAATTTCATCCCTCCCACCCCATGAAGCGAACTCCATTCTTCAAAGTCCCTTCCTAGCCTGTATGTTTAACTCTTTCAAGATTTCAACATTCATTCCAGACTTCCTAAGCATTGTAAGTCAATGTGCTAAGCACAGGAGTTTATAAGCTATGCACATAAGCGTGCCCCTGATTCTTTGCATTCGACAGTCATTCGGGGTCCATGCCGACTGTGAGCGGTACAAGGTGGGCCATGACAAAGGAGATGACACTGGGATCAGAGCTGCAAGGTAAAGCAACTGGCCCTGCCTCACAGGTGAGACTGGAAGAAAGCCACTGAACAGCCAGGAGTCCTTTGTGTCCTCGCTGTCTCTTATGGTACTTATAGAATGATGTCTTTCACCATCCAAAACGGAAGTCACTCTCCGTTGAAGGAACTTGGTATCTGAAGCACCATTTCTGACCCCACCCACTGAGTTCTGGTTAGATGGTGGCCTCTTCTGTTTGACTGAGGCACCTGACCAGACCATGGTAAGCCTCCCCAAGGCAGCAGCTGCCAGAGGGCACTGGTCCCCCAAGTGGAGAGGACAAACTTTGTTCCCAAGATAGCAGTTCTTAGTGCCCTATGCGTTTCTTCTCATACATGTTCATTCTCCTCCAACAGGCAAGACGCCAGGAAGCGGCAAGCAGAAAAGAACGCTGGGTCAAAAATGGAGAAGCCATTTGTCTCTTGACGCCACCCAAAAGATGCGTACTTTTCTTCTGAAAATGACTGTCTCTTTGACCTAATTCTCGTCAGGCTTCTCTGAATTCTCCTTCAGATAAGCCTGATGCTGGGCCCTGGGCGGGGCCCACTCACTCCAGTTTTAGCAAGAATTCTGCAGAGTCAGAATCGCAACAATCCCCTACTCTTGATCTGACCTCCTTTGATATCTTATCACACTGGTTTGCCTTCAGAAAAAAAGTCTGTTGGACTAGTTTAGCAAAGAAGCACTCTACCTCTAAGTAATTTTCCATCCCCTGACTCCCACTCTGCTTCTTGGCTACAAATCCTAACTCTTTGTTGTATTTGAAATTGGCCCTATTTCCCCAGAGAGCTGCTATTGGGTTTTGTTTTAATAAACATATAAATTAATCCTCTTGGTCTTAAAACTTGAAACTTACATTTGTCTTACATGAGATCCTTCCTCAGGAAACCAATATTCAGGTGTATAGTATCAAGAAACAGAAACTCACCAGATCACCATATCCAGCCAATGAGATGCCAGATCCCTCACTCACTGGAAGAAATCCAGGAGAGAAGCATCTTCTGTCTCAGAGGGAAGACTCACTAATGGTCAAGACACATCGACAGGCCACAAGATTGCCCCCCACATGGCCCTTTCCTCAGAACTCCTGGGAGCTGCCCACTCCCAGACACCAGCAAACAGGGATATACTGAGAGACACAAGCTTCAGAGAGTCTCTCTTAACTTTCCTTCTTTTTTGCCCTCCCAAATCTGCTTTCTCGTCACTTTTCAATGGCATGTGCCATCTGCAGAAATGTGTGATGTTTCTTATACTGCCTTGTAATAATGGGCTACTTTTTATAACTTTTTGATAATTGTCTGTGTCTTACGTACCAGTTTATAATAGATAATCCAAGCCGGGCACGGTGGCTCAGCCTATAATCCCGCGCCTTGGGAGGCTGAGGTGAGTAGGATTGCCTGAGCCCACGGGTTCGAGACCCGCCTGGGCAACTTGGCGAGACCTCATCTCCACAATAAATCAAAAATCAGCCGGGTGTGGTAGCGCGCACCTGTAGTTCCAGCTCCTTGGAAGGCTGAGGCGGAAGGATCGCCGGAGCCCAGCAGGTGGAGGCTGTGGTAGCCGGGAGTGGCCACTGCACTCCAGTCTGGGTGACAGAGTGAGACTCCAACTCAAAAAAAAATAGACTACACAGCATCTTGCTTTGAATTCTGAGAAGGAAGTGAGCTTGTTAAATGGAGGCAGCACTAAATTGTCATCATGAATATTTACTGGGAAAGCCATATCCTTCCTCTGATTCTCATTGTTTCCCACCGTAATTGAGACAATAATAATAGAGGGATGATTTAAGACTAGATGAGATCGTGTGCAAGCAGTGTGTCTAGCATTGCTCCTGGCTTGTTGTTCTTCCCTCTTCCCAGGTCTGACATATTTCTGGATGACCAGAGCTGAGCCACGTCTAGAGCCTTCATTTCCCTTTTGGTTACCTGAGGCTGTCGGACTGCAGGGCTCCAAGATCCCATGTGCCTCCCCATTCCCAGGTATCTGAGAGTGAACGCCCACATTGCCATCATCTGTCTTTTCTTTGGTTGGGGGATAAGCATCGCCTGAATCATTCTACTGTTGGCGTGAGAAGTGGAACCAAACATTTACATTTTAGAGAACTTTTCTTTTGGATGACCCTAGGCATAAAGAAGGAAACCTAATTCTCTTCCCTAACAATTCCTGTCTCACTGCAGGAAAGAGAACAAGAGTTACAACACAAAACAATGCCATTTTTGAAGTATGTAATCAGATACGAATCTATCTACCTACCTACCTACCTATCTATCTATCTATCTATCTATCGACACACACACACCACACACACACAAACACACACACACGATGATTTTAAGCACACTTGCCAGGGAACAATAGCAAATTGACTATTTATTCTTCCCCCTCCCCTTTCCCAGGAATTGTTCCTAAAATACTTTACAAAGAGAATACTAGATTAACGCTGAACTGTATGAGAAAGTACAGTGGCTGAAACTTCCTTGAAAATGATGAAATAGGAAAAAATCTATGTAGCCACTTAGTAGGTGCCAGCCCGCGGCCTAAGCATTGAAAACCAGAAGAAAATCATGAGAGAGAATCCAGGTTCTGAGGAGCATCTTCCTTGCAAACGTATTTAGGCCATTCTGCCCTCAAATCTGAAGTATATCAATGCTGACTGAAATCTAATAACTCACCCACCTAAAGCTTTCCTCGGTGGCAGAAGGGCTCATTGAAAAGAAGATATTGCAGACGTAGCATAATTACTGTGATCTCATGACTGGTAGATGGGGGAGTCATGGTAGAAACTTTCCTTCCTGAAGAAATCTGACAGAAAGAACTTGGTGCCATTTAAGTCTTTGTCATATGACTACAGGACCCATCAAATGAATGAACACATATTATTATACAGAAGGACCAACCTCATAAGATGATGCTCTGCTAATAGGCATCTGATAGAAACACCACAGTGGCATGAATGTGATTGTAGAACAGATGAAACAGATTGGAATGTATTGAACAGGAACTGAATGATTCTCTCTGTTTGTCAAACATTCCTAAACTTGGAATCCATCGTGTGTTCATTGGTCACTGGGTATTTTAGCTAAGTCCCCAGTCCGTGGCATAAATACCATAATTCGCTAAGCTAGAACAAGGAGTCAGTAGAACTGAGAAGAAAGACATTCTTAACAACAGCTTCCTTTGTACCAATTTTACAACTTTACGTTTAAATATAATCTTTTGATTATTTGACTTGAGATACTTGATGTACATGACAAACTTTAGACCTTAACAAGAAAAGATAACTGTGCTTGAATTCTCCACTTCGGTGTTGGCCTTACCTTATCTGTCTGCTAGACACCCACCCTCTTTCAAGAATATTACTTATTTGCCAACCCTGTGTTGGCTGTATAGCCATCACTAATAAATTGTTCATAGGTCTTTCTCATTTGTGGGTATTTTCCCTCCACTTATTTTAGATTTTCAAGCACATTCCTTTTGGAATCATTTCACTATCCAAACATATCTATTACTACCTACTATCAGTGATTCAAGTCATGTAGTTATTTTGTGGACGTCTCCCAGAAGGTTATTAGCCTCTCAGCTTTAAATGAGAATCTGAAAAATAAAAAAGCTATACATAAAAGGCATGTTAAGAGCACGCAAGGTCAATGGTCTCCAGCTCATTCTCCATCAGCCTGTTTGCCACCACTTCCTCCCTCATTTGGCAGTGAGACCTTGGTCTGGGCTCAAGTCACCTGGGAAGAATAAAATAGGAGTGATAAAATACTCTTTGCTGAAAAAAGAACTGGGGTCATAGATCAGAATAGGCTGGCAATAGACCCTGGCCAAAAGCAGAATGTGTCTTAAAGCAGTCTGGTGACTAAGGCAGAAACCAGGGCTCTCAAAGGAAGTGGAGAGTGGTCGACTCCCATCAGGACTCCTCTAGGCAGCCACCTTGCAGTCCTGGTATGTCCCTTTGTCAGATCCTTAGAGGAAACGATAAGTTAGGTGCGACTGTCCTGCCATGCCAGAAAACCAATTTTTCAGACCCCAAGAGAACACAGCAGCAGACCCAGCTTGAAGTTCTGCTTACCTTAACTGATTCTAGAGTTTCTCAAATGTGCCACTTCCAAGGGTTATATTACTGTGCTGATCTGTTATTTACAAAGCATTTTCATCGTGGGTGTTTGTTTTGTTCTTAATCATCATCCAGACATCACAACACCCTGGTGAGTAAAAAATAAAGCTAGCAGTGCAAGGCTGAGCTTCAATCATGAGGCATCAAACAAAGCCAATCAAGCATTTATAAGCTGGGGAAAATGATCTTGATTCAATCTAATTTGTGGGGAAAGATTTCAAAGCCAGTTCTTGATTTTCCAAATGAGTACAACCATTTCTAATTTGATTTGTCTGAAAACCAACAGCACTGACTGGCGTGCTATCAGCAAATGCAGGGAAAAGACTGCCCTGTGAGCTACTGCTATCTTCCTGATTTACAAACTCAGGGGAAGTAGGGATTCAAATTAGGTTTTTTTTTTTTAATGTTTGGAGGAAGACAGACTCTTTCATTTTCTCATTTATTCAGCCGACATCTATCAAGCAGGCTATATGGGCAAGCTCAGACCTGTCCATCTGGAGCTCACACAGCAGTAAGATGAGGGTCGTGAAATGTGTCATCTAACTATGATCGAGTGCCATGAGGGAGACGTTCGTGTCGTTGAGAAAGCATGTAACAAAGCACTGTAACATGGCTTCATGAAGTGCCTTTTGATTTGAGCTCCGTAGGACAAGTAGGAAGGAGCAGAGTGAACAAGATTTGGGTGAAGGAGGAAAAAACAGGGCAGGGTAAGCACTGGAACGACGGCCATGATGCATTCTGGGAATTTAAGGGAGACTAGACCCTTGGCAGTAATAGGCCCGGGCAGCATTTTGCTTCTGCCAAGAGGCCTCAGAGATAGAGACTGGGCTCTCTGGGGCTTCATTTTAGGGAAATCCAGGAGAGAAGCATCTTCGGTATTGGAGGGAAGACCTCACTAATGGCCAAGACACATGGACAGGCCAGAAGACGGTCCCCCACCTGGCCTTCTGCTCAGGCCTCTCAGAAGCTGCCTACCCGCAGGCACCAGTAAACAGGGCTACACTGAGAGCCATACGTGGCAGAGATTTCTCTTGACTTTCCTTCTTTTTTACCCTCCCAAATCTACTAGTTCCCAGTATCAGCTGGTGGGCTTCAGAGTCAGTTTGGGTCCCCTGCCTGCTGGTGTGTCTGTTTCAGGTCTGGCATTTTATGCTTATTCCCTGGACACTGAAGTTGAAAACCCCCTCCCATGTTTTCGGCTTTCGCAGATAGTGGTGCCTTACATGTAGAGACAGAAGCCAGAGGCGGACCTCAGGAACTAGAAAATAGGAAGGAATTAAAAATAGACCCAAGGTTAAACTAAAACCCTCTTAGCTTTAAGTTGAAAGATAAACTGCAGCTCTGCCCTGAGTGTTCCTTCATTTCTGTTAACAAATATTGTGCAAGGCTATGTGGGAATATGAATCAAGAAGCTAAAAAAATTCATAATTGTTTTTGATGCTCTACTTGTGTTTCTAGACGTCTATCCTCAGGAAAAATCTGAAATGGGACTAAGATTTGTACACTGACCTCTGTAATTTATAATAATACAGAAATCTAGGTTTGAAGTCATAGAAATATTGAAGTAAATTATGGTATGTATGTATATGACATGCTATTTTGCCACTACTAGTAGCAAGGTTTATGGCAAGTATGAAAATTGCTTATAGCATAATATTAAATTGAATGAACAGAATACAAATTTGCCTATATGAATCAGATAAAATATACCTATATAAATAAGTAGGTGTAGCATAGTGACTAATATACTAAATAGTGGCTGTTTCTAGGTGCTGAAATTACGGCACTTTTTCTTTCTGCAGTTACATTTTATTTTTACTTCTAACATATTTAAAATAAAGCGGAATAGCTTTTGTCATAAGAGTTTTAAATATTTTTCCATATATGACTTAATTTGAGGGCTTTCATGACAAAAATACTCACAATTAGTAATTGATATTAAGGAGTTAGTGTAGATTACTTAAAGAAATAAATAACAGCAGCTGATTCATATAGGGATACAAGCAGCTAAATTTGAAACCCAGTGTCTACTTTTCAAGTAATTTATACCTTGCAAACTTTCAGAATAGCTTGTCCCTTCTACTGCAATGCTTATTATGTTTAGTCACACACCTATTCCCCTCAAGCAGGTAACAGTAACAAGTCACTATAGTAGTAAGGTGTGATAGTTAATTTGATGTTTCAACCTTGACTGGATTAAGAAATACCTAGAAATCTGGTAAAGCATTAATTCTGGTGTATCTGTGATGGTGTTTCCAGAGGAGGCTAGCATGTGATTCTGAGTGTTCTAGGTGGGAAAAATCTGCCCTCCATGTGGACAGACACCATCCAATCTGCTGAGGGCCTGGAGAGAACAAAAATAGAGAATAAGTGAATATGTCGATTTAGCTGCAGGAACTAAGATACATTCTTCTTCTTCTCTTAGAACAACTCCAGGCTCCCTAGCCTTTGGACTCTAGGTCTCAACCAGCTCCCCCTAAACCCTGCCTTGGTTTCTCAGGACTTTGGCCTCAGACTGAATCACACCACAGGCTTCCCTCGGGATTGGACCAAGCCATGCCATAAGTATTCCAGCATCTCCGTCCTGAAGACTTGAAACTAGAAGAAAAGATCGGTGGAAAGATCCTTGAAATTGGTCTGAGCGTGGCTTTTTTGGATATGATACCAAAGCACCAGCCAGGAAAGCAAAAATAAACAAGTGGATTTCTGCATAATAAGCAAAACAATGAACAAAATAAAAAGACAATCTACAGAATGGGAGAAAATACTTGTGAACTATATATCTGATAAAAGTTAAATATTCAAAATAAAGAACTCATGTAGAATAAAAACAAGCAGAAACAAAAGCAAACAAATAAAAGTCGCAAATGATCACATTTAAAAATGGGTAAAGGACCTGGAGAGAGATTCCTCCAAAGAAGACAAACAAATGGGCAACAGGTACATGAAAGAAGGTTCAACATTGCTAATCATTTTGAGACATACAAATCTAAACCACAATGCAATATCACCTCATACCTCTTAAAATGGCTATTATTAAAAAATGCATGAGATAACAAGTATTAGCAAGAATGTAGAGAAAAGAAAGCCCTTGTGTATTGTTGGTTGGAATGTCAATTGATACAACTATTATGGAAAACAGGATGAAGGTTTTCACAAAAAATTCAAAATGTAACTATCATCTTATCCAGCATTTCCACTTCTGGGTCTATATCTTTAAAAAAAAAATGAAATCGAGGCCAGGTGTGGTGGCTCAACCTGTAACCCCAGCACTTTGGGAGGCCGAGGTGAGAGGATGGCCTGAGCCCAGGGGTTCAAGACCAGTTTGGGCAATTTGGTGAGACCTCATCTCTACAATAAATCACAAAACTAGTCCGACGTGCTGTCATGCATCTGTAGTTCCAGCTACTTAGAAGGCTGAGGTGTAAGGATTGCCTAAGCCCAGTAGGTCGAGGCCGAGGTTGCCGTGAGCACGCCACTGCACTTCAGACTGGGTGACAAGAGTAAGACTCCAACTCCAAAAATAAAAGCAAAATCAACATCTCAAAGAGATATCTGTACACCACGTTCACTGCAGCATTATTCACAATAGCTAAGACTTGAAAACTACCTGTGTCCTTCAGTAGATGAATAAAGAAAGAAATTAATATATCTATAGATGAATAAAGGAGGGAAATCCTGCCACTTGTGGCATGAATACATGAATGAACTGGAGGACATTATGTTAAGTGAAGTAAGCCAGACACAGAAAGAGAAATATGTGGTGTTTCAAAAAAGGCAAGCTCAAAAAAGCAGAGAGTAGAGCAGTCGTTACCCAGGGTTGGATGGTGCCATAGTCCATTTTGCATTGCTATAAAGGAATACCTGAAGCTGGGTAATTTATTATTTTTTTAAATTTTATTTTATTATTATTTTTTTTGAGTTGGAGTCTCACTCTGTCGCCCAGACTGGAGTGCAGTGGCCACTCTCAGCCACCGCAGCCTCGACCTGCTGGGCTCCGGCGATCCTTCCGCCTCAGCCTTCCGAGTAGCTGGAATTACAGGCATGAACTACCATGCCTGGATGACTTTTTGATTTATTGTAGAGATGAGGTCTCGCCAAGTTGCCCAGGCAGGTCTCGAAACCACGGGCTCAGGCAATCTGCTCACCTCAGCCTCCCAAAGAGTGGGATTACAGGCTGAGCCACCAAGCTCGGTTTGGCTGTGTAATTTATTAAGAAAAGAGGTTTATTTGGTTTATGGTTCTACATGGCCTTAGCTTCCATTTCTAATGAGGAAGCTTACAGTCTTAGCAGAAGGCGAAGGGGGAGCAGATGGGTCACATTAGAGAGTGGAAGCAAGCTTGAGAAGGCAATGCCAATCTTTTTTAAACAACCAGCTCTTGTGTGAGCTAATAGAGTGAGAACTCACTCATTTTGGCAAGAACAGCACCAAGCCATTCATGAGGGATCTACCCCATGATCCAATCACCTCCCACTAGGCCCCACCTCCAACACTGGGGATTATATTTCTTTTATTATTATTATTATCATCATCATCATTATTACTATTACTTTATTTTAGGGGACACAAATAGCACATTGCACCTGATGGGTGATTTTCGTCCCTCCCCGTCACTTCCCCTCTTCCCCCTTCTGACTCTTTAATGATCCTAAATTGAGGATATGACTTTGTGTCTCCTTAATTTAGTTCCCATTTATAAGTAAGAACATGTGGTATTTGGTTTTCTGTTCCTGAGTTAGTTCGCTTAGGATAATGTTCTCCAATTCCATCCTATTACTCAAAAAATGATTTCATTCTTTTTTGACAACCGAATAGTATTCCCTGGTGTATATATACCACGTTTTCGTTATCCATTGATCAATTGATGGGCATTTAGGTGGATTCCACATCTGTGCAATTGTGAATTGTGCTGCAATGAACATCCACGTGCCGGTGTCTCTTTTATATAAGGACCTCTGTTCCTTTGGATAGATACCTAGAAGTGGGAATGGCTGGATTGAATGGCAGTCCTACTTTTAATCCCTTGAGAAATCTCTATACTGATTTCCATGGCGGTTGTACTAATGTACACCCCCACCAACGGTGTTCCCTTTTCACTGCATACATGCCAACATCTATTGTTTTTTGATTTTTTGATAAAGGCCATGCTGACTGGTGTAAGGTGGTATTTCATTTTGGTTTTAAAATTTGCATTTCCCTGATGTTTAGTGATGTTGAGTTGTTGGTTTTTTCCATCTGTTTGTGGGCCATTTGTACTTCTTCTTTTGAGAGATTTCTGTTCATGTCATTTTCCCACTTTTGGAGACCACATTCCAGCAAGAGATGTGCAGTTAAATCTCACTGCTGATGTTAATCTGTAATTGTAGCTGCTCCCCGGAGCATCACCACCTCAGCTTCACCTCAGATCATCAGGCATTAGGTTCTCATAGAAAGCATGCAGTCTAGATCCCTTGCATGTGCAGCTCACAATGGGGTTTGCACTCCTATGAGCATCCAACGTAGCTGCTGATTTGACAGTAGGCAGAGCTCAGGCAGTAATGCGAGCAATGGTGAGTAGCTGTAAAGAGAGATGAAACTTCACTCCTTTGCCAGGTACTCACCACCTGCTGTGTGTCTTGGTACCTAAAAGGCCACAGACTGGTCCCCGATTTGCAGATTCCCTGGCTTAGATCAATACTGTCTCATAGGAATGTAATTCATGCTACATTGTACATTAAAATATTCTGGTTTAAAAAGCTAAATAAAGTACAGATGAACTTAAACTTTAATGCATGGTTATTTAATTCAATACATGCAAATGTTATTGAAGTATGCAAACAGAATTTAAATTATTGCATAAGAATTATTGTATAAAATCTTTTTACTTTTATATATTAAGTCTTCCAAATCTAGTACATATTTTACTCTTAAAATGCATCCCAATTTGTACTAGACATACTTACCTCAGATGTTCAATAGTCACACAGAGCTAATGATTACCATATTGGATAGCAAAAGTCTACTGCATCATTATAATGGTGACAGTAAAACTGAACTTTCCACCTGTGATACTGAGATAGAAATTGTAATACTTCTTACATGAGAACTTCCATATACTGGACCTTTATTGTTCAAAGAGATTGTGGCAGAGATTCCTAGTTACCTACCAAAAATCTTTTAGGTTTGTCTTTCTTGGTAGTGGAACACATTTATTTAAGGCAGTCATGTGTCCAATTGAATGGCTACATTTCCCAGCTTCTCTTGTAGATACATGTGATCAGGTGACAAAGTCAGGCCACAAAGCATGGCATGGTCAAAGCGTTAAATGGGCCTTGCTGGGACGCTCTTTAAAGAGAATGAATTCAGTTGAGAGGAATATCCCTTTTGCCTTCACTTACTTCTTTCTTCCATACCCTGGCATATAGATAGAATACCTCCAGTTCCAGCAGCCTGTTGGAACCCTCAGAATGGAAGAAACAGGGGGAGAATGGCCAAGCAGAAGGATACAATGATCTGCATTTCTGAATACTTCATGGAGTTGACAATCCTACCTTTTGTTTTTAGTTTTATTTTGAAAAGGAGGCGGCCACAGTGGAGGGAGGGCTTAGAGGGTTTATAGATAGCTGACACCAGATTTTTAAGTGTTCTCCAGGTCCTAAGTAATTGTTCTGGGCTGAATTGTGTCCCTCCATCCCCCAAATTCAAATGCTGAATCCCTAGTCTCCACTACCTCAGAATATAACTGTTTTTGGAAATAGGCTACTTAAAGAGAAGATTAAGCACAAATGTCACTGTTGGGGGTAGACCCTAATCCAATATGACTGGCGGCCTTATAAATGGAGGAGATTAAGTCATAGAAATGGACCATGGGAAGACCGTGTGAAGGTGCAGGGAGAAGATGGTCATCTGCAAGCCAAGAGAGAGGCCCTCAGAAGAAATCAACCCAGCTGACACCTTTGATTTGGACTTCCAGCCTCTAGAACTAGGAAAAAAATAAAATCTTTTGCTGTTTAAATCGAACAGTCTGTGGTATTTTGTTATAGCAGCTGGAGTAGACTAATACAGTGATAGACTTTAAATGATTCTCCTTAATGAAACCTCTGAGTTGAAGGTATTTTAGAGATTTGTCTAAAGAACATACAACATAGCCATAGAAAGCGCCAGAAATAAAAAATTTAATTGTAAAGTTTACAAAATTAATTTTACTGGCTACCTAGTGACACCTTTGGATGGAGAAGTCATATCTGCTTACTCTCACAGTGCTCTTTCTAATTAGGCCATGTCACTTGTGCTGAATCAAAGAAGAGTAAACATTAGTGGAGGACACCAAAATATAAGCTCCTAACTCTCTATCTCCAGACAGCTAAGGTCAGATGGTGCTAAGGATCTCTTGATTATATGTGGAGATGTCTAGGTACAGAGATAAGCCTACCCTAGAAGATGCTCCATTGTTAAATAGGAAGACTTTCTACTTCACATCTAAGCAGAACTTGCGAGTTGATCTTAGTATAATCAACACAGTAGAAGCTTAAACAAATACTTATTATGCACCTCCCATTTTTAGTGTGCTCGCTTCTTTCCTGGAAGTTCAAATTACTCCTTTCTTCTCTTTAAAAAATGTACTCAGTTCTCCAACATTTATTGATCACCATTTACATAATGTAATTTTATTTCAGTTAAAATGTAGAAATACGGTGATTAGAACACAACATAAAATGTGCATTATGCGTATCATAGCAGTAAAGCACAGAATTGGCATCAGGAAGAAGAAGGTTGGAAAGAAGGATCTATCACTTAATGGTCATGTATCTAGAGCAAGTTACTCTAATGTTGAGCCTCACTCTCTCAATTGCAAAATGAAATGATTAGTTCTTAGTTATCTACTTTATAGGGTTATTCTGAAGCTTGAAAGAGATAAATATAAAAATCAGCTACAGAATATTTGGCACATACTAAATGTCCATTAAGTTATTATTTTCATTGCAGAGTATATTGATAACAAAAAAAATTGCACCAAAAAAATAGTAACTTTAAAATGAAGACTACAGTTGGGCACGGTGGCTCATACCTGTATTTATAGCACTTTGGAAGGCTGAGACAGGAGGATCCCCTGAGCCAGGAGTTCAAGATCAGCCTTGGCATTATAGTGAGACCTTATATCCACAAAAATTCACAAAAATTAGCCAGGTATGGTGGCACATGCCTGTAGTCCCAGCTATTCAGGATGCTGAGGAAGAAGGGTTGCCTGAGCCCAGGCAAGCCAAGAGAGAGGCCCTCAGAAGAAATCAACCCAGCTGACACCTTTGATTTGGACTTCTGCAAGCCAAGAGAGAGGTGGAGGCTGTAGTGAGCTGTGATCGTGGCATTGAACTCTAGCCTTAGTGACAGACTAAGACCCTGACTCAAAAATTAAATCAATTAACTAAATGAAGACAAGATCTTCTACATCTGCATAACATTGATGTCTGCCTTTGACGAGAAGGCAGATAATTTTTTCTCTTTCTGCTTTTCTATGTGTACAAAATATTTTATAATCTGAAAGCATTAATTTTTTTTCACAAATGATGGAAATAAAATATGATTATCAAGATACTTATTGGTTCACATTTTGGTTGTTCGTTACATTGATGAGAAGGCTGTGATTCTTGGACTTTTCCAGAGCTCTTGAGTGTTAGTCCTAATTCCAGACTCTTGAGAAACCTGGGAACAGGTTGCTTCCTATAGGGCATATGAGGGTTGCAAAACTATCTGAGTCACAAGACAGAAATTTTGCACACATGCCACAGATTGCCACACTGGTATAAACACATTCTGTGGGTAAAAATAAACAACAACAAAAAGGTGCCTAGATTGTTTTGCTGATCTTTGCCAGTCATCACACTGAACTAAGAGTTGGTTAAAATGCATTCTAGTCTACCAGGAGCCTATGGAGAAAGCACTTGCTACTGCTGCAACATAGAGGATTACATGTGCCCATACTCAAGGAATGAAGAACAATCAGCAAAGTCTGTCTAGAAAACTAAAGGCATCTTCTGGGGCTGTTCCATCTTCCATTCACCTTGAGGAACTGGCACTGAAGGTCCATGACCAGGGTCAGATTTCCAGCTGTGGTTCTTGAGGCTCTTGCAGTTCTCTGCCCAAATACACCATGCTTAAAAGTATTCACCATGTTGGCCATTGCCTTGCTAGACTCTGGTGTGGCCACATGCTCTTTGAGCTACGGCTGTCGTCACACTTCCTGGCTTGGGCCCCCTCTCCCATCTTGGGGAGGTGAATCTTTTCTTTTCTCTTCTCTTTCTCTCTCTAATTTACTTTTAAATAAGCTTTTCAGTTTTTGTCAAAAAAAGAAGTATTCACCATGTTGCACATATAACTAAAGCGCATGGTGGGTTTTGCAGCATTCCCTCATCCCAAAAGTTGTTTGGACGTGAGATTTCTATCAGACACATCGTTTGCGGCTTGTGAAGTCTGAATATGTCTGTTTAGCTTTGTTCTTTATCTCAGTTCCATTCTTTTTTTTTTTTTTTTTGCGTTGGAGTCTCACTCTGTTGCCCAGGCAGGAGTGCAGTGGCATGCTCACGGCCATCCCAGAATCGACCTGCGGGGCTCCGGCGATCCTTCCACCTCAGCCTTCCAAGTAGCGAGAACTACAGGCATGCACTACCAGGTCTGGCTAACTTTTTGATTTATTGTAGAGATGCGATCTTGCCAAGTTCCCCAGGCTGTTCTCGAACCCATGGGCTCAGGCAATCCCCTCACCTTGGCCTCCCAAAGTGCTGGGATTACAGGTTTGAGCCACTGCGCCCAGCCTCAGTTCCATTCTTAAAGACCTAGTCAATCTGTTGCTTCTTAGATATTATTTTTTTTAAACATAAGGTGTTTCTTTAGCTACTGGATTGCATTGATGCAATGGGAACAAATATCTTTCAAAGGGCCAGCTTCCTTCGCTTACACAAGGCATATTTTGGACCTTGTTACAGCATCAGGGAAAAAAACTAAAGTAAAAACTGGCCACCATAGGGGAGACTGGAAAACCCTGACGAACAAGTGGAGTGATGAGCTGGACTAAGATGTTAGAGAAAATGCAAAAAACAAAAAATGGCAGGGAAGCAAAATAATTTGAAAGGAAGAGAGTAAGTTGCATGAACAAATCTTTAGGCGAAAAATAAGGACGAAGTTTTTGTGAGAATAGTGACATCGCAAATCCTCACGCAGAGGGGTGAGTTGTGTGGGCACTTCTAACACATATCCACCGACAGAGTGTTCTAAAGTTTTTGAGTATTAAAAATTTTACTTTTTAATGTAATAAATCATGGGGGCTCATAAATGAAAGCAGTTTCACCATTTTTAATTGAGCATGTATATTATGGCAAAATAATTAAAGTAATATTTTACTAGTCACAGAGCTTAGACCTATACATGAGATTCTGTACTTCACACATCTGTGAGATATGCCAGCATTGTATAAGACTCTGCTCAGGTGATATAGGAAATCATGAGGATGGGTATGCTTCCATTCATTTCCCCAAACCCCTCTGCCAGATGTCCAGGGCCTCTAGCTTTTAATTTGGATTTTTAAAGGGAGAAAAGAGATTGATGTGTGTGCCATTCATTTTTGAGATTCCACTTCAGAGCTGCCCTTTTTTGCCTGGCTTCTGATGATGCAGTTGGACTGTGTGAACATTTGTCTTTCTCAGCTGGTCAAACGGTAGGTGTCGTCTGTAAGGGGCGCTAGAGGGCCACTTCAGGGAGAGAGGCAGAGAGTCACTCCGGGTCCCTCCCGGTTCTCGACCTCCAGCATTGCGTTGCTATTCAGGAGGGAGCGCTTGTGGCACATGACTGCCACCCGGGACTGCGCAATGGAACTCCAGCTTCACCCTCCCCACTGGTATCAACTTCCTCAGGCAGCCTGGATTTGAATTCTCTGGCAAGCGTTTTTGCTACCTGGAGGCCGCATGTTCCCATAACCACTCTCATGTAAGAGGTCCGAAACTCAGTCTGGGAGGTGGTCAGGGAGAGCTGTCCCGGTCTTATTCCTTCACTGTCCACCCTCTCTCAAGCTAGAGGAAATACTTGATTTTTTGCGCATGCTGTTTCTGGACTTCTGGATGTCCTCTTTTACCCATTTTATCCACCTTCTACTAGCTAGTCATTATATACATATATATGCATATATATATATATATATATATATATTTTTTTTTTTTTTTTTTCTTTTTTAAAGAACCTGGACATTGCGATAAAATGTAAAGCGTTTCTGAGAAGTAAACCCAGCCATCTTATGTGGAAGAGAGCCAGTGTCGAGTTCCTATTTTATCAGGGTCCCAGTGATACAAAAAGAAAGGTATCAGAAGACTATTAGAAATTTACATAGGGAGAAATGAACTTTAATTTTATCTACATGCTTTTCTTATCTAAAATTTAACCTGGAGTTCTTGACCTGATGTCCATGGATGGACTGCAGGGGCATCAATGAAGCCTCAAAAATGCCGTGCAAAATAAAATGTGTTCGTAGCTTTCATCTTATTCTTAAAGGGGTGTGTGCCCCATAAAGGATGAATAATCACTGATCTAAAACCTTTAGTGCTGTACTTGTAAAAGACCATTTATAGAAGAGGATAGAGATTACTCATAGGATGATGGTCTTCACAGGGAGCATGTGATGAGAAATGGTGAGCACAGTGAGGCAATAAAAATAATTATGATAACATTATTAGCTCGTAGTGATCCAATGCCTATAATAGCCTAGGTGTCTCTCTCTCTCTCTGTCAAGTAGGCATTATTAGCCCTACCACGGAGAGGAAGGACGCTGAAGCAGGGACTGATGAAGAAACTGTATTCAGATTCTGTATTCATTATACGGTAATGTTAGAATTTCATCTTACTGCCTCTTTTTTTTCCACACAGTGCCTTCATCCATATACATCTTCTGACTATATATCACATATTCAACACAGAAGAGCATGTCACATAACACATGACATAACATGACACAAAAGAGCAACACATTCACGACGCAGAAGAGGGCTTCTTTGGTGAAACTCACAAAACATGTAGGATGAGAGGAATCCATCTTGCAAAGAAATGGACTAGGGTAAAACACCTTGTTTACCATGGCCCCAACTTGAGCTTTTGCATGTATCATGCTCCTGTCTGGGCTGCCTTCCTGTCACCTTGGAATTGTCAGAGAGATACCCTTTCTCCAACACCCTGGTCAAGTTCCTGCACTTTCATGAAGTCTTTCCTGAACCCACTAACCCTGTGCTTTCTCCTTTTTAACTTTTGCAAGCTACATTTGCGTCTTGCCAAGAGGTTGCAGTGGCTGGGGCTGGAGTAATCAGAAGCAGGGTTGGGCTCCACAGGCCAGGGGTGTGATGCGAGAAAGAAATCAGGAAGCTGGAAAACCAAATGAGAAGTCGGAATCACGGTGAGCAGTTGAGGTGGTAAAACAAGCAAAAAGTGTATGTCCAACGCTCAAGACAAGTGACATGAGTAGAGGGAGGGAGACAGGAGAGCAGAAAGGTCTGAGGGCATGACCAGGGCCAGCGCATCAGCTTTGAGCTCTAAGTTCTGCAAAGGTGACTTGGTGCCAAGTATGTGGATGCCGAGAGGAGAGAGGACATGAAGGCATCCTCCTCCCTGAAGGTAAGGATGGATGGCTTGGGAACACAGTAAATATTCAGGAACTGTGTTATGATGACAGTGATGACAGCCAAGTGGAATCATGTGTACAAGAGTCATTGCAAAGAAAGTATTAGAGACCTGAGTATCTGAAACGGGCTCTCAGGTAAAGGTGTGTCATCGAATGCACGTGGGCAGGGTCCAGCCAACGCTACTCTCTGCCTCACCCCGTGGCAGATTCAGCTTATGGCTCGTAGCACCCTCCTTAATAAGTATGGACATAGCCCTAACATTTTTTCTTAGCAATGTGCCTCAGAAAGCCATTGCCAAGGTACTGAGGTTGGTGAGGCAGAGAGAGCAGATGGCAAGTTCACACTAGCACACTCTAATGCTGGTTACATTTAAAAACTTTTCAAGTTCCCGCATTGTTTGCTGGTCGCAGTCTTCTCTTGGGTCCCTGAAACCTGGGCTTGCCTGCCTGTCTTCAGTCCCTTGGAGGCCTCTCCACAATGTAGCAGCTCTGGGTTCCTTGGTGAGCACAGCCTGAGGGTGTCAGGACTCTGCTTTATCTCTCAGATCAGATAAATAGTTTGAGCATCATCTTGATTCAGTAAATGACCCCTACCTGTGAGTTTAGAGTCGGATGGCTAGTTTGGGGCTGGGTCAGGGATGAGGTAAAGGAGAAGAAAAGACAGCTCAGTTGGCATGCCCCATGGAAAGGCTGAGAGGATGATGTGCGTGTGGCGAATTCCAGAGACAGTGAGTTGTCTGGGCCTGGTTGGAAAAGCAGCAGCGCCAGTGAGAAACTGTGGGAAGCAAACTTCTATATATTGGAAGAGCTGACCTTCCTTTCTTTCCCCAAAGGCGAGAGTTCTGCCCCACACTTTCACATTGCAAAAGACACTCAGAAGAGATTTCACAGGCAATTAGCAAACTACACCGGGGCATTTCTGAAACAGCTCAGAGGAAGCAGTGCTGTTTATAGCTCTGCCCAGCTTTGTAATTTTTGTCTTCACTTTGATATGAAAGTTACTGAGGACCGTAGGGGAAAAAAAAAATAGATGCCTAATAACAATGAATAAAACCTGATGATGGAGCGCTTTCCAGGAGAGGAGAAAAAAGACTGTGAATGGCACAGTTGCTGTCTATTATTGACTTTCCCCAGTCCTGACTATAAAGTATCTTTGGGTGCAAATTGTAGGTAATATCTGTGCCCTGCCTGCTGTACACGGATGTTTCAGGGACAGAGGAATGAATATGCCCCCAACTCCACCAGTCCCTCCTCCATCGACTGCCTCTCTGCCATCCGGGCCATGATCTGCAGCATTGTCTATAAGTTCACTGAAACACAAGGTGTCTTCGAAGGGAGGAGCCAACACCACTTGATTATTGTGGGGAGGTGGGGGAAAAACACAAAAAGAATTTGCTCAGCTCATTAGTTGAAAGTTCTGCATAGAAGAAAAGCGCCTGAGGTGTTTTTCACTTTCCTATAGACTCACTTTCTAAAACGGCACTTAATTATTCAGATGATTAGTAAGAGTCATGTGAAGCTGGTAGGTTACCAGATTCCTGTGTACACTGTGGGTGGGGGTGGGAAGGGGTGCTGGTTTTAAACAACGTGTGCCGAGTCAAAAGTCTGTAATCTTTGAACCAATGTTCTTCATCGTTAGTTATCTATTTTCAATTTCAGAAAATCATTTTTGCGTCCTGGTTGTAATCTCAATATTATTTTTAACAGTAAAAATTCAGACAACTCAAATTTCAACTCAGGCTTTTAAACGAACTGTGATACATCGATTTATCGTTTAAATGATGTTTACCAATAAAGAGATAAAACACGTTAATGAGCATTTTAAAGACATTGAGAATATTTTAAAAAGCAAAATATATCATTGTCACTGCAACATGGTTTATGTTATATAAAATATACATTTAAAATGTGGAAGTGAACTACACATGGATAAGAACAATGTTTACCAATCTTGCTAGTTGGGTACTCCATTTTGTATTTTCCAAACTTTCATTAATATATAGAAATATTTTAAAAATCGTTCTAAAGTTTCATTTAATGACTTAAAGGCATTGTTTGACCAAAAAAGCAAATGAAGCTAGTTACCTTAGAAAATAAAGTCAAAACATTAAATTTAAAGTAATACAATTTCCAGAGAGGATGACTGCCATGATCTGAATGTCTGAGTTGACCACTCCTCCATTCAATTCATATGTTGAAATCTAATCACCAGTGTGATGATGTTGGGTGAGACCTTTCAGGAGATGATAAGGCCATGAGGTCATGGAATTCATGTCTTTAGCAAACAGGCCCAAGGGAGTTGTTTAACCTTCCACCATGTGAGGACACAGGGGAAAGTCTAAGGTCTGCAACCCAGAAGAGAGCCTTCACCAGAACCCGCCATCCTGGCACTCTGTTCTCAGACTTCCCCACCTCCAGGACTGTGAAAAATAAATTTCTGTTGGTTTATAAGCTACTCAGTTTGTAGTGTTTTGCTATAGTTGTCTGAATGGATTAAGATAATGACCACTCTACTGTTGGTTGGTCTGTTTATTTCTTTGTTTAGCTTTAAGTCACATTATTCTTCAATTGACCTTGGAGCAATTTAATTTCCATTTTCCCTGAGAAATGAAGGAAGCAACTTCTCAGGAAGCTGAGAACCTGGAAATGATGTTCCCTGGGTACGAGGTGCATGCAACACAAATGCAGGTGATGCGAATGTCATAGCGGTCAAATGGCAGTGGAAGACAGCAGGAATGAGGAAAGAGGACGTGATGTGCTCGTTGCTCTTTTCAAATGACTCCTTCCATCAAGGGAAAGTTTCATTTATCACAGAGCATACTCAAAGACATGAAACATGATCCTGGGGACAAGCTGAAGAGATTATAAGCCTCAGCAGACAGTGGGGAGTTTTCTCTGAGCAATTTTTATGAGCTGCTGGGTCACAGCAAGGTAAGACAATGGTTTTTGTTACCTGTGTGTGTATGTGTGTACACATGCAGATGTGAATGTGTGTGCTCTCATGTGCACACTTATCTCATACCTATCTCCATGTATGAGTGTTTTCTTGGTGCTAGAGCTGTAAGAAATAGCCAACCGCACTCCAAAGCTGCATGACACCAGAGATGCAAACAAAAGACAACAAACTTCACAGAAGCCCACTACTGTTACTTATCAACACGCCTATTATGCCCAAGTCCACCGGCAATACTTTTTCAAACTCCTTATTTTAAAGGAGTCCATAGTTTGATCAAACTTAAACTAATGCTTTTCATTACATTTCCTCAAATGAATGAGATGATGAAGTTTGCAATATATTTAATCCCCCAAACTCAATTCATGATGTATCATTTGTGAAGAAACTAAAATTCAGCTTTAGAAAAGAACAGGAGTTGCCTCCAATATATTTTCATTATTCAGAAACTGTATAGGGCATTATTAGTTATCTACCTAAAATGGCAAATAAATACTGACTTCCATGCCAACTTTAGTTGAATGGATTTGTAAATGGTCAGTTTAATAATAGCTTCAATATATAGGGTGCTTGCTATGAAGCATGCACTACACTAAGCACATTATAAACAGATTTGATCTTCCTACTGATACTTTGAAATAGGTACTACAATTGTTCCCATTTTATATCTGAGGATGCTGAAGCTTGGTAACTACTTGCCCAGCGTCTCTTAGTTGAGTAATGCATCAAATTAGGAATAAGTACCTAGAAAGTCAGTCTCTCATACTGGGTTACTGATGGTGCTTCCAGGAACACTGGGTTGAAATCTTTTGGCCTCCCTCTAAGATGAATGGAAAGACATTTTGTGATCGTTTAGCAATTTCAGCCATGATGCTTGGAATATCGTTATACGGACTTACTATTGGCTATTGCCTATCCAATCTCTTGATTTCAATTATCTGGAAACAAAGTGAATTGACATAGTCAATTGGCTCCAAAGTCGATTCAATAATCATAGTGTTGCTATTAACCATTTGCTTTTTTTCTTCCCTTCTACTGAATACGAAGTAAAGTAGCCTGAGCATTTCGTACTCTGCTCTTCTTTTAAATGCAAAAAGAATATTTTAATACCGACAACGAAGTAAGACTTCAGCCAACTCCCAGACAAGTTCATGCTACACTCCTTCCCTTTGGGAGAGAGGGTGTGATCCTTGGAAAGGCGGCTCAAAAGAAGGCACCATTTCTTATGGAGTGCAAGGTATGAAATTAATCATTTTTAGGAAACTTTCAGGGCAATAGAGTTTTTATATAATGTGTATAATAATCCACATTACAGGTACTGTACACACACTTCAATGGGCCATTTACTTTCTGATTGTTTATTATATGGTGCTATCTTAGCATAGGAGAGAGGATTTAAGGAAGAACAGTGAGGTATTTTTTTATGTCTACTTTAAGCTGTTAGGTTTACTGCATTTCAGGGGGTGGAGAATCGTCTTGTAGTCAAATCGAGCTGTAAAGACCGAATTGAATTATCCCCATGGAACAGCCGTTAAATCTCCAGGGAGTGGGCAGGTCCCACAAGAAAGGGATAGCAGATTGCAACGGGGCCTGGGCGCAGCCTGCTCGAGAGGCATCCACGAGCCCAGGCAAAGGCTGGGGCTTCCGAGAGCCTTGAATCCCATTTTTTAATTTATGGGCATCGCCACACTCTTGCTGCCTGATTTGTTGATCCCTTGAATCTCCTGCTAAACTCTGAACTTCCCAAGACTCAAGAACTGTAAGAGAATCTGTGAACACCGGAAAAGGACAAAAACGCCATTCCTTCTGAAAGCCCTGACTTAGCACCACGGTGACTTCGTGGCGTGATTTTTTAGCGGATATAGATAGTGTCTTGGGGGGAAATTTAAGCTTGACTATAGGAATGAAAGAGTTTGTACTTCAGTATTTGACAGTGCAAACCATTTCTTCCCAAAAGGAATTCCTAAAGAAAATAGACTAGGAATATAAATGTGTGTGTGTGTGTGTGTGTGTGTGTGTGTGTGTGTGTGTGTGTGTGTATTGATAAGCATTCTCACTTAAGCAGGGTGTTGGAAGCAATTTGGAAGAAAAATAATGTATGTTTTTGTCTTCTAAATTGTTAAGGTTAAAACTAAGGTTTTCTACCTGCAGAGTAAAGCAGTTTTCTCGGGATATTTTTTTCCATGTGCATTAGTGCTAAATGGATGCTTTATGCCTCATATTAACAATACTGCCAATTAAACCCTAAGGAGTATACTAGAAAACTTTTAGGCAACTCGATAAGTGCTGTGGTAGTTTAAAATCACCACGATGCTTATTAAAGTTTTAGATAATACTTTTCTCAGAAAAGGGTATGACAGAAGCTGCCAATATTCAGAAACTGATGTTTTCTCTTCTTGTTCTCCCTTATTTTCCATTTCCCCTCCCCTCTGTTTATTCAATGACTATATTTAACACAACTCATCATTAGACATATTTTTTAACACATAATATCTATGTAAATTTTATTTACGAATGTTGCCATAGGAATCTTAGTTATTTTTATCGAAGATGCAGGCTCTCCTTCTTTCAAGCCCTGGTGGAAGAATAATGGAAGTGAGCAATGTTTTTATGAGCTTATTGTGTTTCCACTTGCTCTGCAAACTCTTAGCCCAGTGGCAGGTAATTCTGCCCTTTGATGTTTATGACATGAAGTTTAACTTCTGGTAGGGCATGACCTCAATGTATGTCGGTGAACTCAAAGAAATGGATATGCTATGAAATATTTGAAATAATATCAGGAAAGAAATAGGCATGAGAGCTCTTTCCATGCCTCAAGTTTTCCAACCCGACTCAAGAAAAAAATGTCATGAGCAAGTCAGTGCTTAGGCCAGTTAGGAAATGGGTGACCTGAGTTCATGGGGGACGTTGCAAAATCGCCAGGAGCCTTGAGCGTGAGCCTGAGATGGGCCAGGAATGTCACTGGATCTCCTAGAGCCAGTCAGGTGACTCATCCCTCCCTAGCACCTTCCTAACTCTTCCAAACTGACAGAGTCAGAAACTCGACACACCTTTTATAACACAATCTTTATTTTTATTTATTTACTTTTTTGAGTTGGAGTCTCACTCTGTTGCCTAGACTGGAGTGCAGCGGCCGCTCCCGGCCACCGCAGCCTCGACCTGCTGGGCTCCGGCGATCCTTCCGCTTCAGCCTTCCAAGTAGCTGGAACTACAGGCGTGCGCTACCACGCCCGGCTAATTTTTTGGATTTATTGTAGAGATGAGGTCTCGCCAAGTTGCCCAGGTGGGTCTCGAACCCTCAGGCTCAGGCAATCCACTCACCTCGGCCTCTCAAAGTGCTGTGATGACGGGCTGAGCCACCGAGCCCAGCCACAGACAACCTTTAATCCAAGTGTGATGTTCCTTGAGCAAGCCCTGCCTCACACCCTGGAATCCAGTGGCAGTTTTCAAAAACCACGGTAATGTGGCACCCCAAAACATAAAAAATGCATTATAGATTATACGTATTAAGAGGAAATCAAAGCCAAGGTTATCTATTTGTTCAGATAGTTGAATAACCAGATTGCAAAGAGGACCAGGTTTTTCCCTGTCAGTGATACAATGACCTATTCTTGCCGTGGATTGAAACAAACAAACAAAAAGTGTCAGTTTAAGAGACTTCCAATGATAGGAATATTGAGTTGTATAGTTTTCCCTATTTCTTCTGCTCAGTACAACTAAAAGACTCTGGAAATTATGTATAAAACACATCTAAGAAGACTCTGAATGGTGAAAGGAAGGAAAGAAGAAAGCATGTGTAAAAACCTTGGGACTCAAGGAACAACACAGTGGAGAGGCCTCTGGGTTTTCCTTTAACCTCATCTGTCCTAAGCATGCTCCTGAAAACCTAACAACTCAGACCGAATGGTGCGGACAAAATTCTGTTTTAAATTGTCATTAGAAGTCTGCTGCCTCTAACAAAAAGATGAGCAAAGGGGTAGCGTAAGACACAATATCTATAGATAATACTGCTCCTCCAAGCCAAATAATAGAAAAAACCATGGCCCACTTCCATTTAGCCATGATGTAACAAGGTGCCCCAAACCCTGGTCAGGGTGGTATCGGAGAAGACCAGTTTGGGAATCTCTGGTCTAGGAGACCAATTCTGGAGGTCTGGGAATTTAATCCTTGTCAGTTAGAACCAAGTTTCTTCCTCCTCTGCATGGGGAGTCTAGACTTCCTTATGCCCCCGCTCAGTGGTAATGAGGAACTCTATCTACCCCCTAAAGGGGTGGTATCAGAAATGGTTTATGGTGAGTCAGGACTTTCATCACAGTCCAATAATAACAAGGACACTCCTCTCCCCCCCATTCATACTGTAATGTCACTGGAGGACAGAGGGAGCAGTAATGAGGCTTTACTATTCATTCTAGCCAAAGAGGTCCTTCACTGTTTTTTTTTAAGTGTTTATTTTTTATGGTTAGCACTAAGTAAAAATATGAGCAAAAGCAACAAACTTTCCTTCCCCTCTTGAATTACCTAAATGATGCTTGATAATTGGAGTGCCCCCAAAAAGTAAATAAATAAAAATAACACTATCTGACATGGTTCTAAATATAGAAGAAATAAGAAAGAAAATTACATAATATAGACTAAATAAGAGAAAGTAAAAGGAAGTAAAATAAGATTAGGTTTCTATACTTCACTCAAATTGGCAAAATGATGAAACCAGTTAAACCAACTTATATATACATAAGTTATGTATATATAATACAATACCTACAGAAACCACTAACAAAAGCTATGCACAGAGATACACTCAAACGCTAGATAAAACAAAATAGAAATTTAAAAATCATTCAAGAAACACAAGAGAGAGAAAAGAGAGAAATCAATAAAAAACAAAACATGGTCATTTATGTCTAACACATTATTAAATACATTAAATGTCAGTAATCCAAATCCACCAGTAAAAGGCAGAAATTGGAGGAGTCGATTAAAAAAACATAACCCAGTTATTTGCTGTTTGCAAAAAACTCACTTCAAAATTAATGATATGGGCAGGATGAGAAAAGTTATATTATGCAAACATTAATTGAAAGAAAGCAAGAATGGCTATGTTAATATCAGATAGACTTCAGAGCAAAGAAGCTCATCACAGACAGAAAATAACATTGACACAAGGGCTAATCCTCTATGAGCGTATAACAACACTAAATGTGTAGATACTAAGCAGCAGAGCTACAAAATATGGGAAGCAAGACTGACAGAACTGGAGGGAGAAATAGACAAATCAAAATGTGTGCCGTTGGAAGCCTCCCATATTTATTGAGCACCTGCTATGTGCTAGGCACTCAGCTGGGCATTGTGAATACAGCAGTAAAAAAGAAAAAAACAAGCCCTGACCCTTATGAAACTCATGGTCTATTAAGAAAGGTATTACATACAAGGACGATAAATTAATTAGACAATTATTTAACTTGCCAGCATGATAAATGCTGCAAAGAGAATCTCAAAACACTGCAAGTTTAGCTTTTCTTGTTTAAAATGCCCAGTTTTTAATATCAACAATAACTAGACAAGTCTGCAATTCCCAAGCTGTAGAATTTAATACAATCAATAATTTCCCTATTGCGTTTCCAGAGAGAATAAAGAAATTCATGTTGTCGTAGTATAGACAATCTTACCCACAGCTAGAACTCACCCCAAAGCCAGAAAAAAATGGAATTCTCCAGATGCATCTAATGTGTTTATTTTTCTAAATAACACAATTCACACTGACTTAATACCTCTCCTTTCTCCTGTTCTTCAGTGCTACCTGAGAGGCTGATGGGAGCTCAAGGAGCATAAGATAAATACATTATGTACAGGTGCAGGAATAGGATGGTGAAAATAAGACCTACCCCAACGTGGTAGAAACCATCAAGATAAAAGAAAAAGATGGGTTAACTTACCACGGTATAGATCTGATGCTTTCGTCTCTTAGCCAGGTCAATTATGTTTACTCCATTGTAGTAAAGGTTTTCGATACATCCATGGAAGTTTTTCTTTAAAAAGGTCCCAGGTTTGCCCGGTACTGGAATTCCTCCAAAACTAAGCTTTATGGGGGGTGGGGGAGGAAATAAAAATCAACTCTTAGTTATAAACTTTGAAGGAACAGGAAAGGAAAGTAAACATGTGCATTTTGGTAGATTTCAATTGTATGCATGAGCCAAGTGGCTCAAATAATTATAGATGCCACTTGATTACACATTTAAAAGGATACTGATTAGCCCATGTAAAAATAACTGTAATTGCTTGCTTCTTAAGGGCTTATTTTACAAAACCATTTTCACTTCCTTTCTGAACCTTTTTAATACTCAATAAAACAATAATTTACAGAAGGAGAAAAAAATAGAAAAGAAAATCAATGTCTTTATATTTATCTCTTATTGTAACCATCCTAGAGGATATGGTCATACTATAGCCAAGGGACGTATAAAACATACCTCTATTCAGCTACAAAAGGACCTAGTCTAAAAGCCTACATTGTACCCCCAAAGCCTAATGTGCAAGATTGTTCCCAAATTGTCATCTACGAAGATAAAAAATAGAAAATAATCCGAATGTCCCATATAGTTTTGTGATGCAAATGATTGAGAATCAGTGTGATAAAATCTTAATTGTCAATAATGATTATTAAACATTTGCAATAAAATGGGACATGAGAGAAATGTTAATTGAAAACTTCACGAGTTATAATTGGGTGTAAAGTATGCTGTCAGCAATAAAAAGTGGTGCATACCATATAGGCTGGGACTGTTAATAATGGCTTGTTCTGGAAAGGTTATGGAATACAAGTGTTCTTTGCAATTTCCTTTCCAGTTATTATTAACACTGATTACTTATTTAATATATATACTACTTAAAAAACAAACCTTCCCTGTTAGGAATATCTTTGTTACTACACTAGAGAAGCAGGATAATTTCTGTGATCATGTTTATTCCAACACCATTTAATGAGAAACTCATTTTTCTCCACTCTTTGAAATATAACTGTCAGTATGTACTTAAATTATGCCTATATTTGGAAACTTCTCTATCTCTGTCTCTCAATGTTTCGTGAAAATGTGGTCTCCTAATCGTAGTGTCTTCTCCTCATATGAATAGGTACTGATATACCACAGGCTATTTCTAGATGTCTATTTTTTCTTTTTACAAACTCCACACTTAAAAAATGCTTCTTAATGCACTATAATAGGTGATGAAGGTTAGCAATTCTATTACTCCTTTACTTTCCACAGCTTTAATTTTTAAAGATAATTATTTAATATTTTTATCTATTTCATTTTAAAACTTAATTTTGAATACCTTTAGTTTGTTGGAATTTTGACTGATCATTTATTATTTCCATTAAAACATTTAATTGGAGAAAAATGGTTATTTATTTTTTGAAATATTTCATTTTTCTCCCCAAGAACCCAGTGCTGTTGTTTTTTCTTCCTTTTTCTTTCTTTCTTTTTTCTTTTCTTTTCTTTCTTTTCTTTTTTTTTTTTTTTAGAGACAGGGTCTCCCTCTGTTTCTCAAGCCAGAGTACAGTGGCAAAATCACTGCAACCTTGAACTCCTGGACTCAAGCAATCCTCCTGCCTCAGTTTCCCCAATAGCTGGGATTATAGGCATGCACCAAACCTGGCTAGGGTTTTTCTTTTGTAGAGATGGTATCTTGTTTTGTGGCCAGGGCCAGTCTCTAATTCTTGGCCTCAAGTGATCCTCTCACCACAGCCTCTCAACGTGCTGAGATTACAGGTATAAGCCACCGTGTCCAGCCTGGTGTTGTTTTCTGTTTTCAAAATATTTCTGATAAGGTCCCTCACCTGAGGTTCTTATTTTCTTTCCTAGTCCATATACTCATCATTAAATTAATTCCTATATATTTCATGCTTTAAAAAATCCCACAGCATATAAGTTATTTTAATTCATTAAATATTTTACTATGTAAATGTTATGCCCATCCTATGAGTGCTAATTTATTTTCTCTAGCTACTTGTATATACTTTTATATTAAATCACGCACTCTTTAAATTTGTGAAAGAATATACAAGTAATATCTCATAACATGTTTTTGCTTTGGTGCACTTCACAGATATTGTATTTTTTTACCAAATGAAAAGTTTGTGGTAACCCGGGTTTGAGAAAGTCTATCGGCACCATTTTTCCAACAGGGGATGCTCACTTTGTGTCTTTGTGTCAACATATTCTTCCAAATAAAGTATTTGTAAATTGAGATATGTACACTACTTTTTTAGAAACAAGACTTTTAGTCCACACTTAGTAGACTACATTATAATATAAACATAACTCTCCCATGCACTGGGAAACCAAAGAATTTGTATAACTTTCTTATGCAATATTCACTTCATTTCATCAGTCTGGAACAGAATCCACAATATCACCGAGCTATAACTGTAATCATATGATACACACAAAACAACTTTCTTTCCAAATCAATTTTTATACATTTCTTTCTTATCTTATTGTCTTGGTCAAAACTTCCTAAGTCTTACCCAAAACTTTTTAAGCAATATTAAACAATAATAATGGTATAGAATCATATAACATCAAAAACAATAACAACATAAAACAAAACAAAAATTTATGTTTCTCAAATTCACATAACACTGATTCTGACTCCACATTAAGGAATATCCTTCTACTCCTATTTTACACATTTATGAATTTATTAATTTATTTGAAATAAGGATGAGCACTTAGTTTTATACATCACTATTTCAAAAATCCATGTGACAGATTATAGGCTATTTTATGTTTGATCTACTGATGGGTTAAATTACAATACCACATCCATCATAAGTTAACAGATTTTTTTTTTCACTGAATCTCTTTTGGGTACTATTTGTCTTAAAATATATGTGTTCCTATTTTAAGTGGTAAATTACTTTGAGCTCTAGTTTTCTTTTGTAAAATACTTAGATCAAGTCTAGATTTGTCTCTGAGAAAAACTAAGAGAGCTTTATCTTCTCCTGTATGAATGAATTGCTCATAAATCTTTAAAAATAATATGGAAAATTTTAAATTACCAATGAACTTTTTAATTCCACAAACATTTTGCAAAAATATTTCTTTGATAAGTTACATAATCTTTGTCAATTTATTGCAGTATTCAAATATTTTCAGTTTGAGTCATTTACATTTAAAAAAAGATCCATTTTGGATTTGCAACTCTTTTGCATAAATCAAATGTGTAATGTAAAAATATAATTAAATATTTGTTACTTTCATGTATCCATTTTTATAATTTTAAACATTGAATGATAATTTTATTTTTTTCATTTGCATGTTTGCCATCTTCCTCAATTTCTAAAAAAAAAAAAAACTTTTAATGCTCTGCTCAGTTAAGATTTAAGAAAATATTAGCTGCAAGGACAATATTTTTAAAACAGAGAGAAAAAGCCACTCTTAAATAACAACAAAAAAAAAATTCTTGAACAATTCAAGGTAGAGAGTTTTTTTCAGAAGTCAAATAGTATGAAGGATAATGTCTATTTAAAAATTGCAATTTCCTAATACACTGAGGGAAATAATCTCTCCTAGTCTGAGTGGAGAATTTTAGAGAAATCTGGTGGAAACAAAACTACAGTTAAGGCAGTAAAGTCTGCTCTCTGTTCTCTCTAGGGGACTGAAACTGGATGAGAGTTGGGTGGATGGAGAGAGAGATTGTAAGAAAGATCTTGGGAAACACAGAAAAGCCCTTCTGTTCAGATTCCCAGAGCGGTGTTGGCTGCCAGTCTATTGGAGCTGTCTCAAGTTCAGTATGTTCTCAGGGTAGAGCAGCTGGGGAGGAGACAGATTAGCGAAGGCTGGGGAAAAGTGACAGTGCAGACGGGCCTGCAGGCTGCTTCCCAGTGACCGAGTCACTCCAGCATAGTGTGAGGCAGGCCACCGAGGGTCCCCAGATGAATGAGTCCGGGAGGAAGGGTGTAGAGATGGGCTGAGGCTCTCAGTAAGTGTCCTAAGGACTGGTGGTGGACTTAGAGATCTGGGAGAGTATAAGTGACTATGCCTCACAGTCTTAGGCTGTGGAGGGGACCACAGACAACAGTTGCCATGCCCCCAAACCAGATAGAACTGGTGAACAGCAATCTTCCCGCAATGCAAGACAATACCCATCCCACCCAGCTAGTCATCTGCCAGGGATGAGGAAAAAATAGAAAGGGAACATCACAACATCACCCAGTATTTACACAACGGTACACTGAGTTTAAAATTGGCATTGGCTAGTTATCATGCATCATCAAGGTTAGGCTTTTCTGCCATCAGAAGTAACAGAGGCTGATAAGCATGTTGAATCTCGTTCCGGAAAACAAGCAAAACTGTTTTTATTCACATGTGAGCATGAGTGGGAATTTTAAAACTGTTTTATACTTTTAGATTTTTCAAGTAGTTGAAAATTTGAGGTTATACTACATTATAGATTTAGTCATTGTCAGATAAATGAGACTGGAGAAATTTGCTTCATATATTGATGTTTTTCTTAAGTATTGATTTTTTTCCTCGATATTTTATTTTATTTTTATTTATTTTTATTTTTTTGAGTTGAAGTCTCACTCTGTCGCCCAGACTGGAGTGCAGTGGCCGCTCCCAGCCACCGCAGCCTCGACCCGCTGGGCTCCTGTGATTCTTCCGCCTCAGCCATCCAAGTAGCTGGAACTACAGGCGCGTGCTACCACGCCCGGCTCATTTTTTGATTTATTGTAGAAATGAGGTCTCGCCAAGTTGCCCAGGCAGGTTTCGAACCCGCGGGCTCAGGCAATCCACTCACTTCAGCCTCCCAAGGCGCGAGATTACAGGCTGAGCCACCAAACCCGGCTTCAATATTTTATAAACACTTGTAGGCTGTAACTAGTATATACCTCTTAATTCTAAATTAATAACTATATTCCTGAGATCATTAGCATTCATGTTTCATCTCAGGCATCAAAATTTTGGTAGTAAAAATTAAAATCTTGCTCTAAATTGTGTTTTCCTTCATTAAGCCATGCCTGGACTGGCTAAATTATTGTTGTAAGCAATTCTTTCAAAAACTGAAAATTGACCATTCTTAAGACACTCTCCTGCTTAGCTCTGCTGGCCTCTGACTCTCTCCCACATTCCCAACCTTGGCTTTTCTCACTGAACTCTGTCCATTCCTTCAATCACCTGGCAGCCTAAAAACCACTTTTCTGAGCCTGCCTCTAGAGTCTGGCATCCCAGGACGGTCACACAGGCACTCACATCAGGGCCGGGTTAATCAAAACCTACACAGTAGGTGTGTTACACAGTAACAATGGATAGTCTTTTGTTTCTGCATGTATTGATGTTTTATATGTTACACTCTTATAGTTAGTATAAGTGTTTTTAATTAAATGATTGCTTTTCAAGGGCCTCTTTTGATCTTAACTTTTACTTTCAAAGGTGCTAATTTCTCCATGCCTGCTTTCTTTCTGTATACATTTAGTTGGTGTATCTTTGGCCCCAGTTCCAACCTTCTTTTAAAAAAAATCGTTTTCTTTAAATATTTCATTTCTGAGGATGCTGATAATCTGATTGTACCTTTCTATTCAGACTCTGAAATATAACCTTATGTGGCAGATGCTGATAATACTGAATGGAGATTGCGTTGCAGGGTGTCTAGTCAGTATGAAGCTGCCCAAAGGCCTTCAGCGGACAGCAGACAGAGCTGGAAATCCAGCTTCCGTTAGATCATGTGCTTAACCATTGATTAGTAACTTACAGTTGCCATATATTTTCCAAAAAAAAAAATCTCTCTTGTCCCACCAGTAATTTTTTGTTAATAATAATCAAAAACTTTTATTTTTATTATTCTGTTATCAACTCTCAGAAACATTTGCAAAAGTCAATTCCAAATTTTGCTACACGTACAACTTGTCAAGAAGTTGTTGAGCCCCTACTTTTTGTGAGGCGTGATTCAAGGCCCTGTGGTGACGTTACAGATAAATCAACGTTGTCTCTTTCCTTTAAAAATGTACGGCCAGTCACCGAAGACAAATCCATCCTCCAACGTATTAATGGAAGACAACGTGTGGGAAGAACAATACAAAGAGAGAGACTATAGTTTGTTTGATGACACGCATGCTAGTGGTCAAAACTACAGGAGACCACAGCGTTTTGAATTATAAATAAGATGAGCCAGATAAGTTGGAACCATGGGACAAGATTTTTGAAGGCTGGACTGAAAAGATAGAGTAACTGAAAGCTTTTCGGTAGAAAACTAATAATCATCTTTAGGAAGCTATTACTGATTGAATTGAAGGAACGTTATTTACTGGAAGGCAGGAAGTCAGGAAGGAAGGAAGGAAGGAAGAAAGGAAAGATGGAAGGAAGGGAGAGAGGGAGGAACAGAGAGGGCAAGATTAGATCCAGGAGGGAGGCGTATTTCCACCTCCGGTGAGAGGTAATGGATGTCTGGAAAACACAGCCTAGCTGATGCAGGTAAAAGAGCCCGACGCTCTGAGTCAGTGCTCTACAGACAGCAGCCTGTAAGCTCACTTGTTTCCTTGAAGTCTTTGCTCAAATGCCATCATCGCAATGACGTCTACCCTGACCAAAATATCTAAAATTGCATTGTTCTCGCAATCCTTGAACTCCCAAACACATTACCCTTATCCACTTCTGTTCTTTCTCCTCACAGCGTTTATCATCTTCTTACTTAATTATATAATTTGCTTACTTGTATGGATTGTTTAGAGTTGGCCTCTCCTGCTACAATGCAAGCACCACCAAGGCAGGGATCTTCGTCCTTTTCATCGACATTTTTCAAGTACTTAAAGAGGTGCCTGAACCCTGATACATCTACTGTGTATCAGGCACTTCTTTAGGTACTTGAAATTTTATCAAAGGCACAGACAGTATCTACTCATTTTTGAGGGTGTAACTCCAAGAGGTATGATTCAAACATAAGAGTCAACAGATATTTGTTGGATTGAATTTTTCTTAAAAGAGATGAACAGTTTTCTTCTGTCTGCTTTTGGCTATTACCCTTTTTGAAAATGCAGTCGCTCCTTTTTTTTTTTTTAACTGTTCGTGTTTGCTTGGTCTTGGCAAATTGCATGGTATACATTTCATTGATCTTAGTGGTCAACAAAACTAGGGGTTAGATTGCAAAGTTATACAGTCCCAGTGTCTCGAACAACTTGGTCCATCTGGTAACCTGCTGAATTAGCTGTTGTCACAGGTAAGCTCCCACTGGACGAATCCCAGGAGGAAGCCTGCTTTGATGCTAAATGCATGAGGTCCCAGAATCTGCCACTCTCTTTTCCTTTGATCTTCTTTTTTTTTTTTTTGGTCTGGTATTTGCTTGTCTCTTTTGCAATCTTTGATGTTAATTCCCTGGCAAGGAGTTCATTCTTCCCTCATCGGCTTTTTCTTCACCCCTGTTAAAACTTGCAGTCACTCTGTTCAGAATTTGGAGTCTCTTTGCATCTGACTTGAATTTTTGACACTTCTGAAGTTTTCCATTTGTAAATATTTGTCTAGCTTTTGCTCTGACAGTTCAGTTAGTAATGAAAGGGGTATGAAAAGCATCCAAGCTGCTGTCTTCTGTTTAAATCTTTAAGCCTTGCACTGGTTGAGTGTTTGCTGAGCACATGGGAAGTCGATGGTCCAGCATTCACCTTTGGGGCACTGGTCAAGGACTGATGAATTTCTGCCACTGCAAATGAGGCCAGAAATACTGATTTTTCTGACGAAATCTCTTAATTTGTAAATATCAGCCTCAGTTCAAATGATTAAAAAAATTAAAAAGGCAAGCAACACGTAGGCCAAATTAGACAATAGCATCCAAGTCTTGTCTGGGGTCACCATTTTATAATTCTGCTCTACTGTTTGGATCAATGAGTCAGTCTGTCACATCTTTGGAACTTGTGGTCTCTATAACTTTAGGATGCTTGTAGTTCATATGATGTCATCTTCCCCCGCTACCTTGGAGTCGTATATTGTGAAGAGGTTGTTGCTTATATTTTTAACCAAAATCACCTCTTCTTCATTGCTTCTGTAATCCATTCATAAGTTTCTAGTATCCCCTCATTTCTCCATGATAATTATCTTTTCTTTTCTGTTTTTTTTTTTTTGCTGGAGACAGAGAGTAGGTGATATCTTACCCAGACACAGCCCACACTGAGTAAGAGGAAGCACTGGTCTCGCAAATCTTCTTGCCCAGTTCATGCCCAGCTTCCAGGGTGGATGCTTGAGGCCCATGTCTTTTCCCCTACACTTTGACTTTGACTTCTGATCCATGCCCTACAGTGGCTTCTTACACCTCATCTGGATTGGGTCTCTCTAGTTCAACCCACAGTACCCTCCCTTGGACAAGATTTTGTTTTAGTGACGACAATAGTAGCATTTACTGATTATTTTATATATATTGGGGACCACGGTTAGAGCTTCCTTTCATTGTTTCTTCTTTCATCTTTGAATTGGATACTCTTATTTGCTCCATTTCACAGCTGAAAAAAAAATGATAGTATACAGAGGTTCAGCAGCTTACAGTTCTCACAGACACAAGGCGAAGGGGCTGGAATTCCACATCCTTTAGTCCAGAGGCCCATTTCTTCACCGCCACACACACTGTCTCTGGCATCTTTTAGTTCTGGTTCTACTGATTTCAATCTACTAGCAGGTTTTGCACCAGGGCCTTTATCTTTCTTTCTGTTGTGGCTGTCCTTGTTGTTTCTGGTCCAAATCTGACAAACTGCAAGGCCTAAGATTCCTGTTTCTAGATAAGTGTCTTTCCGCAGACTCACAGACATCAGGCGCTGACACAGCACCACTGGCCTAACACATATTTTGTCATTTTTTATCAATGAACTTATAATTTTTTGACCTTAGGTTCTTTGGCCAATGGGGTGAATCATGTACATTTCAGTACTCATGGAAAAAGCTCAAGGGAAATCAATATCTCCCCCTGACCTCACCCCGTCCATACACCTGGGCCAGCAGGGCTCCTCGCATGGAAGTGGTGTTTTAGGGAACCCCACTGTGGCCGTCCTTGGGGCACATCATGCCTCACAAAGAAGGGTGCTTACGAGTCGAGGGAGATGGCCCTAGGAAGAGGCCACCACCCCTCTAGACCAGGATCTCCCCACACACAGCACTCTGCCTCAACAGCACTGAAACTTTTTTGAGGGTCTGCATTTGTCTCTTTCCTCAACTGTCCTTCTGAGGGGTGGCCTCGGGGCAGCGGCTTGAGGAGTCGACAAAGCTTGACTATGTGGGGTGTGGGTGTGAAGACATAGCTGTCTGTCAGGCAAGGGGAGTGGAACATATTTTATTCAGTAGTTCCTTCGCTTGATCTGTAACTCTTTAAATATTTAAATTCATGGTACGTGGTTCTCTATTTGCACTCTTGCCTCGGGCCCTACAAATATCCTAGTGTGGCCCAGCTAACTTTATATTATTTTATTGATGATTACAGTCATTTAGGCCAAATTTAGCCAGTCTCCAAATGTCTTATTAGCCACTTACACTAAAAGCGGCAAGCTAATTAAGACCTGCGATCATCCCAATAGCGGCTAATAAAAAACAAGAAGATACGCTCTCGTTTGCTGTTTTAATTTATGTTAACAAAAACAATGATTTTTTGTATGATACTGGTATTGAAATGTTCCTTCCATCATATTCAAAATAATTAATAGACTTTTAATACATATTTAAGAGGAGTCTTTTTATCCCATTTCACTGACATACAAATTGAAGAAATGGAAGATTAGCAAATCCATAAATCACAACATCAAATTTAAAACCGGAAGGAGAACGGCACCGAATGATGTGATTTCGAGCCTTGTCCACAGGCAGCGCCAAGATTCTGTGCTTGTATCTCCAGGAATTAATTCTTTTTTTCCTCCAAAGAAAAAGTCCAGTCCCAGATGATTTCTGGTCAAATGACATACACTGGGCTCAAATCCTGTTTCTGCTACTTGGTGGCTTCTGGGGAACAGGGATTATTATTTCTTTGAGTCGTGGTTTTATATTTGCGATATAGGAGGTGGTAACTTCCATCACAGGGCTGTTTAAGGGGTTAAACAAAAATGCCAGACACAGTGAAAACTCGTGATCTTGTTTGTTTTTTTTTTCTTCTTACTTCCCAGTTTCATCTTCTTTCTCTTTATTTTTTTTTTTTCAGCTTATTTTCCTGGACATAGGCCTTCTACTTCAGCTTTGCAACTTAGTTTCCAAAGAAAAAGGATAATAATTAGACCATCATATGATCGGGAAAGATGTTTTCCTAACGATCTGTAGTCGTTTTAAGCACCAAATAAATAGTTTTATTTTACCTGACCAGTCCTTTAATTATGTCTGAGTTATAAGAGAGGTGTCCACTTGGCAATACCAACCAAAAGGATGAATAGCAGTCAAGGGTGGTCTTTGAGATGGGGAATATATTGGGAACGTTAAAAAAATTATCATTTTTTTTTTCTAATTTTTAGAGATGGGGTCTCACTGTATTGCCCAGGCTGCACTTGAACTCATGGACTCGAGGCATCCCCTTGCTCAGCTTCCTCATTAGTTCGTATTATAGGCTCGAGCTACTGCACTCAGCTCTGGGAACTTCTCAGGGGTAGAAAAGCATGGTGCAGATTGATCCTATTTATAATTCACAGAAGGAAAATTCATTCATTTACTCAACAAATGTTTACTGAGTGCGTTTTATGTGCCAGGCATAATTCTGTAGAAATAAATGAAAGTAAAGAAGAAAACCTCAGCCTTCATGATGAGCTGGAATGGGCATCATGAGCTAGACCATTTAAAAAGTAAGTTAATTTAATTCTATATTATAACGCGATACATGCTTTTGAAAAAACCATGAAGGAAAATAAATCAGAACGTGCAATTTTAGAAGCAAATGCATGCGCTGTTTTTAAAACCGTGTATTCTTTCTATGGCCTCAGGTTCTTCTTCAAAGCCTTCTTTGCATGTTGTTTAGCATTCAAAAAGTTTAAAGAGAGTACACAGTGACAAACGGGGCCCCTTCCTCCCTTATCCCACTCTCTGAGATTCTGTCTTGCCTGTGGTTTCAGTGTCCTTCTAGAAGCTTCTATGTCTATACATGCTTTCAAGTTGACATGTTCTTTTTTGTTTTTTAAACACAGAAACTGTTTACACTACACTGCACATTAATTTTTCTTTTTCATTTAGCAATTTATATTGGAGATGGCTTTGTGACAGAACACATAGGCCTGCCTCATTCTTTTTCAATGAGCACCTCATCCTTTAGTATGGGCTTGCAAGCGCCTACATACAAAATGAATCCAAGACCAAGGCCTGACTGATAGACTGGTGAAAATAAAGAAGTCATTTAGAGTCACACCTTTTTTGACCTGCACAGACAGCAAAGGGAAAACTAGTCACAGGCTTCAACTGTCCATGGGCCTGTCTCGTGCACCAAAAAGATAACACTTGTTGCTGGGGACCCATTCTAGAGGGCAGCTAAACCATTTTATATGATGCAACTCTCCTGAGAGGAGAGGGTAGAAAACCCCACGCTTTGTCAGAATCTGGGCAGTGATAAGAAACACGGGGCATCCTGGGAGGTCCAGAAAGCAAGTGGGAGAAGCCAGGAGCCACGCCTCCCAGTCCTTCCCAACTCGCTTTCCAGGGTGTCCTGCCAAGACTCAGCCATGGTGCCCGCCTTTGGCTGTGTGGCTTTGTGATCCGTGCAAGGTCACAGGAGCCCTGTGGCAGAGCTGTTCCCAACCAGGTTTAACACAGTTTTTAACCAACGCCATTTGATGCATTTTCGGGTAATTTTCAACCTTTTATTATTCCGAGCATATATTCCGTTGCACACACGTGCTAATAATTGTAGGATAAATTATAGAAACAGAATTATTGGGTTGAAGAGCATGTGTTGCCAATTTTGCCCTTTCTACATTGTATTAACTATAAGCAACCAACAATGTATAAAATATTTCCGGTTTCTTCATATCCATGCCAACATGGTCTATTATAAAGTGCTGGTCTTTGCAATCTAAGTTTAAAAAACTGTAGTGTGAAGCCGGGCTCAGTGGCTCAGCCTGTCATCCCGCGCCTTTGGGAGGCTGAGGTGAGTGGATTGCCTGAGCCCGAGGGTTTGAGACCCACCTGGACAGCGAGACCTCATCTCTACAATAAATCAAAAAATTCAGCTGGGCGTGGTAGTGCATGCCTGTAATTCCAGCTACTTGGAAGGCTGAGGCGGAAGGATCGCCGGAGCCCAGCAGGTCGAGGCTGCGGTGGCCGGGAGCGGCCACTGCCCTCCAGTCTGGGCAACAGAGTGAGACTCCAACTCAAAAACAAACAAACAAAAAAACTGTAGTGTAAATTAGCATTTTTTAATTAATGAGGTTGGGCATCTTTTCAGATATATGAAAGTGATTTCCATTTCTTATATGTTTGTGTTCTTTACCTATTTTTTCACTGAGCTACCTGTTTTTTAAAGAATTATTTGTCAAAACTTTTATTAATTAATGAAATTATAATATTTTATGAGATTTTTTGTAGTTATTGGGTAGAGAATGACATCATTATATATGTGCTTTTTGTTGCAATTTACATGGCTTTTAAAAAATGTATACAGACAAAATTGTTAATATATTTTATTTCTAAAATATTGGAATTTATGCCAGACTATGATGAACCTCCAACTCTCCTAGATTGTGAAACTATTATCTCATTTTCTTTTATAAAACTTATATTTGAAGATACGAAAATAGATGAGTACTAGTGTATTTCTAAATGTTTAGAGATTCTAGTTCAATCTCGTTTTTTTGTTTTTAGTTTTTTATTTTAAAGATGTGGGGTACAATTCAGGGTTAGGTATACAAATGTTCATTATGCCGGTCCCCTTGTTGAGGAGGTGTGCCCCCTCCTCCTCCAGCAGATTCCCACTGCTGTCAATCCTTTTCTTATAGTATTATGAAAATTGTTCAAGATCTGCTTATGAATGAGAACATGTGATACTCAGTTCATTGTTGCTGTGATAGGTCACTCATTGTTATATGCTCTAAGTTGATCCAAGATGCTGTGAAGCTCATAATTTTATCCTTCTTCATGGCAGCTTAATATTCCATTATGTATATGTACCACATTTTTTGTATCCAGTCCTTTTCCGATGAGCAGCACAGGTGGATTCATGGTTTTGTTATTTGAATAATGCTGCAATAAACATACGTGTGCAGGTATCTTTTTTCATAGAGTGATTTGAGTTCCTCCAGGTATAGTCCCAGCAGGGTCGTATGGAAGGCCAACTTTTAGATCGTTTAGGAATCACCACACTACTTTCCATCGAGGCTGTACTAGTCGACACTCCCACCAACGGTGTAGAAGGGTTCCCTTTTCGTCGCATCCTCTCCAGCATCTGTTGCTTTTTGAGTTACTGATGGTGGCCATCCTGACTGGAGTTAGGTGGTATCTCAGTGTGGTTTTAATTTGCATTTCTTTGATGACTCATGAGGTGGAGCATTTTTTCATGAATCTGTTGGCTGCTTGTATGTCTTCTTTTGAGAAGTGTTTATTCGTATCTTTTGCCCACTTTGTAATGAGGTTGTTTGTTTTTTTCTTTTCGGCATGTTTGATTTCCTTGTAGATCCTAGATGCTAGGCCTTGTCAGACATAGAGTTGGCAAATATTCTTTCCCAGTCTGTGGGCTGTCTTCCTGCTCTCTTGATGGTTTCTTTGGCTTTGCAGAAGCCTGTCAGTTTGATGAGGTCGCGCTTGTCTACCTTATCTCTTATGGCCTGGGCATTTGTGCTTTTGATCTGGAATTGGTTGCTAGTTCCAATTTTCATAAGGGTGTCTCCTGCATTTTCTAAGATTCTTATAGTTTGGGGTTTTACATTTAGGTCTTTGATCCATTTAGAGGTGCTTTTGTGTATGGTGATAGGTAGGAGTCTTGTTTTAATCTTCTGCATGTGATCAACCAGTTTTAAACTAAGAAATGATATTAAAATACATTTTGTAGGCTGGATATGGTAGTTCAAGCCTATAATCCCAGCACCTTGGGAGGCCAAGGCAAGAGGATTGCTTGAGCCCAGGGGTTCAAGACCAGCCTGGACAACTTGGTGAGACTTCGTCTCTATAACAATTTTTTAAAAAAATAGCCGGGTTCGGTGGCTCAGCCTGTAATCCCGCGCCTTGGGAGGCTGAGGTGAGTGAATTGCCTGAGCCCATGGGTTCGAGACCTGCCTGGGCAACTTGGTGAGACCTCATCTCTATAATAAGTCAAAAAATTAGCTGGGTGTGGTAGAGCGCGCCTGTAGTTCCAGCTACTTGGAAGGCTGAGGCGGAAGGATCGCCAGAGCCCAGCAGGTCGAAGCTGCAGTGGCCGGGAGCAGCCACTGCACTCCAGTCTGGGCGACAGAGTGAGACTCCAACTCAAAAAAAAAAAAAAACAAATAGCTGGGTGTGGTGGTATGTGTCTGTAGTTCCAGCTACTTGGAAGGCTGAGGTGGAAGGATCACCTGATCCCAGCAGGTTGATGCTGCGGTGGCCATGAGCGTGCCACTGCACTCCACCTGGGTGACAGAGTAAGGCTCCAACTCAAAAAAAAATACATTTTGTGTTTCTTAAAGTGTCTTTTGGTATCTATGACGTGACCATGTATAAATCATATATATACATATGTTACACACGCACACATAAACACATACACATATATTTTAAGACACAGAGTCGCTCTCTGTCATCCAAATTATAGTGCAGTGGCACCATCATAGCTCACTGCAACCGCAAACTCCTATGCTCAAGGGCTCCTTCGACCTTAGCCCCCTGAATAGCTATGGCTATAGGTGAAGGCCACCACTCTCAGATCCTAAAACACATATTTTTAAAAACACGTTTTTCATAGTTTGGGGTCTTATAAAATGGCTACGTAAAGCAGGGTTAATCACCACTCTTGTAGGAAAAAACTTCTTGGATTACAAGAATGTCAAGGAAGAACTAAGATCCTAAAAATATCTCTTTTCTAAAGACCTTCTATTCCAGGTTGGAAGTAAAGTGAGCTGCTCTAGTCTTTCTCACAGCATTTGGAGAAGTCACTTGGGTTAAATAATATGAACTGAGAAGACGTCCTGAAGACATTCCAGTGAAAAGAAGAGGGTCTGTCTTCTTTCTGCCTTTTATTTCTTTGACAGCAGATTCTGTGAGCCCTTGTCTATGTGTGACGTCTGGACTTGAAAGAAAGCAGGCAATTACATCCATCCTAGTGCAGCAATTTCATATGAGTTGCCTCGTAGAAAATCATCATCTTATTTTATTGATATTCTCAAGGTAGTCTAAGATAATGAATGAAGCCTACAACTTCTTCTTGCCAAATATTGCTATATCATGGTAAGATTTGAAAAAGAACCTAGTTTTACATAATATAATTTGCCCTGATATAAAACTAGAGAGGGCACAGCAGTGCATGACAGAGCAGTACTCCTGCCAACCCACAATGGGTCACTGGAACTCAAGAACAGAAACTCAGTCATCCTTCCGGTGGGTGGGTGGTATCCAGGTCTCCTGTATGCACATGTGGGCCATGACAGAAAGCAAACCAGTCACCTAGGTTCTGGTCAATACATGACACTGTGATAAAACAGACCTTAGCTTTAGATGTCTTCTGTAGCTCCATGCCTTCCAACAGGGGTGCTGATTTTGCTTCGGGTCACTTATGTCAGCAGTCTTCATTCCCAGACTTACACAACTAGTTAGTGGTAACATGGTGGGTAGCACACCAGCCTCCTGCCCCGGTACTGTTTCCTCTCCACACAGTCTAGGGGTGAATCTTCAAAGGCTGGAGACATCTCACAACACATAACTCTTGTCTTCTGGTGTAGCCAATATCTAGCGCTACTGTTACAAGTCAATATGTCTTTTTTTATGATCACTGAAGAAAGCTGACTGCACTTTCTGGAAAAAGCTTGAATTCCTGCAGCAGAGGTTGATGGACAGGAACGTTTCAAGGGTTCTCTTTCTTTGGGAGCACTTTTTACAGGGCACCAAGACATCCATGCACATCCTGAAGAAATCAGTTTCAACTTCTTTGGATTTATTGTCCCTAAATGCTAATATTTAGCAGAACGTCATTCAGCTGTGATCTCATACAAATTCCACAAACAAGAGACTGTAGAAAGGCTGACATAGGCTTGCAAACAAATGTTAAATTTGGCAGCAGGGTGAATTTTAGAACCATTCCCTGGGACGTTAGAGGAGAAATATTTGGGGGAAATGGTGAGACTTCCAGTGATTTTATTTATTTCTTTTTTAAAATTGTCAAGTTCATCAAAGATATCACTTTGCTTCGAGGTAATCCCAATATTGTCTGTGTTCTTTATTTTGTCAATCAATTAAACAAGTTGACAAAAGAGAGTGATTGATATTCACAGATTTCCAACTTTCAGCAACTCAAAAAATCTACCTGTTGTTTTATATTCTGAGTCAAAGAATGACAGGTTTTTTTTTGAGGTTGATGAATGGCATATTTTAGCCACAGCATACTACACTAAGGATAAGATCAAAACACCTTTCTTATTCTCATTATAGAGATTGAAAAAATAAGTCAGCTCATGATTTTTCAATTATTCATCTCCACCTCCACTGTTCTACTATCTGTCCCACTAGTAATTCAAACTGTCTCCTAACAGTCTGTCCAGGGAGGAGCACAGACACACACAAAAACATGTAAGTGTGTGCACATGTGTATATAGACAAAAGGTTATTTTACTGATATAAACAATGTGTAGCATAAAACGTATGAATAATAATATATGAATATATAATAACATATACAATAATCTTCATTAGAAATTCCATTAGCAGTTAATTCTTATGGAATCTTTTTGTTGATTTTCTTTGGCTGAACTCCTTTATCTGTACTTATATACAGTCTCGGCACAAGTGTTTTTTAATTTGTATCTTTTACAAAATTTAAAAAAATGCCAAAATTAGTTTTCACTCACAAGCCGGAAGAAAATAGGCTTCAAGTCAGAAATGTAGTTTGCTGACCCCTAGTCTAGCCAACCCACAAAACAATAAATAAAACCTGATATGCAGTGTTGCCACTCTCTGGGGTGTAAATACTTCCACCCTGGCGGATTTCACGCTAATCGAGGGCTGTCACTAAATGTGGAACTGGGACAAGATATGCAGCAGCAGTCCAAGAGAGCGTACTCCTCCTTCACAGATAAAATAATCATAAAAACCTCAAGAGCACGTACAGCTGAATGATATAGATAGATAGGCATATAGTTGTAATATAGTGCAATGAGTCAAAATCAGTAAACTTATTAGTTTTTTTAAAATACTTTATGTAATTACAAGTTTATATAACTTAATTTCTGATGATGTCTGTGTTTCTCAGCCAGCTCACAACATTTCTGGAACTCCAATATTTGGCCCTCAGGCATCAGTACAAGCTGACTGCAACACGACGCTGCTGGCCTGTTGCTTTAAACTCCATGCCCACTGAACTGCTTGGCATTTCCTGCACTGTGCCCTGGCATCCCTGTCTGCACCAGGCTAATCTTATCATGTCCCAAGTAGCATCTTCTGGTGGAAGTCTTCTGCCATTCTTCATGCTTGAATCAAGCACCCTCTTCCCTATATAAATATACCTAATTGTAATACATAAAGTATAGAAATGTATTTACTTAGGCAAATACACCATATCCGTATTTTGAGCCCTCGGTGCCACTGGAGCTCTCGCCTCCTTGTCCTGCAGAGGCTGAGCTCAGTTGCTAGACTGTTAGCTTCTGCCCCTCAGGTCTACCTCTCCATCTCTGTCTATTTACGGTCCAGCACAAGGCCTGGTGTGCCGTAGGGGCACAACATCCACTTCTTGAACTGAATGACCAGCAATGATGGTTAACTCTCGGCTGCCAGGTTGCATTGCTTGGTGCAACCTTCTTTTCACCTTAGAGTCGGTGCCTTTCACTGTGTCTCTTCTACAAGAGAACAGGGAGAAACAGCTCCCTGTGCTTATTAGTCAAAAGTCTGCACTGGCATGAAGGTTAAAGACTAGTTCTTATAGTGCACGTGTAGATTCCAAACGTTTGTTTATAACGTCTATAGCTTCCGTTATCTCAGATACTTAAAGTCATTTAGCCCAGAAACTAGACAGTGACACAGGGAGACTAAACGCCAGAGAAAACGTGAAAGGGAGACCTGCTGATTTTAAAATACACAGTTATCTGCTACCTCTTGGGCTGCGCCGTCGCCAAGGCATTCTCCTCCCCTCTCACTGCTCAGATTTTCAGGGTGGATCCCTTTCCCTGTAGACTGCCTGGCGTGATGGCGGGAAGGTAAATCTCCAGGTGAGATTTCTCGGTGCCCCACCGCTTCTCTCGATGGCTCTGCCTACCGATTTTCTTACTGCTTTTGAGCAAGGGGCCTGGGATGTGCAGGGAGAGTCAACTCACCTCATAGTCGATGTCCAAGGCGTCTGTCTCGCCCTTGGTCCGAAAGTGCTGTGTGTGCTTGTCCACAGTGAAGTTCACCTGCTTGCCCACCCGTTCAATGAGGACTGAGTGCCAGTGCTGGTCATCCAGGAGGCTGCCCAGGGTGGCCGAGGGTGGGCTGCTGCTGAGACGCGCTTTGCTGTCATCTGCAAAAAGAGGAGGAAGGTGGGTGGTATCTGTGTCTAAGGGAAGCTCCTATCCTAAAGGTAGAGAATGATTGCCTCGCTACAGGCTCAGCCCACAGATTCCAGGACCACATTATCGTTCCATGGCTACACGCGCCTCCTTCCAGACATAAAAGGCATGTTTTCAAGATTTGAACAATTAGATCATAAAAGGAACTATGTCCTCATGGCTCCATGCATAAGACTGAAAATGGGGTTTTCGTTTTCAGAAGTAATATAGATTATGTGAACTTGAATGGCTCTTAAGTGGGAAAGCCAACATGAGCTGTCCTTGGGAGAAACGGTCGAGTTGGGACACATAAAGGGAAGACAGTGGCACATTAAGTTAGGCAAGTCCGTGGCCAAAGGCAAAGGCGCGGAAGTAATCATGCTAGCTGCCATAGGCCAGTACTTACTGTACATATGACACTTGAATAGGAATATTATAACCTCCACACTTAATCCCCTAAGGGAAAATTATTAACTACATTTTTTTAAGTTGGAGTCTCACTCTGTCGCCCAGACTGGAGGGCAGTGGCACGCTCCTGGCCACCGCAGCCTCGACCTGCTGGGCTCCGGCGATCCTTCCGCCGCAGCCTTCTAAGTAGACAGAACTACAGACGCACGCTACCATGCCCGGCTAATTTTTTTGGTTTATTGTAGAGACTAGGTCTTGCCAAGTTGCCCGAGTGGGTCTCAAACCCACGGCCTCAGGCAATCCGCTCGCCTCAGCCTCCCAAAGTACTGCGAAGACAGGCTGAGCCACCGAGCCCTGTCTATTAACTACATTTTACAAAAAAAGGAATCTGAGGCTCCAGGAGGCTAAGCATATGTGCCTCATTTGCAGCTTGGTTTCGAATCCAGGTCTTCTTCGAATCCAGGGAAACTCTGATCCCTGCTACTCATCATGGCACGCGTCAGGGTGTTGAGCATTCAGCCCAAGTTGAGTTTGAAAGACTCCCTTGAGAGGACGTGAGGATGTGAGAAATTCTGTTGGAAGGGTATGTTTTTCCACCTGGCTACCCCTCTGTCCTGCCCCCTTCCAATTTAATGAAAGTTCCTGGCTAGACCCTTCTACCAGAAATTTTTTTTTAAAAAAAGATCACAGATTTTTCTCCCCTTGCAGCTTTTGCCTTAACTTTATGTAGCAAAATGAGCAATAAAATAAACTAGTGCTGACTTAAATATGAATTTTCGATTTTTGTAACATTTTAAGGATGAACTTCTTCAGTAGCTGACGGGGATACGTTTCACGCCTCTTTCAAAGGATGCGGTTTCCTAGCACAGCTGTAGCAGCCTGTTGGACGGTATCCTTCAGAGCCTGAGTTGCTGCTTCCCCCACAGACTGCCAATCCCCTCCCCCAAGTCACTATTCCCTTCAAGGATTAACTCTCCGTTGCTTCCTGTAGGGATGGGGGACAGGGCATCAAACTTATTACAATTTGAAAAGGAGAGCTGATGAGTTAATTGCCGACTGTATTTCATGGCTTTATTCATCACTTGTTGCACAACCTTGGAGTTCTCGCCATTGGTTGGATTGAACTAAGGAATTCATAGATATGCATCCTTCCTCCCTCCCCCTTTCACGCTCCCTTTCTCTCTCCCTCCTTCCCTCTCTTCCTTCCGTCTTCCCATAGCAAGGTATTGTCATTTACCTGTGCCGGTCACAGTGACAGGTGATACATAAAGGAGATTAAAGGTATACTGAGTTTAAATGTGTACTGTCTTCTCTGAAGGTCTTCGCGTGGAAACACTCAACAAATAAACACGTGGTACGCAGTAGTTAGTGCAGGGAGTCATCGGAATGCAGTTCCCTGGCTGTGGAGGCTTCCTTACAGAGTGGGGGAAGCTGAGATTTGATGGGAACCAGAAACATGGCTACACAGCGAGGAGAGGCAAGTGTCCAGGCTCCGAGGTGCAGGCGAACATGGCTGAGGAGTTTCCAGAGACAGAGGGCCAGGAGACGTTGTGTGCTAGTTTGTATATTATCTTTAAGAAATGGGAGCTATTGATGGATGAGTAGATCGGAAGATACTCATTTAGATTACATTTAGGAGAGGCTGTTTGGGCAGCTGTGTGGAATTTGGTTAGACGTCAAGACTGGCAGTAAGGTCTACTGGTTCACTGCCAGTTGAGTCATCCAGAAGGGCACAAAAGAGCTCTGGCATACTGGGCACAGAAAGATGGGATCTAAGCAGTGAGAAAGCATTAACACGAGGTGGCCTTTAGCTGAAATGGACAGAGCAGAGAACACCATTGCCACCACCCCGCACACACACCTTTGATGTGGACAATAAAACTTGTTCAAGAGCTAATATTGGCTAAGAATAATAGGAAGCTAACATTGAGTGTGCTTCATGAACTGTCAGTTCCAGATAATAAGGCAGATAGAGTTAACCTTGGGGTTTACAATTTGAAATTGGCAATCAGCTCACAGTTTTTTCTTTTCTTTTTCTTTTTTTTTTAAGTAGGATTTATTAAGAAGACAGCAAAGCTCCCACAGTGGGAGGGGAACTGAAAGAGGTTGCCCACATTTTTTTTCTTAAAATAACACTCATTTAACTATTATTCACTAATAATAGGTTCAAAAGATTAAAGATTTCAAAAATGAAAAGTCATGGTGTGACAAAATCAAAGAAAATACTGGATAAAGAATCACAATCTTGTTATCCATTTATTTGTTGTATGTACTGTTTTCGTGAGGCTTGACGATCTACTGATTTCTTTAATAGAGCCAATAAATATTTATTATGATAAAAACACAATATGTATTATGATTAAAACACAATATTTAATAATTATTTAGGATTCTTGCCTCAAGTGGTGAATTTAATTATGAATCGGTCAAAGTGATTTTATCTCTTCTTTGACTTTTTAGTAATAAATCCTCCTTTCCTCCTGCCTTCCCTCTGCTCCCCTTCCATACCCTCACAGGTAATTAATCACTTTATTAATGTCTTGCTTGTGCCTAAAGAAAAACTTAAGTCACATGCAAGCCAGTAAAGGTAGTTTTTTCCCTCCTCATTTAGGTTTTACCCTCTGTAAAATACAATGCACATTTATCTGTCACTTTCTGGTTTCATTTAATCTACCCTAGAAATATTTCTTTATGAAAATACAAAAAGCTGTCCTATCTTTTTACGGTTGCATAGTATTCTATATCTATCTATCAAATCTGTCAATGACTTAGTCAGTTTCCTACTGATAGAAATTTAGACTTTTCTGCCTACTTCAGATATTTAAAACTCCTGAATACTTTATATGTGTATGTCATGTTGCTTGGGCTTCAGCAGGTCCACAGCATATAGTCTTACACGATGAATTGGTGGTCAAAGGTTTTCATGTTTGTAGTTTTGACAAACACTAACGCATTGTCCTCTGTAAAGGCTGTACGCATCTAAACTCTTGCTAACAATTCCTGGAACTTTTACCACAAACTTGCTAACGGAATATGATCTAGCTTTATAATTTTCCCTGATAGGTTTAAAAAAAGTATTTCTGAATAATTTTAATATGCATTTACTTTAATATGAATGAGGTTGAGAATATTTTCATTATTTTTTTTTTTTACTGTGAACTGTCTCCTCTTATCTTTTGTCTGTTTTTTAAGCAGTTTTCTCACCAATTCATACTTAGCCTGTTGTTTATAGTATGGATGTTAGCAATATCGTTTTTGTCATTCTTTTTTTTTTAGATGCTGCTTTTCTGATTTTGTTTGATTTTTAAATTTATCATTCAGATATTTTTACATTAAAAAATCTATGATTTTTTATACTCTGGATTTGTATTATAGTTTAAAAGGTTCTCTACACGCTGAGATCATTGAAGAGTTCTCTCAAGGTTTTTCTACTTTTCATTTGGAGTTTATTCTGGGGTATGATATGGGGCACAATTCTACCTTTATTTTATGTTTTGAGATGGTTACCAAATTATCTCAAGTTTGCTATTTTAAAATCCTGGAGTAATTTCATTTCAGGAAATAGGGTATAAAATTTTCAAACGTAAGGAGAAATACTAGTAAATCAGATGAGGTGGTTTGTCACAATGATTACATCAAGGTTCTTTCAGCCCATGGATGGGATCTTTAAATCCTAAAGCTTCCAGTAGTAATTAAGCTGGTTGTTGCCCACTGCGCATTCCTTGCATCTATTGCCACCACCACCACCATCTCAGTGGGCCGGGCTGGTAACCCTGTCTTTACCCTGCTTGAGGTTTAAAATCAGCCCTTCCTTCCTGGGATACTAACCTTAGCTCAGAAAGTTGGCTACTCATTCCATCCAACAATTCTACTCTTCATAATTTTAAGACTTTATGGGAATAAAAATGTACATCTTAACTAAATAGTGACTACTCCTCACCACCTCTAATGAAACCATAAACTTAATTAACACGCTTATTATTTTATGCAAAATAGCTCATGAAATTTTTATGAATGCTTAAAGCAATTTGTTGACCTTTCCTCAAAAGTGAATTAACATTGCTCCTTGTTTACATTATTCATTTACTTAGCCAATATTTTTATTGCCCAAAGATAATGCAAAATTGAATCCCACCAATCTTTTGGAAAAACACATGTAAATAAGTTTTGGGAACTTTAATGTTCATAACCTTTTACCTAGTAAACCACTCTCTGGAAATGCAAACTGAAGTGTGTGTGTGTGTGTGTGTGTGTGTGTGTGTGTGTGTGCGTGTGTGTATTTTAATGGCAAATGATTTAAAAATTAGAGGTAATGTCCAATAATTTGGAAAAAGGTAAGAAAAAAATTTAGGTGGAATCACCAGATGGAATGCTATATAACCACCAAAATGGTATTTATAAAATATTTACATCATTTCAAAATGTATTACTTAAGTAGTGATTGCCCTTTTTGATAAAATAAAAGCGTAACATTTGATAAATAGAATATTCAATAATAAACTTTACTGAATTAAAATATGTAAAAGCAGAATATAAAAGTATAATATAGACTAAACACAACTCTGGAAAAGGCACAAATAAGCACTATGTGCAGATACAACTCAAGAATGCATGTATTGCAATCTTAATTTTTTTCCTGCATCGTAGCATCAGCATACCTATTTTTAATAATGAGAAAAACAAATAAACTTCATTAAAAACATAATTCTCACCCTGTATAGCATGTTCATTGAAAACCATATATCAGTGATATGTAAATTACTGAATTGCTCCTGAATTACAAGTTACTTTTTAATTAACCAAAAAGGGGTAGACATGACTAAAACTCACCTCCAATTAGTTATTCTATATTAACACTGAGTATCTTATATAAAAACAAATTGAGTGAAACTTGGTTTGCTTAAACAATTGGGAAAACAAAATTTCTGCTATTCAGCAAGTAGGATGTTTAGAATTATGTTTATGGAGAAAGAAGGATGGTATCCTAGGAAATATTCCATCTTAGCTAGAAATCTTCATTATTAGAAGTTACAAAAAAACCCCACCTTATTCTCAAGAAATTATCCATTCTTCAAACCTTGGAATAGCTAGTTCAAGTTTTATCTCAGTGGCATTTGAGGTTCAATTACTAGTTTAAACGAGGTTCCAATTTGTTAAGGCAAGATAAAAATGCTCATGGGCAATTGTGAGGTACAAAAACAATACGATGATGCAGAAGCTAGCTTTTAGACCAGAACCGATCAGGAAAATAATTATTTCTAATGAAATAAAATATTATTGCGTGTGGATTAAGTTATAGTTGAGATGAAAGCAATATAAGTATCAAGAAGGTCCTAGGGAGCATGACAATTTTTATAGAAAGCTTGAAATATTTGCAAAATATTTCTAACTGCATCTTTTTATTCTCTTCCTCCACGCCATCACGCTGTGGATAAGCACACCCATTCTAAGGGCATGCATATCACAATGTTTTCACCCAAATGGTTTGTTTGATTAAATCCTCTTGTTTGTTCTTAATAGTTCAAAAATGGATGTCACTTTAACTTTCACAGTATGTGAAGTTCAGATGGCCTGAGAAAAAGGGAACGGGAATTCTCTTAAGAGTGTGTTTCACGGGGGGAAAAAAAAAGTCATTCTTGGAAAGGGGCTTGATTTATTATTGATGAAATAGTTGGGCGCTCATGTGAATTTCCTGATGCCTGCCTCAGTCAACCTTCCCATCCACCTTTAATTTGTCAGATTATCAGTATTGATATTCACTTGTATCTCTCAAACTTCTCACACAGGCAAACACTTTACATATGTTGTTCCTATTATTCCTGAGTACAACCTTGCAAAAAGATCAGTCCCCAAGAAGTCATGTGAATTGACACAGGACTCAAAAAATTAGGGTTATAATCCAGCTCAGTCTGACTCCAAAGCTAAAACTATCTCCACTATTCTTATCGGCGAAAGATGACACTCTCGTTCTCCCTCCTTTGTTATGTCCTTACTATCTACATCACACCATGCACACATGTAAGCTACGTAGCTAGGAGGAATGGAGGACCCTAGAAAAGAAATGAATAAGTTGGGGCAACCCCTTCAGGTCTCCTCCCACTGTGGGATCTTCTCTGTCCTCTCAATAAATCCTGCTTTCTCACTTAAAAAAAAAAGAAATTAATAAGTTGGACAGCAAAGAGCCATGGCAAAGGAAAATGGGACAACGCTGAGGGGGGGATTGATGCAGAATAAGAAGGCTGGTTTCATCTCCCTGGGATGGCCAGCATCATAAAGGTGCCCCCTTCCACCTTTTCACCTTTGTTTGGCAATTTCAATGGTCTCCTAAGTACCCAAGTGAGATTCCTACAGAAAATAAAAAACTTGACAGGAAGCAATGTGATCCCAGTGGACTTGACGCTCAAACCAGAGCAAATCTCTCTCTATATATATATCTAAAGCAATGAAACACATCTTTAGTTCTTAGGAAGTTTCTAAATTTTATTGACTAAGACCACGCCAGATTTAGGAGTTGTTGCTCAACTCTGGTTCTTAACTTGTATCCATCTTCTGTGATTTTGCTCTCTTAGATAATGCTATCTTAATATATTTATGTTAAATGGTTTTAATGATGGATATTTATTGTATTTTATTTTTAATTAATATCATAAAAGTAGAAGGTAAGTATAAATAACTATTTTACTATTACTAGTTTACTATTTTATCAAATGTTCTTGAAAATAGAGACTGATAAATCCAAATTTTAAACCTCTAGTTCTAAGTTCAGCACCGAATTTAATGTACTTGTTCTATCTATTCTTATTGCATCAATGGCAGAATTTATTAAAAATGTGCTGCATTTTATCCTATTGACACTTTATCTAAAATGCCAGTTTTCCTCTCCTCTTTAAAATAAAATCTCCAGAAAACTCAAGGCTAATCTTGTACTCTTCTGTTCCACCCTGGTCCTGTCAGTCATTCTCACAACACAACACACGAATATTGACTGCCTGATATTTAACATACAAGTGTTTTATGAAAAATTATAACACTGTAGTGAATAATATCACGACCTTGGGGTAAGATTGGAGAAGGTGCTAATCCCAGATCAACAGCTATGTAGCATTGTGACTTAGAGCAACTGATAGGGTATCACTGACTATCGGTTTCTTCATCCATAAAAGGATTTGAATACAGTTTGCAGGACTGCTATGTGATTTAAATAAAATATATATATTTAAAATGTTTAGTTCCTAAGTGTCGGCTCTCAAAAAATGGCAACTTAAAAAATCTTTCATAGTATTTAGTACAACTACAGAAATATGATAAGCAATATAAAAATATGTGAGTTGGCTTATTAAAATGCCTGAACTTCAACAAAAGCTAAAGTAAATGTTCATTTGACTCTGTGGAGAATATGAAGAATTGTCTCCAATATCTCAATGAGTTGCTCATGCAATAGCGTGCTGTGGTGTGTGTCAACCCTGTACTCGGTCTCCAAATGCTCTGTGCATGTTTGTTCTATTCCTGGAGTCTACAGCTGTACATATTGGAGATTGCGCAAACATTCTGCCTCAGTTCAAAGGCGCTGGACTTTTGTAAGGATGAGTAAACCGCATGTACTATTGATGTCGTGTTTAGCTCTTACAGCAGTTCCCTAGTCACGTAATATCTCCGCTTTTTGATTCTCTACCTGCATGAATGGGTTTGGGCTGTTGTAATTCTACAGAGGGCAGATCGCCATGGGCAATTTGAATGAGATGTGTAAAAAGTGGGAAAGGGAACATATTTAAACCCCTCATGAACTAAAACAATACATATCTTTAGTAGTTCTGGACAAAATTAATGTTCTGCCCTTAAAAAGTAGGCCAGGAGGAAACACCATAGACCTGACTCTGCCCAAGTCAGGCAATAGTAAGTGAGCCATGTAAATCAGAGTGATCGAAGAGTGCTGCTTGAAAAGAACAGCAGAACTCGGTGTGACCCCACGCGCCATCCTCAGCAGCTGGCCATGGTGCTGAACTCCTCTATTCTTAGCCTGAATCTCTGAATTGTAAAGTCACTGATTAGGAAATGAACACGCAAAGCAGATGGATAATTGGCACTAAACAAAACACTCCTAGAGTGTCCATGTCAGCTGGAGAAGGAAAATCTAAAACTCTCCCCTTCATTGGACCAACACTATTCTTTAATGCGTTAACTTTACTTGTCTCTCGCTCATTCTCTCTCTCTCTTTCTCCCTCTTCCTCTCTCTCCTGACTTTAAAAAAACAAACATGATTGTGAATGACATGAATTCTTCTCACTTTGGTGGCTATATGGCAAAAAGGAGAGAATATGGGTTTTAAATAATATTTTAAATGTTTATATAAATAAAAAAATTAAAATATACTAAAATGTTAATAAGAGAGAGAGAGGACTGGGTTGTAGGATTTTGAGTTTTCCTTTTCTTTCGTATTTTGCTTTTCTTTTTTTTCCAGTTTTCTAAACGTGATATATTTTGCAATCTAAAAATAATTATACAAACACTGGATAGATATAAGTAGGTGCTAGTAGTGGCTATACTAATCACTATCTGTGTAAATTGGACATGCTATTTATCATCTTTGAACCTAATTTTTTATGTCTGTAAATCAGGCCTAATGTTTACTTACATCATAGGGCATCTTTGAAGACTGGACAGGATACGAACGCACCATGGGTAGTCTGTAAATCTACCCTTTTGTGGGGGAGAATAGGGGCTCATGGAGAAGTCAAGAGTGCAGGTTTGGGGATGAGCAAGCCTGATGGGAATAATATCTGTCTCAGGCTCTGAGGTTCAAGGTGAAAACTTCTTTTCTAGTATATTCAATTTGCCCCAAGTACCTAATTTAGGCTCATGCTCTCCTAGATACTGGAGATACAGCAATGAACAAGGTCCTGTCCTTGCGCTTGTGGACACTGCATCACAGATCTTCCATTATGGGCAAATCAAAGCTCTTATCACTCCCCTTTACTTGGTGCTTCCAGAGATCTGCTGACTGTAACTTGGCAGGAAGTGCTAAAGTATTTGTGGCTATGTTCCTCTACAGGAGGAACCTGGAAATCTGTGCTATTTAACAAGTGTCCTAGGTGACTGCTTAAATACAGAAAAAACTCAACTATGGTAAACTGACAGAAAAGTGAGAGCTGCATAAGCAGATGTTTAAAATAAAGACATTTCCAAACTGTGCAGGATACTGAAAAACTATTCTTACTATTTAATCATTCACTAAGTGAGGTTTTACTTTATCTCCAGCACACTTGGCAATATGGAGCAGATAGGAACTGGGAAGAAAGACTTACTCTTCCATCTATTTATCCGAGCAAGGCATTGGTCCGATTCAACTTAATACATCTATCTCTTTTCAGAAATGCCAGCATAGTGCAGAGTGGGGCATTCATACATTGTTTGAGTAAATGAGTAATACTGAGCTTCTATTTTTAATATTTGGTCATTTTTACACATTATCATACAAAATTCAATTATAATGTTTTGGGTTGTTATGCTCTGCAAGATAGCTATTATTGGGCAACCCCCTCGGGTCCCCTCCCACTGTGGGAGCTTTTCTGTCCTCAATAAATTATGCTTTCTCAAAAAAAAATAGTTATTATTAGCCCTGGATTATAAGTAAGAAAACTGAGGCTCAGAGGACGTTCTCTGTGATAAATAGCATAATAAATAAATCAATTATAACATGATTTGATTGCACATGTATGCAATCAAAAAAAGATATGTTGCATGACCACAGCTATTCTATTTCTGTTATGCTACACTATGAGTCGGTCTGGTTTGCAGCATTGGATTTTGCATGCTTTGGATCAGAAAAGGCATATCCAAATTACGAATCTAAATGGTAGTAACTGGGAAATCCCATAATGTTCCCAGCAGAAGATGCCTGCTTTGCTACTAACAAGTAACAGTGGCTTCATGCACAATTCACAACGCTGTGTGAGCCACTTGTAATTGGAGAGCGCAAATCCATTCATCCTTTCTCTTTCTTGAAATCTGAAGACCAGATAAGAACCTGATGCACATCTGTATCTGGACACCCAACTTTCAGAGAATTCACTGACATATTGCTGCTTTGGGCACATTGATACAAACAATTAGCTTAACAATTCTTATAATTCTCTTACAATTCTCTTCTGGGTGACATGCCGCTTCTAAAGACGACTCTGGTGTCTGTTTAATCTAATGCACTAGGTGCCAATTTTATGAGTTGAACTCTGAAATCTGGATGTTCTTCCTGCTGCCCCTGTCCATATTCACCATGGGGGCTAAGAGATCCTCAGAAATGCCTCAAAATAAAGATTGGCTTTGGAGGTGAGTCTGCACTCATCTGACTACTAAAATATATTTGGCTGTGTTTTGTCCCCAGTCTTCCAAGCAACTTGAGGTCACAAATGACATCCTTCCATGTCTTTCCCTCTTTGCTATTTTATAGGAGATGCTAAAAGATAATTCTTTTATCTTCCCCTTAATATCAATAATTGATTAATTAAAAATATCAGGTGAGTCAGGCAGGGAGTCCTTCCTATAAAACACCACCGCATGCTTTTTCCTCAGCTGGTCCCCCTCCCTCCCACCACAGTCTCTCTCTTCCTCTTCTTCCTCCTCCTCCTCCTCTTTTTCTTCTTCCTCTTTTCTACATAAGATGTTTTTAAATTTGCATCCTTGAGAACTGTGTCCCTGCCTTCTGCACTTGGCACGCCCTTTTTTTTTTAAGGGTCTTTGATCACATACAGGAAGCTGAGTCCCTAGCCCTCTTTCCCCAGAATAGGAAGTTGGTGACAATGATTGCATACCCGCCTGTGGCAAGACAGACCCTGATGGACGCCAACCCACAACAGAAGGCATGCATTCTAACTATGCAGGGGAGAGGCAGGAGGGCATTCTGCACTCATTTCCCTGGCATTTGGTAAGGCCGAGGCTCGTTTCACACAGCCAGGGTAATTAAGAAAAAATTTCCCTTAAAAAGGCATGAGGATGTCCATATAATTTTACCTCTCACAAATATGACTCCCCCATCCACCCAGAAAATAACTCAGAACAATTGTGAGCCAGCCTCCTTACATGATATGTGTGTATAAGCTGTTCAAGTTTCTTTGCTGTTTGAGTTACTAGAAGAAATACAGAAATGAAGAAGTCATGAGATAAATAACTACCTATCAATGAGCTTGCCACATTCCCTACCTCTCAGTAGGCTCATGTGGTCCAAGAGTGCTGTCTATATCTCAAACATTTCAAAATATGGGACTTCTCTTACTCCACCATATCACTTAGGTTGTGTTACAGTGTCAGGAACTGTGACCTACTGGGCAAAGGAGTTCCCCACTAACCGACACAGGAAAGGAAGGGTGAAGACTGAACCTACCCAAGTTGAGGTGCAGGGCAAGCCTCCCCTTCTGGAGCTCCAAGGTGATGTGGTCTCCACGCTGACCTTCTCCGTGGAACAAGACTCCATCTCCTTGCATGCTCTTGAACTTCAGGGAGATCACATCTTTCAGAGTACTCATGAGCTTCTGATTGAACCTGTACAGAAGCGAGCTTCGGCCGTCAAAGTCAGCGACATCCGATTCTAGGCACAAAGAGACAGAGAGAGAAAAGGATCAGCGTAGAGCCTCATGACTGCTGCTTCTGTTTCCCATCTGAGTTGTTGTCCAGTTCACAGAAACATTCTTGAGATCAGGAAGGTGTGCTCTCAACAGGAAACACACAGACTAGGACCAAAACTAATGAGACTCTGGGGAAATATTCATTCACAAGCAATGACCACTCACCAAGTCAAAGTGAACTGATCATCAGCTTAGAAGTAAAAACTCTCATTAATGACAGGGTAAGGATACCACAGATCTCTGTGTCAGACTTTGCTGTGTCAGATGTCTGGCTTACAACATTCTCTCATGACTTCTCCTCCTAATCAATTTGCTTCTGACAGTTGGAACCACTTGATCTCCTCATCTCAGAATCAAGGTCTGAGAGGAAAATAAATACAATCTTTATGCCAACTCTATTTGCCAAGTACTATTTTTCTAGAACTCTGTGTTGAGAAGGATTCTGAGGCTTTCCTGGGTTCCGCGGAAAACAAAAATTTTGTAAAGCAGTGGTCCCCAAACTTTTTGGCATTAGGGACCAGTTTGGTGAAAGACAATTTTTCCATGGGGGGTGAGGAGACTGGTTTCAGAATGATTCAAGCACATGACATTTATTGTGCACTTTATTTCTATTATGACTACATTGTAATATATAGTGAAATAATTATAGAACTCACCATTAAAAAAAGAGGTGCGGACAGAAGTGGTAAATAAAATAATAGGCGGGACATGCACAGATTAAAATGAGCTTAAAGCCTGCCACCAGATGTAGCTGTACAATCGAAATACATCAACTCCCTGGTCACTCCCTGATAGGGTTTTGATGTGATTATGGTCTCTGTGCAGTCAAACCTCACTGCTCATGTCAATCTGTATTTGCAGCGATCATCAGGCATTGGATTCTCATAAGGAGCGCACAACGAGATCCTTCACATGTACCGTTCACAACAGGGTTTGCGCTCCTAAGAGAAACTAACGCCACTGCTGATTTGCCAGGAGGTGGAGCTCAAGCAGCAATGCAAGTGACGGGGAGGGGCAGTAAATACAGAAGAATCTTCGCTGGCTCGCCTGCCCCTCACCTCCTGCTGTGCGGTCTGGTTCCTAACAGGTCACAGACGGGCACCTGCCTGGGACCTGGGGGTTTGGATTCCTCTTGTAAAGGAAGGCTTGTTATTTGGACAGAGTGGGCACATACATTGCATCCTTGTCATCGATGCTTTATTCGTGCTGGTGATACCTATCGTGTGTTGTATACAAACATTCATTATTATTAAAGCAAAAAAAGAAAAGGTCGCGTAATCCTGATTGGGATAAATTTATGTAGCAGATGTTAATAAACACATCTGACAAATGTATGCCAAGGAGCGAATAAGGACTGCGTTTGGAATTTGCTGTTGTTGGTTACTGTCACATTTTTCCATTCTTTATTGCAAAAAGTTTTATGATACTCCCTTATAATAGGAAAAATGCAAGACTAATTATAAATGGAAACATTCGTTATATACCATCTTCTGCGGGTGGGTGGTGGTGAATCGGTATATGGAGGGAGTGGGCCTATTCTATTCATCATCCAGTACCCGAGAAACTCAACTTTTCGTTATTCGCCAAGTAATGAAATCCTCAGCTTGAGCATACACAATGATAAATTAAGTTTTGTGTGCGGTTTTTAAACTAGGGATCTAGAAACATCCTTTGTAAATCTGAAATTCTGAAATAAAAAGGGAAATGAAATCATACTTTTCTGTATTTAGTTTTGAAACACAATTTCACAACTTACATGGAATAAAGTGGTTCTAACCAAAAGGTTCTGATTTACTTAGACTGTAAAAAGCAACTGTCCATATACAGAGATTTCCACACATGCCCATCTTTCTCAGAACCTTCTCACTCCACTCTAGCAGTGCACCTATGCCCGTGGTCTGAACTAGAATTCTACCCAAAGCCACAGGAGGCTACAGACAGCTGCCATCAATCCTAAAATAATGAAGATCACGGTATAGATAAGATAAGGATTTTAAGCTGCGATGGCCATAGCTTGTTAGCTGGGTCACCTTGGGTGATTTTATCTAAGGCTTGATTTCCTTATCCATAAAGCGAGGATCATATGCTAATACTTAGAGAGTGAAAACACTCTTTGGAATACTTCCATATGTCCCTGGATCAGATTCCAAAGCAGGAACAGGCCCTAGGTAGGCACTTTAGTGCCCAGGTGTGAGTAGAATGTTCACACAGTATCCCCCAGGACTTCTCAAGGCAAGTGGAAGGACAATGCCTGCACATGGGAGGCTGACCCAGTTCAAAGAGAACAGGTTCAGAGAGGGTTTCTTAGAGGAAGCAAGGGGCACAGTGGTCTTCAATAACACGTAGGAGTTACCCAAGGGAAGGGACAGACCCAGCGTCTCCAGGAGGGAGACAAGAGGCATGAGATGCTTTATGTGTCACAAGACTGCAGGATGCCAGCAGGGCGAAGTAGGGGACGCACAGAAAGCTCTCTGCTCCCCAGTGTGGCTATTTTCTGCAGGCTGAGACACACAGCACACGATGTGTTAAGCAGTAAGTCAATTCACGTTGATTCATGGAAACATTTGTTCCACCCTCTCAGGCAGACACAGCCTGTGAACTTTGAGTGCCCCCGCAATGGGCACCTCCCTGTCTTTTTGCTCACCACATGCCACGTCAGAGTCACCGTCCACAAGTTGTATATATCATGTCCACTCACACCACCCCGGAGCTCTGACCCCCTGAGTGACACCAGCACGTGGCACAGAGTTGGACACAGGGCAGGCAGTGCCCTGTGTGGGGGGGAAGGGAAGTAGCATGGAGGATACGTGCCCTTCGTTCCCTGGGAGCTACATTAAACTAAGAGAGAAGCTCTACTGTGGGCCAAGTGTCTGACTGCAGGGAAGTTTATGGCAAAGCTATTGGCTTCACGTTCCTTTCTTGCGAAGTTGTGCATAACAATGTAATAAGTATACTTACAACTGATGCTAAGATTGCGATAAGAAAGTTTGTGTTAAAATGTATATATGTATGTATACGTATTTATTTTTCTTCAACAAACAGTGGCTGTGAAGTATACATACATATATTCATCATGGTGCCGCTATTCCAGCCATCCTTCTTCATTTTATAATGGCACACTGTGAAGTCTTTAGCTACCAGGAATCTTCATAAAGCCCTGAGGTCTTCAGTCAAGTCCTGAGTTCCAAACTTTTCCTCTCTCCAGTCCACTATATTCTCTCCCCTTCCTTCCCATCCACCACAGTGGTTAGGATCAGCATCCCATTCCTCAAATATCTGGCTCTTCTAGTGACTTAACTTATGATACAAGTGTTGACAACATTTCAGCTTCCAACACTCTACCACTAAGAAAGCACATCTCTATGTTGTCAGAAGACTGAAGGAAAATTGATCCCATCAATTGAAAACCCCCCAAAAGTATGTGCATATATTTACATATATACATACGATAATACTAAATATACATATACATATATATGTAATACGTGTGTACATATAGATATATATACATACATATATATATATACACATATACATATATATATATGGGGAGGGAGAGAAAGAGAATGAGTCTAACAGACCTAGGTTTCTGGGTTTGAATTCTGGTTTAGCCGCTTACTGAGCGGGAGGCTTGAGGTGACTTTCCTGATATCTCTGAGCTTCAGTTCTTCTGTCTGTACAATGGGCTTCGATTTGTAGAAATCTACCCTCCAAGTCTTTGTGAAAATGACGTAAGCGCACACCTGAAAATACATAGGCACTGAATCCCATTTCGTCCCCTCATTCCATCATTAACCCAAGGAATTACTCAGTGGCGAAGATCTCAGCCACGGGATGAAGGCAGGATCAAGAATACGAGACGAAGAAGTTGTCTGCATCTGGGAGTCCGGAGCCTTCATGCTACATCGAGCAAGGGTGCGCTCGAGCCCGCGTCCTCATAGTCTGCCTCCCATGTTCTTAAACTAGCCTCAGAACTGCCCTCTCGGATTCAGCTTCTGGCACCGCCCCCTGACATAGTCTCTCATCTTCATAAAATATAAGAAACATCATCCCTCACCCTTGCTGAAGCTCTTTCGTGAACTTCCTGTACGCTAAGAATTAAATTTAATCTTGAAGACTCCCCCCATAATCCAGCTCTGTCCACCTCTCTCACCTCATTCTCTTGTTCTCTTCCCAGCCCTCACTCTGCTTCAGGCATGCTGTGATTTCAGTGTGTGTGTGTGTGTGTGTGTGTGTGTGTGTGTGTGTGTGTGTGCGCGCGTGTGTGTGTACACGTGCACGTGTGACTGTGGCTAGGACAATGTGCACAAAACCCACGCCGTGAGCCCTGTAAGTATCACTTGCACCCGAGCGCATTTCATCATAACTGGCCCCAAGAGGAGGTTGCTACTGTGATTCCCGTATCACAAATGAGGAACCAAGGCACCCAGAGATGAAGGATGCAGGGAGCAGACGCCAGAGCCGGGATTCCAGCCTCCCCCATCTGTCCACCCTGTACCCGGTGAGCTGAGCTCTTCCGCAAACGCTGCACCCTCTGACCACGACTCTGAGATGCTCGGCTCAGTCCCCGGGCTCCTGGTCCCGTCCCCAAAAGCTTCCCTTGGCCAGTCCCCCTCTAGGTGTCCTGTCATTTCCTTCGCAATTCACCTCCCAATTGGAACTAGATACTGTTGGCTTCCTGGTTCGTTCTTCGGCCAACATGTCAGTGCATCTCATGAGGACAAGCAGCAGAAACGTATTGTTTGCCACATGCACACGTGAGGGATGAGCAAGTGACCCCTCGTGGCGCCTAGGCCAGAGTGTGATGCTCCCCACCTGTCCTCTGGCTTCACGCCACATCCCCTGCCCCATCTTTCAGAACGGACAGCCCACTCACAGTGGAGAGGGCCAAGGCCTTCCGTGCCTGCTCGGCCACTGGAGCTGTGATCCCTGCAGGCCTCGCATGTGCACATCAAGGCAGAGACGGGACACCCCCTTTAGTGAGCCTGGAATTAGCCTGGTGGGGAGTGGGAGCTTTCCTCCTAACAATACCAACACCTAACGAGAACAACTCTTTGCCCGTCTAAGAAAACTCAGCTGAACGTCCTGGACCTTTGCAGCATTAATTAAGTCACACAGGAAATACATCAGCCATTTCACAGATGGAGAAGCAGGCTAAAAATAGTTTTTAAGAAGGATTACACATCTCCCCAACTGAATACTTAATACTTCCCCCAGACAGAAAGGAAATACTCAGTATTCTCAACTTCACTTGGATAAAGTAGATTTAAAATGATAATAATAAAGACCCACATTTTTATATGGCTGCTAGTAACAAAAAAGAACTGATTGCATGCTGGTTTTTCCTCATTGTGTAGTGTAGTCACCACTCTGTCCCAATCATCTCATTTTGAATTTAATTAGCAGCATGAGGTCTGATTATGGACATCGAGATCTTCATTCGTGTTGTACAAGCAACTTTATAGATTCTTTTAAGAAATTTTTTAAAAAGGAAAATAAGAAAATGTTTTGAAAGGTGCATAAAGGGTGAAGATGGGATCTCACAAGCTGATGAAAAAAATATGTGATCACTTCATGTGTAGTTGTAAAGACACCAAGAAAATTACTAACAAAACTAGATATGTTTTCTATATTCTCTACCAGCTTCTCTGAGACATTCATGGAGATTTCTTCCTCCGGATAATCTATTCCCCCGGAGAAAAGAAACTACATAATTAGCACATACTACCTAATTTAATGTCCTTACAGCCCTGCAAGTTCTGTATTTTTGGTCCCTCCACTGATAAAGCGGAAAATCCAAAGTTCAGAAATACAATCAATCGTTCCTGAAGGCAAACACAAGGTAATGAGCTGTTTGACACCGAAGTAGAAAAACAAAACCAACTTAAAGAAAGGACGACGTAGTGGCAAACATCAGGGGAGGGAGGTGGGATTAGCAGTTGAGGGAAACTGCCAGGGGAGGGAGGGGCACACCTCATCAACAAGGGCACCTGCATAATCAATGTTCATCTACCTAACCCTGAATTGTACCCCACATCTTTATAATAAAAATTTAAAAAAAGAAAGGATGATGTTGAATAGACAGTTTTCTTCTTCTTCACGCTGATCTCAAGCTCCTTGGAGTTCTTGCTCTTCAGCACTTGTTCTTTCTCTTGCAGACCAAGTACACTCAGAGCCAAGGCTCTTCTCGGGAGGGGTAGCAGAACCACACACATGTCTGGGAGGTTTCTTCGGGGCAGAGTACAATGCCCTCTCTGTCCCCGTTGTCTTCCCAAAGCACAAACACCCTTAGTCCATTTTTGTGGACTCACTTCACTCATACATTTTCACATTCAAGCTTGACAAAGGTCCTGTTTGTAACAGTGAATCAGCAAAACACGAACATAACTAGCTCCATTTTTGTTGAAAAGGCTTTCACCCGTGTTTGCACATAAAGAATAATTTTAAAACACTGAAAAGATAACATACGAACAATGATGCAGCTGCCGAGACTAACTCTGGGAAAAAGAGGATAATGTACCCGAAGTCTTGTCAAAGGTTTAAAGGAACACTGTGACCTGACTAAGGACAACGACGTTTCCCAGTCTCTTTGGACCCTTGCCCAGATGTCTGCGGTTGTCAGTCACCTCGATTCCAACCCTTGCACACAGCTTTCCACGAGCTGTTTCCCCTCAAAAATTGCACTCTAATCAGCCGGAGGAACTCAAGATGGATTTTGGGACATTAGGCTGCCATCTCCTCAGATTGCCAGCTCTTGAATAAATCTATTTTCCTTTCACCAATTCTTGTCTCTTGAGTCTGGCTTTCGAGCAATGAGCACGCCCGCCCGAGCTGGGTAACATGCTTTTCAGGACTCAGCTAGAGAGAGCAAATGCTCAACCTCCCATCAGTGGAAAGAAGGCAAGCAAAGTGTATTGGGGAAGCCTAGCGGAAGGGTGATTAAGGCTTTCTAGGGTGGAGCCGGGGCCAGCAAGGTAGGCAAGGGCAAGGATTCTCAGGAGTCCTGAGAGAAGAGGGGCAAACAGGCCAGTGAAGTGCAGCAGGTGCGGCAGGGGGAGATAGTTGGGGGGTGAAGGGAGTCGTCAGGGCAGTGTCAGCAGAGGGAAGAAGCTGTGTGTTCAAAGCAAGGGGAGAGACAGCCTGGGGTCCCGTCTGGGATCCCCCAGGAATCAGACTTGTTGGAATGTAGTGTGCAGCGCTGGAAACACCAGTGAGCTTGTTCGAAGTACAGGATTCAGGACCTCAGCGCAGACTGACTGAATCAGAAACTCTAGGTATGGAACCCAACAATCAGTGTGTTAAGGAACCTGCTAGTGATTCCAACACTTGCTGAGGTTTGAAGCTCTGTGCTGAAGTGGGGGATGCCGAGAGCATGAGGGTGTCAACAAGCTGGAAATAGAGCAGGGGTCTCATGATGAAGGGTTCTATTAAAAAATAAAACAATATGGGTTTCAATATGCCCCTGAAGTCAATAGAGAAATAGCCATTAAAGCATTCAAAGCAGAGAAAATGCACGGTCAGTTCTGGGTTTTAGAAAGAGTTCTCTGTTGTGTAGAAAACTCATCAGATTCCTTGCATAGTCAGTCCTCATTGTAATCCTGGCTACCCATCCCACCGTTTCTCAGCAGAATTACCTAATTTTGTTGTCTCTTATCAAGGTAATAAAACCCCAATATGGTCCCTTGGGGTTTTCTCCCCTGGCATTAATGCACAGTGGTCGTTCCTCAGAGTTCTTTATGCTATCTACAAAGCTCGTGACCCAGAGCACAGCTGTTAGGTATTAACTTCCCGGAGTGGACAATTCCTCCCTCTTTCTCAAAATCGATTTTTAAGATCTCATTATTGCAAACTCAATTCAATTCAATTCGTGGTTTGTTAAGATGATGATACATTGGCAGATTTCTCTAGAATGGGAAAAACAGGCCAATAACGTCTTCAAGAGTCCCAAAGATGAGGGCTGGTCCTGCAGCTCACAACCTCCCCTTCTGGGTCGTGACACAGCCAGCACGCGCACCCCCATCCCGGCAGTACCGAGAAATGCCAGCGCCGGCCAGCTTCCCAATGGGTCCATAATTGCTGACCTGGCTGTCACAGCTTGTTTTCTGAGAAAGACAGGGTTCTGGAGGCATATTCTGGCATATCTGATGGATGTTGATAGCTTGTCAACAAACCAGCTAAAAAAAGGGCTTCACTGAATAAAAGATTCCAGGCTCGAATCCCCCAGTGAGCTGGCGAGGATCTTGTGTGGGTCAGTGACAAGGAGCCTGTTTTCTCACCGGCTGGAGAGCCAGAGCTCAAAGTTGGCAGGAGAAACTATCGATTCACCCTGAGACAATTAGTCCCACTTGGACTCTTCAGTTGTTCCCAGTAAACATGATTTTCAATACAATTACATTTTGAAGCTTATGTCATGATACATTATATAAGAAAAATGATTATTATTCAGACCATACGCTTGCACTGAAGACCCGAGGGCTTTGGCTAGCAATCCACAAACCACCAAGGTTTCCACAGTCAGCTCAAGTTTGCACAAATTTCCCCACCAATTCTGTGACGATGCCAGCCCTTATAAGAAACTCTGATACCTCAGACGAACTATGAAAACAATGAAAGTTTCCAAAGCTAACTGTGACAATGCCTAAGAATAGCTTTTCTTTCAAAATTCCTGACATTCCAGCGTATGATACTGCATGACAAAACAGGATGGGTCTCCAGAAGACAACATAAAAAACAATCAAAGTACAAAAACAATCAAAACTCTCCATTCCTGTACTAACCTCAGCAGATATCCATTTTAGCTCTGACAGTCAGACCTGCCTTCTCATAATGCCTAGGTTTGGGGGATACTTCAGATATGTAGACATCTTTGTGAGCACACTTAAAATTTGTAGCTCAGTTGAACAATTCACTAGCGACAAATATTACACCAAAATAATGTATTCATTTCACAGAAAACTCATAGTTGATATCCTTTCATTCATTACTGCTATGTTCACTGACAGGTATTGGGCATATTCTGTACTCTTTGGGTCACTGTACTGAGCTCTAAGATGCAAATATCCCAAAGACTCAGCCCATGCCATCCAAGGACTCACACACACAAACAGCGACACAGGAAGTGCATCACTGTGGTCCACAGAGGATGCGACACAGGGAAGCCTGATTGTGGTCGCTACAACTTGTTACCCAAATAGAAACTCATGGCAGTGAAAAGAGGTGCTACAAAGAACTGAAGTGGGGTGACAAACATGGACTGGGTCTGTAAGGAACAAGTTTACATACCGTTGACCCAAGTGAAAGGCACAGGGAAGCAGTGAGAAGAAGGGATCACCGCCACTAAGGTATAGACAGGATAGCACAAGATTTCACCAAGGGGATCCTGTTTCACTAATCTTATTCACACGTTCATCAAAGGAAAGGAACAATGGAGGCAACCAGCTGACATCAAGCTGCCAGTCCTTGCTGTGAAAGTGCCGGGCTCGGTGGTTCAGCCTGTAATCTCGCGCCCGCAGGTTCGAGACCCACCTGGGCAACTTGGCGAGACCGCATCTCTACAATAAATCAAAAAATTAGCCGGGTGTGGTAGCGCGCATCTGTCGTTCCAGCTACTTGGAAGGCCGAGGCGGAAGGATCGCCGGAGCCCAGCAGGTTGAGGCTGCGGTGGCCATGAGTGTGCCACTGCACTCCAGTATGGGTGACAGAGTGAGCCTCCAACTCAAAAAAAAAAAAAATTCAATGAAATTACAAAGAAAAAAAAAGAAAGAAAGTGACATAAGACACTGATGAGCCGCCCCTGGCTTTGAGATCATCAGTAGTCTTCAGTGGCACAATTGCTCCCTGAGAAGATGTTCACAGGATAAGAGACATCATCCTGTTTAAGTAGCCATGTCTACAGGGAAACACATGAACAGACAGGTCATGGTGAATTTTCCTCAGTTTAGCATCAGTAGATCATACCCTCTGTCCTTCAATAACACTTCTGCATTACTGTCCATAAAATTAGTTTTCTCCGTTTCTTTGAGACTTCTCTAAATCATCCCATGTCAAGTAAAGCTTACATTAAGTAAATTTGTATGCTTTTCTCTAGTTAAGAAAAAAAAAATAGCAATGTCAAAATTGAAGAAGAGAGCTGCCATTTTTTTTTCCCTTGGCTACTAGTTGGTATTTTTTTTTTTTAAATAAAAAGATGTACCATGGTTTTATGTTTGAGGGAAGTAAAACACTCTTTGTTAATGATTCTACCTGGGCACGAGCTAAGGAAATTCGTTCTGGGAGGCAGTGGGGAGTCACAATAAACCATTCCAGGGACCACTCCAGTAGGGAGTTAACATAACACAGATTGCTAGAGGCAAGGCTTTGACGCTTTTGTGGAAACCCATTGCTGCTTAAAATGGTTGCTTTAACGATTAGGTCATTTTCCCTTTTAAGGTTTCTTTTAAAATCACCACCATTAACATGTTGGTCGTGGGAATCAGAGCGGTATAGTCAGTCAGAACACACACTGGGCAGCAGGGCGTTAATCCACTAGGAAAAATTGCTATCTGGGAGTTTTTCTCTTTTTTCCCAGCCTTACCAAAGACTTGGTTTTCGAAATCTCTGTACTTATGAGCATTTATGTCTCTGCCTTTTGCAGCTCCTGAAAATCTGTGGGTTCCTAATGGGCAAGGATTGTCTTATTGATTTTTATCTCTCCAAAGCCTAGCAGGAAGGGGTTACTGAGTAATGCCTGTTGACTGTTGAAGGGACATTCAGATCTTCCATCAGTAAAAAAAGTATAAATACATCATTGATTTAAGAGAGACGATCACAGTATTTTTTTACTTAATGTGTTGTTATTCCATATATATGTACATTTGCCTCTTTGTGGAAGATGATTTTCAGCCATTCCTATGTGAACTAAGAGAAAGAAGGGGAGACAGATCTCATCCATTGATTAACCTAATTTTAAGATATTCCTGGGCCTCAGAATCAGGGAACTGCAATGAATCTTGCATCGTGGTGGCTTTTCTAGTTATAAAACACAATGATCTCCAAAGTGGGTATCACATCTCACACTGGACTCTAAGCCCCCAAGTCTGATTGCTGCTGTCCTGTCCCTCCAGACCTCTAGGGTAGACACGGCTATGACCCCGGCTTCCCGAAGTTCCCTATGACAGGGCCATATGGGCCTTAGCTCACCAAAGGTGAAATTTCCAACTCTGTGGCCTCTACCATGTAGGACAAATGACCCCAGATGATGAGAACAACAACAGAGAGGGCAGCTTGGATGACAAGGAGATTTATCTGGGGAAGAAGAATATGACTTCAGCTCTGAGGCTGATGAATTTTGGATGATGCCACTTGGCAGTAATTCACCAAATAGGAAGAAGGTCTCATGTGGGAAGGGAACAACCTGAGGTACAAAATGACGGCCATCCTTCGTCATGAGGCTGGGAAGCCTGACAGCGTCATTTTACTTTATCAGAATTTATAACGCTTTTTAAAATTAATTAGCATCCCACATGTAAAGAAATTCAAATAGAAGCCCCCAGACAGAACTCCAGATGGTCTGGTGAAAGGTGTTGAAACCCTTCGGAACCTGGCATGTAAAAAAGCTGACCTCCCTCTCAGAGGCAGAGATGAAGTATGGCCCTGAACAAGAAAAGAAGAAGAAATGGAGGGAGGTTTGACGAGCGGCTTGAATATATGATGAGAGGGAAGGGGGGAGGATACAAATTAAATATGATGAAGGCAATGATGGTCACCGCTAACAATTTTTGAGTGCTTGCCATATGCAAAGCGTATTTGAAGCAACAGCATGCATGAAGCAAGCACTATTGTTAACTCTCTTTTCATAGAAAAGGAGGCTGATGTCAACAGAGGATCCAAGATTGACCAAGCTGATGACACAACCAGTAGGTGGTAAAGTCACGTTTCTGTCTCTTGTGGTTTGAGTTCAGAGCCCATGTATTTAATGTCACACTGACTTTAAAAGCGTTCAGGTTTCACTGAAAATCCTTAAGATTAGCAATCACAGACATAACAGTGCAGACTAAGAATGAACTATCAGAATTATATTAGATGTGACATTTGAGACCCTAGCTTTTAAATTCTGGCTTCCCATCACAAAGACTAAGAAACAACAACAACAATATTTACACGAATACTGGAGACTTTACCCACAGAGTACGATTTAATTGAAGTGTAGCCAGATTTTAGGTATCGAAAACTATATACATCTCAAGGTGATCCTTAGGTAGAATCAAGTCTGAGAATTCAGAGAAAGGATAGGAGCATGGATGTGTGGTCATCCAGGAGTTAAATTTCATTTCTGGAGCATCTTAGCTGCATATGCTTAGGAATTGTAAGTTACTACATTTGGTGTTGTGAATAAAAAATTAGTCTGGATATTAGACAAGTGATTTGGATGCATTCCTTCAAACACAACTTTGGCTACCTATATCTGGCAATCTTGATGATAGATGACATCATTGAAAGCCCCCAAATACAGAAACAATGCAGACCTGAGAACAAATCTTGCCTCAGAAGAATTCTGCTGGTAGTGTGACTTTGAGGAAGATGTCCATTCAACAAAGTCAATTACTATCGATTGAAATGGGCCTTATTCTGTGCTGAGTACTGGGTATCTAAATAGATATGGTTCTTGGTTTTATGGCACTCATAACTGGGTAGGTGAGACAGGTAATTCACAGTGAAATAAGCTTGTAAACAAGTATTTTAGATACATAGATAAATAGATAGATGATAGATAATAGACAGATATATCCATCTATATTTGGTGATAAATGCTGTGAAGGGAAATAATGGTAGGTTTACAAGATAGAAAAAAATATACCATACCCAAGAGTACCTTATTCAAATTTGGAATCAATTGACACCTCTTTGAGAAAAAAAGGATAGTAAAGCCGATGCTGATTAAGAGTGGAGCTTCAGAAGATTGGCAGAGAGAGCATGCTCCAGACAGAGAGAGCAATAGCCTCTGCAGAGGTCCTGAGAGAGCAGAAAGCTTGGCACGACAGAGGACAAGGCAGATAGCCGATCAGACTTGAGTCCAGATAGGAAGGGAGGCATTGCTGGAGGCTGAGGCTGATGCAGTTATAAGAGACCAGACTCTGCAGGGCCTCTGCTCCATGCACAGGAGTTTGGATGTTTCCCTATAAGTGCAACCACAGGTTGTTGCAAGGTTTTCAGTAGGCAGTGGCTCAACTCTGTATTTTACGATGACCCTGCTGTCTGTAGCAGGAATAACAGACTGAAAGAAGGGATGAGTGTAAGTGAATTGCTAAGCTAAAAACTCAGGTGACAGAAGATATAATTGAACTGGGCTGGGGACTATGAAAATGAGCAGAAACAGACATATTAGTGTTGACTTTTGAAGGTAATACTGAAATAACTTGCTGATGAACTGACCGTGGAAAGTAAGGGAGGATGGAAATTACCAGAAAGACTTCCAGGTTTAGTTTGGGCAACTGGTGGTATTTATTGCGATGAGAAAGACCACAGGAAGAAAATACTTTGTGCAGTTGGGTGGTACATGTTAAGCGCTCACTTTGAGATATGTTAAATTTGAGCTATTTGTGATATTATCAAATTGAGATATTGATAAGGCAAACGAGTATCTCTTTTTGAAGCTCAGAAAAAACATCTGGCTTAAGACAAAAATGACTTAGCTTTTCTAAAAGTCACTTCACCTGTATAAATTTCCACTTTCTTTTCTACAGTTTATAGGAATAATAATCTCTGTCTTGAAAAATTGCTGTGAGGTTTGGAGTGTGTGCTGCACAATATTATGCATACTAAATGCCAGGAGGTAGGGATGTTGAGAATGATAACAGCATTTCTATTGGCAATTACTAAGTTAACAAAGGAAAAGTTGCCACCTCTCCTCCAGAAAGGATCTCATTGATCACAATCAGGAGAGTAGTCCTCCTCTCTATCTCTTCTTCTCTTGCAGTCTCTATGGGAGACGCCTTACTTCACACAATTGTATACTGACATCTTCATTTGAAATGTACATATTCCTATCCCCTCCTCAATGCTATAGCGGGACCCATGTCTTTTATTTACTTTGTTCACCTGGATAAGCATATTTAGTCAAAGATGATCAATTTGACAGCAGAGGTGACATGGGAGGAAAAAAAATTGTAATGAAGGAAGTCTTTGATAATTCTCATGAAAAATAGCATAGCAAGCTGGACCGTCAGATATTCACTCCGTTTGTAATAGCCAGAATGGACTTGACATTTATCAATAAAAAGGTCTGACTCTCTTGGAATAACTATCTGTAAGGATGTGAAAACCATTTTCTTAGCTTATGATGAAATTATTTACTATATGGAAGTTTTTAGCAGTGGTAACCTTAATATGAGAAGCTTTTGTGTTCTGGTCTTTATAGGAGGCAGTGGCAGATGGGCATTCTGTCTCATTCTTGGGCGTAGAAGGAGCGACCCTGGAGGTGGAAGAAAGCTGAGACTCCAGAGCCTATGACAAAGAAAGCGAGAGTAGACACACATCTGACATCTTTATTTAGAATGAGCATATTCCTATCCCCTCCTCAATGCTATAGCAGAATCCATGTCCTTTATTTACTTCGTTCACCTGGACAAGCATGTTTAGTCAAAGACGATCAATTTGACCACAGAGGTGACATGGGAGGAAAAAAAATTGTAATGGCGGAAGTCTTTGAGAATTCTCATGAGAAAACAACGTAGCAAGCTGGATTGTCAGATATCCACCCCGTCTGTAATAGCCAGAATGGACTATCTGATCTGAATCTGAGGGGGAAAGTGTCCTTGCCCATGGCAGGGTATGGTTAATATTTCCCCCAGAAAACAATATGCTGTGGTGACAGAGGGATTTCCTGTATGGATATGTACCTACTCTAGTACAAGCTGTCACTTCCTAAGCATGAACTAATCGCTAATACTCTGCTAAATGCTTTATATATAATAACTCAAATTATAGAGGTAGTCTTTAAAGTGATTATCACAATCACTTGCAGATGAAGAAACGTAAGTTCAAAGAAGCCAAGCGTATTTTCTAGAAGGCACATCTTTTTAAGGGCAGGCCACCTGGTCAGGTCACATTTGAGTGCACAAAAGGAATCTGTTGCTCCAGACTTTATTGTGACCACCCCAAAATGGCACTGGGGACATGAGAGCAGCAGAAGCCTTGGTAAAGTGGAACAGGTATTTATAAGAGATTTTATAAGAAGGAATGCAGTGGGTTTTACTTGTAGTGATTTTAAAACAGAATATATCAGAATAGACTTACAAGGCTCCAAAGACCCTTAATTTGAAAACTGGAACCACAAATAATCTCAATGGTTTAACAACAAAAGGTGTGATATAGTTTTAAAAACTATTGTATATAGAAACATTCTGATAAACTCATACACTTCCATACCTGCTCTGTGTGTGTGTGTGTGTGTGTGTGTGTGTGTGTGTGTGTGTAAGAAAGGAGGCCACCTATTAGAAAGAATACTGTAATTTAAAAAAAATCTTTCAAAAATTAAATGATCACTTATTAAATATTCCTAGTATACAGCAGGAGTCAAACACTGATCTGGTCTCATAGGACATGATCATAACTTTATGATTAGGCAGAAAAGCACCACGTAAAATTAACACAACAAGATAAGACCTGGTATTGACGCAGAACCATGAAAGAGAGTCCCATGGCAAAGTCTGCAAGCCAGAAAGACTTTAAAAGTAGGTATATTTGAGCTGGGCGGGGAGGAATAGGATGGCATTGCCAAAAAGGCAGCGACTAACACACCACCAGGGAACTGTACACGTACACAGAGTGGAAATAGAGTCAGGGATGCAGGAAATGAAAGCAGGTAGAGCACAAAAGTACTTGCGAGCACAAAGGTACTCTTTCGCTTCTCTCAGAAAGGTCTAGAGAGCAAGGAGACTGCCAGAGCAGCTCCTGACCACCAGTGAGCGAGGTAAGGAAAGATCACAAACTTTACTAAAGTTGGGCAGGCAAAGGCACACACAAGTGCAATCAGCAGGACAGAGTAGCTGGGACTGCAAAGGGAATCTGCAGACAGGGGACTTTTAAGCCAGGACTGGAGAAAGAAGAGAAAGAGAGACACGCAAAACACAATACAACAAAACAAAAACCTCCGTTTGGGGCAGACACCGTCATGCTGACAGATGACTAAAAGAAAGCCAAACCCTCAGTTCCTGATCGACTCTGACTTCTCCAGACTGGAAAGGGTAGGCTTTATTAGAAAGCAACTGAAGCCAAAGAGAGGTTAGAAAGAGTAAGGCTAGCTCATACCATGGATGACTTTACTCCTGCAGGTCAGACACATTCTGCTGTGAGCTCTGGAAGCAGGTGCAGACAGGGTGGGAAACACAAGAGCAAATATCTTCACCTCACATTTTTCTCTGTCCTTGCTTCTTGTGCACTAAGCATCACAAAATGATGCAGTTGTCGTCCTGCTTCCCCCTGTGCCAGTCCCCTGCTACCTGGAGCTGCCTTTGCTGGGGAAGTGACTATTCATAGTTTGAGACTCAGCTGCAGCAAATGACGCCATCTGACTCCTTCTGGTGCAAACTATAACACCGGCTTACTTTCCCCTCCTTGCCCCCTTTGCAGATTTCTATTAGACACACGCAATCCTTGCTGCATGTTTTTATTTGCACGCTTCTTAACCCATTCTAGACTATCAAAGATGCCAGTCATTCAATAAATATGGAGAGACACATTATGACTGGCTCCAGGTCACCCAGCAGATGCAGCTCTTGCCTTTGCGACGTATAGAGACAGGGAAGGCACATGTTACCCAAGCAATTAAACAATTGACTGATAAAGTTAAATCATTAAAAATGCTTCAAAGTACAAATCTCAAGTATAGGGCTTATACACAGTCCCCCAAAAAAGGGTTTTATTTTCCCGTATATCCCCAGCACTTCGAATGATGATGGGTATCTTAAGTGTTAAGTGAGTGTCATCAACTGAATGAATAAATGATTGAGTCAATAAACATGCTGATTTTTCCAAAATGTTAAAAGTTTAAGTTTTAAGAGAGTAAAAAGCTGTAAGATTTCTACCAATCTTCTATCAAACATACTCAGATGGATTTTTGAGAAAAAGATTTATAAACTCATAAAAACAAAACTGATTCCCTAGAAACTGCGATGGGTTTATTAACAAATAATTACAGATGAATCTAGCTGCCTAAACTGAGAGAACAAGGTTGGACTGATATATGTATGCAAGCACTCAACAAATATGTATTAAGTGCCTGCTTGTGTCTATTAGGTGCTGACGCGTAGTAGTGCAAGGTGCCTGATCTCGTCGTACTTATGGCCTATTTAAGGGACTTGAGGAGGCAAAAAACAAGTAAGAAAAAAACAAACCAATGAGATTCTGGTTTGTTGTGGGCACCACAATGCAAGTGAAAATACATCACATAACCACGGGCAGGTGTTGAGGGCATATAGGAGACAGGGTAGTTGACTTTGGAAGGAGGATCAGGGTGGTAGCATTAGAATTAAGAACCACAGTGGAAATTAGCTGGGTGTGGTGGCACACACCTGAGCAACAGATTGAGGCTCCAACTCAAAAAAAAAAAAAAAAAAAAAAGAATTACTTTGGCAGAAGAAGCCAACAACCGGGTACATTCTGGGAAAGGTTGTTCAATGAGAATTTTTACTTGCCAGTAAAGAGTTTCATTTTATTTTAAGTGAAGCAAGTAAGGAAATGTCACGCTTTTGTTTCTTCTTTATAAAGAGCACTTTGGCAACTACGCAAAAAAGTGGATTTGGGGAGATTGTGGTGAAAAAACAGGAACCCCAGGTAAGAGGTTCCTGAAAAACCCTAGGAGAGTACTGGCAGAGGCTTCTAGTCACAGAGGCAGGGAAAGTACATGGTTTTAGGACATGTTTCAGGGAAAGAAACTCATAGGTCACTACTGTGAACTGTAAAATGTTGTACAGGACCAGAGGTTACGAAAAAGGAGGAACCCAGGCTGCTTCCCAGGACTCTGCAGAAGCAAGAGGGTGGAGAGTGGTGTCGTTCACGGAGATGGAAGATGTGAAGGAGTAGGTTGCTGAGGGCACTGGTCATCAAGAGTTCCATTTTGCTATATTAAATCTGAGATATGTATGATAGTCTCAAGCGGAACTATCGGGCGAGCAATTGAATATGTCATTCCGGAGGTCAGTTCAGGAGACACAGATGGGGGGCTGACCGGCATGTGGATGGTGTGTAAAGTTAAGGAACTCCATAGATTCAGTGAGGCATGAAGTGTAGATGAAAAGTGGTCGGACTGAGATAGTGTCACCCAGACAGCCCTATTGGGGTAGTGTGAAAACTTTAACAGTTTTTTTTCCTCTAGTCTCTTAACAGAGCCTCTCTAGTTTCCTTGTGTTTAGGCACAGCTACCTGAAATGTCCAGCTCCCTGCCAGATATCAGAGAAAATCCAGACCCTCTGCAAAACCAACTTGGACTGGAACGGGCCAGTACAGACCAGCACTTGCCTTTCGCTTATTAACATGCCAGTGCAATGCTAAAAATTCCTTCCTTTCCCTATAGCATGAGACAAAAAGAGAAGCATGTTCATGAGCCACGCTTGCGTGTCCAAAACTCCACCCTGCTCGTGCTTGCATGCCCCCCTTGACTTCTTAAATATCCTGTTGCTCGGGGAGAAGAAGTTTTCAGAATGTGATCTCCCCTTGTTCATTCTTTGGCCCATCTAATAAAACCTGATTTTCCTTCCCAATTGGACACTCTTTTTTGCAACTAATAAAAAGTAAGAAAAGAACAAAGTTTACTGGTGACAATAACAGCCTGAGAAAGAGTACGGATAGAAAATGAGATGGGAGGAAAAGCCAGGTTTTTAAAATACGGACATGGCAATTGGAACCAAATACTGCTGAGAGGTTGATGACGTGAGAAACGTGAAGTGACTTTGGATTTGTCTTTTAGAGGTCACTGGTGATCTTGACTAAAGTTTCTCAGAGCATTCTACATTAGTCAGACTCCCTCCACAGAAGCAGGAACAATAAAATGCTTATATATATATATATATACATATATATATAAAGATATTTACTGCAAAAATTGGCTCAAGCAATTGTGGGCCTGGCTAAGCAAGTGTAAGATCTGCAGGGCAGACCATCAGGAAGGGCAGACTGAAAACTCTCCAGCAGGAGATGGAGCTGCAATCTACAGGTGGAATTTCTCCTTCCTGGGGGAAATCTCAGTTCTGTTCTTGAAACCTTTCAACTGATTGAATTAGGCCCACCTAGACTACCTCAGAAATCTCCTTTACTTAAAGTCAAATGATTGTCGACACAAACCACATCACCTAGATTAGCCTGGCCAAGTGAACACATTAAACTGGATAGCTAAAGATTTATAGGAATCAGCTGCAGAGCAAAGGGAAGTGAGCAGGTGGAGACTGAGCCTGAAGAGAAATTTTAAAGAGAAACCATTTTTGAAGAGGAGGGAAGAGGAAAAGGAGAGGTCGCTGCTAGTTAGGGCCACGTGTTTTTTGTCATTGCTTTGCTTGCTAGTGTTTACAGTGAGGTTTTATGATTATAAGATTACTACAGTTACAAAAGGAAAAATGATAGTGCTGAATGGCAGACTTGGATTCAGCAAGCATGCTGAGGCATTCGTTTTAGATAGAAACTGAGAGATGTGTTCTTCCTCCAGTCACCCCCAAAAGGACCAAAACACCATTGCTAGTGATTGAGTATCATAAGGCACCTGCTTGAGGTTCATCAGAGAAAAGGACATTCTGTGCCCAACAACTCCCGGGGATGACTAACTTCCCATTGCTGGCAAGATTCACCTGAGGGCAGTTTATCCCCTTAGAGGATGCCCGGGATCTGGGTCCTACGTGGAGAAAGGTAAGACTTGGGTATCTCAAAGTCAGCTCGTAGCTTGGTCTGAATTTGACTTTAGTAGATCTATGAACTTCCTAATACTGCAGAAAATATATATGTTATTATGGGCAGTTTTCTGAGGAGAGAGTCTCTTGCTGCCTTCAGATTCTCAAAGGGCTCTATCACCAGAAAATGGTAGACATATTGCTCAAAAGTGTCATTCAACCCTACAATGTGCAATTTCACTCGATGCTACAACGTTGTCCTTCTGGGCAAGCATACAGTGTGGCCCAACTGACCAGACTAGGAGAAAGCAAAAATCTGAGGCTACGTTAAAGAGTAATAAGAACCTTAGGTCAAAATAGATGGCCAGCATAATAATATAAATAAGCTTTTTATTACAGCCTAAAGCTTCATGATGCGTTTAAAAATAAACCTTCTGGCAGTGACAACTTGTGGTCAAAGAAGAAGTAGCATGAGAATCTGGAAGCCCCAGAGGTCTTGGGAAAGAACACATATACCCTTTTAGGTGTTCTGTGTCTTATGATGCAAAGGTTACAGTGGAACACAGTTCCTCCCAGGCTTAATGATTTGTTGATGCATCTGTTCCGAAATACATTCTTTCTGAAAGCGCTTCTTCGGGATAAATACGGTCATTTCATCGGTAAATTTCCTCTGTGCAGGATTTTATTTTCAGCAGTTACTCTATGTCCATAGTTTACCTGGAGACCTTGCTACCATTCAGCTTTTTGAGTCCCCATTTCCAGAAATCATAAGCCAGTATGTATGGGCTAGAGAAAGGGAAATGCATTTTTTTGGCAATGCTTCCATTGATTCTGACGCAGGCATTCACTGAGGAAAACAGGATAGACATGTCACCCGTTAGGCACTCCTGTGACCCAAACAGGAATCTACTTTACTAGTTTAGATGAAAATGTTAGTGATCAAATAACTTTACGCATTAGGAGTCAGTTGGGTATTAGCATAGAAGCAGAATGTCACTGCTTAAGGCAGAAAAATAATGTAGTATGATGCAATTTCAAGTTTCAGTACAAAGCCTTCAGGAAAGAATTATAAAGATAGGAACCTTCTCTGAATAATTTTATCCTTACTCTAGAGTGACCACCAGTTCTATCCATGCTTAAAATCTGCCTAATGTACAAAACAGAGCTCTACTTTAAAATTTAGTACAAACAATTCACAGAGGAGTGGATGGAGTACAGTATTTCAAGAGGGAAACATTCCGTGAGTTACGCATAGTTGGAATGTTCCTTTTCCTCCTCTTCTGAAACAAGTCAAGAAGGAGAACTTTTTTCTCTTCATGGCTTGAGGGCAGTGGGGGAGTGTAGACTTTATAATAACTCATCCCACTTCTGGGGGAGAACTGAGCTTAAATAAGGACAAATAGTTGCTCAAATCCCACGAGCTCTTCACTTTGAATTTTTTGTTGAGCCTTGATCACATTATCAGTTCTGTGTTCCTTTAGCCCTAAGTAGAAGAAAAGGTTTTCCACTTTGGGGCTGAATTGTACATTTTCAATTATGTATACATGAGTTATTAAAGTCTAGAAATAACTTTGGAATAAGACTATTGTCATTCTCAGCATAGACAAACTGATCTTCTGTGGACAGTGCCACGCATATGCAGTGGTGTTAAATAGTATATGTGGGTACTTACTATAAGAACACCCGTAGACCTCAACTCTCATGCCAATCTTTCCACTTGGATTCCATTCCAGGGGCACAAAGCGAACAAACCGGGCTCGCACTGAGTGTAGTAGCTTGTGGTGCACCACGCTGTCAGCATTCATGTTTCCTGCAAAGGTCTATAGAGAAAAGGAGACTCGGTGAGGTCTGTAATACCAAGGAATATTCATGGAAATCCATATATGTTGCTTCAGTCTTCCTGAGGAAAATCTTCAATTTCTCAAATATTTCAAATCAAACCTAACTTGGGTGCAAATCCTGCATTATGTATTGCACTTTTTCAGAAACATGGCACATTATTTTTTAAGCAATCTCCTTTTCCAATTTTATGACTGAAGCAATTCTAGCAAGTCCTAAGGCATGACACCTAAAAACTTTAGGAAGTTAATAATATGTAAGTTTTGATGTTCCTAATGTTCATCATTACTGTGGATGGGAGATGATTGACCATCTGCTTTCAAAAGGAAAGGCTCGCATTGAAGTAATGGTTACCACTAATTGAGGCCAGTCACTATGCTAAGCACTTTCCATGGTCATTATCACCATTTTACGGATAAAAACACTGAAGCCTGGCGAGAAAAAGAGGGAAGAAAAGAAAAAAATCTCCAAATTGCCCAACTGACTAGTAATTGGCCTGAGATTCAATTCCAAAGCTGTCCTGTTCCAAAGCCCATGATCTTTCTATGGCCTCACACTCTCAAAGGAGTCCATTGTTAATTGTGACAGGAGAAACAAAGCACAACTCGGATTCGTATGTTGCCATTTCCACATTTCCTTGTGAAGTTTAAGCAAAGGAACACACAGCATAGTAGCTATTTGGTCCACTAACGTTATATTTATACTTATAGACTTCATTTGGATGAATGATTACTGGGGGATTTTATTTTTCCTGAAGATGGAATCCAAAGAGTCATACCTAATTTCTTTTTTAAAAAATTGGACGAGCATATAGATAACAACAATGTATCACTTAAACCATTTTAAAGTAAACAATTCAGGAACATTAAGCACATTCACCTTGTTGTGCATCCATTACACTATCCATCCCCAGAACTTTTTCATCGTCCTAATCATGCCTCACCTTAAGATGGCATGTCAGCTAGCATACAGAATTGCTTGCCTCCTTAAGAATAATCATCTATCTTCTCTTCAGCCTCAAGCATTCATAGATAAAACCTGCTTGCTGGTGTGCAATCAACACCAACCAATAAAAAAGAAGAACAATTACTTTCTTAAATGGCCAAAGTGAACACCAAGTAAGAAGACTTTGTTTATTTAGCACAATAGAATTTCAAAGACTCCCCACTTTAATCTTGACTATATTTTCACACCTGTGAAGCTAGATTAGCTTAAATAATCTCTGACATTTGTAAACACACACTATCTAATAGCTCTGAAATGAGGCAATTGATATCATTATTATTAGGTATCATAAAGTGGCTTATAAAGCAGGAAGAGGCGCTCTTTCTATTTTGCACCTACGCCTGCAACTAAATTATTGTGTAAGCGAGCGACTTGGTAAAGAAAAAATTATCAGGATTCAAATTAAACATTTCAGCTCACATCATTGTCAAGGGCTTGGCCATCTTCTCTTTATCCAGTGAATGATTTTATTTGAGAGAATTTTTCTTCCACATGCCCTGCTCCCAGCTTTGGAAACTGGCACAAGTATAAGGCAGACTTCCATCCTTCCCTCGCCTAGAAACTCCTGTGCAGTTTAGTTCTTTTAAAATTTCCTTTTGACCATATCACTTTCATAGATGTAAGAGGAAAGAAGGGAGATAGGTTCCGGTGACTCCTCACCGTGTCATAATAGAGTGAAGATATTTCATGTTTTTCTCCAACCTAACTGGAGAACCTTCTGTTTAGCACACTAATCCTCCACTCATTGTGTGCCTCAACCCACCTTCCCGAGCATGTAAAATCCATAGGTCTGTAGCATTATTCATCTAACCTAAATGTGCAACAAAAACTTACACTGAAAGTGACAAGGTGCCCCCTTTTGGAGTCTGTGTAATTTTTAGACTAATTATATCTTAAAACAAGGTTTAAAGTTTTGGGTTTTTTTTTTTTTTTTTTTTTTTTTGCTTTTTTTTGTTTTGAGTTGGAGTCTCACTCCGTCGCCCAGACTGGAGTGCAGTGGCCGCTCTCGGCCACCGCAGTCTCGACCTGCTGGGCTCCAGCAATCCTTCCGCCTCAGCCTTCCGAGTAGCCGAATTACAGGCATGCGCTACCACGCTCGGCTGATTTTTGATTTATTGTAGAGATGAGGTCTCGCTGCCCAGGCGGGTCTTGAACCCGCGAGCTCAGGCAATCCACTCACCTCAGCCTCCCAAAGGTGCGGGATGACAGGCTGAGCCACTGAGCCCAGCTAAGGTTTAAAGTTTGATTGCACACTCCAGATAAAAATATTTATTTATGATCTGAGAATGTTTTATATAAGTGTATCCCCTAATTCGTATATGGTAATGATCTGATGAGAAGAATTCTGGATTCTCATTCAAAGAAAGTAGCACCCTGGCATAACTGTATTACTCTGGGCAAGTAACTTTCTCATTTTTTCTGTGTTTCACTATCTCAGAATCTCACTGTCGCAAAGTCCATTTGCAGTTTCAGAGTCTCAGAGTCTGAGAGGTTCAAGTCCAAGAAGGGCCAAGGTTGTGGTTTTGAGATTCCAAAGTTATCAATGCCTGGTCCCAGGGCCCTCCAGCAGCTGGCAGTTTAAAATCACCTCAAAACACTCAATGCTAGAAATAGACAGAATTTAAACAACACTTCAACCAGTCCCTCACCAAGTTCACTAGTAGATCAGTCAGCCATTTAGCAATGCAGGAAGTTGTGGGGTGAGAAAAATATCAAAGAAAGATCTTCCTGATATAAGTATGAAAGCCACCATCCTTCCCAATGCCATCTTAGTTGCTAAATATAACGTGTGAATTAACAGTAAGAGTAACAACCGACTTCTTATCAGAAACGATGCAGACGAAAAAATGCTGAAAATAGGAAACTGTCATTCTAGCATTCTATTTCCAGTCATGGAGCTCAGAAAATAATACCCCAGAATAACGGCACTTTGACATACTGGATGAAAGAAGCAGCCTCAAGTTCTCTCTGACCTTCTCTCTTACCCCCAACTCCTGTCTCTCAATTCTCTGTCTCTCCAAAAGCACAGGGAGTTTCCTTATTACCTAGAAACCAGACTTGCCAAATAAGAACACAATCTCCTTCAGTGACTTTCTTGAAATGTCATTAACTGGAGAAAGTTAAAATGATATTACAGGGAAGGGACTGAAAATTAAACACCACAGCGAGAGCCCAGATCGTCTTTGTCTCTGGTTCCATTCCGTTCTCCCCCCAGGTTGTTACTAACCATTGTGTGAGTGCTGGGCCCATTTATTCCCCCCAAAATAACGTACTACTTCTCCAAAGGCCCACATTTGCCATTTCTCTGTGCAGAAGAATATATAAGCATCTGGGCCTCACTGGGTCATTGGGTCATTATTCTCGAGCAATTTTTCTGTGCTTAGACACATCGAATAAATATGCATGATTTTTTTCTCCTATTAATCGGCCTATTGTCAGTTCATTTTCAGAGAACCTTTACAAGGCAGAGGGAAAGCTTTCCCTTGACCCCTACACCAGCAAAAATAGCTTTTCCATATGAAGAAAAAATAAAACAATTTAATTTAAACAAAAGCTAATATAATTTATTATCAAAAGATTCCCCCTAACTACCAGGAAATGTTAAATAAATGAATGAATAAGTTCTGCAGGAAATTGATACCAGAAAGAATTTTTAGTGTACAGGAAGAAATGAAGGGCTCTTAATCCAACTACTGGGTATTTATACAAAGGAAAGGAAATCAGGATACGAAAGTGATAACACACTCCCATGTTTGTTGCAACACTATTCACAATAGCTAACACACAAAATCAACCTAAGCATTCATCAACAAATGTATGGATTAGGAAATGTTTTTGGACATCAAATGTAATACTATAAGAAAATGACAACAGTGGTGGGAAACTATGGGGGGGAGGGGAAGGGAGATAGGATTAACGGTAGTAAATATCTGTCTGGGGACGGGGAGACACCTCTTATCAACAAGGGTGCCTGAACGAAGCATATTTGTATACCTAATCCTTAACTGTACCCCGCAATATCATAATAAAAAATATTGCCAAAAAAATAAAAAATAAAAATAAAGCTTCATCTTCTGTGGAAAAAAAAAACCAACAACAAAATAACACAAACAAACAAACAAAAGAGAAATGTTTTATACATATATAAAACACACACACACACATACACACACACACACACACACACACACCCATATAAGTTGTGTGTAAGGGTGTGATGAAGACAGGTTGGCTAATGGTTACAAAGATAAAAGCAGATAGAAGGAGTAAGTTATAGTGTTCAATAGCACAGTAGGGTGGCTAAAATGAACAATAATGTATTGTATATTTCAAAATGGCTGGAAGAAATAATTTGAAATATTTGTAGCACAAAGAAATGATAAATGCTCCAGGTGATGATTTGATCATTACACATTCTATGCATGTATCAAATATCATATGAATCCCGTAAATGTGTACATTATATATTAACAAAAAATTCAAACAGAAAATCTATGAATAGTTATAAAAGACCATGTGTCATTCTTAAATGTTTTAAAAGTCAAAATGTATAGTTTAAATAAAAATAATGTATGGTAGTATGTATAATGCATGTAGAAGCAAAATATATGCTAACAAAAACATAAAGGATAGAAAGTACAGTAAATAGAATTTACTATTTGGGCAAAAAATCAGGAAAAATATAAAAGATTCAAATAGCACTATCAGCAAAATTGCTCTAATTGACATTCATAGATTACTCCATTCAACAACTGTAGTTTGTACATTGTTTTAAAATGTACATAGCATATTCACGGAGACTATATCTTACACAAAAAATGAAGTCTCAATTGAAACCATATAGCTTGTTTTTTAACCACAATTAAAATAAATTAAAAATCAATAATAATAAATTCTCAGAAAAAACCCTCAATTGTTTGGAAGTTAATTAACACATTTCTAAGTAACCCATAAGTCAAAGAAGAAATCAAAGTGGAAGCTAGGAAATAGTTTGAACTCCATAATGATAAATACACTACATAAAATCTGTGGGACACAGTCAAAGCAGACCTTAGAGAAAAATTTATGGCTTTAGTGCTTTGTACATAAGAAGGAAACCATAACATTAAAAGTCTAATTTTCTACTCCCAGAAGCTAGCAAAACAGTAAATTATATTCAGATTGGAATATTACTCGGTAATAAAAAGTAACAAAGTACTGATTTCTATAACAACACATTAGCTGAGCAAAATAAGCCAGTCATAAAGAGTGCTTACTGCACACCTCTATGCATATAAATTTCTAGAATGGCAGAACTAAGCTCTGATGATAGAAATCAGATGAACACATCTCTTGATGGTGTGAGGTGTGACTGCAAAGAACATTCATCAGCTCATTTAATGACAGCATCCTTGCAAGGTGGGCAAATCTTCATTACCTTCATTTTACAGATAAGAAAATCTAATTTTTGAGATATTAAGGGAAATTATCAGAAATTGGGACTAGATTGTAGAGATGTTGATGGAAGTCTACTGACCATTCCACTTCATTCCCATTATCACCTCCATATATAAGTAGAATCAGGTTACTGCAAATGAATGACTGCTGTGGCTGCATCATATCTACTATGTCCAAGGATCTCCTCCACACCAGCTACTCGCTAGGTTCTTTGCATGTATTAGTTCACTTTGTCCCACTTATCATCAAGAAAGGTTTCAGCCAACATCCTCCCTCCCTAAAGGAGACACCCCCACACACATGCATTTAACACTTCTGAATTTGCAAAACATCTTGCAATTGTGTGGTCAGTTAAAATAGTGTCCCCAGTTCACTGGAGAGACCCTGATACTCAGAAAGATTAATGGCCTGACTATATTGCAGTCAGCACAGGTACTTTTCATTTACAATTCTAAGCTATAATATATATACTATTTCTCAGAAATCTGTTTGTTGTTTGTTTGTTTTCCCCAACACTACCTTAAGTAGCAGTATACTAAATTTGACCACAGGCCTTGTATAGTTGTAATGAAATAAATGTTAATATTGTAGTTACTGTTAAACATCATGCTTATGTTTTCTCAGATCACAGTGGAATAAAAATAAATCTCACTACCAACAAGATTCACCCACAAGCCACAAAGACATAGACACTAAACAACATGCTACTAAACGACTTCTGGCTCGACACAGAAATCAAAACAGAAAAAAAAAGGTTTTTGGAAACCAACAAAAACAAAGACACATCTTATGAGATTCTCTGGGATGCCATGAAAACAGTGTTAAGAGGAAAATTCATAGCATTGCACGTGCACATCAAGATAATAGAAAGATCACAAATAAACACCCTAATGTTACACCTAAGGGAGTTGGAAACCTAAAACCTAATTTTAGGAGAAAACTCCAGATGGTTAAAATAAAGTCACAACTGCAGGATATAGAAGACAAAAATATCATAGAAAGGATCAACAGGACAACAAGCTGGTTTCTTTGAAAGGATAAATATGATTGAAGAACCCCTGGCCAGATTAACTGAAATAAAAAATGAAAGAGAAAGTCCAAATAAACACAATTAGAAATGAAAAAGGCAAGTTCATCACTCATCCTGAATAAATTCAAGAAATTCTCAGAGATTACTATGAATATCTGTATTCAAAGAAACTAGAAAATCTAAATGAAATGGAGGATTTTCTGGCATTACACAATCTCTCAAGGTTAAAACAAGAAAAAATTATTGAAACTCTAAACAGACCAATAACAATCCAGGAAATTGATTCAGTCTTAAGAAACATACCTGCCAAAAAAGCCCTGGAGCAGATGACTTCCCAGCTGAATTCTACAAGACATACAAAGATGAGCTGATACCAATCTTATTGAAAATATTACAAGCGATTGAGAATGATGTAATTCTCCCTAACTCACTTTATGAAGCTAACATCATACTGATGCCCAAACCTGACAAAGGCCCAACAAGGAAAGAAAATTACAGGCTAATCTCCTTGATGAGCATAAAGGCAAAAATTCTCTTTAAGATTCCAGCAAACAAGATCTATGGACACATCTCAAGGATTATCCACCATTCCTGGATTGCAGGGCTGGTTCAACATTCAAAAGACCATAATGTAATTCAGCACATCAAGGGATGTAAAACCAAGAACCACATGATTATCTCATTAGACACAGAAAAATCATTTGACAAAATCCAGCATCCCTTCTTGATAAAAGCCCTAAAAAATAAGAGCCATGATTAATAAGCCTGCAAACCTGCAGCCAACATTTTGCTCAATGGGCAGAAGCTGGAAACATCCCCCTAAGAACTGTAACAAGACCAGGATGTCCACTCTCACCCCTCCTATTCAACATAGTGCTGGAAGTCCTAGCCAGAGCAATCAGACACGAGAAGGAAATCAGGGTTATTCAAAGAGGAAGAGAGGATATTAAGCTATCTTGTCATAGCTTTGTGGACAATATGATTCTATACCTAGAAAACCCTAGGAAGTCTGTTAAAATCCTGGCATTGATAAAAGACTGGTAAAGTCTCCAGTTAGAAAGTCAACATGCAAAAGACAGCTGCATTTCTATACACCAGCAACAAGCAGGCAGAGAACCAAATAAAAAACACAATCCCATTCACAGTTGCTACACACACACACAAAATGAAATACCTTGGCATTCACCAAACCAGAGAAGTGAAAGACCTTTATAATGAGAACTGCACAATGCAAAGAAATCCAGGATGACACAAACAAATGGACAAATATCCCATGCTCATGGATTGGAAGAATCAATATTGTTAAGATGTCTATCCTACCCAAGACAATCTACAGATTTAATGCAGTACCCATCAAATTACCAACATCGTTTTTCACAGACCTGGAAATAACAAAACAGAAATTCATATGAAAACCAAAAAAAGCATAAATAGCCAAAACAATCCTCAGCAAAAGAAACAAAGAGGAAGGTATCACACTTCTAGACTTAAACTTTGTTACAAAGCTACAGTAACCAAGACAGCATGGCATTTGTACAGAAATAGGCACATACAATAATGGAACAGATCAAAGATTCAGAAAGTAAAAACACAGTCTTTCAACCCACTCATCTTCAACAAAGCCATCAATAACAATCATTTGGGAGAGGAGACGATATCTAGCAAATGGTGCCGGGAAAACTGGCTGACACATGCAGAAGGAGGAAACTGGACCTCTACTTATAACCACCTGCAGAAATCAACTCCAAATGGATCAAAGACCTGAATGTAAAACCGTGCCTATAAGAATCACGGAAGAAAGTCGAGGAAACACCTTTATACACATTGAAGTAGGCAACAAATTCTTGAACAAGTCCCCAAAGTGAATGTCACAAAAGCTAAGACAGGCAAGCAGGATCTCATCAAACTGAAAAGCTTTTGCACAGCAAAGAAATCATCAAGAAAGTAAAGAGACAACCCATAGAATGGGGAAAAAAATATTTGCAAATTAGGCAAAAGGCCTAACATCCAGGATCTACAAGAAACTCAAGGAAAGCAAAAGGATAAACAACAGCCCCATTTTAAAGTGGGTTTCAGTTAGGATGGCTGTCATTAAAAGTCAAAAAACAACAGGTGCTGTCACGGCTGTGGAGAAAAGGGAACACTTCTACAATGTTGGTGGGAATGTAAGCTAGTTCAACCTCTATGGAAGGCAATGTGGTGATTTCTAAAAGAACTCAAAATTGAACTTCCATGCAATCCAGCAATTCCTCTGCTGGGAAGATGCCTGGAGGAACATAAGTTGCTTTACCGAAAAGGCACCTGCTCATGCATGTTTATTGCTGCACTATTCACAAAAGCAAAAACATAGCACAAACCTGTTGCCCATCAAAAGTGGACTAGCTAACGAAAATGTGGGACATAAACCACAATGGAGTATCACACAGCTATAAACAAGAATACAATCATGACCTTCACAGCAATGTGGACGCAGTTGGAGACCATAATGGTAAGTGAACTATCACAGAAACAAAGAACTGAATACCACATGTTCTCACTCATAAGTGAGTCCTGATCATGAGTCACATGAGCACAAGGGTAGGATTGGCAGTCGCTGGGCACTGCTACAGTAAGGAGGGAGGGTGGAGGGTTAGGGGCGTATAGAAGCACAGAGGGCACCTGGCCCCACTACCCGGGGATGAGAGGGTCACCTAGAAGACCAAGCTTCACCTGTCTGCAACCTACTTATGTAGTGATTCCTCACTTGTACTCCACAACTCAGTAATAAGTAAATTTCTGAAAATGTATATTATGCATATGATTCTTTACTAAGATGTGCCCTGGCTTTATTCTCACACAGGAATGCAGTGCAGGAGCTTGTATTTCTTCCCCCCAGGTAAAGGACCCGAGGTTCAGAGAATATAAGTGCCTTATAAGTCACAGAGACAGTGAAATTTGATCTTTGAAGAGATACTCAACTTTCCAAATTCCCCTCAGAGAATTCTCCATTATATTTGGCCTAAATGTTATAAAAGAGGAGAGGCTCGTAGGAGCTCACAGGAGCAGCTTTTTCAGGACAGAGAACACAGGAGGATGTACAAGAGGAACACGGAAGGAGGGGGTCAGAATCATCATTCAGCTCCTCCCCTTGGCCACTCGCTCGTTCCCTGACATGAAACACCACTTGGTTTAGGAGTGGAAGAACCTGTGGTCCTAATGGAGGAGCCGATGCTCTTCCTGGACAGGGTGAGGCAAGTCACGGTGTGGGCATCACCTGTGAAGCGGAGGCAGAGCGGGCACCCGAACTGAGCAGTGGAGAGGGGACCCATCTGAGCTCGCTGCGCCCAGGGCAACTCACTTGGCGTCAGTGGATACACCACATCCACCCAAACTGCACAGCTGACTGACGGGCAGCGAGATGACGCGCATTCAGGTGCCACCAGGCAGATGTTATGAATTTGCCTAACGACAGTCTGTGCAAAATTGTCAGGTACGATAACCCAACGCCGCATCGGCGACCTTGGCAGGGAATGTTGAGAAGGCTCGGGAAAACTCCTTCCAGCCTGGTGGTCTGCCCAGTGCGCCATGCTGCCCAAGTGGCTGCATGAAGTAAACCAGTGGAGGGTGGGGGAAGAAAAGAGAGGACCTTTGGGTGCTAATCTTAACGTCCCTGATGATTCACTCTGTCATCCCCAGCAAGGCATCTGGGCTGTGATTCCTCTGGGAGGATAGACTATCTTATTTTAAACGACAGCGTCCAGACCGGTGCGCGGAACACAGATTTCTTAGAGGTATGTTGAAATGGATTTCAGGAACCCAAACAAAATCTCTGTAGTCACTTCAAAATCAGGGAAGTTACAGACATCCTCCTGTGCTCACATGGTTATCAGAGACCTGCTGAATGACCGAGTGAATAAATAAAGGGGCATAAATAACTTTTCTAAAGTTCAGTCTGCTCTTCAAGAAAATGTGAAAACAAACTCTCCAGGGCAACTGTGACTCTTACATCCAACACAAATGCAAATGGCATTTGTGCTGGGTGGGTTCCCACTGATACATGCAGTACCCTTAAAGAGAGAGGAAAGAGGACAGGTTCCGCATGAGATACTTGTGAAAACATGTTTGTCTGAGTGTGTATTCCGCAGCAATGACCTATTAATACCCTCAAGCTTCATACAAGGCATGTGTCAATCATACTTACGTTTTCTGAATGATTTTCAAAGGGCTGTCCCCCTAAAAGAAAGTACAAACCAAAGCCGAGGAGGAACGAGCAGCCCAGAGCCAATTAGGTGCGGGTTTTGTCAATTTAAGAAGATACATTTAATAAGGTAAAGGGTAATTAACATGGAAACGATGGAGTTAAAGCTAAAATTGATAAACCCATTCAGGTTTCTATGTTCCAAGCTGTTATTGACGGGTATGTGCAGAAATGGATTTCAGACAGGCATTTATGGAAAAAAAATTTGTAGAAAAAAATTTGGAGTGCCGTGCCCATTGAATCATCATAAGTGCATAAGTTGTGTATCTACTGGTTGTTTTATAGGAACAGTCACTTCATAAGGCTAGAAGGTCACTCAGATCTTGATTACTACGTAAGAATCTAGTCATATTCTAATAGCTGGCAAGAGGGGATGACCAACCATGCTGCACCATGCTCTGCCTTCTTTGCCTGGTTATGGCCTCCGCAGTAGAAGGACAATGCAAGGACTTCAGTCAACAATAAAGACAACTGCCATTCCCCTCTGGTCTTGACCACCCACTGAGTGGGCATGGGCTTATGTCGCCTTCTCAGAAGGACTTGTGCTAGCGCCATCTTGTGCCCATGTTCCAATCCCTTCTCTTGGGAGTCCCTGCCAACTCTGTGCCCTTACTCTGTCAGGGCTGTGTAACTGTAACACCGAAGATGCATTTCTCACTCCCCTGTCTCTGGCCATGGAAATACCCTGCAGTGGATATAGTGCTTCCTCACCCCAAGCCCAGCTAGGCATCCCCTTTGTGACATGTCAACTGCTATACAGGCAGTAGCAAACTTGTCTTTTTGTTCCTGGTCTCCCTGTTGCGATCTTACGTGTCAGTCATGGTTTTGCGTGTTGGTGTGACCATGTCAGAAAATGAAGTCCAAAGCGGTCTTGATATTGGCCACTTTGTTATTCATTTACCCATATGGAAGTCAATGCTGATGCGAAACCTTGTCACCCATAAAGTTCCCACAAATACTTCTGGAACCCTACCCTAACGCATCACTTGCCTTTTCTATTCTTGGTAGCAGGGTATAATAGAACTCGCCAGCAGCAGTTACTTAGTAGTCTATGAAGATTACCGGAGATATAATTTCTCCAGTTATTCTACTGGAGGTGCCAGTGTGATCAGAGTGACCGACACCCAGTTCCAGGCAGAAAAACCCAGCTTCCTGTAGTTTCAGCACCCCATGACCGTGGTGCATGTGGATTGCTACCTGTGCTGCCCCCGTCAAAGTGATTACTTTTTTATCCTATTTTCTCACCATTCTTCTAGTTTGATGAAACAGTACGCTCCGCTGTAAAGGATTTTATCCATCAATAACTTAAGCACAAATAGAATTCATAGACTGTCAAGAGTCACACACGTCAAGACAGGGCACTGAGAAAATTATTTTCAAGTAGAAGTTGAAGAACCCTCAAATTACCATTGGCCTCTGCCTGTTTCTGGCTGTAACAACCCATCACCATTAATTTGGAAAGAAGCTTCTGAATGAAGTTGCTTCAAATTCTTCCCAGATCAGTAGAACCTTGTAGAAATAAGCAGTCTATCTGCTTCCCTATGACAAGATTATAAGTGTCTGGTCACTTATTCCTAGAAAATAAGATATGATCAACTAATACAGAAATCATGTATATCAATTGAAAGTCAAATAGAAATGTGGCTTTACTGCCCACTGCCTTGGATGATTCAGACCACGAGTCATTCTTGAGGCATAATGCATATAAAGATAAAATGAGTGCATACACACGGCACCAAACTCCTTCATCGCTATTGGTGTGCTATTCTGAAGTTCTGGATTTTGTGTGACTTCTGCCGTGTTAAGTGTAATGAGTAATAAAGTGACTGTTGACAACAGTGTCGCTCACGTATTTATGTTTCTATCTCTGCACCAAGAGAGATAACACCAACACGTATGGCAGCCCTGCCATATGGTGCATGCCAGGACAAGATGGAAAAAACACCCACTTAGCAAAATCAGACTTTTCACACTTCACTAAAGCAAAAGGAAACAATGCCTTTGCCCTGTTGAAAAATAAATAGAAAGCTTTTTCAACTTTCCCATTGATGCGGGAGAGAGCTAAAGCGTGGGACTGGTGAGACAGCTTGACCCCATAGGCGAACATCTGGAGGGAAAGAGCAATATTGCAACAAGGGCCAGGCCCAGGGCTAAGAGAAGACCAACCACCATGCCCAGGGTGAAGCCTTGAGTCTAAGGGAAACATGGAAACTGAGATGGAAAGACTGCCGGGCTTGTCAGTTCCTTTAGGTGCTCGTGTGCATTGCAATGGTTTTAGTAGGCCATCTTGCCCAATCTTTTCCCCGCTCCAGTCCAGTTTATCTCTCTGCCCTGCTTTATTTGCCTTCCTATGCTTACCACCATCTGACAAACTAAATATATATATATATATATATATATATATATATATATATATATATATATTTTATTAGGTACTTGTCTATTTCCCTGCCATGACACTATCAGTTTCATGAGAGCAGTCTTCTCCTAGAATCACAAACAGAAGAGGGAGTGCATCAATACTTGCTGACTGAGTGAAGAAATGATAAGTGGCATTTATTTCCCTATTTTTTTTTTTTTGGCATTACAAACTGTGTCCTCTTCCCATGATGCATCTTGAGGGAATAGAGCTCCATGGAAATGTGAACATAATGTTATAATGGGAGAGCTTCCTGTTTATAGCTTTTGATGGGAAAACAAAGGGTAGAAGTTTTAAGAAATTTTCTCTCCAATGATCTGTCATCAGTTTAAGGGGGAACTTGAATGATGTCACAGTTTAGAGTTCCTTCTACAATCACAGTTAACTTTCAGGATCTTAATGATCAGACTAGAGCACTTTAGAGAGGCAAAAGTCGCAAAGTTTTGATGTTCAAGGTTCAACAACCCCTGTGCTACCCAGATGGTCAGCAACTATCTAAGAGTGGAGAATCAAAAGGTGCTAGTGGACAGCACACACTGGTCCATATTTCCTTCTTGATGCCATTCTGTGCCTCTGACAGTTTGTGAACCCTGCAAGCTATTCACAGATGATGGGGTCTAGTTCCTGCTGTCTTTTATGTTTAATCAGCCAGCGAACAGGCAAAGGCTGGTGCTGGTTTCACGAGGACCAAATGCTGACTAAAAGGTTCTAGGATGCTCTCATACTTATTTCCCCCCCCGAGATCTTCAGCCTCATTTCTAGATATCATGTCTAGACCAGCAGATAAGCCCCAACTCACCTGTCCTATCGTCAATTTCCTCCAAACATAATTTAACTTCACTAAATGGGAAACTTTGAGGAGACAGCAGATTCTCACTAGAAAAAGGAGCATGAAAGTAGACACCATGTGTCTTTTTTTTCCATTCATTTTTTCTGAGATTTAGATCTCAGACTAGGACTCTACAGAGAAGATGTCAGTTCAGTGTCAGCCTTTGGCAAAACCATGTAATAGGCTGAGTTTATCACGATCTCCTTCTCTTCTCCTTCACTTCTTTGTTCCATCTCAGCTCTTAGTTGACTGCCATTTTTTCCCTGTTAAATTATAGTTTCAGCCATGACCCTTCCTAAGGAAAATGAGCATGTAAGTTTTTAAAAGGGACACTTGAAGCACAATGAAAGAAGGGGAGGAAGAAAAGAAGAAGCATGCTTACATACTAAAGGGATTAATTTCTGTTGCCAGTCTGGCTGATAAATTGAGACAGAATCCACAGATATCTGCCTCAAGTTCTGAGGTCTGGCCCTGAGTAGATACAAACCTAATTAGACACCTGGTGTCTGCTTCACCTCCCATCATCCCCCCACCAGCCTCTTCTTAGTTACTGCAACAACTCCAGACAATCATTCTGCCTCCAGTACCAAGATCAAATGTCCATTTACTAGTATGGCCCGTAACGTCCCCTGCTTTCCAAACCATTACCTGCTTCTTGTCACCACACCATATCCTCCTTCCACAGTATCAAACTGCTAGAGGCTCTGAAACACAACCGCAGTCTCACTCCTTATGCGTCTTCTTGGATGTGGTCCCCCAGCCCCTTTGTTTAACCCGTGGCACTCTCTTTGTTCACCCCCAAAGGTCTCCAAAAGGCTGGGATGTCTGTATTGAGACCAGTTTTCTTTGCCAGGTGGTGCACACCTTGAGGGCCACTGCCCTGACTCATTTGCATCCCAAGGCCTGCATGAGCTGCAGCACACAGAAAGTGGGCGAGTGCCCTGTTAGTCTTCAGGAACTCAGTGGAGTTTTAGATAAACCACAGTACAAAGAAAAAAAGGGACATCACTAGAGAAAATTCCTGGCTGCCCAATATCAAGCACAAAAAATGGAAACCTTTCATCTAATCCAGGTAGTTGTTATGCAGTTACTTCCTCTGAACGAGAGATAAACGCAAAGGCTGATGCCCAGGTTTTGCTGATGTTCCTATAAAAATACTAATATTTTCATTCTTCATTCCGCTTGGTGCCCTAGATCCCCCTTGAGAAGTGGCAATGCATCGTTGGCTGCATGATGCAGTATGAAACCACAGGGCCTTAAAGGGAGGTACCCTTGAAAAGCACCCGCAATCATTATTTTATGTATAGCCTCAGGCCATTTATATCATCCTTCAGAACCATAGCGTCTTCATCTATTAAATAAAGATAGCAATACAGTATGAAATGAGTCATATATATCAGACATTCACACATTTATTTTGTGAAGTACCATATCATAGTGGCAGTGACCTCAAAATATGACTCAGCGAAATTTATTCCAGATTAAATGTTTGTGTCCCTGCAGATACAAATATTGAGACCCTAATACCCAATGTCATGGTATTAGGAGGTGGGGCTTTTGAGGGTTATAATTTGTCCCTGAAGATGAATCCCCATAACGGAACTAGTGTCTTTATCAGAGGAAAAGAGTTAGTCCACTCTTTCTCTCAACCCTCCTTCATGTGAGGGAAAGCAGCTGTCTTCACTCTAGGATAAGGGCTTGCATCAGACACTGGACAATCCATCGCCTTGATCTTGGACTTCCCAGTCTCCAGAACGATGAGAAATAAATTTCTATTGTTTAAGGTTATTGTAAATTTGTTATAGCAGCCGAAAGTGACTAAGAAGGTCACTAGAAGTGCCAGCCTGTACCAAATAGTCATATGATCTAAATAGAAAAAGCTTGCTCTGCAAGTTCAATGTGAAATAAATCCCCTGTCCTCTCTTGTCAACAAGAGTATCACACGAATGTTATTCGATACAAAAATGCCTGGGAGCTTTCATTATTGCAACATAGTGATGTCCTAAGACAGAGTACGGAGCCTCAAGAAGATGGAGTGATGTTCAATGTTAACTCCTGGTAAGTAGCCTAGACAGGGCTCTTTATCCTCTGCACCTGGCTCTAGGATTGAACTTTTCCTGCAAAGATCGATATAGTTCAAGACTAAAGGACCTGGAGCTAAATGTTCGGGATCCTGGATTCCAACCTCAAATTATACTATGCAGTTGGTGCTGCTATTGTTACTGATGCTATTGTTACTGATGCTATTGTTGTTGTTGAAAAGTTAACCGAGGAATTGAATCCATGTACATAACGCTCTATCTACTGCCCCAGTTCACGTTACCGGTACATTTACTCAGCTAAGCTATTGAGTGAATTTTATTTCCATGCCTTTCTGGAGTATCAAAGATGTGCTATTCATTAGAAAAAGCATAAAACTGAAAACAAGTCTCTGACACTCTATTTAAAGTAGTAGCTACTTTTGCATTGATACATTGTTTAAAAAGAAAACAAAATGCTTGTTTGGGTTGCATTTCATCCCAGTTCTTTACAACATGTTTATTAAAACATCTCTTCTCCAGAAAAAGACCCCCTAGAACTGTGAATTTATTAGCCTTCCTCAATAGTTTGCAACAGGGTTTCCACCACTGACATTAACCATGCTTCCAGCCACTCCCACGCACCAATATCAGGCAGGTCTGCACGCCCCCTAAGAGTGCAGAAGATTAACTCTGGATAAATGTGTGTGTACCTTGCTGTGCTGAGAAACACACAGGCTCTGTTCGCACTCTGCTTCATTTTCAAGTTTAAATAAGTCATTTTCAAACCACCAGTGTGGTAATGCTGTTCTTAGTCTGATCTCACTGTTGACAATGTTGGCATCAAGGTGGACAGTCTGAGTTCCTTAGTCTGACTTGCAAGGTCCTCTAAGCTGACCCTGTTCTCTTTATGAATCTGGTTTCGCACAAGCCCTGCATGTGCTGTCAACTCCGTCGTCATTTGCCACACATGTCACTTGTGGCCTCACGTCAGCCCCTGCGTGCTGTGCCCGTGTGGCTCCGTAGGAGGGCGCTGAGGAGGGGTGCTGGAGTCCGCTGCCTGGGCTCAGCCACTGCTTTCCCACTCATCAGATGTGGGAACTTGGACACTTGTGTAGCTTCACTGTCCCAGCAAACTGGGGATAAGAGGGCATTTCTCAAGGGACTGTGTGTGTGTATATGTGTGTGTGTGTGTGTGTGTGTGTGTGTGTGTGTGTGTGTGTGTGTGTAGTTAACACACATACTAATAATTTATGCCAGAATTACTCCAAGTAATATGCTCTATACATTGACACAGTGCTTGGATATTGGTTAGAATTGCGCTAGCGTCAAGTCTGGGTTTCTGGCATAATGTCAGACTCACATTAAGTGTTAACTACTATTACTTGTTTGACTACATTATAGTTATCGTTCAGACCCACATCAAACACTCCTTCCTTAAACAAATTCTAATTCTTCGGGAAAGAGAGGGAGGAGAATATCTGTGGGATAGAGAGAAGGAGCCAGGTACATGTTTTCACATCAGTCCGTAGCCCATCCTATATTCTGGGCATTTTAGAAATGAGGAAACTTGAGATGTAAAAGCCCCATACGTTGCTGGCAGGAGAACTAGAGTTGGAGCCCACATCTGGCCACCTGGGAAAACCTCGGTAGTCTGTTCAACACTGCTGCTTGCTGGGAGGCATGATCTCTCTTCCCCCTGAGTTGACACTGTATGTGATATCTAACTCTATCATAGGGCTTGATACTTTCTGTTTTGTATTATGGCTATGTGTGTACTTATCTGACCTTCATTATGAAAGAACTAACATTTTCTTTTTTTTTTTTTGAGTTGGAGTCTCACTCGGTCGCCCAGACTGGAGGGCAGTGGCCGCTCCCGGCCACCGCAGCCTCGACCTGCTGGGCTCCGGCGATCCTTCCGCCTCAGCCTTCCGAGTAGCTGGAACTACAGGCCTGCGCTACCACGCCCGGCTGATTTTTTGATTTATTGTAGAGATGAGGTCTCGCTGCCCAGGCGGGTCTCGATCCCGCGGGCTCAGGCAATCCACTCACCTCAGCCTCCCAAAGGCGCGGGATTACAGGCTGAGCCACCGAGCACGGCTAGAATTAACATTTTCAGAGCAAGAATCCTACGTGTGTGTGTGTATGTGTATTTCCCCATTACCATCTTTGTTCATTCCTTTGTTTTATCAATGGACATGTTTGTTTCTGCTGTATGATTCTATGTTTCCTGGGTGAAATTAATTGTTCGAAAACCACTTCCCCTCTAGCATGTAGCACAGGATAAGATCCAGGATACTTCATCATGCATTTTTCCGAGTTAAAAATACATATGATAAATAAAAGAGGGCCATGTCACGAGACCCAGGTGCTTTCATAAAATACTGAGCCTGGACTTGAGGTTGACAAGATGCCTTTGGCTTGCAACGGAATGCGTGTGTTCCCAGGGAGGCAGTGCAGGCCCAACCAAGGGTGAAGTTCAACCAGATGGGCTGCAATCTTGTCTCCATCATAATGGAACCTGGGCAAGTCCCTTTACCTCTCTGCCATAGATTCCTCCTCTGTGCAATGGGGGAAACAATACCAGGCAGATCAGAGAGCTGTTATAAGAATGAGAGACAAAGGGTGTGCCAATGACGGGTAAGTCTCTGCATATAGCAAATCCTTGTTGCATGCTCAACATCTTGTCCTTTTTGTTCTTGACATGCCATTTGTCAAGAGAGGGTCAAGATGGGGCCAGGCCATCCATGGGGGTCTAAGCTACTCTCTGACAGAAACAGTGGTTCTAGTGCTGGTCCGAGATGTCACTCCTGTTTTCATGCTCTTTATTCATTTTTACATTAATGGCTAGAGATTTTTCATACTAGCTATAATAGCTAAGTATCAGAAATTGTATAAAATATGACTGACATTCCACATACATTGTAACTGGGTTCTCTCAGGTTGAACATTTAAAAAATCTTGGTGACTAAAAGCAAGACAAACTGTTAGCTTAAAGTTGACAGGACTTTTCATTCATATAGAGAGAGAACATGCACATTTGTTTTACAGAAAATAAAACACAATATTGGGTGGGCCCCTTGGTTTTCCAAAGCACAGGCCTATCTCTGTTCAGGTAAGGTACAGCCTTAGGCGATGGGATATCCTTGAGCGTGCCATTACCTGGGCAGGGGACTGCATTTTGCCCCTCTTTCGTTTGGTCTTTATAGTAAGTGAGAAGCAGCATGCAGCCCTGGTTTTGGTGTGAGAGAGGTCTGGTCGAAGACACTCCGTAAGGGAAGCTGAGTCGGTCACTGCAACAGAGTGTCAAGCTGTGAGTAAAGCAGAGAGAAGCCCAGCAGAGTAGTCAGGTACATGGTACTGAACGACATGTAGGTCTAGCATCATTTGTTTTTTTTTTTTGAGTTGGAGTCTCACTCTGTCGCCCAGACTGGAGTGCAGTGGCCGCTCCCGGCCACCGCAGCCTCGACCTGCTGGGCTCCGGCGATCCTTCCGCCTCAGCCTTCCAAGTAGCCGGAATTACAGGCCTGCACTACCACACCCGGCTGATTTTTTTATTTATTGTAGAGATGAGATCTCGCTGCCCAGGCGGGTCTCGGATCCGTGGGCTCAGGCAATCCACTCACCTCAGCCTCCCAAAGGCGCGGGATGACAGGCGGAGCCACCAAGTCCGGCGGTCTGGCATCTTTAATAGGCAATCATACAGCTTTCCTGCATGTATTTTCCTTTGACTCATTCCCAAGCCTTCTCTTTGGTCTGAACCCTACAGTTAAGTCTTGCCTAGTCTGGAGAATCATAAGAGGAGACTGGACATAATGCAAGAAGACCAGGAATCCTAGCTGATAGAAAGATCAACAGCCTGAGGAGGATGTGACGAACAAATGAGCCCTCCTTAAGGCCTTTCAGAAATACAGAGGGTGCCAAAAACAAGTACACATTTTAAGAAAGGGGGGGAAATGGCATTAAAATTGTGATACTCAGTATATAACTATAACAAAAGATGAATACACGTCACATTTGACATCTGCAATTACAAGACTGCTCTAAGTGGTTACCATGAGCATCCAGACACTTCTGATTATGGTAATCTACTGCAAGACGTGTTGCTGTGTGAGGCCTCCCAGATCTTCCCTTGTGCACATCACACACAGCACCATGGGTCTCAAACTTATCACAAATGTGTATGATTGTTAGGTCTGTGGGAGGTTCTGTTGCATACTCGAGCCTCCACTGTTATTGTGCTTCCATAAAGTTCTCAGACTTCAAATGCCACTTCCGAAAGGTTCTGCACTCCTTGAATGACAATTATGCTTCTGCCATTCTCTTTGACTGTCCTGTCCCTCTCATGGGGACGCTAGTATTCATTCGATTAACACCACCTTTTGAGCAAACGTCCTACTACACATCGATACTGTAATTCAACTCAACTTAGAAAAGTAATACATAGGTAAGATCTCTTAAAATGCGTACACATTTTGGGGGCATGTTCAGGTATTTAGGGGTCAGAACAGTCATGAGAAATGAAAGCTTGGCTAATTGTCATTTGGAAATTAAAGGAATGTGTCCCCTCGAAGGTTACAAGCCATATTACAGGGGGCCTTCACAGTGACTCTCCAACCTACAACTGTAAATAGGCATGGATTCAAATCTGAGCTATGCCCACTTAGTGAATGAAATTCTCCTATTCTTATTCCTAGGTTGAATCATTAGGATATTTACCCAAAAAAGTTCCTACATTACAAAAGTAACAAAAAATAAAATAAAACTATATTAGTTGTACAGTAAACTAAAAAGCTAAACAACTTTTAAGAGTGTCCCAGAGTCTGTCGACTTTAGACTTAATTGTCTGCACATGCCTGAGTACATTTAAGAAGAGTTTTGATGGGTGTTAAATCAGAGGTATTTCTTCTTAACTCCTCAGATAACCTGAGACCTCCATTGCCAAAGTAAACCAATCAAAGCGTGCTTTGTTTTTGTTCTCCCCTTCCTTTCTTCCTCCCTTCCCTTTTTCTTTCATTTTTCCCCCCTTTGGCAAAAAAAAAAAAAAAAAAAAACAAGAAAAATGCAAATCAAAAGTCAGATTTATTCAAATACCATACTTAGGAAACATATCTGAACAAATTATTCAGAGCAGAAGCTAGGGATTCTGAGAGCAATGACAGGGTTGTATGAATAAATTTCGAGATGGCTTTACTTCTTTATGATATAATCTCAGTCTTAATTTCCAATGAGACTGTCAAAATGCATTAGAGCTCTGTCTTCATTAAAGAGATTTTGGTTTTGTGAACTTACTTACTCAGTTATTTAGGGATTTCCTTTAACTAACCTATTTCTAGAGATTTGTAAAGACAACTGGTTTAAAAGATTAGCCATCTTTTAACCGTTTTCTTTTTAAAGGCAATCAGAGCGTTTCTTTCCATATGAGGGGTAATTGTTGAGTATATACCATTTTATCCTGCTTAGGTTATTTGACCTTTTTCTTGTCAGCTTTTATAGTTCTTCATTCCTGCTCACGCTTCCTCACAGTAAGCAATCTTGGTGTATAGTAAATGCTAATTGGCCCTTTAAAAGGTTCCCATGATAAATGTCTTTATGCCTCGATTTAAATTTTCTGGGCACAGCGCAGAGATGGGAGAAGTCACTTTGAGCTGTGCCCTTCATCCAGATCCCAGCTTTTCTCTCTTGCCTTTCTTGCTATGTGCAACAGTTGATGGCTTACTTCCTGCCTTTTCATTTTGTGGGAAGAACAGCAAGTTCTCTACAGAAACAAAACTGTCACTGACCCTGTTTGGGTTTTTCCCACAAGAGTTAAAACAAAAGACTCGACTCGGAAGCTGCAAAGAACAGCAAGGAAGTGGACTGACAGTCATTTGTCCACTGCAACTGGCAATTTAGAGAAGACAATGTATAGAGGAAGCTGCTTCCTTTCTTCTACATTTACTGCTGAAATTACATCAGGTAAAACGTAACGTGAGCAGGTCAAAAAGTTGAATTCACCAAGATGACTTTACCGATTTCATCCATTTTCATGATTACACAGTCTTCTTTCCGTTTTCAGTTTTTTATTTTAATCAACATATCTAAATATGTTAATATCTTAAAATCTAAACTGTCTCAAAGATCTAAAATATCTTACTGTTTATACATTCTCCTTAACAAATGGCGCATCTGTTATGCAACTGACATTTTAAAAATACACATTAGAGATGTATTATTTTAGTTAATTCCCTAGATAGTCTCTGTGAGGTAGATTTTATTATACCCATATAACAGCTGAAGATATAGACCCATGGAGTTTAGATAACTTGTCCAAGGCACCATCTCTGTTAATATGTAGAACCAGAATCTAGACCCTTGCTGGTTTGGCTTCAAAATTTAACTTTTCAACCAGATCACACAGAACAACATGGGAACCAAGAGTTCTCTTAACCGATGTCTAAAAACAAATGCTTCTTTATCTCCCTTGCAGAAATACTTTCATAAAACTCAGTTCTAGTTCTCTCTCTCTGACTTTTTAGAAGGTGGACATGCTTTTCTGAATGTTGTACAAAAATATTGCTGAAACTTATTTTTGTGTATTGTACCTACCTTTTATGCATCGCCCATAAAACTATTTAAAATATTGTATGTTACAACACTCAATGTTTTTATATTAGGGTTTGGTAAAAGAGTTCCTTCTCAAGTTTAATCATAGAGAAATAGAATTAACTTGCCACAAAGTTCATTGTGCCTTTTCTGTTAGTGTAGGTGAAGATTGTCCAACACATTTCTGCCATTTCTGCCTCAGCTACTAGAAAAACAAGTATTTCCTTGGCGTTTTAGTCTACTTGATTAAATGTCTCCAACTACATTCTGTTTTTGCATTTCTTGTATGTCTCTGTTTACTTTTTTGTCTTCGTGGTCTTGTTTCTCATAAGCTGATTAAAGCCTGAAGATTTTGGTAGCCAACTGAAAGGAGGCAGGGACTGGTGGGTTGCTATGGTTTTGTAGTAGAGGATTCTGTGTTGGAGGGCCATCCTTGTTGCATTGTGAAAGAGACGGAACCAATTTTAGAGTCAGAAGTCACTCAACAGGGTTAACTGCTAAGCTGTTAGATAGACAGGTAATAAGGCAGAGAATGCAGATAAGAAGTCAAAATCACAAAAAAAAAATAAAAAAGGGAAGGGAGAGAAAGATCTAGGAGTTGACTCTGGCAACAGTTGGCTTATCTGGAGCCAAGGGGAGGGTCTAGCACATCGATTGTCAATAGAAAGAATGAATCAAGTTTACTCCCCCTTGTCTATAATTAGACATTCTTTGGGGACACTCATATCTCTGATGTTTCAGCTGAAAGAGTCTCTGGTCTGACCTTCACAACTGTGAACAATTGAGGTGTTTTTGTTTTTGTTGTTATTCGAGTTCTTAAAAAAACAAACTGAAAACAAGGGTATGCAGATCTAGCTTTTGTCTATTTGCATCTCTACCACTTGCAGAAGGCTGGAATGCCTTGTCCAAGGAGCTGAGATCATAATTTCCACTATGTGACTAATTAATTCATTTGTGAAATATATACGTATGCTTCTTGTCAGACAAAAATGAAACTGGTCTTATTGGGTAAAACTGAAGCAAAAAACATGTTTAAAAGTCAACAGACATAACCTATAGGCTGATTATCCATAACAGGAACTTATATAATCGTGTCAAATTGTGTCACAGGCACTAAGCATTATGCTCTTATTACTGAAGATCAATCATTAGAAAAAAAATTTTTTTTTTTTTTTGAGATGGAATCTCACTCTGTTGCCCAGACTGGAGTGCAGTGGCCGCTCCCGGCCACCGCAGCCTCGACCTGCTGGGCTCCGGCGATCCTTCCACCTCAGCCTTCCAAGTAGCCGGAATTACAGGCATGTGCTACTACGCCCAGCTGATTTTTTTGATTTATTGTAGAGATGAGATCTTGCTGCCCGGGCGGGTCTCGAATCCGTGGGTTCAGGCAATCCACTCACCTGGCCTCTCAAGGGCACGGAATTACAGGTTGAGGAAAATTGCAGATTTTATTTTTAGTGGAATTTGGAAAAGAGGACAGTGAATTACGTTAATGTTTTCAACAGACAATCTTTTCTTCCAAAATGGAACAACACTTTTTTTTTCTATGCGAAGCATTTTATTAGCTTTTCATACTCCCTGTTTGTATTTCTTATCTGTACCCAAGCATTACAGGTCAGAAAAGGCGTTTTATTGTTTTGTTTTGTTTCATTTTTCAGCGCTGTCTCCTTTCATCTGTCCACATTGAGTTTGGTTCCTCTGAAACAAGGTCTGGGAAAAAGGATGTGAGGAGGAAAAGGAGGAAATAGGGAATTCCTCTAGCTTCTTGGGTGTCATTGACATAGTTCAGCCGCTTTGGTTTGAAAATGATTAAACTCAAGATGTGCCCAAGATTCTGTGAGGCCCTAGGGATAATGGCGAGTATAAAAAAAGGCCCTGCGCTCAGAGCTCAAAGTCAGGCCGGGGAAAGACATTACCAAATATTCACAAAAATGCATGCAAGATTATAAAGGGTAAAGAACACGGACATATAAATGCTTTGAGAGCCTATAATCCTGGCACTGGGCCTAGAATGAAGGTTTATGAAATGCCTTCCCGGGGAACTGATGCATAAGCTGAGGCTGGCTCCCTAAGCTTCTTAAAAGCCAAGGCTTTTGCTAAACACGGCTAGGACAGAACCCACATGAGGCGAGATGAGCTGTGCACGAGGTCCCTGCAGGGCTGCACACTTGCCTTGCTAGAGCGGCTCCAGCAGGGCTTTGTGCTCTTCCCCGGTTATGGCGGCCACCCTGATGGCTATTGCCACTGCAGACTGGAGAGTCTCTATGCAGCGGCTGCTTTCCAGTCCTCAGCCCATCCGCCCACCAATTGGCAGCACCTCGGTTCAAGCTTTTGAACCCTGCATCTGAGGCATGATGCCATGGGAGGCAATCTGTGCTCACAAATGCTCTGAAAGTGTGGGGAGTTGACGCCTCAATGATAGATAGAGGCTGGTGTGATGGCTCATGCCTGTTAATCCCAGCACTTTGGGAGGCCGAGGAGGGAAGGTTGCTTGAGCCCAGGAGTTAGAGACCAGCCTTGGTAGCATAGCAAGACCTCGTTTCTACAAAAAAAAAAAAATCATAAAAATTAGCTGGGCATGTTGCACGCACCTGTAGCCCCAGCTACTTAAGATGTTGAGGTAGCTGGGCTCGGTGGCTCAGCCTGTAATCCCGCGCCTTTGGGAGGCTGAGGTGAGTGAATTGCCTGAGCCCGCGGGTTCGAGAGCCGCCTGGGCAGCGAGACCTCATCTCTACAAAAAATCAAAAAATCAGCTGGGCGTGGTAGCGCATGCCTGTAATTCCGGCTACTTGGAAGGCTGAGGTGGAAGAATCGCCGGAGCCCAGCAGGTCGAGGCTGCAGTGGCCGGGAGCGGCCACTGCACTCCAGTCTGGGCGACAGAGTGAGACTCCAACTCAAAAAAAAAAAAAAAAAAAAAAAAGAGGTTGAGGTAAAATACGACCTGAGCCCAGGAGGTCGAGGCGAGGCGTGATTGTGCCACGGCACTCCAGTCTAGGTGACAGAGTGCGATCTTGAGTCAAAAAAAAGAGAAAAGCATGATAGATAGAGTCAGAGAGTAAATTAATTTCTTTTTGATCCTGTGGACACACTGTTAGTGAGAGAAGTAGCTTCCTAAGCCTCTCTGAACCCTTGGAGGAGAGGCAGTGAGCTTGGAACTTAACCCCTTTATAATGGCTTCCCCTGTCTTCCTCTCATTTTCCTTTACTCCTGACTCTCTGAGGTTGCATTTCCCCGAGGAACTCTGGCTTCACATTTTGTTTTTTTAGGACACTGTAGCTAAGATAGGAGAGCTGTGGAAAGAACTCGAATGTGGTCCCCATTCTACTTGTTTTGATTTTAGGGTATGAACTTAGAGATTTAAAAAAGGGGAAATAGGATAGATTTTAAGAAAATCAGCAGTAGGGCATAATAGTCAAAATAGTGTCCTCAGGGATGTGCTGTCCCCGGCAGAAGAGATGACAGAATTGGGCTCTATCTAGTCAAGCTCATCTTTATCAGGTCACAACTAGAGTGTGTTGGGATAGTGAGGGAGGGTCTTAGCTGAGATTGCTATAATCAGATATCATAAGTTAGTTGATTGACACAACACATGTTTATTTCTGATAGTTCTGGACATTGGAAGTCTGAGATCAGGGTGTCAGCATGGTCAGGCTCTTGGTGAGGGCCCTCTTTCTGATTTAAGGACTGCCATCTTCATGCTCTGCCTTTGCATGGAAGCAAAACAGCAAGCTAGCTCTTGGGTCTCTCTTCACAAGAGCACTGATCCCATGTTATGACTCCACCCTCATGACTTAATACCTTCCGAAGGCTCCACCCCCAGATACCATCATAGTGGGATCAGAGTTTCAGCATATAAAGTTTGGGGGAACACAAGCATTCACTTCCTTGCCGAGAAGTGTCAATATTTGGGGGCGTGCTTCCCAAGCGTGATCAGAAGAGGGCACAAAACGGAGAAAATGCATGAAATGGCGGCAAGAAGAACACTGAAGGCACTGAGGCATGTTACATCGAAAGACACACAACTTGTGGGCAGGGGGAAAGTGACAAGGAAGGTCAAAATCCCCATCCGAGAGCTGTTGAAGAAGGATGCAGCTTCTTTGGGGCAGCTGCAGACCAAAGACTAAAACGGAAGATGCTACTGTGAGAAAGGCTAGCTCAGCACAATTAAAACTTTTTCTTGGGAGAAATGTTGTCCAACCATGGAAAAGACTGCTTGACAAAGTGGCAACATTATCAAACCTGCATGTTTCCTAGCCTCTGCAGACACGTTACAGAAAGAGGGTGAGTTGGGCCGGGCTCTCGCCAAGGCTACTTATGACGTGAAAAGTAAGTGATTCCGAGTTTCAAACAAGGTTAGTATCTCATTTAGAGGAGGTCTGTGTTGCAAGCCTCTTAAGAGCATGCATTTCCTCTCCTCACTGGCCGATGACCTTCACACAATGGAAAAGAAATTTAAACAACATTCTTCTTCAGTCCCAGGTAATTCTGACAAGCTATCACGCAAAAGCAGGCATTTGGTTCCAGGAGACCATGTGAAAGCTCGGTGACTCACCCTATAATCCCGCGCCTTTGGGAGGCTGAGGTGGGTGGATTGCCTGAGCCCGCGGGTTCGAGACCCGCCTGGGCAACTTGGCAAGACCTCATCTCTACAATAAATCAAAAGTGAGCCGGGCGTGGTAGCGCGTGCCTGTAGTTCCAGCTACTCGGAAGGCTGAGGCGAAGGATCGCCGGCGCGCAGCAGGTCGAGGCTGTGGAGGCCGGGAGCGGCCACCGCACTCCAGTCTGGGCGACAGAGTGAGACTCCAACCCAAAAAAAAAAAAAAAAAAAAAAAAAAAGAGAAGGACAGTGCCGTACAAGCCATCCTCTACAGGAAATGTAACAAGGTCAACTGACTGGGCATCTCCTGGTGCACTCACCCCAGGCAGTGCAATTATTCACTCACTCATCCAACCAAACATCATTCATTCAACCAAAACATCAATGCTGTATGTGCCGGACACTATGGAGATACAAGGTGAATGGCTACTCCGTAGGAATCCATAACCAAAAGGCGGGAAACAAGAAAGAATGAATGCATGATCACAAGACATGATAAAGAAGGAAGTGCAGAGTGAGAGAGTACTGTGCCCCCATTGGGGGTTAGAATCCTCAGAGAGCACTTGATGGGGACGGGATACTTTGCTTGTTCTTGCCAAGAAGGAAACACAAATTTGTTTACTGCAGCACTGAAGATGGAATTATACAATGATTCTGCTACTTATTTACTACTGAAACATCTGTAAAGCAGAGGCATCCATGCAAAAAATATTTTTGAGTGCCTGCTCACAGGCATCGTGAATGGCTCTGAAGGCGGAGTTATGAAAAGAAAGACACAGACCCTGCCCCCAGAGAATATAGTTTTATAGACGAGGTAGTTATCAATCACAGATTAATTTACTTAAGTTTTTTTATACTGCACAAGTGTAATAAGTAGACCGGAAATGGGAATCTGTTTGGCCTTGGGTTCCAGAGATAACAAGTATACCCCTCTCTCACAGGATTGAAGTAGGGTAAAGAGAAATGATGCATGCAGAGGTCTTAGCATGGTAGCTGGTGCAGTGGGTGACACAAACGTAGTCACTATTAGATCATGTTGATAAGAATGGTCCTTTTTCCTCTTCCACTGGTATCTCGGTCATAAAAGCAAGCACACGATCATCCCTATGCACCAAGTCTTTTTTTCTCCCTGATCTTCAAGCTGGACTTCCCTTGTCCATGTACAAGCCACATTTATATTTTCAGTTCACAGTCAAATGAAATGTATTTTATGAAAATAACTGAGGTTCAATAGAGGACCTCCTGCTCCATGGCTGTGTACTTGCCGTTAGAAAAGGGACCCCTAGTCACTTGCAAAGTGCCGCCACTTTTGTGGGAATAGTCAAGCCAGTGAGGCAGATGTCCTGCCTTAGAGTCCATACGCTGTCTCTGTCTTCCTCTGGATTCTAAAACCTGTCCAAAATCTCACCTGTCAGGAATGCAGTTGTTCATGGGGAGGGCTGATACAGGGGGATGATTAGAAAGGAAGGGGCCAGGTACCTGCTCAGAGAGCCTCCTGCCCCTTTTCCCTTTGGGGCTAGAAGACTAAAGACACTGAGTTTCAGAGGAAGAACAAAGCTGAGGAACAAGAAATCTACGATTTATTTAGCATGTGCCTACTTATTTACTTTTCTACTTAATCAGAGGAAGGACACAGGCTTTTGAATTTAAAAAAACGTGGGTGGCAATTCCAGCATTCTGATTTAACCGTTTTATGGCTTCAGAAAATTCACTTATCTTTTCTCATCTCAGTTTCCTCGCCTTTAAAATGAGGATGATGCGCCTTTCCAAAATGGGGATTAAGACGCAAAATATGTAAAGGACCACACACAATAGTTAATAAATATTTTCTCCCTTCTTTATGTTAAAATTTATCTCTGTACTCTATCCTCCTTGCTAGGTTGAACGTTTTTTAAAAACCTCTCTAAAACAACTCAGGTGAAATTCCAAATTGCCCACCATAATAACACATAAATGTGTATTTCTACATAAGAAAGAGAAGAGAGATGAAGTGATGAATTTTACTCACAGGTAAAATTGTATGATATGTGACCATGTAAACTCAGTAAAACAAAGCACACACATCCTTCTGAAGCACACTGGGAATATTTATAAAAACCTACCCAGTATTAGGTCATAAGAGACCTCAATCAGTTTCAAGGAATTAACCACACCTGGACATACAGGCTTGGACTACCATTCAATACAAAAACAACATATAATATAATCATAAGTGCTTAAAAGCATACAGCTGGAAACTCACTGACTCACAAATATTAAACCATGATTTAAAGGGGTAGTAATAAGAGAAATGACAATGCATTTGGTGCTGAAAAACAGGTTAAACGGGTTAAAAAAAATCCACATCAAAGATAAAGCATTATTTAGAGAAAAAAAAATGCAGCTTGGCTACACTGATTAGAAAACGTGAAAGCAAGAACATAGGCCACACCTAAGAATTCCAGTCATACAATGTAATATTGGCCATATTCAGCCAGGCATTATTCATATTAAGGACAGGACAGCATATTCGTCTGAAACTAATTAGCAGATGATAAGCATACTTTGATGATAACACACGAGCTATGATTCACTGAGTGCCAGTGCGCGAGTGAGGTACTTCGCATAAACCAGCTTTCACCTTCCTAACAGCCCTGCAATTTTTGCTAGTGAGGAAAGGCAAGCTCAGAGATTTAAAATAAATAACAGCTAGCATATGGTGGGATTTACTTGGAGCTCAAGTCTTGTTCCGATGTGTCGTCGTCTTTCCGAGCTACCGCACCACATTGCCTCCCACTGGACTGCAGTACCAAAGTGCACGGGGCTGTAGCACAGTGATGCAAGCAGTTAGGGAGCGGAATCAATCATCACTGCGGTTCATAGGGAAGGTTTCATGGTGCAGAGAGGCTGCAATGGGCCTCCGAAGACTGTTGGAAGCTGGAAAGTTAGGAAGAAAGACATTAAAAGCAAATGATATAGCTGGGCCTGTAAACTTTCAAGAGCTCAGTTGTCCTGTCTGCAAGCCTGATACGAATGCTTGCTCCAGCACCAAGATGGGAGAGTAAATCAGGCAATATGAATGCAGATCGTAAGCTCCAGGGAAGGCTAGAGCCATACAAACCTGAGGAACTATTATTACCCCAGCGAAAGTGTTTGCCAAGTGCTTTAAACTCCTTCCAAGAAAGGTGACATGGAAATGCACAGGACTATTGTGATCCTTGGCACACAGGAACACGGGGCCGGAGCTGGGACTCTCGGAGCCTAACTGAAGGTGTGTATGCAGAAGGTAGGAAAGCAAAGGGACAACTTTGCAGCGGGTTTGTGGGAGTACATTTGAAAACCTGACGTTTCAAAATACATACCTCATTTTATTTCGAGACAATGCCAGAATCTGAGGAATGTTCGGAGCACTTGAAAAGGCACCGTTTTTTTTCTGTGTTGAGTATCTTCTTTTGCTTTGAAAGAAACACAAGCTCAATTTCTAAACTTGAGATATAGGAATTAACCCAGAATGGATGCAAATCTCCCACCAAGCACTAAATGATTGGAGCCAGGATTTGTAAGAATAATGGCAGAAGAATATTTTATATGCCTCGTGTTTTACAGTTTGCAAAGCCCTTTCATATAGATACCTACTTCCTTCAAATGATCTCTCTTCTAGTTGGTGTCTGTATCCTCATTTTACAGATCACAGCAGAAGGTATATTTGGCGGTACCTGAAAACTGGCGGTCATGCAGGTATCTTCAATAATTGTTATTTTAATTGCATGAATGGGAAAACTAGGTTAAAGGACTTAGGCAGGTTTTGGTTTTTGTTGTTGTTGTTGTTGTTTTTTTAACAAGATCATGAAGCTAGAAAGAGGACTAAATTGAGACACAAATCTCTGTAGATTTTTGAAACCACCCAGTGGTGCCTCCCTGGGTAAATTCACTCCCCAGCTCTCCAAGGAGATGATCTAATGCAGTCTTTTCTCTCTTTGAATCTCCAATATTCCTTCCTCACCCCCACACTTAGCTGACGACTCCCTCATATTTTTAGAACACCACAGAAACAGACTTGAACGACCTCATCTGTGCATCCCCAAAGCCACTACCCTGCCTGAATGGAAACACAGAGAGTCGGGCCACGTACTCCTCCAGCGGGAAAGGCCAACCCAGCCACGTTCGTGACCTCTCTTAACCCTCATGCCCACTCTCCCCTTCTGGGTTACCCCTCCCGTCATCCGTGTTCTTTTTCCACAGAGTCCTGCATTCAAGCAGGCGAAGAGAACCTAACACTCGCCCTAAAACCCAAATGACAAACACAAGGCAAGAACACAGTAACGCTGACCTAGATCTCGTTTTCCTGTGTCGCGCCTGCCCCGTTTCTCCGTTTCCCTGCTTCCCTGACACTGCATCCTCGTCATTTTCCTCCTCCTCCCTGTCTCTCTCGGTCTGCTTCCTGGCCCCGCCATTCTTGTGTCTAATCGTTGGAGGCCCCGTGGCTCTGCCTGTGTCCCCTGCTTATCACCCTAGAGGAAGACCTTTTCCTAGGTGACCTCATTAAATTCATGGCTGATATGCTCAGCGACTCCTGCATCTGTCTATCTAACCCTCTAGCAAATCTGCTTACCGGTCTAGCTCCACATCTGCCGGGCTTATAGGTGACTCCGACCTTCTGAATCGAAGCAGCGCCTTCCATCTCCTTGCCCCACCTCTGACCCCAACAAACAGTTCCTGCTCAGAACTTACTCGTCTCAGCAAACGACACCAGTCTGGGAAGATCCTCCCACAGTACTCAGTCTTGGGAGTTTTCCTGTCACCATTTTCCCCTAAACCCCCCAAATCACCCATTAGTCTTCTGTATTAGCTCTATCCCCATAGGACCACTTTTTAATTTCTTCACTGTTGCATTCTTGTCCAAGCTGTATCATTTATTTCTCGAGCCACAGCCGTGACTTCCTAACCACCGTCACTCCTACACGTTTTACTTGGACAATGCGCTATACTTGCCTGCAGCTCACTCTCTCGACTTTGGTGTGTGCTTTTCTAGGAGGTGAGGCAGATCGCACCATCTCCCCATGTAAAATCTTGCGTTTGTAGCCTTTTCAAATTTGAACGACGTTCAGACTCCAAACGCCGTACCAGGCAGGGCCCGCAATGTGTCTCCATGACTCGTGGCCACCTTCCTCCCCACCACTCTCCTTGCCATGTGCTCTTGCACAGACTTCCACCTGTCGCCAAACGCACCCTGCTGGTTTCCTTGTTGGTTCTCTGTACATCATCTTCCTCTGAACAGAATCCACCTTCCCGCCCATTTTGAATTGTCAAGACTCAGCTTAAATGCCACTTTCTCAGAGATTCTAGCCCTTCCTTCCCTAGGGAAATCTAATTCTCCCATATTTTAAGTTGTTTTCTATTACATTGACTCGTATATATATTTTTTTTGTATGACGCGTATCATCATTTAAAATTGTTTATTTGGGGCGTGGTGGTTTTCTGTTTTCTTTTCAGTGGAACATTAATTTCCTGAAGGCGAAGACTCTGTTTTGATCACTGTTCTATCTCCAGAGTCTACAGCAGAGCCTTGCACCTAGTACATTCCCGGAGAATATTTACTGACTTGCTGTCAGTTCAAAAACCACTTTGAAAAGGAGCAGGGAGAGAAGATTTACTAGATATAGTCTTTATCACAAATTTGGAAAGAGATGATATAAACTCGTGGAAAGGAAAACAGTGAACCATTCAAGAGCATGTAATTTAGTGCTCAAGTACATGATATGTATGGCAAGTGTGTAAGGAATATGCTTATTTGATTGAGATGAAAATGAACTTAGGCTAGGCTCCTGTGATTTCCAGAGAATTACAGCAATTATCTGTCTCTCTACCCTAGTATGACGGCACTATACTGCACCGTATCCCCAAGGACAAATTCAGTAAAAAATTGATCAGCATAGTGAAAATATGTGAGCACTGCAGGAAGAGAAGCCCAGTTTTGAGTCTTAGCCCAGCCATGTCCCAGCTCTGGCCATGTTCCCTATCCCTCAAATTCTCGGGTTTCTTACAAGTTGGCTTTTAGAATTAAGCGAGATAATGTGCGAATTGCAGTCCTTGTCACATGGGTAGTCTTAATAAGCTATTAGGCATTAATAAGCTTAACAAGCTATTAATATCTAGGATAACGCCTTCAAATATTAAAAGTTATACAAAAACTGATTAATTCCAATAGTAAATCAATACGAAAAGAGTTCTGAATATACAAAGAAAATGAGCTGTGTTGAAAATGACAGAGAACCACTTTTAAGAAAAACAATGAAACTTTTAGAAGGAAAAACAGGGACTAAACCAACTCATATTTGACAAAACCACCAATAACAATCACTCGGGAAATGAAACCATATTTAGCAAATGGTGCTGGGAAAACAGACTGACCACATGCTGAGTAAAACTGGACCTGTACATATTATAATATACAAAAGTCAACTCAAAATGGTTCAAAGACCTAAACATAAAATCTCAAATAATAAGAATCTTAGAAGAAAACATAGGAAACATCATTATGTACATTGAAGTAGGCAACGAATTCTTGACCAAGTCCTCAAAAGTGAATGCCAGAAAAACTAAAGTAGACAAGTGGAATCTCATTAAATTGAAAAGCTTTTGCACAACTAAAGAAACATAACTCAAAATAGTAAGAGTCATCCACAAAAAACCCACAGCCAACATACTACTAAGCAGACAGAAATTGGAACCGTTTCCCCTGAAAACCAGAACACGACAAGGATACCCATTCTCACTCCTCCTGCTCAATATAGTAATAGAAGTCCAAGCTAGAGCAATCAGACAAGAGAAGGAAATCAGGGGTATCCAGATAGGAGAAAAGGAAGTTAAGTTATCCCTCTTTGCAGATGAAATGATTCTATTCCCAAAAAACTCAAGAGAGTCTGTCAAAAACCTCCTGGCACTGATAAAGGACTTTGGCAAAGTCTCAGGGTATAAATTAAATGTGCAAAAGTCAGTCTCATTCCTATACACCAACAATAAGCAAACAGAAGCTCAAATAATAAGCACAACCCCATTCACAAAAGCCACAAAAAAAGAGACGTGAAAGTCCTTTACAATGAAAACTACAAAACACTGCTCAAAGAAATCAAAGATGACACAAACAATTGGAAAAATTATTCATGCTCATGAATTGGAAGAATCAACACTGTTTAGATGTTCATCCTACCCAACACAAACTACAGATTTAACGCAATACCCGTTAAATTACCAGCAGCATTCTTAGACCTGGAAACGATAATACAGGAATTCTTATGGAAACATAAATGACCACGAATAGCCAAAACAACCCTTAGCAATGACCACAACAACAACAACAACAACAACAGCAGCAGCAACAGCAACAAACAAAGCAGGAGGCATCACACTCCCAGAGTTTAAGCTTTATTATAAAGCTACAATAATCAAAACAGCCTGGTATTGGTACAAGATCAGGCATATAGACTAATAGAACAAGATAGAGATTCCAGAAGCAAAGCCACAATTTCTCAACCAATTCATCTTCAACAAAGCCTCCACCATCAACCACTGGGGAGAGAAGAACTTATTCAGTAAACGGTGCTGGGAAAATTGGCTGACCATATGCAAAATATTAAAACAAGACCCCTACCTATCACTATACACAAAAGTCAACTCTAAATGAACCAAAGACCAAACGTAAAGACTCAAACTATAAGAACCTTAGAAAATGCAGGAATCACCCTTATGGAAATTGGAACTGGCTACTGATTCCTGATGAAAAAAAGTGCCCATGTCATAAGATAGACAAATGGGACCTCGTCAAACTGACAAGTGTCTGCAAAGCCAAAGAAACCATTAAGAGAGCAGGGAGACAGCCCACAAACTGGGAAAAAATATTTACCAACTGTATATGTGACAAAAACCTAACATCTAGGATCTACAAGGAACTCAAATGTGCCAAAAGAAAAAAACAAACAGCCCCATTACAAAGAAAGCAAAAGATATGAATAGACACTTCTCAAAAGAAGACATATAAGCAGTCAACAGATACATGAAAAAATGCTCAGCCTCACTAGTTATCAAAGCAACGCAAATTAAAACCACACTGAAATACCACCTAACTCCAGTCAGGATGGCCATCATCAATAACTCAAAAAACAACAGACGCTGGAGAGAATGTGGCAAAAAAATCAACACTTCTACACTGTTGGTGGGAATGTAAACTAGTACAGCCTCTGTGGAAAACAGTGTGGCGACTCCTAAAAGACCTAAAATTCAACTTCCCATATCATCCTGCAACCCCCCTACTGAGAATATAACTGGAGGGACTCAAATCACTCTGTGAAGTCACCCTGTACCTGCACATGTATGTTTATTGCAGCATTATTCACAACAGCAAAAATGTGGAACCAACTGTGTTGCCCATGGAAAGAAGACTGGATTAAAAAATGTGGTACATATACAAGATGGAATATTATACAACCTATAAACAAGGACAAAATTATGAACCTTTCAGCAACTTGGATGGACTTAGAGGCTAGAATGCTAAATGATCTGTCACAGAAACAAAGAACCTAGTATCACATGTTTTCACTCATAAGTAGACCTTCAACAACTATCGTAATACTCTAAGAAGGGATTGGCAGTCGTGGGAAACTGTCAGGGAAGAGGGGAGCACACCTCCTCAACAAGGGCACCTGCATAATGAACATTTGTATACCTAACCCTGAATTGTACCCCACATATTTAAAATAAAGAATAAAAGAAATCATCAAGGGAGTAAAGATACAACCCACAGAATGGGGGGAAAAATTGCAAATTATGCGTCTGACAAAGACCTAACACCCGGGGTCTACCAGGAACTCAAATGAAGTGAAAGGGGGAAAAAAACTAACAACCCCATTGAAAAGGGCAGGAGCGGTTCTCAAAAGATAACATATAAGCAGCCAACAGACACATGAAAAAATGCTCAACTCTAATCGTCAGAGAAATGCAAATCAGAACAACAATGAGATACCACCTAAATCCAGTAAGAATGGCTCTCATTAATAAGTCAGAAAACGACAGATACTGGTGTCTGTGAAGAAAAGGGATTGCCTCTACACTGTTGGTGGGAGTGCAGCTAGTTCAACCTCTATGGAAAGCAGGGTTGGGATTCCTAATAGAACTAAAAATCGACCTTCCATATGATCTAGCCATTCCCCTCCTAAGAATATACCCTAAGGACCATAAACCATTCCACAGAAAAAATATCTGCACATGCTGCAATATTCACAATAGCAAACACATGGAACCAACCCTGCTGTTCATCAAAAGTAGACTGGATAATCAAAATGCAATACATATACATGATGGAGCATTGTGCACCCATAAAGAACAAAATCATGGACTTCACAGCAAAATGGACGGCTTAAGACTAAATGAACGATCACAGGAACAAAGAATGGAATATCGCGTGTTCTTACTGTAAGTGGGCCCTGAATATTAGTCACGTTAGCACAAGAAAGGAACGGGCAGTTGCTGGGCACTGCTTGGGAAGGCAAGGAGGAAGGAGGGTGGAGGCATGTAACAACACAAAGGGTACCTGGTCCACTACCGGGAGGAGTGAGGGAGGGCCAGTTAGAAGCCCAAACTCCACCTGCGTTCAGCCTACTTAGGTAGTTAATCCTCACTTGTACCCCAGTCTCTATAAGAGAAAAAAGAAAAACAAACAAACACAAGACACACAAACATGGTAACCCAGGATCCAATTCTAATTCGAATTCTGATTTATATGTAATCTTCATGGAAGGAGTTTCTGCAACCAAGGTATTAGGAACAGTATGTTTACATTTTAATCAGGTTGATCAACTCCTGTTCATGAATGCCTGCACACAGATATTTACAGACGTTTTATTCATACTTGACCAAACCTGGACACAACCAAGATGTCCTTCAGTAGGTAAATGGATAAAGAAATCTGTGGAATATCCAGACCAGTGGTCCCCAACCTTTTGGCACCAGGGACCAGTTTAGTGGAAGACAGTTTTGCTATGGATGGAGGGTGAGGATGTTTTAGGATGACTCAAGTACGTTATATTTATTGTATAGCTCAGTGGCAGCTTTAGATTTTCTTAAGGAATGCACAACCAAATTCCTTACATGTGCAGTTCACAAAAAGGTTCGTGCTCCTCTGAGACTTAAATGCCGCCACTGATCTGAAATATGACAGAGCTCAGACAGTAATGCGAGCAGCTGTAAATACAGATGAAGTTTTGCTCGTTTGCCCACCTCTCACCTCCTGCGGTGCAGCCCCGTTCCTAACAGGCCACATGCCAGCATTGGCCCACATCCTGGGGGTTGGGGACCCCTGATCCAGACAATGGAATATAACTGAGCACTGAAAAGAAATAAGATATCGAGCCGTGAACTGACATGCAATTACTTCAAATGCATATCATTAAAAGGAACCAATCTTTAAAAGACTACATGCTATATGCTTCCAACTGTATGATTAGCTAGAAAAGGCAAGACTGTGAAAATAGTAAAAAGATCAGTGGTTGTCAGGGGTTGAGAGAATGGAGAGAGAAACAGACAGAGCATGGAGGCTTTGGGGGGCAGTACAACTGCACTGTATGTGTGTAGACGCATGCCATTACACCTTTGCCCAAATCCACAGAATGTGGAACACCAAGAGTGAACTCTCATACAAACCATGGATTTGGGTGATAATGATGTGTCACTAGGAGGTACGTCCATGAGTTGTACAAATGTATCACTCTGATGGGGGATATTGATAACAGAAGGGGGTATGTGAGAAAACTCCGTACCTTCTGCTCAATGTCGCTGTAACCTAAAAAGCTCTAAAAATAAATTTATTTTAAAAATTAGCAGCAGTCATTCTTCACAGGTCATTGGAGAAAGTAATCCTTCTATGCTAGATAATTCATATGCAAAGTGAGCTTAGTCCATGCTAGTCTCAGATAGAAAGTTGTTTTCCTCCCTCGAGAGGTAAACGCAGGGGAACAAATACCACAGATGTCAGTAATAACTGAGGTCAGCGACTCCTCAGCTTAGAACATCATCCAACAAGAATAGATATACAAATATGCATATTCTGTGCCTCAACAGTTTCATCTAGGAACAGATCCTGTAAATATTCTTATACAAGTATGCCAAGGTAAAGTCACAAGGACTGTGTTGGCATTGAAATTGTTCAAAAGTCAAAGATTTCTGTTAAAGAAATAGTGGTAAGACCGTGTAATAGAATTTTAAGCAGTTATTGAAAAGAAAATCAGACACGTGTCCATGTGGTGATAGAAACGATTTTAAAAATATATGCTCTTTTATATTTACAGGCATACAATTATACTTGTATATTTAGATAAAAATATGAAAAAAATACCTGCCAAAAATGGTCACCTTCATAATCCTACCCGTGGGAGCAAGGGAGAGAGTAGGGTAGGTGGAGGGAGAAATAGAGAACTTGACTTTTATTCTTGCATTTTTCTATAATGTCTGATTCAAAAAAAGCATGTGCTAGTTTTTTAATTGTGTGAATTATTCATTGTTTATTCCACAGAGTGAATTCAAACTTTCTTAGTTTTTTTGTTGTCCTCATGAAGTCCTTCATTTAAAAAATTAAACGATTTTTTGATGAATATATATACCTAGACCAGTTTGATCTTCTCAGATTACCTAATAAAAGTTATAAATACGCATCAGTCCGTAGTAAGACAATCCTGTGAGCAAATGGTATATGACATTGCCGAGATGGGTACAAAATAAATAGAAGTACATAAACAATAATCCCAGGAATTAGTACTTGTTCCTAGAATCACAAGTAGCAAAGAGCTTGGGTTCCAAGGCCAGATGTCTATTAACTGTCCATTGGCTAAAGTAGCCACCTAGAATCAAGATGGTTCTTAAGATGTGCACATAAGATAGACAAAAGTTTTCCTTTCATTATTCACCTACATAGCTCAAAAAATCTGTATTTCTTGGAATTTTTTGAAGTTTAATTTGTAGGCATTGCATTCTTTTGTAAGCATGGCATTTCTCAAAATCTATTTTCTTCACCCCAACTCCCAGTAACTTGCATTATTATTATTAAGATGTATTATTCCCATTTGATTGCAAAAATTACTGGTGGCTCCTGAAATAATTTTTGTCTACATTTTTTAAAGTCTCTATATCTTCTATATGTCTATATGCCTCATTCCTCCTCTTAAGGGTACCCCATTAGCTAACCTTTAAATATATGGGAAGAGATCATTTTTGAAGGATGAGCCCTCCCACTAAAGCAAATGATTATTTCTCAAGTGGAAGGTGGTGTTTCTGTTGTAAATTACCACCATCTTAGTTATGTACTTGGTGAGTTTCGCTTACTGAATTATCATCAAAAACCTTGGGTGTAACCGCCTGTGAGGCAGCTTTAAGGCTATTAGCAAAGATTTTTCCAGCTTCTTTCTCTTTGGAGACTTTCATTTTAATCCCTCACACTTCTTACTTTAATGCCATAAAATAAAGTCTTACTTTGATTCCAACACCAGACACAGCCTCACATCCCCAAAACCTCAGGAGAAACTGTTCACAGGTATCAATATTTCCATTTAAATACAGGAAATGAGTTGAAGAAAACAAATCAATAGTGCCTTTCCTAGTACTTCTCAGGAGGCATGAAGCCTGACTCATCGAAGAACTCTAACTAATTCCCCATTACTTTTTTAAGCTTAAAAGAAAAAAGGTTGGCCCACCTGGGCCCCTCATGGATGCTCACACCAAACAAGTATCTTTCTAAAAGTAGGAGAAATTGAATATTAGCATGCGATAGCATGCTCACAGAAAAGCATTTAAGCGACCATAATTTGCCTCTCCCCAAATGCTGAACTTTGTGATAATAATAATAATAATAATACAGCTAGCACGTTCAAGTAATATAGCTATTACACACACACACACACACACACACACACACACACACACACACACACACACACACACACTACATACTCTAATGTTACAGCATCCTGGTGTTTTAGTTTAGATGAACACTTAGGGATCATGAAAAACTTACTCTAGCACAGCAAATCTTGACTCTGTGATCTCTAATAATGACCTTTCCATTCTTCCTGAATACCTACATTTACCTGGAATCTGGTGCTCCATAAATTACCACTGCAAGCGTTTTTTTTTTTTAAATTCTGAGCCAGCGTTTGTTTCCCAATAACTTCTACTCTTGTTCCCACTTCTGCCTTAGGGAATAATATAAAAAGCTCCATTTTCCTCATTATACATTTTCAATAAAGAGAGCCTAATTATGTTAAGTAACTGGCAGCTGTCACTCATACATTTTATTTCACCTGAATTCATGATAGACAGCATTCTTCCATTTCTATATTGGTGCAGATAGTAGTTTTGAAACTAAAGGCAATAATTTTCCCTCATTTATCTTAAAATGAATTTTTTCAACCCAACTCCTCCAACTAATGAGGGAGGGGACTTGCGTTCTTTCATCTACTGGATTATTCCTTCTTCCCAGTTTCATTTCTTGTGAGAAGTTTACAAGTTGGATATTCATCCAAACCCGACTGACACCAATGCAGAACAGCAGGCCAAAGTCTGGAATGACCTTGTAGTTCCTTCTTGAGGACGCGTTTCAGGGTGATTTACCCACTGACGCGTTTAAAATATTATGTGGTCAGCAGTTTTGAGTTCATCAGTGTTACTGTTAATTATGTTTCTTCATTTGGTCTACTTGGATATCCAAGCGCACATCAATCTGAAATGAGTTATCATTGTTCTTTTAAACTTTTATTTTGAAATAATTTTAGATTCACAAAAATATTGCAAAAAACATATAAAGTCTGTATACCACTCAATCACCTTCCCCTATTGTCAAGAATATGAATAACCATAGCACAATCACTAAAATGAAGAAATTACATTGATGTAATACTATTAACTGGACTGCAGTCTTTATTTGCATCTTATCAGTTTCTTCATTACTGTTTCGTTCCTGTTACTGTTTTTGATCCAGGATCTCTGGATATTACATTAGTTGTCATGTGATCCTCAATTTGTAACAATCTGTCAGCCTTTCCTTGTCCTACAGATTGTTTCCACAAATCTGAAGTCTGTTTTGTAGATTCCCTCAATGTGGGTCTGTTTTTTTGGGGGAGGGGTTAATGGTTAGATTGAGTTTATGAATTTTTGGCAAGAATGTCACAGAAGTGACCTTGTGGCCTTGGCAGTGCATCATTTGGGGGGATCGTGATGTTGGTATAGCTTTTAGTCATTAATTTTCATTACTTATTTATGGTGAGGTATGCAGGTTTCTTTAATGGTAAAGTTACTATTTTTCCCTTTGTAATTAATACATATCTTTGGGAAAAACGCTTTATGCAAATATGTTGTCTCTCATCAAATTTTTACCCACTAATTGTACCATGCATGAATGATTCTTGTCTATAACCATTATTACTGTGGTGCTCTCATGGTGATTTTCTATTTTGCTCATTCATTCTACTTCTGTTAATTAGAGTTCTCCTACAAGAAAGACCTGCTACCTCTCCCATTTTTATTATGTATGCAATTATGTATTTATATCAAGATAGACTCACAGAGATATAGTATAGTCTGCGGATTATAATATGATATGGCTATGATTTATTTTGGTTATCAAATTGTTCCAGGTTTGAGAGCACTTTTAGCTTGACTCCTGTGTTCTATGGCTATGCCCCCATACTTTCTTCATTGCTTTATTATTGTTGAGTCACAGGATAGTCCAGGCCTATCTTATTATATGTTCCCTACCCCAACTCTGATCTTAACCACGTCTTCAAGAATCCCTGGATGTGTTTATTGGAAAATGTGTTTAGAAACCAATATCTTGCCACCAGGTATGATCATTCTGTTGCAGTGGGTGTGGCTTACTGTTTCCTCTTTACTAGCTTGTGTGATCAGCATTTCACCCGCTAGACACTTACACGTCATTGATTAACTAGGTCATTTTGCACATGTACCTAGAATAAATATTTCATTCACTAGTATATTTTTTGTGGAGTATATTTTCTTTACTTTCCTAAAAAAAATGAGAATTTTTTGGACCATTTCCAATATTGCTGCACGGATGTTCTTAATTTTGAAAAGAATGTTATTGACTTCTATTAGCATACCGAGTACTCAGAGATGTAACATGTCTGCACAAGAGATGTTTACTCATCTAGAACAACTAGAATCTTTTCAATATCTCTCCCTATTATTTGGAGTTCAATTTTCTATTGACCATAATGGTTCAATCCTTTTCAATATGAAGAAAATTACATTTAATAGAAAACTACAGAACTATGACTTTCTGTTTGGTTCTCCTTATATAATGTGTTTGTGTGTGTGTGTGTGTGTGTGTGTGTGTGTGTACATATGCATTATATATATAATGGATGTAATAATTAACCTTAATATAATTAATGAGCATATATCTAATATAGTTATTTATATTTAATTTTAACCTCATTTTATATTAAAAATCTAAGAATTTATTTTTACTTAAAAATAGTACCAAGTCCTTTTATTACAAAGTAATATAGGGTCATTGTAGAATCAAAAATTCAAAATTGAAAAACTCCATACTGTCACCACCAGAAATAAATGCCATCCCTATTGTGCACACATATGAGAGGGTACCACCGAAAAAAAACCAGAATTATCTTTTTAGAGGTCATGTTGGTTGTAGTACTGGCTTCCTCCACTAGGTAAGTGTTCTAGAAAACCATCATATCAGTGTACCAGCTAGAGTTGTCATGAAAGGCTGTATTCAGCTTCAATGAATGTTTTGGTGGGAAGATTCTTGCAGTGCATTGGCCCATTTCGTGATGGGTGCTTCATGAGCACACCTCCCTCCCACCCCACACTGAGTGTTCAGCAGTTTTTGGCCCCGAACGGCATGACTCCCGCGCCCCACCCTCTCTATCCACCTGATCTCACTCCGAGTGACTTTTCTTTGTTTCCCCAGATGAAGAAAGTCCTCAAAGGGAAGCATTTTGCAGATGTGAAAGAGGTGAAGCAAAAACAGCAGAAGCACCAAAAGGCATCAAAATGGACGAGTTCAAAAACTATTTTGAGCAGTGGAAAGTGTCTTCATAGGTGTATTGCATCAAACTGAGGGTACTTTGAAAGTGACTGGCGTACAAACATGTAAGACTAAATACACAATGTTTTATAAATAAATTCTGGGCTTTGGGGTGTCCCCTCACATATATACAGAACACACAAAAGTGAGATTACACTGTGTATATATTAAGGTCTCCTGATATTTTCATCTAACATGATATCATGAGAGAAATTTCACACGTAAATTATTCATAAATATAATTTTAGTAGGAGCATAGATCATTTTATGTGCTCATTAGAATTTTTAAAGTACGTCTTTATTATTATATCTTTTCTTTTTCTTCTAAAAGATTATATTAAGTAACACTATAATAAGAAACTTTGCACAAAAAAAAGTTTGTCCACATTTATAACACCTAAACTCTCCTGATCACATAGAAGCAAATTCACATTGGTCTTAATATAACTGAAAATATACTTAATATAATTGAAAGTGGGTTTTGGGGGTTTTTATCTTTGAACTTTCTTGAAAACTTCAATTTTACTTCACTTTAGGCTTCTAGATAGTATTTTTATAATTCTGTGCTATGCTTTTGTATTTGTCGATCATTACATATCTTTATATAATTGGCAAACATCTTGCTAAAATCTGAATTCATCAGTGAACTTTACATACAACCATTGCAACTACTTTAGCACCTTCTTGTCAATTCGTTGGTCTTAAGTCACTGCGGGTCATTTTTTAAGTTATGGTTTCATCTTGGGCTGCCTTGATGCATTCCTTGTATAATTCTCCTGCTTGGAAACATGATTGCGGTCACTTCTGAATGAGAATGCTAGAGAAGTCTAGAAACCTTTCTGTGGCTGAGATTCAATGCCCTCATGAGTCTTCTGTTGTTTCCAATTTATAAAGCAAAAACCTCCTTGTGGATAAGAAATAATAGTTCACGTCATCATTTCTTATGTCTTCCAAGAGTTTGACGTTGCCTGCAAGGCGAATCAAAAATTTATCGAATGCTCCTCTCTCAGCTGAGACTCCAAGCTAATGTCAAGAGCAGCGCTGCTCTTCTGTCACGGAGGTATCTTTCATCTACGGCTGTCCTGTTATCTGTCTTTGGACTGCCACATCCTTGTCTTCCATTTGAATGGTAGTCTGTTCCCTCAAGGATAGAATTTTTGTTGTCTTTGTCTTTTATAGGTATGCCAAGTTCCTCAAGAGGGCTTAAACCATCAGTTTAAGGAATTCCAGATAGTAGCATAACTTTCTCACCTGCATATTTGATTCTATCTTACTTTTCATTTTTACTTTTTTCCCTTAACTTGTAACTCTCTTTTTTTTCTTTTAATTTTTTATTTTAAAGATGTGATGTACCATTCAGGGTGAGGCACACAAATATTCATTATGCAGGTTCCCTTGCAGATGAGGTGTGTCCCCCTGCACCCTTGGCATTTCCTTCAGCTGCCAATCCCACCCCCCTCCCTGGCAGTTTCACATTACTGCCAATCCCTTTCTTATAGTATTATGATAATTGTTCAAGATCCGTTTATGAGTGAGAATATATTGTATTCTGTTCTTTGTTTCTCTGATAGATCACTGAGTATGACAGATTTTAAATTCATCTAAGTTGCTGCGAGGTCAATGTTTGTCCTTCTTTTTGGCTGCATAATATTCCATTGTGTGTGTGTGTACCACATTTCTTTTTTATCCAGTCCAGTTTCAATGGGCAGCATTTTGCTCTCATGTTTTTGCTGTTGCGAATGGTGCTGTAATAAACATGCATGTGCAGGTGTCTTTTTGGCAGAATGATTTCAGTCCCCAATAGGGCAATTGCTGGGTCATATGGAAGGTCAATTTATAGCTCTTTCAAAAACCATCACACTGTTTTCCAAAGAGGTTGCACTAGTTTGCATTCCCACCCGCAGTATAGAAGTGTTCGTTTTTCTCCGCATCCACACCAGCATTTATTGTTGTTTATTAATGATGACTATTCTTCCTGGAGTTAGGTGGTATCTCAATGTGGTTTTGATTTGCATTTCTCTGATGATTAGTGAGGCTGAGCACTTTTTCAAGTGTCTGTTGGCTGTCCAAATATCTTCTGTTGAAAAGTGTCTATTCATGTCCTTTTCCCACTTTTTAATGGGGCTTGTTGTTTTCTTCCTTTCAACCTGTTTCAGTACTTTGTAGATCCTAGATGTTAGGCTTTTATCAGATGTATACTTGGCAAATATTTTTTTCCCATTCTGTAGGCTATCTCCCCTTTCTCTTGATGGTTTCTTTGGTTTTGCAGAAACTTGTCAGTTTGATGAGGTCCAACTTGTCTATCTTATCTCCTTATGGCATGTGCATGGGGTTTTGATCAGGAATTGGTGGCCAGTTCCAATTTCCCTAAGGGTATCTTCTGCATTTTCTAAGATTCTTATAGTTTGAGGTTTTAATTAGGGTCCTTGATCCATTTAGAGTTAATTTTTGTGTATGGTGATAGGTAGGGACCCTCTTTCAATCTTCTACATGTGAGCAGCCAGTTTCCCTAGTACCATTTACTGAGTAGGTTCTCTTCTCCCCAGTGGTTGTTGGTGGAGGTTTTGTCAAAGATGAGTTGGTTGAGAAATTGAGATTTTGCTTCTGGAAACTATCCTTTTCCCTGGTCCACATGCCTGTTCTTGTTCCATCTACCAGGCTATTCTGATTATCGTAGCCATATAGTAAAGTTTGATGTATGGAAGTGTGATACCTCCTGCTTTGCTTCTTTTGCTAAGGATTGTTTTGACTATTCATGGTCATTTATGTTTCCATATTAATTTTTGTATTATCATTTCCAGGTCTGAGAAGAATGATACTGGTAATTTAATGGGTATTGAGTTGAATCTGTAGATTGCCTTTGGTAGGATGGACATCTTAACAATGTTGAGTCTTCCTATCTGTGAGCATGGAATATTTTTCCATTTGTTTGTGTCTTCTTGGATTTCTTTGAACAGTGTTTTGTAGTTCTCATTGTAAAGGTCTTTAGCATCTCTGGTTAAAAAGATGCTAAGGTATTTCTTTTTTTGTGTGGCTATTGAGAATGGGATAGTGCTTTTTATTTGGTTCTCCACCAGCTTGTTGGTGGTATATAAGAGTGCAACTGTCTTTTGCACATTTATTTTGTATCCTGAGAATTTGCCAAAGTTCTTTATCAGTGCAAATAGGTTTTTGACAGATTCTCTTGGATTTCGAGATATAGGATCATATTGTCAGCAAAGAGGGATGACTTAACGTTCACTTTTCCTATTTGGATACCCCTGATTTCCTTCTCTTGTCTAATTGCTCTAGCTAGGACTTCCAACACAATGTTGAACAGGAAGGGTGAGAGTGGATGCCTGGAATGTTATTGGTCTACTTAGGGTTTCAATTTCTTCTTGTTTCAACCTGGGGAGGTTGTGTGATGTCAGAAAGACTTCCATTTCTTTTAGGTTTTCAAGTTTGTTTCCATACACATGTACATAGTAGTCTTGGATAATCTTTTGTGTTTCTTTGGGATCAATTGTGACTTCGTCTTTTGATTTTCTGATTGTGTTTATTTGGACTTTTTCTCATTTTTTCTTGGTCATTCTAGCTCGGGGTCCATCAATCTTGCTTTTCCTTTGAAAGAACCAGCTTTTTGTTTCATCAATTTTTGTATAGTCTTTTTGTCTTCTATTTCTATGTCCCAAATTTGGGCTTTTATTTTGGTGATCTGAATTCTTCTGTTGAAGTTAGGGTTTTGGTTGTCGTGCTTTTCCAGCTTACTTAAGTGATTTCTTAGGCTGTTAGTTTGTGATATTTCCATTTTCTTTATTTGTGTTTGTAGAGATATGAATTCCCCTCTTAGTACTGTTTTCATGGTATCCCAGAGGTCTTGGTAAGATGTTTCTTTATATTCATCTATTTCCAGGTATCTTTTAATCCCTATTTTGATTTCCATGTTGACACAGTTGTTCTTTAGCATCATGCTATTTAGTGTCCATGTCTTTGTGGGTTTGGGGGGAATTTTGCTAGTGTTATATTTATTTTTATTTCACTGTGGTTGGAGAAGGTGCGTGGCAGTATTTCAATAGTATTAGTTGATGCTTGATTTATTGCTGAGAATGTGGTTAATCTTAAAGTACATTCCATGTGATGATGAATAGAATATATATTCCATGGTTGTTGAGTGGAGTGTTCTGTAGGTATCAATTAAGTCCATTTGGTTAAGTCTCATGTTGAGGTTCCAGATCTCTTTTTTGATTTTTTGTCTTGATAATCTTTCTAGGGTTGTGAGTGGAGTATTTAAGTCCCCAGCTATGGTAGTGTTAGAGCCAATATCTTTTAAAAGCTTACCTAGAAGCTGCTTTAGAACGTTGATGCTCCCATGTTGTGTGAATATATGTAAGATGGATATTTCTTGTAGATAGGTTGAACCTTTTACTATTATGTAGTGCCTTCCATATCTTTTTAAATTTTTGATAGCTTAAAGGGTATATTGTCTGATATTAAGATCACAGTTTCTTTTTTTGTGTGTTTTGTTAGCTTGAAAATTTGTTTTCCATCCTCTTAGTTTGAGTCTGTGAGTGTCCTTTCTGTTGAGATGAGTCTCTTGGAGACATTATTGCCTCATGGTATCTTATCCATTTTGCCATTCTATGTTTTTTCAGTGGTGCATTTAGTCCATTCAGAGTCAAGCTAATAATTGAGATGTGAGAGTTTATCTCTGTCATGAGGTTTTTATAGAGTTTGTTTTTGTTGCTGCTGTTTGTTTGTTTGTTGTCATTCTTTTGATTCTGGAGTTCATTCATGTATGTTTTCAACCTTTTTCCTGCATTCTTGTGAAGAGTGCTGTCATTCTTTTTTCCTTTTTTCTGTGTTTAATACTTTCTTAAATGTTTCTTGCAGAACTGGTATGGAGGCAGTGCAAACTCTTAGGGATTGAATGTCTGGGAAGGATTTTAATTCTCCATCACTGATGAAGCTTAGCTTAGCTGGGTAACTAATTCTTGGTTGAAATTTTTTATCTTTGAGAACTTTGAAGATTGGATTCCAAGCTCTCCCAACCTGAACTATTTCTGTAGATAAGTCTTCTGCTATTCTAATTGATCTTCCCCGGTAGGTAGTCTGAACTTTCTCTCTTGCTGCCTTAAGGAATTTTTTCTTTTATACCTTCTTTGTGTAGGTGAATTACTATGTGTCTTGGAGTTGGTCCTCTCATTTGTTATCTTACAAGGATTCTTTGAATCTCTTGTGTTTGAATGGTCATGTCACTGATGAGATTAGGGAAGTTTTCTTGGATAATTTCAAGGAATGTTTGTTCCAGGGTGGTCTCTGTCTCTCTATCTGCCTCAAGAATTCCAATTAATCTTATCTTCGGCCTCTTGAAATAATCACTCATCTCTTGGAGGTTTCGTTCTGTCTTTTTAAGGTTCTTTTCTATGTGTTTAACAGTTTGGGTTAGTTCCATATTTTGGTCTTCAAGCTCTGAGATTTTTTCTTATGCTTGGTTAATTCTGCTTTCCATGCTTATCAGTTTGTTATTTATTTTATTCACTGTGTTCTTTATTGCTGCTATCTCAGCTATCAAATCCTTCATTCTTTCCTCTTGTCTCTCCTCATTTCTATTTATTCTCTCTGTTAATATCCTAATATCTGGGTTTGAGACCAGTCATTCTGGGGGCTCTTCATTATTTGCATTCTAAAGTCTGTATTCTCAGTGGTTGACCTCCCAAGGGTCTGTGTGAGACTCATATTCTTTCTTTGTTTTTTCTTTGTGTAGACTTTCCTCCCCCTCCCTTTTTTTAACCTCTTCTCTAATTCTGTTGTTCAAGGATGGGATGGGGTAGCTTTTAGTTCTATTTGCTCAATCTCCTATTCTTCCTTATGTAGATGCTCTGACTTTGTTCAGTTTTGAAGCTGAATGGGGGGTGGCTGTACTTTTCAGTTTTGAGATTTAACTGAGGGGGGAACTGTGATTTAGAAACTATCTGCAGATCCCAGTATCTGCTGACAGGTGTATGGGCCCCCTGGAACCCACTTCCCACTGCCTTACAATCTATCCATGCAGAGGGGGTACAGGTTTGCCCCTGAAAGTAAAATAAGGTAAGAAAAAGGAAAAGAACGGAAAAAGGAAGGAGGAGAAGGAAAGGAAGGTGGAGAGAGAGAAGAAGAAGAGGGAAAACAGATAGGTGTACCAACTAACAAATGAAAAGAGACACAAGTAAAGACAGAAAAGATTTTTTTAAAATACAGACAACCATACAAACACACAAATCGACAAAAAACCCCCTACTGATGTACTCTCCCTCAAAAATAGCCATACACAAACAGGAAGTCTAAAAAAAGCATTAAAATAACAGAAAGAAAGTGAGTGCAAAAATGTAATCAAAAACAGAGAGAAAGGGCAAAGAAGACAAATACTAAAACAAACAAAAAAACAAGCAAAGCAAACAAGCAAGCAAAAACAAACAAAAGAACTCACTCTAAGATCATTCCTGCAACTTCAACTTCCTTTCAGCCCCTTCCCTCTGCTCTCAGCCCAGGCTGATCGGACTGCTCTCAGTGTTGGTCAGATGCCCCATGGACTACTGTGGGAGGAGGGTGAATCAGATCTGGACTCACTCAGCTTGGCGGTGCTGTTGGCAAGGCTTCCACTCAGATCTGACGTGTCTGTGTCTGTTCCAGTGTGGGGCAGGGGTGTCTATCTCTCTGAGTTTGATAAGGAGATAACCTCTAGGTCCCAGGTTGGAGGTTGGGCAGAACTGTGCAAGCCAATGCAGTTCTCTGCCTGGTCTCAGGACAGAGAAATTGGCACTGATGAGCGTTTGAGCGTTTCCTCAACAGTGACGGGGCTCCTTTGCAGCTTTCCCCTGCCCTCTCCAAGGATCCCAGGGATCCTGCTGCTCTGCTTCCACAGGTGACGGTGTGGGCTGGGTGCTAGGTGGTGAGGATCAGCTGCTTTCCACTGCCTCTCCTCAGGAGAGCCCCGAAAACAGCAGATAATCCTGTACAACAGGGGCTCCAATCTCGGGGCTGTGGGAGGGTTGCAGTCACCTCTGGAGGAAAGCCCCAGGTGCATGAACCTGAGTCTCCCCTCAGACGGACTTTCACTCACCCACCAGCACACACCCACTCATGCAGAGAGTCTTTATGGACACTCGCTTTCTCAGGGACTCTCACAGTCTGACCTATTCCATCTCCATCTTGCTGAAAATCTAACTTTTTATTTTAAGATTCTAATTTCCTTGGACATAGTTACTATTTCATTCTGTGTTAATGTATGTCATATTGTTAATGATTGGTGGATAAGCCAGTTAGTATAATTTATCTGCAATATAGAAACCCTGAGTCTAAATGGTTTTAAATAAAAAGAAATGTAATACCTCATATATGCATGAATCCAGAAGTAGAAAAATTTAAAGGTTGATCTATTAAGTAGTTCTATGATATCTTCAGGAACTTAACTTTTTGTGACTCTTCTTGCTACCATCCATAGGTCCAGCTTCATCCTAAGGTTGATTCATTTTGTTGTCAGAAGTTGGTTGCGAAGAGCTGCCAGGAAAGTTGATTCTAGGTCTTATTAAGTGGAAAAAAAAATCACATACCTCTAACGGTAAGATATAAATCCTTTTGTAGTAGTCAAGGTTCTTCAAAGGGACAGAACTGGTAGGAGAATTGTATATTCTGAATGTGTGTGTGTGTGTGTGTGTGTGTGTGTGTGTGTGTGTGTGTGTGTATGCACACACATGTATATATGACAGAACCAATAGGAGAAATATATATATATATGTGTATATATATATACATATATATATGCTAATTAGAGAGAATTGCTACACAAGATTATAAGGCAAAGTCCCACCATAGGCTGCCTGAAAGCTGTGGAATGAGAAAAACCCAAGTCCAAAAGCCTCACAACGAGGGAAGCCAAAGTGCAGCTTCCAGTCTGAGACCGAAACCCTGAGATCCCCCAAGAGACAGCCGGTACAAGTTCTGGAGTCCAAAGGTCTTAGAGTCTGGATTCTAATGTCCACTAGAGAAGAAAAATCATCCAGCTCAGAAAGGAGCGAGAAAGAAGAGAGAAAGAAAGCACCACAAGCAGAATACAGCCTTTCTTCCGTTTCCTTTGTTCCAGCCACAAAGGCAGCGGATTGGCTAGCACCCACCCATGCCGAGGGCAGTTCTTTCCCTCCCAGGGCACTGACTCACATGTCAGTCTCTTCTGGAAACAGGCACATCCGGAAACAATGCTAATATTAACCACCGCACCTCCTTTGCTCTCTGATTTGAAAAATTTAAGACACCTGGTTCTATCCCAGTGTAACAGTTTCTGTATTGTTGGGTCTATCAATGAAAGTGGAAATGGTATAGGCATCTCTCTTTTCCTTCCTTACCCATAGGCTAAGAATTGATGTATAGTAGGTTAAGATTATGTGTGTGATTGTCTTCATTTTTCCATATCTTCTATCTACTCTTACTTTTTCTTACCAGCTACTGTAATATGTCTCTAGGAGTGTTTTGTTGCAAGATTTCCACAAATTTATGAAATGTCATGTATGATCTATTCTGAGAGGGTTCACAAAGCATACTAGCGGGTCAAAGTCTGTGAGAAGTACTGCAGTTGAAAATAAGCTTCTTTTGACACATTTAACCCTTCTTTTTTCAAACCTAATGGATCATGAAACTCTCATGTGGCATATTGGCTCCTTGAATTTTATGGTAATAATGTCAGAAAAAAAAAAAACACTTTGGGAAAAGCCACTTATTGTAGTTAAAACTCCATCTCTCATTACATACTTTGGTAGAATAAGACTCTTCTGATAAGATTATAAATGTCAGCACAAGTATATTCTTCCCCCATCTGACAAGGTTCAGGACATACTACTCCAGGATATTTTAAGCTAAAGGAATTTGAGAAATGAGCCAGAGGGTTACTTTCACTCTTTTCTGTCCTTCTTTCCTGAAGCAGGTCATAAAACCAGGAAGGATTTTCTGACCTACCACTGAAGCAGATCATAGAACCTCATGTGAGAGGTGCCTTCCCTGTACTTGGAGGAAAAGAGCGTCCTTATCTCCGAAAACACAGGGACACAGGTAAGAGTCTGAACCAACAGGCCTTGCTAAGTTCTTCACAGTTTATAAATATTAGATCATACCCTTTGGCCCTATCCTATTTCTGCACGACTCTTCATTAAGCGTAAAATGAAACAAAGAAAAACAAAACTCAGATTTAACTGTCTTCTCATCCATATGAAGGCTCCTGAGTCACATAAAAGCTACATAAAATAAATGGGCACGTTGTTCTCTTGTAACTCTATCTTTTGTTACAGAGGCCTTGAGCTACGAACCTAAGATGGATAGAGGAAAAAGTATTTTCCTTCCTAATCTCCGTCAAGAGCCAGTGCTGTGGCCAGTTAAACCTCACATCTGAGAATCGATTATGATATCGAACGCCAAGTCAGCAACCAGCGGTTTACACTTTGTAACCAACTTTGCTTCCCCAATTCCCTCTCCCTGGATCTGAACAGGGAGATGGGAAATGTAAATATCTTGCATCTCCAAGAGTTTCATTTGCTCTCACGGATGTCACTCTCTCCAGAGTTGCTGTGCAGGTTTCTTCGGTCAACTTTCTTCGTCCTCCTTGTCACCTTGAGGAGAGCTTGGCAGTTGCTGCATTTGAGAGGTGCTGAAAGCGGGTTACCAGCAGAGACACCTGGAATACTCCAGGTTCTGACATCCCCTTCCTCAGTGCTCACACAGCCCACCATGATTGCTTTCAGCCCTCACAACCCCTTCTCTCGTACCTGATGCTTTGCCGTCGTTTTCCATAGTGAAACCTCTGCCCCTGAAGGTCTGGATTTCCCCTCTTCAAAGTACGGCGTTCACATACGTCGCTCTTGTTTCGCAGCTTATTTTCCTTTGCGAAGTATTTTCTCACTTGATAAGTGTTTAAATCTCTTTTCTTTCCAATTCTTGAAATGCTGTTTTCTCTTCGGAGCATTTATTTTCGCTTCTCTAGGATGATTTACATATTCATTATGCATTGTCTTTAATTATAGCGAGCACAGTACTGATTATTTAAAAATCTTGTAGGGTAACTGCATTGTCTATTTTTTTTTCCAACAACCTTGCCAAGTCAGTCTTGTTATGGACGCTTTGTCCTAGAGGAAACTGATGCTGAACTGTGACTGTGGCCATGAAGTGGTGAACTAGAGAAACTGACCCCAGATTGCCCTGATTGCAAATTTCCATGTGCTTTCTAATAAGCCTGAGGGCTCTACCTTTACTAAGTTTTGATGTGCGCAGTAGATATAATTAAGGCCTCCTTGCATTTGTCCCATGAGATTTTTAAAACACGTATGTGACATAAGCATACACACCATTTGTTGAGTGTTTTGTATGTGTTGAGCACTGTAACAACCTCTTGAAAATCTTGTCTTTACTCTTAGAACAACTTGTAAGATCAAACTATATCATCTCCCATCTATTCTGTTGATTGATGCTTACAAATCACATTTGCAATGTTATAACACTAAAGACATAGAAATAGAGAAAGAAAAAGAAAGAAAATAGTTTTTTAGCCTTACCTCTGATTTGGAGTCATTTCAAGAGCTTTTGAAATACACTGATGTCTATGTCTCTTTAAAGATTCTGTTTTAATTGGTCTGAGGTAAGATTTCTCACCCCCATGATTTTTTTTTAAGTTCCCTTGTTAAATCCAATGTGTAGCCAGAGTTAAAAACCATGAGATTAGATGATTCAACTAAAACCACGTAACTGACTGCTGGAAATGAGATCTAGCGTCTCCCTGCTACCCAAGCTCTCTTTCCATTAGGCTCAGGGGCCTGCTAGGTTTCTTCCTTTGCAAATATACAAAGGCATTAAAGACTCTGCTGTTATAAGTCCCTGGCTCCTAAAACAATCAGGTGGATGGAAATAGATCTCTTGTTCCCTTTCCCTGAGAATCATCTTCTCTGACCACATGCCTCGGTGCTCTGCGACAGCCCAGATGCCTGATTGAACCAAGGGAGCTCTTCCAGCCAGAAGCCTACCAAGTTTACCACAGCCCTGTTTCTTCTCCCTCTTTTTCTTCTTCTAATTCACTTGGCTTTTCTTCAAACTGCCAGCTGCCAAGCAGTATTAAAGATTGCAATTTGTTTTAAACAGACAACGGTTGTACATGGCTAAACACCGTGAAAGATTAGATGGGTATTCATCAAAACTTTCCCTCCTGCCCTGTACTCCCTACTCTCCATTTCTCTCCCTAGAACTGGCAAAGTCCAGTTTCTTCTTTATCTTTCCATAGATATCTATGTCCAAGTAAATAAATATATATGGATGTAGTTTTACACACATAATAGTACACTATATACAATGTTTGTATCTTGTCTTTTCCACTGGTTAACACATTTTGGATATCTTTCTATATCAGTATACAAGGTGCTTCTTCGTTCATTTTTATGTCTTTGTGTATTCAATTATATTTTACCCTTCAACTGATGCACATTTGGTTTGTGCCCAGTCCCTTGTTATTCCATAGAAGCCTCTACACTAATTCCATGGTTTGTCCACATGAAGTATGTTTCTAAGATAAATATCTAGAAATGAAATTGCTAGGTCAAGGTGTGCATATTTGTAACTTTGATAAATATTGCCACACTTATTTCTTTAGAGGTTGCACCGATTTTTATCCTGAGCAGCAGATCTGAGGATGTGGCTCTCTTCCTGGCCTTACCAACATCGTGTGTTATAAAACATTTTGATCTGCATGTCAATCAGAGAAGTAGAAATGGCATTCGGAGTAGTTTTATTTTGTATATCACTGACTACAATCAAGTTTTAGCACTCATATCTAAATCCATCTCTTCTTGTGTTTCTCATGATAATTCTCAGCATGGCACTAATCAATCTTGCTTTTTACTATTAGAACTGTTTGCTCCCACCTAGGCTTAAGAGGCTAATGCCTGAACTAACCTGATAATCTAGTCAGTATCTGAAGCATTATTTGTATGGGGAAAAAAAAGTGACCGATCGTTCTATATAACTGAATTATAATCCCATGAGGAAAGCAGGCGGCATGGAGCATTGACACTCTCTGTGTTCCACATCATGTGTGTGCTACATATTTGATGGGGAATAAATATCTGCTGAGAGTCACAGTACAGTACTTAACAGCAAGAACATTCAGAAATTACCTGCTAGTCCTCTTCCAAGAACTGACTTCTTTCCCTAAGTAATCGCACTTTGAATGAAGGTCATTAAACAGCCATAATAAAAGAGTTAGCATTTTAGAAGGTTTTGTGAGTTTTATAATTTTCCATCGCATCAGGGAGCCAAAGCCTTTTCTGTGGTTCAGACGGCATACACTCTAAGCCCCAAGGCCCTCAGACATTAATTTGTGCCAACATACGGCTTTCAGACGGGAAATGGAGGCCAGAGGGGCCAGTGACTCGCATGGTGTCACAGCACGGCAGCCCACCAGAATGGAAACCGGGCCTCCCGCCCTCAGCACAAAAGTCACCACTCTCCACGTTCGCCAGTTCAAATGCATGTGTCTGTCTTCACGAAGCAACAGTCTCCAGCTGAAACTAATAATTATCCTTCAGCATTAAGTGCGAACTAGAGGGTCACGACGAAGTTGTGATTATGCCTTTTTTCCCTTCTGACTTTGCATCAAACATCTACATTGACATGACACAGACTCAGTTGCAATGGTCGCCGGGTGTGGCGTCATGCTGTGTGGCCCAGTTTCTCATTGGGACTGAGGCTCCCCCCTACTCAGCTGGGAGGTGTCTTGGTAGCTGGCTGCCTTCAGCTGAGTCTTCTCTGGGCTTTGCTCCCAGAAGAGAAACCCTTTGGCCAAAAAGGTACGCCTCCTCCCTGGGGCCTGCATCCTGAGGCAGGTGCACCTGTTGAAGAAAGGCCTAGGAAAGGCTCAGCACCGCTTTCTCAGTTTGGATGACTCTGACGAGCCCTCCCAGCCCCAAGGCTTCCCATGAGATGGCTGAGGTCTTGGTGGTGTCGCCCATTACAAGACGATGGCAGGGAGAAATGACTGGTAAGTATGCTTCTGTAGCTTGTTTTTAAAATAATACCTTGAGAGGTGGAATTGGGCAAAACTCAGCTGCTGCTTCTTTCAAGAGAAAGTTCTCTCCAGATCCAGGGCTTCAGTCTAAGGTTAGTTATTTTTTTCCTGAGGATACAGCCTTTGTAGTTCAAAGGGCACGGCACCTGAAATGCCATTCTTTCCCCTGGAAGCCCCTAGGTGGTCATTTCTAGGCTTGGTTTAGGAATTTCAGTGTGAATTGGAATTGGGTATAATTACCTTAAAATTTTCTAGGTAAATAAACGTTTAAAGAAGAGAAGCAGGAGGAAGAGAAGGACTATCAAGAACAGTAAAAAATAAAGTCTGTATTTTAACTGATGCTAAGTAAGGTGCTGGGCACCCTGGTCCATGCTTTTGCACTGATGCTTTGGAACCTTGTATAACCTCTTGAATTGAGCACTGCGATTCTGCCTTTATATTAAGAGGCTGAGATAAGATAAGATAAGATAAGAGACGCTAAATAATTGGCCTGGAGTCAAATACTTAGTAAAGAGAAGAACCAGGATTTGATTCTCAACCCAGGCTATGGAAACTGCCTGTATACAATTAATATCAGATGATAAGGTGAAAGCTATAGAAGAGACCCAAGCCCTGAAAAGTTACAGCTATGGTTAAAATTGAACAAATCTGTTGTTTCTGATGTCTGCTTCCACATAATAAAGGGCAATTAATTATCTTCATGTACTGATCCCTGGGAAGGAGGGAAGTTGCCCTGCAAGGCTGATAAACATGTTTTTCCTTAAACAATGGGCCCAGAATGGCATAGAATTCCTTGAGGATGAAAGGGGAGGTGGAAGGACAGAAGTGGCTCCAATCTCTGAGACCCCACCTCCTGCAAAACTATGTATATAAAGCTCACAAAACTTTTTGGCCAAAAAGTCACGCCTCCTCCCTGGGACCTGCATGCTTAGGCAGATGCATGTGTTGAAGAAAGGCCTAGGTAAGACTCAGCACCCTCCCAAATTACTTCTCTAATAGCCTACTGCCCAGTGGCTAGTAGCTGATGGTGATGGGGCTTGCTTTGTAGGTCACATCTGTTGTAAAATGAGAGAGAGAGAGAGCCGACTCTAAGACAGAGCCTGGCTCGGTGGCTCAGCCCGTCATCCCGCGCCTTTGGGAGGCTGAGGTGAGTGGATTGCCTGAGCCCGCGGGTTCGAGACCCGCCTGGGCAGCGAGACCTCATCTCTACAATAAATCAAAAAATCAGCTGGGCGTGGTAGCGCATGCCTGTAATTCCGGCTACTTGGAAGGCTGAGGCGGAAGGATCGCCGGAGCCCAGCAGGTCGAGGCTGCAGTGGCCAGGAGCGGCCACTGCACTCCAGTCTGGGTGACAGAGTGAGACTCCAACTCAAAAAAAGAAAAAAAAAAAAGCTTAGGTAGCAAGCCACGTAGTCATCACAAGATCCACCCAGAATAGCTACAGCAGAGACACTGGTGTGTTCAAGAAAGAACAAGTTGGCCAATGTGGCTAGAATGCACGAAAGAGCAGTAAGAAGAGAGCACTGAAGTCTCAGGAAGTGGCAACTGTCATTTACAATTTGATAGCCACAGTAAGGACTTTGGGTCTTGACTTTTCCTTTTACTAGTGTGAATTCAATTAGGGGCCACTGCTCAAGACTGAATAGAGGAGAGCTGTGGCTGAATTTAAGCTGTAAAAGGATGCCTTGGCTTCTGTGCTGATAACAGTCTCGGGGAATTCGGGTAGAAGCAAGGATATTGGTACGAAAAAGATGACAGTGGCTTGGAGCGGGGGCACAGTGAAGGATGTGGTAGAAATGAGTGGTATTCTGTATATGCATGTATCTTTTTTTTTTTTTTTTTGAGTTGGAGTCTCACTCTGTCACCCAGACTGGAGTGCAGTGGCTGCTCCCAGCCACCACAGCCTCGACCCGCTGGGCTCTGGCGATCCTTCTGCCTCAGCCTTCCGAGTAGCCAGAATTACAGGCACGCACTACCATGCCCGGCTGATTTTTTTATTTATTGTAGAGATGAGGTCTCGCCAAGTTGCCCGGGTGGGTCTCGAACCCGCGGGCTCAGGCAATCCACTCACTTCAGCCTCCAAAAGTGCAGGATTACAGGCTGAGCCACCGCGCCAGGCTTGTATGTATCTTTATTGAGGTACCATTAACATACACAAAACTGCACATATTTAATGTATACAACTTGATGAGTTTGGACGTGTGCATCCACATGGGAAACATCACCACAACCAAAAAAGAAATGAATCTATCTACATTCAAAAGTTTGTTCTTGTCCCTTTTCTCTGTACATAGTTATTAGCATTTTTTGGTGGTGAAACACTCAACATAAGATTGATTCTTGTAACAAAATGTTAAGTACATAACACAGTATTGTGAACTATAAGCATGATGCTGTACAACAGATTTGTAGAACTTAATCACCTTGCATTACTGCTTCTTTATATATTTAGGGGGTTAGAGTTGATAAATTATTGTGAGATGTGAGAAAAAGAGAAGGGGAATAAAAGGATAGTTCGATGATTTGGGGCTGTAGGAGGGTTGAGGTGCCATTCACTGAGATTTCAAGGTTGAGAGTGGAATAAGTTCAAAGTTTATTTTAGATGTGTTGAGTTTTGGATTGCTATTGCAGGTGCAAGGGAGATGTTGAGAAGGAAAGTTCATATAAGGATTTAGAATCCAAAGAAGTATCTGTGTGGACACATGGATTTGGGAACATGAGAATAGATGAGATCAAGTGAGGGAAAGGAGAATCATCCTACAGACAAATCTGATAGAAGTCTACCACTGAAGTAGAAGGAAATCCCAAAGGATGAAGTATCCAGGAAGTCATTTAAGAAAGAAGTGATCAAAGGAGATTTATACTATAAAACTGTGATTGAACATGTTCTGATTAATAGCCAACAACAGGGCAATTAATATGAAGCATTGCAAACAATAACAATCATAGCGCCTTAAGATGACTTACCACAGCTGTCATTAATGCAACTTATTTGTGCATTGTTTGTTCAAAGTCTGTCTGACACTTTATTATAAGCCCCATTCTTTAATGAGTTCCCGCTATATACTGAGTCCCTAGAAGAGACTGACTCATAGTAGGTGTGGTCTTAAATATTTAATGAACAGTGGTTGAATACATGTTAAACAGTGATTGACTACTGAGCAGTGATTGAACAGTGGGCAAAAAATAGAATGTAGCCAATTACTTATTGAGAGAGTGGTATGTGCTCACGTGGCATAAAATTCATAGGTAAGCAGTCGGGTGTAGACTGAGATAAGGGAGCTGAACTGAGGAGGTACAGAAAGTATTCTCAAGAAGAGAAAATCTAAGACTGTTCCTTGAAAGCTGAGAATAATTAAAACTGGCAGCAAGGTAAATAAAGTCAGAGTTATCGAGGCTGTGCCATCATGTCTATTCCCTCAAAGCCCAGAAGATAAGTTTCCTTTTTCTAAGTTTATACACTGCCATCCATGGTAGAGGAGCTAAGAGATATGCCCAAAGTTAATAAAGTAAACAGGGATTTAAAAAGATCAGGATGGAAGCCTAGGTTTCAGAATGGTAGTGAGTAATATAAAAGTAAATAGATTAATTTGTCTAATGTATAGTCTCTGAGCAGTGAGATAAGAGTCTGGAAACCAAAAATACTTAGTAGACACATGATGCCTATCTAAGAACTACTTAGCTGTTTCTTGTTAATTATATAAAAGTGTTGGGACTCTATGAGTCAACATGTATCAAAGCATATTTCCAAAATGAAATGTTAGAATCATTTTGCATATACATATTTTAATGGAATAAGAACATCTTTTATTTTTACATCTTCTGAAGTATTTGTTATCATAGTTTTTTAAGGGTTGTGCTAATGATAGATTTCAAATTAGGAAATAATCTTGACTATCATTTGGTCAAAATATATGACTGAGGCTTAGAAAGAGGAAAATGTGTTTAATGTACTTCATCTATACGCATTGTTTATCCTCATCCACTCTTTACATCCACAGAATTATAAAATTTATGAGAGAAAAATATAGTCACTTCCATTTCATTTGCAGATGTAATATAAGACATTATATCTGTCCTTGCAGAAACTGGATTCTGCTAAGCAAAGCTCACAAAATCAGTCTTTCCAACCGTGGAAATGCCTTCCTCCTTCTTCCACATCCATGGCTTTTTTAAAAATCATCTCCTGTAAATTCAAATTAGAAATGTCCAACTTTCACTTCTATGTTTAGATCTCTTAACTTGAATAAAGCAAAAATGCACCCTGGCTGTAAAATCCACACATTTTTGCAGGCAAAGTGCCTGCTGTGACTTTATGGCCACTCCCGACAGTGGAAGCGGAAGAAGTTCACTTCCCATAGGGTGATGGAGACTGAGCCTGCGGGTTGCCCTGCAAAACAGATTAAAGGACAGTCACTCAACTTTCCTAGGTTTTGTACGAAAGATAAATCCTGCAGCACAAAGGGTTGGAGTAGACAGATTGGCTTGGGGAATGACTGGGGTGCCTGTGAGAGGTTGCCTGATACCACACTGACCAAACCATTCCACAGCACAGTCCGCCATGGATGGACAGGACATTTGCAACATTTAAGGGTAGGAAGAGAGGGTCTAAAAGGTAGTATGTGCGTTTTAATACATTTTTGTAAAATTAAAATGAGATTTCTACCTGTGGCATCAGTTATTCCTGTTCATGAAAGGGATATGGAAAACGTGAAGAGCAGATTTTTAAAATCCAGTTACTTGGTCCATTTTGCCGAGATACAAATTTTGTAAACACTTGGAAGCATTTATCCTCTGATACTTTTTTGTGCACATCAATTTGAATGTCTATTTTTAAGTTTTTGAAAGTATCATTCATTTCTTGCACAAAGCACAAATTATATAGAAGAGAAAAAAATGACAAGGAAAATTATTATTGACATGCAGCACGGAGAACGTTGACCTAATTTAAGAGCAGCAGTTTCTTTTCTTTTTTATTTATTTATTTATTTATTTTTTATTATGATGTTGTGGGGTACAGTTAAGGGTTAGGTATACAATTGCGTTTCATTCAGGCACCCTGTTGATATGAGGTGTTTCCCGTTCCCAGACAGATATTTGCTTCTGTTAATCCCATCTCCCTCTCCACCCCCATAGTTTCCCAGTACCGTCATAAAGAAGAAAGAATTCATGGTGCAAGAGTTATCTCTGAGCTGCAACAGAACTGAACCTCCTAAACCAAAGATTGATCTTATTGTGCTTATCAAAAAAAAGGTGACTGTGGTTTTACAAAATTATTAACAGAAACTCTACAAATGCCCAGGCACAGTGGCTCATGGATGTAATCCCAGAACTTTGGGAGGCTGGGGTTGGATAATTTCTTGAGTCTACGAGTTTGAGACCAGCCTGGGCCACATAGTGAGACCTCATTTCCACAAAAAGTCAAAAAAATAAGCCAGGTATGGTGGCACATGCCTGTGGTTCCAGTAACAGGAGATCGAGGCAGAAGAATTGCCTTAGCTCAAGAGGTCAAGGCTGCCGTGAGTCACGATTGTGCCACTGCACTCCAGCCTGGGCAACAGAGTGAGACCCTGACTCAAAAACAAACAAACAAACAAACCCTACATTTGGACATGTGAAAAACTGGTCATATTTTTAATATATTCTAATTAGTAGAAAAATTAAGGAACAATATTTAGTCAGAGGCAAAAACTAGATTACCTATTGAGAATTAAAACTAACATATTGTTCTGTTCTTACATTAAACAATACTCAGAACAGGCAAAGGTGCTTTAACCCTTGCTCCACAAAATACTTGTTTCGTGAGCTAAATCTGTGAACCAGCTAAAATAGCTTTTTGATTAAGACTAGCAGCTTACTTATCAAGATTCCCTAAGATTTTTGATTCTCTGGGTCCGTCAATCCAAAAACCTCTGGTCACAAACTGTCCCATCTGACAAGATTAGTCTTACAATAATCCGGTTTAGACCCTTACTATTGAAAATATCTGCCCCATTTGTAGACGATACTAAGACTCGGACAAACTGAGGTTCTCTCTTGTTACAGTAGGTACGACACATTTAGCTTTCCTTGAATTGTCTTTTGAGCGGTTATTAGTAGGCACTACTAAAGATCCCAGGTCACTGCAGCTCCAGATCTCTTGTGCTCTAGACTCATTTCCAAGGATTTTTTGGGTGTTTTAGCTCACCTTTGTTTTAAACATCTGCAGAGTTACTTATGTTCCTTATTGCCTCAAACAATGACAACAATACATTTTACCTGGTTATGTTTATTGTCCTTTCAATTCTTTGTTATTTAATCCATGGTTTTAAGATCTCATCCTTATTTTCTCCTTACATACTTGTGCCTTGATTCATTGTGATCAAATTTTCCGTAACCCTGTTGAGTTTTTATGGACCTTTTTTTTGGTTTTTACTCTTAAGAAGTAAATCATTCCTGTCTGCCAAGTGGGTGGCATGCTGTCGTCTGTGATGCTTGGAAAAACTTCCAGTCTCCAATACTTTTATCAAATGCATCTCTCTTCAACTGAAACTGCAATCCACTCCGCCCTGACTACCTCTTTCTACGACTCGGTTAAGGTGGAGCACAGAAGAAACGACAATGCCCAGAAAGCCCTGCTATGCATTTTCTAGTCTCTAGTCCTATCTTGTAGACGACTAGTCCCTGCTGGAATGTTCTACTTCTGAATGCTTTCTATTCTTCCAAGCTTGCACGGATATCACTGCTCCTGTTCTGCAGTATTCTGGGAGTGAGAAAATTTATGTCAGAATTTGAGGCACTGGGCTGTGGAAATGTAGGGCGGAAGGACGGGACAGATTCTGACTGCAGTAGGACAGACATATCGATTTCTGCGTAAAATATGCACAGCCTTTCTTACTCAAGGACACGCCACTTCCAGGAAGACAGCCTGGATATTTACAGAGAGTATGTTTTCTCAGTTTCACTTCATTCTCTAGCTCCTCCAGACTCCTAATCTGTGAAAATATCTCTAGATCTGGGCCGGTCTGTTAAATGTCACACTCTCCTCTTAGGGTGTTGTTATGGCCTTCATCTTATTTTCTGACTTTGTCGTTTTTGTGAGAAATGCGGAAAGAGAGAGTCAAGGACTGAACTTAGATTCAAATAAACCCCTGGGAATGAGGGGTTCAAATTCATTCAAACTCACTCTATCGATTCAAAGCAGAATGAGCGTACGTTGAAAACGTGACTCCTCGGGGTACCTTCTGTGATTCCTGCAGCACTCTGCAAGCTGTCGGTCAGGGCACTTCTTTGCCTGGAGACCTAGCTCAGTGGGCCGCTCTCATTCTGTGGCCCTGCCAAGAGTCCAGGGCTCATTTCTTTCTCTTTGTCTGAGATCTGAGCCATATATCCTGCTTGAATTCTGTCCCACCTTGACGAAAGCCTGAAGCCCTGCCACGTTAATGGTTCTTCCACCCCGTGAAAACAAAACATCTTTATCCAAGTATTTTATGAGTTCAATAACTTTACCAAAGAGTCATAGACTTGTAAGGAGGGGTCAATTCATGGATTTTCAGCTTTCAATTATCCTGCAGTCTCCATGCACACTCTGAAGCACACCAAATTATTTTTTCTTCTCTCATGAGCAGAGCAATTTCGCCTATATTCAGGCCCCCAAGCCTAAACTACTATCCAAGAGTGTGCTTATTAAATCACAGTTTTTGCTACAGATGCTAAAAAAATAGAAAACTTTCTCTGTGCCTCTATATTCACACTATCCTTGGGATGATGTCTTTGCTTTCCAAAGCAGAATGCAGAAGCGTAGAGATGTTCCATGCCTTCCTTAAACTTGTACAGCTGGTGAATGGTAGATGTCCAGATGCTGAGGACTTTGAGAGCTCTCCATCCAGACCTGGCATTTCTGTTTCCTGACACAGCTTTGTCTTTCACAGAAAGATCCAGCACACACCTTCTTTATGTGTCCTAAGTATGCTACTTAACTCACTTGAGGCTCTGTTCCTCAGTGTGAAACGGTTGAAATATTCATCCACAAACCAGTGGTGTGATTGAAGATCCCTAATGGTAAGGCAGTTCGGATATGTAATAACCACTTCATACTGATTTCTTTCTTTCTCTCTTGAAAACAATGCCCTCAAAATGATGACCCGTATACAATTTCAGGTACCATAGGAAAAATTAATCTTCACAGCAATGTTTATTCCAAATGGATTTAGTAAAACAGGGTAAGGCCATCGTAGCAGGTAATTATCCTGTGTGACTCTCTTATTTGTATGCCCAAAGGCAAAAGTGCCTTGGTTTTTCCTGGGAATTTACTCTACATTGACAGCTTAACTTCACTACTACCGCTCAGCTGTCACCTGTTTTCAGATTCCTTCCCCGACTCCCAGGGTGAAGTCCAGTGTCCTTCCTCTGTGTTTCCATCCTAGCTCTGTCATTGACGTTAATATGTTAAAACACGTGTCTTAGCCAGGCTCAGTGGCTCAGCCTGTAATCCCGCGCCTTTGGGAGGCTGAGGTGAGTGGATTCCCTGAGCCCACGGGTTCGAGACCTGCCTGGGCAGGTGAGACCTCATCTCTGCAATAAATCAAAAAATTAGCTGGGAGTGGTAGTGCGCGCCTGTAGTTCCAGCTACATGGAAGGCTGAGGCGGAAGGATCGCCGGAGCCCAGCAGGTCGAGGCTGCGGTGGCCGGGAGCGGCCACTGCACTTCAGTCTGGGAGACAGAGTGAGACTCCAACTCAAAGAAAAAAAAAACATGTGTCCTTATACTACTCCTTCATGTAAATACCAACACTTAGAGTGGTGTATCATTTTTCACTTCAGTAATATAAGAAGAGAAATTACATTATAAGTAATATAAACAACATCTGATGAATGAGTGATGGGAAATTTCCTTTAATTCCAAAGTGAAATAGTCTCAGGAGCTACCAACTGTAATACAATGCCCTAGATCCCGTAACTACACCTGGCCAGGTAACACAATGTCGAAAACCACATTTTTCTTATTCTCCATGATTATTCTCCTGCTTCTCCTTTTATTCTTTCTGCTTTCTCAACCACTTTGTGCTATTCTCTTTCTCCCAACTCCTAACCTACAAGCACTCCTTGCTCTGACCACCATTCAGATGAGTTTCTTCAATGTGACACTAGAACCTGTTGTTTCCACCTTCCATTACCCATGGGTAAGGTTAGGAATAAACCCATAACAGCTCTTTCAGATCAACAAGAACGCAGCTGGTCTGCCTCCCAGGGAAGATGAACTTGACAAATAGTCAGCCAGTAAAGGTAGGGTATATAGTCACAAAATGGAAACTGCTGCCCTAATACTAGTCATCTGCTATGAATTTTACCCTGGCAGTGGGGTGAAAGAAAGACGCTGCCCTGAACGGGATCGCTCCGAAGACTTTCAGGGATCTGCAAAGTGTTAAAAATAATGCAAAGAATATCTCTGGTTTTGGGAAGCATCTCTTCTATAACATTTTGCAAATACTTTCTCCAGCCCCCCAAAGGAATGAGTTTCTTGGTTTGATGTTCAAAACTTGTTCTCTTCTCTAGAGAAATATATCTATCAAAGACATTATCTGTTGTGCACAGATAAAGTGATATCTGAGGATGATACAGAAAAGTGTGTCAATGTAACTTGAAATCTTTGGGAAAATAGGAAGTTTAAAAGGAAACATTTCTAATGATGTGCAGGGCAGTAGCTTCTTTGAGGAAACACACAAAAGTTGGTTTGTCTGTATTTTTTCAACATCAGGCAAAATGCTGAAAAAGAAGGTTATAAAAGAAAACAGAAGGTAACTAGTCCTAGCTACTCTCTTAGGATGCACGAAGACTTACTGACTTGTGTGTTCTGGACCCAAGAATTTTACTCTTAATCATCTATGTTTGAATAGGGCATTCTTACATGCACTATATCCTCAATAAATTGCTGTTAATTGGATTCAGAAATTGTAGATAAAATTACCTAGCAAAAATATTTTACACCATCTTTTAAAAAGTCATATCTCTAGACTGGGCTCGGTGGCTCAGCCTGTAACTCCAGCACTTTGGGATGCCAGAGCGAGTGGATTGCCTGAGTCTGTGGGTTTGAGACCAGCCTGGGTAACTTGGTGAGACCTCATCTCTACAACAAATTAAAAAATTAGCCTGGTGTGGTAGTGTGCGCCTGTAGTTCTGGCTACTTGGAAGGCTGAGGCAGAAGGACTGCTGGAACCCAGCAGGTCAACACTGGGGTGGCCGTGAGTGAGCCACTGCACTTCAGCCTGGTCGATGGAGTGAGACTCCAAATCAAAAAAAAAAAAAAAAAAAAGAAGAAGAAGAAAAAAAGTAATGTCTCTTTATAAACTTGAAATACTGAAGTTTACTTTTTAATTGTTATTAAAAAGGTAGATAGCTTTAAGTTAATTTATTGAAGAAGTGTAAAGAAATAATGGCATTTTATGAGTGTGAAGGTATAAGAATTGTCTGTGAAAAATAAAGTATTAAAAAAAGCAACAAATCATCTGCATTTATATAAATTACTCTAAATCTATATGCATATGTATTTAAATGCATCAGAAAATGTAATGAACACTTTAGCATTCCAAACAGTCATAGTTGGAAGGTGATCAAATTTCTCTAATAACACTAAGTTTGTTTAGAAGAGTTTATAACTTTCTAATAAATTTATTTTAGAACTAATACCTCATCTAATTGATACAATTAGTAGCAGCAAACGTTCATCTTTTCAAGGTGGATTTGAGTTTGGAAATAGCCAGAAGTCACTTTGAAACCAAGCCTGCAGTGCAGGTCTGTGAACAAGGCAGCTCACTGTACGAGGTTCCCAAAGATGAAAAAGGGCTGGGTTGATTCTGTGGGTTGCATGGGCAACTATTTCAGAATAAAAATATTTCACAATTTTTTGATAAATGGGACCAGCATTGAAACAAGTGTAATTTACCACTGTGACTGTTTTGAAGGAAAGGACACGAAATTGAAAGTGTGATTTCTAATGTGAGGGAAAGAATCAGCCTTCTTATAGGTGCGATAGATAAAGGTTAGTGCTTTTACTATATACAGGGCTCAAACAAGGTAAGAGAAAGTCATGGAAAACTAACAGATGTGGAAGGGATATGAACCTCAATTCAAAAATGAAGAAAATCTGATGTTCACACAAAAGGGAAAACAAGAAGTTCAAACTAATACCGTCATAGACCACATAATCATGTTTTGGTTAAAGATGGATAGCATATAAGATGGTGATCCCATAAGATAATATTACTAAATTTTACTGTAACCTTTTCTATGTTCAGATAAAAAGATACCATTGTGCTACAATTGCTTATGGTACTCAGTACAGTAGCATGATGTAAAAGTTTACAGGGCAACAGGCTATACCGTATAGCTTAGGTGTGTAGTAGGTTTGTGTAAATACACTATATGATGATAATTTCACACAACAATGAGATTACCTAATGACACATTTCTCAAAACGTATGTTCATCATTAGGTGACATGTGATGCTATTTTAAAGGAGAAATGTCAAATTAAAGCAATAATTCTATATAATCACCCCTTGTTAAATTAGTAGTTTTTCTAGTACCAAAAGTTGGCAAATACCAAAGAATAAGAACACACACTTTGGGGCGGGGTGTAGATTTAAAAACAATTTCTGAAAATGAAATTTAATATTATGCATTTTCAGACATAGGCGTATAGAGAAAATCATAGATAGGGAAAAAAGAACTTGACACACACAAACACAAAGTTCATGTCCTGTGATTCTATCACACCATTTCTAGAAATCTTTCATGAAATAATCTATAATAATGAAAGAAAGTATTTTATATAAATACATTAATTATAACATTATGTCCAAAAGGAAAACTAGTGTACAAATCTAGAAATCTAATATCTTCTTCATGGTATGCACCGAATTGAATGTTAGTGATAGTTTTTTTTTTTTTTTTTATTTGGTAGTACATTTAAGGTTGATTTAAAATATTCTTCTGTTGGGTGTTCTGACTCAAGTCTATAATCCCAGCACTTTGGGAGGCCAAGGTGAGAGGATTGCCTGAGCCCAGGGGTTCGAGACCAGTCTGGGCAACTTGGTGAGACCTCGTCTCTATAATAAATTAAAAAATTAGCCTGACATGATAGCACACATCTGTAGTTGTGGCTACTTGGAAGGCTGAGCTCAGCAGGTTGAGGCTGTGGTGGCCGTGAGAATGCCACTGCACTCCAGCCTGGGTGACAGAGTGAGACTACAACTCAAAAACAAAAAAAAAAAACCCTCTTTTTCTACATGTCTATATTTCTAAATTTAGTATAATCATCACACATTTTTAATAACCAGCAAAACTAAGACTTATTATTAGAAAGTTTATTTTAAAATTCTTCAGCTTCCTCAAATTGATAAACAACATCTTCAAAATGCCCATAATTAACAACCTAATTAATAGTAAAAGGATGGAAACCTTTTCCCTAAGTTTAGAAACACAATAGGGATGTCCACTCTCGTTGTTTCTATTCAACATTCTCCTGTAGGTTCTAGCCAGAGCAATTAAGTAAAAATGAAATAAAATATATACAAATTAGAAAGAAGTTAAACTTTATTTGCAATTTTTTGATATATTAGCAACAGTCTTGAAAATTAAATCAAGAAAATGATTTACAAATAATAAAAAAATATAACCTTAAGTGCTCCTTAGTTTATTTTTAAAAGCACAAGTAAAAAGAATTAAAATGCATTTTAACAAAAGAAGTGCAAGACTTGGACACTTAAAATTGTGGAAATAGCATCTGAACTGTTATGGGTAGAAATTTTCAGGGAGATAGATTACATGTGTGTGAGTGTGTTTGTATGTATCACACATATCCACCTTCTTAACCCCCTAAGCTGATGGCCACAAAGGACATTATCTATAATGTTAGCTATGAATTAGCTGCTAACGTGTCATGTTAAATAGAAATATGTCAGGTAACTGAGTATAATAAATGCGTGTTAGCGGACAGAGATCATATGATCCCACCATGGAAAGTGGTAGAGACGCTGGGGTTACATCCGTCCTCCCCATGCCAAGGACAGAAGGTCTCCACCTCCACACAACTGATCATGAGGTTGCCCTGATGTTGTCCTAGTTTCCAGTACCTTTTCATTTGGGTCACAGTAATAGAGGAAAACACAAGTGGGAGAGAACTGTACCTTGGACACGCTCGTAAATGATCTATCCCATCACAAAGGTGATGAAAATGTATATTCTGATGTAGTTAAAATATTTCAGAAGACAAGTGCATTCAAGCTCTGCAGCTATAGCAAAACGCGCCATGGCTTAAAATCTAAGGCCTTGATTGCTTTCAGTACAAAGGACTTTGTAATTCTGAAAGATTTTCCACAATCTTTCTCTACTTTCTTTTCCCACATGTGTTATGCTAGCCCGTGCTTGTTGGGGCTCAGAAAATGACACCCCGAAGTATGGCATGTTGGCATGCTGAGTCCTTGAACTAAAGGAAATCAAAAAGCCTAAGAGGTGACCTTCGAGGGAAGAACTTGTGACCTTTCTTTTGTTTCTTCCCACATTCAAGTGCAGGGAAGGGTAGCCACATAGGCTGCACCCAGTAAAGCCATGGGTACGGAGCTGCCCAAGGCCTTTGGAGTCACACCAGTGTGCCCAGGATGCAAGACATGGGGTCAATGAAGATTATACTGGAGCTTTAAGATTTACAGTCTTCCCTGAATTCTGGGCTTACATGGGTCCAGTCATTTATTTCTTTTGGCCTATTTCTCTCTTTTCAGAATGAGGATATCTACTAAATGTCTGTTCCACCATTGTATCTTAAAAGTAAATATTTATTTATCTATTTTTATTTGATAGGCACACAACTGGAAATAAATTTGTCTTGAGTCGTGGATGACACTTTGGACTTTTGATTTGCAGGAACAAGTTAAGACTTTTGGGACTCTTGAGATGAAATGATTGTATTTTTTTTTTAAGGAAGAGCATGAGTTTTAGGGGACCAGGGTTGGAATGCTACCCCATGGATATAATTTAATCTTCTCCACCAAAGCTAATGTTGAAATGTGATCTTCAATATGAGGGCACTGAGAGATGGGACCTGATGGGAAATGCTGGGGACACGTGGGCTCTCATGGGTGACGTGGAGCCAGTGTCACAGCCGTGCGAGACTCACAGCTCTGATGAGACTGAATCTGTTCTCATGAGAATGGAGTAGTGTCCATGAGAGTGGGTTAGTATAAAGCCAGACCACCCCTACAAGTTTTGCCTCTGCACACATATCCATTTTTCCTTTGACCTTCTCTACCCTGTTATCACGCAGCATAAAAGTCCTTGCCAGCGCCAAGCCTTTGAACTTTCCAGTCTGCAGAACTGTGAGCCAAATAAACCTCTTTTCTTGATACATTCCCCAGTAGAGGGCAGTCTGTTATATGCTATAGCAACACAAAATGGACTGAGACAAATAGTCAAATATTTTTGTTTTTCTTATTGAGTAAACTTCAAAAGAGAGAGACAGAGAGATAGGCAGAGAGAGAGAGAGAGAGAGAGAGAGAGAAAGAAAGAGAGAAACCATTGTCCTCATACTATCTCCTTAGGTCTTTTGATTACTTAGAAAAGCTGAGTCTTTTTTCTATCAGAGAGAAAATGTTTCTCTACAATGATGTCACTTCATGTCTTTGTTTTTGAAATTAAGATCTTAGTCATCACTCTGGTTATATTATTATTGACTATTGTTTATTTCATGGTGACTTGTGATCTTATTTTGTTCAAGTGCTATAAACTTTTGATATTTGACAAATTTCTTAAGAATAAAAATTAAGGATTTTGACTTCCAGAAAAGCCTCTAGAATGTCCAAAAGAGAGATATTAAACCAATTGGATGTATTTAATATGTTAAATTGTACAGCAATCTTGTCACATAAAAAATAATGTTTAACTTTCTTTAAGTTATATTTATATAGATATGTTATTAATATGTGTTCCAAAATTTTGAGATTTCTAGAAATCTTGACAAACTACCTTCATTTATAATGTTAGGTTATTATGTTAAATTGTTGTAGACCACAGAAATAACCAAATTTCCTTGTCAATTGCTTCATTATTATAATGAACTCTCAGATTTTTAACCATGGCCATTTTAAGTCTCACTTCCCACAACTAATTGCTTTTTTCAGAAGCCCTTTGCAAGCAATTATAATCCTAAAGAGGTGTTTCTTCAAGGAGTTATATGGGAAGAATAAAAAGAACTTTGACAAGTGAAGGCTTCTGATAAGTTTGAGAATTTTCAAAATCAAATAAAAACAGAAAATTAACTCACCAAATTGCTAACCCAACATCAAGCAGAGCAAGAATTAATTACATAGGACTCAACTGATGAAGAACTATATATTTTTTTATTTGAAACATTGCTGACTCTTTTTATATTTCCTTTTCCAGATTTAATAAGACTTTTTTTCTTTTAAGCTATATACAACTTGCTTCACTTGGATGTATACTTTTATGAACATAATTGAAACATTTACTTATTTTTCTCCCTGACTGATCCCTCCAAAATTTGCAAACAATTCTGAGTATTCTTATTTGATGGCAAAATAGCTATTTATATAAGTTCAATAAGAATACATTATCTTTGTAAGAGGACAGCTGGAGATACTGGTTATATTACCAAAGTTTTGGCTGGAATATCATATCTTTATATATCACTAGATAGTTTTATGAAATTGAGATTATCTTTATGAATCTAATAAAAGCTCCAAGAAAATTGACCTTAAGTTAGCAGTTTATAGGGTTGCCTTGCAGGTAAGTTCTTTAAGCCACTTTCTGACAGGCTCAGAAATTTGAAGGTATTTTGAGAACACTGAGAATAGAAGTATTAACCCAAGTCTCTGGATACTACAGACATAATTTAAGGGTGAGTGCCTGGCTTGTCTTTGTAGCTTTGAGAGGTCTTTTAAAAATCTAACCTGAGATTCCTTGTGGAAAGTTCCAGCAAAGCAGATTTCAGAAGAACCTAGATAGTCAATCACTTTTTCTAATGCATTTTATGCTCATAATCAGTCCAACTTTAATGAGACTAAACACATGTTTCAAATAAACTAAACTTACTGTGATTATCCTTGGTAAAAATGAGTGTGACTGGTGAGAGAAAAATTATGACTCAGAAGAAAACTATAGTATATCCGTTTTTAGCTGCTCACCCAGCTCATGGTTTTTGCAGTTTGATTCTTTACCTATAAGTTGGATTGGATCTGAATTTCATGCGGCTTCCTCCAATACAGAGAAATGTGTCTCCAAACTAATATTTTCAAATTTCTGACTTGAAATCACTAAAATTAAAACTGTCTTTTTCCTAAAGCCCTACAAACTGAAGCAGGTCAACCTGATAAAATCTTAGAGAAATAGCCGCAACAACTTCTATATAGACAACATTGCTTAACATGCAAACTACAATCTAGAAAATTCTGCCAGATTCCACTGCTTGCTTCCACTACAACTGAAGATGCTTCAAAATCAAATCTAGACATTGTCTCAACTGACTGGCCTCAAGACTCTAGAGAAACTAGCTTAGAAATTGTTCCAAATATTAACCTTTGTTTTCCTTCTGGTTCCACAGAAATGCCACATATTAAAGATCCATCTGTTTGCTAGTATCACATAGAGTCCTGCAAATAATACCTTCTGAAATAAGACACAAGTATTTAATTTGAAAGACCTATTCTCACCAATGGGAGGCTGGTTTAATGAGATTCTTTGCCATTCAGCTATGAACTATATATTTCTCTCCATAGCTGCCGATTCAGCTTTTAATGTGCGAAACTTCTAAGGAAATTTCACACAGGTGAATGTTGTCACTCAGAAAATGATACCCCCAAAGTAATGCAATTTGCCATGCTGATTGCTTTGAACTAAAGAAAATGAAAAGGCTTTTAAGCAGCTTCAGAACGGACTTTCTTATCTTCTCTTGTTTCTCCCCCCACCTGCCAGCTCAGGAAGGGCTTCTCTCTGGAAGTTTCCTTACCTGAGGAAACTTCTTTCAAAAGAAATGTGGTTGTCTTAAAAATCTCTCCGTGGGAGGCTAAGGCGGGAGGATCACTTGAGGTCAGGAGTTCAAGATCAACCTGGGCAACATACCATGACTTCGTCTCTACCAAAAAAAAGTCCCTTCATAGGCGTCTTATAAAAAAACCTGGCAAGATTAACCATCAGAGAAGAGAAAAGACCAAAAGCTGTCACCATGCCCAAGCAGACTTTTGGTCTATTCTTCTGAAAGCAGATCTAAGAGATTATCTGATAGACTTTATCTGCATAATAAGACAGTAATAAGACAGTCTCTATTCTCTATTCACCATAACCTTCCAGCGATTTGTAGCCACTTACCCCAAAGCTCAGAGGAATTTTGTCCCAGACTACTGTCTGTTATTTGGGCTCATTCAATTCCCCTGGAAAATCACTGAGAACTCACATTTGTCTGCATACTTTATTTCACTCTCTTCTGTAAAGGGTACTTAAGCCTTGGCTATCTGACCCTTTTTATGAGTCTTGGATTTTGTATGGCTCCAGTGCACATTTGCATATAAATACATTTGTATACCTTTTCTCCAGTTAATCTGTGATCAATTTATTTATGCAAACTCAAACCTTCAGACAAAAATTTAAGAACGTCCTTTTCCCCCCGACAAAATCCCAAATGGCCATATTCTTATAGTCTTCACGTATAACTCTTCACAAGTCTCTTGCATCTTTTTCTCCTTCCACACCTCGTCATCAAACTTCTACCACACTTAACTTTTTCATTTACAACTTTAATCATATTAGACTCCTGATTAAAAATTGCCAGAGAGTTACCATGACTCATTACTGAATAATCTGCAAGAACATTTGCTTGCTGTGCTGTTTGGGATGAGAGCCAGAGAATTCTACCACTTTCCAGCTAAGCGATGTTTGGCAAGGTTTTCAACATTCCAAGGATTTCCTTCATGTAAAGGGTGTGTAAAACTGACCTCTCAAAGTTATGGTGTGATTGGATGAAACTGAACAAATAGGAGACCGATGCACTACCTACTGCACTAAGAAGGCTGCCTGAAACTGAATAAATTTAAGCCACTCAGCAAGAAGATAATCTCCTTCTTTTTCTTGATAGCCCCATCTTAATTTTCCCCTCACATGTAGCCCAAGTCCCAGATAGATGGAGTTATACTTTTCTGTGAATTTAACCCCTGTGATAATTTGATCCTCTTCTTACCTTGTTCATGATATTTACCAAGTCATGTTTGTCTTCAGATGAGTCACCACTACCTTTGGTTTCGTTGGGGTTCAGTGAAGGATACCCCAAAGTATGAGACTTTGGCATCTTTAGCATTTTTAAAATAAAGGAAATTGAAAGCCTTAGAACCGAAGACATTCTAAGCTTTTCTTGTTCCTCTCCCACCTCCCAAGCACAGAGAGGCATTCTCTATGAAACTTCCTTTATTTGACTGAGGAAACTTTTTCTAAAAGAAATGTAACTGTATTAAACCCCTCTCTGTAGGAATCCCATCAAATAATCAGGAGAGACTAACAACCAGAGAGGAGAAATAATTAAAATCATCTATCACCACACCCAAACAGACTTTTCCTCTATTTTCTGAGAACAACTCCAAGAGATTATTTGGGAGGCTTTATCTGCTAATACCACAATCTTTGTTTACTATGAAATTTTGCACCTCACCTTTCTCTGTCTCTAGCTATTGTCTCTAGCTATTGTCTGTTCTATGGTCTCATTCAACTTCCAAAGAGAATAATTTAAAAACTGTTGTCTGCTTTTTACCCCCCATTCCGCCAAGAATCATTTAGTAAACTTCAAAATTGCCTATATTTTCTTATCTTCCTCATCCTAATAAAGAGGATATTATTTAGGCTTCAGTCATATGGTCCTTCACTGAGCCTCATATTTTGTATGGCTCCTGTGCTTATGCACATAAAGAAATTTGTACGCCTTTTCTGTCGTTAATCTATTTTCAGTTCATTTCAGCAAAGTTTGGAGGGTAGAGAGGAAGTTTTTTTCTGTTTGTTTGTTTTTTTCTCTCCTCCTCTACAAATTTGGCATAGTGGGCAGGATACCAAAACCACTCTGGTCTTCTGAAAGCTGTAGTCAAGAGAACCCAGGATCACACGTTGGCAAAAGGGTAAGAAATTCTTACTTGTCACCCTCCTGGATCTCTGTCAATAGAATTTGGCTGAGCGAATGGTAAAAATCACTATATGTCTCTGTTTCCTTTCCAAATTCAGATTAACATGAGAAAAGTATTTCTATGGACTAGTCTTTGTCACCAGTAATGACTCTGGTGTATTTTTGGTAAGAGTACTAATATATTGTCTAATCCCTTTTTTCCCAGAAATGGTCTTTGTTTTTTTCTATTTCTGTCTTTTTGTGTCACTTGTCAGAAAAAGAACTGCAGGGTATAAAGTTCCCTTTTTATCTTGTTTCAAGTCCTGAGATCCTGGCTTTGTAACCAAGTGAAAACCTCTCTCCTTTGGTCTCTATCAGCTGGGGCACAATTTCTGGGTCAAGCCAAGTGGCCATTCTGGACATTCCAAGACACAAATTGTTATTCAGCAGCATTATCTTCATCCGAATATACAAACTTCATGAGGGAATTAGTCTTAAGAGGAGGTCCCATCCATAAGAATCTTTAATTATGTTAACAACGTTGAGAAAGTCCAGTGCCAGGAGTATCCACCCAGTGTCACAGATTAACAGGTCTGTGACTGGCAGCATTCCCACATTTCTGAATGAGATTACAGACACCGTTTGTAAACATTATCCTTAACTGCCTGTAGTAACAGATGTCTTTTGCTATGATTAACCTATTTTTTCAGGTGAATATTATGGGGGTCATAGACATTGCATCTTCTGTGCCCTTTTTGGAAATCTCTTTTTAAAACAATTATTCTAAACCTGGAACTTTAGCTTTTGGTCTTTCCATAAAAAGGTTTATTGGCTTGAGTCACTATTGGAATAAGTACACCACTGAAGATTCTAATCGTCAAAGGCCAAACAATTGATCCTTTAAATTGGAAAGATTTCTATATTTGAAAAAAAAAACCTAGATGACTCTCCTACTAAGCAATTGTCCAAATGGTGTTTGTTAAGATTAAATTGAAAGACAGACAGACAAGAGTATCACAACTAGTTTAGAGATTCTCTTAAAATTAAAGAGGAAAAATCTGACTTAGAACAAACATTAAAATCTTTAGTCCAGAAGATTATTTGGCTGTCTGGGCCTCTAATTTAGACTTTTTCTTCTCCAGTTCAGCTCTATTTAAAATAAGAAAAATGTTTTCTCAAAAACAGCCCCGTTTCTGAGATCGCTCTGTTTTTTGTTTTTTGGTTTTTTTTCCATATGATCTTGTTTCTTCCATAATAACTTGTCAGTGAACTAAAACTCCCTCTTACTGAATCCCTGCAAACTATATATACTCTTTTCATTGTCTGTTTTCTTTTTGCTGAGACAACATAATTTTTGCTGAAGGTAATATAAAACTTCATAGGTCTTTCTGGGAAACTCCCAAACTGAGATTTTTAAAGATATATTCTTTTACTTACTCCTGTCTCTACTTCCCTTTGATATAGATAGATAGATAGATAGATTTTTTTTGAGTTGCAGTCTCACTTTTTCCCAGGTTAGAGTGCAGTGGCACACTCACAGCCACCCCAGCGTTGACCCACTGGGCTCCAGTGATCCTTCCACCTCAGCCTTCCAAGTAGCCGGAACTACGCACTCTAATTTTTTGTTTATTGTAGAGATGAGGTCTTTCCGAGTTGCCCTGGCTGGTCTCGAACCTGCAGACTTAGTCAATCCACTCTCCTCATCCTCCCAAAGTGCTGGGATTACAGACTGAGCCACTGAGCCTGGTTCTCATATTTTTTGTTTGTTTGTTTGTTTGTTTCTTTGTGTGCTTAAATCCTTAATTTCTAAAGATCTCAGTAAGCCACTTTCTAGTTGCACCTGTCGTTTACAAGTGTAAGTGTTAGGCCTCAGAGACTACAAATGATTTGTTGACTCTGTTTGTTAATTAATGGACTCTGCCCTGAACTCCAAGTCCAGTTAAGAAATAGAAACTAAATTAAAAAGTCATCTATCCAGCTAACTTGGACTCTAAAATACAACCTTCTTATATTCAACTGGTTATTTTAAACAGGCTTCTAATTTTTGTCTCCCAACCTTATCTGTATATTTCCTTATAAAATTTTATAATATATTTGTATTATTTTATTTTACTTTGGCATTCATTTTAAATCTTCCTCTGTGTTGGCCTTACACACCTTGAACTCCTTCTTGGAAAAACTTACAGTCTTTCCCTGTGTCCATAAGGTGTAAATTTCCTACCTTGTCTTCTAAAACTCAATAAGGGCTTTGACCATGTGAGACAAACTTTACCTTGTTCAATTTACAAAGGCACAGTCCTTTTAAACTAGTTAATTTTATCTGTGTCATGGCTGAACTTTTAAAGTCAAAGCCATAAAAGTTTAATTTTTGTATGTCTGTATTTTTATGTATACATGTCTATGTTTGTATACAGTCTATGTGGTACCAAATTGACTTAGAGATAAACAAACACTCAATTTAACAAATACGCCCAAATGCTTTTTAAGTTCATGTGACTTTAATAATCTTTGGTAAATATAACTAATTCTGATTTAATTAATCCTAAATTTTACCCCACATGTTTAAAATAAAATAAATTTTAAAAAGAATTAAAATTCTACTTAATATATGCTAAAGCTACTACAATAAGAGAATAATTCTAAGTGCAAAATTTACAAGTAAAAGTAAGATGTGCTTTTTGGTGAGAAAGTTGTTTTTATTTTTATTTTTTTGAGTTGGAGTCTCACTCTGTCGCCCAGACTGGAGTGCAGCCTTGACCTGCTGAACTTCGGCGATCCTTCCGCCTCAGCCTTTCGAGTAGCCGGAATTACAGGCATGCGCTACCATGCCCGGCTGATTTTTTTTTTTTTTTGGTTTATTGTAGAGATGAGGTCTCGCTGCCCAGGTCTCGAACCTGCGGGCTCAGGTAATCCACTCTCCTCAGCCTTCCAAAGGCGTGGGATTGCAGGCTGAGCCACCGAGCCCAGCTTGAGAAAGTTATTTTAATAAGACATGACAATATGTTTTTGTTGAAGAACAAGGAATTTTTGCCTATGTCAGAGATTATTTAAAAATATGAATTTAAAAATGTTTCAAAATACGAATTTAGTAAATAAAAAGAAACAAGGCAAAAAGAAGTCAGTAAATAGAAGAGATGAATAAAATGTTTTATGTGTAGCTTGACAAGAAAAATTCTAAACATTTTATATATGATTAAATTGACAAAGATTTTTTAAATTATAAGCTTTTCTGAAAATGAGTTTTAGTATTAAAAGTACACTGATACAAAACAAAACTTTAGCCTTCTTTTGGAGAAAAAAGCTTTTTATGTAATGTTAATTTTAAAAAAGTGTTTTTATCTTAAGTAAGCTGCAGAAAGAAGAAGAGAGATGGGAGTTTGATGCGTGCCTCTCCTGTCTTTACTAGGTCTTCTGATTACTTGGAAAAACCAAGTCTACTGCCTAACAGAAAGGAGAGAATTTTTTATAATTAGGTAACATCCTGTATCTGCTTTTGAAGTCTTCATAACGATTAGTGATCTTATCTTGGGGTAAGTATTTCAAATCTTTATTTTTGGCAAACTTCCCAAAATAAAAATTGAGTCTTTTTGACAATAAGCTAAGTTTTGGATATTCTAGAGGGAACATAAAATCTTTTTCTGTCCAAAACAGAAATAATAAACCCATTAGGTTTATTTTATATGCTAAATTATATTTTTAAAAATTGCCAAATTAGAAAGTATGTTTCATGTCTTATATATTTGCATAGATATATTATTAATATATGTCCCAAATTTTGTGAGAATCCTGAAATTCTGATCTGTCTTGTTATGTTATCAGTCATAACTGAGTCATTATAGGCCACAGAAATAATTTATTTGTCAATTGTAGCATTATTATAATAAACTACCACTGGATTTTTAACCATGCTCATTTTAATTCTTGTCCACAGAATAAAGATAATTGCTCTATTCTGATGCTTTGTTTGAAGCTCTTTACAGACAATTATAATCCTAAAGTGTTGTATCTTGAGGGAGGCAAATGGAACAAATAAAAGGAATTCTGACAAGTACAGGTTTTTAATAATTTCCAATATTATGGGACTGGGTAAGAATTTCTAAAACTCTAAAACAGCTAAAAAACTAGACTAATGAAACTGCTAACTCAACATCAAGCAGAACATAATTAATCATATGGAACTAAACTAATGAGGGTTATACGTTTTATGGCTTTGTGCTTGAAATGTTGCTGACTCTACTTATGTTTAGTTTTCCAGATGCAAAAAGACTATTTTTAAAATTTAGACTCCATCATACTGAGTGATAGACAGAAACAAAGAAGTGAGTACCACATATTCTCACTCATAAGTGGGTCTTGAACATTTATCACAATCCTACAAGAAAAGAATTCACAGGAGCGGGGCACTGCCAAGGGGGAGCAGAGTGGCACATAACATCAGTAAGACTACCTGATCCTAAACCAGGGGAGGTGGGGACCAGTGGGAGGCCCAAATTCCATCTATATGTAGCCCATTTATGTGCCTCGTCCTGATTTGTACCCCACATCTTAAAATAAAATAAAAAGAAAGAAATTGTTTTTGAAGACAATTTGCAAGCAATTGGTAGAGAATACCAAAGTTTTTTGGGAGGTGGATTTGTTTAAACAGGCCCTTAATTAATGGGAAAAAAACTCAAAAGACTTTTTTTTTAATTTAAAACTTTGTAAAGCTTGAAATAATTTGGTAGTGTATATTTTGATAAAAAGAATTGAACCTTTTTTCCTTGCATGATTTTTCTAAAATTTAGAAACTGAGTATTCTTATATTCTGGACACATATTTATTTACAAAATTTAATAAGAATCTGTTCTCTTTTTAACAGAACAATTGAAAACATTGGTTATATTATCAAGGCTTTGACTGGAATATTATATCTTCAGCTATGACTAGACAGTCTTAAGAAAATGAGGTTGACTGCTGAAACCAATAGAAGCCCCTGGAGAACTGGCCTGGTACCTTAAGTACTGACTTCCCTTACAGAGTTTCTAGTCTTCTGGTAAATACATAATGTCACCTTCTGATAGGAATCACAGCCTCAAGATATTTTGGGGACCTCAAAAAGAGAGGAACTCACCCAAATATTATAGGTATTAAAGGTTCAATATTCGAGGGAAAGCTCTTGCCTTGGCTTCCAAGACTTGAGAGGCCTTTAAAAGTTCCAGCTACTCGGAAGGCTGAGGCGGAAGGATCGCCGGAGCCCAGCAGGTCGAGGCTGCGGTGGCCGGGAGTGGCCACTGCACTCCAGTCTGGGCTACCGAGTGAGACTCCAACTCTAAATAAATAAAAGTCTAATATGAAATACTTTAAAAAATGTCAGTAAAGTACTTTTTTTTAAAGCCTCCACACACAGATGTTCCATCACTAGTCTTGCTCTATTTTGTGCAAATAACCAGGCCAAGTTTAATGAGACTAAACTCATTTTGCAAATAAATTGTTCTTACTATGACTATCTTTGGTAAAATTAGGTGGACCTGAGAAAGAAAAATTGTGTTTCAGAGGAAAACTATAATACACCTGTTATTGGATTCTTTTTTTTTTTTTTTGAGTTAGAGTCTCACTTTGTTGCCCAGGCTAGAGTGAAGTGGCCTCCACCTACTGGGCTCCAGGGATCCTTCTGCCTCAGTCTTCCAAGTAGCCGGAACTACATGCATGTGCTACCACACACCCGGCTAATTTTTGATTTATTGTAGAGACAAGGTCTCACCAAGTTGCCCAGGCGGGTCTTGAACCCCCGCAGGCTCAGGAAATCCACTCACCTCTGCCTCCCAAAGTGCTGGGATTACAGGCTGAGCCACTGAGCCCGGCTTAGATTATAGTTTATTGTTTCTGAGACCTTATTTTTAACCTACAATTTAAACTGGATCACCTAAATTTCCCTATTTTTTGACTGTGAGTTTTTCAACTTTCTTTTTTTACTCACTTCAAATTGCTGAAATTAAAACTGTGCTTATCTTGAAGCCATGCAATCTAAACCCAGTTGACTTGATATAAGCTTCTGAACCACTAAAACAACTTATTTATGAACACAGGTTTACTGGAACATCTGATACAGGCTATAATCCAGAAAAAGCTGTCAGACTGCCACTGCCTGATTCAACTCCAACTGACTAGGCTTCATACCCAAATCGAGGAATCTTCTCAACTGACAGCCAACTAAACTCTAAAAAAATATATATATATATACCGGTTTATAGACTACTCCAAACACTAACTTTTTTTTTTCTGTGGGCTTATAGAAATGCCTCTTATTAAAGACCCATTTGCCTGGACCATAGATAGGCTTAAATTTTATGAAAGCCACGTAAACACCCAGAGAGGAAAAAAAATTAAGTCACTACACCCGGATAGACTTTGTACGGATTCTTCTGAGGGTCGCTCAAAAGATTCCCTGATATGACTCCTATGGAGGGAGTTTTAAGATAATTGCATTTCTGTTGATACCAGAATAAAACAATCTTTGTTCACAGTGAAGTTTGACTCCTTTCCTTCCCGCAGTGTGTTGCCACCTCCCTCATACTTTAGACAGTCCTGTCCAACTCGTGACCTATGAGCTACATGCAGCCCAGCATAGCTAGTAATGCAGCCTCACAAAATCTTTTAACATCATGTGTTTTTTGGTGTTCATTTTCTTCGTGATCTCATGCGTAGTTCCATTTTTGAAGTTCACACTCAAATCTTATTCACGACATCACTTTTTGGCAGCGCATGCATTTGTGAGCGGCTGCTTTCAATTATGAAGCACACAAAGATAAAATTCGAACGAACAGTTGTGACGAGCGCCTGGCGAGCTCACCAAGAACTGTGACCTCTTGATAGATTAGTCAAATTCATCTCCCTGGTTTTATATTATTCTACTTTTTCTAAACTTTATAATAAAATTATTGAAAATTTAAAAAGTCTTCCTAGGCATGTACACTAACTCTACTATATAAGTTATGTGTGGTCCAAGAGAGACAATTCTTCTTTACTCCATGTGGCCCAGGGAAGCCAAAAGGTGACACAATGCAGCCCAGGGAAGACAAAAGGGTGGGCACCCCTGGTTTAGGGAAACTTGTCTGAGCTATTGTCTTTTCTTCAATCCTATACAATTTCCAAGAATCAGTTATAAACTACTATCTGCTCTTTGGATCATTTATTTTCTCTAACAGTAATTTATTGCCCCTCAAAATTGCCTAGGATCCCCAATTTCTCTCTTCCCTATAAAGGGCTATTTAAGCTTCAGCCATTTGGCCCTTCTTTGCGTGTCATGTTTTGTTTGGCTCCCATACAAAATAATCAATTATTATTTTACGCATTAATACATACGAAGGCCTTTCCTTCTATTAATCTGTGTATTGTCAGTTCGTCACAGTGAAACCTCAGATGGCAGAGGGAAAGTATTCCCTTCGTCCTGACAGCGACAACCACTACCTTTTTCTTAAAGGTTTTCATTTTCACCTAATTGGGATACAAATTTTCTCCGTTAGACCTCCCTAATATTTCTCTTGTATTTCTGTCATAGAACTACATGCCTCCCCCTGTCCTATTAGAATTTTTCAGAAAAAAAACTTTTCTCCCAGAGATATTATTGCACACCTCATTGTTCTCTGTATCCTCTGCAGGAGCAAAGAGTTGCCTTGTCATTTGCATTTCTTTGAGAAGAGGCTTGCCAGGAGACAATTCTCATCAGCACTTAAAGAAAGTGATAAAAAGAAGGAAACTTGAACCATTCTCCTGGGGTGTGAGGAGGGAGAAGGAACTAATTTAGAGAACAAAAGAGGACACTTTGGATGGAGCTCTGGGATAAGAGCAAGAGCTGAATGAGCTCAAAGAATTCTGAGGAAGAGGCAAGATGTTCTAAATAGCACCTATGATATGAGCAAGGTGATCTACTAGCTCTCAGCTTCACTCTCGGAGGGGGAGGATAAAAGCCAAACTATAGGTTTAAAAAACAGAGGAGATCGATATAAAACATGCAATTTAGAAACCATCTTTTCCTCCGTGGAATTTCTACTGTAAGGTGGGAACTTCCTACAACTCATTTATCTTACATATGATAGTTGAAAATTGAGAGTGCATTTCGTCCTTCGAAAAACATATGTTGTAGGACCTAAATTAAGCATAACTTAAAAAAAAAAAACAACCAACTTTTTATCCCTATAACTCTGCTTTCTATGTTTCTTCAAAACCTGCTTCCATAAAGGCTTTCAATTTTGAGCACATTCAGTATGTGGATTCTGCTCTAATTTCTCTTAAGCATGAAATACTCATTTAATTATCATAATTAGTCTTATAACATAGATATTGTATAATATCATACACAGATATTGGTGTAATCTACCTACAGAGCCTGTGCTGTTAACTGTTTTAGTAAGCTTTTCAAATATAATATTACTTTTTTTAAGTTTTCAGTTTTTTTATTTTAAAAAGGTGGGGTACAGTTCAGGGTTGGGTATACAAATATTCACTTTGCAGGTGCCCTTGTTGAGGAGGTGTGACCCCCTTCCCCGGGCAGATTTCTGCTACTGTCAATCCCACCTTCCCCCTCCACAGTTTCCCGCTACTGTCAATCTTTCTCTTACAGTATTCCGGTAGTTGTTCAAGGTCCACATATGAGTGAGAACATGTGACACTCAGTTCTTTGTTTCGGTGAAAGATTACTCAGTATTATAGACCCTAAGTCCGTCCAGGTTGCTGCAAAGCTCATGATTTTATTTTTCTTTATGGCTGCGTAACATTCCATCATGTATATGGACCACATTTTTTTTTTTTATCCAGTCCTCTTTTGATGGGCAGCCCAGTGGGTTCCATGTTCTTGCTACTGTGAACAATGCTGCGATAAACATACGTGGGCGGGTATCTTTTTTATAGCACGATTTGAGTTCTTCCCAGCAGCAGGGAGATTGCGGGGTCATACAGAAGGCTGATTTTTAGAACTTTCAGGAATCGCCACACTGATTTTCACAGAGGCTGTACTAGTTTACCCTCCCACCAACAGTGTAGAAGAGTTCCCTTTTCGCCACATCCTCTCCAGCATCTGTTGTTCTTTGAATATTATTCTTATTGACTCGTGTTTCATTCTGTCAAGCACAGCCTTCATACTCACAGTTGGGGCCCCACGTGAAAAGCTCTGCACTTTGTAGTTTGAGAGTTTCTGTCCACAACGATCGCCTGTCTGCACAGGCGCATATACAAACATACACAAGATCTTGACCGAAAAGCAAATCTACTGCTTTAAAAAGCATTCTGAAAACCTTATAACTACTGCACAACTTTACAAAGGCAGCATATTTTGTGCAGGCCATGCACGTGACCTATCAGGAATGGTAAGCCCCGATAGCTGGCTCTGGGGCACACATTCTCCCTGACGAGCCTCTACAGAGAGACATCATTTCCAGCTACTCTCCTCTGTCTGAACTTACTGCTCCTTTGGCTCTCTCCCACGACCGTACTTCACTCGAGTACACTCTGCAAACGTTTAATCCTGTTTCTTACTTGTTTGTCTTCATGTATCCCCCTCTTATTCATTTCATGCTTTCACTGCTGCAGCCGGTGCGGCTGGGCTGGAATCCGAAGCCTCCGGCTGGTGTGGTTCACGCTCCTGCCCCGTGTACAAAGCTCTGAGTCACCCTACTCCCTGCAGAAGGCCAGGGGCAGAATGGGGACCAGAGAGCATGTGGCATGACTCACCACCTCGCGGAGTTTTACAACCACCGTTTCTTTAATTTATTTAAATAAATTTGAGATAAAGCAACCGGATTCCTAGCGGTGAAGCCTCACTGTTAGCTGCAATATGTGAATAGTGAGAAGATAAAATATTCTACTGGGAGGAAACTTAGAAATGGCCTCATCCCCCTTTTTCATTTTATTATTTATTTATTTTTATTTTTATTTTTTTTGAGTCGGAGTCTCACTCCGTCGCCCAGACTGGAGTGCAGTGACCGCTCCGGCCACCGCAGCCTCGACCCGCTGGGCTCCGGCGATTCTTCCGCCTCAGCCTCCCGAGTAGCTGGAACTACAGGCACGCGCTACCACGCCCAGCTCATTATTTTATTTATTGTAGAGATGAGGTCTCGCCAAGTTGCCCAGGCGGGTCTCGAACCCGCGGGCTCGGGCAATCCACTCACCTCGGCCTCCCAAAGCGCGGGATCACAGGCTGAGCCACCAAGCCCAGCTCCCCTTTTTCATTTTAGAGTTAGAGGATTGGAGGCCCCGGCAGCCGAAATAACTTGATCAATGTCTCTAATTATGTTAATAAGCGCCAGAGTTGGCGCTCACGGCCAGAGCCGTTTTATTCCAAGATGACTACTTTCAATCAATTTCACCGTAGGCCAAAAAATTAGTAATGAAATAAAATCAATCACTTCACGGAGACACATCACGATGTCCTAGAAATACATCACGGATGAGACAAGGGTAGAGTCCATAATGTGATCGCGAATTGTCTTCTCTCTGTCCATATCAGCAGTCATGACGCTCGTCCAGTTTCTCACCACCTCATCATGGAAGTCTGTGTCTTCCTTTGTTCAAGCTTGTGTAGCAAAATATCATAAAGTGGATGACTTATAAACAAAAGACGTTTACTTCTCTCCTTTTTGGAAATTAGAAAACCCCAGATTCAGAAGCCGGCAGATTTGGTATCTGGTGAGAGCTTACTTCCTGGTCCATAGGTGGTGCCTCTGTCTGTGTCTTCACGAGGCAGAAGGTGCTAGACAGCTCTCTGAGATTTCCTTTACGAGGGCACTAATTCCAGTCATGAGAGCCCTACCCTCACACCTCAAAGGCCCACCTCCTAAAACCAACACCTGTGGGTTATAAACTTTGCAGCAACACAAAATTCAAGGCCATAGCCCCCTGTTACTGGGAAGGGAAACTCAGAAATAGCCTAATTCTAAGTTGCCACACTATTCTCTTCGTCACACTCTTCTACCTGGAGCTAGACTCAAACAGCATTTCACAAGTTGTGTGCTTTTGCCATTCCCAAAGAATTGCCCTCAAGAGCTCTTGAGTTGCCTTCAAAGTTACAGAGCTGCATAAACTCTAGATTAATGGCAGATTATTTTAAAACACACCCCCTTTCCATTGTGGGAAAACCCATTTCCTCTTTCTCCCTCTTGAGGTCTCCTCCAGGAGGTCCTCCTGCCTGCCTGGTCTATCTGGTGAGTTATCTTTCCGGCAGGCTTTCTCCATTGTTCTTGCACTAGCCACAGGGTCGTAGAGTTGCCGGTTTACAAGGCTGTCAAAGTCCTTAAGAGAAGCAACTGGCGGGGTGCAGTGGCTCAAGCCTGTAATCCCAGCACTTTGGGAGGCCAAGGTAAAAGGTTCGAGACCAGCCTGGGCAACTTGTGAGCATTCATCTCTATAATAAATAAATAAATAAAATTAGCTGGGCGTGGTAGCACGTGCCTGTAGTTCTGGCTACTTGGAAGGCTGAGGCAGAAGGATCGCCTGAGCCCAGCAGGTTGACACTGGGGTGGCTGTGAGCATGCCAGCCTGGGCAACGACGTGAGACTCCAAATCAAAAAAAAAAAACACAAAAAAGAGGGACAACTCATCCACCTTTCAACCACCTATGACTGGCACATATCTAAGCTGGCTCCCGGTCTTTTCCCATACCCGCAAACTCCAGAGACCCTACTGTCTGTTAGGCTTAAGCACTGTGGGCAATCTCTCTGGGTCTCACCTTCCGTTTGCCATCAATATTCTCACCCTTTCTTATCATTTTCCTCCACTTTCTCTGACCTTGTTTTTACCTCCCGTAGACCCATTTGGATTTGACATACACATCTAAGGACCCAGAAATTGGATGACTAGGGTTCTGTACCTGACAATCAATGTCGGTCTATCCTTATGTCTATTCTGGCTCTGGAGACTCCCTCTGTGTCTGAGTCCTGGACTCCTAGCTTGCCCAAGAAGTTGGTTCAGGTCTTCAGGGCGAAAAGAAACTGCTACCAAAATTCCCAGAATGCAAGAGCTTGTTACTAATCTAGCAGTTCCCTGGAGACTAAGATTGCCACTTCTGTTTAGTTCACCCCACATCCTCACTGGCCATCGTTGTGCTTGACTTACGGTAGATAATCAATTTTTTAAAAAGGCGAGCAAGTTAATGAATGTACTCGTCTTTGGCTCTGTCAGTTTTTTTCTAAAGTTATCTACTTTTTCCCATTTGGACTTTCAGATCCTAACACAAATACTTTTTTCTTCCTTCTCTTTCTCTGCCTCTAAAACCTTGAATTCCTATTGTTCTCTCTTCTCTATTTCCCCTTACGCACACACAAACACACACATCCAGACGCACACACACAAAGACCATTTTTTTTTTCTTTTTATTTCAGCTTTCAATTGGAGTCATTGAAGGTGGAATATCAAAGAGCCAGTGTAAGGATGAGGTAATGCTTTCCTTCCTTAGCTGTCTAGTTAGCTGCCAGCATCATCTAGTTAATTCTGAAAGCCTCCCCAGGAGGCAGGGATTGGCAGGCCTGATTTAGCAGGCTAAATGGAAAAAACACCTGTCCTTTGCTTGTGCGAGGGTGCTGTGAACGTTGCATTAGAGCTATATCCAGATGAAGCTCAAGGCTCTACCTTGGACTGGGTGGTTCTGCCTCTCAAGAGTCTGGGTCTACAGGAGTCATTCCTTCCGGGAGAAGGAACCCTTGCCCCTGAATCATTTGTTATTTTTGATTCATTTGGATAGCTCTGTTGATCCAAAAGACATGATGCTAAATGATACGACCCATTGGACACACAAGATTTTCTCACTTGTACCAAAACCTTATTTATATTTGTTTATAAGGTTAGATACTGACTCAAGTCTATGAGATTCTGATTTGGGGTTTTTCTATAGCCTTAGAATCAAGTCAGGTAGTCAGAGATGAAGAGTTAAAGACCTGAGATCCCTGTTTTGTAATTTCTTGAGAACTTTCATGAGAACTTCAGCCCCGCAATCAAAAGCATCCTCTGAGAAAGTGTTCATGACACACCTGGGCATATCTGGTCACTCCTTTCTCTGTTCCTTGCACATAAACTTCATAATGTCATAAGGTTATGATCTTGCCTGTAAGACAATGATCTCCTCCGCAGAAGGAGCATAGTAATCATCTTTTTAAATATTTATATGTCACAGAACCTAGCGCATTGCTAGGCACATAGTAGATGCTCAGTTAATGTTTATTGAAAGAGTAACGTTGAGTTGCTGACATTTTGGAGAGGTACTGGAGGATTACAAGTAGACTGTAGCTCTAAGATTGGGTGTAAGATCCAGGAGGAAGTGGTTTTTTCCTTGCCTGAGAACCTGCTCTGTGGACAAGTGTTACACAGAAAATTCCAACTGCACAAGGTGACCATTGCAAAGCAGCCAAAAACATGCCATGTCTATTGGTCAATTTTCCCACTGAGATTCTCCAAAAAAGTCAAACCCATTCCACTAAATAATAACTTTATGCACATACTTAGATCCTTGTTAATTAGTATTAATTTTGCCACGATATGGGTTCTTGAAACCCATTTTTTACCCTTTTACTCATTTGCCCTTTACCCTTTTATATTAATTGCCTGTCCTACCGGTATTGGCTTTATTGAAACCTCTTAGGTTAACCTGAGTTTGTCAGGTGATAAGCTCTCAAACGTATAACAGGCTAACACTTGCTAGCGAATGGCTTGCCTGACTTTTGACGGAACTGGGAAGGAATGCCATTACTAACTTGTGAGGTATGTGCCAGGCCCTGACAAATTCTGAGTGTGTCATCTATCAAATGAAAATAATCTGGTATTGCTACAAATTTTAATTACGTTTACCACATTTTAAGTTCCGCTTAAAGCTTTCTAAATAAATAGTAAACTGTATCCTACCAGGATGTATACATGTGTTGCAACCTGCTCTTATACCTATCACTGAGTTTCTCCCGATCAAAGGTCAACTATTCAAACTATGTTCAAATAACGCAAACACCAAGCTGTAACCAATCCATTTATTTCCATAAATAACTTTGTTTTGTGTTTGCCATTTTTCATTTTCTGTCCCTCACTTTTGATTTTGAGTCCGTAATCTTCTTTAACCATGTGGCAAAGCCAGAGTCTCTCTGAACCAATTTTGGTTTGGGGGTTGCCCAATTGACAAGTCATTATCTGGTCAATTAAACTCTATTAAATTTAATTCATCTAAGATTTTCTTTATAACAAAATGTGTGTTAAAAAATAAATCCACCGGAAAGTAGCTTATAAAAACAATATGAACATTTTAGATTTAAATTTAGAGCCTCAGATTTAGGATACTCTAACAGAACCTGTTCCAGTTTTTTTTTTTTTTCAGTTTCTAAAAGATACAGAATACATAAAAACTCACATTGAAAATTGGGCCTGACAGTCAACCAATACCAGAATCTTGGAGGCATTTCCACTAACTTCCAATCACACTTGCTTGAAGAACACATTCTCTAGAACACCACAATAGCATGATGTCTCTTAAAAATGATCTTTTAATTTTTCACTAATGAGCAAGTGCTCTTACATGATGAAAAAATGTTTTCAAAAAAATTCAAAGCGGATTTAATATATCTCTTCTGTTCGATCATAAAAGTAAACGGCAAACGAAGTTCTACTCCTTTATTTTTAGCTCCAATATTGAATTTCCCCTGAATCCTCGCTGTGTGGTAAACCCATTTCCTTCTTCCTGTCCTCTGTTTGCTGCAGTAGCTGCTTTCATGACTTTACAAGAGCACCAAACTGGACTGCTAACCTGGTCCCAGGATACTCCCTTCTCCCTCAAAGGGCATTCATTCCATCTTCCCTTAAATTAAAACCAGCAGCTATTCAGTTCATAATCAATCTCACTTCCCATTGCAGAGCATTCCTAAAAACCGAGACTGCTTAATGTGGCACCACAGATGCAAAATCCAGTGAACGTATCTCCGATTTTCTGTTTGAAGGGCACACACACACCCAACACTCAAATCCTACACATATTAAATGTGAAAAACACTCGAAAAACAATTTAGTTATGAGCAAAGAATTCTATTTCCTCTGAATGAAGCCATGTAAAATCACCAAGTCCTTATGTATGTTTGTATGCATGTATATGTGTGTGTTTGTGTGTGTGTGTGTGTGTGTGTGTGTGTGTGTGTGTGTGTGTGTGTATGTACGTGGAAAGCTTGTTTGGTGAAGGAATTGAAGTTTTATAGCCCAGAACATCATGTTAGTGCATATGAGATTACGTGTGCCTCTGCTTGCACAAAAGTATCCAAAGAGGCTACTCCAAAAATCAGAAGTGGGCAGTAGGGCGATGCCCACAGGTGTCTGATGCCGCATCACTCCAGTTAGACACTCCATAAAACCAGCTCTCTACTATTGCTGTTATTCAGGGAAATGCAAATTACAGGGACAATAGGGTGTCACTCCAGAGGTATTCAGAAGTAGAGCCTTGAAAGTGAGTGCTGGTGGGTAGGTAGGAAAGAGTGGGTGCTTGCATACATTGATGGGAAAAGCTTATATTGTGACAGTCTTTTGGGGAAGCAGTCTATCAACATCCATTTCCATTAGACATCCACATACTTGACAGTGTAGGAATCTCAAAGCAGGAAAGGTAGGACATAGAAATAAAGGAGATAACATGCGTGGAGATAACTGCAAAGGTGCTTCTTGAAGCAGTGCGTGTTTGAACCTAAAAAGAATCGGAGAGAATGTTCACAAGAAAAGGGATGGCTAAGAAGACAGCAGCACATCTGTACCAGGGAAGACTGCGTGGACGTTAAAACAGAAAAAGTGGGTGCCACACATCGAGTTGGAGAGAGCAAGGAAGAGGATATCATAGACTCTCGATTTGTGAAACAAAGAATAACTAAAACCTGTACACGTGCATTTTAATATATGGCTATATGACTGTAGAAAAAATTATAAAAGAATATTCAGAGTCAGGCTCCGTGGCTCAGCCTGTAACCCCGCGCCTTTGGGAGGCTGAGGTGAGTGGATTGCCTGAGCCCGCGGGTTCGAGACCCACCTGGGCAGCGAAACCTCATCTCTACAATAAATCAAAAAATAGCCGGGCGTGGTAGCACATGCCTGTAATTCGGCTACTCAGAAGGCTGAGGCGGAAGGATGGCCGGAGCCCAGCAGGTCGAGGCTGCTGTGGCCGGGAGCGGCAACTGCACTCCAGTCTGGGCGACAGGGTGAGACTCCAACTCAAAAAAAAAAAAAAAGAAAGAATATTCATTAGCCGCTTAGCATTGGCTACTTAGGGCAGTGGTTGATTGGAAGTGGGAAGAGTGGAAGGAGGGTGAAGCAGCCTCCTGGGTTTCTGGCTTAGGGAGCAGAGTGGCTGTGTAGCCAGGGATTAACACTGGATCGCGCTAAAACGTTGCAAAATATTCTGCCCCAGGATTTTACAAAGATCCTTTTTTCTAGTCTCAGACATGATCTGAATGACTAAAGCAAAGCTTAAGTGCTGTTTTTCAAACTCTTCCCTGGGTTTATTAATAGCTTCAACAATTACCTTAATAGAATTTTAGACATTCCTTAAAAATGATAAAGCCTGACTGTAGAACATAAAGTAATATAATTATCTCATTATTTCCTGATCACAAGTCTACACACTGTACCTGGAATGTGAGACCGATTCACCCATACTCTGAGGAATTGCTGATTATTCGAGCCATAATTCAACCCTGGGCCTTACAACGATGGGTGGTATCAATATATTTTGTTTGAATTGAAGGTATACCTTAAGAGATTTCTACCTTCACATTATTTGAAGTATAGATCTTAACTTTAACAGCAACAACAGCAAGAAAACTGGCTCTTCTCCACGGCGAAGGAGGTATGCATGATGTGTTTGCTTCTCCTTGTAATCTCGTGCCCACTGACGGCTCCACCCTGCAGCACTGCGTGCGCCCAGCAACACTGACCCCAAACCCACTTGTGTCCGCTGTTCCCGCTGGCCGCAATGCCATTCCTCTGCTTCCCTGCCTCTAAAGCAGTCTCAACTCATCTTTCCAGTCTTGCTGCAGTGCTGCATCTTCTGGAAAGCACTACTGGGGCGGTTTGTCCTCATTTCTCCTGTGAAGCCTTGTACACACTTCAATTCTAGAGCTCATCATGCATACTGCAATTTAAAGACAAGACATGAAAGAAGTGTGTGTTGTCTGAACTGATCTGTGTCTAGCACACTGCCGGCTTCACCTGGTTCTGGCACATGACAATGAGTATTACACATGCATACACACACACACACTTCACTGATCTATGGATGCGTCTACATGTGTGTGTCTGCATCTGTGCATTGATTTAATTACGTGTGTGTGTATCTTAAGTGAGTGATCCCAATGATCTCCAAATGGGCATCGATGCTTGCATCTTCTTCCTCGTTAGACTTAGTATCTAACTTATCTCTAGCCCACATAACATCTTATACAGAAATTAGGAAAACAGAAAAAGTAGAAATTTTAAAAAAGGTTTATTTTTGCTCCAGGGCTAATTGCTGAGTTTTTTTTAAAAAATCACCCATACTTTGAGGAGTTATTGACTATTCAAGCCATAATTTAACATTAAACTTTATAAAAATGAGTGATAGAAATATATTTTGTTTCAATTGAAAGCATATTTTAAGTGATTTCTAACTTAATAACATTTAAAGTATAGATCTTAACTTTAACAGCAAAAAAACTAGCTCTTCTACATGGCAAAGGAGGCCTGTGTGATGTGTCACACGGGGGTGTTTGCATCCGGTAACCTCATGCCTATCCCTGGCACCGCCCCGCAGCACTGGGCTTGATGTTCTAGAGATCCTCTTTAAAAGATCAGTAGATAGCTAACTGAACTGTCAGGTTGGATACAAAGGAACCTGGAGAGGCAGCCTTTGCAAGCCATGAAGAGCAGGGTGGCGAAAGACCTGAACTCTTGTGACGGATTGCCTGATTCAGTCTCAGCTTCTCCACCTGAAAGCAGAGTGACTTGTGGAAATTTACCTAACTTTTGCATGCTTTAGTTTTTTGTTTTTAATCTGTAAAACTGAATGCAATCGCACGGTTTATAATTCCAGTTTTCAAAAAGATTTGAGAACTGTTATTATTATTACCACTATTAGTGTTATTGTTAACTCATTTAGTTGCAAAACCTGACCTGAACTTAATCTGAAGGTAAAGTGAAATGAGGTGAGGCCATCTGCGGTCTTGGGTGAAGCCAATTAATGTAAATAGCCACATATTCTTTAGAAGGAATATACATGTGTGAATGTGGTGTGCTGGCCAGATCCTGCAGTTCATAGTACATTCACATAACCTTTCTAAAACCCAGAACATTTTTTGATTCAAAAGCACATCTGGTCTTAAGAGTTTCCGATATGAAATTGAGGACCTGTACCTACCTCATAAGTTTTTTGTGAGCCTGAAAGTGAAGTAATTAATGTGGACCTTGGCATATGGTAAGACTCCCTCCATGACAGTCATTCTTGGTGCACTGCAGCTATCACAAACGTGAGAAAACTACCTTACATTTTGCATCACACATTACATGGTTTGGTGTGAACCTAACCAATCCTGCGTTATGGATATTTACCACCTCTTCACTCGTGGTAATTGAGATGGAGAGGCATTAGGCAATGATTTCACTTGGAATCATTTTTGGGTCCCTGAGTCCAGGCTAGTTCTTTTATGCCACATCCCACTGGTTCCTTCACCAACTCTGGGGTTACTAACACTTTCTAGGAATGTTTGATGTGCAGGTATGGTGAGGACCACATTTGACATCAGCTAGCAGATATACGGCAAAGTACTCAATTCCTGCTGTCTCCACTAATTGTGGTAATAAAACAAACCCAGTCGAAAGTTGAAGGTGAAGCAAGAAAGGGCAGTAAATCGCTTGGGTTAGTTTCCAAGTCTCTGTGGTCCCCTTAGCTCTGCCTTCCTCCAAATCTGGCCCGTCCTCAGGCTGGTACTGAGAGTTACCTTCGTTATTTCAGGGCTCACATCGGTAAGTCAGAAGTCGGGGCCATCTATTCTGTCTAGTTTGTTTTTCTCTCAAGAACAGGTAGCCTTCTTTTCCAGAGTCTCCCAGCAACATTCTTCTGTTGCATATGCCTCTGACCCCAAAGAAAATATGCACCTGGGTCCCTAAAGCAGTCATCATGAGCAGGAAGAGTGGATTTTTCTGGAACCATTCAGGACCCCTGTGGAGCCTGGGGCTTTGTACTTGCAGACTGAGTCAAAAATCCCCAGGGGAGATAAGTAGCCCCTGCGGAGCCACCTGTCAGGCGTGATGTAGGAGGTGTAACAAACTTGAGTAAGAAATTGGCCAAGATAACCACTTTCAGAGACTTTTTTCAAGCAAAACTAAAAATAAATCGAATTAAAAATATATCATCTTATGAAACCCAACGCTATTTATAAAACAAAGAAGTGCAGCAGTTCCGGTCACAGCTGAGCAGAAGCCCTGTTCGGTTGGCTTCTGCCTTGGTCCAAAACAACCACTAAGGCACCTCCTTGGAACCCTCAAGATTTCAAAACCACAGGGCCAGATGGTCTCTGAGCTCGCTGTCAGTCCCCAAATTATACATGTTACATAATCAAGTTTTCCTCTAGCACAGGCTAAGCGGTGTCTAAAACCAATTAGCCAAACAGAAAGGCTTATTTGTCTGTTGTATGCATGCTATACATAAGCATATATTACATATGCATTCCTATAAATCTCCCTTAACATTAAAGAAATTTCAAAGTGAAAATTGCCACAAACAACTGGGCACAGTGGTGCCTACTGGTAATCCCTGCAGTTTAGCTCAAGGCGAGAGGATGACTTGAGCCCAAGTGTTCGAGACCATTCTGCGCAACACCCTGTCTCTCTCTATAAAAAATTGCCACAGACAGTAAAAGTCAAGTATTTGATGTCGTTTCATTAAACAGGAGCATTTCCACTTGAAAAGTGAGCTGTTTTAAATACACTCTTAAAGCACAATATGCGGAAAAAGATGGATGGATGAACTGATAGCTGGATAAATACTTAGATGGCTTTTAAAACACCTGAGTAATAATGATGAGATTATGACTTTTTTTATTTATTTATTTATTTATTTTTGAGTTGGAGTCTCACTCTGTCACCCAGACTGGAGTGCAGTGGCCGCTCCCGGCCACCGCAGCCTTGACCTGCTGGGCTCCGGCGATCCTTCCACCTCAGCCTTCCAAGCAGCAGAAACTACTACAGGCGCGCGCTACCACACCCGGCTAGTTTTTTTGATTTATTGCAGAGATGAGGGCTCGCCAAGTTGCCCAGGTGGGTCTCGAACCCACGGGCTCAGGCAATTCACTCACCTCGGCCTCCCAAAGCGCGGGATTACAGGCTGAGCCACCGAACCCAGCCAAGAGAGACTTTTAAATAGTTTCATCGTTATATATTTTATGTTGTATAACATGAGCATATATCAGTGGAGAAACAAACTCATCAATATTATTAATTTAAAAAATCAGAACAGGAATTCTCAGCTTAGACTGGGAGAAGTCAGACATGATCAAGGGGAGAGGCCCCTAAGTGCATTACCCACATGAAAGTAATTTAGTCAATGGGCACCTCAACGTGTCCCCTCAGCCAAAATCCTGAATCAGCTCTGTGTGGCAACTGCTCCCAAGGACAAAATATGGGTCTCTCAGGGCCCGCTATGGAGATCGAACGAGTCACTGCAAATCAAGGAGAAACGGCTTTCCTTACTGGCTTTGGCAAGGCACTTTCTAATTTGAGCTATGCTTCCTTTACCCGGAAGACTCGGAAACTACAGGTTGTGAAAGACAGAAATCAGTCATAAAAGGCAGACAGACATCCCCCATTTCAGTAATTCAGATGAAGTAGTATGAGACTGGCTGTTGCCAGCTCCAGACCTGCACATCTGAAAGCTTGAGAAAACAAGGCAGCATTATCACATTACTCCTTGGGCATCCAGCACTTGAAAGATACGCAGCATCTCAGTTTTCTCTACAAATCATCCATGCACAGGATTTCCAAAAAGATTCATCGGGGCAACAAATCAAAAGCTACTTTTAAGGAAAAAAATATATAGTATAGTATATTTGGGAAAAGCAGTTGAAGTTTGTGACTTAGATATAACTCTGGAGATGACATTTTGAAGAAAAGTGCGAAGTTCATCTATAAGTACAAGTTTTACGCCCTGGGAAAACCATGAACAATTGGATACAGAACAGGAATGATCTGGATTCAAGTTTTCTGGTATCCCTCTTATCACCACCACTTGCAAGGCTCTGTTGGATTCCAAATTCCTCTCTCGGGACTGGCCTGCCTGGGTTTATGTAGTATCTCCAATTAGCCACAAAGACGCAAATGTATGATCCAGACAACGGCACAAACCCAAAATCTTGACAAGCACCAACAGTGGAAGGGGTAGGAGACCAGAGCCAGATATTCTTTTTTTGGAGGTTGAGAGACAAAAAGAAATGTATGCTAAGACAGAAAAAGAAAGAGGAATGTGAGAGCAAAGCTGAATTTTGGGTTTCTGGGCAATTCTGTGAAAAAAAATAGTGTTTGAAGTTTGATTTTCTGTTGACTGCTGCTCACATCTTTCTTGGGTGGGTCTGAGGGGCCAGCCCTGTGTCAGGGCTGGAGCAACTTTCTACCGTGGTAAGGAGGAGTCCAGAACTTTTGCCTCTTCTCCTACAAATGGATTTACTGATACAAGGACTGAAATGTAACTTTTAAGATTTCCAGCCACCTCTGGCTGGTGATTAATCCTACAAGAATTGAGAATAGTTATCTCATAGACTATTTTGGGTACGAATTGAATGTGCAGGTCTAAATGACTATTACATATCAATGATGGCACAGGGTTAATTGAGGAACAATGAGGAATGTTCTTGATACATTGTTGTAAAAGTACACACAGTAATTTCCATCCCATGCAGAGTCCTGAGTTCTATTAATTTAATAGTCTCCAGATGAAAGAACTGATCACTAGTCATTATGATGCTAAATACTCACTTGCGAAACCCACTTTTGCCCCAATCCCATACGTATATCTTCAACCCAATTCTTACTTCCAACGCTGTACTTTATTGTTAAAATGTACTTAATGCCTTCAAGGACAAACAAGTCCCTCTTCAGCGAGACATACAAGCTCTTCTCTAAACCAGTCCCCATCTGAAAAGCTGGTTCAGTGCCTCACTAAGTCACCTATTTCCAATCCTGCTTCTAAAGACTTCAAATGTCTACAGGTTATTTATTGTCTTTGCTATACCAGGCTGTTTGTTGCCTTCCATTTCCTCCTAAATCTCTTTCTACTATTATTTTAAGACTCCCTGGAATCTTTACCTCTAGTCATAAGTGAGGGACCCCTTATTTGAATCCCACAGGATCCAGTACCGTAAACTTATTTTATGATCATAGTTGTAATATTTTAATGCTCTTATTTTTTCCAGTGTCTGTCTTTCCTGATCAGATTCCAGAAGGGTGGAGGAGATCATATTTTATGAATTTGGGTACTCCCAGAGACTAGTATAGAGCTCATCATATAGTAGACGATGAGCAAATTTTTTTATCGAATGAATACATGTGACCATGAGGTGACCTATACAAGATGGCTTGCTTCTCCCCGTGGGAGCGTTAGAAAATTGGAGAATTTAAGTATGCAGTTAGGTAGTACTCTGGAATAAATGGTATCTCTCCAAAGTACAAAAGAAATTTGAATTTCAAACTGAATTGAACCCTTAACCCCTCATGTGACTGTATTTGGAGATAGGGACTTTAGGAAGTAACTAGGGTCAAACGAAGTTTGAAGGGCGGGACTCTGATCTGATCGTACCGGTGGCCCTACAGAAAGAGAAGTCTCTCTTTTTTTTCTTCCTTCTTTTTCTCTCTCATTCCTTCCACCTCCTCTTTTCCTCTCTCTCTCCCTCCCTCTGAGGCAGGCAGTAAGAAAAGGACACCTGAGGACACAATTGAAACTGGTCCCTCTGCAAGTCAGAAAGAAAGTCCTCACTAGGAACCAGATCAACTGGCATTTTGATTTTGGACGGCCAAGCTTCCAGGACTGACGGACTAAATTTCTGTGGTTTAAGCCATTCAGTCTATGGTATTTTGTTATAACAGTCTGAGCAGATTAATAGGCAGAAAAAATAAAAAAGATAGTTTGTTAGATATAGTCTAAGGAAAAAAAAGTATAATCTAAGAAACAAAAAAGAAGAAGAAAAAAGTTCATTTGAAGAAACTCATAACAAGTAACAAGATGTGAAATTCTCTTGCATCATCAAAGTGACAGAGAAAACCAATGGTTGTTGAACACCTTTCTAATTACCAGAGACATACACTGAGCTTTATTTACAGATACCCACTAATTTTAATCTAAATGTAAAAAGAAAAACGCAGTGGGGAAATGGTCAAGGAGTAGCATTATCCTCAGAGTGCTGGAGCACCTGCGCAGGTGTGGGACAGTTGAGCATCAGGGTTAAGCCTGGGCCTACCATCCTCAGCCATGCCTGCCAACCTGAGCTCCCAGTGAGTGTGGTGAACGGTGTAAAGAATTTCCCCTACGTATCCCTAGCTTTAAAAATAGCTCTTTTTGTGGCATTTGACACTGTCCTTGAAATCATTTCCTATTTTTCTTAATGAAATTTTCCATAAATCCCATAGGGCTTTTGACAGCCTTCTAACAAGGAATGTTGTTGGAAAGGACTAAAAATACAAAGTTTAAAAAAAAAGCCTTCTCAAAAGAGTCATTAGGGAAACAGATGAGGAGGCCTGTTTTCTTTTCTCACTGTCTCTCAGGGCTCCTGAAGGGATGGGTTGGGTGCAATAAAGGGGGTGATGGAGAAAGGAAAGACATTAAACTACGATGGGAAGTTATGATTCTAGCCAATCTTGACCTTTCCTTCAGAAGGAGGCAGAAAGAAAGGTCATTGTTAAGAGGGGGATACAGTTTTCCAACCTACTCAGTAGGAAGTTCCACTCATTTGCATCTTTTCTTTCTCACCACCTTCTTCCTCCCTCCTTCGCCACCTACAAAAATACACAAACACACAGCCCACACCTCCCCCTAGAACTTACGTCTGGGATCACAACGTGTAGCCCCCATAAGCCTGCATTAATAGCAACACAGGGTCCTGGGAAACACTTTGACCAGCTGACTTTAATTGCTGATGTTGAGAACAGAAATCTGAAGTTTCAGCAAGCGCCCAAGGGGATTCTTATGTATAAACTAGTATTTGAGAACTACTTATCTACCTGAACTTAATGCTCATAAAAAGGTTAGAGATTCCGATCCCTTGCAGATGAAAACTGCCTACAGCTGGCAGACTGTGTAAGCTACCCACCTTCCTGTTTCAACATGAAAGCATGTGCTTATTGATTAATCCAACAATATTTCCAATGTCTGCTACATGCAAGATACTGCTCTAGGTATGTATTAAAATTAAATATGTACTTTGGATAAATCTGTGGAAAAGAAAATATTGCTGGCCTCAGGGAGCTGGTATTCTGTTGATTCTATCCAGAGCCCTTGTACTCTTCCCTATCTTAACAATCTTGTTGGGAAACCTGGTTGGCAAGAAGCAGGGACCATGGGACACAGCTGTAAGGGACATCGGACGCACAGTGGCTGAACCTCTGAGGATGCACATCTCTGGCTAAAGGCGTCAGAGTTTTATCATCTGGATGCTGGGATTCAGTCCTAGCTCTGCCTCCAGCTAGAGCTGGAGACCGTATGCCATCCTTAACTTCATTGCTTCTTGTGCTGCCTCCGTGTCTATTAAGAAAATACCTACCTTTCCTACTCCAAAGACTGGCTGTGAAGATCAAATATGAAAATAGAGAGGTGTCTGTTTTTCTTAATTGAAGTGGATTTGACTAGGAAATATTCCCTAGCATCATCATACAATTTTTCACCTCTGTCATAACTCCCTTATCAACGTTTACTCCCAGTACTACTAATTTCCCTTTATGGAATATCCATAACAGATGCCGGGCTCTATAAATTAATAATCTCATCTAATATGTACAACAGCTCTTTATAGATTTCATTACAGTCGCGCCCCCTTATCCACGGTTTCACTTTCCAAGGTTTCAGTTAACCCAGTCAACTGTGCTCTGAAAACAGGTAAGCACAGTACAACAAGATATTTTAAGAGAGTGAGACCACCCTTGCATAGCTTTTATCATACTATGTTGCTAAACGTGTTTTATTTTACCTGTAATTATTGTTGTTAATCTCTTACTGTGCATAATTTACAAGTGAAATATTATCTTAGGTATGTGCCTACAGAAAAAAATAGTACATCTAGGGTTTGATCCAAGGCTTCGGGCATCTACTGGGGGTCTCGGAAGTATCCCCTCAGGTAAGAGGGGACTGCTGGACTATCCCCGTTTTATACAGGCGCCTAACTGTGAGTCAAAGCAACTTGCCTGGTGCCTTACAATGAGCGCATGGTTCACAGGGCTTTGAAGCCAATGCAGTCTGGTCCACAGACACGTGTTCTTACGTTATGAAGTCTCTACTGTTAAATTCTCCAAATCTACAAGATAACTAACTGTTCAGTGCAGTATGCAATAAGTTTGCCAGTTCATTGTTTTTATATTTATTTATGTATTTGTTCATTCTTTAATCCCCAAAATGGTAAAATAGCTGATACTTTATTTAGGAGACAAATCCACAGTTCAAGAGGCAAATTTTTCTCTCCCCAATTCAGCTTAACTTCTTACTTTATCACTCAAACTCATCCTGTTCTTTTCCTCTGGTAACCTTTTAAGCCTGTTTAAATAGTTCCTGGCTTAAATCTCCTAGGCTTTAATTTTCTATTAATTTGGTTTGAGCCTTCTGGTAATTCAGCTTGTTACATAAAATAGTCAATAAAATTCTTAGCACATCTGGTTGGATTTTAGTTTGCAACATTGGGATTGGCTTTCTGTGCCAAAGGAGAAGAAAACCAAATAAATTCAGTTTGCTAGCTGAGCAGGTAATGAAGAATGATGGTAGAAACCAGGGCAGGGACTGTGGAGAGGGCTGGGGCTGCAGATAGATAACTGGCAGGACTGGCGCCTCAGACCTGAGAGGTCACAACTCACTCTGATTTATACGAAAGAAAATATGACTGTCTTATAAAAAAATCTTCTAATATTAGCAGCAAAGGGGGGAATTTCACGTAGAGAAGGGACATTCATATTGGCCCAAAGTTTCTCTCTTGAAATTGACCTTGCTCATGGAAAAAGCCTACTCAACAGTTATGCCCCATGAACATGATGGCCAAGTGTAGACTCTCAAATCTCTTCCTTGCCCTGAAACTAAGCATGCTTGAGACTGAGCTTTTCGGAGCAATGTTTCTCAAACTATAAAATCCTTACAATTAGCCGGGCTCGGTGGCTCAGCCTGTAATCCCGCGCTTTGGGAGGCCGAGGTGAGTGGATTGCCTGAGCCTGAGGGCTCGAGACCCGCCTGGGCAACTTGGCGAGACCTCATCTCTACCATAAATCAAAAACTAGCTGGGCGTGGTAGCGCGCACCTGTAGTTCCAGCTACTTGGAAGGCTGAGGCGGAAGGATTGTCAGAGCCCAGCAGGTCAAGGCTGCGGTGGCCCGGAGCGGCCGCTGCACTCCAGTCTGGGCGACAGAGTGAGACTCCAACTCAAAAAAAAAAAAAAAGAAATTCTTACAATTAGCCTGGCAACTTTGTTATATATTGCAGATTCTGACTCAGCAGGCCTGGGGCAGGACTTGAAATTCTGCGTTTCTGACGAGCACTCTGCCGAAGCTCTAGAAGACCAGTTGAGAAAGCGAGCAGTGGGTGTCAAGAGCCATGTAATCTGGTTGCTAAAGCATCATTTGCTGTCCACCAGCACTTCCCCTTTCTTGCTTGAGACGGAAGAAATGCCAGCTGCTCATGCATTGTCCTTCATCAGATGCCTAGTCCTCTTCAGTCTTTGCCACTCAGCCCAAAGAGCAACACCTTGTCTTCCTACCTTCTAAGTCCAGGGTTTCCGGTATAAATGGGGTTATTCTTCCAGAGGGCAATGGCCACTTCCTCCAGGAATGATCAGAACCACACCCACCATCCACACACATTATATCAGAATATAACCAATAGACAGATAATGGCTGAGATCAAAGCCTAAGCCTTCTGGGTCTGCAGATTTCAGGTCTAAGATAAAATATCCAATCTTGGTGACAAAAATCAAAGGTGGATGCAATGCCCAGCAAGATAAGTTCTATATATGGCAACGGTGGGTGATTTCAAGCTTGCTGTGGATGAAAGATTGATGTCCTTCCTCCTCAAATTCATCTGTTGAAACACTCATCCCCCATGTGATGCTTTTGGGAGGTGGGTCCCTTGGTAGGTAATTAGAATTTTATTAGGTCATGAGGGTAGAACCCAATGATGGGATTCGTGTCCTCACAAAAGGAAAAAGATACAAGATTCCTCTCTCTCTCTCTCTCTCTCTCTCTCATGCATTCACTAAGGATAGACCATGTGAGGACACAGCCAGACAGAGATCACCAAAAGCCCAACCATGCTGACACCCTGATCTTGGACTTCCAGTTTCTAGAACCACAAATAAAACATATTTTTTATTTAAGACTAGACACCGAGGCTAATAGTGACCCAGTCTTACTAAGAAAAGCTTCCTCATCCCTGCCTCTACTGGGGAAAGAGACCTTGATGAGAAACCAAGTTTGCAAAAATATGGTTATGAGAAAGAGCAGGTGCGTTCTGGAGGAGGCAAGCAGACACTGTTCTTAGGATCGCACTCTGGGGATGGCAAGTGAGTGCTCCCTAGAGAAGCCGCACAGTGGTCACTGTCAGTCCATGCTGTCTGGGTGGAGTCAGAGGTATATGTGAGGCTGAAATCTGGTTGGCCAACATAAGTCATATCCCTGGCATGAACTCTGTGACCACGTGGAACCCAATTCTGAACTGCCATAGAACTACTGGGAAAGAAAAGGTAACTTTCTCCTACTTTTTGCACACTGTTAGGCTGTGATCCTGGGACCACTTGAGCCTGCTTCACCTCCGGGGATTGAAGAAGTGAGAGCAAGAAACAGTGACTAAGAATGAAAGGGTGAGACAGACTGAGAGCTATTCAAGGAAAGAGAGAAAAATCAGGCAGTGAGGACATTATCTGATTTCCAAATCCAGAGCTGCTCGGAACTGGTGCAGTCCTAAGTTACCAGCTAGGTAAACTAATCATGTCCCTTTATTTGCTAAGTCATTTGAATTATGGTTCTGTCACATGCAATTTCATGATCTCTGGCTAATAAAAGACACTAAGAAGGCAGATCTGCATACGACAAAAAGGAAGGGGGCAAAGGAGGGGAATGAGTTTGGGCGGGAAAGATGAGACCTGATTAAAAACAGCATTCGAGAACTCAGCAGAGGCATGCATAGGCAGTGAATAAAACGTGCCTAAGAAACACAGGACTAAGACCTTATCTTTGTCTATTGTGTGTTGCTATTACAGAATACTACAGACTGGGTCATTTATTTTTTAAAAATTGATTGCTTGCAGTTGGGGAGGCTGGAAATTTCAAAATCCAGCTGCAGGCCTCTGGGGAGGGCCTTCCTGTCGCATCATCTCGTGGCAGAAGCACAAGAGAGGATGAAAAAGTAAAAGAGCAAGGAGGGGCCAAGCGTGTTTGAGTGACAAGCACTCTGAAAATAGCAAAAGGCATCCCCGTCACGTGGGCAGAGCCCGCCTGTCCTCATCACCTCTTACTAGTCCACCCCTCTGAGGACAGTGCATGGGGGTTAAGTTTCCAACACACAAACTTTGGGACACATGCAAACTGTAGCAGACAAAAAATGTTTTATTCCCAAAAGGTTACATTAAAAAATGGTATTTGTGGTTTTGATTTCAATTCTCCTAAGTCCCATACTAACAGCTATAGAGAACAGAACCCATGAGACACACTTGGCTAATTCTCTTTTTTCCTTCACTTTTATGCACCTACATCTTTATCTCTGTGAAACACTCTCTGTTTCCCCGGCTTCTGGTTAGGTGCCCTTTGCAGTGTGACTCTTGCTATCATGCTCACCCCTGGAATAACCCCCATTCTACCATAATGCCATCCCTGCCTCCCAGAATGCTCCTTGGGGGTCAGGGTGGTACATGTCCTCCCTGAAACCCAGTGCCTCACAGTGCACAATCAATGGAGGTAGAATGAGTGAATGAATGATTGAGGTCATCTTCAAAAAAACACTTAGGGTCTGAGAATACTTTTAAAAATACAAAAAGCAAAGTAGGAAATTTCTGACCCTTCTCATACAGAGGTATGAAACGAAAGATGCTGTTGCCCTCTGTTGATAAATACCAGTCTCCTTATAACTGCTCTTGTGTGCCTCTAATTCACTCTCAACACTGTAGCATTTTTTTTGAGACAGAGACAGAGTTTCACTCTATTGCCTAGCCTGAAGTGCAGTGAAATGATCATACCTCTCTGCAGCCTCAAGCTTCTGAACTCAAGCCATCCTCCTTCCCCAGTCTTGCAAGTAGCTGAGACTATAGGCATGTGCCACCGTGCTTGACTGATTAGATAAATAGAAGATAGATAGATAGATAGATAGATAGATTTGTTTCAAGTTTTATTTTTCGTAGAAACGGTGTCTTGATATGTCGCCCAGGCTGGTCTCAAACTCCAGGCCTCAAGTCATCTTCCTGCCTTGGTCTCCTAAAATTCTGGGATTATAGGTGTGAGCCCCCACACCTGGCACAGAATGGTATTTTTGAGAGGGAGCTGTTCATATGATTCTCCATTTAAGATCCTTTGATGGCTGTCCAATGCTCTCAGAACTCTACGTGATCACTTACTTATCACTGCCATCAGAAACCTGAAGGATCTGGTCCCTTTCTACCTGGTTCCTCTGACTTTCTGCAATTCTAATGAGCACTTCTGGGTTCAAAGTTATATAGTCTGTTTTCTCTACTCTTCTATTTCTCGCTAAGCTTATTTCTTCCTATGTTTCAGATCTCAGCATAAATGTCAATGCTTCAGAGAAACCTTTCTTGGTCAACAAGCCTAGGTCAAGGGCTCAAATCATGATTTTTTTTTTTGCAAAGTACTTCTTCATAGCATAGGACTTGATAATATTTATGTTTCTAATGATTTGCTCAATTGTTTCCTTAATTATCCCTGCTTCTAAGTAACAACTTATAAAATCAGTCCACCATTCCTTTCTAGCACTTAGCATAGTTCCTATCGTGAGTAAAATGTATTATTTTAAAATTATTATTATTGCTATTATTATGATTATGAAGATGATCTAGGAAGATAACCTAGTTAGGTCACGCTTCAGTCCTTTCAACTATTTTCCATTCTTTCAAATAACCTATATATCTAGTGTCATTAATAGCGGAAAACTACATTTCACTTTAATGTGTTGACGTTAAAAAAAAAAAAAAACCAGACATACGTAGACCTTTTGGTAATTGTTTGTTTCTAAACGGAACACCTGTCTTAGTTGCTGTGAGCTACATCCACAGCTGCTTCTAGTCTCCAAGGAAGGGTCAGACATTTCTATGGCTATTGCTTTGGGTAAACTGCTGCTTCATCTGTCTGTTATAAACATTTGCACAAGAGTCTGCAAGGTGGAATCATCTATTTTTTGAAAATCACCATTTAGAAATATGTGTCATGACTGAATACATAGATTTACATGGATATCTTCCATAACACTCTGGCTATGTGTCCAAACAGACACTGCCCTGTTTGAGTCAATTCTGAGGAGTGATGTCTCCCTCTTCTCCATATGCTGGTAAATGATTCAGCAGGCCTTATGAAAAAATAGACCTCCCAAATGTTCATGAAGAGTGAGGATGTTTTCACAACACAGTGGAAGCTGATGGAAACATAATTCTTGGTGAACTGCAGTTATAGACAAAAGATAGATTAGCTAAGGAAGAAACAACAGGTGGGTAGGTATTCATACCTATATGTAGGCAAAGAACAAATATATGTGGTCAGGATATAAAAATAAAAATAATAAAACAAAGAACAACAATGAATTCAATTTCTAGGAAAAAGCTCAAAGCAGCAAAAGGACAATATCCAGGTCAGAAGATCTGGAGACAAGATGCATTTCACCAAGGGCAAAAAAGGAGCTTCAAATTGAACTAACTACTTTCTAAATTAATTGCTCTTTGCAACATATTCAGCTTACTGGAGCCCGGAACATCTTTGTTGGGGAAAGAAGCCAGATTTGCAAATGGAGAAAATGAGCATTTCTAGGGCTTCAATGTATTCTCCTACGTTCACATGCTGGAAACTTTATCCCCAGGGCAACCATGTGGAGAGATGGGGCCTGCTGAGTGCTGGTTAGGCCACGAAGGGTTCTGCCCTTACAAATGGATTCACACTTTACTAGATTAATATTGGTATTTTGAGAGTGGCTTAGTCAGCTCAGAAGTGGACGTGTGATGAAGAGGTTAGTTAGTTCAGCACTTTTCCTCTCTCTTGCTCTGTTTCCTACTCTTGCCCTGGGCCTTCCGCCTCACAATGACGTATTACAAAGACCCAGGCCAGGTATCAGAGCCATGCTCTTGGATTTACCAGACTCTAGAATCATGAATCAAATACATTTCTGTTCATTATAAATTACCCAGTCTGTGATATTCTGTTATAGCAGTGTAAAAGGAACTAATACAGACACTTCACTGTAAAAAAGCAAACAACTAGAAGAAACTTTGCTTTCATTTATTTATTCCTAACAGAAAATAGGTTTTATAATAGATGGGTGATGTAAACCAGTGGTCCCCAACCTTTTTGGCATCAAGAACTGGTTTCGTGGAAGGTAATTTTTCCACAACTGGGGGAGCAGAGTATGGTTTCGGGATGATTCAAGCACATTGCATCTGTTGTGCGCTTTATTTCTATTATTATTACATTGCAATATACAGAGAAAAAAATTAAACAACTCATCATAATGCAGAATCAGTGGAAGCCCTGAGCTTGTTTTCCTAAAATGAGGTCTCATCTGGGGATGATGAGAGACAGTGACACCCGAAGTATGTTGCTGATGTCCACTCTGCTCCGTAATCTCTTTTTGGTTGCTGTCACGACAGAAAACCTTGCCTCAGAAAGACAGGATGTTGGAAATGGACGCAGGCTTTTCAGTGCTTTTGTGGCAGTCTCAGAATATTACGCTTTCACTTTAATCCAGAATGGATGGAGATTTGATCTTGTCTCAAACATACTTCTAAAGTCACTGCCATTTGCAATCTCAAGCAGTTGATCCTCTTCTAGCATGAACAAAGTTGATTCGCCTGGCTTATTCACAAATGGGTTACAGATTCATTATTTCCCAGTTCAAGGGTCTTTTGTGTTTGGAAGGGGATGTTTAAACTCTTCTGAAAGCTGGGAGAGGTGATCACGCATCAACTGGGAGAAAGAAGGCCTTGGCTCAGTCTCTTTCAAAATCTCTGCTCATGTGTGAAACATGTCAAAAAACCCCAGTGTTTACCCATCACCCCCATGATTACAGTTTGGCTTTGACTGTAGTCACTTTGCTGACTTTACTACAATTGTCGTTCTCCCTTGAAGTGACAGATTGAGTTCATTGAGCAGGTTGAATATGTCACACAAGTAAACATGTTTTGAGACCCATTCTGTGTCACTGAAATGTGCTGCCAGTGGTGACTGTTTTTCTAAATGAAATCTCTGGAGCGGCTCTCATAACTCAAAAACTCTGCCCAGTGATCCACCTTGAGAAAGCCCTCTCACTTCTGTGTATAAGAGAAGACGTGTGTGCTCAGCATCTACCGCTTCATAGGGCTGCAAGAACAGACATGAAGGACACATACTTTAATGTGGTTGATAATTTAATCGCATCCTGCAAAATGTTGTCAAGTTCAGGTGGCATGTTTAGGCTAGCCAGCATCTCTCTATGGATGACACAGTATGTAGTCTAATACTCAGAAGCAACCTCTTTGACCCAAATAGGGAAACCAGAAAGCCGTCCAGTCATGGCAGCTGCTCCATCCATGCATATACCAACACAAAATGACCAATTCAGTTTATTCAGTTTTCCTGTAGGTAGTCATTCAATGACTTAAATAGTTCTGCAGCTGTGGTATTGATTGGCAACAAAAATGTGCCTAATATATCCTCATGCACATCTTCCTAAAACATCTGTCACACAAAAACAAGCATTGTTGCCTTGTTGTCAACATCAGTAGACTCATCAACCTGGATTGCGAACCACGACTCATTAATTCTCTGCCACCGTTGTGCCTCCATATCCTTGGCTATTTCATAAAATTGTCTAGTTTGGTGCTTTCCGAAAGAGAAATACATGCCACCTTTTGAACTGCAGTCTCTCCTAAAAGTTCATGGCAGATGTCTTAGCAGCAGCAAGATCAAACTCTTCACCCATCGTAGACAGCTTCTTAGATTTAGCAATGTGGTTATCCACTAAGAATGATGCTCCCAGTGCAGACACATTTGACGAAATGATGTCCTTTAGTAATTGCTTTGTGTTCATGTGTTTTTTCTTTTGAAAAACTCCAAAAGCCTGTCTTCTAATGCATGGTGGAGTGCTTGGTCTCCATGTGGTGAAGCAGTTTTGAAGGTTTCATGGCTTTGTTTGATAGCCAGTCGCCACATACTATACAAAGTGGACTTGGAGAAAGTGAATCACCTGGTGCAATGAACACCTAATTTAAATAGGACTTTTGATATTTTCTTTTAAATGCAATTTTCATTTTGTTGGCAGTCTTTGAGTCTTCCGCTGTCTCATCACTGGGTCTTTCCCTCTTTTCAAAGAAGCTTCCAGTGTCATTTGTTTTTATTCATTTTGGCTAGGATTAGCTTGCGGGTTTACAAAAACTATGACTGAGACCAGGATGCAGTATGGGAAAGAGATGTGAATGAGAGTGGCAAATAAAATAAGGGGCAGACAACACACGGACTAAGTTAAGTGTTGGATTCTGACTTAAAGCCTGCCACCAGATGAAGCTGTACAATTGAAGTACATCAACTCACTTGCCACTTGCTGATCGGGTTTTTACACGAGCCTGCACTCAACTGATTTATCACGGTCTCTGTGTGGTCAAACCTCACTGCTCATGTTAATCTGTATTTGCAGACACTCCCCAGCACTAGCAACAGCTCCATCTCAGCTCCACCTCAGACCATCAGGCATTCGATTCTCATAAGGAGCACACAATGCAAGATCCCTCGCATGCACAGTTCACAATAGAGTTCATGCTCCTATGAGAATCTAATGCCGCCGCTAATCTGACAGAAGACAGATCTCAGGTGGTAATGAAAGCAATAGGGAGTGGCTGTAAATCCAGATGAAGCTTTGTTCACTCACCCACAGTTCACATCCCACTTTGTGGCCCGGTTCCTAATGGCCCTGGACTGGTACTAGTTCACAGCATAGGGGTTGAGGACCCTTGGCTTAAACAACAGACATTTACTTTCTCATAGTTTTGGAGGCTGGAAGACTAAGATCAAGGTTCCAGATGATTCCATTTCTGTTGCAGCCTCTCTCCTTGGCTCGTAGATGGCTGCCTTATCTCCGTGTCCTCACATGTGCTTTTCTCTCTGGGTGCACGCATGGTTTATTTCCCTCTTTTTATAAGGACGACAGTCCTATTGGATTAGAGCTTCACCTTATGGCCTAATTTACCCTTAAATATAACCCAATTTCCAAATACCAAATATCTTAGAATTCAGATATTCAACATATGAATTTTGGGGTGATATAATTCAGTCCATAACAGTCTATCTCAGTGAAATTTTCCCTTAGGGGGTCATCTATGGTGGAGTTTGTCCCTCAAATAATCTGAAGTGATATCATGAAGTTGGACTCATAAACCTGCAGAAAGATCAGAGACAAAAGTCGCCAGAAAGATCAGAGACAAAATGGCAAGAGCCAATAATCAGGAGCATTGCCATGTGATATGGTGCCGAGAACTTGGAAAGAATGAAGAATGGTCTGAATAGAGGCTCTTGAGGGTGAAGCTTTTGTAAGCCCACAGTGAATGGGATGTGAGTGTGCATCCTGCCTGCTTTTAGGGGGTAGAATATGGGTGAATGTCACCTAGCACTAAAGGTAGTAAGTCAAAATGAGCAGTATAAGCTAATATCAAATGAAAGATTGTTCTCCAAAATAATATAAATAGAACGTACACTGGAACAACCAATAATACCACACCCTGCGTAAGTCCTTCATTAAAGAGTCCCCTTCTTATATCCAGGGAGGAGAAGTGTGAAAATGAAGGTGAAAGTCAAGAAATCAAGTGTGATGGGTAAGGGCAAAATAAATAGCTTGGTGTTAGTTCACATATTGCAAAAGGCATGATGGTTTAAGAGGTTGATCAATACTACACTTTATTTAGCAAGCACAGCTGTCCAGTTTTTGGAGATTACATGCTACCTCTGCAAAGCAAATGAAGATTCAGAGACTATCAATTGCAAGTGTTATGTAGTCCATCATCAAAGCAAAAGAGTTAGTAGTTGTAGCAATTACAGACCACCATCCTTGTAAAACATGTCATGCCTAATCACATAATTGCTAAATCACAAGTTGGAGAAGAAACAAGTGTGTCCTTAGATGCCACTGGTTCTTCAGGGAGCTCATTTTGCTTAAAAAGATGCAACTTTTTTTAACTTTTCTCTTTGATACCTTGCACAAAGATATTTGAGGATATATTTGTCTCTAAAGCAGAAACACATTCTGGCTAGAATGCTTGGGTTGTATTGTTCCTGTAACTTGATCTGACGGGTTCGCACATTTCCCTCTAGTGTTTCAAGGTGAAGCTGCAACAAGAGTCACCCCATTTGGCCTTTGGGGTTGTCGTTGTAGAAGCAGCTGGAGAAGCCGCCCTTGGCCCTCAGGTCAGGCGTGGTTCTAAGTCCTTGCAACCTGCAGGGCACTGGAGGAAGACGAGGGAATGAGAAGATCCCCTGGCAGCAGTTTGCTTAATTCTCGTCTTCTGAATAAACCCCGCCTGCTTCTTGTGGCCTGCCAGTCCTTGTAAACCTGCCACCCAACCACCTGCTGTCCAGTTCCATGGCTGCCTCTACGTGTAGCACAGCAGCCCTGATAACCATCCTGCATTACATCCAGGAGGCTTCTCTATTCTCCTCCCCATGCCTGGAATCACACTCCTCCCCCTCTCCGTTCTTCACATGGCTCCTTTCTGTTCACCCCTAATGCGTCAGCCTAAAGCTCTCTTCCCCCCACCCCCCAGATCCTTTCTATACCACAGACTCGATAAGGTGACTCCGCACGTGTCATAGTTTATCAGGCTTATTTGCCTTCCTTGTGACTATGTGCCTTTGTGATTACGGGAATGTTCGGGCTCAGTGATAGTGTTTGGGGAATAAGAAAACAGATTTCTGTGTGCACTAAACCTAAGATAAGAGGAAATGCTACGGCAGCTAGAGTAATCAAAGACAGGAGGATATTCGCCCAGATATTCTCGTCCATGAAGTTGGAATGAGTCATGACTTTGCTGTCTCACCTCTAAGAAAAAGTTGAAAGTAATATTAAGTCATGGATGTCAAAGGGCTTTACAAGGGGAAACTGGTTTGCGGCGGTGTGGCGCAGAGACTTGACATTCTTCAAATATTGCAGTTACCCTTATAAGCTTCCCAGTTACCCTTGAATTTAGATTGGAGCCATTAAACTAGTAGACACAAGTGAGAGTGGCATGTATCACTTATGGGACAAGATGGTTAAAAGCCAGTGTACCACATCCATCTGTCCTCCCCTTCACCCTTGCCTTTATGATCTCAGACAACATGGGTCCCAGATGTCTCAGCTTTAAGAAGAAAGAGAGATGCCTCATCCATGCCCAACAATAATATGATAAATGCATTGTTGCATTTAGCCTTGAGATTTTGGAGGTTTGTCTTCTGTGAATAGTATTACTTAGACTAATATAGAATGTGGTACCTTGGAGTAAAATGCTTCTGCAAACCAAACAAGGAAAAAAAAAGAAGGGAGAATAAGTAAATAATTGGATGTGGGTGACCTGGCTTAGTGGTTCTTTGATGAGTGGCAAAGAATCTGATATTGGAAGTTGGAGGCATGGAGAATGATGTTCAGCGGTGGTGAAACCTTCACTGAAATCATTACTTTAGAAGGCAGACTATATGCACAGTGGACTTATGACTTTAGGGAAGAGGCAGGAAATCAGAGGATATACTAGATGTGTTTGGTAAGGTTTAGAAAAAAAAGACTCTCTCAGGAAACAAACAAAAAGGCCAGTTTAAATGCAGAAACAAAGGAAATTGAGATTACAGGAATTTGAGGACTTTTTGATTGGAAAAAACCAAGTGCCTCTAGATACTCAAAGAAAATGATGGGATTTTATCAAGACTTTAAGCAACAAAGACCCAGTAAAACCTTTCAATTAGACAAAGCAGCTCAGGGCTACGATCTGATTAAGGGTGGACCACTCCCATGCATTTTTTCAAGTAGGTTTTTGCAATTAAGTTGAGAGAGAAAGGCTGGGAGAGAGGAGTGCTGCTGAGCCAGACGACAAGCATGAAGCATGTCAGAAAGATCTTTGGGTGTGGTACTGGCATGGAAACTAAGCAGAAGCATATAGATCAGAAATTCTCTAAACATTTTACCTGACATACCCTAAGTATGGGCCAAAAGTCTGGTAATATTTGATCCTTAAACTGTTCGTGTGGCTGCGACTTTCTGTGAACAGGAAGTGAGATGAGAAAGTATAACTCCAAAAGGCATATCTCTGAATTTCTATTTTTGCTGATGTCGGAGAAAGTAATAAGAAAGGAAGAACCTTCCAGAAAGGGGCCTGAGAGTCTGGATAATGACAGACAAAGGAGAGAGAAATTAAAGCCTCCATATTCCAAGGCAGGAGGGTGTTGCAACGTTTGTTGAGCTGGATTTCAGAATGTTTGCGGGCTGGTGACTGCTGTGTGGCACCGTGCCACCGTCCCTGCCCCAGCCTCCCCGCTGATGAGTGAATAGCGGTGTTTATTGCAGCCATTCTGTTCCTGTTCCACCTGTGTACATCAGATACTTATGTGTATGTGGAGAGGGAATATTGTGGGGATGAGATCATACTAGTTTTTAAATTTTTATTTTGCACTTTTTTTTTTTAATTTTAGGCAATTGTACCAAGAAAGGCCATGTCCAGATTTCGTGAAAGCAAGACCACACACAAGAACTTGAAAGGAAATAGATCCTGTAACTGGATGGAGCTTTGGAATATCTTCCAGAAGTAGAGATGACAAAATTATGGTGTGACATGCCCAATGAGTAGAGGGACAGAAAAGGTAGGAGTGCATTTGTGTGTGAGGGCTGACAGATATTTGGCTGCAGAAGGACTGGTGGTGATAACGACAGTGTTCGCCATCCATTTCATGTCCTCCGTCGCTCTGAGTCAGGAGACTAGATCTGCCCAGTCACCATTAGGATATGTACTGTGAGTCATTTCTGGGCAGTCAAAGCCACAGTGCACGTCCGCTTTGTTTTGCTTGAGTTGCAATTTTGCCATACTAGGGGTGGTAGATGTCGGCCAGTCACAGTCTTGAAAAATAAATCTTTGTGGCATTAAACCACTGAGATTTCAAAGGTGTTTTTCTATTGTGAGCAGCTAACATTAATTACCTTGACACTCTGCTGAAAAAAACGTGCACTAGCATTATGATCAAGTGACTAGCAGTCTCTATGACATGAACAAATCTAGGAAAATCATACATGAAGAAAAGACAAGATGAGAATAGGCTAAAACATGAATATTTGGGAAAGGTATTACATAAATGCATACTAGTTTTTAAGATTTATTTTTCAATATACAAACAATCTTAAGGTAAGATTATGCACAAATTTTAGTTGTTTTTTTAATTGCCTACTGAAGTCATTGAATCACTCATTTCTTGCAGATGATTACCTCTTGGAAAAAGACTGAGGTAAAATCATTCAATGTCAAAATGGTGGCAACCACTGATATAAGGAAAATCAGAAGGAAAATTAACTCATTTCTGAAATTTTTTTAAAAAGTTGTCAGCAAGTATCCATTATATATTCAAGTTTGCAAGGCTGAAGCTCAGAGGCCCACCTGGCAGGCCTGCGTTCGGTCCTCTGTACCACACGATCAGTCCCACATAAGTGACTCATCCTCCTCTCCCGGAGTGAGCCCCAGTGATCAAAACTACAGAAAGGAGAGCATGCTTTTCAATAAAAAGCAATCCAAAATGATCTTAACAGTCATTAAAAAATAGATTTGAGAACCGTGCTCAGGCTTTACTCTCTAGTTTGATGTGAGGCCATATTTTCAAATACTAAATATAATCAAGGGATGTATTATACTGAGACAAATATTTGTAGCATATACCTCCCTTCCAACCTTAGAGCGACAGTGTAGATGAACGCATTTTTTTATTGCAGAAAAATAAATAGGCTTGTACAATCAATTACTTCAGCCTAGAAATTTCCAGTAGCTCTCGATAGCATCTGGCATCAAATTCAAGCTCCTCGCCAAGACCTTCAAGCTCTGGCTGTATTTTAGCCTCTAACTATCTCTATGTTCTCTCCATATACGCATCTCATTCTTCCTCTGCTCCCAAACACCAGGTATTGGCTTTCTTCCAGTTCTTCAAACAACATGCCAAATTTAAATCCTACCCCGGGGTATTTGCACGTATCATTTTGTCATTTCTACTGCCTGGGCTCATTTTTCTCTGGTACCAAAGATGGCTGAACCCTTCTCAGCACGATGCTTTAGTCCACAGAGGCCTTTTCTGGCCTCTTAATTCGGAGTATGTCCACATTTAACTAGCCCAAAGGTTCTTCAGAATTCTACCTTGTTTTGTTTATTTCATAACACTTCTCATTATTTAAAAGTGTGTTAGTATGTTACTAGTTTGTTGCTGTTGTGTGTCTGTTGTGTCCAAGGCCCAGTTTCTAGGGTTAGCATAGTGTCTGTTACACAGAAAATAAGATATCGCTATTTCCTGAGTGAATATGCTATGCGGAATAGTAGCCTAAGTGCCACCTCAGCTGCAAGAGTGTGTGAGAGCATTCACAGCAGGACAAATAAGATGTACTCCAGTTTAACACAGGACCACACCCCCCAACTCACCCCATCCCCTCTTCCAGTCCCATGTATCTTAGAACCAACTTCACAATGGGCTTGCTGTTCCTGAAATACACCATGTGTTTCCTGATTTGAGGACTCAGTCTATGTTAGGGCGCACGCGCGCGCGCACGCACGCGCACACACACACACACACACACACACACACACACACACACACACTCTTTCTCATCTCTGCTGTCAATCTATCCAGCCTCCCAGACTTGAGCCCCACTGTCATGCTTCCTGTGAAATCTGACTAAGGCACACTAGGCTTCCAGCAGACAGAGCGGGGAAGTCACTCACTGTGTTTGTTGTCCTCAGGTGTTCTACCAGGACAATTGTAGGTGTTTATCCTAATTACCTTGGTGATGCATTTCGGGGCCACTACCAGAAAAATCCCTTAAGGACAAGACCTGTTTCTTCTTTACCTTGATGGAGAATTAGGCATAACGCCCAGAACACGGCAAATACCCAGTAAATGCCTTTGATTTAATAATATAAATGAGCAAACAAAAATATAATAATTTAAAAATAATTTTCACAATTACAAGTCACATAATTTGCTGAACATTATGTTACTACAAAGTGCTATGGGCATTCTTCTAGTTATTTAAAACATATTTTAAAATATTTATCTTTAAATTATGCATTAGAATTTTTATTTGGATTATGTGTAGGATTAAATTATGCATTGGACTTTTATGATTTTTACCTCTTGATATTAAAAGAGTCACTTTCAAAAGACTTCAATGCAATTCAGTTTCTAAATATTAGGGGAAGGGATACATTTCACTAAATACCACGAGAAAGATTATTTTCAGGCATATAGAGACTTTTTTACAAATTTCTGAAAATATTTATTTACTAAATAAGAATTTCTTGTTTAAATTTTTTTGAAATTGTATTTTAAGGTGTGGGGCACAATTCAGGATTAGGTACATAAGTGGTCCTCATACAGGTGAAGCTTGGACCTCCCTTTGCCTGGTTGGGGATCGGGTCCCCTTACTGATGTTTCGTGCTCCCCATCCTTCCCTCCCCTGACAGTGTTCCAGTATGGCCAACCCCTTTCTTAGAGTAGGATGATAAATGTTCAGGGTCTACTTATGAGTGAGAGCATGTGATACTCAGTTCTTTGTTTCTGTGATCGATCACTGGGGATGATCGCCTCCAATTCATCTAAGTTGTCTTTCTTTATAGTTGCGTAATATTCCATCGTATATATGTACCATGTTTTTTTTCATCCAGTCCACTTTTGAAGGGCAGCACAGTTGGTTCCATGTTTTTGCTATTGCTAATGCTGCAATAAACATGTGTGTACAGGAATCTTTTTCGAGAATGATTTGAGTTCCTCCGGGTATATTCCCAGAAAGGGGATTGCTAGGTCGTGTGGAAGGTCAATTTTTAGATTTTTCAGAAATCTCCACACTGTTTTTCACAGAGGTTGCACTAATTTACACTCCCACCAACAGTGTAGCAGTGTTTCCTTTTTCCCCTCATCCTCTCCAGCATCTATTCTTTTTTGAGTTATTAATATGGCCATCCTGACGGGAGTTAGGTGGTATCTAAGTGTGGTTTTGATTTGCATTTCTTTGATGAGTGAGGCTGAGCATTTTTTCATGCTCTGTTGGCTCCCTGTATGTCTTCTTTTGAGAAGTGTCTATTCGTATCTTTAGCCCACTCTTTAACAGGGCTGTTTGTTTTTTTCCTCTCAGCACGTTTGAGTTCCTTATAGATCCTGGATGTTAGGCCTTGGTCAGATATACAGTTGGCAAATATTTTTGCCCATTCTGTGGGTTTTCTTCCCACTCTCTTAATAATTTCTTTTGCTTTGCAGAAGCTTTTCAGTTTGATGAGGTCCCACTTGTCTACTTATTGTTTATGATATGGACTTTTGGGGTTTTGATCAGGAACTTGTTGCCTATTCCAATTTCCATAAGTGTATCTCCTGTGTTTTCTAAAATTCTTATAGTTTGAGGTTTTACATTTAGGTCTTTGATCCATTTAGAGCTGATTTTTGCTATGGTGATAGGTAGGTGTCCTGTTTCAATCTTCTGCATGTGGTCAGCGAGGTTTTTCAGTCCTATTTATTGAATAGATTCTCCTCTCCCCAGTGGTTGTTGGTGGAGGTTTTGTTGAAGACGAGTGATTGAGAAATTGGGCTTTTGCTCCCGGAATTTTTATCTCATTCCGTTGGTCTGTATGCCTGATCTTGTACCAATACCAAGCTGTTTTGATTATTGTAGGTTTATAATAAAGTTTAAAGTCTGGAAGTGTGATACCTTCCCTCCTGCTTTGTTTCTTTTGCCGAGGATTGTTTTGGCTATTCAGCGTTGTTTATATTTCCCTATGAATTTCTGTATTGTCATTTACAGTTCTGAGAAGAATGATGTTGGTAATTTAGTGGGTATTGCATTGAGTCTTGGGTAGGATAGACATCTTAACAATATTGATTCTTCCAATCCATGAGTATGGAATGTTTTTCCATTTGTGTGTGTCTTTTTTGATTTCTTTGTGCCTTGTTTTGTAGTTTCCATTGTAAAGGTCTGTCACATCTCTGGTGAGGATGATGCCTAGGTACTTCATTTTGTGTGTGTGTGTGTGTGTGTGTGTGTGTGTGTGTGTGTGTGTGTGTGTGGCTATTGTGAATGAGATTTTGCTTTTTATTTGTTTTTCTGCCTGTTTGTTGTTGATGTACAAAACCATGATTGTCTTTTGCAGGTTGATTTTGTACCCTGAGACTTTGCCAAAGTTCCTTATCAGTGGAAGGAGGTTTTTGACAGATTCTCTTGAGTATTCAAGATTTAGGATCACATCGTCAGCAAAGAAGGGTAACGTGACTTCCTCTTTTCCTATTTGGAGACCCCTGATTTCTTTCTTTTGTATGATTGCTTTGACTAGGACTTCTAACATTTGGTTGAACAGGAGGAGTGAGAGTGGACAGCCTTGTCTGGTTCTGGTTTTCAGGGGAAATGCTTCTGATTTCTGTCCATTTAGTAATATGTTGGTTCTAGGTTAATTGTGGTTGGCGCTTACTATTTTGAGGTGTATTCCTTCTATATCTAGGTGTTCAAGGGTTTCTCTCAAGAAGGGAAACTGGATTTTATAGCTTCTTCTGCATCCAATGATATAATCACATGGTTATTGCTTTTACATCTGTTGATGCATTTCATTACATTTATGATCTTGCTGATGTTGAACAAGCCCTGCATCCCAGGGGTGAAGCTTACTTGGTCATGGTGGATGGTTTTTGAGATGTTATCGGATCCTATATACTAGAATCTTGTTGAGAATTTTGGCATCTATGCTCATCAGAGATATTGGCCTGTGGTTCTCTCTCTTTGTTGGTTTACCCGGTTTGGGTATCAGTGTGATGTTAGCTTCATACAATGATTTGGGGAGAGTTCCATCTTTCTCAATTGCCTGGAATATTTTCAGTAGGATTGGTGTCAGCTCCTTCTTGTATGTTTTGTGGAATTCTGCTGAAAAGCTGTCTAGTTCAGGGCTTTTATTTATTTATTTATTTTTGGTAGGTAGCTTTCTAATGGTGGAGTCAATTTCCTGGGTTGTTATTGGTCTATTCAGGGTCTCCGTTCGTTCTTGCTTCAAACTTGGGAGGTTGTATGGTGTCAGAAAGTCCTCCATTTCACTTGGGTTTTCGGGTGTGTTTCCATCCAGGTATGCAGAGTAATCTCTGAAAATCTTTTGTATTTCTTTGGGGTCAGTTGTGACTTGATCTTTTCCATTTCTGGTTGTGCTAATTTGAACTTTTTCTGTGTTTTTCCTGATCAATCTGGCCAGGGGTCCATCAATATTGCTTATTCTTTTAAAGAATCAGCTTTTTGTTTCATTGATTTTTTTCTATGTTTTTGCCTTCTATATCCCGTATTTGGGCTTTTACTTTGGAGATCTGGATTTTTCTGCTGAAGTTAGTATTTTGCTGGTCTTGTCTTTTCAGTTTCCTTAGGTGAATTAATATATTTTTTATACTAGTGAGCTTTTTAAAATTAAAAAAAATACAACTATTTTCACCAATGAAATTATTTCTAAACAATAAAAACAACAATTATTCTGCACACTTACATATTTTTTAAAAAGCTTGATATGGAAGATTTGAACACTAAAAACAAAATAAATGCATTGATCATTCTTGTTACTTATTCAGATACACTAAGCAATGCCTTTCTCTATCTGAAACACCTCACTATTGCATTTTTTTGAAAAATTTATTCCTTCAATATGGTATTTTTAAATATAAACTTGCTTACAGTTTTCATTAAAATTGAAGTTTACAAGGGGGACCCCCAAAGCCCCAGAAGTTATTTATTTTAAAAATTGTGAAGCCGGGCTCGGTGGCTCAGCCGGTCATCCAGTGCCTTTGGGAGGCTGAGGTGAGTGAATCGCCTGAGCCGCGGGTTCGAGACCCGCCTGGGCAGCGAGACCTCATCTCTACAATAAATCAAAAAATCAGCCGGGCGTGGTAGCGCGCACCTGTAATTCTGGCTACTTGGAAGGCTGAGGCAGAAGGATCACCGGAGCCCAGCAGGTTGAGGCTGCGGTGGCTGGGAGCGGCCACTGTACTCCAGTCTGGGCAACAGAGTGAGACTCCAACTCAAAAAAATAAATAAATAAATAAATAAAAATAAATAAATAAATAAATAAATAATTGTGTATTTATTCTATGGATAGGTCATGTTTCCAGGCTTTGGCCCCTTCTCTACCTTGGGGAGGTGAATCTCCTCTTTCTCTATCTCTCTAATTTAGCTTTAAATTATGTTTTCTAATCTTAAAAGAATTGTGTATTTATTCTTACATGTTTACACTTCTGTTACCTTCAAAGTACTCTCTGACGCAAGACGCCACTTTAGATACTTCTTCCTCTGCTCAACTTAGTTTTTGAGCTCGTCAATGTCAATGCCTTTTAGTGTTTCTGCCATTTTTTGTTTCACCTCTCCCACATTGATAAAATATTTCCCTTTGAGGACTTTTTTCACTGGGGAAAACAAAACAAAAAAAATGTCACTTGGGGCAAATTGGAATGATGGGGGAAGGTGGGGCGCAAGGGTCATGCCATATTTGGTCAAAAACTGCTAAACATTCAGCACTTTGTGAGCAGATGCTTTGTCATGGTGAAAGAATGGTCACCTGTTTGCTCCAACTCAGGACATTTCTTCTGCAAATCGTGACACAACCTTCTCAAAACTTACAGATAAAAACTTTGGTTGACCATTTGATCCAGAGGAACAAATTCTGAGACTACAACGGATCTACCCTCTAGAAGATAACTTTTTTCTTTCTTTTTGGGTGCCCCCCATATAATTTATATTTTGGAAATTGTTGGCATATCCACTTGCCTCCTCTGTAGACCATACTATTTTAAATTATTTTTATAGGTTGATGAGCTTTCCAGCAAATCCAGAGCAAATGACAAATGAATGATATTTTTAACCCTAATATTTTTATATAAAACGTAAAACCTATTGAATCCCAAATATCTTATATATATGGTGTTTTAGCCTTCTTTCACAATATCTTTCTCTAATAAATATATTATGCAATAAAGCCTGTCAAATAAATTTCCTCTATGATTCTCTTAAATGCTTTTATCAGATTTAGATTCATATGAAATCACAGGCTTTCTCAATTTCATTCTTTTTTGATACAGGATATGAATGTATTTAATTAAAAATAGAAACTCCATCAAAACATTTTTCCCAGAAGTCAAGAGATTCCAACATGCAATTATAGATTTTTAAAATTAAATTTTGTACACATTTGAGTGTTCATCATTTGATTTATTCAGTCCCTCCCTTGCTTTTGTAGGAATAATTTTCAATGTATTCCTGTTTGTAAGTTTGTTTTCAGTAACTGTAATTTTCTCAAAGCCTCAAAAGCTGAGGTTTTTGGCTCTACATTTGTTGAATTCTTTGCAAGAAATGTTTTTTTGAAGAGTTTTGAAGATACTGGGAAATGTTCCCAATTCAATATTGAATGGGAATTTGAAAAAGAAGATAAACTAAATAAAGCACCCTAAGAGAATAATTATGCAAATAATTATTTTTCACTAGTTCTAGCCTGTATATATTTTTTTAACTGAGTATGCCTAAAATTGGGGTGCATCTTCTGTTAGTGTCTCACTATTTGCGGTCATATAATTGTGCTCGGTCACGTAAAAATTGCATAGATTTGGGTAGAGCTGGACACACCTATGTCACTATCTGGGTCATTGAATAACTGGCAATACAAGTGTTAGGTTTAATTTTTGTTCAAAATGGGTTTAAAATATAATGCTATATTTCAACATTGATAAAACATTGTTGACGCAGAAGAGCAGCAGCACAGAGGACGATATTGTGTTGGACACAGACGTGAATGCACCAAAGGTGACCCAAGAGAGACAGACGCTGCATGTGGATGAGTCCTAGGGGGATCTTATTCCGTTTATTTTGCATCTGTTTTCTTTCTATGCATGCCCAAGAATGATACTATGCTAAAAACCTCTGCCTATATGATTTGAAAGCCATATCAAGACATACAAAATAAAAGTTCTAAGTGATACAAAAGCATTGTGCCAGTGTTTATTTGGCAGCATTTTTTTTTCTTTTTTAGGAAGTAATGGAAGGTTTTACAATCACTGGCACCTTAGATTAAATCATGGGTCTATGCATATAAAAAGGATCAGAAGAAAACATCTTAAAATATTAACAGTGGATGTCTCTGGCCTACAAATGCTAACAATTTTCTTAATTCACTAACAATAGTGAATTATTATTTTTTCTAAATAGATAAAAATATATATATGTATGATTACTTAAATAATGAAAATATTAATTAATAGTTGCCAGTATTTGTAATACCAATATCAAGCACCTATGTTTTATTACTGAGTAAAGAAGATATCATAAAACTTGTATAAGTATACATAATTGTACCTATGAAAATAGTTTAGAATTAATAAAAATGAAAAATGAAAACATCAAAAATGTTAACAGTCATTTAAAATGGTAGTAGATAGTGGTGATAGAATCTATCTATGGGAGTATCTCTACTGCTATCTTTTATTTACCAGCTTTTAAATAATGAGCATATATATCATTCAGCAATATCCATCAACAAAAAGTCAAATAATAACAACAAAATGAATGCAACGAACAACCTCCAAAGTGTTGCATCTACTTCCCATGAGGAACTCACTTTGTGACTATCATCCTGGTAAATTCTTGACATAAGCTATTTCACTTCCTATTCACAACAACTCTGTGAGGGACATCCATAATTATCCTTACTTTCATAAAAGAGAAACTGAGGCTTAGTGTGGCTCGGTTCCTCTCCAACTCCTGTAGTAAGAGGACGATCCAGAAGAAGGACCTATTCCGTGACTCAGATAACCTTGTTGTCAGAGACCATGCGACGCTTGTGGCTTCGTCATAACACCACCACGACCAACAGTGATCATAAAAGTCCTGCTGAATGAATTGCAGATGAGACAGTTCCCATTTTACACAAAAGCAAACTGGCATAGAGAAAGGTGAAGCTACCTGCCGAAGGTGGCACAGCTATTTGGTGAGAACTTTAAAGTCTGAGACCTGCCTAAACAAAGGTGAAGACCTTTGACCGCTGAGTAATGAAAATTGAAACGGTGATCCCTAAATCATGTTTCAAATAGTCCAGCGGCCCGTCCAGCAGTTGAAGATCACGTTTCTAAAGTGTGTGTGTCATCGTTGGGTTCAATTTCAAAGATCCATGTGCAGAGTAGGTGCAGAATCTTTTATAACAGCCTTGCAATCAAGATGTGGACTGAATTGATTTCCCTTTCTTTGGCAGATGAAGGTGGAAAATAATTGTAGTAATAACTTATATAATGATTTCCAAATTCAAAGCACTGGGAAAACACATTAAATAGCTCAATGCCTTTTGAATATGGCATTCTATTAGCTATTGAGTCTCAGAAACTGCTACAAGCGTGGAAGGCACATTGAATCTGACTTGATGAGTAGTTCATCTTCAGATGTGCTTTGCTGAGTCAGACCAGCGATTCACCCAGCCTAACATCCTGCTTCTCACAGCAGCTCCCAGGGACAGTTGAGGGAAGCATGGTTAGCGCCCTGTGTGTCTCCAAAGACTTATAAGCGTCTTCCCAAAACCCAATGGATAGTTTTAAATATACATTTTAAAAAGTAACTTATGTTTCTTAAAGAAATTTAGAATAAGTAGAAATTAGAAAACTTAAGAAATACTCAATTCCATCAGTAGAACTCCTCAAAAGCCACACTCCTGGGTATACATGGCTGATTTCTTTGTTGTTGTTGTTGTTTTGTTTTTTGTTTTGTTTTGTTTTTTGTTTTTTGTTTTTTGTTTTTAGTTGGAGTCTCACTCCGTCACCCAGACTGGAGTGCAGTGGCCACTTCCGACCACCGCAGACTCGACCTGCTGGGCTCCGGCGATCCTTCCGCCTCAGCCTTCCAAGTAGCTGGAACTACAGGCGCACGTTACTGTGCCTGGCTAATTTTTGATTTGTTGTAGAGATGAGGTCTGGTCAAGTTGCCCAGGCGGGTCTTGAACCCGCGGGCTCAGGCAATCCACTCACCACAGCCTCCCAAAGCGCAGGATCACAGGCTGAACCACCGAGCCCGGCTATGACTGATTTCTTTAATGATCATTCTCTGTGTGTAATTTCAGCCTAAATCACAGAGGGTAGTGTTACAGAGTACAACGTACATGCATGGTGCTAGTCGTACGCCTGGTTCAGATTCCAGATTCAGCTTTTCATTAGTTCCCTAATCTAGTTGAAGCTCAGTTGCTACAACTGTGAAATGATGATGTTATATCTATTTCACAGGACTGTAGTAACATTTAAAGAGAATGGCGTACATTTGAGTGCCTAGTTCTCTGTTTGGCTACATAACAAATTTCATAAATAGTGACTTGCTATAAATGTATGGATTTTATTTTCTTATATTTCTTCTAAAACCAAACCGATTTTCTCATGCTTCAAGCAGTAGATCTTTGTTTTAGTATTACAGGGACTGGATGACAAGTTTGTCACAATCTCATACATTTTCTTACCTCTTTAATGTACTCCTTTAGGCCAGGCATAGTAGCACACGGCTATAATCCCAGCACTTAGGAAGATGGAGGCAGGAGGACCGCTTGAGCTCAGGAGTTTGAGACCAACCTGGGCAACAGAGCGAGACTTAGTCTCTACAAAAAATCAAAAAGTTAGCTGAGTGTGGTGGCGCATGCCTGTAGTCCCAGCTACTTGGGAGGCTGAGATGAAAGAATTGCTTGACCACCAACCCCCACCCAAAAAACTACTTCTTTAATTGTTCATACCTTTATGCCATGTGAAATCAATTTTATATACATTACCACTTACTCTTTAGACAGCTAAAAATTTTCCATACATTCATTGTCTATGTTGTTGTTGACAATAGTTTGGTCATGAAAAATAGCCTTTCTAAAGCAATTCGATAAATATTAACTTTGGGTCCCTGGCGAAAATGTGAGGTGTCTGTCATTAGTGAGATGGTCTTCAGAAGGTAAAAAACAAACAAATAAACCAAAAAGTACACCAGACACCTTTGAAGACTGAAACACAACACAATACAATAGACAACATGTTAATACTGAATGCTGTTTTGATATGACTAGTGTCCTTGGATCACTGGTCATATTATCACCCTGATCACGTATTGGCAGCTCAAGCAGCAGTTATTCTTGTTATTTCAAAAATTGTGTATTTATTTTTACTTATGTTTTTCTTTTGAGTTGGAGACTCACTCCATTGCCCAGACTGGGGTGCAGTGGCACACTCCCAGCCACCCCAGCAATGACCTGCTGGGCTCAGCCAATCCTTCCGCCTCAGCCTTCCAGGTAGCCAGAACTACAGGCATGCACAATGACACCTGACTAATTTTTTGATTTATTGTAGAGATGAGGTCTCGCCAAGTTGCCCAGGCTGGTCTTGCACCCGTGGGCTCAGGCAATCCCCTCACCTTGGCCTCCCAAAGAGCTGGGATGACAGGTTTGAGCCACTGTGCCAAGCCTTTAAATTTTTTTTTTATTTTAAAAGTGTGGAGTACAAGGTTATTATTTTTAATTAGAAAACCGAATTGCAAAATACTGAAGTCTTACGATTTGATAGAGGACCTAAAAAATCATTTTGTTTAATCTCTCATCCAGGGCAGAACTTTCTTCTACTACATTCATGGACAGTATTCGCCCATTCACTAAAGGAGTGTATGCTGAGTGTCTCCTATTTTCCAGTCACTGTTCTTGGCTCTGATGGTATACCACTGAGCCAGACAGAAACTTCTGATGTCACAGAACTTATATTCAGTGTAGAAAAGATGGGCAGGATGTATAAAGGAATAAATTAATAATTTCAGAGAATAACAAAATGCCTAAGAAAATAAAGTAGGAAAAGGGGATGGAAAAATCGCTGGGGAGAGGGAGGTTTAGAGAATTAGTTTGGTTAAAACAGCAAAGATCACGAGTTCCACTTTGTATCATCCCTTGAAATACCCTGAAGGAAGCTGACTTGAAAGCAAAGTATTTATCAGAATTTATAGGTCTCTCATTAAAACAAGAGAAAAAGATTTCTAGTGGAAGCAAATATTAAATTTTTAACATTTAATGTGATCTACAATGAAGGGCCAAATATCTGTTCCTTACAAGAAAGGACAGGCCTTAGCCGGGCTCGGTGGCTCAGCCTGTAATCCCGTGCCTGAGGCTGAGGTGAGTGGATGGCCTGAGCCCGCGGGTTCGTGACCCGCCTGGGCGGTGAGACTTTATCTCTACAGTAAATCAAAAATCAGCCAGGTGCAGTAGCGCGCGCCTGTAATTCTGGCTACTCGTAAGGCTGAGGTGGAAGGATCGCCAGAGCCCAGGAGGTGGAGGCTGCGGTGGCTGGGTGTGGCCACTGCACTCCAGTCTGGGCGACAGAGTGAGACTCCAACTCAAAAAAAAACAAAAAAAAAGAAAGGACAGGCCTTATGTTTGACTCTTTCAACTCTCAGGGTTTAAGACAGTGCCCAATAAATGAAGTAATCAATAAAAATCTGTTGACTAATTGATTGGCTTGATTTAGAGGAAACATATAACTGATGAATTAAACAGAGAAAGCTAATGGGGAACACCTTTATTAAAGTTGTGCTATCTGGCACTTAATTTTTAGCAATTTGTTTTCTAGTGATAAATTTTATAGTCCTTAGCCCTTACTAGAATCGTGACATTTTTCTCCTTTTCACCATTCAATATTCACTATAAATTTCAAAAACTTATATTTTTGAGCATTAAAACAAAAACAGATATAGCTTTCTCTAGAATTTTTTGCTTAAAAATAAAACATCCCTGCTTACATTAGTGGTTTTTTTTTTTTTTAACCTATGAAAATATTGCAAATCCCACTAGTCAGATACATCAGAATCAAACCTCAAGTTGACTGGGGGAGCTCCCAGACACCTAGACTCAAAGTGCTACCTTGGAAACAGGTGACAAATCAAAAGACGGATTCATCAGAAGGACCAGATCCATATCATATAGTGGTTGGATCTGCAGATACATTTGCTGCTCATATTGGCTATAGCTAATATACTCCCAGTATTATGTGGCGGTTCCGTTTTGGGGGGATTGTATTGTTTGTTTTAGACATAGGAACGGTCTATTGGGTGGTTTTCTAAAACCAATGAATCAGTGAGGCAGTCATCACTATAAACTGAAAAGACAATGTGGAATAAAGAAGCAACACGAGACCCAGGGCTAGAAGGATGTTTTATGGTTTCCCAACCCTAAAAGGCTGCAAATCATTTATCACCCCTAATTGACAGCAGCATCCGGAATACTGGCCCGAATCCTCGCATTCCAGGTTACTTACAGGCTGCATGCTGTCAGAAGGTGAAAACCATGAGCCCCGTTTCCTCATTGATCCAACGGGGATAAGGAGACCCCCTACCTTCCTGAATGTTGTAAATATTTTAAAACATTTAGCGCAGTGCCAGACACGAGTAAATACTGAGTGATAGCTAATATTGTTGAGTTTTCATTTTATATCAAGATGATGCTATTGACGTCTCGGTGAGTAGAAGTCAGACCCTGCTGCTTCTCTGGTGAGGACTGCGTGTGTGATGGGTGACGCGTCCGTCCCTTAGGGCCAATCATGCACATCTGTGCAAGGGCTGGCCTGGAGACCGGGGCTCCTGGCAGAGCAAACCTAACTAGTCCCTGTGGGCGTTAAACTCGGCAATGAACTTGTGACCTGGACTTCATTATAGGCCGCCTCCTATTCCACTCAGTGAACAGAGTGTTTTAGCTGAGACCAGGACTTTCACACGACTTGCAGGGCCTGCTGAAAGAGACCAGCTACACTGAGAGCGCAGTATAAATCCCTGGACTGGCAAATCTCTCCCAGGAGGAGAGCGGCCTGGAGAAGAAAAAGATGGACTGAGCAAAGGGGGAAGACTGGAACTGTGTGGGTGGGTAGACCAAGAGCACAGCGTCCCTGGGGGCTTTTTGAAAATGTGGAGACTCAGGCCCAACCCCAGGTCTACTGAGTCAGGGTCGTCTGTTTCAAATCCCCAAGGGGCTTGTATGCACATTTACTTTGAGGGGCACCGCTCTGAAACAATTGTTCTTTCTGCTGCACGTTCACATTGCCAGAAAACTTCCAGAAATCCAGATGCCCAGGCCCACTGTAGACCCATGAAATCAGGATACCTAGAAGTGGGCTCTAACCTCTGCAGCTCTCCAAGTCATTCTGAGGTGCCACAGAATTCAAGAACTTCTGCTGTAAAATGTAACTGAGAAGACGTGACACCGACTTCCAAGGTTGAACGTGTGCCGGACAGAAGTAGGCCATCCCCGAGAAGGCATGAGTCGGCAGAGAATGAGAGAGATGGCATCACCAAGGGAAAGCCCTTTGCAAGCTGGAACCAGGCAGACCGAAACTGAGTCCCAGTACTACCAATTAGTAGCCTGATGGCCTCAGGGAAATCATTTTACCTTTCTGGATTTTGGTTTCTTCATAGGTAAAAAAGAGGATAAGAATACTTAGTAAGGAATACTGTTATCAGAATAAAAGGCGATGTATTTAAACTCCTGCTCTCTGATAGGAGATCAGTAAATAATAATGATTGACAAAATAAAAATATTATTAATAACAATGTATTTTTATATCTACATGAAAATGTATTCAAATGAGGTCTTAATAAAGACAAAACCACAGCATTCAATGATGTCCTGGAAAAGTGAGAATGTTTAGGACAGTTTCAACAAGCTCTACACACCCAGGATTTTATTTGAGGGCACGCAGGAGACAAAAGTCCAAAACTACTGGTGAGATGAAAGCCACCACATAAAATTGGCCGGCAATTTTAAATGACTCTATATAATCTAGCCTCCCACTGCTTAATGTATGTATTACATAGCATATAATTAATTTCACTTAACTCTATGAAAAGAAATCTCGTCCCAGATATTCCCAGGAGTGTCAAGGGAGGAAAAAGCTGCCAAAGTGCTCGTAGCTTTGAAAGTAATTATCCAGGGACTCTTGTGTAACTGCACTGACTCAGGCATTGCACTCAAATACACTCGGATATTACCACTCAACAAAGAGAACACTACCTGGCAGCCTATAAACTAAAACTAGTAATGTTCCCTAGTGGAAAAGAAAATCCACGCCATCGAATATATATCCACATGCCAACAACTAACCTGTTCTACAATAGCCAACTGTACTGAAAAGCTGCTCTGTCTGTTATCTTTTAATTTCTTGACAACACTGGATGCTCTAAACTCTGTGTTGAGGTTTAGGGTTACAAGCGGGAGCCAAGCACAGTTCTTACCCCCAAGAAGTTTACGGCATAGCAGGGGAACCAGAAAAGTCAGAGGAATTTCAATCATTGGGGTAACAGTTCCAAAAGGGGAAAAGGCAGCCTTTAAAATATTTAACAAGTCTTTGCCCACCAGGGTGCTGGTATCAAGGGGACCCATTACTAGCTTGTTCATGGAGATCCCCAGTTGTATTTGTTAGATGCTTGATTATGGCAAGACTTGGATTTCCTTGGGAAGGGTCCAGATGACCCCAAAGTTAGGCAGGCTATCTGAATAGCTTCGGTATTTTATCCATGAACGAGGAAATATTTTGGCATTCAGGTCATTCAGGTTGAACTATATCCATGTACCCTAGACTGGAATAAAGGTTAAGTAAAAGCAGTGGGCTAACTCACCAGGAAAGCTAACTCACCAGGAAAGAGCTGCCAAAGTGGTCATAGAGTTGAAAGTCATTATCCGGGGCGCTTGTGAAACTGCACTGACCCAGACACTGCACTCAAATACAGTAGTCTGAGTATCTGAGTCCCCTCCACCCCAACATTTGCATACTGAAACATAAAGAATGTGGTAATAGTAGGAGGGGGGTCTTTGGAAAGTGATCAGGTCGTGAGGGTGGAGCCATCATGAATGAGATTAGAGCCCTTATAGAAGAAGCCCCAGAGATTGGACCCTGTGGCTGTGTGTAATCCCAGCACTTTGGGAGTCTGAGCTGGGAGCATTCCTGAGTCCAGGAGTTCAAGACCAGCCCGGGCAACATTGTGAGATCCAGTTTCGACTCAAAATTTAAAAAACAAATTAGCCAGGAGTGGCGGTGTACACCTGTAATTCCAGCTACTCGGGAGGCTAAGGTGGGAGGATCACTTGAGCCCTCATGTTCAAGGTTACAGGGAGCTATGATTGCATCACTCCGCCCCAGCCTGGGCTACAGAGTGTAACCCTGCATAAACAAACAAACAAATAAATAAAACCACGCAGAACACACCTAGAAGAGGCCATCAGTGCAGCAGAAAGCCCTCACCTAATGTTGAATCTGCCATCACCTTGATCTTGGACTTCCCAGACTCTAGAACTTCTACAGCAATAAATAAATCTGTTGTTGAGAAAACATCTCGTTTATGGTATTTTGTTGCAGCGACCGGCACAAACTGACAGCCCCTCTTCCATTCTCGGTGGGCAAAGCGATTCTTCCCAGCAAAAATTAATCCTGTCAAGACAGCGTAGGTTTCCCGTTGCCTCCTGGATTGATTTCCAACACGCTGGACCGGAGCCTGCATCCCTGGCAGGCTTACAAGAGTCCACACCAGGCTCCAAAGGCACAGCTGACAGGATTTCTCCAGCTGCGGCACTGCTGTGTGCCCTGTGGTCAGATGGCGTACCTCTCTGCTTTTGAGCTGGCGAGGCTTGCAACCTCTTTTATTTACCCTACCAACAGCAGCGCACTCCCACATTCCGTGGTGGTGTGTCCTGAGGAGCACGTCCACATAATGAAAAGGCCTGGCTGCCTGTCAGAGACGTTGAGGGAAAATCCTTTCCATAAAAACCGGAACGAGTGAGCAGGTGGCAGCTGAAGGCTACTGCTCCAGCCAAGGCCAAACCAAGACTCTGGCAGGACTGACTCCTCTAATTCATGCGGCAAAGAAAGAAATTGCTCCTGCCCGAGCCAAGAAAATCCTGGACAACCAGCAGGTGTACACTTAAGGCTCAAGGAATATCCTGAGAATGGTTTTCATGGTGACCAGACAGCAGGTTAGAGGGAAGAGCACTGGATATCTCACTGGAGGTCTGTATTTGAATCTCAACTCTGCAAGCATCTAGCGAGAAAACATATAACATTCTCTGGGCTTCTGTTTATTTGTTTGTCAAATAACAATAAAGGGATATTAGCTATCTTAATAGAAGCAACATTGACACCAGGGAATCACTTTTAGGTGTGAATTCCGGACCCTCCATTTACCACCTATACTACTTCAGGAAAATTGTTGTTTCAGAACCTCAGCTTTCTCATCTGTGAAATGGTTCGTGTTTAGATTTAATTTGATCTATATCCGTTGAGTGCCAAGTATGCACTAGGAAACTCTGTGTTCCCTGGGGATGCTCATACCAACAAAACAAAGCAAAACAAAATAAAAACTTCCAAAAAACAACAAAAAAAGTGCTGCCATGAAGGAGTTTACAATCTAGTGGAAGACATGTTTTAAACTACTTACACGGACACAGAAATTTTCGACTGTGATCCGTTGTGGAGAGGGACTTGGTGCTCTGAGTATGTGCTAGAGAGGTTTGTATCAGTCACAGCAGGCTGGCTGTGAATACTCTCTTGCATGCAGGACATAAATTATCCATCACAGCCAATTCCAAAGACACGAATAAAGGGAGAATAATTCCAGGTAGGTCTGCCATTGTCATTTCAAACACTTGACCATTGCTTCCTTTTACTCCTCCAGTTCTAAATGCGGAACCCACCATTCTGTTAGAAGTGTGCTGAGGTCATTGTCACTAATGGTTAGACATGAAGTACACAGGTAGTGTACCAAAAAACTGTCATTCAAACACAAGTGGGTCTGATTTCAAAGCCATCTGTTTTACCCCCAGTAATGTTTTGCCTTTATGGAGTGCTCATGCTTTTTGAAATATCTAGGTATGTGACTCTTTTATTCTCTGAGGCAGCTCTGTCTTAAAGCCTGAAAAACCACACTGCCTGGGATGTCTGCATCTTACCTATGGGGGCTGCTGATTCATCCTGGGGGAAAAAAGGAAGGGCTAGAGAACGGCCAGATATGGAGAGTGGAAATGTCCCCTGCCTGCAAACAAATGCTGTGGGGTCTCCTGGGAGGAATTACACACTAGAGAGAGGGAAACGCTTGGGTTAGTTACAGAAAGAGCCCTCTGTTTAGCCTGAGCCTGGAGAACCAGCGCTCTAAGAGATTCTTCTCACTTTTATGCTGAAAAGGGTCCATCTGGTTTCCATCCTTGGTTAGTGACAACCTGCAGCCGGTTTGGTTTGTGAAATCCCTACTGAAGAAAGCAAGCAAAAGCTAATTTCTCCTACTCTTACCTAATTGATCCCAGGAGAACCACATTTGCAGTTTCCCCAATTAGCTGGCTTCTCCTTGGAGTTGACCTGCAGGGTGACACTAGCTTTATAAAGATGGTAATCTTTTAAATACTTCCCCATGTTAAAGCAAAACAAAATGATCTCTTCCTCTCCCCCCCCCCCTTTTTGAGTTGGGTTCTCACTCTGTCACCCAAGCTGCAGTGCAGTGGCACAATCACAACTCACCAAAGCCTCAACCTCCTGGAACTTCCTCCTTTCTGCTTCAGCCCCAGATTAGCTGGGACTACAGGTGATTGCCGCCACACCTGGCTAACTGTGTTGATTTTTTTTGTAGAGACGAGGGCTTGCTATGCTGCCTAGGCTAGTCTTGAACTCCAGGACTCAAGCAATCCTCCTACCTCGGCCTCCCAAAGTGCTGGGATACCAAGCATGAATCAACATACTCAGCGACAATTCTCTTTTCGAGAAAAAAATTACTCACCTTAAATTTTCCATGGTAAAATGTTTTCCATAAGTCTATATTTTCTACATTGATTGTGCTCAATAACATATTTCACCAAACAGCAGTATAAAATGCTCTTTTTGCAAAATCTCTGAGAGCTAACACTCTCTCAAGGGAAAGGGTTTGGGAAAGAAATAAGCAACGAATTAATTTCAATTAACTGGCTGAACTTTTAAGTTACATATTTTTTTCATATATTCTTTCCTTGTAATCTTCAAAGCAATTTTCTCTAACAAGGTAGGAGAAGGGGGTGTGGGAGAAAAAACTACTCTCTTTTGCCTTTTTTTTCTTCCTTTTACTTGTGCTTCAAAAATTTGCTCTTCAACTGACTTGAAAGCTCCTTGAGGATTTATACATTATGCTACTTTATAGCCCCGTAATCTTCCCTACGTTGCTGGAGTATTACAGGTGTTCAATAAATACCTTTTTAGTGCTTAATTAAATATATTTCATTTCTGGCTTTAGAATGAAACTGTTAGTTTAAAAGCTGATTTCAGCATATCCTTGTCCTAGGTTTTTTTTAAAAAGAGTTTTCTCTTCTATTTAGTGAAAGAGCTTAATGAGTATTTTGGTTAAAGGAAGGCCTAGACCAAAATGGTTAGCGACAGAGCACCAAAAGAGAAAAGATGCCTTCTCAGGTGAAGTGGTTTTTCTGCTGCAGGAAGAATTTCTGTGTGTCCTTTTTAGAACTGTTTAATAACTAGGTAAAATCAAATTTATTTATCTGGAGAACTGGGTTCATGTCAACAGATGGGACAAGAGAATGCACTTGATTTGAAGATGTGACATTTGCAAGGAACTGGGGCCACTGAGGTAGAGGTCACTTAGACATCTAGAGCTGGAGAAGAATTGCTGGATACGGAAAAGAAGGCTCGATGGTGTGTCATCTCTCTTTGGTGCCGGGACCACACTCCACTGTCGCCCAAGTATCAGCAAAAGACCACTTTATACAGGAAATAACCTTGGGCAAGAGGTGTTGCCGGGAACTTGTGGCGAAGGAGGATCATGGAGAAAGCATCTGGGACATTCCAAAGGGAGAGGGCGGTCAAGGCCACAGTCGAGTCTTGAAAAACACACAAGAGGGATGTTCTGATACAGTCGGGAGAACACGGAGGTTTCTACAAGCCAATGCTAGAGGGGTGTTTTACGTTTCATGTTTAGGCATTAAGTGACAGAAAATGCTGGAAGGCTGAAAAGCATGGGAAAAAGCTTAAATACACGATGCTTTTGGATGACAAAGAAATAAGGTGTGTGCACATGGGGTGGGTCGTGGAGAATGATGAGTCCCCAAGTCTAACGAGTTCACCCACAGAATGGGAAATCACCGAAGATGAAGTGCAATAGCAGTAACTCTTCCTCCATTCCTCATCCTGACACCCCTCTATCCCATCCACGGCCAGGTAGAAGAGATTCTGTGTAATTTGTGAGTCGCATTTTTAAAGACAGAGCACCAGTGTGCACCATCCCCTAGCTCAGTTCCAGTGAGGCCACAGTTGGGTCCCCAGAGTCACTGACTTCACTCCTCAGAACTTCCGTGTTCAATAAGAAAGTGGAGATAAATGTCTCTCTCCTACCATAGGGTTGTTGCTGAACAACAGACGATGATGATCAAGGGCTCTTAGCACAGAGTCTGGTACGTAGCATATAGTCAACAAATGTTACCTGTTATCGTCTCTTTATTACACAAGCTCGTAGTACAGCATTCTAGGTGGTTCCTTTGTTTTCTGATAGGTGTCGGAGTTGGATTCTCTGTGTGAACAATGGCACTACCTTGCCAATTGTGTGATTCGAGATTTCTTTCTCTCTTTTTTTTTTGAGTTGGAGTCTCACTCGGGTGCCCAGGATGGAGTGCAGTGGCACACTCACGGCCATCCCAACGACGACCTGCTGGGCTCCGGCGACCCTTCCGCCTCAGCCTTCTAAGTAGCCAGAAGTACAGGCGTGTGCTACTGACCCCGGCTAATTTTTGATTTATTGAAGAGACGAGGTCTCCCTAAGTTGCTCAGACTGGTCTTGAACCCACAGGCTCAGGCAATCCACTCACCTCAGCCTCCCAGAATGATGGGATTACAGGCTGAGCCACCAAGTCCGACCGACCATGTGAGATTTCTTAACTTGTTGGAGACTACCTATGGGAAGATAAGCTGAGAAGTCACCAACTTAAAACACACACACACGCACACACACACACACACACACACACACACACACACACACACTCTCACGACTTAAAAAACACACACACCCAACTTAAAACACACACACACGCGTTCTATAGTTTGAACTAGGAATATGTATAAACCATAGATTTATTCTCTAAACCAGAATACTCAAAAGTGAAAAAAAGTATAAATAGTAGATACGTTCAGACAGTAGGCATCAACCACGAGTGTTCCAGGAAACACTGGGTGTAAGGTCATCCCAGTGTTGTCTCTTTCTAAGCTATGAGGCAGCAAACCATGGTTCTTCCAGAACCAGTCTTTTTCAGTTCTTCATAGACAATCATGCCAAACTATTGACACCTGACAAGTGTTCAGTAAATAGTGAATATAAAATTGAAGAAACGAATAGAAACAAACTCTATATGCATCAGATCATAGCCTGAGGCATAAACAAGACCAACAGTAAATTATGTTAGGAGCATTTTTTAAGGAGGTTTATGTTTCCTCACACAGAACTTGGGATTTTATCAAAAGGATAAAAATGGAAACAGAATAAGAGGATTGGAAGAGGGGAGATTCAGTGGAATGGTTAGTAAAAGCAGGGCTAGAAACCAATATAACCCAGTATGGCTACAGATCTCCCTACCTTAGTTCAAGCTGCTTGCTAAAGGTCACCTGTTTTTCAGTCAGAAATCACAGCTTGGAATGAGAGGTTTGGGTTTTATGAAACCATTCCACATCATCTTAAACCCTTCCTCACTCAGTAAAAGAACAGCATCATCCGCATGAGGCCTGTTTGCTCAAAATTTCCTTTAATTTGCAGAAAGTGTTGAAGTTCCTGCCTGTCTAGGGCTTTGTTTTGATTGTGGATAGAAAGTAAACACATGATTGGCCGTCTGGGATATTAAGATTTGGTCATTTCCATATAAAGCTGACTACAATGAATAATTAGACAAAGGTAAATGTTTAAAAAAATCTGTTTAGATTACATCTCTGTAGGAGTAAGTACCTTTCTTGTTTATTAAATTACCACTTTTTTGGTATTTTTCTTTTTGAAAACAATGTGTGATTCCTTTGGAGGGAATTAATTAAATGAGCAGGATCTGGTTATACCTTATTATAAACTTGTTATTTTCAGTGTCTCTCCTTAAATATAGCATTGGGTCTATCAGGCCTGATTATCTTGGGTTTCTTGGGCAACTCTGATGAGCTTATTATCCCATCTAACATAAGGATGGCCTTCATCTGTGTGAAATCTGCCATCTCAGCTTAACATTTCCTTCAGCTGTCTTAGTGCTCATCATCTCCAGTGAAGAGGCTGCAAATATCCAGTAGAGAATGAACTGGCTCTGACAGTCTTACACAATGAGGACACTGTGGTTCCATCTGCTGGGATCAGAGGGACTCTTGGCAGAAGGTAATAAGGGAAGTTATGAGATGACTTGTTTCCTGAGGCTGGCTCCACTATCAACATGGCGGAGATTTCAAAAGCCCAGACTTTGGATGCAGATGAGCCTGGATTCAAATCTCAGCTCCTGCACTTACCAGTTACTTGATGTTTGTTCTACCCTCCCTGAGCTGCGCGGAATGCTGACAACAAAAGGCAAATCTCCAGCCTCCTCCATTAGAGCTGTTCTTGCTAGCAGATGAACCTATTTCTCACTGACGTGCTAAGGTCATTTTCAATCATGGTCATTATAAAAATAATAAAAACGGAGGACTGGCTCAATATTTATTTTAATATATTTATTGGTTTATTAAAACTTTTGGAGGTGAGAGTTAGTGGGGATTGATTTGACTCAATTACTTATATCAGGAATAAAAGCTGGGATTTCAAGGAGGCAGGAACAAACATAGACTGTTTGGGTTTCATTGCTTTTGTATATCATATCCATTTTTAAAATATGGCAAATGCAATAGAAGGACTGGTAGTTTATAGGACTCCTACGGCTTCCCTCCCTTGGCTGCAGATTACTCCTGACAAGTGCGATCAATAAAAGCTTCCTTGCCGAAGGCCAAAACAGGCCTGGGTTTTCCACTATTCAGATAGAAGGAGGTGAGGCCAGGAGAAAGGGCTGAGGCCAAACTGCCTTGCATGGGTGCTTTGTTGGTTGGTTATTTCTGGAAAGGCTAACCCCAGGTCGAAGGACAAACTCTTCACTAGCAGGTGTTCCCTTATCTGACACGTTTAAAAGCAGTCTGTTCTTGGTTGGGTTTCAGAGGCAACGTTTATATTTTATCTGTGGTGTGGGAAAATAATATTTTATGACAGAATCTCGAGACCTGCGGGGCCTGTCAAGGTCATTGCATTCACCTCCCCTCCATTTCATGACTACATGGATTCAGGTAGGAGGTGGTCCAGCCTGCTGATGTTCCCTGTATCCTTATGGTTTGTTCTTGTCATGGGATCCACATTTCCTCTCCTCCCAATCCTGCTTAAAGAACAGCATTTAGACTAAACATCTGTAATATTTTTCTTTCTTTTTTTCACGTGACTAGGTTTAAATGTGCTTCCTATTCAATAGTGCTTTTCTCCTGGGTGCACATTCATCTGTATTATTATTTAAATGTGTGCTACCCCAGAATAACCTCTCAACTTAAGATTTTCCTTAATGATTCCAGAGAAGAACAGTATTAAAAGTTTTCTCATGCATGAGTCATGGGGTAAAGGGCATGTCACATTTAATAATTAATTTTAGACTTGGTTAAAAGACCTAAATTCCCCAACTGGGTGTAGTTTTCACTCAGACTCTGAACTTGGAATGGTGAAAGTTTGGGCCCAAATGTCCTGTGCTTAGATTGGGCCCATTGCTCAAGCATATACAGGTTTGACGGGCTAATATTTTAACATCTACTTGATGCAGATATCACTTAAATAAATCTAGGAACATATTTACATAAATGCCGAGTAAGAACAGAGCTTATCCACTTTTTTTCTTTTGATCTGGTTTTTAATTGGTCAGTATATTCTTTAAGTTAAAATCAGAGATCTTACCTCTTAGGAAGTTTTGTTTTTAAATCATTTTATATCAGAATCATGTCTGGCATGGCCACAGGCAAGGAATACTAGTTTTCTTTCCTCTTTATTTTCTATTTCCCCTATACTTGGTAAGTTCAGTCTTGCATTGTACAACACATAGTAAATCTAAATCCATGGGGAAAGTCTTATTTAAGAAGCTGTTCCATATACCTTTGACTTTTGTGGTTCTTAAAATATTTCCCAGGAGTACGGAGAGCTTCAGTGTGAAGTTTGCTGAATAAGGATGCTAGGTTTATTTTAGAGAAACTTCATAGCGCTTGAAATTAAGGAAAAACAAAAGTAAAAACAAAAAACCTTCCCCTTTGGCAGATATTAGACAGTTTCACTGGCAGCAACCTTGGCAAGGCCACTAAGAGTCACACGAGAAAGCCAAGTGAGGAGAAAGCCTGATGGCCAGGTGCAAGCCTGAAGGCATCTAATGAAACTTAGAAACTCAGACGGAGATGAGCAAGGGCCCCTCCCCCAAAGCTGTGGAAACAAAGGAAAATCCGGAGTTACTTCGAGAGAAATCCCCGGCACCTGGCTAACCTTGAGAAGTCAATAAGCGACTTGATAAGCAAGAAGGTAACAGCTTAAAACAATGGCCAAGGAAGTTAGAATCACGATGTTTGCTCCGTTTTCTAAGATTCTTACAGTTTGAGGTTTTGCTTTTAGGTCTTTGATCCATTTAGAGTTAATTTCTGTGTATAGTGATAGGTTGGGGTCCTGTTTCAATCTTCTGCATGTGGTCAGCCAGTTTTCCCAGCACCATTTACGGAATAGGTTCTCCTCTCCCCAGTGGTTGTTGTTGGAGGCTTTGTCAAAGATAAATTGAGGCTTTGCTTCTGGAATCTCTGTCCTGTTCCGTTGGTCTGTGTGCCTGTTCTTGTACCAATACCAGACTGTTTTGATTGCTATAGCCTTGTAGTGAAGCTTGAAGTCTGGAAGTGTGATACCTCCTGCTTTGTTTCTTTTGCTAAGGATTTTCTTGGCTATTCCTCGTTATTTATTGCTCCATATGAATTTCTGTATTGTTATTTCCAGGTCTGAGAAGAATGATGTTGGTAACTTAATGGGTATTGCGTTGAATTTGTAGATTGCCTGTGGTAGGATGGACATCTTAACAATATTGATTCTTCCTATCCATGAGCATGGAATATTTTTCCATTTGTTTATATCTTCTTGGATTTCTGAAAGAACTAGAAATTGACCTTCCATATGACCCAGCAAGTCCCCTACTGGGAATAAACCCGGAGGAACTCAAATCATTCTACAAAAAGATACCTGCACACGTATGTTTGTTGCAGCTCTATTCATAATAGCACAAACATGGAACCAACCATGTTGCCCATCGAAGTTGGACTGGATTTTAAAAAAAAATGTGGTACATATACACAATGGAATATTATGCAGCCATAAACAAGGACAAATATATGGACTTTGCAGCAACTTGGATGGATTTGGAGTTGATCATACTCAGTGATTTATCACAGAAACAAATAAAAGAGTTCCATATGTTTTCACTCATAAACGGACATTGAACAATTATAATGCTATAAGAAAGCGATTGGCAGTAGTGGGAAACTGTTGGGTGGGGTAGGGTGGGATACACAGTTGATGGAAACTGCTAGGGGAAGAGGAGCATACCTCATCAACAAGGGTACCTGCATGATCAATGTTTATACCTAACCCTGAAATCTACCCCACATCTTTATAATAAAAATTTAAAAAAAGATTCATGATATGTGAGTTCATATAGAAACTAAAGATAACATCTTAATGTATGTCCCTGGGTTGTTTAAAAACCAGGGCACACACCAAATGGATTTGGTGTCATGTAGACCTCAGCTAAGGGGGAATAAGGACTGAACTCTGACTGCCGTTTTTTTTTCTAAATTTATTTCTGAGGGATCTAGTTGACAAAAGATGCCAAATTATAAAATATATAAGATGGTTTATTCTGAGCCAAATAGGAATAACCTTAGGTCTGTGACACTGTCCTAAGAAGTCTTGAGAACATGTACTGGGAAAGGCTGGATTGCGGCTTGGTTATATACATTTTAAGAAGATAGAAGTTACAAGGAATGACAAATCAATATATGTGAGATTTACATTGGCTTGGCCCTGGAGTGTGGAACGTCTTCAAGTTGGAGCTTGTAGGTTATAGGTGATTTCAAAGATTTCTTGATTGACAGCAGCAAGAGTTAGGTTCTTATTGAAGAAATTTTGAAATCAGTAAAGAAAACTGTCACGTTCACATAGTTGGAAAACTTCAGAGAGAATAGGTGGTGTTTAAAAGGTGCCCAAAGTCCAGGATTCCCCAAGAGATGGCTTTGCAGGGTCATAAAATACTTTGATTTCCTTCATTTGTTGTGTGATGTCATGCCTGAGTCCAACTGGAAAGCAAGCCTTATCATAAACGGTTAATTTAAAAAAATCCAATCTGATGAGTCTTTGTAGGTTGTGTCTCCCTGGACTCCTTAGCTAGGAATTTGGATAGAGATTTTTTTTAAAGGTCATAGTTTAGTCCTCAAACTGGAGGAAGTCATGCCCACAGCCAGATCCAATGTTTTTTTCCACTGACCTCAAGCCTTTAGCTAATGCTTCCCTTCCTTAGCCAACTGCACATCAGGAAACCTTTGAATCTACTTATGACCTATATGTTCTGGTTCAAGAGATCCCGCCTTCTTAGGCCAAACCAATGTATAGACTCTATGTATTGATTTATGATTTTGCCTGTAACTTCTGCTTTCCTGAAATGTATCCCTGCTTCAAAAACCTTACCTGCAAGCTACTGAGGAGGCTGACTCTTACGTGTGAACTGCCTCCTTGCATCGCAAGTAAAAGTCTTCCTTTTTCCTGCTGCAAAATCTCAGTGGTCTTTCTGTGCTAGGCGAGTGGACCCCGGTATTAGTATTAGTGACAAACTCATAGAAGGTGTGGCAGTCTGAAGTTCAGGAAGCAAGCGACGAACGCCAAGAAAACTAGAGCTCATAAGTAAGACTAAAGAATTATTAATTCAAGCAAGTTGTAATCAGATGCGATGTTCGAAAAAACACAGTAAAGGTGCTTTTCAAAGTATGTAAAGGAAGCGTGAACCAAGAAGCAAGGCAGCAGAGGAAGAGGGATTTGGGATTACAAAACGACCAGAGACTGGGATAAAACTCTGGGTCAGAAACTTAAGTAGATAAAAGTATGTCAATAGGGGGAGGGGGAGACGGTTGAACTGTGTGGATATGAGGCAGGATCTGGGTCCATGCAGTAGATTTGTTTTGTGCTGCATCTGAAAGTAGAAATTTAGGCGAAGGTAGGAGCATCCTGGGAATGGCGATTCATAACCAGGTATGTGACTGTAAGTGATTGGACTGGGTGGTTTAGGTTTAGAGAAATGGAAGTAGAAAACATATTCTGAGCCGGGCTCGGTGGCTCAGCCTGTAATCCTGCGCCTTTGGGAGGCTGAGGTGAGTGGATTGCCTGAGCCTGTGGGTTCGAGACCCGCCTGGGCAGCGAGACCTCATCTCTACAATAAATCAAAAAATCAACCGGGCGTGGTAGCGTGCGCCTGTAGTTCCAGCTACTTGGAAGGCTGAGGCGGAAGGATCGCCAGAGCCCAGCAGGTTGAGGCTGCGGTGGCCGGGAGCAGCCACTGCACTCCAGTCTGGGCGGCAGAGTGAGACTCCAACTCAAAAAAAATAAAAATAAAAAAAAAAAAATTCTGATAATGAGATTTAGAAACTCAATATTAAAGTATATAAAGGGAGAACTTTTTATTCTTGCATTTTTGGTCCCTTTCAAGACTCAGTAAGCATTAGAAAATGAAAGTGTAACATCTAACTTGGATGCTCTATGTGAAAGGTATTAAAAGGAAAAGATGGTTAGCCAAGCAGCTGTTCGGTAATGGCTATTAAGCACCTGACCTATGGCTAGTCCAAATTAAGATGTGCTCTCGGTATGACATACACACTAAGTTTTAAAGACTTAATAATAAAACCAAAACAAAACAAAATTAAAACCAACAAACTATCTGATGAGTAATTTTGTATTCTCATATAGTGAAGTACCATTTTGAGTATATTGGCTTAAATGTATTATTAATCTGATGTCGAGTTGTTCTTTATGATTTTTTTAATGGGGCTACCATAACATTTAAAATTGCATATGCAACTTGCTATTTATTTTTCTTGGACATCACCAACCTGCACACGTGGAATCACACATGTGGAATCACCTGCACCAGCAAACCCGCTAACTGGTCATGCACACCAGATCAAGTCACTTACATTTTTTGTGCTTCAACGTCAATGTTCAAACTATTGGTAAAAATGATGTTACTGGGAATAGTAACCCTATTTCAGTAACGTCCTTTATAAAGAACACAGTCTTGCATTATGAAGGAGACCGTGCAAGTTGACACCCTCATTTGACTCCTTCTGGGCTTTTTGGGGAAGACTGCAGCTCAAGCTCCAATTATTCTCAGGTGAGCCAGGGTGCACAGCCTTCAGGTAGGAGTTAAGGGGGCTGTTCTTCCAGTAGTCAAGCATGGCATCCAAACCAGGAACATGTTTTATATTTGTTTTCCCTTCAGGAAATAAAAAATTGGGTTGCTCTGGTCGGCAATACTAATAGTCAGGGGAGGTGAGAGTGAACAATGACAGCAGCTGAGAAAAACTCTTTAAGTCTCAGGCCCAAGTGCCAACAGATTAAATGAGAAAGCAGATCGCATACTCAGTAAGAGGGAATGTAGGTGCCCATCTTTCTCTTCAAGCCATCAGGGTTTCCATTGCTTGTTGACTGTTCCATCTCAGGACACTAATCTCTGATAATTGCCTTTAGTTTTAGCTTACATATGTGTAGTGTCTCTCACTATATCACACACTACATCTTTTGAACTCAAAATAACCCTGTAAAGTAGACATGTCTGGTAGCATATTAACATCACACGAGGTGCCAAAAACAGGGGACCGATGCTTATTGAGCATTTAATACACGAGAGGCATTATACTGGGCACGTCACACACTTTATTTTATTTCACACTCATAGATCTCTAAGCCAGAAAATGTAAATGACTTTCACAAGGCTGTGCAGTAAGTATCAGAATCAAGACTATCACTGCTCTTTCCATATTTTAGCACTTCCCTTTGGAGAACAAGATCAAGAGCTAAGTAAAATTCACAAGGAAATGACCTACAGGGTCATACAATTTTTCTTCCAGTACTTAGATAAAGTTTTTAGCACATTCATTCATTGCATTCTTACTTCACCAAGCAGAACCTAATAATCTTTACTGTTATGGTCTAAATTTATTTTTATAAAAATAATATTAATGAAAGTATACAGTATGAACATATTTATGGCTAACTTACTTCATTACTGATGTTTTGCATACACCATGCCATTTAATCATTCCATCAGTCCTATAAGGTAGACACTATCACCTAATTTTACAGAAAACAGTTTCAGAGCATTGAAGATATCTGGTCAACACCCAGTTAATGAATGTTGAGGAAGCTGTATTGAAATATATTTAATTCACTCACTCCTTTCTTTTCTGGAGTTACATTATTCTGATTCTAAAATTCTAGGATTTAGCCTGTTGTCTCTGTTTCTTTTCTGCCCTCCTCTGATGAGGTGGGGGAGAGAGCAGATGGTTTCTGCAAAGTTCTCAAGCTTCACATTCCCTTTCTGAAAGCACATTCTGTATAAAAATGTCTGGTATATATATGCTACAGCTAGTTCTTATTAAAGACCATTGGAATCACTTTCATAACATATTTGAAAGCAAAGTGTATTGCCAGAAAAAGTACCCACTTCATAAGCCAACGCAACCCATCTCTCCGGGACTAAATACAATAAATAATCACCGATGTCCAGATCAGAAATTGCGAAAACTAAAAATATCTCAGAAATAAGCTCCTTCTCTGCTTAATTTTTGATGATAGCTATCTATAGCAAACATGAAGGACAAGAAAAATAAGTTGATGTCACAGCCGCTCACAATTAAAACCTAAAAACAAAACCAAGAGGAACCTCTCAAGAAGAAAATTATACACAAAGTCGATTTGAAATGAAGGAAACTATGGCCGCATCTTTTCCATGTCAAACTTTGAAGTGCGAGCTAAGAAAACATAGCTTCACAGAGACCCTTATCAGATTTCCCCGACTCCATCTGCTTCTCCGGCCACAGAGTTAAACGCTGCATTTCAGCCAACTCCACCTGCATCCTGTCACTTCTTGGCCAGGAGACCTTCCCCTCTGCTTGCCTTCAAGCCGCCTCTGTCCCCGGCCTCCCTGACAGCATGGGCCTCGGCGGTGGTCTCACGGTCTGGATGTGGAATTCAGGTGCTGCAGTCCCCCTGCTATTTCCTTTACACCTTCTAGTCCTGTACTCCCAATGGTGTCTCTCTCTGTCCTCGTCTTGTGAAATCTATTCTCTTTCCTCTTTCAATTCTGTGTTTCTTTCAAAACCATACATGTGACACCTACCTCCTCTGTATATCTTCTCTGATTTATTCAACCCATTTCATCGTTCCTTTTTCCAGAGGCACCTGGCTGTGTTTTCCAACCTCTTTCTCATCAGAACACTCGATAATTACACATGCACAGTGCAGTGGGAGATTGTTCATGGCTATGGCGTGGCAGAGGGTAGTTGGGTCTACCTGGGCCCAGCCCAAATGACTCCATGTGTAAACAGCCCATTTTTGCCCACAATACAGCAGTCAGGAAACTGCTTCATGGGATTAATGACCATAGCTTAGGGACCCAAACTTGGGGGTTTACAGTGTGTCAAGTATACATTATTCTAACAGTGGGAGAATTGAAGTAGAAGGGAAAGACGCCTGGCATTTGGAATTAATCATTTTTGTGTGTGTTTTTGGATTATGAATATTTGACACGGCTTTTTTGATAAAGAATGGTGATGTGCTGACATTCTGTCTTGGTCTTAAAAAAAATCCCATGCACAAAGCCATTTAACTTATAAACTTAAAATGACCGAATCACACACACTCAACAGTCATGCTCACTCTCCTCCTTCAAAACTTACAGAACTCAAATGTTCTGCTGGTTGGACAGACATGGCCCTGGGCTGCCTCTAAGTATGTATGGATTAAGACTGAAATGTTCCAAACACTCACTTCCTGCCAGCCCCTGACCTGAGAGCTTTACCTTTGACATTTTATCCTTATCACAATCTCTCAAGAGAGGTGTGTGCCTGGGACCTGGATTAAGCAGAATCACTACCAAGATCCCCACGAAAGATCTGGCATCTGAATTGTAAAAATTATTTAGTAATGTCTTATTTATACTTTTGCATGAAAAAAATAAAAATTGCTATACTTCCTGTACTCCGGTGCTGATTTAGTCTCATTAACACTAGTAAACATGGTTTGAGTAAGTAGAATCTCTCTCTGATCGAATGATATCCAGTTTTCCAACTGACTCAAATTTTTAGCACTTTTTCAATCTGACTGGATGCTTTGACCTGTTTTTACCAGAGAAACTCTTGAGGCTTTTTTTTTTTTATTATGTACTTTTTTTTTCTTTTGCTCCATTGCATACTGTAGGATAAGGTCGTGACTTGAATGGATGGATATCCTACAGACCTCTACCAATTGTGCAACTGCCTTATCTTCTTATATTCAGGGCACCCTTGTGTTCAGGCTGAATTTGCTTTTCGGGTCAGTCTGCGGAAGCCTTCTTCTCTTATCACTCTCCGTGTCCAGACTGCGGGTGAGAAAAATCCCTCTCCCTGGTTCTTATCATGGCCTCGTCGTTCCCAGAGATTGCAGTCACGAAGCATTCCAAAGCTCCTATTGCTCAGTCAAAGCACAACTGGGAAACCGGCAGAACCCTGAGTATCTTATCGCAGCCACTACCAGCAGATAAGTGGTCCTAAGGTACTCCTAAGGCCCAATTCAAAAAGATCCCAAGAAAGAAACCTAGCTCAGCTTAACAGGGGCTCTGATCTGGGACTTATGGCCGCAGCTCAAGGGCGCCAAGTTACCCAAGGCCTCTGCACTGAGACTCAACTCTTAACCTTTTTCATTTGGTTTTCACTAAAAGGATTCCTGAAATAGTCATGTGGCTGAATTTATTTTTTTAAAAAGGTTTCATTTAGAACACTAGGAAATCAGCAAGGTACTCGTAATCTTGATTTTAATTTCATTCATTTCGATCACAACTCCAAGCTGGAGGAGCTTCCTTAAGGTGGAGTGTGGGGGTGGGGGGTAGAGGAGTGCGCTCTCCTGGGTTCCTTGCTTTAAAGGGCCCTTACTCTGGTCCTTTTTTATTATTATTATTTTTAGTTTTTACTTTTTTTTTTTTTTTTGAGTCAGAGTCTCACTCTGTCGCCCAGACTGGAGTGCAGTGGCCGCTCCCGGCCACCGCAGCCTCGACCCGCTGGGCTCTGGCGATCCTTCCGCCTCAGCCTTCCGAGTGGCGGGAACTACAGGCGCGCGCTACCACACCCGGCTGATTTTTGATTTATTGTAGAGATGAGGTCTCACCAAGTTGCCCAGGTGGGTCTCGAACCCGCGGACTCAGGCAATCCACTCACCTCAGCCTCCCCAGGTGAGAGATTACAGGCTGAGCCACAGAGCCCGGCCTTTTTTTTTTTAATCCCCCATACAATGAACACCCTGGGGCTGCGGGTGGGGAGAAGGGCTGACAGACAATGAACACACTTGGAGCCTGTCCGCCTCCCATCTGTCTCACTCCACCCCCTCAACCCAGTCTAGACCAGGCTTCAGGTGTCCTGGCTTCAGAATTCCCTGACCAAATGGTCCTAAGCCCACTTCTTGGGCCTGTGAAGGACTCTCCCAGGGAAGATAAGCCAGACCACAGACTAGTGTGGGCACCCGTGGGTCCAAGGCATGGGCATTAGGAGAAGGGTGGCCAACCTGGAAGTGTAAGTTTGGCTTCCTTATGATGCCAAGGATAGAGTCAGAAGTCTAAGGGATAGGAGTGAGGCTTACCACATGTTCTGATTTCATCTTAGCCTTCCACATTGCTACGAAAGTACGTGTATTCACATAAAAGAACATACATGATTTGTTTGTGTGATTTATAATTCTTACATAAGTAGGCTTATGGTAAGTGAGCCTCCATTTACAATATTGTCCTGGGCCCCACCTTGGTCAGAAGAGTACTGCTCCACTATGTGACTTGGAGAGGTTTTCCTAACCTCTACGAATCACAATCCTTCCATCTATACAATGGAGATAATAATACCTACCTTTAGCTTGAATTTACTTTTATAATGTCTGTAACAACACAGAGAATATCCATACTAACTGGTCAGTAAATACAATTTACAAACCTTTAATCCTAGATTGATACTCAGAGGAAAGGAAAGACACAAACAACACAAAACAACAGCAAACTCACAACACTTAGGGTTTAATAATGTTCAATTACAGCCACTCACACATTTCTTGAGACTCTTTTAAAAAAGGCAGTCCTCTTCCATGACTGCTTCAAAGCCAAAACAGTGTCACCAATCACAAAATGCCAACTCATTCCTGTCTTTGCCAATATCTATCAGTCCAAAGCTCACAGAGTAAAGGACAGGTCAGTTCCCTTTTGCATATGTTTCACTGGTATCGAAAGCACTGCTTTGAAGAACTGAGCTTGATCTTGACATGACCATAAGCTTTCTCATTCAGTCTATGCAACCCTCCTTCAGAATACTCAGGGGATCTTCTGGGAGAGGTCTCACTTGGGTTGTGAGTCAGACTCAGAAGTTGCATATTTTAAAGTGCAAGAAACTAGAAGTTGCATTATGTTTTCCCTCTGCTCCTGGGCTTTCAGTTTTCGCTTCTTGAAAACAGTTTGCTTGCCAGGAGCATTTTTTCCCCAAATTCTCCCAAGCTGTGAACATAATCTTCTATACAGAACATTTTATATTAGCCAAAGCTGCGTATTAGAAAAATATATATTTCTCCCTAGACACTTAGGCTGTGTAAACAATGCAAGTCATTCTCCTAGAAAACTACATAAATTTTATATATCTTGGTATCAAAATGCTCTCCCCTAATTTAATCAAAATTGATAAATGAGCACAGAAACAGGAGCTGAAGCCCTAAAGATTAATAAATTTAGTCTTCCTTATGTGCCATATGCATATTTACACTACGCAATTAAATGACATACAGGGAGACGTGCAATATCCCAGAGAAGTCCTGACAGCTTTATTAATTCTGCCAACAGCTCACGGGGTTGTTGGTCACAGGGGACTATGTACTGGATTTCTTGCCTATAAGAAGAGTTACTTTGGGAATGGAAATTAATCACCATGACCCCAAAGGTGAGGATCTGAGTTTTTACTTTAAATGCTCGCACTCCATAAATTCAGCAGGTATTCCTTTCCAAATATTCTTCTGAGCAGTATCCACTTTGTTCAGGACTCAGTTTTCACATTCCGTTGGACAATATTTTCTCAGCTTTTCCAGCATGCTTCTGGGATGGCAATTGGACACCCCATCAGGTACCTCTCTTGCCCATGCAACATGCATGCATATTCTATGCAGGAGCAGGCGATGCTTAAAAATTATGAATCTTAAAATAGAGTTTTCATCATAAAAAACTGGAGAGAGAGATCAAATAATGCCTGCTTCCTAATGATAATGAGAATAGTAAATAATTTTAAAGTCCTCACAGCATGCTAAAAAAACTCTCATCTATCTTTCCCATATAATAAATCTATATTATGCTTAAGCCAGCAAAAGCGTATGTAATTTCTATTCTATGGGGGTGTATTTTTGGAAAGGCAAACAAGATGCTGTCTTTTCACCATTCCGGGGTTAGCACACAAAAGACAAAGTGTCGCTTGTCAGATGAATCCTAATTGGCTGATGGGGCTGAGTTTTATGGCTTCACTCCATCTGCACATGAAGACCCGAGCATTAATATGCAGGAAAGTAAAACATGATATAAAGTTCATAGTGCAGAAGTTAAAAGAAGAACACAACACATCCGTCAAATATGATCATCCCAAGACCTGTCAAGAGCCAGCATCAGTAAAAATACTCCTCCTGCATGGGAGACTGAGGAGGTTACAACAACCGAATCCTACACAAGACACACACGGGGAAATCTTTTGACAAATGTATTAAAGAAAATGAGATTTTATGCATCAGAGACCTAATCATAAATCATTCTGAGGGCTGCCCAACTTCTTTTTTTTTGGAAGGTGAAATTTAACTCTCTCCCAGAGCCGAACAGAACCAAAGCAGTTTCTAAAGTCTGCAAAGACATGGATATTGTATCCATAAATGCCAAGTGGCTGATTTCGTACGTCCGGTTTAATAACGTGCTGATTTTGTTCTTAAAAATGGTTGTCTCTAGTCATGTAGACTGGAAAACTCTAGCTGGTGAGCAAGCATGGTGATGCTGGGCTATATCATAGAGGAAGGCACTTCAAACTTTCATCCAATTCTATAGATAACAGTCATATCAGTGGCCTTGGTTGGGCCTCTGCCATGCGGGACAGCTGTCCCCAAACTTTTTGGCCATCAGGGACTGGTTTTAGGCCTCTTTGGGGCTTGGGGGTGTAGGGGGGTGTGCAGTCAAACCAGCCTCAGCTCCACCACCGAAATCAGGTACCACATGCTCACGAGGGGCGAGCAACCTAGATCCCGCGCGTGCTCCGTTCCCAAGAGGGTTGGTGCTCCTGTGAGAATCCAAGGCTGTAGCTGATCCCATAGCAGGCAGAGCTCTGCTCGCCCACCGCTCACCTTCTGCCGTGTGGCCCGGCTCCTAACCCGCCACAGACGGCCCCCCGATCCATGGCCTGTGGGCCGGGGACTCCTGATGCCGAAGGCTTGGGGAATACGGCTGAATATGTCCATCTTATGGGGTCACTAATTTTACGTGTCTTTTTATTGATGAAGAGACCAAGCTTTGGTGAGACGAAATGATTTACTCAAAGCCACAGAGCTAATGAGCCCAAAGGCTGAACTCAGACGCCATCCAGGCCATGAGATGGGAGCCCAGGAAGGCTTTCGACATTGGACGTGTTTGAGACTCTGAGGTTTGTCTCCTGGTGGACACTGGCTCATCCGCTTGGAGGTTTGACTTTGCGCTGACCCCTCACCTGGCTGACTGACTCTGTTCTTTTTACCATTCTCACGCTGCACATGGAAACGTGAAGGCCCATTAATTTTGTGTAGTCCAGCCAGAGCTGCTGGAGCAGAAGACAGGTCCCCAGCTCCCAGACCGGCCCTCTGTCACCTAGATAAGCCAGTGTGTGCACACCGCACCAGGCTCCCATTTCATGTCAGGATCCTTTAGCCATGAATTACTTTCATTCCGTGCACCTCAAAACCTTGCCAGAGGGCCCTCTCTTTTCCTGGACTTGCTGTAATCTCTGTCAGGCGTGCTGCCCTCCGTGCACTCATGCTTTCTTCTCTGAACGTTTCCAGGAAGCACAGGCACGAAGCCTCCTCTTTAGGTAGAATTTTCTGGGTTCTAAGAATGGCTGGCGTGAAGGATAGTAGTGTACGAATAGGACCGAACGACTCTACTAAAGTGGCTGTTTACACCCCATGATCATGAGGGGACGATAACGACCTCATTAGTCTAGCCAGTGAACCATTATTAGCATAATCAGAGCGTGCATAGGTGTCCTGCCGTCTATTTGGACCTTGATGGAAGCAGAAGATGAAACTGACTCCAAGGGATAAGGCAAATGAGCATTGATGAGCTGCACTAGAAAGGCACAGTTCTCACGGATGGGATTCCAGATGGCCAAGCAGCACACAGTGGGAACCTCATTCACAGCCCTTCTGCACGAGGGTAGGAAAGGACAGTGTGAGGGTGGCTGGACAGTATTTATCTGTCCTTGTCTGAAATTTACATTCCATAATCAGTGAATTTACACATTTCCAAACAAAACATCTTTAAAAAGTACCATTTTCATGTGAGAACAGTCATTCTGGCATCTCCTATGAGATCTGTGTTACTGACACCCATGAGGACTTCAGCACAAAGCATACACACTCCAGAGAAGGACTGCTGCATCCCCAAATACACATCCTGTCACGCAGATACAGAATAGGGCATACCACCCATACACACTCACAGACACAGGTGGACACACGTAGATTAGAGAGAGACTCCTGTATAATGAATAACGCACATAAGTTAACAGGAGCAACCAGGGCCACCTTTGACTCTCTGACTGGCTCTCCTGCCTTTGGCGTGAGAGTACACTCATAAAACCACTGCAGAGGGTTACGGGTGATCAGCCAGGACCCTCCTACCTTGGACCACACTTGGTCTAATTCCATTTCACCCCACACGAGCCTGGGCTCTCCAACCAACAGCCTAATCTGAGTCTTGCTGGTAGCCTTTTGGCCTTAGTGTTGATACTGCATCTCTCAGATACCTGATGCTGGATCTTCCCTAAAGAACCCTGATGGTCTAGTTGTCTATATTCATGTTGGCTCACAGGGATTGACTGTCCACTATCAGGTGAACTATCTGGTGTCTTAAAGCCTAATCTTCATATTGTCCGTGATGATTAATGTTTGTGTGTATGTATGAGAATCTTTACACAAAGATTCTCAGCCACAAACTTATTTCTTTGCTGTTTTATAGGAAAAGTCCAATTATTCTCGTTACTTACAAGAACTGGCTCAAATATTTACATGGTTGAAATGAACTCAAGTTTGTAATCAGCTCAGAAGCCTCTCATCAACACCCATGATTTGAGTGTCCAGATACTTCCCAAGGGGAGTCTGGTTTCCATTTTGCTAGCATGTAGAGGTTGAAAACATTCTTTTCCTGTATGTAGCAAAATGAGTCTGTGTAAGGAACAAGTTGCTAATAATGTAAACTATCTGATGACCACCTTCCATCAATAGACGCCTGATATATTTTACCTCCAACCCCCATAATCTGCCATGAGAGACATTGATATGTGCATTTCATAGAAAAGAAAATTGGGCAGGGAAGAAGTAAAACAGTAGGGCTATAGGCATGGAGACTCCATGGGGGTGGAGCTGGGATTCCAGCCAGGGCTTTGTGGATACATATCCCATGCACCTTCTGGCAGAACTATGACCCTTCAGTGAGATTTTGGGGTGTTATTCATATACAAAAAGGTGAATAGAGATCAGTGACCCTCTAACTAAAGTATAAGCTTTGAAAACTTGGCCAGAGTTACCAAGGTGGGTTAGTCATGGAACCATTTATTTTTGATAAGGAAGATGTGGTCTTTGGATTTCACCCTAGGAACCCTTGAACACATATCCACTAATAGTGAATGAGATAAATATATATGGTTCATGTTCTGTATATTTTAAAAACAGTGGCTTGAAGGAGGGCTTTGTCCAGCATGGCGTGCTCCTACCCACCTCCTCTATTTCTTGCCTCCTCCTTGTCTGGGTATCCTATGCTACCCTCTTACTGATGAATAGTCACATTCTCACGGGTTGCTGCTTCCCAGAATTCTGTAGGAATAATTCCACGCTATCTTCCACCCAAAATACCTAGTGCCTTCTCAATGACCTGCAAAGTTCTCTAACCAGTTTGGTGATCTGATTAGTACTTACAAGTAAAAGAAGATCAGGTGATGAATTGTTAATATTTTTATATTCATCTTTTAGTCTGTTGCATTATGTTGGTATTTCATATGGAATAACAATGTTAGCAAAGATAATACTTGCCAGGGGAAAAAAAATCTACCATATACTCAAAAATCTAATTTTTGTATTAACCTCACACTAGATTTACTTTGTGTAGTTATTTCTTATTTTCTACTATTTGATCATTGATTTGTTTATACTTCTCTATTAAATATCCTTTTAAAAAGCCATCTTAAACCTGCTTAGAATGGAATGGATTATAAATATCTGATAAATAGCTACAATAATCGTAATGAAACCAAGAGTTATACTTCTTCAATCTGCGCATGCTTCCCGGACTCATTTAATTAGAAAATCCTGCTTGGGTTGAACCAGCACCCTTTAAAACTACAAATACAGCAATCTTTTCTCTTACTCAAGAACATGAGGATTGGAACCTGAATAGCCTCTGTTTTTGACAGCCAAGAAAGAAGGAAATATCACTGCAGAAATAGCAACTTGCCTGTAGCTCCCAAGTACAGAGTGGCCTGTACTATAAGGCAAACACTGCAGCAGCAGGTGGAGCATCACCTGGAGACTGGAAGTTCAGGATGTAATGAGGTGGATTTGTGTATGAGTCTGGGGTGGGAGAATGGAGAAATGCTACTGTTATTTCTTAATATCATCAGTCATTATTGATATTTTTATGTACGTTGCAGTTCTTGCCTTCTCTCAAAGCTACTTTCTTTGGGGGAGAGAGATAAAATATTATTAAAATAATCCTCTTCATGGGGAAATTGTGGGAAAATATGGAGGCGAATAATTCTGCTGGGAGGAGAGACTGTTGGAAATTCGGGTAGGGAGGACTTCATGGAAGGAATTTGTGCAGGGAGGATGTCTATATTTTAGAGACCTCTATGTTTAAATGAGTCTCAACACAGGCAACTCATTGCCTCTTTAGTTATGAGATTAACTGAATTATCAGACAAATATAGCCCTCCTTAGTGTGAGCACTCACTGATATTGATGTGCATCAATTTTCAGAGTGACTATTTCATTTTTTAATTGCCATAAAGGAATTTCTTATGCACTGAACCCCTTGATCTTTCTAATTTGATCATAAAATTTGAGATGAATAAAAATAAAATAAAAATATAGAGCTATGTCCCTCAAGATATTTTCAAATGACATATTGAAAGGGAGTCATTCTTTGGTAAATATAGTCATTTGTCAAAATTATTTAGGATGAGAAAATTGGACTCTTTGTAAATGAACTAGTATTTCCTTTTAATGCTAAGAATGTACCTGTCTCATTCAAAACATCTTTTATCATGAAGCATATTAAGTTATGCTGATGGGGAGTTTTACTGGATATTGATATATGCACTAAAAATTATTATTATTTAATGTCAAATGACCACTGATGCATATATGTCCTATTACAGAAAGGTATGTAAGTCTTAGAAGGCAATTGCTATGAAATCTTTGCCAAAATGTTGCTTTTTGTCTGGTAGATTCATTTTAAGTAGGGCACCATGATAGCACAGTCACAACTGCATGTCTTCCTGGAGTGTTGCATACCCATTAGAGGGCCAGTGTCTTCCTGTAGCATATATGGTACACAGCTGGCTCCAATTTGAACTTGTACTTTTAAACATGCAGTATTGTTCCATAGTCTTCAAATAATAGAGAACAAGGGAATGCACCATTGGTCTGAGATAGTCAATAGCACACTATCATGTCATCTTGCATTTGTCCAGCCCTTTTGCCCAAACGCAACCTTGTAACCCATCTATGCAACACACTCACAATCTTTCACAAGGTGATTGGCTATAATGAGCTCTCTTTCTTCAGCCGTGTCATCAATCCAACAATTACTGTTTCAAAATGTCTGTCAGCTCATCTTTCTTCATGTACAAAGAGCATATTCTAGGGACACTATTATGTGACTAATATTTGAAAATAGTTTGCTAGGAACAAATTAACGAGGTACTGTACCCTCTTCCTTCCCCTGACGTCTCTGAGCTGTCTTCTCCACATTGGCTCATTCATTGCCCATACCCTAGATCTGTAACTACCCAGCAGTCATTATGCAATCTGCATTGCTGTGTAGTTATTTTCATCATGCCAGGCCATTTGCATGGGTCACTTTCTCACTTGGGGGCTAACACTGAGCTGTTCCTATGAATATCTGTGCTAGATGAGGACAGCTTTAATGAGCTATGGGCAAAAGATAATCCCCAGCAAATGCATCAATTGCATGGCTTTCGAGTCAAATTTATAATGATGGAAAAGTGATTTTAGAGAACATTTCGGTTTTATCACTGTGGAATAAGACAGCCAGGGCAAACAGTCAACAAATTACTATTGAACATTTATTTGTACAAGTCAAAGTAGAGAGATGGAGGTAAAAATTAGACTGGGCTTTGTTTTCCAAAACCACTCTCTACAGTTTCAAGAACAAGACTAGCTCACATGGAGCAACAATTGAAGGGATAATAACTAAAGCAGAGAAGAATTGCTCACGGTCCTAAGAGATGACCCAAGAAAGTAGAAAGTGATATGCAAAAGATCATTTCTACTTGAAGTCATTGAGTCAGGAGAAGTGTCCTTGTGGGCCTGGGATTAGGTTTGAACTGAATCTTAAAAGATGAGAGAATTTTCAGAGGCGGAAATGTGTGTGTGTGGAGAGAGTATGGGGGATGGAAGGAGAATCCAGGTGAAGGTGTTACTGTGACCAGATATTTCACAATGGAGATGCTTGAACATGCACAGCCAGTTATGGATGTACTGAACCGGCGCTGTGTGCTGTAGAAATAGAAGTTGTTGTGTGCAGGCTGGTGTGTGCAGTGCATGGTGCTCACAGCCTACAGAGGAGTTCAGAGGTTATGTGTGAAGACACAGCAGATGACACCAACTCATTAGTAAGCAAAAATGTATTCGTTTCCTAGGATTTCCATTACAAATTACCACAAACTGGGTATTTTACAAAATAAAATTACTGTCTCATCGTTCTGGAGGACAGAAGTCCAAAAGCAAAGGGCTGGCAGTGCTATGTGCTCTCTGAAAGCTCTAGGGAAGAATCTCTCCTTTCCTCCTCCTAGTTCCTGGTGGCTTCTGGCAGTCATTGAGGTTTCTTGGTTTGCAGATGCATCATTTCCGTCCCTGCCTCTTTCCTTTATATGACACTTCCTGCATGTCTCTGTGTTCTTTCCTATTTTGACAAGGGCATTAGTCATTAGATTTAGAGCTTCCTAATTCCAGGATGATTTTGCCCGGAGATCCTTTGGTATTTACAATAGCAAAGGCCCTATATCCAAATAAAGTCACATTCTGAAGTCCCAGGGGCATATGAATTTTGTAGGGACACTCATGAACCAGCTACAACAAGTCTACTTTTGCATACATTAAGAAGTGAACAAAAGAAGAGGGTATAATCTTGTAGCCCCTACATCTACTTCCATGGTATGGAATAATGACTTCGTTCCTCAGAAACGTTAAGCATATTCTTCTCTTATTTGCTGATCTGCATTTTACAGGGCATGTTCCCCCGAAATAAATTAATGTTTGCCTTTAATAGCAATTGATTGAGGCAGGTAAGCCCGTTCCTTGATCATCTTCATTAGTTACCTGCGGGAACTTTTTAGCAACTAAGGTTTCTATACATCCTGCATTATTGTACAGTCTGATGTCACACAAAATCATAAAGACTGTGAACTTTAAAACCGTTAGAACTGAAAATCTAAGTTTTATCTATTAGTTATCTTTTCATCATGCTTAAATTTTGTATTCTTTTTCAGTGGCTTTAGGTCTACAGGTGGTTTTGATTACATGAATATTCTGTTTAGTGGTGAAGACGTCTGGGCTTTAAGTGTACTCCTCAACCCTACTAGTGCACATTGTACCTGACAGGTAATTTTTCATTCCTTCCCCTCCTTTCCTCCTCCTCTCACCCCCGAGACTCCAGTGTTACTGTACCAGGTACAATACTATACTGGTACTGTGCTGTCCTAGGTATAAGTGAGAACATGTGATATTTGGTTTTTCTGTTCTTGCATTACTTCTTAGGATAATGGTCTCCAGTTCCATTCAAGTTGCCGCAAAATACATTATTTTATTCTTTTGATGGCAAAATATTTCATGATGATGATGTGTGTGTACAGTATGTGCATATACTATATATGTGTAATATACAAGAAACCCAAACAAGTCAGCAAGGAAGAAAACCCTCTTGAAAAGTGGACAGACGACATGAACAAACATCTCTCAAAAGAAGATATGCAAATGGCCAACAGACATATGAAAAAAGTGCTCAACATCACTAATCACCAGGGAAATGCAAATTAAAACCACAATGAGATACCACCTTACACTGCTCAGAATGACCATAATTAAAAAAATTTAAAAAACTAAAAATAGATATTGGTTCAAACGTGGTGAAAAGGAATGCTTATACACTGTTAGTAGGAATGTAAATTAGTATCCCACTACTTGGTATCCCACTACCCAAAGGAAAAGAAGGCATTATACAAAGAAGACTCCTGCACTGGCATGTTTATTGCAGTGCGGTTTGCAATTGCAAAGATACAGTATCAACCTAAATTCTCATCAGCTGATCAATAGACAAAGGAAAGGTGGTGTGTGTGTGTGTGTGTGTGTGTGTGTGTGTGTGAATATTCCCATATAAGTAAAAATATTGTTGCCCAAGGGATCAAGTGGCAGCAGGTTTTGGACAAAGATATAGGACATAAGTTCCAAAGATATATATATCTCAACAAGATTGAGTGAATATATATATGTGTGTGTGTGTGTGTATATATATATGATATTCAACACTCAATCTTGTGACTTGTTTGTTTATATTTAGCTTATGTTTGTTGAAAATGACATAGCATTTAATTATTCAAAACCAGCATTTATTAATATCGACTAATAGACTATGTGCCTGGACTGGGTACATGTATTTGAATAAGATGCAGCCTTTAGAGATGCAGAGAGATTAAGTGGCGTTTGAAGTATACAAACAATAAAGGACAGGGTCTGGAGTAGGGCATAGATTCTTTACTTCAAATCCTGTTTTAATTACACTTGGCACTGCTTTTGAAAAGTTCTTTGCGCTTCACCAAATAGGGATGATTCTGAATTTAGTGCCTTATAGGCCTCCCAAAGTCTTTATTTATTTTCCCCTCTAGATCCAGAATCTGTTATTTCCTTGACCTTTCCTTGTGACTTATGTCCTATACCTTTGTCCAAAACCTGCTGTCACTTGAGTCTTTGGGTAACAACGTGTACTTATATGGGAATATTTGTTAGATACTATCCTTGTCTATTGGAAGGAGGGTAAGGAGTCTGTGTCTGCAGTAAAACAAATTGCAAAGCAAGTTATGCTTCTCAAAATCAGTGAAAAGACTGACCTGTTTCAACTGGCTAGCAGGCCACGCTGAAATGAACGCACGATGACTCTATTACTGAGTGTTGCAAGAACAGATGTCGATAAATGGTTCTGAGACTCTGGGCCTCCAGCAAGATGCCCGACATAGCGTCCCATTCTCAACCAATACCCAGCTTTTATTGGAAAGCTATGCTCAAATTGTTTTCCTGGGAACGGATTAAACAAAATGCCAGTGGCTTCAAATCTGGTCATTGTTAACTTCCTGGCCCTCTAGGTGCTTACCTTGTTTCCAGGCCCACTTATATTTTCTGCCTGTTACTTAGTAACCCCTGTCCACCCACAAGCATGACAGATGCTTCATCCATCCTTGGAGCAAGTTGATCAGCATCGCCTCAACAGAGGAAATGCTCAACTGTGCAGAAGCTGCAGAGGGGATCCTACTACCCACTGCTTACCAGCAGGCAGCTGCATGCTATGGCCTCTGGAAACTGTACGTGCCTCTGGTCTAGGAAGATATAGCCAAAAGCATGAGCAGGTTATTTTGAAGATATATAGCATCTTACATTTGAAGGAAAGAAGATGCCTTTGGGGATTCTGTTTGGGATTCTGACAAAGTCTTGATCAGCACTCAGATTTTTTGAGTAAGGATTCACATGTTTGTGGACTTCTTGTTTTTTTTTTTTTTTTGTTTTGGTTTTTTTTTTAGTTGGAGTCTCACTCTGTCGCCCAGACTGGAGTGCAGTGGCCACTCCCGGTCACCGCAGCATCGACCTACTGGGCTCCAGCGATCCTTCCGCCTCAGCCTTCCGAGTAGCTGGAATTATAGGCCTGCGCTACCACGCCCGGCTGATTTTTTGATTGATTGTAGAGATGAGGTCTCGCTGCCCAGGCGGGTCTCGAACCCGCGGGCTCAGGCAATCCACTCACCTCAGCCTCCCAAAGGCGCGGGATTACAGGCTGAGCCACCGAGCCCGGCTGTTTGTGTACTTCTTATACGTCAGGGACATTGGTAGTTTACATAGATCATCTCAGAGAATTCTTGCATCACTTTGATGTAGGTTTTTGTAAACATTTTACAGGTGTGAACTGTAAGACCCTGAGATAAAAAAATACTGCTCAGGTGACACGTTTAGTACGTAGCAGGGATTCAAACTCAGTTTTGCCTCAATCCAAAATTCATGCTCCAAATCCATTCATAAAGGAGAGTTTTATTAAATGCACTTAAATTAAAAGAGATTCCAATGAAACAATATAATCCTGATCCAGTTTAAATGAAAAATCCTCCATTCTCATCATCTTCTTATCTAAATCCATAGCGTATAGTTACAGATTACTGACAGCACTGTATCTATTGGTGGATAAACAAAGGTACTTCTAGCTGAGAAAAAAAAATAATTCAGAGTCTACTGTCCTTATTAGCCTCCAGTCCACCAAGCGCTCTGATAAGTAGTGCCCAATTATTTCTACAATGCATTATTTTCTTTGGATTCTTTCTTGTTTAAATAAGGAAATCGGGCAAAGCATTGAACCACAGAACAATGCACTCAATAAATCCTTAATGTGTCTGTTCATACAGGGTCATGCTGATTAGAGAAAGCAAAGACACATAATTGTCTCAAAGAATTGTGGCTGTTACTTTTTAAAGTAAGGCAGCTGGCATATCTGCCAAGTAGATAGTGCTTTTATTTATTATGAATGTCTCTTGTGCAGTGGGAAGGACAAGGGCTTTGGTTTCAGATGCCCTTTATTCAGATCTCAGCCTGGCTACTCCTTATGGAGCTGGGTTCATGATTAAACTCTATTGACTCATCTTTAAGTAAGGATACCCTCTCCGTTGCAGGATTCAGTGTATAAAAGCATTCAGCACAAATGTGGCTCACGGCAGCTACTAGTATCATTGTCTCCAGTATGCTTAAAAGATGGATTTGGGCAAAACAAACACACAAATACACAAAAACACCTCTTCTGCAATCAAATAGAATCTTTAGTTCACAGGTAGACCAAACTCCATATGTCCTTAGCATAAATTTCATGTGAACAGAAATTAATTCATGAAGTCTTCTTGTCCCTTAGTGACAACGTTGATGTAATCACCACTACACAATGTTAGAGTCCAGCTTGGTTGTTATATCCCTATAGCATGCCTCAGAATTATTGGTCTCTGAATGCAGTCAACATCTATGTGTTGGGGTTGGGCAGACACAAAGCACTGTGTTGTCTTTCTTTCTTTTCTGCGCTCCAGTAAGACATTGGCAATTATTGATAGAATCTAACGGTAATGTGGGATAATTTATATGTTATTATTATCGATGTTGAGTTCTCAGGTCAAGATTTTCCAAATAAGTGGAGCAAAAATTTCTAAATCCTCTAATAACTGTCGGAAAGTCCAAAAAACTTGAATAATCAAAAACTAGAGTTTAGAAGAAATATAGATGAAACATGCTATGTTTAAAGATATATGTGCATATACATACATATATATATATACACACCACATTCATCATTATCTTCAATATCTTCTATAGGTTCTTAGAAACTGTAACTTTAAGCAAGACTATATATATATATATATATAAACAAAATAAATAGATTTTTTATATATATATATATATATATATATAAAACAAAATCTATTTATTTTTCTCATCAATGTTATCATGGAAGGGCATTGAAAACAAAAGACATTATTTGAGGACTTAGTAGACATCTTTTTGCTTAAAGTTACAGTTTCCAAGAACTTAACCAACAATATTAAGTGAGGACTTACCGAATTTAAATCTGTAAAAAAAAAACCATGTAATTTAAATCTATTAATACATATATGTCTTTAAATACTAATATGTGTGCATATACACATACAAATGTGTGAGGGGAGGACCCCCCAAAAATGGGATTTATAAAAAAAACGTGTATTTGTCCTTACATGTTTGAATTTCAGTCGCCTTCAAAGTAATCTTTGTTTGATGCAATATACCTATCAAGACACGTTTTCTACTGCTCGAAACAGTTTTTGAACTTGTCAGTTCAGATGGTCCACATTGGCAAAACATTTCTCTTGGAGGACTTTTATCATCCGGGGAAACACAAGCAAGTAGTCGCTTGGGGCAAAATCAGGTGAATAGGGAGGGTGGACGTGGAAGTCCTGCTATTTTGGTTAAAAACTGCTGAACTGGTGCACTCGCAAATCACTCGTTATTTGGAACATGTTGACATAATCCCCCCAAAAAATCACTGAAGCTGAACGCAGTGTCTCACATTAACGCTAGCTGGCACACTGATGCCTAGGGGCTCCTACAACACTTACCTGGTGGGGGAGGCTTGCACCATAAGAAATTCGCCTCCAAAAAAATAATTTTGTTTTTTGGGGGCTCTCACTTGTATATGTTAAGATGATGTATTCACTTCAGCTGAACTCCACGTTCCACAAACATCAGTTTTTATTCACATCTTTACATTTAAATAAGACTATCTGTAAGGGTTCAAGTTCTCAGAGAAAAAGGTTTCTATGATATTCTTATTGAATTTGCAAACCTTAATACATTAAAGTTTTTTGTAATTATGAAGCTATTTTTTAAAACTCTCTAAAATGTTATAAACAGAAACATGCTGCATTTTCTTACACGGTAATTTGACTTTCCGTTATACAAAATTGACAAAGCCATTTATTGAGTTGTCATTTAATTGTTTCAGAAATTATTCATTAAGTGACAATTCCATCTCGGGAAGAGAACTCCAGCACATTATGTGGAGTAAGGGAGGGGTGTATGAAGGATTCTTTAGCAATAGATTAGCATCCCCACCAAAGAAGGTGAAACAGAACCCAAGGCTCCTGGGCTGCGGTCTTTCCCAGAGATGTCTCAGATAAAAGATGGCACGGACTCAGCTGGGCAGAATGATTGGTCATCATCTGTGAGTCACCGGAAGTGCACAAGCCAATGCATGCCTATGCCAACGGTGCAGCTTTAGATTTCTGGGTATGAGGGTGGAAGGGCAGTCAGCTGGATGGAAGGGGGGGGGACCAAGGGACTAGCCTCTAAGCAGAACTTGTCTGGAAAGCACAGGATCTTCACTTAAATTATCTGTTTATTAAGGTGGCTTAGGAAACCTCTCCCAAGCCTGGTTATTCCCCAACACACACAAATAGATTCTTAGATCCTCACATGCTTGCTTATATAAACACAAAGTCTGAAACACCACATAACCCCTCACAGAAACGCATTTTAGATGGAGAAGACCTGGGAGATGCCCAGGCACGAAAACCCAGGGGATAAAGGCTCCATTCCTTCCAGGGAACATGGTTGTGGAGAATGGGCATTTATGCCTAACCAGTGTTTCATCTTCTCTCATCTACACTCCAATGTCTTCATATTCGAAGAAGGTACTGTGCGCCTCATCCGAATTGCTTACACATGGTGGGTTCACTTGTTGATGCTACTCGCTTGGTCTTCAATTCATCCTTTCTTTCTACTCTGTCTTAGTCCATTTGTGGAACGCTGGCCCTCCATTATCACAATGTCATAAAGGGAGACAGATAGGACAAAAATGTGGTTGCAAACCGAAATAACTTCTGGGGAAAAGATTCATAGTACTTATTCTACTGACAAGTCAGAAGCTTTATGCCCTCATCCTTGAGCCCATCTGTGCATATTCCTTCATTGTGTACCTGTCCATGCATTTATCTTAGCTCTGATGGGGAAATTTCTACATTCTACTCTTGAAGGCTCCCTAATTTAGTGCGTGTAGAATGTGCCTAACAGATGTTTGATATCCTAAATTACAATCAGACAGGACAGGGTGTTAGAGGTCCATGATTCCCCGGGAGAGATTTTTGCAAGTGCATCTAGTTTTCCAGACAAACAAGCACCTATGACGTTCAGATTGAAATAATTCCAGCCCAAATTGTATGATTTCCTCTCTGTGCTTCCAATACGTCGGGGGGGGGGGAAATCACTGTTCCCTTTTTCTGTGGATTCCTGAATTAATTTCTGAAAAATTCTTGAGTCACTAAATCAGAGAATTAAATCTCAAGGCAAGTTTAAGATGCTAGACAAACTAGGTGGCATCATTCAGCTTCTCTCTTGAATCTTGAGAGCAGCTGCGGCAGCAGACGTGCCCTTTGGTCACAAGGCGGTGGGGAGGACATTCTTCGGAAGGAACAACTGCAATTGACCAGAGATGTGACACGTAAAATTGGTTACTGCTCACGCTCTTATTTTGCTTGCGCTCTACTTTTATTAGCACCACGTGATCAGCAACTATAATTACTTGAAATTAACAAAAACGGAAATCAGACTTAACAGTGATCGAAACTTGTGGTTACTCTATTATGCTTTCCTTCTTAATGTCTACTGTTATTATTGTAATAATAAACTCAGTGAGTTTGCTTTCCACTAAACCTTTTTTTTTTTAGTACTTGCAAGACTCTTGGCCTTGTTGAGGTCCCTGCCAGGCCTGGAATCTTTCCATCTGGCTACAACCAAGTAGACACCTGGGGCTCCAGACATTAGCCAAGAGTCTTTTTCTTTCGGCGTCAGTAACTCCCCCAGGTTCTACCTCTATTCCTTCTGTCTGCTACCAGGACTCTGGGCTAATTGTCTTTAATGAGCCTGCCTGGATAACTGTCTTCACCTAAAACCACAAGGAGATCTTACTTCTCCACTGAGCATTAGGTTTATTAAAAAAAAAAGAGGCTGACTTAATGAGTTTGCTTTCCCTTTTGTATACACAGCTCAAAAGAAAAAACTCCGAGTGCCAGTGTCCTCTGGGTGTCTTCACCAGGTATATAACATACACCTGCCTTTGACAGTAATCATACCCCTTATATTTCTTTAGCACTGTGTGAAACTCCTTGAATGCTTTAGACCACTTAAAGTTTATACAGTGGTTCTCAAAGTGAGGTCCCTAACGTACAGCACCTGCAGCACCTGGGATTTTGTTATCAATGCGAACTCTTAGCCCATCTCAGGCCTACTGGACATGTTCCCCAGGTAGGGTTTAGCAAACTCTGTCTTAGCAAGTCCTATGGGATATTCTGGTGTACGCCTTTTTAAAAAATTCATTTTTTGTAGAAATGGGATCTCATTGGGTTGCTCAAACTGGTCTTGAAGTCCTGGCCTCAAGCAGTCCTTCTGCCTCAACCTCCGAAAGTGCTAAAATTACAGGTGTGAGCCGTTGCACCTGGTCCTAAACTCATTTCTGAGAATGTTTCCTTTACAGATCACATGAGGTAAGTATCCTCATTATACCCACTTTACAAAAGAGAACACTGAGTCTCCTAGGATTGTAGTGATCTATCACAAGCTCTCTGTCAGACTTAAAACCTGAGATGATCTCTATGAGAAAATAAAGAAAAACAAACAACATTGCACACGGTTGCTAAAAACTAAACGAATAGGCAAAAAGATCTCTTCCTCCATCATTCTACTTAGTTAACCTAATTTAATACATTTACATTAAAAACCTTAACACTTTGCTGCATGTTAAAGTTGAGATCTTAACCCTGCTTTCCCTTCATCTAAGGTGGGTCGCTCCAAAGCCTAACAGGTTCATAAATATTAAAAATACAATTATAAGCTGAGTTTGTTGTGAATCATTAAGGACCTCAACAATGAGATTAACTTAACAGAAATGGATTTAGAATAATTCATTTTAAGCAGATCATCCTCTATATTTGGATATCAGCTGCTGGATCTAATCCCATTACAAATGTAACCCATTTGTAGGGGGCTGCAGACATCTGCTCTTCCCTAGAAAGTGTCCATATGAATATTAATCCTGAAGACTACATGTTGACTCCCTGTCCATGTGATGTGTTTAAATGCCACATGTGTGAACGAGTGAGTGCATTCACTCCTTCAAGAGGCTAGACCCCATGTTGGGAAGTTTTCTGAAACATCTCAGCAAATTCCAGTGCTAAGAAGGGAAAACAGATGGGCATCTGTGAGGAACTTTCGAGGGCTGAGTGTGGAGCCAGAGGGCTGGAGGGAGCCCGCTGCGGCTGGGGTAACGACCAGCTGTTGCTTTCACAATGCCGATTGGCCAGTTGTTCCCCATGTCTTTTCTGCAGAGCTTCATCCCATGATAAGAGCATCTCGGATCAGCAGAAGGGCTGAGAACAGAACTACTGAAATGGTTGAGGGGGAATGCTGAGCTTCGAGAGCCTTTAGTTCTGACAGTTCTAAACTAGCTCCACCGTGAAGCCTGGGGTTTATCTTCACCGTGAAGCCTGGGGTTTATCTCCATGCATTTTCCATCATAACCAACCCACAGGGCAGCCCACATACCAAGGAGTCGGAGCAAGAAAGTGTGGAGGAATGAGTGCAATGGGCCTGAAAGATTCTGGATATATACCTGCCACAGATGGAGAAAAATACCTACCACAGAGATGTCAAGTGACAGTTTCAAGGTCACACAGGCAACCAGTGGTGCAAATGGAATCTTCCTCTACTCCCAAGTCACTGTATTTCACTCTTCCCCTTGCTTCTGTTGGCCAGTGACATAGTGATAACTTGCCTTTTCACTGGTGATCTCCACTAAATAAAAGAGCAAGATTCTAGGCATACTAAGTTCTTAATTGAGTTTTTATAATGTCCAACTATGAAATTGATATCTCATTGGAAAGTTTATATGTGTGTGAGAGAAAACTATTAAAATATCCTGACAGATATATTTGATATCATATTCCTATATATATCTTTATTATTTAACAAATAAATGTTGAAACAGAAAAGTATCAGCAAACATTGTTAAAGTGGCTAGCGAATAGTGATGTCTTTGCTAAAGAAAATAATGGTGATGCTGGAAGTCTACAATCTCTATCCAATCTCTCTCCTCCAACTTATATCTCTGGCTAGAGAAATTTTGCATCTAAACTGAAGAATTCTTTGTGTCGCCAATACAACATATACGTCTTCCTTTGAGCTTTTGGCTTACAGCATTTCTCCTACTATAAAAGTACCTCCCTTTTTATCATTTTCTTTCCGCCTTCTCATATTTATTGAGTTTTTATTAGGTAGGCAGTACTCTGTAATTGCTGAGAAGCCAATGTAACTTAAACATGGTCCTGCCAGTTCAGTTCCCCTAAGTCCCTCCCACTCATACACTTCCAGGCACACCCTCTCTGACAGCTTTGTGCCTGTGAACTACCGTCAGTGGCGCCTATATGAACATATACTGCTTTGCAGCGTCATTTATCTGTCTTCGTAATGGAGCTGCACACCCAGGGAAGGGGAGACTGCATCTGAGGCCCCTCTGTATGCCCAGCACTTAGCACCATGCTTGGCCTATAAGAAGAGCTTAAAAGATAGATGTTGATGGTATTGAGATTCTCACTCTCAAATTGTTTTCTGAAATTGATAAGCTTAAAATACTATATCAAACAGTGATCAATACTCAGGATGTTCTAGGCCAAATTGGCAGAATAAATGTGTCTAAATCATGAAGATTGGAGAGTATCTCCCAGGGAACTTGGAAGTCACTCAAGGATGAAAGCGGGGAACTAATGACCAAAATGTATAATCCATTGCTTCGATTGACCTCTGTGTGAGAAAACTGCCAAGTGACAAGTGCGAGTCCTTCGTGTTAAGGCAGATTCCAGAAAGCTATAGGAAATCACAGACCATCATAGTGTGCAGGCCAAAAGATTATATAATAAAGTACTAGACGATGCATGTATTGGGGGAGAGGCAGCATGTTTCACAAGAGAAAACATATTAAGCTGAACCTTAATAAAATACAGAATATTCACAGGGGACAGCACCAAGTGAGGGGACCTGTAGTTAGTCACATGCAGAGTGGCTGAGGATACTGGTGCGGGTGGACGGCGGTGGGGGTCAGCTTGACAGTAAGGATATTGTGCTGGTTAAGTACAGAATCAACATCTCTAGTTCTTCATGGACATAACAGGGACAGTACGTGTTTCTTTGGGCACATCTTTCAGAATGACTGGAAACAAAACCTGTTCTGGGTGGAGTTAGTTAAGAGAGTCATTTCTTCCAAATAAGGTTATACGCTTAACCAAGCACTGGGTCACATTGCTGCTCAGAGTTGGAATTTTAATATTTGCGTTGCTTTGGCAAGTCTACACACCACCCAGGAAGGTATCGGGATCCGCACAGACTCTAAAATTGTGGCTGAGTGTGTGCCTGGGCCACCTTCACGCCTGATTGTCTGGGGAATCAAGGGACTCTGCCTTGTTCATAAATCACGATGCATCACTAAGCGGCTACTTGCTGGTCTCATTCATAAGCATTCCGTTCAGTGCCAGACCAGAAACTCTCCCAATTGGATTTTTAGGGCACGAAGACTTGCTACCACACATTGGAAAGATATCCTTTCAGGATTCTTGCTCTGGAGTGAACTTTGGGAGATAAACTAAAGCTTTTGGATACTGACAAATGGATGCCCCACGCATGGATTGCTCTATGTGTGTACTGTTTGATAAATCAATTTTTGAAAGCATGACAAACTCTGTATCAATTAAAAATTCAGGATCAGGGAAGGATCAGGAGGAAACATATTCAAAAGATTCTCTACTTCCTTGATACGTCATCCTTAAGTCAATATTTGATCTTGATGTTTTTAAGTACTGGCTTTTTATGAAAGTTAAACAACAATTTAGACAGTTTTACAAAATCTCATGTTTGGATACCGCTCTTGTCTTACTTATAAGGCTTAACTCTCGCAAGTCTATAGTCTTCGAATCTGAAAAAGAAAAAAAAACCCTCAAGGTATATTTTATCCAACAGCATAATCTGATGAAACTACCAATAAATGTTAGCCCATAGGCAGTTCTTACATATTTGTGAAGTGTTTGTAAAACACCCTGAAGGCTTAGACAATTTCAGAGAGTTTACTACATAAATATTTACTACATAAATAAATGCGCTTAGGTATTAATGGTGCTTTCACACTCTTATATTTAGCAACATGTGGATTAAACCAGGGGTTTGAATATTATTCTTACAAAGTGGGCCTGACAAAGTTATCACTTAAGTTCAGAAATGTAAATCAGTTTGTGAAGAAAAAAAAGAGTAGTAAAGGAAGAACAGGAAGTACAGTTTTGCAATCAAGAATATTTAAGAAGAAAACATAGTTGTGAATTATGGTGCCACCAGTTTCTGGTGGAGTGAGCTTGTGAGTGTAGGTCTCTGTGAGCCTTAAGCCTCTTGTTCGTGGAGATGTTAATAATGAATCATCAAACTTTATAGAATGAAGCTTTTTTATATTCGTATAGAATTACATTTGCTTACAAATGTGGTGTATCGTAAGTGTTTAGTAGCTGCTAGTTGACCCAATATTAAGATAAGTGGACATCGATTTTTCCAGATATAAGCCTAGCTCCTGTACATGACTTATCAAGGTGTTCTTGCCTAACTGTACTGTATTTTACTCTTTAAAGTAGAAGTTGTGAAGTTCCCTCCTCAAATCACTTCTTCTTCCAGTATCTGCAGCTGACAGGCCGATCCTTAAGCTGCCTCTCTCCCAAGTGCTCTGCGAGCACTGCAAGCTTCTCTGGGATAGCTGTAGCTGAACTGACTACCTCTTGCAAATAGAGGTCCCTGCCTTTCCTTCTCTGCCTGCCGAGTGACTTCTACTTGCCTGTCAACATCAAGTCTGTTTGGGGCATGAAGCAGGGAATACGGTTACTCTTGTTTCTCCACCCTTCATTTACGGGAACCCTAGTAATCCTGCAGTTCTCTAAATAACCATTCCAAAATGAATTCTTGCCATGTGGCCAGTAATACTGGGCATGGGACACATGGACATGTAAGAGGGAGGCTTGCTGCTCTTAAGGGACTTGGAATCATTTGTAAGCACAGGTCATCCAACAAGGGCAAGAAAGTGAAAAAGGCCTATGGTTCACTGCTCACAAGCCAAGAGGAATCACCATCCCTTGAAACACATCCTGATACACAGGGTCAACTGAAAGCAGGTCACTTGGTTCTGAAGAATATGAAACTCGGAGCTTAAAAAAAATGTACACAAAATAACTCAAAAGTACAACTCATTCTGAAAAAAAACCAGTCTGATGGAAAATGCCAGAGAAAACAAATAATCCCCCATTTATTTGTTCCTTTAAAGTCAACACAAAACCTTAAAATTGTTCCTTAAAATGGAAGGGGTATTTCTCATTTCTCATATTGAACTAAAAAGCAAATACAACAAAAACCTGTATAAATTGATGAGTGCATCTAAATTGAGGAAAAAATTAGTCTCCAAAAGACTATTTCGAAAAATGAAGAAAATCCATGCCTTCTGTGGATGTTCAAGTGATCCAGAATAAAAATGAGAGTAATGATGTTCCCAGGATTCACTCTGCCGTAACTAACCTAGATCCTCAATTTACTACTGTCTGCAGCATGACGGGTAGGCAATTACAGAATAATAATTAATATATAAAATGGAAGTTGCTGTTCTTTTCAGTGAAGTCAGTGCCACTTCACTGAAAAGAGCAACAGTGTAAAATTAATTGCTATTGATTTAAGGGAGGGGATTCTGAGAAGAAAGCATATGCCACCCACCTCTAAATCTTCACGTTTTACATACATTTGGATTTTTAGAAATTTTATTTTATTTTTCCCTAAATTAAAAGTCATATGAACTAACAAATTGTTTTTTTCAGTGCATGAGGTTCTGAAGCGACCTCCAGGTGACTTTCACTATCTGCCTCTCCTTCTCTGTTTTCTCACTGAATAGTTTGATGACAGCCTTTCACCCACCTGGTGAGGCCAAGAGCCAGGGCTGGGATGGGTGGGAAAACGTTTTTTTTTTTTTGACAATTTGGAGCAAACTGCCTTTCACTTCCAAGCTAAAGGTCATTTATGATGGCAGAGAAATTCTGAATTTTACATTTGTCTCGCATTTTAATTCTTTCAATTGTTTTCAAATCTGGAATAAAGGCTATTCAGCGCAGTGGCTTTAAAGTCAAAGTAGACTAGGGATTCCCATGCCAAGATTCACAAACTGGGCAACTTTGGTCAAGTGACATAACTGAGCTGGTTGACATTTGGCAAAATATATAACATTCCTGGCACATAATAAACACACAAATAAATGAGTAAATAAATACTTAGGAATCTAAGTATAATCTAATTAGCAATCAGATTTTGGTGGTGTATTTCTCCTTTTTAAAAAATATTTTTTTAAAAAATAAATAAACTGAGGCTGAGTCACTGAATTCCCGGGGGGAGAAAGGAACACACTCTTTGCAGCAGACACCATAATGTTCCTAGAAACTGAAGCTCTGCCGGACTTAGGATTTACACACTGTCTAATTATTCCTAATGGGCACTCCACAATTATGAAGCCACCAACAGTCTGGGTATTGGAAAATGATGGAAAAGTTCACTGGTTACTGTTAGCATATCTCGGTTTTATCCGTCAAGATAGAAAAGATGCCCTACCCAGATGCTGTCTTCTTGCTTGTACTGTTTCCAGTTGCGTCCTGTGTCACTGAACATCAGGCCATAACTTGTCACCCAGTCAGAGCTTCCGTATCTTCCCTGCGTGGCCACTGCTGTAATCTCCACTCTGTTTCCCAGGTCCATCTGGAGCCACTGTTGAGCGTTGGAATCTGCTGGGGACCAACCACCAGTTCCTGGAACAGGATCAGAGAGAGAGAGAGAGTTATAGTGGTGTCTTACCTAGCTACAACTTTGAACTATCAAAGGGAAATGAAACAGTGCAACTCAGGTGACTTTACCCCCAAATATGCCACACTCTTCTCTGCCTCTGTACTTTAACCCTGCTGGTAACTTTCTGTGCTCAACTTTCATCCTCTACCTCCATCAAATTCCCCCTCATGGTTTGAGACTCATTTCAAAAGCTCTGTCTTCCATGATTCTTTCCCTATTTCCTCAGTAATTATAGCTTCCATCTGAAGAATTCCTAGTGAAATTTGTTGATTTATTTTCTGATGACTTAAGAAAGTTGATGGCAGATATGTACAAACTAGCCTTGCGTCCTCTCTGTGACTGGTATCTTCCTTCCTTCCTTCCTTCCTTCCTTCCTTCCTTCCTTCCTTCCTTCCTTCCTTCCTTTTCTTTCCTCTTCTTTGTCCTCTTATTTCTCTCTCCAAATATGTACTATGAACCCGCCACAGACCAGACATTGTGCTGTGGATACAAAGATGAAAGGACACTCACTGACTATGCCTTTGAGGGGTATCATTCCCTCATTCAAGAGATGTTCACTGAACACCAGGAGCATGCTGGGTGCTGAAGAAAGAGAGAGATGCTAACAAAAACATGTAATGTGATGTGAAAGAAGCCTTCACAAGAGCAAACAACGGGAACACGGGGGCAGAATGTCTCAGGAGGTGATCAGAAGGGCCTTCTGGAGACATTACTGGTAGAGCTGAAACCTGAGGTGAGTGTAGCCATGCCCCAGGAAAAAAAGGGGAAAGTTGGATAGAGAACAGCCAGGGCAGAGGGAAAAGCATAGACTAAATCTCAGAAACATGTCAGAGTCCAACACATCCTTAGATGCACATGGAGTTCAGTATACTTGACACGCAGGAGCATTCAAACATGTTTTTCAAAAAGTCTCTTGGCTCCAGAATTTCATTATTCATCATACTTGAAATTTGCTGAAGATCATTATTAGCTCTTGCTTAGTTGGAAGACTTGTGGCCGAAGTTTTCTGTTTTCACTTCTCATAGGAATAAAAAAAGACAACACTCACTTCTACTCATCCAAGTTCACAACACTTCAGAAACCTGAGTAGGAGCTATCGCAGACCATCTCACACCTCGGCTAGGGTGGCGTGGAAGGAACTGCTCTGTCAGCCACTTTGCTCAGGACATCAGGTTGGGAGTTCATTCAATTTTTAGTTCAGAGAAGCTAATCAAGAAACTCCTTTTTTTCCCCAACCTATGCTATTAAAAATCATTTGAGTGATGTTTCAGTCTATTTTCTTGCCGCCTTGGGAGAAGTCAGTTGAAGTTCTGCTTGGTCACTGAGTGACTTTTTACAGCCCCAGTTCCCTGTGCAGAGTCTCTCACAGTATGAGAGGAGAATGAAGATGCAGGAGACAGGACATAAGACTGAACTTATTCGGGCCATAAGGGATGTCCTGCAAGGTATGGTTGGCTTTCTTGTGGTAAACGGCCAGTCCCTAGTAGCTTTTTTTTTCTGAGAAGAAAAAAAAACAACTAGATATCAGTCAGAGAGGGGATGTAAGTCTAGTGTTTTGAATCTTCCTGAGAAGATTCCAATGTAGGAAAGAAAGATAAGAGAATGTGCTCAGCACCTTCTGAGTTTTATTAAGTGTTTTGCAAAGCATGAATAGAGTGACTGATATTGCAGACATTCACTAATATTCATTCCATCTTCCTTCCGTGGTAATAGAAATGTGGTAGGTGCATGTCTTAATGGCATTTCGTAGTTTTCGGTACTATGGTCGCTATGGCCACATGGCCAAGTTCTTTCCAATAAGAATATGAGTGGGAATAAGACATGTCACTTTAGGCTAACATACTTCTCCATTTGCTTTCCTCTCCCACGCTGATGGATGCAGCTGACAACAAGTTTCTAGATGATGGCAAAACCACAGCATGAAAAGATTCTGGATCCCTGCATCATCCCACGAGAAAGCACCTGCCTACTTTGACATACTCCCCAACCTGTAAGATGAATGAGAACTAAACACCTCTTGGGTTTAAGCCATCACGCATTGGAATCTAATACTGCAGTTCAGCCTATTTTAATACACAACCAATATTCTGTAAAGAGCGTTACGCCCATTATAGTTGAGGAAACTGAGATCCAGCAAGTTTAGAACACTTGGCATCCAGGATTCAAACCGAGGGTGAATCCAGCTTCTCGAGATTACTCTCTAATGGGAGGGGTGTTTATAAAAAACTGAAAATCAGTAAGGAGGAAAAGTCACCTCCTTTAAGGAGGCACGGGAGCAGGGTTTCGGGTATTCTGAGACGCGAGATCCAGAAGTACATTTTTACCTATCCACTCTGTCTTTTCAACATGGTCACAATTTCCACTCCTCTCTGCGTTTCCCCAGCTCCTCGACACTGACAGATTTATAAATGGAGAGTTTTTACATTTCCAAAAACAAAAGTCATTCTGAACCCATCTTCGTTTTTTCCACTCAGTGTCTCCTGCTGCCCAGTTCAGAAGCCTGCTCTCTTCTTAAGTGAAAAACCAGCCAACTTGGCGAAACGGTATGATCTTGGCAATATGAAAGCATGGCAGAATGTCATTTTATACACTAATTTCTTCTGAGTGGCGAATGTACAAATGATTCTGTACTTCTTTGCTTTTTTCATATAACTTTTTGTATCGTCTGCATGCTTTGATAAGCTGAGAATCTTATCCCTCATATACAAAAATTGCATAAAGAATATGTGTAGCAGTCTGGGAGCGAGTGGTATAATATAGGACTTTTGCTTTTTTGTGTGACTATCACTATTTTTGGCATGAAAATCCTCAAGCCTTAACCATTTCATTTTTTCCCCCTCAGTACTCCACAACTAGACTTCTTAGTCAGGCCTTAAAGTTCATTATTTGCTTATTCTAATTAGCATGTGATAAGAATTTATGTGGAAAATGAAACAAAAAAATTATATGGCAAGGAACTTTCCCTTGCAAAGGGTAAAATCACAAAAGACTGACCAAAAAAACTTAATAAAACAAAACAAAAACAGAAAATAGAGGGAGGTTTTGTGTTAAAACAATTTCTTTAAATTTGTCTACAGAAAATCATAGCTTTCATTTGCCCACAGTAAAAACTTTAGCTTATTAATATCCCCAAAGTTAACCAAAATGGAATAGTTGCTGTTAGCATTCATTAAAACATCAAGTTAAACATTTTCTGAACCACAGAGCTTCAAGCTCTTAAGATGGAGGGATACTATCTGGGTGATAATTGCCCAGGACTCTTTCCTGCTGTTGAAGATACTCCCTGCATTACAGCTAATAGACAAAACACCCAGGGTTTGCCACGGTTGCCATGGCAGACATTGTGTTCCTTCTACCAAACAATAAATGTGTTTTTACAAATGATGAGAATACCTGAAGAAACTATTTGTAGTTGCTTTAAAGACACAAAGCACCCACGCTAGATTCCTGGTTTGGATTATTCTCTAAATTGGGGGTGTAACATACACACAAATATGTGTATTTAGCCACTCGAAGGTATCAACAAGAAAGCGCTGTCTGAAAGTGTGGCTGATGTTTCAAGAACTATTAACTACAAAAACTCCCATAAATTCTGCAGTTTAAGGTTAAAAGGTATTTAACAGAAGTTTAAAATTAAAAGTTTAAAAGGAAGCATTTGAATTAAAAAATATCACCTTTGGTTTTTAAATTTATTTTAACTCTATTTTAATGTTGTGAGATACAGGTGAGGATTTCCTACATAAGTAAATTGCATGCAGGTGAGATTTGAGCGTCTCCCCCTGCTAATGAACATGGTGCCTGACGGGCAATTGTATGCTCCTTACCCCCCACTTCCTGTCCGCCCCCATTAGCAGGGTACAGTATCAGCTGTTGTTGTCTCTGTGCTTATGTGCCCAATATTTAGGGCTCAGTTATGAGTGAGAACATTCCATGTTCATTTGTTCTTTTTGTGTGTGTGTCAGAGTTCACTTAGAATGATGGTCTCCAGCTGCATTCGTGTGGCTACAAAAAACACACTTTTGTTCTTTTTTATGACTGCATAGTATGCTATTGTGTATATTGTGTGTATATTTTCTTTATGAAGTCCACTTTCAGGGATCATCTGGGTTGGTCCTTGTTTGTACCATTATGGATAGTGTCTCAATGAACACACATGTGTAGGTGTCTTTGGTTTAGAACAATTTATGTTCCTATGGGTATATCCCCAAAAGGGATATTGCTGAATCATATGGTAGCTTAATTTTTTGTTATTCGAGAAATCACCATACTGCTTTTCACAAAGGTTAAATTACCCTACATTCCCATCGACAGTGTGAAAGCATTTCCTTTTCTCCACAGTCTCACCAGCACCTGTTGTTTTTGACTCTAATTGAGAGCCATCCTGAGTGATGTGAGGCGGTATTTCATTGTAGTTTTGACTTGCTTTTCTCTGATTATTAGTGAAGCTGAGAATTTTTTTATATGTTTGTTGGCTACTCGGGTGCCTTACCTTGGGAAGTGTCTGTTCATGACATTTGCCCACTTTTTAATAGTATTATTTATTTTTCTCCGGTTAATTCATCTGAGTATCTTGCAGAACCTGAATGTTAGGTCTTTGCCAATGAATAGCTTGCAAATCTGTTTCCCATTCTGTGGGTTGTCATTTTACTCTCTTGATGGTTTCTTTTGCTGTACAAAATCTTTTTAGCTCGATAAGGTCCCACTGATAAATTTTAGCTTTTGCTACACTTGTTCTTTTAGAACTCAGCCGTGAATTCACCGCCTTCTCTGAAGTCCAGAAGGGTGTTCCCTAAGTTTTCTTCTAAGCTTCTTAGAGTTTGTGGTTTCACGTTTAAGCCCTTGATCTATTTTGAGTTAATTTTTGTATATGGTGATAGGTAGAATTCTAGTTTCATTCTTCTGAATGTGGGTTGTCAGTTTTCCCAGCACTGTTTGCTAAATATGATTTCCTTTTCCCAAAGTGTGCTTTGGTTGGCTTTGTCAAAGATTAACTGATTAAAAGACCATGGTTTTATTTCCAGATTCTCTGTCCTGTTCCATTGGTCTGTATGTTTATTTTTATACCAGTGCTATGCTTGTCTTGGCTAAAAGAGCCCTGTGGTACCTTCTGAGGACTGAAAGTGTGACACCTCCAGCTTTGTTCATGTTGCTGAGAACTGCTTTAGCTATTCAGCTTCTTTTTTTGTTTCCCTATGAATTTTTATATTGTCTTTTCGAGGTCTGTGAAAAAATGGTGCTGGTGATTTGATAAGAATTGCATTGTATCTGCAGATTGCCTTGGGTAGGATGAACATCTAGATGATACTGATTCATCCAATCCATTGGCATTATTTCCATTTGTTTGTGTCATCTTTGATTTCTTCAAGTAGTATTTTGCAGATTTTGTAAAGGTCTTTCACCTCTTTGGTTAGATGGATGTTGAGGTATTTGTGTGTGTGTGTGTGTGTGTGTGTGTGTGTCTATGGCTATTGTGAATGGAATTGCATTTTTTGTTTGGTTCTCAGACTGCTTGTTGTTGGTGCAGAGAAATTCAACTTTTTTTTAGCATTGATTTTGTACCCCAAGACTTTACTGAAGTTGTTTATCAGTGTGAGGAGGTTTTTGACAGACTCTCTAAGATTTTCTAGGTATAGGATCATATCATCTGAAAAAAAGAAATAATCTAACTTACTATTTTTCTATTTGGATATCTCTAATTTATTGGCTAGGACTAATTGCTCTGGCTAGGACTTCCAATATTATGTTAAATAGGAGAGGTGTCTTGTTTTACTTCTTAGGAAGATTGTTTCCAGTTTCTGTCTATTAAGTATGATGTTGGTTGCAGTTTTGTCATAGATGGCTCTTATTATTTTGAGGAATGTTCCTTTGATCCCTAGGTGTTCAAGGATTTCTATCAAAAGGGAATGTTAGAATTTATCAAATGCTTTTTTTTCATCAAATTTTTTTTGCACACAATCAAAAGGTGGTTCTTGGTTTTACACCTGTTTCTTTGGTAGATTACATTTATTGATTTACTTATGTTGAACCAGCCTTGCATTCTGAGAATGAAGTTCACCTGGTCATGATACTTAATCTTTGAAATGGCTATTAGATGGAATTTGCTAGACTCCTATTGAGAATTTTTGCCTCTCAGTTTATTAGGCAAATTTCTTTCCTCGATGAGTCTTTTCCATTTTTGTGTATCAAGTTTGGCTTAACATAATGAGTTAGGGAAAATTTCTTCCTTCTTGTTTGCCTGGAATACTCTAAATAGGATTGATATCAGCTCTTCTGTGTATGTCTTATAAAATTCAGCTGAGGAAACCATCTGGCCCAGGGGTGTTTTAGTGTGTGTGCTATGGAAAGGTTTCTTTTTACTGAGTTGATTTCTTGAATTGTTATTGGTCTTTTTAGGTTTTCAACCTTTTCCTGTTTCAATCTTGGGAGGTTATGTGATGCTAGGAATTCCTCTGTTCCCTCTAGATTTTCTAGTTATTCGTATACAGATGTTTGTAGTAATCCCTGATGATCGTTTGCATTTCTTTAGGATTAGTTGTAATAGCAAATTTTCATTTCTAATTGCATTTATTAAAACTTCTATCTATCTATCCATCCATCCTCTATCTATCTATCTATCTTTGCTATTCTGGTCAGGGTTCTGTCAATCTTATTTCTTTCAAAGAACCAGTTTTGCATTTTGCTGATCTTGTGTATGATTTTTTTTTTTTTTTTTGGTTTCTATTTCATTAAACTGACTTTATTTTAATAATTTCCATTTTTCAAATTCTGTGACCAGATTATTCTAGTCTTTACAGCTCCTTTAGGTGCAACATTAAACGATTTTTTAAGATGCCTCTATTTTCTTGATTTGTGCATGAGATGCCATAAAATTCCCTCTCAGCATTGTTTTTATGATATCCCAGCGGTTTTAGCATGCTCTGTCTTTGCTTTCATTTATTTCTACGAATCTTTTATTTCTGTGTTCATTTTTGTGTTAACCCAAAAGTCATTCAGAAGCATGTTGCTTAATTGCCAAATATTTGTGTGTTTTGGGGTTTTTCTATTGGTGATGATATTTATTTTTATTCCACTGTAGTCTGAGAAGATACTTGGTATAATTTTGACATTTTAAAATTTGCTCACATTTGATTTATATCTGATTATTTGATCAATCTTGGAGTATGTTCCATGTGCTAACAAGGAGAATGTATATTCTGTATTTGTTGGGTGAAGTGTTCTGTCGATTTCAATTAGCTCCAATTGTTCGAGTATTGAGTTAAGGTTCTGGATTTCCTTGTTAGCTTTTTGCCTCAATGATGTGTCTAAAGCTATTAGTGGGGTATTAAAGTCTGAGACTATAATTGCATGGTTGTCTATGTCCTCTCTTAGTTCAACTAGCAATGTTTTTAAATTTGAATGCTTCTATGTAGGGTGGAAATTGTTTTATATATATGTTCAAGATGGATATTTCTTAATGATGGACTGAGCCTTTTAACATTATGTATTGTCTTTCAGTGTTCTTTTTAACTTACTTTCATTGATTGAAAGTTTGTTTTGTATGATATAAGAATAGCTACTCCTACTCCTGCTCATTTTTGTTCTCCATTTTCCTAGAAGATCTTTCTGTAGCCCTTTTGCATCTGTGAGTGTCCCTTGTGGTGAGATGGGTTTCCTGAAGGCAGCAGAAAGCAGGATCATGCTTTTTTATCCAGTTTGCTACTCTGGCCTTTTGAGTGGTGCATTCTAACCATTCACATTTAAGTTAATTATTGATATGTGGGGGTTTGATCTTGTCATATTGCTAGTAAGAGACTGCTTTGCTTTTTAGTTTTTGTAGTTGATTTGTATGGTCTGTGCATGCCCTGTGTTTTTGCAATGCGTGGAACCATTCTTTCTGCACTTAGAACTTTCTGAAGTGTCTCTTGAAGGGCTGATCTGGAAGTGGTATATTCTCTTAGGGACTGGATGCCTGGGAAGGATTTTAATTATCCTTCATTGATGGAGCTTAGCTTGGTGGGGTAGGAAATTTGTGAATGGAATTGCTTTCCTTTAAGAATGTTAAACATGGGACCCCAGTCCTTTCTGGCATGTAGGGTTTTTGCTGAGAAGTCTGCTGCAATTTTGACAGATCTTCCTTGGTAAGTGGTCTGTCCCTTCTATCTTGCTGTCTTTAGGATTTTTTCTTTTATGCCTTGTAGAGGTGAATTATTATGTGTCTTGGGGGTGGTCTTCTGGTGTAATACTCCCCAAATTCTCTGAATTTCTGTGTCTGCTTGACCATCTTTGTAGCAAGATAGGGGAAATTTTCTTGAATGATAACTTAGAAGGCTTGTCCCAATGGGTTCTCAGTTTCCCCAGCTCTGTCAGGGATGATGAACAACCATGGGTTTGGTATATTTGCATAATCTCAAATCACTAGTACACTTTGCCCATTTTTCCTAAGCCCTTTCTCCTTGTTTTTGTCAGTCCTGCGTTAGTTCAGTAGTCTGATCCTTAAGCTTTGAGATTTTTTTTCCCTCTGTCTGGTCAATTCTACTGTTAAGACTTGCTACTGTGTTTTAAAATTCCCAGAAAGAATTATTTCCAGAAGCTCAGGTTGAGCCTTTATTATAACGACCAGCTCAGCTTTCACTTTCTGCATTGTTTTCATGGCCTGGATGATATGTCTGCCCCGCTTCTCATGGATCTCATCGAGTGTCTTTGCCATCCATATTCTAAATGCTGTGTCTGTCATCAGGCACAGGTCATTCTGAATGGGTTCCATTGCTTGAGATCTGGGAAGCCCTTTTGTGAGTGTCACCCTCATTAATTTTCAGGAATTGCTGGTGTTTTTTCACTGGTTCTTCCTCATTTGTGAGGACAGAAGCTTCTATTTTTATTTCTTGTTTTGTTGTTTTTTATATAACGTTGCTTCTACTGGGGAGGTCGTTTGTGGGATTTTTCTTGTCCTACAGAGTGCTCACCTGTTGTGGTACACTCTTTCATCTCCTGGGAATGATCATTCATGAGGGCCCGACTACTGAATCCTACTGTTTTTCTAGGTTTAGCTTTCCAGTAAGGCTGCCACCGTTTGACTGGTGCTGGATGGTGCCTGTAAGGTATCCAGTGATACAACAGCATAAGGATTGAATTCTAAGCAGAGTTGGTCACTGACATCTCTAGAGGACCCTCTGGAGAAGCTCTACAATGCTTCAATGTACAGACTAGTCTGTGAGATGTACGGTGACATGGGCTTTGTTCTTTTCTTCTTCATAAGGGCTGTGTTATTGTTGCAGATACTGTAAATGGCCTGTGGTGCTGGCAGGAAACAGCCAATTGTGGTAATGTTGGTAAGCTTTTTTGCTTGGCCTGTGTTTCCCCAGGGAAGTCCACAGCTATCCTCGGTGATGGGCGGGGCTGTGGGAACACCCCAAATCTTCCAATCCTTGGGATTGAGGTGGAGGGAGGGAAGCTGGTCAAGGACTAGGTCAGACTAGACAAATCTCCAGCTCCCCACTTGTAGGCACGAATGTCTACCCTAGGGAGAAACAGGTCCCCTGGGCACTGTGGCCGCCACCACTGTGGGGATGGCCAAGCCATCTCTGTGGTACAAAAAATTCACAAGGAAGGAAAAGAGTGGCCAGGATGACATTCCACCACCACTCCCAGTTTACACGATCACCAGCTCCCCTTTCCTTGTCCGAGGCCGTCTGTGCTCATGACTCAAAGTTTCTTGAGCAGTAAGGTTTTATTTTTTCCCCTAAGGACTAGGTCTGACCTGTGTTCCCACTCCCTACTTGGCACACTCGGTGGAAACCGGGAGGGAGGATGGGTCCCCTGGCCACTGTGGCAGTGCTGAAGGAATGGCAGCACCATCTATTACACAGGAGAGTCCACATGGGGAGAGAGGGGCTTCCAGGTTGATCGGGATTCTCCTGGCTCCCCTTCCCGTGCTAGAGCTCATCCATGTTCAGAACTCAAAAGTTCGTTCAGCAGCAGGATCTTTCCCTACAGTTTGCCCCAAACGGAAGCTGCTGGCAGTGGTAGAATTTGCCACTGGGGAAAATCAAGGTGGTTGGGGTGTGCCACATCCAGGCCATCTCCCATGTGGGACTGCAGTCTTGTGGGGCTCAGCGCACACCCCAGTCTGTGGTGGAGGCCCCGAGTTCCTACTTTCTTGCGTTTACCATCTCCCCACATCCAGAAGCACTCTGTTACTGATATGACCAGGCAGAGGAGGGCACTACTTTTCCCCAAATATGCTGCCTGTTCTCTCTCCTCTCTACTGTCCGTGGGTCTCACCATTCCTCTGTGGGTTGTGAGGTGTGTCCTGTGTCTCAACCTGCTTCAACTGCTGGATGTCTCTGACTGCTGGGGCTCTCTTCTTTGGTTTTGTTTGGCACCTTCCACGAGGGAGGTGCCAACCAGCTGCTTCTAGGTGGCCATGTTGCCCGTTTCTAACACTTTGGGTTTTTATAACATCTAGATTTGTTCAAGAATTTTGAAATGCAAAGTCCAAGATGATTTGGAGGCTGTCTTAGTGATTCCTAGTATGCCCCAAGCCTCGTAGTCTACATATTGTATTACTCAACTTTGAAGGAGAAAGAAAGAAAGAAAGAAAGAAAGAAAGAAAGAAAGAAAGAAAAAGAAAGAAAGAAAGAAAGAATGAAAGAAAAAATAAATGCTGGACAAAAGTCAGGAGACCTGGTACAAGACCCTGTTCTGTGGTTGATGTTAGATTACATGAGAGATTCTCAAATGTGCTCAGTCACACAACAGACATGGTTGGCAGATTCTTCAAGATCATACAACTGGTAAATGTTAATTTAGCGGCTCTAAACTCAAGAAACCCAGCTCAGCACCAAAGGTCTTCGCTCTACAACCAGTGCCTTCCCACAGCACTGACATATCTTTCTTGCTCTCGACCTCTCCCTTCCTTACAATAGCAATTTCCGATAGAATCACAATTCACACTTAACATTGGCTTCAGTATCTCACTTGATTCTCATGGCAATCAGCAATAGTGTTTTTACATTTTATTTGCAAGAGAACAAAACAATCTCAAAGGGTCAACTAGCTAATCCAGGTGAAATAGCTAAAGACTGCTTTCCAACCCAGTTCTTCTGATTTCAAGTCTCCGCCTGCGATTTTAACAGGAAGCAAGTCTTAAGCAAACAGAAAAAGACTCTTGTGGAGAATTCAAGTAAGGTTTAAAGTAAGACAAAAAACCCAGATCTCCTGCCTCCTGGTCAATCCTTGCTTCATCCTCTATCCCATGATACTTATTGCTAACCCTGAATTTCAAACTGCACATATTGGGGTAGGTTGCATGTATGAAAAAGAATAACTGGTAAAAAGAAAATGCAGAAATTAATCAGTTTCTGCATTTATTTCCACTTCTAATTCAGAAAGGAAAATGAGAATTGATTGATGTTACTTGTTGGGAAAGGCCACAAAATGGATTATATACAGGTCTCTGCTAAAGGATTTTTCACAACTATTTTTCAGAAAGAGTCCATTTAGTCCAAGACCAATGGAAGCTAAAAGAGTCATACACTCACATAGCATTTTCACATCTAATGTTTTAAGCACATGGTCTGGATATTAAGAAGAAAAGCCTGAAATAAACCCCCCAGAGATCAAGTTTCCCAGGTGCATGCTTCTTTTCATCTTAAGGAGGCCCTATAAAACTATAAGCACATGCTCACAAATGACTGGGAGCCTAGCTTGAATGACTAGCTTCCTCTTTAATTATTAAGCAGTTGCTCTTTCTGTAAGCAAGGTTTTGAGATATTTCAGGGACAAACTACCCAGTAATGGTAATGAGTAAAGCAGAGAGGTGCTCTATATTTAATATCATAGGGTATGTGTAAGAGTAATAGTAACATTCACAAACACACTTTCTGCTTCTCCCCTCAGAGTGCTGTCACCCATGTGTAGCAGGACCTGTGGCTAGGCAAGGACCACTGAGGGTGGAGAGGCGTTGGCTAGAACACTGGCTTTCATCCTTCTGACACTGGGCAGGTATGATAGGACCTGTGTGTCCTAGCCAGGGGTCCTACACTCCCATTTACACATCCATTGAGGGACTAAGGAATCTCCCAGATGAAAATAACATGAGAATTCAACCAAACACCTTGTGGGATTCAAAAAAAGATAAAAGTTTGCAAAAAAGAAAGAAAGAGAAAGAAATAGGGGAGGGAGCTCACTCCTAAAAGGCGCTTCACATAAGGGAGGGAAGAGTTTAGACTCGAAGCAGACCCCACTATCATAGTCAAGGGCAGCCTCAAGTGCAATGTCTAGGAGGAGTGGTTCTATGTATGAGTTAGTTTGTGTTCCCTGAAAACAATTATGAGACACAGCTTTGAGTTCAGCTAGTTCACCTGAGAAGTGATCCCAAGAAGCCAGGCGAGGGCAAGGACAATGAAAGACAGAAAAGAAAGGAAGGCCAATCTTTGCGCATCATCAAGCTACCATCCCTGAGAGTAAACTTTATCCCACCGGTGCAGGAGGCACCTTGGAGGTATCTCATTTGAATGGGAGGGAACTGGAGTTTTTACACACTAATTGTGTCAAGCATTATTTGAGGGCATCTGGAGAGCAGGGTGGTGACTAAAGCACGGAGAGAAGACTTAGGACAGAGACGGGAAGATGCAGCTGCTGGGGTTGGAAGTGGTTTGGTTGTGCATGTTCTCAAATCTTGATCCAGGTCTTCCCTAGCAGGTACTGCAGGTGTTGATGACAGCCAGAACTATCCCTTTCTCCAAAGATTCGTCCTTAGCCAAGCAGAAGCCTTCTTGCCTAAAAGATACCATTCCCCCTACCCCCAGCTTAGCCTGGGTCAGAATAATACAAGGTTCGAAATGTCGGTCTTAGTGTCTCAAGGCATGACCAACTTCATGGTGGAGTGTGAGATCGAGAACTTCTTCCTGGCATCTGAAGGAAGCTCGATTCAGCAGAGACTATATTCTAGCTGGTTTTCCTCCTTTCTTGCGCTGCTTCCTTCACAGCCTGTGTCCATAGAGCATTCCCCCACAAATAACTCCAACAAGAAGTCTCATCTCAGCTCAGCTTTGAAGATGCTGGCTTTCTGCTGAAGTGATGGAGTCTGAGGAATGTGAGCACTCAGCCTCTAAGACAGTGTGTATACTTGGCTTCACACTCGGGTGTCTGTGGGTGTGTATAGTGAGAAACCTACGTTATTGTTGTTAACAGTGCTCATTATTCAGTCAGTTTTGCTGTGACGTCCTCCTATAAACACCTTCCCTCTTAAAAAGTGGAGCAATCAAGACCCAGTTGGACCAGGAATCGAGACCAGCCTGCCCGTTTCACAGATCAGAAGTTATACAAGAAGAGAGGAGGATAAGCAGGGGGCGCAGTTAGGACTGGGAAGACCCAGAGTTCAGTCCAGAGGAGGACATCTCGCATTCATGACCCCTGTAGACCAAGGACTGACCAATGTGAGCATATGGTGTTCTTAGAAACTTAGGTGGGAAGGTCATGGATATACAACTTGGAGACTTTACAGCTAATTGTTCCATATGGTAGTGAATATTTAAATTGAAATTTAGAAAATTAAAAATTGGTTTCTTGGTCACATTAACTGCATTTTCATGCTCAGTGCCCTCTAGTTTCTGGTCCTTACCTTAGACGGCACAGTTATACACATTTCCATCCTTGGAGAATTTTTTATTGGCTAGTGCTTCTCTAAAATTTATCTTACAGATCGGTAGAAGCTCTGCTCTATTTTAATTTGGCAATCAACACACTCTTAGGCTTAGGAGATTTAGTGGATTTTAATGGAGTATTTATACCTAATTTAATTTATGTGTAAGTATTGAGCTCTATCTACGAGTAAAACAGTGTAGAAGATCCAGCAGCAAGGTAAGAGTCTTTATGTTTTTAGGCATATAAAGAAAAAATTACCTTCCCACGATCATTGAAGGGAAAATGGAGAAGTGAAATTGAAAGTCATTTGAAATTCTTATCTCATACTGATGGCATTACCACTTAAAACTTTTCTCTCAAGAGCAACATATTTTTTACACAGTGAAGCATACCACATTTAACTTTGTTTCTTGGAGTAATTCTATATGAAAAAGATGGTGTCCATTCTAAGTCTGATGTTTGAGTGAAACGGGTCACTATTTACCTTTGTGACTTTGGACAAGCAATTTTCCTACATCTGTAAAAATAATATGGTTAGTGTCTTCCCTACTAAGGATCAAACAAGATAATATATGTCAACTCATGGATATCATGATTATGGACATAAAATAATTAAACACGCATGCATTTAATTGTGTTACAGAGCACGCACGCGTGCACGCGCACACTCACGCGCGAGAGAGAATATTAATAGACATCGTTAGTTATTCTTACTTCATATCAGATCATTAATCTAAAGTCAATCATAGTAATTCAGTCCCCCTTGACCTGTGATTGCTTTCAGAAGTAGATGCAGGACCAAATTACAGCTAACTGGACATATGTCAGTGCCCTAAGGAGTGGGTCCCAAACTTTAGTGAGCATTAGAATCACATCAGAATTACGTAGGTGAATATAATTAAAATAAGTGAGACATGAGATATTTTTAAAAAAGAACTGAGGAAGATACTACTGAAGGAGAAGGTGTGTTCAGATTAGAATTCTGAAGAAAAACGAACTGAAAGATTTTATCGACTCCCACATTTTTGTACAATGTAGTTTGTTATATGTTACCACTTCACTCCATATGGTGAATTCGGTAATCCTCGGCTCAACTTTTTAAATGTCATTTCCATGATGTCTAAGTGAAAGACTTCTAGAAGGGTAAACATATCCAGCAGATCCCACCTAGCAACCCAGTTATACAAAGTACGAACAGTTGCTGCACAGCGTACTATTTGAATCTACCTTATTTCCTCCCACATGTGATGCCCATGACAAACACAGTAGTAGACTGCCAAATACGAGAGAAAAGTAAGACATCAAAAATCCCAATCTTTTGCTAAATATGGTCTCTTTCCCCAGTAGTTGTTACCGGTGGCTTTGTCGAAGATGAGTTGGAACAGGTCAGAGATGGTGGAAACAAAAACTCGGTCTCCCAACCAACTCGTCACCTCCTGGGGTAGCTAGGTGGGCTCTTTAGTTCATCTTTCTGCATGTAGCCTACTTACGTAGTTCGTCCTCACTTGTATCCCACATCTCTATAATAAAATAGAATTTTAAAAACTCCTGTTCTTAATTCCATGATTATTTTTAAGTTAGGGTGTTTTAAGTTAAATTCAATGAACTGATGACTTGAAGGAGGTCTTCTCTCTTTGCAAAGTGTTGGAAACATCAGACTGATGATTCACTGCGTGGAATGTTACTTAGAAACAATCTCAGTTTTGCCCTTCAAAGGAAGTGACCAGCCATCAGTAAAAAAAGTAAAGGGAAAAGTAGGTGGCTTGCTCTTTCTCTTTTTGACATTTTCCCAGTGCCCAAGGGTGATATTTAAATCTTTGAACCATTACAATGTTGTGGAGCCAAAGTCTTCCTACAGTGGTTTTCCATCTCTCCTTCATCACCACTTTGTTTTGTAATTCGCCTTTCTGAATAGAGGGCCATCACATTGGATTTGTCTGCCTTTGAGACAGGGTCCCAAGGCTCCTATTAAATAGCAGAGGTTTTCTATCCTGTATTCTTCAGTAATCTATAGCTGTCCTAGTAAGAGAAGAGGCCTGGGGCACTGTTTAAATATCTAGGTCAAGGTTGGTTTTTCCCATAGGCGTATTAGGCCACCATATGATTTAGGAAACATCGAGACGGCACAGAGCTATAAATCTCTCTTTCTTCCTTGATGTCTGAAAATCTAGCCTGTGTGGTCAGAATCCTCGATGAAATGCCAACATTACCATGGGTGACTAGTATGCCATCGTACCTCAGATCAACACAAAGAAAGACATGGATTAATGCAGTGCAGACAGACTAGATTCAAATTCAAGCTCTCCCAAGATTAGCCGTGCATTTTGGGTCAATGACTTAAACTCTCTCAGTTTATTTCCTAATCTTTAAAAACGAGAATAATACCACACATCTCAAAGCATTAATATGATGATAAAACTAGAGAACGAAAGTTGGGGGCACGGCCCTTATCAATAATAACTCAGCCAACTTTGATTTCTTTCCTCCTTCCTTTGCCCCTGAGAGTCAGAGTGAGTAAGTCATGGAGGCGAGAACTGAAGAAACAGAAGATTCAGGGATGCTCTAGAATAGTGCATTTCGAATTTGAGTGTGCACTGTTCAAGCACTAGTCCTGATACAGTAGTCTTCAGTAGAAGCCAAGATTCTGCATTTCTAACAAGCCCCTGGGGATGTCCACGTCTCCACCCACATCCCACGCTTTGTGTAGCAAGGGTGGCTGTGAAACAGGAAGAAATGCATAGACCTCGATGCCTATCCCACCCGAGGCAGTTAATAAAGGTCAAAAGAAAGCAGAGGTGCTGAAAAGAAGGGAACTTCAAGAGAGAAGGAAATCCAGTGATAATTTCTGCATCTTTCCCTGTCTTTTTGAAATAGGTTAGATTATATCTCAATTATGCCTGGCTCAGTCAGTGAGAAGATGGAAGACTGATGCTGTCTCATCTGAGCAGACATTGTAGAGTTGACCATGAAATTGGGTCCCCAGGATTCTCACCTTACTATCCGGAAGGAGTCCCTAGACAGCTGATATACTAATTGTGTGAATGAACCCTGATTCTTGCTTGCTTCCAATCCTCCTGTCCTCGTGGAAGGCCTGAGGACACCAGACTGAAAACCAGCTTCCAAAGACCTTCAGGGGTTCTTAGTACTTTATAACCAGTGCTGCTCACGAAGGTGGGGAGGGAGGGGGCGAAATTGTGCGTGTACTCTGTACCAAAGGAGGAGGTAAGGGTTTTAAGCCTCTTCAACCGTCCATGAGCCCAGGATGCTGAAGATGCCTTGACATAAGAAATCAAACTCTCCATAGCAACAAAATCGTCATGCTAGAAGCACACAATCTCAGCTTACACAGGCAAGCATCTTAAAAAAGTAGACTGAGTGACGAAGGTGGATCAAAATTTCAAGGAACAAATGGTAAACATAATTGTTTTCAAACTGTATTTGGGGAAAAAAGAAAGAAACAGGATGGAAAAGCAAAATACAAACCTCTCCTCTCATGGGGCCCCAAACGTCTATTTCTATTTACCTTTTAATCATGTAAAGTAACTTAAATCCTTCCCCTCATTTTCGAGAAGGCCTAACCCACAGCTCAGCGGCTTCACGCTGTGCCACCAGCCCCTACACTTCCTGCTGACAGTAAGTGCTTCTCGGAGCCCAGCTGACTTTAATGCCAAGATCAAAAGCGTTCTTGCCACAAAACAAATCACGTTTGACAAAGACTGATCCCTCCTAAGCCACAATTATATAGATTGACTTGGTAACCTAAGTTAATGGTGATCTGACCTCCAGCTTAATGTAGTTTGACATTTTTCTCCCCAAAAGTAATTAGTTCTCTTCCTTGCTTTTCATTTTCTTTGTGTGTGAAGAGAGAGAGATTGAAGTGTGTGTGGAAATGAGAGAACAAAAATTCCATTTGGCAAATCCCCTCTGTAGATGAGATAGCAATGTAGAGACTATTACAGTTGGGCTTTAACCATTAATCCCCTCCCCGTGTGCTGGATTGCCCAGATCTCGACTGGTACAGCAATACCGACAGGCCAACAGCTGTTTCCAAGGGTGTGTTGTCTCTCAGAGAGATTAGTTTGTCATTGACGGAACTCATTAAACTTGCTTCACTCAGGGTGGAGGGAGCTCATTAGACATCATTTGCCCAGCACATCCCTCCTGTAGTTTTTCTTTCAACTTTTGAATTGATCCCTGCTTCTGCCATGACAAGAAAAGAAAAAAAAATGCTGTGCACCCTTTATTCCTGATACAGGGCAGACGTGTCTATTCGAGTGCCGAGCACACGGTGGGTAAAGTGTTCCTAGTCATTGATGTTTAATGTCTGCCAAGGTTTTATAGATTTCTCAGGGGATTTAAAATTTTAAAAAGTGCCCAAAATCTTGCTGGGGAGTTCATCAGTGTGAGATAGTTCATCAGTGATGTGCTACAAGGGTACCACTGAACACACTCAGTTCTCTTGAAGGAGATCTGATGTCATGGTAGTTAAAGGTTTTAAAGTTTGGATGCATCTTGGGTAGGATACCAGGAAGATCCTTAAAGAATGTGGAAAGCTGAATGGTATAGAATGCAAGGAATTTACTAATTACTTTGAGAAATGAACAAATGAGTGGAGAGTGTTAAGAAAAAACTATCTAAAGCTAAGAAATAATAATACTGAGTGACCTATCACAGAAACAAAGAACCGAGTACCACATGTTCTCACTTATAAGTAGACCTTGAGTGATTAGCATAATACTATAAGAAAGGGGATGGCAGTAGTGGGAAACTGCCAGGGAATGGGGGGCACACCTCATCCACAAGGGTACCTGCATAATGAACATTTGTATACCTAACCCTGAATTGTGCCCCACATCTTTAAAATAAAACATTTCAAAATTAAAAAGAAAAGAAAGTATAGTATGTTATTTGAACATCTTCCCGGAGCAGTTTTTATCAAATCCATTTAATGATTATGTAACTCTCTAGGCGAATGCACCTTTCATTTAGTTTGCTATTACTAGTTGACGATATCTCAGATACTGTGAAGTTGTCACATGTTAACTTGTAAGTGTGTGTCCTATAGAGAAGATATCAGCCCCAAGTTTTAGAAACCTGTAAAATATCATAACAGTTCATTTTAAGTGTTGACTTGATTGGGTTAAGGGATACCCAGAAGGCTGGTAAAATGCTATTTCTGTGAAGGTGCTTATGGAAGAGACTGGCATATGAATCAGTGGACTCAACAAGAGAGAGGTGTTCTCACCAGCACGAGCAGGCAGTACCCAACCCATTGAGGACCCAGAGAGAACGAACAGGCAGAGGAAAGGGGAATTTGCTCTCTCTCCTAGAGCTGGAATATTCATCTTCTCCTAGCCTTTACGCCTCTGGCTCTGGGATTTTCTCTCGTGCCCCTCTTCCTGCATGTCCTCAGGCCTTTAACCTCAGATTGAGAGATACACCATTGGATCCCCTAGTGCTCAGGTCTTTGGACTGAGATTGAATGACACCACCAGCTTCCTTGTTCTCCAGTTTGCAGACGACATATTGTGGGATTTCTTTGCCTCCCTAGTCAAGTGAGCCAAGGCTTATAAAAAACTCTTATCTATCTCTCTATCTCTATCTCCTATTGGTTCTGTTTCTCCGGAGAACCTGACTAATATAGACATTAACTAGCTTTGTATATGCCTAGAAATTGTATTCTAATATTCTTTTGTTTCTCCTCAAAATATCTCTGAATATCACAGTTCCCCAAAAAGCTCGCTAAACTAGCTTTACCATCTTACCGGTTCCTGTGGTAATGACTCATAAATAACTCATATAAATAAAAAAATATATAAATGTTCTCAGTCTATATTCGTATAAGAACTATGTTGTTAGCTTATTGAAAACTATACTTTGACATATATTTATTGCTCACCTATTTTGAACGATTCCCTGGGGATTAGACAAGTGGAAGTATATCTTGGTCCTTGCTCTTTAAGACTTTAAATCTAATTCTGAACAGATGCGCACGTGTGTGTGTGTGTGTGTGTGTGTGTGTGTGTGTGTGTGTGTGTGTGTGTGTAAACTGGTGTTTGTACATTTAGAAGAGGCACGGAATCAGAGATGGGCGATGGAGCTGAAGGAGGCAGGTTCACAGTGCCCTCCCGGAGGGAGAATGAAATGAGGCTAAAGAAAGCAGGCCACTGCAACTGTATCTGTTAGGAAAGGGAGCACACTAGGTAGAAGTTAAAGGGTGGAGACTGAATGCAGTGAAAGAGCACCCTGTGTATTGAACAAGACAGAGTGGGGAAACACTCAGTCCACTCATAGTGATGGCTCGTTGCTTTCCAAATACATAGTGCTCTTTTGGATGTGACAGTGCGATGGTTAGAATGTTTGTCCCCTCTGAAACTCATGTTGAAACATAATCCCTGGTGTAGCAGTATTGATACGTGGGGCGTTAAGAGGTAATTGAGTGATAAGGGCTTTGACCACAGGAATAGATTAATCCATTCTGAGTTAGTGGATTAGTGAGTTAATGGATTCATGGGTGATTATGGGAGTGGGACTAGTGGCTTTATAAGAAGAGAAAGAGAGACCTGAGCTAGCATGTTAGCACACTCTTAGCCTCTGGCCATGTGATGACCTGCACTGTCTTGGGACTCTGCAGGGAGTCCTTACAAACAAGAGGACCCTCATCAGATGCAACTCCTTGACCTTGAACTTCTCAGCCCCCATAACTATAAGAGATACATACAAATAAACAAGTGGGACTATATCCAGTTAAAAAGTTTTCATACAGCAATCAACAAAATAAAAAAAGGCAACTTATAAGATAGTTGCAAACCATATGTCTTGTAAGAAATCAATATCCAAAATATGTAAGGAACACACACAACTCAGTAGCAAAAAACAAACAAAACAAACACACACACACACACACACACACACACACACACAAATAGCCCAGTTAAAAAGTAGGCAAAGGACTAAACAGACATTTTTCCAAAGAAGATGTAGAGGCATAAAGGTGTGAATATCACTAATCATCAGAAGAAAAAAAACTCAAAAAATCAAAACCACAATGAGATGTTATCTCACAAACATTAAGGTGGCTATTATCAAAAAGAAAGAGATAAGTGTTGATGAGGATGTAGAGAAAAGAGAACTCTTGTACGCAGTTGGTGTGAACGTAAATTAGTATAACAATTATGAAAAACACCATAGATGTTCCAAAATATTAAAAAATAAAACTACCATCTGATTCAGCAATTCCACTACTGGGTATATATCTGAAGAAAGTGAAATTAGTATATAAAAGAAATATCTGTACTCCCATGTTTACTGCAGCATTATTCACAACAGCCAAAACATGAAAACAACATAAGTTAAATGACTATTGATGAATGAATGGATAAAAAAAATGGTTGCATATATACAATGGAATATTATTTGGTCATAAAAAAGGAAATCCTATCATTTGAAACAACGTAGATAAAACTGGCAAACATCAAGCTAAGTGAATGAACCCAGTCACAGGGAGACAAATATTTCATGATCTCACTTATATGTAGAATCTAAAAAACCTGAACTCCAAAAAGCAGACAGTAAAACAGTGCTTGCCAGGGTGTGAAGAGGGTATGGGGAAATGGAGAGATGTTGGTCAAAGGGTACCAAGTTGCATTTACAAGATGAATCAATTCTTGGAATCTAATGATACAGTATGGTCACTATAGTTAATAATGCTCTATTGTATGACCAGCATTTGCTAATCTTATGCTATCACCACAAAACAAAGAAAAGATAACTCTGTGAGGCGATGGATATACTAAATAATTTGATTCTGATAATCATTTCACAATGCAAATGCATATCAAATCATTACATTGCACGTCTTAAATATACACATTTTTATTTGTCAATTATGCCTCAATATCACTCAGGGGAAAAAGTTGGTGAACTAATAAAAACAACTCAAAGCTTCCCCCATCTAAAATACTGAAGGCTTTCAGACACTCTGGGCAGGACAGTGTCATGGTACCTGGCCACAGGAATCAGGCTTCTGGGTAAAAGCCTGACTTGACCATTGTTCTCCTCTGTGCCATGGCATTTGTCACCTGTGAAACAGAGAGCACAATGAAATCTACATGGAGGATGTTGTGAGTACTGAACTGACTGACGTACGGTAAGGACTTGGAGCGGTGAGGGCTGTGAGTAGTGCTCAGTGTATTGCTCTTGTGATTTTGTTGCGTGCTGGTAAGTATCAGCTGTTCAGAGAAGTAATGTAATCCTGAGGCACATGATCCAGTCATTCAGGGAGATGCCTGTGACATTTCTATGTGTATGTGAGAGAATCCAAGGTTTCAAACCTCACAGAACAATTTTTCTTTTGGGTATACTTGATGTTTTTCCTTTTATAAAATAAAAGGAAATTTTGAAGGAAGACATGTGAAAAAGAATGTTCATGGAAAAAGGTTATAATTGCTTCTAGGCCCTGACAGTGAACAGATAGAACATAAGTCTAGTTTTAGAAGGAGGAAAATAAATCATGCCTTTTTATTGATATTTTCAATATAAATACAAATTACAGGCTTTCTCCTTAACTTTCTAAATTTTGCATTTGTCTACTCATATGACAAAATTTTAATAGCATGAACATAATTACTTTAAGGTTTTATTCTAATATATGTATATATTTCATAAGTTTGTGTGTATATATTTAATCTATATTTGTATATACAGATATATATTACTATGTCCATCTATGCATCCATATCCTACTACATATGTATATACATATATTCTTCAACTCTTTATATATCCGTCTCTCCCTCTGTATATGACTCGGACTCTGCAGATATTCAACTATATGTAACTACTCTACATATCCTACGATATATGTATATATCATACACATGGTTAGTATTATTATACACATATGTACATATATAACAAAATAATATCAATATAATCATAAATGACAAATGTTAGTTATTAATTAGTATCATAGTTTGTAATTACAGAGTAATCTGCATCTTCCACGTCAGCTCTTTAAGAATAGTGTTTGTGTCTATTTTTGTCAACTATGTGTCAGGGTTCTGGCAAAGTGAATAATTATAATTATTAATAGAAATATTTATTTCTCATAAATTTATCCAATGTAGTGGTTTGCAATTCTTGTTCCATTTTAGAATCACCTGGAAAGCTTTTATTTATTCACTTGACTAACAACCTTGCTTGCATCCCATCCAAGTCCATTAATTTGCAGTTTCTGGGAAACGGGCTCCCTGTAAAGCTCTTCAGGTGATTCAAATGTTCGGCCCTGGGAGGAGAAGGAGTGTTTAACCCCCACTTAGGGCAGTGGTTGGGTATCAGTGCCTGAAAAGGAGGATGTCGGCACCTTGGAAGATGTGCTAGAGGGAGAGTTCTAGGCCAGTGCATCCCAACTGCATGACTGTATCTTCGACTTGGACTTCCGGATGCAGACGAGTTGAGAGAGAGAAACGAACCTCTCTGCACACACGCATGTTAGCCTTGGGCTCAGGCACCCAGATTCCCCAGTGAGTAGGACAATTATCACAGATTGGAGCGGAGACACCTATCCTCAGTCCATATCTGTCTATGAGGGAGAGAGCTGGCCTGTGATCAGACCCACAGCTTCCTGTGAAACTGCCGAGGTGCTACTGTGCAGCAATGGGTGGGATTGAAACAAACCCTGTCTCTGGGAGTCTTACTGGGGACTGTCTTAAAATTTGCCCACCTGTGTTTCTTCGTGAAATAAAAAGTGAGCCTCCTTGTCCAGTTCTGTTCTCTACCCTGCAATACGAAAGATATTTTGGATATGCAAGTCTAGTCATAGTTGGCACATGATGCGGCGAGGCAGGCATTATTGTGCCCCTCTACAGATAAACAATCTGAAGTTGAGAGAGGGAAGCAACTTGCAGACACTCACAGAAATGATAAGTGCTATAACTGGTATCAGCATTCAGATTAGCTTCTAGATCTCTCTTCTTTCTACTGTATCCTTCATCCACCTATACGACTGAATTAATTTGCCAATGTGGTGTATATAAGCATGAACTTTTAATTCGGATGACTTAGGCTTGAATGCGAGCATTTTCCCTTTCTAGCACCGTGGTCTTGGAAAACTTGTGCAACTTATTTGAACCTCACAAACCCCACCAGAAGGCAAATGACAATAATGTTTACTTTACAACAGCTTTGTGAGGACTAAATACCACAATAAAGGTAAAATGGTTAACAAAGTTTTGGGCACAGAATATTCAGCAAAGGAAAATATTAGTGCAAAATTGTTATTGACATAGTCCTGCTGAGCCTTTGGCCTTCCTTTTCTTTTAGAATAACATTCTTAAACAGTTTTCTTAACAAAGCAGTGGTGCTTGCTAACTTTGAAATTACTAATCCTATTTAAGTAGAAAACCAGTGAAATGTAGTATAAAATGAACAGCAAACACACAGGGAATAACTACAAATCAATCTCACTATTAACGAAGATTCAACATTACAAATTTAAGTGGTAACAAGTTAAATCATTTAGTATGTAGAAAATATCAATAATACAGCAGTCAGTTAGAACTTATTCTAGGATGCAATGATGGCTCAACATTGGAAAATCTGCAAATGTTGTTTGCCTAATATATCAATGGTAAATACAATCAGGAGTAACTGGTATAAACTCCAATAGATGAGTGGATCTTGAAACTGCATATATATTTTTCAGGACCTAGAACCTAGAAAGTGATATTTATCATAATGTTTATATTTATAATATCTATCAGAAACTCAAATATTATCAGATCTGTAAAAAGTCTTTAAAATTGAAATAATTCAGATCTCCCTCAGTATCTATCTACCTATACCTTATAAAAGTCATCCTTCAAATCTGATTAACACGTATCTGTTTAGATAGCCAACCTCATATTTGTTAAAGACATGTCACATGAGAGAGTTAAGTGTGTCTAATCATCTTTTTATCATATGTTGTAAAGGTACGCATCAGACACTTAACTACAGTTATCCCTAGCCGGTAGAATAACAGATTATTTGTATTTTCTTACTTTTAATTAATAATATTGTAGACAATTTTGAAAATGAGTAGTATTAATTTATAATGAAGTTAAAGTTATTTAAAAATATTTAATATACTTCATTCTTCTTTATATATTGTCATAATCATACATTTTGGTAGCTATTTATGTAAGATACATGGAATATTAAAATAAAGCAAATGATTTTAAAAGAATAATTTTGATAAATGTCTCATATGATAATCAAAAAAGGATACTGTGGGTTGGGAGAACAAAAGTCAGCATATTTTGAATATGTGCTATGCGATGTTTACATTAGATTTTGACAATGCTGCTCCCAAATCATCTTCTAAACACTGCCAAGAGACATGATCCCAGTGTATGAAAGCGTTCACGTTCTTCCATCTGCCCACTGTATGGTTACTTAGCACTTGGCTTTAGGATTTCAGTCACCCTACTTACCAACTCTCCAGTTGAGTTGAGCTGAACTGTGACTGCCAGTGAGGTCTGAGGAACTGGAAAAAGCCATTGGAGACAGCAGGGACGCTAGTGGGTCATCACAGTTGTCTAAAATTAAAGCAGGGGGGAAGAGAGAGAGACATCAGATGCTATTGGCAAGAAATATTTCTTGAAGAGAGAAGTCATGACATTAATATAATCACTTATTAGTCTAACCACATGCTCTGAACAAGGTCAGGTGCTACCTGTTTCAGCGTGCTATGGCATCTACTCCTTACAACAACTCCTATAGGACAGATTTAACTTTCTTTTAGAGAAAGAAAAATGAAATTCCGATTCAGTAGTTGTCTAAAGTCACAGCATAAAAACGGCATAGCCAAAATTCTCACCAAGGTTTGTCTAACTCAAAAGCCTAGCTTCCCATCTATTTTATTACTCAATCACCTGAGAAAATCCTCAAATTTAATGCTATTGTTTTTATTCTACAAGGAGGCAGATTTCTAAAAGGGAAAACATTGTTAAACTACTCTCCCATCTTTTGTCCCCAAGGGCCCCTTTAATAATTGTACCTAGCGATAGAAAATATGGAATGTCTACTCCCAGTTGTGTGATAGCCTTTGGAAAATAAGTTTCTTATTCTAATAACTCACTTCTTTCCCATGAAGCAACAGTTAGTAGTCCCAGATCTTGTACAATTTTGAATTTGATATTCACATCAATGACTATCCTTCCAACCCTTCCTAAATATGGTAAGTATGCTTTCTTCTAAGTCTTTTTGTTTGTTTGTTGATGTCCAAATGTAAATGCAGAACAGTGTGGGGCCGTGGGCATAGAATGCTGGTTTTGACAACATAGATACGTCCCTTCAGGTTGACCATTTAACCTCAAGGAGAGGACCTACCGTTCACTCTAAGCATATTGGTGCTATGGTTTGAATGTTTAGCCCTTCTAAACTCATGTTGAGATTTCACTGTCACTGCAACAATAGTAAGAGGTGGGAGCCCTTAAGAGATGATCAGGTTATTAGGGCTGCGCCCTCATGGTGATGGGTTTAAGGCCTTAATAAAAGAGCTTTCAGAAATGGGCTGTTTCTTGTCCCTCATCCTCTTGACGTCCACCATGTGCTGATGCAGCAAGACGTACTTCATTAGATGCCAGCACCTTCATGAGACGTGTCAGCCTTCAGAACTGCGAGCCGATAGATTTCTCTCCCTTGAATATTACATAGTCTCAGGTGTTCTTTACAACAGCACAAAACGAACTAAGACAATCGGTCATCTCGATGTTCTAGGATAATTCACGTAGCTGTTTGTATCTTCCACTAGGGGGCACACTCTTGTGTGCAAAGAATCTGGTACCTGACAGGCCTTCAATTCAGATTTGAAAGAATGGTATGGATAGCATGGGAAGGAAGAAAGGAAAGAAGGGGAATAGGGATCAATTGATTAATCAATCAGTCAGTCAGTATGATAGGACCAACATCCTTTTCCTTTTTATTTGCTTTGTACACAATTAATATTGCAGGACACTGAAAAATGACTCCATGAAATCTAGACACGCCTCATTCAAAACAAATCTGAAAGGTGTCATTCTGTTTGAAGGTAAATGTCATGGTGGTAAAGACTCCCAAGAAGAATGGATTAGACTTTGTTCTAACAGAATATTACATAGGATTATGCTTGTTTATTCAGGAAATTCTCAGAGAGCAGTATTCCAACTAATTGCAGAAAAATTAATTAGAAACATAAGGATTAAATGCTTGCTTGTTAAGTGTGTTAAAAAATCAACTGGCAAAATGTATTTTGAGTGTTTCCCAAACACAAATGTTGAAAAATATTTTGAGGTATTTGACAAATACAAAACAGAGCCAAATCCTCACTGAAGAGAAAAAACAAAAACCACAGCAATGGATCCTTAGCAGCTACAGACATTCTTCTCATGAAAATCAGACCTCAGTGCCAGTATACTCCTGGCAGAAGATGAGAGAAGGTACATACACACCTCAAAGTATTTGTTTTAAGATGCAAATTTGTGACACTATTTATATATTAGGAAACAATTTGAACTTAACGCAGATCTGACATTTTCTGATGCTTGTTTTGTCAAAAAGCAACAACAGATTAATGCAGAAAAATGAGCCACACGGGAATACACAAAGCACGCACACACCCCCCCCTTAAACATTAACATAATATCTAAATTCACAGCTATGATATGAGACACACCCATCTACTCTGTAGTTGTAATTATGCTTCTGTTTCAGATAACACTCTTTTCACTACTTCACAAGAAATCAAAACTCTACAGACACCCACTTCCACAAGCAAGTTACAGATCTTTTAAGGTAAAGTACCACATTCATTCTACACAGCACTTAGGTATTTCTTAAACATCTAACATGCATGAAACAGTGCAACCATTTTGATTATGCTCTTACAGTCTTTTACATGACTCTGAAACATTTTTTTGGCATTGTGCCCCTGAACTGATTTTTCCCCTAAGTCTTTTCTTATAAGGGTTTTTAAAATTATTATGCGATTAGCAAGTTATTTGTACAAATACATCTATTGTGTTATAGCAGAACTGCCTGAACCCTGTAGATGTTTCAAGTCAACTCAAGAAACACACATCACCCAAGAAACAACTTTGGGACTGAATGTTTCTCTTATTATAGTAGTCCTTAGGTAAAATGTAACTTGTTAAAGTGATCATGAAATAGACGTAGAAGAGGCCTAATCATTTCCATTCAATTCAGTCTGACAAATGTCTATAAGGCCACACTTGGGGCTTATTCTCAGAGAGGCTTTAGGGATGAATTTGAGTAAAACAGAACCTCGGGCCCAAGGAGCTCACAGGGCATTGAAAAACACAGAGATGTAGACAAATAAACTGATAGGGAAGTCTAAAAGATTTTTGCCAAGGTTACTCCAGGCCAGTGTAGCTGGAACCTATCTGTCCAGACTTCCAGGCAAGTGGTATTTTCTCTCTCTCCAGCCCTGTGTAGTCCTCTCCTTCACACGGCACTGGCCTTGGAGGGAATTCAGCTTCCAGGGCCCATTGGCCTGAGGTGGCAGCTGTCTCATTCTCTATAGCGGTTTATCTCTAAATGGTGTTGGCCTCGCATCTCAGTTTCTGGGGACAATGGTTCCACTTTGAAAATTAACAAATTTACAAAAACCAGCTATGCTAATGGAAAGATCCAGAGGAGATTTTTCAGGACTCCTTTATTCATAGTCCCTGTGCAGTTGAACAATAGCTTTTGGAGAACATAACTGAATTTTTGATCTCCTGTCCTTGAAGTGATAAGAATGGGGAACAATTCAAATCAGAAAGGAAAAAAGGCCTCCCAGAGCAGAGAGATCATTCTCTCTGTCACCCCTGTGTTGAGAGGGCAACCCTGACAATCTTGCCTAAATTGAGAATAAACCCGGCTTCTTATCAAACTACCCCTAGTCGTTGAAAATTAAGGGTTTCTTCCTAGAACCCTTCTAAATTTAAGTATATTATTTTAAACGTGTCCTATTCTTAAAGCAGAGGAGGAGGAATGATCTAACATAAATGAGAACAATAATTAGTTTCTGTTTGTTGTTTTGTGATTTGGGACAGCCTGTAGATCCCAATTCCTAGATTGTTTCTTCTCTTGACTCGGTGACTCCAGGCAATGTATTCAACTCTGCGAAATCTGTTTCCACTGGCTGCAAAATAAGGCTATCTCTGCCATATACAGCCACAGAATCATTTCAAAGAGAGAATAAGAATAGATGGATGGATGTACCCTTTTAATAAAGTATAAAGCTTAGAATAAGAACAGGAAGCGGTATAAGAATTGCCGGTAGTATCTGCTGCAATTAGAGCAACCAGGAAAACAATTTTATTTGTAGGATCTCTTCTTGGCTAGCAAACCTGCCCAATAATTGGTGTCATGGGTAAATTTTTAGTTTTAAAGGTTTACAATCCGTCAGATGAACGGCAGAAGACGAAGAGGAGGGGAAACGAAGAGGGTGGAGACACACGTGAGTGAGGATGGCATGGTCCCCTTGTTCTCCCCTCTGCCAGTGTGTGTCTTTTGGAGACTGGGCCTTTCGGAGTTTGGGTCTTTCTTTTGGAGACTGGGCCTTTTGGAGTTTGGGTCTTTCTTTCGGACACCGGGCCTTTTGGAGACTGGGCCTTTCTTTTGGAGACTGGGCCTTTTGGAGACTGGGCCTTTTGGAGTTTGGGTCTTTCGGACACCGGGCCTTTTGGAGACTGGGCCTTTCTTTTGGAGACTGGGCCTTTTGGAGTTTGGGTCTTTCTTTTGGACACTGGGCCTTTTGGAGACTGGGCCTTTCTTTTGGAGACTGGGCCTTTCTTTTGCAGACTGGGCCAACAACGCCCCAACACGTGGTCGGAAGCCACGAAGGCAAGGCCACCGGTCCCACCGCTCCTGCTCCTGCAGGCTCCGACGAGCTCGGATGCCAGGCGGCAGGCCCCTCGGCCTCCGGACAGCACCGCGCCAGGCCGCACCCACCCCGCCCTTCCTCGACGAGTCGGCGTGGACAGACGTCCCTTCGTGTTCAACGAGGAAACGCGGACCGGATGAAGACCCCGGGCCCGGCCGACGCCGTCTGAAGTCCAAGGGGGAAGCGCGCAGGGACCGCGAGTCTGCTCGCACGCGCACTTCCCGCGGGACGCGCCCCCGAGACCGGCCATCGCAACTTTCCCAGGAATCGTGAGCGAGCAAGGTGAGACCCTGCGCCCCCCGCTGACCGAGCAGGCCCCCTCTTGGGCAAGGGGCCCCTCGGACACCGAGTTCCCGACCACGCGGCCGGGGCTGGGCCTGGGGGGCGTCACACAGCCCCCTGGTGCCCCCCTCTCCAGAAGCCGCCCGGCGGGGACACTGGCTCGGCCGCTGACTCCCTCCGGCCACCTACGCTGATCGCCGCTTTGGCAGTCGTGGCGAAAGGGCCCACCAGCCTTCCGGAGGAGAGACCACGAGGCAGGGAGGAGACCGGAAGCCCCGCCCTCGGATCCGCAGAGCGCCGTGGTGTGGCCGGGGAGCGCCGTGGCGCATGCGCACGGTGTCTCCGCTCGTGGGCGCTCAGGGCCCCTGCCGCAGCCTCGGAGAGAGGCGCGTCCCGCCGCCCTGCGAAGCCTCCGTCCCTGTCCCCTTCTTGCACCTCCGTCGAGGTCGGCTTGTGGCTTCCGACCCGAGGCGGGGCTCCCCAGCCTTTCGGAATGGCCGCCCGCAGGGTGCAGCCCTTGATGAGCTAGACATCTCTCTCTTCCAAATTGGTGGGCGTCGTCCTTCGTCAGTTGACGCTCCCGGAGAATGAACCCTTCAAGATGCCTAAGCGTGGAATAGTTTCAAAATCAGCTCTCCAAAAGCCCCTTTATAGACCTTTTTTCTAAAAAAACAAAAGTTGTAGCAAAATTCAGATTCAATTCAAAGGCCATTTGAAAAATGCAAACCTTTATTCCTGTGTGATTTAAGATTCTCCATGTTCGTCCACAAATTACTTCCATCTGTACTGCTTTTCTTTATAGTGTTTTCCTTTATTTTTATGTGGGGTATGGGAGGAGCCATTACCTGTTCTCCCCATCTCTCCATGGAGAAACCTGAAGCACCTCAGATCTTTCCAGGCAGTAGCTGTTTCAATACCCCCAGTTTTTTTTTTTTTAATCAGTATTTTTTATTATCGTTTTGTGGGGTACAGTTAAGGGTTAGGTGTACAATTACGTTTCATTCAGGCACCCTGTACAAAACCCGAAACCCACAGGACTTAAGAGAGAAGATAGACAAATGGGACCTTATTAAACTGACAAGCTTCTGCAAAGCCAAGGAAACCATCAAGAGAGCAGGGAGACAGCCTACAGACTGGGAAAAAGTATTTGCCAACTCTAGGTCTGACAAAGGCTTAACATCCTGGATCTACAAGGAACTGAAACGTACTGAAAAGAAGAAAACAACCCCATTATAAAATGGGCAAAAGATATGAACAGACACTTCACAAAAGAAGACATTCGAGCAGCCAACAAACACATGAAGAAATGCTCAACCTCACTAATCATCAGGGAGATGCAAATCAATACCCCCAGTTTTATCTGCATATAACTTACCCTTCCTTACATTCATAGCCTAAGAGGATTTCAGAACGAGAAGAAACCTCTGAAATTGTGAGATCCAAGTTCTTCATTTCACAAATGAGGGTATGGGGCTTAGGGAAATGACAGGACTGCCCAGCATTATTCGGTTAATTATTGGACCACCCTGGACCAAAACTCAGGTTCCCTCACTGCTTGCAAATACCCACCAGGCCAGTTCCCTGCCATCTCTGAAGAGAGCAGGTAACCATTAGTTGTGTTATTATGCATAGCAATTGTTTTAATAGATGTATTTTTTCCTACAAAAGGAATGGCTTGATTTTATTTCCTGGATGACGGAAAAATATTGATAGAAAATAGTCTATATCTTTCAGAAGAATTTGAATTTCTATTTTTCTCATCTTCCCTATGTTTTTATTCAACAATCTCATACCCATCTACCCCCACAAAGGAAAAAAAAAAGTTGACTAAACAAAACAGGACAATAGAAAAAAGTAAAAAGCGAACAGTAAATACAAATGAAACATTCATTTCCTAATTAGTATTTTCATAGACAAACATTTTGTTTGATACTTCCAATCTAAAGAAGTGGGAATAATTTGTTCTTCAACATACATGTACAGTTATATACCAAAAGTCTTCTTTCACATTAATTCAAGGTAAGGCACAAAGAGAATTCTGAGTAAATATGATATTTACACAGCTTCTTAGAAATTATCATTGACTCTTTAAGATGATTCTACTTTAACATGTTTTGTTGCCAACACATATTTTTATTCATTATTATTAAAATACCAATAGAGTTACAGATGGTGCTGAAGTTAAATTGTGTGCAGCGTCTTGATTACCACAGTAAATCGTCTGTAGATGGGGATTTGGAGCTTAAAAGATTCACTTGTATTTATAGGTGAGATAAAATTCCTCTTAGCCTTGCACAATTAATGGCTTACTTTGTTTAAAGGATATAAAGCATGCATTTTGTGGAGTGCCTACAACAGTGCTCAGAAGTGACAACTCATGCTTTTAGCTTCATCTGTTTGTCCTCTTGCTACCAATATTTCACTTAGCTAACAACAAAAATAAATACTACAATATGACTCTTGAATCTGACCCATCCCCCTCCTTTACCACGAAATCCTAAAAGATGAATTACTTTATAATGAGCAGACCAAATACATAGCTTTCTAAAATGAGTCATGAAAAGAAGGTCAAACTTTCTCAGTCCTGACACTGTTTCCAAATTAATGTGGTAGATGCTTTTGGATCGTCTGCTACATACTTAGGGGTGCTAAATACTCTTTGGTATGGGAAAATGAATAAAGGTAGAGACATGGACCTCTGCGCTCCAAAAGCTAAGCATCTACTTTGTTTTTGTTGTTGTTGTTGTTTTGAGTTGGAGTCTCACTCGGTCGCCCAGACTGGAGTGCAGTGGCCGCTCCGGCCACCACAGCCTCGACCTGCTGGGCTCTGGTGATCCTTCCGCCTCAGCCTTCCGAGTAGCTGGAACTACAGGCGTGCACTACCACGCCTGGCAAATTTTTTGATTTATTGTAGAGATGAGGTCTCGCCTGCCCAGGGTCTCGAACCCACGGGCTCAGGCAATTCACTCACTTCAGCCTCCCAAAGCGCAGGATTACAGGCTGAGCCACCGAGCCTGGCAGCTTCTACTTTGGATTGAAAGATAATGTGTATGTTTTTAGAAGAAACTCCTTTTGCTAAGGAAAAATTACATGCAAAAAACCATGGACCTGGGACCCAGGAGTCCTGAGCCCTCTTCTGCCTACACTATTAATATGTGCTTCTTTTACTTTTCCGTATTACAGATTCCTCAACTTTAAAATTGCAGGAGTTGTTCATTTGTTCTATCTAGACACTTTAACTGAGCACACACTCGGTGTCTGAATATTTTTCAGAGAAAAAAATTTTCATTTTCAGAGAAAACGAAAGCAATTATTGCAAAGTCCTCAAACATGGTGGAGATGAACACACCACCACCCTCTACGCTGTGATAGCGACTGATGAGAAATAAATAGGGCCATAGCAAGAATATTCAGACGATGGATTAATACTGTCCTGGTATTAACAAGAAGACTCTGGGATTCTTTTTGGGCTTTTAAAGCAACTATATTCAAGATTTTAGAAAAGACTGAATTTGGAGTTATTAACCTTCACTTATAAGTAGCTTGCCAGAATGACATCATAATTAAACCCAATTATCATAGCAACAAGGTAGCAGAATGAGGCCTAATTCTTTGGGAGCCTCTTGGTGAAGTTCTATAAACTGTAAGCCATCACCGCAGCAATTGCAAGAGAGTTCATCATCTGTAATTATTTTTAATGTCATTTTATTGTATTTTTGTAAGTTTATTTTACTCTAGAGATGTGGGGTACATGTCAGGATTAGGTACTTGAGTGATCTACGTGCGGGTGAAGTTTGAGTCTTCAACTGGTCCTTATTTCCCCTGGTTTAGGATCAGGCACCCTTTGTCATCATCTTTGTTTTATGGGTAAAATCCATAAAAACAAAAAAAAATTCACAAAAAACAAGTTTGTCCATTTCACAGGCTCATTAGTGTCTAAACTGAGCTTTGAGTCAAGGTCAGTATGACGCTGTGCAATACCTGAGTCAAAACCTGCTTCTAATCCCTAAAATGATGGCAGGCCTGTGTCATGGCCTGGCAAGGGCCAGTCTTCTATTGGACTAACTTGTGTGAATATAGCTTTTTCCTTCTTGAACTTTCAAGAGCATCTATACCTAGGTGTCCATAATTAGCCCAAACACTCAACAGCTCTGAAATATCCTTCTCTAAATTGTTTGTCTCTTGGATTACAGCTTTTCAATTTATTTTTCCTATACTGCCACTAATATTTCCTGTTTTGTTTTATTTTTATCCTTAGGTCAGAACTATCTTTTTTACAACAGACTGCTTTGTTTTATTTTATTTTTTTCCTTTTCTGTGCCTAAATCTAATTTGCCAGTGACTTAATCTAATGGAACAAATATTTCTTAAGCTTCTCATATGACACACATAATGTGCTAATGATGTAAAAATATAAAAGATCAGCTGAATAGATTCGTTTTGCTCTGGCATTTAGTATCTGAGACTACAGAAATGTTCAATAAATCTTTGTGAAATGAAAGGATGAAAGACACAATTTCTATCATGTTTAATTGTTGTTGTTATTGTTTTCCCCATGGAGAGGTTACTCAGATTTGTATTGCTGTGTTTTCTCTTTCCTGCAATTTGATTCTAGTCCTGGCCTTTCAAATATGTTATGATTTTTGCAGAGCCTTCTCAGTTAGTTTACCCCCAACCTCTACTCTCATTAAGTCACCTTGTTTAAAAACCTTTCTTTCAACATGTTTCCTTCAAAGACTTACTAGGTGTTTCCAGCCTTACTTGGCTTTCAGAGGTGCCATCATGGAGATGAAAGAGCAAAGGGGTACTTATTGGCATATGTTAGGTCCCAGCTAAACATAGGGAAAGGATGCCATTGAAAATGCTACAAGTTGGTCAAAGACTCAAAAAGTGAGGTCTGACAGACAGAGGTCAGGAATAAAGGACCTGCTGTTGGGATCAGCCTTGAGCAAAAGGCTGAGGACGACGCTTCCAAAGACATCACTTTGGCAGTGTTTAAACCAATTATGGCAAAGCTATTAAACCTTTAAGATTATGAATGGTGATTCAGAGCTTAATTGGATAGGATAAAGATCCCAAAATATAATACTTTTTAGTATAATATGAGGTATAAAAGGTAAGATTCACAGACAAAAAAACAGAAGCATGTGGAATATAAGTAGTTAAGAGTGGTGGCTAGATTACATTGGAAGGTTTTACACGAGACATAAGAAAAAGGGAAATCTTTGAAAAAATAAAATTTTTTCTATTTAAAAATTTTTCCTAAATTCAACTGTGTCTCCTTATCCCTATCTATAAATACTTCACACCACACACACACACACACACACACACACACACACACACACACACACACAGTTACAAAGTACAATGCCAAATCAAGTTTAAAATTTATTAGGCTTTTAAGCAAGGCTTAATAAATGAATGGACTAGATTGTATAGAATGAGGAGACTGGAAAAATGAGAGAAGTAAAAGAAAGTTTTAAAAATTAAAAAAGCCGGACTCGGTGGCTCCGCCTGTAATCCCGCGCCTTTGGGAGGCTGAGGTGAGTGGATTGCCTGAGCCCGCGGGTTCGAGACCCGCGTGGGCAGGTGAGACCTCATCTCTACAATAAAATAAAAAAATTAGCCGGGCGTGGTAGCGCACACCTGTAATTCTGGCTACTCGGAAGGCTGAGGCGGAAGGATCGCCGGAGCCCAGCAGGTCGAGGCTGCGGTGGCCGGGAGCGGCTGCGGCACTCCAGTCTGGGTGACAGAGACTCCAACTCAAAAAAAAAAAAGAAAGAAAAAAAAATTTTTTAAATTATTTTTACTTTAAAAAGTTCATTGTTCAAATGACTATGCATTGAATATTAAAATGAGGGAAAGAAGACAAATAAGTATAAAGATGGCATTTCTGTCAATTCAGTACTTACCGGAGTTGAGAATTTCTCTTCTGGAACCGTGTCTTTCTCAGTAGATATTTATTCTTTTTTTTTTTTATTACAGTGATGCTGAACTTCCAATAGCTAATCATAATACTGCATTGAGTGGTTCTAAATTACACTGAAAACCCTGGTTATTCAGGAAGCCATGATCTTAAAGTGTAGCTCAATCAATCCACATACATTCATAAGCCTTTTTCATCTTGTATTGGTCTAGACATAGTGTGTCTAAAAGAAAAACTGAAATTTATGTGTGTCGCAATCTGCTCGCTGGAATTTAGGAAAATGCCTGATTTGAAAAGATAGGCTGAGTTGAGGACTGGCCAGCTGGCTGATAGCACAACCAATGAGGTCAATGCCAACCATTTATGTGTAAATGGGATAAACATGTACTGATAATTTGAACAAATATTGATTTTTATGAGTCTTTGTAGATGAGAAAATAATGACAACCCAGAGACAGAAGGAGTGATCAGTCCTTTAAGATCGTAATCTGCTGCCTGAGTGTGTGTGTGTGTGTGTGTGTGTGTGTGTGTGTGTGTGTTGGAAAGTATAGCAATACTTGGAAAGAACCCAGACATTGGAATCCAGCCCAGTCTGATTTCGGATCCTGACTCTGCAACTTACTAATTATATGTCCTTTGGGAAGTTATTTTATCTCAGTTTTCTCTATGTATAATGGGGATAATAACTATACCCAGGCTTGTTGTGGGAACAAAAAGAGGCAATTCATGTAAAATATCTAACCCAGTGATTGATACATAACTGGATACACATTAGTTCCCTTCATTTTCTGTTATTTTCACTTCTCTAGAATCAAGCTCATTACTTCTAGTTCTAGCCATTGTCTTTGAAAACTGGTATTCCTCGTCCCCTACCCTCTACTGTATCTTTTAGAATTTTTTCATCCAGATGGTTTAACATTTTATTTTTCATCTGTTCAGAATTCACAGGATAATCCTGTACAAGAGCTATTCTGTTTATGCATCCCTTATGCTCCAGGACCAAACATGGGACACTGCCCAAGTTTTATCCTATTTTTTTCTTGTCTTCAACAAATATTTCTTAAGCACAGTGTCCCAGGCATCAGTCTAATTGACACCTAGCCCCGTGTTTCTTAAGGGCAGCGGGAAGCATGGTTCTCATATAACTTCAGCGGAGACGAGACAGAGTGAGACAGCAGGCTGGAGAAAAATCTTTGGATTTCTTTCTTGTTCTTACATATGATTTATTTTTTAAAATTGAACATATTAAAATAGGACTTCCCAAGTTTGTGCTTTGAAGACCGAAAGCTTTAAAAGCAGGGAATTCTGCAATTATACAGGGAATTGGAACAAAAGCAAATTAAAAGCGAAAATAAATAAAAGCAGGGAAACATGCTTCTGGGCAAGAGAATCACACCAATTTGTATTTTAGAAAGTTTTCTTTGGTTTTAGTGTGGAGATTGGAGTCTGTGTGAGCAAGTATGAACTGGGGTGGATGGGGCTGGGACAGTGAACGTGGATTGGAGGTAGGAAGACCCAATCAGAAGATACGGAACTGGTAGAAAAGAAATAAGAAAAGAGCCGGGCTCGGTGGCTCAGCCTGTCATCCCGCGCCTTTGGGAGGCTGAGGCGAGTGGATTGCCTGAACCCGCGGGTTCGAGACCCGCCCGGGCAACTTGGTGAGACCTCATCTCTCCAATAAAACAAAAAATCAGCCGGGCCTGGTCGCCCGCGCCTGTAGTTCCAGCTACTCGGAAGGCGGAGGCGGAAGGATCGCCGGAGCCCAGCGGGTCGAGGCTGCGGGGGCCGGGAGCGGCCACTGCCCTCCAGTCTGGGCGACCGAGTGAGACTCCGACTCAAAAAAAAAAAGAAATAAAAAAAAACCTGAACTAAAACAACAGCTGGAAAGAAGAGAAGGTCAGAAATGTAGTTACACTGCATCAATTGTCATGACCTGGTGAACTAACTGAAAAGGAGGTAAGGGCCGGGCTCGGTGGCTCAGCCTGTCATCTCAGCACTTTGGGAGGCCAAGGCGAGTGGATTGTCTGCGCCCACCGGTTCGAGACCAGCCCGGGCAACTTGGTGAGACCTCATCGCTACAATAAAACAAAAAATTAGCCAGGCATGGTAGCACGCACCTTTAGTTCTGACTACTTGGGAGGCTGAGGCGGAAGGTCGCAGCAGCCCAGCAAGTGGATGCCGGGGTGGCCATGAGTGCATCACTGCACTCCAGCTTGGGCAACAGAGTGAGACTCCAACTCAAAAAAAAAAGGAGGTAAGCATAAAGTATGACTTTAAGATTTCTAGTTTTATTGACTGTCTATTTTGTTATCCTGGAGAATTGGGAAGCTCACAAATCAGTTTCTAAATTAACACATCTTTAAATCAATCAGAACAGAGGTGATTAATGGCTCCATATTTAAATGACTTCCAAATCATAGCTAAAGCTTCTCATCTTTCTTCCAGATACATACAATAAGTGCATGACCCTAAAACATATATGTGTGTAAATAAAAATTTATATGTAAATTCAGAGGGCAAATCATAACATGTTATAAGATAATGGCCGTTAATTGCCCAAAGACAGGTGAGAAACGAGTTCTGTATTCAAGAAAAAAGAAAGATGACATTGACCTGAAGTTGGTCACTTCCCATGCCTTCAGAATAAAGTGTTAGTTCCTTGCTTTTACATATCCCTTCGTGGTCAGCCTCTCACCTATTTTATCTTCTGACGCTTTGTTTGAATTTGCCAATTCATGGGCAGTTTTCCGGGTGTGCTGTCTCTATGCTTGCCTCTGCCTTGGATGCCACCACATCACCTTCCCCTTGGGCAGCCACCAACTCACACCCACTACACAAGATATGGATACTCCCAGAAGCGTGCCCTGACCTCTTTAGATAAGAGAACCTCTTTCCCCATTTTGGGGTCTTCTGTGTCGGGTACTCTACCTCCACTAAAAAGACCAGCTCAGTGATGGGTGCTTGTTTTGAAGATGATGTCGTACACGGAACCTCAAGCCCTTTGAGGGCTGGGATACTGTCTTACCTTCATTGCCCTTCTCAGTGATGATCACAGAGCAGCTGCTCAATAATTATCTGTTAATTAGAACTTTAGATAAGGGGAGGACAGTCTTAAATAGGCACTAGAAATCTGGGTAGAAACTCGTCAGCTTTCTAAAATGGGAAATGTTTGGGAAGCAGCAAAAAAGACTTCTCTGGCAGAGTCCCACAAAAGAGTGAGTTCAGGACTGTGAGCACTCAAAGAGAATGTTGATGAGCTTGTCATCTGTATTCCTTATGTAGGTGTGATTTCTAAATACCTTGTTTCTCCGCGCTTTGCAAAAATCATCGCAGGCAGGTAGGACAGCCATGATAGCCACAGAGGAGGAGGGATAGGTATATTCTGTTTGCAAGGGTATTCGCTGGGTAGGCAAAGACATTTTCCCTTTATTGTATTTGTTTCAGCTCCCAACACCCTCTCATTTTGCAAGTAAAGAGACCAAAGCTCTGGAAGAGTTAGAAATACACTTGGAAATAAGGAAGAGAAGTCCCACGAGTGTGTGAGCGGTGGCAGGAGTGATTGTATAAGAATGAAGACATCGCAGCTGTGGGTCCCTTCACCCTACTTGTACAACAGGTTATTTCACTGACTGGCTTGGAAAAATGGGGCAAATCGATTCCCTTCTTTGTGCTGTAGAATCCCTTGCTGGAAAATGAAGATGGCGGTGCCTGTTCTCTACAGGAGGCTCATGACAAATGAAGATTGTCAGGAGCTACCAACAGAGAGAAAAGTACTTGGTACATAGAAAATGCTCAGTTAATGGTAGCTATGGCATTATAATTATAATTATCCTGTAGGCATCTGTAAAGATTTTTGAGTAAGAAAATTATGTTTAGAAAGTGTGTAGACTTAGATCTGAAAGTTGTGAAGTGAAAAAGTTTCCAGTTTTTAAGAGTCACCCCCCCCCCACTTTTTATCACGAGGTCTCTTGGTCTGGATTTCTGGATTTTAGGGATGGAAGCTATTGACTGTCCAGAGGCAGCCAATCAACTGGCAAGAGTGGTCCCTACTCATCTGTCTGGCTCCCTTTGATCCATGATGAGTGCCTCTGTCTTTTATATTTATTCTCTTTTAGGAAGGCTTTCTCACTGGAAGGGAGGAAACGGCAGAGCTCAGGGCTAAATCCCAAGCCCAACCCTTCTGTTTTTGGCATTCCTTCATATGCTATTACTTTTACAAAATGTATACAAGCCAAGGCACTAGAAAGAAGGCCTTAATGCATTACGTGGCGATTAAAGTTCACTATTCAGAGTTCCTCAAACTATCAGATTTCAATTTTAGAAACCCTACCTTTCATAATAACTCAGTAACAATCCAGGGTGTAGTTTATTTGACCAAACTGTGGTGTGCCATTTCTTAAAATTTTGTATGCTGGCGAAAGTTTGCATGTCAAAAGACAGAGGAAGAGAGTAGGTCCCAACAGACAATTCATTCCCTCAATTGTTCTGTGGTCCAGAGAACATGCCCATCTGATATCAAATTGGATCCTGCAGGACTCTGTGAAATGACCTACCAGGCACTCGAATATAATGATTTTTTGAGACATTTCAGGCCTCTAGATAATGATTTTTTGGGGACAGGCTAAAAATAAAAGCTTGTTCCAGGCAAAATGCTTCAGCATGCTCTACTTTTCCTTGTAAAATGCTCTTCTTGCTCATCCTGAATTACAATTGTGATTCTTAAGCAAACGTTGGCTGTAGCTATGAAGACATAAAATGCTATAAATGTTATATGGACATGTCCAGGTATTCAGTGCTGTAATTTAAAAGCATCAATAAAGTTTAAGTTGTATTCAGAGTTTGCAAATCTGTCACGGTCAGATGAGTTCAATTTCCATTTTTCCCTCACCAAACCCTTCAAATTATGCATGAACAGATTAAAAATAGCAGGAAAATACATTGTATTGTGTTCACTAAACATCTCCAATTTTGGAGAAAATCTTTAGCAATCAAATAACATGAGAATAGACACACTGGAAAGCAATTATAACCCCAGGAAAATTTCATTTCATTGCTGAAGACAGAAAGTGGTGTATTTCAAAACTGTGAGCAAAGATTAATGGCGATAAAGACAGTGGTAAGTGTCCATGAACCAAGACATTGAACTTTAATGTCATTGCAAAACATGAGAAGTCATCATTTCAAGTTTCAATAACTCAAACCGAAATGCATCCATTGCTATTTTTTCTTCCTTTTTTTTTTATCCCCCCAACATTGTACTTTGCAAATTGAATGGTCCTGACAAAGAGTTGGTTTGAAAGTTAAGGGTTCTTTTCCTGAACAAGGTTAAGTTTAGCTTTGATGACAGCACAGCTTGGAAATCTCCTGCCAAGCATTTCCTCCGGGCAAGAAGGCAGAGGATTTTCACTTTCTCTGTCAGCTTTAGCTCTGTCTCAAGTGGCTAGGAGTCAAACCTTGGAAGAGAGAAGACAGAAGGAAAAAAAATAAAATCCTCAATGCACAGCATTGGTCTGAGTGTTCGAAACAGAATTTTTCAGTGCATTTTGATGAACTGGGTCACAGAGTCTAGTTCCTTAAAGTTCGTATACTGTGTTAAAAAGAAATCCTGGTATCTTTAAATGGAATTTTAACTTGGGAGTAAATTTAGTGTACTACGAAAATGTGAATGCTTATCATTTGATACTGAACACTATATTTGCCGTACAGAATTGGACTGAATTTATGAGAATACTGAAAAGTTTGAAAATTCAGTTGTTTGCTCATGTTTGATATCTATTGACATTTGGACTGTATAGTCTTTTTTCTTTCTGCCTATAACCTGTGCTTTCAAAACAGGTGGATCCTGATGAAATTCCTACCTTGGTCATCTCCCTGAAATACATCACTCCATTCTAATTTCCGTCACCATATCACCGATTACTGGCCCAGGCACCTGCATTTGATTTTTCTAGGGTACTCCCTAGAACAAGGCTTCTCAAACTTTGTCGTGAGCATGTGTTACTATCATAAAATGCAGATTTTGTTTCCAGATCAAGCTCCCAGGTCCCTCTGAGGCTGCTGGTCCGTAAGGTACACTTGGATCATCAAAGCTGTAGACCACTGATGGCCTCTCTTCTCTAGCCTTTTCTCATCTTACTACTTCATGAAGCTGCTGTCGTGGCCCACGTAGACTTCTGGAATCTGCCTATCTGTAAAAGCATCATTAGAGAGAGCTTGGCAAGCGTGCCCCAGCTGCATGGTGGAGGCAAAAGAGATGGTAGATGAGGAAAAGAGGATGATCCATGTGGGCATCATATGGACCAAATTTCCCTTTGCAGCACAAAATGTCCTGCATCGCAAGCCATATTTCTACTGTCTCAGTTGTCATCTGCAGCATCATTATGAGAGCATACACCACGCTTTGAGTTCAGGCGATAGGTTACAGTGACAAGTGATTTACATAAATTACCTCATTGAGTTAGACATTTTTGTCCTTGTTTTATAGAGAGGCAAAGCCTCTGAGCATTTAAGTAACTTGCTCAAGGCCACAGAGCTGGGATTGGTACTATATCTGCCCCAAACCTGTTAACATTAACCACCAAGTTTCCATCCTACAGAATTAGCGTGGATACTTGCCCAGTCTATTCTACTAATCTGCGCTCAATCTTGGGACCAATTTTGGAATGTTGAGAATAAATGCAAGTGATTTCTACAGATACTCTGCCAAGCACTATTAAAATAGGTATAAAAGTATACCCAAAGGAAACTTTAAATCACCAAGTTGTGGCTAAAGATTCACTGATAAAATTTCCAAAGGGAGATGCCATCTGAGCCCTTTCTTTGATATCTTAGATGGGAGATTAGAAAATTCATGAACACATACAAGGATATAACTTCAGGGTCTACTAGAGCCAGCAGAACATGTAAAGAAGGAAAAAGAGAATGATCTATAAGCTAGGATTGGGTCTACTCCATCGCGACTAATTCTAGGATAACAACACATTTCTTTCATCCTCTTGAAAATGGGAATTTTGTCTCCTGTGATACTAGAGATATAGTCAGTCCTCAAAGCCTTCATTAATTTCCTTACCTCAGCAAGAATTTACTTTGGTTTGCAAGGAATGTCCTAGAAAATGTGTCTGTGGAACCTTAGAGTTTGTCTTCTGGCCTCAATAGAATGTTTGTGTGTGGACTCTGTCCCCGAAGCTGATCTTGTCTGGCTATCCAGAGTCTGATCTCTCCTGACAAGTTGGCTACCACTCACAAATTCACAGGATAGCTTTTGTTCTTTAACTGTATGTGACTGAAGACATGCAGACATGAAAATTAAAACTACACTGAGATACCACCTAACTCCAGTCAGAATGGCAATTATCAATAACTCAAAAAATAACAGATGCTGGAGAGGATGTGGCGAACAGGGAACACTTCTACACTGTTGGTGGGAGTGCAAACTAGTGCAACCTCTGTGGAAAGCAGTGTGGCGATTCCTAAAAGCTCTAAATATCAACCTCCCATATGAACCCACGTTCCCACTACTGGTAATATACCCTGAAGAACTCAAATCACTCTCTCAAAAAGATACCTGCACACGAATGTTTATCGCAGCATTGTTCACAATAGCAAGAACCTGGAACCAACTATGCTGTCCATCAAAAGAGGATTGGATTAAAAAAATGTGGTACATATACACGATGGAATACTATACAGCCATAAAAAAGAACAAAATCATGAATTTCGCAGCAACCTAGATGGAACTAGAGTCTATAATACTGAGTGATCTCTCACAGAAGCAAAGATCTGAGTATCACATGTTCTCACTCATATAGTGGACCTTGAACATCTATCATAACACTATAAGAAAAGGATTGACAGTGGTGGGAAACTATGAGGGGGTAGGGAGGGGAAGGGAGGTGGGATTAACAGTAGTCAATATCTGTCTGAGGACGGGAAGACTCCCCTTATCAACAAGGGTGCCTGAACGATGTACATTTGTATACCTAACCCTTAACTGTACCCCACAATTTTATAATAAAAAATATGTTAAAAAAAAAAGAAACCAGCATTTTATGAAATCAACCTTTCTTCCAAAAGCTCTCAATATGACCATAGAATCACATTTTCAGGGCTGCTTTGGCACTTCCACAATTCATTTTCACTATGACTCTAATAACTGCTTTTTAATGATCACTGAATTAATCATATCGAGAATAGAAAACAGGAAGAAACATCAGTCCAGGACTATAGGGCCATAACAAAATGGCAGAATACATTCTTCCACCTTGATTTTAGAAATAGTTTCAAATAGTTATGTTAATGTTTTTCATATTTGCTCTCTCCAGAATTTAGCAAATATGTAGTAATTATACTAATATTCAAATTAACATCAGACTGTTTCACATTATAATAAACTTTTTTGCAAAAAAATTCAGGATCTCACACCCATAATTCCATCACTTTGGGAAGCAGAGACAAGAGGATTGCCTGATCCCATGGGTTCGAGAAGAGCCTGGGCAACTTGGTGAGACCTCCTCTCTACAATAAATCAAAAATTAGCTGGGTGTGGTGGCATGCACCTATAGTTCCAACTACTTGGAAGGCTGAAGCAGAAGGATCACCTGAGCTCAGCAAGTCAAAGTTGCAATAGCCGTGATCGTGCCACTGTCAGAGTGAGCCTAAGTGACAGAGTGAGACTTTGACTCAAAGAAAAAAAAAAGCTTCAATAAGCTTTATGTATGTGTATGTATATATATATGGCTCAGATCTCAATTATGCAGGCACTGTTTGGGGGACAAAAGCCAAAAGCAAAAATCAAAACAATATTAATGGCAAAGATAATGGACAGAGTTTATGATTTTTGCCAACTTTTATACCTAAGATGGGTCAATACTGTGGAATGTAAAATGTGTCTTGAAGTAGTTCTTCTGTGAGTTTATATCATAGACATTTGAGGACAAATCTAGAGATAACAAATCCTAATCTTATTGATCAATTTCAAATAACACTTCCCTCCTTCAACTGTTCCTGAGCTTCCTGATTGCATCTCTTTTCCCAGATTCAGAATCTGGCTCCCGGGGATCCTGTCACTTTACTGCTTCATGTGGTAGTTGCTGCCTGCCTCTTTAACCAGATAATGAGTCCCAGGAGGTACCTTATGGGTGACTTTGTATACCTCTACAGAGAGGACATATACTATCATAGAACCAGGGCCATGGATGCACACCCTCAAATAATCTATTTTACTTCTCTGCACTTTGTTTTCTTGACTTAAAAATGAGAGAATTACCCTTTCTAGTAGGATTATTTTGAGGAGAATTAAATATGCTAACACATGAAGGATCTGGATTACTGTAAAGACCCTGTGCTTGATTTTTCTCACTCTTTTTCAAATGTTGGCGATAGTTAAATATCTCCTGATTATATCATTGGTAGGATTGTCATGATTATTGGAAATTGTTACACGCCAGTAGTGTTTTCTCCTTTCTTGACTGGTTGTATACACAGGGTATGCACCTGAGAATGGATCTGGATGAGCGAGAGACAGGGATGGGGTAACCTGCAGAAAGGGCAATGGTTGACTGAGTGTGAACTTGGGAGCAAGTGGCCAGGGTTCTCCTGATGAAGTGGCCGGTGCTACAGCTTCTTTGTTTGGACCCTAGCACTTCCTGGGGCACAGAAGCCAAGTGCTATTTTTTAAAAGTCAGCAATGTCCTTCCTGGGAAGAGGCTGCTGGGAGTGACTGCTGGCTTCAGGCTGTAGCTCACCACCACAGTGCCTGGCAGGACACTGGTGGCAGAGGCTGCAGGGAGAGCCCAGTGACAGAGTCAGAGGTAGAGCCCCACTGGAGAAGACAAAGCAGGCACCCTGCCGCCATCTTGAAAACTGGGCAAGGACATGCTCCAGGTGCTCACCGCAGAGTAACAGACTCAATCTCTGTGACCAGTGGGTCAGCTGCTCAGGAGTTGATCGTGACCCAGAGGGAATATCCCGAAAGCATAAATTTTGGGGGATAGGACAAGTGCTGAGTCCCAGGCAACCCACCCACTACTTTTATTCAGCTGTGGGACACAGTGTGACCTGAAAAGGATGAGGATGACCCCCAAAGAGATCAGAGGTGAGTTCAGGGCTGACCCAACCCTCTCCTCCCCAGCAAGCCATTAAGCATCAGGCCTACACAGCTGGGGCATGACTAAGAGGAATGAACCAAGGCAGAGGCTGGACATCAGTTGGGTTGGGAGGACTTTACTCCAGGATAAGTCTGGTTAGGGTGCCCTCTGCCAGTACTTGTAGAGGAGACAATCCTATGCCTCCCCAGTGGAGAGGATCCCTGACCATATGAGAACGGGAGGGGAAGACTGAAGCCCCACCCACCCCCACCACACCCTTCTCCTTCCTTGGGCTGCATACTGGGGAGATTGTGAAAGTGACCACAGCTCTGCAGTAGACAGCAGAGGGGCTTACCTGTGAGCAGCTGAGAGGAACAACTGTAGAACCTGCCACAAGAGAGCAGGTATTTTTCTTTGTGCACGAATGTGTATGTGAAGCTTCAATTTGTATTCCTCTCTATCTTTTTTTTCTTTTTCTTTTCCTTCTTTTTTGTCTTCCTTCTTTTGTTTTAGGTTTATGTATATACACGAATGACTAGAGTGTTATCTTTCAGGGCTTTTTACTTCCTTTTTGTTCTTCACTTTTTATCCATCATATTTCATTCTACTTTTCTCTGTTCTCCCCATTGCTGCTACTGAATCTTGGACTTAGGGGATATACACACATATCTATAGCTTTGTCATATAGAGTGGTGGTGGGGAATGGGTCTCAGGGAACCAATATCCCACTCAGTGAACACTGTAATTTGCAAGTTGTTTCCGAATGCTAGTTCTACATCCTCCATGTTATTTGACTTTCAAAACTACAAGAGAAAGAAAAGCTTCTCACCCTGACTCTGTTTCAAAATAGAACAAATTCAGAGCCTTGATCAGGGAGGAATAGAGGGCGGAGTAAACATCAGAAGTGAAAGCCCCTCCCACTGCCACTGAATAACAGAAATAAAGAGGAAAGAAAGAGATCTGTTACAAATGAAGACAATTCAGTGGAAGACCACAGGTAATTCCCATTGTACCAAAAAAAACAAAAAAAAAGGCTGAAAAATCAGACCTCAGAGACCAAACAAGGAATGTCACCACCAAATGGCCCCAGAATAAAACAGACATTAGGAAATGGATGGAAAGAGTGAAAAAGACTCAAGAAAGATAAGATACACTGAAAGAACTGGTAACAGAGATTTGGCCATAAGAAATTTCATCTAAGAAATAACAAGATGACAAGCAGGGAAAGCAAAATTAATCAAGCAGAAGAAAGAATCTGAGAACTTAAAGACAAAAACATGCATTTAACTTGATCTGTACAAAACATAGAAAGAAAACTCAGAAAGAAAGACCAAAGCCTATAAGAGACATGTGATTATATCAAGAGGCCGAACCTACACCTGTTTGGTATTCCAATAAAAGAAAAAGAAATGGAGAATACCTTGAAGCAAGTATTCCAGAAGGTTATCCAAGAAAACTTTTCACATCTCACCAGAGGTGTGACCAGCCAAGCACAAGAGATACAGAAAACCCCCTCAAGACATCAAACGAGAAGACCAACCCCTAGGTAAATAGTAATTTACCTACACAAAGCAGGTACAAAAGAAATAATCCTAAAGGCCACAAGAGAGAAAAGTCATACTACCTAGTGGAGAAAACCAATAAGAATGGCAGCAGACCTAGAGGAAGAAACACTACAAGCTATAAGAGACTGGAGTCCTATTTTCAAAGTCCTCAAAGATAAAGAATTTCAACAAAGAATTTCCTACACCACCAAGCTCTGCTTCATCAGTGATGAAGAATGAAAATTCTTCCCAGACATCCAATCCCTAGGAGATTATGCAGTTTTCAGACAAGCTCTACAGTAGACACATAAGGTATTAAGCACAGGAAAAAAAAAAAAGAATGACCACACAATTCTCAGGAGAACATAGAATCAATAGAGAATACATCATGTCTGCAAACTTGAAAACACACAAATACATCAACCCAAAAGTTGAAAGAAAACAAACAAATAAAGAAAAAATGTTTTAAGAATCTCATGATGGAGATAAATATTCACATTTCAATAATCAGCCTGAATGTGAAAGGACTAAATGCACCACTGCAAAGACGCAGAATGGCAAACTGGATACAAAAGACGTGACCCAATAATTTGCTGCATCCTGTAAACTCATCTCATCACAAGGGAAACACACAGATTCAAAGTTAGAGGATGGAAAATGAATTCCCAGGCTAATGGATCACAAAAGAAAGCAAGAGTCATGATTTTTAATATCAGACAAAACAACCTTTAAGCTATAAAAAATTTTAAAAGAGCTGGGCTCGGTGGCTCAGCCTGTAATCCTGCACCTTTGGGAGGCTGAGGTGAGTGGATTACCTGAGCCTGCGGGTTCAAGACCCACCTGGGCAAATTGGCGAGACCTCATCTCTACAATAAATCAAAATGAGCTGGGCGTGGTATCGTGCGCCTGTAGTTCCAGCTACTTGGAAGGCTGAGGCAGAAGGATTGCCCGAGCCCAGCAGGTCGAGGCTGTGGTGGCTGGGAGTGGCCACTGCACTCCAGTCTGGGTGACAGCGTAAGACTCCAACTCAAAAAAAAAAAAAAATTTAAAAATACAAAAGGACACTACATAATGGTAAAAGGTTTAATTCATCAGCAAGAAATACCCATCCTAAATATATATGCACCAACATAGGAGCACCAGAGTTTATAAAAACTACTGAATAAGCAGGAAAAAAGCAATTAACTCTAGTATTATTATAGCTGATAACTTAAATACCCCACTAACAACCCTAGATAGATTACTGAGGCAAAAAATCAACAGAGCTCCAGAATCTCAACTTGACACCTGACCAAATGGATTCAATAGATATCTATAGAACATTCCACCCAACAACCACATAGAATGTACTCAAAGACTGATTACATCCTTGCCCATAAATTAAATATAAACAAATTTCATAAGATTGAAATACTGCCATGCACCTCTCAGACCACAGTGAAATAAAAAAAAATCAACACAAACAAAATTCCCCAAAAACCCACAAAGACATTTACACTAACAGCATGATGCTGAACTACTCCTGGGTCAACACAGAAATCAAAACAGAAATTGAAAGATTCCTGGAAACAAATGAAAATAAAGAAGCATCTTACCAAAACCTCTTGAATGACATTAAATCAGTTCTAAGAGGAGAACTTATATCTCTACAAGCACACATCAAGAAAATGGAAAGATCACAAGTTGACAGCCTAACAAATCACCTAAGGGAGCTGCAAAGACAAGACCACCAAAAGCCTAACTTTTGCAAAAGAATACAGATCACCAAAGTGCAAGCCCAAATATGGAACATAGAAGACAAAAATATCATAGAAAAAAATCAACAAAACAAAAAGCTGGTTCTTTGACAAGATTGATGGACCCCTAGCCAGAATGGGCATGAAAAAGAGAGAGAATGCCCAAATAAACACAATCAGAAACACAAAAGATCAAATCATAATTGACCCTGAAGGAATACAAAAGATTGTCAGAGATTATTATGCACACTTGTATGGAAACAAACTTGATGGCCTAAATGAAATGGAGGACTTTCTGACATCATACAACTTCCCAAGATTGAAACAAGAAGGCACTGGAAAACTAAATAGACCAATAAAAATCCAGGAAATTGACTCTATCATAAGAAAACTACCTAAAAAAAAAAAAAAAAAAAAGCCCTGGACCAGACAGGTTTCCAGCAGAATTCTACAAAATATACAAGGAGGAGCTGATATCAATCCTACTGCAAGTATTTCAGGCAATCAAGAAGGATAGAATTCTCCCCAAATCATTTTACAAAGCTAACATCACATTGATACCCAAACTGGGTAAAGAGACAATAAAAAAGAGAACTACAGGCCATCTACATCCTTGAAGAACATAGATGCAAAAGTCCTCAACAAGATTCTAGCAAATAGGATCCAACACACATCTCAAAAATCATCCACCATAACCAAGTAGGCTTCATTCTCAAGATACAGGGCTGGTTTAACATCTGCAAGACCATATATAACTAAATATGTCAGCAGATGTAAAAACAAGAACCATATGATTATATCATTAGATGCAGAAAAATCCAGTATCCCTACTTGATAAAAACCCTTGAAGACCTAAGCATAGGAGGAACATACATCAAAATAGTAAGTTTCATCTACAATAAACCCACAGCCAGCGTATTGCTAAACTGACAGAAACTGGAAGCATTTCGCCTGAAAACCAAAACAAAACAAGGCTGCCCCTTCTCACCTCTCCTGTTCAACATTGTCTTTGAAGTCTTAGCTAGAGCAATCAGACAAGAGAAGGAAATCAAGGATATTCAAATAGGAAAAGAGAAAGTTAAAGATATCCTTTTTTGCTGATAGTATGGTTCAATACCTTGAAAATCCAAGAGAATCTGTCAAAAACTTCCTTGCACTGATAAAGGATTTTGGCAAAGCCTCGGGGAACAAAGTGAATGTGCAAAAGACAGTTGAATTCTTACACACCAACAACAAACAGGCAAAAAATCAAATAAAAAGTACAATCCCATTCACAATAGTCACAAAAAAGAACTATCTCAGCATCTTGCTATCTTGCTCACCAGAGTAGTGAAAGACCTTTACAATGAAAATATTGCTTAAAGAAATTTAAGAGGACACAAATAGAAAAATAGTCCATGCTCATGAACTGGAGGAGTCAACAATATTAAGATATTCATCCTATCCAAGACAACCTACAGATTCAATGCAATACCATTAAATTACCAACATCATCCTTCTCAGACCTGGAAATGACAATACAGAAATTCATATGGAAACATAAATGACTACAAAGAGCCAAAACAATCCTCAGCAAAAGAAACAAAGCAGGAAGTACCACATTTCCATATTTCAAACTTTACTATAAGACTACAATAACCAAAACAGTCTGATATTGGTATAAGAACACGCATATAGACCAATGGAACAGGATAGAGATTCTAAAAGCAAAACCTCAATTTCTCAACCAACTCATCTTCCAGCTAGCCTCCACCACCAACCATTGGGGAGAAGATAATCTTTTCAGTAAATAGTGCTGGGAAAACTGGCTGACCACATGCAGAAGATTAAAACAAGACCCCTACCGATAACCATACATAAAAATCAACTCCAAGTGGATCAAAGATCTAAATGTGAAACCTCAAACTATACAAATCTTAGAAAACACAAGAGACGCCCTTATGGAAGTCTGAGTAAGCAGCCAAGTCCTGATCATACTCCAAAAGGTCATGCTATAAGAGATAAGATTGACAAGTGGAACCTTATCAAACTGAAAAGTTTCTGCAAAGCAAAGAAAACCATCAAGAGAGCAGGGAGACAGCCCACAGAATGGGGAAAAATATTTGCCAACTGTACATCTGACAAAGGCCTAACATTTAGGATCTACAAGGAACTCAAACGTGTCAAAAGAAAAAAAGCAAACAGCCTCATTAAAAAGTGAACAAAAGACACGAATAGATATTTCTCAAAAGAAGATATACTGGCATCCAACGGATACGTGAAAAAGTGCTCAGCCTCCCTAATCATCAGATACATGCAATGCAAAACCACATTGAGATACCACTTAACCTCAAGAAGAATGGCTATCATTAAAACAAAACAAAAAACAACAACAAACATTGGTGAGCATGCAGAGAAAAGGGAATGCTTCTACACTGGTGGTGGGAATGCAAACTAGTTCAATCTCTATGGAAATCAGTGTGGTGATCTCAGAAGAACTAGAAATTGACTTTCCATATGATCCAGCAATCCCCCTGCTGGTAATATACTCAGAGGAATTCAAATTATTCTACAAAAAAGAAACCTGCAAATGCATGTTTATTGCAATCCTATTCACAATAGCAAAAACATGGAACCAACCATGCTGCTCAAAGTGGACTGAATAAAAAAAATGTAGTATATATATTCTTGGCAAAACATATACATGATGGAATATTATGATGCCATCAAGGAGGACAAACTTATGGACTTCGCAACAACTTGGATGGATTTAAAGTCTATCATACACAGTGACCTATCACAGAAACAAAGAACTGAGTACCACATGTTCTCATTCATAAGTGGATTTTCAACATTTACCATAATACTGTAAGAAATGGATTGGCAGTAGTGGGATACTGCCGGGGTTGGGGTGAGGACACAACATCCATAAAAGTACCTGATCTCAAACCAGGTGAAGTGGGGAACAAAGGGAGGTGCAAACTTTACCTCTATGATGACCACCTGTATGCCTAATCCTGAATTTTGCCCCACATCTTTAGCATAAAAAATACATAAAATAAAAAAATCACAAGTGACATATTTAATGTTATTTACCAAACTAAAAACTAAAAAGTGACAAATAATATAATTACATCAATAGATTTAAAAAATCAATATTCAATTAAAATATTCCAACATCTATTCTTAACAAAAAACTTTTAGCAAATTAGAATTAGAAGATGTCTTTGCCAAATCTAGAGCATATTACTTTTAATGATGAATACTGAAAGCATTCCCTTAGAATTATGAAAAAGACAAGCCAGATGTGATGGCTCACTATAATCTCAGCACTTTGGGAGGTCAAGGTGGGAGAATTACTTGAGCCCCAGAGCTCCAGGCCAGTCTGGGCAACAAAGTGAGACATCATCTCTACAATTATTTTTTTTTAAATAGCCAGTCCTAGTGGCATGCTTGAAGCCCCAGATACTTCAGAGGCTGAAGAGGGTGCATCGCTTGAGCCCAGGAGTTTGAAGCTGCAGTGAGCCATGATCCTGCCACTGTTCTCCAACCTGGCCAACAGAGTGAGATTTCGACCTAAAAATAATAATAGTAATAAAAATAAAAATTATGAAAGAAACAAATATACCCACCAGGAACATGACTTCCTTGACATTGCACTGGAGAACCTAGACAAAATGGTATGCAAAAAAAAAAAAAAAATCTGATGACTGGAAAACAGAAAGCATAACTCTCATTATTGGAGAGTGATATGGTTATATATTAGAAAGCCATAAACAATCTACATAGAGATGATCAGAGTAAAGAAAAGTGTTCATGAAGTTGCTACACATAAAATCAATGCACCAAAATCAATTGTGTTTATAAACACCAGATGTAAATAGCTGACAATATGATTTTAAAAACAGAGTAGTTTCAAAAACCTTGGAATACATTTAACAAAACATGTAAGAAAATTATAAATATTCTGGAAAGACCTCTTAAAAGATGTAAACAAACGGAGAGAAATCTTTTGTTCACAGGAAGAGGCATTATTGTTTAATTTGCAATTGTGATGCTCCTTAGATAGATACATAAATTCATTGAATTGTCAATCCAGACTCCATCCTTGGATTCCTTCCTTTTCCTGCCTCTTTCCTCTTTCCTGCTCGACTTCCTTTTTAACTCTGACAAGCTAATATTGAAGTTTAATTGAAAGACTAAAGACCCAAGAATATGCAAGATATTCTTGAAGAAGAAGAAGAAAATGCTTAGCATAAATGCCTTGGCATAGGTAAAGAATTATAGAAATCTGTAGCAATTGGAATGTGAGTATCGGCATGGGATAGAATATTACCAATGCAGGGAAAAAAAGAAGGCAATCAGACATAGACCCAGAAATATATGACAACTTGACTTATGACAGAAGTGGTCCTGCTGATCAGTAAGAGAAGAATAGACTTTATAATTAGTAGAGCCGAAAAATACTCATGTGGCAAGAAATTTGGCATACTGCTGCTTACCCCAACACTAAGTAGTACATTCCACAAAGATTAGAAGTTTAAATATAAAAGGTAAAACCAAAACTAAAACTTAGAAAACAACATAAAACAATGTTTTTAATCAATATTGTTAAGATGTCCATCCTACCAAAGGCAATCTACAGATTCAACGCAATACCCATTAAGTTACTAACATCATCTTCTCAAACCTGAAAATGACAAGACAGAAATTCATATGGAAACAAACAACCATGAATAGTTAAAACAATCCTTAGCAAAAAAAACAAAGCAGGAGGTATCACACTTCCAGACTTCAAACGTTTCTATAAGGCTACAATAATCAAAACAGCCTGGTATTGGTACAAGAACAGGCACATAGACCAATGAAGCGAGATAGAGATTCTGGAAGCAAGCTTCAATTTCCTCAACCAACTCATCTCTGACAAAGCCTCCAACAACAACCACTGGGGAAAGGAAAATCTATTCAGTATATGGTGCTGGGAAAACTGGCTGACCACATGCAGGAGATTGAACCAGGACCCCTATCTATCACCATACACAAAAATTAACTCTAAATGGTTCAACGACCAAAAACTATAACAATCTTAGAAAACACAGGAGACACTCTTATGGAAATTGGAACTGGCAACCAATTTCTATTCATACCCCTAAATGCTCATATCTTAAGAAATAAGACAAATGGGACCTCATCAAAGTGAATAACTTCTGCAATGCCAAATAAACCATCAAGAGAGCAGGGAGACAGTCCACAGAATGGTAAAAAAATATTTGCCAACTGTATATCTGACAAAGGCCTAACATCTAGGATCTACAAGGAACTCAAATGTGTCAAAAGGAAAAAAACAAACAGTCCCACTAAAAAGTGGGCAAAAGACATGAATAGACACTTCTCAGAAGAAGATATACGGGCAGCCAACAGACACATGAAAAAATGCTCAGCCTCACTAATCATCAGAGGAATGCAAATCAAAACCACATTGAGATGCCACCTAACCCCAGAAAGAATGGCCATCATTAATAAAACAAACAACGGATATTGGCAATGGTGTGGAGAAAAAGGAACACTTCTACACTGCTGGTGAGAATGCAAACTAGTGCAACCTCTTTGGAAGACAGTGTGACGATTTCTGAAACAACTAGAAATTGACCCAACAATTCCCCTATTGGGAATATACCCTGAGGAACTCAAATCCTTCTACCAAAAGATACCTGCACACGTATGTTTGTTGCAGCTCTATTCACAATAGCAAAAACATGGAAACAACCATGCTGTCCATCAAAGCTGGACTGGATAAAAAAATGTGGTACATATACACAATGGAATATTATGCAGCCATAAAGAAGGACAAGCATATGGATTTTGCAGCAACTTGGATGGATTTAGAGTCTATTACACTCAGCGATCTATCATAGAAACAAAGAACAGAGTGCCATGTGTTCTCACTCATAAGCGGACCTTGAACTATTATCATAATACTATAAGAAAGGGATTGGCAGTAGTGGGAAACTGTCAGAGGAAGGGGGGTAGGACTGGCAGTTGAGGGAAACCGCTAGGGGAGGGAGGGCACACCTCATCAACAAGGTACCTGCACAATCAATGTTTGCATACCTAACCCGGAATTGTACCCCACATCTTTAAAATAAAAAAAATTTAAAAACCCAATGTTTTTATAACTTTAAGCTAGAAAAATTATTTCTTAAACAAAATACAAATAATTCAAATTATCAGAAAAGAATGATTGAATTTACACATAAAAATCAAGATCATCGGGCAACCCCTTTGGGTCCCTTCCCACAGTGGGAGCTTTTGAGTTCCTTCCCACAGTGGGAGCTTTTCCGTCCTCTTAATAAATTCTACTTAAAAAAAAGTCAAGATCTTCTGTTTATTAAAAAAATACACAAAATGGAGTCAAAATTCAATCCATGGATTGAAAGATAATTTTGGCAACCATATAACTGACAAAATATTAGAATCCAAAACATATACATAATTTATACAAATTGATTTTAAAAGGCAGATGGTCCAGTTGAATAATATTAAAAATAGTTAAAAAGAAACTTGAAAAAACAACTTCAAGCAGTTCACAATCTTTAAAAACCCTCATTAGTATTTAGAACGGTAAGATAGAAATAAAATACCATTTTACACCCTTCATATTGACAAAAAATGTAAGATTTCTGACAATATGAAGTCTCGATGAGATTAAGTAGTAATTGGACCGGCTGTATATTGTTTGTAAAAGGTGTATTGGTACAAATAGTTGAACAATGATTTGATATTTTTAATAAAGTTAAAGATATACACACCTCATAACCAAGAAATCCTATTTCAGGTGTATATGTTAAACAACACGTATTTCCCTGTGCACTAGGATAGGCACAAAATTATTCATGGTGATTCTGCTTGTTAGAAGAGAAAACTGGGAATAAGACAAATATCCACTAACAAGAGAACAGATAAATAACCTGTTGTATTTTAAAATTGTCATTCAGCACTAAAAATAAACTACAGTTACCTGCAACAACAGCAATGGAACTCAAAAGTAATATTGCCTGAAACAGTCAAGTCCTAGAAGAAAATATAGTGAATCCATGTATTTACAAGTATATTAAGTTTAAAATCACATGAAACTAAAGATAACACTGGAAGTGGTAAAAACCTTCCAAATAAAAGCAAGGGAATAATCAACACAAAATTTATCTGGATATAGAATCCCTGCAAAGTGAACGAAAAGTGAATAACTTTGAAGAGTGCCTGCAGGCATTCTCAAACGACGGCAGTTATTTTCTCTAAATTGAAGCTGTAAGCATTTAGATATGCATTCATCATTATTATTCATACCTTACACATGATTTATGCATATTTTTATATTCCTGCCCTTAATGATAAATAATATTAGAAGGAGGAAATAAAACATTCAACGTGTGAATGAAAGCAAATGAATGATTTAGAAACCATTGAGGAACCTCGGACACTCGACCTGTGTCTTTCATGCAGACCACCTACCATTTCACTTGCAAGCTTGCAAGAGGTGTGTGCTCATCGTCTACCTCTCAGGCGAAAGACAAGGGAATGGGCTGAGCAAATTCTTTCTGTAAATCCAGCACTATCCCAGGGCTTGGGACCTGGGAGGAAGGAAAGCGAGAAGAGCATCTGCAGCGTGTTCGGGGCCTTTTGAGACTGGGGAGTCCTGTGAGACCCTGCATGGCCTTTGACTGTCATAATGTGTGTCTCTGGTATTTTATTAATTGGCTAATTAGCGAATTTGCTACTTTACTAATAGTGTCTCTTTTTAAAAACAGTCTCTTTAAAAAATGTTTTGTGAGTGTTTATAGTGGAAGGTAGGATGTTTTCTAGATGCTTTGGCATCCCAAACAATACAAGGTAGCATTACATAAAATACGAGAGGCTTTTTGGTCAGCAGACACCCGTTAACGAATATGAGCTAATAAGCCTGTTATCTTTGCATAGAAGTATGGAAAGCAATAGAAGTTAGGAGTTGCTAATCACACAAGAAATCCATGTTATTCCTGTGCACGCATCCTCTCTTTCACATCAGGCCTTTAAAGCTCAAAACAGTTCGTCAAAGTAGGTATCATTCTCATTGTAACAGGAGAAAACTGTGGCTGACAAAGCTAAGTCCTGGAGCTCTGAAGTGAAAGACCCAGCATGTGAATCCAAAATTGACTGCCATCCCTTGCTTTCAGTGATTGCATCATACTTATTCCTTAGTCCTTCTCACCAAGGGATAGGGCTTTATTGTAAGACAGAGCTCCATTTCTTCTTTATCAGAGGTAATATCTTGAACAATTTTTTTTTTTTTTTTGAGTTGGAGTCTCACTCTGTTGCCCAGACTGGAGTGCAGTGGCCGCTCCCGGCCACCGCAGCCTCGGCCTGCTGGGCTCCGGCGATCCTTCCTCCTCAGCCTTCCGAGTAGCCGGAATTACAGGCATGCGCTACCACGCCCGTCTGATTTTTTGATTTATTGTAGAGATGAGGTCTCGCTGCCCAGGCGGGTCTCGAACCCGCGAGCTCAGGCAATCCACTCACCTCAGCCTCCCAAGGGCGCGGGATTACAGGCTGAGCCACCGAGCCCGGCTTATCTTGAACAATTTAAGCTATTGTGCATGTAGCTTGACCATTCTCTTCTTCCCTTGGGCATTTTAAAAATCATTATTTCCCGATCAAGAAAAAATGCTGCTATTTTTTTTAATCTGTTACCATTTATTTTTCAAAAAATGAGGGCATTAAAAATGACTTTGCACAAAGTACTGTGATTCCCAGAATCCCAGAGGCCTGGGTTTCATACTAACTCACCGTGGGCAATTTGACCACACTCTACACGGAAACTCAGTTCTTGAAAAAACTGAGCAAATTTTAGTGTGTTCATCCAAAACCACAGCTCGCGTGCCCTTGTTTGGAAGCAATGAACTTGGACCTAGGCACAGAAACCTGTGTTAACGACAGTTGGCATTTCTAGGTCCGTTTTTATCATTTCCCCTTCCACCATCACTTCTTCTCTTTCATATCGTCTGTTCTCTGCCCCCTTCTCCACAAACATGAACTCATATGTGAGGACGGGTATTCTACATTTAGTCTTGCTAAATTTTTTTAACTGTGTGCATATAGCTTGTTTGTGTGTGTTAATTTGTGTAAACAACGGGGTTATACAGGAATGGACAAACTACAAATCCAGGCCAAATCCAGCCGACTGCCTGTTATTGCAAAAGACATTTCACTGGACCCCAGCCACATGCATTTGTTTGCATCATGTCCGCGAGGCTGCCTTCAGTGCTTTGGGGCAGCGTGGAATATTGCAAGAGAGAACCTCTGGCTCGTGGCCGAGTGTTTACTTGCGGGCCCTTGATGGAAGAGTTTGCAGTGCCCTGGACTGTGGCACTCGCTGTCATTCCCTCACACCTCCAAGAAACATGAAAACGTTAGCATTCTCAGGAGTGTTCCACATGACCCTGAGTGAGAATTTCTCTAGGATGCGTTCTCAGGGCAAGCGTGGTGGGGCCATAATGGCTTCTCTGTCAGCTGTGCGTTTAGCACAACCACACCCACCCACACTAGCCCTGGCAGTGCCCAGCTGCCTGTCTTTGCCAGAGTCATAGACATTGTGGAAATGATCCTGGTTCTTACATTTGCATTATTGATTTTTAATATGACTGAGTTTCTCTTCAGATGTTTCTTATGCTTTTTGAGGTTTTTCTTTCAAAAGTGGCTTTGATCTATTTGGCCATTTATCCTCTTGGTGTGGTTGTCTTTTGAGTCATGATTTTTTTCATTTAAAGGATACTTTATTTATTGCAATGGCAATCCCTTACCGAATTGGGACACTAGAAGATTCTTCTGGAATCCTCTCATCCACTAATTAATATTTCCCATTGTGTGCAGTATTGAAAAGGCATCCTTTTTACTAAAGAATTAATGCTGAATGGGTGGAGCTATCATGATCAACGTTATTATTATACTCATATATATTATTGTATTTTATACTACAAAATATTATATTACTATGATTATATTATTATTATTTCATTGTGTGGTGACAACTTAATTCAGTTATTCTAAGTAAACTTTGTTTATGGATATGCTTTTATTTTCAAGTAATATAGATTAGTAACTGATTTGAATGGAGGCAAACCACTTTCGATATTTGTAATTATTTGCCAACTTCTAAAGAAAGCACGCAGAGGGTCAATGGATGCTTCTTTGTTAATTGACTGTGTGTTTTAATCAAGAGAAACCAGGCCCATCGGGGCCTGGTTTTGTCAATATGCATGGCAGGTAGCTGCTCCCGGTGTTCCTCCAAAGCTGTCCCTCCCACGCATGAAATGCAGACAAATCATTCGGGGACCTTGGGAAGAGTGTGCCGATGAACCAAGTGCTGGAAAGGTTCAGTAGCCTCGAGGAGAAAATAAACGGGGGAGGGGTCGGGAGGCAATTTGGAAGGGGAGGGTATTGCAGCAGCTGGGCCCTGCAACCCGTAAAGGGATCTGGACGTGCCCGCCCAGGCCTGGGCTGAGGGAGAGGTGGGTCCATGGCAGTGAATGGTACAAAGCTTTTGCCAGAGAGACAGAGTGGGTAGAGGTTGATTAGGTCACTGATGACCCGGAGCTGGTGGACCACGATCAAGCCAGCTACGCGCCCGGGGCCTGCTGGGTCTCACTTCTGTTTCTTTGCTGAAGTCTGTTCAGAACCGAGGTTTGGCAGCCCCTCGTGCACGTCCTCTCTCCGTCTCCTCCCTCTCCACCCTCTTGTCCTCCCCAAGGTACATATCAACCATCTGCTAAAGAGACAAGCCTCAGGTCTGAAATCCGGAAGATTCAACAGAGATTAGCTTGAAAATAAAGGCTTCAGATTTCATAAACAGGCTGTGGAATAAAGAAAATCAATTGCTGGAGCAAAAAGTGGATCCCCACAAGCCCAGTGAGGTCTGGTTTTCCAAGGGAAAAGCTAGTGGTTTGGTGTGTTTTTAAACTGTAACAAAGCTTTTGCTTTTCAAAACCAAGAATGCCATGCCAGAGCTCCAAAGGCATTTTTTCCCCTCAAGCTGAGTAAAATTCCATCATATTAATCCTTAAAATAGCCTGTTTTTCATTTTTTTTCCTCCATTCAACAAATATCTATTGAGGAACCACTATTTTCGTGCATGGCCTTATATCTGAGATAGAGCAATGAACAAGAGAGACAACGATCTCTGCCCTCAAAAATCCTGTTAGCCAGAGAAGGTAGACAATAAACAGTGGACATAATAAATAAGTCAACTATATGTTACAGGTTGAAATGTGTCCCCCTCAAAAAAAAAAAAAGTGCTGAAGTCTGAAGTCCTAACCCCAAGTATCTGTGAATGTGACCTTATTTGAAAATAGGGTCTTTGCAAATTAAGTCAAGTTAAGAAGAGGCCATTAGGGAGAGGGACGTTTATACAATATGACTCCAGTCCTTAAAAGAAGAGGGGAATTTGGATGCATAGACACAGACACACAGAAAGAATGTCATGTGATGACCTAGAGACACACAGACACACAGAAAACACCATGTGAAGATGGAGCCAGAGGCTGGATTGGCTTCCACAAGTCAAGGAAGGCCCGGAGTTACCAGAAACCGGAAGAGGGGAAGAAAGATCCTCTTCCTGTTGCTGCATCACTATAACAGCCATGCAGCAGGAATGGAATGAGCAACCTTGCTCTCCCTCAACCCTTGTATCTTCGGATCTCCCATGGATGGAGCCCAACAGAAGCCAACTGATGAAACCTAGGCATCCAGGGTGAGACTGAGGGAAGGGTGGACGGGAATCTGCAGGGCTAAGCAGAAAACATTCTGATCAACACTTAAGCTATTTTTTTATGGGAATGAGATAACTTCTCAGGATCCCATGTCTATGTGATCCCAGGAATGTACAAAGCTGAAGAGACACAAAGTCTGCAGCTACTTAAACCCTGCCAAGGAAGGGGGTTCCTCATCTCTCCAAGTGACACATTAACAGTTTATTCTTTGTTCTCTTCATGTAACTCATTAAAATTCATCAATGGTTCCTTCTAGCTTAAAGAAAAGAGTTCAAATCTTTAACATAACTATGCTTCCTCTTATCTCTTTGGCCTGATCCTCTCCTTTTACTTCCTTTTTCCGCCTGTCACATCAAATAAATTTCAGTTATCTGAATGAGTCAGTTCTTTCATACCTTCTTGGCCTCGAAAGGCCTTTTGATGGTTTGCTTGCTTTGTTTTGTTTTGTCTTTCCTTCCTGGAAGTCTACCACCCTTCCCACTTGAATACCTCATCAGTATCCCCAGCAAATATTGTTTTCTTGAAGAGTCTTCATAATGATAACTTTGCCTAGAAGAGGAGGCAGGAACACAGAAAAGCTACTAGTGTGGGTAACTGGACACCAGCCCACCGGAAGGGGGCCAAACCATGCCCTGCACCTGCTGAAGAGGGCTTCCATCACCCCCAAAAGATCCCAACCCACCATGGCAGGTCATGGACACCCAGGCCACTTGGTTGAATGAATGAAGAAACACTGAATCTGCATCCTTCTGCTGGGTATCTACTTCACCTTTTAGTTACTTTCAAGAAACATAATCGCATCATCCTTTAAAGTACACGAATAGGAGATCAACTTTCTCTGTTCCTAGTAACATTACCTGAAGTTCCTTCAAGTGATGTTTGCTCAAATATCAAGACTCCCAGGGAAACTACGCAATGCTGGCAAGAGTGTTTTGCTTTTTTCTCTCTTCTCTTCTCTCTCTTTTCAGTCTTTGTATTTAAATACTAGAGTCTGACTTCAATTGGGATGTATCACTGTCACATTTCCTCTGCTTATTTCAAAGTAATTTATTTCCTTTGTAAATGAGTCACTACTACTATTCCAACAAAGTGAGTGAAATACATGAATTCATAGCTATACAAAAACATCTTTTGTTAAACATCAACAATGGTTTAAATGTGGGGTGTCACTTGGATAACTTTATTTACTGATTGTTAAAATTATTCCTTGGGAACATCTGAATGTTGGAGGGTTAAGATACAGAACAAGTTCTGTGTCTAGTTAACACTATGAAATTATATTGATTTATTAAAAACATGAACTAACATCATGCATTTGCATACAACAAAAAAATGTGTTCTGAATAAAAGATGCAAATTAATCCTACTAATTTAAAGATACTAACTCCTTTGGAAATAGTAAATTGCAATTTACATTTGTTATTATGGTTGCAGCCTGTTTTACATTTTTGCATTACATTTCCTAATGTCAGTTTTATAAAGGTAGAACTACTGTATCAGCTATATTCTAAGGAGGTTGAAGCATTTTCAAATTCGTTGCTATCAACCTTTTATGCAAATAATAAATATTGTTTCTGGAACAGGTATAATTTTGATACTATAGTATGTTTTAAATAAAATAGCACTCTATGTATAATATATAGAAAAGTATTTCTAATTAGTTAAAATTTATATTTCTAAATTGAACTTATTTTTTCTATTTTGTTTCAATTATAATTTAATTATTATTGTTTACTTTGCAAACTCTACTTAAAATATAATATTTTTCATTGGAAATAAAGACACTAACAAACTCTTTTTTGTTATTTTGTTTCAGGAAAAAATTAGGACTGTTTGTTATCAGATGAAATGAAAGAATAAATATGAATTTTTTTTGCCATTATAAATCTGGTAAATCGTCTTCAAGTGAGCCATGTGATCTATGTTAATTGTTAAAGAGGGCTTCCATCACCCCCAAAAGATCCCAACCCACCATGGCAGGCTAGTCTGTTTTAGTGTTCTTCCTTTGTAGTTGGAAGATTTATCTCCATCATCTTAGCACACGCTTAGATTTTGAAACTTATTTGTCTCTCTCCCCGTCTTGACTGTAAATTCACATGGACAGGATCCATATCATCCTCAACTTGTTCTTCATTACATAGTTTTGGCATCATGGAAACCCAGGCCACTTGGTTGAATGAATGAAGAAATATTGAATCTGCATCCTTTTGCTGGAATCTACTACACTCTTTAGTTACTTTCAAGAAACAATCTCATCATCTTGGCTATTCTGTCCTTTAAAGTACTTCTAACTTGAAAATATCATTTAAGTACAATTACTCCTCAGAGCAGTGGTTAATATTAAAAGCACTGCTAGATTTTAGATTATCCAGATTTCAGTAAGACCAGAAACTCTACTTTCTCAATAATGACTGAGCTCCAGATTCTAACATCATCAAGGCACTTCATACCAAACAGAGAGCATCTGTTCTTCAGGCTGAATAAATTTGTCATTCACATGAATAATTACACTTGCCCATTACTAACGTGTTAAGCCAGACTTCCCTCAAGACATCTATTTCAGTCAATCACAATGTTTGCCAGAAAATAAGGACTTTATAAATAGTACATTCATGCAACTTGCCTTTGGAAGAGTCTGTCTTTTTTTTTTTTTAAGAGAAATACAGAATAAATTATTATAATGTAGTTAAAACAATTACACAAAAGCCACGTAATGGTACTAAGCCCAGAAAGAGGAGACCTGAATTTTATATAATTCTTGTTTTTCCTACAAGCTTTGTGACTTCAGTTAAATTATCCTCCTTTTTACTATATTGCTTTATGAGTAAAATGGAACATTCGTGCTAAGTGATAGCAAGACCCTTTCCTATGAATTTGTGATCTTTTATGTTTTCAAATTGGAGAAGAGACTAATTTAAAAGATGGATTTTGTGTGAGCTCAATTATCCCAAATGAAAGAACAGCCACATCATAGTTTGATTTACTATCTTTTGTAACATCATAAATCATGGCAGAGTACACTAAAGCCAAGAGCATGCAATTTTTGACTTGGACTAGGATCATGGGAGTGGAAGTGGATAAGGGAAGGCAGAAAATTCTTGGTTTGGGATTTTCCACATGCAACACAAATGCTTTAATTATTCTTAAGATGTTGGTTGATGACAATGCTATGGTTCTATAATTGATAATATATTTAGACAATTTTTCAAGATTTTCAAGGACTGGACAGTTTTTTTTTTCCTAATAAAGATTTTATAAGTCTAGCAAAAATACCCAACAACCAAAGCTTCTGAAAGAAGCACTATGTGGGCGTGTGGAAGTTTCAAAGTCCAAAAGAGTGAATGTACCTTGAAATACAGAACGAAGACAAAGCTGTTCATATAATCCCCAATTTTTGAAGTCTTCCCCATACACAGCAAAAAGTCTATATACACAGCCAGATCTGTGAAGTATGGATTTGTTAGCCTAAGGAAAGTGGTAAACAATATGTTCACTCAAAGTCTTTTTTAGGCCTTAGTTAGAAAACAGAGATACACATTGGGGTTTGCTTTTGAAAACACTAATTCTTAAAACTCAATCCACAAAAGGTATATATTTAACCATCTTAGGCCCAATAAAATATATAACAAAAAAATCAGGCTTGTACCCCTATCATCCAATAGATGAGAGGGAGTCTACATTTGCAGGATAAACAATAAAGCCCCTGAGTGGTATCTTCTTGAATAAAGAGTTGAAAGATTTATAGCAGGGAAAATAGCATATAGTCAGTAGTTTATACAAATGAGAAGAGTTGAAGAAAATACTTAGAACAAAATGTCCAGAGCCATGAAATTTTCCTGCATAGGTATATGTACATATACACATAAGTATGTATGCATATATATACATATTTTGTTATACTTATTATGTTGTTAATAGCTATATTATTTATTAGGCAGCATATGATCTTATTAATGGCTTAGACATCTGTTTTAACATCTCTATGCCTGTTTTCATAAAGAAGAGAAAGCTTCAGAAAAGTGGATATTGTGTGAAGAATTTCCTTTTCCACATCTTTTTTCTAGGAGCATAAGTACCTCGACTGAGGTGTTTTTTTTTTTTTTTTCTCTTGCTGTGTACATTTTTAATGAATTGATCTATTAGTAAGTGGTTGTAGGTCTGAGATATCTCTGACTTTAAGTTTAGGGGACTTGGATCCAGTAAGTATCCTGCAAGCCAGTGTGGTAAAATCTGCCAGTCGAGTTCTCTGCTCACACTTGGGGAAGTGCCTAAGTGGAAACTCATGCATCATCCCTTTCCTCCTCCCTACAAAGACTCTAGCATTGGTGACCACCCATTGTCATGTTTCACTCATAAAACAGATACTGTCAAATGTCTTCTCTAACTAACCTTGAAGTTGGCTCATAAGGATCATCAGTCGTTATCCTAATCATGGCTCTTATCCCTATTCAGACCACCAAAGCTATAAATTCTTTAACTAACATATACATTATGGAACGAAGCGAGATAAAGCTCACCCTTAAGAGTACTTAGGAAAAGTGGTCTAGCAAAGCATATGAAGGTGGTAATTTTTAATTCAAGCATGAAGCTTTTGTATCTTCTTTTCTCTTTGGAGAGAAGTCTCAATGCTCAGGCTTTGCAAATATCCAGAAGAGTTGGTAATTTGTCCAGTTTCCCAGATGCAACAATACTCGGTGAAGTTCAAAGACTTGTTCAAAGTTAACATCAGAGACAGACGAAAAGCGAGGCCGGTGAAAGCGCCTGTTCTGCTCTGTAGGACTGTCTTTCTGATGGTGTGATGGGCTTAGAGTGGCTCAGTCTCCTATACCTGCATCCCCTATGCCCTTTCGATGAACTCTTTGTCACCTGTACACTTATTAGCAGTCTGTTGACAAAAGTCTTGCCATATCTTAACAGATAGAATTCTATCCAGTCTATATTATAAAAAATCAAAACAAAACAGAAATCTCCCTCATAAAAGGGATTTTTGTCCCCTGTGGTTGATCTGAGCTAATTATATTGATGAATTTATGTTAATGAAGTTTATGCATAGCTTTTCTCATGAAAGTCACATTCACACTGTTTCAGATACATGGTCTCTTATACAGTTCTCAACAATTTTCAAGGCATATATGATAACCACAACTGGAGTTGCAGTAACGGAGGCTCAGAGTAGCTCCAGGGTCAAGAGAACAACAAATTCAGGAGCAGGTATGTGAGGACCACACCAAGCTTCACGGCATCCATACTTCAAAAAGTCAATGTTGGATTCTGGACCCATTTTGGCTAACAAGGCCTAGGAACAGGCTTTACAAAGGTTTTCAACAATATTAAGAATTTAGGATATTACATATTTTACTGATGTATTTTGTGTATCTTCTTTGATTAGAATATAAGCTCTACGGCCACTGCACTCCAGTCTGGGTGACAGAGTGAGACTCCAACTCAAAAAAAAAAAAAAAGAATATAAGCTCTATAAAGTTGTGCTCTTTTTTTGCTGCTGTCTGCTGCACCTCCAACACCTAAAAAAAATGGCTGACACAGGTGCTTGACAAATATTTATAACCTGAACAATAAACAGTTAAAATTAAAAATAACGATGTCTAATTACTTAAAGGATGCCAATGATTAGAGTCTGCATTTACTAAATATTTTTGTTGATTACAGTTTGACTGTTTGGTAGAAGGAAATATTGAAGGATTCATAAAAGGTTTAATCTTCAAAATACTGAAATCCCATTAGACATGGTCTTGGGTTGTCTCATGTAGGACACAGTTAAGAAACCCAGATGTTAAATCCTTTAGATTATGATTAATTTCATTCTTCATGATGACAGAAGGCCAAAGCATGATAGAAGGTCAGATGCCACCATTTAAATCTGACTGGTGTTAAAATAACTCTCTCGCTCTTGCTCTCACTTTTCTTTCTTCTTCTTCTTTTGTTTATAAGTAGATCTCTCAATTATCTAATTTTAAGAATCACTTTGGGTTTGTGTGAAAGGACTTGATTTCCAAATTTCTCCAAGGATAATGATAAAAACGCAAGTTTGGGAAACATGGTTTAGCTGACTTAAAAAGCTTTTTGTCATAGTTTTTCCTGCCTTCAGAATCTCCCGTTTTCTATGCTGAGTCATCGGTATCTTGTCTGCCCATATGAAAAATGTCCGAATGCAATGACCCTAGAAAGAGAGACTGCCAGGAAGGCTTCTGTGCACAGGGTCTTCCAATGCCAACAGCCATCCCTTGCCTTTCCTCTGTTGAAGGTCTGCTCACAAGACCAGATGCCAGGAAACTATTAGATCATCACATTTTGCCTGATACTACTGAATTCTTTCATTTCTGTGCTCTACCCTATTCCCTGATCAGATCTTTAGTGACCTTCTTCACCTCTCCAGTAAGCCATCATCTCAGAAGATGATCCACCATTGATGGTTTATACTCTCAAGCGCTGAGCCAATAGGTTTTATCTTTTCCTGCATAATTTGCATTGAATGTTATCTTAGATTATGAAATAAAACCTTATCCTCTGTTAAAAGAATCTTACTCGTTAGAGGACTGGGAGGGGAAGATGAATTTGAAGCAAGATCAACTCCAATTGGGCAATTAATTCATTGAGGATTTGCTGTGACCTTACCACAGATCAAACACTCTGATGAAAGATATTGACATAAGAGTACATGAGTCTCAGACTTTACACCTGGAAGATTCCTAGTTGGGCAACTCAGCACTCTGTGCTTGAGAAATGTTGATATAGACAATTCACCACACATGTCTCCACCCTCTTCCTTCATACCCCACACTCATTTTACTGCTTCAAAACTCTCAAGTCTACCAGGTCCTCTCCTACTCTTCTCATTCCCATTGGAACACGTGTGTTTTGATGAATTCTCAAGGCTTTTGACTGACTATCTGACCCTTCCTTGCAGGTAATTTTAGGAAAGCGTTGACCTAAGTTCCTAGGTCTAACCCTTGGAATTAGACAGGCAGGCCTTAGTTTTAATTCCGGCTCTTCCACTTTTAGTTGGCGTCCTTGAGCATGTCATCCAAAGACTCTGGACCTCAGCCAATACGGTTATACACGAAGGGTTATATTTATTGCAATACAGGGTCATGGGGTACAAAGAGAACATGATTGTGTCTAGGAGACGCAGTGGCGAGCGATGCTTATCCACCTCTTTTTGCTACCTTTTTTTCTTCTTCTCTTTCGTTGTGTTTGAGGAACTTTTGAAGGCAGCTATGCTCACCACCATACCACCACTACCTTGTGCTTGAAAAACTTTGGAATTGGAGGGGACAGTGAGTGAGGAAAGAGGAAAGTTGTTATACTGAGTGTCCCATGAGATCTGATCAATCTGGTGCTTTCATTTGTTTTGTTTCCTCCTCTGCCCTCCTAAGTGTCAGGCCTCAAACTCGTGGTTTGCATTTCCACCTCCTCGATAAAGATTGCCTTTGAAAAAAGCAGATTCTTTCCGCAGAGGGGAGATATGATCCAGGAGCAGGCAACACATTAAATTTGCACTGAATTTTCATTAATTTAGCCAGTTAAATGCCAGAAGAATTGTACTATATCTTAGAGATGAAGGCAAAGAAGTGAAATGATTGAAATTTGACTTTATAGGAGGACCCTGGTGATTCCAAAAGACCATGGGACTTATTTAATTTGGCACTTCCATGAGTGAACTATAGCCAATATGTAAAAGACTCTAGGGAAATTGAAAAGATCGTCCTACTAATAAAATTTAATAGGGCCAGCTTGAAGACATCTCCACCCTCAGGTCGAAAGACTTACCCACTGCCTTTGGTGATGACTTTAACATAAAATACGGAACTTGATATTAGACTTAATAAATGTTTTGTTGCAAAAAGGAAAGACACTTTGATCATATACACATATAATTACACAGTATATGCATCGCCTAGAAATATACTTATAACTGTATCACTATAGACAAAATCTAAATTTGTGTGTACATATAATTATATATGTGGGTTTATAGCCTTTCATAAGTATTGATCTTCATTTATAGTCATATATGCACAGTTTTTATGAATAAGCATTTTATTTGTGTACTTTTAAATATGTATGTAAAGATATACAGATAAGCATATTTACACTGTGACTAAACATAACACACGGATATAGAATAGATGCCCTCCTGTGTAAACCAGTACGTGTACAGCACATATACAGACAGATATGAGACTGTATTTTTCACACCCATGATTCTGAAAGTGTAGTTCTGGAAGAAAACCATTAACATCACTTGGGAACTTGCTACAACTGCAAATTCTCAGGCCTGTTCTGAACCAAGTGAATCAGAGACCAGGAGGCCCAGCAAGCTGTGTTTTAACAAGTCCTCCAGGGGGTTCTGATTTACATGTTGGCGTGGTTAGCATGAGAATGATTGTCCTATGCGATTCTAGCAAATGTACTTTGCCCTTATCTTATTTACAGGAGTATATACATATGTTCTATTCAAATACATGAAATGAATACCTGAATATGTTCATTAATGCAGGCAGCTGCCCGTTAATTAGGGGCAGACTAACTGACAAGTTAAATGTTTTTTACCTGCAGCTGGAACCTGCTCACACTCTCCGGGGACCTGGCTGGGCAGTAGTTGGGGAGGACTGAACTCTCACCCCCCCAGCCTGAGTGAAAGAGGTGGCCAGATTGGAGCAGGCCTTTTGGGAAAGTAAGAGTGGGTCAAGTGTCAGATACTTTTTTCCATCGCCCTGGAGACCCTGTCCCAGTGCAGTTTTTTCAGAGGCTGCCTCTTCAGTGTTGCTTGAGTTCAACACTGCCCTAAGTTTGGGCAATTAATGAAGCATCCGTTGGATAGAACAACAGAACTACATCATTGAGCGTGCTCTGCTTGCAATCACACCTGGGCATGGTTTGACAAAGAACAAAATTTAAAAGGAACACGAAGATAACCCAAAAGAGCAAATGGCTATCTCTCAAGGTACTATGTTCTTTTTTTCCCCCTACCTCTGGCTCTGCTATTGCTAGTCTGATAATCAAGCATTTATTAGGAGTTTTTGTTTGCTCAATACTCAATAAAATGCTACAGAAATTTCCAAGAAAATGAAGAAAGTGATCCTTGCCCTTTGGCAACTGACCGTCAAGTGAGACTGAATAATGCTGACGTATAGTAAGTGGCTAGGAGAATAAATTGTGAGCAGTGAACATTTTGGTAGGGAATATGGGGCTTCAGCTGGGATTTGATGAGCAAAGAACATTTTAAGAGGAGAGCTAAGACATAATACGTCTATAAGTGCAGATATCTTTATCTGTCTGTTGGATTACTGATAACTATTCCCTGACTGCAAAGTCATGGAGATGCATATAGGAGATAAAGAACACAGGAGGAATTAGAAAAGTTCAAATAACCATACAGACACCAGCTTGGTACATGCTTGAGAACTCCTCCTTGAGTGTATCCTAGATTGTATTAAAACAGTATCTACTTTACCCCACAGTCTTCAAAGGAGACATGCATATCTGCCATATCTTTCCCAAATTAAAGTATTTCTCCATCTAGGTTTGGTAAACTCAGGATCACTAAAATCTTCTATTCATTGCAAAATGTCTACTGACTTCTGAATAAGATAAAAAGATAGCCTTTCCTTTGAGGCCGTTCCTTTCTGGGTCTGAGCCTTGGGGACAAGGTGGTCCACATCCTAACTCTAGCTCAAAGTATTCTCAATGCCATTGTGACTCAAAGGGTGAATCTGGATTTTAATAACTTGTCCCCTGGATTGGTCTTTCTGCTTTGTCCCTTCTTTTCCAATTCATTCTTCTCACTGCTACCAGAGTAAGATCGTAAGATTCACTACATAAAAAACGCAGGATGCTCAGTGGAAGTTGAATTTCAGTTTGGCAATGCGTACTTTTTTAGTATAAGCATGTCCTGTGCAAATTTTGGGATATGTTTATACTAAAAAATTCATTATTTGTTTGAATTTTAGATTTTATTTGTATTTTACTTACATCGGAGTGCTGAGTCTAATGCTAGTCTAATCACACCCTTGTCTATTTAAAGCACCTCTACCTGAAATGTGAGGAGGTTATATAGGGTCCTTTTGGAAGTCGTTCCTTTATGTATCTCCTGCTTCATCTCCTGTTCTCTCAGATGTGCAAACCAATGTTCCTAGAATCCAGCCAATACGCTATTAGTTTCCCAGACATGTCTCTGCCCATCTTGTGTTTCTTGTCAAATACTGCTCTTTCTCCTACAAATGCTTCCTCAACCTCTCCCTACCTCCCGACCCCACACCCCACCAGCAATTTGTTACCCCTTAACAAATGTATAACTTCCTCTGGAATCCTCCAAATGTCTTGATCTGAGTGGGTTTCCTTTCTACTCTTTGACAGAAAACCCAGAGCATCTATCTGTCTGAGCGCTAATAACACAATCTGGTATAATTATCTATATATCTGCGCCTCCTTGATTGTGAACACTGGAGAAGGTGGGTATTATCTTTCATATCTTTACTCCCAGTCTTTGAGAGATTTCTGGCCCATTAAAAAATGGATTTCATATGAATAAAGTAAGTCATCTTCATTGTCACCTTTCCTAAAGAAAACATTAGAAAGAGATCACCTGGGGGTTGCAGTGAAATACATGAACTATTTTTTATCTGTTTGCCAAATAGGCAAGGATCAACTGTGGTTTACAATTTGATTGGCTTGATTAATGCCATGGATGATGGTTTCTGAAAGGAAGCTATTCAACCTAGCACAAGCACAATGACATAAATTCAATATCAATTGATTCCACTGGATTACAACGCATTGAATGCACATTTCATTCCTGACTTTTCATAAGACTTGAATGTATTTCAAAGGAAAATAGACATTTTTACTATTTAATAAAATAGTTAAAATGGAAAAACTTTCTAGATTTTCAAGGTTACCATAAAATAATTAGCACAGAATGTGCCCTTTTGGAGCTGACATTTATACCATGATCAGAGGAACAGAATTTTAAAGCAACCCCTCAGTTTTGGACATTCATTTCATTCATTCATTAAATTGCCCCCTGCTCTATTACAAATAGGTTGCTTATTAAATGCCAGTCACTATGCCCAGTGATAGAGCTATAGAAATTAACGGCCATAGAGAAGAATAATCTCACTCATAGTGATGTGTATAAAATGCTTCCTCATAAAAGTGATATCTGCACAGACTTTGAAAGATTGGTACAAATTACAAAAATAAAGATGCAAAGTGTGAAGAGTCTCACATGTTGAGGGATTAATTTGCTATTTGTGAGAATAAAGTCCTACATGTCATATGCAGTGGTTCCATGATAAGAAGGCAACATTTAAGCATGAAGATTTGGAAGTACAAAACTGAAATAACTTGGTTGGTATGGAAAACAAGTGAAGAAAGTTTCTGACTGAAAGAAGTGAAGCTGGCAGAGTCAAGGCATAGTAAAGACGCAGGCAGAAGAGGAGTGGAGAGAAAACTTGATACCATAAAGACAAAGGATGGCTTAATTTTAAGACTGCGAGTGCAGTGCTATGCAGCAAATACTTGGCACTTGTAAAAACATTGGAGAACTTTGGTGGACACACTTAAGTAACTGACAGCTACCTAAGTAGAAATGTATTGTCTTAAAAGAAGATTGGAAGCAGGAAGGCTGAGACTAGAGGGTTAATTCCTAGATTTGTCAATGACGTAAAGTAGTTTATAAAACTTCCTCATGACTACGTCAATATCAATATGCTTGTCTTGACTGATACAGACTTTAAGTTTTCTAGGTACAATAGAGGCCAAAGTCCATAGATTCTGTAGTCAGAGACACCTGGAATCAGATTTTAATTTCCAGACAGCTGTGTGAGCTTTGGCAAATGATATCCCCTTCCTGAGTCTGTTTCACCATCTCTAAAACTGGAGCAATTAATCCTGTGTTAGAAATGTTTTGGGAATTTAGTAAGCTATTGCTTGTTATTTTACTGACCATTGCATTTAAGGAGGCGTACATTTCTGTGTGTAGGTTAATCACTTTTTCATATTTCCTTTGAAGGGGATGTGAGGGTAAGATTTCCAGCACTGATCAACCATATTACTATAAAGAATAAATAAAGAATAGACACATAGTCATCGTTTCTGTCACAATGGAAAAAATAGATCAACGTAATGACTACGTATCTACCCAAGTCTGATTCTTTTGGGAAGGAATTTTATTTGCAAAGCCTTTTAAAATAAAATTAAAGCTACCTTTTAAAAATTTTAATTAAACCTATATGAGTTAAGTCCAAACTCTACCTAGCTGTTTGAATGAGTTTCTTTCTAACACATTTTAGAATCATGACATGTCCTCTGCCCCATTGCCAACTTTGTATCTCTGTAGTGGCCGAAAGTTCAGTCTGAGAGACCACCAAGAGCCAATTTCGATGAAAGTTCAAGAGGGTCTTTATTTGCAAGCTCGAGCCTGGACCTCTGTCGACCACCGATGCAGCGGAGTATACCCAGAGGCCCTGACTTCCTTAAGCAGACGCCTTTTATGCTTTTACACAAAGGGAGGAGGAGTTTGGGGGGGGGCTTTCCAGACTTGTTACCATTTAATTGGGTAGTAACCTCTGGTGGTCAGCTTAATCATGGAGGATTGGCTGGCCTGACTCATGCTGACCTTGGCCCACTAGCTAGGGAAGTTGCAGAGACATCTGGAAACTTCGGTGATTTCCCCCGGCACCTGATTGATTTTTGCTAAGGGGAAAGTGAGACAAGGGAAGGGGTTGAAGCTTATAACCAGAGCTTTGCAGTTTTCCTATAACTGAAACTTTAAACAGTTACAGGTTATGTTTTAAGACAGAAAACTAAAAATGGCTGTGCTATTGTCCACAAGCCGATTATATATTTATTGGGTTATAGCATGCTCTTAACCTAAGTCTATGGTGTACTCTATTACGGTCCTCTCATCTCAAGGTATCTTAGATTCAGGAATAGTTACTGATTAAATCAAGGTTGAAGATGTAGAAGAAATAATCTTGCTCTATTTGTTAAAAATTGGTCTGAGTGCACTGATAATCTTATTTGATCCTCAGCATAGCCCCGGATACAGACAGGAGATACATGATTTTCATTTGCTGCTTAAGGAAGAAATAGCACACACAAAAGGAAGTGACTAGTTCAAGTACATGCATACAGTGAAAATCAGAGCCAGGGCTGGAAGGAAAGCCTATCTCATCTAGTCTGTAATGATTTTCGCGTAATTGACTAGGAAAGTTTCCTTACCTGAACTGTTTGCTGGATTCGTTTTATATAGACACAGAATTTAAAAACGAGAGAGAAGCCGGGCTCGGTGGCTCAGCCTGTAATCCCACGCCTTTGGGAGGCTGAGGTGAGTGGATGGCCTGAGCCCGCGGGTTCGAGACCCGTCTGGGGCAGCGAGACCTCATCTCTACAATAAATCAAAAAAAATCAGCCGGGCGTGGTAGCACATGCCTGTAGTTCCGGCTACTCGGAAGGCTGAGGAGGAAGGATCGCCGGAGCCCAGCAGGTCGAGGCTGCGGTGGTCGGAAGCGGCCACTGCACTCCAGTCTGGGCGACAGGGTGAGACTCCAATTCAAAAATAAATAAATAAATAAAATAAATAAAAACGAGAGAGAAAAAATGAAAGGGAAAACTAGATATCAAGTTATTTGCATATAGGTAATATATATTCCTAGAATATCTTCATGATAAATAATACCATATTGCCACAGCTTAATTATGCACAAGAAAAGAAATTCCTATACAATATAATTTTGACTCTGAAAAGTCCTAAAATCACTCTTAGGAAACACAAGAATTCTTCAACACTATACCTTAATTGCTTCCATGCTTTTATCGAGACTTCAAAGCATAATACTACATTAATTACTATGGCTATTCAATGAAATATCAAGGATTTTATAAAATACATAATATTAAACACATAAATATTTACATGAAATTAAATGCAAAATTACATCAAATATGGGGAAAAGAAGAAACAAGCTTTCTGTTCATGTGTCAGTCTCAACGAGCAGACCTAGCTAGATAAAAAATATTCTGCTTCTCCCAACTCCCACTCACATTTTCTTACAGAAGAGGTATTCACAGTGCCCTTGGGTGTCTCTGACCCCGCTCTTTTCCTGTGGAAACTGCTGGATGTTACTAGGCTCAATGCATCTGTAGAGAGAAGGAGGCATAAAAACTGCAGCGGAGGGACCCATTCACAGGGAACAATAAGAGGAAATGAGTTGGCAGGGGAGGGCATTTCCTGTAACTTACATAGCAGGACTTGATTTATCAGGGGTGCATGTTCATTTCCTGAAACCCAGAACTTAAGAAACGGAAACATTTTCTAACTCTAAGTTTTCATGATACATATTACCAAACAGCCTTATAATTCTTTAAATGATGTCTATCTACTGTTGGAATTAGTTATAATGAGTCATAATAAAACTCATCTTGAATTCATATTGTTTTAACCTTACCTAAATATGTCTAAACTTCTCATTTTATTTTCAATTTGTGTAGATTTAGACTTTGGATCCTGCCAACCAGAGAGTTGGAAGAGGGGTAACCGAACTTTTACTGAATCTTTATCTTTTCTTCATCTCGCTCTAGCATTTGTATTTATATTCAGATTGCAAACAGAAAGCATCCAATATGTATTTTTTAAACTGTATTGAATGCATTCCTGGACCAAAACTGGTTCTAAAAATATACAAAAAAAAAATTAACTTTGATATTTCTGATGATGATAAAAAAAAAAAGAATAAATTAAATGTTGGGGCAAAATATCTATTTCAAATTTCCAGCAAGCACTACCAGAAAACAAGTAGAAAATAGACTCTCGAGAATCATATCTGATATTGGCCTAAAATCTTCTGCTTCTTCACCATTTACAGGAAATTGATTTTCTGTGATGGAAATCATCTCAGCCCTGCAGGCTCTTTGACGTCCTGTCAAAGACCATTGTGCATTTTCAGCATTGTTTGTAAGCTACCAGAATACCATTTCACGAAATTAATTGTTGGATAAGAGACCAGAGCCAAACATTTTTTTTTCATACTTATGGTATTAATGTTTCTAAATCAAGTCTTTTCATTTCTTCCATTCACTGTGGAATTACCCAAATCACATTGGTAGGGAAAAAGGACCCTAGGTTTATTTTTCAGAGAAGCCCTCCCTGTTGATGACGGGAATATAAAATGTGTGTGCTGAAATAGCCTTGTCCTGGAGGAGCAGAAATGAACAGATGAGCAGCGTCAAGCAGAGGCGCGGGGCCAACTACTCAAACCTAAAAGTCAAACCTATCAGGAATACATCAAAATCCTATTAATTTTGTTAAAGCCACAGGGTTTAGATTTGAATAGAAACTAGAAGTGCGCTTGTCTTTCGGTGATTTGGAATAACCCACCCCTTTCACTCCATGTAACTTGGAGCTTAACATTTTATATAATTAAAGGAAGCATCTTCATTTTAAACGATGATTGCTCCTGGTTTTGTTGAACGCAGCATCTGACACTAACGTGATCGCTCTAAGAAATGCTTTACCTTTATTGTTTTGTGATTTTAAGAAAAGAAGAAAAATAAGCCAAACCTTCTTCCCTTTCCCTAAGCAAAATTTATTTTGTGGCGTGTACAGTACCAACAAGCGTCCGAAGTCACTGAGTGAGCGCAAGCACATCTGAATGTCAAGCCAGGGCCAGGAGCCAGGGTGTGGGGGGATTTAGGATGGACGGATGGGAAACTAATTTCAACCCAGTATATTTTGAAAGAACTCTGAAATTCAGATGGAATCTTCAGAAGTACTTCCTTTATTTTCAAACTACTGTAGCTGACATCTAGTACAGGTTATTTTGTGTTGGATAAACTGCCAAGAGTTCAAGCAGGAATAATATGGGAATATTAAAATTTGACCTTAGTTTAGAAGTTGAGAAAGAAAAAAAAAATCCCAAACCAAAAATTCAACTATCACCACCCCCAGCACAATAACAAAAACTTTTCAAATCCAAAATGGAGGATGAGCATGGCCTCTGAGGGACTGAGACCAAAGGGGACTTGATAGTGTTAGTGGAACACAAGTTAATGAATAGTTTCCAAGATTATACTAAAACTATAACGTTAAACAAATATGTTGAAATTACTAGGAGGTCTCAGCATGTAGGAAACACCAGTTAATTCTTAAATTTTAGTCAGGCTGATTAGACTACAATTAGAATGCTTAGTTTAATTTATAGTCCTAGAAACTGCAAGCTAATATCAAGAATGTGGATAAGGTCTAATGGAAATCAATACTTATCTTTAAAAGATAAATAAATTAGATTATAAAGAATAATGCAAGAATTGATTGTGTAAACCAGAAGATGATTTACCTGGGTGAAAGTGTTAATTTGTATACATGTCAGGGGGCGGTGGTTCACATCTGTAATCCCAGCACTTTGGGAGGCTGAGGCAGGAAGATAATCTGAGCCCAGGAGTTTGAGACCAGCTTGGTAACATAGTGACACCTTATCTCTACAAAAAATCTATTTAGGCCAGGCTTGGTGGCTCAACCTGTAATCCCAGCACTTTGGGAGGCTGAGGCGAGTGGATTGCCTGAGCTTGTGGGTTCGAAACCCAGCCAGGTAACTTGGCAAGACATCTCTACATGAAATCAAAAATTAGCCGGGTGTGGTAGCACGTGCCTGTAGTTCCGGCTACTTGAAAGGCTGAGGTGGAAGGACTGCTGGAGCCCAGCAGGTTGAGGCTGTGGTGGCTGGGAACATGACACTGTACTCCAGCCTGGATGACAGAGTGAGACTCCAACTCAAAAAAAAAAAAAAAATCTATTTAGCTGGGCATGGTGGCACACACCTATAGTCCTAGCTACTAGGAATGCTAAGGCAGAAGTGTCATACAAGGCTGTGATGAGCTGTGATCATGCCACTGGACTCCAGCCAGGGCAACAAAGTGAGAACCCAACTTAAAAATATATATATATATATTTATACTTATATTTATATTTGCATGTAGAATGAGTTCAACTGAAAGAAAACATCACTAAGGAAAGATAGTTGCTTATTATACACAATAGTCCAAGAAGTGACAGGAAAGGAAGCTGAAGAACAAGAACATGAAAGAAAAAGTAAACCATAAATAAAACAAAACAAACAAACAAACAAAACAATGGAGTCAGAAAGTAGAAAGGGTTCCATCCAATCATCGGAGGGACATTGCAGCACCTATCCTAAATAAGTCCTAGCTGTGAGTTTCCATGAGAAGTGTATGTTTGTGTATGTTGTGTATGTGTGCGTGCACACGGAATGCACATTCATGAAAAATGCCCACCACACTCCAGGCACTCCTCGTATATACATCTCTCTATTCCTCCCTATCGCCAACACAAATAGGGGACTTGTATCTCTCACATAATGGGAAAATGACACAGAAAAGGAAGCAATCATTATCTGGATACCTGTGTTTCAGGTAGAAGAGGCAGGATTTGAGTTCGGCCGGTTTGATTCCATAGCCTCTGTCTTCTCATCACATTCTCTCACAGAGAACTCAATAACCTTTTTTAAAGAAAATAGTCATTTGTCTATTGTTAGGAATCAGAAGACAATACCACGCAACGAATGACTCAGAAGCAACCTCAGAAGCCAGTTTTTCTCTGAACTTCTCTTGCCCTGCTGTCTCTGGCCTTTCATTCTTCCCTGGACGTAGAAACTCTCACCTGTGTTTCCCGAACCAGCCACAAAACCTAAAAATATTGTGCTAATTTTACTCGCATCTTTTTGACCTACCTACCTTATTTAATTGCAGGTCATAAGACCCCTATTCCAGAGAGGGTCTTGCTTCATACCCTGAAGAAAGGAATGCAGCTCAGAGAAGCAAGATTCTAGAAAGACAGGATGGGTTTCTCCACTCAGTCTATTAATATTAGATCATATCCCTTTTGTCCAATCACATTTCTGCACAGCTGTCCACACTTTTTTGAATCTAAGCATAAGAAGGAATATTTTTCCCTGTAATTCTTGGTCTTCATTCTGAAAACTCTCACATCATGTGAAAGTATGTTCAAATAAATATGAAGTCTTTTCTCCTACTAATCTGCCTTTTGGAAGAAGTTTTCCTGGGCCCCACACTGCATAAACTAGTACCATCTGATGCAGAGGGCACAAAACCCTCAGGAGGAAGGCTGCTTCAGAGCTCTGAGCTTTCTACTTTGAGAGTCCTTTCATTATCAAGCTCAGCAAATGGCTTTCCTCCTACTTAATTCAACCCCACCAATTATTTCATGCCTTCCAAAATGAGATATGAAACAAGGGGTGTAGTTTCTTGTTTAATGACCCTTTGCTGTGTTTTAAGGGAACTGAAGTCTATGGAGCACACAGAACAAGTGCAACCATTTCTTGATTCCAGGGATGTGGGGGAATAACAAAGATGCCACAAAGGAGGAAAACAATCCTGAAAATGGGAAAGGAAGAACATATGGGGGTGCCCCTAAAAACCGGAATTAGCCTTTGGCGGGCGGGCCCCCTGAAATACACTTGGGACTTTTCCCGTTGGGGTGAATGGTCAAAGTTTTTATCTGGAAGTTTTGAGAAGCTTGCATCATGACTTGTGAAAGAAACGTTCCGAGTTGTGGCAAACAGGTGACTGGTTCTTCCACCCTGGCAACACACCTGCTCATATCGCACTGAGTGTTCAGGTGTTTGTGACAAAACAACATGACCCCTGTGTCCCAGACCCTCTATTCAACCTGCGTCACCCCCAGAAACTTGGCTTTTGTTTGCCCGGATGAAAAAATCCCTCAAAGGGAAACATTTTGCTGATGTGGAAGAGGTGAAACAAAAAATAGCAGAAGCACTAAAAGGCGTCAAAAATGGTGAGTTCAAAAACTGCTTTTAGCAGTGAAAAAGGCATCTTGATAGGTATATTGCATCACATGAAGAGTGCATTGAAGGAGACTGAAGTTTAAAAACCTAAGAATACACAAATTTTTATAAATAAATTCCAGGATTTTGGGGTCTCTCCTTGTAGAAAACTCTCCTATGGACTCAGTACTTTCGACCTCAAAGACCACAAAACTAGTGTATGAGTTTTTATTTTTTATTATTCTGAATTTAAAACTTTTATTTTTTTGAGTTGGAGGCTCACTCTGTCACCCAGGCTGGAGGGCAGTGCATGCTCATGACCACCCCAGTGTTGATATCCTGGGCTCCGGCGATCCTTCTGCCTCAGCCTTCCAAGGAGCCAGACCTGTTCAGGCATGCACTACCATGCCCAGCTAAGCTTTTATTTATTGTAGAGATGAAGTCTCTCCATGTTGCCCAGGCTAGTCTCAAACCCTTGGGCTTAGGCAGTCTTCTCGCCTCAGTCTCCCAAAGTGACAAATGTTCTTAATGCCATCTAGAATGGTGAATCACTTCCAAAGGTTTTCTATTTACTTTGCCCAGATCCATCAGAGAAGTCACTATCTATGGCAGCTATAGCTTTACAAAGTTTATTTCTTCTTTTTATTTTTTTTGAGTTGGAGTCTCACTCTGTCGCCCAGACTGGAGTGCAGTGGCTGCTCCCGGCCACCGCAGCCTCGACCTGCTGGGCTCCGGCCATCCTTCCGCCTCAGCCTTCCGAGTAGCCGGAATTACAGGCATGTGTTACCACGCCCAGCTGATTTTTGATTTATTGTAGAGATGAGGTCTCGCCTGCCCAGGCGGGTCTCAAACCCGCGGGCTCAGGCAGTTCACTCACCTCAGCCTCCCAAAGGCGCGGGATTACAGCTGAGCCACCAAGCCCGGCTCAAAATGTATTTCTTAAATAACAAGATTTAAAATCAATTATTTCTTGATCCATGGGCTGCAGAATAGATGTGTTCACAGGCACAGAAACAGCATTAATCTCCTTGCACATAAAACCTCAAATTGTAAGAATCTTAGAAGATGCAGGAGACACCCTTATGAAAAATTGGAACTGGCAATTAATTCCTGATCAAAACCCTAAGTGCCCATACCATAAGAAATAAGATAGACAAGTGGAACCTCATTAAACTGACGAACTTCTGCAAAGCAAAAGAAACCCTCAAGAGAGCAGGAAGACAACCCACAGAATGGGAAAAAATATTTGCTAACTGTGTATCTGACAATGCCCTAACATCTGGGATCTACAAGGAACTCAAATGTGCCAAAAGGAAAGAATCAACAGACCCTTTAAAAAGTGTGCAAAAGGCATGAATAGACACTTCTGAAAAGAAGATATACAGGCAGCCAATAGACACATGAAAAAGTGCTCAGCCTCCCTCATCATCAGAGAAATGCAGATCAAAACCACATGGAGATACCACCTCGCCCCTGTAAGAATGGCCATCATTAATAAAACAAACAACAGATGCTGGCGAAGATGCAGAGAAAAAGGAACATTTCCACACTGCTGGTGGAAATGCAGACTAGCGCAACCTCTTTGGAAGACAGATTGGCGATTTCTGAAAGAACTAGAAATTGACCTTCCATATGACCCAGCAGTCCCCCTCTTGGGAATATACCTGGAGGAACTCAAATCATTCTACAAAAAAGATACCTGCACACGCATATTTGTTGCAGCTCTACTCACAATAGCAAAAACATGGAGCCAACCATGCTGCCCATTGCAGCTGGACTGGATACAAAAATATGGTATATATACACAATGGAATATTTTGCAGCCATAAAGAAGGACAAATATATGGACTTTGCAGCAACTTGGATGTATTTAGAGTGTATTCTACTCAGTGATCTATCACAGAAACAAAGAACTGAGTATCACATGTTCTCACTCATAAGCAGACCTTGAACAATTATAATACTATAAGAAAGGGATTGGCAGTAGTGGAAAACTGCCAGGGAGGGGGGTGGGATTGGTAGTTGAGGGAAACTGCCAGGAGAGGGAGGGGCACACCTCCTCAACAAGGGTAAATATTAAAATAAATTTTTAAAAATTATAATTAAAAATAATAATTGATGATGGTGACTCCACTAGTTAACAAAATCTCACTGTAAAAAGACAGCCATTTTTGGGAAGACAATACCATCTAGACTTTCATAGCTAAAGAGGAGAAATCAATGCCTAATTTCAAAGCTTCAAAGGACAGAGTAACTCTCTCATTACGAATTAATTCCTTTGGTCAATTCAAGCTGAAGCCAATGTTCATTTACCATTCTGAAAATCCAAGAACTCTTAAGAATTATGCTAAATCTACTCTACCTGTGTCCTAATTGAAACAGCAGAGTTTGAATGACAGCACATTTGTTTACAATTCACAGGTACTGAATATTTTAAGCCTTCTGTTAAGACCAACTGCACACCCCCAAAACGGTTGATTTCATAATATCACTGCTCATTGACAATGAATGTGGTTGTCCAAGAGTTGTGATGGAAATGTGTAAGAAGATTTTTTTTTTTAATTTTTAATTTTTTTTTAAATTTTAAAGATGTGGGGTACAATTCAGGGTTAGGTATACAAATGTTCATTATATAAATGTTGTTGATGAGGTGTGCCCCTCCCCACTCCCCTGGCAGTTTTCCACTACTGCCAATCCCTTTCTTATAGTATTATGACAGTTTTTCAAGGTCCATTTATGAGTGAGAACATGTGATACTTGCTTCTTTGTTTCTGTGGTAGATCACTCAGTATTACAGACTCTAAGCCCATCCAAGTTGCTGCAAAGTTCATATTCGTGCCCTTCTTTATGGCTCCATTGTATATATGTACCACGCTTTTTAAAATCCACTCCTCTTTCGACTTCATCAATTATTTTAGCTAGATCGTCTGGTTAACTTGCTGCAGTTTCTGCATCATCCCTTGCTGCTTCACCTCGAACTTTTATGCTATGGAGATGCCTTATTTCCTTAAGAATCATGAACAAGCCGGGTTCGGTGGCTCAGCCTGTCATCCCGCGCCTTTGGGAGGCTGAGGTGAGTGGATTGCCTGAGCCCGCGGGTTCGAGACCCGCCTGGGCAGCGAGACCTCATCTCTACAATAAATCAAAAATCAGCCAGGCGTGGTAGCGCGTGCCTGTAGTTCCAGCTACTAGGAAGGCAGAGGTGAAGGATCGCCGGAGCCCAGCAGGTCGAGGCTGCGGTGGCCGGGAGCGGCCACTGCACTCCAGTCTGGGCGACAGAGTGAGACTCCAACTCAAAAAAAAAAAAAAAAAAAGAATCATGAACAAAACTCTATTAGTTTTAGACATTTCTTCTGCCGCTTCCTCATCTTTCTTTGGCTTCATGGAATTGAAGAGAGTTAGGGTCTTGCTATGGATTAGGCTTTGACTTAAGAAAATGTGACTGATTCGATCTTCTCTCCAAATCACTCAAACTTTCTCCATATCAGCAGTAAGGTTGTTTTGCTTTCTTATCATTGGGGTGTTCACTGGAATAGCACTTCTAATTTCTTTTACGAACTTTTACTTTGCATTCAAAACTTGACTAACTGGTGCAAGAGGCCTCGCTTCTGGTTTATCTTGGCTTTCAACATGCCTGCCTTACTAAGCTTAATCATTTCAGGCTTTTGACTTCAAGTGAGCAATGTGAAGCACTTCTTTGTACTTTAGCATTTAGAGGCCATTGTATGGTTATTAATTGACCCATTTTCAATATTGTTGTGTTTTCAATATTGTGTGGGAATAAGAAAGCCCAAAGAGAGAAGGAGAAACAGGGAAAGACCCAATCAGTGAAGCAGTCAGAACACACACAACATTGATCAATTAAGTTTGCCTTCTTGTATGGGCGAGGTTCTTAGCACCCCCAAAACAATTTCAAAGAAAACTGATGACAGATCACTAACATCAAAGATCACTGATGAGAGATCACCATATCAGATATAATAATAATGGACAAATTTGAAATATGTGAGAAATAACAAAATATGACATGCAGACATGAAATAAGCTCATACTGTTGGAAAAAAGGCACTGATAGATTTTCTTATTGCAGTGTTGCCACACTTTCATTTTTAAAAAGCATAATTTTTGCAAAGTGCAACAAAAAGATGCAAAAAAGAGGTATGCTTGTGTATGTACGATTTATATGTGTGGAGAGAGAGAGAGACAGAAAGCATTTTAAACGACAGCAAAGTAAAGATCATGATACAAAAAATGTTAAAAGTCACTATTACTCAGTAATTTAATTACAGATATTTCATACATTTTTGTAATGTATAAATTCCTAAGCTGAGTATGTCTTATTTTTATAATCAGATATATATGAACATTTTAGTTGTTATTTAACAATGACTTATCCCAAGTTAATTATAATGTCTATCATAATGTGTATATATTTCCCAGCACTCTCAATCATTCTTATTAATTTCACAGCTGTTTTGAGAAAGAAAACGATGGTTTCTGTATATAATTTTATGTATGTATTTATTTCTATTTATTTTAGAGATGGAGTCTTACTCCGTTGCTGAGGCTGGTAACTGTAACCTCAAACATTTGAGTTCATTGGATCTTCTTGCCGTGGCCTCCCGAATAGCTGAGACTGCAGGTGTGTGACACCACACCCAGTTAATTTAAAAAAAATTTTTTTTAGAGATGGAGTCTCACTATGTTGCCCAGGCTGATCTTGAACTCTTGGGTCCAAGCAATTCTACCGCCCTGGTCCCCTAAACATTGGGACTACAGGTTTGTGTCACTGCACCCAAACCATTATTTATTTTCAATATAGGAGTAAGGGGTGTCGAAACTTTGACAGTCTGGAAGAAATAAAAACTGTATTGAATCAAATATTGACAGAACAAAAACATGACTGCTAAACAATTAACTCCTAAATTATTCAGCATTTTGGTATCTTAATGAATAGGTGTTGTGGCCAGACTTTGAGAACACACCAAATGACCATGGCCTCTGGGTTAGTAATTGGCCAAAAGTGACTGGCTTATATCTGAGCAAGAGAAGGAGTCATAGTATTGCCATTTGCTGATATGAAACATGAAACGTAACAAAGTCGGACTGACAGAAATCCTTTCTGGATTGTTTTCCTCCAAGAACCCTGTTTCAGCATTTACCCCATGTGCCAAAAATCTCGACCTTCACAGAATGCTCAATGTGGCTAGGACACCTTGCCCTACCTTCTAGACAGACCTTGACTCCAGGAAAACTACCAATCCCAACACCAGAGATAGGAGAGGATTAGAGCCTGAGTCAAAGACAGAAATCTTATGCATGATATGGCTTCTAAGGACCTATTCAGCTCACAGAAAAATCCCAAGACTATAGTGATGCCTGCTTAGATAGCCAGTCTCATCATTCCTTTGCCTTCTTATGATTCTTGGTGCCCATTCAGGAGCCGTCATCACTAGCCATTCATTTTTTTTTTCATATCTAGAGAATAGCTCAAATCAGCTACATGCTGAGGGCTTGCAGCACAACTTTTGTGTTAGCCCTCCCACCCCCCAAACCATGCAAGGACATTTTGCAACTGGCCTACTGGGGTACCATGATTTGTGAGTTTGGCAACTAGCAGAAATTACGCTTCAGTTCCTTTTTCTGACCTCGCGCAAGGAGACGAGGTAGCTTCAGGCCAGCGGGCAGGGAACGAGACAGCATTTGCAGAGGACAGAAGAGCCAACAGGACATCTGAAATTACCCGATGGAAGCCAACATTTTATATCCCTGCTGTAACTCTATTCTGTTTTGGAAAAGCAATAACCTCCTTTTCATCTGAGTGACAGCCATATGGGGCTGTTACTGTAGTTCTCAGCAACTTGGAAATGAAAAAATCAACCTCCGTGGTGTGGTGGAGGAGGTGCAAAAGGAAGTGAGGGGCTTCTCAAATGGCTAATGGACCCGAGCATGGCCGCAAGAGCCTGTTGGGTTTCCTATTTAAGAGCCGTGAGATTTGCACGGGGGGAAGCCAGAGTAACCGATGCAAGGTCACACAGCTGGAAGGGGCCGACCGTGGGGTCTGTAAGAACTGTCTTTCTACTTGAGCTGTGTGTTCACTTTTTCTTGATTCTCTGTCTCAGTGGGCATTTCCTGCCCTGTTTTTCTGCTCTTGTCCTCTTCTTGTCAGTCATTTGGCTGCTTCAACCCACGGTTACCCTTCACCATGGAGGCAGGTAGCCAGCCACCTGCAGTAGGGAAGCCTGACACAACCCCTTTGGCTGTGATCCTGTCTGGTTGCCATCACACTCACCAAGACGCGCCTTGTCACCATGGGAGTTTACCTGGGACACTCTTTGAAAAATCTCCCAAGTTTACCCCGGGAGAGGCTTTGGGAACTGTAGCCCCCTTGCCTGCCTTTCACTGAGTGGGCAGAGGACACTGTTGTATGATTTAATAGCACCGTCTCCACCGATGTCCCAGGGCGCCACTCATTTGAGAAGCGTCTGCCCACAAGGCTAATATTGGCAAGACTTCTGAAAAGCTAACTCAGGTACTAAATCATGCCAAATGAACAAGTCAAATCCATATTGGGCTTCTCCCAAGGTAACACTCGGAAAGAAAAGCAAAGGTTATGCCGGTGACTGAAGCAGAAGTCAATCCGATGCCCTTTCAGGAAGCAAGAAAGATATATTGAAGATAAAGTCTGAAAGCGAGTTTCATCCTAACTACCTCCATAGGCTGCCTGCCTCTCTTTATTATTACGGCCCTCTTCCTCAGATCCTGTGTCACCCATTAGCGGTCCTGTCATGGACTTCTATCCTGCTTTTCTAAAACTTCCTGTCTCTTCTCTCTCCAAAATGAGACTGGTATAGCCCCTACATGTGCAGTTGTGTCCATTTGGCTTTGGATCGAGGTGCATCCTACACCGAGGCTGTTTCTAGCAAGGATTTATCCATTCTCTCTCCCCGCACGAAGAGAAGAACGCGACAGATCTATGGGGCACGGCAAGTGCTGGAACTTGAGCTCAATTCAGGTGCCTCTGGCACCTACAACCAGAGGCCACTGCCTTCACACCGATCCTTTAGTGTTAGCTGCAGAGTCACAGGGAGTCTAAGCCTGAATAAGAGCTCTCACTGTACTGTCACTCTGTTCTGCACCTTAAACAAACAAATAAAGCCAGAATTAATAATTGGACATTACCTTTTCATTCTTAAAACATTGTAAATCTAACTGGCCAGGGCTCTTGGGTCTCAGAAATGGAGTCTTCCAGTGGGCTTTGCTGGAAGTGCACCACTGCATTACCAGTTATTATTTTTCTCAAAATAAATCACTACATTTTGTCCAGTGTTCCTTGAAAGTTCACAACAAATGTCAAGTCTTTGCGGTTTCTATTCATAACTCAAGAGTCTTTACAGGAACTTTCCCTATTATGAAGTTTTCTTTCAGAAAGGAGCCTTTTTTCTTTCTTGTGTTTTTCCATCTTCCTCACGATTAATTTTCTTCTATGGATGAATTGGATCCTTCTTTTTGGAACTGCCCATTTGTCCTTTGAGTGAGTGGATGGACAGCTGCTCAGTGTGTCATCAGGGCCCTCACATCTGCCATCCCTGAGCCAGTTCCAAACTCAGGGTAAAGCACCAGAAATATGTAAAGAGAAGACCCCCTATCCTCCTCAGTTTTTTTTTTTTTTACATCCTATGCTCTTACAGGCATGCGAAAGCGTAGGGCTCTGAAGGATAAGAAATGACGTCCGGCCTATGTTCTCAAGGTTTACTGTCCAAAGTGAAAGAAGACAGGTTTGTGAATCAGAGGACAGAAGCAAGAAGAGACAAGCAAGGGATGCAGTGCTGAGGATAGAAATAGCTAGCCTATTGATCCAAAGTAGGCATGGTGATTACTAGAGGAGGGGGCACCTCTGGATTCTATCTAGGGAGTGTCCTGTTGTAAGGTGTGCTATGTGGGAAGTAGGGAAGGTCAGGAGGGTGAGCTCCAAAGTTTGCATCAACTCCAAGTGGCTATGTAGATTGCAGGTATCCCCAATTCACAGTCTGTACTAATATATAAATACTTAACTTGGGTTTTAATGAGAAATAAGCTTCAATAAATAATAATGCTAACAACCTTGGCCAATTTTATTTGTTTTATAACTCTATCTTTTTAGGCAGAGGATTTGAGAATGATGATGATATATACTAATGTTCCTGCAACATAAATGGTGTTAAACAATTCCAGTTGCTTTCTTTTCTTGCTCTTTTTTTTCCTATTGAGGCCAAGTCTAACCCTCACCTGAGAGTCTTGTGAATATTTGAAAGAATAGAGAGAATTATTTCCTAACTAAGCCTTTTCTTCCTCCAACCATATCGCAGTAGGTCTGTCACAAGTTCTCAATATTCATCTGAGTACTTGTAGACAGAAGAAGGTCTTTTGCCCCAAAACACAGTTATTGGAGGGAAGTGACACAGGGTTTATGTTTACCATGATCGCTGCTCAAAACCAGGACCTATATAAAATCCCGAAAGCTGGGAAATATGGATTACCCTTCTACTGTCTGGAGTCCAAGCCCTGTGCTGACACATTCCTTTGCCTGCCCAACTTCCTAATATGCATTTTTAGAAAATGATTAGAGTTCCATCTATCCTACAAACATGGGGGGCCAGTTTTCTGTTCCCTCAAAATTGCTATTGTATAGTGGGAAAGCCTCATCAGTGAAAGAAGGAAACCAACTCTCATTTTTTTTTTTTCATACAGCGGGACCTCGTTTAATCCTCAAAACAGTTTTAGGAGGCCAGGACTCTTCTGCCTCTTCTACAGCAAGGAACTGACGTGTCAGCACACACATCCAGAAAGATCCAAGAAGCAGGATGGACATTTGCCTCCTCCCTCTGTCTCTCCTTTTTCTTCCACATTTCTTTGTTTCTCCTCCCTCATTCCTTCCCTCTCTTCTTTCTTGCCTTAAGTGTGCTTTGCCGCCTGGCTTCGGCCTCACCCCACTTGGGGACCTTCGTGCCTCTCTTCGACAGACAAGCTTCAGGCATCAAGCTTTGGCCTGGAGAAGAAGTGAGTTCTTTGTATGTGTGACCTTTCCTGGGCTCTTGAAAGCACACAGGGCTGGCCCTTATGCACAACGGGGTAGCTCTGACCCTGCAGGGAAGCAGCTGAGCTGTCCTTCAGGTTCTTGTCTAGACAGACTCTCTGCAACCCACCGAACAGGAGATGTAAGGACACAATCTGTTCTCCCAGGCCCCACAACTATTTTCAGAATACGAGGAAGAACACACAGTAATGGAATCGGTTTATCCACATAAAACCTGCCGTCTTTTGTCTATGCTTTTAAAAAAGGTGAGAAACTTTTTTTTCCCCAGGAATTTTTATACAGTGTCGAGAAAAGTAAGAACCTTTTTTTTTTGAGTTGGAGTCTCACACAGTCGCCCAGACTGGAGTGCAGTGGCCACTCCTGGCAACCGCAGCCTCGACCTGCTGGGCTCCGGCAATCCTTCCACCTCAGCCTTCCAAGTAGCCAGAATTACAGGCATGCGCTATTATGCCTGGCTGATTTTTTGATTTATTGTAGAGATGAGGTCTCGCTGCCCAGGCAGGTCTCGAACCCGCGGGCTCAGTGAATCCACTCACCTCAGCCTCCCAAAGGCACGGGTTTACAGACTGAGCCACCGAGCCCGGCTGTGAGAACCTTTTTAATTGTTTTGCTTTTTATTTGACAACTCCTGGTGATAAGTAAGGTTCAAATTGCCCAGTAAAAATGGACACTGGAGTGTAAACAAAATTTTATTAATCTCTTATGATTTTAAGGCTATAGACACATGTGGGAATCAATCAAACAGAGAACAGCCCTCAAACTTGTGTTGAGGGGCAGAAGCAACATTTTAAATTGCATTACATATAGTTCTCATAAACTTTAGAACCTCACTTAAAAGCAAAGCCTTTGGGTGGGAGGAAAAGCCAAGGGGAGTGTCCCTGAATATTGATTAGAAATTTTTTATTTGGAAAGAGAGAAAGTATCTGAGACATAATTTACAGAATGAATCTTGTTGAATTGGATAATTTAGAGGAGACAGAGAGACAAAAAAATACAAAAGAAAGAAATCAAGAGTTTTTAATATCAGTAAATACAAGAGGCAAGATGAGAAAAAGAAAAGGCCCACTGACATGCAACCATGCAGAGCAGAGGTCTTCAATATATTGAAATTTCTTGTGGCCAAGGTTCCAGTGCCTCAGCGATAGACTGCCTCCCTATGCAACTGACACTATGATGAGAAAAAAAATGAAAGGAACAGGAAACTAAGCAGGACTCGACCAGCTGGTCCATCTTGGGAAAAGTTTGGAGAGGGGTTTGAGAAAGCCTGAATCCGTAGGCTGGGGACTTTTTGGATTCTGTAGATCCCTAATCTCTATCAATAACCGGGTTGTCTTTGTTAATAAAAATACTCAAATTGTAAATTCCAATTGCCTGATTTGTTCCTCCTGGTGACCATTGCGGCATGAAGAAAACTTCCAGGAATTGCAAATGAGAGCGCTCTTTCTTTTGGTGGTGTCTATTAATTAGTTTGAGTAACTGGCACAAAAAATGGGGCTGCCACCACCCTTCAGAGTAAGTAGAAGGGAAGCCAATAAGAGAACAAGGTAAAATGGAAAACTGGCAATGACAAGCTAAATGATTTACCAGGCAAGACCTCAGTATGAACTAGTCTAAACCGATCTGCCTGCTAGAGACCTAATTAAGGCTTGAGAGCGGCGATTCCCTTTTCCTCATCCATGGGTTCCCTGTACTTAAATCCAGATTTACAACAGCGTTACTCGTTCCAAGCTTTAGATTGTTAAATGTGATTGAGGTGCTTTCTGGTTCTAGTGAGAAGTGCAGATAAATATTTTCATGAAATCTCCCACATGATGCTTTAATCAGGATTGTGGCGCATCCGTTTTAAACAAAACAATGGTCCGTGTAATTCAATCCATGTCTTGTTTACAAACTCACAGATGTTAAGCCCTAGGAACGAGGGATAATGAAGCAAAGCAGGCAGACCACAGATCAAACCATCGGCTGTTTCAAGAGTTTTGTCTGGATGATTAACATTCGTGTTGCTACTAGAAAGTGTGAATTCTGGGATCTGGAAATTTGGAGTCCTCGTGTCCAGACCACACTCTTCCTTCTAGTCAACCACAATTTGACTCGCCGTCTTCTGCACACTCATAAAGTAACACGACTGAACGAGCGGGCTGGGAGTGAAAGCCACAGGAGGTTTGGAGGGCTGAGTCTAAATGAAGGATGGGTGCCTCATGCAGAGAGCCAGTCGCCACACAGCTCTATATACCCATTGCCAAATCATCACATTTTTACAAAAACAAAGTCAGAAATCTGAGGTTCTTGTGAAGAAGAGCCCTGATTTTTTTAGGGCAGGGGCAGGAACACATCACTTCAGATTTTGTTTAGACTGTGACACTCCTCAAAGTTTGGGGGATGCAAAGGTAGAAAAAGAGGACTGCAGGCATTCATTAGGCTGAACATTTCAAGCCATCCAGAAACTTGGGCTTCAGTGTGAAAAAGTGCTTCGTATGAATGGAGCAGGGGTGATGAGAGAAAGTATTGTTGCTGCTGGCTATTATATCACCTCACATCGCCAGACATTCTGCTGAAAACTACAGATACGTTTTCATATTTGATCTTCCCAAACCGTCCAGACGTTTCTGTTTTACAGAAGAAGGCACTATGGCAAAGGAAGCAAGTCGAAAACCATGCAGCAGCTACGAAACCGCATCCATGAAAACTTAGGTGCTTTCACACGTGGTCTTAATTCTCAGAACAATCACGTGGGATAAACGTCACTGCACAAAGTTTGGCAAAGAGAAGAAAGAACCTCAGAAGCTTTACCTAAGGCAGAAATTCATCCGTCAAACAAAGTTAAGATGGGATTCAAATACTGGTCTGATTCAATATACGGCACCTTTTACCATAAACACAATAGGTTCTCTTCCAGATACTCTGTTTATATTGTCTCATGATGGCTCCTATCATCTCCACAGGGTTGGCCACGGTATTCGCGTATCAGGGTTGAAATCAAACTCCTTGCCCACATACACAGAGAGTAAGTCAGCCCAAGTAAGGACAACAACTGGGAAGTCAAGTCCCATTCTGTCTGACTCCAGTGTTTGTGTTTGCACTATGTGTTATAAAGTCTGCCGGGACCCCTACTTCCTACACAAACTACCCCACCTGGTCAGCCATCCATCAAGTCGCCTAGGCCAAACCTGAGCTTCCCCTTCCCCAGTAAAGGTCTACCTTCCATGGATCACTTTATACGGTATCACCTAACCCACTACTCAAAAGCCTCTGGTAGCTTCTGATTAGACTTAAAATAAAATTCATAATTTTAATGTGACTTTGTCTAATTTTTCCTTGGCCACACAACCTTCCCCCTTCTCTTCCTGTCCCTTCTGTCCTTCGAGCCACCTTGGTGTTCTTGCGGGTTCTCCAGTAAACCATGAGACTCTAGTCTCACACACTGCCCCTCCACTCAGCATTTTCTTCGCCCAAATCTTGCTCTCATGCTTTACTTAGGTGTCTGTTCACACGTCAGTCCCTCAAAAAGACAGGATTCACAAAGCACGCCAACAGGCCCATTCAAAAGTGGACAAAAGACATGAATAGACCCTTCTCAAAAGATATACGGGCAGCCAGCAGACACGTGAAAAAGTGCTCAGCCTCACTAATTATCAGATAAATGCAAATCAAAACCACATTGAGATATCCCCTAACCCCTATAATGGGCATCATTAATAAACCAAACAACAACAGATGCTGGAAAGGATGCAGAGAAAAAGGAACGCTTCTACACTGCTGGTGGGAATGAAAACAAGTGCAATCTCTTTGGAAAACAGCGTGGTGATTTCTCTAAGACCTAGATATTGATCTTCCATGTAACCTGCAATCCTTCTACTGGGAATATACCCTGAGGAACTCAAATCATTCCACAAAAAAGATACCTGCACACGTATTTTAATTGCAGCACTGTTCACAATAGCAAAAACGTGGAACCAACTGTGCTGCCTATCAGAACTGAACTGGATAAAAAAAAGTGGCACACATACACAATGGACTATTATGCAGCCATAAAGAAGGAAAACCATATGGACTTTGCAGCAACTTGGATGGATTTAGAGTCTATCACACTCAGTGATCTATCACAGAAACAAAGAACAGAGCACCACATGTTCTCACTCGTAAGCGGACCCTAAACATTTACCAAAATACTATAAGAAGGGGATTGGCAGTAGCAGGACACTGCTGGGGTCAGTGGGGAGTGGAAGGGCACAACACCAATATGGGTACCTGCTCTCAAACCAGGCAAAGTGGGGACCAAATGGGGGCCCAAACTTTGTGTGTACAATTGCTACTTGCGTAGCTAATCCCAAATTGTACCCCACATCTTTAAAATAGAAAGTAAAATAATAATAAAAAACAAAAACAAACAAAAAGATTGCACACACACACACACACACACACGGGTGAGCCCCCAAATTCCAGAATTTATTTATAAAAAATTGTGTACTTATTCTTACATGTTTAAACTTCAGTCACTTTCAAGGTACTCTCCATTTGATGCAATACACCTCTAGAAATGCTTTTTTCACTGCTCAAAACAGTTTTTGAACTTGTCAATTTGATGCCTTTTAGTGCTTCTGCCGTTTTTTGTTTCACGTCTTCCACATCGGTGAAACATTTCCCTTTGAGGACATTTTTCATCCAAGAAAACAAACAAACAAAAAAAGTATTGCTCAGGGCACGATCAGGTGAATAGGGAGGGTGGGGCACAAAAGTCATGCTGGTTTGGGTCAAGAGCTGCGGAATACTCAGCATGGTGAGGCCAAGCGCACTCATAAATCAACCACCATGAAATGGGCAAACATACTGAAAGAAACTAAAAAAAAAAAATTCACTGAAGCTACATGCAGTGCCTCACAACTCTAGCTGGTACATTGCTGCTGATGGGTTCCTAGAACATTTATCTAGCCAGAGAAATCTGTACTACAAAGGCACATTCTCCAAAAGATAATTTCCACTTATGTATGATACATACATGATCCATCATATATAGGATCTATCTGAAATTAAGTATTTTTCATTTTTTTTATTGAAACTTGTTTATTGACTATAGAGACAGTGGCTCACTAGTTTCCTAGGCTTGTCTCAAACTCTGGACTCAAGGGGTCCTCCTACCTGGGTCTCCCAAAGTGTTGTGATTGCAAGCATGAGCCACTTTGTCTGACTTAAAACTATATTATTATCTATCTCTCTTTATATTTTTATGGCCTGTATAACTCCCTGGCACATAAATTCTATGAAGGCAGGATTATCGGCATATTCAGAGCTGTGTCATTTAGAGCACTGTCTGAATAAAACTGAACTGAATAAAATCTCTTTGCATGAATGGTTGAATGACTTCAGGGATACAGGTACTTCCTCTAACATTTTGACATTCATTTTAATGTGTTCAGAGCCCAAAACACAAGGAGAACAGTCATGTTTTGAAAACCACTAAGAACAAATACGAGGGATAAACACAGATGTAAGGAAAGAAATGTTTTGGACGGATTCCAGCTAAGTAAGTGAAGTGAAGAACAGAGCCATAGACCTTGGAATAAAGAAAGAAAATGATTAAGCTGTGAATGTTGTTAAAAGGGCTCTTAATTTTTTTAAAAAATTCATGCAGAGGCCATAATTAAAGGCATAAGAAAGAGATTTGTTGATGAGAACCAACCGAGCGCTAAGAGGAAAAAAAGGAGATTTGTTCTTCATGGAAGAAGAGTAAAGGTTATGTTATTATTTTTTTTTTCTCCTTTCCTTAACTTGGAAAAAAAAATGAGATGAGTGGAGACATCAAGGTGAGAATGGGTTAGGTACATAATCTTAAGGGCTGTCAAATAAGGTAGCTAGTGCAGATTGAGGGGAGGAAACCACGTTGCTTTCAAAATGGGCGCTTCAAGCAAAGCCAGTGTTCTTTTATTGACCTTCAAGGGAGAAAATTGCTTAGCATTTGTTGTTCAATTTCATGTAGAATGAGAAGCCCTGAAAGCCAGCATTTCTGTTCTAAAGTGTCTTCATGTAGACAAGATTCAGACCCCCATGCCTGACCCCTCAAAGCCTGCTAATCCCCTCTTGACATTTGCGGTAAATGAAAACTATCTGTCAGTAGGTAGATAAGGTGCTTTCCTTCTGAGGGTCTCCTATGATTATAACTTGATATAAACAAAGTTTATTGCCTGTAAAGATGATAAGAAGATATACCTCATAATCTTGTTACCAAGATTAAATGAAGTAATATCTACAAAATAATTAGTACAATGCCAGGCACAAATGAAAGTGGGTTTTAATTTTTTTTTTGTCGCTGTCTAGAAAATGATTCCTTCACAAGGAAGGAAAACAAGAACAACCAAAATGTTATCTGAAAACAGTTATTTATTTATTCATTTCTGAGTCGGACTTTCACGTGGATGCCCAGGCTGAAGTGCAGTGACATGCTCACGACTGACCAACGTCTTGACCTCCTGGGTTCAAGCAGTCCTCCCGCCTCAGCCATCTGAGTAGCTGTGGTTATAGACAGGTGCCACCACACCTGGCTAATTTTAAAAAATTTTTTTGTAGAGAATAGGTTTTGCTATTCTGCCCAGGCTGGTCTCAAACACCTGGACTCAAGCAATCCTCCTGCTTTGGCATCTGAGTGTATAGGAATTACAGGCATGAGCCACACGCATGGCCAAATTTTTTTTTTTGATGACTTATTTAGATTTCTAACTCCAGTGCCCTATTACTCCTTTACTCCATTCAATAATTACTGTAAAACTACCCAACACTTATTAAGTATTTATTATGTGCCAAGCACAGAACCAGCAACTTGAAGTATACTACATTATTTACTATGTACTTTGAGGGATTTTTACAGAAAGGAACACGTATGAAGAGATGGGTAAGTAACCTGCCCAAGGCTTTCAGGTAGTGAATGTCACAGAATTCAAGTCAGGTGAACTTTGCCATCAGATGCCCATATATACGATGTTCATCTGCTATTTTATTTTATTTTTTCATTTCCTTGTGTTCACTTTGTTTGCTGAACTCTTGAAATCTTAAGATATAACCATAGGTGTGTTTCTTTTCACCCATGAAACATTTTCTAATCACCCATAAATACCTATTGAATTAATGAGAGACTTTGAAAAGCGCCAAAAATTAATTATCAAGATTGGTTTGATGATTTTTCTATTTTAATGTGCAGGATTGGTAGTAGGTCATTAAACCATTAGATTTTCTTGATCTAGGGCAGTGACTGTTTTTTATGTATGCTTTTTTTCTTTTGGACTGCATTTGCAACAAGCAGCGCTCACCAATGACTCTAAATTAGGAATCCACGTTCAAGTCACCATGTAATAATGCCAGTGTATTGGTATGTACATACTTAGTGCATTTGGAAACATCTGCTTCCATCAATAAATTGTTAAATAAATGCTGAAGTGTGCATGCTGAGTGCTAGCAGTCTCCAGGAGTAGCGTGTGGCTCCTGTTGTGTGATTGTGTGGTTCTTGCAAGGCTGCCAATGTTTTCCTCTCTGTCTACCACACAATTCCAGATAATAAAGTGTCAAATTTTCTTTTCTCCAATTTTTCCAATTCCCTGCCCTGTCCTTCCTCATCTTCGCTTCACTCCAAGTCTCCTCACATCTAGTAGAGTGTGCTACCCTGCACCATGAAACTGGAGTCAAGCAGATCAAGTTTTCACCTCAGCTCTTTTTGTTTACTCTCTGAATAAACACAGTAAGCATGCTTTCATCTTTCTGACCCTATCTGTCTGTAAAATGGGAAATAGAATATCTACTTTGCAGGATTGTCGGTCATTAGAAATACATGAATGTATTTGGCACTCAGGTCACAAAAGTTATTATCATCTAGCCATTGCTATAAGAAATATAGTTAGCCTCTTTTATAACCTGTACATCTTTCTCTCACTGATCTTTCTTCTGATTATACTGTTTTGTTTATCACTGCATGTGCATTTTTTTCTTATTGCGTTAAATACGACTTTAGCAGAAAATCCCAAAGCCTTTGTGAATTTGGCAGGATATAGTACAGACAAACAATATAAGCAAAAAAATAAAATTAAATAAATAAGCATGGCCTTTTGGCCATGAATTTCCAAAGCCTTGTATTCTCCAGTTATAAAATCTGTCAACAATGATGATTATTTATAAATCCCAAAGAACCAACAAAGTGAGAAATGTAAAATTTAGCACAGGGCTTGACTGTACAGAAGCAATACTAATTGCAGTCATTTATGTCAACGGCTTACCATTTATACCTAATTATCATGCCTCAGAACTGCATCATGTATATCATTAGGTGTGTGTCAAATTAACTCTGCTGTGAGTTTTATTTAATTATGCCACTATTCTCTACACCTGCATGCTTAGTTTTTATAGTTTGTTGCTTATATGCCATGGTCAATTGCTCTTAACTTAACAACAACAACAACAACAACAAAAAAAAACAGCAAGCACTCAGGAGAGCTAAAGTATGTCCATTTACTACCAAAGAGTCTATTTTGGGGGAGAAGGGGACTCCAAAGTTGACCCATTTCTTCCTACCACTATAGATTTGCATGTCTTTATTCCCATAATGGGAATAACAGTCTTCCTTATTAGCCTGAGACAGTTTAACATGGTTAAAAACAGAATGACGGCCAGGCTGGGTGGCTCAGCCTGTAATCCCATGCCTTGGGAGGCCGAGGTGAGTGGATTGCCTGAGCCCGTGGGCTCGAGACCGGCCTGGGCAACTTGGCGAGACCTCATCTCTACAATAAATCAAAAATTAGCCAGGCGTGGTAGCGCACGCCTGCAGTTCCAGCTACTTGGAAAGCTGAGGCGGAAGGATCGTTGGAACCCAGCAGGTGGAGCCTGCGGTGGCTGGGAGCAGCCACTGCACTCCAGTCTGGGTTACAGAGTGAGAGTCCAATTCAAACAAAACAAAACAAAACAAAACAAAACAAAACAAACCAGAATGACTTTAGGAATTAGTAGATTCAGATGAAAAACTCTGTCATTTTCTTTGTGTGTGATCTCCAGACAATTCCTTAACTGCGTTCAATTTCAGCTTCCTCAAAGAATAATACTGGCATCTACCTGTGATAGTTAATTTTATGTGTCAATTTGACTGAGTCCAAGGGTGTTTAGATATTTGATCAAACATTATTCAGGGAGTGCTTGTCAAGGTGTTTCTGGTTAAGATTAACATTTGAATTGATAGACTTTGTAAAGCAGATTGCCCTTCCTAGTGTGGGTAGGCATTATCGAATCCATTGAAGGATGGAATAGAACAAAAAGACGCTCTTAATAAAGAGTGAGGATATTCTTTCTGTACCTGACAATGGTCATCTCCTGCCTTCAGGCTTGACCTCTCATTTCTATCACCACCATTTCTTTGACCCTGATTCCGTCTAGTTCTCAGGCTTCAGATTTAAGACTAGAACTATACCATTTGCTCTTCTGAGTTTTCCACTTACTGATTGCAGCTATTGGGACTTCTCAGCCTCTGTAATCATGTGTGTGTGTGTGTGAGAGAGAGAGAGAGAGAGAGAGAGAGAGAGAGAGAGAGAGAGAGAGAGAGAAATTCAGTTTCTCTGATGTACCCAGACAATATTCTATGTTATAGGCTACTTGTAAGAATAAACAATATCTGTAAAGAATAGAAATATTGCTTAGTGTTTAGGAGACTCTTTATAAGTAGTAGACTTTCTTAACCACTTCTTTAATTGTATTTATTCTTTAAAAACTGAATGAACAATTTTTTTTTGGAAAATTTTCTAGAATCCTTTATTCTTTCATAAGGTGGACATGTTGTTTGTTTATATTTGATAGTAAGTTCCGAAGTGAGAGTTTACATTCAAAACACGGCTCTGGGGTTCTTATTCACTTTTGGTTAGTTTTTAGCTATACCCTTGATGTGTCACACTGGAATCAGAGAATGTCATAGATTAACTGTAGAAGGAAACCTTGTCTATTGTTTTTGTTTTCCAAATGAGGAAAACCAGGACCCAGTGAAGTTAAATAACTTAACATGATCACACGGTTGGTTAGTGACAACTGGAACAAAGTGTTCAAAGTGATCTTTTCACTAATTTAAAACAAGAACTGGCAAGCTATGACCCATAGGCCAAATCTGACCTGCCACTTATTTTTGTAAATAAAATTTTGTTGGAACATAGCCATACTTTCATTCATTTACATATTGTCTATGGCTTTCCTGTTATTACAGCAATGTTGAGAAGCTATGACAGAGACCATATGGCCTGAAAAACCCAAGGTATGTACTATTTGGCCTTTTATAGAAAAAATTTGCAGACCCCTGATTAAGAAAATAACAGTTCCAAAATTCCAACTCATAAAGTGAGGTATCACTCAACATTTTTTTTTCTGAGTAAATGAGAACAACCAACCAACAACTATACTTGATGTTTTTACATTCAGTAAGTTTTGCAGTCCAAGAGATATACAATGTTACTTGTGCAGTGTCAAAGTTAAAGGCAATTATCCCTGTGAGGGGACAAAACGATGACTGCTAAAATCCATGAGATATAAGTACCTCTTAAAGTCACCTCAGTTAGCCTCTCTTCCTCAGATTTTCAAAGATCATTAAATTGTCCTTCTTTAGTGGAGACACATTGTTAGGAATTGAACCATAAAATTCCTGGGGGTATTGAGGGTAACTCGTTATTTCATTCTTCTATGTACAAGCGCTATACAGGCCACAAGCTGTATAGCTGTAACACACCTGCGTCAGACCTGTAAAGGGCTATTCGGGTTTGCCCTGTCAAAGGAAAGGTACACCAAATGTTTACTCTGGTGGGATGCTTTGGTAAGAGGAATTATACTGGTACCTAAAGGTTAAAACCAATAACTTATGTCCAATATCAAGTCAACCAGGAACAAGTAAACTGTCTTCTTACAGCATGAAAAAAATACAAAGCTGTCATAAAGCTATTGATGTTTGTTGAATATATTAATATGTCTGGCACAAATAACAAAATACTTCATCCCTTCATATCCATGGGTTCCACATCCGTGGATTCAACCAACCAAAATAAATATTTGAAAAAATCTTTACCAAGTTTCATAAAACAAAACTTGAATTTGCCATGCATCAAGTACTAAGTTGAATTCATGAAAATGAAGTGATGTGTAGGCATGGTATTTGGTACTGTAAGTAATCTGAAGATGATTTAAAGTATACGAGAAGATGTGCATAGGATTTATAACAATGATATGCCATTGTGTATCAAGAACTTGAGCATCCACACATTTTGGTGTCCACGAGTGGTCCTGGATCCAATTCCCCATGGATACCAAGGCACAACTGTATTAAGCATTGTACATTATCCCATCAACTTTTTCAATCACTCCATCTTACGGATAATACTCTTTAGAGGGCTCTTTGCGTTGTCAATTACAGAAAAGACCAATATGACAGGCTTAAACAGAAAAAAAAATTCATTACCTCACGCAGCAAGAAAAGGGACGATGGCTCCAGGATCACTTAATTCCATGGCTCAACAATGTTATCAAGAGTTCATGTTCTTCCTATGTTTCCCCTTGACCATTTATAGCATGTCACCTTCATTTTCAAAGTGAACACAGTTATGACAATGTTCAATGGAAGAAAACGAGTTGTTTATTCCCAAGCACCACCTTTTAGAGGAAGGAAAGCCATTCCTCTACTATAATTTTGCCACATTCTCTTGCCAGAGGCAGTTCTTGGCAGAGATGTCAGACCTTTGTGACTGTCTTAGACTTTGGTGTTAGGATTGGGATTGGACTCTCTCTCCCCATCGGCACATAGTTGGATGGAAGAGAGTGACTGCAGGAAGAGAATTGGAAGAAAGAATGCAAAGAAAGGGATTTTGGATAGGCCACCAATGGTAACTCTTCTATATCCCATTTATGTTATGAATGCCAGAGCACAGAGAAGTTACATAACTCATTCCCGATCATAAAAGTGGAAATTTCTTTCTACATCTTGGTATTTAAAACCTTATTTCTTCTAAAAGAAATTGTGCTATTAGAACTTTACCTGTAGTATAACAAAATAGAAAGTAAGTGGGGGGAACTTCAGTAAAGAGACCTTAAGGATGGAATACTAGCAAAGAAACATAAGATAGGAAAATTAGGAAATAGGAATTTCAGAATTTCCTTCTCAGTTTCTTGTCTCCAGAAGCCTTGCACAGCTACATCTCCACAGAGCTCCAGTGCCACAGGAACAGATGTTACTAAATTTTCATAGGCATTCATTCATTCATTCATTCAAAAACATTTACCAAATGGAATCTAACAGCCAGGCACTGGAAAGGAGAAACTTGGGTTTTCTCCACCCTTGGGAAGAGGGCAGCTGTTAGTGAGACAGATACGTGACCAGACTGGCAGTGCAACTTGCAAATGCTGTGATATATGAGGAATCACAGAGAATAAGAGCCGGAATCTTCAGTGACTCTAATCCTTTCCTTTATTTTATACTTGAATAAACTGAGCCCCAAACATTTTAGAACTAGTGGGAAAAAATTAGGAGAAGCTCCTTTAATACTGGCTAACTCTTTTTGCATACCTACTACGTACCAGGCTCTGTTTCATGTGCTTTCCATATATATCAGATGATTTGACCTTCACAATGACTCTACAAGGTAGGGATCCTTATTATACCCATTTTACAGAAGAGGGAAAGTGAGGCACAGAGACGATAAGCGACTTCCCTAGGTCATGCTACCGGGCACATGGTAGGGCTGGAGTCTGATCCTGACCTTCTAGCTCTAAGAACTCTTAACAATTTAGGTAAAATGCTTATATTTACTAGGGTCTTCAATCTAGGTCCAGCACCGGAATGCATGCCTCTCATTCTTACAGATGTTCAGTTCCATAACTGGACATTGACTTGATGAGTGTTTTCCTTTGTTTCACAGATGCATCAACCAAGACTTTGAAAGGAAAACTCACTCCCAGAATGATCAGTGGTGAAGCCAGAATCACAGTGACCTCATTCTGATTCAAGTCTATAGTCTTTTCTCCAACTCATCTCTATTGACCCCCCTGCTGCCACTCCCTAGCCCAGCCAGAATGCCAAACTGTCTCCTTCTGGTTCTTTCACAGTTGACTGTGAGAGTCTTAAAGTCTGTATCTTATTTCAAGATCAAGGTTACAGATTGTGGCCAACTCTACATATCTGTGTTTTCTGAGATAATGTTATATTTCCCGGCGTAAATCTACCTTCTCCATGAACTCTTTTTAGAGTTCGGTGTCCTGTTTTATGTGGGGAAGGTGTGGCCAGCATGCTCACAGCCTCCAGATGAGCAAAGGCTCACTCCATCCCATATGTCTAGAAGAGGCTCAACTGATTTCTGTCATTCCCTTCAAATTTATCGTAGACTTGGCTTTCCCTAGAGTACCACAGAGGTGGTACTTGCTTTCTCTAAAACATAGACGTATTGATTTTTATTTTGTTTTGTTTTTCAGTCTGTGAATTTCATGGCTCAGCACTCCTAAAAAGAATGGGTGACAAACTTCAAATGTAAACCTTTTCCACCTCCATCCCTCTCCATGTTATGGATGTGAAACATACATCTACATTGCCCTGCAAAACAAAGACAGAGTTGACGTGTTTAAACCAATTAAGAAAAATAGAAAGTAAATGTGGTTAAAAAAAATACAAATTCTGTGTGATAGGAAAGAGAGAGTCAAAATCTAATTTTTTTTTCTAGTAGGACAATTAAAGAAGATATATTTTAAGTGGTCCCATCACTAACATTTTACACACACCCATACACACAACACACACACACACACACACACACACACACACACACACTATTCATTTAACACATTGTCCTTGTATATTTCCATGTGCAGACACAGATAGCGGATTCAGTTGAGAATTCCACAGGAGGAAAGTGGTACTGGCCAACTAAAAACGGTGAGAGGAGGCTGAATAGCAGTTGTTAAAGGAGCTGAGAGTGTTTAGAGAGTAAAACCGAAGGTCAAGTTGGGGCATTATAGCCGCCTTTGAATATCTAAAGGGCAGTCATGTAGAAAATGGAATAGACTCCGTTTGTATTGTTCCAAAGTGCAGAGCTCGAATGACTGATGGAAGGTGCAGAGGCAGGTTTTGGCTCAGTGCAAGGAAAAAAGAAATTGGAACAATTAGTGCCGTCAAAAAAGGGAATGATTTGCCTCTGAGAATAGTGAAATCCCTTCCCGTGAAGAGTTTCAGAAAGAGGCTTGTATGGCCATCTGTCAAGGAGTTTATAGAAAAAATTTATGCATTAGTTGAACAAGAGTTCTCATTTCTGGCTGCACGGTGGAATCATTTGTTGAGACTTCAGCGTTCTGATGCTTGAGCCCCACCTCAGAGACTCTGATGGGACTGGCCTGCGTGGAGCCTGGACATGGGGACCTTGGAAAACTCCCCATCTGATTAGAATGTACATCCAGATGAAGAAACAGCAGGCTAGAGACTGCCTTCATCCTAGTGCCACTCATTCGCTGGTTATTTATGGAGCAAATACTGGAGTCCTCATCCTCTGCTCTGCGCTGGCTAGAGAAGAGCAGACTCTAGCGGTGCCTATTCCTAGCACTTTGGCCCACTGGAGTTCCTACAGCAGCACTAGCCTTTCTTCGTTGGAAAAGTTTCTCTTCCCAGTGGAGGCCTCTTTATCATCTGGCAGGATGGAAGTGCAGGATAAATTATTGTTCTTTTGGATGCATCCTTTAACCCAGAAGGGAGAGGAATTCCCTCACCCCACGGGGGTGTAATTATGAGATGTGCATTCTGCACTGGTTCTCAGTGTTTCTCCTGGGGAATTAGCTACCATTTTACCTCACCCCACCCCCATTGGTGGACAACAACCATTTTGTGCTGTCCTTCTGTCCTTCCCTTGTCTCTGGCCCCTAATACTATTCCTTTTATCTCCCAATCAAACTCCTTTCACTTGAATATTTGCCTTAGCGTATTTTCTGGGGGAATCCAAACCAAGCAGATAGAGCATAAGTTGACTTATTCTGGTTTGTCAAGCCCACACCATAACGGAGAAAGTCCACAAGTGGACACAACTGATAGCTAACTATTCAGATGAGGACGTTGTGTCTTCCCAAAATTCATATGTTGAGACCTAATAGTCAACGTGATGGTATTTGGAGTTGGCGCCTTTGAGAGGTGATTAGGTCATGAGGGAAGAATTCTCATGAATGGGATAAGGGCCTTATTAAAGAGACCCCAGAGAGCTTCTCTGTCTCATTCTCCATATGAAGATACAGAGAAACTATGACTGTCTGCAAACCAGCAAGCAGGCCCTCACCAGAAACCGAATCTTCCAGTGCCTTAATCTTGAAACGCCAGCCTCCAAAACTGTGAGAAATAGAGATCTGTTGGTGAAGCCACCAAGTCCACAGCCTGTGCTGATTTTGACCCTTCCCCATTGCGTCCAATTCTCATGCAGCCTACTTAGGATCAGAACCCAGCATGATTTGCTTCCAAGGGTCACACTCTCAATTTTCATTCTTTGCCCTTTCTAGCTATTGGAGACTATTATTTTCAATATTTGTTAAGCATCATTTATTGTGCATGCCCTCTCCCGGTTTGATCTCTATTTTTCCTCCTCATTTTCAAATTTTCCCATGTTTTCTTGCTGAATGTCACTATCATTGCTCTCTTCTTCAGAAAATCAGTGAGTGATATGAATTATTTAAATCATGCCACTATGCTATGAAGGGTTAAGCTTTTACAAATCTACTGTCAGTAATCCTGACCTCCACTTTCAGCCTTAGCCTGCGGGTAGTTTTAGGTTGGCTAATCACTCCTGGAATATTCCAAGCAGGACTAACCCTAGGGATGGTCTAGATGACCTTGATTCCAGGATTCGGTATAGAGCCTCACCAGTAGTTACTATAGCAACCAACATTGATGAATGAGGACCATTTTCCTTTGCCTGTCTCCAAGTTACAACTTTCTTTTAATAGGAAACTAGAGGAGAATTACGATTGTCAAGCAGAGAAGTGTATGCCATAACAGGATAGGATTGCCAGCTATTTCCCTCAGACTCGAAATTTAGATTCCAGCTTGTCTTTCTCTCCACGGTCCCACCAACCTGTCGCATTCCTCTCCAACGCCCTCACTTGCGACGTCGTCTTGCGTGGAATGCCCTGCTCTCTCCTCGCCCCCTTTCTACATTCTCTCCGGCTACCAACGCCAAGTCTGTGGCTTTCTTCCTCCTCAAAACCTCTTCCTCTTAATCCCAGTCCTCATTCACGGATCTCAACTCTGAGTGATATATATATCAGTTTTAATTTCATGCAGCATATATAATGATTCTATCACAGTGCATAAGAGGAATGGCTAAGAACAAAGGCATTAGTGGAAAACAGATCTATGACTCCAGCTCTTCCACTTATTAACTCTGAGGCTTTGGGCTATTTGCTTAACCCAACTGAATCTCAGTTTTCTCATTTGCAAAGTCTGGGCACTAGTAGAATCGACCAAACTGTACAAGGGATTCAACGGGCTAATGGATATGACGCACTTAGAACAGTGCCTCGCACACAGGTGCCTTCAGTAGATCAGCTAAAGAATACCAGTATGCTTTCACTGCAGCGTCACTGTATGGAGGGATACTCAGAGAAGGCGCGCAGACAGCCAAGTAGACCAGCTCTGGTTCACCCCCTCTTGCGTGTGCATTGGTATACACGAGCTGGGTCACACCCAGGACGTCATTTTACCTCTCCCAGGCTTCACTTTCTTTTTGATCATTTGCCATTATCCACTTCACGTGGTTTCAGTCAAGTCTAATTTAATGAGTCACCACATGGAAAGTACATGCTAATGTACTTTAAGTGGGTGCCAAATAAACTTATTACCCTGGTCCTATTTATCCTCTCACCCACCTTTAAGCAGTGGTCGCTTCCTTAGGAATCATGCCTGGTGTTTACCAGATAACTAACGTGACTGAAGGCATAAGTACATTTGGTACAAACACATGCGGTATATATCCAGGCTAAACTAACAGTAGTTGTTATTGATTCCTGAGTCTGAGATCTTCTCTCACCCGGGAAGACGGATAAATAGGGATTGTCTAGGCTAAGGTGACAGGAATGCATCGTCATGTACACAAGACAACTCCATAAAACCAGGTCCTGTGCTAGCTCTCAAACACAGCAGTCTTGAAACGTACATGAATTCTAAATGAGTTCGTGTTGGAGACCCACTTAAGGGCCTGAGTCCAATGAGTTAAGACATATAATTGAAATTCATACAACGATGACAACGGAGGAGAACAATTTTTGAGGTGTTGAAACACAGACTTAATTAGCAGCCCTTTAGGTGGCCCAATTAAGGAAGGACATCTCAGCAACACCATGTCTAAAATCACACTGCTAATAAGTAGTAGAGGTGATCTTGGACCTGGCCCATCCGACTTCCAAGTCCTCTGGACAAAGCTGGCAGCAGTGACCAAAGTCCTAAAAGAAGGCTCGAGAGGGTGTTTAGAGAGGGGACAGTCATCACGTCAGGTAGCCAGAACACAATGTGCCTGCAGGAAATGGACGGGGTGTGCTCCTGTCTCCCCTTTGTTTAGGAACCTTCCATGACTTGGCACTGCTCAAGTTCCTGAGGTTGGGCACCAAGGCACAAGGCTTTCCAGAACAATCCACCCCATCTCATGCACTGCGTCTCCTTTGTACTCAATGATCCTGCTACCCTGGATTCCTTTCAGTGGCAGAAACTGTCTCCCATTGGGCCCTTGACATGGGCTCAACACCTCCTGAAACTTCCTGTCTTTGCCTCTCTCCAGAGTCTTAGCTGGGAAGACACATTTTTTTTTTTTGAGTTGGAGTCTCACTCTGTCACCCAGACTGGAGTGCAGTGACCGCTCCCGACCATCTCAGCCTCGACCTGCTGGGCTCCAGTAATCCTTCCACCTCAGCCTTCCAAGGAGCTGGAATATAGGCGGGTGCTACCACGCCCTGCTAATTTTTTTGATTGAGTGTAGAGACGAGGTCTCGCCAAGTTGCCCAGGCGGGTCTCTAACCCACGGGCTCAGGCAATCCACTCACCTCGGCCTCCCAAAGCACGGTATTACAGGCTGAGCTACCGAGCCCAGACGGGAGTCACGTTTTAAACCACGTTAGGTCTTCTGCTTAGGTTTGCTGCATGCCTGCTCCAAACACTTTCCATATCCCAAGTCTCTGTTACGCTCATGTATCTATTCAGCACTGAGTTTGGTACCTGGGCTTGTCGTAACGGTGAAATAGGCATTTTTAAAAATGATTAAATATACCTAGATATGTCAAAGAGACAGGTTGCTTTTCAGACGGGAGGGGGGCTGATTAACAATCTTCAATATCCACACTATGTACAGGATGTTTGCATTCGCTCTTCAGGTATGTATTGAAATCCCAATTCCCAATATGACAGGGTGTGAAGATGGGGCCTTTGAGAAGTGATTAGTCACCAGGCTGGAGTCCTCATGATGGAGAAAGTGTCCTGATAAGAAGAGACATGAGAGAGCTGTTCCCCCCCACACCCGGTTTCTCTTTCTCTCTCCCCGTCATGTGAGGATACAAGAAAGCAGTCATCTAAAAACGGGGAAGAAGACCCTGACCATACACTGAATTTTCTGGCACCTTGATCATGGACTTCCAGCCTCCAGAACCACGAAAAATAAATGTTTGTTGCTTAAGCCACCCAGTCTATGGCTATTTTTGTGAAGGCAGCCTGGGCTGACTAAGATAATTCATTATCCAATACTTCTATGTTATTTACTTCTATTGCAGTCTCTGTAGTCAATTTATAAGTTGTCAGCATAGGCTTTGGTTTGCAACTATAACCTCCATGGGGTAAGTGAGTGAATGAACATGCGAAATTAATAAATGGGGCACGTTTAGAACTATGTGTTACTTCATTTCAAGTCTCAGTTACTTAACACACTGACTTAAATATAGTAAAGGCAAACAAATTTAAATGTTTTGAAACAGCAAACGTTTACGTTATAGGGTGCTTCTTTTTTAAACCAGAAATAAACTTCGCAGGCTTGTGAAAAAAGGAAAAAAAAGATCTCTACTTGGGAGTTAATTTCTTTACTTTCCGTAGCACTTTTGAAAAAGTGCCGAATTAAGGTATTTCTTTCCCACTCTGCCATAGCCCAAGATTTTTTGAGAGTAATGCAGACATAGCACAAGAAACAGAGGCCTGGGTTTTCAACTACCAGGGCAGAGATGATCAAAAAAACAGCAGTGTTGGCCGGAAGGTGAAAAGCCAGGATCTCCTCACCTCCATCTAGACTGGTCCGGAAGGGTCAAGAAACTGCTTCCACATTGCTCAGGGATGCCCGTGTGATTGTTTTGGCGACAACAAAAGATGCACAGGTGGCCTGGCCAGCTGTGAGCTGTTCGATGTTTGCTGGCCCTGTAAAAGTTCTAGGAATTTCATTTTTATCGTCAGGGCCATAGGAGAGAAAGACGCACTGGCAGCCTGACCGTTGTTATTTCTCCCTTGGATTCTTACAGCTCATTCCACTCCTGCTCTCAGACCCCATGATGGTCCTTAAAAAAAGAGTTTAGATATGTATTTCCCTTCTTTTAGAAGAACATCTCTTAGCCAAGGTGAAGTAATGCGGAACATCTTGGGCTTTGTCCTGGTTGCACATCTCAAAGAGGGCTCTGAATCCAGATAATGCAACAATAAAGCCAGCTTGTGTGGGCTATTAGCCTCCATTTTCAACTGTTATCACAATAAAGTTGACCTTTTTCTGGGCTCCCTTTTTCTGTAATAGACATGACCTTGGCTCACATGGTAGCAAACTCGTATTTCTTCAGCTCTCTTTATCTAATAATTCTTCTTTGTAATGACAAGTATCAAGATTTAACTTCTGAACAGACTGCTTTCTCTTTACCCACTTGTCAACATTAGAAGTAACATACAGGGACCAAAAATGTAATGACCGGAAGATTGACGTAGGGGGTATGAACAGACTAACTGGAGGCGATTTGGAGGGTCTAATTCGAAATGCAGGAGAATTTAATGAAACATCTACAATCTTGAAGGTCCCAAGGAGACGTGTAACCTATATGATTAACCTGGAATGCAAATAATTAAAAAGGCATATCTTTCCTCCATTTTACAGGAGTTCAGTACATTCAAGGACAGCTGTTTTTAATGTTCATTCATTCCCTATACATGTACACACACACATATATATGCACATATGCATGGGTATATATCAAGGTAGATAGGTGACAGATAGATAGACGGACAGGTAGATAGACGGACAGACAGATAGATAGGTAGATAGATAGAGACTGATTTGATATAAACACCGTTCAGAAATCTGGGGATGTAGCTGAGAATAAGAACACCACCAGTTCCTGCCTCATCACAATCTTCATTTCCATGCTAAAATATTTTCTGAATCAGCTTTTGGGATATGTAAACCCAAACTAAATGAAGATATTTAAAATCATGTGATAGCCTAGAATTTTTGGAAACTATGTTCACCCCAGTGATTTAGTTAAACAAATAAATAATAATATAATAAAGTAGCTTCGAACCCTTGAAGTTCTGAGACAGTTACCATGGAGACTTTGGCAGGGTGCAAGTCCTGAATCGCGTGGGTGAAAGTGTGTGCAGCCAAGCTCCCTTATCCTGCACACATTCCTGGCACAAGTGTGTACCGACGTGTACCAGCACCACGTTCACAAAGGCAAATGGCGAGCATTACCCAACCTCCCCACACTGAAACATATCTGTGTCAGTCAGTACTCTCCCTTTGGAACAGTCACGTTGAAGATGCAAATGGAGAGATTACTACCGTGCATTTATGCATGTAAGGACTAGTGTTACTTTAGAGAGGAAGGACATTGAGGGCCACCTTCGCCCCAGCCTCTATCCTCTGTGGGAATTATCTCTGAAGGGGGCTGGGCCGCTCTCCACTCCAGTGGCAGGAAGTTAGTTAGAGCCCTTTCATCCGCTCACATAGGATCTGTTTCACGTTCACCCCAGGGGCCGCAGTGCTGCCAAAAGGATCTCTGGAGCAAAGCGGGTAAACCCTTGCTCCGCTTCACTCAACCTCTATGCATTTGAATAGTTTTGCAACCCTTTGTCTTTCTGAAATTCAAAAAGATCTGAAATCAAATACGTTTTTTCTGTCATTCCCTGAGTGGAGAAACCTAACCTGAACTAATGTGGGCTAATATTCTCTTTATATATCCCAGTTTGTGTGAATATTCCTATGTGTCTCTGCAGAAATATGAATGGGCTTGCCTAAAGACACTGCCTCAGACCCTGCTGGAGTGTGAGGAGGTATATGGTGCAGGCATTGATTCACTCCTCTACGTTTTGAAAAGCTCTGAAAACAAACCGACCTCTAAGGTTTCAGGTAAGTAGCAGAGGCCGTCATCTCCGTCAACACGTTTTTCAAATGCCAACCTCTTGATGAACGTCTCTCATCTCCTTCAACACTGCAACTCTGCCACTTCCTCCAAGCTTAGTATCCTGTACAGTCTTTTTCTTTTTTCCACATCACCTTCAAATTACTTAGAGTATCACCGAGCACTGAGAAAGCATCGTAAAGTGCTTTTTAAAGAATGCTGTGACACTTGCTTGATATATTTATTGCTTATTTTCTAGCTTGTCTTTCCTGCCCTCAGCTCCACTCTCAAATGTGAGCTTCCAAGGGCAGACACGGGCATACTCAGTCCCTAAGAAAGTGTCTGACCGTATGTTGAGCTCAATAAATCACACCGAATGAAATAATACATTAATTTAAAATAACACTTTTGCAAGTGCAACTTAAAATGTCTTCTTTTCTATGACCAAATTATGATTATTCTAAAATTGTTTAACTAAATCAAAGAAGAAACTGCAAATTATTCATGCAAGATACCTACAATTAGCAATTATTGATATATCTTTTTGTTCTTATTTATTCTTTATTTACTTAAGTCACAAGCATTTCCACTTTGTGAAATAATCTGTGTTAAGTAGATTTGTAACATCTTCCTAAGATTATGGCATATGGATACAGGATAGATTATTTAGGTATATAATGCTGGTTAATTTTCAAATATTTGCTTTCATAATTCTGAGATAAGCATTCTTGTTCAAAATAAATCTGTGCACATTTCTCTTTATTTATTTAGGGCAGATTCCGGAAGCAGAACTTCTAGGTAAAAGGCTCAGGGTGTTAAGATTCTTAGCACTTAAACAAATTGAATGTGATTTGACAATTTCTAATATTCCTGTGTCCCACTCGTCTTAGAAAACATTGGGAAATGAGTGTTTTGTGTTTATGAGTTTTGTTTCTGTTTTTCTTTTGGAACAAAATTTAGCAGTATGAGTAATTTTTGGCACATTTGGGCATCTGGACATGAAATGATTTGCATCTGAACTGAAGCGACAGCTTCCAGTGGTAAGCACACCTGCCCAGTGTCAGGATGACTGGCACCAACTCCTGGCTTCAGGCACCTGCCTGTTCCTCTCGGTGCTTCCATTTCTTTTTCTCCTTGCTAACAGGTAGAGTGCCCTTTGCTATTCCTGTTTCAAATGGGCTCTTCCGTAGAGAAAACAAAATATTGTTCACAAAATGCCCTTTAAAGTAAAATTTACTGAACAAACACACAGCATTATTAATTCAACATCCCAGCAATAAAAATTTTTATCAGTTCCATATTATTTACAGTCACTATCAACATGTATCCAGTTTCAATCCTCCCCGTGAAATTCAAAGCTCTAAATCTCATTAAAATATACTTTAAAACATCAAATCTTCCCTATAATTAATGACAATAATTGAGCACAGAATTCTCAAAAATAGACTTATCTCTATTCAGCAACAGCACGTCCTAATGAGAGACCAAAGGAAGTAGATAATTATAGATCAGAGTCTTCTTTTCTGCTCTCTGGAGAACGCCAAACATGAGAAATGAAAGCTGACCTCACGTGGCAAGTATGCTATTTCTGAGAGTGAACATCCAGACTCATTTCTTCTTCTGAAATAAACTGCTGGGTGAAGGGTAGTTTGAAGAAGGCTATTCCCAGGGAGGGCAGGTCACAGTGCAAACAATTCTGCTTTTTCAGAGGCTGGACTTACCTTAGGGAACTTCATTGAATTTGTTTTTCGTATCTTTCAGATGGGAATAATTCTTTGTCCAATGGCATGAAGGTGATCAGATGGCATGATATGGAGCTTTCCAGCTCTGAAAACAGTGTTTGTGTGTGTGTGGTCTGGTGGAGTGCAAATTGGGGTTTTTATATTAATTACTTTCTTCTGCACCATTTGTTTTGTTAGGAATATGCTAGGATTTTGTGATTAAAGATAAAAAATTATGACTTTTGCCCTTGAGTGGCTCATAGTCTTACAGGGAAAATAAAAACAAAGTAAAGCAAGTAAATGGATAGTTTTCACACACATTTATTTCCATGATGAAAGGAAGTCTGAAAAACTGCAGGAATGTAATAGGAGGGAACTTATTCCAGTCTCAGGACACAACATGTAGCAGCCAGGTAGAGTTCTGAGGTCCAGTAACGATTAGAAAAAGAGTACTCTGGAGAGGAAGCTCTCCTATGCTAAGGCTACTGGTGGTGTACAGAACAGGGCCTCTAGAATTATAAGTAAATCTAGAGGATGGACACAGATTGGGGTGTGTGCGGTGTGTGTGTGTGTGTGTGTGTGTGTGTGTGTGTGTGTGTGTGTGGTGGGAAGGAACAACTAGGATGCAGATTATGTGGATTTTTACATGCCACATTTAGAAGATTAGATACAAATAACAGAGCCACTTCTTTTTCTGTCAGTATTCAAACCAAATAGATTTTCTCTCAAGCTCAGGATTTCATTTTTCAGTTTATCTTTTTTGTGTGTTTGTTTTGAGTCAGGGTCTCATTCTGTCATCCTGGGCCTCATTCTGTTACCCTGGCTGGAGTGCAGTGGCACGATCATGGCTTGCCACAGCCTTGACCTCCTAGACTCAGGCAATCCTTCTGCCTCAGCCTCCCAAGTTGGAACTACAGGCACACACCACCACGCTCAGTTAATTGTTTTGATGTTTTGTAGAGATGAGGTCTCACTATGTTCCTTCGGCTGGTCTTGAACTCCTGGACTCAAGCAATCTCTTGCCTTGGCCTCCCAAAGTGCTAGGATTGCAGGCATGAGCCACCACACTGCACCTTCTAATTCGTCTATGAGTACGGAACACAGCTCCCCTCCAGCTCCAGACGCCCTGGACATGCTAGAACAATTGAAGCACCCATCTATGGTGGTTTAGGGGGAAAATGACATATCACAGAGAAGTCCTCAGGAAAAAAAAACAAAAAGAAGTGTAAGATCTTCATGGAAAGGCATGCATATCTCTGAAAACCACAGACACTTAATATTGGAGAACGGGGCATCAAATCAGACTTCTTTCTATCCTGCTGCATGAAGAGCACAAGATTCTCCAGGACAGGATTGTTGAGGTCTCTGAATGAAAACAAGGTACAACAGCTACTGGGAAGGGGAGAACCTTCTCAGTAAATGGTGCTGGGAAAGCTGGCTGACCACATGTAGAAGATTGAAACAGGGCCCTTACCTATCACCAAACACAAAAATCAACTCCAAATGGATCAAAGACCTAAACATAGAACCTCAAACTATAAGAACCTTAGAAAATGCAGGAGATGCCCTTAAGGAAATTGGAGCTGGAAATCAATTCCTAATCAAAACCCTAAAAGTTCATGCCATAAGAGATAAGATAGGCAAATGGGACCTCATCAAACTGAAAAGCTTCTGCAAAGGAAAAGAAACCATCAAGAGAGTGGGGAAACAGCCCAAAGAATGGGAAGAAATATCTGCCAACTGTATATCTGACAAAGGCCTTATATCCCAGGATCTACGAAGAACTCAAATGTGCCGAAAGAAAAACAAAAGAACAACCCCGCTAAAAAGTGGGCAAAAGATATGCATAAACACTTCTCAAAAGAAGACATACAAGCAGCCAACAGATACATGAAAAAATGTTTAGCTTTACTAATCATCAAAAACCTGCAAGTCAAAGTCACTCTGAGATACCATCTAACTCCAGTCAGGATGGTGATCATTAATACCTCAAAAAACAATAGGTGTGGAGAGGATGCAGAGAAAATGGAATGCTTCTACACTGTTAATGGGAGTGTAAAATAGTACAGCCTCTGTGGAAAACAGTCCAGTGATTTCTAAAAGTTCTAAATGTCAACCTTCCATATGACCCAGCAATCCCCTTCTGGGAATATACCCAGAGTAACCCAAATCATTCTACTAAGAAGATTCCTGTGCATGCATGCTTACTGTAGCACTATTCACAATAGCAAAAGCATGGAACCAACCGTGCTGCCCACTGAAAGTGGACTGGATTAAAAAAATGTGGTGCATATACATGATGGAATATTACACAGCCTTAAGAAGGACAAAATTATGGACTTTGCAGCAACTTGAATGGATTTAGAGTCTGTCATACTCAGTGATCTATCACGGAAACAAAGAACTGAGCACGACATGTTCTCACTCATAAGTGGACCCCAAACATTTATCATAATACTACAAGAAAGGAATTGGCAGTTGCGGGACACTGTCTGGGGAGGGAGGGAGACGCACAGCATCAATAACGGCACCTGACCCCAAACCTGGTGAAGTGAGAAGGTTTGGGGAGACCCAAACTTCACCTGTATGATGACCACTTAGGTATCTAATTCTGAATTGCACCCCAGATCAATAAGACAAAACAAAATAAAACAAAGCAAGGTCTTGATAACTGTTCTTGTGGAATCATGGCATGAATATTTTTAAGAACAGGTGGCCCTCGGCAGATATACCTGCCCTCTTCTCTCCTTGGCTTGTTGTCACTGCCTAGGGGAAGGCGTATGACAGAGGGAAAAAGAAGAGGAACTCCGACACACGCAGCCTTGCATCAGCGTCTGAGTCTTATCCAAGTTCCATCACAGGCCCTTGAGAGATGCTGACACAAAGAAGAAAGAGGGCATTTGGCCTTGACTCTACCAGCCTTTTCTTCACACGTTCTCATCTTTGAAGGATGGTCTGTAACTTTTTATCGGAAGTAACATTTTTCCAATCCTTCGTTTTTCAAAGAGGAGATCTAGTTTTGGTAAGCTAAGTGCTCACTGCAGAAACCGTCCAGGAAATTTAGCAAACTGGAGTGTCTCCCAAATAAAGATCATTTAGGGAAAGAGAAGGCATGGGCAAGGCATCCCCTCAGCTTTTCTCTCCGAGTGTGGAGCCTGGAAACTTCTCTACATGCTGTTTACTTCAGCCAAGTAATGCTAGTCTCCAGGTTCAGAGCCCTCGGCGTAGCATGACTCCTTATTCAGAATGTCCACTGACTTCTCCATGGCTTGCTATCTCTTCAATGGCACGTTCAAATTCATCCTTTTCTGCAGGTTCTGATGTGGTGTCTGTATCTTGCATCAGCAGTTACATATACACGTGTCACATGCTCCTCACGCAAATGTAAGCCCCTTAAAGGTAGACTGGTTCTAATTCCTTCCTTCGTTTCCCTAAAGCACCCAATATAGGACTTTCTTATGTGTTCAATACATGAGTATTGAAAAATCTAAGAAATTCTCCAGAATTGGATTTCTCTGCTGTAAGTTGGTTCTAAGATATTAAATCTGAATGCATGAACTCAGAGTTTATTTTAGAAAACCATTCAAGGTCAAAGCCTTCCCTAGGATTTTCTCTATACCAAGTACTTTATGAATCTTGCCAAAATTGTGGGTTCCCCCCCCTTCTTTTTCCATTTATATACAGTCTGGATTAGCATGGAGAGAAAATATGAGAAAAATGGAAAGAAAAAGAGATATCACAAAAATACAACATGCAGCTTCATTTTTTTTTTTCATTTATTTATTAATTCATTCATACATCCACTGAAACCACTGATGAAATGCCAATGCCCAGGCAGGTTATGTTCTAGGTAGTGGAACTCATGCACTGGAGAAGAAGGCAAAAATGTACACAGAACACAGCACAATGCAAGTCATGCTGAAGGAAAGAGAGGCAGAATCCAGGGGAGGAATGTCTCACGTAGCCTAGATCAGAAGGGGTCAGCCTCTTAGAGAATGCTCGCCCAAATCTCCAAAGACGTTGGGACAGGACATCTCAAAAGGGCAAAACAGCCTATACGACGGAAAAAGAGCATAGAGCAAGTTCAAAGAAAACCATGTTGTTTGCAATGGCCAGAACTTTCCTGATGAAGGTTCAAAGACTTCTAGAGGAAGTGATAATCTGAGCAATGCATACATAAGAGATCCATGCTTTCAGTCACCCAGTTTCAGTTTCAACTTTGTGTGTTACACACACACACACCCCTTAGTCTTGTGGTTAACACTACAGATAGTTTCCTACCTGGGTGGCTCCATTTACGATTATTCAACCTTAAACAACGGTATGAAAGCGATATGCAATCCACAGAAACTGTACTTCAGGTGTCCACACAATCATTCTGTTTTTTACTCTCAGTACAGCATTGAATAACTTACATGAGATATTTAAGACTTTATTATAAAATAGAGTTTTTGTTAGATGTTTTTTCCCAACTATAGACTGATGTAAGTAAGTGTTTAACTAAGCCTGCTTAAGGCAGGCCAGGCTAAGCTATGGTGTTTGGTAGGTAGGTAAGGTATATTAAATACGTTTCTAACTTACAATATTTTCAACTTCTGATGGATTTATAGGGACATGACCTCATTGACAGGTGATGGGCATCTGTAATTGTTTCATTTTCTCCCTTATTGTTAGTTTCTCCTCCCATTCTTGTTACTCTAAGGTGGCAGTACTAAGAAAACTCAAACCACGAAGGCCTGGGGCTATTTTTCTGACTGTCTTTGATTCAGTTACAGCTCTGAGGATTCATACACTGGAAAAAACATGTGTCTTATTACTGAGAGGGTCAGGTGACTACACGACAAGATTACATCTTTAGGAAGAAAAAACAGGTATCTGTATTACTGAAAGCTGGGCATTGAAGCCTTTAAGTATGAAAAAAACATGTCAGGCAAGGCTCTTGGGTCCCCTCCTGCTCTGGGAGCTTTTCTGTTCTCTTATAAATCCTGTGTTTAAAAAAAAAAAAGAAAACCACACGCCCTAGATTAGCTGCATAACACAACTTCAACACTCCCCATCTACTTTTAGACAGTAGATTCCTCTAGATTTAGGATTTGGTGTCACAACAATAATTCATTATACATGAGTTCAGAGACTGGCATGATAAAAAAATATCAGGCCGTTAATAAGTCTTCATGTGCTTGTCATAGCTTTTAGAGGATGGAAAGGAATAAACAACGTGTATGTGACAAAGAATTACCTAAAGTAAGAGACACAAGCGTCACAGTTTGTGCAAATACATCAGAAACAGAGCAAAACTAAAAAATGCACAAACAAAGTCTAGGTCTCCACACCTAGATTTCTGATGAAGAGCGAGATGCTGGCATAGATGTGTAGAGGTGTAAACGCAGGTGGATGGTAGATATGGAGAAAGAAATTGGAGTAAAAGTGGCTAGAGGCTGAGACAAGCTTAAAATCTCCATAAGGGAAAATAGAATATTTATAGTATTAGACAGCATTGGAGGGAAACAGACACTCCTGGGTTAATCTAAGTTCCTCTTATAAGTACTTGAGTTTCCTGCTTCTTTTTTTCCCCTAGTTTCTCTTCAAGTCCATTCTTACTAATCCAGGAGAGACACATATAATAGAAGCACAGGAAATGAAGAAAGCAAGCTTACATCTCCCTTGTTGAGTCGCAAAGACTAAGGCCCAAAGAGGTATAAGCCAGCCTGCTTCCCTGTGACTGGCTTTGGTGGCAAACTGATTGCAGAGCTCATGCTGCTTTCCAAAAACACTTCTGACTCTCAGCTACGGCAGACTAGAGAATTGGCCTGCCCTTCAGCATATAGGAATTCCCAGAATGCTGCAAGTGATTTGATTTTACAAGAGGTGAAGAACTTGGCCATTCATTAGCTTATGCAGATAATGGTTACACGATGTTTGTGTTTTTCAGGTTTTCTCACTTCTTATTCCTCTTGCCTTTCAACTGAGGGTCTCATTGCTTCTGAAGAAAAGAAATGGGAATTAATATGGAGCTCTGCTAGTCATGTTGGCATACTTTGTTCCTTTCATTTTAATTTAATTCTCCTATCTGTACAGTAGGTATTTTTATACAATTATTCAAACGAGGACATCAAAATGCTGGCCATAAAACTCAGGTCATACAACCAGGAGTAGAATCACATTTGAAAGCTAGTTTATCTTATTATAAAGCCCAGCGATCTTTCTACAGGATAGCATTTCTTCTGAGAGGATAGAGGCTTGAGCAGGGGTCCGGTCAGAGGAATAGTGACTGCTAAGACTGGGGAATGCAGGTGTATCTCAAAAGCTAGGTAGGAAGAATCATTCAAATTGCTGGCTACATCTGACTATTCGTATTTCTATGTCTTTCATTTCAATTATCCACATTGTTTTCAGGCCTCAGAACTATGCACAACTGAGTTTGCTTGGACAGTGTGTTTTACTGACTACAAGTAGACAATATGGGCTTTATGGAAGACATAGCATTGTGCCAGAACCCTTGCTGAAAGTATTTTACTAATAGCAAGTTTTTTGAAGGAGATTGTCCTATAATGGAGTGTTGTTTTTAAACTACTTTTTATTGACAGACTCCATAGTTTCTGTCTGGAACCTAAGCTCGTTAATATAAACAGCAAGGCTTTACCATTTTCTTTTCTCTTCCATGGGCTTATTAGTCTGGAAAGTATTTCTTAATTGTATCAACCCTCTTTCCCTTTAATGGAGACAGTTTCATCCTCTTTATACATATTTCTTTTCCTTTTTGCTCTAGGAAGAGAAGGGGAGTAGGGTTAGTAGGCAACTAATGGTCCCCCGAGAAGCTCACTGATGCACAGAGGTTAGACTTTGACAGCACTTCAACTTTGGCCTATACAAATGAGTGAAAGCGGAATCAGTCCCCACAGACACTTACAAAATGTGTTTGGGCGACACGTAGGACGAATTAGCACATTATGCCGGCAATGTTGCGGGAAAGAACGGCAATTAAGGACCCACAGGAAAAGAGGCTGCTACTTCAGCCACTTCAGCTTTCATCAGATCTCGGCTCCCTCCTAGCAGTCATAGACAGGCTGCCCTTTCACCAAGGCAGCAGCTTTATTTTTCAATATTCCTTCATTCAAAAGTGCAGAGTGGAGAAATATTTTAACAAATTAATGGAAACGTAGAGTGGGATTTCTGTTTGCCATCCAGTGTATTGGGAGCTGGACACACAAACACATGGTTCTGGCTCTCAGGGATACCAGAGTCTGCCAGTTGGAACAGACCTGTGACTCTGAGGGAGGGAAAACATTGGTGATACTTCATGGAAGGTCAGCGATGGACACAGGAGGGGCACAAAGAGAGCAGTGCGCCATGAAGGAGTGTTGGCAAAGCTTTTGCAGGAGAGGAGACGCTTGAGCTGCCTCTTCTAATACTCCAGCAACACAAGCAAAGGAAGAGTGTTTTCTACAGAGACAGCAACGCGAGCCTTGGTCCTGTGTGATCAGGTCCTTCAAGGAAAAATAGAACCAGAGATGATCATTACAGGAGAACTCCTTCAGACTGTACAGAAGCCCACAGTACCTGAGAACAGCAAGTGGAAGATGCTGATGTAAGAGCCTTTGAAGAAGGCAAAGGGATGCTTCCAGACATTTTTTTAAGACACAAGCAGCTTGGAAAGCAGAGGGACTGTCACTGAAGGAGAGGTAGTTATGTAGCAGAGTAAAAAATCTGAGTGTAAGTTTCACTTTGTCACCAGAATGAGTTAGAAATGTCAGTCTTTCTCAATCTCAACGGGTTTTTTTTTTCTGAAAAATGAAAAATATGGCAACTAGGTTATCTTCTTTTTTTTTAAAAAAAGCAGGATTTATTGAGAGGACAGAAAAGTTCTCACAGTGGGAGGGGACCCAAGGGGCTTGCCCGGGTTATCTTCTTTGCAGGGATATTTTGTTTATCAAACATATCAAATGCTTTGTAAAGCTGGCAGGCCCCTACTTGGAAGAGATGCGCTGTAATCCTCGTTCTTATTATTATTGCAGTTATTGGTATTGTTATTAAGAAATTAAAGAGAGAAACGTGAGGAATGGCGTATGACAAAAGGAGTCCAGACAGATTTGGCAGGAGTGGATGGTTTGGTGATAGTAGAGAGAATAATTAATTAGCATAATTAGTAGGCAGAGAAGTGGACATTTGCCATCGAATAGTATTGCACACAAGAAACTCTCCCACACATTGCAACATCTAATCCTTCCACAACTCCCTGAAGTACACAGGACAGTAATTATATCACCAATCTGCAGGTGAGAAAATTGAGATGATTCTTAGCTGAGTACCTAGCACATAGTGAGTGCTTACTACATGCTAGCTATTGGCGATATTGTGTTAGCATTGCTAATATTATATCACAATTATTAAAGGCTCATACAGCTTGGCTATTTGGATGGTCCCAAGAACAACAGTAACAACGATCACTTATTAACTAAATTGCTGATCTGTAAAACGGGATTCATAAAACGGATTCTATTTACCTTGTAGAATTACTCTACTAGTTATGTCAGACGGCCCATCTGGAAGTATACTATGAGATACAGCCAGATAAATGTAAATCACAACAAGACCATATTTTATAGGAAGTATTTGTTTATCTATGTAAGGAAATTTTCACTCTAATAGTTCAGCATGGTCCATCTCACTTAAACATCTAACTACAATAACACAGACCATTAACCCTGTATTTCAGGAAGTTAACAAAAGGATCTGGTAAGAATGGGCATTCACGATAGTGAGCACTTCACACAGCCTTGTGTATCTATACACTCAGAGAACTGCAAAGAAGAAGAGATGGGTTTTGCTCAGATCTCCTGTCCTTTCCACTCAGGTAGGATCTGAAAATGGGCCCCTTTTTAAACCTAATGTCACTGCCAACGTGGCGCCTTTAATCCCTTTTTTTTTTCCTGCCAAAGTAGAGCAGGACCTTTCTATGAATTCCATTCTCTAAGTATAGTGGGAATACATCCAATAGACTCTGGATTATTATTAACAAGCTTCTATTTGTGCCACTTTGATGGTCTTTTCTGGAGAGGACCAAGCCCTTGGTTTTCATCCACTCTTCATACACACCCATTGCATGCTAGTGCCTGGGAGGCAAGACCAAGACACAAAGCAAAAAGAAACATTGTCTTTGTCCTCACTAATCGAAAAGGGTAGTTTATAAGGGAAGGGGCCTATTTCTTTCTAAGACTTGTGTAGTAGAAAGAGAAAATATGTAAACAATAGAACGCTTATCACATACCTGTGGGGCATTTTTTCCTACAAGCATCTTTTATTGAGTTCTTGCATGGAAACCATTCACTCTTCTCAACAGAGAAATAATATCACTGTCCGGCAGCTGCATTACCAAAACATGCTGGGGTTGACTCTGCGTAAAACCACTAGAGCTAAATGAATCTTGAGATTAATTCCCAATCTATTCCCCCCAGTCACTTACCTGCAAGGTCATCACTGAATTTGTTCAAACAATGACAGTCCTTGAGATTGAACTCTAGCTCTGGCAGCTGCCAACTTGGTCAATTACTTAACCCCTCTCCATTTCCATTTCCTCACATGCACGTGAGTTCAGTAACACGTATGCTGTAAGACTGCTTGGAGGACTTGATGGTTCTTGGGCTGAAACACCTCTGGATAGTTGAAGGTGTTTTGCTTATAGAATGTGATCTTAATTAGGTCATGCTTTCCAATGTGTAACGACATTATGCCTGTAAGGTGGAGAAGCTGTGTTTTGTTAACTTGCAACCGTAAAGTGGGGCTCCATTATCTTTAAATAACCGTAAAGTGGGGCTCCATTATCTTTAAATAATACATTTAAGACTGCACAGCTATTTTATCAGGTCTTAGGCCAGTGATAATTTTGGTAAAACCACAACTACTTACATTAATGGAAAATGAGTTAAATAGATTACCCTAATTTTTAGATTTATTCTGGAAAATCAGACACCAAAAATAGCTGCTGCTATTAATATTTACAAGAATATTATTCCTGGAGTCTTTACACTTTGGGGAATCGCTGCTGTTATTATCATATCACTTTCTTTCTTTCCCATTAATAAAATAGAGAAAAATCATACAGATAATTTTAATTAATCATTTCCTGTATGCACTAATTCAATGTTTCACTGTCTACTCTGACCACAGGGCATGAGTAAGCACAAAAAGAGCAGATTCTCTATTAAGAGGTTGGCAGCCTAGTAGGTAAGATAAGGCTTATGTTCAAAGTATGTAAAATGAAAGTATTAAATATCAAAATGAGTTTGATGCTCACAGCTAATGTTGGAGGAGCTAAGAGAATACTGGAACCACTGGCAAAGCTTTCACAGTGGGCTCTTTGACTGCACCCACAAAGTTTTGCCTTCATGGGGTGACCAGATGTCCTGCCTGACCCAGCCAAGTCTCATTTTTTTTTGCACCTTTTTAAAAGTTATAATAATTAAATATGTTCCTTTCACTCTCAAAGGTTGTATGGTCACTCCATGAACAGGCCAAAGGATAGTCATTCTACATGAAAAATTCAGCTTGGTTGGAGAAGGGGACAGGTATGGCAGGTAGAACACTGAACGGCTCTGTTGTTCAGAGACTGAGTTTTGGGTCCAGAGATCTGGCAACTTGACACTGAGCTAGTAAAGGACCTTGGCTACCAAAGGACAAGGGAGTCTGTGATTTCTTCTTTTTTCTTCCCCCGTTCACTCATATTAGAGTTAGCCCTTAAAGCCACCTAAATTCAATACAAAGGCAATTTCTTGCAGCTTAAAGATGCAAGAAAATATGACCATTTGCAGACCCTGACAATATACTTGCAATTTGTAAATTTAAATAGTAAATCCTTGTCAGTAGAAAAAGAGAAATCAGAGAAAGGTTTTCAAAATCTAATTACAACAATAGCTTGTGACCTTGAATTTGGCAAGTTGGCAATCCATATGGAATGAAGATGAGATCCCAGACTGAGATTTAATGCCAAAAGATCCTTCTTTTCTTCTGTGAGTATAATTCACCCTGATTCCTGCAACACACTCTGGATTAGGGACAGTATCGGTCTACTCATTTGCAATAGTGATGGAAAGACCTTCAGAATGCAAGGTAGGTCAGCTAGGGGCATCTTTCCCTCTATGATCAGATAGAAAAATAACAAACCAAGATAAAGAGCTTTTAAAGCAATCACTTTGGAGCTTCCATGAAGACTTCTTTAATACTATTTAACATGATTTTCAGACCTTTCAAACCACAATTTTATTGCGCTCAGTCTAATATCTTGTGTCGGGGCAAGATGCACCTGTTATATTTGCCAAAAATTGTACACTATGAAATATTTAATACCATCTTTAACAAAGAATAAACAAACTCTCCATAAATGACATTTTGGGAATGTGGGAAGTTCTACTTATCACCTCTCCAAAATGTAATGGACCTGGCACACAATATTTTTATATTTTTGTAAATATCTTAGAGTTATCCCCCATTTAATCTTCTTGCACACTAGCAAAGTGGGTATCACGATCCCATCTTAGAGAAGGGGGTGAGGATGCCTGGAGATGAGGAGTTATGTGCTCTGGGCCACACGGTCCTCAGTTCGACTTGGCACTATGACAAAAGATCTGCTTGACCTCAAAGTCCACAGAGTTCTCCTTGCTTTTCACTGGCTTTAGAGCTCCAGCCCTGACAAGAATTCAACTCGTGAATGTGACCACCTCTGAAGAAGAATTATACCTTCATCTCCTGCTTAATGTGAGAGCATTTTTTCTTAGCTTTTCTTATCATCAGATTTTGAAGGCGGCACTGATGTTGGTGTCAAGGAGCCCTGAGTTCCAAAAAATGATCTGATCTTTGTGAACTGGGTGATGTGGAGGAAGGGTATGTGTGTGTGTATGTGTGTGTGTGTCTGTGTTTTAACATTGCTGTGTTTCGGTTTTCTCATGTGTACAGTGGGACCGGTAAGGCTGATAAACCCAAAATGTAATGGACCTGGCATACATCAGTCATTCAGTATATTGTAACTCTATGACTGTGCCTTTTCTTCTTACCTCACCACCTACTTTTGCTTCTAGAAGTTGTAAAGCATGGAATTTGCTAATCTCAAAACTGAGTAAAGCTCATATTCTTCAAAGAGCTACAGAGAAAGAGGGAATGTGAGATGAAGGAGAAATTGCTCTCTTGGGCCAGGATTTGTCTTAGATTGACTGTTGTGCTTGCAGATGCCATAGAGTGTTCATGGAGATGAACACTTTATACTTGGCCTGATAAATAGAAACAATTTTACCAGAATCATTCAATATGCAAACACTTTAAAAATAAGCAAGAGCTGTTACGACTTTAAATATATCGGTGCCTGACAGCCTGCCTAATGCTTCACGATTTAATTAGTAATATCATTTCCCTGGACTTAAGGTTATCAATCATGTTACAGTTATTTCATTTCTGGCTGTCTAAATATAGCTGGATAGGGTTCTGGCATTGCTCCCTTCGCAAAGATGAGTGGAAATTTTCAAGGAGAACATGGCGGCAGGAAGAAATAAGACCACTGTGTATAACCAGGCATGAATCTGGTTCACCAAGTAATTCCATCTTTAATAAATCCACAGCTATTTAGCATCTCCTCTCTTGCCATCATGAATTAGCTGATATGAAACTTCCAGGAGAAAGCTTACAAAAGAGCTGAGGAGGAAAAATGAACATACAAAAGCCAATTAATCTAATTAATGGTGGTAATAGTACCATGCATCTGTCTCGTACAGTTCACAGCAGGCACTTCTGCAGAAGTGATTTTATTTAACCTCATTTAATTAGCGTTAAGTGCTAAATTGTTTGGTACACACTATAAAACTCAGCCGATGTTCATATAAAGGAAAGATCAATGTGGACTGCAGTGATAGGGAAAGCTTCGGGTCTCGATGTGGGCTGCAAAAGTTGGTGGCATCGGATAGCTCAGGGGAGGTTGGGGGTGGGGACAGTGAGTTCCCTCTGGTGCCTCTCAGAACTTAAAATACCTCACGATTTTCCCATCTGTAGACAGTCTGAAAGCCCAATTCAGCATTTGACCACCAAGACATGTGCTTTTACTTTTGCATCGCTCCTCGGTGATGATGAAAATCCTGGAAGTCAGACATAAGCAGTAATTGTGTTGACTGTGCAGACCTACCAATCATGCACAGCATTCTCTCCTGCAGCTTGATTTCCTTGGCTGTGCTGACGTCGATGAAACCAAAATACAGAAAAAGGAGAAAGACTCTGGCATATTTCGGGAACAAAAGTATGGTAAACAGGGAAGGAAAACGTACTCATGTGAGTTAGCAGATCAGCTGGGGAGGAAGCTTTGTGCTTTTCGGTCAATAGTTTGCATATAAGTATTTTTTTTTTTCTAAGCAAGAAAGCGGGATTTATTGAGAGTATAGAGAAGCTCCCACAGTGGGAGGGGACCCGAAGGGGTTGCCCCTAATGTAGGATTTAAAGGGTCAGTCTGTGCCTAGTGAGACTGAGTTAAGACTCTCAGAGAAGGCTTATTTTATTTTATTAAATTCAAAGCAAAGGCCACCAGAGTGTGTGTGTGTGTGTGTGTGTGTGTGTGTGTGTGTGTGTGTGTGTGTGGCACCAAGACAGAAAGCTTCCTTTCAAGATTCAGAAATGCTGCCAGTTAGATGGAAGTGGCCCAGGCAAGGAATATATTGAACCTCCTGAGTAATCCAAATCTGTTACACAGATTAGCAACTATCGTGGCATTATCATTAACAACTTTCTTACTCCAAAATTTACCCTCAGACAACACCAGACAGAAGATCTAACAGAGACTCCCACATGTCCTCATCTTCGGAAAACAAGCATTTTGAAAACATGACTGTGGTATGGGTGATTTTGTGCCTAGGGACTTCTTTGAAGTCATTTAACAAGAAAAACAACACATTTGCCTTCTTTCAGGTCGTATCTACTTTTTTCTCATGGCAGATCAGTATTCCTGCTCTTTAAACACACTGCATCTTTTCTGCTTCCATTCATGACGTTCCTCCCAACTGCACAACAGTGGTTGAAAACTTGTCTGGATGTCTCCAAGTCTACATTGCAGCAGAAGCTCTGTCCTTGACCTTGGGGTTGTTCGTTTGGGATAGTTTAGATAACTGTCCTGCATCCCAGTTTCCTCACCTATAAAATTAGCTGGTTAGACAAGATAGTTCCTGTACTTTACTAGTATTTCCTAGGACTACCCTTCTTTTATAAGTCTATTCACAGTCTATCTTTTAAGATAGAACTTATATCCTGAGTTTTAAAGAAATGCCTGTCCAACCCTGACTTTTTTTCTTTCCCTTACCTGCCACTTCATCATGTACCAGGAATGCCAACCCTGGCTCCCTAACTCACCTTTGTTTCTGTCTCCAATGCCCTTCTGATTTTTTTTGGCTTTTCTGTCCTTTGCAATTTTGCCTAGGCATCTTCTCTGGGCTTCCATAGAAACCTCTAGTCACAGTTATCATGAGACATCGCTTCTAGCCCTGTATCATAATTGCTGTATCTGTCACTTGAATCAGACTCTGACATTTCCAGTGGCTGATGCTCAATCCCCAGAACGGTGGTTCTCAAACTTGGCTGCATAGCAGCGATCTGGGGGAACATTAAATATCCCAAAGCTCAGGTAAATTCACAAGGCAATTTAATTAGATACTATGGAGTAGAGTCCAGCCGTGAGTATTTTTAGGCACCCAGGTGGTTCCAAGTCTGAGAAAACTGCTTGACAGTGTCCAACATTAAAGTATTCGGTGACTGTTAATGAATGGATACATTATTCCTGGATGAAAAGAGTCTACAATAGTTTCTTCACTTTCCTTTTGTTCACTGTAGTTTCTGCCCATACACTTTGAGGTTTTGATTTTATTAAATAAAATGCTATGTTACAGTCTATGTTAAATCACTTTTGTATAGAGCATGACACCCATCACCCATGTAGAATTTGACTGGTGAGCTTGTTTCGAATGAAGCGTACGATCAGCCACTCAGTGCCATAATGCTACAGAAAAAAAATCTTAAAAATTGAAAGTGTCTTTTTTTTCTTCTACCGATGTAGACAGGATATACTATTTCTATCAAAATGTACGGTACAGACTGTGTGCCCACTGCGTACCATGGATTACTCTAAGGCTAGGTGTAAGATGGAGGTGAGATAGCAAGCCCCTTGCTCTTAAGGGATGTTCATTCTCGTTGGAAAACGGAGACAGAAAATAAGTGTTCAAAAGCATGAGTAATGCAGACAATTCAGCTTAACCGCACCAAGAGGACAGTGAGGCAGGGGTACTCTGATGAGAATGAGGGGGACATTCCTTTCTTTTAGGTGGTTAGGGAACTCTCCGGATAGATGACGCTGGAACTGGCACAGAATGGCAGGAAAAGTCAGCCTCAAAGGCTGGGAGCAGAGAGTGCTCCAGGCAGAGGAAGGAGAAGGTACAAAGGTCCCAAAGAGAAACCCACAGAAAGAAGTCCAGTGTGACTCTCTACAGCATTCGCTGGTTAGACAGAATTCTGACACTTTGCATTCTCCCAGGTCCCAAGCAGCACTGTTTGCATGAAAGAGTATTTGGGGCCAGAAAGACCTGGACCAAATCTTCCTGACACCATGTACTAGAAGATCTGTGATGAAGGACAAATTACAAGGAGAAGAAAACCGAGCAGACACTGGACCATCTAAAATACAGGTGGAATTTGTGTGTGGGTTATTACGAAGATTAAATGAGATTTGCGAATGAATCCTCAGCCCATGGATGGCACTCAGCGAATGCTGGTAATCTCCGTCTTCCTTATCAGTCCTCCCTCCTCCTCCTTGCCGTATAGCAGCTCGCTACAAGTCTTGCAGAAGGCAGCTTGGATTAAGAAGTATGAGCTGCTAGCAGAGACCTAATTTTTCCTTGACCTTCCACTACCCTTATCGCCCTCCAGACACTCTCTCCGTGCTCTCTTGAGGGCGTAAAATTTCCACAAGCGGACTGGGTCATGATGGTTTACAAAGTGAACTGGCTTACTGTCATGTCGCTTCCTTCCTGGAAAACAAGGCTCGGTATTTGTGATCCTTTTTATTATCCTTCCATCTGCCCACTGACAGAGGTGTCCCCTGGAAAGGACAGGTCTGAGAATGACTTGTCAACTCTTCTAAGTTGAATGCAAGACATGTAGTTTGCACAAATGACAAGCTGCTGGGGCAGGTGTTGTGGCTTTTTAGACGCTGCAGATATCAAAACATTGAAGGGGATATATTTGACTTTGCAGGTTTTGTATGTGTGTGTGTGTGTGTGTGTGTGTAAGATGTGTGCAGGCATTTATGTATATATATTATATATGCATACACACTTCATAATAACCCACACACAAATTCCACCTGTATTTTAGATGGTCCACTTACATTGCATGTACATATACACACCCATTCCATGCCCAAATATATAGAGATACCTAGATATAGTCTAAATTACTTGTTTGCATGATCATAGCCTTTATTTTTTCCATCTTGTCTCAGAATGACTGAAAGAAAAATGGGTTTGAGAGATAACAGTGGTCTCTTTTTAAAAGAAGACATAGACCAATGATTCTTAAACTTGACCACATATCAGAATCCCTTGGGGAATTTGTGAAAACTCATATTTCTGTGTCCCACTCCCAAAATTTCTCAATTATTCTGTCTTGGGTGAGGCCTAAGATTTTGCATTCGACAACCACTGTTTCAAGCGATTTGTTCGCTTTTGTTCCTGAGTGCAGAAGAGTGGAGTAGTCAGTAAGAATTTCTGAAGGAGTAGGGATAATGGAAGGAAATGCACTTCTCCTAAACAAGGCCTTTTTAGTATGAGTATCGTTGGTTTGAAAATACATTGTCTTAAATACTTATCAAATTAATATACTTCATTACAGGTTGCTTGAACATTTATTTTCCCTTTTCTCCATCCTAACCCTTTACCACAACCAGCCTGGATAATTTAGGAGTCTGTGCTTCTTGTTGTAAGTTGAGATAATGAACTGGCCCTACAAAAACGCATTGAGCACACACTTTGTGCGATGCACTGCCCTAGGAGTTGGCGACACATATAGTCAAATCTCTGCCCCTACAGAGTTTATATTCTCATAAGGGAGATAACCGAGAGACAAGACAATCAAATAGAATATATAGAGAGTGATAGAAAAACGAGGTGGGATTAGGAAGTGTGAGGAGAGGTGACGCTTAGGTGAGGCGCCAGAGTAGGCCTCAGATTCCTGTCCTAGGAAGATGGATATTCTGGCTTAGTTTGCGTCCTCTGAAAGCTCAATCAGAAAATAAGATGGAAATAAGAATAACAAGATGAAGCAACACTTTGAAAATAATGACACTATGGTTTGTAGCACTCTGAGGGGGGAAGTGGGAAAGAGAGAAAGTGTTTCACTGACTGTCTTCCTCTTTAAGGGCAATAAAGTGGAAATATTGGCAGAACATGCCAAAGGCCAATTCAAAAATCTGTGTCTAAAATTGCAACCATGCTTAATTTTTTTTGAAGTCCTGCCTTGTCCTTATCCACCCTCGATTCAATCTAGTTTAATGGCAATCAGCCGTCTGGGCGCGAAAGACAAATTTTGACTCTGAAACTTGTGCTTCTTTAAAATACATGACTCCGGAAGCAACGGCGGGAAGAATATCACAGAGGACCTTTGCCATGAAGGACATCCACTCCTTTAATGTGGTCCGAACAGAAACTCTAGTAAAATAAAATTATTAATAGACAAATACACCATTCTGAATAGAAGCATTGCCCCAAATTTCTAGGCGCTCTGGGCTACGCATTTAAATTTATGTAAAAATGGAACCATTCATCCTTTAGGAAAAACCCAACCGCCATGACCTAACTTGAAGTATCTGTAAGTGCTTTTTGAACAAGTGGTGAGCTGTTTTGAGTCACCAAAGGAAAAGGAAACAACAGAGCTCACCTCAGGGGACGGAGTGCATGGATGCAGTGAAATAAAAGTATGGATGTCCAGCTGCTAGCCTTGTTCCTGTCATCTCCTCCCTTCTCTTTGATTCCTTTGTGTCAATAATTGGGCAGAGGAGAACTTCACCCTATCCCCTCCTTCACTCCCCACAGAAAGTAACAGGTCATCTGCTCCTGCTGCGAGGACTGTGATACCAGGACTCACCCCTGCAGCACGTCCCTTCTGCCTCACCTTTTACAGTTTGAACACCTGGTGCCCACTTTATTCCTGTACCAAATGGTCGGGAGGAACTACAACCTGGATTTTCCTTCTATGGCCACATTTGCTACATTTTCCCTCATTACCGAAAAATAAAACCAAAACTAACTCTGTAAGCATTTCATGTTTTTTTCTTCATTGTTTGTGTTAACTGAGGTAAGATATAAAGATAAAGAAATTAACATCGATTGGGCATCAACTATGTGCTAAGCATTGCACATTTCCAACTAGCACAGTTTGGTCTCAAGACTCTTTTAAGGAAGGCAATCATTTCTTGGAGGAGGAATCTGAGTTACAGAGAACATAAGTAAAATGTCTGAGGTCACACACTTAGTAAATAATAGCAGTGCCATGTTACGCCCAGGTCTTTCTGACTTCAGAATCCTTGGTCTTTTTCTACTTCTAGCTTGCCTATACCTCTGCCAGGATCCCACTCTGTTTTGTTTTCAAAATGTATTACTCTTTCAATTTCATCCAAAAGTGGAGGGCTAGCTCTCACTTGGTCAGAAGGTCAATAATTTGTATGCTAAAAGTTTTTGCTTTCAATTCCTTGGCTTTCAGTCACAGATTTCTAAGCCTGGTGACTTTTAAAATTTTTAACTCTTAGTATGTCCATGATTTATGAGACTTCTATAAATCCAATAAAGTCTGAAGCAAAGTGTTAGTAAACTTAATTACATGGGGGGTGTCTACTTGGTGATAGTTCACTGAGTTATATATCTATGATTTTTGCATTTTTCTATATATGTGTCATGCTTTAATAAAAAAATTAAAATATATTAATAAACTGATCTTAGTAATATATAATAACTATATAGAGAGATTCCTTGATTTTATATATTATAGGATAATATATGCGAATATAATATTATAATATCTACATATGTCTAGATCTCTGTAGGTACATTAGGCTAAATAAAGATATAATAATCAATATGGATTTACTTTAAAAATGCAAGGTTGGCTTAAGATTTGAAAATTAACCAGTGTAATTAATTATATTAATGAGGCCGGGCTCAGTGGCTCAGCCTGCAATCGCGTGCTTTGGGAGGCTGAGGTGAGTGGATTGCCTGAGCCCGCGGGTTCGAGACCCGCCTGGGCAACTTGGTGAGACCGCATCTCTACAGTAAATCAAAAAATGAGCCGGGCATGATAGCGCACGCCTGTAGTTCTGGCTACTCGGAAGGCTGAGGCGGAAGGATAACCGGAGCCCAGCAGGTCGAGGCTGGGTTGCTGGGAGTGGCCACTGCACTGCAGTCTGGGCGACAGAGTGAGACTCCAACTAAAAAAAAAACCCAAAACCCAAACAAAACAAAAAACAATTATATTAATGAAATAAAAATATGTCAAATGCAGAAAAATCATTATAATATTCATATTCAATATTACAAACATATGTACAGATTATATATACACACATAAAGAGGGTGTTACATATATTTTTCAAATTATTTAGTTTGGTAAGTGTATCTACAAACATATCTAACCAGACTCATATTTGTTGATGAAATTTTGAAAGATTTTATATCGTGATCAGGAGTGGAGAAAGTTGTCTATAATTCTTACTTCTACTGGACACTGTACTGAGGGTTCTACCCCATGCATTAAGGCAAGAAAATGATTTAAACATTAGAATCAGAAAGAAAAATAAATAAATGCCATTAATCATGGATGGTATGATTATATACAAAGAAAATCTGATAAAATCCATAAATAAATTATTAGAATTCATGAGGTTTAGCAAGGCTGGTGAATTCGAGGTCAATTTACAAAAATACATTTACTTCTGGATACTAGCAACAATTAGAAGATCCTGTCTGCAAATAGGATACAATTTATAATGTATCATAAAAATACAAAACAGCTAAAAATAAATATAACTAAAGGAGCACAGTGTTATATTGAGAAAATTCTGAAACATCACTGAATAAAGCAGGCAAGAAAATCTAAACAAATGAAGAGAGATAGACCAGCTTCATTGACTTGTGACTTAATGTTGTAAAGATGTCAGTTATCCCCAAATTAATTATATTTACTGATTTTCTGCAATCCCAATCAATATCACATGTTCTGTTTTGAAACTTGACAAGTTGATTCTAAAATACATATAAAAGTTTAAAAATAATTAGATGAAAAACAGCTAACGAGTCTCTTGAATAAGGTAAGGGGACATTTTTCTCTTATCTACCAAGAATCATTATAACTACAGGAATTAGGAGCATGCGATGTTGGCTCAAGGTTAGGCAAATAGGCCAGTGGAACAGAATCGGAAATCTAGAAATAGACCCATATATATAGACACTTGATTTATAACAAAGGTGACACCGTAAAGCAGCGAGAAAGTGGTGTTTTCATTGGTATGGGACAACTGGAAGAAATAAAACAAAATGTGACCTTACTCCATATAATCCACAAAAATACACTTCAAAAGGATTATAGATATGAATGTGAAAGGCACAGCAATAATGCTTCTAGATAATAGAATATCTTATGCTTTCTTAAGATACAAGATGCTATAAAGAAATAAGTTGCTAAATTAGGTCATTCAAATCAAGAACTTCCATTTGAATTTATATATATTAATTATAAACGGCTAAACAAACACACAACAGAATGGGAGGAGGTATTTGCAACACCAAATAGGTCAAAGGATCCAGTGCACAATATGAAAAGAATTCCTACAAATAAAAAAAAACCGAAATACATAATTCAATAGATGGGATAAGACTTTAACAGGTCTAGTGTTTCATTGACTCAGCGTGGGGGGTACAGGGTGATTCTTCTATTTAAATGTTAAATAAAGATTTTTTAAAAAATACTTTTTCTAAGTGAAAAATGTAACACATACACAGAAAAGTGCACAGAAATTTTTAAGACTTATCACACATCATAGTTCACTGTATGATTTTTTTTTTTACTGTTGGTATTCATTTGAAGTGTTTCCAGTTTCTAGCGGCAATGAACCATGCTGTGATAATCACAGACGTGAAATTCAGAGGAATGTACACGTGTGAGTGAAATTGTTGACTCATAGGACATGAGTATGCACATTTTAAATTTTAGTGGTAATAGCAAACTGTTCTACAAATTAATTGTGGATACTTATATGTGTAAGTAGTGTTCCCGCTTTCTAACTCTTGATATTGTCAGGTTTAATTAAAATAATTTTTTAGGCATTCTATTGATTACATATGAAATCTTTTGTGTGGCTTTTCCTAGATATTAATGGAAATAATAATCGACCTGTATTGCTACAAACAACAACTGGAAACAACCTCAGAGGAACGTAATATTGTACGAAGGGAGCCAAACAAAAAATAACGCATTATATTTATAGAGTTAAAAATCTAAGGTGTTTAGGGAGACTTGCTGCAGACGTAAAACTATAATGAAAAGAATAAAAATGGTGTCTGCAACAGTACGGGTGGTGTTTACCTTTCAGGGGAAAGCAGGTGTTATGTGGATTAGTTTGGGGCTTCTGGATGCTGGCAATGTTTTCGTTCTCAACATGGATGGTACCTACACAGGTAATCACTTTGACACAAATCATTAAGCTAAACATTTTTGCACTGTGGATTTATCTTTAGGAGCACAAAATTTAATCAACATTAAAAAGGATAAACACCAAACTCAACAAATAGACTAAATTGAAACACACCAGGAAGTCTATGTCTAACTTTGCCAGTAACCTGTAAGAGAAACAGAAGACTAGCATCAAACTGCCATCTCTAAGGGGCGTGTGACGAGCTGGCCCAGCTAACATGCATTCTCCAAGCAAAGGAGGCAATCAGAACATCTCTTAGATCAAAATATGAGGCTTTTGGTCAGAAGGAGAGCTATGTTTTAAGTCTGAGACAAAGTTCTGAATTTCCATATCCAAACAGTCCACGTAGGAGAACCTGAGGCAAGAATGAGGAGTGAAAGTGGAAAAACAGTCTCTGAGAATTAAGGAAACTGCTATCGAGGACTGACCAGTCAAAATTAATAGAAAGGGAATCTCTGTGAATGAGTCCAACCAGTGAAAGGCATTGCTCTGTTAATTTCAAGTGGACAAGCCAGACTTATGAACAAGCCTGAATGGAGCAGAAATCTCTGTCTTTGCCTTCAAGGAGTTTAAAGTTTGCTTGGGAGGACACATGGAACTCCTCTGTTAAATTCATAACAGCACAAGAATCCAGCAAACTTCCATAGATGGGACGACCTCATGCCTACCGAGGGAGAAATTCCCTGTCAGTGTTCTTGCTCATAAGGTACGTCTTCTGGGACAGAGGTGGGAAGGACTGGACCAGCCCCAGAGCGGTGGGTGTGCTGAGTTATAAAGTGATGAAAAACTCACAGATACAGTATAGTGACTCAGAGCTTTGTGTTTAGAGAAATTGTGAAGTCAAGAATGAAAGTTGTTATTTGGAAGAAAGACCCACTGTGTGTTTAAGTGAAGAAGGGCTAAAAAGAAAACAACAGGGTGTTATAGAAGTTTTTATGTCACCCCCAAAAAGTAAATCCCTCTGTTGGTCCTTGGAGTTTTGGATGTTTGATATTTCTTTTTGTGGCAGCCCTTCTGGTTTTGTTTTAGCCATGTTGTGGCTTCTTCGTGAGGGCTGTGTTTAGTTATCCACAACAATTACGGAGCCTAAAGAAGGCTTACAATGACTTGGATTTCTAGGGGACAGCAATAACTCGATAGTCCATGAATTATCGAATACACACTGTACCAGGCTCACCTTAAGGGACCCAGAGATCACTAGCAATGTTAGAATCAGTCACGACAGGCTGGAAATTTATAAGACGACCCACCCGCCATCTCATAGCCGAAAAGTAGACTCAAGTTTATTGGCAATTACAGGTACTACATGTAATTTCACTTTAGGATATGCAGCTACACTTTAGCATGCTTTCATAATGGGCTTCGAGCAGTCCCAGAAATCGGAATTCACTCTAAACTCTCAAGAGTTCCTCCTCTTTTTTGTGTTCTTCCTTTGCTCACAGTGGCCTTTCCCAAGTGTGTGTGGAATTTGCCCAAATTTCATTTCATTTTTTGATTGTCTGCCAGGCAGATAATAACAGGCATCTGATCAAGGGTTGAGTTAAGTGTTCCATCCAGCAGTATTTATGCTCCATAAATTATTCATACAATACCACCCTGGACAAATCGCACTTTGATTATACAGTCATTTTTCAGTCCATTCATTTACCAGACAAGTAGCGATCACGGGAGATCAGAGGAGCCACACTTGTGAATCGATAATGAACTTGGGCTCTTCACCTACTCTGTGTCCTCGACTCCTTTCTGCTGGTGAACTCTCTAGCAAGGGCCTTTGTGAAGATCAAATGAAGTAATAGATGTGAAAGTTCTTTGAATGGCAAGTATACCGAATAAACAGAGGCAGTTATCCTTGGAAGGTACACTCTTGAAGTAGAATACTTGGGGGTCGCATAGACCTGTCTTTAAATGGCGACCATTTTATATGACCCTGGGAAGCTACTCAAGCTATCTGAGCCTCAATTTTATTGTCTGTAAAATGTAGATACCAACAGTCCTCTTGGAGGAAGAAAAATCACATATATAAAATGCCAGCACCTTGCCTCGTCTATGACAAGTATTCAATAGACAGTCTTCTCTTTCCTATGGCTCTTTGACAACAGCCGTTATGAATATTATTTTTCCCTGTTTGTTTCTTTAATTGAATGTGCATATGCACTTTGCTGCCACTTTGATTCTAAACTCCTGAAAAATGACTCTTCTTGATTGTTTTAACTTCCCTCTCTCCCAGGGTCAAATACGTGCATGTCGATTCATTGAACGTAAGAGTCCACAGATAAGCTTCAAAGTGGAATCTCCAGTCCGCGCACTACTTATCTTTGCATATACGTCCTCACTTCTAAATACGAATCCCTGTGTCCACGCTTATGTACAGTGGGTGTAATGGGAAGATGCCATGCAAAGGTTTACAGATGTTTCCACCAAGTTCATAACAGAAGAATCAAAACCTGGAGAGGTAGTTTAATGACTGGGCCTACTGAAGGAAGTACATAACAAAAATTTGGTTGCTGGCCCCTCCACATGTTCACCTTACCTAGAATAATTTGTAATCGTACTTTTGAGCACTTCTTTTCTTTTTTTTAAAGAATGAAAAGTTTATTTAAAAGTAAATTAGAGAAAGAGAAGGGAGAGAGAAGATTCACCTTCCCAAGGTGGGGGAAAGGACCAAATCCAGGAAGCGTGGTGACAGTCAAGGCTCAAAGAGCACATGGCCACACCAGAGTCTAGCAAGGCAATGGCCCAAGCACTTCTTATAATTCCATGCAGCTATGCCCTAATAGTTAGAGCCATTGGTAAGATCGCCTTGCACGTAAATTACGTCCAGGACCAAATACATGATTTAAGGAGCTCAATGCAAAATGAAAATATGCATTCTTTATTCAAAAACCAGAAAAAAAAGTTTCATTAAATGTGCTAAAATCCATATACATATGTTTTACTTTCTTCCAAGTATCTCTCTTAGCCTGTTGTGGTGTGTTTTTTTTCCAATCTGCTGTTTAATGTCCTGCTCTGTAAGGCAAGGGGAGACTCACAGGTACCTCCGGGCCAGGGCTGCGACTCGGCCAGCCTCACACGTGGCTTCCCAGCTGACAGTTTACCCGTCCTGTCAGCGGCCTAACATATGCACCATGAGCAGGTGGGAAAGTCAATCTCTGCTTCCCTGGGCCTGCTACCCAGTACCTGGAGGATGGGTGTTTCCTAAAGGTCAGCAGCTTCCGTCCCAGGACACGCCTGTCATCTGAACTGAGAGTAGACAAGAGGTTTGCCTCTACAGAGTCACCTGCCTGGTGTTGCCAGCCTGGGAAGGGACATCCCTAAGATGCCATGCAAAGGTTTACAGATAACAAAAAAGTTGGTTGCTGGCCAACATGAGGTCAGCAGAAGCAGTAAGTAGAAAAGCTGTCAGCCTAAAACTGACCTGTGAGGTGACACTCTAAGGCCCCAATGTGTGTCCATATGTCTTATGAGACATCAATTACAAAATGCGCATTCTAAGATAAAATTATTAACAGTTTCCCACTAGGGGCCCTTCAGAGCTTGGGCCTTGTGTGATTGCATTGGGTACTGGCTCATGAAGCTACCTCTGATATGACTTCATATGACTTTACTTTTTTGGGATTCCCTTACTTATATCAGGATGTATGCTACTACTTGATACGTTTCTGGAAAGTTCTCATTCTATGCTTCCTATGTGATGGTGGCTTGGGAATAATCCGGTTTGTTAGAATCATGGGAATATAAATTGAATACAGGCTTGAATGACAGCCTAAGAATATCTCCTATAAGAAGCACACATGAGTTTATAAACTCAATTTGGAAAAATAAATTCTAGTCACTTTTTTGTTTTTGATATGTATTAAGGAAGCTGCTGCCAATTTACACTGGAGAGATGGTTCTCCAGTGAAGGGTTTCCACAAACTGGTGTGACTCGAAACAGCACACAGTGTGGCAAATAAACAGTTTTGAATACTATCTAAGGGATTAAATCTGAGAATCACTCATTTTGAACAGATTTAAAAGTGCTTTGCTTATGAACTTAGCATAAGACAGAGTAAAGTAGGTATTTTACCCTTCTTTTCTGAGAATTTACAGAGTGTAGGAGCAACAATATCATCAATAAACTTTATTACAAACACCAACAATACAGAGATGGCATGGAGAAGAAAGACGGAGAGGGCAAAGAGGTTGAAGGTGGGGGAAAGCATCTTTGATGCTCCTCATTGTCTAAAGATGGTCCTTAAACACTCACATTTGAAGTAATAGAAGAGTAAGTATTTTAATGTTTCAAAGGTAAACACTCAAAAGGAGAACGTGATTAAAACAAAAAAATCAGGTGACAGTTAAGTTCAAGTCAGGGGAAGGATATTGAACAGTTGTAACCAGAAATCAACAGAGAAGTTTTAAAGAAAGAAATGGAAGATATTATAAAAAGTTACAACTCTAACGTTAACCACAAGAATAAAAACATTAGCCTTCCAATTTTGAATAAATAAAACTTAAGCACCTGCACATACAGAGACACACATCCTTAAAAGAAAGTCAAGAGAATACAGTCAACTTGGGCAAGTGTTTTTATAAAGCCCCAAGAGACTAAAGTATAATGTAAAATATTTGAACATTTAAGATCAAACACTTCGGCCCCACAATCAACTCTATATGACTAAACTTGCTTATGGACATAAAACAAAACCAAGATTGAACAAAATCAAACCCGACTCTATAGCGTATGTTACAGACACACAAATGATTCTGACATTTTAGAAATACGATTGTGAGCAAAAGTTACTGAGGTTGTACAAGGCCAACTTTGTAAAGCCAGAAAATACATTTTCCAGATTTCTCTTTTCTATATGGCTTTGAGGACAAAAGGGTCATATGGAGAGAAGATTTGAGGTGTGTTCTGGACTCCTCTTGGTTTTCACGGTTAGATGCAATGACACAGTGCAGTATGTTCCAACAATCCTCATCGTTCTTAATTTCAGGCCTAGTTCTTCTCCATGGCTGGCCCCGATAACTAACAGTGGCCTCAAGTCCATCACCAGAGACGAGCTGTGGACCCACAAGGGTGGTCACTACAGATGACGCTGGCTTTGTTTCTCCACAAGCTCCCATTTTACAGTCCTGCTTAGTGACTGAATTTGCTTGTTTCTCACTTCAGCACCTCTCTGAAGTGTTTTATTCATAACACTTCTAACACCAAATGTGGCTTGTTCCCTCTCACCAGCCAATTCTCCAACTCTCCAGACATTAATGCATGTTCTACAATTCAACTCAATTCCGACCCTATCTACCTGGAGTTATTGTCAGATCTCACAGACTAAGGGATCAATCCTGTAAGAGTGCTATGCTTCAGATGCCAGGCCCGAGTCTCTGGTTTTCACCAGTACTTTTGATTAATCAGCTGTAAAGTCAAGGTTTTCCACAATCCGCTTCCATTTTAATTACTTGCCAGAACTGCTCACAGAACTCAGGTAAGCATTTCACTTACTATTACTGGTTTATGATAAAGGATACAACTGAGGAACATTTAAATGAAAGAAATAAACAGGGAAAGTGTGAAAGTATGGGGGGAGGGATGCAGAGCTTCCATGATTTTGGGGGGTGTACCCCTCTCAATGTGTTCACCAACTCAGTAATTCTCCAAATCTCATCTGTTAGGGTTCTTAATGGAGGTTTCATTACATAAATTGATGATGGACTCAGTCTCCAGTTTCTTCCCTCTCTCCAGAGGTTGGGGGATTGGAGATGAAATTTCCAACCCTCTAACCATGCCCTGGACTTTCGAGTGCCTAGCCCTCATCTTGCGCCTTTCCAGAAGGCGCCGGCTACCAGTTATTTGATTAGTATACAAATGGCACAATCTGGAGATTACAAGGGTTTTAGGAGCTGTGTTTCAGAAACTGGAGCTAAAGGTCAAGTACATATTGTTTATTATCATAATTGGTCCATGAGGACCCCTTGTCTGAGCCCCCAACTTGCTGCCTTCACTCCTCCAGCTCCTTCCACAATTATGTAAGCCGAATTCTTATAATACCAACACGATTAAAGAAAAAAAGGAATACAGTGAAATGCCCAGAAACAAAGTAATAGTAGACTTTAATTCCTTCATTTCATCCCATGAGATATTAAATGGATAAGAGTCATATAAAGATCATCTAAGTAAAATAACTTCAAAATTAGATGCAATAGATATGTTTAATCCTCTGTAGACTGATAACTGTGATTAGACATTTTTCAGGTGATCCATAGAACAATCTCAAAAAATGACCCCTAAGACAGCATCACTATGTTTTCAAGCACAGAAATAATGCAGGCAATAATATTTTATCACAATGGGATAAAACTTGAGTCATATAAAAGCCAGTAAATTGATTTCGCCACCTAGAAATTAAATAACAACAAAAACGAAACCGCAAAAATATGTTAAAACAACTCCAAGGCTAAAGAGTAAATAGCATATACCAAAACATGAAGAATATTTGCAAAATAACAGCAATGAACACAAAACATTAACATTTAAAGAATTAAGATAAAGCAATGCTGATAGAAAATGCTAAATGTATAGACAAAGATATTGTTTTTCATTAGTTAACTTGAATAGGACCGAAAAAATGATAAAAAAGTATTTTAATGAAAATATTGGGAAAAATCCATTTTTTTCAATGCTGAATGGAGTATATATTGGTACATATTCTATGTTGGACAATTTGGTGCTATCTCTGAAAATAACAAGTATTCATTTGTTTGGATTCAGCAATCACACTTCTAGAAACTTCTTAAACATGTACTCAAACATTTGCAAAATGTCGGGTTTGCAGAGTTATTTACTGCACCATTGTTTTTAATGGCAGTGATTAGTCACAGCATAAATGTCTATTAGTAGAAGATTGGTTAGAGAAATTATGATACACCCACACAATTTAATATTGCGCATCTTCAAAAGAAATGAAGTGCTTTATGCACTGATCTGAAGAGATCACCAAGATATATTGTTAAGTGGAAAAGCAAGGTGCAGAACAGTGCATTTGTATGCTAATATGTACGTATTAAAAAGGGGGAGGGTATGTCTCTATGCTCATCTATGCAGAACATTTCTGAAGGACACACAGCAACCTGAAAAGTGGTCGGTTCCAGGGAGGGGATCTGGTTTTCTAAGGGGCAGGATGTCGGAAGACTTTTAACTGCATACATTTATGTGCATTGCTCGCTGTGTACAAGGTAAATGTATTAATTACTCAAAAATAAATAAAAGCAAGGACAACAGCAACCCGATTACCAACTCCCAGAGCTATCAGTATGATAAGCTTCTATGCTGTTTTGAATGAGAAGGTAATGGGGTGGAACGAGTGATGGGCCTGGGGGATTGTGTGTAACTTCTAAAGCCTCTCTTGCTTATCTTGGCTGTCAGAGTCCACCCACGGGCAAAGTGTTCTGCCTGTGTTGAGGACAGGGTGGGAGCATAAAGCAGAATCTTAAGAAGTTGTGCACTTTGCCATCGATGTGATTGTATACCATATTGTAAACAACGATGATGTTTGTAATTCACCAAATTCAATTTCACTATTAATATTGTATGTATATGCTCACAATATTCAGTCCCTCTTCTGCCCAAATGGGACGCTGATATACCATCATCCTCCAAGTTCCATAAACCTCATGTGGTACTCAAGGTCATCTGCGTGCAGCCTGGGTGACCTCAACATCTAGACTCAACATAGACCCTCTCCCACATGACTCTTATACTCTAATTAACCAGAAAAATCCGCCTGGTATTAAACATACTTTCCTGTCTTGACTCCCTTACTTTCTCACGCGTTTTCTCAGCACAGAGTCTCACATTTCTGTCTACCTTGCCTGTTCCTGCATGTTCGTATTCCTCCTAATGCCGAGGACCAGCTCACACACACTCTGTAAAGTCCGCCTTAATTTCTACATCTGATACCTCTGCACACTCCCTGAAAATTGCTGTCACTCTATATTTAACTTGGGATACTTTTCATATATTGTCTTACTTGTATACATAAATCATTTCTTCTTCGAGTTTATAGATTTCTTCAGATTGAGGAGAACATTTTGTTAAGGTTTTGTGTAGCAACGAACGAGTTTTCCCATACAAAGTACACATTTAACAAGTAGATGTTTGGAGTGAATGAATGAGCAAATGATTATTTCATGAGTATTGCCGCACATGTGCATATATTCTCTTCATCTAAAGATGGTATGATGATGACAATGGGGATGGGGAAGTGGTAGTTACTTTACTTTCCACCTAATGAAATGCATCTAGCCTTCTCTCTTTTAACTTTTTAACTTGAAAGTAGAGTAATCAAGGAATTCATAAGTGCTTTTCACAGCTAGAAAGGCAATAACAACAAGATTTTGCGATTGCCTCTCCACATGACCTCTCAACTTTAAAAGCTAATATAAAAATAATCTAGTTTGAATATTGATCTACTTCTTTGTGCCAGGCACTGGGCGAGACGCTGGGGTCATTCAAACAAAAGATAAGCCATTCCGAGGAGAAGGCTGTGAGCATCTGTGGCAGGGGCCGAACAAGCATAGGGTGAGAACTGAGCATATACAATGCTGGTAGTTAGGGAAAAAGATTAAAAACGTAGTGCAGCAAAACTTTTTGCTCTTCTATCAGAGATCTACTAGCCAAATAAAAAACAAAGCAATGTTTTTCTCATCCTCATTTCCAAGATAATTATATAGGATGTCAAAAAGTAAGCGACACTTCCAAATGACTGACTACACCAACTTTTTTTTTTTTTTTTGAATTGGAGTCTCACTCTGTGGCCCAGACAGGAGTGCAGTGGCTGCTCCCGGCCACCGCAGCCTCGACCTGCCGGGCTCCTTCCGAGTAGCTGGAATTACAGGCGCGCGCTACCACGCCCGGCTGATTTTTTGATTTATTGTAGAGATGAGGTCTCGCTGCCCAGGCGGGTCTCGAACACGCGGGCTCAGGCAATCCACTCACCTCAGCCTCCCAAAGGCACGGGATTACAGGCCGAGCCACCGAGCCCAGCTTACACCAACTTTTATGAAGCCCATGGCTAAGAAAAGTAACTGCAAGTTACGATGGGTCTTAGATAAATAAGTAGACCAAATTATCATGGAAGCCGAGTAATTATCATTCATATAGCAATTATTGCCAGGTATTATGTTCTAATGCTTTATAATAGAACTGTTCTCATTTTAAAGAGTTGAAAAGTGAAGATTAACATGGCTGGGTAACTTAGATGTGAATGTTAGTTGAGATCTGTCTCTCTGTACACCCAAAAGCTTTACAAAATCAAGTACAATTAGGACTAAAAAATGCTCATTGGATTGATATCATGGAGGTCATTAGCCATCTTGACAAAAAATAACTTTTAATAAATGAGGTCAATGAGATAGAATATGGTGGTTACGTCATCTTTCTGAGAAAGGGGTCGTTCAATATTTCCCAGAGAATTGTGAAAGAATCGTGACTCTGTCCATCACTTCTGAGTAGGAAAAGGATACATGTTCACATACTGAAGAGTGAATGGAAATTTCAAAAGTAGAGACAAAAAAAAAAAAAAAGCGTGCAGTGATACTTATATTTAAGGACATATACTATGTCAGTACTTTGCTTCAAAATAAAGTAGAAAACAAAATCTGGTAATGTAGAGGAACAGGAGTTGATAATTGATGGAGCTGTGTGGTAAATATATGGAGTTTATGCTACTTTGATTTTTCCTTAAAAAGGGAAAGAAAAATATATTAGATTATATGCAAAGTAAAAATACACATTTATAACATATCAGCATATAATAAATATACTATATGTAATACATTAATTATATTTTAATAATATATTACGAATAAATTATGTAGCAGCTCAGGGAAGTTAAATAATTATCCCACGCCAGATCCCCCTAGAAAACGGGAGGTGGTTTTTCAGAGTACAGATGGAGAGACCAGCTTCCCCAGAAGGGACTCCTTTCTTGGAACTGGAGCACAGGGCTTATTTGAATTTATGTAAGGAGGGTAGAGAGAAAGAAAGAAAAGAGTTAGCTTTCTCATTGCTTCCAGTGCCGCCTGTGTGACTTCTGTTGTGTTATCATATCCCTGTAGCAGAAGAGGATACTGACCCCGAGACTGAGTGGCTCGCCTGAGGTGATTCCGCAAAGCCGATGAATGGGCAGAGCTGAGATGAAGAGCCCAGTCACTTAATTTCTGGCACTGTGTTTGTTTTATCTGCAAAATCGGCCAGGTCTAGGATATGATTATCCCCTGAGGATGATTTACGTGTCTTTATTTTATTATTCAGCAATTTCAGTTGGTAGTTTCTTCATTTATTTCTTTTAGAGGTTTACTGATTATCTTTTTTTGACTTTTTTATTTTTTTGAAAAGTGGCCCCAGGGACATGGATTAGTTCCTGTGCTTGTGGCATTGCTTTTAATATTTGCAAAAAAGAACTCAAAGGTCACTTTAAAAATACAGTCTATTTTACTTTCTTAATATTTAATTCTGGTTTTATGTGGTGGTGGAGGAAATCTGGAAACGTCAGCATTTAGGAATTCAGTTTATAGGGAGGTCACAGACTTACATGTGCAGTGTCTCCTTTGAAGACTTGCTGGCAAGTGTCTCTGGTGCCAGTTGTTGGCAAGTGTCTCTGGTGCCAGTGACACACAGTCAGAAAGCCCACCGGCTCCAGAGAGAGACAAGTTAAGCACAAGCAAGCCAAGGTCGGTGTAAGCCCAGACTACTGATCCATATGAAGAGGAATACATGTCTGGTAAAAACAATCTTTTCTATTTGGAGAAACACCTGAAATAAGTGATCAGTGTGGAGTGGCCATTAGTTACCACCATGCTATTAATATCGACTTGGTTTTTCCACCTTAGTCCGAATGTCAGAAATGTAATTGGCAATGTCTCCAAACACTCTGCTACATGGACGTGTTAGGGCTGGATTGAGTGAATAGTTAAACTAAATAACTCTTCAACCTAACTTGGGAATCTGTATTTATTTGCTCTTTATTGCCCACCGCTGAACCAGTTCATTTGTCAAAAGGAGGACTCGATGGACTGTTGGCATTCAGTGTCAATTCCTCAACTTCTTTCAAATATGCCCTTCCTTTGTGGTTGCACCCTCCCTTACCTAGCCTTTCCTAAAATTCTTTCTCTCCTTTTCAGCTTTGGTCCTTCAGGGTGACAGACCTAGAAGTCAGCATTTCACTAGAGGCAAACCCTAGTGAGACAACAGAGAATTCTTATTAATGAGTCTGGAATCTGAAGTTAAACAGTCTGGGTTTGAGTTTGAAGTCTGCTTCTTCTACTTATTTTGTGCAAATGTGGGCAAATTACTTCTTTTTTTAGTGTTCTCATCCAATAAATGAGGATGGAATTTTTCTTATAAGAAAAAATAAAACCATATAGTAAACCATTTTAAATCATCAATGTCTTATGGTAAATGATCAGAAATGCCAGCTATAATTATTTTCATTATTCTGAGCAACGTCGTTATTATGACCAGGATTCTCTTACCTCCCCAGTTGTGAGCTAGGTTCAGCCAAGCTTTATGAGCCCTGCCACTTTCCCACTAAGCCATAGGTGACAAGAAGACAAGGTCTGAAACATTTCAAAAGCTATTTCTTTGTTCTGTTTTCCAGCTATATTGAATGGAAGATCACGATTCTTGATTCTTCTGCTCAGTTTCCCAAACTTCAACTGCCATCTCATTCTTAAGGAGAAAGTTAGTGTTCATGTATAGACCTGGGAAAAAATGCCAGACTCTAAACAATGCTAGGTTTGAATCCTGAATTAACTATTCACTTATTATACTCATTACTTATTATTATATTCAATTCTGAATAGATGATTTTGTCTTCTAATTTTACATTATTTTTCAGCTGCAATGTCTGATCATCTCAAACTCGTAGGTTATGCTGAGATTGGAACTGGATTTAAAGTGCCAATCTCAGGTCTGATACATAATTCCGTCTATAATTTTTGACACCTGGCATGTGCAGGTGCTCTGCTGGACACCAGGACACAGATAAGTATGACAGACAACGCCCTCAAGGATCTCATTACTTGGGGGATGATAGATATCCCGAGGCAGGCAGCCGTTATATCAGTAAGAAACCAGACAGTGTTCTGGAGGAGAGAGGTGTGGTGTCTCACCTAAGCTGTGTACGAAGAGGGGTCTGTCCTGGAGTTGGGAGTAGCTGAATCGAGACCAGAAGAGTTGGACATGTGCAGAGACCACGAAGAGCACCCTGGATGGAAGAAGAGTATAGGGGGGCAACGAACCCATCAATACCATTGGAGCTTACCGTGTCGGAGGGACCTGGCGGAGAATGAGTTTGAAGAGATAAGGGGGTCTCAAATGATAGAAGTCCTTATGTACTACGCAAAGGAGCTGGGACTTAATTCACAGACAATAGTGAGATTTCGAAAGCCGTAAGACTTCCTCGATAATTGATAACTATCTTCATCACTATCACTGCTGTTCACGGGGCAATGGGTGCAGTGTCCTCAGGCTGGTAACGAGGCTGCTTTGCAGAGTTGATTTCCTCGTACCTGTGATATTGCTGCAACGGAGCTCCTGACACTATTTCCCCCTTTCTGATGCTTCCTAAAGGAATAAAATCAGATTGTCTGAGGCTGATGGCTCAAGTTGGCATCTTACTAGGTTCCCCTCCCGCAACTCTAATCAATCCCTGGCATAGGAGAGTAGGAAGCACAGGCTCAAAGTAGGGTTGCCTGAAGATACATCTTAAATCCAACTAATGATGCCCATGGACAACTCTTTTTAAAAATCTGTGCATTAGTTTTCTCATCTGTAAAATGGAAATAATAATAGCACACCACCTACTAGGATTGTTTTGAGGATGGATGACTCAATACTTAGAATATCATCAGAGCCATCTCTACCCATGGCAGGTACAGTAAACTTAATTGCTATTAGTGCTCTAAGTTGTAACAGATTCTTTCACTTCTCCTGTGAGTACAGATGATGCTTGAAAAACACAGTTTGAACTGCGTGGGTCCGCTTATATGCACATTTTCTTCCACCTCTGCCACTACTGAGAGAGCAAAGCCAACCTTTCTTCTTCTCCTCCTCTGCCCATGCAACATGAAGAAAACAAAGATAACAATTTTTGTGACGATCCATTTTCACTTAGTGGAAAGTAAATATATTTTCCCCTCCTTACGGTTTTTCTATTGAACATTTTTCTTTAGCTTACATTATGGTAAGGATATAGCCTATAATACATATAACATACAACATATGTGCTAATTGTTTATGTTATCAGCAAGGTTGGTCAACAGTTGGCTTCTAGTCAACAGTAAGCTGTTAAGTTTTTGGAGATTCAAAAGTTATATGTAGATTTTCAAATGTGCAAGATACAGGGCAGGGAGCATCAGTGCTCCAACCACGCTGCTTTGTTCAAAGTTCAGTTTGTGTGCTTCAGAGGTTATCTTCACTGCTCTTCAAGTAGAACACAAAGAAACAATAGCAAGAAACCAGATCACTCACTATAAGATGGTGCATTCGAAGGACCACACAGACTCTGGCGATGCTAGCATTTCCTTAAAAGGGGGCTTGATTCAAAGGTGAGGGCAGGGAGGGACCTGGGAGAGGAGAGGGTTTGTTTTAATCTGTTTCTTTTAGGGCAAGCATACTGTTTTACTTAGTGAGTTTATTTAGTTGTTAATATAATAAAAACTTCTTGGTGTCATCAAAGGTTGTAGAACTTGAGAGGAGGATGATTAGAAAGCAAAGTCTTCATGGTTGATAGGGAATTGGACTGAGGACGTATGACAGAGCTTTTATTTCTTTTTTATTTTTATCTCTTTTTAAATTGTAAAGATGTGGGGTACAATTCAGGGTTAGGTATACAAACATTGATAATGCAGGCACCCTTGTTGATGAGGTATGGCCCTTCCTCCCCTAGCAGCTTCCCTCAACTGCCAATCCCACCTCTCCTCCCCTGACAATTTCCCACTACTGCCAATCCCTTTCTTATAGTATCATATTTGTTCAAGGTCCGCTTATGAGTGAGAACATGTGGTACTCTGTTCCTCTCCCATGTCCCTCCCTGCCCTCACCTTTGAATCAAGCCCCTTTTAAAGAAATGCTAGCACCGCCAGAGTCTGTGTGGTCCTTCGAATGCACCATCTTATAGTGAATGATCTGGTTCCGATTGCTATTGTTTCTTTGTGTTCTACTTGAAGAGCAGTGAAGATAACCTCTGAACCTTTGTTTCTGTGATAGATCACTGAGTATGATCGACTCCAAATCCATCCAAGTGGCTGCGAAGTCCATATGTTTGTCCTTCTTTATGACTGCATAATATTCCATTTTGCATATGTACCACATTTTTTAAATCCAGTCCAGCTTCGATGGGCAACATGGTTGGTTCCTTGTTTTTGCTATTGTGACTAGTTGGCAAGGATGCGGAGAAAAAGAAACACTTCTACACTGCTGGTGGGAATGCAAACGAGTGCAACCTCTTTGGAAGACAGTGCTGTGATTGCTGTAAGAACTAGAAATTGACCTTCCGTATGACCCAGCAATCCCCCTATTGGTAATATACCCAGAAGAAGTCAAATCATTCTACAAAAAAGATACCTCCACACATATGTTTGCTGTAGCTCTTTTGACAGGGCTTTCAAAAGTAGACTTTCGAATCAGGATATCTGTTCCAGGATCCCAACCGGTGCCTTCATCAGTTAGACTTTCCCTGGGCTGGTCACCTAACCTCTCTACATCTCATCTGAAATATAAGAATGTTTGATGTATTTTTCTCGCAGGAATAGTGTGAGAATCTGATGAGATATACATGTGGACATATTTTATAAGCTCTAAAAGAAATACAAATTGTAGTAATTATCAAGTATAGGTCACATTTAGGTGGCATAAAAAATAGATGGACAGTTTAGTCAGACAAATATTGTAGATATATGAAAAGATTTGGCTTATTTGGAGCACAGAGAGGAAACCATTTGCCTAGAACTTGAATATATTTCACCAAATAGTTCATTGGAATAATACGATATGCTTCCTATCCTTGAAGAGTGTATAGGCTAATAAGGGTGATTGACATGTGAGGGCCATGCGAGAGAGTTTGTGAGCATGAAAGAAATATGTTTGGAGATGAATGTCTATACCCCCAAAGGAATCGATCCTACGTTGTAAGCAATGGAGTTGATTAAATCAGCATGAAGGAGTTATTGGGAGTTTTTGCACTAGAGTGGAGTAATTTAATTTAAAGTAAGCTTTATTTTCTCATGCACATGCACACCTCTTGTCCCCAAGGGATTTTGATGCAATCCTTCATCAGGGCCTCTTATGGCACTAAGAATGAGTTTTGAGGGGCAGAGATATAATGGCAAAATATTAAAGCTAATTGGGCAGGTTATTTAACTAAGCACAAAAGGGAACTAAAGACAACTAGTGAATGTTGAATTACTCAATAGGACAAGGATGCTGGATGTGTTTTGGAATTATAGGATGACATAGTGAGGTGCAAATACTTCAAGTGTATGCGTGTCAAGGAAAATGGAAAAAAATGTTGGCATAACTTTTGAGAGTAAAACAGGAAGGAGTGATCAGGACAGCACTTAGAAAAATCTTGAGTAGACTTTAAGAGCAATTTTGAGACAAGTGGACTTCATTGTGCATCTCTGCTCTGCTGTAGGCTCACTCTGGAACATTGAGTAAATTACCAGTTTTCCTATCTAAGCCTCAAGTTATTCATCTAGAGAAAGGGGTTAATGATGTTTATCTCACAAGGCCGCTTTAAAGATTAAAGAAATCAAGAATGAAACTGTTTACCACAGTGACTGTCATCCAGTATGATTCAATATATGTGTTGGCTGACACAAACTAAAAATAAAGAATAGAAGAAAAAAGTGCATATGGAAATGGAGAAGAAGGCAAGTTAAAAGAACTAACCCTAGAAATATGACACTGATTTCAGTGTGAGGCAGCAGAAGAGACTCGTTTACCACTCATCCATAAACCATGTACCAAGTGTCTAACATGCCTCAGGCATTTTTCTGTGGAAGCAGGGATGGTAGGATTTATTTCCAGCCTCTGAAGCAGCGCATACTCCAGGGTAAGAAGCAGAGAAGGAAATGGACAAATTGTGGTCAACATTATAAAGGCAGGGTGCTGTAGGAGCCCTGAGGATGGCAGCGCAGCGTCCACCCTGGCTGATTATTTCTGTGGCCCCCAATGTGTTGATTTTCCCTGTACTGTTCCCCAGCCTTACTCTGATTCCTGGTGAGGTAGCCATTCCTTATTGGTAGGCAACGCCAATCTCAAGAGAGTAGCCATCAGATCTAGTGCCTATCTCACTCCCAGACTGACCCCCCACAATGAGTACTACCTGGCACTATGCATCTCTTAATTTCCAGACTCCACTCCCTCCTAGTTCCTGTGTAATTTCCAGACTCCACCCCCTCCTAGTTCCTGTGGTGTCTTTGGCAATTTTAAAAAAAAAGCATCCCTTCCTCAACATATTTTGCCTCCATATATTAGAAGTGCTTTCAGATACATTGACGAACATAAACAAACATAAAGCTTTGGGTCTGTCAAGAAGTGTTGCCATGAATGTACAAATCTTTGGGGTCTCCAGCGTGGAAGATGGCATCTCAGCCCAGGCAGTATTCACCTGGCAACACCAGATCTACAGCCCTGGTAAAATTACTGTCTCCATTTTCAGATGAAAAAAATAGAGTTCAGACAGATCAACAAAATTGTCCCAAATCACGTGACTTCGAAAGAAGCCAGAGCAAAGATTAAATGCATGTAGGCCTGACTTCAAAATCCCCTCTTTCTGCTCTCTGAAACGCTGATTGCTGGAAAGTGTTAGTTACTTCTGGTGACCAATTCTGCCCCTCTCTGCAATGAGGAAACAATTTGAGTTTGCACGTTTAGACCATTGTCTCTAATGACGCACCAACCTTCTCTGATTTATTGTGCTAAAGCACTTCCAATTCATTAGGCATTCCCTCTCTTTAGTCCTTGTTTCAAAACTCATTATTCAACATTTATCTACACCAAGCTGTATTTGCCATCCATTAGCTCTCTATTAGCCCGAGGTGTCCAAATGAGCAAATTTCTCCTCCATCAGAATGCATTGTGCCTCATTATTGGTTGTTTCCCCATAATTTAGTAACATCTGCAAATTTCCAAGCTTGGTTTTCAACACTGAGGCTGTGATATCAGTAATACAAATCATCCAAGATAATACTGAGTTGAAATAAGCATCTTCATTTTCACCTCCATCAAGCTGACATGCGAATACAATGCTATTATTATTGTCGTCTGTATTCCATGAGTATTTTCCCAATCTCATACCCAAGTATGGAAATTAGGGTGCAAAAATAAGTTCAAACTAGAGGTTTGCAAGCTGAAATATCAGCTGTGGCTTTGTTGTGCTTTACCTTAGCAATGTCAAATGTGCTTTAATTTTTAATGTGACTATGTGTGCACATCCCTTCTAAATGAAAAGATTCTGTCATCACATAAATGAACTGGAAACATCTAGTGTCTAATCATTCACATTCAGACATTTACCGAGAATCATCAAGTATTCATCCAATACCAAGTCAGTTCTGAGTTGCCTATGCTTCAACCATCATTATTCCTTCAAAATGCAAGTCAAAAATCTACAGACAGTAATCATAATAGGAACCACTCATCAAACTTTGGTCACATGCCAGCCTTTTCTAGAGGCTTCATGTATATTTACAATTCTTCACCACAAGCTCTCAGGTAGGCAATCTTATTTCCTATGTCACAGATAAGGACATGGAGGTAAGAAAGGAAAAGGGACTCATCAAGAGATGAGCCAGAATAAGATTCCAACACTGGCTTGTCTGACTCCACAGGCCACGCCCCAGCCAATAAACAATGAAGACTCCTTATGTAACAGTAATTATGAAATAGAAAACAAGCATGCGTTTATACAGTGCAGTGTGTAAATGGAGTAGACCCGGAGAATTGCCTTGCAGGTCTCAAAGATACATAAATATGTGTTCCAAGAGACAATTGATTCATTCTGTACTTCTCCTTGTGGACACTGGCCTTTATGACTAATCGGGAACCTTCCTTTGCACAGACACTAGGAAGCCCATGGCCAAGTTCACTAGCTCCTGTTGATCTTTCTGTTTGCATGACTATTTCCCTGTTTTTGTTTTTGCATCACATGATTTCATGATTTATTTAGTTCTTGTGGGCTATTTGTACTTTTGTAAACTACCCCAAATAATCTGTGGACTGAGGAAGTGTAAAACTGTACAAATAAGTGAACAATGAGGACAGATACAGATGTGAGGGGACAAGCCCTGGTACCCCAGTCCCCAAGGTCTTTCAAGCGACTCGTCTGGGGCTTTAAATAAGTAACTACCTCAAATACTGGGCAAATGTCTAAGAAACGGGGCTATGGTGGAGGAGAAAAATGTCGCTGAGGAAACCCGGGGCCTAACCCAGCTCTGACACTCTTTCAGCTGGTGATGACTGCCACCTTTCTAGTTTAGAGTTGGAAAACTTTGGCCAGAATCCTGGACCATGTTGCACAGCCTTCAAACTAATAATTTTTTTTGAAAGCTTTTAAAGAGTTTTTTGAAAAGAAAAAGAAGATGGAGGAAGAGGAGGAGAAACAGCAGCCTGACAGCAGTAATAAGGATAATAGGTAGCCTAGAGCCTAAAATATTTACTATCTGCTTCTTTACAAAGTTTGACAATCCCTGGACTACTTGATGGCTATTGTCTCTTTAAGACCTTGGTTTCCTTCCACTGGCCCATAGCATTGGCTTTATTCTAGTAGGCTGTTGACCTTGAATAAATCTCTTAACCTTTCTGTACATTAGTTTGTCTTCCTGTGTAATGGATATGCTATAATCTAACTTTGTAATGGGACAGTTGCAAGCCCCAGAGAGTGATCATCTGGTTAAAAGAAAGAGAAGAAGGTGTTCAGGAAGCATAAAATAATTAAAAGATGGAAGTGGGGGGCATGAGAAGTGACGTGGGGAATACTATCCATTTAAGTCCCAAAGGGTACTGGTCTAGATTGGTACAGAAGCCAACGGCACGCCATATGCAAAGCAGAAGGCACCACATTCCCCATAAATTTCAGGTAGTGTGTATTTGTGATGCAGGGAATACTATCCATGTAAGTCCACAAGGGTACTAGTCTAGATTGATACAGAAGCCAAGGGCACGCTATATGCAAAGCGGAAGGCACCACATTCCCCATAAATTTCAGGTAGTGTGCATTTGACCTACTTTGGGTTTTCAATTCAGCCAGCTGGCTTAGCAGAAGCCATCTGCAGTTTTATAGGCAAAGACAGCGCTGAACTGTTTTTACCGAAGGATGCAGAGCTTGCTGTCTGACTTCATGAGTTGGAACCTTTGATCTATTTTGGGGACCAGATCAAAAATGACTTTCTCCAAGTGTGCGTGGGATTCCCTACATGGACACATGTGAGGGCTCCCAAGTTGCATTTTTCTTTCCATTCATCGTGCTTTCTTCTTCCTTTGAGAGGTCCTGCTATTCATCCCGGGATATAAACCAACCGATGTTGGGAGCCTATTATGGACTAAATGCTTGACCTATTTTATCTCATTTAATTTTCATGGCAGCATTGTGGAGTGATTAACAAATTCCTATTTCTGTGATGATGAAACAGAGATGAAAAGTTGTGAAATAACACTCCCAGAATCACAAAGCAACAGGTGGCAAGGTCATGACTGCAAGATGTTTCTCCACCTTGTTGCTTCCCAAGTTCTAGCAATCACTCAAATCTGAGCTATACAAATCACTCCTTTTTCCTTCTCTCACATTCTGTCCATCACCCAGATCCTGGAAGCCAGCCCTTGGGGCATCAATACTTCCTTCCCCCCTGCCTTAAACAAAATCCATGCCTGGGCACACTGTCTTTCCTTTACCGACACCACACCTGTATTCTGCTCCATTCTACCTCCTGTTAGGTCCAATGTATACTCCTTATTCCCTACTTCACCCTCCCATGTGAGACCTCATTGATTTCCTGCTGTGTCTCTCTTCTGATCAGATGGGTCTGCTCCCCCCTGTTTGGGGGATCTCTCTGGCCTCTTGCCAGGTCCTACATTTACTCTCCCCCATGAGTTCAAACTCTACAATTCCCAGAGGCAGATTTCTTCTCTTGCCTCTCATTCGTTTAATTTCTAAGGCATGTATTATTTATTAAACTCTTACTGGTTATTTCGCTTAATTTTTTTTTTTAGGAAAATTAGAGCACAGTGATGTGATTTATCGTGTAATTTTATAATCATCCCATAATCTTCTTCAGTATGCTTTTTCCTAAATAGGGAATTATTCAATCAAGAAATACTTTCCCACAAATACAATATTTTTGCTGATTATACTGCTTTCCTCAGTCATAGAGTTACTCGATATTGTTTCTTGAAGCCGGACGACATAATGTCCAATTCAGGCACTAGGAAGGAAAGATGGAAAGATTTAGTGATTTCTCAATGATTCCATTCCCAAGGGCAAAGATAGACTACAGAGACGCAATGCAATATAAGGTAAGGGTCATGATGACTTATGTGCAATGTCAATGCTGAGAATGCTTCTGGGTCAGGAGGCTGAGATGTGAAGGATGTGCAGAAATGAGCTAAGAAGGCTGGGATCAGAGGAAGGCCAGAGCCCTCCAGGCATTCATTGACATTGTAAACACTCTGCTATCACTTCAAAGCTGTGATCAACGAAGACACATTTCATTCAATGATAAATCATTCCCTGTATTTTCATTGTAGCAGAAAGTGCAGCTACAGCAAAATATGGACTGGGAGACATATTTTGAGCCCAAATCACTACTATTTGAGTAAATCAAATGATATGTTATACGTTATATATGTTAATTTTCAAATTCTGCAATTTTGATAAATAATTCTTCCTCTAACTAACTTCTCACAGATGTTCTGACCTTGAAAATTATTTTTTGCAAACTGCTTTACAAAGATTTTGTTACTATGAAAATATTAGAGAACACTGAAGGTTCAAAGAATAGTGAAGTGATAAGTTAGCCACATTTGGGCCCCAAATTTCAGATCTTTTCCTGTTCTGTCTCTGTGACCTGGAACAGTCTCTTAAGCTTGCTGAGACCTGAGAACCTCATTTATAACATTGGAAAAAAGCTAGGAGGGTAGTAAAAAGATGAAATGAGATGCTCTCAGTCAAATGCCCAGGGCAAAGTAGTTCAAAAAAATGTTTCTTTTCTCTTTTTATACTTTAAAAAAAGATGGGGATTTTCAGCTTGAAAAATCTGGTCGTTATAGCTAAAATAATTATATAAAGACTCTGAAAATTATATTATATATAATAAAGCAAACTCAATAGTGAACCCGAGGAAGGAAACAGTGATGAGTACCTCGTATGTTGCCAACTCAGAGCTAAAGAAGTTGGAACCTGGAAATGCCAAACGGGGGCAGACAGAAAAATACACTAGACAAGCTTGTTCTAACAAGAAAAAGGGCCAGAAAAAGAGCAACTTAGCAACTCAGAAAACTTAAAAATAACTTTCATATCTGGCTAAACATCCAGAAAGGACCATTTCTATCCATGAAAAGGCTGAGTGCGGAATCTGTACTTCCTCCACTTGCATGAGACCATCATGAAGTATTTGGGTGGTGTCAAAGAAGGCCAAATAGTGAGCCAGGACTTTGAAACTATTGACAATAATATGTATATTCCCTACCCACAGTTTCAGAGCAGTCTACATGAGGAGCTAGAATTCTCATGGCTGTTCAGCAGTAATGAGGGACCCCTCAGTCCTAGTGGAGGCTGAGTAGAAAACTTTAACGTCTATATTCACAAGGCAGTTATGAAGTGTAACTAAAAAAAAAAAAAAATTGTAACCGTAAAAACTAAAAAAGCCAGTTAAAACAGATTTAAATAATTTCTAGAACCTCATAATATGAAAATATCTAAGTTTGAATTCAAAATTACTCATCACATGAAAAACTAAGATCTTAAAAGTGAATGAAAAAATATGCTGACATCAAGATGAAAAATACTAGAATAATCTGACAAAAATTTTTAAGTGGCCAATAAAACACTTCAATGATCCACGCTTTATGAGCACACTTTAAACAAATGAAAAATTAGAAAGTCTCAGCAAACAAATAGCATCAGCAAATAAATAGAATTAAAAACAATCAAATGAAAATATAAAAATGAAAATAAAACTCTCCAAGGATAGGCTTAATAACAGAGAAAGGAGACTGAAGAAATAATCAAAAAACTGAAAGACTGCATAGTAAAACTTACCGAGTCTGAAAAAAAAGAGAGAAAATAGACTGATCTGGAGTCAATAACAAAAGACAAAACATTTGTGTTATCAGAATCTAAGAAGAGGAGATAGAAGGTAGGGGTAAAATTACTTAGATAATATTTGAAAATTTCTCGCATTCAATGGAAGACATATATCCATAGATTCAAGAAGTTGAGTAACCCCTAAATAGGATAGACTCAAAGAAACCATGCCAAGACACATAATAGAACTCATAAAAATCTAAAGACAAATAAAATGTCTTAAAAATAGCCTGAAAAAAATTCTACCTTATCCACTAAGAAAGGAAAAAAAAAAAAGAGTGACAACCACAGTCCGCTGGCAGCCTCTGGACACAGCAGGGAAGGTGAGTGAGGAGAATTCAGAAGTTCAATATTCCTGCCACAAACTTGGAGGGGTCCCTGAGCCTTGTGGGACTCAAGTCTCTCACAAGAAATTGCCTTACCCACAGCCATGCTCTGCTAAACCCCATGTAGTTAGTGGTGAAGGGAAAACAGAGAGCCTTGAGCAGTGCCTGCTGCCATTTCCTAGGAACTCAACCCTTGTGGGTAGCACAGCTGCTTTCCAGCAGTTTGGAAGAGTAATAGGCCCCAAGGACAAACTTCTTGGCTACAGATAGTTTCTGGCTGGGGTTGGTTGCCGTGAGAGCACCCGAAGCCCTAAGTATGGCTGCACTTTGACATTCACAAGGCAAACTGCCTGAGGCCAATGTGGGAAGCCGGGTGGGACTCATTGCCACAGCAACCTCACTCCCCAAGTAAACTCTTCTGTGTCTGTCCTGCACTACAGCATTACGTCAATGGCTTAGGATACCCTCCTTGTCCCCACTGGAGTAAACGAGAACACTCTTGTGGGAGTACTTATGATCCTTCTCCTACCCCTTGTACTCTACTTGAAGGCTCAGAACAGATAGACAACTTGGGTAATCACCAAAGCTTTGCCTTCTGCCTTGGTTTTCTGGGCATTTCCTTAGAGCAATCCACATGAAGGAGAAAGCCTACAGCCACCATCACAGCTGGCTTTCTCCCGCAAGCAATATCTCCTGGCCAGAGGTCAACATTATGGCCCACCACACTGGATATAAAACCTCAGATATGGGGAAAGTCTGATACTAAATTCTAGCCAACAACCCTTTACAGGATGCACCAGCCACTCAGGACACCATGAGCCAGTGCAGGTATCCAGCACAGGACTGCCACAGCTAGCAACTGAGAAACTCACTACACCAAGTCTGTATATAACCACTGGAACCCTACAGTATCTATGTCAGCCCCCTGTCAACCTCAAATAAGAAAAAATAATGTACCCAAATGAGAAGAAATCAGAAAAATAATGCTGACAATATGAAAAAAACAGAGTTCTCCAATATCTCCAAAAGACTACACTATCTCTTCAGCAGTGAATCCTGACCAAAATGAAATTTCTACAATTCCAGACATAGAATTCAAAAAGTTGATTATAAAATTGATCAATGAACTTCAGGAGAAAACTGAAATTCAACATAAAGAAAATAAAACCTATTCAAGAAATGAAGAAAAAAAATATTCCAAAGAGATAGACACCTTAAAAAACAACCAAACAACAAAAAACAAGACTGAAATTCTGGAAATGAAATAATTATTTAGGAATATGTACAAAATGCAGTGGGAAGTTATATCAGTAGACTAAAACAAGCAGCAGAAAAGATCTCATATCTTGAAGTGAAGAATTTTGAATTAACTCAATCAGACAACAATAAAGAAAAAAAGAAGAGAACAGAACAAAGTCTCCAAGAAATGTAGGATTATGTAAAGCATCCAAACCCAAGAATCATAGGTATATCTGAGGAAGAAGAGAAAGCCACAGGCTTGGAATATCTTTTTGAGGGAATAATGGCAGAAAACTTCCTTAGCCTTGCCAGAGATCTAAACATCCAGATACAAAAAGCCCAAAGAACTTCCAGGAGCATCATTGCACAAAGGTCATACCCAAGGCATATAATCAACTGAATATGCAAAGTTAATGTGAAGGAAAGAATTTTAAGAGAGGGTGAGACAAAATTATGAAATCACTCCCAAAGGTAATCCTATCAGACTAACAGCAGATTTATGAGAAGAAACCCTACAGGCCAGAAAGGATAAGGGCCCCATCCTCAATCTTCTCAAGCAGAATAACAGTCAGTCAAGGATTTTTGTACCCTACAAAACTAAGTTTTATAAATGAAGTAGAAATGAAGTCTTTTCCAGACAAGCAAACACTGTGGGAATTTGTCACCACTAGATGGGGCCTACAAGAAATACTCAAAGGAGTTCTAAATACTGAAGCAATAGGTCAGAATACACCAGTAGAAAAATGTTGGAAACCATAAAGCTCATAGGTCTTATAAAACACCAGCACAATAGAAAATAAATAAATATATACATACATACAATAATACATAAATACATAAAGCAGCCAGGTAACTAGTATAATGAATGGAATAGTACCCTTGTTAACTCTGAACATAAATCAACTGAATACCCCACTAAAAAGATGTAGACTGGCAGAATGGATTTTAAAAGACACAACCCAAATATCTGCTGCCTTCAAGAGACCCACTTAACTCACAAAGACTCCTATAGACTCAAAGTAAAGGGGTGGGGAAAAATGTTCCATGCAAATTAAAATAAAAAATGACCAAGAGTAATCATCCTCATATCAGAAAAAACAGATTTTAAATTAACAACAGTGCCGGGAGCGGCCACTGCACTCCAGTCTGGGCGACAGAGTGAGACTCAACTCAAAAAAATAAAGTAAAATAAAATAACAACAGTAAAAAAAACGACAATGATCATTATACAAGAAATGATAAAGAGATTAATACAAGAAGACACAACAATTTTAAATATATATACATCTAATGCCAGATTCCAGTTTTATAAAACAAATCTATTAGACCTAAAAAAAAGTAATGACAGCAATACAATAATAGTGGGAGACTTCAACACTCCACTGAAAGCAATAGCTAGATCAAGTCAGAAAGTTAACAAAGAAACATTAGAGTAAAACCAGACTCTAAAGCAAATGAAACTAACGGACATCCACAGAGCATTTCATTCCCAGTCTTCAGAATGCACATTGTTTTCAACAGCACAACTAAACATTCTCCAAGATAGATCATATGATAGGCTACAAATCAAGTCTTAGAAAATTCACACACAAAAATTGAAATCATATCAAGCACCTTCTCAGACCACAGTGAAATAAACTAGAAATTGACTTCAAGAAGACCTTGAAACCAAACAAAAATATGGAAGTTAAACAATCTACTCCTAAATGATCCCTGAGTCAACAATAAAATCAAGATGGAAATTTTAAAATTCCTCAAAGCTAATGAAAACAATGAAAGAAATTATCAAAAGTTCTGGGACACAGTCAAAGCTGTGGTCAAGGGAAAATGTATAGCACTTAAGGTCTACATTAATAAGACTGAAAGGTGCATATTGACAACCTAAGATCACACTTCAAGTAACTAGAAAAACACAAACAACCCAAAACCCGGGGCTAGCAAAATAAAATAATAATAATAAAGATCAGAGCAGAATTAAATGGAATTGAAATAAAAAATACAAAGGATCAATGAAATAAAAAGTTGATTATTTGAAAAGATAAACAAAAGCGATAGACTGTTAACTAGAATAATTAAGAAATGGAGGGAGAAGATTCAAAGCAATTCAACTGCAATGTAAACAGAGACATTACAACTGATATGATGGAAATTCAAAAGACCATCCAAGACTAATATGAACACCTCTATGAAAACCAACTAGATAATCTTGAAGGGTGGTTCAACACACACAGGTCAATAAACATGATCCCCTACATAAACAGAAATCAAAACAAAGATCATATGATCATTTTAATAGACACAGAAAAAGTATTTGATAAAACCCAGCATCCCTTCATGATAGAAATGCTCAGCAAAATAGATATAGAAAGACCATTTCTCAAAATAATAAAAGTCACGTGACAGAACCACAGCCAATGTCATCCTAAATGAAGAAAAGTTGAATTTATCCCCCCCTTACAACTAAAAGAAGGCAAGGATGCCTACTTTCACCATTCCTATTCAACAGAGTCCTAGCCAGAGCAATTAGGCAAGAGAAAGAAATAAAATATATCCACATGAGGAAAAAAGAACTCAAACTATCTTTGATATGATCTTATAATATGATCTTATTCCTAGAGAATCATAAAGACTTCTCTAAAAGACTCCTAGACTTGATAAATACGTTCAATGTTTCATAATGCAAAATCAACACACACAGATCAGTAGCACTGCTATATACCAATAGCAACCAAGCTGAGAATCAAATAAAAAAACTCAATTTTATTTACAATAACAACCAAAAAGTTAAAATCTGTGAAATCTATAGATTCAACAAATCCCCATCAAACTAGCAATATCATTTTTCACAGATTAGCAAAAAAAAAATCCTAAAATTCATATGAAATCACAAAAGAATCAAAATAGCCTAGGAAATTCAAAGCAAAAAGAACAAAGCTGGAAGAATCACTTTACATGACTTCAAATTATACTACAAGTCTATCATAACCAAAACAGCATGGTACTGGTACAAGAGCAGACACATGGACCAATGGAACACAAGAGAGAATTCAGAAATGAACCCAAATACCCAACAACCAACTGGTCTTTGACAAAGCAGACAAAAACATACATTGAGGAAAGGGCACCCTATTCAACAAATGATGCTGGGAGAATTGGATAGCTACATGAGTAAAAATGAAACCTGATCCCTATCTCTGTCCATATACAAAAATTAACTCAAGATGAATTAAAGACTCAAATTTCAGAACTAATAATAACAAGTCTAGCAGGAAACCTATAAAAAGTCATTCTAGACATTGACCTAGGCAAAAAAAAACCTTACAATTAAAATCTCCAAAGCAAATGCAACAGAAACAAAACAAGTGAGACTTAATTAAACTAAAAAGTTTCTGCACAGCAAAAGAAATGATCAACATAGAAAACAGGCAACCTACAGAATAGAAGTTATTTGCAAGTTATACATCTGACAAAATGACTAATATCTGGACTCTACAAAGAATTTGAAAAACTCAGCAAGTTAAAAGCAAATAACCCCATTCAAAAGTAGGCGAACCACCTAAAAAGACATCTCTGGAGAGAAAATCTACAAACGGCCAACAGACAGATGAAAAAATTCTCAACGTCACTCATCATCAGGGAAATAAAAATTAAAACCACAATGAGACACCACTTTATACCAGTCAGAATGGCTATTCTTTAAAAAATCAAAAAACAATCCTAGCTGACATGGATGAGGAGATACGGGAATGTGTATACATTGTTGATGGGAGTATAAATTAGTACAAGCTCTGTGGAAAGTTATATGGAGATTTCTGAAACAACTAAAAGTAGTTTTTCTGATACAGCACTCCCACTGCTTGTCATCTACGCAAAGGAACAGAGGTCATTATACAAAACACTCACCAGCACCTGCATGTTCACTGCAGCACGATTCACAATTGCGAAGATGTGGAGTCAGCCTAAATGCCCATCATCCAATCAGTTAATATTGAAACTGTGGCATGTATGCACTATAGAATACGAATCAGCTATCCAGAAGAATGAAATCATGCCTTTTGCAGCAACTCAGATGGAACTGGAGAACATCCTTCTGAGCGAACTAACCCGGAACAGGAAACCAAACACCGCACGTGCTCAGATGTCAGTGTGAGTAAAACTAAAGATGCCCCTACGCAAAGAGAATGGTTTAATGGACGCTGGAGACTCAGAAGGGGGAGGGGGATAACTAGTGGAGGGACAAAAGAATCACCTAGCAGGGAAAATGAACACAGGTGGGAGGGGTGGGTAGACTGAAAGCCCAGACCCAAACAATTTGTATTCCCCAAAGTTATTGAAGTAATAATAATAAAAATCACACTCATAGAAATAGACAGTCGAACAGTAGTTGCCACAGGAGGAGGGAGTGGGCATGGAGAGATATTAGTTAAAGGGTACAAAGTTTCAGTGAGGATGAATAAGTTCTGGAGATCTACTGTCCAGCACGGTGACTACAGTTAAGAATAATGTACAGTATACTTGAAAATTGCCAAGAGAATAGAACCCAAATAGTCTCATCACACGCACACACACCCACACACAGACAAATGATAATTCTGTGAAGTGATGGATATGTTCATTGGCTTGATCACAGCAATCATTCACAATGTATACAGACATTAAAACATCATATTGTACACCAAAAAGAAAAAGAAACCATGGGGGCCTAAAAAGAAAGTAGCACAATATTTTTAATGTGTTTGCAAAAGAAGTACCCACCACAATCCTTTACCCAACAAAAATATCCTTCCAGAATGAAAAGTAGCTCCAGCCACTCAAGACGCCGAGAAGAAAGAAAGCCAAGGGGAAGAGAGTGGCCCCAGTCCCTGCGGTCATGAAGAAACAGAAAGCCAGGTGAAACCTCTGTTTGAACTTTGACTTCGGATAGGACATACAGCCCTGAAGGGACCTTACCCTCTTTGTCAAATGGCTAGATACATCCAGTTGCAGCAACAAAGAGCCATCCTCTATACGCGGCTCAAAGTGCCTCCTGCCGTTAACCAGTTCACCTAGGCCTTGAACCCACAGACAGCTACTCAGCTTCTTAAGCCGGCCTGCAGGTACAGGCCAGAGACAGAGCAAGAGAAGAAGCAGAAACCACTGCAGGCCTAGGCTGAGAAGAAAGCTGCTGGCAAGGGGGACATCCCCACCAAGAGGCCACCTGTCCTTCGGGCAGGGGTCAACACTGCCACCACCTTGGTGGAGAACAAGAAGTCTCAGCTGGGGGTGCTCGCGCATGACATGGATCTCCTTGAGCTGGGAGTCTTCCTGCCTGCCCTGGGTCGTAAAACGGGGGTCCCCTGCTGCATTATCAAGAGGGACCGAGACTGGGGCATCTGGTCCACAGGAAGGCCTGCACCCTGGTCACCTTCACTCTGGAGAACTCAAAAGACAAAGGAGCTTTGGCTTCGCTGGTGGAAGCCATCGGGACCAATTACAGTGACAGATATGATGTGATCCGCTGTCACTGGGGAGGCAACATCCCGGGTCCAAAATCTGTGGTCACATCGCCAAGCTGGAGAAGGCAAAGATGGAAGAACTTGCCACTAAGCTGGGCTAAAAGTATGCTGCTGAGTGTTCTGTACATAAAAATTCTCCTTCCAAAAAAAAAAAAAAAATGAAAACTACATTCTTAGATGAAGACATCTAAGAAACTTTGTTACAAGCAGACCTACCTTTTAAAAATGTTTATATTCTGTTATCTAAGTAAAAAAAAAATGTGATAAAAAAGGGAAGCAACACCACAAAGGAAGAAAAGATTATAGTTAGTAAAAATAGGGGCATATTCAAGAAGGTTTCATTCTCCTCTTGAGTTTTCTAAATTATGCTTGACCCTTAGAGCAAAACCTATTACACTATCTAATGTGATTTTAAATGTGTGCAGAGAAAATATTTAAAATAATTATATTACAAAAAGGGGAGAATAAAGGAATATAAAAGGAAGTAACATTACTATACTTTGCTGGCCGGGCTCCGTGGCTCAGCCTGTAATCCCAGCACTTTGGGAGGCCAAGGCGAGTGAAATGCCTGAGCCTGAGAGTTCGAGACCAGTCCGGGCGACTTGGCGAGACTCATCTCTAGGATAAATAAAAAATTAGCCAGGCGTGGTAGCTGTGGCTACTTGGAAGGCTGAGGTGGAAGGATCTCTGGAGCCCAGCAGGTCGACACTGGGGTGGCCCGTGAATGTGCCACCGCACTCCAGCCTAGGAGATGGAGTGAGATTGCAACTCAAAAAAAAAAAAAAAAAAGATTGCTATATGTCATTCAAACTGGTAAAATGATGACACCTGTAGACTGTGATGAATTACTTAACTATAATGTAATACCTAGCAGCTACTAACAAAGCTGTATAAAATATACATTCAAACACTAAAGATCACTCAAAATGAAATTCTAAATAAATGTTCAGGTAATCTACAAGAAGATAAGATAAAGAAAAGAAAAGCCAGGCTCAGTGGCTCAGCCTGTAATCCCACGCCTTTGGGAGGCTGAGGTGAGTGTATTGCCTGAGCCCGCGGGTTCAAGACCCGCCTGGGGCAGCGAGACCTCATCTCTGCAATAAATCAAAAAATTAGCCGGGCGTGGTAGCGCATGCCTGTAATTCCGGCTACTCGGAAGGCTGAGGAGGAAAGATCACCAGAGCCCAGCAGGTCGAGGCTGCAGTGGCCGGAAGCGGCCACTGTACTCCAGTCTGGGCGACAGAGTGAGACTCCAACTCAAAAAAAAAAAAAGAAAAAGAAAAGAGAAACAAAAACTAGAAAACACACAGAAAACAAAAAAATATAATGTTAAATTCTAATATATTAATATTGAAATAAAATATAAATATTAAACCCACCCATTAAAAGAGAATTATCAAATTAGATTATAAACAGTGGCCCAACTATATATTTTTTAGAAAAAACTTACTACAAATATCACACAATAGGCAAGTTGAAGGTAAAAGGAGAATTTTAAAAATCTCATGAAATCATTGATCAAAGAAAAACAGTAGTGGCTATATTAATATTAGATAAAACAGACTTCAGAGCAAAGAAAATTACTGGAACCAGAAAGGGACATTACATAATGATAAAAGGGCCAATACAAGGCATAGTAATCATAAAAGTGTGTACACCAAACAATGAAGTTGTGAAATATGTGAAATAAATCAGATAGAACTAAAAGGAGAAATAGATAAATCTACAATTATAGTTGAGGACATCAACATCATTCTCTAAATAATTGGTACAATTAGGCAGGCTCCCAGCAAGGTTACAAAGGAACTCAACAGTGCCATCGCTCAATATTCCACCAAACCATAGCCAAATGCAATGTTTTTCAAAAGTTTATATTAAATATATATCAAGATAGACCATATACTGGACAACAAAACAAACTTAAATTTAAAATAATTAAAGTCAAATAGTGTGTGTTCTCTGACTACAATAGAATATCACTAATTGTCAATAATAGAAAGAAACGGAAAATTTTTTTAACGCTTGGAAACTAAACTATACAATTGTAAACAATAAACTGGGCCAAATAGGAAGCCCGGGGTTAATAAAAAATACATTAAACAAATTGAAATGAAGAAACATAATATTAAAATTTGTGACATATGTCTAAAGGAATGCTGAATATAACTTACGAGACTAACTGTATGCACTAGAAAGGAATTCAAGTCAATAATCTGAGATTCAACCTCAAGAACTAGAAAAAGAGGAAAGGAACAAGAGGGTAACTGAGTGCAAAAATCAATAAATTTTTTTTTAAAAAAAGAAAAATTAATGAAGTAAAGAGTTGATGCTTTGAAAAAAATCAATAAAATTGACAAAACTTTAGCAAAACTGACAAAAGAAAGAGAAAAGAACCAATACCAAGATTGAAACAGGGGTATTACTACAGACATCAGCTGGATAATAAGGTAATGCCATAAAAAACTGTGTCTCATAAATCTGGAACTTTGATGAACTAGTCGATTCCTTAAAAAAAATAAAGTGCCATAACCCCCAAAATGAAATGTATCGTTTGGAAACTCACATTACTACTGAGGAACTTGAATTAATAATTTTTTAAATTCTCAAAAAAAGAAATCTCTAGACTCATGTTTGTAGTTTCTCCGAAGCATTTTACCAAACAATTAAAGAAGAATTAACATCAATTCTAAACAAGCACTTCTGAAAAACAGAGGAATAGAGAAGGGATGATACTTCACAATTCATTTGATGAAGATATATGTGTATGTATGTGTGTGTGTGTATGTGTGCTTGTGTTCCCTCATCTCCTTCATGAATACAGATGCAGACATCTTTTAGAAAATTATTTGCAAGTAGAATTCAGCAATACAATATCAACAAATAATTAGATATTATTACAAAGTGGAGCCTATCCTTGCCCTGGGAATATTAAGCTGTTTAAATATTTAAAAATCATTCTAGGCAAACCACTGTATCAACCAGCTAAAGAAGAAAAATCGATCATTGCAGTAAAAGCATTTGATAAAACTCAATTTTCTTTCATGATAAAAAAGTCCAGAAAACTAAAAATAGAAAAGAACTCTCTCAATTAAAAAGTATCTACAAAAAACTATGATTAACATTATACGTAGTGGTAAAAAACTGAATACATTCTTTCTAAGATGGGAAACAAAGCAAAAATGCCTGCTCTCACTTCTCATACTCAGCATACTGCTGGAAGCTATATCCAGTGCTATAAGGCAAGAATCTGTAAAAAGACTTCTAGAATTCTTTTTAATGAGTGAGATTAACAAGGCTGCAAAATTCAAGCTAAAAGTTAAAATTTCAATTGCGTTTCTCTATATTAGCATTGAACACATATGAAAATAAAAATAAAATATGCACAATATGATATCAGAAAAATAGTAGTTAAATCTAAATCTAAATAAGATATGAACAGAACTTATATGTTGAAAACTACAAAACACTGATGAAACAAAATAAATATCTACACAAATGGAGAGATATACAGTGTTTGTGAGTCAGAAAATTAAATATAGTATAGATTTCAATTGTCACCAAATTGATATACAAGTGTAACATAAATTCTATCAAATTCCCCAGATATTTTTGTATACAGACAAATTATCTATTTTATTTATTATAATTTTAATATTATTGTTTTACAATTTATATAAAAAGGCAAATAAGTCAGAATATCTAAAACAATTTTGAAAAGCAGAAAGAAAGAAGGAAAGAGAAAGAAAGAACAAAGAGGAATTAGTTTACTCAATTTCAAGTCTTATAGCTGCAGTAATCAAGACTGATATTATTGGAAGAATAGACACATAAGTCAGTGGAACAGAAAAAGAACTCAGACATAAACCTACACAAACATGGCCAACTGATCTCTGACAACAACTCAGAAGCAGTTCAGTGGCTGAAGAAAAATATTTTAAAACTGTAAGGTTTTTAGGGAAAAAATGGCAGAAAATCTTTGACACCTAACATAAAGAGTGCATAACCCATAAAAATAAACTGGACCTTATCCAAATTTTAAAACTTTTATTCTACACAAACCTTCTTTGTGGAATGAAAAAACAAATTACAGAGTGAGAGAAAATACTTTCAAATCACATATTTAACAAAGTACTAGTATCTAGTATATATAAATAACTCTCCAATATCAATAGTAAGTAAACAATGTAATTCTAATTGGGTAAAAGAGAAACTTCATCAAACAGGATGTTCAGATGGCAAATAAATACATGAAAAATGTTCAACATCAACAGCCAGTAGGAAACGCATATTAAAACCACAGTGAGATATCTCTACACAGCTATCAGAATGTCTAAAATAAAAATAAGTGGAGAACCTGGATCATTCATGCATTGCTGGTGGGCATATAAATTGTACAGATGTCTGGAATATGGGTTGGCAGGTTCTTCAGAGAATATATATGCCTAACAATTGTACTCCTTAACATTTCTTCCAGAAAAATAAAAGAAAATCATGTTCATATGAAAACCTGTCACAAATTTTGCATCCTTATTTGTAATAGCTCAAAACTGGCAACAACCTGATTCTCCTTTGACTGATGGGTGGTTCAACTGTGGTACATGCATACCATAGAAAATTACTCAGCAATAAAAATAAATAAATGAATGAAAAGAGAGCTGATACATCCAATTCCACTAATCTCCAGAGAATTAAGCTAAGTGATAATAGCCAGTTCCAAAGGCTCTCTCAATTAAAAGGCTGCATGCAGTACGATTCCATTTATGTCGGGTAACCTACATAACATGACAAAAAAAAAAAAAAAACCCGGATGGAGAACAGTTGATTGGTTGCCATAGGCTGAGGAGGGAAGTGGTATCAAAGTGCGATGTGGAAGGGCCTTCTTTTGATATAATTTTTCTGTTGACTACTTCATTCTAGCTGTGTTATTGTACTACAGCTTTGCAAGATATTACTGTTGAGGGAAACTTAAAACAGGAACTCTCTGTGCTATTCCTTACATTTGCATGTGGATCTACAGTAATCTCAAAATGAAAAGCTTAATTAAAACAAGGGATGGGTGGAACATTTACCTTATGCTAGTCCCCCTTGGGAAAAAAACTGTTTGATATTTTGCCCAATGTTTTCATGTAAAGGCATTCCTTCACTACTACATTCCCTATCAAATATTGTTCAGCCATAAAAATAATTAGACGCTGCCATTTACCATGACACGGACGGACCTGGAGAACATCAGGTTAAGTAAAATAAACTAGGCACAGAAAGACACATGTCACATGTTCTCAGTCATATGCGGGAACTGAAATTAAAACAACTGAACTCATGAGGACAGAGAGTAGAATGACGGTAACTAGAGGGAGGGAAGGATGGCATGGTGGGGAGGAAAAAGTGGGAATGATTAATGGGTGCAAAAATATAGTTATATCGAGTAAGCAAGATCTAGTAATTAATAGAACAACAGGGTGACTACAATCAACAATAAATTATTGTATATTTTAAAGTAAATGAAAGAGTGCAATCGGAATATTCCTCACACAAAGAAATGATAAATGCCAGAGCCCATGGTTACTCCAACTACCCTGATGTGATTATTACACATTGTATGCCTGTATCAAAAAATCTTATGTGCCCATAAATATACACACCTATAATGTACCCATAATAATTAAAAACAGAAAGCAAAAAAATAATAAAAACAAAGCACAAAGAGATTGTTCAAGCACCATGAGAAATCTCCTGTCCTACAGTTGATTCATTCACACTCCCTTGAAGCAACTTCCTGAGGCTCAGGGCTCAGGAAATAAAGCTGTAGTGAAATGCTTACATTTTCCGGAGACAAGAAATTAATACCTTAGAGAGGCTTCCACATTTTGAAAGCTACTTAGACAAACCAGAGAACTTGTAAAGCAGGGTTGCCAAAATAGAAGGCAGTCAGGAAATCATTTCTCACAAGAAGCAGTTAAGGAAGTTTTAGATATTTAGCCTGGGGAAGAGAAATATTAGCAGGTCCAAGCAATTGAAGAGCTGTTAGGTGAGACAAATAGAAGGCTTATTTCCTCTTAATCATAAAGAGTGTTCCTTAAAGGGTAGCTTTAATAGATGATCTTAGGAGGTATGAAAATGAACATATTTCATGTTAATTATTATTTTCTCATTTGTGTGTATTAGAAAGCAAAACTAATATATCTAATAATACAGAAATTTTACTTATAGTAGGATATATATATATATATATATATATTTGCTATTAAAATACACCTAATTTTAAAAATACAATCTTTTAAAATAAAAATATAAGCAAATAAATGTACAGGTGATTTATGACTACAAGGATGCTGAGGGCTTTTTATGAATGCTACTCTAGCTTTTCACTAGTGACAAATGCCTGCTTATCCCTGGAATTCTTCAATAAGATCTAACAAATCATATCAAAGATGCTGGGGAAAGAGCTGGGTCTCTGATAAAAGCACTCTCTTAGATCCTTTCCTGACATTTCAGAATCTGAGGGTCCATGATTTTTTGAGGTTGTTTTTGAAGGAGCAGTGAAAATCAACTTACTATATAACCACTGCAGATGCACTAAAAATAATTACAATGGCATTATTTCAAGCCAAGAGAAAGCAGTCAGCAAATTTTAGCCCAGGTACTTTCAAAATTGCTTATCTTTGGATCCACTGTTACTTTCTTTGAGCATTTTTTCCAAAATGGATTTGGTGACACTCTCCATGTTTTAAACGCAACTGGCCCAGTGCAACTGGAAAATGATTTTCTGTGCTCACTCAGATGAATTTTGTGTGTGATTAATTCAGAAATGACTACTCTAGATTACATAAACAGAACACACCCACACTCATACAGAGTAGTTCAAAGTTACTGCCACTGTCACAAAGCCTGGGTTACTGTGTTCTTTCTGAGCTATAAGGTATAATAATCCTGTTTAGTTTACAGCAATTTGAGAGTCATTTGTTTAGAGTGCAGAACTATTTCTGGAACAAGACCGTATTATACAGTTCATTTATCCTCCAGAATACTAGGCAAAATGCATATTTTGAATGAAATTTAGCGTGCCGAATATTTTACATTAATTTTCCTAATAAATTCATAGTTTAGATTGATAAACACTGTATTTATAGAGCTAGAACGTTTAACTGGTAAGGGAAAGATGGGAGACAATACAAAGAAAATTTCAGGAAAATCTTATTTAGCTCAATCCCCATAGTATATCTTTCCAAATACTTGAAAATGTTAAGTTTCTTCTCCCTTGTTCCACATTGAACAAAGATTATATGCAAACTTTGCCCTTCACATAGTGATCAAACTTTATAAAAATAAGTAACATTTAGTGAATGACCTTAATGTTCTAGGCCTTGCTCTCAACCTTCTATGTGCAGTAATTTATTTGTACTTCTTCACAGCCCTTGAGTTTAGTAATATTTTACTGATAAGAAGACTGAAACATTATCTGACTAGTATCGGGGCAGAGCTGAGATTGGAACCCCGGGCATTCTGAACATTATTGAACCCACATTTTGAAAGTCAGTGACTTTCATCATTTCTTACTCATGGCCTATTATGTAAAATAAATTCCTTGAGATTCAGCGCGCACACACACACACACACACACACACACACACACTCACTCATGCAAACATACACTAAGAAACAGTTTTTTATTTGAATAAAGTGGCAGAAACTATGCATTTTTTATATTTTCCTCATCTATTTCATTTTTAAAATGCTTGTCCAAATCTACTAAACTGATCTTACAACCCATCACTATTTGGAACAATATATACAAGTGCACTATCTCTGTGAAGTGGAAAACAGCAGTTGCAAACGATCAAAATCCTTCAGATCCCTTTGTCTGAGCACTGAGGGTTCAGGAGACAGAGAAGGTGTTGGACGGTACGTAGTAGGTCATGCTACCTACTATGCTCTACCCAAGCAGCTATGGAGGAGTGCAGAATGTCTGGAGCTCCCATACAAGAACAGAGGGCTACTGCTTTCTTGCAGGCAGTGGGATATGTTAGGAAGAACATGCGTGTTGGAGCCAGAAAACTAGAGTTTGAAGCCTGGTTCTACTAAGTACTGGCTGAATGTTATCAAGTAAATTATTCGATTTCTCTGAGATCAAATTTCCTGCCTGCTATACTGGACTAGTGTAGCAGGTATTTTTGCTTCTCCAAATTATATGCCCTCGTCCTAATTATGATATCAGCCACAATTACAGTGGATAGTTGCATCTAAGCCCAGACTCACATTGACAGAATCTGTTTTTGTGTCTAGCTCTATGGCACTTCTGAAGCTCTTGGATCTGCTAGATCCAGCCACGTGCATTCTGAGAAATTATTGCCATGGAGGCAATCTTCAGTCAGGAGAAAATTCCACAGCTTCCTCTGTTTGGAGCAGATAAATCTGGAAATTTCTTCTACCTTTCCCAGAGGTTCCATACAATTGAGTCCCCATCGCCTTCAGAATCTGCTGAAATATACCCCGTATATTGCCATTTCCTCTTTCCTGCATAGCTTTCCTCACAACTTTCCTCCTACTTCCGGGATCATCTCCAAATAAACAAATAAACACCTGCACTCCGTCCTTCGCTTCAGTCTTCACTCTCAGAATAACATTCATGAACAGAAATAGAACTGACATAGCAGTGGTTTTGAGGGTTAAGTGACAGGAAATATAGTCTCTCTCTAGTGGAATGCCTAGTGCGTAAGAGACAGTGTATACTTTTCTAAATCAAAGTTTCCGTTATAGTATGAAAATGATCTTCTGAAGAGTAAAATCAAAATATTTGGGCCAAAGTATAATTTGAATTTAAAAGCTAATATCCATACTGTTATTAAGTGAAGAGACTAGAGTTCAAGCCCAGTCCAGTCCATAGGCATCTATAACTAAGAATATTTTTATAGATTTTAACCCAGAATTATTTTTTCTTAAGACCTTATCTGAAGGGTATAATTAAGGAAGTATATGGAATAAATCATTCTGCTGTATACAATAAACTGCTATGAATACATTTACAGATGTAGGAAGATGTTCAAAACACATTATTGAATAAAAACAACAGGCTGCTATTCGATATGTAAGCCATGATTCTATGTGTAAACATATTATCCACATGAGTAAATGTGCATATAACCAGTAGAAAAAACAATTTGATGGTTATATATTACAATTGTGGAGTAGTTGTCCCTTTAAGGATTGAATTCTAGATTTGGGCTGGCAAATACTTTGTCTTTATATTTTCTAATATTTTATTTTTGGGGTCAGCATATATTGCTTAAGTTAACTAAACACATAATACATTTGGCTCCATTGCCATTGCTTCCTCAACACCACCATGCAACCTTGTGGTAGGTATGCAAGGAAATTGAGATTCCTGTCCAAATGTCCTCATTGTGTTCTGTGGCTTTAATAGCAAAGAAATACAAAGGAATAGTTCCCAGTTTGACTCTCTGTAGAGTAAGGTAAAACTCCTATCTCCCAAAAACCGATTCAAGTCAAGTTGTATTAAAAACTAGCAAGAGTCTTGCCTGATTCTACCTACTTCCTTAAAGCTGGTATCAGAGATCTACGTCTCTTTCAGGGATCTGTTGAATTAAAGACAAAGAGTTAAGAAGACGGTCCCAAACTCAAGTCATGGTGACATGGAGAAAAAACTAAAAACGAATAAAAACCACAAAGAATAAGGGGAAGGACTTTGAGGTCTGACCCTGGGTGGAAAAGGTTAAGGTTTCTGTAATGAACATCTCTGAGGCAAGAACTGGCCCATGCCAACATATCCCTGTTAGCATGCTTAGTTCATCAGACACTATTACGGGGCCATAGTTAGATAGGATATACTTAAGTAAGACGTCCAATAATTTGTGACAACACAAATGTTAGAAAAGTTGAGCTAGAGTTTTAATTTGGGACTTTATCTCTGGTTTATCACATGGCTTGGCTTAGAAAGACAGCCTACTGCCAAAGATCTCTTTCCAAATAAAGGTCAAAATTTTGATTACAATACTGGCTATACCTGCCAAATTGAAGGAAATATACTGAGACTTGGAAGTGTGATATCCATTGTTTAGTTAATAAGTTGACCTTGCTCACAACAGTGATTAGGTAACAGGTGCTGGGAGATACTACAAAAGACTTCTAGATGCAAACGATCAATCAATCAATCACTTGAATGATTATACATGCCACTGTCTTTTTCTTTCAAATGCTAATAATAAAACCTGATCTTTGCTTGACCTTTATATGTAATAGCAACTTTACGTTAACAATCTTTTAATTTTCACTAATATTAATAATGAGAGTTTGAGCTTATCTTTATTTTATCAAGTGGACACTGAGGTTCTGAAATGCTCAGTCCTGGCCTAAGTAGAAGAGATAGTCAATGAGGGAGCTGCCTTTACAGGCAATCTATAGGTCTGCCTGAATTTTAAATTGGGCTTCGCTGCTTAATAACTTGGATAAATCATATAATCTTGTTCTGTCTCAATTTATTTTTATAACATAGACAAGCTTATAGTTCCTACTTCACTGTAAAGGCAGTTCTTACTTCACAAGTTTTTCAGATGCACAAATTTTACTTATCATAGTTTAGTTAAATAACAAAGTCTGCCAAAAACACGGCTCAAATTTCAATGACCAAGGTATATTAACTGTGAGAAATTGCATAAAGTACAAACTTGGCTGCTAGCTCTTTAGACCACAGATCACCACATAAATAACAGATACGTAGCATAGCCAGTGGTCTTTCACATCATTTCTTTCAAAGTCCCTCTGGGATTGGTCACTGTGCATTTGCTAGTCAGGTTCCACACAGACAGCAAAGTGTGTTGTTGTGTAGCTTTCTTGTCTCCCATTATGTAACATTTTACAAAAATTAATAATGAAGAAATAAATTTGGAAACAAAAATGAAAGTGTAATAAAGAAATGAAAAGTGATGACACTGGAAGTGAAGTTCAAATTGAAGGCAAATTTAGTTACTAATCAAACAGCTGACCTTGGGAATCTTGACATTATGGCCATTCAAGAGACTCTAGATGTATTGCCTAGCCTTCATGAAGAGGAACTTGTTAACACACATGAGGAAAGCAGTTATGATGAAAAGGTTGAAGATGTCCCAGAGTTACTGACAACAGCAAACAAACTTCACATTAAAGAGATCCTCAAGATATTTCACAGCATTGCCTGCAAAGGATAAAATGTTATTTGCTGATACCAACTTAGAAGAATGACAATTCACCAAAGCTTAGAAAAGATGTTTGCTCCATATTGTAAGCCATGTGATAAGAAGAAAGCAGGCTGATCAAGCTGCTGTAGGTAAGTTTTTACAAAGAAAAAAACACTTTCGTTCCCAGTGTTTCTCATAAGTTTAGAATGGACTGAACACATATTAGTTTTAATATTTTTCATATTCCTATACATTTATTCCCATCTGTAAGACAGTTTTTACTTTTTGACATCAAGTTTTAAAGTAATGGAACAATTACACTTTTTCCTATTGATTATTGAATTTGCTTTGTGAAGTTTTAGCTTGTGCAGACAAAGAAAACTGCTCACACTGCCATAAAGATTAAATGAGATAAACTATATAAAGTAAGCAGCATGGTGTTTGCTTACAGTTAAATAAATATTATTAGTTGAATAATAGTGATAACAATAAGAGCAATTTAACATTTGCATAAAATAATGATAATGACAAATTATTATTACTATTGATAGATCTGATGTCAAGGTAATTGCTGGAGATGTTAGACACCAGATGATAAGATTCACAGATCTTTCATTAGCCATTTCTCTCACTCTTTATTCTCCACTCAGAAATATAGATCACAGGCTAGTAAGCCCTCTTCACAAGTCCCAGGGGTCCATACCTTTGATGGTTGCTGAATGCCAAGGCTCCTCTGGCATCCTCTGGTGTTTCTGTGCTGTTTTCCTATCCAATAGCCTTGCCTTGACTTCCCTCTCCTTGCTCTTGCTTGCTCCCTTTATTTTTTATTTCTCTCACTTTCTCCAATATGGCTGACTATGACCAGGCTATTCCTACTAAATTTATTCGTAGCTTAAAAATAAACGTTGGGGGGGGAAATGAAAGATGGTAGCAACAATTCTGGGACAGTGGGTTGCATTGTGAGTACCAGAGGAGTCGGGGGAAGCCGGCCTTGGGTGTTTTACCTCAATCGTACATCCACACCAGCACTTCTCTGGACGTTTCTCGAAGATGGGAGAAGAAGAACAAAATTGTTTGTCCTGAAGAGCTGCCTGGAGAACCTCGGAGGCCAGTGATGTGGGGAATGTCCATTGACCAGCCTTTGGTTCGTTTGGAACTCAGTGACAAAAAAAGGAGTCCAAATAATTAAAGAGAGTCTCCTAGAAGCACAGGATATGGCAGTGAGAGACCATGATGTGCACTATGGTAGGGCTCAGATGCCATGGTATACAGATTTCACCATTTATTTGCAGAAAATAAACAAAAATTAAAGGCAAAGAAAATAAATAAATACAATAGAAAAATAAATGTGAGGCTGTGACTTCAAGTAGTGAAACTGAGACACTGAGTAATATTGAGTCACTTAGGCTTTGAAATCATAAGAAAACATAGGCCGGGTGAGGTGGCCCAAGCCTGTTGTCCCAGCACTTTGGGAGGCTGAGGCGAGAGGATTGCCTGAGTCTGCGGGTTTGAGACCAGCCTGGGCAACATGGTGAGACCTCATCTCTACAATAAATTTTAAAAAATTAGCTGGATGTGGTGCGTGCCTGGGGTCCCGGCTACTCGGAAGGCTGGGGCCAAAGGATTGCCTGAGCCCAGCAGGTCGAGGCTGCGGTGGCCAGGAGTGTGCTACTGCACTCCAGCTTGGGTGACAGAGTGAGATTCCAACTCAAAAAAAAAAAAAAAATAGAAAACATAGTCTGATTAAAGAAAAATATTAGTACTCATTTCAACAAACACCAAAGCTTTGTCCAAAGAAAAAGATATTTAAATACTGTCTTTATTTTATCTTCATTCTTCTCACTTTTTATAATTTTTCAGGAAAGCAGAATCTATAATTAAAAACTATAGATGAAAATGCCATGTTCCCCTGCGCGCGCGCGCGCACACACACACACACACACACACACACACACACACACACACACACACAAAAGATACTCATGTCCTAATTTCGGGAATGTGTAAATTTACCTCCCATGACAAAAAAGGTCTCCACAGATGTGATTAATTGAATGATATTAAGATGGGAAGATTTTCCTGGGTTATCTGTGTAGGACCTAAATGCAAAGAGGAGGAGGCCGAGATCGGAGTGACGTGGCCACCGTCGAGGAATACGGGCAGCTTCCAGAAGCTGGCAGAGGCAGGAGACAGTTTCTTCTCTTGAGTTTCCAGTGGAAGTATGTCCTTGCTGACACCTTGATTCTGACCCACTGGTACCGATGTCGAACTCTGGCTTCCAGAACTATGAGACAATACATTACTTTGAGCCACCAAGTTTGTGGTAATTAGTTGCTGAAACCACAGGAAACGAACACGCTATACTTCCAGATTTCGCATATTATCCCAGGTATCTTTTTGTTTGTGAGATTCACCCAAATCCACAAACATTCACTGAGTTTCAATCAAGTAAAAGGTGTCGAGGACACAGATTTGAGTAGAACAATTGTCCGTGCTCGTCATCTAAATAAAACAGAATAGTTAACCATGTAGTGCAATCTTCCCAACTCTGGGGCTTGGTTGCCAACAGCAGCATATTTGTGTAGGAGATACTATTTGGCCACTTAAAATCTAGGTGTAGACAAACACACTGACATCGAGATACATTCACACGCATAGATATATTAAAAAGACATTACCCCCAAATAATTTTTACTGTACACAAAAATGATCTAGAAGCATATGACTGAAGGCATTATCATGGTTTTCCCTAGTGAGTTTAGGATGCTTATGCAATATTTTGTTTAGTGTTTTACAATGTTCTGCTTTAAAAACAAAAGAAAAGAAGATGAAGTTTTTCTAAAAAAATTAAACATGTGTGGTTTGGTGCCCATTAGAAGAGCTTTCATGGTGTAAAATAACACAGAGGAGGAATCTAAGAGCTCTGTCCCAGTGATGTGGCCCACATCATAGGTGTCAGGCACAATCGTAGAATTGTCTCTTCTCCTAATGGAAAACTTGGCCACCTAGAAGAATATATGCCATATTCATTCGATGCTCAGATGCCATCCATCAAATGAAATAATCATTAATTTAATAACAGTTTTCAGAGGGGAAAAAATTTATCACTAGATTAAATATTCATAACCTAATCTCCAAATATTACAATGTGAAATGAAGTCTATCTTCGACTTAAGAGGATGTGATGGTTTTCAAAAATCAGTCTGGGCTTTTGTTCTGCTCAAGGCTAAAGTGAAATCATTTGTATTAAACAGAAACACTCCGGAGCGTGAGTATTCACAGTCCTCTTCAAGGTGTGAAGAACCACTGTCCTTCTCATGCTGCATCCTGCCTGGAAATGCTACCCACTCCCCGAGCATACACAATCACAGATGCCACCCCCAATAACCAGTGCCTCTGAGTGGAGGTTTCCAGAACCTAAGCACCAAGGCAGGCGGCATCAGGGAGAAATTCCTCTGATTGTGGCACTGTCTGCTTTGCTACTCCACCTTGAGAGCGTATCCGCTTACTGCTAATAGCGTCAGAAAGTATTTCTCAATTTGAAACCCAAACCAAACTGTGAACACATCACCCTTTTGTAGCTTTATAAAGCAGATGGACGTTAAGCTGACAAACCTCCAGACGGAGTCTAACATTAGTATCAATACTGTGAACTAAATTGGATTTTTTTGCTTTTGATTCTGAGTCATCTAGTTTGTAGAGTGTAGCCCAAGCATGTTAAACTGAGAACACCAACCATGAGAGGAGGTAGTTATTGCTCAGCACTCGAATTCCTGTTTCTGTTAGTTGGTGCAGCGATCCTTTCAGCTTTCTAAATGTGGATCCTTTGTGCTATTCTAATAACAAATTTCAATTTGGGGGGCATTATAGCTGCTGTGGGTCCACATAGTAAGCGTGAATTTTTTCAACTCTTTAAAGAATTAATATCAGTTCCGCTTTTGAGATGTGGAAACAGACACTTAGGGGGGTTTAGAAACTCAACCAGAGTAAACGAGCTTGAACTTGGTGGAGCTGGCATCTCACCTTAGCTCTGTGTGATGTGATCATTTATCTACTGACACTCTGGCTCATCTTTTATGGTGGACAGGCCTGTTGTTTTGTATACCCACTTAACAGGTTGAATAACTTGCTTTTTCATAGTACCGGAACCAGGCTGGACAGATTAGAATTGGTCGGAATGAACCACATGGCTCAAGATCTGAATCAGGTACCATACCAGTGTTGTGTGTGTGTTTTCATTATTTTTAATGCCCATTTTGCTTATCAGTTTCTTAATCATAATCTTCAATCTCTGGGCATTTATTTGCTAAATCTTAGGACAGACAATCAGTAATTAACAGTTATTATTCTGCCTGAATTCTAACCACGTTTACTTTATCATTGGGGTTTGTACCTGACCTACCCTTCCTGCTTTGTTAAGGGTAGTCTTCTTAATTCTCTGTGACCTCAGACAAGTCAGCTCTTCAATAAGTATGGAGTACTTACTACAGATACGCACTACGAAATTGCAACAGTGAACAAGACAAGCAAAAACCTACCAAAGTGAAAAGGAATAATCAAACAAATATTTATACTACAGTGCGATAGGGTGGCTACAGAAGGGTCAAGAGACTTGACTCTGGACTCTCCATCCTGGTCCATTGGTCTATATGCCTCCTCTTGCACCACTACCAGGTTGTTTTGATTATTGTAGCTTTATAATAAAGTTTAAAGTCTGGGAGTGTGATACCTCCCACTCTGTTTTCTGTTTTGTTTTTGCTGAGGATTGTTTTGGATATTCCTGGTCATTTATATTTCCATATGAATTCCTGTATTGTCATTTCTAGTTCTGAGAAAGAATGCTGCTGGCGATTTAATGAGTATTGCATTAAATCTGTAGATTGCCTTGAGTAGGATGGATATCTTAATAATGTGGATTCTTCCAGTCCATGAGCATGGAATAGTCTACCATTTGTTTGTGTCATCTTTGATTTCTTTGAGTAGTGTTTTGTAGTTTTGTTTTTTTTTTTGCAAAGAACTTTCACGTCTCTGGTTGGGAAGATGCCATGGCATTTCATTTTCTTGTGGCTATTGTGAATGGGATTGTGCTTTTTATTTGGGTTTCTGTTTGTTTATTGTTGGTGTATAGAAATGTGACTGTCTTTTGCACATTTTCGAGGTATACAATCATATCGTCTGCAAAGAAAGATAACTTGACCTCCTCTTTTCCTATTTGGATACCCCGATCTCCTTCTCTTGTCTGATTGCTCAAAACCCCAAGTGCCCATGACATAAGAGATCAGATAGATAAGTGGAACCTCATCAAGCTGACAAGCTTCTGCAAAACCAAAGAAACCATCAAGAGAGTGGGGAGACAGCCTACAGACTGGGAAAAACATTTGCCAACTGTTTATCTGACAAAGGCCTAACATCTAGGATCTGCAAGGAACTCAAACATGACAAAAAGGAAAAAAACCAAACAGCCCCTTACAAAGTAGGCAAAAGATATGAATAGACACTTCTCAAAAGAAGACATATGAGCAGCCAACAGATACATGAAAAAATGCTCAACCTCACTAATCATCAAAGAAAGGCAAATTAAAACCACACTGAGATACCACCTAACTCCAGTTAGGATGGCCATCATCAATAACTCCAAAAACAACAGATGCTGGAGAGGATGCTGGGAAAAGGGAACACTTCTACACTGTTGGTGGAGGTGAAAACTAGTATAACCTCTGGGGAAAACAGTTTGGCGATTCCTAAAAGATCTAAAAATAGACCTTTCATATGACCCTGCAATTTCCCTTTGAGAATATACCCAAAGGAACTCAAATTGCTCTATAAAAAAGATACCTGCATGTGCGTGTTTATTGCAGCATTATTCACAATAGCAAAAACATGGAACCAACCTTGCTGCCCATAGAAAGAGGATTGAATTTTTGAAATGTGGTACATATACACAATGGAATATTATGCAGCCATAAAGAAGGACAAACATATGGACTATAGGGCAACTTGATTGGACTTAGATTCTGTAATACTGAGTGATCTATCACAGAAACAAAGAACTGAGTATCACTTGTTTTCACTCATAAGAGGACCCTGAACAATTATTGTAATACCATAAGAAAAGGATTGGCAGTAGTAGGAAACTGCCGGGGTCAGGGGGACACACCTCCTCAACAAGGGTACCGCATAATGAATATTTGTATACCTAACCCTGAGTTGTACCCCACATCTTTAAAATTAAAAAAATGTTTTTAAAAGAGACTTGCCTCAGAAAGTGACATTGTAGCTGAAACCTGGATGACAGGAGTCAGATTGACAGAAGAGATTGGCATTCCTGACAGTGTGAAAATCATGAGGGCCTTAAGTCATGTGACAACATGCAAGCTCTGGTAAGATCCAAGGAGCCTCAGAAAGGCTGAAGCCCAGAGACTAGTCTCAGGAGAGTGGTGGAACAATGGATAATGATATGAGAGAACTAGATGAACAACCGATTATTGATATCTTCATAAGATATTTTATGGAGTTTTGACTTTATCATAGACCATTGAGGCACCATTGAAGATATTCTTTAAGTCAAGTGATTATAAGATTCACAGAGCAGAGAATAAATTAGAGGCATAAAATATAGGTGGAGGTAGGAAACCAGTTAGAAAATCTGCGATAATGATCCTGGGATGCAAAGTCGATGGCTTGGACTGTATTGGTATCAACAGAAATGGCGAAAAGTGTGTGAGATGAATGAAGGTCATGGAATTGACAGGAGTTGGGATGTCCTAGACATGGTGAATGAGGGAAAGAAAAGCTATGGATGTCTGCCTGGACCTTTTCAACAAACCTAAGAAACAAACTATGAAAATCCTGCCATTACTGGCTTCCATCATTTAATGCGCTTTGATTCTTAGCCTTTAAAGCCTATATGGTGTCCATTCCCGGTGTTAGTTACGTTCTTGTGCTCTAAGTAGTAGAATCCCTGATTCAGATGCACTTAAACGATACAGTAGGATTTCAGCTCAGATATCAGGAAGCCCAAAGAAAGAATAGTCTTTAGGGGTTGTTGATTTAGCCACTCTATTGTAGCTTCAGGGATTTTGTTTCTTTCCACACTCCTCTATTTTCTACAAGCACCAGCTTCAACCCAAGTCTGGTCTTGTGTGTGTTCATAAGATGTTTTCTTACCATTTCCAGCAAAAGAAGGAGTCTGACTACTATTTCTCAGGAAATAGAACAGATTTTGCTTTGCATCTCATTGGCTCAAATAGACATAAGCCTACTCATCTCTGACAAATCTCTAGCACTAGGTATGGAAATACTATGCTCGCCTTAAACTAATCACCTACAATGAAATGCCACGTGCGCATGTTTATCCTTCTGCTTTGACACCACCATTTCTTTATTGGGATCTGATTCTTACTCTATCTCCAAGTTCCTTATCAGGCCTGGAAATGGTTTGCTTTACTAGATCTTAGAAAGAGATTTTGGCTTTGTTTTGTTTTTTTCTTAGTACACTAGGCATTTATTGTAGTACCAGGCATAGAGAGAGACCTGAGAAGTATTTGCTGAATGTAAAAAATATGTGTTGAGTATTGTATGTTAGACACAGTTTAAATGCTTTCATAACTCTTATTTAATATTTTTTGTACCTTAAGCTTATCTTTCTAAATTATAACTTAGTAAGAATAAGGACCCCCTTCTTAATTTGTGGCTCGCATCACTAAGAATAACAAAGATTCAGTAAATACCTTTGGAATAATTTGAATCAGAACTATAGAATTTGAAATCATAGAATACAAAATATATCTATATCAAGATTTCCAACTTATGAAGGAGGAACATGATATAGAGAACTGTGTACAAATTAATTTAAGGTGGCATAATTAATTATGACAAAACTAGAAATTATAACTCAATCATCTGATTCCAAGTTTAGTGGTAAGTGACTCTTTGATATGTGTTGTGATTGCTATCTGTTCATAAATTATTACTTCTGAATTCATAGTTTGACTGCATTATTTTTTCCAGTCTCTGTGGGGAATTAAAAAAAAATAGCTAGCACTCCCATTCAAGTATTAACCAGGCCTAGCCTTGCTTAGCTTTTGAGATCATATGAGATTAGGTGTGTTCAGGGTGGTATGGCCATAGACTGAAATAGATATCACTGCCCCTGTATTTCTCTTGATCTTTTTGTAATGATAACACAATCATTATGAGAGAAAAAAAATACCATAAAACAAAAAACCCCAATAACAATCTATATCTTTTATCACTAAGATTAGAGAACTTTCTAGTCTTCATTAGAGGATTTCTCAAATGAATAAATGCGATACATCCCCCCATGACTCTGCTCCCAACACAGAAATAAATGTGATTGCTATGTCCTTCTTGAAAAGAATGCCAAAAGAACCCTTTGGGTACTTCTTGCACTAAAAAAAAAAAAAAAAAGAAAAAAAGCAACCAAAACACTCAGAAAAAGAAAGGTCCCCATCGTGTTGTGCTTCACTTGATAGCCCTTATTAAACATCAGGACTTCCCCACATAGACAATCTAGAACTTTTTTCCTCCTCTATTCTAAATCTGCAGTCACTACTCCATCCTGGTTATGCCACCTCTCATTAGAAGTCTTTCATTGTGTATGGAAAGCATTCGATAAGCATCTACTATGTACTGGAGAACTGTAATAGGCACTCAGGTGGGGAAAAAGGATAAAATGGGGTCCCAGCTCTCGATGAGGTGCTGATTCAACAGAAAGTCACATAGAAGGCAAGTAATCTTCACAATTACATACACAGTCCTAGGGAATCGGAGAGGGGAGATATATAGCCCACACTGGCGTTAAGACACAGTTTCTTGGAGGAGAAAATACCTGAACTAAATTTTAAGAAGCAGATGAACAGGAATTAATTAGGCAAAGTTAGAGAAAGACATTCCAAGCCAAGAGAAATAGCAGAGCGATGGTGCAGAGTAGATTGTGAGGATGGTAGAAATCGTGGGGAATGTGTAGGAAGGCTGGTTATAAGAGAAACGGAAGTCAGTATGAGCCAAAACATGAAGAAACTTGCATGCAGGATGAGGGTCTTGAGATATAAACTACAGCAACTGGGCAGTATTTTAGTGGTGCTGAGCAAAATAATCAAATCTACAATTTAAAAATATGGGTAGCACAGTGGCTGAAAAAAGGCAATACGTGACCTCAAAGGCAGTAAGACCTCTGGGAATCTGTGGAAATAGCCCAAATAAGAAATGAAGAAGCCACAGAACAAGCAGTAGCATGTAGACCGGGGGATGGATGTGAAAGGTATTCCAGAGGTAGAACCAAGAGATATTTCAAAGGTAGATCCATGTTAACCAGATATAAAGGTGACCGAAAAGGCAGGATGGGGCAACCCCCTCAGGTCCCCTCCCACTGTGGGAGCTTTTCTGTCCTCTCAATAAATCCTGCTTTCTTAAAAAAGAAGAAGAAGGGAGGAGGAGGAGGAGGAGGAGGAGGAGGAGGAGGAGGAGGAGGAGGAGGAGAAGAAAGAAAGAAAGAAAGAAAGAAAGAAAGAAAGAAAGAAAGAAAGAAAGAAAGAAAGAAAGAAAGAAAGAAAGAAAGAAAGAAAAGAAAAGCAGGCTGGCTTTGAGTGTTTACATTTGCTTGATATAGGGTGATAGTGCTGGATCTAGGATGATAGAGTTAATCATTAAGAGTAAAAACTCAAAAGAAAGAGCAGATTTAAAAGAGGAGATACAAGGTTAAATTTGGACACGCCAGGAAGACTAAATTCAGGGATTAGGTGCTAAACCCAATTCTGACATTATTTAGTTGGAAACCCCTGAGATAGTTTTTGAATGTTGCTATTTTTTTCTTATTTGTCAAATGTCATGTTTGTGTCTTAGATTTACAACCTAATTACAGCTCACAGCCTTGAAATATTTATAGTTTTTTTTTTTTGGTATCATAACCTGGAAGAGGAATGTAACCAGCAGACCATCCCCTCAAGGCCAGTCTTTTAGTAAAGTGACCAGCGACATGATGTGTAGAAGCAGTGATCAACAAGCTTTCTTAAAGCCTATAATCTCCTCATTTTTCTTTTCTCATATAATTAAGGACAGGGTAGCTTCTATCAGAAAAAATGTGGAATGATGAATACCATTAATCAGAGATCAAATATAAACTGAAAGGATTATTGAAACTTTGGTCAAAGATAAAATCAAATTTTGAATTATTTGTGTAGGCAAAAAAAAAGAAAAGAAATTAAGTGATGGATTAGCAACAATGGTTAAGTTTTTCTGCTTTAGAAAAAATATTCCACATTTAAAGGAGATATGCAAAAAGAGAGCAAATACTAAAATTTTGTTCAATAGGGCACAGGGAGGATCTTAGGATGAGTTAAGGCTAACAATGTCCTGATATGGGTTTTCCTGTTGGAAGCAGCACATCATTTCCAGGAAAAATCTGAAAGAGGAATGCGCCAGACCCTGATGGAAGCAGGAAATGGAACTGGCAGTCCCAGACCTCTCACAGGGTCGACTCAGACCAACAAGCCTCAAATTGACATTGGCTGAACCCAACTGTAGATTAGCTGGATCTGCGTGTTTTTCTTGTCATCAAGCTTCCAGTAAAAAACCCACCAGGACAAGTTTAACCTGGCTGTTAATTTAGTTTGAGTGAGGTCAAAGTCTTCAGCTAAGAAATCATAGCTCTGAGAGACTAACAGACTTCTGGGAGACTTGAGGAAGTTTGATTAGAGTGTCTCATTTTATCTTAAGAGTATTTCCGAATCTCCAAGCATGGGCATTTTCTTTTGTAAGAAATGCTTGTTCTGACAATAATGTAAAGACGCATGGAAGTGTTCATATTCATTCTTGATAATCACTGCTCTCAGAAGACAATGACATTAATTTGAGGGTAGACCACTTAGTAAAGACAACCCCTTCTATGCACTCATTCATTCCCTTAATACGCTTGCTCATTCGTCCATGCAGATATTTATTCACATCCAGTTATATTTAAGAGATAGCCTGTGTTGGTTGGAATTCAGGAGTGAAACTTTGAAACTTCTCTGTTTCTCTTCTTTTCATCTGCTAATATGGATAATGATGATCCCTATGTCATAGGATTGTTGTGAGGATTGGTGGACTTATATATATATATATACAGTTCTAAAAACAGTACCCAGAAAATGAATATCACTCAGTGGACCTCAATGAGTATTGTTTATATTACTAGTTTCCTTGTTAGATTATATCCCATTCTATTCTCAATGTCCACCTTTTGTTCTGGAGATTGTAGGAGGGAGCGTACTGTATATTTGCTTGTAATGCAAAATCTGGATATGATTCATAAAGTAAACACACACTGATAACAATAAAACTATATTTATTTTTGTAGTTATTGTTTACTATGTTGAGCCTTTTACATATGTTATATCATTTAATTGGTGGATTCAATATATTACCCAGTTCCTGTATGTGGTAGGCCGAATAATGACCACCAACACTACTACCCAGAACTTGTGACTATATTAGGACATCTGGCAAAGAGAAATTAAGGTTGCAGGTAGAATTAAGATCGTTAATCAGGTGGTCTTAAGATAAGATTGTCCTAGGTATCTGAATGGATTCAGTATAATTGCAAGGGTCGTTATAAGTGAAAGAGAGAGACAGAAGAGAGAGAACCAGAGAACTGGCAGTGTAGATAACGCTTAGCCCAGTGTTGCTGGCCTTGAAGTTGGAGGAAGTAGCCATGAGCAAAGGAAAATAATCTGCCTCTCAAAGCTTGGGGAAAAAAAAGGGAAACAGATTCTCCTCTAGAACCTCCAGAAGGAATGTAGTCCTGCTGACACTTTGATTCCAACCTGGTGAAACCTGTCATACTTCTGATCCACAGCACCATAAGATAATGAATTTGCCGTGTTTTAAATCATTATGTTTGTGATAATTGTTACGACAGCTGTAGAAAACTTATGTACTTTGTGTTGTGCTCATCAATTGTGACCGATCGGGAGTTATTGCAGTGTCAAAAATATTCTTGAATGATGTAGTAATTGCTTGTTAAAGACATTTACCCTTTGGGTGAAGATGAGAAAACAGCAAGCATAGTGAAAATTAGGAGGAGAATGAGCCGTGGAAGTGAGAGGTATGAAAATTGAATTTTAAAAGGCATGGATGGAGTAGCCGTAGGTTCTTGAGTAACTTTGAGTTCTGGAGCATCTGTGAGATTCAAGAGTAGCTGTGGGATTCTAGAGTAACTAGAGATCTGTGATAACTGTGGGATTCTGGAGTAACTGTGGAATTCCAAACCCCAGGACAAGGCAGAGGTTGGCACACTGTTGGGCTCTCAGTTGTGTTTAACGTGGGGGATATTTTTCATAAGGGTTTAGACTTACTTCCCACTATTGTTTTGAAAAGGCAAAACAAGAATTTATGAGCCGCAGAGGAAGATTGATTCAACTAAGGTAAAAGCCAGCATGCTGGATAGCAGAATCCTTTGTCAGGGAGGCAAAGCTGCTCTTAGCTGCCAAGATGCTCGAGAAATCAGTGTGCCACCAATGGGTCACAGAGGACCAAGGTATTCATACTCTTAGTTTGTGAGTACAAAATCAGGGACGGAGCCTCTGACTAGTCACTTATCACCAAGAGCTGCCTTCTTTCTTTACCTATAAAGAAAAAAGGGGCTGTGTTGATATTTTTATTTTCTCTGTGCAAAACATTGTATGAATCATCGATGTAGAACATACATTTTCATGCACACTAAAATAAATGTTCTCAAAGAGTCTAGATTATTTTTAAAGTCTATGTGAAGAGTCAGGGGGAGAAAGCAGGAGATTAGAACTCATGTGTTTGGAGCTAATCTTTGTCACCTTCAGTGCTCCTCAGTCTTCCTCATTCCGCCCTCACCACAGTACCACAGGCAGGCGGTATTTGCATCTGGTCTGTTTAGAGAGGTGCAGGTGATGAGCATGAATCAAGTAAGGGATAATGAATTAAGAAAATGTTAAATGGTACACGGGGCTAGCTTGGTGTAGGAGAAGACAGAGCTAGGCTGGCTGCCCTTGTGTAAAGAGGCTGATCCCTAGAGGAACTGAAACTCATTGTGGCTGAAGAGGATCTGGCTAGGGTGGACTTGAGAAGGACAAAAGAGGACATCCTGGGTAGAAGAAGAGCATGGGCAAAGACTCGAACTATGGGGTGAGAAAGCAGTAAGTGTGAACACAAGCCTGACTGAAGAAACTGTGGCAGTTAGCTTGACTAAGGAGGGGGATATCTAATTTCAAAGACATTGAGTTTCAAGCATAAAACTGGACCTTAAGCCCTTGGCCTTGGGAAATATCTTTGACGATAATATCAGAGGAAATCAGACTAAAAAATGAAGCGGAACACAATCTATGAGTTTCCGAATGAGAACCTGTTTCTAAAATCTCTTAGGAATACTATGTACAGTTGTAATTTTAACTTTCTGAAGTAAATAAAGGATCTAAGATCCCGTTGGGATGATCTTTTAAACAAACATTCTCACTTTGACCTAACTTAACAAATATTTGTAGAGAACTTACTTTGTGCCAGACCCTGCTTTAGGCACTGGCAACACGTAGATGAAGAGAATAATTTTCCTTCTTTTGATGAAATCATATTCTGGCGGTGGGGAGAGCTATGTCCAGCACGCATATCATAAGGGCCAATCCAAGCAAGATTTCATATGAGACAAAGACAAATCTTGCTTCTCCTACTGCCTCAGATGATAAATGTGTCCAGATCTTGGGAGCCAGATTTTGGGAGCACATCTAGAGAATTCCCTAAATTACTAACTTCCCCATCATCATACTTTCTTTCTTTTCCTTTTTTTTTTTTTTTTTTTTGAGTTCAAGCCTTGAAGAAACCATTCAAATGAGGTGTCTGAATGCTAATTATAGAAACAAAATACAATGGCTGACACACAGTAAGTGATCCCAAAAATGTTTACTTAATTGAATGTTTATAATGATCTAGTATGTCATCTCTGCGCTGATGGGAGGATTGCATTTTAACAAGGAGCTTCCTTGCTTTCATCCCAGGAGAAAAATGGCCCTGGTGAAAAACTCTCATGTTTTCAAAGATAATGGGGCAGATAATTTTGTAAAAAACTTTTAAATGTTTGCTAAATCACCTTATGTAGGTACCCACTCATAAGAGGCGGGATGATGGTGACTTTTTTTCCACAATGACGTGTGAAATAACTCTGTCTCATTTAATCCTTATAACTCTGTAAAGTAGAACTTATTTTTTCTGCCTTATAGATGGAGAAACTGAGGTGAAGTGACTTGTAGAAGTTCTCTTAGCCAGTAAGCAGTAGATTCAAGATCTAAACTAAAGTGTGCCCAGTGTGAGGTTTCATGCTTTTTGTATACTCACTGGCAGGCCCATTCACACCTGTGCAGCCCATAAAGCAGAAATACACACAGACATACCCATAAATAGACTACTTGCTGTTCAAGATTTTGGCCACCTGAGGTTCCAATTTCCGACAGGACTTTTCTGGAACTCTGTTTCTCAGATGTAAGTGGGGGCTTTCCTGTGAACTACAGTACAAATTGCCCATGAGCATCTGAATAATTTCATAGGTCCTCCGATCTGTTTTACCTGGTAAGATGCCATCTCCAGCTGTTTCCCAAATTAACGTGACCAGGGTAGGCCTTTACAGCAAAACAAACTCACTCATGCTTTCCTTATTGAGAACTGCCTAGCCTGATTAACCATAAAACGTATCTTCACAGTAGATGAATTTCTGATACAACAAGTGGATACAGCCACCTCTCAGCTTTTAATTCCACCCTGTGCTCTGCTGAGTCATCAATTCCAAACTAGCAAGTCCAGGAAAGCTGAAGGGGCCAGGCTAGCCATAGTAAAATACAATTCTCCTTAAGCTACTCATGTGTCAAGACTTAGATGTTAAGGCCAACGGTCAACTACCAAAAAAGTCTTGCAAATTATAGACTATTAAAATCAGAAAATATCTGAAGACTTTTCATTTCTCCCTTCATTATTGTAAAGAAACCATGCCTGTGAAAAGGAAAATTGTTTTTTGAAGCATAATGTTGCTTCCTTTACATAATGCTATGCCAGCATTTTTTAATAAATCGCATCCATGAGACATTTTTATTGACTGAGCACACACTCTTTGCCTCATTCATAGAGTCTCGCCCTAGAGGAACTTGCCATAATGTTGAGAAGGCCAGAGTTATGCATATATTCAATAACTTGGCAGTGATGCCAGACAGAAGATAATCAGCCTGACAGGAACATGCTAGAGAAACGACACTAGTGTTCTCAATTCCTTCTTAATGGTTCTATGAAAAACAAATGGTTTTATGAAAAACAAATACTGTGATAAAAAATAGGTTTTTTTTTAAATAAGAGAAAATGTGTTTATTGGGGTCTAATATGTGCCATATGTCACAGCAGGCACTTAGGTTTCTTTTGACAGAAAAACAAACAAAAAACCCTGAGGATCAGGAAAAACACCCTATGCATAACCAACCACACAGGCAATAGATTGCAGACTAGGCTCAGTTTGATTTGAAATGCTGAGCTCATTCTAGTGGAGCACATGACTTCTCTTTGGGGAGAAAATGAAAAAGCACAGCTTTCTGAAGATATTCCTAAGATTAGAGGCCTTTAGTCATTTTGCTCATTGCTCACGGAAATGTGATGTACATATGTCAATTTAATAAACAGTGAACCAATTTTATAGCTATGGCTTTAAATATGAACAAGTCTAATGAGCCCATTTGTTTTGGGAAATTTTAATAATACTGCTAAGGACAACTTTTACTGCTTTAGGTAAGGAAAAAGAAATACGTATAATGAATAAAAATGCACTAGTGTTATTGAAAATAAATTTTATATCTAGGACCTAAAATGTAAAGAAGAAATAATAAATACATTAGTAGCTAAGATTTCAGTAGCGTTGCTGTTAATTTTTGATAATAATTCTACTTCTCTAACTTAAAAAAAAGAACAAAACCCTGCAAGATAAGAAGTAATTCCATCACCAGAAGAGGCGATACAATAATTTACTTTGCAGGATATCAGGAGAATAGGCGCCAAGCCAATTAAATATCTCTGGCAAATTGGAGCAGCAGGAAACAACTTGAAAAAGCACTTGCTTAGAAGTAGCAGGACTGAGGAGGAAAATCTTCCATACAAAGTTACTACTTGATTTTCAGAAAGTCATTGATGGACAACATTTGACCCATAGGACTGGTAAGAGACACCTGGCAGACATACTGACTTTAAAAGAGCTAATTATTTAATCAACAAACAATATCTGAGCACCTAATAACTGCTATGTATTTTTTTTTTTACATGCAAGGAAGCTCTTTGTTGAGAAAGACAGGCAAATTAATGAACAATTAAAGGCAGTGAGATATGTATCATGATATACTTGACTTGGAGAGAGCATAAGGAGGAGAGAGACTGTGACCTACTGATGCACTTGAATTTGTGGAAGCATGGTAGATAGATTTGTCTTAGATTGAAGAGCTAAGAGTTCCCGGGAAAGCTTTAAGAGAGAGAGGATTGAGGTGAAATCACTTTGAAAGGATGAAAACGTAGGACAGGTGAATCAAGAGTGGAAGGACTTTGACACTATGTAAAAATATGATGGCATGATGGACCAGATCCTATAATGGGCATGGAAGTCGTACGGCAGGATGGTTGGCAATGGCTTGGAGAGGCAGTCAAAAACTAGTTTATGCAAAGCCTTGTGCAACAGTCCATGGACTGGGTCTTTATTCTCAGTTAGATGTCTCCAGATGTCTCCAGATTTCAAGGTGCATGCATATCATTCAGCCGGGAAATTCTTACTTAGGGGATCTAATCTGATATCCAGATATCAGCATTTTAAACAATCTCTCCAGGCTATTTCAATTGTATAGTCTTGTGATTACAATCCTAAAAGACACTGCTGAGCAAAAACTATTAAAAGAATTTCAACTTGGAGAGAGTTAGCCATGTTTGTCCACTTAAAGGTACATTCTGGTTGACTAAATTGGATGCTCAAAAAGAGAAGGCTGGGTGATTTCTTAGTAGGCTATTGTTATAATCTGGGTAAAAAGTGATACATTCGTGAATTAAGAATAAACTTTTGGCCGGGCTCGGTAGCTCAGCCTGTAATCTCAGCGCTTTGGGAGGCCGAGATGAATGGATTGCCTGAGTCTGCGAGTTCGAGACCCACCCGGGGAACTTGGAGAGACCTCATCTCTACAATAAATCAAAATTTAGCCGGGCGTGGTAGCGCGTGCCTGTAGTCCCAGCTACTTGGAAGGCTGAGGTGGAAGGATCCCTGGAGCCCAGCAGGTCGAGGCTGCGGTGGCCGGGAGAGGCCACTGCACTCCAGTCTGGGCAATGGAGTGAGACTCCAGATCAAAAAGAAAAAAAAGGAATAAACTTTTTACTAAAATCCAGAATCTACAAGGAACTCAAACGCGATGAAAAGAAAAAATCAAACAGCCCCATTAAAAAGTGGGCAAAAGACATGAAAAGACACATCTCAGAAGAAGTTATATGGGTAGCCACAGACATACAAAAAAGTGTTCAGTCTCAATAATCATCAGAGAAATGTAAATCAAAATCACACTGAGGTACCACCTAACTCCATTAAGAATGGCCATCATTAATAAAACAAACAACAACAGATGCTGGTGAGGAGGCAGAGAAAAAGGAACACTTCTACACTGCTGGTGAGAATGCAAACCAGTGCAGACTCTTTGGAAGACAGTGTGGCAATTTCTGAAAGAACTTGAAATTGACCTTCCATATAACCCAGCAGTCCCCCTATTGGGAATATACTCGGAGGATCTCAAATCATTCTACAAAAAAGATACCTGCGTACACATGCTTGTTGCAGCTCTAGTCACAATAGCAAAAACATAGAACCAACCATACTGCACTTTGAAGCTGGACTGGATTTTAAAAATGTGGTACAAACTGGGTTCGGTGGTTCAGCCTGTAATCCCGTGCCTTTGGGAGGCTGAGGTGAGTGGATTGCCTGAGCCTGCGGGTTCAAGACCCGCCTGGGCAGCGAGACCTCATCTCTACAATAAATCAAAAACTAGCCGGGCATGTTAGCGCATGCCTGTGGTTGGAAGGCTGAGGCGGAAGGATAGCCGGAGCCCAGCAGGTGGAGGCTGCGGTGGCCGGGAGCGGCTACTGCACTCTAGTCTGGGCAACAGAGTGAGACTCCAACTCAAAACAAACAAACAAACAAAAATACATATACACAATGGAATATTATGCAGCCGTAAAGTAGGACAAACATATGGATTTAGCAGCAACTTGGATGGATTTGGAGTCGATCATACTCAGTGCTCTATCACAGAAACAAAGGGCAGAGTACCATATGTTCTCACTCATGAGTGGACCTTGAACAATTATCACAATACTATAAGAAAGGGATTGGCAGTAGTGAGAAACTGCCAGGGGAAGGGAGGGTGGGATTGGCAGTTGAGGGAAACTGCTAGGGGAGGGAGGGGCACACCACCTCAACAAGGGTACCTGCACAATCAACATTTGTTTACCTAACCCTGAATTGTATTCTACATCTTAAAAAGAAAAAGAAAAAACTTTGTAATTTATTAGACATAGGAAGAGGAAAGAATCAAGGATGACTACCTAAAACTGGTGCTGTTATGCAGTGAGGGTGTACAGGAAAATGTGTAGGCTGAACTGGAGAAAGCTCTGAGCTGAGAATAGGCATTCTGTGCCCGGCTTCTTCCCAATTGTGGTGTGAGTGGGTGTAATGGAGGCCATGAGATCAGCATTAGACATGGAAATTGAGTATTTATCAATCAATTAATGTTAGCTAACGTCAGAGATTAGAAATGTAAAAAATATAAAAAAGCAAAGGAAACAAAGACAACAGAATTGTAGAGAACTTTGCCTTTGTTTCAAAATAGAAACTTGGAAAAAATAAATAATTAAGAATGAGTAACCAGAAAAAGACAGAAGGAAGTCTAAGAGAAAGGGCCATCACTAAGGTAAAAACAAAGTGGTTTCCTCAAAAGAGGGACTGGTTCACAGTGTGAAAATAATATTGGAATGACAGGCTCATATTGACCCACAGTGTCCAATGGCCTATACATGACACTAGATGTATGTTATTATTTTGTATTTTCACCATGACTACCTGGAAGGGACAGTTACTCCAGTATTACAGAAGATACTGAGACACAAAATAAATTTGTCAATTACCCAAATTCACACAGCTAATGAGTGGAGATGGTCAATTTCAAACTGACTTCTACCCAATCTGGAAATCTGTGTCCCTTCCTCGCTCACAGGCTGCCTTCCGAAAAATTTGAGTAAAAGGAATATCAGTGGACTGATATGAGTATGTGGAAAGGTATATAAAATGAGGTAGGATGCAGGACTGCATGTCAATGACTCTTTTTAAAACCTTGTCTCTGAAAGTCCCCCCCAAAATGTAAATTGAGATAAAGAGATGTGGAATTCAGAAAAGAGTAAATCACGCTTCAATGCTAAGAAAAAAGACGCAACAGAGAAAGAGAATACACTGAAGCTGCGGGGGAGACAGACATGAGGCATGACTTTTACAGTAACAGAGCAAGTCAAAATTAGAGCCATGGCAGTAGACATGGGATGGTAAAGAAGGAATCAAGGATAGAAATAAGTCCGTGGTTAGACGAGGAGAGGATGAATTTAGAAAGGTCCAGCCAGGCACGTGGTTTCTATGTCCTTAATGATTTAGGAGATGTTTGCTAAAAATAATGGGGTCTGGTGCTAAAAGAGGGGTTTGAATGAAATGAAGTAAAAGTCGAAATAACCCCTAAGAGGATGTTAAAACTATCGGTGATCAGAGTGACCAGGCATCTTAAATGGTCTAGGTCAAGATGGGGACCAAAGGACATGGGATCCTCTCAGCTTCCATGGTCACGTAACTCTCAGGCACTGATGTCCACTTTTGACGGCCTCTGTGATCATACCATACTGGCTAAAAATCACTGGAATAGAACATTCTGGAGAGGATTCATTGAAGATGTGAGGGTTGGGGTGAACTGTGAAAGTAGAACAGGATGTGGGCTGATGGAGAGGTGGGAGGAAGCTTTCCAAGAGGAAAAGTGAGCATTGAAAAGCGTCATCCAGAGGCTGTAACTTAGCACGGGGTGAGGGTGGGGGTTGTAAAAGAAGGTGAGGGGGTGGAGAGGGATACTACTGAGGGACGTTGAAAAATGGAATAAAATGAGCCTTAGTCTCTGGAAATAACTCCACTCTAGCTGAAGAAGTTGGATTTCATCCATTGCCACCGTTTTAAGAGAATAAAGTCGCCACTGGTTTCACCAGCCACCTGCCTGCAACTAATAGATGTTCATATGTCATTATGTCATAGAAAAGGAACAACATCCTTCTCTGTGTTGGAAAGAGATGTACATACACTCTGTCTAATCTTGACACACTCTGCAAGGTGGGTTATGCCTATTTTGGCCAAGGATACTCAGGTAGGAAGCAGACAGGTGAAAGCCCACATTCCCACCCACTGGATTCCAGTCCACAACTCTCCTAGGGAGATTATGCAGATGTATCAACATAAACTTTATAACCAGAGCCCCCCTGCGTGCGAGAGGAAGACTTTCTCTCTTTGTCCTGATGGTCTCAGTGATTTTTGAAAATCAAGGGACAAGTTCTGGGGCTGCTTCAGGAAAGAAATAGAAAAGGCAAGAATTTCCTTCATCCCAGGTAAGTGAGAGAAACAACAGGAAAGGGTTTGGGTTCTGTGTGTTATGTCGTTTTCACAGCCCTTGGTACCAGGAGAAGGTAGCCCTTGGCTACCAAGTTTCGGGGAGCCAGGATCCCGGAAATCTGGGATTTGAGCAGCATTGAACCCCCAATTAATTTTTTTTTCTTTTTCTTTTTGCAGGTCTTGCCTCTGGTAACTTTCGGCCAGGCTACTGGAGGTGGAGTGGCGACACTGACAGCTGTTCTCAGTAGACATGTCCCTGTGACTCTTACCCCTTTTGAAGGATGAACTAGATTCACCTTTGTTGATAGTGGGAGTACGGGAACCCAGGGACACATCAGCTCTGGTTATATATTTATATATATGAGAGATATATATATATATATATATATATATATATATATATTATACACACATTGTTAACACAGCTTAGTCTTTTCCATCATATTTCTTTAAAAATTAAGCAATTTTCCACTGCCCAAATGTTCAGATCTCCTTTCCCCCAGATATATAGCTTAGAAAGACAACCAACCCGAACATCTAGACAAAAAGCCAAGAGCACATAGCTTCTCAGGAGATGGCAAAGAACACATGTTTCTTTCTTGGTTGAATTGAGGAATGTCTTTGGCCTCTGCTTGGCCTTAGCGTTCCTCTGAGCTAGCTGAAGTGCTTCAGGCTCTGTAACTGTGATGAATCGATCCTTGTCTAATCTACACTACTCTGTAATGCCAATATGAAGTCACTTTGCTCCAGTAAATCATGTTGACATCTTCCCTTGCCTTTATTTTGTTTCATCCTAATTCCTCAGCATGGGTTCCAAGGCCTGTCACAATTTGGAAAAACTACAATCTCCCAACATCTTCATCATAAAGACAGGCTAAGAAGCACTTCCTAACGTCAGATGTGTGTTGTGGTTTCTAGGACTGGATTTAAGATGAGTAAAGACATGCTTTGATGGGCCTTCGAGAATGTATTCCTGCAAATTTTATCTTCTGGTAATGCAACATTAGGCTATGAGGAATTGCATCACAGAGTAACACTGAACAAGCTTTTAAGTTGAATATAAATAGCTGCCTCTGATCATAATGGCTACCATTCTTTGTGCCTGACACTGTTTAGGTGTTTATGTAAACTATGCTACTTAACCCTCAATATAATCCTGTGGCATAGGTTATTAACATGTCTTTTTCAGTTGAGAAAATAGAGACTCAGAAAGGTCAATAGTTTGTGGAGCTTGTAAGTAGCCGGCCAAAATTTCCATTTAAACCAGATGTTCTGCCCATTATCCCAGACCAAGCTTCCTGCCTCTCATGTTTCTTGTCTATCTCCAAGTAGAGACCTTTGTCTCACTGGCTGATAGTGCTTGCTGGGTTGCACTTACAATGGATGTACAAGTATTTAACTTCAATCAAAGGGATGCCAGGGTAACGAAATAGCAGCGGTGAATACAGAGATCTTCTACCTTGTTTGTGAATTTCTGATGATTTTTGGTTCTGCTTCGCTTCAGCCCTATTTGCACAATAAATCTTGTATTTTGCTTAGCAGTACGCCGTCCTGTTCTTCAGGCCACTCAACGCAGCTATGACAGCTACCTCAGTTATGGTCCGTTCCCAAACACTTATTGGGCATTTGCTGATGAATAAGAAATGAGGACGAACAGATGGTTTCTGAGTAATACGGTCGGTTTAGTGATCAAGGTACGCAGAGGAAAGTAGGGAGGACAGAGCAGGGACGTCCAGCTCAGCCGGAGAAAGAGAGGGCCAGGGAAGACTTTCTGAGCTCATCCTTGGGGGGTAACTAGAAGTCAGCCCGACAAGGAGTGAATGCTGAGCTAAGCAGAAGAAAGGGTGTGAACAAAGGAAGGCCAAAAGGCATGAAAAAGTGAGGTGTGGGCTGGGAACTGCCAAGACTTCAGAGAGATTGGAGCAGAAAATGCAGATCTAATTTCAGAGGTAGGAAGGAAGGTTAAAGTCAGAGAGGTCAGCCAGAACTAGGCTGATGAGGGTCTTGTTTGCTATGTGCAAGGGAGGGACAGGCACAGGTATTTTGTGTAGATCATTCTGAACTGAGGTGTAAGATGCTGTGAGAGAGGAGGTCTAAGCTCATACTGTAACCACAGTGGTCTCCACCTCTCAAGAAAGCAAAAGGATTATTGGTGATTACTGAATGGCAACTTTAGGATGGAACTCTGTAAAACACTAAAATTCACGCCGGGCTCGGTGGCTCAGCCTGTCATCCCGCGTCTCTGGGAGGCTGAGGTAAGTGGATTGCCTGAGCCCGCGGGTTCGAGACCCGCCTGGGCAGTGAGACCTCATCTCTACAATAAATCAAAAAATCAGCCGGGCATGGTAGCGTGTGCCTGTAGTTCCAGCTACACGGAAGGCTGAGGCAGAAGGATCGCCGGAGCCCAGTAGGTCGAGGCTGCGGTGGCCAGGAGCGGCCACTGCACTCCAGTCTGGGCGACAGAGTAAGACTCCAACTCAAGAAAAAAAACCAAAAAACACTAAAATTCATGAATTTTCACTTCCATTAATTTTGCATTCACTTGCATGAATTTTCACTTCCTCTCCTCTAGAAATACTAGGATCCTGGGTTGAGAGAGAATGAGATAAATCTCCAGGATTCCTTTAATTCTTTCATCTCCCGTGCTGTTTCTTGTTAACTCTCATCTGAATATCTCCCTGCTCATGTCCTTGATGTCTGTGTATGTATGATTACTTTCTTGGGTCAGGTTTTCTGTTATCATTTACAATGATGGTGGTCTTTCTGCTGATACTGGCTTGACCTAAAGGCTTCCAATGGATTTACTCAGTGATTTCTACTTTTAATCAGATTAAATTTAAGGACCATATCACTGTCTTCCAGGTCATGCAACTCAAGTGTGAACTGCAGACTAATGTCATCCTAGGGACCCTTTGTCACCAGTGCAGGAAAAAATAGGTGCCAAATGTGAGGACAAGTGCTTCCAAACCTGCAGCTATTCTTTTATCTCTGTTGCATTCAATAATACAAAGTTGGCTTTCATTTTCTTTCTCTTTGGTATTTTCTTCATTCTACTTTTCCAATAGTTCATTTTGCTGTGCTTTACAAGAACATTGGTCTGTGATGGATGGAAACAGAAAGAGGGATTTGGGAGAGAATGGTCCTTTATCACAGATCATTTGAAAAACTTTGTTCTACTTCATAGAGCAAAATGAATGTATAGGAAAAGAAAATAAAGCAAAACTTCCCTAGCATTTTTGAGTGACTACTCTGTGTCAAGCAGCTAAATTGGAAGTCTCACTTGACCTTTACTGAAGCTCTGTGAGATGGACATTAAGATAGCCAATTTGCAAATTGAAAAAAAGGGGCTCGGAGAGTGTGTACAGATTATTTGGGTTGGAATCAACCTCAAATCTATGTAATCCCCCAATCAATACTCTTTTTAATACCTCCTACTCCCTTGTTACAAAGCGTATAATTCAGTGCTAAAATTCGACTTCTCTTCTTGAAAAGATGGAAACTCTATTAAGGTCAGGATTTATACATGTGCCGTTTTGAATGTCCATAATTCTTAGCCCAGAACCACCTCAATGCTTATTTCAATATATGGCAGATAATTGGTACCTCCCCAGAGCTGGCCTTGCCAGAGGCAGATGTTCCTGGGAATAAACAAAGAAAGGCCTTCTCTAAGCAGGCCTAGTTCTCCATTAGAGTGGAGTCTTTGTAGCAGACCATTACCTAAAAACAATTCACACACCTCATCAACAAGGGTACTTGGATAATGAACATTTGCATACCTTTTTCTGAATTGCACCCCGCATCTTTAAAATAAAAAAAGATTAAATTAATTAAATTAAAACAACAACCACAAAAAATAAAAGCAATTCAACCTTAGACCATCTGGTGGGACATTTTGTTTTTATCTCTAAGAGCTGTGATTGTGTGTGCTTGTTTTGAGGAAAGGAGGGAAGGGGTGGAAAGACAGCTAGGACTGTTAATTTTTAAGGCCTCAAACTACTGCAGATGTACAAATAGCCTGGAAGGGCACCAGGCAACATTTTGTCACATGTCATTATCTCCCATCCTATCCCACTTCAGCCGTCTGAAATATGAGATTAACTGAACTGTTGAGTGTACATCTCTTTTCGGCTTTAACCACGCACATTTGACATCTAAGAGAATTCTCCACATGTCTAAGACGACGCACTATAGATGTTCTCCCCGTGCCTATTTCATTCAGGACTAACACACTTTGAAGCGAGCATGCCTTTGTGCTGGTCCCTCCTGTAAATTATTTTTCAGGACTTGCCAGTGCCCTGAGCACAGTATGCTAAGTGTAACCCAAGTGGAGACAGTTTGTGAGATTGATATTTTAGAGGAATTGAAACATAGCCAGAAGTATTCTTCATCAAAGTGCAAAGCTGTGCCCTGCTATCCTGGAGGAACCAGTTGACCAAACTGCTCGACTTTCCTGCCAGTCTGTCAAAGATTCTGAGTCAGGAGAAAGCATGGCACACCCAGGCAGGAACAGAGTGAATGGAGTGGTGGGCACTGGGAAATGTGAAATCAGGACAGCCCCAGAAACTGCAGAAGGGAAGTTATCATTCGGATGTCCCCCGCCGTCCCACTTTTTATTTTCCAAGATCTTGCTAACACAATCTAGTTATGTCTTTATTCTTAATAACAGCAACTGTATTAAAAATATCTATCATCGCGTGAGTAACTACCAAATGTCAAGCACCATGCTTAAGGCATTGCTGGGATCTTAAGGTTTGTATTCCTCCCAAAATTTAAACTGAAATTCTAACACCCAAGGTGACAGTACTAGCAGGTGGGTCCTTGGAGGTGATTAGGTCATGAGGGTAGAACTCTTATAAAAAAGACCCTAGAGAATTTTCTCACCTCTTTCATCAAGTGAGGTTACATTGAGAAGTTTCTGTCTATAAACCAAGACGCAAAAACAGGCTTTTATCAGACCCTAAGTCTGCCAGTGGTTTTTTTGGTTGTTTGTTTGTTTGTTTGTTTTTTGTTTTTTTTTTTTGAGTTGGAGTCTCACTCTGTCGCCCAGACTGGAGTGCAGTGGCCACTCCTGGCCACCGCAGCCTAGATCTGCTGGGCTCCGGCCATCCTTCCGCCTCAGCCTTCCAAGTAGCCGGAATTACAGGCAAGCGCTACCACGCCCGGCTGATTTTTTGATTTATTGTAGAGATGAGGTCTCACTGCCCAGGTGGGTCTCAAACCCGCGGGCTCAGGCAATTCACTCACCTCAGCCTCCCAAAGGCGCGGGATGACAGGCTGAGCCACCGAGCCCGGCTCTGCCAGTGGTTTTATTAGTACTTCTCAGGCCTAGAACTGTAATAGATGCATTTGTGTTGCTAATAAATCACCCAGTCTGTTTTGTTATGGTAGCCAAAACAGACTAAGATAGGTATAATGCAAAGATAATTTTCTTTGACCCGTACTTTAATCATAATAATCACATTATTATCATCATTTTACAGATGAGGAAACTGAAATTCAGAAGGTTACAAGGCTAGTGAGTGATAGAGCCTGTATTTAGACTCAGATTCATTGACCCTTAAACAGGTATTTTTCTTTTTTTTTTCCTTCTTTCATCTTTAACTTTTTTATTTTAAAATTGTGGGGTACAATTCAGAGCTAGGTATACAAACATTCATTGTGCAGGCACCCTTGTCGATGAGGTGTGCCCCCCCTTCCCCAGGCAGTTTCCTTCCACTGCCAATTCCACCTCCCCACCACTCCACGCCCCAGCAGTTTCCCACCACTGTCAATCCTTTTCTTAGAGTTACGATAAACTGGTGTTTTTCAAATGTTTTTTTCTCTAATGGAAACTATAGTAGGCCTGATAATTTTATTATGTTTGAAAAAAACAAATCTGCATACTGAAAAAATCAAAGTTATTTACAAAGTTATTTACAAAACTTCAGGCTGTTTGGGTTGAAAATGAACAGCAGAGTCATTATTTGTGGGAACATCAACTTTAAGACTTAAACGCGAACTGCTAGCCCTTCTTTAGGCCTCTTGGGATGTAAATAAAGAAGCACACCTTTCCCGTTCCGGTTGTTGGTTTTGTATGCCTCCAAGACAGAGAGCAAGATGAGGGCTTCCTGATGGCAATCAATGTCCTGTGACATCCGTTGCATGACGTTGCAGTACACTCAAAGTGAACAAAAGGCAGAAACCCAGAGGCTTGTGGCGGCATCAGAGAAACGGGATCATAGGGACAGTAGCGATGGTAAATCAAAACGACTTCAGATCAGCATTTGCCAAAGTAACCTCTGCAAAGCAGCAACCCTCGCCAGTCTTAGTTAATGAGGCCTTTGGCTAAGCAATTGGGAGAAACACTGCCCTCCCTGAGCTTTAGAGAGTCTCTCTTGTACAGCAGAATACCCAGAGTTTAGAGAAACACTGCCATTAAGGAAAAATAAATAAATACAACTTGTGTTTGGTGTAATCTAACATCTTGCATAATGCCCATAAAAGTAAATGTGCATAAATATTTTCCTTAGTGATTTTCTTTCTTTTTTTCTTTTTTTTTTTTTGAGTTAGAGTCTTACTCTGCCCCCCCAGGCTGGAGTGCAGTGGCACGCTCTTGACCACCACAACCTCGACTTGCTGGGCTCCGGCGATCCTTCTGCCCCAGCCTTCCAAATAGCTGGAACTACAGGTGTGTGCTACCACACACGGCTAATTTTTTTTTTTTTTAATTTATTATAGAGACGAGGTCTCACCAAGTTGCCAGGGAGGGTCTCAAACCTGCGGGCTCAGGCAATCCACTCTCCTCAGGCAATCCAAGCCTGGCCAGTGATTTTCTTTAAGAACACTATGTTCAATTTCTGCTGTAGGCTAAGTCATCCACAATGGTTTGGATTCTTGGAGACTCAGATATCCAAGGGCTTTGCCATCTGTCTGGACATGCATGCTTCTGTCTAGGTGACTCAGGTTAAAGGGAGGAATAAAAGACCGCCTCAAAAGAAAACATACTTACAAACAAAAAAGATAAAACCGCACTAACCTTTTCATTTTTGACCTTGTACTTTTTTGAAAGTGTGATGAATGCAACAGGACGTACAAGCAATTCTGCAAATAATTTAAGAAAGTTTATGGATTTTAATGCCCCTCAACCTAGCTAAGAAACCCTTAAGCAGAAAAAAAGCAGCAAACAAAAGTATTATCAATGAATACCACAGGAAAAAAACAATAAAACTCTTTGCTAAACACAAACTAAATGCAGAGACACCGGAAAGAACAACCATCAAATGGCATATGCATATTAATCTGTCAGGAATTTGTGTAAAACAGATGAAGAAGAAAAGAACTCACATCGTACTGACAGAAGAAAGGACAGTTAAGACTTCTCCCAAGGTTATATTCCCAGAGTAGAGCGAGTATTTGATCCCAGTTGTTCTTGACTCTCAAAAACATGCTCTTGCTGCATCATGCTGCCAGTTTAGAAGGAACAACAGAGATGGGTAGGAAGTGACTCTAGCATCAAGGCAATTTATTGGCAGAAGATGAGAGATGTGGATGTGACAAGAAAACTAGCAATCTAGGCAGAAGAATGCACCAGAGAGACCAACAGGACTGAAGAGAAGAGAGAAATGGATGCTTCAGTGTAGACTTGGAAATGGTTGTGATGGAGTTAAGCACAGAAGTCCTGGGTGTCTGTGTGTCTGCATGCGTGGTGCGTGGGCATGAAGACAGGGAGAGTGCCAGAAACTCAGTGCTCCAGGAGCCTCTCTGAGAGGACTTCTAAGTGTCATGAGGACAGATACTAGATCTTTCTCATCCTTGTACACTGTCCACACACAACGGGTACTCACTAAATGCACACGGGATGCCTGGAAAGATGGGACCGGAAAGAGAGAAGGGCTGACTGATTGACTGGCGAAGACTCGACGTTTCTGAGTAAGGAATCTATGCCTTAAACCTTTTGGAGCTGAGTCACTGATTGTGTGTTCCAGAGACTCGGGGAAACTAGACTGCGTGGAGGCAAGGGATGAGATAGAGAGGGCTTCCAGAGCAACAGACACGATGAGGTTCATTGGGCTGCAGTCTTGCTGCATGAATGGGTTCAGGCACTAGAACCAGAGGCCACAATCCCTCCTAAGGGTGAATTCCAATATGATGACACGCAAGATACAGGTTATGTGAAGCAACGTTGAATGGGAAAAGACAGACATGGGCCAAGGCCAAACTCGGTGTGGACCCGCGATAAGCCTTGGGTGAGAGTTTTCACCTGTCCCATCTTACTTCCTACTCTGTCAAATGAGAATCCACTGACCTTCCGCCATGAAGACTGACAGCCCAGGAGCCAGACTCCCACGCTGATGCTTCATTTTCCAGCTATGTGACTTTACCTCTCTGTGCCACTTTTTTGGGGTCTGTAAGCTAGGGTTTCACATCCAATATATCAGGGAGGATCCCAAAAAGCTGGAATTTATTTATTTACTTACTTTTTAAAAAAATTTTATTTTTTAGAGATGAGGTCTAGCCAAGTTGCCCAGGCTGGTCTTGAACCCGTGGACTCAGGCAATCCTCTCACCTCGGCCTCCCAAAGAGCCGGGATTATTGGCATGAGCCACCACACCCGGCCTTATTTATAAAAAATTGTGTATTTATTCTTACATGTTTACACTTTAATCATATTCAAAGTACTCTCTGATGCAGTATACCCATGAAGGCACTTTTTCCACTGCTCAAAACAGTTTTTGAAATCCTCAGTTGTGATGCCGTTTGGTGATTCTGCTGGTTTTTTATCACCTCTTCTCAAATTTCCTTTGAGATCTTTTTTCATACAAGGAAAAAAAAGTCTTTAGGGGTGAGATGGGTGAATGGGGGGGGCACAGAGGTCATGCTGTTTGGGTCAAAAACTGCTGAGCACTCAGCCGGTATGGGCAGGTGTGCTTGCAAATCGCCCATCATGAAATGGGCAAACACATTGAAAGAATCTCCAAAAAGAAGCCGAACGCAGCCTGTCACAACAATGCTAGCTGGTACACCGATGCCCAGTGGGTTCCTAGAACACTTCCTTAGAGGAGAAAGCCTGAACTGCAAGGGGCCCACCTTCCAAAAAGATAATTCTGGTTTTGGGGGGGTCTTCCCTCATATACTTGCTAGGTGGGGTTATTGTGAAGACTAACGCGCTGACAGATGTAAATAACGGAGCATTGTTCCTGCTTGGCAATAAGGATGGCAGGACCCTTAGGCCTTGCTCACCCTTTTTCTTGGTCTTATCATTGTTCCCAGACAGGAAGCACTCAGTTCTCAGGCTGTGGTGGATACTGAGAAGGAATGATTCGAACAAACTTCTCTGTCAAAACTCAGTCTTAGGGATTTCTGAGATTTCAGTACCAAAGAAACTTCTGACACTTGGAGATTTTAAAAGCCATTTCAGAATTAATCTGATAAAAAATGTGTGTCCAGGGCTACATTCCCCACCCTTCCCCCTCAACCCACCTTGAGTCTACTATCTTTGCTTCCTCTGCACAAGGCACGCGATTGCTCAGGGGATGTCGAGGCACATCAGTGCAAACTTTGTCTGTTGTGAAAGCCTTTTTCATCTCTCTGTTTAAAATGTTCCCTTAGCATCAAAACCCCTATTGTCTCTCTTCTTGTATGAAACGTGTCTCATCCTGTAACTTGACCTGGTAGGAACCTGATTAGTTAATTGCTAGGAGCACCTGGCATTTGAAGGAAGAAATGGATACCTCAGCCATCTTTTTCTGATGCAGTGGAAAGTGATTAAGGTTCAATGGTTTCTCAGTAGGAGGCCGGTGTTTTTCAGGTGGATATTCAGAGACTTGCAAATTCTAGATATTAAGCTGTTCCTGTCTGTCTTTTTTTCTTTTGTGAGGGGATGGTAGGGGAGGAAGACAAAAGGACAAAGAGACAGGCTCCGAATATCTATATATATTTTTTAATCTCTGTTCTTTACAATATGAATGTTCATCCCTATTAATTCCAGATTGTCTGCAATGTGCATAGTCAGCCACTGGCAAGTTTTGAGGTGTCCTAAGTTTTCCTTCCCTGTCACTGTCTTTTTTATTCTGTAAGACTTTTTCCATTTGGGGGAGGGCCCTTTCTTCTCCCTTCTGCACCCTTCCACTGTTAGGAGCTGGAAAAGGGCATTCTCCTCCTGCACATTTAGATTCGAATCACCAGCATCTAGAATAAGACTGTCCCCTCCCTCCCTCCCTCCGGGAAAATATTTGGGGTAATGAGGCCTTCAGAGCCTTTCTTTCCCTCTTCATCTTTTCTGGGTCATGGATGCATTTTGGAAATCAGGTACAACATAAAAACCTTTATCCAAGAAAAATGCAAAGATGCAGATGTACGCACAGTCATTTGTGCCCAATTTCAAGGGATTCACAACACCTCTTAAAGACAGAATGGGAATTTTTAAGGGTCCTAATATAACACCCATGGCAGGACTCTGTAAGAAGCCTGGGAAGGAGGCAGTGGGGGAATAGGCTTTCGATGTCACTTCACTCCACTTTCTTCCCCAAAACATACAGCCAGTAATAGAGACTGTCTGAAAACCAGCATTAGAATAATGAGAAAGATGATTATTAATATTATCATTGCTTTAACAGTGGATTTTTAAAGTCAGAGGGAGGTAAGAGATAAGACACACACAATTATAACATCCTTATGTGCTGTAACACTGTCTAGTAACTCTACCTTAAAGAAAACCAGTTTGGAGAAAGACATTTTCAACTGGAGGCCAAGCTGAAAGGTTTAACCTAAGCTCATAGAAATTGATTCAGGGCTGTTCTTTTCAAAGTCTTTTTTCTTTTTTCCTTAGGAGTCCCTAAGTCAGAGAAGAGTGACTTCATTAACCACAAGCTTCTGGGAACATATTTTTCGATCCAGAGACATGTTCAAAATTTCATATTTTACTTGAAAATTCCATGAAATTTTGTATTTTACTCCGGAACATACCTATATTTTACTTAATATTAAAATAATGCGCATTTCTTAAACTTTGAATGAACTGGATGTTCCAGGAAGAGAGGCCTTGCTTACTGATGTGTGTTTTCTCACTATCATTACTGGCTTCTGTGGTTGAGGTGGTACTACAACTCCAATTGAGAATTTGGGGTTCTGAGAAAAGGTCACCATGAAGGATATGTGTCCCAAAGCAAGCTGAGATCATCTCACGGATTCCGCCATCATGATAGTTAAGGAGAACTGAGCAACCATATGGCTTTATAAAACATTTAAGTAAGAGTAAAAGCACACAAGGGAACTACTTACAAGGAACCAAGATAAATCATTAATTCCCTAAGGATCGCCTTGGGAAAGCAGAACCCAGATCTGTGGAGATCCTTGTTTTCCACTATAAAAAAATAGGCATGGTTTATATTCAGAGCTGAATGTGTTTCTTTATCAAAAGCTGAGATCAGTTGCTGGTTTAAAATTGGTACACGAAAAATATTCGTGAAATTAAGACAATTTTCTACAATCAATCAGAATGTTACATTGAGAACCTGCCAAAAGCTCACATCCTAGCTGGGCTGCAACATCTTCTCTTCAGTGAGAAGAACACAGTGCTTTGGAAGCAGATCCCGTGGTTGAGTTTCTAGTCAATCATTTAATAGTTGTATGGATTTGAGAAAATTACTTAGACACTCTAAACATACATTTATTTGCCTAAAAAAAGTAGGAATAATCATATTTAATAGGGTTGTGAGACAGATTAGCAGTAATATATATTAATGACAAGATCTGGCATATAGCAGGCAGTGACAAAGACTATATAAAATGTAATTCTTCTCATTCAATTGCGGTTGGACACAATCTGAGGCCAATAAAAGACAGCATATAATTGAGGCTTTAAAGATGTAATATATATTGTGTGGGCATTCAGGTTTTGGAGGAAAGCAGTGTAAGTTAAGACCAGAGAAGAAACAAGAACTGGTCCATAGGGGAGATCTTTGCAGACAGAAGTAAGATAAGAGTTCATAGTTCACTCAACCTAGGAGAAAGTCCCAATTTTTTCAGGTATCCTTGAGCAAAGTGGAGAGACCAATTTCATCAGTCGAGGGCCAATTAAGCAAAGGAGCCAATGGGAGAAAGGAGAGACAATAATGTCCTTTCAACAATGCAACTCTTTGTTTTTTATTCGCTTGATTCCTTTTAGACTTCAGGGTTCATGTCATTGCAAAACCTCATGGAATCGCCTCTCCAACATAGAATTCCTTGCGATCTTCACACTGTGATCCCCACAGGCTGGTAAGAACAAGGCAGAATTGCATTTTACTCTGGATATAACATTTTAACCACAACATTGACAAAGTGAAATATGCACAAAATTAGGTATCATCACTCTTATTTGATGACAGGGAGTACAAAAGAGAAAGTCACAGAAAAAATTAAGCAAAAAAAAAAAAAAAAAAGAATATTGAGAAAAGTGTGGTGGCTGTCCTTTGGTAGTTGCAGAAGAATCATGTTGGAGAGAGGGAATTGGTTTGAGATGTCCCAGTGAGAAGAGACAAGAATGGTAGTTTGGTGGTACTCGAAGCAGACTTAGTTATGAATGAAAGAATGTCCTATTAATTATAATTTTTGCTGGGAAAGTAGGCTGTCCTGTGGGGCACATTTCTACTCTCAGAAAATTAAGTAGCATTAAGTAGTCAACTGACTGGAATGTTTTTAAGGTGTGTGGAAACATATGCGGAAATGTATGCAGTCTAAGCTGGGTATGGTTTGACCACATAACCTTCACATGTCCTGTTGCCAACTCTACAGTTTCTGCCTTCTTCAAAAAAAGGCAGATATCTAGGAGAGGACAAAGCCAATCATCTTATTTCGATCACAAAGACTATTTCTGATTTAATTGATGTAGAACAAATTTGAAGATTGGATTGGAGCAGATAAGCAATGAAAGCCAGAATTCTGACCCAACTGATCTTTGAGCTGCTAAATAAGGTGGAGGGTGTCATTTGAATGTATTGGTTCATGGCCTCTCTTAAGATATGTAGCTATGTCACCTCAGACATATAGATCACCATAGTATCTTTAGTTTTTAAATCCCAGAATATTCAAATACGCATATACACATGTATACACACACACACACACACACACACACACACACACACACACACACACACACACGTATATGCTAAAGGGAGCCTATAAAGAGAAAAGAACAATGACAGAAAGTGCTTTATTGTAAAAGGACTTTAGCACATGGCACTCTGCCAAAGGTGTCCTGACAAGATGATTTTTAGAAAGAGGCAGAAAGTTGAACCAAAAGGGACCTAAAAAACCTGACGAGTGGTGTGAAGTTCACCTTTGCAGTTCCCAGTCTGGGATATGTCTCCTCAGCATTGTGTTCCCATTGTCTGTGTTACCTCTTGTCTGCCTAAAGCCTATGAGGGCAGGACAGCCAGACCGTTAATCCTCCAAATATTAAAAATTATAATAAATATAACTGTATCGAAATATGTTTATAGATTCTTAAAAAATACTCTTTACCTCATTTGTTATTCATCATAGCAGATATCATCCCTGTTATTTGGAAAAAAATGTGGAATAATGAGAAAAATTTCATACAGCCAGTAAGTGGCAGAACTAGGGACGAAATGTATGTCTTCAGATTGCTATTCTATTCTAAGACTCTTTCTATAAGAGTAGATGCCCGAAGAAAACCACTTTTAAAAATTTTTAGTTGACACATGATGATATACAAATGACAGATAGCTCTAAGGTAGTTTCTCAATAATTGATTATCTTGACATGTTGGGTTAGATAAGTATCTGTTTTAGGAGAAGCTTTGTGCATTGTAGGATGGTGTTTCCCAAGATCCCTGGTTTCTACCCACTAGATACCAGTAACAAGTCCCCAGTTTTGACAGCCAAAAGTGTCTCCAGACTTTATCATATGTCCCTTGGAACAAAATCACTTCTGGATAAGAACCACTTATCTAACCCTGCTTGACTTAACTTCTTTTAAAAGACAAACACAAGCTAAGTTAATTAATTATACTAAGTGAGTACATATGTTTTCTGTGTGTAGGCATGGGTGCCCACACACAGGCATATGATGGACAAATAAACCTCCTAATGTCCTTGGCTTCTTCTAGGAATTAAATCTTCCCAGCACAAAAAAAGCAGTGGTGACATCTTGGTATTCCTTTCTAATCTGGGATGAGAATTGGATAGCGTATAAAATGCCCATCAAATGAGGTATTTTTATTTCTCCATACACACAATGACATCATTTCCCAATGAAGCCACAAAACACTTAGCTATAGGAACCCAATAAGTCAAATAGAATTTACCAACAAAAATTGATATTTATTCAGAAGACATAGAAATCTTTACTCCAAACAATGTATCAACAAGGGTGAGAATATCAATAGAGTTATACATTCTCCCCTTGAATTGATTTTGTTTCACTTGCTCAGATGTGTTTTGGATTAACTTTACTAATGAATTTTCACAGTGGTTTATTCCCTTGACTACTAAGCCATAGTCTGTGCTTAATTATGATATTCTTGCCTAAGTCCAAGTCTTTTATCAGACCATTAACAGCTAGAAAAGATTTGCTGAGATGACAGCTAAACTAATACATCTTGTTTGTAAAGGACAAAACCAAGAATGCAGTGCCCATGAATATTTATATCGAAAAGCATATAAGTATTCCATGCATATATAACAGCATATAGCAACTGTCACCATCATACTTGCATAATGTCTTATCAGTTTTTTAAAGGCTTTAATATTACTCAGTATGTCTACTGACTCAGTACCTAAAATTGATAAAAGAGTGATGAAAAGAATGACAGGAATTAATTCTATGGTAGATTCACAATTTTAGAACCTGTGGTTTGATATATGAAAAGATACCTACCAAAGGTGCCTACCAGAAACATGTGATACTGCTTCCTGCTAAAAAAGAAGTGAGCACTGTTACACACACAGACACACACACACACACACACACACACACACACACCACGCACGCACACACACACAGAGACACACACACAGTCATATGTACCATATTTTTAAGACATATTGCTGTGGTGTAAACTTAATTCAAAACAACGAATCAATACCTCAAAACCAAAGGAGCTACTTTGTAATTTTGGGTCTCTTCCTGTATTCTTTACATAAGTATATCATCCTTGAAAGAAGTTTGTGTTGCTCAGGTAACAGTATCTTGGCCTAAATAAATTCCAAGGCCAAAGTGCTTATTAATCCAGTGTGTACTTATTATCCATATGCTCAAATATCACTGTCTCCTGATTATGTTACTGAAATGTCAAGCTGAATATATTTGAAGTTCACATTCTGTCTGTTAGGCAAAAGAAGCATGTGAAAGAGCTATAAAAATAACCACAGCACATCGGAATGCAAAGGATGCTTATTGAACGCCACCTTGAAACAGCAGTCACAGTGGAACTTATCTGCACACCTCCCACAGCATTTGATTTCAGAAAATAAATAGATATTAATTTCCATTCAAATGCCCATTTCAATTCATTATCTAGAGAGGTAAATATTCACAAAGGTGACACCCAAGTCAATATTGACCTTGGGGAATAATAAATCTTGACAGTCATCGGAACAAGTGGCTTACATAGAGGATGTGCACATGCACAATTCTACCAGGTATATTAACCATGAGAAAAAAAAAGCTAATAGTAAATCAGTAAAAAAAAAAAAAAAAAAAAAAGATGTGTGTATGCATACATGAGTGTACATGCTATTTTAAATTATTTGAAATAACTTATTAAACATATTACCTTATATTAATTTATTGATTATAGTAAATTCTATTACAAATACAGAGCAGGGGCATCGGGGTTCACTGAAGGTAGAGGGAAGAATAACACTGATATTAATGCAAAGATTTTTCTGATGATTGGTACGCTAAGCCAACACTCAAGGATGTGACTAAAATTAGCAGTCTGACCGAAATCAGAGACCAAGACTAAATTCGGGTATGCAATGATTTTGTTTAATTTTTATACTTTCATCACTTCTACACATGTGAATTAACATTAGGGAGCGCTGAAATGGCCTCACTGATAGATGCCAAAGGTTTTGTTTGTTTGTTTGTTTTGTTTTTTCAGAAAACTTGGGAGACAGAGGCCTGAGAATATGGAGGGAGCACGGGACTGTGTGCCGACCGTCAGGGGTTTGCCCCTATGCTGTCCCTCATAAAGGCTTGCTGTCGTGCTTGGGTTTCACTTAACCTGTCTGTGCTTCAATTCAATTTATTAAGTAGTTATTTTGCTATTTACTGTGCTATACATGGGCAATTTAATCACAGCTAACATGAGATTCCTTCCTTTGAGGAGATCCCAAGGGAATGTCTGTGATGGAGGTAGATAATTCAAGGGCCTTCACAAGAAATTCTTTAAAATACAAATAGCTATTGACTACAAACTAAAGAGATCAAGGTGAGGCAGCATTTTTTTTTGACATGCTACTACCTTTTCAAATCAGTAAATGCCAACAAGATTGTCTTGCCCTGATGCTCATATACAATAGTAGCAATGTATATCAAATTTCCGATGGGCTAAAAGTAGGTATCTGTTTATTTAGTGTGATTTAGGGGAAAGACCCTCTTTAAAATATTTAATTCCCTGGACATGAGGTCATTGAACAAAGGAAGCAAACACAGGTGGTGCGCACCCAGTGTGGCCGCGCTGCTGCATACTAGCCAGGTGTGGGACACGACAGAGGAAGGATGCCATTCCCATTCTTCCTCAAAACCTTCTTATGCCTAATTACTTTTCACTAAATTATAAACTTAGAGATTCTTGCAATTAAGAATAAAACAGGTCTTGGTCAGGCATCTCATGAAGAGTCAGAGGGAGAACGGTCCGAGTGGGGGGGTTCTCCAAGCAAGTATCCTTGGGATTTATTTTTCAAACTAAAATCTATGTACAATTTCATTTAGGAAACCAAGAGGGTCTTCTTTAAAATAAAATTTGAATATTTAAAGCCTTGTTCCTTGAAACACTAATTCCTTTTGAGAGCTAGAACACTGCACTTATGAATTTCCTCAGTGTAAACAACTTCAGAATACTCTAAATCCTTTCTTGTTTACAGCCACTGGTAGGGGAGAAGAGGCAAGACTGAAAGTCACTGGGCATCAAACAAATGATTTAGACTCCCTAAAGCTAAGCAAAAAAGTCCACTGAATCGAGACAATAGCTGAAATACAAGATACAGGAGACACAAGGACCTCAAAACTAGGCCTAGCACTGGCCCAGTTAGAAGGAACAAACTCATGAGAACTTGGAAATAAAGTAAAGCATTTATGACTCTGTCTTTCCATATAGCTGACAATAAAAGCATGTTGGGACAAGCACTTGGTCCAGTTTACTGAGTGGATGTTCTGAGGCCAGTGGAGCGGGCTTATCACTGTACTTAGTCAGTGGTAAAGAATAACCATGTTGAGTATACACTCGTCAAACCTACCCTTCTGTCAATCCCTATCAGATGAAAAGAGGTTACAGGCTGGGTTTGGGGATAAACTTTGCAGCCTGAAAATAGATGGCAGATCTGAATGCATCCAATCATTGTTTTGTTTGGGACTGTTATCCAAGTATCAGGAATAATGATTTTTGCATTAGCACCAAATTGTTATTAATTTATTTAATTGGCAAATAGAAATTGTATATGCTTATGAGGTACATTGTTATATTTTGATATATGTATACACTGTGAAATGATTGAAAGCTAGTTGGCGTATCTTTCACCTCACCTACTTATAATGTATTTGGGGGAGGTGAAAACAATTACTTTCAATAATCTTCAAATATATGATACATTATAGTTAAATGGTGTCACCTTATTGTACATACATCTCTGGAACTTATTCTTTCTGTCTCATTGACACCTTGTGCTATTTGACCAACAACCCCCCCATTCCTTTCTATACCTCCCACCCCTAGCAACAGTCATTCTATTTTATGCTTCTAGAGTTCAATTTTTTAGATTCTACATATAAGTGAGATTGTGCAGTATTTGCCTCTCTGTGCCTGGATGATTTCACTTAGCATATAATGTGCTCCAGTTTCACTTATGTTGTCACAAATGACAGAACAATCTTCTTTTTTTAAGGCCAAATAGTACTATATTTTGTTTATATACTATACGCTCCATCTATCTGTTAATGAACACATAGGTTGATTTCATGATTTGACTATTGTGAATTTAAAAAAAATAACACTTGTCTAACAAATTCTAGGTGTGTGCTTTCCTAAGGGTTGCAAGATGGTATAGTGATGAAAATACTGGACTTAGCGAGGAAGGTCTCTAGTAACCAAAAAAGAGTCACAGATGCACTAACAGTAAGCACTGATCATGGAATCTGCAAAGTCTTTAGTGATAGGTATAGGATCTGGCCGTGGAAGGTTCATGGGAAGCTTTGATGAGCAATACAGCCAACTTTTATGAATGGGTAGACCTACAAGAACTGGTGGCCATAGTGACTTCCAGATATAAAGAAGGGACTGTCTACAAGGCTAGAACAAGATGGCCTGCACACTGAGGCAGAAACTGTGGGTCTAGATATAAAAGGCTTTCCTCACCCTTATCACAAAGAAGAACTGATTCTGCAAGGATGAATATCTCCTCAAGTTTAAAAATAGCTCACTTTTGTGTTTAGTCCAATGCAGCAGCAAACAGAGTTAAAAAAAAAAGTATGAGCTTTGGAGTCAGGAAAAGTGAATTAAAATCCCAGTGTGATCACCTATAGCTATGTGATTTGGGGGTAAACTTCCAAATCCTCCAAGCCAGGACGTCCTCATTCTAGAATGTGAAGAAGAACGACTGTCCCATAGGACGGTGATGACGCACAGAATGAAATCTCATCAAGTATCAACCTTGGCACGAGATGTAGGCTTGATCTTTGGCCAAGGGAAAAGCATATTGCTTAACTTTATCTCTAATCTCCAACGTTCCAACCTTCCAATCCGCTGGTTTCATTTCTTTTGATTTGTGTCAAAAGGTTCCTGATTGTTGGAGAATGAGAGGCATTAATCTTTTAATATCCTGGTGGTTTAAGCCTGTCTTCAATCAGAAAGCAACTGCCCTCGTTGACCCCAATCCTGTAGCCTGACAGGACTCATTCACTCAGAGGTGAAACTCATGGATGTGGCAGCACAGTCCCAGGTGTCGGTGGCAGGGACACCATAGACTTGAGAGTGAAGCTGGGGATTCCTCTTAGCCACGGCTCCTCCAAAAAGCTCCATTTCTATTCACTAAGCAGCCATGTGGGTTTCCTTTCCTCTTGTGAATTGATACATTCTTCTTACTCCCTGTTATTGATCAATTATAAATCTGCTGCTTCCAGCTCAGTAATAGTTGATAATGGAAATGAAGCAAACTGAGATGACGAGAGAGACAGTGAAGTAGTTCTCTTTGCTATCGGAACCCTGGAAAACATAAAAGGAAGAAAGATCCCAGAAAACAAAAACAGAAAAACAAATCTCAAGGCTGTGCCCCTGGGTGCCTGCGGCTGTCATGGGTTAAGGCATTAAACTTGGCTCATCAATTTTAATTAGAAATTTGTGGGAACATTTTTTATCATAATATAAACATGGATATAATATGGAGCTGAATGCAAATGTGCCTGAGTGTTTAATATAAAATTCAAGAAATTACATACTTCAGTGGTCATTTGAAGCTGAGCTCAGGTCCCCTGGGTTCTCATGCAGTTTTTTTTCCTTCTCCTCAGTGAGCAGCACTTCAGTAGAAAAGTTTGAAAAGCATTAGCTTAGGCCATACAGTCTAAAAACAACTCATCTCGTAAAAGTTAATTGAAACAGAGTGAGAGGAGAGAGATGGAAAGGAGAGACGAAGACGAGAAAGAGAGACTTGAGGACAAGAGTAGAACGTGGGGAGGAGACACAAGAAGAAAGAGGAAGGAAAAAGTAAAAGGGTCAGAAATGAGGCAAATTGAAGTGAAGAGAAGGAAGGTTGAAGACAGGAAGCAGGGAGAAAAAACTTAGAAGAGATGCTTCATACATTAATACATTGAGCCAGAATAAAATAGTGATGGCTGTGGTCATAGAGTCATGACTTGGTTTTGAAGTGATGCTATTCCCTTTGGCTGTGTTTTTCCCTGGAGCTATGTGGAGAGCAGTCTCAATCCTTCCTCCTGGGATCAGTGAATGAATGAATGAGGTACTTGTGGGATTAGTGGATGAATGAATGAGGTACTTGCAGATGGAATGTCTTTATAATCCATCAGTCGTGAGACCAACACCTGATTTTCAACCTCAAGTCAACAAGAAAAGAACACTTCTCCCACTTATTCACCCAAAACAGGCTTCATCACTGAAGGGCAATATGGTTCCTTGCAACTTTCTGATTCTGCCTCCATCTGCCTGAATTTCTTGCAAATGGCAGTCTTAAGGAACTGAGAGGTTGCCACACATACCCTTTCCCAGGCTCAGGGATTTACTTAAGGTCCGTTGTTTAAGGTTCCTTCTCCCATAATGCAGACATCTTCTTAAGGGCCTGGTTAGGTTTCTAGAAGGCATGTGCTCCTTGCTTCTCTGAATGAAGCTCTTTTCCCCACTCTCCTAAGAGGCTCCTTCTGTAACTTTCTCAGCAACCAGGTTCACTGGCCCAGACCCAGAAGTGGGGATCAAACTCTGACCCAGTCCGGGAACCAAGGGAGAATGGTCATGTTGCTCCGCCATGTGGAGGCTGACTCTGCCCACAGTCTCTTTGACAGCGGAGCTAAAAGGAGAACAAGTTTTTGTTTGTCTTGGCAATGACTCAGCTCCCTTATTACCCAGATGAAGGGGAAGTGGGCCATTCTACCTTTGTTTGAAAATTGAAGTTTAGCTGTCTTGTCCTACGTCGGATGACAAGTGATTTTGAGAAAAATCCACATTGAGATGTGTTAATAATTATCACAGGTATAATTGTTGGCTGCCCATATTATGTGTATTTTATGCAGAGTAACTCACGTTATACTTACTCTGACTCTGCTAGACCCATGTTACTATCCATACTTGCTGAGTGAGAAGTAAACCCATCCAGAATTGTGCAATATATGTTCTTCTCACTGTCTTTTTGTCTTTTTCATCTCCCTATTGCCCATCTGTTGCACTTTAGTCTTGGAAATATGGGTGAGAGCGTCAGCCTGGGAAAAGAAAGGAAGGTGGCAACGCTTGTCTTGGTCATCTAGGACATTCCTATTCATTGCTTTTCCCAACTCAAAACATTCTCCTTCCCTCTCCTAGACCCCTGCATTGTCTCTTCTATAAATGTTTATTCTGGAAAGGATGTGTCTAGCGAAGTCAAGTATACTTCAATATGGATGTGTATTCCTATGCTTTCTCAGTAGGGCTCTGTGTCTTAAAGCTTGTCTCTAAGATTCTCTCCTCTATACATACACACACACACACGCACGCGCGCGCACACACACACACACACACACACACACACACACACACACACACACACATTACAGACAAGAAAGGTTCATGGAGTGGGTGGAAGAGTTGTTTGGAAACAGTTCTCCAGTGCCCTGGCAGACTCATGTCTGGCCTGCAAAGGTGATCGGCCTGGTTGGAAGTGTCACATTTGGCGACTGCACTCGCACACTTTACAAGGCAGCACTGGGGTCGAACAGACATTGTACTCCTTTCGTCTTGTGTCCTAAGTACGATCATCAGTTTAGGGAACAGCCAGGGGTGATACACAAACTACATAGCCACATGACAGAGAAAAAGAGTGGGAAAGAGAGAAAGAAAATGTGAGAGGAAGGGAGAGAGAGAAAAAGAGAGATAAAACTGAATCTATATATTTGGCAAATAGTGGCCTAGCCTAACACCTACCAAAAACCTGCCTGTGAGCCACCTTTCTTCAGACTGCTATTTGCTTTGGATTGCCTTCAGAGCGATATTTTGGCTTCCAAAGGTGGATAGTTAAAAATAATAGACATCATGAGCCATGTTTTGGCATTTCCCTTCACTTTCCTTCTATCTTCAACATGACTGTTGTCATCCTTAAAACTCAATCAATTCAGCTGATCCAGTGAACAGATGGCATTAATCAACCTCCAAGAATATGCACAAAAGCAATTAGAAATGTAGAGACATGGAATTTATCCCAGCAAATCAATTACCAATGATAGCAAACCAGTGTGGCACACCCAACCTCCCCTTGTTTCTCTTTCCACAGAGCAGCTACTGAGAGCCGTGATGATCCCCGGTTTACCCCCCTGTCAGAGGGGGAATGAGAACTGAGATGTTGAGGTTTAATTACACATTCCTTAATGACGAGTTCTCGCTCTGCTGACAAAAAAACAGCATAATTTACAGACTGGAAGATGCATCAGGATGATGGATACAGACAGCATGTGCTATACGGTGTCATGCAGATATGAAATATACTGCACTGAGAATATGGTCGTTTGGTATTCCCAGAGAACTTCCTTTTCTAGCTTCTACAGTCCTCATTTGTCAAAAACAATGGAAATAGGTATAGAATACATTTTAACCACAAACCTGTGCCTTCTGTGAGTTTACTAGCTCATATATCCCTACATCTTAAATTTACTTAGTCTTTTTTTCCCCCATGCTGTATAGCCTTTATAGATTTTGAAACATCTTTCTTTATGTTGTTACTAGTTATAATCTGAGTTATTATTATCATCTCTTAACTGGTTTTCTTACCACAAGTTTTGGGCTATTCTATTCTATCCACAGAGTGATTTTTTTTTGAGTTGAAGTCTCACTCGGTCGCCCAGACTGGAGTGCAGTGGCCGCTCCTGGCCACCGCAGCCTCTCCTGCTGGGCAACAGAGATCCTTCCGCCTCAGCCTTCCGAATAGCCAGAATTACAGGCATGTGCTACCACGCCCGGCTGATTTTTTTTTTTTAAATTTTATTGTAGAGATGAAGTCTCACTGCCCAGGCAGGTCTCGAACCCGCGGGCTCAGGCAATCCACTCACCTCAGCCTCCCAAAGGCACGGGATGACAGGCTGAGCCACCAAGCCCGGCTTACAGAGTGATTTTTTTAAAGCAAAAATCTCTTTATAATAATAACATGCATAGACTTTCAATGAACCACCATAGCTTTAAAAAAGCTCTTATGCTTATCTACTTTTTTAGATTCTTATTTTATCTCCATGCCCTAATAACTGCTCTCCAACCCATCTCTCCAGCTAGTGAAATCTGACATAGCTAAGGCTTAAACTTCATTTTCCTCAAAGAGCGTACCTTGACACCCTAGCCAGTTTGAGATGCTCATTTTGTGCCTTAAAGTGCACACCGTGCTAAACTTTATTATAGAACTTACCACTCTGACAAGAGTAAAGTTTCATTTTCCTGACTGCCCAGTGTTAAAAGTTCCCTGTGGTTATAAACTATATTTTCCTATTCATTGTTATTGTTCTAGTGCTATAGAAAGACTAGAGTTTAGGAAAGATAATCCCATTCCTTCGATAAAATTTTCAAATAGCAACACAATTAATTCTCACTTAAATTTTCTCCTGACCATAGCTTTAAAAGATGGTATAGGACTCTCAGAATCATGTTGTAGGTTTGCAATTAAAAAAATACTTTTCAAATAATTTAGGACTAAAACTCCACTGAATAAAATTCGGACTTTTTCCCTTATGTACTTAACCCTGGGCTGTAAAAATAATTTGTATAGCGATGTGATTATGTATTTCTAGACTACATAGGGAACACATTAAAGTTGCATAGAGCAAGTTAATAAAATTAGTTCTAACATGATACTGAGATCAGATGGATGGAGAGGTTTTTTCTTTTATGCACAAATAGCCATGTGACACATAAATAAGATAATCTCAGCAATGAAGTCATGGAAATATGCAAGCTTGTATAGGTATAAGGGTCTAACTTTCAGCTCCCACATCCTAACAAATGATCTGAATTTTTGTTCTTTCATTTAACCGTTACAACTTCTTAGCATTTCCAAAACACTAATGAATAAATACATGTTTAAAAAATAAACATAAAGCAAATTTAAAAGTAACACTCTAGCAGTAGGGCCACAGGATTATTTTAAGGTTAGAAATAAACAATAAACATTCTTAGTAGGAAACCATTCATTTATTCTCTTAGCTATTGTTTTGCTCAATATTTTAGGCACTGGATATATAATTCAAATAAAATATGATCATCAAATAACTTTCCATCCTAGTTGAAGAACCAAAAATTATAAGTACTACAGAACTGTAATAGGTAGGCACACTTAATACAACCTGGGAAAAATATTTCTGAGACTTTGTGTATACGTGTGTGTGTGTGTGTGTGTGTGTGTGTGTGTGTCGCGCGCAGTTGGGAGAAAGTAAGGAAAGATAAAAAATGAAAAAGGGTATTCTAGACCAAGCAGGCAGCCTATGAAAACAAATGCAAGGAGATATGAGACAACATGGTTGTCTATTCTATCCACAGAGTGATTTTTTTTAAAGCAAAAATCTCTTTGTAATAATAACATGTATAGACTTCCAATGAACCACCATAGCTTTACAAAAGCTCTTATGCTTATCTACTTTTTTATGGGAAGGAGTTTCACAAAACTGTGTGGGATAAGTGGTAGAAATCAGGTTAAGAGTATCAGCCAGAGACAGATCAGGGCCAGTTCTGTGTTGGGACAAGGAGTTTATAAGTGCTACTTAATTAATATTTCTTTGTCTGAGATGTTTAGACTTACAAGTCATAATGCCAACAGAGGTGTCTTTAATGATATTGTTATATATTTGTGTATGTGTGGGAAAGGGATTCACAAGTTCTCATCAAGGCTGTGTTCTTTTCTTGTCAAGTTTTAAAATAAAAACTCATAAAAGAAAGATAAAGCATTAGGTACTCATCCAGATATGGAGACCCTTAACTTTGGTCATTGTGATGCTTATCATATTTCATCAGCTCTAGATCCCCACTTTTTCTTTTAAAGATATGACAAAGGAGCTGTCTCAGGTAGAAACTGCTACCCTCATACTTTTGCCATGGGTAGAATTACAGAGATTAACCATAGAGAATTCATATCAACTTTCCACAGAAGCTTATATTCGATGTCTAAATGAATGCATTGAAATAATTTTTTTGCAAAGAGTTTAATCTTTGAAGATAAATAGATATAGGCTCAGATCCTAATTTCTCCCTTGCTTAGTTTTGTGATCTTAGGAAATAACTTCTATTAACCTTGAATATATTCATCTGCAAACTGGATCTGTAAGTCTACCTAGCTGTGTTGCCTTGCTAAATCATGTGGACACAGTGTATGAGGTGAGAAATACAAAGCACATAGAAGTTGTTAAGAATTAAAATCCTATTATGTTGTTATTCTAATTATAATTACTTTACAATTTTAGAGTACAATCTTCTCAGAACTATCCAAATGGAATGACCAGTAGACAACATCAGTGGTTAAAGATAAAAATACGAGCTGGGCTCGGTGGCTCAGCCTGTCATCCCGCACCTTTGGGATGCTGAGGTGAGTGGATTGCCTGAGCCCGTGGGTTCGAGACCCGCCTGGGCAGCGAGACCTCATCTCTACAATAAATAAATTAAAAAAAATCAGCCTGGCGTGGTAGCGCGCGCCTGTAATTCCGGCTACTCGGAAGGCTGAGGCGGAAGGATCGCCGGAGCCCAGCAGGTCGAGGCTGCGGTGGCCGGGAGCGGCCGCTGCCCTCCAGTCTGGGCGTCAGTGAGACTCCAACTCAAAAAAAAAAAGAAAAAAAGATAAAAATACGTTACAAGTACAAAGGACTTTAATGATAATGATTTGATCAATCTCCCTCATTTAATATATCAAGACCACCAGAATAAGTAAGTGACCTTTACAAGGTCACCAGCCAGAAAGTGGCAGAGTTTTGATGAATAAAAAAGCTTCACTTATGAATTAAAATATCATTATTGGCTCCAAATAAGTACATTGCAACTTCTCAGTGAAGTTCTACTGAGTGAATTGATATTGTCCTCTGATCTTTTAGGTTATTAGATTATTTCCCCACCTTCCTATCCAATGAGGATAATTTGTATTGTATATACAGGCCCTATTTCAGTGGAGTCCTGGCTTATATACTCAAAGACTCTGGATCACCAACTAAATATTTTAGGAACATTTCAAATGACATCACATTACTTTGTTTTGTAACAAATGGACACGAAAAAGTGAGGCAATTCAGTAAAGGGAAACTGGGATCCAAAGAAGAAAGCAATGCAACTGGGCAGAGAAAAGAACACTGCAATTCAGAGGACAGCCATTCATTAGAAGAAGAATAAAGGGGGGAGAGAATGAGGTTATTCATTTGCAAACTAATTTTCTCATAATTTTGCACTTTTGTGTGGAAATTGCTAGTCTAGTGTTTGGTTTAGATTTCCCAATTGTGAAAATACCACTCTGGTCTGGAATTGGGAAACTATGTGAAGAGAAAGAAGAGTTCTTATGTACTGTCAAAGAGAAGCCAGTTCAATGAAGGGGAAAGTTTAGAACTCTTCCAAATGAGCATTATAGTGCTTCCTTTACTTCTGCTGACTGCAAATGCCACAAAAAGTTTCCTGCTGAAAAAAAAAAAATCAGCCTGATCTTTGTTTATTTATAATATTACCTATTGATTGGGTTTGTGCATAAGCTTCAGATAGCTCAAGGTATAATGCATCTGTTTATTTGAAGAGTCTTATACGTATGATGGACACCATCATACATCTTGGATAAAATTTTGCATGCAATGAAAGAACTAGAATAAAGATTTTTAAAAAATTCTCCTCTCAAGGCTATGTCTGTTTGAACCTAATATGCAGTGACAAACTTAGAACGAGTGCTTAGTGATCATTCAAAATTGGTAAGAATTAAGGCTCTTTAATCACATAACATATGCTTATTGTTATAAATAAAGTAAATAATGATTCCATATGTATCCTCTGCACTCCTATTAACTTCTGAATGCACATTCTACCATTGTAATAGTCCTTCAGCGTATCTATTATTTAAATAATCTTCTTGGTAAGATATTTAGCTGCTGTTTTCTTTTGGAGCAAACACACATCTCAACTGCTGTTTTATACTTACGCCTGCTCATCAGAAAGGCTGACTAGTCTGATGGGTATTTGAAGCCTTAGCTGTGGCATTACTAGGACTAGAACTCCCTAGCTCTTCAAATTCCTAGTTTCACTTTAACCAACTATCAAATTACATAGCTTCTTGTGTCAAAGGAGCTAGTATTATATGGAAAATGATTTTTCATTTAACATTGGCCTATTATATCTACATTTGAAATTAACCAATTCCCTCAGGGTAAACCCAAAGGAAGAGTTGTAGCTATTTAATATCCTGAAAATCTGGAAAGGGGGAATTTCTGGAGTTTTTATTACTGGTAGGTAATTACGTTCTCTGCAGAGATTCATAATATCTATACTGGAGCTAGCCCTTCTAAACTGATTTTATTTTCATTTTGTTTAATTAGAAGCTTGTAAAATCTATAATTGGGTAAGCATTCATTTCTTTTCCCTTGGAAATAAAAGTCCAAGTTTTATCAGATTATGAAAAAATTAACCCCCACACGCACACAAACACACACCCCACGCACAACAATAACAGCAGCAAACTATTATAAGAAGAATGAAAGCACTCAAAAGTTATTTTTGCCTAAACAAAGTCCACAGGTATAACTACATATTATGGAACGCCTTAGGTCAATAATTCATATTCATGGCTACTTTCACAAATGACACAAGATATTGTTTCAAAAGATAGGAAGAACATCTTGAAAAAAAATTAAAAACTTTAAAAAAATGACTTTTTGAAAGGAAATTGCTATTACTTAAATTATGCATATAAATGCCAATAGATTATAGATAAATAATAATCACATGCCTTATATTTCATAGGTAAAGAGTTTAGTCAGTAGAAGTCTAGAGGAATTGTGGAATGTTAATGCCTTTTTCTTAGAGGTTCTGCGTCTGGATATCACCGATACATACCGAGTTCAGAGGTAATTTTTTGCTGCTATGCTATTGTTCATTGAACTAAAACATTTTGTACAGCATAATAAACATTTATGGTTATTCCTTAAGAACATTGACCCCCAAATATTTAGCAAGCTGCGTGCATTCAATCGAAATGTTTATTGGAAATGGAGAGATTAAACTGTCACTGAGGAAATACTAGAGCTCATTATCACAAAGTTTCATTTGAAATGCTCAGAACTGCTTTATTGCTGCATCAGTGGTGACGAGCCTGAGTCTTAAATCTGCGTCATTTAGGTTTTACGAGCATTATTAAAACATATTAACCATCATTCAATTAATTTACAGAAAATGCCATTCTACCGTTTTTTCCCCTGATTCTTCAGAAAAGGTACTGCATGAGAAAGTACCATATTCCCATGGAGTATGTTCTATTTCACCCTTATTCCTCACCCCCACCTTTGTGGATCTTCAAAGAATTCACTCTCTCCGTGTAGGTAAATGTGCTAAGGGGAAAACACAGCTAGTTTGCGGCCACACCTTTCCATCATGAGGACAATACTGACCTCTAGTGTTCCAGAAGGTAGAAAAACTAGTTCAACACCATGCCTAACTTCCTCCGACTAGCCACTTGGATCTTTTCCTAAAGCACCATGGGAACAATTTCACAGAAGAAGAAAAGGAGGAGGAGAAGGACGGGGAGAAGAAGAAAAAGACGACGAAAAAAAGAAACCAAAAAATGTATCATCTTCTAACTGACCCTTATAGAGTCCTTGAAATAATTTATAAAGCAGGGTCTTTGGATCCTCCCCTAGAGAGGCTGACCTCTCCAGCCCTCCTTTAGAATATAAACTTTAATACGGTCTTTTTAAGGCATTGCCACTAACTATAGCTGCTGGACTTCCAAAACTTCTGATCACAGATTGAATCACGGGCTGTGTTTTGAACAATGTTCGGTACACCACATTTGCCAAACTGTCTTCCCTCGAGGTACAACTGTGGAAGGAGACCTCAAGGTCCTTTTGGCCCTAAGTGGATGGGGAGTGAGGAAGAACGGACCCAAAGTTGCAGGTAGTCTTTTCACCTTTCTCTAACCATGATGGTGCAAACTACAAAAATGAGATGCAACTATTCCAATACAGGGAATTATTTTTTGAGCGCCATGACAGGGACCGGGGATAGGGGAACAAGCCCAGAAACTTAAGGGACCTTGATAAGCCATCTTTGGAAACGACACAGATGGCTTAATTGCTTTCTTTCTCATTTAGGAGTTCCCAGAGCTGGAAAAACTTCCCTTCCTCTGCCTAGAGAGGCAGCTGAGCAATTGAGCTTGAACCTCTGATGGCTCCAGAGATTTATTCAAGTTTGACAAACTGGGTTCTTTAGAGACACAGTGCAGGTGGCAGATCCCCGGGTGTCCAGACTTCCTGCCTCTTACATTAAACATTTTGCACTGGTTGAGGTCACAGTTTGGACCACAGAGTGTATACTTAGTGCACACTCATCATGTGTTCGTTGGCACAGAGATTTTGGGGGTGGGATGTGCATCAAAGCGCTTCCTCCCGGAATAGGGGCAGCCATCGATCCGGGGGTTGCCTCCCCTGGGCCGTGACTCTTAGCATAACTCCGAATCCCGTTAAACCGCTGCCCACCGGTTTCGAGGTACCAAAAGCCGAGTCTTCCGCTTAGGGCAGAGCGCAAAGCCACGTAGGGCGCTGGGCAGACTGCAAACCCGAGGCACCGCATTCGGAGAGGGGCCGCGGCCACCGAGCGCGGTGACCGCGAGCAGCTCGGTGCCTGCAAGCGCAGCTCCCAGAGCCTGCGGTCCGAGCCCGGGCCCTTCTCCGGAAAGGCGCTGGCGGAGATCGGGTAGGCGTCGGACGCGGAGCTGGCGGAGGTTAAAGGAAGAGAGCCGTGCCTTCTCCCCCGAACTTCGCGATGCCGGGAGGAGGGCAGGAAAGCGAGCAGGGCTGGCTCCTCTGAGCTCTGCGAACTTTTGGGGTGGCTGGAGTGACGGAACCACGCTGATCAGCATCCCCCCCGCCCCTTGCCCAGAGCAGAGGCAACTGACTACGCCTGGACAGGTGATGGCCTTTCTGAACGCGCCCGTCTCCCCCTCCCCTCCCGGCCCGGCTCCGGGTACTCACAGCTCGTCGCCGCGGATCCGAGATGCCACAAGCCGGAGAACAGCAAAGTCCACACGCCGGCCAGCCGCGGTCCAGAATCCATGTCCCCCGGCTGAGCGGTCCCTCCCGATCTCGGACCCCGCATTCGCCGGCGCCGGCCGCGGCGTCCTCTCGCCCCCCGTGGAGAGGCTCGCGCGCGGTCACTCCATCCCGCGCCCCGACGCGCCGGCGGAAGCGTGGCGGGGGCGGCTCGCGGGCCGCGGCTGAGCCTGGCGTCCCCGCGCGGCCGCCGGCCGGACTCGCCCCCTCGCCCCCTCGCCTCCCTCGCCTGCTCGCCCGCCGCCGCCTCCGCGCCCCGCCGCCTGCAGGGTGCCAGGCGCCCCCGGTGACGGCGAGCGGCGCCGAGCCCGGCGGGCTGCCGAATCCGCCTCGGCGGGCGCGGGAGCCGGAATCAGCACCCGGGCGGCGGACAGCTCCTTATAGGCGAGCCGCGCGCGCGGCGCCGCCCCCGGCCGGCCCGCCCCGAGCTCGCCTATGAGCGGCCTGGGCGGGTCTTGGCCGGCCCGGCGCGGTCCCCGCGGCGGCCGGGGCCGCGGCGCGCCTCGCCCTACCTGGGGGGGCCGGGGAGGGAATATCCTCTCCCCCCCTTCTCTCTCTCCCCCCCCCTCTCTCCCTCTCCTTCTCTCTCCCTCTCCCTCTCTCTCCTTCTCCCTGTGCCCCTCCACCCCCCGCGTCTGGAAACGAGTCGTGCTCTTGAAATTCAAAACGGATTTTCAAGGAACGAGATGCTCCGAGGAGTTGGAAGGCAGGACGCATCGGAAAGAGGAAATTTCCCAGGAAAAGCTTTCTCAAGAGCTAACGAGATGCATGTCCCCCGCCCCCTCCTCTGGAGGGCCGGGGGACACAGGGCTAGAATTGCGCGATTTCACGTCCTCTGCGTCGGTTCCCTCACAGGGAGTAGGGGTCTGGACGGGGCTGGGATTCCTGGCGTGGCGGCGGAACGTGGTGCCTGCTCCCCGGTTTCCAGACCGCGCGCCCTGCTCCCGGGCTCATCCCTTCGCCAGCCTTCGCGTCGGCTTCTCCCGCCTGCTGCGGGCAGACTGCTTCGGGCAAGTACTGCAAGGTGCTCTGGGCCGGGTGCTCCGCGGTCCAGGCGGCTCCAGGCGTCCGAGGGAGACCGAGAGCGGAGAGACAGATGGGTGTGGCGGTGAGGAGAGGCAGGGTGGAAGCCCGGCTTGGCTCACGGGATCCAAAGGCCCAGGGCTCTGCTGGAGGGATTTGCATCTGCAAAGAAAGAGTGGGCTGGATTTCTTCCTGGAGGCCCCTCTCACAAGCCTTCGTTCTGTGTTTGGCTTCTAGTTATGTGTCTGGGGACGCTCCTGATTTACCATAAATCAACTTATTTTGTTTTTATTGGGAGCTGTCAGAAAGCTGTCAAACCTTAACCAAATGAGGGACCCTAATGATTTCTCCTATGTGGAGCTTACAATGAAGTTAGGGTGGGTAGACTCTACCCACTTCGCAGGAAGTTGACGTCTCCCTCTCCCTCTCCTCCCCATCCCCCACCATTCCCACCCAAGCAGTAGCAATTACCCAGACGTATTTTATGCTGTCGATTCCTGACACCCCTCGGTCTCCAGCTGCCGGCTGCACAACTACACCACACTGGGCTAAGCTCCAGGCGGCTTCTGCATGAATCTTGAAGTTGAGCTTGCGGTTTGGGTTAGAGCTAGACTCACATCACTAAAACACTAGAGGATCGTTGAATGGCAACTGGACTGTGACTCCATTATTTTATGAGCGAAGACACAGTTCTGAGGGTCTGATCCCTTGTAAGTAAGAGATCCTCTTCTTTCTAAGCTTCTCATTGAAAATAATTCTGCAAGTAATAGATGGTTGGGCAAGGGAAAGACTTCCCCAGCTGAAGCTGTAGTTGGGAGTGAGAAGCCACATTCAGAAGACGATTCATCTCCAAATACCGAAGCCAAAGCCACCTGAGGAGCTGCCCTCTTGGCAGCGGGCTGAAGAGAGGAAGGGGCTGGGGTTCAAAGTCCAGCCGCTGGGCCTTGTCTGTTTCTTCCACCCGGGGTCCTGCAGAGCTGCCACACAACTCCTAGCCTTTGAGGATCCCAGGCTGAAAAGCTCATACCTGGTCAACTTAATCATGCGAGAGAGTCTAGGGGAAATATACCACTCCAGGATCTAGCTTTGTGCAGTCTCAATGTATGTGAACCTGGACATGTTTAAATAAATAAAGTATCACAGATACAATTTAAACCCCTTTGGCACTCTTCTCTGTTCCCATGCGTCTCTCATTATGCCTAGAAGCAACCCTTTTACTGATTTGATGTACATTATTCCTACACGTCATGTTTTTACTTTTGCCACACATATTTATATTCCCAAACATTATGTAGTAGTGCTTTGTTGGCAACCAATTCATAAATGGCATCATACTATTTCATTTCCTACCTCGCTACTTACTTAATATTATAATTTTGAAATGTATGCATTTGTATACATGAAGTCTCAATTTTTTCGTTTTAACTACTGCGTTGTATTTCATTTTATGAATATGTCAGAATTCATTTATTAATTCTTCTGTTTATGAATCTATAGATTGCTTCCAGGGTTTTTTTTTTTTTTTCCTAAAAAGAAATACAGTCTTGTACCTGTCTCTTAGTTACTCTCACATATATACGGAGGAGTAAAATTTTTGGATATTTTTAGCTTTACTAGTTATTGTCAAACATTCTATAAAATGACAGTACCAATTCATCCCTCTCCTCTACCAACTAAAAAAGTATGAGATTTCCCCTAGCTCTTCATCTTTACCAACACTTCAAGACTTATCTTTTTACAAATAGGGGAATGGCAGCCAAAGAACACAGGTCTTTAGTCACTGAGTTCCATATTCTGCTATATCCTGCTTTCTACACCTCTTTAAAAAAAGTGTTTAGTTAAATAAAACAGTTCACAACTTATAGAAGATGTTGACTCTTTTTCTGGCAGAATGACTTAAAATGATGAATCTGTACAGGTAAAATGTGCTTGGAATGTATATTAAAAGTTAATCAGGAAAATTGGTTGCCAAGAAGTCTCCAAAATGTGAGCGACATTTGAGTTATCAGTAAATATTGGAGCTCTGCATTGAGACATCTATATTCAGACGCAGTGTACAGTATATACATTGCACCTAATTTAAGGTCCTATTGACAGTTGTAGCTTTTTTTCTGTCTCACAAACACACCTGTTCTCAGAGAAACTTTGAGGCTTAAATGGCAGACATTTGTCTAAGATTTGTTAACATTTGAGTAAGAAAGCTGCAGAATGCTGTGAGGGGTAAACAGCTGTTCCTCTCAGACAATAGTGTAAACAATGCCATCTTCTGGGGGCATTTTGCCAGCAAGATTTTATTAGCAGTAGAATATTAATCACTCTAAAAACTGTTTTCAGCCAGATTGATATTTACCTATTGAAATTATTTTGTAAAGCTTTTAGTCTGGTAAATCCACTTTTCAGATGGTGGAGTAGAAGCTGAATAATCTCCTTTTTTCTCCCCATGTGGCTCCATGTAGAAAAATAACTCATATGTGCAGAACACCTGCTTTGAAGAGGCTTAAAAGCTCTGCGTGGATTCGGCAGGATGAATACTAATAAGAAATGGGGGAGAATGGATCACTAAACCCTAAAATATCTGTATTACAAAAATGATAATTCTGGACATCTCAAGCCAAACTTGCAATTAAAATCTTCAAAGAATGGCACGACACGGATAGGGCTGTGTTTCATTGTCTCCAACTTTTCCTTGAGCACTTCTTCTTGCCCCTTGTGGAACAGAAAGGGAAAGCATCACTCATCAGATGGAAGCTTAGCCTTTGAATATTCAACAAGTGGTTTGCCTCATTAATTTTATAATTCTCCTGTGAGGCATAGGGAAGACATGTTTGCTCATCTCCATTTTATTGATGGGATACTAAGAGGAGACAGATATTGACACATTAAGTATCACACAGAATTAATGGCCCCAACTCACAGGGCACTGAAAATGGAGACCTCCCATCCTATTTCTTTTATCTTTAGAAAGCGTATAGGTAAAAGTCACAACGACATAAGGATACTTGGAATATACTGCAGAAGAGTCCACATATGATTACAGTAGTCTACTCCGTTTTGAATAACAGTACTTCTGAATTCTTCTGACTTTCCATATAATGGCTTGTTGTGATGGCTGTAGAATAATTTCTGTTGCCACCCAAATCTTCAAAAGAGAGTTTTTCAACATATTGATATGGCAGAAAGTTAAATGAATTGTTTTTCCTTTTATCCCTTGTACTTTTCTTTATGTTTTCATTTTCTTTCTTTCTTTTTTTCAGTTTTGATACCTTCTATATAGTATGTGACCAGCAATATGCAATGAGGTATAGGAAATATAAAAAAGAATCTCTGTTTTCATAGAGCCAGAAGTGGTGTAGGCAAATATGATGTAAGCACATGAAAAAGTTAACAATACAAGTGAGCTTGTGACCATATGCCAAGTGTCTGAGCCGATAAGTGCTATAGGTTTTTAAGTTGATCAAGATTGCTCCCTCTGGAAAAGATAAGTTGCTGTTGACATAATGAATCAGTTCTTTTTCTCTTTGAGGGTAAAGGGATTCGAGTCACCCTGAGACATGAAGTTTGTTATTCTGATGAGGTCAAGTCAGGCATATTTGCCTTAAGAGGAAAGCCAAGTCTTAGGATCATGAGGGTAGAGTTCTACTTTTACAGATGAGTGGACTTCAGATTAAGACCCATGGACTTCAGCTACGTATTGGGAAAAACCTACTTGAATCTCTCCCCTTTACTATCTCCTCTCTCTGTGTCTCTCACTCTCTTTCTCTCTCTCCTAGTTCTCACTTGAACTCAATCTAGTCATCACAACATTCTTCCTTAAAAAAAAACATAGTCATAAGCTGGGTTCGGTGGCTCAGCCTGTAATCCCCTTGCTTTGGGAGGCTGAGGTGAGTGAACTGCCTGAGCCTGTGGGTTTGAGACCTGCTTGGGCAACTTGGCGAGACCTCGTCTCTACAATAAATAAAAAAAATCAGCCAGGCGTGGTAGCGCGTGCCTGTAACTCCAACTACTTGAAAGGCTGAGGCAGAAGGATCGCCTGAGCCTGGCAGGTAGAGGCTGTGGTGGCCGGGAGCCGTCACTGCACTCCAGTCTGGGCGACAGAGTGAGACTCCGACTCAAAAAAACAAACAAACAAAACAAAACAAACAAAAAAGATAGTCATATTCTGTCATTTGCCTTCTGCCAATAGAACAGCCATGTAAGCCCCATGCTATTTGCACATTATGCTCTTTCTTCTTTCCATTAAATTTTTCTTTCCACTGACAAATTTTCAAGTCCAAACTCAGCTAGCGACTCTCTCTTGAGGTCTCTGTGGATAACTATGTAATGTTTCTTTTCACATATCTGCTTCTCTACTATTGAGTACTTTCTTTTTTTTTTTTTTTTTGAGTTGGAGTCTCACTCTGTCGCCCAGACTGGAGTGCAGTGACCGCTCCCAGCCACCGCAGCCTCGACCTGCCGGGCTCCGGCGATCCTCCAGCTCAGCCTTCTGAGTAGCCAGAATTACAGGCATGCGCTACCACGCCCGGCTGATTTTTTGAATTATTGTAGAGATGAGGTCTCGCTGCCCAGGCAGGTCTCGAACCTGCGGGCTCAGGCAATCCAGAGTACTTTCTTAAGAGTCATTTCTTCATGAGTATTCAAATTTGAGTCTCGAGCATACATAGTAGGTTTTCAAGAAATATTTGATGTCTGAAAAATGTTAGAAATGAAAAGCCCTTGTCGGTTCTTTCAGAGGTTACACCCTCCCCCAATCCACTCTGCACCAGAACGCAGAGGCTCTTTTGAGGGCATTTATCCTAATAAATCTTGGAAAGCAAGATGTCAACTATATGAAAAATCAAGGGAAATGCAGTTTGGGATAATAGACTGATAGTTTATTCTCCCAGTCATATATTTCTGAAATATTTGGATTTATTTTGGGGGGCGAGTGCACCCTCTAAAGCATCCATACTATTACATTTGTTCAAATATATCCATGCCACATCCAGAAACACATGTAAAAACAACAACAATAATGACAACAACAAAACTCTCTTCTCCATTTATTTCTCTCTCTAAAGCAACTTCTGGCTAAACTGACCAACACGTCTTTTGTGATTTTTATAATATTTCAGGAGAAGCCTGTTTAAAGCAGTTTAAGGAGAAGAATTCTGAGCTTGGCATTAGAAATTCTTAGTATTGGTCTTAGCCTTACAGCTTACTAACGTGAGACCTGGAGTTTGTAACTTGGTTTCTTTGAGATTCTGTTTCCACACCTTCATATTGTGAGTTATGATAATTGCTGTCTTTGGTATTTGTGCATATTTACTATAATCATACATTTTAAAATACTTTTATTACAGAGACACAAATTATAAATGCTATGTCCTAGCCCAGAGAAGACAATTTATTCAGCCCACAACCAGTGGATTTCTCATGCACTCTGTTTGCCAGTTCATCCCAGGAGAAAAAATAAAATGCAAACATCTGAAAGATTACCCATTCTAGGAGAAATATGCATAATTCATTAATCCAAATTATTGCAATAATTTAATCAACCAACATTAACTTACTGAGCAACACTAATGTGCCTAGCTTTGTATAATCTGCTTTTGGTTAAATAAGTGCTATTGATAGCCTGGTCCTATCTTCCAGGTTTTCATACCCCTCACAATTTCTCCGTGGGAAGTTAACATGTACAAACATAAGTCATGAGTGCTGATAGGAAGGGAACAACTTACACTTATATTTCTCAACTCTATCCAAGTGTCAGGCATTATTGACTTCCTGATCAACAGCTAACCTCAACTTCTTCTTTAGTTGCTATTTTGCAACTGAAGAAGGAGTCGGAAAAGGAATCATGACTGGAGTAAGCCCATCCCTGCAACTGCGTTCCTTCTCACAGTGATGATGTGACCCAGTTTCGACCAATACAGCACAAGAGGAAAGACAGATCTTCGCGGGAAACGAAAAGATGTGGGAATGAAAAGTTCACTGCCCCTGCAGTTTTCCCTGTAGTTTGGAAAATATCTCACGAAGGTGTAAAGTTTGCAGCTACAGCATCCAGTTGAGACACACGAGGAGATGGCCGGAAGGATGACATGGCAAAATCAAAGAAGACATTTCCTAAGTCTTTATCATAACATTGAATTATTTCTACCCTGGAGCAATACGTATCTGTACTGTTTAAGCCATGGCTAGTTAGGCTTTCTAGAAGAAAAGAGAATAATGCTTACTAAATATCAACCTGCACTAAACGTTTTGACTTTGTTTTCTCTTTCAGAATTCATGGCAAGGTTCTGAAGTCCGTGTCATTAGCTGCATTCAAAAAACAAAGATATTAAGACACATGGCATTTAAGTGACATTGTCCAGAACACAAAGTTATTATTAATTAGAAGTGCAAGGATTTGAACCTGCACTTTCTGATTCCAGAATCCTGGTTTATCATGCCATTGCACAGCACCACAAATGCTCAGAGATAAAATAAATCGACTAAATAATTGTGTGAGTTTGTGGTGTGTGTGTATGTGCTTAAGCTGCTGCTTTGGGCTCAAATAAGACTTACAATTTGACTTTATAAAGAATAATCTTAGGATCACCGATGTTCTGTTTCTGTCTCTTAGATAATAGCTGTCTTTATAGCCAATGTGCTATTACTCAGTTTGTTAAAAAAAATTAATTGAGAACAGCAGGTACCGACCTGTTCTGTCCCAAGTGCACACCTGATCTTTAAATAAGTCAGGCTGGCGTCTAAACATAAGTCCTGTGATAGTCACTACTATGAAAACTCTTTTATAAAATTAAACATTCCCAAAGGTGTATTTTTCAAGGAAATAAAAAGTTTGAAAGAAGAAAAGGCTGATTTCAAAAGATTATTTTATTATGTAACCTAACCCTTTGCCTTTATGTCTTCTTATCCCTTTTGCATTTAAATCAGCAAAGAAAACACAGTAAAAACATCTATAAATTGCTTTTTATTGGCATTTTTAATAAGGTGGAAATAATGTTAGCCTAGAGCCAGCAGGGGGTGTGCTGCCTAGGAAGAAAAAATGCAGAATAGATTTGAAGCAGCAGTGTAGGTTGCTAAATTATTGTTTACTTGGGGAAAGTGGAGACAGAATGCAAGAAAAGGAGCCAAAACAGAAAAAACAATCTGTTGATGACTGTTCTTAAATTTTTGCATATATTTCCAACATATCTATTAAGAAATCACACATGACCTAGAATTTAAAAAGTTTGTAATGCAGCATATTGAACATTTAAAATGAAATTTATTATCTTACTCTTATTGTTATTAAAAATAAATATGTCACCTGGCTTTATCAATGGAAAACATAATTTTTTAATCATTTGAAACTGTACAATTTAAAAATATATTCTCAGGATTATTGACATAGACATTTTGACTGTATATTTATATATGTAGTCAAATATATAATACTTTTATATTTTTCTGGATAGCCCTTTTTTTCCATTTTCTTCATAAGTCACTTTAATCACTATTTACTAAGTACATTCTCTGACCTGGCCCTGTTAGAGGCACTGAAGATACTAGCTTACTTAGACATAGTCTGTGCATTTGAGGAGGTCATGACATAACACTGAAAACAAAAGACCTTCAAATAGTAGGGAAACTTGTTAAATGGCAGATATGTATGTTTTCTCCCTCTTTTGGCATAAAGAAAAAATTATTTTACAGATCAAATAACATAAAATTATGACCCAAAATTTTAGTTTAAAATTATTAAAATAAAGAAGTTTGCAGTAAGAGTTAGTTATGTGATATCATTTAAGTGGAATATATCTTGATTCAATTCACACTAGATTTCTCTATTAGTGACTTTATTATAAATCTGGCCATGTATGACCAGATGCTAGGAGTATACAGACAGTGCCTGTTCTCAAGCACTCTTATTTAAGAAAGAGAATCAGTATACAAGCATACAGAAAAAATTATATAGACAAGAGAGTAGCAAATCTTGACCTACAGGCCAAAAATGGCCTGATGTTTGCTTTCATACAGTATGTAAGCTGTAAGTGATCATTATGTTTTTAATAGTTGAAAAGACTCAGGCAAATAATAACAATAATACATGCAATTTACATGAAATTCAAATTCCAATATTCATAAATAGTCTTTATCCCCCCCACAACCATGACAATGTGCTTGTATTATCTAAGGCTGCTTTTGTTCTACAGTTGTGAATTTCAGAAGTTATCACAGAAACAATGTGGCCTGTGAAGCTGAAACTATTTATCTGACTCTTTGCTGAAAAAGTTTTTGACCCCTATCTGGTCTACCAAATGCAATACCAGGACAGAATATGGGGTACAGGAATACTATATAACAGGACATCATGGTTCATTCATCTATTTAACATAAAAAAATCAAAACCCTTTGATGTGCTAGATACTGTGGAATAAGTAGATTAACAAAATAGTCTCTAAAGTATTAGAAAATGTATATTGTATATGTAGATTTGGTGATGCTAATGAGAGTGGTTGAAACAATTTCTGCTGAATAAGGTGCATTTGAATCTTCAAGGTATTACCCATTTTACTCCCCTTAATACAACAGAATATAATAAAGTAGTCTCATTCTTCTGGTATTTGGAGATTATTGATCGGTCTGTATTATTTTGCAAAAAGAATTCCTGCTGGTCAGTATTACCGCACGTTTTCTTGCATACTTATATCTTAATATTTATAGTATCTACTTTAAAATTTATAGAAAAGTTACAAAAATCATGTAAATAATTCCTATAGACATTTTACTTTAAGAATTTTTTAAACATTTTGACCCATTTACTTAATCTCTCTCTCTCTATCTCTCTTTGCCTCTCTCTTCTCTTTTTAATTGACATACACTTCTATGATTTCTTTAGTTCTCTGACTCACCCAATGCCCAGATAAACACAAAGTCCAGAAAATGGCCAAGCAAAGAAGAACAATCAGGAAGGCTCATGCATACTCATGATTTAATATGTTTTGTTTCTGCCAAATAACAAATGACAATTGTATTACATGGTAAAAGAACAACTCCAAGGCACTGGGAACTCATACCTGAAAGACACTTGACCTTGTCTTGGGGTCAGAAAAGGTTCCCAGGTAAAATGATGCATGTGATTAGCTGAGAGAGGGGAGAGGAGGAGGGTGTGTTTATGTATAGTCAACTTGGAGGAGGGAAAGGAATGCTAGAAGGAAGGCAACCAGAATGACTAAGGGCCTCCGAGTGGACAGGTCATTTCGTTGAGAGTCAGACTGCAAGTGTGAAGGATTTGGTATTTCTACTTGTTGTGGGAGAAACAAAAGATGTTGGAGTTGTTTCTTTGCTTTTTAAGGAGGGGAGCAGCTAGTTGTTTTACATTTTATAGTTCTTAGGCTCTCAAAGTCGGTCAGGTGGTTCCTCACCATTCAAACTAATTCTTACGGTTGTGTTAGTAATTACAATGAGATGATGTGTTGTTCCTCCCCTCAACATATGTTTTCACCCTAGTGGTTTCTAACACTTTACTCAAAGAAATGTCAGATTATGAATCTGAGATTTGGTGTTCAGAGTACTAGGCATATGAGCTTTTGATCTCACTTTAGATAGATGCTATAGAAGGCAAATAATTCCAATTATTTATTTCTATAAAATGATATGGCAGCCGGACTTGGTGGCTCAGCCTGTAATCCCGCGCCTTTGGGAGGCTGAGGTGAGTGAATTGCCTGAGCCCGCAGGTTCGAGACCCGCCTGGGCAGCGAGACCTCATCCTACAATAAATCAAAAAATCAGCCGGGCATTACGGCGCATGCCTGTAATTCCGGCTACTCGGAAGGCTGAGGCGGAAGGATCGCCGGAGCCCAGCAGGTCGAGGCTGCGGTGGCCAGGAGCGGCCACTGCACCCAGTCTGGGCGACAGAGTGAGACTCCAACTCAAAAAAATAAAATAAAATAAAATAAAATGATATGGCACTAAATCACAAAGTACCGTGAAAATCGGAGATGAGATAAAGGAAATTTAGTACTTAGTGCCTGAAATACTTATTAAATAGTTACTGTTATTCGTAGTTTTGAGTCATTACATATGACATTTTAACTCCCAGGAAGTCTTGGTTGGGACTACTTGCTGTCTTTTATGTAGCAATGCTTCTCAGGTTCAGCAAGACCATAGTCATTGTCTTTATCAAAGAGTTTCCTGTTCTCTTGAATATGCAACAAGACATTTAGAATGCGGCCAAATGTTAATCGTCTGTGTTTTTGACAATAGTCTAGTCATTTGCTTCTGGTGGAAAATGACTTATTTTCTGAAGAATTAGTAGCAAGTTTTGGAATCAAATTGACAATACCCCTCCGAAAAAAAATGTGTTTTCATTACAACTAAAGGAATAAGCACAAAAAAGTCTGTCTTAGAAATGTATAAGGGAAAAAAAAGACAGACAGAAAACAATTTATTTAAAAAGCTATTTAGAGCCGGGCTCGGTGGCTCAGCCTGTAATCCCGCGCCTTGGGAGGCTGAGGTGAGTGGATTGCCCGAGCCCGTGGGTTCGAGACCCGCCTGGGCAGGTAAGACATCATCTCTACAATAAAATCAAAAAATTAGATGGTCGTGGTAGTGCGCACCTGTAATTCTGGCTACTTAGAAGGCTGAGGGGGAAGGATCGCCAGAGCCCAGCAGGTCGAGGCTGTGGTGGCCGGGAACAGCCACTGCGCTCCAGTCTGGGCGACAGAGTGAGACTCCAACTCAAAAAAAAAAAAAAAAAAAGCAAGCAATTTAGAATAAAAGCAAAAAATCGTAGCTCCAATTTTTGTAAAATAATGAGAAATTGGTGAAGATGAAACTTTTAATTTTAGTTGCTGAAATTCAAAAGTTTGATGCTAAATTTACTAGACAAAAATTTTTAAAGGAAAATTTTCATCCAGAATTTGCTGACTGTATCCCCACTTCCCATGAATAACATCTTTTTCCTTTTTTCTTTCTTTATTTTTTTTGATATGGTATTTTTCCCAGTTTAGGAAAGAGGACTCTCATCTGTACATTCCAGGAAGCATTTGTTTATAGCAATGGATGGATTTGTTTACAGCAAAGATGAAGAAACTTCTGTTGGCTTCTTAGAAATGTTTTTGCTATTTTCCTATAATTACATATAAAATGATATTTCCATCTTTTTCTTGTTTGGCAGAAAATCTGATTAATAGATTTGAAAATTCACATCTCGATTTCCTAACAGATTTTCATTGGGTTAAAATGAGAACTAGATTCAGCATGAGTATAGAAATTACCAGTTTGCAATTTCAGATTTATGGGATTGGATAAAATTCAATTAGATTTTTGGGAAAGAGTGTATATAAATAAAGTATGTATCCAATTTAATCTTGATTTAACTTTTCATACAGGGGATTTTAATTATTTCAACTCACCAGTTTTGAACCATTTGCATGTCTCTGTACTGACATTTGTTCTGCTATTAAACAGAAAATAAAGCAAGCCTGGACTGAATGGATTAGGGGTAAACAGAGAAAGATGATAACATCACTTAATAATGGGCTGTAACTGAGAGGAAAAGAAAGACTTTGACACCTTTGGTTTAATTCACAAAGAATCACGTTTCTCCACTTGACCTGATTTAGGAATGTGGGTTAGTTGGCTATTATCATCAAGACTTGCAGTCATGGCATGAAATGACATCTTTTTCTGTTCATGTGGGCTTACTCTGCACTGCAGTAGATGATGAGGACATTGATGAAGGCATTACGCTTCTTTCCTCTTTGGGCAATTTCCACAGATACGTTTCATGCGCAGAATGTTTCGGGCATAGAATTAATGACTCTATTATTTATGCAGTTCTAAATCTTTTGGTGTGGGGCTTAATCTGTGAATACAAGGAGTCAAGCAATATAGCGTTTATACAGTTGCACTGGCCAGACAATCAATAAGACATGCTTCCTGCCCTCATTCATTGAATAATGAGGCAGAACCCAAACAACGCAATATATACTACCTCAGGAATGAACTAGGAATAGCTAGAGCAAGAAGAAATGGACTCTGCCTTCCTGAAACTCAGTAAGACTAGCATCTTGTGAATTCGGAGCTGATGGCAAGGATGCAAAGGAGAGAATTCCAGGGAAAGGAAAAGGCCCAAAGTTGAGATCCTGTGTGTCACGTGTTAGGGAAAAGCGGCCCCTTCTTTGCAGCTCTGACCTGACTCAAAGCTCCAGAAGGGTCTGGCCCTTCCTCACTCTGTCGTTCAGGTCTGAAAATTGAGACCAAAGGTTGGTTGGTCTTCCTCACTTAAAAATGACCTAAGGAGGGAAGCTACATGCTTTCGACTGCCCCAAGCCATATTCTAGCACAGGAGATTGCGTTCCATTAGTGCATGGATAAATGGACTCTCCTTACTATGCTAGAAAGCTCACAACTTTATTTTATTTATTTATTTATTTTTGATTTGGAGTCTCACTCCTTCGCTCAGGCTGGGCTCCAGCGATCCTTCCGCCTCAGCCTTCCAAGTAGCTGGAACCACAGGTGCGCGCTACCACACCGGCTGATTTTTGATTTATTGAAGAGATGAGGTCTCTCCAAGTTGCCCAGGGGGGTCTCAAACCCGCGGGCTCAGGCAATCCACTCACCTCAGCCTCCCAAAGGCACGGGATTGAAAGCTCACAACTTTAAAACCTACGCCTAAATAGATTAATCATAATTCAGAACTTTAGACATCTCAATAATAATAATTGTGTGTATTTGTGGGATGCATTTTACAGCAAAACTTCACATTATACCCCATAATATATATAATTATTATTTGGAAAAGTAATTAATTTTAAAAACAGTGGAAATAGCACTGTCCTATGAGAAGATAATTATTCCATATGTATCAAAAGAATCTAAAATGCTTATACTTTGTTATTCTGTGATGCCAAACTTGTTACATAATCATAGGGAAATTTTTCTAAATATTGAGTTTATCCTAAGGAGGTTTTTAAAAAATGTAAAATCTTAAGAATGCACAAAGATATTTGTCTTACTTTTGTTTTTAAAGGTAAAAAAAATATAAATAGCCCATTCAATATCACAGGTTGGCAAACAAATTTTTATATATCTTGCATAACTACTATCATGCATAATTTTGAAAAAAATGTAGATTTGAAATTTTATGACATGCTAAGGGAAAACAAGCATATAATCTGGATTTAAAATTTAATAAAAATAAATACATTTTATATGTATATGGGAAAATAATTAAATGGAGCAAATATTTAAATATGTCAGTATGGAAGCATTGTTAATTTCTTTTCCAGAAAATTTTCTTTTGTGTCATTATATCCATCTCTAAAAAGATAACTTAAAAATACAGCTTTGGAGATCACAGAGCAAAAGAGAGTCACTAATGATTACTAAATGAATTACAACGTTGACATTCTAATTACCACTGGTTAATGATATGAAATCAATCCACAAATTAGATAACCTCCTGTAAAAAAAAATGAAAGATGGAAGGGAGATTTCACTGCATGTTTTCAGAGAAGCATCTCACAGTAACAATGTGTGGCCAGGAAGACAGAACATGAGAGAGGAAAAATGAGTCCGCCAATACAACTGGCCTTCTGCTGTGTGCTGGACACACACGTGCGTTTGTGCTCTGTCTCCTTCGCATACAATCTTGATTATCCAAGAATGATGAGCATGAGATGCTTTATTTGGTGATCACATATCTGTTGCATAGTTCTTCTTCTGTGTTCTCCTTCTATAACTTAAAGGACTGTCTTAGCTCTTAGCAGTACTTTTGATCAGTATTGCCCTAGACATCATTCTAAAGGGATTTAGTTGGATTCATCACAATGGATGTCTTTGACAGAAAACATGATAGCTTACTGGAAGTCTTGATTCTGTCCTGGTGTTATGTAGGGGTGTGAATTTCTCTGCATAAGTGTATAGAAGGGCTTATCATGTAGACAAGATCAGAAGGGATAGAGGGGAAAGTACCAAACAGTTGCAGGATGTGTCCTAAATTCTCTGCAAATCCACTGAGTGTCAGGCAATTCACTTGCCTGCTATTGGCCTCAAATGCTTCATTCATAAGAAAGTTCAAAATAATGGCTTCTCCACCTTTTTGGCACGGTTTCCTGGATGAAATAATATTCCTAAAAAGTCCTTTAAAAATATCAGCAGTTAATGAAGCGCTAAAAAAAAAAAAGATTTATTTGTTCAAATCAATTCCAGCATTTACTATAGAGAGACCAGTCATTCACTGATTAAATCTTCAAATTGTGTGATCATTTTGGGAAGCAATGTCATAATGTGTATTTGGAGTCTTGAAAACATCATTTAACTTTGACCTAGCAATCTCAATTTCACGGATCAATTTTAAGAAAAATACATTAGAAACATATTTGTGACAGAGTTGTATTTATACGAAAATAATTTTAAAGTAAGCTAAATGCTTAAAAACAGCAGCTTGATTAAATAAATTAAGGCATGATAGAATAGAATATGATAGTCATTAACAATATCTATAAAGGCTTTAGAAGTGCCTCTGTATTGTTAAGAAGAAAATAAAATACAAACCCATATAGGTAGCATATACACACAGCTGTATAAAACATGTGAACATAAAATATAGGAGTATTTTTTCTTAAGTGATGAGATTTTTCTAGCTTGAAATTTTCATATTGTTATGTACGCTATTTTATAAGAAGAAAAATATTTTAAAAGACAAACTAGAAAGGGTCAATTGTTAACAATGGCAAAAATGGCTAAATGTTCAACATGATGAGGTTATTAAGGAAATCATAGTTCATATTACTCTATTTGTTCCTTTTATAAACATTATGTATATCTACTGCATTTAAGACATTGTGAGCACAGATTGATTATCTGTGTGTTTGTATTACCTTTTAAAGAAAGATAGCCAGTGAGAGATTAAAATTCACAAGAAAAGTGGAGTTCATTAAGATCTAAGGCATGTAATTTCAGCTTTAAGTAATTTTTTTTCTGAAAGTGAAAAGGAGCTGAAATAGAAAGAGTGTGAACTGAATGCTCCATAAAACAGTGTGGCCTGTTTAAAAAAATATCTACAAGTATCACAGTGTGAATTAAGAAATTAAAGAAAGGAGTGAGTGAGACAAAATTGTTACATTAGAGACAAAATCACCACCACCCTCCTAAAAAAAAAGTTATTTTTGCCTGTTCCTTCAATTTGTTTTCTGATAACGTGGTCACCAGGTTGTAATTTGAGTTGTAGTGTCCTTGTCATTTTTTGCACTTGAAAGAGGTTTCCGTCATTTTACCCACATTTATCCTTTGCAGATTTCTATTAAGGAGAAAATGAAAAAATATCCCTAGCATTTGACATTCTAAATATGTCTAGAAGATGTGTTAAATTGCAGTGACTTCTTAAGGACACCAAGGTATCTGGGACTCAGGCATTTTAATTCAGACAAACCTTATCAGCAGAGTACAAAATCTGAACCACTCATAGGGCTCAGCTGGTTTAATTGATTTGAGTATACAGATTGCATTCATCATTTTAACTCTTTCATGGGTAAGAATGGAAAAGAATTAGGTATAATGATTTCAAGTCAAGAAAGCCCATATCCAAGAGCTAGCTCTGCTAGATATTTCTGTCTAACTTGTAAAAAGTTGCACAGCCTCCTTCTGTCTGACATCTTTGTGAGTTGAATGGGGTGATTATCACATTACTGAGTGAACACTTGAGAACAAGTCTGACAGAGAATGGGTACTCGGTACACAAATATTCTTCTTGTTACAGATGAAGGTATTAAAAATTAAGATCAAAATTGTGCTTTCAGGATCTTAACCTGGCAAGAAAATGGAAGATGCATTACCACAGGAGGGATTAACTGCTAGGAGAAAAGTTAAGAGGCATTTTCAATGAATGAGTATGGTGGGTCAAGTCTATAATCCCAGCACTTTGGGAGGCCCGCCAACTTGGCGAGACCTCGTGTCAACAATAAATCAAAAAATTAGCTGGGCGTGGTAGCGTGCCCCAGTAGTTCTGTCTACTTGGAAGGCTGAGGTGGAAGGACTGCTGGAGCCCAGCGGGTCGAGGCTGCAGTGGGTGGGAACGTGCCGCTGCACTCTAGCCTGGGCGACAGAGTGAGACTCCAACTCAAAAAAAAGAGAGGCATTTTTAATGATCAAAATATGAGCTAATAAATACTGGAGGGGTGCTAATATTTATAGGGTGGATGCATTTGAGGGGATATTGCAATGTGTAAGATCAGGAAGGAACTGGCCAGCTGTCAAGCAGAAATGGAAAAGAATACAGTGATTTGGGAGACTCAGCCTTATAATTTTGAAAGAGCAGATATCTTTGAGATCCTTAAGACTGGTAAACAAAATTGGGAGAAGTTTGAGAGACAGGGGTTAATTTAAACTCAGCTTCTTGACAAAGATCAGATAGGTATGGCATTCACACCTGTTGCTAAAACTCAAGAGATATAGGTGCTGTAGAAAAAAAAAATCAGGTTAAACTTCCCCATTGATTTAACTGGCACAGGTAAGGATAATTAACTCTGTAGCTCTTCAATAAACTATTTTTAGTCTCAAGAGAGCCTCTTCAAATGGAAAGGCAAGTGGAAGGAATGTGGGATAAGAAAGCAAATATAATACATCAGAGAATACTAACTTCAAAAGAACTGTAAGAATAGTAAGAAAGAGTAAAATGCCTCAAAAAGTCATGACATTAAACTAATAGGTATTAAATAGACAAGAACGTTACTCATTTTGGAGGAGAGTTGTAAAGAGCCTTAAAACCGAGTTAAATTCTAAATTATCTGAGACTCAGAAAAGCTCTTAGGCCTTTCAACTTTCTCTGAGAGCTGTACAGACCCAAGAAGGAGGAGATATTGTTCAATAGTGACTTCATAGACGGGGGAGGGGACCCCTAAAGTCCAGAATTTACTTACAAAATGTTGTGTATTTATTCTTACCTGTTTAAACTTCAGTCATCTTCAAAGTGCTCTCGGTTGGATGCAATTTGCCTATAGAGACACCTTTTCCACTGCAAAAGTTTTTGAACTCTCCAATTTTGATGCCTTTTAGTGATACTTCTATTTTCTGTTCACCGCTTCCACATCAGCAAAATGTTTCCCTTTGTGGACTTTTTTCGTCTGGAGAAACAAGAAAGAGCCGCTTGGGGTGGGATGGGGTGAATAGGAAGGGCGGGGCACGGGGCTGATGAGCAGGTATGTTTGCAAATCCCCCATGGTGAAGCGGGCAGACACATCGAAAGACTCTCAGAAACAAAGAACCGAGTACCTCGTGTTCTCACTCATAAGCGGACCCTGAACATTTGCCACAATACTTTAAGAAAGGGATTGATTGGCAGGAGCAGGATACTGCCAGAGGGGTGGCAGGGGGGACCCAACATCCATAAGGGTACCTGATCTCAAACCAGGCCAAGTGGGCACCAGAGGGAGGCCCAAACTTTACCTGTACGATGACCCGTGGTCTATCGCGTCCCGAATTGTAGCCCACATCTTTAAAATTAAAACAAATATTTAATTAATTAATTTTTAAAGACTCTAAAAAAAATTATTGAAGCCCAATGCAGCCTCTCCCAACAATGCTCGCGGATACACTGATGTTTGATGGGTCCTTAGAGCACGTACCTAGCAGGGATACCTGTACTGCAAGGGCCTACTCTCTAAAAGGTAGTTCTGTTTTTTGGGGGGATCCCCCTTGTATGTCCAAAGAGGACACTAGGAAAGAAAGAATTCTCTATATGGTGAAACCAGGGACCTTGGAGAAAAAATGGACAGGGAATCATATTCCATTCAGCAAAAACAAGATAAAAATCTTCCATGACCCAGGGCAGGATCTCTCAATATTCATCCAGGGAAGGTGCAGGTATCTGTGGCCTTCTGTCTGCTACCTATCTCGTTCTTCTCCTTTTTGAAAGTGACAGGAGTGCCTATTGCTGCTTTTCTGTCTCTGTTCCACAATATCATTTGAGCATAGAGGGAATAACGACTTGTCTTTTTTATTTGGAGCTAATGAAGAAATCGTAGAAGAGCAACCTGAGATCTCAGATTTCGAGCTTAAGACTGTGAGTTATTGTACTTGTCAAGGAGTCAAAGTTTGTTACACGTGTGGCAGGAAAAAGGAGTCAAGAAGTTGTCTGTGAGTAAAAGAGTGGTTTGTGGCAAAGACAGCAGTGCCCACCCAGCACCCCATGTGTGACCCCAAGTCCTTCTGGAGTTAGCCAGGGCCAAGCTTCTTATTCTAACGACTAGCCTGCATACAACTTTTCAACTTTCTCTTTCTGCGACTTTATAGTTTAGCGAAGTTGTAGGTACAGGTGGTATGAATTCAAGACAGTGGACCATACATTAGCTTGGAAATACCTAATTCCCTTCCTCTGACAACCTGAACCAGACGAACAGAAGCAAGAGGTAAACTGTCTGGTGTTTTTTGGGAGCACACACTTAACCTATCTTGATTATTACAGAGATTATCTAGTGCAAGCATTAAAACACAGAAGGAAAGGCCACTAGAGTATTACTTTCAGAAACTTTCTCTTCCTGTTATTTTTCTAGAAGAGAACATATTCAAATCTTTATCAAGTGAGACAATTCAGAATCTATCCAACCAGGGCATCAAGGTCAAACTCTGGAATCTCAAGGTGGTGTACAGCTGTCTACACTGAGTATAACATAGATAATCTTCCTCTGGAGACAAAGAAACAACAAGACATGTTATTTGCCCCACACTTACTCAAGCTGTGACAGTGGAATGAGGAACAAGAAAGCTTCAAAGAACAACCTAAAAACTGCTACTAGGACTTTCATGTATCCTTATCTTCTCCTATCATGGCAAAATGAAGAATGTAAGGATATATTTCTTCCACATTTAAAGACAATCTTTCCACTGCTTTCCTGGTTCCAAGGACCTCTGAGATATAAGTTAACCTCTATCTTTTTTCTTTTATTCTGGACCCTTTCCTTCAGATTTTAAAAATGGCCAGAACTTCAGCATCTGAAACATTCAATACCTTGACCTCAATTTTCCATCCATCTATCATACTTTTTCTCCTGTCCTGCACAGGAGAACATAAAAAATTCTAAACTTAATGTCTAGATGCCTGTATTTACTATTCATAGGTCAGTTTATTGCAAGTTATTTTTAAAACAATGGTTATAAATACCATCACCAATGGCTCCATGACATAAAATCACCTAACACTGCTAATCCTCAGCATACTTGGTTCTCATAAGCATTTGGTATTCTATCACTCTTTCTTTCTTTCTTTCTTTCTTTCTTTCTTTCTTTCTTTCTTTCTTTCTTCCTTCCTTCCTTCCTTCCTTCCTTCCTTCCTTCCTTCCTTCCTTTCTTTCTTTTCTTTCTTTCTTTTTTTCTTTCTTTCTTTTTATTTCTTTCTTTCTTTCTTTCTTTCTTTCTTTCTTTCTTTCTTTTTCTTTCTTTCTTTCTTTCTTTCTTTCCTTTCATTCTTTCAGCATTCTTTCCTCTTGACTTCTATATACTATTCATTTTTTCCTGATTTAGTGTAAGACTCCTTTATAGAGTTTATTTTCTACTACCGAGTTTAGAGTTCCTAAACTCTAAAGTGCAGAGTTTTGCAAGGCTCAGTTTTAGGCTATTTTATATTTTTTACCGTCTGGTCTTTCCCTGGGTGAATTCTTATACTCCCATGGCTTCAATTATGAAAATTATATACAAAGCCAAGACCACACCTCCCAGCTCCAGACCCACATACTCAGTTGCACTTGCAATATCTCTACTTAGATGCTGTAGAAAGACCTCAAACTCAGCATGTCCCAATTATCTTACTTCATTGTTGCCCACTGCAGGAATCAATGTTTCATATGGAATTTTTAAATCCAGAGTCTCCTTTATTCCCTCTTTAGCAAACACGTCCTATCAATTTCAATTTCCGTGTATTTCCAAAAACACTAACTATGTCTTCTCTACTACCCCTTAGTCTGACCCACTATAATAATTTAAATGCTCTACTCAAGTAGCGCCTGAATAAATACACTTGTCTGCTTGCCAGGTTACTTCTCCATATTGTATCCATGGCAATCTCATAAAAACACAGTTTTAAACCTTTCAATTACCCTAGCAAAGACTTTTCAATGATTTTCTATTGCTGTCATGAAAAAATCCAAATCCTTAACATGGCCTTTCAGGCTGCAGATAAGCTGGTCTCGCTTCTCTGGCATTTTTGTTATTGTCTCATCTCCAATTCCTTTTATGCATCATGATTTTGAAGGTTGTATCCGCCTTCATTTGAGCTTTTTATATATTCTTCTCCTCTGCATAGAACTACTTCTGTGTTTATTTGTCTAATGGCAACTTATCTTGAATCTTTTCCAGTTATATATTTTCTTTTCAATATCTTTGACGATACTAGATCCCCTCTACTGTTTTTGGTAACATTTACCACACGTGGAATAATTTAATCATTTGTTGTTTTGAGAAATATATATATTTTTTCTCTTGGCTGTAAGTTCAATGTGACTGAGAACACTATTTGTCCTTCACCAGCATACCTTTAGTCCCTAGGAAGGTACATGCCAAAAAATTGGCTCTCGATAGATAGTTGACGACTTATCGAGGGACACCCTGCTCCACTCACTTTAAAATCGTTAGGGGTAAATAAAAATAGGCAGGCGGAGAACATAACTTCACAGTGAATATGTCTGTCCATCCTTCCCATTGATAGAAACTATGGTGTACATGGAGGTTTCTGCTCTTTCCTTGTCGGGGGCTACCAAGAAAGGACCAGGAAAGATCCTGCCAGCCTGAGCTGGAGCTAAATAAAAAGCAAGTCTGGGGCAGGTGGGTCAAAACAAGACCCTGGCCAGATGTAAACTTCTGAGAGTAAAAAGGATGCTGAGGCTTCCTTTAACATCTGGCATGTGGTAAAGAGCCTGATCGTGATTTGGCCCAAGGTGATAGACAGAGATTAAGAGCCCACATTTGCAAAGGATTGTTCCCAGTTAATTTCTCCTCTAGGTAAGAAGCTACTGGATAATAATAAAATCGCTTGTCAGTAACATTAGGTGATAACTGAATGCAAGAGCACTATTCTAAGCTGCGGTATGCATGATCTCATTTATTCTTCTTAGAAACCCTACTAAGCAGGCAATATTTTTATTCTGTTTTCACACGTGAAAAAACTAAGGCATGGGGGAATTAATTGACTTGTTCAGTAACTCCCAGTTTAAAGGTAGTAGGTTCTCCATTCCAGTCTAGGAAATCTGTATGCAGATCCCGGGCTCTGAACCATTGTGCATTTCTTTTATAGAACCAAAAAGCTGGGCTTAACCTTTCTGTTCAGGTTTTATGTGAACTTGGTGGGATAAACTCTAGTGAAATATTTTCTTTTAAATGTTGCCTCTGTCAGTAACACGATCCTTCAATTGTTTCCTGTTCTGCACACAGGAAAATCCTCAAGCATTTGGTTTTATTGCTGCAAACATTTTTTTTTTAAAAAAATCAAATGTGTCCATTCAGCTTTATAAAAAATGTGCACTACATTATTTTCAAATGCAGTTACCTGTGGTGTGGCTTTGACACAACATATTTCTTTTCTAAACTTTTCAAAGATGCACATATTTCATAAGGTTCTAATTTATTCTTAGAGTTGCATTGGAAGACATCAGTCTTCATGTTCAGTAAAAGCTAAGGTTCAAATATGTTTCTAACTGAGGGAAAAGAATAAGTTGGTAAGTAACCTCAGAAAAAGTTAAACGGTTTTTGATTAAATTTTTATAATTCCTTTTTATGTGAATGAAGCAGTAAAACTTTTAGCCTAAGAGGTAAATCTTTTATATACATCAAAGTTTTAAAAAATAAAGCCCCATTAATACACTTTCTTCCATGATGGTATGATGTGATTTCCTGTGTCAGAAGTCATCCATTGGCTCCAAAGGTCACCAAATTAGATTGCCATGTTGTTCAAAATTCCAATATTCTTTCAGGTTTAGGTGATATGCCTCGTTAAAAATGCAAATACTCCATCTAAAAATAAGTTTAGGCCCAAACTAGTCATTAATAAGTTAATAGAAATTGGTTCTCAGATACAGTCTAGCAAGACAGTTGAAAATAGTTTTGTAGGGTACAGGAGAGGCGAGATGGATGAGATACTAGTGCTTTGAGCAGACAGATGGTCAGTCTAGGTAGAGCAAAGACAAGTACTGGGCCAAACAATACCTTGAAAATGGAGGAGAGAAGCAGAGACAAAGCAGGGACATACAAATGAGAGTTGGGAAATATACAAGATAAGCTTGTTTGGCTTCTCAGTGTTGCCTAGCCCTCACCATACCCTGGCTAAGCACCCTGTGATATTGTGTTAACTTCAAAGAATGTTTGGAAAAGATTGAAACCCTGGGTTGTGTTTCTATCTACAACCCATATGTGATAGTGTCATAGTATCACAGTCAGATGTGGAAAAGATGTCAGAGTTAAATAAGACCTAGGACCCACTTGTGGAGAGTGTCCTGAGCTTGCCTGGCCATAAGCAATTTCTAGGATTGACCTCATTTTCTTTGAAGATTCAGATTTAGTCCATCGGAAAAGGGTCCTGGAAATCTGTATTTTTGACGAGTATCTCATGTGATCTTTATAATCAGTCAAGTTCAGAAAAACCCCAGTTATTCAACAGATCAGAAAACAGCCCTGGGGAAGGGAAGGGACTTACCCAAAATAACATCATGATGAGATTCTTGCTGAGTTAAAAATCTAAAAATCTCAACTCAAAATGCACGTTCTATTCACTACCCTAAGCCCTTCCCAGCTGTGCTTTGATTTATGTAGTTATAAAACTGCCCTGATGCTTTTTTCCTCTTTTTCCTCTGTGATTTCTAATGTAAGCTGTGGCACCAGATAAATCAGATGGGAAGGGTGGGGAGGGAAGATTAGATTGCTCTGGTGTTAACCTTTTAATTAAATCAATTGCTTGTACCTCTAATAAAGGGAGTATTTAAATGGAAAACAGAAGAGAACTAGGATGACATATTAAATGTCCTCATTTATGGGGAACATAGAAGATGGAAGTGCCGGGAAGCTGGAATTCTCCCATTTGAATGAAGGAGTCGTCCAGAGGTTAGAACTCTGTAGGTACCTGGGTGGTTAGAAACAATACTCGGGTCCAGAGATACCTTTGCCACGGCTCTGCTCATCCCCAGAGAGCACCTATTAGCAGGTTGGAGCCGGCCCAGGGAAGCAGGCTGCCTTGTTATTGATGGCAAATGAACTGTGAATGATGCTGTCAGAAGGCCTCTCTCCATCCGGCCGGAGTTCTCCACTCCACATCACTGTGTATATGGTGTTTTTTGTGGAATGATTCTCAGGCTGCGTCTGAAGTCTGCTTCCCCTGTTCTAGAAATGGCTGGCCGCCAAAGTGCTTTTGTACTGAGAACTAATTGGAGGTGAGGCGAGGTGATGTGGTCAGCTCCTGGAGCTTGTGCAAAGGAAAACGTCTAGAGAACCTATTTTTAACCGCCTTGGCGCCTAAATTGGCCGCTCCAAGGGGGGGCTGCTCAGAGTGGTCAATAAGTAGATCCCTAATGTATTCCACCCGAAACCAGATCAGTACCTGCTATTATGGACTCTATTATAGAAATGGCATGTTTCTCACCCTCACACAGTTCTGCTTCCTTTACCTGCCTGACACTTCCTGTTTGTGGCACACAACGTGGCACAGTAGAAAAAATGAAAGATTTCAGGTGGGACAGTCTTGGGAATATCAGATCTGTCCCTCTTTAGATATCTGACTTATTGCACAAACTCCCTGGGCTTTATTGTTCTCACCTATCAATTGAGAATATTTTTCCTCTTACTTTTTTTTTTTAATATGAATTCATTTAAAGGAATATGTCATTATCTGGCAGATATAATTGTCAGATTATACATTCCTTGAGCACATATTTCTGTCCTCAAGAGTATCCCTTATTCATTGCTGCAAACCCAGAATTCACTGTGAGACTTGGTATAGGAAAGACATTTAATATATATGTTTGAGTGAATGAATGAATTAATAATTTAAAATGACACTGGATAAATTTAAATTCCTCACAAACCCTTAATAGTCTACCTCTTCTTGCAGTTAATGTCTCTAACATTTATTTAATTGAGTTTTTTTTTCCCTTATGTCCCATTGCACAGCCTCTATGCCAAATCCTGTGTGATTTTCTGAGGAAAACTTCAGATGAAGGAAATACAACCCATGCTCTCAAAAAGTAAGCCTAGACAGATTTACATGAAAATAAATAATAATTTATATACAGCACAATGTTTTTTGATTAGGAGAAGAATGTAATACTAGGGAAACAACAGAGTGTGGAAAACGCTAAGGAAACATCACCACATGAAAAACTTGGCATAGTTTCTAGAAACTAACCTAGTATTTCCACAATATGTCACCTACAGGACTTCCGCGTAGGTTTCTATATGAATGTATGCATGTGTGTGTGCATGTCCATATCTTAAATATTGAAGTTTTAGAAATAGATATCTTTATATTGTCATATGAACTCTGGACATTCTGGGAGAGAGAGAGAGAGATTATTTAGCTCCAATTGATGATTTCTTCAGCTGTAAAATTTGCTTCTTTGTGAAAGCGTGAATCCCAGATTTGTCCTTTTTTGATACATGGTTGATTGCCTAAGCTCCCTGGGCTTTACTGTGCTCACCTATCAGCTGAAGTTATTTTTTTCTTTTTATACCCCATCAGAGAAATGACTCCGAAGCTAGAAAGGTCATTACTTAATTCTGGAAGTGTATTTTTTCTAAAGACGGTGACAGCCAAAATCTCTTCTAGAAGTTGAGCCTCGCTGTTGTAAGTGAACGATTGTTTAATTAGTGTAATTGGTGATGGGAAAAGATGTGTCTGCTATCATAGAATGATTGTGGCAGGTAACCTGGAGGAGGTGAACACCCCAAATGGGGCTAAATAGATGTTATGCATGGAACTACCCTTTTGAGGTTATTTTAGGAAAAGGGAGGAAGATTGGACGACACATTATCTGACTTCACTGCATCCCCAGCATGCCTCCCTAGCGACTGTACACAGGGTGGGTCAAAAATAACTTTTGATTGACTTGTATTTGATTTTGAGGTGGAACAGGTTATTTGAGCTGTGAGCTCAGTCTCAGGACAAACCAAAGCCCATGAACAGACTTCTTAATAAAAAAGCAAGGCCCCTGCGGGATTTCCACACTTCAACCTTATATCCGGCAGTTGTAATTCAACTTCTGGGACATTCTCTTCCAGCAAGCTTATGTCAGAGTTTTTTTTGAATGTAGTCGATCTTTCTTGAGCTACAACTACTTCCCTGTGCTGAAGCTGGATGTACTCTTTACCTTCGCTCAGAGCTTAAACCAGGTGAGAGCAAAAGGTATTTTGGAGAAACCTAGTATAATTTTTAACTGTTAACTCTTTTCCCTGCAATGATAGAGATGAAAGACAAAACAGCTCTGACCCTAGTACATAGATGATATCCAATAAGTGGGAAATATACGAGACTTCCCATACATATATTTTAGGTAGGCATTTTATTTGATTTTTAAAATAATTTTAGAATCATGGGATACATGTGAGGATTTGCTGGATTGTGTGAGGGCGAGGTCTGGGCTTCTGGTAAGCCCCCTCACAGTGGAGATGGCATTCAATGAGGGGCTTGATAGCCTTTATTTTCCCTCCCCCCCTTCTCTTTTGCAGTGCCAGCGTGTTTTAGGCAGACATTTTAGTTGGCCAAGTATATGGTTTACAAAACTCAAAAAAGATGATAATGTTCCTGTTATCTCACTTCAAAACACAATGAACTCCCCAACCTTCCTGCTTTCTCCAAAATCCAGCCGCAATCCATACAATTTAGGAGGATTCGGAGTGACAGTGGTCACATATGTGAAACACACACAGGATGAATTGAGGTTGGCACCTATTGTTGGCAAGAAGTTGGACAAAATATTGGCTAAAATGATTGCTGTCAGATCATGGACAGCCTTGAGCACAGGGCAGAAGGAATTTATATTTTGCCATGCATTGAGTTTTTACTATGACTCTAACATGGCATAAGGCAAACACTGTGCATATATCATACACCTAAATATCTCTGCATGATTCACTGTTGTTCCCTTCTTTTTCTGTTAGGAAAAATGAAGCTCGAAAAGTATGAATAACTTTCAGTCACGGAGTTAAGAAATGGCAGAACTTGGATATTAATTCAGATCTAACTGAATTGATGTCTGTATTTTTAACAAAACATCTATTCTAGGTCCTTGAGGAAGGGGTAGATCTATTGCTAAGCAAAGCTGACATCTTAGAACTTCTTGTTTTGATGACTTTCCTCCTTTTTTTGATCTCTTGCTTATCCTGTTCTCTCTACAAGTCCCTCTTCATGTACTGCTCCCAAAGGATCTTACATACTGTGGTCTGTCCCTGTTTACAAGCCCATGTGCCAATAATGAATAAGGTCTCGAAACGCCCCCCGTCCCAAAGAGGTTGGGATTTTAACGGGGGTGGCAAACATACCTTAAAGATATATTGTAAAATACATCGTAAAAGTGTATTCTCAATAACATTGATAAGTGGAGTCAGAGTTTCAGATGGGGGCAAGGTGGATGAGTTTTCCTCCCAGTGTCATCAAATCACATTCCACTGGGCACTCTTCAGTGACAAGTACTTGATAAGGCCTGTTAAAAGAGACTCATCCGTTTGTTCAATGCATAGATTTCAGCAGATTCTGTGCGGGGAATGGATGACAATGGCATTGTGGATACAGAGAAGAATGGCATCATCGCTGTTCTCAAAGAGCATACCATCAGAGAGCACGCAAGCAAAAAGCACACCCGCAAGCAGGAGCTGTGTCAAGCACCCAGGCAATGGACACACAGGAAAACGGCCCTGGTGATAACATACAATGGAGTGGAGGCAGGGAATAGTTTAAGCCAGATTGTGAGATCAAGATCTGCTTTCTCTCTCCTCCAAAAAGCAGTGCTTGAGCTGAGTGGGAAAATTCATAGAGGATACCCAGAAGTAAAGTAAGGAATTGAAAGAGGAAAAAATACATTGTCCCACCTCTGGGGGCCCTCTCAGGTTATCATGGAGTCCAATAAACGCTTTACTTAGATCGTATAACTCTTTTGTCTTTTTTTTTTCCTTTTCTGAGTCAATGTCTCACTCTGTCGCCCAGGCTGGAGTGCAGTGGCATGCTCACTACCAGCCCAGCATCAACCTACTGGGTTCTGGCAATCCTTCCACCTCAGACTTCCAAGTAGCCAGAACTACAGGAGTGTGCTACTATGCCCGGCTAATTTTTTGATATATTGCAGAGATGAGATCTCACCAAGTTGCCCAGGCTTGAACTCCGGGGCTCAGGCAATCCTCTCGCCTTAACTCCCCAAAGTGCTGGGATTACAGACTTGAGCCTCTGCGCCCGGCCAATTCTTTTAACACTGAAACCAGTACTGCCCTTTTTTATGACAGTATCTCTCCATAAGTAATGACTGTGTCAAATGGATCCATTCAAGACCCTATAGTACTGTGCTGTCCAGTATGGTAGCCATCAGCCATGTGTGGCTGTTGAACATATAACGCGTGGCTAAGACATTTTTCTTTTCTTTCCTTCCTTCCTTCCTTCCTTCCTGGCCTTACTCTGTCATTCAGGCTGGAGTACAGTGACATGATCATAGCTCACTGCAGCCTCGAAATACTGGGCTCAAGCCTAAGCCTCATGAGTAGCTGGGACTACAAGCATGTGCCACCATACCTGGCTAATTTTTTTTTTTGGTAGAGACGAGTATCACTCTGTTGCCTGGACTGGTCTTGCACTCCTGGACTCAAGCAATCCTACTACCTCAGCCTTGCAATGTGCTGGGATTATAGGCATGAGCCACCACACCCAGCTTTAAATTGTTAATTGAATTGAAGTGCACTGTAACTGTAAAATGAGCACTGAGTTTGAAAACGTTCTGAAAGAAAATTTAAAGCACTTATTTTTCTTTTGTTTTGTCAGTTGATTTCATGGGGAAGAGCATATTGGGTTACATAAAATATAATATTTTTTAAAATGAAGGAAATGGCATCCCATGTAGAAAGACTAGAATACGCAAAGGAATAGAGCTGCAACAAACATGCGTGTGCAGGTATATTTTTTGTAAAACGATTTGAGTTCTTCCAGGTATATTCCCATTAGGGGGACTGTGGGGTCATATGGAAGGTCAATTTCTAGTTCTTCCGGAAATCGCCATACTGTCTTCCAAAGAGGCTGCACTAGTTTGCATTCCCACCAGCAGTGTAGAAGCATTCCTTTTTCTCCACATCCCCGCCAGCATCTGTTGTTTTATAGTTAGAAACATGGAACCAACCGTGCTGCCCATCAAAAGTGGGCTGGGTGAAGAAAATGTGGCACACATACATGAGGGAATACTCTGCAGCCATAAAAATACCCCCACAAAATTATGAACTTCGCAGCAACTTGGATGGTTTTACAGTCCATAATACTCAGTGATTTCTCACAGAAACAAAGATCTGAGTGCCACATGTACTCAGTCATAAGCAGATCCGAACATTTATCATAATACTATAAGAGAGGGATTGGCAGTAGTGGAACACTGCCAGGGAGATCCAGTGGGTGGGTGGGGCAGGGGGCATCAGTAAGAGTACCAAACTTTACCTGTACGATGACCACTCGTGTACCCTAACCCTGAATTGTACCCCACATCTTTAAAATCAACATTAAAATTTTTTAAAAAAAGAAAGACTAGAAGATGCAAAGGAAAGGAAGACAGGAGAGAGGGCGCATAAAAATGATGTCTTAGCTCAACAGCTGCAGCAAGCTACAAGAGACTGGTGGCTTCAACAACTGAGAAAGATTTCTACCAGTTCTGTGGGCTGGAAAATACAAGGTCAAGGGGCTGGCTGATTTGGTTCCTGGTGAGGGTCCACATCCTGGCTTGCAGACGGACACCCTCGCCTGGAGAACAGAGAAGGAGAGAAGGAGGGAGCAAGATCTCGCATGCATGTCTCTCCTAAGGGAATACATACCATCGTGAGGGCTCCAGAAGCCCCATCTCCAAGTACCAGGATACAGGGAGTTAAAGTTCCCAAATATAAATTTGGGAGATGCAATATTCAGTCCATACCAGATAGCTACAAACTGTAGTTTAGCTAGAGTGAGAGATACACATGAGGGAATATTTTAAAATGTTCAGAAATGAGAATGGAGACATAGAGAGGAACTGGGTCAAAGGGGGCTTGTGTGTGACTGATTAAGGAAACGGAAATACAGGTATACCTCAGAGACAGAGGAAGTTGAGTTCCAGACCACTACGGCAAAGTAAATATTGCAATAAAATGAGTCACATATTTTGTTTTCTAATGCATATAAAAGTTATGTCAGGCCAGGCGCGGTGGCTCAAACCTGGATTCCCAGCACTTTGGGAGGCCAAGGCGAGAGGATTGCCTGAGTCCAGTGATTTGAGACGAGTCCGGCAACATGGCGAGACCTCATCTCTACAATAAATCAAAAAAATTAACCGAGATGGTGACACACGCCTGTGTTTCCAGCTACTTGGAAGGCTGAGGCGGAAGAATTGCCTTAGCCCAGCAGGTCGAGGTGACAGAGTGAGACTACAACTCAAAAAAAAAAAAAATCATGTCTATACCATGCTGTAGTCTACTAAGTGTGTAATAGCATTAAGTCAAAAATTGTACATATCTTTGTTGTTTAAAAATACTTTATTGTTAAAAATGCTAATGATTATCGGAGTGGTTGGTGAGTCATAAGCCTTTTGCTGGTGAGGGGCTTACCTGAATGCTGAGGGTTGCTGACTGTTCAGAATGGTGGTTGCTGAAGGTTGGTGTGACTGTGGCAATTTTTAAAAATAGGAAAACAATGAAGTTTGCGACATGGATTAATTCTTCCTTTCACAAAAGAGTTCTCTGCAGCATGTGATGAAGTTTGATAGCATTTTACTCACGGTAGAACTTCTTTTAAAATCGAAATCAGTTCTCTAAAATCTCGCCATTGCTTTATCAACGAAGTTTATGTAATACTCTAAATCTCTTGTTGACATTTCAACGATGTTCACGGAATCTTTTTTTTTTTTTTTTAGTTGGAGTATCACTGTCACCCAGGCTGGAGAGCAGTGGCATGCTGAGGGCCACCGCAGCCTTGACCTGCTGGGCTCCAGCGATCCTTCTGCCTCAGCCTTCCAAGTAGCCAGAACTACAGGCACACGCTACCAGGCCTAGTTTAGTTTTTGATTTATTGTAGTGACGAGGTCTTACCAGATTGCCCGGGCTGGTCTCGAACCTGCGGGCTCAGATAATCCACTTGCGTCGGTCTCCCAAGGTGCTGGGATTATAGGCTGAGCCACTGAGCCCGGCTTGTTCACAATATTTTCACCAAGAGTAGATTTCATCTCAGGAAACTACTCTCTTTGATAATCTGCCAGGAGCAATCCTCATTTCTTAAAGTTTTATCATGAGATTGAAGCAATTTTGTCCCATCTTCAAGCTCTGCTTCCAGTTCTAGCTCTCTTGCTGTTTCCACCACATCTGCAGTTACATCCTCCACTGAAGTCTTCAGTCTGTCAACATCATCCATGAAGGGTGGAATCAACCTCTTTCAAACTCCTGCTAGTGTTGCCATTTTGCCTGTCTTCCGTGAATCATGAAAGTTCTTAATAACATTTAAAATGGTGAATATTTTCCAGAAAGATTTTTAATTTACTTTGCTCAGATCCACCAGAGGAATTACTATATTTGGTATCAGTAGCTTTATAAAATGTATTTCTCAAGTAATAAGACCTAAAAGTCAAAATTATTCCTTGATCCAAGTGCTGTAGAATGGATGTTGTGTTAGCAGGTGTGAAAATGACACTCGTTTCGTTGTATATTTCTATCAGAGACTTTGAGTGAGCAGGTGTAGTATCACTGAGCTGTGATATTTTAAAATAAATTCTTTCCTCCGAAGGAGTGGGTCTCAACAATGGGCTTAAAATATTCAGTAAACCATGCTGTAATCAGATGTGCTGCTATCTAGGCTTTGTTCCATTTACAGACCACAGGCAGAGCAGATAAAGCATAATTCTTCAGGGCTCTAAGGTTTTCAGAATGGCAAATGAGCATTGCCCTCAACTTAAAGCTACCAACTGCATTACCCCTAACAAGAGAGTCAGCCTGTCCTTTGAAGCTTTAAAGGATGATCTTGACTTCTTTCTAGCTGAGGAAGTCCTAGATAACATCTTCTTCCAATATAAGACGGTTTTATCGACATGGGAAACCTGTTGTTTGTTGTAGCAACCTTCATCAATGATCTTAGCTAGATCTTCCAGATGATATGCCACAGCTTCTCTGTCAGCACCTGCTGCTTCACCTTGCTTTCTATGTTATAGAGATGACTTTCATTCTTAAACCTCATGGATCAACCTTCCAACTTTTCTTCTACAGCTTTGTCACCTTGCTCAGTCTTCAAAGAATTGAAGACAATTAGGACCTTGCTCTTGTTTAGACTTTAGCTTAAAGGAATGTTGTGGCTGGTTTGATCTTCTCTCCAGACCAGTCAAACTTTCTCCATATCAACATTAAGACTGTTTTGCTTCTTATCATTTTTGTGTGAACTGGAATAGCAGCTTAGTTTCTACTAAGAATTGTTTTTTTTTTTACATTCACAACTTGACTAACTCATGCCAGAGGTCTAGCTTTCGGCCTATCATCTCATCTTCCAACATGGCTTCCTCACTAAGCTTAATCATGTTTAACTTTTGATTTAAAGTTAGACTCTTCTTTCATTTGAGCTCTCAGAGATTATTGCATGGTTATTAATTGGCTTAATTTTCCTATTGTTGTGTTTCAGAAAATAGGGAGGCCCAAGGAGAGGAAGAGAGATGGGGGGACTGCTAGTCAGTGGAACAGTCAGTACACACACAACATTTTTGATTAAGTTCACTTTCTTATATGTAGAGTTCATGGTGCCCCAAAGTAATTGCAACTGTCACATCAGCAATCACTGACCACAGACCACTACAACAGTTATGATCATATGAAAAAGTTTAAAAAATTATGAGAATTAACAAACGTGACACAGAGTGAGCTATTAGACTTGCTTGATTCACCATTTCCACAAACTGTCAATTTGTAAAAAAAAAAAAACACACAATAGCTGTGAAGTACAATAAAGCGAAGTGTAATAAAATGATGCACGCCTGTACTTAGACCCTGAAGGTTATGGCTCCACTGGAGAATATGAAACAGTTTTTGGTGAAAAAAATCCACAGGTAACCTTTCAATTTAAAGCCTTAGAAATTGCAGGTTTTAGTGACAGTGATCCATTGGATAGTATTTAAGGTCTGTCTATGAGAACACCTCACACATTGTGACTTCTAGGCAAGCAATTGCTAGCTAAATATAGATTGGTTTCCTTCCAAAGTGAGGATAATGCAGTGCACTTATAACTGTCAGTCTCCTCCTATCCTTAGATCTTTACTCACTGGCAGAAAACACAATCAAGGAGCAAGGATATTGATCAGAGCTTTCAAAAGAAGAAATTTGAGATTATTCTGCAGTGACTGCCCATGTCCACCAGGTGGCAAACAGCAGTGTCTCTGGGTCCAACTGGGCCGGCTAGCCGTTCATGCTGTGTCTCCCAGGGGAAGGGTCCCAGAAGGTGTGATTTCACACCTGGGAGATTAGTGTGTTCTCATTTCACTTTCGACTCCTTCGACTTCAGAAGAAGATGTTTAAAGGGAAAGAAAACAGGAGACTTTTTTTTATTTTTGCAAGTGTAAAGGAGGTGGCTTCACTTACAGTCGATTTTTAATTGAGATTTTAAAAGAATGTTTGGAAAAGAATGCTTTATCACACAATAAAGAAGAGGAAGATGCGAGTTTCCAATGCGTCCAGTACAGCAATTACTACAGGAAGACATTTAAAGCTCATAGTTTTCTAGCCATTATCTCCTCTACCTCCTCAAAGTTTCCTAAAGAAAAAAAATAATGGTATTCAGAAATAGTCAGCTACATAAGGTGCTTGTAGTCGACATGAAGGAAAATGTTGTAGATGCTAGCTCTGCATATGTTAGAACCTGGCAGTGTGGCTTGGCCCAGCCTTTTACCTTCCCTGGACTTTAGTTTTCTCATTACCAAGTGAGGATCCAGGATAAACAAACACTTATATGAAGTGTTCTTATTGAATGACCACTAATTAAGAGCCACATTCTTTGCTAAATGATTTGTGGCAATGTCTCCCTTTTCACCACCATCTCATGAAGCAGGCAATCACTTAATCCTGTAGTGTTAATGAGGAAAGTTAGGCAATGTGTCCAAGTCACAAGGATGGTACCTGCTGGAGGCAAGATTTGACCAACTTCAGAGTCCAAGTGTCTGCCCACAACACAAATGCATTTATGGGTGATCTCTGAATATCTCTTTTCTGTAAGAAAGGTAATAGAGGATTTTGAAAGAGCATTTTGAAAGGGGTGGAATTGCAGTTTTATAAGTTGGATAAAACTCGCAACAATTTATTTATTTTAAACAAGTATGTGAGTTTCTGATGGGTACTGCAGTGACAAATTGTCCCAGACTTAGTGGTTTAAAGCAACACATATTTATTATTCTAAAATAAAAATTATTAAAATATTTTACAAGGTCATAATTAAAATAAGCTGTATTATCCCAATATTTCCTGATGCTCAGAAGTCTGAAATGCGGATCATGGGGCTAAAATCAAGCTGTCAACAGGACTGTGCTCCTCCTGGAGTCTCCAGGGGAGACTGTGTTTTTTTTTTTTTTGCTTCTCCTCATTTTTAGAGTCTTCCTGCATTCTTTCCTTCACGGCCCCTTCCTTCTTCTCCGAAGTCAACAGCAAAGCAGTTTCAAAACTCTGCAACTAAATCTCCTGCCTCTGTGTTTCACCTTAAGGGAAGGGCTCTTGTCACTCTATGGGGACCATCCAGATAATCCAGGATAACCTCAAAATCCTTAACATCTGCAAAATCCCTTTGTCATGTATTGTGAAATATTCATAAGGACTAGAGATTAGTATGTCACGAGGCCACAGTCTGGTTGATCACAATAGCTAACACGTATGGAGGTCTTACTCTGTTTTAGGACCTGTTCTGATCACTTTACATAGATTAAATTTTCTCTTTCAGCAGCCCAGGGAGATAGTTACTCCTCTTCACCCCATTTGAAAAATGAAGAACCTGAGTCTCAGGGGTTTTATGTAGTGGTTCAAGATCATAACCTACTGGAGGGAATAGTCTCTTTTCTCCGGAGCCTCTGCTATTATTCTACACACAACAGGGTCTCTGCAGTAAGAATCATGGTACTTTCACAAATGTACTCAATGTTCCAATAATTTCACGGTTAGCATGGCCATTTTCAATTTACCTTTCACCTTCAGGCCCTCTTAAAAGCAGCTAAAACTCCATCATAGCACTGGAAAAACTCACCTTTGCAATCTCCAACTATCTCGATACGATGCTCTAAAGAGACTCAAAATTTCACACAAGACGATATGATCACTAGCTTAAAATGAATTTGTCATTAATGGATACAACTTTGCCTCTTTGTCTATAGTGACAAAGACACTTACTACTCAAGTTTGGTGGGGTTTTAACCTTCCATTATAAAGTTTTAAATTTATTTACAGTAAAATTGACTTTTTTGTATGTGCAGTTCCATGAGTTTTAAAAAATGTATAGATTAGTGTAGCAGCCACCACACTTTAGATACAGAATAGTTCTATCTTTCCTCCAAACTCTCTTGTGCACCTCTTGGTTAACATGTCTCCCTCCCTCCAGCTAGTCTCACCCTACTCCTTTTGAGTTTCCAAATCCATTTCATCTTTCTCTATGCCTTTTGCAGATCCTAGTTTAGCTACCACTTACAGGTGAGATTATGTAGTGTTTGACTTTCTGTTCATGAGTTAATTCACTGAGGATGATATCCTTTAATTCCATTCAAGTTGCTGCAAAAGACACTATTTTACTCTTTGTCCAAGCTGAATAGTATTCCATAGCGTAAATATACCACATTTTCATTATCCGCTGACGGGTTGATGGGCATTTAGGCCAATTCCACATCTTTGCAATTGTGAATTGTACTTCAATGAACATGCAGGTGCAGGTGTCTTTTTACATAATGACTTATGTTTCTTTGGGTAGATACCTAGTAGTGAGATTGATGAATCAAATGGTAGATCATCTACTTTTTAATTCTTTGAGAAATCTTCTTAGCAATTTCCCTAGAGATTGCACTAATTACACTCTCACCAACATTGTATAAAGGCCGGATGTAGTGGCTTATGCCTACAACTCCAGCACTTTGGGAGGCCTAAGTGAGAGGATTGCCTGAGCCCATGGGTTTGACACCAGCCTGGGCAACTTGATAAGACCTCATTTCTATACTAAATTAAAAAAAAAAATAGCCAGGCATTGTGTTGCATGCTTGTAATTCCAGTTACTTGGAAGGCTGAGGTGGAAGGATCACCTGAGCCTAGCAGGTAGAGGCTGTGGTGACTGTGAGCATATCACTGCCCTCCAGCCTGGGTGACAGAATGAGACTCTAACTAAAAAAAAAAAACCAAATCCAAAGCCAAAAAACAGTGTATAAACATTCCCTTTTCTCCACACCAGTGCCAATGTATATTGCTTTTTTTTTTTTTTAAGAATGGCCCTTCCAGCTGGAAAAGCAAAACCATCAATACCCTAACTTCAGCAGAAGAATCCAAATCACCAAAATAAAAGCCCAAAATCAAGATATAGAAGACAAAAAAGGTAATACAAAAAAATCAGTGAAGCAAAAAGCTGGTTCTTTGAAAGAATAAACAAGATCGATGGTCCCCTAGCTAGAGTAACCAAGAAAAAGAAAGAAAAAACCCAAATAAACACAATCAGAAACACAGAAATGAAGTCACATCTCACCTTGACGAAATACAAAAGATTATCAGAGAGTACTATATACACTTGTATGAAAACAAACTTGAAAACCTAAAGGAATGTAGAACTTTCTGACATCACACAAACATCCTAGGTTGAAACAAGAAGAAGTCGAGATCCTAAATAGACCAACAACAATCCAGGAAATTGACTATGTCATAAGAAAACTGCCTATAAAAAAAAGCCCTGGCCCATATGGCTTTCCAGCAGAATTCTACAAAACATAGAAATTGAAGACAAAAAAAAAATACAAAAAAAATCAATGAAGCAAAAAGCTGACTCTTTGAAAGAATAAACAAGATTGATGGTCCCCTAGCTGGAATAACCAAAAAAAAAAAAAAAAGAAAGAAAGAAAAAGAAAGAAGAAGCCCAAATAAACACAACCAGAAATACAAAAGATCAAGTCATGACTGACCCGGAAGAAATACAAAAGATTATCAGAGACTACAATGTACACGTATATGGAAACAAACTTGAAAACCGAGAGGAAATGGAGGACTTTCTGACATCACCCAACCTCCCCAAGTTGAAACAAGAAGAAATTGAGACTCTAAATAGACCACTAGCAATACAGGAAATTGACTATGTCATAAGAAAACTACCTACAAAAAAACCCCTGGACCAGGTGGCTTTCCAGCAGAATTCTACAAAACATACAAGGAAGAACTGATACCAATCCTACTGAATGTATTCCAGGCAATTAAGAAAGATAGAACTCTCCCCAAATCATTTTATGAAGCTAACATCACATTGATATCCAAACCAGGTAAAGATCCCACAAAGAGAGAGAACTACAGACCAATGTCCTTTGATGAACATAGATGCTAAAATTCTCAACAGGATCCTAGCAAATCAGATTCAGCAACACATCTCAAAAATTATCCACCACAACCAAGTAGGCTTCATTCCCGGGATGCAGGGCTGGTTCAACATTCATAAGACCATAAAGGTCCTTAAATACATCAACAGATGTAAACACCATAGCCACATGATTATATCATTAGACATGGAAAAAGTCTTTTGGAGGAGTCTTTAGGATTCTCTAGGAATAATATCATATTCCTGGCATACAAAGATAGTTTGATTTCCTTTCTTTTTTTTTTATTTCCAATTTGGATACCCTTTATTTCTTTCTCTTGCCTAATTTCTCTGGCTAGGACTTCCAGTACTATGTTGAACAGCAATGGTGAAAGTGGACATCCTTGCCTTTTTTTCAGTTATGGGGGGCAATGTGTTCAACTTTTCTTTATTTAGGATAACATTGACTGTGGGTTTTTCATGTGTGGCTTTCATTATTTTGAGGATTGTTCCCTCTAGGCCTATTTTACTGAGGTTTTTTATTATGAAGGGATTTTATCAAGTGCTTTTTCTCCATCTTTTAAAATGATTGTGTGGTTTTTGTTTTTAAATTTGCACACATAGCGGATCACACTTATTGAGTTGAATATGTGTTTAAAAGACTTGGGTCACTGGGATAAAACCCACTTGGCTATGATGGATTTTTTTTAATGTGTTGTTTAATTTTGTTGCTAATATCTTGATGGGAATTTTTGTGTCTACAATGGTGGACTCCCTGAAAACTGAAATTATCTTTTGGAGGGTGGACCCTTGTAATATGCACAGACTTTGTTCTTCCACATCAAACAGTCAAGTGAAGTTTTTATTTGAATGTTTTGAAAAGGCTATGTCACAATTTATGGAAGAAATGCCTCCAAGTTGTGGTAAACAGGTGACTGGATCCTCTACCATGAACATGCACCAGCCCACACCATGCTGAGTGTTCAGCAGTTTTTGACCAAAAACAACCTGACGCTTGTGCCCCACCTTCTCTATTCAACGAATCTTGCCCTGAGCAACTTTTTTTTTCTTTTTTTTCCCTAGATGAGAAAAAACCTGAAAGGATTTACTGTGGTAGAAGAAGTGAAACAAAAAATGGCAGAAGCATGAAAAGGTGTCAAAACTGATGAGTTCAAAAACTTTTTGAACAGCAGAAAAAGTCTCTGTATAAGTGTTTTGAATCAGTTAAAGAGTACTTTGAAAGTTACTGAAATTTAAGCATATAAGAATATATACACAACTTTTGTATAAATAAATTCTGCTTTTGGGGGGGATTCTTCCTTCTATGCTAAATGTTTAACCCTAGTTTACAGACCAAGAAATTGAAGCACAGGTGTAAAATCACATAGCTGGAATATGAAGTGTCAGCTTGGGGAGTCTGGCTCCTGAGCTCTCAGTCTTTATGTCAGAATGTCAGTGTTTCAGTATTCAGAGCTCCTTTGAATATTTCTTGTAGAGCTGGTCCAGTGGTGCCAAATTCCCTTAGTATTTGCTTGTCTGAAAAAGCTTCATTCTCCTTTGTTTATAAAACTTAGTTTTGCAGTACCCAAAATCCTTTGATGACTGTCATTCTGTTTGAGAAGGTTGAAAATGAGACCCCATTCCCTTTTGGATTATAGGGTTTATTCTGAGAAGTCTGTTATTCTGATAGGTTTATAGTTTGTAAGTAGTTTGGTGCTTTTATCTCACTGCTCTTCAAATTATTTTCTTCATATTAATTTAACATAACTGGATGATTATTTTCCTTGGGGGATGACCTTTTTGCAGTAAATCTACTGGAGGTCCTTTGGGTTTCTTGTATCTAGATATTTAGATCTCCGACAAGGTATGGAAGTTTTCCTCTGTTATTCTCTCAAATAGGTTTTCCAAACCTGTTTCTTTCTCTTCTTTCTAAGGAGCACTGTAGGGTTTCTTGGTTTTATATATAACTTTGACACGGTGAGTTTTTTAGTTGCTAGCTGTGGTAGTCCTGTCCTGGTTACCTGCACTTACTCATAATCTCCTGTGTGGCCAGAGTGACTTGAAAGGTGGTGCTAGCTGGGTTCTGGGATCAGGCCTTTCCCAAATCTAAGATGTTATACCAGACGCGATGGGCTGTCCTGCTGACTTCCAGTCAAGAGGTGGCATTTTTTTTTTGGCTTTCTTATTTTTATTTACACATATTATTTTTCAGCTCTATTGGGGTATCATTAACAACTTAAAATTGTAAATATTTAAAGGTATACAATGTGATGCTTTGGTCTATGTATACATTGTGAAATTACTACCACAAGCAGGCTAATTAACACATCCATTACAACATGGTGGCTACAGTTAATAATAATGTGTTGTATACTTGAAATTTGTCAAGAAAGTAGATCTTCAGAGTTTTCACCACACACACACACACACACACACACACACAAACGGTAACTGTGTGGGGTAAAGGAGGTGGCATTTGTGAGAGAAAACCAGTTGTGATGGTGGCTGTGGGGTTTCTCCTTGGTGAGTGCTGCTCCAAGCAAATGCCTAGCCAACCTAGGTGGAGGACTGTGCTCTGGGGATTACCCAAATTCTCTATTTAAGCCTGTTTTGTGGAGAAGAAGGAGAAGCAGCTTGAGCCCACCTCCTACATGCACTCTTGACCATCCCAGGGCGGATTGGGAGGGAGTCTCTGGCCACTGGGCTAATGCTGCTTGGGGAAGTCACAGAAGAGTTTATATCGGAGTAAGAGTGCTATGACACTGAATCCAGCCTGGCTCCCTGCCTTAGCTTCAGGCAGTTTGCAGTCTGAATGTCCAAGTGCAGCCAGTCTCAGGGCCTCAGGTGTTTCACAGCAGTCTGCCCCAGCAAAGAGCTGCATGCTGCCACAGAGTTGGTCCTTGGGACTAGTCCCCTCCCAGACCAGCTAGAAAGCAGCTGCCAGCACTTATGTTAAGGTTGAGTTCCTGGTATTTGGCAGCCAGAATTGCTCATGACATCCCCCTCCCCGTTTTATAGACATCTCTCCACTTTTCTTCCTGTTATTAATTTTTGTTTTAATTTTATTACAACTGGGCAATATACTTAAAATAATTTAAAATTTTTAAAATGTATTAAGGATAGTTTTAGAACCCAAAATAAGGTTTATCTTTGTAAAGGTTTTATGTATGTTTGGAAATAGTTTGCATTTTGATAATATTTTGTGATGTGCTCTATTAAAGTCAATTAGATTGCTTTTGTTGAATAATGTTTATTAGTTTTTATAGATCTTTTCTGATATTCTCTGCATTTGCTCTATCTATTAATATGGAAAGAATTTTGACATGTTCAACCCTGTTTTTGGATTTGTCCATTTTCCTTTTAGTTTTTCTTTTTGTTTTTTTTATCAATATTTTTTATTATGATGTTGTGGGGTACAGTTAAGGGTTAGGTATACAATTACATTTCATTCAGGCACCCTGTTGATAAGAGGTGTTTCCCCGTCCCCGGACAGATATTTGCTATTGTTAATCCCGTCCCCCCCCATAGTTTCCCAGTACCATAATTCATTTTCTTATACTATTACATTGGATGTTCAAGGTCCATTATATGAGTGAGAACACGTGATACTCGAATCTTTGTTTATGTGAAAGGTCACTCAGTATTATAGACTCTAGTTCCATCCAGGTTGCTGCGAAATTCATGATTTTGTTCTTTTTTATGGCTGCATACTACTCTATCGTGTATATGTACCACATTTTTTTAATCCAGTCCTCTTTTGATGGGCAGCATGTTGCTTCCAGGTTCTTGCTATTGTGAACAATGCTGTGATAAACATACATGTGCAGGTATCTTTTTTATAGAGTGATCTGAGTTCTTCAGGATATATTCCCAGTAGGGAGATTGTGGGGTCATATGGGAGGTTGATATTTAGAGCTTTTAGGCATCGCCACATTGCTTTCCACAGAGGTTGCACTAGTTTACACTCCCACCAACAGTATAGAAATGTTTCTTTTTTGCCACATCCTCTCCAGCATCTGTTATTTTTTGAGTTGTCGATAATCGCCATTCTGACTGGAGTTAGGTGATATCTCAGTGTGGTTTTGATTTGCATCTCCCTGATGAATAGTGAGGTTGAACATTTCTTCATGTGTTTGTTGGCTGCTCGGATGCATTCCTTTGTGAAGTGTCTGTTCATATCTTTTGCCTATTTTATAATGGGGTTGTTTGTTTTTTTTCTTTTCAGCACGTTTGAGTTCCTTGTAGATCCAGGATGTTAAGCCTTTGTCAGACCTGGTGTTGGCAAATACTTTTTCCCAGTCTGTAGGCTGTCTCCCTGCTCTCTTGATGGTTTCTTTGGCTTGGCAGAAGCTTATCAGTTTAATAAGGTCCCACTTGTCTATCTTCTCTCTTATGACCTGTGAGTTTCGGGTTTTGTTCAGGAATTGGATGCCAGTTCCGATTTCCATGAGGGTATTTCCTTCATTTTCTAAGGTTCTTTTGGTTTGAGGTTTTACATTTAGGTCTCTGATCCATTTGGAGTTTAACCTTTGTGCATGGGGATAGATATGGATCCTGTTTCAATCTTCTGCATGTGGTCAGCCAGTTTTCCCAGCACCATTTACTGAATAGGTTCTCCTCTCCCCAATGGTAGGTGTGGAGGCTTTGTCAAAGATGAGTTGGTTGCGAAATTGAGGTTTTGCTTCGGGAATCTCAATTCTATTCCATTGATCTATATGCCTGTTGCTATACCAATACCAAGCTGTTTCAATGATTGTAGCTTTATAGCAAAGTTTGAAGTCTGGTAATCTGATACCACCTGCTTTGTTTTTTTTTTTGCTGAGGATTGTTCTGGCCATTCTTGGACGTTTGTGTTTCCATATGAATTCCTGTGTTGTTTTTCCTAGGTCTGAGAAGAATGTTGCTGGTAATTTGATGAGTATTGCATTGAATTTGTAGATTGCCTTAGGTAAGATGGACATCTTCACAATGTTGATTCTTCCTATCCATGAGCATGGGATATTTTTCCACTTGTTTGTGTCATCTCTGATTTCTTTGAGCAGTGTTTTGTAGTTCTCATTGTAAAGGTCTTTCATGTCTCTGGTTAGGAAGAGACCAAGGTATTTCATTTTCTTTGTGGCTATTGTGAATGGAATTGTGTTTTTTATTTGGGTTTCTGTTTGTTTATTATTGGTGTAGAGAAATGCGATTGTCTTTAGTACATTTATTTTGTATCCTGAGACTTTGCCAAAGGCCTTTATCAGTGTAAGGAGGTTTTTGACAGATTCTCTTGGGTTTTCAAGATACACAACCATATCATCTGCAAAGAGAGATAACTTGATTTCCTCTTTTCCTATTTGGATACCCCTGATTGCCTTCTATTCTCTGATTGCTCAAGCCAGGACTTCCAATACTATGTTGAACAGGAAGGGTGAGAGTGGGCATCCTTGTCTTGTTCCAGTTTTCAGGGGAGTTGGTTCCAATTTTTGTCCATTTAGGAGTATGCTGGCTGTGGGCTTCTTGTAGATGGCTTTTACTATTTTGAGGCACTTTCCCCATATGCCTAGATGTGCAAGGGTTTTTATCAAGAAGGGGTGCTGTATTTTATCAAAAGCTTTTTCTGCATCTAATGATGTAATCATGTGGTTTTTGTTTTGACATCTGTTGATGTATTTAATTACATTTATGGTTTTACAAATGTTGAACCAGCCTTGCATTCCAGGAATGAAGCCTACTTGGACATAATGGATGATTTTTGAGATGCATTGTTGAATCTGGTTTGCTAGGATCTTGTTGAGAATTTTAGCATCTATGTTCATCAAAGATATTGGCCTGTAGTTCTCTATCTTTGTTGGATCTTTACCTGGCTTTGTATCAATGTGATGTTGGCTTCGTAAAATGATTTGGGGAGAGTTCCATCTTTTTCAATTGCCTGGAATACCTTCAGTAGGATTGGTGTCAGTTTCTCCTTAAATGTCTTATAGAATTCTGCTGGAAAGTCATCTGGACCAGGGCTTTTTTTTGTAGGTAGTTTTCTTATTACGTAGTCAATTTCCTTGATTGTTATTGGTCTATTTAGGGTCTCAATTTCTTCATGCTCCAACCTAGGTAGGTTGTGTGATGTCAGAAAGTCCTCCCTCCATTTCCTTAAGGTTTTCAAGTTTGTTTCCAAACAAGTGTACGTAGTAGTCTCTAAAGATCTTTTGCATTTCTTCAGGGTCAGATGGGACTTCATCTTTTGTGTTTCTGGTTGTGCTTATTTGTTTTTTTTCTCATTTTTTTCTTGGTCAGTCTAGCTAGGGGACCATCGATCTTGTTTATCCTTTCAAAGAACCAGCTTTTTGTTTCATTGATTTTTTTTTTTGTATTATCTTTTTGTCTTTAATGTCTTGGATTTGGGCTTTTATTTTTGTGATCTAGATTCTTCTGCTGAAATTAGGTTGTTTGTGGTCTTGCTTTCCAGCTTCCTTAGGTGACTTGTTAGGCTGTTAATTTGTGTTCCTTCCATTTTCTTCATGTGTGTTTGTAAGGATATAAATTCCCCTCTTACTACAGCTTTTAAGGCATAGGATATTTTGGTAAGATGTTTCTTCATTTTCATTTGTTTCCAGGTATCTTTTGATCTCTGTTTTGATTTCATCATTGACTCAGGAGTTGTTTAGCATCATGCTGTTTAGTGTCCATGTCTTTGTGGGTTTTGGGGGGGCCTTGTTGGTGTCAATGTTTATTTTTATTCCACTGTGGTCTGAGAAGGTGCATGGTAGAATTTTGGTCCTTTTAAATTTGCTTATTCTTGATTTATGTCCAGTTATGTGGTTGATAGAATATGTTCCATGTGGTGATGAGTAGAATGTGTATTCTGTGGTCTTTGGATGAAGTGTTCTGTAGATATCAATTAAGTAAGTACATTTGGTCCAGAGTCTCATTGAGGTTCTGGACCTCCTTGATGATTTTTTGTCCTGATGATCTGTCTAGGGTTGTGAGTGGGGTATTAAAGTCCCCAGTTATGATGGTGTTAGAGTTAATATCTTTCTTTAGTTTCCCTAGAAGTTGCTTTATGAAAGTTGGTGCACCTATGTTGGGTGCATATATGTTTAGGATAGATATTTCTTGTTGATGGAGTGAACATTTTATCATTATGTAGTGGCCCTCTGTATCTTTTTAAATTTTTGATAGCTTAAATGGTATTTTGTCTGAAATTAGGATCATGACTCCTCCTTTCTTTTGTGTTCCATTCGCCTGAAAATTTGTTTCCCATCCTCTTACTTTGAGTCTGTGTATGCCATTTCTAGTGAGATGGGTCTCTTGAAGGCAGTATATTGTTGCCTGGTGATATTTTATCCATTTTTCCATTCTATGTCTTTTCAGTGGTGCATTTAGTCCATTCACATATAGGTTAATTATTAAAATGTGAGAGTTCATCCCTATCATAGAGTTCTTATAGAGTTGTTGTTCTTCCACTTTTTTTTTTTTTTTTTGTCTTTCTTTCTGTTTTGGGATGGTTCATGTATATTTTATTCTTTTCCCTGTACTCTTGTGAAGAACATTGTTCTTTTTTCCTTTTCTTCTGTGTTTAGTACTTTCTTAAGTGTTTCATGTAGAGATGGTTTGGTGGCAGCATAAGTTCTTAGGGATTGGATATCTGGGAAAGATTTTAATTCTGCATCACTGATGAAGTTTAGCTTGGCCGGGTAGTTTATTCTTGGTTGAAATTGTTTATCTTTTTGGACATTTTTAGATAGGGCTCCAAGTTCTCTTAGCCTTCATGGTTTCTTTAGATAAATCTGCTGCTATTCTGACTGGTCTTCCATGGTAGGTGATCTGGCCTTTTTCTCTTGCTGCCTTTAGGATTTTTTTCTTTTATGCCTACTTTGTTTAGGCAAATTATTATGTGTCTAAGAGTTGGTCTTCTCATTTGCTGTCTTACAGGGATTCTTTGAATCTCATGTGTTTGAATTTTTGCATCACTGATTAGATAAGGGAAGTTTTCTTGAATGATCTCACTGAAAGTTTGTTCCAGTGTGGGCTCTGTCTCTCTTTCTGCCTCAGGAAGTCCAATTACTCTTAGGTTAGGCCTCTTGAGGTAATCGCTCATCTCTTGAAGTTTTTGTTCTGTCTTTTTGAGCTTATTTTCTGTGTTTTTAAGAGTTTGGGTTATTTCTATATTTTGGTCCTCAAGCTCTGAGATTCTTTCTTCTGCTTGGGTAATTCTGCTTTCCATGCTTATCAGTTTGTTATTTATTTCATTCACAGTATTCTTTATTACTGTTATCTCAGATATCAGCTCCTTCATAGTTTCTTTTTGTGTCTCCTCAATTCCTTTTAATCTCTCCATTACTGTCTTTATATCTACATTTGTAGTTTGAGACCCTTCATTCTGGGGGCTTTTCATTGTTTGCATTCTGAAGTCAATTTTCTCAGTGTCTGCCCCCCCAGGGGTCTGGGAGAGACCCATACTTTTCTTTTGGTTTTTCTTCATTTGTGTAGGTTTTTTCTCTCTCCCCCTTTCCCTCCCTTTCTTTAGTTCTGTTTTTGAGGGAGGGTGGGGTTGGTTTTATTTCTCTTCTGCAATATCCTGTTCTTCCTTATGAGGGTCTTCCGGCTTTGTTCACTTTTCAGGTTGGAGCATACACTGCAATCTGTACTTTTTGCAGTTTTGAGGTTTAATTGAGAGGGAAGCTGTGGTTCAGAATGTATATGCTGATTCTAGCATCCATGAACAGGTGTATGAGCACACTGGAACCTATTTCCCTCTGCCTTACAATCTGTCCATTCAGCAGTATGTAATCTCGGTCCCTAGATTAAAAAGGGGGGTATAAAAGAGGAAAATAATGGAGGAAGAGGGGGTCAATAGGGAGTTAGAAAAAGAGAAGAGTGAGAGGGAAAAAGATATACATACCAACTATCAGGTGAGAAAGAGACACAAGGCCAGGAAGAAGTGAAGAAAGACATGTAAGAAAGATTCCCTAAAGAGTACTGATAGCTACACAGAGACAGGCCAATAAAATCAAGAAACAGTGTAGGTCAGAAGGCAAACAACAAATGTAATCAAAACCAACAGTTACAATGATAAAATCATTAGTCAAAATAAGCAATCAGACTAAAGTCACTTCTCTGATCTCCAATTCCAGCCTCTCCCCTTTGTTTATCGTTGCAGCGTAGGGGTGGGACTTTGTCTCCTGTTTTGTGCTGTTGCTTTAGGAACTGAGGTAAAGTTTGTTGCTAGATGGGCAGGGCAATGGAAGTCTTTGCCTGGAGAATGGCAAGGCAGTTTTTGGAGATCTGTTTCACTCTGCTTGTCTGGGTTCCCCAGCTTGGGTCTCGTGCTGAGTGTCTCAGCCAGGGTAGGCCCGGAGTTCCAGAGCTCCAAAGCTCCAAAGGGCAGGTGGTGAGTGGCGAGAGTGGCCCTGGGCCCCCACAGAGTAATTCAGCCAGGAATGGGACTGGTGTCTCTGAGGGGCAGGCACCCAGAGCCTCACTGAGTGACTGGTGGCTTGGTGCCAGGTGCCGGGTTGGAGATGATGTAGCCAGGGAGGGAGCTGGGAGGGGGCTGGGACCCAAGACTCCCATGCATGCAGTGGAACAGCAGCAGCAGGGGGCAGCAATATCTGGCCCTGCATGGGACCAAACGTCCCGGGCCTCGGACCAGCGCGGCTGGTGGTGGGCTGGGGGGTGGGGGAAGAAAAGTAAGAGTCTTTTTGGGAACTCACATTTGGAGAATCTCACAAGTTCACCTATGCCTTCACCATCTTGTTCCCGTCCTCTCCTTTTAGTTTTATAATTTTTGCTTTATACACTTTGAGGTTTTCTTATTGGAACTCACCTGCTTGGTGAATTCACACTTTTATCATTGTGTAATATATCTTTTTGTCTTTGATACCTTTCTTTGTTCTGGTACACTTTGTTTAATGCTAACATAGTAACTTTATGTCATCCATGAGTATCTAAAATTTTGGTCTACGTGCAAGCTAATAAATTGCCTATCAGATTTTCATATATATTAATGGACAATACTAAATTCTTGGGTCAGAGAAAAATGGCAATTTATGTCTCATAGAAATAGTAGTATGTAGCCTATGAGCATTTTTTTAAACTTGGTTTCCCAAGTCCCAAACCCTATAGGGAAAAATAAAGAAACAAAAATGACATGTGTATAAGAAGTTGTTTATAGGATGAGGAAGTCTGAACTTAGGGTACCACATCTTTTAAAATAACCTGCAATAGGCCTGTCCTTTGGATCAAAATAAAACACTAATATATCTTGATATTATTTGCTTTTTCTTAGGTTCCTCTGTTTCTTGTTCCCTGATTTCCATTTCTACCTTATTTTATATTGTTGCAACATTCCTTATTTCTTCTTTTTGATTTAACTATTATGTTTTTTTACTTCATCCCTTTGTGTGATGCTCTTTGGTAGTTGCTTTTGAGATAATAATGTACATATTTAATATTTCACAAGCTACTTGGAATTAATATTTTATCACTTAGAGTGAAATGTAGATGAAAGACGGAAACATTGCCATTACAGAGATTATTCTACCCTTATATCTTTATGTTGTAGTTGTCACTTGTATTTTCTACAAACATTGGAAACCCCATCAGACAGTGATATAACTTTTGCTCACATATTTTTTAAAAACTTAAAAGGAGAAAACCAGTCTTTTTACATTTCACTAGTTATTAAGTATTTCTGTCATTCCTTCCTTCAGTCTGGAATTTCAAGTTTCCATGGGGCATATTTTTCTTTCCATTTCAATTACTTTCTTTAGCATTTCTTTTAGAGATGATCTGCTGTTGAAAAATTATATGAGTTTTTAATTCTAAGAATCCTCTTATTCTTATGGCAGGTGTAGAGTTTGATAGTTTTTTGCCTTCCGTAGTTTATAAACTATATTTAACTGTTTTCTGCCCTCCCTGGCTTTTCTTAAGAAATCCAAAATAATTGGAATTATGTTTTCTTATAAATAATGCTTTGCTTTTCTCTAGCTGTTTTCAATATTTTTTCTTTTTTCAAAACAGACTTTATCAATTTCATTCTGATGTGTCACAGCATGGGTTTTTTTGAATGTATCCCATTTAGGGTTCATTGAGATGTGTGCATAATTTAATGTACATACTTCTCTAAATTTTTTCTTCTATTTTTTTTTCCTGTGTCATGACCTTTCTCTTCTCCCAGTTATGTGATAATATGAATGTTAGATCTTTGGTTTCACAGGTCTCTGAGATTCTTTTAATTGTTTTTCTTTTCTTTTTCCATATTAGTTAAACTCTAATTATGTATCTTTATGTTTATTAATTCTTTTCTCTGCTATCTCCATCTACTTTTTTTGAATTTTAGTATTTTTTTTTACTTATACATTTTCTATTTTTAAATATTTTCTATCTTTTGTTCTGAGATCTTATATCTTCTTATCTGTACCAAAAATATCCACTCTTCTTGAATCATGTTAATAATAGTTACCTTAAAATATTTATCTGATCATTCCAATATGTCTATCCTTTCAGAATTAACATCGATTGATTTCCCTTACCCTTGCAAGATGTCATCGGGTTGAGAAGGCATGAGATATCTCATTAAAGGGGAAAAAATAGGAAGGTTTAGCATTTTAAACCAAAGGGCCTTAGTCAGGTGATTGGGGACACAAGAAAAAAGCTTCAAATGTGAACGTTATTGTACATGCACTATAACCACATGTTTCTGAGTTGTGCAAATTTTTCTTGTCACAGTTTAGTTACATAACAAAGTCTTCCCAAAACATGGCTCAGGTATCAAGTACCATGGTATATCAACTGTGAGTGATTGCATACTTCTTCATATGTTGAGAAGTTATGGATTATAACTGGGCATTTGGAGTACTTTGGCTTTGATTCTCAGGGTCCTTTTAAGAATGCTGATCTTTATGTTATAGGAGACAACTGACCATATTATATTCGCCAGCCAAGTTTCTACACACCTGAGGGCTGTGGATTTAATGCTAAATTCTTTTTTAAAGCCTTTATGGTCCCATTAAGATCTTTTCTGAGCTCACTATTTAATAATTAGTCTGGGATGTATATGATGGTCAATACTTTATGTGATTCTCAAAGTATCTGGTGTGCTATTTAGATCTGTGCAAGCACAAATTTGGGATGAGCTCAGAAGTTTATGTACTTTACAGGATTATTTTCTTAAGATCCTTTATCTTTGTGATATTCTGGCATTTTCTAGAACCTGAAGGATTTTCTTTCTAATCTTTTGGCAACAAAACCACTACTTAATTCCTATGCTTTGCCATAAACTTTCTGGGACAAAATGCCTACCTCTGGGGCCAAATGCCATAAAAACAGGAAAAAAAAAGAAAACACAGGTATCCCCCATAGATGCTCATATGTGACCACAGATGATCATCCCCTGGAATGTGAGATGTCTTCCCAGTTGCTGCTACTTTTGTGTGATTGGTTGAGGACAGGGTTAGTAGAAAACAATAACAACAAATTAATGCCCTTTTCTTTATTATCTCTGTCCACAAATACTCTCTTTCCCCCACATGCATGAGAAATGGAGAGATTCTTTTAAAGTTCTTTCTGTCCATACCCAATGCCTACTTCTGAATATTGTGCTGCCTTTGAGCACAGGCTAAGAAAAATCAAGGGGGAGGGGCAAAGAAGTAGGGCAATTACTGCCAATTCAGTAATAGTTCAAATCTCATCCCCCCCCAATATTCTTGCTATTGTTTGGGTTTTAGAGTCCTCAGATAGCTTTTCTATGGATTCTATCCTGGTTTTTAGTCGTATTTAGTGCAAGAGACTCGCTAATGTATGCTTACTCAATCTTTACCAGATCTAGAACCCCTTCATTTGCTGTTACTATTTTAAAATGATAACTGAAATGCACTTCCATGCAGCTTAAACATCCTTCAGAGAAGAAACAAAAATATCCAGTCCTTGTATACAACCCTTTGGTTTCGTTTTTTTTTTGTTTTCCAGTCAATTCTCTACCAGCTATATTTCTGATTTCTAATGACAAAAATTAGAAATCAGAATTTGGTCTGACAATTGGGGCAAGCTTTGCTATTGCAGTGCTGAAGTTAATGTCTAGAACATCAGTATCCAAATAACCCAAAGTAAATCTCCATTAAAACTGATTCATAATAGGCAAACCCACTGAAGTTTGAATTGTATTCATTAAGCCACAGGAGACAGCAAGAAATAGCAAAAGACAACAGGGTTTTCAGAAAAGAACACATCAACTACTTTTTATGGTGCTTAATATGCAATAAAGTCTTAGGTAAGTTATTCAACTCATGGAGGTCTCCATGACTGAATCTCTTAAATGGGTTATAAGAAAATTTATACCTAGATTTGTCTTTGATGCGTTGGGACAAAGTAAATGAAAATACCCCGGAAAGAGATGTACTCAAAGGACAAGTTAATGACACATGATACAAAAATGCCTACTTTTTTTTTTTAAAAAAAGAAACTACATTAAGCACAGGTGGCTAAAAAGTTAAATATGATATTGTTAAAAGGGTACTTCAAGTTTAAGAATAGTTCTAATTATCTTGAAAGAATCAGAAATAATGTATGTCCTTACCAAAATATAAAAATAATAGTGTTTAAAACACGAATAGCACTTGCTATGTCTCAAGCACAGTTTTCTGTCCTTCCATGCTACCTCATTTATTCTACACCCTCTGAAATAAGTACATTGTTCTTCCCACTTGAACCTTGAGAAAATTAGGCAGAACAAGGTCATAGGTAGACAGTGGCAATGTTGAGATTCTAACCAAGCAGTTTGGTTTAGATGTCATTCTGTTCATCGCTATTCTATGCTACTTATCTCATAAGATTATAGCTTATTTTACTATTGTTATTATTACATAATTTTTAATATCTTATTATCCCTGTTATTTCTAACTGGCATCACCCTTTGAATGAACAGTATTTGTTATTCCATGTTTTTTAATTTATGTTCCAGCCTGAGTACCTAAATTGCTCCTTAAGGAACTTATATTTTTCTTAATGCTCTTTAGCTGCCAATTATCCTAATGCAAGAACAGCATTCTGCCATGTTTTAGAGAATCGGTAAAAACAAGACAGTTGGCAGAAGTCACATCTTTGAAAGGAACATAATTTTTTTTTTATTTTATAAAATGTAGCTGGTAACAAATTTTCTGGGGAATCATAAGCTGAAGCCAAATTATGAAATAATAATGTGTTTGTGGAGTCACTGTGCTATTGAAGGTGAAACTATATTTATATCATCAGATAACTGCACGTAAGGAATAAAATATAATTCATCAAACACATGCAAAATGTTCATAGCTGTACCAACTATAAGAAAGAGAGGGAGAGAGAGAGAGAGAGAGCAACTCAAATGTCTGCCAACAGTAAACAAATAATAAATTGTATATTTATATAGTGGAACAGTTTATCACAATAAAAATAAGCATATCCCAACCAAACTTGACAGCACACATGAATCTTGTGAAAATAATGTTGAGTGAAAATATATACTTTATAATCAATTTTTTTTGGAGTTCAAAACCAAAGAAAATCTGTGTTTTTAGAAGACTGGAGAGTACTTATTGCTTCGGAGGTAATATAGACATCAGGAGGCAAGATGAGGGGATTGTGAGTTTCTGCTCATATTCTTGATCTGTATGCTGATGACATAAGGGTGAGCTTGTTTTGGCTATCACCTTGCTAGACATTTAGGATTTGTGTACGTCATCATGCGTATGTTCTACTTAATGCAAGTTTACATTTTTAAAAAATGCAGTAAAAGGAGCATATAAAGAGTTAAAGGGGGTTGTGTTTGACTTTCTGGGTATTAGTTTATATTTGTAAAATTCAAAGACATGAGTCATCTATATGCTCCAGTCTATTTCTGATGTTCTATAATTTATGTGCCTGTGTTTGACTCTAAAACTTGGAAACTCAATTCATCAAGATCTGTACAGGCATGAGAAGAGAGTAGCTGAGCTGGACGGGGTTTGGGGCTGTCTCTCGTCTCTGCCTACTTTTCCTTTGCATTCCACATGCGACCCCTCAGATGTCCTGTTGGTTCTGTTTTCAAAATGAATCCAGATTCCTACCACGTTTCATCGTCTCCTCTGCTACCCTCTTCCTCTCCGCCACTTTCAGCTCTCATCTGGACTGTCACAAAAGCATCTTAATGGGGATCAGTTTTTCTATTCTTGCCGCACGATAGCACAGCACTCAAAATGATCCTTTTAAAATAGAAGTTAGAGAGTGTCACTCTTCTTCGCCAAACGCTGAAATGGATTTCCAAGTCACTCACAGTAAAGCAAAATTCCTTACTTGGCTTGCAGGTTTCTACCTATCAGGTTTCCTGGAATATCTCCAAACACATCTCTTGCTTACTCTCTGGCTTGTCCCACGGCAGTTGCACTCAACTCCCTGCTGCTGGGCAGGTGGGCCAAGCATGCTAGTGCTGCAGGGCCTTTGCACAGGTGCTCTGCCTAGAATGTTCTTCCCCCAAATATTCACAAACCTAGCTCCTTCTTAATTTCCAAATCTATGCTCAAATACCACCTTCCTAAAGAGACTTACCCCATCATCCTGTATACATTTGCAAACCATTTTATCTCCAGCACATTTCATCTTCTTTTGATGTTTTTACAGTTTCTTGCTTTTCCACTTACATCTTCTAACATGCTATGTAATTTGCTTGTTTATTCGGTTTATTCTCTTTCTCAGTTGGTCATTGTCTCCTTTAACTCGTAAAGAGCAATCCTTTGGGAAAAGTCTGTTTATGTGAAAAGAATCCAGTATTAAAATGATGAGAGATTTACCGCAAAGTTTGTGTTTCTACAGCAAGGAAATAGTAAGAAAAAAGTGCAACTTGTTTTGCGAGGGTTAGATTGGAGCCAGATTTAACACAACAAAAACAACCAAAAGTTCTAAAACAACTTTCCACTCGCACTTTTAAGAATTTTTAAAGTTTCCCTAAAGAAATAGCTTTAGTTGTGAATACGACAGACTATGAAAGAGGATAACTTCAGTGACTGAGCCATTTGATATGGAAATGCAAAGGAAAGAGAGAGAGAGAATATGTTAAATATCATAAAAGCATCTTGTGAACCAAGAGGAGAAGGCGATCAAAGCCTATTTACCAAATCCTTCAAAATATTATCTTTTCTCATCCCAATTTACTCATTGACCCACTCGAATCTCAAAAGTCAAATAAATAATCTCAATCAAGGGAAGCTGCATGGTAGTGCAGAACACGTATCATATGTTTTATATATATCTATATATATACATTATAGGAAATTTGTAGGTTTATATATATACATATATAAACACACACATATACCTTTTCAAAAGATGTTTGAAAACATTTTTTTTAAACCAACAAATTATATAGGCATAGGAATTTGTGCTGAACTTAGGTCCACATGCCTGACAAAGAAGCCAAACGCTGACATTGGGATCGCAGTGAGAGAAAGTGAGACATCAATTCCAGGGCACCAAACAAGGAGAACTGTCAAGCTCGTGCCTAAGATACGACTTCTGTGATGGCTTTCAGGTAAGGGTTTTTAAAGTCGGGAAGGCAGAAGTGGCAGGCAAAGTATAAATCAATACATAGAGGCTATCCGTTGGTTTGACCAAAAAAGGTGAGACACCTTGAAACAGAAGCAAATGGGCCATCGGTGGATTCAAAGACATTTTTTCATGTGCAATTGGTTAAGGAGGGGAAGTTTTGCCTAAAAATGTGTGGTCAGCAGAAAAGAATACTAGCGCCGGTCCAGGAGTGGACCTTTCCCCAGGCCTCTCAGGACAAAATTTAGAACCAAGAATGGCAGTCAGAGTTCTGTCCTCAGTTGCCCCTTATCTGAGGTCTATGTGCCAGCTGATCCATTTGGTGGTGGTCCCGGGTTTTGAAAAATAACTCAGGGACATATGTTAAGATGTTATCTTTAGTTTCCATAGGGAATCAAACATCTTGTGGTCTAACATCCTTGGTTATTGTGTTAAGTTACTGTTACCTTCTTACTTACCAAGTTGTTTATTCACTCCTCAGGGTTAGGTAGGTGCCCGAGATTTCCCTTGAAGGAATTCAAGATTTTTCTGTCCCATCTCAAAATGGAAAGGTGTACCCTGAAATAGCTACATGTTCTTTCTCTATTTGTGCAATACCTTTCCCCCCCGCTGTCTCAACATTTTCAAAGTCTTCTATAAAAACTATATTTTATTTTTGTGTTAAGCAAACAGTAAGGATGTTTTAAAATGAGACAGAGGTAAAGATGCTGAGTGAAAATAAAGATCGGTACTTTTTTTTATTAACTAGTGATACGGGAAAACTGAAGAAGTGAGGGGATCTCACACTCTCTCCCCCTTGAGGCCTTCTTTCAGATACAAGCCCTTGCTTTGCTGCCTCTTATCTGGGTGATTTAAAAAATCGTATATCGCTGGGCTCGGTGGCTCAGCCTGTCATCCCGCACCTTTGGGAGGCTGAGGTGAGTGGATTGCCTGAGCCCGCGGGTTCGAGACCCGCCTGGGCAACGAGACCTCATCTCTACAAGTAAATCCAAAAATCACCCGGGCTTGGTAGCGCGTGCCTGTAATTCCGGCTACTCGGAAGGCTGAGGCGGAAGGATGGCCGGAGCCCAGCAGGTCGAGGCTGCGGGGGCCGGGAGCGACCACTGCACTCCAGTCTGGGCAACAGAGTGAGACTCCGACTCAAAAAAAAAAAATCGTATCATCATAATACTTATTTATTTAGAACACGAACACAATTTCAGGTATCTAGACGTTATCCCAGGAAAAAAAGAAGCAATGTCGTTGAAGATGTTTTTAATAAAAGAAGAAGATGCTTAGGGAGGCGTGTCATGGGGGGGGGGAAGGAGTGTAGGCCTCCCTGTGGGTCTCTGGAGCCAAAGTCCAGGGGTGGAAACTTTAGACATGCATTATGTAGCAAGTCTGTTCTTTCTAATAATTGGAACTATCTAATAATGCTTTGGTCTGCCTCCAAGCATAAAGCACTTCTTGCTCCTAGATTCTTCTGCTGGGAGAAGGTGGCTGCTGGTCAGATGCCATAGAAACAATATCTGCTGCCTCCAGGGGGAAGTTATTTAAGAGCTTCCTAACGTCTTTGCCAATATTGACAGCAATGATTTGGAAATGAAGGTTAGATGGCGCTAGTCTAAATGATCCGTTTCAGTTCTTTGTGTGAGCATGATAAGTTGTTTGCCAACTGAATAATTCTTAGAATATATTTTACCAGATTATGGTAAGGTGTAGTGTTTGAGGGTTCCCCAGTGGCAGCTTCTTTCTTTCAGTTCGATTAGCACCAAAGCTGAGTCTTAGACTCTGTCTGATGTTCCAGTAATTTATTTTGGCAGCGTTTATTATAAGATGGATAGCGGGAGCAGGCCAGTGGCATGGGCCAGATACAGGCAGGGGCCAGATGACAGACTGGCTGGGAGGATCTCTGTCTAGAACCTTTCTCAGAGTTTGGAGGTGAGGACTGAACCTGACGTTTTTATTTATTTTTTTATTATAAAGATGTGGGGTACAATTCAGAGTTAGGCAGACAAACACTGATCATGCGGGTGCCCTTATTGATGAGGTATGCCCCCCCTTCCCCTAGCAGTTTCCCTCAACTGCCAATCTCATCCTTTTTCCCCTGACAGTTTTTCATTACTGCCAAAGGCTTTCTTATAGTATTATAATTGTTCAGGGTCCACTTACGAGTGAGAACATATGGTGCTCTGTTCTTGGTTTCTGTGATAGAGCACTGAGTAGGATCGACTCCAAATCCATCCAAGTTGCTGCAAAGTCCATATATTTGTCCTCCTTTATGGCTGCATAATATTCCATTGTGTATATGCACCACATTTTCTTTATTCAGTCCAGCCTCGATGGGCAACATGATTGTGAAGCTGACCTCTTTTTACATTCTCTTACCCAAATTCCTGACTAAAGCTTGAGAAGCCACACCTAATAAGAACTCACCAAATGGTTTTATTGCCTGGTTATCCCATATACTAAAAAACCTTCCAACCCAACTTTGGCATAGCACCACATAGCAAATAAAAAAGGAACTCAAATTATTCTTTGGTCCTACAAAGCCATCTCTTGGGGATTCCCAGACTCCTGGAACCTTCTAAGGCATTTATCTATTCTCTCTGAAGTCTGTCACATATAGGACTACATCTACATATCAAAAAAACTGGAGTTTTCCATCCCCTTATCTTAACAAAGCATCTCCTCTACTGGTTTCCAAAATTTCTTAGATAGGAGCTACAAATTTTCAGTCAAGAAATCTTTGAATCCACCTATGATCTGCCAACCCTCCCCTCCCCCACTTGAAAGTGTCCCTCCATTCTGGGCCTAATCAATGAAAATGTCGCATGTATTGATTTATGGTTTCTTGTAACTTCTGCCTTTCTAAAATGTGTATAACCAACCCACCATTTAACCACAGTGGGTGCACATTCTCAGGACCTCCTGAGGATGGGTGCTTTTGGGCTTAAGACCTCAAGTTTGGTGCAGAATAAATCATCGTAAAATATTTTACAGAGTCTTGCCATCTTTTTGTCAACAGAGATGCTTTCCTAATATCTTATACCTGTATTTGGTCCAGGTCGATTACCAGCTATTTGCATTATAAAAGGAGTTTAAGCTATGCCTGCAAGGGTAAGCTTTGTTTTAAGGGTTATGAAAATGTTATCGCTGAAGTGGTCTTGTCTTCCGGAAATCCCTGGGGCCAATAGTGGAACACCTTAGACTGGGTTGCATGATATGGCTAAGTGACATCTTGCATTGGCCCTGTCAGATCTGGCTCGAGTGGGCCTTATGGCTATCATGAATCTTATAGGCACTGCATCTCTCCTATAGCGTACTACGTTGTGGTCTGTATTTTCAGTTTCCTCTATATAAACACACACACACAAACACACACACACAGAGGTATTCAGCACTTACACTGGTAAAATGAATACAAGGCTATAAACTTTGACTTTTAAATAAAAAACTCCCGATAATTTCGATATTTTCAGAAATCTGTGTGTTTTAATCATGAGTACATGACAGCAGCCTAACACTTTCTTTTGCTAAGCAAGTCCACAGTCTGAAATTGAGTTTTTGTCTGTGATATTATCTTTCTGCCACTTTCTTTCGTCCTTCTGTTTTTGCTTCCTTCCTTCCTTTTTTCCTTCCTTCTCTCACTACCAAAATATCACGCATAAAGTCCCATGCTGCTCCAAGAGAAGGTAATATGGTCAAGAATGCAAACAAACCACCGTCAAGTTTTTCCAAGTTGTCCTCAAGGATGCAGGGTAGAGATAAGTAAAAGCTAAGGTAAACTAGATATATTTTTCTAACTTCCTTACTCCTCAAATGAAAAGAATGAAAGATTTTCAGTTGCTTTTCTTTCTAGTGTAGTTAGCTTTAAATTACATTGGTAAGAAAATCTTAGCCACCTTAACATCTGGAGGAATTCCCAGGCACTGATCCTCTTAGGCTGTGGAGTGAGACTAAGTCTCATTTCTCTTTTCAAAACCAGCTATCCAAATTGTTATTTTAGGTTTTCATGTTTTTTAAATTTATTTTTAGATGATCTTAGATGTAGTTAGTGAATAGCAAATGGAGTTTAGAGACAGATATACTTAGGTTCAAATTTATTTCTCTCCTCTAATAGCTGTTCTACCCTGCCAATTGCTTCATGTACCGAGCCCCAGAGTATTCAGCTATAAACTGGAAATTTGGATGGTCTATTTAAGATTTAAATCAGATGAGGTGTGTAAAGGGACTAGCATAGTGCCAAGAAGATAGTAAGCATACTATAAACACTAGCTAGTCATTATTAAGTAATATAATTTCAATCTCAGGTGTACAGTGTTGTTCTATGTTAAGGCTAACTTTAAACTAATGAACTGTGAGCGGGGCAAACATACAAAAATAAAAATTCCATGTGTATGACTAAAAATATTCCTCAATAATCAGCATATTGGTGGAGAGTGCTTGAGTTGACATTTTCATTTATAACAGGGTTTTAGCATTTCATGCGAATGTGAAAGGACACTAACACAGTGCACTAGTGGATGCCCTGAAAACCTTATTTCTACATTACAGATCTCTCGCACCCTCAGGCAAATAGGACAATGCGGTGTAAATGTACACGGACCACCATTAATTGTAAGATTTTTAAGGCAGAGTGTGTGTGTATGTGTCACAGTTCTTGAGATCTGAAAAGATTAGCTGGATCAGTCCCAGGTCTTGAAGAAGTATACACTCTTCCCCGGAATTTCTTTGGAATCCCAGTTGGCTGCCTATCATGATCTCTGGGGACTCAAGCTCCTGGCTTTCTAGGAATTAAATCTCTTTATGTCTTTCTTTGTTAAGTGTGCTGTTCCTTTCCTGTGCCACTTCACTCCAGGCAGGCAGCTTGTACTTCCCACTTTCCATTCAAGATAAAAGCAAAGATGCCTTCTCACCATAGCCTGGGCGTAGGTATAGATTCTGTTGGAAGGGAGGTGGGGTGGAGTGGTGGAGGGGTAGAGGTTGCAGCAGAGCTGCACAAAACCTTACAGGTTAAAGGTGAAACACTCCCTGGTTTAAAATGCCCTTGGCCAGCCTTCCACTTGGCCCCTTCCTGGTTGCTTTTCCTGATGAACCTCCCCAGTGTCTCATCCCCACCCCACTCCCCACTATATGGATGCTTCTTTCTCAGTCTTCTCCTTTCTGACCTCTCCTCCCCGCTCTCTCTCTCTTTCTCTCTCTTTTTTTTTTATTTTGTTGTAGCAACGAGGTCTTGCCAAGTTGCCCGGGTGGGTCTCAACCCAGAGGGCTCAGGCAATCCACTCGCCTCGGCCTCCCAAAGTGCTGGGATGACAGACAGAGCCACTGAGCCCTGCCCTCTCTCCCCCTCTCACTGAGAACAAACCAAGGCTGCAAAGCTTGACCAACAGATCCCTGAAGCTCTCTTCTGTCTTGCTTGGTTCCTATCAACGCTAGCATCTTCAGGCTTCTGCCTTGCTCTCCGGTCAGGTTATCAAGGTGTTTTCCTAAACAAGACTTTACTTCTCTAAGATAAGTTATCTTTTCTGTAGGCGGGAGAACTTTTCGAAATTCTCTTCCTACTCTGCTGCCACTTGTACAACCATGGGTATCTAGCTTCTCTGATAATTTACTGATCAAGAAGAAAAGCAAATCTGGTTTTACCATCTGATCTGTGGCATGAGGGGTGAACGGGGCTGCATGTGGGTCGTTTTTGTCAATGGGACCAAGTGGGCATCTTGTAGAATATTTATTCTTCTGTACCCTGTAAGTTAAGGAGTCCTATGAAATTCTCAGTTTAGAGGCTGGCCATGATGGTGGTAGGTGGTTTCACAGTACCTTTAGAATTCTGTACTGTCAGGGCTAGAAATGGAAAAGCCTTGCAGCATTCCTTCCTGAAAAGGCATGTCGCAGAGATGCTTTTCTCAGATTTCATTCTAGATTAAAAGCTCTGGGATCCCAGGTAAATCTAGACTCCTGTGTTCCACAAGCAAACTCATTGTCGAAGACTTTCCAGGATATAAGCTTCCAACTTTCTATTTAGACCCCTTCCTTTACCTCTTCCTAAAGTCTCTGGAAGATTTAAACTAATTGGAGCTCTGTGGGAATGAAAGAGAGTGAAGTCCAGGGTGGTACAAAGAGAAATAGAATGGGTTTTCCAACAACATTGGGTTTTCATTGCAGTCAATTACTGAGAGTGGAGCGTAGTGGGAAGATACGCTTCCTCTGTGGTCTTGCTGTCAGGATTCAGGTCTCAGTGTTGCTGGATGCTACGCTGAGTTACCTTCAACACATAGCCTAACCTCCTTTTGCCTTTCTTGTTCATGGTCGTTTGGTGTTAAACTGTCACAATTGAGTCGAAAGGAAGTTTGGTTTATTATGATAGTGGTAGAATCCACATATGCACTTGTAAAATCTATTAAATACCGAATGGGCAGAATAACTATATTATACTTAGGAAGACAAAGCAGGTATGTTCCCTATTCTCAAGCAGCTTTCCTTCCATTGCAAATTCAGAAATCACAATCCTACATGGTTACTATTCTCATCAACTGCTTTAAGAAAGAAGGAAGTAAAACAAGGAGGCCCAGTGTTATCGTGTACTTGGAGGATTTTATCTAGATTGAAGACGGGGAAGTACCCTCTAATAGAGTCATTAAATCTCAGACTACAAATGAGGTAGGTGGAACGAATCAGGCAAAGGGGGTTTAGGCAAGGGGTGGAGCCAGGAGCATGCTGAGAAAGACACGTGCAAAGATCCAGGGCAGAGAAGAAGTCAGACTTGGTCAGCCATGTGGGAGAGAGGGGTCAGCCAGGAAGCAATGTCCTGAGCTGGAGGCAGATTGGCAGGGAAGAGTCTGGATTTGTGGGCAAGACTTAGATCACGCGGGGCTTTGAGGGTCATAATAGGACGTTGACTTTCATCTGAGGAGTCACTGGGGGGGTCACTGAGAAGTTTTTATTTCTCATTTTTCTAAAGGAAATATTTTGGAAACATTTTTCTTTTCCAGTATGGTCTTGAGATATTGAATGAACCTGAAATCATGCATCCCAGGCACATTCAAAAAATTAGTTTTTTTTTAACCCTCAAGAATATTTACAGGGTGCTTCCTGTGTTTTCAATTCTGCCATTAGTAAGAGGGCCTGGAACATTCTGTGAGGTCAATTGTGGACATTGGTGAGAGCGTCATAACAGAGTACACCATGGACTTAGTTAAGAACATGCTATAACCCAATAAATATGTAATCGGCTTGTGGACAATAGCACAGCCATTTTAGTTTTCTGCTTTAAAACATAACCTGTAGCTGTTTAAAGTTTCAGTTATGGGAAAAACTGCAAAGCTCCAGTTCAAGCTTCAACCCCTTCCCTTGACCCACTTTCCCCTTAGCAACAACCAATCAGGTGCCAGGGGGAAAACATCTAAGTTTCCAAATGTCTCTGCAACTTCCCCAGCTAGTGGGCCAAGGTCAGCCAGAGTCAAGTTAGCCAATCCTCCATGATTGAGCTGACAACCAGAGGTTACTACCCAATTTAATGGTAACAAGACTGGAAAGTCCCCCCAAACTCCTCCTCCCTTTGTGTAACCCTGATAAAAGGTGTCTGCTTAAAGAAGTCGGAGCCTCTGGGTGTACTCCGCTGCGTCGGTTGTCGACAGAGGTCCAGGCTCGAGCTTGTAAATAAAGACCCTCTTGAACTTTCATCGGAATTGCCTCTTGGTGGTCTCTCAGATTGAACTTTCGGCCACTACAATTGGCAGGCCCTGACCTCTCCTCCTCCCACCCTTGCACCTTCAGCCGTTCTCTTTTTCAGAAGGTCTCCTGAATTTTGTTCAGGTTATTCACTCCTCGTGGGCAACGATGTGATTTAGGTAAGAGTCCCGGAAGACCCAGATCGAAGGACAAAGTATGAGAGACTCTGCATATACCACAGTCTTCTGTCAAAGTGATTAGTTGGAAAAAAAAGTGCAGCCAGTTGCACCAATGTGAGATCGGCTGCCGATTCTGGAATGGAAATCGTTGACTTTTCTCTGAGATGTGAAACAACTCTCTTTACTTTTTTTGGTTTAGAGCTACACGGATTCAAGATTCTTTTTCCTCTCCCCCTCTTTCCCTCCTTCTTTGCCTCATTCCTCATTCTTTCTTTCTTCCTGTCCACTGGTAATGATGAAGTTCCTAACTATCATTAGTTCTCACAGATATAACTAAGAACAAAGAGTAGATGCTACAGAGAGATACATGTGAATCTCTGTAAGATAAAAAGGATAGGAAGGGAAAGCAGGGGAGAGGGAAAGGGAGATGGGGAGAGAAAGAACACTTCCAGTGCTCAACACTAAACCCCTGACAGTCTTCTTGTTCAAAGTTTCATGTATTTAATTACGTTGTTTGCTCTGCCCAAAGCATCCCTTCTTTTCCTGTCATATCTGATTAATCCCTGTTCTTCCTTTGCTCTAGACACCGTCTTCTGGGAAGACTTCGCCAAACTCTGAACTTTATAGGCAAGGCTGAGATCCCCTCCACACCCTGATCCCAGCTTAACCGCCTTTGTATTTCCAGTTGCATGCCTGACTCACTGTTTTCAGTCTGTCAGAAAACGCTTAGCAAATGCAATCAATTGTCTCAAGGTAGAATCATCTTTGTAATAACACTGGGGGTATTCAAACAAAAGCTAGATATGCGCTCTAAATTTTTACGGCCATCTTATTTCCAAGATAGCTGTCTAGGGATGTTAGATGCCAGCTTTCCTCAGAAAGAAAATCAAAGTGCAAGTGATTTGTCATGATCTGAATAGAAAGCTGATGCAAGAGAATCAGGACCTGTCGAAGATCCCATGGGAAGAAGCCTGATTGCAGAAAACAACAACAGGGAGAGTCTGGCAGATATTGAACCTTGAGAAACTCAGGGTCCAGTGAAAGACACAAGAAGGACTGTTCTTACCCCTGTGACAAACTGCTGACCACCAAATTGTCAAGGAGTCACCCCTTGACTTGGAAACAAAGCACCACATGGCCAGCTCATACAAGTGCACCCGCAATCCCTTCAGACCTGAACTAAGACACTGGGATCACACTGGTTGGGCCCATGTTGTGGGCCTCTGTCTTGCCTGGGAACCTTCAGGCCCAGTGTTACTGCATTGCCAGATCTCCCACCAACATATTGCAGAACCTGCTCTGACTTTGGCAATCATAGGGGACCAGGAGTTTCCTGGGACCTGTGGAATCCCTGGAGATGTATTTCTCAGCATAAACCACCTTAGGGAATGGGGAAGCAAAGCCTACCAAAGCCTCCCTTGGACAGAGGAAATGCAGGTGTGGTGCTGATCTCTGAAGGGGCAACACCAGTGACTGGAAACAGATGTGGACAGGATGTCATCTTCTCCCCATGTGCAGTGTTGCGGATGAAGTGGAAGCTTTCCCTGCTGGAGGCTAGCGTAAGTGCACTCACAAACTTTCCACTGATTTTCACAATCATTGCAGCACTGTTGAAAGCAAGCCATGCTACCCAAGCTTGCACAACGGGCAGGGCCTTTGTCTCCCTTTCTACACGGAGTGGCAGCATCTGTTACAGCAACAGAGGGTAGACAAGTTGCAGGACTGTCTTCGCTGGACAAAGTTAAGAAACTCTGACCTGAAGCCATTTCAGTGGAACTTGCCAGAGGCGTGTTTCTGTGCTTCTCAGTCATGCTGCGGCTGGGAGCTTGAGGACAAGGTCTCCATGATCTGAAGTTTGCCAGCCCTTTGACAGTGGCATAATTGGAAAGTGGATTGTGTTCCTGCTTTCCCAGAGCAAAGAACTGGTGCAGCCCCACTGCCCTTATATCTGAGACCTCAGTGCATCCCAACAAGAACACCCCCCTCAACCATGCCCACCTGGGTGCCTCCCCTTGTCATCAGACTACCTTAAGGGTGAACCGATCTCAGTCTTAGGTATCACCTACTGGAATGAAGGCTAAACTTTACCGTCAAATAAAAATCTCACTGTCAGAAGGCCTAAGTGTTAGTGGATGAGAAAAGCTTTCTGAGACCTTTACGCTACCAACCTGACAAAAGGTAGTGTGGCAGTTCACACAATCAGCATATCACAAGCAACATGAGAGAAAGCCACTGATCAAAACCTATCTATAACTAAGAAACCCACACAGAGCCTTAGTTCCTGAAAGTGCAAAGAAACAAGGCCAAATGATCATATGCAGCATATAGTCTTACACTCAGGGCATAAAGGAATAAAAATAAAAATGTTCCATCCACATGACACAAAATTAAAAAATAAGAAGAGATGACACCTTCAAATGAGAATCAGTGCAAGAACTCTAGTAGCACCAAAACAGAGTTTTCTGACACCTCAAAAAGATCACATTAAATTTCTACCAATGGATTCTAACCAAAATGAAAATTCTGATATTACAGATAAAGAAATCAAAATAAGAAATACAAGAAAGCACAATGAGATTCAAGAAAAAGTTGAAAACCAGTGAAAAGAAACCAGAAAAACAATTCAGAATATGAAAGATGAGACAGATATTTTCAAAACAACAACAAAACACCAAACAGAACTTCTGAAAATGAAAAATTCACTAGAGTAATTTCAAAATACAATTAAAAGCTTTAACAATAGACTACACTAAGCAGAAGAAAGAAGTTCACAACTTGAAGATGTGTTTTGAATTAGCCCAGTCAGAAAACTGGAAAAATAAATAAAAAAAGAATCTTTAAAATTAAGCAATGCCTTTGAGAAATATCGAATTTTGTAATACTACCCAATCTGTGACATAGGCATTATTGAGAGACAAGAAAAAAAAAACTAGCAATTTAGAAAATATATTTAAGGGAATAATTTAAGAAAATTTCTTTGCTGTTTCTAGATGATAGACATTCAAATACAAGAAATAGAGAACACCAGTGAGATGTTATACAAAAAGAGCGTCATGAAAGTATATAGCCATCAGATATACAAAGTCAGTGCTAAAAAAATGTAAATCTTCAAGGCAACTGGATAAAAGGGTCAACTCACCTATAAGGGAAATTCTATTCGACTAACAGCAAACTTCTAATCAGAAACCTTATAAGCCAGAAGAGATTGGTGACCTATTTTTACCTTTCTTAAAGGAAAAAAAAAAAAAATCCTCCAGCCAAGAATTTTCTATCCTACTAAACTAAACTTTATAAACAAAGGAAGAATATTTTTTTTTTTTGGAAAATGAAATTTGTCACCACTAAACTGATCTTAACAGAAATATTCAAAATAGCTCTAAACATAGAAATGAAAGACTTATTACCATAAAAACACATGCTAGTACAAAGTTCAGAAATTTTATAAAATAATTATAAAATTGAGACTACAAAGCAACAAACTAACAGCACTGTGACAGGTAAAAGGCCTTGTATATCAATATTAGCTCTGTATGTAAATGTATTAACACTACTTAAAAGATATAGATTGGCAAATTGAAAAACACAAACAAGACCCAACCATCTTCTGCATAGAAGAACCCACATCATGTGTGAAGACACTCAAAGGCTCAAACTAAAGGGGCAAAAAAAGATATATCATACAAATGGAAAACAAAAAGGAACAGAAGCTACTATTCTTATATCAGATAAACAGACTTTAAACCAACAAAGGCAGACAAAAATGACAAAGAAGGGAATTACACAATGATAAAGGGTCCAAATCCACAAAAAGAGAATTAACTACTCTAAATATATGCACACCCAATATTGCATCACCCATATTTATAAAACAAAAACTGTTAGACCTAAGAAAAGAGACAGACAGTCATACAATAATAGTAGGTGACTTCAATACTCCACCAACAGCACTAGACAGACCATTACGTCAGAAAACAAACAACAAAACTCTGGATGTAAACTGGACTCTTGACCAAAAGTACCTAACAGACATCTACAGAACATTCCATCCAACAACTACAGAATATACATTTTCCTCATTTGCACATGGAACATTTTCTAAAATTGGTCATATGCTAAACAAGTCATAATAAATAAATAAATCATACCACGTGTCATTTTGGACCACAGAGAAATAAAATTAGAAATCAATACCAAGAGAAGTTCCAACATCACACAAGTGCATGGGAACTAAACACTTGCTCCTTAATTTTTGGGGGTAAACAATGAAATTAAGGCAGAAATCAAAAAAGTTTTAGAAACAAATGAAAAAATAAATACAACATACCACACTTGTGTGATACAACAAAATCAGTGCTATTAGGAAAGTTTACAACATTAAATAACTAAATAAAGAGTTAACAACCTAATATTGTACCCCAAGACACTAGAAAAACAAGACAAACCAAACCAAAAGCTAGCAGAATAAAATAAATAACAAAGATTTGATGAAAGCTAAATGAAATGGATATAAAAAGATAATACAAAGGTAAAATAAAACAGAAAGTTGGTTCTTTAAACAATAAACAAAATGGACAGACTGCTAGCTAAGCTAACCAAGAAAAAAAGAGGCAAATTCAAGTAAGCACAATCAGAAATAATAGAGGTGACATTACAACTGACATCACAGAAGTACTAAATATCATCAGAGACTTTTTGAAGCTTTCTATGTGTACATGCAAGAAAACAGAGGAAGTTGAAAAATTCCTGGTAATATACAAACTACCAAGATCGAATCAAGAAGAAATAGAAATCCTGAGCAGACTAATAACAAGGAATGAAATTGAATCCATAATAAAAAAATCTTCAAACAAAAAGAAGTCTAGGATCACATGGATTCTTGGGCGAATTTTAATAGTGAACAAAAAAGACTTGGTATCAATTTTACTGAAACTTTTCCACAAAATCAAGCAGGAGGAATTTCTCCCTAACTCATTCTATGAATTCAGTATAATTCTGATACCCAAATATGACATGAACACAATAATACAAGAAAACTGCAGGCCAGTGATCCCTCATGAACATAGACACTACAATCCTCAACAAAATACTGACAAATTGAATCTAAGAGCACATCAAAAAGATAATAAATCACAATCAAGTGGGTTTTATTCCAGGGATGCAAAAAATGCTTAACATATGCAAATTGATAAATTTATCTAATTACATAAGCCGAATTAAAACATAAAAATTATATGATTATCTCAATACATGCAGAAACATTATTCAATAAAATCCAACACCCCTTAATGATAAAAATTCTCAACCACCTTGGCATCAAAGGAGCACACCTCAAAATAATAAGAGCCATCTGTGACAAATCCATGCCAGAATCATACTCATTCACTTTACCTGACTTTATATTACAAGCCTATGGTAACAAAAACTGCATGGTACTGATACAAAAAAAGACATATAGATCAATAAAATAGAATAGAGAACAAAGAAAAAAAAAAACCTCACACCTGCAGTCAACTCATCTTCAACAAGGTTGACAAAATAAACTATGGGGAAAGATACCCTCTTCAACAAATGGTGCTGGGACAACTGGCTAGCCATGTAGAAGAATGAAACTGGATCCCTATCTCTAGCACTATACAAATATTAACTCAAGATGAATTAAAGACTTAAATGTAGGGCCCGAAGCTATAAAAATCCTAGAAGAAAATTTAAGAAAATCTCTTCTGGTCATTGACCTAGGCAAAGAATTTATGACTAATACCTCAAAAGTAAATTAACAAAAAGCCAAAGTAGACAAACGGGACTTAATTAAATTAAAGAGCTTTTGCATAGCAAATGAAAAAGACACCCACTGGGACCATGCACATTACTGGGAGGAGGGGTGCTTGTCCGAAACCCAAACTTGACCCTTTCTGCTATATGTGTATGTAACAAATCCTCACATGTACCCCATGCTTCTAAAATTAAAAAAAAGAAACAACCCACAGAGTAAACAAACAACCAACCTACAGAAAGGGACACAATATTTGCCAACTATGCATCTGATAAAGCACTAATATCTACTAATATCTAGACTCTACAAGGAGCTCATGCAGGTCAACAAGAAAAAAAAAAACATTAAAAAATGTGAAAGAGTGTGAACAGACATTTCTCAAAAGAAGGCACACCAGTGAACAATAAACATATTTAAAACTCTCAGCAGCATTAAAAATGAGAGAAATGCAAATTAAAACTGCCATCTCACATTAGTCAGAATGGCTATTATTAAAAATTAAAAAAAAAAAAAAAACAAATGTTGGTGAGGATGTGAAGAAAAGGGTATGTTTATACGGTGTTGGTGGGAATGTAAACTGGTATAATCTCTATGGACAATAGTATGGAAATTTCCCAAAGTCCTAAAAATAGAACTATGATTCAACCCAGCAATCCCTTTACTGGGCATCTACCCAAAAGGGAAAAAAAAATAACTTTATCAAAAAGACACCTGAACTCGTATGTTTATTGCAGTATTATTCACAAGAGCAAAGTCATGAAATTAATCTGTGTTCATCACGCGTTGATTACATAAAGAAAATGTCATATATATATATATGTCTATATGTATACACACACACAACATGAAATTATATGCAACGATAGAAAAGAATGAAATTATGTCCTTTGCAGCAACACGGATGAAGCTGGAGACCATTATCCTAAGTGAAATAACTTGGAAACAGAAGGTCAAATTCCACACATTCTCACTAACAAGTTGGAGTTAAACAGCTGTTACACAAAATGATAAGGAGGGAAATAATACACACCTGTGACCCCAAAAAGGGAAGGGTGGGAAGACAGTAAGGGCTGAAAAATTACCTGTTGGATATAATGTTCACTAGAAGTATAAACTTTACCATTATGCAATATACCCATGTAACAAACCTGCACCTGGATATAAAATAAAACAAAATATATTTTAAGAAATTATTGCCGGCCAGCCGCGGTGTCTCGTGCCTATAATCCCAGCACTTTGGGAGACCGAGGTGAGAGGATTGCCTGAGCCCATGGGTTCGAGACCAGCCTGGCATCTTGGTGAGACCTCATCTCTACAGTAAATCAAAAAAGTAGCTGGGCATTGCGGCACGTGCCTGTCGTTCCTTGGACTACTTGGAAGGCTGAGCCCAGCAGGTCGAGGTTGCAGTGACTGTGAGCATGCCACCGCACTCCAGCCTGGGGGGGGGCAGAGTGAGACTCCAATCCCCCCCACCCCAAAAAAGAAATTATTGCCAGTCTAAGTAGAAATCATAAGAGAAGTGTTTAGAAAAATTTCTTAAAGTTGACATTAACACCATATCCGGGTTGTTTTATGGTTTATAAAATTATCATTCTACAAGGGCTTACAGTTTTTTAAAAAATTTATTTATTTATTATAAAGATGTGGTTACAATTCAGGGTTAGGTATACAAACACAGATCATGCAGATACCCTGAGTTATGCCCCTCCCTCCCCAGCAGTTTCCCTCAATTGCCAGTCCCACCCTATCACTTTCTCACAGCATTATAATTGTTCAAAGTTTTGTGGTTTATAAAATTATGATTCTACAAGGGTTTACCTTTTTTTTTTACTTGTTTTGTAACAGCAGGCTTTCTTCACATATAGTTTAATAATCATTTCAGATAATGTGATATAATAAATTCAAATACCAACTGAGCAGTCATGTGAAATCGCTTGTTGGGTCCCTCTTATTGTGAAGAGAAAAAAGGAAATAGAAAAGCTTATGCTGATATTTTTAAAAGATAACCTAATCTTATTATAGAGATGTGAGACACAAGTCAGGATTAGGTACATACGCAGTATACATGCAGGTGAAGTTTGGGTCTCCAACTGGTCCTCAGTTTCCCTTGTTTAGGACGGGGTACTCTTTGTGTTGTTATGTTTCTCCTCACCCCTCCCTGCCCTGAATGTCTCACGACCGGTGATCCCTCCCTTGTACTATTGTGCTTAATGTTCGGGTCCCACTCATGAGTGAGAACATGTGGTTATTGTTGACATTTGAACTATAATGGAATATGTAGGGTTTTCTTCATGTCCTCCCACCTATCTAATCTGTTCCCTCACTCTTGTCAATTTTTGCTCGTGGTCCTTTGAGTCCACCGGTACAACGAAGACCATTCATTGTGACTGCACCACCGTCCCATCTCAGAGTCAAACAATGCCCAGTCCAAGAGAGAGAGCCACCGAAGGTGGTTCTTCAAACTTTAGTAACAGCGCAATGAGAGATATTTGGGTGAAACGGAAGTCCTCCTCCTTTGAAAAAATAAAATCTCCAGTGAGTGCTTCCTTCGTTAGTATTGCAGCAGGGATCTGGAAGCAGCTCTTAGAATGGACAAAGTATAAGAGCTATTTCTATTTGTTATCTTCTTCCTAGATACTTTCTCCCTATTTTACTTCTGCCCTAATTCCTTTGAGTAAGTTTAGGGTTTTTTGCCACACAACTTTCCTATTTGGCTTTTGGAAATTGGGGACAAAATATCTTTAGGTTTATATTTTAGTGGTTGTAAGGTATTCGTGTGTGTGCGTGCACGTGTGTGTATTTGATTCAAAATCAGTATCGTTCTAATTGAGATAAAGAAAAAATATGCTCTGTGTTCTTGACATGGCATTAAGCTTGCCACATTAAGTAAATGATTGTAGTTCTTCTCTATTTTATTAAAACTTGCACAGTCCTAATGAGTTACAATATCACCACTGTGCAAAGCTCACAGTTCTAATGAGAGCGTTGAGCTTTATGAAAATGCTTTAAAACAGCAGTTGTGCAAAACATCTTCAAAGCTAATGGCCTAACTGTGTCTGCATTCCCATTTCAGTGAGAATTCAGTCATCCTCCCAGGCAAGCATGAGCAATTCTGGGTAAAAGGTAGATGCTCTTTCTTTAATTCTCTGTGAACTGCTTTCCTGAGAACTCCTGCAGACTCATGAATACATTGTTCGTCCTCTGAAGAAGGCACAATTTTTTTCATGTTTTTAAATAGTTCACAGGCTTTAAGTTAGATAAACTAGGCTTATAATTCTGTGTCCATCATTGAGTAGCTTCTTTGGATTTCAGTTAATTTACTCAACCTTGTTAAACCAGTGTTTTTCAAACCGTAGGTCACAACTCATTAGTGGTTGTAAAATCAATGTAATGTTCACAGCAATAAAATGAAAAATGAAATAAAATAGAAAATACTAGAGTTCACCACATATTGCAAGAATTAGATTTTTTGTTTCTCTACACTATATTTCTTTATGTTTCAGTTTCTTTAAAAAAAATTAAAGGTATTGCTTTATAATCACCATGCAATTATTTAAAATCAACATAAAATCAAAGTTGATTTTATTCCTTTTTGTCTTCTAGGGCACAGCATAATTCCTTTCTCAAGCATTTGGCTCTCTGTTAAGGAAAAGACTCTGAGAATCAACATAGTGAATGGAAGATGGAGATCTTTTAGCATTAGGTTTGGATGGGGACACTGAAACCAAGAAAAGACTCCATCTCCCCATTTCACAAATAGGGTTTGGGAAAGAGTGGGAGTTGGTTAAAAATGATAGCTAGATGGGAAGGAGACAAAGGAAGTAGCCTTCCAGTGACTTGAAAATCAGGGCTGTGCAAGCAGAGATGGCCAGTGAGGAATTTGCCCCAGCTAGAACGGCCAAAAGGTTTCCAAGAACAATGATGTCTGCTCTCCAGTGCCAAAAACAAAGCTAAAAACAAACAAAAATAATTCAATAAATATAAAACTATATAGCTTTCAGACAATTCAGATTACTCTGACTCCTTATTTTTAGCATGTATTTTCAGTAAAAGTTTAGGACATTAATGTTATAGTGTTGGAGGCCAATTGTGGAAGAAGATCTGGTAACTGTATTACAGAAATATCTGTGAGAGGTGAAACAAAATAAAGAAAAGAATCTAAGGGAAAAAAGTTTCTTGAAAGAATACAAGTATGTATCCTTTCTCCACAAATCTTTCAAAGTATTTTGCTTTGTGCTGGATTTTTCACAGAGCTTAAGGTGAGACACTCTTTAACAATGTTAAAGAACTGACTTAAGACATGAAGCTATCAAGCAGCTGACACCTGGTATACAAGAAAATGACACATTTCGGACTTCACATGTAATTAGAGGTGCTTTTTAAATGAGCTCGAAGAAAATGAGATTAACACCTTTATGCGGATAGAAATTAGAGCAGTGTATCCAATTATTTTAGTATCTTTGAAAGTCTGTAGACCAAATTGAAAATCAATTTATAATGCTCCTTAGCAGGTCACAAACGAATTTGAATATCAGAGTTTGATGATAGAGTTATTCTAGCTGATCCTACTGGGATTTTACCTGCTACACATCCAAACTGATGGTAAAAAAAAGGCATCCAGTATTAGTTCACCATGTAGTCCTCATGGATAAAGATGGAAGAAAGTAGGAAAGAGAGAGAGAGAGGAGAGAGAGAGAGAGAGAGAGAGAGAGAGAGAGAGAGAGAGAGAGAGAGACAAAGGGAGGAAGAGAGAAAGAAAAAAGAATGAAAGAAAGAGAAAAAGAAAGGATGGAAGGAGGGAGATTGACTGACATTTTTAGTTTGCTTCTATATCCTGGCATAAAATATACAGAACCTTAGAATATACGTGCACGCAGATATGTTTGTATATGTGTGTTTGATGTTTAGTGTTGAAATCAGTAGAGTTCTTCACCAATGTTCTAATTTTTATTTCCAGCAACATTGTGTTATTTATATACGGTACTGCCTTGAAGGTGGCACGAGTGTGTGACTTGTTTTTGCCAGTGAAATGGAAGCTGACATATTTGTCACATCTGGGTGGCGTTAAAGCCAATGCTCTATTTCCCACATTCCTGTCTCATTCAATTCAAGATGGTAGAGGACCTGAGTGAGGCAATTGTAAAGCTGATCTGTGTGTCCTAAAATGGATACATAATATGAGTCAAGAGAGACTTTTTGCTTTAATCCACTCAGATTGTGAGGCTAATTGTTTTTGAAGCATAACTTAACCTATGCTGACTGATAGAGGTGGCAGTTCAGAGGATTCACTGTGAAGTGTGGTGCCTAAGTTGTGACTCCAGCTCTGCAAATAAGAGCTGTGTGCTGAGCTAGTTAGGTAACCTATATTTCCAAGACTTCCTTTTCTGAAAATGAAAAAAAGGCTAATACCTGCCTCTGAGGACTGTTGGGTTATTGTAAGGAGAAAAAGCAAGAATGCATGTAAAACACCTAAAGTAATGCCTAGTACCTAGGAAGCATGCAACAATAATTATTATGATTGTTACGACGAATACAGTCTCAAATGTAATATCCTGCTTTCAAGATATTAAAACTTCTTATACTATTGCAAAAAAAGTTTTCTATTTCCTTAAAGGAGTTTAACAATAACTTACTCTAAATTTTTATTTTCATTTTTTGACTATTTTTATTTTTATTTTTGTGTCAGTCTCATTGCTGCCCAGGCTGGAGGGCAGTGGCACACTCATGGCCACTGCAGCCACTGCATGGCCACTTCAAGACCTGCTGGGCTCAGATGATCCTTCCAAGTGGCTGGAACCATAGGCACATGCCACCAAGCCTAGCTAATTTTTTTGATTTATTATAGAGACAAGGTCTCGCCAAGTTTTCCGAACAGGTCTTGAACCCTGAACTCAGGCAATCCTCTTGCTTCGGCTTCCCAAACTGCTGGAATTACAGCCTAATATTTTTTAATATCTACAGTATATCGGGAATGTTTACTCATTATATTTTATTTAATCTTTGCAGCCATTTTAGGGGGAGAATAATTGAATTCTTCTTTTCGTGGTTGAAAACACGTACCTTCATTCAGGGTAAGTTCCTATTGACAATTTACCTTAATATCACATTTTGGGCCATCTGTCTTCCACATCATGTCCAGAAATAGAATGCTGAAATTATGAGATTAACATGATTTTTATGCTGAAAAACTTGAGATGAGCAGACATTACTGGGTAGCATAGATCTCCCGTTCAGGTACATTCCTTCCATAGCTACAGGATCTTAATTTGGTCTTTCAAGGTGTCTGCTTTGCCAGAAGAAAATAGCCCGCTAGTGAACATGTGGTCTTTCCAAGAAATTTGTCGCTGAGAATAGTTCAATTTTTTTTCTTCGTCTGAGACTGTTCTCTGGGGTCTGATTTCCCATGAACTTCTTGTACTGACTCCGTATATCCAGTCAGGTGATTTTACCAGTTTTTCTGAGGACTCCTCTAGTCATAACTACCCATCTGAATGCTGAGCAAATTCATCACCAAAGCTCTTTGTCTTCTCTTTCGCCACAAAGCCCCTCTTTCCTCATTGACTTAATCCAGACCTCCATTACTTTTTGCTAGCATTGGGTCTTAAAACAAAGCCCCCCTCCAAAAAAAAGCCATATCCTGTTGACCAAGAAAGGGATAGGCAGCTCAACATTAAAATTGATGCCCTTTCCCTCAAATCTCAACGCTTAAAGTATTTTTACCCTGCAATGAGTGTTTACATCTTTCACTCACTTATGTGGTTATGAGATATTTCTGTGCATGTGTGAATAAATTTTCCCCTAACTAAATGTCTTTGGTTGTTATGAGGACACAGAAAGTTATAAAAAATCACCTGCCCTTCTTCAAGGGGTATACAGAACACGTTTAATGGATTAAGCCAAGAAATGGAAGTCAAGAGGCCTAGGTCCTGGACCATACCTTGTCATTTGCATGTCACATTGGGTATGTGACATTGGGAAAACTGCCTGCTTCCTGGTCTTCGCTTCCTCCACCGTAAAATAGCAGCCCTTCACATGTATACTGTGCCCTAGAGTTCTGAAAAACTCTTGGGATCTTGAAAAATAAGTCTTAATTGTAAGAAGGCTTCAAGTGCAAAGACAGCCATCATGTTGCCAGTTAAGTAATGCAGAAGCTCAAGGAAGGAGAGAAGTAGACAGAAATGTGCAAAACGGGAGATGGCTACTGAAATCTTCATCATAATTATATTTGAGTTTTATTTATTGGAAAGTTCTATGAATTAGATGTTATATCAAAATGCTTTAAATGTATGATCTCACTTAAATATGCCATATATCCTGCAAATTTAGAATTACATTACATTCACATCTTAGTATGAGAAGACTGGACTTCAGAGAGTTAAAAGTAACACATTTCAATTTATAGACAGTTGCAGAGTCAGGATCAAACCCCAGGTTGGTCTGATTCTGAAGTCAACATCGTTAATCATCTGTCCTGTGACCTCCCACTACCTATTATAATCACTAGCGGTTCCTAAAACACACACACACACACACACACACACACACAATGATTTTGGGAAAAACAGTAAATTAAGTGAAAACACAGGATCGTAAATTGCACATTGTGAGAAAAATTATTAAGCACACACATGGAAAAAGACTGAAAAGAGTTGTGTCAAAATATTCACAGTGATACACTTCTGGAGGTGAGACTCTATTTTTTTAAATTCTCTTAAATTTTTTTCTGTGTTTTATATTAAGAAATTTACTGAATGAGAAGCAAATATGTTTTGTAATCAAAATTGGCTTTTTGAACTAAAATATGTTTGGTCAGATGAAGAACTCTCTCATGACTTACCACTCTTCACAATCTATGATAGTCATATGGATGGCATTTTCTGCACTATGTGAAGAATTTTTTTTTGACATTTTCTCAAAGAATAATGCCAATGGCAGCAGGCACTTAATGAAGATTTTTGCATGTGCCCCAAATTGTGTTATATATTTTACTTTTGTTCTACACGTAGCTCACTCTTTCCCTATTACAGATTAAACAACTGAGATTCAGAAAAGTTAGACAACTTCTCAAGTTCATTCAACAAATAAATAGTGGAACCAGAACTCCACTGAAAATTCATCTAACTCCAGAGCAGTCATTCTTTACCATTAAATAACCCTACCTCTCAAGCTACAGTCACAGAGACCTGGAATTCCAGAGCTTAAAGGAAGTAATTTTAATCGCTTTTTCTATATTACAGCTGAGAAAACAAATCCAAATAATATTTGGATTTATAGTCACAGGGAAAATTTGGAATTTTAGAGTTGACGCTTAATGAATGACTTCATCAATTTCTCATTTATAGTAATTTATCTGGTAAAAAACAAAAAAATTAAAAACTGCCGTGTCTTAGTTTACCCCCACAGGCTATTTCCCTAGTTTGGATACATCTGAGACAAAACACATGTTCTTTAATTATAAAAGCAATTTTGGTAAAAAATGTCAGCACTCTTACTCATTGATGGATTGATTTTTAGAATGCCTATAGCTATGCAATCTAAGATGCCACAACAGGAGAATAAATTAACGTTCAGCTACAACACAAAGTAGAACGTCTCATACATGATTCCTGCAGCTACAGGTAAGTGCGATGTTTTAGAAAAAGCAAACACACCGAGCCGTTTAGCCTGGACATTGTTTTGTAATTGCATGCCTGCCCCAATTGCCCCCAAACAATCCCCTCTTCTTCTTGTCCAGTATTAGACACTATTTCGGTTCTGTTGATGACACACCCATCATTCACCAAGAGCTTGCCATGAGCCAGTCACTTTCCTGAGTCCTGCAGAGACCATCATCAAGGCAACGTTCCTGTCCTTTGGGCCTTTGAGATGCTCAGAGATTGGCTAAAAGACTTCAGAATGCATTTTGTGCACCAGTTAGGTTTCCAGAATGGAACCACTGCCCAAATATTACTAAGTTGGAGGAAACTTCAAGCCTGGAGCAAAGCAACTGATGTCTTCTATGTGTCAAAGTTAATGGAAATGTCCAGCGGTGTGGAGACACAAAGAGGGGCGAGAAGCAAAGTGGACAGTCTTGTTTAGCCCTAAGGGAGAAATAGAATTCAACTCACAAGATCTCACAAATATTGCAGTCGATTAAAACATACTAAGAGCCGGGCTCGGTGGTTCAGCCTGTCATCCCGCGCCTTTGGGAGGCTGAGGTGAGCGGATTGCCTGAGCCCGCGGGTTCGAGACCCGCCTGGGCAGCGAGACCGCATCTCTACAATAAATCAAAAAATCAGCCGGGCGTGGTAGCGCGTGCCTGTAATTCCGGCTACTCGGAAGGCGGAGGCGGGAGGATCGCCGGAGCCCGGCAGGTCGAGGCTGCGATGGCCGGGAGCGGCCGCTGCACTCCAGTCTGGGCGACCGAGTGAGACTCCGACTTAAAAGAACAACAACAACAACAGCAACAACAAAAAAAACATACTAAGAAGAAATTCCAGCTGATGTGGGGGCACAGGCACTGGCGTTTTTCTCAAGACAAGGAAAAGATGGGGATGGCAGCCAGCATGCCCTTCACAGTTATGGATCCTCTGGCCTGGCCTCTGCCGAGAGCTCCTGAGACCGCAGATGTCTGCAGCCCACTTAAATGGATGAGGGTTCCTCATTTCATGCAGCAGAACCCAAGAAGCTATTTTAAGTGAAACGAGTTACAAAGCAGGGCCTCTTCTTCCCAACCTTTGTGCCCATCCATCACCATGAAGACCAAATACCCTTTAAGTAGATCAAAATGACACCTCTTAGATAGACTCTAAGATCCCTTCCCTCTGGGATTCTTCTGAACTACAGAAGTCGAAGCTATTTGAATTCAAAGACTATGCTAATCACATCAGCAAACCAAATATGCGATGCTTTAAGATAACTCCACTTTCTGAGGCCCCTGCCTAGATTCCTATCACAGTTATTTTTTTAACAGCCTTATCAAGATGTAATTTGCATGCCATGTAGTTCACCCATTTGAAGCATACAACTCGATGATGTTTTGAATATTCACAGACATGCGCAGTCATCACCATAGTCAATTTTCCAGAACATTTTTGATCACCTCAGAATGTACCTTTTAGGAACACTTTACCCTGCTGGTGGGAGTGTAAATGTGTACATCCTCTGTGGAAATCGGTATGGAGATTTTTCAAAGAACTACAAGTAGGTCTGGGGTAACCCCCTTGGGTCCCCTCCCACTGTGGGAGATTTTCTATCCTCCTTTCTCACTAAAATAAGTAAATAAGTAAATAAATAAACAAATGAACAAACAATGAAAAAGAGATCTACCATATGATCTAGCATTCTCACTACTTGATATACTACCCAGAGGAAGAGAAGTCATTATACAAAAAGACAACTACATTCACATGTTGATAGCAGTATCGCAGCACAATTCACAATCAAAAAGATGCGGAATCCACCTAAAGGCCCATCAACTTATCAGCGAATAATGAAAATGCTATATATGCATGTATATATGTATATAAATATGTACACACACGTACACCACGGAATGCTATTTAGCTGTAAAAAATAAAATGATGAACCAACGTGAGGCCCAGACTTAACTTTACAATGACCATTTGTATAGCTAATCTTGAATTGTACCCTGCATTCTTAAAATTAAAAAAAAAAATCAAGTGATGTCTTTTGTAGCAACTTGGATGGAATTGGAGACCATTATTCTAAGTGAGGTAATACAGGAACGGAAAACCAAATGCTGTATGTTCTCACTTATAAGTAAACGTTAAGCTAAGGGTCTGCAAAGCCATATAGAATGCTGTAATGAGCAATGGAGACTTAGAAGGGGGAAAATTGGGAAGTAGAGGGAGGGTGGAAAACCAGCTCTCCGGTACAATGTATGCCAATGGGAGTGATGGGTGTATTTAAAGCCCAGGCTTCACCCCTGTACAAAGCAGCCATGCAACCAAAAACCATTTACATCCCCAAAGCTAATGAAATAAATACAATAAATTGTAAAATATACCATTGAATTATCACTCCTCTTTACTCCACCCAATATTATCCCTAAACAACCACCAATGTACTTTTTTAATCTATAGATTTGTCTTATTCTGGACATTTCTTAGATATGGAATAATACAATAGGTGACTTTCTGTGTCTGGCTTTTTTTCACTTAGCATCCCATTCTCAAGGTTCATTCAAGTGTCACATGTATCAGTGGCCAAATAATGTTTCATTGCATGGATATACCATGGTTTTTAAAAATTTTTCATTAGGTAGTAGAAATTTTGGTGGCTTCCAACTCTAGCTATTAATCATATTGCTGTCATAATTATTTCTGTAACAGTTTTTGTGTAGACATTTGTTTTAATATTTCTTGGGAGTAGAGTTTTCCAGGAGTGGAATTGCTAAGTTATATGGTAACTCTGTTGAATTGTTTGAGACACTGCCAAGAGCTTACAAAAATGACTGCACCATTTTACATTTCCACCAGCAGTAAGGGGTTTGATTCCTTCACATTCTTGCCAATACTTGTTATTAAATGACTTTTTGATTTCAGCCATATTAATGCGTATAAAGTAGTATTTTATTGTGGTTTTGATTTGAACTTTCCAGGTGACCAATAATGTTGAACATCTTTATATCTACTTCTTGGCCATTTGTTTACCTTCTTTGGATAAATATCTATTCATATTCTGTGCATATTTTTAAATTAATTTTTTTATTATTGTGTTTATGAGTTCTTCACACTTTCAGGATAGAAGTTCCTTATCAAATATATGATTTTGCAATTTTTTCCCCATTATTTATGTTGTATTTTCACTTTCTTGATCTTCTTTAGATACAAACATTTTTAAATTTAATAATGTTCAACTCAGTTATATTTTATTGTGACACAATGGCATTGCTCCTGCTTTTGCTGTCTTATCTAAGAATATGTTGCCAAATTGAAGGTCATGATGATTAACCCTTGCAGTATCTTGTAAGAGTTTCATAGTTTTTGCTCTTACGTTTTGGTCTTTAATACATCTTAGTTAATTTTTATATGATATAAAGTAAGGGTTCAATTTTATCCACTTATATGTGGCTACTTAGTTGTCTCTGCACTATTTATTGGAAAAGCAACTGTTTTCCCATTAAATGAATAGTCCTGACATTTTTGTCAAAATAAGTTGTAAGAATGTACTTCTGTGTTCTCAGTACTGTTCCATTGTTCTATATGTCTGTTTATGTTAACATCACATTGGTTTGATTTATGTAGCTTTGTAGTAAGTTTTGAAAGTAGAAAGTGTGGGCTATAAAATGTGTTTTCTCAGTATTGTTTTGGCCATTCTTGGTTCCTTGTAATTCTATAAGAATTTTAGAATTAGTTTGTCAATTTTCACAAAGAAGGCAGGTAGGATTAGGATGCATACTGTATTGAATTTGTACGTATGATCGATTGGGAACTATTGTCATTGTAACAGTGTTAAGTCTTCCGAATCATGGATTTGATATACTTTGTTTTATTTAGATATTTTAATATATCTTTAAGCAAAGTTTTATGGGTTTCAGAATATAACTTTTATACTTGTTTTATAAATTTACACATATGTAGTATTTTTAATACTATTATAAATGGATTTTTAGAGATGTGTCTTTGAGATTATTTGAAGATTTATACAAATACCTTGTATATTGATTTTGTATCCTGCAATTTTCTGAACTCATTTATTATTTCTAATAATGTTTTTAGTAAATTGCCTAGTATCATGGAATTCCAGATTAAGTAGAGCTTTAAATTCCCAATGGTCTGCTTTTTAAAAAGAGAAATTTGGGGTCAGGGTTGCATGACCCTGTTGCTGCAGTGACCTTATGACCTTCAAAGCTAAAAATATTTACCTTTAAAAAATGGTTTACCTAGCTTTACATTTCCAATCCCTGAATCTCATCTGTGAGAGCCCATTCTCTGGGACTACTTTCATAAAATCAAGTCTAAGCATTGGGAAAATGAAGTGTGTCTGACAGGAGGGAGGTATAGAAAGACGAATTGCAAACTGCAAAGTTTCAAATAGGGGTTGGCTGTAAAATTAGGGCAAATGTGGACATTGACAGTTCTCTCAAAATTCAGTCTCTTCAGTAAATAATTCTGGGAAAACTGAGCGTCCACATGCAAAAGAATGAACTTGGACCCTCAACTTACACTGACTACAAAACAAACTCAAAATGTATCAAAGACTTAAGCATAGGATCTGAAACTGTAAAACTAATAGAAGAAAACACAGGGACAAAAGCGACTCAATATTGGCCTGGGAAATGATTTGACCTCTAAATCACAGACAATAAAAGTAAAGATAGATAAACAAGATTACGTTAAAATAAAAAGTTTCTGCACACCAAAGGAAATAATTAACAGAGTGAAGAGAAAACCTACAGATTAGGGCCAAATACTTGTAGGCCATTCATCTGATAAAATATAAATATCCAAAATATATAAAGAACTCAAACAAATCTATAGAGAGAAAACCAAAAGCCAGATTAAGGAATGGGAATGGGTTCTGAATAGACATTTCTCAAAAGACGACATACAAATGGCTACCAGATACATAACAAAATTCTCAACATCTCTAATTATTAGAAAGATGTAAGTTAAAACCACAATAAGATATCACCTTACATCTGCAGAATGGCTATTATCAAAAAGACGGACGGTAAGTGTTAGCAAGGATATGGAGAAAAGGGAATCCTTTTACATTGTTAATGTGACTGCAAATTAGTATAGCCATTATGGAAAACACCATGGAGCTTTCTTCAAAAAGTAAAATTAGAACTGCTATATGATCCAGCAATCCTACTTCAGAGTATTTACCTGAGAGATCTGAAATCAGTATGTCAAAGAGATATGTGCACTGCCATGTTCATAGCAGCACTATTCACAATAACCAAGTTATGGAATCAACTTAAGTGCCCATCAATAATAAATAGATAAAGACAATATGACATATAGTCAATGGAATACTATTTAGTCTTACAAAATAAAGAAATTCTCTCATTTGCAACAACATGGATGAAACTGGAGAACATTCTGCTATGTGAAATAAGCCAAACACACAAAGACAAATACTGCATGTTCTCACTTATATGTGGACTGTAAAACAGTTGAACTCATAGAATCAGGAGTAGAATGATGTTTACAGAAGGCTAAGGGATGAGGGGACTGAATAGTCAAAGACTACAAAGGCTTAGTTAGATGGAGGGGGATACATTGGATTTTTTTTTAATCACTTGCACACTTGGTAAATGTAGCTAACAATCAAGTTCGTACAATTCAATACCACTAAGATTAAATTCCTAATGCTCCCATCATAAAACTTGCTAAATATTTGAAGTAATGAATGTGTTAATTAGCTTCATTTAATTTTTCCACATCGTATTAAAAACCATAACACCACTTTGTAACCCATGAGTGTATACAACCATAATTTCTCAATATATAATAAAAACATTTTTTTAAAAAAGAACTATATCAAGAAGTAGTTGTGTAGATTGGGACTTTAAAAGTTTTTCTGTAACTAATGAACACAATGTAAGAACACCACAAGATTTATAACCATAAAGAAAGAATACAATAATTGATCATCATTCCATATATTTGTATCCTATCAGACTGATATGACATCTACCACTTTTTAAATTTAAAGTACAAAAAAAAAAAAAAATAGGGCCACCTTTACCTGGGATTCCCCTCACAGTCAGAATCCCTGAGTGACATTGCAGTGCAGCTATAAAACATCATTGCAGACATACGACTCAACCTGGGGATACTTTTGCAGCACTTAAGATAGCATGAGTTGCAAAGGGTGAAAAGGCATGGCATAATTCCTGCACAATGTAATAAGGATACACAGTTTCAGCAATATTATTATTAGTATGATACATAATATTATATATTATTCAGCATAACATTGTGTTTGGATTGACTCTATTCCCTTTAAATTAATTCCCCCTTCATTGCTTCCTTCAATCTTTGGCTCAACGGTATATTATGGACAAGGAAGACCATTTACCCATTGTCAAAATATCTTTCCGCATCTACTATGCTTCAGGGCCAAGGATGTAGACATAATTCATGTAATTTCAGTCCTTATGAAGCACACAGTTGAATGGAAAAATCTAATGATGATGCTCCAGTGAGTCAAGTGATGAAGGCATGGAGGATGTTGAGATTCAGAACACATCACAGAATATTGCATAGGGAGAAGCTTGTGAAGGGTGTTTGAAAGCATTGGGGATTAGGCAGATAATAAAATGGGTCTAGGAGAAAAAGAGAAGGTATAGGAGAAAGAAGATAAGTCTCAAAAAGCAGGACAGATGCACAGTTCCTTCCAGGCAGCTACAGTTCAGGCCAGGAGCAGGGGAGTGACACGGAATACACTGCAGACACAAAGGAAAAGGTGTTCAGGGGGGCTTTTTGCTATGCTTGATAAACTTATTTCATATTTTGAGAAAGGGGACATTAAATAATTTTGTCCAGGGATTTACATACTAGGACTTGCATTTTGGAAAGATGAGAATGCCAACACTGAAAAAAAAAATTAGAACCATGACAGAAAGGAAGATGCAATTGAACACCTAGAGGAAGTTACTACCTCTGTAAGTTTTAAAACATGAAACAATAGTGTGCTGACTGTGAAAACTTGTACATGGAGTACCATTTCTAAACATACATAGGAATGATGCATGCAAACTTCGGAAGCAGGTTATCTACAGAGAAGACAAGAGGGGAATGGCATTTGGGAGGGTTAGAAAGAACTTCGGCTGTGTATTTCTTTAAAAGGAAGATCTGAAGCATATATGACAAAATACAAATCTGTACTATACCTGCCTAATGTAATTTCCAGTAATCATACTTGAAAACATTTGCCATCTTTTTTTAACAGAAGTTTCTCTCTCAGGGAGAGTAGAAGGTGAATTGAGCTTAGAGCTGGAACAGGAAAATTTAAAGCAGAGCAATCAGGTAGGAAGCAATTATAGGAATTATTACTTTTTGACAGCAGACAAAAATGAAGACACAGTGAGAGAGATTACTCAACAGTTACTGTTGCGATTACTCCTGTCTTCTGAATTCTAATCAATTCTCTAGTATTCTTTGTCTCAGTCTTGGACAGTCACACTTTCTAAGCAAATATTCATCTCCCCAGTCCACCCCTGTTTTGTGTTTCTATCAGAGCAACTCATAGACTTTATGCCTAGCACAGCCCGAGCACACATGAAGTGATTATAAAGAATAGAGTGACGTTATAGCAACAATAATATTGATATTCACTCATCCTATTGCCAGGAATCTTTGAAGGATGGCATTTTTGATGGCTAAGGGAAAAGCAAGGAGTCATCTACTCAACTATTAGTCTTCCTCAAGAGACATCTAAATGAGACTGTCGATTTGGTTTGCTAAATGTGCACTAAGTAAGAGACCAATTCCTTCAGCCTGATCAAATGACTCTGCTACTCTACTTTGTGTACTTGAATAGTAAAAAGTGCAGTCAGGACTGTGATGAGCAAGTTAACATATCTTCTAGTTGAAGAACGTTATAGGGATGATGTAAGGTGTGTGCTGTGGTGACTGGGAGGGCTTAAATGAAAAATGAAGGGGAGGAAAGTTGGGGGCAGAACCAGTTGGACAATGTGACTCCTTGTGTGAGTGAGTGAGTGCATGGATGACTTTGCTTGCATGTCTGTGAGTAAATGGGTGTGTGAGTGACTGACTGAGTGAGGATTCAGGAAGAAGTGGCCAGGGTTCTCCTGGTGAAGTGACTGGTGCTGCAGCTGCTTGGTCCCTAATGCTTCCCGGAACACAGAAGCCGATGCCATTTTTAAAAAAATCAGCAAAGCCCTTCCCAGGAAGAAGCTGCTAGGAGTTATTGCAAGTTCCAAGCGCTGCCTCACTACTGCAGCTCCCAGCAGGACGTTGGCAGCGTGGGCTGGAGAGGGAGCACAGCAAGGGAGTCAGAGACAGAACCCCCTTGGAGAAGATGAAACAAGCACCCTGCCACCATCTGGAAAACTGGACAGGAAGTCCTCTGGTTTGCTTACTCCAGAACAGCAGACCCAAACTCTGTGACTGGCGGATGAACTACTCAGGGGATGATCATGACCCAGAGGGGATATCCTGAGAGCACAAACTTCAAATGGAAAGGAAGAGTGATGAGTCTCAGGTGAACTCACCCCTTCCCTGATTCGGCCATGGAACAAAGGGTGTGACCAGAAGAGGATGAGGAACATCTTTGAGGAGATCAGCAGTGAGTTCAGGACGGACCCAACCCCTTCCTCCCCAGCAATCTTCTGATCATCACACCCACATTGCAGGCATGACTGAGAGGGATGAGCCCAGGCGGGCGGAGACTGGATGTCAGCTGTGATGGGCGTAGTCTAGTCCAGAATAGGCCTGACTGGGGTGCCTCCTGCCAGTCCTGCCAGTACCTGGGAAAAGACAATCCCACACCTCCCCACCAGAGGGGGTCCCCCGCTCATACAGCAGTGAGAGGGGAGGACTGAAGCCTCACCCACCCCCAGTACCCCCTCCTCCTTCTCTGGGCTGTGCACCGTGGAGATTGTGAATGAGGCTGCCGCCCTGCAGGAGACAGCAGAGAGGATTACCGGTGAGAAGCTGAGAAGACCAATTACAAAAGTTGCCTCAAGAGGGCACTTGGTGCCCAGACATTTTTTGCTTTATTTACTTTTTTCTTTTTTCTTTGTGCGTGAATGTGTATATGAAGTTTTGATTTGCATCCCTCCTCTCTTTTTTTCTCTTTTTCTGTCTTCTTTTGATTTCTTCTCTCTTTTTTGGTTTTCTGTTTATGCATGTACTTGATTGAGTGTTCATCTTTCAGTTTCTTTTATTTCTTTCTCTCTTTTTAGTTTAATATGTGTGTGAATTGATGCTTAATGTGTGAGGGTTTGATTTGAATCGCTCCACTTTTGTTTTCTTCATTTGTTTTGTGCTGAGCGTGTGTGTGTGTGATAAGTTATCCCGTTTTTTTGGGGGGGGAGTTTTTGTTTTGTTTTCCTGTTTGTTTTGTGTTATTGTTTTTTCCTTTGTTTTTTTTTCTTTTTTTTTAAGTTTTATTTTATTATTCTTTGTCCTTACTATTTTATTCTACCTTTTTCTCTTCTTGTCATTACTGTTACTTTATTTTGGATTCTGGGGTAGACACACACACCCATTGCATCATCATATAGAGTGGCGGTGAGGAGTGGGTCTCAAGGAACCATACCCCATTCAGTGAACATTGTGCTTTGCAAGTATTTTCTGAATCCTACCTCCCCATTCTCCACCTTATCCAACTCTCAAAACTACATACAAGAGACAGAAAAGCTTCTCAACCCAAGCCCTGTTTCAAAATCAAATAAATTCAGAACCCTGATCAGGTAAGAATAGAGAGCTAAGAAAACATCAGAAGCCAAATCCCCTCCCACTGCTACTGAATAATGGAACTAAAGAAGCAAGAAAGAGATCTGCCACAAATGAGAAAAAAAAATCAATGGAAGACCATAGTTAATTCCCAGTGGACCAAAGAGACAACACCTGAAAAATGAGACTTCAGAGCCCAAACAGTGGAAGTCACCAAAGATTGGTCCTAGAATACAACAGGGATTAGGGAATGGGTATAAAGAGTGAATAAAACACAAGAAAAACAAGCTGCGACACTGGAAGCACTTGTAATAGAGAATTTGCCATAAAAGACTTCATTCAGGAAATAAGTAACAAGATGATAAGCATGGAAAGCAGAATTAATCAAGCAGAAGAAAAAAATCTCAGAACTTGAACACCAAAACAAGGAATTAACCCGATCTGCAAAAAACAGAAACAAAACTCAGAAAGAAAGAACAAAGCCTCCAAAGGATATGCAATTATATCAAGAGGCTGAACCCACTCCTGATTGGTATCACAGAAGAAGAAAGGAAACAGAGAACATCTTGGAGAAAGTATTCCAGGAGGTTGTCTAAGAAAACTTTTCCCATCTCACCAGAGATGTGACCATCCAAACACAAGAGATACGGAGAATGCCCTCAAAACATCAAATGAGGAGACCAACCCCTAGACACATATCAATTTGCCTCCACAAGTTAGGTACGAAATAAAATAGAGAAAGTTCATACTACTTACTGGGGAAGACCAACCAGAGTGGCAGCAGAGCTATTGGCAGAAATGCTACAAGCTAAGGAACTGAAGTCCAACAAAGTCCTCAAAGATAAACAGTTTTAACCAAGCATTTCTTACTAGGTCAAGCTCAGTTTTGTCAACGATGGAGAATTAAAATCATTGCCAGAAATTCAATCCCTAAGGGATGATGTGGCCTCTAGATGAGCTCTAATGGAGAAGGTATTAGGCACAGATGAAAAAAAAAAAGAATGACCACATACTTTGCAAGAGAACAGGAAAGTACTGAATCAACAAGGAGTACATAGTGACTGCAAACTTTAAAACACACACAATACATCAACCAAAAAGTAAAAAGAAAACAAACAAATGAAGAAAAAAATGTTATAAGAATCTCATGACTATATCTCAATGTCATTTTGATTTGCATTTCTCTGATGGTTAGTGAGGCTGAGCACTTTTTTAATGTGTCTGTTGCCTGCCTAAATGTCTTCTTTTGAGAAATGTCCATTAGTGTATTTTGACCACTTTTTATTGGGGCTGTTTGTTTTTTTCCTTTTGGCATGTTTGAGTTCCTTGTAGATCCTAGATGTTAGGCCTTTGTCAGATATACAGTTGGCAAATATTTTTCCCATTCTGTGGGCTGTCTCCCTGCTCTCTTGATGGTTTATTTTCCTTTGTGCAAGCTTGTCAGTGTGATGAGATCCCACTTGTCTATCTTATTTCTTATGGTATGGGCAATTAGGGCTGTGATCAGGAATTGGTTGCAAGTTGAATTTCCATAAGGGTGTCTCCTGCATTTCCTAAGGTTCTGATGGTTTGAGATTTTATGTTTAGGTCCATTTTAGAGTTAATTTCTGTGTATGGTGATGGATAGGCGTGCTGTTTCAATCTTCTGCATGTGATCAGCCACTTTTCCCAGCACCATTTACTGAATAGGTTCTCCTCTCCCCAGTGGTTGTTGTTGGAAGCTTTGTCAAAGATGAGCTCATTGAGAAATTGAGGCTTTGCTTCTGGAATTTCTATCCTGTTCCATTGTTTTATAAGCCTGTTCTTGATTTCTGAAAAAACTAGAAATTAATCTTCCATATGACCCAGCAACGCCCCAATTGGGAATATACCCAAAGGAACTCAAATCATTCTCCAAAAATATACCTACATACTCTTGTTTGTTGCAGCTCAATTCACAATAGCAAAAACTTGGAACCAACCATGCTGCCCATCGAGGCTGAACTGAATAAAAAAAAAAAAAAAAGCGGTACATATACACAATGGAATGTTACACAGTCATCAAGAAGGGCAAAAATCTGGACTTTGCAGCAACTTGGGTGGATTTATAGTCGATCATACTCAGTAATCTCTCACAGAAACAAAGAACAGAGTACCATATGTTATCACTCATAAGCAGACCTTGAATAATTATCATAATACTATAAGAAAGGGATTGGCAGAAGTGGGAAACTGCCAGGAGAGTGGAAGTGGGATTGGTAGTTAAAGAAACTACCAGGGAGAGGAAGGGCACACCTTATCAACAAGGGTACCTGCTTAATGAGCATTTGTATTCCTAACCTTGAATTCTACCACATATATTTAAAAAAAAAATCTCATAATGGGGATAAACACTCACATTTCAGTAATCAGCCTGAGCGTGAATGGATTAAATGCACAACTGAAAAGACACAGAATGGAAAAGTAGATTTAAAAATATGATGCAATAATTTACTGCATCCAGGAAACACGTCTCATTATAAGGATGCACACAGACTCAGAATTAGAGGATGGAAGATGAATTTCCAGGGAAATTGATCAGAAAAGAAGGCAGAAATCATGAATTTAACATCAGACAAAACAACCTTTAAGGTATTAAAAATTCTAAAAAGATGCAGAAGCACATTATATAATGATAAAAGATTCAACCCATCAACAAGAAATATCCATCCTAAACATATATGCAACCAACACAGGAGCACCAGCATTTAAAAAGCAACTACTAAGAAAACTAAAAAAAGATACTTACTCTAATACTATTAAAGGTGGGGATATAAATACCCCACTAACAACTCTAGATAGCTCATTGAGGCAAAAAAAAAATCAACAAAGATATCTGGAACTTCAATTTGATGCTGGACCAAATAGACTTAATAGGTATCTACAGAACACTCCACCCAACAACCACAGAATGTACATTTTACTTATCACTACATGGAATATTTTGCAAGATTGATCACATCATTGGAATAAATCAAGCATAAAAAAAATTGCATATGCTCGAAATACTGCCACACACCTTCTCAGATCACAGTGGAATAAAAATAAATATCAACACCAAGAAAATTCACCCCAAACCCACAAAGAGTATGAACACTAAACAGCATGATGCTGAATGACTCCTGGGTCAATACAGAAATCAAAATAGAAATTAGGATTCCTGGAAACAAATCACAATGAAGAAACATACTATCAAAACCTATGGGATGCCATGAAAACAGTTTTAAGAGGGGAATTTACACCTCTATGAACACACATCAAGAAAATGGAAAGATCTCAAGTTAACAACCTAACAAATCACCTAGGAGATTTGGAAAGGCAAGACCACCAAAACCCTAAGTTTAGCAGAAGAATCAAGATCACCAAAATAAAAGCCTAAATATGGGATATAAAAGACAAAAGTATCATATAAAAAATCAATTAAACACAAAGCTTATTCTTTGAAAGAATAAACAAGATTATGGATCCCTAACCAGAATGACCAAGAAAAAGAGAAAATGTCCAAATAAACACACTGAGAAATGCAAAAGATCAAATCGCAACTGACCCTGAAGAAATACAAAAGATTATCAGAGGTTACTATGCACAAAGTTGATAACCAAAATGAAATGGAGGACTTTCTGACATCACACAACCTCCCAAAGTTGAATCAAGAAGACATTGACACACTAGATAGACCAATAACAACCGAGGAATTGACTCTGTTATAAGAAAACTACCTACATAAGAAAGAAAGCCCTGGACCAGATTGCTTTCCAGCAGAATTCTACAAAACATACAAGGAGGAACAGACACTAATCCTACTGAAAGTATCCCAGGGAATTGAGAAAAATGGAACTATCCCCCAATCAATTTATGAAGCTAGCATCACAGAGATACCCACATCTGGTATAGATCCAACCAAAAAAAGAGAACTTATAGGCCAATATCCCTGACAAACATAGATGCAAAAATTCTCAACAAAATTCTAGCAAATTGGACCCGGCAACACATCTCAAAAATCATCCACCATAACCAAATAGGTTTCATCCCTGGGATACAGGACTGGTTCAATATCTATAAGACCATAAATGAAATTAAATACATTAACAGATGTAAAAGCAAGAACCTCATGATTATATCATTAGATATAGAAAAAGCTTTTGACGAAATCCATCATCCCTTCTTGACAAAAACACTTGAACACCTAGCATAAAAGGAACACACTGCAAAATAGTTACTGCCAGCTACAATAAACCCCACAGTCAGCATATTGCTAACTGGACAGAAACTGAAAGCAGTCCTCTGAAAACAGGAACAAGACAAGGCTGCCCACTCTCACCCCTTCTGTTCAACATTATGTTGGAAGTCCCAGCTAAAGCAATTAGACAAGAGAAGGAAATCATGGGTATCCAAATAGGAAAAGAGGAAGTTAACTTATCATTCTTTGCTGATGATATGATCCTACACATTGAAAATACAAGATAATCTGTCAAGAACCTCCTTGCACTGATAAAGAACTTTGGCAAATGGACTTTTGACTCATGGTACAAAATAAATGTCCAAAAGACAGTCATATTCTTATATACCAACAACATACAGGCAGAGAACCCAATAAAAAGCACAATCCCATTCACAATAGTCACAGAAAATGTAAAATACCTCATCATCTTCCTAACCAGGGAAATGAAAGACTTATATAATGAAAATGACAAAACACAGCTCAACGAAATCCAAGAAGACACACAAAAATGGAAAAACATTCCATGCTCATGGATTGGAAGAATCAACATTGTTAAGTTGTCCATCCTATTCAAGGCAATCTACAGATTCAATGCAAATACCCATTAAATTACCAGCAGCGTTCTTGTTAGTCCTGGAAATGACAATACAGGAAATCATATGAAAACATAAAAGACCATGAATAGCCAAAACAGTACTTAGCAATACAAACAAAGTGGGAGGTATCACACTTCCAGACTTGAAACTTTACTATAAGACTACAATAATCAGCTGAGCTCTATGGCTCAGCCTGTAATCCCGCGCCTTTGGGAGCCTGAGGTGAGTGGATTGCCTGAGCCCGCAGGTTCGAGACCTGCCTGGGCAGGCAAGACCTCATCTCTACAATAAAATCAAAAATCAGCCAGGCATGATAGCGTGCTCCTGTAATTCTGGCTATTCAGAAAGTTGAGGCGGAAGGATCACTGGAGCCCAGTAGGTCGAGACTGCAATGGCCGGGAGCGGCCACTGCACTCCAGTCTGGGTGACAGAGTGAGACTCCAACTCAAAAAAAAAAAAAGACTACAATAATCAAAACAGCCTGGTGTTGGTACAAGGACAGGCATACAGATCAACAGTTGTTCCAGAGGCAAAACCTCAAATCATCTTCAACAAGACCTCCACCAACCACCACTGCGTAGAGGAGAGCCTATTCAGTAAATGCTGCTGAGAAAACTGACTGACCACATGCAGAAGATTGGATAAGGACCCCTATCTATCACCATGCACAACAATCAACTCTAAATGGATCAAAGACCTAAATATAAAACTTCAAACTACAAGAATCTTAGAAAATGCAGGAGACACTCTTATGGAAAACAGAATAGGCAACCAATTCCCGATCAAAATCCCAAATATCCATGCCATAAGAAATAAGACTGAAAAGTGAGACCTCATTAAATTGAAAAGCTTCTACAAAGCAAAAAAAATCATCAATAGAATGGAGAGACAGTCCACAGAATGAGAAAAAATATTTGCCAACTGTCTATCTGACAGAGGCCTAACATCCAGGATCTACAAAGAACTCAAATGTGCCAAGAGAAAAACACAAATAACCCCATTCAAAAGTGGGCAAAAGACATGAATAGACGCTTCCTCAAGAAGACATTCAGGCATCCGACAGACAATGAAGAAGTACTCAGTGTCTCTAATCATCAAAGAAATGCAATTAAAACCTCATTGAGATGCCACCTCACCCCAGTAAGAATGACCATTATTAACTAAAACAAACAAACAAACAAACACAGATGGTGGAGAGGACAGAGAAATGGGAACACTTCTACACTGATGACAGGAAAGTAAGCTAGTTCAACCTCTATTGAGAAGAGCGTGGTGATTTCTAAAAGAATTAGAAATTAACCTTTCATATGACATAGCCATCCCCCAACTGGGAGTATACCTGGAGGAATTCAAATCATCCTACAAAAAGATACCTGCACAGGCATGTTTATTGCAGCACTATTTACCATAGCAAAAACATGGAACCAACCATGCTGCCCATTCAAACTGGACTGGATAAAAAATATGTGGTACTTATACACAATAGAATATTTTGCAGCCATAACCAAGAACCAACATATGTACTTTGCAGCAACTTGGATGGATTTAGAGTTTATAATACTCAGTGATCTACCACAGAAACAAAGAACTGAGTATCACATGTTCTCACTCCTAAGCAGACCCTGAACATTTACCATACTACAAGAAAGGGATTGGCAATAGCAGGGCATTGTCAGAGGAGGGAGGGGAAGTACCTAACATCAGTAAGGATATCTGATCGCAAACCAGGTGAAGTGGGGACCAAAGGGAGGCTCAAACTTTACCTGTACTGTGCCCACTGATATAACTAATCCTGAATTATACCACACACATCAAAATATAATATTTAAAAAATACTCTGAGCAGAATTTAACTTGAAATCACCTATTTCCAATCATGTTCACTTCAGCCGGAAAGTAAGCATCTCTGGGAAATAGTGAGGGTATTGCTTCACAGTAGAGGCAGTTCTGCACACCTGATTCTATGATATTAAGGTCAAAAGAAAGGTGAGCATCAGGTTTCCAGAGTCTGCAAGAGCAGTATATAGTTGCCTCTGGCAGTCAACACTTCTAGAAAACTTACAGGATTGTTATTGTTCTTGACGTTCACCTCACTCAGCTGTCCTAGTTATGCTTCAGCAGACATGCATAGACCATGTATATAATATACATATATTTATATAGTATATGCACATATGTTTTTCTTTATTTATCCATATATAATGTATATGCAATATAAAAAGAGATTTATTGTAAGGAATTGACACATACAATTATGGAGGATGGGAAGTTCCAAGAGGTGCAGAATGAGTTGGCAACCTGGAGGCCTATGAGAGAGATGGTGTCGTTCCAGCTAGCCCAACGGTCTGCAAGCAGAAAGCACTCTAGTGCCAACTTTTTGTTCTGTTCTGGACTCCGATCAATTGAATGAATGCTATCTATATCAAGGGGGCAATCCACTAAGACTCATGAATAATTACCAATTTATAAGTTTATCTTATCTGTAAACACCTTGTAGGCACACTAAGAATAATGGCTGAGCCATTAAATGGGCACCTATATCCCAGTCAAGTTAATGCATGAAAATAACCATCAAACTTATTTAAATTGTACTCACCTCTATATCTTAAAAACTAGTAGATATCTTGGCACAATAGATACTTATAGACACTTATTAAAACTCAGTTGGATAGAATGAATTTTTCATAGCCTCAGTTCTGTGACTACCTTTCAATGCCTATGAGTCACAGCAATGCTCTGGATTTCAATTATTTTCTTAATACAATGAGGTTGATGATAGTGGTGCACATTATTTTTTAAATCAAACCATTTATTTTGAGGTAATTATAGATTCACACATGATTACAAAATGCAAATTTAATTGATAAAAATATGCATACTTTTTGCCTCATGTTAAGGGCAGAATTTCATCTCCCCAAAATCCATATATTGAAGTCCTAACCCCAGCACCTTAGAATGTGAATTTATATGGAGAAAATGTCTTTAAATATACAATTAAGGTAGTGTATCACAGGGCTGCCCGTAACTCACAATTACTCATGTTCTTATAAAAAGAGATTAGGACACAGACATAGAGGAAAGACCAATTGAAAGCAGAAGAAGGTAGCCATCTGCAAATCTAGGAGAGAGCTCTCAGATGACATCAATCCTGCCAACATCCTGTTCTTGGCCTTGTATTCTCCAGAATTGTAAGAAAATAAAAATCTGTTGTTTAACACACACACTCTGTGATATTTTGCTATGGCAGCCATAGCAAACCAATGTAGCCAATTCCTTCCAATGGTAACATTTTGTAAAGCTACAGTGAAATAGAGCAAATGATATTGGTATTGATGTAATCAAGACATAAGAATTTCATCACCGCCAGGATCATTTCTGTTATCTTCTTATTATTATATCCTACTACAAGGTTAGTATATATATCCTATAATTTTTCTTCTTCTTCTTCTTCTTGTTTTTTTTTTTTTTTTGAGTCGAGAGCTTACTCTGTTGCCCAGGCTGGAGTGAAGTGGCAAAGATCATGGCTCACCACAGTCTCAGGCTCTTGGGCTCAAGCAATCCTTTCACCTTAACATCCCAAGTTGTTGAGATTACAAACACACGACACAATGCCTGGCTAATTTTTAATTTTTTTTTCACTGAGATGAGGTCTCACAATGCTGCCTAGGCTGGTATCCAACTACTGGGCTCAAGCAATCTTCCCACCTTGGCCTCCCAAAGTGCTGAGATTACAAGCATGAGCTGCCGCGCCCAGTCATGTTTTGTTTTTGTGTTCAATTCTTTGTTGTGATTTTAAATCATATTTTAATTTGGGTTTCCACATGTTCATTGCATTTCTACATACTAACAATTAACATATATACTAATAATATTAACAATGAAAAATAAATGAATAAGGTCATAGTAACTGATCTTGCTAAACCCACTCATTAATCCTAAGGGCACTTTTGTTGTAGTTTTTGTCAAGTTCTTTTAGATTTTCATATAAACAGTCAGGCTATCTTCAAACAAGAGCTGTTTTACTTATTTCCAGCCTGTACTCCTTTTACATATTTCTTGCTTTATTGCAAAGGTTAACATCTCCATACTTTGTTGGATAAGAGTTGTAAGAGTATATTCTTGCCTTGTTGTCAATCTTAGAGGAAAAAATTTCAGACTTTCACCATTAATTATAATGTTATTTGTAGGGTTTTTAGCAAACGCCCTTCATCAAGTTGAAGTTCCCTTTTATGCCTAATTTGCTGAGGGTTTTCAGCTGAAAAGATTTTAGATTTTGTAAAGTACTTTTTCTGCATTTATTAAAATCATCATGTGATGTGATTTCTTTAGTCTGTTCATGTAGTGGTTGCATTCGTTGATATTTGAATGTTAAGTCAGCTTAGCATAACTGGCATAAATCCCAATCAATCATGGTATATATGTTCATACTCTGCTAGATTAGATTTGCTAATATTTTATTGAAATTTTTTGCATCTGTGAGGGATATTGATTTGTAGTGTTTTGGTTTTCTGTTTGTTTTTCTTTATTTCTTTTTTCTGGGGAGGGAATGGTACTATCTTTGTCTGATTTTAATAATAACAGTCTCTTAAAACAAGCTGGGGACTGTGACTTCCTCTTCTCTTTGCTAAAAACGATTGCATGAAATTCACATTAATTCTTCTTTGAATTTTTACTAAAATTCTCCTAGGAAATATTCTGGCCCAAAGTATTTCTTTTTCAGGAGCTTTAAATTTCAAATCTATTTCTTAATGTGGGCATAGAACTATTTAAGCTTTCTTATTGCATTTAGGTTTGAGTTTTTGTAGATTGTGGTTTTTAAGAAATTTATTCCCTTTAAATTGCTGAATTTATAAACATGAAGCTGTTAATAAAAGTCTTATTTTTTTTCTGTTGGTTGTAGGAACTGTAGCAATATTCCCGTTTCAGTTCTGATATTGGCAATTTGTGTTTATTTCTCTTTTATGTGGAGGTTAATTTTTCTAAAAGTTGATCAATTTTATTATTATTTTTTAATGACAAGCTTTCTGCTCTGGTAAGATGGTGACGGCATAGGTTGAATTGTGGGATTCTCTGAATGTGAAAAAGACTCTTATTTTTCTTCCACAAAGACTCTTATTTTTCTTCCCCCACTCCCCTGCCCACCACCAGCCACACTGGTCTGAGGCCTGGGGACCCTCAGTCCCACGCAGGGCCGGGCATTGTGGTCCCTGGCTGCTGCTGCTCCACTATACATGACCCCTGCCCGTGTGGGATTCTCGGGTCTCGGCTCCCTCCCTGGCTACATCGTCTCACCCAGCACCCAGCACCAAGCTGCCAGTCACCCAGGGAGGCTCTGGGCGCCTGCCCCTCAGAGATACCGGTACCATTTCTGGCCGAAGTACCTATGAGGGACCCAGGGCCACTCTCGCTGCTCACCGCCTGCCCTTTGGAGTTTGGAGCTCTGGAGCTCTGGGCCCGTCCTGGCTGAGGCACCCAGCATGCGACCCCATGCGTGCGTAAGGGAACAGAAAATCTTTAGGAGGTGCTGATCGGAGGCTCTCAGTTCCAGAAGAGGGAACTCCTGACTCCTTCCTCCACTGCAGCCTGCTGGTGACACCCTGGATCCAGCGCCCAGTTGTGCATCTGATCCCCAGGACATTGCACGCAACCACAGTCCATCATAGTGGGCTGCCCAGAGACCCAGATGAGCGGAGAGAAAGGACCTGCGAAAGAGGAGATGCCACCTCGGTCATTCTCCAGGCAGAGATTTGCATTGCCCTGCCCACCTATGAATAGCCTCCACCTCAGTTCCTAAGGCAACATCACTAAACAGGAGACAAATCCCTGCCCTTAAGCTGAATCAGACACAGGCAACTCAGTGTTGCAGACCTCTCAGGCAGCAGTCTAAAAGAACAAACCCAAACTGCAAGTAAATCTAGCTGCCTGAAATGAAAGCGAAGGGGAGAGGCTGGAGATCAGAACTGAAGAGACTTTAGACACTCAGGAAAGATTCCAGAGCTAGTCTGATTTCTTATTTTCACTTTTGTTTTTATCATTTTGACTGCTTGTTTTGCTCACTTTTGTTTTGCTTTTTGACTTAAACTATCTGTTTGTGTTAGGGAAAACGCATCCAAAGTCATGATTTTATTGGTCTGTCTTTGTGTAGCTACCAGTATTCTTTAGGGAATTTTGCTTTTGTGTGTTTTTCACTTCTCTCTGGGCTTGTGTCTCTTTTTCAACTGTTAGTTGGTATGTATGTCTGTTTTCCATCTCACTCTCCTCTCTTTCTTACTTCCTACTGACCCCCCCTTCCTCCATTATTTTCCTCTTTTGTACCTCCTTTTGTTCCAGGGACCAAACCTACATCCTGCTGCACAGACATATTGTAAGGCAGTGAAAATAAGTTCCAGTGTGCTCATACACCTGTTGGTGGATGCTGGAATCAGCATATAGATTCTGAATCACAGCTTCCCCCTCAATTAAACCTCAAAACTGAAAAAAGTACAGCCTGCAGCCCACACTCCAACCTCAAAAGTGAACAAAACCAGAGGACCCTCACAAGGAAGAGCAGGAGATTGCACAAGCAAAGCAAAAGCAACCCTACCTTCCCTGAAAAACAGAATTAAAGAAGGGGAGGGAAATGGGGAGAGAGAGAAAAACCTACACAAATGAAGAAAAATCAAAAGAAGAATATGGGTTTCTCCTAGACCCTTGGGAGGGCAGACACTGAAAAAACTGACTTCAGAATGCAAACAATGAAAAGCCCCAGAATGACTGGTCTCAAACTACAAACCTAGAGATCAAGACATTAATGGAGAGATTAAAAAGAATTGAGGAAGCTGGACTCGGTGGCTCAGCCTGTAATCCTATGCCTTTGGAAGGCTGAGGTGAGTGGATTGTCTGAGCCTGCAGGTTCGAGACCCACCTGGGCAGCGAGACCTCATCTCTACAATAAACCAAAAAATCAGCCGGGCATGGTAGCGCATGCCTGTGATTCCGGCTACTTGGAAGGCTGAGGCAGAAGGATTGCAGGAGCCCAGCAGGTTGAGGCTGCAGTGGCCGGGAGAAGCCACTGCACTCTAGTTTGGGAGACAGAGTGAGATTCCAACTCAAAAAAAAAAAGAATTGAGGAGAAACAAGAAGAAACTAGGAAGGACCTGATAACTGAAATAATAGTAATAAAGAATACTGTGAATGAAATAAATAACAAACTGATAAGCATGGAAAGCAGAATCACCCAAGCAGAAGAAAGAATCTTAGAGCTTGAGGACCAAAATATAGAACTAACCCAAACTGTTAAAAACACAAAAAATAAGTTCAAAAAGACAGAACAAAACCTTCAAGAGATGAGTGATTACTTCAAGAGACTGAACCTAAGAGTAATTGGAAGAGAGACAGAGAACACACTGGAACAAACTTTCCACGAGATTATTCAAGAAAACTTCCCTTATCTAATCAGTGATGCAAAAATTCAAACACAAGAGATTCAGAGAACCCCTGCAAGACAACAAATGAGAAGACCAACACCCAGACACATAATAATTTGCCTAAACAATGTAGGTACAAAAGAAAAAATCCTAAAGGCAGCAACAGAAAAAGGCCAGATCACCTACTATGGAAAACCAATTAGAATAGCAACAGATTTATCTACAGAAACCCTGCAGGCTAGGAGAGCTTGGAGCCCTATCTTCAAAGTTCTAAAAGATAAACAATTTCAATCAAGAATAACCTACCCAGTCAAGTTAAGCTTCATCAGCAAGGGAGAATTAAAAATCTTTCCCAAGCTGGGCTCGGTGGCTCAGCCTGTAATCCTGTGCCTTTGGGAGGCTGAGGTGAGTGAATTGCCTGAGCCTGCAGGTTTGAGACCCTCCTGGGCAACTTGGTGAGACCTCATCTCTATAATAAATCAAAAATTAGCTGGGCGTGGTAGCACATGCCTCTAGTTCCAGCTACTTGGACGACTGAGGCAGAAGGATCTCTGGAGACCAGCAGGTCAAGGCTGCTGACTCCAGACTCCAGTCAGGGTGACAGAGTAAGACTCCAAATCAAAAAAAAAATCTTTCCCAGATATCCAATCCTTAAGAATTTACACTGTCACCAGACCACCTCTACATAAAACACTTAAGAAAGTACTAAACACAGAAGAAAAGGAAAAAAGAACAATGTTCTGCACAAAAGTACAGGAAGAAGAATAAAATACACATGAACCAAACCAAAAGAAAGACAAAAAAACCAAGTGGAAGAACAACAACTCTATGAGAACTCTATGATAGGGATGAACTCTCACATTTCAATAATTAGCCTGAATTTGAATGGGCTAAATGCACCACAGAAAAGACATAGAATAGCAAAATGGATAAAATATCACCAGGCAACAATATACTGCCTTCAAGAGACCCATCTCACTAAAAGGATGCACACAGACTTAAAGTAAGAGGATGGGAAACAAATTTTCAGGTGAATGGAACACAAAAGAAAGGAGGAGTTGCGATCCTAATTTCAGACAAAATACCATTTAAGCTATCAAAAATTAAAAAGATACAGAGGACCACTACATAATGATAAAAGGTTAACTCCATCAACAAGAAATATCTATCCTAAACATATGTGCACCCAACATAGGAGCGGCAACTTTCATAAAGCAGTTTCTAGGAAAACTAAAGAAAGATATTGACTCTAACACCACCATAACTGGGGACTTTAATACCCCACTCACAACTCCAGACAGATCATCAGGACAAAAAAATCAGCAATGAGATCTGGAACCTCAATGTGACTCTTGACCAAATGGACTTAATTGACACCTACAGAACCCTCCATCCAAAGACCACAGAATACACATTCTACTCATCACCATATGGAATGTACTCTAAGATCGACCACATACTTGGCCATAAATCAAGCATAAGCAAATTTAAAACGACCAATATTTTACCATGCACCTTCTCGGACCACAGTGAAATAAAAATAAACATTAACAACAACAAGGTCCCCCCCAACCTCACAAAGACCTGGACACTAAACAGCATGATGCTAAACAACTCTTGGGTCAATGATGAAATCAAAACAGAGATCAAAAGATACCTGGAAACAAATGAAAATGAGGAAACATCTTACCAAAGTCTCTGTGATACCATGAAAGCTGTAGACAGAGGGGAATTTATATCTCTACAAACAAACATGAAGAAAATGGAAGGATCACAAATTAACAGCCTAACAAGTCACCCAAGGAAGCTGGAAAAGCAAGACCACCAAAACTGTAATTTCAGTAGAAGAATCCAGATCACCAAAATAAAAGCCCAAATCCAGGACATAGAAGATAAAAATAATTCAAACAATCAATAAACCAAAAGCTGGCTCTTCGAAAGGATAAACAAGATCAATGGTTCCCTAGCTAGACTGACCAAGAAGAAGAGAGAAAATACCCAAATAAGCACAATCAGAAACACAAAAGATGAAGTCACATCTGACCCTGAAGAAATACAAAAGATCATTAGAGACTACTATGTACACTTGTAGGGAAACAAACTTGAAAACCTTAAGGAAATGGAGGACTTTCTGTCATCACACAACCTGCCTAGGTTGAAACAAGAAGAAATTGAGACTCTAAATAGACCAATAACAATTGAGGAAATTGACTATTTAATAAGAAAACTACCTACAAAAAAGCCCTGGACCAGATGGCTTTCCAGCAGAATTCTACAAGACATTTAAAGAGGAGCTGATACCAATCCTACTGAAGGTATTCCAGGCAATTGAGAAAGATGGAACTCTCCACAAATCATTTGACGAAGCTAACATCACATTGATACCCAAGCCAGCTAAAGACCCAACAAAGAAAGAGAACTACAGGCCAATATCTTTGATGAACATAGATGCTAAAATTCTCAACAAGATCCTAGCAAACCGGATTCAACAACATATCTCAAAAATCATCCATCATGAACAAGTAGGCTTCATCCCTGGGATGCAAGGCTGGGTCAACATTCATAAAACCATAAATGTAATTAAATACATTAACAGATGTCAAAACAAAAACCACATGATTATATCATTAGATGCAGAAAAAGCTTTTGATAAAATCCAGCACCCCTTCTTGATAAAAACCCTTGCACATCTAGGCATACAGGGAACATACCTCAAAATAGTAAAAGCCATCTACGAGAAGCCCACAGCCAGCATACTCCTAAATGGACAAAAATTGGAACCAATTCCCCTGAAAACTGAAACAAGACAAGGATGCCCACTCTCACCTTTCCTGTTCAACATAGTATTGGAAGTCCTGGCTAGAGCAATCAGAGAAGAGAAGGCAATCAGGGATATCCAAATAGGAAAAGAGGAAGTCAAGTTATCTCTCTTTGTAGATGACATGTTTGTGTACATTGAAAACCCAAGAGAATCTGTCAAAAACCTCCTTACATTGATAAAGGCCTTTGGCAAAGTCTCAGGTTATAAAATAAATGTGCAAAGACAATCGCATTTCTTTATGCAAAATATAAACAAACAGAAACCCAAATAAAAATCACAATTCCATTCACAATAGCCTCACAAAAAATGAAATACCTTGACATCTTCCTAACCAGAGACGTGAAAGACCTTTACAATGAAAACTACAAAACTCTGCTCAAAGAAATCAAAGATGACACAAACAAGTGGAAATATAGCCCATGCTCATGAATTGGAAGAATCAACAATGTGAAGATGTCCATCCTACCTAAGGCAATCTACAGATTTAATGCAACACCCATCAAATTGCCAGCAACATTCTTCTCAGACCTAGGAAAAAAACACAGGAATTCATATGGAAACACAAATGTCCAAGAATAGCCAGAACAATCCTCAGCAAAAAAAAAAAAAAAAAAAAACAAAGCAGGTGGTATCACATTACCAGACTTCAAACTTTACTATAAAGCTACAATCATCCAAACAGCTTGGTATTGGTATAGGAACAGGCATACAGACCAATGCAATAGAATTGAGATTCCAAAAGAAAACCTCAATTTCTCAACCAACTCATCTTCAACAAATCTTCCACCACCTACCACTGGGGAGAGGAGAACCTATTCAGTAAATGGTGCTGGGAAAACTGGCTGACCACATGCAGAAGATTGAAACAGAACCCCTATCTATCCCCATACACAAAAATCAACTCTAAATGGATCAGAGACCTAAATGTAAAACCTCAAACCATAAGAACCTTAGAAAATGAAGGACTTACCCTTATGGAAATTGGAACTGGCATCCAATTCCTGAACAAAATCCAAAACCCACAGGTCATAAGAGAGAAGATAGACAAGTGGGACCTCATTAAACTGACAAGCTTCTGCAAAGCCAAAGAAACCATCAAGAGAGCAGGGAGACAGCCCACAGACTGGGAAAATGTATTTGCCAACTCCAGGTCTGTCAAAGGCTTAACATCTTGGCTCTGCAAGGAACTCAAACGTGCTGAAAAGAAAAAAACAAACAGCCCCATTATAAAATAGGCAAAAGATATGAACAGACACTTCTCAAAGGAAGATATCTGCACAGCCAACAGACACATGAAGAAATGTTCAACCTCACTAATCATCAGGGAGATGCAAATCAAAACCACACTGAGATACCACCTAACCCCAGTCAGAATGGCAATTATCAACAACTCAAAAAATAACAGCTGCTGGAGAGGGTGTGGCGGAAAGGGAACACTTCTACACTGTTGGTGGGAGTGTAAACTAGTGCAACCTCTGTGGAAAGCAGTGTGGCGATTCCTAAAAGCTCTAAATATCAACCTCCCATATGAACCCACGTTCCCACTACTGGTAATATACCCTGAAGATCTCAAATCACTCTACAAAAAACATACCTGTACACGTATGTTTATCGCAGCATTGTTCACAACAGCAGGAACCTGGAAGCAACCATGCTGTCCATCAAAATAGGACTGGATTAAAAAAATGTGGTACATATACATGATGGAATACTACGCAGCCATAAAAAAGAACAAAATCATGAATTTCACAACAACCTGGACGGAACTAGAGTCTATAATACTGAGTGACCTCTCACAGAAACAAAAATCTGAGTATCATGTTCTCACTCATATAGTGGACCTTGATCATCCAATGTAATACCATAAGAAAATGACGGATATTGGTGGGAAACTATGGGGGGGAAGGGGAAGGAAGAGAGGATTAATGGTAGTAAATATCTGTCTGGGGACGGGGTGACACCCCTTGTCAACAAGGGTGCCTGAATGAAGCATATTTGTATACTGAACCTTTAACTGTACCCCACAATATCATAATATAAAAGATTGATTATGAAAAATAATATTTTTCCATTGTCCTTTTTTAAATTTTATTGATTTTTACTGTTATTTTTGTTATTTCTTGCCTTATTGTTGCTTTGGGTTTATTTTTTACTTTTTCTCTTTTTTCTAGTTTCTTAAGGTGGGAACTTAGTTTATTGCTGTGAGACTTTTTCATATTCTAGTGCAATTATTTAGTGCTATAAAATTTATTTCAGTACATAAATAATCCAACATATTCTGGTGTTTTTCGACATATTTGTATATGCTACATTCAATTCTTTGTATTTTTTAATTTGCTTTGACAGTTTATCTTTATTTATTATTTAGAAATGAGTTGCTTAATTATCACATGTGTAGAGATTTTCCTGTTGCCTGCTTCCTATTTATAGTTTCTTGCCAATGTGGTCAAAGAACATACTCTGTGTCATCTTGATTAATTAAAGTTGTAGGAGTCTGTTTTATAGTACAGGATATGGTTTATCTTGGTGAATGTTCCAAGAGCTCTTGAAAAAAATGTGTCTTCTGCTCTTGTTGGGTATAGTGTTCTATACATGCTAATTTGATCTTGTATTACTAAATTATTTAGTTCTATATCCTAGCTAATTTTCTGTTTATTGTTACTTCAGTTTCTGATAACAGGGTCTTGAAGTTCCCACGATAATTGTGAATTTATTTACTACTTTTAGCTCTCTCAGTTTTGCTATGTTGAGGCTCTGATGTGATTTTCGAGTGTGCACGTCTAGGATTTTTATGTCTTCTGACTGAACTGATACTTTTTTTTTTTTTTTTGAGTTGGAGTCTCACTCTGCCTCGACCTACTGGGCTCCGGCGATCCTTCCATCTCAGCCTTCCGAGTAGCCGGAATTACAGGTGCGCGCTACCACGCCCGGCTAATTTTTGGATTTATTGTAGAGATGAGGTCTTGCCAAGTTGTCCAGGCGGGTCTCGAACTCGCAGGCTCAGGCAATCCACTGACCTTGGCCTCCCAAAGCACTGGGATTACAGGTTGAGCCACCGAGCCCGGCCTGAACTGATACTTTTACTATGTAATGTTTTTCTGTGTCTGTAGCAACTTTGTTCTGAAGTCTTTTCTATCTAAAATTTATATATAGCACTTCTGCTTTAAAAAAAGAGTTCACGTGGTGTATCATTTTCCATTATTTTAAACATGCTTACGATCTTTATTTAAAGTGCATTTCTTTTTTTTTAAAGTCCCTTCCATTCTAGGATGAGATAAATTTCTTGTAGATAATATGTAATTGGAACTTTAAAAAAAAATCTGCTGCCAATATGTGCCTTTTGTTTTATTAATATCTAGATAGATGGTATATAGATAGATAAGGTATTAGGTCTTGCTTTGATATTTTATTATTTGTCTTTTAATTATTTTCTATGTTTTTCATCTCCGATTCTCTTTCATTAAACTTCCTGTGGATTACATAAACTGCTGCGGTGGTTGGGGCAACTTTCATTTTAATTTATTTATAGTTTTTTATTAGCATATTATATGTAGTATAGGTACATCTTACCGGACGCTAGATGTATAGCAATATATTAATAATATGTGCATGATTTAGCATGTTCTACTGGATTGACGTTTTCAATTATAACAACTTTTTATTTTACGTATCTTCACTCTTTACGCTTCTGAAATATAATTGTCTGAAGCAGGGGTCCCCAACATCTGGGCCACTGACTGGTCTGTGGCCTGTTAGGGGCCGCAGACACAGCAGTAGGTGAGCGGTGGCCAGATCAGTGGCCCTGAGCCCACTGTTTTATTTACTCCTTTCTCCACGCCTGTTTTTTTAAAATCATATGTTGTATAATTATTTCATCACATATTTCAGTGCAATAATAGCAGAAATACAACGCACAATACATGTTGTGCACTTGAATCATCCTGAAACCATTCCGTCCTCCCCCTAACTCCATCTGTGGAAAAAGTATCATCCACAGAATGGGTCCCTGTTGGCAAAAAGTTTGGGGACCGCTGGTTAGGTATTACTTCTGCATACATTGAACTCCACATCAGACGGGTTTCTATTTTTCCCTCTAATCTTCAAGCAAAATGTAAGACACTCATGCCAAGTAAGATAGCCTATTTTATTTACCCCATTTTTACCCATCTGCTGTTTCTTTCATTGTTTGTTTGCTCGTGTATTTGGGGTCTCATTCTCTTGCCCAGGCTGGAGTACAAAAACATGATGACGGTAATCATGGGTCACAGTAGCCTCCCGTGACCTTGTGCGCTCTGGCGATTCTTCTGCCATTCCACCAAGCATTCCCCGTAACTGGGACTACAGGCATGCACCACCATGCCCAGCGAATATTTTGACTGTTTTGTAGAGACAAGACCTGGCTATGTGGCTCAGGCTGGTCTCCATCTCCTGGGCTCAAGCTTCCCGCCTGACTCAGCCTCTCAAATTGCTGGAATTCCAGGCATGTGCCCCTGCGTCCAGCCCATATTTTTTATTTTCTGTCTGAAGTTCCAAGCCATATTCTGTTATGTTCCTTTTTTAAAAAAAATTTCGATAACTTTATTTAGCCGTTAGACTCTTACTCTCACGCTGCTGTCTTGGAGCGGAGGTGGAAGATTAGCTCCTTGATAGGTCTTGCTGCCAAGGGGTTAGGAGTAAGGAAAGAGGATTGTTTCACATTTTGTTCTTGCAGGGAGAGAACAGGAGCTCAGTTCCCCTTGGTCCTCCTCCACAAGTAGCTGGGAGTGGAATGCTAACTCACTAGCCCCTTGATCCCCCTCATTCCCGCCGGATGATCGGACATATCACTCCCCATAGGAACCCTCTGATCTTAGAGCCAGGAGAACCTGGGAAACTTAGCATGGACTCATCTTCTTGATGCTTTGTGGGTGGAGACTCAGCTCTCTGCTTGGCACTTCTGGCACCGGGCTGGGAAGGGAAGTGGGTGGAGGCCAGTGTACACACTCAGCCTTCCATTGTTTGGTTAAGTCTCCTTCTCCTGGGCAGGGTGGAGGTTCAGCTCCCTGATAACTGTACTTAGGAGATGGAAGATTCACTCTCAGTGCACCACAGGGTGCAGAAATCTGCGGTGCACTCTGTCTGCTTGGGAGGTGGCAGACCATGAAACTACAGTGGGGAGGAAGGTTAGGATGCTATTTCTCTGTTGGGATGTAGTGATAATAAGAAGCATATTGCTCCCCACACACCACCTCTCCCTTCCTCCTCTCCCTGGTCATAAAGAAAAAGAAAAAACGTGTCTTTTAGGCTACTATCCTGGACCTGTGGCTCGAGGAAAGAGGCTTTCTTAGAGTTTCTTTGGTTCTTGCCTGTTGGAGGTTCTGGGTTAGAAGCCTCTGCAGCATCCTGTCGGCAGTAAAGACACTCAGGGAGCTCACAGTCATGTCATTTTTCGGGTCTGTAGGTCCCTAAGCAACACACTTTCCTCTTTCTTTCAGAGAATTCCAATGCTTGTTTGTTGGTTTTTTTGTTGTTGTTTTTGTTGTACAGGTCTATCTGTTGTGGGGAGAAGACTACAGATGCTGAGGCTACTCCATCTTAGGCGGAACTTGAATCCGCCTGCTTGACTTTCCTTTTTATTTTATGAAACTTAAGTGAAATAATGTTTGTCATGATTAAATGATGCAGTGCTTAACTAAGTGCCTAGCATATTATAAACACATGGTAACTGCTAGCTATTATAAGCATCCCAAAGCCTTCCATGAGAAACGAGTTCATAGCATGGAGAGGAAATGGGGAAAATGGATTGCAAGTAAGGCCACAGACTACTCTCTATAGTGGTTCTGAATACACAGCACAAGAGCACACCCAACGAATTAAAGGTGCTGGTCAGAACTGGACAGCATCAGTTTCTTATAGTTTAATGCTGATACACTGCCTTGGCTTTAGACATCTCTCAACAGAACAGAGATACTGGTATAATGGGGAGAAATGACAGCTAGTTTTATTTTTATTGGAGGATGGATAAAAATGAATTAGTTTAATATCATCTCCATGTTTTTCTTGGCCTAATACAAGCTCAGATTCAGAATAGCTACTAGAATATAGCAGCAAAAATTTCAGGTAAAGCTATGCCAACAATCATGTCATAAATCATAGAATTAGAAAAAAAAATCTTGAGACCTGAAAATAGAAAAGTAATGTTTGGTGATTCAGAAACACTACTAATAATAAGTAAAAGGAAGCCATACCAGGAAGTGTAAACATAATCTCTGCATCAATATTTAATCATAATATTTCATCATTTTATGATTCTTATCACTTGTCTTGAATTTTGATTGAAGCTCTTCAGAATCATAAAATCATCATATAGCTTTAAAAAATTCTATTACTGTAAACAAAAAAATCCAAACATGGATAGTAAAATGAAATCTGTGAGTTCATCAGCTTAATGTCAATATGTCATTTTTTTCCTCTCCCACAGGAGAGTGAGATTTTATTTTTTCAATAGTTAATCTGACATGTTATAAATTCACTGTTAATAGCATGCTGAGAAAGCTTCAAACAATCTCAAAGAATCATTGAATTTAGTTTCTCCTTTTAGAAAGGACCACATCCACATGCTGCCGGATGAATTAGGATTGTGTTTTTGTTTTGTTTGGTTTCTCATTTTTATTCTGACTTTATGGTAAATATTTTTGTTTTCTAATATTTTTGGTTAAAAAAGGTGACCAAAAAAGTACTAAGAATATATCTATTCCCTTCATCCGGATTCTGCAATTGTTGACATTTTGCCACATTTGAATTGTTATTCTCTTTGTGAACCACTAGAGAATAGGTAGAAAACATGGAAATTTTTCTTATTAATTCCCCCAAATTACTGTGAATCAGAAAATTTGATATTGATAAAATCCTAATGTCTAACATACAGGTTTTTTCAAGTTTTGTCAATTATTTTTCTCTTCTATTTTTCTCTTCAATTGCTCAGTTCAAGGTAATACTTCATATTTAGATTTGGTGTCTTTTTAAAATGACATCTTATTTACCTACCATAACTTTCACTCTTTTAAAGTGTACATGTCTGTGGTTTTAGTTTATTCACCACATTGTGGAACCATCGCCACTATCTAATACCAGTATGTTTTCATCACTCCCTGATTTACTTGCAATTGTATCCCATATACCCCTACCCCGACTTGGGGCAATCACGAATCTGATTTATGAAGTTTCTTAGTCTGCCTATTATGGACAACTAATATGAATAAATTGATATAAATGAAATTATATAATATGTGGACTTTCATCTGGCTTCTTTCACTTAGCAGAATGTTTAAAAATTAACCTATGTTACAGCATGTGTCAGTAATTTATTTCCTTTTATGGCTGATTAATACTCTAAGGTATGTATGGACATACACCTTTTGTTTATCCATTTATTCTTCAGTATATATGTACACACAGTTGATCCTTAAACAACATGAGGGTTAAGGTCTCTGACTCCTGTGTAGCCAAAAATTTACATATAACTTTTCACTTTCCCTAGATTTACCTGCTGATAGTCTACTGTTGACAAGTAAACTTATTGATCACAGAAGTGGTCAATACATCTTTGGTAAGTGATCTATACTGTATACTGTGTTCTTAGAATGAAGTAAGGTGGCGAAAAGACAATGTTATGAAGAAACTCATAAGGGAGAGAAAATATATTGGCTATTCACTAAGTGGTAGTAGATCATCCTAAAAATCTTTTTCTTTGTTTTTATGTTGAGGAGGTTGAGGAGGAGGAAGAAGAGGGGCTGCTCTTGTCTCAAGGATGACAGAGATGGGGAAAGGGACGTGGAGGCAGGAGAGGCAGGCACATAGGAACTTTGTGAACATGCACAGTCACTTCTGTCGGATTTTTGTTCTTTCACTTCTCTCAAAAAAGGTTTCTTCGTGGTACGAATCCTTCTTCAGCATTTGCTTTAGTTTCAGTGCCTGTATTATAGAAGAGTCCATGTCATGAGAGAAGTCAAAAGCAGTCTTGAATAATCAGAATCCCTCTGCCAAATTATCTAATGTCTATTTGTTTCTGGCACTGCTTCTTCTACTTCTTCTCCCTCATGGTCGGGTGCTGGTTCAGAAGCACTCATCTTCGTCAAATTGTCTTCTGCTAATTCCTCTGGTGTGCTGTCTAGTAGCTCTTTATTTTTTATTTAATTTATTTTATTTTGAGTTGGAGTTTCACTCTGTCGCCCAGACTGGAGTGCCCAGACCGCAGCCTTGACCAGCTGGCCTCCAGCGATCCTTCTGCCTCAGCCTTCCAAGGAGCTGGAACTACAGGCGTACGCTACCACGCCCGGCTCGTTTTTGATTTATTGTAGAGATGAGGTCTCGTCAAATTGCCCAGGCGGGTCTCGAACCCGCGGGCTCAGGCAATCCATGCACCTCAGCCTCCCAAAGGCATGGGATTACAGGCTGAGCCACCGAGCCTGGCTTATTAGCTCTTTAATTTCTCAGAGATCCATATCTTGAAATACCTTACCCCTCACTTTTTGTGTCAAATCCACAATTTCTTTTCTTTTTTTCAAGTTGGAATCTCACTCTGTTGCCCAAGCTGGGGTGCAGTGTCAGGCTCATGGCAATCCTTCTGCCTCAGCTGGAGCTAAAGGCTTTTACTATCATGCCAAGCTAAATTTTAAATTTATTATAGAGATATCTCACTATGTTGCCCAGGCTGGTCTTGAACCCTGGATTTAGGTAATCCTCTCACCTCTGCCTCCCAAAGTGCTGGGATTACAGACGTGAGTCACCATGCCCGGCCAAATCCATAATTTCTTTTATGATTTCCTTGATTCGTTTTGTTGTAAATCCTGTGGAGACATACACATTATTTGCACACAGTTTTTTTCAGTAGGAATTCATTTTCAAGCTTGATCGTTTTTCATGGCTTCTTCTATAACGTCAATGGCATCTTCAAAGGTGTAATCCTTCCAGACTTGCATGATATTCTCTCTATTACAATTATCTTCCATGGCATTGGCAATCCTTTCCATAAGGTACCATATGTAATGAGCCTTAAAGGTCCTCATGACCCTCTGACTTTGAGGCTGAGTGTTTGTTTGTGTTTGGGGTCTATACTTTGATGCTTTCAGTGTTGAATTTGTAAGGTTCTGTGTGGCCAGGGACATCGCCCAATATCAAAATAACTTGAAAAGGCAGTTCCTTATTGGTAAAATACCTCTTGACTTCAGGGACAAAGCATCATTAAAATCAATCTAGAAAAAGGGTTCTTCTTGTTCATGCCTTTTTGTTGTTCAGGTTTCAGGGTTCAGGAGTTAGCAGCTTTATAGATAAGAGCAATCCTGATCATAAACCTGACTGCATTTACACACAACAGCAGAGTTAACTATCTCTTTCTGCTGTAAAATCTGGTGTTCATTTCCCTTCTTTACTAATAAATGTCCTTTATGATACTTTCCCCCTACAATAAGATATTTTAGCTTGCATTAAAGACCTGTTCTAGCAGATATCCTTTCTCCTCAATAATTTTCTGAGTGGTGCCTGGGAACTTGTCAGTTGTCCCTTGGTTGACAGAAGCTCCTTCCCCTGTTATCCTGCCATTTCAAAAGCCACATCTTGTTCTAAAGTTATCAAACCATCCTTTGCTGGCTCTCAATTTTCCAGCTTTAGATCCTTAACCTTCCTTTTGCTTTAAGTTGTCATGCCATGCCTTCACGTCTTTCAAACCATATTAGGTATGTCTTTGCTATAGCAATCCTGCACCCACTTAAAGCCACATTTTTGTTTTAAGACAAGAAGGTATTTTGTAAAATGTGCAAGGCTTTTGTGCCTGCTGGAATAGCTGTAGTGACAACTGCATGATTTTTTCCTTCTTTTTTCTTTTTCTTCCTTCTGCTTCTCCCTCTCCTTCTTTTTTTACAGTCTTAACACTGGACTCATTTATCTTGAAATGGTAGACTGCCACAGTTGCAGACCCTCAATCTATGGTACATATCACTAAAATTTGGCTTTTTCTTGTAATGTTATGGCTTTTCTATGTCTTGGGAGTACTTTCAGCATTATTAGTGGTACTCTTTGTGGATCCCATGTTGTTATTCAAGTTTTATAATATTGCACTAAACGCAATGAAAAATATGTGAGTACTGCTAGAGATCACTTTTTATTCCAATATGCAATTTACTGGAGAGATGAATTGCTCATGTGGAGATGATTAGTGTCACATGATGTTTTAAATAGATTCTTGCAACACTTGAGCACACCACAATAACAATGGAAGGTGAATATATCATTTTTACAGAAGCACAGTATGCACTACAATTAACTGTATACAGCTATAGTTTAATACTACAGTTTTACATTTGTTTACTTTTCTCTCAACTGCAAATGTTGCCATATATGGTTGTTAAGTGTCTCTGTGCACAAATTTTGATAAATTTTAACGTTTTCTAATAGATTTGTGTATATACTATGGCTGTAAGTGATAAAATAATTTAGTAATGAAATATATTTTATGTATTCATGACATACTTAACTCTAAAACTTTACAAGTTATTTCTAGGCTCAGTGTGAATTGTTTGCAAATTTTTTTTCAAATTGTTTCAAATCTCCAAGAAATTTTCCAATGTATTTACTGAAAAAAGATCACATATAAGTGGGATTGGAAGATTTCAAACTCTTGCTGTTCAAGGTTATGTACATATATATGTGCTGGAGTCCAGCTCCAGGAGAGAGTCAGGGCTTGAGACGGGGGAATCGGGAAGCAGCGAAAAAGAAAAGATGAAAACGACAGGATCCTTCTTCCTGGGGAGAGCTCAAGACTCTGCCAATTTTTATTCAATTCTTACAAGCTTATATAGTTTTTTTACTGACCCCCCTACACACAAAATGTTACACATTAAATGTTTACATCATGTTTTTTCTTTTGTTTATGCGGAAGTTGACCTTTACAAGTTTCATTTTGTTCCCTCCTGCTACCAGTGGTGTAACAAAATACCAGCTGCCAATTTATCAGCCACATCCTGTGACCTCTAGGCCAACTGAATCTCTTCCCTTCGCTATTCTATTTTTTTTCCCTTACTAATCTATTTTCTTAATTCTACCTTATATATACTTTTAGCAGCAGTATATTGACTTGTTTTTTCTTTTATATAACCACCCTTCTCTTACCCACTATGAATTCTTAATACTCTATTTTTAAAAAAATTTTAACTTTCTTAATTCTAATTGCCTTATCTATATTACTTGCTATTTTCTTATCACCTATTTTACATTTTATATTTCTAAATAAAACATGTCTAAATCTACATGTATATATAAAATTAATCTTACTTCTAATCCTAGATGTATTTGATTTATACCTACATTAAGTGTGTAAAATTTTAAGTTTACCTTAAAACTTAATTATTTCCTATTCCTTCTATTACTTATATTTAACTAATACCTACATCTATAATAAACATTTATTTTTAAATTATAACTGTTATTTATTTAATTCTAATCCTTACTTTAATTTTAACCCTCTTTTTAATTAAACTATAATATTTCTTAAATCAAAAGGCATGTCTGTGACTTGTTTCTCCTGAAAACACCTGTTTTGGAGACACTCTGTCTCAGTTTCTCACTTCCTCATCAATCACATCTGTCAATGTTATTACTTATAAAGGGTATGAGGAAGTACTTGTTTTTCCTTTTTAGCTAAAGTTTTCAAAATTTGTATTCCCTTGTCCCTTCAGGGGGGAAATTTTTGCTGTTGAGCCTTTTTTATATTTCTATACATAGGTTTACTGCTAATTCCACATCCTTGCACATTCTAAGGGGCACCTTTTTTGCTGCAATCTTACTTCCATTATGCCTATGTATAATTTTTGCTGTCAAAATGCCATTATCTCAATTAAAGAGAGAACATTCTCAAGCCTATGCACGCAATCCTTCAAAGTTAGGGAAGGTCCGTCAACAGGATCCATGGGGCTTTGCCTCCGTCATGGCCGCATTTTACTGGGGCCTTGCATTTTTCCTATTTTCAGGTCCCTTTTACCTTACTTTTACTAGTGATTGTGGCTCCCGGCATATATGTACATATGCATATATACAGATACATGTGTATACACACATATATTTTATATGCCATAACTGTAACTTTTGTATGCCCATATGTTTTAAATTATTTTAGATGTATATCTCAGAGAAGAACTATTAAAATGTGGTACTTTTATATTTACATTTTTAAGTAATTGCCAAATTATTTTTAGAACTATCTGAGCCATTTTATATTTCAAAGAACAATTTTTCTACATCCTTGTTATTATCTGGATTATTGATTATAGTCATCTTAATTGTTTTGAAGTAAAATTTCATTTTGGTTTTAATGAGCATTTCTTTAGTGATTGTGAGAATGCTTTCATGTGCTTGTTGCCCATTTCGATATCTTATTTGGAAAAAAAAAATATCTATTTAAGTCCTTTGTCAACTTTTAAATTGCGTTGTTTGTCTATTGATTGTTAAGTTCTAAATCTTTTAATATATACTAGATACTAGACTTTCATCATACATGAATTACAAATATTTTCTTCCTTTCTGTGGGTTGCTTTTCACATTCTTCCAATCTGTGACTTCCAACTTTGTCCTACTTTTTTTTTTTTTTATGAGTTGGAGTCTCACTCTGTTGTCCAGACTGAAGTGCAGTGGCCGCTCGCGGCCACTGCAGCCTCGACCTGCTGGGCTCCAGCGATCCTTCTGCCTCAGCCTTCCGAGTAGCCGGAACTACAGGCACGCGCTACCATGTCTGGCTGATTTTTTGATTTATCGTAGAGATGAGTTCTCACTGCCCAGGCGGGTCTCGAACCCGCGGGCTCAGGCAATCCACTCACCTCAGCTCCCAAAGGCGCGGGATTACAGGCTGAGCCACCGAGCCCGGCTTGTCCTACTTTTTAAATATTGTTTCTGTTATTCTTTTGCATTTCAATATAAATTTTAGAGCTAGGATATCAATTCCTAAAAATAAAAACAATAAAGTTCAGCTGGATTTTGAAAGGAATTGTGCTAAATATATAGATCAGTATGGACAAAATTTCTATTTTAACAATATTATTTCTTTCAATGCATAAACATAGTTTGTCTTTTATTTATTTGGTACTTTTTTAAGGTCTTTCAATTGCATTTTGTGATTTTCTTTGTACACTTTAGCATTTCTTTTGTCTAATTTATTTCTATGCAATTTATTATTTTCTGTCATTGTAAATAGAATTTTTAAAAAATTATTTTGGACTGTTCATTGCTAGTGTTCAGAATTACAACTGATTTTCATACATTGGTCTGATATCCTGCAACCTTGCTGACTCACTGATTAACTCTATACTTCTGTGTGTGTATTTCTTAAGATTTTCTATGTATAAGACCATGTCGTCAGGCTCGGTGGCTCAGCTTGTAATCCCACACCTTGGGAGGCTGAGGTGAGTGGATTGCCTGAACCTGCAAGTTCGAGACCCGCCTAGGCAACTTGTCAAGACATTGTCTCTACAATAAATCAAAAACTAGCCAGGCATGGTAGTGCGCGCCTGTAGTTCCAGCTACTTGGAAGGCTGAGGCGGAAGGATCGCCAGAGCCCAGCAGGTCGAAGCTACAGGGGCCGGGAGCGGCCACTGCACTCCAGTCTGGGCGATGGAGTGAGACTCCAACTCAAAAAAAAACCAAAAAAACAAAAACCAAACAAACAAGACCATGTCAACTAAAAAATAGAAATAGTTTTAGCTCTTCCTTTCCAATTTCAATGTCTCTTTTTTTCCTTTTTCCTTTGCGCAATTGCCTTGACTAGAACCTCCAGCAAAATGTTAACTAGAAGTAGAAAGAGTGGCCTTATAATGCTGTTCTTAACTTTAGGGGTAAAACTTATGATGTTTATCGTGGGCTTAATATCTACGTATTTGTACAATTAAATTTTTCCTATAAGCTATTAATAATATGTATTTTGTTAATAGATTATCCTGTCTTGAAATAAAGTATATACATTGATAAACCTCTATTTGTGAATGGAATGTGTTTTTAAATATGTGCTATTATATTCAATTTATCATATTTTATTTAATATGGAGGTGAAATGTTGTAGAATGAACATAGATTGATGAGTGTACAAGCACAGATTATTCTGATTACTGGAGACCACTGGAGATGAGATCTAGTTCCTTCACAAGTAGTTCTTTTACTAGTTCATGGGACCATGAACAAAGGTATTAATCTCTTTATGAATCAGAGCTCTTTCATTAAAATGTAAAATAATCACAAAAAACTTATAGTAGATTTTTGAGCATTAAATAAATTAATGTAAGTGAAGTGCTATGAATGCTTGCTATTGCTATAATTTATTGTTAATTAATTTTTTTGAAAGACACTTGGTTTAAAGTTTATATTTGTTGTTTTATTATTTTATTTTGACATGACTTTACATATATAAAGTTTATTGATACTCCTCATTTTTAAATTAATATTTATAGTATGATTCTGAAAAATTCTTACAGTATAGAAAATATTTCTGCCTTGAAGGATTATTACTTGCTTATTAAACACTCTAGAATTTATAATATTTTGTGGTGATTTTTATTGCTGATTTATTTTCTTTCTTTCTTTATTTTTTTCTGAGTCAGGGTCTCACTCTGTCATCCAGGCTAGAGTGAGACTCGCTGCAGTCCCTGCAACCTGGGCTCAGGCAATCCTCACACCTCAGTCTCCTGAGTAGCTGGGACTACAGGCATGCATCACCATGCCTTGCTAATTTATTGATTTTCTTTGTAGAGACAGGGCTTCACTGTGTTGCCTAGACTCGTCTTGAACTCTTGGGTTCAAGCAACCTTTCACTTTAGCCTCCCAATGCGCTGGGATTACAGGCATCGGCCACCATGCAGAGTGCGATTTTTTTTTTCTAATCATTTTAGAAACTTGAAGATTTCATATTTTTCTTGAGTTATTTTTAAAATCTGTATATTGGTAGAAAATGTCAAAAATGTCTATTTTTCTTATGTATTTAGTTTGAAGTTGTTCATAATTTTGTCTTTTGATTTATTTTTATTTTTAATGAACAAATAATTCTGAATATTTATTGGGTACAATGTGTGTTTTAATCTATATGTCATCTGTCTACCTGTCTATTTATCTGTCTGTCTATATGTATGTATGGATCTATCTACCTATAGTAGAAAGAAATTGAAGAAGACACAAATAAATGGAAAGATATTTTATGTTCATGGATTGGAAGTATTGCTAAAATGTCCATACACTGCAAAGTGATCTACAGATTTAGTGCAATTCCTATCAAAATTCCAATGTCATTTTTCACAGAAATAGAAAAAAAAAATTTTGATTTCTAAATTTTAATTATATCTCTAATTATTTTCACATTTTGTTATATTGTCTAGGAGTTTCTTTATGCTTTTCCTTTATCAGTTCTGATCATTTTACCTGTTTTGAAGACTTTTGTCTTTTATTTTTTCTTTTCACTTCTATTATACTTGTGCCTAAGTGAAGATTTATAATTATATATTTTATACTTATATTGTATACATGCATGCATGTATGTGTTTATGATCTATATTTGTGTGTATGTAATTTAAGGAGTTGTAGCAAAAGGTGTATGTTAAACTTTAAACCTATATTAAAATAACTAGAAGAGAGGATGTGAATGTTCTCACTGCAAATAAACATCAATATATGAGGTGATAGATAAGCAAAATATTCTGTCTTGATTTTCACACAATGTATACATGTATTAAAAAAATCACTCTGTACTCAATAAATATGTATAATCATCATGTATCAATTTAAAACAAAATAAAATAATTACATTAATTAAAATACAAACTTGCATTTATTAAGTATAAGTTTATATTAGTGTGTTATATGACATAACATTTAAAAAATAATATGCACGGTGTAACTTCATTTTTAAATGTATACACTTTTATATCTTTTATATGTATGGATTAAATTTTGATTTAAGAACACCAAAGAATTTGTAATAATTACCTCCATGTAGCTTAATTAGAAGTTATTTTGTTTACCTTATCTGCAGTTTTACATTTCTCTATAAGTATCATGTGTTACTGATTTCCAATTTAATGTTAAAAAGTCTTTGCATTGTTATTTTGTAAAATTAATTCTTCTAATTATATCAATCATTTTCTAAAAATGCTTCAGTGATTTGCTGTTGCCTAAAGGATAGAGTTTAAATTCTTTATTCTAATATTCAAAGTCCTCTGTCAGCTGGCACCCAGCTGCATTTTCAGTCTTATATCCTAATTCTCACTCTCAAAACATCAGTTCCAACCAAATGCTTTCGCCAGCTGTTCCCACAAATTTTCTTCTGCCGTCTTCCTGTTTTTTTCTCAATCTTTTTCAGTTACCCAACTAACAATATCTCTCTGACACTTTCTGCCTATTCAAAGCCTACCTATCTTTCAAAATGCAATTACTCTTTCTTCCACTTTCATAAAGCCTTCCTGAATAAAAGAGCCTAATGAGAGCTTTTCTTCTTTGAATATTGTAAGGATGATATTGCCTTGCTAACTTTCTAATTAATCTTTTATTATACTAGTATGGATTCTAGTGGTACCCATTCAGGGTTGAACATACTCTCCTGGGCTTGTGAGCTGCTCAAAGCCACCCAGCCAAGGGGGTGAGGGGCAGGTGACATCCAGCACATACTAGCTTCCCAAGCTGTGTGCCCTAGTACAAGGTTGCACCTACCCAGAGGAAGGAAGAACTTATTTTTTAAAAAAGTCTCCATCCAAAAGGGAGGTCATTTTGCAATTATCATCTGCCCAGAGAGGGTATCTTTCTGTATGCTACACAATAATTTTTATAAATTAGTAATTTTACAGTTTCTCATAATTAACATTTTAATAACTTATATCTGTTCCAGCAAACTAGGGAATAAGTTGTTCTGTCATATTGTATATTCATGGTATCATCTAGAACATTGCCACATGAATTTTATAATGAATAAGTGTACATCATTCAGATATATCATAGCAGAAAAAGAGATCTCAGGGTTTTCCCTGTAAGATTCTTATGCTTAAGCAAATTGTAGCTACAGAGACCTCTTTATTACACAGTCTTTAAATACCGTGAAAAAGATTTGAAAGCTAGAGGAGATATTGCATTTGTTTTCAACATATTTTACTCATACTTAAACCTAATATCAATTATATTCCTTTTTTAACTCAAACATAAGCATTTTCTCTAAGCAATTACACAAATGAATACTTTTTAATGTCTCTTATACAGATTTTATGTATGTTATCATTAGATAATAAGTATATTATTTCCATTTCTAATTTGATACCTAGCTTGCTGTTTGTCATATTAACTATCCAGTAAGTGTTTTTAAAATGAATGCAACAAATACAGTGTTAATCATCACTATGTATATATGTCAGATATCAGTGACTTTTTTATATCTATAATCATGCTGAGATTGGACAGGTAAAGATCATGCTCACAAGGATAGTAGATACATTTTTTTATTTTATTTTTTAGTTTATATATGTCTTATTTTATAGATGTGGGGTATTATTCAGGATTAGGAATACAAGTGGTCAATGTACAGGTAAGGTTTGGGTCTCCTACTGGACCCTACTTTGCCTGGTTTGAGATCAGGGACCCTTATGGATGTGCTATCCTCTCTCCCACCCAAGCAGTAGCCCACTACTGCCAATCACTTTCTTGTATTATGTTAAATTTTCAGGGTTCACTTATGAGTGAAAATATATGTGATAGATCACTGAGTATTATAGACTCTAAATCCATCCAAGTTACCGGGAAGTCCATATGTGTGACCTTCTTTAAGGCGACATAATATTCAACATGTAGCACATTTTTTAAATCCAGTCCAGTTTCGATGAGCTGCATGATTGGTTCCATGTTTTTGCTTTTGCGAATAGTGCTGCAACAAACATGCATGTGCAGGTATCTTTTTGGTAGAATCATTTGAGTTCCTCTGGGTATATTCCCAGTAGGGGGATTGTTGTGTCATATGGAAGGTCAATTTCTAGTTCTTTTAAAAATTGCCACACTGTTTTCCATAGAGGTTGAACACTTCAACCAGCCCTATAGAAGTGTTCCCTTTTCTCTACATCCTTGCCAGCATCTGTTGTTGTTGGTTTTATTAATGATGGCCATTCTTGCTGAGGTTAGGTGGTATCTCAACGTGGTTTTGATTTGCTTTTCTCTGATGATGAGTGAGGCTGAGCACTTTTTCATGTGTCTGTTGGCTGCCCATATATATTCTTTTGAGAAGTGTCTATTCATGTCTTTTGCCCATTTTTTGATGGGATTGTTTGTTTTTTAAGTTTGGCACATTTGAGATCCTTGTAGATCCTGGATGTTAGGCCTTTGTCAGATATAAACTTGACAAATATTTTTTCCCATTTTGTGGGATTGTCTTCCCCCTCTCATGATGGTTTCTTTTGCATTGCAGAAGCTTTTCAGTTTGATGAGGTCCCACTTGTCTTTCTCATCTCTTATGGCATGGACATCTAGAGTTTAGATCAGGAATTGATTGCCTACTCTGATTTCTGTAAGAGTATTGCCTGCATTTTCTAAGATTCTTATAGTTTGAGGCTTTATGCTTAGGTCTTTGACCCATTTAGAGTTGATTTTGTGCATGGTAATAGGTAGGGACCCTGTTTCAATCTTCTGCATGTAGTTAGCCAGTTTTCCCAGCACCATTTACTGAATAAGTTCTCCTCTCCCCAGTGGTTGTTGTTGGAAGCTTTGTTAAAGATGAGTTGGTTGACAAATTGAAATTATGCATCCTGAAACTCTATCCTGTTTTATTGATCTATATGCCTGTCCTTGTACCAATACTGGGCTGTTTTGATCATTGCAGCCTTATAGTAAAGTTTGAAGTCTGGAAGTGTGATAACTCCCACTTTGTTTGTATTGCTAAGGATTGTTTTGGCTATCCGTGGTCTTTTATGTTTCCATATGATTTCCTGTATTGTTGTTTCCAGGTCTGAGAAGAATGATGTTGGTAATTTAATGGGTATTGTGTTGAATCTCTAGCTTGCCTTAGGTAGGGTGAACATCTTGACAATGTTGACTCATCCTATTTATGACCATGGAAAAGTTTCTATTTGATTGTGTCTTCCTAGATTTCCTTGAGCAGTGTTTTGTCATTTTCACTGTATAAATCTTTTACTTCTTTGCTCAGAAAGTTGCTGAGATATTTCATATTTTTTGTGTGGATATTGTGAATGGGATTGTGCTTTTTATTTGGTTCTCTGCCTGTTTGCTGTTGGTGTATAAGGATGTGTCTGTCTTTCGCATGTTTGTTTTTTACCATGAGACTTTTCCAAAGTCCTTTATCATTGAAAGGAGGTTTTTGACAGATTCTCTTGTATTTTCGATGTATAGGATCATATCCTCAACAAAGAAGGATATCTTAACATCCTCTTTTCCTATTTGGATACCCCTGATTTCCTTCTCTTGTCTAATTTTTCTAGCTGGGACTTCCAACACAATGTTGAACAGGATGGGGTGAGAGTGGGCAGCCTTGTCTTTTTCCAGTTTTTAGAGGAAATGCTACCAGTTGCTGTCCATTTAGCAATATGCTGGCTGTTGGTTTATCATAGCTGATGCTTAATATTTCAAGGTATTTTCCTTCTATGCCTAGGAGTTCAAGGATTTTTAATATGAAGTGATGTTGGATTTTATCAAAAGCTTGTTCTGCATCAAATTATATAATCATGTGATTCATGTTTTTACATCTGTTGAAGTATTTAATTACATTTGTGGTCTTGTGGATGTTGAACGTAGCCCTGCATCCCAGGGTTGAATTCTGCTTCGTCATGGTGGATGATTTTTAAGATGTGTTGTTGCATCCGATTTGCTAAAATCTTGTTGGGATTTTTACATCTATGTTCATCAGGGAGGTTTGTTGACCTGTAGTTCTATTTTTTTATTGGATCTTTTTTTTTTTTTTTTTTTTTTTTGAATTGGAGTCTCACTCTGTCGCCCAGACTGGAGTGCAGTGGCCATTCCCGGCCACCACAGCCTCGACCTGCTGGGCTCCCGCGATCCTTCCGCCTCAGCCTTCCAAGTAGCCGGAATTACAGGCATGCGCTACCACGCCCGGCTGATTTTTAGATTTTTTTGTAGAGATGAGGTCTCACTGCCCAGGCGGGTCTCGAACCCGTGGGCTCAGGCCATCCACTCACCTCAGCCTCCCAAAGGCGCGGGATTACAGGCTGAGCCACCGAGCCCGGCTTTTTTTTATTGGATCTTTACACAGTTTGGGTATCAGTGTAAAATTAACTTCGCAAAATGATTTGTGGAGAAGTTCATCTTTCTCAACTGCCTGTAATACTTTCAATAGGAATGGTATCAGCTCCTCCTTGTATGATTTGTAGAATTCTGCTGAAAAGCCATCTGGCGCTGGGTTTTTTTTTTTGTAGGTAGTTTACTTATGACAAACTTCCTGTGTTCTTATTGGTTTATTTGGTGTCTCAGTGTCTTTGTGTTTCAACCTTGGGTGGTTGTGTGAGGTCAGAAAGTACTCCATTTCACTTAGGTTATCAAGTTTGTTTCCACACAGATGTGCTTAGCAATCTCTGATAATCTTTTGTGTTTCTTCTAGATCAGTTGTGATTTGATCTTTTGCATTTCTGATTGCGTTTATTTGGACTGTTTCTCTCTTTTTATTGGTTATTGTGGGTAGGGGGGGTCCATCAATCTTGTTTACTCTTTAAAGAACAAGCTTTTTGATTTTGATTTTTTTTCCTATGATATTTTTGTCTTCTATGTTCCTCATTTGGTTTTTACTTTGGTGATCTGAATTTTTCTGCTAAAGTTAGGGGTTTTGTGGTCTTGTCTTTCCAGCTCCCTTAGGTGATGTCAGGCTGTTAACTTGTGATCTTTCCATTTTCTTAATGTGTGTTCCTAGAGATATAAATTCCCCTCTTAGAATTGTGTTAATGGTCTCTCAGTGGTTTTGCTAAGAATTTTTTTGTTGTTGTTTTCATTAGTTTTCAGGAATCTTTTAATTTCTGTTTTGAATTTTGTGTTGACCAAGTAGTTGTTCAGCATCAGACTTTTTAGTGGCCATGTCTTTGTGGGTTTGGTGTGAATTTTGTTGGTGTTAAAATTTATTTTTATTCTACTGTGGTCTGAGAAGGTGCGTGGCAGTATTTTGATCTTGTGGAATTTTTTTATGCTTGAGTTTTATTGATCTTGGAGTATGTTCCATGTGGTAACAAGTAGAATGCATATTCTGTGGTTTTTTGGGTGGAATGTTCTGTTGGTATCTATTAAGTTTATTTGGTCAAGAGTCAAGTTGAGGTTTTGGATCTCTTTGTTGATTTTTTGCCTTGATGATCTATTTAGGTTTGTTAGTGTGATATTTAAATTCTAGCCATAACAGTATTAGAGTCAATATCTTATTTTAGTTTACTTGGTAGTTGCTTTACAAACACTAGTGCTCCTGTGTTGGATGCGTATATGTTTAGGATGGATATTTCTTATTTACGGATTGAACATTTTAGCATTATGTAGTGTCCTGCTGTATCTTTTTAAATTTTGTTAACTTAAAGTTTGTTTTGTCTGATATTAAGACCATGACTTCTGCCTTCTTTTGTGATCTATTCACCTTTTGGATGAAAATTCATTTTCCATCCTGTAATTTTGAGTCTGTTTGTGGTGAGGTAAGTTTGTTGGATGCAGCAAATTATTGGATGATGGTATTTTATCCAGATTGCCATTCTGTGCCTTTTCAGTGGTGTATTTAGTTCATTCATGTTCAGGCTGCTTATTGAAATGTGATTGTTTATCCCACTCATGAGGTTATTATAAAACTTTTTCTTTGTTTTTGTTTTCCTTCAACTTTTGGGTTGATATATGCGTGTATTCTTTGTTGACTCTGTGTTCTCCTGTTCTCTTAGGAAGTGTAAGTGTGTGGCCATTTTTTTTCCTCTCTTTTCGGTACTTAATACCTTTTTAAGGATTTCCTGTAGAGAAGTACTGTAAGGTACATAGTCTCTTAAGGATTGGATGTGTGGTAAGGCTTAATTCTCCATTACTGATGAAGCTAAGCTTGGCTGAATAGGAAATTCTTTGTTGAAGCTGTTTATCTTTGAGGACTTTGAATATTGGACTCTAGTCCCTTCTAGCTTGGAGTGTTTGTCTCTGTAGGTCGACTGCTATTCTGATTGGTTTTTTTCCTAGTAGGTGGTCTGACCTTTCTCTCTTACCACCTTTGCAATTTTTTCTTTTGTACTTACTTTGTGTAGGTGAATTATTATGTGTCTAGGGGTTGGTCTTCTCATTTGATGTCAATGGGGTTTCTTTGTATCTTTTGTGTTTGGATGGTCACATCTCTGGTGAGATGGGGAAAGTTTTCTTAGATAACATCCTGGAATACTTGTTCCACGAGGTTCTCCTTTCTCCCTTCTTCTGGGATACCAATCAGGCATTGCTTCAGTCTCTTGATATAATCTCACATCTCTTGGAGGCTTTGTCCTTTCTTTCTGAGTTTTTTTTCCTATGCTTTTCACAGATCTGGTTAATTCCATGTGTAGTCTTCCTTTTCTGAGATTCTTATTTCTGTTTGATTATTTCCGCTTTCTGTGCTTGTCATCTTGTTATTGATTTCCTTGTGAAATTTTTTATGGTCAGAATATCTGTTAAAAGTTCTTTCAGTGTTGCATCTTGTCTTTCTTGAGTCTTATTCATTCTTTCCATCCATTCTCTGATCTCTGTTGTATTCCAGGATCAGTTGTTGGTGACGTCCATTGTTTGGGCTCTGAGGCCTGATTTTTCAGGTGTTTTCTCTTTGTTACACTAGTAATTACCTGTGTTCTTCTGTTGATTTTTCCTCATTCGTGACAGATTTCTTTCTTTATGCTTTAGTTCCATTACTCACTGGCAGTGGGGGAGATCATGGTTCTGAATTGGTTCTATTTTGAAACAGGGCTGTGGGTGGGTATATTTGCTGTCCCTTGTAGTTTTGAGAGTTGAATAAGGTGGACAATGGGAAACTAGGACTCAGAAACTGCATATAAATCTCAATGTTCACTGATTGTAGCATGAGTTCCCTGAGACCCCTCCCCACCACCACTCTATATGATGATGTGATGGGTACATGTGTGTATCCCCCTGAGGCCAAAGCACAATAACAACAATGAGGAGAACAGAGAAAAGTAGAAGGAAATAATATGGACAAAAACAAAAAATAAAAAATAAAATGACACAAAACCACTAAAGCAGAAGCCAAAGTAAAAAACGATTAAACACACACATGCACAAACAAACCAAAGCAAATTGGGAAAAAAAGGAAAAATGAACAAATCCCCCCAAAAAAACCAGGAAAACTGAACACACACACATATATATGCCCAACACAAAATGAATGGAGAATAAAAAAGAAAAGAGAAAAAAAGGAATTCAACTCAAACCTTCATGGATATATTCACACACACCCACACATTAAACTAAAAAAGGAGAACTTGAGAAAAACAAACAAACCAAAAAACTGAAAAATGAACACTCAATCATCCATGTACACACATAAACAGAAAACAACAAACAAAAGAAGAAAGACAAAAAAGAAAGAGGAAAAAAAGAAAAATAAAAAGTTGGAGGAAGAATGCAGATTGGACTCTCACAAATAAATTCATGCACCACGGAAAAAGAAAAAAAGTAAAAACAAACAAACAAACAAAATCTACCTTCTTGTGGCAGGTTCTGTAATTGTTCTCAGTTGCTCACAGGTAAACCCCTCTACTGTCTCCTGCAGAGCTGCAGCCTCATTCACAATCTTCCCAGCTTCCAGTGCAGAGAAGGAGGAGGCAGTGCGGGAGTGTAAGGTGTGGGGCTTTAGTCCTTCCCTCTTACTCTCATAAAATTGGGGGATCAATTCCAGTGTGAAGGTACAGGATTTTCTCTTCCCCAGGTACTAGTGGGGCCTGCCCCAGCCAGGCTTATCCTCAAGTAGAGTTCTCCTTTCATTGCTGACATCCAGGCTCGGCCTGGGTTCATCCCTCTCAGCCGTGCCCTAGCCATGTGGGTCTGATGTTCAGAAGATTACTGGGGCAGAAAGGACTGGTTCAGCCCAGGACTCATCAGCTGATTTCTTCTGGGATCTTCCTTTTCTGGTTATGCCCTTTGTCTCAGGATTGAGTCAGGGTAGAAGGTGGAGTGCCTGAGATTTAGCATTTGTTGTGTCCCTCCTGAGTTTGTGCCTTATGGATATTTCCTCTGGGTCATGATCAACCCCTGAGTAGTTAATCCGCTGGTCACAGGGATCAGGTATGGTGCTCCATGGTGAGGAAGCTGGATCACTTTCCTGCACAATTTTCAAGATGATGGCAGGGTGAATATTTCATCTTCTCCTGTGGGGCACTGCCTTTCTGTGTTCCCTCTGCAGTCCTTGCTGCCATATCTAGCCAGGTGCTGCAGTGGTGAGGCAAGCCTGGGGTCATCAGTTACTCCCAGCAGCTTCTTCCCAGGAAGAGCTTTGCTGATTTAAAAAAAAATGGCACTCAGTTTCTGTGCCCCAGGAAGTGCTAGGGTCCAAGCAGACCAGCTGTGGCACCAACCTCTTCACCAGGAGAGCCAGGTTCTTTTACCATAGTTTTCCTTCTAAAAGGGAGACCAGGTAAGCACATTATCTTTTCAGCATGAGTAATAAAAAGCATACCATGTTAGAAAAGTTATTTAATTGTATTCACTTTAGTGTAGATAATGCATTTAAAATTAAATAAGTTCTCTTTCTCCAGATCAGAAACGTTTTTCCAGTAGAGGTTATGTTCTCCGGATTTATTTGAACAATAAACACACTCCACATCAATAGTTGTGTAGGCAGGCACCAGGACAAGTGACATGGTACCCTAAAAAATAGCAACAACTAAAAACATACCTTATAGTTATTGATCAGCGTTCTTAAAAATAGCCATTTTGAAAGTTTTATCTCTAATATTAATTAGTTGTAGAGATGTTATCAAGGCTGCTACATACGTTTGCGACAGTTGTAAAAGGATAGATGTTGGGAAAGTTGTCCACTGAGATTTAATGTGTGGTCATACTCTGTGCCTCTGCAACTACCAGGACAATGTATGCCATCTCTCATTGTGAGCTTACCCAGGGTTTGTTGTACACATTGACACCAAAAAGACCTTTCTGCTCTGGAGCACCAGGGTGGGGGAGAATTTCATTTGTCTCATTATAATACCTCTAGTTTTTCTCTGTTGATGTTAGCTTCTAAGAAATTCTGAACCAAACTAAGTGTCCATCTCTAAGAATTGCTCAAGCCCTGTCTGCATGTGTGCACTTCTATGTGCTCAGCTGAGCTGTGGTTTCATCTTAATGCTGTCTTCATTTCACTTTACTTTAAAAAATGATTTTCTCGCCTACCCATACTTTTGGTAAGTTGCTTAAAAGTCTTTGGAAGGAACAGGAGTACGCGTGTAGATTAGAAGAGCCAAGTTGAATCAGAAAATGCTAGAGTCCCTCCATTTTGGAGATGAATAAAGTCACTGAGATGAAAAGAAACTTGCTCGAGGATAAATATCAGTATGCTGAAGCCATTGTTTCATGTTTTGGATGTTTGAGTTCAGTTTTCTCTTCTCACATGACCACATGTCTGGGGTGTACATCGACACGGCACAACTTGTCTTCCTCCTTGTGGATTTCTTCCCCTCCTTTAGTGGGCCCTCCTTCCCTTCCTTCAGAGTTGGGCTGTTTTTATGTCGGTGATTTATTTGAATACATTGATGCGGAGGACTCAGGGAATCACTCTTAGTCTCTGACCTCGCTGTCTTATTTGCAAAATAACCTCAAGAGTAAAGAAAACGGTTGACTTAGTTTAGATGTTTGCCTTCAAACATGCAGTTTTTTCCAAGTTAGAAAACATGCTGAGTTAGTTTGGAGGTCAGCTTTCTTTTTTGTTTTTTTAGGACTTTCAACTGGGAATCTTAGAGCAGGCTAAGTTTTAAGTCTTTACTTTTCAAACTATTTTAAAAGCAATTGATAAGAAATGCTTGGGACAGTATTTACTTAATGGGAACTATTTCACTATAATACCATAAGTTTTCATGTTAAAGTTACCTAGGTGGATTAGTGTCAGAAAAAACAAAAAAGTGACATCTGCATCCCGACTATGTCAGAAAGTGTGCCAAGGAGGATCTGACATTAATGACGATACAACCAGGCGCCACAGGTTAATTAGTGAGCATCTTTTCTTTCTTTCTTTCTTTCTTTTTTGAGTTGGAGTCTCACTCTGTTGCCCAGAATGGAGTGCAGTGGCCGCTCCCGGCCACCGCAGCCTCGACCTGCTGGGCTCCGGCGTTCCTTCTGTCTCAGCCTTCCAAATAGCCGGAACTACGGGCATGCGCTACCACGCCTGGCTAAATTTTTTATTTATTGTAGAGACGAGGTATCATCATGTTGCGCGGGCTGGTCTCGAACCCGCAGGCTCAGGCAATCCACTTGCCTCAGCCTCCCAAAGTGCTGGGATGATGGGTTGAGCCACGGAGTCCAGCCATGAGCAGCTTTCTACCAGGACAATGTATGCCGGCATCACTCCTGGGTCTTAACTGGAGAATGGCCTCAAGTCACACTAGCCAGAGTAGTGGTATTAAGAGGATACCACTTTAAGGACCTTGACAGATGTACAAAGGAAAATATGCTACTAAGTTCATGTATTTAACTGTTAAAAGTTATGTGTTTATTTTTATTATGATTTTCTCAGAGCCCTAATATGTCAATAAACATTGTGAGTCTCAAAGAAAGGAATTTGAGGGTCAGGTTTTCTCCAGTTTCTATGTCCAAAGTTGAATAATTCCTGGAAAGAATGTTCCATGAATCATGGTTTGTGAAATATTCAGATACATAATAGTAGATACACCATTTCACTCATTTATCTTATAAAGGACACAAATATGAGTATGCAGGCAATCACAAATAAATTGTCTTGTCTCAAGGGTATGGAGTCATGTCACTTGAGTTTGTAACTGTCTTCACCATTACCAATGGTGTGAACTGAAACAAATAATTTTATCTTTCTCTTCCTCAGATACCTTATCTGTAAAATGAGGATAATGATACAACTCATCATCCAGGCCGTAGGTTTGTCACAAAGGCAAACTTGCAATGATACATGTATTTTGGAGGCATAGCTGCATATATTTTAATATTCATTTTCAATTTTTCTTTTCTCACACAAACATCTGTCTGGTGTGCACATCAACTTGGCATCGCCTACTTTCCATCTTCCAACTCTCTCTTCAGATGAACCCTCCGCTCTTTTCATCTCTCAGAATTGAGCTATTTTGATGTTTCCTATTCATTTGAACACATACGAGAATCTGAAAAAACTCAGCAAATGTTAACTAATAGATACAGAATTTCATTTTTTTCACCTGGTACAAAATGTACACTGCATTAATATAGACTAAATTTGTTTTATAACTGACTGTATGCTATATATATTTATCACCCATAAGTACTTCTACAAATCAATGAGTAAAAATAGTTTATTAAGGATTATTATATGTTTTAGTTAATATCTTCTTTGTTAAATTCAACAAGCATATGAGAATATCTTATGTCTTCAGTCCTGTAAAACCTTTTCAGATGTCCCCAAGGCTCAGAGGTTTTTCAAAAATAGGAGACATCCTGTAATCAATCTTTGCATATTCTGTTTCCAAGGATTCTTCTGATACTAATTCCAAGCACAAATCCCTTTCACAAACATTCATCACAGCATTAACTACTGTCAGCCAAGTCCCTATTATGTGCATAGTTCTTAAAAGTTGCTATTTCTAATACTCATAGTAGTCACAAGAGATCACATACCTCACTTTTCAGATGAGGAAACTGAGATTGGGAAAAGTTCCATAGCTACTAACTTGTGGAATTTGGATCATCAGCCAGGACTGACTGATGCCAAAATCCACAGTCTTTGAACTCTGCCCTGCAGCCAGGTGAGCTCTAAAATAAGTTCCCGTTATTATCTTTGGGGTTATTGTGAATAGTGCTGCATAAACATGTGTGTGCAGGTGTCTTTTTTGTAGAATAATTTGTGTTCCTCTGGGTATATTCCCTACTGCCCATCGAAAGTAGACTGTATAGCCGGGCTTGGTGGCTCACCCTGTAATCCCACGCTTTGGGAGGCTAAGGTGAGTGGATTGCCTGAGCCCGCGAGTTCGAGGCCTGCCTGGGCAACTTGGCGAGACCTCATCTCTACAATAAATCAAAAAATTAGCTGGCTGTGGTAGCGCACGCCTGTAGTTCCAACTACATGTAAGGCTGAGGCGGCAGGATCGCCGGAGCCCAGCAGGTCGAGGCTGCGGTGACCGGGAGCGGCCACTGCACTCTAGTCTGGGTGACAGAGTGAGACTCCAACTCAAAAAAAAAAAGAAAGTAGACTGTATAAATAAAATGTGGCACATATACATGAGGGAATACTACACAGCCTTAAAGGACACAATCATGAACTTCTTGGCCAATTAGATGGAGCTGGAGACAATCATTCTCAGTGATCTATTACAGACACAAAAAATTGAATGCCACATGTTCTCACTCATGGGTGGGACCTGAACATGAATCACAGTAGCACAAGGGAGGGATTGGCTGTCCCAGGACACCGCAGAAGAGGGAGGAATGGGAGAGTGCATAGCATCACAAAGAGTACCTGGTCCTCAACCAGGGGACGTGAGGACCAGTTGGAGGCCCAAACTTCAGCTGCACGCACATTATGTATGTACCTAATCTTGATTTGTACCCCACATCTTTATAATAAAATAAAGCCAAAAAAAATTAGATCCCCCTCAGCATCTCTAATATGAGAGACTGGGTAGATAGAGAACCCATGCAGAAACCACCAAATTAAGGCAGTGAAACACAGAAGCAGGGAATTATCCTAATGGTTTCACATAGTTCATGTTGTCCTATAGATTTATCGTGAAGTTTGGGAAAAAATATCTTTATACTCACTAGGTTTTTAAAATTCTGCTTATGTTCATGCTTCAAATCAATTATATGTCTTGGTTTGATCATTTGAGCATTGTTTACCTGGTACCATTACTAGTTTCTATGAAAACTGTGCAGACATAAGCATAGCACATTTCTCAGGAGCAAATAAAATACTTCACTCCACACCCCACACTTCATTAGTCTCCTTAATATTCCTAGAATTTTTAAGGAAGTCTTTCTCTCTCTCTCTCTCTCTCTCTCTCATCAGATAGTTATAGTTAACAATAGGCCAGTTCTTACAGGTCTTGAAGACCACTCTAAAAATTTTTGGTTTTGGTTTAGAGAAGATAATAAGCCAGTAGAAGATATTAGAAGAATAATGTAATGAGACTTTTAATTTAAAAGATTGCTATGAACTGATTTTCTTCTAATGCTTCCAATTAAGCTAAAGAAATTGCAAAAGACTGGCACACTGATCTTTATAACAATGAAACGATACCTAACTAGAAAGCAGAAGATACAAGAGACATAAATGAATTAAATTCAGGGATGGAGAAGCTCTTCTCAGGAGATGAGAGTCCTGCGTATACTTTTATATCTTGCTCCAGAGTGAGAAGAAGCAAACTTTGCAGAGAATAAAGAAGAATAGGACTTCTGGCAAGATGGCAGCGGGACAGGTTGGACTGTGAGAGTCTCCGTGAAAGCAAGTGTCCATAAAGACTCTTGCTTTCCCCTGGGTGGCTGTTGCTGCTGCTGCCAGCCTGCTCCTTAGCCCCATGTACCACTTGGTGGCGGCTGCTGCTACCCCACCAAGGGTGACCCTCAGCTCCTGACCCCACGGAGCTCCAAGCTCCCTCACCAGCTGAACCCCCGTACCCCAATCTGCCTCATGACAAGGTGACCTGCAGCACCGGCTGTCTCCCACTCCACTTCCCCCACTCAGCCCCTAGTAGTGATGAGACCAGAGGTTAGCTGCAGCTTTGAGACCAAGCAGAGATCTGCATTGCCTCACCCAGCTCCACCCAGTTCCGCCCAACCTCCAACCTGGGACCTAAGGTAATCTCATCAAACTGGGAGAGACAGAGGCCACTCCCCCATGCTCAATCGGACACAGACAAGTCAGATCTGTGTGACAGACTTGATAAGCCTCAAGCTGACTGAATCCAGATCTGATCCATCCTCCACAGCAGACCTGGGGCATCTGAACCTAGCTGTGAGCAACCCTACCAGTCTGCGAGGACAGCTAGAGATCAGAACTGAAAGGATGTTGGAATTACAGGAATGATCACATAGCAAACCTGGTTTCTTGTTTTTAGTTTATTTTTATCTTTATTCTCAGTCTGTTTGTTTTACTCATTTTTCCCCTCTTTTCTCTCTCTTCTTACTGTTATTCACAACATTTTCATATTTGCTCTGTTTCTGTTATTTTACTAATTTTTTTTTCTTTAGATGTCCTATCTGTGTAGGGGAACAGTACATCATTACGAAGGTTGGTTGGCTTGTGTGTTTGTAAAATTGTAATATTTTAGGCTTTTTTTTTACTCTTTTCTGTCTTTGTGTTTCCTTTTATTTGTTAGTTGGTACATTTGTCTGTTTTTCCTCTTACTCTTCTCTCTCTCCACCTTCTTCTCCCCCCCCATCCTTTTACTTACCTCATTTTGTTCCAGGGAGTAAGACTAAACTCACCCTGCATGGACAGATTGTAAGGCAGTGGGAAATGGGTTCCAGGTTGCCCATACACCAGTACGTGGATACTGGGATCTGCAGAGAGATTTTGAATCACAGCTTTCCCCTCAATTGAATCTCAAAACTGGAAAAAAAGCACAGCCTCCAACCCACAGTCCAGCTTCAGAATTGAACAAACCTAGAGGATTCACATAAGGAAGAATAGGAAATTGAGCAAACAGAAGTAAATGCAACCCCACCATCCCTGAACAACAGAATTAAAGGGGGGGAGGAAAAAGTGGGGGAGGAAAATCTACACAAATGAAGAAAAAAACAGAAGAAGAATATAGGTCTTATGCAGACACCTGGGAGGTCAGACACTGAGAAAACAGACTTCATAACATGAACACTGAAGATCTCCCAGAATGACTGGTAACATACTACAAATCCAGACATCAAGACATTAATAGAGAGAATAAAAAGAATTGAGAGACAAGAGGAAAATAGGAAAGAGTTGATAATTGAGACAGCAGTAAAGAATACTGTGATTGAAATAAATAACAAACTAATAAGCACGTAAAACAGAATTTAGCCAAGCAGAAGAAAGAATCTCAGAGATTGAGGTCCAAAATATAGAAATAACCCAAATTGTCAAAAACACAGAAAAGAATTTTAAAAAGAAAGAACAAAACCTCCAAGAGATGAGCAATTATTTTAAGAGACTAAACCTAAGAGTAATTGGACTTCCTTAGGCAGAAAGAGAAACAGAGACCAACCTGGAACAAACATTCCATGAAATTATTCAAGAAAACTTTCCTCATCTTATCAGTGATGCGAAAATTCAAACACAAGAGATTCAGAGAACCCCTGCAAGACAATAAATGAGAAGACCAACTCCCATACACATAATAATTCACCTAAACAAAGTAGGCATAAAAGAAAAAATCCTAAAGCCAGCAAAAGATAAAGGTCAGACTACCTACCAGGGAAGACCAATTAGAATAGTAGCAGATTTATCTACAGAAACACTTCAGGCTAGGAGAGCTTGAAATCCAATCTTCAAAGTTCTCAAGATAAACAATTTCAACCAAGAACAACCTGTCCAGCTAAGCTAAACTTCATCAGTGAGGGAAAATTAAAATCTTTCCCAGACATACAATTCCAAAGAACTTACACTGCCTCTAGAACACCTCTACAAAAAACACTTAAGAAAGTAATAAAAGCCAGGCTTGGTGGCTCAGCCTGGAATCCCATGCCTTTGGGAGGCTGAGGTGAGTGGATTGCCTGAGCCCGTGGGTTCAAGACCTGCCTGAGCAGGCGAGACCTCATCTCTACAATAAATCAAAAAATCAGCTGGGCGTGGTAGCGCATGCCTGTAATTCCAACTACTCGGAAGGCGGAGGCGGAAGGATCGCCTGAGCCCAGAAGGTAGAAGCTGCAGTGACCGGGAGTGGCCACTGCACTACAGTCTGGGCGACAGAGTGAGACTCCAATTAAAAAAAAAAAAAAAAGAAAGCAATAAACACAGAAGAAAAGGAAAAAGAATGACAATGTTTTTCACAAGAGTACAGGGAAAAGATTGAAAACACACATGAATCAACCCAAAATCAAAAGAAAGACAACAAACAGGAACAACAACAACTCCATAAAAACTTCCTGACAGGGATAAACTTTCACATTTAATAATGAGACTGAATGTGATTGGACTAAATGCATAATTGAAAAGACATACAATGATAAAATGGATAAAATATCATGAGGCAACAATATATTGTCTCCAAGAGATTCATTTCAGCAGAAAGGACACTCACAAACTCAAAGTTAGAGGATGGGAAGCAAAATTTCAGGCAAGCAGAATGCAAAAAGAAAACAGGAGTTGCAATCTTAATATCAGAAAAAATACCCTTTAAGCTATGAAAAGGGTAAAAAAGATACAGAAGGTCACTACATAATGATCAAAGGTTCAATTCATCAACAAGAAATAGCCATCCTAAACATATATGCACCTAACATAGGAGCACCAATTTTCATAAAGCAGTCTAGGCAAACTTAAAAAAGATATTGACACTAACATTAGCATAACTGGAGACTTTAATACCCCACTCACAATCCTAGACAGATCATCAGGACAAAAAATCAGCAAGGAGATCCAGAACCTCAATGTGATTCTTGGCCAAATGGACTTAGTTTATTCTTACAGAATGTTCCACCCAACGACCATAGAATACACATTCTACTCATCACCACATGGAACATACTCTAAGATTGACCACATCCTTGGGCATAAATCAAGCATAAGCAAATTTCATAAGATTGAAATTTTCCATGTATCTTCTCAGATCACAGTGGAATAAAAATACATATCAACACCAACAAAGTTCTCCCAAAACCCATAAAGACATGCACACTAAGAGCATGATGCTAAGCAACTCCTGGGTCAACATGGAAATCAAAACAGAGATTACAATATACCTGGAAAGAAATAAAAATGAAGAAACATCTTACTAAAATCTCTGGGATGCTATGAAAGCAGTAGTAAGAGGGGAATACATAGTTCTATAAACACACATGAAGAAATAGAAAGATCACAAATTAACAGCCTAACAAGTCACCTAAGGAAGCTGGAAAAGCAAGACCACCAAAACCCTAACTTCGGGAAAGAATCCAGATCACCAAATAAAAGCCCAAATCTGGGTCATAGAAGACAAAAAATAATACATAAAAACAATGAAACAAAAAGCTGGTTCTTTGAATGGATAAACGAGATTGATGGTACCCTAGCTAGACTGACCAAGAGAAAGAGAGAAAAAGCCCAAATAAACACAATCAGAAGCACAAAAATGAAGTCACATCTCACCCTGAAGAAATACAAAAGATTATCAGAGAGTACAACGTACACTTGTATGAAAACAAAATTGAAAACCTAAAGGAAATATAGAACTTTCTGACATCACACAAATGTCCTAGGTTGAAACAAGAAGAAATCGAGATCCTAAATAGACCAATAACAATCCAGGAAATTGACTATGTCATAAGAAAACTGCCTACAAAAAAAAAAAAAAAAAAAGCCCTGGCCCAGATGGCTTTCCAGCAGAATTCTACAAAACATAAAAGGAGGAACTGATATCAATCCTACTGAAAGTATTCTAAGCAATTGAGAAATACGGAATTCTCCCCAAATCATTTTATGAACCTAACATCACATTGATACCCAAACCAGGTAAAGATCCAACAAAGAAAGAGAACTACAGGCCAATATTCTTGATGTACATAGAAGTTAAAATTCTCAACAAGAACCTAGTAAACTGAATTCAACAATACATCTCAAAAATCATCCACCACGACCAAGTAGGCTTCATTCCTAGGATGCAAGGCTGGTTCAACATTCATAAGACCATAATCATAATTAAATACATCAACAGACATAAAAAAAAAACCCACAAGATTATATCATTAGATGCAGAAAAAGTTTTTGATAAAATACAGCACCCTTTCCTGATTAAAAAAAAAAAAAAACCCTTGAATATCTAGGCATAGATGGAACATACCGCAGAATAGTATGAGCCATCTATGAGAAACCCACAGTCAGCATACTGCTAAACAGACAGAAACTGGAACCATTTCCCCTGAAAACTGGAACAAGACAAGGATGCCCACTCTCACCGCTCCTGTTCAACATAGTTTTGGAAGTCCTAGCTAGAGCTATCAGAGAAGAGAAGGTGTTCAGAGGTAATCAAATAGGAAAAGAGGAAGTCAAGTTATCTCTCTTTGCAGATGACATGATTCTATACCTCAAAAACCAAGATAATCTGTTCCAAACCACCTTGTACTGATAAAGAACTTTGGCAAAGTCTCAAGGTATAAAATAAATGTGCAAAAGACAATCGCATTTCTATACACCAATAACAATCAAACAGAAATCCCAGTAAAAACCACAGTTCCATTTGCAATAGCCCATGTAAAATGAAATACCTTGGCATCTTTCTAACCAGAAATGTGAAAGACGGTTACAATGAAAACTACAAAACACTGCTCAAAGAAATCAAACATGGCACAAACATGAAAAAATATTCCATGCTCATGGATTGGAAGAATCAACATTGTTAAGATGTTCATTCTACCAAAGGGAATTTACAGATTTAACATAATACCCATCAGATTGCCACCAACATTCTTCTCAAATCTAGAAACAACAATACAGGAATTCATATAGACACATAAATGTCCAAGAATAGCCTAAACATTCCTCAGCAAAAAAACAAAAAACAAAAACAAAACAAACAAACAAACAAACAAACAAAGCAGGCGGTATCACACTCCCAGACTTAAAACTTTATTATAAAGCTACAATAATCAAAACAGACTGGCATTGGTACAAGAACAGGCATATAGACTAATGGAATAGAATTGAGATTCCAGAAGCAAAACCTCAATTTCTCAACCAACTTATTTTTGACAAAGCCTCCACCACCTACCACTGGGGAGATGAGAACCTATTTAGTAAATGGTGCTGGGAAACTGGCTGACCACATGTAGAAGATTCAAACAAGATCCCTAATCTATCCCAATACACAAAAATTAACTCTAAATATATTGGAGACCTACATGTAAAACCTCAAACTAAAAGAACCTTAGAAAATCAGGAGACACCCTTATGGAATTTGGAACTGGCAACCAATTCCTGATCAAAACCCTAAGTGCCCATGTCATAAGAGATAAGATAGACAAGTGGGACCTCATTAAACTGATAAGCTTCTGAAAAGCCAAAGAAACCATCAAGAGAGCAGGGAGACAGCCCACAGACTGGGAAAAAATGTTTGCCACCTCCATGTCTGACAAAGGCCTAACATTTGGATCTAAAAGGAACTTAAATGTGCTGGAAGAAAAAAACAAAACAAACAGCCCCAGTACAAAGTGGGCAAAACGTATGAATAGACTGTTCTCTAAAAGAAGACATACAAGCAACCAGCAAATACATGAAAAAATGTTCAGATGCAGATTAAAACTACATTGAGATACTACCTAACTCCAGTCAGAATGGTCATCAACAATAACTCAAAAAATAACAGATGCTGGAGAGGATGTGGTGAAAAGGGAACACTTCTACACTGTTGGTGGGAGTATAAACTAGTACAACCTCTGTGGAAGTGTGGCAATTCCTAAAAGTTCTAAAAATCGACCTTCCATATGATCCCACAATCCTCCTACTGGGAATATACCCAGAAGAACACAAATCACTCTATAAAAAAGATACCTGCACATGTATATTTATTGCAGCATTGTTCACAGTAGCAAGAACATGGAACCCACCATGCTGCTCATCAAAAGAGGACTAGATTTTAAAAATGTGGTACATATACACAATGGAATATTACACAGCCATAAAGAAGAACAAAATCATGAACTTTGCAGCAACCTGGATGGAATTAGAGTCTTTAGTACTGAGTGATCTTTCACAGAAACAAAAACTGAGTATCACATGTTCTCACTCATATGTGGACCTTGAACAACTACCGTAATACTATAAGAAAAGTATTGACAGTAGTGGGAAACTGTGGGGGGGATGGGGAGGAAGATGGGATTGACAGTCGTCGAAATCTGCCTGGGGAAGGGGGGGACACACTTCATCAACAAGGGTACCTGCACAATGAATATTTGTATACCTAACCCTGAATTGTACCCCATAATTTTAAAATAAAAAATTGTAAAGTTAAAAAAAAGAACAGTCTACCTTAAAATCATACTTAATGGTCACACGATGTCTGGCATGCTAAATTAGAATTCTGAAGCACACAAATCCCACTGAGTCTGGAACCAGCTGTATATTATTTTCTGGAGACCTTTTTTCTGGAGGCAGCAGCATAGCAAAGATGTAGGGACAAGCAAATAAAATGGAGAGAAGTCCTCCCAAAGCTCCCAAAACCACTAGTAAGTGCAAGACAACAGACTGATAAGACTTTAAAATAACTAGGATAAATACATCAAAGAACGGAGGGGAAAAGGAATGTGATATGTATTATCAGATGAGGAATTTCAGGAACACAAGAGAAACTGCAATGAAGAAGAAAACAAAATATTAGAACTAAAAATTACATCAAAAATAAAGAATTCATTTAATGGGCTTTATAGCAGACTAGGCACAGCAAAACAGAAATCATAAAACTTACATGCAGAGACAACAATGAATTAAAATAACTGAACAGGTCACCTGAGACTTGTGGGAAAATATTAAATTAAATGATGTAGCACATGTGTAATTGTAGCCTTAGTAGAAGATGTAAGAGGAATTGCAACCCTGGAAAAGATGTGCGTAGGAGATGTGAGAGAAATTGGGATAGATTTTTATTTTTTTACTGATGACATCAACCCAAAGATTCAAGAAGCACAACATACTCCAAACAAGATACATAAAAAGAAAACCACACCTAGGCACATCAGAGATGAACTTCTTAAAATCTAAGACCAAAAAAAATCTAATAACCAGTCAAGGATTTTGGACACATTATATTTAGGAGAACAAAGATAAAAAAAATGACTGGCTTATTAATAATGACAAAAAAAGTGGAGGCCAAAAGACAATAGAACAACATCTTTAAAGCAATGGTAAACATAATCTTAGAACACATATTTCAAAACTTAGCATGATATAAAGTTATTTTATCATAGACAAAAGCCAAATAAACTAATTTTCAGGTTAAAGGACAAAACATATATATCATATCAACTCAAGCAGAATAAAACACTTGCCAAAATTTAAAATCTATGTATAATTTTAAAAACTCAGCATATTAGGAACAAATAGAATTTTTTTCAACTTGCTGAAGAGTAACAACAAAAAATTTACAAGTAACTTTCCACTAATGTCAAAAGACAATGTATTCCCTTTAAAAATCAAGAACAAGACAAGGGTATCTATTCTCATTACTGTTATTCCACAAGTTACTGGAAGTTCTAGCCACTACTGTAAGGTAATAAATAAATAAAAGCATATACGTATTTAAAAGAAAGAGACTCTATCTGTCTATCTATCCACCTACCTATCTATCTATCATCTATCTACATACCTACCAACCTATCTGTTACTGTTTAGATATGGTTCAAGGCCACTCAAACTCTTGTTGAAATTTGATCTTCACTATGGCAGTGTTGGGAAGTGGAGCCTAGTGGGAGTTTCCTGGGTCTTGTGGGCACATCCCTCATGAATGACTTTGTGCCATTTTCTCAGTAGTGAGTGAGTTCTTACTTTCATAAGACTGGATTAGTTCTCTTTGAAATTGATTAGTTACTTCAAGATTGGGTTGTTATAAAGCCAGGACATCTTCCAGGTTTGATTCCTGTCTGCACTTGTCTACTTCCCCTTTGATGTTCTACCATATTTTGATTTGGAACAAAAGCCCTCTCCAGAAGCTGAGAAGATTCTAATGCTATGGGTCCTTGAACCTCTCAGCCTGCAGAACCATGAGCTAAGTAAACTTCTTTGCTTTATAAATTTTCCAGCCTCACATATCCTGTTTAGTAACACTAAATAGGCAAAGACGCTATTTATTTCTTATTGATTTTATTACTCTAGATAACCCTGATTAATATCAAGGCAAGGAAAACAAAATAAGATCTTGTTATGTCCTCATAATAAGTAAATAATATTTATGAGTTACACCTTGCATTTTGAAATGCTAGATAAGAATCTAAATGATGAAGTGTAGGGAGTACCTCAAAAAATGGTTTTTTTTTTTCCTTATGCAATCTATAAAAAGAAAATTGCAAATTAGATCTCATAAAAATTTTAAATATCTGCTCAGTGAAAGATCCATTCAATGGACAAAAGATAAGCTATAAACTGGAAAAAATATTTGCAAATCTATATCCAGCAAAAGTTAGTAACTAGAATTTATAAAGAACTCTAGGCCAGGCTTGGTGGCTCAGCCTGCAATCACAGCACTTTGGGAGACCGAGGTGAGTGGATTGCCAGAGCCCGCGGATTCGAGACCAGCCTGGGCAATTTGGTGAGACCGCATGTCTACAATAAATAAAAAATTAACCAGGCTGGTAGTGCATGCCTGTAGTTCTGGCTACTTGGAAGGCTGAGGTGGAAGGATCGTCGGAGTCCAGCAGGTCAATGCTGGGGTGACCATGAGTGTGCCACTGCACTCCAGCCTGGTGACAGAGTGAGACTCAAACTCAAAAAAAAAAAAAAAGGAACTCTAAAAACTCAATAGTTAAAAGAAAAGAATTGATGAAAGAAAAGGAAAGAAAAAAGATAAAACCTATATTTAATTGAATATAATATACAGATGATAACCAAGAGCATAAAAGGATTTTCAGCATTGTTAGCCATTAGGGAAATGTAAATTCAAACTACAAGGTGATATCACTACACCCTATCAGAATATCTGCAAACAAAATAAGCAAACAAACAAAGAAACAACAACAAAAACAGTGATAACACCAAATACTGGCAAGGATGAGCAGGAACCGGATCACTGGATCACTCACATATTGCCTACGTGCACTAAAATAAATTCTAAGTTGGCCAAGGATTTGCATTAAGATAATATGACATATTAACTTATATATGATATATCAGTTATTAGAAGAAAAATGTAAATTATTTTGTTTTGTCTAACTCAGGAGGCAAGAGAAGAAAACAAAGATGTCTAAAGAACAAAGTAGCAGATTTGACTATAAGAAGAAAAGACGCAAGACAAAGGAATCACACCACCGTTCTACAGATTTCTTCAAGTTGCAAGTAGACAGGACCAGCAATTGAACTGAAAAAGTCCATGATATGAAAAAACAAGTAACCAATACGTACATGAAAATATTATTTACTTCACTAGAATCCCTAAAAACATAAATTAAAATTGTTAGACCTTAACATTTTCCCTTCAGCTCTTTCCCTTTTCATCCTGGGATTTCTCTGAGTTTGCCATGTGAAAAGCCCACAGCATTTGCTCAGCTGTTTTGAAGCACATGAAAAAGCAAGTGCATGGATGTCAGTCCCCATGAAGTGAACACTTGAGCATGGGCAATAGGAGTTAGTAGATAAATACTCGCCATTTCTGTTCCTTGGGTACACAATTCTCAGGCGCTTTCTCTACGGGCTCCTTCTTTATGGTCCCTAGCAGGATTCAGACACAGTTGTCCATAGCAGTAATGGGTTATATATCCTTGGATAAACTTCCTGCAATAAAGCTGTTTTCTCAGTCTGTGCTTTTTTCAGAAACCATCTGTCTTTATTACAAAGCAATGTACATTCACATTATATCTTCAAAATTGTTTAATCAGCTACGAAAACAATTTACCTTCATACAAAATGAATTATTTATCAAATGCCTACAATAAGTTCAAAATTATTCTAGAACTAGCTCTAATAGTGAGAAAAACTAAAACGACCACCACAACAAAATTTTGCTCTCAAATAATTTATAATCCAGTGGAGACAGCATACATTAAATAAAGAACCATACATAACAAATAATAGCGAATTAATGTTCAAAACAAGGATAAATACTATCAACTGGTAAAACAGGGACAGTCAATCTAGTCATAGAGGCCAGGGAAGCTTTCTCTGTAGGAGTGGTGACTGGATCAAAAGCTGAAGAAGAGTGATTTTCTAGGCAGTGATTTGAGTGATGGGGCGGGAAGGCATTTCTGAGAGAATGGTAGCTGCAAAGACTTGGGGCATGAAGGATTTGTAATACGTATATCATGGATCAACAGGAAACAGCACAAACAAAAACAAAATACCTGAAACACAAATATCAGCAGAGAACATTGTGCAACATAACACTAACTGGATGGATAGGAACAAAGCTGGACAAGCCTTGTGGACCATCTGCCTTATTTTTTTCTTTCTCTTAAGAGAAAATTGAGGATATTTTTGTTTAGCAGAGAGTCTATTTTCAAGACTATTCTGATGACCAAAACTAATAGACTATTCTGACGATCACAACTAATGTTCATCGAGAGTTTTTATTCTTTGTAAGACACTATTCTGAGCACCATGCCTCTATTGCACATTCAATAGTCACAACAAACAACGAGTTTGTCCTGTTATCCTCATAGTAAGAGTGAAGAGTTGACAGAGTCATTGTTCATCTTGTTCAAAATCACACAATGAATATTTGACAGAACCGACCCTACTGACTTCAACACTCACTCCACAATGTAAAACAATTAGGAATAGTGAAAGCACAGATGTTGGTTCCCAGTTAGAACCCAATTTCACCCACCCAGGGGAGATAATATGAAAGATGGGTCTGTGTGATAAAGATAAAATGGAAAGAAATTGATTGATTGTGGTGCTTCACTGGGAGTGATTTTTTCCCCCACACCCACGCCAGGACAGCTGGCAATGTCCGGAGAAATTTTTGGTTGTCAAAACTTAAGGGTAGGGTGCTACTGGCATCTAGTGGGTAAAGGCCAAAGGTGATGCAAAGCTTCCTACAATGCACAGGACAACCCTTCACGGTAAGTGATTATTCATTCCCAGATGTCCATAGTACCAACACGTTTATCAAGGTCAAAATAAGTAAGTTGATTATCATGACTATCTAAGAATTAACTTTTTAAAAATTTGATTGAAAGATTCTACAGTAGGCCAGACTCGGGGGCTCGGTCTGTCATCCCAGCATTTTGGGAGGTTAAGGCGAGTGGATTGCTTGAGCCCATGGGTTTGAGGCCAGCCCAGGCAATTTGGTGAGACCTCATCTCTATAATAAATTAAAAATTAGCCGGGTGTGGTAGCGCGCACCTGTAGTTCCGGCTACTTGGAAGGCTGAGGTGGAAGGATCGCTGGAGCCCAGTGGGTTGACTCTGGGGTGGTCTTGAGTGTGCCACAGTGCTCCAGCCTGGGTGACAGAGTGAGACTCCAACTCAAAAAAAATAGAAAAGAAAAAAAAGAAAGAGGAAGATTCTACAGTAGTTGCAAAATTTTGCATCAGCATTTATAGAATATCAACATATATGTAACTAACATAAAAATGTAGAGTGCTTGTGTTAATGAAACGCTAATTACCCTGATTGCACACATGTATTAAAATATCACACTGTACCCCATAAATATGCACAATTATTATATGTCAATTAAAATAATTTTTATTTTTATATTTATTTATTTATTTACATTTTAGTTCGAGTCCCACTCCATTGCCCAGACTGGAGGGCAGTGGCACACTCCCGGCCACCGCAGCCTCGATCCGCTGGGCTCCGGTGATCCTTCCGCCTCAGCCTTCCAAGTAGTTGGAAATACAGGTGCGGGCTACCACACTCGGCTAATTTTTGATTTATTGTAGAGATGGGGTCTCGTCAAATTGCCCAGAAGGGACTCAAACCCGCGGGCTCAGGCAATCCACTCACCTCAGCCTCCCAAAGCGTGGGATTACAGGCTGAGTCACCGAGCCCGTCTAAAAATAATTTTTAAAAGAAAGAAGAATAAATGTTTTAGGAGAGAAAACGATGGTGAGATGAGTCTATCAAATGAGAGAGCAGGGAGCAGGGAGGTCCCAAGGACAATGCATAACCGAAAATTCAGCAACAACAGGAAAGTGAGCAGAGGAAAAGTTCTAGACTTGGGGATCAACTTTCAACTTAGTCACTGAAAGACAGTTGTCGTGTAGTTTGAGGGTTAGAGCACAAAAGGGAATTCTATATTAACGAGATATAATGTGAGTCATCTGGGTATAGATGATATTTGAAACCATGGGCACAAGTGTATCTCCTACAGCTAGCACACAGAGGCAAAAATAAAATAAAATAAAATAGTGCCTTTCAATGAAGCCTGGAAGGGGTTCAACATTAAACAGTTACCGACAGAAAAAGAAAGACAGTGAGAGAAGAGAGAGAGAGAGAGAGAAAAGGAAAATCAGAAGGGAAATCAGAGAGGTAGAAGTAGGAATATGAACAAAACAATGTGGTGTTAAAGAAGCCAAGGAGGAAGGTTTTTTGAAATGACAAAGTAGTGCTGATAAGTCAAATAAGGTAATTTTTTTTAAACCAGTCGTTCCAAATCAAGAGCTAATTTGGGGTGAAAATAACTTTCTGTGTTGGAGTGGCATAAGACACACACACACACACACACACACACACACACACACACACACAACTCCCACACATACACCCCATTCCAAAAATAATTCTACTAAATAGATTATTGAGTACTTCATAGCTTACCATATCTAGAGTCCATACATGCAAAATGACTAGTCTTCACCCGTATTATAAAGCGTGTGTCATTATCTTTATTTCACAGGAAAGAAATGAAGACATTGTGATCTTAAGTAATTTGAGGTCACAAAAGAGGCATATTAGGGAATCTGATTTCCAACACGAGACATACAAGTCTGCAAAGCTCACACCCTTGCACAATAAAAAAAAAAGCTCTAAACTCCATGGCATCTGTTTATGTTGACTTTAATCTTACTTACAAAATGTGGATTCATCTTCCTCAGACACAAAATTGTTTTCACATGTTTTCTCTCTTTTTATAAGCAAGGTTGGCCATGGCGTTATTAATCATTGCTGCAACCGATAAAGCTGGCTTGTAAAAACCAATCTCCATTATTCATTTGGAACCACATTGTGGACTGAGATACTGTATCACCAAAGGAAACAGATGGTTTGTGTTCCTGGTAAAAACACTTTACAAAGGCATCCCTATCTGCAGTTCACAGGTTCCAAATCCATTCATATCAAACACCATGCTCACAGTATCTTCACACAGGTGACCTTTAATTACTTTGTGAGGAGAAACATAGTACATTTGTACATGACATTAGAAGAAACACAATAAACATAGTATAGATGTATATCATAATTAAATGTGCTATATCATATTTCAGATCTAACAATGAGTAAAAATTAACTAATGAATGAAATATGTTCTATAACCTCCCTAACTGCCGTCTCCTTATCCAACAGGCCTGTCCTGGGCCAAGATTCACCTTGCAGTCAGAAAGATTTTTCTAAAAGGAAGGTCAGGTTATTCTCTGCCCTGTTTAAAATCTTTAGATGGCTCCCTATCACCTACAGGGAAATGACCTCTAGCAAGCTACTTAAGTGCTCCTGAAGTATTCAAGGTCACACATGTAGCCTGGTGGCTGAGTGGGAAGTAAGCCTCATGCAGTCAGACTCCTGCTCCGGCCCTCAAGCACTACATTTCGGTGGTCTTTTGAAACAAGGACTGGTAGACTGTTTCCCGAAAGCTAAATTCAGCTTGCTGCCTCTTCTCGTATGGCCCAAACCCCTACAAAGATTTCTACATTTTCAAACAATCGGTAAAAGATTAAAAAAAAAATTAAAAAGTGCAACATATAAACACATGGAAATTACATACAACTCAAACGTCTGCTTATGAGTAAAGTTTTATTGGAACATAGCCGTGCTCAGGTGTTTATGTATTTGCCCATGACTGCTTTCATGGAACAACAGAGTTGATAAGTTGTGACCGAGACTACAAGGGACACCAAGTCTAAAATATTTGTTATCTGGCCCTTTGTAGAGAAAAATGTGCCAACGCCTAAACCAAAGACTTTGGCGAAAAGGGAGTATGATATGAAACGGGAGTTGTGATATTAAAGGTCAAATTGCTTCATCGAGAAATTTGGACTTAAGATAAATATGGACGGTACACACAAAATAGATCCTTTTGAAATTTTAACGTATAAGTTGATTTGGTGACATATAAGGATTTTATGTTGCCTTTAAACATGTCTGAAACATGTATGCATAATCACGTGGGTTCATTTTGCTGTTTGATATCTTTTTGTCTTCAAAAGCATTATTCTTTCTGCCTGAAAAACTCTTCTCCTCCTTTAGTATTTCATTAACACTGACTCATTTTACAAAATTTATTTTAGCCTTTGCCTCCTCTGAGTCAGTGTCTCTGACACTTTCTCTCCCTGTTAGGTATCCCTCTTCCAGACTCTCAGGACTTATACGTCTTCTTATAATGGATGTTTTGTATTGTTTCATTGTGATTGATTTTCTTTTCTTAATTGAGCTCCTTGAATCTTGAATGCGCTTTTATTTATTTATTTATTTTTGAGTTGGAGTCTCACTCTGTTACCTAGGCTAGAGTGCAGTGGCACGTTCATGACCGCTGCAGCCTCAACCTCCTGGCTTAGGCAATCCTTCCACCTCAGCCTTCCAAGTAGCTGGAACTACAGGCGCTTGCTACCATGACCAGCTTATTTTTTGATTTATCGTAGAGACGAGGTCTCACCAAGTTGCCAAGCCTGTTCTCGAACCCCCAGACTCAGACAATCCTCTCGCCTTGGCCTCCCAAAGTGCTGGGATTGCAGGCTGAGCCACCGTGCGCGGCCTTATTTATCTCTTTACCCTTTGTGCCTGAAGCGTCCCCCAACATATAGTAGATACTTGATAACTGAAGTTTGTGAATTAACTTTCTAAAAATATCACACACATCTCAGACCCAGGTTATCCCAGTTTCACTCAAGGCAAAGACTGAGATTTCTCTTTGGTAAGAGACCTGGAGAAGTCAGAATGTCTTAGTGACCTGCTGTACTTTGGAAAACTAGGATCCTATTGGGAGACTTCCACACAAATTTTTCATAAGGCATCTGATCATTGTTTAAGCTAAATTACCGGTAGATACGATAGAAAAAAAATGTTCTTTATTCATTCACTCTTCCTCCTGATACTAAAGAGTTAAAAAAAAAAAAAGTATAGTCACTGACAGCTTACCACATAGGAAGTGAAACAAACAAATGCCGAGAAGAGTTCTTGGAATATCATGGGCACCCAATATGTTGTGACAAATGGATTTTTTGAATGAATAGACCAGTAAATCAATCAAGACTACAGCAGAGATCTTCCCTACATATAGTCAAAGGTACAGAGTTAAGATGTCTTCACAGAACTCTATGTAGTTTTTTAATTCTCTATAAAACATATAATTATTACTTTCTAATTTGTCCATAACTATTACGTGTACATATTTATGGGGTACACATCATATTTTGCTACACACATGGAATATATAACGATCAAATCAGTGTATTTAGGATACATCACCTTGAACATTTATCACTTCTCTGTGTTGTGAACATTTCAAATTTTCTCTTTTAGTTATTTTGAAATATGTGATATATTGCTAACTACAGTCACCCTACTGTACTATTGAACATGAAAACATATTTCTTCTATCAAACTTTATATTTGTACTAATTAAACTGCCTCTCTTCACCCTATACTCTCCATTTACATACACCTTTCCCAGACTCTGGTAACCATCTTTCCCTTTTTTTCTAGTTCCATGGTATCAATTTTTTGAGCTCCCAAATTGAAGTGAGAACTTGTGATATTTGTTTTTCTGTGCCTGGCACATTTTACTTAGCATAACGTCCTCCTTTGCCACTCATGTCGCTTAAAATGACTGTTTCATTTATTTACAGTTGAATAGTATTTCATTATGCATATATCCCACGTCTTCTTTATTCATTTGTCCATTTTTGGACACTTAATTTGCTTCTTTATGTTTGCTATTGTAAGGTAACATCTCATTTGGGTTTTGAGTTTCATTTTTCTGATGATTAGTGATGTGGAGCATTGTTTCATATACCTGCTGTCCATTTTATGTCCTCTTTTAAGAAATATCTATTCGGATCTTTTGCCCAATTTTGGATGGGATGGTTATTATTCTCTTTTGATATTGAGTTATTTGACTTCCTTTTATATTCTGGATATCTTTCATCAGTTGAATAGTTTGCAATATTTTTCTCCCATTCAGCATGTTATCTCTTCACTCTGTTGATTATTTAAATCTTTACCGACTGCTTCCTAGTAGCCCAGCACAGTTCTAAGTGCTTCACAGGCATTGATTTCTTTAATTTTTGCAGTCATTCTGTGAGGCAGGTGTATCAATTATACTTACACTGCAGACAATTTCTCACAATTCATGATGCATATATTGTTGCCTTTTCCTCCATGTCATTCTGGCTTCTGCTTCCATCACCGAGTGCTCACCTCCTTCTCTCTGTGTGTCTTACACCCAGACTTTTGAGGGAGATCATTTTAGTTAATTTAAACATGATCCTCTAGGGTCTGCCTCTGTAGGTTCGAGTTCTTTGTACAGGGCATTTTTATAAGTACCTGGTCATTCTAAAGCCAGAGAGGTTCTTGTGGAAGAAATCAATGACTATGTTCTTTCACTTATCTACCCAATCACTTGTCCGTTCATTTCTTCAGTTTATGTTTAGTTCTCATATGCCAGGCATTGGAAATTCAGAAATTTTAAAAAAAAATGGTCCCTGACCCCCAGGACCTTCCTAAGCACAGGGGCAGTCAGTGTGATCAGTGCTCTGATGGAGACATCACTGTCACAGAGGAACCTGCACTGGGCCATCCTGGAAGGGCCAGGCGAGGCTGCAAAGCAGTTGCAGAATCTCAGAAGCTACAGAGAAAATGAAGCATTCCAAGAAGGCTGTTTCTAAACAGTGATAATGACACTATCGAGGGGCACCTCGGCATAAGGCAGCACGCCATTTTGAGGAAGTCCTGGTGTTTCTTGGCCATGAATGAGACAAGAGAGCGGTGGAGAAGAAAGCCAGGAGCATGGACGTGGCATCAGATGGACCTGGGCTAAGAGAGAGGACTTGGGCACTGCAGCGAGAAAACTAACCAGCAGACAGAGGGTGTGGGGTGGGGATGCGGCGAGCGGTGTGGTCCAGGATTATGGCACGGCATGGAAGACAGTCATCTTCGGTCATTTGTATTTTGCGGCTTTGATAAGCAGTCAGGGTTATATTCCCCCGGGAGACAAGAGAGCTATCTGATGTGGCAGGTGGTAAACTAGCATGACCAAAGGAGCAGTGAGATTTTGGAAATGTGATTTGGAAGGTGGGCTGTTATTTAGGGATTTGGTAAGCAGTTCACAAAACAGAATATGCTGTTTCACTGCAAGTTTTCTTTTTAAACTTGTATGTGCGTGTGTGTGTGTGTGTGTGTGTGTGTGTGTGTGTGTGTGTACTTGCCATTAGTTTTGTATAGTTTTCTTTATTTTCTTTTCTCATTTGGCATATCAGTATAAATTGAATGGATATTTCAGATTTGGGAGGAAGATTAATTGACTAATGAAAGAGAAAATAAACCCTATATTATAAGAATGTTTTTTCACATGCAAGCTGTGTCGGTAAGAGAAAAAAATGAAATATTTTAGTTAATCTAAAAAAATGCTATCCTTGTAACGATATTGTATCATTCTTAAACAAAAAAGACAGCAGACCTATGAGTGAATGAATAAATGAATCTTTAAAAATATTTTTCCACATTCCTTTCATTGCAGAGTGGCCTGTAAAGGTCTGCATGTAGAAGGGGATAGGTTGGATGAGAATTTTTTCAGTTTCAACTTGTTGGAAAATGTAATTAGAGAGTTCCTGAAGAGGACGCTTTTTGATTGTCGTTTAATTCATATAACAACCTTATGAGTAAGGTCTTACTGTCTCTATTTTACATATAGAGTGACTAAGGCACAGAGAAGCTAACAATTCTGTCCAAGGTCAGATGGATTTCTAACTCCAAAATCCAGGGGCGTTGCTGTGTTGCTTAACATGCAAAAAAGGTGGCATTAGGCAGACACACCCTGCTTTTCACAACAATAGCCTGAATACAAATGCCCTGACATGAGGGCTTCCTAAGAGAGGAAAGGAAGGTTCTATCTAACACTGGACATAAATCTTCAGCTACCAGAAGATGCTTGTGTGTGTGTAAAATCGTGCGACCCGTACCCTACCCACGGAGGCCAGTAGCCGAGCATTGCACATGACTTGTAAACTCATGTAGTTGAAGTTTGTTTAGGAGATAGCCTATAAACTAAGCACCATGTTAAGGTGGCCCTCAGTGATTTTCAAAAGCTCCTAGTCCATTACATCATGGCACCTTAAAACCAAAGATCTCGGAGATCATCGATTTCTTAATTCCATTATTTTCTCTGATGATGAAACAGAAACAGAGATGAGAAGAAATCATGTAAAATGTTAGTGGCTAGGCTTTGGGGTCATAATTATGCACTAATAATTTGCTCAGAGTTTTATAGACAACATTTAAAATAGCACAACATGTTCAGATTCGTATTAACATTTTTATAATACAGATGAAAACTCTGACGCTGGTAGACCTTGGGTGACTTTTTCAAGGCTAGACATCTACTGAAGTGAAAAGACTGAGACTGAAACTGACTTTTGTGGTAATACCTTCATCCATTAAGTTCTCACTCGGTTTGTCTTGAGGTCATCTGGCTCATCTGAGTAGAGTCAGGACTAGACCCCAGAGCTCCTCATACCCTACGGGAAAGTGTGTCATCTCCTCTTCCCTACGACTCACCTGACAGGCCAGCTTGAGTGGTGGAGGGTAGAGCAGGAGCGATCAGCAGTGGGCGGAAAAGAACATATAGGGTTATTCCAGTTGATTGTAATTATGGCTGCCCTCTTTCTAAAAGTCCAACCAAAATTTTATCCCTAGTGAAAACCCCCTTGCTATGAGTGTGCAGAGCTGCACTGCCCACTGATTTTGAGCTCTGTACTCAGCATCACTAGTGATTCATTCGATGACCTTGATCAAACCGCTAAACCTTTCTTTATCTCAGTTTCTTCATCCATAATGTGATTATAAATAATACATGTCTCTTAGCTACTTCATGGGGGTCACAAAGGCATTAATAATGTAATTATTTATAAAGTACTTTGAAACCCTTGAGTGAAATATGGTATTAAAAATATCACTGCACTCAAAATATTCCCTGACAGGCCGACTTAAATGAGAAAGTGATTGCTCTCTAAGTAGAAACTATGTCTGACGTGCTACATAATTTTCCTTTAGAAAAATGCCTTTCATACAAGCGTCTCAAAACCTCATTAGTTTTGATTCAGGTGCCGGAGATTCTGTGGTTTGTTGACCATGGGTAAGAGGTGTGCTCTTTTTTCTATACTTTTATAAGTCCATTACAACTAGAAGAGAATAAGATTATAAGCACCACCAAACTAGAATTGCCAGATAAAATGCAGGACACACATTGCTATTTGAATCCCAAATAGATAACAAATACAATTTTATACTTGTAGTTTCTGAATAAGTATATTACTTATATAAAAAAATCACTATATAAACTAAAATGTAACTGGATGCTCTTTATTTTTATTTGCTAAAACTGCCAACCATAGCTCAAAACCTACTTATTTAACTAAATTGATGATTTGTCCATCTAATTTGGTGAAAATCTTGTGTGAGATTATTGGTAAATGGTCAATAATTTTATTAGATACATGTAAAATAAAAATTAAACAAATAATACAGGCATCATACATCACCAAGTTGTACATTTCTCAACAGCAAATGTTATGCTTGATACTTCTTTATAGTTGCTAGATTTGATGTGGCTTCTGTAACTTATAAACAGCAGATAGGTGTTCACTGAATAAATAAATGTATGGTGGTGAAGTGAATTAACAAATTGATTAAACTGATGGAATATAAGATACTTTGGGAACTTACTTTTAAAGATGTATTTGGATTATAATCAGTTACCATAAGACTTCTACAGGGAAAGTTCTTCAAAGATAACTAGATTAGCTTTAACTTTTATAACTTGCAATCCTTTATTAAATCAAACAAGCACTTATTAAAGGCTTCTTTATGTACAAAATGTTAATCTTGGTGCTGGATTATACTATTAATTACTCATTAAGTTTTTGTTGTTGATTTCAGAGTAAATGTCACCTTTGTCTTCAATTATAGAAACAATCGTATTTTAATAACTGCTTATTTATTTTCAATTCATTGCTGAGCAGAGTAATCCCAAACAAAAGCAGGAGTGGTGAGAATAGCAAGCAGGGAACAATTCTGAAAAACAATTTAGAAGTCAAGTTAGAAACAAACACATGTAGGTGAAGAAAGAAATCAAAGAAAAATAAAACCTCCACAGAGAGGTAAATAGAGTTTAAGACTGTAAATGGATAGCCTGGGTTCAAATCCTGATCGTAACCATGTACTAATAATTTGCTAATTTCCTGATCATTTTCAAGATTCTATAATCTATTTTACTTATTTGACTGCCTATCTATCTATCTATCTATCTAGGAGTGTCACTCTGTCTCCCAGGCTGGAGTGCGATGACACAGCCACAGATCAACACAGCTTGGACTCAAGGAATCCTCCCTCCTCAGCCTCCCAAAGTATTGGGATTATAGGCCTGAGCCTCTGTGCTCAGCCTCAAAGTACTAGAATCTTTAGAAGTTTACTTAATCTCTTAAGGCGCAATCTGTTTAGCTGTAATGCGGAGATAATAGTAAATCCGACATGAGGTCATTGTGAGTATATTGCTCAAAATAATACAAAGGCAGCACTTGACCTAGACCCTGGCAGGGGAGGCATCTTCTCTTGTTATCTTTAATCACCCCTCCTTGTACTGTGTTATTATTGGAGTCATAGGGCAAAGATAACATATCTCTGATTAATTACTGGAAAAAAGTAATTATATATATATACACACATAAATATATTTATAAAAGCAAACATAGCTAGGTTTCAGCATTTCATTTGTGATTCACCAAAAATCATAAAATTCATGTTTCCATACAAATGTAATGTTACTTGCACGCTCCATGGACTCTACTCTATTCTGAATCCTCCCCTGCTAGTAAATTATGAAAGTGGAAACATTTGAGAAACTCTCAAGTGAAAAATAACTTATGTACATAGTACAGAGTAGGTACTCAGTAAATACTAGTTATTATTATATGCCAGGCTCTTTTTATTTGTTTGCCATGCTTAACTTAACTGCACGTAAATGTTAGATTCGATTCTGTTATTCTCGCGTTTACACAGGAAAAAAAGAGGCTGAGGGGTCATGAAACGTCTCCAGAGCAATGCAGTTCCTAAACAGGATAAAATCCTATGCTTGCTAAAGTCAAATGCCTTGCCTTTCACTTTCCACCATTTTCCCCTGAAAAAAGTGACTTGGGGTCAGAAGAAAGTGGCCCCGTTTGCATATATAAAAAAAGTTTCAGGGTGGATTTCCACATTTATTTTGCCTGATAGTGACCTATGCCATCGGACTTAAGCCCATTCTTAAAAGTAACTTCACTAATCGGCAAAATAAACGCGTCAACGGAAAAATGATCATCGCAGAGCTCGACAAGCAAGCACTGTTAAAAAAAATGATAATGATCCTAAGAACTTAATTGTTTCTGATTCTGTCACTTGGTTACACCAGGAGCATCACCGCACGCAGGAGAGCACCAGGTTACTACTCCCTTTGGGAAGAAGACATTTCCTGCCAGGGGCTGGAAGTAACGACATGGGTTTCGCTCTGGTGACGCTGTTAATTTCAAGCTCTGTTAAATGCATGAAATAATAAGTGTACAAAATCTTTTTCAGAACAAAATTACAAAACCATTAGCTGGTTCACCAACAGTGAATAAATTACCTTTTGACACGTAGTTTGCACTGATCAAGTCAAAAGAAGGAAGACTTCCGATGCACAACTAGCTGTGCTGAGGCCTCTCTGTGTTTTGTTTCTTGTCCTTCCTTCCCTGACTCTGTTATAGACTGTCTTGCTCACCCAATCTTCCCTACGTACTCTAGCCACTTATTACCAATCATCCACTTACAAACTCACTCAAATACGCCCTTTGAGACCAATTTTGTCTCTATTCCGTGTTTCTCTCACTCTGGCGTCTCCATCAACCAGAGAATTTGCAAAAGTCAAGATTGCTAGGACCCCCTTGAGTTTCTGATTCTTCAGACCAGAATTTGCATTTCTAACAAGTTTCTGAGGGATGTTGATACTGCTGGTTTAGAGTGCACTGAAAATCACTGCTCTAACCAGAGATACCTGGCTCAGAAGGGTTTGGCTCAGAATCCAGCTGTATGCTGTAGTTAATCTATTTTCACCGCTGGCTCAGTCTCTGGCTATTGCTGTTGGAAACCCAATTCAAGTGGAACTTTTTGTCAGAATCTAAAATTCAGAATCCAAACAATCTTTTTCTTTTTAACCTGCCTGTCCCCCACTGCCTAATCCCAGAGTGCCCATGCCTTGTCTGAGGACGAATGCAATGCCTGTCTTCCTCTTACATGCCTACCGGACAAGAAGCAGGGTGGAAAGCCAGACAGATCTGGGCGTAAACATCAGTCCTGTCGCTTCCTCTCACATGTTCCCTAATCCCTCTGGGTTTGCTTCATTATCCTAAAAGGCAAGGTAAAGAATACTCAGCTTGCAGAACTACGGTGAAGGTGACATAAATGTACACGAAGGTTCTCAAATTTTGCAACCCTTCAGAATCTCCTGAAGATTTGTCAAAAAACACAGATTTCTGGGCCCCACCCCCAGAAATTTGGATTCTAAGTGTGGGGCAGAGTCCAAGAATTTGCACCTATGTTAAGTACCTAGGAAATGCTAATATGGTTGGTCCAGAGATCACATTGCGAAAACCACTGAACTCATTAAAAGGAAAGTCATAGCAGAGGGTCCAGACATCTGCAGGGAGTCAAAATGCTCTTTCTCTCTCTCTCTTCCTTTGTGTTTCCATTGGTCCTCACTGTCTTACTTATCTGAATAGATCTGTAAAAGCTTTCATGCCCCAAGCTCTGATTAACCTGATTTCTTGAAATTTGACATTTCCATTTACCAGTTCAAAAACCCATTTCATTTTTATTATTTATTGTCATGGGTAATCTGGTCCTATGGAATCCCATTTCTTTGGTTCTAGGGTACCTTTATCTAGATTTTAGGCTCTTACACTTTTTATCTCTCCGATCATCAGCTACATTTGGCTTCTCCCCAGAAACTCTCTCCTATAATTAGTCACATACTTTGGCAGCACTGGAAGTGTGATACTGGATTATTTTCTGCTCCAGGTAAAGGCAGAAGATCATCTGAACTCTTGCTGTTCAAGAGGCTTTGAATGCAGCGTTCTGTTAAAACAAACAGACTGTCTCGATGCAGACAGCTGTGTCTGCCCCCAGACACTTTTGAAAAGCAACAGCAAGATAAAAGAGCATCAAATCTTTGGGGAAATTTGTCCCTTGGCAATATGCCTCTTGTTTCTTACTCAGAAAAAAAAAGCTTTTGAGTCTCCACTTTCTTTTCATCTGCCCGTGCTCACCTCCCTTCCCCACCCCTGTGAGCTGGCCTCCTCTACACTCCTCCCATCTTATTGTGTCCATCAAAAGGAATGCAAGAGGCAAAGATCAGACCGTACTTTTAAGAGATAAAAGCCAGTGCACTCCATTTCTAACGCCATGCTCTTCCACTACATGTTTCACCTAGGGATCTCCGGCCCCGGCCTAAGTGCACCGCAAAACTTGCTGCCATCCTTAGTCACCAAAGTGGAAATTGAATGCAAGCCACTTTCTTTATGATAGTGTATTTCATCAGCAACAATGAATTGCAGGACTCATGTAAAGTGTCTATGTGCTTTCTGGAGCTGCTCCCTAACTTTCTAAAATGCATGCATTGTTTAAAGGACAGTCTAGGTGAATATTAAATTGCAGTTTCTGGGCTGGGGGGGTTCTCTCAGGAAGAATTTTAGAAAATTAACTTTAAGATCAGCTTCATGTAATAAATTATATATGGCAGATTATGTCTGTACTTCAAAAGATCAAACTTTTTTTGAGTTCGGGGCTCACTGTGTTGCCCTAGCTGGAGTGCAGTGGCACAATCACAGCTCACCACAGCCTTGACCTCCTGGGCTCAAGGATCCTCCCATGTCAACCTCCCAAGTAGCTCGGATCACAGGTGCACATCGCCTTGCTGGGTTGATTTTTCATAGAGATGAGGTCTCCCTATGTTGCTTAGGCTGGTCTCAAACTCCTGGGCTCAAGCAATTCTCGCACTTGGCCTCCCAAAGTGCTTGGAAAATAGGTGTGAGTCACCACTCCCGAAAGAAAAAAATCAATTTTAAGTAGTACTCCATATCAGAATTCACATTAGAAACTAGTAGACCTAAAATACATTAGGAATCTAAAGCTCATCATAAAGTTAAATAGAGCTCTGCACTTTAAATGTGCCCCCTGCCTGGCTGCCCCTACACCCCGACCCCTACAGAGAATGAAGAACAACTCTGAGATTGGCATCCTTCCTGTGTAGTGTTTCACAGAGTGCTAGACATCCAGTGTGAAACGCAAGTTACTTTGCCATCTTAAAGTTGATGGAATATTACAGAATAAATATGGAATGAAAGATTCCAGTGCCCAAAAAGTTTCACCAGCCTTCTTAATGTCTAAACACTTTCTCTCACTAGCCCATCTTTTTCTCTTTGGTCCTAATACAACATTTCTGAAGCAGATTTTTCCTTTAAGTAGTTCTGTCCTTCTGTAATTAGTTAGAAGTTAATCAACAAAATGACTGTTTATGTAATGATGAAGCCATGCAAACACTAATTCCTGCAGAGGCTCAGGGTCCATGTGTGGGAATATCATCTATCACTGGAAGTACACTGACATTTATTGACTGCGTGCTTTGAGGCATGATGGTGCATATATTAGCTTATTTGTGCCAACCAACAATGCTGTGTAGCAAATATGAACAACTCAGTCTTTTAAGTTGGGTTAGAAAATTGGGGAGTTTGGGAAACTTGACCAAGTTTATACTCTAGCCTGAGTTATAGAGTTTATTTTCTAGCCAGAGAATCAGAATTGGAACCTTAATGTGACTAGAGTAAAAAACAAACAAACAAATAAAAACTATTCTGTATTCTTGGTAATGACTGCCTCTGTTATAGATAATGAGAAAGAGGCCCACCTTGACTTCATCAAAATAATTTTTAAAAATCACACTCATTTAAAAAATATACATCATGGTTTTATGTATGTGATCATTGAACTGAGCAGTTAGAAGTTGGTATATGCTCAGCATGGATAATAACTGGTTAGTAAATTGTTAGATTAAGAAGATTGACTATACTTAAAATAATAATAATATGTTTAGATTTGGGTTCAAGAATCATTTGGCCAATTGCGGGGTTTTCCATATCCAGAGGATGTTTTGTTTGTTTGCTGGTGTATTCTGGCCAGGGACAAACATAATAGAGCATGGGAGTGTCCCACAAAATTAATGTATCTGCATTCTGCATTATTTTCAAATATCTTTTTGGACATGAATGCAGGAAAAAACTGGTTTGGAAGTGTTGATCCTGAAATCTAATTTCATTGTACATTTAAATAAAAAACATTTGGCTGAGCTTTACTATTGCTGAGTTTTCCAGAAATGCCACTAACCTGTTAATCGAGGCAAAGTTTTACTCTTTTTGTTAAGAATGCTGCCCAAGAATTGTTCACTCTATTGGACAAGCACATTATGAGCAGCAATGCTTTAATATTTGAATTGCTAATAAAATACACCTGTTTCAGGCAGCTTCTATAGCTATTGATTCCATTATGATTCTATGTACAGATGCAAGCATTTATTTCTCTGTGTCTTCCATTATAGACCTGCCTGGTAATTTACATATTGAAAAGCATATTATTTCATTATAAATTACTTTCCTTCTGTTTCCCCTTCATACTACTCTCAGTGCAATATTATAAAAATATTGTATTGCTAGTTCAGATGACCTACAAATACCATTTCAAACATTATAAAAAAATAGTTTACAGAAGTGCATATTGGTCATTATAGGACTGAGAGCCACTGAGCTAAGCTCTTAGTTGCCTCCATGGGTTCATTGACTTTTAATTTTTTTAGTGCCCTAAACCAAAAAAAAAAAAACAGTTAAGTGTAGGCTTGTATCATCCTCTCAAGCAATGTAGTTCTTATTTGCTTTATTCCACATGAAAAGTATAGGTTTTTAGTTCTTACAAAACCATAAGTCATATAATTCGGTTTAAAGGTATTATGGGAGTTAAAATAATACTGGTGAAAACTAAAACACCTATTAAAACACCAGATTTTATCTGCTAATCTGGCAAAGATTAGAAAGTTGCCTAAGACCAAGTGTTACAAGTAATGAAAGATATAGAAAACTCTCTTTTAGTGCTGTAGGGAATATGAGCTGGTGTAGCTGTTTTAGGTGAATGCGGATGGTAACATTCAGTATACATATATATTTTACTTAGCAATTCCACTCCTGGTTATGTAGCTTACATATATTCTCGTATATAAACTTTAAATAAATTCTCACGCAGGTCCATAAAAAATGTTTGTTGCAGTGTTATGTACAATCACTAAGAACTTGGAACAACCTGAGTGGCCAGTACCAGGAGAGTGGAAAGGTGGATATTTATGGTTTTATGTAGCAGGTGAAAGCATTAGATTTAGTGTACATATAGGAACACTGATGAGTTTGAACATCTAAGTGATTAGTAAAAACATGCAAAATAAAAATATGTTATATAGAAACATACAGTGCAATTTATCCTCATGGAAAAAATATACAAGCAAGATATACATTTTGTAATAATATGCAAGAAAAAAAATCCATATTAAGCGCATTGAAAGAGTTGCCTATAGCTGGCAACTAAAATGGTAATGTGGTATCAGGCTAAAATATAATACAAAGTTAGTCAATAAAAAACTATTTTTAATTGCTTTTGTAGTCTATGCAACAAAATGCTATTTCAAAATTATAAATATTTTATTGTATTTCTTCAGTGAAAAGACATAATTTCACAACATCGAAAAACCCCATTCTGTAAACTATTAGAAATCAGATTACTTTCTGCTTAATGTAGAACTGATACATGTGCTAAAAGGCAAGTAGTAAGGTTTTTCAGGAAATAAATTTTTCCCTGGCTTGCTTTCTGCAAAGACCCTGTAGAGTTTTCTCCAGTTCTGATTTTTCACACTCCCTCACTGAATTGCTTCCTTTCATCTTTTTACTCTCTTCTGCATCGCAAAAGTTCAAGAGCCAACAAAGTGGGAATCACTCTGGAGGGTGAAGGAAGGGAAGAAAATAAAGCAGGGCAAGGCTGAGTTACTTTAGCCATCCCAGGGAGGGGAGAGCCAGGGAGCGTCTCGATATGCACAGTCAGAGTATACCACTTTTATCAGGATGACTTTGTGGATTCCAACAAACTTCACTCACACAGAATAAAATTCAGTCATTTTCAGAGGTAATCTGGAAGGAAAAGTCAAAAATCGGAAGATTTGTCCTCCAAATCAAGTTTTCAAAGAAGGTTTTCAAAAGGCAGTAAAACAGTCATAAGATACCGTTATCATTACAGAAGAAATGATTTATAAAAATAAAGGTGACTTGCCTGACCTGGATATTGAATTCCTATGATGGTATATCCTATTTGGAGGGAAAATTTTTCACCAAAGCTTACCTTAAATACAATAAACAACACCTAAAGTCCATTCATTCTCCTTTGCTTCAACGTTTTGACAATAAATTCCATCTGAGCTGTCCTGACCTCAAAAGAAAAGTGCCTTGAATACAGAGGTAAATGCTTTAGTCACAGAAAAGGAGTAGACACATATATGAAAGATACCACTGGTAAATAGTTTATACAGCAGAGTCGGGTAAATGTGCTTCATGTAAGTACCTTAATTCAATCATTAGTAACTTTTTAAAAGTCAGTGTTTAACACTATGTACTCGAGGGTAGTAACTGCAATGTGGAAATCCAACCAGTTGTTGACTAGAGTGAGTCTATGACTCTAAAGCCAACTTCTCTTTCTGAATGCCATCTCCTTCATTCCCTTTATGGTAGTCCAACGGAACATCTAGCAACAAGCATGGTTATTTGCAAGCATAGTTGAAATCTGCATGTATGTCCAAGTGGTAACATTCCTTGTCTATGTCATTCTTTAAGTGAAGGAATTATGTAGCTATGCTCTCCACCACACCCAGTGTATTATGTGTACTCAGCCTGGCAGCAGACTTTTGAGCAGAAATCTTACAGGCCAGTAGAAAGTGAGAAAATATTCTCAAAGTGCTAGAAAAAAATGGCAATGAAGAATACTGTTATCCTTCACAAATGAAAGGAGAGATGTAGACATTTCCAGAAAACAAAAGCTGAGGAAATTTAGAGCTAACATACTTGGAAAGAGAAAAACACTAATGCGATTATTATACTAATATATATATATATATATATTAGTAAATATATATATATTTATATATATAAATATTTATAAATATACATATATATTTATTTATTTATTAGAAAAACACTAATGCGATTATTATACTAATATATATATTAGTAAATATATATATATTTTTATATATATAAATATTTATAAATATATATATTTATTTATTTAAAATTTTGTATATATTGGGTCTCAATGTGTTGCCCAGGCTAATCTCAAACCTCTGGGCTCAAGCAATACTCATGACTCAGTGCATGAGCCACTGTGCCCAGCCTGTAATATATTAATACTGTAATATAACCATTTATATCCTTAGTAAGATGATAAAAGACAAAACTTTTAAAAAATAATAGCTACAAAATTTTTAAGAGAGAGGCAATATAAAAAACTTAAATTGTGACATCAAACATTTAAAATGGAGGGGAGAGGGGAGTTAATGTGTTTAGTGTTTTGTTTCTTTCCTTTTTTATATCATAGTTAAATGGGTATCTGTTTTAAATACTTGTTATATCTATAAGATGTTTCTTGTAAGCCTCATGTAACCACAAAGCAGAAACCTATACTAGGTACACTAAAGATAAATAGCAATGAATAAAAACATACTACCAGAGATAATCACTTAACCACAAAGGCAGACAGTAAGAAAGGAGAAAAGAAGAGTTATACAACAATAGAAAACAAATAATAAATTGGCAGTAGCAAAGCTTTACCTATCAATAATAACACAATGAAAATAAACTAATTTATCCAATTAAAAATAGGTATTTAAAAGATCAAACTATGTGCTGCCTAAAATAAACTCATTTTACCTATAAAAGCTCATTTCACCTATTGAAAGTGAAGGAATAAACAAAAATACTCTATGCAAATGGAAACTAAAAAAGAGTAAGAGAAGCTACTCTTAGATAAAATATACTTTAAATTAAGGCCTATAACAAAGGCAATGAAAATCATTGTATAATGATAAAGGGGTCAATTCAGACAAAGATGTAACAACAGCAAATACATATGCACCCAACACTGGAGACTTAAAATATATAAAGCAAATATTAATAGAATTAAGGTTAGAGATAAATCACAATCCAATAAGACTATGGGACTTTAACACCTCATTTTCATCAACAAATAGATCATCCAGGTAGACAATAAACAAAGAAACATTAGTATAAACAACACACTAGACAAAAATGACCTAATAGACATGTACAGAACATTTCATATATCTTCTGCAAAACATATATTCTTTTTATCAGCACATGGAGTATTCTCTAGGTGTGACCACATGTTAGATAACAAAACAAGTCTCAAAAATTTCAAAAAGTAGAAGTTATGTCAAGAATCTTTTTTTGACCATATGGAATAAAACTAGAATCAATAACAAGAGGAATTTTGAAAGCTAGGCAAATGCACAGCTTAAACAACATACTTCTGAATGATCAATGGGTCAATAAAAAATTAAGAAAAATTTAAGCAAATAAAATGAAATTTGAAACATATCAGAACCTGTGAGATATAGCAACAGTAGTAATAAGAGAAGAGTTTATAGAAATACACATTTATATAAAAATTAGAAAGATTCCAAATAAACAACCGAAAGACTAGAAAAGCAAGAATAAACTAAACCCAAAATTAGCAAAAGGAAAGAAATGAGCCAGGCATAGTGGCTCATGCTTGTAATCCCAGCACTTTGGGAGGCCGAAGTGAGAGAGTTGCCTGCGCCCAGGGGTTTGAGACCAGCTGGGCAACTTGGTGAGATCTCATCTAATAAATAAATAAATAAATAAATTAATTAATTAATTAAAGAAATGATAAAAATCAGATCAGAAATAGATGAAATTAAACATAAATACAGAAAATCAATGAAGAAAATGTTGCTTTTTGGAAAAGATAAAACCAAATTAACAAACCTTTAGCTGGACTAAATAAGAAGAGTAGAGAAAGATCAAAGTAAATAAAAATAAGAGTTGAAAAAGAAAATATTACAATTAATACCACAAAAATCCAAAAGTTCATTAGACACAACGATTAATAACTATATTCCAACAAACTGGAAAAATTAAAGAAGAAAGAGATAAATTCCTGGACACAGACGCCTGCTAAGATAGAACCATGAATAAATAAAAAACCTAAAGATATCAATAATGAATAAGGAATTAGAGGCTGCAATAAAATTTTTTTTGGATTCAAGACTGAAAAGAAGAACCTGAAACTATAAAACTTGTAAGTGAAAACATTGGAGAAAACCTACAGGGCATTGATCTGGGGGAAGAATTTTTGGATAAGATTTCGAAAGCACAGGAATCAAAAGCAAATAAGACAAATGGGACTACATCAAAATAAAAACTTGCACAGCAAAGGAAACTATTAACAAAGTGAAAAGACAACTCAAAGAATGGGAGAAAATATTTAAAAACTATCTTTCTGACAAGGGAATAATAATCAGAATGTAAAAGGAACTCAATAGCAAAGAAAAAAAATAATTGAGTTAAGAAATGGACACCATAAAGAAGAACAAAATCATGAACTTCGCAGCAACCTGGATGGACTTAGAGTCTGTAATACTGAGTGATCTTCCACAGAAACAGAGAACTGAGTGAGCATCACATGTTGTCACTCATAAGTGGACCTTGAACAACTACCTTAATACTATAAGAAAAGGATTGACAGTAGCAGGAAACTGTGGGGGAGGGGGGTGGGATTGACAGTAGTCGAAATCTGCCTGGAAGTGGGGGCACACCTCCTCAACAAGGGTAACTGCACAATGAATATTTGAATACACCTAACACTGAATTGTACCCCACAATTTTAAAATTAAAAAAATTTAAAGTTAAAGTTTATTTTCTAGATAAAAAAGGACAAAAGATCTAAATAGATATTTCTCAAAAGAAGACATGCAAATGGCCAACAGATATATAAAAATTCTCAACACTGAGAATCATCAGGGAAATGAAAGCCGAAACCACAATGAGATATCATCTCACCTCAGTTAGAATGGCTATCATAAAAAAGACAAAAGGTAGCATATGCTAATAGAATGTGGAAAAAGGGAAATGCTTGTACACTGTTGGTGAGCATTGTAAAGTAGTAGAGTTATTATGGAAAATAGTATGGAATTTTCTCTAAAAACCCACAATGAGAGCTACTTTGTGATCCAGCGATTCCTCTGCTGGCTATATATTCAAAAGAGAGAAAATGAGCATATCAAAAAGATATATGCACTCCCATGTTTATTAAAGCATTATTCACAATGGCCAAGATATAGAATCCATTTAAATTTCCATCGACAGATGAATGGATTGAAAAAAGGCGGGAGATATACACAGTGGAATACAACGTGGCCATCAAAAGGAAGCAATCCTGCCATTCTCAGCAACATGGATAAATCTCAAGGTCATTATGTCAAGTAAAAATTCAGGCATAGAAAGATAAATATTACATATTCTCACTTATATGTGGGAACTAACAAAGTAGATCTCATGAAGATGGAGTGTAGAATAATGATTATTGGAGGCCGGAGATGAAAGGGATGATGGGATATGAAAAGAAGTTGGCCAGTGAGTACAAAAATACAGCTGAAGGCTGGGTGCTGCAGCTCACGCCCATAAGCTCAGCAATTTGGGAGGCAGAGGTAGGAGGATGGCTTGAGGCCAGGAGTTTAAGACCAGCCTGGGCAACATAGTGAGCCTTCATCGTTACAAAAATGATGAAATAATAATAATAATAATAATAATAATAATAATAATTAGTTGGACCCTATGCCCGTGGTCCTAGCTACTCAGGAGCTGAGGCAGGAGAATCACCTGAGCCCAGGTGGTTGAGGCTGCAATGAACTATGATTAGGGGACAGAGCTAGACCCTGCCCCTTTGAAAAATACAGTTGAAAGAAGGATTCCGGATTCCATTCTAATATTCGATAGTACACCAGTAGAAAAAGTATAGTTAATAATTTATTATATATTTCAAAATAGCTAGAAGGGAAGTATTGTAATGTTACCAATACTAAGAAAATATACATGTGTGAGGTGATGAATATCCCAATTATCCTGATTTGATCATCACACATCATATATATGTATCAAAATATCACATGTACCCCTTAAATAGGTATAACTATGATCTATCAATTAAAAAGTAGTAAAAACCACATTTAAGTACAGAAGTTTTCACAATTACTATCTAGAAAAAAAAGACTGTATTTTCTACTTTGGATCACATTCAACATTCAAGAATTATCTTCTTATAGATTAAAGGAATGTCGAAAGTACTCACCCTAAAGCAGGAGAATAGTATAGGCAGTTATAGGGTGCTCTGAAAATGTTCTTCTTTTTTTTTTTTTGAGTTGGAGTCTCATTCTGTCACCCAGATTGGAGTGCAGTGGCCGCTCCCGGCCACTGCAGCCTTGACCTGCTGGGCTCCAGCAATGCTTCCGCCTCAGCCTTCCAAGTAGCTGGAACTACAGGTGAACTACACCACCCAGCAAATTTTTTAAATTTTATTGTAGAGATGAGGTCTGGCCAAGTTGCCCAGGCTGTTCTTGAACCCATGGGCTCAGGGAATCCCCTCACCTTGGCCTCCCAAAGCACAGGGATTACAGGCTGAGCCATTGAGCCTGGTAGTTCTTCTTAATACTTTCTCCCTAACACTTTCCACAATTCTTCACTTTCTTTTGTGGATTCATCTGAAATCTGCCTGGTTTGGGAATAATTTGATTTAACACATTTCCCTCATCAAATGTAAGAATCCTGAGAGAGTTGAATAAGAACATGTGTTGGAATGCAAGGTGCCCTTCATGACAGTGTATTAATTAAGCTGAATCAAAATTTGGGTTCAGATTGTGAATGATCCAGTCATGTCATCTCTATCCAGAAAGCAAGTTAGTGAAGAGTATCTGATTAGAAAATATGAAAAACAAAGCCAAACAGCATTTAGTAGCCATATTATTGCAGTGCTATGCATTATAAAAACTCTGGGTCTGTGAGTCGGGAAGATGTGAATTTGAAATCTAGCTCTGCCACTTCCTAGCTGGGTGCAACATCTGAAAAATTACATAAAACTTTTCAGCCTCAGTTCTCTTGTCATAAAATAGACATGCTTATAATCATCTTTCAAGGTTGTTGTATTGAACATGTTCATGAGTATAAATCACATAACACATTGCCTCACACTTGGCTATTTTAAAAAATTCTAAGATATTAAATGGAAGCACTGATATTAAAGGTATGAGCTGAGTTAAAATGGGTGAGAAATCACAAGCAGGGCGAACACATGGTTCAACCGATGCTTTATTCTTCATCCGATTTCTTTTTTAAGGTTTGGAACTTGAGATGGAGATTTGTCTAGTTGATTCTGGGCCAGCATGCATAACTTATTTGGATTAGATGAGCAAACCATATTGATGACTGTTTTGTGTCATCAACAACTGTGCAATCACATTCATGTGTGCTTCATGCAAAAAGAATGAGTGTGCTTTTGAGTGCTTGGAACTTCAGGGACAGAATGTAGCTAGTTAGGAGGTGACCGAGAATGTCAGCCAAATAAGCTGCAAGCAAATGTTCTACCCAAGAAGTAGCAGCATGTGCCAACACCAGTACATCTGCTAATGAAATGAGGAAGCTAATAAAAAAAGTTAAAATTCATAAGGATTTTGAAATGTCAAATTATACCTCCTTTTTGAGGCAGAACTCTCCAAATATTATTTCTTGTCATCAATTGCAACCCTAGCTGCCACTTAGAGGCACTTCCATAATCCAAGCTTTTTGCGTATATCGTTATATCGTCCCGTATCATCCTCACAAACTCTGTGTGATAGATGCTATTACCCACATTACTGCATAGGAAACTACAACATAAAAGATGAGCTTCTTTCTCAAGGTCACACAGCTATTAAATGATGGAACTTGTGTTTGAATTCAGTTTTTTTTTTCTCCTCCCAAAATCCATGCTTGCTCCACCACAAGGTGCTGCCACTTGCTACCATTATTTTGGGGACCAAAATTACTACACATCATGAAATATTGCAAAGTGTTAAACTGTAGTGATAAGGAAGAAATACAAAACTGGTAGCTTCCTTTAATAATTATTTTTACCAACAGCATCGGGAACAATTTTTGCTTCACTAATTCTTATTCTGTTATTTTGATTTTCTTGTAAATATGAACTCAATATTAAAACACCTAAAAATGCCTGAAATTCCCACACACATAATACTTAATGGAATGAAATAGGCATTTACTCTTTTCTCTTTGATTATTATGGCACAGACTTACAAAGCTTAAAATAAATATTGAAACTATTAGGCATACCAGCACGGGAAGAAGAACAATAACCTAACACTTAAAATTTCTGTTAAAAATATCATTTCTGCCCTCCAGGGTTTATGTGTACGCCTATCATGTATTTTCTGAAAAACTACAACCACAGTCTTGATCAGATAATCTCTTGCATGTACATATAGTGCATTCCTCTCGTGTCTGTGAAAGAGAAGTCACTAACTGGGAAACGATGACATCCTTTGATGCATGCCCCTGTTTGTGGTCTTTGGAAACCGTTCATTCCACCCTACCCCCACATCAAATGGACCCCTTTGGACAGTACTCTATTCTCATAGTGTCTAGTTGGATGTACTAGCCATGAGTGCCCATCCAATCCTGTACTTTCTATTGGCCGACAACAGCCATTTCCCCCTCTACCATTATCTCAAGTTCATTTGGTCAGAATCTTGCATGACAGTTTTTTCTCCTCTGCCAACATTAGTTAATCTCCTGAATAATGACTTATGTCAGAGGCATCTCTTGTTTGTTTTAAATAAAAAAGTGGAGGAGAGCTTGTAACTATGTGCTCACTTGAATATATACATTCTAAATTTATCAACAAATACAGATTGGCACATTTCAGTGTCCAGAGGAGATGAGTTTGACAGCCTTGCCTTTGACTTGAAAGGCTACCTTAGCTCCACACTGAGGATGGTGGGGGGAAGTTAAGGACTTACCAAGAAAGTGAATACCAAAGTTCTATATTCTCTTTTTTGTGTCTTTAAAATTTGTTTTGTGCAAAACATATTATTGTAATAAGCAACAAGATAATGTAGTTTTATAAAGGTGCTCCTTATTTAAAAAAAGAACTCAATACTACTAAAAAGTACAAAAAAAGGAAAAAACATCTTCATCTAATATAAATCTATTAATATTCTAAAATATTTTTATGTATAACTATTGAAAGATATATTTAGACAGGCATAAATGGCTAAATAGTTATATATAAATAATTTTGTAAAATTATACCACTCAGTATAAATTATTACATTTTTTGAATATTACTTTAACAATAGAAAAATAAAAATAATATTCAGAAAATTACTAAATGTCAGATTAATATTTAATTTAAATCAAAAATATTGATTTTTAAAATATACCTTTTATTAAAGAAAACTATTGTGAAAATTATATCTAACCTTTACAGTAATTTCACATTAACCACACTTCAATGTAAAATATAGCAATTTTCCTCCTACTTCAAAACTTGACAAAATAAATCAATGTAATTTTATCATGTCTTCTATGCTCTAACCTCCATATTTTTTTATTTTAGTTAATTTAAAAGGATATTAACCCTGTTAGAGTTCAGCACATTTGTATTCTTCCCTGGCTATTACCAGATGATTTTAGTCTTATTTCAATATCAGAGGATTAAGTCTTTTTGTTTTTTTTCTTGCTATGGCTTTTTTATTTCCCAGTAATTTATTTTGGTTTATACATTTTCTAGCTCAGTTCATCACAATATAGCTATTATAAAAATTGGTCTCATGTGAAGTATTCCCTGAGTTCTTGAGTTATTGATATTGTCCTTATATTGTATATATATATTCTTAAAAAAATCTGGTTGAAGATAAATGTTGCATGCCATTTAAAATTTATGTCATCTGTAGTTAAGAGAACACTTTTACCACAGCCATTTGGGTTCTCTGGATTTTGCCAATTTTCTTTTTCCCTTAGTTTATTTTCTTTCTTTTTTCTTTTCCTTTTTTTAAGGAAAGGGTATTCCTACAGTCTACATTTCCAGGATTTCCAAGTTATGTATTTGATTATACCTACCATGTTCCTTATCAATGCAAGACTGAGTAGTAGTGTTATTTGCCTATAACTGTTTATCTTCCTCTCCTGTCACCTTACTTTCTTCTGGTTTTCATAGTTATCTTTTTTCTTGATAAGTGACTTGGTATTTATGGCTAAATGACTGAAACATTCTTTTATTATTTTGGAAGCTCAGCAACTCATAAAGATTGCCCGTTCTTGCTTTTGACTTTGGATTCTCCCATGATCACCCTTTAGTCTGGCATCTCTTGCTTCTCCATCCGTTGACCAGCTCGGGACCCTGGGGACCACCAGCATCATATCCGAGGGTTCCTTCTTAGCACTCATCTTATTCAAAACTGCTGGCAACAGAGCATTTATTTTATCATCTGAAACCCTTTTGAAACCCTTTTTCTCTTCCAGCATTTCCATTGTTAATACATCTTGCTTTTCTTTTTCTTTTCTTTTTTTTTTTTTTTTTTGAGTTGGAGTCTCACTCTGTTGCCCAGACTGGAGTGCAGTGGCCGCTTCCGGCCACCGCAGCCTCTACCTGCTGGACTCCGGCGATCCTTCCGCCTCAGCCTTCCGAGTGGCCGGACTTACAACCTCGCTACCACGCCTGGCTGATTTTTTTGATTTATTATAGAGATGAGGTCTCGCTGCCCAGGCGGGTCTCGAACCTGCGGGCTCAGGCAATCCACTCAACACAGCCTCCCAAAGGCGCGGGATTACAGGCTGAGCCACCGAGCCCGGCTTTTTCTTTTGTTTTTCACTTGCATTCTTCTGGTAATAATATTTGTTTTTTACTTTTTGTCACCTCCACCAAAAGGAAACCACCTTTTTAAAGTGTTAGTATGCAATTATTTTATGTAAAGCTCTTATTTCTTGAATTTATGTTATCAATTTCTTCTAAAGCATACACAAAAAATAAAAAGTAAAAAAATATGTAACAGGTCAATAATAACCAAGAAAGCATTAGTGTGGCTACATTAATAACAACAAAGCAAAAACATATTTACAGATAAAAGGGGACAAAATAATAAAAGAGTACAGTGAATAAAGAAAATATAAATATCCTAAACTTGTGTCTACATAATAATATAGAATCAAAATGCACAAAGAAAATATGACAGGATTTGAAGTAGAAGTTCAGAAACTCACAATTAATATTACTATAATAATATGAATTTCATTGTGATAGAAATCTAGTAAGGCCACAGAAGATTAGGACATCATCAAACTTTATACAGCATAGCTAGATCTCTAATCAACTACTAAAGATTACATCTTATTTTCAAACATAGAAGTCACATTAATTATGCACTAGGTCACAAGAAAATCTCAAACAATAACAGAATCATTAGCATATAGTACTTATTTTCTTGTCATGACGAAATAAAATTAGAATCCAATTCAAATTTCTCCCAAATATCTAGAAATTTAAAGTCACTCTAAAAACTTATAAAAATATACATTAGTACTTATTTTAATTGTTTCAATTAATGTTTATATACTTTCCTCTAGGTATTATTTAAGCTGCATGCCATAAGCGTGTTTTGTAATATGTACCTCATCCTTGACATCTGTGAATGTTTTCTAACTATCCATTGGGAAAAGAATGAAAAAGTGGCATTTCCGTTTAAACACCAAATCAAGGTCTCAAATCTTACTGGGAAGATCAACTCAAGAAGAGCTTGGCTCTCAAACACGAGCACACATTGGTGTCTCTGGTGAGGGCTGGGCCCCACTCCAGAGGTTCCCATTCATTATTTCCTGGGTGAAGACCAAGAATTTGCATTTTAAACACGTCTACAAGAGATGCTAATAATGTCCATCTGGGAAAACTCACTTTGAGAACCTCTGGAGTTGAATGGTAAATTAAAGGTAGTAAATAAGGCAACAGATACAATTTGTTCTCTCAAGAAGGGAGGGGTATTTTGAATTATTATCAGAAATACTAGAGAAATTTATTTTTAAAAGAGGAAGCTAAATTTTAAAAAAAGATGTCACAAAGATGAAGTGTTTAAGGCTGAGACAGGGAATACTTTATTAAGCAAGATCCTGGAAATGTGCAGAGAGAAATTAGAACTCTGTGTGTGTGTGTGTGTGTGTGTGTGTGTGTGTGTGTGTGTGTGTGTGCGTGTGCGTGTGTGTGTGTGTGTGTGTATTCAGTAATTCTATAAATACATATAAAGAACTCATTATGTCCCTAATGCTATTCAAAGCAAGAAATAACCAAAGGCACTTGTATCCTTCTAAGAGGTGAGAAGTAAGTAGAGCCAGTAGCAGAAGAATAAACAGCAATCACATTGGAGTTTGTTAAAGAGAGAGGTCAGCATAGGGTCTCTAATCCCACGAAAAGGAGAATGCAAGTCAGCCTAGAGATTTCAGAAAAAAACTGCTCAGAGAAACCATTCCCTACTTTGAGCTTTGAAGTCTCACCACAGGGAGAAGAGGGACACTTCCTCTGAGGCAAGAGGGAATTTACATGACATTGTAAACCACCTGGATTTTAATCAGCACAGAGCCAGTCCTTACTAAATTCAAGTTTAAAATGAAGGGGAGCATAAGGTAAAATCAGGGGAGGGAAGCTAATAAGACAGAAAAGAAACATATAATAGGTAAAAAATAATTTTGAAATAGAAAAGTTATGTTTTAAAAAAGCCCTCAGGAATCTTAGGGAAGGACTAGAAGATGGTCCTCTGCTGAGAATGGGAGGATCTCAGCACTGGGGAATGAAACATCTCTGGTGAGAAGCCAAGTAGGAATGTATAAAACGGTTGCTGAAACTCAGAGGGCCCCAGTTGTGGTTAGTGCATTTTGATGGGACTCCAGTTGTGGATGACATTTTCCAGCATAACCCAGTAGCCTGAGGTGCTCAGTGAACTTTTCGTAGCAGCCAACCCTGCTTAGCGGTTGCCAAACGAATCCCTTGTAATAACATTGGGTGCTTTCATGAGGTCGGTGGGCAGTGCACGATGTTGCTCGTTAAACTTCAGCGTTTAAAATGGAGCAAGCATCTAGTCTGATGATAGATTCGGCAGTCTGACAAAACTGGGAAACGTGGTGTCTCTAACATTGCTAGAGGATTCGGGCCACTAAAGGCAACAACTAAGAAAAAAAGTGGTAAAGGAAAAATTGTTTCCATTTCCCCCAAAGTATTTCTAATTCCGAATACCTAAGAAGGGTCAGATCATTTCCTGAATGGACAGGAACAACTATTTGGTTACAACTTAAATGCTGATATTGACATAATTTGTCAGATGGAGGCCTGAAACTCTAAAAATAAATCAACACAGAGATCAAAAGTAGCAGAATGTCTTATACTACCCAAGAGAGGTGTTAAATATGACAGATATGAGCATGCAAGTCAACAATAGGTGTTCTCTAAGTCGTTTTCATGTTCCTTGAGACAACAGCTTGTATGAAATTCTCCTGTAGATCTCCTCTCCTAGAAAGCATAGTTTCAGAGAAGGAGTCATTTGGAAACTCGACACAGATATGCGAAACAAATTTGTATCTTTCTTTTGCCCGAAGAATTGGGAAAGATGTAATAAACCTAGACTCAGAGTAGCAATCTTGTTCTCTTATGTGACATTCAGGGTTACCCATTCTTTTCCTCCTCCAGGATGAACTCGCCAGCTCACAGCAAAGCAGAAAAGACACTCTGTAGACTATATCCTCCGTACTATCTGGGTCAGCCTATTAGCAGTGCAGGCTGCTGTGCAAACTTCCTTCCTCCATTTTGAGCCCGAATTCCAAAAAAGTGTAGTTTCTGAGTGTGCTAACCATTTTGCACCCTTTCCCTTAATCTCCAGTGCTCTTGGCGATAGCCAGAATAATTAGATCCCAATTTAGCTTCAGTGATTTGGAAATATAGTCCTGAATCTGAACCAACTTTAACTCAGATTTAACTCCGATTCTCTGTTAAATATCCCACACACACAATCATATTCTTGCTGTATATTTGCAACAAGATAACCTGTTCAGTTGGCCTCTTTTCTGGCCAGGTGACTGAGCCTTCAGGAAGAGAGAAATTGACACTAGATAATATGGGACAATAAAATGTGTGGGAATGTCTCTGTTTTGAATACTGTACCAAAATTGCATTTGCTGTAGGAATTATGATGTCTGTGAGTTCAACTGCATTTAAGAAAGGGAAATACGTACCATCCGAAGACATTACAGGAACGCTAGTTACAACTTTATGTGCCACTCTCTGTTTAATTCCAGCAACTTCTACCCCAAAATAAAGCAAAGTCATTTTATAGATAATGAACAAGAGATTTAATATTGTATGGGTGACTAATCTGGTTACTTGAGTTAAAAAAAATAATAATCTGCTCTCAACTTGATTAGTGTTTCTGACATAAGGAGGCAGCCTTAGTTTGACAACAATTGAAAGTCATAGCTCATTATTTTTGTATGGCTTCTCCATTAGCTATACTTAGAGTTTCACTGTTGTTAGAAGTGTTTGTGTTTGCTTCTTGCAGAAGTCCTGCTTATTAAAGCCAGTTGTGAGATGCCCCTAAAAAACACAATCGAAAAAAATGTGCAGATCATTCTGGACTGAAATCTCTCTTTCTCTTTCAATCTCTCTTTATCTTTCAGTCTCTCTTTCTCTCTCTCTCTCAATCTCTCTCTCCCTTTAAAGTTTCCTACAATTTTATATTGGCCGTAAAACCTGGATAAAAGAAGGACTTAAAAAAAATAGAGTTCATTTGTACACAGGCCGGCAGGTACTTTGTACTCCCATCCATATGAAATTCTTTACTATTATTATTATTACCAGAAAGGTTTTCATTAAGATGCAATATCTGCTGGCCCGTAAAATGAGTTATGAGTCTTTCGCACTTTAACACAAACTAGTTTAATCATCCATATTCATTTGCATCACCTTACCAAAGAATTCGGCATTTGAGACAAAGGAAACGGGGAAGATGATTTTTGACACATACATATCAACGAAGACAAGCTATCTGAGTAGACACCCTCAAAATAGAAAGATTTAGGAAACTGGGAATAGATAGCCACCCCTCACCCCTGCCTTCCTCTGGACTGGAGATAGAGCAACAGGAAGAGACAATAACCAAAATGTGCCACTCTAAAATAATATTTATTTGGGGGAACCTAGCAAACAGACATCTCCAATGGCCACTATTTGTTAGAGTTTTATGCCCTGAAAAAGAAAGAAAAAAAAAGGAAGTGCGTAAAAAGATCCTTTGTTCCCTTGCTTTGATGAAAGCAAAATAATTTGCCAAAAATAAGTAGTTTGAAAAGAATTCTTCAAATGACTAGGTAACCCTTTATTGGATAGTGTATAAGGGCAATTCGGGTCAGCTTTCCTATAGGCTACCATGGGATTCTACCCAAAGGAGTAGCAACGGATCTCTGGCTTGGTTTCAGTGTGTGTGTAGATGTGTATCTGCGTGTGTAGATGTGTGTGTAGATGTGTAACTGTCTGCATGTGTGAGCTTGTCCCTAGGATATCTAGGGAGAAAGAGCAGAGACCAGCTTTGGTGGCTGCCTCCGGGGGCTACCACATCCTGTTTTTATTCCTGACTCCTGATCACCACCATCACTCCCATTTTAGGCTTGGAGTCCAAAAGTTTAGAGCCTTTTTCTGGGCTCAGTTTGACTTTCCCTTTATCTCCTGGCAGATTGCCAGATGTCACTCCTGGGGCCAGTTGATAGCTTGATAAATCAACCTTAGCTAATTAGCCTTGGGGTATTGGTTCGAGCTTCTGGATCCCCTTCTGTTCCCAACTTGAAGGTACCCTCCAGAACTTGAAGATTATATCTGATTCCTGAATAGGAAGTCCTTTGGGATGTGGTCGGTCCGTGGCCAGGGTCTCTACAGCAGGGCAGCCCCTGAGGGTCACACATTGGACATCATCCTTGCTCATTTCGGTAAATGGATGACTGCTCTTCCTGGCTATAAAATCCGTGAAAATTGGTGCGTTTTTGTTTTTATTTCCCGATTTCCTTAACTTGGAGTCTCATTACTATAGAAGTAGGTGTAGGGGAAGGAGAGGATGGGCTTCCTTCCTGCTCCCAAATGCTACCTGTTGTCTTTCTCAGGACTACCACTTCATGCTCTTGTCATTGCTACTGAATTCACTTCTCGCTCACCTTACGCCCACCTCTGGACTGACTTGGGTTTCTCTCTGCTTATTTTCCCCAGGCAGATGACTGTGAGTTTGTGCTAAGCTGCTATCGGGGTGTGATCTCAATGTCACCTCTTCATTGCTGCCTGACATGTACCTCGCAGTATTGAGAGCAGAAGAAAGAGGATAAAATACCATGGAGCATATGTCAACTAGCAGGCCACGACCTGTGGTCTTTACATGCATTAAGTCAAACCTCATCACCACTTCAGTTATTGACGGTATCCCCCAGTTGTTGGGAGCTGCTGAGAGATTATATTATTTTCAGTATCCCCAGTGTCTACCAATGAACCTGAAACACAGTAGGATCAATGAGTACAGGCAATGTGATAAGCTAATAAAGCTCATAGTTCTTGAGAATAAATACTTGGATAACGGCTGAAAGTGTGAACTTATATGGCAGATGTTCATAGTCAAGCAAACCTACTGACACTCACGGGTAGAGTCACCTATAAATTAAGTTAAAAACAACAGTACCTCCCAAGGCTGTTTTATGATACTCAGCTTTACTGCAGTATTGGGTGACAAAACGGTTCCATGATATGGTAAGATGGGTGTCAGCAGGTTAAACAAAATCAAACATATTTATTTACTGCAGGATGTCTCAGACATTTTATTTTGCCAAAGTGTATGGTATGCTCAAAAGGGAACATATTTTCTACACGCTTGACCTCAGAGCATCATCGGAAACTGGTGTTTCTGAGAAAACACATTAGAAAAGTTTACCTTAGTAAATAAATGAAAGCCTAAATCAGAGGGAACTCTGATGCATATGCAAGGGATTAGTCATTTTCTGAAGTTTTATCTTGCTCTAGGAGAGGAGCGCAAAGGCTTAAACTGCACTCAAACTTTCAATATTAGATGACCATTGGTGAGCATAATGGACAGGTTTTCATCAATCCCCCAACTTTATCAAAACTATGTGAATTGTTTGCAGAGCTAAATCTGCAGCCAGAACAGGTCTATGCTTTTCTAACTAAAAAACAAAATCAGTAAGCATTATGAATGGTAGACAGGGGGTGATTATCCAAGCAATCTAAATAACATAAATAAATATAGTCTTGCTATTTTTATTTTATTTAAGCAATAATTACCTTCTGTTTCTTTATTACCAATTCCCTTTTCCCCCTAAAAGTGGTCCATTGATTCTGAGGTTTTAAAAAAGAAAATACATGCCTACTTTTGGGTTAAGATTAGTGAGAAGTTTTAGTTATTTCAATTTTCAAAATGAATTTTACCTTATTAAATACTGGCTATTATGGAGTGATGTTAATAACAGATATTACTTGTGGATTTCAATGTTTTGCATATAATCCTCTCAGCAAGCCTAGCATATACTGTTCCTCTTTATTTGAGGAGAAATTGGACTCATGTGCATATTGACACGGCTTGTTATTGATAAAACAAGGAACTACATCAGATGTATTCTATAGACTTACGTATTTAAACATCAATAAAATAGTGGCTACAACTAAGACGACAATGGGGTTCAATTATAGTTACCATAAAGGTTGTGTTCAATCTACCATTTTATCTATTTTCAGTTATAAATTAGTCACTAGTTATGCTTTGGAGCAGTCGCTCTAAAATTCTGGTGTGCATTAGAGTCGTCATATGTCTTTAATAAAAATTAGTAAAGATATCTAGAGATCAAAATTTAAAAAGAAATGATTCACTACTGGCAACAAGAGACCAACCATGTTTTTTTTTTTTTTTTTTCTTTCTTTTTTTTCGGGACAGGCTGAAAATACTAGTGGATTGGAGACATGGCATAGCTTTTGTAGAACTTACCATATTCTTGGAGAAGCTCAAGACGGTGAAAAATCATGTGTATTAGTCCACTTGGCATGGCTAGAAAGAAATGCCCGAGGCTGGGTAATTTATAAAGAAAATAAGTTTATTTTGAGTTACAGTTCTGCATGATGTCGGCATCTGCTTGGCTTCTGGTAAGGTCTCAGAAAGTTTTACTCATGGCAGAAGGCAAAGAGGGAGCAGGCATGTCGCATGGTGAGAGAAGAAGCAAGAGTGAGAAGGAAGGTACCTGGCTCTTTTGAACAAGTTCTCATGTAAATTAATAATAAAAACAGCACAAAGTCATTCATGAGGGAGTCGCCTCTCCATGGGCCAACTATCTCCCACTTGACCCCACTCCAATATTGGATGTCACATTTCAACATGAGATTTGGAGGGGACAAATATCAACTTAAAATGCTCTTTCTACTGCTTTCTGCATTCCTCTTATGGCAATTCCATTCTTACAGTGGTTCAGGCCAAAAAGCATACATCATTCTTAATGCTGCTTTCTTTCAAACTCCCTGTCTGATATCTCTGGGATGGACCCAGACTCTGACCCCATTCAGTCCTTCCTGTGCCCCCACCCTCGTTCTGACTGGTTGTTCTTTCTTTTATGCAGTCAGTTTTTATAGGGCAGTCAGAACTACCTGATTAAAAATGTGTCAGCTGTCAGATCATGTCATCTCTTGGGTCAGTTCTCTCTGTTCTTCTCATGCCACTCAGAAATAAAGCCAAAGTCATTCATTGTGTTAATGGCTGGCACCATTCCCTCTCTGAGTCAATTTCCAGCTCTCCCTAGATCCTTTGCTCGAACTATGCCATTTCCCAAGCTGGTTTTAGCCTAGGCCTGATCACTCTGCCTCAAGGCTGTTGTGCTTGCTCTTTTCTCTGACTGGAATGCTCTCAGACACATAAACGACTCCCTTCATCCTCTTAAAATCCGTGCACAGTGTCATCTTTCGCTGAGTCTTTGCTTCATTGGCTTATTTAAAATTCTAACTCTTCGGCCTCTGACATGTCCCATCCCCGTCTCTGCTTCATCCTCCTCCCCAGAAATGATTACTTTTGTTAGATTATATGTCATGTTTATTTAAATGATTTCTTCTTCTCTCCCTCCCTAGTATAATATGAACAAATGAGAGTAGTTTTTGTGTCTGTTTAATTTACTGATGCATCACCAACATATACAATAGTTACATACACATAGTTACCACAAAATGAATACCTAAATGCGTGAAAATAACTAAATGATCACAAATAATAGCATCTTTTATTCATAAATAATATTGGTGCTATTGGTGTCCGGTATATTTTAGATACTATAACCATAACTTTAAATAAACCATTTATTTCAATCTTGACAGCCACCCTTTGAGGTCGCTATTGCAAGGTAGGTATTTACAGATGAAAATCAGGCTCAGAAATGTTAAATATCTTCTGTGATAATAAGTTGTAAAGCAAATATTTGAAAGTCGACTCATCTGATTCCAAAGCAGATGCTGGCTTTTCTGGAGGAATTTATCCCTCGTATCCTTAGAGATAGCCTAGTCAGAGAGTATAGTCATGGGCAGGCAGGATCTGAATCCTTTAGTTCCATAAATTTATTTAATTGACTTTTAACAGAAGTTACACTTTGGGCTAAAATGTCAGGGTCTAATTAAGTCATGTTCACAAGATCTTATGTATTGTTAGATATTGCCAAAGAAATTTTATAAACTGCTATTTTTGTACATTGCTAAGTTGTATTGAATGCAAAAATTCTATCATTAATAGATCTGTATCTCCATTTAGCATTCAGAAAGTAAAACATTTACAACATCTGCAAATTGTTTTAGAAGCTTGTCATTCCTTCACTAGATAATAACTGGGCTTGATTGACTGAATTTGGGGTATTAATCTGTATTTACTTGATGTTTCTTGTCATATACATTCAAAAGCCTATAAGTTATGGCTTGTGACTCTTATGTAGCTTTGGCTCACTGGAGTTAACCACATGGCAGTATTCCAATCAACCTTTCTTCAAACAGGCTAGATTCATTTTCATTAATATGTCTTTACATAGCTGTCATCCATATGGAGTTTCTATCCTCTTTTCTTCTTTCTATACAAAATTCAGGATGGTCCAAGGTCTAGCTAATACCTCATTATTTATAAGCTTACTTGCTTTCTTTTTTATTTTAGGTAACCCTATTATCTTCGTTTTTTTTATTGTTAGTCACATATAATGTTTTCTTCCCCAAAATATTCTATTCCTGCAAATGCACATTTATTCATTAGACATATTGAGTTTGTACTCTGTACCATGTTGTACATCGTTGATGCAAACATAAATAAGTCATGATCCTCACCAATATGAGATGCACAGCGGCATAGTCTATGTTTAGTTTTCTTAAATTCACATTGCTAAGGCATCTTCAGTATTCCAAATCCTTATGTCAAAAATGTAAAGGTATATAAAATCCCGTACATGACCTTTAAAAGTTTGCAATCTAGCAGGGAAAAAAGGCAGATAAATTTATGGTCATAGTACGAAGTGGTCAGCGCTATAATTGCAATAAGTACATAGTAATATCAGAACAAATAAGAAGACCACATGGCTCATTTTGGGGAGATCAGGTCAAAAAAAACGGGGAGCTGACATTTGAGCTAAGCCTTAAAGAAATCATGACAGGGCTGTCCAGGGTTTCCCAAAGTAAAAGATAGTTTTAGTTTCTCCCCTCCAGCCTTATGAGATACAAAGCTCTCAATGAACAGCAACTATAGACTCTCTCAAATGTAGCATGATGTGAAAAACTGATCATAAGTACTTAATTACTATGCTCTGAGAGAATTCATTAGCTGCTCAAAAGAAGTGCTATTTAAGTAAGAGACCACTGAGCACTTTTCAAGGAACTTGCCTTCACGTGTTTTTTTTTTTTTTTTTTAATATGCAGCTAACCAAACTAAGCCTGTAGCTCCAGTTCCCATGTAGGTCCCTTAGGTACAAACTGGAAAAAACAAAAAATAAATAAACAAAGAAAACCTACTTTTCTTTTTATGTTTGTTCATTATTCTATCATATGGTATGGAAAGAATGACAGAAGAAACTACCAAGTCAAGAAAGAATAGTTGTTGTCCAAGTTTCGGGTCTCTAAACAATTTCTATCAGCCTTGATTTAAGTTTCGTTTCATCTGTTGAGAAGCTCCATAGGTGAGCTGACTTCTTTGCAGTGATGTGTTCCTGGCACCTGTGGGTTTTTCCTAGTAGGGTCAATTGAAGTATAACCTTCAGAGGTTGCATGGGGACAGAATAGTGAATCTATTCCTGAACACATTTAGCAGCATAGAGTCTTGAAAAAGACTCCAATGTGAGATCATGTCCCTAAAATACCTCATCATTATGTCACAGCACTTTCACTTTTCCTGAATGGCTCTGGTTTCTGCCACACGCTGTGGAGTTAGAAGGCAGAGAGTCTGGCTCTGGCTAAGGAACAAATTAATTGTGTATCCCTTAGCAAGTCACCTGAGCTCTCCAAATCTCAGCAAACCTTTATAGAAAAAATGAAAAACAAATTGCTATTTAGTTCTGAGTTGTCGATTGTGAAATAATATAAAAGCTTAGTAAAGAGATACTCCTGGTCTTCTCATTTCCTTGTATTCTCAACCTTTCTCCCTTGCTTAGGTGTTAGATGTGTCAAGAATCTCAGGGCGAATAATGCTATTTAATTCTTTAAACTTCCTTTCAAGTGTCTTTTCCTTTAGAAAGTCTATTGGGACTCTTCTTGTCTGACATAATTTCCCTCCTTGGTGTCGTCTTAAGGATCTTTTACAAGTTGCCCTTGTGTTTTAACCATGTATCTCTTTGTACCCTCAGAGGTGCTGTCACTATCTTGGCACGGGAAATCTAACTCTTCGTTACTTCCTTTGGACCTGTAACTTGGTAGTTGGTCAATAAGTACTTCATAGATGAGCAAATGAATAAATGTAATGCTACCTGAACACTGAACATGTATGACATGCATTGTTGTTGCTGTTGTTTTCCGAGGATTATAGGTGACGAGGGAGAAACAGTGAAGCTCTTTACTACTTTCCAGTCTGCAAACGATCTAGGGAAGTGAGATCTCTCTTCTCTTCTCCCCGCTTGACTCCTGCTTCCCCTTCAGATTTCAACTGTGGTATCACCTCCACACAGAAGCTTTCTTTGACTTTCCAAGCTATTTAAAGAATCCTCATTATATAGCCCAAGACTCTTCTTTGAAGCAATTTTCACAGACATCAGTTTACATATATTTGTGTGATTATTTGATTTTTGGGGTCTCCCTCCTGACTTTGGGTTCTATGAGAGTCTGTGCACTTATCATACATTCAGAAATAACAAATATAACAATCTTAAGGTCCAATGAGAAACCAAATATTGATAGCTTTTTCTAAATGAAATAAACCTATGACTATAGACCATTAGGATCTTTTTTCAGAGCTCTAGCTAAGTGAAAAGTCAAACTAATTGGCTTGATAACAGAGCAAGAATTGGATGGTCCTATTAACACCTTTCTGTATTATACTGTTTGTTTTAAAATATAGTGTATTCATAGAAATCCTGAAGTATAGTAAGGTCAACAGGCAGGAGATGGCTTCCACTGAAAAGATAGTTTGTTACAATTCCCAAAAGGAGGGGGCACAGGGTGATTCAGGAAGCCGAGAAAGTGAGAGAAAGGCATTAACAGCTTTCTTTTCTTTCTTTCTTTCTTTTTTTCAGGAAGGAACAGGCAAGGCTGGGTCTGCAGATATGCCAGTCAGCTCATTTTAATAATTTCCACAGGTTCTGGAGCATATGGGCTGCCCCTAGTTGTCTGGTAATTGGTCCAGGGTTATCAGGGCAGTGAAATGGCAGCTGTAATCTGACAGCTTGATCAGAGTGGTGGTTGAGAGTGTAGACTTGAGACTGGTTGATTTGTATTTGAAAAGTGTGCTCTGGCGGGAGATGGCTTCTCCCAACGAGGGGAAAGAAGTGATGAGAGAGGTGGAAGTTCAAGCCAGGATGACTCCATTGTGTTATTAGATTGTCCAAAACCAAAGTGTATCCGGTATGAGCATGAAGGGTAAAGGTTAAAGCATCAAGTTTCAGAGAGAAGATACATAGCTCCTACTGTCATCCCCTGGAAATGAAGCCAAGTAGACTGGTGAATAAATGAGACCTAATACCCAGACACCGAGTCAGCTGAAAGTTTGCCTTCTTCTCATTTGAATATAGGCATGGAAAGCACTTAAAATTTTTCATTCTGTATTTTTTTTTGCATTCACAAGACTATATACTGTGAAGAGAAGGAAGAAACATAATTGTATTTTGATTTCTTACCTCATTTAATTCTCACAACATTCCTGTGACATATGAAATCAGCTTGGCAGATGAAGATACTGAATCTCAGAATAGTTCAATGATTTACCCGAAATTCATATAGTAAGCAGCTAGCTGTAAGGCCTGTTTTTTTTTTCCATAAAATTCTACCTCCTACATTCTGCTGCTTCAACAAAAGCAGCAACATATGCTCATTTAGCATGCAGAACAGTCTCTGCCTTCTATGAGTAGTATGTTTAAAGTGCTATATTAAATGAAATAGGGCATCCAGAGGAGTTTAAAATATGAATCTCATTCACAAGGATTGTAGAGTCCATCTGGGAGACAAGGTATATATGTGACTTCTATTGTTAAATCATCTGCTTGTTCACATGTGGTGGGAGAGAGAAACCATATATCATCTTGAAAGTAGTGTCCAGTGTTTGTCTTTCTTTTAGAAATATCGTTACATGACTCCTGGGAAAGAGGGTGCAACTCTAGGTGCCTGGATTATCTTCTGCCTATACAAAGAAACAAAGAAAGATTAATATGTAAATAAATAATCTGCATTAGAAGTTAATAGATACTGGACTATAAAGGTTAAGGGAGAAGATCAAAACATGGGAGGGGGGGATGTGCAAAAATCTGGTTAGGAAAATGGAAGTAAATTTTTAATTGTAGAAATGTCTAATATGGACTTAGAAATTGTCTTATTTGCTGTGATTTAATCTCTCCACAACCTCAAATGTTCTATAGAGTTTGTGACAGTTAAGACAAAGAGCCTAAGAACAGAACTGATTGGAAAGGGGCTCATTGAGAACATAACTGCAATGATACATAAGCTGTGGAATCAGTAAAAAAACAAACTACTCTGACCCACAGATAAATATGGAACCATAACATTGGTAAGAAATAGAGAAATTAAGAATAGAATGTGACGATGCAATCCAGACTCTAATCTTAGGGACACTGACATCAGAGTTACCCTGTAACTCTGTAAATTGCTCTGTAATTTTGACAAGATGGTCCATACATTTTAAAGTATATTTTAAATACTTATCAGATGAATTGTTTCTCCCATCTACCATGTCAGTTTTCCCAAGACCTAGCTGTAACACCCAAGCACAGTAGGAAATAGGATATTAATACTTCAGTACAGAAAGTTAGGTCTTCACAGCAGCCTACCCTGATTCTGAAACTGGTTTACAGATACTTCTATCTTCCTTTCCTAAAGCAAGTATCGCATAGAAGGGAAATCTTCACACTTATTTCTATTAGACTAGAGATTTCCCAGAGCAGTCTGCCTGCTTTCCCAGGATAAGAATGACATCTTATTTTTTGCTGAATCTTCACTGTCAAGCAGACTATCAGGTGCTTGACAGAAGAGCCAATGCTGCATGATGGTTGCCATAAATTTATGTTGGAGTTAGGTAGACTTGACCAATTGATCACGTTTAAATGTGACACAGTCACTGTGTCTAATAAATATTTGAAAAATATTTCTGATTTCTCTAAGTATATGTATCCCAAACTCGATCCTTTTTTTTTTTGTAGCACTGTTATACATGAAACCATATTGAGGTTTATACAAAGACAAACAAAACTCCGTTCTTTGAAAAGTTTGCTTTCAAAATTTTATTTATTTTAAAATAATATATTACAATTGTTACTTATGGATGTAATTTTCAATGTCACAACCTAGCCCTTCTTAGTGTATGAATAAAGTTAGTAATTTACATTACTGACTCTCAGTGTTAGCTCCCAGTGAATTTCAATATTAGAAAGAAAAAGGTTATATGCATGCTGCTATTTTCTCCAAGATTTCTGACATTCAAAGAATGGAGAGGTCCAGTCCAGGGAACTTATTTAATTGTTCAGCATGTCTAATTTTCTTTGAGCTGGTCATCATTCTATAATCATCAACCAGTCTGTTTAAAAAAAAGAAAACTAACCGTCCCAGAGATAATTGCCAGTCCAGTGCCATCCTATGGCCCTTTCCCAGTCACCATTTCATTAAATAGACTAATTTGTTTCCTAGGGCTTCTGCTTGTATTCCAGAATGGAATTTGTCTCCATTTTTATTTTAATAGTCTCAATATTTGAGAACAATTTAGAGAAAAAGGCGGTGGGGCCCCAAAATGAATATAAAGTATATAAAACTTACTATTTTCAAAGACCATTTTCTCTAATTTTGGAGCAGGTGCCACTAAGAGTATAGACAGGTTTGATTTCACTTCCAGTGCTTGCTATGCATTAGCTGGTTGTCTGTGCGTGAGTTAGTTCACTGTTTGAGCCTTGGTTCCCCCATCAGAAAAGCCAAAGCAATGATTATGATAGAATAATAGGTTTCTAGAACTCTAACTAGATGGTGTGTAGTGCAGTAAGAGGATGTTAAGTAATTGGTGATTATTATAGTTGTTAATGTCAAATGTGTGTTGATTTTGAAGCACAAAGGATTGTAGCTAACCTAGGTCTAATGATCTGTTTTTTGTTTTTTTTTCCTCACGATCACATTTTTTATACATTTATAGATTGAATGCATTGGGAAAGTGAGATGCTAAGAAGGAAGGGGCCGAGGAGAACAACATTCATTTAGTTCTGATTTTATACTAATCTCTTATTTTAAACATACAGTCATGTACTACACAATGTTTTGGTCAATACCAGACTGCATATATGCATCTGTGATGTCATATTATAATACTGTACTTGTACTGTAGTATTTCTATGTTTATATATGTGTTGATACTCAAATACCTATCATCATGTTCAATCATTTACAGTACTCAGAAAAGTAACATGCTGCCCAGGTTTGTAATTTAGGAACAATAGTGTATGAAACTGTCCTAACAGAGTCAATAAGAATTCTGGAAAGAAATATAGTTATCATTAAGAATTAATCAAGAGAGATGGGCAAGATGGTGACAGAAATGGTCAAAGTGTGACAGTCTTTGCAAAAGTGAGTGTCCATAAAGACTCTCTGCATGAGAGGGTATGTGCTGGTGGGTGAGTGAAAGTCTGTCTGAGAGGAGACTCAGGTTCAAGCACCCGGGGTTCTCCTCCGGAGATGACTGCAACCCACCACTGCCCTGAAATCAGAGCCCTTGGTGTGCAGGATCATCTGCCATTCTTGGGGATCTCTTGGGAGGAGACAGCAGAGATCAGCAGTTCCCCAGCACGTGGCACCTGGCTCATGTCACCACCTGTGGCAGCAGGCTGGGCTATGGGAATGATGAAGAAGGTGCAAGCAGGAAATCTCGAACGGGACCCTGCTCCTGGTGAGGAGATGGCAACTACTGCCATTTTCTCTGTCCTGGGCCAGGCAGAGACATGCGTTGCCCTGTCCAGCTCTCTTCAGTCTCCAACCTGAGACCCAGAGTCTATCTCCACACCCCTCTGGGATTGACAATTGGAAACAGAGAGACAGACCCCCTGGCCCACACTGGACCAGGTACAGACATGTCTGATCTGAGTGGGAAACTTGGCAGCAGCAGCAACAGACAAGACAAGTGAGTCCGGATCTGATTCTCCCTCCTCCCACAGCAGTCCACAGGGAATCTGACCCACGCTGAGAGCAACCTGATGGGTCTGTGCTGAGAGTGGAGGGAATGGGCTGGAGACTGGAGCTGCTCTGACAGCCAAAAGCTGTGGCAGTGACTGGGAAAGGAAGGAGTTCTAGAAATGGCCACAGAGGGAAAATTCTTCTTTCTTTCTGTCTTTGTTTGCATTTTTGTATTTGCTTTGTTTTTGTTATTTTTTGTTGTTTTTTGCATTTTCTGTTTGCATATGGGTATTTTGGACAAGTACATCACCAGGGTTTTTGTTTGTTTGTTTGTATGTTTTTGTGTTTGCTTGTTTTTTTCTGTTTTTGTTTGTTTCTTTGTTTATTCATTAGTTGATGCACCTGTCCATTTTCTCTCTTCTTCTTCTCTCCACCTTCCTTTTGTCTTCCTCCTTTCTTTTCCATTTTTTTCCTTTTTCTTACCTCATTTTGCTTTCAGAGAATAAACATACACCCCCACTGCACGGATGGATTGTAAGGTGGTGGGAAGTGGCCTTCAGGGGACCCACACCCCTGCCGGTAGATACTGTGATCTGCAAATAGCTTCTGAACCACAGTTCCCCCTCAATCAAATCTCAAAACTACAAAAAACACAGTTCCCCAACCCCAGTCTGGCTTCAAAACTGAAAAAATCTAGAGGATATACATGAGGAAGAATAGAAGATTGAGAAAGAGAAATAAAAGCTATACCAGTTATCACTGAACAACAGAAGTAAAGAAGGGGGCAAAAAGGGAGGTGAAAGCCTTCACAAATGAAGAAGAATCAATGGAAGAACACAGGTTCTATACAGATCCCTGGAAGACAGCAACTGAGAATACAGACGTCAGAACTCAAACAATTAAGAGCTCAGAACAACTGATCTCAAGCCACAAACCCAGATATCAAGATATTAATAGAGAGAATAAATAGAAATGAGAAGAGACAAGAGGAAAGAATGAAGCTGATAACTGATATTACAGCAATAAAGAAAACAGTGAATGAAATGAAAAACTGGTAAGCATGGAAAGCAGAATTAACCAAGAAGAATTTCACAGCTTGAGGACCAAAATATGGAACTAACCCAAACTGATAAAAACATAGAAAAGAAGCTTTAAAAGATGAAACAAAGCTTCCAAGAGATGTATGATTATATCAAGAGGTCAAACCTAAGATTAACTGCAATCCCCAAGACAAATAGACAGAGATCACCTTGGAAAAAGCATTCCATGAAATTATTCAAGAAAACTTCTCTGATCTCATCAGAGATGTGCCCATTCAAAAACAAGAAACTCAGAGAACCACTTCAAAACATCAAATGATCAAAAGGGAAAACTAACTCCTAGACACATAGCAATTCACTTACACAAAGTAAGTATAAAAAAAAACATCCTAAAGGCAGCAAAAAAGAACAGTCAGACAACCTACCAAGGAAGACCAATTGGAATAGTAGCAGACTTATCCACAAGACACTATAGACTAGAAGAGACTGGAGTCCAATTTTCAAAGTTCTCAAAGAAAAACAATTTTAACCAAGAATATCTTGTCCTACAAAGTTAAGTTTCATCAGTGATGGAAAATTAAAACCCTTCCCAGACATTTAATCCCTAGAGTTTATGCTGCCTCCAAACCAGTTCTACAAGAAACACTTAAGAATGTATTGGACACAGAAAAAAAAAGACCAACCATGTCCTTCCAATGAATGCAGAAAATGCTTGAAAACACACATAAATCAACCCCCAATTGAAAAGAAAGTCAATAGACAAATAAAAAAAACGACAACAAGAACAACCTCTATAAGAGCCTCATGAGAAGGATCAACTCTGACATATCAATAATTAGTCTAAATGCAAATGGACTAAATACGGCACAGAAAAGAAATGGAATGGTAAATCACTATGATAAAGATACCTGCACACACATGTTTATTGCAGCATTATTCACAATAGCAAAAACTGTGCTGCCCGTTGAAAGAGGACTGGATAAAACAAAATGTGGTACATATACACGATGAAATATTATACAGCCTTAAATAAGGACAAAATTATGAATTTTGCAGCAATTTGAATGAACTTAGAGTCTATAATACTGAGTGATCTATTACAGAAACAGAGAACTGAGTACCACAAGTTCTCACATATTAGTGGACCCTGAGCAATTATCATAGTATTATAGGAAAGGAATTGACATTATTGAGACTCTACCAGGGAAGGGAAGGGGACACACCTCATCAATAAGTGCACCTCATCTCAAACCAGGTGAAGTGGTGACCAAAGTGAGGTCCAAACTTTACCTGCACAATGAACATTTGCATACCTAACCCTGAATTGTACTCCATATCTTTGAAAAAAGTTATTTTTGCTGCACTTTGATATACTTCCTTATAGCATTAGATACTAAGACTTTTGTCTTAAAATTGCTTGAGCAGATCCTGAATTCCAGTGAACAGCTGATGCCATCTATTTGAAGACCTCCAGAAAAGAACTGAATCAGCATGAGAATGCAGTTTCATATCCCTGGCCCACATCTTCACCTTGCACTTTTCAACCAATCAGTGATCCCCACACTTTAGCTCACTCTAAAGCTTGTAAAATCTCTAGCCCCTAATTCCTCAGAGAAATGGATTTGGGATTTCCTCTCATCTCTTTGTTGAGTGCCCCAAGAATTAAACCTTTTTCTTTGCTGCAAAACAGTGTCTCAGTGTTTTGATTTGCCATGTGAATCAGGTAACCAACCTATTACAGTTATAACTATACCATACAGCCCAGGTGTGCAGCAGGCTACGCTCTCTAGGTTTGTGTAAGAACATTCTGTGATGTTCTCATCATGATGAACTATCTGATGATACATTTCTCAGAACATATCTCTGTTATTAAGTGATGCATAGCTATATTGTCACCTTGCTTACAAAAAGCTGTTAAATATCAATGCCCACCACTGTGATAAGATTATTATGTATATTATTTCATAAACTACTACTTCTTGCCTCTGTTTTGCAGATTAGAAAACTAAAGCTATACACAGTTAAATAAGTAGGTAGTAGATTTGTATTTCTACCATGTCTGCCTGATTCCAAACTACATTTGATTGCCATAGCTAAAATTTACCTATTGCTTATTTTGTGTCAACACCTTTCTACACTTTTTGTGTGAATTAACTCATTGATCTCTTAACACAAATTATTTTATGCTGTTGCTATTGTTATGACCCTAGTTTATAAATAAAAAAAAAAATTAAGGGAACAAAAATAGCATTCTGAAAGACACACAGCTAGACATCTTAATTCTGGGAGTTAATCCAAAATAAATTTGACTCTAAAACTAATATTCAAGATTGACTTCTAGAGGAAAAGGCCAGCTTTTGCATTAACTCTTGAAGATTTTTTTTCACTATTAAGTCTTTAAATCTATGGTGTGATCCAAAACACTACATAATTCTTAAAATAGGAATATCTTTTAAAATGCTACATATGGGTTAAAATATATATATTTGTATAAATTGACCAATTAGACATGAGGAGGACAGGAAGGATGGCAAGTGATACTAAGTACCTGTTCAAGAACTCAGTGCCAAGCAGAGCAGTATCCACAAGCTCAAACTACCTCTTATTTGTCTCAGAACTCTGACATGTGTGATAGAGCAAGGAAGTACAGTGTAGAAAGAAGAGGAACGTCTCCAGAAATGTGTCATGGAAAAGACTCCAGAGAAATGAGGCTCTAATAAAAAAAAATACCTAATCAAGAAAAGCACTTTATGTAAATTCTTTTGGCCAGGGTGGAGTGAGAAGGAGTGGGAGTACGCTGTTTTTCTAAAATGATAATAAATAAGAATGATGACAGAAAGCTAAATAGGTGCACCTATTGGAAATCATTTCATGGAAGTTTTGACATTTTTTTTTCCCGAAGAAGGTGGAGATGGGACTGTTAAGATCTTTTTCACAATGGGCTAATCAGCACATTTCAAGTGGCATTGCAGCTAAGTATTAAACGCAGATAGAGTTCTATAATTTTCTTTATTAGTAGACAAAGAAATAGGCTGGATAAGTCCAAAACCTCTGCTTAAAGGATGAATAATGAATGAATAATGGTACATCTCTGTTCATGACTGAATTTTACCCCTGTGAGTTTCATTTTATTGCTTTTACACAATGACCCTTTGAATCATAAACACTGGAAAATAATGTCTCTTTATGTCACATATTATTAACCCCACAGAGCTGTCCGTAAGAACCCAGAATGGAGCTAGACAGAGCGAGGTTTATGTTGGGCTATTCTCACATTAAAGGATTTTGAAATGATTTGGGTGTTTGTCATTTTAGAGCTTAGGACTTCAGCTGCTGAGAAGCAGGATGAGCTGTCAAAGGATTGCATTAAGCATGGATGCCAAGAAGTGATTGAGCAGAGGGAATTCAATATATAAATCCAATCCATATCATCTGGACACTTAGCAAGAGAAATGCTCTGCATTGGAGGAGATCCAAGATGGTCACCAGGGACTAAGCAACCTGCATCTCTCTAACTGAGCAGAACATGAAGGACAAAACCAACTGCAAGTAAACTCAGGCAACTTAAGCAGTTTGGATGGAGGAAGCACCCTGCATTTCCCAGAGGACTCTTGGAACTCACAGGGACCAAGGAGGAGAGAGTCTGGGTGCCCGACATTAAAGCCATGGGGACCATCCCCGGCAGGCACTAGACTCGCCTAGGCTCTGCTGCCTTACCTTGTACAGAAGAGGGATAAGTGCTCTTAACCATGGTCTGGGACGGTTCCCCTTCTCCCAGCCACATGCAGGTTGTTAGACTCATGTCAAAGGTGACCTGGTTAGGGCACAACTGTGTGCTGCTGAGGCTCATGTGGCATTCCAAACCCACCCAAGCTCAGAATGCCTGTAGACAGTTAATGCATGAGAGTGCATTCCCTGTTGGTAGTGCCTGGAAGCCAGCTCCCAGGCCAGAAACTCATTTAGTGCCTGCTGCCAGCATCTGGCAGCCAGTCACCGGGCCCCACCGCCGCCTGACCAGCAAGATTTACCTGCCCAAAGAACGGGTCTCACTGCAACGGACAATCTACTGTTTTTAAGTACTGAGCAGCAGACTTGATGGAGGAAGGGGAGTTATGAAAATCACCTGGGAATCCTGTTTCCTGGCAAGTTTCTGGGCTCTAAACAGTGCCAAAACTTCTGCAGTGTTCCCAATTTCCAAGGGGCCCATTCCCCCATCCGATTCTCATACAGCTCACAATGCGGGTATCAGAAAGCAGTCTGGTTGGCCTGACAATCAGACAAACTCGACAACAAAAGGTCACTTTGCATTCTGAGCACTGCTCAGCAAAAGTAAATGCTCTGTCTCTCCCTATGTGAACTCATTTGAATGGCAGAAGAGGCCCTAGGGCAGCAAGACCATATCGAGCTATAAAATAACAAAACTGGAGAACAATAATAAAAAGAGAAGCGTTGTTCCTCACAGATGAGGAAGAACCAGTGGAAAAACGCTAGCAATTCTCAAGGCCTTAAAGAGGCATCACCTACTGAAGCAGCTCCCAGGCCACAAGCAATGGAACCCACCCAGAACAACCTGTTCCTGATGACAGACATATAATTCAGAGAATGCATGCCAGAAACAATTAAGGAAGACCACAAGAAGTTGAAAGCAAAGATCACCCAGGCAACAAAAAGCCATGCAGGAAGAAAAACAAGAGCTGGATAATATGAGAAAGGTCCGTTCTGAAATACTGGAAATGAAAAATTCCCTCCTGGAATTTTAAAGCACAATAGTAGTCTTAGGAAGCAGAATTGATCAGACGGAGGAAAGAATCTCAGAGCTTGAAGATCAAAATAACAAACTAGCCTAGTCTGACAAAAACAACAAGAAAGAACTCAAGCCGACAAGAGGTGTGGAACTATGTTAGGAAACCAAATCTACCTTTGATTGGTATCCCTGAAATGGAAGGGGAAACTGAGAACACCAGGGAACAAGCCTTTGATGATGTAATCCAAGAAAATTTCCCTTATATTGCTACAGAGGCAGTCATCTAAATGCAAGAGCTATTCTCCAGATGTCCATTCTACCCAAGGCTATCTACAGATTCAATGCAATACCTATCAAATTGCCATTATCATTTTTGCACAGTTCTAGAAAAGATACTATAGAAATTTATGTGGAAGCAAAAAAGAACATGACTAGCCAAAGCAATCCTTAGCAAAAGGAAAAAAGGTGGAGGTATCACACTTCCAGACTTTATATTACAAGGCTACAGTAACCAAAATGGCATGGTATTGGTATAGGAATAGGCACATAGGCCAACGGAACAGGACAGAGTATCCGGAAATTAAAAACACCATCTCTTCTTTGACAAAGCTATCAATAACAAACATTGAGGAAAGGAAACCATATTTAGCAAATGGTGCTGGGGAAACTGACTAACCATATGCAGAAGAATGAAATTGGACCCCTACATATGACCATATACAAAAATCAGCTCCACGTTGATTAAGGTTTTAAATTAAAAACATTGAACTATAAGAACCTTATAATAAAACATAGAAAACACCCTCCTGAGTAAAATTCACTTTTTTGTATTCTGTTTATCCACTTATTTGTCAATGAATGCTGGATTTGTTTTTATCTTTTAACTATTGAGCATAATGTTGCTATAAAAATTAGTGGACAAATATCTCCTTGGGTCTTGCTTCCATTTTTTTGGATATAAACTCAGAAGTGGAATTGCTGGATCTGATGATAATTCTCTGTTTAATTTTAGAAGGAACCATCATACAGTTTTATATTTCAGCTGCACATTTGTAAATTTCGACCAGCAATACATAGGGTTCAAATTTATTCATATTCTTGTCAAAACTTATTATTTTTCATTTTGTTGTTGTTTGTTTGTTTTGCTTTGTTTTGTTTGATAATTGCAATCCATTTTTCTAAATGTGAAGTGGTATCTCATTGTAGTTTTGATTTTTATTTTCCTAATGATTAGTGATGTTAAACATCTTTTTATATGCTTATTGGTCATTTTATATCTTTTTTGGAGAAATGCCTATTAAAATTTTTTACTCATTTTTGAGTTGGATTATTTGGATTTTGTTTTTATTGTTGCTGGGTTCTAAGGGTTCTCTATGTAACCTGGATATTAATTCACTCTTACATACATAATGTTAAAAATTTTGTATTTTAAAGATGTGGGCTACAATTCAGGGTTAGGTATACAAATGGTTCATTAGGCAGGTATCTTTGTTGACGAGGTGCATCAGCCCCCTCCCCCGGCAGTTTTCCACTACTACCATTCCTGCCCCTCCCCCGCCAATCCCCCCCCACCCCCGCCCCGGCAGTTTCCCACTAGTGCCAATCCTTTTCTTACCGTATTATGATAATTGTTCAAGGTCCGGTTATGAGTGAGAACATGCGGTACTCAGTTCTTTGTTTCTACCATAGAGCACTCAGTATTATAGACTCTAAGTCCATCCAAATTGCTACAAAGTTCATAATTTTGTCTTTCTTTATGACTATGTAATATTCCATCATGGATACGTACCACATTTTTTTTCTTTTTAAATCCAGTTCTCTTTCAATGGGCAGCATGGTCCTTTCCATGTGGTTGCTATTGTGAAAAATGCTGCAGTAAACATGCGTGTGCAGGTATTTTTTTTCATAAAGTGATTTGAGTTCCTCTGGCTATATTCATTCCCAGCGGGGGATAGCAGGGTCGTATGGAAGATCAATTTTTAGAGCTTTTTGGAGTCACCACGCTGTTTTTCACAGCGATTTTACTAGTCACACTCTCACCAACAGTGCGGAAGTGTTCCCTCTTCCCTGCATCTTCTCCAGGATCTGTTGGTTTTTGAGTTATTGATGATGGATATCCTGGCTGGGGTTAGTTGTTATCTCAGTGTGGTTTTAATTTGAATTTCTTTGATGATTAGTGAAGTTGAGCATTTTTTCATGTTGACTGCTCATATGTCTTCTTTTGAGAAGTGCCAAAATATATAAATACATGTGTTTTGCCCACTTTGTAATGGGGCAAACAAGCTTCTGCAAAGCCAAAGAAACCATCTCAAGATAGCGAAGAAACAGCTCACAGACTGGGAAACAATATTTGCCAATTGTATATCTGACAAAGGCCTAACACCTAGGATCTATAAGAAACTCAAACGTGCCAAAAAGATAGGTATATGATTTGAAAAATTCTTTTTTTAGCTGAGTGGGGTGGGTCTGCCTGTAATTCCAGCTACTTGGAAAGCCTGGGGGAAGGATTTCCTGAGCCCACCAGGTTGAGGCTGCAGTGCCTGTGAGTGTGTCACTGCGCTCCAACCTTGGCAACAGAGTGAGACTCTGACTCAAAATATATATGTGTGTGTGTGTGTGTGTGTGTGTGTGTGTGTGTGTGTGTATTTTTTTTTCCCCTCAAGTTCTACTGGTTGCCATTTTGTGTTGATAGTGTCCTTTAATGCGCAAATATTTTTGTTTTTAATTTTGACAAAGTCCGATTTGTCTATTTTTACTTTGGTTGCCTATGACTTTGATATCAGATCAAATAAATCATTGCAATTTCAATGTCATGAAGATTTTCTCTTTTTTTATTTGAGTGGTTTTTTTTTTTTACTTTTAGCTCCAGCATTCAAGTCTTTGGTCCATTCTGAGTTAATTTTTATATGAAGTAAAGTAAAATATTACCCTAATTTTTTGCATGTGGATATCATATTTTCCCCAAAATGATTTATTAAGAAGATTGCTATTTACCCATACAATGGTCTTGGGATTCTTGAGGAGAAACATTTGTCTATATATGTGCCTATATTTTTGGGCTACTTATGCTGTACCATTGGTTTACACGCCTGTTTTTATTCCAGTATCAAAATATTTTTATTACTGTAGTTTTATAGCAAGTTTGGAAGTCAGGAGGAGTAAGGCCTCCAAATCTTTCCTTCTTGCAGAACATTGTATTTGACTATTCAGAATCCCTTGGGCTTCCATTTTGGATGGACACTGTAAAAAATACTGTGCGGATTTTGACAGATGTAGTATTGAATCTGTAGACTGCTTTGGTTAGTATTCACATTTTAACAATATTAAATCTAAAAATATGGGATGTTGTCCTTTTTATTTATTTATTTTTTCTTTTCTTTCAAGTTTTGTTTTTGTTTTTGTTTTGTTTTTAGTTTTCAGTGTATAAGACTTTTGTCTGCTTATATGTTTTCCCAATAATATGTTGTTTTTAGTGTTATTGTAAGTGGAATTTCTCTTATTTTTTTCTGTTTAGATTATTGTTAGCATACAGACTAGCAAATAATTTGGTGTTTTCACTATTTTATGTCATTATGCATCCTGTATCTTTGTATAATTCATTTGTTATTTTAAGAATTTCCTTTTTGCATGAAATTTTTACTGTTTTCCACATAAGATCATGTCATTTGCAAAAACAAAATTACTTTTTCTTCCAAATATTGATTCTTTTTTTTTTTTTTTTGCCTAATTGTTCTTATTAGCCCTCTCTGTACTATGTGGAAAAAATTTAAAAAGCAGGCACCTTTAAAATATGACAAATTGAACTTGTATTGAAAAGAAGTTATCAGGCAACTTATTTTTTTGAGGTAAGAGAAAAAGAGAGACAAAAATAAATAAAGTGAAAAGAGCACAGTAGGAGAATTGCAAAACAATCTAATTTACAAATGCAAAAATATAATAAATTCAGAATTAACAAGTAGGGTCCAACAGTATATTAAAACATATTAGTTTATTATTAAATAAGATTATTTTGAGAAACCCAAATCTCTGAAAATATAAGGAAATTTCTAAAAATAACTAATTGGAATAACACACAGCAAAAATACAGCAATATACTTAATCATGGGAAGTAAGAAAAAATTCCATAACAATGCAAAATAAGAACATTTACCTTCCATCCATGTAATACAAAAATAAAATAAAAATTTATGTAAAAAACAGAGGACAACATTCTAATAATTTTCTGCTTATATAATAATATATAATAGAAAAGTCCAAGTAAAGCAACTGAAGAATTATAACAAAATAAGGTATGTTATTAAAAAATCAGATTCAAAAGGATTGTTGGATATAGTACAATATTTTTGTTTTTGCTAAATATTCAAAGATAAAGAAGAAAAAAACACATTTAAAGTCCAAGAAAACATGTCTGCAGGTAAGAGTTCATTCTCAATCTGATAGCTGTTATTTTTTAACCATATGATTAAAAATTTCTACACTATAATATACAATTGAGATAAAAAATATACCACTTTTATAAATCCATGCTGTGTTAAAACCTGTATTACTATCCCCATCTGTCTGAAACCAATCATGGGATCCAATTACTAATCTATATTCTAGTAAGAAAAAAATAAAGAAAACAGCGACTGTTTAATGAGTATATAATTGTGTGTACCTCTGTAATTTTCAGAAAAAAAAATGAATTCCTGGAATCCTATAGACAAAAAATCCTTATAAAAGTGACTGTTTGTTTACTCACATCACCTTCCTTCCGTCCTTCCTTCCTTCCTTCGACTTTGATATCAGATCAAATAAATCATTGCAATTTCAATGTCATGAAGATTTTCTCTTTTTTTATTTGAGTGGTTTTTTTTTTTACTTTTAGCTCCAGCATTCAAGTCTTTGGTCCATTCTGAGTTAATTTTTATATGAAGTAAAGTAAAATATTACCCTAATTTTTTGCATGTGGATATCATATTTTCCCCAAAATGATTTATTAAGAAGATTGCTATTTACCCATACAATGGGTAATAAAGAAAACAGCGACTGATTAATGAGTATATAATTGTGTGTACCTCTGTAATTTTCAGAAAACAAAATGAATTCCTGGAATCCTATAGACAAAAAATCCTTATAAAAGTGACTGTTTGCTTACTCACATCACCTTCCTTCCTACCTTCCTTCCTTCCTTCCTTTTGCTCCCACCGTATTCCTCTTTCTTCCTTTCTTTTTCTTTTTCATTGATTTTATCTCCCTCTCTCTCTTCCTGTCTCACTTTTTGAATTTTTCCTTCTTTCTTTCTTTCCTTCCGTCTTTCCTTTCTTCTTTTCTTTCTTCCTTGCTTCTTTGTGGTGAGGATGAACTTCTTTAGGACAACCGCTCTTGCAAAACTCAGAGCTCATAAAAAGTTTTCAGTTCTGTAGTCTTCAGTACTAAAAAGTCACACAGAACTTCAATTATGCAAAAACTCCAGTCGTTGCTAAGAAAGAAAGTAAGGTAGCAATTAGGACACATGTAGAGAAATATGAGAGTGAATTGTTGATCAAAGTCATAAAATAAAACTGAAAGATCAAAACACAAGCATTTTCTGAGACTTTGGTTAAATGAACAGGATTTGATACTTGAACACACTTTATTGGCTTAAAAATTCAAGCATCATGTTCAGTAGTACAGCTAAGTCATGCATTTAATGTTTATATTGGTGCTTAACATTGTCTTCTGTGAGACCAAGTGCAAAGCTTCTGTGAGACCAAGTGCAAATATAAAATTCATACGAGTAACCAAGAAGTAGAAAAGAGTTACTAAAAATGTCTTACTACCTAATACTTATTAATATTTGTCTTTGCTCCTGCAGCATTGTTCAAGAAGATGGAAAAAGCCTTCAGAGAGTTCTACAAGCAGTTGTGAAAAAAGGGTAATTTAGTCATAATGCATTTTATTACTATCAACTTACCTCATCTAGATGAAATAAATAAAGCAAAACGAGAATTGCTGTCATTACATATGTCCAAACTGACTCCCAAAGGAAGCTGTTTCAGTATTTCTCCCAAATCTGCTAACTATGTAACTAATTGTTCATGGTTTTCAAAATTAAAATATACATTCCTTTTTGATGAAAAAGTGTGAAATTTCTATCACTATATTTATCAGTTTCAGAAATGAAAAGGCAGTGATTGACACCCCTTCATAATTGATAAAGAAATTAGTGCATGTACAGTTTCTCTCACATGATCTACCCCTACATCTCCTGGTTTTACGGGGATCAAATGAGATATTTTTCCAAAACAATGATTGTTAAAACAATTTTATGTCATTTGACTATTATTTTAAGAAATGTAACATTTACATGGTGTACCATATTATAGTTATATACATTTGATTTAATTTTTAAATGAAAAAAATGCTTCTCTGTAAATTTTTTCATATGCAAATTTCTAAGTTTTCTCTGAATAGGTTTCATTTTTTATTCAAAGCTTGAAGTGCATATTTTTATTCCAAGACAAATCAATGGTAATAAAGTTATTAAATGCTTCCATATCTAAGGTTTCTTTGCCTTGAATTCATATGTGCACAACCACTTAACTAGATTTAGATATCTAAATTCAACACAGATTTATCTTCAAAACTGAACATTATATTCTATTTTATTCCAGAATATGAATATGATTTTGTAGAGTAGAAGTCTGAGAACAAACTAATTTTCTTTAATACTTTTACTGAGTCTAGATGTCTGTAGGATTTTTGCGTGTATTTGCTTAAAGTTAAACGCTCAACAATATAACCTCATGCCTCATACTTCCACCTATCTTTGGGACCAACTAGATAATGTTTATCAACAAATTCCTTTAGCACAGATATTTTTATCTTTAATTTTACTTTCTCTGTTTGAGAAGTTCCAAATTTATGGATTTAATATGTCATTGTATGCACATTTTCAGAGAAAAACTGTATTATTCCTTGAAAATGTAACCAAATTATTTTCTTTTCTCTATTAAAAACATTTTCAGGTAACCCCCTTGGGTACTCTCCCACTGTGAGAGCTTTTCTGTCCTCTCAATGAATCCTGTTTTCTAAATAATAGTAATTATATTAATAACTATTATTATTATTTCACAGTTCCTATAGTTTGTTTGTTTATGTTGTTGGTTCTTCTTAGAATAGGAACATTTTTATACAAGTCTGCTTTTTTTTTTTGCTTTTCTTTTTTTCCTGCAGAGATTTTTTGTCTGTTTACTATAGTAAAACTTTAATAATTCTTTTGGGAATACAGTTAGAGGTCAAGGGACTTGTATTTCTAAATTTGACAGGACAATGTTATAGTAGGTGCAACAGATAAAACCAACAATTTCAGTAGCTGAACACAAAAAAAGTCTAACAATCCAACTGACACCTCTTTATAACAGACCTCTAAATATAACACTCTTGATTCTTTTTCTCTCTGACTGAAGAAAGGGTATAATGAGCAATGACTTTGAGTAGGGCTTGGGGCTTGTTCCCTGGGTCTCTTGGCTGTTCTTTTACTGAACAATGACTGCCCATCCAGGAACTACATTTTTCTTGGGACTCTTGGCCGTTCTTTTACTCCCTACGTCAAGATCTGAAAAAAAGTATAGCTTTCAAAAGCAGAAGAAAGTTGTGACCTACAGAAATCTATAACTGGAAGATACGAGGTATAGGAAAAGTTTGTCCTGTGGTAACAGGGTATGTGAGCTACCCTAGAACCCAGAAAAGAAAACTCTCCTCCACTGTTCTCTGTTACTTTATACTGCAAGGCTCAATATTATAACTGGTAAGAAGGATATTTCAAGACCCAGCTTTGTCATGACAAAGAAAGCAAAATGAGTGAATTATGTTCACACAACATTGGTAAAAATGAGTCACATGGTAGCATTCAGATAAAAAAAAAAAAAAGGCCAGAAAAATGTAGCTCCTGGATGGACAGCCATTGTTCAGTAAATGGTATGCCAGGGCATCCAAATTTGGAATTTTGATAGAAGCAACCATTTCTGTTACAATTCATACTATCCATATATTTGTCAATTTAGGTAGGGTTGAGAGGAATCTGAGATTTATAAATCTTATTTATTGTCATTCTACTGTAATCGTTGTTAAATGAACTGTGAGCCAGCTCTACTGATATTAAGAACTATACAAATCCCACCGGTATTGATTACCTACTTTGTATGAGACAGTCATGTTGATGAGAAATTGAGTCACAGATGAATCAGATAGTCTCTGCCTTTATGCTTTGAGGAAAGCATAATTGCCTTGGATGTAGTAAACATTGCACTCTTACTCTAAGGTTATAAAAGTAGTTCCCACTAAATTATTTTTTTGGTCTAGAAGAATTTTGGCCTAGAAAATTTCCCTGATGACATTGTATTCCCCTTATTTAGCATTCTTGACTCCAGCTCTTATACCTCCAAACTGAGGGTATTAGTTATATTTTTAAATCCCTGTACTTACTTTCTGCAGGGCTTGTTCCTCCTCGTGGCCTCATCCTTCACGGGATTACCTGGACTTGTTTAAATGAAATCACAGAGAAGCAAAATAGCCAAAGCAGAGGAGCACTATCTCTAGGTCCAAGAATGACAGCTTTCACAATGAACTCTTACATTCTACTCATCTAAATAAGTTATCTAAATAAGCCAGATTCAGTGTGGAAAGGACCACACAAGAGGTGAATTTAGCAAGTACAATCCATTGATGTCAGTTTTATAATAATCCGTTGCATCACCACAGAACAAGGAGCATTTTGTAGCTCTTTTGAAGGTATACATCATTTTAAATATCCTTCTATGGATTATATAAACATAAGAATATTTTCAGTATCACCCATTCTCACGTTCTCTTGTTCGGACTATTAAGCAAGTAATCACTTACAGAATACTTGCAAAGCATAGCATAGTGATTAAAGTAATAGATGTTAGAGACAGAAGACCTGAATTCAAATCTGGGATAACTATTGGCTGTTGCAAAATTGTATTATTCTTTGAGTCTCAAATTCCTATTGTACAATGGGATGAGAAAGCTTATGATAGGAACAAAACTTATAGATTAAATTTTAAAAAGACTGAGAAACTTTCTGGGATATTGTAACCTTCATTAGCTGTGCAAATATAACATTGTATATAAAACTGGAGGTAGATGAGAAAGAACAAAAAGATATACAGATGAATGTTTAAGTGTTTTGATGAATGTATTTTCAAGATTCTACGGGAGCTCAGAAATGGGACAGGGAAACAAGATGAAAGATGACTCTAAAAAGATGAGTAAGAGAAAAGGGACCATGAATTCCAGGAAGAAAACCAAGCCAGTGAAAAGGCACCCCAGGGGAAACTGAGGTGGGATTGTCACGGTCAATCAGCAGGAGAGGATCAGAGACGAAGGTAAGTGACAAAAGTATATTGTGCTCTAGGTAAGTTTTGCGACCCCCCCCCCACTGGAATTGGTGGAAAGTTATAGCTACCTTTTATGTAGAGCAATGCCATGCATAGATTTGCAATTTAAAAAACACTCTATCAGTAAAGTTATAGGAGTTTTAAAAGACTCTCAGAGAGACTTTCTACACCTTGGTATCTGGTTTTATGGTGCTGGTTGCAAGTTAGAAGAAGGTGTTGACATTTTAATGTATAAGAAAAGATTTTTATATAGATACTACTCCTTAGTAACATAGCTGCTGATAAAATGAAAGTGTATGCGGATACTCATGAATATGAAAGAGTTGTCCAAACCATACTACAGGTCCATTTATTAAAAAGTTTCTCCATCTATAAAGCTAAGAAAATTAGAAAATCTTTTTTCTTTTCTTTTGTTCACTAGAAGAAGCTCACCTAACCTGAACTCATTTGTGGTCAAAATTGACTGGAAATGATGTTCCATATTTACCATCTTAAGATTTCCCACTTAGGCAATATTCAGATGTTTGTGTTTTCTTAACCTCAAGGAGGTATACTATAAAATACATCATGCATACATTGTATTACCACTCTTAATTCAAATATATACGTGTGAAGGCTGAAATACTTCTGGTTCCAGGAGTTCCGTTTCATGAGATTGTGCCCCGTGCTATATAATTACAAGAATATAATAAAATCATAATTCAAGTGAGAGCAAAAAAAAAAAAAAAGCCAAAATGTATAATTAAATGCATTTAAAACAAAAAATATGCATATACACTTAAATCATCTAGCACCAGATTATCATTAACTTTCAGTTTGGTTGACAACACCAAATTTTGCCTAACCTTGTTATAATCAGTGATGACTGTGATGAAGCAGTTTGAATAAACAAGCCTGTTATGACTGTCATGTCTTGTTAAAGGAAGATACAAAAAGAGAGCTGGGGAAGACCACTGCATATGGTCAGGAGATTGAAAAAGCAAGTGCTAACTAGAAACGAGAAGACGAGCCCACAATGCTGTGCTTGAGCCATCTGCTTACAAACTGGCGCTCCAGAATTTGCAAGCTGAATATTTTATTAAAAGATCCTAACATATTTGTGTATTATTTTAGATGGCTAAAATGGCATTAATATAGGAAAGCATTTGGAATCATTGTTTGCCAACTCTGACTCCTCCCAAATTGAAAAGGTTTCAGGAGGATGAAATTGAATTTCTTTAAGTTATTTTTTGTTTTCCATAATTCCTAGTACAGTTTTACTCATGTACTTTGCATCAACAAACTCCTGTTGGATGTGTTTATCCTCAGGGGCCCTCTTCTATGCTTCTAAGGCATCTTTAAAGTTACAGAGGCTATTAATAGCAAACAATGTTCACTTTATGTATCTCTTAGTCAGTCATGGCTATGTGAACAAACCCTAACCTAGCTTTTCCAAGGCCACATGAAGCATAAAGTATACATGGCTTTTTCTCTGGAGGATGAATCATGAATCCTTTCATTTCCTTATCATCATAGTATATATTGAATTCCATAACATACTGTAATCTTATTCAATTACATAAAGTCCTCTTTTGGTTATCTAGAATGTGTTGCACATATCATTTACAGGCAAAAAATATGAGACACTAGATGGGTATTATTCTATCAGAGGTCACTCAAATATGAGCATGTCCTCATCTAACTTTCTTATATGAATGACAACCTGGTTAAGTAGAGCATTTTTGAGACATATTACTTCATCTCAAATTTACAGACGGTTTAATCACTTTCCTGACAATAATACTGTAGAGAAGTCTAATGTCATTGTGTTTTTTTTTTCTTTCTGTGTGGTGCTGCCTTTGTGTGTGTGTGTGCGTAGTGCTTAAAGAATTCATAACTTGATCTTGAAGATCATGGTTTTCACAAGAATATGTCAATTTTACCATTTGCTGATGTGTTGGGTGAAACAGTATATTCTAGTGATTTTGTAAAATGTCTTCATGGTTCAATAATTTGGTAAATGGCATATACTTTTTATCCTTGAAAATCACAAGGCATACCAGCATATCAAGGCTCTGAGAAGCCCTGATATCGAGAAACCTAATGAACTCTTCTTTTTGCAAAGCTTTACAAACTCATTTGAATATTCAAGCATTTGTTTCCTGTGTCTGCCAGCCACATCCTGTAGACATCCCCAAATTTAAAGAATACTTTTTGACCAGACAATGTAATGTTCACACAGATGTTCACTATATTACAAGTTTTCTTTTTAAAATTATCTCTTTTCCTTATGTTTAATGCATATTGTTTATAATTATGCTGATGCATATTTGGTTTTATAGCATTCTTCTTTTATGTTGTTTAGCTTCTTGTATTGTTTCCGTTTGCCTCACAATGAACTTTTTGCCTCACACTGTTATTTTATCTTATTTTATAGAATCGATGCTCCATAAATTTGACTCAGATAATAGCAGATGCTTTAAAGTTTACTTCTCTTCCCCACAGTGAATTTGTTGAAAAATATGTACTTCTGTCTTTTTTACGTTCTGTTTCTTTGACAGAAGAAAAGATTTTCTTGGGTTTAATATTAATTTGTTCTCCTTTTTACATAAAATGAGACCACTGTAAGATTTTTAGTGTTTATTACTAAATCCAAAGAAGGATAACTGTCTTTTACCCTTCACATTTACATTTAGATGTCTTTTTTCAAATGTGTATCTGGTAGGTTGATTCAGCATCATAGATCCTACAAAGGGCCGGGACCATGGGGAATGCAGTAGATGAAATTCGTGACCCCTTCCGGGCACCAAATCTCAAAAGGTTTATCTGATTTCTTTTCAACCTACCACATCTGGGAATGGCATTCACATTTTATGGAAAAAACTCTCTCATTTCTCCACTCCCTCTACTAAGTTTCTTAGTTGATTCCTCTCATGGGTTTCAACAGGAAGAACAATCCTGTCTTCAATGATACCACAAGGGATCCCACCATGGTGTGACTTCTTGAATCCTGGGTCTCCTAAGTTATTTTTACTAATTTTCCTAGCCCCGTTTTTGACACTACCAAGGGTAAAGAACATGGATGTCTCACTTATCTTTCAGGAGTCATAGCTGATGTCTTTCTTCGAAGTGTAATTACCCATTTCTTGGGCATTCAAAATACAATCCCCGCTATTCTGACTGACATTTGTCCAAGGCTGCTCATCAGGACAGCACATTTCTTTTCTCTTTTTTTTGCAATAATGTATTTTTTAATTTAGGCATGCACATGTTTTAGACATAATATAATCACATAGTTAGTCTACAATATAGCATAACCGTAATATTTTTTGGTGAGTATTCATCACCTTAAGTGTTTTGTCATTTTTATGTGTTGGTAATGGTTCAAGTCCAAAAGAAGAAGTCATTCTGAAACTTACATAATATTATAGGTTAGTCACCCTAGTCGGCTACCAAACTTTAGAACATTTCTACTACCTAACTATATGTTTGTACCCGTAACCAACCTTTCTTCATTTCTCCCTCTTCTTCCCAGTCACCCTTCCCAGACTCTGGAATCTGGTATCTATACTCTATGTCCATGAGATCAGAATTTCTACCTCCCCCGTAGGAGTGAAAGCATGCAGTACTTGTCTTTCTGTGCCTAGCATAATGACCTCCAGTTCTATTGATGCTGATTCAAATGACTGGGTTTTATTCTTTTTATGACCAAATAGTATTCCACTGTGTATGTGTGTGTGTGCATAAAATTTTCTTTATCCGTGGATCTGTTGATGAGCACTTCGGCTGATTTCTTATCTCTGCTGTTTTGAATAGTGCTGTGACAAACATACGAGTGCAAGTGTCCTTTGATATACTGATTTATTTTTTTAATATAGCTACCCAGTCAGTAGTAGGATTGCTGGATCAAATGGTAGTTCTATTTTTCAGTTCTTTAAGAAATCTCTATACTGCTTTCCAGAGAGGTTGTCCTAATTTACATTTTCACCAACAACGTAAAAGAGCTCGCTTTTCACTGCCTCCTCACCAACATTGGTTATTTTTTTGTCTTGTTAATAATAGCCACTCTAACTTTTGTGGAAAAAAACGCTTTATTGTGGTTTTGATTTACATCTCCCTGATTATTAGTGATGCTGAGCATTTTTCATATACCTGTTTGCCATTTATATGTCTTCTTTTGAAAAACGTCTATTCATGTACTTTCTCCGTTTTAAATGAGATTATTTGCATTTTTACTGTTGAGATGTTTGAGTTTCTTGCAAATTATGGATATTAGTTCTCTGTCACATAAATGTTTTGAAAATATTTGCTCCCATTAAAGAGGTTGCCTCTTCATTATGTAGATTCCTGTTTTTGCTGTGCAGTTCTTTTTAGTTTAATAATAGTCTTATTTGTCTATTTCTGTTATTGTCAGCTGTGATTTTGAGGCCTCATCCATAAAATCTTTGCTCAATGTCCTAAAGAGTTTTTCCTATTTTTCTCCTAATAGTTTTATAGTTTCAACTCTTACATTTAAGTATCTAACCTATCTAACCCATTATCTGCAAAAGACAATTTGAATTCCTCATTTTCAATCCAGATGACTTTTTTTTTTTTTTTTTTCTTGCTTGATTACTCTGGATAAGACTTCCACTACTGTGTTCAATAGGAGTGGTGAAAGTAAGCATTCTTATCTCCTTCCAGATTTTAGAGAAAGACTTTCAACTTTTCTGCATGCAGTATGAAGTCAGTTTATTGTATATGACCTTTTTATATTGAAGTATGATTCTTCTATACTTTGTTAAGGTTATCATGGGATGGCGTTGAATTTTGTCAGATAATTTTTCTGCCTATTGAAATTATCATATGGTCTTTGTTATTCATTCTGTTATTGTGATGCATCATGTTTTTTTGATGTATGCAAGTTGAAAGATCCTTACATCCCTGGTGTAGATTCCACTTGATCCTGGGGTATTATTTTTTTGATGTGATGCTGAGTTTAACGTATTCGTATTTTGTTAAATATGTTTGAATCTTTATTTATCAGAGGTATTGGCCAATATTCTTTTTATTTTTTTAAATTTAGATTTGGTATCAGGGTAAAGCTGATCTTGTAAAATGAGTTAAAGAGGATTTCCTCTCTTCAACTTTTTAAAATAGCTTGAAAGTGGTATTTGACCTTTATACACATGCAATCATTCAACAATGGACCCATCAAGTCCCGGGCTCTTCTTTGTTGGGAGATATTTTATTACAGATTTCAATCTCACTATTCATTATTGGTCTATTGAGGTTTTTAAATTTCTTTCTTTCTAATTCAATTTATGTAAGTTGTAGATTTTCAGGAACGTATCCATTTATTCTAGGTTTTCTGTTTGTCAGTTGTTCCATAGTAGTCTCTGATGACATTTTGTATTTCTTGTTACCAGTTGAAATGTCTTTTAAAAAATGTTCTGATTTGGTGTATTTGGGTCTTCTTTTCTTGGTTAGTCTAGTTAGCAGTTTATTCATTATAGTTATTTTTTCAAAGAACTAACTTTTCATTTTATTGATTATGTGCATTTTTCATTGTTTATTAACTGATGTTTAATATTTCTTTTTTCTGCTAATTTGGGATTTGGTTTGTTCATGCTTCTCTAGTATCTTTTAAAAATTTATTTATAGCCGGGCTCGGTGGCTTAGCCTGTAATCCCACGCTTTGGGAGGCTGAGGTGAGTGGATTACCTGTGCCCGCGGGTTCGAGACCCGCCTGGGCAACTTGGCGAGGCCTCATCTCTACAAGAAGTCAAAAATGAGCTGGGCGTGGTAGCGTGCGCCTGTAGTTCCGGCTACTCAGAAGGCTGAGGCGGAAGGATCGCCGGAGCCCAGCAGATCCAGGCTGCGGTGGCCGGGAGCTTATTTATTTATTTTCGACCTGGAGTCTCCCTCTGTCGCCCAGACTGGAGTGCAGTGGCCGCTCCCGGCCACGCAGCCTCGACCCGCTGGGCTCCGGCGATCCTTCTGCTCAGCCTTCCGAGTAGCCGGAACCACAGGCGCGCGCTACCACGCCCTGCTCATTTTTGATTTATTGTAGAGATGAGGTCTGCCAAGTTGCCCAGGCGGGTCTCCAACCCGCGGGTTCAGGCAATCCACTCACCTCAGCCTCTCAAAGTGCGGGATTACAGGCTGAGCCACCGATCCCAGCTTAAAAATTTATTTTTTTAATTTTAAAGACGTGGGGCATAATTCAGGGTTGGGGATACAAATGTTCACTATGTAGCTACCTTTGATGATGAGGTGTGGTCTTCCTTCCCTGACAGTTTCCCTCAACTGCCAATCCCGTCTCCCCTCCCCTGGCAGTTCCCTCCAACTGCTAATTCCTTTCTTATAGTATAATGATAATTGTTCAAGGTCTGCTTATGAGTAAGAACATCTGGTACTGTGTTCTTTGTTTCTGTGACAGATCACTAAGTATGATCAATTCTAAATCCATCCAAGTTGCTGCGAAGTCCATATGTTTGTCCTTCTTTATTGTTGAATAATATTCCATTGTGTATATGTACCACATTTTTTAAATCCAGTCCAGCTTCGATGGGCAGCATGGATGGTTCCACATTTGCTAATGTGAATTAAGCTGCAACAAACATGTGTGTGCAGGTATCTTTTTGGCAGAATGACTTGACTTCCTCAGGGTATATTCCCAACTGGGGAATTGCTAGATCATATGGAACGTCAACTTCTGACTTTTCAGAAATCGCCACACTGTCTTCCAAAGAGGCTGCACTCGTATGCATACCCACCAGCAGTGTAGAAGCGTTCCTTTCTCTCCGCATCCTTGCCAGCATCTGTTGTTTGTTTTATTAATGATGGCCATTCGTACTGGTGTTAGGTGGTATCTCAATGTGGTTTTGATTTGTATTTCTCTGATGATTTGTGAGGCTGAATATTTTTTCATGTGTCTGTTGGCTGCCTGTATATCTTCTTTTGAGAAGTGTCTATTCATGTCTTTTGACCACATTTTAATGAGGCTGTTTGTTTTATTTCTCTTTCAGTGTTTGAGCTCCTTGTAGAGCCTAGATGTTAGGCCTTTGTCAGATACACAGTTGGCAAATACTTTTTCACATTCAGCGGGCTTTCTCTACCACTCTCTTAATGGTTTCCTTTGCTTTACAGAAGCTTGTCAGTTTGATGAGGTCCCACTTGTCTATCTTATATCCTCTTATGGTATGGGCACTTGGGGTTTTGATCAGGAATTGGTTGCCAGTTCCAACTTCCATAAGGGTGTTTCCTGCATTTTCTTTTTTTTTTTAAATATATTTCTTATTTTAAAATTGTGGGGTGCAGTTAAGGGTTAGGTAGAATATGCATTGTGCAGGTACCCTTGTTGATGAGGTGTGCCCCCTCATCCCGGACAGATATTGATTATGGTTAATCCCACCTCCCTTCCCCTCCCTGCCCCCACCCCCAGTTTCCTGCCACTGTCAATCCTTTTCTTACAGTATTACAATAGTTGTTCAAGGTCCACTTATGAATGAGAACATGTGATGCTCAGATCTTTGTTTCTGTGAGACGTCACTCAGTATTATAAACTCCAATTCCATCCAGGTTGCTGCGAAATTCATGATTTTGTTCATTTTTATGACTGTGTAATATTCCATTGTGTATATGTACCACATTTTTTTAATCCAGTCCTCTTTTGATAGGCAGCACGGTTGGTTCCATGTTCTTGCTATTGTGAGCAATGCTGCAATAAACATACGGGTGCAGGTATCTTTTTTATAGAGTGATTTGAGTTCTTCAGGGTATATTCCCAGTAGGGGGATTGCGGGGTCATATGGAAGGTCAATTGTTAGAGCTTTTCTAAGATTGTTATAGTTTGAGGTTTTACGCTTAGGTCTTTGATTCATTTAGAGTTAATTTTTGTGTATGGTGATAGGTAGGGTTCTTGTTTCAATCTTCTGCATATGCTCAGTCAGTTTTTCCAACACCACTTACTGAATAGGTTCTCCTTTCTCCAGTGGTTGTTGTTGGAGGCTTCATCAAAGATTAGTTGGTTGAGAAATTGAGACTTTGCTTCCAGAATCTCTTTTCTGTTCCATTGGCCTGTATACCTATTCTTATATCAATACCAGGCTGTTTTGATTTCTGTAGCCTTATAGTGAAGTCTGAAGTCTGGAAATGTGATACCTCCTGCTTTGTTTCCTTTGCTAAGAATTGTTTTGGCTATTCATGGTCATTTTTGTTTCCATATGAATTTCTGTATTGTCATTTCCAGGTCTGAGAAGAATGATGTTGGTAACTTAATGGGTGTTGCGTTAAATCTGTAGATTGCCTTTGGTAGGATGGACATTTTAACAATGTTGATTCTTCATATCCATGAACATGGAATATTTTTCCATTTGTTTGTGTCTTCTTGGATTTCTTTGAGCAGTGTTTTGTAGTTCTCATTGTAAAACTCTTTCACTTCTCTGGTTAGGAAGATACTGAGGTATTTCCTTTTTTTTGACTATTATGAATGGTATTGTGCTTTTTTACTTGGTTCTCTGCCTGCATGATGTTGATGTTGGTGTACAGAATGCAACTGTCTTTTGTCCATTTATTTTGTACTCCGAGACTTTACTAAAGTCCTTTATCAGTGTAAGCACATTTTTGACAGATTTGCTTGGATTTTCGAGTTATAGGATCATATCCTCAGCAAAGAGAGATAACTTTACTGCCTCTTTTCCTATTTGGATAACCCTGATTTCCTTCTCTTGTCTAATTGCTTTAGCTAGGACTTCCAACACAATGTTGAACAAGAGTGGTGAGAGGGCAGCTTTGTCTTGTTCCAGTTTTCAGGAGAAAGGTTTTTAGTTTCTGTCTGTTTAACCATATGCTATCTGTGGGTTTATCATATATGATATATCATAGTTTAGCACTATTTTGAGGTATGTTCCTTCTATACCTAGGTGTTTGAAGATTTTTATCAAGAAGGAGTGTTGGATGTTTATCAAAAGCTTTTTCTGCATCTAATGATATAATTATGTGGTTCTTTATATATATCTATATAGATATAGATACATATCTATTGCTGCATTTAATTACATTTATGTTCTTGAAAATGTTGAACCAGCCCTGCATTCTGGGACTGAAACCTGCTTGGTCATGCTATATGATTTTTGAGATAGTTTTAAACCCGATTTGCTAGAATCTTGTTGAGGATTTTTGAATCTGTGTTCAAAAGGGATATTGACCTGTAGTTCTCTTTTTATGTTTTATCTTTACCCATTTTGGGTATCAGTGTGATGTTAGCCTTCTAAAATGATTTGGAGAGAATGCCATCTTTCTCAATTATCTGGAACACTTTTAATTGGTATTAGTTCTTCCTTGTACATTTTGTAGAATTCTTCTGGAAAGCCGTCCAGTCCAGGGCTTTTTTTTGTAGGTAGTTTTCTTATAACTCGGTCAATTTCTTGGGTTGCTATTGGTCTATTTAGTGTCTCAATGTCTTCTGGTTTCAACTTGGGGAGGTTGTGTAATGTCAGAAAGTCCTCCATTTCATTTAGGTTGTCAAGTTTATTTCCGTACAATTATGCAATGTTGATAAAAGTTTCAACCCACTAACAAGAAAAATCCATCCTAAACATATATGCACCCAACACAGGAGCACCAACATTTATAAAGCAACTACTAAGTAAACTAAAAAAAGATATTGACTCTAATACTATTATGGCAGAGGACTTGAATACCCCACTCACAGCCCTAGATAGATCATCAAGGCAAAAAATCAACGAGGAGATCCGGAACCTAAACTTAACACTCTACCAAATGGACTTAATAGATACCTACAGAAAAGTCTACCACAGAATATACATTCTACTCATCACCACAAGGAACGTACTCCAAGATCAATCACATCATCGGCCATAAATTTAAAATGTTGCTATGCACCTTCTGAGACCACAGTGAAATAAAAATAAATAACACAAACAAAATTTTCCCAAAGCCCACAAAGACATGGACACTAAACGGCATGATGCTGAAGAACAACTGAGTCAACTCTGAAATCAAAACAGAAATTAAAAGATTCCTGGAAACAAATGAAAATAAAGAAATACCTTACCAAATCCTCTGGGATGCCATGAAAACAGTTCTAAGAGGGGAATTTATATCTCCACAAGCACACACCAAGAAAATGAAAAGATCACCAGTTGACAACCTAACAAATCACCTAAGGGAGATGGAACGAGAAGACCACAAAAACCCTAACTTTTGTAGAAGAATCCAGATCACTAAAATAAGAGCCCAAATAGGGGACATAGAAGATGAAAGTATCTTAGAAAACACTAACAAAACAAAAAGCTGGTTCTTTGAAAGAGTTAACAAGGTTGATGGACCCCTAGCCAGAATGACCAAGAAAAAGAGAGAAAAAGCCCAAATAAACACAATTAGAAATAGAAAAGATCAAATTACAACTGACGCAGAAGAAATACAAAAGATTCTCTAGTTTCTTAAGGAGCATCATCAAAGTGTTTATTTGGAAATGCTCTCTCTTTTTTTTTTTTTAACGTGCATTTATTGCTACAAATATCCCTCTGAGGCTCCTTTTGCAAAGAGGTAACTTTCTGTGGGAAAATTATTTCAGCTTCATATTCATCACTGTTATAGCTCTTCTTTCCACTGGATACAAGTGGCACATTCTCCAAATATTTCTCCATCCCAAACTTTAGAGAACTCAATTACTCCAGGAACTTTTCTTAGTAACTTCCTGCCAGACTAAGCTGCTTTTATAGAAAGGAATTACCAGTCTTGCTTCTCCTTAAATGTAGTGGCATCTCAGTGTCACTTTCCCCTACTTTCCAAAAGTGAGCAGGGATCTTTTTGTAACGGGATCTTCAGCAGCTTTTCAGCATTCTCAAACTATTTTCTTACTTGAACTTATAAATAACTTGCGATTTCCAGGCCTTTACTCTCTGACTTTATTACACACACACACACACACACACACACACACACACACACACACACACACACGATTTTTGTTTCTATCTAGTCCAATCTTTACATAAATGCAGAGAATTACTTTCTTACTGTTGTGCTTCATTGTAATTCTAAGTAATTAATTGCATTGACTTACCTCACTCTTGCAGTCCATTGTGATTTTTTTAAACTGTATTTTTACTATTTTAATAACTTTTTAAGCAACCTATTCCCCTGTCCCTTTTTCACAGGCTTTCTGAACATACTTCTAGTTTCTTGAAAGGACGAAATATATGAATGACAGAGAAAGTCAGGACATCATAAGAGCTTTTCTTCCATGCAGTATGCTGTCATATGTCATTATCACCACCTTTCTTTATTTCATTTCTCAAATGACTCATGAAGTGGTAAGATTTGCTCTTAACAGCTTTGATTCAAGTATAATAAATTTTTCTAAAAATCTCCATAGTTTTATTTAAATTATCTCTTCAAAAAATTTTAATGCCTTTATGATTTTCCTTACTGAGTATATTTCTTTTAGTAGTATGCATAAAATCTAGCATCAATAATCTGTTCCAGAGAGCTACTGTCTCTAAATTTTTTTTTCTTCACATGTTGCTATGTGTCTCACTTTTCCAATAATTCCTGAAAAGATCATGCCAATAATGACTTAATTGCCCTGTGCTATGACTTTGTTTAAAGTAACTTGGTACCAAAACCTCAGGTTTTTGTATTAAAACTGTTGCAATATTGTTTCTAAATTACATAAATGCCAAGGTTGGTTGGTTTTGTGTTGCAGATTTTTTTCTTTGAGCAAAAATTACTTGACCTAGATATAAATTGTATTTTTTTCTGACAGAACACAATAATGATAATGGAAAAGCAGATTCAGTATTTTTTTTTGTTGTTGCAAGATGTGCTAATTTTCAGTGATTCCATATTGAAGCCTAATCACTCTTAATGTACTTATACAATGAAGGGTAAGATCAGAAACTTTTAACATTTTAGAAAATGTACAAGGTGTTCTTATTTTAATAACCTTTTGTCCCTGAGAACTATTGCATCATTTCTACTATGGTAGAATGGCAGAAGACTTCTCCTATGAATAGAAGTATCCAGAATAATTAGTTCTTTAAAAATTATATACTTTTAATTCTAGGTCACATTAGGAAGAAGGCAAAGAAATATAATAACAAGGAAGGCAGCTTAAGAAAGACTTGGTTTTAGATCTTTAAATAAAAATAAGTTTCTCCTTTACTCATGTGGCTGATTATTACTGTTAATCTTAAATTGCTAGGTAGATTAAGATGAAATTTATTATAAACCTGAAACAAATTTCCCGAGACTCGGTGGAGTGTGTTCCTTGGTAAATTATTTTTTGTTGTATTTTCAGTAAAAGGGAGCCTGGAGCACAACAGGGAAGAAGTAAAACCATAAGCAGCCCAGCAGGTAGGCCGCCCAGTGTTAGAAAGCTCTGGTGCAATTTAAAAGCAGTTCATGCTTGTCCTGCTTTTTGTGATGTGCCTAAACTAAGGGCATCTAATGCACACAGCAGAGTGAGGCCTATCCTTTCTTCTCATCCTTACATAAATTAAATGTTTTAACATATTTGTGAAAATAGGTGTGCTTTCATGTGGTACTAAATTCCTTCCGAGAGATAAGTAAAAGTATATATTCAATCACCATAAAAGCTAAAGAGTTTTAGGGTACACATAACTCAGAATCTAGACAAAATGTCCAAAATATTAAATACTGGAAGCAACTGTAATTATAGAAAAAGCAGCAAAAGCTTTGTTAAAGTGTTAATTATTAAAAATCAAAATTAGCCAGGCTCGGTGGCTCAGCCTGTAATCCTGCACCTTTGGGAGGCTGAGGTGAGTGGACTGCCTGAGCCCGCGGGTTCGAGACCCGCCTGGGCAGGCGAGACCTCATCTCTACAATAAAATCAAAAAATTAGCTGGGCGTGGTAGCGCGCACCTGTAATTCCGGCTACTCGGAAGGCTGAGGCGGAAGGATCGCCGGAGCCCAGCAGGTCGAGGCTGCAGTGGCGGGGAGCGGCCACTGCACTCCATTCTGGGCGACCGAGTGAGACTCCAACTCAAAAGCAAAAAAAGAAAAATCAAAATGAAAAATGACTTCAGGGTCAACCATAGTGATTTAACTGGACATACCACTAAATATATAACCACAGTCTAGATGTGAAAAGGGCAGAAAATCTAGAAGCTGCAGGAGTAGAGTTTTGTTGCTCAATAAACTCCATGCTCAATCCTTATTTTTCTTGGTCTGGAGACAAGAACTCGAGGTTCTAAGCGACAGTGCAGTTGAAAATTACTGCAACAGCAGGGAGGGTGCTCCAATACAGTTATTACTTTACTGGCTAAAAACTCTCTAACAGACAGTGCTGCAAGGGCTGCTGCATTGTCGTGATGCAAGAGCTCCTTCAGGACCATTTTTGCACACACTTTTCTCATGCCAAGATTTTAAGTTGAGATTTCCCCCATTTTTTTCTATTGATATTTATTTGGTCTGCTATGCTTCACACAGTCAGCCAATGATTTTGACACACAGTTGGATGAATTTTTACAAAGTTTTCATCAGTTCTGCTCATTACTGGCTGTCATGACCTCTCTTCATCAGTGATGCTTTCTCTCTCTCCCCTCAGAAAAACGGGCAATTCTTTTGTACACTGCCATTCTCTTCATGGCATTATCTGCATAGACTTGGACTAACATGTCCCTGACTTAACTTCCACTCTTGCCAAGTTTAGCAAGAAATTGAATGCTTGTTCATTACTCTGATTCAAGCTCCAACATTCTCATGACAACACACTAAAACATGCAACAATAATGAATGCCTCTCAACAAGATCACCACATGTCAACATGAACACAGCTGTGAGACACTGATATACTAAGATTATGAAACATTACCGAGTTGTTTGTACAGTGCTACTAATGTAAGTGCACGGTGGCAAGTTCGTAAACGTAATTGTCAGACCTTGTAAGTAACAAATACATCAGTCTGAAGAAGAGAGAGTCCACCTTTAGCATTTTCACTTGTTCCAACAGTAAGAGTTTGCAACCAAAGCTAACGCATACCCAGAAAAGTGTAGTTATTTCTGTGGTACTTTTCCATGTATGTAAACAGATTTATTCATAACAACAAATAATTTTTTAAAAAAATCTCATAATTATTGGTGTTGTTACTGGTAGTAGTACAAAAATAGAAATAAATTGAATGTCTAACAATAAAAATAAAACATAATCAATCAATGACCTATTAGGTTGGTGATATAAGTGATGCTTACATGTGATTATGAACATAATTATGGCATATATTTTAAAAGTTAATAATATCAAAATGGTTGGATTTAGATATCAATGTAATTATTTTTTGTTTGCGGGTATGCATCCAATTATTCTAACAAATTTGCTTAATAAAATATGCAATAGCATTTCAACAACATAACCAATGTTAATATGAGTTTTATTAAAACACATTGGTTAAACTAACTCTAGGAGTTGCTTCAAATAGCTTTCCAAATTCCAAGGTTTAACATAATACAACTTTGTCACAACTTCAGACTAGTATTCAGCAATCAATAATATCACTTATAGTAGTGATGGCAATCAACGTCATCATATATTCAGAGCCTAACATGTCATAAGTGTTGTATACATTCTATTGCCAATGTCATAAAGTCATGTCAATATACGTTACTATATTTTCTTGACAATTGTGGAAACTAAAAGTTGGAAACCTTAAGTATTCACTCAAGATCACATCACAAATTAGTAAAGCCTGGATTCCACTCTTTATCTGCGTGATTCCAAGTTTAATCCCTTCTCCCTTTGGAGTCATTGCTTCAGCTTTCATTAATTCATTCAAAAGTCAGTTTCTTCAGGGTAGGGTTGAAAGAACACAAGGTGACATTGTCCAAGGCTTCATTCATGATGCTTTGGGCAAAAAGACAATCTGTCTTTGCCTGCACCGGTGTTGAGAACTGTTTTCACATCACTTTAACTTTCTGCTGTGGGGAGACCTCTATCTGACTAGCTATCACCATTCCTTGTTTTACAATAGCCATTAGTTAGGGGTAGTCACTTTTACAGGCACTGACATTCTAATGAAGTAATTTGTCCATGGTTGAGTATAATTATAGTCCAGTTGGCTCAGAAAGGGAGTGTCCAACTGCTCAGATATTTGTTTTATTATCAGCCTTGATTTGAGCTTTAATTAAATAATAATTTATTCAGTATATCCTTCAAAGAAGCCTGCTGCGATTAATACTCATACATCACTTCAAGTGTCTCTATGTACTGTGGAAACCCAATGAATAGTGCTGACTACCTTCATGCCTGGCAGAAAGACACATATTGTTGAGGAAGATGAGATGGAAACAAAGCCAGTTGTGGAAGAGGTAAAACTGAATCAGTTGCTGTTTCATTGGCTAATATAGTGACACAGTCAGGTGTCAGATAAAAGATAGCAGTTCAAAGCCTTGTAATATCAGGAACAGCTGCAAAATTCCAACTGCTGTGCCTACTGGTTTATTTCCCTTGTCATCATAAAGATCAGTTATGACATTTTCACAAACATGCTTGCATTTGACATACCAGGCTTCTCTGGAGTCTAGCTGCATGGTGACCTGGCTTAAACTCCATCAGCCATTGCAAGATAGCACTCCCCTAGACATGTGGCTCTGTGCAGCAAATGGCAGGTGTATACTGTTATCATTAATAATACCAAGCTGTTTATTTCTAGGGAAAGGAGTTAAGATGCATCTACAAGGGAGGGAATTCACTAGCTCTGCACACACCATCTGCATTCTACAGATAAGAATATAAGCACCCAATTATAAGTAAAATATAAATAAAACAAATGAAGTTAGTTAGATCACATACACACCATACACACAGAGTCACAAAGTATTACCAATATAATTGAGAAGTCTAAATGGCAATAAATATTTAAGAAAGGACTTACTATATCAACGGGTCAAATAGATAAAGAACCTGTGATTTATTATTATAATTATTCCTAGCTAAATATGAAACATATAAACTAGATCAATACCCAAGGCCATCTTTTATTTGCACCTCTGATTCCTCCGCTTCCCTCATTTTCTGTTCCCAAGATTGCCCTAATACTCTCTCTTCATCAAAGACAACTATGATTCCTTTTCCCATGACAAACATGTCACATGCTTTTCCTTTCAGGTCAGTTATCAACTTTATGTAGTCACAGATTTCGAGCTCCGGAGCCATGAGGCTAGGGAAACGAAGGGCAACGTTGGAGTTCTCTCTTACGTGAGATTAGGGATTCTTTAAGGTCAGGGAAGCTCAAGCCTTATCCTTGTCTGTTTCTGTGCCCTTTCCTATAATTGCCTGCCACGCTCCATTCAGAGTCTGCCCACTTTTGAATTCTATCCCTAAGTCTCTGAATGGTTGATAGAGTTCTGGTTACCTGCAGTCTGAATTCACTGAAATAATTTCTGAGTCGTTACCTTCTCTGCCACAAACATCAAAGCCATCAGCAAATTGTCACCCTCACCTTTAAAATATGTCATTCATCTGCCAATTCTTTGCTATCTTGTCTGCTACCATCTCAATTTAACCTAGACCATCTTTTACTGGACTATTAGCAACAACATGCAAATGCATCTCTCCGTTTCCAACCTGGATATCCTATGATCATCCTTCAACATACGATCTGATACTACTCTTTAAAATACGAATTATATGGTGTAATCCATTTGTGAAAAAACTTTTAATAAATCTGCTCTCATTAGAATAAACACAAAGACCCTATGATGGTCTAAAAGAACCTAAACTATCTGGTCCCTGTCTACCCCTCTGAGTATATTTTTACGAGGCCCTTACGCCTTCTTGCCAGACATCCTTCTACCTCTGGGCTTTGTGGATTTTGTTCCCTCTGCCTGGAAACTATTCCACAGGGGAGTTTCAGTTAAGTCTGTGTACGGCCTCAAGTGAGGGTCCAGATATATTCTTTTTCATGTGGATTTTCATTCTTTTAAAAATTCCATTTGATGAAAAGACTATGCTTTCTTCACTGAATGGCTTTATCATACTTGTCAAGAATTATTTTACCATATATATCGAGGAGGTATCTAATCAGATCAATTTTTTTAGTAATTTTTCTTGTAGTGGTGAAATACACATAATACAAACTTTACCATTCTAACCATTTAGAAGTATACAATTAACTGGCATTAGACACATTCTCAATGTTGTACCACTGTCACTACTATGCATTTTGAGAATTGTTTAATCATCCCAAGCAGAAACTCTGTACTAATTAAACAGTATTTTCCACTCTCTCTTTCTCCCCAGGACCTTACAAGCTCTATTCTACTTTCTGTCTTTATGATTTTATCATTTCTAGGGATGTACTTCACATAAGTAGTATCATAATCATATCATATTCAATTTTTTTGTGCCTCACTTATTTCACTTAGTAAATGTTTTCAAGATTTATCCATGTTCTAAAGCATGTATCATAATTTTATTTTAAGGCCAAATAATACTTCACTATATGGGAATACAACATTATTAAAAAATCCATTTATCTGTCAATGAAAATCTGAATTGTTTCCAACTATTGGCTATTGGGAATAATGTTGCTACAGACACTGATATACAACTTATTTGCTTCCATCTCCTTTGGGTAGAGACTTAAAAGCGGAATTGCTGAATTCTTTTTTAACTTTTTGAGGAGTAACTAAATTGTCCTTCACATCAGTTTCACAAGGGTTCCAATTTATCCATCCTCACTGATACTTCTTATTTGTCATTTTGTTGCTAATAGCCATACTTATGAGTATATTATAGTATTACATTGTGGTCTTTATTTGATTTCCCCTAATAACCAGAGATGTTGACTAACTTTCAGTGTGTCTATTGGTTATTTGTATATCTTTAATAGAACATTTACTCAAATAATTTCTAATTTTTAATGTGGGATGTTTTATTGCTGAGTGGTAGATTTTTTTATATAATCTAGATTAATAACCCATATATAAGATTTATGAATTTTTTTTCCATTCAATGAGTGTTTTGCCCCATCTTGATAATGTTCTTTGACACAGGAAAAAAAATTAATTTTAAAATGTATTATCCAAAATATCCTTACCAGGTCCAATGTCATGAACATTTTCCTCTTTGTTGTTTAAGAATATTGTATATTTAGTGCTTACTTTTAATCTCTGATCTATTTTCAGTTAAGTTTTGTATATACCGTTGGACAAGGGTCCAAGCTCATTTTTACATGTGAATATCCTTTTTTTTACATTATTTGCTGAAAAGACCATTCTTCTGGCATTGAATGTTTTTATCTTCCTTCTCAAAACTTATTTTACCATATATATGATAATTTATTTTTTATCTCTACACTCTCTATTTTATTCCATGAACATAAGTATAATATATAATAAGTGTGATTCTTTTCACTTAGTTCTTTTTTTCTGGATTATTTTGGCTACTTTGAGTCCTTTGAGATTCCATATAAACATTACAATTTTTTCCTACAAAAAAATGCTGTTTTTGAATCTGCAGATTATTGTGTAATAATTTTATGGTAACAATTTAAGTCATCAAGTTCATAAACAAAATATCTTTCTATTTATATCTTATTTTATTTCTTTAAAAATGCTACGTAGTTGTCAGTGTATAGACTTTTGCTTCCTTAATTAAACTTATTCCCAAGTATTTTATTCTTTTTGGTGCTATTGTCAATGGAATTATGCTCCCCATTTCCTTCTTAGGTTGTTTCTTATTAATGTTTAGAAATAGAACTCATGTATGTGTTTACATTTTATACCTGTAATTTTGCTGAATATTTAAATTAGCTTTTTTTTTGTTGCTTGTGTGTGTTGCTATAGAGTCTTTTGTGTTTTGTACATATAAAAGCATGACACCTATGAGCAGAGATAATTGTAAAAACTAATAGCCCCATTAAAAAGTGGGCAAAAGACAAGAATTGACATTTCTCAAAGGATGATATATGGGCAGTCAACAGACACATGAAAAAGTGCTCAGCCTCACTCACCAACAGAGAAATGCAAATCAAAACCACATTGTGGACTGGGCTCGGTGACTCAGCCTGTAATCCCGCGCCTTGGGAGGCTGAAGTGAGTGGATTGCCTGAGCCCGCGGGTTCGAGACCCGCCTGGGCAGCGAGACCTCATCTCTACAATAAATCAAAAATTAGCCAGGCGTGGTAGCGCACCTGTAGTTCCGGCTGCTTGGAAGGCCGAGGCGGAAGGATCACCGGAGCCCAGCAGGTCGAGGCTGCGGTGGCCGGGAGCGGCCACTGCACTCCATTCTGGGCGACAGAGGGAGACTCCGACTCACAAAAAACAAACAAACCACATCGTGATACCACCTAACCCCAGTAAGAATGACCATCACTAACAGGAACTCTTCTACACTGCTGGTGGGAATGCAAACTAGCGTAACCTCTTTGGAAGACAGAGCAGTGATTTCTGAAAGAACTAGAAATTGACCTTCCATATGACCCAGCAATCACCCTACCGGGAATATACCCTGAGGAACGCAAATCATTCTACCAAAACATACCTGCACATGCATGTTTGTTGCACCTCTATTCACAATGACAAAAACATGGAACCAACCATGCTGCCCATCGAAGCTGGACTGGATAAAAAAATGTGGTACATATACACAATGGAATATTATACAGCCATAAAGAAGGACAAACATGTGGTCTTCACAGCAACTTGGATGGATGTAGAGTCTATCATACTCAGTGATCTATCACAGAAACAAAGAACAGCGTGTCATAAATTCTCATTTTTAATTGGACCTTGAGCAATTATCATAATACTATAAGAAAGGGATTGGCAATAGGGGAAACTGCCAGGGGAAGGGAGGGTGGGATTGGCAGTTGAGGGAAACTGCCAGGGGAGAGAGGGGAATACCTCGTCAACAAGGGGAACTGTATAATCAACATTTGTATATCTAACCCTGAAATGTACCCCACATCCTTAAAATAAAATAAAATAAAGTAAAATAAAATATAAAAGAAAACATTTTTAAAAGATACTTTTTATTTTTCTCTTTTTATTTTATTTTCTAAATTTTCTAATTGCTGAGGCTAGAAACATGAATACTATGCTGACAGAAGTGGGTATTTTTGTTTTGTTCTTGTACTTGAAAGTTTCACTCTTTCACCATTATGCATGATGTTGGATTGGAGTTTTTTACATGTAAGTTTAATCACATTATGTTTTTATAATCCCAGTATATTGACTGTTTTTTAATCCTTAAAAGGTGATGCATTTTGTTAAATGCTTTTTCTGCATCAGATAAGAATATTAATTGATGCAGAAATAATAATGTAAAATCCTTTTAATATATTGCTGAATTTGATTTATGAGTATCTGAGAATTTGATATCAATAATTAATGAAAACTATTCACTTATGGTTTTCTTTTCTTGTAATGCCTTTTTCTGGTTTTGGTATCAGGATAATGCTCACCTTATAAAATTGGTTAAAAGTCAATCTCATTTAATATTTTGGAAGAGTTTGAGAAAAATAAGTTTTAATTAGCTAAACATTTTTAAATGTTTGGTAGAATTCTTTAGGGAAGTCACTTGGTCTAAAGGTTTCTTTTGTTGAGAAATGTTTTATTTCTTATTTAAATGCATTACTAGTTATAAGTCTATTCAAATTTTGTTTTTTGGTTTGATTTTATTGAACCGTGGTTTTCTAAAAGAGTGTCTATTTCACTTGGGTTATCAAATTAAGTGCAGATAAAATTGTTCACAGTATGTTCTTAAAATATGTAATTATGTAAGGTTAGTTGTAATATATTCACTTGTTTCTGATTTTTGAAATTTGAATCTCTTTCCTTTTTTCTTAGTCAATCTAGCTGAAAGTTTGTTAATATTGTTGATCTTTTTAAAGAACTAACTTGGTTTTTTAAATTTCCTCTATAGTTTTTAATCTCTACAACATTTATCTCTAGCCTACTTTTCATTATTTTCTTTCTTCTGTAGCTTTAATTTTACTTTGTTATTATTTTTATGCTTTTATTTATTTCACAATATAATAATACCTATGTTCCTCAATTTTGAAGAACAATTTTGTCAATACTAAATTCTCAGTCACACTTTTGCTTTTCTTATTAGTGTAAATACCTCATCCCATTTGTTTCTTACCTCCAAGGTCTCTTGTGAGAAATTGACCAGTATTACCATCGATTACTCTCTTTATTTTAGCATTTAACAGTTTGATTATAGTATGTCTTGGTATAGCTTTGAATTTATGCTACTCAGAGTTTGTTGAGTTTCTTAAATTTGTAGATTCATGCCTTTCATAAAATTTGGGATTTTTCAGTCATTGCTTCTTCCAGTGTTCTGTTTTGCTGTTTCTCATTTTTTCTTCTAGGAATCCCAAAATATGTATATTGATTTGCTCTATGGAATCTCATAAGTCCCTTAGGCTATCTTTACTTTTCTTTTGTTTTTTTTTCTCTCTCTGTTTATCAGGTTTGGTAATTTCAATTATGCCATTTCATAGTCGTCAATTCTTCCTTCTGCTTGCTTAAATTTTCTTTTGAACTCCTCTTATATATTTTCCATGATATTTATTTTACTCTTGAGGTCAATGATTTCTTTTTGGCTTCTTTCTGTCTTTTAACTTTTTATTGATATTCTCATTGTGTCAAGATGATATTCTCTTTGCCCATGTTTTTCTTTAGCTCCTGGCATATGTTTAATACAGTTGTTTGTCTTTTTTTTTTCCTCTAGTAAATTCAATATTTCTGCTTCTTCGGGGACATTTTCTTTTTTCTTTTTTTTCTTGGAATAGACTAAATTTGTTTCTTTCTTTGCATATGTTGTAATTTTTCAGTCATTGTTGAAAAGTGGACATGTTTTCATCTAATAATGTGATAACACTACAGATCATATCCTCTTTGTTTACCAGGGCTTGTCACTTTAATAGTTGTTTTGGGGTATCTTTATGCCAGGATTAGCTAAAGGTGAAGGTTTAAAAGTATTCTCAGTTTTTTTTCTTGAGGTTTTCCTTAGTAGTCACAGGGATGGGGGTGGTATGGGGAGTAGTTGTTCTGTGAGGTGTTTTTTTTTTGTTTTTGTTTTTGTTTTAATTGTAGAGATGAGGTCTCACTAAGCTGCCTGGGTTGGTTTTGAATCCGTGGGCTCAGGCAATCCACTTGCCTCAGCCTCCCAAAATGCTGGGGTTACAGGCTGAGCCACCAAGCCCAGCCTGTTCTGTGTGTTTTTGACTCTAACATAGAAAAAGAATTTCAGAGTGAGTCCAAAGTATAGTTTAAAACAAGATTTATTAGAAATTAAAAAAGAGACACGTTCAAAAGAGAGTGTGGATGCCTTAAGAGAAAAAATACACCAACCTATTGTTAACTCAGTATTTTATACATTTTCTTAGTGATGATTAAGCAACCTATGTTTAAATTAAGACTTGTGTACTACATGGTGGATTCCAATGTATTGATCACAAGTTCTTATTGTGTGCTTCTAAACTTACTTGGGTTGTGTGGAAGTCTTGAGATAATGGTGAAGGTTATTGCTTTATGGTTTAATTAATTATGTTTCTTCCTAAAAATACTGTTCTCAGTGCCTCATGTAATTCCCTTATTTCCTTGTTTATGGTTCAGGTAGCTAAGTCTATCAGTCTCTCGGCATTCTAAGGTTGGATTTGGGTGCTTGATCAATGCAGATATTATTCTAGAGAGTTATGTCCTGACAAGATGGTGCCTGGCATCTGCCGGACCATCTGGTTTTCTAATTATCAAAGCTATAGCTGCCTGCAAGAAATTTATCTATCTGTATTTAAGTTATACTAGCCACTCTTCCTCATATTAATGAGAAAATATAATTTGAAAGAACAGGATGCATAATGTGAGCTGTAGTTTTAAATTTAACATTGGGGAAATTATCAGTTGCCTGCTCATCAATGAGAAAAGTTGATATCTTAAATATCATTTGACTTGACAAAGCTTATCATCCTAAACTCACGCTAAACTCACATTAAACCAGCAAACATTAGAAATCCCCAAAATTGATAAGGAAGAATCTGTTGATTAACATGGATGCTGAGTATTGTTTGACAGCACTCACCAATGTAATTAGAGAAGCAAGGAAATGAGGTCATAATGTTAATAAGAGACAGTTATCATTATTAATTGTCACTTTTATAATTGTCATCTACACTATCCAAGAGAGCAAACTATAATCTATTAGAACTAATGAGTACTTAATACATTACCAAGAAATAAAATAAATGAAAATCTAATGCTCTTTGATTGAAATAACCAATTTTAGTTTTTAACTTGACAGAAACACAATTTGCAATAAATTTAAAATTATTAATATTAAAAATATTGCAAATTGTTTAAGAATAAATTGAAAAGAAAGTCAAAGGAACTACTAAATATTAATGAAGAACTTAATAAATTGAATAATAATGTTTCTATGTGAGAAGGCTTAATATCAAAATATACTCATTTCAAAATAATCTTTAAACTTATGCAATTCACATTAAAATTTTCATAGTATTCATTTATGAAATTTGTATAATTATCTATATAAGAATATTCAAATGTTCTCAATGAAAGAATGGCTCTTTACAATGTAAACATAATATAAAGCCACATTAATTAATATTGTAGCATATGGCTCAAAAATTGACAAACATATCAATGGAAAAGATTTGAGAGCTCAAAATATTTAGATTTAGTTACATAATAATAATTACATTTCCAATTAATGGCACATAGATGGAATTTTCTATCTGTTATTGGGATATTTGGCTAAATATTTAGAAAGAAAAAAATTAAATCCCTGTCTTACACCATATTCAAAAAAAAAAGACAGATGATTTAAAATCCTAAAGCTAGAAACAGAGTTACAAAAAAAAAAAAGTAATTAGTATTTTGTACTGAGCTTTATCACGAGTAAGACCTTAAAAAGTAGACAAAATTTGAAAGCCATAAAGAAAATATTAGGAGATTTGACTATATAAAACACTAAAGAAGCTGAACGTCAAAGGATAACATATAGAAAATAAAAAGACAGATGACTTACTGGAAATATATGTTCTACTTGTTACAGTTAAGAAGGAATTACTATCTCAAATTTATAAATGAGTCATGTAAATAACAAAGACAAATAGCATGAACAAAAGAAAAAGACTAATAATCTATAAAATAAAACATATATTTGTATGACCCATGAATATGCAAAAAAAAGTCCAACCTCATTAGAAATTAAATACAAGAAAATTTTTTAAAAAATCCAATCACCAAAGGTAAGTTCAAAGCTTTGTATCTCTTGAGAGAGTTCAAAACACAAGATTTTTTTGTTTATTTGACATGAATCTAGGCTTGGAAGTGCTGTCTGTCTCTTAAATTCAATTTCTAACCAAATCTGCTTCTCTGTGACTGAAAAGAACTTGGCTATAGTGACATCTTTTTAGTCAAACATTTCTTAAAGTCCTAGCAGATCAAATGCATCAAAATTATTTTAAGTTTTTATAATTTACCTGTTTCCATGAAATTGGGGTGGTAGAATGGCTGTTTTCATAAACTGTAGGTGAAGAAGGAAGATTAGTTCAATCACTCTGGATTTTAAGCATTCATAGTCTTTGAGAAATTCTGGAAACAGATATGCACATGAAACATGGATATATGTGAATGCTGTAGCATTGTTTGTGATAGTGAAACAGAAATTAATGTAAATGAGAAAAAAATGAACACAGCAAGATAAATTACCACATAACTTTTTTTTGTCAGAAATAATAGGGAGTCATATTTTTAAAAAGTTAGGTTAGCTTTATGTTAAAGAAAAAACAATGAGTAGTAGTCCAATACAAATACCAAGATCCCATATATGCCTAGAACAAAAAGATTTGTTATGATAAAGCCCTGTTAACAGGATTGACTTCTGAAATGAATGTTTGAGGAAATATAATAAGAAAATAAAAAGGGGGAGGTTAAAAGAAAATTGTTGCTTTGTCTGTACACTCTTCTGTAACACTTGGAATTCTTACTGTAAGCATGTACAAGTTCTGTGATTAAAATGAAAATGCCCCATCATTATTAATAAATGCAACCTAATGATAAGTACATAATAAGCAGTGGGACAGAACAGAGAAAATCATAAAGTAGTTAAAAAAAAAGTTCCCAGAAAAGTTTATATTTTAAAGTTAAAAAAAGAAGGGACATGTTTTCTGGAAGGCCTGTGCTCTGTAAACCGTCTTTAAGTCATCGCTAGTTGTTGTGGTTATTAAGTAACCATAGATGAGATCTCATAAGGTCTCTTCTCGCCTGGGTACTGCCGTTTTATCAGAAATTTCTGTGTGACAATCCAGAATTTGTCTGTGAGCGGGTCTATGTTTGCTCATGAATGTAAGAATTAGAGACTTTAAAAGATATGTTGTTTACTTATCACTTATTGTTTTACGGTATTGATAAGGCAGAACCTCAATATATACCTGCTTGACGTGTGTCTCTTTACCTTTTCATTGCATAAGGCCTGGTATTATTTATTTGCAACAAAAATTGTAGATTTAAGCAACAAAGAAATGATGTTTCCCTCGGATAGGTAACAATTGCCAAAACAGCTTTTGATCAGTCCGGGAAAAAATGAAATCCTTCTGTCTCCGTTGAACATGTGTATATTCTTTTCCTCTATTCAAAAAAGGGAGGCAGGTGGCCTCGGAAGACTATGGTCTTAGTCACCATGTCTGCATTTTCCAATCACCAAAGTTAGGTTCAAAGCTTTATGACTCTTGAGAGAGCTCAAAACACAAGACTTTTCATTTATTTGACATGAATCTAGGCTAAGTGCTGTCTGTCTCTCAAATTCAATTTCTAGCCCAAACTGCTTTTCTGTGGCTGAAAAGAAGTTGGCTATAGTGACACCTTTTTAGTTAAACATTTCTTAAAGCCTAGCAGATCATTTGCATTCGTAACTGGGAAGATTAATAACTAATCTTTCGTATTTTAGAGATGAGGACACTAACAAACATTGGACATTCTATGCCTTGCCTAGAGCCATAGACAACTGATGGAACAATTGGGATGGGTATTCAGAATGCTTTGTTTCACAGTGCAGAGCTTTCTTATGAAACCTGGAGTCAGAATCCATTGCCAAACAAGGAGAAAAAGAAAAAAGTTTTATATAAAACAAAGCAATGAACGGAGGGAAAGGAAGGTAGAGAAGGAGGGATGGGAGCAGAAAGTGCAAGAGGGGAAAGGAGAGAGAGAAAATAAGATGAAGTTAGAGGAAAAAATTAAGTTTAGGTGCTGTTATAACAATGGACAGAACATAAAGGTTCAGGCACCATTCTTTAATTCATAATTTACTCTAGAAAAATTGTACTGAGGACCTCAGTGAAGAAGACAGACCACAATAATTTCTCAGTCAAATCAATGTCATCAAGCACTTTCATATAATTCAACTTATTTTTACAAAATAAGAAAATAAAAGGAGAGAAAGAAGGAAAGCCATATGTTGCTTATTTCATTCATTAGAAATTCATTTATAGCCGGGCTTGGTGGCTCAGCCTGTCATCCCGCGCCTTTGGTAGGCCGAGGTGAGTGGATTGCCTGAGCCTGCGGGTTCGAGACCTGCCTGGGCAGGCGAGACCTCATCTCTACAATAAATCAAAAATTAGCCCGGCGTGGTAGCACCCGCCTGTAGTTCCAGCTACTCGGAAGGCTGAGGCGGAAGGATCGCCGGAGCCCAGCAGGTCGAGGCTGCGGTGGCCGGGAGCGGCCACTGCACTGCAGTCTGGGTGACAGTGAGACTCCAACTCAAAAAATAAAATAAAATAAAGTCGTTCATATAATATTTGATTAAATCGTGCAAAGCGCAAAAATTCTGGAAGCAAGCATAATTGGTGGGAACAGAACTGTAGAGCCATTTGAGACAGGGAATTACTGGCAAGGAGTATTCAGGTGGCCATTAGCATCAGTCTGTGAGGTTTATGGGGTGTATATTAATTCAGCGCATTTTTAAGGGAAAGTCAGTTCAGAGAGCTTCTACCATGAATGGCCAATAACAATAGCTTGCCCTTTTAGCACTGGCTCTCTGAAATTGTTCTGGAAATGAACTCAGTCGGGAGGCATTCCCCCAAGTGATTTAAAAGAAATGATTTGGAAGCTTCAAACCTATGCTCACTGTGAATAAAATCTCTCTAAATCCAGAAAGTGGAATTTTCTCCTGTAGTTAAAACTCCTCGCTGGGGGACACCCCATCTTCTGCAAGCCAGCAGAGCACTACCGGCACACGTCTAGAACTGTAGTGTCTAAAAAGAACATTCTTTCATAAAATATTTATGAGTTATGAGTCACAATTTTAATAAGGTTTTCTGCATGTTGAAGGAAAAGTTGCTTAGTTAGACACAGGTTATGTTGTCTGAAATTACTCTTTTGAATCATTGGGATGCTCTGCGACAGAAAACATAAATTTGATAGACATTAGCTGAAAGTCTCAGAATGAAACAGGTACAAAACAGTATTTTTCAGAATATGATTACTTTGGTCACATATGTGTGTGTCTGTTTATACATGGATAATGCATATGTATGTGTGTGTGTGTGTGTGTGTGTGTGTGTGTGTGCACGCGCGCGCCTACTTTGCATAAAACCCTACTGTGCAATAATTCAAGGGAGCTAAACGTAGTTTGGGTAGATATTCATTTTCCAAAATATTCATTAAATATTTGTTGAAATGCAAAAATCATTGATGTGTATTTTCCACTTTATTAATATGTAACTTTCTAAGTCCACGTCAGTTTAAATAATTGGGGATTGATACCCACTATTAATCTCACCAGCCATCCAAAGGGCTTAACACTGAAGGATAATACAGCTTATTAGAACATTTTCCTGCAAGTATTTGCCCTAAACCCTGCTCACATTTCTCTGACATTGTCCCTTCTCTCATTCTGTCTCACTCTACATTTGAAAGAAAGCATTATTCCCCTACTTACCACTGAGTACAACTCTATTGAGTACTTGCATGGACAAAATTGCAAACCTCAATCATTACCTGCCCAGGACTAGTAGTTAAAATAATCAAACAAAATACAAGAACTGGACCTGGTAAGATGTGTTATTAAGTAAAAATGAATACATAGTTCAAGATATGACGCTAAAATTTAGAAATGAAAATCCTGACTTGAGAAAATTGAACTTCTGAGGAAGAATGATCACAAAACAAGGTAAATAATATGAGAGAGCTGTAAAATATGCAACTTTATGAGGAAGTTACCTGACTGGTGAATATCATCACTTGCATAACATTCTGTAGAGAACTGATCATGACAAAAACAGTTTGATAAAATATAAATAAAATACTAAAGATGAACGTGATCTGCCCGAGTTATGAAAAAAAAGAAAGTAATTGATTTTAATGAAATTTGTTCTGGGTGACAGTCTCATGGAAATTTGTTGTAGAGCTGCAAAAGTTAGGTGAGAGTACCCAATGCGTAGAACGCAAACATGAACACATCGATGCTTAGAACAAAGAAGGATTTATTCAGTTTGGCCAAAGTGAGGGGCCAGGGGAGGCAAACTCTCAAATTCGAACTGCCTTTGAACATAACTGGGTTGGATGTGTAAGGCAGGCATGCAGAAGGTGAGATTCTCGGTGAGCAAAACTGTTCACATCCTCAGCGAGATCAAACTTTTGGATGCCATCGATGAAGTCTTCCTGACCCAAGGATCATTGCTCTTTAAAGGACAAATAAGTTAATTAATTTTGTAGGTAGCCCCTGTGGGCCAGGATATGAAGACAGTCAATTATTATTAACTATCCTTGACCAAATTAACTACATGCAAGCAATCACTCACACAAGAAGAAAAGACAAGTAAAAGGGATAAATACATATAACAAACATTGTAAAATTTTTATAATATATACTGTTACAAATTCATCCATTTTGATAACATTGTGACAAAAATGCATTAAAACTTTTTGTGAAGCTTAAAAAACATGGATGCAAAAGTTATTCCTAAATCAGGACACTATTCATCAAAACAAAGAAAAAACAAGATTTGCTGAGGATTGATTGAAGACAATTAAAATATTTTACCCCAAAATATACATTTTGACATGTTTGGGAATAAGTACCTATTATCCAGCAAACACAAATGGCCTTCCAAAGCCGTCTTTTGCGGGAAATAAATTGCATCTTAGAGAATCTCTATTAATGTAGTCATGCCTCTCATTTCCATGCCTTTACTCAGACCCAGGAAAGATTGCAAGTCTGACACCTTTAAAAGTCTGATAATAAACATTTGCCACATATTCTCTTTGAAGGCTTCTTCATCTACATAACGAGATCACCTTTGCTAGTCAAGCTTCTTCCTTTTTTTCCCTCATACTCTGTCTTGTCACTAAACCTTATTTACCAACATAACCTATTTTGGGACATGTTTGGAATCCTCATTCTTTGCTGTGGCCTCAGGTTGGTATGTAACTTTCTGTATCTCACTGTGAAATCGTGTCTTCGTCTTGAAGACTCCCATATACACAAGTTAAATAAACTTGCTTGCCTTTCCTCCTGTTGTGTACTCTGCTTCACACCAGTTAATTTTCAGTGGCATTTTAGGGGGTCAGTGGTCATGGCTCTCATCGAGCTAGTTGTTAAACACTTGGTATTTAAAATAGTCATGATTTCTGTCCTCTTGGAAATAAAAATATATTGTGTTAAATTGGCATTTAAAAGTTAAAAAAATTCAGTAAATATTATAATGACAGTGTTGATAAATGCCATAGAGCAAAATGATGACATACAAGAGACAGAAAGTTAAATGGACCCAGATTGAGTAAGAAGGCGTGAGAAATTGGCATGGACAGCTTCTCTGAGAAGGTAGCTTTAAAGTCGGTATGTAGGCCTGGCATAGAGGCTCACACCTATCATCCCAGCACTGTGGGAGGCCGAGGTGAGAAGATTGCCTGATCCCAGGGGCTTGGGACCAGCCTGGGCATCTTGGCAAGACCTCATCTCTGCAATATTTTTTTTTTAAATCGCCAGGCATGGTGGCGGGCGTGCCTGTAGTTTCACCTACGTAGAAGGTCAAGGCACAAGGATCACCTGGGCCCAGCAGGTCGAAGCTGCAGTGGTCTTGACTGTGCTACTGCACTCCAGCCTGGGCGACAAGTGAGATTCTGACTCAAAAAATAAAATAAAAAGTGAGGATGTGAGTAATAAAGAGTTATTTAAAGAAGATAAACAGAAGTTTCTGGCAAAAACAAAACAACAACAACAACAAAAATCCAAGCAAATATCTTAGTACTTTTGAACCCAAGAAGAGTCATACGATGCCAGAGAAGTAATAAGAAACCCATGACATAGAGGTGCTGATGTGAAGAGATGTAAAGGCTTTACGATTATGTTTGGATACACAAATCTAATGAGTTCAGGCTGGTGCAGAAAGGTTGGTGGAGATTTGGATCAAGAATTAAGTTTTGGACATGTTGAATATGGCATACCTGTATGGCATACATACAAACGAGGAATTCCAATTGGATAAGAATCTGGAGTTTGGAAAAGATATCAGCAGTTACATATAATTTAAGTACCCAAGGCCTGTGTGGGTGGTGTGAAAAGCCCAGGCACATCTGGGGGTATAAGCAAAGATGAAACGAGAACTGAAGGAGAAGCACTAAGAGACATGGAGAAGCTGGCTAAATTAATATCAGGGAAGCCAACAGAAGGTATTTTCAAGGCCCAGAACATGGTTTACTATGACAAACACTGATGCGATGTAGTGGTTTGCATTAGATCAATAACAAGGAAAGACAGAAGCAAGCACCAAACTCATTAACAATAGCTGCCTTCCATATGCACTTTTTGGAAATCCTTTTTGAGATTGTAGTAAAATGTACATGACACAAAAATTACCACTTTGTAAGTGTACAATTTAATGATATTAGATTATTCACATGGTAACAGCACTGTGTATCTCCAGAATACTCGTAATCCCAAACTGAAACTGTACAAATTTAACTTCCAATCACTCCCTTCCCCAGCCCCAGGTAACCACTATTCTATTTTCTGTCTCTATGACTTTGACTGCTCTAGGTACCTCGTATAAGTGGAATCATAACGCTGTTTGTCCCTGTGTGTCTGGCTTATTTTATTTAGCACGCTATCTTCACGATTTATCCACAGTGTAATATGCATCAGAATTCTATTCCTTTTTAAGGTGGAATAATTTTTCATTGTGTGTATATACCACATTTTCGTTATCCATTCTTCTTTGATAGACACTTGGATTGTTCTCACTTTTAACTATTGCCAAGAATGTATGATCATTGGTATATTATATTTGTTTGAGTTTCTCCTTTCAATTATATCATATCTATACCTAGAAATGGAATTGCTGAATTAAATGGTAATTCTTTTTGTAATTTCTAAGAACTGCCAAAACTGTGTTGCAGAGTGTCTGTTCCATTTTACATTTTTTTTTACCAACAATGCTGAAGGGTCCCAATTTCTTCACTTTCTTACCAATGTTTGCTATTTTCTATTTTGACTTGTTGTTTGATAGTAGTCACCCTAATGAATTAAAAAGTGATAACTTGTAGTATTGATTTGGATCTTTCTATTAATGATATTGAGCATTTGTTCCATGCGCTGACTGGTCATTTGTATAAATTCCTTACAGAATTGTTCATTCAAGTACTTGTGCTTTTTAAATTTTTTTCATTGCCCACTTTTACAAGTTGTTTACATTTTCAGAATATTAACCTTATATTAGAGACATGATTGGCAAATATTTCTCCCATTCTGTAGGTTGCCTTTCACTGTTTACAGTGTCTTCGGGTGCAAAAAGTTTTGTTTTTTTTTTTTGATGAAGTCAATTTATCTGTTTTTTCTTTTGATGCCTGCGCTTTTGGCATCATATCAAAAAATTCATGACAACATCCAATGTCGTGAAGATTTTCTTCTAAGGGTTTCATGATTTTCAATCTTACATTTAGCTATTTTAAATAAATGAATATATCTGGCATAAAATAAGGATCCGACTTAATTCTTTTGCGTGCGGTTATTCAGTTTCCTGAGTGCCATTCCTAGAAGATACTGTCTTTTCCACATTAAAATCTTGGCACTTTTGGTGATGTATTTGAGAGTTTATTTCTGGGCTTTCTATTCGATCCTGTTGGCTTATAAGTCAGTCTTTACACCATACCACACTGATTTGATTACTGTAACTTTGTAGTAAACTTTGAATGTGAATCTTACCACTTGATTCTTCTTTTACAAGACTATTCTGGCTATTTGAGGTCCTTTAAGATTCCATCTAGGTTTTAGGTTGCTTCTGTATTTCTACAAAATTTTGGATTTTGATAGAGATTGCGTTGAAACTGTAGGTTCCTTTGGGCAGTAAGGTAATTTTGACATTATTAAGTTTTCCAACTCAAAAGCAAATATGGCTTTTCATTTGCTTATGTTCTCTTTAATTTCTTTCAGCAATATGTATATTTTTTACTTTTCAATGTACAAACTTGCACATCCTTAGTTGATGTTATTGTGAAGCATTTCATTTTTTTAGAAGCTACTATTATAAATAACATTTAAAAAAATAAATTATTGTAGTATATTCATTGCTAGCCTAAAGAAATGCAACTAATTTTTTGAGTATTGATTTTATAACCTGCAAATTTGATGCATTCATTTATTAACTTGAATAGTTTATTTATAGAATTTACGGGGTTTTCTACATAGAAGGTCATATTATTTCAGATAAATTGTATTTTTTCCCTTTGAAAAAGTATGCCTTTTATTTCTTATTCTTACCTAATTACTCTAGCTTCCAATTCTATGTTTAATGGAAGTGGTGCAAGCAGACATCCTTGTTTTATTATTGATCTTAGGGTTATTGCTTTCATTTTTGCACCATTGAAGCTGATGTCTGCTTTGGGGTTTTTAAGACTTTTTATGGTGAATAATTTTCTGTTTATTCCTATCTTGTTGAGTGTTTTTATCATAAAAGGCTGTTGACTTTTTTCAGATGTTCTTTCAAAATATAATGAGAAGATTCTGGTTTCTTAAAAAATTGTTTATTTGTGTGTGTGTGTGTGTGTGTGTGTGTGTGTGTTGCCTTTATTCTGTCAATGTGATGGAAATCAGTAAATTTTTCCATATTAAACTCCTTCCATTGTAGGAATAAATCCTATGTAGCTATGGCCTATGAACATTTTAATATGCTATTGAATACGATTTATTAGAATTTAGTTGAGAATTTTTGCATCGGTAATTTACAAAATAAATTGATCTGTAGTTTTCTTATAATTGTTTTAAGATCAGGGTTGTGCTGGCTTCACAGAATAAGCTAAAACATTTTTTCTCTCTGCAATTTTCTGAATTAATTTGAGAAATATTAGTGCAAATTTGTTTAAATATTTCATTCAATTCACTAATAAATGAATCTGGCTCAGGCTCCATGTTGGTTATTGGTGTATTCTTATTTCTATTTCTGTATAATTCAGTCTTGGCAGGTTTTGTGCTTCTAAGAATTTGTCTGTTTTATCTAAATTACTTAATTTGTTGGTGAGCCTTTGTTCGTAGTGTACTCCTGTAATTTTTCTTTAAAACTGTAGTTATGTTGCCACTTTCAGTTCAGATTTTTGTAATTTGGGCCTTCTCTTTCTCTTAGCCACTCTCACTGAAGTTGTCAATTGATAAAAACTTTTCAAAGACCCAACGGGTGGTTTCCTTGATTTTCCACATTGTCTTTCTATTCTCTATATTATTCACCTCTGCCCTAATCTTTATCATATTTTCTCTTCAGCTCATTTGGGTTTGCTGTTATATTGTGTTACTACTTCTTGAGGTCTAAAGTTAGGTTTCTGAATTGAATATTTCTTCTTTTATTATGTAAGTGATTACAACTATACATTTTCTTCTTAGATTTGCTTTCACCAAAATTCAATAAGTTTTGGTACTTTGTGCTTGCATTTTCTCAAGAAATTTTCTAATTTATTTTTCAATTACTTCTTGTTTAATTTCCACATATGATTGAATTTTTTCAGTATTTCTAGCTATTGGTTTCTAGTTTTATGACACTGTGATGTAAAATAATACTTTATCCATGTTAATTGTTAAAAACTTACAAAACTTTTAGCATAATATACAGTTTCTCCTGGACAGTGACCAAGGCTTACTTTCTAAAATGTGCTTTTTGCTATGGCTTGCCTTTGTACTCTCTATGAGCTTCACATATCCAAATGGTTTAGAGTGCATTTCAAGTTTTCTATTTTCTTATTGATTTTCTGTCTGGTTGTTTTAGTCAATATTGAAAGTAGCACATTGGCACTACCATTATTACAGATTTGTCAATTTCTTTCTTTTATTCTGTCTATCTTGGCTTTATATGTTGTCACACGTGTTGTTGGGTTAATATATGTTATAATTTTTATGCATTCCTGGTTAATATCTCTTTTATCAACATGTAATGTCCTTGTTTGTCTCCTGCAATAGTTTTTGACTTAATGTCTATTTTGCCTGATATTAGTTTAGATACTCAAAGACGTGTTCTTTTTAAAAATTTTCTTTGTATTTTTTTTTTATTATAGAGATGTGGGGTACAATTCAGTGTTTGCTATACAAATGTTGATTATGCATGTGCCCTTGTTCATGAGGTGTGCCCCTCCCTCCCCTAACAGTTTCCCTCAACTGCCAAACTGACCTGCCTTCCCTGACAGTTTCCCACTACTGAAAATCACTTTTGTAGATATTATAATTGCTCAAAATCTGCTTATGAGTGAGAACATATGGTACTCTGTTCTTTGTTCTGGTGATAGATCACTGAGTATGATCAACTCTAAATTCATCCAAGTTACTGTGAAGTCCATATATTTGTCCTTCTTTATGGCTGCATGATATTCCATTGTTCATATATAACACTTTTTTAAAATCCAATCCAGCTTCGATGGGCAGCATATTTGGTTCCATGTTTTTGCTATTGTGAATAGAGCTGCAACAAACATACGTGTGCAGGTATCTTTTTTGTAGAATGATTTGAGTTCCTCCGAGTATATTCCCAATAGGGGAAATGCTGGGTAATATGGAAGGTCAGTTTCTAGTTCTTTCATAAATCACCACACTATCTCCCAAAGAGGTTGCACTAGTTTGCATTCCCCCCAGCAGTGTAGAAACATTTCTTTTTCTCTGCATCTTCACCAGCATCTGTTGTTGGTTGTTTTATTAATTATGGCCATTCTTACTGGGGTTAGGTGGTATATCAGTGTGGTTTTGATTTGCATTTCTCTGATGATGAGTGAAGCTGAGCACTTTTTCATGTGTCTGTTGGCTGCCTGTATCATATCTTTTGAGAAGTGTCTCTTTATGTATTTTGCCCACTTTTTAATGGGGCTATTTGTTTTATTTCCTTTCAGCTTGTTTGAGTTCCTTGCAGATCCTAGATGTTAAGCCTTTGTCAGATACAGAGTTGGCAAATACTTTTTCCCACTCTGTGGGCTGTCTCTCTGCTCTCTTGATGGTTTCTTTTGCTTTGCAGAAGCTTGTTAGTTTGATGAGGTCCCACTTGTCTATCTTATTTCTTAAGGTATGGGCATTTAGGGTTCTGATCAGGAATTGGTTGCCAGTTCCAATTTCCATAAGGGTGTCTCCTGCATTTTCTAAGATTCTTATAGTTTGAGGTTTTATGTTTATGTCTTTGATCCATTTAGAGTTAATTTTTGTGTATGGTGATAGGTAGGGGTCCTGTTTCAATCTTCTGCATGTGGTCAGCCAGTTTTACCAGCATCATTTACTGAATACGGTCTCCTCTCCCCAGCGGTTGTTGTTGAAGACTTTGTAAAAGATAAGTTGGTTAAGAAATTGAGGCTTTGCTTCTGGAATTTCTATCTCATCCCATTGGTCTATATGTCTCTTCTTGTACCAGTACCAAGTTGTTTTGATTACTGTAGCATTATAGTAAAATTTGAAATCTAGAAATGTGATACCTCCTGTTTTGTTTCTTTTCCTAAGGATTGTTTTGGCTATCCGTGATCATTTATGTTTCCATATGAATTTCTATATTATCACTTCCAAGTCTAAGAAGAATGATGCTGCTAACTTAATGGGTCCTGTGTTGAATCTGTAGATTGCCTTTAGTAGGACGGACATCTTAACAATGTTGATTCTTTCTATCCGTAAGGATGGAATACTTTTCCATTTGTGTCTTCTTGGATTTCTTTGAGCAGTGTTTTGTACTTCTCATTGTGAAGCTCTTTCACTTCTCTGGATAGGAATATGCCAAGGTACTTCTTTTTTTTTGTGGCTATTGTGAATGGGATTGTGTTTTTTATTTGGGTCTCTGCCTGCTTGTTGTTGGTGTATAGGAATTCAACTGTCTTTTGCATATTTATTTTGTATACTGAGACTTTGCCAAAGTGGTTTATCAGAGCAAAAAGGTTTTTGACAGATTATCTTGGATTTTCAAGGTATAGGATTACATCATCAGTAAACAGGGATAATGTGACTTCCTCTTTTCCTATTTGGATGCCCCTGATTTCCTTCTCTTGTCTAATTGCCTGAGCTAGGACTTCCAACACAATATTGAACAAGAGGGGTGAGAGTGGGCAGCCTTGTCTTCTTCCAGTTTTCAGGGGAAATGTTTCCAGTCTTTGACCAATTAGCAATATGTTAGCTGTGGGTTTATCGCAGATGGCATTTACTATTTTGAGGTATGTTCCTTCTATACCTAGGTATTTGAGGGTTTTTATCAAGAAGGGATGCTGGATTTTATCAAAAGCTTTTTCTGCATCTGATGAGATAATCATGTGGTTCTTGTTTTTACATCTGTTGATGTATTTAATGACACCTATGGTCTTGTGAATGTTGAAACAGCCCTGCATCCTGGGAATGAATCCTACTTGGTCATGGTGAATGATTTTTGAGATGTGTTTTGGGAACCGTTTTGCTAAAATCTTGTTGATGTTCATAAGGGATATTGGCCTGTAGTTCTCTCTCTCTTTCTCTCTCTTTTTTTTTTTTGGATTTTTACCACGTTTGTGTATCAATGTGATGTTATCTTCATAAAACATTTGGGGAGAATTTCATCTTTCTCAATTGCTTGGGACACTTTCATTAGGATTGGCATCAGCTCCTCCATGTACGTTTTGTAGAATTCTGCTGGAAAGCTATCTATTCCAGGAATTTTTTTTTGGTAGGTAGTTTTCTTATGACAAAGTCAATTTCCTGGGTTGTATTGGTCTATTTAGTGTCTCAGTGTCTTCTTGTTTTAACCTGGGGAGGTGTGTGATGTCAGAAAGTCCTCCATTTCATTTAGGTTATCAAGTTTGTTTTCATATAGGTATACATAGTAATCTCTGATAATCTTTTGTATTTCTTCAGGGTCAATTGTGATTTAATCTTTTGTATTTCTGATTGTATTTATTAGGGGCTTTTTTCTCTCTTTTTCTTGGTCATTCTGGCTAGGGGGTCTATCAATCTTGTGAATTCTTTCTAAGAACCAACTTTTTGTTTTGTTGATGTTTTCTATGATATTTTTGTCTTCTATGTTCCATATTGAGCTCTTATTTTGTTGATTTGGATTCTTCTGCTAAATGTGGGGCTTTGGTAGTCTTCTTTTTCCAGCTCTCCTAGGTCATTTGTTAGGCTCTCAACTTGTGGTCTTTCCCTTCTCTTGATGTGTGTTCATAGAGATATAAATCCTCCTCTGATAATTCATTTCATGGCATCCCAGAAGCTTTGGTGAGATGTTTCTTCATTTTCATTTGTTTCCAGGAATCTTTTAATTTTTGCCTTGATTTCAATGTTGACCCAGTAGTTGCTCAGCATCATGCTGTCTAGTGTCCATGTCTTGGTGGGCTTGGGGAAATTTTGTTGGTGTTGATATTTATTTTTATTCCACTGTGGTCTAAGAATGTGCATGGCAAGATTTCAGCCTTATGGAAATTGTTTATGGTTGATTTATGACCAAGGATGTGATCTATCTTGGAGTACGTTCCGTGTGGTGATGAGAAAAATGTATATTCTGTGGTTGTTTGGTGGAATAATCTGTAAGTATCTATAAAGTCCATTTGGTAGAGTGTCAAGTGTAAGTTCTGAATCTCCTTACTGATTTTTTGCCTCAATGATCTATCTAGGGCTGTTAGTAGGATATTCGAGTCTGTGCTATAATAGTGCTAGCGTCAATTTTTTTTAGTTTGCTTAGTAATTGCTTAATAAATGCTGGTGTTCCTGCTTGGGTGCATATATGTTTAGGATGGATATGTCTTGCTGAGGGATTTAACCTTTTGTCATTATATAGCATCCTTTTGCATCTTTTAAAATTTTTGATAGCTTAAAGGTTGTTTTTTGTGATATTAAGATAGTGACTCCTGCCTTTTTTTGTGATCCGTTTGCCTGGAAACTCATTTTCCACCTTTTAACTTTGAGTCTGTATGCATTCCTTGTGTTGAGATGAGTTTCTTGGATGTAGCAAATAATTGGGTCATGGTTTCTTATCCAGTTTGCCATTCTGTGTCTTTTCAGTGGTGTGCTTAGTCCATTCACATTCAGGCTGATTATTGAAATGTGGTTGTATATCCCTGACATGAGGTTTTATAAAGTTTTCTCTCTGTTTGCTTATTTTCTTTCAGCTTTGGGGTTGACGTATATGTGTATTTTTAAGTTTCTTGTTGCACTGTAGTCTTGTTGATTCTGTGTTCTGCTGTTCTCTTGAGGGTGTGTGGTCATTACTTTGTTTGTTTGTTTCTTCTGTGCTGAATACCTTTTTAAGTGTCTCCTGTAGAGCTAGTCTGGAAGCTGCATAATCTCTTAGGGATTTGACTTCTGGGAAGGATTTTAATTCTCCATCACTGACGAAGCTGAGCTTGACTGGAAAGGAAAATCTTGGCAAAAAATTATTTATCTTTGAGGGCTTTGAATATAGGACTCCAGTCCCTTCATGCTTGTAGTGTTTCTGTTGATAGGTGTGCTGCTATTCTGATTGGTTTTCCCTGGTAAATAATCTGACCTTTCTTTCTTGCTGCCTTTAGGATTTTTTCTTCTGTGGCTACTTTGTGTAGGTGATTTTCTAAGTGTCTAGTGGTTGATCTTCTTCATTTGATGTCTTGTGGGGGTTCTTTGTATCTCTTGTCTTGGCTGGTCACAACTCTGGTGAGATGGGGAAAGTTTTCTTGAATTGCCTTTTGGAATACTTGCTCCAAGTTGTTCTCCATTTCCCTTTCTTCTTCTGGGATACCAAACAGGCATAGTTTTGGCCTCTTGATATAATCGCATATCTCTTGTAGGCTTTGTTCTTCCTTTTTGAGTTTTTTTTTCCTATGTTTTTTACAGATTGGGTTAATTCCATGTTCTGATCTTCAAGTTCTGAGATTGTCTCTTCTGTTAGCTTAATTTGGCTTTCCATACTTGTCATCTTGTTTATTTATTTGTTTCCTGGATGAAATTTTTTTTGCAAAAATCTCTGTTACATGTACTTTCAGTGTTATAGCTTGTCTTTCTTGAATCTTATTCACTCTTTCCATACATTCCCTTAATCTCTATCATATTCTGCAGCCAGTCATTGGTGAATTCCATTGTTTGGGCACCCTGGTGTGATTTTTCAGGATTTTTCTCTTTGGTACACTTGAAATTGCCTGTGGTCTTCTTTTGTTTTTTCCTAATTTGTGACAGATATCTTGTTTTTCTCTTTAGTTCTGTTATTCAGTGTCAGTGGGAGAAGCTGTCCCTTCTTATGTTTGCTCAACCCTCTATTCTTCCTTGATCTATGCTCTGGATTTGTTCTATTTTGAAACAGGACTATGGAAGGGAAACCTTACTGTCTCTTGTAGTTTTGAAAGCCAAATAAAGTAGGGGACTGGGTGCTAGGATTCAGAAGCTACTTGCAAATTGCAATGTTCACTTATTGTGGTATGTGTTCCCTGAGATCCACTCCCCACCACCACTCTATATGAAGATGCAAAGCAGAAACCAACACAAAAAACAGTTGAACACACACACACACACACACACACACACACACACACACACACACATGCCCCAAAACAAACTGGAATAACAGCAAAGTGAAATAAAGCAAACAACAACAAAAAAAAACAAGAAAACTGAACACACACACGCACACGTGCACACACACACACACACACACACACACACCTAGCACAAAGTGAATGGAGAAGAAAAACATTAAGACGGGGGAAAAAAGGAATTCAGATCAAACCCTCACACATATATTGACACACACCTTGAATTATAAAAAATGAAAATTAAAAATACCTCAGAAGATTATAAGAGCAAAAGCAAGCCAACAACAACAACAAAATTCAAAGATGAACACTCAATCATTCACATACACATAAACAGAAAACAACAAATAAAAGAAGAAAGAAACAGAAAATTAAAAAAAGAAAAAAAATTGAGGGGATGCAGATCAAACCCTCACATACATATTCATGCACAAAGGAAAAATATTTTAAAAATAGATGAGCTAACAAACAGGCAAAAATTTTTAAAAATTTAAAAATATATATTTTAAAAAAACACAAAAAGACCCCAAAAGCCTGCCCTTTTGTGACTGGCTCTGTAATTGTTCCTCTATTTAGGTCTCTCCAGTAAAGCCACCTCTTTTACTTTCTTGTCAGTGTCTGGAGCAGGGAAGGGGGAGGGGCAGTGGAGGTGGGTGAGGTTGCAGACCTCCCATCCCACTCTCATATGATCAAGGAGATCTCCTCTGGTGGGGAGGAGCAAGATTGTCTCTTCCCTAGGCATTTACTCATGGGGGTTCCCAGCCAGGCCTACCCTGGAATGGAGCTCTCCTATTGTGACTGATGTCCAGTCTCTGCCTGGGCTTGTCCCTCTCAGTCGTGGCCCATCTGTGTGTCTGATTTTCAGAGCATTGTTGGGGAGGAGGGAGTTTGGGTCAGCTCCAGACTCACCACTGATCTCTTTGGAGTTCTTCCTCATCCCTTTCTGGCCACACACTTTGTCCTGCAGCTGGATCAGAGTCGAGGGTGGGGCACCTGGGACTCAGCACTCATCAGGTCCCTCCGAAGTTTGTGCTTCCATGATGTTCCCTCTGGGTCATGATCAATCCCTGAGTCGTTGTTCTGCCTGTCACAGAGATCGGATCTGTTGCTCTGTGATGAGCAAGTTGCAGCCCTTTCCTATCCTGCCTTCTAGATGGTGGTGGGGTGCCTCTCTTATCCTCTGCCTTGGGACTTTGCCTCTGAACTCCCTCTGCAGCCCCTGAAGCCAGTGCCTTGCCAGGTGCTGAAGTGGTGAGGCCAAGCCTGGAGCCGGCAGTCTCTCCTGTTGCAGTGGTGAGGCAGAGCCTGGGGCAGTAGTCTCTCCCCACCATTTCTTCACAGGAAACTGATGTTCATTTAAAAAAAAAAAGGCACTTGGCTTCTGTGACCTGGGAAGAGCCAGGGACCAAGCAGAGAAACTACAGCACCAACGGTTGCACCAGGGCCCTGGCCCTTGCTCATAAGCCCGCACTTAGTCAGCCTCTCCCAGCACTTTCTTCCCAGGAAGGATTTTGTTGACTTTTTTTAAAAATGGTGCTCATCTTCTGTGTCCTGGGATTTACTAGGGTCCAAGCCAAGCAGCTGTGGCACCAGCTTCTACACCAGGAGCACCCTGGCCACTAGCTCCATAGCCCTCACTCAGTCACTCACTTGCCCACTCCAATGTGTATTCTTTCACTCTCTCTTTCCTTTTAATATTCTCATAGAATATCTTTTTTTAAAATTAGCACATCTGTGTCTTAGATCTAACATGAGTCTTCTTAGTCAGAATAGAATTGAATCACTTTTTAAAATTTAAATCTATTTTACCAATATAAGCTTTTTGACTGGGGAGTTTAATCCATTTATATTTACCATAATTCCTGATAAGAAATCAGTCATTTGTTACATTTTGTTAATTTCTGTTTGCCTTATGATATTTTTTGCAACAGTTTAGTTTTAACTGATAATAACAACTTCAATCATATAGACAAATACCATACAATTGTGTCCCACTGTAATATTGATGACACGAAATACATCTTTATATATTGTGTATTAACTAACATATATTTATAACTATTTTTATGAATATCTATTTTAAATTCCATGAAAAATAAAAGAATAGAGTTGGAAACAAAATAACCAAAAGTGGCTTTTATATTTTCCTACACTTACCTTAATTAAAGATTTCTATAACTTCATAAATGTTTATGCTACTGTCTAATATCTTTCATTTTGACCTAAATCATTCCCTTTAGTATTTCTTGCAGAGTGGGTCTACAGTAACAGACTCCATCAGCTTTTGTTTACCTGAAGATGTTTTAATTTCAAAAAAGTTTAATTTTTGAAGGACAATTTTTCTGGATATAGAATTCGCAGCGACTTTTGTTTTTACTTTCATAACATAAAATATATCATCCTTCCATCTTGTGGCCTCCAATATATATATATATATTTTTTTTTTTTTTGCCAAGAAATCTGCTTAATATCTTACTGAAGAGTTTTTATTCATAACAAGTTACTTCTCCCTTTCTACTTTCATGATTCTTTCTCATGTTTGGCTTTAAACAGTTTTGTTAAAATGTGTCTTAATGTGGATTTCTTTGGGTTTGTCCTACTTGAAATCCAGGGAACTCTTTACATTTGTAGACTCATGTATTCCCTCAAGTTTGAGATATTTCAGCAATTATTTTTTCAAGTAACCTCTCTGTGCCTTTCTCTCTCTTACTTCTCTCTGGAACCATCATTTTGCATATAGGAGTCCACTTGATGATGTCCAAATCCTTAGGCTCTGTTCATTTCTTCATTATTTTTTCTTTCTGTTTAGCTTTCAGTCTCAATAATTTCAAGTGTCCTGTTCTCAGGAATGCTATTTTTCTTTTTGGCTCCACAAACATTCTATTGACACTAATTTAGTGAATTTTTCAGTTCAGATGTACTTTTTAACTACAGAACATTATATGTTTGTTTCCTTTGGTTATTATTTATAGTTCTTTGCTGATATTTTCATCTTTCTCTTATATTGTTTTCTTGATATTTTTCAGTGTATTATCCATTTTTTGCCTCTTTGAGTACCTTTGAAATCATTGTTTTGAAGTTTTTATCTAGTAAGTTTGATAATTACATATCATCAGAGATGGTTTTTGCCGTTTATTTGACTATTTGAATATATAATTTTATTATTTCTATTTATTATTTTTATCCTGTGTGTGTTCAATGAAAATTGGGCATTTGGAAAAACAGCCACTTCTTTCAGATTTGAAGACTGACTTTTGGCAAGAACAGTCTATCACTGATTAGCTGGGCAAACTCTGAGCCTAGGAATCAGACCAAGGTAGAAGCACAAAGTAGTCTCAGGTCTTTTCTAAGCATGTGTCTTGACTGGGTCTACAGGTAACTTTCTCTTATACATGGTAGCTTATAACTTTCTTAATTTTCCAAAGCTTTCTACACCAGATTTTCTTCAGGGCTTTAGATGACCAGTTGTACTCCTCCACCATTATCTTTTGCCATAAGTATCTGTCTGTGGATTTGTATTTGCCTCGTAGCTTTTTCAGCTATTGGTTATCACATTTCCCAGCTTGAGATCTGAGTTAGATATGGCAAAGCCGTGTTCTTCAGGTGGCTCTAAAATAGATTAGAATGTTGCAAATAATGTCTAGTTTCCCTCTTGGAGTTCAAGGGAAAGAACTAAGAACTTAGCTGTTGCTTCTTCCAGACAAAGGCCACACCAGACCACATGGGATGGGGTAAAACAAGGTCAACAAAACAACTTGCAATTTTCTATAATTTTAAAAGCAGTCTTTAATTGATCATTTGCTTGGTTACTGTATATCTTGAGTGTTTTCCAGAGCTCTTATAAAGTTAGTATATCCAGTTTTTTTGACATGTTTAAATGTCTTTGTGGGGGGAACGATCTTGGAGCTTCCTAATTGCATTTCACTGACCTGCATTTTTCACAATAATTACAAGAAAGATATTGGTCAAAAATATGTTTCTGCTGTTGATATGTATGTGTGCTTGTGTTTCTATTAAAAGCACATATTGAGTTCCATCAAATTATACCTATTGATGGACAGTATCATAATTTTTTTATGATATGAGTGCTTCTCTTTGTTGCAATATTGTAAGATCAGTTGGTTCAAGTCAATAACTATTCATTGAGCATCAGATAAGTGGTTAGTTATTGCACTGAGAACTAAGTGTACAAAAAGATGGACGATAAAACAAGTACTTACAGACTGTCACAGTTTAATGGTAATACAGTAAAGTCAATATAATTTAATGTAATTTAAAAGTTTCCATTTAATAAACTTAGGCAGGAGGTAAAGGGAGAGGATAAGAAAGAAGACATTTTGTCATTCTTATGTATGTCATCATATATGAAGATGTCTAGAAAGACTCCCAGAAAGTATAATACCTGAGCCAAGTTTGGAAGATAAATGTTTTAAAAACAGGAATAGACATAGATAGGGTCTACAGGCAAGAAAACAGCACTCTAAGAATGCATTTGTGTGATGCCTTGTTAAATCTGAAAGGATTCATTTATCCATTCAAGAAATGTTTGTTTCTTGAGCTGTTACTAGGTTTCAGGAACTGCCCAGGTCCTTGGAATGTAGTAATAAAAAACACAGAGTTCCACCAGGCATGGTGGCTCAAGCCTACAATTCCAGCATTTTGGGGAGATTGAAGCCTGAGTCCAGTGGTTTGAGACCAGCTTGGGAAACTTGGTGAAACATTATCTCTACAATAAATTTGAAAATAACCAGGTGTGGTGGTATGTACCTGTCGTACCAGCTACCCAGGAGGCTGAGGCCAAAGGACAGCCTGAGCCAAGCACATCAAGACTGCAGTAGTCATGAGCATGCCACTGCCCTCCAGCCTAACTGACAGAGTGAGACTCTGACTTAAAAAAAGAAAAAAATATATATACATATAAAGTCCTCACCCTTACAAAATATAAACTCGATTTGAGTAGAGATAAAAGATAATCATGAGATTAATCAGAAAAGGCTTTGCTGAGGAAGTAATATTTGAACCATGTGTTGAGAAAAATGAGAAAGTAAGCTATGTGAATATCTTAGAAGACAGTATTCTGACTGAGGATACTATAATTGTGAAAAATTTGTAGGTAATGATACTTGGCTAATTAACTTAAAAAATTCCAGTGGGCCTGACTAATGGGAATACTGGAAAGAAATGAAGTCAGTGATGTAAGCATATCATGTGGGACTTTGATGGCCATGGCAATATTTTTCATTTTGAGTTTGAAAGTCGACAATAGTAGTGTCATAAGTCTGCAGAATTAAATGAATAATTAATTGGTGGCGAACAAAGGAGTAGAATGTTAGACAGAGCTCACATGGCAAGGCTGAAAGCCATTCTGAATTTTATAGGGAAAAATTTATAAGATGATTTGTGCTTAGAAATATTATGTGGAATAAGGACATATTGAACCAAGTAGATCAGTCAACAACATATTTATATCTATATGTGTATATATACATCATGCATACACATAAATGTGCACACACAAATAAACCTATATGTGTGTATGTGCGTGTAGATAGCCTTACAAAATGACAGGACTGAAATATGGCTTAAGAGAAGACCTTTAGCATCTCAAAGTCTCCACAAGCACTCCAAAACCTTCTCTTATCAAAATGAAGCCTTAAGTAATAATAGTGTCTTGCTCTATAATTTTAACTTCAAAGCTAATCTCTAACTACACAATTCAAATAAATTGCCACCTACTAAATTCTCAAATAGATGTTCTTAGTCTGACATTTGTTTTACTCTGAATCCACGTGAGGAATGTCAAGGACTTGAGAAATGTGTGAAATTTTAAGTCAGACCAAGTATAGTCAGGATACCGACCAAGCAGGGATATCAAAAGAATTGAGAATTTTATTAGAAGATCCAGGGAAAATATTATTTTAATTTGAATCAGTCTTATTTTTTTAATTTATTTGGTTTTTTTTGTAGTGAGTCGGGAATTATAATCCTTTCAGTGTTTGTGACATCTATAGTTCTTGCATTTGTTCAGTATGGCAGCATTAATTAAGATATAAGAGGACAATACGCTTGAGTAATAATATGAGTAGAGAATACACAATACCTGTGTCTGGAATAAAGTAGTCCTGAAGAACATAAATAGAAAGTTATATGTTCCTTAAGTTACCAGTTAGAAGATGAAATGCCCTGCTAGAGAATAAATGATCATCCTAAAACAACTGACCCAAGAAGACGTGGTGTCTGGAAACACTATTCAAAAGAATATTTTAAGAATATAAGGAAAAAAATATCCAAGGATACTTTCTTGTGGTCCCTAGCATAATTTTTCCCATTGGCTGGCTTTGATGCTAGTGACCTGAGTTCAAACAGACCCACGTTGAGTTTGGTCCAGCCTCAAGGCCCAAACCAGCACTCTCTTTTACTTTTATTTTAGCTATTATAGATCGTAATAACCAAGGAATTAAGTATTTTGCTTTTTATTCATTAGTTTGTATGTATTTATGCCTCCAATGCACCAGGTCCCCAGGAGTTGGATCCATCTTTAAATTCAGCTAGTGCCTTTTATGTTTAGTGTCCGAATTCGGCACGAATGCAACTTCATATTACATGCAATGTCCCTGTGGCCACCCAGGAATCAAAGATTCCTTATTCCACACTTCCATATTTTCTATTTTTTTCCATTGAGTTTTATCTTATATCATTTTTCTTCATTGTGAAATAAACTTTAAATATTCTCGAAGCTAGACAAAATTACATTTCTTTTAAAGACAAACTACATCTTCATGTTTTTAAAAGCTTCTTTACTAAAAAGACATCCAAATAAAGAATTTTATAAATCTATGGGATTGCATCTATCTGTGTGTTTATATGTCTACATGTGTCATGTTTATGTGATATATCACTACACAAACACAGAAAAGAGCTCTAATTTGCTTAATGAAAACTAGGTGCTTATCAGAGAGGCAGAAACAAACTCAAATGTCTGACAGTTCACATTACTTTAGCAATAAAACTAGCTTCACATTTTTTTCAGTAATTTAAAAATCTTATAGTTATGTTGTGTTAAATTATGTAATTTGGGGTTTTTAAACAGAAATTAGTATTACTAAGAGTTAGAATAGTAGTTGATATATGTAATTTAAGCTGCTAGATTTTATATAAAGAATTCTATATACAGAATGTACAAAGAAAGATGTCTTTTTGTCCATGTCAATTTCAAGTTTGAGACATGCTGGATTGAGGAAACCATTCAAGTTTCTTTATTTAATTTCTTATGGAAGATGCTATTCAGAGCTTTTGATACACAAATAAACCATAAAAATAGGATATAGAAGACAGCATTTCTCCTTGTAATACGACCATCATCCTGTTGTCCTTGAAGCGTGCCTTAGCATATCTTGAAAGTGGTAATTGAAATGCCCAAATTAAGAAACTTTGGACTGGTATGGTTTTTAAAAATTTTTTTTAATGTATTTTTAAAAATATCTGGTTTAACACTCTGAATCATCTGTAAGGATTATTATTCCCTTGGGGGAAAATGTATCTTCTCTTATTTATTTACCACTAAGTTCTTAAGTTAGTTTTTCTAAAATGGCGGTTATTAACTGATAGTTGTATGTTTTTAGCATTTAATGAGAGCTGAAACTGCATATTTTACCAAAAATCTTGATTTTTGCACAAGTTCCATGACTCCTCTTTTTTATGCACACATATGGTAAGTAAAATGGCTAAAATGTATAAAAAGGCACATCTTTAGTATTTTTTTAAAGTTGGTCATGATTTTCAGCTACTGAGGATGGGAACTGTGTGACTCCATCTGTAAATGGAGATAAAGCAGTCGGTATGCTTCGTATGCAAGCCATGTGTGACCGGCTTTAAGGTGACTAAGATATTCACTTGCTGATTATGCTCATTACTCAGATCATGGCAAATGCTGTAATTAGGGTCCCCCCTTCTATATGGGTACCTTACATTACTCCCACAGAATCTAATAGTTAGAGAAGTCTTATATCACAAATGCTAATTAAAATAGTAGATTAATTAATGGGAGCATGAGAAAAGGCAGAAGGGAGAGTCAAAAGACTCATCCTAGGAAAGTGAAGACTTTTAAACAGTTATTAAAATAAGATAATTTTTCAAAATATAGATGGGATGAAACTAAGAGAAAAAAAAAGACAGTCATTTGACTAGTACCAGCAAGATAGCAATCTTCGGATGGTTATTTAAAAATGGAATGGAATAAATGGAAATTAATAGGGTTAAATCAAAATTTTTAAGACAATACGATAGAAGACTGGGTGAAAAGGGAGCCCTCCTCATCCCCTAACATTAGAGGAGCCAAAATTATTATTTTTTTTAATCTGGCTTTTAAAGAAATCAGCAGGCAAATGTTACAATATGAAAGTTGACCAACAATTGCCTGGGTGATACTGAGGCCAGTGACATCAAGATAAAAACTGACACCATGGCCACAGTGTTTTGGCTCAATTATTTGCTAATAGTCCCACGCCTTTTTCACAAGAGAAGGTAAAATGATCTAGGGAGTGTGAATGCCTCCCAGTGATGACTATGGAGACTTTGAATAATTTTCATCTGTGGGACATTCGCTACTTTGCTGTGCAAAATTAGTCGATGCTATCCCTATGCTAATGAAAAGCAGTTCTTGGGACTAGAACAAAACAGTGTAAAGGTTGTCAGGATTATGAAAGTTGTGAGCAGGCATTATGTGTCTCCTTTACCAAAACGTTTTATGAAATTCGATATTATTTGCGATTGGGAAATGTTGTTCCTACCTAGCACTGCAAAACAGAAGGCAAGGAAATTTGCTCTTTGAGCCATATTAAGTGGACATGCTAAGTGTGAACCAGAAAGATTGCGTGAGCCCAAAGAGTGTACTGTTACCGCTGGAATGCTGGTAGCAGTACATATTTTACTTGATAGCCCTCTGTGGAGTGTTTACCTTGGCTTTTGGTAAAAGCCTGTGAACGACTCCCAGTACTGAGACTTTGGACTAAAGAATTTCCGTTTGTGCGGCATTTGCTACCTTGCTGTGGAAAATTAGCTGATGCTACTACTATGCTAATGAAAAAAGCAATGCCCCAAAAAGTTACTTGATGTCATAGGAATAGTTTATGTAAGATCATGCCACCTGGGGAGTACAAGAAGGAGACACTCATGAACTGGGCTCCATTTTTATCCTAGGACTGATTCTGGAACTGAGGGAGGATCTACTGGATTCTAGGGTGCCCAATATATAGTTCTCACTTGACTAGCAAAGAGCTGCTTGGTTTGTGGAGAGAAGTTCCAAGGTGACAAAACACCATCCTGCTTGAAAAGTTGCTACTCTGACTGAAGAACAAAGAAAACTTTTTTATTTGAACTACTTACAACTTACAACTATTAACTAATGTATATTTTGTGATAAAAATTTACCCTTTTCTCTACTTGAATTCCTCAAAATTTGGAAGCTGTTTATGGACATTCATGTTTTATGGCAATATAGTTATTTGCATAAGTTCAGTAAGAATCTATTTTCGGCTATAGCAGCACACAATTTGAGAGACTGACTACTTTTACCAAGGCTTTGACTGCAATAGTTTATCTGTGACTATTACTAGACTATTTTGAGGAATTGAGGTCAACATTACAGAGCTAATATAATGCATTTTTGAAAGACAAGCCTGGTACCTTTTTTAAATGACTCCATTATGAGGTTCCTGATCTGTGGTAAGTAAAGAGTGTCACTTTCTAACAGGACCAAGAACCTCAATATAGTTTGGGACCTCAAGAAAAGGAACAGGGGTTTGTCAGGTATTATGAGCACAGTTTAATGGTGATCCTTGTCTTGACTTCTGACCTTCAGCCACTTAAAAAGCTGAATTCAAATTTTTAAATAAAAGTTCCAACAAAGACAATGTAAGAAAGAGCCTTTATGATTGATCACCATTCTCCCTACACTTCATGCAAACAATCAAGCATGATGACACTAAAATTTATTTTGCAAGAAAAAATGTGTCCTACTATAATCTATCCTTGGTAGAAATGGGGAAGTGGGGAAATATATATGTATGTTTGCTACCTTACTGTGGGGGGGAAATACACACACACACACACACACACACACACACACACACACATATATATGTTTCAACCCTGATCATTATGTTTTGAGTTCTTTATTTTATTTAATTTATTTTATTTTATTTTTATTTTAGTTGTGGCAAACAAGTCAGGATTGTGTACATAAGTAATTTAGGTACAAGTGAAGTTTTAGGATTCCTATTGAATCTCACTTTGCCTAGATTAGGATCAGGCACTGTTATTGATGTTATGTGCTCCCAACACCTCTGGCAGTGTCCCACCACTGCCAATCACTTTTTTTGTAGCATTAAGAAAGGTGTTCAGGGTCCACCTGTGAGTGACAACATGTGGTAGTCAGTTCTTTGTTTCTGTGATGGATCCCTTAGTATGATAGACTCCGAGCCCATCCAAGTTGCTGTGAAGTCCATAATTTGTCCTTCTTTATGACTGCATGATGTTCCATCTTGCATATGGAATACAAGATGGAATCCAGTTGTTTAGAGGAGAAGCATGGTTGGCCCCATGTTTTTGCTATTGCAATAAACATATATGCACAGGTATATTTTTTTATATAATGTTTAGAGAACATTCTATAAAATGTTCTAAACATTTTTTATACAATGTTTAGAGGAGAAGCATGATTGGTTCCATGTTTTTGCTATTGTAAATGATACTGCAATAAATATACATGCACAGGTATCTTTTTTAATAGAATTATTTGATTTGTGTTCTTCTGGGTATATTCCTAGCAGAAGGGTTACTGGGTTTTAAAGAAGATCAATTTCTAGTTCTTTTAAAAACTGTCACACTGCTTTCCATAGATGTTGTATTAGTTTGCACACCCATCAACAGAGTAGAAGCATTCCCTTTTCTCCACATCCTTAACTGCATGTATTGTTTTTTGTTTTATTAATGATGGCCATTCTTACTGAAGTTAGGTTGTATCTCAGTGTGGTTTTGATTTGCATTTCTCTGATGATTAGTGAGGCTGAGCATTTTTTCATGTATCTGTTGGCTATTTGTGTATCTTCTTTTGAGAAGTGTCTATTCAGGTCTTTTACCCATTTTTTAATGGAGTTGTTTGTTCTTATTCCTTTTGGTACATTTGAGTTTCTTGTAGATTCTGAATGTCAGGCCTTTGTCAGACACACAGTTGGCAAATGTTTGTTTCCCATTCTGTGGACGGTCTCTCTGCTCTCCTGATGATTTCTTTTACTTGGCAGAATCTTCTAGTTTGATGAGGTCTCACTTGTCTATCTTATCTCTTATAGCATGACTTTTGGGATTTTGATCAGGAATTGGTTATTTCAATTTCCATAAGGGTGTCTCCTGCTTTTTAAAAAAATTCTTATATTTTGAGATTTTATGTTTAGATCCTTGATCCATTTGGAGTTGATTTTTTGCATATGATGATAGGTAGGGTTTCTGTTTCATTCATCTACATGTGGTCAGTCAGTTTTCCCAGCACTGTTTTCTGAATAGGTTCTCCTTTCCCCAGTGGTTGTTAGTGGAGGCTTCATCACAGATGATTTGATTAAGAAACTGTGGTCCTGCTTCTGGAATTTCTATTTTATTCTTTGGTCTATATGCCTGTTCTTTTGCCAATACCAGGTTGTTTTAATTGTTGTAGATGTGTAATAAAGTTTAAATTCTTGGAGTGTGATATCTCCCACTTTGCTTCTTTTGCTGAGGATTGTTTTGACTATTTGTGGCCTTATATGTTTTCTTATGAATTTCTGTATTGTTGTTTTTAGTTCTGAGAAGCATCATGTTGGTAATTTGTTGGGTATGCATTGAATCTGTAGATTTCCTTGGGCAGGATGGACATCTTAACCATGTTGATTCTTCCAGTCCATGAGCATGGAAAAATTTTCCATTTGTTTGTCTTCTTTGATTTCTTTGATCATTGTTTTGTAGTTTTTGTTGTAAAGGTCTTTCACATCTCTGGTTAGGAAGATGCTAAAGTACTTATTAATTAATTATTTTAATGGCTACTGTGAATGATAATGAGATTGGTGGTCCTGTCTTTTCAGCTCCATTATGTGATTTGTTAGGCTGTTGACTTTTGATCTTCTATTGTGTTAATGTGTGTTCATTGAGATATAAATTCCTATTTTAATACTGCTTTCATGGCATCACAGAGGGTTTGGTAAGATATATCTTTTTTTTCATTTATTTCCAAGAGTCTTTAATTTTTGTCTTGATTTCTGTGTTGACCCAGGGGTTGTTCAGTATTGTGCTGTTTAATGTCCATATTTTTGTGTGTTTTGGGGGGAATTTGTTTTTGGTAATATTTATTTTTGTTCCACTGTGGTCTGAAAGGTACATGGAATATTTTGATCTTGTGGAATTTGTTTATACTTAATTTATGGCTTAGGATGTTGTCAATCTTGGAGTATGCTACATGTGGTGATGAGTGGAATGTATATTCTGTGATTGTTGGGTGGAATGCTCTGTAAATATCTATTAAATGCATTTAGTCAAACATCAAGTTAAAGTTCTAGATTTTCTTATTAATTTTTTGTCTCAATGATCTATCTAGCACTGTTAGTGTGGTATATAAATTTCCAGTTATAATGGTGTTAGAGTGAATATACTTTTTAAATTTATTTGCAGTTGCTTTATACATCGTGGTGCTCCTGTGTTGGGTGCATATATATTTAGGATGGATATTTCTTGTTGATGGACTGAATCTTTTATCATTATGCAATGTCCTTTTGTATCTTTTTTTACTTTTTGGCAGCTTGAAGATTTTTTGTGACTCCTACCTTCTTTTGTTTTCAGTTCCCCTGAAAGTTTGTTTTCCATCCTCTGATGTTTTTTGTTTCCTGGAGACAGCATATTGTTGGGCAGTTTTTTTGTTTTTGTTTTAGTTTTTTTTAATCCAGTTTGCCATTTTATATGCTTTCATTTGTACATATAATCCACTAACACTCAGGCTAATTACTGAAATGTGTTAGTTTATTCCTGTCATGAGGCTATTATAAGGCTGTTTTGTTTTCTTTTAATTTTAGGGATGATATTTATGTGTGATTTCAATTTGCAGTCATGAGGTGTGTTGTGTTGGCTCTGTTTCCCTGCATTCTTGGGAAGTGCATGGTTGTTCTTTCTTTTTCTTCTATGCTTATTACTTTCTTGAGTGTCTACTGTAGAACTTGTTTGGAAGCAGTATAAACATTTAGGGATTGAATGTCTGGGATGGTTTTTAATTCTCCTATGCTGATGAAGTTGAGCTTGGCTAGGTAGGAAATTCTCAATTGAAATTCTTTATTTGTTCTCACTCATAATCAGACCTTGAACAATTATCTTAATACTGTAAGAAAGGGATTAGCAGCATGAACTTTACAGCAACTTGGATGAATTTAGAGTCTATAAGACTGAATGATCTTTCACAGAAACAAAGAACTGAGTACCACATGTTCTCACTCATACATGGACCTTGAATAACTATCATAATACTATAAGAAGACGAATGAGAGTAGCAGGAAACTGTGGAGGTTTGGGGGGCAGGGAGGATTGATTTGCAGTAGTGAGAAACTGCCTAGGGAAGGGGTGGCACACCTCATCAACAAGGATACCTGCACAATAAATATTTGTATATCTAACCCTGAATAGTACCTCACAATTTTAAAATTAAAAAAACTTTTTTTTTTAAAAGGAATTGGCAGTAGTGGGAAACTGTCAAGGGGTGGGAGTGGCAATTGAGGGACACTGCTAGAGGAGGGAGGGGCACACTTCATCAACAAGGGTACCTGCATAATCAATGTTTATATACCTAACCCTGAATTGTGCCGCATATCTTAAGAAGAAGAAGAAGAAGAAGAAGAAGAAGAAGAAGAAGAAGAAGAAGAAGAAGAAGAAGAAATACTTTATCTTGGAGGACTTTGAAAGTTGGACTCCAGTACCTCCTAGCTTGTAATGTTTTGATGGATAAGTCTACTGCTATTCTGAATGGTCTTCTCTAGTAGGTAATCTGATCTTTTTTCTCTCACTGTCTTTAGGATTTTTCTTTTATACCTACTTTTGTGTGTGAATTAGTATATGTCTATGATTTTGTCTTTTCGTTTGATGCCTTGCAGGAATTCTCTTACTCTTGTGTTTAGATGGTCACATATTTGGTGAGATGGGGAAAGTAGTCTTGGATAAACTTCTGGAATACTTGTTCCAAGGTTTTATCTATTTTCCTTTCTTCTGGAATACTTAACAAATGTAAGTTAGATCTCTTGATATAATAACACATCTTTTGAAGGCTTTGTTCTTTTTTTCTGAGTTTTCTTTCTATGTTTTTAACAGATTAGGTTAATTTCCTATTTTGATCTTTAAGATCTGTGATTCTTTCTTCTGCTTGGTTGATTCTACTTTCCATGCTTGTCATTTTGTTATTTACTTCCTGGATCAAGTTTTTATGGCCAAAATCTCTGTTACAATTTTTTTCAGTGTTGCACCTAGTCTTTCTTGAGACTTATTTACTCTTCCCATCCATTCCCTAACCCCTGTTAAATTCTGGGGCCAATTGTTGGTAATTTTCATTGTTTGGACTCTGAGGTCTGAGTTTATGGGTGTTTCCTCTTTGGTACATTGGGAATAATCTGTGTTCTTTCATTGATTTTTCCTCATTTTTGACAGATCTCTTTCTTTTCTCTTTAATTCCATTATTTAGTGATAATGGGTGGGGCTTTCGCCTCTGTTGTTTGCTCAGTCCTCTATTCTGCTGTGATCAGAGCCTCCAAATTTGTTCTGTTTTGAAACAGGCTGGAGGTGGGAAGCTTCACTGTCTCTTGTAGTTTTGAGAGTTGAATAAAGTGGAGTGTGGGGAATGAGGATTCAGAAACTACTAGCAAGTTACAGTGTTCACTGACTGGTGTATTGGCCTCCTGAGACCCACTCCTCACCACTACTCTATATGATGATGCAATGGGTATGTGTATGTACATACTGAGTCTTACATAAAGTTACAGTAATGAGAAGAACAGAGAAAAGTAGAATGAAATCATATGGACAAAAATAATAAACAATAAATCACAAAAAGAAAAATAAGAACAAAAGCAAAAAAACAAAAAGAAAACCAAACCAAAGCCAACAGAAAATTAAAAAAACTCACACAAAAAAGCAAACAGAAAAACCCCTGAAGAACCAAACACACACACACACACACACACACACACACACACACACACACACACAGACAGAGAGAGAGAGAGAGAGAGAGAACAGAAAACAAAGAGGAAGAAGGAAAAAAAGGAGGAATGCAAATTGAACACTCATACACATATTTACACACATTAAACCAAAACAAAAGAACAAAAGAAAACAAAAAAAAGGGGGAATGCAAATGAAACCTACACACACACTAAACCAAAGCAAAAGACCAGCAACAACAATATGATAACAAAAGGGGGGGTGGGATGCAAAAGACCTCTCTCACAGGTATTCACACATATACACTAGACCCAAACAAAAAGCAAAATAGAATTTCTGGGCAGTAACTACCCTCCTATGGCAGGTTCTATAATTATTCCTCTCAACTGCCCACAGGCAAACCTGCCTGCCATCTCCTGTGGGGCTGTGGGCTTGTTCACAATCTCCCTGATGCACAACCCAGGTGAGGAAGTCGTGGGTGGTAGGGGTGGCTAGGACATCAGTCCCTCCCTCCCACCCTTGTAAAGGCAAGGGGATCCCCTCTGGTGGGGAGATGCAGAATTGTCTCCTCCCCAGGGGATGGTGGCAGGCACCCCAGTCAGGCTTATCCCAGAGTACAGTTCTAGTGTGGCTGCCTTCCAGACTCCATCAGGGTTCATCCCTTTCAGTTGTGCCCCAACTGTGTGGGTCTGACATTCAGAGAATGACTGGGGAAGAGGGTGTTGGGTCAGCCCAGGACTCCCCACTGATCTCTTGGGGGAGGCTTTCCTTGTCCCTTCCTAGTCTTATCCTTTGTCCAATGGTTGGATCAGGGTTTGGTGTGGGGTGCCTGGGACTCCATGCTCATCTTGTCCCTCTGAAATTTGTGCTTTCAGGATATTCTCTCTGGGACATAACCAACCCCTGTGTAGTTAACCTGCTGGTCACAGAGATCAGGTCTGTTGTTCCATGGTGAGCAAGCTTGACCACTTCCCTGCCCAGTTTTCAAGATGGTGGTGGGGTGCCTGTTTTTTCTTTTCCAGTGTGACTCTGCCTCTATTGCCGTACTCCATCTGCAGCCCTCACTGCCAGTGTGTGGCCTGGCACTGCAGTGTTCAGGCAGTATGGCAATGGCCATCACTCCTGGCAGTTTTTCCCCAGGGAAAGGTTTGTTGATTTTAGAAAATGGCACTTGGCTTCTGAATCCCAGGAGCAACTAGCTCCAAGCAAGTAGCTGCCGACACCCAGCAGCTTTACCAGGAAATCCCTGGCCACTTGTCCTCAAGGCCCCACTCAGTCAACCACTCACCAGTCCACTTACGAGCAGACACACATACAAATTTATCCATACACTCACTCACTCACACCAGGGACTGGTACAGTCCCACTGACTCCATCACCATTTTTTTCCTTCTTTTGAGTTCTTATGATTTGCCTACAATTTGGGCTATGATCAGAATTATGTCCTGGCAATAAAAAATCTGTAACAAGACGGGGTTTCAACTTTTTACCCATATTGCATTTAGGTGACTCTCTCATGAAATAGGCTTCTATTTGTTTCTGTTGTTTTGGCTTACAGATTCTCCTTTGAATGTAATATTTGTGTGCTTTATACTTCAACTACTCACATTATTATTGTTATGTATCTTTTATTGTTGTTATTATTATTATTATTATTATTATTATTATTATTATTTTGAGAAAACTCAAGTAATGGTGTTCTGAAGACTTGAGATGATTCAACAAAATCTGCAAATTGCCCCCATTTGGTATAACACTGGACCTGATATATTTTCCATTGACAACACATGACTGCTAAAGCTGTAGCTATACCATATCAGGCACCTTCCCAATGACTCAAGTACCATTACAAAAGAGGAGAGCATGTGAGGTCTTAAGAGCTGAGTGGGGGGGAACATTGAAACCAAGGAACTGTATTTTGGATACCAATCTACCATGTTGACTTCTAACTAACCCCAATTTTATGGAAACCCCTAAGACTTCCCATTTGCCTATTGTTTCTTGTGTAAAAGCAAGCACTTATGGTAAATCTTGCCCTTAGGCTAAACAACTTGGATGTTATCATACTTCAACTATCCTACACAATCTTTCCTATGGCTATATAAGCCCTGGAACTGGAAGATAATGGTGCAGGGATCTACCATCATGTCTTACCATTGCCTAAGATACAGACAAGGCATCTATTTTTAAAATTCCTATTGTTTCTTTCAAGGAAACTGGATATGTCAGCCTCCTTCTTTGGCCTCTCAGCTTATCTCAGACCTTAAAAGCAGGTTTCCATAGACCTGTTCCCTGCAGAACAAGATTTCCCCACAAAACAATATATGAAGTGGTGCCAGAAAATGAATGAAAAATAATTATATTAAGCAATTCAGTGAGATACAGAATACAGATAAATATTTCAGTGAAATCAGGAAATTAATTTATGATATGAATTAGAGAAACATATCATAAAAATAAACCAAATAAAAATCTTGGAGCTGACTAATTAAATGAATAAAATACAAAATATAATTGAGAGCTTCAATAATTAACTAGATCAAGTAGAAGAAATAATTGCTAAACTTGAAGACAGGTCTTTTGAAATAACTCAGAGTATAAAAAAGTCTAAAGAATATAAAACAATTTAAAAAGTAAACCAGATGTGGTGGCTCCTGCCTGTAATTCCAGTACTTTAGGAGGTGAAGACAACAGGATTGACTAAGCCCACTAGTCCAAGAATAACCTGGGCAACTGGTGAGACCTTGACTCTAAATAAATCAAAAAATTAGCCAGGCCTATTGGTGCATGCCTGTGCTTCCAGCTTCTTGAAGTGGAAAGATTGCCTGAACCCAGCAGGTTGAGGTTGCCGTGGCCATGAGCATGCCACTGCACTCCAACCTCAGAGTGAGACTCCAACTTAAAATAACTTTTAAAAAAGTCTACAGCATTTTGAGACATAATTAAGCAAACAGATATTTTCATTGTGGATAAAAGCACAGAAAAGGTGTTTAATCAAACTTTCCAAGTCCTGAGAGAGATATTCACATTCACATCTAAGGGGCTTAAAAATTCCTAAATAATCTTAAAAAGGTTCTGTCAAAAGCACATTATTATCAAACTTTCAAAAGTTAAAGACAAAGAGAGCAATCTAAAAGCAGCAAGAACAGTGTGTCAATTCATACATAAGAGAAGATATATTAGACTCAAAAGATTTCTCAGCAGATCATTTTCAAAACAATCATTACCATCATGAAATCATGTGAAATATAAAACTTAAGAGAATATATAAATTTATAATCAAACTCAAAATACTCTAGTACCATAATGGTGTTATGTACAATTTTCAAATCTCTAGTATGAAGGTTCAAATTCAGAATGGTCACCAGACTCTTTATATTATTTCAAAAGTAAATATAAGGAAATATGTTGCAACAGATACACTGATGGGAAAGGAATCAATTTTAGCATCATAGAGAAACATTAAACTACAAAGGTAGAAAGAAAGAAAGAAAAAGAAAGAAAGGAAGGAAGGAAGGAAGGAAGGAAGAAAGGAAAGAAGAATCTACAAAACATCAAGAAAAAATTTAACAAAATGGCAAAAGTCAGTCCTTGCCTACTAATAATAACTTTGAATTTAAATGAATTAAATTATCCCATTAAAAATATAGTGTGATTGACTGGGCATGGTGGCTCACGAGTGTAGTCTTAGCACTTTGGGAGGTGGAGATGAGAGGATTGCCTGAGTCCACGGGTTTGTGACCAGCCTAGGCAACTTGGCAGGACCTCATCTCTATAATAAATCAAAAAAAAAAAAAATTGACTGGGCGTGGTGGTGCATGCCTGTAGTTCCAGCTACTTGGAAGGCTGAGGCAGAAGGATCATCTGAGCCCAGCAGGTCGAGGCTGTGGTGGCCGTGAGCATGCCACTGCACTCCAGTCTGGGCGACAGAGTGAGACTCCTACCCAAAACATAAAAATAAAAAATAAAAATAAGAAAATATATATATATAATATATAGTGTGGTTGAAGGGATTTTTAAAAATTTACTTTATGCTGCCTACAAGAGACTCCTTTCATTTGCAAGGAAACACAGAAACTTAAAGTGAAGAGATGGAAAAATATATTCAATGCAGAGAAAAACCAAAAGTGGACAGAGGAGTTAAACTTCTATTAGACTTTAAGTCAAAACTATAAAAAAGAAACAAAGAACATCAACATGTAATGATAACGAAATTTGTTCAGCAAGAAAATTTAACAATTGTGAATAGATATATGGCCAATACAAGAGCACCCAATTATATAAAGAAATTTTTAATAGATTTAAAGAGATAAACCTGAATACAATTATAATAGGAGACTTCAACATTCCACTTTCAGCAACGAACAGATCACATGGGTGGAAAATCAGCAAAGAAACATCAAACCTAAACTACCCTCTAGACCAACTGTGTCTAATAGATATTTGCAGAACATTCCACCCAACAGCTGCAAGAATATACATTTTTCTCAACTACACGTGAAATATCTCCGAGAACAAATCTTATTTGGGGCGATAAAACAAATCATGAAACATTTAAGAAGACAGAAATTGTATCATGTATTTTTTTCTGACCAGTGTTATAAAACTATAAATCAACAACAGAAAAAAACTTCAGAAACCTTACAAATACTTGAATATTAAGCAACATGCTTCTGAATGACCAATGACTCAAAAAAAAAGGAAATATATTTTTTGAGACAAACACAATGAAAAATGTGACATACCAAACTTCTGAAATAAAAGGAAAGTTATAGTAATAAGTACTTACATCAAAAAAGTAGAAATATATCAAGTAAACAACCTTGTATCATTATTCAAAGAACTAGAAAAGCAAAACCAGACTAAACGCAAAATTAATAGGAGAAATAAATTGTGAGAATGATAGCAGAAATAAATTCAGTAGTGACTGTGCAACAATATAAAAATGCAACAAAAGAGTTTTTTAAGAATGATATACAAAATAAACAAACCTTTAACTAGACCATGACAAAAAAAGAGATGACTCAAATAAAATCAGAGTTGTAATGGGAGACACTACAACTGATACCACAGAAATGCAAAGATTTTCTCAATTACAAAAAATTGTATTCTGATAAAATTTGGATAATCTTAAAAAAATGAATACATTCCTAGGCACATACAACCTACCAAGAATAACATGAAGAAATAGAAAACCTGAACAGATCAACAAATAGTGAGAAAATGGAATCATTAGTGGAAAGTTTCCCATTAAAGAAATACTCAAGACTTTATTGTGGTTTCACTGCTGAATTCCACAAAACATTTAAAGAAGTAATACTAATTGTTCTTAAACTATTCTAGAAAGTAAAGATGAGAAAATATTTTCAAACTAATTCTACAGGGCCAACATTACCCTGATTTCTTAACTAGAAAAGGATACAAGAAAAAATAAAACTACTGGCTAATATTCCTGATAACCATAGATGCAAAAACTCTCAAAACAAATACTAGCAAACTGAATTCAAGAGCACCTTAAGATAATTTACTATGATTATGTGGGATTTTCCCCAAAGATGTAAGAATGACTTAACATATGCAAATCAATAAATGTGACATATGACATTAACAGAACAAAGGACAAAAATTTATATGATCATGTCAATAGATGTAAAAATAGCAATTTTCAAGTTTGACATTTTTCATTACAAAAAATTCACAGATTAGATACAGACCCTTGAAATGATCAGGTATTCACCACAATGCAATAAAGGTCATATATGACAAACCCATAGCTAACATTATATGAAGTGATAAACAGCTGTAAACTTTTTCTCTAAGTTCTAGGAGGCCACTTTTACCACTTGTATTCAGCATTGTACTGAAAGTCTTAGCCAGAATAATTAGGCAAGACAAAAAATAAGACACATCCAAAAATGTTGGAAAGGAGAAAGCCCAATTGTTTCTATTTGCAAGTAGTAGAATTATATATGTAGAAAACCCTAAAGACTCTACAGAAAACTCTTAGTACTAATAAAAAAATTAGTGAATGTGCAAAATATAAAATCTATATTTAGCATCTCTCTATACAATGAAATGAAAATTCTGACAAAGAAAATTATTCTATTTACAATAATTAAAAAATGCTTATTCTATTTGCAATAGCTAAAAAAATAAAATGTTAAAATAAATTTAACACAGAGAATGAAAGATCTGGAGACTATAAAACATTGATAAAAGAAATTGGAGAGGAAATAAAACAGTTTTTAAAAATCCCATGTTCATGGATTTAAAAAATTAACATAGTTAAAATGTCCATACTACCCAAAGTGATCTAGAGATTCCATTTAATCTCTCTTAAATAACAATGACATCCTTCAAAGAAGCATTTTAAAAAATTGAAATATGTATGGAATCACAACAGATCCCCCCCCAAAAAACCAAAGTAATTCTGTGTGGAAAAATAAAAGAAAAGCAAAAGCTGAAGACATCACACTACTTGACTTCACAAAATACTACAATGCTAAAGTAACAAAAACAGTGTGATGTTGGCATAAAAAGACACATAGAGCAATGGAAAAGAATAGAGACCAACATAAATTTATACACTTTTTAATTAATAGTGTTGAGAAACTAGGATAGTCTAGATGCAGAAGAATAAAACTAGACTCCTTTCTTTCACCATATATTAATTTTTTAAAAAACTTAAACCATTAAATGTAAGATCTGAAACTGCAAAACTATTAGAAAAAATAAAAAATAAATTTTTAGACATTAAACTGAACAAAGACTTTTTGGATAAGAACTCAAATGCACAGGAAACAAAAGCAAAAATAGACAAAATAACAATTTGTCTATTCCTAAATCCTGAAAATTCTCCTCGTATTTTTTAAAGGTTTATCATTTTACATTTTATATTTAAGTTTTTTATCCATTTTGAGATCTGTTCTTTCGTTTCATATATTGTGAGATACTTGAGTCAAATTTTGCTTTGTATTGATCTCCTTTTACAGATATCTAGTTGCTCCAGAACTAATTATTGAAAAAGCTATCTTTTAGAAATAGAATTTCTTTTATACTCTGCCAAAAATAAGAAGGGTATATTATTTTTGTCAGTCTATTTTTAGTTTTATTTTCCTTCCGTTCCACTGAGCTATGTGTCTATACCTCTAACGATATCACAGTTTTGATTGCTATAGTTTTTGCATTCGTTTTCTGCAGCTCCTGTAACAATTACCATAAATGTTGATGTTTAAAGCAACAGTTTTTGTATTAGTTGTTTGTTTTCTTTTTAAGAGACAAGGTCTCATTCTGTCACCCAGGCTGGAAAGCAGTGACACGATCATAACTAACTGCAGCCTCGAACTCTTGGGCTAAAATAATCCTCTAGCCTCAGCCTCCTGAGTAGCTGGACTTTTGCAGCCAGGGTAGAAATCTAGGGAAGACTAGGCATCTAGCCTTTCCACTTTACTTTGTGAGACTAGAAGGTCGTGTGTGTGTGTGTGTGTGTGTGTGTGTGTGTGTGTGTGTGTGGTATTTGCTGGCATACAGTAGTTATTGTTCAAAAGTTTTTGTTTTGCTAGCCCTTCTTTGTTCTTTGGCTACAGAGAGGTGACTTTTGGGGGGCTTTTTTTGTCAGTGCCTTTGTTGTTACTGAGTTGCCAGGAACACATTACTATGTTATTACGTGTGCTCCAAGTCCAAAAACCATCTGACTTGTTCTCTTCACATATTTTATATAATGTTAAATGTTTTTGATATATCTAATGGGAGAACTAAATAAGAATATATCTATTCCATCTTCCCAGAAATGAAAGTCTTCTGATTTTTTAAAATTAAATTAAGGTTACAGTGAATTTAGGCTATTATAGTTATTTCTTGTAATTTTGGTATATAATGTTCTACATAGTCTCATTTTTTTTATTTTCTACTTACTTAAAATAAGTTACTTAGATTTTCTTTTTACATTTTTCAAATATTTTGGAGTTTCTCCATTAATACTCTACCAATTCAACATACATAGAAAATACAAATAATATACTATTATACCATTATGAGAAAGATAAGTAAGAACTGAAAGTTTTAATTTGGAATTACCTATGTAATATTAATGCATAAATATAATGAGTTTTGCCCTATGTTATTTTAAAGTTCATTTCTAGATAGATGTCAGGCCAAGTTATTCGCACCAAAATTTCTGCTGAAAAACAAAAATTTTGAATAAAAAACATATTTTAAAATTTTTACTTAAAATATTAAGCTCTTAAGAATCGTTTAGATAATCTCAAAATTAAAGGAAAAACTGGAATCTGGAGAGAGAAGAGAATTATGAATAGCTTTTGCTCTAAAGACATTTGTGTATATGATAAACTTAAACTTTGTTTTTAATGGTCCCAAAGTTAACAAGAATAAGAAGTCAAACATATTTAGCCCGTAGAAAACCCTCCACCAAGTTAGGCTAAAGAAATAAAATGACTATAATATGAAAGTAAAGATAATCCTGATGTAAAATTTCCTCCTACTTTATCACCAGGATTGGGGAGAATAAATTTTTTTTTTTTTTTTTTTTTTTTAGTTGGAGTCTCACTCTATCGCCCAGACTGGAGTGCAGTGGCCGCTCCCGGCCACCGCAGCCTCGACCTGCTGGACTCCGGCGATCCTTCGCCTCAGCCTTTCAAGTAGCCGGAATTACAGGCATGCGCTACCACGCTCGGCTGATTTTTTTTTTTTTTTTTTGATTTATTGTAGAGATGAGGTCTCGCTGCCCAGGCCGGTCTCGAACCCGCGGGCTCAGGCAATCCGCTCACCTCAGCCTCCCAAAGGCGCAGGATTACAGGCTGAGCCACCGAGCCCGGCTGGGGAGAATAAATTTTGTGGCCAAGAATTGCACAGTCATCCTGAAGTGTTATAACTGTAATCTGATCCTATGACTAAAATATAAGTAAACAACAACAAAACAAATAAACAAGTAACAACAAAACAACTCACAAGAATAGTTTAACTTATGAAACTGGCTTAAAATTATTTCCGGTGGGACAAAAATCTGTAAAATTTGACAAAATGGGCTTAAAAAACAAAGACAAAAATCATAGATCCTTTAAAAATGAGCTTAAAAATTAATCTAGCTAATATTATAATCTTAGTGTATGGGATAAGCACCAGAAAAAGAATGCTCAGGAAAGAATCTGTGAGGATAAATCTGAAGAATCTTGCAGAATGCAGCAAAGACAATAAAAAGATGGGAAAGAAACATGGAGAAAAAAGTGAATACATGTTTGGAGGGAACAGGAAATCTTTCAGAGACAATATTGAAGATATTTTAGTGAAATTTTTTGAAGCAATACAAAATCCATTCGGAGTTCGTGATAGCACTGTTTATTCCCACCCGGAGAGATATCAAGAAAATCAAAATGAATGATGTGTACTAGGGGGGAAAACACACACACAACAGTAACAAAAGAGGAAAAAAGAGAAAACACTGCTCAAAGAAATAAAAAAAAATTTAAAAAATAAAAAGAAAAACTTAATAGGAGTCAGAGATTAAAGGACACAGTCACAGTCACTTTAATATAATGATAAGATAGCAGTATTATTTGGGGAAACTAGCAGACAATGTAAAAAAAATAACATCTTACAAAGAACTTCCATTGTAGAAGCAACAATTTAAAGACAATTTCTAAGCAACAAAACAAGAGAATTTGAGAACAGTGGAATTTTATTAAAGGAAATTTTCAAGAAGTCACTTTAAGGCAAAAGAAATGCATTCCCAAGTGGAGAGCACACAGTATAAAAATAAGGAATAATTCAGGAAAAGGCTAAACGTGTGGTTAAGTCTTAGTGTGCATTGAGTGGATAATGTCATCTGGAGTTCCAAAACATAATTAAATATAAGAATTGCAATATCATGGAAATATCAACATAAATTGGGAGTGGGAAAATATAATTTTTTAAAGTCTTTAAATTTTCTGGAGAATGTTGAATGTATTGATTAGCTTAAACACCTATAATTTAAATATTTATGTTGTATATTTTAAGACAACCAGTGAAGGTATTCAATATACAAATCCCAGATTGGCAAAGGGAAAAAATACAATGGTAAAATATTCAATCTAACAAAAGTCAACAGAGAAAGCAAAGAGAAATATGAAAACATCATGATAAATCCATAGAAAATACTAAATTTACCTTTAAATGTATCAGTAATGACAATAAAAGTTGTTTATGTGGTAAATAATAAATATTATGTTTTTTAAAATCAATATTTTATTTGAAATAGACACATCTGAAGATAAAGCAGATCAAAATTTTAAGTAAAAATGTTGGAAAAAGATAAATTACACAACTGCTAACCAGAAGACTTCTATATAGCTTTATTAAATAAAGCAAAACACATCTTTCAGGTGAAAGATTAATACTAGATATTAAAACGGTAACTTATTTATAATTAAACATTGATTTAACATAAATGGTAATGTTAATGTGTATGAGCATAATAATATCTTCAGAAAATCTTAATCCAATACATAGAACTGCAGTAAAACAACAGACAACTTTTTTTTTTATCATAGTGTGGAAGTTTATTTACCCCCTTTCAGTAACCTAAAGCAAGCAGATGAAATATCAACCAATATATAAAAGTCAATATAGAAGAAAAATTCAAAATTTGTCTTAATCTATGTATATCAAAGTGCGTTAAGTATTTCAAAATTGAGCTCCACATTCTGGGCTTCCAGAGATAAAATCAGTACAAGGGGGTCCACCCCCAAAACCCAAAATTTATTTTTAAAAAATCATGTATTTATTCTTACATGTGTAAACTTTAGTCGCCTTCAAAGTACATGTTGTTTGATGCAGCACACCCATCGAGATGCCTTCCCACAGTCTAAAATAGTTTTTGAACTTGTCAATTTTGATATCTTTCAGTGCTCCTGATGTTTTTTGTTTCACTTCTTCCACATGGGCAAAATGTATCCCTTTGAGAACTTTCTCATTCAAGGGGAAAAAAAACAAAAATTTCTTAGGGCCAGAATGGGTGAATAGGAAGGGTGGAGCAAGAGATTATGCTGTTTTTGGTCAAAAACTGTTGAACACTCAGCATAGTGTATGCAAATGTGCTTATAAATCATTCATCATGAAATGGGCAAGCGTGATGCAAGAATCTCTCCCCCTAAAATTCACCGAAGCCTAATGCATCCTCTCACAACAACGATAGCTTGTTCACTGATGCGGATGTGTTCCTAGAACACTTACCCAGCAGGGGAAGCCTGTACTACAAGGGGCCTGCCCTCCCAAAAATAATATATATATATTTTTACTAGGTGTTTGTGTGTGTGGGGGGGGTGGTCCCTTCTTTTAAAGTTGAAATGCTGAAGCAATCAATTCTGGTATAGTTTTGAGGTGCAGGTCCAACCCATTGTTTCAACACATCACAGAACTGTAAATGTAAGGATTGAACGTCAGTCCCTGACCAAGTCAAGAAAGAGGCCTGGGTTGCTGTAGTCGTGAATGCTGAAATGGAAGCTATTTTGTACTGAAATTTCAGTAAAACTTGGACTTAGCCTTTGGTGCTTTACAATTATGCAACTTAAAATCCTCACAAACCAAGCATTTGTTTCCTTTCCTGGCATCTGACGTCTTGCTCTGCTAGTTTCTTGTGAACCGACCTCTAGAATCTTTTTTATTATCATGGTTTTTGTGGGTGTGTAGATATACATTGTCCAGAAGTTTTGAGGGTAATATCTGCCAAATTGCCTTTGTTTGCTCAGCAATGTGTAGAAAACACATTACTTTCTAGCATATGCTACTCACTCACAACTTGACTATTATCCTGGTTCATAAAGCAAGTGTTAGCAAATTTCAAATCGTTTAAATCATACAGAACATACAATCTGATCACAATTAATATAGACATAAAAAACAAAACAAAACTAAGATTTCATATATCTGAAAATTTTAAAACATGATTCTAAATAAATTATGTGTCAGATATAAATTTTAAAACTATTTTCAAGAGAATGATAGGAAAATGATTTTAAATGAAAACTGATGAAATACAGTTAAAAGTAATTGGATAAAATATTGAGTCTTAAATGTATTATTAGAAATGAAGCATTGAAATTATTAAGCTAAATATTGATTTCTTTTTCTTTCCCTTGTTTTTTATTTTAAAGATGTGGCTTACGTTATGCACATTTGTGTACATCATGCAGGTAAACTACGTGTACAAGGTTATGTACATATGTGTACATCATATAGGTAAAGTTTGGGCCTCCCTTTGGTCCCCACTTCACCTGGTTTGAGATCAGGCATCGTTATTGATGTTGTGTGCTCCCCATCCTGCCAGTGTCCCATCACTGCCGATCCCTTTCTTATAGTGTCATGGTAATTGTTCAGGTTCCACTTAAAGTGAGTACATGTAGTACACAGATCTTTGCTTCTGTGATAGATCACTGAGTATTATAGACTCCAAATCCATCCAAATTGCTGAGAAATCCATAATTTGGTTTTTCTTTTTGACTACGCAATATTCCATCATGTATATATACCACATTTTCTTTATTTAGTCCACTTTTGATGAGCAGCACAGTTGGTTCCATGTTTTTGCTATTGTGGATAATGCTGTGATAAACTTGCATGTGCAGGTATCTTTTTCTGTAAAATGATTTGAGTTCCTTTGGGTATATTCCCAAAACGAGAGTTGTTGGATGGGATGGGTGGTTGATTTTTGAAGGTGTTAGGAATCATCACACTGTTTTCCACAGAGGTTATAATAATTTGATCTCCCACCAACAATGTAGAAACATTTCTTCTTCTCCATATCCTCACCAGCATATGTTGTTTTTTGAATTATTAATGATGGCCATTCTGACTAGAGTTAGGTGGTTTCTCAGTGTACTTTTAATTTTCATTTCTTTCATGATTAGTGAGGCAGACAGAGCATTTTTTTCACGTATCTGTTGGCTGCTCATATGTTTTCTTTTGAGATGTGTCTTTTCATATATTTTGCCCACTTTTTAATGGGGCTGTTTGTTTTTTTCCTTCTGGCACATTTGAGCTCCTTGTATATCCTGGATGTCAGGACTTTGTCAGATATACAGTTGGCAAATATATTTTCCCATTTGATGGCCTGTCTTCCTACTCTCTTGATGGTTTCTTTTGCTTTGCAGATGCTTTTCAGTTTGATGAGGTCCCAATTGTCTATCTTATCCTTTATGGCGTTTACTTTTGGAGAATTGATCAAGAATTGGTTATCTATTTCAATGTGCCTAAGAGTGTTTCCTGTGTTTTCTTCTAGGATTCTTATAGTTTGTGGTTTCACATTTAGGTCTTTGCTCCATTTAGAGTTAATTTTTGTGAATGTTGATAGTTAGGGGTTCTTTTTCAATCTTTTGCATGTGGTTAGCCAGTTTTCCCAGACCATTTACTGAATAGGTTCTCCTCTCCCCAGTGGTTGTTGGTGGAGACTTTGTTGAAGATGAGTTAGTTGAGAAATTGAGACTTTGCTTCCAGAATCTCTTTCCTGTTCCATTGGTCTATATGCTTGTTCTTGTACTGAAACCAGGCTGTTTTGGTTATTGTAGCCTTATAATAGAGTTTAAAGTCTGGAAGTGTGATACCCCCCACTTTGTTTCTGCTGCTAAGGATTGTTTTGTTATTCATGGTCTTTTATGATTCTATATGAATTTCTGTGTTGTCGTTTCCAGGTCTGAGAAGAATGATGTTGGTAATATAATGCATATTGTTTTGAATCTGTAGACTATCTTGGGTAGAATGAACATCATAACAATGTTAATTCTTCCAATCCATGATCATGGGATATTTTTTCATCTTCTTGGGTCTTCTTGGATTTCTTTGAGTTGTGTTTTGTAGTTTTCATTGTAAAGTTATTTCGCTTCTCTGGTTAGGAAACTGCCAAGGTATTTTATTTTTTGTGACTATTGTGTATTTTCATTTGGCTGTGTTTTTTATTTGGTACTCTGTTTGTTGTTGTTGTATAAGCATGCGACATTTTTTTTCACATTGATTTTATACCCTGAGACTTTGCCAAAGTCCTTTATCAGTACAAGGAGATTTCTGAATCTCTTGGATTTTCAAGTTATGGAAACATATCATCACCAAAGAAGAAAAACTTAATTTCCTCTTCTCATATTTGGATACCCATGATTTCCTTCTCTTGTCTGATTTCTCTCGCTAGGACTTCCAACACTATGTTTAGGAGGAAGAGTAAAGTGAGAAGCCTTGTCTTGTTCTAGTTTTCAGGGGAAATGCTTCCAATTTCTGTCCATTTAGCAATATATTGGCTGTGGGTTTATCAGAGATGGCTCTTACTATTTTGAGGTATGTTTTCTTTATACCTAGGTGTTCAAGGGTTATTATTAAGAAGGGATAGTGGATTTATCAAAAGCTTTTTCTGCATCTAGGGACAGAATCATGTTTCTATTGTTTTTACATCTCATGATGTGGGTAATTATTATTACTTTTTTGAAAGCAGGATTTATTGAAAGGACAGAAAAACTCCCACAGTGGGAAGGGATTCAAAGGGGTTGCCCTAGGTAATTACTTTTATGGTTTTGTGGATGTTGAACCAGCCCTGCATCCTAGGGATGAAACTTTGTTGGTATGGTGGATAAGTTTTGAGATGTGTCATTGTATTTGACTTGCTAGAAACTTGTTGAGGATTTCTGCATCAATCATAAGAGAAATTGTTTTTGTTCTTTGCTGGATCTTTACCCAGTTTGGGTATCAATGAGATGTTTGCTTCATAAAATGATTGGGGCGGGGGTTCTGTCTTTCCCAGTTAACCTGGAATGCTTTCAATAGGATTGGTATCAGCTCCTCCATATGTGTTTTGTAGAATGGAAAGAAACTGGAAAGTTATCTGGTCCAGGGCTTTTTTTTTTTTGTAGGTAGTTTTACTATGACAGAGTAAATTTCCCGGGTTGTTATTGGTCTATTTGCAGTCTCAGTTTCTTCCTGTTTCAACCTTTGAAGGTTGTGTGATATCAGAAAGTCCTCCATTTCATTTATGTTTTTGAATTTGTTTCCATACAAGTGTGCATAGTAATCTCTGATAATCTTTTGTATTTCTTCATGGTAAGTTGTGACTTAACCTTTTACATTTCTGATTTGTATATTTGGACTTTTTCTCTCTTTTTCTTGGCCAATCTGGCTAGGGGGGTCTGTCAATCTTGTTTATTCTTTCAAAGAACCAGCTTTTTGTTTCATAGATTTTTTTTCTATGATAGTATTGTCTTATATGTTCTGTATTTGGATTTTACTTGGGTAATCTGGATACTTCTGCTCAAATTAGGTTTTGGTGGCTTTGTCTTTCCACCTCCCTTAGGAGAGCTGTGAAGCTGTCAACTTGTGGTTTTTCTATTTTCTTGATGTGTGTGCTTAGACATAAAAATTTCCTTCTTATTACTACTTTCATGGCTTCCCAGATTTTTTGGTAAGATGTGCCTTTATTTTCACTTGTTTCCAGGAATTTTTAAATTTCTGTTTTTCATTTCTATGTTGATCTAGGAGTTGTTCAACATTATGCTGTTTAATGTCCATATCTTTGTGGGTTTGGAGGTAGCTATTTGGGTGTTGATATTTATTTTTATGATGCTGTGGTCTGAATAGGTGCATGGCAGTATTTTGATCTTATGAAATTTGCTTATGCTTGATTTGTGGCCAAGGTTGTGGTCTACCTTGGAGTGGTGAGGAGTAGTATATCCCATGGTTGTATTCTGTATATATCTATTAAGTCCATTTGGTCAAGTATCAAGTGGAGTTTCCAAATCTTCTCATTTATTTTTTGCCTCAATGATCAATCTAGGGTTGTTAGTGGGATATTTAGATCCCTAGCTATAATAGTTTTAGAATCAATATTGATTTTTAGTTTTCTTAGTAGCTGCTTTATGAAAACTGGTGCTCCTGTGCTGGGTGCATTTATGTTATGATGGATATTTCTTGTTGATGGATTGAACCTTTTATCATTATGTAGCATTCCTCTGCATTTTTTTTTTGAGTTGGAGTCTCACTCTGTCACCTAGACTGGAGTGCACTGGCTGCTCCCAGCCACTGCAGCCTCGACCTGCTGGGCTCCGGTGATCCTCCCGCCTCAGCCTTCTGAGTAGCCGGAATTACAGGTATGCACTACCACACCCAGCTGATTTTTTTTTTTTTTTTTGTAGAGATGAGGTCTCGCTGCCCAGGCAGGTCTCAAACCTGCGGGCTCAGGCAATCCACTCACCTCAGCCTCCCAAAGGTGCGGGATTACAGGCTGAGCCACCAAGCCCGGCCATTTTTTAACTTTTGATAGCTTAAAGATTGTTTTGCCTGATATTAAGATTATGACTCTTGCCTTTATTTGTGACTTGTTAGTGTGAAAATTTGTTTTCCATTCTGTAAGTCTGTGAGAATCCTATGTTTTGAGATGTTTTTCCTGGAAACAGTAAATTGTAGAGCTGTATCTTTTTATCCAGTTTGCCATTTTATATCTTTTCAGTGGTACATTAAGTCCATTCATATTATGGCTGGTTATTAAGATGTGAGAGTTTATCCCTGTCATAAGGTTCTTATAGAGTTATTTGTTGTTGTTGTTCTTTGTTTGTTTTCTTTATTTTGGGTATCAATTTTGCAGTCATGATGCATGCTGTGCTGATTCTCTGCTTTCCTGGTTTCTTGGGAAGAATATAGTTGACCTTTTCTGTCTTTCACTGTGGTTAATACATTCTTAAGCATCTCTTGTAGAGCTGATCTGTAGGCAGCAAAACCTCTTAGGGACTGAATGTCTGGATATAATTTTAATTCTCCATCACTAATGAAGCTTAGCTTAGCTGGTTAGAAAATTCTTGATTGGAATTATCTATCTTTGAGAACTTTGAAAAGGACTACAATCTCTTCTAATCTGTAGTGTTTCTGTAGATAAGTCTCCTGCTATTCAAATTGGTCTTCTCTAGTAGATAGTCTGACCTTTCTCTCTTGCTGTCTTTAGGATTTTTTCTTTTATACCTACTTCATGTAAGAAAATTACTATGTGTCTAGGAGTTGGTCTTCTCATTTGATGCCTTGCAAAAGGTCTCTGAATCATTTGTGCTTGAATGGTCACACCTCAGACGAATGAGGAAAATTTTCTTGGGTAATTTCATGGAATGTTTCTTCCCAGATAGTCTCTCTCCTTATCTCATCAGGAATGCTGATCAGTCATAAGTTCAGCCTCTTGATATAATCATACATCTCTTGTAGGCTCTGCTTTGCCTTTTTAAGCTTCCTTTCTATGTTTTTGACAGTTTGGGCTAATTCCATATTTTGGTCATCTTGCTCTGATATTCTTTCTTCTGATTGATTAACTCTGCTTTCCATGCTTGTCAATTTGTTATTTACTTCATTTATTGTGTTCTTTATTGCTGTTATCTCAGTTATCAACTCCTTCATTCTTTTCTCTGTCTCTCCTCATTTCTATTCTCTTTATCAATATCTTGATATCTAGGCTTGTGGTTCGAGACCAGTAGTTCTGGCAGCTCTGCATTGTTTGAATTCCAAAGTCTGTATTCTCAAGTGCTGTCTTCCCAGAGGTCTGTATGGGACTTGTGTTCTTCCATTGGTTCTTCTTCATTTGTGATGGTCCCCAACTTTTTTCCCCAGTTTTAAATCCCATTGCTCAGTGATAGGTGGGATAGCTTTCACTTCCGTTTGCTCAATCTCCTATTCTCCCTTCTGTAGCTCCTCTGGATTTGTTCAGTTTTGAAGCCAGATCGGGTGTGGAGCTGTTCTGTCTTTTTACAGTTTGGAGATTTGATTGCAGTGTAATGGGGGAGGTATGGTTCAGAAGTTATCTGCAGATCACAGTATCTATTGACTGGTGTGTGGGCCCCCTCGGACCCATTTCCTACCACCTTCCAATCTGTCCATGCAATGGGAGTGGATGTATGTTCCTAAAATCAAAATGAGATTTTAAAGGAAAGGAATATAATGGAGAAGGGAAGAAGGGAGATGAAAGGGAGATGAAGGGAAAAAAGAAGAAGGCAAACAGCACATCAACACACAGATAAACAGTTAAAAACAACAACAACAAAAATCAAAGATGCACTCTCCCTCAATACACCCATACACTAAAAAACAGAGGCAGAAATAGGGGCAGGTCAAATCAGAAGACTCTCACAGAAAGCTCTGTGTGGACAGAGCAGAGAAAAAAAGTAAAAAAATAAAATCTCCTTCTTGTGGCCATTGCTGGAACTCCAGTTTTGTTTTGTTTTGTTTAACCCGAGTGTCCCCAGCACTGTGACTTTTGGTGGCAGGAGGGAGTGGGCGCCAATCTCTAGCCCCGCTCCTCTGCTCTCAGCCCATAGGCCTATCGGGCTGCTCTCCATGTGGGTCAGACAACCCATGGACTGGTGGGGAAAGGGGATGACGCCAGGACTCACCCCAACTGGCCTCTGCTAGTTCTGTCGCTCTGACTCGTGTGTCCATGCTTGATCCAGTGTGGGAGGTGGGGCTTCTGTCTCTCCAACATGGTGCACCTGGAGTATTCTCTCTGAACAAGCAATGATGATTCCAGAGGGGTGCAGAGATCACCCCTCAGTCTCTGAATGAAGGCTCACCAGAATCAGGGGAGCTACAGAAGGTCCCTACTGGGCCCTGGGAGAGAAAATGGCATCAAAATGTTTGTTTACACTGAATAAATAAACTGTGGAATATTACATAGATGAAAATAATGAACTAATGCTACATACGACAGTATGAACGAAGCCCACAAACATGTTGAGAAAAGCAGCACGCTGCAATTGCACACACATGGCATAACTCTATTAGTGCACATTTCAAAAGCAAGAAAAACTAACCTATATTATCCAGGAATGCATTTACAGATGTAAATATTGTAAAACAAACAAAGGATTTGGTATCATATTATATTACAGGATTGTAGTTTTCCCTAGTACATTTGAGAAAGGGGCTTATGTTTAGATAAAGGTATCTAGGGTGAAGAGATTTATATTGTTCCATTGATGTTCTATTTCTTTATCTGGTTGTGGTAAATGAGTATTTGCTTTATGCATTTATGTTCAAGCTTACATATCTATTTTATGTCCTTTTCACTGAATATATTTGACATTAAAAACAATGTAAAAATATACTCTTGATATATGTTCATGTTGTCAACTGCCTTCCTGACTTTGGGCATCTGTGTTCTCTTGTGTTTGTTTTGTTTTTAGCTCACTAACTTCTTGTCCAATGGGTATCTAAAAACTTCATATACTCAAATCTCAATTTCTATTTCTCTCTGCAGACTGTCCTTCCCTCAGCTGTTCCTATCTTAGTCATGACAGTGTCAATTCAGATATCTGGTTCAAGTAAACAAAAGCATCTGTGATTCATATCTTCCATTCATAGGCCACTTCCAATGCACTAGAAGATCCTAATGGCTCTGCCTTAAAAACCCATCTTGAATCTGATCACCACACATCTTTGTGCTAACTTACCTAAGTTATTCTTATTTGGTCATTTTCCCAAGAAGGTTGAATATGCATTTCTATTTATTCATTCACTTCTTTAAAAATTTCCTTAATCTCCTTGCTTTCGTGAATGCTTTCCCTTGAAGACACTGTGTCTCTCTCAGCCCTCTCAAAACTGCAGAGTCTTCTCTCCCATACTCCCACACCACTGGTCTGGTGGAAGAGCAGATGTCCTTGTTAATATTTACACGGACTCTAAATCACTCTGCCCCTTTTTTTCTAAAAAAACACTCAGTTTTGAATGGACAGTCAGGAGACTATGCCACCCCGTGCTCTGTATTTATCTGCATGCTCTGTATTCATTTGCATGTTTTGGTTCATTCTCTCTGCTCTTAGATGATTTTTAGTTCCTGGGTAACTGGTGCTTTCCCTAACCAACCCTGTGCTGATTCTTGATGATTTCCATATACAGATATACAATACTCCTAAATGTTAGACATTGAGTTCCTTAATATTTTAATCTCGTCTGGATGTTGCATTAGTTATACCTGAACGTGTCACTATTAGCAAATGCAATCCCACCATAGCACCCATCCCAACATCCCCTTTTATTACCAACATTCTCTAATTGCTAGTTCGCTCAATCTGCCAATTCTTAGACACCATGGGAAATAGCCACTTTATCACAACTTCATTGCCCTTCTCACTTCCTCATCTCATTTTCCCTTCTTCCTTCTTTTCTTTTTTTGAGTTGGAGTTTCACTCGGTCGCCCAGACTGGAGTGCACTGGTCGCTCCTGGCCACCGCAGCCTCGACTGCTGGGCTCCGGCGATCCTCCCATCTCAGCCTTCCGAGTAACCGGAATTACAGGCGCGCGCTACCACGCCCGGCTGATTTTTTGATTTATTATAGAGATGAGGTCTCGTTGCCCAGGCGGGTCTCGAACCCCTGGGCTCAGGCAACCCACTCACCTCAGCCTCCCAAAGGCGCGGGATGACAGGCTGAGCCACCGAGCCCGGCTCCCTTCTCCCTTCTTAATAGCTTAAATCCTAATGTCAAACATTACAATCTCTCTTTTGTCTCCAAGCTAAACTCCTGTCCAGTCTTCATCCATCTGCACAACTTAAAGCCTAGCTAAGTTGAGTTCAAATCTTAGGGCTCACTGTGATCATGTGAAAGTAGCTAAGAAAAAACACAGTGATTCTAACTAATTGTGACTTAAGTTCAGGGCCACTAATGTCAATTGGTCTCTTAATTCTGACCCTATTTTCTGGGTCCACTGCAGTGTCCGCTCTTGTAGATGACCATTTCATTCCTTCTTTTCCCTCAGCCCTCCAGCACCTTCTTTACCATCTTCATTACTAGTCGTTGATCTTGCTTCTTATTTCAGTAAGAATACAGAAACAGTAAGATGATAACTATGAGTTCTCTCCCACAATATTTCCACTAACACGTGTCTGTATCCATAATATTTATATTTTCTCTTGTTCCTATGTTTGCAATATCCTTGCTTCTAATTAAATAGCTTTTCATATATTGCTTGACAAATTGCATATTCACTTTTGTAAAGTATCTTTGTAAATGCATTAATCATTTTTCATTAGATTGCTTTTTTTCCCTTCATGTAGAGACACTCTTTATACATTTTGGATGTATTTTTTTAATTGGTCATTTTTGTCTTTTTGCAGAAGGTATTGAATTTCAGTACATGGTGTTTTTAGACAGACAAAAGTTCTTAAATTTTATATAAAAGTAGTATCTGACACTTCATTTGTGATTCATATTTTTGTGTCTTCTTTTAGAATTTTTCTTAGGTTTGATTTTATGTGTATTTCTACAATCCCCCTAAACGTAGTTGGGAAAATGGTGTGAGGTCAGTGTAAAGTTTCATTTTTAAAAATATTGTAAACAGTAGTCCCAATATCTTTTTCTTTTTTCATTGCTATATTTGCTGCTCTTCAAAATCATCTTTATCTTAACTCATCTACTTAGGCATGAGTCTGTTTCTAGTCTATTTATTCTGTTCAATTCATCTAATTGTCTAACTCGAACCAATGCCATGTTGCCTTAATTAAGGCAACCTTATGAGAAAACTTTACATTTGATAGAGCAAGTCTTTCTGCCTCAACCTTCTTCAGGAGTGTCTTGTCTATTCTTGTAACTTCATATTTTACAAGATACTTCATACTGTACCGGATTCATTCTCTACTTTTGATCATGGAAGTTGATTTCCATGGACTCCAACAAAAGCTCCCATATCATCTAACTTCTGGTTAGATTTTCCCACTCAGAGGCACAACAGATTAGAATGCAGACTGCAAGTGAGATTAGAGTCTTTAGTTCTCAGGTTTTTGTGACTTGGCTGCATCATCCTATCTATGCTCTCAATTTCTGATGGACAACTCTCATTTAGTTACCCTCTTTGGCGACCAGTAAGTTTATTTCTTTTATTCTTTCAGGAAATATGATTGGAGGTGTAACCACAACAATATCAAATACGAAAGTCAAAGCCTGAGTCTTATAATCTGGTAGTAGAAACAAATAATCAAATTAACATTTATGTTTTGTCCTAGTTTGCCCTTAAAAATAGTCCATTCAAGAGTGCCTGTGTTTATTCATTCATTGAACGCTTTTTTCTTTATGATTCATGCTTGGTGCTTTCTTGTTTAAGAAAATTGTATTGCTTTGCCTTGTATATCTAGATCTACAATCCACCTCAAATTTATTTGCGGGAATGATATAAAGTAGGGATCAATTTTTGGTTTATATTTAGCTGTTTATTATTTTATTTATTTAATATTATATTAAATAGTCCCAACATCATTTCTTGAAAAGATTGTTCAATTTCTTTCTGCTCTTCAATCTTACATTTTTCATAAATTGCTGACACGTGCACATATTAACTGCCATAGGTAGAGCAAAAGAATCACAGAAGAACATGGGTTATTTATAAATAGGGAGTGGAAAGTTTCAGCACAAACTGAAAGATATGAGAGCAGTATCTATATGAGAAAGTAGGCATAAAAAAGAATGATGAATCTGGGGAATTGTAAACGTGTCTATAACATAGGTATCTGGGACAAACTGATTAGAAGTGAGGCTGAAGTAGAAAAGATTGTGAAGGATTCCTTATATAGATTCTTGATTTGCACTTTACCACAGACCATTATAACCTACTGGGTTTCTTTTTCTTTCTTTCTTTTTTTTTTTGAAAGCAGGATTTATTGAGAAGACAGAAAAGTTTCCACAGTGGGAGGGGACCTGAGGGGTCACCCAGGTTTTTTTTTTCTATTTAATAAACCCAGATATAAACCAGGGGTGCCAAAATATGTGTACACATTTTATTTATTTATTTTTTTGATTTGGAGTCTCACTCTGTCGCCCAGACCAGAGTGCAGTAGCCGCTCCCGGCCACCTGCTGGGCTCCGGCGATCCTTCCGCCTCAGCCTTCCAAGTAGCCAGAATTATAGGCATGCGCTACCACGCCCGGCTGATTTTTTGATTTATTGTAGAGATGAGGTCTCGCTGCCCACAGGTTCAAGCCATCCACTCACCTCAGCCTCCCAAAGGCGCGGGATGACAGGCTGAGCCACCGAGCCCGGCTGTGTGTACACATTTTAATAGATGTTATCTATGTATCACTTTTAACTTGCCATAATCAGAAGTGTCTGGATGCTGACAGTAACCACTTTGAGCTCCTCTTGTAATGATAGAAGTCAAACATGACTTGTATTCATCTTTTGTTATTGATATATACTGAGTATGACAATTTTAATAGTTTTTTCTTTTCTTAAAACGTGCATACTTTTTTTTAGCGCCTTCTGTATATATTTCTTCTTATTATTCTCTATTTTTATTGTTTTATTTTTATTTGCATTGACATTCTTAGTTCTTACTTGAAATTTTATTGTAAAATCTCCAGTTCTTTGTAGGACAAATAATCACTCATTCATGCAAAAAAGGAAAAACTAAAAGGTATTCAGACTTTGTTTCAAAGTTATCAGATTCTTAAGAATTTTTCTACAGTAAAAAACAAATTGTAGTTTGTAGAAAAGGAATCAACAATTGAGAATTAGTTTCAAGGTAAAACAGCTTAGCAATGTAATCATCTATCTACCCAATGTTTACAATGGAAGGGGCAGGCTGATTTGTTTGCGTGGTAATTTCTGAACTGTTAAATTTGATTAAAATGAATTCTCCCTCTGGGTGTCCTTGCAAACCATAAAACAGATACACCAACAATGATTAGAAAGTCAAAAATATATAAATAAATTTAGAGTTGCAAAAAAATACTGGGCACTGTGAACATTTTATTATTCAATATGTTTTTTGCTGGTGGCATATCTACTTATTCCAAAAGATCCATGTTTCTCTAAACCAAGCAAACATTTAATATCTAACACTTTAAGGCTCACTTTATATAAACAAATGTTCTTAGGCACTTAACAAATAAAGAATATAGATCTTTGCAGAAAACATAAGAACATAAGATGTTGAAAAGAAATACTTCCAAGCTCAGCAGGGAACTAGAGGCTGGAGATATCAGAGGGAAATATTCTTTGTCTTCTTTTTTATTTTATATGGAGGGGGTGCAGTGACTCTCTTATAAATGCATTCTAATCTATAATGCAAAAACACTGGCCCCCAAAATTCTAATTAATTAAAGGGTGATCTGCCACTTACTTTCTGTGAAACAGTGGTAAAAATGAATTGACTATCCTACAGGGCACAACTTGAGGAAACTTAAAATTATAGTAGCAGTTGAGGCTGTTGAAACTACAAACTCATGGCCAACACCTGCCTACAAAAGAGTTATAAAGATTGCCTTTCAAATGATTACAATACTTGATATGAATATATTGTATTTTTTTCAGTGATCTTGTCTAGACCTTTCAAACTCATTAACATGGCAAAGACCAGGTGGCAGAGATTAGGTTCCTCCGGTTGTTTTGCTGTTGTTGTTGATTTGAGTAAGAGTCTCACTCCGTCACCCATGCCAGAATGCAATGGCATGCTTGGGACCACCACAGACTCGACCTGCTGGGCTCAGGTGATCCTTCTACCTCAGCTTTCTGAGTTGCTGTAACTACAGGTGCGCACAACCATGCCCCGCTAATTGTTTGATTTATTGTAGAAATGAAGTCTCGCCAAGTTGCTCAGGCTGGTCTCGAACCCCTGGACTCAGGCAATCCTCTCACCTTGGCCTCCCAAAGTGCTGGGGTTAGAGGTGTGAGCCACTGCACCCAGTCTTCAGTTGTTTTAGTTCAATTTATCGTTCCCTTTTGAAAGCTTCCGGTACCCCCAACTGATCATTTGCTTTTTCTAGGGAAAAAAACAGAGTGACCTTGTGAAAAGAGCATCTCATGCATGAGATAAATAGAATTTCTGTATATCTTAATCTTACGTACAACGTTAAGCAATTCACTTAATATGTCTGAGTCCCATATGATTGTGAGTAAAATGGAGATTATAATAGTGTTCATATTATTTTAATATAATATTTACAAATGAAGTATGAGACGAATATTTCAGTATTCCATATTATAATATCAATATTTATATTTTAATATATATAAATCGAGATTATAAAGCAGAGGCCATCATATTTTGTGAAGATTATGTAAAATGACTTACGAGTTCTGATAATTAAGTTCACGAACTTGTCCTAGAAAAAGTACTACGTACCTCATTGCCGAAATCACAGCAGTCGCCTTTGTAGTACTCCTCTTGGGAAGCTGTGCACCGACACCACTGCCTAGTCCACCCACCAAATCAATTTAGGAGCTCTTTTTCTGGAATGGCACACCAAAGCTGCCACCATATTGCCCTTGATGTCTTTAATGTCATCAAAATGGCCACCTTTCGATATTGTTTATATCTTAAGGTAAAGAAAAAAGTCATTGCGGGCCAGCTCAGGTGAGTAGAGAGAGTGTCCAGTACAGTTATGTGTTTGCTGGCTTAAAAGTCCCTCACAGACAGTGCTGTGTGAGCTGATACATTGTCGTGATGCAAGTGGATTGCCTGAGCCTGCGGGTTCCAGACCCGCCCGGGCAGCGAGACCTCATCTCTACAATAAATCATCAGTTCTGGTTGTCCTGACCACTCTTCATCGGTGACACTTTCTGTTCCCTTAGAAAAGCGTTTAACCCATCAGTACACGGCCATCTTCTTTGTGGAATTATCCCCACAGACTTCCACTAACATGTCCCTGATTTCACTTCCACTCTTGCCAAGTTCAACAAGAAGTTTAATGTTCGTTTTTTTGCTCTAACTGTAGCGCCGACATTCTCAAGATGGTACACACAAATTTGTAACGACAATAATGAACGCCACTCAGCAAGACACCACCACGAGTCAACATGAACACAGCTGTGAGACACTGAAATATCAAGGCTATGAAACTTTGCCAAGTTGTGTGTACAGTGCTGCCAACATAATCACACAATGGCAAGTTCTTGAACTTATTGGCATGCCCTATGTGCAAATGCCTGTTACATGATTTTTTTCCTTCTCTTTTCCTCCAATAATGGTCAACTAGACATGTTTAGAATAAGGATACATGTGTGCATTTTTGTTTAATTGACAAGCCTCAACTCTAGTAGATCATGGCCAGGAACCCAGCAAACAGGATTGTAAGGGCATAGGCTGCTTTGTTTACAGAGAGAATAAAAACATGTGTTTGATGGCTTGTTAGAACAGTGAGCCACAGGTCAGGATTGACTTGCAAAGTAGCTTTCTGTCCAAGTTCTATACGCAGGAAAGGGAAAAGGTTTGCTACTGAAGCCATTCAAACTGTTTCTTTGAGTCATTTACTCACCTCATTGATTCATTCTTCACATATTCAACAATTATATGAACATGTCTCAAGGTTCAGGTCTTGAGCTACAGTGAATAAGGCAGAATTTGGGCTAGTCATGATCACAGGAGTGACACAGACTAAAAGCAGTATCGATCGAATACCCCTAAAAATATGTATAATTTGTAATGTGAATATACCTCTGTTAGTAAACTTCCTATATAATTTGGAGATAATGACTATTTTAGAATGTCTCTATTAATCCTAGATTTTATTTTATACAGGCTTTGTGATTTTAAATCTAGAAGGTTCAAATCTGAGATATTCGATTTTTAAAATTTTCTTTTTTGTTTTGTTTTTGGTTTGGGCCTTCACAAAGTCAGTAATAACTGCACAATCACTAGAAGAGGGCAAAAAAATTCATTCTCACGGCAAGTCCAGATCTGATATGAAGCACAGGGGCATGAATGCCCCGCAAACAATAACAGCTCAATACTCATAGATGTAAATCAACTTTTTTTCCATACTATAGAAAAATAATGAGAAATTTGGTCATTTTATAAGCAAATTGTAAAATTTAGAAAGTTGAAGAAAATTAGAAACTAAGATGAAATTTTTGCTAATCTATTAAACAAAGGTGTATTTCCCCAACCCACACATGTACACTGTCCAATGTTGATGTCAGAAAATATACTCTCACACCTTTAAAATATACTGCAGGATTCATTTGAGCAATTTGAGGAAAGTGCTTTCAACTTGTTTCTTTTTTTTTGTTTTGAGTTGGAGTCTCTGTCACCCAGACCGGAGGGCAGGGGCCGCTCCTGGCCACTGCAGCCTTGGCCTGCTGGGCTCCGGCGATCCTTCCGTCTCAGCCTTCCAAGGAGCTGGAACTACAGGCACGCGCTACCACGCCCGGCTAATTTTTTCTTGATTTATTGTAGAGATGAGGTCTCGCCAAGTTGCCTAGGTGGGTCTCGAACCTGCAGCCTCAGGCAATCCACTGACCTCGGCCTCCCAAAGCACAGGATTGCAGGCTGAGTCACCGAGCCCGGCCAACTTGTTTCTGAATAGTTGATGCAGACTTTTTTCTGTGATAGTTGGCCATTTATCTTAGTTACTAGTTAATGGTTCATTCATATCTCTTTTTCTCATTGTTTTTCTTCAAATTAGATATTATTCGACTTATTTAAAGTTAAGGTAACTTATCTTTCTCTAAAGCTGCCACATCAAATTTGGTATAATTATTTTGTAAATAGGATAATTTTATGTCCTATTTTCCTTAGAACAGTTCAGTCTTACTATTGCCCAAGCATTCTGTATGGTGTAGTACTTGTTTTGCTCCCTTTCAGTTTCAAAGTGCCATGTTTTACATCATGGGTGCTGTATTTGGATCACATGGTCTCTTCATGGCAATGAAGTATCATCTAAACAACAAATTCTGATACTCGAGGATATTAATTAAATCTCATAACAGAATGAGTTATATAGCTAGCAATCTTAGAATAAGAGTGCTTTAGGTTAGACTATGCATAAACTTGAGCTTGCAGGACACAACAGATTGACTTCCCTTTGAGTAAAGACTTCAGTGTTCCATCAACTGAAGAGTAAAACACAATCTCATGAAGGAGATTCAAAATTAAGTCTCCTGATTTTACAACAACAAGCTGTGTGACTTTTTCCTCTCTAAGTCTCGTTCCTTTATTTGTAAATGTACAACTCGAATTACTAAGTTATAGTTACACACAAAACACTTTAAACCCTTCTGTTTTAATCCTTAGAGTAGCCTGTTACACTAAAGACTAGTATCCCCATTTTACAGATCAGGAGACCGAGATTTTATAGTCTCTCCACAGTCACATCTAATATGTGGCAGAGCTGGGATCCAAACTTAGTTGTTCCTTATTTCAAAATCCTTATTGTCTCCATTGTATCCCAATCCTCATCCCAAAATAAAATTGAACTGTGCCAAAACTTTTCCATCTAGATTATGCTAGCTATTGTGCTACATTCTTTGGAGGATGTGACGATGACTGTGACAGCATTGCTGCGTGTACTCTCACTAGTTAGGAAATAAAGTGTATTTTAATGAACAAGAAGCAGACCAGCCTGGGCAATCTGGAGCGATCTCGTCTCCACACTAAATCAAAAATTAGCCGGGTGCGGTAGCATGCGTCTGTAGTTCCAGCTACTTGGAAGATTGAGGCAGAAAGGATTGCTGTAGCCTATCAAGTCAATGCTGGGGTGGTGGTGAGAATGCCACTGCATTTCTGCCTGGGTGATGGAGTGAGACTCCAACTCAAAAAAAAAAAAAAGGAAAAAAAAGCGAACAAGAAGTGAGAGAGCCACAGGAGAACTTTATAAGCACAAAGGGTGAAATAGAAAGCCTTGCATTCAGTGTTCAGTGGGCAATTAATATATAAGAAGGTAGATAGATACAGCTAACAGGATTAAAACTTCAGGCAAGAGTGTAGAAAAGAAAGAAAGAAGACTAGAACTCTAAGGCAGAGTTTGTGTAAAATTCTCAATGCCAGGATAATTCTAAGAAGACTGATTAAAGTTTTTGTGTTTTTGTCTGAACATTTAAATTTAACAACAAGAAAAAAAATCTAACTTTATTTTTCTCTGATGTAAAGTTTAATATCACCCTTGGAAGTGATTTTTCTTTATTGTTTTATGAAAGAATAAAGACTAAAAGGAAAGGGACGAATGGTGTCTGCCATTTTACACATATTTCTAAATTTATTTTTCATAACCAGCTGAATATATAAAAGCTTCTAGTGTGACTGTCCTCTCATCTGTAGTCATATCTGTTGTTGCCAAAGTGTGTGTGAGTTCTTTGTGTGCCTGGTGTGATGCTAACCATGTTACAAGATGCTCTCTTTTAATTTTTACTACTAACTTGCAAAGAAGGTTAAATATTTTGACAGATTAAAAACTGAAACAGGATTCAAAATGAATGAGCCTGGTTCCCCAATCCATATTCTTTCCTTGCTTTAAGCTGCTTCCTTATTGTGAAATAATGGGATTAAGTAAACTGCTCTCACCTAACTCCTCATGTCTGTTTCACTCCCAATTATGTATACCTTAGGTATTTTTAGGTTTACTTCCTCAGTCTCTCTGTTTCTTCCTCTATGTAAAGGTACAAAGGAAGACTCCCCCCCCAAAAGCCTGGAATTATCTTTCGGGGGCATGCCCCTTGTAGTACACTCTGAATTTGTTCCTCTGGATTAAAACAAAGATTTTATCTGGAAGTTTTGTTGCATCATGATTTGCAGTAATAAAGTTCCGAGTGGTGGCAAACAGTTGACTGGTTCTTCCACCCTGACAATACACCTTCCCACATCATGCTGAGTATTCAGCAGTTTTTCACCAAAAAGCGGCATGACCACCATGCTCCACACTCCCTATTTACCTAATCTTGCCCAGAGCATTTTTTTTCTTTTGTTTTGTTTTCCTGCATGAAAAAGTTCTCAAAGGGGAAACATTTTGCTGATGTGGGAAAGGTGAACCAAAAAATGGCAGAAGCACTCATAGACATCAACACTGATGCGTTCAAAAACTTTGGAGAAGTGGAAAAAACATCACGACAGGTGTGTTACATCAAACGGAGAGTACTTTGAAGGTGACTGAAGTTTAAGCATGGAAGAATAAAAAAACAACTTTTTATAGATAAATTTTGGTTTTTGGGGTCTCCCCTCACATACCTAAAACACACACATGCACAGACACAAACACAAACGTCAGGACTTACTTTTCTCCTACATTGTTTGATCATTGAACTTATACCTATCTCAGATAGCCACATAGCTTCTTCCTCAAAAGATTGCAAAACCAATAAGCAAAATACAAAAGCAAAACAACTAAAAACCCCTATAATTTGCTTCCAGTCAAGTCTCATGATGCAGATAAACATGATTTACTCTGGTAATAAATTTCAATCTCATAAAATGTGTAACTATGGGTAACGACATGACCCTCATAGATCCTGCAGATGGTCTCCTGCAGCAAAAGATTTCTCTGGATCCCTCGAGGGTGCTTGATTTCTTGCTCACCCAGCTTTGCTTCCTATATCCCTATTGAGTTCAAGTGTTGCTAATTGCTCTTGGTGGCCAGGTTTCTAAACTAATGACTTCTGAATTCATGTATGTACATTTTGTCTGAGAGAGGATAATTGTTTGTGAAATGAAATATTTAGTCAAATATGCCTCTTGCCTTCATGTGGCTTTTGTTCAGGTATGTTTTGGTCTGGTTTGTTTGTTCTCGTAAAATTTACTTTGATAAATTCTGTGAAAATGTATCTGTGTAGAAATTGTTTTAATCATTTCTCCCTGCCTAACTCAATTTATTTTTGATGAAGGTAATCAGAGTTGCACATATTATTTTAATATCAAAACTCTAAAATAGTAGGTATAACAATCATAAGATTGTTATATTTATTCAAGTTAGGTAGATTTTATCTACTACTGCATATATTTTAAAATAACAAGTAAAATGAGACTTTTTCCCCTAATAAAATTAAATATTTTTTTCTCATCAAGAAAGAGATGACAAAAATTTTTATTTCATTGACTTGGTTTTGTTTCCTGGATATAGGGTCTTAACTCTAGTATATTTCTCATGAAATCCTATTTTTAAATACCTGGATCTGAATTAATTATAGAATTTAGAATTTGTAGCAGAGGGTTTTTTTGTTTTGTTTTTGTTTCTTTTTTTAGAGACAGAGGAGATAAAACAAAGCTTAGTACTATTTAAATTTCCAATTCTCATTTTTCTAGTATTTTTCATAAGTACTTGTGGGTCTAGAAAGCAGAATTTTATGAATGAGTGTGCGCTTTAAATTCAGACAGAAATGGATTTGAATTGAACTCTGAGGACTGTGGAAATGAAGTAAAATTATCAAAGTACTATAATCTATACTAATACAGCTTTTAATATGCAAAATAGAGATAAAATACTTAATAGTAAGAAATAGATGACTTATGGTCATAGCACAATATACTCAGTCAATTTTGCATTTGCCAAGTCAGAGAAGTTAGGTTACGCTGCAGAAACAAACATTATGAAATTGAATGTTCTTGAAACAACAAAAGGATTATTTCTTACTTAGGCAACACGTCCACTAAAAGTGAGTAGGGGTTTCTGCTTCATGCGGTCTTCATTCTAAAACCTGGGATATGGGGGCAGCCTCTTTCTGAAACATTGTCAGTCTTCGTGGCAAGGAAAGAAAGAGAAATGGAGTGCACTGTCTACCAATAGTGCTGGAATACTGATGTTCCTTTGGCTTACATTACACGGGCAAAACTTTAGAAGGATAAGGAAGTGCAGTCTTACTATGTGCCTCAAAGAGGCAGAAATTAAATCCTGAAAATGTTGTCAGTGTTTTCACATCTTCCTTCTCCATCTCCTGATTCCAGGAGTCTTGTTAATATAGGCTCAATTTTACAGGCATAAGTCACAACTACCAGAAAGCCAGACTGAAATCCCATTGTAACCAGAAAATAACGTATTGGCAAGATATGGAGAAATTATTATTCTCATCATTTTCTTGTGGATATGTAAAATTATACATTGACATTGGGAAAAAGTTTGACATTTTCCCAAACTGCTAAGCATTGAGTTACCATAAAACCCTGCAATTTCACTCCTAAATATCTACCCAAGAAAGGAAAAACATATGTTCACACACAAACTTGTACGTGGATTTTCAAAACAGACAAAATGGCCAAAAGTGAAAACAGCCCAAATGTCCAACTGATAAATGGATACATACAATGTCATACATATATACTTAAAATATCATTAAACTATAAACAAGTATTGATACATGTTATGGCATGGATAAACTTCAAAAACATTATGATAAATGAAAGAACCAGTCATAACAGACCATACATTTTATGACTCAATTTCTATGAAACATCCAGCCAAAAGGTTGATTGATGAAATGATTGCCTAAAACTGGGGTTGGAGTAGGGAATGGAGAGTCCTTGCAAACGGACATGACAAAATATTTTTGCAGTAATAGAAATGGTCTAACATCAGATTGTAGTGATAGTGCCATATGACTGTAAATGTCCTAAAATCGATTGAAGTTTACACTTAAAATAGATTAATTGTAGCCGGGCTCGGTGGCTCAGCCTGTAATCCCGCACCTTTGGGAGGCTGAGGTGAGTGGATTGCCTGAGCCCGCGGGTTTGAGACCCGCCTGGGCAGGGAGACCTCATCTCTACAATAAATCAAAAAAAATCAGCCGGGCGTGGTAGCGCATGCCTGTAATTCCAGCTACTTGGAAGGCTGAGGTGGAAGGATCGCCAGAGCCCAGCGGGTCTAGGCTGCGGTGGCCGGGAGCGGCCACTGCACTCCAGTCTGGGCGACAGAGTGAGACTCCAACTCAAAAAAAAATAGATTAATTGTGTGGCATATTATCTCAACAAAGCTGGTAAATTACAGAGATTGTATCATTGGGGAAATGGGGGAGCTTTTTCTATCATTTATTGGTAAAATTACTCATGAATTATCTATGCTGCTGATTTCCCAATACTATCATTTTGATCCTCTTTATTTTAATTATTTCTGTTAAAAAATAATTTAAAAGTCACAAATGAAACAATTTCTATTTGAATTTGTTGACCCCAAATAACCTGATACAATAAATAGTTTAAGTGAAATCAGAATTTGTCTGCAAAATATTACCTGCTTGCTTTCTGAATATTAACATATTGCTATTGAAATAGATCACTCTTCACTCTTCATTATATATAGAAGTATGGATTAAAGTCCCTAAGGAATTCAAGAATCTGCCTTCAATATTTGTGGACATCTGCTCTGAAGTTTAGAATCCTGGCAGTAAGAACAGAGATCATTTCCTCTTTAATTAGTCCATAGTCTTTGTCCATTATTTTGAAACATCATTGAGAAAATTATTTCTAGCTTGTCCCCCAGTCTCAATGGCAATATAAAATTCTCTAGAAACTGGTCAATTCTGGCTCTTCAAAAAGTAAGGAAGATATTTTTCTAAATGCAGCTTATTTTAAACATGTAACACCTATGTTGACAGCCCCTCTAAGTGGAAAATATACATTTGATGTTATATAAGATATCAGGAAATATATTGGCTGTGCTTGAAATCAATACTCTGAATATTTAATTATGTCATTTTCCTTTACCTTCTATTTTTTAAAAAATTTAAATGTGACCAAAAAACTCCTTAATATTTTAATTATGTATAATGTAGATACTGTTTGCTCTGTCAGAGGGTACTAGAGAATCACTTACATTTGCCTTGACCTATATTTCCTATGCGTAGCTTTTGTTTTAAAAATATTCATTTTTAAACTTTAGTTTTAGATTACCTTATAGTAAAACTATCTTTTTGAATATGATTTTGATAAATTTCAGCATTCCCATTGATTCACATCGTCACCATGACAATCAGAAACCAAAACAGTTCCATCACCTCAAAAAAACTCCCTCATATTATCTCTTAACATTTGTAATATAGCCGGGCTCGGTGGGTCAGCCTGTAATCCCGCGCCTTTGGGAGGCTGGGGTGAGTGGATTGCCTGAGTTCGCGGGTTCGAGACCCGCCTCGGCAGCGAGACCTCATCTCTACAATAAATCAAAAAATCAGCCGGACTTGGTAGCGCATGCCTGTGATTCCAGCTACTTGGAAGGCTGAGGCGGAAGGATCGCTGGAGCCCAGCAGGTCGAGGCTGCGGTGGCCGGAAGCGGCCACTGCACTCCAGTCTGGGCGACAGAGTGAGACTCCAACTCAAAAAAAAAAAAACCAAACATTTGTAATATTCTTCTTCCTCATAACTACTGAAAAACTACTTGTCTTTTTTCCATTACTCTAGTATTGCTGTTTTGAAAATATTTATAAGAAAAAACATACATGATGCAACGTTTAAAATTGAAGTTTTTCACTCAGCATAGGTCTTCAGGATTCGACTAAATTGTTGTGTATCTCAATATTGTAGTTTATTCTCATTTTATTCCTTAGCAGTGTTCCATTGCATGGATGCCCTTCAGTTTACCCCTGAAAGCCATTTAGATTATTTCTAGTTTAGGGTGATTGTGAATAGCGCTGCCATCACTTCTCAGGTACCTGTTTTTGTGTGAATATCAGTTGTCATTTGTCTTGGGTAAATTCCCAATAGTGGGGTTGGTGGGTCATGCTAATTGTACGTCAAACATAAGAAAATGTCCTTTGTTTTCTAGAGTGTTCGTAACATTCTCACCAGTATACGACAGTTCCAACTAATTTTCATCATCTCTTCATCCTTTCCAGACTGGGTACTACTAGAATTTTTCTCCTGCTTTTTCATCTCCACCTCCGTGTCCTTGACCATTCTAACAGATTGTATATAAGCTAAAGATCATACACTCAACTTTATATCAGGATGTATGTTGTCAGTGCTGCCATGAACCTGACTTTCCCTCTTTTGTTTTGTTTTTTAAATTTTAGAATAGCGGGGTGCATGTGAGGATTTGTTGCATAGGTATATCACATGAAGGCGAGGTTTGACGAATCCCTCCCTCACCAGTAGATAGCATAGTACGCAATGGGTGGTTTTGTGTTCTTCATCTCCCTCTCTTCCTCCTTTGGCACTGCCCAGTGTCTGCTGTTCCCATCATTGTGTCTGTGTATGCCCAGTGTTTACTGTCCACGCACAGGAGTAAGAACATGCAAGTTCGGTTTTTAGTTTCTGTGATAGATTGCTTAGAATGATGGAATCCAGCTGATCTACGTTGCTGCAAAGGACATGATATTATTCTTTATGGCTGTGTAGTTTTGGAACTAGTTCCTTTTTTTTTTTTTTTTTTTACCTCAGTCTCTGTATGTGGCTAATGGAAGCTCAGATGCATTTTCCAGTTCCCATAGAGTTGTTTTGTGTAATTGAATTAGATACAAAATTTGTGAAAAAAATGTGGTATACATATAAAATATTTTTATCACATTTCTAGTAACTGTCAATTCTTATTTTAAGGTGCATAGAATATCAGTGATTACCTTTAAACACATCTAATGAGGTTATGTGTATTTGTGGGGATGGATAGAGAACGTTTTAACATGACATCATATTTTATCAGGTTTTTTATTTAATCTAAGAATGAATAAATATTCTTAACATTTTGCAGACTCTGAACTTGGAAGTGTCAGAGATAACTATGAAGGGTCTGCAAGTTTTAGGAATTGGAAATGAAAATAACAAATTTATTTAAGCTGTAAACAAAAAAGGAAGAATTACATCTTAAGAGATCAGAGCTGTCTCATATATGCATATTGCCAGCATGGATGCATTCGGTTTCAGGAATAAATATGTACATGCTTCTGTAAAATTATAGCTCTGCGTTTTCTTTTTCTTTCCACAAGAAAAATATTAAGTGAAGTGCTGAGAAATATAATAATCATAAACTCCATATTATATTTTCTTTTGAGATGATGATGAAAGGAAAATCTCAAGCATACAGTGTTGCCATTTTGACCTGCACAACAAGTTCTAAATTGTAATAGATGAAATAAGAGCATTAAAAATAGTAGACTCTACAAATATGTCTTTAAGGGTCAAATAGGAAAACCTATTCTGCATATAAATATTTCATGGAGTACAATGGATGATATCTACTAACTATTTTACCCTGACTTTTTAAATAAATTGTGTGTGTGTGTGTGTTTCTGCAGTCTTATAATTTACAGAAATAATGTTGTCACTTTCTAAACTAGCTTACAAGATCTACTGCCACTTCCACTTGGGCACTACAATTTTATCCACCTTGATGTTTATCTCATTAATCTCATTACAAAGCTCGTTTTAGTCAGAAATAATAATAATTCTGATTATAAAAAGTTCAACATTTTGCTCAAAAATTTGAGTTTGTTTTTTCTTTATCTTATCCATCCCACTGTCCACCTTTATTTTTGCATATGGCAAAAACCTTTCTTACTCAAAGCCCATCAAATGATGGCAGGTACAGAGAATAGCATTTTTTAATTGAAATTATCAATTATTTTAGCTATAACTATTTCTAGTATTTTGTGAGTAAAATTTCCTTCTCGGATTGCCTATCATTTATCATTTATCAGGCATTCATGCTGTTTAAAAAAAATCTAAATTTAGAGTTGGAAGATACAGTTTGAGGCCTGGCTTTGCAATTTATTACCTGCTAACCTTGGTCCAACACTGAATTCATTGAGCTTAATCATAAATGGTAATGATAATTGAAAACATTAGTAGTATCTACCTCAGAGTTATTAATGATAAAAATAATATGATACATATTGAAATCTGTTGCAAAGTGCAGATGGTGTGAAAATGTGGTTGTAATTATGAATATAACAGTACTGAAGAAAAGTCTATTACAAGCATTAGTAGTTCATCAATTCATACCCATCTGTACTTAAACTCAAAATTAATACTCATAAAACACATATTAGGTTTCTAATATTTTATCATCTCTTCACAGGTGATATAAGGGACCCTTTTGTTTAAGCTGTTTAAATTCTGGGTGTGGGGGATTAGGTGGTGAAGCTAGAAAAAGACAAGTTGCTGAAGAAGAAGAAAAACTAGTCATAAACACATGAAACAAACAAGCAAAAAACATAACAGCAAATGCTTATGTGATTGAGATCATTGGAAGAATCATACTGTGACAATATTTATTTCTGATCAGACATATGTTTAAAATCACCTACTAAAATCCTTTTTTTTTTTGAGTTGGAGTCTTACTGTGTCACCCACGATGGAGTGCAGTGACACGCTCATGGCCACCCCAGCGTCAACCTGCTGGGCTCCGGTGATCCTCCTGCCTCAGCCTTCCAAGTAGCCAGGAACAAGCACATACTACCACACCTGGCTAATTTCTGATTTATTGTAGAGACGAGGTCTTACCAAGTTGTCCATGCTGGTCTTGAACCCACGGGCTCAGACGATTGCTGGGATGATAGGCTGAACCAACAGCCTGGCCTGTACTCAAATCTTGTTTTCCATTCTCTGAAACCCTTGGAGTGTATTGGTTGTAGGTCTGAGCAGCATTAACTTGATAAAAGTGTTCAAATTTTTTATAGCTCCTTCTTTTCAAATGTGTCTGATTCAGGAAAAATGCAAAATTGTAAGCAATTTCAAACTACTTAGGGTCTCTAAAACATCCTTCTTTTATCAACAGGGAATACAGAACAGTATTAACAGTTAATAAAAATTAAATGAAAGACATCTGAATATATGAAAAGTTTGGGTTTGCAGTTTCAAAACATCTGAACTCAATAGGTTAGGATATCAGAAGTTATAAAATTGGGAATTCAATAAGCTAGACAGCAAACCTTGCCCTAAACTGTGTAACTGAGCAATATTATATATTTGCCTTGGCAAGAGCCTCTTCTGCTTTCTGGAAACAATCCATTCATTTGTAATGAACTGAGAGGAGGAAGCAATAAACATGCAAATGTACTCCCACTTTTTATAAATACATTTTGTACTTTTTCTGTAGAAGAATGCAGGAAATAGAAACAGAAAAACAAAACTGATTTTAATATTCTGTGGGATGAAAAAATAAAACTTGAAAATCTATTATAGTCTGAAAGTGGTTCCTAAAATTATTAGACTCTCAAGACAACAAATATATCCTACGTTATGATCAGCTATTAATTATTTGTTTTATATTATAAATTTCAGACAATAAAACTGCCCTCAGTCACAAAAATTTTTTAAAGATATAAAAAAAGAAGGGCTAATTTTTTTACTCTGTAAAACTCCTAAATGTAAAACTTTCAATATATAAAATGACAAGTTCAAGAAACAAAATACTTACAAAGTAGGAAATAAACCTCCTTAGCAAAAGTATGGAATGTATGTGTCCCTGGCAACTAAAAGTAGTAATTTGGATATGTTCTCATCCATTAATCTGAACAAAGGTAAAGTTAATATAAACAAAGATGTTCAGATGTTGCTCAAATAATTTTATATAAATAAAGGCAAAAGTTTATAACAAGGAAATTTTTCATCAAGAAAAAGCAGTTTTTAAAACAGGCATTACGTTTTGTGGTGTTTTTACGCCCTCCTGCCCTACTCTGCTCAACGAAACAGAAATTTTCATCTTGAGCTGCTGGCCCCTATTTTGTTCTTCTGAACTGGAGGGAGAATAGCAGGTCTTGTTTGCAAGTTATTGTGTAAATCTGTTCTAACCAGGCTTAGAGATAAGTAAAAAACGGAAGCAAAATGATTATCCCTGTTTGTATGACTCATAAAACGGGCAGGAAAAACAGCAGGCACTGTTCACAAAAAAGCTAGAAGTTGATACAGATGTCAGGGATAGAGGATTCCAGGTAGAGTCATTTACAATAGGACATCTAAGGCCTCAAAGAGAAACTGGACGGAGTCGCTGGAAAGTTTCGACATTCAAGAGCAGCCACATAAAGTACAGAGAACTTGAGCTGTCACCTTCAGTTGATTCCTAGATGGGTAAAACTCAGCTAACAGGTGAAGAAAGGCCCCAAGGCAGAATGTGTGTTGTGCACCAACTGAAAGAATGAGAAAGTTTGATGTTCTTTATTTCATATATATATTTTGTTTTGTTTCGTTTCAACTCCTAGCATTCCAAGAAATCTCTGTCCAAACATTATCTGAGCATGAACTAAAGGAAAAGAAGCTTCAGAGATCATATACAAGTAATAGTCTTTGCAAAAAAATGTTTGAAAAATTCTCAAACAAAAGGAATACCACAGTTCTCAATAAAAATAAATGAATAAGTAAATAAACAGTTAAATAAATACATAAAACTTTATAAAGGGAGACAATTTCCAAGGTTACCACATTGCAATATACGCAATGTCCAATTCCAATTTTCAACAGAATTCATAAAGCGTACAAAGAACTAAAAGTCACAGCTAATACAAAAGAATAAAATAAATAAACAGAAACCATCTCTAAAATGCCCAGACATTAAGTTAATAGATATTTATCTTAAATATTCCAAAAAAAAACTATGAGAAAAACATGGGCAAATATCTAAAAAAATTTTTTTTTAAAGAACAAAATGAGAATACAACAAAGGAATAAAAAATTATAAAAAGAAACTATAAAGAAATTCTGGAGCAGGAAAGTATAACAACTGATGTGAAATATTCACTAGAGAGTTTAAGCAGACAGAAAAAATAAATAATGAAGTTGAAAAAATAAAAATTGAAATTAACAAATATGAGTTACAAAAAGAAAAATGATGAAAAAACATGGACAGAGTCTAAGGGAATTGTGGGACATCATATAGCCAACCACATGCATACTTTGCAAATCTCAGAAAGTGGAGAGAGAGTGCGAAGGGGTGGAAAGACTATTTCTACTATTTCTATTTGAGATAGAAATCTGAAACTTCCCAAATTTGAGGAAAGACATGAACCTACAAATTTAAGAAGCTCAGTGAGCTTTAAGTCAGTATAATCCAAAGAGATCAACACTGCGACCTATTTAACCTGTCAAAATCCACAGGCAAAGAGATATTCTTTTTTCTTTTTTTTTAAAGCAGGATTTATTGAGAGGATAGAAAAGCTCCCACAGTGGGAGGGGACCCCAGGGGGTCCCCCTCCCAGAGATTCTTAAAGGAATCAAAAGAGAAGCAACTTACCCAGAAAAGGGATCATCAGATTATCAGCACAAATATCTCATCAACAACCTTGGAAGACAGAAGGCAGAAGGGTTATATATTTTATGTTAAAATAAAAATATTCTTTTATCTGACAAAAATGTCCTTCAAAGATAAGGGAAATATTAAGACAGCTCTAAAAAATAAAGCTGAGGCAGTTTACTGCAACTAGATGTAATCTACAAGAAATGCTAAAGAAATTTCTTCAAGTTTAAATGAAAGAATGCTAGACAATAATTTGAAAACCTTTAATGACTCAAATTTTTATGGTAAAGGTAAATATATGGACAAATATTTAAACCAATATTATTTTAATTTTGCTTTTAACACCGCTTTAAACTTTCCACATAATTTAAAAGACAAACATATTAAAATACTTATATAACTGTGGTATTTAACAAAAATGTATATAGATGCAACAATTGATACTAATGATATGAAGAGAGGTAAAAGTGTCTAGGAGTACAATTTTTGTACATGATTCAAGTTGGTATTGATTCAAAACAGACTCTTATAAGTTTATCATATTTTATGTAATCCTTGTGCTAATCAAAAAGAAAATATCTATAGAGTATACCAATAAGAAAAAGAGAAGGGAAACAAAACATATCATTATAAATCTCAACTAAATACAAAATAGGACATGATGTAGAAAATGAGGATCAAAAAATCTTTAGGAATATGGAGAAAATAAGTAAAAAAAAGATAGACATAAATCCTTCTTTATTAGTAATTACATTAAATGGAAATTGACTAAATTTTCTAGGTATAAACCAACAATCTGCAGAATATTAAGTACAAACATGCCATGTGCATACACAATCTTACTATATGTTGTCTGTCTATGAGTGACTCACTTTAGTTCTAAAGACAAAAACAGGTTGAAAGTGAAAGAATGAGAAAATATATGTCTCACAAATAGTAATCCAAAGGAAACAAGATGACTGTACTAATATCAGATAAAATAGGCTTCAAATAAAAAACTTTACAAGACAAATATACGTATTATATGCTAATAAGAAACAGGGTCAATTAACCAAAAAGACATAACATATAACAATGATAAGCATATATTCGCCAAACATCAGAGTCCCAAAATATATGAAGTAAATGTTGCCAGAATTAGAGAAATAGACATTTTTGCAACAATAGTTGGAACCTTCAAATCTTCAATTATAATGGACAGAACTTCTTGACAGATGATTTATAAATAACTAGAGAACTTAATCAACACTATAGAGCAATTGAACTTAACAGATATATAGAATAAACTTGACTCAATAACAGTAGAATACACAGTCTTCTCAACTTTACATAAAACATTCCTCAGGATAGATTATATGCTAGGCCAAAAACATTTCTTAATACATTTGTAAATATTAAAACAATACAAAGTACTTTTTTAATCACAATGGAATTAAAAATAAATAGCAGAAAGAAAAGCAAAAAATACACAAATAAATGGAAATTAAACAGTCAATGAGTCAAAGAAACAATCACAAAAAACTTGGAAATACTTTAAGGGAAATATAAATTAAAACATAACATACCAAACTCTGTGAAAAGCAGTGAAAGCAGTGCTAAGAGAGAAAGTTATAACTGTAAATGTGCACATTTAAAAAAAGACATCATCTAATGTTATATTTTAAAGATCTAGGAAAAGAATAACAAATTAAACTTCAGCCACCAAAAAAATTAAGAAGATAAATAGTAGACAAGAAAGATAATAAAATAAATTGATAAAAGTAAAAGTTGCTTGTTGGAAATATCAAGAAAATCGACAAACCATTAGTTAGATTGTTTAGAATAAAGGAAAAAAATTAAAATTACTAAATGAGAAATAAAAGTGGGGATGTTACTGCAAACTTTACAGAAAAAATAATACCATAAGCAATTGTATGCCAATAAATTGAATAATCTAGTTGAAATGAAAAAAAATTCCTAGAAACACACAACTTATCAAGATTTAATCATGATTAATAGAAAGTTCAAACGGAAATTTAGTTAGTAAGGATATTGATTTAGCAATTTAAAATCTTTCGGAAGATTCCACAAGATGGCAACGGCATAGGTGGATTCGTGAGACTCTCTGAACGTGAGTTCCCAAAAAGACTCTTACTTTTCTTCCCACAGCTCCCTGCCCACCGCCAGCTGCACTGGTATGAGGCCCGGGGACCTTCAGTCCCATGTAGGGCCAGATATTGCAGCCCCCGGCTGTGGCTGCTCCACTATATGTGACTCCCACCTGCTCAGGAGTCCCGGGTCTCAGCTCCCTTCCTGGTTTCATAGTCTCGCCCAGCTCCCAGCACCAAACTTCTGGTCACCCAGGGAGGCTCTGGGCACCCGCCCCTCAGAGATACCAGTCCCATTTCTGGCTGAAGTGCCCTGTGAGGGACCCAGGGCCACTACTTGCCCTTTGGAGCTTTGGAGCTCTGGACCCCTGGGACCACCCTGGCTGAGGCACTCAGCATGTGACCTCAAGCTTGTGTAAGGGAGCAGAACCCCAAGCTTGTATAAAGTGCTGATCGGAGGCTTCCAGCACCAGAGGAGGGAAACGCCTGACCCTCTCCTCCACCCCAGCCTGCTGGTGACACCCCAGATCCAGCACCCAGCTGTGCAGCTGATCCCACCCAGAGACCCAGACAAGCATCCCTAAAAGTGAAAGCGAAGCTGCCACCTCTGTCATTCTCCAGGCAGATTCGCATCACCCAACCCACCTATCAGAGCCTCCACCTCGGTTCCCACGGTGATGTCGTTAAACAGGAGACAAAGTCCCTCCCCTACGCTGAACACAATGAGACAACTAAGAGTCACAGACCTCCCAGACAGCAGGCTAGCTGCCTGCAAGAGAGCAAAGGGGAGAGGCTGGAGATCAGAGCTCAAGTGACTTTAGCCACTAAGGAAAGATTACAGAATTAGTCTGATCTCTTATTTTGACCTTGGGTTTTATCATTATGACTGTATGTTTTGCTCACTATTGTTTGCTTCTAACTTACACTATCTGTTTCAAATGATCTTATTGGTCTGTCTCTGTGTAGCTACCAGTATTCTTTAGGGAATTTTCCTTGTGGGTTTTTTTTTTCACTTCTCTCCGTCCTTGTGTCTCTTTTTCACCTGTCAGTTGGTATGTATGTCTCTTTTGCCTCTCACTCGTCTCTCTTTCTAACTTCCTATTGACCCCCTCCTCCTCCATTATTTTCCTCTTTTGAACCTCCTTTTGCTCCAGGGATGAGAGAAAAATCTACACAGATGAAGAAAAACCAAAAGAAGAATATGGGTCTCTCCCAGACCCCTGGGAGGGCAGACACTGAGAAACCTGACTTTGGAATGCAAACAGTGAAGAGCCCCCAGAATGACTAGTCTCAAACTACAAACCTAGATATCAAGACATTAATGGAGAGATTAAAAAGAATTGAGGAAACTCAAGAAGAAACTAGAAAGGAGCTGATATCTGAGATAACAGTAATAAAGAATACTGTGAATAAATAAATAACAAACTGATAAGCACAGAACGCAGAATTACCCAAGCAGAAGAAAAAATCTCAGAGCTTGAGGATCAAAATCTAGAACTAACCCAAACTCTCAAAAACACAGAAAACAAACTCAAATGGATAGAAAAAAACCTTCAAGAGATGAGCGATTACTTCAAGAGACTGAACTTAAGAGTAATTGGCCTTCCTGAGGCAGAAAGAGAGACAGAGACCACACTGGAACAAACTTTCCATGAGATCATTCAAGAAAACTTCCCTTATCTAATCAATGATGCAAAAATTCAAACACAAGAGATTCTGAGAACCTCTGCAAGAAAACAAATGAGAAGACCAACTCCTAGACACATAATACTTTGCCTAAACAAAGTAGGCATAAAAGAAAAAATTCTAAAGGCAGCAAGAGAAAAAGGCCAGATCACCTACCATGGAAAACCGATTAGAATAGCAGCAGATTTATCTACAGAAATTTTGCATGCTAGGAGAGCTTGGAGCCCTATCTTCAAAGTCCTAAAAGATAAACAATTTCAACCAAGAATAACCTACCCAGCCAGATTAAGCTTCATCAGCAAGGAAGAATTAAAATCTTTCCCAGATATCCAATCCCCAAGAACTTATGCTGCCACCAAACCACCTCTACATGAAACAATTAAGAAAGTACTAAACACAGAAGAATAGAGGAAAAAAAGAACAACGTTCTTCACAAGAGTACAGGGGAAAGAAGAAAATACACATGAACCAACCCCCAAAACAAAAGAAAGACAATAAACCAAGTGGAAGAACAACTCTATAAGAACTCTATGATAGGGATAAACTCTCACATTTCAATAATTAGCCTGAATGTGAATGGACTAAATGCACCACTGAAAAGACATAGAATGGCAAAATGGATAAAATATCACCAGGCAACAATATATTGCCTTCAAGAGACCCATCTCATTAGACATGCACAGACTCAAAGTAAGAGGATGGGAAACAAATTTTCAGGTGCATGCAACACAAAAGAAAGGAGGAGTCGCGATCCTAATTTCAGACAAAATACCATTTAAGCTATCAAAAATTAAAGATACAGAGGCCCACTACATAATGATAAAAGGTTCACTCCACCAACAAGAAATATCTATCCTAAACACATATGCACCTAACATAGGTGAACCAACTTTTATAAAGCAACTCCTAGGAAAACTAAAGAAAGATATTGACTCTAACACCATCATAACTGGGGACTTTAATACCCCACTCACAACCCTAGACAGATCATCAGGACAAAAAAATCAGCAATGAGATCCGGAACCTCAGGACTTAATTGATACCTACAGAATACTCCATCCAAAGACCACAGAATACACATTCTACTCATTACCGCATGGAACATATTCTAAGATTGACCACATAATTGGCCATAAATCAAGCATAGGCAAATTTAAAAGGACTGAAATTTTACCATGCACCTTCTTGGACCTCAGTGGAATAAAAATAAACATTAACACCAACAAGTTTCCCCCAAACCCACAAAGACATGGACACCAAACATCATACTGTTTGGTGTCAGTATGATGCTAAACAACTCCTGGGTTAATGATGAAATCGAAACAGAGATCAAAAGATACCTGGAAACAAATGAAAATGAAGAAACATCTTACCAGAATCTCTGGGATGCCATGAAAACTGTAGTAAGAGGGGAATTTATATCCCTACAAATGCACATGAAAAAAATAGAAGGAGCACAAATTAACAGCCTAGCAAGCCACCTAAGGAAGCTGGAAAAGCAAGATCACAAAAACCCTAATTTCAGCAGAAGAATCCAGATCACCAAAATAAAAGCCCAAATCTAGGACATAGAAGACAAAAAGACAATACAAAAAAATCAATGAAACAAAATGCTCGTTCTTTGAAAGGATAAACAAAACTGATGGTCCCCTATCTAGACTGACCAAGAAAAGGAAAGAAAAACCCAAATAAGCACAATCAGAAACACAAAAGATAAAGTCCCATCTGACCCTGAAGAAATACAAAAGATCATTCGAGACTACTATGTACACTTGTAGGGAAACAAACTTGAAAACCGCAAGGAAATGGAGGACTTTCTGTCATCACACAACCTGCCTAGGTTGAAACAAGAAGAAATTGAGACCCTAAATAGACCAATAACAATCAAGGAAATTGGCTATGTAATAAGAAAATGACTTACAAAAAAAAAAGCCCTGGACCAGATGGCTTTCCAGCAGAATTCTACAAGACATTTAAGGAGGAGCTGATTCCAATCCTGCTGATGGTATTTCAGGCTATTGAGAAAGATGGAACCCTTCCCAAATCATTTCATGAAGCTAACATCACATTGATACCCAAGCCAGGTAAAGATCCAACAAAGAAAGCGAACTACAGACCAATATCTTTGATGAACATAGATGCTAAAATTCTCAACAAGATCCTAGCAAACCAGATTCAACAACACATCCCAAAAATCATCCATCATGACCAAGTAGGCTTCATCCCTGGGATGCAAGCCTGGTTCAACATTCGTAAAACCATAAATGTAATTAAATTCATCAACAGATGTCAAAACAAAAACCGACGATTATATCATTAGATGCAGAAAAAGCTTTTGATAAAATCCAGCACCCCTTCTTGATAAAAACCCTCGAACATCTAGGCATATGGAGATCATACCTCAACGTACTAAAAGCCATCTATGAGAAACCCACAGCCCGCATACTCCTAAATGGACAAAAATTGGAACCATTTTTCCTGAAAACTGGAACAAGACAAGGATGCCCACTCTCACCCCTCCTGTTCAATATAGTATTGGAAGTGCTGGCTAGAGCAATCAGAGAAGAGAAGGCAATCAGGGGTATCCAAATAGGAAAAGAGGAAGTCAAATTATCTCTCTTTGCAGATGACATGATCATGTACCTTGAAAACCCCCAAAAATCTGTCAAAAACCTCCTGACACTTATAATGGCCTTCAGCAAAGTCTCAGGATATAAAATAAATGTGCAAAAGACAATGGCATTTTTTACACCAATAATAAACAAACAGAAACCCCAATAAAAAGCACAATTCCATTCACAATAGCCAAAAAATATGGAACACCTTGGCATCTTCCTAACCAGAGACATGAAAGACCTTTACAATGAAAACCACAAAACTCTGCTCAAAGAAATCAAAGATGACACAAACAAGTGGAAAAATATCCCATGCACATGGATTGGAAGAACCAACATTGTGAAGATGTTCATCTTACCTAAGGCAATCTATAGATTCAATGCAATACCTATCAAATTACCAGCAACATTCTTCTCAGACCTAGAAAAACAACACAGGAATTCATATGGAAACACAAATGACCAAGAATAGCCAGAACAATCCTCAGTTAAAAAAAAAAAACAAAGCAGGTGGTATCACATTACCAGACTTCAAACTCTACAACAAAGCTACGATCATCAAAACAGCTTGGTATTGGTATAGGAACAGACATATAGATCAATGGAATAGAATTGAGATTCCAGAAGCAAAACCTCAATTTTCAATCAACTCATCTTTGACAAAGCCTCCACCACTTATCACTGGGGAGAGGAGAACCTATTCAGTAAATGGTGCTGGGAAAACTGGCTGACCACATGCAGAAGATTGAAACAGGACTCCTATCTATCCCATACACAAAAATCAACTCCAAATGGACCAGAGACCTAAATGTAAAACCTCAAACCATAAGAACCTTAGAAAATGAAGGACATACCCTCATGGAAATTGGAACTGGCATCCAATTCCTGAACAAAACCCGAAACCCACAGGCCATAAGGGATAAGATAGACAAGTGGGACCTCATTAAACTTACAAGCTTCTGCAAAGTCAAAGAAACCATCAAGAGATCAGGGAGACAGCCCACAGACTGGGAAAAAGTATCTGCCAATTCCAGGTCTGACAAAGGCTTAACATCTTGGATCTACAAGGAACTCAAATGTGCTGAAAAGAAAAAAAAAAAACCCATTATAAAATGGGCAAAAGATATGAACAGACACTTCTCAAAGGAAGACACCCGAGCAGCCAACAGACACATGAAGCAATGCTCAACCTCACTAATTATCAGGGAGATGCAAATCAAAACCACACTGAGATACCACCTAACTCCAGTCAGAATGGCAATTACCAATAACTCAAAAAATAACAGATGCTGGAGAGGATGTGGTGAAAAGGGAACACTGCTACCCTGTTGGTGGGAGTGTAAACTAGTGCAACCTCTGTGGAAAGCAGTGTGGCGATTCCTAAAAGCTCTAAACATCAACCTCCCATATGACCCTGCAATCCCCCTACTGGGAATATACCCTGAAGAACTCAAATCACTCTATAAAAAAGATGCCTGCACACGTATGTTTATCGCAGCGTTGTTCACAATAGCAAGAACCTGGAAGCAACCACGCTGTCCATCAAAAGAGGACTGGATTAAAAAATGTGGTACATATACACGATGGAATACTATGCAGCCATAAAAAAGAACAAAATCATGAATTTTGCAGCAACCTGGATGGAACTAGAGTCTATAATACTGAGTGACCCTTCACAGAAACAAAGATCTGAGTATCACATGTTCTCACTCATGTAGTGGACCTTGATCATCCAATGCACTACCATAAGAAAATGACTGACAGTGGTGGGGGAAACTATGGGGGGAGGGGAAGGGGGGTGGGACTAGTGGTAGTAAACATCTGTCTGAGTACGGGGAGACACCTGTTATCAACAAGGGGGCCTGAATGAAGCATATTTGTATACCTAACACTTAACTGTACCCCACAATATCATAATAAAAATATTGATTAAAAAAATAATAAAATAAAATACAATCTTTCAAAAAGAAAGATTTCCCTGGATGCTTCACTGATAAATGTTACCAAACATTTTAAAAGAGCTAACATCAATGCTTCTTAAACACTCCCAAAACTGTGACGCTTCCTAACTTATTCATTGAGATCACATTATCCTGATACAAAAGTCAGGAAAAAAAAAGTTACTAGAAAAGAAAACCACAGACCAATATTATTTATTATTATTGATGCAAAAATTATTAACAATATACTAGCAAACAAAATTCAGCAACATACTAAAAAAGTTATATACCATGCACAAATGGAATTTATTCCCAGATTGTAAGAAATTTTTAAGATATGAAAATTAATTGATATAATTCAACCAATTAATAGAATGAAGAAAAAATGATCCTTTCTATAGAGGCAGAATAAGCATTAGGAAATATTTCACACACTTTAATGATAAAATAAAAACTAAAGAAGCTAAAAATAACCTTTCCAGTTTCTCAACATGATAAAGTCCATCTATGAAAAACTCACAGTTAACATTATACTCAATGATGACAGATGAACGCATCCTATGATCAGGAGTGAGACAAGGGTGCCTATGTTTCCCATTGCTGCTCAACATAGTACTAGAAGGACAAGGCATAGAAATTAGGCAAGAGAAAGAAATAAAATGCATGCATATTGAAAAGGAAGAAGTGAAATTACTCCTGTTCACAGATAGGAGGCAATATTATATGTAGAAAAATCTAAATATTACACACACACACTCACACACAACCTATTAAAACTGATAAATAAATTCATCAAAGTTGCAGGATATAGAATCAACAAGCAAAATCAGTTACATTGTTATACACTAACAATGAGCTATCCAAAAGAATAAAGAAGACAATCTCTAATAAAATCAAAAGAATAAAATATATAGAAACAAACTTTAAAACTTAGCAAAAGAATTGTACACCCAAATCTACAAAACCTTGTCAACAGAATTTGCAAACGACTTAAATATATGGAGAGTGATTGCAAGTTTATGAATTGGAAGACAATACTTTCAAGATAACAACGCTTTCCAAAGCTATCTATAGATGCAATGCAATCTTTATCAAAATTACAATGGGCGGAGTGCTGTGACTCAGCCTGTAATCCCAGCAGTTGGTGAGGCTGAGGAGAAAGGATTGCCTGAGCCTACTGGTTGGAGACCAGCCTGGACAACTTGGTGCAACCTTGTCTCTACAATAAATCACAACTAGCCGGACATGGTAGCGTGTGTCTGTAGTTCCAGCTACTTGGAAAGTTGAGGGGGAAGGTCGCCTAACTCTAGCAGGTCGAAGCTGTGGTGGCCGTGAGTGTTCCACTGCACTCCAACCTGGGAGACAAGAGTAAGACTCCAACTCAAAAAAAATTGTAATGGTGTTTTAGTAAAATTTTTAAAAATATCCTAAAGCATATTTATAATCTCAAGTGAACACATATAGCCAAAACAATGTTTAATTTCAAAACTTATTTAAAAGCATCAATAATAAAAACAGTGTGGTGGTACTGGTATAACAACAGAAATATTGGTCAATTAGGTAGAATAGAGAGCCCAGAAATATATATTCACATAAATGACCAAATGATTTTGAACAAGGGTTTCAAGGCTATTCATTGGGAAAAGATAGTGCTGGAAAACAGAACATCCATGTGCAAAAGAAAGTTGACCCTTACTTTATAGCACATGCACAAATTAACAGAAAAATCAGAAAAGTAAGAGCAAAAATAATGAAACTCTTAGAAGAAAATATATGGTAAAAACTTCATATCATTGGCTTTAGCAATGATTTCATGGATACAATAGCAAATACCCAGGCAACAAAAAGAAAAAAAGAAACCGAACTTCATTAATATATTTTTTTAAGCCAAGAACACTATCAGAAGAGTGAAAAAGCAACCCTTGAACTGGGGAAATATTTGCATAGCATATATCTAATAAGAGATATTTCCAGAATAAAGAACTCCTACAACTCACCACCAACAAAATGAACAACCCAATTCAAAATGAGCAGAGGTCTTGAATAGACATTTCTCCAAGCAAGACATACAAATAGACATAAGCACGTAAAAAGATATTCAGTATAATGAATCCTTAAGGAAATGCACATGCAAACACATTGAGGTGCCATTTCAAAAACATTAGGATGGCTCCTATTAAAAAAAAAAAAATCAAATAACAAGTGCTAGTGAAGACCTCAAGTGCTAGTAAAAGCTCAAACTATAAGAATCTTAGAAAATGCAGGAGATACCCTTACAGAAATTGGAATAGGTAACCAATTCCCGATCAAAACCCCAACAACCCAATACCCCATAAGAGAGAAGATTGACAAGTGAAACTTCATCGAACTGAAAAGCTTCTATAAAGCAAAAGAAACCATCAAGAAACTGAGAAGAGAATGGGAAAACAAACAAACAAACAAATAAAAAAAACCTCTCCAATTGTATATCTGACAAAGGCCTAACATCCAGGATCTACAAGGAACTCAAATGTGCTGGAAGGAAAAAAAGCAGGCCTATTAAAAAGTGGGCAAAAAATATGAATAGACACGTCTCAAAAGAAGACACATGAGTAGCCAACAAATATAGGAAAAAATGCCCAGCCTCACTAATCATCAAATAAATGCAAATAAAACCACACTGAGATACCACCTACCTCCAGTCAGGATGGCCATTGTTAATAACAAAAAAAAACCAGATGGTGGAGATGATGCAGAGAAAAGGGAACACTGTGGGTGTGGAGACTAGTACAAAATCTGTGGAAAATAGTGTAGTGATTTATAAAAGATCTAATTATCAACCTTCCATATGACCCAGCAATGCCTATTCTAGGAATATACCCAGAGGATCTCAAATTACTCTATGAAAAAGATACCTGCACAAGCATGTGTATTGCAGCATTATTCACAATAGCAAAAACATGGAACCAACCCTGCCGCCCATCAAAGGTGAATGGGATAAAAAAAAAATGTACATATACATGATGGAATATTATGCAGCCACAAAGAAGGACAAGATTGTGGACTTCACAGCAACTTGGATGGATGTAGAGTCTATAATATTCCGTAATCTATCACAGAAGCAAAGAACTGAGTACCACATGGTCTCACTCATAAGAGGATCCTGAACCTTTATCGTAATGCTAAATGAAAGAGGTTGACAGTAGTGGATACCTGCCAGGGTGAGGCACATAACTTTAATAAGAATAACTGATTCCAAACCAGGCAAAGTGAAGATCGACAGGAGGCCTCGACTTCACCTGTACAATGACCACTTATGTACCTAACCCTTAGTTGTACGCCCCATCTTTAAAATAAGAAAAAGAAAGAAAATGTGGAGAAATTGACCTTAGTTACTTTTCTGTAGAAATGTAAATTGGTGCAACTGCTGTGGAAAACAGTTTGGCAGTGCTACAGAAAAATTTAATATAGAATTACCAAAGGATCCAGCAATTTCACTACTTAGTATATACCCAAATATTTGAAAACCACCACTTAAACAGATACTTGTACACCAATGTTCATATCAGCATTATTCAGAATAGTCTAAAGGTGGGAACAACCTAAATGTCTATCGACAGATAAATGGATAAGGAAAATGTGGTATATCGTTGCAATATAATATTAGCCTTAGAAAGGAAGGACATTCTAGTACATACTGCAACTTGGATAAACTTTGATGGGCTTATTTGTAGACTGATTTGTTTGGATTTTCATGAGATCTGAACATTAGGCATTGTATGGTGACTTAATTCACATGCTGAGACCAAGAAAAACCCCTTTTTCAAATAAACTGAATAACGTTTCAAGTAAATGGATATCAATAGTTATGCTTAATATAGTTCTAAGTGGAAAAGTCAAGGAATATCTAGTTCCTACATTAGTACCTATCATTATTCCAGAGTTTGTGTGTTGTGCCCCTATGTTCTTACCTAGGATAAAAACAAATTCGTCGGCTAGCAAGTCATACAATCCGTCTTCTTATCCACATTGAAAACTAAATATTGTTTCACATCACCCTTTTAGTTTTGGTTCCCAGGAAGTTTAGAACAAAATATCTTTGAAAGCTGTGTGATTTTCTACGATTTGCATGCTGACATTTTACTTTTATTGTGTTCTCTTCAAATTGATGGTTTAATTTATGTGTTATCTGTCCTAGAATGTATTTTCAGTATTAATGTAAGTTTTTGCTGCTTAATAGTATATATTTTTAAAACCGGCTAAATCTTTTGTAAATAATAAACAAATAGATAAGTAGCCTTACATAGTTCTAAAACTCCCCAATATACAAATATTTAGTGTTTTAATTGTTTGATGTTTTGGGTGGTGTTAAAATATTCCCTTTTTGTCTATTGCATCAACTATCTTGCTAATAAACAATATTCCCTGAAACATAAACAACAGAATTTTTTTAGGGTCTCTAAAAATTTTGAGAATTCTCTAAAAGAAAAACAATAGACTCACAATTAGTTTTGGATTTTGCAAAAGTATTTAGCCTCTTTTGGAGGCAGTTGTGAGCAAACAAGCAAAGTTAAAGTAACTTCATGGGAGACTCCTATTCAAACAGTAGAACTAAACGTACGTTACTTACAGCAGTAGCCTCTTAAGAGGCTTCAATGGTGATCTGATGATCTAGCCCTACACAATGGCTGTGATGGTTAGTTTCAGGTATCCACTCAGCTTGACGACAGTGCCTGGATATTTGGTCAAACATTACTCGGAATGCTTTCGTGAAGGTGTTTTGGACAAAATCAACATGTAAATCAGTAGACGGAGTAAAGCCGAGCAAAGCAAATCACGCCCCATGATGTGAGCAGGCCTCATCTCATCAGCAGAAGGCCTCTATAGAACAAAAACTGACTTACCCCGAGCAAGAAGGAATCTGTCAGAGACGGCCTATGGATTGGAACTGCAACATTTATTCCTCCCTGGATCTCTGTCTGCCTCCTTAGCTTGCAGATGTTGGGGCTTCACAAGAACATGAGCCAATTCCTTAAAACAAATCTCTACCATACATATGACATATATGACATATTACATATACAGATTACTGTTCTCTGGAGGACTATAACTCTGTGATTAATAAGAGCTGATTATTATTTATAATTCTGTTACCTTGGCCTTACCCTTGGTTTATTTTCTATTGTGTGTCAGTCTTTGTCTACAATACAAATACACATTTTGCTATTTTTCTAATCTTAGGCTGTTGGCCTTGAAAACATCCTTCAGTCTCATTTTCTTCTATCCTGCCCCTACATTTATTTTCCACAGACTATTCTCTAAAACACTACCAACGTTCCTTTTCCCCCCATCCTGTCTTTGGAGGACAACCGGCCACTGCTTTCTAAGCCCAGTGGGTGGCTGTCGAAATTCATAGGCTGATCACCCACCAGTCATCCTGGCCTGAATCCAGCCCATAGATCTGTTTTGTTTTATTTTGCTTGAGGATTTTGGCAGGCAAGATAATTTTGCTTTGGGGTTAATTACTAATCTAAATATCAGGGAAAAAAATTACATTAAATAAAGAATTCCAGCTTCTCTTGAGAAATGTGAGGACCTAGTTACTGAGGGCTCTCCCGGAAACAATGCGCCAGGGCCGAGCAGGAGTGTTCCTCGTACACGGAGCACAAGCTTCCCAGAGTAACTGACTCCCTAATAGTTTCCTTACTTTAACCAATCTGCTAGAATCAGTTAGGTGACCTGCTTTCTTGTGGGTATTTGATTTTAGGATGTGCCTCAGCAACCATCTCGGAGAGGTCATTAAAGAAAAATTCTCAATAAATATTGAGATCATTATGGATTCACCGCAATATCAATAGGTTTTTCAAAAGGAAATGCTACAGCACTTATTTGAGGTTCTAATTTCGCCTACATTTTTGCAAAAAAAAAATGCACTTAAACATGTACCCCTAGACACCTCAACAGTCTCATTACTTTATAGTTCCACCACATTTACTTTTATGCTGCTCTGCAATTGCACGGGCAAGATTATTGCATTTTCTCATGGCTTCTGAGAGTTATATGAAGTGTTAACGTTGGTCTGTGGTGATAAGCTATGCAATGCATTCCCTTAGAATGCGTTTCAAAAATCATTTCTTTGTGCATTGATTGTCCTGGCTCTAGTAATTTCTGTCTATCTTCCTTTTTAAAAGAACATTTCTTTGTTGTGCAGCTATTAGCTACTACCTCATAGTCAGAAACTTCTCATTTCAAACCTGTGTGATCCCTACCTCATGCTCTGAGAAGAAATCAGTGGATTGGGCCCCATGAATTATTTGGCTAGATAGCCACACTTTACGTGGTTTAAAGTTCAATTTCTCAGCTGTGCTTCAAACTAGAATTTTGAGTTAATGATAAAATCTTTTTTTAAAGCCTATAGTTTAGGGAAGTTTCACTGATAATTTCATCTTTTCCTTTTGCCTTTTGGCTTTTATTGTTTCTCTTGTAACTTTAACAACTTTCCAGAGATGCTGAGTTGATGACACTTGAATCTCCTTAATTGAAGATACTGAATGTTATCCACTGGACATTCTGAGAGAATAAACAACATATTACCACTACTCATAAGTGATGACAATAAGAATAAATGTCATTAATTAATTCCAGGATAAATTGAATTAGTGCTGCAGTGTTATGATTAAAAGATATTATGACTGTGCATTGGTACAATCATCAGAATATAACTCATTTCCAATGCCCGAGATGAGCCAGAGCTTGAAAAGGATCCCAGTGCAGATTTGACTGAATATTAAATGGAGTTATAAGTATCTGGTTAAGCACAAACTGATAAATTTTTGTAAGATTGTTATCGGCCTGATTTTCAGGATTTTTCCTTCTAGTGAGAATTAGAATTTCCCAAGCACCTGATACTGCTAATGCTTGTGAGATATGAGTTACTCATGTTTACAGCCTGGCTTAATTTTCATTTCTAAGTGTATTTCACTCATTTTAGCACCTCATGACATGTCTTATTTTAGCAATATGTACATAAATTGAATTAGGTCGGTCCAAATCATACAAACTAATGAGATTGTGAAGGGGATGTGTGGGGGTAGGGTGGTGTGTGTGTGTGTGTGTGGTGCGCGTGCGCACATGTGTACACACACACATGCGCATGTGTATGCAAAAATACTCAATAAAGCTTAAACTCCCACAGCATAGTATGTTTAGCCTCTATTGCTATATAACCGATGGCCAAAATGTAGTGATTTGATATAACAGTCTTCATTATCTCACAGTTTTTGTGCACCCTAGAATCTGGGTGTGGCTGATCTGTTACCCTCTGCCTCAGGATCTCACAGGCTGTAAACAAGAGGTCAGCAGAGGCTGTGATTTCCCACCAAGGCCTGATTTGGGAAGAGTCTTCTTTCAGGCTTATTCATTTGGTCACTGGCAGGATGTCATGTCTTGTGAGTTGTTGGTCTGAGGGCCTTATTTCTTTGGCTTCTGACCAAAGGCTGACCTTAGACCCATGCCATACAGGCCACTCTGTACAGCAGTTAGTATTATTAGAGTTGGCAAGCCAGAAGGCTGGAGGCACTATAACATACAGAAGTCACAGTCTTTTATAAACCGATGTTGAAAGTGACATTCCACAACGTTTGTCTTCTTTCAGGAATTTTTTTAGCTTTATTTTATTTTTACCTCACAAATAAAAATTGTATATACTTATGAGGTAAAAAGCGACAGTTTGATTCACATATACATTGTCAAATAATCAAATTGGAGAATTAGTATAGCCATCACCTCAAATAGTTATTTCTTAGTGGTTAGAATAATTAAAATCCTCTCTTTTGGCTATTGATTTATGTACAAAACACTTTAAAAATGCTGAATTGCTCTGTAGTCTGTAGTATCATCATTTCTTTTTACATTGATTCTAAAATAAATATAATCATAAAATAGTCTTTAACTACCTTTAATTTCAATAAAATGTCTTCTTCCCTTTTCCCTGTGTGACAGATCTTCAAGTTTGCCATTTCCTTCATGTGAAATGACCTAAATTTCTTTTCTTCTTTGAAAAAGTAGTGTCGCATGAAGAAAAGTGGAATTTTTTTTTTTTTTTTTTTTTTTGAGTGCGAGACTCACTCTGTTGCCCAGGCTGGAGTGCAGTGGCACACTCCCGGCCACTGCAGCCTCGACCTGCTGAGCTCCGGCCATCCTTCCACCTCAGCCTTCCAAGGAGCCGAAACCATAGGCCTGTGCCACCACACCCGGTTAATTTTTGATTTATTGTTAGAGATGAGGTCTCACCAAGTTGCCCAGGCGGGTCTCCAACCTGTGGACTCAGGCAATCCACTCACAACCTCCCCAAGTGCTGAGATGACAGGCTGAGCTACCGAGCCCTGCTGAAAAGTGGATTTTAAGTCCCAAACCCAACTTTGTTTCACACTAGCTGTGCAAGTTTGGTCTTAGTGTCTGGATCTGTACAATGATGACCAATACTCTCCACCTCTCAGTGCGGTGAAAATTGAGGTCAATCATACAAAATACCTATATCCCAATTTGGTGTCTGGCAAAAAGTGGTAGTCTCCCTTATTCATCTTTTAAATTACTCATCCCAAAGACATCCCTTATTTCCCCAACCTATAATTTTCCCTTTTTTGGGCTCATAGAACATGTTCCAACTGAATCACATATTGGACCTTACTGCATGTTTTCTTATTTGTTAAGTATTTGTGTGTGTAGTTCTTAAGTACGAGTCCCTAAGTCACTTATTTTATCTGTATGTGTATATCCCTGCATATCCTCTCCTTGAAAGATCACTCACACCTACCTTACATGGAATAAACTTACTACTTTTGTCTCCACAGATAGATAGATAGATAGATAAAGAGATATTAAATAAACTAATGGATAGATATGTACATCATTCAATACTTAGATAATTCATATATATATTATATATATATACATATATAATATATATAATGATGGCTATATGCAAGGCACCGTTAAAGCACTTAAATTTATATAAATGTGTCTGTTATTTTATTATTTTTAGTATCCAAGATATCAGACAAACATTAACTATTTCTTCCTGTGGCATAATGGCAGCCAATTTGTAATTTTATTTTATTTTATTTTATTTTTAATTTAATTTTATTTTTTGAGTTGGAGTCTCACTTTGTCACATTCGCCCTCTAAAAATAATATCATGTCTAAACTCAATGAATGTACCTAGAGACTGACTGATAAGGATGTTTTCTGTATAAATTACACATACCAAGGTGGGTATTATTTATCGTCTTTTACAGTCTGATGGAATCTTGGTCTGAAGAAGGGAAAAAGTTAACTCTTCTCTGAAGATTGTGTACCTCTGTTCTCCTAACGCAGTGATAAGGGCTAGGCCAGGTGATCCTGATTGCAAAGAGGAGGCTTGTGTCTTCAGGGTCAGACAAGGCCAAGAAAGAGCCCACGAGTGAAGGATGATGAACTTCTCATAGCTGGTCTGTAGCTCCTGTTGAGATCACAGATGAGATCATTTCCTGGCTATTCTATGTCACGCGATCCAATTTACCAGCATGGGCTTGGTTTTTGGAATAAAGATGATGCATTTGGTTCAGGTGGTTTGCGTATATCTTTTATTTTTCTTATTTAGTGTTATAATTAAAACAAGGCACAGGCGCAGTTGAAGCAAGACTAATGTTTACGAGGAATAAATCAAATATGGGCAGTGAGGGAGATGAAATCCATAATACTCTAAAGATTCAGATGATGAAAATTTCAAAAACTGACAAAGAAACACAACTTGGAAGTGTATTGGATAACAGCCCTTAGCAAGGCTCTTCTACCATTGCTCATGAATAATATTTGTTGAATTTACATACAGGGCAAGACCAAGCACAACTGTGTAGGTTTATTTGTTTGAGGGAGAGCAGGTCTGTGAGAGGAAGGTGAAACAAACAAATAAACCAAACAATGTAAATCATTCTACTTCAAGGAATTTGGACTCAGAAAGTCATCTAGATTTTAATTTGAATTCTCTTCCTAGTTGTTTAACTTTTGGCTTTTTTTGTTTGCTAACAAACCTATGGAAAGGACTACTGTGATCCCTATTTTGCAGGGCTAACAGTATCTAATGACACGGAATATGTAAAATGCTTTGCACAGTGCGGGGCACTGTTTGCACATTCAGTAAGTGTTTGTCATCATTCCCTTTTGTCCTTGGGTCCCTCTGTGCCCACATTGGTGTCAGCCAAATAGCTGACTTGAGGTATGCCCGCTAAAGACATAGAAACTGGACGAGCTCGGGGTGCCAGTAGGTGGAGTCATCCACAGTCTTGTCTGATGGTGATAGCACGAGCAAGATTGTACTAACAGCATCTTAGGTTAGGATACAGATCACCCCAACTTCCTCAAAGTGTGAACGTCAGTGCTTCTGCCTCTTCCGGAGGGAGAGAGGGGAGTGTGCGGAAACAGAGAGGCTTTCTATGGTCATTTGTTAAAATGACTTTTTAATGATGGCACAAACTGTTTTCTCATCTTAGGTACACAGCAGAAATGGAAACATAAATAAATCACATTATTGAACTCTTGGCACGGAATCAGTGAAAGAACTAGAACTACTTAAAAAATGAGAGAAGAAAAAAGATGTAAAATTTACATTTAAATATGTTCACAGAATTTTTCATTTGCATACAATTAGTTAACTAAAGAATAAAGGTGTCTAAAGGTCAGAAGATTTTTTTTTACAAATGCAAAATTCCATTTTTCTAATAATTGCAACTTTAAAAAAACGAATTAGTGATTAATATAAGATTGGCTTAATATATTCTAAAATGAGACTTGGTAGCTTGCAAAAAGAAATTAAAAACCCATCATATTTCTCTCCTTTATGTAAAGGTGCAATGTCAGACCATGTGATCGTATTTCACAAATAAAAAGCTTAACTAAGGTAGTCGATACTGCTGAAGGGTGACTCTATTTCCACTACATTTAGGGAAGGTTCTGCCCTTACCTTGCCTTCGTGAACCATTTGACTGGCTTCCATTTCGGGCTCACATCGGCTCTGGCTAGTAATTCTTCTGCCTCAGTCATGCCACCTCCATTAGAGAGACCAATGGTACCAACCCCGACATCTCCCTTCTCTTCTATTCTCAACGGTGAATGGCATTAACTCAAAATTGCCTTTCTATGCTATTTCAGGGCTTCTTAGATTTTAATTCACTTAGGAAAGGAGCAGTTTGGCATGATCATGATGCTGTTTTTATACTTGTGGGGTTTTGTGCAGCAACCCCAATTCAGATGTGCAATCCATATGAAAAGATGTCTGGGACTATCCAGGTGAATTTTTCTCTCTTGTAGGACTTAAAGAGCACTTATAATTACTGAAGTCAGGGCAACATCAGTTATATTCCGTAGCTTCTTACAATGGAAATTTAGTAATGAAGAAACATCAATAATTGTGTTGATGGGGGAATTTCAAGCAAGTAATTTATCTCTGTCATCTGAAATTTGTTCTGAAGCAAGATGGAAAAATTTCTGTCTACCTCCAAAACTCTTGGCTGGAACTGACATGTGGCCTTGTATACAAAAGGTGCTGTACCTGGTTCAGAGTAGATGCTTAGCATATTTTTGATTAATTCTCTTTCTCCGATGGCCTAAGAATTACCGAAATTAATGCCAAGAAGATTTGGCTTGGAGAAAAGAACACAGATATTAAATTACCCTAGATGAAAATTGCAGGACAATTATAAAATAACAAGGAGTACAGTTATCCATACATTATTTTAGAGAATAAGAAGTATACTAAATGGGTTAAAACAATAACATTTTAATTAGTATTTAGGTTTATGTTTCCTGGTGGTGGGCTCTCTTGTTTATTCAGCAGTTTAGAGGACAATATTGCTAATAAAACCACATACCTTTTTAACCCATCTCAAGACTTGAAATCAATACTTTTCACTAATCTAAGGAAGCACATATTTGAAAGTCACTGAATTAAGGAGTGTGGCCAGCTTAAAAAATATTCAGATACTTGAAGCTATTCTAGGTATCTTAGTCACCATAAGATCAGACAGATCTCTTAACCTGGCCAATTTCTCCATCCCAGCCCCTACCTCAGGGAGCCAAGCTTGAGAGATACTGTAAATCATCAGCTGAGGCACACCATTTAGGGTCACAATGAGGTTTCACCTAAAATAAGGAGGAGGATCTGTTCATGGGTTTCACCAGATTGGAGTTCTTCCAATCGAACATTTTCCATCACGACAGAAATCTGGCCCTAACAGCTCAGCCTCCTTCTGTGACTATATGAAAAACAAGTGCATCACACAAAGTAGGGTCCCTCATAAATGCTATTCTTTGTCCCTGGGGTCAAAGGTCAAAGGAGGGTGAGCTGCAGGAAGAAATTGACAAGGATCCAACGGGCTGCTGGTAGCTTCCTCAGACACTTGTGGCTCAGTGAAGGTTGCATTTCTGCCTTCAAAGCCAGATTGGAGAATTTCCTTCTTCAGGAAGATCCCAGTGCTTTTTAAGAGCTCACCTGATCAGGTCATGTGAAATTTGAATAATCTCTCTCTCTCTCTCTCTCAGGTCATGTGAAATTTGAATAATCTCTCTCTCTCTCTCTCTCTCTCTCTCTCTCTTTTGATGTTAGTGATACCATGTAACATAACTTACTGATGGGTATGCCTATCATATTCACAAACCTAGGGATTATACGGGGTGTGTATTTCATGGGGTGGGAATCTTGGAAGCTATCTTAGAGTGCTGCCTGTTGCAGATGGGACACCTGGGATTGCCTTCTATAGACACTGTCATCCTCGTCTTGACCAGGTTGGTCTTTGTAGGACCAGAAGTAGAAATGAGTTGGGAACTGTCTGGATGCTAGTTATACAAAAATGGCTGTTTTATCTTTTAAAGACAAAGCACTCTTTTTTTTTTAAGATTTTAGGGATAGAGATTTAGAAATATGCTAGCATAACAAAATTTTTAAGACTCTCCAGATTATGCCAAAAGAAAAAGAAAATGAGTCCTCCAGGGCACCGGGAGTGCTCATGAATGAAGGTAAAGAGGAAGCATGCGAAGGATTTGCTGCTGAAGCTACAGCAAAGGAAAGCTGAAAGCAAACAAGGCCATTTCACGAAGGCGGGGCTTACTTGTAGATATCCAAAATAGAATTACAGGGACATAGACAACAGCAGTTGAGAAGGACTAAGACACACTGGGTGCTCTCTCCTCTGCTGCCGGTGGAAGATCAAAACCACACCAGCCCCAAGAGCACCTGAGAACTCCCCCACCCCTTCGTCAGTACAAACACCCAGGCCTGTCTTTGCTCGCTCACATTTCAGAACGGCTTGAGGGACCTGCCTTACTCTCTCCAAGACCTCAGTGAGGTAAGTAAAAACCCTTTTGGTAGTCTCTTGGTGTGGGTGTGGTGACATCAGACTGGATGAACTTTGAGACTGTTCCTGCTCTTACAGAGTAACCCTAACACATGCACATTCACCTGACATTTAGTAGATTGACTCTTGTGTTCTAACACTAAACCTTCATTTGAATTTGCGGGGCCCATGGTTGGCTCATTTCTGTCAGAATATCCCTCCTTTCATGTGCCTTTTCTCCTGAATTCTACAACATGGAACTCAAGAAAATGAAACCAATGACACAGGCTAACATTATAGGAAAGTTTAGTTTTAATTGGATTAATTAGGAATAATTCAAAAAGAAAGATAAAGTCCAGTTGGTATAATATGAAAATATTAACACAATACTAGTGGAAGTTTAAAATGTTGCAGATGTTCTAGGATACCCTTTAAAATATGCATTAAAAGCCCTAAACAGTAATGATACTTTGTGATAGAAACTTCAAATCTGTGGATCTAAAAATGGCACAACATTGAAGAGACAAAATGCAAAATATTGAAAATTGTATAATGTTTCTTAAATAATTTATTTATGGAGTTATAAATGTATTAGTAGGCAAATCTATAAAAAGGATGCCCGCACATGCTTGTTTATTGCTGCACTATTCACAATAGCAAAAACATGGAACCAACTGTGCTACCCATAGAAACTGGACTGGAGTTTAAAAATGTGGCACATATGCATAATGGAATATTATGCAGCCATAAACAAGAACAACACTATGGACTTTGCAGCAATTTGGATGGACTTAGAACCAACATACTCAGTGATCTATCACAGAAACAAAGAACTGAGTACCACATGTTCTCGCTCATAAGCAGACCCTGAACATTTACCTTAATACAATAAGAAAGGGACTGATAGTAGCAGGAAACCACCAGGGGAGGGAGAAGGGAACACATAACATCTATAAGGGTACCTGATCTCAAGCCAGGTGAAGTGGGGAATGAAGGGAGGCCCAAACTTTACCTGTATGATGGCCACTTGTCTACCTAATTAGGAATTGTACCCCACATCTTTAAAATAAAAAAAATTTAAAATAAATAAATCAATTTAAAAAATACTGCAGAGACAGAGTAAACATGAGTCTCCCTTTGAGAAGGGAAGTGTAATAGTTTTATATGTCTACCTGACTAGACCCCAGGATGCCCAGTTATCTGGTTAAATGTTATTTCTGGGTGTTTCCGTGAGTGTCTCTAAGAGAGATCACCATTTGAACTGGTGGACTAAGTGAAGCAAATTGCTTCTCCGCTGTTATCCATCGTCACTGAATTCTCTGAAGCCTGAATAGGAAAAAAAAAAAAAAAAACCCACGGAGGAAGGATACATTTGCTTTCTGCCTGGTTGTTTGAACTAAGATGTCCATCTTCCGTCATCAGCACTTCTGATTCTCAGATCTTCAGACGTGGACTGGACACTAAACTATCATCTCTCTGGCTTTCAGACTTTCAACTTATGCAACCGACTTTTCTGGATTTCTAGCTTGTAGATTGCTGACTGTGGGACGCCTCAGCCTCTGTAATCATGTAAGTTAATTCCTTATCATAAAGCTCTCTCATTCTCTTCTCTCTCTCTCTCTCTCTTTCTCTCTTCATAGATTTATAGATAGATAGATATGAATATATCTATCTATACATAGATATATTCATATCTATGTATAGATATATACATATAGATATATGTCTATAGAGGGATTCTCCTACTGGTTTATTTTCTCTAGAGAACCCTGACTAATGCAATGTCTTAACCTTTTTTTCAAATACTGAGAAAATATTGAAATAAATATATACTCAGAAAACCCTCTAATAGTTAAATGAAAATATTGTTAGTTGTATAGATCATTCAAACATTATTGTAATTAATATATTGAAAGTCTAAGAAAAAGATTATCACGGCCTCTTTCTATATCTGCGAAGTGTGCTTAATAGAATATGTTGACTATATGGTATATTATAAAGTAAAAGGCTATTTATATTATATTGGGTATATATTTTGATATTGGTTGGTTCTATTTAAAAGAACTTTTGCAATGATCAGAATATTCTATATCTAAAATTTCTAATACAATAAGCACTGGCCACATGTGACTCCTGAGTACTAAAAATGTGACTGCCATGACTGGTAAACTGAATTACTAAATTCATTAAGTGTTATTATTTTAAAATTAGGTTTAAATAGTGACATATGGCTAGTGACTACCATTTTAGATTGTGTAAATACAGGGTGTGTGTGTGTGTGTGTGTGTGTGTGTGTATGATATCCTTGTATAATTAGTCAGCAAACACTACTGCCTACAGTATTTATGTCATCATGCTAGGCACATGATCTTGGATGACTTCTGACTTTTATTTTATTTTTTGTTTTACTGAACTGCATTCTATATTTTGTAAATTAGCGGCTTTCATTGTGTGCTTTACTGACTATTATCAGTGCCCAAGATGCTTTTGATAGAATAACCAAAATGTTTTTGTTCTTATCACTGTGTTGACATTTGCACATAATGGTGTAAAATCACTGGTAGGTAAAAGTACTGGGCCTTGACACAAATCAAAGCAACCAACTCCATACTAGTTGTTACTAAGTTCTTCATCACCATACTCTTGCAAAAAAATAAAATTCTGGTTTTTACTTAAGAATATTCTTGATAAGCGTACAAAATACATGTGCAAAAGTTGCACTTCTATGCACCAACAACAAGCAGGCAGAGACCCAAATTAAAAGCACAATCCCATTTACAATAGCCACAACAAAAATGAAATACCTCAGCATCTTCCTAACCAGAGAAGTGAAAGTCCTTTACAATGAGAACTACAAAACACTGTTCAAAGAAATCCAAGAAGACACAAAAAATGGGAAAATATTCCATGCTCATGGATAGGAAGAATCAACACTGTTAAAATGTCCATCCTACCAAAAGCAATCTATAGATTCAACACAATATCCATTATGTTACCAACATCTTTCTTCTCAGACCTGGAAATGACAATACAGAAATTCATATGGAAACATAAACGACCATGAACAGCCAAAACAATCCTTAACAAAAACAAAAAACAAAACAAACAAACAAACTAACAAAAACAAAGCAGGTGGTATCACACTTCCAGACTTCAAACTTTAATATAAGGCTACAGTAACCAAAACACCCTGGTATTGGTACATGAACAAGCATATAGACCAATGGAACAGGATAGAGATTCTGGAAGCAAATCCTCAATTTCTCAACCAACTCATCTTTGACAAAGTTTCCAACAACTACCACTCGGTAGAGGAGAACCTATTCAGTAAATGATGCTGGGAAACTGGCTGATCACATGCAGAAGACTGAAACAGAACCCCTATTATCCCCATATATAAAAATTAACTCGAAATGAATCAAAGACCTAAACATAAAACCTCACACTGTAAGAATCTTAGAACACACAGGAGACACCCTTATGGAAATTGGAACTGGCAACCAATTCCTGATCAGAACCCTAAATGCTCATACCTTAAGAAATAAGATAGACAAGTGGGACCTCATCAAACTAACAAGCTTCTGAAAAGCAAAAGAAACCATCAAGAGAGTGGGGAGACAGTCCACAGAATGGGAAAAGATACTTGTCAACTGTATATCTGACAAAGGCCTAACATCTAGGATCTGCAAGGAACTCAAACACACTGAAAGGAAACAAACAGCCCCATTAAAAAGTGAGCTAAAGACATGAATAGACACTTCTCAAAGAAGATATATGGGCAGCCAATAGACACATGAAAAAGTGCTCAGCCTCACTCATCAGCAGAGAAATGCAAATCAAAACCACAATGAGATACTACCTAACCCCAGTAAGAATGGCCATCATTAATAAACCAACCAACAAGAGATTCTGGCGAGGAATGCCGAGAAAAATGAATGCTTTTACACTGCTCATGGGAATGCAAATTAGTGCAGCCTCTTTGGAAGACAATGTGGTGATTTCTCAAAGAACTAGAAATTGACCTTCCACATGACCTAGCAATTCCCCTATTGGGAATACATTTGGAGGAACTCAAATCATTCTACAAAAAAGATACCTGCACACGTATGTTTGTTGCACCTCTATTCAAAATACCAAAAACATGGAACCAAACATGCTGCCCATCGAAGCTGGACTGGATAAAAGATGTGGTACAAATACATAATGGAATATTGCACAGCCATAAAGTAGGACAAACATATGGAAGTCGTAGCAACTTGGATTCATTTAGAGTCGATCATACTCAGTGACCTATCACAGAAACAAAGAAGAGTACCATATGTTCTCACTCATGAGCAGACCGTGAGCAATTATAACACTATAAGAAAGGGATTGGCAGTAGTAGGACACTGTCAGGGGAGGGTGGGGGGTGGGATTGGCAGTTGAGGGAAACGGCAAGGGGACAGACGGGCACACATCTTCCACAAGGGTACTTGCATCATTCGCGTTTGTATACCTAGCCCTGAATTGTACCCCACATTTTTATGATAATAAATAAAATAAAATAAAATGATATTTTTGATGAAGAGGTAAAGATTATTAATTCATTACGACTCATTGGTATACATTATTTTAATATTTCGTGTGAACAAAAATCAGAAAGATATATGAAACATTTCTGCTGCATATTAAAATACAATGCCTGTTTTAAGGAAAAGCATTCTTGTGATGGACTCACAAGTTAAACTTGTTCCTTTTCTCATGAAACATTTTTATTAAAAAAAAAAGAATGAAAGACAAACTATGATTATTCAAATGAGGGTATTTGTTATCCATTTGATGAAAAGAAATGAAATAAGCTTCTTACCTCAAGGAAAAGAACTAAAAGTATTTTTGCCAATGACAAAAACCAAGATTTCAAATGACAATTAGATTTTGGAAAACTTGGATTGACCACGAGTATGACAGTTTCACAATATTAAACATTTTTCTAATAAGATTGATGATGCTGTTAATGATTGTGATTTTTTTGATATTATATAGTAAAATATGTCAAAGTTTGGAAGACTTACATAAATTAGTGAATTTATGTCTTTTTTTTAACAACGGAATTTTTTTTTTTTCCCTCACAGTTCTGGAGGCTATAAGTCTAGAATCAACCTGCTAGGCAGGTTTTGTTTTGCCTGAGGTCTCTTTTCTTGGCTTGCAGATGATTTTTCTCTGTGCATGAATCTATTCTTTTTTATAAGAACACTAGTAATAATGAATTGATATTTTCTAAGTGACATATTTTCACAGTGTTTAAAAATCATGCATGTATAAAATGCATGATAGATGAATTAATTTTAGTGTAGCAGAGTTCAAAAATTCTTTAAAACATTTTCAGTTTCTACATTTTAACTACTATTAAGAAAGTACCACTTGTTGAGTTCTGATGTAGCATTAAAAAAATGCTATCTATAAATGTACATTGGGTATTCAAATAAATTATTGCTTTTCCAACTACATATTCATGTGGGTTGAATTTTCTTCATACATACACTTATAAATTTAAATTAAACTAGAAGAACAAATTGGAATTGACTGCATCCAAATGCAGATATGGTAATATGATTGACTTCTTTTAAGCTGGACATCAAAGAGATACAAAAATGTAAACCAATGAAATACTCACTGATAAATTGTTATTTTAAAAAGTTCTTTTGTGAAAAAAATTAATAATATACATAAGATTCCTACTGCTTGTATAATAATTAAATAGTTGCATTTCTTATATTTTAATTTCTTATAATAATATTGACAGATTAAACTCATATAAACTCCAGAGTCCTCAGAAGAAATGAATATAAAAGGATCTTGAGACAAAAAATAAAATAAAATAAAATTAGAGTAATACTGTTCTTTATAACTAAGAAATAAAAGATATAATATAAATTATCTATAAATCTTCTCCTTTATGAAACTCTTTCTTACAATGCCCTAGATGAAACTTCTCATTTGCTTTCTTTATTTCGTATACATACATCAACAAAATCCATATGCTTTTATGTCCTTACATCAACTAAAGTATAAGTTCTCTGATAACAGAGTCCACATCTATCTTCTCATTTAACAATGTGTTTAACAATACCTAGCACTGTGCCTAGCCCTTAGGAAATATCTGTTGAAATCAGTTAAACTTAGTCTCCTTTTTTTCAGACTTACTTTAATCATTTACCACCGTACAGACATAATCTCAGATAATAAATACACAGTGAGGAAAGACACATTTTATCATCAAGAGTTAACTTCTTTTCTTACTACCCTTAAAGAGAAAGTCAGCATATCCAGGCCATCTCTTCAATAAGTATTTGTTTGAAATAATGAAAGTAGCTGTGGAGTCTGTTGGTTTTTGTGTGTCACTGTCAAAACACAATAACTCCAGCAAAGTCACTTCCCTTTCTATAAGCTCTTGTCTGTGAGGCTACAATGTACAACCTGTCCTGTTGTCAATGTTGCTACAAACATGACTTATGTGAATTATTCATATGTGCATACACCATCAGGGATATAAGGCAACACCATCAGTACACAGTTGCTGGCACTGAAGGTGGCCACACAGTGAGGAGATTGTCCTTATTGGGTTCAATTCTATGAGGAATTAGGCTCAGGAGACTGCTACCTGTGTTTTCTACCCATGTTCAAGATCAGAGAATGATGAATGTAGTGCAGGAAATTGTTTGTTTTGTATCTTGTCTATGATGTTATTGGTATAATGGGGCCATCCCATTACATTTATTGCTGGTTTGGGCACCCATGGTAACCACTTTGTAAAGCTTCAGGAGTTTAAAAAATATATATATAGCAAAAAGAGATGAATTCTTACCTTATTCATCAGTAGCTATTTGCCAAATATCTTTTCTGCACATGACTCAGTATCAGACACTGGGAGTCAAGCAACAACATAAAGATTATATAAATCACTCACCCACACACCTTTGTACCCATAAATATATCTGCATGTATATCTCTACTTCCTCTTTCTCTCTCTCCCTCTCCCTACCTCCCTCTTCCTCTCTTGCTCTCTCTCTCTCTCTCTCTCTCTCTCTTAAAAATAGAGACTTGGATGGGTACTGTGGCTCAAGCCTCTAATCCCAGCACTTTGGGAGGCCAAGGTGAGAAAATTGCCTGAGCCCACGAATTTGAGACCAGCGTGGGCAGCATGGTGAGACCGCATCTCTACAATAAATTAAAAAATTAGCTGGGCGTGACAGTGCGTGCCTGTAGTTCCTGGCTCTTGGAAGGTTGAGACAGGATTGCCAGAGTCTAGCAGGTCGATACTAGGGTGGCAGTGAGCGTGCCACTGCATTCCAGCGTGGGCGGTGGAGTGTGATTCCAACTCAAAAAAAAAAAATAGAGACTTATTTTTATTGGTATTTAACAGCAAGCTTTTCCCACATGGTCGACAGAAAAACATTGGTTAATAAAAGCAAGAAAACAAAAACTGCACACATTAAAATCGCTCTTAATAGGCTGAATAATGTTCCCCCAAAGATGACCATTTCCTAACCCAGGAACGTGTAAATGTGTCACCTGATATGCCAAAAGGGATTTTTCAAGTGTGATGATAGTTAAGATCCTGAGATGACAAGATTATTGTGGATTAAATAGGTGGGGTTAATTTAAATCATTCTATCCTTAAAAGTGGAGAAATGTTTCTAGCTGCAGTAGGAGAAAACCATGAGGACAGGGGAAAGTCAAATATTTGGTTACTTTGAAGACGGGGGAAGGGGACCACGGACCAAGGCATCCAGGTGGAAAAGGCAAGGAAATAAGTGGATTGTCCTCTAGAGAACCAAAGAAAATAAAAATAAAAAGCAGCCCTGCCTTCACCTTGATTTTAGCCCGGTAAGACCTGTGTCCTCCAATATGCTAAGGCAGTTGATGTGTATTGCTTTAAGCCACCACATTTGTGGTAATTTGTTACAATGCCAGTAGAAAACCAATATTCCCTCATTCTTTGAAGTTTAAGCAAATCTTATTATTCGCTAGCCCTATGCAACGTGCTCCTAGGAAATGCATCCATTAGCATACATTTCTATCCCCTAACCACCTGAAGCAAATCCTAATTAATCCCTACTTTTGATCACATCATGTTTGGGTCATGCTTCTGTTATTTTAACTATTTTCCAAGTTGAGCAATATCTGTTTGTATGGCAATTAACTCGTCTGAACTCTGTGATGTCAGATTTAACTCTTGTTCGTCATTCTATTATCCCATAGCACAGAGTCTAGAACGTAGAAATTTTCCTGGTAATTAGCTTTGGTAAAATTAACTATCTCATGATTTCAAGCTGGCAGAGTTTAGAGCTTACGTAGGAGATAATCTATTTATATTATTGTGTTATTCATAAATACAATTTACTTCATTCCTGTCCATACAAATCTCTTTTTAAACTTTCTATTGCAGTTATTGTTTGTGTTGTTTAGTATTAATATTATTGGTAGTTTTTTTTCTAATTGGCTCAACTATTTTGGTTCTCCAGCTGAAGAAACAAACATCTTGAAGATAAAGTCATGCTTTACTTATCTTAAATTATCCCACTTAAATGCTCATAGATGAATAAATAAATTTGTTTGAAGATTTCTTAATGAAAGTCAGCATAATTCAAAGATAGTTTCTCCTTATCAAGTCAGATTTAAAGTTACACAATAGTTGACTTTTTTCAGAGGATTGCTCATACTACAGAGTCAACGTATTTGAGAAATAATTACAATCCAGTGCTTGTCTGGTAATATAATGGCAATTATTTAAGGAAAGATTTTTGAAATATTAACTGATATTAAAAGGGAAGGAACTCACATAATGAATTGTGAAGATTACAGAGTAAGCACATCACTTACAATCAGAGGGAAAAACACAACATTTAAAACTAGACAAAAATATGTCCTTTGTATTTACAGAGCATCTTTATTGATGATACTTCAAGTGCATTGCAAGTCATAAGTAGAAGACAGAAATCTATTAAGACTTCAGGAGGAAAAAATGTCATATACATGCCAGCTTACCATTATAATTAACTGCCAAGGAAATTGAAGAAACATATTTAAGTGGCTGCCTTAGCTCCTTAAGGGGTGCAATCATTAGCCTTCTAATGAGTACTTATAAATTATGCAAATGTTTTGCATTATTGATATGTCATGTTATTGGATTTTGATAACGTCAAAACATCTTGAACTTCATCTACCCAAGGAGCTCAGTTCACCACTCTTTTTCAGTTTATGCATTCCATGTTGGCTCCATAAAGCTGACAATGTCCCAAGGTTTTGCATCACATTTAAGCCCGTCCATAGTCAGACATTAATCTATCTTCCCTGAGTGAGTTCCCTTAGAAGAAAGGGATATTTGTGAAGGAAGCCTGCTCAGGGGTGATATTAAGGAAGGAGAATCTCTCAGGGGCTAGATCAAGCTAGACACTATTTAGGGTGACCCTTGAATAGACAGTACCTTGGGGAATGAATTTTTCAAGAGGATGTTTGTGTTTTGTAGGGAAACTCAGATTGTTTTGCGTCTTCTTTCCGTAACCAGTAAATATGTTCCTTCAGCACATGGACCACATGAAGCATTTTCTTAATATTTTTTTAATCCTTGAGATTGCCCAAGCAGTACCTTATAGATAAAAAATTATCAGTGAATGACTGTTATGTGACTTAATTTGCTTGCCTGTGGGCATTATTCTCCATGTACAAATTTTAGAAGTTCTTATAGTGAGACCGGTATGTTTCAATGTACATCTCTTTCGACATGTATTTCATCCAGAGAAAGTGCCTGCATGAAGAAAAAGTTTCTGTGTCAGTGAATTGAAATATAGTTTCATCCAGGAGAAACACATTTTTGATTACATTTAATGTGGTCCAATTAAGAGCAGAGGAGAATAAACGGCTTTGTGGAAAAGCACCTCACACAGCAACTTCCTGGTAAATTTTGGTGGTTGATTTAACCTTGCTGATTCTCACTGTACAAACACATTCAATAAAAAGCTAAAGAACAATTTGATGGTTCCAGCAAAGAGGTATGCATGGTGACCATTGCCTGAAGAAGGGGCATGCGATGACCTGCTTCGGGTTAATATCCCTTTCGTTCTGTGCTCACATATAACACCAGGAAAAAGAGAATGCTGATTATTGTCTTGGAGTAGCACAGAAGGGACCACATAGTTTAAAAAGAAACAGCTGGAGTGCTATCTAATCTCCATGTTCCAATTTACTTATGTATAAAACATGCATAAAGAATTAAACCTCGCTGAACAATTTGTCTGCTCTCTGTTCCTGGCATGCCTCAGTTCTGCCAGAGCTGCAGTCCTGGCTTCAGAGAACCCAGGGATGCTTTTAAATAATAAATATATTATTTAGAGCATCTGGTTTTCATAAATTTAATATTAATTTGACTCTACCAAGATAATTATGTCTGAACCATAAGTGTGTCCTCATGTTCAGACCTCCTTTGTTGATGCCCCTTGACCTTCTTAACTGTGACAGCAGGAATGGAACAGCTCTGCACCGGTTTAGGGGAGTGACATCAGATTAAATTAAACACTCATGCATTTATGGATCAGCATAGAGAAGCAGGAAGGCATCCACGAGGGATGAATAATGCATCAGGAAGTTGCTGTGTAGTTCTCGGTCATGTGTAAATAACGTGAACCAGGGTCCTGCGTGGAACTTCCCGTGTGTTCATCATAACAAGGGAATAGCCCTTAAAAGTTTATATGATATGTTCCAATCACTTTGGACAAATTAGTTATCAGCAAAGGATGAGTTACTATACTAGCATAACTTGCTATCAGTGAGTTACATTTGTTGTTGTTAACTGTATACTTAATATGTGCTATAAACCAAAAAGGCTAAAGGTCACCTCACACCCATTAGGTCGGCTACTGTCAAAAGAAGAAAAAAAAAATTCCCAGAAGATAACAAGTATTGTTGAGAATGTAGAGAAGTCAAAATACTTGTGCACTGCTGGTGAGAATGTAAGATGGTGCTGTCACGATGGAAAACACCATGGCTGTTTCCCAAAAAATTAAAAAGAGAATTATCGTATGATCCAGAAATTCCACTTCTGGGTATAGATTCAAAGCATTGAAAAAGGATGTGGAAGAGAGATTTGCACACTCATGTCCATTGCAGCACTATTCACCATAGCCAAGAGGGGGAAATAACCCTTCTCCATTGACAGTCAGTTGGATGAATAAAATGCATTATATGAAACATGTGATATTATTCAGTCTTACGAAGAAGGAAAATTCTGATCCATTCTACAACATGAATAGACCTTGAGGACGTTATACTTAATGAATTAAAACAATCATGAGATGATGAATATTATATAATTCCACATATATGAACTATCTATAATAACTAAACTCTTAGAAACAAAAGTGCAGGGGGAAGGAAGAATTGGAGAGTTATTTAAAGATATAGAGTTTCAGTTTTTCAAGATAAAATGGTTCTGGAGATTGGTTGGACAATATGAATAGTTGGAAGGCTACTGAACTCCACATATATAAATTATTAAGACAGCCAATTTTGCTTTATGCATTTTTATCACAACAAAAATATGTTAAAGCCCCTATAGATAATTAAGTCATATCCATATGACCCAATTAGGTAATTATATGAAGGAGCATAGTCAGATAATGAATGTACATGTCGTGGGATAATAAATATATGTGCACACTTGGTATATGTGGAGCCAATACCTAGCAGGTATGTTCTGGGATAAGAGAAACAGCTGTTCTGATTGGTCAGACTTTCATTTCAGGCCCTCAAACCTGATTGGTTGGTGCTGATTCCGCTTTATCTCAGTACACAAAGGGACCAACACAAACAAACATGAATCATGCTCCATCACTGCCTCCTATCCCTATAGAGGGGGGAGGCAGACAGAAACAGAGAAGCCTGGGCATGTCTATCTCAATTAAAGCAAGAAGACATGAATACCTACATTCTCTAAGAGATTCTGCAACTGACATAGTGGATGAATAAGAAATAGTGCCACCTGGTATTCAATCGTCCAAAAGCTCCACACAGAGAGGTGGAGAGTTGAAATCCCACTTGAGGGAAAGGGGTATAGGTTGAGAGTAAAGTGGAGGATTGAGACATTTTGTAAGAAGACCAGAGTCTTTGTAGAAGCTGAAATATGTGAGGGAACTGAATGAGAGAGGGTGGAGGTGGAGGGGGAATAGATAGAAAGAGAGAGGGAGATGAAAGAGGAAAGACGAAAGTGTGTGTGGGAAGGAGGCAAGGAGACAAAGAGAGATCAGAGAGGAGACTGATTCAGCATATCCTGCTCCATGCTGAAGATACAAAGAGCTTGATGTAATGTGAAATTATGTTTGGCTACCGAAATTTTCTTGCGTATTTCATTCCCATCCCAAATGTTTAAAGAATGAATCACATGGATGATCAGATGATGAACTTCTGAGAAAGTGCCCTTCTATTTCTATTTTGCTGAATCTCTTGATCAAGAAAGTATGTTGAGTTGTGTTGAATGTTACTTCTACATCTAGTGGGATGATTTTTGTATATACATATATAGTTGTTAATATTGTGATACATTGGTTGATTTTCAAATGTTTGCTAATTCTTGCATTCCTGGAATAAACTATACTTGGTCATTATATTTTATTGCTTCTACATATTGTTGGATTTCAGGTGCTAATTTTTTTTTAAGATTTTTGCATTTATGTTCAGGGGAATATTGGCTTCTATTTTTCTTTATTTAGTTTAGCTATTAGGAAGACGCTGGTCTCAGAGAATGAAACAGTAAGCATTTCTTTCTCTTCAACTTTTTGGGACAGTTTGTATACAATATGTATTGTTTATTCTTTAATTGTTTGGTACAATTTGCCATTTTCTTTGTGAAAAAACTTAAAATATGTACTTATTGTCTTTAATAAATACAGGTCCACTCAGTTTTTCTATTGCTCATTGAATGGATTTGGTATTTTTGTCTTTAAATAAATTAACTATCTTATCAAGCTTTTATATTTGTTGGCAAAAAGTTGTAAGTTAGCCGGGCTGGGTGGCTCAGCCTGTAATCCTGCGCCTTTGGGAGGCTGTGAGTGGATTGCCTGAGCCCGCGTGTTCGAGACCCGCCTGGGCAACTTGGCAAGACCTCATCTCTACAATCAATCAAAAAATTATTAGCCGGGCGTGGTAGCGCGCGCCTGTAGTTCCAGCTACTTGGAAGGCTGAGGCAGAAGGATCGCCGGAGCCCAGCAGGTTGAGGCTGCGGTGGCCGGGAACGGCCACTGTACTCCAGTCTGGACGACAGCGTGAGACTCCAACTCAAAAAAAAAAAAAGTTGTAAGTAACTTTTATTATCATTTTAATGTTCTTTCTATAGATTCTGTAATGATCACTTTTTTATTTCTGTTTGTGATCATTTGTGCTATCTCTCAGTTTTGTGATTTGTGCTATCTCTCAGTTTTGTGATTAGTCTGCCTAAATATTTATCAATTTTATTAATCTTCTCAAAGGTCTAGGTTTTTTTTGGTTCATTGATTTTCCCTAAAGGTTTTCTTTTTTGTTTCAATAATTTCCACAGTGGTATTTATTCTTTATTTTCTTCTGCTTTTTTTGAATTAATTAATTAGGTTTCTTGTGATAGCTTTTCAAGGTAGAAGCTGATGACAGTGACTTGAGATCTTTCACTTTTTTCTAATGTAAGCATTTAGTGATATACAAGTCTCCAATGTATTGCTTCAGTAGTGACCTGCAATTTTCGGCATTTTGTATACTCATTTTTAGTATATTCAAACTGTATTTCAATTTTCCTTTAGTATTTTCATTTTTTGGTCCCATGGGTATTTAAAAATCTGTTACTTAGTCTTCTATACTTGGAGGTTTTTCAGAAATCTCTTTGTTATGTATTTCTACTTTAATTCCATTGTAGTTAGAGAACATAATTTGTATGATTTAAATATTTTAAAACTTATTGAGAGCTGTGATTTTTGTTTTAGAATTTTTAAAATCTTAATAAACGTTTTATGTGCGCTTGAATTGAATGTGTAGTCTGCTATTCTCGGCTGGAGTGTTCTACAAATTTAAGTTAAGCCAAGTCATTTTATAATATTGCTTAATTATGCTATATCACTGCTGATGGTTTGGCTATATATAAAATTCTGGGTAGAGAGTTTTTACATTTCTTTTAGTACTTAAAAATGTTGTCTCACTTGCATTACATATGATGAGAAATTTGCATTCATCTTGAGTCATTTTCCTGGGAATGTAATGTAGCTTTTTCTCTTAAAATTTTCTCCTGTTTATCAGTTTCAAACAATGTGATTGCAGTGTACTTTGGTGTCGTTTGCTTCATGTGTCTTGTGCTTGGGGCTTATTGAGTTTTTGAATATGTGGGTAAAAAGGTTTTTATGAAATTTAGAAAACATTTACTCATTATATGTTCAACCGTTTTGGTAGTGCCACTCATATACATTAGGCTGCTTGAAATTGTCCTACAGTTTAATGGAACTTTGGTTATTTTAAAAAATTATTTTTCTCTGACTATGTTTCATTTTGTAACGTTTCTATCACCATGTTTTCAAATTCATTAATCTTTCTGAAATTTTAAATTTTTATTTGTTATCATTCAGTGTATTTTTTATCTTGGATATCCAAGTTTCTATCTCTGGAAGTTATTTTGGTCTTTTGAATATCTTTCATGTCTTCTGAGTTTTGATTGATTGCTTGTTTTCCTATTTCAGCAGGGGTCATATTTTCTGACTTCTTGAATGCCTGGTAATTTTGCTTGTGTGCCAGACATTGTAAATTTTAGACAATTAAATGTTTGTTTCTCTATACCTAGCTTTGCAGTAAGGTACAGGTCAGTTTTTAGGAAACAGTTTGGTCCGTTAAGGTTTTTGTTTTAAGGTGTGTTTGTTTGAGATTTTCTGAGTGGCACTGAGGGCTTCATTCAATGTCGCATAATGTGTAAGTTGTGTTTTGTTTAGTTTTTCTGTTGGAACAGGCACAATTGCCAGCCTTGTTTAAGGACCAGGTATGGCTCCCTCTAGTCCTTGTAGGTGGCTCATTTACCTACCTCAAGTAGTTTCCTTATACAAATGCTTTCATCAAGACTCTGCTGAACACTTGAGGAGGACTCTCTGCAAATATCCTGAATTCCCTTTGCAACTTCTTTCTTTCCTTGTTGTGATCTCTCTTGGAAATGCTAACTGCTGTAGTTTTCCCAGACTCTCTCTCAGCTCTTTCTCCTTAACATAGGTAGACTATCTGGTTCTTTCTTGGTTTCCCCCACCCTGTGCCATGTCCTGGATATAAAATTAACCACAGGATCCAAGATTAGTTAACAGATATAGAAGTGGAGAAAGAGAGTTTTTCAGATGTAACCCACAAAAGTAGATTTTACCAGGTAGCAAACATTGCCATTCTTCTCCAGAGTTTATTCTTTTTTTTAAAACTCTAATTTGTTAAAGAGATGACTTAATTATTTAGCATACTAAAATTCTAAGCATACATTATCTACCTTTCCCAGTATAATTTTTATTAAAGACTGTGTGTTAGCCAACCAACCTTATTTACCTGGGCAAGTGAGGAAAAAAAGGAAAAGGATTGAGCATGTATGTGGTTCTTGATTTATAAAAATACTTTAGCTCAAAAAAGGCAGAATTAAGGGTTGTGAATGCCATTTTTTTCAAATCCCTTGCTAATTCTACAATAGCCTAAGGTCTCTATGAGATTAATAATATTAGACTTCAACCAATGTAATGATAAATACAAGGTACATTGATAATATAGAGAAATGAACAAAATGTTCTGGAAGAAAAGAGGTAGGAGTAATGGATTCTTCATGGGGAAGATGGGTACTTAAAGGCTTCTAGAAGAAGTATCTTTGGATCAGGGCTTTGGAGAAGGACTGGGCATTTAGTAGGCAGAGAGAGTAGGCTCAGACATTCCCGTCACAAACAGAAAAAAGCGCCAAGTTGAGAAAATGTGCCATGGTGTATATTCCAAAATTAATTAAGGTAAAGTTCTCCTTTGATTTTTCCCAACGGTAATTAAGTATATGCAATCACATTTCTCTCTAGCACCTAACCTTGAATGATAGATGTCCTTCTGCCCATAATTCTCCTTTTAATGCATCTTTTGTTCACAGGTATAATGTCCCTGTTAGAGAGTTATTTAAATAAAAATTCAACACTATAGATCCTTAAAGGAGTGCATTTAGGCCTGAGCCAGGTGGCTCATTATCATTCAGTCTGGTACAGGCACAGCATATGGGCCTGAGAGCAAAACAATCTGATAAGATGTCTGGAAGTACCATACTATTTAATGAATTGTTTTAATATTTGCTGAGTACTTAGGCATAGCAGGCATGTGCTAGGCCTGGTAATGCAGAAATGAAGAAGGCAGACTTGTGGCCTACTTCTGTGGGACTCTGGAGGATATTGGGGTATTTTTGGCTGAAGAAAGAGGCGTATGAAGGTTCAGGTGAATTCTTGTATGCATGGTGAATTCTTGGAGCTGAATTCAATTCTGTATGGCTATAACACAGTTCAAGGAGACGTGAAGAGTACACAAAAGTAATATTGGAGAGAAAATGTAGGATGACATCATGAGATAGCTAATGAGTTATTGTAAAGTGAGTTATACTGAAGCTAAAAATTGCTGCAAGGTGAAATGATTACCCGCCAATGCCTGGGGCAAAAGGTATTGTCAATACATACAACAAGCTATCTAAGGCTACTGAAGAAAAACTGGAAGAGATTCTCTGGAAATTTAAGATGTTAAAAAATATTCCTGTCTACTTTGGAATTCAGAAAGCCACATACATACCTCCAAAAGGATGCATCCTCAGGCAATCCTAAGATTTCTAGTTTTCTCCTCAGGCTGACAGCTGGGTTCAGTGTAAGCTTCATGGTGTTCAAGTAGTAGTCCAGTACAGAGTCAATTTGCAAAAATTGGAGCAGGACTTTTTATTCTTTGTGTTCAAGGAAATTTCTATGAAAACATTAGCTAAAGCTGAGGGACAGAGACCTCAGTGACCACACATAACATGGCATAAGACCTTTGTAAAAATATCTTAGGAAAGTCACTAAATAAACGGGCTGCTATGTAATTCAACATTTTAAAAAATCAAATAAACAAAGAGCAAGCAGAAAATGTCTGTTTCTCTTGGCCTGGTCAGTAATAATCTGATTTCCAGAGAGGAGAGTTGGAGATTATAGAGATAAGGGTAGAAGTAGAGAGGGACATGAGACAGAGAGAGAGAGAAGGAGATTGAGAAAGAGAGAGCTCCAACTATATATTGGCTACAAGAGAATCAAATTAGATCCAATGACATATTTAGATTTAAAAAAGAAGATGAAAAATGATATCCAATGCAAAATTAACCAAAAGAGAGATGAGGTATTTAAACTAATAACAGATTTGACTGTTGAAGGAAACAGAGAAAGACATTATGTTTATATAAGGTTCAACTCATCTAGATAACGTGATGCAGTAATAACTGGAGATTTCAATATACCACTTTCAATAATGATTAGAACATCTAGACAGAAGATTAATAAGGAAATACAGGACGGAAAAACACTATAAAGTATACCTAGCAGGCGTAAAAGAGCATTTCTCCCAACAACAAAAGAATACATATTTTTCTTGAGTCCACATTGAACATTCTCCTAGATAAGCCGTATGCTAAACTTCAAAGCAAGACTCAATAAATTTTTAAAAATTAAAATTATAAAGATATATCTTCTGACTAGAATGGGATGAAGATAAAAATTAGTAGAAGAAGGAAAACTGAATAATTCACAAATATGTGGAAACTAAATAACATAACCTTAAACAACCAATGGATCAAAGAAAAAAATCACAGACGAATTTAGAAAATAGGGACAACTGAAAATAATAGCACAAGTAGGGCACGGTGGCTCATGCCTATAATACGAGCCATCTGGGAGTACGAGACGGGAGGATTACTTGAGCCTAAGAGTTCAAAACCAGCCTGGGCAACATAGCGAGACTTCATCTCTTACGAGAAACAAACAAACAAAATAGCCAGGTGTTGTGGTGCATGTCTGTAGTTCCAGCTACTTGGAAGGCTGAGGCAGAAGGATCACCTGGTGGATGATGCACTGAGCCATGATTGTACCACTGGACTCCAGTCTGGGCATCAGAATGAGTCCCTGACTCAAAAAAACAAAAAACAAAAAAAACCAAAATTCAACAACAGAAACAACAAAAGTAAAAATTAAAAAAAAGGAGAAAAGAAGAACACAACACATCCAAATTTATGTTATGTGAAGAAGGTAATATTCATAGTGAAATTTATACTTGGCCGCACATACATTATAAAAAGAAAGATCTTAAATCAATAATCCAACTTTACCAGTTAAGGAACTATAAATAGAAGGAAAAATTAAAATGAATGCTACTACAAGGACAGAGATAATAAAGATTAGAGAGAAAATACATAAAAAATACAACAGAATCAACACAAGCAAAAGTTTATTTGAAAATATCAAAAAAATTGGCAAACCTTTCACTAGAATGACAGAAAGAAAGATGTAAGTAATTAAATAAGAAATGCAAGTAGTAGACATTAGTATTGACTTTACAGTTAGATAAACCATATGTTAAGCTTCAAAACAAGATTCAATAAATTAAAAAAATTAAAATTACACAAGATATATTTTCTGACTAGAATGGAAGGAAGATAAAAAGTCAGCAGAAGAAGGAAAACAGAATAATTCATAAAAAATACAGAAATTAAATAGAAGTATATGAGAATACTAAAAGCAATTGTACATCAACAAATTAAACTTGATAAAATAGATAAATTCCTAGAAACACACACATTTTATAAGGGTTATCAAGAAAAAAATAGAAAATATTAACAGATCTATAACAAATAAAGATAAATAACAAGATTGAATCATTAATCAAAAAAATCCCCAAAACAACAAAGCCCAAGACCCGATGGCTTCAGGAGTAAATTTTACTTCTAACTTTTATTTTCTGTATTCTGAAGCTTTGACATCTAGGGCTTTGATGATTCTGGACAGACTGCTTCTCCCAGAATTAACTATTTCTTGAGATAGCAAATTACTCACCTGCGAGTATACTTTTCAAATACAAACTAACCAATCTGGAGTCCACACCCACTACTTCATTTTTCAGTCTCTAACATTCCAGACTACCTAATTATCTCAGAGCCAGTTATCAGACAACTAGGGACAGCTCCTATGCCCCAGATCCCACTGAAAATATTCAAATCACCCATTTTAAACCTACTTGCTTTGCCTTGCTTATTCTTTCCCACAGAAACCACAATAAAGTCTCTTGTCCATGGTTCCTGGTCCCCTTCTGCCTCTTGACAGACCTTGGTCAACTTGAGAACTGTAGAACAGACTTGAGAACTGTAGTAAATTACCTTTTCAATGGCAACCATCTCCTGATCTTTGGGCTTTACCATACCTCAAATTGTCTATAAATATACTGTATTTGAAAACACATTCAAAGCAGAATAAACACCAATCCTTCTTAACCTCTCCTGAACAACCAGAGAGTAGGCTACACGTCCTAATTCATGCTATGAGTGTACCATTACTCAGAAGCCAAAGATATAATTGAAGATGTACAAATCTCTTCCACCCCCAAATTCTATCGAGCTGAGTCCAACAATATCTTATATCATGATGAGGTGGGATGTATTTTCCCAGAAAGCAAGGGTGGTTCAATGTAAGAAAATCAACATGATTGTTTTGTGAAAGGGTCTTATATGCAAAGTCAAGCCCAAATGCCAAAGGAACCCAGAAACCAAAGACAAGGCAGACAAATCCAATGTGTTAGTACCGGGTGATTTACTGTGGAAACTTACAGACAAAAGCGTAGTCTTGGGTGGTCACAAAACGGGCAAATCTCCAAAATGTTACTCTTCATATCCAAGGCTATATACCACAGGGAAAGAATAAGGGGCAGACAAATCCATTGTACTAGTTCTGGGTGATTTATTGCAGAAACTTACAGACAGAAGCATAGTCTTGGGTGACCACAAGACAGGTAAATCTCCACACTGTTACTCTCCATACCCAAGGCTTATATACCAAGGGAAAGAATATGTGTGCTCTGTGTAAGACAAAGGCAATCCTACAGAACGGGCAAAAATGCTGTATGCATTATAGCATATAATTTCTGTGATAGCATCAATGTTGCTTTGATCCATAAGCAGGGGTACATGTCCTTAAACTAAGAGCAGTGCATAAAGTAGAAATCAGGAGACCTTCACAAGACTGGGGTTAATCAGAAGTCAACATGGCAGATTAACATCCAAAGTACAGTCATTTTTTTTCTCCACAGTGATACAGCATTAGTTATACATTTTATATATATATAATATATCATGTCATATATACATATGCATTGTCATCCTGATTCATGAAGAGAAGGTATTGGACAAAATCAAATATCCTTTTATGATAATAGCATTCAGAAAACTTGAAATAGAATGGAAATTTCCTAATATGATAAGATACACTAATATTAGAAAAGAAACATAGCTGATATCACATTCATTTGTAAAAAGACTTTAATTTCCATCTCTAAATCAGAAACAAGACAAGAATGCCTGTTTTCATCATTGTTATTCAACACTGTATTGAATATTCTAGGCAGAGCAGTTAAAGAAGAGGATAAAATACAAACATCTGAATTGGAAAGAAGTAAAACTATCTCTGTTCACAGATGGCATAATCCTATATATAGAAATTTCTGAGGAATCCACAAAAGAAGTTAAAGTTATTGAATGAACTCAGCAAAATTAAATATTACAAAATCAACATACAAAAATCAGTTGTGCTTTCATACTTCCATAATAACATTCTGAAAAACAAAATTAAAAAGCAATTTCATTTCCGATAGCGTAGGACAGAATAAGATATCTAGGAATAACTTTAACCACAAGGTTAAATACTTGTACAGTTAAAAACTATAAAACACTGTTGAAAGATATTAAAGAGGAACGAATGTTAATTGAAATATATCCTATGTCCACAGGTGGACAGACTTAATGGTGTTAAGATGTTAAACCTAGCTAAAGTTTTAATCTATAGATTTAACACAACTCCTGTGTTTCCAAAGGGCTGTTTTTGTTTTTGCCCAAATCTGAAAACTGATCCTTAAATTTCTTTTTTTTTTTTTTTTTTGAGTTGGAGTCTCACTCTGTCGCCCAGACTGGAGTGCAGTGGCCGCTCCCGGCCACCGCAGCCTCGACCCGCTGGGCTCCGGCGATTCTTCCACCTCAGCCTTCCAAGTAGCTGGAATTACAGGCATGCGCTACCACGCCCGGCTGATTTTTTGATTTATTGTAGAGATGAGGTCTCGCTGCCCAGGCGGGTCTCGAACCCGCGGGCTCAGGCAATCCACTCACCTCAGCCTCCCAAAGGCGCAGGATTACTGGCTGAGCCACCGAGCCTGGCTTAAATTTCTATAAAATATTGCAAACCAGGCTTACAAGGTAGATACATTTTAAATATATAATTAAATAAAATGCCATTAATAGGGCACAGTTGTGACTTGATCCTTTTGTTTCTGATTGTGTTTACTTGGACTTTTTCTATATTTTTCTTGATCAATCTGGCTAGGGGGTCCATCAATCTCACTTACCCATTCAAATAACCAATTTTTTGTTTCGTTAATTTTTTTCTATGATATTTTTGTCTTCTATGTCCCGTATTTTGGCTGTCACTTTAGTGCTCTGATTCTTCCACTGAAGTTAGGGTTTTGGTGGTCCTGCCTTTGTGTTGGAAGTCCTAGCTAGAGCACTCAGACAAGAGAAGGAAATCAAGGGTGTCCATATTGGAAAAGAGGAAGTTAAGTTATTCCTCTTTGCTGATGATATGATCCTGTACCTCAAAAATCCAAGAGAATCTGTCAAAAACTTCCTTGCACTGATAAAGGACATAAGCAAAGTCTCAGGATATGAAATCAGCGTGCAAAAAACAATCACATTTTTATACACTAACAACAAAGAAAAAAAATAAAAAGCACAGTCCCATTTACAATAGCCACACACAAAAATGAAATTCCTCAGCATCGTCCAAACCAGAGATGTGAAAGACCTTTACAATGAAAACTACAAAGCACACTCAAATAAGTAAAAAAAGGACTCAAACAAATGGAAAAATATTACATGCTTGTGACTTGGAAGAATCAACACTGTTAAGATGTCCATCCTACCCAAGGCAATCTATACATTCAACACAATATGCGTTAAATTACCAACATCGTTCTTCTCAGATCTGAAAATGACAACACAGAAATTCACATGGAAACATAAATGACTACAAGTATCCAAAATAATCCTCAGCAAAAGAAACAAAGTGGGGGTATCACACTTCCAGACTATAAACTTTGTTTTAAGGCTACAATAATCAAAACAGCCTGATGTTGATACAAGAACAGATGTATACACCAATGGAATAGGATAAAGGTTTCAAAAGCAAAACCTCAATTTCTCAACTAACATATCTTCGACCAAGCCTTCACCAACAACCACTGGGGAGAGGAGAAACTGTTCAGTAAATGGTGCTGGGAAAATTGACTGACCACATGCAGACTGAAATAAGACCCCTCCTATCATCATGCATAAAAATCAACTCTTAGAAGATCAAAGACCTAAACATAAAATCTCAAACTCAAAATTCCCGATCAAAATCCCAAAAGTGTACACCATAAGAGATAAGGTAGACAAGTGGGACCTCATCAAACTGAAAAACTTCAACAAAACAAAAGAAACCATTAAGAGATTGGGGAGGCAGCCAACAGAATGGGAAAAATTATTTGCCAGGGGTATATCTGAAAAAGGCCTAAGATCTAGGATCTACAAGGAACTCGAATGTACCAAAAGTAAAAAAAAAAAAAAAAAAAGAAGAAGCCCTATTAAAAAGTGGACAAAATTGGCTCAGCCTGTAATCTCAAGCTTTGGGAGACTGAGGTGAGGGGATTGCCTGAGCCCACGGGTTCGAGACCCACCTGGGCAACTTGGCAAGACCTCATCTCTACAATAAAATAAAATAAAATTATCCGGGTGTGGTAGCGCGCACCTGTAGTTCCTGCTACTTGGGAGGCTGAGGTGGAAGGATCGCCGGAGGCCAGCAGGTCAAAACTGCGGTGGCCGGGGAGCGTGCTACTGCACTCCAGTCTGGGCGACAGAGTGAGACTTCAACTCAAAAAAATAAATAGATAAATAAAAATAAAAAATAAAAAAGTGGGCAAAAGACATGAATAGACACTTCTCAAAAGAAGACATACGAGCAGCCAACAGATACATGAAAAAATGGTCAGCCTCACTAATCATCAAATAAATGCAATTAAAACTACATTGAGGTACTACCTAACTCAAGTCAGGTTGGGCCATCATTAATAACTCAAAAAACAACAGCCAACAGATACATGAAAAAATGTTCAGCCTCACTAGTCATCGAGAAGATGCAAATTATACCACCTAACTCCAGTCAGAATGGGCACCATGAATAACTCAAAAATTAACAGATGCTGGAGAGGATGCAGCAAAGAGGAAACTCTTCTACACTGTTGGTGGGAGTGTCAACTAGTACAGCCTCTGTGGAAATCAGTGTGGCAATTTCTAAAAGATCTAAAGATTGACTTTCCAAAAACCCAGCAATACCCCTATCAGGAATATACCCAGAGGAACTCAAATCACTCTATGAATAAGATACCTGCACATGCATGTTGATTGCATCATCGTTCACAATAGCAAAAACATGAACTAACTGTGCTGCCCATTTTGAGTGGACCGGATAAAAAATGTGGTATATATACACAATGGAATATTATGGAGCCATAAAGAAGGAGAGATTTATGGACTTTGTAGCAACTTGGATGGACTTAGAGTCTATTATACTCAGTGATCTATCACAGAAACAAAGAACTTAACACCATATGCTCTCACTCATAAGTGGACCCTGAACATTTATCATAATACTATAAGAAAATAATTGGCAGTAGCAGCACACTGCCAAGGTTTGGAGGGAGGGAGGAGACACAAAACGTCAATAAATGTACCTGATCCCAAACCAGGTGAAGTGGGGACCAAAGGGAGACCCAAACTTCACCTGTATAATGACCACTTATGTACCTAATCCTGAATTGTTCCCCACATCGTCAAAATAAATTTTAAAAATTGTGTTCAATCATAATAATGAATGAAATTCTTATACATGCTAAAACATGGATAAACCTTGAAAACATTAAACTAAGTGAAATAAGCCATGTACAAAATAACATATATTGTATGAGTTCATTTATGTCAATATCTAGAATAGGTAAATGAACACAGAGAGAAAGTAGATTAGAAATTACCAGGGGCCGGAGGGAGAAGGGAATGGATACAGAATGCATATTTGGAGTCACGGAAAGCTTTGCGAATAGTGGATGGCAGTCCCACTGCGTTATGATTACAATTAAGGTATCTAAATTGTCCACTTTAAACTGGTTAAAATGGCAGGTTTCATATTACATATATTACCACAAGAAAATATTTAAGCAAACAGTCAAACGCAGTGGCTCATCCTCTATACTCCCTGCACTTTGCGAGGTAGAAGGATTGCTTGAGCCCAGGAATTCAAGACAGGCCTGGGCAACATAACGACACCTCATCTCTACTAAAAAAAAAATCACAAACATTAGCCAGGTGTGGTGGCATGCGCCTGCAGTTCCAGCTACTTGAGAAGCTGAAGGAGAAGTATTGTTTGAGTAGAAGAGATGAAGGTTGTGGTGAGCCATGATCATGCTACAGCACTCCAGCCTGAGTGACAGAGTGAGACTGCAACACACACACACACACACACACACACACACACACACACACACACACACACACAAATTAAGCAAACAAAGAAGGCTAGACTTTTACTTTCCATTGTTGCAGTTTTTATATTAGATAGGTCGTGCAAGCTACCTTACTGAAATCATTCATTTACAAATTGGGAATAATAGTGTTGTCTTTATATGATATTATATAAGGCAGTAAACAAGCAAATTCTATAGTATATACAAGTTTCTTAGCAAATCATCTTGACTATCTTATATGATTCACATATATCCATTTCTACCCTTTGCTTTCCTTGCATTCTTACTTTTATCTTTTTTGCATTAATTGGTTGATATGCTTTTACAAAATGACTTAAGTATCCAGTAGTTTTTTCATTTTTATTTTTATAAAGATATGGGTTACAATTCAGGGTTAGATATACAAATGTTGATTATACAGGTACCCTTGTTGATGAGGTATGCCCCTTCCTCCCCGAGCAGTTTTTCTCAACTGCCAATCCCACCCCCGTCCCCTGACAGTTTCCCACTACTGCCAATCCCTTTCTTATAGAATGATGATAATTGTTCAAGGTCTGCTTATGAGTGAGAACATATGGTACTCGGTTCTTTGTTTCTGTGATAGATCACTAAGAATGATAGACTCTAAATCCATCCAAGTTGCTGCGAAGTCCCTATGTTTGTCCTTCTTTATTGCAGCATAATATTCCATTGCGTTTATGTACCACATTGTTTTTATTTAGTCCAGCTTTGATGGGCAACATGGTTAGCACCATGTTTTTGCTATTATGAGTAGAACTGCAACAAACATACATGTGCAGGTATCTTTTTTGTAGAATGATTTGAGTTCTTCCGGGTGTATTCCTAATAGGGGAATTGCTGGGTCATATGGAAGGTCAATTTCTAGTTCTTTGAGAAATTGCCACACTGTCTTCCAAAAAGGTTGCAATAGTTTGCATTCCCACCAGCAGTGTAGACACGTTACTTTTTCTCGGCATCCTTGCCATTATCTGTTGTTGTTTGTTTTATTAATGATGGCCCTTCTTACAGGGATTAGGTGGTATCTCAGTGTGACTTTGATTTGCATTCCTCTGATGATGAGTGAGGCTGAGCACTTTTTCATGTGTCTGTTGACTGCCTGTATATCTTCTTTTGAGAAATGTCTATTCATGTCTTTGGGGAGAGGAGAGCCTATCCAGTAAATGGTGGTGGGAAAACTGGCTGATCACATGCAGAAGATTGAAACAGGACCTCTACCTATCACTACACTAGAATTAACTCTAAATGAATTGAAGACATAAGCATAAAACCTCAAACTTTAAGAATCTTAGAAAACACAGGAGACACCCTTATGGAAATTGGAACTGGCAACCAATTCCTTATCAAAACCCTAAGTACCCATGCCATAAGAGATACAGTAGACAAGTGGGACCTCTCAAACAGACAAGCTTCTCCAAAGCCAAAGAAACCATCAAGAAAGCAGAGAGACGGCCCATAGAATAGGAAAAAATATCTGCCAGCTGTATATCTGACAAAGGCCTAACATCTAGGATCTACAAGGAACTCAAACGCACTGAATGGAAAAAAACAAACAGCCCCATTAAAAAGTGGGCAAAAGACATGAAGAGAGATTTCCAGTAGTTTTTTAATAAATTTTTTTGTTTTGTTTTAGAATGCTTTTCTATTTTTCAAAAAGTTGTGAAGCGAGTTCTTATATAATACACTTATATATAGTTTTCCTAATTGATGACATTTTACATTAGCACAGTCACAATTAATAATCAAGTGTTGATACATTAGTGAATCTTCCTTTATATCTACTAAGTTTTTACCTAATGTCCTTGTTCTATTCCAGGATTCCATTGAGGGTATCAACTTACTCTTGGACTGTAGCAGACGTGCCTTGTTCTTGATGAAATTGATCGTTTTGAAGAATTTTGAAGAGTTATGGTTAGGTACCTCACAGAATTCTCCACTCTTGAATTTGTCTGATATTTTTCAAATTATTCAAATTATTGATTTTTGGTGGGAGAAAAACCAGAATGCGATCTTCATCACATTCTACCAAAAGTTTATACTATGGCCAAGTGTGTTGGCTTACGCCTGTAAATGGCTCACAGCACTTTGGGAGGCCGAGACAGGAGGATTGCTTGAGCCCAGATTTCAAGGGCAGCATAATGAGATCTCATCTATTAAAAATAAATAAATAAATAAAAAAAAATAAAAAATAAACCAAAAACAAAACAACAACAAAAAACCTCATACTACCAACATGACGTTATGGCTGATGATAACCTTGATTACCTGGCCAAGGTAGTGTTTGTCAGATTTATTCATTACAAAGTTTTTCCTAGTTCCATACTCTTTAGAAGGAAGATACTATGTACAGCTCACACTTACGGAGTTGGGAGTTAGACTCCATCTTTTGAAGAGCAGAGTTTCTGCATAAATTATATAGAATATGAAAATTGTCCATATTTTCCTATTTATTCAATCTTTTATCTGTATCAGTATGGACTCATAAATATTTATTTTACACTATATGTCATAATCGAAGAATGCCTTATGTTTTTATTGCTTGTTATATAGCTTTGGCCATTATAAACTCTTTCAGTGGGCATCTGTTTTTCTTTGACATACCTCCATTAATTGTGGTATCTTTGAAAACTTTCTTACTTTCTGATGTTACAAGATATTTCAACCTCATTTTATTTATTTCTTACCTCCGCCCTATAATTAGCTATTCCTTAAAAATACTCTGGATCTTTTTATTGAAGAATGGTGTTAGAAACCAAGATCTCAGATACTAGGTACTAAGTACCAAGATATGGGCATATACAGTATATGTAATACTTACCTGTGTATATATACATATCTCTAAATATACATATATATGTCTATGTGTATTAAGTGTCAATATTAAGCTAAGCATGTTTAAATGGTCATGGGCTTTAATTCCTTACTGTGTAAGTTGTTCTAGTCTTGTCCCCTTGCTTGACTATAATCTTCCACTCCAGCAACAAGTATCCAGGCTGCCAACATCTGCCATCTATTATATAAGCTTTCATTTCCAATAAATATGTATGTTTGTTTGAGAATTGTTAACACATACTTCTGTGGGAAATACCTCTGTTAACTACAGTAGTGCCTATATACAGTTCCTGTTGTCTTTAATATGATAGATTTTACTCATCTCTTAAGATACGTGGTTCAATACTTTTTCCCCTCACCCTTCTAGTAAAGCTACTTCATGCATTTGTAATGCAGTTAGATTCATTTGTCACAGTTTTTATTCTATCTTTGGATCTCTCATACTCCTAAATTGTTGTTCTTAATTTGCATGCATTTGGCTTAACTCCTTTTGCTGTAAAGTTCTATGAGTTTTGACAGGTGCCTAGTGTTATGTCTTATGTCACAGTATCACACAGAATAATTTCACCATCCTAAAATATTCTCTGTGCTTTACCTGTTGAAACTTTCTTCATGGACAAATGTGCCAATGCTGACCCATTTACTCTCTCTACAGTTTTGGTATTTACAGAACTGACTTTATAAAGAGAATTAATACATTTTCTAGACTTTTCACACTGGATTTTTTTCTCATAGCAACATACATGTAAAACTGATCTATGTGTTTAATGGCACATTCTTTTTTATCACTAAATAGTGTTCTATTGTCTACATATATGACAGTCTGTTTATCCACTCAAACATTGAATGTCATCTTTATTGCTTCTAGTTTTGGGCTGTTATAAATAGTCCTTCAATAATGATGCTAAACAGGTTGTGTGCAAATTTTTGTGTGAACAAATGATTTCAAATCATTTGGGAATATTTCTAAGAACATGATTCCTGGTGTGTAAGTTAAAACAGTTGAATTTTGTGAGAATCAGTCAAAGATTCTTTTAAAATGACTGTACCCACCTGGGCATGGTGGCTCAAGCCTGTAATCCTAGAACTTTGGGAGGCGGAGACAAGAGGATTGCCTGAGTCCAGGGGTACGAGACCAGCCTGGGCAACTTGGAGAGACTTTATCTCGACAATAAATCAAAAATTAGCTGGGTGTGGTGGTGCACACCAGTAGTTCCAGCTACTTGGAAGACTGAGACAGGATTGCCTGAGCCCAGTAGGTCGAGGCTGCAGTGGCCGTGAGTGTGCCACTGCAAACCAACCCGGACAAGAAAGTAAGACTCTCAATCAATCTATCAATAATCAATCAATAAACAAACAAATAAATAAAATGATTGTACCACTTTGCATATTCGTCAACAATGATTGAGAGTTACTCTTATTCCTCATTCTTGCCAGCAATTTAAAGTGTCAGATTTTTGGGACGTTAGCCATTCTAGTAGGTCTTTAGAGGCATAGATTTGTTATTTTAATTTAAATTTTCTGATGGAAAAATGATATGTTCATCTTTTTACATTCTTACTTGCACTCTAAATATCTTTTAAATAAACTCCTCCATATTTTGCCCTTTTTTTTTTTGAGTTGGAGTCTCACTCCGTCGCACAGTTTGGAGTGCAGTGGCACGCTCATGGTCACCCCAGTTTCAACCTGCTTGGGCTCTGATGATCCTTCCGCCTCAACCAGAAGTACAGATGTGCGCTACCATGCCTGGCTAATTATTTTGATTTATTGTAGAGATGAGGTCTCATCATGTTGCCCAGGCTGACTTGAACCCAAGAGCTCAGGCAATCCTCTTTCCTCAGTCCCCTACTAAGTGCTGGGATTACAGGCTTGAGCCACTGTGCCCGGCCTGCCCATTTTTAATTTTTTAATAATTATTATTGCATCTCAGGAATACTTTGTATGTTTTAAATACAAGTTCTTTATCAAGTATGTCATTGGAAATATTTTCTCCGAGACTATGGTTTGTTTGAATTCAGTTAATAGTGTCTTTCACAATATGTAGTAAAGTCTAACACTCTCTCTCTCTCTCTCTCTCTCTCTCTCTCTCTCTCTCTGTGTGTGTGTGTGTGTGTGTGTGTGTGTGTGTGTGTGTGTGTGTCTTTCTCTTTGTTCATGGATTATGCTTTCAGTCTTGTATCTATAAACTTATCACCAAACCCAAGGACACATTGGCTTTTCTTCTTTTTTATTCCAGAAATTGTACAGCTTTGCGTTTTGCATATAGGTTTATTATCAATCTTTAATTTAATTTTGTTTAATGAATAAAGTCTATTTCTGTTTTGTTTGTTTTTTTGAGTTGGAGTCTCACTCAGTCGCCCAGACTGGAGTGCAGTGGCCGCTCCCGGCCACCGCAGCCTCGACCCGCTGGGCTCCGGCCATCCTTCCACCTCAGCCTTCCGAGTAGCCGGAATTCCAGGCGCGCACTACCACGCCCGGCTGATTTTTTGATTAATTGTAGAGATGAGGTCTCGCTGCCCAGGCGGGTCTCGAACCCGCGGGCTCAGGCCATCCGCTCACCTTCAGCCTCCCAAAGGCGCGAGATGACAGGCTGAGCCACCGAGCCCGGCTAAGGTCTGTTTCTAATTCATTGTGTTTGCATATTAGATTCCAGTTGCTGTTCCAACACCATTTGTTGAAAAGTCTATCCTTTTTTCATTAAATTGTCCTGTGACTTCGTAAAAATTTCGTTGACTATACTTGGGTGAGTCTACTTCTGGGTTTTTGATTCTTCTGCTCCATGATCTATTTGTCTATTATTTTGCTAATGCCACATTTTCTGGATTACATTGCTTTGTAGTATGTCGTGAAATCAGGTGGGGTGTGTAGGCCAATGTTGCTGCTGCTCTTATTTAGTGTTATGCTGACTATTGAAGCTGCTTTGTGCTTTCCGACCACTTACAGCATCAATTTGGCAATATTCACAAAAGGCTTTGCTGGGATTTTTAACTAAAATTGCATTGCATCTTTAGATAAACTTGAGAAGAATTCGTATCTTGACAATATTGAGTCTTCCTACCTAAGAGACCAGAATGATATTTTTCATTTCTTTTTTGAGATTTCATCAGCTTTCCTTAGTTTCAGTACACAGATCATACATACATTTAGATTTATAGACTTATCTTCAAGTACTTCCATTTTTTTTGTACTACAGTAAATACAAACTCTAAAAACTCCAATTCCAAATATTACTTCCTGACATATCATAAAGCAATTAAATTTTGCATATTAACCTTGTATCCTATGACTCTGCTATAATAGTTACTTATGAATTCTAGGAGTATTCTTGTAGATTTTTTTGAGTTTTCTGCATAGGTACTCATGTCATAGTCAAATAAAGACTCTAACTTTTAAAGCTTTAAACCTTAAATTGTTGATATTTTCCCATTTTTATGTCATGCAAGCATTTAATATCAGTAGCGATAATAATAATAGTCCGAACATATAATACATATTATGTGCCAGGTACTATTCTGAACATTCTTCATATATTACTATTTTATCATTTTTTAATTCCATGATTGCCCCAGTTTTTATTGTGATAATAACAAAGTGTCAGGATGAAAGGAGACAATATATATTTTACCACTTGCAAGTGAAACATTATTTGCATATGCCTAGGTATGGTTCTGAAGAAAGTCTACTTACAAAACCTCCACAACACTTCAATTCTCAAATATGTGTTTTAAATATTAACTCATTTTTGTTAATAGGCATTCATTTTATTCATTCAATGTCTATTTTTTATGCCTACTACTTTCCAGACTTTTTAAAATATACATCATCATCAGACTGTTTCCAAACACAAGTGGGTTATCAGCTATAAATGTTTCTTCTTAACATTACTCTAACCTTGTCTGATCAAGGTACTTCAAACTTTTGTTTAAAAAACTATTTTGAAACTTTTGAAATTTAGCTACTTCTATTCTTTACAACTAAGCTAAAATATACCTGTGGCTGTCTAAATGGAAAAGTCCAAGGAACATGTCCTCAAGAATATTTAAGAATACATGCAGATTGCTTGAAGTATGTGCTGCTGAACCTACAATTGATGTGTGGAAAATACCATTTAAAGCAATGGTGCTAAAGAAAATTGTTAATTAAAAGTAAATTCGGACCCAGAAAGCACTTTTTCCAAAATATCCTCGAAAAATTATGACTGAAGAATCACACTTGTAAGTTTTTTCATTAGCATGTAAACTGTCTTTCTGAATAGATTTCCAGTTTTAAAGAAAAGGTGTCTTTTCATTTTGTAGTTACTAATACCATACTCATTAAAAATAGGGACTCCATAAATAATGATTATCTGTTAAGAGAGGACACAGGAAAGTCACCAGCACCTATTTGTACTCATAATTGCTATGAATGTCATTCCACTGACTCAGATAAACAAGTAATATGGCTTTCTTTATTCTTCTATTTAACACAACTTTGTTGCTATTTTCATCTCTTATTCCACCAGGGTAGCAGAGATTCAGTCATAATTAACCCAATGTCCTTTCCATTTTTAGTTTCTTTAGGTCCCCATGTTTCTGAGTTCTGGTAATCTTAAGTAGAGCCAGGGTCGGAAGTATGGTATTGGGGGCACATCTGGTGTTGACATCTTCTGAAAATATTTTTTAAACCCCATTCTGTCTTTCAGTATTATTCTACCCAGGCTGCTGTTAAGTTATTAAACTTCAACTCTGCAATTTCCTTTGGGGCTAAGAGTCCTACTCTGCTAGCAACAGATTCTACTTAGCTATATATTTGAAGAACTAATTCCGGGAATAGTAAAGAAAATTGAGAAGAAAAACAACTAAGAAAGTAAAAACACAATATTATTAGCTTCACCATCTTATTTAAAATAGAAGGAATAAATTAATGAGAGGCATTGACCTTCTAATATATAAGGTAATCCCAGAAAGACAAAACTGGAATGGAATTGGCCCTATATAGCAATTGGCTTTTTTTTCTTATTTGACAGATAAAAGGCAAAAGGAACATAAAGTAACATGCCCAAGGCCAAAAAGCAAAACAAAAAAATGACTAAGTATACATAAACACACACACCTACACACATATACTGCATTATTATTCAACACATTGATTCACTGGACATTAGGTCAGGGATACAAAGATGAATGATGCACGACTTTGTCCTCCAAGAGGGTGAGACATATGCTTATCAAATCATGTAATGAGATTAGTTTGGCATGGCAAATAGACAAATTATGGATTGGGAGAAAAGCATTAGTCAAATGGACCTGGATTTCAATTGACATTGACTAAGTAGGTGATACATATAGTTTTCAAGTGTACATCAAATCTGGGGATATCTATTCATTAGAAATGTGCCTTATTGTTTACAAAGAGGCTAGTTAACAACAAAAATATTATTGACCTTAAAATCCTCAGTGAGACTGAGGATTTTCCCGCTTCAGAATTCTGACGTGTTCTCTAGGAAGGGAGATAGTGGCTTCAGATTCACAGGCACAGGGGTCAGCGTCCATGAGATTCCACAAAACAAAAGATTCTGATCTGCTTTGGAAACTCCATTGCCAGTCCCCACTGCTGTCCTTGTATTCCCCCTTTGCAAATTCTGTCTCCATGACAAGCCCCCATTTTGTCACAGGGAGAATCTGGTTTTGAAATCTTTAATTGTCTTGGCCACCATGGGGGCAATTTTCTGGGCAGTAGGTTGTGGCTCACCACTCACACCAAGTGGGCACTGCTGGGATTCAGGCGGGCATAGGGGGACCTCTAAGGGGTGAGGTTAAAGCTACTGTCCCAGCATTGCCGAGGGAGCATGGCTGCTTCTTGATAAGCTGCTTCTGCTTATGAGGCTGGCTTGATTTTGACTTTGGCGGGTTCAGCTGCTCCTTCTGTTCCAAACCACGTCTATCTCCTTCAGATATCACAGGCAGCTTGGACACAGAGTTGACAGTGACCCCTTTTGCTTGTCAGCCTTCGGGCTTACTGGCATGGGCAGATCGGATATTCATTTTAGTACACATACCTGCTGCTCTCAGGTATCCTGAAGTCACATGTCGATGACTTCTGTTCTCTCGGGCTTTCTTCCCTAAAGTCGTGGTGGCAATGAATTTTTCACATTTGAACTGATTCTTCCACGAGTAAATATTGCATTTCTCTGTGTAATATAGCTGATCAGGTGCATACTTTTGCAAAATGGGTTTTAGAAAAAAATATGAGGCTCATCCCCCTTCAAAAATTGAACTGATGTTTTTAAGCACCTGGATGTACTGCTGGTTCAAGGTCATCATTTTGGAGTAGGGCATACTTGGAACCAGAATGCACCTACATGTTAGAATTCGTTCTGTGTCCAGTAAATCCAACTTCTTCTTCCTGGAGTGAAGAGAGTGCTTTTCACTTGGGTTGAAAAGAGGGCGTGATTCAAGGGTAGGAAGTGGATGGTAATTGGTCCGTATCCTGGGTAATGGGAAGTCTGGTAACACAGGGAATACATCAGGGGGGATCTTTTTCAGCTTAGCTGAAAGAACTCCAGACTGCTGCAGGTTCTCTGACTTCTTTTTGTTCACCTTGAATAATTTTTGAACGGATCAAAGCTTTTACTAGTGGTCTTAGAATCATTTTGTTGTTGTTGTTATTGCTTTTGTTGTTCATCCTTATTTCTTCAGATGCAGTGCTGAAGTTTTCACAGTCTTTTCATTTTTCTCCTAGAGCTGGTTCTAGTTCAAGTATGAAGGGCAAGCTGCTCAAATTCTTCACCCCATCTGCCTCCTCAAATTCAGGGAAGGTGCCCACTGGCTAACTCTCCAAAACAGAAGCTTTTGGTTTCCCTTCTTGAGTCTTTTGGTCATTAAAAACCTCCTTTTTGCTGAGGTGAGTGGATTGCCTGAGCCTGCGGGTTCGAGACCCACCCGGGTAACTTGGCGAGACCTCATCTCTACAATAAATCAAAAATCAGCCGGGCATGGTAGCACGCGCCTGTAGTTCCAGCTACTCGGAAGACTGAGGTGGAAGGATCGTCGGTGCCCAGCAGGTCGAGGCTGCAGTGGCCAGGAGCGGCCACTGTGCTCCAGTCTGGGCGACAGAGTGAGACTCCAACTCAAAAAAAAAAGAAACCTCCTTTTTTTACCTTGGGATACAAGTTTCTTGTCCCCTTTCCAATCTCTATACTATAGGTCTCGACTTTGCTTGGTTTTTTTTTGTTTGTTTTTTTTCAAATTTAGTTTGGTTTAAGACTCTGGGCTTTGGATTTTTAAGGTAGTTGCCTGAAGCAAACTCCAAGAGGATAAAAACTTATTGAAACTGCTGTCCTCTCTTTTCTTCTCTTTCTAGACATCACTAGAAGGCCATTTTCCTTTGTGCCATCCCCTGAGAGTGGCCTTTGGTTTTCCTCTTTGGAGAGGGCGCATGTGGTCTCTTGCCAGAGGACGTCTCACTAGCAGTGTTACTCCATGAGCTTTTATCCTCGTGGGGAGATTTTGTCCTTCTTGCTTTGACTCAGAAGCCCTTGACCCTGGGGTTCACCTTCTTGAATTAGTCCCGGTCTGACCTGAAGAACATTAATTTCCAGGTTTCTGGAGGTTCCTCCTCAGGGAATCTGTAATGGTTCATAGATGTCTGGTGAGCACTGGTAGATGATGAAGGGGTCTGAAATGAAAGTAATCAGATTTGTCGTCTGAAGAATAAGCTGGTAAAACAGGGTGGCATCTCTTTCTCTGGTTTCTCCTCTCATGGCTGTGAGACACTGGTGATCTCTCAGTCTCTGAGAGTACTGTGTATTTTTCTTCCTGTAATCTGGGCTATAGATTCTGCTCCTGGAGGCTTTCCAGTTTCCATTTTCTCCTCCTTCTGAAGAGCATCACTTGGCACTTTTGGCGATTGCTGTTTGTCAAGTCCAGGTCATCAGGCTCACTGTCTCCTTCCCCAGGAACTAACCCCTTCTATGGGGACACTGGACCCCTGGCAAAGTTTCTCACATGTTAGTGTTTCCATTAAGCTGTTCACTCTCACCTCAACTTCTGTCTCACCAAGAATGCCTACTGTAATAGGCAAGGTGAAGTATTCCCTCACTCCTATTCAAAGCTTCTTAGGATCTGGCTTGTGGCCATGGCACTTGCAGCTTCTCCACAACTTGAAGGGTAGTTTCATCTCCCACTGCTGTCACCGGCATGGCCCTTTTATGGGAAGCGGGCTCCTCTGGCATCCTGGGGATGCAGTTCTGCTCTCTGTGCCTCTCTGGTGGAGATAGGACCACCACTGGCTTCTTTGGTCCTGGCATGGAGGATCCCAGGAGATTTCAGCAGGGGACTGGAGGCCATGGGGTCTGGGAACACTGATTCCACAAGAGCCATGCCCCACTTCTGATCTTCAGTGTGCAGAGTTCTCTCCTGAAACGACCTCTCTAGTGTGTAGTCCAAGATAAGTGAAGGCCCATGCCAGACACTGGCCTTATAAGTCCTAACCAACGTCACCCATGGCCCTACCTTGCACGGGGTGACAAGACACATCCTGGCAGTGTGTCCACTCAGGGTTCTGAAAGTAAGCAGGAATCAAGCAGTTGTGACTATCCTATGTTGAGTGCTGCATGCCAACGGTCAACTATCTTCATTTTAACTGCAACACAAGCTGAGGAAATGAATTATATAGTATAGTATTATATAATTATATGAATTACATAGTATATTTTCCTATATACTATAGGAAAATATAGGAAATTGAGGCTCAAGGAGACCAAATCAATTTTCTTGCAGTCACATAAAGAAGTGAAGATGGAAACTGAATTTAAATAGTCTAGTTCTGGTTGAGTACGTTCCTCTAATAGGTCAAGGAGTTGAAACTGAGAGAGAAAAGGATCAAAGTCAAATAGCTTATCCTCAAACAGTAATAGCCCCTGTGTCTTGTTTTATCCCAAAGCAACGTCTGCTACATAGGCACCAAATAAGTTATTCTTCCAAGAGTGAATGAATGAATGGTCATTTGCTCTGATGATCCACCCATCGGCAGTAGGGCTTCCGTCAGATTCATCCAAGCATCCAAGGCACTGTTATGTAGGACTGAAGGGCTAAATTGAACTCTGACTCTTATTACCATTACAGAAACCAACTAAATAGTCTTCATTTAAAATTTCAGCACTGATTACATCTCATTTGATTATATCAGAGTAGATTAGATCCTAGTCAGACCTCCCGGAGAGGTAGTGCCCCTGTCCTGACCTCTTGCCCAAAGCCAAAAAGCCCAGTGTTTGCTCTTCCTTTATTTGTTTACTTTTTAAAATGGACTGTTTTTAGAGAGCAGTTTTAAACTCACAGAAGAACCAAAAAGAAGGTACAGGGATATCCCATTTACCCTCCCACCCCTGACCCACTCTTGCATAGCCTGTCGTGCTGTAGATGCGCCTTCATGGACACATCATTATTACCCACAGACCAATTTACATCAGGGTTCACTTTGGGGGTTGTACATTCTATGACTTTTGACAAGTGAATAATGACATATAACCACATCATAGTACCATGCAGAATAATTTCACCGACCTAAAAGTCCTGTGTGCTTCGTGCTTTTGCCTATTCCTCTACTTTCAGATAACACTACACTTATTTATTGCCACTATCCAATTCCCCCCTCCTGTCTCTTATGTCATTGTCATTCATTCTACTTTTATATAAACATGTATATAGTATATAATGATTATTTTAAAAATTGTTATTTGTAAAATAACTAAGACTAAGAAAAGTAAAATATTTTATTTACCTTCACATGTTTCTCTTGTAATGAGTTTTTTTAACATAGTTCTGTATTTCTGACTTATATAAACTTCCTTTTTCTTTCTGAAAAAAAAAAAAATTTAGACATTTTATGCAAGTGAGGTCTACCAGGAACAAATTATCTTAATGTTTGTTTGTCTGAGAAAGTCTTTGTTTCTCCTTCACTTTTGGTAGATAATTTTGCAGAACATAGAATTCCAGCTAGTTAGATTTTTTTCTCTGAACACTAAATATTTCACTCCAAACTCATGGTTTCTGAAGATCAAGCAGTTGAATATAATTCTAAATTTTGCTTTTTTATATACATAGATGTTTCTTGCCTCTGGCTTCTTTCAAGCTCTTTTTTCCTTTATCTTTGACTTTCTGCAGTTTGAATATGGTATACAGGTGTGTCTTTTGTTTGTTTGTTAGCTTGCTTGCTTTTTTGCATTATCCTACTTGGTGTTCTCTGAGCTTCCTGGATGTGTGGTTCGGTGTCAGAAAATGATTTGGAGAAATGATCTATCATTGTTGCTTCAAATATTTATTTTGTTCCTGTGTCTCTTTCCTCTCTTTCCGGTTTTCCTATCACATGCATGTTATACTTTTTGTAGCTGTTCCACAATTCTTGGATATTTGGTTCTTCTTCTTCTTTTTTTCCCCCCATTTTTTTGGTCCTCTTTTCTTTTCAGTATTGAAAGTTTCTATGGGCATATCCTCAAGTTCAGAGAGTCTTTCTTTGGAGCATGCCCAATATATGAATCAATCCATCAAAGGCATTCTTGATTTCTGGTACAGGGTTCTGATCGCTAGGATTTCTTTTTTTCATCTTAGAATTTTTATCTCTTTGTTTACATTATCCATCTTTTCTTGCATACTATGTTTTCCATTATAACCATTAGCCTATTAATTATAATTGTTTTAAATTTATGGCTTAATAATTACAACACACCTGCCATATCCAATATCTAATCCTGATTTTGATGCTTGCTTTGTGTCTTCAAACTGACTTTTGATTTTTTTTTCTTTTAGTTTGGCTTTTAATTTTTTGTTGAAAACTGTACATGATGTGCTAGATCAAAGGCACTCTGGTAAATATGCCTATAGTAATGCCTATAGTAATGTAGTCATGAGGTTTGTGGGGAGATCTTGTGATTAGTTTTTTGAGGTTTTTTTTAGTGAGCCTATACCCTTGGCTATTAACTTCATAGATGCTTTTCAGTGTTTTCCAAAGCCTTAGATAGGACAGGATGGGTGGAGGGGCTGGAATTAGACATTTTACTTCTCCCAGGTTAGTTAGGCTTTGACAACACCCCAACAGGGAAGCCACTAATAAAATAGTTTCTCTTAAGGGCGAGTCTTGTTAATAACAAAGTACTCTGGAGTGTTTTTAAATGGGCACTTTCCCTTATTCCTTCTGAAAGCACGAGGAAATCCTCTGATGTTCACTGTGAGAATGTGGTGGAGTTTCAGGAAGTAAAACTCACAAAATGTGGCCTTCCGCACCCCTGCCTTGACAGTTATCAAGTCACAGACTTGTCTGCTCGAGGCCTTCGGCAATTGGTCAATTAGTTTCTGTCTCCCTACCCTAGCACTTCCTCAGTAGTGATACTGCCTCACTAGCATCCAAGATCCATGTTCTCAAGATGTCCAATTACGTTTTATTCCTTTGTGAGTCCTTATGTAACGTGTTCCCGTTTTTATTTGTTAGAAGTTAAGTCAGTTTATTACATGTGTCTGTTACCTTGGCAAAAATAATAAAATACTGTCTAGATGATTGGGGAAAAAATTAAAGAACAGCACCTAAGAATTGCCCACAGGTCAGCACTGAGGCTGGCAGATTCTTGGCACGTTCAATGCAAAATCCAGAAAGACTAGAATGTCTGTTTGGTGGTCTGTAGGAAAGGGTGTTATGGAAAAGAGGAGGGACCACTGAAGTAATTTGACAGAATTTAGGAAAGCTAGGCTAAAACCAAATTGGGAAGGAATTTAGGCCAGCAAAGCCATGGAAAGCTGTCAAGTTCTGTCTACCTACTCACTGCCCCACATACGCACCAGAGACAGAATAAGTATCCATATTTTCCAACAAACAAACCAAGATTCTATCTACTTTTCTATATTGCCTTAAAAATTCTTGAGTTTAGCTTTTATCCCATTTTATAATGGAAACAGCAGTCCTTACAAGAGCTGCTTATTTGTCTAATTAAGTGGTGTCTTCAGCTCTGATCAGTATGTTGAATTGTATCCATCTGAATGAAAGCCTAACTTTTCCAATGTCCCCAGCGACCCGTCAGTGAATTCAGATTTAGAAGGCTCTCTGACACCAAATACACGCAGGCAAAAGCTTGGCTTGCAAATGAGATGGGATCATGTTTGTGGTAATTAGTATATTTGGTACATCATGTATGACTGTAGGGGAAGTTGAAATGATGTCCTAAAATGAATGGTATTTGGATTAAGAGACTAACATCCAGAAATCAAATTCCAGCTCCACCATTTATTGGTTAGTTCTAAACAACAACAATCACAAACAAGACTGTGTGTCTATTATCAGCAAGGTCTATACCAAGAACCAGAATCATTTCTTACAATTTAAAATCCAAATAAATAGGCATACCTCATCAACAAGGGTACCTGCGTGATTGGTGTTTATATACCCAACTCTTCATTGTACCCCACATCTTTATAATAAATAAATAAATTTTTAAAAATAAAATAAAATCTGAATAAATAAAAATAGTACTTGTCTTTCAGTTGGCTATAGACTTGAGTGCAAAAGCCTTTCTAATAATCCAGTTTGCCAACAACATATTTCATAATCATAATCAAAATGCCTTCACGGGCAGGGGCCCTATGTGTGGGGTACAGTTCTGGGAACCTACAAAGTGCTCAGAAAATATTTTCAACCTAAAATAAATTAAATTTAAATCAAGATACAGAGGCAGGGATAGTAGATCCTTGATAATTCAGTTAATTGGAGCAAATTGAGTTATTTATTACTGATATGTGGGCCAATACTGCCAGAGAGAAAGAAAATTTTAAAAAGTCCTTGTAAAGCTAAACTAACAAGCCAACCCATATTTACTTATTAGGAGTCTTTGGGTAACATTCCTACAACAAGCTCCAGTTGCTGTGCATGACATTTTTAAATCATGAAACGTTCAAAAATAACACTGAAATGTTTGGGGGAATAAAGTTGAGGGAAAAAAAAAATCAGTGATGCTTGAGAAAAGTTAGGAAGAGCAGGCCACAGCAACTTTTGGAAATTGACTTTACACTGAGAACGTTAAGGCAGGATGAAAAATTTTATGAACATATGTATAACTCAGTTAATGGCTCTAAAATTAACAACTATTTTACAAAACACCTCCATCAAGGGAAAGAGCATTACCCACAATTCCAGTGGCCCCTGAGCATCAGAGTCATAACCCTCTCCTCCCATAGAGGCAACCTAGTCGTGTCTGGTAGAAAAATAACTTTTTTTGTCATGTTTTGCAGTCTTGCCACCTTATAAATCATTCACAAGTGAAACTATTTGCATATTCTTGAATTTTAAATTAAAAGACTTGTGCTATATGTATATTTACATAGTTTTAATCAGTAATAACATGTATAAATACCGTTATGGATTTATGATGTATTTTATTTAAAAAAATAGTATATATTAATTAGATCTGTCTGCTGACAAGGCCTGAAAATAACAACCGAGCCAGTAAGAATTTTACCTGCACACAGATAAAATAATATCCTAACCTAAAGGAAGCGAGGCGTCTCGGATAAATAAATGGTACATCCCTGGTCTGGCACAAGAAATGTATTCGATGAGCCTGAAATGACATGTTACACTTGAAAACATGGATACTGTCAAACACTATGGAAGGGAAACGCACGTGCAGGTCCTAGAGATAACAAGCAACTGGTTATTGTATGTGAACTCAGCAATAGATGAATGATAGATCATCATGAGTGAATGAATGATCGCATGTAAGGTCAGATGGGTGAGTGGTTCAATTCCTGTATGTTCAGTTAATTGGCATTAAAGTCTGCCTTCGAGCCTGTTTATCCCACACAGATCGTAAGGTCCACCTGAGTGTTACTACACCATAGGACCTTTCCTGATTCCATAACTGTAGTGATTTGGGTGACAGCTCTCCGTTTTAATCACATGATTAGGGCAAAAGCTACATGAAAAGTGAAACATTTTAAAACAAATTAAAATTAAAGAATAAGGCATTTTGTAGCACAAAACAATATTTGCTGATGGCTCTTTGAAGAAGTAGGGGCCATTAGTTATTGCTTTTCCTCACCAACAAAAAATAATTCTTTATGTTCGGTAGGATAATTTTCCTGGTAAAATTTTTCATTGGCTCTACGTTACCCACAGGATATAATTCAACGCTGTGTGTAGCTCTAATTCTCTGGTTTCTTCCTACCTTTCCCGCTTTATTGTTCTGCAGGCTTTTACTTCACTGGCCAGCAACTCAAAAACACTTTATTAGATCCCTGGGTATGCTGTGAAGCTTCCCTTTCGGATGGCTTTGCTGGAAAAATTGTTCCTTGCCCTTTGCCTCTGTTGGTTAATTCCTAAGGTGTCTTTCATAGACAAGACTCACTTCTACAGTAAACTTGGCCGGGCTTTTTGGTTGCTGGCATTCAATGCCAAAGATAGTTTTTGTATCTCCAGGGCCTAGCAGGAGTACAGCAAGTGTTCAGCCAATATTTATTTATTACATTTTGTAGTTAATGGTACATAGGCTGATTTTTAAATTACTTTCAACCAAACCAAGAATTTTTTTCACTATTTTAATCAGATTTGGCTGACTGTAAGAGATATTTACTTGAAGTATGTATGTATACACATACAAAATTATTCATGCATTTCATACATCTGTATATTTAAAATTCAACTCAGACAGGGATTTTTTTTTTCTTTTTAATGGTTGTATCTAGAAAGACTTTAATCAGATTATTAACATAGAAAAGTCTTCTTTGCAAAAGTAGAGCTATAAACAAACACCAGGGTTGGGATTAGGCTAATATTTGGCAACTATTATTTTTATACATGAGCCTGGGGTGAGTCTTTAGTCAGAAGAAAAACATTTACGTACAATGATTTAGACAATCACCAGAAATCTGCACAGAAAATAGTTGTTTTGTGTAGCACAAGATGAAGTAACTGGCCTTGAAATGTGTCCAGAAGTGAAGTAAATTAACCACATTTTTGGCCATCCTGTAGAAATAGCTTGTAATGCTTTTTTCCTTGCACTTAATTTCATACCTTTTTAAGCCCAGTGGGAAATCTCAGTTGAACTAAGTTCTTTTTTATTTTCTGGTAAAATTTATTATAATTGTTTTATTGAAATTTGTTTTACCTCCTGAAGTGCTGAGTTATTGGCTATGTCTATCAATCGAATTTTTATTGCACGATCTTGTAATCTTTTAAAAGAATTGATCAGACAATAAAAATAAAAATGGACATTAATTATGTTGAGGAAAGATTTTCTTCCTTTTCAACTTGATATGTTTTCTTTCCCAAATGCTTTAAAATTTCTAAGAGCAATTTGATGGTGCCAAAATAAATCGGGGGAACTAAGTTGAGTAGATATAAAATGACAAACTTAACTTCATTTATATTAAAGCATTTTTCTGCTCATCACAGTGAGATGAGAAAATTAATAAGTAAACCATTAAAGTATACCCAGATGCATTGTGTTCTACAACTGAAATAGATATTTGGTGATGTTATCACCAACATTTTATTTCAGTTTCTAAGAAAAATGGTTTAGAAAAATTACTTGACTACATACAAAAGATGTTCATTAAAATATTATGAATTTTGAAAGATATAACCCATGATTTATATGATACCTTGCATTCTATGTCCTTTTTTATATTGTGTTCATATTTTTTCATGTATTTTTATCTTTTCTTGACTGCTTTGTTACATTTCTATTTATATTGCAGAAGAGTGTTTAAACTGATTCATCAGGAAAGTTTTGATTGTTATCATAATTTTATTTTTAATTCTTGACTACCTTGAAAGCAAAATTAACTTCTGTGGCTGTAATTTACGTGTTCTTTAAAAATTAAAAAAGAAATTTGTTTATTCATTGAAGGATTTTCTGTTGAAGTCAGACAGAAGTTCAACATATTTGAGGAACTTGTGGAACATTTATGTGCTTAAGTTTTCTCACTTATGAAATTAAGATATATTCACATCTATCTTTGAGTAGCATCATTATGAGGCTATTTGGACAGCTTCCGAAGTATTACTTCTGGTAATATTGCAAAACACAGTTCTCTGGGAGTCCATTCCTTCTGACTACCAGAAAGCCAGTTTTTCACAAAACCAGATACTTCTGGGTACATGCTGGAGGTGGTAGTCTATGAAATCTAGGTATTACTCATACCTTGACCATGCATCTGGCTCTGAAGAGAGCTCTTTTCCCTGATAGAAAAGTTTTATTTTCTTCCTGAGGTCACCTCTAGGAGTTTTTGAATTGAAATGCCCTCAGGATGTTATTCTTTTCCAATACAAATTCCAAGCTTGAATGCATATTTGGTTAATTCACCACAGTATTAGCTGAGATCAAGTTGTACCTTTTTTTTTTTTTTTAAATCAAGACCCAGTGATAACAAAAAGGAAGTAAAACTCATGCAGTAGCATATAACTAGACTTAGCATCTTTCAGGACCCATGTAGCAAACTCCATTCAACTTCAAGATTAAGATTATGGAGAAACTATTGTGGGTTAGGCACTGGTATAGTTACAGGAATTATACTAGTAAGCAAACACAGAAATCTTTGCTCTTAGAAAGCATACATTCTAGTGAAGAAATACAAAGAATTGACAGAAGTAATAACTTTTTTAATTGTCAGGTAGAATGTGATCAGTACTATGAAAACTATATTGGAGCAGATAGTTTCTAGGTAGAGTGGTATAACTGTAAATGGAATGCTCAGGGTTGGACTCATTGAGAAATGACATTTGAGTAGATAGGAAGTCATGAGAGAATTAATTGTGTAGATAATTTGGGGCATGAGTACTCCAGGAAGAGGAAACATGTGGGCGAAAACTTTGAGGTGGGATCTTGCCTGACCTTTTTAAAAAATTGTAATTATATATATATATATATATATGTATATCATGAAATTTGTCATTTTAACCATTTTTAAGCCTACAATTCAGTAGTGTGAGCACATTAATGTTGTACAGACATCATACAGACATCATCATTCATCTCCAGAACATTTTCTTTTTCATTTCCTCAGACCAAAACTCCCAAAATGAAACTTGGTCTCCATTAAACAGTAACTCCCCATTATCCCTTTCCATCAACTCCTGGTAGCCACTATTCTACTTTCTGTTCATAAATATAAGTACAAGCTACGTAGTATAAGTGAAATTATACCGTATATGCCCTTTAGGGATTAGCTTATTTTATTAGCATAATCATTTCAAGGTCCATCCGTGATGTAGCATGTCAGAATTTCCCTTCCTTTTTAATGCAGTTGCTACATTTTCTTTATCTATTTAGCTGCCAATGGACACTTGCATTGCTTCCAACTTTCAACTATGATTAATAATGCTGCTATTAAACATGGGTACAAATACTTGTTTGAATCTCTGTTTCAATTATTTTACCACATAACTAGCAATGAAATTTTTGGGTCATATGGTAATTCTGTTTTGATTTTTTTTGGAGGGAATCACCAGTGTTTTCCATAGCAGAGGCACCATTTTACATTCTGACCAGCAGTGCAGAAGATTTTGAATTTTTTACACATGCTCACTAATTGCTTTATTTACTTATTAATTATTAAGGACTTTTCAGGGGCAATTTTAGGTTTACAACAAAATTAAGGGGAAGGTTGAAAGATTTTCTGTATAACCTTGACCCCATACATGCATAGCTACCTAGAGTATCAACACCCCTTGCCAGAGTGGTACATTTGTTACAGCTGACACATTATGTTATTATATGATTTATTATATTATATACTGACATACTATAATCACCCAAAGTCAATAGTTTACACATTACAGTTCACGCCTGGTGTAGGGTGGGTGTATTTGAAATGAACTGAGCTTTTTTTTTTTTTTTAAATCTGGAGACATCTTAATTTCTCCCTCTGTTTTAATGATTAAAGGTGACATTACTTGTTTGGTTTCGGTTTTTGTTGTTGTTTACTTTCATCTGTTAATTTTAGCTTTCTTTCTCTAGCTCAATTTTATATCATCCCAATGCCTTGTGACCTGAACATCTGTTAATTTTAGTTTTCTTTCTCTAGTTCAATTTTATATCATCCCAATGCCTTGCAACCTGAACATTTTTGCTGGGAAATCTGCTCATTATATTATTGAGAATCTCTTAAATATGAAGAACCACTTTGGTTGTTTGCTTTCAGTATTCTCTCTTTGTCTTTTATTTTCAGCTATCTGATTATAATGAGTCTCAGAATGCGGGTCTTTAGTTTTAGCCTAGAAGTTCAGTGAGCTTCTTGTATTTGTATATTTGTGCATTTCCTCATATGTGGAAAGTTTTTGTTCATTATTTATTCAGTTAAGTTGCCTATTTCTCTTACTCTTCTCTTCTGGGGTTCTCATAGAGCATATATTGGTCTTCTTGTGTCCTATAAGTGTGTTGGGTTCTGTAACACTTTCCTTTATTTCCTTTTCTTTTTCCTCCTAAGGTTTGATAACTTCAAATGGCTTATTTTTAAATTCTCTAATTCTTTCTTCTGCCTGTTTGTATCTGCTATTGAACCCTCATGGTAAAAAATGTAATTTTATTATTGAACTTTTCAGTTCAAGAATTTCTGTCTCGTACTTTTAAAATAATTTGTATTTGTTGATATGCTTATACTGTTCATCTCTTTTTCCCTGATTTAGTTTAGTTCTCTATCCATAATTTTCTTTTACTTTTTTAGCATATTTAAAACAGTTGTTTTAACGTCTTTTCTGGTAAACTTGAGGCTGGTGTTCCTTCAGGAACAGTTTTGGGAGATATACTTCATTTCCTTTGTATGAATAATATTTTCCCTTTTCTTTGTATACCTTGTAATATTTTGTTGAAAATTGAATGCCTTAGTTCATTTTGTGCTGTTGGACATAATACCACAGACTGATTTATAATGAACAAAAGCTTATTGGCATGTGGTTTTAGAGGCTGAGAAGTCCAGTTTCAATGTGCTGCCATCTCATGAAGGCTCTCTTTCTATGATGTCACATGACAGAGGCCAAAAGAACGAAAAGAGAGACCACGCCTTAAAGTCCTTTTATTAAGGCAATGGAAGGCAACTATGCTCACCACTAAAATGGATCCACACTTGAGGGAGGAGGCTGCATGACAGAGTCACCTCTTAAAGACTCTGCCTCCCAATATCATTCTACTGGCAATTAAATTTCAACATGAGTTTTGGAGAGGACAAATATTCAAATCACAGCATTGGACATTTGAAGAGACATTCACCCCACCTCCCAGTGTTTACGGACTAGCTCTTGCATGGAAAGACATTTACCATTCAACCTAGCATGAAGTTTTAAGCTCTTCTCAGGCATTTGGGGGCAGGTATCTTCCCTGGGCCTGTGTGTTTCTGTCTCTTATTTCTATTTGTTTGTTCATTGTTTCTTGCAATTCCTTGGTATACATAGTTGCTTTTAAATATCTTAATTTCCCTAGGAATTTCACCCTTACCCCTTGTGTCTTCTTACACCTTTGTTACTCTTTTGTATTTCTCTGCAGGAAATCTCTTGTCTCCATGCCTCTGCAGGGTTCTAGTCCACTTTCAGTTGTTATAATCTAACCCCATGGCATCTGTTGGTTTTTGACTACTTGAGTATGGCCCAAGTGACACAGAGACAAATCTTTTGGCAGCCTTCACACAAGGTGGAGACTACAAATTTGGTCCACTCTGCTTTCTGTGGTTCATAACTGGGGACCAGGAGCCGCCTTGCTGGTCCCCCTGAACTGTGACACGTCATGCCAGGAAGGAGAGGGAGAAAGAATGAGCAAAATCACAATATGTCCTATTGTTTTGAATATGACTTTCTTTTACGTTGCCGTTCTCTTCTTACTATGGATATTTGACTAACGTTCAGAGCTTTTGTAAAGTGACTTGAGTCAATTCCTAGTTGTTTATTTATCATCTCCCTAAGAAAGCCAGAGTCTGCAAACTGAATGTAGGGTGTGAGTAAAGGAAAGAAAGGGGAACCAGGGTGACTCCAAGGTTGTTGGACTGAGCAACTGGAAGGATTAGTGGTTCTTGGTTTCAGTACATTGTGTGGCAGATAATACCAGGGATTGTTTTAGATGAGTTATTTCCATTTTGCGGGGGGCGGGTTAACAAATGCCCACCATGTGAAGCCTCTTGAAAAGTGTCATATTCTAGGGATTTAACTACTTAGAAAATTTTAAGACAGAAAGGTTTTTCTGCTTTCAACTAATCAAAGACTGGCTTCTCCATTTCCTATCCCACATACAAGTTAAGTTTCATCTAAGGATTTATGCTGAAAATAACATTTCTTTTCAGGAAAAATCTCATCAAGTACTTCCACACTAACCTGATGTAAAAATCAAAATATTATCGTCTGACATGGTTACTTTCATGAATAACGTCATGTGTAGGACATTAAAATTTCTTTTCCGTGTTGAAACAAACTCTCTAGATCTCTTTTTCACAACTTTCGCACACAACTTTCATAGCCTTTTTCAGTCATTTCCATCTCAGTTTCTCATTTCCCAAAAGTAACTGCTCAAACAAGAACACACAGATAGATATCTTAATATCACACAATTAATGTGTATCTATCAGACAATGTGTATCTATCAGACAAAAACAATATCAACTGAGAGGAAAAATACTTAGCAATGATAGCCACAACTTTTATAAAATCATGCTTCCTATCAAACCACACTTGAACCATCAACAACATACATTCGGGGTTACTTCATGTGTTATCTCTGAGAACTTGAACCATCAACAACATACATTCAGGGTTACTTCATGTGTTATCTCTGAGAACAATGAGGAGGTGAGTACTTGTATGACATTTTTTGTTACAAAAGATCCTTTCCACGTGTGTCTCAACCTCAGATTAAGGACAAGTACTTCAAGTTTAGATTTAGTTTTCATTATTTGCTAGATAGAAATTGCTTATAGCTCTTGTGTATTGTTTTTCTAGATTATATCTAAATGTAAATTAATGGTTCGGTTTCAGGCAAATTACTTTTTATATAATAATTAGCAACATTATCTGTAAAGTTTGTAGCAGGTTTTTTGGTAAATAAGAAGTACTTAGTCAAATAATAGGATGGCAGGTACTATAATTCCATTTTATTTAAAAAACAAAAAAGTCTGTTGTTTGGACTTCTCTTAATTTGATGAAATAAGAATTGGCAGATGTGCTTTAATATTTAGCAGATGATAAGGATTTCTATGGGCTCTTGGAAAAGGTTTAACTCTGGAAGTTATTTCTAGGTTGTGAACCAGCCCCAAGTAGTTGGCTTTATCCAAAGAAGGATCTCATTAACAAAATCAGCGTTAGAGGGAAAGTCTAGAGAATGAAGGGGCAATGAATCCTTTACGAGCTAAACAGCAGAAGGCAGCTAGAAAAGAATGGCAAATCAAAAAGCCCATACAACTGGGGTGATGGGAATGGGGAGGAAAGACAAGTATAAGTGGTGCCAGGTGAGACAGAAGAGAGGAATGCAGGGCCCAAATCAACAGAAACACATGGGAGATTTCTGAACCGTAGTTTCCTCCTTGGTGTGCTTGTTGGTGAGGGCAGACTTGGAGGAGAAAAGGAGAACCATACACTTTCCGAGGAGACAGAAGGCCCAGACCCTGACAAACTCCTTAAGGCCACAAACACACAACTCACTTTATTTGTGACTTACTTCTGTCTGGTCTCCACATTTTAATTCTTACCTCTTCTAAAACTACTATTAACCTTTTTTTCTACTATTAAAGTGCCTAAAATACTTTGTAAAATAATTTTTAAGACATCTTGAGCAGCATAAACCTTCAAATTTGGCAATATTACTGTCACATAGAAAGTAAATGGATGGAAAATATTGTAAACCATATATTTTTATGGTGTGTGTATCTAAATGCTTAGATTTAATCTCGAAATGGAGTGAAGTTAAGCCATTCACTCTGATTTAGATTTGATTAATGGTCTTCAGTCTTTCTTTTACAGAGTATGTTACCACTGATCTGACAAAGTATTTGCGCTATTTAAGTGTTTTGTGGGGGAAAACAAGACAATTTAGCAGGATATGTTGCAACCACCTCTAAAATCGCTTGCCAGATTGCCTTACACATAAGGGTTTGAAATAAAAGAAACTCCGAAGGCTCTGCTAAACAAAGATAACTGAAACGTCTCACATGTAATGTGACTCACATGGAGGCAATCTGAGGTTTTTCAATGTTCTCTTTTGCTTTACAGTATGTTTAAATATATTTATACACCTCTTCATCAGTGTTCCTTGTTTCCTTTTTCGATACTTTCTAATTTCTGCAGTGGTTAGAGAGCACCATATCTTCTGCATGATTTCATGTCATTTTTTGAGGCATTTTGCATAAATACTTGGGAGATTTTTTAGTTAAAATATAATATGAATTATGTAATTGTATATTCACATTCAAGCGCTCAAGTGCCTACAGTATAATGCTTTGTGACAAAAGTCTTTTGTAGGTTTAAGTGAATTTCAAAAGCTTTGAGTTTGCATGGAATGCAGTTTCATTTTTACAGAATTTTGATGTGAGCTTTCGATGCTTTAGAAAAACAACTCCATTTTTTTCCAGCATATTTAAGATTTTGTTACTATTCCCCACTTTATTTATTTATTTATTTTTTGAGTCGGAGTCTCGCTCCGTCGCCCAGACTGGAGTGCAGTGGCCGCTCCTGGCCACCGCAGCCTCGACCCGCTGGGCTCTGGTGATCCTTCCCCCTCAGCCTTCCAAGTAGCTGGAATTACAGGCATGCACTACCACGCCCGGCTGATTTTTTGATTTATGGTAGGGATGAGGTCTCGCTGCCCAGGCGGGTCTCGAACCCATGGGCTCAGGCAATCCACCCACCTCAGCCTCCCAAAGGCGCGGGATTACAGGCTGAGCCACCGAGCCCGGCTACTAATTCCCCACTTTAATTCTACTGAACATTATTTATTTTCTTGCTTAATTATAGCCATGGCAATAATATTTGTCTTGCATTTAACACCTTGTAGTATAGTCATCTGCCATATAATAAGGTTTTGGCCAAAGAGGAACCTCATGTATGACAGTGGTTCCATAAGCTTATAATATCTTATTTTTACTGTACTTTTTGTATGTTTAGGAACATTTACATATACAAACGCTTACCACTGTGTTTCAATTGCCTGCAGTATTTAGCACAGTTACATGCTGTATGAGCTTATAGCCTAGGAGCAATGGATCATATACCACATTGCCTAGGTGTGGCTCTGTCATCTAGGTTTGTCTAAGTACACTTTGTGCTGGTAGCACAATGATGAACTTGCCTAATGATGCCATGCTTCAGAATGTATCCCTGTTGCTAAGTAATGCATGACTGTGTGTAATATGTTTTCATGTGATCTGCTAACTCCTTCAATCCTACCATTCTGTACATATATGTGTGTATATATAATATGTACATGCACATACTTATACCTTCATATTTTGATACCTTGCATAGAGGCAGCAAAATGTTTGGTTTGATTTTGTTCCAGTTACTTAGGTACCTTCAAGTTTTTGCTTCAACTTAAATAAGTGAAGAATCTTCTAGGTTTTATCCTGCTCTATTTTTCTGAAACCAGAAAAAAAATCAAAACCCTCCTTTCATTCGTTTAATGTTCAAATAGCTTTTAATTCCTGTTTCTCTTTCCATCCGTTGTTTGTTTTGTTTTGCTTTTGCTTTTATTGAAGTTTGGACAACTTAATCAGTATCTTTCCTCAGGTGGAAATATCTTTATCAATAACAAAAAGTCCATTAGCAATCTGGTCTATTGTGCTCATAGTTTCTTGGTGTTTGTTTTGGCATTTGTGGGTCACTTATTTGTTTCCCCAATTCTATTTCAGAATATGAACCAGACCTGCAAAACTCTTTGACACTGATTTGGCATGTGTATTACTCAGAACTCTTTCACTTTCAATTGATAGAAAAATTAACAAAAATATGTATAAGCAAAAAATGAACTTTATTTGCTTAATAAAAATAAATCCTAGTGCTAGACTTCAGGAATGGTGGATTCAAATGACCAAAAGATGCCAACGGAATTCAGTTTCTCTTTCTCTCAGCCCCAGATTCTCTGTGTTAGTTTTACTTTTAGACAAATTCTTTCCCTTTATTTTATATAAGATTTTCTGACAGGGAAATGGACAACAGTTCCAAACCATATAACATCTTGGCTTCAAGATCAACAACAACAACAAAATAAACACTTACCTCGTCTGCAAAAGTCAAATCAAATTCCCAGACCTGATTCTCATTGGCCTGAAATGGAGTACATAATTCTTAATATGAAGAGAATGTGGAATATGTTGATTGGCGTATGACGCTTAGGCCCTGCCCTGCAGACTCAAGAAGGATCTGTTCACCCCATTTATGCCTTGAGAGAAAAAAATGTTGACACACTGTTTTGCCAAGTGACAAATGCTCCTAATAGCAATACCATTGTTTGTTCTTCTTTTTGATAAACTTTTTGGCATTGATACAGTATTAATTAATTTTGGAATAACCTTTCACAGAGAAATATATTGAAAGATGAAGTCGAAGAAAATATATTGCTTAGTATACAACTATGCCAAAGGAAGTTACCATTCACACTTGCTTTTTTTTTTTTTTTTTTTTTGAGTCGGAGTCTCACTTTGTCGCCCAGACTGGAGTGCAGAGACTGCACCCGGTCACCACAGCCTCAACCTGCCAGGCTCCGGTGATCCTTCTGCCTCAGCCTTCTGAGTAGCCGGAATTACAGGCATGCGCTATCACACCCTGCTGATTTTTTGATTTATTGTAGAGATTAGGTCTCGCTGCCCAGGCGGGTCTCGAACTCGCGGGTTTAGGCAATCCACTCACCTCAGCCTCCCAAAGGCGTGGGATTACAGGCTGAGCCACCAAGCCCAGCCACACTTGCTCTTCTATGACACAGAGTTGCCTCTGGGAAGAAGATTCCCAATCACAAGATTGATTTTCCATCTCTCCCCTTGCTTACAAGTTTGTTCCTATACCTAGACCTCACCAATGAAATAGCACAAGTTATGTATGCACTATAATCTTGGGGTTGTAAAAAAGAGATTGTCCTGTCTCCACTTTCTCCCGTTTATCTACTATCTGGATGTGAGAAACTCTGAGACACTAAAAGATTTTTAGAGCCATAAAAGAGAGGTGACTTGGGTCCTTGAATCACCACATGGAGGCAAGCCATCCCAGCTAGAAACACCTGCAATGAACTGTTACGTAAGGGATAAATAAACTTCTAAAAATTAAGGGTTTAATTATTGATTTAACTGCTGGCATTCTAATTAATACAAATTCAAGTGAAGATGGAATAATGTCTATACCAGCTATTTGAAGCCTCCCTGTTCATTCTATTATTAACACATTGCTGGAGGATCGACAGGTAGAGAGATCTTATTTCTTTGTGTAATATTTATTTTCTTTTGAAATGGAAGTGAATCTGATATTTAAAACTAAGTCCTTGGACAACAAAAATATATAACTTTTATTTCGCCATGCAGTTCATTATAAATAGAAATTACTATTTAGTGTAATTATCTCAGAATTCTACCCACTAGCCACTTAAAATGGTCTTAGCTCACTTTAAGGGAATTTCCAGACAGATGGTAGAGACCTGGAAGTGAACAGAATTTGGATATATACAGAGAATTGTGAATGGTTATGATTCATAACATCTCAAGCCAAAAATATGAAAAGAGAGTTTAGAGCAAGGATACAGGAAAGTTTGCAGGGGTTGGATCATGAAGGTCATTGGAGGCCAACGGAGTTTAGATATTCTCTGAAGAGAGCACAGACACTGAAAGATTTGAAGCCAAGGAGTCAAAATTGTGTTTTACTCTGGGTTTGGAATAAAAAGATAAGTAAGGATTCTGAAGCCAAATGGAAACAAAAAAGATAAAAAACAGAAAATGCCATCTATATAAACTATGCAAAACTACCCAACTTTCAGACCTTACTCTACGAAGTTCTGCCTGTTACAGTGAACATAGGTCAAGTAAAGAAGCTGAAAACAAACCCATGTTGAAGAGGCATTGGCAACAAAGATCTCCATAAAGTGATATTTTTACTAGGAATTCATTATTAAGATTACCATGTTTGACTGGGTAAGGTGACTCACACCTGTAATCCCAGTATTTTGGGAGGCTGAAGTGGGAGGATCACTTGAGTCCAGGAATTTGAAACTGCAGTGAGCTATGACTGTACTATTGCACTCTAGCCTGGGTGACAGAGTGAGACCCTGTCTCCATAAAATAATAATAATAATAATAATTATATATTTTTTTAATTACATGCTCTGAGTGAGTAGAAAAATTTCCAAAGCATTCTACAACTCCCTTTGATCCTGCAGAGTAGTGTGGAAGGTGTAACTAAAAAAAGACATAAGTAGATACTACATTCTTGTAAGAATAAAATTGCAAGGATGGCAATCACTTCTTCAGCTGAGTTTCTTATTTTAGCTAAAAAGAAGCAAATGTCAAAGGGTCTCATAAAGGACCTGTGACAGAAAAGCTTCATTTCTACTCAAGTGATTTCCTGCTGGTCTGCTGAGGACCAAAGCCCCCAGGGTTGGCTCTTGGTAACAAAGGTTCAGAGACAATGGAACAAAGTCTAACAGTCTCTGGGCTCCATTCATTCCTTTGGCCTCTCTTCACTGCCATCAAATGAGTGAGACATAAAAGGCATGCCAAAATGCATAATAAACAGAAATGTATCAGCATGGGACCCATGGAAATATAGTGCAAGGAACAGGTTGGGAAAAGACCGCCAGAAATTAACCAGAAAAATTATATAATGAAGCCAAAGCATAACATGCACCTCATATTTTTGTTTCACAAAATCTGACTGTAACGAAGAGAATTGTTCTGAAACAGGCTCTATAAGAGACAAAAAGCTCAGTTAAGAGGCAGTTCAAATAATCTGGATCCATCCTAAATCAAGAAACCAACAGTGAAGAAGGATCCAACAGCACAGGCCACCGTTGTCTGCCTTCATTTTTCAGGTGTTTATAGGCACAAGACTTGGGTTTATGTTTGCCATTTGCTAAGGCTAAGTTTTCTGAAGGTACAGTAAGAATAAAGCAACGTAGCCCTTGGCTTGGGTGGCTAAAATAAACTTTAATTATTACTAGACTGTTAAAACTGTGAACCAAAGAAAATGTAGGGTCTTAGTAAGAATGAACAGTTCTCTAATGTAACTGTCTTACTTAGGTCAAGAATGAAAAGAATATATCCATGACCCATCCTTACTCAAATGCCCTAATCACTTTTTTTGTTGTTGTTTGTTTGTTTTCTGTTTTTGTAGAGATGGGGTCTTGCTATGTTGCCCAGGCTGGTCATGAACTCCAGTCTTCAAGCAATCCTCCTGCAGCAATCTCCCAAAGTGCTGGGAACTCAGGCATGAGTCACTGTGCCCTAATCCTCATCCGTATTTAAGGCTATATCTCTTTTAATGAATAATGTTCCACCACCACCCCCAAAAAGCAAAAAACAAACAAAACTGCATACATTACTTAGAACCAAATCTTCTCTGATTGAATTAATTTAATATTCCATAATGTTTGGTCTATTCTCTTATATATCACAGAGAGAGAGAGAGAAAGACATCCTCTCAGATATTATTACCTGCTGATAATTTTGTCTCCCTACAACTACATAGATCTAGTTATATTTCTTTTATCCAGTGCATGTTGGAACACTGAGGTCTGGGGCATCATCTTCTATAAAACTTATTATTTTTTCCAGTAAGACAAAATAACATGAATTCTGAGTAGAATAAATAAATGCTATAAATAGCTTCCATTATTTCAGGTGAGTGTTATCGTCAATGAAGTCTGTGGCAAATGTTTTCTTCAGATTTAAAAAAAAAAAAAGTTTTGTGTTTTCTAAACACAAATGGGGAGGTATTATCAAATTGTTTTCTGTAAATCTTATGTGGTTGTGCCAGCTTCCCTGCTTCTAATGCATCAGTGGCTGCCCTTACTCCATGATAAGTTTCAAAAGCCCTAAAATGGTAGAAAAAAATCTTCTGAGACCAGATTTCACCTTACCAAGCAGAATGAGTAAGGGGCCAATTCTCACCCCAAAGTTTGTGTTCTAGCAATTCAGAACTTTGCATAATTCCGTCATAGGAGTTGATCCCTCACATTTCCAAAAAAGTAAACGATTTGTCACCCCCTTTGATTTGCTTTCCGTGGACTCTTAATTCTATTTCTCCCTTCTCCCTTGTCTGCATAACTTTCTCACATATTTTAAGGCTTATCCCAGACATCTGTTCGTCCAGAAAGCCGGCCTTGACGGAGTGTCGTGTCATCCAGCCATCTACCCCACTGCTGCCTCTCTCTCTCCCCTTCACATACACATGAAAGGCGGCTGAATTCAGTCTTCTTGTTCCTAGTCTGTGGTCCTTTACTATCGTGATTAGATCTTTATCAGCACATTTACCACATTATATCATATATTTCTGGTGATATCTGCTTCTGTGTCCAGATTGAATTTTTTTTTTTGTTTTTTTTTTTGAGTCGGAGTCTCGCTCTGTCGCCCAGACTGGAGTGCGGCGGCCGCTCCCGGCCACCGCAGCCTCGACCTGCCGGGCTCCGGCGATCCTCCCGCCTCGGCCTTCCGAGTGGCCGGAGTTACAGGCGCGCGCTACCACGCCCGGCTGATTTTTTGATTTATTGTAGAGATGAGGTCTCGCTGCCCGGCGAGTCTCGAACCCGCGGGTTCAGGCCATCCACTCACCTCCGCCTCCCAAAGGCGCGGGATGACAGGCTGAGCCACCGAGCCCGGCTCAGATTGATTTTTTAAGGAAAGTCACTCTTCCGTGTTTATCCTTACATTTTGTTTGATTGTTTTTCAAATCGATCAAGATACTTAAAAGATGTTCATTGCTGAGGGATTAAAAGTACACATGTAAACGAATACATGAGTGACTGAAAGAATAAATAAGCGAGTGGGTTTACTATAACAAGAAGCCCTGAGATTCTCTCTGTGGTTGTGAGGAAACATGGAGAGAATCTGTGCCTGTAGAATATGGCCCCACAATCTCCCTACTGGGAATCTACCCAGAGGAACGCAAACCACTCTATGAAAAAGATACCTGCATGTGTATGTTTATTGCAGCCTTGTTCGCAATAGCAAAAACATGGAACCAACTGTGCTGTCCACCGAAGGAGGAGTGAATTTAAAAAAGGTGGTACATATACACCGTGTAATATTACACAGTCTTTAAGAAGGACAAAATCATGAACTTCACAGCAACCTGGATGGACTTAGAGTCTATAGTACTGAGTGATCTTTCACAGAAACAAAGAACTGGGTATCACATGTTCTTACTCATACGTGGACCTTGAATAATTATCATAATACTATAAGAAAAAGGTTGGCAGCAGCAGAAACTGTGGGGAGGGGGTGGGATTGGCAGTGGTGGGAATCTGCCAGGGGAGGAGCACACCTCATCAGCAAGGGTACCTGCATAATGAACATTGTATACCTAACCCTGAATTGCACCGCACATCTTCAAAATTAAAAATTAAAAAAATGATAAAACTTTTAGTAAGAGTTTACACATTCCCAGAATTCTCGTGGCATTTGGACGTTATTTAGCAAACTTTAAAATGGACTCATTAATATGTTTGCTCTCTATGTCCAATATGTTTTCTAGCAAGTCCCCAAATCATCCATGTGTTTATGTTTTTTAAAGTAGCTTATGTTAGCAATAACTGTCTCGCAGAAGGTATTTCTTTAGGATAGATGGCCCACTGGTGTTAATGGAATTTGGCTACCTGAAACCATCAGCATCACCCAGGAGGTTATTTGTCTCACCGAATTCCCTGCACAATAGCTGCCACGGTTTCAATGCAGTGCATTTTATATAATTGAGTTTTAATTTCAATAGAGTTCATTGAAAAATACATCAATATGACTACTCAGAGCTGAGGCAATAAGCATTGGTTGTAAGCACTTCATGAGTCTATGTTCTCACTTGGTTTACTAAGAGAAAGAGTGTGGCCAGAGCTATTTTTTAGTGAATGTAATGTTTCGCTATGAAGTATATTCAACGTTTGTAATACTACAGTTTTGTTTGTGCTGTCTGTGGTTAAGAATAATGTAGTCGGGCTCGGTGGCTCAGCCTGTAATCCCGCGCCTTTGGGAGGCTGAGGTGAGTGGATTGCCTGAGCCCGCGGGTTCGAGACCCGCCTGGGCAGCGAGACCTCATCTCTACCATAAATCAAAAAATCAGCCGGCCGTGGTTGCGCATGCCTGTAATTCCGGCTACTGGGAAGGCTGAGGCGGAAGGATCGCCGGAGCCCAGCAGGTCGAGGCCACGGTGGCCGGGAGCGGCCACTGCACTCCAGTCTGGGCGACTGAGTGAGACTCCAACTCAAAAGAAAAACAAACAAACAAACAAACAAAAGAATAATGCTTAGCTCTACTTGGCCAGCCACGACTAAAGATCGGTGGGCAGACCTGTGCTTAGAAGGGTATTAAGGATAAAGAATGAATGTTTGGATGATAGACACCTACTCGGACCATTGCTAGCATAAGAATCCTGAGAAGGTTAATGATTCACTCTTCTGCCTTCTTTCTTTCCTTCCTTCCTTTTTTTCCCTTCCTTCTTTCCTTCTTCCCTCCCTCCATTCATTCTCCTTCTTCCTTTCCTTATTCAAAAACATTTTTGAGCTCCAAGATGTACAAGCATTGGAGTACTAGGATTTTAAGGTCCAATAAGATATGATTTCTGCTTTCTGAAAACTTATTAGAAAGCTAGGGATAATCGTGTCTACCTTGCAGGATTTGATAGTATGTAAAACACCTGGCTCGTAGGTGGTGTTCACAAGTGATAGCTATTGGATCCTTTTTCTAGCTTGTGTACTTGTGCTCTCTCTCCCCTCCCTCTCACTCATTCTCTCTCTCTCTCTCTCTCTCTCTCTTTGAAGGGGGGAATTTAGCTACTTGGTCCTTCAGTAGTTTTTTAATACCTTTTATGTCTGGGAAGGGAAAAGAAATGATTCATATTTGTCAATGCTTCGACTAATTAGCACTTAAGTGGAGAAAGATGATTGTGTTACCGGCTGAAATAAGGTCATTTTGGTTGTATTAGAACAGTCATTTAGAAAATACTTAGAAACTTGTATTAAGAGTTGTAGTTGAGTTGGGCTAAACGTAAAAGTCACTTAAATTTAAAAGTGCACATTTTTCTTTTCCCCACACTGTGCTCAGAATGTGGACGCTAACCCTTCTCCCTTGACCCAGACTTGCCCGACTGGTCTGGAAAGCCAGTCTTATCTACTAAGCCATTACTGGTGCTGGAGAAGAAACTGTTGGTTATGCCACACCACCTGATGGTTGGGAAACATGGAGAACCGTCCAAGGCTGGCAGGAGCGTGTCTGAAAGCCTGGCATGGACATTGTCTACCACCCCTCCATCTGGGAGTACAAGGGCATCAAACTGTTACAGGCTAGAGCTCTGGAGACAGAAGATGGTTGCTACTGTGTTTTAAAACATTTTAAAGCTATCATTCTAAATGTGACTTTCCCTTCCTTCCAAATGTTACCATTATCAGTCCCTTCCTCTGGAAACCTGTAAAAAAGATGTTGTAAATTCCAAAGTGTTATCTAAAAATATCATTATGACCAGGAGACCTTCGTGGTCAGAAAATTCTAAGTCATGCTAAAACTGCACCTAGGCTTCAAACTCCAGGTGGGTGAAGGCTATGAATTTTGGGTATAAATACTGGAATAAATTTGTGCTGCTTGGAGTGGGTTTTGGCAACGATGCTGACCTGTCTCCCTGTAACCTGGTTGCAAAGCATAAACCCTCTTTTCTCCCAGTTTCTGCTCTTGTCTTTAATTGACCACATAGGATAGCAGCCGGTTTGTTAGACCAGATAAAAACAATTGGCTAGGGAGAAAGTGATTTGGTATCAAAGATAGGTTTGTTATCTCTAGACATTTTGTTTCCATGCAGTAGACTGGGATCTCAAGTATTATTTTGTGGGATCTCAAAACTGGATGGATTTTACAAAAGTTTATAGTATTATACCGAAGGTCCACAGAGGACTTGCAAAGCAAAGGGAACAGGAGAGACGCATGGTTGGTCAGTGGCAATCTACATGCTCTCTACTCCTCACTCATTGCCCCTAAGTTATACGTTGTTGTCTGAATACCAGTGAGGTAAGCCGAGGTCAGAAGAAACAGATGTGTAAAGAGGACTTCTTAGGGAAAATTTGAAGCCCACTGGATAAGACTCTGTAAGGTGCAGGTGGCACTTTAGTGAGAACTGACTTCTGAAGAGAGAATCTCAGTCTCTGTACTTGTTACCCTGGCCATGAGTTGTGAGTTCTTGGGTCTGCTGGGAATTAATTAGCCAAACAGAGGCCAGATTTCAACAAGGTCTCAAGACTTACTTTTTTTCAAAAGCAATGGAAAGTCCAAAAAATTGTAATTGGGCTGTTACTTTTAAGGACAGCATTTTGAGAACAGGTGACCACTTAAACAGCTGCGTAATGTTAAAACAGAGCACAGGCAGCCTTCGGCTGGCAGCAGGTGAGAGAGGTAATCAGAATTTTGACTCGTGCAGCCCACATGTGGACTTTGTCTCCGTTGTCTGAAAACCACTCAGCAACGTGGTCTTCTTTTCTTTTCCTAATGTTTAAAGTAATCTTTGTGTGCTTCCAACTTTTCTTTCATTGACACTCAGAAACACAGAAATATTTATGTGTAAACTAGGTAATCTGAGAGATACTTGAGTGCCACACAAGGTCAGATTACATCCGTGGATAAGAAGGTAATTGTTGCAAGTCAAATTTCTAATTTTGAAGAGGCGTGAAAGCAGAGTGGAAGCCACTGAAGTCAAGACTAAAGTGATTTAAGACGTATGGAATGCCAGCATTCTCTTTCTGCCCAGAAAGCTTTGGGGGTAGCAACAATGCTGCTCAGTTTCAAGCTGTAAAGAAGAAAAGTGTTCAAGGGTTTCTTCTTTGCAAAAGAAAATCGTATTTTCTTGTCACTACCATTTTTCTGCAAGCAGAATAAATCCTAAACGCACACACTTTTCTTTTTCATAAGAAGGCTGCTCTTTGCTGTACATGCATCTGTGTGGGCTCTTTCCTCAATCTGGGATCCTTTGGTCTCTTCCTCAGCAAATGTATCATCCTCAACCCTATATCATCAGTAAACGAGGCTGCCTCCTCTCTTTATTCTTCTTCCTCTGATTTCTCCTCCCTTTGAGTTCAACATCATTTGTGAAACATGTTCTACTGCTTTAAGGACTTATACCAGTAACCGTATTGAATTGTCATCTGCATATTGAATGTGAAAAGAACATATAATTTAAAACTGTGAGATGTTTGGTACATCATGATTTTGCCTCTGATAAGTTTTTTGAGTCTAACGTTTTCTTCTCCTAGATGGGGAAGTTATATGGATACTATGGTCTGAATGCTCCCCAAAATTCATCAGTTAAAACTTAGCCACTGAAATGATAATATTAAGAAGTGTGGGGCCTTTGGGAGAGAATTAAGTTAGGAGGGTGGTGCCTACCTGGAAGAGCTTAGGTTCCTTGCAGAAAGGTTAGAGGGAGCAGCTTCGTTCCTTTCAGTTCCTTCTGCCATGCGAGGACACAGCATTCTTCCTCCTGAGAACGGCGGTAACAAGGTGTCACCTTGGAAGCACAAACACCAGGCCGTGTCACCAGACACCAAACCTGCCAATGCCTTGATCTCGAACAGGCCAGGCTCCAAAACTGTGTAGAAATAAATTTCAGTGCTTTATTAATTACCCATCTCAGACATTTTGCTATAGTGGCACGAATGGACTGAAATAATGGATTAAATGTAGATTGTGTCGCAGAAGTGAGATAGTGTTTGTCTGTGTGTTTCCTCGGTTTCTTTTTTTTTTCTTTTCACATATGCATAATTGATTTAGGAAAAGAAAAGTTTCAGTCACTTCCAGAGTAACTGCGGTTCTGAGTTAGAATTAAACTCCAAATAAATATTTGCATAATTTACTTAATTATGATAACCCCCGTGTAAAATTATAAAGATTCCCTTGTATGACTTTACTGCACCTCTGTTGTGGACGTAAAGCCCCGCAAATGAAGCTCATGTCCATCCTAAATGTACCAGTCTCACAGACTTTCTTAAAAAAAAATAAAAATTTAAAGATGTGGGTTATGATTCAGGGTTAGGTATATAAATGATCATTGTACAGGTAGAGTTTGAGCCTCACTGGGGTCCCCACTTCACTTGGTTTGAGATCAGGTACCCTTACTGATGAAGTGTGTCCCCGACCCCGCCAATTTCCCACTACTGCCAATCCCTTTCTTGTAGTATTATGTTAACTGTTCAGGGTCTGCTTATGAGCGAGAACGTGTGGTATTCCGTTCTTTGTTTCTGTGATAGATCACTATTATAGACTGTAAATCCATCCAAGTTACTGTGAAGTTCATAAGTTTGTCCTTCTTTATGGCTGTGCAATATTCCAATGTGTATATGTTCCACATTTTTTCCTATCCAGTCCACTTTCAACGGGTAGCACAGGTGCTTCCAAGTTTTTGTTCTTGGGAATAATGCTGCAATAAACATGCCCGTGCAGGTATCTTTTTCATAGAATGATCTGAGTTCCTCTGGATGTCTTCCCAGTAGGGGGATAGTGGGGTCATCTGGGAGGTTGATTTTTAGATCTTTAAGGAATGGCCACACTGTTTTCCACAGAGGTTATACTAGGTTACACTCTCACCAACAGTGAAGAAGTGTTCCCTCTTCTCTGCATCCTCTCCAGCATCGGTTGTTTTTGGGGGTTAATGATGATGGCCATCCTGACTAGAGTTAGATAATATTTCAGTGAGGTTTTAATTTGCAACTGTTTGGCCTTTCTCTTTTCTACAGGCACGAGTGGCTGGAAGATGCGAGAGGCCTCTGTTAACCTTTCTCCTAACGTTGGAATGAAAGGTGAATGGGCCCAGGCTATAACTTGCTTCAAAGAATAAGTTGCATTCACATGCATATAGTCAGAGAGTGCTTTTGGATGATAATGGCATTGAGGCTCACTCACCCCCCAAAACTGATGGAGTCGAAACTGAAAAGTGTTAAAATAAAATGGATAGAATTAACATGTTTACCATGACCTAGCAATAGCTAGGGGGAAAGTATCCTTAAGCATTCTTATTCCATTTCATTTCTGCATGTATCTGGTACTTGTCATAATCGCCCCAGGCAAGTTACAATAAAGAGGGCAACATATGGCATTTGAAGAGTGTCAACACCAAGGAGAGAACGTGATTTACAGGGGCACTGTCAGGGGAAGCAACGGAGCAAGTCCTCATGCTAAGTTTAGGAAATTGGTTCTAGTCGATAGTTACATCCTATTTCTGTGTTCTGTGAAGTTAATCCTTCTCTCGCTGTTGGTTTTTTTTTATCTTCCTCTTTTTCTACTTTCCAGAATGTTAAAACAACTGACCATTAAAACAGGCTGTGGGTACCAAGAATAATAGTGGAAATTCTGTAACTTCCAACAAGATGAATATTGATGAACTAAAAAATAATAATAATAATAAATAAAGCACACACTCAGTTTAAGGTCTGTTGAGATATTTCTTCATAATGACAAAAGAGGAGACAATCAAGATATAAATAATCAATTCTAGCCACGTAGGTGACTTTGTGTTATGTAGAAGAATAAAATATAAGTGTTTGGCTCATTTTTTAAACATTTGGGTCAACTTATTTGAGCATTTAGTCATGATGATTGGAAAATGTTGATAGTAATTGTGTAATCCTCCCAGAATTCTAAAACTAATTTAGGCAACTATTGCTTTTCTATATCTCGAGACAACATTCTCATTCAACATTTTTCAAGACCACGCTTTTTGTTTTAGGAAAATTAAAAGTCGTAAAATGAACCCCAATTTTTGGAATTAAAAAAAAATGTCACTAGAAATTTTTGAGTGCTCTAAGGGAGCTAGGCTGTGTTCTAAAGACATTAACAGGAATAGTGCCAGAAAGAGGAGTCTGTGGCTAAGAATATTTGGAAAAAACAGCTGCTCCATGTTTCTTTTGGGGATGTTTGCTTAAGAAAGGAAAGTCTCCAACAACTGAAACAGGCTTATGTGAGAAAAGAGAAATGACTATGGTCATTCTGCCCCACTTAAGGGTCGTGTTCCTGGGGCATCCAGACAGGAACAGTTTCATTTTTATAAAATGTAGATAAATTAATCAACTACGGATTTCTTAAAGATGCTTAGAGATTTTATGCGAGGTAGATAAAGTCTGTGAGTCTTAGATTTCTCATTTGTAAAATGGGCACAATAATATTTAATCCATATCAGTTTTAGGGGGAAAGATTATGATAATATATGTAAAAACCTTACCACTTTACCTGGAATGTGGATAATAATTAAACACTTGCAGCATTGTAATTATTTCTATCCTCACTGTCATCCATAAATCTAAGCATAAAGTGCCTGACGCATTGGGAGCATTGAAGGATAACATTTCCAGGAGTAGGAATTGTCCTTAAGCTCCTTCTTGGCATCAATCTGCTTCCATACACATGATCTTCAATCTGGTTTCTATCTGGATTTGCAACACCATTTGTTGCACCTGTGCTACCTGGTAGGGATCCCCTGATTGTGCCTACATAAGCACTATAAGTAGTTCAAATCCAGATCCAGATGTTGCTCACAAAATTCTAGAACATAAACATAACACGACTACATTTCTTGACCATGACCTTTTGTCTAACTTTACAAAGGTTTGCTATACCTTGGCTCAGATCGGCTTTCATAAACAAAGAGCCCCCATTCATGCCAGACACCCAGCCAGCTGCTTCCCTTGTGAAGATAAACGCAATCTGATTGCTGCTTTTCAGGAGACAGACGATTCGAACTAACTGCATGTGAAGTGCAGGGTTGGGAATTAGACAGAATCACGGAAGTACAATGAGGGAATTAACTGACTCTGTGGGTGGGAGCCATGGAGATTAAAAAAGGAGCTGATATTTGATCCAGGTTTAGAAGCAAGCATAATATATCAACCGTGGAAAAGGAGAGAAAGGGAATTTTGAACAGAAGTAACAACATGAGCCAAAGCTAAGAGGTACCAGTGTGGATGGTATATTTGGGGAAGAATAAGTGATTCAGAGTAGCCTAATATAGGGTGTCTGAAGGTGGGGCTGGAGAGGGTGGCAGGAGATGTTGCCAAGGAAGTCATTTGGGACCAGTTTTGAACAGCTTTAAATGACATACTTAGAAATGTGACTTTTATGGAGGCAGTAGGTCCTTATTGTTAAAGATAGATAGGCATTGCACTTTTTTGGTTTTTGTTTTTGTTTTAGGAGACGGGTTATGTGATGAAAATAATGTCTGAGAAATACAGTACTGTAGTGTTTAGGATGAAGAAGCAGGATTGGAGGCAACTGACCACGTGGAAAGATGCAGTGTCAGGTAGAAGGTGACAAGATGTTAAGAGAGGAAATGGCAGAGGAAACGGTCTTCTGATTCTCAAGATATTTTAAAAAGTAGAACCCATCATTCTGTGTGACTGGCTATAACATAAGGGTTAAATAAAATGAGGCGTTAAAGTGATTCAAGGATTTCATTACTGAAGATGTTTCTGGCCCTAAAGTTTTGAAAATAAACGAAGTACTGAAATACACACACACACACACACACACACACACACACACACACACACACACTTTTTTTCTTCCACTGGAAAGAACGTTATTTTTTATTCATTTCTTGGCAAAACAGTCAATGAGGTAGTGTATGTAATACAATTTAGATAAAGGGCTTGTCTATTTAAAACCTCTTGCAAACTGAAAGACTTCTGCAAGTTTAACATTTTAACTGACAGTACAGAGTCTAGTAGCTCACAATTCAGGGCTGATGTGTTGCGGGAAAACTATAGCAACCAATAATAAATGTCCCTTCAAAAAAACAGTCATGAATATATAGGCTCTAAATATGCATGAGGTCATTTTGTTTCAAGAGTCATAACTCAGGCTGGCATCTAAATTCTTCATGGAGATTATCTTTCATTTGTAAAAGCTTGTGGGACATGGCTGAAATTGTCCAGTTCTATTCAGAACCAATGAATATTTCATATTAGTTCGTCTCCAAGTTGTAAAAGATTTACATCTTGAGAACATTAAAATTAACTGAAGAGATTAATGCACAATAACAAAAAGAAAAAGTAGCTTCACTTTGAAGCTAAAATCGTGGGGGAAGCCATGTTCTAGACTGGCAACCTGCCATCAAAGGCAAACCCCATCCAGGACTGCTCTGCTATGGTATTGTTCTCAGGTCATCGATCAACAGAATTTTATTGTATTTATTTAAATCATTATTCTAAAAAGCATGTGAGAGAGCTGAGAGAGAGAAAGAGAGAGGCAGAGAGAGTAGGAGTGAGAATGTGAGGGCGAGAAAGTCTTCTTGGTAGAAATAATGAAGAGCTATGGATAGTCAAGAAGGAAAGAAGCCCGAACTGGCTTTTGCTTCCTGAGCTATCATCATCAGCTCCTCTCAGGTTCAAGATTTCTGACGGAGATGGTGAAATCAGGGGGAGAGTGCTATGCCCATATCCGTCCTAAGTTGTAGCCCGCTAAGCCCTGCCGGGGACCAGGGTTTCGTCTTTTTTACCCCCTTTGGGATGATTTTGAGGCTTTTGGTCCTTGTGACTGCACAGTAAATTCTACCGTAAATCCAAATTCCCATGCTCTCCAAACTAATAGATTATAGTACAGAAGCTCATAGTGGATCACCTTCAGTTTTCAAAGTAATAATGATACAGTGCTGAAAGATAGACCAGACTCCACATATTCACTGACTCAGAGATCCCAGGACCTCAGTCCCCAAACTTTCCAGGAATTCAGGGAGTTTCCACAGCGACAGACTTATCCTTTTCCGTAGCCTCTCACCGTGCTCACTCGAGTGGCCCAGGTTGGTGGCTCCTTTTCTGGCTTCTGCTTGTCCCTGGAGGCCGCTATTGAGAGAGACAGTCCATCAGTGTCTGTATGCAAGATATGCTGCTAGATTCTCTCAAGCTTCTAAGCCTTGATGGGCGGTGTAGGTGGAGATGAGGGTCAGGGATAAAAGTTGTGTTATGTTCTCTGCTGGGGACCCTGAGAGGTGGGACAGCTTTGGCACATTTTGTCTCTTCTTCCCAGAAGAATTTCTTTATTCCAGAGTCTTTTATACTTCTCCTGAATATCTTCTTTGATTCTCTCTTTCACCAAGGAGCTCAGAACTGATCCAAATATTAAAGGCAAAAACCCTTAAGAAATAGGCAATAATAACCTACCTCAACAGGTGTCTGTCAAGAAAAACTGTTATATTCTAGAGGGAAATTTCCAGAACGGTGCATGGCACACAATAAATGAGAGATACGTCCCCATCACTGTTATTAGGATTTTCATTGCCACCAATAAGCACACTGGTGTTTTGTTTGTTTGCTTGTTTATGAGAAACTATGTCATGGTCAAAATCCTGAGGAGGGGATTTGGTCTGTCTCTATCTGGAGTGTTCTTAAGGCATCTGGAGAGTCTCTTTAATGTTATGATCTTAACTTAGAAGATTTTCTCTTCGTGAGCCATTTTCAGGGTTATATTTCTGAAAAAGAGTTAAGATGGCATGTTAGAAACTTGTTCTGAAGAGGTGAGAATTTTCACAGTGAATTATTAAGATTACTGGAGAATGTGAGATAAGAAAATAGTTGCAGAAGAGCTGTTAGGTTAATGACATTCTGTCTTTTGCATATGGAATGTGCATAGTTCACCTCCAATAAATTGGCTTTTTATGTCAGATGTCAGAAACATGTTCAATTTTCCTCAGTATTTGATCTCGATCAGGAACTTCATGCCAACATAAAATCCAGGGCCATTGTTATCCTAAAACCTCCACTCAGGCACTTCATAAGTTTGTGTCTCACCACACAATATATTTTTATTTTATTCTCATTTGCTTACGTTTGTGTGTGTGAAAATGTCTTTATTCTTTCATCATCAAGCAGGGACCAAAACAGTGGACCTGCCCATTGGTTGTAAAAGAATTTTATCCACATACAAGGGGATGACTATTTTGGGGTGTGTTACTAGAATTGTTGAAACATTCTTAGCACAGTAATTCTCAAACAGTAGTTCCCACTGTGAATGTGTGTAAGAATGCTCTGGAAGATGTGTTACAATAGAGATTACTGGACTTCACCCTCAAGATGTTTGATTTGGTATATCTGGGGTTGGGTCCATGTATTTGCATTTCTAGCATGTTTCCGAGTAATGTTTGCACTGTGGTTTCATAGACACACATTGAACACCAGTGTGTTAGAGGATGTCTTCTTGCTGTGGACTTCTGTAAATAGAAGAAAAAATGAGTGAATGGGTGCCATGGCACATGCCTGTTATTTCAGCAGTTTGGGAGGCCAAGGTGAAAGGATTGCTTGAGCCCAGGAATTCAAGACCAGCCTAGGCAACATAGTGAGACTCTATCTCTACCAAAACCCAAAAAAATTAGCTAGGCATGGTGGCGCACACCTATAGTCCCAGTTACTCACTTGGAAGGTTAAGGTGGAAGGATCATTTGAGTCCAGGAAGTCCAGGCTGCAGTGAGCTGTGATTGTGCCACTGCACTCCAGCTAAGTGGCAAAGTGAAGATCTCTACTGAAAACAAACCAAACCAAACAAAACAAACAAGAAGATCATGGCTCCAGGTTTCCTTTCCTGATAGATAACACATTCCATACTGGATTTGGGGTACGTTCTCACTTCCTATGTCTTACTAAAATGCTTTGGAAAATCATGTGCTTTGAATTTGGCTTTCACAGTAGAGGATAAACACAAAGTCAGTAATTTTTTCCATAAAGGGGTGGGTATTAAATATTTTAGGCTTTATAGCTAATATACAGTCTCTGAAGCAAACTCAGTCACCATGGTCTGAATATTTACCATAATACTACAAGAAAGGGGTTGGCAGTAGTGGGGTACAGCTGGGGTGGGGTGAGAGGGACAGAACATCAATAAGCGTACCTGATCTCAAACCCAGCAAAGTGGGGAACAAAGGGAGGCCCAAACCTTACCTGTACGATGACCACTTGTATGCTTCACCCTGAATGGTACCTCACACTTTAAAATAAAATATATGTATAAAAAGAAAAAAGCCATGGACAATATGTAAACAAATAGGTATAGTTGTGTTCCAGTAAGACTTTATTTATAAACACTAACGTTTGAATTTTGTATAAATCCTTCACGTTCTGAAGATTGATAGTTAGGCTTTGATTTTGTTCACACAAAACTCACAGGACATACCAAAGCAGGGAACAGGGCCAGTTTTGGCACACAGGTCTTACTTTGCTCACCACCCCCAGAACCGATTTTTGTACTCAATGCACTTAATGATCAATAAGATGCATTTATGTTACCAGTATAACAGATTAGATAGTCATGAAGCCCGCTTTTTTTTGTCCCACACAGCACAAACTTCCAAGGGCCCAACGGATGGCAAGAGAATCACCTGCAATTATACTTATAAATTATGTCTTTGCCACCACCTCCAAACCAGATTCTGATTTATTAAAGCTGAGATGCTGTGATAGGTTTTAAAAATAAACAAATAAAAACCTAAAAGTATGTACGATTTGAATGCTCAGTAGATCTTGGGAATCACTAGTTTGTAATCTTCAGTACAGTCTTGGACAAGCTAGGTCCTTGATGAATATTAGACATCAGGAAAATTCATCTCGATAACAATATTCTGAATTATTAGTAAGTTATTAGCAATGCTTTATTTTAACATAAAAAGTTTGATAAAATCCATTACTGTATTCCCATGTGCCATTTCATTATCATCTCTTTAACTGAACATTTAAAAATATCTTGCATAATTTTTCTTTAACTTCTCCCAAATCACTACATCATTTCTGTAGATACATCTTGGTGTAAACTTAGAGTTCTCAAAAGATTTTTCCTCTTAAACACTTCATCAGACAGTGATGAAACATTTTATATTTTGGGGCAAATGTTTTGCTGGGACTCTGCATTATAGTGTCTTAAAACACAAAGACAGAAAGAAAAAAAAAATAAGTGGATTTTTCATATGCATACCTCGGACCTAGGAGGAGTCCTGCAGGTGGAGCTGACTTAGCAAGTAACTGTTCACATCTCAGTGGAATTAAACTTCATCTACCTATTGGCTTTTTATCTCCAATTAAAAGTAAGCTACTGAAAATAGATGTAGATAAAATGCCAACCTAAGCTGAATATTCAATAACATCTGCGACATTTGTGGCAAATACTGAAAAACACAAGTTAACCTGACCCCGTGCTTTGAGTCATGCTGTTTGTACCAAGAAGGACAGCTCTGCTGAGTAATTTCCTTTAATCTGCAAAAGACAGGTAGACCAAAGAAACTTGAGGTATAAAGAGGCATGTCCTAGAGAGACTGCATTAATTAATGATGGCAATCTCACTCTAAAGTAACCTCATTCTAAAGTACTACAGGTTTGTTAAAAAGTGTTATTATAATTGAATTGCTTGTTCTATGAGGAAGGAAAGGAGTTCACTCTGAATGTACAATTGTCCTTATAGAATGCCTTCAATAATGTCACCAGTCCCAGAATTCTTGATGGATATTAGTTGAAGGTAAAAGTGGCATTTTTTTTTTGCAGAGAAATCCCCAAATCTACAAGGAGTATGAGTGAGTAGTGGCAATTTTAATCTCACCTGGCAGTCTTTAAATGTGGAAATAGTTGTGATCTCAGTGTTAGGAGTATGATCTCAGTCGTTTGACAGCCTTTGATAGCCATAAACATTTCCTTGTTTTCTACCATAATTTCTTCACACAAAAATTGGAGCTAGCCCAACCTATTCCTACCTGTAGGGACTAGTTGATAATGAAATAAAATCCAAGATTAAAAAAAATTATTATTATGGTAACACATCCTCAGCAAGTGTACGTGAGCTGGGTCTGCTTTGGATGCCAGACTTGAAAGGAGCCATTCTTCCTGAGAAGTGGTGAAAAAAAGTAGAGGCTGAGAACCAAGGTCCTCACACAAAGCTCAAGTCTGGCCAAGCCAAGCAAACCATAGTTGGTTGTTTTTCTCCTTTGGAAGGCACAGCCCTGAAGCTGGGAAATAAAGCTTGTCCACAGACATGTCAGACGGTATAAAAACAGAGTCAAAGAAAATAATTCTGAAACAAAAAAGGGAGGGGAGAAATACGGTGCTCAATTTTTGCATTAATAAGAAAAAGAGCATCTACTGTATTGCACCCACTTACTTTAAATTTGCTAACTCTGTGTGGCAGCCACATTATGCTACAACCTCCCTCTTGTGATATTCATCGTTAACCACTTCCTCAGACATACAAACATGAGCCCCCACATATCTTGTTGTGTTGTTCTTTTTCTTGTTCATGTTAGTTTGTGCTTATTTTTTCAGAGGTGAATTTTGGTCAGTTGAGCTTCAAGGGTTGGCAGCACAAAGAATGAAGATGTCACCCACACCAAAATTTGTTTATCCCCCTTTCCCTGATTTATGGCTTATCACATCTCTCCATTTATATGCTGATGTACATTCCTATCTTTTGACATAATTGCATTTTACTGAATTTATCTAAGATATTCATCCACTGCTAAGAGGATCATATGCTCTCAGACTTCATTTGCATTTTAAGGAAGTGATTTTGTTGTTGTTCCTCATTTAAAAGGAATACTTGGCTTTCCTTTGACTTTAGAATCGATTACATCATGGTTTAAATCTTTGCTTAGCTTATTATTTGCTGTAGGTGGGGATGCAAAAAAAACCCGGAATTATTTTTTGGAGGGAAGGCCCCTTATAGGACAGGCTTTCTCCTCTAGATAAGTGTTTTAGAAAACCATTGGCATCAGTGTACCAGCTTGCTTTGTTATGAGACGCTGTGTTGGGCTTCAGTGAATTTTTTGGTTTTTGAATCTTTCAACACATTTGCCCATCTTGTGATGGGTGATCTACAAACTCCCCTGACCACACCTCGCCGAGTGTTCAAAACCAGCAAGACCCCAGTGTCCCACCCTCCTTATTTACCCCATCTCTCCCCAGTGACTTTTTTTTGTTTCCCCAAGGAAAAAAATTCTCAAAGGGAAACATTTTGCCGATGCGGAAGAGGTGAAACAAAAACAACAGCAACACTAAAAGGCATCAAAATTGATAGGTTCAAAACTATTTTAAGCAGTGGAAAAAGCATCTCAATAGATGTATTACATCAAATGGAGAGTTCTTTGAAGGCGACTGAAATTTGAACGTGTAAGAATAAATACACAATTGTTTATAAATAAATTTCTGAGTTTTGTGGGTTCCCCCCTCATATAGTTTTGGGTAAATTACATATTTTGTCCAGGTTCCAGCTTTTTCACCTGTAGAATGGAAGTAAGAATACAACTTCATAGGTCTGAGATAAAAATACAATTACCTAATATTGATTTATTCATTTTTATTTTTTTGAGTTGGGTCTCACTCTGTTGCTTAGACTGGAGGGCAGTGTGACACAATCACAGCTCACTGCGACCTCAAACTCCTGGGTTCATGTCGTCCTCCCTTCTCACCCCCGCTCCAAGAAACTGGGACTACAAGCACATGCCACTACTCTAAGCTCATTTTTGAATTTTTAAAAATAGATATGAGGTCTTGCTATAATGCCCAGCCTGGTTTCGGACTCTTGGACTCAAGCAATCCTCTTGCTTCAAGCTTCCAAAGTGCTAGGATTATAGGCATAAGCAGCCATGCCTAACTACCTAATATTTAAAGCACTAAGCAAAGTACCCTGGCGTTATAAACATAATTTTTCTTAATAAAAAAAAGACAAGTAAATGAGACCTCAACATTCACTTTTCAGAAATAAAAATGTTAAAAATAAAAAAACAGAGCTTGTTGTTTTCTCTAATTACCAAACATGAAGTTAGATTGCTCCTTTTTCTGTCTTATGTGTTAGAGTGAGGTTTCCTAGAGCCTGAAGGTAACAGCAGTTTGTTTTTCTTGTTATCCCTTGAATATGGTTTGTATCTTCCAAATTCCCATTCTTTCTGAATATCAAATGCCCACCTGGACTTCTGGTCTTAGTTCAATCTCATCTCTTCCAACCGACCCCTTATTTTATTTTATTTTATTATTTTATTTTATTTTATTTTTTTTTTGAGATGGAGTCTCACTTGGTCGCCCAGACTGGAGTGCAGTGGCCACTCCCACTGTACTCTCGACCTGCTGGACTCCGGCCATCCTTCCGCCTCAGCCTTCGGAGTAGTGGGAATTACAGGCATGCGCTACCACGCCCAGCTGATTTTTTAAAATTTATTGTAGAGATGAGGTCTCGCTGCCCAGGCGGGTCTCGAACCCGCGGGCTCAGGCAATCCACTCACCTCAGCCTCCCAAAGGCGTGGGATTACAGGCTGAGCCACCGAGCCGGGCTCCCTTATTTTATTATTGATGGCCTCAGCTCTCTCCAATTCTGGCATTCTTCAGTCTACATTTTTGTTACCATATTATTTATCAGTAGTCCCTTAAGATTGGTTAAGTCAGAGGAATCACCTCGATCTTATTATAAGTACAGATGTAAATTTTGTAAGAGAATACCCTAAAACAATTTCTGGTCTGCAACCAACAAGATTCTTTCACATCTAAACTGTCTTTTCTAACTTGAGACTTTTATGTGGGATCTGAAAGCTCTGTCTAATGAACATTTTCTGTGGTGTCTATTCAGTCACAGATTTGGGATCCTTTATGTGAGCTTAAATGTTAACGTTGTCTCTTCTAATTAGACTGATGAAGCTTGAGTTCAGGTTTAGCCCTTTCACGCCTTCATGTCTCCACTCTCTTTCATGTCTCCACAGTGTGCTTCAACCCTGTCCACAGATAAGCCTCTTCTGGAAAGCTCCTAGCATATACCAATACTTGGATCCTATCAGGAACGATTGAATATTAACCTACAGGAGTAAGATCCAGTTCTTCCTAAGGGTGCAGCCTGGGTTGAGTGGCTATTCAATAATTATTTATTGACACTTGCTAAGAGAATAGTTCATAGGAAACTACGTTGAACCAGACTGGGGTAAAGACAGGAATCAATTCTCCTAATAATGCCAAGGAAGCTAAAATACACTTAAGGAAGGAGATAAGTGAAGTAGTTTAAATTAGAAAAAAAAATGTAGATATGAACACAGGCTTCTGGTTGTGGATGGCATTTGCTTGTCATGTGCTGTGGTCTTCTCACTCTTACTCAAAGCAAGTCCAGGTGATTGCCTCCCCCTCCATCGCCTCATATCAACCATCACAGAGAAGGAAGTCTTGTAGGAGTCAAGGACAAAATTAGGTTCTCAAAATGGGTTTTTCTGCCTTATCTTATTGTTGCATTAATGCGGAGCTAATCTGTTTAACTCTCTCAACCAAGAAAGGCTCAGAAAATCATGCTAATGACTCAAAGGGAAAGAGATATTGAATTAGTAGAGTTATTTGGGCATGAGCTGGCTACAGGGGAGTAAGAAGGGTGGAGGGGGTCAGTGAAAATTCTAAGCTGCTTAGTCAAGTTTGCCACAGTTAAAAAAATGACACGAAAAGTTTGGATCCGGCACACACATCCAAATAAACACAACACAGTTGCCTAGCCTTTTTTGCCCGCACCACGTCAGAAAATAAAGCAAAGATTTTCTTTCTTACTTCTTTTATTTTATATCATACTAGAGGTGACTGCCAGTGCAACAATGCAAAAAAAATTATGAAATTTAAGTGTACAATTTATACTTAGCTATAAATCTCAAAAAATCAGATTCTTTACGTTGAAAACTACAAAATAAGTCAAATAATACCTATATTAATTGGAGGACATATTGTTTTCATGTATTGGAAGGTTCAATCTTTTAAAATCGTAACTTTGCTCAAACTTATCTAGAGATTTAATCCAATTTCCATCAAAATCCCTAAAAGATTAACCGTAAATATAAACAAAGTGGTTCTAAAATTCATACAAAATGGCAAGCAAATAGAATAGCTAAGACAATTTTTTTAAAAGGAGGTATAAAATTGGAGAGATTACAATGCATGGTTTTAAAGTTTACTCTGAAAGTACAGCAATCAAGACATTGGGGTATTTGCAAGGAAGTAGACATATGATTGATGAAACTGAACAAATATTTCTGCACATATACGGCCAATTGTCTTTGACAAAGATAAAAAGACACGTCAATGACATTATGAAGTCTTTTAACAAATGGTGTGGCATAATGGAACATACTTATATCAAGTAAAATAAAAAACTTGATGCATTTACCATACCTCATGTAAGTACCAACTCAGAATTGACCACATATATATAAAGCATAAAAGTAAACAGGAGCAATACATTGTGCTATGGATTTAGGTAAAGAATTCTTAGAGATAAAACCAAAGCATGATATGGTAAGTAAAAAAAATTAACATTTTATTAAGTTTAAATCATGTTTGCTGTGCAAAATATATTTTTCAGAAAATGAGAGAATAATATAGATAGAGAAAAATACTTGTAAATCACACATCTGATAAAGAACTTCTACCCAGAATAGAGAAAGAACTCTCAAGATTCAATTGTAAGAAAATAAAAGCTTTCTTTTTTAAATGAGCAAAAGACTTGAACAACCATTTCACCAAGAGAGTATGTGGAGGACAAATAAGAATATTAAATGAGGGCCGACATCTTTAGACACTGAGGTAATTCAAATTGCAGCCATAATAAGATAGTACTATCTACTTATTAGTGTCTTCACACACACACACACACACACACACACACACACACACACACACACACTCCATCAAGTAATGGCAAGGAAATCTCATATATTACTGATGGAAATGCAAAATGATAGAGCCACTCTGAAAACTGTTTCACCAAATCACCAAAATAAGAGCTCAAATACAGGACATAGAAGACAAGGCAATCACAGAAAACATCAACAAAACAAAACGCTGGTTCTTTGAAAGAATTCACAAGATTGATGGACCTCTAGACAGAATGACCAAGAAAAAGAGTGAAAATGTCCAAATAAACACAGTCAAAAATACAAAAGATCAAATCACAACTGACTCTGAATAAATACAAAAGATTATCAGAAATTACTATGTATACGTATATCGAAACAAACTTGATAACCTTAATGAAATGGAGGACTTTCTGACATCACACAACCTCCCCAGCTTGAAAAAAGAAGAAATTGAGACACTAAATAGACCAATAAAACCCAGGAAAAGGACTATGTCATGTGAAAACTACCTACCAAAAAAAGCCTTGGATCAGATGACTTTCCAGCAGAATTCTACAAAACATACAAGGAGGAGCTGATAACAATCCTATGAAAGTATTCCAGGCAATTGAGAATGATGGAATTCTCCCCAAATCATTTTATGAAGCTAACATCACACTGATACCAAACTGGGTAAAGATTCAACAACAACAAAAAAGAACTACAGGCCAATATGCCTAATGAACATACATGCAAAAACCCTCAACAAGATTCTAGCAAATTGGATCCGAAAACACCTCTCAAAAATTATCCACCATGACCAAGTAGGCTTCATTCCCAGGATGCAGGGTTGGTTCAACATTCGCAAGAGCATAAATGTAATTAAATACATCAATAGATGTAAAAACAAGAACCACATGATTATAACAGTAGATGCAGAAAAAGCTTTTGATAGAATCCAGCATTGCTTCTTGATAAAAACCTTCAAACATCAAGGTATAGAAGGAACAGACCTCAAAATAGTAAGTTCCATTTAAGATAAACCCACAGTTAACATATTGCTAAATGGACACAAACTGGAAATGTTTCCCATGAAAACTGGAACAAGACAAAGCTGCCCACTCTTAACCCTCTTGTTCAACATTGTGTTGGAAGTCCTAGCTAGGACAATTAGACAAGAGAAGGAAATTAGATTTCTCCAAATAGGAAAAGAGGAAGTCAAGTTATCCCTCTTTGCTGATGACATGATTCTATACCTTGAAAATCCAAGACAATTGTCCAAAACCGGCTTGCACTGATAAAGGACTTTGGCAAAGTCTCAGGGTTCATAATAAATGTGCAAAAGACAGTTGCATTCCTATACACCAACAACAAGCAGGAAGAGACCCAAATTAAAAGCACAATCCCATTCACAATAGCCACAACAAAAATGAAATACCTTGGCATCTTCCTAACCAGAGAAATAAAAGACCTTTACAATGAGAACTACAAAACACTGCTCAAAGAAATCCAAGAAGACACAAACAAACGGAAAAATATTCCATGCTCATGGATAGGAAAAATCAACATTGTTAAGATGTCCATTCTTTCAAATGAAATCTACAGATTCAACGCAATACCCAGTAAGTTACCATCATAATTCTTCTCAGATCTGGAAATGACAATACAGAAATTCATATGTAAACATAAATGACCACAAATAGCCAAAACAATCCTCAGCAAAATAACAACAACAACAAGCAAACAAAGAAGGTGGTATCACACTTCCAGACTTCAAACTTTACTATAAGGCTACGGTACTCAAAACAGCCTGGGATTGATACAAAAACAGGCACAAAGATCAATGGAACAGGATAGAGATTCTGGAAGTAAAGCCTCAATTTCTCAACTAACTCATCTTTGACAAAACCTCCAACAACCACAGGGGAGAGGAGAACCTATTCAGTAAATGGTGTTGGAAAAACTGGCTGATAACATGAAAAAGATTGAAACAGGACCCTTACCAAGAACTAAACATAAAGCCTCAAACTATAAGAATCTTAGAAAACACGGGAGACACCCTTATGGAAATTGGAACTGGCAACCAATTCCTGATCCGAACCCTAAATGTCCATACCTTAAGAAATAAGATAGAGAAGTGGGACCTCATCAAACTAGCAAGCTTCTACAAAGCAAAAGAAATCCATCAAGAGCCCACAGAATGGGAAAAAATATTTGCCAACTGTATATCTGACAAAGGCCTAACATCTAGGATCTACAAGGTACTCAAATCCACCGAAAGGAAAAAAAGCAAACAGCCCCATTAAAAAATGGGTAAAAGACATGAATAGACACTTCTCTAAAGAAGATATGTGGCCAGCCAACAGACATATGAAAAAGTGCTCAGCCTCACTCATCATCAGAGAAATGCAAATCAAAATCACACTGAGATACCACCTAACCCCAGTAAGAATGGCCATCATTAATAAAACAAACAACAACAGATGCTGGTGAGGATGCAGAGAAAAAGGAATGCTTCTACACTGCTGGTGGGAGTGCAAACTAGTGAAGAAATCTCTTTGGAAGACAGTGTGGCTATTTCTGAAAGAACTAGAAATTGACCTTCCATATGACCCCGTCATTTTCCTTTTGAGAATATACCTAGAGGAACTCAAATCATTCTACAAAAAAGATACCTGCACACACATGTTTGTTGCAGCTCTATTCACAATAGCCAAAACGTGGAACCAACAATGCTGCCCACCGAAACGGGACTGGATCCAAAAAATGTGGTATATTTGCACAATGGAATATTATGCAGCCATAAAGAAGAACAAACATATGGACTTCGTAGCAACTTGAATGGATTTAGATTCGATCATACTCAGTGATCTATCACAGAAACAAAGGACAGAGTACCATACGTTCTCACTCATAAGCAGACCTTGAACAATTATCATAATACTTTAAGAAAGGGATTGCCAGTCGTGGGAAACTTTAAGGGGGGAAGGGAGTGGCAGTTGAGGGAAACTGCTGGGAGGGGGAGGCACACCTCATCAATCAGGGAACCTGCATCATCAACGTTTGTGTGTCTAACCCTGAATTGTACCTCACATCTTTATAATTTAAAATATGGTTAAGAAAAAGATCTCATGTTAAGTCATCTCACCACAAACAAATCAACAAAAATCCCGAAGGGGCACCAGGAAACTTTTGGAGATGATGGATATGCCTGTTACTTTGATTGGGGCAATTATTTTATGAGTATATGCATATTTCTAAACTCATCAAATATGCGAATTAAATATATGCAGTTTTGTGTATTAATTATACTTCAGTCAAGCTGTTAAAAAAATTGATGGACACTTTCAAAGTATTGCCATGGGAACTGCTAACATCCTAGGATAACCAAGGCCATCTCAAGTCCTTCTTTGTGATGGGTGAATCTCTTCCTTTATTAGGACTTCAGGTATCCAATTTCTGAAAAAAAAAAAGTTAAATTACATAACTTCTCAAGATCTTCTTATTAAGAAAAGTCTGATATTCCAGTTTGCAAGGACATCAATGTAGGGTAATCTAAATATACATAAGTTCTGGTTTCAGCATTTCCCTGTGGTTTTAGCTCAAGATGATTCCCAAACATAAACACTACTGCAGTGAGCACCATGTGTAAATAATTATCATTTTCTTTTTTTTTAAATTTTTTTGTGTGTATCAAACCATCTAGAACTGCTGAACATATCTTCAAAAATGCATTCTTCCACTTGCTGTACTCAGAAAAGTTTAAGACACTTTCTCCACTTAAGGAGTCAAACATTGGCCTGTGGCTATTGATTGAAACTCGAGTATTCCTTCAAATAGTCAACAAATAGTTACTGAGCTACTGTCACATGCCAGACACTGGGTTAGGTACTAGGGATATAACACAAGCAGCACAGGCATAAATCCACTGCTATGGAGTTCATAGTTAAAACATAGGACAGATAAAATCATCACACTTCCCAACGTTTATAATCAGCCGTGGGAAACAGTGGGAGGCATTGTTATTCCTTTTTGCCTAAGGAGAAAGTTCTGCTGTGTGGAGATTCAGAGGTTTGCCAATGACATCACAGAGGTGAAGTAAAGCCTTTCTCTTTCCCAATTCAATGTCCTTCTCCTCTGCCATATCACCATAATCAATTCTGGAGAAACAGACATTGAACTTTCACCCATCTAATTATCTGCGTGTTTTGGAATGACTACAGTATATCAATGTCAAGTGTGTCAGAGTGTCAGGAACATTAAACAAAAACTGGGAAGCAAATAGGTGATTCAGGCAGTTGATCTCCAATGGGTGCTTTGGTTGAAATGTGTATTCTCAGAGACTCTAGGGAGAGAGAGACTAGAAAGAAAACTGTCCCTTTTCAAAAACATTATAAAACAATTAGAACGATAGAGATTACTTTTATTCCTGCATTCAGGAAAAAAAAAAAAAATAAAACACTCTGTTCAAACCAATTCAGTGCACTCTGGCTATTAGAGAGCATTTTGCAAGCTCCAATATTTCAAGCCAGATGGTATTCCTTAAGGTTGTGAGAAAGGAAATTTCTAACTGTAACCTGAATAAATACTGGCAATTTTCACCATCATTATATGTCTTTTTCTGCCTAACCAAGAAGTTAAATACAGTAATGACATATATAATTAATGTCAGTCTTAATTCTCTAATCTTAAGAGGCTTACTCACTGCAAAATCACATTTGTCTACAGATGATTACCTTTTCTCCTAAACTAGCCTCAAGAATAAGCTGCCATAATTGAACTAAATATGCATATATTCAGGTTATGTTTTTATACCTTGGAAGTCATTAATTTGCATGTGTTAAAAGCCTCTATTGTTATAGCAACTGGATGTTAAGAAGAGCATTTAGGTCTGAGCTCTACCAAGACATTTGCAATCTCATGCTTCACCTGGAGAGCTGTGAAGACAGGCTGTGGGAAAGTTGACCAGCAGGCCACACACACATACACACTAGGATATACATCCTCCTCAGTCTGACGCTGTAAAACATCAGTCAATAGATAACAAAGAGCCCTCCAACCTGGCTACTATGTCCTTATCCTGGACTGAGGATGTGGCAGAGAAAAAAGGTCTCCCTATTAAGCCTCTACTGTGTACCATTGATTGTGCCGGGCATTGGAGAATTAAAGAGAGTTAAAAGATAAACAACCACACTACCACAATAACCAAACCATTCACGGCCACTAGTCCTACACAATCAGTGAGAAAGGCAAGGCAAAAGACAACGGTGTTGCAATGAAGAATGTTACAGGATCCTGCACAGACAGCAGAGGCCTGGCTAATTCAGATCTATCAGGGGTAGTAGTAGCCAGGAAAATCTCAGGAGAAGGACACACATGAGAACGTTTCTGAAAAATGGGCCTGAGTTGAAGGACATAGCTAGTTTGGGAAAGCATAGGACGGAAAGCGAGTACGGTCAGAAGACCAGTAGGGACTTTATTGTAAAGAAACTTGCTTCGTATGATTAGGAATCTGCATTCAATAACCAACACAGAATTATCCAGGGGTATTCAGCAGACAAATGACATGGTCAGACATGTTTGGCATCCTAACGTTGCCTGTCTTTGAGAGCAGCTAGTACAATCTTACATTCGTTCAAGTAAGATAGATAATAGCCTAAACCTAAGTAGAGTTAGAGAGGATAAAGACATGTGAATTGAATGAAAACTTATTAAGGAGGTAGAATGATGTGATCTCAAAGGGATGTCAAAGATGTTTTCAAGATTCCAGACTTGAAAGAGAGCTGGAAGAAAGAATACAGAAAGGTTCTTGTGAGAACAGAGGTTTGTGGAGGAAATGGTGATTTGATACATTGTGTTTGTGGTTCTTCTGGGATACGTAAGCAGAGTTGTTCAGGAGCTAGTTCAGTAAACGTCCAAATACAGTCACATTTGGGGGTTAAAATTTCAACGTGAGAATTTTTGAGGGGCACGATTTAGTCCATTACAATCCTGGGGGCAAAATCTGAGTTTGAGGACTCGAGTTGATAAGACACAATAAGAAGCTCAGAAGATTTCTGGAAGAGAGTTTGTCTCCCTTTATTTCTGGATTTTAATCTGACATTAGCATTAAGAAATACTGGCAACCATTTTGGCACCACATGGGACGAGGTTGTCTCGGAATGGAGAATATTTTAAGGAAGTGGAATCAAAGAACGGGGGAAAAAAAGGTGCTGAGAAAACATCTGGGTTCTATATCAAACTTCGCCTGAAACTCTCCCTAATATTTTAATTCCATAAATAAGTAATCCTGATTCTGACTTTCAGATGCCTAGGTTAGGTTATCTGTCACTTATAAATAAATAATTGAGAGACAACAAGCAATGGAATAGAAAGTCACAGGAATTCTCTCTCTGCTTCCTCTAAGATAGGCAGTTGTTCTTTTTCTTTTCTCTCTGCATACCTACTTCACTCTCTCTCTCTGCAGAGCTTTCATGCATATGTTGGCAAATGACTTCACATTTCCACAGATATAATATCTTACTGTTCCCAAACCAGTGTCTGACAGAACTAAACCTCAGTAACCTAATTCCAAGTGCCCCAAATAGAAAAGCTTAGTAGGCATAATTCACTCAGGAGTCTACCCTCATCTTGGGAGTTCTGAGGTACCCCTTTTGGAGAATGAGCCCAGTTGCTGTAGCAGCTTGAATGCAGGTGGAAAAAAAGCAACCAAATAACAACAACAGCAAATAAATAAATAAAACAAAAACCCTAAATATGTGAAAAGGAATTTTTTCTTACTACCAGCTCTTCATCTACCAAATGGGAACAAGGCTGTATCGGACATTCTTTTCAGTTCTAGTCTTGCATCTTGTTCTAGTGGCTTTTAAGTGGCAGAAGTCGTTCCACCTGCCACCTGTGTGGCTTTTAGTGTGGGAGACTAATGTGCAGAGATGCAAGGACCCTATCACAATGATAATTTCCAAATGTTGAGTTTTCATAAATGTCAAGAGATACAACATGCAAACTGTATTTTGCTCTTTCATGAGAACTGCATATAGTTTCTTCATTAGGTTTTTAAGTATAGGCTTTGCTTTCATAATGAGAGGTTTCCTTAAGGTTCAAAAATATATAGAAAACTGAATCATAGAGTTGGGAATAACTATAAGAGAAAAAGAAAATCCATAACACACTGAAAAAAAAAAAAACTTTTATTGAATCAGTACCCAGAAAATGTTCTGTAAGAACAGTCAGTGGGTGTCTATGTGTTTACGTTTAGGGAGATGAGCATGTGATAAGCACCGTAACACCTGCAGTGAAGGAAAACAAGTGTGAAATGAGATCTCCATGCTGGATACCTCGTTAAAGAGAATGAGGGAAAGTGAAGGCCCGTAGCCCACTGTCTCCGGACACGAATTTCTCAGATATTACAAAATTATACAAATAGGTAGTTCTGGCTCTTGGTTCTGAGAATCCCAGAAGCAAAACAGGAAATTGAAGCTTTCGGCTGTGCCCACACAACTTCTCCAAGAGAAGCAGATAATAAGTTTCCTTTACTCCAGTATTCATGATGGCAGACAGTCTCACCCCAGTCATGAGTCATTGTGTCCAAGGGTGAGCGCGTTCTGACACTTTCCATGTTAATCTACTAACCAGAAATTCAGCTTGGTACCCTACCATTTAATTGTGATGTCTACTTTTATAAAGTTAAATGAGATATTTCACTATTATAAAAATACCAGCATATAATTTTTAAAAATAACTAAAATAATCAATCCCTTTCTCATCCTTGATACCTATGTTTAATTATAAAAGATCAACTCATCTAATATTTTTTATAACCTCTCAGAAACTTTCCACGCATGAGCTTACAAGAGTGTTTATCATTTTATTTTTCCTTTGGCTTATACTTTTCACTTGCCATTTCTTGAAAGTATATATTCTTTGTAATGACTGCATCTTACCTACCGTCAGATTTATTTCTTAACTACCCTTTTGTTGATTCACCTTTAGGTTTTTTCCAATTTTGCTTTATTTCTTGAACTTGTGTTTGTAGTTGCTATTATGAGCAGTGCTTCAGAGGGCATCCTGATACCAGATTTTTGCATCAGGTGAGAATGCGCATTCAGGACAAATTCTTAGAAATGGACTTGTAGCTGTTGGTATATATTGCTATCTTGCCCTTGTTAAATCTGTATCCATATTCACTCATAGTATGTAATGTACCTGTACCCACTCCCTATTACAAATTGGGCTGTTAATTTACATTGTTGGTTATCTTATTTAGATCCGCTATATGCTTCCTCATGCTTTGCTATTTGATTCATCATGGAGAGGGATAGGCAGGCTAATTAGTTATTAGTCATTATAAATTGTATTTTAGTCCAGGGGTCCTCAACCTCCAGGCCGACAAACCGGTGATGATCTATGGCCAGTTAGGAACTGGGTCACACAGCAGGAGGTGAGCGGTGGAAACTTCATTTGTAATTACAGCCATTCCCCAATGCTTGCATTACCACCTGAGCTTCACATTCTGTCAGATCAGTGGCAGCATTAGATTCTCACAGCATCACGAACCCTATTGTGAACTGCACATGTGAGGGATCTTGGATGTATGCTCCTTATGAGAATCTAATGCCTGATGATCTGAGGTGGAACTGAGGCCGTGACGCTAGCTCTGGGGAGTGTCTACAAATACAGATTAACATTCACAGTGAGGTTTGACTGCACAGAGACCATAATATGTCAATTGCTTGCAGACTCATATCAAAACTCTATCAGTAAACGGCAAGCGAGTTAATGTACTTCACTTGTACAACTGCATCTGGTGGCAGGATTTAAGTCAGAATCCTACACTTATTTTAGTGCATGTGTGGCCCACCCGCTATTTTATTTACCACTTCCATTTGCACCTCTTTTTTATTCATGGTGAATTGTATAATTATTTCATTATACATATATATATATATATATATATATATACACACACACACATGTATATATATATATTGCAAAGTAATAACAATAGAAATAAAGTGCACAATAAATATTATGTGCTCGAATTATCCTGAAACCATCCCACCACCGCCATCCATGGAAAAATTGTCTTCCATGAAACCAGTCCTTGATGCTAAAAAGTCTGGGACTGCTTTATCTTTAATATATTAGTTTTTGTGATTTATAAATTTTGATTAAAAATATATGGGAAATGGTTTATGGCATTTAGATCTTCAATATTCACAATATGTTTTAATATAATAAAGAAGTAGTCACCAAATATTTCTTGCAAAGAGTCAGGTGGTACATGTCTTAATCTCTTTGGTCCATATGGTATCTGTCTTAACTGCCTGACACTATTCTTACATCTTAAGCATAATTGTATTATGTTTGCTTGTATCATTTTATGCCTTTATTTGTAGTAAAATATAAAAGTACTTTATTAAGTACTTTTATATTTTATCGAATTCTAGCTTTTAAAATTTTGTCATTTGTGATATTTTGGGGAGATTTTTAATCTGTCCGTTTATCAGTTGACTTTTTTACTTTGAAGAATATATTTCAACATTTTCTTCTTGATATTTTATGCAGTGTTATTGATTGTGGAAAATGGATATATAATCAAATTTACTTTGGATCTATTTTCTGATTTTTTTTCTATTCTTGGTTTGGCAAGTATTTTAAAAATACATTATATTCTATGAATATAGTTACCACAGATTTTTATTTTGACTTAATTATATGTTTATTTAATTTTCTTGCATTTTTGAGCCATACTTGCTTATATGAGCAATGCTATTTTATCTTTATATTTGGGCAACAAAGTTCTAGATAGCAAATTATGATCTCATGCTTTCTTCCCAGTAAGAAATTTGTAGACTTTCTTCCATTGTTTTCTATAGTTAATTGTTGCTGGAAAGGCTGAAACTAACCTGAATTGCTTGCTCTTCTAAAATTGTTTTTTGTATATATTTTTGGCCTGGATTAATAAAAAATGTCCTTTTTTTCATAAAGTTTTACAGTTTCAAGTGGCTATTTCTTGAGTTAGTTTTCTTTGTTAATTCCTAGATACAGCATATGTTTTCAATGTACAGATTCAAGTATTCTTTTTTCAAGAAGTTGTATTCTCTCAATAAACTTTTATTTTTAATCTGCTTTATTTGATACTCTTCTATTTTAGGGATAACAGATATGTTAGATTAACTCTTTTGTTTTTAATATTTATTATTTATTCTCATTATGATGAATACTACTTTTTAAAAAATGCACTTTTCCAGATGTCATCCAGACCTTTTGTTATATCCCTAATTCTGTTTTCAGCAGTGACTTCTTACATTTTTTTGTTTGTATGGTGGATATGCACATGGATGTTTTAATTTTTCTATTTAATTCTGTTCTGCAATGCATCAACTACTATTTATATCTTTCTGTTGTTATATGTTTTTAAATGTCAAAATGTATTTAGTGTATTTGATATTATATAGAAATATTTTTGACATCTACTTTATGATATGATTTTTCTATTGATCTTTTTATACTTTTCACAGGTTATAATTATTTTGCTCTTTTTTTCGCCTATAATTTGTAGTCATAGACTGCATTTCAATTTTATGACAATTCTTACATTCTTATTTCTCTTTGAATGAAATGTGTGCTTTCTAGACATCTCTTTTCTGAAGAATAGTTTAAGGAAGAACTAGGGATATAAGCTGGTGAGGTTAGCAGCTCGAATTCTGCTATGCTGTTTCAGGTCACCTTCTCATGAATTCTGCTGTGTCGTAGAGTGGACACATGTAGAAGGCATGTGTCCATTTATCCTTCATCTCCTTGAGGAAATAGAAATTTCTCAATGGCTGATTGTACAACTCTATATGGCACGGTGTATGTGTGTATGCTGAATTTTTATTTATATCTCTTCACATTAATGAGATCATTAGCTGTCTGACCCTTTCGTACTGTCTGTCCTCCACGCAGCTCAGAAAAAGGACAACGATTCAGGCTGGTGCCTCATCTAGTCTTGTCTCTCTGAGGTGTATGATGTGATGGCAGACACTCTTGACGTTCTCATGCTCTCCAGACTGAAGCATCCAAAACAAGAAGTCTTCGACCCTTTCAGAGCCACCTTTCCTATTTTGAAGACTCCAGTGTGCTGCTCAATATTTTTTAAAGTAAGAGGCTATTCATAATATGTTTGCTTTCTCATCCACATAGCCCAGAATTCGCAAAGTATTCCTCATATTGCATCTTGAAGTTTGTTAGTACCTTTAAGATTATTCCACCCCCATCTGCAGGGGTTGATGGGGTAAGGGTGAAGATCATTTGGTTTCAAAAGAGAAAGGAGTTCAGGTGTCCTGCTGGACTCTGCTATGTAACTGAATACCCCTTGAAAGTCAAATGACTGCATGTGAATTACAAAGGTCACTGGGCCATAAGAGTTCCTGGAGAGGACTTCCAATTGAAGGAATTGAGGAAGGGAGCTCTAAGACCCGACTGAGAGCCCACCTTACATTTGCAAACACGAATTTTCTTCTTGGACTTAACAAACTGGAGCACGGCGCTTGGTTTACATCACTAGTATAATATTCTGATGATTTTATTTGCATTTTTTCTACAATTTATTTCTTAATTTTAAAGATGTGGGGTACAATTCAGGGTTAGGCATACAAATGTTCATTGATGAGGTGTGGCCCCCTCCCTTGGCAGTTTCTCACTACTGCCAACCCCGCCAGTCTTTTTCTTTTTTGAGTGGGAGTCTCACTCTGCCGCCCAGACTGGAGCGCAGTGGCCGCTCCCGGCCACCGCAGCCTCCACCTGCTGGCTCCGGAGATCCTTCCGCCTCAGCCTTCCGAGTAGCCGCAATTACAGGCACGCGCTACCACGCCCGGCTGATTTTTTGATTTATTGTAGAGATGAGCTCTCGCCAAGTTGTCCAGGCGGGTCTTGAACCTGCCAGCTCAGGCAATCCACTCACCTCTGCCTCCCAAAGCGCTGGGATTACAGGCTGAGCCACCGAGCCCGGCTCAGTCTTTTTCTTATCGTATTATGATAATTGTTCAAGGTCTGCTTATGAGTGAGAACACGTGATACCCAGTTCTTTGTTTCTGTGATAGAGCACTCGGTATTACAGACTCTAAGTCCATCCAAGTTGCTGTGAAGTTCATAATATTTCTTATGACTGTGTAATACTCCATCGTGAATATATACCACATTGTTTTTAACCTGTCCTCTTTCAATGGACAGCACGGTTGGTTCCGTGTTTCTGCAATTGTGAACAATGCTTCAATAAACATGCATGTGCAGGTATCTTTTTCATAGAGTGATTTGAGTTCCTCTGGGTAGATTCCCAGTGGGGGGATTGCGGGATGGTATGGAAGGTCAATTTTTAAATCTTTTAGGAATCGCCACACTGTTTTCCACAGAGGGTGTACTAGTGTATACGCTCACCAACAGTGTAGAAGTGTTCTGTTTTCCCCTCATTCACTCCAGTATCTGTTATTTTTCGAGTCATGGATGATGGCCGCCCTGACTGGAGTTAGGTGGTACCTCAGTGTGGTTTTAATTTGCCTTACTTTGATGATTCTTTGTGAGCTTGAGCATTTTTTTCATTTATCTATTGGCTGTTCATATGACTTCTTCAGAGAAGCGCCTACTCATATATTTTGCCCACTTTCTAATGGGGTTGTTTGTTTTTCTCTTTTTGGCACATTTGAGTTCCTTGCAGATCCTAGATGTTAGGCCTTTATCAGACATGGAGTCGGCAAATATTTTTTCCCAGGCTGTGGGCTGTCTCCCTGCTCTCTTGATGGTTTCTTTGGCTTTGCAGAAGCGTGTCAGTTTGATGAGGTCCCATCTGTCTATCTTATCTCTTATGACCTGGGCACTTGGGGTTTTGTTTGCCAGTTCCAATTTCCATAAGGGTGTTTCCTGCATTTTCTAAGGTTCGTATAGTTTGAGGTTTTACGTTTAGGTATTTGATCCCTTTTAGGTTGATTTTTGTGTACAGTGATAGGTAGCAGTCCTGTTTTAATCCTCTGCCTATGGTCAGCCAGTTTTTCCAGCACCATTTACTGAACAGGTCCTCCTCTCCCCAGCGAGTGGTGGTGGAGGCTTTGTCGAAGATGAGCTGGCTGAGAAATTGAGGCTTTGGTCCCGGAATCTCTATCCTGTCTCGTTGGTCTATATGACTGATCTTGGGCCAGTTTTTATGATTGTAGCTTTATAATAAAGTTTAAAGTCTGGGAGTGTGATACCTCTCGCTTTTTTGTTTTTTTGCTGAGGATTATTTGGGCTATTCATGGTCATTTATGTTTCCATATGATTTCCTGTATTGTAGTTTCCAGGTCTAAGAAGGATGCTGCTGGTAGTTTATTGGGTATTGCTTTGAATCCGTAGGTTGTCTTGAGTAGAGTGGACATCTTAACAATGTTGATTCTTCCAATACATGAGCCTGAAATATTTTTCCATTTGTTTGTGTCATCTTTTATTTTTTTGAGCAGTGTTTTGTGGTTTTATGGTAAAGGTCTTTCACATCTCTGGTTAGGAAGATGCCAATGTATTTCTTTCTGTCTTTTTTTTTTTCTTTTGATAGCTATTAAGAATGGGATAGTGCTTTTTAATTTGAATTTCTGTGTGTTTACTGTTGTTTTATAGGAATATGGCTGTCTTTTGCATATTTATTCTATACCCTGAGACTTTGCCAAAGTCCTTTATCAGTGCAAGGAGGTTTTGACAGATTCCCTTGGGTTTTCGAGGTATAGAATCATGTCGTCTGCAAAGAGGGATAACTTGACTTCCTCTTTTCCTATTTGGACACCCCCGATTTCCTTCTCCTGTCTGATTGCACTTTCTCTTCTGGACTAAATTATTTGAGGTTAGAGATTTTTAAAAATTATCTTTATTTTGTCAATGCATAGGATGATATCTGGCATTGACCAGCTATTCAATTATTGCTGCCTAAAATAATAGATAATTGAACATACAGTTATATCTCACTGACAAAATAAAATTTGCTTAGAGCACGTGTTTGTCAAAAGTGAATGCTAGCAATATAAAATTCCTTAAGTGAAATTTTATCTTGTATACAGTATATCCCACAGCTGTTTCCTTTGCTACTTCCTCCTGTTCTCCACGACATCCTTCTGCTGGTGTGCCTAAAACTTTAGTCATGGGTTCTCGTCTCATTTTTAACTGCATTCACACTTTAAATGTTCTCATTTGGCCCCTGGCTTTGAATACTGTCTTATATATAAACTCTCAATTTATATAACTATCCTAGATCATTTTCCTGAACTTCAGACTGTATAGCTACCTTCCCACTCCACATCTACATTTGCAAGTGCAGATCACATCTCAAATGCCACCTATTCAGGCCATTGCTAGGCCATTGCTGGGCCATTGCCAGGCCATGTGGCCATTACCTTGCTAAGCTATGGCTAGGCCATGTTTCCTGGCTTTGGCCACCTCTCCTACTTTGGGGGAGGTGACTCTCCTCTCTCTCTCTCTCTCTCTCTCTCTCTCTCTCTAATTTACTTCCTAAACAAACTATATTTTTCTAATCTAAAAAAAAAATGCAACCTATTCCAAACTGAATCCCTGGTTCACTTTGACCCTCAGGCATCCACCACCTTGTTCCTCCTGAAACCCTCTCCATTCTAGTTCATGGCAACCTCCTGCCTACCAAGGCATAATGCTTCATTTTTTCTTTACTATTTTTTCTCTCATACCCAAAATCTAATTCTTAGGAAATTTTATTTTCTTTCAAAATATAGTCTTATTCTTATTACTTCTCACTGCCTCTACTGCTGTTTGTTAAACATCAAAGAAGATGCTTTGTAGCTCAAGTAGCCTCATCTTCCTGTCTCTATGCTGATCCCTCTCAAGTCTGTTTTCAAGCCAGCAGCCAGAATGATTCTGATTAAATAAAGGTTAGATAATATCATTCAAGCTCAAAGTCTTCCGCAGTGGCTTCCAATATCTTTCATAGCTGTCTGTCTGTATGGGAGGTGAAAAGTCATATAAACATCATTAACCTGCAAGTGACTAAAGATTCTTGTTTCCAGTAACCCATTTTATGGTGGAAAGAAGTTTGTGGTCCCTAAACTGTGGACTTAACAGAGTTAGGGAATATAGGCTTTGGAATCAGACACACTGAGCATGTAGTCTAACACTGTCACATTCCAGCTATGAGATTCTGGGAAAATTACTTAAGTAATTAGAGGACTAATAACTCACAAGGATTAAATGAGACCAGATGATGTCATCTGATTAAAGTAATCAGTCTAGATTTAGCATATAGTCAAGTAAATGTTTTGTCTTCATTAAGCACTTATAAATAGACATCAAATATAGAAAATCCTATGTATATGAAACATAGGCAGTATTTCCCTTGTGAAGTGATCCTGAAGCAATTCGTTAAAGAGAAAGAGAAGTGAAAAAACAAACAAACGTCTTCTCCCTGAGCTTATCATTCTCTGGTATACAGATTAAACAGATTAAGTTGCAACTTGGGTGAAGACATAAACTAACCACATCACAAGGTACTGACTTGAAAAAGACAGAGACATCGAAAATCTAAGTCTTTCTAATCCAGATGGCTTTGCTTTAGAAAACTACTAAAAATAATATGTAAAAAAAACCTAACAGGGGAAGTGCCTAATTTTCCTACAAAAATTACATTTTTATCTATGACCCTTGTATTCTTCAGTTTCTCTTCCTATTTTTGCCCATTGTACCAAGCTCTTCTATTTTTGAATATGATTAATCGTCAGTGGAGAAACAGAATTTTATTTCAGACAATTGGCAGGATGGAGCTATCTGAAATTATGAATCATCTCCAAACTTCGAGCATGAAGCTTGCACATACATGCTTTATTTGATGGGATTTATGTAACAGTTTTCCTCTTAAGTGCTTAAAGGAACAGAGACATTATATTCTATATCCCTGTCACAGTCCTTTGTGCTTCTAGATGCCGTCTGGATGTATTTCTTAGAAGCAACAAAATAATAAATGAGACAACCGATAAATGAAATAGGTCATAAGAATTTAGAGAATCTTTAATGGGATGTCTCAATTTTTTCATTGCACATGCTTTCTAGAAGTCTCTCAGAATTATGAAAAAAAACTGCTTTAGTAAATCAAAGTATGTAACTAATAATCAGCATGTTCTTCCCTCATTTATCTGACCATCTCTTCTAAATCAGTCTTATTACTTCAGACATAACAAGTTCAAGTTCCACACTGTTCTTGCTATATGCCAACTCATTTCCTCTTTGGCCTTGGCTCAGCATGGACTTTTCTTGCCAAATTTTTCTATAGATATCTCTCTAATCCCTCCAAAACTCACTGACTGCAAACTTCTTTCAACTTCCATTGCATTTACAATTGGTGCAGATGTTATATGGATTGGACAGGAGTTCATCACTTCAAGAACTTGGAATGGTGTCAGTGTAGTTATTAGATAGAAAAATTTGGGGTTATTTGTAACAAAATGAAAAATGCCCTTAGCTTAAAGGATAGATGCTTAGTTCTCTCTCCATTAAAGCAGTTCAAGCAAAAACAATTTAGGGATAATATTAAGTTTCCATGTGTTAGGATTCCAGAATTCCTTGAAATTGTTTCTCTGACAGTCTCAGTATGTGACCTAAATCTTCTGGAGCAAAGTTGGTGCTGTAGCTGCTATCACCCTATGTTCAGGCCACCTAGCATTGCATTATATAACTCCTTTCTCAGAAGTCACTCATAAGGTCCAGTCCTAGGAATATTGGTAAGATATTTATTACATGGCCAATTGCACAATATATGTGCATTTAATATATGGTCACAAAACTTATTACCTGAATGGTCATATGTAATGCTGGAATTGAGGGTTTTGAATGTATAAATAAGTGGGGAAAATGGATATTGATTTATCAAATACCATTCATCTTCCCGTAAGTGCAAACCCCGACTAGGAAAAGAATGTTTTGGTCTTTTATGCAATATGCCAGCATGGTTTGCAATTCTGTTTCTGTTTATTGTGAATTATTTTGTTGGCACTATAATCTTAAACATTGATCTCATGAGCTTTGTTAGTATGAACTGGCATCTAAACATCCCATCAAACAGGGGTGTTGACAAGTCTGAGTTCCAGAGCCTGCAGGACTGCAGTCCAGCAGATGGTGGATTTCACCATGGGAACTGCCATCTCACAGGGTTCTTGGTACTCAGTCAGCATCTATACTCTTTTTGCCAATACATATCTGCAAAGCCATGTGCCAAGAGAGCCTCTTCAATTTATAAATTCTCTCTCTACCAGACACTTGGACACTCAGTCCTAGTCTACTGAAACCAAGGGCATATCTCCTGCTGGGAAACAGAATCCCGGTTTGTCATTTAATCTGCAGAGCTGGCTCAATTCTCCAGAGTTTCTTGGACTCCAAACACACTAGGTCATTTTAATAGCAAATAAGTTTCCTTCTTTTTAATAAAGTTTGGAAATCTATTGCACATCACTTCTTCCTCAATATGCCGGTGCTGTTCCACAACAAGAGCTATGGTTATGTAAATGTGATGAATTGATCTGTATTACTTATGCGAATTTTAAAGTAAATAAAAGATTATTTTAGGTTTATAAGTCTCATTTTTTCAAATATGTTACAAAATTCTTTAGAAAAGACTGTGACTTGTACTATCAGCTGGACTGTTAATAGTTATTAATTAGTGCTTATGATCTGAATATTTTATTGTAGGCTTTATGTGTAAGGCTACTATATAATAATATCTACCATGTAGTGAGTATCAAAGACAGCAACTGTGTTATCTGCTTTGACCTTTAGAAAAGTAGTGTGATCTGGCCATCAGCACCTCAGATATCTAGATGCTGCTGAGGTAAAGACATAGTGATGTGCTCAAGTTCATGCTAAGAGTACTTGAAGGAGTCTTCAAATCAAGGTCTGTATTCCTGTAAAGCTGTGCTTGTAAGTACTGCACTCCTCTGCATCCTTAATAAGTCAAAATAAGAGTTCTCGCTGCAATTTTCCTAACTTTTGTTTGATGGATATTTATTGGTAGTAAAAATCCTAGGTTCATCAGTGTATCGAGGTCAATACTACGAAAATTTATTTTCCATTATGCATTAACAATTATCATCATTGTACTGTAGCAGACAAAATTCTCTTCATTTAGGTTTTCATGTTATTCGAAAGATTTTATTTTTATTTTTTATTTTAAAGATGTGGAGTACATTTCAGGGTTAGGTAGAGAAATGTTCATTATGCAGGTACCCTTGTTGATGAGGTGTGCCCCTACCTCCCTTGGCAGTTTCCCACTACTACCAATCCCATCCCCTTTCCCCTGGCAGTTTTCCACTACTGCCAATCCTTTTCTTACAGCATTATGATAATTATTCAAGGTCCACTTATGAATAAGACCACGTGGTACTCAGTTCTTTGTTTCTGTGATAGATCACCCAGTATTATAGATTCTAAGCCCATCCAAGTCGTTGTGAAGTTCATAACTTTGTCCTTCTTTATAGTTGCATAATATTCCATCGTTTCCATTTTTTAAATCCAGTCCTCTTTAGATGGGCAGCACGGTTGGTTCTATGTTTTTGCTATTGTGGATAATGCTGCAATAAACATATGTGTGCAGGTATCTTTTTCATAGGGTGATTTGAGTTCCTCTGGGTATATTAATGACAATGCAGAAATTCATATGGAAACATAAATGACCACGAATAACCAAAACAACCCTCAGCAAAAAACCCAAAAAAACCACCACCACCAACAACAACAAAACAAAATGGGAGGTATCAAACTCCCAGACTTTAAACTGTATTATAAAACCACAATAATCAAAACAGCTTGGTATTGGTGTAAGAAAAGGCATATAGATCAATGGAACAGGATAGAGATTCCAGAAGCAAAATCTCAATTTCTCAACCAAATTTCTCGGACAAAGCATTCACTTTAGGAGGCTAGGACAACCTATTCAGTAAATGTTGCTGGGAAAACTGACTGACCACATGAAGAAGATTAAAACAAGACCCCTACCTATATCCATACCCCAAAATAAAATCTAAATGGATAAAAGACCTACACGTAAAACCTCAAAGTGTAAGAACCAGAACCTTAGAAAATGCAGGAGACACCCATACGGAAATTGGAACTGGCTACCAATTCCTGAACAAAACCCCAAGTGCCCATGCCATAAGAGATAAGATAGACAAGTGGGGCCTCATCAAACTGACAAGCTTCTGCAAAGCCAAAAAAACCACCAAGAGAGCAGGGAAGCAACCCACAGACTGGGAAAAAATATTTGCCAACTCTATCTCTGACAAAGGCCTAACATCTAGGATCCACAAGGAACACAAACATGCTGAAAAGAAAAAAACAAACAGCCCCATTACAAAGTGGGCAAAAGATATGAATAGACACTTCTCAAAGGAAGACATATGAGCAGCCAACTGATACATGAAAAAAATGCTCAGTCACTAGTCCTCAAAGAAATGCAAATTAAAACCACACTGAAGTACCTCCTAGCTCCTGTCAGAATGGCCATCATCGATAACTCAAAAAAAAAAAAAAAAAAAGCTGGAGAGGATTTGGGAAAAACGGAACACTTCTGCACTGTTGGTGGGAGTGTAAACTAGTACAACCTCTGTGGAAAACAGTGTGGCAATTCCTAAAAGATCTATTTGAAAGATTTTAAAACAGATGTTGCAGAGAAGTATATGATGTTTGCACAATACTGATAAATGGAGTTGAAAAACAGAAGAAAACAGTTTCTTTTGCAAACTACACAAATTATCGAGTGATATTTACGAGCAAGTTGTCTTCTGTGGACATTGAGATTCCAAATTTTCAGAAACTGATTGTAGCGTTACCGCTTTGTTGAGGTTTAACGTCTCGGTTCTCTAGCTATGCTTTGCTGGCTTAGATGTATCTGAGGTTACAGAAATTTAAATTGGAATTTTTAACTTTTATTTGTTATTCCAAATTTATGGGTCATTCTTAGATTAAAGTTAGATGTTTACTCATACATCCATTCTCTGATTCCTTGGTGACTTTTTCTTTTACGTCTTTACTCTGCTCAAGTCCCTTCCAGAATTTCACCATAGATACTGCAATGTATTTTTCAATAGAGAACATTGAGAATGTGTTCCTTAGATCTAATCTTACATCCACACGTTTATTTTGCCATTTACTGGCTACCTGGCAGTGGAAATGGTATAATATTAATGATCACCTGTATTTATCTTTATGATGATAAAATATGTTTGTGAATATAAAATCTTTAGCAGAAAGTATTTAAAATTACCGGCAGTGGAATTACTATTCTCTTTAATTGTTGGAAGTTGAACTGAATTAAAATCCTTCTTTCTTAGGTTCCTTGAAAAAAAAAAAAACTTGTCATTCTGGAAATCATTACCAGAATTTCCTGTTTGTTTACTACAGTAGTTAGCCAGTTCCATTCAATTCTGTATTTCTCTTCTCTTACAAAGTGAAATGGAGAATACCCAAGGATCTCATGATTGGGCGGGTACTCAGTAGGGCACCATGAAACTCTGTACTCTAGTAAAGGAAGTCGTGCCCAATTTTTATGCCATGCACTAATCCACGTGGGCAATTTTCAGATGAAATTAGCAAACTCTTTCTGCTTCATTTAGCTTGAACTTTGTGTTGTTTCTGAACGCTTATTTTAGTGGTGATTTAAAGACATCATTCAGTTTTGTCCACAAAAGAAGAAGGGAGAAAGCATTTTTTAAATGTTTTCTATGAGACAAACACTTGTCAAGGTATTTTAGATGTGTCATGATTTAGGGTGTCACAACAGTGCTCTGAAGCCTATACCGTGATTCCACTTTACATAGGCTCCAAATAATTGCCTTCTAAGCACTCATCCAAAAATTAGTGAAGTCATATTTCTACGGGATAAAACAACTGGAAGTTCTGGCCTCATCTCTTGCAAGCAAACCGAACTTAGTCAGCTCTTTACTATTTAAGATTTTGTTTCTTTATATATTAAATTGTAAACCAACAAAATTTCCTCAGAATTATGAGAATGAAATAATGTGTATAAACATACTTTGTAAACTGGACAGCAACAGTTGAAATGTCCTTGAAATACAAGGATATCAGAAAAAAAGGTAAATAACACTGCGCTGAGTATTATTTTAACAGAGTTATAATCAAAATGGTTGGTACCAAAGAAAAAGGATATGTGAGATTTTGTAGAGGAAGATTCACTGAGCAAGACTGCAAGTATTACACATGATGCTGCTGTATCACAGAGGAGCAGAAATGAGGATAACAGGGAGATGTCAGAGTGAGTAATGGAGAAGAAAGGTAAACACACTTGACATTAAATGAAGACATTCAAACGTAGAGTGGGGCCAACAGATCACTACAGACCAACGTGAAATCTTTACCAACAAGTCATATTAGTGCTTAAATCTCTATATTGATAGGGTTACCATGAATTAACTGAAAAATTTTAAGTTGATTTTAATAAACACATAGGGCACATTACAAATATGTATTCATTTAATGTTTATGACAAGCCTTGGAGAAAGGTACTGAAAGTATCAGCATTTTAGAGGCAGGAAACTGAGACATTAAAAACAAAAACATCTGCCAAGGACCAACAGCACCAAACACTTGTTAAATGTGGCAAGGCAGACTTGATTCATGCTATACCAGTAAGGAAGAGAGACGCCAGTGTAAACTGAGCTCAATTCCAACTAAGACAAAAGTAACTGAAGTTTTTAAAGAGACAACAGCATGGGAACAAAAAGGGGCTATGAGGGAGTGAAAAAGGTCAAGCCAGAATGAAGTTGGAGGGTTACAGGGAGCCATAAAGAAGGATTGGGAAACAACGTCGCAGGAGAGGGAGTAAGTACATAAATACTCAAAACAGTGTCGCAAAGGGGTTGCACGCGGTACGTTTTATGGTTGGCAGCATTGAATTTTATTGAGAAAAGGCAATACTGGGGCTCAGGGTCACCTCCAGAGTCACGGCCAAGTGTAGGTGGAAGCCAGGCTAACGTCTGGCCAACCCTCTTAGCATAGTTTTGGGCAAGTCCTTTGGGCCACCGGGGAGGTCACAGCTCACAGTATTCTCATTCCCATAGCTAGGAGCTGGCGGGGTTGTGATTTCAACACCAGCCTTCTGGTTCCCGAGTGCATGCAGTGCCTCAGTGTCAAGCTGATCAATTGCTACTTCAAAACTTTGCGTTTATTCTTTTGTAAACTTTATGACTCAATGGATGCTCATTCGTATGCTTGGAGGCTCTTTAGGAGCCTACGAGGCTTCAAAAAGTTTTAGGTGTATTCATATATTTTTCTTTTAAACTTGTGAATACGATTCTTATGGATTTGTGATAGGGCACTGTCCAAATCACTGAAAATGTCCTTTGCTGATCCTCATGAACTTGAGTGGGATGTCATCTGTGTTCATTTCGTTCTACGTATCTTCCATCATTCTCTTGGTGGAAAAAAAACAAGACGAATGTGGCGTAACTGAAATGGTTGACCTCCTTGAGCTTCTAATCAGAATAAAATAAAAATCCACCATCACCGCCTCCAGCAAGGCAACACAATTCTCTTTCGACCTCCTCTTTACTATCATTGTTAACTTATCATGACTTGGCCTTTGTTTTACATGATTTTCATTTGACCCCTCTTCTTTCCATCTTACCAGATTAGACTTTTCCTGACTCCTCGTCACCCAGTTTCCCCGCACATACGTTTTGCATAATTTTTGTCTTACATAAAGCAAAAGTCATTCACACAAATATAGATTCACTCATTCTACAAGTTTTTATGTGAGAGAGAGAGAGAGAGAGAGAGAGAGAATATAAACAAGAGAAAGCCAAAAAGAGAATGAGAGAGAGAGAGAGTTCTAGAGCATATAGCACATGCTTAAATGTGGCATTAGCCTTCATAGGGCTACTTCAACTCAACTCCTCTCCACCGGAAATAGTCAAGCATCTGGTTAAACATGTAGACATTTGCATTTTCCTGGTTGGAAGCTCAAAGAGCTCAAGTAGCGCTCTCACTTCTAATAAACAAAAGGTACTTCCAAGGGAAATGTAATTGAGTCACCTTTTTTAAAGGGAAGGAATGATGAACTCATATGAGTTCCCAAAACCGAGGAGGAGGAGGAGGAGGAGGAGGAGGAGGAGGAGGAGGAGGAGGAGGAGGAGGAGGAGGAGGAGGAGGAGGAGAAGAAGAAGAAGAAATACATGGTCTCTAAGAATCCATGCAGATGGTTCAAGAGAAAATAAAAATCTAACTCCAAAACATTTTGGAATGCTCTTAGGTTGAATAATTGAGCAAAACAGAGCAAACAGCATAACATGCCTGTTTAGAAACAGCCTTGAGCCACGGCTATCCAGCATTGATTGATTTTTGTCATTAGCAACTCCAGCAGATTCAACTTTCCGTACATTTGTCCTCCTTGTTGTTTATCATCTACAGGCTGTTGAAAGGGAGGAGCCAATTTCTGTGCACAAATTAAACCAAAAGGAAGAAAAAAAATCGACATTAAACATTTAAAACACACACACAATCAAAGCACTCAGATTTCTGCACTTCATGACACCTTAATTTCCATCAGCCGGTGCAGCTGTGTGCTTCCCACAGAGCAACGTCTCATGAAGGGTATATTAATTAAGTCATTATGCCCTGAGAGATAGGTATAATTACGAATCTTCTCACCATACTATTTTGAGTTTCCAAAATTCAATAAGTTAGAGCTTGAGTGTTTCTTTTTTCCCCGAGATGTCATTGAAAAAATAAAAAGCAAACAACAACAACAACAAAAAGCCCACCGAAAGAAAAGAAACAATCACACTCCTTATTCCAAGAGAGCTGTCAGAAAGTAGTCCTACAGAGAGAAGCCATTTGTCCCTCTCAGTTCAGTGTTTGAGCTACTGTAACAAACTTCCAGCAAGAATAACCCACCATGGTCAGGTGCAGGCAGATATGAGAGGAGATTGCCCTAAGAGAAAATGAGTAAAAGGGAAGAAAGGCTGGAGAATGTCTCTTTTTTCTATCTCCATGGGGGTGCAATGCATGCTTTTGAAATGGAGAGAAAACATAGGGCAAGATTGCTCACCACCCCCTCTGATCTCTTTATGAGAAATGCCATAAAAGGTTAGCTTTGGTATGGTTGCATGGAAAGTTCCTAGTATTGTACAATAATCCACAGTGCTTACTCGTGTCTAAGATCCAAAATGTAGAACAACCAAGAATAGAATTGTATTTTCACTATAGCATACTATTAACTCTTTTCTTTAGTTAGATATAAATCTTGGTTCTTCCAACAAATAGACTGAAACATTTAAGATCAGAAAGGGAACATCCTAGTTAGAGGTGAAAATCTCACATTAATCCATTCTAGCAAAATAAGCCTTAAATCAGTGGGTATTGAGAAAACATCTATATGGTACTGAAATAAAAGTTTCATGTGGCTTCTTTGCATTTAGAACATAGCTACCTTTATGCCTTTGTTGTCAGTTTAGAGTATAGAATAATACTCTCAAAATTTAAGATCTTCTAAGGCTTGGGTACGTGCTTTTCTCTGTTTTTAAATGTAACTTCAAATTGAGTAACCTGCACTTGTGTTTTCTGTGCCAGGTCTGTTTACCTGGTGCTTGCGGGCAGTGTAGCTTTTGCTCTTTGTTGTGTTTTTGGTCTTTGTCAATGTTTACCTCTCTCAACAGGAATGGAAGAGTCATGAAAGCAGACTTTATATCTTTTGATATTTCCCGAACTCTTTAGCCTGGTTTGTGCAGTTCTTCCAGTGACTGACTTCACTCTAGCTTTTCATTCTTACTCCCAGTGTCTCTTCCAAAAACCTTCCTTTCTGTTCAGTTCATCAAAGAAAATATAGCATAGTAGGTAAGTTGGGCATTTCAGTCGCAACTCCAACATTTGAGAAGTTACTCAACCTCATGCTGTCTCAATTTTCACATACATAAAATGAAGGTAAAGAACCCCCCTCACCGAGTTGAAAACGTAAGTGGTTTTATCCAAGTGTAGTGCTCACTGTCTTGTTCACAAGCAGTAAGCACTCAGTCCGTGCCAGTTACTATCGTGCTACCACTAATACTTGTTGTGCTTTCAACTTCCACAATTTTGCTCATTCTACCACATGATTCTTTGTCTGTATCAGCCTTTTCATCCTTCGAGGAGCAAGTGGAAACCCCCCTACCTCTGCCTATGAAGGTATTCTTGATCTCTCTGACCCAATCAGCTGTATTGGATCTCTGAGTTAGAAAGCTTAGTAAACATCTTGTCAGACTTTTGTCATAAAAAAACGTAATAAAGAATGTGGCTCCCTTATTAGGATCATACTACAAGACAGTTTGCAATTCTTTATAATGACTGTCACATTCAAATACCTGCAAGCTTTTTGTTCCTGTGTCACCTCCATGGGCACTTAAATCCCCCTTGCTTCCTGATTTCTTATAGTATTTTTCTTTATGTACCATTTGTTGCTTGCTATTTGGAATTATCTTGTGAATTTACATGTTTTATATTCCAATTTATTCTCTCACAGTCCAGGTATCTATATTTTTTTCTGTATCTCATGAGGCTGCTTTATTTCTCCTTTCTTTTCAAAATGGCCATTAATACTAGAACTGGAATCATGATCATTTGTTTGCACGCTAAGTCACAGGAACCCTGGGATGTGGGATGTGGATGTGCACTATTGAAAATGTTGGATTGGGTGAACACCTTTCACTTCTATCATCAGAGCTTAGTGTAAATCCAACTGAACTGTTCTCTGAGTCACCGACTGTCTAACACCCTAGAGATGGTGGGGGAAATGGGTGACAACTGGAATAAATAAGGAAACCATCTGGCTGAAGCATGTTTCTACCAGGGATTTATGGGAATCATGGAGCTACGCTTCTGACCCCTTTGTTCATGGCAACTAAATGGGGACGGCATAAAGCCTTCTGGGAAGCATGGACAATGATTTTCTCTCTCTCTCTCTCTCTCTTTTTTCTGACAGCTGACCTCTGAGAGAATTTACTTTTTAATATTTATTTATTCATTATTTTAAAGATGTGGGGTGCAATTCAGGCTTAGGTGCATGAGTGGCCATCGTACAGATAAAGTTTGGGCCTCCCTTTGGTCCCTATTTCTCTGGTTTGAGATCAGGTATCCTTATTGATGTTATGCCCCCACCGCCCGACAGTTTTCCGTACTACCAATCCACTTTCTTATAGTATTTTGATAAATGTTTAGGGTCCGCTTATGAGTGAGAACAGGTGGTACTCAGTTCTTTGTTTCTGTGATAGATCACTGAGTATTATAGACTCTAAATCCATCCAAGTTGCTGTGAAGTCCATAATCTTGTCCTTCTTTTTGGCTGTGCAATATTCCATCATGTATATGTACCACATTTTTTAAAGAGTGCACTGATTATTTTAGGCAATGAAGACTCCTATCTCATTGTCCCATAGCAAGTCATGTTTGGTTTGCTAACTTCAAGGGAGCAAAGAAGTGCAATCGTCCAATGTGTCTAAAAGGAGAAAATAATAAAAACACTTGGTGTGACAACACTTAGCCCTGTCAATCTGAGCATATCTTAACATATAAATAAAATATGACTCACTACAGTGAGTCTCTAGTAATTTTTTAATTTGCTAGAAATGAGATCTTGCTATGTTGCCCAGGCTGGTCTTGAACTCCTGGACTCAAGGGATTCTCCTGCCTCAGCTTCTGAAAATGCTGAAATTACGGGCATAAGCCACCACATTCATCCTGCTACGGGAAATTTTGGAATGTCTGATTACCTACTCTTTCCCCTAACTAAATTTGTGTGGTTATATTATGAACCCGACTTCAAACCCAGAGCTTCCTTCACAAACACATTAAGTAAAGGTCAATGGGATCATGCTCAAAGTAACTGGCTTCTTTCTCTACCCTTGTTACATCTTTACCCCCATGTAATGTTTTCCGACTTTCACCTTGAGTTTCTTCTGGACCAGCCAACAATCACAAAGGCTTTGGACTGAGTACAGAGACTCCATGGGGGATAAATGAGGGCTCCCCCTTCCCATTGTTTTTTGAGACTATCATTTCCCAGGCGTTGTCAATGGCCTCCTCACCTGGATGAGACGCAGGCCCCCGAAGGAGGAGCCAAACTAGGGATGTTTACGGTACAGAGGATTTACAGGCTAGACTCAGCTGCAGGGCTCTAATACAGAGCTGGCTTAGATGTCTGACACAAGTATTTTATCATTATTTGTTGTGGTTACCCAGGGACCGTAAGAAAAAGACTGGCAAGCGATCAAGAGATTTTTCTGGCAGCTGAGAAGACATATGTGAGTATGGAGGGACTGGTGGAGGTATTCTTCATACGATACTTAATATACTGTATATCCTTGCACAGTCTGATAGAGGCTCACTAGTGCTGCTTTGACTTTTCAAGTAACCTCTGCAGGAAATCTCTCTGTTCTTCAGGGAAACCTTTATCTTGGGTGAAGAACAGCTCCTGTATAGGCGATACTCATATAGGACATGCCCACACAATCTCCACTTGGGTTCATGAATCATTTTTATTATAGTCAAATTATTCAAGGCTATAAGATATAATGAAATAAATATCTTGTTAATACCAAAATGTCCAAGAGAGTACTCAGGGAAATTAAATAGACTGGAAAACATATGCTCGATGTCTTACAAATTAAAATTTGTAAATAAATGATTCTGGTTTAATCACATGGCAATTTACAGAGACATTTTTGGTAAAAATGATAACCTCGCATTCTCTGACAAGAATTTCCTACAGACTGAGCTCTTTGGCTTGCTGCATGAGTCATTTTCGAGTTTTTATTTGTCATTAATCTTTTTAAACACTTAGTTTATTATTTTACTCCAGAGTGATGATTTTTAGTCAATTACGCTGTGAATTTTGAAGTACAGCTCAGTGTCTAAAGACTGCAAATGTGCTCTCAACTTTTTTTTTTTTGAGTTGGAGTCTCACTCGGTCGCCCAGACTGGAGTGCAGCGGCCGCTCCCGGCCACCGCAGCCTCGACCCGCTGGGCTCCGGCGATCCTTCCGCCTCAGCCTTCCGAGTAGCTGGAATTACAGGCATGAGCTACCACGCCCGGCTGATTTTTTGATTTATTGTAGAGATGAGGTCTCGCTGCCCAGGCGGGTCTCGAACTCGCGGGCTCAGGCAATCCACTCACCTCAGCCTCCCAAAGGCACGGGATTACAGGCTGAGCCACTGAGCCCAGCTGCTCTCAACTTTTGAATCCGCATCCTCCATGGTCTTGCTAGAAGCACACGTCCAGTGTTGGATAGTAAGGCAAACTCCTATTTTATGAGAATGTGGCCAGTTTGTGACGGCGATTTTGTGCAGCTATTTGTAGATTTGTTGGTCTACGTGAGAAAAGAAAAGCCAAAGCTCTAACTTAATCAAGGGACGGGGATACACAGGGCCAGATGAGACTGCTTTGACCTCACAGTGAGCTTGTGAGTTAACCCATTCATGAGAGGTCGTTTGTCCCGCATGTGTGTTTCATAAGATAATAGGCAATTAGATGAACGAGGAAGGTTGGCAGTGGGAAGGTCACATCCAGTGGTAGTCCTGTGACAGCAGGTCAGTATTTCTCAGAAGCGACTTTCTCATTTTTCTAAGACTTGTGACTATTGTTCCCCCTATTATCCTGTTCTACATGGGGTGATATAACCAGCTTTGGAACAATCAAGGTGCACAAGGACGTGAACAACTTCTTGGCCGTCTGCACCTTAAAGAAAGACCTCACTCCTTTCACCTTGACATTTTCCCTTTCCCATAGCTTAAAATGTAGATGAGGCAGTCACTCCATGTTCGCGACGCAGATGAACGCCACAGTGTGAAAATTGTTACAGAAATAAAGTGGAAAGGTCTTGGGACCCTGAAAATGTTATGGAACAAAACAGGCTAGTCATCTTTGATGAATTTGACTGCCATCATAGAGAAATCAACCTTTTCCAACTACTCTATTTTGGGGGTCTTTTTAAAATCTCTTTTCTTTTTCTTTAAAAAAAAAAAGAATCATTACCCTAACTACTATAAGTCACTCAATTCAAGGTGTTTACAATCTTGTTAAGTCTGACCAAAAAAATTTAACTTCAGCATCATAGAAAGGCCATTTCGGAGCACCACTCTTTTTGATACCTAGAAAAAGAAACTAGAAACTGTACGTGAGTGTCCAGGGGTTGTTTTGTGAAGCAGGTTTAGCATAGACACAGAATGAGCAGTTATAGGTCCTGGGTTTGCTCATACAGAGCTTAGACTTAGCTCGACTTTTTTTTTTTTTCCTGGCATGTTTTTCCTTCTGGCTTTCCTGACAACCTAGACAAATTGTCCAATACACCTTCCTATTTCATGACTTTAGTCCTCCTCCTTGATAGGATGGGCATTAGCAGGCATGAGACAAAGTGATAAGGAGCAATAAATATGAAACTACAGGAAAAGCTACTTTTCAAATACAGGATCATGCGTTCAGGTGCTGTGACCACTAACTGACTAATGTTCTTTCTTAACTTATCACTCAAACTAACTTTCTGAAATTTAGGCGGTATCCAATGTCCTGTCCTAATGTATTTGCTCAAATGTGTCACATAGCTATAACAGTAAATGTACTCGCGCCATGAAGGAAAATTTTTATCAAATCCCTTTTGACATTATGTAACTCAGGTTATATAAAGGTATAAATGAGATTAAATTGCATTCACTTTCGTAATTACATCAAAACTATAATTCACTTTTGAAGTCTTTAGTGAGAAGAAATTAGAGATGGTTCAGGCTACCAAATAATTAAAGTATAGCTTGACAACAGAAGATGATTAGGTTAACAACAAAAAAAAGCTAATTGAAAGACCTCTTTCTCAACTTTTTGCTTTCTCTTTTCTCTGCAAAACATGAAAGCAATGAGTACCTAAATGAGAAACATGGATCCCTCAAGTTTTATACGTTTTTAGATTCACCGTTGGAGGGCTTAGCTTTTATGTAAATTTCTTCTGGTGCTTCTGCATTTAAATTAAGTTCTGATCCCTATCAGCCTTCTTCCTCAATATAATCTTAATAGGGTAGCCAGAGATATCAGTTTCTGCCAATTACATGGTACATCACTCATTCCATGTTCAAATTCTTTGTGCTTCACCTCACAATTCCACCACTTTCCATCATTAACTGTGGCCATGATGTACTAGCAGCTCTAATTAATATAAAAGAGAAAACACATGAGCATATAAATAATTATCAATCTCTTCATCTTCATGTTACATCGCTTTTCTTGAATATGTTTAGATGGGCTTGTATGTAAATATATCTGTATATATGCCCACACAAATTGGCTTAAGCCAAATGGATGTGCTCCCGAGGTTAAAGAACTGTGAAAAAGATTTCATGTAAATGTGCCCAATGGGAAATCTAAACAGAAACTCACTGATAGGGAAGCACAATAGAGGCACACTCCAAAGATAAAGCAGTAAGGAACTAAATTGATAGTTTCAGGTTAAACAGAAGCAGAAGGAACACTGCGCCAGGGGTGGGGGAAGAATAAATATGTACCAGGTGAAATTCCAAGTTAAATTCCCAATTGTGCTCTGTATTAGAAATCTGGTCTAACATTAAAATTGCGTGAAAACTGGGTGTTGCTATTCAAAGTTGATGCACCCCAAGAGGCACGACGTTCAGGTTGAGTGGAGAGGCTGAAAGCTACGTGTTCTGGAGGCATTTTGGTCACTGAAACTACCTTGATAGCAAATTGCTCTCTGATCATTTGATTTAAGTAACTAATCATTTGTTCAAAAATATATATTAATCATGCCAATTTTTTAAACTCTTGCTAATCATGTAAAATAAAATGGCTCCATTTTCATTTATGAATCCTTAAACATATTCATCAACTACTTAGACTTTTTCATGTTTTTCTGGTTTAAGTTTCTGACAATTATTCATGTTCTGGCTGTATTATCGAACAATCTGAGAAAATTAAGTGTTTAATTTTAGGTGCTGCATTAGAAATAATTAAGTACTTTGCATCGATATACACTACGCATAAAATAGTTCAATAATTTACAATTATAAGAAATTTAGAGTCTTCCGAATAGTACCAATTGTTTAGCTTGAATTCAATGGCTTTCAGTAAAACTGCTTGGTAACTGGAAGAAAAAAGTGAGTGAAAGGGTGAAACTATAAAATTAGAAAATATTTTTAAGTCATGTATCTGCTTTAATTTCTCCATGTAAAGTGAATGTTCATTCTAGGCTTGGTGGTCATTGGCTTGTTTAGTCCATGAAATGTGGTAGAGAATGTATATGTTTACTACTGATATTACATCTATGTAAAACATTTGATCAATATATCAAAAGGGGTATTTTGCACAGTGGTAAGTTAATTTAAAAAATTAGTCAGTTAGCTCTCATGTCCCATGCATCTAGTTAAGGTCCTGCGACTAATTTTGGCCAATAGTTTATAGAAGGAAGTAACATAAGTCTCTTTCAGGGTTAACTTTTTTACTTCCGCCAGAATAGGAGAGGCTTTCAGTTCCACATGGTATGACCAAGGAGGGAAGTGGCCTTGATTCCTGAGTCACTGCATGGAGGAGAGGAGCCCTGGGAAGTTTCTCAGACTTATTTGAATGTGATATGTGCAAAAACTTAGGCTTATAGTATTACCCACTGGAAAGTTAGGGTCTGCCTGTTGTAGCAGCTCCTATTATTTCCTGTGAATACTACAGAACTTGGCACAGGAAGTGGAATTTTTTTTTTCAAAAATTAACCCTAATATACATTGCATAGGTTTCATGGGTGGGTAAAAATAAAACCTGGAAAACTGATCTTAGAGACTTGAAAATGTGTCAAATATTTGGATTACATAAAACAATTAGGGCAACTCTTCACTGAAGAATGTAGCTTTCTCATTCAAGCATCCATGCAGCATCATTTAGATGAGAGAGTGAGAACTGAGTGAACAGGTAAGGAGGAGGCAAAGAATAAAGTGCAGGCGAGAACTAGGACTGCAATTTGCAGGAGATGTGTGAGGAAGTTGGAACAAGCAAATAGAAGCTTATTACATAGTGGCAGAAAATATATTGCTACAAAATTGAGCCCAGATTTAGTCTTTGACAATTAGAAAGGCATTAACATATGTGTATTTTAAAATATGTCTCATTTTAGGTATTAAAAAGTTATCAAAGTTGCTCGGTGGCTCAGCCTATAATCCCAGCACTTTGGGAGGTCGAGGTGAGTGGATTGCCTGAGACCGGGCTTTGGAGACCCACCCGGGCAACTGGGCGAGACCTTGTCTCTAAAGTAAATAAAAAAAAATTAGCCAGGCATGGTGGCGCATGCCTGAAGTTTCAGCTGCTTGGAAGGCTGAAGCAGAAGGATCTGCGGCTCCCAGCAGGTCGAGGCTGCGATGGGTAGGAGCGCGCCACTGCCCTACAGCCTGGGCGACAGAGTGAGACCCCCAACTCAAAAACAACAACAAAAAAGTTACAGTGGTTTTAGAAACAAAGATCCTGGCGAAAAGGAAAATACCCAATAATGTTTTTCAACCTATTTCATTTTATTTTTCTCACAGCATTTGCAGATGCATACATTATGTGGGCTCCAGAGGATGAAAAGCTGAAAGAAAGCAGCCCCTAAGAGGTTGAGAAGCTGAGCAAAGCTGGTAGCAATATGACAGGGCTTTTAACAGGGGTGGGGGCAAAAAGTAAGTGAAGCTCAGAGCCTTCAAGATCGATGTGACACGAAGGGTCGGAATACCAGAGAGAATGGAAACATAAAGAAGTCAGTCCAAAATGAGACAAAAGATCTCTTCTTGGATAAAAGCTGATTTGTAGAAATGGCATAGAAGCTAACAGCGAGGCAGAAAGTAATGACTAAGAAACGGAAAAGCTGGCCAGAGAAGTGAGTATTCTCAAGATGCTAGGAGCAGGAGGCAGGGGAGGGGAGGAATGCAAATTGTAATTCAAGTTCTGAGGACGACTGGCCTCAGAGAACCACATAAGCTTCAATGGAGAATCCTACAAGGTGGGCGTTTCCAAACAGCAGCCAAATCGGCAGTAATTAATATACTTTTTCAAAGATTTCTAAGAAGTGAGGTACAATTCAGGGTTAGGTATACAAATGTTCATTATGCAGGTACCCTTGTTGATGAGGTGTGCCCCTCTCTCCCCTGGCAGTTTCCCTCAACTGCCAATCCCACCCCTGTAGTCCCCTGGCAGTTTCCCAGTTCCAATCCCTTTCTTACAGTATTATGATAATTGTTCAAGGTCTGCCTATGAGTGAGAGCATGCGGTACTCTGTTCTTTGTTTCTGTGATAGATCACTGAGTATGATCAACTCTAAATCCATCCAAGTTGCCGAGAAGTCCATATGTTTGTCTTTCTTTATGACTGCATAATATTCCATTGTGTATATGTACCACATTGTTTTTATCCAGTCTGGCTTCTATGAGCAGCGTGGTTGATTCCATGTTTTTGCTATTGTGAATAGAGTTGCAACAAATGTGTGTGTAGGTATCTTTTTGGTAGAATGACTTGAGTTCCTTTGGGTATATCCCCAATAGGGAGATTGCTGGGTCAAATGGAAGGTCAACTTCTAGTTCTTTCAGAAATTGCCCCACTGTCTTCCAAAGAGGTTGTCCTAGTTTGCATTCCCACCAGTAGTGTAGAAGCGTTCCTTTTTCTCCACCTCTTTGCCAGCATTTGTTGTTTGTTTTATTAATGATGGCCATTCTTACTGGCATTAGGTGGTATCTCTATGTGGCTTTGATTTGCATTCCTCTGATGATTAGTGAAACTGAGCACTTTTTTAATGTGTCTGTTAGCTGCCTATATATCTTCTTTTGAGATGTGTCTATTCATGTCTTTTGCCCACTTTTTAATGGGGCTGTTTGGTTTTTTTTTTCCTTTCGGCACATTTAAGTTCCTCGTAGATCCTAGGTGTTAGACCTTTGACAGATATACAGTTAGCAAATTTTTTTTGCCATTCTATGGGCTGTCTTGCTGCTCTCTTTTTATCCTTTAAAAATTTACCGTGAATGCCTGCTATTCTTGATGAATTTTTCATTTGACAATATCTTTGTTATTTCAGATTTGGGATGCAAACAGCATGCTAATTTTTGTGACACTTCAAGAAACTCTTCTAGTTGAAATTGTCACAGGATATGACCTCATTTACTTGATTATTTTTGTAATGTTTTCTTAGTCCTTATAATTTCCCAGATCTCTGCCAGATTAAAAAAACAAAAATGACTAGGGAAAAATTTATTTTATTCTAAGAGTTTACTCTCTAGTGGGAGGCATTCATGAAAGCAGATATTAAACTAGAGGGTATGTACTATGGTAGAAAAAATCACAAAGTGAAAGTATGCCTGGGACATCATTGCTGCCTTATTCTCCTCACTAGGGGAAATATAAGAAAAATAGTTACTTGGACATCCGATTTCATAAAGGACTGAATAAACAAATCATTGACATTTATATTTGAATGCTTATATTTGAGAATATATATAGGAGATCCCAAAAAATGAAATTTATTTATAAAAATTTGTGTATTTATTCTCGCATGTCTAAACTTCAGTCACCTTCAAAGTACTCTCCATCTAATGTAACACACCTGTTGAAACACTTCTTCACTGCTCAAAACTGTTTTTGAACGCGTTGATTTTGAAACCTTCAAGTGCTTCTCCTTCCCTTTTTGTTTCGCCTCTTTCACATCCGCAAAACGTTTATCTTTGAGGACTTTCTTCATCTGGGGAAACAAACGAAAATGTTGCTTGGGGTGAGATGGGGTGAATAGAGAGGGTGGGGCATGGTGGTAATGCCATTTTGAGTCAGAGCTACGGAACACTCAGCACAGTGTGGGCAGATGTGTTCGTATGTTACCGATCATGAACTGGGCAAAGGCCTTGAGGGAATCTTCAGAAAAAAATTAGTTGAAGTGGAATGCAGCCTTTCACAATAATGGTAACCGGGACACCGATGCCACCGATGCCTAGAACAATTAGCTCATAGGGGAAGCCTGTACTACAAGGGAACCCCCTTCAATAAATAATTCCTGTTTTTTCGGGGGTGGTCTTCCCTTGTTTGTGTGCACGCACACATATGTATGCATATAGGCATGTATGTATGCATCTATTTCTGTCTGTGTCCATTCAGTATGCTATAAACAATGCCAGATACTTTGTAGATTATAAGCAACAGAAATATATTTTCCACTGTCTTGGAGTTTGGAAAGTGTCTGATCAGGGCTTGCTTCTTGGTTTCTCACGGAAGTTTCTCACGGTTACCTTACATCAGGGAAGGTGTGAGAGAGCTCTCCGGGGTCTCTCTTATAAGCCAATCAAGGAGCTCTGCCCTTATTACCTAATCACTTCCCACCTCCTAATACCATCATCTCTGAATTAGGATTTCAACATGTAATTCCAAGGGAATACAAGCATTGTCCATAGCAATGTATAAGTCATAAAATATTGTCCCCACTTAACAGATTAGAAAAAGAAAATGTGTAAGGCTAGATGAGTTTGACAAAGGCACCGAGTTAATAACTGGATGAAACAGAATTTAAAACTAGGTTCTAGCCGGGCTCAGTGGCTCAGCCTGTAATCCCGCGCCTTTGGGAGGCTGAGGTGGGTGGATTGCCTGAGCCCGCGGGTTCGAGACCCGCCTGGGCAGCGAGACCTCATCTCCACAATAAATCAAAAAAAAAAAAATCAGCTGGGCGTGGTAGTGCATGCCTGTAATTCCGGCTACTCGGAAGGCTGAGGTGGAAGGATCGCCGGAGCCCAGCAGGTCGAAGCTGCGGTGGCCGGGAGCGGCCACTGCACTCCAGTCTGGGCGACAGAGTGAGACTCCAACTCAAAAAAAAAAAAAACAAAAAACTAGGTTCTGTTAGCTACAGACACTTCATGATTCAACAACCTAAAAATAAGAATATAAATAATATGAAGAGACTGAGCTTTTGGCTCAATTTTTCTCCCTTAAGAAAAGACACACTCAGGGAGAGCCACGGTATAACTGTTTAAATAGCTTATTTTTCTTCCACTTGCACCAACCTGTGGTGTAAAATCAACCTGTGGTGGAAACAAACTATTATCACCGCAGTTTGCCTCTCAGTTATGAATACCTCAGAATGACAAAACACTCAGTTAGCCTCATATTCCAATGTCCTGAGTGCCACAGTTGAGTCTCAAGTATTTGTGAGCATCACTAAATATTTTCTTCTATTTTCACAAGTAGCTCTTGAGTCTGTCCTGAAGTTTCTTGCCACAGTGGATATTTAGGTGTATTGTTCAGCCCCAACTTCCTGTGGCTATTTTGACTCCTGGCACAGATTCTGTCTCTTGCAGCTCCTTTTTGTACTCAGATGAGCTCTATCGCTTTGTTCAAGAAGGGAATGTTCTCTTTCTCCCTTCTTTCATATAGGCATGTTGGCTGTAGCTCATTTGGTATTGCTTACCTTATTATGCAGCCCTGTCTTACAGGTACTTGGATAGTAGCTATGGAAATTGATTCTAAAGAGATATTGCCACATGTGTACCTCAGGCTGTAAAGACCGAGGTAATGGCAAAATCTACCATTTTTCTCTATAAGATAGCTATCATTTCAATTTGTATCAGCTACATGTTCCTCTACTTTTTCTATTTAAGAAGAATTTCTCCCTTACATGTCTTAAAAACTTCAGGCTCCCCTCATCCTGACAGTACTTCAAATGTGTTTATTTCATAAGCCGGTACTGGATTTCAATGTTGTCTTTAGAACTAACTACCTTTTGTGTTTTGTTTTATTGATGACAAAGAGTATAGTACATCTGTCCCTTTCTCTGACTCTTCCTCTTTTGAGACTCCAATTATGTAAAAATGTGTACACTTAATGGCTTCTCTTAAGTCCTGCAGTCTTTCTTCACTTATATTTTTTATTTTTCATTTTTCCTTTGTGACTGAATCATTTGAAATACCTGTCTTCAAGTTCATGTTTTTTTTTTTTTCCTCCTGCTTGATCTAGTCTGCTATTGAAGCTCTTGATTACGTTTTTATATCACTGACTGAAATATTCTCCTTCATGGTTTCTGGGTTTTTTTTAATGATACTTATTCTTTGTTGAAGTTTTCATTCATTCTTGAATTGTTTTCCTGATCTTACTGAATTATCTATTTGTATTTTCTTGTATCCTCCTGAGTGCTAAAAGATGCTCTTGACTGTATCTTTCCCCAGAGTAGTCCTAATTAATCAGCTTCCCTAGGGACAAATTTTCCCCTTCAGTTGAATATTCATCAAAGATATTATACACCTTCAGATACTCAAATAGATTATTCTAGCATTGCTTGGATCAAACAGACAGAGGAGCAGACCAATGGCATGAGCCAGATGCAGTCAGGTGTCATATGACCTCCTGACTGGGAGAATCTTCATCCAGAGACCATTCTTAGAGTTTAGGGGATTCTTCCCCGCTTCTCTTAACCTGTATTCAGTACTGGTCAATTGCTAGGTATCGCTTTCATGAAGAAAGCTTAAGTATATTTGTAAGGATAAGCTTCACATGCGAACTAGTCCTGGCTCTTGAGTAAAGCCAATTGGCAAACAGGAAAGAAGAAATTTGTTAATTTCTTGAATAGGCAAGGAGACAAAGGATTCTTTGCCCCATTCCCACTGACAATAGGCCAGAAAAATATGAAAATATAAAAATAAGAGCATTAGACCTCATATAAAAATAATTGTGGATTGACTGATTATTTTTTTCAGCTATTCCAAAAGAGATGCTATGGATAATTCCTAAAAAATAATTGATAAGAGTATATGTTACAGTCTTCATGCCTCCCTGTTTGTATTGTGTTCAACTCAGTGCTATCTGAAGAAAACACAACTGGAAATCAATGATCTTAGAGTTTCTTTCTATTCCTATGACTCAAAAGAATTATTTAGAATATTATGAGGGAGTTATCATTTTAAATGCAGCTAATGTGTCTTTGTAAGCACTGCTGTTGCAGATGGTGGGGAGTTGTATCTACTATTTGTAATAATAGCAATGAGAGCAGTGCAATTCGTCAGAGATGTTTCACAAGACAGGAAAAAGTGCTGACTGCAGCCAAATGGAACAAGGAGATAAAGGACACCACTGTAGCATGGGAAAGAATTCCTAAGAAAATTAATGTGTCCCCAAGGGGCTATCTACTACTTAATAATAAACATGCTTTGAGAAAAATGAAAGCAAATGAATGTGAATAAAGGGCAAAAGTTACTCAAAACAACTCTAATAAATGGCAAGAGACATCAACTAAAGAGGCAAGGAAAATACTGGATTACGAAGGAATTAAGTCCCTTTCAATAAACAGTTTTATACTCTCTGTGTTTACAAATATTCTCCCATCCCTAAATCCTTCCTTAAGTCCCACTCTTTCCAGGAAGAATTCCCAGGAAAATCAAACTTGCCTTAACTCGGTCTTTACAGCCTGAGGTACACATGTGGCAATAAGTCTCGTGTCTGTGTCTTGAGGAAGGACAGAAAAAAATGTTGGAAAAGGAGAAGCAGGTTATATTTATTGTTGTGAAACTTCATATCTCCCTCTCCTGTTCTCATTCTGTTTTAGTAAGTGATAACTACACTTTTCTACTTGCTCAAGACACAAAAGTTAAGTCATTCTTAACTCTATTTTTTTCCTCATAATAGATTTTCAGATTTGCCAAAAAAAAAAAAGAAGAAGAAGACAGTACAGAGAGTTTCCATATAGCAAATACCAAGTTTTCCGTATTGTTAGCATCTTACATTAGTATGGAAAATTTATAATATTGATACGTTCTTATTTGTAATATTGATACTTTTTTTCCTTTAACACTCCAGGTTCCTTTTTATTTTATTATTATTTTTTAATTATTTATTTTAAAGATGTGGGTACAGTTCAGAGTAGGTATACAAATGTTCACCATGCAGGTATCCTTGCTGATGCCATGTGCCCCCCTCCCCTGGCAGTTTCCCACTACTGCCAATTCTTGTCTTACAGGATTATGATAATTGTTCAAGGTTCGCTTATGAGTGAGAACACGTGTTACTGAATTCTTTGTTTCTTTCATTAATTTAAGTCCATACTCAATTCAGATGACTTTATTTTTTACTTAATGTTCTTTTCTGGTTTCAGGATCCCATCCAAGATAAAACATTACATTTATTTTACAAATCAAATCTTTGTAGTTCCCAAAGATTCATATGTGAGGCCATAGTGTTGAGGAGTTTGGAGGTGGGGCTTTTGAAAAGTACTTGGATTTGAATAAGGTCATAAGGGTGGAATCCCAACAATAGGATCGATGCCCTTATAAATGACTGAAGAGTTATCTCTTCACCTTGTGAGAAAATAGCAAAAATCAGATACCATCTATGAACCAGGAAGAGGGTCTTCTCTAGACACCAAATCTGCTGGAACTTTGGTCTTAGACTTGCCAGTACCCAGATTTATGAAAAAAATAAATATTTATTTGCTGTTTAAGTCACCCATATTTTAAATTTTTATTACAGTAGACTGACATGACTAATTTAGTAGTCATATCTCCTCACCCTTTTCTTGGCTGTGCCTGTTTCTGAGACTTGTTTTTGATAACCATGATAGTTACTTGAGGAGTAATGGTCAGGTATTTTTGTAGGATATCTCTCTATTAAAATTTGCCTCTTGTTTTGTTTCACGATTTGACTGAGGTTATGCTTTTTTGGAAGGCAGACACAGATATACTGGACAATTTTTATTACATCATATTTTTGACTCTTCCTTTTCTCACAGAGCACAGCCAATCCATTAGCAAATTTATGTGGCTTTCCACTGGCATATTTCCAAAATCTAATCAGCTGACAACACTTCACAACCACCTTTCCGGTCCATGTTGTTATCATCTTTGTCCTGGGTGATATTATTAGATTCTTAACTGATCTCCAGTGTTCCTTTTATCCAACTAGATTTGCCAGAGTAAACTTTTTACATCAGGACATTTTACTCCTTAACTTAAAGCCCCCAATAGATTCTCATCTCACCCAAAATAAAATCTTTAAACTCTTTACCAGAGCCTATAAGACCCTGAATGATTTAGCCCCTGTGCTGCCTCTGACTACATTTCCTCACAGTTTAGACTCAGAATTCATCCTCTTTTTTCTGTCTATTTACATAAAGTTACTTTCAATGATCTGTCAATGAGGTTATCAACCTAATGGTAATTTTGGTTCTATACGCCATAAAATGATTTATATAGTCTATCTTCACTTATCAGGGCCCTGTAGAAATAGTCCATTAAAAATGTTTCCATGTCAGTCCTACTAGCTAGAATAAATAATAATAATAGTAATAATTTTTTCTTCTTTAAAAATTTGTATTTTATTTTAGATTCATGGCATGTAAGCATATCTTTGTTAGGTGAACATATTGTGTTATGGTGGTGATTGAACTTCAGATGACCCATTCCCCAGATAGTGAATATTATACACAATAGGTAACTTTTATTATTTCCATTTTGTGGCTATTTCACTCATGCATATAAGTGAGAACATGTAGTGCGTGGTTTTGTGTTTCTGAGTTAGCTCACTTAGACACTAACCATGAGTCAGAAGCAGTGCTAATCCCTTTACATGCATTGTGTTTAGTCTATGAAATTTCAATTGAATTTTCATCTTCCATATTCATAAACACACAGTCCTTATCCTGGTGAACACAATTCACATGAGCTACCCTCTTTTCTCCAGCCTTGCCTCCTTTCACTCTTCTATTTGCTTGTTATGCTCTAGACCACACCAACCTTTTTATTCCATCTAATTATATTCACCTTGGAATGCTCTTTCACATTGTCTTTGTTTGGGATGCTATAGCAAAATAGCACAGACTGGGTGGCTTCAACAATAGACATTTATTTCTCACGGTTCTGGAGACTGGGAAGTCCAAGAACAAGGTATTGACTAACAATTCCTGGTGAGGGCGCTCTTTCTGACTTGCAGACAACACTCTTCTTGCTATGTTCTCACATAGTCACAAATAATGAGAGCTCCAGTTTCTTCCTCTTTTTTTAATGGCACTAATTCCATTATGATGGTATTATCTTCATGACCTCATCTAAACCCAGTCACCTCCTGAAGACGCCACCTCATAATGCCATCACATTGGGAAATAGGGCTTTAATGTATAAAGTTGGAAGAGACACAAACATTCCATCCAAAACAGATAAAAATTGGCATTACTTACTTCATCACACTCCATTTAGGTCCTTACTCAGCCATCTTTCCAGAAAGGCTTTCCCTGTTCATTTCAAACATAAACTCCCTACTTTCCTAGGTTACCCAGGAATGTACCCTGTTAACTATGCAGCAGGTGGTAGAGCCAGATGGTAGGTCTGCTTTAACTTTAAACTTCTTCACCTGGCAATAACTATGTAGTCAATCAATACCTGCAAATGCCTTCACATGCCAATCTTTATTTCTTTTTGTGGCCATTTATGTATTTGCTTCTTTATTTTTCTCCATGATGCCACACTTTCTGACTATGAGGTTTCCCTTGCCCTTGCTGTATCTCTAGAAGATTTATTCTGCTTTCTTCGCTATTATAAATTACTTATTTTAACTGTGAATTCACATAAAAACTTTCTATTTGGAAGTGACCTTCCCTCCCAATATCTCCTACACTATTGAGTGTCTCCATTTCACAACACGGCTTCTTAAAAACTATCTTATGTGGTAGCGCTTTCTTTAGTCACTTGACCAACTTACCAGCTGAGATAATTATTGATAAAAGGGACCATACTTATATACATCGGTAATTTTCTCTGTGCCCGGAATTTGTTCTGAATACAGTGATTATTCAATCTTGTTTCTTGAATTAGAAGTCTTATATAATGATGTGAGAATTCTTTTAAATATATTTTCAAGTTAACAAAAGAAAATACAGAATGATGTGTATAGCATGTTAAATGTCGAATAAAAAAATAAGAAGATAAATTATGCTAGCATTTACTTATAGTGCATAAAACTCTTTCCATGAATAAACTTGAATATAAAAATGTGATTACCCATTTTGGGTGGGAAAGACCTGGTTACATAGGAACAGATGGAGATTTTTTTCCCAGATTTTTGAATGTTTAATTATAATACTATGTATCTTATTAATATTAATAACCAAAATTATCTGGGTATATAAATATAGAGAAAAATATCTGGGATAAATGATCACTACTTACCCCATAAGTTGGAAGTGGGATAAATTATCACTGCTTATACCGTAAGTTGGGAGGGTAGATAATGAAAAGATTTCGAACTTAAATTTGTACAATTCTATATTATATCTTTTTCAGGGCTCATAATACTTTGTATCTAAGACTACCATGATTTTCTTAAAAGTGCTTGACCATCATTTATAATACAGGACAAAAAAGACTGCACAAACAACTTTGAGCAGTATCTAGTTTTAAGGGAAACAACCAATAACCTACTCGCTTTAGAACCTCAATAGCTTTCTGGCCTACATATGGTTAAATAAGCGGCGCTTCTATTGCTGTTTCCGTTAATTTCCTCATTTCTTTGGTTCAACATATGAGTTGCCCGTCACTGCTGAAACATACTGCCACAACCTAGTGATTAAAAACTACACCAATATATCATCTCACAGTTCTCAGTAACAGAAGTCCACGTACGGCATGTTTTCTTTTGGAGCTGGCTATGATCTGGTGGCTGCACTCAGCATCCAGACACAGCAATGATTGTTGGCTGTGGCCCCCAGAAATGTGGGCTGAATTCTACTGCCACTTCCTTTCTGTTACATCTGTTGCATGGCAACCTGAGAAGTATCTTGCTTTCAAAGGCCCGTGGGATTTTATTGGGCCCCTGTGGATAAATCAGGATATCCTTACCATCTCAAGCTCTGTAACCTTAAAGTCCCTTTTGCTGGAACTTCACATAGCTCCAGGTTCTGGGGCTTAGGATGTGGGTATTCTTAGCGAGAGCAAGTCATTGTTCTGCCTACCTTGTTCAGATAATTTTCTTGTGATGACCAAGAAACTTATTGTACTTGCGAAGTCCAGGAAAGTTGACTTTATCTCTGAAATGCAAAATATACAGTACAAAGTACAGTGCTCTATATAAAAGGTGATACAAATATAGGGTGAAACTGATTATAAAGTTTGGGTATTTGGTTCTGCTAGGTTGTTTTTATTTGTTATTATTTAGGATAATGTTAGCTCATTGCTTAAACAATATATAATACTTCTGCTAAGAAGTAACTATGTCTTTAATATAACTTTCTGAGGCACTATTATTTTAATCATGAGTTCTAAAAAAATAAATAAATAGGATGTTGATTATTGGAAAAATCAGACCAAATTAAATAATGTGTTTATTCTTTTAAATGTCTTGCCTCAGAGATTTGCATTACATAATGTTACTGCTAGGCTGTCTCTCAGAGCTGCATTCAATTTGCAAACTTGAGAGTTGATTCACTTTCTACAATTTTACCTAATCATGTAAATTTCTTCTAAGCATTAGACTCATGGTAGCATGTCCAATCCTTATCCATTTATTATCATCAGCAAATTGCTAGATGCATTGTTTTCTTTCACTTTAGATCATTAATTAAGATGTTTTGATGACTGAACATATCCACACCCCATCACACTTCATTAGGAATTTCCCGGCACCAGAATCCTTGGGTCATTAATCAGCTTCAGTTGACTTTAGTCTCTCAACCCAGTTTGCTCATGTGAGAGACTCATCAAATTTGACTGGAATTTGAATAGTAAGGTCAGGCTCTGAGATCTTGTCAGAGACCACCACAGACTTCCAGAGACACCACAATAAGTTTAGCACCCTCTGGAAAAGGGATCCACTGATATCCTTGAGTCATAACTCTATAGACCACAGAACAAAAAATCTGTGGTAGTTATGGGGTTTCGAGAGTCAGTGAGTCTGAGGAATATTTAGGTAATAAATTTGGCATGACTTGGAGATGGACGGACTGTAGAGAATGAAGGTATGCCCAAGTTATAATTGTTTTGCCTCCAATAAGGTATAATGATAGCATTCCCTTAGAGAGTACTGAAGGAAACTAATGCGTATGTAAATTTGTATGTGCGGGCGATGGTAGAGAGGAGTTGCAATAAGTTGATTTTATAATTATTTGTGATATGTCTTGGGAAGAGCTAAAGAGTGATATGCAGTAAGCGTTTCCATACACATATCTGAAGTGCAGAAATGTGATCTGAGTTTAGATTTGTAATTCTCCCCTTATTGGAGGTTTTGCCCTCCGTGATTTTGGTTATCCACAGTCAACCTCAGCCCAAAAATATTAAATGGAAAATTTCATAAGTAAACATTTTTACGGTCTGAGTAGTGTGATAAAGTCTTATGCCCAGAATGTGAATAATTCCTTTATCCCATGTATCCACACTGCAGATCCTGCCTGTTAGTGATTTCCTAGCCCTCATAGTTATCTCATAGTTATTGGATTGTCTGTTGAGATACTGCAGTCCTTAAATGACCAAGTCACCCTTATTTAACTTAATAATCGCCCCCAAACCCAAGAGTAGTGATGCTAACAATTCAGATATGCCAAGAAGCCACAAAGAGCTTCTTGTGAGTGTAATGGTAGAAGTTTTTCATGTAATAAGGAAAAGGTATCATTTACTGATGTTGCTGCAATCCAAAGAAATAATGAATCTTCTATTCATGAAATAGTAAAGAAATAAAAACCATTTGTCCTAGTTTTGCCATTCCAGTGCAAAGGTTGTGGTCTCAGTGGTTGAGAAGTGTATAGTGAAGATAGAAAAGGCATTAAGTATGTGGGTAGAAGAAATTAACAGAAACATGCCAGTTGAGGGCCATTGGATTTGGTAATAATCACAGTCTCAGGCATTCACTGGCATCTTGAAATGTATCCCTGGAAGAAAAGGTGGGACTTCTGTATACATAGTAATGAACAGTATACAGGTAGATGAACTTCATCAGGAAGAAGTCTCATAAAGTGAAAAAGGAAGAAGGTGTTGAGAACAACCCTGGGAACAACAGTGATGACTTTTTTACCTGTTAGGGTGCTATAACAAAGTATCCCAAGCTGGGTGGCTCATAACAACAGAAATTTATTTTTCCCAGTCTGGAGGCTAAATGTCTCAGAATAGGCACCAACTTGGCTGAGTTCCAAATTCCACACTAAACAGAATGCTTGCCATTGTTTCCTTTTTTACACTATATTATGGATTAAATGTTTGGGCCCCTTTAAAATGCATATGTTGAAGCCCTGAGCCCCACTGTGATGGTGTTAGAAGGTGAGTTGAAACCTTTGGGAGGTAATTAAGTTGAATGAGGTCATTGGGTGTAGTCCTCCCAATGGGATTATTTTTCTTATCAGAAGAAACCTTAGAAAGTGTTTCCAGCCGGGCTCGGTGGCTCAGCCTGTAATCCCCCGCCTTTGGGAGGCTGAGGTGAGTGGATTGCCTGAGCCTGCGGGTTCGAGACCCGCCTGGGCAACTTGGTGAGCCCTCATCTCTACCATAAATAAACAATTAGCCGGGCGTGGTAGCGCGCGCCTATAGTTCCAGCCGCTTGGAAGGCTGAGGCGGAAGGATCGCTGGAGCCCAGCAGGTCGAGGCTGCGGTGGCCGGGAGCGGCCACTGCACTCCAGTCTGGGCGACAGAGTGAGACTCCAACTCAAAAAAAAAAAAAAAAAAAGAAAGAAAGTGTTTCCTCTTCTTCTCTTGATGTGCATGCACCTCTGAAAGGCCATCTGAGCACACAGGAGAAGGCAGGAACCAGGAAGAGACCCTTCACCAGATATTTCTGTCCTTGAAATTCCAGTCTCCAAACTACACAATAAATGTCTGTTGTTTAAGTCATTCAGTATATAATAGTTATAGTTATAGCAGCCTGACCAGACTAAAATGCTCTAAAAACCTCATTCCCCTTTCAACCATCTTCAAACCTCTTTTGAAAATAAAGTGATGGCAGATGTGTTTCCTTGAACTACAAACTCCATGAATAAACAAACAACTTTTGCAAATTTTGTCTTGCACTTGGTTTTCTTTTTTTGCCATAACTCAGCCACATAATCTCAGCCCACTAGAAAACTTGAATATATCTTCTAGTTATGTCCATGAGGAAGAAATCTCAATTTGATCAAAAGTAGAGAGCTCTGTCACATAAATCAAAGAGGCACCGGTAGGAACTAATGCTTATTTATTAAGGTGGCATTTACAGCAGTGAAATCTGCTAATAAACCGAATGCCAAGTACAACAATGTTCTTGTCTCTACTAAATCCCTCAGCAGTATTTGAAACGGTCAACCTTTAATTTTTTTCTTTATTCACTGCCTTCTATTGACATGACACTGCTGTAATAACCCATTCTCCCAGAGGAATCCAATCAACGTTTTTTAATTTCAATTTTTTTTAAATCCTGATGATTTTCAAATATCGTTCTACTCAGAGACATCTCTTGAGTTTTAGAGGCATATTTTCAAAACTGAAAAGTTCCAAAGTTAATACAATTCAGAAAAAATGAATAAGTAAAGCTTATCTCCTCCCCACACCACAAACTAGACCACTTTTCAAGGTAATGGAAGACATTTGAGCATCACCTTGACTTTTTCTCTGTATCACCGTCCTTTGGTAATCAATCTTAAATCCTGTCATTCTGATCTAGCCTGAGCCTTTTGATTTATATGCTTTTTCCCACCCTCAGTGCTATTGGTTGAATTCAATATAATTTGCCATCATCTTAGTTAAGAACTATTGAAAATTCTCCTACCTGACCTCCTACTGGCCTTTCCAATTTCCATTTGTAATCTTTACATTGCAATCCAAATAATACCACCAAAAGATAAATGAGAATATGCTGCTTTGCTGTAGCTGTGGTTTCTCCCCATAACTTGGTGCTTGTATGCTGTCAGTGCTGATCTCCACATGGTGTAACCGTTACAAGAGCAATCTTCTCTCCTTGTGACATTATTCTTACCACCAAATGCTCCTTTCAGCAGTTGGGACTTCAGTATGCATCAGAATCCACAAAAAGATGGAAATCTAAGGAAGAGGGAGAACATTTAATCCCAACACTAAGATAAGAAGTAATTGGGGTAGTAATTATAAAATCTTTCTGGGTTTGAACACTCACTTGAGATAATTTAATTGAAAATGAGATCTCATGATATTTTATTCTCAAGTTTACAGTTCTTGGAATTAGGGCCATTCTCCCCAGGTGTTTTGAGTATATTATTAATTTTAATGGACTCTGGTTAGACTTCTGTAACGAGTCCTTTTAAGTTATTAATAGATAAAAAAATTACTTTATCCAAAGGGAAGTGCTGTATCTCTGGCCTACTTGTAAACCCTCATGATCGGTCCTTCTCAAATGATATTAATCATTCACTCTAACCTGTTTATGGAGGTTTGCTTTAGGTGGGACACATAAACACAGAAACCAAAAGAGGGCAGCATGGACAACACTGAAATGGAGAAAAGGCATATTCTTGTGAGTCTTAGGATATTGGAAGAAAATGCTTTTTATAATTCCATCATTTTGCAATATTTATATCTATCAGCGGATTCAAGTAGATGGTGGGAAAGGAAAACAAAAAACAAAAAAATGTAGGGCTAAGTCTCTCATTTTTGTGGGTGAAAAGAAGTAAACTCACATGGTAGAAATAACATGTTTAAAATCCTGTAGTAAAATATAGAACAGAGGGTAGATCTCACGTTAAGTATTCTTAGCACAATAAAATAAAATTTGAATGAATAAATAGCCAGGTATGATAGCTCATGTCTACAATCCCAGCTCTTTGTGAGATCGAGGCAGGAGAATTGCTTCATCCCAGGAGTTCAAGACCAGCCTGGACACCACAGTGAGACATCGTCTCTACAAAAAAAAAAAAAAAAAAAGAATCGGGTGTGGTGGCGTGTGTCTGTAGTCCCAGCTACTTGGGAAGCTGAGGAGGAAAATGGCTTTAGTTCAGGAGCTTGAGACTGTAGTGAGCCATGATGCCACTACACACTCCAGCCTGGGTAACAGAGTAAGACCCTGACTCTAAATAAATTAATAAATATCTTTGCGTCTATGTGATTTTCCCAATCATTGCATTATCTTTGTTTAATAGGTATCCATTTCTATTATTGCATAACAAATTACCGCAAAATTAGTGGCTTAAAACCACAGTTATTATCTCAGAGTTTCTGTGGAAAAGGAGTCTGGGCAGTTTATCTAGGTCCTCTACTGAAGGTCTTACCTCATGATATCATCTTAAGCTGTGGAATCATTTATAGCACAGGGGCTTCTTTCAAGATAACATCATTTTTGGCAAACTCAATTCCCTGTGACGGTAAAAATTCTTGCAACTCGCTTCTTCCAAGGCAGCTGAAGATTCCCTCAGGCTTCCAGGTCCTTGTTTCTGTCAGTGTTCCTCTGATTAGGTCTAGGTCAGGCCCACCCAGGATATCTGCCTTTGATTACTTCAACGTAAAATGATTAAGGATCTTAATTACCTTTGCAAAATCCCTTCACCTTTGTCATACAACGTAACTAACCAAGAGAAGCGTAGCTCATGATATTCACAAGGTATTCAATTTCCTCTGGATAGTTCGGGAGCATAATTAGACAAAGAGATGAATAAGAGTAGATGTCTTGAATCAAACACCCTGACTTTAGAAATTGTCTTTGGCATTTGCTGACTAAATATTCCTGCAACTTACTTAGTCCAGACTTAGTCTTTTAAGTTATTGTTTTCTCCTCTATACAATTAAGATGAAACACATTCACATACTGGGTACGGTCTTGATTGCTTCTGAACTCACAGTAACTCCTTGTGGGAGTCCTCACCTTTCAATATTGGGAAGATCCAGCTGTACTGCTGTTCTCTGCCATAGCATTTCTGGCTATGAGGGATTTGATCAAAGATGAAATAGCAAGCTGAGTCTATCAAAACTTCCTATCTAGAAATAGAACCCAACTTGGTCTGTACTTCTTTTTTGGGAGAAGTTATGAATTAGAATTTTATGTAGGTAGCTGGTTTTTTTGTTTTGTTTTGTTGTTTCCACTGCTTCAAGAAAGCAGGGAACACCAACTTGCAAAGAGCAATAAATATTGTTGACATGTTACAAAGGAAAAGAAGCACAGAGAGAGATCTTGTGCAATGAGGGTCAGTGAGAAAAAGAAAAGCTGACAAAATCAGAGTGAGAAAAGAATAAGAGTTTTTTTTTTAAAAAAGAATAAAAGAAGAAGCAATTATGAAGGTAAACTGAGAAATAGTTGCTCGAGGCCAATTTTGGTTTCAGTTATTTAATTAATCAGTCAACACGTATGTCCTGAGCACATACTATGTGCAAGACACATGTTAGGCTACTACAGAAATAGTGCTGAACAAGGCAGAGCCCCTTCACTTGTAAAATTTTTGTTTTCTTAGGAGCTATTGAGATCGATGATAACAGCAAGTACACAGGGACGCTAGTAAGCTCTATGCTGAGGGAAACAAACACAGATGTTGAGCTAGACAACCGACTGGACACCTGTAGAAGGGAGGACCTATTTATGTTCTAACCCTACCACAGTTTTCAGGGAAGATCCTCTGAGGACAATTGTGCAAGATCTGGACCATGAGAAGCACAAAGGTCATATGGAAATCTGAAGCAAGCCTGGCATCTGTTGTACCCTCAGGTTAGTAAGATAACCTTTTTTCTTTTTAATAATTGCCACACGCCGGGCTCGGTGGCTCAGCCTGTAATCCCGCGCCTTTGGGAGGCTGAGGTGAGTGGATTGCCTGAGCCTGCGGGTTCGAGACCCGCCTGGGCAGCAAGACATCATCTCTACAATAAATAAAAAAATCAGCCAGGCGTGGTAGCGTGTGCCTGTAATTCTGGCTACTCGGAAGGCTGAGGTGGAAGGATCGCCGGAGCCCAGCAGGTCGAGGCTGCGGGGGCCGGGAGTGGCCACTGTCCTCCAGTCTGGGCGACCGAGTGAGACTCCAACTCAAAAAAAAATAATAATAATAATTGCCACTATTGAACTTTGGTAAAGCCTCATTGATTTTATGCCTCGAAAGCAGAAATTTTAATCAGACTTTGGCTCTTATTGTGGTAAAAACACTAAGATAACACTAAGATAAGAATTTTGGAGGAAGAGGTTAGGAGAATCTTTTTCTTTTATCTATAAAAAGTTTCCCTTTTACAATAAAGTATAAAGTAATAGTGCTCTCTTCTAAACTATGAACTCAAATGCCTGTTTTTAGCATCTATTAACAGTAAACTTGAATGTGCCCTTGTAGATGAAATGACACCAACAAAAGGGCATGACCTAAATTTAATCCCCAGCTTATCTGATTCATTCAGCAGGAGAGAAGACTAGTGAAAACTCCTCTATGCGACGTTGTCTTCAATAATCATTTTTGATCTCTAAGCCTTCAAACCAAAGGTTAGATAAGCGGGTCCAGGGCCTAACATTTTTCTCTCTGCCAGTAGCCAGAATGAGGGGTGACTTGAGAGCAGACGTAGATAGAGTCTATGGCAGTTCTCTGTTTATGTATACGGTATTCGACTTCTTCTCAAGCACTGAAAGACTGGCCTCTCTCTCGGTGCTTGTGATTAGGGATATTACTTTTGAGGCAGCATGAATCATCCAAATAGGCAGCTATTGGTTGTTTAGATTTTTCCCTTTTAGTGAGTTCATTTATTTTTCACCTGCCATGTCTTTTATTTGATATAAATAAAAATGATCAGTTCAAATGAATATGCTAAGAGATGTTTGTCTTCTCCTAGTCCTACCACAAGTAAGAAACCATGTATCTAAGGCTGGAAAATTCCACACTCCCCATGGTATTTGAAGATCTGTGGTGCAGTGCATGACACCTAAAAACATTTTTAAAAGTAGTTATCTCATACTCACAAAGTTGATTCTGTGACCACAAGAAAAAACAGAAAAATATTGTGTAATTGATTGGAGAAAAAATAATTGAGATGGTGATACAGAAAAGGTGGATACTACTCACTCCAATGTATGTTTGATGTAATAACAAAAAGCCTTTTTAATTAAATACATTTATGATTGGTGAAGAAAGTTTAAAGCCTTGGCTTATCTGCTCTTTTTCTACCTACAACAGCTGTTCTGGGAAATATTCATGCCATTTTAAAAAGTTCACTATCTCTTGGATGGTTTATTTAAACTAAATGCTCCTTTTTTACATTGGGTTAATTGTAATGTGGCTGTTCACCTTTTTTTATTTGGGCCCAGAAACTTGACTTTCTTCCGAATTAATGCTTTCATGTTTTAAAAACTTCACTTATTTTTGCTTGTTTTATATGATGTAGACTAAAGAAGCAACATGCATTTCAAAGATTAGTATTTGCTAAGGAATGAATATTAACAAATGGGTGCTATGGCCTTGACCGAATTGTTTTTGCCTCTAAAATATATGTGTATTTTTCAAAATGTAACAAAATGAAAACTTTTGAAGATTCATCTCGGACCAAAAATGAGACTGCTTTGCATTTCTGGGTTTAAATTAAAAGTCTGCTAACATTTGAGGGACCCGGGCAGGAATCAAGGCTTACAAAACAGCCCTTGATTGGCAATTAGCAATTAGAAAATTTCAGAATGTTCACAAGGTAATTTTGGATAAGTATCTAAGCCTATGGCTGCATATCTGATCCCTTGCCAAAGTTTTCAAGTGCTAGAGTTGCAAAGCTGGGAGAAAATTTTCCCAGCTACAGGTTGCCTCCAGGGATGTTTCTGATGTTTGTTCCATTTAATGCAAAAAGGATTTCATAGTTCTTGGAGCTGTGATCCATCTGGAAGCAGGAGCACAGACACAAGTGAAAGGCAATTAAAAAATAATCACAATGACTTGTTCAGTACCTACTTTGTACTTGGTGTCATTTTTAGCCTGAGAAATAAAGAATTAATACTTACATTTCCAAATGTTTAGAGATGCTGCATGACTTACCCAAAATCCTAAATGTCTAAGCAGCATAAGAAACCAGTTATACCTGGCCACATAGTTCACAATAATCAAAGCCTATAAGAGGAAGTGAGAGTCACTCTTTCTTATCGAGACTCTGACTTGGAAAATTAGCCAATCAACTTGCAATGTGCCGGTGTATAGTTTCTGGGATCCATTCGTTCATTTATTTAATCAGCACTTATTAAGCACCTAAGATATTCAGACACTCTGCGAGGCCTTTAAGATACAGAGATGAGCAAAACAATCTTTAGCTCTTCAGAGCTTATTTTTACATGTCTTGACAGTTTGTAAATAATACCTGTTTTGAAGAAGCAAATTACATGGTATACTATCAGATCATGAAAAAAATGAATAGGATACAAATTAATCAGGAATGCAATTTGAAACAGAATGATTAGCATAGGGCTAATTGGGAAGAAAACTATTAAGTCACTGTTCAAAGATTGAAGAAGATGAATTAGAAATGGGGGTGTAGATAACAGACATAATACAGGAAGATGGACCAAAAATTATGTAGGGAATGATTCCAACTTTTTTTCCAACTATAAAAATTTACCCCAAATCTATCTCTTTTTCAATTTTGCTAGAGGCCATGGTCATGATTTTTCTTTTTTCTGTTTCTTCTGTTTCCCATTTCTGGCCATTTTTAGTTCTCTACTCATTTTCTTCCTTTAAAAAGAAGGATATTGCCATTACTGTTGTTACTCACCCTTAATTTTTTCTCAATATATGGTTTTGCTTTAAATTTTTTTAAACTTATAATCCTTTACCTGTTAAGCTTCCATAGGCAATACTGCACAGAGAAGGACATGCAAGCAACTTCTTTTCCTCCTTTCAAATTCTAAAATATGTCTTATTTTTGCTTAGGAGTGTATTAGATCTGTGTATCATATATTCTCCAACTGATTCCTAAAATTTACTTTTTAACCCGTGCTCAGTGTCCAAGATTTTGTCCTCTATGAACTTATACAACCTAGCTGCTTTGGCTGTCACTTCCTATTAGGTTCATCCGATCATAGGATAAAAGGAGAAAGTGATCATCCTTGTCTTCCTCCCTGCTAGTCACAGTTTTGCAGTGATCCCTCAGGGTCACAGCTTCTGTTGGACAGCCCTCTCTTCCAGCTGCAGTTATTATCCCTTCAGAATAAAAGGTAGTAGTCACTGTATGTAATCAAGAGATACTTCACCATCCATTTTGTGTTCTTCTTACTGCCCTGCACACGTTGCGAATAGTCCCCTTGTTAAGTGAACAATCTGTTTCCAGCTGGGACCCCTAACTGAGAGAATCACCATCTTTTTCATCATATTCCATTTGAGCAGATGTAATTTGATTCAGGTAGAATTATCACCATCATGCTTATGAAACTGATTTCATTTTTAGACGGTCATTTGATTTGTATCAGCTGGGTACCAGATACTAGAATAAGTGTTCCGTTGTGTCATTAGGTCCATGAACATGCTTGGGAAGTGGGAATTTTCCCCATTTCATATATGAAAAAACTAAGGTTTGAAGTTATCATGGAATTTTTCCATAGTAAGAAAGCTTGTAATTGTTGGAAATAGAATGTTAACCCAGTTATATATGATTTGGAGGGAACGTCTTTACCTAGTTTATTCAAAATAAGCAGATCTCTTAAATAATGCTTAACATTTTTCAAATATCACCAAGAAGTTTGGTGGCAGTAAGTTCCTTATTAACTGATTTTTTCTTCAATTCTAAAAAATAAAGAGAAAATAAATGTCTAATAGAAGGGCAAAAGGTATCAGGAGGCGGACTGAAGGAAACACTTTTCTTTTAAGTTTAGCACTGCATGTATTCATTTAAAAAATTTAAGTCAGTTTCAATTCCAGAAATGAACTAAGAGTATATGCATTGTAATTCCTTTAGGAACGGAAAATATGGTGAAATCATGCAGTGTTAGGAACTCTTTAGAATTCTTAAATCCTTCTCGTTGACAGTGCAGCTGACATGTCTTGAGAGATGACAAGCAGGCTATAGTTAAGGTTTTTAAGAAAACTGAGATCCAAACCAGGTGCTGCTAATTTTAATAGCTATTTGATCTTGAGCAATTCACCTTAGTGAACTTACCTTAGTCTCTTTTCTTTAACATGAAAAACAAATAGAACAATTTCTACCTCATACAGGATTTGAGTATATATTTTTTAAAAAACTGTCAAAACACATTAGACATAGTGAGATGTCTTAAAATGTATAGAATGATTTACGATAAGAGAAATAGGCATTATCAGAGAAAGAGGAAAAAGGGTGATTTAGTTCATTTTGTGCTGCTAAAATGGAATATCTGAGGCTGGTTAATTTATAAAGAAAGCAGGTTTATTTGGCTCACGGTTCTGCATGGTACTGGCATCTGCTCTGCTTTTTGTGAGGTTTCAGGAAGCTTTTACTTCTGATGAGAGGGAAGGGAGCAGGCATGTCACATGGCAAGAGAGCAAGAGAGAGAGGAGGTGATGCCGGCTATGTTAAGCGACCATCTCTCTTGTAAACTAATAAAGCAAGAACTCATTCATCACCATGAGAACTGCACCAAGCCATTCATGAGGGATCCACCCCCATGATACCATCACCTCCCTCTTGGTCTCACCTCCAGCATTAGGGTTCACATTTCCACATGAGATTTGAAGGGGACAACATCCCAACTATATGACTTGGAGAAAGAAAATACCACTTTTTTGGAATTCTAAAGACCCACTTTCACTCAAAGTATTTTTTATTTTTCTCATATCATTCTTGGGGAACTTTATCGCTGAAGCACTAGTGCACTACCAATAAATGCTCAAACTTGTCTGTGATCAGACAATACATTTTTCTCTCTTAGCTTCCTAGTTAACATGCACCTACTTCCTTTTTGTAGGGGTAGGGGAAACAGAGGGGATCTATAAAAAAAAGTAAAACTCAATCATAAAACAATATATGTGAAATAATATATTGCACCATTTCTTGACGGTCTGACTCTTTTCAAATAGAATTTGAGATGACATATAAAAAGATATAAAAAATAAGATGATTAGAATAATGATAAGCTTTAAAAAGTTATAGATTAGAACATTAAAAGATATCAGATAAAAAGACAAGGAAGCAAAGCACAAGGACTAAAACAACCTTTTAAATTGAAAACGGCAATTGCCTCTGATCTTCTTGTAAGCCTAAACAAACAAACAAGAGTCATTGTACAAAATTTTTTAAAAACATGAAAAATATTCAAAATAAGCACATTATATATTTGTAGAGGCTTGGGGAAATCGCTTTATTGTTTTTCCTAACTAGAAAAACTATTATAATTACTGATAATTTATTATTTAATAATTGGCAATGTAATGTGTTCTCACTTTATAGACTTAAAATACAGAATATTATTAAAAAGAAAATAACACCCACAATCTCAATGTCCAGAGATACTAAACATTAATGTGGGGTATGTGCTGTATTTTCAAAATTGTTTCTATGCATACATTTTTGTAAAAATTGGAAGCAATTATAGTCGTAATATAGCTTTTGCTCATAACAATATGTCATAGACATTTTATAATGTCACTAAATAAAGATATCCAATTATCATTTTAATGAAGGCATAGCATTTTGTATGACTATTAAATTATTAAATGATTCTGTGTGTGTGTGCATGGACAGAGACAGAGAGACAAAGAGCTTCCTTCTCCATTTTTTTTTTTTTTGAACAGTGCTGCAATAAGGACCCCTAGTTTATATCTTCTCAGTTTCTCCTAGTATTTATTTAGGATATTTCTCCATCGAGAACACTTCTGAGCAAAGACATACAAGGTAACCCATCATTCAAATGAAGATTCCTATGAAAGTTTGTTACCATTACTTTCATTAACATCAGTTAGTACATGTATGAGCACATGTATGTGTGAATATATTTATTTATTTTTCCCACTTATAGGCAAAGCATATAATTCTATGTTTATTTGCATTTCTTTGCTGGTGAGAATGAATGGTTTTTCAAATGTTTGTTTTATATATCTTATTCTTGCAATTAGTCTATTAATACTCTTAGCCGATTTTTCTAAAGATATTTTTAAAATTGTTTTTCAAAAATTATCTGAGTATCATCCTTTGCTGTCATATGAGTATCAACTATCCATGACTTTTGCTAGCTCACTTTTTGGTCTTCAACTTGTTGTCTATAGTTACCATTAAGAAGCATTAACAAAGAAAAGAGTTCGACATGTTCTCACTCATAAGCAGACCCTGAGCATTTACCATAATGCTGTAAGAAAGGGACTGGTGGTAGCGGGATACTTCTGGGGTCGGGGGGTGAGGACACACAACATCAGTAAGGGTACCTGAGCTCAAATCAGGCAAAGTGGGGATCAAAGGGAGGCCCAAACTTTACCCGTATGCTGTCCACTTGTATGCTTAATTCTGAATGGTATCCCACATCTTTAAAATAATTTTTTTAAAAATGCACAAGAATGACAGTATAGGGGCCCAATTAAGGCTGGATCCATGTTGGCTTGCAAGGACTTGAGATACACAAGGCACAGTTAACACTCAGGGGAACAGATGAGGCTACTCCGGTGTCACTTACTTCTTATGGGTTCCTACAACAACATCCCAGGACCTTCCTCAATAAGGAAATTCTGGCTGTATCACAACTACCCCCTTTCTTTTCCTGAATGGGCCTATTCTAATTAAGTGCCGTAAAGCATAATCATGGCTCGTCACCACAAACGTATCTGAATTATGCCTAAGCTACAAGTAGACTCTGGGCATGCATTCAAGAGGCTTTTCCCTAAATAAAGACCCTAACCTAAAAAAAAAATAAAAGGAAGCATTAAATTTTTAAATAGTTGTATCTGTCAGTCTTCCCCTTTGTATATTGTACTTTACTATCAATCTTAGAAGAAACTTCTCTAATATGATGGCCATAAATAAATATTCACGTGTGTGATTTTGTGTGTGTATTTTTACTGCAGTAGGTTTGGAACATTATTCAATATTTTTAAATATACAGCTTACACACAATGTATTTTGGTAAAAATTCTAAAGTAGCTATAGATATTTTATTTCTTTCAAAATATTGCCCTAAATCTGTTTGTAAGCAACATACCCTTTTCCTACTAATTTGAAATGGCGTATTTGTCACATACTAAATGTTGTTTTAGTTGACTATGTTTCTGAGTTTCATAATTCTCTCCTCTCTATCAATACAACACTACTATAATTACATATCTTTATAATATAATTTAGTATTTTCTAGGACAAATACTGCTTACTATTCTTTTTTTAAAAATCATTTTATCTCTTCTGCAGAATTTGTACTTGCAGGTAAATTTTGAATTACTTTGTTAAAATATAAAGTAAGCACCAAAATTCCACTGAGAATCTTACTTAAAACTTTTCATTTTATAATATATCTTATTATCAATGAATTTTAATGCCAGTGTTACCATGCAGTAAACTCTGATCTAGGAGAGTTCTGCTTAAAATTATTGACTAATTTGGGAAAGAATCAAAGAACAGCAAACGTTTCTCAATTTATTCCAGTTTTCTTTATGTCCGTGAGTAAAGTTTAATATTTTCTTCTTACAGATCGTCAAAATTATTATTTGCTTTTTCATATTAAATGTATCTTGTTACCACAATTGGAACTTTCCTTTTCATTACATTTTAAATTATTCACTGCTATGTATAGACAGCCTTGTGTATTAGTGTATTTATATTCTATTGACTTCCTTGCTGTTTTAGATCACACACACTCTTGTGCACACACACAATTGCTTGTTTTTAATACTTATATGTCTCTTCAATTTCCCAGGAAGACAATGACATTCACTATTATTCATATTTGTTTCTCTTTTTCCCTGATATTTATGCCGGCATAGATATGTACTTTCAACAATGATGAATATTAGTAGTAAAACCAGGTTTCTTTTTCTTGTTTCTGACTGTAGTGCAATAGATTTCCTCATTTCATCTTTAAGAAAGGCATTTGCTGTTGCTTTCCAATGGACAAACTGAACTATTTCTGTGTTATTATACTCACCAATAAAAATTTTAAAAATATGTCTTAGATCTTACGAGAGCTGGTAGACCTCTATCTGGCTGGACTTGCAATGTTCAACTAGAGGCAGTTGCAACCTTCTACAGAAAGCATTTGAATATGATGTGAAAGGTGAGTCAGTGTTTTAGTTACTCCAATAACTGAAGAATGCTACTGACGTGCTGAGAGGGGGCCATAAATATCAAAGGTTCTTCCATGTATAGCAATATCTTGCTCAACTGCAATCTCTGTCCCTGTTTGGAAACACTGATCCAGCTTATGCTGTTTTTTTTCTTCTTTGATACATTAACATTATTGGCTATATTAATAAATATCATGCTTTAAATTGCATTCCTCTATGACAAGGTGATTGATCACTACTTGCTGGATTAGAATTGTTAATATTTTATTTCACAATTTTTATATCTATATGTCTAAAAGTAACTGAGCTAGATTTTTAATAATATCCTTTTATATATACATATACATATATACATATCTATAGATGTAGGTGTGTTAGAGTCCTGGTAGTCTTATAAAATGAAAAACATGCATGTTTAGTGTTATTTTTTTCTGTCTTTTTTATATTATCTTTTTTTATTATGTTTTTCTCTTGTAGTTTTCCCTTTACTTTCTAGCTGTAAATCATGTCTTATCCCCACCTCTTTATTCATTTGAAAGACATGAAGCCTGTGTTGATTCTGCTAATGGTTTAGATATATATTTAAATTTAGATTCTGTATCAAGATGAAGATTTTTTTCAAAGTTTCATGGAGCCAAAAATTTTGGAATGTCTTCCTTTTGACATATTTTGCTTATCTTTCTTTGTAGATTCAAATCTAATTCAGGAAATGTTAATGAAAGAGGGAAAATAAAGATTATGTGAATGAAGGCAGGAATGAGAAGAAAGTTCTCCCATGAGTTTGGTGAATGGTCGTTGTTAGAGAAGTGAGCGTTCAATCCCCTTTCTCTACTCTCATCTCTACTTCTTTACCTGTGTCTTTGTTTATCAAGCCTTTCTTTGTTTACAACTGTGGTGGAACTATTTCTCTCACACATAGATGGAATCGTTTTCATAGGTTTAAAAAAGAAGGCAGGTTGTGTAGATTTTTTTCCATGTTTTCACTCATGTCAAATTCCAGAAGGAATTGACCACACAGCTACAGTAGGGCATAAGGTAAAATAACACAGTGTTTTAGTTTCAAAACATTGATCTTTAAATTTTTGATGTCTATTTTTAAAAATAATACTAATGCATCCATAAGTTAAAAACATTAAGTTGTAGTAAAAGTTATGATAATTAAAAATCTCTTTTCCTGCTTGAACAATACAACTAATATTCTGAATTATAATCAATAGTCTCTTAGATAGACTCTTGAATAAAGTAATCCATACATGGCAGACACATACATTTGCATTTATGAATAATGGCATATACTTCATGCTTTTACTTTTTGATAAAATCTCCCTCATTCATATTTTCATCTATAGAATATTCTTCTGTTGTATTTTTAGCATAAATAATTATCCTCTACTGTAGGTTAACATTAAGTTAACTTTATTATATTATATTATATTACAGATAATACTGTGCCAGATGTCTTTCTACAATTATCTTGACCTACTTTGCCTAAATTCTGTTAATCAAATTGTGTGTTGAAGGATATGTTTATTTATTATTTTAGTGAATATTACTTAACCGCTAAAAAATATGTTTGCAAATATTTTATTTATTCACTGTTGTACCCTTGATACCTACTATAATTATTGGGACACAAAGTAACCAAATTCACGGAGACAGAAAGTAGAATGATGGCTACCAGGGACTGGGAGTGGGAGGAATGGGAACTGTTGTTTATTGATACAGAATTTCAGCTTTACAGGATGAAAAGAGCTAGGGACATGGATGGCAGTGATATTTTGACAACTAACTACCTTTGTACTTTACACTTAAAGTAGTCAAGATGGTATATTTTTCTGTTACATGTATTTGGCCACAATTTAAAATTTTAAAGTAATATGGGCAAGACAGAAAATCATTTGGTTGTTCTGAAGAAGAGGAAACTAATTCTGACGTGATAGACAGAAAGATGAGGGGAGGGTTCATATATCAACATAATTTATAATTTACTGGAGGGTTAATATCTGAGTCTCACCACCCTGGTATTCTATTCCACACAAGTACTCCAAAAGTTGTCACTCTAAAGGTTATTGAATGAATGAATATTTTTTGTATATATACTTTTATGAGTCAAACTGGCCTTCAAGAGAAAAACAATGTGTCTGTTACTCCAAAAAGAAAGACATCTGCATGTAGTGATAGACAATAATGGGAAAAATGTTTTCCTAAAGAATTTGAATTGGCCAGTAATATTTCTTTTAAGTGAAGAAAAAAAATTTTTTAAACCTAAGATTTCAAGTAAGTAATTGTTTCACATACTTCACACAGAGGCACTTAAATCTGTAATTCCAGGTGTACATAGAACTTAGCAAACACATAAATTTAAGGAATAAAACATTGTTTAAAAGTAAGCTAGGAAGCAAAGATCTGAAGAGTAAAATAATATTTGCCTAGTCTCACAGTGTCATGCTACAAATTACTTATTAATTGCAGAGGGAGAAACAGAAACTTTACTGTTGTTAAGCTTGTCAGAAACTATCTTAACCAAGTGACTAAAGTTAATATCATCAGTATCCTTTCAAGTCAACATCTCCTCATGAGAAGCAGTGAAGAGAACCAACCACAAATCTGTGACACTCCTTTCAAAACTCATACCCAGAATATAATATCAAGGAAATTTTAAAAACTCAACCAGGAAGATATTTTTTAATATAAAATATATTTTAAAATATATTCATCAAAACATCAGTGTCAAGGTAGCCAAATGCAGACTAAGAAACCATCCATATTGAAAAAAGCTAAAGAGGCATGATAATTAAATGAAACATATTAATTGGTATCCCCATTGAAAATGACCCACAATATTGGTACAGTTGGTAAAATAGGAATAATGTCTGCAGATTATGCTGCGGATAATGCTCTTCTGTTGACATTAATTTTTGCATTTTAATAATGCTTTGGTTTTATGTAAAAGAATGAATGTCATGGTTTTGGAAAATATACTTTAAGATATTTAGAAGTAAAACATTGTATGGACAACTTACTTTCTAAAGGATAAAGAGATGAATGGATAGAGAGATAGACAAACAATATAAAGTGATCTAGACATATCTACCTATAGACGTAGATTACAGATATCCATATCTGTAGATTTCTAAGTTTCTAACTGGAGAAAGAGAGCAGCATGAGGATGCAAATGTAGAAATATATTCGCATTAACATTTGGGAAATTGGGGTAAAGGATATCTGGGAATTCTTTGTATCAGCCTTGCAACTTGTCTTTAAGTCTGAAAATTTGACAAGGGACAAAGTAAAAACAGGTAGAAGCCAAGTATTTCATGAGACAACATCCATAAGTTTGTCTCCCTGTGACCCGAAGATTCTCTAGCTGCTATTTGACCTCACGTAAAATAGCAAAAGAATCCAATGGGGAAGACTGCCCTTCCACACCCTTCTAAAGCCTTTAATCCCAGGAGAACCTGCTGCAGCCAGCCAGCAGCTTTGCATATTGGAACGAATCCTGTAGTATAAAATATAGAAGCACCTAGGCATGTATTTTAACAACCTAACTGCTGATGCTTTGTGCATTTTAATGTTTTGTATGTTTTCAGAGAACTAACTGAAACTCGATATAGGTTCTAGTGTACTCAAGTGATATCTGGACATACCGGAGGGATCATATTTTTAATGACTGAAGGGTTTATATGAGACTTCTTGCTACTCTGATTCAAGATGTTGGTACCCATAGCATTGGGGAAGCCTCAGAGGAGAAGTCTCTGGATGAGGTATGAGAGGTTGTATGCAAGAGAGAAAGAAGGAATTGTCAAGGGATGGGGAAATGTGTTTCTTTTGTCAAAACCTTTAGCTCCAGAGAGGCAGATGTAGGAAGAAAAGAAAAGAAAAGAAAAGAAAAGGGGTAATCATACAGGAGAATAAAAAGGCGGGAAAGCACATAAGTGAAGAAAAGAAACATCCATGCTATGAGTGGGTTCCTGGTAGTCAACAATAAATAAAAAAAAAATAAACAAACTGTGCTACAGTTCTAGGTCTACAATATAGAAATGTGACCTTTGAATGCACCTACCAAACTTTTATGAAAAAAAAATTGCGAGTTCATTCACGAGATCTCAAAAGGAGTCTTAGCCGCCTTGTTGGCTTGTTGGTGGTATTTGATGCCTTCAGTCTCTGGGTGATTAGATTTCTGAACTGGCATTGGCAGTGGGCACTGGATCCAAGTTGCAATAATGAGTCCATATGAGAATTTGAAGTTGGAACCAAGAGAATTTGGACTCAGCATCTAGGATGGCAATTTAAATGTTGAAGCTGTGAGCAAGCTTATTCCAATAGAAGCAGATTGCAGATATCTCTGTCTATGACTCTTTCGGTGACAACGTCTTATGTATCTTCCAACGTTGAACACTTGGTGAATTTTTTACCTCCACCACTCTCTCCTGAAATGTTTCACATTTTGGGAAGAAACATATATTTCGGGATCCCCTGTCTACACTTCTCATCACAATAAATCTACCACTAACACTTGAATATAATCCTGCATATAGTAATGATCATGTATATTAATTTGGCTGGATTTGCTATGCAACCCAGGTAAGATATTAAGCTTCTAATGAGAGATTTTTGAGAAAACAATATTTCCTACCAGGGGAATGAATCTGATGAAACTAATTTTAAGAACTGTTGGGAAAGGTCTTTGTGACTTATAGTCCAATTCCTTATTAAGGGGGAAAAGGCAATCCCATTAAAACGATGTACTGTCATCTTGGAATGGCCTACTGAGGAGTAAGAATGAATCGGAGATGGTGACGGTGATTCTTGAAATGGCCTGAAAAGAAACCATTTGATGGCATAGTTCTACCATGGATGATGATAAGAGTACAAGAAATACTCTAGGGAATGAGAGACAAGAGTCTAGAAAGGAAGAAAAGAGCCTGGATATGGAGAAGCAGGTCAAAATATGGCTCTAGTGTGCAGGGAGTAATCAAGGTTGGCAGGACTAGGAAGTGCAAATGATCAAGGAAACGGCATTTGGAGACAGATAATAACGTCATCTTTGAACCAATGGCGAGTGAAAGTCCTGCTAGGCATATAGTTACTGTGCCTGGTTGGTAGTGCAAAATCTTTGTAACTGGCATTAAACATGTCATGTGTTGTGATTCATGCCAAGCCCATCCATATGAAGACAAACAGGTTAGGATAGGAAAGACACAGAACACTCAGCAAATATTTCTATGAAATTTAACAGGTCCTAAAAGGCTTGTCTAAACTTCAGAGACCAGGGGAAAACCTGGCCATAATATTTATAAGGGTGAAGAGAACTAATACTCAATAATTCAGGAAAATGTAAAGACAGCACAAAATCTTGAGGCTATTTGTATTGCAGGTGAGGGATAAATTCAGTCACAGTCTCCACAAGGTGCAGTGTCCAGGACTTGGCCGATGCTGTCCTGCTTCCTGGAATGCTTCCACCCTACCTTGGCTTAAGCAGCGACATATGCACCTCCTGGCTCCAACCTGGAATGTCTTGATTTAGCCCTCCCTTTCTGAAATATAGCTGATTGTTTCTCACATGCTTTTACTTCTGTACTTAGCTGGGTACACAGCAGATTGTAAAGGTATTTAAGTACATAAATCACGTATTAATTTTCTGTTGCTGCTATAACAAATTGCTCCAAATTTCATGGTTTAAACAACACACATAGTTCTGGAGGTCAGACGTCCAAAGTGGATCACACTAGGCTAAAATCAACTTTGGCAACAGGACTACATTCTTTTCTGGAAGCTTTAACACAATCCATTTTCCCACAGTTTCCAACTTCTGGAAGCTGTCCACATTCCTTGGTTTGTGGTGCCTTTCCATCTCAAAGCCAACAATGACTGGTCAAGTCTTTTTTTCACACATCATCACTCTGACACATTGTTCTTCCTCCTTTTCCCATAATTAAAAGATCTTCGTGCTGGGCTCGGTGGCTCAGCCTGTCATCCTGCGCCTTGGGAGGCTGAGGTGAGTGGATGGCCTGAGCCCGCGGGTTCGAGACCCGCCTGGGCAGGCGAGACCTCATCTCTACAATCAATCAAAAAATCAGCCGGGCGTGGTAGCGCGTGCCTGTAATTCTGGCTACTCGGAAGGCTGAGGCGGGAGGATCGCCGGAGCCCAGCGGGTCGAGGCTGCGGTGGCCGGGAGCGGCCGCTGCACTCCAGTCTGGGCGACAGAGTGAGACTCCAACTCAAAAAAAAAAAAAGAAAAAAGAAAAAAGATCTTTGTGATTACACTGGGCCCACCTGTATAATGCAGAGTATTCTCCCTATGAGGTCAACAGATCAGCAATCTTAGCTTTATCTGCAACCTTCATCCTCCCACCTCATGGAACATTATGTACTCATCATTCCAGAAATAAAGATGTAGATATTTTTGAGGAGTCTTTACTCTGCCTACAACAAACCTCAAATCTCTAATAGGTCTCAATCTGTCTATGTATGTGTATATATATATATATATATATATATATATATATATATATATACATGCAAAGATGAATATACATATATATATATTCATCTTTGCATGTAGAAACACAAAATAGATCTCTTTGCAAAAAGGCAACCAAATTAACATGTTCTGTCTAAAGGGAGAAACATTTAGAGGTATTCAACATTTACTTATATCAGAGGATACTTGAAATCAGCATTATAAAAAAAAATCTCTGCCTAAGTGGAAACTGATTCCGAGTCATCAATTTAAGAGCTCTAAGCTCAATTTTTTCACATGGAGTACAAAAGGGCTTCATTGCCTGAGAGACAGCAGCATATCACGGATAAAGGTTCCTGGTTCTAAGTAAGAGCTGAGATTAAGTACACAGTCGTACCAAGCTAGATATGTCTGAATTGTAGACATATAGCCTAACCTGTATCGTTTAATCTACAGTGCTCTTTCTCTGGGAAAACAAAGACCAGGACATGGGTTGGTGAAAGATTGGTGAAGGATTTGGGCAGTCATTATTCTCTCAGACGGGCTCAGCTACCAGGATCTCTGGTTCTTCAGAGTTATGCTTACCTCACCCATTTAACTTCCTCAAGTGTCACAACTTAACTAAAGCCAGGGTGATGTGCTGCACTGGGGTTCCTAGTGACGACACCACAGGTTTTAGTTTGGAATGTCTTCGGGGCAACCCTCTCATTGATAGAGCGGGTCACAAGATCTGTCCTGAAACTTTGTTTTTATTAAAAGCATGTTTTTTCCTTCAACTGTATGGGTTCCAAGGATGAGTTTGAAGGGAGCTGTGAAGGCTTAAGGGAATCTGTGACCCACTTGTCGCTGGGCCTCTGATCCAAGGGGAGTCAACATAATCACCACTGGAGTGGGAGGTTCTATGAAATATGAATGTGCCTTATACAAAAAGAGCCAGGATGTTTTCTTCCTTTATTGTATCTATTCCTATTCATGAAATGAAAGAAGAAAAGACATATCAGAGTGAAAATTAAGAAATAAAGAAAGAAGAAAAAGGGAAAAAGAGGGTAGGACTGGAAACTGGTCCAGGTAAGCATTCTGAAGCCTGAGGTGAGGGCTCAGATCTTCTGCATTTGTGAATGGTTTATAGAAACAGAATACAGAGAACATCTCACCAATATTCCCACCATCATATTTGTAGTTTTTAAAATTAATAAATATATCCGATTCTTTAAACTCCTCCCCTGAAATAATCTCCTCACTTTCCTAGTTCAAATTCTCTTTCTGTGCTCACAATACAAATATAAAATACAAAATGCAAAAGGAGGGAATACTTTCTGTGTTGCATCCTGGAAGAAGAGGTGTGCATTTAACTTTAAGCAGGGTCAAATTTTATCTTTGATCCACCGAGAAGAAACCATTGTAAATGTATTTTAAAAATTTAGTGTCTGCAGGCAGTTCTCTTTTGTTAACATATGTCAGTCCCTTTTCTGTAAATATGAAACATATTTTTTTTCTTCAAGGCTTTTAAACTTATTGGAAGAGCTCAGAATGGCTTAAAGTGCTTAGAAAATGGCATTTTGATGATGTGTAAATGAACTCAAACTACTTAGCTAAATTTTTCTTTAAATTATCTATAATTCAAAAAAGTTAAGTAAAAATACATTTGCAAAGGTACTTCAAAGTTCAATGAATCGTGGCTGTTTTGAAATTCAGCTGAAGTTGGTTAATGCATTCAGATATGTCCATTTGCACCCAACTGGTGAGCTGCACCTGGATCTCAACCAGATCTTTCATCTTAGGAGTCCAAAGTAACTTTCATGTGTAAATTCATTAAGTATCACTCTGATGTCCTTCACTATTTTTTGAAATGTTGGAGATAGGAGGACTGACATACTATGACTCTGTCTACTTGATACAGAGCATCCTGAGTTTGAAACAACTAAAAAAAAATTCCGGAGAAGTGTCACAGAACTGTGTCCAAGAACACCTATAGAAGAAAAACAGAAAAAGTTAGTATAACGAATGCAATCACATCTCCATGACATTACCTACTTAATACTGGCACAAAATAATAATCATTACTCTTGGTCTACAAATGAAGAATTTGAGGCTACAGAGATGATGTCACCTGCCCAAAGTCAAAGTGTTGGGAAGTGGTGAAGTCAAGGTTAAGCATGAGTCATTTCTGTACACCTAATAACCACGCTGAATTATGTCCATCATTGCAGTATCTACAGAGAAGGCATTAAAAGCTGGACTTCTGTACCTTCTGTCTCTTCTTTAAAATGGGCTTGTCTCCATGGCATCCTACATTTACCCACAATGTTCTTTTCTTGCAACCAGAGACCAGGAGTCTGTCCTACTTCTGTGAATTGAAACTGGAGCCCAGGCTAGAATTTAATGTCATCACATTTTAATGTGTATTTAATAAGAAGTGAAGAAATTCATTGCTAATTAAGTAATTTTCTGCGCTGGAAAATCAGTGAAGGAGGAATTTAAAGAAAAAGATTTTCTTGCTTCTTTTAAATCACTGTATTTCCAACTTGTATTGAATGAGCCCTTAACATGGATATTTCTTAATAACAGCTCTACAGAAATAGCATTTTAATTTCTAATGATTTTGTTACTTGGTACCACAATTAAACTGAATATTTTAAAACTCAAATGTGCTGATGTGGGTCATATTGATAATTTTTAAAGATTATATAATTGACACATCCATATTATTTCAGAAATCTCTGGTCACCTATGACCTGGTATTGATCCAAACATAAGTAAAAAGTCTTAAAATTTATGTTATCATAGTTTAGAATAATTATCCCTATGTCTAATGCCAACCCTAGATAATCAAGGGATATTTGATCATATTAAATCATGATAAGCATATTCAGTATAGTTTATGAAAAATTTATATTATTACTTTTTAATTAGCATATACAAATATTTTAGGCCTCTCCAAATATTTTAGTTATTCTACAGTAATGAATATATCTATATTGCTTAGTGTCTTTAAACAGCTCTTTGGGAATTTCAGTTCAAACAGGAGAATTTGGACTAAATAATCTTCTAAATCCTTTTAAATTATTAAATATATATATATATATATATATATATTTTTTTTTTTTTCTTTACAGCACATTTGAGTTCCCTATAGGTCCTAGATGTTAGGCCTTTGTCATACATGAAATGGGCCAATATTTTTTCCCAGTCTGTGAGCTGTCTCACTGCTCTCTTGATGGTTTCTTTGGCTTCACAGAAGCCTGTCAGTTTGATGAGGTCCCACTTGTCTATCTTATCTCTCTCTTTTTTTTTTGAGTTGTAATCTTACTCGGTCGCCCAGACTGGAGTGCAGTGGCCGTTTAAGGCCACCGCAGCCTCGCCTGCTGGGCTCCGGCAATCCTTCCGCCTCCGCCTTCCGAGTAAGCGGAATTACAGGCATGTGCTACCACGCCCGGCTGATTTTTTGATGTATTGTACAGATGAGGTCTCGCTGCCCAGGCGGGTCTCGAACCCGCGGGCTCAGGCAATCCACTCACTTCAGCCTCCCAAAGGCATGGGATTACAGGCTGAGCCACCGAGCCCGGCCTATTTTATCTCTTACGACCTGGGAACTTCAGGTTTTGATCAGGAATTGGTTGCCAGTTCCAACTTCTATAAGGGTATCTCCTGCATTTTCTAAGATTCTTGTAGTTTGAGGTTTTATATTTAGGTCTCTGATCCATTTAGAGTTAATTTTTGTGTATGGGGATAGGTAGGGGTCTTGTTTCAATCTTCCGCATGTGGCCAGCCAGTTTTCTCAGCACCGATTTACTGAATAGGTTCCCCTCTCCTCAGTGGTTGGTGGTGGAGGCTTTGTCGAAGATGAGTTGGTTGAGAAATTGAGGTTTTGCTTCTGGAATCTCAATCCTATTCCATTGGTCTGTATGTCTGTTCTTACAAGACAGTTCTCCAAAGAAGACATATGAGCAACCAACACATGCATGGAAATATGTTCAGCCTCACTAGTTATCAAGGAGATGCGAATTAAAACTACACTGAGAGACCATCTAACTCCAGTCAAAATGGCCATCATCAAGAATTCAAAAAATAACAGATGCTGGAGAGGATGTGGCAAAAAGGGAACACTTCTACACTGTTGGTGGGAGTGTAAACTAGTCCAGCCTCTGTGGAAATCAGTGTGGTGATTCCTACAAGTTCTAAAAATCAACCTTCCATGTGACCTCACAATCCACCTACTGGGAATATACCCGGAAGAACTCAAATCACTCTATAAAAATGATACCTGCACACATATGTTTATCGCAGTACTGTTCACAATAGCAAGAACATGGAACCAACTGTGCTACCTATCAAAAGAGGACTGGGTTAAAAAAAATGTGGTACATATACACAATGGACTATAAGCAGCCATAAAGAAGAATAAAATCATGAACTTCATAGCAACCTGGATGGAATTAGAGTCTATAATACTGAGTGATCTTTCACAGAAACAAAGAACTGAGTATCGCATGTTCTCACTCATAAGTGGACCTTGAACAACTACCATAATACTATAAGAAAAGGATTGACAGTAGCAGAAAACTGTGTTGGGGGGGAGAGAGGCAGGAGGTGGGATTGACAGTAGTTGAAATCTGCCTGGGGAAGGGGGGCACACCTCATCAACAAGGGTACCAGCACAATGAATATTTGTATACTTAACCCTGAATTGTACCCCACAATTTTAAAATAAAAAAATTTAAAAGTTGATAAAATAAAATAAATATATTTGAGTTTCCTTATAAAGATTGCTTACTAATGGACAAGCTCATTTATTTATTCAACAAATATACTGCATACTCAGTACCTGCTCTATATACCATGCATTGTTCCAGGTAATTAGCTGTTCAGTGGAGAATCAGCAGTGAAGGATGGCATGGAAGTAATGGAGGCAAGAGAAGTTCAGGCAGGAGGTAATGACAGTTTAGACCTATATGCAATATTATCCCTATAAGATTTTCCCTATATGCAATATAAACATAATTTATCTGTATATACATTTATATGTTTTTGTAAATATGTATATATGCATGTGAAAATTTGTAAAATTTGCAGGTATATATTAAAGAGAGACTTAGGAGCATACTAGTGGATTAGAAACATAGTGAAAAAGAAAAAAAAAAGGACCTAAAGATGTTGCCAAGACCATTTCTTGGCATGCTCAAACAGAAAGATCAATTTGCCACTTACCTAAATGGCAGATAACTTAAGAATAAACCAGCTTGTGGGAAGTGAAAGAAGTTGGTTTGGGATAAATTACAGTTGAGAGTACTCACACAAATTTATAATGAGAGCATAAATTGTTACTACATTGAAAAACTGTCTAGGTTAATCTACTGAAACAACATATATACATACCCAAGAATTCTACTCTGAGATAAATGCCAAAGAGAGGCATGAACAAATTTCCTCCAAAAAAAGTTACAAGACATTTAACAGCAGCACTATTTATAGCACTGAAAAACTAAAAACAGACAAAATAATAAACAGTAGTAAATTCTAATTATTTATGCAATATAATATTTTACAGCATCATAACCATTTGAAACATCATGAATGCATACTGCAAATAATATTAAGGCAAAACAACACAAAATAATACCTATTACATGATTCCATTTAATAAAATTTTAAAACAAGCAAAATCTGCAGTATAAAAAAAATTGATAACTTGGAGGTGGTATTTATTGGAAAAGAACATAAGGTGTGTTACTGTGTTGCTGATAAATAGTTGTCTTTTTAGAAATTAATTGAACTGTAAAATCCTATTTAATATACTCTTCACTGGCTACATTTTAATCAAATATGAAATGTAGCATTATTTATCTGGTACATAATAACTTTTAAATGGAGATGCTGAAGAACCAGTAGCGTAGATGGACTTAGAGTTTTAGGGGAGACCTGAGCTGGGTATAAAACGGCGAACCATCCCGGCATATGAGATATAAAATCTGTGTGAAATCCCCAGGAGGATATGTAGATAGTGAAAAAAAGGTGTAAAGATGAATCTTGGGTACACCAAAGCTACAGTTTAGGGACATCAGATGTAACATATAAGTGACCCTGAGCCAGGGTGATCACAGTGACAAGATGATAGCAAAGTTGGAAGAGTCCAAAAGTCAAGCCAAAAAATGTGAAAAGTAACTGGCTGTTCCAATGATGCAGATGGGTAAATCAATATGATTTCATAGAGAAAGAAAGAAATACTTACTTAAAAGAAAGTACAGTGCCATGCTCATCATTAACAATACTATATAGCATACTTAAAGTTTTGCAAGTTGGATGATGTTATCAACATCATCATCTTCATCATCTTCATCATTATTAGAGAGTGTGTGGGAGCCAGGCACAGAGACTCATGCCTACAATCCCAGCATTTTGGGAGGCTGAGGCAAGCAGCTTGCTTGAGCCAAGAAGTTTGAGACCAGCTTGGCCAATAGAGTACAAAACAGACAAACAAACAAACCATAGCTAGGTGCGGTGGCATGTGCCTGTAGTCCTACTCAGTATGCTGAGGTAGAAAGATAACCTGAATCCAGATGCTTGAGGCTGCAGTGAGCCGTATTTTGGTGATAAGGCCACTGCACTCCAGTCTGGAAAACAGAGCAAGACACCAACTCAAGTAAATACATAAATAAATGAAGTGGATAGGAGAAGAATTTTTGAGGTTAAGGATCTGTTTATGGCATAGATTGTGATGATGGTTTCATGAGTATATATTTATCTCCAGAATCATCTAGGTATATACATTAAATATGTCTAGTTTTTTGCATATCAAATGTACCTCAATAAAATATTTTTTTGAAAAAGGAACTCTGTTATCACATTTAGCTAGATTACAGTCAAAGCTCAGACATACGAAAACCTCTTGGTTTCTGATATATTTTAAAACATTGCCTTTCATCCTCAGAATCTTTTTTGAAAAATAAAGTTTATATTTTCTTGAAAGCAAACACACACACACACAGAGAAAGAGAGACAGAGAGAGAGAGAGAGAGAGAGAGAGAGAGAGAGAGAAGAAATAGGGAAGATTCAACAGGAAAGGGCTTAGGAAAAATTAGTCCATAAATAAAGGACTCATCCTTGAATAGACTTGGGGAGGGTTCATACACAGCAAAGAGAACAAAGACAGAATATTTATTGAGTGGCACATGAAGGATAGTCAAAGCGGACATTATTTTATGATGGTTAATAGTGACTCTGTGGGATAAGGAAGACCTTTACCTAAAAGTGAACAGAAGGGAATAAAGGCTTAAAGGATCAACTGCCTGTTTAGAGGAGTTGCTCATGAGAATTTGTTTTATTATCATAAATGGGATGATAAGAAAGATTAATCTGGCAAAGATTTACCAGGTCGTGAATGAAGGTAATTCATTTCATGGCCTAGGTGCCTTCTATTGTTCTTTTTCTCCCCCTTTTAAAATCTAAAATTATAATAATATATAAATAATTGAGACAAACATGAAAAAATAAAAGACCACCAAGAAAATACCAAGTTTTGGGTAAATTTTTCATCTATAGGAGAGTATCAAAAAAGAGAGCAGATGTTTTCCAGTTTCAGGAAATTAAAAATAGTGTGATATGTGTTTATGTGTATGTGATTTTGTCTGCATGTGTTTTCACACCGCCAATTTTAATTGTTTGTTTCCTTGACTGTAAAGATATAAGAGTTAATGAGTTCTTCATTGTTCACTAATTGTGTACTTAAGAGAACTCTCAGGCAGCAATTGTAAATTGCTGCTTTACTTCAATGTTTGTGTATTTCAGTGCAAATAATCACAGATACATCTGTTCTCACATAAAGCAAACTGCTTATGCTATGGAAATAAACAGATGCAGTGATCATTAAAAATCATCATGGTGGATTTGGCTGATTAGAATTTGGTGGCTTTTACTTTTAATATAAGGTATCTTTAAAACTCATATCAATATATCTATATATTTACATTCATATAGTGAAGGCAAATATGAAAAGTCATGCTGCCTACATGGAGAATCAAACCATTTCATCCAAAGGAGGATTGGAAAATTAAAAAGATTTAAAAATAATTTCAAAGGAGTAGCATCAGCACAATGATGTTGTAGGCAGCTTCCAATGCCCATGCTTCCACAGAAACAAGCAAAAAACAAGAAAAGTGGACAGAATCAACATCAGAACTCTGGAGAATAGCAACAAGTTCACTGCAGCCAAACACTGAATCAAGAAAATGCAATTTTAAAACATTAGAAAAGCTTTGCTGCATTTTTCTTCTACTTGCACCACTCACTTTTAATAATGAGTAGAACATTTAAAGTGAAAATCTATTTAAAAAACAGAGGACTTAAACAATGCTATGAACCTACAAATACTTCATAAATAATATAAACCTATAAACAATACTATCAATTAAACCTAATAGGCACAAACAGAGCTACTCATAAACAGCAGAACAGAAATGCTAATCAAGTGTACAGGAAACATTCTCTATGATAGACCAGTTATGAGGCCATAAAATAAGTTTTATATATATATATATATATATATATATATATATATATATATATCGCCTTTCTTAGCCACAATGGAATGAACCTGCACATAAATAACAAGGAAAACTAGAAAATTCACAAAAATGTGGAATTAAAACAACAACATCTTAATAATACAAGAGATCAAAGAATAAAAAAAGAGAAATTATAAAATACTTAGAGATAAATGAAAACAAAAGGATGCAATGAAGGCCATATTCAGGGGAAAACTTGTAGCAGTAGCTACTTATATTTAAAAAAGAGAAACAGTTCCAATTAATAACCTAACTTTAAACCTCGAGAAACTAAAAAGAAGCACAAACTAATTCCAAAGTTAGCAAAAGAAACAGAATAATAAAGATTACAGTGAAAATAAATAAAATAGAGGTAGAAAAAACAATAAAAACAATCAAGACATTAAAAGTTGGTGTTTTGAAAATATCAACAAAATTGATAAATCTTTAGCTAGAAGTGACAGAGAAAAAGCTAGAAAGGACGCAAATAACTAAACTCAAGACTGAAAGTAGAAACCTTGCTATTGATTTTACAAAAATAAGAACATTATAAAAATACTACAAAAAATTATATGCCAGGAAATCACATAACCTCTCTGAAATGGAAAAGTATTCCAAGAATCACAAAGTTACAAAAACTGACTCAAGAAGTCATACAACACTTGATATACATATAAGAATTAAAAACATTAAATAAAAAATAAAATGATAATAATAGCAATAAAAACAACAATAAACCCGTCTCAGAAAAGTCCAAGGCCAGATATTTTCACTGGTGAATTCCACAAAATATTGTTTTTCTCAGAATCTTCACATAGAAGAGGAAAGAACACTTCTTAATGTATTATTTGAAGTCAGCATTACCCTGATACAAAAGTCAGCTAAAGTCCTCATAAGAAAATGTAATTATATGTGCAAAAATCTTCAACAACAGTACCAAATCAAATACAGCAGCATATTTAAAAAATGCATATGTGTGTGTATATATATATACATATATATATATATATATATATATCCCTACAAATTGAAAATAGGCACTCAAAAAAGTACATGAACATGCTTGTTCAGAATAGCATTCTTCAACAGCCAAGAAGTGGAAGAAGCCCAAATGTCCAACGATGAATAAATCGAAAAAATTGATGTATATACATTAATTGGAATATTATTCAGAAATAAAATGTAGGACTGGTATGTTAAAAAATGTGGATTTACTTCCAAAATACTATAAGTGAAATATAAACGATATCTTAGGTGGTTCAATATAAAAATATCTATTAGTATAATTAGGCTATATTGATCAAAGGAAAAAAATGATCATCTCAATAGATACAGGAATAGCAGTTGTCAAAACCTAATACCCTTTCATGATAAAACCCCACTAAACCTACTAAGAATAGAAGGAATAATTTTAAAAAATAGAATTTTTTAATAAAAATACTCACTGCTAACATACTTACTGGTGAAAGGCTGAAATATTTTCTCCAAGATTAGGAACAAGACAAGGATGCTTATTTTTGCACCTTGTATTCATCACTGCATGGAAATTTTAACCAAAGCAGATATGTATAAAGAAAAAATAAAAGATGTCCAAATTGAAAAGGAAGAAGTAAAATTATTTCTATTAATAAATGATGTGTTACTACATATAGAAATTTAAAATAATTCACAGAAAAAGCTATTAATGCCAATAACAATGTCAGTAAAGTTGCAGGGTACAAAATCAACAAGCAAAAATCAGTTGTGTATCTATACAACATATTTTAAAATCTAAAAATAAAACAAAATAGCAATTTCATTTACAATAGCATTTAATGAAATAAAAATGTCTAAGAATAAAATTAACTACAGAGATAAAAGTCTTTCCCACTAATAACCATAAAAAATTTCTGAAGAAAATTAAAGAATACCTAAATAAGCAAAATTACTTCCTTTCTTTGTGAATTGGGAGATTTGATGGCATTAAGAAGTTATTACTACCCAAAGCAACGCAGTTATTTAATGGAATCTCTACCAAAATCTGAACAGTTATTTTTGAAAATATGAAAAAACTGATTTGCAAATTAATATGAAATTGTGAGAGACCCCCAATATTCCAAACAATCTTATGAAAAAGTAGCAATGTCAGAGGAGTCAGATTTTATAATTTTAAAACTTAATACTAAGCTACAGTACTCAAAACACTGTGGTACTGGTATAAGGACAGACATATACACCAATGAAACAAAACTGTTAGCCCAGAAACCCAACCATTTATAGCCAACTGGTTTTTAGCAAAGACCCAAGATCATTTGATCATCCCTCTTCCTCCCAAAAAGTTTCATTAACAATGTACTTTGGCAATTGAATACCTACATGCAAAAGTGTGAATCTGGACCCTTACCTGACATCTCATGCAAAAAAAAAAACCTCAAATGGATCAACAACTTAAAAACTTGAACTAAAATACTTTTAGAAGAAAACATGGCATAAGTCTTATTGAGCCTGGGTTTAACAAATAATTCTTAAATATGTCACAAAAAAATCAACAACAACAAATAGATAAATAAAACTTCACCAAAATTAAAAACTTTTTAATGTCCAAGGTAATTATTGAGAAAGCGAAAAGACATTCTATAGAGGAGTAGAAGACATTTGCAGATCCTATCTCTTAACAACTCAGTGACAAAAGACAACTCAAAAAACGTCAAAGGACTTGAATAGACCTTCTCTAAAGAAGATATGCAAATAACTAACAGACACATGAAACAATGGTCAACATCATTAGTTACTGGAAAATCAAATTACAAGTCAAAACCATAGTAAGATACCATTTCACACTACTAGGATAGCTATTTTTTATTTTTAAATGAAAGTAACCAGTGTGGGCGAGGATGTGGAAAAATTAGAACCATTATGCATTGCTAGTGGGAACGCAAAATGGTTCAGCTGCTGTAGAAAACAGGTTGACAATCCTTCAAAAATTTAAACAAAAAATTATTCTGTGATGCCTCAATAGCATTCCTAGATATATATCCCCCCAAATTGAACACAGGCACTCAGACAAGTACATGCACATGCTTGTTCAGAATAGCACTCTCAACGATAGCCAAAAAAGTGAAAAAAGCCTAAATGTCCATCAATGAATGAACAGATAAATTAATTGATAATAAACAATAACTGGAGTATTTTTCAGCAATAAAAATGAATGACTTGTATGTATAACAATATGGATGGACCTCCAAAACATTATATTATGTCAAAGAGCCAGATACAATGTTGTATAATTCCATCTGTATGAAGTATTCAGAAGAGACAAATTAAGACAGAATACAGATTGGTGCTTGGCAATGACTGAGAGAAGGGAGGGTGGAAAAAAATGGCTAACTTAGAATAAAAAGTTTCACCTAGAGTAAAACTTAGAGGTTTTACTTTGAAGCGTTGGAAACAACATGTAATTAAATGGAACTGGTAGTTATGCAACATTGAGAATATCCTAAGTGATTTTAAAGTGTTCACTTTAAAATGGTTTTAATTTTATGTCATGTGAATTTCACTCCATAATTACGTTAAAATTTCAAAAATAGCTATTGAAACTTATGACAATATGTTTATAAATTTGGGGTTATTAAAATAGGCTGAAAACCAAGACTTGACTCAAATATTTGTTATAAATAATAGCAGAAATATAGTTGGCATTCACAGTCAGATTTAATATATTTACTTGAAAATATGAATTGCACTTTATTGGTTTCCTTTATTCAAGGGCATGGCTTTTAGATGCCCTATTTAAGTTTATTGAACAGATATTTATTGAGTACCCACTAAGTGTCAGGTTTTGTTTGTTTGTTTTTTGGGGTTTTTTTGAGTCGGAGTCTCACTCGGTTGCCCACACTGGAGTGCAGTGGCCACTCCCGGCCACCGCAGCCTCGACCTGCTGGGCTCCGGCGATCCTTCCGCCTCAGCCTTCCGAGTAGCCGGAATAACAGGCATGCGCTACCACGCCCGGTTGATTTTTTGATTTGTTGTAGAGATGAGGTCTCGCTGCCCAGGCGGGTCTCGAACCCGCGGACTCAGGCAATCCACTCACCTCAGCTTCCCAAAGGCGCGGGATGACAGGCTGAACCACCGAGCCCGGCTTAAGTGTCAGTTTTATTCTTCTTGATGAGTATATGGAAGTGAATGAAACAGAATAAAAAAAAAAAAATTGCTGTCCTGGAGAGCACATTCCAAATGGAGGAGAAAGACACAATAATGAGCAAGATAATGAAATAAAATCTGTAGGACATTGGGTAACAGTGAGTTCTAAGATAAAACTTGAAGGTGAAACTGAAGATAAAAACTGAAGCTGAGAGTTTTGGTAATAGAGTGGTATTGAGAACTTAGATGGGAGCAAGCAGAAATTTTGGATTGAGTGGCCAGAAAAGTTCTCACTAAGTAGATAGTTTGCTTGAATAAATACTTGAAGGAAGTGAGACACTGTACACTATAGACTGCATCCAGATTTAGAGCAGGGATCTGGAGCTGAATTGCCAGGCCAGGTCTTCCATTCATTGTCAATTCATTTTACACGTCAGTGCATCCATTTTCTAATTGTTGCGATGATTAAAGAAATTAATGTGGAGTTCCCAAAGTGGAAACTATGTATGTGTTATTATCATTAATACTGGAACACACAAGAATGTGAAGTCTCTACGATAGAAGTGATGTGGTAAAAACATCTCAGTGAAGAATGAGGAAAAGCTATCAAGTGTGCTGAAAAACAATTTTTCATTTAAAATATTATATTTTCCAATATAGTACACAAATATTTTTTACAACACTGACAATCCAATTCTTTAAGCAAGGTACTCATTTTAGAACCTTTAATAATGAGCTAAGAGGAAAATATATTGAAATTTGGGGTTAAACCATGAAAATGTTATATAGTTTTTTACAGTGATAACTTATACATTACAACTTTCAGATGTTAATTGTTAATAAAAGTATTAGATCAGCTGAACGTAGTATAGCTGTTATTGTCACTCAATAGGTTTACGGTGATAGAAATAAATCCCTGTGTTTTGTCACGTATTTTGGATAGCAATATAAATTTGCATCTTTGTCAGCTGAGATGTCATTTCAGGTTTAGGGTGTGTTTTAGTCTGTGAACTCTGATTTCTACCATTTAAATTGTTATTTTTCTGAAATGTGAAGTAATATGTAACAAGAGCAACAAGACATCCTATAAAACATACACATAGTGAATAGGGAGATTATGAGTATTTTATGCTCTCTTTTTCTATTTTTAAGACTTTTCATGGTGACCTTCTGTGTATTTTATATTCAGAAATAAACATGTTTTCAAATAAATCAACAGAAAAGAAAACATGTAACTAAAAGTAGAAAGCAATTTGCAACAAAGTATAGAATGATGAAGTTAGAAAAAATCTTTATGTATCTATATTGTTTTAATAAATTAAAATGTCACTTTTTTGAAATGAACAAGCACTGTGATTGTACTTTTTATCCTTAAGGTACTAGATAGGAAATTATTTGAGAAAAGGAATGATCACCTACAATCAGAGCATGGATTTTTGTACTAACTTCTCATAGATGCCTTGCAAAGATTTACTGTGGGCTGTACATTTACCTTTGATACACTGAGTGACAATTACAGAATGTATGAGGGAAGCTCTACATCACATAGAATGTGGCCTTGAACAAGTAACTTCTCTGTATGTTTCCATTTTTATCATCTATAAATATGATAAGTGTCCTAGATTATCTCTTTTATTACGTAGCCAATTTAGTTAAATAGAGGTTCTTCACGTTTATCAAGTATAACCTCAAACTAAAGTCCATTTAACAATCTTCCCTGCTTGTACCCACATACATTAGAAATCAAGTGAATAAAATGTGTAATTATTTATAGCAGTCAAGAACATATACACATCATCCTGTGTGCAAACTTAGCTACATTTATTTAGGTTTGCAGATTTAAGATGACTACAAATGGTTGAGAATAGAGAGGCAGTACAGCCACAAATGAATTACTAAGTGACACATCAACCCAAACCAGGAAAATCAAGTGCAATTCTTCTTTTCCATTAGGTGTATTTGCATATAGTACAATTTATATAGGGAGGAAAAAAAAGGCATTCTTTCACTCCAAACAAGTCCCTATTGCTTCTTGGATGGGTTATTGTGGGCACTGATGATTATGCACAATCGTGTGCTTTTATACTTGTGATATTTTTGTCTTTTTAAAAATCTACACACAAAATCAAAGTATCCTTTGGCCAATACTATGAACCTTCTGTTTATCAGTTTATAGGTAGCTGAGATTTATTTTATGAAAGAGAGAGTATTGTCCTGTTTAAACAGAAGAATGCACAGGGTGCTTCTGAGTTTGTATGTGAGCTGGTGTTTCAGGCTCACCCTTCCATATCTGGAAAGCCAAGGTCAGCGATGACATGATGACATGGGGCACCTCTTGTAGTGGCTGCTCTCCAGAGCAGCCTGTCCTCTGCCTGATCTAGCTGTAAGTTGTCAGTTAGACAAGAAAGGTAGATATCTTTTCCCTTTTTCTCAGAAGACGTCTGAGGTTATGTTCAGTCATTTTTGTGCAGAATAAATAGGAGGAGGAGGAAAAGGAGGACAAAGGAGTTAAACGCAGGGAGAATAAAAAATAGAAAAAACGAAAGGAAATAAAAGGGGTAAGTGGGAAAATCAGGGAGAGCAGAAAAAATGTTATAAGAAGTGAGTAACAAAAGAGATTATAGAGAGGAAGTGAAAAACGAAAGTGGTAACATACAAAGGGGACCCCCAAAACACTGGAATGATCTTGTGGAGGGCTGACACCTTGTGGGACAGACTTCCCCCACTAGGTAATCGGTCTAGGACTCCATCAACATCCGTGTACGCTAGTGTTGCTGTGAGAGGCTGCATTCAGTTTCAGAGAATTTTTTTTTGGAGATTCTTTCAGGGCGTTTGCCCATTTCGTGATGAGTGATTTACCAGTGCACCTGCTCACACAGCACTGACTGTTCAGCAATTTTGGCCCCAAATGGCATGGCCCCATGCCCCACCTTCCCTGTTCACCCAATCTTCCTTGAGCAATGATTTTTCGTTTCCTCAGACTAAAAAAGTCCTCAAAGGGAAACATTTTGCTGATGTGGAAGAGATGAAGCAAAAAATGGCAGAAGCATTTTTAGTGCTTATTTAGGTGTCAGAATTGGCAAGCACAAAAACTGTTTCAAGCAGTGGGGAAAATATCTCAATAGATCTATTTCATCAAATGGAGAGGACTTTGAAGGTGACTGAAATGTAAACATGTAAGAATGAATACATGAGTTTTATAAAGTCTGTGGCTTTGGGGGTACCCCCTCATATTACAGCTATCCCACATTCTCCCTTATATTCAAATTGCGGGGTCCCGCCCCGCAAGGGTCGTGAGATCTCCTGAAGGAGAGACGGATAGGCGAAAGACAAAAATCTTATACCCGGACACCTGCTTCCTGAACAGATGACAATTTAATGTTAGTTAACACAGAGCTTTTATACCATTCGTAAAGGGGCAAGACAAAGAAAATTCCTTCACGTACATATCCTCTACAAGTTACCACCATCTAGTGGTCTTAGCAATAAACAAGCCAAGAACCCTGTAAACATTCGGACAATGAGTCTTATTCATAAGGCCAAAGATGATAGTTTTAGTCCAAAGTCCCGAATTACAGTCCTTGAACTGTCTCCAGAAAGTTTAGCAGTAGTCTTCCTTCTGGGGCTTTATGTCCTTCAGAGTTCTGTAATCGCCTTTGTTGTCCAGGTGTCTTCGTTACTTTTCTCTTATCCTGCAGTGCTTGTTTCTAAAGAAAACTCAAAAGAAGCTTTTAGTAATGGTTCTCAGGCCCCCAAGGTTGCTTTCTGTCTTTAGCTAAGTTATCATAAAAGTGTCTGATTAGTATATTATGAGTTCAGTGAAAACCCACTCTATAAATGTTAACTTAGAGTTTTAACTATTGAATTAAGTAAAAACCTTAACGATTGATCTTTATCCTAAGTCAGTGAAAACAGTGTTATAAATCACCCACATAACTCCTAGATAAGTGTTAGAACTTATAATGAATTCATAATGAACTTACTGTAAACTTGTGCTTCTAAAAAACCTTGTGTCTAAACACTAAACTACATAATTCTAAATCAAATAAGGAGTGAGTATACTTATACCATTTTTTACTCAAGCAATATCTAGTAACTTATAACCAAGTGAAAGAAAGCATTCTTGATGTGCTTCAGAGTTTAACCCTTGCATATGTCAGAAAAGGCCAAGCAGCATAGTGGGAAAACGGAAAAATGAACCATGACATTCTCAGGTTAGCTGTGAGTACTCCGCATAAACATGCCATTTTCTTCTTCCACGACTGCACAGAATTTCTTCAGCCGTACCAACAGCAAGGATGGAGGATAGAAGGGCCTCAGCTGCCCGGACTCGCTTTGCGGCCGGGGGTCCTCAGCGCACCTGGACTTTGTCAATCAGGCGGGCCTCCAAGGCTGGCTCCCAACATCAAATAATGTTTTTCTTTTTTTCTTCTCAAAAAGTTTTTGTTTTTTAATTTTTTTCCTCTTTTTCTTTTCAAAATTTGTTTGCTTCTTTTCCTTTACGAATGTTTCCTACAATAAAAATACAATCACTATATCTGTTTTTTGAGTGGGAGTCTCACTCTGTCACCCAGGCTGGAGTGCAGTGTCACACTCGCGGCCACTGTAGCCTCGACCTGCTGGGCTCATGCAATCCTTCTACCTCAGCCTTTCAAGTAGCTGGAACTACAGGCGAGTGCTACCACGCCTGGCTTATTTTTTGATTTATTGTAGGGATGAGGTCTCACTAAGTTGCCCAGGCTGGTCTCGAACCCCTGAGCTCAGGCAATCCTCTAGCCTCAGCCTTCCAAAGTGCTGGGATTATAGGCTTGAGCCACCGCACCCAGCCACAATTATTAGCTTTGATAGAGAATGGCTACATTTTTGCCCAACTTATTTTTTGTGTGTGGTGGGGAACAAAATCAGACTATATTTCCCAACTTCCTTTACAGTCAATGGAGACATAAGAGTGACATCCTTCCAACGGGCATGTGGAGGAAGTGATGTGTGTCACTATTTAGTTGAAGTGGTTAAGTGATGTGAATACTAAGAGATTCATTCAAAGATGTATAATACTCACATGCTGAAAACTATGAAGTAAAATAATACTGAAATCCTTTTTACTCTTTCCACATCACACAAAAGACAAAGCTTAGTCTAAGACCATAAGACCCATGAGCATACAAACCTCAAAATAGAAGAAAAATCATTTCCTGAAATACTACAAGACTAGGAATATAAATGCAATGAATTCTTATGTGACTGAGAAATAAAATTTCATCTCTATTGAGATGTAAGGGATTATTCTCAATTGCTATTACCCCAAAATAGCAAACTCATTCCTGGACACTTGTAATAGTCATTTCCTCTTCATTTTTTCATTTAGAAGAGTTATTTACAAATATATTTTCCATTAGTTTAATTATTATTTTATTCCACAACTACCAAAGTTAGTTTTATCTCTTCTATTCTGGCATCTCATTGTGTTTTACCATTGACAATTACTTTATTTTTTACTTGGTTGAAATAGTTTAAAACTTTATTTTATACTATTTTGAATCACGATTTATCTTTGAAATTCTTGACCACTGATCGCTTTTGAAAACTCCAACCACTCTAGTTTAATGAAACCACTTGATTTTATTTTCTACTTACCTGGATCTTTTTTTGAAGAAGAAGTAAAAATGTTTTTATTTGCAGATAGCCAATTGTCCATGTAAGAAATCCTAAGAAATATACAAATAGTTGCCAGAACTAAAAAGGGAGGTCAGCAAGATCAAAGGATACCAGAGCAATATACAAAAATTAATTGCACTTATATATACTAGCAACAAACAATTAGAAGTTTAATTTTAAAAATACAAATACACCATTTACCATCGTGTCAAAAAAAATGAATACTCAGTGATTCACCCAAAGATGTATAATACCCATATGCTGAAACCTATGATGTAAAATAACACTGAAATCAATTAAAGAAGATCTAAATAAACAGACATGTTGTGCTCATGACTGAAAGACTCAAAATTGTTAATATCCCACTTTCCCCATATTGATCTAAAGATTTAATACAATGTAAATCAAAATCAGAGTGATTTCCTTATACATTTTAGAATCACCTAACTGGATCTTTACAATCCCTCTGATAACTACTTTTTTGGCCACCATTCCTCTGCAACTGTTGAGTTCATCCTTAAAATGCTTCCTGTTCCTCTCTAGATTCTACTCCACTTTCATAGCTTCAACTAAAAGTTGTATAAATAATTTTACTTATTTATGTAACTATATCTGCATACCTGTATGCATATGTTCATATTAAGTAGTTATAGATATGTAGAAACTGATATATTAAGTCTAGAATTTTTGATGATTTCCATACCTATACTTCTATCTATAACTGGGCATCTCTAGTCAATTGTCACATAAACATGTTGATATTAATATGCCCCAAATTTATTTTTGTCACTTGATTAAACCTACTTATCTTCCTTCTCTTGCTAAATGGTCTAACTCTATTCAATAACAAAACAACAACAATAAAACTGGAATCTGGCTGGGCACGGTGGCTCACGCTTGCAATCTCAGCAATTTGGAAGGATGAAGTGAGAGGAATTGCTTGAGCCCAGGAGTTCAAGACCAGCCCAGACAACCTCATCTCTAAAAAAAAAAAAAAGTGGAATCTGGAATCTATTATTGACATTTTCTTCTTTATGTTCTATTATCAATGTATATATTTATCAATATTCAACTGATATTTCTTTAATAATTCTCACCATCACATTGACAATTACATTCTTGGCTTGGTCAATCATTATTTTCTTAAATGCATTAATGTAGCTGCTTAAATAAATTTTTAGAAATTTGTGTTAGTTTTCTGTCACAGCCATAACAAATACCACAAATTCAATGGTTTAAAACAATAAAAAAATTGCATTATTTTGCGATTCTTCCCAGAGGACCACACAGGACTCAAATGAAGGTGTCAATATGCTGAATTCTTACCCTGGAGGCAGCAGAGGATGGTTCCATAAAAGGAGAAGATCGGTTTCCTGCTCACGTACAGTTGGCAGAATTCAGTTCTTTCAGGCAGAACCAATGGCCAGTTTTATTGGTGGCTGTAACTCTGAGGGCCACTCCCAGCCCTTAGAGGCTTTCCTGACCCTTAGCTCGCCTTTCTGATCCTTCCTCCATCTGCAAAGCAAGCTCAGTTGGTGGAATATTTCTCATGCTGCATCTCTCTGACCGACACTTCTGCCTTCCTTTTTGGGTTTTGGAAATTCAGGTTTTAGACGGAGACAACCCAGGTGATCCAGAATAATACTCTCTTTTCAATGTTTTAAATCCCATGGGCAAATTTTATTTTTGCCTATAAGGCAACACATCCACAGGATCAGGGCATTAAGATGTGCCCATCATGGGAGGGGAGTTATTTTGCTTATCATACTATGTGTCTTTCTGCCCACAGACTTATCTCTTTCAAACCCTTGACACATAACTGATTGAATACTTGATAAGAATGCAAATCAAGGCGATTAGAAGCCCATTGCATCTATGCCTCTCTGCTGAAGAAACGAGACAATTCTTTGGTGGTTTCCCTTTGTCTTCAATGTTAAATTCAAATTTTATAAAGTCATGAGAACCTGATACATACAATGGCATTAAGTCTTAAAAAAAACAACAAATTGTATAAAATCATACATGAGGCAGGCTTTCCTCAATATGCCTAGTTCCCTGAGAGTAACATCTCTCCATTAATATATGACTTACCTAAGGGAGCTATAATATGAACAGACTTATCATATGTCGCCTTCAAAAAAGCCGTGTTCCCAAAAGTCATTGCATTTAGACAAGCTACTCCCGCAATGCCAAACCTTCTCAACTTTCCCCCCAATCAGTATTTGTTTGATAAGGTATCTTCATCCTGCAAAACCTGGCTCAGCATCACTTCTTCAAGATGAAGTTCATTACTGAAGTATCCAGGTTGAGCTAGATGCTCCCCAAATATTTCTTGAAATGTGGTATGCTTCCTTTGTTTCACATTACATAGTAATAAATTTTTGATTCTGTGACAATGGTAAAAGGAGACAAAATACATCACTTGTACTTCCAATCATTTGTTTTGTTAACAGACATATTTTGTTAACGGACATATTTTGCTAATGGTAGAGCAATTAAGGGAATAATAAGAGACACCAATAGCAGGCCAACTTCTGTATAAAAAAAGTATGAAAAAAGAATAGGAGAGAGTTTGGAGAATAGAAAATTATCAGAAGAAAGAGTGGTGACTAGGAATAAAATCAAAAGAACGTCAGGGCCTAAAATTTTCCATGCCCTATGGGCATTTAGTGAAGAAAAACAAATGTCAAGATGAATTTTTAGAAAGACTTCTGGGTTCTGTGAATTCGATTTCATTTTTCCTACACCTGGATGATAACCCATTGTAAATTATGTGAACACTATGCCTTAATTACTCTGGTAATAGGTATGTAACTTAAAGTGCAAGAATGAAGGTTTATTTTTATGTAGCTTATACCCCTCCGCCCTTTTCACTAAATTGAGAATTCCAGGGGAGTAGAAATGGCTTATTATTTATCTTTGTATGTAAAGATTTAAGCTCCACTTAGGTAATTAGAACATGTTTAAAAACACAAGTGAAGCTGTAGCTCTGTAAATTCTCTTCATTGTTCTTTTCTGACTTATCCTGTCTCTATTGACACAATTTCGAGTACATTTATCTTAGCTGAATTGGATCCTATAGAAAGCAGAACTCGTCAGTGATACACTTGGATATTTAGCTGTGAAGATTTCCAAGCAAAGTGTTATGATTCAGTCTTGTTATTTCTTGTTGCTTATAGCAAAAAAATAATGCAAAGAGGAAAATAGAGGGAAGAATTTTCAACCACAAAGGAATGAAGACAATGAGATTTAGGAAGTTCTCAGCCTGTCCAGACTTCAGAAAACGCTGAAATTAAGAGAGTCTCTGACGGTCAGAAAATCGTAATCTGAAGAGAAAGTCAAAGGTGTACCAAGACAGCTGTTGGCTAGTAGTTTGCAAATACCAAGAAGTCAGAGTATTCTATCCCACAGAGGTCTGTTTGATGGGATTAGAAGTATGATTTATAGATTCCTCAGCCTATTAAACAGAAGCCAAAACACAGAGATGAAATTATTTATGACCTGTGGAGAATCTTCTTGTCAAATGGCATGTATTTCTGTGACATGCATGAGAGAATCATAATATTTTCAAGAATTGTATACCAGCAGAAACACTGCTAGCTGGGACTGAAAGGGTCGGAGAATGAAAGAAGGCTATAGGATTTCCACAGTTCTACAGGCAGAAACTAAGCTGATAAAATTACTCACCTACAAACATGTGCCACTTTGCAATAAAAAGGAATTTAGAGCCAAGTCCAGAACTGTGAGCCCAGGGGGCGGAAATACGAGTCACAGAAGATTATTCCCAGGCTTTGAAACCGAATGGAGTTTTGCCCTGCTGGATTTCAAAATTTCTCGGAATGACGACTTCTTTCATGTTTCATTGTCTCCCCTTTAGAGTGGGAATTTCTGTGACTGTTCTGCAATGCCTGTTTTGTCATCGTATTTTGAGAGTATGCAACTTATTTGCTATTTTTACAGGCCCATAAGTAGAAATATTACTATGAGGTGAAGCATACCTGTTTTCATCATATCTGATACAATAAGATATGGGATTGTTGCGCTGACTGAACTTAAGCATTAGGATTTAAACTGATTCTGGGATGGGTTAAAGCTTTTGGTGATATTGGGAAGGGGTAAATGTATTTTGCATGTGGGAAGGATGTAAATCTTTGGAGACTAGGAAGTGGACTTATGGTAGACTGGATAATGGTCCACAAAGATGTTTATATCCAAATCTCTGTAACTGGTGTCTGTGTTACCTTACAAGGCAAAGGGTGTCTGCAGATGTGTTTAAACTAGGAAGGGGGAATTAGCCTACATTGTCTGGATTGGCCCAATATAACCACAAGAGTTTTATAAGAAGGAGGTAAGAGTGTCAAAGTAAAGAACAATATGATGTAGCAATAGAAATAGAGGTTATAGCAGTTTGACCACGAGTCAAGAACGCAGGCAGTTTCTAGAAGCTAAATGAGGCAAGAGGAGGTTTTTACTTCAGAGGCTACAGAAGGAATCAGTCCTGCTGACATCTTGACTTTAGTTCTCCATGACTTATTTTAGACTTCTGACCTGCAGATTTGTAAGCTCATGTGTTTTGTTATATTAAGATGAACTTTGTGGTGACTGGCATACTACCCTTAGGAAATTAACAGACCTTGTTTTCCCTTTTGGAAAAGGCCAATGATGATTTATTTCTATCCATCACCCATGTTCAGACCAATGTCTATCTTACACCTCAAACCTCTCCAGATACCTTTATTCTTCCCTAGTTATTATTTTCAACTCATCTTGCATTCTTATATATGTGTTTATAAATTTATAATTTCAATATGGAATATGTATCAGAAAACAGATGGTGCTAATAACCATAAGATTGTCCACCAAAAACTGGGTGTTATGGTTACCCTAACAGTAGTAAAGTTTCCACTCCAAAAATAAGCCAAAGAGAACTTGTGAATTAAACCACATTCTTATGAAAAATTTAAATACTATGAAAAAACTTTAAAAAGACTAATAAGATGAGGAAATGGAGAAATATCATTTAGAAAGATGAAGAATGAAAGGAATAAGAAGGGCTTGTCTTTTTGATGGCTTGCAGCAGTGATCTGTTTGTTTCCAGCCTGAAGGTATAAGAACTCAGGCTGAGAGAAATTAGCTTAATAGGCTACAGGCAGGTGGAATCTTCAATGATTTTCCAACTGCATCCTGAGTTTCATATGTGTACCAGTTGACTTCTCTTTGAGTTTTCTATTTAAAAAAAGCAATCAGCAGTCAATATATTATTGATTGTCTAATTTGACTTTGACTAAATCATAGTTGATCAACTTGTCCAAATCACTGTTCGTCTTGGTGCCATAGAAATCTAAACATTTATTGTTGCTGTTGTTTTAACTTTGTCTTACGTTTATTTGATTGAATTTTAGTACCTAGATTAGGAGAAATATAATAAGAAAATTTTATTATGTAACTACTTTCTCTTTCCTCAAAATTCTGGTTAATACATCAGAAGTTCAGTTGGAAAAGGTCTATTTTTACGTACTCTTATTGAAAAAGAAAGAGACTAATGTGTCTGGATAAAACATGAACAGAACTTAGAAAATGTTAGCTGTTTTTAAGACTGAAGTCATGAGCGTCTTATCCATTTAATATTCTATTTATGATATTTATAGATATGTAACACAGCTTATTTAAAACAAAACTATAACTACTTACAATTATTGCCTAACAAAATATTCTTAAACAATATTACTCTTTGGAACATTCAAGTACAGATGTATTTAACAAGAACAGATAAAAGTCTAAATTTAAAAAAATTAAGTTTATTTCAACAAACATAGTGGTATATGGTCTAAATATAGGCTGATTACAGGCCTATATTTAGGACTGGAGTTTCAGTTTGTGTAAAAGAATATTTCAATATTAAAAGGCATTATGGATCTGTGGGAAAAGAAAGATTAATTGAGAAATTATATGTACTATATCATCTGTAAAAAGTAAGTTTAATTATAAAGAATAGACTTAAAAATAACTATAAATATAATTATCAGGGTTTGCCAAAAATGTGGTTATATAAATAGTAAAAATATAATTTTTCAAAATTTTACTGTTTGCTTTAGTTTTCAGAGTAATATCTACTATTGGCTGTCTTTTTAGTGAGAAATACTTTACTGATAGTCTAAGTGATGTTAAAAGTAATGGCTGACATAATATACAGTTGATTTATGCAAGGATATTACCTAAGTGGTATATGATAGGGCTGTATCATGTTTTGCCTCCTACTGCTTTGTGTAACACAGAAGACTACTATTTGTTTTTTTAGTTTATTTCTCCTACTGCTTCATTCAGTCTTCAACATGTAATCTTCCATTTGTGACAACACTTCCGTCACTGAAGAAGGGATTTGATCTTGCAAATACAAGACAGAAACATCAAATATGTTAAAAAGCAGAGGACCTCAAATCTATTTATTAAAAGAGGGGACTGTTTTATAGACTCTTTGACATAATTTATTTTCTTCTTTTTTTATGTTATTTATTTTTTATTTTATTTTATTTTGGAGTTATAGGACACAAGTGGGGATTTATGACATAAGCAGGTTGCATGCAGGTGAAGTTTGGGCTTCTAGCTGGCCCTAACAGGGGACCAGATACCCGCTGGGCTTCTAGCTCCCTAGTGGACCATATATCCATTGTCTTGCCAAGTGCAACCCTCCTTTTACCATCTTTTCCTCCCCCAGCAGTGCCCAGCATCTGCCAATCCTACCCCTGTGGTAGTGTGACGGGTGTTAAGGACCCACTCGTGAATGAAAACATTTGGTACTCAGTTCTTTATTTCTGTGATAGTTCACTTAGTATGATGGTCTTCAGCTGCATCCAAGTTGCTTTGAAGGCCAGTGCATTTTCAATGGGCATCTGGGTTGGTTCCATGTCTTTGCTCCTGTGAATAGTGTGGCAGTAAGCATGCATGTGCAGGTGTCTTTTTATTAAAGCGATTTATGATCTTCAAGATATATTCCCAGGAGAGGAATTGCTAGAATGGAAGTTCAATTTCCAGCCCTTTCAAAAATCACCGCCGGGCTCGGTGGCTCAGCCTGTAACCCTGCGCCTTTGGGAGGCTGAGGTGAGTGGATTGCCTGAGCCCGCGGGTTTGAGACCCGCCTGGGCAGCGAGACCTCATCTCTACAATCAATCAAAAAATCAGCCGGGCGTGGTAGCGCGTGCCTGTAATTCCGGCTACTCGGAAGGCTGAGGCGGAAGGATTGCTGGAGCCGCGGTGGCCGGGAGCGGCCACTGCACTCCAGTCTGGGTGACAGAGTGAGACTCCAACTCAAAAAACAAAAAACAAAAAACAAAAAAAAATCACCGCACTGCTTTCCATAGACTTTTCATTCCTACCAATAGTGTAGAAGTGTTCCCTTTTCTCCGCAGCTATGCCAGCACCTGTTGCTTTCTGACTTATTAATGATAGTCACCCTTACTGGTGTTAGGTGGTATTTCATTGTAGGTTTAATTTGCATTTTTCTGATGATTGGAGAGACTGAGCTTTTTAAAATGTGTTTATTGGCTGCTGGTATGTCATCCTTTGAGAAGTGTCTGTTCATGTCCTTTGCCCACTTTTTTAATGGGGTTGTTGGTTTTTGTTTCCTTTCAAATTGTTTGATTTTCTCGTAGATTCTAGATGTTAGGCCTTTGTCAGATACACAGCTTGCAAAAAAATTTTCCCATTCTATAGGCTGTCTCTTTTACTCTCTTGATGGTTTCTTTTGTTGTGCAAAAACTTTTCAGTTGCATTAGGCCCCACTTGTCTATCTTAGCTTTTATCACAGCTGCTTTTGAGGACTTGGTCATGAATTAATTGCCTACTCCAAAAGTGTTCCCTATGCTTTCCTCTAAGGTTCTTGTAGTTTTACATTTACATCCTTGATCCATTTGGAGTTAATTACTGTATAAGATAATAGGTAAGGGTCCAGTTGCATTCTGCATGTGCCTATCCAGTTTTCCCAGCACCATTTGCTGAATATGTTTTCCATTTCCCACATGTTTGTATGTTTGTTATTGATGGCTTTGTCAAAGATGAGAGGATTGAAGGACCATGCTTTTATTTCCAAATGATTTGTCCTATTCCATAGGTCTCTATGCCTACTCCTGTACCAATACCATGTTGTCTTGGTTACTGTCACCTTGTTGTAATATAGTTTAAAGTCTGGAAGTGTGATGTCTCCAACTTTGTTCCTTGTGCTGAGGATTATTTTGGCTATTCTTTTTTGCTTTCATATGACTATCTGTATTGTCTTTTCGAGGTCTGTGAAAAACGATGTTGGTAATTTGATAGGTATTACATTGAATCTGTAGATAGCCTTGGGTAGGATAGACATCTCGACAATATTGATTTTTCCAATCCATGAGCATGGGATGTTTTTCCATTTGTTTGTGTCATCCTTGACTTCTTTAAGCAAAGTTTTGTAGTTCTAATTGTATAGGTCTGTCACTTCTCTGGTTAGGTGAATGACTCTGTATTTTGTTTTTGTGTGTGGCTATTGTGAACGGGATTGTGTTTTTTATTTGGTTCTTAGCCTGCTTGCTGTTAGTGTATAGAAATGTAACTGTCTTTTGAGCATTGATTTTGTAGCCCAAGACTTTACCATAATCATTCATCAGTGTGAGGAGGTTTTTGACAGACTCTTTAGGGTTTTCTAGGTATAGAATCATTTATCTGCAAAGAGGAATAACTTAATTTCCTGTTTCTCTATTTAGATATCCCTGATTTCCTTTTCCTGCCTGATTGCTTTGGCTAGGACTTCCAGTACTATGTTGAATACGGGGATGAGAGTGGGCATCCTTGTCTTGTTCCAGTTCATAGGGGAAATATTTTCAACTTATGCCCACTAAGCATAATGTTGGCTGCAGGCTTGTCATAGATGGCTCTTATTGTTTTGAGGAATGTTCCTTCAATGACTCAGTGTTCAAGAGTTTTATCAAGAAGGAATGCTGGATTTTATCAAATACACTTCTGTGTCTAATGAAATAATCATGTGGTTCTTGTTTTTATACCTGTTAATGCGCTGAATTATGTTTATGGTCTTGTGAATGTTGAACCAGCACTGTGTCCTGGTAATGAGGCCCAACTTGTCATGGTGGATGATATTTTCTTCAACATAAGTTCATAGGAAGGTTGTTTATAGACTTTTTTGGTCAAGCTATTTTTTTTTTAGGCTAATGAATAGGCAATATGGTGTTGGTAAAGTCATACATCAGAATCAAAACGGTTTGGGTTCTAATCCAGTAGTAAGCACTTTTAGTTGAATTTCTTAAATTATCTGAGCCTTAAATTAATCACTTGAATAATGGAATTAAAAAACACATTTCTGTATCATTGAGATGACTCGTATAAGTAAAGAACTGTAATAAATGGTGGCCATTTCTAACAGAATTCCTTTGTGCCATGATGATTTGGGTAACATAATTGTACTTTTTTGTTCTCTGTTTTCAATGCTTCAGCTTAGTTTCAAGTATAGAAAAAAGTGAGCACAAGTCATAACCTGAAAATCATTGTGTTGCTATGCCCAACAGCTATTTATTAATAAACATTATAAAATCATTATTGTCAGATATTATTTGATAAAAGAAAAATAAAGCCACAATATTATCATAATCACACTAAAAGCTATAACTCTGGTTTTAAGTCCATTGAAGAAATCATCTGAGGAGTAAGACAAATTTAGCAGAATATAGTATGATTTTTCCTGCATTTTAATTCTCCACCTAAATGTGTTAAGTATAAGTCAAAAATCTGTAATAAGTCAAATAGGAGTTTTACCTAATTTGTACTCATTTACCTGATTCGTGTTCGACTCTGGCTGGGTATGAGGACTAGTGATAGTTGCAAGAAGCCATAAAAAAATGTTTATTTTAAGAAAATGATCCCGCATTATGAGCGAAGATGTTTTACAGAATAAAGACAGATATTATCATCTCATATGACAAACAGATACTGCAGATGAAAGATTAAGTGGGCAACCCCCTAGGGTCCCTTCCAGCTCTGGGAGCTTTTCTGTCCTCTCAATAAATCATAATTTCTAAAAATAAAAAAAAAAAATTAAGTATCATACTTTACAAAGAAGATATTATACAAAATGAGGGGTTATGCTTAAATTCAAGCCCAGAGTTTTCTGACTCTGAAGTTTGTCCTTTTATTTCACTACCTGCATGGTAGGTATAGAACAAAATGATGCCCTGAAGAACTTTACAACCTAGTGGGTAAGATAAGCAAGCATACACGAAAAGGATAAGCAGCACTGTTAAGTGCCAAAATAATGGTGAGGACACGTGAGAAATTTTAGAGGAAGAGAAATAGAGATGACTTTAAGCCTGGGTAAGACTTTATAGGTTGAGTCTTATAAAATGTGTAGAATTTTTCACTGGAAAAAAGGAGTTTGGAAGCATTCCAGTTGGGAAGAATGGTTTGACAAAAGAGGTGAAGGAAAGTATGGCATGTTTTAGTAGATGGTGAATAGAGCAATTTGATTGTAACAATTGTTGAATTTGGGGAACTAGTAAAATCTAAGACTAGAAACAAAGGCTATGACCAGAATGTTTCCATTTTTATTTTAGACTTTTTTTTTTAGGATTATCTTTTAACTTATAAGATATTATTTGACCTTTTAATAAGTGTATGCTTCATTTCAGAAATCAAATATTACTAAAACATGTGATACACGCACAAAGCAGTACATGTTTTATCTTGGTTACCATCAATGGAAATATCTTGACCACACCACGCAAGAACAGAAGGAACATTTATCCTTTTGTGTAACCAACTAAATCACTCTATTGCAGGGGATGGTCGTGTGACTCAGGACAAGCTAACCATAATATCCCCCTTTTTAAATACCTTATATTATTTTTAATTTAGAATTGTGGACTACATGTGAGGATTTTCTAACATAGCAATGTTCAGGTATAGCTACAGAAAATAAGCAAATTCGATAAGAAGACTTTCCTGGAACTGTTTTGTGGAGAGGGGAGATTCTCTATCGACTCCTGGTCACTAATAGACTTCCATTGGTCATTATAGGAGGAGAAAATGAGGTTAAAACAGAAGGAAAGGGAAAGCAAAGGCAAGAGATAAAGAAATGGGGAGGAGAGCAAAGAGAAACAGAAAGAAATGTTTTTAGGGTCCCTGAACCCAACAGTACTTAAAATAAAAAATTCAAACTACTGTCATAATATTTTTCCCTTTCATATGATTTTAATTGGACTTCTATTATTCATAATTCATAACTAGGAAAGTCTTATTTTATTAAAACACATGAGTTCCAATTGTGTGGCTCAAGCATGTACTTTAAAACTCTTGAAGAAAAATAAAAATTAAAGTGAGAAGTCTGGGAACTGTGATAAAAAAATAGGAAAGGGATCATGCCATTCTCTACAACTCTGCTCTAAACAGAACAAAGGGTGAAATATTTTAAATTCTAGTTAACAAAATATATAACTATAACTGAAAAGGAGAGGAAAACAATTGAGAGAACTTTTGCTTTTTAGCCATAAGAAATAAGACTCTCTGACGTAACCCTTCAACAAAAACAACCAGACAACAGGAGAAAATATAGAAAACAGCTCTTTTCAGATGTGATTCTACAGGCAGCACAGAACTGTAATTCACAAGGAAAGGGAAACAAATTAGGTGAACCAAACCACTGCCTAGTATTTCTGTCTAGAGGTAATTTCTGTACTACAATGCAGACAGAAGAACTCCGATCAAGTTTAGGAGTCTCATTATGTTGAGAGAACAGAGCTTGAAATTTGCAGAGACCAAGAGGACCAGAAATTGTTGTTCAGGGAATTAGAGAGAACTAGAGAACTAAAGCTGCAGAAGTACGAAGTTCCAAAAATCTACAGACGGGCCCGTGAGCTTCTTCCCAAATACCAAGATGCATATGTATGCTATGAAATCCCATAAGAGGAAATAAAAATAACTTCCAAGAAAAAAAAAATTATTAAAGCTATAAGATGAACATTTCTCAAAAGTCACACAAGGCTGGGAATTGTTTGAGTTTCAGACAGAGTATGGAGACTTCACTGAATACAACTAGCCTTAGGCCTTAGCCTTAGGCCTTCAATCCTTGTCTTAAAAGAAGGACTAATATGCTAAAAAAAGATTACTCTAATTACAACCTAAACAAACTCAAAAATAGTTTTTAAAAGGATGAGATTAATCCAAAATGCTCAGCTGCCTGCTAGAAAAAAATCTATCATTTGTTCACTCTTTAGAAGTTTGCGAAACAAATTTTTTAAATAAATTAAAAATACATGATTCAAAAATATAAAATTCCAAATGCCCAATATCCACTGCGAAAGCATGAGATTAATGAATAATCAAAAATATCCCTTTTACCCAGAAGAAAAAAAATCAATAGAAACAGACTCAGGAATGACAAAAATAATAGAATTAGCAGAAAAAGATAGTAAAACAGCTATTATGAAAATAATCCAAACATTTGATGATATTCAAAAATGTGAACATGAAGAGGAAAAATATTGTGAAAAATAAATGCATGGAACTTCTAGAGATTAAAACACAATACCAGCTTTTAAAAAATAAGGTATTTGATATAGCCAAGAAAAATAATTAATAAACCATGAGTGTATATATCAATAGCAACACTAACGAAGACTAAAGACAGACTAGAGAAAAAAGAAAAGAAGCACCATATTTGACCTGTGGGATTTTAACAGGTGAAATAACATAAGGCAGGCAGTATAGTGTGTGTGTGTGTGTGTGTGTAAAATAATGAATTGAACTTTTCCAAATTTGATGAAAACGATAGACCCATACATCAGAGAAAGTGCAACAAGCCACAAGAAGAGAAAAACAAAGTAATCCAAAGCAAGAACCATGTTATAATAAAATTGTAAAAAAATAAGATGATAAAGCAAAAGTTTCAAATGAACGACAAAAAAACAGCTTGCTTTTATAAAATGAATATCAAACAGAAAAGTTAAATAATTTAAAAAATTATGAGGGCTAGGCACGGTGGCTCATGCCCGTAATCTCAGCACTTTGGAAATCTGAGGCAGCAGGATTGTTGAACCCCGGAATTCAAGACCGTCCTGAACAAGATAGTGAGGCCTTGTCTCTACCAAAAATAAATGAAAAAAAAATGTGCTGGGCTTGGTGGTCATGCCTATAATCCCAGCTACACAGGAGACTGAGGTGGAAAGATCACCTGAGGTCAGGAGTTTGAGGTTACAGTGAGCCATGATAATGCCACTACACTCCAGCCTGAGTGACAGAGTAAGACCCCAAAGTGTGCGTGCGCACACACAGGGATGAGATTCAAATAAAGCATATTTGTTAGAGCCAAGGCAATTAAATTATGAATAAACAGAAGAAAAACTGCCAAAATATTTAGAAAATAATGTTATTCAAAATATCTCATTGATTACCAAGGAACAGAAAATAAAAATTAATAAATTTAGAACTGGATGACTAGGAAACTGACACAAAAAAGACAAGCTCACATAGGTAAACCACCTTTTGAAGTAAACTCATAGCTTTAAATATATACATTACGGAATAAGGAAGACTGAAATGGAATGTTTAATAATTGACATATGGGAATTATCTTCAAATAAATCTATCACATCCGTATAATGCAATTCATTAACATTTAAAACATTTTTTTTGAATATTCAAGTATAGCAAGAATATTCCAAACACTGAGAACATGGAAAAGGGCCAACCCTACTAATATCAAGACTTTTTATAAAGGCATAGTAATTCAAAAACAGCAACAACACAGAATTGACATTGAAATAGGTCAGGGGAATAAACAGCTTCCCCTAAAATAACTTTATAAATTTCTGGGGACTACAAGTGTTTTGGGGGCCTCTTTGAAAACAAAGCAAAATGAAATCATCTCCTGTTGCTGACTTGGATACAGTTGAGAAGTATGACAATGAACATAAAGAGATGTCAAAATGCCAGTACAGTTGTTGCTTCAGAGTTAATTAAATAACATAATTTGGCATACAAATATAGGAGAGCAATATGTCAGCTCTAGCAAAACAGAAAATATGCAAAACAGTAGAAGCAATTCTGTTTCTGTCCCAGAGAATCTCTCATATAAAGGCTCAAATATACAAGACTGAGAGAAGGGTGTTCATGGAACCATAAAATGACAACCTAGACACACATTATAGCTGAGCCCAGGTATTCCACGTACACATCTTCATTTTCCAGAAACCTTATGCTAATCTTTGATCCATGTGACAAGTTATGACCATCAAATCTGATCAAAAGCACTGAAAATAATCAGTGTGATTTCTCTATCCCTTTCTTACCCTATCATAGTGAGTTTGGCAGGCACGTCTTCCAGACTGAGAAATTATAAGAAAGAGGAACACTCCTTGTCTTACATTACAGTTTAGATTAGCTGGAAACAAATCTCTGTTAAAAAATGCTATTTAAAGCTTTACAATATTGTTACAGAACAGAGATTACCTTTATTAATATGCACCTAAATGTCTAATTTTAAAAGATTTAAATTAAATGGGTATACTTATACCAGAGATGAACAAGAATGGCCTAGATACATTTATATGCATAAATATTCAATGAATAGATAAACAAAGTGTTTAATGATTACATTTATAAAATCAATTCTAAATATATAATTTTTGTATGTTCTAGAGTTTTTAATTTTTTTTTTTTGTCTTCAAAAAAGAAGAGCATATTGAAGAGAAAAATGAATGGAAATCCTTAAAAAAAAATTAAGGGTTCTAGCAAGCAGATTTTGATCGATTGATTGATTGACTCATCAATTAACAACAATTTATTGCACATCTACTATAAGTCAAGGAGTATCCAAACACTTGGATCTTTATTTTCAAGCACTGATATCTAGTGGGGATTCAGATTATGCGATATAAACCTTACAGAAGGGTCATTTGTGTCATGACTGAATTATTTGCAGAATGCAGGGAAGTACAGAGAAGGACACTGAATTAGGATTGGGGTGGTTCTCAAAGATTATGTCCTAGAGAAGATAGTCTGGAATCTGGTTCCCAGAGGGAAATGGCTTCCAGCTAGAAATATATTTAAGCGTGAAGATGTATCTTTTTAAAGGCATACATTTATGGGGCAAATTATAATAGTTCCCCTCCATCTTTATTTTCACTTCTCATGTCTTCAGTTACCCACCACTAATGCAGTCTGAAAATGTTAAATGAAAACATTTAGAAATAAATGATTCCTAATTTTTAAATTGCATGCTGTTTTCAGTAGCACAATGAAATCTTATGCTGTCCCCCAGCTGTCACACTGTTGGTTCTAAGTACTCACACTGTAGAAGCTACCCACATATTAGTCACTTAATGACTGTCTTGGTTTTCAGATGAACTATCCCAGTATTGTAGTATTTGTGTTCAAGCAGTCCTTATTTTACTTAATAATGGCCCCAAAACATAGAAGTAGATGCTTCAGATATGTAAAAGAGAAGCTGTAAAGCATCACCATTAAGTAAAAAGGCAAAAATTCTCTACATAGTAAGGAAATTTTAAAAAATCACATGCTGAGGTTGCTAAAATCCATACTAAGAATGAGTCTCCTGCGTGTGAAATTGTGAAGAAGGACAAGGAATTTTGTGCTAGTTTTGCTGTCACACCTCAGACTGAAAAGGTTATAGCCTCAATAAGGTTAAGTGCTTAATTATGATCAAACTCGTGGAAGGAAGACACATGTTCTAACCGGTGGCAACGTATTAACCCAGATTAACTTAATTAAGTGAATCTTTATCATAAGTATATATGTATGGGGAAAAACAGTATATAGAGAGTTTATTACTGTTTGAGGTTTCACGCATCCACTGGAGGTCTTGGAACATATTCCCCATGGATAAGAGTTCAAGGAATTCCAAGTCATCCAGCATGGTCAGTGATGGTAGTGCATATGAGGATCAGAAAATTATCGCCCTTAAAAGATGACATGGAGCCGGGCTTGGTGGCTCAGCCTGTAATCCCGCGCCTTGGGAGGCTGAGGCGAGTGGATTGCCTGAGCCCGCGGGTTTGAGACCCGCCTGGGCAGCGAGACCTCATCTCTACAATAAATCAAAAAATCAGCCGAGCGGCCACTGCATTACAGTCTGGGGGACTGAGTGAGACTCCAACTCAAAAAAAAAAAAAAAAAAAAAAATTAAGAAATGACATGGGAGTGGACATTCTCCCACTCTCTCCATATTTACCTACATATTTGGTCAATTGATATAGTACTAAAAGAGCATAGCTTAAAATAGATTTCTACCCTAACACATTCCCTTTCAATGCAGTAATTTATTCTCGTGTCTATATTTCCTGCTGGATAGTGAGCTTCCTTTGCAGTGAGCAGATGTTATTTAATGAACGCCTGTCCTCCATGTCTAGCACAAAGTGTGGTGAATCCAAGATATTCTATAAATATTATCTAGCTATCCAAAATAGAATTGATTTCAAAGCGTCCTTCTAAGTGAAATTATTCAGTTATACATAAACAGAAATTGTTTTAATGGCATCTGTGCATAAAATATTCAGCAATATGACTTCATTTGTGAGGGTTGGATAGGGAAAAGACTAAGTATGAAAAAGATGAATCTGAATTTAAATCTTGGTTTGAACCAGTTACTCCCTGGTATTGAGCAGGTCATTTAACTTTGGAGTCTCAAACATGTGATTAAAAAAATTTAGATTCATCTTATCCACCATTGTGCATCAATACAGGAATGGGATACTATTATGTAAACGATTGCATTCGCTGTCTCGTAAATCAAGGCAATAAAAGTGTGAGCTAACTCATGGCATACTTCCTTCAACATTTTGTAAAAGGCCAAATAATCTCTTCATTAAGTATAGAAAAAAAAAATTGAAACACACAGTATGTTTATTTAGAAGCCACTTAGCAAATACCTCTAATCAGAGTAGGAATATTATGAGGAAAGAATGTGGACGATAAAATGAAAAGTATGAAACCACACCCAATTATCCCTGTGACCAGGTGAAAGTATATAAACTCTCTGGGTTTGGCTGCTTCTCAAAGTGATGCTAATAATGTCACTTTATATTATTTAAGGATTTGAGATAACACCTAAGGATCCTTCTAGATTTTTTTGTGCAGTCGTTGTTACAGCTTCTAATTTAACCATGAAGAGGGCGCATTGTTATCTATCAGTTGGTATGCTTGCTTATTGCCTGTCTTGCGGTTTTATTTATGTAATTAGTTTTTATTTTTGTTTTAGTTCTAAGGAAAAACTGTTTCAGACGGGCTTTAAATGTCTTTTCAGAAAACTTTTACACAGTTTGTCTTTCTATAATCTGATGCTCTAACAAGGTAATGTCTGTTTTCGATAGTTACTGATGCCAGTGGGATAAATGACATCCTGTTATCGAATTAATTAAACAGGATCTGTGCACTTCCTCTCATTTCTTGTATCTCTGAAAGCAGGCTTTTCTGGTTACTATGCTGATTATACAAACAGCAGACACTGATGGTTGGCTGCTCAAGTCCTCAGGCGCTAGGGAGACAAGGAATTGTTTTGCCAACAGAGTTGAACTTTTGGCCTTGTTTATTCCCAGCAAAGTGTTACCTCCCTTGTGGAGAGAATGAGCTAAAGTTTATTAGGAAAATTCAGAGAAATTCTCCAACATCTGATAACCTTTAAACAGCTTTTTCAGGAGGGAGGTAGATTAATTCAGCTTCTCTGGTATCGAATGGAAACAAATGGCTTAAAAAACCTAGGGTGTATACAGTCTACTTGCCTTCTAAAGAGAACAATCTGCAAACTAGAAAAAAAAAGAAAGATAGATATTGAGGAAGGTAAACTTATTTCAGGAGATATGATGAAGGGGAAAGTTTGGAATGTGGCTGCATAATTATCAGAAAATTGAGAAAATGTGCTATTGAGGTAACTGAATCACAATTCATTTCTATTTCAGGAATTGAGAAGATGAAAAGTAATTCGGAATGAGCTATCAAGCTAAAAAAAGACATGAAGGAAACTTAAATGCTTAAATAAAAGCAGCTAATCTTAAAGGCCTCATACTGTTATCAGCCCACCTATATAACATTCTTGAAAAGGTAAAACCATGGAGAGAGTAAAAACATCAGTGTTTGCAGGAGGTTTGAAATGGAAGATTAGGGAAGGAAGGATACATAACTGGAACACGGGGTCTTTTTAGGGCAGTGGAACTGTTCTGGATGATACTTCCATGACTAAAACATGTTGTTTTACGTATGTCAAATTCCACAGAATGGACAACACTGAACGAACCTTAATATAAACTATAAATCATCAGCTGTGAAATAAAGAAAGATGCTGATAATAGGAAAAAATATGGGGGAGAAGAAGGAGGGAGTGCGAGGGATACTGCATTCTGTCCTCATTTTTCTAGGCACCTGAAACTACCTCAAGAAAGTCCATTTAGAAAAAAAGTTAGAACAGTATAGATCTACACATGTTCTGATGATGGTGGTGATTATTTACAAAGTAATTTCAAATACAGATCTGTATATTTTATTTCAGAAAACAGAAACAACCTCAAGGATTCAAACAGCAAGAATTTAGAAAGTATAAAAAATTAGAAGGTAAGTGATATAAGGGACAAATTATCAAAGAGAAGGTCTGACTCCCTGTAAGCTGGAAATTCTTGTCAGAATACACAGAAACTGATGAAGACGATCAGACAGGCAAGAACAAATGACCTTCCAATAAAACTTTGATGAATCACTTAACATTGTTAACTTGAGAGAAGGCAGTGCCTAAAATGTTTTTGAATTTTATGGAATTTAGCAAAATGCCTCATGATTATTCATTTTCAAGATCCAGAATTGGGTGGATTCATTATCAGCGGTGTCAATAATTAATGAATTTATAGTGAAGATATATGACAGAACTTTGACTTCTGACTTTAATTTTTCATTCACAGAGTAAATGAAGAATGGCATGAACATATGAGAGACATCAAATATACTAGATAATATACATTGATCTGAAAGGTTAGTGTAATGAGAGAGAATGCTAATAAAATAATACATAAAATAATACATATATATATATTCAGAAGTAGATGGGAGCAGTGACTTTTCGCTCATGGTAAATGAATATTTCTACGGAGACACATAGTATGAAAAAAATAAAACAAAAAAATACAATTATACACTGAGGCTGTCTTCTGTTTCTCATCAGAGGATGAAGGATAAGAACATTAAGGATTTGGGGTTCTCACTGATTCCAGTCAGGTTTAAGATGAGCTGACAGTGGAGAAATAGGTTCTTCAGAAGTTTAGGACCATTCTCCTTCTCACAAAAGGTGGATAAGTACTTTCACCAGTGGATCTCAGCAGGGCAAAACAACAATAATTTATCGCATGTCCATTTGCCTAAGGCTTGATCAGAAAAATCAGCCATGGGGGCCTGTCTTTATGGACCAGCAGCTGGCTTTTAAAGAGATTTCCCAGGCAGGCAGAACCAGACAGCCTAAACCCACTGAGGATGTCAAGTTCGTATAGTTATGCCTAGACCATCACTGCCTCATTTCATTGCTACAAATAAAATGCATTGGCCAACATTAAGTCTAAGCCTTTAGTCTCAAACTATGTTAAGACATATTCTGGCTCAGAGATGGGAATTTTGTTACAACGTAGCTCTTATTTACAAGGGCCTGGGCTCTGGGAAGGCAATTATGACAACAATTCTCACCAATATAGAAAAATGATACACAAGGAACTGGCATATAAGTACAATAGATAAATAAATAAGTAGAGAGATTGGAAGGGGGAAGGGGAGAGAGGGGAGAGGAGAGAGAGAGAGAAGAGAGATGTTTTTATCAGTAATCTCAAAGGTATAAACTATGACACATTTCCTTATCTTGTCCATCAATATATGTGATAGCGTATTAGAAGCCACAGAGGTATATTCAGGAATGTCTGGAAATAGTCTTAGGTTCAAATGATATTCTTACATCCAGACCACAGCCCAACTCAAATATAAAGTAAGATGACTGTTCAGTCTGTACATGTGCATTCTGACAAAGATGTTCACCTGAGAAGCAATATAGAGTAGTTTAGTTCTAGCAGTAAATAGCACATTTTAAAAGCACTTATTAAATGCCTTGCACATAGGAAGATCTCACAAAGTGTTCAGTCAGCAAGACCAGAGTTAGAGTTGCAATGTAAAATATAAAGAAAGGACCAATTTAAGTGAAAAAAAACCGCATTATTTTGCTACATAATAATCTCTGGGAGTGTATGATTCTGCTACATCAAAATGTGATTTTAAAAATTCAATGTATTAATCTCTTAATTAAATTATTTATGCATTAACTAAATAATTAATTAATCCCTGAAATGTTATTATTTGGCAAATATGTTCCAAAAACATGGGAGAGGATGAACATTAGACAAACAAATAAATAAATAATAGAATAAAATAATTAAACTTCTTGTGGCATGTGCAGCAGACAAAAAAAAATTAAAAATTGACTTTTCAGATATATTTGACAAAAAAAGATTTTCTTTTTCCTATTTTTCATAATACACTACCTCTAAAAGGAAAGAGCTTTGGTTTTTGTTTTTATTTTTTAACAGGAAAATTACTTCCGAGAATCAAACTAGGATTAACACGAAGTGTTTTTCAAATACTTTAGTCTCCCCAATAAAAGTTTTGCCAGGGGCTTATCAAGATCTCATGGTAGCAATTTTGTATTCACAAAGAACTTTTGTTTCCAAGGAGAAGAGGAGCATGAAGTTTCAACATATCCTTGTGATATTTTTACCTCAAAGGTCTTCAAAAGGCGGTGGGTCTACAAAATGAAAGGCTCCTGGAAAAAAAAAAGATACAATACTATCAGGAAAGAAAAATCAAGACAAATGAAAGCACATGAAGCTAATGGTTCGTTAATTCTACTTACTCCAAATCATTCCATGGTGACTATATTCATTTCCTATCACTATTGTGACAAATGGCCACAATATTTTTGACTTTAATCAACACCAATCTCATGATTTTGCATACCAGAATTCCAACACTGGGCTAAGATCTCACTGGGCTAAGATCAAAGCGCCTGCAGGGCTGTGTTCTTTCTTGAGATTCTAGGCAAGACTCTGTTTCTAGAGGCTGTCTGTAGATCTTCGCTTGTTGCTTTTTTCCTCCATCCTCAAAATCAGAATGTTCCATCCTTCTTATGTTGATGTGGAGATCAAGGGAAAACTTCCTCTTTGCCCAATGAAGGTTTGCTGAAAAATCAGCAGACAAAGTCAAAATAGCTGGGAAAACGGCAGGCACATTTACTATCGTGCACACAAGAGAGAATCACGGAGTGATTACTCCAACCCCCCAGGGGTGTTCAGAAGTTTAAATACCATCTTGAGGTTACAGAAGGAATGGGGGTTGGATCTTGGCAAAGTGGGTTATAGGAGGAAAAGAACAGAAGGCCTGGCTAGCAAAGGTAGTCTTGTTATGTGTGTAAATAAAACCTCACAAGTAGTAGCCCTCAGAGAGAGTAGATGGCAAATATTTCTTTCAGACCTTTAAAGATGTCAGACTCTCTGCTAGTCTTTCCTAGATCCAGAAAAGGGAAAGCCTGACAGCAGTAGTGCAGATTCTCTTCAGAGGCAAATCTCCCCAGTGAAAGACCGCATTGCAGGGCTACTTATGATGGAAGGCCCTCTGAACAACCATCTTATAAGTTACGTTAGGGTAAAATATTTTGATTTCCTTCCCTGCTGTCTATATGGTTCTACCCTGTTTTCACATCTTTCTCTGATCAAGCCAGGAAAGATTCTCCACATTTAAGGATTCATGTGGTTATATTAGGGTCATTTAGATAACTTAGGTTATCTAAATTAAGGTTTAAGGGATTAAGGTTAATTAAGGTCCTTAACCTTAATCACATCTGCAAAGCCCCTTTTGCCATGTGAGTTAACATATTCATAAATACCAAGTTTTAGAACCTGGGTATCTTTGGGGGCCATTATCCAATCTACCACTGGGACCATGTTCTTTTATTTAACCTTGTACTGGTTTACAACCACTATTTGTTATATTTGTTACCCATCCAAAGCTGAAGTGATCTTGTTTCCTCATTAGATACACATTCCTATGGCACATATTGTCTTAATAAAAGAAGAAAATAAAAAAAGATTCACTCCAAAGTATGTCTTCGTGGTCTGAGTGTTTTAAATTAAAAACTCAGTGATCTAATAAGCATTGGAAGAGATTTTCTCCTGCCTGCATGGAGATAGAAGAACCTCTATTCACATAGCCTGATTTTTCCCTTTTTAGACCTTCTCAGAACCAGGAGGGATTAACTGAGAGGCTGGAACTTTTTAAGTCTAAAAAACAGATATTTGCCACTATTCTCTCTCAGAACTGACAACTTATGAGGCTTCCTCTACACATCAAGAAGGTTGAATTCCTCAACCTCCCCCCATCTCAACTCAGCTTTTTACTTATTAATCTCAAAGTTCTTCAGACAGAGTTTAACTCTTTCTACCATTTGCCAATCAGAAGATCTTTGAATCCACCTATGACCCGTAAGCCCCCGTTTCCACATGTTTTGCCTTTCCAGGCTAAACCAATGTATACTTTACATGTATTGATTTATGTCCCTGTCTGTAAATTTATGTCTCCCTAAAATGTCTAAAACCAAGATGCAACCCAACCACCTTGGGCACACATCCTCAGGCCCTCATGAGACTGGACCCTTGGTCATGGTCATTCATATTTGGCTCAGAATAACCCTTTTTAAATATTTTATAGAAACTAACTTTTCATTAAACTGAGTTTTCATACTGTGCTTATTACTACCTATGGTTTCAGCCCCAGATCCTATGTAAACATTTTAATTTTATGAGATAAGACCTAAGGCAGTGTTTGGAACCATATGAAAAGTAGATTGTCTTTATCATGCTTACCTGGGGTGTTGTTTGAAGTTCAGATTCCTGGCTCTACCACAGATCTAGAAATCAGAATGATGAATCCAGAATTAGACATTTTTCACTATTAGTGAGCATTTCTGGCTTAACCTAAATGCAGACTGAGTATCCCCTTTGAATCTCTTTCACCTAAGACCACATTCTTACTTTGGTCTTATAGTTTCCAAATGAGGTGGAGGAGGAGCAAGCCTTCTGGAAAGGAAAGGGATCCAGTCAAGTAAACAATATTGCATTTAAAAATAAAAATTACTTTTTTATGGACAAAGATTACAAGGAGAAAAAAGAAGAAGGCAATTCAACTTTTAGGATAAGCAATGACAGACATCTGTAAGAGAAAATAATAGTTGAAGTAAAATACAAAGTCAAATGTAGCATGATTTTAAACAGCTGATGTACAATACAAAAGCCAGGACACTCTACTCACAGAGAAGAAAATCTAATCCAATCACACTTTTCCCTAGAATTGAGCAGTACTTAAATAGTCAGTGCAATTGATTGGTTTTAATTTCTTTGAGTCACCGTATGGATAAAACGTAGGATACTTTGCTGCAATTGCATGACAAAAAGTAAATGTTCACAGTGCAGACAAACAAAAGCAAGCGTTCTTGACAGAGGTGAGTTGTACAAGAAGAAAGCCGGAAGAGCTGTGGGGACACACACAGCTTTGTGTCTAGAGAAAATCATGACATTATGGTGAAAGTTGATAAAATAATAAATCAGTAATATTTCTTGAGAGGTAATAATTCTTGAGGTTTTTAAGAGTATCTGCTTGCTGGACACTAAAGGCTGCACATTCAGTGTTCCAGTTAACTATCATAAGCAAGTCCATGAAATGGTTATTATCCTTTTCCCCTAATCTACAGATGAGGAAAAAGAGGCAGAGGATTGCTAGGTAAATTACTGAGGGTTGCAGAGCTGAGAAACTGAAGAACCAGGATTCCAACACAGATGGTTCATTTCCAGAACCAGAACCAGTGCTTTTAACCACTATACTACTACTTCCTCTCATTAATAAAGCTAGCAAATTAGATGAAGTTACAAAATAAGCAGTAAAATCAATGAAATGAATATAATATCTGTGGGGAAAAGGGTGGCGATTATTCGTGGGAGTGGGAGTTTATCCCCCTTCCTCAGGATAAGGTGGTAAAAATGTTTTCTAAAATGAACATATAATGATACAGCAGAATAAGTATCAAGTTTGGAATTATGGGAGTAATATAAAAGTAGCTAAAAACTGTCTCTGGAGACAGGAAATGGGATAAGTAGGGTTGAATTTTGAAATTATTAAAATTGATAGCATGTCCAGGCATTATTTTAATAGAAAATTAAATAATATTTCTAGTGGTCTGGAAATAGTTTCAGCTGTGCAAGTACATCAGATCATGAAAATCAAAATCATCTTATCTCTCACACATTTATTAAAAGTTCGCCTTATCAGGATCGCAATTTTTAGCTTGAAGAACTTTTTAAAAAAGTGTCCAAAGCAAGAATATACTTTCAGCGATCATTTCTATAGTTTGTTACTAGAGAACTTTCTCTCAACAGGCAGAGCACCAAAAACCATGAGGAGTTGGCTCAGTGTTCTCTCCTGAGCGTGGAGCTGGTGTGTTTTCACTGCAACGGCCGTTTGCCATTTGTTCGTTCTTCTTCTCTTCTTCTTGGACATTAAAGGAAGAGAACAGAACCTGAGTAGTTTCTGTAAAAAAATTAAAATGTTCAAAGGTATGGATTTTTAAATTTTGCCCCTGGTACTCTTGCCAGGCATGGTAGAGATAAGGTGCAGGTCAATGAGAAGACAACTGGATTTCAATCCTGCTTCTGAGATTCACTTCTGAGTACAAAGAATAGGCAACTCTCCCATCCAAGTACTAACCTGGCCCGACCCTGCTTAGCTTAACAAGATCACACAAGCTTGGGCATGTTCAGGGTGGTATGGCCAGTGACAAGGGAGGCGATTCTCTGCAGCCAGGGAACAGGAGCTTTGATGCTCTAGGGATGTAAGGAACAACTTCGAGAAAATGAATCAGGCAGCAGGTGACAGGAGGAGTCGGGTGGTCCCTCTGTGATGGTTTTAGTGGTTTTTACAGGGCTATTCACACAAAGATTGTACTAGACACAATCTGTATGTTTTCAATCCCAGTAATCATCTTTTTACATGTGTTTCACACATACAAGCAAGCACCTCTATGCTGCCTTCAAATGGGGTTCTTCTATTTGAATTGCCTAAAAAAGGTAATCAGAGAACCATTGTCTAAGGAAATCATTCATGAAGCATACATATATTTGTATATGCTCTGTCTTTATCTATCTGCATTTGTATTTATCTGTCTACCTGCCTATGTTAGTCTACTCAGGCTGCTATAACAAAATGCCATAGACGAGTGGCTTCACCAACAGACTTCCATTTTCTACAGTTTTGGAGGCTGTGGAGTCCAAGATAAAGGCAGATTCAGTTTCGTGTGAGGACCGTTTTCCTGGCTTACAAAAGGCCACCTTCTTGCTATATACTCAGGTGGTGGTGAGAAGCTCTAGTAATTTTTTCTCTTTTTATAACTATGCTAATCTCCACATGGGAATTCTATCTTCATAAGCTCATCTAAACCTAATTATCTCCCAAAGGTCTCACCTCCCCATGTCAGCTCATTGGGGATTAGGGCTTTAAAATAGGAATTTTTGAAGGAACACAAACATTCAGTTCATAACTCTAACATCTATCTATATGTTTATCTATGCTTGTCTATCTTTCTGTCTCTATCATCTATCATCTATCCATGCATCTGTTCCTATGCACAGGATAATAATAATAGTTTATAAGTGAAGTTCCTACATTTTTTTCTTTTTTGTTTGAGTCAGGATCTCATTCTGTTGCCCAGGATGGAGTGCTGCGGCACAATTACAGCTCACCACAGCCTCAACCTCCTAGACTCAGGAGTTGCTTCTGTCTCAGCCTCCTGAGTAATCGGGGACTATAGGTGTAAGCCGCCAAGTCTGGCTAATTGACTTTTTTTGGTAGAGACCACGTCTTGCTATGCCACCCAGACTGGTCTCGAACTCCTGCATTCAAGCAATTACCTTTTCTTCAGCCCCCCAAATTGCTGAAATTACAAGCATGACCCACCACACCCAGCCCATCATTTCATTTTATTCTTTGAAAAATCTTGTGAGGTAAACAGGCCATATGATAAATACTGATTTCACGGGGACGTTTGAAGATTGAGTCAACGGTTTATCATTGCACAATCAAAAGCGATACAAGGAATTCAGTCTCAGATTCTCTGTCCCCCTCCTTGTCTCGCTCCCTCCCACTTGCTGACTCCATTCCAGGGGCAACACGTGACTCACCACTCCCTGAAGACACCGGACGTCCTTCCTCTGAGTCTTTGCAGTGATGATTCCTATAATCTCTTCACTCAGATATCTGGCTCAATTGCGTCTCTCTAGACTTTGTTCAGATTTCATCTTCCTAGTGAGGCTTGTCTTGTCCACAGTTTAAAATGAAACCCCTCTTTTCCTTATCCATAGTCTTAATCCCCCATGTATTGCTTCACTCTCCATAGCATCGCTGACCAAACTACCACATAATTGCTATGTTTCTTGTTTCTTTTCTCCAGGTCACCTGGAAAATAAGGTTCGCAAAACCAGGGATTTTGCTTTTCTTATCACTGATGCCACTCCAATAGTCCATAAGCCCATCTCAGATGTTCAATAGGTGTGCTGAATCAATAAATGAATGAACTGCCTTCCAAATAGTATCTGGATCTTTCATAGGAAGCTCATGTCTCTAAAAGTAGACTTCATATCTTTGTCAAAATCACTCATGTTCATATATCCAAACCAGATGATGAGAATAGGCCCAGGCTTGTAGCTGAACCCGTTTCATTTTCCTCTTATCCCTTCACCATCCCTACTGTTGACTCCTTTAGACCAGGAGCTCATCGTTTCATCTTTGTTTGGGTTATATGTAGTCACCAAGCCACCTTGCTGGCTGTGTTGGCACCATTTAATTCTTCCTTCTTACCTAGTCACAGGGATATTTCTAAAACCTACATTTAATCTTGTAGGTTACAATACTCTTTTGCTTACAATACTCTTGAGAATTCCCATACTTTCTTCTGCTTACAATACTCTTGAGAATTCCCATACTTTCTTTTGCCTACAATACTCTTGAGAATTCCCATACTTTCAGAAAAATGATCAGCTGTCCTATCATGGTATTTAAGTCTATCCATGTTCTACTATTGGTAAACCCTGCAGGTGTATTTCTCAACGTGGGTTTCACCCTTCGGCCACCCTCAAACACTTACCTGACTGGTGTCCCACTGATTCGTCATCTCCCTTTCTTCCCTAAGTTCTCAAATGCTGTTGTTTTAGCCTGGAAATAGTCCTCCACCTGGCTGTGCCCTTTTCCTCCTTGGAGGTGCAGTGTTTCATTTTCCCCGGAAGTAGTTTATGTTCCTCTTGCATGCTGTCATTATTTGATCACTTACCGGTTCAGCTGAATTTTTGGTGTAGTCATCTGTCTTCCCCACTCCATTTTAAATTTTTCTGGGCAAGAGATGTCTTATAACTCTCTGTTTACAGGGCTTAGTACAGAGTCGAGTGCAGAGTCACCACTGAAGAAATGTTTAATGAAATATTCTAGAAGATAAAGGGAAATGTTCGTACTTTTCTCTTTTCTCCACCTTAAGATGGTTTGTCTGGGTTGCAAAATTCCTTAGAAAAGACTATATTTGCAGTGATTAAGTCTAATGGAGACCAAGAAGAACCCTGGGGTCAGCCAGAACTGGGTGTAATTGTAACTCTTGTGATTTCATATCTTAGCGGTGTAGACTAGCGCCAGACTGGTTACTAAAGAAAATCTTTTCTGGTGTTTTTAAGCAGCATGATACATTCTAAGCAAACATAAAATTTCAATAATTATTGAGCAGATGTAAGTTTTTCCTTTCTAGGTTTCTCTCGATGTGAGGAGATGGACATCAAGCACAACCTCTCTGGGTGAAGTGGAAATCTCCAAGGATGGCTGACCTCAGTCTTAATTAGACAAAAAGACACACACAATAAGACATTCAAACATTTTGCAAATGAAAATCAACAAGTGTGTTTCGCAACACATATCAGGGAAGAAATAAGTTCCAGTAAGGTCAGAGTGACTGGAGAGAAGAATAAAGGGGAGAAGTACGGAGGATCACCTTGCCTCTCCCTTGTCTGGACCTCACTGCTTCCTGGGTTGTCATCCCTGACACTCAGACTTCACACAGAGACTTGGCATCTGGAGTCCTAAAGGGTAGTTATTTCCACATACATTTCCTCGGAACACAAACAAATTGCATCAAGTCTGGCTCAACACATCATCCCTCACACATGTCAATTCTTCTTCCACAGTTGAGTCAAAGAACAAAGACGTGAGCAGAGGCAGACTGATGAGAACAAAGTCTGTATCTACCTAATCTGGGAAAGATAAGGGCCCATTGAGGCAAATGGGTCAGGGAACGAGGAGCACCTGTCAACAGCAGTGAGCATCCTGCCAGTCGCAAGACTACAGAGAACTGGCTCAGAGCTTGGGTCAACTGGGTGAAGAGTCAAACCAGAGAGGACAAGGCTGATGGCCCCTACAGGTCTCTTCTGCTCTCCATGGCGGAGCGCCACAAATACAAAGTAGTTCTGACTGGGCTCATCTGCCTCATGCTCTTTAACACACAGGTTAAGCTGAACTTCAAGGGATTGAGTACCTTCCTTGTGGAGCAATGTCCACTCATGGGAACCATATGAGGAGGGAGACTTGCTCTTTACTAGTTGAGATCCATGCTAGGAGTAAGTAGGTTGGTGTCTCCTGTGAAGCTCCTCTTGGCAGGTGCCAGGGTGTCCCAGTGGTTACTTTCTATCCCCGTGCCACAAACACAGTTGCTCTAACCAGAAGTCTCCAAACACAAGTATTTTATGGAGGATGTTTGCTACTCTAAAGTTAAAAGCAGCACTCTGGCTGGGCGGATCCCTGGTGTTTTCGCTGAAAGGGAGACCAGAGTTCTCCCTACAAATGCGAGGTGCTAACCTTCATTGCACTACGTATGATTAACAAGGTGGGCCTCAAGTGCTCTTTTTGGATGGGTGACCATAGTATATCTAGTCACGGCAGGCATACTGCTGTCCCCATTGCACCAACTGTGCGTTGTCTAGGTGGGCTCTGGGTGCTTTGTTGCTAGGAGGATGCAAGAAGGTCTCCCACAAAGGCATGGTAGTTTCCCTGCAGAAATATCTGTGCTTTGTCCAGGTGAGTCCCAGGTGCCCTGATGGAAGTGGAAAACAGATGTGGTGCACTGATGACAAGCAGAAGCAAAGGGCCTTTAGCCATGGGATTGGTGCCGTCCTCTCTCATACCATCGCCTTTTTTTCTGGGTCAGTGGGTCCCAAGTGCCAGAAATCTAGGTTGCCCTGGAAGCATATACAAATATAGAGATGGTTCTGGTCTCCTCTGCTGCAGCAGCCAAGCTGTGGCCAATTGGGCCCCATGCTACCTTGTCTAATGGATGAACAGGACTGGTGCTGGTTGTTCACTTGGTCCTGCTCCAGGATTGGGTATGCTTGATGTAGCTCTGGAGTCTGAGTCCCACATGCCAACCTCAATGTTCCCACAATCCCTAGGAGTGCCAGGGACTATAATAACCAGGAAGCCCATGGCAGTGTTGGCAACCACTGAGGTACTGCCCCCAGGGCCAGACATTCTGCTGGCAGCCCTAAAGCGAAAGTCTTGCTAACAGGGAAAGAACTCGGGTGGCTCCTGAAGTGTGGCTCTGTACTCATAGGAGTGTCAAGTGCTGAATATGACAATGTCAGGCCTTCCAAACCTGATTGCTTGATGTTGCCCCTGGAGGGCTGGACTGCAGAAAATGCTAGGCTTTCACTTTTGTTGGGGTTGCTGGGTTCCGCAGAATGGAAAAAAAAAAAGCTGCTAAATTGTGGCTGCGCATAAGACGCCCTGCATATAGACTGAGAGGTGGTTCATGGATTAAAAGGACGGTTGGAAGTTGCGGGTGGTCTCCTAACTGTGAAGGCAAACTTGAACAGAGGCCATGCTGCCACTGAGTCGTGTGTTCCCAGGACCAGGAAGCCCTGCGGGAGATGAGAGGTTGTTCTTTCTGGATATAGGGGAAGCCTGGAAGATGACAGCCATGGAAGGAGGACCAGTCTCCATAACACTGGAGTCTAAGACAGGCTTGCATGATGATGTCACAGAGGCGCTGCTTACGACATGGGCGGTCAACGGAGGAGCCACAGTGGGAAGGCTGTTCAAAACAGGGTACTGGGTGGACAGACTCCCTCCTGTTGTCCGGCAAGGGCCCAACTTTGGGCATCAGGGTGGTTTTTTTGGTCAAAGGAATGGGTGAAATGTGGGGTGGAGCTGGAAAACAATAAATGTAGGTGGGCAGTTGTAGACGGATGTATCTGCAGGAGGCCTCTGCACTGCGGGGAGATTCATTTGGGACTGAGGGTGGTATTTTGGCCAAAAGGATATTTAGAAATTGGAGTGGGGCTGGAAAATAGGAAGGTAGATGTGGACTGATGCCTTTGCAGGACGCTGTTGCTCTGCGCTGTCATGAATTTGGGAAAATGGGAAAGAACTCACCTTGGATCTTGGGGGAGATGGGAAAATAGCCCGAGATGGCGAGTAGGGTCCATGTCAGTGACCTCAGAGTCTGAGGTAGGTTTCTAAGCGAAGTAAGCAAATGTGTTGGCTGAGATGGCAGAAATGGCTGTTGTGGAATTGACAGGCTTGCGGAAGGTAACAGGGGTCTTGGTGGGATGGCCTGGAAGATGCGTGGGGAAGGAAAGAAGAGGAGAGGAATCTACACACATGGGAGCTGGGGACTCCCTTGGGCAAAAGAGAGGTTTCAGGAGAAGGGTGTAGTGCTAGGTGGTGGAAGACCAGGCAGGAATGGGGACCTGCCAGCCAGATGGGACAAATCTGGAGTGGTAGAAGAAGCTGAGACCTGCAAAGCATAAGTGACCAGGGGCAGAGAGTGTGTACCCTCCTTGTTGGAAAAGTTCCCTGACCGTTGTGCATGAGCTTGACCGCACGCAGTGATTCTGGCCATTTGAGAAAGCTCATGGCATAAGGTGACTGGAAACTCTGCGAGTGAATCATCGATTGAAAACCTTGCCTCCCCGGGAACTCAGCCTACAAGATAACCAGGAACTGTTCCTCATTAACCAAGAAGCATAATAGTTTAGCAGTACAAAGAACAATCTGAAGTAAAAACCTGTTTTGTACCAGCACATATTGGGAGTCATTTTTGAGTGTAACTTTTTTCATGTGCAAAAGATGAACAGAAGGAAAACTTGGGTGCCTTGGAGTTCAACTCCTTGGTCCCCTGTGCCTCTCTTTTCTGGGCCTGTCTCTCTCACGTTCCTGCGCCTTGGGGTCCCCAGTCCCAGGGACCGACACTCCTCAGCAGGTGGAAGGTAAGGGTGGCCAGCTGGGTGGTGCAGTGTGCCCTGGCCACTGTTGATCCTCCAAAGCCTCCCGCTTATCTTCAAAAGCATTGCTCTTCCTTCAGCACCCGATGCTCTTCTCCAAGGTGCCAAGTCTTCCTCCAACGCTGCACAGAGGAGCCGAGGAGGTGGGGGCAGCTCGTCTCTGTCTCCTGCAAGTGGCAGTGGAGGTGGCAGCAGCAGCAGCAGTGCAACTGGCATTTTTTGTCTTGCTGGGTCTAATTGGCAGCTCTGGATGGAGAAGAGCCTGATGGAACATCTGCAGGCTCCTTGCCCTGGCCCCCTTCCCGACATCAGCAAGCCTGGAGAGCCGGGTGATGTTCTTCACCCAGCATTTCCAGGTCCACATCCCCCGGTAGCAGGGAGCACTGTGGAGCCGGGTCAGGGAACACTCTTGGGTCTGGATCACACGTTCCAAGAGGCAGAACACTTCCAGCAGGGCCAAGTGAGCCGGGGATGGTATGGTTTTTGGAGAACGAGCTTGTCAGAGACACTGAGGCCTTATCACTTGTTGGGTTTTGAGTGTCGGGGATGGAGACTACCTTCCAGAGGCCCAGGGATGCACCCAAGGAAAATGAAGGCTCTCTGAGTCTCCAGGGGCCTAGACAATGACCACATATTCCCGTGATCCTCCTCCTCCATCAGCTTAGTCTCCTTCAGGAAACGGGTAGTTATTCACTTCGCAACAGGTTGTTACTCACTTTGCAGCACTGACCGGCTCGTGGTGAAGACAAGAGGGGTACTTGTGGATGGGGGGAAGGGTCCTGAGGGAGCACCACTGTCCCGACATCTGGGAGTTTCGTTCCCAGGACACAGGCCGAAGGCTCCCAGGAGAGAAGGAGCCTGTGTCCTGCGGGAGAGGACAGTGCATCTTAGGGGCGACATAAAAGCCAGCTGAAGGCACAGGTCCCCGAGGCAGGTGGAACAGCCAGAGAAAAGAGCAAGGAACAGGAGCAGAGACAGGGGTAGCAGCCAGAACAGCGGGGACAGTGGCAGCTGGAGCAGCGTCAGGAGCAGGGACCCCAGGGCGATCCCTGGGAAAAGAAGCGGGTGGGTGATGGCCCATCGGGTGCAGGCGGCAAAACCAGGGATGAAATGTAGGCGGCACTGGCCCTTTAGGGGTGGTTGTATGCAGTGCGAGACGCAGAGGAGGCCAAGACATGGTCACCCCTCTCCCCGGTGACCAGCGCCTTTCGTGGCCAAGCACACACTGTCAGCCCAGGGCCTGGATGCCACAGTGGAGATGGTGACAAAGAGCATGCACTAGGGAGGATGCTTAAGCTAGCTCGAGGGCTCCAAAAGAGACCTGAAAGGCAAAGGGCAAGTCCCCCTAACGGGCTCCAGTTGGACTTTCCAGGACCTGAGGACTTCTCGCTGTTGCTGCCAATCTTTGATGCGTGAAGGAGCTATTCTGGGGACTGGCAGGGACTGCGGCCTGATCTCCCAGAGCCCTTTCGGCGTGGGCAAGTCTCTGCAGTAGTCTCCGCCTGGCCTGGACCTCATTGGGCCCCTGGTGGCTGTGTGTCGGCTGCCCCGTGCTCCTAGCTGCGGGTGTGGGCAGCCTGGACCCTGCCGGGCTCCTCTGGGCCTCTCCAGTGCCTCTGTGCTGCTTGGAGACGGATGCCTTCTCTGCGGCTGCCCTGGTCGCCAGGGTCCCCAGCTCAACTGACAAAGATTCCCAGAAAGGGTTCAATGCTCTGACCTGACTGGGTGCTGTACCTTACCACATCCCTTCCCAGCAGGTAGGATCTCTTTTACTCGTCTTTGCAAATGTGGTACATAGCATGGAAGCCTTGGATATTCCTCAGACCACGCATGTCATGTTGGTCCAGCCAGGTTTTGAACTCAGACCATGTGATTCCAGACCGCTGTGCACCTCAACGTACTCCACGAAGTGATGATGATTGTTATTAATATTTTGGTCCTTAAGGTACGAAGCGTCACTGCACATCTACAAAAGGCACATTCATGACTGGAAGAAAATCTTTATTTCAACTCCTAAGCTGACCATGGCCTGCACTTTGGGCCAGTCTCTTCAGATTTAGGGCAGGGACCACCTCCGGTCAGCATAGCATCATTCACATTTCTCTTCTGATTCAGACTTACAGCCTTGATATTCTTTTTGGTCTATTTGGAAGGACTCAGATATGTAAGGATTATACTCTAGGGGAGTTTTGGTCTATCCTGAAATAAGTTTGCCAGTGGATTATTCCGTACAGATAAAAAGCCAGTTCCACTGGTTTTCCTGGAATATGTCTAGAAAGCAAATAAGTTATTTATTTGCAAGTGACTAGTGGAGAAATGGATTAGATTAAAATATGATCAGCACAATTTGACCATGCCAGCTGGACCACTCTTTACTACACATTATTGTCACCTAAAGATACCTAGAGATATTTATATGCCCAAGAGAGGAGACATATTCTTGGATGTCAGGCCACGAGAAACATGTATTATTATCCTAGGAGCTGGAAACTTCAGCATGAAAACAAAGACTTGGAAAATCTTGCACATGACTTTATCCAGTTTGAATCTTGTTTCTTTGACTTATTTCATTGCCTCACTTTCCTTTCTTGGGGCTAACGTTGTGTGCGACATAGGACAAGCATTAGTTTCAGAACCAAAAGTTAGAGAACAGTAAAAAATATGTTTATATGTCTTTTGATTTTAAAATCTGTTAAAAATATCACTGACATAATTAACATACTGCAAAATTGGTTTTAGATTTCTGTTCATAAGATTCCTTTTAGAGTATGTGAGAGAAAATTCAGACTTCCATTCCAACAAGGCTGAGATTGATAGGACAAGAAATGTTTTGCTCCAACCCAAATTCTCTCTGAAAAGAGGAGAAATATTGTAAGTATTGCTAACCTTTTCAGGAGCAGAAATGACTTTCATGTATGACATTTAACGATAGTTCCTTGACATCATTTGAGGAGAGTTCATAAGGAATAATCTCTTGATTTACAAAAATAACAAGCTGGCACAAGTTCTGGATACAGATTTCCCATGGAAACTGAAAAAAAAAGATGATCACATGTCAAACTTATTTGAAAACAATAAATGGCATTCATGTTATTTTTATTTTTTCCCCCAAAGAGAAAAAATTCATTTAACAAATAATGAATATTAAGACCAAGGATAATAAAAGGAAGTTTGGACAAGGATATTCCAGAAGAATCCACCTTTTTATTTTTTTGGTCACATGGGAATAGAAGGACAAGATGCTTTTTTGAGATAGAGAGTATTATTTTACATGTCCTTGTAAGGCAAAATAACATGAGACGACAAGTGGTTATCCTGAGCTTCTTTGGATTGGCAGAAAAAATGCGTTGAGGTAAAATTTGTCAAGGCAAAATACATTTCAAATAATCAAGTTAATAACTAATAAAATTATTTAATAATAACAACTTATAACTGCAAGGTGAAGCTACTTTTAATTAGACAATTTCTGAAGCACCAATCTCAAGTCTTATCAAATGAACTTGGGAGTGGCCAGCACTGGATAGAATTGTGGTAGTGGCAATAAACCATAGCGGGCAATCTGTAGTTGAACAATCTTGCTCCCTGTTTTCTTATCTTGATCACCAGCAAGCCATCACAAGTCATCCAGAGTTTATGTGGGGACATGCTGTGTCTTTTGGACCTTACTGATTCATGAGGCTCATGCAATGAACTTTTTTTCCTGAAATAACCTTTGTCTCCCTGTTTTCAGTCCCTCTTCCCTCTGGTGAACAAAACTTCTCTGGAAAAGGAATTTGGAGGAAAGACACTTTATTCCAGTAAACAGTTTGCAAACCGCAGTCTTTGATGTAAGACAAAGGTGTATTCCAGAAATGCACCACTTCTATTCTATGTTGTAGTAGAGATTCTAGCCAGTTTATGAAGGACAAGAATGATAAAAGAAATAATTACCTACAGATTATATATGGTGTATTTAGACAAGAAGATTTGTTGAAATTGCAAGAGAGTTTGGCAAAATTGCTAGATGAAGAATTAATATGCCCAAAGCAATTGCATTTGCAAACATCAGTCATCAATTATTAGCAAATTTTTTAAAGATGACTTTTTAATGCAAAAAAATTAAGTTTCTACAAATAAATTTAACAGAAGATATGTAAGACCTCCATGTCTACTCAAAGACACTAAATAGCTGTACATGGTGGCACATGACTGTGTTCCAGATATTCAGAGGACTGAGGTGGAAGGATTACTTGAGCCCAGGAGTTTGAGGCTTCAGTGAGCTCTGACTGCAACCCTGTACTCCAGCGTGGGGGGCAGAGTGAGAACTGATCTCAGATAAACAAATAAATACACAAATAAAAAGTTATTTTAGTAATATAATTTAAACATCATGTAAATATCCATATTTGAAAGTAAATCCTTCCTGTTATCAAATCCTCATTAAATCTTACAAATTAAAGTCCACAGTGTTGAAGTCCAAGTATTAAATCAAGCATCTTCGTAACTGTGAGTTATAAGTCCAACATTTTAAGTGTTTGTGAATAATCCTCCAAAATGTCTTATTTGGTTCAGTCTAAGGGAAGGATTCTCTGTGCCTCAGTGGGATTAAGGTTTCCTTCAGTATTTGCATCTTGGTGTTTTTTCCCTGACATGAGGATCGGTCTTCTAGGAAGTAGGATATATATGTTACCATTTTAATGCAAGTGTCTCATAAACCACAGTTTTAAAGAGTCTGAAGAGTTCATGAGATAATTTTTTTTTACAGCACTAGCCCCATAACCTAGAAATTCAGAAAGTGAGTCAACTCCCATTCCACCAGTTAAACTAGGCAACATTTTATTCCCAGAATCCAGTACAGAATGTAGCCAAAGAACATGGCAGAAACTCATGGCATTTAAGAGAAAGATAAAGTCGTTTTGGTTTTAGTTTCACTTGGAGGATCATTAGTCTATGTCACTTATCAGAAATTTTTGACCTGTGAACTTGGAACACAGAAGATTCCTTTAACGTGAGGTTAATTTGCCACGAAGAATTTGTCACTCAGTCTTCACTTACACATCCGTTTTGATCACTCCATTGTTGACACTGAAAATTGTCTTTTAGAGAATATTTTTCTCCCATATGTAATTAACAGGTCCAGAGTTAGCTTGAGTTCACTGGGTAAAAAGGGAGTCACTCAAGCCTACGGCAAGCCATATGTGTCAATGCTGACAAGGCCCGATTTTCCTTACAACGGAGTCTCTGTCTCAGTCAAGCCAACTTCGAAATAGCTGTGCCTGAAAACTAAGCGAAGGTGAGCAGCTGTTTGAGCTTCTCCTTCACAGAAGACACTCGAGCGCTCCAAAGTCCAGTGGCAGGTAAAGGTCTTTGTGCAACAGTGATTCTCCGGGTCTTTTCATTCTGCTCCAGTTATTCTTTCAGTCACCTGCAGCTCCTCAAATCCCTTTTTCTTCAAGTCAAGCTTTTTTCTTAAGATTCTACTTCTGCAGAAACAACCAGGCTCCTGTGCTGTAGGCCACAGTCATCAGCCCAAAACAAAGTATCTTATGGCTAGTACGGTGAGGTGAATGATGGTCCCCAAGGATATATATCCTAATTCCTGGAGCCTGGGGATGTTACCTCATTTAGAAAAATAAGGTCTTTGTAGATGAAATTAAGTTAAGGAAGGGTCCTGAGATGAGATTTCCATCCTGTATTATTCGAGGGCTCTAAATTCAAAGACAATTGTCTTTTATTTTTTATTTATTTTTTTGAGTTGGAGTCTCACTCTATTGCCCAGGCTGGAGTGCTGTGGCACACTCACAGCCACCCCCGCGTCAACCTGTTGGGATCCGGCCATCCTTCCACCTCAGCCTTCCAAGTAGCTGGAACTACAGGCGTGTGCTTCCGCGCCTAGCTAATTTTTTTATTTTTTGTGGAGACGAGGTCTCGCCAAGTTGCCCAGGCTGGTCTCAAACCCGCGGACTCAGGCAATCCACTCACCTCGGCCTCCCAAAGTGCTGGGATGACAGGCTGAGCCACCGAGCCAGGCCAGACAAGTGTCTTTAGAAGAGAAGCACAAAGGAAAATTTGAGACAGACTGAAAGAAGTTATGCACACGGTGGATAAAGTGATGTGAAGGTAGAGACTGGAATGATGTGGCCACAGCCAAAGGCACCACAGCCAATAGAAGCAAAAAGAAGCAACAGAGGGATGCTCTCCTAGAGTATCTATAGAGGTGTGGATCTGCTGACACCTTGATTGCAGAATTTTGGCCTCTGGAACAGTAAGAGAACAAATTTCTGTACTTCTAGGCCACTACGCCTTGTGGTAATTTGTTAGGGCAGGCACAGGAAACTAATACAGTGGCACTGAACCTTCCTAGGTTTCCGCAGTTGACTGCACAAGCCTGACTGAACTAATCTAAATATTTTCAAACTGTGAAGACCAAAACATCCCACCACACATTAAGGAAAAAGCACACAACCGTTTTTCCTGGCAGCACCAAAACACTTTCCACATGAACATTTTACTCTCCAAAATGATGAACGCTTCTTTTTATTTTTCATTGTTCCCAGATAATGCACCAAATATTGAGGCCTTTTCATGGGCCCTCTAGTCAGTACAACACTTTTATCCAGATTTGGAATATTAGGAAATACAGTACAAGAGTACAGATGGAGGTCAAAATATATAGGGTTATTAATTGGCTGATTTCAGTTTTGTTGTGTCTCAGGAAATAGAGAAGTTCGAAGAGCGGGAAAGAGAGGGGAGGAGCTGGTCAGAACATATGCAACATTTGTCAAATAAGTTTGCTATCCTATATGGGTGAGGTTCAAGCACATCAAAGTAATTATAATAGTAGCATCAGAGATCACTGATCACGGATCACCACAAGCAATATGATAATAATGAACATGTCTGAAATACTGTGAGAATTAGGAAATGTGGCATAGAGACACAAAGCGAGCACATACTATTATTGGACAAGGGTACCGTTAGGCTTGCTTGATGCAAGGTTGCCACAAGCCTTCCATTTGTAAAAAGAGGCAATGTCTATGAAGTACCACAAAGCAAAGTGCAACAAAATAGATTTTATAGGTAGCAAAAAAGTGCTGGGATCACAGGTGTGATCCACAGCACCTGCCTCAACCAGCATTAGCATTAAAATACATGTGACTGATAGATTCGACCGTAGATATTAAATCAAGCACGAAATTTCAGCCTGACTGGCATAGCGTCACATGAGGGACAGCAGACCTTAAGGGAAAGAAAAATACATTGCCCCCACTAATAGCCCGTAAAGTCATTTGTTGTGGGGATATATTTACACCTACAGAGAGCATCTGTTCACATAACCAGATCTTGCCCCTTCCAGTTCTTCCCACATCTACAGATTAACTGAGAGTCTGACATCTTTAAAATGATCTGAAAAATAGGTCTGAAAAATAGATAATTGCTGCTTATTCTCTTTAAAGGTTGCCACCTATGAGGCTTTAAATAAAGCCAGGATTCATATCCACAACCTTGGCTTCCTTGACCCCCTCTTATCTCAACCCAGCATTTCATTTACTGACTCAAAATTTTCTTAGACAAAGCTCAATTCTTTCTGTCAACTGCCAATCAGAAAAATCTTCGAATCCGCTTGCGCCCTGCAAGATATCATGAGGAAATGTCCCACCTTCTTGGGCCAAACCAGCATGAATCTCACATATATTGATTTATGTTTTGCTTGCAACTTCTGTCTCTCTAAAACTGTATAAAGCCAAACTATCATTCTACCATTATGGACACATAATGTTTTCAGGACCTCCCGGGACTGTGCCACAGCCCTAGGTCATTCACTTTTGGCTCAGAGTTTGACATCTTTTGTCAACAACCACCAGGATTTAGAGAGTTAAAAAAAAAGTCTTTTTCTTTCAGTATTTTATTTTTAGTTGCTAAAACAATGCCTAGCACAAAATTGTTCCCAATGAATATTTGTTTTAAAAGGATTGAATGAATGGCAAAGTAAATAATTACTGCACACCAACTATACCCAGGGCTCAATGCTTACACATGTAACAGCAGGGCAGGTGAAAAGACCATCAAGAGAAGAGGCAGTATTAAGACCCAGATGTTGCTGCTACAAAACTTATAATCAGAAAGTCAGCATGGTCTGCTCTTTCTTCACCCGGTCACCACTGGCCAAAACCAACAACGTCCAATAAAAGAGGGCTAAATTAACCCCTGGAGACCGAGATGAGTGGATTGCCTAAGCCCGCGGGTTCGAGACCCGCCTGGGCAACTTGGTGAGACCTCATCGCTACAATAAATCAAAAAATCAGCCGGGCGTGGTAGCGCAGGCCTGTAGTTCCAGCTACTCGGAAGGCTGAGGCGGAAGGATCGCCGGAGCCCAGCAGGTCGAGGCTGCGGTGGCCCGGAGCGGCCACCGCACTCCAGTCTGGGCGACAGAGTGAGTGAGACTCCAACTCAAAAAAATAAATAAATAAAATAAATTAACCCCTGGACCCAGTAACGCACATAATCTTCAAGATTAGCAAATATACGGTTCTAGTTTTAACTCAGCCACTTACCAATTGCGTCAGTTTGCATGTAGGTGAGAGGCTAACCACTCTAGAAATGGATTCAGTCAGTAACCATAGAACTGGAAACATCGAGGAGACTCCTGACCTAGACTTCCTTTGGCTGATGGATTCTGTCACACTGGACACAGAGACACGGCTCTCTGACCGGCCCTGACATCATCTCCCAGCAGAATGTAGAAGTGAACTCATCCCACTGCGAGGTCAGAAAGGCATAAATAGCCGCGGTACAATCCAAGCCCAAGAGGAAAGAAGATAGAGAATATGAGCTCAGGCAGGTGATAAAAGAATCATCGTGTCCCCAGGGGCATCATCTTCCTCTGGACTGCGCGTCTGTCGCCGCACATAATTTGTGTGTGTACCTGTATCCTGCGGATCATAAAACTTTATTTTGTATGACATCCCTCATACTGCATTCCTAAATATTTAATAGAGTTAAATAATGCAGTTACTGAGAAGAGTAATAGGCGGCAGCAAGGGAAAATTAAAAGGCAACGACAAACAGTAAGAGTTATGTTTTGGAAAGAGTCTAAGAATTCTTTTTTTCTTTTTTTTTTTTAAACTGATTTCCCAGAAAGCAGTCCTGAAGGCAGGATGAATCAAAATTTGCAATAATCCAGAATATAAAGAGTATTTCCTCAGTATCAGTGTATCTTTAACAACCCTCATTGACCTTGAATGGGGCAGTTGACCCTTCTGAGCCTCAATTTTCCCAACCGGAAAGTGGAACAACACCTCATTAGCATGTAATTTGGTGAGATATGTAAAATGGCTTGTAAATGTATATCTCACGAAAAAAATCCCTTCACTGGTAAGAAGAAATTAAATGAGTAAGACAGAACGAGATGTATACATAAAATGAGAGAGATCTAGAGTGGCAGCTTGAGAGATTAGAAAGAAACAAATTAAGGTCAGCTGACATGGCAACAAAGCAGAAATCCAATTCCAGAAGACTTTGATGTCACTTTGTGAAAGAAGGGGCTGGAAGGCAGGCCATCAGCATGTGCTCTGGTAAATTGATGGATAAACTTTCCCATTCTTCTCCGCAGCATTTATTTTCTACGACTGTGCAATGCCACCTTGATGACAAAATAGTCTATCTCTTCACCATTAATGATTTTCCCACCAAACTAAGTCATTCACATCTTCTCAATTCTTATCATGTAGCTTTTAACTGGCTTGCAGGCCTGGGTCTTGAACAACACAGATTCGACATGCATAAGCCAACTTGTACATGGATTTTCTTCCACCTCTCCTACTCCTAGGAAAACAAGATGAATTCTTCTCCCCCAATGAGGATGAAGACCTTTTTGATGACCTACTCCCACTTAATGGATAGTAAACATATTTTATCTTTTAAATAATAACATTTTATTTCCTCTAGCCTACTCTAGTGAAAGAATACAGTGTATATCAAATATACAAAATATGTCCTGATCAAATTTTTATGTTAGGTTTCCAGTCAAGAGTAGGCTATCTGTAGTTACGTTCTGGGGATGTCAAAAATTATACATGAATTTTTTACTTTAATGGGCACCCATGCCCCACCCCCACATTGCTTCAGGGTCAACTGTGGACACTATTTTTTAAAATAAAAAGTAATTAAATTTGTGGCTCGGAATCTACTTTGAAGGCTCATGCGGGCGTCAGCTTCTCGAAGAAGCTTTCCTTGCCTTATATAAAGTCACTTTTTGTCCCTTATAAGGTAATCTGCTCGTCCCTAAGTGTAGTGTTTACACCTGCTGAAGTAGCCTGTCATAGGATTTACTAGAATGTACATACATCAGTGCCACCTCGGACCAAACAGAGCATAATCTTCTAGGATGGGTCTTGGATGAAAAGCCAAGAAAGGAGGTGCTGAATCTTGCAGACTTGATAATATTCCTCCTTATAATATTCTTTCCCACTGAGCACTGGTTCTCAAACCTCAGTTGTACATCAGAGTTACCTTGAAGGCTTATGTTTAAAACACAAATTACTAGGCACCCGAGTTTCTGATTCAGAAGGTCTAGACTGAAACGCCAGTATTTGTAATCTAACAAGTTCCCAGGTGATACAAATACTGGTTCCTAGGGCCACCCTTCGAGAATCATGACCTTGAGGATCCTTTGCACATGTTACATCTTCCTACACTCAGACAGGCCTCGGGAAGATACTCCAGTCTGGTCAAAGCAAGGAGAATCTATTTCCTTCGGCATAACTGAGAATACACTGGAACAATTTAAAAGGTCAAGGCACACATCTAACTTGATCATTTCTACTTGGGTTTCCCTGCAGTGTGACACTCCTGGTTGAGTCCCTTTTTTTTTTTTTTTTTTGAGTCGGAGTCTCACTCGGTCGCCCAGACTGGAGTGCAGTGGCCGCTCCCGGCCCCCGCAGCCTCGACCTGCTGGGCTCCGGCGATCCTTCCGCCTCCGCCTTCCGAGTAGCCGGAATTACAGGCATGCGCTACCACGCCCGGCTGATTTTTTGAGTTATGGTAGAGATGAGGTCTCGCTGCCCAGGCGGGTCTCGAACCCGTGGACTCAGGCAATCCACTCACCTCAGCCTCCCAAAGTCGCGGGATTACAGACTGAGCCACCGATCCCGGCTCTGGTTGAGCCCTTTTAACCAAGATCATCTCTTTTCTATAAAGTGGACAGCTTCAGATATGCCCATTGCCTCCATGTTTGGGACAACTCCCTCTTTATGCTTTCTTAAATTCTTTGCCATTTACCTTTTTCGTATTTATCTCACTGTATTTTTTTATTGAGATATAACTATTATGCAATAAGTTTTGCACATCTTAAATGCTTTGTAGTCAACAAGTTCTGACAATTATATACATTTGTAGTCACTACTAAAAAATGGAATAGAATATTTCTATTTTCCTTGAACATTTTGTCATATGCCTTTCCAGTCAATGTTAAGTTTTCTCTTCCTACAACTACCTGATACTTAATACCATAGACTGGTTTTCTTTGTAGTTACACAGAAGGTTCTCAAATAACACCCTGTGCTCAGTATTGTTTTATTGTAATGTTGAGTTTTGAAATTTGATCTCTAGACATCCCTGTTTTACTCCACTTCTTGGGTGAAATATTTTCAACTTTTTTCCATTTAATATGATGATGGCTATGGATTTGTCATAGAGGGCTCTTATGATTTTGATGTGTGTTCCTTCAAGACCTAGTTGGTTGAGGGTTTTATTATGGAGGAATGTTGGATTTTATAACATTTTTTCTGTATCAACGTTTAAAAATCAGTAGCATTCCTATACACCAACAACATTCAAGCTGAGACCCAATTCAAGAATTCAATCCATTTACAATAACCACAAAGAAAAAAACAAAATAAAACTAGGAATATAATAGCTAAAAAGGTAAAAAAAAATGTATAATGGTAACTACAAAACACTGTTGAAATAAAAAATGATACAATGGAAAAAATTCATGCTCATGCATTGGAGGGTTTAATAGACTAATAGAATACAATACAGAACCCAGAAATCAAGCCACTTATCTACGACCAACTGATATTTAACCAAGTTTACAAAAATAAACAATAGGGACAGGGCACCCTATTCAATAAATGGTACTGGGAAAACTGGCTAGCCAAATCAAAAACAATAAGACTGGACACCTACCTCTCATCATGTCTAAAATTAACTCAGGATGAATTGAATAATTAAATGTAAAACCTCAAACAGCAATAACTCTACAAGAAACTTAAATAAGACTCTTTTGGACATTGGATTAGGCAATGAATTTGTGACTAAGTCCTCAAAAGCAAACATAGCAAAAACAAATATTGACAATTGGTACCTAATTAAACTAAAGTGCACAACAAACAAAACAACAACAACAAAACTATCAACAGAATAAACAGAAAACCTACAGAATAGGAGAAAATGTTTGCAAACTATGCATCCAACAAAGGGCGCATATCCGTATCCAAAATTCATAAGAAATTTTAACAAATCAACAATGGAGGAAGAAAAGTATCAACAATTATATGAAAGCAGAAAACAAAGTTTTTTCTAAAAATATTTATAAACATATTTTCTTTTCCCCATTGGATCACCCTGGTATACTAGTTTAAAATCAAGTGCATTATATATACAGTTATATATCTGTTTCTTGGCTTTCTATTGTCTTACTCTGATATATTTGACTATGCTTATGCCAATGCCAGACTCATCTGGTTATTATTATTATTTTTTTGAGTTGGAGTCTCACTCTGTTGCCCAGACTGGAGTGCAGTGGCCACTCCCGACCACCGCAGCCTCGACCTGTTGGCCTCCGGCGATCCTTCCGTCTCAGCCTTCCAAGTAGCCGGAATTACAGGCATGCGCTACCACGCCCGGCTGATTTTTTGATTTATTGTAGAGATGAGGTCTCGCTGCCCAGGCGGGTCTTGAACCCACGGGCTCAGTCAATCCACTCACCTCAGCCTCCCAAAGGCGCAGGTTTATAGGCTGAGCCACCGAGCCCGGCTTGATCTGATTATTATCGGTTTGCCATAAGTCTTGAAATCAAGTAGTATCCTTCAACATAATTCTTTGTTGTGCAGAATTGTTTCTGCTAATTAATTATTATATACTTTTCCAAATAGATTTCATAATTTATTTAAAAATAAAAGCCTGTTGAGATTTTAGTAGGGATTAAATTAAGTCTTTAGATCAATTTAGACAATAGACTCTGAACAGTTTTTATTCTTGTAATCCCTGAACATCATATATCTCACTATTTAATTTATATCAATAATGTTTTGTGCTTCTTTAGTCTTACATGCCATTTTTTGATTTAAATTTTATTTTATTATAGAAATGTGGGGTGCCAGTAAGAATTAACCACACAAGTAGACTGCATGCAGGTAAACTTTGGGCCTCCAACTGGCCCTCATTCCTTCTGGTATAAGACCAGATACGCTTTGTGTTTTCATGAACTCCTCTCACTCTGTCTCCCTAGTAGTTTCTAGCGACTTCTGATCCCTCCTTTGTGCTAATGTCATTAATGTTCGGGTCCCGTTTGTGAGTGAGAACATGTGGAATTCATTTCTTTGTTTCTGTGATAGATCACTAAGTATGATGATCATCAACTCCATCCAGCTCACTGAAGTCCGTGATTTTTTTGTTCTTTATGGCCGCATAATACTTCATTATGTATGTGTTCCACATTTCCTTTATCCAGTTCACTTTCGATGGACAATACGGTTGGTTCCATGTTTTTGCTATTGTGAATAGTGTGGCAATAAATATGAGTGTGCAGATATCTTTTGGGCAGAACAATTTTGTTTTTCTGGGCATATTTCCAGAAGAGTGATTGCTAGATTGTATAGAAGGTCAATTTTTAGTAGTTTTAGAAGTTGCCACACAGCTTTCATAAAGGCTGAACTAGCTTGAAGTCTCACTGACGCTGTTCCTCTTCTCCGTACCCATGACAGCATCTATTCTTTTTTGATGTATTAATGATGGTCATCCTTACTGGAATTAGGTGATATCTCACTGTAGTTTTGATTTGCATTTCTCTGATGGTTAGTGAGGCTGAGCAGTTTTTCATGTATCTGTTGGCTGCTTGTATGTCTTCTTTTAAATAACGTCTATTAATGTCCTTTGCCCACTTTTTAATGTTCTTTTTTTCCACTTTGTTTGAGTTCCTGGATGTTAGGCCCCTGTCAGATATGCAATTTGCAAATATATTTTCCCATTCTGTGGGGTGTCTCCTCACTGTCTTGATGACTTCATTTGCTGTGCAAAAGCCTTTCGATTTAGTGAGATCCCACTTGTCTATTTTAGCTTTTATGGCATTGACTTTGGGGACTTAGTCAAGAATTTGTTGCCTACTCCAGTGTGCATAAAAGAGTGTTCCCTGCATTTTTTTCTAGAATTCTCATAGTTAGAGGTTTTACTTCTAGGTATTTGATCGATTTAGAGTTGACTTCTGTATATGGTGATAGAGTAATGTCCAGTTTCATTATTTTGCATATGGTCATCCACTTTTTCCAACACCATTTGCTAAATATAGTCTCCTTTCACCCGCGGTTATTAATGTCATTATCAACGACGAGCTGGTTGAAATACCTAGTTTTAACTTCTAGAATCTCTGTTCTGTTCCATTGGTCTATGGGCCTATTCTTGTACTAATGCCAGGCTGTTTTGATTACTGCAGCTTTGTAGTCAAATTTAAAGTCTGAAAGTGTGATATCTCTTGCTTTGTTTCTTTGGCTGAGAATTGTTGTGGCTATCCGTACTCTTTTTTATTTCTATATGAATTTCTGTATTGTCATTTGCAAGTCTAAAAAAATGATGTTGGTAATTTGATAAATATTGCATTGAATCTATAATTTGTCTTTGGTTGGATGGACGTATTGACAATATTGATTCTTCTAATTCATGAGCATGGAATGTTTTTCCATTTGTATTGTCCTTAATGCCTTTGAGCAGAGATTTGTAGTTCTCGTTGTAAATATCTTTCACTTCCCTAGATAGGTGGATGCTAAAGTATTTCATTTTTATGTGTGACCATTGTGTCCTTTATTTGGCTGTCTGCCTGCTTGTTGCTGATATGTAGAAATGCAGCTGTATTTTGCCAGCGGTTTTGTACCCTGAGACTTTAACAAAGTCAACTATCAATGCGAGAAGGCTTTTGACAGACTCCTTAGGGTATTCAAGATACAAAAGCATATCGCCTACAAAGAGGAATAGCTTAATTTCCTCCTTTCCTTGTTGGATACCCTGATATCCTTATCTTGTCTGATTGCTCTGGTTAAGACTTCTAGCACTATGTTGAACAGGAGGGGTGAGAGTGGGCATCCTTGTCTTGTTTCCATTCTTAGGGGAAATGTTTCCAACTTCTGCCCATTGAGTAAAATATTGGCTGTGGGTTTAGCCTAGAAAACTCCTTCTGTTTAGAGGAATGTTCCTTCTATTCTTAGGTGCTCAAGGGTTTTTATAAAGAGGAGAGGTTGGATTTTGTCAAGTGCTTTTCCAGCATCTGATGATATTATCGTGTGGTTTTTGGTTTTGCATTTGTTGGTATGATGAATTACGTTTATAGTCTTGTAAATGTTGAACCAGTCCTGCATTCCAGGAATGAAGCCCACCTGGTCATGGCGACTAATCTCTGAGATGTGTTGTTTGATCTGATTTGCTAGAAACTTGTTGATAATTTTTGTGTATATGCTTATCAAGGAGATTGGACTGTAATTATCTTTTCTTTTTGGGTCTTTGACAGGTTTGGTTCCATAAGAGTTGGGGAGAATTCCATCTTTCTCGATGCCTGAAATACTTTCATTGTGATAGGCCTCAGCTTCCCCTTGTATGTCCTGTAGAATTCAGCTGGGATGCCATCTGATCAGGGACTTTTTTTGTTTGGTGGGGAGATTTCTCATGACTGAGTCAATTTCCTAGATTGTTAATGGTCTGCTTACAGTTTCAAGTTTTTTTTCTTGTTTCAATCTTGGGAAGTTGTGTGATGTCAGAAAGTCCTCCATTTCCTTTAGGTTTTCTAGTTTATTTGCATACAGATTTTATGGTAATCTCTGATAATCTATTTAATTTCTTTGGGGTCAGTTCTGGTTTTACCTTGCATTTCTAATTGTGTTTATCTGGGCTTTCTCTCTCTTTTTAGTCAATCTAGCCAGGGGACCATCAACCTTTATTCTTTCAAAGAACCAGTTTTTGGTCTTGTTGATTCTTTCGATAATATTTTTGTCGTCTGTGTCCTGCAATTGTGATTTTATCCTGGTTATCTGGATTCTTCTGCTGAAGTTAGGATTTAGATGCTCTTGCCTTTCTAGCTCGTTTAGGTGTGACATTAGGCTGTCTACTGGTGATCTGTTTTCTTGATATGTGTGAACGATGCTATGAATTTTTTTTCTTTTTACTTCTGTTTCGATTTCTGTGTTGACCCACAAGTCATTCAGCAGCATATTGTTTAGTATCTATGTCTTTGTGTGTTTTGGGGGGGTTCTAGTTGGTGGAAATATTTATTTTTATTATACTATGATCTGAGAAGATGCATTATATTATTTCTATTGTATGAAATTTGTTCACACTTGATTTAAGTCTGAGAATGTGATTAATCTTGGAGTATGTTTTATGTGCTGGTGAGTGGAATGTATACTCAGTAGATGTTGAGTGAAGTGTTCTGTAGGTGTCTATGAAATCCACTTGACTGAGCGTTGAGTTGAAGTTCCAGATCTTATTGGTTTTTGCCTCAGTGATTTATCCAAAGCTGTTAGTGGGATATTTATGTCTCCAACTGTGATTGGGCGGGAGTCAATGTCCTCAGTTTTCTTAGTAGTTGTTTTATAAAACCTGGTGCCCCTGTGTTGGGTGCATATATGTTTAGGATGAATATTTCTTGCTGGAGAATTGAGACTTTTTACCATTATGCAGTGTCCTTCCATGTCCTTTTTAACTTTTGATGGTTTGAAGACTGCTTTTTCTGATATTAGAATAGCTACAACTGCCTTCTTCTGTTTTTCATTCACCTGAAAGATTATTTTCCAGTCTCCAACTTTGAGCCTGTGGGTGTCCTTTGAAATAATATGAGTTTCCTGGAGGCAGCAGAGTGTTGGCTTATGCTTCTTTTTGTCGTTTTGGTGGTGCATTTAGTTCATTCATGTTCAGATTGATTATTGAAATGTGAGAGTTTATCCTTGTCATAGGGCTCTTTATTTCATTTGTACTTTTGTATTTATATATGTTTGTATTTTCACTTTTTTCAGTATTCTGTATGCTTTGTTAACTCTGTGCTTGCCTGCACTTTTGTGATGAGTATGACAGTTCTTTGTTTTCTCGTGTTCAACACCTTCTTAAGCATCTCCTGAAAGGCTGGTTTGGAGGCAGCATATTCTTGTAGGGATTGGACATCTGGGAGTGATTTTAGTTCTCCATCACTGCTGAAGCTTAGCGTGACAGGGTAGGAAATTATTGACTGGAATTTCTTATCTTTAAGAACATCAAAAATTAGACTCTGGTTTTTCTGGCTTGTAGTGTCTCTGCAGATAAACCTGGAGCGATTCTGATGGGTTTTTCCTGAAAGGTAGGCTGATCTTTCTCTCTCATTGTCTTTTGAATTTTTTCTTTCATGTTTATTTTGGGAAGGTGGATTACTATGTGCTTTGGGGATGAATTTTTTCATATGATATTTTGCAGAGGTTCTCTGAAGCTCTTGTGCTTGGATGGTCATCTCTCTGGCTAGATATGGGAAGTTTTCTTGAATAACCCTATGGAATGCTTGTTCCGTGGTGTTTTTCATTTTATTTTCTGCTTCTGCAATATATACAATTCCAATTGCTCCATCATTACCAAGATTTGATATTATCAGTTATTTGGTTGTTCTTACTGTTAACTTTTGAGCATTCTTTATATAAATGAGAAACTAGTCCTTTGTCATTTGCAAATATTCTGTTACACTCTATCTAGTTTTTGCATGCTCTTTACATAGGCTTTCACACAGTTTTTAGTTTTGATTAAGTCAATTTATCAGTTTTTTTGGTTTTTTTTTTTTTTGAATTGGAGTTTCACTCTGTCGCCCAGACTGGAGTGCAGTGGCCGGGAGCGGCCACTGCAGCCTCGACCTGCTGGGTTCCGGCGATCCTTCCGCCTCAGCCTTCCAAGTAGCTGGAACTACAGGCACGGGCTACCATGCCCGGCTAATTTTTGATTTATTGTAGAGATGAGGTCTCACTGCCCAGGCGGGTTTCGAACCCGCGGGCTCAGGCAATCCACTCACCTCAGCCTCCCAAAGGCGCTGGATGACAGGCTGAGCCACCGAGCCCAGCAGTAATTTATCAGTTTTTTAAAAAACAGATTATAGATTATGCTTTGTTTTCAAGATCAACTCTTTGCCTCACCTATATACTGAAGATGTTCTTCTGTTTTTTGTTATTTTTTGAGGGGGGAGAGTGGGGTCTTGCATTTTTAAAAGTTTTATAATTTTATATTTATAGTTTAGTTCAAGATTTCTTCTTTCCTTCCTTCCCCCCTTCCTTCCTTGTTCCATGAATTTCCAGTTGGTCCAGCACTAGTTTTTGAAATTGTTGTTTTTGTTTCTTTGTCAAAAATAAGTGGAGCATAAGTGTGTATCTTTTCCTGAGTCTATTATTCCATTTCATTGATCTTTGTTTCTATACCTCCACCAATACTTCTTTGCTATGCTGAGGCTTCTTCTTCAAGATGGTGGTATGCTTATCTAGTTATTTGACTTCTTTGATTTCTATCATCAACATTTTATCCTATTTAGGATAAAAATGCCATGCATGCTTGGTAAGTGTATGCAAAGGATATTTTACTATCTTTGGAGCATTTGTAAATGGCATTGTGTCTTTAATTTTGAATGATTGCATGAGCATTTTTAGTACATACAAATGGGATTGACTTTTGAGTGTTGATTTTTTTTCATTCTGCAATCTTGCTAAACTTACAAGTAAGTTTTAAAAAGTTCTAGAAAAACTCATTATTATTATAATTATTGAAGTTTTCCGTATGGGCAATCATGTCATACCATCTGCAAATAGAGATAGTTTTATTTCTTCCTTTCAAACCTGTATGCTTTATATTTTCTTTTCTTTCTTTTTTAGCCTTAGTTACAGTGGCCAGAACTTCCATAATATGTTGAAAAGTAGTAGTAGTAGTGAAAATGGGCATCCTTGCTTGTTCTCTATTTTAGGAGAAAAACTGTTTTTTAAAATTTTTACAGTTAAGTGTGCTTATAGATATTTTGTAGTTTTTTTTTTTAATCAAGTTGAGATAATTTTCCTTTATTCCTATTTTATGAAGCTGTTTCAGGACTGAATGTGAAATTTTGTCAAATTAGTTTCCTGCGTAAGTTGATAGAAGATTTTCTTCTTTAGGTCTCAATATGGTGGATTATACTGATTGATTTTCAAATGTTAATCCATCCTGACATTTGTAGAAAAAATTTGACTTGCTCATGGCTTATAATTCTTTTTATGCATCACTTAATAAGTTTGCTAATCTTGATGAGGATTTTTGTATCTAACTTTACAAGAGATATTGGTCTACAGATTTTTTTGTGTGTGTGTATGTTTAGGGTATTAAGGTAATACTAGTTTCATAAACTGAGTTGTAAAGTATTTATTTATTTATTGTAGATACAGGGACAGACTAGATTCCCATATTGCCAAACTTGATATTAAAATTTTATTATTGCTTGATAAAATTTTCTAATGATAGAATTTAGGTTTGAACTTTTTTGGGGGGGAAATTGTTAGTTATGAATTTAAATTTGTGATGGTTATAAAGTTATTCAGATTGTCTGTTTTATTTTGGCTGAGTGTTGGTAAATTTAAGCATTTAAGAAATCCACTTAAGAATCTGTTTCTCCCAGGTTTTTAAATTTATATTTGTAAAGTTTCTCATAACATCACTTTATCTTTCTAATGATTGCAGGACACACCACACACGCACACACACACACACACGTACACACACACACACACACACACACACACACACACACACAATACAGTTATATTTTTCTTGTAGTTTAATTTTGATATTGATCATTTAGATTTTCTTCCTTATCTTTGTTAGAATGCTAGAGACATTAATTTTGTTGATTTATTCAAAATTTTATTTTTCTCTTGATATTCTCAATATTTTGTCTTTTCCATTTAATTTTTTCATTTCCGATATTCATTATCTTTTTCCTTCAATTTGCTTTTACTGTATTTTTGCTTTTTGTTTCTTTTATTTTAAAGATGTGAGGCACAATTCAGGGTTAGGTATACAAATGCTGACTGTGCAGGTACCCTTGTTGATGAGGTGTGCCCCTCCCTCTCCAGCAGTTTCCCTCAGTTGCCAATTCACCCCCACTCTCTTGGCAGTTTCCCACTACTGCCAATCCCTTTCTTATAGTATTATGATCATTGCTCAAGGTCCGCTTATGAGTGAGACTATATGGTACTCTGTTCTTTGTTTCTGTGATAAATCACTGAGTATGATAGACTCTAAATCCATCCAAGTTGCTGCAAAGTCCATATGTTCTGGTTTCTTGAGGATGAAGTTATATTACAGATTTAAGACCTTTCTTCTTTGCAATATATACATTTAGCATGATAAACTGCCCTCTCTGCTATAGCTACACACCAGTAATCATCATATGTTGTCTTTTCAATTTTATTCATATTTGTATATTTTAAAATTTTCTTTAGGGCATTCTTTTTAACCCATGGTTTATTTAAAACTGCATTATTTAATTTTAAGTGATTAAAAATTTTCCTCTTATTATTCTACTACTGATTTTTAGTATGATTTAATTATGGTAAGAGAGCATACTTTTTTAAAATTTCAATTAATTTGAGATGTTTTAAGATTGTTTTATAGCCCAGGTTATGGTATATCAGACTCTAAAAAACGACAGGTAATCTGGCTGTAGTTGTACCTATATAGTTTTTTATATATGTCAATAGTTTCTGTTGGTTGAACTGTTGAGATCTGTATTTTTGCTCATTTTATGTCTAGCAAGTCTATTAGTTCTGAGAAAGAACTGTGAAGTCCTTAACCACAATTTTTGGATTTTTTACTTATTCCCTCCTTCTTATGTGCCAGTTTTTGTTTCTAGTCATTTTTTTTACTTTAAAATCTACTTTATCACATATTAATATGTTAGTACTACACTTAAAAAATAATGCCTCAATATCCTTTTTAGTCATTTTACTTTAACCTACTAATGCCATTGAATTTGAATTAATGTGAGGTTTCTGTAAGCAGAATATTTATTTCCTCTGCATTCAGATTAGTAAATTTTATTAGTCTGTTATGTAGCTCACTGATTCTATCTTCTATCATCTCCATGCTACCTTTGAGTCCATTCAGTGAGGTGTGTGTGTGTGTGTGTGTGTGTGTGTGTGTGTGTGTGTGTGTGTTGGAGTCTCACTCTGTCGCCCAGGCTGGATGTAGGGGGAAACTCACGGCCACTCCAGCATCAACCTACTGGACTCCGGGGATCCTTCCACCTCAGCCTTCTAAGTAGCTGGAACTACAGGCATGCGCTACCACACCTGCTAATTTTTTATTTTTATTGTAGGGACAAGGAAGTGCTCGCCAAGTTGCCTGGGCTGGTCTCGAACTCACGGGCTCAGGCAATTGAGTTTGCCTCAGCCTCCCAAAGTGCTGGGATTACAGGCTAAGCCACCAAACCCAGCCTAGTGAGTTTTTAATTTCAACTATTATATTTTTATATCTGTATTTCTACTTGATTCCATTTTGCAGCTATTATAATTTTTAAATTTTATTTTGGGGAGAAGGTTTTGCTATACTGCTCAGGCAAATCTTGAACTTTTGGCCTCAAATGATCCTCCTGTCTCATCTTCCCAAAGTGCTGAGATTTCAAACATGAGCCACACCGTGCCTGGCCACAACTTCTAATTTTTTGCTAAAATTTTATTTAATTCCACTAGGTTCAAAATAATTTGGCAGAAAATGGAATCTCAGCCCAATTTGAAAAGACAGAGGGTCCCCAGGCCACTTATGTCTGCAATTAAATGGTGAGGAAAATGTCAGGTCTGGATAGTTTCCTTGTGTTGGTTAGGAAGACAGTAGACATCCTACCTTTGCTCTATTCTTTGAGTCCTAGGGTCTCAAACCACCTTGCTTCTTTTTATGGCCTTCCAGAGTTTTCTGCTGTTTGTCTTTTTTACTCATTTCCAGGACTTATGGTGTACACTCTTTTGTCCAAAGTTGCCCCACATACTTTTAGATGTTGTATTTTCATGTTTATTCACCTCTGCACATTTTTTTATTTTCTTGAGACTTTCCGTTTGATCAATAAATTATTTAAAATTGTGGTGTTTTGTTTTAATGTGTTGAGATTTTCCTGTTGTCTTTCTGCTATTGATTTCTAGTTTGACTCTATTATTGTCACGGGGCACCCTCTGTGTAATTTCAAGTTTTTAAATAGGTCAAAGCTGGTTTTATGGCTCAGAATATCTTGGTGAATATATATCATTTGTTGATTTTGAATGTTAAACCAGCTTTGTCCTTCTGAGAAAAATCTTATTCAGTCATAATATATCATTTGCTTTTATATATTATTGGATGCAGTTTGCTACTATTTTGTTAAAAATTTTGCGTCTTTTTTCATGGTGGCTTAATATTCTCATCTACCTTTGGAATTAATGTAATGCTGGCTGCACCTATCTTCTGGAACAGATTTTGTACACTGGTATTATTTCTTCCCTAAATGCATGATGGAATTACCCAATTAAGTCATTGGGGCCCTGGGAATTTTCTTATGGGAAGGATGTAAACTACAATTCCAATGTATTTAATTAGTACAGAATCATTCAGATTATTTATTTACTTATTAGTGGGATTTGGTTATTTATATCTTAAAGTAACTTGTCCACTTCACATAGGTTTTGAATGGATGAGCATAATGTTGTCTAAAATAAGTTCTGAATCCTTTTAGTGTCAGAAATGTTTCATTGATGATGTCCCTTTTTTATTTTTGATATTCCTGTTATATGTCTTCTCTTTTCTTTTTGTTAAATCAGGCAAGAGTTATCAATGTTATTGATCTTTCAAAGTAGTAGCTTTTGATTTCATCGATCTTATATTTTTTTTGTTTCATTGATATCCTCTTATCTTTATAATTTCATTCCTTTTGCTAGCTTTGAGTATTTGTTCGTGCTTTTTTATTCTCATCAGATTAAATCTTAGAAAATTTAAAACTTGTTTTTCAAATATAAACTTTCAGTGTTATAAATTTCCTGCCTTGAATTCTTTTAGTTGCATCCCATAAATTTTGATATGATTTTCTTTCCTTTTCTTTCAATTTGGAAAGCTTTAAATGTCCCTTGATACTTTCTCATTTTTTATTTTAAAGATGTGGGGTATGATTCAGGATTAGGTATACAAGTAGTCATCATATAGGTAAAATTTTGTCCTCACTTTAATCCCCACTTTGCTTGGTTTGAGATCAGGTACCCTTACTGATGTTGTGCCCTTCCCTTCCTGCAGTATCCTGCTGCTACCATTTTCTTTCTTAGAGTATTATGGTAAATGTTCAGTGTCTGTTAATGAGTGAGAACATGTGGTACTCAGTTTGTTTCTGTCATAGATTTGTCTATTATAGACTCTACATCCATCTGAGTTGCTGCAAAGTCCATATATTTATCTTTCTTTATGGTGTATTCCATCGCACATATACACCACATTTTTTTAAATCCAGTTCCAGTTTCAAAGGACAGAATTGTTGGTTCCATGTTTTTGCTATTGTGAATAGTGCTGCAGTAAACATACATGTGCAGGTATCTATTTTGTAGAATTACTTGAGTTCTTCTAGGTATATTTCCAGGAGTGGGATTGCTGGGTCACATGGGAGGCCGATTTCTAGTTTTTTTCAAATTGCCACACTGTTTTCCATAGAGGTTGAACTCATCTGCATTCTGACTAGCAGCGTAGAAGTTTTCCCTTTGGTCCACATCCTTGATAGTATCTACTGTTCTTTTGTTTTATTAATGATGGTCACTCTTACTGGGGTTTGGTGGTATCTCTGTGTGGTTTTGATTTGCATTTCTCTGATGATTAGTAAAGCTGAGCATTTTTTCATTTGTCTGCTGGATGCCCATATGTTTTCTTTTGAGAAGTATCTATTCTAATGCTTTTTCCCTACTTTTTAATGGGGCTTTTTTTTTAGAAAAGCACATTTGAGTTACTTGCATATCCTAGATGTTAGGCCTTTGTCAGATGCACAGTTAGCAAATGTTTTTTTGTTTTTTGTTTTTCAATTCTGTGGGCTCACTCCTCCATCTCTTAATATTTATTTTGCTTTGCAGAAGCTTTTCAGTTTAATGAGGTCCCAATTGTCTATCTTATCTCTTAAGGCATGGACATCTGTGGCTTTGTTCAGGAACTGGTTGCCTACTCAGATTTCCTTAAGTGTGTATCTTGTGTTTCCTAAGATTCTTATACTTTGAGGTTTCACATTTAGATCTTTGATTCATTTAGAGCTGATTTTTATGTATGATGATAGGTAAGGATCCTATTTCAATCTTCTGCATGTGGTCAGCCAGTTATCCCAGCATCAATGACTGAATAAGTTCTCCTCTCCCCAATGGCTGTTGGTGGCTGCTCTGTTGAAGATAAGTTGGTTGAGAAATTGTGGTTTTGCTTCCAAAATCTCTATCCTGTTACATTGGTCTATATGCCTGTTATATAATCAAACCAAAGCTGTTTTGATTATTGTAACCTTATAGTATATTCTGTGGTTGTTAGGTGGAATGGTCTGTAGGGATCTATTAAGTCCATTGGTCAAATATCAAGTTAAGGTTCTGATTTCTTTGTTGATTTTTTTGCCTTGATAATCTATCGAGGGTGTTAGTGGAGCATTTAAGTCCCCATCTGTAATAGTGTTTGAGTCAATATCTTATTTTAGTTTACTTAGTAGTTGCTTTATAAATGCTGGCATTTCTGTGTTGGGAGCATATATGCTTAGAATGGATATTTATTGTTGATGGATTGAACATTTAAATTTTTTTTTTTTTTTGAGTCAGAGTCTCACTCTGTTGCCCAGGCCACTGCAGCCTTGACTTGCAGGACTCAGGTGATCATGCTGCCTCAGCCTTTCAAGTAGCTGTAACTAGAGGCATGCACCACCACACCTGGTTAATTTTTTGATTTGTTGTAGAGTTGAGGTCTTGCCAAGTTGTCCAGGTTGGTCTCAAACCCTTGGGTTTAGGCAATCACCTCGCCTCAGCCTCCCAAAGTGTTGGGATTGCTGATGAGAGCCACTGCACCCAGCTGGATTGAAGCTTTTATTATTATGTAGTGTCCTACTGTATCTTTTTAAATTTTTGATTGCTTAAAGGTTGTTTTGTCTGACGTTAAGATCATGACTCTTGCCTTCTTTTAAGAGCCATTTGCCTGGAAATTAGTTTTCCATCCTCTAACTTTGAGTCTCTGTGTGTCTCTCATGCTGACATGAGTTTCCTAGATGCACCAAATTATTGGGTCATATATTTTTATCTAGTTTGCCATTCTGTGTCTTTTAAGTGGTTCATTTTAACCCATTCACATTCAGGCTGATCATCAAAATGTGAATGTTTATCCCCATCATGAGGTTCTTATAAAGTTATTTGTTTGTTTGCTTGTTTGCTTTCTGTTAACTTTTGGGTTGATGTATGTGTGTGTTTTCAAGTTTACAGTTGCAATGTATTCTCTGTTGATCTGTGTTATCCTGTTTTCTTGGGAAGTGCATGGTCATTCTCTTTTTTTTTCTTTCTTTCTTCTGTGCTTAATACTTTTTTAAAGTGTCTCCAGTATAGCTGGTCTGGAAGCTGAATAATCTCTTAGTGATTGGATATCTAGGAAGGATTTTAATTCTCCATTGCTGATGAAGCTGAGCTTGACTGGGTAGGAAATTCTTGGTTGAAATTGTTTATCTTTGAGGACTTTGAAAATTGGACTCCAGCTCTTCCTAGTTTTAGTGTGTCTGCCGATAGATGCTGCTATTCTGATTGGTCTTCCCCTGTAGGTAGTCTGACCTTTCTCTCTTGCAAAATAATTTTTCTTTTGTACCTACTTTGTGCAGACAAATTACTATGTGTCTAAGATTTTGTCTTATTTGTTGTCTTGTGTAGGTTCTCTGAATCTCTTGTGTTTGTATGGTCAAATCTCCGGTGAGAGAGGGAAGGGGTTTTCTTGAATAACCTCCTGGAATACATGCTCCAAGGTGTTCTCCATTTCCCTTTCCTCTTCTGGGATACCAATGAGACATAGGTTTGGCCTTTTGATATAATCACACATCTCCTGGAGGTTTTGTTCTTTCTTTCTGAGTTTTCTTTCTATGTTTTTTACAGACCGTGTTAACTCCATATTTTGGTCTTCAATTTCTGAGATTCTTTCTTCTGCTTGATTAATTCTGCTTTCCATTGACTCTTTTCATTCATTCCTTAATCTCTGTTGTATTCTGGGGCCAGTTGTTGGTGACTTCCATTATTTGAGCTCTGTCGTCTGATTTTTCAGGCAATTTCTCTTGGGTACACTGGGAATTACCTGTGTTCTTCCATTGAGACAAGCTTAAAATCTCCACAAGGGGAAACAGAATATTTACAGTATTAGAGAGAAACAGGCCCTCCTGAATTAATCTATGTTCTTCATATATTTTTCTTTTCTCTTTAGTTTCATTATTTAGTGACAGTGGGAGGAGTTTTCACTTCTTATGTTTACTTGGCTCTCTATTCTTACCTTATCAGAGCTCTGAATTTGTTCAATTTTGAAAAAGGGCTGATGGTGGAAAGATTTGCTGTCTCTTGTAGTTTCAAGAGACAGGGGGATATGGAGGATGGGGAGCTAGGATTCAGAAACTACTTGCAAATCACAATGTTCCCTACCTTGGCTATGGGTTCCTTGAGACCCACTCCCCACCACCACTCTATATGATGGCGCAATGGCTAAATGTGTGTACCCCCTGAGTCCAAGATGCAGTAACAACAATGAAGAGAACAGATAAAAGTAGAGTGAAATAGAATAGACAAAAATAAAAAACTAAAAAAGCACAGAAAAACAAAATCAGAAACCAAAGCAAAACAAAAATAAAAAAATAGTTACACACACACACACACACACACACACACACACACACACACACGCGCGCGCACACGCACACACACACAAACCAAAGCAAACTGGAAAACAAAATAAGAAACAGGAAAACAGAACACACACACACACACACACACACACACACACACACACACACACCCAACACAAAATGAAAGAAGAAAAACAGAAAATAGAAAAAAAGTGGGGAATGCAAATTGAACCTTCACACATATACTTGCATACACATTATACTAAAAAGGAGAACAAAAAACCCTGAAAGTTGAGCCCTCTACTATTCACACACACACATAAACAGAAAACAAAAAATGAAAGAAGGAAGAAAGGGGGAAGAAAAGAAAAAAAATAGGATGAGGAGAATGCAAACCAAGCCCACACATACACATTTATGTACAAAGAAATAATTTTTTAAAAAATCCTGCCCTCTTTTGGCAGAATTTTTGTTCCTCTCACCTGCTTACAGGTAAGCCCCTCTGTTGTCCTCGGTGGAGCTGTGGCCAGATTCATAATCTCCCCAGCACGAAGCACAGGGAATGAGGAGAGGGCTGTAGAGTTGGGTGGGGCTTTAGACTTCCCTCCCCTCTCATCTGGGCAGGAGGATCCCCTCTAGTGGGGTGGTGTGGGATTGTCTCCTCTCCAGGTACTGGTTACAGGATGCCCCAGTCAGGCTTAACCTGGTGTAGAGTGCTCCTAATGCGGCTGACATCAAAGCTCTGCTTGGGTTCATCCCTCCCAGTTGTACCCCAACTGTGTGAGTCTGGCATTCAGAGGATTGCTGGGGAAGAGAAGGTTGGGTCAGCTCTGAATTTAACGCTGATCTCTTCAGGAGTCTTCCTCACCCTTTTCTGGTCACACCCTTTGTCCTATGACTGAATCACAGTAGGGGTTGGGTGTCTGTGAGTCAGCACTCATCCTGTCCCTCTGAAGTTTGTGCTTTTGGGCTATTTCCTCTGGGTTATGATCAACCCCCCGAGTAGCTAACTTGCTGGTCACAGAGACTGGGTCTGTCGCTCTGTGGTGAGTAAGCCAGAGCATTTCCCTGCCCAGTTTTCAAGATGGTGTCAGGGCACCTATTCCATCTCCACTGGGGCTTTGCCTCTGCGGCTCTTGTTGCCATTGTCCAAGCACTGTGGTGGGGACGCAGACCCTGGAGCTGGCAGTCGCTCCCAGTAGCTTCTTCCTGGGAGAGGCTTTGCTGGTTAAAAAAAAACCATGATGCTTATCTTCTGTACCCCAGGAAGTGCTAGGATCCAAGCAGAGCAGTTGCTGCACCAGCTACATCACCAGGAAAGCCCTAGCTCCTTGCACCCGAGTCTCTACTCAGTCAGCTACTCACATACCCACTTACTCATAGACAGATACACAAAACTGTCCATAGACTCACTCATTCACACTAGGACTCACATTGTCCCATTGGCTCTTCCGCCATCTTCCTCCTTCTTTTTGATACTTTGTTTTTGATTCATGTGTTAGAGGTATGTTGTTCAATTTTAAATTGTTCTGGATTATAATTTTTAAAAATTTGTCTTGTTTATAAAATGGTATATTTTGGTGAATGTCTCATGTCTACTTATAAATAAAACAATTTATATTACTTTTGATATAATGCTCGTATTAGCTTGCTAGTCTGCCGTAGCAAAATATCAGAGAGTCGATGGCTTAAACATCAGAAATGTATATTTCAATTTCAAGAGACTGGAAATCCAAAATCCAGGTGTCATCGGGCTTAGTTCCTTCTAAAGTCTCTCTCCTGACTTACAAATAGCTGCCTTCGTTTTGGGTCTCCCCATATCCTTTCCTCTGTGCATGTGTGTCTCCAGTGTCTCTTCCACTTTTTGTAAGGACACCAGTCCTATTGCATTAAGGTTCTACCTTTATGACCTCATTTCACCTTAATTATCTTTTTACTTAAAAGATCCTATCTCCAAATATAGTCACATTAGATATTAAGGCTTTGATATATGCATTGGAGAAAGAGAGGGGAACATAATTCAGTTCATAATGATCTGTAAATTTCAGTTAGGAAAAACAGATTGATACTTTTTCAAACTCCTTATACTTTGTCTGAGTTTCCCTTTAAGAGGTATTTCAGTTACTGAAAGAAGAGTCTTTCATCCTTTGACTTTAATAGCAGATTTGCCTATATGATTTCTTTTATTTTTATTAGAATTTGCTTTATGCATTTTATTTAGGTACATACGTAGTTTTAAACATTTTCTTTTGAATTGATTCTTTCATTAAAACTAAATATTTGCCTTTTGTTCTAGTACTGTTCTCTTACCTCGGCTTGAATTGGTCTGATATTAACATAGTTGCTCCTCTCCAGCTTTATTTTTAATGTTTTCACAGTATATCTTTTTCCACTCTTATTTTCAACCTACCTGTGGCTTCATAATTGATTCTTTTTTCTGTATTCAGCATATAGTTAGATCTTACTTTTCAATTCAGTATGACAATACCTACCTTTTAATTGGAGTGTGTAGTCAATTTACTTTTATTGTGCATATCAATATGGTTGGGTTCATTTTTCCAATCTGGTATTATTTTTATATTCACTGTGTCTGATTTTTGTTTCTTATTTTTGTTTTCTTTTTCTTCTGTTAGGTGGATTGATTGTAGACAGTACCTGACCTACAATGGTTTGACTTATGATTCTTCATTATTGCAATGATGCAAAAGTCATTTGCTCAAAAAACACATGGCCACACCAGAGTCCAGCAAGGCAATGGCAGCGATGGCCTGGCAATCATGAGTTTTTAATTTATGCCACTTTCAACTTACAGTGGGTTCATCACTATACATCTTTACCATATCTTAAGCCAAGGAGCGTCCGCATATCTTATTTTTCAATGCTTCTTGTCAGATGCGGTCTCTAATATTATAGTCACTAGACACATGTGGGTATATAAAATTAAATTAATTATAACATTAATTTTAATTGCTCAGTCATGTCAGACAGACTTTATATAGAACTCTGTTCAAATAAACGTTTCTATCATAAGAAAAAGTCTGTTGAACAGAACTATTCTAGAGAGTGAGATACTCCTTTTAATTTATTCTACTTTTCTTTCAAAAAAAATTTTCCTGAACAAAGTAAAAATCTTAGAAAAACAGAACTCTATTGACGCCCTCATCTTTTGTGGTTTTATTGTCTTACATTTTACTGACATATGTTATCAATACTGCAATTGCTTTATTAATTATTATCACTATTATTTTGTTTTATTTTATTTTTTGTAGTTGTAGTCCCACTCTGTCACCCATGGCACACTCATGGCCACCCCAGCATCAACCTGCTGGTCTCCGGTGATCCTTGGGCCTCAGCCTTCCAAGTAGCGGGAACTACAGGAGCGTGCTACCACACCTGACTAATTTTTGATTTGTTGTAGAGATGAGATCTCATCAAGTTGCCTGGGATGGTCATGAACCTGTGGGCTCAGGCCATCCACTCACCTTGGCCTCCCAAAGTGTTGGAATTACAGACTGAGCCACCAAGCCCGTCCTACAATTGCTTTAAAATTGAATAGTCTTTAGCCAAATTGTATTATATGTTTATGAATGTATATATGATCTATAAATTTATATACATAATGGAGTTTTAAAAAATGCCTTTAATTTATATGCATATATAGTACACTGCTAGTGGTCTTTTTATTTCCATAAAGTATGAGTTTTTTTATCAGATATTTCCCTTCAACCTAAAGTACTTAGCCTTTCTGATAGTGTATATGTACACTATCCTTTCAATCTTTATATGTCTGGAATAGCTTTATTTTACATTCACTTCTAAAATTTGTTTGATTAGATATATAATTTTAACCTAACTCGTTTTGAGGTTGTTGCTAAGTTCTTTTACAAAGTTAAGCTGGGTGAGAATTAAGATGGCTGACATCAGGCAGCTAGTGTGTTTCTCCTATGAAGTAAACCAAGACAGAGTTTGCTGGGCACCCAGGAAGGAACAGGACCAACAGCAGACCTCACAACTCATCAGACAAGTGATAATAACTACTTAGCTCAAAGAAGAGAAAACTCAAGCAGCCTTGGCTGGAACTAAGCGATGCTTCTCTTCTGCATGGCACAGATCACCAGCTGTCTCCAGACACAGTGGGTGACATGAGTGAGGGGAATTCCATTCTGTGCTCCTGCTGCAGACTTAGAATCCTGAACCTTGCAGGACTCTAGTCCCTCACTGGAAACTGCCTTCCCCATAGCCATGCTCTACTGAGGTCCACATAGAGTGCAGGAAAAAAGAAAACTCTGAGCAGCTCTAGCTGCTATATCCCAGGAACTGAACTTTTGTAGGAAGACGCTTTTAAGGGACCTGGGAGAGGACAGATCCCAAATGCACACAAGTAGATTGCTTCAGCTCCCTTTCCCCCACACTCTCCTTGAAGACTCCAAACAGATAGATAACTTGGGTAATTCTGAGAGCTCCACTCTCAACCTAGGTTGGCTGGGTACTTCCTTTGGGCAACACAGACTAGGCAAAAAGCCCACAGCCACCGTCACAGCTGTCTGTCGCCCCTAAGCACCACTTCTGAGCTGAAGGACAACAACAAAGTCTGTTACATAAGACATAATACCTCAGATTTGAGGAAGATCTGATCCCAGACCCCAGCTAACACTACTTTTTAAGCTACTGCAGCCACTCAGGACACCATGCGCCAGTGCAGGTACCCAGGACAAGACCACACAGTGGATAATTGAGAAAGTCACCACATTAAGGCTAATTATAACAATATAAATTATAATTATTAATTAAACCTATCATAATATATTTAATATTTAATTATATGTACTAATTAATTATATAGTTAATTATAATACAGTGCCTATCAGCCCCCTCCCAATCTCAAATTAAAAAGTCTATGCAAAGGAGAAGGAATCAGAAAAATAATTCTGACAACATGAAAAAATAGAGTTTTCTAACATGCCCAAAGTACCACACTAACACCTCAACAATGGACCCTAACAAAAAAGAAGTCATTGCAATTCCAAATAAAGAGCTCAAAAGGTTAGTTATAAAATTGCTCAATGAGCTTCAGGAGAAAGTTGAAAACCAACACAAAGGAATGAATACTATTCAGGACACGAATGAAACATTTCCCCAAAACATAGACACTTTAAAAATAAAAACAAGCCGGGCTTGGTGGCTCAGCTTGTAATCCTGCGCCTTTGGGAGACTGAGGTGAATGGATTGCCTGAGCCTGCGGGTTCGAGACCCGCTTGGGCAGCAAGACCTCATCTCTACAATAAATCAAAAAATCAGCCGGGCGTGGTAGTGTGCGCCTGTAATACTGGCTACTCGGAAGGCTGAGTTGGCAGGATCGCCGGAGCCCAGCAGGTCGAGGCTGCGGTGGCCCTGGGAGCGGCCACTGCACTCCAGTCTGGGCGACCGAGTGAGACTCCAACTCAAAAAAATAAATAAATAAAATAAAATAAAAATAAAAACAAGCTGAAATTCCAGAAATGAAAGAATCATTTAGGGAAGAAGAAAATGCAACGGACAGTTTCAACAGTAGAACAGAACAAGCAGAAGAAAGGATCTCAGAACTTGAAAACAAGGGCTTTTGAATTAACCCAATCAGACAAAAATTAAAAATAAATCAAAATAACAGAACTATGTCTCAAGAAATGTGGTATTATATAAAACTTCCAAACTTTAGAAGCAGAGGTTTTCCTGGGGATGAAGAAAAAGCATCATATTTGGAAAACCTATTTTATAGAATAATGGAGGAAAACTTCACTGGTCTTGCCAGAGTTTTAAACATCCAGAAAAGCCTCCCCCAAAACCCAGAAAATTCTTTGTACACAGTTCTTCCCTAAGGCCTATAATCATCGAGTTTTGCAAAGTTAATGTAAAGGAAATAATTTTAAGAGCAGTGAGACAAAAACATTGAATAACTTACAAAGGTAAAGCCCTCAGAATAACAGCAGACTTCTCAGAAGAAATCCTATAAACCAGAAGGTATTGAGGCTCCATCTTCAATCACTTCAGAATAAAAGTCAGCCAAGGATTTTGTATTCTGCAAAACTAAGTTCCATAAATGAAGGAGAAATTCAGACAAGCAAACACTGAGGTGATCTGTTATCACCAGACCAGCTCTATAAGAAATACTCAAAGGAGTTCTAAATTCTAAAAGAGGAGGTCAAATTATGCCAGGAGAAAAACTCTGGAAATTGTAAAGCTCACAGGACTTATGAAATACCAACACAATGGAGAACAAAGAAATAAATAAAGCAGTCAGATAACAACCAATATGATGAATGGAATAGTACCTGACATTATTACTAACTATGAATATAAATGGTTGTAATACCCCAGTAGACTGGCAGAATTATAAAACAAAAACAAAAATATTCCTAAACATCTACTTCCTTCAAGAGATCTACTCTACACACAAAAGAATTCGATAGACTCAAGGTAAAATGGTGGGAAAAATATTTACATGAATGAAGATGAAAAATAAGCAGAAGTAGCCATTCTTATATAAAAGAAAACAGACTTTAAATTGACTACAGATAAAAAAGACAAAGATGGTTATTATATAATGAAAAAGGGATCAATCCAACAAAAGCACATAACAATTGAAAAATATATGTGCACCTAACACCAGAGTTCCTACCTTCATAAACAAATTCTACTAAAACTAAAAAAAAAAAAAAAAAATAGCAATACAGTAATAGTGGACGACTTCAGCATTCCCCCACTGACAGCAACAGACACATCATCAAGGCAGAAAGCCAACAAAGAAACATTTGAATTAAACCTGACCTTAGAGAAAATGGTACTAACAATATCTACAAAACATTCCATCCTAGACTACAGATTATACATTTTTTTCATCAGCAGATGGAACATTCTCTAAGATAGACCATATTAAAGGCTACAAATCAAGTCTCACTAACTTAAAAAAAATCAAAATTATGCACCTTCTCAGACCATGATGGAATAAAACTGTGAAAACAAACCAAAACATGGAAGATAAACAATTTGCTCCTGAACGATCCATGGGTCAACAATAAAATCAAGATGGAAGTTTAGAAATTTCTCAGAACAAATGACAACAATGGAACAACTTACCAAAACCTCTTGGACAGAGCCCTAACTATGTTCAGAGGAAAAAGTATAGCACTTAAGACCCACATTAATAAGACTGAAAGAACACATATTAAAAACATAGCAGTACACCTCAAGAAATAGAGAAAAATGAACAAACCAAACTCAAAGTTAGCAGAAGAAAAGAAATCTTTAAAATCATATCAGAATTAAATAAAAATGAAATTAAAATACTAAGGATCAATTAAAGATAATGTTGGTTATTTGAAAAGATGAACAAAATTGGTAGACCTCTAGCTTGATTAATTAAGAAGCAAAGAGAGAACATTCAAATTAATTCAATCAGAAATGAAAATAGAGACAATACAACTGATACGATAGAAATCCAAAATATCATCTGAGATTCTTAAGGACACACTGTGCAAACACACTAGATAATCTAGAGGAAATGGATACACTGTTGGAGACACATCATCCCAATCTTGAATAAGGAAGAAATAGAAACCCCGACCAGACCCAAAACAATTAGTGAGATTGAAACAGTATTAAAAGCCCCCCCTCCTGGGCAACTTGGTGAGACCTCATCTCTACCATAAATCAAAAAATTAGCCAGGTGTGGTAGCACACGCCTGTAGTTCCAGCTACTTGGAAGGCTGAGGCAGAAGGATCGCTGGAGCCCAACAGGTCGAGGCTGCGCGGTGGCCGGGATCGGCCATTGCACGCCAGTCTGGGCGACAGTGAGACTCCAACTCAAAAAAAAAAAAAAAAAAAAAAAAGATTGAAGAGCAAGGAATTCTCCCTAGCTCATTCTATGAAGTCAGTATCACTGTGATACCAAAACCAGGAAAAAAAAACACTGCAAAAAAAAAGAAAATTATGGTCAATATTCCTTGTGAGCATAGTTGCAAAAACCCTCCACAAAATATTAGTGAACTGATCATAACCAAATAGGTTTTATTCCAGGGTTACAAGGGTAGTTCAACATACAAGGATGGTTCAACATACACAAATGTGGTAACTACATAAACAGAATTTTTAACAAAATCGTATGTTCGTTCCAATAGATGCAGAACAAGCATTTGATAAAATTCAGCATTTTTTCATTATAAAAGGCCTAAGCAAAATAGGCATAGAGGGAAGATCCCTCAAAATAATAAAAACCATATATGACAAACCCCCAGCCAATGTCATCCCAAATGCAGAAAACTTGAATGAATATATTTTTTTTTCACAGAACTGGAACAAGGCAGAGATGCCCACTTCCATCACTCCTATGCAGCACAGTACTGTAAGTCTAGCTAGAGCAATCAGACAAAAGAAGAAATAAAGATTATTCAAATTAAAAAAGAAGAAATTAAACTATCTCTGTATGGCTAGGATATGCTGTTATACCTAGAGAGTCCTAAAGACTCCTCCAAAAGACTCCTGGACTTGATGAATGAATTTGTTAAAGTTTCAGGTTACAAAATCAACACATACAAAGCAGTAGCACTGCTATACACCAACAGTGACCAAGCTGAGAATCAAAATTAAGAACTCAATGGTATTTACAATAATAGCAGTCAAAAAGCTAAAATAAATATATTTAATGTAGGAGGTGAAAGAAATCTACAAGGAGAACTGCAAATCTCTAGTGAAGTAAACTGTAGAGGGAACAGACAAATAGAGAAGCACTCACAGATGGGAAGAATCAACATTGCTAAAAATGACCATATTACAGATTCAGTACAACCTGTGATCTCTGTAATCTACAGATTCAACACAATCCCTATCAAACTACCAATGTCATTTTTCAAGAATTAGTAAGAAAAAAAACACCCTGAAATTCATAGGGAACCAAAAAAGAGAATAGCCAAACCAACCCGAAGGAAACAGAACAAGGTGGGAGGCATCATCTTACTTGGCTTCAAATCACACTGTAAGACCGCAGTAACCAAAACAACATGGTACTGGTGCAGGACCAGACAATTAACCAATGAAACAGAATAGAGAATCCAGAAATAAATTCAAATGCCTACAACCAACGGATCTTTGACATAGCAAACAAAAACATATATTGGGGACACACTATTCAACAAATGTTGCCAGGAAAATTGGGATAGTTTCATGTAGAAAAATGAAACTTGATCCCTGTCTCTCCCCATATACAAAAATTATCTCAAGATGGATTTAAGACTTAAATGTCAGACCTAAAACCATAAAAATCTTGGAAGAAAACCTAGACAAAACTTCTGGACATGAGACTAAGCAAAACATTTATGGCTAACCCCCCAAAAGCAAATGCAATAGCAATAAAAATAAACAAGTGGGATTTAATTAAACGAAAACGTTTCTGCACAGCAAAAAAAAAAAAAAAAAAAAAATCAACAGAGGAATAATCATCAGAGCAAATAGGCAACCTACAGAATAGAAGATATTTACAAACTATACATCTGACAAAGTACTAATACTAATATCCAGAATCTCCAAAGAACTCAAATCAGTAAGAAAAAAACAAATGACCCCATGAAAAAGTGGGCAAATGATCTTAACAGACATCTCTCAAAAGAAGATATACAAATGGCCAACAAACATATGAAAAAATGCTCAACCTCACTAGTCATCAGTGAAATGGAAATTAAAACCACAATGAGATGTCATCTTATACCAGTCAGAACAGTCATTATTGAAAAACCAAAAACAGTAGATGCTGGCACGGAAGTGGAGAAAGGGAACGCTTATACACTGTTGATGGGAGTGTGCATTAGTACAACTTCTGTGAAAATTGATATGGAGATTTCTCAAAGAACTAAAGGAGATCTCCCATTTGATTCAGCAATTCCATTACTGGGTATCTACCCAAAGGAATAGAGGTTGTTATGTAAAAAAAAAAAACAAAACAAAAAAACTGCACCCTCACGCTTGCTTCGGCAAAATTCACAACTGCAAAGATGTGAAATTAACCTAAATCTCCATCAACCAATCAGTGGATAATGAAAATGTGGTATATATGTGCTGTGGAATATTATTCAGCTGTCAGAAGGAATGAAATCATGTATTTTGCAGCAATTTGGATGGAATTGGAGAACATTATCATAAGTGAACACAGGAACAGAAAACCAAACACCGTATGTCCTCACTTGTAAGTGGGAGCTAATACTGGGATCAGCAAAGGCATGGAGAATGGTGTAATGAACACTGGAGATTCAGAAGGGAGAGTGCAGGGGTGGAGGGCTAAAAACTAATCACCTACTGGGTACAATACACACAGGTGGGGGTGTTGGGTACACTTAAAGTCCAAACGTCTTCACTCTATGCAATACAACCATGCAACCAAAACTTGTTTGTAACCACTAGCGATACTGAAATTTAAAAAATAAAATAAAATAAAGTTAAACCATTTTCTGGCTTCTATTAATTTGGTAATATATCAGGTATTATTATTTGTGTTACATATTTGTTATGTATTAATTGTATTATCTTGCATTTACAGTCCCTTTATTCATAGTTGCTTTTAAACACTCGCTGTTGCTCCTTGGTTTTCAGCAACTTGACTGTTAGTATCTTTGTATTCAGCCTGCACGAGGTTTGTTCAGATTCTGGGATGTGCAGTTTGAGGGATTTCAATAGTTTTGAAAATTTGTCCATTACTATTTGATGAAATATATTTTCAGTCCTATTTTCTTTCTTTCTTTTTGCTGCTGTAATTACACAGACAGTATTCCATTTGATATTTTATCACGGTTCTCAGATGTGAGGCTTTGTTCTAATTGTTTGCATTTAAAAAAAATTTTGTTTGAATACTTTAATTTTTCCTGTTACTTGACTGATCTTTTTCTCTGCTGATACCAGCTATTATTTATCTCATGTAATATTTTTCCCTTTTGCACTTCTATTTGATTATTTTTTGTTGTGTCCTCCAATATTTATCAACTTTTTGATACGCCATTTGATTTTTTATGATACATTAGCAATTTTTATAAAACCAAGAGTAGGAAATGAAACACATATTATTTATCCCAAGAAACAATCTTTTCCTTTTTTTTTCATATCAAGTTTCTGAAGTGGAAACAGATGCAATCCAATCTGTAGGTTGGCTAGGCCTACAAATTGTTGCATCCTTAACTTGATGCATTTTACACAGGCTTCAAATGTTTTGAAGATGTGGTCAAGGCATTTTCTTCAATCACAAAAACGAGTAACAGAACACGTATTTCTGAAATATTTCTGTACCTACATCTTTATGAGACACCACATTTTTGAACCATGAAAGTGTATCTCCCTGCTTTCTAGCTCATCTTTCTGCTTGTGAATCACTTGGCAGTTGTCTTTGTTTTGAACTTCTGCCCATAGCCTTCTGAGCTTTGAAAGAACTCTTTCAGTGCTCATGCTATTGCCTCCTTGGTCTTCTCATAGAGATGTCATCACCCTTTGGAAAGCTCTTACCTTTCTTGACGAGGTTTCTCTTCCCCAAACTCTGGTCTTTTCTTAGACGTTGGCAACTAAAAGCCAGGATTCTCAGAATAATTTTCTCAACAACTTTCCTACCTTTCTTCCTTTTTTTTTAAACTTGTGATTAGTATGTAATGTCCCTGCCTACGCTGTGTGAATTATAACATGAAAGAGGTGGTAGATGAGTAAAGACATCGTCAGTGGCTGAGCTCACTGGCATCTTAACCAGTCACATCAGCACTCACCTGGTGAGTTAGAGTAAAAATTTTACTGGTTTTTCTCTTTGTTTATGGAAAATTTCTCATTAGCACACGTTTCGACATACGGGAGAGCAGTGATAAGTCCCTTCTCTCAATAAAGTTATTTTTTTGGACTTTGGTTTTTGGAATTTCTTTGAGTCCTTAGCTATATAACACAATTTGAAAGTTCTGTTCTGTGACTGACTCATCTGAGTTTAATTGTTAGGATGAACAGGTTGGTCTTTAACAATTTCTATATCCAAACAAGAAGTGGTACCATTACACTATGTAGAATTATATTTACAAACTGGTTGTCTGTATAGTAGATGTTAACATCTTTGAGGTCAGAGACTGTGTGTTATCCTTTTTGTGACCTCAGCAACTAGTGGAGGTAAGGAATTTAGAAAAAGATGAAAAAATAGTTGACAATATGTGAAGGAATATGCAGATGAGTTTCACACTTACATGAGCTTTTACAGAAGCCAAATACTATAGTCTTAAAAAGCTTTTGTTCAAAGTCTTTAAGAGTGCTTTGTAAAATTGCCAATGCTTTAGAGAACATGCACAATTACAGAATGTAAATTTAAAATAAGACGTCTAAACTAGTTTCATAGCAGATCTTCAGAAGTTTGTATCTACATAATCTAATCTAAGCACACATTTTAAAAGTAAACAATTCCCTTAAAAATCACTTGCCTTAATAAACTCCTTCATACTAATGTCTATTAACCTTTGTCTACACATTTTCTCTCTCAATGTGAAATAAGAGAAAACCTTCATGCAATGTCCTTAGAGAAGAAGGAGAATATTAATACCCCATAAGCATCTTCCCATTATGACATAGTTGTGAAAATATTAAACTTAGATTAATGTGCTGACCGAAAAAAATAGGAAAACTGAGACTATTTTGATAATTATGCACTTTCTCTGGAAGGGAATCAGAGAAAATACTGCTGGCAAATGGCATGAGTAATTCTAATCAGGCACAAAAAGAGTAAAATAATACTGGGATGGTTTTGTGTGTATTTTCATTCTCTAAGTTTTAAAAAAATGATAAGGAATCAGAGTCAGACTAAATATTATAAATCATTGATCTCTTCTTGCATGAAATAATGTATTTAATACACAGTTTCTTACCTGAAACAGACCCATAAAGGTCTAAGGTGTAGCAAACAGCAAAGCAAATCATTTTTTATGTATAATCTTTCCTATTGCCAATACACGCCACTAATCATGCCCCAGATTACTTTTTTCATTGACAAGGATGACCAGACGTGGTAACTAAAGTATGTCCTGATGAAGAAGTATTTTATGGTACAAATATGGTCGGCTTTACTTCTGATTCTAGGGATAGGAAAATACATTCTTTAGTGAGGAAGATGACATTGATCTCCAGGAGTCAGATTATTCTTAAACCTATTTCTTTAGACCAATTAACAGCAGGATTCTTCTGACACCAAGTCATATATATTACCTGAACTTTACTCAATTATACCCTACTGGATATGACAAATTGGGTCCACTGAGAACAAAATGAGCCAGCTGTCCAGGTAGCCTGGACTGAAAGAGTCCAGAGTAATTCCTTTAGGGATAGCTGACAGTTGCAACTTAATATATCCAGAGCCAAGACAAATTCTATGGTGAAGTGGTCCCCAGCCTTTTTGGCATTGATGACCAGTTTTGTAGAGACAATTTTTCCACGGTCCAGGAATGAGGAGGAATGGTTTGGGGATGATTCGACACAAACTTTTTTGTGTACTTTATTTCTATTATTATTACATTGTAATAAATCATGAAATAATTATACATCGCATCATGAAAAAGAAAGAGCATGGGTGGACGAGGTGAATAAACTAATGGGCAGGCCACGTGTTGACTAAAAAGTGTCAGATTCCGACGTAAAGCCCGCCTCCAGATGCAGCTGTACAATTGAAGTACATCAGCTCACTTGCCACTCACTCATTGGGCTTTGTGATGAGTCTGCAAGCAATTGATTTGTGATGGTCTCTGTGCAAACCTCATTGCTATTGTTAACCTGTATCTGCAGCCGAATTTCCAGCACTGCCTCACTGCTTCAGCTCCACCTCAGATCATCAGGCATTAGATTCTCCCAAGGAGTGCACAGCCTAGATCCCTCACATGCAGTTCACAATAGGGTGTGTGCTCCTATGAGAATCTGACAGAAGCAGAGATCAGGCGGCCATGTAAGTGATGGCGAGCAGTTGTAAATACAGATGAAGCTTTGCGCACATGTCCACCGCTCAACCCCTGCTGTGTTACCCAGTTCCTAGGGCCACAGACTGGTACTGTGGCCTGGAGTTTAGGGAACTCTGGACCAAGGCCATGAGAAACCTTATCCAGAATAGAAGCCTCTAGGAAATACAGCAAGGATAACACATGTTCTCCTTTATGGTGAAGTTCAATCTTCTCAGGAAAGTAGTCCTTCTTTATCTGAGGTTTCACTATCTGAGCTCTCAGCTACCCATAGTCCGACCCAGTCCAAAAATATTAGATGGAAAATTCCAGAAATAAACGCTTCATAAATTTTAAATTGCCCACAATTCTGAGTAACATGATGAAATCTCATGCCATCCAGCATTGCCTTTCCTGAGATGTGAATCATCCCCTTGTCCGATACATCTACCCTGTATGCTCAGTCACTTAGTAGCCATCTCAATCATTAGATTATCTGCTGAAGTATCACAGTGTTTGTGTTCAAGTAACACTTTTGATACATGTATTATAGTATATTGTTATAATTGGTCTATGGTATTATTAGTTTTTGTTGTTAATTATTATCATGCCTAATTTAGAAATTAAACATTATCATAGGTATTATATACAAACATTATGCACAAAGGTTGCCAAAAATGTATACATATTTTAAGAAAGAGAAAAAACTGTATTAAAATTGTAAGATGAATGCAAGTCACGTTTGACTTCTGCAGTTACAGGAGGTGCTCAGAGTGGCTACCATCAGCATCCAGACACTTATGAAAAGTACTTCGAAAAGAAATACATAGATAACGTCATCTAAAATTTGTAAACATTTTTGGCACTTTCGATATATGTGGTGTATATATACCAAAAAATGGTATTATATATGCATACATATACACCCAAATATTACATATGGTATGTGTGTATATATATATATAACATATATATCCCAAATTATATATATCTATATCTAATTCATACTATCTGCAATTGTAGGCATCCAATGAAGCTCTTGCAACATGTCTCTCAGGGATAAGGGGCGGACTACTGTATGATAGATAAGTCCTTTATTCTCTGCTTTCCTCCTTAACTTCACGTCCTATCATAAATCCAGAAATTTTTTTCTAAACATTCCGTCACCTACATGGTTGAGGTCTGCTATTCATTTTACTCATCATCATATTCTGGACTTTCTAATCCATATTCATTTTTCAAAGCCTCAGCTCAAGTATTACCTCTTCTAGAACATTTTGCCTGTTTCCCTTGTTTGGATCTTTCTTCTCATCACCCCATAATTGTGTTGTTGTTTTCACTGCTGCACTTATATGGTAGGATGATAATATGATTGTTTTGTATTACACAAAGAATTTGGAGAGCTCAGCTTTCACATAGCGTCAGGATTTCTCCTCTCTAGTATTTTTACTGAGGCTTTAATGAGTTTCCCAACTCTGAACCAACCTGTTTCAAACAAGCCTGTTTCTTCTTCACTACAAAAGGCTTTTCTTCTTTCGAAAAAATAATATTTTTCATGCTTATTTTCTGCTCAGCTTCCCCTGTTTTCTAAGAATCAGTAAGGAAAAATAAAGCATCGCTCAAAAATGGCCATATAGCCTCCAGAAGTCACCTGCCATTCTTCAAATTCCAATTCTTCAGTATTTTCTTGACACCGCTCCTCCACTTAGCAAGCTTAATTGTTCCTCCATTTGTTCTTCTAAAATATTTTTTGGTATGTAATATTACTGCACTTATAATTTCTTTACTGTGATCTGTTTATATGTATTCTTCCTGACCGAACTTCACTAGAAAGAAAACCAAGTTATTCGTATTTTTTTAAACATATTTTTTATTTTAAAATTGTGGGGTTCAGTTAAGGGTTAGGTACACAAAATACGCATCGTGCAGGTACCCTTGTTGATGAGGTGTGCCCCCCTTTCCCCAGACAGATATTGACTACCATTATTCCCACCTCCCTTCCCCTCCCTGTCCCCCCCCATAGTTTCCCGCCACTGTCAATCCTTTTCTTACAGTATTATGATAGTTGTTCAAGGTACACTTATGGGTGAGAACATGTGATACTCAGATCTTTGTTTCGGTGAGAGATCACTCAGTATTGTAAACTCCAATTCCATCCAGGTTGCTGTGAAATTCACAAATTTTTTCTTTTTTGTGGCTGTGTAATATTCCATTGTGTATATGTACCACATTTTAAAAATCCAGTCCTCTTTTGATGGGCAGCATGGTTAGTTCCATGATCTTGCTATTGCGAACAATGCTACGGTAAACATACGTGTGCAGGTATCTTTCTTATGGAGTGATTTGAGTTTTAAATCTATTACACCCAACAGAGGATCTGGTGTACAAATGACACTAAAAATTGGAAAGTAGATAAGAAAAAAAAAGGAAGGAAGGACAGACAAACAAATGAAGTTAGGGAAGAAGCAGTTAGAGAAAGAGCAGGAAAAAAAAATTAAATAGGCCTTAGATATTTACAGATTGTCCTATGGTTAGTCGAAAGCATTCGATCCTCCCCAAACTTCACAATGAAAACGTACTGGAACTAGCATTCTAGTCAGCTCCAACGTCTTTCTGTGTTATCCTAGGGCTTCCAACATGGAGAGTCCAGTAACACAGTAGCTACCCAAGAATCATGGTGCGATTGTAACATACAGGTTACACAGTAAACATCAATAGTCTTTTGGGCATATCGCCTTCTGCATAGATATGATCAAAAAGAAGCTGACATATTAAAAATCAATGGATGTAACTCTATCAGAATTCTGGGGATAAGGCTATTACATTGGACCCTGTTTCAAAGCATATACATTTTCTTGAGAACCTCACCCCCATGCTGCATTGTATTGCCAGCTAGTCAGCGCTGTGAATGCCTTCAAAAGGCCATTATGCTGTTTTCTTCAGACGGCGGCTTAGGATGCTGAGAAACACATTAAGGCCAGTGAATTCCAAGAGCGTGATCCCACAGCCTCACTTCTTGTGCTGAGAATTTCCTTGATCAGAAGCAATGCGGTGTTAAATCCCAATAGCAGAGAGGTAGTCTATAAGCCCACAGATGGTAGTTCTGGCAGAAGCATTGTGTTCAGGGAGAACCAATTCCTATCCAGAGTAAGTGTTTATTTCAGTAAGAATAAAACGATGTCCCTTTCATGATGGAAGCAGTGTCATGTGAGCAACCTGCCACCAGTAGCTGGCTGATCACCCAGGGGAGTATTGCCACATCAAGAGCTCTGTGATGGTCTCTGCTGCTGGCTGACTGAGCACAGAGCAGTGGCTGCAGCCAGATGGGCCTTGTTGAGTGGCAGTATATGTTACTGAGCTCATGCGTTACCTTCATCCCTGCCACCGTGACCGCTTACTCATAAACCCATTAGACAATGGTGAGCATTATCATGGACACAGATATATTCATGTTGTTTTTATTCATCAAGAGATGCCTATTTACACGTCTCTTCCCCGAGTTTTCTCATTACCGATTTTCTAACCGTGTTTCTTTTAAGACCTTGACCATTCAGCCACACCACTGGTAACATCCCATGAATTGGTACATTATCAGGTTTGGCCCTTTCTCCTTCCAAGACAAATACGCCATCAAAATTTTACCCACTAGGAGGATATGCCTTCACCACCGTCCTTCAGGGATATCCCACAAAGGAGCTCTGGGACTGCTGTTATTCATTTTCTGTTGGCACTAGCATATCACATAGAATCTTTTGTAAACCAGGTCTGAGTTGTTTAACTCGCTCTCGGTTTGTGGGCGGCTCTCCATGAAGCCACAGGTGCAGGCTGGGAGAGAAAAGGTCATGTAGCACAGGTAAGGTCTACCGGCATTTGAGCCACTTATTTGCGCAACTTAATTGTGCCTTCAGGACCTGCTCAGGCCCAATCTGGTATATGCTACTTCTATTTGATGACGGTGTATGGCTGTGCATATCCACCTTTATGGTCTGGTGGGTGGGTCAGATAATACCCTTTTCATGACAAGCACCTCAGGACAAGCACAGGGTACCTTGGTGGTCCACGGTGAAATGTTCAGTCTCTACTAAGGCTCACAGCAGACCAAAAGCTCTTTCTCAAAAGAAAAGTAGTTAGTCACAGAGGATGGCAGGGTCTTGCTCCAAAACTTTAAGAGCCTTCAATATGATTTATCTATAGGGGCATACCAGAAGCTCCAAACAGTATCACTATTTGCCACTGACACTTCAAGCACCATATAATCTACTGTATTAGAAGACCCAAGTGGCAGGGCATCTTACACAGCAGCCTGAACCTGTTGCAGAACCTTCTCTTGTTTGGGACTCCCCTCAAAACTAGCAGCTTTGTGTGTCACTTGGTATATGTGCCAACGTAATATATCCAAATGAAGAATACGTTGCCTCCCTCCCATATCTGGAGTCTGTCTCTCTCTCTTCATAGCAGTGGCCAGATACAGAATGTACTTTTCACCTTAAAAGGGATCTCTCTACATGCTCCACTCCACTGGATCTCTAGAAATTTCACTGAGATAGAAGGTCCTTGGATTTCAGTCTGATTTATTTTCTATCCTCTAACATACAATTGTGTTACCAGGAAGTCTAGAGAAGTTGCTGCTTCTTGCTCACTGAATCTAGTAAGAATCATTTTATCAAAATAACGGCATCAATGCAATATGATGTGGAAGGAAACGTTGGTCAAGATCCCTGTGTACTCAATTAGACCATAAGGCTAGAATGTTGACATATCTCTGATGTGAAGCAGTAAAGGTGTATTGTCTGCCTTGCCAACTCAAAACAAACTGCTTCTGCTGGTCTTTATTAACATTAGAGATAAAGAAAAAAACATTTACCGGTTCTAGCTATATTCCAGGTACCAGACTTTGCTCAAGCTCCAAAAGCACACCTGGGATAGCAATTACAGTCGCAGTTGGCACTGTCACCTGGGTAAACGTATATCAATCTACTGTCATTCCCTAAAATCCATCTGTTTTCTGCATATGCCAGATAAGAGGGTTGAATGAGGTTGTGGTTGAAGTTACCACTCCTGCATCTTTGCAATCCTTGATGATGGCAGTAACTTCTGCAATCTTTCTAAGAATGTGGCATTGTTTTTAGTTTACTATTTTCTTATGTAGAGGCAGTTCTGTTGGCTTCTCCTTGGCCTTTCCAGCCATAACAGTCCTCACTTCACAGGTCAGGGGACCACTCTGAGGATTCTGTCAGTTGCTGAGTAAGCTGATTCCTATGATTCATTCATGCAGGAACTGGAAAAATAACAGTAAGATGGTTTCAGGGATCCCACTGGGACCACAGTGAGATGGACTTGAGATAAAACTCCATTGACCACCCAGCGTTCTTAAGTTTCTACTTGATTAACAGAGTAAGAGCCATTAGTACAAGCTGTACTTTTTATAACTGCAATTCATGGGTCTAGGTATCAAGTTATGAAAATGGAAATTACACTGTTCACTATTACCTCTGGTGACTCGGTAGCAAGTTTTTTTTTCTTTCTATACCCACCCACCTCAAGCTCTGTTGGTCTAGAGGTCTTAATTCCAGGAGAAAGAATGCTTCTGCCATGAGACACAGCAACGATTCCACTAAACTAGAAGTTATGACTGTCACCCATCCACTCTGGGCTCTTTATGCCTCTAAATGCACTGGTAAGTAAGGGAATTGGTATGCTGCAGGGGGGATTGATCATGACTTGTAAGGAATAAACTGGACTTACACTCCACAGATGAGGCAAGGGAGAATATGGCTAGAGTACAAGAGATTCCTAAGGCATCTGTTAGTAATACAATGCCCTGTGATTAACGTACAGGGAAAAATGTAACAACTCAATCCAGACAGGACTATTAATGTCCTAGAACCTTCAGGAATGAAAATTGGGGCCACCTCACCAGAGAGCCATGACTAGCGCAAGTGTTTGTTAATATCAAAGAAAATACAGTCAGAATGAGCAGCAGAAGTCAGTAGTTACAAATATCAACTCCAATTGCATGAATGAAGACTGAAGTTGTCCTATGTACTTTGTTATGAATATGTTTTGGGTCTGTGTGTATAAAGCAAATATTTTCTTTCCACTGTCGTGCAACATAAGGTATATTAACTTGTCATGGTATTTAAGTATTAGTTTAGCATCATAGTATTTAAGTTAAAGGATATCAAGGAGAAGAGTAAATATTACCCAATTACTTTGCATTTTGAATTGGAAATTTTTGGTTGTATGCTGGATATTGTATTATATTAGGCAGAAATATGGCCTTGTTATTGTCTTTATATGGAAATTAAGTCTACTGTAAGATGTGTAGAGGTGCCAAGTTGACAGGGAATGGATTTGTCATGGTAAATTTTATGTGCAACATGACTGGGTCAAACAGTCCAGATATGTGGTGAAGCACTATTTATTATGTTCCTGTGAGAGTGTTTTTGGGTGGCATTAACATTTAAATTAGTGGACTCTGGGTACAGCAGACCGGTCCTTCCTACTGTTTGTGGGCTTCATTCATTCAGTCAAAGGCCCGAATAGAGCAAGACCGACATCCCCCAAACAAAAGGGAATTCTGTTAGCAGGGGACCCACACACTTGAACCACAGTGTCAGTGCCTTCCTCTTTCTGTAGCCTGATGGCTTTCAGACTCAACTGAAGTTTCCAGCCTACCACCCCACCCTTCAGGTTTTGGACTCACCACCTTTTATAATGACCCATCAAGTCCTTAAAATAATTACCTTCGCATGTGTATATGTATATACACAAACACACACATGCATCCGCTGTCTTCTGTTTTTGTGGAGAATCCTGACCTATACTGGCATCATGCTCACATCTGAGAAAGCTTTTTAAAGGAGGCAGCAGATAACAATAATTTGGAAAGTTGACAGAAGGTTATAAAATTCAGCTCAGAAGAGATTCTTAAAGACTATATTGTTAATAGATTTAGAATTTTTTTTTAAAAAGCAGTTGACCTTTAATTTGGTTTAATTAAAAAATACTTCTCTCTACTAATAGACCTAATGCTGCTAGGAAAAGAGAGCAAACGTTGCTCAAGTCCTGATATACCATGAACCTGCTGAGCACCCAAATGTGATGGTTTGGAATTCATAAGGAAACAATATAAAAGTTTCATCTTAGCCGGCTCGGTGGCTCAGCCTGTCATCCCGCGCCTTTGGGAGGCTGAGGTGAGTGGATTGCCTGAGCCCGCGGCTTCGAGACCCACCTGGGCAGCGAGACCTCATCTCTACAATTAATCAAAAAATCAGCCGGGCGTGGTAGTGCATGCCTGTAATTCCAGCTACTTGGAAGGCTGAGGCGGTAGGATCCCCGGAGCCCAGTAGGCGAGGCTGCAGTGGCGGGAGCGGCCACTGCACTCCAGTCTGGGTGACAGAGTGAGACGCCAACTCAAAAAAAAAAAAAAAGTTTCATCTTATTACAACCCATTAGATGGATCTTGATCTCTGTCACAAACAAATCTTTTGAACATGTGGTAACACCCTACCCTCCAGTTTAAGCAGTCAACTTGCCACTTGTGTTTCAATTATTTTGCAATTTAAATTTGTGTTACCATCCATTTTCTCCTCTTCACTCATATACATAATTGACCATCAGTCTAGGTTTGCCAGTTGGGATAAATTTAATACATCCTCCAGGTCATAATTTTTGTTTACTTTTGTTGCCTTTTTTCACCATTTTTTTCATTTTTTTTCTTTTTGTTCATTTCCTTGGATTGCAGCCTTGGGTAGGATACACTCCCTCTGTTCTTCCGGAACTCTCCTTCATCTCCTTCTCCCACTTAATCTCCATTGGCTTGCATAGTTGCGCAGAACATTATAATCCCTTTGGTGAGATAATTAAGCTGTCCATAAAATTTAATGAAAAAGCTGTGTGTTGCAGTATTGAACACAGATTTTCATGCAGATAGATCATAGCTTAAATACTAGCTGTTTTATTGGTTTGATATGTAAATTTCAGAGAAGTCTTAATGTATTTGAAACATTTTGAAAAAATGGTAATAACTGACTCAGAGTTTTGCTATGAGGACGAAATGGGTATTTATATTGTGAGCATACATACATATAACATATAGTCAGATCATAGGTGTTCAATTAATTATAGTTGATTATTACTAATAGGACATATTCTCAACATCTGTTTATTCATTTATAATTTGAAATGTATAAGAATGCAATGATAGTTGACAATGATGATTGGGTTACTCTTATTGACAGTTTTGTCTTTATGTACCACGACATTCCTTCTGTGTAGAAAGAGTTGTAGTTTGAAGTATCTTCTTTGGAAACTAAGCATATTAGGAAAAAAATTGGATTATTCGTTATAGATAAGGTTTATGCTAGATTGAATATAAAATACAAATATACATAAAAATGATCCATATACCAAATAACAAAGTAAGACAAAGCAGCAATGATTGGTCCTGACTAGTTTGATACATGAGTATAATGAGACCAGAGGTTAATGAATTTACTGTAAAAAAGATGGTCAAAGAAGATTTCACTAACTTATGGTGTGTTGGTGCTAGCTTGCTAAATATTCATAAATTGGTAAAGCGGGGTCTTAAAAACAGCCATTATTGAAAACTAAATTATACTTATAATTAAATTATGTTGCAAACAAAGATAATACTCCAAATTCATCAATTTCTAATTATTTTACTGTAATTTAATATTCTGTACTTTTTTAGGTTGTTTGCATCTATTGTATCTGGTAGATATGCTATGTAATGCTGTGTTGATGCATATCTTTTCCCAGCTCTACATGCAGGGATATCAACTTGGTAGGCTGAAATCACACATGATGGGAGAATTTACACTGTAAGAATTGGCAGATACTACAAATAGAGGCTTGAGATATTGTTTGGTTAATTGTTTAAACTTAGGCTGATGAAGAAAATGTTACTAATGGAAAACAACAAAAGATTTTTGAGTCTAGTACTAATCTAAAATAATTGCAGTTTAACAAATAGTATTCCATTTAAAAAGCAACAAAAAAGAGAATAGAAAAGTAAATTGAAAATTAATTAGGCTAAAAGTTGTTTGGGAAAAGATTAACAAAATTGACAAAACAAATTAGATATTCAAGCAGAAAAAAGGATTGAAGACTCAAATTACAACAATCAGAAATGAAAGAGCAGATATTTTTACATATCTTAAATAAACAGGATTTAAAGAAATACTATGTACAAATAAAAATTTTAAAATAAGATATGACAAATGAAATGAATAATTTTCTAAAAAGAGAGAAACTGCCAAATAGGCTCAAGAAATAATAGAAAACTTGAAAAGAATATAATAAGTAAGAAACTCAATTAGCAATTAGATACAAAACAAAAAAAACAAAATAATGTCCAGGTTCAAATGACCTCACTGGTGAATATGTTTCAATATTTGATTAATAATTAATATCAAATTTTAGCAAATGATTCCAAAAAATAGAAGAGAAAAATACACTTCCCAACTCAATATATGAGGTCAATATCAGCCTTACACCCAAACCAGAAAGACAAAGATAGCACAGGAAACAAAAATTACAGACTAGTATCTCTTATTGATATCTCTATTGATGCAAAACCCACAGCAAAATACCAGCAAACAAAATTTAGTGACAAATGAAAGGACTATGCACTATAGTCAAGTTGAATTTTTAATGACTCATTTGTTCAATATCTGAAAATCAGTTGATGTAATACACCATACCAATATGATAAAGGGGGAAAAAAAACATATAATCATCTAAATATTGCAGAAAATGTATTTGACAAATCCACCACTCTTAATGATAAGTACGTTTTCAAAACTAGCAATAGAAGGAAGTTTCAAAATCTGATAAAGTTTATTTAGAAAAAAATTAAAAATAAAGAACACAGTTAACATAATAGTTAATAGCAAAAGACTGAATATTTGCTTACTATGATTAAAAAGACAAACATGCTCACTCATAACAACTTGTCAGCATTATATAGGAAATTATAGCCTGAATTAAGCAAATAATGAAATAAAAGTCATCTATTTTATAAATGAATGTGTAAAACTATCTCTATTTTTAGATGTATGGTTTTATATGTTGAAAACCTAAGGAATCACTAAAGAAAAACTACTAGAACTAATAAACGGGCTCAGTCATAAAAAATATAAGATCAAAATACAAAAATCAGTGTGTTTCTGTATACTTGAAATGAATAATCTGAGAATAAAATTAATATTCTATTGTATGAATGTGCCACATTTACATATATCTTTCTATCATCTATTTATCTATCTACTTAGCTATCTAATCTATCTTCTTTCTATCTCTATAAGTTGATGGACAGCTGGATTATTTTTATCTGAGGCTATTATAAATAATTCTGCTTTGAAATTATGTGAATGAATTTTATGGCCATATGTTTTCATTATCTTGGATATATAGCCAGTAGAAGCATTACTGAGTCATATAATAACTACGTTTAGCCTTTTGAGAAACTGTTTCCAAAATAGCTATATTATTTATTGTTGTCCCAGCACTCTTTGTTGAAAAGACTGTTTATTCGATTTAGCACTTTATTACATTGCATTGTTTGTGTGCTTATTTATCATACCACTTACTCTAACATTGAGGAAAAGGACGGAATTATTTATCTTTTCTCATTAGGGTTTGTGTGTTCATCTTTGTGCTCATAAGATCTGACATTATAAATACTCAATAAATGCTCATCGTGTGAACAAATTATTACCTTTATATACTTAATGGCTTCACTCTTGGCAACTTGAATGTCTGTGAATCAGAAATTATTTTAAGGAAAGTCTTTTGTATAAATATATTATCTAACATATATTAGCATTTTCAGGTAACTATGGTGATTATAGTTTACTTCAATATATTTGAATGTCAATGATCGGCCACTAAAAGATGCACTATTATATAAAGATCTGCACATTTTAAGACTTTATATATTGTCTTGCAAAATTCTCAAATTACTTGGATGACTTTAATATCCTGAGCCCTTGCAAAATCTCTATACTTAAATGGTGCCTGAACTGATACTTCTCTCAACAGATGATGAAAGCATGTACATAGTTTTAGTGAAATGTGTATAATATAAATGAATCTAAAATATTGTTAATAGACATGAATTTTGAAAAGCAAACCTTTATTTTATGTATTAAATGACACTTAAGGTTTTGAACCTATGCCATATGATAATGAGAACTTGTTTTTAAATCTACGGTTTCTTAATCACAATTGAGCTATTTGCAGCACTCAATATTTTTCTGATGCCCATTATCAAGAAAGGGAGGAAAAATCAATAAAAACTTATCTTAAGGAGTCTATAGGTCTATGATGAATCTTGAGTCAATTCTATTTGTATCTTCTATGTCATTATATCTTGTAATATAAAATAAAAATTGATGTTTAGACCGATGATTTACAGATCCTTCAGTATTTTTAGTTGCAAAAGAAGACACTGCATTATACCAAGTATCTCCATTAATTACAATAAAAAAACAAAATTTGTATGTTTATAAGAGATCAAGTGAATAAAAATCTTTAAATGATTAAATTTAAATGATTAAATATCTAGAAAACTCAACAGGAATATAATTCCAAGCTTGGAATTATATTCCTGTTGCGTTTTCTAGATATTTCAGGGTTAATGACGTAAAATGTATCTAACATATACACATCCTTGAAATAACTGAAAGTAATATGATACCAAAAGTTAGTGTGGTAGGATATCGAATGATGCCTTAGAAATGGTGGTTATTTTTATTACAGTTAAGAGGCTATTCAGTGCCCAAGTAAGAGGGTCCACTGAATTTGTTGTGCAAAGATGTCTTTTGTCATTCTGCAGCAAGTAGTGTACTCTGATGGGTGGTTCAGAGCATTTATTCCGTATAAAAAGTCCCCCAGAGTAAAGATGGCATTTGGGAATGTGATACTGTTTTATTGTACAATAAACAGAGAAACAGAGAAATACACAGAGAAAAAGACTGGGATCCTGAGAACATGATGGTACTATATGGACATGTCAAATGAAAAGTGACAATAATGAAAAAGTGATATATGTTCAATAACACAAAAGTTCTCATTAAGTAAGTAAGTAAATGATTAAGAATTCACCCTTTCCCTTCAACTTCGATTATAACCTAGAATCCCTAAAGTGATTTTCTACTTCTTTTATGGCATCCGATTTTCAAAATTCTGTGAGAATAATGCTGCTGCCTTTGCTGGTACTGTCACTATATCATCTATAATCGGAGCAAGCTTTTAGAAGTGGATAAATAAAGTGATGTAAGAGAATACCATGCTGACAGGTTGCTCCAAAATATCTCTCCACCCACTCTGCCATCTGGCATTATTTTGAATCTTAGAGCCTATTCAGTTTCCAAATTGCCAGTTATTTCATTAGGATTAAAACATGGGAGTTGATATCAAGTTTTTAGTTCATTGTGCGGACTCCCGATAAATTTAATAGTATTATCTACTTCTTATGTGCCTTTTATTTTAATAAATCATATTTCTATATATACATAAAATTATTAATACTACTAATTTGTTTAGACAGATATTTTCTTCTTAACAAATCACTTTTTATTTCCAATTTTATGTATTAGGTGGTTGCTTTTATAGAGAGATATGCATAGATGAGAGGTAAATTGGTAGATAAGTAGGCAGGTGGGTAGGAGAAGAGATTGATAAATAGATAAAAATAAAATGTATAGATACATATTTGGCAGAATAATATATCAAAGTTTTAATCTACATGCTACCTCAGTCATAAAGCCTTCTTTTTACTGCCCTAGAAAGTTGCACATGAGCCAGTCACTAATTTGAGAAGGAGTCTTAGTAGAACCAGGAGATGAATGAGGCATGTTTTAACATGAGCTTTCAAATTTTGGGGTTTAAATAACTTATGAATATCCGGAGAGAGAGAGTTGGTTTTTGTTTTGTTTTGCTTTGAATGATGCTCTGATTCCATGGAAACAGTCAGGAAAGGGATGAAGCACAAGAGGGGAGGCCACACAAACCGCAATCGATCGCATGGGACACATGTGAAGGTTCTGTCCACTGGCCATGCCAGTGAAGAGTGTGAAACTCACAATCCGATTCCCCTTCTGGATACCACTTGTTGAGGGCACTGGACAGCAGTGTGTAGACCATCTGTTGGGAGTCTTGCAGAAGGGAATGAAGGTTTTTTTGTTATCCAAGATTCATTCCTAATAAACCTGGTCCCAACTTAGTAGCTGAAGATAACTTATGCTCTCTTATAATAGATTAGTCTTGAGCATCTGGAAAGTCAAGCAGTAACAGAAAAGAAAGACCCTCTGCTCCATCGAAGCAACGTTGAACTGAACCATCCACTGGGGGTTTCAAGTGAAGACCAAACAGTGGTGGACTAACCTGTCCTGCCAAGTGTCCTAATGAATGACTTGGAGACCTGCAGAACTAGAAGATCTGTTCTTCTTTAGATTTCCTAAGTAGCCTGAATATTTGGAACTACAATTACTTCACTTCTCAAACTTTTGAAAAATAATTGACAAGGGTCATAATTCCAAGGACTCACTGCCTTCTTCATTCCATTTTAACTAAGTGATTTCAAACGAGAGGATTGTTATCACTAAACCTCAGTTTTTAAGTTGTATAATTTTTGTTGTTGTTGTTGTTGTTGTTGGATTTTTTCTTTTTAAGTTGGAGTCTCTGTTGCCCAGACTGGAGTGCAGTGGCTGCTCCCGGCCACCGCAGCCTCGACCTGCTGGGCTCTGGCGATCCTTCCGCCTCAGCCTTCCAAGCAACCGGAATTACAGGCGCGCGCTACCACGCCCGGCTGATTTTTTGATTTATTGCAGAGATGAGATCGCGCTGCCCAGGCGGGTCTCGAACCCGCGGGCTCAGGCCATCCACTCACCTCAGCCTCCCAAAGGCGCGGGATTACAGGCTGAGATACCGAGCCCGGCTTTTAAGTTGTATAATGTAAAGCATATGAATTCTTTTGCTAATATAGAAGGAAATAGTTTTTTACAATGCTCATAAAATGGGCCAGGTGTGGTGACTCATACCTGTAATCCAAGCACTTTGGGAGACCAAGACAGAAGGATTGCTTGAGACCAGGGGTTTGAGACAAGTCTAGGCAACACAGTGAGACCTCATTTCTACAAACTAATAATAATAATAAAGAAGCCAGGCCTGGTGGCACATGCTTGAGCATCCAGTACTTGGGAGGCTGAGGCAGGGGATTACCTGAATGCAGGAGGTCAAGGCTGTGGTGAGCTATGATTGTGCCACTGCACTCCAGCCTGGGTGACAATGTGAGACCAGGGCTCCAAAAAAGAAAATGTTTATGAAATATCTGTTCTGGTGCTCCAAGGAGATGTGTTCGGTGGTGAGGGCTAAAAGAGGAGGATGCCATGAGAATGGACCTTGGAAAGACCACCTCCGCGACCCCTCACCCTTTGCCAAAGGACCTCTGCTTTCCGTTGATCCAAGGGAGACTCCAAATGAGAATATGCATGAAAAACTTTCCATTTTAATCAAATTCAAAAACCATAGAAATAACGTCTATGGAGGATATTAATTAGATAGCCCTGTGCAAAATTTAAGAAAATGGTTTTCTTTGGTCTTCTCTGTAAAATGGGAAGGATAACAGTCCCACAAATCATCATGAGGGAATTTGATGGATGAAATGAAATCATGTGTTCAAAAGGATTTTGAAAAGGTAAAAGCTTTATATAAATTTAAGGACTTATTTACTGTGTTTTCTGGGCCCACTTATGGTCACTAAGTGCTACAGTTGGCTGGCTTGGGATTACTTATAGTAATGCTTCAAAGTACTTAGAGTTTTTTCTTATTTTACTTATTGGCACATGTTAGATGTAGCTCTCTGAATTTCTAATATTTATGCTACTTAATTTAATTGAAGTGCCATAGATAATTCACCACACACAGATGTGAAATTAAAGCTTTATGTATGTAACTACATATCATATTTTACATTCAAATATATGTTTACATACGCATATATGTAATTTCAAAAATGTGTCAACATTTTATGCAAACTAGAGCTCTGAACTTGGAGGAATAGTGCAAAGTATTATTATTAATTCACCTAGAGAAGGTATCCCAGTTGATCTGATTAGGTGTCTGAAGAAGACAAGTTCAAGTATTTTCTCCTTAAGAGATCTGTAAGTCATGCACGCCTTATGCGTATAGGCCTAATGGTATCTAAAACTTCATTCAGGTGTCACTAAACTCTAGTCGGTGAACCAGAACCCACAGACAGAAGAGGTGAGAGATTATAGCTTCCCAGATATAGCCCTTTCCATTTTGCAAACATGTAAACACATATGTAAGCACATGGCCATAAGTGCCTCTGTACCATCACCTCTTCATATAAAATGAAAAATTAGCATATAAAATACCCAAACACTCTAGTTATGTCTCCAAAACAAGGGGTCTACTTTACTTAGCTCACAGTCATCTCAATGCTTAAATGACATAACGCAAACTAATTTTTGAAATGCCGCCCACTATAAAAACGCAACGTATTCATCTTATTATTAGTTCTGACGTAGTTATTGGTAGTGCTGCTAATATTGCCTCAACATACCGTTTATTAGAATTCTCTATCGCTTGTAAGGACCAAATTAAAATAATTTATTAAATACATACGTATAAGGGCATCATTCCTGACATAAGACCTAAAGAAGGAAGAGGGCTGGCCATGTATAAATCGGGGGAGAAGCATTACAGGAGAAGAGAAGGAGTGTCCAAAAGCAGTGTGGTGGAAAAACCTCACTGGGTCAATAGAATAGGAGAAAAGACCTAGGGAAGTGGGGTACTGAAGAAGAGCAAAAAGTTTTTAATGAGAACAGAGAGGGGGGTTAAAACCAAAGAAGCAGAGTCCTGTGGTTCATGGAAGGACTTTATGTTTTATTTGAAGTTCAACTGGAAACTTTTCAAGGATTTTCAGATCTAATTTATTCTTCTATCATCTCCATTCTACTGCTGATCACATTCAGTAATTTTTTTTAGTTATGTTTTTTCAGTTCTAAAATCTAAAGGCTTTGGGGCTTGGAAGAGACATGATCTGATTTCAGTTTTTATTACGTTATTTCCTTTGCCATGAGAAGAAACAATTTTGAGGTTCTCAGTGTGAGAAGACGTGACCTATGGAATATTTAAAAATAAAATAATCGTGATAAAAACATCATCAGTGTGGGCCTATGGTAATAGTACAGACATGAGAGGATGTTCATGGAGACAATCATGGTAGTTGTGAAGATGGGGAGATGAGAAGAGTTAGGGTATTTTGAGGTTAAATGGGATTAGATGCTGAGAAGGGATGAATGCTAGAATCACGAATAAATCATGGGCCTTGGGCTTGAGCAATTTTATGGACGTAAATGCTGCTTAATAAGACGAGGATGACTGGGAAAGAAACATCTTTGGTGCTGGGTGAAGAAAACACAAAATTAACTTTGTAGGAAATCTTAAATCTGAGGTGGCCATGCCACATTCAGAGATAAATCTCATGTGACAGGTTCTTTATATTAGTGGGACGTTCAAGGGCTTAATCAGGGACAGGCTACTTGATCTATAAGAATTCTTTATTTAGAGCATCTTATGCTAGTGAGTCCAAGATGCTTTTCTGAGATAAATTTCTTTACATGCACTTACTCTCCAGTCCCTTGCTGGCACTTTCAACTATATGTAATTATTACATCGGAATTGCAGCTTGAGTTTTCTAGTCTGTCGCGGGAGCGTTAACCTACTTAGCATAACAGCCAGAAGCCAAAAGCAAAAGCGATTCCTAGGATAGCGGAGACACATACACAGAATTTGAAGGATAGAAGGCTTTTCTGTTTGTTTTATTTCACTTCCGTTTGTTTTCTGTTTGCCTGTCTATCTGTGGTGTTTCTGAGTCCCAGACTTGCAATGACGACTAATACCTCAATGAACGAATGATGACGAATACCTTGTTCTCATAATAGCTATCTTCTACTTTTTGACTTTGTTCTCTAGCTAAGGATGATGGAGAAGTCTAAAGACCTAGGTATCAGTTGATGACTGATATATTGGCATATGGCAGGATGTCAATATTCCTTAATAAGACTGCATGGGTTGAAAGAAATCCATGTGGTGGCTGTGGAGACGGGCTGCTCAGATATCCCTTCAGGACGACCTGCTGTGAGGGGCAGCGTTGACAGGCAGCTTCACGAGGCTGCACCTTCATATTTGCCATGGGGTTCACACTGCCATGGGTTTATGCATCCCCTGGGCCACTTCCAGGCAGTGGCTGGACATGGAAGGTGTGCCAGAGACAGATTGTTTCCGCTTGAGCTGGGGGAGTCTACTTGACAATTTTTGCTCCGAGACCCACCGTCAACCTGGCCAAAACTTTCAGAGCTGTGATGGTACAGTCTCCTCCTTATGTGTTTCTCCTTTCACAGATGTTGAAACCACATCTAATCTGAAGCCTGCTCCTTCCAGCTTTATTCTTCACAGACTTACCCCTGATAACTCCTTTTTTTTTTTAGTGTAAAAAAATTTCCTTTATTTTCAACATCAAACAATGTCATAATAAACGTTCTCTCCTTTAGCATTGCATTCTTATCTCTTCAATTTATTCAAAGAATTTTAAATATATTCTTGTTATTCACCATAATAGGAGCCCTACAAGATGTTGTTTTTTTGTAACAGGAAAGAAAATGAGAGGGTAAACATGATAAATTGCAAAATGACATGATTGTATTTGTCAGTGTCTAACACTAGTGTTTTTTCACATGTCTTTTTCTTATAGATTTACTTCTTTGTATAATAGCTATACATTCAGTTTCATGTTTATAATATAGTTTTTATTATTCTTTTTATTATTATTTTCTTTCCATCTAAGCTCTCTAACCACATTTTTCGCATAGTCAAACATTAAGAGAAGTAGTTTACGGCAGTCTATATTTTTAAATCTTTAATTTTTTGATTTTACATATGTGGGGTACAATTCAGGGTTAGGTGTACAAATGTTCATTATGCAGGTCCCCTTGTTGATGGGGGTGTGCCCCTCCCTCCCCTGGCAGTTTTCCACTGTTGCCAATCCTGCCCTCGACCTCCCCTGATAGTTTACCACTACTGCCAATCCCTTGTTCAAGGTCTGCTTATAAGTGATAATATTTGATACTCAGTTCTTTGTTTCTGAGACAGATGACTCAGTATTATAGACGCTTAAGTCCATCCAAGTTGCTACGAAGTTCATAATTTTGTCCTTCTTTATGGTTGCGTAATATTCCATTGTGTATATGTACCACATTTAAAAAATCCAGTCCTCTTTGCATGAGCAGCACAGTGGGTTCCATGTTTTTGCTATTGTGAATAATGCTGCAATAAACAAGCATGTTCAGGTATCTTTTCTATAGAGTGATTTGAGTTTCTTTGGGTATATTCCCAGAAGGGGGATTGTGGGGTCACATGGGAGGTTGATTTCCAGATCCTTTAGGAATTGCTAAACTGTTTTCCACAGAGGTTGTCCTAGTTTACATTCCCACCACCAGTGTAGAAGTGTTCCCTTTTTGACACATTCTTTCCAACATCTGATGTTTTTTGAGTTATTGATGATGGCCATCCTGACTGGAGTTAGATGGTATCTCAGGGTGGTTTTAATTTGCATTTCTTTGATGACTACTGAAGCTGAGCACTTTTTCATATATCTATTGGCTGCTCATATGTCTTCCTTTGATAATTGTCTATTCATATCTTTTGCCCACTTTGTAATGCGACTGTTTGTTTGTTTTTTTCTTTTTGGAATGTTTGAGTTCCTTGTAGATTCTAGATGTTAAGCCTTTGTCAGATATACAGTTGGCAAATATTTTTTCCCAGTCTGTGAACTGTCTCTCCACTCTCCCAATGGTTTCTTTGACTTTACAGAAGCTTGTCAGTTTGATGAGGTCCCACCTGCTTCTCTTATCTCTTATGGCATGGGCACTTGAGTTTTTGACCAGGAATTGGTTGCCAGTTCCAACTTCCATAAGGATGTCTTCTACATTTTCTAAGTTTCCTATAATTTGAGGTTTTACATTTAGGTTTTTGATTCACTTAGGGTTGAGTTTTGTGAATGGATATAGGTAGGGGTCCTGTTTCAATCTTCTGCCTGTGGTCAGCCAGTTTTCCCAGCACCGTTTACTGAAGAGGTTCTCCTCGCCCCAACGATTGGTGGTGGAGGCTTTGTCGAAGATGAGTTGGTTGAGAAATTGAGGCTTTGCTCCTGGAATCTCTATTCTGTTCCATTTGTCTATATGCCTGTTCTTGTACCAATACCAGGCTGTTTTGATTATTGTAGCTGTATAAGTTTAAAATCTGTGTGTGATACCTCCCACTATTTTTTTTTTTTTTTTGGCTGAGGATTGTTCTGGCTATTTGGGTTCACTTATGTTTCCATATGAATTCCTGTACTGTCGCTTCCAGTTGTGAACAGAATGCTACTGGTAATTAAATGGGTATTGCGTTAAATCTGTAGATTGTCTTGGGTAAGATGAGCATCTTGACAATGTTGATTCTTCCAATCCATGAGCATGGCATATTTTTCCATTTATTTGTGTCATCTTTGATTTCCTTGAGCAGTGTTTTATAGTTTTTGTCGTAAAGGTCTTTCATGTCTCTGGTTAGGAAGATGCTGAGGCATTTCATTTTATTTTGTGGCTATTGTGAATGGAATTGTGCTTTTTATTTAGGTTTCTCTCTGTTTATTGTAAGTGTATAAGAATTGCAACTGTCTTTTGCACATTTATTTTTTACCCTGAAATTTTGTCAAGGTCCTTTATCGGTGCAAGGAAGTTTTTGACAGATTCTCTTGGGTTTTCGAGGTATAGAATCATGTTGTCTGCAAAGAGGGATAACTTAACTTCCTCTTTTCCCATATGGATACCTCTGATTTCCTTCTCTTGTCTGGTTGATCTAGTTAGGACTTCCAATACTATGTTGAACAGGAGGGGTGAGAGTGGGCATCCTTATTTTGTTCTGGTTTTCAGGGAAAATGATTCTAATTTCTGTCTGTTTAGCATTATGTTGGCAGTGAGTTTCTCATAGATGGCTTTTACTATTTTTAGGTATGTTCCATCTATGACTAGATTTTCAATGGTTTTTATCAAGAAAGGGTGCTGTATTTTATCAAAAACTTTTTCCGTGTCTAATTATATAATAATGTGATTTTTGTTTTACATCTCTTGAGTGTTTAATTATGTTTATTTTCTTGCAGATGCTGAACCAGCCCTGTGTCCTGGGGATGAAACCTACTTGGTCACATGGTGGATGATTTTTGAGATGTGTTGTTGGATCTGGTTTGCTAGAATCTTGTTGAGAATTTTGCATCTATGTTCACCAAGGATATTGGTCTGTAGTTTCCATACGCACTTGATTTAATCTTGACATCTGCTACTTTTAGGCCCTAAAATGACAAATCTCTGAAGTGGTGAACAGCCTAGGCTTGTAACCACTAAGTTACTTAATCATTTATGGGTTCCCAGGATTTGATACACTGTTTGAAAAATAATGGCGAAAACTTATTAAACGTTCCATTAAATTTTTGTGTTGCTATTCTCTGGATATTTTAAGTTTTTTAACATTCATCTTTGTTTTTTAGTAGTATGATTATGATGTGTCTGAATGTGATTATCTTTGATTTCATTCTATTTGTTTTATTTTAGAGACTTTCATTTATAAATTAATATCTTTTAACAAACTTGAGATGTGTTCAGCCCTTATTTATCCTAATATTTTTATGCACCTATTTATTCCTCCTCTTTTTTTTGTCTCCATTGACACAAATGATAGAGTTTTAGATACTTCCCCAACTCGATGTCTTTTTCAATTTTTTGTCTCTGTTCTTCACATTGAGTACTTTGTGATGATCTATATTTAAATTCATTGACTCATTCTTTTGTCATCTTCATTCTGCTATTGAACCTACCCAGTGATTTTTTTTAGTTATTTTGTATTTTTCTGTTCTAAAACTACCTTTTATTTTGATTTTTAAAAGTTTATCTGCTGAGAACTTCTTCTAATTCTTTTTTAATTATTATTATTTAAAAATGTGTATGCCAGATTGGTGGCTCATCCTGTAATCCCAGCACGTTAGGATGCTGAGATGGGAGAATGGTTTGTGGTATTTCAAGACGAGCCCTGCCAAAATAGTGAGACTTTGTCTCTATGAAAACAAACAAACAAAACTGGCATGGTGGTGCATGCCTGTAGTTCCAGCTACTCGGGAGGCTGAGGTAGAAGGATCACCTGAATTCAGGAGGTGAGTTATGATTGTGCCACTGTACTTTAGCCTGGGTGACAGAATGAGACCCTGCCTCAAAAAAAAAGAAAAAAAAAGAAAATGTGCTTTTAGCTGATGGAGGCAATGACAATATCACATTATATTACACTTTGCATGACTAATATATAGAAAAAAGAAAAAGAAATAGAAGGAGAAAGAGAGGAGAGAGAGAGAGAGACTGCTTTGAAATATAAGAGTTAACATTATTACAGTTAGGGTGTCTAAATTACAATGGTATGTAATGTTATATTTGGTGAACCCAGTAGTGGTCTTTTGATAATAATGATCTTCCAGAGGTGTGGTTTGCAACATGGGGATGTTATTTCTTTGGAACTGCAAATATGTCATTATATTGACTATTGATTTATTTTCTTTGGTCAGGCAAACCATGTGATAGGGTATATTCTATACTAATCAGCAAGCAAGGATATAAACAGTGAAGTCATATATTGGTATGATATAGAGTTGCTCCCAATGGATTTAGCTTCTGGTTTTGCAGTCCTGGATGAAAACAGACATAGGAAATAAAAGACAGTTGATATGAAAATAATATCTAATAAACATTGAAATGTAGTAGAAAAAGTTTTCAATGAGTGGACTGAATTGACAAAATCAAACTTCTCTGACTCTCAATTGATCAATGCCTAAACTAGAATTAGAAGTTAAATCAATATCTCATTTTATCTATATTTTATTTCTTAAGCTGCATTGGTCGACCTATTAAATGATGTATGCGACCATATTATATATTCAAGCTTATTACAAGCTACCATATTTATTATTGTTTTTCTATATTAATATTTTCAAATTCAAAGGGAAGTGAGGGCCAGATGAAGGTCCAAACTTCACCTGCATGCAGACGACTTACGTGCCTAATCTTGACTGGCATCCTAACATCTTTATAGTTAAATAAAGAAAAAAAAAGATTTTCAAATTCAAATTTTTCATGAAACAGAAGGTTAAGATAAGTGATGAAGGCTAGCAGAGTGAATGGAAGAGATAAGTGTGTATAAGACCAAAGAAAAAGTCAAGAACCTTAGAGAAACTGAAGGATGAATGTCCTGTGAATGGCATACAAATAAAGCTAATACCAAAGACTTTTCTTATAAAGATGTAGCAAAATTATGCAGCCAAACAAAATATATCAATGAATTCTATGTGGCCTTTATGCCTCTCATTTGTGAACCCTGTTAAGTTGTAATGCCAAGTCAGAGACTGGTGATTTTTCCATGCAGGACCAGATAGTAAATATTTTAAATTACTAGGGCCATACAGTCTTTGTTGAAACAACTCAACTCAACTGTTGCAGTGAAAAAGCAGCCCTAGAAAATATCTAAATGAATGGATAGGGATGTACTCTAATGAAATTTTGTTTATAGAAACAGTCATGACTGGATTTTTAGCCTGTGAGCTATAGCTGGTCAACCTTTTTCATAAACAGAGCAGTAGACAAGGAGACAGTGACTAGAGTTCTAGTTCAAACTATTATTCATGCTCAAAATTTTCCAATCATTCATTACTTCAATCCTGCAACAAGATTTTATTTGTAAGTCATTTTCTGCTAAGTGCGTTTGGATTTTTTTTAAAATATGCCCTCATTTGTCAACAGGGAGAGTGATTATGTTTTTTTAGTATTAATGTTCCAAATGGATTCTTTCCAGAATTTTTTTTTTGACTTTGTGGTTGGGTTATACAAAAGCATTCACAAAGCAAGATATTGGACTCAGCTTTATTATCCAAGCATAATCAATATTGTGTACACACCTTCTGATGCTTTCCATGCTGAAATGTGAAGGGTCAATAGCAGACACCCAAATGGAGGAGCAAGCAGGCAACAATGCATCCTAAGATCTGGTAAATAATTCTACTTACAGAAATGCTAAGAAGTTAGTGAAAACAGTGGGCTTTGGGGAGGGGGAATTAAACTCTGCATACCTATAAGAAGGGAGCTAAAGCATAACTGCCTTAAAATAAAAGCAGATGTCAACCTTTAGTCATGAGGAGCCATTTCACGATGTTTCTTGTTCCTTTGTTTGTTTGTTTATCTTGTATGTATTACCTTGACTGTTTGCAATTTTGGTTTTAGGTGTCTCTATAACATGTAGATGACTGATCATAGGTAAGACTTGCCTGTGAAATTTTTGAGTCACTCATGAAGATATTAACTTGAGCAAGTGAGTATTGCCAATCACGCCTTCCTCAAAAATGACACTTAGCACAAACGGAGATTAGCTGCTTTTTGGTTGGTTTGTGTTTGTATTTTTCAAAATGGAGGTCATTATCCGGGTCTATTTTACCTCAATTGGTGCATCTGCATCATTATTTGAGAATATAAAAACGTCTATTTTCTAATCCAGCAGGTTAGTTTAGTTACTTCGTTGTTTGATTTTGGGGGGGAGGTCAGAGGAAAGAAATGGACTTTTTATTGTAATATCCCTTTTCTTACCAAAAGACAATAATGTATTCTAAGGAGGAAACAATATTCTTTGTTTCATCAATATCTTAAAAAGGATTCTGACAGATTTTAAATGACTAGTTAATCCAACGCTGAACTATTGTAAGGAGGCACTTATCTTCATTGCTTTTAACTACTACATGGTGAAAATTGCCAAAGAGGAGAGCAAATATTTTTTAAATGTCTTATTTCATTTTGTGAAAAAGATATTTAGGGTTTGTAGGCATAAATACATAAATAAGTATAAGAGTTTAATGTGAAATATATACTACTCTTAGTAATTACTTCAGAGCTTGTTGAAACAGTGGAAACTTCAGCTGTGTGTATCACATTCCTTCTCATTGCATTTACCTTCATGCCTCAGCCAATAAAATTCAAAAGGCATTACTTTCCTTTCTGAATTATGACATTGTTCACAGCAGTGATTATTATAGTTAATGTTGCACTATCATTCTTATAAACCTCTTGGTCTTGATTTTTTAAAATGTGTTTTTTCCTACAAAAACATATGTTGTATGTATATTTATGAGCAATTTAACAAAAGCTCCAAATTATAAGATCAATGAAGAATAAATTGTATCACTGAAGATATAACTAGAACCCCCCATTTGATGGATTCAAAATGGATTAACTTGAAAGTCTTTGAATAAGAATTGTAGTAGTTTCCAGAATGCATCTATTTTAATCATATGTACTCTGTAATTGTTCTCAACTGAGTTTAATATTAATGGAATGAGTGTAATTACTGTAGTGCTATTCATATGGTCTTTCGGAAGAAATTCTAGAATACTAAATGGAATTTCTCAAAGATTATGACGGTCTGTCAACACAGAAAATTCTGCAAGGCATTTACACCAATTTTTAAAAAATTGTTTACAGGAATTTTATTTATAACACTCCAAATCTAGAAAACTTCTAAATGTTCATCAATGAGAAACTAGATACATTGTAGTATATTCATACAAGGGAATACAGCACAGAAAAATTAACCTTTTGTTATACAGAAAAATAAATCTCAGAGATACAATATGCTCAAGAATCCAGGCATGAATATGAACATAATGTGTGATTTCATTTACATGAAGTTCAAAAACAGGCAAAACTCATGAACAGTAATTGAGGCAAGAGTCAGAATAGTTATTAATTATTTCTTAGGAAGGGCACAAGAGAGCATCCTGTATACTGACATCTGATGTCTTATATGGGTGGTTTGTGACATTGTACACACTAAAACTTTAACCATACTTATCTCTATATGAATGGAAACAATTTTTCCTACTAATTTTATATCTTATTATTGTGTAACTTAAAACGGCCACAAAACAAAACAGAAACATTGTTCTCTAAAAAAGGCATCAATAATGCTGGCAATTATCTTATTGACAGAAAAAATGGAAGGCAGAGACAATGAACATTAGTTAATTGTCTCCTAAATAACCCATAGGAAAAAACTGAAACTTTAGGAAAATTTATCCTCTACAATTTAAGTCATGTTTAGGAAAACATATGCATGGGATTGAAAGCATATATATATAAGACAAAAATATTACAAGGTTAAAAATCCAGCTATCCATTGCTGTAATATAGAAAATAAATAGTAAATTAATTTAGAAAATGATACATCATTGCTTATAATAAAAATAAAGAAATAAATAGTACAATAAGACTGAACATATGTACAAAATAACTAAAAGTTGACTCCGTTAAAAAGAGTTGAATTAGCCGGGCTCGGTGGCTCAGCCTGTAATCCCGCGCCTTTGGGAGGCTGAGGTGAGTGGATTGCCTAAGCCCATGGGTTCGAGACCCGCCTGGGCAGTGAGACCTCAGCTCTACAATAAATCAAAAAAATCAGCCGGGCGTGGTAGCGCATGCCTGTAATTGCGGCTACTTGGAAGGCTGAGGCGGAAGGATCGCTGGAGCCCAGTCGGTCGAGGCTGCGGTGGCCAGGAGCGGCCACTGCACTCCAGTCTGGGTGACAGAGTGAGACTCCAACTCAAAAAAATAAATAAATAAATAAAAGAGTTGGATTTTTCAAAAAAAAAACAAAAAACAAAATGAGTAAATCTAACATACTTGAATAAGAAAAAAGTGATTAGACACAATGTAAAAGATGAAAAATAGAAATATGTATAATTCCTACAGCTATTGAAGATATAAAAGTGTGTTTAATATTAAAGTACAAAAATTTAAATACAATTTTGAATCCCTAAACATACAAAATTCACTGATAATGATGCAAAGAGATACAGAAACTTGAATACTAAGCTGTTAATGAAATCAAATTCATAATTAATAAGCTTCACAAAGTAATTCTAGACCAAGCTGGTATCACTGATAAACTGATACACAAATTTTTTTTTAAAAAAGCTGACATAATTGCTTTCAGAGAATATAGAAAAAAATAATATTTTCTTCTAAGAAGTCCTTCTATACTTTTAAAATCTACATTAAAAAAGGTAAACAGGACAATAGAAAGAGCGGCAAAGTTCTATGCATGGGCTTCAGAAAAAATCCAAATGTCTAACAAGCATATGAGGAGATGCTCATCCTCTTTGTCATCAGATAATAAACGCAAATACAATCACACTGAGAAACTGTTTCATAAACAACAGAATAGCTGACGTAAATACAGAGACTAATAAAAGCAATTTCTAGCAAAAGTGTTAATAGAATTCGTATGCAATGTTTCAGAGTGTGTACAACCACTCTGAAAAATCCTTGAATGATATTTACTAAGGTGAGTATATGCAAAACATTTCTTCAATTTCACTTATGAGTGTATTTATTTATCAGTATATAGATAACATAAGTTCATGCATGTGTCCCATCCCACAGTATGCACATATCTGCACAGTAGCACCATTCATAAAAGACAAAACATAAATGCTCACCAATGAATATACTGTGTTATAATTTTACAATAAATACTATACAGCAAAACTGAATTCCTCAAAAAATTAGTTTTGAGTAGGAAGAGTGATTGAATGAAACCAAGATTGTCCAGATTTCTTTTTTACTCTTCCTAAAATGAAACACATACACACAAATAAAAAGAATGTCATTGGTGGGGTTGAATATTTCTGAGAATTTCTGGAATGTACAGACCAAAAAGAAGTTTTAAAATTTGGCAAGTTTTGAGTTATTTTTTTCTGACTAGGTCAGTTTAAATGAAACGGTAGAGGCAAAAACAAGTAGCATATGCCAGAGATTTTACACTCAAAGAATCTTGGTATCTCAAATGTCAGTTTGAACCTTCTCATTTATTTTGGGCTGTCAGTTGAGGCCAGCAGGAAAACCCCTTCCACATGAGTTCGTTGAAATAAGTTGACACCACAATTCTTTCGGGTGAGATCACTACCTGTTATGCTAGTGAAATGAAGGTGTAAACAAAAACTTAAACTTTTGTTTCAAGCAACTGAATTGCGCCCAGAACATATGAGGATAGGATCTAATAAAATGTTTAATTCATAAAAATATTTCAAACATGTGATATAATACTCAGTATTTGTCTGTGTAAAGAAACGGAATTGGAATGTTAAATTCTAGGTGAAGACTCCTTGCATCTATTTTGTTTGCTTTCAGATTTGGTCATAAAAATTTAGATAATTAAACTTTATTTTTTGTAATTTTCAATAATGTGCCTAAAATGTTTTAAATATCAAAATTTTATAAAAACTATGGGTACTTGTTTACTTATTCAGACTTATGTCAATGCAAAAAGTATATAGCAAGCCTAGAAGAGAGTTTCCAAATAGTGAAATCTAAGTAAAAAATTTATAATAACAGCAGACCAAATATAATATAATTCACATTTGCAGAGTTTCATAGCTTTGTTCTTCTTTCATGATAGAGTCTACTAACCAAAATCAATTTGTAACTTATATCTGCCTTGGAGGCAATAGTGAGATTCCTACCTCGGTCACTACACCTGTGTCCTGGATTAAATGATCACTTTTTTTTGTTTTTTACCCAAAAAGACTTTTTAAATTTTTGAGCCCATCCTTCTAAACTTGAAAGTGATTTCCTACATATGAAAACCTTAATAAAGCATCAGAGAATCAGGAAAAAATACCAATGGTTTTGGACATACCTGGTCTCAGATTAAAAAAAAACACCAAACTTACTAGTTCTTTCATCATGGCTCTGCTTTGAAAAATGTGCATCTAATTTTGTGTACTTGTCATAGATTTCTGACATCAATTATGTCATTTAGCTTCCCCAAAAGATTCTGTGATTTATCGACAAAATCTGATGGGTTCAGGGATATAATAATGACATATCACATTTTTAAAATTAATAATTTTTCTGTCAAGATGAACATAGACTAGTTGAGCTTATGAACATAAACCACCCCCTTATACATATGTAACTTGAAGGGAAGTTCATGAATGGAACCTGCAAACATTAAGCTGAGAAAAAGAAGCAAAACACAAAGTGAAAGAACACTTACTCTGTGATTCCACTCATATAAAATCACTTGAATATGCAAATTTACAGATACAAAATGTATATCTGTGGCCTCAGAAACTGAGAGAAGGAGGATATGAGGCAACTATTAACAGATAAGAAATTTCTTTGGTGGAAAATAAAAATGTTTTGGAATTAATGCTGTCTTGCACATTTTTGTGACTATACTAAAAATAAAATCAAAATGTTGAATTGTACATTTAAAAAAGTAAATTTTATTATACATAGATTCTATCTGCAGACGAAAATTAAAGAAAGAAAAACTATATGATCATATCAATAGACGAACAAAAGCATTTAACAAAATTTGTCATCTATTTGTAATAAAAAACTCTGAGGAAAAAAGGGGACTACATTAAGATAATAAAGGCATATATTAGAAAACTTAAGCTGATATACTTCATGGTGAGAGAATGAACACTCTGTCTTTAAGACTGGGGAATAGACAAGAATGAGTTCTCTCAACTACCTTGTTCAATATTTTGCAGGAAGCCTTAGCTAGTGCAATAAAAAATGACAAAAATCAAGAGGCTGAGGCAGGAGCAAAGTTTGAGGTCAGGAGTTTGAGATCAGCCTAGACAACATGGTAAGAACCTGGATTAAAAAAAAAAAATTAAAAATTAGCTCGGAGTGGTGGTGCATGCCTGGGGTCCCAGGTACTTTGGAGGCTGAGGCAGGAAAATCCCTAAAGCCCAAGAGTTCAAGCTACATTTGTGATCCTTCACTCTAGCCTGGGCGACAGGGTGACACCCATGTCTAAAAAAATAAAAAATAAGGTAAAGAAATTAAAGGCATACAAATTGGAAAAGAAGATGTTAAACACTTTATGTCTGCAAATAACTTGACATATATATAGACCTCAAAAACCTATTACAAAACACATAAAAGTTTTGGAACTAACAAGAGTATAGGAAAGTCTTAGAATGCAATCAATATTCATTAGTCAATTACTTTCTTGTATACCAACAGTGAAGAATTGAAATATATATGTATATATATACACACACATACACACACATATATACACACACACGCGTGCGCACACACACACATACGTCTACATATACACACATATAGATATATTCTTCATATATATGCCATTTAAGATTGCACTACACAAAACAAAGACTCAGATATAAATCTAATAACATACATACTTGATATATGTATGTAGAGAAAATCAAAATACCACTGAAAGAAATTAAAGATTTCATTAAATGGAGAAGTATTTTACATCAATGGATTGGCAGTCAATTTTGTTAAAATGGCCGTTCTTCCTAACTTTATCTAAGGATTCAATATATTTATTTAAAAAATCCTGGCAAGTTAAAGTGAGCCTAAAATTTATATGGAAAGACAAAGGACCGATCTAGAATAACCAACACAATCTTGAAATGGAAAGTTAAAGTTAGAGAACCGTTGTTATCTGATTTTAGGACTTGCTATAAAGTCAACTTCATGAAGACTACTTGGTATTGCACAAGTATAGACATGTTGATAACCGGAACAGAATGAAAAACCCAGAAACAGAGCTTCACATATATAATGTACCGATTTGTGACAAAGATACAAAGACAAATCAATGTAAAAACAACCGACTACAAATGATGCTGGAAATATTTGACAGCCATATGCAAAATAAGTAAACAAACTAGACACAAACTTCATGATTTACGTGAAACATAACCTAAAGTAGATCATAGATCTGAATGTAAAATTCAAAACTATAAAATTTCTATAGGAAAGCATGAGAGAAAATGTGTGTGGCATTGGGTTTGTTGATAAATTTTTGCTTTTAATACTGAAAGCAAATCTATGAAAGAAAACTTTATGTTAGATTTTATTAAAATTAAATATTCTGTTCTACAAAAAGTGCTGTTAAGAGAATAAAAAGATGATCTATACATTTGGAGAACGTATTTGCAAATTACATATCTGATAAGGAGATTGTATTTAGAATATATACTGCATTCTTTAAACTCAACTATAGGAAAGCAATGCAATTTAAAAATGGGCAAAAATGTGAAGCAACACCACACAGAAGAAATATGCAGATGGAAGGAAAGCATATGAATAGATGCCCAAATATTCATCATTATTGAAATGCAAAATAAATCAATCATGAGATACCATCTCACCCACTAAAATGGCCTAAAAAATAAAAAACAAACAAACAAACTGCAACTGATAACACCAATTGCTGGCAAGGATATAGAAAAACAGTAACTTTCATTTAAGCTGATGGAAATGAAAAATAGTATAGCCACTTTCAAAGACTGTTTCACAGTATTTTTATAAAGTTAAACATGTCTTACCAAACAATTTAGCAATCATGCTTCTAGGTACTTATGCAAATAATTGGAATGCTTATATCCACATAAAAGCTTGCTTATGAGTATTTATGAAAGTTTTATTATAATCCCAAGAATCTGGGGAAGACAAAGATGTGTCAATAGGTGAATGGATAAGCAAACTTAAGTACACCCATACGTAAAATACTATCCAGAAATAAAAGTAAATGAACTTTCAATCATGCAACAGCATGGATGAATCATACATGCCTATTGCTAAGAGAAAAATGCAAGATACTACATAACTCCATTATATGATGTTATTAAAAAACTCTTCTAAAATAGAACAGTTATTTAAAAACTGCAGCTATCAATTAGTGACTTTGTGGTCCAGGGAAGTTGCTTACCACCTCATATTTTATTTTTTATTTTTTATTTTTTTGAGTTGGAGTCTCACTCGGTCGCCCAGACTGGAGTGCAGTGGCCGCTCCCGGCCACCGCAGCCTTGACCTGCTGAGCTCCGGCGATCCTTCCACCTCAGCCTTCCGAGTAGCCGGAATTACAGGCATGTGCTACCACGCCCGGCTGATTTTTTGATTTATTGTAGAGATGAGGTCTCGCTGCCCAGGCGGGTCTCGAACCCGCGGGCTCAGGCAATCCACTCACCTCAGCCTCCCAAAGGCGTGATTACAGGCTGAGCCACCGAGCCCTGCTACCACCTCATTTTTTAGATCTGCAAAATGGGGATGGATAAGCTTATGGGATTTCAAGAATAAGTGGGAAGTATTTATTAAAAAACATTTTAAAATTATATAGTGAAGATGAGTGTTACTGGTATCCCCAAAAAGAAAAAAAGGGGTGGGGGGGTGAGAAACATGACTTCTTAGGGCACTTAACATCAATAACTATTGCTATGATGTATTGTGGTCAAAATGTGTCCATGTGAGAACTTCTTCAACTAGTATATATACATCTTTGAGTGTGTGCTTGTTTATAGGCATTAGCTCATTTACAAAGGTGAATTATATGACCTGAAACACATGGGAAATCCAGAATATCTGCCAGTATCGTTATGGGCAGATTTATTCAGCACAATAATAAGTGACATATAGCTAAATGCAGATGTTATAAAAATAACAAAACTCTTAACTTGTTTGACAAATTATAAAGATATCCTGTCGCAAACTATATAAAGCAATTTGCTGTTTGAAACACTGAAGCAATCAGATATGGTCAAAATCTATCCTGAGTTGTACAGAAACAACAGCCAATGACTTAGCAATCCATAAATCTGCACTTGACAGTGCTTAAGCAGGTTTCATAAATGATTTGCTATTTAAGGAGGATTTTACTATAATTGTTCTCCATGGCCGTAAAAAGCATTATGGATTAGAAAAAAAGGTGACAAATCTTTATTAAAGAAAAATGTTTTCTTAGCAACATTTTTCAAGTGTGGAAGGGAAAAGCTTCTAATGAGCTAAACTAAATGTATTATATCTATATAAGGAGAGAATGGGGTCTCCTCAATCAGTCAAAACAACCCCTGATTTTCTCAGCAAACTAGTCCAGCTTTCTCTTAATTAAGTCATGAAATCAGTAGATCTGAAGCTTTGGAGTAAAAAAAAAAAAATCTCTCCTATCCCATATTAAGATTTTCCAATTGAATAGGACTGATAGGGCCCAGGAATCCACATTTTAATTATATACTCCCATGAGAACCCCATGGTTTATACTCTCCTTTGTAAGCAGAAAAATAGATGTGCAACACACATGCACACACACACACAGAATACGCAGCAATGCAAAGAAGGTGCAAAAATTCACTCTGGCTAAGACTGGCAAAAAATTTCAGCATTTATACTAATATATATTCTGAGCATTCCCATGTTTGCATATTTCTTGATAATGAACAAGCTATCAGACTTCTTAAAAATAAACTGACATGTAACAGAATCCCATCAGTGATAGAGAATGTATTCCCAGAATTCCTCTCTATGGAGAAGGAGGAAATTCAGTTGTTGAGACCTTGCTGTACAAGTTATTGTGGATATGTACTAGTTGTGTTAGTTACTCTACATTCATTCCTTTCTTTCTCCTTCTTACTTTAATTCTGAATTTGTTTAGTTATTCACTCTGCTTTTTATAGAACACATGTACTTTGGGGAATATTGACCGTACTCTAAGCTCCCAAGGAAGGATATAATTGGAATACGTTATTTGCTACAAGTATGAGTAGATATAGGACCCAAACCAGAGCATAAGTATATCCCATTCTCTTGTTTTGACAGCTGTTCGGAAGTGCATCCTCTCCTACTTGATGTGAGTAGGAAAACCTGTCACGTCAGTTGCCAGAGGATCGGCATTATGACAAACATGGCATCTGGTTTTAGACTAAAGCCAACAGAGCAGAGACACACAGATTTTTTTTAAAAAAAGAATAATTAAATAAATAAATAAACAGACTGTCGTAGCCACACCATGAGTAAGGAGTCGCCAACACACTGAGAGTCAAGTATTGAGTTCTTTGTTGCCAGTAGTCGAGAACAGGCTCATGCCAGAAAGAAACGTTCGACCCCAAATGAAGCAAGCAAGGGGTTTATAAAGGCAAAAACCACAAGGATACATAGCAACTTAGCAACCATAAACTAATAATTTTTGACCATTAGGAAGTTTTGGTTAACTTTATATCCCAGGCACAGCCAGTGACTGGAAAGTCCCTGGAGTTTTGCCAACAAGATGTGGTATACTGTTTACTGGAATGGTTAGGGCAGTTACATGGACACAAGATGGAAGATACTACTATACAATGGAGTCACCTTGGTTGGGTCACTAATAGTCATTTCTTTCCCTCCATTTAGTTGTTTATGAGTCAAAGCATTGACTCATTTATTATGGATAGGGGTTGTAATGGGCCCTTATATACATGAGTTTTACAGACGCGATTTGTTGTTTAATGAACCAGACTATCCAATTTAATATGCAGGATTGGATGAATAGACTGAGAAGGAGGAGAAGCAGAGGGCCGGCCAGACCTGTAATTATGGTAGTTAGTCACAGGTTCCAATCAAATAAGGTTTGAAACCAGGATTTGGTATTTTCTTTTTCTTTTTGTCTTCTGCCTAAATTTTCTCAAAACATTTGGAGGGTGTCTTTAATGACTCCTGATTTATTGGCATAAAAACAGCATGATTTCCTAGTGCTACACTGAGCCCTCCTTGAGACAGGAACAAAAAATCTAGACCTCTGCGATCTTGGAGCACCACTTCTGCTAAGGATGTGACCTGGTTATGGAGTTGATCCATGGCAAACTGGAGGTTGTCTATGTCTGCATCCATTTCTTGAGCCTGGTTGAATAGACCTAGTTCACCACGGATTAGGGCTGCGGGGCTGAGAGCGGCGGTTCCAGCCACACTGAGGCCTATTAAGGCAGGTACTAGCAAAGGGGCGACACATTTTCCATGAATAGCTGGAAGGCCAAGTGGATTAAGCAGAAGGGTTCCCTCGTGTCCACTATAAGCATATACCTGGGGAAGTACATGGATGGTAACACATAAGGTAGGTTCATTGTTTAACTCTTCAGTAGTAATACATTTTGTAAGCCCTATAGAATACGCTAACCAAGTGTTGGTAGAAGCCATATAAGCTATGGAATTTGACATGGTTAGGGTGAGAGATAGATTACAAAAAGCAGAAAAAGGAGACACAGTAAAACTGAAGCTTGAAGCTAAAGCACAGGATGCATTACCAGTTACGCCTCCTATTGCAATGTGAATCACCTCCAGAGGGCATTTACTATTGTTGCTAAAAATGGGAACCTCAGCCGGGCTCGGTGGCTCAGCCTGTAATCCCGCGCCTTTGGGAGGCTGAGGTGAGTGAATTGCCTGAGCCCGCGGGTTCGAGACCCGCCTGGGCAGCGAGACCTCATCTCTACAATAAATCAAAAAATCAGCTGGGCGTGGTGGCACATGCCTGTAATTCCGGCTACTCGGAAGGCTGAGGCGTAAGGATCACCGGAGCCCAGCAGGCCGAGGCTGCGGTGGCTGGGAGCGGCCACTGCACTCCAGTCTGGGCGACAGAGTGAGATTCCAACTCAAAAAAAAAAAAAAATGGGGACCTTAACCCCAAGGCCTATATAATAAGGAGGTCCGGATTTTTAGCAAAGCCAGCAATTTGAAGCTAATTGAGGCAGAGTAGCATTGAGCAGTCGATGTAAGTCAGCCTTGGGAAAAGACTGGGGGGCTGTCAAGCTGGTTTGGGGTATTGCATAGGCGACCCTGGGGTAGTACTATTGTCTATGGGGGGGCAGAGGTTGGTGATAACTGAACAAAAGTTCTCCTAGTTCCTCCAATGGCCCTATAGGCCTGGTCAGGACTTTGCAGGAGAGCATACATCATTGGATGGTGAATAGGGCACTTTGGTCATAGCCAGTCACATAAGCTCATGTACCCCAGGTAGAGCCTGTACCCCAAGATTAGTGGAGGGGGTGGGTAATTTTTATGTATACAGGTGCCTGAGTTGGATCTGGGCTAAAAGCCCACCAGGGAGTGTTTGGGGAGATGTCATTAGATCCCCCACTGTAAGTAGCAATAGTGACACATTTCCTGTACTGGCAGAAGAAGTGATCAGCCTGATCACATTGTCAGTCAGTGGGACTTCCAGCGCAAAGATGAAAGTCTATTTGTTGTAAAGGGATGTAGGGAATCCCTTTTTTAGTAAGGGCAACAGGGTAGTTCTAGAAGGCTTGCCCTTTACCAGCACTTGATATGGATAGTAAGTCGAATAGTTTGACTGAATAACACAGGTGGTCCCTGTTTATATGTCCAGGTTTGGTTAGCTAGGATTCTCCTGATATAAAGGAAGTTAGGGAAAAGGAATAAACAATATGTCTAGCATTCCCATTAGGGAGAAGACAGGCTATGAGACAACACCAGAGAGAGAAAGCCTTAGCTTGAGAGGGTCGGATCCAAGTGTAGCTGTCCATTGTTGACTGTTGCCCTTGACCTTTTTGATGTGGGAGTGGTGAATCCAAGTCAGTATTCCATCACCCTTGAGTGCTGTAGGAGTGGTGAGGATGATAATGAAAGGTCCTTTCCATGCAGAAGTTAATCCCTCTTTCTGGAACTTTTTAAAATAGACCAGATCCCCAGGCTGGAAGGGATGACAGGGCATGGAGCAGGGAGTTGGTAAAATGGCATGGACATTGGAGTGGATGGCAGCCTGGACCTGTTGGAGAGACTGGAGATACATTAGCAGAGATTGATTAGCAATTTCTTCAAGGATGGGGTCTCATAACTGGGATAGGAATGGAGGGGGTCTTCCAAACATGATTTCTTATGAGGTGAACTCTGCCTTGTAAGGGGTGCATCAGACTCAGAGGAGAGCCAAAGGTAAAAGGCTTATTCAGTTTCTACCAGTTTTGGTAATTTGGTTAAAGTAGTTTTTAAAGTTCTATTCAAGCATTCTCCCTGTCCAGAGCTTTGTGGTTGGTAGGCACAATGTAACTTCCAGTTTATATTTAGTGATTTGCTGACCATGTGAGCTATGGATGAGGTAAAGACGGGACTGTTATCAGAGCCAATGGAGAGAGGGCTTGCGTTGATTTCATTTAATAAGTATTTTGTGACTGTCAGTGTGGTTTCATTTTTTAGTTGTAAAAGCTTCCAACCATCTGAAAAAAGTGTCCACAAAAAAAGTAGTTGTGTGTAACCTGCATGGGGGGGGGTTTACCTCAGTAAATTGCACTCCCTATGGGTCTCAGTCCCCAGGCCCTGTTACCATTTGGTGGTTTTGGTCCTTGTTTTGCATTTACTTGTGCACAAGAAGGACATGTTTCAGTGGCTGTGGCAGTGAGGCTTCTTGAGTCTTGAATGTAGTAGTACCAGTTCAGCATGTCAGCTAACCTAGTACCTCCCAAGTGGGTAGTAGAATGAAATTGATTTGCCAGAGTTCATCCAAGGGCAGCTGGGAGGATGATTTTGAGTCCTTAGTTACCCACCATCCTGAAGTTTCTTTCTGTGCTCCTACTAGATCAACTTGCTCCTCTTCCTCTTGGGAATAGATGGGCTATTGTGGAAGTGAGGGGACTGGAGAAGTTTTAGCCAGCAGGATAGTGAGGAGCTCAACTGGGAGCTCCTCTGCCTCACGAGCTACCTGATCAGCTAGGAGATTTCCTGATGCCTCCAGAGTGTCTGAGTTTTGGTGTCCCCTTCAATGAATGACAACTGCCTCTTTGGGGAGCCATATAGTCTCTAGAAGGGTTGAAATTTCCTCTTTGTTTTTTATAGTTTTACCCACCACACAGTAAGATGTTCTCATTCCTTGTAGATCATGGCAAGGACATGGAGAGTAGCAAAAACATAGCTGCCATCTGTAAAGATATTTACCCATTTTCCTGTTCCCTGGTGCAGGACTTGGGGGAAAGCAATTAGCTCAGCCTTTTGGGCAGATGTGCCATTGGGCAAGGACTGTGACCACATTGTGTCATGAGCCATGGTTACTGCCACACCAGCCTTGCAGACTCCCTTTATTATCAGACTGCTGCCATCCGTGAACAAGTTAGCATCAGCCTGGTCTAAGGGAGTGTCCCAAAGAGGGGAATGACTGGCTTGAGAGATATCTAAAATGTTTTCACCATTGTGAACTGGCATCTCTGAATTATCATCGGGCATCAGAGTGGCTGGATTAAGGCTCTGAGTAGGAGAAAAATTTAATCTAGGCTGGTCAAGTAGGAGGCTTTGATATTGAGTAATATGAGCGTTTGACATCCAGTGGCCAGTGGCCCCCCAGAGCAGAGTCTTTACAGCTTGGGGAACTGTCAAGGCCATATTTTGATGGAAAGTTAGTTTATCTGCTTCCCTAACCACTATAGCTATAACAGCAATGGCTTGAAGACAGAATAGTCGTCCAGAGGCCACTGGATCCAAACTTTTGGACAAATAAGCCAACCAGTTGTCACCAGAGTCCTAAAGTCGGGGTAAGAACCCCCTTTGCAATTTCCCACTGTTGTGAATAAACAAATGGAAAGGTTTTGTAACATCCAGGAGGGCCAAAGTCGGGGCTTGGGTAAGAGCCATCTTTAACTGCTGGAATGCTCGTTCCTCAGTGCAATCCATGTCAGAGGTTGACTCCCTGCTGTGGCTGAATATAGGGCTTGGCAATCTCGGGAAGAAGCTCAAGAAATCCCCCCTCGACTCCTTGGGACCCTGAAGAATTTTGGTAGTTTTAGGAAGATCGATAGGTTTCTGAGCTGCTCCCCTCAAACCAGTTAATAGAACCCAGTCATAGGTATTTAATTCCCTGAACCCTGCCAAGGTATTGGGATCCCACTCAGGATGAGAAAAGGGAAAAATTTCATTTAAAATTTATTGACTTTCTTCCTCTGTGCCAGTGGTTAAGGCTAGGACAGATTTTCTAGCCACAGCTCTAATGCGCTTTCGCTCCTCAGAGGTTAAATAGGATTAAAAGGAGCTGTTGGCAATCATCCCAGGTGGGACGATGAGTGCACATGATTGATTCTACCAGGGAGGTTAAAACCTGAAGTTTCTATGAAAATTGCGGATTTTGAGTTTTCCAATTGTGCAAATCAGAGGCAGAAAAAGGAATATACACCAGGAAAGGTCACTTAGTCTGATCTGTCCCCTGTGGAGGGGGAAATTCCTGGAGGGCAAGGAGAGGGGCCAAATCTATTCGGGATTGGAGGTGAGAAGCCAGAGGTGGAGAGGATGGAAGAGAGATGGAAGAAGTGACAGTAGGTGAAAAAGAAGCATGTGGATTATAAGGTGGAGGAAGGTGAGGATGAGAGGATCTTCAGTAGGGGAATGCAAGACAGGGTAGAGTTTAGGGATAGGCTTAGAAGAGACCACAACAGGGGAAGACAGTGGGGCAGATAAACATGATGGAAGAGGACAAAGAGACAAGTATACAGGAAGGGTCCTGAGTTTTAAGAGAACATACCTTTAACTATGGAGAAGGCTTTGGACTAAATTCAACCATTGATCAATATAGGGAAATTGTTCAAGGTGACCAGGAGTACCCATGAGGACCTTCCAGACAAACTGAGTGACACAAACATCCAGAGACCCAGTGGAGGGCTATCCAACATTAAACAAAGGCCAGTCAATTTCACAGAGGGTCCAGAGTCTGCCTTTCGAGAAGCAGACACAGTAGTCCTCACTAGATCCAGCAGAAACATTCTTTATCATAAAGTCCAGGGAACTGGAAGATCGAGAACCTGTGAACCTATATTGTCAGACCAATGAGAAAACCACAATTGAAATCAGAAACTGAACCAGGACTCTATTCAGGCAACATCTTGGCCTACCGAATAGTGTTCAAGGGACAGCCTTGCCAGGCTGTTACTCCCTTAAATAGGATTATGGCCACAAATAGAACAGATTCTTACCTCCTAGGGGAATGCAGATGGACCCAGGTATTTTTGAGGTGATGGGAAACCAGTGGTCATTCCAACTCCCTCCTGGCTGAGTGAGAGGTTATAGGGCCCTGGAATGTCTCAGGGAGTACCCCATATAACTTCTTCACCAAGCCAGGGAGAGCCAGAGTGAGGTCACTTCCCAAGCTTGATGATCTCACTGGGGCCTCCAAACTTTGTACCTGCACTATGAGTGAGGAGAAGTTAACACACTGAGAGTCAAATATTGAGTTCTTTATTGCCAGCAGTTGAGAGCAGGCTCATGCCAGAAAGAAACTCTTGACCCTGAATGAAGTAAGCACGGGGTTTATAAAGGCAAAAACCACAAGGATATTTAGCAACCATAAACTAGCAACTTTTGACCATTAGGGAGTTTCAGTTAATTTTATATCCTGGGTACAGCCAGTGCTATGAAAAGTGACTGGAGTGACTGGAAAGTCCCCAGAGTTCTGCCAGCAAGATGTGGTATACTGTTTACTGGAATGGTTAGGGCAGTTACATGGAGACAAGATGGAAGATACTACTATACAATGGAGTCACCTTGGTTGGGTCACCAATAGCCATTTCAAAACAAAGTAAATCCTAGAGATGAACCACCAAAGTGAACAGAACAGCTCATCAATACTAGATTATATGTGTATATTACTCTTGTTGAAGTAACTTTGAGTTAGATTTTTCTAACAGATAAAATGAGTGAGCTTACTCTGAGAAAGAGATCATGCTCCCTTAATGGTCTGGTTAACTAGCTAACTTCAGGAAACTAGAGCAAAATAAAACTGTGGTTTAATCCTGCATTCATGATGCACAATTTTCCATTTCCCTATATCCATTCCCTTTGCAATGGGACTTTAAAGTCTTCTCATCAAGAGGTGAATCTATTTACTTGCTGCTTAGTTCTGAATTTAGTCATCTGACTTTCTTTGTCTGACAAGTTGTTGACAGTTGTGACTTTGACAAGACTTGCATGACTCATTGTACTTTTGTTCCTCGATCTCCAACAAAAGATTACTTTTAGGCTAGTCTCCTAGACAATAACATATATGGAACAGGGAGATCCAAGTCACACTATTTGTCTTGACAGAAATCTTTCTAGGTCTTCTGACAATAAGCTGACCTCCAAATGCATGACGGAGCCCAGCCAAGAGTAGTAGAGCTGCCTATCTGAGCTTGAGCTGACTTTAGGGGCATAAAATAAACCAACCAAAACAAACCAACACAAAATCTCCAACTGTTAAACACACAATGAAACACCATACATGTGAGCCAAAAGAAACTTGCTGACTTATGACTTAAAAATTGACATAAGTTTTATAACAAGGAGTTTTGGGACAGTTGGTACACAGTAGCATTGCATCAATAGGTAATTAATATATACACTGGTACTAAGAGTAAAATGTTGCCACAGCAGAAACCTAAACTAAGTGGCATTAGTTTTGGGACCAGATGGTGAGGAAGCTCTTATAATAGTTTGAGTGTTGAAGAAACTGATATACAGTGATCCATGTTATGTAGTGGAGATATATTTGGCAGCCATTTTGCTGATGATAACAGAAGAAGAAAACATAACCACAGAATGTTTGGATCTGATCAAAAATATTCCCAAGGCACTAATGCAGAAAGAGCATCTAACTTTTACTAGCTGTGAATGAGACAAGGTACTAGAAAGGAGAGATGAACTCAGAAAATGAGTGAAATTTGCAAGTATAAATTGGATAAAAATATACACGGTCAGGACTTCCTGGATGGAAAATAAAACTTTCTCATTTTCAATTTCTGTAGTGGCAAAATTGTCTCAAAGAATGTCGCCTCAGGGAGCACAGACAAACTCAAGAGCGTGACTGTAAGATCCTTATTAAGACTCTTGATGAAATTAAGGTGGTGCCTAGCGTATTTCTAAGTTGGAAGTGAGAACTTTTAGAAATCTAAGGGCATTGTCTTACAGAAGTTGAGCATGCCTAAAATAGCAATTAATAAAATGAAAGAGAAAAACCTATATGGAAAACAAATTATGGATGTAGTATTTTGACCACTGCATGAAATAGTTTCAAATTTATAAGTGTACAAAGTTCAGAGTCAGCAAGAGTACTGCCAGCCTGGACTAAAGCCGGCAAAAAATATTCAAAATATGGAAAGGTCTCTGGTTTCTCAACAATATTCTGGCAGGAATTGGGCTGAGAATGCTTTTCAAAGAACATATTTTCCAATTTCCTCCTGAGATGTAGTCCCAAAGGCTAATGGACTGTGTTAGTCTGTTCACTTGGTATTAACAAAATACCACAGACTGGGTGCTCACACACTAAGCATTTATTTTTCACAGTTCTGAAGATGGGGAAGGCCAAAATCAATCAAAGGCAGATTCAATTCCTGGCGAGAGCTCTCTTCATAAAGTGCAGATGGCTATCTTCTGTCTGTGTTTTCACATGAAGGTGAGAGAGCTCTGTTCTTTCTTCCTTTATATATATATTACACATATATATTTATAATTAGTGCTATAATTAACACTAACTCCATCATGAGGACGCTACCCTCATTGCCTCAGCTAAACCTATCTTCCCAAACACTATCACATATCACATTGGGGTTGCAGCTTCAACATACAGATTATGTGTGGGTGTGGGGGCTGATTATTCATTCCATAACATGAACAAAAAAGGGTGTCCCAAAGGTAGTGACAATGATCATGGCAAACACAAACAATAAATCATGAGCCATCAGCAGGGATCAAACTCCAGGGCCTGATTAAGACAATCCTATCCAGGGTGGGAGAACTCAGTGATGTTTACTCATCAGGATTTTAGAATCCAGAAATTATGAAGAGTAACTTCCCTGTGACTTTCTTTCTTCCTGTTTTGGAGAATAAGGGTGTTTATTGCAATTACCTTATCTCTGCTTGACCACTGTTTTAGAGCATGTCTGAGTAAGTGTGGCGTGTGGGTGGTACAGGTAACTTTCTTTTTTAAAAAATTCTTGATCTCTAAACCAAGAAGATCGCCATTCAACTCTTTTGTGGATCAAGAGGTTTTAGACTTAGAGAGACTGGCAATGTGGTTAAATGAGATTTGGGGATTCTGGGACAAGAGCTGGCATATTGTGCACATGAGAGACAGTTAGTGAATAATCATGAGCACAAGGTCGACCATAGTATATTGATTACATGAATAATAGCTCCTTTCTTCACTCTTTGCTATATTCACATGTTTGCAGTATGCTTTATACCCTCTTCTTTCAAGAAGCAGTCTATCATCCTTCCTCTTGCTTCTGATTCCAACCATGTGATTTGCATTGAGCACAGTGAGATTTTAGCAGTTGTGACTAAGGATAGAATTGCAAAAGTGTTGACATAATTCTCCTCTTTTTGTTCCTCTGTCTTTACCATGAGAGCCTGTCTTGACTAGCCTACTTTAGGATAAGACACATAGAGTGAATCTAGTTTTGGATTTATACAGACACAGATATCATAGAACACCAATCAGCCAACTAAACTTCAAACATTAGAAGGAGTTCAGGAAAAATCAGCAGAGATGTTTCACCACCTGCAACTGACTCACATGAAATGAATGAATGCTGTCAAACCCAGACAACCCACATGTGAATTAACAAAATAGATGCTTATTTATTTTTATGAATAGGACATCTGGGATGGCTTGTTACAGAGCATTATTGTGTCAATAGGTAACAAACATATAAGGACTTACAAAACCAAGTTGAAAGTATACAAGGAAGACCCCTCCAAAAAATGTAATTATTTTTTGGAGGGAAATTCCCTTGTGGTATTGGCTCTCCCTGTTAGGTAAATATTCTAAGAACTCATCAGGGTCAGTGTACCAGCAAGCGTTGTTGTGAGAGGCTGCTTTCAGTTTCAGTGATTTTTTTTGGAGATTCTTTCAATGCAATAGCCCATTTCATGATGAATCATTTACACAAAAAACCTGTCCATATAAAGCTGAGTGTTCAGGAGTTTTTGACTAAAGCCAACATGACCACCTTACCCTTCCTATTCATGTGATCCGAATGACTTTTTTATGTTTCTCCAACAAAAAAGTTATCCAAGGGAAATGTTTTGCCAATGTGGAAGAGGTGAAACAAACAGACAAAAAACAGAAGGATTAAAAGGCACCAAAGTTGATGAGTTCAAAACTGTTTTTAGCCATAGAGAAAGTGTCTCCATAGATGTATCTCTTCAAACCGAGAGCATTTTGAAGGTGACTGAAGTTTAAACATGTAAGAATAAATACACAATTTTTTATAAATAAATTTCATTTGTGGGGGTCCTTCCTTGTATGTTGAGGAGGATTGTGTAGAAGTAATTTTGTATTAGAATAGCCTCCAGTTGAGTGTGTGTTGACTATTCTAAATTTCCTGACTCGGACTCTTGAATAATGCTGTTTCAACAATCTTAGCTTTAAAAAGGCCAAATACAAATCTGTTTAAGTAACAATTTTGCCATAATGATTGCCACCATATTTTTCTGTAAATATATTCTTTCATTTTCATTCTAAAATTTCTAATTTTTTTTTGCCTAAAAATGAGTTCAAAGAAATGTATAAGAGAATAAACAATTAGATAATGACTTACGATCTTGGTATATATTGTCTATTTTAAATACATCAGGATCCTGAGGAGTTTCTCCCATTTTTATTCAAGATCTATTCTGAGTATAAAGGAATGTCATTTTAGGTTGAGTACATCAGCAAAAGCCATTTATGCCTTAAGATTAATTTATATATATGTCAATGTAATTTTTGATTCAGCAAATATGCTCAAGAAACTGGAGACAGACTTGTGAATGACAGATTTATTGTCCAGCAGAGGAAACAAATGTAAACAAACCAAGCATGTCCCACTTACAGTAGTATAAATGCTATGGTAAATGTATTCACAAGATGCCAAGAAGACAAAGAAGAGAAGTACCTCATTCTGATGAGAAGCCAGAGAATAGGAATCATATATATTTTCCCAAATAATGTAAAAGCCACATTAGGTTTGGAAGGATGAACAAAATGTGGAGAGATACTGGAGGGCAGACTCTGTGTAGAAGAGTATTCTAAGTAAGTAGCATATGCTAAAAGCTTTGAAGACTAGGCAAGCATGGAACATTTGGAACATGCAACTATACCTTGGAGTATCTAGGAAAATAAGTCCATGAAGTAAGGGGGAAAGACTTTTTATATTGTGCTGGAGTTCTCACACTAACTCCTTTCTTTGCTATTGCTGTTTTTTCAGAAAATTAGACAGGCTCTAAGGGAACTTTTTGCTGACATGGACCATCATTCTGGGATAAACTTGTCCCTGGAGAATATGTTCGAAATAATCATTATTTAGTGAGATTGTTCTGTCTTCCTCTTATCTCTTAATGTGAAACTATGCCAGTACACAATGAATGATGTCAATAAAGCATTCACTGAGTTATGCAATATATAACTCATTCTAAGCAGTGCATCTCCTAGCAATTCCCAGTTACAAGAACCTGCTTCACATGAATTCCTAGAGCATATTAAGAAAAGTGCTAGGTGGAGCTGATCCATGGCAGAGGCTAAATGTCCAGATTCTCTCTCTCTTTTTTTTAAAGCTATATCAAAATAAGCTATTGTTTTGAAATATCACGGCTCCTATAACAAGACAAAATCAAATGCAACTAAAAAAGGACAAATATAGAAATGTTAATGGCTTAGTACTACTAATTGATCTTTCATCAAGAATTAGATGAAAGAACAGTATGTTGAAAAGTTGTTTTACAAAAGAAAACATAACTTAACCTCTCACATGCTCTTGTATATATGTATAGTGATTCCTTAGGGGGTGGGATTAGATAAAGCCATTTTACATTGAGCATATAGATTTTTAAAAAATTATTTAATAAGTGTGTACTATTTTGCTTAACAAATAAAATCAAACATACACTTACCAGAAATAAAAAAGCAACATATGCCAAAAGCATTAGCTGCCAACACTAGACTTTCACCTTAGATGGGATAGACAGTTCAATGTGTACAACGAGCAAAAATGATTGAAAAGACTCCCTAATGCTACTTGATCATTTTCCAAATGGGACCAGAAAACTGGAAGATTGAAACTGTATTGTACTGTTATTCTCCTAGTTGCTACTTTCAGTCATGTCTTCTGGAAACCATGATATCCATTAACCTTGAATCCTCATTTTGTTAAATAATGTGTTATGTATCCTTCGACACAAGAGGCAGAGGACTGGGGAGCACAAGTGGCCCTTGGTGATTACAGGGAGGGAGAAGCAATAGAATAAGAAAGAGAAAGATACTGCAATGGCACAAAGGGGAAGCTACCAGTGGAGAAATATTGGAAACTTCTCAGTTTTATAAAGACCTTCTTTCTAAGAAGTACATAGACTCAGCTACTCTGTTCTAGTCAAATACCTAGAAGCATTAAAAACTTTTATGTATAATAATTTCAAAGCTACTATATGTCTTGTAATATTTTATCAGTAAACTATACAGAAAATTCTAAAAATTTCAATGAATGGAAATGTTCTCTACTACTGGATTGACATAGAATAGCCTCAAGAGGCACACATTCTCAAATTTAAAAAAAAAACAGACTGTTGTATTCTGAAGCAAGGTGCTTTATAGAAAAGTAGAGATACTGCAAAATTCAATTTACGCCTTTTGAGACTTTCAAAGTCCTAGTAAATATTTTACTGACCATTTTATGATTTTTAGTAAATGAAGTGCATAAAGCACCAGAGTACCAGAAAAAAAATTGTTATTCTGTTTCAATTTTATAACTCCTCTCACATTAGTGGTGTATGAGTTTATCTATAATATGTAATGATACAATACATCGATTCTAATAGGTTGTATTACAGTATTCAGAATTCTCAAAGCACAGAGTAATAAAAATGCCTTCACTACACCTATAATTTGAAACTTCAAAATATAAACAGGGTTATATGCATAATGGAAACAAACCTTTTAAAATACTTGTATCTGGTGCTGTGACAAGCAAGAAAACTTTTATGTTGTCAATGGTTTGGGAGTGTATAATTAAGTTTTAATATTACAGCTGAAACGTGTTGTTCATGCAAAAACTAGATCAACATGACTACAAAATAATTCAGGTAAAATACTATCCTAGAGCATAAATGTAATTTCTTTGCGTAAAAGCAATAACTAGCACAGAACTCAAACAACAGCATGTAATCATTTGTGAAATAGCTATCTATTTTGTCATATTTCTTAAATAGGCATTGGATAGTTATCAATATTAATATCTCAACAAGATCTGTTGCTATACTGATGCTATAATTTTACATATATATTTTCTAGGTATTGCCACTCAGTAATAACATTGTTTCTAAGGGAACTATAATGATGAAAATGTCAAGGAGGAATAAGAGAAAGAGAGGTGTTCTATCTTATAGTAAGAAGAAAGTCCAAACAGATAAAGGAATGTAATGTTCTTAGTACTGAAGTTCTCAAAGTCATAGGCAAGCATTTCTGTGTATTGGTTGGGTATAAAAATACAACCCAAGAGCAACAAAGTGGAAGGATAGTGTCTTTTTATATTGTATTTCAAAATTAATGTTTACTAGATTTTCTGTTTTGTTGTTTTTGTTGTTGTTGGTATCTCAAGCAGATCTGACTATCTTGTTTTAGACCCACGGATGGCCATGACTTATCTAACAACTCTTACTAAATAAATTGAGTCAAGGCTCTGTAATTAATCCTAAGAGATAAATATTGCACTACAGTACTTAAATGGTTTTATCTACCAAGTCCTTTGCTAACTTTACAACTCTGGCAAGAGTCAGCTTTAAGATATGCATTTTTTCCTGAATGGTGCTATTCATGTTATTATCAGGCAAAGAAGCCAAATTATATTAACTCCAACTACTGGTTATGAACCTTGCTCAGATATTTAACCACTTTGCCTTTCTATCCCTTAGTGTCAGACTCTTAAAATGGAGGAAATTTTATTTACCTGTTCTATTTTCTATCTGTCTATCTGTCTATCTATCTATCATACAGAGTGTATGATAATTAAGTGAAGCAAGGCATATGAAGCACCTTACCCAGAACCTTTATGTGTGGCAAACAGAGTTTTGATGTCATCTCTTAGTAGAAGTATTAAATTATGTGAAGTATTAAATTATGTGATTATGTGGTAAAAGATTGGCCTCATCTTTTCACCATGATGGAGTTTGTGTACAAGAATGTTGCGAAAACTAGAGAGGCAGCCTTGGAACACAGTGAAGGTCACGTATATGACCAATCTAGTTGTGAGTGATGGCAGCTGGCTTGTAGCATGAGGCTGAAGAAATATTTTGAAAGCACACAAGGGAATCAAGGAAATGCCAGGGCTTTTGTGGCATGTAATCAGATGCTCATACAAACTCTGCCATGAATACTGCAATACAGTCTGGTAACAATACCGTGGGGGTTTCTTTACAGGCAATCTTTTCCATAGCTCACTGTGGATTGTCAAAATGCTCCAGAGTGGCTATGTAAGACACTGAAGGTAACTGAAGCAAGAGTTTCTGGAGGGTTGTAGTACTAAGACCCCAGAATTAGACAATGGAAAAACAGGCAAATCTTCCTCCTTCTCCATAAATTAAAGCAATTGTCGGATCTGTATTAAACATTGTTTTTTTCTCCTCCTGGAATAGGAAAGCATGTGTGCTTGATTTTGATGTGTTTCTTTGTCCACAGGATGAAGACTTTCTTATCATTTATTTTAACCTTAGACATCTCTAACATGACCTTCTATCTATGAGCTCAATGATGCCAGAGGAGATCTATGTCATTCTCATAGGCCAGAAAAGCGTAGTGGGCTTTATCTACAAAAAAATGATGAAGACATTTAGGAAAATTGGTAAAACAGATTGAAAACCATATGGGAAGTAAGAAATCAGGACTCTGGGCCTGGTTCTAATGCTAACATGATATGTAACCCTAAGTAAAGCCCTGAAGGGTTCCTGGTTTTATTTTTCTTGCCTATAAAATGTATCACTGGTCTCTGACAACTCACCTATTACTTTTGGTCTACAGTGAAGAATAGATCTATGCTAGTCCTCACATATGGTTCATATACCTAAAATGAACACACAAATTCACTTCAGCCAATCACAAATCTCTTAACTGATTTGTTCTCTTCTAGTCTTATTCCTAATCCATAGAGCTGATCTAAACCACTTGTATTCTTAAAAAATAGCAATAATAACAATAAGCTTTTCAATAGAGATTTTGGATAGCTTCCAAGTGTTTTATGAATTGCCTGTGGGACTCTAATAATGGACAGTAAAATCTGAATATGAACTTGAGTTCATCTCACCTCAACTTGTGGGCTCTTGACCACTTCTTGAGTCACCTTGATAATAAGTCATAGGATCATCTACTGAACCTTCTCCCAGGGATGCATCTCCTTTGAGTAATATCTAAGCTCAATAGCTTAATTGATCAGGACTCTGCTTTCCTGATCATTTAAGCTAGTGAGCTTAGATATTGCTTAGGTATTAAGAGTGCAGAGGATTATATTGAAGGCTTCTTAAGAAAGTGAAGGTTGATTTGTGACATGGAAGATGGATAAGTGCAAGTGAGAGTGGGATGTGTAGAGGGATATTTTTCTATGAAGAGCTAACAGCATATGTGAAGGTTTCATGGGGTGATGGCTTGTTGAACTGAAAGAACTGAGAACTGACTCAGAAAAAGTCATTACACTGGTGACAAACGTAGAGAGAAATGGTTAGCTCTTATGTTGTAGTGAAGAGTTTTGATTTTAACTTAGGAAGAGTGGGGAGCCAAAATTTGACATTAGATTCACATTTTAAAGCAAAATATGACTATATTTCAAAGAAAAAATTTAAAATTAAATTTGCATGAAATACCAAATAGTACGCTAATATTTTAAATAAACATATCAAATACCTGTTCTTAATGAGGTATTTTCCATCTATTGAAATGTATTTACTCTTTCCCAGCTAGACGTGACCTATATAATTAAGAACACATTATTTTCCATTGTAAATATTCTTTATCTCCATTTAGAACACAGGAAGGAGTTGCCAACTCTTTCTTTAGGAGGTAGCAAGGATTGGAACATCACGGTAAAGCGGTTGCAGCAGTAACATGGAAAGCATGAAGCTTGGGTATTTTAGCAATTCCGCATCGGGGATTAGAGCAGCCTTCACCCTTATTCTGGCTACCGCCAGTGTACAAAGCTAAACTTAGATTTATTTGTGTGTGTTGCTAAGTCATGAATCAAACACACTGAGCATAGGTTTGAATGTTGGCCAAGCAGAACTGCTGCAGGACACAGGGTCATAAAAATATAAAAATGGTTTCTTTGCTGGTGTTAGATACAGGTTGTATTAATAGGAACATTAGTAAGTTCAGTATTGCATCCCTGAATCATATTGCAGGTAATTCATTTGCAAGCAGTTCCACAAATCTTTTGTGAATAATTTAAATCTCCATGCTATAGTCTTCAGCTCCTAATTATACACTTTGAGAGTGTGAAAGCAATTTATTCACATATTAGTCCTTATTTAAAATCACTGAAGAAATTTTAATTCTCTGTATGACTAAAACTTTTATTTAAAAAATTAATCTGCTCATTGAATTGCTATTTATTTGATAGTATTGTTTCATACAGATGTCCATGTAAATAATAATAATAAGATGCATTTCTATCTCCTAAAAGATAAAGTATATTTTTCTTGACATTTTATTTTTGGTATTTTTGTTTGTTTGTTTGTTTTTTGAGTTGGAGTCTCACTCTGTCACCCAGATGGAGTGCAGTGGATGCTCCCGGCCACTGCAGCCTCGACCTGCTGGGCTCCAGCGATCCTTCCACCTCAGCCTTCCAAGTAGCTGGAACTATAGGCGCTAATTTTGATTTATTGTAGAGATGAGGTCTCTCCAAGTTGCCCAGATGGGTCTCGAACCCGTGGGCTTAGGCAATCCACTCACATTAGTCTCTCAAAGTGCTGGGATTACAGGCTGAGTCACCGAGCCTGGCTTATTTTTGGTATTTTTAGCAGAAATTTTTTACACACAATTTAGTTTTAATAAAATTATAAACATACTGAGAGATAGTTATCTGAATATACTGTATTTCTACAAACATTACTAAATAGGCAAAGTGTGAGAAGAGCTAAAACTTAACACAGAACTTCAAATTTTTTAATGAAAAAATTTAAGAAGGCTTAAGGGGCCTGGCGCAGTGGCTCAAGTCTGTAATCCCAGCACTTTGGGAGGCCAAGGTGAGGGAATTGCCTGAGCAATGGGTTCGAGAATAGCCTGGGGAACTCGGCAAGATTTCATCTCTACAATAAATCAAAAAATTAGCTGGCATGGTAGCATGTGTCTGTAGTTCCAGCTACTTGGACAGCTGAGGCAGAAGGATCGTCTGAACCCAGCAGGTTGATGCTGGGGTGGCCATGAGCGTGCCACAGCACTCCAGTCTGGGCAATGGAGTGAGACTCCAACTCAAAAAAAAGAAGGCTTAAGAGCTTATACTTTTCTAGCATCATTGATTATGAATCTGGCATCCCTATCTTTTGGTCCAAGATCCTATGTGTAATAATAACAATGATGGTGATGGCAATGATGGTGGGAAATAGTTATTACACATTTGTTGCTGTCTTGTGAGTCAATAACTCATTTCACTGGCTATCTGTATGCTAGATATATGACCCAGGACTCATCAAAACTATACTGAATCTACAAGCTGTTACTGAATTTTCATTAGGTCAAAAATTTTCTGAGTTTTCTTAAGGTTTTGTATAATTCAGCCTGACCGTATGTTATATTTTATCTTTTTAAAAAACAAACAAATATTTTTTGACATAATTGCATATTCACATGCATCTGTAAGATATGACACAGAAAAATTTCTTGTACACATTTCTCAATTCTCCCAACATTGACATCTTGCAAAACTATAGTATAATATCACAACCAGGGTATCGACATTGGTACAATCCACCAATCCTATTCAATTTCCTAGTTTCACTTGAAGTCGTGTATGTTTGTGTGTGTGTATGAATTAAGTTATATACAACCATATTAAAGATATGCATATTCTACATCTTTTTATTGTAAATCAACCCAACTAACCAACGCAACCAGAAAAGTAGTTAGACTATTTATTCAACCGTCAGTGAAGACGATAGACAATTGTCACTAGAAATGAGGTAGAAAACTGATTAATTTTTGAGTTAAACAAAAGTTGGCCTCCCAGGTTTCCTCTCTAGTTCTCTGCCAAAACGGGTGGAATTAAGAGTATTCTTCTGGAAACCTCTATCAGATCTAGTAATTTATTTTTATCACAATGCCCCCAAACACAGCATTGCTTATCTATTCCCTATATGCCTCATCAATTTTACTACCATAGTTTGCAATTCCAAGGCTAAAATCAGGTGTTGGTCAGTGTGGTTGGCACTTGTGACATTTCTTTCTGGACTCTACATTCCCTTAATGACTTATAAGTTTAGTCATTTAAATTGCTCTACCAATTGCTCTAAGAAAAATACAGAGACGAGGACAACTAATTTAATCTCATCCTAGCATATTTTAAGACATATACCTGACCACCTGAGTACTCAAAATCCATCAATAACTCCTTTCAGGATTAAATTCAAACTCTTTTGCATAACTTGCAGAGACTTTTACTAATTGGTTTTCTGGCAACTCTTCTCTCTCTCTCTCTCTCTCTCTCTCTCTCTCTCTCACACACACACACACACACACACACACACACACACACACACACACACCCTTTACACAAGCCATTTCTATTGATTTGTGGTTGCAAAGCATGCTCTTGCCTTTTATGCCTTGTGCTCTGCACTTGCTGCTTTATCTACATGGAATATCCTCCCTATTTTGGCAGCTTGGTGCAATTTTACTTATCCCTCAATCGCCAATGCAAGCAAAATGTGCTTCCGTGCCTGTTTTCATTCTATGTTATCTTCTATTAGCAGATCTGATTACTTCCTTCTTTTCCCTGCTCAGCATAACTATCTTACAAGAAAGCGTGACTGTGACATTTATCAACAATTTTTCTGTTCTGCTATTATGAAGATCTATGCTCCCTGCTCACAGAGCATATAGTCATTGTCTTTATATCCTTAAAGCCTCAAAACTTGGTACAAAGGAATGGAGAAAGTTTATTTGTGGGAGGAAGAAAATAAGTGAGAGTAAAAATACATATGTGCATTTATTCTTCTTCACATACATTTTTATTTTAAATATACTACAAATTGATCAATCCTGAATTTTTAGGGATTCCATCAACTGATTGAGAAAGTCATTCTGAGAAGAGGCTTCCAGGCACCAGTAAACTCACAGCCTGTATGAAAAGCTTCTTCCAATCTCAGGTAATTCTGGTTCAACTAACACCAACACTGAATGAAGTAGATTGTGGTTAAAGCATATTCTAGAAAGAGGTCAATTAGTTTCTAGGGGAGCATTATCTGAAAAGTAGACAAGGCAGTACAAAATGATTCTCGTCTTAAATAATGTCTAAAATCAAAGGGATGTACTGTTTACAGAAGGCAACAAGAAGGTACCAAAAGACTTAACCACCAACAGCCCATGCATGTGTAGGTTAGTTCCAGGATTAGCACAAAGGGCTTTGGCTTTACCTTATGTAGAAAGCCGTAGGGAATGGTCCACTCCAGAGCTTCCTAGTTTCATCTACATGAGGAAGAACATACAATTATGGTGAGAAAATTTTAAAAATATATAAGCTCACTCAAATTGAGCTATTTCTATTTAAAAAATTAATTTTTTAACCTCCACACAATGATCTATGAGTTAACACTATTTACCATAATGGAAATGGAGACACAGAAATAACAAGAAAATGACAGACCTTAATTCTACACGGTAAATCTTATCATTTTTCAAATTCAAACATTCAATAAATATTTGTTGAGCATCTATAATTTGACAGGTACAATTCTTGACACTAGTACGATTTTGTGTGTGTGCGTGTGTGTGTGTATATATATATATATATATATATATATATATACCTATTTTATGTTTGAATATGTATATATGCATATATATATAATGAGTCTTGCATGATAATGAAAATGAAAAATCTGGTTTTCTATCATCAATTTACAAAAACAAACTTTTTCTATATCCACGCCCTTTGATTGGAATGTTCTTAGTATGGAACATTGATTAAAGTTAGGGTGGATGTAATACCTGAGGAGTTTCTGATACAAAAAAGTAAGCCCAAGAAAGTATGAGGCAGTTGCACTCTTCTAAATTTTCAAATTTATGAGTTGGATCAAGAATGCCTTCAATTCTTGATTAGAAGGATCATTCCAGGTGTCTGCCATAGCAGTATCAGACTACAGGAATCAAGGTGCAGAAAAAAATACCAAGAAGGGCACTACTCAATTCAGTTCTGCAAGTAAAACACTTTATTGGATTGCGATTGACATACAGAAAGCTGTATGTACTTCACGTGTACAACTTGATGAGTTTGGAAAAAGATATACATATGTAACATCCTCACCATAATCAATGTCATAAACATATCCATCAAGTCCAGAGGTTTCTGTCTGCCCTCTTTATCTGTTGTTACTATTATAATAATTATATTTTTATTTTTGTGATAAGAACACTTAACGTAAGATCTACTCCCTTAGTAAAGTTTTAAATATACAATATAATATTATAAACTATAGACACTATGTGGTAGATAACATCTCTGTGACTTATTCATCTTTCACAACTGACACTTTGTACTTGTTGACTTTCCTCCTATTTCTCCTCCCTCAGTTTCTGGAGACCCTCATTCTACTCTCTACTTCTATGAGTGTGACAATTTTAGATTTCCCGTATACATGTAGTACTTGTCCTTCTGTGTCTGACTTGCTTTCCTTAGCACATAGTCCTGAGCATGTTGTCAAAAATGAAGGAGTTTCTTTTATTTCAAGACTGAATAATATCCAACTGGGTGTGTATACCACATTTAAAAATTTTATTCCTCTTTTGAGGGGCAATAAGGTAGTTTTTATACTTTTGCTATTGTGAATAAGGCTTCCATGAACATGGGAGTGCAGCAGCTACAACTTTGATATTCTAATTTGTTCAGAAATTGGATTGGATCATAAGGTAGCTCCACTTTAATTTTTTTAAAGAATGTTAGATTATTTTTCACAAAGGTTACACCAGTTTATATTCTCACCAAGAGTGTACAAGAGTTGCCTTTACTCCACATCTTTGCCAACACTAATTATCTTTATTTTTTTAAAATAGTTATTCTAAAAAGTGTGAGATGATTTCTCATTGTGGTTTTGTTCTGCAGTTCTCTGATGATTAGTGATGGTGAGCTCTTTTTCTTATGCTAGTTGGCCATGCTTATATGTCTTCTTTGGAGAAGTGCTTATTCATGTCCTTTCTCCTTTTTAAGCTGGGTTTTTTGTTTTTGTTGTTACTGTTGTTTTTTTTCTGTTGAGTTGTTTAAGTTCCCTATGTATTTTAGGTATTAATCCCTTTTCAGATATATGGCTTGCAAATATTTTCTTACATTCCATGCGTTGCTTTTTTGTTTTGCTTTTTCCTTTGATGTGCAAAAACTTTTTAATTCGACGTCATCCCACTTGTTTATTTTTGGTTTTATTGCCTGTGCTTTGGGTGTCATATCCAAGAAATCATGGGAAAGACTATGGCCGAGAAGATTTTCCCAGAATCTTACATTTCAAAATTTTGAAAATCAATAACTTTGTTCACAATTGTTTTAGTCAAAACAATTGAAACTTGGATTCATCAGCAAAATTCACCTCAAATGTGGGTTGACTCAGAGGAGACTGCACCCAACATGCTGAACCAGACAGCACCTAGTTAATCCTAGTCTTACCATTTGCCCATTCCTTAGGGTTACCCAGTTTGATTAACTGCTTTCTTTCTCAATGTCCTCATCTTCAAAAGTGAAATCAATATGTAGCTCTTGCAGTTTTTGTCTAAATGAAACGTGACACGCTAGGTAAAGTTACCAGCACTTACCAAATACTCCAAACAGAATCTAGTTGAGATTATTAGAGGTACAGAAGTGTGACTACCCTTCCTAAAAGACTGAAGCACATAATACTGAGTGTTCAGTAAGGAATGCATCCACACACAGGGCTGAAACAGTTCGAAGCATACATCCCTGTCTAATAATATAACCATTTTTAATAGCACAAGTTAAGCCAAATGATACATATTTTAGATGCCTCACACATTCAATTGAGGTGACCTTCTCTATTTCTGATTTTATCTGTACTGTGCTGATTTTTTAGTTTGACTCTCAGCAGCAAGTTTGATTCCCCTTTGTTGATAGAAGCATGTGTATTTTTTCGACCTTTACTTTCTAACGATCATCACAAGACAAATTCATGGCAGTGAATAAAACCCTTATGTCATAAAAACAGAGCAAGGCTCTATAATAGGATGCATTGAAAATTGCAAGGTAAACTTAAAGAATAAAGGAGAACTCCCTTTGCCAATTCTCTTACTGAAAGCAGTAATAGCAGAAGTGGAAAAATGCTTCTTATGTGGTAGGCACTGCTTAAAGAGCCTTACATAAGTCGGCATTAACTTTCACAAAAACCCTGTGAAGTAGATGTTATTATTACCCCCATTTTACACATAAGAAAGTCAGAGTATGATCATGACTGGTTGGTTTATCAAAGTCACATAGATAGTGTCTATAGGAAATATAGCATGCTTTTATCTTTATTTGAATAGTACATTAAGACCATTATCCAATTTGCATGTGTAAGTGAATTATCATGAAGAAAATATTATTCTCTAATACGACTCTTCACAGAAAAAGAACAGAGCTGCTGGGCACAGGTGTGAAGTCTGTGCCCTGCACAAAGGTACAATGCTGCTTCACTCAACAACCCATGAGATTTGTCTGGAAGGTCTGTCCGCCAGAAAGAAATATCACTTTTTAAAAATATTCACATCCCCATATAGGTGATAGTGTAGCTGGAATTAGGAATTTTGGGAGACTAGCTTGAGGTTTTGGGGTGGATGAAGAATATTCTGTGATAGCCAAAATTCAAGGACACTTTCAATAGTGTCAGGAGACATAGTCTAAAAAAAAAAAGAGATTCTAATGGTTCTGCAATAATATTATGTGTATTAATAATAATAATAAGTAATCTTACCATTGTTTATAAAATATCATGAATTTATAGTAATATGAAAAATGGTAAATCTGACAAAACTGTACTAAAAGTTAACTGATACATAATAATTGTACATATGCAGTTTTCTGATATATGTATATAATGCTTAATCAAATAAGGAAATTTAAAACAGCCATCACTCAAATACTTGTCATTTCCCTGTGTTGGGAACATTTCAAATCTTCTCTTCTAGCTATTTAAAAATAGACAATAAATTGTTAAGTATAGTCACTCTACCATTCTATCAAACAGTAGATTTGATTCCTTCTATCAAATATATGTTTGTACCCTGACCAGCCTTTCTTCCTCCTGCTACCCCTGCCCTACTCATCATCTGGCAATTCTTATTCTACTCTCTTCTTCCATGAGATTCATTTTTTTTTTTTTACCTCCAATATATGAGTGTGAATAAGATATCTATCTATCTGGTTTATTTTACTTACCACAATGACCTTCAGTTTCATTCATATTGCAGCAAATGACAGGATTTTATTCTTTTTATAGCCGAGTAGTATTTCACTGTGTATATGTGCACGTTTTCTTTATTTCTTCATCTGCTGATGGACTTTTAAGTTGTTTTCATAACTTGGCTATTATCAATAGTGTTTCATAAACAGGGGTGCAGATATCCTTTTAAAAAGGTAGTTATAATATAAAAGGTGATTAAGCATTATATTAATAAAATGTGAAGGCAATAAAAGTATAATAAAAAGTGAGTCAGTTATTCACAATGAAGAGTAGGATTTACATAGCTGGCTGATCAGCACCAATAATAATACAAAGTAATCAGGTTGGAAGAGAGTAAAGGAGGATAATTGCCATTGATAGTGATGTACTGATAAGGTCTGACAGTGGACACCAAAATAAATTTCCCATTGGTTTCTTAAATGAGAGCTGCTCAAGAAAATTTCAACCCTCATCTACCAGTAGACAGACAGTACATTCCTGGGACCCCGCTCATTATACTAATAATGCTTTCTTGAATTTCCAGTTACACGAACAAATAGAATAAATACACCAAATGCCATGATGGCAAGTTAGAAATTAAAATGGAGGTAAAAATTCCAAGTTTCCAAAACTTAAATCTATACTGAATGTATGACTAACCTTTAATTGGTATAACACACAACACATATCTGTAAATGATCAGAGACTCAATGACTCAACTCTGAACAATGTTCACCTGTGCACAAAGATCTCTGCCAACAAGAAGCAATTCTTTCACATCCTAAAAGTCAGGAACTGAAGCGAATCTGAGGTTTCCCTCTTTCTGCATACTAAAAAGATTACTAAAATTCTAAAAAGGTATAGTGAAGAATACCTTCTCTGATCACTGCAGTCTTGGAAAAAAAATTAAGAATTATACAGAAATCATTAAAATCTTAGAAGTTAATAAATTGTATAATTAAACTGTAATTACATTAATGGGTTTTTAATTATTCTAATATTCTAGTTTCTTTTGTTTAGAGATAGTAAAACTTTTTCTTTCAATTTATTTGCTTAAAAAATTACTAAATAAGTTTATAGCTATCCTTTTGAGTTCAATGAAATTAGTGGTGTTTAATTCATTTTGATGAGTTGTGTAGTGCTGGAGTAATATTTGGATTTTGATTATGTAATATATGAATAAATGCTGTATTTTAGCATAATAGTTAAATGCATGTTTGCTACTAAATATATTTCTAAGGAAATTAAACCAAAGGCATGTAATGTGACTGTTTTTTCACACACGAAAACCCTGCAGACATTAAGAATCTCTGAGCAATACAAATAAAATTCTCTATTAGGCTGAGGAAGACAAAGAAAATCTTTCAAGTAAAGTATGAATGTTAAGGCTGAAAAGAGTAAAACAGAGAAGAAAAAAAAAGAAGAAATTAATAAGGGCCAGGGTTCAGAAATCTAAACATAAAAGGCTTAAGGATATAAGCTTGAAAAATGTAGGAAGTGAAAAACTTGGCAATAGATAGAAAAAAGGTGATACAGGTGGGGCAGCCGTGAATGACAATCTTTTTCTTTTTCTTTTTCTTTTGCCACAATCTTCTTTTTCTTAATTAATCTTTAATCCAGCTTAATTTTCAATCCAGTCAGTTGAATATGTGTTGCAGACAAAATTAGAGCTGAACCTTTGAAAAGGAAGATTTCAGATAATGGGCAGATTTAATTTGAATTGGGAGCCACTGGAGACGGATAATCTGAGGGCCGATACTCTACGTGCCAAACGGAGCTGAGCTTGGGTGCCACAATGAGGCTGTGAGAGGAGAGTGACGAGTAGCCTCACAGCAAAGCGTCTGGTGAATCTGTATGCAGGGGAAGGAACGGATGGACAAAAACCGCCCTTATATTTGGAGCCTGGGAAATAGCCATCCAGAGGCCCATTCATTTCCAGAGCAGAAAGTCTTCTATTATTCCTCAGAAAGATTTATCTTTGCAGCTTGGCACTCACAATGGTATGTATTTAAGGACACACAAACATATCACTGTCACTTCCATTGTGAGCCACCCTGGGAATTTCAGGTACCCCGTAGTTGAGTCAATAGCCCAGTAAAATAAATGTCTCCCTTTAATCTTCAGCTCCACAAGGAGATGTTTATTATGTCAGAGGAAAACATTTTTACTTTGGGTCTCTGAGTTCATGTTGTGGACAATCGTTTCTTTGGGTGCTTGAGTGTGATGAATTATAACTGTGAAAACGGTGACATTTTAACAAGAACCAGCCCAGCGATTGTTTGCCTGAGGACAAATCTCCTACTCAAGTGTTACAAACATGGTAGCTTTGAGAAGGTCCAGGGGCTTACGATAGGAAGTCAATTAAGAGATAAAATGATAAAAAACAATTGACCTGTCTCATGCCAAGCACAACCTAAAGAATGGACTCTTTTTAAAATTATTTTTTCTTGGAAGGCTGAGGTGGAAGGACAGCCAGAGCCCAGCAGGTCGAGGCTGTGGTAGCCGGGAGCAGCCACTGCACTCCAGTCTGGGCGACAGAATGAGACTCCAACTCAAAAAAACAAAAAAATGATTTTTTTCTCACTCTGTGTTCTCATTATAATCCCAACTTCCAGCCAAATCCTACCTTCCTTTCAAGTGGAAGTTGCAAATTGGTGACTCTCAGACTGGATCAGGATAACAAGAAACATGCTTTGTTAGGAGTTCAGAATGTTAAAAAGTAACAATAATTATCTTTAAAATAGTCACAAATATTTGAAAACAAGAAACGTTCACAAATAAATATCAATCCCTGGCTTCTTGTGAAAAATGTTGAAGGTCTAGGAACATTTGCCTTCCTTCCCGGAAAGACATGTAACTGAAGAGTAGCTAGTACTTGGCGACATGGCAATAGAGAGTCAAGCCCCAGGCCAAAATCCTGACCCAGTCATGGATGATTACAAGGCTTCCTCAGGCAGGTGTCGCAGGGAAACCTGTCCTCCTCACCCCAGACTTGCAAAACTGCCCTCCTTACACCAGACGCATGCATTTCCATCTTCCGCCTGAAGTTGTGGCCCAGAATTCAGGTTCAGCAGCTTTCAGGTTGGCCGTCATTATATGTATAGTATCTGCATTCTTAGCCCAGGCAACTTCATGGGGAGGTCTTCTTGTTGTGAGGGGCCTTCTGGTGAAACAATTCTCTCTACTTTGACTTAGTACCTTTCCACTCTTAGCCTTTTCCATTCTTCCTAGCCCCTGCCCACGGGTCCGTAAAGAAGCAGAAACCTCTTACTTTGGGGCAGTGAGACAATTTCTGCCATCTGTGCTGATCTACCTGACTCTTGCCTAGTGCAGTTTTGTGGGGGGAAAATGGAACACCAAGGAGCCTGTACCTCTCTTTTTTTCCACTTGCTTACACTAAGTGAATAAAGTCTTGTTGTCACTTTTAGTATGATACTTCGTTCTGATTGACTACTGGGATACCTAAATGACCAATAGTAGGTACCAGATTTGGCTGAGTCTCAGACCATTTCTTGCTATCTTACATCTACCTTGATACATCTGTTTATACCTCATCTCTGTTGAGCATTTAAATTTGAATCCCTGCTCCAAGTATAGCTCCATTCCTACTTTGTTCAGTAATCCTTGACCACGTATACCCTGCTGATGTCTTCTAAATTTGTGTAGCTTCTTGCAACTCACGTGTGGTTCAGCCCGAAGACAATCATAACACGGAATCTTGATAAAGATGCAGTATCTCAGATCTCACACCAGACCTGTCAAATCGTAATTTGCACTGTAACAGGGTTCCCAGGTAGTTTGTATATGCATTAAAATTATAGAAACACTGGGATTGAACATCATTCTGGATCATCCAAATTAAAATAATTTGTGTTTTCCTATTTCATATTGATAGGGCATCTCTTACAAAGTAGACTTCATACATCTTGGTGGCATAGGCTGTGTCCTGGGAAACTTCTGTGGTACATTCTTGTAGTGAACTAGCAAAGATTGGTAAAGACAGAAAGTAAATGTAAATCATTCATCTAAAATAAATTTGCTCCTTTTTTTTTGCACCCACCTTTTCAAAACCTGCACCACGTTTGTGACCACAGATAAAGATACCAGAAGGACAAGTGAGAGTTGGGCATGACAGTCTCTTCAAACCTATCTCATCTCATCCTGACGTGCTCCATTCTGGTATTTGTTTGACTACATTACTTGTCTCAAGACACTTGGCAACTTGTGTCTCCAACTTTAACTGTTGGACTTGGTGTTTTAAATGCAGTTTTCTTAGGTTGACTCAAAACACTTGCAAACATTCTAACTTCTCCAATTCATATCCACCTCAGGTAGTATTTCTTATCATTGTAATACCAAGATTGAAACTCTAACATGGACTCTCTTTGACTGGCATTTTATCCAGTCCAAATTGTATTTTTTAATCTGCTTTTAGGTCTAAAACGTGTGTCTAAACTTTTTCAGATAGCACAATAATCACCAATTAAACATTCTGTGGATATAGATTTATTTTAAATAAACTAATGGAAAGGTCACCAAACTATGACTTGTGAGATTGTAGTCTATTGTTGTAAACTAACTTTTATTTTATATTATTTTGAATTGGAGTCTCACTCTGTCGCCCAGACTGGAGTGCAGTGGCCACTCCTGGCCACCGCAGCCTCGACCTGCTGGACTCCGGCAATCCTTCCACCTCAGCCTTCCGAGTAGCTGGAATTACAGGCACGCGCTACCATGCCCAGCTGATTTTTTGATTTATTGTAGAGATGAGATCTCGCTGCCCAGGCGGGTCTCGAACCCGCGGGCTCAGGCAATCCACTCACCTCAGCCTCCCAAAGGCACGGGATGACAGGCTGAGCCACCGAGCCAGGCGTAAACTAACTTTTTATCAGAACACAGCTATACTCATTCGGTTGCACATTGTCTATGATTGTTTTCTACAAAAGAAAAGTAGAATATTTGTGATAGACAATATGACCCTCAAAGTTTAAAATATTGTCTTGTAACTCCTTATGAAAAAGTTAATAGAATTAGTCAATTTTGTGAAGCAAATCAACAGCTAACTTGACAGACAAATGACTGTGTGATTTAGTTTTTCAGCTTTAAACCTGCCCTGTGCACTTCAGGTCAATGGATGACACTGAAAGAAACACAGAAACTGTTTTGTAAAATGAGACAAAAGTTCACCTCATATTTTTAACCATGACAGACAACCTACAATCCATGTGCCTCCTGAATTTGTTTCTAGTTCTCAGTTTTCGATTCTTTTCCATGTGAAAAAATTTGAAATTCTTTTTATGTATAAGTCCATTTCTTTAGATGATATCTTTAACACAGGTATATTTATTTTATGTATCTGTTCACCACTAAGTGACATGACTCTAATATGTCTGTAGTACTATGCTAGTTACCAAAGGAAACAATATAAACTACTAATGTGACAGTTGGTTCATGGTCTACCATCCATATAGGATCATACGAGCAACTGGGCTGCAAAATATGTATCTCCATTGATGACCAGATTTTGTTAAGCTAACCTGGCTGGTGAATGGCCTCTTTCTGTGTATTTATTCAATTAAAGATGATAAAGATAGTCTGGACTTCAGTCACTATAAAGAAAGAGTTGAACATCATTGACATAACTTCAACATGGTCTCAGTGAAACAGAAGTGGATGTTTATAAATGACAGGGTAGCTAAAAACAAGAAGTTATCAATGAATGGCCCCTGCCAAATAAAGAAGTTCGGTGCAGTACCAAAGATGCCTCCCCTGCCCTAGAGATGCCATCCCCCAAACACATTTTCAAGTCTTCATGTTTTTGTGCAGCTCCTTCTACCCCTATTTGTTTTAAGTCCAGGTCTCTGTCACCCAGGCTGGAGTGCAATGGCACAATCACAGCAATCAGTGCCGCTAACTCCTGAGCTCAGATGACCCTTAGCCTTAGCTTCCTAAATAGCTGTAAATGCAGGCATGCACAACCACGCCAGGTTAATTTTTAAAATGTTTTTGTACAGAAGAGGTCTTGCTATGTGACCCAGGCTGGTCTCAAGTTCCTGAGCTCAAGCGATCCTCCCAAAGTGCTGGGATTACAGGCATGAGCCACCGTGTTCTGCTCTCTCTTTTCCTTAATCATGTTCACGTCTACTGTCTTTACTAAAATAAATATCTGGAATGCTTTAAGCATGGCTTAAAATTTAAAATGAACACATATAAAACTTGCTTAAAATATATCTACATGACGGCAAGCGCATTTTTCAGTCTTTCTCTTTCTTTTTTTTATATAAGGCAACTGTGGCATGTTGATGTAAATGAAAAAGGTGCTGGAAGACAGAACTGATGTTCTGGGTGAACCCCATTGCCTCCCATGAGGTGCCCTTCCTGGAAAGCCTGGGTTGGACACACAAGGGACAATTGAGCTTTATATCTGTTGTTCAAAAGAGCAAAGGTGAACAATATTAGGGATAAGTTTCCTGACATAGAAACTTGAAATCCTGTTAGAGCTAGTCTAGATCAAAGTAATGATGGAAAAATATTACTCCATTTTTCTGAAGAGGTACTTAAAAGTACCATGAGCAGAGTGAAATCAAACAATTCTACAGACTGTGAATCCTTAGAAGAAAGATTAAGAATACAGCAAATTCTTCTATTATAAAACAATTGCAACACCACTGTAATAACAGCATATTTTGAATGAATAGAGCTTCAAGTTAGAAAGATGATCAACTGATAGTCTCTATCCAATTTGTTCCCCCTGGACTCAAATGTGTTCTCTACATTGGAACCAGAGAGGTATTTTGAGGTGGAAATGTTACAGCCTCACCACTCATAAAACACTGTTATGGAAATGCTCAAATGCTTATGATGACCAACACAGGTGCTATATGATCTAGCATCTACCTACCACTCTGTATTCCCTTTGCCCTAACACACATGTTAACACCACCCCCACCCACACCAGTACCCGCCCCCACACATTCATATACACTTGAAATCTGTTGGCTTTTAATTTTTTTTTTTTTTTTTAGAATTGCTCTGTTTCTTTTTATGACAGGGCATTTCCATAAGATGACTTTTTCCACAAGAACTCCTTTCCTCCCATCTCCCTTTATCCAGTCAACTAACTCTGATCATGTTAGCAAGATCTTGTCTTTCTCTAAAAGTATTTACTTACGCCCCTCTAATCAGAACATATTTTTTTATTATATGCTTTTAAGAAGCCCCACCCTCTTTTTAACATAGGACTCATGTCCACTCTTATTTTTCATTTAGACATATACTTATTTTAAAAATACTTTGGAGATTACTTAGTTTTAACTTCCACAAAGTCAGGATCATCTATGTCTGTCACTCAAAAAAAAAAAAAAAAGATTGATTGAAAGAACATCGATGGATCCAGGGAACATACAGCTGGTATCCTTAGTTCACTATTTAACCTTGCTGGTGATTTTACATTTCTTTAGTTTGAAGTATGAACTCAGATCTTACTTATTTTATTAGAAACTCTGTGGGAAATGTGAGACAGAGATTGCTATCTATTCTGCATAATAAAGAAACTGAGGCAAGGTAAGAGGAAATCATTTTTATAAGTTCCTTCAATAAGGAAAGTCAGGTAGGTATAGAAATGCAACTTACATCTGAATTCTACCCAAATTACTTCTTTTAATGTCATGTTTGAAGCTTAGCTATCATTTTCTCCATTATATCCAACACAAAACACACACACACACACACACACACACACACACACACACACACACACACTTTCTCATAGAATTCCTAAAATGTGGTAATTAGGCATTAGAAAAATGAGAAAGATACCAAAGGGGAATCCAGATTTGGCACAAACAATGAAGGCTTCAGAATCACATCACATAGGCCTGGGGTAACTCTTAGCACTACCCTTTACTGGTTATTTGATGTTTCATAAATTAACTAAATTGTATAATGTTGAATTTTTTTCCATTATAAAATAGTGTCAATTCCTTGTATGGATTGTGAAAAAAATCTAAATAAGACTTTATAAAATGTCAGTTATGATTGTTGGCGTGTAGTTTGTTTAAATATAAGTTAAGGCCAGGTATGGTGGCTCATGTCTGTAATCCCAGCATTTTGAGAGACCAAAGCAGGAAGATTGCTTGAGACCAGGAGTTCAAGACCAGCCTGAACAACATAAAAAGACTCCATCTCTACAAGAAATTTAAAAAAAAATTATACAGACATGGTGGCATGCACCTATAGTCCCAGTTCCTTGGAAGTCTGAGGCAAAAGGATTGCTTGGACCCAGCAGGTCAATGTTGTGGTGAGCCATGACTGTACAGCACTCCAGCTTGCATAACAGAGTGAGACCCTGACTCCAAACAAAACAAATATAGGTTAGAGTTCAACCAGTATCGTTTAATGCTATGTTCCCCTGCTAGATTTCCTGAACCCCATGGTCTCTGATTCACATTGAGACTGAGCCAAGTGTGTCATCAGAACGAGGTGCACTTGTGGGATGTATCCTTGACATCAGCAGAAGGATAAACATGTGTTTTCTGAAAAAAAATTCTTATTTTTAAATAAAAGAACCCAGCATTACATTTTTTGACTTTGAATAAGAATTTTTCCTATCTACTTTTTAAAGCATTTGGACAACTATGAATCATGTTTCTAAATTAATGTACTCCATTATCTAAGTCTTGGAGAAGGAATAGAAACTACCCCAGTGTGCAGCACCTGAAAGAAATCTGCACCTGTCTAAATGCAAATTCTTCTGAAAACATATGAAATACAGCCAACTATTGTAAGAAGGATAGGGTCCATGAATACCAATCTGTAACTAATGTGTTTATAATACAAACATTACTAGTGATAATATCAGAACACTTTCTGGGTTATCCACCTATGCTTCTTTCTTGTTATTTTGGAACCCATCTGAAGAAGAGTCTGGATTCAATGGAGTTCAAGGTTACGTAGTATTGGTAGACACAAAAAGATTTGTTTTTATGTCAAGCACTTAGTGTTAAAGATAAATGCAAATAATATTTTTTCAAGTACATTTTCACATTTGTAGGGCAAACCCATAGTGAGAGAGTAAATAGAATGTATTTCCTTTAAAGAACCGTTGGATAGTCAAGTTCAGTGGTATAAGTTTACTTTCAAATGTCAGAAGGACAAAATTTTATCTGCTAAACCCATAGGTTATAACTGTATCTTCCAAACTGAGCAATTATTCTGTCTGCGAACCCTCCATCCCTCCACCACCCCTCATTTCCTGCCAATTCTTAGAACTCAGCTCTCCTTTTACTTACTTTCCTTTTCTCTAGGTACATCTAAAGAATGTCAGGTTTTTGAAGTACCAGAGAGAATATGAAACCCAGGAGGCAGAGAGCAAGGAGGCAGAGAGCATGGAGGAAGAAAAGGAGTCTGAAGATTGATTGAAATAATAGCAAAAATGTATTGAGGTCTTTCTTTTGCATTTCTTACATAAACAGCAGTGCATTTTGGAAGGGCAGAATTCTGTTTATACCAGAATAGATGCTATAAGCATTTCCAAATGTATAAACAAAATAATTATATACAAAATGTATGTGTCCCATATTTTACCAGCAAAAAATATGAAACTTGGTCCATCTTGTGAATGAAAGGGCGGACATTTAAACCTAGTTTTGTATAATATTCTTAATAATTTTTAAACACCTTTTCAGTACAATGCTCATTAAAATAGTCAATGAATAATAAGCAGTAAGTAAATATAAAAGAAACCTTCATGGTCATTAGTTTAAGGAAGTCACAATTATTATGTCAGGTATTCATAATGTATGTAAATTAAACTAACAGATACACTACAAAAATACTAGTTTTCAGGCGAATATTATCAAAATGGGCAAAAAACGTGTAAAAATAATAACTCGTTAGAGTAAGAGAACAGAAAATCTACCAAAGCTCCCTGAAATGTGCATATACAGTAAACATATAGGCATGGAATAAAAAAGATAAATAACAGTAAATGGTTGAGCAAAGATTTAGTAACTATGAGGCTCATAAAAATTAAAAGCATTGCAAGACTTTGCTGTTAATAAAGAGATGTGAAATTATAGACCAGAGATTATCTACTGATGTGTGTCTTTAAGCTTGTAGTTGGTAAATTGAAGGAATGGTTAATGTTCAAGTGACCACTGGAATACATGAGTCATGAATGAAGGAATCTTGGATGGTATGGGTTCATTGAAATAGCCCAGGTACCTAGAATAACACAGTGAGGATACTCACTAAATATTTAATGTATAGATCTTCATACCAATACATTTGAAATATTAGGTTAAAAAAACAAATTTCTAGAGAAAAAAAAAAACCTGATTCAAGGAGGACTAGAAAATCTTTAAAAACTATATGAACATTAAAGATATATAATCAGTAGTATATAGTCACTAGTAGAAAACCTTTGTTAAATATTCAAAGAATGGATAATTCCAATCTTACTTATTCTTAATATAAGCATTTGCAATTTGTTTTATAAGTTAGTATAATCTTGATATCAAAACCAGAAAAGGATAATGTAAGGAAAAAAACTAAAAAACAAGCTTATTAATTGATATAAATGTGAATGTCCTAAACAGACAGCATCCAATTACAGCAGATTTACGAGTAAAGACTCTGTGGAAAATATCCTACTTCACAAACAACAAACTCAGATACCTCACACTCTTATGAAACAACTGGGTTCATATTTGTTAAAAGAATTTTACAGGAACCATCTAAAACACAAACAAACAAGCAAATGGACAAATGAAAGTTGACCCTGCAGGCATATGACAGTTGGGGTTATGTCTGCCAGTGCTGAAGATACTGGATCTTAGGTGTTTGTAGCGGTTCAGGAATACCCAGGAACTAGATGGGAATGCCACATCTTCTGGGAGTGTGTTACAAGAAACTGACCTGGATTAACAAGCAGCAAGGAATGATTCTGTCCTGGGATTAATTATTTCACAAACAATTGTGGGGATATTTATCCATTGATCTATAATTAGTAAAGGTAAGTAATTCTAAAATTCCCAGACTTAGAAATGAAGGGGTAAACTTGCCAGAGGGTGACTTTGCTACCAGTAGAAGCTAGCCTCTTGTGCAGAAAAGGTCTAGACATCCAGATATAAGGAACTCCCACAGAATAAAATGAAAGTTGATCATACAAGTAGTTTGGTATTACTTTGTTAAATGAATGTGCGTATACCCTATGGCTGATATTTCACTATTTTTGTATACATTAGAGATAGTATTGCATTCATACACTGGGAGATCTGTTTGGACATTCATAGTAGCATTGTTCATAATATTCAAAAATGTTAAAAGTTATCCAAAGCACCATCAACATTAGACTGAATAATTTATGTATATATATAATACTGTACAACAGTGAAAAAGAAATTACTACGTTACATGTTGATAAATCCAGGTCCATAATTTTGAGTGGGAAAAAAAAACAAGTAATATAGTAATATGTACAATATTATTTCATTGAAAACAAGAAAATCTAAATAGTAGCAAGGAGGGATAATTAACACAATGTCTAAGGTTATTTTAGGGAGCAAGCAAGAGTATTTGAAAGTTATAGATGCACAAAAGACCTCAAAAGTTCAGGCAGCATTCCTGTTCTTGAAGGTGGTGGCCACATGACTGTTTACTTGTCATTTTGTTTTTTTAATGTCCATATATGCCATATGTGTATGTGTAAGGGTGTGTGCACTTAATTTGTATGTATATATGCTATATTTTATTCTTTTAACAAAGAACAGGTAGTGGCTAGATTGTGATAGCCGCTCTTTTTTTTTTTTAATCAGTATTTTTTATTTTGATATTGTGGGGTACAGTTAAGGGTTAGGTATACAAATTTGCTTTGTTCAGGCACCCTTGTTGATAAGGGGTGTCTCCCTGTCCCCAGACAGATATTGACTAGCATTAATCCCACCTCCCTTCCCCTCCCCCCCTTGGTTTCCTACCACTGTCAATTCTTTTCTTATAGTATTACGATAGAAGTTCAAGGTCCTCTATATGAGTGAGAACATGTGATACTCAGATCTTTGTTTCTGTGAGAGGTCACTCAGTATTATAGACTCTAGCTCCATCCAGGTTGCTGCGAAATTCATCATTTTGTTCTTTTTTATGGCTGCATAGTATTCCATCATGTATATATGCCACATTTTTTAAAGCCAGTCCTCTTTTGATGGACAGCATGGTTGATGCCAGGTTCTTGCTATTGTGAACAATGCTGCGATAAACATACGTGTGCAGGTATCTTTTTTATAGAGTGATTTGAGTTCTTCAGGGTATATTCCCAGTAGGGGGATTGTGGGGTCATATGGAAGGTCGATTTTTAGAACTTTTAGGAATCGCCACACTGCTTTCCACAGAGGTTGCACTAGTTTACACTCCCACCAACAGTGTAGAAGTGTTCCCTTTTCACCACATTCTCTCCAGTAACTGTTATTTTTTGAGTTATTGATAATTGCCATTCTGACCGGAGTTAGGAGGTATCTCAGTGTGGTTTTGATTTGCATCTCCTTGATGATCAATGAGGTTGAACATTTTTTCATGTGTCTGTTGGCTGCTCAGATGTCTTCCTTTGCGAAGTGTCTGTTCATATCTTTTGCCCAATTTATAATGGGGTTGTTTGTTTTTTTCTTTTCAGCACATTTGAGTTGCTTTTAGATCCAAGATGTTAAGCCCTTGTCGGACCTGGAGTTGACAAATACTTTTTCCCAGTCTGTGGGCTGTCTCCCTGCTCTCATGATGGTTTCTTTGGCTTTGCAGAAGCTTGTCAGTTTAATAAGGTTCCACTTGTCTATCTTATGTCATACGGCATGTGGGTTTCGGGTTTTGTTCAGGAATTGGATGCCAATTGCAATTTCCATATGGGTGTCTCCTGCATTTTCTTTTCTTTTTTTTTTTTTTTTTTGAGTTGGAGTCTCACTCTGTCGCCCAGACTGGAGTGCAGTGGCTGCTCCTGGCCACCGCAGCCTCGACCTGCTGGGTGACAGCGATCCTGCCGCCTCAGCCTTCTGAGTAGCCAGAATTACAGGCATGCGCTACCATGCCCAGCTGATTTTTTTGATTTATTGTAGAGATGAAGTCTCACTGCCTAGGTGGGTCTCAAACCCGTGGGCTCAGGCAATCCACTCACCTCAGCCTCCCAAAGGTGCGGGATTACAGGCTGAGCCACCGAGCCCGGCGTGTCCTACATTTTCTGTTTCTTATGGTTTGAGGTTTTACATTTAGGTCTCTGATCCATTTAGAGTTAATTTTTGTGTTTGGGGATAGATAGGGGTCTTGTTTGAGTCTTCTGCATGTGGTCAGCCAGTTTTCCCAGCACCATTTATTGAATAGGTTCTCCTCTCCCTAGTGGTGGGTGGTGGAGGCTTTGTCGAAAATGAGTTGGTAGAGAAATTGAGGTTTTGCTTCTGGAATCTCAGTTCTATTCCACTGGACTACGTGCCTGTTCCTGTACCAATACCAAGCTGTTTTGATTATTGTAGCTCTATAGCAAAGTTTGAAGCCTGGTAATGTAACACCTCCTGCTTTGTTTTTTTTTTTTTTTTTTTGCTGAGCATTGTTCTGGCTATTCTTGGTCGTTTATGTTTCCATATGAATTCCTGTATTGTTTTTTCTAGTTCTGAGAAGAATGTTTCTGATAATTTGGTGGGTATTGCATTAAATCTGTAGATTGCCTTAGGTAAGATGGACATCTTCACAATGTTGATTCTTCAAATTCATGAGCATGGGATATTTTTCCACTTGTTTGTGTCATCTTTGATTTATTTGAGGAGTGTTTTGGAGTTTTCATTGTAAAGGTCTTTCATGTTTATGATTAGGAAGATGCCAAGGTATTTCATTATTTTTGTTGCTATTGTAAATGGAACTGTGTTTTTGCATGGGTTTCTGTTTATTTATTATTGGTGTATAGAGATGTGATTGTCTTTTGCACATTTATTTTATACCCTGAGACTTTGTCCAAGTTCTTTTTCAGTGCAAGAAGGCTTTTGACAGATTCTCTTGGGTTTTCAAGGTACACAATCATGTTGTCAGCAAAGAGGGATAACTTGACTTCCTCTTTCCCTGTTTGGATACCCTGATTGCCTTCTCTTTTCTGATTGCTCTAGCCAGGATTTCCAATACTATATTGAACAGGAGGGGTGAAAGTGGGCATCCTTGTTCCATTTTTCAGGGGAAATGTTTCCAATTTTTGTCGGTTTAGGAGTATGCGAGCTGTGGGTTTCACATAGATGGCTAATACTATTTTGAGGTATGTTTCATGTATGCCTAGGTGTTCGAGGGTTTTTATCAGGAGGCGGTGCTGGATTTTATCAAGAGTTTTTTCTGCATCTAATTATATAATCATGTGGTTTTTGTTCTGATGTCTGTTGATGTATTTAATTACATTTATTGTCTTGCGAATGTTGAGCCAGTCTTGTGTCCCAGGGATGAAGCCTCCTTGGTCATGATGGATGATTTTTGAGATGTGTTGTTGAATTCGGTTTGCTAGGATCTTGTTGAGAATTTTGGCATCTATATTCATCAAAGATACTGGCCTGTAGTTCTCTTTCTTTGCTGAGTGTTTACCTTGCTTGGGTATCAATGTGATGTTAGCTTCATAAAATGATTTAGGGAGAGTTCCATCTTTCTCAATTGCCTGAAATACTTTCAGTAGGATTGGTATAAACTCCTCCTTAAATGTCTTATAGAATTCTGCTGGAAAGCCATCTGGTCCAGGGCTTTTTTTTTTTGTAGGTAGTTTTCTTATTACATAGTCAATTTCCTTGATTGTTATTGGTCTAGTTAGGATCTCAATTTCTTCTTGTTTCAACCTAGGCAGGTTTTGTGATATCAGAAAGTCTTCCATTTCCTTAAGCTTTTCCAGTTTGTTTCCATACAAGTGTACATAGTAGTCTCTAATGATCTTTTGTATTTCTTCGGGGTCAGATGTGACTTCATCTTTTGTGTTTCTGATTGTATTTATTTGGACTTTTTCTCTTTTTTTCTTGGTCAGTCTAGCTAAGGGATCATCAATCTTGTTTATCCTTTCAAAGAACCAGCTTTTTGTTTCATTGATTTTTTGTATTATCTTTTTGTCTTCTATGTCCCAGATTTGGGCTTTTATTTTGGTGATCTGGATTCTTGTGCTGAAGTTAGGATTTTGGTGGTCTTGTTTTTCCAGCTTCCTAAGGTGACTTATTAGGCTGTTGTTTTGTGATCCTTTCATTTTTTCCATGTGCATTTGTATGGGGTATAAATTCCCCTCTTACTATAGCTTTCATGGTGTCCCAGAGATTTTGGTAAGATGTCTCTTCATTTTCATTTGTTTCCAGGTATCTTTTAATCTCTGTTTTGATTTCATTGTTGACCCAGGAGTTATTTAGCATCACGCTGTTTAATGTCCATGTCTTTCTGGGTTTGGGGGGGACCTTATTGGTGTTAATGTTTATTTTTATTCCACTGTGGTCTGAGGAGGTGCATGACAAAATTTCGATCTTTTGAAATTTGTTTTTGCTTGATTTATGACCAAGTATGGGGTCGATCTTAGAGTACGCTCCATGCAGTGCTGAGTATAATGTATATTCTGTGGTCATTGGGTGGGGTGTTCTGTAGGTATCAATTAAGCCCATTTGGTCAAGAGTCACACTGAGGTTCTGGATCTCATTGCTGATTTTTTGTCCTTATGATCTGTCTAGGATTGTAAGTGGGGTATTAAAGTCCCCAGTTATGATGGTGTTAGAGTTAAAATCTTTCTTTAGTTTTCCTAGAAGCTGCTTTGTGAAAGTTGGCACTCCTATATTGGGTGCATATATATTTAAGATAGATTTTTTTTTTCTTGTTGATGGAGTGAACATTTTATAATTATGTAGTGGCCCTCTGTATCTTTTTAAATTATTGATAGCTTAAATGACATTTTGTCTGAAATTAGGATTGCGACTCCTCCTTTCTTTTGTGTTCCATTCACCTGAAAATTTGTTTCCCATCCACTTACTTTGAGTCTGTGCGTATCCTTTCTAGTGAGATGGGTCTCTTGAAGCAGTATTTTGTTGCCTGGTGATATTTTATCCATTTTGCCATTCTATGTCTTTTCAGTGGTGCATTTAGTCCATTCACATTCAGGCTAATTATTGAAATGTGAGAGTTGGTCCCTATCATAGAGTTCTTATACAGTTGTTGTGGTTCCACTTGGTTTGTTGTCTTTCTTTTGGTTTGGGGGTTGGTTCATGTGTATTTTATTCTTTTTCCTGTACTCTTGTGAAGAACACTGTTCTTTCTTCCTTTTCTTCTATATTTAGCACTTTCTTAAGTGTTTCATGCAGAGGTGGTCTGGTGGCAGTGTAAGTTCTTAGGGATTGGATATCTGGGAAAGATTTTAATTCTCCCTCACTGATGAAGCTTGGCTTGGCTGGGTAGGTTATTCTTGGTTGAAATTATTTATCTTTTAGGACTTTGAAGATAGGGCTCCAAGCTCTCGTAGCCTGCAGGGTTTCCGTAGATAAATTTGCTGCTACTCTAATTGGTCTTCCATGGTAGGTGATCTGGCCTTTTTCTCTTGATGACTTTAGGATATTTTCTTTTATACTACTTTGTTTAGGCAAATTATTATGTGTCTGGGAGTTGGTCTTCTCATTTGTTGTCTTGCAGGGGTTCTCTGAATCTCTTGTGTGTGAATTTTTGTGTCACTGATAAGATGAGGGAAGTTTTCTTCAATAATCTCAAGAAACGTTTGTTCCAAGGTGACCTCTGTTTCTCTTTCTGTTTCAGTAAGGCCAATTACTCTTAGGTTCTTTCTCTAGAAGTAATTGCTCATCTCTTGAAGGTTTTGTTCTGTCTTTTGAAGCTTGTTTTGTGTGTTTTTAATTGTTTGGGTTAGTTCTGTATTTTGGTCCTCAAGCTCTGAGAGTCTTTCTTCTGCTTGGCTAATTCTGATTTACATGCTTATCAGTTTGTTATTTATTTCATTCACTGTATTCTTTATTACTGTTATCTCAGTTATCAACTCCTTCCTAGTTTCTTCTCGTCTCTCCTCAATTCTTTTTAATCTCTCCATTAATGTCTTGATATCTAGGTTTGTAGTTTGAGACCAGTCATTCTGGGAGCTCTTCATTGTTTGCATTCCAAAGTCAGTTTTCTGTGTCTGCCCTCCCAGGAGTCTGGGAGAGACCCATATTCTTCTTTTGGTTTTTCTTCATTTGTGTAGAATTTTCTCTCTCTCTCCCCCTTTCCCTCCCCTCCTTTAATTCTGTTATTCAGTGAAGGTGGGATTGCTTTTGCTTCACTTGTGCAGTCTTCTGTTCTTCCTTATGAGGGTCCTCTGGCTTTGTTCACTTTTGAGGCTGGAGTGTGGGCTGTGGGCTGTACTTTTTGCAGTTTTGAAGTTTAATTCAGGGGGGAAGCTGTGATTCAGAATCTATCTGCTAATTCCAGCATCCACCACCAGGTGTATGAGCACACTGGAACCTATTTCCCACTGCCTTATAATCTGTCTGCGCAACGGGATGTAGGTTTGGTCCCTGGAACAAAAAGACATACGAAAGAGGAAAATAAGGGGGGGGGGTCAATAGGATGTTAAAATGAGAGAAGAGTGAGAGGGAAAATAGACTTACATATCAACTAACAGGTGAAAAAGAGACACAAGGCCAGAGAGAAGTGAAGAAGACACACAAGCAAAATTCCCTGGAGCATACCGGTAACCACACAAAGACAGTCCAATAAAATCATGCCTTTTGATTTGTTTTCCCCAACACAAACAGATAGTCTAAGTCAAAAAGCAAACAAAAGTGAGCAAAACAGTCAAAATGATAAAATCAAAAGTCAAAATAAGAAATCAGACTATCTCTGTAATCTTTCCTGAGTGTCTAAAGTCTCTTCAGCTCTGATCTCCAGTCTCTCCCCTTTGCTTTCAATGCTGGCAGCTAGATTTACTCGCAGCTTGGGTTGGTTTTTTTAGCCTGCTGCCTGAGAGGTCTGTGACACTGTGTTGCCTGCATCTGATTCAGCATAGGGGAGGGGATTTGTCTCCTGTTTAGCAAAGTTACCTTAGGAACCGAGGTGGAGGCAGCTCGTAGGTAGGCAGGGCAATACAAATCTCTACCTGGAAAGTGGCGGAGATGGGGAGCTCCTCTTTCACAGATCCTTTCTCTCTGCTTGTCTGGGTCCCTGGGTGATCCACTATGACATACTGTGGTGGCGTGTGAGGCACTGGGGATCAGCTGCACAGCTGGGCACTGGATCCGGTGTGCCACCAGCAGGCTGGGGTGGAAGTTGGGAGTTCCCTCCTCTGGAGCTGAAAGCCACCTATCAGCACCTCCTTAAGATATGTTGTTCTCTTGCATAAGCATGGGGTCGTACACTGGGTGCCTCAGCCAGAGTGGGTCCAGAGCTCCAGAGTTCCAAAGGGCAGGTGGTGAATGGTGAGAGTGGCTTTGGGCCCCTCACAGGGTGCTTCAGCCAGAAATGGAGCTGGTATCTCTGAGGGGCGGGTGCCTAGAGCCTCCCTGGGTGACCGGCGGCTTGGTGCTGGGTGAGGCAATGTAGCCAGGAAGGGAGCCAAGATTTGAGATTTCCGCATGGCGGGCAGGGGCCATGTATAGTGGAGCAGCAGCAGCCGGGGGCTGTGATATCCAGCCCTGCGTGGGACTGAGGGTCCCCAGGCCTCAGACTGGTGTGGATGGTGGTGGGCAGGGGGGGTGGGAGAAGGAAAGTAAGAGTCTTTTTGGGAACTCACATTCGGAGAATCTCACAATTCAACCTATGCCATCGCTATCTTACCAGAACCTCTGACAGCAGCTCTTCACTATTAAATCATGCATGTGAACCAAAATCCTATTCTCCAGGGCACAGAAAATAAGGGGAAGGATAAAGGTGGGTATTTGTACATGTGTGTATGTGTACTATGTGGTTAACCAAAACCATGCAAACTGGAGAGTCACAACCCCTATAAGTGGAAAAACTACTCCTCAGCTCCAACCAAATGAGGCCACTAGGAATATGGCCTAGGTATTTTAACTTTTCAGAGAAACCAGAAATCACAATTTTTGTATGAATTTATGACTTGTTAAAAAAATCCCCACTTTTAAAGGGAGATCCAAACTTCACCCATACAATGATCACTTATATACCTAATCCTGAATTGTACCCCACATCTTTAAAATAAATTTTAAAATATTCTCACTTTTACAAACCACTTCCGAGATACCCTTTGGCCAGGTTGATCAACATGCAAAATTGCTACCTGTTTTTGTTTTTTTTTATTTTTATCTTGCATGGGGAAATCCTGGGAATCCAAAATTTGATGGGAATCAAATGTTGAGATCCTGAGAAGACTTAACAAGAGGAAGACAAAAGATGGGCTTTAAACAAATACACTGCTAAAAATGTTCTGGATCAGAAAAGAGGGTGAGCAGGTGATCAGACAGTTTCGGTAAAGCGCAGTAAGGAAATGAAGGGGCAAAGCGTTGCATGAACACACTAAGCCAGGTGGCTATTAGGACTTTTGTGGAGTTGAAACGTAGCAGCATTGAGGCTTTGTGTTCCCCCAGAGGAATGCTTTTCATGTCTTTGTGATCAGTGGTGACATGACACGAATTGTCTCTGAAAACATGAAGACAGTATAGAGGTGAAGAGCAAGACAATAAGTCCTACGCTCAGATTCTTGTTCTGGTTTGTCCACTGTCTGGAGATCCAATACAGATGTTAGAAACATAATTTGCAGACTATATTATATTCTCTGCAGATGTTGGAAATACAAAATCAGAGAATGACTTAAAGAGAGAAGGGTCTGATACTGATAATGAGAATTGAAACATGAAATTAGGTGAGAGTGACAGGAGAAAGCACATGCAGAAACAAATTTTGTAAAATATGAGTGTGTTCCGTTTGAATGAATGCATTTGCCACAGTTTTAAAACCAAACATCATCACTATAACCCTGTTTTGTGTAGCACAAAAAAGGCACGTTTTGGAACTAACCAGTTTGGATTTCCTTTTGCCCACAACTAAACTGCTTTCTAATGTGTTCAGGCTATGAAAACTCCATAAGCTCTAAGCTTATGTAAAACTACATAAGCTGAAGGGAGATGTAAGAATTGATGGCTATACGCTGGATAAAACAGTGACAGACGTCATAGAGATTCAACAAATGCTATTTAATCTCGACTTTTCCTTAGAACATATTTTCTCAAGACACGGCAAGCTGGTGACACATGATGAGTTCTTTAGAAGCATGTGGTTGGAAAGAAGTCAACGTGCAAGGTGGTTATGGTGAATCAACCTGTAGGAAAGAAGTGTGGTGGCAGCAGGGCTGGATAGACATCAAATTGTGATGCTAACCCAGTGAAGGGTGGGGAACTGTGGATGAAGAATTGCTTGTTCAGAGTTGTCTTGTATTAGTCCTAAGTGGCAAGCCTTCACACCCTGCCTCAACCAATCTTTGGGTTCCAAATGTACTCAGAAGAGTGTGACTGTGGCCAAGGCAGCACACTGCAATTCAAGCAGACCCTAAAAGGACTGACATCTGGAGACTGTCTGAGGCTCACACTGGACGCAGCTGGGTGTCAGGTCCTTCTTGAATGGAGATTGATACAGTGCGTGACTGTGACATTGTGTAAAGTTCAGCCTTTTTTTTTGTTTGTTTGTTTAAATGTGATTCACTGAAGGATGACACCGAGTCTCAATTCCATTTACAATAATAGTAATCATAGCTGACTTTGTTAGTGCCAACTGCACATCCGGGCACTTTCCTGAAACTTTATATGCATTACCTCAGATGAAGAATAGCATGGGCCACATAGGTAGAAAGTGGCAGATCTGTGCATCAAATCAAAGTATTGGGCTCAAGAGACATCCTTTCCTGTGTGGCTTGGCTGTTTCCCCAGTGTGTAGCTGGCAAAGAACCTGGGCACATATCCAACCCTCAACAATTTCTACTTAGTTGAATTGATGATACACAGTGTACACATCCTCTGGGTGTTTATGCATGGCTGTTGGAGACACTCATTCATGCAGAGCAAGTGGTGTTTGTATAAACATATTCATACATAGCAAGTCATGTTTCCCATATAAAAAGTCTTGCAAAGATAAATTCAGGACCAAATCACTCTAGAAAACCTGTGTTGATTAGTCTTTCAAAATAGAACTCATTAAGGACTGGCTCATTTGATTCTCTTGTAGGATGTAACTACCAAGATATACTCAGGAAATTTTCAAAAATTCATTTGGAAAAGGGGAATAAAAATTTCTAGCTATAGAAATACCTAAATCTGGGCAAATACTTCAGCTCTCTAGACTTTAGGTACCTAAAGTTAATTGGAGATACTAATATAATTACTTATTTCATAGTGTTGTTGTCCAAATTAAACAAGTTAATGCCTACAAAGCACTTAGTATTATTTTTGGCACATATATTCAGTAAGGGCTGGATATTTCTATAGTTATTTTCATATGAATGGAGTACCACCTTTCTTCAGGATTGTTAAATATTAGCCACCAAACCAACTCAGGAGAGACGGGAAATTGTTGGGAGCCAGCCACGGAGGCCCACTGAGCATTAGGGATCAGGAAGGGTCGTTGACCCCGAGACCACTAGGATGCGTTCGGGAGCTATTTGACCCCATTTCCTCCCCCTTTCTACTCAGCACTAACCAGATTAAGTTCCTGTGAGCTCAAAACATAAAAACTCTGAGACCGGGACGAACACAAGCTAACTTTAGAAGCTCATTGCTCCCATTCTTCCACAAACTACAGTTTTGGTTTTCACACAACTTATAATTAAAACTCGTGTCACATCTAAGAGACTTAGTATTGGTCACAGGCTTCTGGGTCATGATCTTAGGATTTATTGAAGGTGTAAATTGTAGAATATAGTTTTAGAAGATAGCCATTTTGTTGAAAGAATGCGGCTGGGTTACTTGCAGGTAGCCCACTGTGAACTTTGGACTGGGCCACATTCCAAACATTCTGGGATGGGCCACTTTCGTTTGTAAAGTTATTACTTAAGTTTCTATAGAATTGTTTAATTTGGCATAAGTCAATCAGCTTAGGATGAAAGAGGTTTATAGAATATGTCAGTCACAGATTAGGTTATTGTTTGTTATGGGATTTTAAGATTATCATATGAAAAGGGTTTAAAGGCAATCATTGATTAAGTTTTCATGGATTAAGGTTTCTGGTGGGTGGGGGACGCCCTTTCCACATCTGACTTTGTGTATAAAAGACCCGTTGTAATTCCCAATAAGACTCAAATCGCTTCTGCACTAGACCGGAGTCCAGTCTCTTTCTTTCTCTCTCTCTCTCTTTCTCTCTTCTTTCCCCCAATTGCCGACGCTGTCTCCACCTTTGGGGTACCCTGAACCCAGCTGGAGCTGGACTCCGGCAGGAAATAGACTCTGTCTCTTGGTGGGGCATGCCAAGTGTCTTGAAAAATATATGGAAACAGAGGAGTATTTTGACATTTTTAATTAAAATTTTTATTGAGATAATGGTAGACTCTCATGCAATTGAAGGAAATAATACAAAAAGATGTATTTTTGTTTTCCCCTATGGTATCATCTTCAAAACAACAATACAGTATCTTACTCAGATTTTAACATTGGTGCAGTATGCATTCTACCACACAAATAGATGGCAATGCTGGGCTATGTCTGTCTGGCACAAAAGCTGTGCTTTTAACCATTTTGTGGTAAACAGCATCTGACCATTGTATTTTTGCAAAGACAATAAAAAGAAAAAGCATGCTGGCAAACTCAGTATCCATCACTGTTTAGATTGAATAGTTTATTTTTGTAGTTCCAATAATAACAGAATAATAGCAGGTCCAAATGTCTCCATTCATCTTTCAATTCTCCAAATATTACTGTCCATATCTATGTCTAATAAATAATTCAGTGTAATAAAGACCATAGAGAAAATAAAACAACCACAACTCACTATACTGTTACTATGTACTGATTTCTATAATAAAGTTAATAATACATACTCAATTATAAACCTTAGTCTTCACAGAAGTCCTTAATATGTAGATGCTATTGTTGATTTTCATTGAACAGGCAAGTAAATAAAAATATGAAAAATATGAAGAGCATAAATAATAGGCATAGAGTTTTAATGTTTTTAGGTCACAACCTATATTAAAGTCTAGGTTAATCTAAGTTCAAATTCCATAATCTGAAAATTTGTATCTTTCTCTCCTGGAAATAAATTGTCCAAGTAATAGAATGAAGAAAGATTGAATTAAAAAGAGACCACTTTTTTATTTTCTCCTTAATATCCATTTGACCCATCTTGAGTCAGCAGAGGTGAGAGTTACCAGTTAATCTTCATAGTTCATGTTACAAGCAAGTGACTTTTGCATATTAGATGATTTTTCACAGCACTATCTCCTCAGTCATGAAGGACTGAAAGGATTCTTGAATGAAATATGAATTGTAGTGGTATTACTAGATACATGTATTAAACGGTAGCAGATTTATTTTTCTAAAAAAACATCAGCAGCAAGGTTTATTAGTTAATTGGAATAATGGGGTATTGCCTCTGACCATCTTCAGAGATTTATACTTGGGTACATTTTTAAAAGCATGTGTTTTTTGTTGTTAATACATCGCTTATAGAAGACTTGAAGGAAAGGAACTTTTTGAAAATCATTAAGATATTTCATGGGCTATAATTTCTTTAAGAATATAAAGTTCTACTACTGTAACTAGTGTGACTTTTTTTTTTTAAGAAACTCATGTTAAAGAGAAAAAGCTGAGATTAATAAATTTTTAAGCATTTACCGAAAATCTAGAAAACTGCTCTGCAGTGTAAGGCATATAAAATAAATAGTTCTGGTCAATTTACATAAATAAAACCAGTGTATACAACTACCAAAATATAAAAGAGTATGCAAATACGGGTCATAATTTCTCATATACTTCAACTAACATGATACAATAGTGATAAAGGAGAAGTGATTTTCAGAAAACTTATTTTAACTAGAGGTGCTTTCCCTCCCACCCCTTAAATGTTGAAATGCTTTAGGTAGTGTCCTTGATTCTATTCTCATTTTACTCTCCCCCATCCTGTTGAGTGAAATTACAGCAGTTGATTCCAGCACATCCATTGCTGGCTCTGACGGGACAGCAGGAGTGCCAGTCTTCCAAACTCTTAGCCAAAGTGGAAATGGCAGAGTTTATCCAGCTCTGTCAGGCAGCAGCCAGCCAGTGAACCACACCATCAATCACCTCCACCCATTACATGACTCATTCACTCACCCATGACTTGTGAATTGAGCTTCATATGTTCCTAGGAAACTTCTGTATCCCTGTTATTATGGCTTTCTAAAGCCTGATTCTGCTTTCCTAGATATTTTTCACATATTTACAAACATAATAGGCTTTATTAAATAAAAGGGTCATAGAATCTTCATTTTGTGAAAATTGTATTTATAGCTCTAATTTGCATGTGGATTTAAGTTCATAGGTAGAATCTTTTCGACAACAAAACCACCAACAGAAGCAATATAACAGTTATATATACATAACAATACATATATAATATATATATAAATATATATATATAAATATATATATATAATATATATATATATATATATATATATATATATATATATTATATATATATATACCCATGACTCAAAAATTGGAACTTTTTTCTGATTTCCACTTAAGAGAATGCATCTAATTCCTCTCTGTACCCTACCTTTGTGGCAGAGTAGGGGACTGATAATTCATGAATAGGTGACTGGAATTGGTCTTTCAGTTCTCTATCCTGGTTTGTCCTATCTGATTTACAGTAGGATTGGAATGACTCTTTCCTATGATTTCTTACACTTTGACATATAGTTAATAACCAGTATCTAAAAAACTTTGATATCTAATGTCCATGCAATACATTTTTAGTACCATCAGTGTTATTTTGTATCTTAGTTATTGCTAAAGTAGTTACTTTCTAAAATATCATGTAATTAACTGTACACATACTAAAAATTCTCGGTTAAATAATAACAAGGAGCATAAACTATTGTCAGAGGCTTCTCTAAAATTCTTCCACTCAGCTGAGAACTTCATGACTCTTTGGGGCTTGACGGTAATGTTTTCTGCCACCCTGAGGATAAAAATTGCTAACATCACACGTTGAGTTATTAGACCATTGTTGAGAAAACATGCCTCATATTAGAAATTAAAATAGATGCGCTGCAACTTCACCCTCGTAGGAGTTTTATAAATGGATTTAAAATGACTTTGTCATATTTAATAGGCTCTGCTCATTTATGAGAAAGAGTTCGGCTTCCCATAGACCTTTCTAGTTTACTACCACTCAGTGGCCTACAGTCAGTTTCCTGCTGCCAAATTCATTCATTCTATCACCATGAAAACAGAGAAGAGAGTATTTCTAAAAGCATCCCTTTAATGCTTAGTATAAGGCATATTTTAATCACTTTATTTTCTGACTTATTATTTATATCCCCTTCTGCAAACTCATTCTTGAAGAGACCACAAGGGAATTACAATCTAGTACAAGCAGCAGGCTACATAAAAATATATCCAATTTTGTATAACTTTCAAGGTCACATGATCACACTGTCAATGAGTATATTACAGCAGTGATGATCAAAACAGAACAAAATATGGAAAGCAGCCTCAGAACCAAATTCTCCTTCAGAGTAATGAAGCACAAGATGTTTGATATGTCCCTTCCGTTTCCTAAAGCTAATTTGTAAGTAATAATCATTGCATATTGAGAATCTATAAAATGCAGATATGCAACTATATTAATGTTTTATTATCTACAAGATAGCAAACCAATTGTATTATATCGATTAATCATTATAAGACTTCTTGAGTTTGAGAAGCACTGTTAGATTAGAATCCATTGCCTCACCAGTCCTGAGGCCCACACCTAACCCTGCAGTCCCACTTAAAGGTGAGGATCACCCTTCTTGCAGTTCGCATTTGAGTAGCAACACCAGAGTCCCAGGGACCTAGAATCGAAGCTGACGCAGCTGCTGATTAAAAAAAAAGGTTTAGCGAGGCAGCTCTTGGGCTTTGACATGCTTGGGAATCACCTGGCGAGTTTACTAGATTTCTGTTTTCTGGATACCATCCTCAGTGATGCTGCTTGTTCAGTAGGTAGGTCTGGGTCTCATGGGGCTACCTTTCTATCAGGCTCCCAAGTGATATCTTAGTTATTGTTAAAGTAGTTACTTTCTAAAATAATGTCATATAACTAACTGTACGCATACTAATAATTCTCAAATAATAAGGAGCATAAACTGTTGTCCCAAATGATTCCATGTTGCTTATACATGATCACACTTTAGGTGACCCTGGCTTAGTGTGGGCTCTGAGGCTAGTCTAGTGGTATCTGAATCCCAACTCTTACATTAACTAGCTATGTGACCTCGGATCTTGAATATCTCATATGTGCAATGAGGTTAATGTTACTACCTATTTCATAAGTGATTTGAAAAGTTAGTGGGTAAAGTGCTGATAAAAGTGGTTACTATGCCATCATAAGTGGTATTATTACCACCACCACCACCAATAACAACAATCACCCCGCCAACAGTCACCACCACCATAGGGCATTTACATCAGACCTTGGTTATCAAAGAACATTCTGGACTTAGGTGAACAAGCAGTCAAAAAACAGAGAGAAAGAAATATTCAGAGACTCCAGATTGCTTCAGCATTTACTCAAAACTGAAAGTCCAATGCATGGATACAAAATAGTAATAGAAAAGAGATATGTGTCCTGGGTGTTGGGATACAATTTTATTAAACAAGCGCACAGGTTGTTTGTTGAGGGCAGGGCTGCATTTATATTTCTATTCATACTGGTTCATACTTCTATTTAAATGTATATTAAGACACATACACAAATCTCTTGAGGAGTAGCTTTCTCCACATCACAGTTAAAATTCCAGAGACATGGAAAAGTTAAGTTACCTACCCTTCCACAAGGAAGAGGCAGAACCCAAATTAAATCCTCATTTTTCCTCTATTCTGCCCATAAATTCACTCAATGCAGTCTGAATGTGGAAGTAAAGGCAATGATATGTTAATTTTTCTTTGTAATAGTGGCTCTTAAACTAGAAAATAATGCAGTTTATAAGGTATGCATCAATGCCTTTTTTAAAAGGAATCTCTGAAACTCTCTCTCTCTATTCTTGCTGCCTAACTGAACCATCATCTATGAATGATCCCACAGAAACTGCTTACAGTGTCCATAAAAAAATAAAAACTTAAGTACAATTGCTAATTCAAATTGTTGCAATAGTAGAGCATGTTGAAAGATTGATAATTAATCTGTATGTTATTTGGCTATATTAAGAATATAGAAACCTGTTTCTTTGTGAAGGTTCTAGGCTTGGCTAAATAATAAATGATCTAAATAGATGAGTCTCTTATGAGTTCTTCTTCTCAATCTGGCTTATTCTGGCTTCTAGTAATGCTTTGTTGTTTGTAATATAGATATAGATATAGTTATAGGTACTCCTGTTTAAATAAATTTCTTATTCTCCCCACATTCAGTGACATATCATTAAATAGCTTTGCTATTTCTCAGATTTATGCTGTATCACCTTTTTTGTTCAAATAGTCACAATAGCTTAGAAAAAATATATATCATTTTTCTTTCCAAATCACAAACCCAAAAAATCCCCCATGAAGTAACACTGAATACTAGGTCCAGACCCATAAGGGACCTGAAAAATTGTAGCTCTTCATCATGATTTAAATGACAATCACCATATCTTCTCTTACTCTCCTATCTTGAGTGTGCTGTACTTTGTGCTAGTGATTGACCTGTCTTGTAACTACCCTTCATCAGTTTTGGAAGATATCACCTTTTATTTGCAAATGACAAAGCAAAAGTACAGATTTTAAATAAGGTGACATGTAACGCTCGGTTATGGATTGAACAAATTAGGTCTAACTTCTCAGTCCCTGACATTTTTGGTATATCAAACAGTTGCTCGTTTAAGTATATAAAAGTCATTTATTTCTTTTAAGGTCAGGGAGCTGGTTAGATAGCTATCTTTAAGCTACTTACTACAGATGAGTAGAGCTTATGTCTAAGTCAAGGAAACATATTTTTCATATCCCCTTTATAATTCTTTCCAAATATAAATACTTCAGATTCACAAGTTTCTTCTTTTCAGGAGTCTGTAACACACCTTCCTCTCAAAGGCCTGCCTTCCATTCTGGTCTCTAAGGGCTTGTTGGACTTAATGACAGTTCATCTGAGTCATCTAAACCATTTACCTATAACCCTCTCCACTAATTTTGTTTTGGAGTAAAATCTGTCATCTCTTTCAGTCCTTAACTTGTCTCAAGCTTCAATGTTCCTGACTTTTCTGAAATTATTACATCAACCAAATGCAGCATGATCCAAGACTCTTTTGAATTCTGGTTCAAAACTGAATTTGGGGAGACATTTGGGTACACACAGGCTTGCAATTGAGGTGGTTTGGGAAAATTTGCACTTAGAAGATCCAGGAAAATTATATAAGTTCTAAAAGCTAAATTGGCAATAGGACTGAAATTCTAGACTGGGAATCTCCGTTCAGCATTCTTCCTACCCCAAGGAGTTGAAAGTTAAAGTTTATGTATCTAAAAAGTTAAATTATGTTTTCATTATCCCTCTATTTCAATTGCTACCACACTCTTATTACCTCCCAACAGAGGATACGGCTGGCATTTCAGGAGTGATACTGTGTGTGCAGTGCCAGGTTCTCATCCACTGGTTTCCATAGTGGTCATTCATTGCCATTAGAAATTTGTTCAAAAGTCAGGTATTAAGCATTTAACAAAAATTTTCTTTTATATTTTTTCATCTTTTATACATAGATTAGTTTAGACATCAAAAATCATGTTTTTCCTGCATACTTAACCATACTGTCTTTTTCTCTACAAAAAAGAAAAGAATTTTGAAAATAAATAAAGACCAACCAAATGATAACCAGCAAAGGCTCTTTGTAAAAAGAGAGTCAGCCATCATGACTTCTATTTTCCTGGAGAGTCAAAGGCAGCCAGAAGAGGAGGATAGCTTCACAGTGGAAATAAGGAAAGATGATGATCCCTGGCAGAAACTGAAGGCATGGGGAAGCTGTAAGTGGGTGAAGTAGGAACCAGGCATCCCATGTGACTGGTTAGTGTTAGGTACGGCGGGTCTGGACTGGGCACAGCACTGCTAACCAGAGATCCCAGTAACACAAAGATTTGCAACACAAAGAGGCAAAGAAAGAAAAGATTTATTTAAAAAGAGATTATTTCCCACATGTGGCCCTCTGGGGTGTGTGATCCGATGCTGCGTGGAAGATGCAAAGAATTGCACAGAAGCTGGATTAAAAATACAGCTTATTTAAAAGTAAATTAGAGAGAGAAAAAGAAGAGAGAGAGAAGATTCACCTCCCCGAGGTGGGAGAGGGGGTCAAAGCCAGGAAGCATGGCGACAGCCATAGTTCAAAGAGCACATGACCGCAAGGGAGTCTAGCTAGGCGATGGCCAATGACTGCTCGTGGTTGAGTCCTTTCAACCATTCCCCTTGATGGGGGAAGATCATTAAGGTGATTGGGTGGTGGTCTGCTCCACATCATCACGAAGGGGCAGGCAAGCACAGGTATTGACGTCAGGTGATGTCAGGTGATGGACAGCAGGCAGATGGGTTGGTTAGTCACATGACTGCTGTCATGGTGGGGTGAATCTGGGCTGATTAGGTTAACCTGGGGAGTTTGGGCGTGGAGGGGTTTTTTCTGCAAGAGACTTGTTAGTTAAATTTGCAGTGCACTCCTCGACCAAAGGTGGTCTATTATCACTTTTATGATTTTGGCCAGCCAAAGGGTGATCTTTGATCTTCGGCCTTGACAAGGAACCTAAAAGTTTACCAGGGATTATTATGCTAAACCATGAATTGAAAGGTTGGGCTGTGCTTGTCTTGCATCTGATGGAGATTTGCCTTGGGTGGGGGGGATAAGATAGGCTGTTGCTTGTCCTACAGTAGAATGTCTGAATGCTTCTAATGGTTATACTGAGGCAAAAAGACTAAACTAAGAATAAACTAATGTTTATTTTAGGTTTCTATAGGTACCACATTTCAGATAGGAGTGCATCTTTAGTTTTTTGGATCAGTTCATAATTAGAAGTAAAAAAACAAATAAGGAAGCTGACAGCTATATATCAAGTTCTGATAATTTTTACTCTATAGTTTCAGAGGTTATTGTTTGACTTCTTGGACTATTACAAGAGATAGTGGTCTGGAACTCTAAAAAGACTGACTTAAAGATAGAAGTCCCATGGGCTGGTTACTGTTGATAATAGATTGGTGTTCTGATCTGGTTTCTTTGGGGTGTGGATCAGAGTTCTATTTTACACACAGCCTGACTGCTGCTTGTATATGTGGTTACTCAGAATGGAGTGTTACTGAGTACTTTTGAATGTTTAGAATTTCGATTTGGGGTCTTTAAAATTGGTCCCTCTATCAAAAAGTTGTCGTTGTTATTCAGTACTTTATTTGATGAGCTTACATGCGACACTAAAAGATGAAGGGTAGCTTTAACATTTTAGGAAGAACAGGAAAATAGAGTAAAATTATTCTAACGGGAGTTGGAGGGCAGTGAGGATTGAATGCAGAGTGGTTAAATGGCTACAACAAAAACAAAAATGTATGAGAATCACCCATGGGCAGGTTCTATCCCTCTAGACCAGATCAAGTTTTATGAATATGAACTCTGATATTGCACTGTGCTTTATTTCCACAGCAGTTCTTACAGTTAGAATATGTATTTCTATATTTGTATCTCTCCAGCTATCTTTCTACACACATAACATATGTGCATGCACACATGTTCACTTGTGAGATTATTTGTCTAACGTCAGTCTCACTGCATCGCAGTCTCCACAGGACTATTAGCCTGATTGTTCAACAGACACCTGGCAGGATGCCCAACCACACTGATGTTCCTCGTTGGTAGCTCCGCCCTTCCTTTCCGCGATAGAATGTTTTTAAACGGGAATGCCATTCTTAGAGCAAACAACTAAGCAGAAAGAAAAATTAACCCAAGGACAAGGTGGGACAAGTTGAGTGACGCTTTGAGGTTCAGTTACACTTTCCTGGGCACCTGCCGCCCTGAGCCTTCCTGCTCTCTGGGTCTACAGCGATGCTCTTGGCCACAACTGCCTCCACGGGGCCGTGGGTGCAGGGTGTCCTTCCTCACAGCAGCCCCCACCCTTTTCCTCTTGCATATTCAAAGTATGTTTATTCTTGGTCTGATTCCCGTAGGCCCTCGTTAAATGCCCGGATAATGCAAGGAGCTTAATTCATACTTAGACAATAATGGTGGATGGTGATCAGCAATTATTCCTCTTATTGAACATTCAAATCCTAGCAATTATGTCAATGTTTCAACACCAAAGAAAACCCAGGAGTGACATTCAAGCCATTAAATGATCCGTATGGTTAAAAAAAAAAAAAGAAAAACAATATATGTATATATAATTACATACAGTTTTAAAATCTATTAAATAGTTCTCACATATTTTCTATAAACCAAATAACATTAATTATAAGTGTTTACCAAGTTATACAAATCATAGTGCTATTTGTCTAATAAATCATTCCTATACTTTTAAAATCACTCACTGATTTTTTTTTTTTACAAACTTGCATTTGCTTTGGTTTTCAATAGCTAATAAAATCTCTACGAGCATGACAATTTGACAATGATATTGCACAGCAAGTAATGCTAATAATCTCCCCTTTTTATTGATAGTGGGTAAAAGGATCTGACCGTTTGCCTTGGATAATCTAGTGACTGCCCCCCCACCAGGTTTCAGCTCTTCCCATGTCTCGCAAAGCCTCAGCGTCCCTCTTGCCACTAATGGCTCTCTCTCATCTGTGTTTCAGGATGGTCCTTTCTGGACACTAGTCTCACACTTACTGCCATTTTCCTGTACAGGAATCCGAAGGACAGTAAAAGAAGATACAAGGAGGATAAAAAGGGAATGGGATGTAGCCATGCCTCTGGGGTTTAATTAGATTTTCCTCACAGCTTGAGAGGTGGCAGCTGGATGTGGCAGAGGAGAGAGAGAAAGAAAAGAAAAATGCATATGATTTCAAGCTCTCCAGTTTTGTGCATAAGAAGGACTTAATAAAACGTTTTAACTTGTTTGCTTCTCTATATTTGCATTCTATGGATTGAATATCTTAACACTGTCTAATTTATAATAATTCCTGCAAAGAAAAAATCATCATACCTTGACACTAGTATTGAAAGTTGAGACTGCAAGAGATCATTTCTATGGAAAGATTAAAAGTTGAGTTTAAGTTATCTCCTGAGCATAGTTGAGTTATAGAATTAGGCATGATATTAAATCAAGATTATTTCCTAAATCAAGATCACACACTAAAAAGTCAGTACTTGAAATGATAGATTTAGACCTTTTCGGTTGTAGGGAGTTATTATTTTTTGACTCATCCCAATTTTTTAAACACATAAGTTCAGCTGTGTGATTGTTTTTTGGTTTTGCTTTGTTTGGGATCTTGGAGAAGTTACCTAATATATCTATATTTTATTTTTCTTATATGTAAAATGAATATGATTGTAGTACCGCCTTTATCAATTTATTGCTGGCAAGAAAAAATAAAGCAATGCTTTATTATAGCAGTCAATCATCATTACTATTATTTATTGGGGCAATGATGTATACACAATTTAGTAAGAATTTTATGATCATCTTTTTAAAAGAGTGACCACACATTTTAAAAACATTTTTTCCTTTATTATGCAATGTATGAAGGTTTCATTCATTCTAAATCGCTCAGACTTGCAAACACAGTAATATGCTTTTTTTTTTTTTCTGGAGCATATGCTTTAAAACAGAAATTTTAAGTGTGATAATTATAGATTTCCATTCATTTGTTAGATACAATACTGAGAGATCTCGTGTGTCCTTTAAGCAGCTTCTCCAAATGCAACATCATGCAAAACTATAGTGCAATATCACACCAGGATACCAATGTTGATACAATCCTCCCATCTCATTCATATTTCCCTAGTTTTTCCTGTACTCATTGCATGTATATACATATGCGTGTATGTGTAGTCTTCTAAATTTGTGTTGCATTTGTGGTTTCACATATCCACTTTCACAGTTAACATATAGAACAGTTCTATTATTTCCAAGGATGCTAACATTGAACTTTCTTTTTTTTGAGTTGGAGTCTCACTCCGTCGCCCAGACTGGGGTACAGTGGCCATTCCCGGCCACCGCAGCCTCGACCTGCTGGGCTCTGGCGATCCTTCTGCCTCAGCCTTCCGAGTAGCTGAAACTACAGGCGTGCACTACCACACCCAGCTAATTTTTGATTTATTGTAGAGATGAGGTTTTGCCAAGTTGCCCAGGTGGGTCTCGAACCCATGAGCTCAGGCAATCCACTCACCTTGGCCTCCCAAAGCGCTGGGATTATAGGCTGAGCCACCGAGCCCGACTGACAATGAACTTTCATAAACCACTCAATCATTTCTCCTGCTCTCCCCACTTGCCAGACCCAAACCCCTAGAGACCACTTATCTGTTTTCTCTCTCTCTCTCTCTATATATATATTTTTTGTTTGTTTGTTTGTTTATTTGTTTTAATGTTGTATGAATTGAAGCACATAATATGTAACCTTTTAAAATTAGCTTTAAAAAAAACTCAGTCTAGGCCAGGCACGGCAGCTCAAGCCTGTAATCCTAGCTCTTTGGGAGACCGAGGTGAGGGGATTGCCTGAGTCCACGTGTTCGAGGACAGCCTAGGCAACTTGGCTAGACCTCATCTCTACAATAGATCAAAACACTGAGCTGGGCATGGTAGCGCAAACCTGTAGTTCCGGCTGCATAGAAGGCAGAGTGTAAGGGTCGTCTGAGCCCAGCAGGTCAACACTGGGGTGGCCATGAGCTTGCCACTGCCCTCCAGCCTGGGCTTCGGAGTGAGACTCTGACCAAAAGAAAAAAAAACAAAAACAAAAAACACCTCGGTCTAATTTCCTGAGATTCTTCTAAGTTGACAATTTGTGTATCAATAGTCCATTCATTTTTATTGTTAAGTAATATTCCATTGTATGGATGTACCACCATTTATTCATCCCTTTCAGGATAATTAGGGTGTTTCAACTTTCGAGTATTATGGATAAAACTGCCACAAACTTTCAGATGCAGTTTTCTTTGTATAAACATGAGTTTCGAGATTTCATTTCTCTGGAATAAATGTCCCAAAGTGCAATGCCTGGATCATATAGTGATTACATGTTTAGTGTAGGGGAAACTGCCTTGCATTTTTCCAGACTGCCTATACCATTGTAAATTCCCACTGACATTGTATAAATGATCTAATTTTTAAGCATCCTTGCCAGCATTTGTTGTTGTCACCATTTTTTCCCCTTATGTTAGCATTTTGATAGTTGAGGTGTGAGCGCATTTGTTTTATAATGCAATTTCCTGATGGCTAATTGAAAAACTTCTCGTGTTTTTATTTGACATTTGTATATTCTTCCTAGTAAAAGGTTTGTTTGTATATTTTCCTCACTTTCTAATTGGATTGTTTTAATACTGTCAAATTTTAAGAACTCTTAATATATTCTAGGTACTAATCCTCTTTTAGGAGTACAATTTGCAACTAGGTTCTTCTAGCATACACTTGTCTTTCCAGTCTTTTCTCAGAGGCTTTCATGGGGCCAGAGTTTGTTGCTTTTCTAATTTGGGAGAATTCCAGTTTATAAATATTTCATTTTAAGAATTATGCTTTGGTATCAAGTCTAAGAACTCTTTGTTTACCCCTATATTCAATTTTGTTTCTTTTTAAAAGTATTACAGTTTTATATTTTACTTTCAAATGCATGAGCCATCTGGGGTTTGGGCTGAAGTTCATTTTTTTCCCTATGGATTTTGATTTTATTCATTTTTGGAAAGTCAATTTTCCCTCCGTTAACTTGCTTTTTCTTCTTTGTCAAATATTAATTGAATATATATGATATAAATCACATAATATATATATAAAATACTCTTTTGTTAAATTGATCTATGCATCGTCTTTTCTTCAATTCCAAAATATCTTGATTACTGTAGCTAGATAGTAAATCTTAATATTGAATAAAGTAATTATTCTCACTTTATTCTTTGTGAGATTTTCTAAATTATTCTAAGATCTATGCTTTTTATGTAAATTTTAAAATGAACTTGAGTATGTCTACAAAAACCTTTGCTAAGATTTTAGTAAAAATGATTTTATATGTATTCATGCCATATTGACAGGTATTCCATTGAGAATCTTCCAGAATATGAACATAGTGTACCAATTTAATTAATTTTTAAAATTTATTTTATTAGCATTCTGTTATGCTTGCTTCATTGTGTACTTAATTTTTTAGCATTTGTCAATGGTATTTCTTTTTTTTACATTTCTGTTTTGACATGTTCATTGCTAGTATATAAAAATTAGACTGATTTTTGTTTGCTGTTTTTTGTTTGAATTGATATCTTACTGGAGTCATGTATTAGTTCTGGTGATTTTTTGGTAGATCCTTGGGATTTTCTATATAAACAACCATACAACCTATAAATAAGAACAGTTCCCTGTCTTAACCCAGTGGATATCACTTGTAGTGGAATGTTGATAAAGAAATGAGAGTGACTACCCATGCCTTGTTCCTGATTATATGAATTTTTCAAAAATCATTAATGAGGGTTGAATTTTTGTTAACGACTTTTTTTGGGGGGGTGGAAAAAAAAAACTTTGTGTGTGTGTATCAGTAAGTATACCCATATCAGTTTTCTACTTTAGTTTGTTGATATATGGTGTATTATGTTGATTGATTTTTAAATATCGAATCAGCTTTGCATGCCACTTGGTCATAGTGTATAGTTGTTTTTATACATTGTTGAATTTTATTTGCTAATATCTTATTGAGACTTTGCTATCACTATTATTTTGATTTGTCTTTCGTAGAGTTATTGGTCCATAATTCTCTTTCTTTCTGTCTCTTTTTTGGGGTGGGTACTATCTTTGTTAGGTTTTAGTATCTGGATGTTGGGGCTCAGAATGTGATACCCCAAAGTAAGGTGCTTTGACATACTGAATGCTTTGAATCAAAGGATTTGGAAGGAGCTTCAGTAGGAAGACCTTTCTGACTTTCTTCTACCTTTCTTCTATTTTCTTTTATCCTCCAACGCAGCTATAGAAATTAAAATTCCCCCACCCAAGGCATGTCATCATAGAAACCAGAATTCTTTCTACACAAGGCTAGTTGTAGAAACTAGAACTCCTTTCTCCCATAGCAAACTATACAATCTAGAGAGATTATTTTCTGACCTTTCCTTCTTGTCTCCTGAAGATATTCATGTATCAGTATCTTGTCCCTTATGCAGAGAGGGAAAATGTCACTTAGAGACACAGAAAATACAGGCCTTGCTAAGTTGTCCCCATTTTGTTATCATTACAACATACTTTTTTTTTGGTCAACCAGGTTTCTCTACAACTATCTACTACTTTCATCAGACTTAGAATAAAAATATGCAATGTTTCCTGGGTCTTTAAGTCTTCATTTTCTTATGAAGGCTCCTGTGTCATGAAAATGTTTGATAAATATATGTGTATACTTTTCTCCTGTTATACCCAGTCTACCATTGAGCACATCCAGTGAGTTTTTTGTTTTTGTTTTTTTAAGATTATTCTATTTTTTAGTGATATTTGCATTTGCTTCTTTCTTCGTAACTTCTATTTCTTTATGAATATTTTTCCATTTGTTTCCACATAATTTATAATTGATTGTCGAAACTCTTTTATGATATCTTTTTTCCAATTCCTTGTCAGATAATTCCAATATCTGATTCATATCAATCTTGGAATCAGTTGATATTTCTTCTCTTTCAAGTTGTGATTTTCTTAGTTCTTGGTACTGCAGGGGTTTTTCAATTGTATCCTGGATATTTTGGCTATTATGATCTAACACTTTTTTTGAGGAAACAGTTGCCATCTTTTTAAGGAGACTGCGTGCTTTTTCTATTTTTCTCAGAAGAATGTTGTCATCCACAATTTGCATTTAATTGTGGTCACTGAGGTGTAAGGAGATGATGTTAAGAACCCTCCTTTTACATTCAACAACACTGAGAATCTTTTGTATATTTTATTTGGCATGTTTATCATTCAACATATAACTTCTCAGTGACGCCTTGATATGTTTCACTGCAGAAAAAAATGCTTCCAAAGTGCTTTTGTAGTGTTTGACACTCTCTTTTCACAAATTATCTTCATATAAATATCTATTGTGTTACTGTATTGCACATCTTTAAACATTTACTTATAATAAGCATTACTTCTTACACATATAAACACTTATAAGTATTATAATAAATTAACTAAAATATAATCATTCCTTTAAGATGAGTCTAAGAAGATGAGACTTTGAAGATTGTTTTGGATTCTCCACTGCAGGTCAAATAGATTGTTTAATAAAATACTTTGAATAATTGAATATCATCATGTAGGCTGAATTCTTGTTTAATGTGTCCATAGACATTATCATTGAGATAAACCAAGGATTGCTTTATTTTCTAGGATGGAAAACAACAAAATTGATACACTTAGAATTTTGTGATTTACCAGGGTTGTTAGTACTTTTATCTCACAAACCATATGGTCACAATGTTCTCTGTCGGGTCATTTGAAGGCTTGAAATTAAACATGAATAAATTTACCAGCCTAAAGACTTTTTCTCTTCCCAGAAATAAAGGTACCACAAACCAAGCACAGTAATATTATTATTTTAATTTTCTATAACATATTGTCATTTGTTATGAAAAGGTAGCCTTTCTTACATAATATAAGCTTGTGATCTTCGGTTTTATTTTAAGTGGCAAGAAAAAAAAATTCTTATCAGGTTCCATGTTAATTATCTCTCTGACAATCATTTTTTAAGTAACTTAAGTTTTTTTCTTTTGATTTTCTGTTTTCTTTAACAGCCTAAAAGAAAACAAAGAAACAAGAAAACCCACTTACTTTCTTTATTTTTTTATATAATCTTTTTTTTTTTTTGGTGAGTTTTATTTCTCTGCATGTCTTCAAGCATGAGATATAATATTATAAAGTTTTATAGTTAAACTGTTGGGTTTTTAATACTTTATTTTATCATAAAGATGTGAGGAATATGACAGGATTAGGTACATAAGTAGTGTATGCTCAGATGAAGTTTGGGCCTCAACTGGCCCTCACTTCCTCTGATTTAGAATAAGGTACACTTTGTGTTGTTACTTGTCTCTCTTCTTTCCTCCCTTGGCAGTGTCCTGTGACTGCCAATCCCTCCCTTGTGTTATTGTGATCAGTGTTCAGGTCCCATTTATGGGTGAGAACTTGCGTTATTCTGTTTTTTATTTCTGTGATAGATCACAAGGAATGATTGTCCCCAATTTCATCCAATTTGCTGAGAAGTTCATGATTTTGTTCTTCTTTATGGCTGCATGATATTCCATAATGTATATGTACCACATTGTCTTTATCCAATCTACTTTTGATGGACAGTGGGGTTGGTTCCATGTTTTTGCTATTGTGATGAGTGTAGCAATCAAATTTTTTGTAGAATGATTTGTGTTCCTGGAATATTTCCAAGAGGGAGATTGCTGGATCGTATGGAAGGTCAATTTCTATTCCTTTGATATCATATATAGGCTAACCTCATTCAACTTTCTTTCTGTTATATATGTATATGAGTATGTATATTTGTATACACAAACCATATATATATAATGAATATATAATTACATATACACATGTCATAGAACTTAGAAGATACATTTCTTAGTTCTGAAATCAATACAGAATATATGAAAGAAAATAACATCTCTTAATAACTAATATATTGGGAATGGAAAGAAGGTTGAAAAAATTCACTAAGATTTTTTTCACTCCAGCTTTGAGTCTAATATTGTACTTACAGTAAGCAATATTGTTAAAAGAAACACATTATTTTTATTTGGAGTTCAGTTTTATTTGCCTAAACATTCACAATCTATATTTCTAAAATCCATGTTTATCTACCTTCTGTGTCAAAAATTAGCTCTCATTAAAAACTGCCTTACTCATTAATGAGAGGGCTATAGACTTCGGAAATAGTTCAAATAGTTCTGGTAGTCCACCGGAGGAAACTGTTTCCTTGTGTGTTTTTATAGACTTCTCAGTGGTGGCTGCCATTTTCTTTCCAGTCTCCTCTATCAAGATATGGTAAGATTTCCTGCTGGTGATAACATCGAGGTGAAGACCAAGTCCAAGGTTATTTAAATACTACTGATGCCCCAGAACATAACGTCGACAAATGCAGTTTTGATTTGATTTGCCTGTCAGATTACATTGCCTTCTCCATAATTTCAGTTATTAAACAAAAGGAAAACAAGAAACTGTCATTTCTACAATATTTTGTCAATGATGCTGTGAATGAGTTCCAACCTATGTTCTCTTTAATCTCATAAGGATGTGAGAAAAATGAGTATTTTGTTTTATGAGTTTTGGGTTCGAATGGAAGTACAGAGGATAGGCCAGAAGACAATTTGAATCCTAGATCCACTGGACTTAACAGTGGTCCACCAATCTTCCTTCTCCACCATCACCACCTGTTCTACCAGCCGCTGTCCCCAGATCAGGCTTTTGTAATAGGTGTGCATTTCTAAACTTTTCCTTCAGTGAGGAAGAAAGCCTTTTATAGATGCTCTGAAACCCGCACACAGATAAAACTGGTTGGGAAATGTATATAGTCTCTAGTATAATGATATTATAGGATGCTTTCCAAGTAGAAAGTGCTTCCTCAGGATTTCCTACCTACTGTATAGACAATGACAATACTATATAGCAGGAGATTTACTATATAGTAGTAGGTGAAGAAGAACAAAAAGTGACTATGAATAAAATATGAAAAACTGTTTATCACACTACCACTAATGTCAAGTGTCTCTCACTAGGTGTTCGCATGCTAAACTTACCCAGGCTCTTTCTGCCTCAATAAATCTATCCATCTATCCATCGATCGATCGATCGATCGATCTATCTATCTACCTATCTACCTATCTCTATGTGAAATTTTGAGTCTTACTTTCATGAGGAAGTTATTACATCTCTGTCATACAAAAATAGGAACATCAGAGAAGATAAAGACATCCCATCTCCTCTTCACTACAGAATGTCTTATGGACATGTAAATTAATGTAATCATAAAATCCACAGAATATCATAAGGGATTTTATGTCTTTTATGTTCTGAGTTTTTGCAAAAACACTGCCTAGTAACATCAAGTGGATCTTAGTTGATTAATGAAACCACCATCCTGCATTACCAAAAAGTCACTATTATCATCACTCGAATTCTATAATCAAATCTAGCCTACTTTTGATTAAAGTTTTTTTAATGATTGAAAAAGACGAAAATGAATAATATTGATAATACATGAAAATTATATAAAATTCATTCATATGTATAATTATATTAAATTCATGAAGAGCTTTCACTGGAGCACAGTTATACTCATATATTTATGCATTGCCCATGGCTGCTTTCATGACATTATGGCAGAATTTAGTAGCCACAGCAAAGACAGTTTGGCCAACTGATCCAAAAATACGCATTATCTCCCCTTAAAAAAATTGCCAATCCTTTGGAGTATAATATATTGACTTTCAAGAACACCACCTAGTAAAACACAAAGAGCATGGTAAGGATTGCCATTATGAACTTAGGTCACATATGAGTCAGTAAATATGGAGTTAACTAATCTTATTTTTCATAAGGAGTTTTTTTCTTTTATTTTGTAATGTAGCCACTACCATAAGGTAGAGCATGCTTCAGAAATCTTTAATAAGTGGCACAATGTTTTAGCTCACAGAGAATTAATTAATGCATTTGTTTAGAAATCATGAAGCATGCTCTAATTAACTAACGAAGCAATGAAATATTTATAAGAAATGGGAAAACAATATACAAAGTAAGTACATTACAAAGCAAATATATTATACTAAACATTATTTAAAATCTTATTAAGATACATATTTGATATGACAATTTGCATACTGGTTTGTTAATTTTATTTAATTGCATCATTTGCTACTTAGAGAGGAAGAGATTGTTTTCATTTGCTAACTTAAACCTTTATGTAGAATTAGTAAATTAGGAAGTAATTTACATTTAGTATTGTATTGGGAGGGGTATTAGATTTAATATACATTACAAATGAAAACAAATACTCAATATTTTAAATCTCGGGGGAGAAATGGAGCTTAAATTGTATTTACCATTCTTTACACAGCATTCCCCACGTGACAAATAGCTAACATTTAAATATACACAAAATATGCACACAAATTCAGATTACTGTTTTTTTAAAACAACACATGGATATACCTATTCAATTAATATATATTCAATTAATATATCATTATATTAATATATTCAATTAATAGGATAGGATTAGGTTTGCACACAATTTTAACTCTAGAAGGATTTTTTTAAATGTCTGGATTATCCTTTGTTTTATTCTACAGATGTGGGTACAATTCAGGATTGGATGTACAAGTAGTGATTGTACAGGTAAAGTTTGGACCTCCCTTTGGTCCACACTTCACCTGGTTTCTGATCAGGTACACTTATTGATGTTACGTGCCCCCTATTGCCAATTCCTTTCTTATACTATTGTGGTAAGTGTCCAGGGTCCGAGTGAGAACACGTGCTACTCACTCTTATTGGGAATATAGCAACCCCTTACTGGGAATCTACCTGGAGGAACTCAAATCATTCTACCAAAATGATACGTGCTCACACATGTTGAGAGCATAGATGACTTCTGTGATCTTTGAGTATCATAGACTTGAAATCCATCCATGTTGCTGTGAAGTCCATATGTTTGTCTTTTTTATAGCTGTATAATATTCTATCATGTATATATACCACATTTTTTCTAACCAGTCCAATTTCCACGGACAGCACGGTTGGTTCCATGTTTCTGCTATTGCAAATAGTGCTGCAATAAACATGTGTGAACAGTTATCATTTTGGTAGAATGATTTGAGTTCCTCCGGGCATATTCCCAGTAAGGGGGTTGCTGAATCATATGGAAGGTCAATTTCTAGTTCTTTTAGAAACCGCCACACTGTCTTCCAAAGAGGTTGCACTAGTTTGCCTTCCCACCAGACGTGTAGAAACGTTCCCTTTTCTCTACATCCTTGCCGGCATCTGTTGTTATTTGTTTTCTTAATGATGGCCATTCTTACTGGAGTGAGGTGGTATCTCAGTGTGGTTTTGATTTGCATTTTCTGATGATGAGTGAGACAGCACTTTTCCATGTGTCTGTTGGCTGCCTGCAGGTCTTCTTTTGAGAAGTGTCAGTTCGTGTCCTTTGCCCACTTTTTAATGGGGGTGTTAGCCAGGCTCGGTGGCTCAGCCTGTAATCCCAGTGCTTTGGGAGGCCGAGGTGAGCGGATTGCCTGAGCCCGACGGTTGGAGACCCGCCCGGGCAACTTGGCGAGACCTCATCTCTACAATAAACCAAAAATGAGCCGGGCCTGGTAGCGCGCGCCTGTAGTTCCAGCTACTCGGAAGGCTGAGGCGGAAGGATCGCCGGAGCCCAGCAGGTCGAGGCTGCGGTGGCCCGGAGCGGCCGCTGCACTCAGTCTGGGCGACAGTGAGACTCCAACTCAAAAAAAAAAAAAAAATAATAATAATGATAATAATAATAATAATAATAATGGGGCTGTTCATTTTTTTCCTTTTGGCATTTTTGAGTGCCTTGTAGATCCTAGTTGGTGGGCCTTTGTCAGGTACAGGGATAGCCAAAACAATCCTCGGCAAAAGAAACAAAGCAGGAGGCATCACACTTCCAGACTTTAAACTTTACTACGCCGGCTGGGTGGCTCAGCCTGTAATCACGCGCCTTTGCGAGGCTGAGGTGAGTGGATTGCCTGAGCCTGCAGGTTCGAGACCCGCCCGGGGAACTTGGCGAGCCCTCATGTCTGCAATAAATCCAAAACTAGCGGGTGTGGTAGCGCGCTCCTGTAGTTCCGGCTACTTGGAAGGCTGAGGCAGAAGGGTCATCGGAGCCCAGTAGGTCGAGGCTGCGGTGGTCGGGAGTGGCCACTGCACTCCAGTCTGGGCGACAGAGTGAGACTCCAACTCAAAATAATAATAATAATAATAATAAACTTTACTACAAGGCTACAATAATCAAAACAGCCTGATATTGGTATAAGAACAGGCATACAGACCAATGTAACAGGGTAGAAATTCTGGAGGCAAAACCTCAATTTCTCAACCAACTCATTTTCAATAAAGTCAACACCAACAACCACTGGGGAATGGAGAACTTATTCAACAAATGGTGCTGCGAAAACTGACTGACCACATGAACAAGATTGAAAGAAGACCCCTTCCCATCACCATACACAAAAATCAACTGTAAATGGATCAAAGACATAAAGGTAAAAACTCAAACTGTAAGGATCTTAGAAAACGCCCGAGATATCCGTATAGAAATCAGAGTAGGCCACCGATTCCTGATCAAAACCTCAGATGTCCATGCGATAAGAGATAAGATAGACAAGCGGGACCTCATTAAACTGAAAAGCTTCTGCAAAGCAAAGCAAAGTAAAACAAAACAAAACAAAAACCCATCCAGAGAGCAGGGTTACAGCACACAGGATGGGAAAAAATATTTGCCAGCTGTATATCTGACAAAGACCTAACTTCCAGGATCTACAAGGAACTCATAGGTGCCAAACAGATTATATTATATAAACAAATTAACAGGTCAAGCTTTTAAAGAAAAAAAAAGTCATGTCAAGGTGAATAAAAAGAAGAATCAAATAAACGTGGTACTTTTTTTTTTTTTTTCAAAATTGGCATGTGCTGCTTATAAAATAAGGAAGTAACTGGTCTTCAAGCATTTTTAAACTATTTTCTCAAAAGAGATTAAAGCCATCAAGAAGCTGTCATGAAATATCACCATATTCAACAGGGTGGAGATATAAACAGGAGCAAAGTGACACCACTGGGCATCTTTGCTAAGGCAGAGATAAGAGTCCAGGTGGAGCTGCCTTGGAAAAACTCAATGTTCAAATAATTTGCAGTAAGCTTCCCTCTGTTAATAGCAATGTTTTTGATACCTTCAAAATTTTAGTAACATATGCATGAAACAACATTGACCATTGTAACCATTTTTTAAAGTATCCAGTTTATTGGTATTAAGTACATTCACACTGTGGTTCAACTATCGCCACCATCAATTTCCAGAACCCTTCGTGGTGTTAAACTCAAACTCTGTACCCATTAACAATAACTCCCGATTTCCCTCTCTCTCTTAGCCTCTGGCAAATACCATTCTACTTTCTGTCTCTATAAATTTTAATACAGTAAGTACTTTGCACGAGTGGAAGTATATAGTATTTTTCTTCTAACTAGTGTATTTCACTTAGCATAATGTCCTCATGCTTCACTCGTGTTGTAGCACATACCGTTATTTCCTATCTTTTTAAGGTTAAATGGTACTTCTTTGTATGTATATATCACATTTTGTTTGTCCTTTTATCTACCTATGGGCATTTCGTTTGCTTCTAACTTTCTGATACTGTGAAAATGCTGTTATGAACATGGGTATATACACATTTCTTCAAGACCCTTCTTTCAATTCTTTGGAGTATGTATCCAGAAGTGGGATTGTTGGATCATAGAGTAATTTGATTTTCAATTTTTTTTAAGAACTGCCAAACTGTAATACATTCTTAGCTGAGGAAGTGAATGAGGGCTTCAGTTAGAGATCATAGCATCTTGAAGAAATATTGAAGAAAGAAAAAGTTGGCCCTGGTAAGAATCAGACTCATGAATTTAGGAAATGAGATGGTCTAAAATCCAGGGAAAAGGTAAAAATAAATTAATTGTCAGATGCTTCTTTAGATATTTGTCTCATATAATTTTCGATAATGCTATTAGAGAATACAGTGAAAAGAAACAAATTTGAAATAGAGACTGCTACTGACTTTGCATTCATGGTTGCTTACATGAGAAATGTTGAGTAATAGATATCGACATAGAACATTTCTATTGTCTCGGCAATTAATATTAACAGCTTTAAGTAATCATAGAGCTTATTGTCCTTACTGTTTTCAGAGTTTCTCAGTTCACTCTGTGATGTTGTGTTTTGTTATTTCAGGGAAACGTTAACATATTACTGCTCTACTACAGTTGACAGAATGAATTCTGAGAAGTCTCAAAATACAGGTTTTCATTTGACAACAGAGAGATCTGGGAATGCTGATGACACAGAGGACTTGAGGAAATCAGTAGCTGCTGCCTATACTGAAGGCTGACTGTGTGAATGAAGTTTTGCTGTCCTGGAGGCCAACATGTAGGTGATCGGTTGAAGCAAAGCAGAGTTCAATCTTGCATCCACTAAAGGAAAGATTTTCTAACACCTGAACTGTTTTGTTTTCAGTAGAACAGTGGTTTTCAGAGGCTAAGCCATGTGGGACAGGAAGATGTATGAATTAAAAGTGCAAACTTTTAAGATGAATGAGTTCTGTGACCGAACGCACGGTATGGTCTCTAAAGTTAAAAAAAGAAAAACTATATTGTGTGCTTGACCTCTTCTAAGAGAGTAGATCGTAAGTATTCACAGCACACACACATTCACAAGAAAGGGTAAAGATGTGTGGTGATGGATGTGTTGATTAATTTAATTGTGGTACACAGTGTGTATATACGAGGGGGAACCCCCCCCCACAGAACCGGAGTTCTCTTTTTTTGGAGGGCAGGTCCCTTGTACAGGCTTCCCCTGCTACATCAGTGTTCTAGGAGCCCATCGACACCAGTATGCCAGCTGGTGTTGTTGTGAGAGGCTGTGTTGTGCTTCAGTTAATTTTTTTAAGATTCTTTCAATGCATTTGCCAGTTTTATGATGGGCAATTGACAAACACACCCGCTCACACTATGCTGAGCGTTCATTAATTTTGGATCCAAGTGGCATGACTCCCTCACTCCACCCTCTCTATTCCTCCGATTTCACCCCAAGCAACTTTGTTGTGGTTGTCGTTTACCCGGATGAAAACTTTCCTCAAAGGGAAACATTTAGCCAGTGTGAAAGAGGAAAAAAAAAAAAATGGCAGAAACGATAAGATATATCAAAATTGATGAGTTCAAACATGGTTTTGGGCAGTCTCCATAGGTGTAGTGAATCAAATATAGGGTACTTTGAAGGTGACTGAAGTTTAAACACGTAAGACTAGATATACAGGTTTTATAAATAAATTTTGAGGTTTTTTAAGTCACTCCTCGTATATGTATATATACATATAACCATGTTGTACACATTGAACATTGCCAATCATGCCTCAGTAGAGCTGGAACAAAGACAATACTTTGCTCTCTGAAGTAATACCTCTATACCTGAAAGTCTTCAAGTTGAGTCAGAGATCTTCTAAATCTGTTTAAGGACTCTGATTACTTCAAAAATTTGACAAAGTGATAGCAAATGACTATGTAAGCCTTAAAAATGCATTTATAAAATGAAAATATCATCCTGGCTTCCATAAAGGATTGGTGAACGAAATTTGCATATTCATGAAAATGATATTAATGTACATTAACATTTTATTTAATTTTTCCACTCGTAAAACATTTTAATTTTTATTAAAGCACGCTCTTGTTCAGTCTGGCTACTTAAGTTCACAAGATTTTACATGTTTTCAAAAAGAGCTTTCCAGATATTTCAGCCAAGGACATAGTCCATTTAGTTTAATACATTCACTGACATGTATTACAAAATGTTGTTGCTTTCTTTGAAAAGTTTCTGTCACGGCTGCCACCCCCACTGGCATATCATGACAGTTCGAGCACACTAAAGCCCCCGGTTGGCTGCCACAGAAAACCCTCCTCCCCTAATGTTGTATAATCTTTGATCTCCGGCTATGTCCCCAGACTCTTCACTTGTGCCCCTTCAATTAACCGAGGACAATCGAATATATCTGAAAAACAGTGAGAAGGTCTCCCACCCTTCGGAAAACTCCACCTTAATAGAAAACCTGCCAATCAGAGACTACCTTAGTAAAGAATCCTCACTCCTTCCCAGCACCCTTCAAATCTCTGCCCAAAGAAGATGTGTGAATGACTATATGCTCCTAGTTTATGAATAGACAAGCATTGGTAACTTTGTCTCAGACTCCGTTGCATTGTTGACATCTCCTTTTTAAGAGTACAAAGTTTAATATAATAAATGGAGTTCCAAATGCAATAATTTTGTCATTCCAATAAAGTCCTCTTTTCTTGAAAATGTCTTCCCCTGTAACTTCTGGCTAGATCCTGAAATTTTAGGGACGAAACCATTCTTTCCACAGTTGAGGAGTGTAGAGAATCTCCTGAAGTGATTTGGACTGGGTGCTGTGGTGTGCTGGTAAATGTTTAAGAACCAGTTCTCAAGCAACCAACCAATCAATCAATAAAATTAAAAGAAATCCACAAACAAGCAAAAAACAAGCCCAGACTTTGAGCGTTTGTTTGTAAATACTCCCATGAGGCTGATACCAGGCTACCGGTGATGAGACCTCACGGAAAGTCGAATTGTGAAGCGTGCTCAAGGCCCTCCGGTGTCCCCGAGTGGTGACTCCACCCCCAGGGCTGACACGTCTCCTCTGAACACGTTCCGGTACCATTTCACTTCACCCCTCTGAGCCTTAGTCTTAAATGAAGAAAACGCCAGATCATTAAGTTACATGTTTAAGGTTCCATAGCAAATATATGGCATGTGATATTAGCCTCTGCTCTTCACAAAGTACATAATTTCCAAAACTTCTCTTGGAAAGGGGTCTAGCAATTTAAATGTATATCAAGCTAGAAAATAAATGAATGAATAGTACATTCTTTTTAAAGGACTCGTTTTTGCTGACTTTGGATCCAACGGAGGTTGCTTCAAACAGGCAGTATACATACAGTGTGGATGGGAATAAGGCAGACACACTTTACTATATTCGGTTTTGCCAAGAGCTAGACTTGTCATAATGAACAACTCACCAGGATATTTTTTCATTGCCAAATAGCAGCAAATCAAACCATATACAGACATCGGGGCAATTCTGTGTGCCCGGGTGCTCTGCTGAGTGCCAATTCTTATTATGTATTTATTTATTATTTTTTTTTTTGAGTTGGAGTCTCACCCTGTCGCCCAGACTGGAGTGCAGTGGGCGCTCCCGGCCACCGCAGTCTCCACCCGCCGGGCTCCGGCGATCCTTCCGCCTCAGCCTTCCGAGGAGCTGGAACTACAGGCGCGCGACCACACCCGGCTCATTTTTTGATTTATTGTAGAGATGAGGTTTCGCCAACTTGCCCAGGCGGGTCTCGAACCCGCGGGCTCGAACCCAACTTGCCCAGGCGGGTCTCGAACCCGCGGGCAATCCACTCACCTTAGCCTCCCAAAGCGCAGGATTGCAGGCTGAGCCACCGAGCCCGGCTTGAGTGCCAATTCTTTACCTTCAACACAGGTGACCAGTTCACTGCCACCCAACTCTCTTCACAGGTGTGAAAAATGATCCGCAGTTATTTCATTCCAAATGCAAACCTGTTTGCTTGGTGACCCAGTTTACTTAGTTGTTGTCATTTTCAGGGAGGGAAAAAAGGCTTTGTTCCTGCTGCTTCCTAATTAGAAGCATCTGCTATTGTCTTTGTTTCTTCTAAAGGAGCTTTGGGTGAGGCAGCAGCCTTCTGAGGGAAGGGAGAGTGTGGCTTCTGCGAGGACATTATTTCCAAAGATCCCTTGTTAGGAAGTAGATATTCTGAGTGTAACTATGGTTCTGGGAGAATCTGATGCCTGCAGAATATATTTCATTTTCGTAGAAGGTAGAATTTAGAATTTTACTTGGAAAAGGAAGGATTGTGAAAACCCTGTCGGGGATTCACCTGTTTGAGCACCTACTCTGTGTCCGTTATTCTACATTTACTGTCTCACGAAAATCCTTTGAGAAAATATCATTAACTCTATTTTCTAGGTGATGCAGCTAAGGCTTGATCTGAGCCAAGTTCCCAAGGCTCAGAGTTCACATGTGTGTGACAGAGCTGAGACATTCAGTGAAGACCCATGGGGGATAAAAGTCTATGTTGCTTCTAGACACGAAAATGGGGTTGGCAAACTGTGGGGCATCTACCCGGCTACTTGTTTTGATACAACCCGAAAGCTAAATAGGACTCTTACACTTTTTAACTGTAAAAAAAAAAAAAAAAAAAATCAAAAGAAAAATGGTATTTTGTGACACACAAAAATTATTTGACATTTGAATCTCAGTGTCTCTGAAGAACGTTCTGTTTAAACAGTCATGATCATTCATTTATGAAGCATCACACGACAACAGCAGAGGTGAGTGGTTTTGACAAAGAGTAAACTGTTTAGACAGCCAGCTCTTTACAAAAATGCTTGCAGATCTTTATACTCAACCAGTGAATCTTAAAACTTAAAATGCATCAAAATCATTTGGAGAGCTATCAACTTTAACAGGAGAAAAGCATACAAATTTTACTTAGTAATTTTGTACGTACATGGGAGCCCTCTTAAGAAAAACGACTCACAGCAGCAATTAGGACTGAACGCTTGTATACTGAGTTGGACAAGCAGGAGTAAACTGACGACGTGTGACAAGACAAAGTCTGGGCCTCACTCCAGAGGTTCCAACTCAATAGATCGGGGCTGGGGCCTGAACGTTGTCAATTATAAAGTGTTCTGGGTCGTTCCTGCTGCGGGTCTGAGGATCACCTTTGAAAAACCATGTGCTCGTTGAATGAGAAGAGGGGAGAAGATTTTCTATTAATAATTTGCTAAAATGGTTTTACTGATAAGATTTTTTAGTTATTAGCTCAGCCTGTGGATTTTGCAGCTAGAGGATAAACCCTCAGTAGCTCTACAATCCTCCCCGGTCTGTAATCTCCGTATGCTGTATTTAGCCCTTATACTCATAGTCGACTCTTATACAGTTGTTTGCATTTCCGTAGATGTAGTTTTTCTCATCTCTCCATTTATGTTTAGTGAGTGTAAGGATCCCATAGTTTGCGACGGTGTGTCCTCCTGGATGGCAAGGGTAGGCTTGCTCTCATACTGCAGAAGCGAGACAGGGTAACAGAGCGGAAAGACCACAGGAATACATGCTTTCAATCTTGACTCTTTTGTTTGCTTTCTACTCAAATTTGGTCATGCTCTCCTCTAAGGGCCCCAGTTTCTTCCTCTGTAAAATTAACTTAGCAATATGTGTCTTATAAAGTTTCCCTGAGTTTCACTGCATATCAAATAAGCATATTCAGTGCCTGACAAACAACCTGGAAGCTCTTGGTAGGATCGTTATATCACAGTTGAGCAAAAGCTCTCAGTCCTCTGACACCCTAATGAAGAGCTTGAAGTCTTCTCTTGTGCCATGTCCATTGACCGAATTCCCCACATCAGCAGCTGGAACAGCAAACCCATGACAATTGAGCAGCACATGGATAGCACCGTACTCACACCTAGCTGCCTCCTGGACTGATGTTCCAGGAAATCCTGAATGACATCTAGACTGGTGGTCTCGCCAAGTCTGTATCCAAAGTAGATTAATAGCTGCCTGGAGCAAATTGGCCTGTGGCCCACCCAAAGAAGAGTTAAAAATGCCAGAAAGGAAAAATAAACAGTCACCACAAACCCAATGTCTGTATTGTTTGCTGCAGTTTCCCAAAATAGTGCAGAGGTTAAGAACGCCAAATGAGGAAACTGACTTCCTGGCTTGACATTCTGACTCCATCACAAGTCTGCGGTGTGTCTTAGAGAAGTCAGTTAATTCCTCTGGCCATCCATTCATCATTTCTAAAAATGGGGCAATCACAGAGCCTGCTTTATATGATTGTTGTGAGGGTCAAATGAGTGACTGTATGTAGACGCAGAGCCTGCCCAAGATAAACGCAAGCCAGAGGAAATGCTTACAGAGCACTTACATGTTCTAGGAATTACAATAAGTGCTTTACTTATATTAATTGATTCAAAAGCCAGGCAGAGAATTCATGCGCACTGTATACATAATGAAAAGTATAGGTAGAGCAAAACTTAGTAGGGTTTGAACCAATTGGTTATATTTGGGTTCATTCTTAGTAAGTTTATGTGTTTGTGTGTGTGTACCTATATATATATTTCTTTTCTTGACTTTTGTTACTATATTTTGTGACAAAATAGGTTATATTATAATCCGAAATAATTGCAGTTTCTTGTTTTCACTTTCCATACTGTCATTCTCTCTTTCCCCCTTATTTTGCATTGTTCTCTGGAGTCATCTATTTTGCCACTCATTCTTTTGCTTTTACTGGAAATTGCAACTCATTGACAGTGAAAGATACCTGGGTGGCAGAATATTCTGCATAAGACATCCCCCTTTTTCATTCTATTCTTTTTGACAACTTAACACCGCTATTGCCAAAAACATTTGAAAGAAGAAGGAAAAGGAGGAGAATGAAGAAGTGGAGGAGAAGGAAAGAGGAAGAGGAGGAGGAGAAGAAAAGGAGGCAAAGAGAAAAAGGGATGGAGAGAGAAAAAAAGAAAATCACTCTTTAACCAGAAAAACAACCTTATATGTTGTTCTCAGTTAACATCTAAAGTGCAACATCTCGCTAATATCGTGACCAAGAAAATAAAGTAAAATAAAATAAAGGCAATTGAAAGGTGAATAATTAAAAAAATTATGTTATGGCATCACATAGAAAGCAACCTATTTTGTCAGGTTTTGTTCTAGAGTGAGGCGCATACCAGGTATACAGGGGGTGCCCCCAAAACCCAGAATGATCTTCTGGAGCCCAGGCTCCTTGTAGTACACTTGAAATTTGTTCCGCAGGATAAAACGGTCAACCAAAGTTTTTATCTGAAAGTATTGAGAAGGTTGCATCAAAATTTGCAAAGAAACATCCGGAGTTGTGGTGATTGATTTTTTTCCACCAAGACAATGCACTTGCCCACCCCCTGCTGAATGTTTGGTAGTTTTTGACCCCAAATGACATGACCCTCTACCTCACCTTCCCCAGTTACCCAATCTCATCTGACTGACTTTTTTTGTTTGTTTGTTTCCCCAGATGAAAAGAGTCTTCAAAGGGAAACACTTTGCCCATGTTGAAGAGGTGAAACAAACAAACAAACAAAAATGGAAGAAGCACTAAAAGGCAACAAAATGGATGAATTCAAAAACTGTTTTGAGCGGTGGAAAAAGTGTCTCTATAGGTGCATTGCATCAAACAGAGAGCACTTTGAAGGTGACTAAAGTTTGAACATGTATGAATAAATACACAAATTTTTATAAATAAATTTTGTTTTTGGGAGTCCTCCCCTTGTATTAATATCCAGGAATGAATATCAAATAGTTAGTTCTCTATTACTGTTGCCATCAATATAGTTTTTATCTCTGGGTTTTAAAGAAGTCGTACTACATGAATACAAGATGGAGCCGAGCCTGACAGAGTTGACACACCCTTTTCTTTGTCATCTGCCTGTTTCTAATTGCTCAGTGCGGACTTTCCACACTTTTCTTGTGTGTTTCTCAATTGATTCTCTGCCGTGGCTCAACTTGCCTTTATGCCCTGTCCAGGTTGTCACTGAGAGCATCTCATTGAGGAGGCCACATGTCTGACCTTTTTGTTTTTTTATTCTAGCTTCTTTCTCAAATGGTATTTTTGGATCCCTCAGCATGGACTAATATTTATGCTATAATTTGTAAGGCAGAATGATAGTCTCAAACTTAGTCTGTGAAATGTTGCCGGAAAAGGGCTCCATTTGTGGCCAGGTGTAGGAGTAGCAGTTCAGCCGGTGGAATCAGATCACTACCCTTACCTGAGCAGGAGAACCTGTTTTATGTCTGTTCCTCTTTCTGCCAAGATTCTTACCTACTTCCTCTCTACCACACACTTAACCAAAATTTATTCACATGCAGATAACATTTTCTCCAGAAATCCTTCTTTATTTCCACCTGAGATGTGCCAGTCTTCTTCTAAACCGAATCCAATGCCCCTTTCTCCGATCACACTCTCTTGTGGTATAAGGAAAGATTTATGAGACTACGAGCCAATTAAAGGAATGCACTATTTTTTGTTTAATTTTATTCTTTCTCCCCCAATCTCTGTCCCAGAACAAAATGTCCTAGGGCACTTGGATGGGTATGTGTGACAAAAGAATGAAGAAATAATACACGTTGAAAGGATGAAATAAAGAAATGAGAATAGTTTTTAAATAATTGTTCTGTCATTTTCTGTTTGTTCTGTTAAGTCAGGGTCCTACATAAGATCAATCTAAGACAGTTTTTCATCTTTAGGCTTAGCTGATCACAGCTGTAGAAGAATAGCTTTTGTAGGGGGGACAAATTATTTTTAAAACCCAACAATACATTAAAAATAGATGGCACATTTACCTCAAGATCTATCCCGAAATACTCAGGCTTATCTTACTCTCTATATGAAAGTGATTCAAAAAGAGCTTACTACTTACAGAAGATTACCAGAAAGTAATATATTTTCTCATACCAGAAATACTTTACCAACAAGGAGTTTCTAGAGAGAACAGGGAGAGTATCAGATGCTCATGCAAAAACTATTATCATACTGTTCATTCTATACTAAAATGATTGCTTACTGGCTCCTTATTTGTATGCTTTTCCAGTAATGCTTTTATGATTTCAGTAATTCTAGATCAGAATGATTCCAGACATCCAGAAATTTGGAGCACACATACTGATCTAAATATACAAGTTTTCATCCTTAAATCTGATAACTTAAGAAAAATAAAATTCTGCCATTGGTCTGTGATTTATTTACTTTTTATTACTCCTTCCTTGATTCTAAGGTACTAAAATTCCACTTCGAACCCCCAAATGACTTTATTTTTGCTATTATTTATTCAATAATTATATATGAGTTTTTTATACGAAGTTGAGAATAGAAAATAATACTTACATACTTTTTTTTTTTTTTGAGTTGAAGTCTCACTCTGTCACCAGACTGGAGTGCAGTGACCGCTCCCGGCCACCGCAGCCTCGACCTGCTGGGCTCCGGCGATCCTTCCGCCTCAGTCTTCCGAGTAGCTGGAATTACAGGCCTGCGCTACCACGCCCGGCTGATTTTTTGATTTATGGTAGAGATGAGGTCTCACTGCCCAGGCGGGTCTTGAACCCACGGGCTCAGGCAATCCACTCACCTCAGCCTCCCAAAGGCGCAGGATTACAGGCTGAGCCACCGAGCCCGGCTACATACATTTTTATCATTAAAGTTTTACTCATTTTATTTAATGTCAGTTTTAGTAACTATTCCCGACAATACAATTAGTCACGCAAGTTGTAATAACAGAATAACATAAAGGAGTGCTTTCTTGCTCTTTGGAAAAAATTGGTGTTAAGTGTCGTGGTTTTTAACTCTTGTATGCAACAGGGTTCAGTAGAAGTGCATTCTTGCTTAATGCTAAAAGTCCTAATCATCTCAGGCAAGACTTTTATTCAATTTAAGTAACATAAGTCTTAGTTTCTCAGCTGTTGAATGTGGACTTCACACTTTATAAAGGCCTATTCTAGATTGTTTCTAAGGTTTTCTAGAGCTCTAGCATTAAATTATATGTTTCATTGTCTGCTACCCAATAGCTATATACACTCACACACAGAGGCATGCACACACACAAATGTATGCACAAGCATGAAAACCCACAAATACACTCACAAATTTCTTCTTAGCTGCTTATAGATTCCATTCGCTAATAAAGGTTCTGAATATATCAGACACCTATTATCATAGACACCTCCTTCTCATCTAAGGAAAAGTAATGGATTCCAGTCTTGGTCAGTGGGATAAGAAAGGAAGTCTGCCATTGGAAGTCTAAAAAGGCTTTCCTCTGCTAATAAAATGAGAGTCATAGGAAGGAATGTCTCTTTTTTTTGCTAGATCTGTTGTGTCTCTGCATCATCTAGAGATTCTGCCGCCATGCTGATACCCTGAGGAAGACACAACCAGTTGAAGAACGACAGAACTGAAATATGCAAAGGTCTTCTGCTTGTGCTGGGAAATAGACAAACTCTAGAACCATTATACTCTGAACTGTTAATGTTTGAGATATAACAAGTGTCTTGACTTTCCAAGGTGCATTTAGGTGGATGTTCTGCCTACAGTCAAAATCACAACTAACTGGCTAATCAGACAGTTTCCCCTGTAATTTGAAGATATGACTTCGTATAATCTCACCCAAGGTCTTTTCATGGCTTTAAGCTTCAAACGGAGGAGGTTTCTATTCAAATATTTACATTAGCAGAGAGATATTTATTGACTGTCTTGTCTAAAATAGCTGCTCTCCTGTCACTTTCTCTTCCTTATCCTACTCGATTTTTCTTTTAAGAACTTAAGACCTTCTGCAGCTATTTCTTCATGTTATGTACTTTTTTATTGTCTGTCTTCCTCTAGAATGTAACCTTTATGAGGGCAGGACCATCACTTCCCAATTGTTCTGTTTTTATGGTATCTACAGTTCATATTGAATAAAGATCTGTTGCCCAGACTGGAGTGTAGCGGCATGCTCATGGTCACCACTGCCTCAACCTGCTGAGCTTAGGTGATCCTTCTGCCTCAGCCTCCTGAGTAGCTGGGAATACAAGCATGAGCCACCACACTCAGCTAATTTTATTGTTTCGATTTATTGTAGAGATGAGGTCTCACCAAGATGTCCATGCTGGTCTCAGATTTGTGAACTCAAGTGATTCTCTCACCTGTGCCTCCCAAAGTGCTGGGATTACATTCAGGGAAGCCACTGTGCCAAGCGATAATTTTAAAGAGACTAACAAATGGACCTGGTTAAAACTTTGACAGACATAAACATATGAAAAAGCAAAGCAAGCATGTTGCATCTTAAGAAAAACATAGTAAAAAATGAGTTATTTGGATATATAGTTTATGTATACATTTTATATGTTTATAGGGAATAATATTATACTTAATAACAAGAAGCAAATGATTTCTATTGAGAAAATAACGAGTAAAGGAAAAAAAAGCTTGAAATCAAATAGATAGATCCACTAATTTACTCAAAATGTTACTGAACATAGGTTATCTATGTTGGCATATGTGTTAAAAATAAAATAATAAAATAAAATTATATGCATGGTTAAGAATAAAATGATTAAGAAGAATTAAATGATTAATTTTTACTTTTACATGATTCATCTGTATTTTTTCCTTTAGTGAACATCACACAAAATTTATAATCAATAAAAAAGTCTAGATACGATGTTGATTGCTTGGTACAAAAAATGAAGTCTCTGTACATGTGGAATACAGCTTTTACCTGGAGAAAAGAGCTTTTCAATAAGTGAGTGTGAAACATAGATAAAATTTAAACACAAATGCATGAATAACATTTTTCAACAGATTGCATATAAGAAAGTGTTGGATGCTTCCGGCAAAAAAAATAGTAAAGACTTCTTAAACTTTATTTTTTATTAAAAAAAATGAGAAACCTGCTAAGAGCTGATACAAAAACAGATAAAATACAGTCAATAGAAACTGTCCCTGAGAAGCCTGGATGCTGTACTTTCTACAGAAAGTTATTTTAAAGATGTTCACAAAACTAAAGCTAAAGCAAGTATAAGATCATTGTCTATAGCAATGATATAGAATGTATATAAAATTTACTCTGGAGCTACACAAGTTTGAACTGCACGGGTCCACTTGCACATGAATCTTCACCCAAATTCAGATCTAAAACACTGTATTCATGGAACATGAAACTAAGCATATGGAGTGCCAACTTTCTGTATACACGGATTCCACAGGGTTGACTACAGGACTTACATATACATGGATTTTTGGTAGATGCAGAAGGTTCTGGTACTAAACTACATATGTACTGAGGAATGACTATGTCAGATAAAAACTCTGAAGTTGAGAAGTATAATATCTGAAATTTAAAAAAATTATCAGAGAGGCTCAATAGCAGATTTAAGCAGGCAAAAAAAAAAAATCAGCAGACTTGAAGATAGATCCAATGAAATTATACAGTCTGAGAAAGAGAAAGAAAATTTTTTTAAAAAATTAGAGTCTTAGGGGACCATATTACATATACCAACTTAGACATTATGGGAGTCATAGAAGAAGAGCGAGCGGAAAAGGAGCACGAAAAATATTTGAAGAGATAATGGCTGAAAATTATCCATCTTTAACAAAAAATATTATTCTACAAATCAAATAATCTCAACAAACTCCAGAGTTGATAACTCTAAAAACTCCAAACCAAAACAGCACAAATTGTTAAAAGATAAAAACAAAGATAATTCAAAGTAGCAAGAAAAAGACTGCTAATGTATGTTTTCTTTTTTCACTTTCTTTTCATTTTTGCACTTTTTAATTTAAGATAAAAATAAAATAAACTGAGTATAAAATTACATAATAATCAAATAAGTAATTAATTAAAACTTTACATTTAATAAAATTAGTTCATATTAATAGCTGATCATTTGTTTTTTATTAAAATAATTTAATTAGTATGCTTACAATGTTGTTCAGTTATCCCCACAATATAATTCCAAAACATTTCCATCACATCAAAAAAGAAGTCCCATACTTGTCAGAAGGCACCCCAAGTTAATCTTTCTGCTCATTCTTTGACAATTTCTAATGTTTTCTGTTCTTATGTGCCTACCTAATTTGGACATTTTATATAAATAAAATCATACTATATGTAGTTTTCTTTATCTGAATTATTTAATGTACCATATAGTTTTGAAGATTCATCCACATTATATTATGCATCAAAACTTCGTTGTGTGACTGAATGATATTCCATTGTATATTGAAATTTCATCTATTTATTCTTCACTTGATGCACATTGTGTTGTTTCCACTTTTTTATTGTTATAAATAATGCTGCTATGAACATTCATGTAGTAGTTTGTGTGTAAACATATGTTTTTAATTCTATAACTATATATTAGAAGTGGAATTACTTTGGTTTATAGTAACCCTATGTTTAGCATGTTTAGAAACTACCAACATGTTTTTCACAGTGCCTGAACCATTTTATCATTCCACTAGCAATAGATGAGGGTTCCAATTTCTTTTCATATCTAAGATAACTTATTTTCCTTTATTTAAAATAGCCGACCGAGTGTGTATGAAGTGGTATTTCACGATTTTGTATTCCCTTTCCCTAGTGATCAATGATGCTGGGCATTTCTACATGAGCATAATAACTGTTTGTATGTCTCCTTTGGAAAATGCCTGTTAAAAGATTTTGCTATTTTTTTTTTTTACTGTTGACTTGTCAGAGTTCTTTATATATTCTGTATATTTTCAGATATATGATTTATAGATACATCCTCCCATTTTGTGAACTGACTTTTCGCATTTAGGATAGAGTTTCTTTTGTTGTACATTTAAAAACATTCGATGAAGTCCAATTTAGTTTTTCTTCCATTGCTTGTGCTCTTGGCATCATCTTTTAAAAAATCCGTTGCCTTACACAATTCTGTCATGATTTATTCCTCTGTTTCTTTCTAAACATTTTATATTAGTTTTTACATTTAAGCTTTTAAACCATTTTGAGTTCATTTAAATGTTGAGATAGTGTGGTTCCAATTCATTCTTCTGCTTGCAAAGTTTTATTTTTGGTAAAGAAAAAATATAGAATTAGTGGTAATGGCTGTACAATCTTGTGAATATTCTAAAAGTCACTGAAGTATAAACTTTAAAGGATACATTTATCATATGTAAATAATATCTCAAAAGACTTACTTATAAATATTTTTTTAAATGTATATTTTCTAAAAGTATATATACTATAGGAAGTATAAAATGGCTCTGCCCTTAGGTCAAATATTTGTTAACATTAATAAAATATTAATTAAAACTTAAAAGATAGAATAAAGAAATTTTGACACACAAATAATAATCCACAGTAATAATTTTAGACAGAAAAATTTGAAGACAGAATAGTAAATAGAAATGACAAGGAGCTATATTATGAAAGTAATAAAAAATGTGATTTCAAATGCAAATACTGTACTCAACAATCTAAAATCAAGAGAGAATAAAAAAGTTTGCTATAATAAATAGTTATAGTTTCAACAGTTTGGAAGGAAGAATTAAATGCAGCAATAGAGTCAATTTTTTAATTAAAAATTTAAAAGTTAATATTATAGATACTACTGAAAGTAAAATGTTATCAAAAACATTTTAATTGATAGTAGTAGCCCTAATCTCATATGTATTAATTTTCTCATTTTATTCCTTAGATAAGTGTTTAGTTTTAGTTTTCTTTTGGTAATTATCAATATAAGTCTGCATAGTGGGATTATTCTTTTTTTCTTTAATACTAAACTTAGAATTTATCTATTTAATTTCTACTATGAAAAAGCTGAAGGTTTAATTTTAGAAACAACTCTGTTAGTTATAGTCTAGTATTAAGAATAAGACTGCATTTAACATCCAGCCAACTCAGGATTGTGTAAAAACCTGACATATATTAACTGTTTAAACTTGATCAAATTATAACAGATGTTATGAGGTTAAATGAACTAATGCGTGTAATATGTGTAGAATAGTACTAGCAAGTAATATGTAATATCTATTATTTTGGTTTGTTATAATAATATATAATATTATCTTTAAAATGTGACTATTTGCTACCTTAGTGAATTTTCAAATTTATTTATTCACTCATTTATTCATTCAAGAAATAAAATATGATGTGAATAATTAAACTGAAAATATGAAACGTTTGGCATTATAAGACAATAATAGAATATATCAAATTGTGGGTAAAGCTAAAAATGTGATTAAAGACAATTTTACTACCTTTAATAAATATATTATAAACAATATTTTAACTCTTGGTCTAAAAATAATTTTATAGAAATTAGGAATATAAGAACAAACTAAATCTGAAGAAAGTAGGTAGAAAGGAATAATATAGAAAAAAATAAAAGATAACTAAATAAAAACAAATGTAGAAAATAGATCAACAGCATCAAAAGCTCATTCTTCAAAAATTCTTGTGAAATTGGTAAGTTACTATAACGTTTGCTCAGGGAGGGAGAGAAGGCAAGAGAAAGAAAGCTCACATATTACTCATATAAAGAACAAAAAACAGAGACCATACCCAGTATTCTATAAGTTAATATTAACAGATAATAGTCTTTATGAATAATTGTGGTAAGTGAATTGGAAAATTTAGAAAAAAGTACATTCTAATAAAAATAATACTTATAAACCTGACTTCAAAAATTTGAAATCACTCAAAGAAACAGAATTTTTAATTAAAATATATAAGATTAGACACAGTTTCATTCACTGATAAATATTTCCAACATTGAAAATTAAATTAACACTAATAATGGAGACTCTTTTCTCAAGAGAATAGGAATAGCAAAAATAGTTATTCCATTTTTGAGATCAACATAATATAGATATCAAAGTCTGACTGAATAATATAAAGAAAAATGATATGTTAATATTTTCCTAACTATGGAAGCAATTTTAAAAAATTTTATTGAATAACTCCAACAAATATAAAAAGAGGAGCATATCTTAACCAAATGCGGTTTATTGCAATAATAAAAGACAGAATTGTCTTTCTAAGATCAATTAATAAAATTCACATTAATAAAACAGAAAAAAATTGTATTACTAACTCAATAGACGTACAAAAATAATTTGAAAAATTTATTTATGAAGTAATGATGTCCTCAGGTAGAGTGACTTAGGCTAAATAGATAAATAAACGACAACAGAAAAGACTGAATTGATGACAACAATTTCAACATTGTGAGAACAGTTTTGAAATCAATGAACTTTCTTAATCTGAAAAAGAATATTATAATTGCCTGGGTTAGATCAGAACTGCTACACACATGGCTATCAAGAAAGTAATACGGTAATTTATGGAGAAATAAGTAAGAAAAGAGATGGAGGAGTGGAAATTTAAACTTTGTTGTCAAAGATTAGAAAGGCAGGTTGGGAAGACCCAATGGCTAGGACTGCCAAATGGGCATCTGCTTGTGGTGTCTTCTACATGACTTGACTTTTCCCTAATGTACTGGTTTTAGAATAGTCAGATTTCATACATTGGAACTCAGGGATTTAGGACTGAATGTTTCAGTGGCCAAGGAAGATGCTGTGTTATTTCTTCAGACCTAAATCTGAGAAATCCACGACGTCACTTCTGCCACAGTCCATTAGTTACCAGCAAGTCACAAACCCACAGAGGTGCCAGGCAAGGGAAGTTGATCTCATTCCTTGGTGGGAACAGTGTCAAGTTCATGTTGTAGAAAAGCATGTGGTAAAGGAGATACTGTGAACATCTTTGAAAAATCCAATTTGTTAGCCATTATCCTTTAGTTTTTATAATTCTCAATAATACAAGATTCTTTTATCAAATAGTGTAGTGTTAGCATTAATTATTGAAGATTTTTAACATCAGTTTACTTCTTAGTTTCCCTTTTCTTGTTAGTTAATTGTTTTCTTAGATGTTTTGTTCATGCTATAGTCTATTTCTAGTTTAAATATTTTATGATGCCATCATGCTTTTCATTTAGTCATTAATGTCTTGGATATTTCCAATTTCATGTTTCCATTGCCATGTGTCTTCATTTTTATTTATTTATTTTTATTTGGGGAAAAATTAATTGATATTTATGATGTACAACTAGTGTTTTGAAATATGTGCACATTGTAGAATGACTAACATGCATTTTTTTACTTAATTTTTTTCTGCACAAAATTTTCTTTTGGGGGTTTTCAAAGTACAATAAATTGCTATTAACTATAGTCATCGTGTTGTACAACAGATCTCTTGAAATGCATTCTTCTTATCTAACTGATATTTTGTATCCATGGACCAATATTTCCGCAATCCCCTTTCCACCCTTCAATCCCTGGTAGCCACCATTCTACTTTCTGATTCTGTGAATTTGACTTTTTTAGATTCCTCATATAAAGTAAGATCATGTCTTTCTAGTTCAACCATGTCACAAAAGACAGCATGTTTTTGTGTTTTAAAGGTTGAATAGCATTTCATTGTGCAAATTACTCCACAATTTTTTATCCATTCACCCGTTAATGGACACTTAGGCTGTTTTCATGTCTTGGCTATTCAGAGTAATGCTGCAATGAACATATTTCTTTCACAATATCTGTTGGTCTTACTTTGGTTATTTATATTCGAGACTGAGGCTTGTTACCAATTTGGTGCCCTTGGATTAAAATCTATTGATATGCAGGTCTCACTTTTATGGCTTTGGTCTGGTTGATGTCCTTTTCACTAGGAAAAAAAAAAAAAACTCTGAATATGTGAAGGTCTTTTCTGTCAGTACATGAGCTTTTCTGGAGAGCAATCGTCTAAAACTATTCTCCAAGGAGAATGAAGAGAGAAGATAACCAGGCAGAGACAACGTGGAAGCTACTATGCAGTCTGTCTCGTCCCTACACTATTTGCAAACTCCAGTTAATTCTGTTTCATTCCCTCCGGTCACTTCTGCCCTTCACTGTATCTTGCGTTCTTGAGTCCGTAGCTCCATAAGTCACTGTTTCTAAATAAAATACAATAAAAAACTGACCTTGAAGGTAGATGCTTATCTTTGGATTTTTTTCAATAAGAAAGATAGGGGAGGAGTCAACAATTATCGTATACAACCTTTCCAACTACCTCTACCTAAAAATGTGTAATGGTTTGTGCTTCACTTGTGACCTCTTTGTGATCGGTGTCAGTATATCTTCTGACTCCCTGGGATGCTTTGAGACAAATCAGTTAGTTCACTGATCACCAACATCTCTTTTCCATGTCCTTATGTGGCAACTTCCATTACGAAGGCACTATGTTCCTATGTAGTTTCTGCCCTCTAAACTTTTGTTTGAATCCCATATCTGTTGATGTCTCCTTTTTGATTGTCTTTGTCTTCTCAGTATTATATCTGTTTTTATTTATAGCCAGTAGCAAAGTAGATAAATAAGAGAAAAGTAGATAAATAGAATAGCAAAGTAGATAAATAGAAACTAATATCATGATATTTTATTAATAACAATTAAAACCTCCTACTTCAGTGGCATGGCTTAAATGAGGCACTGGTTGTATAAAGAAAAGCAATATGAAAGGAAGTCCTATTTTGTATTTGAGTTTTTAAAGTCAATGCAGAGAAGAATGTTACTTCCATTAAAAAATCAGGGGTAGCCGGGCTCGGTGGCTTAGCCTGTCATCCCGCGCCTTTGGGAGGCTGAGGTGAGTGGATTGCTGGAGCCCGCGGGTTCGAGACCCGCCTGGGCAGCGAGACCTCATCTCTACAATAAATCAAAAAATCAGCCGGGCGTGGTAGTGCACGCCTGGAATTCGGCTACTCAAGGCTGAGGCGGGAGGGTCGCCGGAGCCCAGCGGGTCGAGGCTGCGGTGGCCGAGTGAGACTCCTACTAAAAAAAAAAATAATTCAGGAGTTATATTGGTACCACTCATAACTACTGTGGCATTCAGAGATAAGAAAAAAAAGAGGGTTGGCAACCATAAAAATGACCTGATGGTGGTTTAAGCTTGACCTAGATCCTAAATAGTAGCATAACTATAGTAGGACGGATAAAATAAAGTGTGGGCTTTAAATTAGGCAGGTTTTTTTTGTAGAAATTTTTCTAGATATTTATTAGCTCTAAAGTCTAGTGGCGATACTTTCATCTCTGTGATTCAACTTCTCTACCTATAAAATGAAATTACCAACATCTTACATGTTAATTTTGTACATTGAAAAAATGGTACACATGAACTTTAGGAGACAACGTCTATCACATAAAAGGCAACCAAAATTGTTCATAGCAGAACATGGGGTAAAAAAATTCTCACAGTAATAATAGGGGTGATTATTATAATACGAATGTGTAGGCAAAACATGGACTCACTTATGTGCCCCAAATACCTGTTATATAAGCTGTATGAATCTGTGGGTTTGGGGAAGGTCTTGAAGTCAGCATATAATAAAAAGAAATATAGCCGGGCTTCGTGGCTCAGCCTGTAATCCAGTGCCTTTGGGAGGCTGAGGTGAGTGGATTGCCTTGCCCACGGGTTCGAGACCTGCCTGGGCAACTTGGCGAGACCTCGTCTCTACAATAAATCAAAAATTAGCCCGCCATGGTAGCGTGCACCTGTAGTTCCAGCTACTGGAAGGCTGAGGCGGAAGGATCGCCGGAGCCCAGCAGGTCGAGGCTGCGGTGGCCAGGAGCGGCCACCGCACTCCAGTCTGGGCGACAGAGTGAGACTCCAACTCAAAAAAATAAATAGATAGATAAATAAATAAATAAAAAGAAATATAATAGCATAATGAAGTATAAGAAAAAGAAGAGATGAAGCAATTGCTGTATTTCTCTCATGTAGTGAGCATGTTATTGATTAATAGTTATATACTAGATGTGTATAAAGTATAGCATGTGAATGTGTTTAAAGATATATATATAAAGTTATGTATCGTTTTAGAGCAATAAACCATTGTTTAAAACTACATAATTTTACATATACATAATTATATAATTATGAAGAATCATAAAAATATGAGTGCTTCTGTGCCGGCCAGCCGTCTTAAAGAATAAAACATTATAAATAACTTGGAAGCCCTTAAGAGGTTATATGTCCTCAAATGATTCCTTTCCTCTCAGAAATCTGAGTTATAGCCGGACTCGGTGGCTCAGCCTGTAATCCCACTCTTTGGGAGGCTGAGGTGAAGGGCTTGCCTGAGCCCACGGGTTCGAGACCCGCCTGGGCAGCGAGACCTCATCTCTACAACAAATCAAAAAATCAGCCGGACGTGGTAGTGCATGCCTGTAATTCCGGCTACTCAGAAGGCTGAGGTGGAAGGTTTGCCGGAGCCCAGCAGGTCGAGGCTGCAGTGGCCGAGAGCAGCCACTGCACTCCAGTCTGGGCGACAGAGTGAGACTCCGACTCAAAAAAAAAAAAAAAAAAAAGAAATCTGAGTTTTGCATTGTGTCTGCTTTTTTTACATTTTTATCATGTGTATGTATTTATTTGGTGTGCTATTTAAATTTATGTAAATAATATTGACTATAGTTATTAATCTGTAACATATCATTAATTATCATTATTTTATTCATGTGATGCTAGCCAACCTAATATTTATTGACTTCTTGCTTTTGAGGTTCACATTCATCCTTTTTGCTTGTACTGTGAAAATAGATCTGGGCCCTTTTGTTTAATTTTCTTGCCAGTCAGTCCAGTATTAAGCTTTCTTGGAAGAAGTTGCTGGAGAGACACTGTAAGAAGAAAGGGTGTTGTCTCCCAGTTCCAGTGTGCTTCCCTAGGCAGACTCCATCTGCACACAGAGTTGCCAGTGCCAGACTTCTGCAGCAGTCACAGCTTCTTCAGGACTCAGCACACATAGTTGACAGAAGTTAACAGATAAAAGGCACCTCCAGCTCACCCTGACACCTCCCTTGGAAGTGCTTTTGTAGTACCTTAACTCTTGCTTGAGAAAAATTTTAACTTACCTGGAAGCAGATTTCTATCAAGTTCCAAATATCAGATTTCTTGAAAGTTCTGTGAGTGGCACATAGTGACTTTCCTGCATTCAGAGGCTACAGCCAACCATCCCCTACTCAACAAGGCCTTTATCTCAGCTCTAGGAGGTGGCTCTATCATGGCTGCCTTACCTCAGCCCTAGATTTCTTGTTATCGTTATAGTTCTAGTGCCTATGGCATTTTTGTTTGCAGTTTGCATTTAATATGCATTTCCATGACGACTAATGCATTTACATAACTATTGATATGTTTATTGCAATCAACATTTTCATCTATCAGTACCTTCATATTTAATCTTATTTCATCTTCACAAGACCTTGGGAAGTAGGTATCTTATGCCCCATTTTATAATGAATAAACTAAAGTTCTGCTAAATGAAATGATTTATCAAGTTAAGTAATTTATTCAGGTACAAGAACATGGTAGATTTAGATTTTAAAATACTACCTTTGATTCCAAATAATACTGTTATTTCTACCACTTGTGCTAAATAATCATGGATGAGATGTAAAAATGGTAGTTTACTGTAACAATTTGACGAGATAGTGCTTCATTTGTGTAGAAACCATATATGAAACTATTGCAAAGGTCTATGAAAACATGATGAGGTTTCGGTCTAGGCAGTGAAGGCAGGAACAGCAACACCAACAATGAAACAACAACAGGAATCTGTTTTCCTTGAAGTTATTTAGGAAAGAAAAAGTTAAAATATAAATCATTAAAAAACTGGCTGCCTTATGAGTTTCTGAATTAAACTCATTCTGAAAGTCACCACTAACTTCTCATGTAATAGTTTCACATAACATCGGGTCATTACATTTTTAGGCATCATCAAATATAATGAAGAATAATATATTTGAAAACCGGTCTGATAAAAAAATTTGAAATTCAAATTCAGATATGGCTTCATTAAAAAGCAAAGAAATCCCAAAGCTGAACTTGTTCATTTCTTGCCTTGCAAATGATAATTTTTAAAAACTGAATGACAGATCAATGTGGGGAGATAATTCAAAAATCAGCACCACAAAGGAATTAAATATGATATAATTACATGTCAAATCTGTGAGCCAGACTCTAAGAACTGTGTATAAGAAACCAACCAAGGTTATTGGAAAGGACAGGAGGAATATACTCTTTTCTCCATATTCTGTCACTGTCAGTTCCTTACCTATCAACTCTACTGCCATCCACACCTCTCGTCCGCTGAGCCTGACTCAGGTAGAAGATGACCAACAAAAAACCCCAGATGCAATCCCGATATGATAATCTTAGATACAGACTCAGACAGATGTTCCTGACTTACGTAAATGCAGAATTTATTTTATTGTATGCAATTCTACTCCCCGGCACTCAATGTTATCAAGGTTGCAATTCATTCTTCCTCATAAAAGCTTGGTACCCTCGCCTCTCACACTGCTTTGTGAGCAGACTTTATGTAGTCTTCCTTCTTCCTGCCTTTAAAAATATTCACTCAGAAATATTAATATTTCTCTCCTTAGATAAGACTCAGATTAGCAGGGTATGACAAGCCGCACCTTTAGATACACTAGGATACGAGCCTATTTTGGGAAAACGTTTGTAGTGGGGAACGTGATTTAGTATTTTATCATGGAGACATTCTTCCCTACGAGCTTTTAAACTTATTTACGTTTAATAGTGTAAAAGTTTTTAATCCACTGAGGATCTCACTTTACTTTTATATGTGATCAGATTGATTGAGAAAATATTGGATGGTAGATTGAAAACTCATGTCATCATTGTTAGAATTCCATTTCACCTCAGTATACACTGAAGCCAGAAGAAAGCTGGAATTTACAATGTAATTAGTGTTATATATGACACTTCTTCCTGAATGCATGTAAACATAAAATATATATTTTTAAAGGTGATTATTTTCTTTCTTTAAAAAGATGACAATAATATAGCTGCCAATATATAGCTAGAAATTTAAGCTCTAGAATTAGTGATGCAGCTATTTTTAAATAAAACAATTTTCATGGAAAGCAAAGATTGACATGAGCCAGGCAGCTGTGGACCTTGGAGGAGAAAATGGATCAGTGACTAATTTTTGGTAATTGCTTTAAGTATTACATTGTGGCAAACACTCATTTTGCCTGTCAAACGGCTCATTACCATTTATCAAACCAAGACTTGAAAGAAGCAACTAAGAATAACCCTTTAAAAAAGTAAAACTACCTATGAATATTATTCATAATTTTAACAGGCATAACTAACATTTTAGCTTAAAATCTACATCAGCTGGTGAATAATTTATTTGCACTCATTTGACCCTAATAAATTCCTCAATATGAAAATTAGTAATATGACATCAAGTAATATGGCATCAAGGTATATAATTAATCTCACTGAATTTAGAATGAAAATATTGAGAAAGAATGAATAATCAGTTATTCTGTTAAGGTAATTTAAGGCACTGAGTCCATCCATAAGTTCAACTCAAAACACAGGAAGTAAGAATACTCTAGTGAAGAAAGAAAAAATAGAAACATAATCTGAATTCAGACTTATAATGTCCCTCAAAAGACTATTGTTCTACTTTTCACTTTTTCTCTTTTATTTATCCCAGTGTTTCTCTGTCAAATACCTGTTGTGTGGCTATCTGATAGCTACAACTTTTTACTTTATAGATTCATTTAATTAATTTTATGATCATTTATCTTTCACCTAATGGTTGACACCCTCAATCATTTAGAAATCATACACTAAGAAAGTATTATGTCCGGTGTCTGTTCTAAGATGCTGGGATTTGAAAGGGGGAGAGAATGGAATTTGTACTCTCCTGACCCTTCTCGTGCTCACCATTTCATTTTCCCTGGAACCATAGAATAGCATCAGTGACATTCTCCAAGGTTATTGCTTACCAAGTATTGTCCCTAGAATTCTACCTTCCCTAGTTGAGAGTGGTGTACCCAGTTGTTGTCTATAATAAGGTTTTGGGGGAGTTATTTCACTCTGTATTTTCTAAAAGTGACATGATGGTGAACTTTATGGGTCAACTATACTGAGCATAAACATTATTCTGGGTGTGTCTGTGAGAGAGTTTTTGAATGAGATAAACATGCGAATTTCTGCACTGAATAAAGCAGACTCCCTGTCTCAGTATGGGTGGGCTCATTCAATAAACTGATCACCTGAATAGAACAAAAAGACTGAGTAAGAAGAAACTCCTCTGAATAATGGACTTGAGTCAAAACATAGGTATTTTTCCAGCCTTCAGACTCATACTGAAAGACTGCAACCTCTTGGGTCTCAAGCCCACTGGCTTGTACACTGGAACATACACCATCAGATCTCCGACCTGGACTGGAACTACACATTGGCTCTCCAGCTTTTTTCTCTCTCACTCACATTCTACCTATGAATATTACACACACACACACACACACACACACACACACACACACACACACACTCACACATGCACACACACAGAGACTGCTGGTTCTGTTTTTCTGGAGAACCCTGACTAATAAAAGTGATAAAATGATATGTTAAGAATGATTCCACCATATTCTGTGTATATACAAACATACATATGGAAATGGGTGTGTATACACACACATACACACACACACACACATATGTATTTTTAGATTTTAGAACGAACACACACACACACACACACACACACACACACACACACACACACAAACATATAGTAGCCACCTTTTAACTGTGGGAGATATTTTTCAAGCACTCCAGCATATGTGGAAAACCACAAATAGCACCAAACTCTACACAGATGGTTTGATTCAACTTATACTTTTTCAGGTTTATGATGTGTTTGAGATGTAAACTCATTGTAAATATAGGTACATGTGAAGCTACAACGGTTTGACTTATAAATTTTGAACTTTACAGTGAGTTTAATGGAGTGTTCATGCATTTTCAGTTTATGACATTTTAGACATATGATGGGTTTATCAGAACATAACCTCATGAAAAGTCAAGGAGCATGTTTATAGACACGCACTAGTTTTTTAATATACATACATACCTATGATAAAGTTTAATTTGCAAATTAGGCACAACACACTTATACTTTGGGGCCATTATTAAATCAAATAAAGGTGATTAGAACACAATTTATACCATGATGGTGGATTTGATATCTGAGACAACTTCTAAGTGACTAGTAAGCAGGTGGCATTTACAGTATGGTTATACTGGACAGAAAATTTACATCCCAGGCAAGACAGAGTGACACAGCATGAGATTTCATTATTCTACCCAATAATGGCAGGAGATTTAAAACTTATGAATTGTTTTTTCTGAAGATGTCCACTTAATATTTTCAGACCACAGTTGACCGTGGGTAACTAAAATCTTGGAACATGAAACTGAGGGCAAATGGAGCATTATTATGTGTAACCATATAAATGTGTGTGTACATATATGGTACTAGATAACATTGGCATAATCTGAATTTAAATATATAATGAATAAATAAAAATGTATAAACCCTTAGCAAGGGGACATTACTGAGAGTATCCCTCAAGAGATTTATGCTCTAGTTTTCACTTTTTAAAAAATTTGTTCCAGGTTATTTCTTTTATCAATCAGCAAAAAGGTAGACTTTTTAGTCTCAGACTCTACTGAGTTGTCAGTCATGCTAAGGAGAGTTGGTTTAAAGAGTTCTGGGGGTAGGTAAGAGAGGTGTCACCTTTAAGTGTAAACTTGAGATTACTTTCTCTGTTTCTGTAAGACTTTAGCTGTATTTGCTCTATTCTGTGTTCTGTATTCTCTGCTGCTCTGGGTGTAGAGACAATATTTTACTAGTTTTGGTGGAATTGTTACTTTGTAATCAGAGTCTGAGATAACATTTTAACCTTATTGAGTAGAAGTATGGATGCCATAACTCTTCCATTTTAAGACCTTCATATTTTCTTTCAAGAAAGAGTTATTTGGAGGTGGTGATATTTAATCAGTTCACACTCATAATTTCTAATGAGTTCATTGGAGAACAATGGGAAATAAGATTATACAACTAAAGTAGAGTAAATTGATGGAGGGTCTCAAACTCCAACTGATGTGGACTCATCGTGAACAGCAATGAACAGCATTTCAAAGTTTTAATTGGAACAGTGATATAATATAGGGTTCAGTCTGAGATATTGCAGGTAAAGTATAATTGACAAAGAATATTACAAGGAAGATGTAGAAAAATACTTTTGGAAAACGAGGAAGAGCTTTTAATGTAAAATATATTACTATTTCCTTTGAGAGGACTAAATACATCTTTTTATATATCTCCATATATTTGCAAATCACACACATTGGAGGAGAATATTCTTTAAAAATACATAGCATAACACTTATGAAAATATATAAAATGATGTGCTAAAGACATATAACAAAAAAAAGAAATCATCAACAACAACTAGATAATTGTGGTCAAATAAATTTTAGAAACAATGGTTTTAAAAAATTAAGCAACTTTCTTAGTTAGATTTCTCAAAGCATGTGATACACTAATGTTCATTGTGTATCACCCAGATAGGGATATTTTTTGCAAAAGATGTTTGGCCATCAAATCCTTTTTTGCATGAAATACCTTTCCTTGCCTGTGCCCTAAATAACTTCAGTTTGAGGAATGATAACTAAGACCATCGTAATTCTAATATAAATTATTTTTCTTATGTGTGTATATTTGTAAACTAACACGAAAAGATTTTTTTAATTGAACACAAAACAATATTTTTGTAACTTTGGTTCAATTCTGCAAATTTTTTAGTAATGTTATGTTGTCTGTGATTATACATTTGTATTGAGCAATATGGAGTGTGAAAGAGACCACCAGAGGTTGAGACTTTTAGATCATAATCAAGTACCTTTCATAATCCTGGTTACAGAACTCACCAATAATCATTTATACTTTTATTAGCTAACATTTACTGTATTCATTCCATGTGCCAGAGGAAAAAATAATGAATGATCACACAACAAACTTATCAACATATTATTTGCATATTTGTAAAGTATATTGATCAATTTAAAATATCTGGGTTTTTTTTTTCACCTTATCCTTTGTGACTAATATAAGGTTATGAATACAAATGACTCCCCTCTGGGAATTCATATAAAAAAGCAAAAAACATCTGAATCAATTTTGAAATATAGACAGTTATCAGGTTATGTTCAATTATGGAAGTTTCCCTTAAAAAAAGATAAGTTTCTCTTTTGATTGTCATGTTCTATTCTTAGTGTCATGGCTAAAAATTGAACTTTATTTTTTTAACTGGAGCTGAGATCTTGCTGTGTTGGCCAAGCTGGTCTCAAACTCCCGGGCTCTAGTGATCCTCCTTCCTGTCTTGGCCTCCCAAAGTTGCTGTGAACTGTGAACTTTGGTGTCACATTGCTCTAAGTTTTTGTGTTTTTGTTGTTGTTTTTAATCTCAAGTTGGCCTGTTCATTTGTGTGAGGTTGGAAAAGTTGATTTCCTTCTCTGAACCTTTGATATGGTAAATGGGCAATAATTCCTGTGATTTATGGCTGTAGATTCTCATATGTAAAGAACCTACATAATGATTAGCAGCATTTGGGTGCTCAGTGTAAATTTTAACTACGAAGAAGATGATAGAGATGATAAATAATTGAAGAGTAATCTGCTGACATGAAGAATGAATTAGAGAGAGGGAATATTGGATGTAAAAAGGATGCTAAAAGACTAATTCGATGAAAATGAGAAGACAATGAGGGAACAAATTTGAGACATATCATGTAATAAACTATCAACAGCTTTTAGTGGTTAACATTTGAAAGGAGATGGAACTTTGCTTTTAGTTCACTACACTTTTTACATAATGTGTGTGGTCAGTAATCTTAGCAGTAATGGAAGACTAGGAGGTTTGGATACTGAACAGGGGATGTTCAGTGGGGGTGAGAATTAACAATGTTCATGTGTCTTCTAAGAAGACAAAAGCTGAACCCCTACTTCTCATGGCAGCGCTCAGTCACACACTGAGAGTGGTCAACAACATCTACTTTAAAAATCAAGATCTGACACCTTACAGTCAATTTCTTCTTTTCTTTCCAAGTATTCATATTGTTACTTCCACTTGGCATATTATGTTTATCCACTAAAACCATCCAGCTAAGGTCATGTTAAAAAGTCAAGTTTGCTCACTAATTCCATGTGTATCATTGTTTGGTGTGAGTAGAGCTTCTATACATCAGCCTTGCCTAACTAAGTGCACATACCTGTGATTCACATGGATATAACTGCAGGGGAACTTTATGAGTTGTTAAACTCTTATAGCAACAACAACAAAAAGAATTTTCCATAACAGTAGCGGTGATTTGTTCAAAAAATTCAGTACTTGATGTGTTCTTTGTAACTTCTTGAGACTATAAAAATGAGTTGTAAACACTGGCTTCTGATCCTTGAAATTTGCAAGTGAGAAAGCAGAATTGTGTACAAAGGGAAAGTGTGTAGAGTGAAATAAGAAAGGAAGAAATTAAAGCTTGCTTTAATGCAGTGTCTTGCTCAATTGCTTCGCATTTTTCCCTCCATTTTTGCTCTTTTGTTTCCTTTGGAAGTGCAGTCGTTTATTTAGAAATAATCCAAATTGTTATTTTTTTAAATTTTCAGAAGAACCCAGACATAAATTGAAGAGCATCAAAAATAATCTGTGTCTGTACAGTCATTTGTATAGCTTAGTATTAATATTGTACGATCACGGCATTCAATAAAAAAGTTAATACAATAAAAATAATAATACTGGGCAAAAGCATAAAACATTCTGCAGTTCTGCATGTTTATATTCAGCACACATTGAGAGAACTTGATAAAAAACTTACTGAATTCAGAATAATGGCTACTGTGACTCAAAGTTGTGTAAATGACTACAGCATAGTAAGAACAATTGCTACTAAGGATCTTATTTTCTGATAAGAAAACTGAGGTGTAGATAATTTATTTTCTTGTTCAAAGACACAGATGAGGCACAGGAGGTCTGTAAGTCTATACGCCTGTGGTGGTCATGGTGGTTGACTCCCCATATCATTTGCTCTTTGGATCATTAGTTTAATACAACCTAATAATCCCATTCCTCTTATTAGTGCCTAGCATCAGATAACCAACTGGTCTAACGTGACATCGAGAGAATGTTACTGAGAAAGTTTTTCTTATTCCTAAAAATAGTGACATAAAAAAGATGGTCCCTCCTTCTTTCTGAACATTGCTGGGTCTTCATATGACTCCTAGAAACTCAAAAGTCAGCATACAACCTTGTTAGTAAGGCTAGGCTAAGGGCAATGTGCATCAGAGTCAAAGCTTCTTACACATATCTATCCTGTGATATTATTTTTTTATTGTACAGACTAGTTGAAATGCACCCTGTTCATGAATAAAGACGCTCTGTAATGCCAACTATGACCCACTTGGTTATTGTTGTCACGGAATCTGTCTATACCATCACAAACTTTTGACAAAATGAAGAAAATTCAGTAAGTCAACAGACTCCTTGGATATGTGTGACTTTCAGTTTTCATCTGGAAGTATTATGGTGTCACAGAGAAACAAATTAACTGATGCAGAATATGTTTGGGTATCTAACAGGTAGGTTTTATTTCTTCTTGAATGACACTGCATACTCAATAAATAAATTGAATTTAATCTTATCTTATATTTTGGTACTCCAACTTACTTATATCTTTTATGTTTGGAAAACAGTTCTTACATAAAAAATTGAAAGAATAGGGGAAATATTGTCCAATGACACCAAAAAACCATTGAGAATTTTGTGAAACTTAAAAAGCAACGACTACATAAAAAAACTAGTTTTACTACTAGTCAGATGTTACCCCATTATAGGCATTCTTCCTTGTTTAGGAGTTTGACACAATTTCAGTTTTGGCAGATGTTTCATTTGGTTTTTGTTCCAATAATGTCAGAGCTTGATTTAACTAAAGTCTGTTGTAATGTGTGACTGGCAGTCAAATAGCAATTCCCTAGCAATGGGGCTATATATTTGAGCTGTTACAGCCACCCATTGCCACTGTTCTCACAGAATCTGTTGTTTGTAGTTACTCTTGTGAGATCTTGCTTTATGAGCTGAAACACTGACATGGGAAAGGGGGGTGGGGGAAAAAAGCAAAGGGCAAACCTAGAGAGGGATAATCTAGAAATGTAGTTTATGCTATCTAGTAAATAAAACCAATCTAGGTGAAGGGGCATTTTTAGGCAGGGAGACATGAACAAAAGGCCTAAAGCCAAGAGGCAATAGTAAATCCAGAGAGAAAATCTCTATTTGAGTGTGAGAAGAACATGGGTTTGGGATTCAAACAGGTTTAGATGAAAAGTCTATCTCTCTCATTTCCTGGCCTTTGGCTTAGCCCATTTTATTTCATTATTCTGAGTCTCAGTTCTTTCATATTTGTAACTGAAAAAAAATCTATCTCAAAGGAAAAAAATGTGCCAAAAAGATTTCCTGAACAGCCTGTGTTTACTCCCAATTCTAATTTGTTACTATTGTCATAGATATTTGGGAAGTCTCTAAAAGTAAGCAGAAGTAAAATCCTATGTCCAGAAACCTTAGACAAGAAAAAGTATTGCAATCAAGCAAAGAGTGTTTGACCACTTACCCTAAAGGAGTTTTCTGTTTACTCTCTGCTATTTTATGTCTCTTGTCATAAATGGATGCTAATGGCCTAAAGGAAGTAGGATGCACTACTAATTTTTATTCCACCAAGTGAGAAAGGCTATGCCTATATATGTGTATATGTATTATACGTGTATATATAGTATGCTGCATGTGTGTATATTATATATATGTATGTATGTGAATATGTATATCTTTGACCTTGGCGAACATTTTTATTAACAATATAATTGAAATCAAGTGAGTTGCTTTCAAATCCTGCTTATTTTCTTCAAAATTTATACCCAGCCAATGTATCACATTTTAGTCTCAAGTCAATGGCATTAATAACTTAGTTCCCTATACACAGAGAATAGGCCCCAGTAGATGCTTGAAACTACAGATAATGCAAACCCTGCCTATACTATGTTTTTTCCTATACATGTATACCTACTATAAAGTTTAATTTATTAATTAGGCATAGTAAGAGAGTAACAACTAATAATAAAATAAGACTAATATAACAATATACTATAACAAAAGTTACTTTTTCTTTCTTAAGAGAAAAATCTGTTACTTTTTCACTTAAATAACTTTATGGCTTCTTTTTGGCACATCTTAATTGCTGTCATCACTACCCTTGTGTTTTAGGATGGCTATTAAGTAGAATAAGTGCTACTTGAACACAGGCACTGTGACACTGAGACAGTCAATGTGTTAACCGAGCCACCTATTAAATGACTAATGGATGGATAGCATATGTAGCCTTGCTATGCTGTACAAAGGCATGATTCATGTCCTGGGTAGAATACACTGGGACAGAGGGAGATTTTTGTCATGCTATTCCAAACAGCTTGCAGTTTAAGACATGAATATTTTATTTCTGGAATTTCCTATTGAATATTTTTAGACCTCATTTGACCTCGAGTAACTGAAACCATAGAAAACAAAACTTTGGATAAGGGGAGACCAGTGTACAAGAAGACATAAACTGCAAATCTCTGTATCAATAGAAATTGAAATCAGTAACTAGAAAATGTGTATAATCCTTGACTAGTAAATATATAGGCACTAAGTACTCAACAAACAATGAAAGAAGTGAAGATAAAGAGAGAGAAAAACAATTTTTTTAGTATCACTCTAAGCCAGGTACCATGCCAGTTATCTTAAAGATGCCCACACTTGATTTATTTAGTCTCTCAATAACCTTGCAATACACTACTGTCATATCTATTTTACAATGAGATCAGTACTACAGTGGTAGGCTCATAAAGTAGCAGAGTTAGAATTAGCATTCCAGTTGATCAAATTCCACCAAACTTCACACTCTCCACACAACGATTAGTGTCCTATATGGAGGAGGCAGTTGGTAGAATAGGTGGGGACGGTTTCTAAAGCAAAGGGTAAATTTTAACATTTTTAATGATAAATTTAATTAAGACACCACCCAGCAATTGATCTTAATTGGTCAGTCTAGACTGCTAATCTTGAGTTCAGTAATGAGAAGTTAATTTGGAGTGGCAAAGAGATGCAGATAATGTATAGAAGGTCACAATAAACAGGCAGTGATCTGTCTGAAGTATATTTTTGTGAGGGTGTTTTAGTGACACTCTTTCCTAATTTTGCTTGCTAGTAAAGTATCAGAATTCAAGGAATTCAAGACAAAATTCTGGTAACTGTAACAGGACTATCTTTTTATTGAACCCTGTTCTAATAATCTTTAGTATAAAGGAAAATTTAATATGATGGCATTCTACTGTTTATTGTTATCCATGTAATTAAGAAAAGATTATATTTTCATTGACTAGCTCAAGGTTTCTCATTCATTACCATAATATAGTGGTTTTTATTCTCTTATTATGTTGGTAAGTGATTTATATGTTAAAAAATTCTCAGTGAGTTAAAAGTTACTTTCAATCATTTCTATAATAAAATGTAATCATTTTCAAGTACTGGAAACTGAGGAAGAAAGAATGTAGGTTCTGTAATTTATATAACTTCTGCCTTACACTATCTCTGATCTACTCATAGATGCCCTGAGAAAACACAGCAGGGATAGAGAATGAGAATGCTGTAGAAATTACTTAGATAAGTCTTATTTTCCCAACATTCATAATCTAAAAAGAAAATTGAAATTTTAGAAAATCATAGGAATAATATTATGTATTTATTTTTCATCTTTATAGTTACTGAATTTAAGAATCATAACACATGAATAAAACTCTCATCATAAAAATCATACCAGCTTTCAAGAATATTGCTGACCATGTGGTCCTCTCAAAGATTTTAAAAACCTTCAAGGGATAGTTGTTGTTTTTTTTTCCTCAATAGAAATTTTCAAGTGGTAAGGTAAAAGCTGTAGAGTGGCTTGCAGCCTAACTTCAACCAGAAAATGTGCTTTATTTGGTCTGCACAATTTTATTTTAATTGAATTATGTAATTTTAAATTTAACATAAGACTGGATAGATATCCAAAGCCTTGGAAGAAAATTGTTCAAATCAATATCGTCTTAATGAGAGTGTGATTGTTTAAAATAAAATGAACCCAGCACATGTAGACTTAAAGGGAAGAACACAAACTAAGACCTCTAGATGTGACTTGTGGAGTTCTTGGTTTAAAGATTGTAGCATAATTAGTATACATATACACATAAATATATATGTGTGTACATGAATACTTATATATGTTATATACAGAGGGTGCCAAAACATGACTTTCAAAAATGTGTACATATTGTTTCATGCCCACATATACATATATATGTATGCTGACTAGTATATAATCTATACATATGTATGTTAACTGTGTATATAATTCATATATATATATATATATATATGAATACATATATAGATGTGGATTTTCTAGACTAGTTAACCAGAGTCCACCCTCTGCAGGTTTTCTTAGAAAGACAAAGAAAACTGCTGTCAACTTTAATCTTCATCTGTTCTACCCAAGTTGTTTTCAAGTTTCCCTAAGGAAGGTTCTGTGGGATACAATACTGTTATGAGGAGCTCTGTACACAACACTAACTTTTGTCTTTATTCAGACAGCAAAATGGTAAGAAAATTAAGAGTTTCAAAAGCATGTGCTAGAGAAAAAGCCAATGATTCATGTACAAAATCATTTGCTAATACCTCAAAAAAATCATAATGCAGGAGTATCCAGTCACATAAAAACCTCTTTGAAGAAATTGAACGTGTGACTCATGAATACTCTCAGTCACTAAGTTCAAAAAAATTGAGATGGAATTTTCCATAGTAACAAATTTTATCTGATGGAGCGAATCCCACTGACATACACAGGAGACCCACAAGTTTCTTGAGAACTGTGTAATAACAGCAACAGTGCCAGCGTGGAGTGTATCCCACATTATGCAAATAAGCTCAGTGTAATTACAAGATTCCTTAATAGTGGAAGAGGGAGGCGTAGGAAGGACAATCAGACAGATGGCAACATGAGAAAAAAATCAACAAGAGTTATATTGACTTTAAAGAATGAATAAGGCAGGGAATTGAAGATGGATGATCCTTATCAATTTTGTTAAAATCCAAATCCTGTTCATGATAAAAACTCACCAATAAAAGGAAATTCCCTCAACATGATAAAGACCACATTCAAAAACAACAAATAAGCGAACATATAGCCATTAGATATAAAAATGAAAACTGGTTGCTTTCCCTATAAGATTGAAAATAAAATGAAAATGTCCACATTCACTAGTGTTATTGAACAAAGTACTGTAATTTTTACCCAGTTCAATAAAACAGGAATAAAACAAAGTCATTCAGAGTGGAGAGGAAGAAATAAATCTGTTCTTATTGCATATAGCATGATTGTCTACATAGAACATTCTGAGAAATTTACAAAAGAAATTTATTTTAAACCAAATAAATGAGATTCCCAAGTTCACACAGTGAACATGTTAGAATCAGTTGCATTTTTATATACTAACATGAGACTCTAGAAATTGTAGAAACCAAAATTAAAAACACAATATTATTTATAATCACTTAAAAATAAATAAAATACTTAGATATGCTTATCAAAAAACATGTATAGCCACTGTGTGTGGAAAATTACATATGCAGATAAAACAAACCAATGAAGTTATGGATTATTGACTGGTATGCATAACTCGATCGTAAATTGTAAAGATTCAACATAATAAGGATGTCAGTATCTCCCAAGTAGGTCTATAGGTTTAAAATAATTTCTATAAAAATCTCAAAATGAATTTTTGTAGACACAGATGATCATATTCTAAATTTTTCATGGTAAGTTAAAGGCATTACTACAGTTGAAACAATATTAACAAAGAGAAACAAAGTAGATATAATAATTCTACTAAATATTAACACTTATTTTATAGCATCAAAAACTAAGACAGTGCAGTATTCGCGGAAGAACAATGGAACAATCAAGCAGAATAGAGGGCCTAGGCATAGTTTTACACAAGTGTGTTTAAGTGGTTTTTGAGAAAGAAACAAAATTCTTAAAAAGATGGGTATTTAGTAATAACTCCTACTTTTTAAAATTAGTGTTAGCATGGTACAACATTCTCCATTTCTTTACTCCTTAAATCTATTTGTGTCATAAAATTTAAAGTGGGTTTCTTGCAGACAACACATAACTGGGACTTTTTTCACCCACTCTGACAATATCTTGCTTTTAATTTGTGTATTTAGACATTCAGATTTAAAGTTATTGTTGATATAGTTGGCTTACTATATATTGATTTTTTTTTCCTATTCTTTTCATGTGGGCTTTTGCAGAGCAAAAGTTTTTATTGTGATGAGGTAAAATTTTAAAAATATTTTGCCCTACGAATTGTAGTGTGGAGTTTTACCTAGTTTCAGATCTCAACTACTTTCTCTTTTTTAATAAGAGTATTATTGTTTTATGTTTTGCATGTAAGGATATAATTTGTTTTGACTTAATTTTTATAAGCTATAAAATTGAGATTGAGGTTGATGTTTATGCCTATGGATTTCCAATTGCTACAACATTTGTCGAAAAGTTTGTGTTTTCTTCATTGAATTTTATGTTTATTTCCCAAATGAATGAATAGGCAAAAACTGATGGAACTGCAAGGAGAAAGAGAAAAAAAAAAAACACTATTTTTGTTGGGGACTTTAATGCATATCTATTAGTAAACTGACATACATAGCAATCTGCAAACACTAATGACATTGATGAACAACATTAATCAACTGGATTCAATTGATATTTTTAGAATACTTCATTTAACAACAGCAGAATATAATCTTCTCAAGTTCACATAGCACATTCACCAAAATAGAACACATTTGGGACCATAAAACACACCTTAACAAAGTTAAAAGTATTGAAACCATATATACTATGCTTCACAACACAGTAGAATTAAACCAATAAATAACAGAAAGAAAGATAAAAAGTTTCAAAATATTTACAGATTAAACAACACATTTCCAAGTAACATGTGGGTGAAAGTAAAGAGCCTTAAAATAATATTTATAAATATATATATATATACACACACAATTTGAGTCATGGGTCTCACTCTGTCGCCCAAGCTGGAATGCAGTGGCACAATCACAGCTCACCACAACCTCAAACTTCTGGGCTGTAGCTGTCTTCCTGCCTCAGCCTCCTGAGTAGCTAGGACTACAAGTGCATGTCACCATGCCTGGCTAATTTATTTTATTTCCTGTAGGGACAAGTTCTTACTATGTTGCTCAGGATGGTCTCAAACTCCGGAGCTCAAGCAATCCTCTCTCTTCATCTGTCAAAGTGCTGGAATTACAGGTATGAGTCACTGCACCAAGAATAAAAAAAAAATTGAATTAAATATTATGGAAATAAAAATATTCTTATCAAAATTTATAAAATGCAGTGAAAGCACTGATTAGAGAAAATTTTGTAGCATTGAATGCAGTAATCGGAAAAGAAGAACAATCTAAACTCATCCTAAACGTTTGGAAACTAGAGATAAGAAAAACATCAACACACTATGGAAATTTGATTTGTGGAAATTTAGTAACTTCAATGAAATGAACAAATTTCCTGAATATCCCAATCCAACAAACCACATAAATAGAGAAATAATCTGAAAAAAAATATATCCATTTAAAAGTGACCTCTCACAGAAACAAAGATCAGAATATCACATGTTCATATAATGGACCTTGAACATCCAATGTAATACTATAAGAAAATGACTGACGGTACTGGGAAATTATGGGGGGGGAGGGGATTAACAGTAGCAAATATCTGTCTGGGGATGGGGAAACACCTCTTATCAACAGGGTGCCCGAATGAAATGTAATTGTACACCTAACCCTTAACTGTACCCCACAAAACCATAATAAAAAATACTGATTAATTATTTAAAAAAAATCACTAATGAATACCTTTCCAAAAGAAAAAGTTCCAGGGTGAGATGAATTCACTAGTAAATTTTTCCTAACACTAAAGGAAGAAATAATACCAATTTTCTAGAACCTCTTTCAGAAAATAGAATCAAAGGCAATACTTTCTACTATATCTTATGAGACTGTCATGATCTATTATAGTAGATAAAGACATTACAAGAAAGGAAAACCATAGAACAACATCTCTCATGAGCATATATGCAAAAATCCTCCACAAAATTTTAGCAAGTTGAGCTCAACAATGTACACACATACTCACATACTGTGACCAAGTGTGTGTTTTGACCAATTTTGCAAGGTTAGTTCAACATTTGGAAAATCAATCAATGTAATTAATCCTATCTGCAGAGCAAAGAAGAAAATTAATATAAATTAAATAAAAGCAGAAAGCCCCTGTAAAAAAAAAAAATCAACACCTATTAATAACAAAATCTCTAGTAACCTAGGATACTGTGGGCATTTTTAACTTGGTCAAAAAATCTGCAAAACTTCTATCATTAACAGCATATTTAATGGTGAGAAATTAGATGGTTTCCACCTAAGACTCAGAACAAGGCTTCTATTCTCAGCTCTTCTGGGTAACATCATAGTAGACATTCTAGCTCATACAACAAGAAAAAGAAATAAAAACCATATAGATTAGAAAGAATTAAATAAAGCTCTCATTCACAGATGATATTATTATCTATATAGAAAATTGCAAAGAATCCACACAAAAAAATCCCTGCAATTAGTAATTGATTATACCAAGTTTGCAGAATATGAGGTAACACAAAAGTCTTTCCTTTCCCATACACTAGCAAAAAAAAAAAAAAGTTGAAATTTAAAATTAAATTAAAATGAAATTGGTATTTCATTAGCACAAAAAAGAAATACTTAAATCAAACAAAATTTCTATAAGATCTATATGAAGAAACTTACAAATGGTGTTGGAAAAACAAAGAATTTCTGAATAAATGAAGAGAAATTGCATGTTCATTGATAGGAGGACTCAATATTGTTAAGATGTAATTCTTTCCATTTTAAAAAAGAGATTAACTTTATTCCCAATCAAAATCCCAGCAATCCTTTTTGTATAAGTAAACAAGCTAATTCTAAAGTTAATGTGAAAGGGCAAAACACACAGAAAACTCAACACAATATGGAAGCAGGAGGAGGAGGAGGAAGAAGATGACAAGGTCATTCTCTAATTCAAGACTTACTATAAAGTTACAGTAATCAAGGAAAAAACAACAGATGCATAATCGACGGAGCAGAATGAAGAATCAAAAAATAAATAGTTGCACAATTTGATTAAATGATATTTGACAAAGGTGCCAAGACAATTCAACGTTGAAAGGATAGACTTTTCAACAAACGGTGCCAGCATCAATGTGATAAAAAAATTAAATCCAGATATACACTTTACTCTTCTCCCAAAATTAACTTGAAATGGACCATTGACATAAATTAAAATGTAAAACTATTAAACATCTATTATATAACATAAGTACAAATCTAAGTGACCTTGATTTTGGTGATTAGTTTTTAGTTGATGTCAAAAGCACAATCCATGGAAAAAAAATAACAAATTGGACTCATTAGAATTAAAACACCTGCTCTTTGAAAGACACTGTTAAGGAAATGAAAATAGGAACCACAGACTCGGAGAAAATATTTCTAAAACACCTAGCTAATAAAGAGTTTTAACCCCCAATATACAAAGAACTATTAAAAATTTGTGATAAAGGTATTGAAAATATTTTAAATATTTTAAAATGAGCACAAGAGAGATCTTAGTGAGGTCACTGAAGATGCACAGTTGGAAAATAGGCATATGCATCTTTCATATGCTAGGCATCATATAACATTAAGAAATTATAATTGATGCCAGTAATCAGATGTTATTACACTCCTAATAAAATGACTATACTAAAAATAATGACGATATTCAATGCTTGCAGGGATCTGAGCAACAAGATATCTCTCTCATTGTTAGTGGAGATGTAACATCATACAGAAACTCTGGAAGACAATTTAGTATCTGCTTAAATTACTAAATATACAACTATCATATTCATCAACTTCACTTCTTGGTATACATTTCAGGTAAGTACAAATATATGTATACATAAACATTTACATGAACATTTATACAATTTGATTTTCATTGGTCTATATGCCTGGTTATTGTACCAGTGCCAGGTAGTTTTCATTATTGTAGTCTTATGATAAGTTTTAAAGTCTGAGAGAGTGATACCTCTTGCTTTGTTTATTTTGCTGAGTATTGTTTTGGCTATTCATGGTCATTTTTGTTTCCATATGAATTTCTGTATTGTTGTTTCCAGGTCTGAGAAGAATTATGATGGTAACTTAATGAGCAATGCATTGAATCTGTAGATTGCCTTGGGTAGGTGGACATCTTAATGTTGATTCTTCCAGTCCAAATACCTAAATATAAAACCTCAAACTATAAGAATCTTAGAAAACACAGAGATACTCTTACAGAAATTGGAATAGGCAATCAATTGCTGAACAAACCCCAAAAGCCCATGTCATAAGAGATAAGATAGAAAAATGAGATCTAATCAAACTGAAAAGCTTCTGCAAAGCAAAAGCAACCAGCAAGAAAGGGGGAGACAGCCCACAGAATGGGAAAAAATATTTGCCAACTGTATATCTGACAAAGACCTAACATCCAAATACAAACAAAAAAATCGAACAGTCCCATTAAAAAGTGAGTGAAAGCCATGAACAGACACTTCTCAAAAGACGACATACAGACGGCCAATAGACACATGAAAAAATGCTCAGTCTCACTAATCATGAGAGAGAAATGTAAGTCAAAACCACACTGAGGTACCACCTAACTCCGGTAAGAATGGCCATCATTAATGAAACAAAAAGTAACAGATGCTGGTGAGGATGCGGAGAAAGGAAACACATCTACATTGTCGGTGGGAATGCAAACTAGTTCAACCTCTAAGGAAAACATTGTGATGATTTCTAAAAGAACTAGAAATTGCCCTTCCATATGACCCAGCAATCCCCTTCTGGGAATATGCCTGGAGAAATTCAAACTATTCTACAGAAAAGACACTTGTGCACACATGTTTATTGAAGCACTATCCATGATAACAAAATACATGAAACCAGCCATGCTGCCCATTAAAAGTGGACTAGATTTTTTAAAATGTGGTTCATATACATGATGGAATATTATGTAGCCACAAGAAGGACAAAATTATGGACTTTGCAGCAACTTGGATGGATTTAGAGTATATCATATTCAGCAATCTATCAGAGAAACAAAGAACTGAGTAGCACATGTTCTCACTCATAAATGGACCCTGAACATGTAGCATAATACTACAAGAAAAAAAAGATTGGCAGTAGTGGGACACTGCCGTGAAGGTAGGGAGAAGGTGCACATAACATCAGTAAATATGCCTGATACTAATCCAGGTAAAGTGAGTTCTAATTGGAGGCCCAAACTTCACCTCTGCATAAATCACTTATGTATCCAATCCTGACTTTCACGCTACATCTTTAAAATTAAAAAATAAAAATAAAAAATGGAGAAACTTTGATCCAAAATTGGTTGCCTACTTCAATGTGCATAAGGGTGTCTGTCTCCTGCATTTCTTCTAAGATTCTTATAGTTTGAGGTTTTATGTTCAGGTCTTTGATTCATTTAGAGTTGATTTTTGTATATAGTGATAGGTAGGAGTCCTGTTTTATTCTTTTGCCTGTGGTCAAACAGTTTTCCCAGCACCATTTGCTAAATAAGGTCTTCACTGGTTGTTGTTGATGGCTTTGTCAAAGATTAGTTGGTTGAGAGATCGAGTTTTTGCTTCCAGGATCTCTGTTCTGTTCCATTGGTCTATATGCCTATTCTTTCACCAGTACCGGGGTATTTTGATTGTTGTAGCCTTGTAGTGAAGTTTAAAGTCTGGACGTGTGATATCTCTCATTTTGTCTGTTTTGCTGAGGATTGTTTTGGCCATCTGTGTTCCTTTTTGTTTCCATATGTTTCTGTATTGCTGTTTCTAGGTCTGAGAATAATGATGGTGGCAATTTAATGGATATTGCACTGAATCTGTAGACTGCCTTTGGTAGGATGGACATCTTGATAATACTGATTCTTCCAATCCATGATCACGTAATGTTTTTCCATTTGTTTGAGTTCTCTGATTTCTTTGAGCAGTGTTTTGTAGTTCTTGTTGTAAAGGTCTTTTGCCTCTCTGGTTAGGAAAATGCCAAGGTATTTCATTTTGTGTGTCTGTGTGGCTATTGTGAATGGGGTTGTGCTTTTTATTTTGTTTTTTGCCTATTTGTTATTTATGTATTGATTTCACTGTCTTTTACACATTGATTTCATATCCCAAAACCTTACCAAAGTCATTTATAGGTGCAAGGGGGGTTTTGATAGACTCCCTTTGGTTTTTCAGGTATAAGATCATATCATCTGCAACAAGAGTCAACTTAACTTCCTCTTTTCCTAATTGGACATCTCTGATTTCCTTCTCTTGCCTAATTACTCTAGCAAGGACTTCAAACACTATGTTGAACTGGAGGGCTGAGAGTGGGCAAGCTTGTCTTATTTCGTTTTCAGGGGAAATGCTTTTAACTTTGGTCCATAGAGCAATATGTTGACTGTGGGCTTATCATAGATGGCACTTACTATTTTGAGGAATGTTTCTTCCATGTCTAGGTGTTCAAGGGTATTTTTTCACTAAGGGATGCTAGATTTTGTTGAAAGCTTTTTCTGTTTCTAATGATATAATCATGTGTTTCTTGTTTTTACAACGGTTAATGTATTGAATTATGTTTATGGTCTTATGGATATTGAACCAGTCCTGCATTTCGAGAATGAATTTTTCCTGGTCATAGTGAGTGATTCCTGAGATGTGTCATTGGATATGATTTGCTAGAATCTTCTTGAAAAAATTTTGCATCTGTGTTTATCAAGGAGACTGGCCTGTAATTCTTTCCTTTTTGAGTCTTTACCAGGTTTTGGTGTTGGTGGGAGGCTTGCTTCATAAAATGATTTACAGAGAGTTCTATCTTTATTGATTGTCCAATGTACTTCCAGTAAAATTGGCATCAGCTCCTCCTTGTATGTTTTATAGAATTCAGTTGGAAAGACACCAAATCGAGGTCCTTTTTTTCCTTGTATGTAGATTTTTTAAGATGAAGTCGAATTCTTGGATTGTTATTGGTCTTTTAGGGTTTCAATTTCTTCTTGTTTCAACATTAGAAGATTGTGTGATGTCAGAAAGCCCTCCATTTCCTTTAGGATTTTCAATAGCAAATGACACAAAAGATAAGATAGACAAGTGGGACCTCAGAGGCAGACTGAAAAGCTTTTGCAAAGCAAAAGAAACCACCAAGAGAACGGGAAGACAACCCTCAGAATGGGAAAAAAAATATTTGATAATTTTATATCCGACAAAGTCCTAACATTGAGGATCTACAAGGAACTCAAACAAGCCTAAAGAAAAAGCAAAGCAAACAAACAAACAAAAAGCCCTATTTAAAAATGGGCAGAGAACGAGCCGGGCTCGGTGGCTCAGCCTGTAATCCCGCGCCCTTGGGAGGCTGAGGTGAGTGGATTGCCTGAGCCCGCGGGTTCGAGACCCTCCTGGGCAGCGAGACCTCATCTCTACAATAAATCAAAAAATCAGCCGGGCGTGGTAGCGCGCGCCTGTAGTTCCAGCTACTTGGAAGGCTGAGGCGGAAGGTTCGCCGGAGCCCGGCAGGCGAGGCTGCGGTGGCCGAGAGCGGCACTGCACTCCAGTCTGGGCGACCGTGTGAGACTCCAACTCAAAAAGAAAAAATAAAAAATGGGCAGAGGACATGAATAGACACTTCTCAAAAGAAGACATATGAGCAGCCAACAGAAACACACAAAAATGAGCAGCCTCACTAATCATCAGAGAAATGCAAACCTAAACCACACCGAGAATAATACCTTACCCCAGTAAGGATGGCCATTGGTAATAAATCAAAAAAAAGAAAAATAGATACTGATGCAGGTGCAGAGAAAAGGGGACACTTCTACACTGTTGATGGGAGTGCAACCTTGCCCAAACACTATGGAAAACAGTTGGTGCTATCAAAAGGAACTAGAAATTGACTTTCCATACGATCCAGCAATCCCCCTCCTGGGAATATACCTGGAGAAACACAAATCATTCTGCAAAAAAGACAACTGCACACACATGTTTATTGCCACACTATTCATAATAGCAAAAACGTGGAATTAATCCTACTGCCCATCAAAAGTAGACTGGATAAGAAAACGTGGTACACATGCATGATGGAACATTGCACAGCCATAAAGAAGGACAAAAGCGTGGTCTTCTCAGCAAATTGGATGGAGCTGGAGATGGTTATTCTTAGTCATCTATCACAGAAACGAAGAACGGAATACCACATGTTCTCACTCATAAGTGGGACATGACCATTACACATAATAATACAAGAAAAGGCTCAGCAGCCATGGGAGAGGAAGAGGGAGGACATGAGACAGGAGGTAGTCAGACCTGGCTAGGCAGATAGAAAGAGAGGATCTCTAAGAAAGGTAATGCCCACATGAGCATCCCTGCACCGCCCCTGTTATGCACCGACAGTTGATCAGTGAGGTTAAGAACTTCCTCTTATACCAAGATGCTTCCTCAAAAGGGACTGTCCCAATTCAGACACAGGCACAATAGCTCAAATAAATGTCCTTAACTTGACCTAAGCTCATTATAATATCATTAGCATAAAATGACCCTAAGGGAGCCTCCTATTCCCATCATATACCTGACAGTCTTGACAGTAGCAGTATAACCCTGTATGGTCTAAAACTAAGGGAAAGACCTCCCCAAAACAAAGCCCTCAGCATCCCTAAGTATAAAAATTAGAGCTCAACAGTAGTTGGGTGCAGAAGCAGCAGCTTCTAATGGCTGTTTCTGCCCACTCTCCCCTCTGGAGCATATAGTATTGTTTGCTTAATAAAGCTACTCGCTTGTCTTGCTACTTTATGTCTGTATGTAAATTCTTTCTAAACTCGAACACAAGAACCCGGTCGTTGACCTCAGGTCGTCGTCCCACACTGAAAGCTGTACCCCTTCTCCCGGTAACAGAAGGGGGGGCACATAACAAAACAAAGGGTACCTAGTCCTAAACCAGGAGAAGTGAGAACCACTTGGAAGTCCAAACTTCTAACTGCACATACGTAACTTATATACCTAATCCTGACTTGCATCTCACATCCTTATAATAAATTAAAGTAAAAAACTTTAAAAAATTTTTTACATGGGATAGAAAATTAATTTTTAAAAATTAAAATTATTTATTTTCAAAATAAAAAATAAAAATTGGAGGAGAATGCTGTCCTCCCGTGAAGCTGTTTTGCAATGGAGATTGACATTGTGAGTGAACATTCCTTGACTGATTGTACAGTGCAGCAACAAAGCATGATTAATGGTGAATTGTGTGGGCCCGGAAATCCAGTAATGATACTCAACACTCAGAGGACATGAGGGCAGCCAACCTTCCCTGGCAACGTGTAATAAATTAATAATATATAGGAGCTATTGGTGTGACGTCAGCAAGCAAACTTTCCCTTAGTGCCTCTCCATTAGATATATTTCAGATTGCCTGTTGAATATATTCAACTTGTCTCATTCTCAACACTCAGCCTTTAAAGTGCTAAGTATCATCTTTTGACAAAATCACAGAGACAGTGTATTTCTCAGAATAACAGTAATAATAGCAATAGGAATAGTTAATATTTATTAAAGACTGATCATGTGCCAGACATTATTTTCATGGCTTTATATGAACTATATAATTTAATTACTAAGTCCATGAAGTGGCTAAAATTTGAATGGCATTTTTCACTTAACATAACTGATTTATGAAGAAAGGTAAGTGATGTTCTTCATGATTAAGCAGTTAGCACTAAGCTATTACAGGGTTTGAACTAAGCTAATATGACTCTGGAGACTGTGTTCATAACACTATGTTCTATTTCCTTGAAGAGAAAAACTACATAGGTCGTAAAATGGTCCCTGAAGAAACATATTAAAGTAAACTGTAGTGTAACATTGCTATCATGTGTATGTAGAAGAAATAATATGTATTTTAAAAACAAAAAATTGTGTATGGTTCTGAGATTTAGTTATTTAAGAATTCTGGTGAAAAGAAATCAGTGAAGACCATCTGAAGAGTCAAAATCAACTCCTTAATATGTATAGGGTTCTACATTAAAGACAGGGCATGGGAAGAGTTGGAGACTAAGCTCTCTGACTCCAGCACCTTCGGGGCTGAGATCCATTTCCTACTAAGGTCACATTACTTGGCCTTACTTTTCCTTGGTTGCCTCATCTGTGTAAGGTGGGTAGCATGTCTGCCATGGGGTCATTTGGAGAATTAAATTTAAAGGAATTTGAAAATCATTTTAAGCAGTTTTCAGAAAGATGAACTATTTTAGTATGTAAAATATGCAGTGCAAATTAAATTTTCAAATGCTGAAATTTTCTGGAAGAATATGGTAGTGCTCCAGTGATCCCATGTACTTCAAGAGCCTTTGGTAATTAGTATGCTCTTTGCAGTGAGAGAGGAAAGTACACAAAATCACATGTTCCAAGCTAGCTGGGTCCATGTAGCCACATACTGGCCTTGAGCTACGATGATTGCAGGAAGTAGTAAGAAGTGTGTGTGTGTGTGTGTGTGTGTGTGTGTGTGTGTGTGTGTGAGTAAAGAAGCAAAAAGCATTCTTTATGCATTAAAAAAATTAAAAGTATGAATATCAGAATTACAAAGACTTTTATACTAATATATAGCATGAGATATTTATATTTGTGGGATTTGTTATTATTTCACTGCTAAATTATCTTCCCCCAAGTCTGTTTTTTTTCTGACAAGATTCTCTATTTTTTATCTCTTTCTCTCTCTGCATATTTTATCATGTCTAATAATTCTTTATTTTGTGTTCAGTTTAAGACTAATAAAATGAAAAGGCTAAGTGATTGAGTTCTATGTTCGTGTAATTGAATATATACATACATATATATATATATATATATATATATGTATATATATATATATATTTCTTTTTTTTTTTTTCTTAATGGACCCTTAGGAAGACAGACAGTAAAATTTCCCTTGGCCATGAAGGAGGGAGCAACATAGCTCTTGGATGCTAATAGCCGCTAGCTGTCTCAGTTTGCCTCAGCTTGTATACATTATTAAAGAGGCAGCATTTACTGTTATTGCTCAGGGGTTGGCACCTGGACATTGGGCTATATGGAAAAAATATTTGAAGAGTGTGATGATGTCCACTGTTCCATATAAAATTACTAATAACTGTATTTGGGGAATATTTTAAAATTCCCATTACATCATCTTTCTAGCCTTCCCAAGCCCAGAACCCAGGGCATGCAGACAACACTACCTTTGTACTTATACCTGGTAGGTATATAAAGGTTGGCTTTTTCTTTCTTTCTTTTTTATTTTTTACTCTTTTACATCTTGATTGATTCTCTTTCCTGTAGGGGGTTTCTCTCTGCTTCCATTTGTGATTGTTTGTTTTTAATAAAAATTTTTATTTTTATATGACAACTAAATAGTTTGGGCAGAAAACAATATACATGTATGTTCTTTTTGTTATTTTGAAAGAACACAAGTAATTTTGATTAAAAATGTGATCAAGCCGGGCTCGGTGGCTCAGCCTGTAATCCCACGCCTTTGGGAGGCAGAGGTGAGTGGATTGCCTGAGCCCGCGGGTTTGAGACCCGCCTGGGCAGTGAGATCTCATCTCTACTATAAATCAAAAAATTAGCCGGGCGTGGTAGCGCATGCCTGTAATTCGGCTACTCGGAAGGCTGAGGCGGAAGGATCGCTGGAGACCAGCGGGTCGAGGCTGCGGTGACCAGGAGCGGCCACTGCACTCCGGTCTGGGCGACAGAGTGAGACTCCAACTCAAAAATAAAATAAAATAAAATTCACATATTATACCTGCATATTATTAAGTCATACATTTAAAGTGTACAATTTAATATTTTTTAGTACGTTCACATGTATTTGTTGCACCCATCACCATAGTCAATTTTAGAACATTTCATCACATCAAAAAGAAACTCTGTGCCATTCAGCTATCATCCTCCTAGCCCTCTTTCCAACACAGCCTTAAACAACCACAAATCTACTTTCTGTATCTTGCAATTTTCCCTACCCGTACATTTTGTACAAATAGAATCTTATAAAATCTGGTCTCCTTTGAGTGTATTTTCCACTCTGCATAATACTTCAAGGGTCAGCCATGTTGTAAGATATATCACTATCTCATTATTTCGTATTGCTTGATCGTATTTCACTGGATGGATATGTCACATTTTGTGTGCTCATTTATCAGATTTTGGACATTTTGGACATTTAGAATGTTTTCTTTCCTTTCTTCTATTATTACTATTATTTTTTGAGTTGGGTCTCACTCTGTTCCTAGCCTGAAGGGCAGTGGCATGACCATGGCTCACTGCAGCCTCAGACTTCTCAACTCAGGCAATCCTCCCTCCCGAGTTGCCTGAGTAGCTGAGATTAAAGGCACGTGCCCCCACACATGACTAGTTTTTATTTCATTTTTTTTTCTTTTTGTAGAGACAAAGTCTCATTATGTTACCCAGACTGGTCTCAAATTCCTGCGCTCAATCTTCCCACCTTAGTCTCGAAAAGTGATAGAATTAGAAACTTGAGCACCACATCCAATCATCTTTTAAATATTATAAACAATAAACTATAAAAATATATGTGTAATTTTTGTGCAACAGGCTTTAATTTCTCTTGTTTCCATGACTAGAAATGGGATTGCTGGGTCATATAAAATTTCTACACTTAATCACTTGATGAGCTACCAGACTGCTTTTCCAAATGACCACACTACAGGATACTCTCACCAACACTTGCTATTTTCACCACTTGTTGCTGATGGCTGTGATGACAGTATTTTCTTTGTTTTGTTTTGGTTTTGCTGTCCTAATGGGTAAGAAATGACATTGCTTACTGATTTTAATTAGTATTTCAAGGATAAATAACGATAAGGAGCATCTATTTAGGTTCTAATTGGCCATTTACACATCCTCCAAGAAGTGTTAATTCAGAGCCTTTGGTTTTTAATTGGAGTTATTTTCGTTTTCTGAATACAAGTCCCTTATTAGATAGATGGTTTGCAAGTATTTTTTTTCCCATTCCATGAGTAGTGTTTTCACTGCCTGATAATGTCCTTTGAAGAATATTTAATTTTTAATTTTTTCTTTGATGCTCATACTTTTGTATCATATTTAAGAATTAATTGCTAGATTCAAGGTGATAAAGATATACTCCTATTATTTCTTGTATGCATTTTATATTTTAGCTGTTTTAGTTAGATTTTTTAAAGTCAAGTTTTAGTTATAATTTTTATATTTTGTGAGATAAGAGCAAATATTTTTCTTCTGTTATGGATATTTATTTGTTTAGTGCAATTTGTTGAAAAGACTACCTTTTCTTTTTGAATGGTCTTAGCATCTGTATCAAAAACATATTGACAATAGCTACATGCATTTATTGATAAACTCTTAATTTCATGCTACTGATCTATATGTCTCTTCTAATACCAACATCACTGTCTTTATTACTGCTCTTTTGTATTAAGTTTTTAAATTGGGAAGTATAAATTCACCTACTTTGTTCTTTTTAAGATATTTAGTATGACTAATCTAAGATCTGTGTAATAACATATAAATTTTAGAGTCACCTTGACCTTTCTACAAAGAAGTCATCTGGAATTCTGATAGAGATTTCATAGAATTTGTATATCAATTTGGGCAATATTGCCATATTAACCATATTAAGTCTTCTGCTATACGATCACGAATTATTTGTCATTTATTTAGATTTTCTTAATTTCTTTCAACAGCACTTTGTAGCTTCCTGAATATAAGTTTTGCACTTTGTATTAAATTTGTTCCTGAGTATTTTATTATTTTTAATCGTATGTCAGATAAAATTATTATTATTATTTTTATTTCTTTTCTTTTTTTGAGTTGGAGTCTCACTCTGTCACCCAGACTGGAGTGCAATGGCCGCTCCCAGCCACCGCAGCCTCGACCTGCTGGGCTCTGGCGATCCTTCCGCCTCAGCCTTCCCAGTAGCTGGAACTACAGGCGTGTGCTACCACGCCCAGCTAATTTTTGATTTATTGTAGAGATGAGGTCTCACCAATTAAAAGTGTATATAAAGTATATAAAGAGAGGACCAAAAAAACCCAAAAAAGTATTTATTAAAAATTATGTAATTATTCATATGTGTTTAAAATTCCACCACCTTCAAAGTACTCTCTATTTGATGCAAGATACCTATCAAGATACCTTTTTCCACTGCTGAAAACAGTCTTTGAACTCACCCATTCTGATGTCTTTTAGTGCTTTTGCTGTTTTTCGTTTCATCTCTTCCACATACATAAAAGGTTTCTCTTTGAAGACTTTCTTCATCCAGGGGAACAAAAAAAAGTCTCTGAGGCAAAATCAGGTGAATAAGGAGAGTAGGGCATGGGAATCATCCCATTTTGGGTCAAAAACTGCTGAACCCTCAGGATGGTATGGTAGGGGTACTCGTAAATCACCCATCATGAAATGGGCAGATTTGTTGAAAGAATTGCCCCAAAACAATTCACTGAAGTCGAATGCAGCCTCTCATAAATGATGCCAACTGGTACACAGGTGCCAATGGACTCCAACGCTTACCTTGTAGTGGAAGCCTGTACTACAAGGGCCACCTGCCCCCAAAGACAATTCCAGGTTTTTTAGTTGCCCCTAATACAACTGATTTTTGTGTATTAATTTTGTATTTTGCAACTTTACTGAATTCATGTATTAGTTCAAATAGATTTTTAGCGAATCTGTAGATTTCCTATGTACAAGATTATTTTATCTGCAAATTAGAGATAGTTTCACTTCTTTTTAAAATTGTGAGGGCTTTTATTTACTTTTTTAGTTCTAATTGCCCTGGCTGGTTCCCCATTATTGTATACACCCATGGAGATCTGAAAAGAATCCAGGGCACACTCTAAACATGGTGTGGATTTTTTTCTAAGAGAAATCTCTTCCTGAGACATTATTTCTGAAAAGCAAGTCGGGAGATTGTGCATACGGTTTTGTTTTAGCAGAGTAGACTCGGACACCAGCTGTATCTCATTATCTGAGACTAAATATTTTAGAATCCATGTAGCTTACAACCCCTTGAAAACTGAAGCTGGGCTTGGAGGAAGCCCTTTGCTGTGGGAACGCAAGACATTTCCTGCAGATTCATTGTCCACACAACCCAGAGTAAGAGTCTGAGTTCTTTATTTCATGACACCAAACGGTAAAATGAATAAGATATTCACTTATAAAGCAAATAATATGTTTACTTATTTATTAGTGCTGAATGATGCTCTTTTTAAAACCAAAGGCAAAGTATGATCTTTGTTCTGTAAGTTCACTTTCAAATTTTTATAAACCCAGGACATTAGAAACCTAACCTTTAAAAAAGAAAATGTTAATATTTCACTTTATGCTATTTATGCAACTCTGCCAAGTTAGGTGTTTAGAATAGCCTAGTCCCAATAATATTTTGAATTTATGAAGGTACAATACAATTTTAAAGACACTTACGCATACCTCTTCCCATGTAGATTGGCTTATGTACCTAAGCCAGATCTACAAAGTTTTGGAGCACTTTTTGTTGTCAGTGATAGCTCCCTTTTGTTTACTCTGCCATTCTATATTAATTTAGCCATGACTCTAAATTAAAAGTAAGTTGGATTGCTATATAGAAAAAGCTCTACACAATAAAGATTAGTTTCTGCTTACCTTTACCATTATATTTGTTCTTCTCATCTATCAATCATCAACTCTAGAGGAGCTACTCATTTCACTGATTTTTTAAAATGCTATGTGCATTCTACCTTTATACCATGCCATTCCTAACCTGCAATCTCTTCCTTCACCTTAATATATGCTAAGACTAGAAGCTTTGACCTCTTATTCTGCCTTAGGGAGGTGAATCACTCTCTCTTTAATCTACTTTCTAAATAAACTATATTTTCCAACCTTAAGAAAAAGATGACTAAGACTCACCCTCTCTTTCCATTATAGTTTATATTTTATCTTATACCTAGAGAATTCACTGGGCTTATGGGCATCGTTGTTTCTTTTGAACACCTCATTCATTCATTCATTCATATAACATACATGAATTATTGTGTTTCTTTAATCGTTTTATAATGCAACTGTAATGCCTTATAATTGGGTTACAATGTGATTAAACACAATGTTTCTTGTGTTTTTTTTCTTTTTAAATTAATTTATTTTTTATATATTTTAAAGATGTGGGGTGCAATTCAGGATTAGTACATGTATGGTCATCATACAGGTGGAGTTTGGGCCTCCCATTTGTCCTAACTTTGCCTGTTTTGGGATCAGGTAGCCTTACTGATGTTATGTACTTCCCCATTCCTCACGCCTCACCAGTTTCCTGCTACTGTCAGTCCTTTTCTCATAGTATTATGACAAATGTTTACTTAAAGTTATAGGATAAGGCAAAAACTTTCAGGTGAACAGAAAATTAAAAAAAGGAAGGAGTCATGATATTAATATTAGACAAAGTAAACTTCACACTATCAAAAATTTAAAAAGATATAGAAAGACAATGCCTAATGATAAAAGGTTCAATTCATCTATAAGAAATATCTATCCTAAACATATATATATGCACCCAACAAAGGAGGATCAGCATTTATAAAACAACTACTAAGTAAACTACAAAAGGACATCGACTCTAACACTATCATAACAAGACTTAAATACCCCACTAACAACCCTAGATAGTTCATCGAGGAAAAAAATTAATAAAGAGATCTGAAACCACAACTTGATGCTTGACCAAATGTACTTAATAGATATCTACAGAACACACCACCCAACAACCATGGACTATATCTTCTGCTCATCACCACATGGAACATACTCCAGGATCTACCACACCCTGGGCCATAAATCAAGTATAAACAAATTCCATAAGATCAAAATACTACCATGGATCTTCTCGGACCACAGTGGAATAAAAATAAACATAGCCACCAACAGTATCCCTTTGAAAACATGCAAAGAAATGGACACTAAAGAACATGATGCTGAACAACTCCTGGGTCAACACATAAATCAAAGCAGATATTAAAAAATTCTTGGAAACAAATTAAAACAAGGACACACCTTATCAAATCCTCTGGGATGCCATGAAATAAGTACTACAAAGGGATTTTATAACTCTACACACACACATCATGAAAATAGATCTTGAATGTTTATAAAATTGAATACAGACTCTGCTGAAAACCAAAACAATTAGTATATGCGAATGCCTTTAGTCTCTATTCATAAAGAACAATAAAATCATGCTTGATACTTGCTAAAGGTCATTTTGTAAATAATTCCTTTCCATGGAACAGAAGTCTTGATCTATATAGAAATATTGTTACCAGGGAAACATGGTGAGAAAAAGGTGCTATCCAGGCTCATGCTAATCAGGTGTTCATGGCATTTCTAATTGTACCTGACTAAGAATTCCTGAATGCCTAAGCTTAACTTGGTCTATTTAATGGTGAATTCAATTGATCAAAATGCATTCATTATATGAAGCACCATAGAGATTGACAAAAAAGAGTTAAGTAAGAACTGGAATTTCATTGATTTTTCCAACAGCAGACAAAGTCACACACAGACCCTTTTATCACAGACAAACATACTGACATATTCTAATGCCCTTCTTTATTGACTCTTAATTTGGTGGTAGGACATAATGTGAGGATTTGGTGAAATGCAGTCTGCAGCCCCTTTTCTCAGGTGTGATATAAGGGCAATCTCCCAAGATATCAGACATAGATAACTCAATGTTGACTCCAGCTCATAATTCTTCTACATTAAGGGATTGTGATTGACCCCTTTCAACTAATGTATTTCATAAATACAAAATCTAATTCAAGAATCAAATTCAATGCAGGAAGTAGAAGACACTTGGAAACAGGCTTTAAACTTCTGGACAAAAATGTTTTAAGCAGAAGAAGAGAACATGCAAGTCAGAATCTAGATTGATTTTTATGCGAGGGAGGGGCTTAGTTTCAATAAATCATAAGATTTCACAACTGTCAGACTTTTATTTGTGTATGTGAAGCACAAATATAAACTTTTATTATCATGTTGCTATTAAATTGTTAGTAACTTGAATGGGAAAGGACTGGCAGCTTTTTAGAAAAAATTTGTTTCCCAGTATTGTTTATCATCACAGACCTCTTTCATAAGGCATTTTTAGTACTTGATAATTTGTTAATAGGACAAGTTGAATTAGTTTATAACTTTGTGTAAATGTTTCCTAAATGGGCCCTGTTAGACAAGCAATAAAATTTAGAGAGATGTTAAATCCGTTCACTCTTTCTCACTTAATTCCAATAAAAGTAGAAAATTATCAACAATTTTCACATAAAAAACGATAAAGTGTAAGGCATTAGACATGCTTATATCATATGTACTTCATTAATGATTAGAACTCAGTATACTCTGAGAGACTAGGAATCCACCAATTTGAATAAAATCATAAGAATAAAACAAAGAGCCATTCTTCTCTTGATATTCCAGGGTTTTTTAAATTGGTTTATTTGATTGTTCTCCTCTTTTCTCTTCCTTCATTTATTCTTCACCTTTATCCTTCTTTTGTGTTGTTTTATTTTGTTTAAAACAGTGCTTGTGAGAAAAATGGTGGAGTAGAAAGATTTAAGCACCTATTGTTTCACAGAAACAAAACCAACAAAAACACAACCAGAAACTGTCTGAGGCAACTTTGTAGGAACTCTGAAAATGAGGAAAGATTTGCAGAAACTGAGCAAAAGCCCAATTTTAAAAAGCCATTTTCAAAATTGTAGGAAATGATTATATTTTTCTCAACTTTGCCACCCCCCTCCCATGTTCTGGGTAGAGCAGCAGTGTTGGTCTTGAACAGCAGCAAAGAAACGTAGTAAAAACCTCTACATTTCTCCCACAAACAAGAAAAAAGCAGACCTTATTTGCAAAATATTTTGTATAGCTGTTCTAACTGGGTATGTTAGATTCAGTCCTGAAAGACTGGGATTTTACAGAACCAGAAGGTTTAATTGAAGCATTTCTAGTTATATATTCACAAGAACTGGAATCAAGACTCAGATGGATATTTGTGCACCCATGTTCATATCAGCTTTTGGCTATTGTAATATTTACAATATTTTAAAAAATATTTATAATATGTATTTTTAAATAATTTATTCAATTTACAATAGCCAAAAGCTGAACACAAATGAAATGTCTACTAACACTTGATTGGATAAACACAATTTGGAGTATACATATAACAGAATATTATTTAGTCTTAAAAAATGAAATTCTGATAGATTCTACAACATAGATGAATCTTGATAATATTATGCTAAATAAAATAAGCCAGACACACAGAAGAAAAATATTGTATAATTCACTTACATGAAAGACCTAGAATAGGCAAACTTATATAGCCATAAGTATAATAGAAGTTACCAGAGACTTGGAATAAGGAAATGGAAAGTTTGTTTAATGGATGCAGAGTTTCTACTTGAGATGATTAAAATTCTGAAAATAGATAGTGTTAATACTTGCATAATATTGTGAATGTATGTGCCAATGAATTGGACATTTAAAATGGCTAAAAGAGTAAACTTTGTTCTTTGTATATTTTTTACTACAGTAAAAGTGAAAAATAACCAATGTGTTATTTTATAATTAAACAGTTATATTAATATGAAACTTCAATTATTGAAATCCCAAAATGTTCTATTTTGGTAAAAACTTTTATATATAGTGCTTCATGTAAGCCAAATAGATATCTAAGTGTTCTATAAATTCTGATTCATTTAATTATTAATACTTCTTCAATAAGTAGTTATTATTATTATTCCCATTTTCTATAAGGGGAAATTGTGGCACGAATGTGTCAGGTAAGTTGCTGAAGGTCATGCAGCTAGTAAACTGCATATCCAGCTTTCAACCCTGCTTGGACTCTGTGTATTTCACTACTATGCTACATAGCTAGAACTCCTTTGTTACCTGAAGATAATATCAAGAGTACAAACAGATCCTTTCTCTAAGCGTGCCACTTTTTACATATAATTGGGAACTAATGATGGTTTTTCTGATACTCCAAAGGACATATTTGCTATTTAGCTTGTTTACAAACTCAATTTGTGCAAAATTCAAATGTGCGATGGATTATTTTTTCTAGTAATGGATTTATAATTTACCTTATAATGGAATGTAATTTTAGAACTCATTTTGTGTCTTATATTTAACACTTCTAAATGGCTGTTTTAATTACTTGATTTAATCTTTTTTTGTAATCCTGTATTTTTTAAATCATTTATTCAATTAAGCAATTCTTGATTTTGTAATATGTCTTAAATAATTGTGGTGGATATAGAAATAATTACTCATGTATCCTGCTCTCCAGTTTATCTATCAAAAAAACTGGCATATGAAAATATGCTTAGAAAAGATAGTGGCAGAATAGATAGAATATATTATAAGCAAAGGGATATGTTTTGAAACAACACACCACACATAGAAAGTCACAATATATTTTTTTACTAGAGATAATTTCAATAGGCAGAGAGTAGCAGAGCTGAAACAAGAGAGGAAAGAAGAGAAGTTTCTAAACCATGGAAGGTTTTGTAAAATATTTAAGCAGATATAAAATTTCATTTTATTTCTGACAATAGATAATAATGGGAACTAATTTTTATAGCCTCCTTACTGTGTGATAGATAGTTTCCTAAGCACTTCAATTCTAGTAACTTATTATATACTCACACGAACTTGATTAATTGGGGGTGACTATTATCTCATTTGAGATGAGCAAAATGCAACAACATTGAAGGGTTTTCTTCTTCTTCTTCTTCTTCTTCTTCTTCTTCTTCTTCTTCTTCTTCTCCTTCTCCTTCTCCTTCTCCTTCTCCTTTCTCCTTCTTCTTCTTCTTCTTCTTCTTCTTCTTCTTGCCTTAGGTTAATATTCATGGAGAAGTTAAGATTTAAACACAGAAAGCCAATTCTTCCAGGCAAGATGGCAACAGAACAGATTGAACTGTGAGAGTCTCCACAAAAACGAATACCCATAAAGACTCTCTGCAGGAGGGGTGTGTGCTGGTGGTTTAGTGAAAGTCCATCGGAAGGGAGACTTGGGTACATGCACCCCTACTGCCCTGAGATTGAAGACCTGGAACCACAGGATAGTCTGCCATTCTCAGAGCTCTCTTGAGAAGAGGCAACTGAGAACCGCCGCCCCTCATCGTGGCACTGACCTATGCCATCACCTGCAGCAGCAGACCTGGCATGAGAAGGCATGCAGTGGAAATCTGGAATAAAGCTCCAATGCCAGTGAGGGGTGCCGATGAGTGCCATTTTCTCAGTCGGGAATGGGCAGAGACTTGCATTGCCCACCAGCTCTGCCCAGTCTCCATCTTGGGACCCAGAGGCTATTATCTCATCAGACTCAGAGAGAGATAGAGGCCCTTCTCCCATGCTGGAAGAGGCACAGACACATCAGATCATGTGGGCGGCCAGCCCCTGCAGAGAGATTTAGGGGGTCCCTTGGGAGGTGTGGTGGCATCGGTGATTCTATAGGGATAGATATTAAAAGAAAGAAAGAAAGAGGGGAGAAATAAAGAGACTGGACTCTGTCTAATGCAGAAGCCATTTAATGGGACAAACTGTAAGTCTTTTATCCCAAATTTTCACAGGTTAAATCACAAGACTTTCACATGAACACAAAGCCAGGTGGGTGAGGGGCATCGCCCACCCACCAGGTGTTTCCTCAGGCATAAGGAAGGACAATCACAAGATGTTTACATGAGCACAAAGCCAGGTGGATGAGGGGCATCTCCCACCCACCAGGCATTTCCTCAAGCATGAGGAAAGGCAATCCCAATCAAATCACAAGACATTTACATGAACACAAAGCCAGGTGGGTAAGGGACATCCCCCACCCACCAGGTGTTTCCTCAAGCATGAGGAAGGGCAATCCCAAAATTATCTCACTGTTCCTCATGCTTGTTAATATTCCTCAAAAGCAATACAACAATTTCTAACATCATAATATTCCAATGATCAATAACTTTTAAAACTTATGCATACACAACACCTAATGACTAACTTAAATCTTAATTCCTTTCTATTTTATGCGAATTCTATCTATACTGCAGAAACTCTTAATTATAGCCTAACCCAGTTCCTAAAGAATGTGGCCCAGTCAAAAGATCACACTGGGCCATTTCTAGGGACAATTGATTATAATCTCTTAACAAAATGGCTGTTCTAAAATCCTATATATCTATTTTAACTTCTATAAAAGTTTCTAATTCCTAATCCTAATATATAAAGTTGATCATCAACAATAAATGTTCTAAAAATAAAACCCAAATATAAACTGTAAATTGTACTAAGGCCAAAACCACAATAGTAGAAAATGGGAACAATGAAATTTCTAAAGTTAGCTGTATTCTTATTAAACTTCAAAATATCATGATTGATCATGCTTGAACTAACATAATTCACTGATGTAGTATAACCTATTCTACAATACTTTCTATGAATAAAATAAATTCAATTTCTATAATAAGTAGAAAAACCCTACACTAACTGAAGCTAAAACTGGTTCAAAAGAATGCAGCCCAATCCAAAGTACGCTCTGGACCCTCAGGAATGTGGCCCAGCCCAAAGTTCGTGCTGGGCCATTTCTGGTAACTCTAGATACTCATCTTTACCATCAAAAGCTGAAAACAGCTCTCCATATGTATATACTAATTCTACAAATATACTTTTAAATCTTATAAAGAAGATTGTACCATATAGAAGCCTCCCAAATGTGACCTGAGTTTGAATTATATCTAATACCTAAGCCGAAACCGCAGTTCATGGGAAACAGGAACAATGAGTTTCTAGAGTGAGCCATACCTGTCACAGTCACAGAGCCTTCCACTTAGGTAGGCAGAGATCCTTTTGGCTGAAATGAAAAAGGGAGGAGGGAATGGGGTCAACAGCTCCTGAACACGTCCTAGTGGTCTCGGGGTCCACAGCCCACCTTGATCCCTAATGTTCAGGTGGGCCTCCATGGCCGGCTCCCAACATCTCCCCCTTTTTTTATTTTATTGGTATGAAACCATGAAACACGGTGTTGAGCTGAGAAATACTTCTCTTCAGCACTCTGCAAAGTTCCTTCTAATGGGATGCACTAAATACCAAAAAAGGGAAGAGGAAATGGGCCAACAGCTCCTGGACACATCCTAGTGGTCTCAGGATCCACAGCCTACCTTGATCCCTAACATTCAGGTGGGTCTCCGGGGCTGGCTCCCAACGAGATCTGAGCTGGAGACTGGACAGCAGCCACAGCGAGTAGGGTGACTCTAGATCAGATCCATCCTCCTCCCATAGTAGTCCATGAAACAACTGACCCATGCTGAGAACAACTCTGTCAGCCTGCACTGAGAATAGAGGGTAGGGGTTGGAGACCAGAGCTATTCCCTAAGGTGGAGGCTAGAAAGAGAGTGAGTTTTTTTCTTGTTTATTTTTCATTTTAGTTTTTTTTCTCTTACTTTCTGTTTTTGCTTACATTTTTGTACTTGCTGTGTTTCTGTTATTTTATTTATTTATTTATTATTTATTTATTTATTTATTTATTTTTTGAGTTGGAGTCTCACTCTGTCGCCCAGACTAGAGTGCAGTGGCCGCTCCGGGCCACCGCAGCCTTGACCTGTTGGGCTCCGGCGATCCTTCCACCTCAGCCTTCCGAGTAGCCGGAATTACAGGCACTACCATGCCTGGTTAATTTTTTGATTTTTTGTAGAGATGAGGTCTCACCTGCCCAGGTGGGTCTCGAACCCTCAGGCTCAGGCAACCCACTCACCTCAGCCTCCCAAAGGCGCAGGATTACAGGCTGAGCCACCAAGCCCAGCTATTTTAATTTTTTAAAAAGATTTTCTGTGCATGTATGGGCATTTTTGAGGGAGAGTATACTAACAGGAGGGTTTTTGTTTGTTTTTATGATTGTATGTTTTTGTCTTTTTTTGTTTTTTTCTTTGTTTGTCTCTCCTTTTATTTGTTAGTTGTTATGCCTGTCTGTTTTCCCTCTTCTTCTTCTCTCTCTCTCAACCTCCCTATTCTTCCTTTTCCCTTTTTCCATTCTTCTCCCTTTTCTAATCCCATTTTGCTTTCAGGGAACAAACAGACACCCCCACTGCATGGACAGATTGTAAAGCAGTTAGACGTCAGGGGGTCCACACACATGTCAGCATATACTGGGATCTACAAATAGCTTCTGAATCACAGCTCCCACCTAATTAAATCTCAAAATTGCCAAAGGCATAGGCCTCCATCCCTAGCCCAGCTTCAGAATTGAACAAAATCAGAGAATTTACATAAGGAAGAATAGGAGACTGAGCAAAGAAGAGCTACTTCCTTATCACTGAAAACAGAATTAAAGAAGAGGTTAAAAAAGAGGGGAGGGAGAGGGAAACCTACACAAGTGAAGAAAACGAAAGGAAGAATATGAGTCTCACACAGACTACTGGGAGGTCAGTCACTGAGAATACAGACACTTCAACTCAATGAAGAACCCTCAAAATGACTGATCTCAAACCACAAACCCAGATATCAAGATATTAGTAGAGAGAATAAATAGAAATGAGGAGAGACAAAAATAAAGAATGGAATTGATAACTGAGATAACATTGCAATGCAACAAACTGGCAATAAATAATACTGCCAATGAAATTAGCAACAAACTGATAAGCACGAAAAACAGAATTAACCAAGTAGAAGAAAGAATCTCAGAACTTGAGGAAAAAATATGGAAATAACCTCAACTGTTGAAAACATAGAAAACAAGCTTGAAAAGACAGAACAAAACCTCCAAGAGAGGATCAGTTATTTCAAGATATCATACCTAAGATTAATTGGAATCCCTGAGGCAGATAGAGAGACAGAGACCATCCTGGAACAAACATTCCATGCACTCATCCAAGAAAATTTCCCTCATCTCATCAGTGAAGCGATTATTCAAACACAAGAGATTCAGAGAACCCTTGCAAGACAAGAAATGAGAAGACCAACTCCCAGACACATAGTAATTTGCCTGCACAAAGTACATATAAAAGAAAAAAATCCTAAAAGCAGCAAGAGAAAAAAGTCAGACCTACCAGGGAAGATCAATTGGGAAAACAGCAGACATATCTACAGAAACACTTCATGCTAGGAGAGCTTGGAACCCAGTTTTTAATGTTCTCTAAGATAAACAATTTCACCCAAGAATTTCCTTCCCAGCTAAGCTAAGTTTTATCAGTAATGAAATCAAAATCCTTCCCAGACACTCAATCCCTAAGAGTTTGTGCTGCCTCCAGATCGGCTCTACAAGAAACACTTGAGAAAATATTAAACACAGAAGAAAGGAAAAGAAAAGAATGACAATACCTTTCACAAGAATGCAGGAAAAAGATTAAAAACACACATGCATCAACCCAAAAAACAAAACAGAGACAACAAACAAATAAACAAACAGCAGCAGCAACAACAAACTCTATAAGAACCTCATGACAGAGATAAACTCTCACATATCAATAATTAACCTGAATGTGAATGGACAAAATGTACCACTGAGAAGACATAGAATGGCAAAATGGATAAAATATCATGGGGCTACAATATATTTTCTCCAAGATTCTCATCTCACCAGAAAGGACACTCACAGACTCAAAGTAAGAGGATGGGAAACAAAATTTCAGGCAAACAGAACACAAAAGAAAGCAGGAGTTGCTATCTTAATGTCAGACAAAATACTCTTTAAGCTATCAACAATTTTAAAAGATTTGAAAAGTCACTACATAATGATAAAAGGTTTAATCCATCAGCAAGAACTATACATCCTAAATATCTATGCTCCAAACATAGGATCATGAACTTTCATAAAGCAGCTTCTAGGTAAACTAAAAAAAGATATTGACTCAAACACTATCATAGTGGGGGACTTAAACACCCCACTAACAAGCCTAGACAGATTATCAAGACAAAAAAGTCAAAAAGGAGATCCAGACCCTCATCTTGATGCTTGACCAAATGGACTTAATTGATACTTACCAGAACATTCCAACCAACAGCCACAGAATATATATTCTATAGATCACCACATGGAAAGTACTCTAAGTTTGACCACATTCTCAGCCATAAATCAAGCATAAACAAATTCCACAAGATTGAATTTCTGCCATGCACCTTTTTAGGCCACAGTGGAATAAAAATAAAATCAACACCCACAAAGTTCCCCCCAAACTCACAAAGACATAGACACGAAACATCATAGTGCTAAACAACTCCTGGGTCAACACAGAAATCAATAGAGAGATTAAAAGATACCTGGAAACAAATAACAATGAAGAAACATCTTACCGAAATCTCCGAGATGCTATGAAAGCAGCAATAAGAGGGAGTTAATATCTCTACAAATATACATGAAGAAAGTGGAAAGATCACAAGTTAGCAGCCTAAGAAATCACCCAAGGAAGCTGAAAAAACAAGAGCACCAAAACTCTAACTTCAAAAGAAGACTCCAGATCACCAAAATAAAAGTTCAAATTCGGGACATAGAAGACAAAAATCTATTACAAAAAAATCAATGAAACCAAAAGCTGTATTTTTGAAAGGATAAACAAGATTGATGACTCCTCAGCTAGACTGACCAAGAAAAAAAAATAAACAGAGAAAAAGTCCAATTAAACACATCAGAAATGCAAAAAAAGAAGTCACAACTGACTCCAACGATATACAAAAGATTATCAGAGACTACTATGTACACCTGTATGGAAACCAACAAAAACTTAAATAAAATGAAGGATTTTCTTGTATCACAACCTCCCCAGTTTGAAAAAAGAAGGAATCAAGACCCTAAATAGACCAATAGCAACCCAGGAAACTGTCTATGTCATAAGAAAACTACTACAAAACCAACCAACCAAACAAAAAAACCCTGAACCAGATGGCTTTCCAGCAGAATTCTAAATTCTACAAAACATACAAGGAGGATCTGATACCAATCCTATTGAAAGTATTCCAGGCAATTGAGAAAGATGGAACTCTCCCCAAATCATTCATGAAGCTAACAATACATTGATACCCATACTGGGTGAAGATCCAGAAAGAGAGAGAGCTACAGGCCAATATCCTTGATAAAAAAAAGAGATGCTAATATTCTCAGCAAGATTCTAGCAAACCAGATCCAACAACACATCTCAATACCAACCTCTGTGGAAAATAGTTTGGCAATTCTTGAAAGGTCTAAAAATTAACCTTTCATATGACCCTGCAGTCCTCCTACTGGGAATATACCCAGAGGAACTCAAATCACTCTGTGAAAAGATACCTACACACGTTTATTGCAGCATTGTTCACAAAAGCAAAAATAGGGAACCAAACGTGCAGCCCATCAAAATAGGACTGGATTTTAAAAATGTGGTACAAATACATGATAGAATATTATGCAGCCATAAAGAAAGAAAATTATGAACTTCACAGCAACTTGGATGGACTTAGAGTCTATAATACTGAGTGGTCAATCACAGAATCACAAAACTGACTATCACAGTTCTCACTCTAAGTGAACCTTGAACAATTATTGTAATACTATAAGATAACGATTGTCAGTAGTGGGAAATTCCCAGGAGGGACTGGCAGTAGTGGAATTCTGCTGGGGGCAGGGCGGGGTTTACCTCATCAACAAAGGTGCCTGCATAATGAACATTTGTATACTTAACCCTGAATTGTACCTCACATCTTTAACATAAAAAATTGAAAATAAGTAAACACAGAAAGCCAAGCTCCAAAGCCCCCACTCTTAACTTTATGCAATATTGCTTGACATTATCAGGTTATTACTAATTTGATCAATTATTTTGGTGGTAGAAAATATATTTGATAGAGGTCAAGTTTATAAGGTTAGATAAGGCGCGAGGGATGAGAGGCTGAACAAGAAGTACTGTCATAGAAATTAAGAGGGCATATTTTGGAGGTACCAAAAGAACAACTGGCTATGGATTAGATATGAGACATGAAGAAGAGAGAAGAGTTGCGAAGGAGTCCTAGGTTTCTAGTTGAAATATATGGGTCAATGTAACCCGGGAAAGGTAAAAGGATGACATATTGAATGCCCTTTGGGTCTGAATCAACAAAATTTTTTATTAACATTCCATGTGTTCACATTATGAAGAAAAATGACAAAAATATGTCTAATTTCAAATCCAAAGCCCATCAGCCCATATCTAGAAATTGCTTGTGATTTATGGGAGTAAGTTAAGAGCTTTAATGTAACTTCTTTTATGTTCTTTTATACATCTTATTTTTCAATGTTTCTTCTCATTCATAATTTTAATGTCTCGTGCTCATCAAACTTTTTTTTATCTTTAGGAGAAACAAGCTTTATTTTTTTCATCTCCCCATTCTATTACAAAAGAGAAGTTTTTATGGGCACCAAAACAAAGCATTATATTTCTAATTAGAGGAGTTTTTAGGAGTAAATGAAATTAACAGATGGCAACTTTTTTTAATGATATATTTTACATAAAGTAAAGTGAGCAGGTGTGCCTAGAATTTGATAATTTTGACAATGTGGAAGTTTAGTGTCACACTCACCCATTTCAAAACAGAATTGGCCCTTGAACAATGCAGAGGTTAGGAGTATCAATCCCTCTCCACCACCGAAATAAGTATATGACAGCTTTATGTACATAACAGCTGAAAATTCAAATATAGCCGGGGTTGGTGGCTCAGTCTGTAATCCCGCACCTTGGGAAGCCGAGGTGAGTTGATTACCTGAGCCCGTGGGTTCGAGACCCGCCCGGGCAGCTTGGTGAGACCTCATTTCTACAATAAATCAAAAAAAAGCTGGGCGTGGTAGCACGCTCCTGTAGTTCTAGCTACTTGGAAGCTGAGGCAGAAGGAATGTCAGAGCCCAGCAGGTCGAGGCTGCGGTGGCCGGGAGTGGCCGCTGCACTCCAGTCTGGGCGACAGAGTGAGACTCCAACTAAAAATAAATAAATAAATAAATACAAAAAGAAAATTCAAATATAATATTCGACTCCCCCAAAATGTAACTACCAATAGCCTCCTGTTGACCAGAAGTCTTACCGATAACACAAGCAGTCTGTCAACATCTACTGTGTAAGTTATATCTATTATAAACTGTATTCTTACAATAAAGTAAGCTAAAGAAATTGCTAAGAAAATCATATAAAAGAGAAAATATATTTACCGTTTATTATGTGAAAATGGGTCATCATGAAGGTCTTTGTCGTCTTCATCTTCACGTAGAGTAGACTGAGCAAAGGAGGAAAAGGGTGGGGAGCTCTTACTGTCTCGGGGGTGACAGAGGAGAAGGAAATCTGAAGCAGACCCATATTGTTCAAATCCACATTGCTCAAGGGTCAGCTGCACAGAACATTTCCAGAACCCGAGACTACTCCCTTTTATTCCTTTATAGGCAGCCACCCGCTCCTGAAACAACTACTATTCTGATTAAAATTATCTTAGGTAAGTTTTGTGTGTTTGAGAATGTCATGCAATTAAATAGTATATCGTTTTCTGAGTGTGGTTTCTTTCAGCGAGGATAATGGTTTCCACCTACATTTATGTTGTAGCGCATGTAAATTTTCTGCTCCTTTTTAATTTAATACATAATTTAGTACATAATTTGGATCTGCCGTAGTAAATGTATCATTTTGTCTGTTGACAGACAATTTGGGCTATTTTAAATAAAGCTGTTATAACCCTTCACATACAAGGACTTTTGTGGACATATGTTTGTTATTTCTCATGATTAAAATTCTGAGGTAAATTGTGGGATGATAGGGTTCATAGATATTTGTTTAATTTTTCTTTTTTAAATGTAGCAAAACACTTTACTAAAATGGTTTTCTAAAATTTTCTATTTTACACTTCCCTCAGTAATGTATGAGAGTTTCAGTTGTTCTATATCCTTACCAATAATTCTGCTGTCAGACTTTGAATTTTAGTTATCCTAGCAGGTGTGTTATAGTACCACATCATGGCTTTATTTATGTTTTCTTGATTAATGATGCCACTGACTCATTGGCCATGCATATGACCTTTTTATTTTATAAAGCTTTTATTCAAGTATTTTACCATTTTTAATCTATTATTGAATGATAAGTATTGCATATATTTTGATACAAATTCTTTAGTAAGTATATGTATTTTATTAGATTGTAAATGTTTTCTCTCAGTGTGTGGCTTGCCTGCCCATTTTCATTAACCGTGTATTTTGGTGAGTATAAATGTCTACATGATGAAGCAGATCAATGCATCAATTTTGAATAATGAATATTTTCTATATAGTATTTATTGAATTTTTGAATTTCAAAACCAGCACAAGTTGATCATATGTTTTGCTTCTAGTAACACCACAGTTTATGATTTGTCACTTAATCGTATGTTTTGTCTGGAATTATATACGCGTATCCTGTGAGGTAGGATCAAGTTGTTTTGTTTTAGTTTTTCCAAACAGATACCCTGTAGTTGCAGCACCACCTGTTGAAAGATTTTCTTCACTTCCTCTCTCAATTTGTTTTGGTGCTGTCCATGAGCACCAAAATTTATGTACAGATCTACATCTAAATTCTGTTCTATTCCACTGACTTACTTGATTATCCTGCCACCTATATCATACTGTCTTGATTGCTGCAGTTTCATATTATATCTTATAAGTAAAATAGAGTTAGTCTTCCAACCTTGTTCATCTTTTTGTCAAAATTGCTTGGTTTTCTACTATTTGCATGTCTACCTCAACTTGAGAATCAACTCAACAATATATTCCAAAAAATGCCTACTATCATTTTAATTGAGATTGCATTGAATCTAAACATTCAATTTAGAAATATTTGCTGTTTTAAAAATATTAATTTCCTAATCCACAACTATGTTATAACTTTTTTTAAAATTTAAGTCTTCGGTCAGGCTCGGTGGCTCAGCCTGTAATCTCAGCACCTTGGGAGGCCGAGTAGAGTGGATTGCCTGAGCCTGCAGGTTCAAGACCAGCCTGGGCAACTTGGCGAGACCTGACTCTACAGTAAATAATAATTTTTAAAAATTAGCTGGGCATGGTAGCATGTGCCTGTATTTCCAGCTACTTGGAAGGCTGAGGCGGAAGGATGGCTGGAGCTTAGCAGGCTGAGGTAGCTGTGAGCATGACACTGCTCTCCAGCCTGGGTGATAGAGTGAGACTCCAACTCAAAAAAAAGAAAAAGAAAAGTAGGTCTTCATTGTTTTGTGCTAGCAATATTGTATAATGTTAGGTTTTGTGGTCTTGCACATATTTTTAAAAAATTATCCCTATGTAAAGGTCTTTCACTTCTGTGGCAAGGAAGATACCAAGGTAATTCCTGGTTTTGTTATTGTTTTTGTTGTTTTTCTTGGCTATTGTGGATGTGATTGTCCTTTTTATTTTTTTCTCTGCCTGGTTGTTGTTGATGTATAAAAATTTGACTGTCTTTTACACGTTGATTTTGTACCCTGAGACTTTGCCAAAGTTCTTTATCAGTGCAAGGAGGTTTTTGACAGATTCTCTTGGGATTTCAAGTTATAGGATCACATCATCAACAAAGAAGGATAGCTTGACTTCCCCTTTTCATATTTGGACATCCCTTATTTTCTTTCTTGTCTGATTGCTCTAGTTAAGACTTCACTATGTTGAACAGGAGGGGTGAGAATGGGCAATGTTGTTGTGTTCTAGCATTCAAGGGAAATGCTTCCAATTTCTGTCCGTTTAGCAATATGTTGGCTGTGGGTTTATCATAGATGGCACTTACTATTTTGAAGTATGTTCCCTTTATGACTGGTGTTTGAGGATTTTTATCAAGAAAGGATGCTAGACTTTATCGAAAGCTTTTCTGCATCTAATGATATAGTCACGTGGCTCTTGCTTTAACATCTCTTGATGTACTGAATTACATTTATGGTCTCGCAGATGTTGAACCAACCCTACGCCCTGGGAATGAAACCTACTTTGTCATGGTAGATAGTTTTTGAGATGTGTTGTTGAATGTGATTTGCTAGAACCTTGTTGAGAATTTTGGCATCAATGTTCATCTCTTTCTTTGTCTGGCCTTTACCAGTCTGGGGTATTGATGTGATGTTTGCTGCATAAAATGATTTATGCAGAATTCCATCTTTCTTGATTGCCCAGAATACATTCAATAGGATTGGTACCAGCTCCTCCTTGTATGCTTTGTGGAATTCCGCTGGAAAGATGTCTGGTCAAGGGCATTTTTTAAGGTCGCTTTCTTAGGATGAAGTCAATTTTCTGGATTGTTATTGGTCTCTTTAGGGTATCAATTTCTCCTTGACATGAATAAGGGTATCTGATTCCAGACAATATGAGGATCATTGGGAAGCCCAAACTTCACTGTACGATGACTACTTATGTACTTAATACTGAATTGTATCCTACATCTTTAAAATGATAAATAAATAACAATTTCTATGTATTTTGTGGTTTTACATGCTATTACCAGTGGTATGCTATTCAATATTATTTTTTGTTTTACAACTATTAAAGATAAACACACATGATTTCTTTTTTATTTATTTATTTACTTATTTATTTATTTATTTATTGTTTTGAGTTGGAGTCTCACTCTGTCGCCCAGACTGGAGTGCAGTGGCCGCTCCTGGCCACCGCAGCCTCGACCTGCTGGGCTCCGGCGATCCTTCCACCTCGGCCTTCCGAGTGGCCGGAATTACAGGCATTCGCTATCACGCCCGGCTGATTTTTTTATTTATTGTAGAGATGAGGTCTCGCTGCCCAGGCGGGTCTCGAACCCGCGGGCTCAGGCAATCCACTCACCTCAGCCTCCCAAAGGCGCGGGATTACAGGCTGAGCCACCAAGCCCGGCTACACACATGATTTCTATATATCAACATTGTATTCTGTGGATTACCAAATTCACTTATTCTATTCATTTATTTTCACATACCTTAAAATTTTCCACATACACAACCTGGGAATAAATAAGTTTACTTAATCTTTTTCAATCCTTTTTATATTATTTATTTTTATTGCCAAATTGTGTAGGCTCAGACCATTAGTAAGAATGTGGGAAGTGATAAGATTAGACATCCTTGCATTATTTTTATCATGAAGAAGAACTTTAAAGTTTAATTAACTATGATTTGAGATGTACATTTTTAGTGGATGTTCTTTATCATATTTAAAAACTCGATTCCTTATTTGCTGAGTTTTCTTTTCATCATGAACAAATGCTGAACTATGTTATATATAATTTTCAGAATATATTTAAATAATAACTTTTTTCTCTTAATTTCTAATATCTTATGGATTATCAAACTGAGGTTTTAAAATTAAGCCAATTTAATGTTTCGATTACTTTTTTCAACCTTGGGAGGTTGTGTGACATCAAACCAGGCAAAGTGGGGACCAAAGTGAGTCCGAAACTTTACCTACACAATGACCATTTGCATATCTAATCAGGAATTGTATCTCATATCCTTAAAAAATAAAAAATAAAGATAAGGAAAAAAATTAAGCCAAACTTTCATTCTTTAGGTAAAAAGAATAAAACATTTTCATTCGGCTATGAGTTATATATTTTTAATATATTGATGTGTTCACTTTATTATTTTTTATGATGGTTTTATCTACATATTTGAAAGATAGCTATAATCATATTTGCTGAAATTTTCTTTTCTGTTTTTATTTGTAGTAACTATTGAAATATAATTGAAAGTACACAATTAAAAATTTTGCAATATGCGTAAATATCTAAAACTCATGATGAAAGTACAGTTTTTCTAGTTATATACATTTTTAACTGAGATGAAATTTCTGTAACATATAAGTAACCATTTTAGTATGTACAATTCAGTGGCATTTAGTGCTTGATTAAGTAATATTCACTAGGCATTGTATTCTCAGCATTTTCAGCTATCAGTACTACCTCTTTTCATTTTTCCATAAGGCATCTTTTACTCATCAAGTAATGATTCCCCATTTTAAAGCATTCCTTTTTCTCTGCATCCTTGCCAGCATCTGTTGTTTGCTTTACGATGGACATTCTTACCGGGGTTGGATGGTATCTCAATATGGTTTTGATATGTGTTTCTCTGATTATTAGTGAGGCTGAGCACTTTTACATGTGTCTGTTGGCTGCCAATAAGTCTTCTTTTGAGAAGTGTCTATTCATGTCTTTTGCCCACCTTTTAATGGGCTGTTTGGGTTTTTTTTCTTTCAGCACATTTGAGTTCTTTGTATCCTGGATGTTAGGCTTTTGTCAGATATACAGTTGGCAAATATTTTTTCACATTCTGTGGGTTGTCCCCCCACTATCTTGATGGTTTCTTTGACTTAACAGAAGCTTTTCAGTTTGATGAGGTCCCACTTGTCTATCTTATCTTTTATGACGTGGGCACTTGGGGTTTTGATCAAGAATTGGTTGCCAGTTCCACTTTCCATAAGGGTGTCTCCTGCATTTTCTAAGATTTTTATGGTTTGAAGTTTTATCTTTAGGTCTTTGATTCACTTAGAGTTGATTTTTGTGTATGGATATAGGTAGCAATCCTATTTCAATCTTCTGCATGTGATCAGTCAGTTTTCCCCTCACCATTTACTGAATGGTTGTTCTTTTCCCAATGGTTGTTGGTAGAGGTTTTCTTGAAGATGAGTTGGTTTAGAAATTGAAGTTTTGCCTCCAGAATCTCTATCCTTCTTCATTGGTTCATCTGCCTGCTCTTGTACCAATACTAGGCTGTTTTGATTATTGTAGACTTTTAGCAAAGTTAAAAGTCTGGAAGTGTGATACCTCCTTCTTTGTTTCTTTTCATAAGGGTTGTTTTGGCCATTCATGGTCATTTATGTTTCCATATGAATGTCTGTATTGTCATTTCCAGGTCTGAGAAGAATGATGTTGGTATTTAATGCCTATTGCATTGAATGTGTAGGTTGCCTTGGATAGCATGGACATCTTAATGATGTTGTTTCTTCCTATCCATGAGTATGGAATATTTTTCCTTTTGTGTGTGTGTGTCTTCTTGGATTTCTTTGAGCAGTGTTTTTTAGTTTTCATTATAAAGGTCTTTCACCTCTCTGGTTAGGAAGATTTCAAGGTATTTCACTGTGTGTGTGTGTGTGTGTGTGTGTGTGTGTGTGTGTGTGTGTGTCTATTGTGAATGGGATTACGCTTTTTATTTGAATGTCTGCCTGCTTCCTGTTGCTACATAAGAATGCAACTGATGGTTTTGTACCCCGAGACTTTGCCAAAGTCATGTATCAGTGAAATCAGGTTTTTCACAGATTCTTTTGGCTTTTCGAGATATAGGATCATATCCTCAGCAAAAGCCGGACTTGGTGGCTCAGCCTGTAATACCATGCCTTTGAGAGGCTGAGGTGAGTGGATTGCCTGAGCCCACGGGTTCGAGACCCACCTGGGCAGCAAGACCTCATCTCTACAATAAATCAAAAAATCAGCCGGGCGTGGTAGCACGCGCCTATAATTCTGGCTACTTGGAAGGCTGAGGCGGAAGGATCACCAGAGCCCAGCAGGTCGAGGCTGCCGTGCACTGCACTCCAGTCTGTACGACAGAGTGAGACTCCAACTCAAAAAAAAAAAATATCCTCAGCAAAGAGGGATAACTTAACTTCTTCTTTTCCTATTTGGATACCTCTAATTTGCTTTTCTTGTCTAATTGCTCTATCTAGGACTTCCAACACAATGTTGAACAACAAGGGTGACAGTGGGTAGCCTTGTCTTGTTCCAATTTTCGGGGGAAAGCTTTCCAGTTTCTATCTATTTAGCAATATGATGACTGTGGATTTATCATAGATGGTGCTCACTATTTTGAGGTATGTTCTTTCTATGCCTAGGTGCTTAAGGGTTTTTATTAATAATGGATGCTGGATTTTATCAAAAGCTTTTTCTACATCTAATGAGATAATCATAGTGTTCTTGTCTTTGCATCTGTTGATATCTTTAACTACATTTATGGTCTGGTGCATGTTGAAACAGTCCTGATGAAGCCTACTTGGTTATGGTGGATGATTTTTGAGATTTGCTGTTGGGTCCAATTTGCTAGAATCTTGTTGAGAATTTTTGCATCTATGTTTATTAGCGATATTGACATATAGTTCTGTTTTTTGTAGGATCTTTACCTGGTTTGAGTATCAGTGTGATGTTAGCTTCATAAAATGACTTGGGAAGGAATTCTGTCTCAGTTGCCCGGAATACTTTCAATAGAATTGGCATCAGCTCCTTCTGTTATGTTTTGTAGAATTCCAATGGAAAGAAGTCTGATCCAGGGCTTTTTTTTTTTTGTAGGTAGTTTTCTTATGACAGAGTCAATTTCTTGGGTTGTTATTGTTCTATTTAGGGTCTCAATGTCTTCTTGTTTCATCCTTGGGTGGTTGTGTGGTGTCAGAAAGTTCTCTGTTTCATTTAGGTTATCAAGTTTGTTTCCATACAAGTGTACATAGTAATCTCTAATAATCTTTTCTATGTATTCTCTGTTGATTCTGTGTTCTGCTGTCTCTTGTGAAGTGCATGGTCATTCTTTTCTTTCTTCTATGCTTAATACCTTTTTAAGTGTCTTTAGTAGAACTGATCTGGAATCTGTTTAATCTCTTAGTGATTGGATGTCTAGAAAGGATTTTAATTCTCCATCACTGATAAAGCTGACCTTGGCTGGGTAGAAAATTCTTGATTGAAAATGTTTATCTTTGAAGACTTTGACTATTGGACTCCAGCCCCTTCCAGTTTGTAGTGGTTCTAAAGATTGCTCTACTGCTATTCTGATTGGTTTTCCTTGGTAGGTATTCTGATCTTTCTCTCTTGCTGCTTTTAGAAATTTTTCTTTTGCACTTACTTTGTGTTGGTGAATTAGTATGTGTCTGGGTGTTGGTTTTTTCATTTGATGTCTTCCAGGAGTTCTTTGTGTCTCTTGTGTTTACATGGTCACATCTCTAGTGAGATGGGAAAAGTATTTTTGAATAACCTACTGGGATATTTGCACTAAGGTGTTCTCCATTTTCCTTTTCTCTTCTGAGATACCAATCAGGCATAGGTTCAATCTCTTGATATAATCACACATCTCTTGGAGGCTTTGTCTTTCTTTCTGAGTTTTTTGTCTGTTTTGTAAAGATCAGTTTAATTCCATGTTTTGGTCTTCAAGTTCTGAAATGCTTTCTTCTGCATGATTAATTCTGCTTTCCACGCTTGTCATCTTATTATTTATTACCTGGATGAAATTTTTTACATCCAAAATCTCTGTTTCAAGTTCTTTCAGCATTGCATCTTGTCTTTCTTGAGTCTTATTCACTCTTTCCATCCATTTCCTAATCCCTTTGTATTCTGAGGTCAGTCATTGGTGTCTTTCATTGCTGGGGCTCTGAGGTCAGATTTTTCAGGTGTTTTATCTTTGTTACACTGGGAATTACATGTGTTCCCCTGCTGAGTTTTCTTCATTTGTGACAAGTCTCTTTTTTTCTTTTTTCTTTTTTAGTTAGAATTGCACTCTGTTGTTCAGGCTGCAGTGCAGTGGCATACTCACAGTCACACAGCCTTGACCTGCTGGGTTCAGGCAATACTTCCAACTCAGACAGGTCTCTTTCTTTTCTCTTTAGTTTTGTTATTCAGTGGCAATGGGAGAGGAATTTACTTCTGATGTTTGCTCTGCTTTTTATTCTTCCCTGATCAGGGCTCTGAATTTGTTCTATTTTGAAACAGGGCTGTGGGTGGGAAGATTTGTTGTCTCTTGTAGCTTTGAGAGTAGAATAAGGCAGAGAATGGGTAGCTAGGGTTCAGAAACTACTTGCAAAACACAATGTTCACTGATTATGGTATGGTTTCCCTGGGACCCACTACCCATCACCACGCTGTATGGTGATGCAATGGGTATGTGTGTGTGCCTCTGCAGTACAGGATACAGTAACAGCAATGAGGAGAACAAAGAAAAGTAGAATGTAATGAGAGGAACAAAACATTTTAAAATAATAAAAAAAGACAGAACAACAAAAGCAGAAAGCAAATTAAAAAAACAATTAAACACACACATCAAAACAAACTGAAATAACAACAAATCAAAACAAAACAAAAAGCAAAAAAGGAAAAACCAAACACACCCAAGCCCACCCCAAAATTAAAAGAGAAGAAAAAGAGAGAGAGAGAGAGAAAAAAGCAATTCATATAGAACTCTCCCTCATGTATTCACAAGCATGTTGAATTAAAAACAGAATAAACAAACAAACAAAAAACTGAAAGATGAGCACATTCCTTCATGTGCACACATAAACCCAAAACAAAAAAAAGAAATAAAAAAGAAATTAAAAAGGAAGTGGGGAAGATACAAATTGAATCCTCACATACATATTCATGTACAAAGGAAAAATACTTTAAAATTTAACAAACAAAAAACTTCCCTCTTGAGGCAGATTCTGTAAATTTTCCTCTCAGTTTCCCTTCTGCTGTCTCCTTCAGAGCTTCAACCTCATTCACAATATATCCAGTGCCCAATCCAGTAAAAGAGAAGGGGGCAGTGGGGGTGGGTGGAGCGTTAGTCCTCCCTTCTAGCATGGTCAGAGGGATCTACTCTGTTGTGGAGGTGTGGGATTATCTCTTCCCCAGGTACTGGGTGGAGGGGTGCCCCAGCCAGATTTCTCCTGAAGTGGAGTCCTCCTATTGCAGCTGACATCCAGGCTCCACCTGGTCCAGTCCTCTCAGTTGTGCCCTAGCCATGTGGATCTGATGTTCAGAGAATTGCTAGGGAGGAGGGTTAGGTCACCCCCAGCCTCACCACTGATCTATTTGGAGGCCTTCATCATCTGTTTCTGGCCACATCCTTTGTCCCTCAACTGAATCAGGGTAGGGGTGGGGAACCTGAGATGCAGCACTCATTGTGTCCTTCCAGAGTCTGTACTTTCAGGATATTCCTTCTGGGTCACAGTCAACTCCTGAGTAGTTAATCTGTTGGTCACAGAGATGGTATTGAGTCTGTCACTCTGTGGTGACCAAGTCAGAGCACTTTCCTGATCAGTTTCTCTTTCATCTTCTCCAGTGGGGATCTACCTCTGGGTTCCCTCACTGTGCTCCCTCCGCAGCCCTTGCTGTCAGAGTCCAGCCAGGTGCTGCAGTTGTTTGGCAGAGCATGGAGCCAACAGTCTTTCCCAGCAGCTTCTTTTCAGGAAGAGTTTTGTTGATTTTTTAAAAATGGCACTTGGCTTTCTCGGCTTTTGCACCCTGGGTAGCGCTAGGGTCCAAGCAGAGCAGAGTGACACTGCTTATCCAGGAAAGCCCTGGCCACTTGTTCTTAAGTCCCTACTCAGTCAGCCCCTCACATGCCCACTTACTTCACTGACACGTACACAAAATTGTCCATATTCTCACTCACTCACACTGTGACTCACTTAATCTGACTGGTTCTGCCACCATCTTCCTGAGCTGAATTTTTTTACTTTTTTATTTAAAAAAATCCATTTTTATAAAGTTCAATTTCTATATTTTATATTTATTGATCATATTTTAATGTCAAATCTAAATATCCATGGCCAAATCTGAGGTCATGAAGATATACCCTCATGTTTTCTTATAAGATTTTATAGTGTTAGCCCTATTATTCAGGTTGCTGATCCAGTTTGAGCTAATATTTTACATATGTAACATAGGGTCCAAAATTCATTTTTCTGCATGTGAGTATTCAGTTGTTACAGCATCATTTTTTGGAAGAAACTACTCTTTCCCCATTAAACGGGAAAATTATTCTTCTCATCCTTCTAAAAAATCAACTGGCCAAATATTTTTGGATGTGTCTCTGGACTCTCAATTTTATTCTATTGGCATATAAATCTAATCTTGCAGAAGTACCATGTTATTTGACAACTGGAGCTCAGTAAGTTCTTAAACTGGAAAATCTCAGTCTTCCTACTTTATTTTCATTTTTTAATATTGTTTTGCTATTCAGGGTCCTTTGACTTTTTGCATTAATTTGACCCAATGAGTTTCAAAATATTTGTGTCTCATTTTTATTCATCCCAAAATACTCTGTAATGTTTTGTGATTTTTTTGGACATATTTGTTCTTTAAGAATATATTGTTGAATTTCCACATGCAGTCATGCATTACCTAACAACGAGGAATACATATGAGAAATGCATCATCAGGCAATTTCATCATTTAGCAACTGTCATAGAGTATATTTATACAAACTTAGATGGTATAGCCTACTGCACACCTAGGCTAGGATATGGTATAGCATTTCTCAAAACATAGATGTTGTCCATGGTAGACCAAAATGTAAATATGTGATGCACGGTTACATTTTCAAATTTCTCCTGTTTGTATTCTTATTGATTCTAGCTTTTTCTCACTGTAATTAAAGAACACTCTTTCTATAATTTCAATTTTTAAAAAATATCTCAAGAATAGTATTGTAGCATATAGTATATTCTGGTGAATGTTCCATATGCACTTGAGATGAATGTATATTCTGTTGCTGTTGAGTGAAGTGTTGTGAATTTTTTGGATAGATTTAGTTGTTTTTAGTATTGTATAAGTCATCATCTATTTTCTCTTAGGAACTACTGCTAACATCTAGGTTATATGGTATACTATTTCTCAGAATATATATGTAGTACATTGTAGACCAAAATGTGACTATGTGGTTTACGTTTACATTTGCAATTTTTTCCTGTTTGTTATTCTTGTTGATTTCTAGCTTCAGTCTACTGTACTTATAGAATATGCTTTATACCATTTTAATTCTTAAAAATGTTTTAGGGAACTTTCCATGGTATATAATTTATTCTGGTAAGTGTTGTATATGTACTTGAGATAAATGCATACTTGGCTGCTGTTGAGTGAAGTGTTCTGAATTTTTCTGGTATATCTAGTTGGTTTTAATATTGTACAAGTCCTTTCTTTTCTCTTGGATTTCTGTCTGGTTGTTTCACCAATTATTAAAAATAGATTATGGAGATTTCTGACTATTACTGTAGAACTATCTATTTCTCCCTTCAGCTATGTCAATGTATTTTGTCTTCTTTCGGTTACATCATCATGCATTTTAGTGCTGTAAAGTTTCTCACATGTTTATAATTATTTTCTCTCATTAAATTATCCCTTTTATTAACATAAAATATCCTTCTCTGTCTTTTGTAAAAAATGTTTGACTCAAGATTTATCTTATATATTGTTAGTATTGCCCAACTAGCTCTCTTTGGTTACTTTTTTAATGTAATGTGTTTTGCCACTTTTATCTTTGGGTCTATAATGAATCTTTTATAAGCAACATATAGTTGGAAAAGAACTTTTAACCTATTTGGTCAATGATTACTCAAGTAGTGTATGTAATCTATGTATATTTACGAATAATAAAGGGCTCTGTCATTGTGCTGTTTGTTGTATGTCATATATATTCACATAGAACAATGTGAACACTTAGAACAGCACATGGATTTAAAAAAAAGAAAGATTTTTTAAATTTTCTTCATTGTTTTTCCTTTTCCAGAATGTCATATAGCTTCAATCATGCAGTTTTTAGAACTCCCTGCTCTCCCTTATGCAGAATTTTCCCCACTGTCAATATTCTTCACCGAAGTGGTGTGTTTCTTACAATTGATGAATCACATTGAGATGCCATGATGGCCTGAGATTCATAGGATACGTTCGTGTTCACTCCTGATGTTGCATAGTCTGTGGGTGGGAATAAATGTATAATGGCATATATCCATTATTATAGTGTCCTATAGAGTATTTTCACCAATTTAAAAGTTCAGTGTGCTCTGCCCATTTATTCTTCTCTACCCCCATTGATGCCTGGGAAACCTGATTATTTCCATTTTTTTATTGCTTGCCTTTTAAAATTGTATACAGTGTGAATCATACAGTAGGTAGTCTTTTCAGATTGGCTTCTTTAACTTATGCATGTGCACTTAAGCTTTCTCCCTTTTTTTTCATGGCTTAATAGCTTATTTCCTTTTAGAAATTAGTTACATCCAATTGTCTAGATGCAACACAGTTTATTTATCTACCTGCTGAAGGGCATCTTGGTTACTTCCAGGTTTTGGCAATTATGAATAAATTTGCTATAAACATTCATATATAGGTTTCTATGTGAACATAAGTTTTCAACTCACTTGAGTAAATATCAAAAAGCTATATTGCTGAATTGTAGAATAAGAATATCTGTACTGTTGTAAGAATATTCCCATCTGTCATTTAAATTGTATGTACAGTGTTGCATTCCCACCAGCAATGACTATTTCTGTGGCTTTACATCTTCACAAGGATTTGATGTTGTTAGTACTTTGGATAGATATCTATTAGCAGCTCATAGCTTTAATTTAAGATTACCTAATAATATTTAATTTCACATCTTTTTATATGCTTATTTGACATGAGTATATCTTCTTCGATGAGTTTTTTGTTCAGGTCTTTGCCTATTTTGTTTTTTTATTAGGTTGTTCATTTTCTTGTTGTTGAGTTTTAAAACATCTTTGTAAATTTTGGATAAAATTGCTGCATCAGATATGGCTTTTATAAATATGTTCCTCCTGTCTGTGACTTGTCTTCTCATTCTCTTTAAAGTGACTATTGAAAAATAGAGGCTTTTCACTTTAATGAAGTTGAGTTTGTCAATTCTGTATTTAATGAACTGTGACTTTTATGTTGTATTTAAAAGGTCATCACTACATTCAAAGTCTTTTAGATGTTTTAATATGCTATGATCTCAGAGTTTGATAATTTAGCATTTCACATTTCAGTCTACTGTCTGTTATAAATTTATGTGTAAGCTGTGTGGTATAGCTCTATGTTAATTTTTGCAACATGTAGACCAAAAATTATTATGCCAGCATCACTAGTGGAAAATTCTATTTTGCTCCATTTTTTTGCCTTTGCTCCTTTGCAAAACATTAATTGATTATATATATAGTACATATATAGAGAGAGAGAAAGAGAGAGAAGAGACTATATATGCATAGTCAATATATAGACTACACACACACACACACACACACACACACACACACATATTTAGTTTACTATCTTCCATTGATTAATTTTTCTGTTTTTTCAGCTAATACAACAACATTTTCTTGATTACACTAGCCTTATATTAAGTGTGAAGTTTGGCAATAGTAATCCTTTGACTTTGCTTTTTTTTTTTTTCAATATTGTATTGGCTATTCTGGGTATTTTGACTCTACAAATAAACTTTAGACTCAGTTTTTTCACTATCCTTAAAATAACTTTCTCAGCTTTTGATAGGGTTTGCATTGAATCTGTATATCAAAAAGGAATAAATCTGACATCTTGATAATATTGAGTCTTTTTATCTTTGAATATGAATTATATTTCCATCTAACCAAAATTCTTTGAGTTCTTGCATTAGTTTTGTAGTTTTCTCCATATAGATCTTCTACTTATTTTGTTAGCTTTATATCTAAGAATTTCAATTTTTTGAGTGCTAATGTAAACGGTATTGCATTTCAAATTTAAGTTGTACATTGTTGATATATAGAAAAGGGGTTGACTTTTACAAGTTAACAACATATTCTGAAATCCTGTGATGACCATTTATTAGGTACAGAATTGTTCTTGTAAATTATTTCAAATTTGCTAGGCACATAATTATGTCAGCTGTGAACAAAGACTACTTTATTTTTTTCCTTCTAATATGTGTAACTTTTATTTCCTTTTCTTATCCTGTGCATTACTTAGGACTTCCAGTTTAATGCTGATAAAGCAACGGTGAAAGAGAATATCCCTGACTTGTTCTTAATCTTAATGGAAAAGCTTTGAGTTTCTCTCCATTAAGTACAATGTTAGCTGTAAAGTTTTTTGTAAATAATTTTTAGGTAGTTGTGGAGGTTGCTTTGTATTTCAATTTTATAAGAGTTTTTAATTGAAATGAGTGTCAAATTTTATAAAATGCTTTCGTTTCATATATTGATATGATCATATTCTTCTTCATCAACTTGTATATATGATGGAATGCATTAATTAGTTTTCAAAAGTTAAATCAGCCTTGCATACCTGGGATAAGTATTATTGGTTATAACATATCATTACTTTTATACATTGGTGAATATGATTTGCTAATATTTTCTTGAGAATTTTTACATCTATATTTTTATCAGATATAACTCTGTAGTTTTATTTTATTGTAATTTTATCTGGCTTTGGTATTAAGATAATTCTGGTCTCATTGAATGAATTGAGAAGTATTTTCTGTGCTCCTAGACATTTTTCTCTCAAGGATTGGTGATATTACTTGATGTACCTACAGTCAATCTTTTTATTTAGTATATTTTCCAAGTTATCTTCACAAAAAGTATATTCCTTATTTTCCATGGTCAATAATGTCTTTGTTCTATTACCCTACAGTCAGCGGTATTTTTACAGAGATTTCTTTAATTAGTTGGAACTAATACAGATATATTATTTTAACTATATCTGTCTCTTTATAGCTTCTCTTACTGATATTACTGGGAAAACGGCATCAACACAGCACATTGAAACAATGACCAGCCCCATGCCAAGCATTTAGCAATCAAAAGCAGTGACCTAAATGCCCAAATCTTCACATGCACCTATATCACTTATGTACCAAATCCTGACTTGTACCCATAACTTAAAAAAAAAACAAAAACAAAAACACACAATCTAATTTTTGAAGCGCAAGATACATATTGTTCACCCTGGAACCAACACGGGACACTGGAATTGCATGGTATGATCCACATGATTGTGTACCATGAGACTGAGGGTAGAAAGTGGTGTCGATTACATAAAATTCACTTGCACTTATTAGCCTCTTTCTTTATCAAGCGCCCCCTGGAAACTGCACGAATTTAAGTAAACTTCGGAATTCCAAAAGTGTATATCTTGATATAACTTATCAGCTCAGTAGTTGTTTTTATAAAAGGATTGATTTCTGGAGCTTTCTATTCTGCCATCTTCTGTGATAGTACTTGCGTTTTCTGCTTTTTAAAGATTATATTAGTCTCCTAAAATGAGTTGTTACAACCGCTGTTTAAATTTTTTTTAAAGAGTTAGTTTAAAATTGATATTGCCTTATTTTTAAATATTTGAAAAAAATCAGAAAAAACCATCTTATTTATTTGGAAAAATGAATGTTTCTGTCTTGTGAATTAATAATCTAACATCTATTTCTTTAATAAATATAAAATTATCCTTTTTGTATTTGTGTGTGTGTCAGTTTTAAATAGTATTTTTCAAGGCATTTGTCTATTTCACCTTGGCATACGTTTGTTTATAACATTCTCTTTTTTTAATGTTAGTATAATTTGTAGAAAGACTTCTCTTTCAAATATTGAAGATTCATGAATTATTGTTTTCTCTTACTTGGACTTGTTAAATTGTTAATGTTTTCAAACAACAAAACTTTGCCTTTCTATTTTTTATTCTGTAATGATCATAATTATTTTTTTCTACTTACCTTGAATTTACATTTATCCTCACTTCCATATTTTGTATGTTGTAGTAAAGATTATTTACTTTAAACATTTCTTCTTTAGTAATAGAGACATTTTTAAGCTGCAGCATGTCTTGTAGTGTTTTCTTTATTACGTTCATAAGACTGCTATGAATATGAATGTGCTTTAAGACTCAGTTTTCTTTTGGGTATATACAAGTATGGGGAATTGCAGGATCATAGTGTAATTTTATGATTCTTTAGTCATTCATTTTTCAGGAATAGTCATATTGTTTTTCATACTAGTTGCAGCATTTTACATTCCTACTGGCAATGCATAAGGGGCTTTATTTTATTTTATTAGTAACAGTAATTATAATGGGCATAAGTGGTATATCATTGTGATTTTGATTTGCATTTTTCTTATAATTGATGATGTCGAGCGCATTTTACAGATTTTCAGATCTAGTATGTTCAATAACATCGAATTCATTTTTATGTGTCCCATTCCTTGTTTTAAATTATCAAGATTAAAATTGTGCTTCTTTATTTCTAATTATTTCAGAATATTATAGATATTAATGTTTATTTATAATTTAATTTTATCATGATATAAAGACAAGTTTTGTGTAATATTGCTCTTTTGAAGCGCATTATAACCTATTTTATGGCTCATTGTCTATGTCTAACTTGGTAAATTGTGTACTTTTGAGAATAATGTGTATTCTACTTTCTCTGGGAAAAAAAGGATACATCGGTCGATAGTGTTATTTAAAACTTCTGTAGGGTTACTGATGCTTTCTTTACATATGCTATTACGTAGTCAAAGAGATATTACAGAACCAACTGTGATTGTTGGTATGTCTATTAGCCTTTTTTGTTCTTGTATTTGAAGATGTATTATTGGTTATATGCATATTAGCAAATATTATAGACTCATAATTACTTCAGTTATTACTCATTACGAAATTCCTTTTTAGCCGGGCTCGGTGGCTCAGCCTGTAATCTCAGCGCTTTGGGAGGCTGAGGTGAGTGGATTGCCTGAGCCCGGGGGTTCAAGACCCGCCCGGGCAACTTGGAGAGACCTCATCTCTACAATAAATCAAAAAATCAGCCGGGCGTGGTAGCGCGCGCCTGTAGTTCCAGCTACTCGGAAGGCTGAGGCGGAAGCATCGCTGGAGCCCAGCAGGTGGGGGCTGCGGTGGCCGGGAGCGGCCACTGCCCTCCAGTCTGGGCGACAGAGTGAGACTCCGACTCAAAAAAATAAAAAAAGAAATTCATTTTTTCTGAAAATTTTTATTTTAGAACTCTTTTACAAATTATATTAATATAATCACACCAGCTTTTATGTGCCTAGTCTTTTCATAATATGTCATCTTTCAGCATTTTACTTTTAACCTATTTTTTGCTTCAATGTGTGTTTATCATAAATTCCATACAATTGATTAATTTTCAATTCAGTTTTACAATATTTTTTTTAATTGGAAAGTTTAGTATATTTACATTTATTATAATTACTGGTGTGTTTTTATTATTTGTTTCCTATGCAATCCATTTTCTCTGTTTGACTCTTCGTCTTCCTGTCTGCTTTTGAGTAAATAAAATATTTTATTTTTACTATCTTATTAGGTTGCCTTATTGCTTTTAGAGTTTTAGTTCTACATGTGTGTGCGTATTTTTTTGTGTGTTTTAGCACTTACTCTAAAATTTACTATATGAATATTTAATTCAATTTTGCGTACTTGTAAAATGTTTTACTACTTAACAAACAACAAAAATACTTTACATTAATTTTTTCCAATCTCCAACCTTTCACCTTTGTTCTTCTTTTTGTTGAATACTATACTTCTACCTCTGTATATAGCAAAAAATATAGTGTCTTGTTAGTTTTACTTTGGTTAAACTGCACTTCAAATAACTACAATAGCTTTAACACATTTTGAGTTACCGTTTGTAAATAAGATAAGAATTCAATTTCATTATTTTGTATGTGAATATCCAGTTTTTCTAGCACTGTTTATTAAAGAGACTTCCTCGCTGTGTGGTCTAATCATATTTGCCGAAGGTGTGGTAACTGTAAATATGTACATTTATTTCTTGACTCGCCATGTGATTACATTGCTCCGTATGTCTGTTTTTGGCCTGTATGGTGCTATTTTGATTACTATAGTTTGCAGTACATTTTGCGATAAGATAGTATGATATATTCCTCGTTTACCCGAGTGCTCTGGCTATTCGAAATCTTTTGTGATTCTCTATGAATTTTGGATTCTTTTAGGGGAATTTTGATATGAGCCTCATGAATTTGTAGATTTATTTGGTAGTGACATTTTTATCATGTTGATTCTTTCAATCTATGGACACGGGATTACTTTCCTAATAATAAAAACGATAGGGGAAAAACTGCTTGATATTGGTTTTGGTAAAGATTTCTTGCATATGACCCTGAAGCACGTACAGTCAAAGAAAAATTAAATAAATGAGATTGAAGCAAGCCAAAAAGCTTCTGCACAGCAATATACATAAGTATATCAACTGAGTAAACATATAAAGTAGAAGAAAATATTTGCAAATCACATATTTGTCAACGGTTGATATCCAAAATATATAATAAGTAACTTATTTAGTAGCAGGAAAATAGATAACCTGATTTGTTTTTAAGTGAACAAGGGATCTGAGTAGACATTTCTGCAAAAAAAAACCATATATATATATATGTGTGTGTGTTGTATAAATATACACACACACACACACACACACACATACACACACACACACACACACACACACATACACACACATACATATAGATAAACGGCTAACCAGGTTTGTAAAAACGTGCTCACCATCACTAATCAGCAGAGAAATGTAAATTCAACCCCCAATGAGATATCACTTATCACATGAAAGAATGACTATAATTTTTTTAAAAAATAGCAAGTATTGATATTTGTTGACATTTCTTTCAGAAAAGAAAATCTTTGTACACTGGTGAGAACATAGATTAGTACAGCCATATGAAAAATAGCATGAAAGTTTTTCAAAATTAAATATGCAGCAATTATATGATTCAATAATTTCACTTCTGGATATGTGTGTGTGTGTGTGTGTGTGTGTGTGTATAAAATGAAATCAATAGGTCAAAGAAATGTCTGCAATTTCATGTTTATTTAAGCATTATTCATACTGACCATGATATAAAATCATGAACTCTATCTTTTTAACATTTTAAAACATATGGTTAGGTGCTATTAACTATGATTGCGATATTCTATAGCATATTTCTAGAATTTTTATATAGCATATAACTGAAACTTCATACTCATTGAACAGCCATTCTTTACCTACCTTTTCCTTAGCCCTTGGCAGCCGCCAGTCTAATTTCTGCTTTTATGAGTTTAACTACTTTAGATATTTCATATAAGTACAATATTTGTCCTGTTTTGACTGCATTCTTTTATTTAGTATAATGTTCTTTTATTTAGTATAATGTTCTCATATACCATATTTTGGTATATGATAGGATTGTCTTCTTTTAAAGGATTCATAATATTCCATTGTATTTATATATCACATTTTTTTCTATTCCTTCACCACTCAATGGACATTTAGGTTTCTTCCTTGTCTTGGCGATTTTAAATAATGCTGTAATAAACACAGTTGTGAACATATATTTTATATATCTTGACTTCAGTAAGTTTGGGCAAATACCCAGAACTGAAATTATTGCATTATATATTAGTCATATTCTATAATTTGGGGGAGACCTTCATATTTGCAAGGTTTCCCTACTTTTAAATATCCTTGACAATATTTAAACCTTTGGCTCTTCAGTATCCTTTGTTTTTCTGTAATAATTTTAGAACTGTTTTTTATTTCCTATTTCTGGAAAAAATGCCACCTAGAATAGGTATGATTCTCAGAAAAAATGAGACATCATCGTCATGCAAAACTAATTTGCAAAAAAAATAAAAACAAAAAACCTGCCTTATACAGTTTTGATCTTTTGTGGAAAATATGCAAGAAAGACCGAGAAAGAGGAAACTCCAAAACCTAAAAATAGATGACAAGTAACAATTTGTAATAAAAATATACAAATTATAGCTTGTAAAAGAAAAGATAATATCGATTAGACAAATTCAGACATTTGGCAAATTAAATATTAAGTATTCCTCAAACACATAATATTCTACCATACGATTCAAAGCTCACTGGGCTGGCTTTTGCTCATGTGTTCATTAGTCATTTATCATATTGTATGGAAATCATGTATTTATTTGTTTTCTCTGCTACTGGACTGTAAGCTGTTTGCCCATGGTGGACAAGGAACACATCTGTGTTGTTTACATCTATATCTCAAATAATTACTATGCTTGGTAGAATGCAATGCCCAATGCTTGTGTCATGTAATCCTCTAATATTCAACTAGCGTACTGTAATTTATTGAACAATTATTAATCAGCATATAGTACAGTTCATAGGATATAGGAGGCACACAGGAATTTTATTTATATTTGACATATATATTAAAATAAAAAAATACTGATTTATGTGACATATTGGAAGAAGTAGCTTTTCATTTTAAGTAGTGAAGAATCAAACACATTTATTATAAAAACTGAGCCAAATACATGGCAAATAACTTTTACTCTCTGAAGATGCTTTATGTGTTGGCCAGTGCATGTCCCACATAAGCTTTGGCTGTCTCAATGTTAGGGATTTTCCAGGAGTGTAGAACATTGTGGTTTCTTCTAATGCTCAGTGCTTTGGAGTCTGATCATCATGGAGGCATAGCAGGACTAACTGGTGTGAAGGTTGTATAAGGAGAACTCTGAAACCCAAGGCTGCCTATAAAGTATTCTGCCTCAACGTTAGTATTATTGTAAGAGTTTTCAGCTCTCTGTTCATATTTTAACCTACAGCCTGTGTCTATTTGAGCCATCAAACCAATTGAGTGGAGTTATGTAGTGTAAAGGTTTCAAATAAGAGTTTCACTCACATTTAAAAAGTCACTTTACTGCAGCTTCCTCTGCTTAGCCTTGGGAAAAGGGGAAAAAAATCATATATCAGTATCTAAGTGTTGTGAAAAGCATGCCATGCACTTTCTCCTTTAACTGGTTCATAAAACTGAATGTCTGTCTACAGAACAGAAACTAAATATGAACTCATTCTGCAAGGGCAGGAAGACTAATTTTCTTTTTAGTGTTCCATATGGCTAAATTTCACATAAAAATCCTCATGCGACTAGGACTAAGGCAATTTCTTATAGAATAACACCAAATATACCAAAAACCTGAGAAAAATGAAAAAAAAAGATACATGTTGGGTCAAATCCAAGAGTCATCTTGCTCAATCTCTTCTTAATATTAGTAAATACTTAATATGTGTTACGAACAGTGTGATGTGCAAAACAAATTCTAAAGCTGTGAGAGTTCACCAAATAATTAGGTAGATAACACCAATATGCGATAAGAATGGTGCATAATAAAGGATGCAATAATATGCTGTAAATTCCACTAACTCTGACAATTTCATCAAGGTAAAATATATGGTTCAACCTTGGTTATCTCTTTTGTAAATAGTACATAAAACAAATAGAGCTTCCTCCTATTCATTCAACTGCTACTTATAGCCACTACTTATTCCATGTCAAAAACTGTTAGTAGGCATATAACAAGAACCAGTAAAAACTATTTCCTTAGCACTCTCCAACATTTAACAATGAACATTCCATGCATTTTCTCTCTAAGAGCATGACCTACCCTAGGTCCTCCAATCAATGTATAACAAACTTAAGTCAAAACCAGAATTCTTTATAGGTTATAGCAATGAGACTTGAGAGGTTGGTACCAAATCTAGGGTTTGGTAAGAACATGGTAGTGGCTTGTTTCAAGTCTTAATAATTCTCCTCCCCGGAGTAAGGCTTACTTAAAGCTGGAAGACTACTGATGCTGTTTTTGCATTATCAGAATGTTACTGAACTGATGTGAAGAACCGAAATTCTCTCTGCCAGGATCATTTATCCTTTCAATAATGGATTCTCCCTAACTTGTACTATGAAATTTTCATTTAGCTTATGTTGAATGTTAGGGTTTTCATATGAAATATTTTATTCCAGTTCTTTAGGAAATCATAAGAATACTATTTACTGCTTTATTCAGTGTCCTCTGCAGAAAAAGCCAAATAAGGGAAAAAAAGATCATATTTAAATGACAGGAAAATATCTGTTTCCCTGAACGGTTTGTCATGATTTTCCTTTGGAGCTTGTAGATCATGAAACTTGCTACTGCCATTTTTGCTTCAGCCTACCAAATATCAGAGTTAAATTTATGATTCAGTTTAAAAACTGTGGATTTCTCCACAGTCTGGATATTATTGTGTTAGAGTTTTAGACCTGATTTCAAAACAGATTTAACATTCTTTTTTATAACTATTTCTCCGATCTTTTCTTTCAACTATTATTTTTCTGCTTCATATGAGATTCCTCAAATCTTTTGAGAAAGCATATAAAAATTCATAAATAAGTGTCAGAAACTTCAATTATTTGGAATTTTAATGATTATTTGATATGACAAAGTAAATATACTATAAGAGTCTGATTTTTTTTTACAAAAAGAACTTGATTTGGCCTTTCAAAACAATTTAGAGACTTTAGGAAACCAGTTTTTGAAAGAGATAGTTTCATGAAGTGAAAAGTCAGTACTGTTTAGTTACTACTATTTGGAAGATGAATTTGATTTTAGAATCTGGTTCGATGGTCCAATTATATTTTCCTTCTCTTTTTATCCCTCAGAGCCATTTTCATGCTTCTTGGATTAAATATCCATAAAGAAGTGCTTGGCAAAATAAAAAATACATGTATAATAAATTGAACACAATCAGTTATCTATTTCATTCCTGTTTTGAAATGAAAGCGATATAGCACCATCATTGTAAAAAGTGACAGGGCAGACAGAGACTTATTAAAAATATATTATCTTTACAGTTTTACATGCATTAAATATGTCAATGCATTTCTAATTCTTTTACTTTTTCAGGCTGAAACAGAAGGGGATTCAACAGGGAAACATCTCTTTTGCCAGGGTTTGGCTGAGTTGTTGTATTTCCCAATCCAAAAAAGCAGATTTTATTATTTTATGTGAAAATAAATCTTGTTAAATGTCTCTGTGTGTGTTTTTTTTTCTTCTGTAAGGAAAGAGCATATTCCTTTCTAATAACACTTGGCAATCATCAACACATCATACAACTTAAATATTTTCTGTAAAATTTTCCTAAGTTTGTTCAGAAGAAAAATTTAAACTTTATAATGAGAAAATGTCACACCTGAATTCCAGAGTCAAGGTGCCATGTGCGCTTCGTGCATAGCAAAATGAAAAGTCTTCCAATAGGATGGAGGTACTCATTCTATTGAAGGTGGTTTTAAGAAAACTGCCCTCCATTGATTGTACAAAATTCCTTCTGGCCATCACATTTCTTCTGAGCACATTTCTGTGTTCAGTTAATATCAATCTCTATTTCTCCTAATCATATTGCTCCCCAGATCTTGTTTTTTATGTGTAACTAGTTCAAAGCTTGGCACTGTTCTCATTGAAAATTTGAGTTTTAAGAAGAATAATAAAATATTAGTAAAGCGATTTTCAAAACTGCAAAAATAGATTGTGAAAAAAATGTAAGTAGGTAAAATCATGCTGCATGGAGAATCACCTAATTTTGATGTCAATTTGGACCATTGATCCAAGAATATGAGGAAAGGTATCCTCTGGTAATGGGGTACAATAATTTACCCTTTAAGTTGACATTTCCCAGCATTGCAATGAACATTTCTCAACAATATAAATGTCCAATTGGTTAAAATAAGTTTTGTACACACCAAACAAAAGTTATTCATTCAAAGGCATATTGTAGAAAATATGTTTAATGGAGAAAATGTGCAAGATGAATTATTGACTAAAACAGAGAAAGTATGCAAAAATCCACTTCCCAATTTTCTAATAATTGCAAGGTAATTACCTCATAATGTGGGGTGAAAAAAAAAACCCCAAAACCTTCATTCTCTCTTCCCCCACAAACAAAACAATTTCCTTTTTATTTTTGAACAATGTTTCTCAGTTAAAAAAAGAATTCTGCATTTCTGAATCCTCATTTTAGTTTGAAGCAAATATTCTTATTTAAAAGACCAATAAGACATCCAATATTTCCCCATGAATTACTTATCCCTTTCCTGTTAAAATTTGAGATAGATGGGTCTCACTTGAATTCCTCAAGTCCATGGCAGTGGTTTTGACTAACAAATGCAATAATACATTACAAGTAGCAATGATCATCAATCTCTAACAAAGAGCTTTACATCAGTAAACCACATACTGATTTAAAAATATCAATTAAGCCTTTGATAGCAAGAAATTGAAAAGCAGTAATCTCATTTCCGAATTCATGTCAAAATGATGAGTTGCTGATATAAGAAAGGCCACAGATATGAGGGATCACTGGTGTAGGGAGTGGAATTTTTTTTTCTGCAAAGTCTTAGATCCTAGTGAATACCTGCAATATATCAACTCATCAATACAAATTTTTTCCGTGAAATTAATCTTGAGCAGGTAGATGTTTTTGTCCAAGATGAGAGAATAGCACCACAAATGAGCCTGTCTACGAGGTTATATTCAAAAGGTAGTGTAAAACCTGCAATTCAGCCTCACCTATATTCTTGTTTTGTTCACATGGCTCTCTTTCCGCCCAAATAACCTAATGAGATGAAAGGGAATTTTGTTTGGCACTTGAAATATCGTTTCCACCCTTGGAATGCCATACATTTGAAATGTACCAAGGAGTAAGAATGCACCAAATATTTTTTAAAACTGAGAAAAATGAAAAAAAATGCATGTTGGGTCAAATCAAAGCGTCATCTTGCTCAATCTCTTCTTTACTAATACTTAATGTGTGTTACAAACGGTGTGATATGCAAAACAAATTCTAAAGCTGAGAGAGTTCACCAAATAATTAAGTAGATAACACCATCAGTCCTCTTGGTTGTTTTGTTGAATATCCATTATGTGTCATGTTTTTCATATGATATTTTATCTTATCTACATAATAATCCTATGAGATAGGTATTATTCATTTTATTCACTTTAGAGATATAGGAGCTGAGACCTAAAGGAATTCTATGATTTTCTAGAAAAAATTAGTTTGGATGTCAAATTTGTGACACAGCACGATAAGGTTAAATGGAACTGGCAACATCTTCAGAGGATTTCTACCAATTTCAATAAATTATTTATTTTTAATTAGCATACTATAATGTGTACTTATTTTTTAATATGAGATTCATCTTAGAAATCCAACTTTCTGTCTCTTTTCCTACCTATCTCAGCTATTACACTTTCAGTGTTCTCCTATGGCCCACTTCCAGTCTGTTTATTCACAGTACCACTTACTATCTACATCTGAATTGCTTTTATTCTCTTGTGAAATTCTGTAGCATATTTGCTTACCCATTTATGCATTAGTTAATCTTTTTTGAAATGTATTTTCTTAGTTATGCTCATTTTTACATGGCTCTTCTATCTTTCTTAACTCTAATCTGCATTTTATTTGTCACAAATCTATTAATAGCATCGACCATTTGCAAATGCTTACTATTAGTATGTGGCACCAAAGTTATTAAATGCTTTAAAATACCGTCTAATGTAATAAACACGAAATTTGCAAAGAGCTTGGTAGTGTTGTCCCTTTTTACAAATTTTATGGGGGAAAAAAGCCTCAATGAAATTAAATAAAGAGGTTAGAGGCTAGCGATATCGTTTGGATTTTTGGCCCCTCCAAATCTCATGCTGGAATTTGATTCACAATGTTGGAGGTGGAGCAGGGTGAGAGGTAGCTGGGTCACAGGAGCAGATCCCTGTGAATGGCTTCCTCCTAGTATGGCAATGAGTGAGCTCTTGCTCTATTAATTCCCAGGGGATCTGATTATTAAAAAGAGCCTGACACCTCCTCCCCTCTCTCTTGCCCTCTTCCTCTTGCCTTGTCGTGCCGGCTGTAGCTGGAAGCTTCCTGGAGCCCTTACCAGAAGCAGCTGCTTGCAGAACTGTGAGCAAAATAGAATTCTTTTTTTCCTTGTAAACTACTCAGACAGAGGTTTCCCTTTATAGCAACGCAAAATGGATTAATACAGCTAGTATACTGTGGTGAATGAAAAATATTTTGAATTAAATATAAAGAGAAATTGCAAAATTAATCGTTGGAAAAGTCACGCAGGGCCACATTTCTTCTACTGTATTTTACAGCAACTACCAATGATCCATGGTTCTACTTTGTTGGGGGGCAAGCAGCAAGGAGGAAGGTTCCCCCACTCCCTAGTCAATGAAAACACTTTTTCCTCTTTGTGTTTTATGTTGTAGGTATGTAAGATATCATTTAACGAAAATATTCCTGTCAAAGAAATTTTGAAAAAGAATAACCAAATCTCATAGCATGCAGCATACAAGTCATAAACTGTGCAGTCGATGTTTGCATTTCAATTCTTCCAATAATTAGCTGTGGTCCAGTTTTCTCATCTATTAAATGTCAAAAATATTTTTATCTCAATGGATTTTTAAAAAGATGTAAGAATAAATGAAAATGCAAAAATAAGTGGAAAAGGCCTGGAACTGAACAAGTCAAGAAATCTGAACTATCCTTCCAATACCTTTATTGTTTCAATATACCCAGTGACAGTGAAGTCACCGTAGGTGGGAAATTAGCTTCTCTCTTTGGAAAGTAGTGACCAACAGAAACACTATTTATATGACAATGAAAATTTTAATAGAAATATCAGTGTATCATATTGCTTCCATTATAACTAAGAGCAACGTATTTTCTTGAACTTTTCCTCCAGTTTCTTTCTAGCTTAGCCTTTCCCCTCCTCTTTTGAACTCTCGCTAATCATTGTGTGATCATTAGATAAAATGTCACCTGAAGGTTAACATTACTTGTAGCTATTACCACATTCACCAGATTTTAATTTTGCTTTTCTTTCAACCGTTATTTTCTGGTATTTTGTCATGGGAATTTGTAAAAATCGTCCCAGAGCATCTTTCCGACACATTCACATTTTATGCGAATGTGACCATTTTTGTCGTCATGGCAGCAAAAGCAAGTAAGCGCGTTCAAACTCAGCGGTTCAGTATCAAACTGGGAGGAAGATGGCATCTCCTCCCACATATTGCTTGCTCAAATTTCTAGGGCAGTCGTTATTGAAAGATTGCAAGACACAATATAATACATGAAATGCGCTGCATTTTGTAAACAGACACTTTCTGAATCCTAAATAGCAGAGGCCAATTTTAAGTGTTCTTAAATTTTTGAATGAAAATGTAAAAATAGAGCTGACATATTTTAAAAATAAATTGTCCATAATCGTATGACATAGATATAAACATGATCAACATCACCATGGATTTTTCAAGTGTTTTACTGTTGTGATTTATCTCATTTTAACATTTTTGAGGTCATGCTATTATAGTTTACTTAAGTCTTTTTCTTAACATTATACTAATCTCCTTCTAAAAACACTAGTTAACATACATAAAAGAGTGAAGAAAAATCACCTTTACTGATTTGAAGATCACTTAATCTTCTAAATATCTACTGTATATAATAATTTTGATGTGTTGACCAAGTTTTGAGTTCTGAAAAATTCAAACTAATTGGATGAACACAAATATTTTCTACTTACCCACTGACAACATAGTAGAAAAGAGTTTGCATTGCATCAGATAATCTACAATGTCAAAGCTAGGAAAAGTTTGAAGTGCCATCTATTATAGGACCATCATTTTAGAGATTTTTCTAGTTGTTCAGCCCCAGAGAAAAGAAAAAATGTACACATGGACAACTAGAAAAAATATTAACATTAGATTCCAAGACTTCTCACTTTGCAGTAATTGGTAAGAAGTGGGAAAGACGTGTGTGTGTGTTATTTTTTAACATTGCATTCCTTTTCCATTCATCTGTTTCTTTCTGTAAGTTTTCTGTTTTTCAAGCATAGATTTCTCCTTTCTATATCCCTCAAAACTCTCAGAATGATCATTAAAGTATTTTGATTTACTCACCACCTAATTGAATACCTAATAGTTTATACTAATGGCAAGATTTATCTCTCTCACATGACAATTTCAGGAGCTGAAACAAACTTTAGAAATCTCAAAGGACTTTCCTGCCTGTTTCCCTACTGATGCATACCTTTGACCAAAACTGCTTTTATAGGGATCATTCACTTTTATTTTTGAATGTCCTATAATAAAGAATGAACAGAGAAGAAAATATATAATCTGTATCTATGTCTAAACAGAGAAGGATATGCACATGATCTTTATCTAAACATATTTGGCAGAAAAAAAAAATATCAGTGCCCATGCTTAGGAAGCTAATCAAATATAATACTTCAAGGTATTCCAGAAAAGTTATCAATACCAGACTTAATGCTTAAAATTATATTCTGCTCATTTACTATTGAATATTTAAATGGATTCTTTCAATCTTGGTTAGTTGCAGCTTAGTCTGAACTAATTCAAGTGTGCACACCTAGAAAGAAGCAGTAAGTGGTATATATACAAGGAGAGAAGCATTCTTTAAATGGAGAATGTTCCTGAGGGTGAAATCACAGATTGATTATGAAAATTCAGTTCCTTCCCTCATTTGGTAGCATAACACTAATTGCTAATCAGTGATAAATTTCAACCAAAGTTCTACATGTTACAAAGCTGCCTGGGAGTTCACCTTTTCCTTTTACTATAAATATGGAAGCATGTTCCTCTAATACACTCATTTCATCTTATACCAGATCCTTTATTTCTGAGCTAAGCATAAATTCAACTGAGCACTCAGGGAATAGTATGTTATCTTCTATGTCTGTGTTTGCATCTTCTTCCCAATAATTCCTACTTTATATTTAGAATATATAGTGCTGGTGGGCTGTGTATCCATGCCTCATAGCAAGATTGTTCATTCAGTCAACATTTTGTAGACAACTACCCAGCGTCAGGCATCATACAACGTCTTGTGATACACTGATTAAAAGATATAGATCTTTAAGGAGCACATACTTTGATGGAAAGAAGACAAATAAACTACGATACTAAAATTTACCAATGTCACATACATGTTTTTATGATTTTAAAATAATTGAAATATTATTGTACATATTTATTGGGTACATGCAATATTTTGATACACTTATACAATGAGTAGTGATCAAATCAGGGTACATGAGATATCCATCACCCGAAACACTTATCATTTATTTGTGTTAAGAACATACAAATTCTTCTCTTCTAGACATTTTGAAATATACAATAAATTTTTTGTTACCGATAATCGCCTTACTGTGCTATAGAATGTTAAATTTGTTTCTCCTGTCTAACCATAATTTATATCGTTAGCCAACCTCTCCCCCCCACTTTTCATCCTCTGGGAGCACCTATTCTATGCTCTACTTCTATGAAATCGTTTTTCGTTCCCACATATGAGTGGAAATATCTGGAATTTTATCTTCCTGTGCCTGGCTTATTTCACGTAACATGGTAATCTCCAGGCTCATCCATGTTGCTGCAAATGTCAGGATCTCATTCTTCTTTCCTGACTGAATAATATTCCACTGTGTGTGTGTGGAGAGGTGTGTCTATGTACAGTGTTCTTTATTCATTCATCTATTAATGGACACTTAGGTCAATTCCACATGTTGGCTATTGTGAATGGTGAATTTGGTAGTGCATAAATCTCTTGGCCACATGGATTTCTTTTCCTTTTGATATATAGTCAGAAGTGGAATTTACAAGTCATGTAGCATTTCTATTTTTTGTTTTTTGAGGAATCTTCATACTGTTTTTCATAATGGCTCCACTCATTTACTTTTCCACCAACAGTGTACAAGTGTCCCCTTTTCCCCACTTTCTTTTCAGCATTTGTTACTGAGAGAGGAGATAGTCAGAAGATGGTTAGGCCGACAGAGGGAGGGTCTTGAGAAGACTTAACACCTGTGGGAACACCCCCTGCCCCACCTCTGTTATATAGTTGTTGACTGAAAATGCAGTTAATATGGTTAAGAATATCCTCTCAACCCAGGAGGTACTGCTAAAACGGACTTTTGCTGCTTAAAAGCAGGCTCAATAACTTAACTAAATGTCCTAACTTGACCTTGGCTTATTATAATACCATTAACATAGCATTTACATTGTGGTTCTACCCCCTCAACCCTCCCCTCCATATGCCTTTCTGTGGTTCGCATGGGTAATATTCAAGATGGAGTAACCTTGGTCAAGGACCTGCATGCGCAATAAAAAATGGGGTCTCAGGAAGTAAAAGGAGCATGAAAGGTAAATGAGAGAAACTCCCCCAGAAAAGACAAAATAAAAACGACAAACAAACTTAGCACGGGTTACCCATTTCGGTCCCCCTTTCTTTCTGGAGAGTTTTGTTACTTAATAAACTCCTTTCATCGTTCCTTTTTGTGTCCGTGTTCCTTAATCTTCTTGGTCACGGGACAAGAGCCTGAGGTTGCTGGTTTAAACTGACAGTGGAGTTCAAAACATCTGCAACATTACTATTTGTCTTTTTGATAGCAGTCACTTTAACTGGGGTAAGATGATAGCTCCATGTGTTTTCAATTTACCATTTTTTTATGATTGGTGATGTTGAGTATATTTTCATATATCTGTTGACCATATGTATATCTTCTTTGGAGAAATACCACTTGCATATTTGCATATTTTTCAACAGGATTATTTGTTTATGTTGTTGTGGAGTTATTTGAGTTCTTATGTATTCTAGATATTAATGATGTTACCTTTTTCCAGATGGCTAGTTTGCAAATATTTTCTCATATTCTATAGGTTGTCTCTTCATGCTCTTGGTTGTTTCCTTTACTATGAGGAAGCTTTTCAGTTTGGTACAATTCCCTTTGTCTATTTTTGCTTTTCATGTCAGTGATTTTGAGATCATATCATACCTCTATCTATCTGTGTATCTATCTATCTGTCTATTTGCCAAAACCAATGTTCTAAGAGTTTCCTATATATTTCTTCTGGCAGTTCTATAGTTTTGGGTCTTATATTTAAATCTTTAATTCATTTTAGATTGGTCTTTGTATGATATAGAGGTAAAATTTAGTTTCACTCTTCTGCAAACAGATATCCAGTTTTGCCAGCACTAGTTACTGAAAAGAATGTTCTTTTTCCAGTGTATGTCTTTGGCATCATTTTCAAAAATCAGTTGGCAGTAAATGTGTGTTTTCATGGCACAGAAAATTTTAAAAGACAGACTAGATAAGTGAAGGTAGATCTAACACTCTGCTGGGCAGCTTTGAACATAAGAAGTGCTATTATTGAAAGAAGGGAGTCTTCTGAGCACAAGAAATAGCCTGCAAAAGTAATGCATCTTAAAATTTTAGAGATGATCACTGAAGAATTATGATTTATTAGAATTTGGAAGGAGCAACCCACAAATTACCAGGTATTAAAGATGGAAAGTGTGTATCCTTCAAAAATTCATATATTAAAACCCCAACTTCTAATGTGATGATGTTAGGCGGTAGGGCCTTTTGGAGATCATTAGACTTAGATGAGGTCATGGGGGTGTAGCCTTCATGGGGTTAGTGCTTTTATAAGAACAGATATGAGAGCTCCACCCCACCAACTTTCTCTCTTTTTGCTGTCCATCATTGGAAGGCACAACAAGAAGTTCTTCTGGAAACCAGAAAGTAGGCTCTTATCAGACATCAAATCCAATGCATCTTGATCCTGAACATTTCAGACTCTAGGTCCATGATAAATGAATGTTTGCTGTTTTAACCATTCAGCCTTCAGTATTCTGCTATATAGCATTTGAACTGTTTAAAATATCAGTTTTTAATATTTTAAGAAATCTATCAGATGTTTTTCATGTTGTAGTGGATTTGGAAACTCTTTCAAAACATTGAAAAATTCTTTGCTGCATTTTTTTAATCCAGTCCTCTTTTGATGGGCAGCATGGTTGCTTCCAGGTTCTTGCTATTGGGAACAATACTGCGTGCGATATGTGGTACATACACACGATGGAATTTTATGCAGCCATAAAAAAGAATAGAATCATGAATTTCGCAGCAACCTGGATGGAACTAGAGTCTATAATACTGAGTGACCTCTCACAGAAACAAAGATCTGAGTATCGCATGTTCTCACTCACATAGTGGACCTTGAGCACCCAACGTATTACCATAAGAAAATGACTGATAGTGGTGGGAAACTATGGGGGGGGAGGGGAAGGGAGATGGGATTAATGGCAGTAAACATCTGTCAGGGGACGTGGAGACACCTTTGATCAACAAGGGTGCCTGAACGAAGCATATTTGTATACCTAACCCTTAACTGTACCCCACAATATCATAATAAAAAATATCAAATAAAAAAAATTCTTTGCTGTATATATCAATCTCTTCCTATTTGTTCCATTTCTTATTCTCTAATCTTTTCTTTTTCTACATTCCTATATACATGTGACATCATTCAGAGAGGAGGATCTGATCACCCTCTAGGTAACTATAATTGCAAAATTTGCCATAAGTAAAACACAAAATGTGACACAGGACTCTGTGGTTTCTTGTGTAGCAGAAAATCTAGTTAATTAGCAAAAGATGTATGTGAGAATTGAGTTACAGTATTGTTGAAATGAAGTTCACTACTACTAAACTAGGGAGACATAATTATAAGTGTAGATTTTAAAAACACAAGCATATGTTTGAATTGTCCTCACCTTTGGGTAATTAAATAAAATATGAATAGATTCTGAGATACTAAGTTTTGTTCACTCATTTAATGATCGATATGTACAATTGCCTGGTTATTACAAAAATAGAACTAAAATTGCTAAATGATTAACCAAAAGAACAGTCCCAATATTAATAATCATAACTTTAATATGTAATATATGATTATAACAAATATTATACAATAATCTATGATTATAATAAATATCATGTGTTTCCTGTGTCTAAAGTGTTGTGTTAAGTACTTTCAATTCTCATTGTAATCTTAAGAAGTTACTATTGTTATTTTTTCTTATTCTATAAATTTGGAAACTAACTATTTGAGAGGTTTAAAAAGTAGCATAGATACTCTAAAAAAGCAGTGTAGTTAAATATTTCCAATGACTAAGAATAATTTTAAATCATTGCTCTAAAATTTATTTGACTTAATATATGTTTTATTTTATTTATTCTTTATTATATAGATGGTATTTTTAAATAAATGTTCTTAACTAAGTAAAAAAAGATTGCAATATTTTAGCCAAGTAAAGAAGAATACAATATTTTCTTCTGACTTTTATTGTATATTGAATTAATTTATTTCATTTGGATACTACACATTAATGGCAATAACATGAATGTATTTTGCAAACTAAAAATAAGCCCTGTAATTAGGCAAGTAGATTTTTTCCAGTAGAACTGAAAGTCATGAATTCTAGAGTGGGTGGTGTAAATTAGGTTAGTTCACTACAGTTTATCAGTGTCGGAGTCTTGTACAACAAGCAACAAGAATCAATGACTTAGCCTCAAGTGTTGAAATTAGTTGATTAATGGTACACCGTATCAACTGATTCTTTATTTACTCTGTGTGTAATCCTATTAATTCGAATAATTCCCCCGCTCACTGAAAATGTGCCATAAATTCACTTGCCTTCTGAATGTTGATCTAGAACATAAATAATTTTATCCTTTGAAAAATGTGCATGTTTTAGAAATAATAGTCAATGAGATTGTAACAAGTAGTCTCAAGAAGACCAACTTCTTTCTGTAAGTTTTCAATCACTAACACAAGAACCTCATTCAATTAAATGAATAATAATCCTACTTTAATATTTTTTCTACAACATTGTTAAAATTTACAGCCTTTTCCTATAATTGGTTTTTGTGTCTATTCAGGTCTGCAAGTTTTCATATTTACACAACACAAAAGGAATAAGAACACATTTACACATCTACATATTTACTAATAAAATTAATTAAAGTACTCTACCCTCTAAATATTATAGATTTAGATTGCTAAAATTGTACAGAAGGACATAAATATAGAGAAAAATTTTTAAATATTATATTTATTGTTGCATAATAAAATAAATTCAAGGTATGGAGTTCATCTGTTACAGAGACATTACCACTCATACTTTTTGGTGTATTGCTGGATACTGAATTGATTGGTCATGGAATGTTACACGACTAACTTTCATGGTACAGCCAATAAATTGGAAATAACCCAAACATTTTTCAGTAATAAAATGAATATTTTGCCATTAGGTATTTTATATAATCAAATGGTATACAGCAATAAGAAGAATTGACTGGGACTGGGTGTAACAAAATAGATGCATCTCTACAACTTAGGAAAAAGTAAAATTTTAAATGTCAGAATTGGGGAAGAAATAGTAGTATTCTGATTATATTTATAACTCTATATTTATTAGCTTACTACATCAGTGTTAACAAAGTAAATATAAAAATATTTAAAAATCACAAAACAACATTAGAAATTAAATGTGGGAGAAGTTTGAGGAAAAGCTGCTTTTTAATCTTTTACTTTATATCACTTTATACTATTAAGACTCTTATTTTTCTGTACATTTATTAAATAAAATAAATTTATTAAAATAAATAAATTTATTAAAATAAACTTTGAAAATTATTTTTTATTTGTGTGTAAATTTCTTTAAAGATTTATGTTTTCATAGAAACTAATCAGTGAATATTCATAATAAACTGATCTCTTAGTAAAAGTTTTTTGGTTTTTTTTTTGAGTCAGAGTCTCACTCGGTCGCCCAGACTGGAGTGCAGCGGCCGCTCCCAGCCACTGCAGCCTCGACCTGCCGGGCTCCGGCGATCCTCCCGCCTCAGCCTTCCGAGTAGCCGGAATTACAGGCGCGCGCTACCACCACGCCCGGCTGATTTTTTAAAATTTATTGTAGAGATGAGGTCTCGCTGCCCAGGCGGGTCTCGAACCCGCGGGCTCAGGCAATCCACTCACCTCAGCCTCCAGTAAAAGTTTTAAATGATAAGATGCTTATGAAGTTAACTGTTTAATTTTATACAATTTCATGGTATTATTTTGAAGATACAAATTGCATTTATAACATTAAAAATAATGAAATATTGTGATATATAACATAATAATTAGCAATCCAATAAAATCTATTGCTCAATTATTTAAAGCAACTGTGCAAAGAAGAAAACGATCATGAAAATTCAGTTTGACAAATGGATTTATACTTAATTGACCCCGTGGCCATTTTTTAAAGTTTCCTTCCTTTAGAAAAGAAGGTATAAATTTCTGATAATACTTATATGTACCATTTTATGTTACATTTACTTTTCAAAACAAACTCAAGACAAGTATTATTATGTACATTTTATAAACCAAAAGTTGCAAATAGAAAACACTGATAATTTTTCAAGACTCACAAACATAACTACTGGTCAAACAAGAACTGAAAGTACACACACACACACACACACACACACACACACACACACACTATGATCAATCTGATATATTAATCGACTGATGTTTATATTTTTCACCTATTTATTTGTTGGAAATATGTTTTTTGCATGTCTATAATGATCCACAATCAAAACCAGAATGAAACAGCATTTAGATATTTCAAGCTCCTAATAACTTGCCATTGACTAAATTGATTGGGAAATGTTTCAGTTTCTAGATTCAATATTGTTTAAAATATTTGTTGTTGCTGCTTTGAGTCATAATCTCACCTTGTCATCCAGGCTGGAGCACAATGGCAAAATCAGGACTCATCGCACCCTCAAACTCCCGAGTTTAGGCAACGCTTCTGCCTCAGTCTCCCAAGTAGCTGGGACTACAGGTGTGTGCCACTACACCTGGCTAATTTTTTTGATTTCATGTAGAGATGAGGTCTTGCTATGTTGTTTGGGCTCTTCTGGAATTCCTGGGCTCAAGCAATCCTCCTATCTCGGCCTCCCAAAGTGCTAGAATTACAAGCATGAGTCATCGTGCCCAGTCTAAAAAATATTTGCTGTCGTTTACGTTTACAGAATGAATTCTAAAATTCTCATTCTGATATTCAATGCCTTTCAAAACTGAGCTTTTTTCCTACACTGAATGTTATGTACCTTTTATTCTCTACTCTTTCCTGAAAGATTTCTCATCGTTTAAAGTTACATCACAGTGATATATACTATCATGCTTTGTCTTAGGTTATTGACCAAATAGTAATTACCCTGATTTCTCTCTCTATTGTCAAATGGTTCCCATAGTCTAAGTCCAAGTAACCAAAGCAGCACCTATTAATTCAACCCACATATACTTACTTTTACTTATTTACCTAACTATAAATGACAAGAACAGAGTCATCACTGGTTTTCTTATTCCAGCTCCACCTTGCATTCCCAGTACCCAGCTAACCTAACATAGAGTTGCCAGTTAATAAAAATACGTTAAATTTTAAAAAATGAAATTTTCCAACTGCTGCATGAAGACTTCAAGTTATATTGGCCACTCTCTTCTTATCATTATTCCATTTCCTTTAAGGTCTCTACCACAGAATTTAGTGCTTTGTGAAATAAAGTTTAAGGCTTTCTGGAATTTTACCTACTTGAGTTTTCTTGGCTAGATTATACCTTTATGGAGGGAGCATATTAATCTGTCTCATAGAACCAATTGAAATGTAAACCATATGCTGGAGTAAATACGTGAAAAAGCAAATCAGAGAAAAAGTTAATCTTTAATGTATAAAGATTTTATACAAATTGACTTTGTTAAAGTATTTGGAAATGCATTTCAAAGAATAGAAGTGTTAGATGTGTAATACTAACATAAAGACATAATGATATACCTTATTTGAAATGAAATAAATGCAAAATTAAGTAAACATTATATATAATTTACTTCTTAAAGTATATATATGTTTATAAATATGAAATATAAATTAGTTTATGAAATATGAGTATATATATTTATGAAACAGTGTAAATTGGCAAATCATAACAGATTTTTAAATACAGCATTTATTTTTTTCAGTGATTCAACATTTACGATCACAACCCATGGAAAAATTCAGAAACGTGAATGAAAATGTACAGCAATGTTTTCTACAGCATAACGCATAGTAGTGAAAAAGTAAATACAATCTAAATGTCTAATAGCAAAAAAATACATAATTAAATCATAAAATATCACAACAAAATTTAAGCAATTTTTTTAAAATGAGAATTTTGAAGGCTATTATTAATATATTGACCTGAATAAATGCTTAGTCTATTTTTAAAAAGTAAATAGAATATGAATATTGTGAAAGACAGTCTTCTGTGTTAGATGGTTTTTAATAATTTTTATTTTCTTATTTAAACGTTTGCATACTGTATTTTTTCTGAAAATATGATTTATTGCTTTAGTTCTACATACACATATCCAAGAAGAATGTATCCATTAAGACATTCCTTCGATGTTTGTCTCAGGCAAAGGATGTTCTAGACCACACTCGTGTACTTTTTTACGACTCTATAATCTTGACATCAAGTCCTGATGCCATCAATCACTCCCATCACGAACCAGTTCCTCTCTTTCTGATCTCATTTGTCAGTCTTCTGATTATAATTCATCTTCCAGTGCAGATTCACTGACAGAAAGAATATTGATGACTTTGTTTTTTTGAGACGCGGGTTCACTCTGTCACTGGAGTATAGTGGCATTATTGCGGCTCACTGCATCCTCAGTCTCCTGGACCAAAGTGAATCTGCCGCCTCAGCCTCCCAAGCAGCTGGAACTACAGGTGAGCACCACAAATGCCCAGCTAAGTTTTCCATTTTTTGTGGAGACAGAGGTCTCACTTTGTTCCCAAACTGGTCTCAAATTCCTGGCCTCACACAATCCTCCCACCTCGATCTCCCAAAATACTGGCATTACAGATGTGAGCCACCATCACCGGCCTGATAGTTTATATTCTAGTATTTTGATATACTGCATTGCTTAAATGGTTGTCATTTGGGGTTTATATATCATTGCTTATTAACCAAATGGACAAGAGATGTATGTCCATGGAAAATAGATCTATTCTGATATACTGACCAAGTTTTTCAGTTTACAAAACAATCTCTGGCATTTTATAAATTCATCAATATAAAAATCTTTTGAGAAGATTCTGAAAGTCAGGTGGTTTTATTTTCAGACAATCTCCTTGTCCATTCAAATTCCAAATCAATATGACAAGATAATCAATTGCATGAACCTGACCCCACTATTTACTCTGATCAAGTTACTTAACTACTTTGTGTCTCAGTTTTCTATAATGTAAAATAGAGATAATAATTTTGCCTAATTCTCAGTGTTGTGGAGAGAATAAATGAAAAACCTGCATAAGGTTCTTAGATTAAAAATAAAAACTAATGCATAAATATAGAAACAGAGAGATACAAGGTTTTGCTGTTGTTGTTTTAAATCATTATTATGATATGTTCCTTCCTACGTTTTTCCTTTTTAGGGAGTATTTGTGTATATTCCACTAGTGCTTAATTTTTTCCCAGTATATGAATGATTTTATTTCTTCATATCACTGTCTTCTTCTTTTACATACTATAGTGATTTTCACACACTAGGCACTCGATGAGTATCTATAAAGTGATGTACAAGTATTAATTTTCATTGAATATATGCTTAAATAATGCTTACGAAAAGCCTTTAACAAATAATTATTCAAAAACATTATAGAGAGCAATGGTCATTTTTTTCGACTAGAGCTTTCATTCTGAACTGCTTGTCTGCAAGTGTTCTTAATTATATTACTGTATTTTGATGAAGATATATTATACTTGGCATTATTAATTTTTTGTTGTGTAAGCAGTGAATTATAGTCTTATCTTTTTATTAAGAAATTTACAAAAGGCATGGTTATTTGTGCATCTAATAATTATGCACACAATTTATGTTAATTATTAGAGCTCATGAATCGGAAATTGTCCCAATGAGAGCAGCTTATGGTTAAGAAGAGTAAATTAAATTAGGAGTATGTATTTAAGGAATACAGTGGGAGAGAAGTGTTATTTTGGATGACTGGTTTTTAGTCTTTCAAACCATATTTTTTTTTCCTTGAATTTTACACATGAGCAATGCAATCTTAATGGCTACTTATAAGGATAAATTTAAAGCACTGAAAGGTAGTTAAGATACATTTCTGAATTATACAAGAAATACTTGATGTTTTTAAATGGTTGTTTTAATTCTTAGCTTGTTCAGTCTTACATAGTTGGCAATCTTTATAAGGATAACTCATGTATTAAAGAAAGCATTTCATTAACTAGAAATGATTTATATACTAGTCATGTTGTAACAGAGTAGACTAAACACAATCTAAATTTGTGCAAACTGTGATTTAGTGGTTTATATTTTCAAATGAAGGAAAAGCAGGTCAATCTATCAGTAACAAACTTTTCAACCACACAACTAGTTATGAAGGGGAAATAATACTTATCCTGACCAACTGGAACTACTGGAAAAGAATATCACCATAAAAACATTTTAATTATCTCACTCAAGGCAAATTTATTTTAGAACATGTGCTGAATGTGAAATGCTTGCGTTTTTAAAAATTCCAGTTAATTATAGTATACTGCCTTGTAGCCATTATATTTTATTTGCAGCTCTTGGCTTTCTTTCTTCTTTGAATTGGGAATTAATAGTTTTACTTAGCTATATGTATGTCTTTTGCATAATAATCATGTTTTCTGATCTCTCTCCCCATAATATATAAGACACATTACTCAGATTGATTCTGTTCTAAATTATTGTGTAACATTGACTCCTCCCATAGTGAACTAGAAATAGCAATCGAAAGTATGTTAATGCAATATTTCCCAAATTATGTTCAGTGGTACATGAGTTCTATGGGATATTAATAGTCAATCTAAAGCATGTCAAACAAAGTATACAGATTATTTTACAATATTTTGGGTCAGAAACATGTGTTTGTAATTAGATTAGAAATGTATAAGGTGTGGTGAGGTAGTACAGTGTGAAACACTTTTCATTCATGTTGGCCATGGGGTGATAAATCTTGTAGAGATAGTTTACAGTAAAGGATGTTTGGGAAAATTATAAACCTGAGGAATTTTGATTTTGATATGATGCAAACCTTGTTTCAATATTTTCTGCGTAATAACTTGCTGTAAAAGAAAATTCTTGGTCAGAGAATTTGGGGCTGTTGGGTTAGTTCTGCCTTTCATCCCTTCACCTGCTAAGAAACTTCATATCTTTGCACCCCAACTTTTCCTCATTCTGGTGTCAGGCTTAAAACCTTAACATCTGCTTCTTCCATTTCTTCTTCCCTGAAAAGAACTTTAAGTATATCTAATGCTTCTAAATTACCTTTCCCATGAAAATTTGATTCTACGATTGCTTTGATAGCAAGATAATGTAAGCATGGAAGAGTGGATTTCAGGACAGGCAGGCGTGAGTTCAAGTTCGTTCTCTGTCCGGTTCTAGCCAGGCATCCCGCCACTCAAGGTTCCACTTTTTGCTTTCTGGGTCTGCCTCTTCTCCTGTGCTCCATCTGTGAAGTGGCATGAATTACTCCTATAAATATCAGCAAGTTAGGATGGATTTAGGCCACCAATAAGACAGGACCATAAATATTTAAATACTAGTTAGAAATTATTTATCTTATCGTTGTAAATAAATGACTGGTTGAAAATAGCGATCATGAACAAATTAACTGTTTTGAGTTCCTTATTTATTTTAGGGATTAGTGTTATTATTCTGTTTTGAATTCCACTTAGGGAAATACTCCACCATTTTAAGATTACAAAGACCACTAGAAATCTACATTTGTTTCTTTACAGAACTCTTCTCTCTAAATTTACCACATCTGCATCTCACTTCACATCCTCTGTCCTCCTCTCTGATGGTCTGGTTTGTGAGAGGCTATCTAACTCTTTTTCCTATTTTCACGTATCTCAATCTCTTCCACAAAAAAATTGTCTCAAACATTTGTTACAAATTTATGTTCTCTTTAGAGTATCAGAGTGGGAGAAAGTACTGAGACAATGAAAAAGGAAAGGAATTTCTGGTATAAAAATAAATATATATGCACATTAGTTAACATTAAATACATATATATTCTGTCCCTAAAATCCAGTTTTGTTTAGCATGCATATGATTCATTGGCAATGACATTTCTATATCCATTTCTGAGAATCTATCATCAGGTGTAAATCTCCTGAGGTAAGTTTTGACAGATACAGCATATGCAGAACTAATTGTGTGATCTCTAACAGATCATCACACTTAATAGAAGTTAATTAAGTCAAGAAGCAAAGGGGAGGAAAAATACCAAATGATTAAATTAAACACATATTTAGGTTTCTAATGGCTCTGACATTATAGGTAGATCTCAGCAAATAAAAAGTGTCTATTTGAAAAATCATAGCAACATTGTAAAATTCTAGAAGACATGGGCAAGTTATTAGAAGTTTTTATTATCAGTGTAATATTTAATATCAGAATATCTGTATGGGTAATATAATCTCAGAACTTGAGAGGACATTATTAGGTGATATGGTCCAATTCTCTCATTTTTATATATATAAATTTTTTTCAACATCATGTATTAAGGTGTCAGAATTTGGCTGGGCGTGGTGGCTTACTCTTATAATCCCAGCACTTTGGGAGGCCAAACTGCGAGGATTGCCTGAGCCCTCGGGTTCGAGATCAGCCTGGGCAACTTGATGAGACCTCACCTCTACAATAAATCAAAAAATTAGCCAGGTGTGGTGGTGCATGCCTGTAGTTCCAGCTACTTGGTAGGTTGAGGAGGAAGGATCACCTGAGCCCAGAGGTTGAGGCTGCAGTGGCCGTGAGCATGCCACTGCACTCGAGCCTGGGTGACCGAGTGAGACTCCAACTCAAAAAAAAAAAAAAAAAAAGATGTCAGAATTGGAACAAAGTATATTAGGTAACATTGTGTTTCATTATAATTAGAGAACTCCAGCTCTATTGGCTTGATCAAATAAAGGGTTATTTTTAAGTTATTGTTATTATGATTATGTAATATAAAAAGCTAAAAGTAGCTTTCTACAACCACTCAGTGGTTATAACTTGAGGACGTTCTTCAGAATCTAGGCTATTTCTTTTTTCCTTGAGTACCATCCTTAATGTGTGACCTTTATCCTTGTGGATATGGGATGGTTCTGGTGCCTTCAGACATCTGGTTACATTCCAGGGAGCATGAGTATGGAAAGATCAAGTTTAAACATTCAAACAAAGGAAAAAAATCTCCTTCGCATTGTCAAAGATAAACAAACCTGGACACTAGTTAAAGTGGTAAGGTCATATTTTAATCAATGACAGACTATTGTAAAAAGGAAGTGTATACTGACCTCAACTTGGTGTGCGCAGAGGTGCCTGGGTGCTGCTGAGGGAAACGAAGCGAATTGGGAGCGGGGAGCTCTGGGGACCTGAGCAGAGTTAGGTGAACATTTACAAAAGGGAAGAAGGAACCGTGGGACCACGTGAAACCCATCAGGATTGGCTAAACTGGCCTTTCTTGAAATTAAGCTTCCATCTGATCCCAGAGACTGGCAAACTGGGGTCCTGTGTATAGGTTCTGGCTGGAACAAACAGCAAAATCTTCTGGTACCCTTGAGCTTTTCAAGGAAGAAACTTGTAGAGGCTGGATTCTTCTCTCAGGGATGTAGCACTGAGTTTCTAGAAAAGTGATTGCACACTTTTTTTAAAAGGGACAGAGAGGCAAAACTGTTTATACTGAGAGTCTGCAGTTTTCCCGGACCAAGGATAAGGCTTGCTAGAGAACAAGTCTGCCTAGAGTCTGGTCACAAAGAGTGAGTCTTTGTTATCGTATTTTGTCTTTTTATTTGGGAAAAGAAGTCTCATGTGTTAGAAGCATAGCAGATGGTCGTCCCTATGACAGTCAAATGGTACTTTCAATTCCCTTGACTTATAGGGATATAAGCTTTATGAATATGTATTGGACATTCAGGAATACTTTTTTTAGTTTTTGGGTTTGTTGTACAAAGTGACTATCCATGTTCTTTGCACATGTTTTTCTATTGGATTCTTCTTTTCTTTTTATAGCCTTTATACACATGAGTATGTCCTTTATATGTAATCTAGACTCGAGTTTTTATGTTGAAAATATTTACCCCTTAAATTTCAGCTTGTCTTGAATGTAGTTAAAATGTATTCATATTTTTTCATGTGTATTAAACAAGTCTTTCTAAATTTTTAATTTGCTGGATGGGATTTTTTCACTCTTTAAAAAAAAACAATATGCTGTCATTTTCTGTAGGAATTTAACACAGGCCTTTGGAGTTGTGAAAACATTTATCATAGTTTTATAGATATGAAAAAGTGTTAACACACACCAACTGTTTTAATAGTGACTTATATCTCTTTATATTCTACAATTCTGGTTGTTAATAAATTATCAGTAACAGTACAAAAAATGATTCATGTACTTGGGCAAGTATCAGCTGTCAACATTATCTCTTATCATTTTAACCTCATACAGGGGTAGTAGAAAATTAGCTACATATTTTGTCTGGCGTTCACATCATCAGACAAATTAAACTCAAAATTAAAGCATTTTAAAGTGAATTAAATGATACATAGAAAAACTTGTTTTTTCATTAACCTTTTTTATAGACCACGGATATCTCAAGATGTAAGAGAAGTTATGGACTAATTATTAAAAGCTATTTCCAGTTGGAAAGAATTTTGCTTTTATGTATCACTCAATACTCAGAATTATTCAGTGTTCCGCGTTTCAGTTTTCCAAAATTCTGTTTTTGTACTTGCTAAAATGTTTAGAAACGCCTTTGCAGGCAAATTCTGTTGTATTATGAGCTCTTAACATTCTTTTAAAATCAGTTTTGCCTCTACAAGAAAATTATTAAATTTCAAATAAATGTAACATTTAAACGTCTTTCTAACTAAAAATTCTTTCTTCTCTATTTTTAGAAAGACATTTTAAACATTAAAATTAGAGAAATCTGCCTGGGCTTGGAGGCTAGCTCCAGTAATCCCAACAATTTGGGAAACCGAGGCAGAAGACTAGCTTGAACTCAGGTGTCCCAGACCTGCCTAGGCCACATACCAAGACCTGCTGTCTCCTAAATATATATATATATTTTTAAATTGAGATGGGTAGGGTGATGCATGCCCGTAGGTCCAGCTATTGAAAAGGCTGAGGTGGAAGGATACGTAAGCCCAAGAGGTAGAGGTTGCTGTGAGCCATGATCACTGCACTGCATGCCAGACTCTGACAGAGGAAAAAGAAAGAGAGGCAGAGAAAAAGAGACGGAAGGGGAGAGAAGGGAGAGACAGCAGAAGGGAGGAGGAGTAGAGAGAGAGAGAGAGAGTGTCTCATTCTGTCTCCCAGGTTGGCCTGCAGTGGAACCATCATGGCTCACAGCATCCTGAACTTCCTGGGCTCAGGGATCTTTCTGCAACGGCCTCCTGAGTAGCTGAGACTACAAGCTGCTACGACTCCTGGCTAACTGTTTCTATTTTGGGTGCTCATTTTTTGATATTTTGTAGAGATGAGGTCTCGCGATGCTGCCCAGGCTGATCTTGAACTCCCAGGTTCAAGCAATCCTCGATTAAGATGTGCTATTGTTGTCATTGCTGTTGTGCTTTGTTTTTAAACAGGGTCTCAGTCCAGGCTAGAGTACAGTGACACTATCACAGCTCATTGAAGCCTGAAACTCCTGGGCACAGGCAATCGTCCTGATTCAGCCTCTTGAGTAACTGGGACTTCCGGCACTCCAACACACACAGCAAATTTATTTTATTTTTCATGGAGACAGGGTCTCACTGTAGTTCCTAGATTGAACTGGAGCTCCTGGACTCAAGCAATCCTCCTGCCTCGGCCTCCCAAAGTGCTGGGATTACAGGTGTGGATCCATCATGCCCAGCTTAAAAATAGAGAACATTTTCAAATAGACCCTTAGTTGCCTATTGTCTGGGTTTAATATTTTGCCAGATACATATCTTATTATATCTAACTGACATATATGTATGTAATAAATACATTATAGTTGTGCATTATTTACTATCTCTTTCCATAGGTCTGATACAGGCAAACCATCCCAATCTTCCATATGGTTTATTTATGAAGTGCTTTATAGTATTTCTGTCCAATGTATACAAATGTGTATGTTTTCCCTGTCCCTCAAATTTGGTTTAAAAAGTATGGTTACCTTTTTCTGTATCATAAAAAAATATTCACAGGCATTGAGTAATAACTAGCGTAAACTTCCAGAAGTAAATTGCTGTTACTGACCTATGTGGCTGGAAATAGTTACACTCCTGCTTGTGAGGCTTTATTGATGTCATTCCCCTATATCCCTGCCAACACTTTGTATTATTCGACTTTGAGAAGACACAAAAGTGACAGTCTTATGGGGTTGAAACGATGACTTATTGCTTTGCTGTTTAAATACAATCACCATAATTATTATGTGAGCATATTTTCATATATTTTTTTGACCATGGTCTTGCGATACTTAGTAGACACTTCTGGGGCACCCACAGCAAATGCAATTCAAGGTAGAAAATTATGCCTTCGACCTAGGATACACGTATGGATAAAGGTACTGCCAACATACAATTGAAATTGAAATTTAAAAAATATCTGAAGAAACAATCTACTCTGAGTGAAGGTGACGCACTTTTCAAAAAGAAAAGAAGCAAGGAGGGAGGTTGGAAGAGAGGGAGACAAGAGAAAGACAATTCCATTGCAAATTAAACAGAATAAAATACAAGTAGATTAAAAATACTAAAAACAGAATTTAAAACAACAGCCCATTTAAAAATTCTCAGGCAGATTGTTAAAGAACTATGTGGAAATTTTTAACAACTTTGTTAAAATACTGCTTAAATGTTATGTGGTTAACCTATTGAATGTATACAATTCAATAGTTTAAAGTATTTTCATAAAGAATACGGTGTGTAGCCGGGCTCGGTGGCTCAGCCTGTAATCCCGTGCCTTTGGGAGGCTGAGGTGAGTGGATTGCCTGAGCCCACGGGTTCGAGACCCGCCTGGGCAGCGAGATCTCATCTCTACAATAAATAAAAAAATCAGCCGGGCGTGGTAGCACATGCCTGTAATTCCAGCTACTTGGAAGGCTGAGGTGGAAGGATCACCGGAGCCCAGCAGGTCGAGGCTGCGGTGGCCGGAAGCGGCCACTGCACTCCAGTCTGGGCGACACAGTGAGACTCCAACTCAAAAAAAAAAAAAAAAGAATACGGTGTCACATTAGAGAGAAATCTGTATCTTTAGCTATCGTCTTTCTTACTTCATACTCACAGAACCCTACATAGTCACTATAATTCATACTGCCTCTAAATATGCTAAACATTTGCTCTTATTCTGAAAATTTTATATGAATAAAATCATGTAATAAGTAGTCTTTTGTGACTGGCTTTGTTCAGTTAACATAACGTTTTAAGGTTCATACATGCTCTAGTATTTATCAATACTTGGCTGTATTATAGCTAAATAATTTCTCATATAAAATATCAAAATAATTTTGCTCATTTATTAGTTATTATATAACTGAGTGCTATCCCCTTTTGACTATTATAAGTAATGCTGCTATAATCACTTGAATACAAGTTTTGATATGAACATATGCTTTACTTTGCTTTAGGAATATATCTAGGAGTGTAATTGCTGGGTCCTATGATAACTGTATAATCTCTTTTATTTCTGTGAGTTTGATAATGTTCTCTTTTCATACTGTCTAGTAATTTGAGTCTTCTTCTTTCAAAAAATATGATTAAACTAGCTATACATGTGTCAATGATGTTGATTTGTTCAAAGAACAAGTTTTGGGATTCATTAATCCTCTCTATTGTGTCTCTGTTTTCTATATTATTAATGTATTCTAATCTTTATTATTTTCTTCTTCCACATACTTAAGGTTTCATTGATTCTTTCCATGTCTTGATTTGAGATATTTTCTTTCTTAACATAAATATCGATAGCTATAAATTTTTCTCTAAGTACTATTTTATCTGTGTCATATGAGTTTTTATATGGTGTGTCTTAATTTTCATTCATCTCAAAGTATTTTCGGATTTCTTCTTTGATGTTGAAGCAGGGTCCGAGTGCTTAAATCACAGACACCGACACAAAGTTATAAGTAACAAAGGAGAGGTTGATTAGTCAAGGCTCTGCCGGCCGGTGACCACTTGCAGAAAGCTAGTTCAGAGCAAGGGCCCTGTCCTGCAGCAAAGGATTGTCTTAAATAGTCCCTAACTGCATTCTGAAGGCCTGGGCTACGTGCCTTAGGGGCTTTCTTTGATCTAACTGCAACATTTCCTATCTCCTGCTGGCGCAAGCAAGCAAACAAATTCATAGAAGCAGATGTGGCTGGTTATGCTGGTGTGAGCAGATTAGCTCTCCCAGTTAATTTACACAACAGAGGAGAAGTTTCCAGGAAGGGAGTTACGGCTGCCGTAGGGGGTCAGGGACATTTCAGAAGCCCAGAAGCAGATGTGTCTTTTTTCAGTGTCTTTTTTTAATTATTGATATTTAAAAGTGTGTGGTTCAATTTTCACATATTCAAGAGTTTACCAAATCTTTTTCTGCCACTGATTTCTACATTACTCCCATTGTGGCAAGAGAACATACTTTTAATTATTTCTATCTTCTTAGACTTGAAGTGTGTTTTATAACCTAACACATAGTCTATCTGGGAGAATGTTCTATGTGCATTTGAAAATAATGTATATTCTGTTGTTGGATGGAGTGTTTTGTAAATGTGTGTCAGGTCTTTTTGGATTATAGCATTGTTCAAGTATTCTATTGTCTTGGTAATCATTCTAGTTTATCTATTCATTAATGAAAGTGGAGTAGGAAAGTCTCCAATTATTATTGCTAAATTGTCCATGTTTCCCTTTGTTTCTGTCAACTCACGCTTAAAATATTTTGGTACTTGGTCATTAGTGTCAGCCTGGAGAATGCCATCTTAGAGAACCCCCCGCCATTTTGCTAGCTGGCCCAGGTTGGAAAATTACCAACTAGGCCAAAGTCACAAATATACTGCCATATGTAACACCTGGTAAAACCATAAGGTTTCCTTCCAACTTAACCACAGCTCTTTCCTTCGTTACCCCCCTAGCAAAATGAACCAAAAAATTTTCCTGCCAAGCTCTATAAGTGCCCCAGCCTGTAAGAAACAGCAGGCTTCGGTATCATCTGGAGTTCCTCTCCCCAGGTCCCTTCCTCAGAATAAACGTGTGTTGCTTGTCTCCTTTTCTATCTGCTTGTTTTCTTGACCTAACAATTAGGTGCATGCATGTTTACAATTGTTACATCTTCTGGATGGGCTGACACTTTTCTCATTATAAAATATCTCTTTTAATCTTTATTAATACACTTTTAAAGTCTTTTATTAGATCTTTAGGGCTGCCCTAAAAAAATATCACAAACTAGCTGGTGGCTTAAAAATCATAGATTTAGCGGGCTGTGGTGGCTCACACCTATAAACCTAGCACTTTGGGAGACTGAGGATAGAGGAGTGCTTGAGCCCAGGAGTTAGAGATTACCTTAGACAACATGATGAGACTTTGACTCTACAAAAAATTTTTTAAAAAATTAATGGGGCCTAGAAGAGTGTGCCCATAGTCCCAGCTACTTGGGAGACTGAGACAGAAGGATCTCTGGGCCCAGGAAATCGAGGTTGCTGTAAGTCCTGATTAAGCCACTGTACTTCAGCCTGGGCAACAGAGTGAGACTCTAACTCAAAGGGGAAAACAAAAACATAAATGTACAGATGGTATTTTCTTACATTCCTGGAGGCTACCAGTCCAAGATTAAGGCCTCAACAATTTTAGTTTATTTTCAGAGACCTCTACTACTTTCTTGAAATGTCTCCACATGGTCTTTTGACTGATTTGGTGTATCCCTGGTGTTTATGTGTCCAATTACATCTTTTTATAAAGAAACAAGCCAGGTACCTTTATTGATGTTGTGTAGCCCCACAGCAGTATCCAGCTACTGTCAATTTCTTTCTTGTAGTATTATGGTAAATTTTCAGGGTCCACTTATGAGTGAGAATACGTGATACTCTGTTCTTTGTTTCTGTGAGAGATCACTGAGTATGGTAGACTCTAAATCCATCCAAGTTGTTGCAAAGTCTATATGTTTTTCTTTCTGTATGGCTGCATAATATTCCATCATACATATGTACCACATTTTTTAAAATTCAGTCCAGTTTTGATGGACAGCATGGTGAGTTCCACATTTTTGCAATTGTGAATAGTGCTGCAATAAACATGAGTGTGGGGTTTTGATAATGAATTGGTTTTCTACTCTGATTTCTATAAGGGTGTCTTCTGCATTTTCCAAAATTCTTGTTGTTTGAGGTTTTACATTTAGGCCTTTGATTCATTTAGAGCTGATTTTTGTATATGGTGATAAGTAGGGGTCCTATTTCAATCTTCTGTATGTGGTCAGCCAGATTATACAGCACCATTTTCTGAATATGTCTTCCTCTCCTCAGTGGTTTTTGGTGTAGGCTTTGTTGAAGAGGAGTTGGTTGAGAAATTGAGGTTTTGCTTCCAGAATCTCTATGTTGTTCCATTAGTTTGTATGCCTGTTCTTTTACCAATACAATGTTGTGTTGATTATTGTAGCCTTTTAGTAAAGTTTAAAGTCTGAAAGTGTGGTACCTACCACTTAATTTCTTTTGCTAAGTGTAGTTTTGACTATTTGTGATTGTTTATGTTTCCATATGAATTTCTGATTAACATTTTAAGGCCTGAGAAGAATGATATTGGTAATTTAATGGGTATTGTGTAGAATTTGTAGATTATCTTTGGTAGGATGGGCATCTTATCAATGTTGATTCTTCCTATTCATGCACATGGATTATTTTTCCATTTTTTTGTGTCTTCTTGGATTTCTTTGAGCAGTGTTTTGTAGTTTTCATTGTCAAGATCTTTCACTTCTCTGACTAGGAAAATACTGAGGTATTTCTTTTGTGTGTGTGTGGCTATTGTGAATGGGAATGTGCTTTTCATGTGGTTCTTTGCCCATTTGTTGCTGGTGTATAAGAATGCAAATGTCTTTTGCACATTTATTTTGTGACCCAAGATTTTGCCAAAGTCCTTTATCAGTGCAAGGAGGTTTTTGATAGATTATCTTGGATTTTTTATGTATAGGATCATACTGTCAGCAAAAAGGGATAACCTGACTTCTTCTTTTCCTATTTGGAAACCCCTGATTTTCTTTTCTTGTATTATTGCTCTAGCTAGGACTTCTAATACAATGTTGAACAGGAGGGGTGAGAGCAGGCATCCTTGTCTTATTTCTGTTATCATGGGAAATGCTTCCAGTTTCTGTCCATTTAGCAATAAGCAGGTTGTAGGTTTATCATAGATGGCACTGAATGTTTTGAGATATTTTCCTTCTATGCCTAGGTGTTTGAGGGTTTTTATCAAGAAGGGATGCTGAATTTTAGCAAAAGCTTTTTCTGAATCTAATGATATAATGATAGGGTTTTTGTTTTTATGTCTGCTGATGTGTTTAATCACATTTCTGGTCTTGTGGATGAAGCCTACTTGGTCATGGTGGATGATTTTTGAGATGTGTTGCTGGATCGGATTTGCTAGAACCTTGTTGAGAATTTTTGCATCTGTGTTCATAAGGGATATTGGCCTGTAGTTTGCTCTTTTTGTTGAATCTTTACCAGGTCTGGGTATCAGTGTGATATTAGCTTCGCATAATGATTTGGGAAGAATTCTGTCTTTCTCAATTGCCTGGAATACTTTCAATAGGATTGGTATCAGTTCTTCCTTGTTTGTTTTGTAGAATTCTGCTGGACAGCTGTGTGGACCAGGGAATTTTTTTTGGTTGGTAGTTTCTTATAATGGAGTCAAGTTTCTGGGTTGTTATTGGTCTATTTAATGTCGCAATGTCTTGTTTCAACCTTGGGAGTTTGTGTGGTGTCAAAAAGTCCTCCATTTCCTTTAGGTTGCCAAGTTTGTTTCCATAGAGGTGTGCATAGCAATCTCTGATAATCTGTATTGCTTTGCGTTAGTTGTGACTCAATCTTTTGCATTTCTGATTGTATTTATTTGGGCCTTTTCTCTCTTTTTTTTCATCATTCTGGCTAGGGGGTCCTTCAATCTTGTTTATTCTTTCAAAGAACCGGCTTTTTGTTTTGTTGGTTTTTTATGATACTTTTGTCTTCCATGTCCTGTATTTGTGCTTTTATTTTGGTGATCTGGATTCTTCTGCTAAAGTTAGGGTTTGGGTGGTCTTGTCTTTCCAGCTCCCTTAGGTGATTTGGTAGACTGTTGACTTGTGATCTTTCCATTTTCTTGAGGTGTGTTCATAGAGATATATATTTTCCTCTTAAAATAGCTTTCATGGCATCTCAGAGGGTTTTGTAAGATATTTCTTCATTTTCATTTTTTTCTAGGAATCTTTTAATTTCTGTTTTCATATCTGTGTTGACCCAGTGATTATTCAGCATCATGCTCTTTAGTGTGGATGTCTTTGTGGATTTGGGGGGAATTTTGCTGATGTTGACATTTATTTTTGTTCCACTGTCATCCGAGACGGTGCATGGCAGGATTTTGATCTTTTGAAATTTGTTATGCTTGATTTATGACTGACTATGTGATCAATCTTTGAGTATACACTATGGAGTGATGAGTAGAATGTATATTCTGTGATTGTTGGGTGAAGTCTTCTGTATATGTCTATTAAGTTCATTTGGTCAAGTGTCATGTTGAGGGTCTGAATCTCTTTGTTGATGTTTTGTCTCAATAATCTCTGTAGGGTAGTTAGTGGGTAGTTTACTTAATAGTTGCCTTATAAACACTGGTGCTTCTGTCTTGGGTGGGTATATGTTTAGGATGGATATTTCTTATTGATGGGTTGAATGCTTTGTCACTATACACTAAACTTTTGTATTTTTTAAAAAATTTTAATTGCTTAAAGGGTATTTTATCTGATATTAAGATCACAACTCCTGCCTTCTTTTCTGATTTATTCACCTGATTTATTCATTTTCCATCCTCTAACTCTGAATCTGTGTGCATCCCTTGTGGTAAGAAGAGCTTTCTGAATGCAGCAAAATATGGATCTTTCTAAAAAAAAATCCAAATTGCCATTCTGTGTCTTTTCAGTGGTGTATTTAGTCCATTCACAGACAGATTATTGAAATGGAATTTTTATCCCCTTCATGAGGTTCTTATAGTTTTTTCTTTGTTGGTTTGTTGTTTTTTTAACTTTTGGTTGATGTATGTGTGTGTTTTCAAGTTTACAGTTACGATGTATTCTCTGTTGATAATGTGTTCTCTTGTTCTTTTGGGAAATACATGATCAATCTTTGTTTTGTTTTTTTTTCCTGTTTTCTGTGCTTAAGACCTTTTAAGAATCCCCTGTAGAAATGATCTGGGTGCTGCATAATCTCTTATGGATTGGATGTCTGGGAAGGATTTTAATTCCCCATCACTGATGAAGCTGAGCTTGACTGGGTAGGGAATTCTTGGTTGAAATTGTTTATCTTTGAGAACTTTGAATATTGGTCTCCAGTCCCTTCTATATTGTAGTGTTTCTGCCAAGTTATTCAGATCGGTTTTCCCTGGTAGATAGTCTGACTTTTTTCTCTTGCTGCCTTTAGAATTGCTTACTTTGTACCTACGCTGTTCAGGTGCATTACTATGTATCTAGGGGTTGTTCTCATTTGATGTCTTATGGGTGTTCTCTGTAACTCTTGTGTTTTGATGGTCACATCTCTGGTGACATGGGGAAAGGTTTCTTGGATTACTTCCTGGAATTCTTGCTCCAAGGTATTCTTCCTTTCTCTTTCTTCCTCTGGGATACAAATCAGGTGTAAGTTTGACCTCTTGATATAATCACATATCTCTTGGAGACTTTTTCTTTCTTTCTTTCTTTCTTTCTTTCTTTCTTTCTTTCTTTCTTTCTTTCTTTGTTTTTTACCAATTGGGTTAATTTCATGCTTTGATCTTCAAATTCTGAGATTCTTTCCTTTGCTTGATTAATTCTGCTTTCCATCTTGTCATCTTGTTATTTCCTGAATGAAATTTTTATGACCAAAATCTCTGTTACAAGTTCTTTCAGTGTTGCATCTTGTCTTTCTTGTGTCTTAGTCACTCTTTCCATCAATTCCCTAATTCTTATTCTATTCTGGGGCCAGTCATTTGTGACTTCCAGTGTTGGGGCTCTGAGGTCTGATCTTTCAGTCATTACCTGTGGGGATGACCTGTGTTCTGCACTGATTTTTCCTCACTTGTGACAGATCTCTTTCTTTTCTCTTTATTTCTGTTATTCAATGGCAGTGGGAGAGACTTTCACTTCTGATATTTGTTCTGCCCTTTATTCTTTCCTGATCAAAACCCTGAATGTATTCTACTTTGAAACAAGATTCTGAGTGGGAAGTTTTGCTGTTGCTGGAGTTTTGAGAGTTGAAAAAGGGGGAGGAAGGGGGGCAGGATTCAGAAACTACTTGCAAATAAAATGTTCACTGACTGTGGTGTTGGTTCCCTGAGAACAACTTCCCACTACCACTCTCTGTGATGATGCAATGGGTACATGTGTGTAACCTGTAAGTCCAAGATACAGTAACAATAATGAGGAGAACAAAAGAGGTATAATAAGAAAAGACAGACAACGATTAAACAAAACACATAAAGACAAAAGCAGAAACCAAAACAATTAAACACAAATGCACACACACAAAGACACACAAACTAAAACCAAAACAAACTGAAAAAAAGGATAACAAACAAAAGAACAAAAAACAGGAAAGTCAAACACACACACACACACACACACACACACCACACACACACACGCACATGCACACACAAACACACACTCAGATGCCCAATACAAAATGAAAAAAAGAAAAGTGAAAAGAAAAAAAATGGAATTTGAGTCAAACCCTCACAGATTCATTCAAACACACACACATTAAACTAAAGAAAGAAGAACACAAAAGCAAAACAAAGCAAAAACTGAGAGATGAACACTCAATCATTTACATACACACATAAAGAGAAAACAAAAAAATGATAGAAGAAAGGGAAAAAAAGAAGAAAAAAGAAAAAAAATGTTGAGACTCTAGATCAAACCCCCACATACACATTTATACACAAAGGAAAAAGAAAAACATTTAAAAAGCAATGAAACAAACAAGCAAAGCACAACCTACTCTCTTTTAGCTGGTTCTGTAATTGTTCATCTCAGCTGCTCACAGGTAAGCTGTCTGCCTTCTCTGTTGAGCTGCAACTTCATTCACATTCTCCGAGTGTCTGGTCCAGGAAGGAGGAGTAGGTGGTGGTTGTGGGTGTGGTGTCAGTCCTCCCCTTCCACGCTCATATTTTCAGAGTGATCCCTTCCTGTGGGGAGGTATGGGATTGTCTCTTCTCCAGATTCTGGCAAGTGTTGCCCCATCCAGGCTTATCCTGGAGTCATCTTCCTGTTGCAGCTGACATTCAGGTTCTGCCTGGGTTTGTCCCTCTCGGTCATGCCCCAGTGATGTGAGGCTGATGTTCAGAGGATTGTTGGGGAATAGAGGGTTGGGTCAGCCCAGGATTGACCACTGATCTCTTTAGGAGTCTTCCTTGTCCTTTTCCAGTCATACACTTTGTCCCACGGCTGAATCTGTTTGTTTGTTTATTTGTTGTATTATGTGAATACAGCCTAATGTAGATTTTTATGTTTCTACTGATTTTTAAACAAGTATTTATTTAGGGTATTGGTGGCTTTAAGGTTTACCACTTATATGCTAACTTATCAAAATGAGTTTTATATTCATACTAGTAAATTCCAGTGATATACTACTAAATAGCTCCATATATTCTACCCTTCTGATTGTGCATTGCTATGCATATTGCTTTTATTAGCGTTTTGCCTTCAGCATATAACAGTGCACTTTTATCTCTAGTCATTTCTTTAGACTATAGAACTTTGCTCACACACATCATATTTATGCTGTTAGTTACGAATAAGTTGCACATATATTACATTTCCTTAAGCAATAATAAAGAATGTATACATTATTTTATTTTATTATCAAATAAGTTTTAAAAATAAAGGAAAAATAAATTCTCTTTTAAAATTATGTGATTATATTTTATTTACTTTTAAAAATGCGGATTTGTATCATTTATTGTCTCTTGATTTCAGCTTTTATAACTTCTTCTAGTTTTCCTTATGAAGCAGAATTTGTTAGCAACACATTTAGTTACTTTTTGTTCACCTTGGAAATATTTCATTTTCAGATTTGCTATATATTAAATTCTTGGTTAAAAGAGGTATTTTGTGGTTGTTGCTGTTGTTTTTTTTTCTTTGTTTGATAGTTTGTTTTGCAATATAAATACCTTATCCTAGGCTTTCTGGCCTGCATCTTTACTGTCGAGAAATCAGCTGTTAATCTTATCGCGGTTTCTTTGTAAGTAGTATGTTGTTGTTTTCTTGTTATGTTTAAGATTTTTCTCCTGGTGTTTGACTTTCAGCCTTTCTACTATGATTGGTCTATTTGTGAAATTCTTTGTGCCTTGCAGTTTGTTGAGTTTTCTGGATTTGTAGGTTATTGTTTTTCAGTAAAATTGGAAAGTGTTCAGTCATTATATTATTTTTTATTATTAAGATGTGAGGTATAAGTAAGGATTAGGCACCTAAGTAAAGAATATGCAGCTAAAGTTTGGGCCTCCAACTAGTCCTCATTTTTTCTGATTTAGGATCAGTTACTCTTTGTGTTGCTGTTACATGTCCTCCAACTTTTTCCTCCCTCCCTGACATGTGGTATTCAGTTTTTTGTTTCTGTGACAGGCTGCTAAGAATGATTGTCTTCGATCCCATCCAATTTGCTAAGAAGTTCATCATTGTCCTTCCTTATGGTTGCATAGTATTCCATCATGTATATGTACATTTTTATGTATCTTTACCACCTTTTCTTTATCCAGTCTACTTTTGATGGACAATAGGGTTGGCTCCATGTTTTTGTTATTGTTAATAGTGTGACAATAAACGTGTGTGGGGGTTTCTTTTTGGTAGAAATAGTTATGTTTCTCCGGGTATATTCACAGGAGAGCAATTGCTAGATCATATCATAGGTCAATTACTAGTTCCTTTAGATATCGCCACACTATTTTCTGTAGAGGCTGAACTAGTTTGCACTCCCACCAACAATGTAGAAGCGTCCCCTTCTCTCCTCACCAATGTCAGCATCTATTGTTTTTTGATTTATGAATGATGGCCATCCTTACAGGGGTAAGTTGGTATCTCAGTGTGGCTTTGACTTGCAGTTCTCTGATGATTAGTGAGACTGAGCATTTTTTCATGTATCTGTTTGCTGCTTACATACTTTCTTTTGAGAAATGTCTATTCATCTCCTCTCCCCATTTTTTAATTGGGCTATTTGTTTTTGACTTTTCAGCTCATATGAATTCCTTGTAGATCCTGGATGTTTGCCCTTTGTCAGATACACAGTTAGCAAATATATTTTTTTTCCATTCTGTAGGATGTGTCCCCACTTTCTTGATGGTTTCTTTTGCTGTGCAAAAGCTTTTCAGTTTGATGAGGTCTTGCTTTTCTGTCATAGCTTGTATGGCATATACTTTTGTGGATTTGATCAAGAATTGGTTGCCTATTCCAGTGTACAGAAGGGTGTTTCCTGCTTTTCTTTAAGATTCTTATAGTTTGAAGTTTTATATTTAGGTCTTTGATCCTTTTGGAGTTGATTTTTGTATATGGCTCCTGTTTTAGTATTCTGCATGTGGTCAAGCCAATTTTCCCAGCACTATTTGCTAAGTAAGGTCTCCTTTCCCCAGTGGTTGTTATTGATTGCTTTGTAAAAGATGAGTTGGTTGAGAGACTGAGTTTTTGCTTTTGGAATCTCTGTCCTGTTTCAATGGTCTATATGCCTAAACTTGTACCAGTACCAGGCTATTTTGGTTACTGTAGCCTTCAGTAGAATTTAATATCTGGAGGTATGATACCTCTAGTTTTGCTCCCTTTGCTGAGGATTGTTTTGGCTATTCATGCTCTTTTTTGCTTCAATATGAATTTCTGTATTGTCATTTCTAGGACTGGGAAAAATGATGTTGGTTATTTGATAAGTATTGCATTGAATCTATAGGTTATCTTGGGTAGGATGGACTTCTTGACAATACAATCCATGAGAATGGACTGTTTTCCCATTTGTTTGTGTCTTCTTTGATTTATTTGACCAGTATTTTGTAGTAGGAAAAAGATAGAGAAAACCCAAATAAATGCAGTTAGAAATGCCAAAGCTAGTCACAACTGACCCAGAAGAAGTTCAAAAGATTATGAAAGAATTACTATGCACCACTGAATGAAAATAAACTTGATAGTCTGAAAAAAAATGGAGGACATACTGACATCACACAACTTTCCAACATTAAAACAAGAAGAAATTGTACCAATAACAATAACAATTCAAGAAATCAACTTTGTCATAAGAAATATACCTTCAAAAAAGAAAGCCCTGGACCAGATGGCTTTCCAGGAGAATTCAACAAAACATACATGGAGGAGCAGATACTAATCATATCAAAAATATTCCAGGTAATCGAGAAAGATGGAACTCTCCCCAGATCATTTTATGAAGCTAACATCACCCTGATACCAAAACCTGATAAAGACCCAACAAGGAATGAGAATTACAGGTCAACCTCCTTGATGAACATAGATGCAAACATTCTCAATAAGATCCTAGTAAATTGAATCCAACAGCACATCTCAAGATTCATCCACCTTGACCAAGTAGGTATCATTCCTGGGATGCAGAGTTGGTTCAACATTTGCAAGATGACAGACATAGTTCAAAACATTAGCAGATGTAAAAATAAGAACCACATGATTATATCAGACACAGAAAAAGCTTTTGACAAAATCCAACATATCTTCTTGATAAATACCCTTGGACACCTAGCTACATTTCTCAAAAGAGAAGAGCCATCTATGATAAACCCACAGCCCATATTTTCCTCAATGGGTAGAAGTTAGAAGCATTCCCCCGAAAACGAGAACAAGACAAGTTGCCCACGCTTACCCCTCCTGTTCAATATAGTGGTAGAATTCCTTGCTAGAGTAATCAGACAAGAGAGGGAAATCAGGGTATCCAAACAGGAAAAGAGGAGTTTAGGTCTTCCCTCTTTGAGGGCAATATGATGCCTTGAAAACCCAAGAGAGTCCATCAAAAACCTCCTTGCAGTGATAAATGACTTTGGTAAGGTTTCAAGGTACAAAATTAACCTGCAAAAGACAGTGGCAGTTCTATACACCAGTAATAATTAGACAGAGAAGCAGATAAAAAGCATAACCCCTTACATAATAGCCACAAAAGAAAGAAAGAAAGAAAGGAGGGAGAGAGGGAGGGAGGGAGGGAAGGAAGGAAGGAAGAGAAAGAAAGAAAGAGAAAGAAAGAAAGAAAGAAAGAAAGAAAGAAAGAAAGAAAGAAAGAATGACCTTGGCATCTTCCTAATCATAGCAGTCATTATTTTTTAAACATTTTTTCCTTTTGCTTCTGTTTTTTCTAATATGTGTATATTGCATATATTGATGTACTTCCCACATTTCCTTGAGGTGCTTTATATTTTTCTTCATTTTTTCCCTCTCTGTTCATCAGTTTGCATCATTTCTATCAATATATGTTCAGTTTTACTTATTTTTCTTCTAATTGCTGAAGTGTACAGTTCCAATGTTTTTGTAATTTTAGTTATTGTACTTTTTAGTTAACTGGTTGCATTCAACAAACAGCAAACTGAACACAAAAGATGACTAGGTTAATTAACTTCAAACGAATCAATATCAAAATGAGAAATTGTCAAAATGAGAAAAATAATAATTAGAACAAATAAATATATTATGATTAAACATTGACTGAAGTCTCAAAAAAGCATAGAGAGATTAAAACAGAGTAAAATCAATATTTGAAAAGATAATTATATATTTTTTTAAATAATCAATTTTTTTTTTTGAGTTAAAATCTCATTCTGCCACTCAGGCTGGAATGCAAGGGGTACTCACACAGCCACCCCAGCATTGATCTGCTTGGGCTCAGGCGATACTTCCACCTCAGTCTTCCAAGGAGCCAGAACTATAGGTGTGGGCTACCATGCCCAGCTAATTGTTTGATTTATTATAGCGATGAGGTCTCACCAAGTTGTCTGGACTGGTCTCGAACCCGTGGGCTCAGGCAATCCACTCGCCTTGGCCTCCCAAAGTGCTAGGATTGCAGGCTTGAGCCACCACTCCTGGCCAATGATCAATGCTTTTGACTCACACATTTAAGAAACTCAGTGAAACAAAAACAGAATAAACATCCAGCAAAATGAAACAATACCACCTGAAGAAGGGAAGGGAAAATTTCTAAATACTAATTTCTTTCTTGTGGTCACAGGTCAAAATTTTTTGTTTTTGTTTTTTTATATCTAGTAATGTATGATTGGATGGTGGATATTGTTAACAGTATGTTGTTTAATATTTAAATTGAATTGTCTTTTATGAAAGAATGACAGCTTTTTCCTTACTTTTTTTTTTCTGTCAGGCAACTACATTGCTTAGAGTGCAGCTTGATCCTTTTGAGATGTTTTATAAGGATAGTTTAGCCCTGAACATTATTCTTGTGTCATCTGCAAAATGAGAATGAGATAGCAATAGTGTGTATTTTACAAAGTTATTCTAATAATTAAATTATTTAATCTATCAGTTTTCTTGGTATCATGCTCTGTGTACAGTATGCTCCACTGTAATCTATTATTAATGCTATCATTAAGGTTATCATGTTATTTTAAGCAGTAGAAAGAAAAAGGGAATGGAGGAAATAATACACTATTAAAAGAATTAAAAGTAGCAAAGAAAAAAAGGCATTATTGGAAAGGTTGGATTTAAAATGCTTGCATATAAAATGTTATAAATCTAAAGATCTTAATGTTCATAGAATTAAATTGGCTGTGGTAGAAAATTGTTATTTTTAAATTTTTTTCTAATTGACATGACAATTTCATGATGTTTTCTTTATAAGTTTACATTTTTATCAAATTTTCACATTAATAAAGAAGCAAATAGCTAGTTTTCCTGGACTTATAAAATAAAGCAATCTCTCCAATACCTTCCTTTTTCCCACTCCCCAAAACCAAACCACTTTGAACTCTTTTCATTCTGACATGCTCCAGCCTAGACTGCTGTCATCTAGGACAGCTGTCTTATGTGAGTCCCTTCACTTCTTCCTTACAGATATCTCCTGTTTCCAGGAATCCATATGTTTTTCTCTCTTATTTTATTTTCTTGTATAGCTGGAGCACCCAGGAAAATATACCTGGAAGAATTTTTTTTAACGTGCATGTATGAAAATGATTTTTAGTGTACTTTCACATTTTATTTATAACTTCAGTAAACTCTTGATAGGACTTTTTAAGTAAGAATTTTGAAGGCATGTTCCCTTATTTTCCAGCTGGTAGTATTGCTGGAGAGAGATCCTATGTCCCTTCTGATTCTTGATCCGTTGAATGAATACTTTCTCCTAAAAATTTAATAATCTTTTTTTTGCTACTAGTTTTCTGAAAGTTCATGATAATATGCCTAGGTGTGAGCTAATTTTTATTCATTATTCTTGGGCTTTTTCAATTTGGAAACTTATCTCCTCAGTGCTGGGAAATTTTCTTGCATTATTTCTTTAATTTTTCTCTTTTTTACCCTAGTATTTTTTTTTCTGAAACTATTGTTTGGATGATGTAGGGTTTTGGCTGGTCTTCTAATTGCCTTGCCTTTTTCTCTCTTATTCTCTTTTTTAATATTTTTAAAAATGGTTTTCATTTTTAAACATGGTTTTCTAATTGCATGAAAATGAATTTCAAATATAAGAACATCAAATTAAAAGTAGCAAAACTCTTACTATCAGATTAAATAGACTTTAAGGAAAAGCATTATCAGGGTAAAAAAAGAATGTTCCTTTATACCACCCCATAACTTTTAGCATCAAATTTAAGTATAATTCTTGAACATCTTAATGCACAAACTACTTCCAACCAAGATGACCATCTGATCATCTAAGTCTGAAGTTACAGTTCAGTAAATGTTTGTTTATGTAAAATAAAAAAGAAACTTAGAAATAAAAAAGTCATAAAATTTACATGAGACATATTATTTGATTTGTAAAATATTTTAAGATTTTTGGAGATATGTTTAATGTTAACATTCATGATAGCAATTCAACCAACAGTGTGATATTACTATTAAAGGACATTACATAGATTATATCTGGTTCAGCACGCAAGCGTGCAGTACAGCATTTTCAATTCATAACCATGACTGACTATACTTATCACATTATCATTATATCTTATATGTGTACAATTTTAACTGTTCAAATTTGGGTTAACCACCTAGTTTCCCCAAATTAATTTCTAACTCAGAACTGTATAATCATTTAAAGTGAAAACAGTTTTTTCTAGAGAAGTGCAAATGAAATCTTTAATTAGTTAATTTCCAAATGGCTATTCGTAGATATAGTCATCAGCAGCCCTGCTATGCCTTTGTCCTAATATGCAGAACTGAAGTCAACCAGCTTTCATGCCTAATGCTTTCAATGATTAGGTTTTCACACAATGAATACATTACCAAAAAAAAAAAAGAGAGAGAAAATTAAAAGTAAATTGAGTAAATGAGTATTTGCTTTTCATTATAGTCTTTAGTTTTTTGTTGTTGTTTTTTTTTAACTAAATAACATGGGTACTGCTAAATTTCCAATGATAATTACACTTTAGGCTTCAGCTTACAAAATACAGATTTACAGAAGAGGTCTTGCTGAATTTATTTTACACGGACTGAGGTTTTAGAAGAGTCTGGAATGTCAAGACATGTCATAATCTGTGAATAACAACATAATCAGAACAATTCAAATCATGTGTTCAAACTTGTAACAGCCTGTGTTTCAATGATCTGATCTCTTATGTCTCACTGTCTTTCTAGGATTTGTATGTTAAAAGGTGGAATAGTTGCTTTAAAACTGAGAACGGATTGTCTGAATAAAAACATGTATTCTCAGCTGAATCATCATTTTATCTCATCAAATGGATGAAATTTTATCCTTCCACATGAAATATACAGTCAGTCTGCCTCATGGATTCTCTGTGATCAGGATAAATCCCAGCCTTGTTAGGCCTGAGTTTCCACCATTTTAGAAGCTCTTTTTCAGAAAAATAAATGCATAACATTAGTAATACAAGTGAAAATTTATTTACAAAGACAAATTAAATCATAAACACAATGTTTTAAAAGTTGACAAATACAAAAAAAATGTTTTTAATGCAGGGTTTAAGTCTGGGTTTAAGACTGGGTTTAATTCAGGATTTAATACAGTGGCTTAAGTCTGTAATCTCAGCACTTTGGGAGACCGAGGAGAGAGGATTCCTGACTGAGGGTTTGAGACCAGCCTGGGCAACATGGTGAGACCTCCTCTCTACAATAAATAAAAAAACTACCCAGGTGTGGTAGCACGCACCCAGGTGTGGTGGTTCTGGCTACTTGGAAGGCTGGGGCAACAGATCACCGGGGCCCAGCAGGTTGAAGTTGTGGCACTCCAGCCTGGCCGACGAAGTGATATTCCACTCCAAGAAAAAAAAAAAAAAGGTTTTTGTAACATCCAGAAAGATACAATTATTTTTCAATTAACCTTTTGCACACCTCTGTGATTTTTTTTGCTATGCTTTGCGAATTCTAAGTCTTCCATTGCCTTTTACATGACAAAAATTTTGTCATATAATTTTCTGTAGATAGAATAAAAGATTTTTCCTTTCTTCACTTTTTTCCAGCATGATTAATTTAATTTTCAATGATTTTTTTTTTAGTGTAACAACCTGGTGATGTCAAAAATTTCTCAGATTACTATAAAATTAGAGAAGAACGCTATACAATTTCTTTCATATATGAGATGTAAGATTTCAGGGCATTTTAATTACCTTGCAGTGACTATTATTATGTAAACTTTGAATTAAGAATTATTCACTAAACATATTGCAAAGCTCCAGGGTTCCTAGGTAAATCCACCTTGCTGCTAATTACTTTTCACATTTCTTCCGCTTCTACATTTCCATTGCAAGAGGGGCCTAACCTCACACCTTCATTATTTCTCTCCTAATAGCCTTCCAGATAGGCAAAAACTATTATAATCCACACTTCACATCCCAGTAAGAATAATTTATCCAATTATAGCTTTACATGGCTTCCCTAGAACTTTAGCTTAAGTTCAAAATGTCTGCATTTTCACCCAAGACTTTTCACAAATGGTCCTGGTCTTTCTCTCTAGCCCAATAGTTCTCATCAGTTAGTGAATAATAGAATTATCTTGAGAGCCGTAAAAAACAGCAACAATAACAATATTCCACCCAAACCTAAATAAATACACATACCTATATCTGTGCATTATATCTATATGTATATTTAAAGCACCTATATAATTGCAGTTGTGCAGCCACAATTGGAAATCTCTGTATAAACTGATTTCATACTCTTTCTTCACTTTATCTATACCAAAGAGCTTGCAGTTCCTAAGCTAAATATTAATATTTTGAGACCTGAAATACATTGTGGTTATTGGCCTGAATGTTCCTCTTGCTCTTATCTTGCGGACAACTCTAGCTATGCCTGCAAGAAAACACAGGTTAGTTTTCCCTCCCACCACTTGCCCTAATTGCCTTAGAATGCCCACCATTCCCCTGGGTTTAAGATTTTTTTTCTCTCTTTCTCTCCCTCGTTCTTTTCCTTTTTTCTGTTTTTGCTTCTTTCCTTCTTTTTTTATTTCCATCTTTCATTATTTATTTTTTTGAGTTGGGGCCTCACCCTTTTGCCCAGACTGGAGTGCAGGGGCACGATCATGCCTACCACAGCTTTGACTTGCTAGGCTCAGGTGATTCTTCTGCCTTATCCTTCCAAGTAGCTGAGACTACAGTATGTGCCATCATGCCTGGCTAATTTTTTTGGTTTTTTTTTTAATCTATTGTGGAGACAAGTTCTCATTAAGTTGCCCAGGTCAGTCTTTGAACTCCTGGGCTCAGGCAAACCTCTCACCTCAGTCTCCTAAAACACTGAGATTATAGGAGCGAGTCATTGCACCTCGCCAGGTATGGGATTTTAATAAGACTCTGGATGCCACCTGATATCTATTAATGATTACTCTCGTTGTCCACCTTTTTTAATCCCCAATTGGTATTATATTTAGATTGCATCATATCATGGTTTACTAAGAATTTATATTTGTGCCTATATTGCTTCGGTGATTTCTTCTCCAATATTATTAATAAGAATAACAAAGCCTTCAGAGTTCTCATGCAGATATATATTTTCTTTTGTTCCAATTTTTTTTTCCCAGACTTGATCTTCTAGCCGAGTGGTCACCAACCTTTCTGGCACCAGGGACCGGTTCAGTGGAAGACACGTTTCCCATGGAGTAGGAGCAGAGGTGCTGTCAAACCTCACTGGCTAATCACTGCCTCAGTTCCACCTCACATCATCAGGCATTGGGTTCTCACAAGGAACGCACCACCTAGGTCCCTTGCATGCTCAGTTCACAGTAAGGTTCCCACTCCTATGAGAATCCAATGCCCCTGCTGATCTGACAGCAGAAGGAGCTGGCTGGTCCACTGCTCATCTCCTGCTGTGGGACTGGGTTTCTAACAGGCCAGCGACCGATACTGGTCCGTGGCCTGGGGAATGGAGACCCCTTTTCTAACCTACTTTTTGAGATTTTTCAATACTTACATAAACATCATCTCCTCTAATATACGTTGGGCGTGAGGATACACCTACAAGTTCACAAAGATTAGCGGGAGTGTTTCCTTCGTTGCCAGGGAGTAGTAAGCCTCCTATGGGCAAGAAAACTTTCTTCCAATATCTAGAATCTCACAGCATCTATCAATGTAGACAAGAATTCTTGGGGGTGGGGGTAGGAATGAAGTACTGAAACCGATCGTTTATGCCTCTTCTGGGCTGTATCCATTTTCTCCGATGGCACTTGTTCATCAACCAAAAGGATTCAGGAATCAAACTGAGACTGAACCATCTTTAGAGAGCAGTAAGGAATGAGGGCGTCAGGGAGCATGAAGAGAAAAGTTTAAGATGTAATGAATCACACGCACAGGGAAAGAAAAATGCCTGGAATTGGGTCAGGTACCTTTGGGAACAATTGGATTTTAAAGTGCTAAACACAGATATTACTTGCTACAGGAATTCTTGAGTCTCTAATTTCATGATAAAACTGTGACTCTTTGGAAAGAGCATATGATTGCAGATCTTTCAAAACATATTTAGCCACTAAATGTTTCTTTTCTGTTTTTACATTACCACTCTGATACTTTTATCTTCTCTCAGGTACTACTATGCTCTCCTTTGATTTCTTGCCTTCCTTGTGGTTTCTTAAATATATCAGACATAATTTTTGCCTCAGCATCTTCTGTATTTGCTATTTCCTTTGCTTCTAAAAGGTGATCTCATAATTCCTCCAAACATTCTCTCAAATATCACCTTGTCAATAAGGCTCACACTAAGTTAGTGATCTAAAGTAACCATTCTCTTTGTCATCCCAGCACCGTAGACATTCTTTACCTTGATTTATATTTTTATTTTATTTTTTGTCTCACGTTGTCACTGGTCACATATTACATATTATAGTTCCAGAATATTGCACTTCTGTTTTGCTTACTGATATCTAGCACAGTATCTAATTCACAACAGGTACTCAATCAGAATCCCTGCATGCTTTGGTGTATAACTTGCATATCTGAAAATATACATTGGTGACTCTTGTTAAAAGCGCTCAAAAAATAAGAATTCAAAAGCTAGGGATTGATTTTGAGAATAAATGAGAAGATGTAAGCACCATCTATCATTTTTCTCAGGCTTAGCAAATTTCCCATCATGGAAACAGCAGTCATCAATGATAAAAACAAACCACTGCATTTGGGGCAGAAAGGTCAATAGAGTGCAGAAACTCCAATTTTGTTGGTAGTTGATGAGTATTAACTGATTGACAGACTTAGATAGTGACATATAAACCATGGGAGAATGTATCAGTCAATGTTGCCCTTTGTCAACATATGAAGGTATTTTATTTGAGATGAAGGGCAATATTTAGTAAGAATGATTTTTCAATTTCTTTCTTATTTTAAACCACATTTTCCTTATACCATTTATCCATAGACATACTTACTCAATAATTTATTTTAGTTTGCTTTGATCAGGGTCTTGGCATTTTGTATATCCTAGAAGTTAATGGTCTCTAAATGTCTGAAATGAAAATAACCTTTTCTATTATTTGTTCACTGTGTCCTGATGTTATGAATTCTACTAATAAAAAGTATAGACTTCTTTCCACAGTTTCATACAATATTCTCACTGAATTTTTCTTTAGTTCATGTGAGAATTTTTCATATTTTAACAATGTACACATCAGAACAGATTTAGCATCTTTTTATTTTAGAAAAAAGCTAACTCATTAGTTCTTTTCTTTGAAATGACAATATTCTATTTCATATATGTAAAAATAAAATCTAGTATGCTTGAGCTACTCAGCTATCATGAACTCTAAAATGTGATGCAATTACTTTTAAATGGAATGTCTCACCTAGTGATAATTATCAGTTCAGAATAAGAGGCAAATACACCTTCTAATGAAATATTTTAAACCTGGCCCTGAAGCATTGGACGCAAAGATAGTCAACTTTTCACTAAGGCTAATGCAGCTATCGTCTTTGCTAACGCTGAATATTCAAGTAGCCCTCATTTTTTCCACATAATGAAAGGCTTTGAAGGGTCAGTCTTTTTTTAAATCAGAGTTTATATGTATTATTGATGTAAATATGTCTACCTTGTTTGCGGTGTGCCTGCTTGTGCAACCATCTGAAAGCTTATGGGTGGCTTAGTATGACAACATGGATTCTAAATGAATTAGCTACTGTTCAAGACCATTTTCTATTAAAGGAGGTGAGACGTTGAGTACCTGGCCATGGGAACCACCTTTCTTCTCATGTACTATATTCCTGAAAGTAGCTGAAAAAATAGAATGATTGCATGTTTTATTTAAAATAATTTGAATCACTTGCTTAACTCACTAAAACGTGAGGTGCTGTTCTCTTATATGTAATATATTACCATACCAACAATCTATATAAGCAGCTGTACCAAAGAGTAAGCAAACGGTAGACACCTCACCTAATCTTTTCCTCAAGTCTTGCAAAATTTATGCATCTGGCACTGTAAATTGAGGATGAATTGGAAGCATTTGATACTAGAAGAGCATTTCTTTTACAAGGGGACATGGTATGTGTTTCACTAAACCTGAAGATATCACTATCATGAAGCCATTTGAGCTATATAATTTGCCAGAGGACTAACCACACACATACACACACACACACACACACACACACACACACACACACACACACACACACACATGAGTTAAGATATAAATGGAGCAATTGACTCTAAGTAACCAAAAGAGCTAATGATAGAACAATAAATAGTACATATGGAACACAAAAAGATTAATCTCTTGATGTTTCCATGCCTAGTGATTATAGTAATCAGACAAGTACAGCAATCACAGACTGAGAAGTGTAAAGTAATGACTCCCAATCCTTTGGGCATAATGCCTGTTGTATTTCATCCATTGTGTAACCTAGATCTGTTGAAGTCCTGACAGAGTGTAAAGAAAATCTCAGCTAGATGGTGGTATGAAAAGCAAATTCCTAACTTTGACCTTTTGTAGCAGAGGGAACTGTAGCTTGTTATGCTATCTCTTTTGTATTAAGTTCTTATAAATTTTGTGGTTGACCATGACTTTGATAGCTCTGTGATGGTTAGGGCCTTATGTAGGACAGAGGGGGTTTGAATGGTACAACAGATACACTATAGAATGTAATGTATCTTCTAGCTTCATGGTGTTGCTATCACAATTAACTGCACATGGCATAACCAGAAAATGTTTCGCATTTGAACATTTGAAAACAGGAAATGTTGACTAAATCTCTGGAACTGAGAATTCTAAGGCTTCTCTCACCCAGTTCTGGAGTGACTCCTCAGCTGAATCAAGTTCCAATTGTCCACAGCAAAGACCACAGAAATATAATGTGATCATTGATTGTCTTATCTCCTTTCCCATGTCATGCCATCCAGTTTTCTTTGTCTGTTTATCTTTTACTTAAAAAATGAACTACCTCCATGTAGGACTTTTTGTCTGTGAATTTAATAATAGTAATGGATAACAAAACTGGTAAACCTGTTCTAGTTGACTAAGTAAAATAAATTATTCAGATTATCATGTTATTTAGAAATATTGTCAAGAAGACACTAAGTTTATCCCCAAAGGAGGCATTATTTAAGTATTCAAAAACATCAACAAATTAACAAAATAATATTTAGTAATTTGTAACATTATCTTGCTTTTCCTCAATTAAAATAAGATTTTAGAAATTGTTCGAACCCACATTTCAAAGTATCGGCTTATCTATCTTCCTAAGGATAACTTTTTTTATTATAAAGATGTGGGATACAATTCAGGGTTAGGTCTACAAACGTTGATTATGCAGGAACCCTTGTTGATGAGGCAAGCCCCTCCCTCCCCGGCAGTTTCCCTCAACTGCCAATCCCACCCCTCTCTCCTGACAGTTTCCCACTACTGCCAATCCCCTTCTTAGAGTATTATAATTATTCAAGGGCCGCTTATGAGTGAGAACATATGGTACTCTGTTCTTTGTTTCTGTGATAGATCTCCGAGTATGATCGACTTTAAATCCATCCAAGTTGCTGTGAAGCCAAGGATGGTTTTTAATAAGGATGGTTTTAATAAGTTTGAAAATGCTACTTGGGTTTTGTAGTCTAGTGATATTCTGGCAAAATAAAATTTACCAGAATAAAATTTACTAACCCAGTTACCACTCTGATAAAGACTCACTCCACTGTGTAAGTCCCCCAGGGCACTAAAGAAACTGATTGAATGACATCCTCATTACAAATCATCTAAACTACCTTGTTGAATGCCTCTTTGTGGTGAAAACTAACATGTAACACAGAAATAGATATATTTTGAGCCCATTATCAATGGACAATCTCTGATCCTGCTGATATAAGAAAACAACTATCACTTCCTTGAGTGATTATGTCAAGGCATTGCTTGATATATGATTCTACAAAGACGATGCTTGTGTTTATCAATATCTATCTTCTCTCTTCTCTTTGACTCCAGACAGTAGGTTAGGTCCATATTCCAACTAACCCAGGCACCTGTTAGAAGTGATTTTGTGTACTCCCCCAAATTTGAATCATGATGAAAGTATAACAGCAGGAACTAAGGAAACGGTAAAATTGTTTCTTGAAGATATTGGACCAAAGAGAATAAAACACTAAGCTAGATATGGAAGGTTTTATTAATTGAAAACACTTCCTTATGGATTGGCTTAACATACTTCAGGGTATACACAGTTGCTTGGACTATGTGAGCAGGATGACATTTTACTGTTTGACATCTGTAGATTAGATAGTGGTGCCAGAACTGACTTTATTTATAGAGCACTGAGAAAGGCATTCAAAGCATACAAAGCTGCTAAAATATATTTGCAAACTAAAGAATCCACTAGCTGATTGCTTTCTGGGAGTGACTTTAGGACAGTTACTATCTTAATACCATGAGGGATTATTGATGAGGAGATTCTGACACCTTTTAGAAACTCTGTGATGGCTGCCTTCTGTAGGACTCTGTCAGCTTCTAAGCATATTTATTTCAGTTATACATTTAGGATCAGATAATAACATTGGAACATTTATGAGATGCACTTGGGTCAGGACTTGGTTATCATCTAGTCTCCATAAGCTCTCAATACAGTGGTGAGTGTATTTTGCATACCCTAGATTCAGTGTCAGCTCAGACTCTGAATTCAATAGCCCTCAAAAAATCTAGTTATTCTAATTTCTCTATTATATGAATATTTGTAAAAAAGACAAGTTTATCTGGGGAAGAATTTGGGGGAATTACTACTTATATATGTATAATTTGACATTAGAGTCTTCTTTCTGAAAAGCACTTGAACTCCCCTTTAATCCACAGGTTCTAAATTTAAGAACGTAGATTGGAAACGGTGAGAAATAATTTTTTTTTTCATTGTAACAGCTGATTTTAGCCTTGTCTCACCAGATTTTAATTGTTCATGGTTACACCCCAGGAATTTCAGGTAACATGATACTCGAACTATTCAATTCATCTTACCCCTAGAAACATTATTATGTGTTAGCGAGAATTTCAGAACTCTGCAGGTCAAATTCGGATGGCTCTTCTAGCCTTGCTGCCTGCATTGATACTTACGTCTGCCTTGCCTTTTTGGGTTCAAAGTCACTACTTAGCTTTGGCTATTCTGAAATTTCACAATCCAGTATGATATTAAGGAATTCAGTTAAAGGAAGCATTTCTATTGTTAACCCTAGCCTATAGAAGGCAGCCCTCACAGAGTTTCTCAAAGGTCTCAGAACCTCCTCATCGATGAATTCCTCATGGCCTTAAGATAGAAACTGTCCTTCAATCACTCCCAGAAAGCAATCAGCGGTGGATTCTTTAGTTTGCAAATATATTTCAACAGCTTTATATGCCTCCTTTGAATCCCTTTCTCAGCGCTCTATAATAAAGTCAGTTGTGGCACCATTACCTAATACACTGAGGTCAAACAGCGAAATGTCATCCTGCTAGCACAGCCCAAGCTAATTTGTACACCCTTGAAGTTTGTTAAACCAATCCAAAAGGGAGTGTTTTCAATTAATAAAACCTTCCATATCTAGCTTAGTGTTTTATTCTCTTTGGTCCAACATCTTCAAGATACAATTTTACATGTTTCCTTAGTTCTTGCCGTTATACTTTTACCATGATTCAAATCTGGGGGAGTACACAAAATCACTTCTAACAGGTGCTTGGACCCAACCTATTGTCTGGAGTCAAAGAGAAGAGACAAGACGGATGTTGATAAACACAAGCTCTGTCTTTGGAGAACTATATATATCAAGTAATGCCTTTGACATAATCACTCAGTGAAGGGTAGTTGTTTTCTTATGTCAGCCAGGTCGGAGATTTCCAAGACATCTAGGAATTTTAGAATATCAGACATATAAATCTTTATGATTCAAATTCCAGGCATAGGTCTCTCTATTTTTGGTGTTTCTGAATTTGGCATAAGAAGTCTATGGAGATTGTTGATTAGAAAATATAATTTTTAATATATAAAAAAATCATGAGCTAAGTTTATGAGCGGGAAGCCCCCCAAAAAAGAAGTATCTTTTGGAGAGCAGGCATCTCATAGTGCAGGCTTTCCCCACTAGGTAAGTGTTCTAAGAACCCTTTGGCATCAGTGTACCCTCTAAAGTTGTGAGAGGTTGCATTTAGCTTCAGTTAATTTTTTTTGGAGATTCTTTCAATGCACTTGTCTATTTCATGAAGGGCAACTTAATGAGTGCACCTGCCTACACGGAGCTGAGTGTTCTGCCCCACCCTCCCTCTTCGCTGCATTCCACCACAGTGACTTTTGTTTGTTTGTTTTCCTGGATGCAAAAAGTCCTCAAAGGGAAAAGTATTGCTTATGTGGAAGAGATGGATCAAAAACAGAAACACTAAAAGGCATACACATTGACGAGTTCAGAAAGTTTTGAGCTATGGAAAAAGCATCTCAATAGCTGCATTGCATCAAACAGAGAGTATCTTGAAGGTGACTGAAGTTTAAACATATGGAAATAAGTACACAATTTTATATATATATAAATTCAGTTTTTGGAGTTTCCTCCTTTGTTTGCTAGTGTTATATGATAGGTCCAATATTCAAAAAAAATTGAGCCATTCAATTCATACCTTTAATAACATGAAAGATTAAACCTTGCATGTTCTCTTTATAACTTAAAAAAGTCAAAATTCAAATAATCATGATTTTAAAAATCCTTAACAGCAATCTAGGACTAGAAACAAACTTTCTCAATTTAATAAAAGAGATCTTTATTAATATCATATTTATTGGCGAAATATTGAATGATTCTCTTCTAAGGTCTGGAATAAAGCAATAATATCTGTTCTCATGACTAGAAGATCTACACAGAACAATGTGAGTAAAAGATAAATAGGGGTTATATAATGCTTATAAATTGAAGGACTCCATTTTGCTAAGACATCATTCATTTTAAATTGTCCTCTATGTTCAATGTCATACCAGAGACATTTCATGGAATTTGGTTATGTTTTGCTTTGCTTTAATGATCAGCACATTTAAAACATGTGAAAAAATGACCTGGAAGAGACAACAATCTTGAATAAAACTACAAAAGCAAAGTTGGCTTACTTACACTACCAAATACTGAGAATAAACTATAATAATCAAGAAAGAGTAGCAATGACAAAAGAAGAATCAATTAAAACTATAGGGCAAGCGGGGCTTGGGGACTCAGCCTGTAATCCCGAGCTTCGGGAGGCTGAGGTGAGTGGATTGCCTGAGCCCGCGGGTTCGAGACCCGCCCGGGCAAGTTGGCGAGACCTCATCTCTACAATTAATAAAAAAATCAGCCGGGCGTGGTAGCGTGTGCCTGTAATTCCGGCTACTCGGAAGGCTGAGGCAGGAAGGATTGCTGGAGCCCAGCAGGTCGAGGCTGGGAGCGGCCACTGCACTCCAGTCTGGGTGACAGAGTGAGACTCCAACTCAAAACAAACAAACAAAACAAAACAAAACAAAAAACTATAGGGCAGAACAGGAAGTTGAGAAATGATTCAATGATTTTTGACAAATGTGATGTAATAATAAAGAGGAGAATGTATAGTCATTTCAAAAATGATGCTGGAAAAACTGGATCTCTATATTTAGTGAGACATTCAGACCTACACTGAAACAATAATTGAGACTGTATGAATTAGCACATGAATTGAAAAATTCAGCAATAAATAAGACTAGATTTCAGAAATTTGCATATGCATACAATGTCATTAGGCCTCAGTGTACTCTCATTAAAATAATTTCACATCCCAATGTTGGTAAAAATACAGAGCAACTGGGATTCTCAAATGCTGGTTGAGAACGTGGATATTGTTTCAATAAATTTTTATGGCAGTGAGGCAATATTTAAGAAATGCGATATCTACATACTCAATACAATACACATTTTTAACATACATAGCCTTATGGATAGCATAAACAGTTGATTAGCACATATACTGCACGTGATATATAGTATATGGAAATAGAATGCTATTAAGAAAATCATAAGGTAGAGAATATATATTTGCTATTCATTAAGGGAAAGGGGATCATCATAAATGTCTTCATCATTTTCATCTTCATGTTGAGAAGGTGGAAGAAGAAGAGGAAGAGGGGTTGGCCTTGTTGTTTCAAAGGTGGCAGAACTGGAAGAAAATCTGTGTGTATGAGGGGATATACAGTTCAAACTCATTTTATTCAAGGGTCAATTGTGTGTGTATATACATTTGTAAAACAGGCACAAGAATGTTTATACATCACTATGTATAATCCCTAACCATTTGAAGCTACCCAAAAGCTTATTAACACCAGAAAGCATAGATAATACTTGCCAAATACCTTCAGTGAAATAATATGAATCAAGAACATAAAATAGCTACAGTATATGCAACATGAATGAAAGTAACAAACAAAATAGTGAAGCAAAAAAGCTAGACACAAATACTTTTATTAAAAGTATATTTCTTTTGAGACTATATACGTATAGAAACTTTTAGTAAAATGTTTGAGATTTAGTAGAGAGGACTGGTTCAAGGTCAACAGTCAAAACAGAATTAAATATTGGACATTTTAAATTTTTTTATTGGAGATTCTTAAAAATATTAAATACAATTGTACCTAAAGCTATGCTTTCTATAAAATGTTAAGCTTTTTTAGAGAGGGACGGAGAGAGTGAGGGAGAGAGAGAAAGAGAGAGAGGGAGGGTGAGAGAAAAACCAAGGAAGAAAGAGAAAGAAAGATTCTTGTATTGTAAATGGTAAAAATTAAGGATTAGAGAAATTGTCCTCTAAAAAAGAATTTGAAGACACAATTTTATCCCAGGTCCATTTTATTCTTTCCACTCCGTTAATATGGTTTTCATTGAGAATTTTACTTAAATTATTTGTTATGAAAGAAAACAGAAAACTTAATTGCCTCCATACTGAGTAAATGTATTCTCTCATATTTCACTCAGTCTTATATTTCAGTGTGTGCTCTATGTTCTCATTAAATACAAAAGTGCTAACCACACGAAAATGTCTTCTTCTAGAATGTTTTCTTGTTAAAAAAATATACATTTGCTTAAATATGAAAATATTTTATAATTTAAATAAACAGATTTAAGAGAAAACTATATTCATGTGAAGATTTTAACAGCTTATTTTCAAGCATTTCTGAGTGCAATCATTTCCAAGTTTTTATGAACAAAAAGATGCGTATTTAGCTATAAGAATTTAAACCATAGTCAGCAGGGCTCATTAATTTAAATAGCTGTTTTGTGTGTGTTGGTTTCTTCCTCTTAAAAACATATAGAGCTTAAAATTAAATAGGCATGAAAAAGATTAGTTTCTCCCCCAGGGCTTTTTTTTCCCCCCAACAACAATCACTTTCACAAAATGAGAATTGAATTGAGGAATTGTGAAAGCAAATAGACCATGAATACGTTTAACTATAAGGAGTTAGTGATCATGATATATTTAACACTTGTAATTTTTCTCTCTTTAGCAAGGATTCATGATTGAAGAGCAAGTTGGAAGTGATGTTTCACTATCGCCAAAATTCTCCGCCTTCTCTTTATCAATGAGAATAATATATATATATATAATAATATCTCATATAATGAGAATAATATGAATTATCAAAAGTAATAACTAGTAGTATATCTCCTTCAACTGTCAGACTATCAACTATTAAATTTTTTCTCTACTATCTCTAATAATCTACTTTAAACAATTCAGTCACCCACCTTGGACTAACAAGCCATTGATTTTACTAGCTAATATGTCTTTCAAAGTTTCAAGGCATCTCTTTCCTAATAAGACAGGCTAGATTCTTTCATTCTCTTGCAGACACTTTCCCCCCAGCCACTTTGCTCTTCATAATACATGATAAAAAAATAAAATAATATTTTAGAAAGCTGGCTACATTTATTTCTCCGTGAACCCTGCATCTGTACCATAAAGTTGAAATTGGATTAGCCAAAAAGCATGCAAATGTGATGGTTGCTATGGTCTAAATGTGTCTCCCAACACTCATATGTTGAAATCTTAATCCCAAAACCAACAACGTTGGGAGATGGAGCCTTCTGGGAGTGTTTGGGCAATGAGGGTTTTGCCCTTGTGAAAAGATTGATGCTGCTGTAAAAACGGCTTGCAGGAGTAGGTCCACCCTTTTTGGCTCTCCTACCATATTAGACACAGTGTTCCTCTCCTCTGAAAGGTGCAACATTTAAGGCACCATCCTGGAAGCAGAGACGAGGCCCTTCTCCAGATATGGAATCTGCCAATAACTTGATCTTGGACTTCCCAGTCCTCATAACTATGAAAAATAAATTTCTATTCTTTATAAGTTCCCAGTCCAAGTATTCTGTTACAGCAGCATGAAACGGAAAACAGATGATCATTCTGACTTTAACTTATTATCATTCATTTCAAAGTGCTGTTGAAAATTCTGATTTTATTTTCTTTATTCGCTCATTTCCATATCTCTGGGTAGCTTTTTCGCATCTTCTCACTTCTAAAATTTCCAACATCCTCACTCTAAGCTGATCATGTCGCTTCCTATTTTAACTGAGAAGAAAAAGCAATCAAATAAGAACTTCCACATACAGTCGCCCTCATATATACTCACCTATCTGCATCTGTAACTGTATGTTTCACATTCCTTCGAGAATCCATAAAGGTACATGTGGGCTTGCTAAACTTCTTCCACTAACTAGGGATACAGTGTGCATGCAATAAAATAAGCCAAACTTTCTACTTTACTACTAAATCACAACCATTATTGTCTACTGACTGACAAAATTCCTGCAATTTTGTCCCTTCTATCCTGCATTATCACTATTGTCTTTCAGCTAGTCCATTCTCCAACACTTCAAGTGCTATAGTAGCCTTTATGTCCTAAACATCTTCATGATCTACATTCAATTTCAGATACTGCTCCCATCTTTTAGATAACATATAGAGCACAATTACTCCCTAAGTTCATCTAAACTTTCCATCTTCAATCCCTCTTTTCCTATACTCCCTGGAAACTACTTTAGCCAAGTCATTCCTTGTCCCATGGACAAGGCCCTTGTAATGTCACTGATGATCTTTATATTGTTAAAATTATAAATTTTCACATTCCTTCATATTTAAACTCTTGGTAGCATTTAGCAGAATTGATTATTTCATCCATTTTAACTTCTTCTGTTTTTAATTTCAGAGACACATCCACTCTACATTACTGGAAATCCTTTTTTAGATTTCATTTGTGCTTCCTCTGTATCTTTCTTACTTTAAAATGTTTATATGCTCAGTCATAATCTTTAAATTGTTATTCTTATGTGTTTATACTCAGTCATTTATTCATCTCATGCAATCTAGTATTAAATACCCAATTCTCATGGATTTCAAATTTTAATCTTGAGCCAAGATCTCTACCTTGAACTCTGCACTCTTCTACTCAATTGCCTATGCAACATTTAGACTTGAGTTTTCAGTAGACTTAATTTAATCTCTCCAACCAAACTTCTAATTGTTTCTTCTACCCTGGTCTTTCCAATCTTAGTAAATAGTGATCACATTCTTCCAGTTGCTCAGATTTATTAGTTGCAAATGGTCTAGGCTATACTTTAGTGACAAAGAGACTCTACCATTTCAGTGACCTAAAACAAAAAAGTTATCTTTCTTTTTTAAGCCATGCCAAATTTGGAGTAGGCTGAAGCCCCTGTCACATGTTGTCATCACTAAAGAAATCAGGCTGATGCAGTAACTAATATCTGTGACTTTTCTAGTTTTGGCAGGTCAATAAAGAGTAATTAGTGAATTGTGTATTTACAATTAAAGATGCCACCAAAAGGCTGCACGTGTCTCTTCTATTTATTTCAGTGGCCAAAGAAAGTCATGAGTCTATATTTAAATATAAAGGGCATGGAGTATAATACTTCCATATATCAATTAAGAAAAGCAAAGACATTCTATTAGTCCAAAGACCACCGGAAATATTTGGTAAACTATATTCATGACTAACTTAGAAGCCTAAATATTTTAAGAGAGCCTCCATTGACTCCTCCCTTATTCAAATCGCAGCCACTATGTGTTTCCAGTCCTCTGGCAAAATTCCTTGGCTCTGCTTTCAAAAAATATGCAAAATTTGGCCATATTGTCCCCTCTATTGCCAATACTCCACTCAAGTCACAATCATCTCTCACCTCTGTTACTACAAAAGCCTCATAAAAGTCTTCTTTCTTCTGTCTTTACTTCCCATGATCTGATTTTCACACAGCAACATCATGTAAATACATTACAATGAGATGCAAATTCTCTAAACTTTGTTGGATCAACTTACTCCTCTGTTCAAACTCTCTAATATTTTCTCACCTGATTCTAAGTTATATACTTCTCCTCTGGCCCACAATAACTACAATATCGGGACCTTTCTAGATCTCTGATCTCATGTTTATTTACCTTTTTTCTGGATTATTCTGCTCTGATGCACCAGCTCCTTATTGTAGCATGAATTTTAAAAAGTGTGTTTCTTTCTCAGAATCGTTGTACCTGCTGTTCACTCTACAGAGAATGATCTTCCCTGGGATATCTGTGTGGTTTATTGACTCTTCCTTCAAGTAGTCTTTATTTAAATGCCGCATATTCAATGATAACCTCTCTGGAAAACTTATACAAAATAATCTTCCTGCTTTGTCATTCTTTATCTTCCATACCCTTATCTATAACTTTGCCAGGTGACCTATATTCACTTGTTTGCTTATGCCTTGTTTCCATTCTTTAATGCATAAGCTCCATGAGGAACAAATTTGTCTTGTTCATTAATGCATCTTTTATTCCTAGAGAATTATCTGTTTAGTAGATGCACAAATCATAAATGTAGAACCAATAAAAGAATGGAAAAATGGTCACATACTTATGCACCCAAGTTTTAAACCTTGGATTCTAAATATTGTGTTTGACATATGAGTACATTGAAATGTATTACAGTTTTAATCTCAGCTTGCTTTTAAGTGGAAAGATGGAGAGTACAGAAGGCAATTGCAAACAATAAAAATGAAAATATAAATCTCGTAGTTTAAACTATAGCTGTGAAAGAAGAGTGTTTAGTTCTTGCCAATGGGAATTAAGCAGAAGAAATGTGGGGGACTGTTAGAAGTCTCTGCTTCCTCTGCACGTTGTCTTCACCATTGCCATCTAGATGTAGGAATGCAAGGGCTCTTCCTAAGAATTGGATGGATCCTGTGTCTATGAGCAACTGTGTAACTAAAAGTTCCACTTTGGCCAGGATTATCACCTTCTTTTTTTTTTTTTTTTTTTTTTGAGTTGGAATCTCACTCCGTCGCCCAGACTGGAGTGCAGTGGCCGCTCCTGGCCCCCGCAGCCTCGACCCGCTGGGCTCCGGCGATCCTTCCACCTCAGCCTTCCCAGTAGCCGGAACTACAGGTGTGTGCTACCACGCCCGGCTAATTTTTTGATTTATTGTAGAGATGAGGTCGCCAAGTTGCCCAGCGGGTCTCGAACCCGCAGGCTCAGCCTCCCAAGGCGCAGGATTATAGGCTGAGCCACCGAGCCCGGCTAGGATTATCACTTTCTAATAGTCTGTGAAAAGAAAGTAAACTTTTTTTCAAGTCCAATCAGTACACATCTTATGTCTGTGTCATATTATACCTTAGTATCAAGAATAATTTCTGCTTTTTCTTCCAAAGGATGAGAGTTAAGTAGGCTTAGAAGAAAGAACAAATCTGGGGAGGTAGGATAGGAAATGATAAGCTCACTTGTTTGACTTGATGATTTTGAAGACATGTGGGATGCGTAAGAAAATATATGTATATAAGTCTCTAGAGCTAAGCAGAGGAAACTGAGACAGGCATTTTCGACTATCATAAATATCCATGAGTTAAAACTCAAGTGTGATATAACCTAAGTATGAGTGAAAAAGATATATAAAGCCAATTTTTTTGTACAAGGTCTTATAAGTAGTAGACGTTGAATAAATCAAGAAGTTAAAGGAAACGTCAGGACAGAAATGAGCAATGTAAATTTGTTTGCTTCTGTGTGTCCCTAAGAAGCTCAATATTATTATAAAAATGAGTAAAAATATACACTAATAATTACACCATAATGATCATTCTCCTTTTATATACAAGTGACCCTGAACCTGGCTCTGACTCAGGTCAGTCTTATTAAAAATGGAAATATACAATGAGGGAAGTGGTTGTCAGTTTTAAAAGAAAGGAGGAGCAAATAGGACTCAGGGGAAAAAGCAATACAGATATTTAGAAGGCGGCAGAGTTAGGGGTGTGAGTGCAAATGCCTTTATTTAGATTGCACATGTTATGTCACTACATCCAGGATTCTTAGACTCTGTCTGCATTTACTCTACATTGCAAACTCTAAAATGAGAGGACTGGAGTGATTGAGTCTGAATCAATTACCAATATTCAAGGTAGTAACATTAATTAAATGGCATGATCACTAGTTGTCCATTTTTGTCTAATGGGATTCATTGTCGGAAATGATAAGTATATTAGACATCAAACTTATAGTAATTCTAGAATAGATTTTACAATGATTCTAGTGATGTCCTGAAGAAAGACTATTATTTTCTTTAAAAAACTCTTAACTTCATAAACATTTTCTAATTAGATGGCAATCATTCTTAAATGCTAAATATCTTGAAAATTCTTACATCAATATTGTTGAGGTAGAGACACTAAAGATCAGAGGCTAAGCCACTTACCACAAGTAATTCAATCAATAGCCAATATAGTTGCATACACAGGGAGATAAAAGTTACCTTACCATTCTCTTTTTAATGTTATATCCACCACAAAGGTGTTGGCCTACTACAAAGGTGTAAGGAAACTATGACCAAGTTATTAAATCAACATTAAAGCTGAGCTGAAAAATCAGGGCTGTAGTCATCTTACCACCACATTATATATCATGGAAAGGGATGGTCTCTCCATAAGCATACAGGCTAAACTACAAAACTTCTGCACAGCAAAATAATTGGTCAACAGAGTAAATAGGCAACCTAGAGAATGGAAGAAAATATTCACAAATGATACATCTGAAAAAGAACTAACATCCAGAATCTATCAAGAGCTCAGATAAATTAGCAAGAAAAAAAAAAAAACAAATAACTTCACTAAAAAGTGGGCAAATAATATGAGCGGTCATCTCTCAATAGAAGATACCCAAATGGACAACAATCATTTTCAAAAAAGATAACGTAACTAATCATCAGGAAAGCGCGAACTAGAACCACAATGAGATACCACATGACTCCAGTCAGAATGGCCACGATTTGAAAAAGAAAAGGTAAAGAAAACAATAGATGAATTACAAGAGTACTGATATACTGTTGATGGGGATGAAATTTAGTACAGCCTCTAAGGAAATCAGTATGGGGATTTCTCAAAGAACTAAAAGTAGATCTACCATTCTATCCAGGAATCCTACTACTTGGTATCTCTTCAAAATAAGAGAGGTCACTATACAAAAAAGACACCTGCACCCGTGTGTTTACAGCAGTGCAATTCATAACTGCGATGATGCGGATTCAACCTAAATGCCCATCAACTGATCAGCAGATAAAGAACATGTGACAGATATATATACATACGCATGCGTGCCATGGAATACTACTTAGCCGTAAGAAAGAACAACACTATGCCTTTTGCAGCAACTTGGATGGAATTAGGGACCATTCATCTAAGTGAATTAATGCAGAAACAGAAAACTAAATACGGCGCGGTCTCACTGTGAGAGCTAAGCTAAAGGTCTGCAAAGGCCTACCGAATGGCATCACGAACACTGGAGACTCAGAAGGGGAAGGTTTGGAATGGGGAGAGAGATGAAAAGTTACCTTTCAGTACAATGTGTTCTACCGGGGATGATGGGTACACCTAAGGCCCAGACTCCTTCAACACGATAAAAAGCAGCCGTGTAACTAAAATCCACCTGTTCCCCTAAAGCTATTGAAATAAAAAAAATATATAAAAGTGAGGTGAGTGGATTGCCTGAGCCCGTGGGTTCGAGACCCGCCTGGGCAGCGAGACCTTATCTCTACAATTAATCAAAAAAGCAGCCGGGCATGGTAGCTCATGCCTGTAATTCCGGCTACTGGGAAGGCTGAGGCGGAAGGATCGCCGGAGCCCAGCAGGTCGAGGCTGCGGTGGCCGGGAGCGGCCACTGCACTCCAGTCTGGGCGACAGAGTGAGACTCCAACTCAAAAAAAAAAAAAAAAGATAACATGCTAACTCCTCACCCCTACAAAAAAAAAAAAGAAGCTCCATAGCTCAATAGCTCAGTAGTTGTAGTTTCTCCCTTCCAGCTATCCTATATTATTCTGGACACTACCTTAAGAAGACATGAGCAATGAGGACCTTGTGATTACACTTTTCTCTGAGTTTTCTCCGTGAGTTCGACTCTCCTAAGGACTGTTCCTTAGCAATGACCTCACGGCTTTGCATGGCAGATGCTCTTGTGTTAATGTCAGAGCTGCAAATAAAACTTTTAAATTCTATACGATGGTGCTTCAAAGGAGCTGAAACAGAAAGCAGAGATAAATAATTCATAAATATCCATATCATAATTGTGAAAAAATATGCAAATGAAATTTTCAGGAATTTTTGTTCATTTGAAATTTTTTAAAAAATTCTCAAAAATCAATTTCCCAAAGTTAGTCATCATTAAACTGTTAATATGCATTAAAGGGGAACAGAGGACAAGATTATTGACAGTTTTGGAACAACAATTAAACAAAATTTGCCAAACACTAGAAATTTGTTCCTTCTTGTTTATGCAGTGGTCTCATTTGAAGGAATACGTCAAGTTGAAATTGCCATGTAAAACATAATATCATAGCAATTCAATTTTTCAGGGCTTTTGAAGACAGAGATATTGGAAGTAAATTCAAATTTTAGCAAGAGAGTAATAAGAAATGATGTTCATTAAACCTAGTAAAACAATGTGCATACATGAGAAATGTTGCCCACACAACTATGTCATAACTGGATATTGCTTGAAACATAATGACATACAAAAAATCAGAACACTGCTTGTGTCTGCGTAGGTTACTAATTAGTAGAAGGAAACCAGAAGGAATTGTTCTGTTCTGATTTGGGTGATAGGCTAATTTAAATCCAATCGATTTTATGTGTTAATGATTATTTAATAGTCATGTGTCCCTATATATTATATTTATTCCAAAGAGCATGTGTGACAAGTAAAGCAGATGACTCCATTTATCCAACTTAAATGCATTCAGACATTTGGATCTGGAAAAACAATTGTGCATTGAACTAAAGAAATGACAAAGAGTGAGCGTGTGAACGGTGAATAAAGCATTAATCATCAGGCAAAGGGAATTGCTTCTGTTCAAAGATGTACCCCACATCTTTAAAATAAAAATTTTTAAAAATAAAATGGAATTAATAAACATTTTTTTGAAAATCAAAAAATAACGAAAAGAGGATGGGTATGTCGGGTAGTTTTCTGACTTGTGTCTAAGACACTGCCAGCAAGGTCATGTGTTAGAATGAGCTTGTTTCTGATGCTCTCTCGCTTTCTTTTGGGTCACACCATGCTGTCTTGTCAGGCACTATGATATATTTTGCCCCTAAAAATCTTTTCTATGTAATTAGCTACTAATCTGCATTGAGACATTAGGTGGTGACTGTCTAAAGAGATATTGTGTTTTTATTTGAATAAAAGACTCCTTAAATTATTGGTCTTCCAAAAATGTGTTGGTTAAGTAGGCTAGGTGTCACAAAAGACCATTCGAGTAGACATACACACTCTCACAGAACTCCTGAAAATCCATTTATTCACAGATACCTCTTTTCATAAAGGCAAGACTGTCATCCTCTCTGCTTGAGGCTGAGGTTGGTGTGAAAATACATTTTGGGGAAAATAATGTAAGCAGAAGTGCTAAGTGAAAAATCGTGTCAGTTATAAAGAGCCTTAAAGTCCTATTAATGCTACTTTCTTGGAAATAGATTAAGAAGTTTCCTCATAAATATGAGCAGAGTTAAAAATCAGAATACAAAAGAAAGCACTCTATGCCTATGGGTTTTCTCCATCGAGTGTCACTCTAGATTTCTGTGTTGCGCAAAGGGGAAAAGTAACCAAGCTTTCAAACCCAAGTCATTCCTTAATAAGCCACCAGTGCTGTGGAGGATGTCACTAAGTTTGCATTACTTTGAAGATGAAATAAACTTACGCTTTCAGATGTTTCCATTATAGAAACTTTTTGAAACGGTTCTCAAGGAGTGAAAGAGAAGACACTTCGAAGAGGAGCATCTTACAGGAAAATGCCAGAGAAAGACCAGATTGGGTGCACCTTCACATTATACACATTTTTACAACTATGTCATCTGTGACTGCCTAACAAATAAATTAATTTGAAGAAATTACATTTGCAATACAAATTTGAATATACCTTACAAATTGGAATTGTCTCACAACCTTACTGGTTTTGCCATCTCAATATCCAAAATGAAATTAACAAATCTTACACAGTTTAGAAAAATCTCTTGATATCATCTTATGTCACAGAAATTATTATTCTGTCTGGATAAGTTGAGTCAAATATAAATTTTATGGTTTTCTTCCTTTAAAAACTATCTCCACAGAGAGCAAAGCAAACATTTGCTATGAATAATTAGATCCCTTATTTGAAAGTCTAGCACATCTAAAATTGGAAAGCAATAAATGATATTTAAAAGTTTAATACTTAGAAATTATATTTAAAAACGTATGGTCAATTTCAGGACCAATAAAGAATTAATTAAATCTGAAGTCTCTGTTGACATCACGAATGAGAAGCATGGTTGAGATGTCCTAATCTGGGGGAGGTTTATTATTTCTCTACTGACTCTTCTTTTGAAAGTTTATGGAAAATAAAATAGAATACATATTTGCACACTAGGAGAATAGCAGAGAGGCATCTTCATGAAAATTCGGATTAATAGCAGGAAAAGATGTAACCAGCTTAAACCAAAAGGGAGTTATATAGTTGTATCATAAACATATATATATATGTATATATATATTTGCCCCAGGATTTCAAAGGAAAAAACTGCAGTAGTAGAGCCTCCTTGGGAACTCAAACCAGCAGCTGGGAACTGGAAGGAGTTCACAGCAGCCATTTTCTCATTTTTCGCTCTCTCTCTCTGTCTATCTTGGTCTCTCGTTATATCTGTCTCTAACACTGTGGGTATATATGTATACACACACACACACACACACCCACACACACATATATATATATATACATGTACACACACATACACACACGATACATACACAAACACATACACACAGTTATGCACCACATAATGATGTTTCAGGTAACAATAAACCACATAAACAACGATGGTCACAGAAAATTATACCATATTTGTACTGTACTCTGTCTATGTTTAGATACACAAACATCATTGCGTTAACACTGTCTACACTTTTCAGTACAGTAGCATGCTGTGCCGAATTGTAGCCTAAGAGTGATAGTAAGCTATACGTATCATCTAGGTTTGTACACATAAATTCTGTGATGCTTGTGCAATGACAAAATCACCTAGCAACACATTCCTCAGAAAGAATATCCATCTTTAAGTGATACATGACTATATATAGTATATTCATATTTATATATTATAGTATATTCATATATACATTCATATTCTCTCTATCATTTCTTATCTTTTTTTGTTTGTCTCTGATCCATCCCACAATTTCTGCATATTGAATTTCTGCTTTCCATTCACTTCGATCTCTAAAACTGGAGACATTCATGTTTCCACCATTCTAGTCATTCATACACACACAAAATTGAAATGAGTAAATTTCCCAATTCAAGATTCCAGAGGCAGAATCTTATTGGCGCTATTTGAGCCACTAATTATTGCCAAAAGCCTGTCTCAGTCTCTTCCAGAGATTAGGAAAAATATCTCGGATAAAGGTAATCATCGTTTTCAGGACAGATACTCCATAGAGAGTCTGATATGGATTAAAAGAGCCCAGAGCTGACAAAAATATCTTTCCCTTCCATTATTTCCCTTGAGTATTTCTTTGGACTTTGGGCGTATTCTTCTCAAATTTGTAGACATTTGAAAAAACATCTTCCATATATTAGAGAATGAGTCCGTGTTCAGTAATATAAATAACATAGCTATTCTCATTTACTGCAAGCTTCAAAGCAACACTCAAACTTCAGTAACTGGTTGGGAATCTCAGGCAAGTAATTGTTATCATTCTGCGAAATTAAAATTAAGATGTATAAGTACCTCCTTCCCTGGTTGCACTAGAAAAACAGCTCACTGATCTGACTCAATGTCTAGAGAGTTAAAAAAATGTGGGCTTTCACTAAAGGTCGTAAAGAATATTGAAACCTGTCAAACGATATTAACCAGTCAACTTGAAATATGCATATTTTGCAAATGTCCCAAACTATGTATAAAACAGTTATTTTATTTTATCTTTTTTTGAGTCGGAGTCTCACTCCGTCGCCCAGGCTGGAGTGCCATGGCACACTCACGACCCCACCGGCGTCGACCACCAGCGTTGACCCGCTGATCCCCGGTGACCCTTCCACCTCAGCCTTCCAAGTAACTGCAACACCAAGCCCGGCCATAATACAGTTCTTAAAGTAGAGTATATATTCCAGCACAGTGGCTTATAATCCCAGCACTTTGGGAGGCTGAAGTGGGAGGATCACTAGAAGCCAAGGGTTCAAGATCAGCCTGGGCAACATGAGACCTTATCTCTACAAAAACAAAAATCAAGCCAGGTACCGTGGCTCACGCCTGTAATCCCAGCACTTGATTGCTTAAGTCCAGGGGTTCGAGACCAGCCTGCACAACTTGTCGAGACCGCATCTCTACAATAAATCAAAAAATTAGCCAAGCGTGGTGGCACATGCCTGTGGTTCCAGCCACTTGGAAAGCTGAGGCAGAAAGATCACCTGAACCCAGCAGGTCGAAGCTTCACTGCACTCTAGCCTGGGTGACAGAGTGAGATGCCAACTCCAAAAAATAAATAAAAATTAGTTAAATGTACATGTCTGTAGTCCTAAGAGGATGAGGCAGGAGGATTTGCTTGAGCCCAGGAGTTTGAGTTTGCAGTGAGCTATGATCATGCCATTGCACGCCAGTCTTGGTGACAGTGTGAGACCCCGTCTGTTTAAAAATAATTGTTGGAGATATGGCGATATGAATAATTCAATTGTACAAAATAAGGAGAGGAGAGAAAGAAGGACACTTTGAGATAAATATAATAAGGCCCATATACTATTTTGAAAAGTGTACCATTGTTTAATAGTGACTTCAAAATGCCAGAATCTTTGAAGGATGATTATACAGTTGATTCATGAACATGCAGGTTTGAACTGAATAGGTCTACTTGTATGTGGACTTTAAAAAATAAATATATAAGAAAAAGTTTAAGAGATTTGAGACAATTTCAAAAAGTAAACTCGCATGGCCCCAAAATATTGAAAAATTAAAAATTAGGTATGTCATGATTACATAAAATATATGTAGATACTAGTCTATTTTATCATTTGCTACCATGAAATATACACAAATAAATTATAGAAAGTTAAGATTTATCAGAACTTACGCACACAACGCAGACTTTACATGGCGCCATTTATTGTTGAAAGAAATGTAAACAAATTCAAAGTTGCATTATTAAATCATAGCTGCATAAAATTAACTATAACATGTATCGCACTACTGTAAAACTTTCTTGACTACCTGCTGTTGCTATTATGGGTTCCCAAGTGTTGTGAGTATCTGTGTCAAACTCTGTGTGATACTAATCATCTCCTCATGAGCAGTTCATCTCTTTAGTAAATTAAATATTGCCGTAAAAAGTGATCTCTCGTGGTTCTCATATTTTTTTTATCATATTTAGGATAATACCATAAAACCTGAATATCACATATGCCCCATATGAAGTGACATTAGTGATGCTAGAGGTGCTCCCAACAAGCAGAGAAAAGCCATGATATTAAAAGATATTCACAGTAAATCGATGTCTGGAGCTGCAGTTGCCCACCGTTTCAGACAATTAATCTTGTAAACAGATGACTGAATGTCAGGTAAGACATAGTACTGTACTGCAAATGCATTGTGTCTTTCTTGTGTTTTTCTTAATACTGTTTTCTTATTTTATCATAAGTATGAGTAGATAACACACAGAACATACAAACTGTGTGTCAATTTATTGTTTAGTTTATCTGTAAAGCTCCTGGTTAGCAGTAGGTTATTAGTAGTTAAGTTTGGATGGAGTAAAAATTTACACATAGACTTTTGACTGCACAGGAGTTGATGCTCTGTAACCTTTATGTTATTCAAGCATCTACTAATTTCAGTTCAGGACTGGAAAATAAAATAAATAAGACAGATTGTTCTCTCAAATAAAACTGAACCTATTATTCAATATTAAATCAATAAGTATCAACTAAGCTCCTGTGACAGATGATGAATGAACGAGGATAAGGCTGGATATAATATAAAAGATTGATATGAAGGAACAGTTTGGTTCAGATTTTCAGATTCAGTTTCACAAGTAAAGAGCTTGATAGCTGTTACTCCTGTGCTTACAATAAGAAAAGCAGTACAAACTGTACAAACTGCAAATCAGTGATTCTTCTTGGATCTACAAAAGAACTTAGATGCAAGGAAAATCTATTCTGTAAAATAAACATCATCCCAGAATCTGCAGTGACAGGCCTGTCTACAGGGGTACAGCAACTGTGATCTGCTTACCTGGAGCAGAAGCCACTGGCGTTATAAACTGTTAAGAACACTTACAAGATAATTCTGATGAATTCCTGGAAAATGAGTGAGGGTTAGCATGAGAGAAAAAATTCTGTGGGAGATACAACATTAGGGAGGACTCTCAATTTTGATGTAGATTACTTGTCAGGAACCCCATCAGATTCCCTTCATAAGAATCCTCCCCCCAAAATTATTTTGGCTCTGATAGGGCAAAGAAAGAGTAATCACTGTGAAACACACTCAGAGCCTTCCTCATAATGAAGGTCTGCATGCTAGAAGAAAAAAAAAAAACTTTGCAAGCCTTAGTTAAGTCAGAGGAAGAATAGTCTCTCTACTCTTTCTCCTGTAGCTTTCTTATCTCACCTATGGTGGAGAAAACATAGTCAACAAGGGTCTGAGACATTTAATCAAAATATTTCATCAAAATCAGATATTGAATCAAAATGTTAAAAAATGCTGCTCTTTCACATCTTGCCACCACACTTATAGGGACTTAGAATAAAAAGAAAATTTCATCTCAAAAGACTCAGACTCTGTCTGAGAAGTACTTAGGAAAGTCCAAATTCAAGCGGTAAGGCATAAACAAGAACAGTAGTGAAACTTGAATCCTTTTACACCTACAGCTACATAAAACACTAAACACATCCCAATCTAGCTGATTAGCATAAATCTTCACACCAAAAGCCATCTATCTCAATTCCTAGCACACTATGCAATATGTTCACTTTAAATGAAAATTTACAAGGCATGCAAAAAGGCAAAAATAATCTGTAGAGAAAAACAAGGAAAAAACATTATTAAGATACGACAGATGAGAAATTTATATAACTATAATTCACGTCAAGCATGTCAATAAAAAGTAGACAACATGAAAAAACAAGTGGACGGCATAAGAAAAAATGTGAAAACACCAAGACAAAATTTTTAAATGCCATAAATAAAAAATACTATAACAGAAATAAAAAATACTTTTGACAGACTCTATAGTAAACTTGATGTAGCTGAGGAAAAAAACAATGAACTTAAAGGTAGTCAAGAGAAAATATATAAACTGAAAGAAAAAGTAATTTTAAATGGGTACCTGCATAATGAACATTTGTATACTTCATTTGTAAACCCTGAATTTTACCCCCGCATCTTTAAAATAAAAAAAGACATAAAAAATAATTAGAAAAACAGAATCGCAAATTTCAAAAGTTGTAATATAGGTGTATTTGAAGTAATGCAAGACAGACAGAATTAATTGGAAGAAATATTTGAAATAATAATGGCCAATAAATTTCTTAAAAAATGACAAAAGTAACTACAGAACTAGAAAGTTCAGAGAAAACCAAGCAACAAAAATACAGTAAGAAAAAGAACAAAAAGAAAATCCTACACACATCTAAATTTATTTTATTTAAACTACAAAGAAAAGCTGATTCTTTGAAAATGTCAATAAAATTGATAAAGCATTTTGCAGGTTAATCAACAAAAAAGGAGAGAAGATACAAATAACCAAAATTAGAAATAAAAAGTCACTGTTGCTACCGATTCCATGAATATTAAAAGAATAATGCAGAACACTACAAACAACTCTCTGACCACAAATTTTAAAACTCAAATAAAGTAGACCAACTTATCAAAAGATACAAATTGCCAATATTTCCCAAAGGGGAAATATATAATAAAATATGAATAAATTTATTAATTTTTTTTTTTTTGAGTTGGAGTCTCACTCTGTCATCCAGACTGGAGTGCAGTGGCCGCTCCTGGCCACCACAGCCTCAACCTGCTGGGCTCCAGCGATCCTTCCGCCTCAGCCTCCCAAATAGCTGGAACTACAGGCGCACGCTACCATGCCCGGCTAAATTTTTTGATTTATTGTAGAGGTGAGGTCTCGCCAAGTTGTGCAGGCGGGTCTCGAACCCGAGGTCTTGAACCCGCGGGTTCAGGTAATCCATTCACCTCGGCCTCCCAAAGCACAGGATTACAGGCTGAGCCACCGAGCCCAGCTTATAAATATTTTGAATCAATATTTATTTACTTTTGAAAAAGAAATCACCAGTGCCAAATAGTTTCACCAGTGATTTACACCAAACACTTAAGAAAAATACACCAGTTTTCCATAACCGTTTCCCTAAAACGGAAGCAATAGCAACACTAATTTTATGAGACCAGCATTATCCTACACTAAAATCAAATACATTTATTACAAGAAAGGAAAACTGAACACTAATGTCTCCTGGAAACATAGGTGCAAAATTCTAAACAAACATTAAATGAAATACAATAATTATATATAAAATAATTATATACTATGACTAAATGAAATTAACTATATCTGTGGAAGGCTTGTGCAGTGCTATAAATGTACTGAATGAAATTCATCATATCAACAGGTTAAGCAAGTAAAAGCCGTATGATGACATTGATGCAGAACACAATTTGGGAGTCATTCCAGCATGGAAGCACAAGAAGCTTCACTGGCCTACTTCCCAGTGAAACTGATAAAAATAATTTAAAGAAAAACATTTAAAGTCTCTGAAAATTGTTCTAAGTGCAAACAGCAAATAAAGAAACATCTACTGAAGACGACCTATGAAAATTTGATAAAAGAATTGAGCCTGGTATTTTAGTCAAGAATTGCCACCTCCCACTGGCCTATCTCCCAGCTTAGCAAGATGAAAACTCTTTTTCCGACTGCAACACTAAAAAACACAGGGCTCTCTCTGTACCAGCTCCCTGTCAAAGGGATGTTATTCTGGGAGGTGAAGGAGTTTGACTTTCTCGTTATGCATATAGTTATCTATTAATGAGAATAAGTCCTGGCTGTCTGAGGTCAAAAGGTGGTAGCTCCTTCTTCTGCTCCTCTTCATTCATGGAACCGAGGCTCTAACATGCTTGGGACCAACTGAGGATACTACAGTCCAGACAATTCTTTCCTTGGCCATGAAGACAAGGTTTCATGGCACAGAAAAGCCAAGATGACCTCAACTTGCTACCTTGCTTCTACTAAGTGTTCAGATCCTGGAGAGGGGATGTCACCTAAAAAGAAGCTTTCCATTGTTCACACCTCTGATTCCAGAACTAGAGCTCAGACATTTTGTCTAAGAAAAGAAGCAGGCAGTAAAGTAATTTTTGTTTTTGTTTTGTATTGTTTTTAAGCTCTTCACTAAGAAACTGACTTCAAAGATAGGGAAATTTGAATCTTAGGGCACTCTGACAAATAGTGGAGGTTGAGGTGAAACACAACTGGGAGATGATTTATGGACTTAAAAAATATTACTTTTCAGGACAGAATGAATAGTTTTCAGGAGAGACTGAGTAATAAGAAACCTGGAAGGATCTTCCCTATGGTCAATTATAGTACCAAATACTGGACATAGACAATACCTATTCTTTTGACTATATCTCAATTTTATTGAACTAATTTGCAGTGCAATTTGCGCAATGTTGTCTTATTTTAAGAAATAGCCACGACAACTCCAGTCTTCAGCAGCCATCACCCCGATCGATCAGCAGCTATGATCATCAAGGTAAGACCCACCGCTAGCAAACAGATTATGACTCACAAGTAATCATTAGCATGTTTTAGTAATAAAATATTTTTTAAAGTTAAGGTGTATACATTGTGTTTTTTAGACATAATGCTATGGTATAGTGTAAACAAAACATTTAGAGGTAACCACAAAATCTGTATGACTCTCTTTGTTAAGATATTCACTTTATATTGGTAGTCTGGAACCAAACCCACAGCATTTGTAAGGTATGCCTATACAAGTATACCAATAACAGGATTCAAGGTTGATGAATTAAACTAATCAGAACTCAGAGACTATCAGATTGGACAAAAAATGTTATCCAACAATATTCGACTTACAGAATACTCATTTTAGGTTCAATGATTTAAATAGATTGAAAGGTTAAAAAATATAAAAAAGATATATCATGAAAGAACGGCTGTGAGAAATTTAGAGTGGCTATAATAGCATCTGACAAATAAACACTAAAACAAAATATGTTAGTGGGAAAAAGAGGGACATTTTATCCATACATACAAAAGAAATCTTCATCCTATACAGTAGTAGTATAATAGTTTTAGTCAGTAAAACTACTAAGAATTTTCAATAGAATTAATATTAATGATTTACAAATTCTAAATAGAAGACACTTTCTAACTTTTATGAGACCATTATTACCCTGATACTAAAAGAAAACAAAGGCATCAAAAGAAAGTTCCCACCAATATTGCATATTATTGATACGAATGCAAAATTCCCTAACAAAATTATTAACAAACCAGGTAGAGAAACATATAAAAAAATTATATGTCATAACCAAATGGGCTTTATTTCATTAAAGAAAGATTGATTTAATGTATAAAAATCAGTTACTATATCGGGAAAAAATTACATGATTATCTCAAGAGACACACAAAAGCATTTGGCACAATAAAACACATTCTCATAGTAAAACAAATAAACAAGAGCTTCATAAGTGGATAAAAAGTTCCACAATCCAGTAAAGGTCATCATAAATAAATAAATACAACTACTTTCACATTTAATAGTAACAAATGTCACTTTGCCCCCTAAATCAGGAGCAAGACAAAAATGTCTACTCTAGCTTGCTCTATTCAACATTTTATTGGAAGTTTTAGCCAGAAAAGTTAAGTAAAAATAAACAAATAACACACATCCAAATTAAATAAATCAACCTAACTTTGTACACAAATAATATGACCTTGTCTATAGACAATCAAAAACGACTTGAACTAATGCATGGGAACCTCAAAATTGCAGATTATAGACCAAAACAAAAAAATTATTTTTATTGTAATGTATGTGCAATAAGCAAATAAAAAATAGAATTATATTTAAAATAGTATCAAAGTAACGAAAATATTTAGGAATGAGTTTAAAGCACAAATTTAAATACTAAAAACTACAGAACACTTTTTGAAAAATTAAGGAACATTTTAAATAAATGGAAAAAATTTCCTATGTTTATGTATTAGAAGATTTAACATTGCTAAGATGGCATTAGTTCACAAATTGACATAAGATTCAATAGCGTTCCAATCAGAATCCAGCTTTTTTATAGAAACTGAAAAGTTGAATCTAAATTCCACAGGAAGTTGCAAGGGACCAACAGCAACAAAAACAATCTGAAAAATAAGCACTGAGGAGGATTCAATACTACCCCATTTCAAACTGGCATAAAGATACACATATAGACTGAAAGAATACAATTGAGAACCCAAGAATCCACGGTCAACAGGTTTTTTACAAAAGTACCAAACTCAATCAATGGGGAAAAAATAATTTTTTTCCCAAGAAATAGCGCTAATGACTATCAACATGCAAAAGAAATCATACCTCAAGACAGATAAAAATCAGCTCAAAATGGATTTAAAAAATCTAAGAGTTAAAACCATAAATATTTTTACTTTTTCATTGTGGAAAAATAGACAGAAAATATAACTTATTATCTAAATATTTTTTGAATGTCCACTTCAGTGGTACTAAGTATGTTTACTTTCTTGTAAAATAATTATGAGGATCCATCTGCAGAACATTTTTAATCTCACAGTTAAAACTCTGTACCAATTAATAGAACTCTCCTTTGCCCACTCTAGCAGTCCCTTGAACCCACTAGTAAAATTCTGTCTCTGTGAATTAGACAATTCTAGATATATCATTAAAGTGAAAATATTCGGTACTTTTCCTTTTGTAACTGACTTATATCCCTTAGTATATTGACATTAATATTCAGTCATCTTTTTCACCACAGCCTCTCCAGCAGCTGTTATTTTTTGAGTTGTTGATAATTGCCATTCTGACTGGAGTTAGGTGATATCTCAGTGTGGTTTTGATTTGCATCTCCCTGATGATTAGTGAGGTTGAGCATTTCTTCATGTGTTTGTTGGCTGCTCGAATGTCTTCTTTTGTGAAGTGTCTGTTCATATCTTTTGCCCATTTTATAATGGGGTTGCTTGTTTTCTTCTTTTCAGTACGTTTCAGTTCCTTGTAGATCCAGGATGTTAAGCCTTTGTCAGACCTAGAGTTTGCAAATACTTTTTCCCAGTCTGTAGGCTGTCTCCCTACAAGCTAGTGCAACCTCTGTGGAAAGCAGTGTGGCGATTCCTGAAAGCTCTAAATATTGACCTTCCTTATGACTCTGCAATCCCCCTACTGGGAATATACCCTGAAGAACACAAATCACTCTATAAAAAAGATACCTGTACACGTATGTTTATCGCAGCGTTATTCACAATAGCAAGAACCTGGAAACAACCATGCTGCCCATCAAAAGAGGACTGGATTAAAAAAATGTGGTACATATACACGATGGAATACTACGCAGCCATGAAAAAGAACAAAATCATGGATTTCGCAGCTACCTGGATGGAACTAGAGTCTATAATACTGAGTGACCTCTCACAGAAACAAAAATCAGAATATCACATGTTTTCACTCATATAATGGACCTTGAACATCCAATGTAATACTATAAGAAAATGACTGATGGTACTGGGAAATTATGGGGGGGGGATGGGATTAACAGTAGCTAATATCTATCTGGGACTGGGAAAACACCTCTTATCAATAGGGTGCCTGAATGAAACGTAATTGTACACCTAACCCTTAACTGTACCCTACAAAACGATAATAAAAAATACTGATTATAAAAAAAAAAAAATATTCAGTCATCTTATAGCATATGTCAGAATGTGCTTTTTAAGAAAGTTTAGATAATATTCTATTATATGTAAATATAATGTTTTATATATTCTATTGATAAACACAGATTTCTTTCATCTTCTGGCTATTGTGAATAATGCTGTTGTGAACATGGGTATACAAATGCATTTTTGTTGTTGAGTAGTAGACACTCTTTATATATAGTAGATAACTCCTTTTAAAATATATAATTTGCTCATATTTTGTCCTCTTCCACAAGCTATCTTTTATTCTGTTGATTGTGTCCTCTGATGCACATAATTTTTAGAGGGCATAGCTCAGTGGTAGAGCATTTGACTGCACATAATTTTTAATTTTGATGCAATTCAATATACCTTTTCTTTTGTTACCTTTGCTTTTGGTGTTGTGTCTACAAATTCATTACTAAATTCAATTACATAAAACTTCTCCCATGTTTGCTCCTAGGAGTTTTATAATTATAGCCATTTTATTTTGATATATTTTGAGCTATATGTTTGTATATGAGTTGAGATAGGGGTATGAATTCAATTTTGCATATGGACATCAGTCTTTTTAGCACCATTGTTGAAAATCTTTTCTTTCCCCCACGGAATGATCTTGGCACCCTTTTTAAAAAAAATTATCATATCCGTGAGGGTTTACTCCTAGGATCTTAGCATTTATGTATTTCTCTATGCAAATATCACATTGTTGAATACCGTAGTTCGGTAATACATTTTAAATTCAGAAAGTAGGAGACTTCAGGTTTTGTCCTTTTTCAATATTGTTTTGACTCTTTAGGGTCACTTCAGATTCTATAAAATTTAGGTTATAGTTTTCTATTTCCATAAAAAAAATATTGTCTAGAATTTTGATACAAATTGCACTGAATCCTATAGATCACTTTGGATAGTACTGACATTTTTAAAAACATTAATTCTTCCAGGAGAATGATTGAAGATGGCTCACTAGAAGTACATGGTGTGCACCTCTTTCATGGAGAGGAACCAAAATAAGAAGAGAGTCTCTATAATCCATAAAGAATGAGGAGAAACAACCCTGAAACTCAGCAGAGAAGTGAAGTATCCCACAAGAAGCAGAAGAATGAAACAGACAACTCACCAATCCAAACCGAGCACAGAGATACAGGAATACCCAAGTGTGGAGAAGGGGTGAGTGACTGAATATGTGAAAAACTTAGGAGTCCACATCACCTCCATAAACTCTTATAATGCAAGTCAAGGGAGAGTCTCTGTGATGACCCCTCCCTCCCTGGACCCCCCAGACCAGCATAAAGTCCTAAGTAGTGACCATGTCCAAGCCCACATGGAATCTTCCCATCCACTGCCTTCCATGTAGTTCATCACCAGCTGCAGCAGTCCACCAAGAATGGAAACTCAGCTTTCCTCTGTTAAGGGCAGATGCTTTGGGCTGTTGCAGCCTCTGCTGCTGGTACCCTCAGACCAGAAAGGGAGCATCACAGGAGAGCAATATTATGCATTCTCAGCACAGACAGAAATAAATAGGAGTAGCGTGAATTTGGGGCGCCCACCACCCTTCCCATCTCAGCTGCCTCTTCTCAGGCCAGATCACCTGTAACCAACCCCCAGGGTACACAGGGACCACCTCACCCACCTGAATGCTGAGCAGAGACCTGCCACACCTCAGGAAGGCCAGGCACCAGATCCATGGAGCAAGACCTCCACAGTGCTTGGTTGTGCCCAGCCAACATGGACTCTGCAGCTGAAATAAACAGTTGCAGTGAGTGGTCAGGGTACCCTGCACCCTCCCCCATCTAGGCTGCTTCCCCACAGACACAGATTGTCTGCTCTAGGCCATTAGAGCATATAGGGACCCTACTTGTCACTTGTCTAAATGGCAGCTGAGACCCACTTTCCCTCAGGCAATCTGGCTTCCAGAGTTATTATGCAGGCCTCCTGTGGAGTTTGAATTCATCTCCTGCAAAACAATCCTACAGTCAAAATAAGTGGTAGAAGCAAACTATGGGGGCATCATGTAGTCTCTCTTGTTTTGGCTGCTATCCACAGAGAGGAATAACTTGCTCTAGGCCCCAGAGAAGAGATGAAGGCACCACACCTGCTTTATCACTGTGGCTGAAACCTGGTGCTTATTGGAAAGTCCAGTGTGATGCAGCCATTGCTAGTGGACCTTGCTTGTAAGCACCATCTACAGGCCTACAGCCACAATAAACAAACAAACAAACAAATAAATTTTTAAAACTGCTAGTAGCCCTCTTCAAAGTCACAGTTTGACTCTAGCTGTAACTAGGGAACTTGTCCAGAGCGCTCACTCTCTGAAAGTACTCAGGAGGGAAGCCAATCAACCAGACACAACAAACACTACAGTCACTCCCATAAATTACAAAAAAGGAAAAAATAATAACAACTAAACAAACAAAACAGAGAGAGAGAGAGAGAGAGAGAGAGAGAAGCATCAGCACTTTATATATGAAGAAGTCAGCACACAAAAAACAGAATATTTCACTATCCTTACATGATTGCACCAATTCCTGATCAATGAATCTCATACAGGCATAATGACAGACAAATAATTCAGAATATATAGATGAGAAAGAAACTCATCAAGATCCAAGAGAAAGTGAACTCCCAACCAGAGAAGCCTTGAGAAACATTTCAAGAAATGATAGCTGACATGGTCATTCTAACAAAAAAAAGTACACCTAACTGTTGGTAAGGACTCACTACAGGAATTTAAGAACACAGTCACATTTCTTAACAACAGACTTAACCAAACAGAGGAACGAATTTCATAGTTTAAAACCTATCTCCAAAATTCACTCATTCATAATAAAACTAAAGAAGAAAGAATTAAAAAAAAACACAAAGCCTTTGAGAGTTATAAGATTATGTAACTCAAAGGCTTGGTGTTATTCCTGCAAGAGAAGAAAATGAGAGCACTCTCAAGAAAGTATTTGCATACACAATTCATGAAAGCTTCCTTTATCTTGCTAGAGAGGTTGACATGCAGATACAAGAAATCCAGAAAACTTATGCAAGATAGTATGTGAGATTACCATCTCCAAAACACATAGTCATCAGACAATCCAAAGTGAGCATGAAAGAAAAAAATCTTAAAGTCAGCTAAAGAGAAGGGATAGAATAACAACTGAGGTGTTAGATTAACAGCAGACTTCTCAGCAGAAACATTAAAAGCCAGAAGAGATTGAAGATCCATTTATAATATTCTTTTTTTTTAGTTGGAGTCTCACTCTGTTGCCCAGACTGGAGTGCAGTGGCCATTCCCGGCCACCGCGCCTTGCCTGCTGGGCTCCAGCGATCCTTCTGCCTCAGCCTTCCAAGTAGTTGGAATTATAGGCATGCGCTACCATGCCCGGCTGATTTTTTGATTTATTGTAGAGATGAGGTCTTGCTGCCCAGGCGGGTCTTGAACCCACGAGTTCAGGCAATCCACTCACCCCAGCCTCCCAAAGGCGCGGGATTACAGGCTGAGCCACCAAGCCCGGCTATAATATTCTTAAAGAAAAGAAATGCCAGTCAAGAATTTTATACTCCACCAAACTAAGCTTTATAAATGATGGTGAAATAAAGTTCTTCCCAGACAAGAAACACTAAGAGAATTCTTCATCTCTAGACTTGTCTTACAAGAGATGGTTAAGGGAGTTCTAATCATGGAAACAAAGACATGGCACTACCTATCACAAAAGCAGAAGTAAGCACACAGCCTACAGACCATATAAATTACCCACAATACTGACTCCATTAAGAAACTCCTCAACAACATTATACAAGGAAGAAATTCTCACACATCTAGAGCAACCCTTTATGTCAATGGACTGAACACCTCATTAAAATGACATAGAGTGGCCAACTGGATTTTAGAAAAAATAGTCTAACCCTCCTGCTGTTTCCAAGAGACACATCTCACCTTTAATGACACCTATAGGATCACAGTAAAGGGACAGAGAATGATCTATAACACAAATGGCAAGCAAAAATGAGTAAGAGCTACAATTCTTAAGCAGATGAAGCAGATTCTAAACCAATAGACGTTTAAAAAGACAATAACAGGCACTACCTAATGATAAAGGGCTCAATTTAACAATGAGAAATGTCTATCTTAAGTATGTACACAACCAGCAAAAGAGCAACCAAATTTATAGAACAAATGCTACTTAACCAAAGCGAGTACATAGACAGCCACGTCATAATAGTGGAAAAATTTAACACCCCCCCTAACAGTTTTCAGCAGATCATTGAAATAAAATACTAACAAGTAAATCCTGGACTTAAATTTAATATCCAACAATTAGATCTAATAAATATTCACAGAACACTTTATACAACTACAAAATACACATTATTTCTATCTACACATGGATTATACTCTAAGGTTGATAAAGTTATTTGCCATAACTCAAGCTTGGATAGATTTTAAAAATTAAATTATACCAAGCATCTTTTCTGACTACACCAGTATAAAACTAGCAATTAAAACCAAGAGGAATTCTCAAAAACACATACACACACAAAAATTAAACAACTTGCTCCTTAACAAATTTGGAGTAAACAACATAATTAGGACATCAATAAAATATTATGTGAAAGAAATGAAAATAAAGGCGCAACATATCAAAACCTCTGGAATGCTGCTAAAATACTGCTGAGAGGAAAAATTATTGTACTTCACACTCACATCATAAAAATAGAAGGGTCTCAAATACGCACTCTTATGTCTCACTTAAGGGAACCAAAAAAATAGTAACAAACTAAAACCAAAGCTAGAAGAAGAAAAAATCAAAGTCAGAGTAGAAATAAATAAAATTGACACACAAACATAAAAGATCAACAGTTTGAAAGGTTGGTTCTTTAAAAGGATAAACAAGATCTACAGACACCTGACCAGATGAACAACAAGAAAAAAATCAACAACAACAAAAAGCAAGAGAGAGGACATCTAAATAAATTGCACTCAGAAACAAAAAAGGAAGCATTACAACCGATCCAGAAGAAGTAAGAAAGGTTATCAACAATTGTTATAAACATCAGCATGCATGTAAGTTAGAAAATCTAGAGAAATGGACACATTCCTGGAAGCACACAACCCCCCAAGACTGAAACAGAAAGAAATTGAAACCATAAACAGAACAATAACAAGTCATAAAATTGAATCAGTAGTAAAAAATACCTACCTATCAAAAAAGTTCTAGACCAGATGTATTAACAGATGAATTTTACCAGACATACAAGGAAGAGAGTGTGCCAAAGATACTAAAGTTATTCCAAACAATTGAGCTATTCTATGAAGCCAACATCATCCTAATACCAAAAAAGACAAAGACACAACAAAAGAAAGAAAACTACAGGTTGATGTCACTGGTGAACATATATACAGAAATCCTTAACAAAATCTTAGCAAACCTCATCTAGCAGCATATCTAAAAGCAATTAAACATGATCATGTGGGCTTTATTCCTGACAAGCAATGCAGTCTCAAAGTGTACAAATTGACAAATACAATCCACCACATACACAGAAGTAAAAACAAGAATTACACAATTATCTCAATAAACACACAAAAAAAGGATTTGATAAAATTCAACATCTCCTCATGATAAAAACCTTAATTATCAGGGTATCAAAGGAATATTCCTGAAAATAATAAGAGCCAGTTATGAAAATTCACACTCAATATCATACTTAATGGGTCGATGTTTGAAACATTCCCCCTAAGAACTGAACTGAGACAAGGATGACCACTCTACTACTCCTATTCAACATTGTACTGCAAATCCTAGTCAGAGCAATCAGGAAAAATAAACAAATAAAAGACATCCAAACCGGAAAAAGGAAATTAAATTATTTCTTTTCATAGATGATATGATTCTATATTTAGAAACTCTATAGATTGCACTAAAAGACTTCTAGTACTCATGAATGACTTCAGTAATGTCTCAGGATACAAAATAAATGCACAAAAGTCAACTGCATTTTTAATGCACCAAGAACATTCAATCTGAGAACCAAATCAATAACACAAGTCTTACAATAGTCATAAAAAATAATCTACCTTGAAATACATCTAACTAAAGAGGTGAAAGATCTCTACAATGAGAACTATAAGCCACTGCTAAAATAAACCAAAGATGACAAACAAATGGAAAACTGTTCCATGCTGAATCAATATTGTTAAAATGTCCATATTGCCTAAAGCAATCTACAGATTCAACACGATCCCTATAAAAAATATCAGCATCTTCTTTTCTTTCACTGAACTACAAGCAAAAAAGTACCTGAATAACCAAAGCAATCCTGGGTGTGTGTGGGGGGGGAAGCCAAAGGCATCACACTGCCAGTCTTCATGCTTTATTATAAGGCTACAGTAATCATGATAGCATGACATACTATGGCACTGTTACAAAAATAGACACACAGACCAATGGAACAGAAGAAAGAAGTCAGAAATAAAACCTCTATCTCACAACCAACTCAACTCATCTTTGAAAAAAATCAACAAAAACCAATACTGGGAAAAGGACATCCTATTTAATAAATGGTGCTAGAAAAACTGGCCAGTCATAAGCATAAGAATTAAGTTTGGCCCCTTCCTTTCACCACATACAAAAATTAGCTAAAAGTAGATTCATGACTTAAATGTAAAACCACAAACTATAAAAATCCTAGAAGAAAACCTCGGAAACACTCTTCTGGACATCAGCCTAGACAATAAATTCATGACCAATACATCAAAAGCAAATGCAATAAAAATCAAAACTTAGAAGTTGGAACTAACCAAATTAAAAAGCATCCGCACAGCAAAAGAAACCACACCAAAGTAAATAGGCAATCTATAGAATGAAAGAAAATATTTGTAAGCTACGCATCCAGCAAAGAGCTAATATCCAGAATCTATAAGAAACTCAGACAAATTGTCAGGAGAAAATCAATCCCATCCAAAAGTGAGTAAAAGACATGAACAGACACTTCTCAAAGGAAGACATACAAGCAGCCAACAAACATGAAAAAATGCCCAACATTACTAATTATCTGAGAAATACAAATTAAAACTACAATGAGATGCCATCTTATACCTGTCAGAATGACTATTATTAAAAAGTCAAGAAACATTAGTTGTTGGTGAGGTTGTGAAAAAAAAGGAAATGCTCATACAGTCTTGGTGCGGATGTAAGCCGGTGCGGACCCTTCCCTTGTGGAAATCAGTTTGGAGATTTCTCAAATGATGAAAAAAAAATAGATTTACAGTTATGCCTGATAATCTCACTATTACCCCAAGAAGCATAATTCACTCTACCAAAAAGATACTTGTGCTTGTATGTTCATTGCAGAATAGTCACCACAGCAAAAACACAGAAACAGCTTAGGTGCCCATCAACGGTGACTGGATGAAGAAAATGTGGTACATATACACCACAGATTGCTATGCAGTTATTTAAAAAAAAATCATTTGCTTTGCCTCAAAATGGATGCAGCTGAAGGCTCTCATTCTATGTGAATTATCACAGAAACAGAAAACGAAATACTGCATGTTCTCACCTGTAAAGGGGAGCTAGACACTGAAAACACATGGGCAGTGTAAGGGGAACAACAGACAAGGGGGACTCCTCAAGGTGGGAGGGAGGGGGAGAGTACGTGTGGAAGAACCACTCATTAGATACCCTGCTCACTACCTGGGTGATGGGCCCAACAGAAGCCCTAACTTCACCATCACCCTATATACTCATGTAAAAAACCTGCACATGGACCCCTTGACTTTAAAACAAAATAACTTGTGAAAAGATTAATTCTTTTAATCTACCTTTTTAGGTATTTGCTCCTGCTTAATTTATTTTTGTTTCTGTGAAAGACCAAGGTCCTGAAGTTTTCTAGTGTGTCATCTTGCTGATTTTAAAATTATATACATATTACATATATTTTTTATATATATTTACATATATATATCTATAAAACATGAACAGTAACAAGTGCTGGCAACAATGCTGAGCAAAGAGATCTCTCATACCCTACAGTAAAAATGTAAAGTATTAATGCTATTTTGGAAAACAATTCTTCAAATAATTTAGCACAGAGTAACTGTCATTGCTCAGCAATTTCACTGCTTCACACGTATTTAAAATAAATTAAAGCATATGTCCACCCAAAAATTTGTCATTGAATGTTTATAACAGCATTACTTATAATAACCAAAACAGAAACAACATAAATTTTCATCCACCAATGGATAAATAAACAAAATGTGTTATATCCACACAATAAAATATGACTTTACTATAAAAAAGAAGTACTGACATATCCTGCATCATAAATGAACCTTGGAGACATTATGCAGAATGGAAGAAGTCATTCAGAATTGACAACATATACTATTATTCCATTTGTATGAATGTTCAGATAGGAAAATCTAGAGAGGCACATTTTAGATTACCAGTTGCTTAGGTCCAGGTGGAAGATGGAGGGATAGAAATAATAGGTAAATGCCATGGGGTTTATTTTTAAGGTCACAAAACGTGACGAAATGGACTATGATGATGATAAGACAGATCTCTGAGAATGTGTACATTTGAAATTAAAGGAGGTGAAAATTATACTTCAGCAAAGCTTTTTAAAAAGCATTTGACAAAATAGAACATTCACTCAAGATTTCTAAAACTCAAAAAAGCTAGAAGTACAGGGTAACTTCAATTTATAAAGATACATTTACAAAAACCTACAACTAGGTTTCTCAACATGTTAAACATAGAATTGCCATTTGACCTAATAATTCAACTCCAAGTATATACCCAAAGAATTGAAGATTTTTTTAAAAATTAACTTATACATAAATGTTTAAAAAGTAGCACCACTTCACAACATGCAAAAGTGGAAACTCAGATGCCATCATATGATAAATGGATAATTAAAAAGTGGTATATACACACAACGGAATATTATTTAGCTATAAAGGTGAACTTAATACCACTATATGGGACAAGAAAGAGAGAGCTTGAAAATATTGTGTTCGGTGAAGAAGTTGGACACAAATGTCACATATTGTATGATTCCACTTACAGGAAATAGGCAAATCCATGGAGAAAGAAAGTAAATTTGTGATACTTACCTGACAGGGGAGATAGATACCATGGTCATGAAGGTGGTTTCCCCGTCGCACTCCCGATGTGCTGACCCCTGCGATTTCCCCAGGTGTGGGAAACTCAACTGCATAATTTGTGGTAGTGGGGGACTGTATTTGCGCTCTCTGGTAGGAAAGAAGAAGAAAGTAAATTTGTGGTTATCAGGGAGTTGGAAAAGGAAAGTAGGGGGAATTAATGCTCACTGAGTGCAGGTTTTCCGTTTGTGATTATAAAGTTTTGGAACTAGACAGAGGTAATATTTGTACAGCATTGTAAATATACTTAACCTCTCTTTATAATTGTCAGATTAGTAAATTTCATGTTAGGTATGTTTTTACTTCTATTTAATTAAGAGAAAACCACAAAACTGACATTATACTTCATAATGAGAAACTGAATGTTTCCTTCCTAAGATCAGGATGGAGCCAAAAATATCCTCTTTCACCACTCCTGTTGGACAGCATATCAGTAAGTCCTACCTAGTACAATATCACAAAAAATAAATAAAATTAAAAAGATGCACAAGTTTAAAGGGAAGAAATAGAACTCTATACATAAAATGATGATGTAGAAAATTCTAAAAGCAGCGACAAAACATTTCTTGCACTAATAATTGAGTATAACAATGTTGCAAGTTGTAAAAGCCGACTGCTTTTCTACACATCAGTAATTAGAGTTTTAAAATTTTTAAATATGCACCATTCACGGTCACATCAAGAGACATGGCATATATAAGTACAAATCTAATAAATACATATGTAGAAATCTCATAAAATACAGATTAAATACATCAAGAATTTAAATAAATCAAGAGATTATTCTTAACCTCATGTCACTGATTCGAAGCCTTCCTAATAAAAATCAAGCAAGTAACTTTGGTGATAGAAAAAAACCATGTGTTGGAAAACATATTACACAATTTAAAACTTATGATAAAGCTACACTAATCATAAAAGGAGAAAAATACATAGATTAATGAAAGAGGATTGAGAGCCTACCATAGATCCGTGCAAATACGGTCAACTGAGTTTTGCAAAGGCACAAAAACAATTCATTAGAGAAAGTTAGTTTCAACAAATTTTGTTGTACCCAAACAAACCTAGTCATGAACTTTAAAACTTTTACCAAGGTTAAATCAAAATGGATAATAGAGCTAAGTGTAAAATATGAATCTATAAATTTCCTGAAAATAATATTGACAAAAATTTTCGTGAACTTTGGTTTGGTGATTAGTTTTTAGATGAGACGTAAAAAGAATGTTTAATTAAATAACAAGTTGGAATTTATTAAGTAAAGTCTGCAAAGAACATTTTTAAGAGATTATATAAACACAAGGTACAGACTCAAAAAGAAATTGCACAGACCATCTCTGATAAATAGACTTCAAATTACAACAACCAGAAGAAAAACAACCCAGTTTTAAAATGGGCAAGATGTGAAAACTCCAACAAAAAAGATAAGTAGGTGCAAATAAGCAGAGAAAAAAATCAACATCATTTGTCACTTGGGTTATACAAATTAAAATTACAATGATTTACCACTAACACTTATTTGCATGATTAAATCCCCTAAAACTGACAACACCCAATGCTGGTGAAGATGCAAAGCACAGACACTCTCTCATTCATTGTTTGTGGGGATGCAAAATGATACAGCTAAGATTTGGAATATAGATTGGCAGTTTCTTCCAAAGCTAAAAATGATCTTACTATACAATGCAGCAATCATGTTTCTTGCTATATACCTAACTGGTTTGAAAACTTATGCTCACTCAATAACATGCATGCAAATATTTATCTTTTTTAATAAATATTAAAAATAAATAATAAATATTAAAAATTAAAAACAGAAAGCTATCAAGATGCCTTTTAATAGGTGAATAGATAAACACACTGTGGCACATTAAAAAATAAAATAAAAAAAGGAGCTGTCAAACTACCCAAAGATATAGATGAATCCTAAGTTCCAATTACAAGATGATAGAAACAAATCTGAAATGGCTAGATTCTATTGAAATAGTAAGCACAAATAAAAATAGTAAGTTGTCAGGTATTAGAGGTTGGAAGTACTAAATAAATGTAGCACAAGGGATTATTTAGGGTGGTTTAATTATCCTCTATGACACACGAATAATGGATAATAACACTATGTATTTTTAAAGCCCACAGAACTTTACAACAAAAAAAGGGATTTTCGAGTATGCAAATTTTAAAAAAGTTAGGAACACAGAATATCATGGGATGGAAAATAAATGTGACAAAAGAACCCAGGTGTGTCACAAATACAATACGTGTAGCAATCTTACCGATAGTAAGGAGCAATAACTGCAGAAGTAAGCAGAGTTGGTAAGATTAAAGCTCAAAGAAAATAGACATAATCAATGTACTTTTCTTGATAAAGTTGTTTCCCATGGAGGGGAATACATGTGTACTAGAAGTAAACAATTAAGGACTTTGAAGGCAGAGGGTGGGAGCCAAGTTTCTCAGAATTGGAGTGGGATATTACAAACAAGCAAGAGTAGTAGCTAGAATGGTTCACATTGTCATGGACTTGAGTTAGAAACATCAGTGTGAAGTCAGCTTTGCATAACATCTTAATTTTCTATTGCTGATTCAGCAAAATATTATAAACTTAGTGATTTAAAGCAGCACAAATGTATTACCTTAGGGTTCTGAAGATGAGACCTCAAAATGGGGCTTGTTCACCAAAATTAAAGTGTAAACAGGGTTGTGTTCCCTCTATGGGAGGAGAACCCATCTTTCCGTCTTTTCTCGGCTTCTAGAGGCTGTCTGTACTCCATGACCTGCAGCCGCCTTCCCCTTCATCTTCAAAGCCATCAGTTGCATTACTTCCATGTCTTTTTCTCACCATGTCTTTTTCTCTCACATTGACTACTGAGTCTCCTTTCTACAAGGACCCTCATCGCATTTTCAGATGGATCACTCAATCACATTTGCGAAGTTCCGGTTAATATACACACTTATTTTTTTGTTTTGTTTTGTTTTGTCTTCTCAGTTAAGAGGGACTAGAAGTGATTCTCCACTCAGATTTTAAGTTCTAATGCTTTATCCACTAAAAGAAATGAGGGAATTGTGGAGAAATGGCTGATTATAGAATAGAGACAGGAAATATGTAAACCTGGATTGCAAGAAAGTAAGCATAGCGAAACAAGACAATGATCAGTTAAGTTAAAAACACACAGAAGTCATGGAGCAAGCTTCTAGTGACCAAATCTGGGCCAATTGGAGCAATAATTTAAATAACCCAATATCAGTGAATCTATAATCATATAAATGACTACAGAGTGAATTACAGAGGTAAGAAATACACATCTCCCCTGCAGAAGAAATCCAAATAATTTATGTATACATTTGTTTCTGAAGAAGGTAGAGCATAATTTCCCCACTACTTGGGTGATTTATAAGCCATATGAATTGTTCTCTAAATATCTTTTTACACCTGTGAATCTCAAAAAAGACATTAGACAAAATTTCTCCAAATAGGTTGAGTTTACTTGGAACTGAGAAATGAGAATTATTACCTGGGATACTACAAGTGCATCGATGAACAGAAAGTAAAGGGAAGTTTGTATTAGCAAAAAGGGAGGGGTTCGTTGCTTAAAAATAGAGAGATAAGCTTAGAAACAGAGTTGTTGTTTCCAGAGACACAAAGCTGGAGTTGTGGTCAGTTCACACAGGTGGACATGGGCAAGCATCCCTTTGAGAGTGTCTGATCCTCGGTGTACTGGTTTTTCACCAGTCATTTATTTCTACTTTAATTTGTGTACAGTGTCTTTCAAGATTATTTTATGGTATCTGTCAATTCTAATGGTGATAAGTAGACACCATTTCTATTTTTGTTTTTAGTTTATCTGTAATATGCCTGAAGTATTTCAGTGATTTAGACGTTCAGTTCAAAAATGAGAATGACCACACTTCTACTCTCCAAATTCTGTCATTACAACATAAAGCCTTTTTCTACCATCTCTAGAGCAGAAACGTATATAATTATTTGAGGATTCAAGATTTCTCACTTCTACTAGTCTTTTATTTTCTCTTAATTAACATTCTAAATATTAAGTGTTCAATATTCCTAATTCTATACAGTAATTATGCTTATATTCTACGTTCTTTTATTTATTTCTCAATGATTTTTGCCCGCTTAACTTTTGTTTTAGTATTCTATGTTAGATACAATAAACAACTATATTAGAATTATATTAATGATAACTACTAAAATGTATGTATATTAGTATCTAATGGTTCTTGATATTAAGCCTCAATATCTGAATTATTCCTTTTAAATGAAAAAAGAGACCAAATAGTAAACCAAAACAATCTCCTCTGACCACAGAAATACTTTATTTTTGATCACCTTTAAAGGTTTATGAAAGTGAAAGAGATGAGCATCCTTAAATTTAGAAAATACATCAAAATGTGTCAGGTAATTGGAATGTGTGTGAGTTCAAGATAAGAATGAATAAACTGGTGAATTGAAAGCAAATGAATTTTTTAGGGAAATTAAAATATCCAATCAGTTCTCACACAGGGAAACAGGGCTATGATTACAGAACTATCTAATCTTCTCAGAGCAGGGCTAAAAATTCATGTGAAGTATTTTGGGGAAGCGATTCCTCCTTAAAATTTTATTTAATAAATTAATGAAAAATATACCTTAAATATCTACGTCTCACAGGAATGTCCAGACCAGTCAAGATGAGTCAATTCTGGTAATAATGCAAGATACAAGCAAAGGAGAATTCTGAAGCTTTCTTTCTTTCTTTCTTTCTTTCCTTCTTTCCTTCTTTCCTTCTTTCCTTCTTTCCTTCTTTCCTTCTTTTTTTTTTGAGTCGGAGTCTCACTCTGTCGCCCAGACTCCCGGCCACCGCAGCCTCGCCTGCTGGGCTCTGGCAATCCTTCCGCCTCAGCCTTCCGAGTAGCCGGAATTACAGGCATGCACTCGGCTAATTTTTGATTTATTGTAGAGATGAGGTCTCGCTGCCCAGGCGGGTCTTGAACTCGCGGGCTCAGGCAATGCACTCACCTCAGCCTCCCAAAGGCGCGGGATGACAGGCTGAGCCATCGAGCCCGGCTTCTTCTTCTTCTTCTTTTTTTTTAAGGTAAACTGGTTGGGGGATCTAGAACTGAGGAAAAAACATAGCACTAATGTTTCTGAGAACCCCACACCCCCAAACAGCAAATAAAGACAATGCTGGCCTGGAATTTGATGATCCTCAGACAACACAAAGTCACCCACATATGTCCATTTCTTCATCAAATGAGGGGTTTCATTGATACAAATATCAAGATCAAGTACAATGCATAGGAAGCTCAATTGACAATAAGAGACGAGGGAAAATGTTCCTCTTTGTTTCCAGTCCCTGAGACTCCGTTCCCTCACTCAGAGAAACCACAGAGGTGGAAAGCACAGACAAGGGAAAAGTCATTGTGACAAGTTCAGTCCAGGGGAACTCTGTAACTGCAGGCTTCAAACTCTCCTGCTCTACAAAAACAAACAAATCGGCCGAAAAAACCCAGACAGACTAATGACCTCACAAATGGAAATTGTATCACAGCAAACAGAAACATGCAAGCAACAGCAACAACAAAATCACCCAGTGATATGTCTCTAATACCTTGTGACCTTGAGACTTCCTTCCGCCTTTAGAGACACCAGGCATCACACCCAGAGGACGCATCCTTGATTTCTTCAAGTAGCATCAGCAGGGACCAGTGAGGACTCCAACAGCATGAGGTAAAATAAGAAGACCAATTGTATGAAAAATGTTGTGAAAGTTAGAATGTCATAGGCATAACAGTCCACAAAGTAGACCAAAACCTGTATGCGAAACCTACACAGAGTGATTGAATGAAAAAAATAAATACACGTATAAATAGAACTTGGAGTTTCAAAAACTAAGGGCCTAAATGTTCAGCACAGAATAGACAATCATTTGTCATACAAAGAATAAGAAAAATCATAACAAGAATAATAAGATACAATTATCACACAGAAAAACAAAATGAATCAGACGTTGAATATTCAAATAAGTATTTTAAGCAACCATCCTGAAAAGTAACTCAGCAAACAAATAAATGTCTCTTGGAACAAACAAAAAATCTAAACAAGATATGAAAGTTATTAAAAAATGAAATGAAACTATCAAACTAAAAGTTTAATGACAAATTAAAAAACAAATTTGCCATATGTACTTAATGGAACATATAACAGAATATAGAATCAGGGGACTGGAAGATGAGTGAATAAAATTTTACTTAATCTGAATAACATAAAAAAGGAAATAAAAATAATTGTGATATAATTGCAAAATATCAAAAATTAAATCCAAATTATTGAAGTCTATAAAAAGAGAAGAAATAGAATGCAGCTAAGAATACATTTGAAGAAATATGACTGAAAGTTTCCTGAATTTTGTGATGTCCCATGCAACAAAAATTTAAAAAGAAACATCAAATTGAATAAACCAAAATAAATTCATTCCAAGACATGTAAAATTAAAATTCTAAAAACTGTAAGCAGGATAGAAATTTTGAAATCAGCTGAAGATGAAAGCCGCATTGTCTATTGAAGAACAGCAGTTTCATTGAAGACAGATATATTGTCTGAAACCTTGAAGACCCAAAGGGAAGCAGTGTAATATATTTTTAAATGCTAAAAATAAAGAAATAGCATATATGTAAATAATACCATTATTTCTCTAGTGGTTGAAAACATCCTCACAGACCGTGCTGTGTGAGCTGGTGCATTGCTGAGATGCAAGAACTCTTTCGGGACTATTTTTTCACACACCTTTCTCATGCCAAGATTTTTGGTTAAGATTTACCTAACTGTTTCCTTGTCAATGTTTATTTGGTCTGTTATGCTTCTCACAGTCCACTGACAATTTTGATGCACAATTTGACAAATGTTTGCGATGTTTTCCTCAGTTCTGCTTATTACTGGACATCCTGACCATTCTTCCTCAGTGACGTTTTTCTGTTTACTCAGTTAAACATTTCATTCATTTGTATGCTGCCATTTTTGCCATGGCATTATTCCCCAAAACTTGGACTACCATGTCCCTGATTTTGCTTCCATTCTTGCCAAGTTAAACAAGAAATTTGATGTTTATTGCTCTAGTTCAAGCTCTGACATTCTTGCGATGGCACACAAAAATACATAACAATAGTGAACTTCAGCAGGCAAGACACAGCCATCATCCACACGTTGACACAGACACAGCTATGAGACACTGATATACCAGGGTTATGAAATCTCACCGAGTTGTTTGCACAGAGCTGCCAATCAATGAAAGTGCACAGTGGGAAGATCGTGAACTTAATTGTCAGTCTTCATGGAGTATAGAATGATGGACATTGGAAGCTTGGGAGATAGGGTGGAAGAAAATTGAGGGATGAGAAATTATTTGGTGGATACAATGTAGATTATTTGGGTGATGTTGATACTAAAAATCCAGACCACCACTGTGCAATATAATCATGTAACAAAATTGCACAAATAGGAAAAGAATTACATTTCCATATGCTCACAATGACCTTGCAGAAATAAAAAAATTAAAAGCAGAAGCACTCCAAAGAAAATAGAATAATTAGACATATATTTAAGAATACATGGACAGTATTTGTTGGTAAAAATTGCAAAATATTATTGAATAAAGGAAGACAAATACATGGGGAACAATTCCACATTTACAAACTGAGATTCAGTATACTAAAACTTTCAGCTCTTCTCAAACTGATGTATAAATTTAATGCATGCTGTATCAAATTCCAGACAAATTTTTTTTGTAGACACAGAAATTACTCTATTAAAATTAGTGACACAGACATTAGAAGAGTTAAAACTAACTTTAAAAAAAGAATCTAAAGTAATCAAGATAGTGTTTGAGAAGATATAAATAGAAAGAAAATAGAGTCATTCAAATACACTCAAATTATTTTTTTACAAAGTTACAAAGCAATCCATTTGAAAAAGGTCTTTTTTTCAACAACAACAAAAAAAAAACAAAAAGAAAACTTTGACTCAGACATCCTAACTTATAGACAAATTAACTGAAATGGAATCACAGACTTAAACGAAATATATGACTATAACGAGCTTAAGAGAAAAATAGAAGAAAATCTGATATCTAGGGGTAGGCAAAGAATTCTTAGATTTGAAACTCAACGCATAATCTTTGCAAGAAAAAAACGATAAATTGTAACTTTTCAAAATTTAAATATTTTTCTCTGTAAAAGACAGTTAAAAGATGAAAATACAAGTTATACATGGGGAGAAAGAATTTACAGACCACATTCTTGGATTTATCTAGAATATGTAAAATATCCCCAATCCTCAAAAGTAAAGACTGAAACAATCTAGTTTAAAATGGGCAAAAACCATGAAGTACATTTCCCAGAAAACACTGCATTTTTATAGATAGCAAAAATGTTCATGAAAAGTTAGTCACTAATTAAATGCAAATTGAAACCATAATGAGATATTTTTATATATCTATAATATATATGTGTGTATATACATATGTGTGCTCAAAATATACTAACTGAACCATACATACCATATATACACTGCTGGTGGAAATTTAAAATGGTAGGGCCACAGTGGAATACAGTTTTCTAGGACCTTATATAGCAAAATACCTAACTATCATCTGTTTCAGCACTTTTACTCTTAGACATTTATCTCTGTAACATAAAAACTTATGTTCACATGAAACTTCTAATTAAATGTTCGTATAAGCTTTATTTTAATAGCAACAACTGGATACAACCTAGATGTTTTTCAGTAAGTTAAAAGTTGAACAGACTTTGGTACATCTTCTCTGTAAGAAAGAAAACCATGAATTATTCATGCATATCACAACTAGGATGAATCTTTGGAAAATCATGTAGAAAGAGGAAAAAAGTCAATTTCATAAGATTACCTACTTTATTATTATCTTTATGTAATATTTTTGAATTGAGATAATGAAGATGGGTAACAGATAAGTTGTTGCCAGGTCTTAGGAATGAAGGAGGGATAGGCGTAAAGATGGTGATAGTTGTGTCTATAAATATCACAATGGATCATTTTGGTGATGAAACTGTTTCATATTTTGATTATCATTGTTAATATTGTAGTTATGTTAGTCTACTACAGTTTTAAAAGTGTTACCGTTAGTGGAAACTTAGCAGTCGTTTCCTGGAATCTCTGCATATTGTATTTTTAAAACTGCAGGTGGACCTATAATTATCTAAAAATAAAAGTTTACCAAAAATATATCTGTGGTCTATAACACTGGATATTATTAATGCATTTATCGGAATTTGGGTATGTGGAGTGGGACTATTGTAGTTTGTGGTGCAATCAGAATCTTTTTTCAGGTTTATATTTAATAACATGACGCATTTAAAAAAATCATTGGTTGCGGTACATTGAGCCTATAAAGGGTTTGATTAGAAATGTGAACAATAATATGCTGGACATCAGAGTGTTCAATTATCCGGTGTAGATTAAAAATTAAGTCTGCTTTTTAAGAACTGCATTAGGAATTTGACCTAGTCTAAATAAATTTTCTTTAAGACAAGAAATAAAGGATATCATGAGTTTTAAATTGTTTTATTGTTTAATGATAAAACTGAGAATAATCCAGGAATTACTGGAAGAGAGATGTCCAGTATTTCTTTTTGTCTTCTAGTGTAGTAATTTTCATTTTATTTTAGTCATTATAAGAGAAGGATTTGATTAAATATTCTCTTTGAATCTTTCTAGCTAACGTCAGGATAAACCTAGAGGAATGCATTCTACATCTCTACCAAGGTGCAGACTGTACAAAGTTTCTCTGGAAAATCCAGTTATACAATAGTTTATTACAGTTTTTTGAAGATGAGAATATTTTACTAGTGAAGTGAGGTGGCAATTTACAATCCAATCTCTTTAATATTCATATTTTAGGAAACAGCTCTTGAAAATATACATAAATGCATAGCTTTGTATTAAAGCATCAAATACTATAGAACAGATATGATAGATCTGTGAAAGTGTATTTTACAAGCAATTTTAAACTTTTTTCAGTGATTGAAGTCTAGACAATATAGGGAGAGAAAAAGTAATAGAATAAATTTATTTGCCTTCAGAAAGATGTTGATTCTATCCAACATATTACTTTTTCTTGATGAACTAGAATCATAAAATTCATACATGTATAAGATTAATAATTTTCTTTAATTTCATACGATTTACTTTACTTTCTTAACTTTTTGATGGGCAAATCTAGTCAGAGAAAGAAGTGAGCACCTGTGTCACTCTCTCTAATCTTCTCATTAACTTATGCAGAGTCTTTTTGCCCTAACATAGGGAAATGGTAAAACTTAGCCAATTTCTCCTAGAAAATTTAATAGTAAAATGTGATTGGAAGGGATAAAAGACAGAAATAATGGGTTAAGACTTGGAGATCAATACATAGTTAGAGACACCAAAAAAGAAACTACAACTAACCATGAATGACAATTAAATGGTAAAAGACTCATAAAGATATGGATATCTGGAATTGGAAAATGTAAACTCAAATAAGCGTATGTAAGTGGGAGAGTAAGACAATTAAAAAGACCATGCAATTAATGTTTACTCAGTTGAGTTCAACCAGAGGACTAACAACTCTTCTTAACATATAATTCTAATAAGTGTGTAAATTTTGTCTTATTTTATAACTAATGTAACTGACATTTTGAATATAATCTGTGAAAGGACTTTCCATCCCATGATCTTGTTTTCACTTGCCTTCTTCCCATAAAATTATACAGGGGGTTTACATGTCTACTCCAGATTTCATAAAAAGCAATAGAAACTATGAATTGGAAAAGAAAAAATGATATTTCAGAGGCACAAGCAACCAACATTTAGAATAAAAAGATCACGTCTAGAGATCATAAACGTTATATGAGAAGGGCTCCTGTGTGCATGACCATGACAAATTAAGGAGCCTGAACTTAACCACCAGTATTTAAAAAAAATAATAATACTGTACAAAATGTACAAAACAACAGTTTTTGAACATTGGTCAAAAGATAGCAATGAAGAGTATTTCCAAGAAGAGAAAATCACACAATGTACATTCTTTAGAGTTTATGTTTCCTATAGCTTAAACCAGAGAAACTGGGCATAAGAAGCAACAAATAACCATGCATAATGAGGGAAATAGAAATTAGAGTTTGGGTATACTGATAGAGCTGTATTTTTCTTGTATAAAGAAATATGAAATGCACACATGCCCAGGGAAAATTTCACAGGCATGACCTGTCTTCTATAGGCAATAGCAGAAGACTCTGTGATATGAGAATATTCTCATAAACAATTAGTGCTAAAAGTTCTGGAGTTATATTTTGTCAGAGTTAAGATAACTCATCAAATATTCTAGGCATTTAATGTAAGATCTCATAAACGTCTTACCTTAGGAGTGACCAGCCCTAATAATTATTAAAAGTAAGCTATGATCAATTAAATTGTACCACCCAAAAAAGTATTGCTAGCCAGAATCAATTTTAATACTCTTTAAATGAAGAATACAAAATTCATTATTTCAATAATATGGTATAACAATACCCAGCATAAAATTCTCGAAAAGTTACTAGATTATTAGATTTGTAAAGAAATGAAAGAAAATGACAAATATATAGGAAGAAAAAATGTCAATAGGAATAGATTCAGAAAGAACACATCTGGAACAGTCAGATAAGAACCTTAAAACGTTTTAGGATATAAATGGCAGATTTATACCATGAATGAATAGATAGGTAGATTTTAGCAGACAAATCAGAAATTGTCGAAAAAACAAACAAGGCAATAGAAACTATATAAATTGAAATGTTGATTTAGAAAAACCAGAATTTCAGAGCTTTCTGGGTCAATATTAAGCTGTTGAAAACATAAGTGGACTAACAAAAAAGACAAAAATTGAGTCAAGGTAGCTTTCAATATATAAGTACAATAAAGTTATCAAACTACAGATATGGAAAGCTCAATCATCCTTCAAAAAAATTACACTTAGATATATGATAATCAAATTTCTGAAACCAAAAATGAAAAGAAAATTATAAAAGTAAGCAGAAAGTAACTCCTGCACACACACATACGTAAGGATAAATTTATGTATAAAATATTCATATACATGTATATATGAACAACACTAACAACCCCACTGGGTACTCAAAAGAAGTTATAGAAACAAAGACAATAGAATAATACATTTAAAATGCTAAAAAAAAATTAATTATAGGATTCTACAGCAAACTAATATTCACTAAAAAAAAGAAAAAAGAAAGGTATTGGCACATAACAAAGCTGAGAGAAATTGTTGCTAGTGGATCTGCATCAGACAATTTTATAAAAGATTTCCAGTTCCATTGAAAATGGTAACTTGCCTTCAAGAGACTCACCTCACTAGAAAGGACACACACAGACTCAAAGTAAGAGGGTGGGAAACAAACTTTCAGGCGAACGGAATACAAAAGAAAGGAGGAGTAGCGATCTTAATTTCAGACAAAATACCCTTCAAGCTATTAAAAATCAAAAAAGATACAGAAGGCCACTACATAATGATAAAAGGCTCAATCCGTCAACAAGAAATATCTATCCTAAACATATATGCACCCAACATAGGTGCGCCAACTTTCATAAAGCAACTTCTTGGAAAACTAAAGAAAGATATTGCCTCTAACACTATCATAACTGGGGATTTTAATACCCCACTCACAACCCTAGACAGATCATCAGGACAAAAAATGAGCAAGGAGATCTGGAACCTCAATGTGACTTTGGACCAGATGGACTTAATTGATACCTACAGAACAGTCCATCCAAAGACCACAGAATACACATTCTACTCATCCCTACATGGAACATATTCTAAGATCGACCACATATTCGGACATAAGTCAAGCATAAGCAAATTTAAAAGGACCGAAATTCTACCAAACACCCTCTCGGACCACAGTGGAATAAACATAAACATTATCACCAACAAAGTCCCCCCAAAACCCACAAAGACATGGAAACTAAAGAGCATGATGCTAAACAACTCCTGGGTCAACGACGAAATCAAAACAGGGATCAAAAGATACCTGGAAACAAATGAAAATGAAGAAACATCTTACCAAAATCTCTGGGATGCCCTGAAAGCTGTAGTAAGAGGGGAATTTATATCCCTACAAACACACATGAAGAAAATGGAAGGAACAGAAATTCACAACCTAACAAGACACCTAAAGAAGCTGGAAAAGCAAGACCACAAAAACCCTAATTTCAGCAGAAGAATCCAAATCACCAAAATAAAAGCCCAAATCCAGGACATAGAAGACAAAAAGATAATACAAAAAATCAATGAAACAAAAAGCTGGTTCTTCAAAAGGGTAAACAAGATTGATGGTCCCTTAGCTAGACTGATCAAGAAAAAATGAGAAAAAAACCAAATAAGCACAATCAGAAACATAAAAGATGAAGTACTTCTCACCCTGAAGAAATACAAAAGATCATTAGAGACTACTACGTACACTTGTATGGAAACAAACTTGAAAACCATGAGGAAATGGAGGACTTTCTGACATCACACAACCTACCTAGGTTGGAACAAGAAGAAATTGAGACCCTAAATAGATCAATAACAATCAAGGAAATCGACTACGTAATAAGAAAACTTCCTACAAAAAAAAAAGTCCTGGTCCAGATGGCTTTCCAGCAGAATTCTACAAGACATTCAAGGAGGACCTGATACCAATACTACTGAAAGTATTCCAGGGGATTGAAAAAGATGGAACTCTCCCCAAATCATCTTACGAAGCCAACATCACATTGATACCCAAGCCAGGTAAAGATCCAGCAAAGAAAGAGAACTACAGGTCAATATCTTTGATGAACATGGATGCTAAAATTCTCAAGAAGATCCTAGCAAACCGGATTCAGCAATACATCTCAAAAATCATCCACCATGACCAAGTAGGTGTCATTCCTGGGATGCAAGGCTGGTTCAACATTTGTAAAACCATAAATGTAATTAAATACATCAACAGATGTCAAAACAAAAACCACATGATCATATCATTAGATGCAGAAAAAGCTTTTGATAAAATCCAGCACCCCTTCCTGATAAAAACCCTTGAACATCTAGACATACGGGGAACATACCTCAAAATAGTAAAAGCCATCTACGAGAAACCCACAGCCAGCATACTCCTAAATGGACAAAAATTGGAACCAATTCCCCTGAAAACTGGAACTAGACAAGGATGTCCACTCTCTCCCCTCCTGTTCAACATAGTATTGGAAGTCCTGGCTCTAGCAATCAGAGAAGAGGAGGCAATCAGAGGTATTCAAATAGGAAAACAGGAAGTCAAGTTATCTCTCTATGCAGATGATATGATTGTGTACCTTGGAAACCCAAGAGAATCTGTCAAAGGCATCCTTACATTGATAAAGGCCTTTGGCAAAGTCTCAGGATACAAAATAAATGTACAAAAGACAATCACATTTCTCTACACCAATAATAAACAAACAGAAACCCAAATAAAAAACACAATTCCATTCACAATAGCCAAAAAAAAAAATGAAATACCTTGGCATCTTCCTAACCAGAGACGTGAAAGACCTTTACAATGAAAATTACAAAACACTGCTCAAAGAAATCAAAGCTGACATGAACAAGTGGAAAAATATCCCATGCTCATGGATCGGAAGAATCAGCATTGTGAAGATGTCCATCTTACCTAAGGCAATCTACAAATTCAATGCAATACCCATTAAATTACCAACAACATTCTTCTCTGACCTAGAAAAAACAACACAGGAATTCATATGGAAACACAAATGTCCAAGAATAACCAGAACAATCCTCAGCAAAAAAAAAAAAAAAAAAAAAAAGCAGGTGGTATCACAATACCAGACTTCAAACTTTACTATAAAGCTACAATCATCAAAACAGCTTGGTATTGGTACAAGAACAGGCATATAGATCAATGGAACAGAACTGAGATTCCAGAAGCAAAACCTCAATTCCTCAACCAACTCATCTTCGACAAAGCCCCCACCACCTACCAATGGGAAGAGGAGAACTTATTCAGTAAATGGTGCTGGGAAAACTGGCTGACCACATGCAGAAGATTGAAACAGGACCCCTATCTATCTCCATGCACAAAGGTTAACTCCAAATGGATCAGAGACCTAAATGTAAAACCTCAAACCATAAGAACCTTAGAAAAGAAAGGAAATACCCTCATGGAAATCGGAATTGGCATCCAATTCCTGAACAAAACCTGAAACCCACAGGTCATAAGAGAGAAGATAGACAAGTGGGACCTTATTAAACTGACAAGCTTCTGCAAAGCCAAAGAAACCATCAAGAGAGCAGGGAGACAGCCTACAGACTGGGAAAAAGTATTTGCCAACTCTAGGTCTGACAAAGGCTTAACATCCTGGATCTACAAGGAACTGAAACGTACTGAAAAGAAGAAAACAAACAATCCCATTATAAAATGGGCAAAAGATATGAACAGACATTTCACAAAAGAAGACATTCGAGCAGCCAACAAACACATGAAGAAATGCTCAACCTCACTAATCATCAGGGAGATGCAAATCAAAACCACACTGCGATATCACCTAACTCTTGTCAGAATGGCAATTATCAACAACTCAAAAAATAACAGCTGCTGGAGAGGCTGTGGTGAAAAGGGAACACTTCTACACTGTTGGTGGGAGTGTAAACTAGTGCAACCTCTGTGGAAAGCAGTGTGGCGATTCCTAAAAGCTCTAAAAATTGACCTTCCATATGACCCTGCAATCCACCTACTGGGAATATACCCTGAAGAACACAAATCACTCTATAAAAAAGATACCTGCACATGAATGTTTATCGCAGCATTGTTCACAATAGCAAGAACCTGGAAACAACCATGCTGCCCATCAAAAGAGGACTGGGTTAAAAAAATGTGGTACATATACACGATGGAATACTACGCAGCCATGAAAAAGAACAAAATCATGAATTTCGCAGCAACCTGGATGGAACTAGAGTCTATAATACTGAGTGACCTCTCACAGAAGCAAAGATCCGAGTATCACATGTTCTCACTCATATAATGGACCTTGAACATCCAATGTAATACTATAAGAAAATGACTGATGGTACTGGGAAACTATGGGGGGCGGGATGGGATTAACAGTAGCAAATATCTGTCTGGGGATGGGAAAACACCTCTTATCAACAGGGTGCCTGAATGAAACGTAATTGTACACCTAACCCTTAACTGTACCCCACAAAACCATAATAAAATATATTGATTAATAAAAAAAAGAAAAAAAAAAAGAAAATGGTAACAAATAGAAATCCAGATGTTGGGAACCAACATCTACAGCTACATGTATGTAGGCCTATAAGGGCCTGTCTGGAGAATTGTCTCTGACACAAGGAGATCAGTACAGCTACAATATTGGCGTATGAATAAAGACCAATGCATATACATAATAATAAAGTTTATACAGTAATATACAAAATTCAACTATGATTAAAAGAAATTCACAGCAGAATCATTTTCTATTTCTCCCTCTTTTCTTAAACTGTTTTCTCCTTCTCAAGATATTTTTTAGCTGTTATTTCCTGGTAAACTGGTTAGTCAGCCTTTGTTCTTGCTAGAAAGTTTTCCTTTAGGTTAAAGTTAAACATTATAATTGTGATAATAGTTTTGTTATGCTGCCTTAGGTCAAGCAGAACGTTCTTGGTTTCTGCACGTGCTGAAACTCTCAGCCCCCCGGCTATCGTCATGGCAACGGTGCAGTTCATTGTCCCAAAGTAGTGTGACAGGTTCCCAGACGCAGGTAGCTTTCACATAACAGGAAATAAGATTTAGATTTTTAAGTAGAATTACAGATTTATTAAGTTTTATAAAATATAGAAGTAAGTTTATAGTTTGGATATTAATTAAGGCTAATGATAAGGTTTATAAGAGTTTTATTAGAATAATACATAGTGTTAAGAGTTAAATAATGAAGTATATAAGAAAGTAAAGTTTAGACACAAGAAATTCATAGAAGTAGTGTTAAGATTTTAGTTTAAGGATAAGTTTTTAGGTAATTAGTATAGGATTTTAAGACATTGCATATTATAAATCAGTAGGTTATAAGTATAATAAAAATAAGTTCATAGATATAGTGTAAGGTTAAGTAATACTTAATGTGGTGTTTGATTATAACTTAGAAAGTTACCATAATAAGAGTATAGGCATAAGTTAATAGGATAAATATAAATTGAGTAAGGATAGACGATTAATATAAAGTTAAGGTAATAATAAGTTGATAGTCTTAATTGTTAAGAATCATTAGAAGTTATTAATTTTGGATTTAATGTTAATCAGAGTTTAGCTCATTGGACTGATTAGAATTTAGAATTAATCAAGAAGTTTAGAACATAAAACCTGAATGGGTTATGGGAAACATCTTGTGAAACTATTGATTAATTTGTGTACCTGTTACATTGTGGGCAGCACGTCATGCATCATGGAATTGTAATTGTGTGCATGGAATTTGAAAGTCTTGTGACAATCTTGTGAGAATGTGTACGCCCCCAGCAAGTGATTGTTACACTGCTGGAGGGTATGAAAAATGGTATATAAGTTGGAAGAAGTTTGAATAAAGTTGGCTTCAGTCCTGATCAGACTGTTCCCAGAAGAAATCGCCTCTGAGTGGTCTCTTCTCGCCATCTGGAATCTCCGTTGCGGTCCTAACCCTTCCCTCCTTGGTTGAGGCTGGTCCCTGACATCCAGACTTGCATAAAGCAATGAAGGAAAATTGAATGGTAAATATAGATGTAATTATGTATGCAGTTTCATGTTTTAAGGTTTAAAAGCAAAAATAAAATTAAATGTTTATAATAAAAATAATATATTTTAGGCATATATTTGTATAATATTTAGAAAAATATGCAGATACACATATGCAAGTAGCACCAAGAATGAAGGGATGTAAACAGAAATATTCAGTTGTGAGCTACAGTTCTTACATTGCATTTAAAGTGGCATAATATAACTTCAAGAAACAATGTCAAGCTCTAACAATTAATATTGATTCAAGGAACTTCCCAAAATACATATAAAGGTAAAAAGACAGCAAAAGTAAATGATTTGAAATACTAAATTACAATGAAAGAATTCAGAACGAGAGAAAAATGAGAGCAAAGGACAGAAGGATAAATTATAAAAACTAAACTAATTGCAAAATAGCAAACTTCTAATTGCTCATAACTGTAATTACAGTAAATGCAAATGCATTGGACAATCTGATTAATAGCCTGAAAGTGTCGCTCTGGGGAAATAAGCTCTAATAATAAAGTGTTTATAATTTATGCATTATAACTATAAAGTCACAGACAGATTAAAAGTAAGTACATAAAAAAGAAACACGATGCAAGCAGAACCATAAGAAAGTGTGTGTTGCTATATTAAAATCAGAAAGAAATGATCACCAAAGATAATGCGGAACGACTTTCATTCTAATACTATCTTTCGTTGTTATTAAGTCTACACATTAAGAATATGTATGTTTCTGATGACTTGTCTATATATCTAAAGTGCAGCTTTGTTTCTCAACCACTCCGTTTTTACAGTTAATGTGGAAAGGAAAAGCAGAAAGAAATTTCTGTTCCTCATTCTAAATTACCCTCTGTTTAGCTGAATTCTGATCTCCAAGTCTTCCCTCTCTTGGAAGCTCTCTGGTGGTGTCTCTGATGGTGTCAATTGTAAGTTTAAAAGAGAACAACTATGCTCTAAATATCATGTATTTGTAAAATTAGTTTAAAACAGTTCAATCCACTTACACGTCATATTTTTATCATACTTGGAACTCTAAAACCATACCAAGTCACCATCCAATCCAGTTTAGAACAACTTCTATAAGAAAGATTTACCTGCTTTAGCTATCTCCTTTTATCCAAAGTATGTCTACTTTTTATTATTTATACTTGAAGCCAGCATATTGAGTTTTAGATAGTAGGTACCCAATACAAGCATTGAATTAATATACAAATAAAACAGCAATATTTTGGTCTCAAATGTGTCTCTTGAGTTCATCTAAAGAAGTTTAACTTTTCTCTGCAATTGTCTTTTTTCATCATTATTTGAAGACAGAAATTGTTTCTCTTAATTTTTTTTCTCAAGTTTAAATGTTGCTAGTGCCTTTCATAGTGTCCGTAAGCTAATGTTGCACTGTCATGACCACTTGCCAACAAATGTGTTTCAGTTTTCTTTATTTTTTTAAAAATTTTCTTCTTAATATATTGAAATGTCAATTGCCATTCCAAATCTGTCTTACCCCACTTTCATGTTACAAGCCCAAATTTATACTGTGAATAAAACCTGTCCTTTCAAATGTTGAGAACTCTCTTTCTCTGTTATCTCCTACTCTTGTTTTCATTATTCAATCATTCATCACTAGAAAATTTTTGCATTGTTATATCTTTCCATGTCACTTATAACTAAGACATGACAACCTCCAAACAAGATGTGTCCGAAGTTGGTCTGTCTAATACAGTAAACAGTTGCTATATATGGCCATTGGACATGTGACTAATTTGAAGCAAAGGCACACTGAGTTTCAGAGAAGTCGTAATAAAGACATCTTACTAATGGTTTTGTACTCATGACAAAATGATGTATTTTGGATCAATTCAGATTAATAAAATGCAGCATTAAAATTAATTCCATCTATTACTACTTACTTTTTAAATATATGAATTAAAAAATGCAAAATGACAGATGTGGCCTGCCCTTGTGGTTCACATTGTATATCTATTTGACAACATGGCCCCAAGCCACATAGCTCTCCAGTAACAGAGAAGAAGAATTTCTCAGACTGAACAATTCAGCTCATGGCGACTACATCTGTACCTTGCAGCTTAAGAAGAAACTAGATTCTAAGCACCCAAGCGCCTACAAAGCCTATCTTTTTTGCAGCAGTTCTATAGTAAAGTCACTATTTTCTGTCTTGATTCATTTCACAAGTTGACTTTCTTATGCTGAAGAACAGAAGCAGGCAGTAATTGGAAATATTCTCTACTCTAGGATTCTGGATGTAGGATCAGCACATAAGAAGCTTACATTAATTCCTATTTAGAGCCTGTTCTAAAAAATCCCCTTAAGACAGACCCAGTGAGGGAATTGAGTCCTGAGTGGGACTCTCACTTTTAAGCCTGAGTACAATGGCATGCGATACATTAAAGTCTAATTTGTCACTTTGTGGAAATCCACCCTGCAGCAAGGTGCTGACTGTAAGAGTCTTTCTTTAGATCCTTTTTCCAGGCACATTTTGCAACACAAAAATGAAATAAAGGTATGATTTGCTCCCTCATTCTGCTGGATTCAGTCTTTCAGTGGATAGACGTTTATTTTTATCTTAACATTTGAGGTTGCCTCTAGGGCTGCTGAATAATTAAGGGCCGTGCTTCCTGTAGTTCTTCAGTTACAAAATTTGTACTGAGGCCTTTTTCTATCATTAGTTAATAACAGAACACAGAGTGAAGGTTGCTACTTAGGAAAGTAGTAGCTTCTTATTAACTGAGATCGGCAAGTCTATCGCACATTTTTTTCCCCTTAAATTTGTGAATTCCTTGATACCCCATTAATTAGATATTCATCTAACAAATGAACGGAATCAATAAGAGAAAACCACACTGAATCTTGTCTCCTTTTGTTAAATAATTTGCCAATTGATATTAACCCAAGTGTAGACACTTTATGCAAAGATCTTAATTAGAACCTTTACACACTGTTCTAAAGGTTTAGGAACGTACTTTTTAGTTCAACTGCTTCTATTGTATCCCACTTTTACTTCTTTTCGACTCACCTGGGCTTTTAAGCCTGTGAAAAATTCATAGTCTGGGTTGTGGGTTGTCAGTAGTGTCAGGGCTGAAAATTAGACACTTATTTGGAATCCTCTAAAAGAGTGGCAACCGGAAAAAAAAATCGCTTGGTATAAATTCATTGCAGCTACACAAATCTGGTGGGTTAGTATAGCAACTCTAAGTTATCACAAGAGGCAAGACAAAAGACACAAGATTTCATTGTTACATTGGCTCACTAAATATTATCAGTGAGTCACCCTTGTCAATCATATATACAATAATTTATTTCTTTATTGTGACTTCCTCACTATCTAGCTAACCTTTTTTTCATATTTTCTCACTTTGCATTTGATACCAGAACACATTTGAAGTAGCTTGTTCCTATGTAAGGCTAATTAAATGATAATGCCTATCCCTGTTATTCTAGGATACAGTCATATCTCTTTTCTTCAGAGTAGCTATCATATTTTAAAATCATTAGTTTGTTTAGTTACCAGATTTCAGTCACCCAAAAGCCTCTAAGTTCTAAGAGGCAAAGGTCCTATATCTTTTCTTTTCTGTTTTGTCACAGGACACATAATATAAAAGGTGAACCTTAAAGTGTCGGATGAATATTATTGAATTCAAAAGATAACGTGTTTCATCAAAAAACCTAAGTGATGCAGTAGCAGGCTGAGAAAGGAATACCAGGATAAGGCTTGCTTGGGCAGCAGAAGTCTGGCAGATGAGAGAGAAGAATTGTAAGGGAAGAGGTCTGACACACCAAGGAGTGTCAGATGGGACAGTAAGATCACTTTGGGAAGTTAGCGCCCCCAAACCTGCTGACAAGTCACAAAAACAGAGAGTTTCTGATGTAGAGCAGAGGCTGGCTACAATTCTCCTTTCATACAGAGAAACTCTACTTTGATTTTGCTGGAGGAAGGGGAATCGGTGTTAGTTTACTTCATTCCTAAAGGGACAATATTTTGAGATCTAGGCCTGCCAGACAAAATTTTGGAATTAGGGCAGCATATTCCCTTGATTTTTTTTTTTTACCAATGTTTCAAATTTTTTTGCCCAAATTTAAGAATGAAGAAGAAATAATAAGTCCTACCACTCTCTGTTACTCTTAGATTCACTGGGTGCTATTGTTATACCATGCACATATTGTTAAATATTAATTATATGACCAAAAACTGTAACTATATAACATAATATACTTAGGCAGGAGACGTAATAAACCTTGTTAGACATCACATTGGAATATTTGATACTAATTTTTATTGTCCATTTTAATCATCATAATGTTTAATGAAGAGCATATGATTTACATAGATCAATCATATACATTAATATTTGTGTATACACAAATATACACACAGAGACATATATATGTATGAATTGATAAACATAAGATAGTTCAAGTGAATTATACTATATTTTATAATAAATTTTTGGTCAATAAATTATAATTCATATATCTATAGTACTATAATCTATAAAATATTATTTATAATTGATATTAAGTCCTTAATCCAGTAAACAGGATCTATATTCTGGACCAGTTCAAGTTATGTGTGTATTCTTACTGTCCATATTTTGCAGACACTTTTGTGTGGGTTCTTAATTTTATTTTGTCACTATATCAATATTGGTTGCCTTTTTTACTAAGCCCCTACTACTATCTGCTGGTTCTTTTTCTTTTTGGGTTTTCATTTTTATGTGACTGAAGCTTGATGTAAGAATTACATCTTTATAAGAGCTTTAAGAAGAATCTGTTTCTTCCAATAGTATCTGCAATGTTCTAGCCTACTGAGGTATTTATTTTTCTGAAATGACATTTGCATGTGGCTTTACATTGTAGTAATTTTTAGCTATGTGCTTGCCTATATTGATGGTTGTGTTCTCTTGCAGTTCTGAAAAGGAGGGGGTAGAGCCGAAAGGACATGCAAATATGTTTTAATTGAAACAATCTCTTACACAATTCATGAATAATGTCAAAGAGGAAAAGCAACACCGTACATTTTCTATCTTTATTGTCTTCTCCTAACTAATCTCAATACACGCACGTACCAATACATAACAATAGTAGATATCAACTGCTTCCAAATAAACACCAAAGCTTCCAATTACTTGTAGCTTTTAGGGTGCAAAATAATTAAAATAAAACCTTAACTTGTAAGCTTGTATTATTCCTGGGTTTCTGATTCCACTTATGTGATAATCTTAACTATTAAGGAATTTCATCTAAAGAGAGACGATACAATAACATGAACTGATCAATTAAATTAATGTGTTTAAAGTAAGTATAGACAAAAAAAACACTATAAAAAAGAATATTTGAAAAAATAATGTAACGTGCATCTAGATTATTTTTTTAAAGTCTATGCATTGAAATTAACAACTGATAAAATTAGAAAGAGGATTAGTAAATTTTAAGATAAATATGATGAAATTAGACCTAATTGCAGCTCTAAAAATTAAAGAGATGCAAACTATAAAAGAGCAGTCCAAAGATATTGAAGAGAAAATGAAATTTTCAACTTTCAATGAAAATTCTAAAAGTAAAAAAATACAACATATTACTAAATATTAGAATAAATATTTGGTAAGACAATAAATCATATTTTATAATTAAAGATCTATATCTGAAACAAAAAATTGTTACAAAAATCAAAGTGAGAAATATTAAAGAGATTGAAAAAAAGTGAGAATACAGAAATGATCTATTTCTCAAAAAACACAATAACTAAGTTATTTATTCCACAATAACCCCAATGTATTCTATAGACTATGGAAACATATCTTTAAACTGATTAAGAAAATATACTTAAAGAATTATTATTCGAGAATGATAGTAATTAAAAAAGAAGCATGAGGACTCATAACTCAAACCTGTGTTAAGTGATTCACTAAAATATTCATATGAGGGGAAAAGATTAAATTCAAAGAGGTAATAAATGCAAAAATATTCTGAGAAAAGAAGCTGCTAAATATATATAATAATTTAAATCAATACTGATTTTTCCCTTGATGTTATTTCTTTTTCATTTACTCTGAAATATCTAGAATGTGAACACTCAAATTAGTGATTATATGCAATGGCATTTGTTTCTTTTCTGTAGTAAGATCAACAACAACAAATTTGATTGGTTTAGATGGTAAGGGTCAATCCTTATTGGGGAGTGAAATAAATGTCATGCTATAGCTCTGGAATGCTAATTATTTAACTATTTTTCAATATGTCTGATATCGTAATCCAAAAATAAGTACATCAGAGAGGAGACACATGTTCACTTAAGTGATCTAAATTTTTTAATGGGTATACAAATAATTTTATTAAAATTCAGACTTGATGAGTAGTTCTCAGTGGAATGTAATAGTCTGAATTGCCTTCAAACTCTAGGTGACATTGATTCTTTGTTTTCCTGAGCATGTGCAGAGTGGCAAGTGTAACCATATATACTGAAAAAAGTGATATTTAATCAAAAGATGTCCAAATAATACAAAAAATGTGCTACAAAAATTTTCTTCACTAAGTTGTGAGTACTGCTTTGCATTTTTGTGTTAAATTATTACCCCTTTCTCAAATCTGGCCTTTGATACCTCTTTTCTACAAGACCGAGAACTAGACATCTCATCTGGTATAATGGCAGGTAAGCCACAAGTCATTAACTCATACTTTAAGATTCCAGAGAAGGGAGTAATTCACCATTTTAGCTAGAGTCAAATTCTCAGTTCTCTCCCATGTTAGTAAACCATTTGATATAAAATTATCACATAAAATGATCTCACACAAGTGTGGGAATATTTCGCTGAGCGTTCTCTGCCTCTCATGCTTTCTGGGCTCTTTGCTTTGCTTTTAACTATGGTAGTTGTCAAATCTATAATTAAGTAATTGAGCACATGTTTTGAAATCATGATATATAGAATTATTTTATCATTACAGGTAAAAAAATAAGAATGAGGTTAATTTTATTTTTCCTGCAGTGGAGAAAAACAGTGCCAGATGTAATTGAGCTACTTGTTTCTAAATCAGTTCGTGGCAACAGATTAGTGAAGAAATATCCAAACCAACAGAGTTACTTGTCCCTGGATAATATTGTGGTAATAGATAAATGGATGATTGGCTTATTGGTAACAAATGATAGAAATAGTAAGTTCTTTAAAGAAGTGTTTGTGAAGTTCTATTTTGGTTGAAGAATCTAATTTGAGATTGTTTTGAAATGGCGAATAAAACTCTACCATACTAATTCTCAAGTAAATGTTGATATTCTATGAGATATGCATGAGATGAGAATACAAAATCTATTGAAAAGAAGATCTAGGCTTAGACTCCATTCCAAATAAGATGTAAATATGCTTAATATTCCAGAGTTTTCAGGTTGTACATTGTTTTCTCTTTTTTATTTTCTCACACTGCACCTGTCTCCATTCTCCCATCTCCATGCTGACACTCAAAATTCTCTTGGGATTGGGGACTACACACTTCTTCCACATTGTGAAAATTATTTGGAGTAATAATTCCACAGGGAGAAGCACCCAGAAATGTATTTATTTTGAGAACTACATCAACAGCTTTTTCTGTAAGATTATTTTTGATGGATAGAAAATGTGAAACTGCTCAGTGTGTCTAAAAAAGATGGTAGGACATCAAGAAGTGCAAACTGACTCAGTCAAGGAGGTCAAACTCACAGTTTGACTAAGACCAGTACTGTGAATAGCAAATATCTCAAAATCCTAACACATTTTATTAATTAGTAAAAAGCAAATTAAAAATTCTAATGACTTTTAAATTTTTTTATTTCTCAAGTCCCAGTTTTTACCATTTTTAGCCAATAAATGTGTTAACTTGGAAGGATTGGATATGCTTCCTATAAATTTGGGGTTGTTGACCTAGACAAAATGTACTCTCTTTAAAGTCAGCAGCTGTTTATTTTAGTTTTCTATTATAATGCCTGGCATAAGTCCGTATATATATGAAGTGTTCTATAGGAAGTTACTAACTGCATAAGTAAAATGCATATGAATCTCTGATTACTGATGATTTCAAGATGCATACTAATAACTATTTACTGAAGGAGAGTGAAAAAAAGTCCAAATCTGGGATCAAACCAGATCTAAGTTAAAACCTTGGCTCTGCTAAAGTCTAGGCAGAATGGGTTATCCTAATTAATTCCTCTGAGGCTCTACTTTTCCATCTGTAAAAGAGGGAATAATTTCCACTAGAGATCCTTTTGAGTATTAAGATTCAAAATAAATGTAATCTTAACATAATAACTAACATACTGTAAGCAAGCAACTCAATCTTCCAAAATCTATTATGAATATGTGCCTTAATCGTTCATAAAGCACGCATAGTCTTAAATTTAGTAAGATAGTAGATGAAATATAGTTCTTTAAATCTGGAGTAGACAAAAAAAGGTAGTATTATACATAGAATTAAGTATAATATATATTCCCAAGATAAATATTTGAATAAGAATCGTAGCAATTTAAAACTTACTCTCTTAAGAATTGCTGTCAGAAAATAACTACAAATAAACTCTAAAAAGTAGTTATCTAGCAATATCAAATTATAAAAAAAGTTTTACAAGTCATATTAACTTTCAAAGATGCCATCATGAAAGAAAACCAAGGCAGTAATCCCCTTTCAAGGCATCTAACATGCCCCATGACTCTAAGAATGAATTCTCGTCTCACCTGACAATGAGGTGATGTTTGCATCAGCAAAATCAGGAGTAAAGGATGAAGGGACCAAAGAACCTTGACCCCCGCCCCAATCCACTCCGTATTTAACTGGCATCCTCACTCTTCCTTTATTTTCACATCCCTTTTTACATTATGCCCATTCCTTCTAATGAACCTCTTTACTCGGTTTTGACCTTTTACTTTTCTTGCACTTGCTCTCTATTGGTCCTAACACAATTTAAACACATATCTGATTTGCGCAATGAAAATTTGGACCAGTTCAATTGCCATGGTCAGTACAGAAGGGTCCTTACAGATCTTCCATCTATGGCCAGGAGCAGTCCTAGATTTAATGCAAAGTAGTATACATAGTCATTGATCTTGGATTTTTAAAAATACATTTAAAACTCGAGTCCCTTTAAATGTAGGGATTGTAATATTACTGGGCGCTGGCCCTAGATTATAGTCACCTTTGAAGTATTGCCATCATTATCATTACCTATCACATATTATCATCATCACTACACTAACTATCAGATGCCATACAGAGATCTCTGTGGAGATTATTCCACTTCATTTTGACTGCACCACTATATGGAAGAACTTATAGGAAAACTAAAGCTTATAGAACACTGCAAGAAGGAAACTCGATTTAAACTAAGGTCTGTTTGAAAGCCAGGTCTGAATTCTTATAGCCCATGCAGCTCTGTGTAACTTGCAGTGCATACCAAAGGCTACATCTAGAACTGAAAAACAAAACAAAAGAAAACAAAACTGTACAGTTGACCCAGTTAGCATTTTTCAGAGAATAATACATGTGAAGCTGCAACTGTCTTTTCTCTCCACTGTCTTCATGCTTTTTCATAGTTAGATTAAAAAATGCTTTCTGACAAGTAGTTGATATTTTAGTAAGATCTTTTATGAAACAACTGGATTTAGTGACTGCCATAAACGCCTGTATTGACAGCATGCACTACCTGGAATCATCATCTTCTAGAGAATAATTGGAAACTCTTCACTTGCATCTGTCCAACTGTGCATCTTTGAATTCTGCTGGAATATTCTTTTCTCTCTTGTAATGAAAAATAAAAAAAAGAACATGTTCTGTGGTTCATAAATAGTTGAAGAGACTCAAAAACAGCTTGAATGTATAAATCTAACACGTTATTTAAAGGAAACATTCAATAAAAATATTAGTTGGTCTTATGTAGCTCATCATGTAGTGACAAGGCATTTGAAAGCAAAAAATCATTTTTTAGTTGTGAGATTATGAAAAGCATCTGGAAATAATAAACTTCTGTGGTTGACTTTCTCTTCTTTTTTGTCTTTTGAAACTTGGAAGGAAATTTCCACACCCAAGTATTTTTGAATGCCTATTCTTTTCCATTCTCTCTCTCATAAAAACAGAGGTTTTATACATCAAACAACAAAACTATGGAGAGGCTTTTTGAAAAAAAAAAAATTACCATATATCATGCCCAGGTTTTGAAGCCAAATGGAACTGGGATAGAATCTACCCACTGGAAATCAACTAGTTTGCGACCTTGAACAAGTTATCGCCTTGCACATTCATTATGATGGTACATAAAAGGAAGACGTTAAATAGGTAAGGGATAGATTCATAGATAGATAGATAGATAGAGATGATAGATAATTGTGCTTAATATATAGTATATGAAGTAAATATATATATGACATATATATGTATGCCCACATACTTATCCATATACATCACATGTTTAAATATGAGTTTGGCATATGTGTATAAATAAGGGTCTATATTATGAGCCTCTCCTTGCTTCATAAAATAATCTATTTCAAATGAGCTTTCCTATTTTGAATACATACGTTTGCAAAAAGAAGAAAATTACTATCAGTTTAAATTCTATTTCCTCCAGAAATGCTGAAATTTTTTTTAATGGCAAAAATAAAAGCATTGGCACTTAGAAATACCAATGAGAAAAATATTTTTCGTAATTCTTGGTAAGCAAAGGTCTATTCTGCCAATGCCAATATGAAAAAAAAATCCTCCAAGTAGAGTCGCAAAAAACAATAACAAGGCCAGAAGTAATTGTCATCGCTATTGCTTTAGGCTCTTCAACAGTTGGGGGCAGATGGACTGTTGGTTTACATGGCAGGCAAATGAATGGAGATAAATGAAACTAAAACATGTAGACATTCACCAAACACACAATCATGAACTGTCCTAAACAATTATGACTGAAACCTGGACATATATTTGAGCTGATTTAAGACTTTTCTGCACCAGTACTATTTAATAATAGTGTTGCTGCCTAATTCTCTACAACACAGCATGCTACGCTATAAAACAGTATCGCACACAAATTTTGACTTTTTTGATGACCACAGAAGTTCTGTGAGGACAATAGTCTAATCTCCATTTCTATGGTAATGGGAGAAGAAATTTAAGGAAGCAAAAAACACAGAAGAGGATGATGATAAAAGAAATGCACATTTGCTATGAGCCTACTTAAGGAATATCCTAGATGTGTTAAGCTCATTTATTTATGTTTCATAATGACTCCATGGGGTATAATTATTTCCCTACTTATTTTCCATAAGTGGAAAAAAAAATAAGCTTAGAGGATGTAGGGCATTTTGCCCACATGCAAAAAGATAATCTATGGTCATACTGGGGTTGGAATGTGTCTTTAGGAAGTTTCAAAATCAGCATATGGAGGGGGAGTCGGGAAGCGGTAGACAGGAAGGTGGCAACCGAGTCAGTCCAACTATGCTAGTCCCGGTGGGAGTGAATGAGTATAGGGGAAATGTTGTTGTGTCCATGATGGTGAGTGAGTGGGCATGTGATTGGCTGACTGAGGGAGGACCTGGGAGCTAGAGCTCTCCTGGTGCAGCAGCAGGTGCCACGGCTGCTCGGCTTGGACCCTAGTGATCCCCAGGCTGCAGAAGCTGAGCGCCATTTTTTAAAAATCAACAAACACTTTCTAGGAAGAAAGTGCTGGGAGAGACTAAGTGGGGGCCTGTGAGCAGGCGGCCAGGGCCCTCCTGAGGCCACAGCTGGTGCTGCTGCTTCTCTTCCTGGTCCCTAGATCTTCCCAGGTTGTAGAAGCCGAGCACCATTTTTTTTTAATGGACAAAAGTTTTCCTGTGAAGAAGCAGCAGGAAAAGACTACCGCCCCAGGCTGTGCCTCACCACTGCAGCAGAAGAGACGGTTGCCTCCAGGTTTTGCCTCCTCTCTTCAGTGCCTGACTGGGCACTGGCCGCAGGGGCTAGGGAGGCAGTCCAGTGGCACAATCGCACCCAAGTGGACGAGACACCCCACCACCATCTTGGAAAGTGCCCCAACTTACTCACCACGAAGCAACAGACCTTATTCCTGTGACTGGCAGATCAACTGCTCAAGGATTGATCGCAACCCAGAGGGAATCTCCTGAAAGCACAAACTTCATAGGGACCTGACAAAGGCTGAGTCTCAGGCGACCCACCCCCTACCCTGAGCCAGCCACAGGACAAAGGGTTTGACCAGAAAAGGACAAGGAAAAACTCCAAAGAGATCAGTGGTGAGTCCGGGGCTGACCCAAGCCCCCTTCTCTCCAGCTATCCTCTGAAAGTCGGACCCACGCGGCTGGGCCACCACTGAGAGGGACAAATCCAGGCAGAGCCTGGACGTCAGTAGCAAGAGGAGCACTCCATTTCAGGATAGGCCTGGCTGGGGCACTCCCGGCGAGAGCACATATCTGGGGAAGAGATAATCCCATGCTCCCCCCCCACCAAGAAGATCTCCCTGACCATCCGAGACTGGGAGGGGGTCTGCAGCCCCACACAACTGCACTGCCCCTCTTCCTTGGTGAAAGAGGAGAGACCAGGAGAGAACTGGAGAGAGCTGACAAGAGGAACAATTACAGAGTCTGCCACAAGAAGGCAGGGTTTTTTTCAATTTTTAATTAAAAAAATTTTTTTAAAACATTTTGCCTGTTGGTTTGTTAGTTCATCTGGTTTTTAAATATTTTCCCCTTTGTGCATGGATGTGTATGTGAGGGTTTTATCTGCATCCTCCACCCCTTTTTTTTCCTTTTCTCTTTCTGTTATTTTCTTCTTTTGTTTGTTTTCTGCTTATGTGTGTATGTGAATGATTGAGTGCTCATCTTTCAATTTTTCAGTTGTTGTTGGTTTGTTTTGCTATTTTGTTTTTATGTTTATTTATTTATTTTACTTTAAGGTGTGTGTCAATATATATGTGAGGGCTTAATCTGACTTCTTTTCTTTTTCCCAGTCTTTCTGTTTTTCATCTGCATCCATTTTGTGTTGTGTGTGTGTGTGTGTGTGTGTGTGTGTGTGTGTGTGTTTAGTTTTCTTGGTTTTTTTCTGTTGTTGTTTGTTTTGTATCACTTTGCTATTATTCCAGTTTCTTTAAGGGTGTGTGTATGTCTGTGTGTGTGTGTGTGTGTGTGTGTGTGTATGTGTGTGTGTGTGTGTGTGTGTGTGTGTGTGTGTGTGTTCAATTGTATTTTGCTTTGGTTTCTGCTTTCATTGTTCAGTGTTTTATTTTATTTTTTCCTTTTCTTTTTTTAAAAAAGAATTCTTGTCCACCTTATTTAATTCTATGTTTCTCTGTGCTCCTCATTGCTTTCACTGTATCTCAGACCCAGGGGTATACACATGCACCCACTGCATCATCATATAGAGTAGTGGTGGGGAGTGGGTCTCAGGAAACACATACTACAATCAGTGAACACTGTAATTTGCAAATAGTTTCTGAATTCTAGCTCCCCATCCCCTACATTATTTGACTTTCAAAACTACAAAAGAGCAAAGTTTCCCACCCTCAGTACTACTTCAAAATAGAACAAATGCAGAGCCCAGAGGAGGGAAGAATAGAGGGTTGAGCAAACATCAGAAGGGAAGGTCTCTTCCACTGACACTGAATATCAGAACTAAAGAGAAACAAGACATCTGTCACAAATAAGGAAAAAGCGAAGGAAGACCACAGGTGATTTCAAGTGTAACAAAGAGAAAACTCCTGAAAAATCAGACCTTGGAGTCCAAACAATGGAAGTCACCAACTATTGGACCCAGAATATGACAGGGGTTAAGGAATTGATGGAAAGAGTGAAAAAGACTCCAGAAAGACAAGATGCAACACTGAAAGAACTTGTAACAGAGATTTTGGCAATAAAAAAATTCATCTGGGAAATAGCAAGATGACAAGCATGGAAAGCAGAATTAATCTAGCTGAAGAAAGACTCTCAGAACTTGAAGACCAGAACATGGAATTAACCCAATCTCCTAAAAAATATAGAAAGAAGACTCAGAAATAAAGAACAAAATTGACAAGAAATGTGCAATTATATCAAGATACCAAACCTAAGCCTGATTGGTATCCCAGAAGAAGACAGGGAAATGGAGAGCAAATTGGAGCAAGTATTCCAGGAGGTAATCCAAGAAAACATTCCTCATCTGTGATTGCAGTATGTGTTCCCTGAGACCCACTCCCCAACACCACTTTATATGTGACCAATCAAGCACAAGATATACAGAGAACCCCCACAAGACTTCAAATGAGAAGAGCAAACCCAAGAAATATAGTAATTCACCTACACAAAGTAGGAACAAAAGAAAAATTCCTAAAGGCAGCAAGAGAGAAAGGTCAGACTACCTATTGGGGAAAATCAATCAGAATAGCAGCAGACCTATTGACAGAAATACTGCAAGCAAGAAGGGACTTGAGTCCAATATTCAAAGTCCTCAAAGATAAACAATTTCAACCAAGAATTTCCTACCCAGTCAAGCTCCGATTCATCAGTGATGGAGAATTAAAATCCTTCACAGATATCCAATCCCTAAGAAATTATGCAGCTTCCAGAAAAGCTCTACAGAAGACACTTAAAAAGGTATTAAGCACAGAAGAAGGGATAAAAAGAATGACCACACACTTCCTAAGAGAAAAGTAGAGCACAGAATCAACACAGAATACAGCACAACAGGAAACTTGAAAACACACACACATATCAACCCCAAAGCCAAAAGAAAACAAGCAAATAAAAAACTTTATAAGAACCTCATGACAGAATAAAGAAACACATTTCAATAATCAGGCTGAATGTGACTGGAATAAATGCACCATTGAAAAGACACAGAATGACAAATTGGATAAGAAACTATGACCCAATTATTTGCTGCATTCAGGATACTCATCTCACTACAAGGAACACACACAGACTCAAAGTTAAAGGATGGAAAATGAGTTTCCAAGCAAATAAATCACAAAAGATGGCAAAAGTCATGATCTTAATATCAGAAAAAACAACATTTAAGCTATCAAAAATTTTTAAAAAGATGCAAAAGGATATTACATAATGATAAAAGGCTCAATCAACCAACAAGAAATATCCATCCTAAACATATATGCACCCAACACAGGAGCACTAGCATTTATAAAGCCACTACTAAGTAAACTAAAAAAAGATATTGACTCTAACACTATTATAGCAGGGTATTAAGTACCCCACTAAAAGCCCTAATAGATCATGGAGGCAAATAATTCAGCAAGGAGATCCAGAAGTTATACTTGATATTTGACCAAATGGACTTAATAGACACCTACAGATTATTCCACCCAACAACCACAGAATATACATTCTACTCATCACCACATGGAAAATACTTCAAGATTGATCACATCCTGGGCCATAAATCAAGCATAAACAAATTCCATAAGGTTGAAATATTGCCATGCACCTTAAGAGACCACAATGGAATAAAAATAAATATCAACACCAACTAAATTTCCCCAAACCCCACAAAGACATAGAATGGACACTAAAGAGCATGTTGTTGAACAACTACTGGGTCAACATTGAAATCAAAGCAGAAATTAAAAGATACCTGAAAACAAATGAAAATGAAGAAACATTTTACCAAAACCTCTGAGATGCCATGAAAGCAGTTCTCAGAAGGGCATTTATATCTCTACAAGCAAACATCAAGAAAATGGAAAGATCAAAGTTGAGAGTCTAATAAATGACCTAGGGAAGATGGAAAGACCCCAACTTTAGCAGAAGAATTCAAATATTCAAAATGTTCATATTTGTCATGTATGCTCAAATACACAACATAGAAGACAATAATATCAAAGAAATATTAACAAAACAAAAAGGTGGTTCTTTGACAGAAATAACAAGATTGATGAACCCCTAGCCAGAATGACCAAGAAAAAGAGAGAAAAAGTCCAAATAAACACAATCAGAAACACAAAAGATCAAATCACAATGAACCCTGAAGAAATATGAAAGATTATCAGAGATTACTATGTATATCATGGAAGCAAACATGATAACCTAAATGAAATGGAGGACTTTCTGACATCTCACAACTTTCCCAGAATGAACCAAGAAGACACTAAGACACTGAATAGACCAATAACAACCCAGGAAATTGACTCTGTCATATGAAAACTACCTACAACAAAAAAAGCCCTGGAGTCGGTCTTTACAGCAGAATGCTACAAAATGTATAAGAAATAGCAATCTTATTGAAAGTATTCCAGGTAATTGAGAAAGGTAGAATTCTCCTCAAATCATTTTATGAAACTAACATCACACTGATATCCAAACTGGGTAAAGATTCAACAAAAAAGAGAACTACAGGCCAATATCCCTTATGAACATAGATGCAAAAATCCTCAACAAGATTCTAACAAATCAGATCCAAAAACACATCTCAAAAATCATCCACCATGACCAAGTAGGTTTCATCCTTATGACGCATGGTTGGATAAACATTCACAAGACCATAAACGTAATTAAGTACATTAATAGATGTAAAAACAAGAAACACACGATTGTATCATTAGATGCAGAAAAAGCTTTTGATAAAATCCAGCTTTCCTTCTTGATAAAAACCCTCAAACACCTAGGTATAGAAAGAACATAACTCAAAACAGTAAGTGCCATCTACTATAAACCCACAGCTAACATATTGCTAAATGGACAGAAACTGGAAACATTCCCCCTGAAAACTAGAACAAGACAAGACTGCCCACTCTCAGTCCTCTTGTTCAACATTGTGTTGGAAGTCCCAGCAAGGGCAACTAGACAAGAGAGGAAATCAGAGGTATCCAAATAGGAAAGAGAAAGTCAGGTTATCCCTCTTTGCTGATGATATGGATCTATACCTTAAAAGTCAAGAGATTCTGTCAAAAACCTGCTTGCACTGATAAAAGACTTTGGCAAAGTCAGGGTACAAAATAAATATGCAAAAGACAGCTGCATTCCTATACGTCAACATCAAGCAGGCAGAGACCCAAATGAAAAGTTCAATCCCATTCACAATAGTCGCCAAAAAAGTGAAATACCTCGACATCTTCCTAACCAGAGAAGTGAAAGACCTTTACAATAAGAACTACAAAACACTGCTCAAAGAAATCCAAGAAGACGCAAGCAAATGGAAAAATATTCCATGTTCATGGATAGGAAGAATCAACATGGTTAAATGTCCATCCTACCAAAGGCAATCTACAGATTCAATGCAATACCCATTAAGTTACCAACATCACTCTTCTCAGATCTAGAAATGACAATATAGAAATTCATATGGAAACATAAACGACCACGAATAGCCAAAACAATCCATAGAAAAAGAAATAAAACAGGAGGTATCACATTTCCAGACTTCAAACTTTACTGTGAGGCTACAGTAATCAAAACAGCCTGGTATTGGTATGAGAACAGGCACATAGACCAATGAAACAGGATAGAAATTCCAGAAGCAGAGCCTCAATACCTCAACCAACTCATCTTTAACAAAGCTCCAACGACGACCACTTGGTGGAGGCGAACCTATTCATTAAATGGTGCTGGTAAAATTGACTGATTACATGCAGAAGATTGAAACAGGACCCCTACCTATCACCATACACAAAAATTAACTCTAAATGGATCAAAGATCTAAACATAAAACTTCAAAGTCAAACTAAAAGAATCTTAGAAAATGCAAGAGACACCCTTATGGAAATCGGAACTGGTAGCCAATTCCTGATCAGAACCCTAAGTGCCCCTACCATAAGAAATAAGATAGACAAGTGGGACCTTATCAAACTGACGAGCCACTGCAAAGCAAAAGAAACCGTCAAAAGAGCAGGGAGACAGCCCATAGAACGGGAAAAAATATTTACCAACTGTGTATTTGACCTAGGTCTTACATCTAGGATCTTCAAGGAACTCAAACACGCCAAAAGGAAAAAAACAAACAGCCCTATTAAAAAGTGGACAAAAGACATGAGTAGACACTTCTCAAAAGAAGATATATGGGCAGCCAACAGACACATGAAAAAGTGCTCCGCCTCACACATCACCAGAGAAACGCAAATCAAAACCACATTGAGATACCACCCAACCCCAGGAAGAATGGTCATCATTAATAAAACAAACAACAACAGATACTGGCGAGAAGCAGAGAAAGAAGGATGCTTCTACACTGCTGGTGGGAATGCAAACTAGTGCAACCTCTCTGGAAGACAGTGTGGTGATTTCTGAAAGAACTAGAAATTAACCTTCCATGTGACCCAGCAATTCCCCTATTGAGAATTATACCTGAAAGGACTCAAATCATTCTACAAAAAAGATACCTGCATGTGAATGTTTGTTGCAGCTGTACTGACAGTATCAAAAACATGGAACCAAACAGGCTGCCCCTCCAAGCTGGACTGGATAAAAAAAATGTGGTGCATATACACAATGGAATATTATGCAGCCATAAAGAAGGACAGACATATGAGTTGATCATACTCAGTAATCTATCACAAAAACAAAGAACAGAGTACCATATGTTTTCACTCATACGTGGGCCTCGAACAATTATCATACTATAAGAAAGGGACTAGCAGTAGTAGGAAACTGTCAGGGGAGGGAGGGTGGGAATGGAAGTTGAGGAAACTGCTAGGGGAGGGAGGGGCATACCTCATCAACAAGGATACCTGAATAACCAACGTTTGTATACTTAACCCTGAATTGTGCCCATCTTTAAAATTTAAAAGAAAAATTTAAAAAGTTAACTAACATGTAAAATATCAGACAGATCTGACTTTAAGCTTAAGCTCTTACCATGGAATCATTTGTGTTTGCCATCAGGTAGTCTCATGTGACCAGTCTCGAAGCAAATGCTCACCACTAAAATCAGTCTCCTCATGAACCTTTATGTACTTTACTTCAGAGTTATGCTTTTCTCATCTCCAGGTTCTAGGGTAACATGACTTTGCTTTTTAAAATTTTTTATCTTAAGGATGTGGGGTACAATTCAGGGTTAGGTATACAAACGTTCATTATGTAGGTACCCTCGGCAATGTGACTTTGTAAAGCAAGAGAGAATCCACTGGTATCTCATTAACTCTTGTTTTATTGTTATTATTAGTAGTAATAGTTTACAAGCTATGTGGCATCTTGTTCTTACATTTCTGAAGTAGAATTATACTTGAGTTGCTTTAAACTCTAGTCCCTCCAGTAAAATCCTGGAATGACTCATTTAATTAATTTCTAGGGTAAAAGAACATGTTCCCTTTTGGGCCTAGTCTGATGAAATTAATGCCTACTCTTTCAAAAAATAGGTTGCAATATATTTATTAAATACTATGATTTCAACAATGCAAATGCCTACATAGTATCACTTTTTTTGAATCTAAGGGAAATACATAAACAAAGAAAAGTATTGTCAACTCTAGTTCAGGCAGCTTGGGAAATGATTTTTGATGAAATACTAAAGACACAAAAACATAGTTGTGTACATTTTCTACATTTCTACTCCAAAGACACCTTTGAATGCTTGTTTGCAAATAGCTATCAGCATCTGTTGTCAGAATTAAAATAAGGAAAAGAAAATAATAATAGAATGCATCCATTGCATCTGGGGAAGCTCTATTTTAATTTCCTTTAACTTATTCTACTTAATTTGGCAGTTGGAAACTTTTGTCTCATTTGGTCCCCATAACTCTGCGGTATACATAGCTCAGTGAGCTTAATTTTATTACAGATATTATCCAAATGCTTTTTAATCACCCAAGATCATGATGAGCACCAAGAGGCAGTGTTATTTAACAAAGACACTTAGCAGTGAGCTAAATGAAGCTGGTCCTGATTAACAAAGTTGTTTGAGCTTCCTGCTGCAGTCGCATTCAGTTTTTAAAATTTGAGTTGAGACTGCTATGGCTTGAGTTCTGAGATTCAGGCTTCCTTTAAGTAGGCAGTAAAATAGCCTCAATTGTAATTTATTATTACAATATGTATGATAATTTTCATAAGGCCTGAGAATGAATTCAATTTGGTGCTAATATCACATGAAAGGAAATGGTGGTAAACAATGCTCAGATGGAATTTTTTTTTTAATGGTAAAGAATCCTTAATTCCAAGTTTATTTTGGAATGAAGAGGTCAAATTGAAAGGCACTTAATCAAATCATCAGCTTTTAAAAATAATCGCATAGAAATATGTCAACAAGTTCACTTCGGATGCACCAATTTCTTTGTTGCTAGTTGAAGATATTTATATTTGAAAACTGCTTGTCTTCACTCTCACACTCACGATTATTAATTAAAATGTGACTGGATGAATATGTAATATGATAGAAAATAATTTCAAAGTAAAACTATTTATAGTCACAAATAAGCCTAAAAATAAGGAACGTATAAGACTCCTGGATATTATCATTTGTTTGACTGTTACATATGTTTACTGCCTTAGTGAATATTTAAATGAAGCAAACTAAATATCAAAAAAATAAGCCGGGCTCGGTGGCTCAGTCTGTAATCCCAGCGCTTTGGGAGGCTGAGGTGAATGGATTGCCTGAGTCCATGGGTTCGAGACCCGCCTGGGCAACTTGGCGAGACCTCATCTCTACAATAAATCAAAAATTAGCCGGGCGTGGTAGCGCGTGCCTGTGGTTCCAGCTACTTGGAAGGCTGAGGCGGAAGGATCGCCGGAGCCCAGCAGGTCGAGGCTGTGGTGGCCGGGAGTGGTCACTGCACTCCAGTCTGGGTGACAGAGTGAGACTTCAACTCAAAAAAAAAAAAAAAAACAGTAGAAGCAGATATTTGTATTAAAATAATATTTGCTACAGTCATTGTGCTTGCCAAAAGTGTGTCTGTTTATGCTTTTCCCTGTCCGTTAAAGGAAAAACTCACCTGATGGCCTCTATATCTTTTGTCTTTTGAGTAAGTTGTAAAACTAGAACTTTCATAGAAAAAGAAAATGAACAATTAGAGCTTAGGAGTAATGAGTATGTGAATATAGGACTTTGAATAAGACCATCGTTTCTGTAGTTATCAGTTTAATTCATAGCACATAATGATACTAGCACCTTTGGAGTGTTAGGATTTTTATTGGCCCTCTTGTCAGTCATTATCAACCTGGAGATAACCAAGGAGCAAATCAGTAGACAAGAGAGGGAAAAAGACCACTTCATTCCTTAAACATCCATAAACTAAAGGACTTCACAAGAAGTACAACTGCCAATGTAATGATGTCACTACTTTACAGTGAATAGAAAACTTAATTACACCAAAGCTATATTATTTGAATAATAGTATTTTCATAGCCTCATATGCAAATCTCAATTTTCCTGTTTATTCCCCTATATTGAACTTTTCTATATACCCTACCATTTTTTTTCTTCTAGTATGTAAATTACATGAAGGTGGGAACTGGGACTACTATTTATGTGATCTCAATGCAGAGAAAAGCAGTATATAACTCTTGGTTGTTATGTCTTTTGTTGTTGCTGTTGTTGTTTTTATTAATTATTTTCCCCTCTGACTACAAACTAGCATACAATCAGCTCCAGATGGTTTCAAGTTAAGAGCACAAGAAAGGAATGTAGGTAATTACACCAACCCAATATAATTTTCATTAATATTTCTCTTTAAGATTTACGAATGCATAGTTCTCCTTATTATCTGTGATTTAAAAGTCCTAATTTCACAAATAGTTTTTCCATCACCCATTTAAATTATTATTATTTTTTTTTGAGTTGGAGTCTCACTCTGTCGCCCAGACTGGAGTGCAGTGGCCACTCCCGGCCACTGCAGCCTCGGCCTGCTGGGGTCCGGCGATCCTTCCACCTCAGCCTTCCGAGTAGCCGGAATTACAGGCATGCGCCACCACGCCCAGCTGATTTTTTGATTTATTGTTGAGATGAGGTCTCGCTGCCCAGGCGGGTCTCGAACCCGCGGGCTCAGGCAATTCACTCACCTCAGCCTCCCAAAGGCTCAGGATTACAGGCTGAGCCACCGAGCCCGGCTTCATTTAAATTATTAATGACAATCTTCCTGTTCCACATTATCAAACCTTTATTTCTCAACTATATTCTTCCCAACAAATTTAAACATATAAAATATCTCCTCTCTTTAAAATATTATCAATTTCAACTATTTCATTGCTTACTTTTCCTCACTGTTCCATTAACCAGCACCCCATATTACTTTACTGCAATGATTCCAGTATTACCTATAATAACACTATGTTACTAATCTGATAAATGTCATTTTGTCATCATGTGATCTTTTCTCTCAGAAACATTCAGTAGTATTGTATGCTTCTTCCTAGAAACACTCTTTATTATTATCAAAATATCTTGTATTTCCTCCTAATGCTCTTGATTCCACAGTGTCTTTGCTGGTTCATATTCTACTTGGCTATTGAATACTGACACTTGTCAGGCTTGATTTCAGTTTCCATTTCTTTCATAGCCTATAGTTCTCCCCAAGGCAACCTCATCCACAAAATACAAAGGACACACAATCATATTAATCACCCAGATAGTCTCCTAAAGTTCTAAATCATGTACATATGTTACTAACTCAACATTTTTACTTAAATTTCTAAAAAGCCCCTGAAAACTTCTGGTTTTCAGTTCTAATGTGTAAAGAACTTAACTTCCATCTTACAAAACAAAGCTGAGCAAACAAAACCAATAACTTTCCTTGGGACAATGAGAAAACTGAAGTCTCAGGGGAAACTGCCATCACCAGATAGAGAATGCAGTCAAGTCCAGGGAGTGACAGTGGAAGCCTACTTTTCTGGAGCAGAAGCTGCCGGAGCCAGTAGGTGACAGAATACTTCAAAGACAATTCAGAAAAATTGTTGAAGGCTTTACTTGTACTAGCTTGCATGTCAGAAACTGCTAGGGTCTGCAGTCTTGGGTGGCATCAAAATTTTCATCAATTTTCTCTCCAGAAACCCCACGAGGTTATGACATTCTGCAAAAAGGTGAGTGTAGATCTCATAAAAAGATTAGTAGTTTCCAGCATGTCAAGTGAATTGGGGGAGGATTAATAGATGAAACACAGGGAATTTTGGAGGATGATATAAAACTGTTCTGCATAATCTTGTAATGGCTCATTGATGGAACTACACATTTTTCAAAACCTACAAAACTTCACAACAGAATAAGTGAACCTTAATGTAAGCACATGAAAAACAAGAAGATTCCAGGATGGAATGTAAAATGTGACAAAACAATCTAAAGGTATTAGAAATGTGTAAAACAATCCCACTGAAGGGGTGGTGGAAAACGTATTAACTTGGGTAGCTTGGGAAATGAGTGGAATCTGTAAGCCTAAAGGGGGCAAAAAAAAAAAAAACCCTGCCCATGACTACTGTATCATAATTTATCAAGTCATTGACACCTCTGCACATGGGCAATGGAGCAGAACAATAAGGTAAGTGAAAGGTGGAAGGTGGAAGCCAGACTTCTTACTGTTGGAAGGTGAGGTTACAGATAAACAAGGATAGAATGGCATGCATGGTCCCGTGGACTCATGTTGGAAGCATCAATATCAGTAAATTTCACATAATATTGATGAAGAAGCTTATCTAAAGATATGTATGGATATGTGTAGATACATGGTTAAGGTACATACACATGTCTTTGTTCTGTCATCAGGGAGAACTTAGAAGCAATGATTCTCAGTAACAAGCATGCCTAGTTCCCAGGTCTTGATTTCTCTACCATTCTCCATTGAAAGGAAATGGCTGACTCTAGCACTGTAGAAGGAAATACATAAACAAAACAAAACAAAACAAAAATGCTTATGTTGGCATGGGTATGTCCAAGTAGAAGGAATACAACCCTCTACTCTTTTAAGTACAAGCTGTGATAGTGACTTCTTTCTAAAGAATACCATATAGGAAGGGAGAAAATAAGATATTTTCAAGTATGTGACAAACGTTAACCCCAGCCAGGTGATGAAGGTCACCATATAGTATGTGCTGATATGATGTGATGAAAACTTCACTTTGCCTCTGAGTCTCCCTTTCAAAAACTGATGATCCTGGTCTAATCATGAGGAAAACATCAGACAAATTTTAATTCAGGCATATTCGACATAATAGCTAATAAGTACTTCCTGTCAAGGTCATCAAAAACAAGAAAAATCTGAGAGGCTATTATAGTCAAGAGGAACCTAAGGAGACATAACTGCTAAATGTAATGTGCACAGAATTGGGTCTTAGAAAAGAAAAAATATATATATATCATTAGGTAAAAAACCTAATAAAATCTGACAAATACCCTAGATTTGAGTTCACAACAACCTAAGCTGTTAATAATAGGTGAAATGGGATATAGCTGAACTCTCTATACGATCTTTGCAATGTTTCTGTAAACCTAAATGGTTCTAACATAAAATGTGCATTTTAAGAGTCTCTGAATTTTTATGACAGTATTGTCATAATTTTATGTTTCCTTTGTCACACTTAAAATTGATTTTTACTTAGTCTCTTTGCCAAATCTCATTAAGCTTATCATCTTAATAAAAAATACTGTGTGATATCTGTGACCTTTAAAAAAAAGCAGTATGTTAAAAATAAACATTCCTTTACATCCATGTTTAATAAACTCATAATATGCATATGCATACCACAATATACATAACCAATCTTCTACTGTTGGAAATTAATTTTTTTAAACTGTCATTATTATAAGTTGCAATGTCTTCTTCTTTCTCCTATTACTTCTTTAGAGTATTTTTGTTACATAACTTTTTGTTATGAATACCCTTTAAAAAAATTGTTTCTGTGACACTAGTTTTACCTTCAAGCTGGCATGAATCGAGAACAACAAGCTTTTTGCATAATTAAGATAAATATACCAGGACTAATTTTGTATTTGATGGGTGGTCAAAGTAACTTAGGCAGAGTTTATTGCTCTTGCTATGTTGTTGCTTTCATGAATCATTTACCTTTCAGAGCGGATTTCAACTGTCTCATGTCAGCTGTTCCAACACTTAGCCTTCAGCCAAAACAATCAGATCCTTTACTCAGAGAAAATGTCATATTCGCTGAACTGTCAGAATGAATTAAAAAATGACAAGCAAATACTTTCATAAGGATTGTTAAAGGCGTGAACATGATATATTTTTGAAAGTTTTTGTTAACTGAATAATTTTGTTAGAAAATATACAATATTATGATACCTTTCTTAATATCTTAATTTTCATTTTTATTTTTAACGATAGATTACAAATTGAAGAAAATAGCAAGATCCAATCAAATGCATCTACCACCAAACCATTAAAAGCAAGATTCTACTGACATGTTTCCAAAGCCCAGACTTTAGGAGTGAGTATGGAGGGATGAATTGGCAAATTACAAAGTGATTATTAACAAAGAAAAGTCAAATCGATTGCCAAACTGCGAGGGCAGTTTTGCAAATATTTATTCCAGGGGATATCTACAACTCTGGAAGTAAATTATTTTCATTTAAAATGTATTTATTATTATACTACTCGAATGAATGAGAAACTTTAAGTTGTATCAGCTAAATAAAAGTGGAGTGGTCATCAGTCAGTAGCAGACCTATAAATGCTTTCGTTTTTGTGCAATAATCATTAAATACATCAAGAAAGGCAACATCATATACATAATTACATATTTAAAAATCATGCATTAGTAATAAGGAATATTACAAATGACTATCTTTTACTTGATAAAAGCTTCACTATTTCCCAAGATGCTTGTAAATGTGCTTTGCTCTGTTGGAGATAATACGCTTAGAACGAGCACATTTTCTACCATCTTGTTCTTAATTGGAATTCTCACTATCTTTTTGATTTGAAGAGTTAAAAACACTAATATTACCTTATGACATAATGTAAAATGACTGATTATTCTTACATAACACAATTTTAATATTTCAACATATAGAAGTAAATTCAAATAAAGACAATTTTTAAGTTAGTATAAGATTAATAATATTACTAAATATTCTTCTAAAACTGTAAGTATTTCAAAGTTACTGAATAGAAAATAAAATATGATTCAGAATGAGAAAACTATTCTACTATTTCTTGAAGTTGCTAAAAGCCAAAGTATAAGGGCTAATTTTCTCACTTTTAGAAAAGAAATCATAACTTGCATTTTCAAAATAATTAGCTCGAAATTGCTATGTGCATTACAAGAAACTGAAAAGCAAAATGTGATATGTTGATTTAGGGCATATGACGAATAAATCAAAAAGCCTTTTGTACAATTTCTGTAGCATTGTATGTATTTCCTAATTTTCTTTATATGGTAAGTTGGGATAAAAATAGATGCTTAGTCTATTTAGAAATCCAAATTTTAACTACCTTTAATATCTTTGAGAACCTATTCTCTGGTAAGCACTGTGACTACTTAATGACATATTGTACTTACATAGACTCTTAACCATCACATTATTTAATACAATAATATTCAAGCTACTATTTCAAAGTATTGATAAAAGAATTACACAGAAAACTACCCAACAGGTGAGATATTGCTATTTAATATTGCAATTTAATCATGAATGGTCCTTCTTGACTCCAAGTTGCATGAAGTTTGCAGCCTAATCTGTTTGTTGTATTTATTTTATTTTATTTTATTTTATTTTATTTTATTTTGTCTTGAGGTCTCTTTCGGTAGAGTGGCTATCAATTTTAGCCTTTCCCTGATGTAGCTTCTGGGGATGCAGTCTTGGTTTTTTACAATGTGCCTGTCATGGGAAACTTCTTTACCCAGGTGGATGGCCTAGTGCTTAAATGTCTGACTGAGTAACCTGGTATCCCTTTCTCAGGAAACTTGGTTTTGGTTTTTTTTGTTTTTTGGTTTTTTTTTTGAGTCGGAGTCTCACTCTGTCGCCCAGACTGGAGTGCAGTGGCCACTCCCGGCCACCGCAGCCTCGCCTGCTGGGCTCCGGCGATCCTTCCGCCTTAGCCTTCCAAGTAGCTGGAATTACAGGCGCGCGCTACCACACCCGGCTGATTTTTTTATTTATTATAGAGATGAGGTCTCGCTGCCCAGGCGGGTCTCGAACCCGCGGGCTCAGGCAATCCACTCACCTCAGCCTCCCAAAGGCGCGGGATTACAGGCTGAGCCACCGAGCCCCGGCTGAAACTTGTTTTTAATAGCAGACATTATTGTGGCTTTTGCCTGACTCGTGTCCAGCTTATTCCTACCAAGATAGCCACTCCCTTGAAGAAACTTGACCAGAAAAGAAGTTAGATTTAGGTGTGTCTGTCAGGTGAGACACAGAGGGGACAACTCAACAAAGCACATAAAGGACAAAAACGATGTAATACAGAGTCCAGAGGGAAGAGAGCAACAAGCCACAAAGGGCCGGCGTGAAGCGGGGGGCTGAGTGGGACATGGTGCTCGTGCATTTTGTGTTGCTATCACTGAATAGTGTTTGTGTTGCTTTAAGAGAACATCCAAGACTGTGTAATTTATAAAGAAAAAAAAGATTTTTTTCAGTGCACGGTTCTGCACACTGGGACGTTCAAGAAGTGTGGTGCTGTCCTCTGCTCCGTTTCTGGTAAAGCCTTTGGTGCTGGGTCAAACCATGGCACAAAGTCAAACGGGAAGTTGGCACAGGAGAAGTGGCAAAACCTCAGGAGTGCCCTGACTTTATCACAACCTGCTTTGGTAGGAACTAATTCTTTCCCAGGACAACTAATGTCATCTTGCCAGAGTGAAAACTCACTCACGACTTGAGAGCATCAAGCCATGCTTGGGCTCTGCCCTCATGACTCAGACACCTTCCACTCGACTTCACTTCCCCAAACCGCCGCACTGAGGATGAAATTTCAACAGGGGTTCTGGCATAACTGAATCATGTTAAACTACGGCAGACCGACACCTCAGCTAGCAGGTGGTGGAAAGAGGAAGGCAGGTGCAAGTGGGGAACAGCCTTCATTGGGTCCGGGGTGCCAGCCGAGCAGGTTCTCCTTGGGGAGCTCCACCTGGCAGACTTAGGACAAGCCTGGATGTGTTCCACGGAATAACGCTGTGACTGAGAGATGGTCCCTGTGGCGTACCTGTACAGCCCAGGTAAGGTACACAAGTCAGTGGGCACCACAGTTTAGATCTTTGAATCTCCACACCTTGAGTTGAAATTGGATCCCCCAAGTTGGAAGTGGGACCCAGTGTTGAGGTTTTTAGGTCATGGGAAGGGGGGATGCTTCATGAATGTCTTGATCCTCATGTGAATGAGTGAGTTTTGCTCTGTTACCCTGAGAGCTGGTTCTCCCGCAGCCACCTTGCTTCCTCTTTTGCCACGTGATCTCACACACCCAGGTTCCCCGCCTCCATCCGCCATGAGTGTAGCAGCTTAAGCCCCAAACGGATGCAAATGTCAGTGCCATACTTCTAGTGTAGACTGCATAACAGTGACCCAAATAAATATCTTTTCTTTATAAACGATCCTGCCTTGGGTATTCTTGTACAGCAACACAAATGGACCGAGACAGCGGGGGCAAATGAAATAAGTTGATGGTACATGTGCTATCGGGACGTGATCATGGGATGGGCTTGTACAAAGCAGATATCTGCATCAACCAGATCTGGATCGAGAGGTACCGCGAAGAGGAGGAGAACTGGAAGCTGTTAAAGTTGACTAAGCCTGGCTTCGGGTCTGAGAAAGTCAAACCCTTGTTCAGAATGCCTGACGAGGAAACATAAAATTATAAGAACTAGCCGGGCGGGGTGGCTCAGCCTGTAATCCCGCGCTTTGGGAGGCTGAGGTGAGTGGATTCCCTGAGCCCGCGGGTTCGAGACCCGCCTGGGCATCGAGACCTCGTCTCTGCAATACATCAAAAAATCAGCCGGGCGTGGTAGCGCGTGCCTCTAATTCCGGCTACTCGGAAGGCGGAGGCGGAAGGATCGCCGGAGCCCAGCGGGTCGAGGCTGCGGTGGCCGGGAGCGGCCGCTGCACTCCAGTCTGGGCGACAGAGTGAGACTCCAACTAAAAAAAAAAAAAAAAGATAATATTATAAAAATATTATAGCAAAGACAATGAAAAAATGGGTATGGCAAAGATTATTTAAAACTGAGATGTCTTGTGCAAGATTTCTGACTTGAACTATAACTTGAATTCCAGTTCAAAAGATACTTAAATAATATTTGAGAAAATATTTATTTTGCATTTCTGCAAATAGAATTTTAGAAGTCTAATATGAACCCCATGTATAAGATTAATAAAAATGTCCTCAATTGGCTAACAGAGTCAGGTAAAAACAGCATTAATTTCTAGGTTTTGTATGACAATATCTTTATTTCTTTTGACAGTAAAAACACTATAGGCCTTGGGACATGAGGCTGTCATTTTGAAGACAGGATTCAAGAAAGATGACTCTTGTAACTTACATAATACTGAAAGAAACTTTTAGAGACTGGAGGCAGGGATGTAAGCTAAATTAAACACAGTAGAAATAAAATCGAAATTCTGCCTGTGCCTTTTTAACCTCAGAAAGAGGAAATGGAGACAAGTATAGCATGTCTTCAATGCCTCGGCCTCCTGTATGTACCCATGCAAAAAATCTTATAATAATATTATACTTACAAGGAATTTTGCAACAAAAAACTCAAACAATTACAAAAAACAAGTCTTATCCTTTCAAATTTTTCAATTAGAAGGTATAAGAATCTAAAGTAGAAAACCTCTACTTGCTAATCCTAATTATAGTAGGAATATGTCATTTTCCAACCGTGTAGAAACAGATGAAGTTTAGGATGCAGAAGATTCGATTTAGAGAAATAGAGTTCATAGGATAGAATCAAATATTCAAAAAAATAGAAAAAAGTCTTTGTGAGATCACAATAGTAAGCAGTAGAATATTAGAAAAGCTGCCTGATTTTACTAATGAGGAATTTGATACCCTGGAATAAAATTTAGGCTTTTACATTTCTGAATTAATTCAAACACACACACAGACACAGACACAGACACACATACACACACACACACACACACACACAACATGCATTTGGGTTTAATATTTGAGATTATTATTTTTTTCCTCTTTGGGTTTTTATATGACAATGTCTTTATTTTATGCAGTGTTTGTATGTAAGTTACTAACACATTTTGTTCAGTTTTGTTAGCATTTGGTTTGAAATTGAGAGAAGGCTTATAGATTTCTCAAAATATGAATCCTACATGTAGCCATTAATATGTTTGAAAAATAATTCTTCATATCATATCTCAGTAACCATGTATTCCTCAATATGGTGCTGATAAAGCAGCCAGAAATAGGTATAAGTGAATCAACATACCATCACCTATGCATCAGTGTAAACCATTGCTTACTAATCTCACAAACACACACACACACATACACACACACACACACACACACACATGATTGATTGTCTTATGGCACAAAATACTTCACGAGCAATCTTCAAATCTTTCGTCAGCCTATCTACCATTTAGCCATCAATATGAGCATGTAAAAAAACTTTATCCTCTGAACATTTTGTATACACGTTTTTCTGAGCTCTGAATTTCCATAAATTTGAATAAGATATCCAACATTAATTGATTCTGGATGGTACTTTTTGCATAATTATGATTATGAAGGGTCTGTCAATAAAATTTGGTCTCAATTGTCATATTAATGGTAAATAAAATAGGTTCAGGTGCGAAGATAATAATTAATCTCTTCAATTATTATAATACCGTCATCCAAAGATACACAGCCAAAATAAAAATACCAAAAAAAAAAAATGCGTGGTATTAAAATTTTGACACTTGTGATACTACATCACATTGCTTAACATTGCTTAATAATGTCTACATATCAAAGTTTATCTACATCAATAATTTTACCTTTTACAGGTAATTTCATGTCGCATTATGAAGGACATTGTTGTGATCCTCATTAAACATGTGAAATTGGCAGAATTTCAGAGCTGAAGTGAGTGTTGAGTAGTTAAAGTTATCGCATTTACCCAGATCTTCCTTCTCCTTGTTGAAGTTTTGGAAATATGATCTTATAACTATGTCCACATGAGAGGTACATTCAATTCGTTCATTAAATTGGATAAAGAGTGAACAAAACTTTCTCTGTGCATTGGTCATATTGAATACAGTTAACAGTTGGTGACGATGAAGGAACTGCAGCTACATGTGGGATAAATTTCCATTACCTTTCTCTTTACCAGGGTTTGAGATTATGGGGATATGATGCTTTTTCTCTCGACATGACATGTTTGTTAGAAATCTTGCTCCCTCCCTCGGGTAATGTCACCTCCTTGATTCTTTCTTGATTCAGAGAAAATCCCTTTTTAAATTTCTTAGTCTTTTTTCTTTTGTTTTCATTTCAGGCTTTCTTTTTTTTTTTGATGGTTAATGTTTATATTTTGAGGTAATTATAGATTCATAATCAAATGTAAGAAATAATACAAACTGATGCCATATATCCCTCACCCTGTTTCCTCAGTGGTAGTGCCATGTAAGACTAGAGTGCAATATTACAAACAGAATGCTGGTAAGATTATGTCCAATGAGCAGAACATGTCCATCCCCAAAAGAACCTGTCATGCAACAATGAATCCATAATTTTGTTATTTCATAATACTACATATATGGAATTACACAGTGTGTAACATTTTGATATTGGCGTTATTCAGAATTACTTTCAGTTTATAATTCTTAGGTTGTGAGATGTATCAATCGTTTGTTCCTATTTGTTGCTAAATAATGCCCCATTGATATTGATGCACAATAGTTTGTTTAATCATTTTCTCATTAAATGGACTGAGTGGTATTCAGTTTGGGTTATTATGAATGGAGCTACAACAAATATTCAAGTGCATATTTTTGTGTGAAGATAGGTCTTCATTTATCTGTGCTAATCATCCAAGGCTGCAATTTTTGTGTAGTATAATAGTTTCATGCTTTGATTTAAGAAACTGTCCAATTGTTTTACAGAGTGGTAAAGCATTTCAAATTCCCAGAAGGAATGTCACATATGATGATGTTTCCCTTGTGTCACTACTTTTTATTTTGACCATTCTGAAAAATCAGATAGTGATATCTCACTGTGGTTTTACTCTACACGTCCCTAATGATGCTAACCATCTTTCACGTGATTATGAGTGAAGATCCCCAAAACCAGAACTTATTTATAAAAAAATTGTGTGCTTACTCTTATATGTTTAAACTTCAGTCACCTTCAAAGTGCTCGCCATGTGATGCAATACACCCATGGGGACACTTTTTCCAAGGCTCAAAACAGTTTTTGAGCTTGTCAATTTTGATGTCTTTTAGTGCTTCTGCCACTTTTTGTTTTACCTCTTCTACATTGGCAAGGCATTTCCCTTTGAGGTCTTTTTTTCATTGGGGAAACCAAAATTTGCTCCTGGAGATAATGTGTCAATGGGAAGGGGTAGGGTGGTCTTGGGGGACAAGGGTCGTGTTGCTTTTGGTCAAAAACTGCTGAACACTCAGCTCAATGTGTCCTGGTGCATTGTCATAATGGAGGAACCTGTTACCTGTTTAAACATGTATTCATGTCTTTTGCCCACATCGTAGTTAGATGGTTTCCTTTATTTTTTAAGTTTTGAGAGTTCCTTATATATTAGAAAATATTCCTTTTTGTAACATGTGACTTGCAAATATCTTCTCCCATTCTATAACTTGCCTTTTTTTTTCACTTAAGCCAGATATTTTGCAGAATATTTAAAAAAAATTTTAATGAAATTCAGGTTTTCATCAATGGGTCATAATTTTTGTGACAAGTATGGGAATTCTTTTCTTAGCCCTAGTTGTAGAAGATTTTCTTTTATTTTTTCTACAAGTTTTATAGTTTTACACTTATATCCTTGATTTACCTTAATTAAATTTTCTTAACATATGACAAAAAAAGTTTGTTTTTGCTTATGGATGCCCAACTGCTCAAGCACAATTTGTTGAAAAAGTTTATCTTTCTCTACTTAATAGCTTTTTTACATGTACCTAATATTAGTGTGCTGTACTTGTGTCTATTGTTAAATCTTCCATTTAATTATCCCTGTGTCTCTCTCCACTAATTCCACATAGTACTGATTACTATAACTGTTGTAAGTAGTCTTGAGGTAAATATATTTCTCCCATTTAATTATTATTTAAAAATCTGTTTCAACTATTTTAGTTGAACAATTTTCAGTTTACAATTCTCAGATTGTGCAGTGTATCAATGGTTTTTCTTTGTTTATTATTTATCTATATAATAATTTTAGAATAATCTTGTGTGTTTAAAATATATTTAGATTTTGGTAAAAACTGTGTTAAACCGTTCTATCAGTTTGGAAAGAACTAACAACTTTACTGTGTTGAAACTTTAAACTCAAGAACACAGTACAACTTTCCATTGCTTTAGGTTTTTCTTGATTATTTTCATAGCCACTATGCAATTTTTGCCATGTAAATCTTAGACACAATTTGATAGATTAAACTGACTTGTTTATTTTCTTTGAGAAATTGTATGCCGTCTTGTATTTTTACTTTTGGTGACCAAGTGTTCATTGCTGTTATTTAAGAATACAGTTTCTTTTTGTATGTTGAGCTTGTATCTTGTGACTGAGATTAACTCATTTATAAGTTCTAGAAATGTTTGTTTGTTTGCTTGCTTGGTTGGTTGGTTTGGTTTGGCTTTCTTAAGATTCTTTGCAAATGATGCAGACCTAATGAGGAGCTGACAAGCATCCCAGTATTTAATACAAGTCACAGTGGAAAAAAATAAGAAAAGAGGAAAGTAGCAATATGCTCTCATTTACTTAATGCATGTGAAGTTGGTCTATATCTATATAAATATTAAGTCCATACAATAACTTTAGATGGCAGTAGTCTCACATAAGTCCTCATTGAAAACAAGGCCCCATGGTTCACCTATTGAGGACTTATGTGAACCTACTGCCTTATGAAGTTATTGTATGGAATTAATATTTAATGTGCTGTAAATGTTATTTCGTCATGACCTTCTGAAATAAAATGTATGTGAAAATAATCTACATATTATAGTGATCATAACTGGCACTCATATTCAATGTCAGACAGACATATTCTAGTTTGAATTTTAATTTTTTTTTTTGAGTTGGAGCCTCACTCGGTTGCCCAGACTGGAGTGCAGTGGCCGCTCCCGGCCACCGCAGCCTCGACCTGCTGGGCTCCGGCGATCCTTCCGCCTCAGCCTTCCAAGTAGCCGAAATTACAGGCATGCGCTACCACGCCCGGCTGATTTCTTGATTTATTGTAGAGATGAGGTCTCGCTGCCCAGGCGGGTCTCGAACCCACGGACTCAGGCCATCCACTCACCTCAGCCTCCCAAAGGCGCGGGATTACAGGCTGAGCCACCGAGCCCGGCTGAATTTTAAAATTTCTGGGAAGTTGAGGGCCTGAGATTCTGTGACTTCACTGGAAACTGCTCTATCTTTATCTGTCCTCTTACTTACGTCTCATTACTCAAGATTTATTTTCATGATTCACAATTTTATTCAAATTCTAACCATTTGAACATAAAAATAAAATACTGTAAACTAAAGTCAAGCGAAGATAACATTATATACCAACTACGATAACTTTTTTTTAACAATACAAATATAAAGTGCTGATAAAGATACCAGCAGCTAGACTACATATATAATTCTAGTAGAAATGCCAAATGGTAAACAGCCAGTTCAGTAGTTTCTTAAAAACATAATTTGGGGGGAACTGTATCCTGGACTATAAAACCAGTCTCAATAAATTTAAAAGAAAAAAAAAATCATACAAAGTATGTTCTCTGACCACAGTAAAATTAAATTACAGACTATAAAAAATATATCTTTAAGAAAACAAAGTTGTTGTCAGGATATAAACACACTTCTAAGTAACTGAAGAGTCAAAATAGGAATCAAACAGAAAATTTGAACTGAATGAAAATGAGAATATGAAATACCAAAATTTGTCAGATGCAGCTAATATAGTGTTTATGGAAAAATTATTGCCCTAAACGATAATGTCATAAAAGGGAAAAAGTCTTAAATCAGTGACAAAAACTTCTAATCTAAGACACTAAAGAACAACAAATTTAATACAAAGTTAGCAGACGAAGGGATATGATAAGGATTAGATGAGAAATCAACAAAAGAGTAAACAGAAAAATATTAGACCAAATCAATGAAAACAGAAGTTGATTATTTGTTAAGATCAAGGAAACTGATAACCTTCTAGCCAAACTGATCAAGACCAAAAGACAAAAAACACAAATTAACAGTATCAGGAAGAGGAATGGAGAAATAACTACAGATATGAAGGACATAGAAGAAAAATGAAAAAAATATTATGAACAACTATATGTCAATAAATTCGATAACATAAAATTGATAATTTTTATAGTACAACAAATGTTTGTTTAGCATTTTCATTGTATTAGTATTACAAGTAATCTAGAGAAGATTTAAAGTATATGAGAGCGTGTATGTTGTGCTTATATGCAAATGCGATGTCATTTTATTGACTTTTTGAAAAAAGAAAATAATTGGTAGACCAGAGAGGAGATTCAGTTAGCTCAATCAGAAACGAAAATATAGATATTACAACTTATGCCACATAAATACAAATGACCATCCAAGATTTTTATGAACACCTATATGCAGACAAATTAGATAACCCAGAAGACATGGATAAATTCCTAGAAGCATACAATAAATCAAAAAGATATAGAAACTCTAAATTGAACAATAACAAGTAGCAAAATTGATTCAGTAATTAAGAGTTTCTCAACAACAAAAGCCTGTGATCTGAAGGACTCACAGCCAAATTCTACTAGCTTTCAAAGAAGAGTTGGTGCCGGGCTTGGTAGCTCAGCCTGTAATCCCGTGCCTTGGGAGGCTGAGGTGAGTGGATTGCCTGAGCCCGCGGGTTCGAGACCCGCCTGGGCAACTTGGTGAGACCTCATCTCTACAATAAATCAAAAATTAGCCGGGTGTGGTAGCGCGCGCCTGTAGTTCCGGCTGCTCGGAAGGCCGAGGCGGAGGAATCGCCGGAGCCCAGCAGGTCGAGGCTGCGGGGGCCGGGAGCAGCCACTGCACTCCAGTCTGGGCGACAGAGTGAGACTCCAACTCAAAAAAAAAAAAAGAAAAAAAGGAAGAAAGGGTACCAGTAGTAGTGAAGCTATTCTATAAGTTTAAAAAGAAAAGAATTCTGCCCAATCCGTCCTACGAAGCCATTATCACCCTGATACCAAGCCAGGAGAAGACATAACAAAAAAAGAAAACAACAGACAAATATTCCTGATGAACCTAGCAGATGCAAAACTTTTCACGAAAACACCAGCAAAGCAATTTCAACAGCACATTAAAAAAAAAAAAAACCCTAAACCACAATAAAGTGGATTTTAACCCAGTGATGCAAGTTTGCTTCAACATGCACAAGTCAATACATACAATCCAACACATAAACAGAATTAAAAATCGTATAATCATTTCAATAGATGCATAAAAAGCATTTAACAAAATCCTGCATCCAATCATAATAAAACCCCTCAGAGAAATGGGCATAGAAGGAACAAATCTCAAAATAATAAAAGTCGTAAACAACAAACCCACAGCCATCATCATACCGAATGGGGAAAAGTTGAAAGGATTCTCTCTCAGAACTGGAGCAAGGATGTCCAGTTTCACAGATTCTCTTTTTAGATTTTATTTTGGATTCAAGGGGCTTTTGGGCAGGTTTGTTCCATGGTTTTATTGTGTGATGTTGAGATTTGGGTTTCTACTGAGCCCATCATCCAAGTGGTGAGTGTGGTACCCAATGGGTATTTTTTCAACCCTTGACCCTTTCTTTCCCTTCTTATTTTCTAAGTCTCCAGTGTCTGTTGTTCCTATATTTATGGCTGTGCGTCTTCAGTGTTTAGCTCCCATTTACAAGTGAGAACGTGCAGTATTCTATCTTCTGTTTGTGTTAATTAGGTTTGGATAACGGCCTGCAGCTGCATCCACACTGCTGCAAAGGACATGGTTTCATTCCTTTTCATCTCCTTACAGGTGAGATCATGCCTTGACCTCTGAGAGACGGAGCCTTTGTGGTAAGATAAAATTATCCTGAATGATATTCAAAGTTTATTCCCATTTAAAACTTTAATAATTGACTGTACATACTAGAAAAGCTAAGGATGCTACAAAAAAATGTGATAAAACATTTATTCTTTGGAAAGAAACAGAGAAAATGGTATGTGTACTTAGAAACCCTTGAAAATCGCTAGAATTGCTTTACCTAGAGGTCATGTAAATGGGTTTCATGTGTAAAATGGTTAATCGCCCAGTTATACAAGTAAAATATTTCATTATAGACTATATAAACAATATTAATACCTTTAGAGACAAAAAAAATTTAACTCAAAATGCCATTATCCAAAATTTGTCACTCTTCATTATTAGTGGATTATATTAAATAAATGGAGTTTGTATATTATGCGCAATTTTTGGAAAATATGCACAATATAAATCTTTTTGTCTTTGTAAATTAAATTACATTTTATTCTTATTTTAGAGTTGTGAATTACAATGGAGGGTTTGCAATGTAGCTAGAAGTCTAGAGGTGAAGTCTAGACTTGTAGCTGGAGGTGTACATAGACTTGTACATGGAGGTGAAGTCTAGACTTGTAGCTGGCCCTCTCATCCACTGGTTGTGGACCAGATGACCCTTGTGTTGTCACACACTATCCTCTGTCTTCCTTCTCTGCCTTTTCTACTTGTAGTCTAGAACTGCTGATCCCACCATTGTGCTAATGTGACTAGTGTTCAGGGCCCACTTATGAATGAGAAAATGTGATATTCAGTGCTTTGTTTTTGTGACAGTTCACTTAGTGTGATAGTCTCCAACTGCATCCAAGTTCCTACGAAGGTTTTGATTTTGTTCTTCTTTATGGTTGCATAACATTTTTTCATATATATGTACCACAGTTTCTTTATCCAGTCCCATTTTGATGGGTATCTGGGTTGCTTCAATATTTTTGCTGTTGTGAATAGGGCAGCAATAAACATGCATGAGCGGGTGTTTTTCTGGTAAAGCGATTTATGTTCCTCTGGGTATATTCCCAGAAGAGGGATTGCTGGAGTGTATGGAAGCTCAATTTTAGCTTTTTGAGAAATCACCACATTGTTTTCCATAAAAACTGGACTGGTTTATATTCACACCAACAGTGTAGCAGCATTCTCTCTTCTCCAAAACCACACCTGCGTCAGTAGTTTTTTTTTCACCCCATTTTTTACTGGAGTTAGGTGGTGTCTCATTGGAGTTATGATTTGCATTTCTCTGATGATTAGTAAGACTGAGCATTTTTCCATATGTCTGTTAGCTGCTTGTATGTCATCCTTTGACAAGTGTCTGTTCATGTCCTTTGCCCACTTTTTAATTTTTTTTCCTTCAGTTTATTTGAGTTCCTTGTGTATCCTGTCAGACCTTTGTCAGATGCAGAGCTTGCAAATACATTTTTTCCCATTCCATAGGTTGCTTCTTTACTTCCTTGATGGTTTCTTTTGATGTACAAAAGCTTTTCAGTTTGATAAAATCCCACCTGTCTATCTTAACTTTTCTGGCGTTCACTTTTAGGTACTTGATCATGAATTCATTGCCTACTCTGATGTCCAGAGGGTGTCCCCTACATTGTCTTCTAGGATTCTTATAGTTTGAGGTTTTACACTTAAGTCTTAATTGATTTTGAGTTAATTTTTGTATTTAGTGATAGATATGAGTCCAGTTTCAATCTTCTGAATGACTAGCCAGTTTTCCCGGCACCATTTGCTAAGTATAATTTATTTTCCCCGGTGATTATATTTGATGGCTTTGTCAAAGATGAGTTGGTTGAGGGAGGACGTTTTTATTTCCCGAATCTGTTCTGTTTCATTGGTCTATGTGCCTATTTCTGCACCAATCCTATTCCATCTTGATATCTGAAGCTTTGTAATATAAAATAGGATACCACCAGGTTCGTTCCTTTTGCTGAAGATTATTTTGGCTATTCATGCTCTTTTTGACTTTCATATAAATTTCTGTATTGTTGTTTCTAGGTCTGTTAAGAATGATGTTGACATTTTGATGAGTATTGTATTGAATCTGTAGATTACCTTTGGTAAGATGAACAACTTGACAATATTGATCCCTCTAATCCATTATCATAGATTTTTTTCCCATTTGTTTGTATTATCTTAATTTATTTGAGCAATGTTGTATAGTTTTCATTGTAGAAGTCTTTCACTTCTCTGGTTAGGTGGATGCCAAGGTATTTCTTTCTTTTTTTGATGACTATTGTGAATTGGGTTGTGTTTTTTATTTGGTTCTAGCCTGATTCCTGCAGGTATACAAAAATGCAACTCTTGCATATTGGTTTTGTAACCTGTGACTTTACCAAAGTGGTTTATTCATGCAAGGAGGTTTTTGACAGACTCTCTAGGTTCTTCAAGGTATAGAATCATATTGCTCACAAAGAGGGATGGTTTAACTTCCTCTTTTCTTATTTGAGTACCCCTGATTTCCTTCTCTTGCCTGATTGATCTGGCTAGGACTTTTTTGTTTTATGCTGAATAGGAGGAGTGAGAGTAGGCACTCTTGTTTTGTTCTAGTTCTTAGGAGGAATACTTCCAGCTTCTACCAATTAAGCAAATGTTGGCTGTAGATTTGTATTTAGTGATAGATATGAGTCCAGTTTCAATCTTCTGAATGACTAGCCAGTTTTCCCAGCACCATTTGCTAAGTATAATTTATTTTCCCCGGTGATTATATTTGATGGCTTTGTCAAAGATGTGTTGGTTGAGGGAGGAGATCATCTTATTATAGATCATCTTATTATTTTGAGGAATGTTCTAACATTTTTTAATTTTTATTTTAAATACGTGGGGTACAATTCAGGGTTAGGTATACAGATGGTCATTATACAGGTAAAGTTTTGGACTCACTTTTTGAAAATGATTTTTTAATCATGAAGGGTTGCTGAATTTTGCTTTTCGTGTGTCTATTGAGATTATCATGTGACTCTTGGTTTTCCTTCTGCTAATGTGCTGAATTGCATTTGTGGTTTTGTGAATGTTGAACCAGTCATGTATTCCAGGAGCGAAGCCCACCTGGTCATGGTGGATGAGCCTTGTAATGTGTTATTGAACTAATTTGTTAGAATCTTGTGAGAATGTTTGTGTCTATGCTTATCATGGAAATCGACCTATATTACTCTTTCTTTGCTAGGTCTTTGCCAGCTGTGGGTATCAGTATGATACTAGCTGCATAAAATGAGCTAGTGAGAGTTCCTTCCTTCTCAATTTCTGGAATATTTTCAATAACATTGATATCAGCTCTGCCTTACATGACTTTCATAATTCAGCTAAGAAGCCATTTAGTCAGGGAATTTTTGATGGGAAAGTTTTTTATAACTGAGTCAATTTTCTGGATTGTTATTGGTCTATTTAGAGTTTCAATTTCTTCTTGTTTCAACCTTGAGAGGTTGTGTAATACCAAGAAATCCTTCATTTTCTCTAGGTTTCCTAGTTTATTTGCATACAGGTTTTCATAGTAATCTCTGATAATCTTTTGAATTTCTTCAGCATCAGTTGTGACATCATCTTTTCGGTTTCTAATTGTGTTTATTTGTACTTTTTTTTTCTCTTTATTTTTGTAAGTCAGTCTACCCAGGGGTCTTTCAATCTTATTTATCCCTTCAAAGAAATTCCTTTTTGTCTTGTTGCTTCTTTCTATAATATTTTTGTCTTACATATCCTAAAATTATGACTTTATCTTAATCTGTATTTTTCTACTGAAATTAGAATTTAAATGTTCTTGCCTTTCAGCTCCATTAGGTGTGATGTTAGCCTGTTTACTTGTGATCTCTCTATTTTCTTGATAAACACATGTAATGCTATAAATTTTCCTCTCATTCCTGATTTTATGGCATCCTAGAGATTCTGATATGTCTTTATTTTTGTTTGTTTCTAGGAATATTTTTATATCTGTCTTGATTTCTGCATGGACCCAATAGTCATGCATCAGCATGTTGTTTAGTGTCCATGTCTTTGTGTATTTTGGGAGAATCTTTTTGGTGGTTATATTTACTTTTATTTCACTTTGATCTGAGAAGATGCTTGGTATTATTTCAACCTTTTGGAATTTGTTCACGCTTGATTTTATTAATCTTGGAGTATATTCCATGTGCTGATGAGTAAAATATGTACTCCATAGTTGTTGGGTGGAATGTTCTATAAATGTCTATTAAATCCATTTTGTTCAGTGTCAAATTAAGATTCCAGATCTCCCTGCTGGTTTTTTGCTTCAATAATCTGCCTAAGGCTGTTAGTGGATACTGAAGTCTCAGACTATGATTGTATGAGTGTCTATGTCTTCCCTTAGTTTACTTAGCAATTGTTTTCTAAAACCAGGTGCTTTTGTGTTGGGTGCACATATGTTTAAGATGGATATGCCTTGCTGATGGATTGAGACATTTCTCATTATATAGTGTCCTGTGTCTTTTAAAGATTTTATTGGTTTTAATATTGTTTTGTCTAATATTAGAATAGCTACCCCCTTCTTATCTATTTTCCATTTGCTTATAAAATAATTTTCCAGCTTTTTACCTTGAACCTGGGGTGTCTTTTGCAGTGAGATGAGTTTCTTAAAGTTAGGAGAATGTTGGATCATGTTTATTTATACAGTTTGCTACTCAACGTCTTTTTAGTGGCATATTCAGTCCATTTACATTCAAGTTAATTATTGATATGTGAGAGATTATCTCTGTTATAATATTCATTAGGATTTGCTTTGCCTTCCTTTTATTTTCTTTTTTATATTATATATAATATATGCCGGAGTCCAGCTCCAAGAGAGAGTCAGGGCCTGAATGGGGAGAATTGGGAATGGTGAAGAAGAACGACAGGAGTCACCTTCCGGGGTAGGGTTCAAGACTCTGTCAATTTGTATTCAATTCTTACAAGCTTATATAGTTTTTTTACTGACCCCCCACCCACAAAATGTATCCCATGTTACACATTAAATGTTTATATCATGTTTTTTTCTTTTGTTTATGGGGAAGTTGACCTTTACAAGTTTCATTTTGCTCCTTCCTGCTACCGGTGGTGTAACAAAATACCAGCTGCCAAGAATTTATCAGCCACATCCTGTGACCTCTAGGCCAACTGAATCTCTTCCCTTCGCTATTCTATTTCTTTTCCTTTACTAATCTATTTTCTTAATTCTACCCTTATATATACTTTTAGCAGCAATATATTGACTTGTTTTTTCTATATAACCACCCTTATCTTACCCACTATGAATTGAACTTCTTAATTCTAATTGCCTTATCTATATTACTTGCTATTTTCTTATCACCTATTTTACATTTTATATTTCTAAACAAAACATGTCTAAATCTACACTTATATATGAAATTAATCTTACTTCTAATCCTAAATGTATTTAATTTTAAACCTATATTAAGTGTATATAATTTTGTTCACCTTAAAACTTAATTATTTCCTATTCCTTCTATTACCTACATTTAACTAATACCTACATCTATGATAAACATTTATCTTTTAATTATAACTGCTATTTAATTCTAATACTTACTTTAATTTTAACCCTCTTTCTAATTAAACTATAATATTTCTTAAATCAAAAGGCATGTCTGTGACTTGTTTTTCCCGAAAACACCTGTTTTTGGAGATACTCTGTCTCAGTTTCTCACTTCTTCATCAATCACAACTGTCAATGTTGTTACTTATAAAGGGTATGAGGAAGTACTTGTTTTTCCTTTTTTAGCTAAAAGTTGCAAAATTTCATGGGAAAGGGGGTAGTAAAAACATTCCCTTTTTCCTTCAGGGGGGAAATTTTTGCTGTTGAACCCTTTTTACATTTCTATAGGTTTCTATAGGTTTACTGCTAATTCCACATCCTTGCACATTCTAGCTAATTGTTTTATTTATCAAGGGAAGTGTTTTTGAAGCCTAAGCACACATTCCTTTAAGACCAAAAGGAGTCCTTCAATAGGATCCATGGGGCTCTGCCTCCATCATGGCCGCTTCCCATTGGGGCTCTGCTCCCAGTCCGCGTTTTTCCCATTTTCGGGTAACCTCCATTTTGCCTCTTTAGGGGTTGTGGCTTCCGGCAAATATATACACATTTTAAATGTTGCAAATTATCTGCATGCTCTGTTAACTCTGTGCTTGCCTGTGTTTCTGTGATGGGTATAACTGTTCTTTTGTTTCTGTGTTCAAGACTTTCTTACGATCTCCTGGAGGGCTGTTCTGGAGGTAGCATATTCTCTTAGGATTAAATGTCTAGGAAAGATTTTAATTCTTTTTATCTGAAGAACCTTAGTTTGGTGGGGTAGAAATTCCTGTCTAAAATTGCTTGTTTTTCCAACATGTTAAAAATGGGACTCTTGTCTCAGCTAATAAGTTTGCTGCAAATCTGATGGGTCTTCCTCAGTAGGTGGTCTGACCCTTCTGCCTAGCTGCCTTTAGGTTTGTTTTTTGTTTGTTTTTGGTTTTGGTTGTTGTTGTTGTTGTTTTCCCTTCATGCTTACTTTGTGGAGGCAGGTTGCTATGTGTCTCAGGAATGGTCTTTTCATGTAATACTTTGTAGAGATTCTCTAAATCTCTTGCACTTTGATGGTCACCTCTCTACAAGATATGGGAAATTTTGGGGGATGACCTCACAGAAGATTTGTTCCAGAGTGTTCTCCGTTTTCTCTTCTGTTTAAGGAATTCCAGTAAATCATAGATTTGGATTCTTTAAGTAGTCTCACACATCTTGTAGGCTTTGCCTATTCTTTTTTACGTTTTTTCTTCATATTTCTCACAGACTGAGTTAGTTAAATATTTTGGTCTTTGAGTGCTGAGATTTTTTTCTCTGCCTAATTGAGTCTGCTCCCTAAATCCCTTTTTGTGCTTTGAAATTCCAGGTAGAAATTCTCCATTTCCAGGACTTCAGAATGAACCTTTCTTACATTGGTTAAATAAACTTTTACTTTCTGCATAACTTGGTTGAGTTTTGTTTCTATTTCTTGTGGTTTTACTCATTCATTTTAGCCACACAATATTTGAATTCTGTGTCTGTCACTGGGTACAGGTTGTTCTGGGGGGCTTCAATTGATTGGTGACTGATAGCTACTTTTTTAGGTGTTGTCTCTTTAAGGTTTTGAAGATTGCCAATATTTTTTGTTGGTTTCTCCTCATCTGTGAGGAGCAACTTTTCTTTCATTATTTATATTGTTTAATTTTGTTGTTTCATAGTTTGATAAGGTCCTGATGTCCTAGGGCCTTTTCTGCCATTCAGAATAGTTAACTTAAGGAGAGAGATAGAAGCATTCACTTCTGCTCTGACACTCATGCTGTTCATTGCTCCACTCTCAAAGTGACTTTCTGATGCAGAGGTTTTCCCATGGTCAGAATCATCAGACAATTTCTGACCCTGTTGGGAGCTCAATGCATGGACTGAGTGGGAGCAATGTGCAGCTGTTCACCATTCACAGCCCAGAATGGATGCCTCCACTTGGAAACAGAACCGCCAAGGGCCTCTCATATCTTCCTTTCTCTGGACCAAGTCTGTGCTCAGTACTGGACAAGCAGCTATTTCCTTGTCATGGAGGAAACTTCCTGGTCAGGAGGGGGAAACTGGTTTCCAGATGCTGGTTGCAGGTAGTGAGTGGGTTTAACTGAGAAGTCAACTTTCCTAACCGGAGCTGGCCACCAGGCACGGCCAGCAGGAATGTGCTCTCAGGAAGCTGACTTGCACAGATGCTGAGAGCACAGGTGTAGTCCCAGCTCTGTGTGGGTTATGCATTTGGGGGCTGACTTGTACTGGTGCTGAGAGTACGGGGTAATCCAAGCTCTCCATAGGGCATGCACTTGAGGCTGACTAGAGGCAGTTTTGACAGCTCAGGTGTATTCTCAGTTCCATGTAAAGCATGCACTCTGTTGGTGCAGGTGCTCAGAGTGTGAGTAAGTTCCCAGCTTTACATGGGATTCAGTCACACACCATTGTGCCCAACCAGGTTTTCTCTTGTGTGGGACCTACAACTCATACATTTTTTTGGAGAAAAAGAAATGACCCAGACAATATCAGGCGCACTCATCTCTCATACTCAAGGCAGAGATGTAGGTTCAATTCTGGCCTGGCCCAAAACAAGTATGGGGCATCCCTGTTCCAATAATGGTTGTCCAACTTCTCTTCTCCTATGTCCCAGTGTCTTCAAAGCATCTTCTAGGGGTGCAGGGTGTTTCCCCCCAAATATTTTTCAGGTTACCTGAGTTTACCAGTGACTGGGTCCATCTTCCCTGTTCTGCTAGGAGAGAGAGGCACAAGTCACCTACTCCCCAGTGACTATTTTGGATCTCTTCTCATTTTTTTTTCTTAAGGTATAGAAATGCTTACTAATAGATCAAGCATTTTTTTAAAAAATTTTATTGGATAGTCTTTAAAAAACAAAGGTTTTATACGTATATACAACATCATTTGGAATAAAAATAATATATATTTTTCATCCTATAACTTAAATATTTAGGGTGGTCTTAATTTTTCATTATTAAAATATTTTCATAGAGAATATCCTTCTAAAAATGTCAAAAAATTATTTTTATATATTTCCCAAGGGGAGATTTTCTGAGGTGAAATTTTTAAAAAAAACTATTCCAGCATAATATGCCCTTCTTACAAATTGCTAAATGTCTTTTCAGATCTTTACATAAGTTTATACTTTTTCCAGCATGTTTATTATAAAAGTTTATTTCACATTGTACAATTAGAAATATTGCCAATTTTTGCTTTATTATTATCTTTTAAGGTAGTTGACATTTTGATAAAAATATGAGATTTAATTTTAATTCTAATTTGTATTAAATTTATTATAAGTAAGGAGATAATCAGTAAAACCCAAGAGTAAGGTAGTAGTAAATGTCAGCCGTTCGAGAAAATAAAGTAAAAAAATGTTTCAACAAGCAAAAATGTGTTTCAGATGCTTTGCTAGCCAAGTAAGTAGCATTTGCCTTAACATTTATTTTGAAAATATAAACACTTGAGAGGATTGTATAATAATTTCCTCTCTTTCTATCTCTCTATATGTATATATATATTACATACATTATATGTAATATAATAATAATATGTTACATATATTATATGTTGCATATAATATTATATAACATATAAAATATATACTTGTGTGTAAGTATATATATATATATAACACAGAAGTATGTGTGTGTATGCATATATATACACATTATATATATGAATCTTTGTCACGTTTCTTGGATAAAATTTGAGCACATCATGGCAATTAAGCACTAAATATCTTACCACATATATTCTATGAAAAAAGATATTTTCTATACAATCACGTTTTTTATTACACTTTAGAAAATTAACAATAATTCCATGATACCTTCTTATAAATGGCCAAATTTAAATTTCTTTAAAATGCTTTCTATATATTTTTTAGAGTTGAAAGTAAAAATTGAGGATCCGAATCCAACCAATTTTTACACAATCGATTTTTTTTACAATCATTGCTATCTGCTAATCTACAGATACTCCAAGAAACCACTCCCCACCTCCATCCCTTTCATACCAAAATCTGAGGATGCTCAAGTTCCCAATATAAAACTATTTAGTATTTGCATATAACTTACACATATCCTTCTGCATACTTTAAATCATCTCTAGATTATTGATAATGCCTAGGAAATGTAAATTTATATAGTTATTTTATGTGTATTATATTTTGTTATTGTATTGTTATTTTTATTGTTTCTTGCATAAATATTTTCCATTCTCAGTTGAATCTCAGATGCAGAAGTTGAGGAGACAGAGAGTAAACCGTATACTGTTTTATCTCTCTTCTCCAGGTATTTTTACTTACTTCACAATAAGTGTCCACGGATGCTTATGCTGTCTGTCTTTTACACTCCTTTGATCTCTATTACCCTTTCAAAATTTGTGTTTTTGAAACTTTGGACATTTTTATTTATCCCCTCAACCTTCTCTTTCAGTCAAATTTGTTCTTTCTTTAGTACCTAGTAATTCAGCTTTCATGACACACAGGATTGTGTCCTCTTCCTCAAATTTTCTTAATCAACTTTTTTTATAGATTACCTCATTTGTTCATTTCTATTCTGTTTTTTAAGATTTAGTTTTAGATGTTCTGTAATAACTTCAGTTGTCTGTTCAATGAAATTTAATTCCTGCTTAATACTTTTTTGTCTTTTTTTTTTGGTTGCTATTTGGGAGTGGTATTTTCAGTTGAAAACTTTGGTTCTTTTTTTCCTCTTTCGGATGGACAGGCAATTATACATTTTTGCCTCTCCTTTCTTGTGTGATTTAACAGGTCTATGAGGCTTTGGGGACAAGCAACATTCTATGCACCTATGGGAAGTGGTAAAAATATCAATTGGATTATTATTTTTTTAGGTCAGATTCCTCCTTTTGTGTTGGAACGGTGACGTGCAGTCTGTTTACTGAATGACCTCTGTGTGTGTGAGTGAGAAATGATAGGATTTGTGATTTTTTTTTGTACATCCTTTAATTTCTGTCAGTTGCTTCCTTCTTCCCTTTTCCTGTCAAGCATGAAACGAAACTTTCTCCTTTGGTTTAGTCTCTTAGCATCCAAAGCCTTTGGTCTAAGCAAGTGCACTATACTCTCCTGATTAATAGGAAAGGAGGCGTCAGTGTTTAAAAAACGCTTTTAATGTTAAATGGGGCTTATCTTAATTTACTAAAAGCAAAATGTATTTGTTTTTCTTTTATTGCTATCTACTGCAAAGCCATCCTTTGCAGTTTTAAATGGACCTCTTGCTACCTGTGAACTGTTCTTTCAAAGCCAAAAATAAATTGAAACTCCCTTCAAATCTTAATTGACTCAGATGTTTAATCTGCACAATAAGGCCAATAACCCTGATACACTTCACAGGACTGCGGAAAGAGAAAGCAAATAAAAATCACAAATACACATACAATTGTAAAGCTCTTATAAATAAAATACAGCCATATAAATGCAAAACAACAATAATAATTGTAATTGCTTTTTGAACAGTAGAATTTTAGAATGCAGGTTTTGGTAAATACCTCTCCTCTTTGTGAATTCACAGTCATAATAGAGTAGATAATTGTGTTTTCTCAGGTTTCATGTCAATAGCCAACCAGAAGAATGGGAAACAAGCTTTTTATGACAGTACACACATTGTTTGAAGAAAGCCAACAGAAATGAATCCCCAAGTCCTCGTGACCTATTTAAATAATTTTATATTTCTACTACTGCTTTGATTTTTTGATTTGTCTTTGTTGTTTCAACTCTAACATCTAAACCATTTTCTTGATGCACAAACTTTGCCAGGATTTAAAGTCACTTATCTGCTCTACCCAACCCCACAAATTCATCCAGGCTTCAGACTAGGGACACCTCACTGTTCCTGGGTTACAAAATGTTATTTTGCTCTTCTGAGCTTTTGTTTGGTCTTCTCTCTCCCAGACTTCATTTTTTTCATTATTTCCTCTCTCATGATCTTTCTTAGATACCACCATGAAGTACTTGATAATAATTGTATTAGGAAAACATCATCTTGGCTAACAGAAAGCACATCTTGTCTCTACTACAGCCCTCCTCAAATCGCATTTCCACTATGGTATATCACTTGAATCACTTCTCTCTCCTGACAATTTGAAGAGAGTATATTACCTTATTTTTTTTCTCATAATATTGCTCAGTTGAGTGGTACAGAGATGTCCAATACATGTTTAATAATTGAGAGTAACCCGAGACCCTTTCTTGGGAAAATAGAGGAGGACATTTTCATTCTGTTTAAATGTTAGCGGCTTGAGACAAAATTTCCCTCGGGACTTTAGACAATACCAGAAAGATCAAAAATCTCATTCATGATTTTCAAAGAAAAATCTCACACACAGAGTCAGGTTAGTCTTGTTGATGTAGAACATAGGATATAGGTAAATATCTAATAATACTTCCCTTGCATTAAATTGAATAACCTCTAGTGTGATTTCACAAAAAGATGCTTTGTACGTTCTCAAAATTAGACTAAGAAAGTTAAGAAACTATACACAACTATACAACCCATAGAAATACCAGATAACAGCTGGGCTCGGTGGCTCAGCCTGTAATCCCGCGCCTCTGGGAAGCTGAGGTGAGTGGATTGCCTGAGCCCGTGGGTTCGAGACCCGCCCGGGCAGTGAGACCTCATCTCTACAATAAATCAAAAAATCAACCGGGTGTGGTAGCGCATGCCTGTAATTCCGGCTACTTGGAAGGCTGAGGAAGAAGGATCGCCGGAGCCCAGCAGGTTCAGGCTGCGGTGGCCGGGAGTGGCTACTGCACTCCAATCTGAGTGACAGAGTGAGACTCCAACTCAAAAAAAAAAAAAAGAAATACATATCTTTTTAAATGTAATTAGTACCTCAGTTTAAAAGAAAGGAAAGAAATCATCAGGTATCAAACACACAAAACTTAAAGATAGCCTGGTAACCTTCTAACCTAATATAAAACAAGACTGAGAACAGACTAGAAATGACTTTTTACCTACTGAATTAGCACACTTACAGAGAAAACTGTGCCTTAGATATGTGTGAAGTAGGAATCTGAAACTGAAATCCCAGCAAAAAAAACGGAAACCAGAAAGAGTTGCCCTCTTAGGGGTAAAAAACTTAAAAGGAAGACCACAGCTATAGGGAATCCATGAGGAAGCTTTTCCCAGTATCAGGTAAATGAGTAGTAAAATAAATCTCCCTTGAGAAATGGAATCTCCAAGTCGGTGGAATCGAACTTTGCACTATTCCCATTATACAGAAACTCCATGCTGAGATACCAATCAAAAACTGGGCTCAGACTGGGCTTTGCACATCCATGTTGTAGACACAATTTCATAGCCAAAGGAAAGACACCAAAGAAGAAAACCCCATGGGTAAATATGACCTCATATCCACACACAGAAATTACATACCATATGACCAATTAATCCACCAGACATAAAAATTGTAAAACATACCAAACATGATGCCGAACACCACAAAACTAAAAAATAATACATTTCAAACATATAACGCTATAAAAACCAAGCAGTCCTGATGCAAAAAAAAATATGAGAATGTATAAAACATAATGGAAGGGCAGAAGATCATGAAAAAATAGATCGGTTTTCAAAGAAAGATCTGTAGCAGGAAAGAGGAAAGGAAATATTTAAGCAACATAAGCATGACCACTATAGTCTCTCTCTGTGTAGCTGGTCATGAAACCCTACTCATAATCATAGCGACCGGTTCTGTCTCTGACTAACCCATGTTCTTGTTATCCTCTTCGACATCCTCGGTTCCTCAGAACTTTTTCCTCGTGACTCAATTTGTGTGGCATCCAAGGCCTTAGAAGTGGTCTTTTGTTTCGTTTCAGTTTTCATTTAGCTGACAAAACATCCAACTGACCTTTATTAACCAATATGAGAACATGCAAAGGTGTTCAGATACATCCCTCAGAATAAGCACATATTTCTTCGTGTACCCACTGTGCAGCATTCGTCTCGTTTCTCCACGACGATCATGATTATCCCAGTCACTTTGGTTGACTCCCACTCATCCTTTTGAGCCAGTGGCATGGAAGACTGCAGTCAGTTATGTCTCAGCTTCAAAAACTCAATTTTTGAGACCGTTACTGTTGTCTATGGTGGCAGCAGTCTGCCCTCAGCCGTCAGGACCTTTGAGCTCATCAAGTCCATAACTGAGGGGTCCGGGAGCCAAAAGTTACACTGTGTATGAAGTAATAGTGAAAGAGAGTGTGCGTATTTACCATCTCATTGGTATTCCAGCCATAGGGAAATTGCATCAGACATTGGGTGCTAGTCTGAAATGTATATTGCATCTTGAAGGAAAGTTCATCAATATCTCAGAGGGTCGTCTTCCCTTTCAAGGATGTATTTTATGGTAAAGAAATACCAGCGAGTTCCATAAGTTTGAGCCCATTTCTCAACCTCTTTATTTATCACATGAATACATTGGTAAGAGATGATCTTATGCGAGATCCCATGCTAATTAATGAATGTCTGAGCTGTCAAAAGTCCTGTGTGCTAGAAACAGAAATAACGTTCAAGAATAAGTTCATATTTCCCTAAAGATGAATCAATATGTTCTCCACAAGCAAAAGGGAACAAAATAATCAACTTTCTGTCAAATGGCTTGTAGGTCTTCCTGGTAGAATGGTACCAGTCAGGCGCTCGGTGTTAGCTTTTGTTGTTGGAAGTTTTAATACTCAGCAGTGGTGTCTGGGAAATCAATTCCAGGACAGGGAATTCCAAGTTGTTAGGCTCATCAAGACCCCATCTCAGATGCTTTGACCACTTTTTCAGTGAATGCAGTTAGCAAGCACCAGGGTGCTGGAAATAAAAAGCCAATAAACATTCACAAGATGGGTCATCTTCACCAACTGCTAATTGAGAACTTCTGTCACAGTGTATGACCTCTGATGGACATTTGTATTAGACGTGCATATCTTTATAAAACTAAGTCTATTCTAAGTAGTCTGTTCACAGTCTCCTCTCCTTCAGATATTATCTGCTTTCTGTTTTTTTTCCCTGAATCTCTAGACAACTATGAATCAGGATAGATTCATGAGTCCAGACCAATAGATTATTAACAACATTCGACTATAGACTTTCCTCTGCATGTTATAGAGCAAAAAAATGCTGAATGGTTCAGTCTAACCTGGTTTTTTACTTATATAAAACTAGATAACTTGCATAAGTGAGACATTCTTTAATGGGTGATGCTCTATTTAGATTCCTAGCTCCTGGTGTCACTCTCAGCTTACAGATATTCCTCAAAGGCAACAGTTATATCCATCGAGCCATCAAGGCCTTGGATTTTAGAAACTATACTTGTAAAGAAGCCATAATGGTGGTGCTTCAAGAAACATTATGTTTTAGGTCTGTCAAGTACCAGGCAGGACACCCTAAAAAAAACCGAATTATTTTTCGGAGGCTGGGCCCCTTGTAGCACAGTGTGTTCCCTGCTAAGTAAGTGTTTTAGAGACCCATTGGCATTAGTGTCCCAGCGAGCATTGTTGTAAGAGACTGAATTTTGGTTTCAGCGAATTTTTTTGGAGGTCCATTCAGTGAATTAACCCATTTCATGATTGGTGATTTACGAGCATACCGACCCACACTGTGTTGAGTGTTCTGCAGTTTGGGGCCAAAAACGGCATGACCCTGAGTTGCACCTTCCCTGTTCACCCTATCTCACCCCAAGCGATTTTCTTTGTTGTTTCCCCTGCTGAAAAACGTCCTCAAAGGGAAACGTTTGGCCAAAATGGAAGACGAAAAACAAAAATGGCAAAAGCACTAAAAGGCATCAAAATCTATGAGATCAAAGACTGTTTTGAGCAGTGGAAAAAAGCATCTCCATAGGTGTATTGCATCAAACGGAGAGTACTTTGAAGGTGACTAAAGTTTAAATAGGTAAGAAAAAATACACATTTAAAAAAAATAAATAAATTCCAGATATTCTTGAGTCTCTCCTCACGTGTGTCAACATAGACTCCATTACCACCTTATGAAATATTTCCTGGTTGAACGTATCTCAAGAAGGCAGAATTTGATATTTTAGATAAACAAACATCTTGAGAGACCTTTTTTTTTTTTTTTTTGAGTTGGAGTCTCACTCCGTCGCCCAGACTGGGGCGCAATGGCTGCTCCCGGCCACCGCAGCCTCAACCCACTGGGCTCTGGCGATCCTTCCACCTCAGCCCTCCACCTAGACGGAATTATAGGCGCACACTACCACGCCCGGCTGATTTGTGATGTATTGTAGAGATGAGGTCTCACTTTCAGGGACCAAATAGGCAACAAAAGACTGCAGTGAAATCTATGCTAATTACTAGGAAACGATAATACAGATTAATTAAAATTAATTAGTAGGGAGCAATAACAGATTAACAAAAGAAGTCATCAGTTGACTGTTTACTAAACGTCAGGAACTGTGCATTCACATCCATGACCGTACCGAATTTTCTTAACATTTCCGCCCTTGTTGAATCTCAGCAGTATTCCTGCATGTTTTGGCAGTGTTATTCACCTTTCACAGATGAGGAAACTGAACCTGCATAATTTAAGGAGGTTTCCCAAGGTCACACAGAGCATATGCGACAGCACAGTGGTGTAAAAGAAAGCCTATACCCTTTAAAATTCGACTCATTTTTTAAAAATGGTATCTGGCAACTCTTTCTTGATCAGAAATGGTTGATATTGTATACTCTCGCACCTACAAAGGTAGACAAGTTTGGTGGAAGTCTTATTTCCTAATTGCTCTTGTGTTAGGGCAGCATTAAAGTTAATATTTTTTGTATACACACAATCTGGCAGTAAAGGAGGAAGCCCAGAGGCTTGCTGGTGGCAAAAGAAAACCATTTTACGCTTAAGAATTCTTCAAGCATGAGCATGGCAGATTGTATAAAGGATGAGGCTGCTGCGTCCTTCTGCATTCTGCCCCTCATATTAGCTGTGATCTTTTTCTAGTTCAAGGCAAAACCCATTTATCTGAACCCTGCCTCCTTTCCCACTTTGATTAGCATTGCCCTTGTAAGGGTTCCTTACCAGTTAATCACAGGCATGCCTACTGACCCTTGGCCATGCATTCTTTACTTGCTCTGCACAAGGGCAAAGCAGAAAGAGGAAAATTCAATGAGCACCTTCGGGATTTTTATCAATATGAACTCTAGGAGTTAGTAAGACACGTCTAATGCATGAACCTGATAATTGGTCTAGGCAGAGATTCTCCATTTCTTACTTGAGGACACTCGGTTAGGCAGAAAAAGTTCATATTTCAGCAGGACTATAATCAATATATCAACTATATTAGCCTCATGTCAACACACAAGGGTTCATTATTAAGCAGATTCTGAAGGGCTCACTGAATATTGCACTTTAAAATGTGTGTCTGGTGCCTGGGAGCAATTTCCAACCTGTCTTCTAGGAACTAGGACACACTTAAAACGATTTAGGAGTAGAAATCTTTCACTTCAGAAAATCCATTTCAGTAATTCGCACATTAAGAAAACGGGAATTGTTTCTTTACCAATTTCACTGGCATTTGATGGGAGATCGTACACTAAAACACAGGTAATTTTACTCTAGTTATTATAGCTATAGAAATATAAGTGTGCTCTTCAACAGTCTTGTAAAAACAGAACTGTCCAACCCATCATGGTCATTGCTTATGACATCCACATTCTGAGAACAAGTTCCTTTTATCTGAATAATAGTAACATTGAACACTTAGCAGGTGCCAGAATCTTGTCAAAAACTTTAAAATGGTCCATGTTATTTAGTTTTTACAACAAAGGAGGTAGTTGGCACTATCTGTATTTCATAGTCTTAGGATTTTAGAGAGATTGAGGGATATGTTCGAATTCACATAATTTATGACCCAAAGCTGAAATCTGAGTCCAATATGTTATATTCTAAAATCTATATCCTTAATTTCTAAGTTACACTATCAAGAAGTTAATACTAATAGCTAATATGCCTGTGTGATTTTTGTGTGTGAGAAAAACACTGCCATACATATTATATATGTATATGTATATAAATTCAAAAATTTCAGAAACTTAAAAATGTAAGTTTCAGCAAAAATAATGCACAAATCAATAGTCATATCATCAGTGAAGAGACCAGTACAAATATTAGAGCTAATGTCAAGAGTTTTTGAGGAACTAGAGACTTGCAGAAGGAAAGAAGGAAGGAAGAAAAGAAAGAGAGAGAGAAAGAAAGAAAGAAAGAAAGAGAAAGAAAGAAGGAAAGAAAGAAAGAGAAAAGGAAGGAAGAGGAAGGAATGAAGGAAAGTTAGATAACAGTTTAAAATCTAATCTTGAGGCTTGTCTTATTGAAAATAAATTTGCAAGTTAATGTACAACTTCACAATATTGAGCTCTAATCAAATAGTAAATAACATAATTCAAATTCATTCTCCTAGAGACACAAATAATCTTTTGTTGATTTTGTTAAAAAACGTTCTACTACCTTCTGATATTTTAAGGGCATACCCTTATCAATTAACACCTTGTTTCCAAATCTGGCAAATTTTTTCTTAAGAATTTTCAAAAGCAACAATAATTGTATGCATTTCTGTTTACTCAGAAGATCTCCAAATGATGTATTTCACAAAATTGGAAGATTGCAAACTTGGGTGGAACCTGGGTTAAACTGTTTAGTTAATAAAATTATCTAAGAGATTTATTTTTCTTATATCAATGCAATAATATTGTGATAAAATGCTGCAATAAGAGACTTACTCTTTTAATTTTAGTATTAAAATATTTAAGAAACTTCTTAAAAAGCAAATATTCAGCAGTGTGGTACAATAGTTACTTATTCTTTTAAATTGTAAATAATAGTGATCTAGATGATGGAAGCTATAAATGCACTCATTGTAAGTCACTGATTAAAACATGTTAGGTGAAATTTGAAAACCAGTGGGAATAATACAGCCTATTTTATTTATGTTACTTTTCAATGTTCTTGTCCCTCATATCAATCATGTGAAATAATTGACACAGATGTAATTGCCTCTCCTGAAATATAAAACAAACCATGTATATAGCTCTGGGATAAGCTTGCCACCAAGACAAATCACCACTAAACTTCTGGGGTCCATTTATCAAGAGAAATCTTGTCTTCACTAGCAGGCATGAAGATTTAGTAACATTAATAGAGCAAGATCAAATTAGTTTTGCAATGGTAGATTCAAAGAAGGACTCCCATGGCTAAGTTCATAAGGGACAAAGATTTAAACCCAGACTTCCGGTCTTGTCATTCCACATTAGAAATAAAATTGTCTGGGGATTGTAAAAGTTTACTCTTTGGCTCACGCTTTTTCTCTCCATGATGAGAAACAGAGTTGAGAAATCACATTGCAATCCAAAGGTAGGGGAGACTTTGGTCTTGCTGTCATCTTCAGTTGGCATGCTTTTCTCTATCTTGTCCACGTGGAAAACGTTTTCTAGTTTTTCAAAATATATAGTTCAGGTAGCACTTCTAGGAATTCCTTCCTAATGTACTTCCAGGAAGATTTGCCATATTCTTCTGAGTGTCACACTAGCCTTACAGAAGTCTATTTTGCTATCTCTACTTTTCATTGCATCTTTCTTTCTCCCCTCAACATAAATACAATTTGCTTAAAACACAGATTAATATTTATATACCCAAAATACAAAATTGGTCCAACAATAACTTGTTAATAAAATAACAGAAATCTGAAAGAGAGGATTCTATATTCTTCAACTCTTCTTCTGTAGGCTTTCTGCATTATCCTCCAGTGAGTTAAACACTCTTAAAGGATGGAATTATTCTGTTGTTTTTTGTCAGCTGTTCTTACATGTCTGCACATAAAACAGAGCTCTTGGCTCTCAGTAGGCATACAGTCAAATCTTATAACTGATATGATAAAACCAATTGTGCAGTGCACTTCTTCCCCTGCCATTCTCAAAAATACTGGCTACAGAATGTCATTTGTGATCATGCTGATTCAATGGGAGACTTTGAGAGAAATAAACTGAACAGTAAGCATTAGTGGTTGTGACTGTGACCTGCTATTCTTTAGTATCTTAGGCTAGGCCAATTTTGTTCATGATTTTATCCTTATTATGAAAGCAACACATTTCAAAGTGTAAGAAAAATAACATACATTTGGGAAACTGTACAAAAAACTGGCCAGTATAGGAGACAGGTAGACCTATGAATTATTTTATATTTATATATATAGAAAGTATATATATGTATATATGTATGTATTATATAAGTAAATTATATATATGAAAGTACTTTGTTCAAATCACTATTTGTTTCTTATTGAAGATCCCAGACTAATGTCTAGCATCTACAAGGAACTCACATGTGCCAAAAAGGAAAAAACTAAACAGCCCCATTACAAAGTGGGCAAACTGAGCCCGCGGGTTCGAGACCCGCCTGGGCAGCAAGACCTCATCTCGACAGTAAATCAAAAAATCAGCCAGGTGTGGTAGCACATACCTGTAATTCCAGCTACTTGGAAGGCTGAGGCAGAAGGATCGCTGGAGCCCAGCAGGTTGAAGCTGCAGTGGCCAGGAGCAGCCACTGCACTCCAGTCTGGGTGACAGAGTGCGACTCCAACTCAAAAACAAAAACAAAAAGCAAAAAGCAAAGTGGGCAAAAGATATGAATCGGCACTTCTCAAAAGAAGACATATGATCACCCAACAGATACATGAAAAAATGCTCAGCGTCACTAATCATCAAAGAAATGCAAATTAAACCTCACTGAGATACTACCTGACTCCAGTCAGGCTGGCCATCATCAATAACTCAAAAAACAACAGATGCTGGAGAGGATGGTGGGGGGGGATCACTTCGGCACTGTTGGTGGGAGTGTAAACTAGTACAGCCTCTGTGGAAAACAGTTTGACGGTTCCTAAAAGATCTAAAAATTGACCTTGCATATGACCCTGCAATCCCCCTACCGGGAATATACCCAGAAGAACTCAAATCACTCTATAAAAAAGATACCTGCACACGTATGTTTATCGCAGCATCGTTCACAGTAGCAAATTTTGTGCTGCTCATCAAAAGAGGACTGGATAAAAAAATGGGGTACATATACATGATGGAATATTGCACCCATAAAGAAGGACAAAATTATGAACTTCAGAGTAACTTGGATAGACTTAGAGTCTATAATACCAAGTGATGTGTCACAGAAACAAAGAACCGAGTATCACACGTTCTCATTCATAAGCGGATCTTGAACCATTATCATAATCCTCGAAGAAAAGGATTGGCAATAGTGGAAAACTGCAAAGGGTGGGGACAGGACTGGCAGTAGTGGGAATCTGCCAGAGGGGGCCACACCCCATCAACAAGGGTACCTGCATAATGAACATTTGTAAACTTGACCCTGAATTGTAGCACGCATCTTTTTCTTAAAAAAATGTATAAAAAAGAGCCCAGATCTTTTTTAAAAAAAAATGTATAAAAAAGAGCCCAGAGACGTCCAACAGTTAGTAAACTTTTTTCTAGTAGAAATGGAAATGCCACCCGGGCTCGGTGGCTCAGCCTGTAATCCCGCGCCTTTGGGAGGCTGAGGTGAGTGGATTGCCTGAGCCCGCGGGTTCGAGACCCGCCTGGGCAGCGAGACCTCATCTCTACAATAAATCAAAAAATCAGCCGAGCATGGTAGTGCATGCCTGTAATTCCGGCTACTTGGAAGGCTGAGGCGGAAGGATCACCGGAGTCCAGCAGGTCGAAGCTGCGGTGGCCGGAAGCGGCCACTGCACTCCAGTCTGGGCGACAGAGTGAGACTCCAACTCAAAAAAAAAAAAAAAAAAAAAAAAAAAGAAATGGAAATGCCAGGTACAGAAGATAATTCTGAGGATTGTGCTTTATTTCCCTGTAGTATTTGAAATCAAGTGATATTTTTGTTATATTATTTTCTTAATATGACTACAAATACTCATCTCCTCAACCGCTCATTGAACTACCTTTTCCTTCTTAACATTTATATGATTAACTAATGATTTGAATAAAATATTTGACAAACTGGGAAACTGTGGGAGGGGTAGGCGGGTGGGGAGGTGGGATCGACAGTAGTCGATATCTGCCTGGGGAAGGGTGGGCATACCTCATCAATAAGAGCACTTGTATGGTGAATATTTGTACACGTAGCCCTGAATTGTACCCCACAATTTTAAAATACAAATTAAAAGAGAAAAAAAAAGAAAAAAGGAAAAATAAAATATTTGACAAGTGTTCATTTTGTACTTGGAAAAAAAACGTCTTTTTTTCACATTTGAAATTATACTTTGAAACCCCTTACTTGGTATGGGTTCTGTTGGTAGGAAGTTCAAATGTCAAATGGTTCAGAGTGGTTCCCTCATTTATGTACTCTTAGCATATTGTAATGTATTGTGGATTTTATGTGCCTAGTTAAATGAATTTAAAAATTACAGAGTCTATTTTCAGATAAAGTGTTTTTTCAAAATAGACATGCATTTCTTATATTTCTGCACATAAGACAGACATGTAAATCGACATATAATTCAAAGATACCTGCAAGGAACCTGTAAAATGAATAATATCAATAATGCAAGCCAAACCAACAATAAAAACTGGCAGAGCTGGCACTTCTAATTCCAGTATGAATTCTTCACTGGAAACATAGAGGTGAAAAAATGAAGCCCTAATCAGATATAACAACGTGCAACAACAAAATTATTTGTAATTATAAATATATGATATATTTATCTTGTATATATATGAGTATCACATACAATCATATATTTATATATAGAATCAATGCATACATATACTATACACATATATCAAATTTGAAAGATAGTTGAACTAAAAGTAACTGATCATTTTAAATATTAAATTTCAGCTTCATTTTATAGTTTTAAAATTTATCTTGTGCTTATTTTATAAGATTTATTACATGCAGTACAACAGTACATGAATATATTATATAAATATGGATGTATTGCTGGGTTTCTCTAATGTGATTTTCTGCCTTGCAGATAAAATGTGTTATTCAAAAATGTAGAGACCATTTTTTTTTCTTTTCTGAAGAATTAGTGACTATTCTTGAAATAGAGAAAGACCGCTGAGACTGACACTAGAGGGGGCTTGGCCCTTAGGGGAAGTTTTATAAAAGACATGGAGGACACCACCAGGGTCCTCGTGGTGGAGGCTGATGGACAGAAAGTGATAGCTTGAAGGCAAAGCACCTTCCAGCTGTCTCATTTTCAGCCATCATGCACCTCACCTTGTGGTCCACCTATCTACACTCGTGATGACTTGTCATTTCCTTACCAAAACTATGCATTCACACGCTGTCTTTCTTGCAGGAGAGAAAATAAAAAGAAATTCAAACTTTTAGCATGCTATGTTCATTGTTAAAATGTTAATTTTGGTCCTTTTTATCTTTATGTTTTTTTTTTTTTGCCATGATGTATTTTTGTACTGTAGCAAGAGAAAATATTGGTTCTACAACCTAAAAAGTCAGTTTAGACTTCCAGCCTGACTACATTTTAATATGTTATTTCTCTCCTAAGTATTTTTCTTTGTCTCCATTTCATTCTCCAACTTTTTATTTATCCTTGAAAACTTAGTTTCAATGTTCCTCCATCAACTGTGTGTGTGTGTGTGTGTGTGTGTGTGTGTGTGTGTGTGTGTGTGTGTGTGTATACATATTTCAAAGACATTTTCCAAGGTATCTCAAGAAGTTAGGGTTGGAGACAAAATGTCGGGACTCAAAGAGAGAGTAGTTGAAATTGAGAATATATAGACTGAGAAAGGCTAAACCCAAAGAGTTTTACTAACATTTAGGGAGAAACAAAAAGGAAAACAAAAACAAAAGCAGGCCAGGGATGGTGGCTAAAGACTGTAATCCCAGCACTTTGGGAGACTGAGGCGAAAGGATTACCCGAGCCTGCAGGTTCGAGGCCAGCTTGGGCAACATGGTGAGCCCTTGTCTATACAATAAATTAAAAAATTAGCCAGATGTGGTAGCGTGTACCTGCAGTTCTGGCTACTTGTAAGGTTGAGGCGGATGGATCTCTGGAGCCCAGCAGGTCGAGGCGGAGGTGGTCATGAGCGTGCCACTGCACTCCAGCCTGGGCAAGGGAGTGGGACTCCAGCTCCAAACAAACAAAGGAAAGCAAAAAAAGAAAAAAAAAATTAGGAGAACATGAAAAGTATGTCCCTGAGAGATAGGAGAGAATTGAGCTGAAGGTTTGGCACAGAAACTTCGGAAGGGAGCTCTTACAACGGGAAGGATGATATATCACTGGTAAAGTAGCAGAGAGATTCAGAAAATAAGTACTTAAACTAATTTGAAAATAGAATATACTGGTTACCTAAGGTATTCATCCGTGTTTTCCAGATAAACAGAACCAAAAGCGAATATACACTATAAAAGAGAAGATTTATTATGGAAATTGACTCACAAGATAATAAAGGCCAAGTCCCTGAAAAGATAGGATGATTCCCACCCACACTGGGGAAAGCAGATTTTCTTTACTCAGTCTACCAAATCCAGTGCTAATCTTTTCTAGAAACACCCTTACAGACAAGCCCAGAAATAGAATTTTACTAGCTCTCTAGAAATCCCTTGGCCCAATCAAGTCGACATATCCAGTTAATCATCACACCTTAGTAAAAACAACATTTAAACTACAGGACAGGATGGAAAGAAGGACGAAAAGAATAAGTAGAGAAATTAGAAGGTATTTAATATTTTAATTTTCCCAAAAAGTCTTTCTGATTTTCACACTCATCTGTGAGTATTCTTATAGTTATTCACTTTCATCTTTCTGTCATCTCTGTCTTGCATATTTTTTGCAATGCACTTCAAGTAGTAATTTTTTATTAATACATCTTTACACACGAGTTTCTTCCTCAATTAGCTGCAAATTACCTGAGGGATTGAACTATGTCATGTTTGATCGTACATTTTAAGCACTGTGCACAGTGCCTGCCATATTTTTGGTTCTTAATTTGAGTTTTCTTTCTGGAATAATAAATTGACACGTATATAACATATCTTGCAATACATGGCACATGTTATAAATGGTGTTGGAATTCTGAAAAATCAGATATTTGTAGCTAGGTTTCCTGTCTTATAAATGTTGTTTTTACTAAGGTGTGACGGCTAATTGAATGTGTCAACCTGACTGAATGTCCAGAGAGCTAATATCCAGTAAAATACCATTTCTGGGTGTGCCTGTGAGGGTGCTTCTAGAAAAAAATTAGCATTTGAATCAGTAGCTCCTTCTCAGTAGTTGAAATTCACTGAAATTCAGTAGTTTGATTTCATTGATTGCTTGATTAATTGATTGATAAAAGTATCTAAGTATTTAGGTTCCTGGACTTTTGGGAGATATTTGCAAGATAACTCAACTTACTTAAAGGTAAGATCTATTTTCCCCTCAGTTCTGCAACCTTAAAATTTAAGTTCATTACTGACAAACACCAGGAAGCTAACTCAATTAGAATGGCCCTTCGATAACCAAGAGTCCAAACCCTCTGAGTCTAAATAAATAAATAAATAGATAGATAGATAAATACTTTTTATGCCAAATGATAATACAATGATAAAGGGTGAAAATGTGTAAAATAGTTGGCTGGAATTTGAGCTGTCTAGACTGTGAGAATAAATATCATCATCTAAAAATCAAAATCATTAAACTACATTAAAGGCATTGGTGAGAAAATAAAAAGAATAATTTCCAAAAAGCTTCCTAAATAAAACCATTATTCCTCAAAGCACAGCTATTTAAATGAAACTATGAAACCTTGCTTGGTTCCAATATCTCTGTGCACACTATGCATGACAAACCATGAATGCAAAATAATGTACATAAAAGTCAGTGTTTTCATAAATGAAATCATAAAGGATTTCTCATTTTTCTTTCTGTAAAATTAAGAAAAGCAGCCTACAATGAGACATTAATTATACTTAGACTTATTTTAATCATTATTATTATTGGAGTGCAATTGTAGATTAAAACTCTATTCCAGATAGAAGAGAGCTATATTAAATAAAACAACACAATAGTACTTTTCTAATAAAGACAATAGTGAGTATATATTTTCTTTCAACACTGTAATTATTGGGATGAAATGTAAAAATAGCTTATTATTGTAAATCTGCATATAAATTGGTTTCAAATGTACTACTGATTATCTATTGTAATTTACAGAGAAGCTGAAAACGCTGGTTCTTCTATCCTGTGGAGATAGCCATGGGAAACATTAACCAGGCTGCTCTGGATTGCCCATTCACAATCTTTTTAAAAGAATGGGTTAGCATTAAATCTGGGAATTTCATTTTTTGGTACTCCAATATAGAATAATAAAATCAGGAGCTCTGACTGAATTATTACTATTAGATATCCAATTAATATAGTGACATGCACAACTCCTAAGTATACAACTTATACATTTTTATCAATTGCATGCAGGCAGAGATCAATACAGAGACCATTTCTAGTAGCCCAGACATTCTTTCATTACTTCTACCAGTTAATATTTACAAAGTCCCCAAATATTCACTCTAACTTCCAACACCACAGGTAAAATTTGTCCATTCTCAAACTTCATATAAATATAAAATCATACATATGCTCTCTTTTGTGTTTGACTTGTTTTGGACAATGATATATCTATGATATGCATCCATTGTCTTGCATGTTGCTATAGTGGACTACTTTCATGGTGCTACATAATACTATTTCTGAATATACAATGATTTATATTCCTGCTCTACAGCCGATAGACATTTGGGCTGTTTCAAGTTCTATTATTATGAACATTGTTTTCATATGCACCTTGTATACATGCATTCAAGGGAATATGCACTCCTTTTTGTACACATGCACTCATGTATCTTGAGCAAAACTGCTGGGTCATAAATAGCTTGCTCCCAGTTTCATTAGATAATGTATATAATGTTCACTAAAAATCTGAGTTATATAATCCCTTAAAATCTACAGCACTGATCATTTGAAATCACAATTATATACACTGATATAATGTTATTATCTGAATATATTTAAAATTTATATATGTATATGTAAAGCACAAAATATATACATTTAAACTGTATCTAAGTGTCCATGTATGCACTTTTAAAACTTCTAAGTGGAAAGGAATTTTCTTAATTTGAAATCATATAGAAACAACATAGAACCAATCATATTTTGGCAGGGCATTTCATCAGTGACCTGCATGAAAGAAAGCTAAATAATTTTCTTTGAAGCCATCATTTTCGACCTTTTCAAAGACAGCTTTAGCTTTTAATCAGATATCTGTGTTTCATTTTGAACAAGGAACATATCATCCCAATTCAGCTATTTCCATACAAATGAACTATTTTCCATATTTTCATAAGATTAATAATGAACAGATTGCACTCATACAGGCATATGGAAGAGTTCATGCAGAAGACCACGCTATGATCTAGCTGGCTAATAAATATGTCCCATGTGTTTGGAAGGTTGAAATGGTCCCTGAGCTTGAGGAATATAGTAGTAAACACTTGGCTGTGATTAATCTCCGTGGAGTCAATCACTCTTGAATTTGTCGAGAGATCGTTTGAAATAAGCACTGTAGGCCAATACCTACCCCCACTGTATATGGAGAAGGTAGCTGTTGGGATGAGTCCATTATAAGTGGATATGGGGAATAAATGAAAGATGATAAATCTTCACTGAATTTGCACATATATAAAATTGTGGGAAAGAAATAGTTCTGTCTATTATCTTCTATGGCATTCACTTTTGGAGAGTTGATCAGGAATTGTTTGACTATTCCAATTTCTGTAAGGGTGTTTCCTACATTTTACTCTAGGATTCTTATAGCTTGAAGTTTTACATTTAGGTCCTGGATCCATTTAGAGTTAATTTTTGTGTATGGTGATAAGTAGGGGTCCTGTTTCAGTCTTTTGCATGTGGTTAGTCAGTTTTCCCAGGACAATTTACTGAATAGGTTCTCCCCTCCCCATTGGTGGTTGGTAGAGGTTTTGTCAAAGATGAGTATGCTGAGAAATTGAGGTTTTGATTCCAGAGTCTCTATCCTATTCCATTGGTCGATATGCCTGTTCTTGTACCAATACCAGACTGTTTGATTATTGTAGCTTTATAGTAGAGTTTGAAGTCTGGAAGTGTGATGCCTCCCTCTTTGTTTCTTTTGCTAAGGATTGTTTTGGCTTCCATATGAATTTCTGTATTGTCATTTCCATCTAAGAAGAATGATGTTGCAAGTTAATGGGTATTGCATTAAATCTGTAGATTGCTTTGGTAGGATGGACATCCAACTGAAAATCTTCTGCAAAGCAAATAAACCATCAAGAGAGTGGGGAAAAAAATATTTGTTAACTGTAAATCTTACAAAAGCCTAAAAACCAAGATCTACAAGAAACTCAAACGTGCCAAAAGAAAAAGACAAACAACCCAATTAAAAAATGGGCAAAAGATATGAATAGACACTTCACAGAAGAAAATATACAAGCAGGCAACAGATTCATGAAAAAATACTCAGCTTCACTAATCATCGAAGAAATACAAATTAAAACCACACTGAGATACCACCTAACTCTAGTCAGGATGGCCATCATCAATAACTCAAAAACAACAGATACTGGAGAGGATGTGGGGAGAAGGTTACACTTCTACACTGTTGGTGAAAATGTAAACTAGTACAGTCCCTGTGGAAAACAGTGTGGCATTTTCTAAAATATCTAATACCGACCTTCCGTATGACTCAGCAATTCCCCTTCTGGGAATACACCCAGAAGAACTCAAATCACTCTATAATAAAGATACCTGCACTCACATGTTTATTGCAGCATTATTTACAATAGTAAAAACATGGAACCAACCATGCTGCCCATCACAAGTGGACCGTATAAAGAAAATGTAGCACATTTACATGGTATAATATTATGCAACCATAAATAAAAACAAAATTATGAACTTTGCAACAACCTGGATGGAATTAGAGTCTACAATACTCACTGATTTATCACAGAAACAAAGATCTGCATACCACATGCACTCACTCATAAGTGGACCCTGAATATCATAATACTATAAGAAAGGGATTGACAGTAGTGAATGAAACACTGCTGGGGGAGGACATAGCATCAATAAGGGTACCAGCACTGTACCTGTACGATGACCATGTATGTACCTAATCCTGAATTGTACCCCACATTTTTAGAAATAAAAGAAAATAATTTTTTTTAAAAAAAGTATTTTCCCATTAATAAGCCATGTACATTTGCTCCATAATTTTGTCCTTCTTTATGTCTGTACACAATATTCTGTCATGTATATATACCACTTTTTTTTCCAATCCAGTTTTAATGGGCAGCATGGTTGGTTCCATGTTTTTGCTGTTGTGAATAGTGCTGCAATAAACATGCATGCTCGGGTATCTTTTTTGTAAACTGATTTGAATTCCTCTAGGTATATTCCCAGAAGAGGGATTGTTGGGTCATATGGAAGGTTAATTTCTAGTTCTTTTAGAAATTGCCACATTGTTTTCCATGGAGGTTGAATTCATTTGTACACAATCCTGGCTTGTACCCCACAAATTTAAAATAAAATAAAATTCTTAAGAATAAAACAAAATTAGTTATGTACATTTAAATAAATTAGAGTATCTCTAAGTAGACATTTCCTCATCTAAAAAACGGTGTTCATAATATTTTTTTGCAGAAATATGTTTCAAATGTGATGAACTAACTATTGTATAATTGTAATATATTTGTGTCACAATCATGCTATTATTATGATGATAATTAATTTTATGTTTTTCAATCCATTTCACAATTTATTGTTTTATCTTACCAATGAGACTTTGAGGATGAATACAGTGTCTTACTATCCCAGTGAGCAGAGAGGAAGCTATGTAGTGGCTTATATTACAACTTCATGAGAGTATCAGGACAAGAGTCAATCACTGTTTCTTGCTAGTTTGGTTCTTTTTCCTATTTCATCTTTCTTTCTCTTAAAAAAATATGTATATACATACATACATACATGAGTAAATCATGTTTTCATCTCACTAGGCATGCTGTCATGTGTTCTTAAAAGATTCTCATTATGGTCCATGCCCATGTCAGTAGACATTAATACCATGTAAAAGGAGCTCTTTTCTCTCAGACACTTCTACTACACTACTGTTCAGCTTTCAGCTAAATGTTGTTGTTGCTTCATATGGTAGCATTATCTTTTTTCCTCACCTCCTTGGTTAGAAAGTGCATTCATACTGGATAAGCTAACACAGAGTATTCACATTCCTTATTCTATCATTTTTATCATCACTAAAGAAAGAAGGAAGAAAAGAAAAAAAAAAGAAGGAAGGAAAGAAGGAAAGGAAAGGAAATAATTAGCTAAATTTTCTACTATCTCTATTTACCACAATCATTGATCAGGAAGCCACATTTAATGAAGTTCTTTTATCAGTTGGGAGGAACAGTGTCCCCAGTGTAGTTAATTCATAAACCTACAAATATTGTCACCCTACCCACTCAGCGTATTGGCACAGTTTTCAAGTTTGGATTGCCATGGTCATTTATTGACTGCTACTTTTCCAAGCATCACAACCTCATAAACCTAAGTCCAGAAGCAAAAATAAGGAAAAAGAAGTCTCCTGCCGGGCTCGGTGTCTCAGCCTGTAATCCCGCGCCTTTGGGAGGCTGAGGTGAGTGAATTGCCTGAGCCCGCGGGTTCGAGACCCGCCTGGGCAGTGAGACCTCATCTCTACAATAAATCAAAAAATCAGCCGGGTGTGGTAGTGCATGCCTGTGATTCCGGCTACTTGGAAGGCTGAGGCAGAAGGATCGCGGGAGCCCAGCAGGTCAAGGCTGCAGTGGCCAGGAGTGGCCACTGCACTCCAGTCTGGGCATCAGAGTGAGACTCCAAGTCAAAAAAAAAAAAAAAAGTCTCCTCCTCAATTGGCTTTGTAAGAGGGATAGAAATGCTTCCAAGGATAAGTTAGAACTGAATCCCAAGCCTATCGCAAATGCTCTCACTTCAAGGAAGATGGAATAACCATGGCTGGCTTAGATCCAAATTTACCTCCTGGGGATAGACATGAGCAGAACCTCACCTGAAGTACATGCCTCCTCTCACCAATACTTGAAAACAATCGAAGCTCTGTTTCAAAAGAAGAAGGGGAATATCTGTTGCCTAGGGAGCCAACAGTGCCTGCCATGGCCCCGTCCCTTCCAGAAGAAGCGTGTTGTATGAGTGAAAAACTGGCCTCGAATTTCTCATGGATCTCATTTCTCTCCTTGTTCTAGTTTATTTCTTCACTGTGGATGGCTAAAAGCATAATCATTATGCATTGGGCTTGCTGAGTGTTTTGAACATTGTTTTTATATCTAAATAGCAGAAGGATCTTGAAAGTTTTACTTCCTTTCTATTATGGTCTGTCTCTGCCCCAGAGCAGGTACTCAGTGTGTTGTGGCTATGAACTCTTGCTATTTGTAGAAATGCCCCTCATCCCTCTCCCCACCTCCACATGAGCCCATTCCTTGATGTTGCACATTTCCCATTTTGGTGAGCGTCTTCTGGGACAATTCAATTAGCAGCTATTCACAAGCTAATGCTTTAAGTATTTATTTTTTTCTTGTTCTTATGATTAAATGATAAAGTTTTTTTCATCGCTATTGGTGTTTTGAAATTCATCTACCTGATAATCTTTTATGATACTTTGCAAGTTTATGCTATGCTATTAGTTTATGCTATGTCTCAGAGTGACATTCAAGAGAAATGAGTTTTGATTATCACAGGAATTCAGTTTCCACTTCAGGAAAAATGACTGGAAATGTTTCTCACCTCTGAATTAGCTGCTGACATAGCTTTGAAGCACTCTTCCCCAGAGATCTTTCACAAATGACTAACTCTGCCTATGACAGTGGAATTTTTAACTATCTGGAAAGCAGAGATGAGATAATTCTTAAACTATGAATCAGATTATATTCAGATTGTTCCAAGACTTTAAGATTGAACATATTTTGAGAATAGCCATTTATCTTCTGGAGACCCAAATCCTGTGTAATACCAGTACTCTCTTCCTGGCCAAACACTGAACAAAGCTCAAGTATGTACAGGATATAAAAAGTAGCCTGGGTTGCTTCATAGTCCTCTGGGAAAGAAATTAGTTCAGGATACTGGCCTCACTAGAAAAACATAAGTACTAAGTGCCTAAGAATAACACCAGAGATGGTGTGTACAAAATAAGAGGAAGCTTTGTCTTCTCAATCTTGAAAGTATTGCTTGCAATACAGTGTGTCAAGAGTTAATGAGTCTTGAGTTCAAATTTAATACTTTGAGGACATCTCTTTAACTCTTTTAGACTCCTGTTCCCCTTCTGTAAGAAACAATAATATTGTAAAAACATATTGCTAACATTAAATTATGTAAATACATAGCGATCTGTGGTGCTGTAGATTCTCTATTAAAGTTACTTTTTTTAGTCTTTCCACTTCATGTACCAGTAATGTTGGTAATGGATTAGAAAGTCATTGAGCAGTCTCCCTAGAAAATAGAGCTTGAGGCATGTCCTTCATGCTGAGGCTTTTAGAGAACTTCAGTGTCAGGATAGCAGGAGAAAGAAAAATGGGACACAAAAAATACACCTTGGTTCACAAGAAATTTGGAACACAGTTGTAAGAAATCACACATTGTGGCTTTATTCTACAGCACATTCTCCAGGTAAGCTCTGTGAAGACACCATGACTAGAAGCAGTTCATTAAAGAGGAAGAAACGGCTCCTTCACATGTCCAATATTTCACCTGTCAACGTTCACCACAAGTGGGTGATATCCCCTTACTTTTGGCTTGGGTAACCCAGTCCCTCGAGATAGGGAAATCTGGGCCAGTGCTCTAAGTTCCTGTACAGATTTTTTTCCTATTACATGAATTACTTTTCGAAGTCAAGTCAGTTTTTAAAGTCAATTAGCAAGTATTAATTGATCACTAATGTGTATTCTCCTCTAGGAAAGATATAGTATGAGAAAAACATGAAGTGCCTAAAATCTAATTACAATAATAATAATAAAAAGATAAGAAATTCAGTGTAATAGTATAAATTTACTAATAGAGATAACAAGCATTATAATACCTCAGCAATAGACAACACTGTGATCTAGAGTGATCAAAAATGATTTGGACTTGACCTAATCTAGGGACTATATCTAAGATTTAACAGACTGTGACAAAGAAAACAGGCAGAGTCACAGAGCAAGACCAATAGTGTTAGCAAAAATGAGGCTATGAGGAAGGATAGACAATATGTATTTCTGGTTTCTTATAAACTAACATGGCTGAAGAGATGAACTCTTGTAATTAAGCTATGAGAAATAATTTGGAAAAACATGATGAGGTCTGATATTATAAAGATTTGAATGACAGGTTCAGGTATTGTGACATATTTATCAGAGCACTGGATAATCTATCTATAATTCAATACTAAGGAGAGCTAATATTTCTTGAATGCTTATTTCACAGTGTTTCTAGGCATAGTGCTTCCTATATTTTAATTCATTGGATTACTCTAACGACCCCTACTCCCAAATAAGTTGCTGTAATTTAAAAGTTCTCCAAATATGTTGATGAACTTATTGAGGATAAGTGAGAGGCACAGAAAACGTATCTTTCTAAGGACACATATGTAAGGCCAGAAGAGCAAGAGCCACAAAAGCAGACATCTAGATATTCTTCTGACTGGGCTCACAGCAAAAAACAAGTTCCCTTTAGATAACTCTGACCTGATGGTCCTCTCTGCAATGATAGAGCATCCTCAGTTTCCCAGACATACTTCCCATTCTAGCTTCATAGACTTTCATTTGATATTGGACTTGAATCTTTCAAGCCAGAAAGTATTTCCTTGGTAGTTCTCATCTCTGATACATTATATGTAGATAAAAATAGGTGAGATTCTAAATGTCAAAGTTTTCATCATTGGGATGGGTTTTTAACCAAAGATGAACTACAACGATCCTTGTAGCCATTATTTTATTTTTACTATTTCAACTAAAAAGTTATCATTGATTAGCAGAGATAAGTCTTTTTCCCCTTTTGCAGAAAATATAAAGTAAACATTTCAAAACTTAGAATTATGGTCATACCCATCCAGTAATTTATGTGTTTTATGTGTCCTCTCTGTCTTCACGTGGTCTTCTTATAAGAATTGGATTTAGGGCCCCTTCTACGGCAGTGTGATCTAACCTTCTTTTCTTCATATTTTCAAAGAACTTATCTCCAAAAAAAAGTCGTATTCATATACTTGAGGTTAGGATGTCTATTTCTGGATTTCTGAGTGCTGCATTTTGTCCATTTCTTTTCCTGAATCAATTGAGAAGATCATGTGTTTGTTTATTTGTTCCCCCTTCAGTCTATTAGTGTGGCGTATCACATCGATTGGTTATCTTTTGTTGAACCACTTTAGTGTTCCTGAGATAAATTTCACTTGATCATGGTGTATAATCCTTCTAAATGCTGCTGGATTTAGTTTTCTAGTACCTCCACCGTTCCACCAAAAAACTCATCTTCTCTTAGCCACTCAAGAATATTTCTTACTTATTTCTTCAATCTTCTGAATAATCAGATGTCCTCTCTATACCTCTTTTTCTCTCTCTCTCTCAAATTTCGCCTTCATTCCCCTTCAAATGGATCAGCTCTGTAAATGAACACATAAACAGATATGTCCCCATTTGAGCCTATGTCTTCTCAAACTACTACACCATTTTCCATTATCTTTTAGAGAAAGGTTCTTGAAAGCTCTATCAATACCTCCTAACTCTAGTTTTTCTCCCTGCATTCTCTCTATAACACATTTCAATTATATTTTATCACCAACGAAACACTCTTCAAAATCACTATAAAAGGAACAGTGTTATTATATACATTGTCTTTTCAAAGCAGCAAGTGCCTACTTTCTCCACTTCCGTTATCTCTATCGTGGTTGTCTTTTCTAGCTACATTTAATATATAGGTTATCTATTTCTCTCACAGAATCATGAATCCCAAGCTCTCGTCTCTACTAGCGTGTTCCTGTTCAATCTCTATACTTGGATATTTAATAGTCATCTAAAATTATCACATACAGTCTAAAAACAAATACTAGATGTTCTCTCCTGCCTAAATAAATACATACGTGGGTGAACTAATACACAACTTGACTCTTTCCTGCAGCCCTAATTTTCATTTTGCTCAGGCAAAAAGGCAGTCTTGTATGAATCTTCTATTTTTTCATACTCACATCTAAATCATCAGAAAATCATTTCAGCTGTGGCTTCAACATTCACAATCTGGTCACTTCTCACCGTCTCATCTGGCCAGAGTCACCACTGAGTCTCAGGGGGATTACCGCAATAGTTACCGTTTTAAAACACTTGTCTTACTAGACCACCTATTGAAGACTTGCCCCTCATATTTGCATCTCTAAAATTTCAGGCTCATTTTTAAAAAGTAGTGCATGTAAGAGATGAAGCACCTGCATCATGCTTTTTTTAAAAATGCAATGTCCACAAGAAAGAAAAAAGTCATGACGATTCATACATGAAACTATCCATCCAACCATCCAACCGCCAGTATAGATGCTTAGAATTTGCATATCACAAGAGTACCACATAAAAGTCTATACTATTCACAATGATGGCAAATACTAATTTAGGTGAGTGTTTATGGACAGGAATGGAGGTTCCGTCAGAGGCTGGTGGAGATGAGCCATTTTCTACCTACAACCACACCAACACATATCAAATGTTCACTTACGAGAGCACACTTCTCCACACTTCCTGGCTTTCTTGATCAGGATCCAGATGTCCCCTGTGCTTCTTCTGTCCACTTGCCATTCTCTGCAGCTGGGTTTTCTCCTTCGTCTTCATTTCATTCTTTACCTAAATTCAGCGATTTATCGCTGCATCGCCATAACACACTTTGCGAGTCTTCATCACCTCATTTACTGCACTGGTGTATAATTAACTCACTGTTCTCTATGCCACTGGGCTCTGAGCTCAGCCTCTAAGAGAGATAACACTTGTTCCATCTTTGTATTTCCAATTCCTGACCCAGGGCAAAGAAAATCGTCAGTCTTGATAAATAAGGGTCTGAAAGTCTGGGGTGACTGAACACAAATTGTGTAATTTTATTTCTCTCCGTATAACTCAAGATCTGAAAACATGTATTAGACATGATCACAGAACTGGATTTCCGGTATCTGGCCCAGTACCAATTACAATCAAATCTCAGCACCTGAAACATCTTGATATGATATCATGTGGTTTCCAGTCTCTGTATGACTTAGGACTTGCCTCAGTAAAAAGCCCTTTGTTTGACTGTCTGTTTTCGGAGACTGAGTCAAACTTTATGTCCCAAATTCAGAGCCTTCCCTTGTGTCAAACATTTCTTTATGACCCTACTCTTATCTTAAACTCCTTAGGGTACTTGGAGTCTAAAGCACTTTATGTCCTTACAGGTGTAAATGGAGGCTATGAACTTTTCACTCAACTTCCCACCCCATGGATTTTTGCAGTACATTTGTACTTGGAGCTTTAGATGTGAAAATATATTCTGGAAGAAAAGTAGACAGAAATGTTACGTGCTCAGGCCCTTATTTTTTTCTTTTTAAAGAGTGAATGATTTTCTCTCTAACTGGATAGAGTAAATATGTAAATACAGCTTAATACAAAATAGATCAAAAGTAGAAAATTTTTAATCATATAAAATGTAAAAGAAAAAAAAAGAGTCATATAAGTGAATATCAGCCAAACCTATGTAATAGGCTTCTAGAATTATGGTCACTAATGAAGGGCTGACCTTATTTGTAAATATATAAATCAGATTATTTTAGCTAAACACTATTAAACATTTTGTTTTTATTATACTTGAATCTAATTATGCAGTCAATATCAACTTTCTGTTTATTATTTGTCTATGTGTTTTGAAGTCCATGTGACAAGTAATATTTTTATTGTCACAGAATCTAAAATACTGTAAGTATAGCAAAGAAAAGTGGATCTGCTCTTGGTTTCTAAACCTGCATAGATAAGGGAAGACATTGAATTGTAGTTAATTTACCAAGGTAATGGATTACCTAGGATGCTTTACATAGATAGCCCATTCATATATAGATAGCTAAATATTCACTGTGGATATCTTTTAAATAGTAAAGTATAGCATAGTCCACAGAGGTTTTATAATTAGAAGGAATTAGTCTAAACACAGCTATGCCATCGTCTACTTGAATTTGGCCGCCATTTATTTAGTTTTTCTGAGCTTCAATTTCTCCGTATGAAAATGAACCAAATAATGTTCAAATTGTAGGGCTATTATAAGGAATACATGAAATGCCTCCTGCAAATTCAGCAAGTGTCAGTTACTTTCTCTTATGCATTTCTAGATCCAGCACACTGGACCCAGGCTGGTAACAAGAACTTACCAGGATAATGCACAGCTTTAGTACAGATTTCAGAAGACACCGGTGTATTAGTAAAGGGGTTCATCTTTATTTTACATTTCTGAAAGTATTGTAGTGAAAGCTCTATTGTTTCACTCCCAATATTTCTTTCCTCCCAGACTTTATGAGACCACTTCTCTTTTTTACAGTTTTATTAAAAGCAAATATGAATATTCCAATCACTGTGTCGTAAAGAAGAGGATGGATGTTACCTCTCACAACAGGACAGATGTCTATTTGTGGACGTGAATCTCAATGTGTGTCTGGGGCAGACTCCTGTCGTCGCAAATACCAATGGCCATTCTTGCTATATTCGTCAAAAGTGCAGAACATGAACCTGCAACCATAGCCAAGAATGGAAATCTAGCTTTTGTGCTTTCCAGGTGAGGATGCAGAACCCACCCCTGCTCCCTTACTTTGTATTTTTTGTACTGATATCTATCCCTCAAAATGGCTTAGCCATATACTCATTGGTTAATGTAATTATTTGTTTTCTAATAGCTGTAAGTTAAAAAAAATAGAGTGAAGTGACTTATTGACAGAGCTTCAGGCATGTGGAACACTTTGCTATTTGTTGTTTCCATTGCATCTTTGACATTATTAAATAAATACAGTAGTGGGCAGGTAACGATCACCATATACATATACATATATACATTTTGGAAGAAAACCTAAGACCTTATCATGATTTAAAATGTTTATATTTACTGGATTCTCATTAGAATACAAGTTTCAGATTAGGATTTCACAGTGATGAATTTCACTCATATCTGTTTGTTTGTGTGTGTTCACAAGTAAATTGTGTGTGTTTCATTGAGCACATTGATATTAAGAAACTGAATCAGGCCCTGAAGCATGGTAAACCTTTCCCATAAATGCTATGGTTGTTGATAAAACTAGTTAATGAATATTTGAGCTTTTCTTTAAATAGAAGAAAAGTGTGCTTTTTTAGTACAATACTTTATATACTCTTTTGTTGTTGTTGTTAAAAAAAAAAAAAAAAACTAAGCCGGGCTCGGTGGCTCAGCCTGTAATCCCGCGCCTTTGGGAGGCTGAGGTGAGTGGATTGCCTGAGCCCGTGGGTTCGAGACCCGCCTGGGTAGCGAGACCTCATCTCTGCAATAAATCAAAAAATCAGCTGGGCGTGGTAGCACATGCCTGTAATTCCGGCTACTTGGAAGGCTGAGGTGGAAGGATCGCCAGCGCCCAGCAGGTCGAGGATGCGGTGGCCGGGAGCGCCCACTGCACTCCAGTCTGGGCAACAGAGTGAGATTCCAACTCAAAAAACAAACAAACAAAAAAAAAAACAACCCCCTTCCTTTAAGAACTGCTTTTTATAAGAGCCCACAGATTTGAATATATCTTGGCCTTATTCCAAAATGGATTAATCAAGAAATGTTGATGGGGCCACCTCACCCAAGGTCACTCAGTAGTTTTGAAAATGGACATCAGAATTAGAGACACTCCCATTAGTAAAGAAAACTATCTGACTATAAATCTTCAGGGTTAACATCAGTGGATTTTTTTTTTCCTTTCTGAGAAAGCTAGAGTTAGTTAATTAATTAATTAAAATGAGAATTATTTCAGCTGGTATGGTGGAAAGAAGCATGCACACTTCAGAGAAGATCATTCTTGGTAGCTTTTGGTTTGGGCTGCAATTAATGCAAGACTCAACAGCATCTGTGATCTTCCATACTTAGGATGGTTTCATTCTTACTTAAAGATAATATCAGTCGAGATACCAATAAGAAAGACACGGTTTCTTCAAACTTCGGTAATTGAGAAAACTTTAATCAAGTGACTAGTCACAACGATGAGTACCCAAGGCATGAGGCAATAAAAGAAAAAGTCACTGCCACTCCTAAACCTGAAGAAGGAAGAGAAAGAAAAGATGACTAGAAGGCACAAAAGAAACCCTACAGGAGAAGCTTTACGACAGTAGCTTTGATCTTTGGTAAGAAATGTAGTCAAGACCAGGTAATGCAAGGAGAACAAATGCCTTGATCTTATAGTCCTCCTCTTTGTAATCTCCTGCCGGTGCCCAAATAAGAGAACAAAGAGCAAGAAACCCCACGGATACAGTTCATGTTGGTCAGCTTCCTGGAGTCAGAGCAGGTAGATAAAGGGAGAAATGGGTTAAGCGGAATAAGTAAATATAAATGTCCAGAAGAGAACCAGAGAGCCTATAAATTTCCCTTTTGTATCTCCTGGTTTAAGTTTGGCATTTACCATTTGAAAATGAGAACAGTCATGACTAATGTACTTGAAATTGTCCTTCCTAGTTTTCCTCAAATGCTTGCTTTGTCCAATTCAATTATCTCTAACACAGGGCTTATAAGAAAAGGGTGATGAAAGAAGTGGAATTAACATATTGGCTAGTCAATTAACCCATGAGAACTCCCCTACTTTAAAACCAAAAGGCAAAAACGAAACAAAACATAAAAAAACACAAGCAGTAAAGACAGCATAACTTAAGGACATGCTTTCTAAGCTAGTGAGACACATGCTCATTTCTTTGCTTCCAGCCAATTCTGACAACAATTGCATTTCTCCAACGTTTAAACACCAAAGCTTTATCTGACTTCATCACAGCCCATTAACCCACTACCCCAGCATGACAACTTCCAGTGGAAGTCAATCATGCAGTTTTTCTACTCCAAAGTTGGCTATACACTTGCAAAGGTTTATCAGACCGTTTTTAATTTGGCCTTTTCCATTCTTCGTCGCAGTCTTGTAGCCAGGCATAGAGAAGGTGAAATCACACAACACATTTTTAATGGGAAAAATGAAAAATTTGGCCCAAGATCTTCTGAATCCCAAACTCTGAAATACAACCAAGGCAAAAACAAGGTAGAAATATAATCTGTTGCCAGAGGAACTACCATCCATCTGTTCCTGTGTCTTGTCCCTAGCCCACCCCGTCGTTTTTTATTCTATCAATGAAGATTAATGAATGGGTAAATGGAGGGAAACTGTATTTCCTAAAAACAGCTCGATGCTGACAGACATTCAGAGCAATCCGGCCATGCTATTAAGTATAGACATGTCCTGAACTCTGCCTTAGTTTTAAAATAAGCAGGTAAGATGTCAGTATCTGCTATCAGGACATGATCAAAAATGAGTAATAGAAAAATAGACCAGCATTCAGTGGTGAGACCATACCGGTCTCATAGAGAAGTATGGAAAAAAGAAAGAAAGAAATGCTTTTTAAAAAGTCTTCCTTTCTTCTTTCCGCCTTTGTTCTTTCCCCTTCCTTTTCTTCCTCCCTTCTTTTCTTTGTTTCTGTTTTGCATTTTCTTATTTTCTGTTTTCTTTTTAACGCATACTTGTCATGTATAATTATTGTCAGGTGCTTAAAAAAACTTATTTTATTAGATCTTGAGAACACGCTAATAAATCCTATATTCTTTACTTTTGATGTAATTTACTTGTGCCTGGCCTAAATCAAAGTGGGACAGTTCAAAGCAAAAGTTGTAAGTATTGTAGTAGATGACATCGGAAAAGGAGCCTGGGAAACTTGACAGTTGAAAGTCAAACAATCCAGCAACTTCTTCAAATCCCAAGGCTATCTAATCGTTATCTTAAAAACTAGAGCAGGTTTTGCAACGTCGATTGGAAAAATCCAGTTTAGTTCAGAGCATTTGCTAAGCACTAGATATATATTGACTTAATGAGTGTGGTTTTCTTCATTCAGTAGCAATTAAACAGGATGACATTAAATCTACCTTTCCTCTTATTCCTAGCATATGGTCACACACACACACACACACACACACACACACACACACAACCTCGTGATTCTCCTACTGTTTTAAATGTCTGAGGATTGGCTTGGCATAACAAGATGTACAGATAAATTCAACCAGATGAAGAAACCTGAAGAAAAAGTTCTGCTACAAACAGAAAGATACACAGGTGTTGTGGGAACCCAAAGGTGAGGCATCTAAAAATATCCTAAATAATTATAGAAAGTTCTGTTGTATTGTGAAGCAACATTTGTTCAAAGTGCCCAGGGATCACATACTATTAAAAAAAAAAAAAAACCCTCATCTCATGCCATATGGTGTCAACTTTACCACTGATTTTCCCAGTACTTAGAAAAATGTCCATCTCAAAATTAATGCTCAATAAACATTTCTTGACTTTAAGACGTAAAGTACATACATCCATGAGTAGATCCTTCTATCTAGAAGTACTATATATATTTGTATTTCTATCATGCCCCCTTGTGCCACCTGAAAAAGGAATCATGTAGATACCCTGGTGTTCTTAAAAAATATCAAGTTCAAGGCCAAGCACCTGCCACCTTCAGAGTGCAGTGAAGGAACAAATAACACACCCTGATGGGGCCAAGGAAAGTGCCAGGAAAGGCCTTTGTTTATTCTTTCTGCAAGCATTTAGTGAAAGTACACTGTATGCTAGTAACTATAGTACATTAGGAAACATACATTATGATATCTTCACCCCAGATAGATCTATTAGATGCTTGGAATCTAATAGTCATCAGGGCTTTCCAAAGGCGCAACATCAGTACTCTGGATGTGACGCCATTTGGGGGTACAGCACAGTTCAGGCATTTAGAAATTCTGATTTGTATTTACCAAATGGCAATAGCATTTCCCACTCATGGGGTCAGCTCAAAATGCATACTTGAATTTCAGAAAGCTCTCTTCTGGAGACTGATCAGCTTCTGGTTGAGAATCACATTTGGCAAACAATAAAATTTACACCTTGACTTAATTTAAAAATTCGAGCAATAGCTATCCAAGAGAAATGAGAAGCGGATGGTGAGTTATATCATTAAATGCTGCTGCTGCTTCTCCTACTAAAAGCCAGGGCAGGCCAAAGCCGAATACACAGGAAGTGTGTAATTTGGAAAAGTGCATTCTGTTCAGTTCATCTGAAGCTTCATTTTGGAGGTCAGCAGGGGCCAGGGAAATGACAGGAGATGAGGAATCAGAATTGTACAGTGGTAGGTACATACACACCTGTACACACATACACACACACACACACACACACACACACACACACACACACACACACATGTTTATCTATACATGTATTTTGCATGATTGTGGAAAGAACCATTTTATGTACTTAGTAATCACAGGTGTTATGAGTCAGAAGAAGTATGGAGCAATAGAAGACATGCATTTCCCTCTCAAGTTCACAATGTCTCTATAAATGTAAATTTCCCAGGGCCTGTGGTATAAGCTTCCCTGTTCCCAGAACTTGCAAGGTCTAGGTACACAGTAAGTATTAATGACAGTGCATTTAATTGGACATGTTGGTGTCATTTTATGAGAAGTTAGGATCTTCTTAATTCAGAATTCTTTATTTGTGACTTAACCTTAACTGGTGCTATAGCCAAAGCTGTATTAATGTGGTGTCTGCACATATTGTCATCATCTACTGTGTCTTTGATCCAGGGACTATCAGTTCTTCAAATACCTAAATGTCATCTTATTTACTAGGTAATAATATAGGATAAACATCAAACGTAAGATACCTAACAAACTTTTTGTTGAAATTATGAGCTATAAAATAGAGAGATTTTTTTTGTCTTTGTTCAGTAATAATATTTTTATTAAACTAGAACTGTCAGTTAACTTACATGTGAAAAATACAAGTGTTTTTAGAGAATTAGTACCATGGCTCATGGACAGACTGATTGAGAAGACTGTCAGCCGTCTATTGAAATAGAAACTGCCACAGAAGCAGTGGCAGTTAGTTCTATAAAATTTAATTTTGTTTCATGAATGCTAAAATTAGCAGATGAAGGAAGGTGTCATTTATTTACATTCATTCAGAGTATTATTTATAGAAAAATGAGTGTATATTCAGAGGAAATCTATGAAATGATACATTTTGCAAATGTAATTTAATGTGTTTGTATATACATAGCTGTGTGCCGATTTCTAGGAGGCATTTTTAATTAAATCATTGTTTCTAGGCACTCGTATTTATAACTGACAAATATGAAATACATTTTTGTCTTAATTTATGGAATATTTTCTGATTTTTCTTCATATTTTAAATAGCTGTTTCAATCTTAACTTGATCCCAACTCAGATTATGTCTCCTCTATGGGTCTATATTAAATCCTCTAGGCAGGAGTACATATCCATTTTGTTCTTCTAAGTCATTTTCTTTCTGCCTCAACTGGCAATATCTCCGCATGTGAAACCTGTCTCCTGACCACATACCAGAAGTCTTAATAGTAACTTGTCATATACATATTGACATTTACAATATGTGCGGATTACCTGTTGTGAAAGATTTTAATGACTATTAACAAAGTTTGCTTTTTACTATATGCTTATTAATTTCGATGCTTTATAATTCTGCAGTAAAATAAAAGTATTACAATAATCTAAGTCCTTTTTATTTCAGTTAATTTTTCTTCAGTAAAAATATTGATTTAAATATTGATAGATTCTGCCAGGCTTGGTGGCTCAGCCTGTAATCCCAGCACATTGGGAGGTTGAGGTGAATGGATTGCCTGAGCCCACCATTTTGAGACCAGTCTGGGCAACTTGGTGAGACCTCCTCTCTACAATAAATAATAATAACAAAAAAATTAGCTGGGCATGGTAGCACGTGCCTGTAGTTCTGCCTACTTGGAAGGGTGGTGAGACAGAAGGATCGCCAGAGCCCAGCAGGTTGATGCTGGGATGGCCGTGAGCATGCCATGGCACTCCAGCCTGGACACCAGAGTGAGACTCCAACTCAAAAAAATAAAAAATAAATAAATAAAAATAATGACAGATCCATAGGAAAAAAAAACAGCATGTACTTCCATTTTTAGATTTATTATATTTAACCTTAATGGCCTCATTAATATGATTAATTAAAGAGGTCTCGATTTGAAAAAAACAAAGTGCATGTAGAAAATTTACTTAGACATGCTTCACTACTATTTTCTCTTTAATAATAACATAAATATGTCTCTTGTTAGAATAAACGATGGAGTTTTGTACACATCACAATAAACATCAGTAAACATCACAAATTCATTTCAACAATTCCTTTTTTTTCCCCCAAATGAACATTGGATGATAAAACTGGATTAAATTTTAGCTATGAGCAGATAATATTGGGGTCCTTTATTGCTACAAATCTGTGTGGATACAGGTGAAATGTACTGAATAGTAAAGTTAAAATCCTCTCGAATTATGATCTTTAAAGTATTCGAGATCCAGTTGCAAGGACTAGCACAGCTTCAAGTAGGTTGGCTGGATCTCATTATACCCACTGCAGAAAGAAATGTGTGCTATGGAACTGTTGATGGTGGAAATAAAGCATCCTAAATCTTTACTTCCATCAAGTGAAAGAAGATTGACATTCACCAAATATAACACTCCCATGTGAGCAGCAAATAACAAGATCCCTCCCATTATGACTTCAACTCCCTAGGGGTTGTATAGGATTTTTGTCAAATCACCCAAAGAAATATAAGCGAATATGAAATGATATGAAATTAATGCATATTATTTCACTAATAACATTTGACTTCTTATACATTTATATTTTTACGGCTTTTTAAAAAATCTTTGTACTTTTTGTGAAGACAAATTTTAGATTTATCAGCAGGGAAAAGACATGGATATTTTTAATGTCTGGCATTCATCATGGTTTCTGTCTAGTTCAGTTTCTTTAGCTGCCTAATTCACTCCAGGGAGCAGTCTCTATAGCTAATCAATCATTCATCTATCTATGTATTTCTTGGGTGGCTGTCATTTAAGCACCTAAGAAATCAGACTGAGGGATATGTCTGGAAAGCAAAACAATGTAATAAACTTGTCACTTCTTTTCGAAGATCTTGCAGTTCTTAAAGAGGAAGACTTTTCTAAATATTGAAATAGGCCACATTCCAGACCATTTCTGCGTGTGCGCAGGGTGAGTGAATGTGTCTTAGCGACTGAGGGTGAAAGAAAACCTAAATGAAAAATTTCCCAATAATATTTTCTAGAATGGATGCACAGTTAGTTTGACATAAAGTTGTTTTTTTTTTTTTTTACTTTAGAAGTCTTTTATTGCCAGAGATATTATCTGGATGAAGCTTTCAAAATAAAAAAAATCAAGAAAAGTTAATTATTTGCTAACATTAGTTTACCCAAGGCACTTTATTTCTACTCTTTGTTATAAAACATCAAGAATAGACATGAAGACTCGATGCTTGTAATGCTGGAGAGGGTGAGGGTGTGGATGTGATTAGGACTGCTGTCATTATTTGTTCTAAGAGAATTTCCTTATATGCAGAAATAAAATATAGTTAGAATAAAGACGTACAATGATCAGTTGTTTTCCTAATAGATTATGACAATGGGATTTTCTGTTAAAAAGCAAATAAAAAGTAGGTTGATATTTTGGAAAAGACCGTGGCTTTAATTCAGTCCTTCTTATTTTTGCACTAATTAACTGGGTCATTTTAAAACATCTTTGTAGCCATGGCCTCATTTTTCAAAGTAGAATCATATTTAATTATAGTTAGCATCCTGTGAAACTGCAATTTTAGGATTTATAAATACTATTAAACAAAACTGTGAGTGAGCATGTTTGTGTGTGAGGAGGTTGATGTGGAAAGAAAACAGTATCCACATTAGAACTTTAACACTTATTCATACATTTATTTGCACTTATTTTAAGACAAAGTCTAATGATATAAAAGGAATGAGTCTGTGTAACTGGATAGGAGGCAAGACAATGTTAATAGAAAGAGCTTAGAATTGACCTTAACCTAGGTTTTGTCAGAGTGGACATCTCTAGGGTAGAATCCTTGCATGCTCTGGCACTCTTTCCAGAAAGTAATGGGTTTTAGAAGATGTCTAAGATAAACAATAAGACCAAAGAGGATTTCCCAATTTATGAACAATTTAGGAAGAGGCCTGAGAAGAGGAGCTCTGTACCCTGATGTATCTGCGATGTTATGATATTTAAAGAGCCATGGAAGAATATTTCCAAAAGTATTTGAAAAAGCCAATCTCATAGTTAATAAGAAGATACTAATCAAGGTATGTCTTATTTAAGTGTTCATGAATTTCCACCAGGCAACTTGACTATAGCTACTGACTCATTTTTTCAAAGGTTTAAAATAGGGGAAAAAAAGCATTCTTGAAACAAGGTTACGTTAAGATGTGAAGAAAAAATATTAAATGTGTGTGTGCTTATCAGTAAAGGTATCTTCTGAAGGGAAGCCTTGGGGCCTCACCAATTTCAAAGTTATTTTAAAAATTTTATGTACCCTAACCACTTCAAATTCCAAAGATGACGCTAGTGCCTCCAGTACACAGGGTGTCCCAGATCTTGGAGGTAGTTAGAAAATCTCCTGCATGTAATACTTGAGATCCCAAAGAGAGAGACTGAGCCGTGTTATTCCCTGTCTTACATAGAGTCATCTAGAAGTGGACCCTGAGGGGAGGATTCTCTTACCAATGATACATTGAGGAACACTTAGGGCCACGATAAACTCTGAAAGGAGTGAAAATCGGGGCAAGAAAGGGAAAGAAGTCACATCAGGGTGTAGGTCAGTGGAAATACTGCAGAGGTAACTTTGACCATGATATGGGCTGCATGTTTATGTACTGCAGAATTAATATGTTGAAATCTTTACCCCCCAAGTTGATGATATTAGGAGGTGGGGCCTTTGAGAAGTTGTTTAGGTCATGAAGATGGAAACTTCATGAATGGGATAAGCGCTATTATAAAGAGACTCAGATAGCTATGCCTTCTTTATACCATGTAAAGACACAACAAAAGTATGGCTATCAACCAGGGAGTGGGGACCTTCCAAACATCAAATCTGTTGGTGCCTTCTTTTATCTTGGACTCTCTACCTCTATAACTGTGAGAAATAACTGCTTGTTATATAAACACTCAATCTATGGTATTTTAATTCAGCAGCCTGAATTGACTAAGGCAAGCTTCTTCTCACAAGGAAGCTATGCCACATGCTACTTGACACAGGCATGGTTGCTGGGCTTCTTTTTTTCCCCGTGATACTGAGCACTTCATCATTGGCTAAAGAGTGCTCTAGTGGATGTACACTTTTAGTTATTTCCAGTTCTTGCACTCTGGCAAAGAGGCCTCTGGAGCCCACAGATTTCCTCCAAAGAAGAGTTTCAGGTATGGGCTATATTTGTCAGGAATCTCCAGAGAAACAAAATTGATAGTGTATACATATACATAAAAATGATATTTATTATAAGGAATTGGTTCACATGATTATGGAAGCTGAGAAGTTGCATGATCAACCATCTATAAGCTGGAGACACAGGGAAGTTGGTGTGTAAATTTCTGAGTCTGAAGACCTGAGAATCAAGAGTGTCAATGGTACGAGTCCTAGTTTGAGGCCAAGAGAAGATCTATATCCAGTTCAAACAGGAAAAAGAGATAATTCGACATTCCTCAGACTTTTGTTCTACTCAAAACTTCAATAGGTCTGATGGATGGTTCCCATTCATTTGGAGAAGACAGTCTGCTTTACTCAGTTCTACATTTCAAGTGTTAATTTCTTCTGGAAAGACCCTAACAGACACATTCAGAAATAATGGTGAATTAGATACCTGGGCGATTCGTGACCCAGCCAAACTGATGAGTTAAGCAAAGATACAAGGATGTGAATCAAGTGTGTATGTTTGTGCCGCTCTCATGCAAGAGATTACAGATCATTCAGAAAAGTGAGACAACAAAGAAATGATGAATGCCAGTGCTACTAAACAATTGGAACATTTGAACAGTTCTAAGGTACCTTAATTAGCCAAATAATTATGATGATGCCATTCACATTTTACTTTGTGCTTTCAAAGTACTTTTTAAAATGTACTAAATGGTCTTTTAATCTAATGCTGTGAAATGGCTAGAGAAGCTGTTATTATTTCTTCATAACACCTAAGAAGATCGCGTACAAGGAAATGTAAATGCATTTTATGGAGACTTTACCCTCACAGAGTTAACAGTGGAGACAAAACTAATCTCGTCCTCAAAAGATACTTTCTGTAACACCCACTGCATTTTTTCTCTTCTTACTTTTCGTATATTTAAGTTCCTGATTTTCTTCTTCCCAAATCTTTAAATTATAATGCACAATGCCTCATTTTGAAGTTTGAAAATAAATCTTGGTAATATGTACTTGCAGGAGCCAAATTTTAAAATAAATTAGATTTTCAAACAATTCTCTGGCCCATGAACATATGACAATTTTCAGACCAGAGTGGATTTTGAAGTGATCTCTTAGAATTGGAGATTTATAAGTGTTCCAGCGACAGCAACTGGAGAAGACTGCATATTTTACAACCTGCCTTGGATGTTTTGCCTGTAAAATGTCCTCATGGCTGCAGAGCAATTAGTTTTCTGTGTCAGATAATAGTTAATGTATTTTAAATGTGTGCTCTTCCACCATATGTAAACACATCTGTGAAGAAGCCTCTTTACAGCTGCCTTCTGTTTACTCTTGGCAAGTCTTTCGTGGTGCCAAAGAAAATGAGTCATCATCCTATCCATTTGACCCAAGTTGTGTATCTGGTCCTCTATCATTAGTATGCCTAGACAATTAAGGCCTATTGATAGTTAATCACATTCAGCCAGCAGGGATGAAAACTGTAAGCATGATATGACACTATCCGTGAAAGAACAGACAGGTATCAGGGGAGCGTATGTCAGGTACAAGAAACTGAAGAAAGTCAACTTTAGGAGTCTAGAAGTGTTCACTGTTTACTGTGGCCATTGCATCAGAGGCTAAAATTCCTTTTAGTGTTATGTTTTTGTTCTTCTTGTCTTTGGGAACCCCCAGAGACTCATTCTTAAATAGGGTCTGAGGTTTGCTGTTCTTTCAGCTGCCACTTATTGTTATTACACAGGCAGTAAGATGTAGGGTGGGGGAGAATTTTCTAGTCCTATAATTAGGTCAAAACCTTTTAGTCAGCCTGTGGCCATGGGCTGTGATCTCTTCCCTCCTCTTCAAATGAGAGAAGGGTAAAGACAGTTGAAGTTGAGTAATTTCCTCCCCACGGGCTAGTTAAGGTCTGAGTTGATAAAATAACTTCCCTTGAAGGCAGGTCTTTGTCAAGGTGAAGAAAGCTCCCTGGGTGTTTTTTAAAAATGGTCCTTTTTTACCACTGGACGCAGGGAAGGATTTTCCCCTGGTTTTCATATGAGATCCTGGTAGGGCTACTGGAGGTAAAATTCACTATAGGTGGGGAAGTAGATACTCTCAGGTTGGCCTCTAAGAGTTTTCATCTCTCAAAGTAGTCCATGATCAGTTTCTAGCAGGTGTTCTCACCATGCTTCTGATAAGTTGTGGTTACATTTTACCTGTCACTCCAGACTTTGGGGTGGTGGTTTGCCCTGTAATCTTAATCTCTCGTGGATCTAAAAAGAGTTGTTAAGTTTCAGCGTCTTCAGCCTTTTTTTCTTGTTTTGAGATGAGAATGATGTTTGTTAAACTCTCTGCCTTCAGACAAGAAGACAGATTCTGATGGTTGCCTGTTAATATTTTACCTTTGTCTTTGTTGTCCTGCAGTTTCAGTGAGATATGTTTAGGTGTGATTTGATTTTATTTATTCTGCCTAAGATGATTTGAATATTCATGTTTTTTAAATGTTGGATTATTTCTAGGCCTGAACGCCCTGCATGTTGCATTTATTTTATTTGATTCTCCTTATTCACTTCTTCGGAACTCTAATTGTGTTGTTCCTGCTGATTTTATCCTTCATACCCCATAATCCTTTTCTCATGATTTCCATCAATTAGCTATTGAAACAATTTTCTTGAATCAATTAGTCAATTTCTTGAATTCTTTCTTCAGCTGAGCATAATCAACTGTTACCCATTTAAAGTGAATTTGATATAATTGCTAAATTTGCCTTTTTTAATCGTTCTAACTGGTGGATTCTCAGTTTAACTTTTCTTTTCCATATCATTCTATTTCTTCACAACAGTTGCTTTTTTTTTTTTACCAATTTAATCATATTATTTAATGTTTTTGTAGCCTCCTCCAGATGACTTTATTATTTCTCATTCTTAGTGCATTAATTCGAGTGTTTATTATTGATCTTCCAAATAGAATTTTATTTCTTTTTATGATTTTATTTTTATTGTGGGTTTGTCTTCACTGGAGTCTGATCATTCTTTGGAGTCTGATAAGGCCTGAAGTATGAGGAGTTCATTATAAAGGAGTTGAAGTCTGTTTCAACTCAAACCTTCTGAGGTTTTTAAGGATTCAGGATCACATTTCATTTAATTTTCAGGCTTGAGGATTCAGGCATGATAAATTTATCCTAAATTTGAACTACCAACCTTAATGGGAAAAAATGCCTGAAGTTTCAGTGTCTTATTGGTAACATTTGATTTTCTGACACAAAGTCCCAGGAAGGTACCTGAAGTGCAGCTTCTCCGTGTCAGGGAGCAGCCATACGAGTCTCCTGTCCTTGCCCTGACATTCAGACTGCAGTCCCTTTCTCTGGGCTCAGTATGTCGTCTGAGACTATTGTGGGCCCGGGTTATATAGCACCTACTTCTCTGGATGCTACTTTTTTGTTTTGTTTCGTTTTGTCTTGCTTTGTTTGGTTGACACAAAAAGACTTTTCTTGCCTATATTTTAAGCTCAGTAATGCAATTTTTAAATTTTAATTTATTCAGCATTTTGGTGTAGTGGGGTTAGAAGAACATCTGTGTACACTCGGTCCGTCGTGTGTCCCAAAACCAGACTCCATATTATATACTATGTTGATGGAGCTACATCTGCAAAGACTCATTCTTGTCATTCTACACAGTTGCTTTTCCTGGGAAGGAATCATGATGTAGCAGAAAGAGCAAAGCCTCTCGAATAAAGCAGTCCTGACTTAAAAATCTCACTTATGATTCTGTGAACTTACAAAAACTATTCAGACATTTTGAATTTGACTTGAATGGCAATGTAGAATAACACGTCTGTTGTTTATGTAATAGAAGATAGGATTCCTAGCATGGATAAAACAAAAAGACGTGAGTAGACATGAAACATAATATGCAGGACCAGTTACATAATTTCTGGTACCCAGTGCACAATGAAAATGTGAGACTCCTTACTGAAAGTTACTAGGAGTGTAAAGAAAGTGGTGGCCAAACATTAGACCAAAGACGAGATACTTCTAACTCAAAGCCCTGTGCTCCGACATGGGCACAATGCCTATGAAACTAGACCTGATGAAATATGTGAAAAAGCTTCTCAATGTGGTGTTAAGCAAGGGAAAAAAAGGCTCTAAGAGGATCCCACAGCTACATATCACAGAGGAAACTAATAGAACACAGGTTTCTAAAGTAAATGCCACATCCTGAGTTGAGAACACTGGCAAATTTGCAGGAACAGTCCTCCAGTGAGTGTCTTGTTGTGGTAAAAAGCACGAGGACTTCAGGCTTCGACTGCCTGGGTTTGCAACTCGGCACCACCCCCACCGGTTGTATGAATGTGGGCCCGTTGCATAACCAGTCTTTTCTTTCGTTTCATTATTTGTAAAAAAAGGAAAATGACAGAGTTTTCCTCATAATGATGCTGGGAGATTGGATGAAAGGTCTTAGAAGAGAGAGTGGCACGTTGTAAGTAATATAAAAGGATTAGCTATTTTTTCTGACTCATAAATATGACACTGTTTAATTTACTGGAAAATATAAAAAGTAAAAATAGATCTCCCAAAAATTATTGTGAAAATCTAAAAGCATATAAATAGAACATTACACTTTCCGCCAAAACACATTCCAAATAGATAAAATTGTTATGAGGAAAAAAAAATCATAAGCAATCATAGATAGAAACACTTAAGCTATTGGCTTTATTAAACTTGGTACTTAGAAAGCCTTCCTCATTATTTTATAAAACCTAACCATAAGATGACAAAGTGTACCATATAATTAAAAACAATTTTGCATGGTAAAATCACCACAAAAAGTAAAATATATTTAAAACTGGCAAAGAATACTGGCAAAATATTTTAAAGGACAAACTTTATGTAATAAATATAATGTTTCCCCAAATAAACGTTTCTTTTTTAAAAGAAGAATGTATGCTTTCATGGTATGAGCCTCATGTTAATTTTTTTTATTGTATACTTTACATTTTTTGTACTTTTCCTATTTAATGTAAAATAAGATTATAGTAAGATATCATTTTTGCTTATTGCTTAGGTAAAGAAAAGAATATTGGATAATACAATATGTAGGCAGGAGTAAAAAGAAACAGGAAATCATAGGCATTGCTTGAAAAAGTATAAATTTATATTGAGAAAAATTTTGAAACATCTATCAGAATTGAAGAAACTGTTTGATCCATCAATCAGCTGTATTTTCTATACACATGCTCATAAAATTTGTACTGGCTTATGGACAAATATGTCCTTTCAGCAGCTTCTGTGATAGTTAAAAAGGAACATTCTATAAATTTCTATCAGTATATGGCTGATTAAATACATTATGTTATACCTGTATATCATTGAATATTAGTAGTCATTAAAAGGAATGTGGCATTTATTTTATGTGTCGGAAGGTCAAGAAAATGAAAAAGATTCATCTATCTACACTACTACTTAATATTTGATTAGATATATTAGACAATGCAATTAGACTAGAGAGAACAGTTAACGACATTAAAATGTGGAAAGGAGACTAATAAAATAATTTCTATTTGCAAATGATATCAGTGATAAAATAAAGAATTCAATAGAGTAGCAAAATATAAAATTAACTTACAAAAATTGATAATATTCATATGAATAATCAGATAAAAGACATAATAAAACATTAAATTAGTATTTAAAATAGCTACATAAAATATATAATACTCAGGAATAAATAGAATGAGAAGTTTGCAAAACTGAGATGAGAAATGATCTAAAACATTCCTTACCAAAAGACACAAAATGAGTCTTGAACAATGAAAAATATCAGTTTATTATTTGATATAATGAGTAAACATGATAAAGATGTCATTTCTTTCCAAATGCGGAAAAAAATTTAATAAAGCATTTTTTGTGTGTGTGTCTGGGAACAAGTTGAGTCTACCACTCAGTTGAAAGCAAAAACGTCTATGAATAGATAGAAAAACCAGCCATTGCTTTGCTAAGCTATAGTGTGGCCATGTGCTTTTTGAGCTATGGCCAGGTCAGGTTTCTTTAAGTTTTAAGTTTTGCTCCCCTCTCCTACTTTGGGGAGGTGAATCATCTCTTCTCTCTCTCTCTTTCTCTCTCTCTCTAATTTTCTTTCTAAATAAATATTTCTAATCTAAAAAAAAAAAAAAGGATAGAAAAAGCCATAAAAATAGAATAGGTCTTTTAGCAGTAAATAAGAATGTTACAGAATTTCTAAAATTAAACAAGGTGGTACTGGCACATGGAAAGAAATTTTAAAAAATGACTAACAGAACAGATAGAAAATCTAGAATAAGAAGCAAAAAATTAAAAGCACTGAAGTGAAAAAGAGCTTTTAGTAAATAATAATACTTACTAAAATGTTTGCATAACCTTTCAGAAAAAGATACACTGGATTCAAACTTCATATCATAAACTCCAAAAAGTACAAATATATGAGATACAAATTTAAAAACAAAAATATGACTAGCAGAAGAAAAGATAAAATGTATTTTGGAAATAAAAGTGTATTTTAAACTGTGACCTAAAATTCAATTTCAAGAAAAGTAAAGATTGATAGTTTTAACAAGTTTTTAGTGCATTATATTAGAAAAATTAAGCAAAAATAAAAGACTGGAAATATTTGCAATATGTATATCATGGATAGATGATTAATGCTTTAACATATCATCTATTATTAACCATTCAAAGAAAAAGTTCAAACACCCATTGGAGAAATGGGCTGATAGAAACCATTCAAAAAGAAGAAAAAAGATAATCAGTGAGTCATAAATAAAAGAAAATTTGTTCGCCTTTATTCATAATGAGAAATGCAAACTAAAATACAGTGAGATACTATCCCACTTATCAAAACCTTGATCACACACTCTTGGCCAGTCTATGAGAAAACAAGTACTGGTGTGGAATATACTTGGGAGAGAACTGGCAAAATTTAACAATACTGCATTTGCAAAGGACATGTTGACCCAACATACCCACTTCCTGGAATTTACTATGAAACTACACCCACAAAAATACAGAAAAATGATATAGCCAAAATATTAAAAGCAACCTCAATTGCTATGCAAGGAAATTGGTTGACTAAATTATGATATATTCATATGAGTACTATTCAGATGTAACAGACAAAAACAGGAAGATTTTTATAATAGAAATAGAGTTATTTGTCAGGGCATGGTGAGTAAAAAAACATAATATGGAAGCAAAATAGTATATATAGCTAACAAACTTTAGTGTAAATAAGAATGGGAAAATTGTATGCATTTTCCCGAAAGGAAACATTAGGAGGATAAATCAGGAATAAATTAATTGCTTATCTATAATGGGGAATGGATCTAAAGAGGTAAGAAGTGTCTCTGAGAATACATTTTAGATAAATTTTACTTTTAAACCATGATACTATTTTATGTATTCAAAAGATAGTATTAAATCAAGATGGAGCAATCCCTTCGGGTCGCTGTAGGAGCTTCTCTGTCCTATCTATAAATCCTCCTTTCTCAAAAAAAATAAAATAATAATAATAATAAATAAATAAAGACTGATTAATACTCTAAATGAAATACAAATATAAAACAACAGTTGTATCTATGGAATTAATGCAGTTACCACTTTTAAAAATAATTAAAGTAATTTGAACCCAGTCCTGATCCTTTTTTAAGTGAACATAGAGCTCCCACTTTAAGATACTCAAATAAATCTTGAACAGTATTAAGTTTCTTGTAGGTTGTGATATTGGTGTAATAGTTCTTTTTTTTTTTTTTTTTTTTTTTTTTGAGTTGGAGTCTCACTCGGTCACCCAGACTGGAGGGCAGCGGCCGCTCCCGGCCACCGCAGCCTCGACCCGCTGGGCTCCGCGATCCTCCCGCCTCCGCCTTCCAAGTAGCCGAAATTACAGGCACGCGCTACCACGCCCGGCTGATTTTTTGATTTATTGTAGAGATGAGGTCTCACTGCCCAGGTGGGTCTCGAACCCGCGGGCTCAGGCAATCCACTCACCTCAGCCTCCCAAAGGCGTGGGCTTACAGGCTGAGCCACCGAGCCCGGCTGAAGTACAAATATTTTAAGTTGGGCGGGAAATGGCAAGTCAAGGGACATGAGCTTGTAAAGAAGAAATTAGTATAAACGCATTCTTTCAAAAATGATATTAGATGCACTTCATATACAGACTTTAGTTTCTTTGAAATAAAATTTCTGATTAGATTTTGGTGTGGTGAACTTATGAATTGCATTTAGAACATCTTGATCAGGAAAGGAAGAAAATGCTCACAAAATGATAAAATCTTTTGCAAAGGACACTGGAGCTAGCCTAGAGTAATTTGAGCATTGAAATAATTTATTCATGTTATCACTGTGATTAACACACTGAATGAAAACATAATCCATAGACTCAATGATATTGGTAGAAAATACAGAAGAGGGACAAAAGAGAAACACTGGGGTGGGGAAAGGAATTTTAAAAATGGAAAGTTTTTTTTTTTTCAAGCACAATGTTTTTTTAATATTTCTAGGAATACTAGAATTAGCAAATCATTATTTGGAAAATACCTATGTAATAACCATAATAAAAAGAAAACATCCATTGCTGTTAGAGAACAGAATAAGCGCACACTCTAACCATAGTCACCCAAAGCTGTAACTGTTAAGCACAAGAAGAAAGATTTCTTTCTAAAAGAGAGATTTTATCACAGTGTCCTAGCCACATGATCGAGCTTCACATCATCACTGACTGGACACATTAATTCCAGATGAGTCATTAAGAAGATAGCAGAATTGTTTATAAAATATTCCATTCAGAATGACTTAAGCAAAATTTAAACATTAGAAAACAATAAAATAAATCCAAATTACAGGACATTCTGCAAAACGATTGGACTTCATTTTTCAAAACTATCAATAGGAGAAATTCTTCTGGATTATAAAAGACCTAAAAAAAAACAGAAAACAATACATAAAACTTTCTTGGAGTTGGATTTAAGATAAATTAATTATAAAAACAACATTTAGAAATTAGAGATACTTATATAGAGAATATATATAAAATTTATGGCAATATTTGCTCTAAAAATGAAATTTTAGTATACTAATGGTACTGCTGCTGTGTAAGAGATTATCTTTATCCTTAGTAAATATATACTAATGTTTTTTCAGTTTTGAGCATACTTATGCCTGCAACTTCCAATGTTGCAGCAAAAAGTGAATGAATACATGGAGTGTATGTGCATGCATATAAAAATCCATAATGAGAAAGAATGAAGAAAAACAAAAAAAAAAAGTTAAAATTAATGACTTTTTTATATTTTACATTTTTTCAAAGTAGGAAAGTTGGAAGGAAAATTAGTTTAAAATATTTGTGATATAATGAAACTACAAAAGTATTGTTTTATCTTATTTTTCAAATAGTTATATTTTGAGTTTATTGATTTTCTATATTGTTCTTCTTTTAGTTTCACTGCTTTCTGTTTTTCTTTAACATGTTCTTCTGTGTTGCATTTGATTATTTTTTTCCAATTTCTTAAGATGGGAGCTTAGAGCACTCATTTCATATTTTTTTTTGGTATTTTTTAATTCATTTATTTTTATTATAAAGATGTGGAGTACAATTCAGTGCTAGGTATACAAACGTTGATTATGCAGGTACCCATGTTGATGAGGTATGTTCCCCCTCCCCTAGCAGTTTCCATCAACTGCCAATCCCACACCCCCCTTCCCTGAGTGCTTCCCACTACTGCCAATACCTTTCTTATTGTATTATGATAATTGTTCAATGGCCGCTTATGAGTAAGAGCATATGGTACTCTGTTCTTTGTTTCTGTGATAGATCACTGAGTATGATCGACTCTAAATCCATCCAAGATGCTGCAAAGTCCATATGCTTGTCCTTCTTAATGGCTGCATAATATCCCATTGAGTATATGTACAATATATCTAAAAGGGAAACATGATTGGTTCCATGTCCTTGCTATTGTGAATACAGCTACAAAAAACATTCATGTGCAGGTATCTTTTTTGTAGAATAATTTGAGTTCCTCCGGATATATCCCAAGAGGGAAATTGTTGGGTTATATGGAAGGTCAATTTCTAGTTCTTTCAGAAATCGTCACACTGTCTTCCAAAGAGGTTGCACTAGTTTGCATTCCCACCAGCAGTATAGAAGCCTTCCTTTTTCTCCACATCCTCACCAGTGTCTGTTGTTGTTTGTTTTATTAATGATGGCCATTCTTACTGGGGTTAGGTGGTATTTCAGTGTGGCTTTGATTTGCATTTCTCTGATGATGAGTGAGGCCAAGACGTTCTCCATGTGTCTGCTGGCTGCCTGTATATCTTCTTTTGAGAAGTGTCTATTCATGTCTTTTGCCCACTTTTTAATGGGGCTGTTTGTTTTTTTCCTTTTGGCACGTTTGAGTTCCTTGTAGATCCTAGATGTTAGGCCTTTGTCAGACATACAGTTGGCAAATATATTTTCCCATTCTGTGGATTGTCTCCCTGCTCTCTTGATGGCTTCTTTTGCTTTGCAGAAGTTCATTAGTTTGATTAGGTCCCCCTTTTTTAACTTATTTCTTAAGGTATGGGCGTTTAGAGTTCTGAATAGGAATTGGTTGCCTGTTCCAATTTCCATAAGGGTGTCTCCTGTATTTTCTAAGATTCTTACATTTTGTGGTTTTACGTTTAGGTCTTTGATCCGTTTAGAGTTAACTTTTGTGTATGATGATAGATAAGGATCCTGTTTCAATCTTCTGCATGTGATCATTCAGTTTTCCCAGCACCATTTGCTGGATAGGTTCCCCTCTCACCAGTGGTTGTTGTTGGAGGCTTTGCCAAATTTGAGTTGATTGAGAAATTGTGACTTTTCTTCCAGAATCTCTACCCTGTTCCATTGGTCTATGTGTCTATTCTTATATCAATACCAGACTGTTTTGATTACTGTAGCCTTATAGTAAAGTCTGAAGTCTGGAAGTGTGATACCTCCCGCTTTGTTTCTTTTGCCAAGGATTGTTTTGGTTATTCATGGTCGTTTATGTTTCCGTATAAATTTCTGTATTGTCATTTCCAAGTCTGAGAAGAATGATGTTGGTAACTTAAAGGGTATTGTGTTGAATCAGTAGGTTACCTTTGGTAGGATGGACATTTTAACAATGTAGATTCTTCCTATCTATGAGCATGGATTATTTTTCCATTTGTTTGTGTTTTCTTAGATTACTTTGAGTAGTGTTCTGTAGTTCTCATTGTATAGATCTTTCACTTCTCTGGTTAGGAAGATGCTGAGGTATTTCATTTTTTATTGTGGCTATTGTGAATGGGATTGTACTTTTAATTTGGATCTCTGCCTGCTTGTTTTTGGTGTGTAGGAATGCAACTGTCTTTTGCACATTAATTTGGTACACTGAGACTTTGCAAAAGTCGTTTATCAGAGCAAACGGGATTTTGACAAATTATCTTGGATTTTCAAGATATAGGATCATATCATCAGTAAAGAGAAATAACTTGACTTCCTCTTTTCCTATTTGGATACTCCTGATTTTCTTCTATTGTATAATTGTCTGAACTAAGATTTCCAACACAATGTTGAACAAGAGGGGTGAGAGTGGGCAGCCTTGTCTTGTACCAGTTTTCAGTGTAACTGTTCAGTTTCTGTCCATTTAGCAATATGTTAGCTGTGGGTTTATCATAGATGGCACTTACTATTTTGAGGTAAGTTTCTTCTATACCTAGGTGTTTGAGTGTTTTTATCAAGAAGGAATGCTGGATTTTATCAAAAACTTTTTCTGCATCTAGTGATGCAATATGTGATTCTTTTTCTTTTTTTTACATCTATTGATGTATTTAATTATATTTATGGTCTTGCAAATGTTGAACCAGCCCTGCATCTTGGGGATGAAGCTTATTTGGTCATGGAGGATGATTTTTGAGTTACGTTTTTGGATCCAATTTGCTAGAATCTTGTTGAGGATTTCTGCATCTATGTTCATAAGGGATATTGGCCTGTAGTTCTCTTTTTTTGTTGGATCATTACCCAATTTGGGTGTCAGTGTTATGATAGCTTCATAAAATGATTTAGGGAGAATTCCATCCTTTTCAACTGCATGGAATACTTTCAATAGGATTAATATTAGCTCCTCCTTGTATGTTTTGTAGAATTCTGCTGAAAAGCCATCCCATCCAGGGCTTTTTTTTTTTTTTGGTAGGTAAGTTACATATGACAGAGTCAGTTTCCTGGGTTGTTATTGGTCTATTTAGTGTCTCAATGTCTTCTTGTTTCAATCTGGGGAGATAGTGTGATATCAGAAAGTCCTCCATTTTATTTAGGTTATCAAGTTTGTTTCCATATAGGTGTACATAGTAGTCTCTGATAATCTTTTGTATTTCTTCAGAGTGAGTTGTGATTTGATCTTTTGTACTTCTGATTGTGTTTATTTGGACTCTTTCTCTCTTTTTCTTGGTCATTCTGCCTAGGGCTCCATCAGTCTTGTTAATTCTTTCAAAGAAACAGCTTTTTGTTTCATTGATGTTTTCTATGATAATGTTGTCTTCTGTGTCTCGTATTTGGGCTCTTATTTTGGTGATTTGGATTATTCTACTAAAGTTGGGGTTTTGGTGGTCTTCTCTTTCCAGCTCCCTTAGGTGATTTGTTAGGCTCTCCATTTCTGATCTTTCCATTTGCTAGATGTGTTTCACACAGATATAAATTCTCCTCTGAGAACAGTTTTCATGGCATCCCAGAGGTTTTGGTAAGATATTTCTTCATTCTCATTTGTTTCCAGGAATCTTTTAATTTCTGCTTTGATTTCATTGTTGAACCAGTAGTTGTTCAGTATCATGCTGTTTAGTGTCCATGTCTTTGTGGGCTTTCAGGAATTTTTGTTGGTGTTGATATTTATTATTTATTTATTTCTTTGAGTTGAAGTCTCACTCTGTTGCCCAGACCGGAGTGCAGTGGCTACTTCCAGCCACTGCAGCCTCCACCTGCTGGGCTCTGGCAATCCTTCCACCTCAGCCTTTCGAGTAGCTGGAATTACAGGCATGTGCTACCATGCCAGGCTGATTTTTTTATTTATTGTAGAGATGAGGTCTCGCTGCCCAGCGGGTCTCGAACCCGCAAGCTCAGGCAATCCACTCACCTCAGCCTCCCAAAGGTGTGGGATTGCAGGCTGAGCCACCGAGCCCGGCTGATATTTATTTTTATTCCACTGTGGTCTGAGAAGTTGCACAGCAATGTTTCAACCTTATGGAATTTATTTATTCTTGATTTATGGTCAAGAATGTGATTAATTTTGGAGTATGTTCCATGTGGTGATGAGTAGAATGTATATTCTGTGGTTGTGGGGTGGAATAATCTGTAGGTATCTGTTAAGTCAATTCGTCAAGTGCCAAGTTCTAGATCTCCTTGTGGATTTTTTGCCTCCATGGTCTACCCAGGGCTGTTAGTGGGGTATCAAAGTCCCCTGGTATGAGTGTTAGAATCAGTACCTTTTTTTAGGTTACATACTCTCTGCTTTATAAATCCTGGTGCTCCTGTGTTGGGTGCATATCTGTTTAGGATGGCTATTTCTTGTTGATGAATTGAAGCTTTTATCATTATGTAGTGTCCTTTTGTATCTTTTTTTAATTTTTGAGAGCTTAAAGTTTGTTTCGTCTGATATTAAGATTGGAACTTCTGCTTTCTTTTGTGACCTATTTGCCTGGAAACTCATTTTCTATCCTTTAACTTTTAGTCTGTGTGCATCCCTTGTAGTGAGACAAGTCTCTTAGATGTAGCAAATAAGTGGGTCATGGTTTCTTATCCAGTTTGCCATTCTGTGTCTTTTCATTGGTTCATTTAGTCCAATCACATTCAGAATGATTATTGAAATGTGATCGTTTATCACTGTCATGAGGTTCTTATAACATTTTTTCTTTTTTGTTTGTTTTCTTTTGTCTTTTGGGTTAATGCGTGTGTGTGTTTTCAAGATTCTTACTGTGCCGTATCTTCTGTTGATTTTGTGACCTACTGCCCTCTTGGGAAGTGTGTGGTCATTCTTCTTTTCTTCTTTCTTCTGTGCTTAATACCTTTTTAAGTGTCTCCTGTGGAACTGGTCTGGAAGCTGCATAATGTCTTAGGTATTGGATGTCTGGGAAGAATTTTAATTCTCCATCATTGTTGAAGCTGAACTTGGCTGGATAGGAAATTCTTCGTTGAAATTGTTTATCTTTGAGGACTTTGAATATAGGGCTCCAGTCCCTTCTTGTTTGTAGTGTTTCTGTTGATAAATCTCCTGCTATTCTGATTGGTTTTCCCTGGTAGGTGGTCTGACCTGTCTCTCTCACTGCCTTTAGGATTTTTCTCTTTTGTTAATACTTTGTGTAGGTGAATTACTATGTATCTTGGGCTTGGTCTTCTCATTTGATGTCTTGTGGGGGTTCTCTGTATCTTTTGTGCTTGACTGGTCACATCTCTGGTGAAATAGGGAAGGTTTTCTTGGATTATCTCCTGGAATACTTGCTCCAACTTGTTCTCCATTTCCCTTTCTTCTTCTGGGATACCAATCAGGTATAGATTTGGCTTCTTGATATAATCACACACCTCTTCTAGGCTTTGTGCTTTCTTTCTGAGTCTTCCTTCTATGTTTTTTACAGATGGGGTCAAATCCATGTTCTGGTCTTCAAGTTCTTAGATTCTTTCTTCAGTTAGATTAATTCTGCCTTCCATGCTTCTCATCTTGTTATTTATTTCATGGATAAAGTTGTGTATTGCCAAAAATCTCTGTTACAAATTACTTCATTGTTCCATCTTGTCATTCTTAAGTCTTATTCACTCTTTCCATCCATTCTCTAATCCCTGTTGCACTCTGGGGCCAGTTGTTGGTAACTCCATTGTTTGGCCACCATGGTATGACTTTTCAGGAGTATTGTCTTTGGTACACTTGAAATTGCCTGAGGTCTTCCTTTGCCTTTTCTCATTTTGTGACAGATCTCTTGTTTTGCTCTTTAGTTCTGTTATTCAGTGTCAGTGGAAAAAACTTTCCCTTCTGATGTTTGTTCAGTCTTCTATTCTTTCCTGATCTGGGCTCTGAATTTGTTCTATTTTGAGATAGGGTGGTGGATAGAAAGCTTTGCTATCTCTTGTGGTTTTTGAAATTCAAATAAAGTAAGGGATGGAGCACTTTGAATCAGAAACTACTTGCAAATTGCAATGTTGACTTATTGTGGTATGTGTTCCCTGAAACCTACTCCCCACCACCACTCTGTATGACAATGCAAAGCAGAAATGAATGCAAAGGCAGTTGAATACACACACACACACACACACACACACAACACACACAAATGTACACACACACTCCAAAACAAACTGGAATAACAAAAAAGTGAAATGAAACAAACTACAACAACAAAGAAAAAACAAGAAACTAAACACGCACACACACATGCCTAGCACAAAGTTAATGGAGAAGAAAAACAGAAAGACTGGAGGAAAATTTTTTTAAAAAGCAATTCAGGTTGAACCTTCACACATACATCGAGACACACCTTAAATTATAAAAAAAGAGAGACATCCACAAGATGGCGACGGCATAGGTGGATTCGTGAGACTCTCTGAACTATTCTTTAGGGAATTTTCCTTCTGTGTTTCTTTTTCACTTCTCTCCAGCCTTGTGTCTCTTTTTCACCTGCTAGTTGGGATGAGAGAAAAATCTACACAAATGAAGAAAAACCAAAAGAAAAATATGGGTCTCTCCCAGACTCCTGGGAGGGCAGACACTGGGAAAACTGATTTCAGAATGCAAACAATGAAGAACCCTCAGAATGACTGGTCTCAAAATACAAGCCTAGATATCAAGACATTAATGGAGAGATTTAAAAGAATTGAGGAGACTCAAGAAGAAACTAGAAAGGAGCTGATATCTGAGATAACAGTAATAAAGAATACTGTGATGAAATAAATAACTGATAAGCATGGAATGCAGAATTGCCCAAGCCAAAGAAAGAATCTCAGAGCTTGAGGATCAAAATATAGAACTAACCCAAACTCTCAAAAACACAGAAAACAAGCTCAAAAAGTCAGAAAAAAACCTTCAAGAGATGAGCGATTACTTCAAGAGACCTAACCTAAGAGTAATTGGCCTTCCTGAGGCAGAAAGAGAGACAGAGACCACACTGGAACAAACCTTCCATGAGGTCATTCAAGAAAACTTCCCTTATCTAATCAGTGATGCAAAAATTCAAACACAAGAGATTCAGAGAACCCCTGCAAGACAAGAAATGAGAAGACAAACTCCAAGACACATAATAATTCACCTAAACAAAGTAGGCATTAAAGAAAAAATTCTAAAGGCAGCAAGGGGAAAAGGCCAGATCACCTACCATGGAAAATCAATTAGAATAGCAGCAGATTTACCTACAGAAACTCTGCAGGCTAGGAGAGCTTGGAGCCTTATCTTCAAAGTCCTAAAAGGTAAACAATTTCAACCAAGAATAACCTACCCAGCCAGATTAAGCTTCATCAGCAAGGGAGAATTAAAATCTTTCCCAGATATACAATCCCTAAGAACGTATGCTGCCACCAAACCACCTCTACATGAAACACTTAAGAAAGTACTAAACACAGAAGAAAAGGAGAAAAAAAGAACAACGTTCTTCACAAGAGTACAGGAAAAAGAATAAAATACACAGGAACTGACCCCCAAAACAAAAGAAAGACAATAAACCCAGTGGAAGAGCAACTCTATAAGAACTCTATGATAGGGACAAACTCTCACATTTTAATAATTAGCCTGAACATGAGTGGACTAAATGCACCACTGAAATGACATAGAATGGCAAAATGGATAAAATATCACCAGGCAACAATATATTGCCTTCAAGAGACCCATCTCACTAGAAAGGACATGCACAGGTTCAAAATAAGAGGATGGGAAACAAATTTTCAGGCGAATGGAACACAAAAGAAAGGAAGAGTCATGATCCTAATTTCAGACAAAGTACCATTTAAGCTATCAAAAATTTAAAAAGATACAGAGGGCCACTACATAATGATAAAAGGTTCACTCCATTAACAAGAAATATCTATCCTAAACATATATGCACCTATGTTAGGTGCTTTTATAAAGCAACTCCTAGGAAATCTAAAGAAATATTTTGACTCTAACACCATCATAACTGGGGATTTTAAAACCCCATTCACAACCCTAGACAGATCACCAGGACAAAAAATCAGCAATGAGATCTGGAACCTCAATGTGACTCTTGACCAAATGGACTTAATTGATACCTACAGAACACTCCATCCAAAGACCACAGAATACACATTCCACTCATCACCACATGGAACGTATTCTAAGATCGGCCACATAATTGACCATAAATCAAGCATAAGCAAATATAAAAGGACCAAAATTCTACCATGCACCTTCTCGGACCACAGTGGAATAAAAATAAACATTAACACCACCAAGGTCCCCCCAAAACCCACAAAGACATGGACACTAAACAGCATGTTGCTAAACAACTCCTGGGTCAATGATGAAATCAAAACAGAGATCAAAAGATACCTAAAACAAATGAAAATGAAGAAACATCTTACCAAAATCTCTGGGACGCCTTAAAAGCTTTAGTAAGAGGGGAATTTATATCCCTACACAGATGAAGAAAATGGAAGGAACACAAATTAACAGCCTAACAAGCAACCTAAGGAAACTGGAAAAGCAAGACCACAAAAACCCTAATTTCAGCAGAAGAATCCATATCACCAAAATAAAAGCCCAAATCCAGGACATAGAAGTCAAAAAGTTAATACAAAAAATTAATGAAACAAAAAGCTGGTTCTTCGAAAGGATAAACAAGATCGATGGTCCCCTAGCTAGACAGACCAAGAAAAAGAAAGAAAAAAACCAAATAAGCACAATCAGAAACACAAAAGATGAAGTCACATCTGATCCTGAAGGAATACAAAAGATCATTAGAGACTACTATGTACACTTGTATGGAAACAAACTTGAAAACCATAAGGAAATGGAGGACTTTCTGTCATCACACAACCTGCCTAGGTTGAAACAAGAAGAAATAGAGACACTAAGTAGACCAATAACAATCAAGGAAATTGACTATGTAATAAGAAAACTACCTATTAAAAAAAGCCCTGGACAAGATGACTTTCCAGCAGAATTCTACAAGACATTTAAGTAGGAGCTGATTCCAATCCTACTAAAGGTATTTCAGGCAATTGAGAAAGATGAAACCCTCCCCAAATCATTTTACGAAGCTAACATCACATTGATACCCAAGCCAGGTAAAGACCCAACAAAGAAAGAGAACTACAAGCCAATATCTTTGATGAACATAGATGCTAAAATTCTCAACACGATCCTAGCAAACCAGTTTCAGCAACACATCTCAAAAATCATCCATCATGACCAAGTAGGCTTCATCCTTGGGATGCAAGCCTGGTTCAACATTCGTAAAACAATAAATGTAATTAAATACATCAACAGATGTCAAAACAAAAACACATGATTATATCATTAGATGCAGAAAAAGCTTTTGATAAAATCCTGTACCTCTTCTTGATAAAAACCCTCAAACATCTAGGCATACAGGTAACATACCTCAAAGTAGTAAAAGCCATCTACAAGAAACCCACAGCCAGCATACTCCTAAATGGACAAAAATTGGAACCATTTCCCCTGAAAACTGGAACAAGACAAAGATGCCCACTCTCACCCCTCCTGTTCAATATAGTATTGGAAGTCCTGGCTAGAGCAATCAGAGAAGAGAAGGCAATCAGCGGTATCCAAATAGGAAAAGAGGAAGTCAAATTATCTCTCTTTGCAGATGACATGATTGTGTACCTTGAAAACCCAAGAGAATCTGTCAAAAACCTCCTTACACTCATAAAGGCCTTCGGCAAAATAAATGTGCAAAAGACAATCGCATTTCTTTACACCAATAATAAACAAACAGAAACCCAAATAAAAACCACAATTCCATTCACAATAGCCACAAAAAAAAAAAAAAAATACTTTGGCATCTTCCTAACCAGAGACGTGAAAGACCTTTACAATGAAAACTACAATACACTGCTCATCAAAGATGACATGAACAAGTGGAAAATCAAAGATGACATGAACAAGTGGAAAAATATCTCATGCTCATGGATTGGAAGAATCAACATTGTGAAGATGTCTATCTTACCGAAGGCAATCTACAGATTCAATGCAATACCTATCAAATTGCCAGCACCATTCTTCTCAGACCTAGAAAAAACAACACAGGAATTCATATGGAAACACAACCGACCAAGAATAACCAGAACAATCCTCAGCAAAAAAAAAAAGCAGGTGGTATCCCATTACCAGACTTCAAACTTTACTATAAAGCTACAATCATCAAAACAGCATGGTATTGGTATAGGAACAGGCATATAGATCAATGGAATAGAATTGAGATTCCAGAAGCAAAACCTCAATTTCTCAATCAACTCATCTTTGACAAAGCCTCCACTACCTACCACTGGGAAGAGGAGAACCTATTCAGTAAAAGGTGCTGGGAAAACTGACTGACCACATGCAGAAGATTGAAACAGGACCCCTACCTATCCCCATATACAAAAATTAACTCCAAATGGATCAAAGACCTAAATGTAAAACCTCAAACCATAAGAACCTTAGAAAATGAAGGACATACCCTCATGGAAATTGGAATGGGCATCCAATTCCTGAATAAAACCTGAAACCCAGAGGCCATAGGGGATAAAATAGACAAGTGGGACCTCATTAAACTGACAAGCTTCTGCAAAGCCAAAGAAACCATCAAGAGAGCAGGGAGACAGCCTACAGACTGGGAAAAAGTATTTGCCAACTCCAGGTCTGACAAAGGCTTAACATCTTGGATCTACAAGGAACTCAAACGTGCTGAAAAGAAAAAAACAAACAACCCCATTATAAAATGGGCAAAAGATATGAACAGACACTTCACAAAGGAAGACATCCAAGCAACCAACAGACACATGAATAAATGCTCAACCTCACTAATCATCAGGGAGATGCAAATCAAAACCACACTGAGATACCACCTAACTCCAGTCAGAATGGCAATTATCAATAACTCAAAAAATAACAGCCACTGGAGAGGGTGTGGTGAAAAGGGAACACTACTACACTGTTGGTGGGAGAGTAAACTAGTGCAACCTCTGTGGAAAGCAGTGTGGCGATTCCCAAAAGCTCTAAACATCAACCTCCCATATGATCCTACAATCCCCCTACTGGGAATATATGCTGAAGAACTCAAATCACTCTATGAAAAGATACCTGCACACGAATGTTTATTGCAGCATTGTTCACAATAGCAAGAACCTGGAACCGACCATGCTGTCCATCAAAGAGGACTGGATTTAAAAAATGTGGTACATATACACGATGGAATACTATGCAGCCATAAAAAAGAACAAAATCATGAATTTTGCAGCCATTAAAAAGAACAAAATCATGAATAGATTGGATGAAACTAGAGTCTATAATACTGAGTGACCTCTCACAGAAACAAAGATCTGAGTATCACATGTTCTCACTAATATAGTGAACCTTGATCACCCAATGCACTACCATATGAAAATGACTGACAGTGGTAGGGGAAACTATGGGGGGAGGGGAAGGGGGGTGGGACTAGTGGTAGTAAACATCTGTCTGGGTACGGGGAGACACCTGTTGTCAACAAGGGGGCCTAAATGAAGCATATTTGTATACCTAACCCTTAACTGTACCCCACAACTTCATAATAAAAAATATTGATTTAAAAAAAAAAAGAGGACTGGATTAAAAAAATGTGGTACATATACACGATGGAATACTATGCAGCCATAAAAAGAACAAAATCATGAATTTTGCAGCAACCTGGATGGAACTAGAGTCAATAATACTTAGTGATCTCTCACAGAAACAAAGATCTGAATATCACACATTCTCACTCATATAGTGGACCTTGAACATCCACCGTAATACTAAAAAAAAAAAAAAAGACTGACAGTGGTGGGAAACTATGGGAGTGGGGAAGGGAAGGGAGATGGGATTAATGGTAGTCAATATCTGTCTGGGAACGGGGAGACACCCCTTATCAACAAGGGTGCCTGAACAAAGCATATTTGTATACCTAACCATAAACTGTACCCCACAATATCAAAATAAAAAATATTGATTAAAAAAAATACTTTAAAAAATTTTTTTAAATAAAAAGGGAAAAGAAAAAAATTTTTTTAAAAAGACAATAAAAAACCCCAGAAGAACAAAAGAGCAAAAACCAACAACAAAATTGAAAGATGAACGCTCAATTACTCACATACACACATAAGCAGAAAACAACAAATAAAAGAAGAAAGAAACTGAAAACTAAAGGGAAAAAGTTTTTTGGGGATGAAGATCAAACCCTCACGTATACATTCAAGCACAAAGGAAAAATATTTTAAAAATAGATAAAGTAACATATGGCAAAAAAATTTTAAAAATTAAGAAAAATTAAAGAAAAAACCCTCCCTTTTTGTGATAGGCTCTGTAATTGTTCCTCTAATCAGGTCTCTCCTGCAGAGCCACCTCTTTCACTCTCTCCTTAGTGTCCAGAGCAGGGAAGGAGGAGGGGCAGCGGAGGTGAGTGGGGCTGTAGTCCTCCCCTCACAGTCTGGTATCACCAGGTAGATCTCCTCTGTAGGAGGAGGTATGTATTTGTGGAGGGTGCCCCAGCCAGGTCTATCCTGGAATGAAGTTTTCCTATTGCAACTGGCATCCAGGCTCTGCCTGGGTTTGTCCCTCTCAGTCATGGCCCAGCTGTGTGGGTCTGATGTTCAGATGATTGCTGGGGAGGAGGGCGTTTGGGTCAGCCCTGGACTCACTACCGATCTCTTTGGAGTCCTTCCTCATCTTTTTCTGGCTACACCTTTTGTCCCACGGCTGGATCATGGTAGGGGGTGTGGGTGATATGCCTTGGAATCAGCACTTGTCAGGACCCTCCAAAGTTGTGCTTTCAGGATATTCCCTCTGGGCCACAATCAATCACTGATTAGCTGATCCACCAGTCACAGCGTTTGGGTTGTTGCTCCATGGTGGGCAAATCAGAGCACTTTCTTGCCCCACCTTCAAGGTGGTGGTGGGATACCTCTCTTGCCCTCTTCTGTAGGACCTTGCCTCTGGACTCCCTCTGCAGCCTCTGCTGCCAGTGTCCTACCAGGAGCTGAAGTGATGAGACTTAGCCAGGAGCTGGCAGTCTCTCTCCTGCTTCAATGGTGAGGGAAAGTCTGGTGTGATTGTTTCTCCCTGTCGCTTTTTCACAGGAAAACTTCTGTTCATTTTTTTAAAAAACAATGATGCTTGGCTTCTGTGACCTGCACTGTGGGCCTGTCTGCCACCCTACAGTCTCTGGAAGCCATGGCTGCACCTATACCTTTTTTTTTTTTCAGTTAAGCATTTAAGTTCCTTAAATGTCCGTTAAACACTGCTTTTGCTAAGTTACACATTTTTGACATATAGTGTTTTTACTTTTATTCTGTTTAAAATGTTACAATTTCTCGTGTCTTTCTTTTCAACCCATTAATGACTTATTTATATATTTATGGAGTATTTTCTTTTTTCATCTTTACTGATGTGTTCATGAGTTATTTAATTTCAAATATTTTGAGATTTTGCAGATATCATTTTAATTGATTTTTGTATTGATGTCATTATGGCTTCAGAAAAGACCTTGCAATGTAAAGATAATGTGGTTAGAAACATCAGGAACTAAGAAATGATACAATAGTACATTTTCAAAGTTTTCTTTATGCCTTTTTTCTCCAAACTGAATACTGGAGAAACCAGCAACCCAGAAACAACAATGAGCCTGAAAAAATTCCCCAATAAAAGTCTAATTTCTTAGTCAAAAGACTAGGAAAAGGGTACCCTAGCAGGCCAGAAACATTTTAGAAATAGCCATTCAGTTGCAGCCAAACTGCAGAAAGAAACCAAGACCCTACCCGCCATACCACCAACCAAGACTAAGCAGAAAGCCTGGACTTCCACCCTGCCCAGGGTATAACACATAGAAGGCCAAATTAGAAGGCAGTACTTTCACCCCAAGGAGTGGAAATAAATCACCTCTCCATTCATTGTAATTAAATGACACATCAGATCCCTTACACTTTGCTGCCAACCATAGGTATCAAGAAGTCTGTCTGGAGAGGTGTCAGAGGTGGTCTAGTGGAGAGCCAAAATGTCTTCTGATGCCTAATTAAAATAATACCACCTCTTTCATGTCTCAGTAGATGACATAGGGAGAGCAGTGATGAGGTGCCTCTATTCTTCCTGAACAGTATGGTATCAGTGGTAGCCTGGAAAGGAACCATATGTACATGAGAATCTTTAAGAAATATATTTTTGTAAAACTTTTAGTACTAAAAATGTAATCCAGCAGGGCTCTAGTATATAAGATCAACATACAAAAATCAGGAATGAGGAAGAGGATGATGGAACTGGCGTGAGTGTGAGAGTCTCTGCAAGGGCAGGTGTCCATAAAGACAGTCTGCAAGAGTGGCTGTGTGCTGCTGGGTGAGTGAAAGTCCATCTGAGGAGACACTCAGAATCAAGTACCTGCGGCTCTCCTTCAGAGGCAGCTGCAACCCACCACTGCTCTGAGATTGGATCCCCTTGTGCACAAGATCATTTGTTGTTCTCTTGGATTATCAGCTCTCCTCAGCACGTGGCACCTGGCCCACGCCACCACCTGTGGTAGTGGGCTGGGCATTAGCAATGGGAACCCTGGAGAAGGCATGGCAAGGAAATCTGGAGCTGAGCCCTGCCACTGGTGAGGAAACACTGACCATCGCCATTATCTCTATCCTGGGACTGGGTAGAGAACTACATTGGCTGGACCAGCTCTGTTTAACCTCCAACCAGAGACCCAGAGGTGATCTCCATGCCACTCTGGGATTGACCATCACTAGCCCAGAGAGGAAACTTCAGGAGTAGACATGGAGACACAGATGCTCCACCCTGATGCTGGACCAGGCACAGACACATCTGATCTGAGTGGGAGACTTGACAGCCACAGCAGCAGCAGATAAGTTGGGCGGGTCTGGATTTGACTCACCCTCCTCCCAAAGCAGTCCATGGAATGACTGATCGAGGCTAAGAGCAACCAAATCAGCCTGCATCAGGAGTGGAGGGGAGGGGCTGGAGACCAAAGCCACTCCCTACTGTGGCAGTGGACAAAACCAGCAGCAGTGCTTGGAAAAAAACCCCTGAAATTCCAGACATGGTCACAGAGGGAACTTTCTTTCTTTCTTTCTTCCTTTCTTTCCTTCTTTCTTTCTTTCTTTCCTTCCTTTTTTCTTTTTTTTTTTGTTTATGTTTTTGTACTTGTTTGCTTTGGTTTTTTAGTTTTTCTGTTTGTGTATGGGTATTTTTCAGGGCATGATTAGATTTTTTGTTTGTAGGTTTTTTGTTTGTATTGTTTGTATGTTTTTAGTTTTTTTAGTTTTTTTTGTTTTAGTTTCTGCTTCTTTGTTACTTGATATTCTTGTCTGCTTTCCTTCCCCTTCTTCTCATTCTTCACCCTCCTTCTGTCTGTCTTCTTCCTTTTTCCATTCTTTTCTACTTTTACTTATCTGATTTTGCTCTCAGGAGACATACATAAGCCTCATTGCATGTACACATTGTAATGTGATAGGAAGTGGGTTCCAAGGGGCCCATACACCTGTCGGTGGATACTGTGATCTGCAGATAGCTTCTGAACTACAATTTCCCCATCACACATTAATAAAATCTCAAAACTACAAAAAGAACAGCAGCCCATCCCCATTCTGTCTTCAAAATTGAACAAATCCAGAGGCTCTTCATAAGTAAGAATAGGAGATTGAGCAGAGGAGTGAAAGCTATCCCTCCATCACTGAACAGCAGAATTAAAGAAGGGGGGGAGAGGGAGGAAAACTATTACAAATGAAGAAGAATCAAAGGAAGAACACAGGTCACATACAGACTCCTAGGAAGACAACACCTGAAAGTAAAACTTTGGAACTCAAACAATGAAGAGGCCCTAGAATGACTGGTCTCAACCCACACACACAGATATCAATATATTACTAGAGTTAATGAATAAAAATGAGGAGAGACAAAGGAAAGAATGAAGAAGTGGATAACTGAGATGATGACAATAAAGAATATAGTAAACAAGATGACAAGATGGAAACCAGAATACCCGAGCAGAAGAAAGAATGTCAAAGCTTGAGGACCAAAATGTTGAACTAACCCAAACTTTTGAAAATGTAGAAAAGAAGCTTTAAAAGATGGGTAAAAAACCTCCAAGAGATGTGTGATTATATCTAGAGACTGCATCTTTGATTAATTTACATTCCTGAGACAGTTAAAGAAACAGACACCACCCTAGAAGAAACATTGCATGAAATTGTCCAAGAAAACTACCTTCATCTCATCAGAGATATAATCATTTAAACTCAAGAGATTCAGAGAAGCCCTGCAAGACATCAAATGAGATGACCAACTCTGAGACACATAGTAATTCACTTACACAAGGTAGGTATAAAAGAAAAAAATCCTAAAGGCAGAAAGAGAGAAAGGTCAGACTACCTAATGTGGTAGACCAATTAGAATAGCAGCAGATTTAGCTACAGAAACACTACAGGCCAGAAGAAACTCAAGTCCTATCTTCAAAGTTCTCAAAGATAAAAAAAATTCCAACTATGAATTTCCTACCTAGCTAAGCTAAGCTTCATTAGTTATGGAGAATTAAAACCCTTCCCTGACATTCAGTCCCTAAGAGTTTATGCCACCTTCAGACAAGCTCTACAAGAAACACTTAAGAAAGTATTAAACACAGAACAAAGGAAAAAATAGTATGACCACAATATTCCCAAGAATGCAGGGAAATGATTGAAAACACACACTAAAACTATTAACTGAAAAATCAAAATAAAATCAACAAATAAACAAACAACCACAAACTCTATAAGAACCTCATGACAGGGATAAACTCTTACAACTCAATAATTAACATTAACATGAATGGACTAAAAGTACAACTGAAAAGGCATTCAATGGCAAACTGGATTACAAATATGATGCAACAATATTTTGTCTCCAGGAGACTCATCTCACCAAAATGGACACTCACAGACTCAAAATAAGAGGATGGAAAACAAATATTCAGGCAAAGAGAATACAAAACAAAGCAGGAGTTGTGATCTTAATATCAGACAAAATATCCTTTAAGCTATCATTGATTTTAAAAGATACAAAAGGTCTCTACTAATAACAAAAGGTTCAATACATCAACAAGAAACATCCATCCTACACATATATGCACCAACATAGAAGCACCAACTTTTATAAGGCAGCTTCTAGGTAAACTAAAAAGATATTGACTCCAACACTATCATAGCAGAGGACTCAAATGTCCCACTAACAACTGTAAATAGATCATTGAGGTAAAAAAATCAGCAAGACAATCTGAAACCTCAATTTGACACTTGACCAAATGGACTTAATAAATACCTACAGAACACTCTACCCAACATTTACACAATACACATGCTATTCATCACCACATGGAACATTCTCCAATATCAATCACATCCTCAGCCATAAATCAAGTATAAACATATTCCATAATATTGAAATACTGTCATGCACCTTCTCGGACCACAGTGGAATAAAAAAATATATCAACACCAAAACCCACAATGACATGGACACTAAACAGCATGATGGTAAACAACTGCTGGATCAACACAGAAATCAAAATAGAAATCAAAAGATTCCTGGAAACAAATAAAAATGAAGAAACATCTTACCAAAACCTCTGGGATGTCATAAAAATAGTACTAAGTGGGGAATTAATATCTCTATGAACACACATGAAGAAAAAGGAAAGAACACAAGTTAACAATCTAAAAAATCATCTAAGAGATATGGAAAAACAAGATCATCAAACCCTAACTTCAGCAGAAGATTCCAGATCACCAAAATAAAAGCCCAAATATGGGATATAGAAAACAAAATTATCATAGAAAAAATCAACAAAACAAAAAGTTGGTTCTTTGAAAGGATAAACAAGATTGATGCACCTCTAGCTAGACTGACCAAGAGAAAGAGAGAAAAAAACCACATAAACACATCCAGAAATGCAAACGATCATGTCACAACTGACACAGAGAGTTATCACAGATTACTATCTACATTTGTATGAAAACAAATTCAAAAACCAAAATGAAATGGAGTACTTTCTGACATCACACAACTTTCCAAGTTTGAAAAAAGAAGAAATGCAGGCCCTAAATAGACCAATAACTACCCAGGAAATTGATTTTCTCACAAGAAAACTACCTAAAAATAAAAAGCCTGGGACCAGACTGCTTTTCAGCAGAAATCTATAAGTAAACCTCATACAAGTAAACTTCATCTCCATGATGCATGACTGGTTCAACATCCGCATGAAATCATAATGTAATTAAATCATAAACAGATGTAAAAATAAGAACCACATGATTATATCATTAGAGGCAAGAAAAGCTTTTGATAAAATTTAGCATCCTTCTTGTTAAAAACCCTTGAACAGCTAGACATAGATGCAATATATCTCAAAATAGTAAGAGCCTTCTACAATAAACCCTTCTACAATGCTGTTAGATGGAAATTGTTAGACTGAGTTTGGATGCTGTTAGACAGAAATTGGAACCATTTCCCTGAAAACAGAACAAGAAAAGGCCGCCCACTCTTGCTCCTCTTGTTCAACATAGTGTTGGTAGTCCTAACTAGAAAAGGAAATCAAGGGTATCCAGATTGGAAAAGAGGAAGTTAAGTTATCCATCTTTGTGGATGACGTGACCCTATACCTTGAAAACCCAAGAGAATCTGTCAAAAACCTCCTTACACTGACAAAGGATTTTGGCAAAGCCTCAGGGTATAAAATAAATGTGCAAAATACAGTCACATTCTTATACACCAACAATAAGCAGGAAACCCAAATGAAAATCTTATTCATGATAGCCACAAAAAATGAAATACTTTGGCATCTCCTAACCAGAGTAGTGAAAGAACTTTATAATGAAAACTACACAACACTGCTCAAAGAAATAACAGAAGACATAAACAAATGAAAAAATATTCCATGTTCATGGATTGGAAGAATTAACATTGTTAAGATGCACATTGTATCAAAGGCAATCTAAAGGTTTAAAGCAATACTTAATAAATTTCCAACATCATTCTTCTCAGCCCTGGAAATAAAAATACAGAAATTCATATAGAAACGTACATTACCATGAATAGCCAAAACAATCCTTAGCAAAAGAAACAAAACAAGTGGTATCATAGTTCCAGACTTAAAATTCTGCTATAAAGCTACAATAACCCAAAGAGTTTGGTATTGGTACAAGAAAAGGCAGACAGCTCAATGGAACAGGATGGAGATTCTGGAAGCAAAACCTCAATTTCTCAACCAAATCACGTTTGACAAAGTCTCCACTCACAAATCCTGGGAGAGGAGAACCTGTTTAGTAAATGTTGCTGGGAAAACTGGTTGACCACATGCAGGAGCCTGAAACAGGTCCCCTACCTATCATCATGCACAAGAACCAACTCTAAATGGATCAAAGACCTAATGTAAAACCACTAACTATAAGAATCCTAGAAGAAAATGTAGCAAATATCCTTAAGGAAATTGGAATAGGCAAGCAATTCCTGATCAACTCTCTAAAAGGGAATGCTGTAAAGTATTTCAGATAGGCAAATGGTACCTCATCAAGCGGAAAAGCTTCGGCAAAGTAAAACAATCCATCAAGAGAGCAGAATGGGAAAAATATTTGCCAACTGGAAATCTGACTAAGACCTAATATCCAGAATCTACAAGGAACTCAAATGTGCTGAAAGGAAAAAAAACCAACAACCTTATTAAAAATTGGGCAAAAGCAACAACAGAGAGCTGTTTAAATCTAATCAAGCATTCATCACAAAAGATATGAATAGACACTTCTCAAAAGAAGATATACAAGCAGCCAAAAGATACATGAAAAAATGCTCAATCTCATCAAAGAAATGAAAATGAAAATCACATGAGATACCACTTAACTCCAGTCAAGATGGCCATCATTGATAACTCAAAACACAACACACACTGTAGAGAATGTGAAGAAAAAGGAACACTTCTGCACTGTTGATGGGAGTGTAAACTAGTACAACTTCTGTGGAAAACAGCGTGATGATTTTTAAAAGATCTAAATATCTACCTTCCACGTGACCCAGCAATCCGTCTTCTTCGAATATACCTGGAGAAACTCAAATCACTCTACAAAAAAGATACCAAGCCGGGCTCGGTGGCTCAGCCTGTAATCCCACGCCTTTGGGAGGCTGAGGTGAGTGGATTGCCTGAGCCCGTGGGTTCGAGACCCGCCTGGGCAGCGAGACCTCATCTCTACAAAAAATCAAAAAAGTCAGCCGGGCGTGGTAGCGCATGCCTGTAGTTCCGGCTACTTGGAAGGCTGAGGCGGAAGGATCGCCGGAGCCCAACAGGTCGAGGCTGCGGTGGCTGGGAGCGGCCACTGCTCTCCAGTCTGGGTAACAGAGTGAGACTCCAACTCAAAAAAAAAAAAAAAAGATATCTGCACATGCATGTTTATTGCAGCTTTATTCACAATAGCAAAAACATGGAACCAACCATGCTGCCCATCGAAAGTGGACTGGATAAAGAGAATGTGGTACATTTAGATGATGGAATGTTATCCAGCTGTAAAGAAAAACAAAATTATGAACTTTGCAGCAAGTTAGATGGAATTAGAGTATGTAATACTTAGCGATTTATCACAGAAAGAATGAACTGAGCATACTCACTTGCAAGCAGACCCTGAATATTTTTCATAATACTTTAGAAAGAGATTGGCAGTAGTGGGATAATGCCAGGAGAGGGGTGTACCTATAACATCAATAAGAGTACTAAAGTTTACCTGTATGATGACCACTTATGTACCTAACCCTGAGTTGTACCCCACACTTTTAAAATAAAATAAAAAACAAACATACAAAAACCAACTGCATTTTTTTAGGCTATCAATAACAAGTGGCAGCTATTCCAAAATTTAAAATGCAGTATTATTTACATCCATGCATTAAAAAGCTAGTAAAACAAAACAAAGCAACAGCAACAAAAAGCTGTTTAAATCTAAAAAAGCATGAACACGGCTTATATGCTAAAAACTATACAATGTTGATCAAGGAAATAACAAAGAATCTAAACAAATGGTGGTACATACTATGGATTGGAGGATTCAACATAGTAAAGATCTCAGTTCTCTGAGAATTGACAAACAGGTTTAATGCAATTTCTATCAAAATCTGAAGAAGATTTTTGTGTGGTTACAGGATAATTTATTCTAAAATTTCTATGTAAAGTAAAAAGTGCAAGAATAAGCAACATTCCGAAAATGCGGAAGAAGATAGGATAATTCTAGTAAATGTCAAGACTTATTACACGGCATCGGTAGTTAAAACTGTGTAATTTTTAAAATGGGCTAGACTGATAGATCAATTCAGCAAAACAGAGAGCTCAGAAACAGATTCACACTATGACTGACTAATTTTCGACAAAGGTAAAGTCTTCTTAACAAATTTTACTAAAGCAATGGATACACATTTTGCTCATAGACAAAAATTAAATTTTTACCTAAATTTCAAAATTTATATAAAATGTTGACTCAAAATCTATCATAGATTTAAATATAAAAGTATAAAATGTTTAGAAAATAACACAGGAGAAAATATTCTAAAGCTAGGGATTGATAAAGAGTTTCTAGACCTGACACCAAAAGCACAATTCATTAAATCAAAAATAGACATTGACTTCAGCAAAATTACTAATTTAATCCAAATCTAAAATGGGAAAAGATATGAAGTGGCATTTTATTGGAAAGACGTGTGATAGTTCATTTTGTTTATCAACCTGACTGCAATAAGTAATGCTTATATAGCCGGTAAAACATTATATCTGGGTATGACTGTGTGAAGGTTTCAGAAAGTAGTGAGCATTTGAATCAGTTACCTGAGGAAAGAAGATTCCACTTGCCAATGCAAGTTGATGACATTCAATCTTTGAGGGCCTGGACAGAACATGGTACAGTACAACAAAATAAAATATTGGCAAGAGAAAGTGACTGCCGTACCTTGTACATTGTGATAAGCCTTTGGAGAGACAAGAAGAGGAGGGGAAGTAGATGATGGAGAAATAAAGTTAATTAAAAATGCAGTCATATCCAGACAAACTGACTTAAGCAGTCTAACTTGTAAACAATTGTAAATGTGCAAGAAAGTATACGGTAATATATATTTTAACTCAGCCTGAGGAAGTTAGAGACGGCTTTTCCAATCAAGTGATAATCAGGAGAAACTTGCTTGTTATAAAGTTTTTAATATAAGGTAATATATGAGTCTATAAAGTTATATTTTCTAAATGTCAAAATTAAAATGTAGGAGTTACATTTTCTTTCTATACCAATGTTTGGACTTTTTCCTGTTCTCAAATACCAGAACTCCAGGCTGTAAGATCTTTGGATCTGCTATTTTGACCAGGGGGCAGCCTAGGTTCTCAGGCCTTCATCCTTGGACCAAATCATAAAATTAAAGGATTAGACAGACATTTTTGAAGGTTACTAGCAAAGCACTGAATAATATTCTATTTTCTGGATGCACCACGGTTTATCCATTCACCTACTAAGAAGCATTTTGGTTCCTTCTAAGCTTTGGGAATTGTTAATAAAGCTCCTAAAAACATTTGTGTGCAGGTTTTTGTGTGGACGTTTGTTATTCATCCCTTTTGGGAAACTACCAAGCAGCAAAAGTGCCGAATCATATGGCGAAAGCATGTTTAGCTTTGTACAGAACTGCCAAACCGTCTTTCAAAGTGGCTGTTCCCTTTTGCATTTTGACCAGCAATGAATGAGATGTCCTGCTGACCCACGTTTTCATCAGCACTTGGTGGTCGTCTGGATTTTGGCCATTCCATTTGGTACATAGAGGGAACCTTTTCCATTTTGAATGGTGCTCACCACTTTTTATTCCCCTAATATCCTTCCATTTGGATTCCTCTGAGATTTTGTCATGATTCAACTGAGATTATGAATTTTAGGATAAAACACCATCCATGGGAAGTATCCGCTCCTTGCATCGAACAGGGTATATACGAATTTATTGTTGGTGGTGCTGATACTAATTACTCAGCTAAGATAGGGAAAATTATTCTTCTCTTTCCATCATTATTGGTTCCCCACACCCAGGGGAGGGCAACTCGTTTCCACCTCAGGAGGGAAGACGAAAAAACAATTTGTGGGCATTCGGTCCTCTTAATAAATATTGCTTTAAAAAAAAATTGCTCAAGTATGTTTAGACTACCACATTAATAAAATAATTGAGGATGAATACTTTGAGTCTATTCAATGGCTTTTTTAAAAAATAAAGTCAGCCAGGCTCGGTGGCTCAGCCTGTAATCCCGTGCCTTTGGGAGGCTGAGGTGAGTGGATGGCCTGAACCTGAGGGTTCGAGACCCGCCCGGGCAACTTGGCGAGACCTCATCTCCACAAGAAATCAAAAAATCAGCCGGGCGTGGTCGCGCGCGCCTGTAGTTCCGGCTACTCGGAAGGCGGAGGCGGGAGGATCCCGGAGCCCAGCGGGTGAGGCTGCGGTGGCCGGGAGCGGCCGCTGCCCTCCAGTCTGGGCCATGGAGTGAGACTCCAACTCAAAAAATAAAAATAAAAATAAAAATAAAAATAAATAAAGTCTCCCACATTTATACTAGCCTGCACCAGTGTGTTGTGCCTGTCATGGTTACTACAGTGATGCTCTTAGGGTCATTTTCTGTATTCCCCATTCTTTCTACATTTATAAATTGGTGTAAGCGATGTGCAGACGTAGATTCTCATCGGTTTTTATTTTTTATCAGTATGTTGGCTAAAATAAACGGGAGTGGAGAATGATGCCTCTGACTCTAATCCAGTACCACGGTGTTCATTCTAGTCTCTTCCTACCTTGTTTCTTTACAAGTTATTTCTTGTAGTGAGAAATGTGGCTCCCATTGCCTGTAATTTATTTGCTTATTTGTTCAATTCTGGTATTTAAAAAAAAATTTCAAAATTGCCAACCCATTTCCCGGTGAGAAACAGTTACTTAGTAGAAGATTTGGGTTTTTTTTTTTTTTTGTCCTTTAGCTTTATGGAATATAGTTAAAAGACTCTTTTTTCAAAGTTATAACATCTGATTTTTTGGTACTTTGAGTTGTCACTTTTATATTTTCTGCTTGAAGGAATCACACAATAAAAAAATATACTTTTAGGCCTTGTTCTTTCATTTATCTAAATGCATTTATGATCCATCCATCCTGAGGCGTACATCGATACGAGCTCCTTTTAATTGCCTAGTGATAGTCCGTTGTACAGATGCACCACATGTTCTTTATAAATTCAGGTGCTGAAGGTCATCTAGGTGATTTTTCGTTTTGGTTATTATAAATAAAACTGCTACAGATTTTAGGTCACTTGAATGAAAATCTAGAGACACAAGGATTTGAACCTGTGGTAAATATATACTCACATACTCACACACACATACATATGAAGTGAAGTTAATTAAAAATATATTTCTATATGTATATACACATAAATGAAGTTAATAACAATGCAGTCATATCCAGACAAAATGATTTGAGCAATCTAAATTATAGAAAAACAGTTTTAAACATGTAAGAATGTATACAGTAATATATGTGTTAACTCAGCCTCAGGAATCTAAAGACGGCTTTTCCAATCAAGTGATAGGCAGGAGAATCTTGATTGTTATAAAGCTTTTAATATAAGGTAATATATGAGTCTATACAGTTAGATTTTCTAAATGTCAAAATAAATACCAGAAAACAAAACAAAATAGTAATTAAATATGAAAGAAATTTACATTTCTCTGTATTCCAACATATGTGTGTGTGCGTGTGTGCGTATGTGTGTATCTTTCTAAGAAATTACCAAGTCATTTTCTAAAGTGACAGTGATATTTTTAACTGGAACAAAAAACAAGTGAAAATTCTTGTTGCTCTATAATCTCACCAGTGGGGTTTTGCTGTTATTGTTTGTTTTACTTTATTTTGTTCTTGCCATTTACATAGGTATATATAGTATCTTATTGTGATTTGAATAAATAGTTCCTTAATGACTAATGGTGATATGCATAACTTTGTATACTTCTTTTCCAAATGAATATCATTATGATAAAATATCTGCTCAGATAGTTTGTTCACTTATTATTAGGTTTGTTGCTTTCTTATTTGGGAGTTGTGTTTCTTTTTTTCAATATCCTACATATATCTCTCACAAAACATGTAATTTACAAATATTTTCCTCAGTCTTTAAACTTCTTATTAATTGTAACACTTTCCTTTAAAACGTATGAACTTGAAAATGTGGTAAATCTTAAATTTGATAAATTTCTTTTGCAGAGTAAAAGCTCTTAAATTTGAAAACGTATTACTTTTTTCTTATAAATAATGCTTTTGGTATAATAACTTGTTAAATTTAAGGTTACACAGATTATCTCATACTGTCTTATAGAATTTTTATGGTTGTATCTTTGATACTTTTGTCTATGATCAATTATGATCAAAATTGTGAATTTCTTTATCTTAATTTACTTATTGCATATGGATATTCCCTTTTTTAAAAAAACTACTGTTATTCAATCTTTTCTCCATCAAATTGCCTTTGTTTCTTCATCATAAATCTGTCCATTCTATTTGCTTTGGTGTATTTCAAGGTTCACTAATTTGCTCCTTTTGATCGATGAATCTATCTTTTCATCAATGTTGGTGTTTTTATCATGGTAACTTTACATGAAGACCTTCAAAGCATAATATGGGTCATGAAAATTATTTGTTTTTATAAAATTATGCTTTGCTATTCTAATTTCCTTGATTTCCCATATATATATTTTAGAATTAGTTCTTGATATCCACAAGAATATGCAAGAATTTTGAACAAGATTCCATTAAATCTTCTAGATCAAATTGGGAATAATTGACATTTTAACAATCTTGCAATTTTCAATCCAAAAATATAATGTTTCTCCATTTATTTAAATTCTCTGAGTTTTCTTAAAATACTGGGTGACATATCTTTTCTTACTAATTTAGTACAATGAATAAGTGGGAATATCTCTACTTGGGTATATTTTTTACCTACAAACTCAATTTCTTCAATAATTATAGAACAATTCAGCTTATCTGTTTCATCTTTAGTAAATGTTCTTAGTTTTTGCATTTTAAAATTTCATTCCAATTTCTCGAATCCACTGATTTTATGGGCATATAATTGTTTGTAGTATCCACAAACAATTCTGCTAGGTCTGAATTTAACTTACTACTTTTTGTTTCATTTTTTAAAACAAAAGCTTTGATTTTTTTAGTTTGAATTGTTTTTATTTTCTAATATAACAATTCACTGTCATTAGTTTTTCTCTAAGCACTGCTTTATCTGAGGCTCCAAAAGTTTGGTATACTGTATTTTACTTTTATTCAAATCAAAATGTTTGTTCTTTTTTCTTGAGACTTTCCCTTTGCCCTATGAGTTATTGAAAATATTATATATTTTATGAGGTGAGTGGATTGCCTGAGCCCGCGGGTTCGAGACCCGCCTGGGCAGCGAGACCTCATCTCTACAATAAATCAAAAAATCAGCTGGGCGTGGTAGCCTGCGCCTGTAGTTCAGGCTACTCAGAAGGCTGAGGCGGAAGGATCGCTGGAGCCCAGCAGGTCGAGGCTGCGGTGGCCAGAAGTGGCCACTGCACTCCAGTCTGGGCGACCGAGTGAGACTCCAACTCAAAAGAAAAAATTATATATTTTAAATTTAAGTTATAATTTAAGTTTCAACCATTTGAAAACTTACCAAACATATTGTCGTTGATTTCTATTAGTTTTTGTTGTTTACTGAAAATTAATCCATATGACTTAATTCCTTTCATGTTTGTTAAGATTTCTTCCATGATCCACAGTGTGGACTGTTTGGATCATTGTACTTTGTACACTTAATGTTCTTCTGTTGTTTGTGAAGTGTTCGATGAAATGTGAATCTTGTGAAGTTTGCTCAAGACTACATATAGGTCTTTATAACCTTACTGACTTTCTCTTTGCCTCTTCTATAAATAACTGACAGAAAGGTCTGAAAGTCAATTATTCTTGTAGAATATGTTTATATCATTAATTAGAACAATTATGTGCCTCATATATAAAGCTCTGTTGTAGAACAATTCAGTACTGCCGTGTATTCTCTGGTAATTGACCCCTTTATTGTGTTCTTCTCATTGTATAATCCAAGTTTTTTATTTATATCATACTCTTTCACACTAAAAAATTATCTTTAGTATTCTTTGAAGAGCAGTGTGTTGCCAATGAATTTCTTCAGGTTTTTGTATGTCGTAAAACATTTGCATTTCCCCCTAATTTTTGAACGTTATTTTAATTGGGTATATTAATTCTGCATTGGCAATATGTTTTCTGAACACCAAAAGTATTTTTCTGTTTTCTTCTTGTTCGCATGAATTATGACTGTAGGTGCTGTAGTTCTTTTCCCTTTTTGCTGTAGGTAATGGGTTCCCATCACTTATGGCTCCTTTAGATGTTTCCATTTTTGGTTTGCTTTTTTAGTAGTTCGAATAATACACCAAGAAGAAAAAAAGTTTGGTATTTGCCCCACTTGGTGTTCTGTGAGCTTTTTAAAATTTTTTGCTTTGTAATCTGTCATTAATTCTGAAAATTTTTTAAGCATTACAACTTTAACATTTTTCTGCTGTATGTTTTTGCTTTCTGGGATTCTAATTACAAGTAATTTATTATGGTTTATATTTCCCATAGTTCTTGTATATTCTTTTTCACTTATGTTATCTTTGCTTTTTATGTTGGATGATTTCTGCAAACCTATCTTTAAGTCCAATTTTTATTTTCTTGAATGTATGGAGTCTACAGATGACTCAATGTAAATGGACCATAACATTACATTGTTTTTAAAAACATTCTTTCGCCCTTCTGATAAATGTATCTAACTGATTTTGCATGCTGTTTACTTTTTCTGTTACAACCCATTTATATATTAATCAAAATTACTTTAAAATATACCTGACAGTTCTAACATTTGCATCATGTCTTAATTTGATGATGATAATTTTATTTTTTTTCATTAGATTTGAAAATAGAGTTTATTTTAAAAGTAAATTAGAGAAAAAAAGAAAGGGAGAGAGAGAAAGAGATTCACTTCCCTAGGCAGGGGAGGGGCCCAAAGCTAAGAAACATGGCAACAGCCATAGCTCAAAGAGCACTTAGCCACACTAGAGTCTAGTAAGGTAGTGGCAAATGGCTGCTCCAGACTGCATCTTTTAAATCCTTCCCTTTGATGGGGGAAGGTTGTGAAGGTGACTAGGTGGTGGTCTGCTCCACGTCATCACAAAGGGCTAGGTATGTACTGGCAAGACGTCAGGCGATGGACAGCCGGCAGATGGGTGGGTTAGTCACAAGATTGCATGGTCTGTTTTCTTTTTCTTTCATTTCATTACTAAAAGCTAGGAAATATATAGTAGATTAAGTGCCATTACAGCTGGAGATGAGCAAGCTGTTAATTCTGTCATTCCTTTATTTTGAGAATTTATGTTAATCTGATGAATAGTTGAGCTAGGAATAATGCTTGATGTTAATAACAGTATCCTAAGTGCACTGCAGGCTTTGTGTTCTGCTTGTGTTTACTTTGTGCTATCTATGATTGGATATCTTGCATTTAATGTATGGACTAATTTGTCAACTTTCATCCCATTTTTATTTCTTTTTTTCTTTGGGCATCTTTGTTTTACTTGATTTGTGTGTGTTCTGCTTATCAAATAGAATATGTCTCTTGCTGCTCTCGAAGCTGCATCAACTGTGATTTTTTGTCCTCTTCCTATAGTCCTTGTCATCATGGTGTTGTGGCATAAAAAGACATTTCTTGGGTTTTTTATGAAGTCTTGGTCTTAAGCAGACACTCTAAAACTTTGTCTTGTAGTTGTGATTGTCAAGTGTGTTTCTGGCTCTCCTTAAGTTGGCATGTTAATATTATTATATATTCATACCTCTCTCCTCTGCACAGAGGTTTCCTTTTCCCTACTCACCACCTCCTGGTTTCAGTGGGTTTCCACCAAATCCCAAAGCTATACTTAATTTTTCACTTCCCTCTGTAGAATAAGATTTTTATTTTCACAGATGAAAGAGAGAAGATTGATCTGGACGGAAGCCTACTCACAGGCATCACTATGAGACAGACTTTCTCAAAATTCTCACTGATGTTCTTTGTGAGTGCTTGCCTGGTAGGAAAAGCCTACAAGTAGGTCAGATTTCTCTGTGTCTAAGGTCACCATGCAGGCTCACAATTGGCCTTCAGCAATTCATTAAAAATTTCTAACTTAATCTTCTTACTAGGTTTTATGGTGTCCGGCAGCATCTGCCCTAGAAAGCAAGCTCTCAGGTCCTACAGCTCTCTGCAGGTGCCTGTCTCTACCCAGATTTTATGTTATTTGTTTGCCTTTACCCTCAGTTCTGGTGGATCCCAGCAAGCGAATCGATTTTCTTTTGTCCAGATTTTTTTCCTTGTAAGAATAAAAGTAATGATTTCGCTTGTTCTCTATATCTCTGAGGTACAAAGACTCTGCTCAACTGAATTTTGAAAGCAGGAAAATGAATTCATATCCTTAGTGGGCTATACTCTAAGGACAAACATAACGACAAATAATTCTTAAGCTTTAATTAGTGGGGTTTTTTTTAGAAGTAATATTAGTATTGTAATTCTGAAATCATTTTATGAACATAGCAAAATTAAATAAGTAAATATGTTAATAAAAAACAAGATTTTTATTGTAAGAGAAAATAAAATTTTAAAAATATAAAAGAAAATATCTTACAATGTTAAATCTGAATTGGAAATGTCAACATAAAGTCAAATATTTACATATATATGAGGGGGACCCAGACAAATATGGAATTATTTTAGAGGGCAAGTTCCTTTTAGTGTAGGCTTCCTCCACATGGTAAGTGTTCTAGGAACCCATCAGCACTGATACATCAGCTATATGTTGTTGTGAGAGGCTACATTCAGCTTCAGTTAATTTGGAGGGGGAGTTCTTCGTGTGTTTGCCCATTTTAGGATGAGTGGTTTTCAAGTGCACCTGCCCACACAGCACTGAGTGTTCAGCAGTTTTTGACCAACAGAGCCATAATCCTCTTGCCCCACACTCCTTCTTCACTCAAGCTTGCCCTGGGCAACTTTTGTGTTTTTTGGCTTTTCCGGATGAAAACAGCCCCCAAAGGGAAATGTTTTGCCGATGTGAAAAAGGTGACACAAAAACAGCAGAAGCACTAAAAGGCATCAAAATGGATGCGTTCACAAACGGTTTTGAGCATTGGAAAAAGTGTCCCAATAGGTGCATTGCATCAAATGGAGAGCATTTTGAAGGTAGCTGAAGTTTGAACATGTAAGAATAAATACACATTTCTTATAAATAAGTTCCTTTTTTGGCGAGTCCTCTCTTTTACATATAAATATAAATTATTGACTTTTTTCTAATAATATTTAGTATGTTCTAGATGCAGTTATCTAACTCAGATATTTGTTTCTAAACATAGTTCCTTTTGAAAAGTGACTTAACTATTATAAAAGTAGTTTATTTCCAGTCTGCAGCAGAAAATACAATATCAGCTTGAAGTACCTTGTTTTGTTAGAAAGCAAGGAGGGGCTCAAAGACTAACGAGGTCATGTCCAAAGAGAAAACATGCTGTAATTAGAAAAAATATCATCTTGTGATCAGTGAATTAATATTTAGACAAGTACCATGATGTATCTAAAATCCTTTGGTGAAAAGTCATTGGGACTAGAACAATCACTGTTTCAAAATATCAGCTCACAGATAGCTTACAAATTATACTTATAAAAAGATATATTCATTTAAGATGGAGATATCTGGGTTTCCCAGCCTACACAAAAGATCTAGTTTTGCATCATCAATTTTGTAACAATCTATGTGTCTCCTGACATAATACAATAAAAGTATACTATACCACCTATATTGCTTTGTGTGTGTGTGTGTGTGTGTGTGTGTGTGTGTGTGTGTGTGTGTGGAGTCTCACTCCATCATCCAGGCTAGAGTGCAGTGGCACACTCATAGCCACCCCAGTGTCAACCTGCTGGGCTCCAGTGATCCCTCCTCCTCAGCCTTCCAAGTAGCTGGAACTACAGGCACATGCTGCCATACTTGGCTAGTTTTTGAATCATTGCAGAGTTGAGGTCTCACCAAGGTGCCCGAGCTGGTCTTGAACCTGCAGGCTCAGGCAATCCACTATCCCAAAATACTGGGATTACAGGCTGAGCCACTGAGCCTGGCCCTTATATTGTATTTTTACCAAAAAATATTTAATGTGAAAACAACCATTAGTAAATAATTTGACAAATCCTGAATGTGATTGATTTTACAGAATAATAGGCTTAGGTACCTTAAAAAAACCAATATCATGAGATGAAATATGATAAATGTTCTAGATGTAAAGAGATTAAAGAGGTTAAAATTAATATTTATTACCTTTGTAATACATTAATTATTACATCTTTGTTAATTAATATAGTAAAGAGGCAATATATATTGCCTTTACCTAAAAATGCAATATATAAACGTTACTTGGGTGAGAATTTATTTTTAAAAAGTCAATACAAGCACTTCTCAGAGTTATTGAGAAGATGTGAATCTGGATTTATAAGTAGCAGAATTTAATTAAAATGTTAGAGGTGTGATTCTGTGGTACATAGGAAGTTTTCCTTATAAGAAGGCACATGCTGACATATCAAAGATGAAATGTAATTTCTGCAATGTACTTATCAAAAAACACCATAGACACATACACAAGTGAGATGGAATCTCACTTTGTCACCCAGGCTGGAGTGCAGTGGCAACCTTTACTTGCAGGACTCAGGCAATCCTTCTTCCTTGGTATGCTGAGTAGCTGAAACTAGAGGCATGCACCGCCATGCCCAGCAAATTTTTTGATTTATTGTAGAGATAAAATCTCACCAAGTTGCCCAGGCTGGTCTCAAACCCCTGGGCTCAAGCAATCCTCTTACTTCTGTCTCCCAATGTGCTTGGATTATAGGCCAGAGCCACTGCACCCAGCTTTACTAAACAATTAGGTGGGATATGATGAATAGTCACATTCTTTATTCCCTCCTCTTTTCATCACAGACTCATTCACCAGAAGCTAATTTTTTTAACCATCTCTGTTTTATTTTCTGTGATATTTCTACTGTGATCCACTAGAACATGAGTTCTTATTGTTCTGTTTAATATTCTAGCTGAATGCATAAATCTGAAGCTCCTAAAATATCACAGACATGCTATCAGCAAGATTTAAAGAAAATATAATTATTTTTTCTTACGATGGTATATAACCAGAGGATTCAACGTTAGAAGATACGGAGAAGATGGTATTCCAGAAAAACAATACAAGAGCTGTGTGACTAGTATGAAGGTAGTCCAGAAACTAGCATACTGCAAATGACTTCTCAGAGTAGGTGCACATTAAATCATTTACTAATTCCTTGGTAAAATTACAGCACAAGTTTAAGACATTTATATAATTAATAATACTGTCAATACTAAAATACTTTTTATCAGTGACATTTAATCACAAATTTTTCTTCCCTCTCCCTGTTCTAGTCACACTCTATCAAATAAATGCTCAAAGGTTCCTTAGTCAAGAACTCAAGCCAACTTCGGTTTCTGAGCCTAGGTGCAATAAGAATGTTTCACCCGGAATTAGCAATTTCTTAGGCATCTATAAGAACTTAATCTCTGCCTTACTAATTGCCACATATCATGTAGGGCAGTAATTCTAAATATGTGGTCCCTGGGATCACGTGGGAAAATTGTCAGAAATACAGATTTAATTGCCACATTCCTGATAAACTGAATCAGACCCTCTGGAGGTAGGCTCAACTATCTGTGCTTCAACAAGCCATCTGCGTGATTCTTATGTGAAATACATATTTAACAGCACATTACTAGAGTAAAGGAGATTCTACATGTATGCGAAGAAAGCAGCCAATTCTACTAGAAGGAAAGAAGATTTCTTCGGGAAGATATGAGGTTTATGGGCCAATTCATGACCTGTATTTGGTCATATCAGGAATCTGGTTACCTATGCATTTTTCAACCTACTTCAACAAATTCAAACACGGACTCCAGGCTTCAGAACACTGGTCTTTTTCCTAGGCCCCATAGTAAAGCTATGAAAGTCTGTTTCTGGAAATCTCAGTCTCCTCAGGAATCAAAGCCTTGTTCAGACCTCAGGGTGTGGTGAGGCCTTGCAGTCTTCTTCCTCGTGTGCCTGCTTCATTTCTTTTGCAGGCTCCCACTTGTGTCCTAGCATTTGCAGAAAATGATGAGTGGCAATGCCTGCCCAAGATTTCCCTCCCATTCAGTTTCTCAATGCTGGGCCCCACCAACAACTCATTCATCAACGGTTAGAGGTTAGAAAAAGGTGACCTGCGCTCTCACGATTTCACTCCTGCAAGATACTTGATATTTGATTTCTAGCCCTTCGCACTCCGATGTTCTCTTAGAAAATATCCTAAACATAAGCAAACCACTCAGATGTCCCCTTTCAGGGGACATAAAGAAATTGCTGGCGATTACACAGGACACATTTGTGCAAGTGCAAATTTTTCAAAAATGTATGTTTCTTGATGTTTTCCACTCAAAAACAGTAGGAAACCTATGTCTCATTTGAAATTTGTCAAGCTTCTGATCGATCAATTGACAAGTGGTTTTCAGGAATCACGAGTGTGTCCTTCCACATCATCTTTGTACAACAGACTGGACAACAAATTACATATTATTGACATAGGAAGAAGAAAAGACTGCATTGGCTGCTCAAATAGAAAAACATCAGATGGAAGATGTCAAACAAACTACTAATTGCACAACATGTATCAATGAACCTGCAATGCACGTTGGTAACTGTTTCACATGTTAGAAAAATATAAGACATAATTTTTTTGCCAGAAATTAGTTACCCAATGTCTAAAATTCCATCATAAGCCAATTATTATTACAATTAAATATTTGGTTCCAATGCTGTACTATTTAATATGAAATGATTCATTTTTCACTATTTTGTAAAAAAGTGTGATATTATTAATGGTAGGTAATCCACAAAATGTCTGCAATTGCAAAGGCCTAGTAAAAGTTAAACTAGAAATAAAATCCTTTTTAAAAATTAATTAATTTTTATCTTAGAAATGTGGAGTGCAATTCAGAATTAGGTATACAAGTGGTCATTGTACAGCTAACGTTTGGGCCTCCCTTTGGTCTCCATTTCTCCTGGTTTGAGATCGACTACCCTTATTGATGTTATGTGCTCCACTCCCTCCCTCCCCTGGCAGTTTCCAGCTACCGCCAACCCTCTCTGATAGTATTATAGTAAATGTTCAGGATCTGCTTATAAATGAGAACATGTGGTCCTCAATTCTTTGTTTCCATGGCAGATCACTGAGTATGATAGACTCTAAATCCATCCAAGTTGCTGCAAAGTCCATAATGTTTGGCTTTATAGCTGAATAATATTCTGTCATGTATACGTACATTTTTTTAATCCAGTCCAGTTTCGATGGGCAGCACAGTTGGTTCCATGTTTCTTCTACTGTGAATAATGCTGCAGTAAACATGTGTGCGCAGGTATCTTTTTTGTAGAGTGATTTAAGTTCTTCTGGAGATATTCCCAGAAGAGGAATTGCTGGGTCACATGGAAAGTCAATTTCTAGTTATTTTAGGAATTGCCACAATCCAGAACTTTGAATTTCAAAGTACATACTAATTCTCAATTTTTCTATAATTTGTGATGACTTTTTAGTCTTCACCTTGTAATATAGGTTTCTTTCACTAATGTGCCATCCTTTACATATTATTATATATTATCTAATTGCAAATATTCATTATAGTATGAATAATACATCATAGATATATGCATGTGCAAATAAATATCTATATATACTTAAAAACACGTATTAGATTCTGAAGTTAATTCACACATGTATTTGGGTTCTCCAGAAAACCAGAACCTATGTGATACATATATATGTTTGACTCACATGATTACAAAGGTTGAGAAGTCCCAAGATCTGCAGTATACAAGTTGGAGACCCAGGAATGTCTCTGATGTCATTTCATTCTGGGTTTGAAGGCATCAGACCTAAGAGGGATGACGGTGGTGAGTCCAGTACAAAAGCCAGCAAGCTCCAGATCAAAGAACAGCTGATGGTTCAGCTCAAGTCTGAAGGTAAAAAAAAAAACTGATGTCTCAGTTCAAGACAGGCAGGCAGCAGAAACTCCCTCTCACTCAGCCTTTGTGCTTCATTCGGGTCTTCGATTGATTAGATCAGCCCACCCATATTGAAGTGGGGTCAGAGACTAAGCGATCTGCTAAAGCAGACTACTACTCGGTCTACAGATTCATATATCAGTTTTATACAGCCAAACCCTCATGGACACACAGAATAATGTTTGTCCCAAATCCCTGCACACATGGTCATGTCAAATTAATATAGAAAATTTATCTTTGCAACACACAATCGAATACAACAAATAAACCAAAAATATCAATATCTTCGTTTAAACATTTTTTAAAAAGCAAGATATGATCATTTGAACCACAAACCTGCATACATTCTAGAGAAGAAAATCCTGTACCTTTTGCTTGAGTCCCAGGCTGAGATGCTTATTTTATACTATTGTAATTTGAAAAAGTATATTCTGGAAGAGGGTCAGTAAAAATTAGAAAGGGAAGCCCCTTAATGATAAACTCATTAAAAGAGCCAGCTAATCAATATCTCATTAATTCCCCTCCCCATCTCCTAAATAATAGGTTTTGCATTCATAACGAGTTTATACAGGATCCTTAATTTTATTTTTTATCAAGAAGAAAACATTCGGTCTTTGGGTGTTTCTCTGAGCATCAGTTTATTTTTTTTTTCCTACTCTATCCTCACTTTCTTTTTTAAAAAAATTTTAATTTGAAGATATGTGGTGCAATTCAGGGTTAGGTATACAAATGTTTATTATACAGGTACCCTTGTTGATGAGCCCGCCCGCAGTTGCCCATGACTGCCAATCTACTAGATAAGCAATATTATATTTTATACTAAATTAAAACAAAATGAAGTTCCTTTTAAAGCGATGTGTGGAACAACTCCAGAAACGATTCACATTCATTCTCAGAAATACCCTGCCATATACGGATCTCCCACATGAGATTTTTTTTTTTCATCCCCAAACTGCCAACTTCGTTACTCAACTACTGAGACTGCAGACTGTATTTTTCTCTCTGCCCAAAGCATATATCCCTTTTCTGTTTTGTAGAACTCTCACTGACTTTAGAGAAGAGATGTTAGAAAGGCTTTCTTTAATTCTTGAAAACTGGGGCAGAGGTTTCTTCTCAGCATTTAACAATACCAAGAAGGAGGAAAAATATCATAGCTAACCTTAAGCAGCAACTGATTGCAGGGGAAAAACTGCTACATCAAATAGATGCATTCAGGCGTTGCCTGGTACTGCTCCTCTTTCTTTAGCACAAGCAAGGGAAAAGAGATGTATTGCTGTCACTTCATTCTCTGCTATTAGTTAATAGAGGCAGACATCCAAAACAAGTGGGACTTTATTAGGCAGAAGTAAGTGCAAAATGCGCCTCCTCTACTCTGTTCTTGTTGAAGGCCTCCTGTTATGGTTACTCCAAATTAAGGAAACAATAACTTATTTCTGAATATTGTTAAAATGCCATGAAAGTCACAAACTCACTTATGGATCTTATCTTCTGAGAAGATCTAAGTAATGAAACCAAGAACTGGTGAAGGGAGTCAAAACAAGAGGTAATATGCTCTCTGCTTCCCAAAGAGAATGTTCAATAAATACTAGCCGTATTGTTGCTGTTATTAATCATTTATCACTTACCCTCTAATACTCCTGTTGAGACCTATGAGCCTTACTAATGCTGCCAGGAAAACACACATATGCACGCAATGGCAAAACAACCAGAGCCCACCTATTCACATATTCATCTAACTTGAAAAGATTCTGTTTGACCCACTTACAAGAAGATTGCTGGATAACACTGTATCTGAGGTCAACTAGAATATAATTTTAATTCCCCCACCCATAAAAGTGCAAGGCTATGACAATTAAAAAGACAAACTTCCAATTTTTCTTTTACTCTGCTAAGTGTTTGGACAATGTAACGGAATGAGCACAGGATTGAAAGTCAAAGATACCTTGGTTTGAAACTCAACTCCCAGCCTTACTAAATCTGTGATCTGAATTTATTTGTAAAATGGAACTAGTAAAAACCTACATAGTAATTTTTTTTCTTCCCCAAGGCGTGTCTCTGGGATTGAAAATCAGTAACTTTGGATTTGAATCCAGACTCTTAGAAAAGTTTCCATCAATTTCTTTATAATGAAAAGTCAGATTATAGGTCTAGTCAATATCTTTCCATGATTCCTTCTAGCACTATGAAATTATGCCTTGCATGTATACGGAGATTCCTAAAGTTTCTATTTACAAGATAGCCCTCTAGTAAGCCCTTGAGAATTTCCATTATCTTGACATGTCTTTTAAATTTTTTTTAATTTTTGTAATTTCCACAGTAATGTGTTTTGCTTGTCAGAATAACCTGGCGGACTGCCAGAACATGGTAGGTATAAACTTGGCCTTTATAAATTTAAGGACTCTCACCACATGAGCTAAGGAGCCAAAGTGGGGATTCCACTGAAGGTTAACATATTTATTGCAGTTATCTGCTTAGTAACTGGAAATACCACAGGATGGGTTTCAGACTCATTTTAGGATTACCTCACTTCAAAACTCTATTAGTTCCTGAATGGTGAGCCATGGTGCCTTTTTGGTTAATGTTAGCTAGCTTCCATCAAGTATGTTAAAATTTCTAAAGTTCTGAACAGCCATCTTTTTCCTGAAACACTGTTCCTCTGGGGGAAAAAAAAGAGAAAACAAAACAAAAATAAGTTTTCAGGATCCATCGAGGAAGGCCATGGGGGATATTTATGTCTGTACTTGGCTTATATAGAAAAAAAATAAGATCTTTATAAAATATTCCTCTTGTTTGATTCTAGAAACCCTACAGTTACTTAGCCATTATCAAAGATCCATTTAAATCACACCCTTTTACACATCCTTTCTCGGTGTCTGTTGTAGCAGTAATTCCTAATCTCCTCTTGATTCTTAAATATTTTCATTTGGCCTCTGTCACCCTACTACCCACCACTCTCACTGAGGTCAGCAGTCCATTTGAAAGGCAGGATCTTCTATTTTATTCCTAGAATACAGAGAGTGGTTACTGGAGCAGTTTTTAATTGTGTTGACACTTTCCTCATTGATATATTTACTATTATAATAATAATTATTATCATTATTTTATTTTTTATTTTCTTATACTGCGCCTCCCTCTGTCACCTAGGTTGAAGTGCTGTGGCATGATCACGACTTTACTGTAGATTCAAACTCCTGGGCTCAAGCAATTCTCACACCAAAATTTCCCATATAGCTGGGGCTACAAGTGTCCACCATGCCAGGATATTTTTTATTATTTTTTATAAAGATGAGGTCTTATTTTGTTGCCCAGGGTGTTCTGGAGCTCTCAACCTCAAGCAATCCTCCTGCCTCAATTTTCTAAAATGCTGAGATTGTAGGAAGGAGCCACTACACCTGGCTTTTCAGTGATGCATTTTTAATAGTTCAGGAATGAAGATGTTGAGGACATTACTGTGGAATATAATTCGAGGATGGATGAATGAGCTGCACATTATTATTATTATTATTATTATTATTATTATTTATTATTATTATATTGTAGGGATGAGGTCTCACCAAATTGCCCAAAGTGGCCTCGAACCCATGGGCTCAGTCAATCCACTTGCCTCGGCCTCCCAGTGCCAGGATTACAGGCCGATCCACTGAGCCCAGTCGAGTTGTACGTTCTATATTACTTCATCAATTTTTATTTTTCTGAGTTATTGGATTCCACTTTATATGCTTTAAGGAAGAAATTTTTCATCATAATTTTACTTAATATAGTCTACTGTTGAATAGAATTTTATTCAGCCAGTTATACCAAAATTAAAACTCTCAGCTCGTAAGTATATCCATAGTTACAATTTCTCCCTTTCCTTCCTTGTATTATATTTCCTTCTTGACCGGCCTAATGCTCTCAGAATCTTTTTTTCTCATCTACTCCCTTGATGAGAAAATAGCACTTTCCTAAAGGGGTTAATTACTGTTAGAAAAATCCTGCAATTATTTGGTGTACAAGATTTTACCACCTGGGTTGGACTTAGAAATTGGTTTCTGAGACATGTTATTACATGATTTTGATTAAGAAATTAGTGAAAATATTAGAAAAGCATGCAAAAAAAGTAGAGTGAATCATTGATAGTGACATTAATCAGAGGGAATCCACTTGGCAATGCTGTAAGTCAAACACAATTCTTGGGAAATTCACACAAACAGATTTTAATTATGGTGTCTAGCTACTACAGGTTATTATTTAAGCATAATTTGTAAATACTCCTTGAATAAGTTTATTTCTCAGTTTAAGAATTTAGACATTATAGCTTGTCATTCCTTTTACTACGAAAAATAAATGCCAGATTTGGCTTGCACTTCCATAACAAAATATCATAACCTGGCTGGTTTAAATAACAGAAATTATTTTTCCACATTTCTAGAAGCTATAAGCCCCATATCAGACTGCTAGCATGGTCAGGTGAGGGTAAGGGATCTCTTCCTGTCTTACAAATGACACTTTTTTGCTGTATTCTAACATAGTAGAAAAAGAAAGAAATCTCTCTAATGTCTTCTAAGGGTCCTAATGTCATAGTGGGGTCACCACCCTCATGACCTCATCTAAACCTAATCACGTCCAAAAATTTTCATCTCCAAATACCATTATTTTATAGAATAAGGTTTCCACGTATTCATTGGAGGGGACAAAAGTTAGTACATAGTATCAATTATATTTGCATAAAGTATTTAGTAATCAGTCCAACTATGACCATGACCAAAATTATGGTACAGAGCAAATCCCTTCTGTTAAAAAGATCCTTTGTGTCATTCTGTATTTGATGTCTTCTACCTTTGATTTCACAGAACCATTGCTCTGCTTTCTGTCTTTATAACTTACCTAAATTAAAATTAAAATCTTACCTAAATTAAATTATATAGTATGTAGTTTCTTGTGTTTTGAAATTTTGTCCTTAGCTTAATGTTTTTAGGAAAAAAAATGTTCATTTATATTTCCATAAATGATATATTGCCATATCATTCCATGGGCATGGGGATACCATTATTGTTTTTCCCCAGTTGATAAGCATGTGCATTGTTTTTAGATCTTGGCTATTGCGAAGAATGTTGGTATGAGAATTCACACGCTCATCAAATTTGAATCCAAGTCAGCAGGATATTTAAGTCTTGAGATGTAGAAAAATGAGAAGGTATGTTCCATTAACTGAAAGGTGAAATAGGCACATTTTTAAAAAGTAAAACTAGCATCGCCCTTTCTGTTCATCGTACTAAGCATGCAGGTTTCAATATTTAAAACCAAACTCTCCAGCAGCACTTTCCTAAAGTTCTGAAATTAGGTATTTTTATAGTCATTAAATTGTACCCGAGTTTAAACAAAAAAAAACTGCTGAGTCAGGAAAAGAAATGGGTTGTGCATTTTATTCTCCAGGTAAACAATAACCTAAACCTTATTTGGATATTTACTCAAGGTTTTCCCAGTTTAACACTAGAGAAGGAAAAGGAAGATGATGTCTTCAAAAGCACAATGCAGTGCTGTGCTCAGGCAGTTTCATTTCCTACCTTGTGATTGCAGCAGGCAGCCTAAACATCTTGTCTGTCTGCCTCATCTGCAGACTCCACTTCCCACTTACCAGTCTTTTCAAAGGCACAAACCATAGCCTCTACCTCTGGCTCATCAGGACAACTCAACCTAGCACTCCTCTTTCAATTGATGATACAGCTGATAGGCACAGGTCAATATGGCATTCCCAGCATTGCCTGCCAGATTCCATAGGTCCGCAGGTAGCATGTGAGGGTGAATTGCCATCTCAGCTTGTCAGGATGAGGGGAGAATAATGAAGACGTGAGATGAGCTAGAATTCATGGTTTTTAAGTTAAACAGTTTTAAAAGCAGAAAGGAAGGTGGTGGGAAGAAAGGGAAATGGAGTGTAGTAATCAGCCATCGTCAGGAAATGCTAGCAGCCTCTAGCAACTGAGAAAAGCAAGGAATAGATTCTCACTTAGAACCTCCAGAAGGAACAAGCCCTATTGACAAATTCACTGTAGCCAGTAGGACTTATTTCGGAAGTCTGACCGCAGGAACTGTAAGAAAATAAAACTGTGTTGTTTTAAGACACTAAATTTCTGGTAATTTATTACAACAGCAATATGGAATTGATGCAACACCCAAGGATATCCAGGTGTGAGAGCTAATAATAATAATAATAATAATAATAATAATAATGGCAATAAGATATAGAAAGTAAAATAAAATTTTAAAAATTGAACTGCTGTAGGAAATAAATATCAATGAGAATAAAATAAGGTAGAGAACAAAAAGTAGCTAAAATATAAAACAAAACAATAAATTCAAATACAGCACAATCAACTGATGAACATAAAGTATATAATTTTTTAAACTAAAATTTACTTTACAGAAACTTCAAAGAGAGAATAGTGTTTGCTGAAAGTTGAATTAGAATTCTTTAAAGTAGCTAAAATATCTAACATTTTGTATGTGTGTGTTTACGTATGTATGTATAAAATTAAATAAACAGGCAATAATTTCCCAGAGCTAAAAAGAGGCATGCATCTGTGCTTATAAAAATATCACTGAGTTCAAGGTAATATTGATGATGACAGACATATACTTATCCATTTGCACTTAATAATTCTTAACTCTAAAAATGAAAAATAAATTTTACCAAATTTTATACAGAATGAACCATTTCTTTATAAATGAAAAGACATTAAACTGATGAGATTTCTCATTTTAACACTAGGAAGTAGAAGTTGCTGGAACAATTTCCGTGGATCACAAAGAGAATTAGGCAGCACTATATAATTTCCCAAGATATTTTTATATGTCAAGAAATAGACAAAATACCAATAGATATTTTAATGACTATAACACCCTAATAACTCCATCAAGGAGCGATTAAAGATAGAACCCATACCCAAACCTCAGATAATTCAGAGGGGTTATAGCAGCCATGTTTGAAGAATGCAGAGCAAAACAATGCCTTTCACTTCCTTCACGTGTCAGGCATACATAAGAGAAATGGGAGGTTTAAAACCTTCATAAAATCTCGTCAAGTTGGGAAGGACTAGGGAAGAAGGAAACAATCTGGTTAGAAAAACGGTTGGTCTCTTGATCACATATTTTAGATATATGTTTGACACATTAGAAAGAAAAGATATTTAACTTTAAAAGAATATAGCAAAGCTCTCAAGTTAAGAAGGAAAATGAGGATACATACATAGTTGCAAAATCAAACCAATGACAACAAGGAGAGTTGCAAAGAAAATATAATTAAATAAATAGAATGGTGAAGACAAAAATAGAGAAATAAAACATATTAGGTAGTTGCACTAATAAAAATAAACTACATTTTTCCAATTAATATACAAAAACTGTCAAGATTCATTTATATGTTCTTTATAAAAAACATGTATAAGCCGGGCTCGGTGGCTCAGCCGGTAATCCCGCGCCTTTGGGAGGCTGAGGTGAGCGGATTGCCTGAGCCCGCGGGTTCGAGACCCGCCTGGGCAGCAAGACCTCATCTCTACAATAAATCAAAAAACCAGCCGGGCGTGGTAGCGCATGCCTGTAATTCTGGCTACTCAGAAGGCTGAGGCGGAAGGATCGCCGGAGCCCAGCAGGTCGAGGCTGCGGTGGCCGGGAGCAGCCACTGCACTCCATGCTGGGCGACAGAGTGAGACTCCAACTCAAAAAAAAAATGTATAAGAAAGACATGCTTAAAAGGTTAAAAATAAAAGGTATCCAAAGGTATATTAAACAGGCAGATGCATACTAAACAAAATCAGGAGTGACGAAATCAATATCAGACAAAATAAAATTGATTATTAAAAGCATTGAAAAAGAAAGATATTATGCACCATAACCTTAACGATAAGATAGTCAGAATAGTTTGTCTCAGACAATAAAGCATCTAAATTTACTTCATCAAGATTTTTAGATTCAGAAATTATTCACTTAGGGTACCATCAGCAAATGGTTAGTAGTTATTTGGTCATTTTCAGAATGCCTAGGAAGGCCAGAATTCACATGAAGTATTACATAGAAACAATGCAGCAAAGAGTAACACCCAACCACAAGACCAAGTTTTCAAGCAGATATTTTCTGTTGTATCTACTAACAGGTTCATCTCTGAAGATAAAGACCTGGACTCTAGAATCGAAATCACAATTTCAATATAAAAAGTACTTTTAAGTGTTGTACCCAGAGAGCTGAACGATCAAATTGTGGGTATCACCTTATCATTTTTGATATGTATATTTCAACTTTAATATAGAAGCTAACTTCTAAACTATCAAGTAGTAAAAAATCAATTTAAAAATAAATTCACATGGGCCAGAAAAGACCAAAAAAAAAAAGATGTGAGAAGCAGCATACAAACACTCAATTAACATGGACAAAATCAAACACACTGGTAATTTTAATATATGTGACCTAAATTCTCCAGCAAAAAGACAAATCTCTAAGAGAGGATACAATATCAAACCACACATTGTTTAAAAGAGACAGATCTGAAGTCTAATGATTCAGAACACTGTATGTCAAAAGTTCTCACAAAGGAAAGGATAGCCATCTTGAGCACCTCTTAAGTATCACTTCAGAGCACCTCAGCCTAACTTTCCTTGGGACTATGATCATATAACTACTGTGGATGACAATCATCTCTGCAGGACTTTGAACCAATTTCACAAAGGCACAAATGGCACCTCCTCAATTCACACCTGTGCCGTAGACCTCTTTATGTTCTACTCCAAAGCTTCCCTGTGAAAGTGTGACATCTCAGTAAACGTCTAAAATATGAGAAAATAAAGTTTTCATACACTGAAGCTTTGATCAATGAGAGAAGGAATTTGTTCTTTCCACACACAGACTCTCCTGAGATATATGGGTGCTTATATGGTTTTTTGGAACACAATTCTGTATGATTGAGCACCAATCCTGTTGATAGAAAGTGACAACAATTTGACTGTCATTCTTTCCCTATCACAATGCATTTTCCTCATTTTGCTCTCCCTAACACAATAGCAGTACATACGTCTTGCTTCGGGCTCCCAGGAGCCTTGGAAATCCAAAATATAAAAAGAGCAAATTTCTTGCCATGGAGGCATGAAAAGTTTATCAACTATTTTCCTTCATAACAGACATAAAATATGGCAAATGTCAAAAAGAAACATTGTAGGGCTCTGGAAATTGACACACAGCAGGAAGCAAATAAACATATTCAAATATGGTTTTTTAAAAAAACTACATTTACAATCTGGAAGTGAAAGAATAATAATTGCGCACAAAAAATAAGAAATCTCAAAAAATAGAACCCATTAAAAATAAACAAATGAAAATCCTAGAGTTGAAGAACATTATATAAACAATTAAGAAAACAAATAAAACTAGATACTTCCCTTTGCAGTCAGCTGTAAGGCAAGATGTGTGCTCCCATCACTTCTATTCAATATTTTACTGGAAGTTGGAGCCAGTGGGGCAGTAGAGTGGAAAAGATAGATGACATCCAGACGAAAGGATGAAGTGAAACTGTCTTATGTAGAGGCAACATGATTCCTCATGCAGATTCTAAGGAATATACTTTTAAAATAGTAAAAATAATAACATTGCTAGAACAAAGACGTGAGTTTGCCGAAGTCACAGATGCATGATCAACATACAAAGATCAACTATATTTCTATACACTAGCAATAGAAAAAGCAGAGACGTTTTAAAAAGTAATCATTCCATTAAAAATGCTATCAAAAAGAACAAAAACTTGGAAAAAATAACAAAAGATGTGCTAACATCTACATTGAAAGCTGCAAAGCTACTGAAAAAAGTTAAGAGCTAAATAAATGAAGATATAAATCATATTAATGAATCAGAAAGGAATTCTCAAATAGGAATTCTCAAATCTGTCTATACATGCAAAGTAAATACTATAAAAATTATAACAGACTTTTACAAAAAAACTGATAAGCTACTTCTCAATTTAAACAGAAATTCAGAGGAAATAGCTTTCTCAAAACAATTTGAAAATGGATAATAAAGTTAGAGAGTAAAGCTATAGTAAACGTTTGGTGTTTGTGTGATAATAGACATAAGCTTGAGTACAAAATAATAGAGAGCCCAGAAATAATTCCTCATGTTTAGTCAATTGATTTTTGCAAAAGTTTCCAAAGTAATTAAATGGGAGAAATAGTAATATTTTTAAGTTGGACTGGAATAATGGGTTATTAATAATCAAAAGAAGGAAGTAGAGAAAAAAAACAAGAAGGAAAGGAAGGGAAGAGAAAGGAAGAAAGAAAAAATTATATTTTTACTTAATGCCATACAATATAAAAAAATAAGTAAAACTCTATTGCAGAGCCACACTTAAGGACTAAAATTCTAAACCTGCCTAAAGAAAAATTAAAGAAATTATTTTCGACCTTGGGTGATATCAAGACTTTTAAGTTATAACACCAAAGCATAGCACAGGAAAAGCAAAACCAAACCAAACCATAGTGAGGTTACATAGTATGTAATGTCAAAGGGAAAATTTAAAAGTTCTCAAAGGCCAGAGCTAAAGCAATTTGAGCAACAAAACAAACATAGTATTTGATTATAACTAAGAGTGCAAAATAAATAACCTTGAATAGTTATGAATATAAACATGATCAAATAAAAAATGTAATGAGACAGAAGAAATAAAATTCTCATGTCAAAAAATTTCGGATGATTTATGTAGAACTCTGGGATTGAGGAAGTTGAGCACAACTCCTCAATCCTTCCTTGTGAACTGTAAATAGTGACTGCTTTCCAAAGACTGCTATTTGGAAAAGCAGATGGAGTGGAATATCAGAGTGGATAAAATAAACCTCACAAATACTACTTTGGTCAGGTTATTAAGGTCAATATCAGCAGTCATAAATCATGTAGCTAATGGGCACCTTTAATATGATGTGATAAAAATAGAATATTATATCAGGAATATTCCTCCCCCAGACCCATAACTCGTGTATAGTAATGAGAATAACATCAGACTTATCAGATAGATTTTAATTTCAGAACAACATACCTGAAAATGTGTTCTTCACAAAGATCGAGTTCATCAAAAACAAGTGAAGTCTGATAAAATAGCAAAGTCAAGAGGAACCCAGGGTGTTGCAGCAACAAAGTATTGTGCAATATCCTGAACGGGAGCCCAGAACAGAGAAAGGGCAGTCGGTAAAAACAAAAGAAATCTGAATTTAATGAACTTTAGTTAATGACAATGTATTAAAATCGGTTTTTTAACTGCAACAAATGTGCCATCCTAAAGCAAGGTACCAGTACTTGTAGAAACTGTGTGCAGAGTGAGGGGATATGCAAGAGTAATCTGCTCAATTGTGGTGTAAACATACAAAATAGAGTATATATCTATTCATAAATTAATATCAATATTCTCAAATAAAGTGTGTTGATCTTCACTAGTAAACATATTTAGAAAGTGTGATAAAATGTCATTTATATTAGCTTTTAATGCATAAATCATTAACTGATAAATCTATCAAAAACTATATAATATCTTTTTGTAAACTATTGAGATTATTTTAAAGAAAACATTTATAAAATTTTATATCTGTAGCCTGAATGACTTAATATAATAAAAAAGATGAGTTCTGCCAAATTGCTATATACATTTAGTAAAACTGGTTTTAAAAAGTCAGTAGAGGTGTGTTGTTTGTGTGTATGTGCATGTGAGTACGCACACACATGTATATATGGATCTGTGTGTTTAACATTTCCAGATGCTACTGTCTTAAGAATGTGAGATACCAGCCCAGAAAGATACTAACAGATAAGATCTGTGGAAACATTATGAGAAGACCGAAATAAAGAATTCTGACATTGTAGGTTATAGAAAAAAATTGGATGTTTCAGTGAACTATGCTGGAAAAATTGATATCCATGTTTATAAATAGCAAGAAATTCATCTGCTTTCTCACATAGAAATCTTTACACAATTTTCAAATCAATCCAGTTGGATTATGAACATACATATTAAAGTGAAGTCTGAACAATCGGAGCATAAATATGGACAACTACAAATAAGATAATTTTATAGGATAATTTGTTAACCAACACATGAAATGTAAACTATAAAGAAAAAGGCTAAGCAAATCCATTTCCTTCAAATTAAGAATTCATGTGCTCCAAGTGACCATAGACACAAGGATGGGAGATATTTGCAACACGATTGCCAATGGAGGAATGCTACCCAGGAATACAATTGAATTCTTATGAAACATTCAGAATTAATAAACACAGAAGAGGAAACATCAATAGACCATAAACATGAATGGAAATGTGTAATTTTAGTAACTTGGATGAATTCCAAATCAACACATTGAGCAAAAGATTCAATTATGCAAGAACATACATACAGCTTTGTTCTATTTATGTAAAGTTAACAAATACATAATTTGTTTGAACTGTGAATTATTATGGACTTGTATACAATTGTTTCAAAAACAAAAAAGAAATGAATGGAACAAAAATGATGAAAACATTCTTTCTGGATGTAGTGAGGAGTTGAAGAAAACAGGGAAGAACAAACTGGAGACTTCATTTTCTTAGTCATATTTGGTAATCGATCATTGTTCTTACAAATAAAAACTATTTAATCAATATAAGAAAAAAAAATACCAGCATATGTATCCCAAATAATATACTAAGAACAGGAGTGAAAGGATGATTCAACATCAGCAGATTTAAGAATATAGTAAAAGAGAAATAAATGTGTTTAATTGTAACGCATATTGAAAAGGTAAAAGCTAAGGTGCAGTAGATATTACTATGACAAAGCTAACGTGTGATAGACACATTTTTAAAATACATAAAACAGATTTTCTGAAAATCAGCTCTCATGGTTTTGCAGTGTGCTAGAACACTAACTCTATTGCAATAAAAATCAGAAATATGAACAAATGACAATGAATTCTAAATGAATTAACTAATTAATGCCAAGGAAAAGAATGTTAGAGTAGGTGTAAGAGAAGAATATCTTAAACAGGAGGCTGAGAAAGAAATGGCTTGTTAAAATCTATAGAATAAAATCTATAGAAAACAAAACCTTCCATGACAAAATTTCTAGAATTGTTTCTATAAAAAGATAGACAATATTGTTGACAAAATACTTATTTGCAATAAGCTTAAAGGACCACATTGTTTTAAATAATTAGTCCAATTACAAATCTTTTTAAAAAATGAATGGAAAACTTGCAGAAAAATAAATGAAATGTCAAAAACATATGAAAATAGGTTAAGACTCATTAATGGTTATTTGTATTAACCTCCATAATCTATCATCCCAAATACTAATATTATTTTTTAGTTTGTTTTCTTTCCTTCCTTCCTTCCTTCCTTCCTTCCTTCCTTCCTTCCTTCCTTCCTTCCTTCTTCCTTCCTTCCTTTCTTTTTTTTGTAGAGAAAAGATTTCATTCTGTACCTCAGACTGGAGTGTCATGGCAAGATCCTAGCTCACTGCAGTCTCAGATTCTTGAGCTAAAGTGATTCTCTTGCCTAAGCTTCCTAAAATGTTATGGGCATGAGCTACCGTGCCTGATCATGTTTCCTCTTGTTTGTTTGCTTTATGTTTAAAATGTTAGAAGTGTCAATAAATTCTAGAGCTTAGAACAGATACCACAAAAAAGAAAGACTAGCAAATTTATTTTGTTTCAATAGGTTTAACTATTTGACCTTATATAACCAACATTATCATACACTTTTAAAATAACCCAGATGCGGTCCATAAAATGTATCATTACTCTGCGCCTTTCATCAGTTATCTCCTGTAAGTTTCACTAGAAGATAATTTGTTTTCTAAATCAGTGTTTTTAAAGTGTAGAAGAGTTTTTGTTTTTTATACAGTAAGAAAGCATACAGATGTATATGTCTGCATGTGTATGTGTGATTACATTGGATGAAAAAGGTATAGAGTCTGTGATGCTTGGCGCTGCATTTTTAGTTCCTAAGAATTTTTAAGTCAACATGGAAAATGGCATTCCAGAAAAGCACAGAATTTAGGAATGATGAGTACAGAAAGCTCTATTGCCTAATTGCAGACAATGGGGAAAGAAAAGAAAAGCCCTTGGGTTTAGGGCAAGCACAAACTCTAGTGGAACACTAATAAATGCTCAGCCAGGCTGAATAGGTCACACAGTAATGCAGGGCAGAGAAATCACAGCAGCACATGTTTACGTTAGATCTTGGACCCTGGTTGAGATTTGTGGGGCGGGAGAGGCCAGGTGGGAGGAGGAAGATGCATGAGTAATAAACTACAATAAAGATAAGACAATTTTTCTCCTGTCTTCAGTAACTAAGTGCTTTTGTTTGCTTTTTGTTCCTCCTAGGGAAATAATACATTTTTAAAGATATTTTTAAAAAGATATCATAGTTTCACAATAGCTTAGTGCTTAGAGTATAGTTATGAAAATCAAACAAATAGATCAGGCAAACACAAACCTGAGGTAGTTTTAATGAAGTGACTAAAAGACTAAGAAAAGCATCTCATGTACTAGAATGGTAGACAGTGGCAGCTGGAATGGCATGGGGCCTGAGGTAGAACCTACTAGAAATGATTTGTATAGATATTAAGGCAACTTATGAAGAAGGAAGATGGAGGATTGGAGGGTGTTTTGAGTGTTTTTTGGTTTTTTTTTCTTTTCAATTCAATATTCAATATATAACACACACAATTATGAAGTAGGTCTTTTTAGTAATCTACAAGTCTTATTATGCTATTTCTGTCTATATTGATATAAAGTCCCTGAAGAAGATAATATCTAATGAATGCAGCTGGAAACTAAACAATCTCCCTCAGGAGCCTGACGGAAAAAGCAGAGAAATGCAATAGAAACATCGGGCATGCCAAAAAAACGCTGTATCAATATTTTTATTAAAGTTTCTATTTTTTTAAATTTTAGTCATAGTATATATGTAACATATATAACATACACATAATATATATGCTATACATATTACTATTAGATATACATATGTATATATGCAAATGTACATATATGTATATAATAGTAATATGTTATTGTGATTTTGATTTATATTTTACGTATAGAAATAATATTGAATATGTCCACATGTATTTGTTTACAATTTGTCTCTCTTTTATTATACATTGTTAAAATCTTTGACCTTTTTTACTCTTTTGAGTTGAAGAGGTATATTTACTGAGGTATGTGAGTCATTTATGTATTCTGGTTATTAGTCCTTTGTCCAATATTTGTTTCTACAAATATTTTTTTCTCACCCTATAACTAGCCTTTTAATTTTTCTCACAATCACTTTCAAAGAGCAGACTTTGATGATTTGGGTGTTATTTCATTGATCAATGTTTCTTTTACGGTTTGTGATTCTTAACATCTATCTGGAAAATATTGCCTAGTCAAAGATTGCAAAACGTTTCTTCTATATTTTATCTTAGATCTTTTATAGTTTTATCTTTTGCATTTCTATATTTGAATTATTTTGAGTTAAATGATGTTAACAAAGTGAAAGTATGTGTTTCTTCATTTTTTCCAAAAAATGTAATATGGTTATGTGATTCATCCAATAAAACATCATATTTCAACATATGGATATGATAAAATCACTCAGTAGTTTTGGTTTTTATCATTTCTTTCATCAATAATTTGCAAGTTTGAACATAAAATCTGAAACATACATTGTTAGTTCACCCATAAATTTTTCATTTTCTTTAATATATAGCTATATTAGTATTTTGCTAAATTTCAACTTTAAACTGTTCCTTTATAGAATTTCAAAATACAGCTGTTTTATGATTTAAATTTTGCACAACTAATAAATCACCTATTTAGTTCATACATTTTAAAATTCAGTTCTTGGTTTTTTCAATCTTTCATCAATAATTTCAAAACAAAAATTAAAATAATTTTAGTTCACCCTAAAATTTTTTTTGGCTTTTATATGTTTTCGTTTTTCTAAAATTTCAAATTAAACTTTTCCTCTATAAATATTAAATGTAAAAAATATTTAAATAATAAAATATTAAAACTTTTCATACATTTTTAAAGATTCCTTCTGATTTTTCAATGTTAACAATCATTTCAAAACAAATAAAATAATTTATTCTCTTCTTTCTAATTTTTTTTGGCTTTTATATGTTTCATTTTCTATTACACTGAGAATCTTTTACCTCACATAAATATTAAATGTGAGAATCTTTTACCTCACATAAAATATTAAATGTATTAAATATTAAAGGTAAAAGTAGAAATTTTTGTTTTTTCTTGTTCCAATATCAGGAAGAAAGTATTTATTTATTATTTACTTATTCACCTTTAAGTTTTTTTATTTTAAAATTGTGGGGTACAATTCAGGATTAGGTATACAGATATTCATTGTGCAGGTTCCCTTGTTGATGAGGGAGGTGTCCTCCCTTCCCCAGGCAGACTCCCACTACTGCCAATCCCACCTCCCGGCGCCCCTCCCCACACCCCCACAGTTTTCCGCTTCTGTCAAACCTTTTAAGATAGTTGTTCAAGGTCCGCTTATGAGTGAGAACATGTGATACTCAGTTCTTTGTTTCTGTGAAAGATCACTCAGTATTATAGACTCTAGTTCCATCCAGGTTGCTGCAAAGTTCATGATCTTGTTCTTCTTTATAGCTGCGTAATATTCCATTGTGAATATTTACCACATTTTTTTTATCCAGTCTTCTTTTGATGGGCAGCACAGTTGGTTCCATGTTCTTGCTACTGTGAACAATGCTTCCAAAAACATACTGTGCAGGTATCTTTTTAAAGTGAATTGTGTTCTTCCGGGTATGTTCCCAGAGGGGGATTGCAGGGTCATATGGAAGGCTGATTTTTAGAACTTTTAGGAATCGCCACACTGATTTCCATAGAGGCTGTACTAGTTTGCATTCCCACCAACAGTGTAGAAGTGTTTCCTTTTCGCCACATCCTCTCCAGCATCTGTTGTTTTTTGAGTTATTGATGATGGCCATTCTGACCGGAGTTAGGTGGTATCTCAGTGCGGTTTTCATTTGCATTTCTTTGATGACTAGTGAGGCTGAACATTTTTTCATGTATCTGTTGGCTGTTCGTATGTATTCTTTTGAAAACTGTCTATTCATATCCTTTGCCCACTTTATAATGGGACTCTTTTTTTTTTTTTTTTTTCTTTTCAGCATGTTTGTGTTCCTTGTAGATCCTTGATGTTAGGCCTTTGTCAGACATAGAGTTGACAAATATTTTTTCCCAGTCTGTGGGCTGTCTCCCTGCTCTCTTGATGGTTTCAGTTTGATGAGGTCCCACTTGTCTATCTTATCTCTTATGGTATGGGCACTTGGGGTTTTGATCAGGAATTGGTTGACAGTTCCAATTTCCATAAGGATGTGTCCTGCATTTTCTAAGGTTCTTATAGTTTGAGGATTTTTGTTTAGGTCTCTGATCCATTTAGAGGTAATTTTTATGTATGGGGACAGGTAGGGATCCTGTTTCAATCTTCTGCATGTGGTTAGCCAGTTTTCCCAGCACCATTTATTGAATAGGTTCTCGTCTCCCCAGTGGTTGGTGGTGGAGGATTTGTCAAAGATGAGTTGGTTGAGAAATTGAGATTTTGCTTCTGGAATTGCAATTATATTCCATTGATCTAATGCCTGTTCTTGTACCAACACCAAGTTGTTTTGATTATTGTAGCTTTATAACAAAGTTTAAAGTCTGGGAGTGTGAAACCTCTTGCTTTGTTTTTTTGTTTGTTTGCTCGTTTTTTTGTTTTTAGCTGAGGATTGTTTTGGTTAATTTGTGATCACTTATGTTTCCATAAGAATTCTTGTATTCTTGTTTCTGGGTCTGAGAAAAATGTTGCTGATAATTTGATGGGTATTGTGTTAAATCTGTAGATTGCCTTAGGTAGAATGGACATCTTCACAATGTTGATTCTTCCAATCCGTGAGCGTGGAATATTTTTCCACTTGTTTGTGTCATCTTTGATTTCTTTGAGCAGGGTTTTGTAGTTTTCATTGTAATGGTCTTTCATGTCTCTGGTTAGGAAGATGCCAAGGTATTTCTTTTTTACTTTTGTGGTTATTGTGAATGAGAGTGTGCTTTTTATTTGGGTTTCGTGTTTGTTTATTGCTAGTATATAGAAATGTGATTGTCTTTTGCCCGTTTGTTTTATACCCTGAGACTTTGTCAAAGTCCTTTATCAGTGCAAAGAGGTTTTTGACAGATTCTTATGAGTTTTTGAGGTATGGAATCATGTCATTTGCAAAGAGGGATAACTTAATTTCTTCTTTTCCTCTTTGGATACGCCTGATTGTCTTCTCTACTCTTATTTCTCTAGCTACAACATCCAAAACTATGTTGAACAGGAGGAGTGAAAGTGAGCATCCTTGTCTTGTTCCAGTTTTCAGAGGAAATGGTTCCGATTTCTGTCTGTTTAGCAGTATGTTGGCTGTGGGTTTCTCATAGATGGCTCTTACTATTCTGAGGTATGTTCAATCTATGCTTAGATGTTTGAGGGGTTTTAACAAGAAGGGTGCTGGATTTTATCAAAAGTTTATTCTGCATCTATAATGTAATCATGTGGTTTCTGTTTTTACATCTGTTAATGTATTTAATTACCTTTATGGTCTTATGCATATTGAACCAGACTTGCATCCCAGGGATGAAGCCTACTTGGTCATTGTGGATTAATTTTTATAAGTATTGTTGAATACAGGTTGCTAGGATCTTGTTGAGAATTTAACAGCTATGTTCATCAAAGTTATTGACTTGTAGTTCTCATTCTTTGGTGGATCTTTACCTGGTTTGGGTATCAAGGTGATGTTAGCTTCATAAAATGATTTGGGGAGAATTCCATCTTTCTCAATTGCCCAGAATACTTTCAGTAAGATTGGTATCAGTTCCTCCTTGTATGTTCTGTAGAATTCTGCTGGAAAGAAATCTACTCCAGGGCTTATTTTTGTAGGTAGTTTTCTTATGACATAGTCAATATTCTGGATTGTTATTGGTCTATTTAGGGCCTCAATTTCTTCTTATTTCAAGCTGGGGATTATGTATGATGTCAAAAAGTCCCCCATTTCCTTTAGGATTTCATGTTAGTTTCCACACTAGTGTACATAGTAGTCTCTGATAATCTTTTGTATTTCTTCAGGGTCAGTTGTGACTTCATCTTTTGTGCTTCTGATTGAGTTTATTTGGGTTTTTCACTCTTTTTCTTGGTCATTCTAGCTAGGAGACCATCAATCATGTTTATCCTTTCAAGGAGCCAGCTTTTTTTTTCCATTGATTTTTTGTATTATCTCTTTGTCTTCTATGTCCTGGATTTGGACTTTTATTTTTGTGATCTGGATTCTTCTGCTGAAGTTAGGGTTTTGACGGTCTTGTTTTTCCAACTTCCTTAGGTGACTTGTTAGGCTGTTAGTTTGTGATCTTTCCATTTTGTTTGAAGAGGCATGAATTCCCCTCTTACTACAGCTTTCATGGCATCCCAGAGGTTTTGGTAAGGTATTTCTTCATTTTCATTTGTTTCCAGGTCTCTTTTAATCTCTGTTTTGATTTCATTGTTAACTCAGTATTTGCTTAGCATCATACTGGTTAGTGTCCATGTTTTTGTGGGTTTGGGGAAGTTTTGTTAGTGTTGATACTTATTTTTATTGTACTGTGGTCTGAGAAGGTGCATGGCAAAATTTTAATCTTATGAAACTTGTTTATGCTTCATTTATGGTCAATCTTAGAGTATGTTCCATGTGGTGATGAGTAGAATGTATATTCTGTGGTCTTTGGGTGGAGTGTTCTGTAGGTATCAATTAAGTCCATTTGGTCAAGAGTCATAGTGAGATTCCTGATCTTCTTGCTCATTTTTTTTTTTTTTTTTTTTTTGGTCTCAAAGATCTGTCTATTGTTGAGAGTGGGGTATAAGAGTCCCCAGCTATGATGGTGTTAGAGTCAATATTTTTTTTAAGTTTGTCTAGAAGCTGCTTTATGAAAGTTGGTGCTCCTATGTTAGGTGCATATATGTTTAGGATGGATATTTCTTGTTAATGTATTGAACCTTTTATCAGTATGTAGTGATCTTCTGTATCTTTTTAAAATTTTTGATGGCAGAAAGGATATTTTGTCTGAAATTAAGGTAGAAATTCCTGCTTTCTTTTGTGTTCTGTTCACCTGAAATTTTACTCTCCATCCTCTTACTTCAAGTCTGTGAGTGTCCTTCTGGTGAGAAGAGTCCCTTAGAGACAATATATTGCTGCCTCATGATATTTTATCTTTTTGTCATTCTATGTCTTTTCAGTGGTGCATTTAGTCCATTCACATTCAGGCTAATTATTGAAATGTGAGAGTTTGTCCCTGTCATGAGGTTCTTATAGAGTTGTCGTTGTTCCTGTTTGTTTGTCATTTTTCTTTTGATTTTGGGGTTGATCCATGTATGTTTCCAATATTTTTTCTGCACTTTTATGAAGAAGGATGTTGCTCTTTTTTCCCTTTCTTCTGTGTTTAATACTTTCTTAAGTGTTTCTTGCAGAGCTGGTCTAGAGGTGCCATAAGTTCTTAGGGATTGGATATCTGGGATAGACTTTAATTCTCTCTCACTGATGAAGCTTAGCTTAGCTGGGTAAGTTATTTTTGGTTGAAATTGTTTATCTTTGAGAACTTTGAAGATTGGGCTCCAAGCTATCCTAGCCTTAAGTGTTTTTGTAGATAAATCTGCTGCTATTCTAATTGGTCTTCCCTGGTAGGTAGTCTGACCTTTTTCTCTTGCTACCTTTAGGATTTTTTCTTTTATATCAACTTTGTTTAAGCAAATTACTATGTGTCTAGGAGTTGATCTTCTCATTTGTTGTCTTGCAGGGATACTCTGAATCTCTTGTGCTTGAATGGTCACATCACTGGTGAGATGAGGTAAGTTTTCTTGAATAATTTCATGGAATGTTTGTTTCAGGATGGTCTCTGTCTGTCTTTCTGCCTAAGGAAGTCCAAATATTCTTAGGTTCTGTCTTTTGAAATAATTGCTCATCTCTTGAAGGTTTTGTTCTTTTAAAGCTTCTTTTCTATGTTGTTGAGCTTTTTGAGCCTTTTGAGCTTTTAAACTTCTTTTCCATGTTTGGGTTAGTTCTATATTTTGGTTCTGAAGTTGTGAGATTCTTTCTTCTGCTTGGTTAATTCCACTTTCCATGCTTATCAGTTTATTTATTTTATTCACAGTATATTTTATGGCTGTTATCTCAGTTATCAACTCCTTCCTATTTTCCTCTTGTCTCCCCTCAATTCCTTTTATTCTCTCTATTAATGTCTTGATATCTGGGTTTGTAGTTTGAGACCAGACATTCTGGGGGCTGTTCATTGTTTGCGTTCCAAAGTCTGTTTTCTCAGTGTCTGACCTCCTAGGGGTCTGTGTGAGACCCATAGTCTTCTTTTGGTTTTTCTTCTTTTAAGCAGATTTTCCTCCCCTCCTCGTCCCCCCTCCTTCTTTAATTATGTTGTTCAGAGTTGGTGGCATTGCTTTTAATTCTGTTGGCTCAGTCTACTATTCTTCCTTATGTGGATCCTAAGACTTATTCAATTCTGAAGCTGGACAGTGAGTTTAGAGCTGTAAGCTTTGCAGTTTTGAGATTTAATTGTGGGGGAAGCTGTGATTCAGAATCTATCTGCAGGTCCCAGTATCCACTGACAGGTGTATGGGCACCCTGGAATCCACTTCCCACCACCTTACAATCTTTTCATGCAGTTGGGGTGCAGGTTTGCTCCCAGGAAGCATAATGAGGCAAGAAAAAGGAAAGTAATGGAAGAAGGAAGGAGGAGAGGTAAGAGAAAGGTAGAGAGAGAGAAGAATAAGAGGGAAAACAGACAGGCATACAAACTAACAAATGAAAAGAGACACAAATACAGGAAAGGGTTAAAAAAAAACCTAAAACTAAAACATACAGGTAATCACACAAACACACATTCCAACAAAAGCCTGCCTATTGATGTACTCTTCCCATACACAAACAGGAAGTCTAAAGCATAGAAAGAAGACAGAAAAAAATTTCAGTAAAATAACAGAAACAAAGCAACTACAAAAATGTCATCAAAAACAGAAAAAGAAAAATACTTAAATAGAAACCAAACAAAAGTGAGCAAAACAGTCAAAAAATAGAAAAAGAAAAACAGGGAACCAGCTGGTTCTGAGATCATTCATGTAAGCCCAATGTCCTTTCTGCTCTGATCTCTAGCCCCTCCTCTTTGCTCTCAATGCAGGTAGGTAGGGTTGTTCACAGCTTGGGTCAGATGTCCCAGGTCTACCTTGGAAGGAGGGTGGATCAGATCTTGACTCACTCGGCTTGCTGTCTGTCAGGTCTGCCACAAAGATCTGACCTGTCTGTGTCCAATCCAGCATGTGGAAGGAGTTTCTGTCTCCCCTAGTTTGATGAAATTACCTTTGGTCCAAAGTTGGAGGCTGGGTGGAGCTGGGCAGACCTGGGCAGGGCAATGCAGGTCTTTGCCTGGTCCTGGGAGAGAGAAAATGGTTGCAATTGGCGTCTCCTCACTGGGGATAGGGGTCCTCTCCAGCTCTCCTGATCCAGTCTCTCCATTGATAAGATCCCAGGGTCCAGCTGATCAGCTACAACAGGTGACGGTGTGGGCCAGGAGCCAGGCTACAAGAATCAGCTGGATTCTGTAGGCTTTTCTCAGACACATCCCTACTAGCAGCAGATGATCCATTGTGCAGTCTTGTGGGCCATGCTCTAATCTCAGTTGGTGGGGGCTTGCAATTGCCCTCAGAGGTTAGACCTGGGTGCATGAACCCAAGTCTCCCCTCAGATGGACCCTCACCTTCCCACCAGTGCACACCCACACACACAGAGAGTCTTTATGGACACTTACCTCTGCAGAGACTCTCACAGTCTGGCCCATCTGGTTGCTATCTTAAGCTCCTCCAAAAGTATTTAGTTTATTAACATTATCACATATACTTTTAGTTGTAGTTTTGTTGGAGCCTCCCTTTACCAGGCTAAGAAAGTTCAGCTCTGTCCTAGTTTGCTGAGCATTTTTTTTTAAATAGATGTTGGCTGGACTGGGTGGCTCAGTCTGTCATTCCAGCACTTTGGGAGGCCGAGGTGAGTGAATTGCCTAAGCCGGTGGGTTCGAGATCCACCTGGGCAACTTGGCCAGACCTCGTCTCTACAATAAATAAAAAATTAGCTGGGTGTGGTAGCACATGCCTGTAGTTCCAGCTACTTGAAAAGCTGAGGCGGAAGAATCACTGGAGCCCAGCAAGTTGAGGCTGCAGTGGCTGGGAGCCTGCTACTACTGAGCTCTAGTCTGGGGGACAGAATGAGACTCCAACTCAAAAAAAAATTAAAATTAAAATTAAAAATAGATGTTAAATGTTATCAATTTTTTTTTTTTTGAGTTGGAGTCTCACTCTGTCCCCCAGACTGGAGTGCAGTAGCTGCTCCTGGCCACTGCAGCCTCAACCTGCTGGACTCTGGTGATCCTTCCGCCTCAGACTTCCAAGTAGCCGGAATTACAGGCATGCGCTGCCACACCCAGCTGATTTTTTTGATTTATTGTAGAGATGAGCTCTCATTGCCCAGGCGGGTCTCGAACCTGTGGGCTCAGGCAATCCACTCACCTCAGCCTCCCAAAGGCGCGGGATTACAGGCTGAGCCACCGAGCCGGCTTTCAATTTTTTATATATAAAGATTCTCATATTATTGTCTATTGATATGGTGCATTATCATGATTTTGGAATATTGATTACATTTCACATTATCACTTGTTCATGTTGCATTTTATTTTTATAAATTGCTGCGTTCTGTTTGTTTGTCATGTGTTCAGATATCAGTGTGTGTACAAGTCTCCAGAGGGTATTAATTTCTAGCTTTCATTTTTTCTAATGCCTTCATTGGGTATTGGTGCTAGGATGACTTTAGGGAAAGGGATTGCCCCTTTGTCTATTTTTCTGGAAGAATCTATATACAATTTATATAATTATCTCCTTAAATATTAATTAGATTTCACCAGCTAAGTCATGTACATCTAAAGTTTTCTTGGTGAGAAGCATGTTAACTAAGAATTGAATGTCTTTAGTAGATATAAGGTTGGTTGTTTATTTTATCTAATTTTGAAGAAGTTTTAAGTGTGCAGCTTTCAAAAAATTTGTTTCTTGAATCAAATTCCACCAATATTAACAAACTTATTTGCATTAAGATGCCCCAACATTGCCTTATTAACCTTATATGGTCTTTTGCATGTGTACATTATCCCCACTTTTATTAATAATTCAGTAATATTTGTCATTTATTTTTATTTTGTATTCATTTGTGTAGAAGCTTTTCAGATTTTGTGGCTGACTAAAGAATCAGATTTTTGTATTACTTATTATATATTTAATTAACTTTGGCTCTGTTATTTATTTTTCCATCCTTGTGGTTGCTTTAAGTTTAATTTACTCTTCTCTTCCTAATTGCTGAAGATTGAGGATTAAATGATCATTTTTAAAACACTTCCTTTCTAATATAAACATTTCATGGTATGCATTTTCTTCTAAGTACTGTTTAATTCATATCCCACACATTTTGATATGGTATGTTTTCATATTCACTTAATTCACAATATTATATAATTCCCCCTTCAATTTCTTCTTTGACTCTTGGGATCTTTAGAAGTCAATTTGCTTTAATTTCTAAGTGCTCGAATATTTTACTGGTACTATTCTATTAATGATTTTTAGTGTAATGTTAGTTTGGTCCAAAATAATAATTTTGTATAGTATCAATCTTTTTGAATTGATTCATGTTTGTCTTATAACTTGATGGTATGGTCTATTATTGTCAATATATTGAGTGCACTTGAAGAGAATATGTACTCTACTGCTAGTTCTATGATCTTGCTGAATGCTTTCTATTGACTCATCTACTGCAGTTTGAATGCTCAAATTTCAAGTGTTGGAAATCTTACCCCAATGTAGCAGCATTGAGAGGCAGGATATTTAAGAGATAATTGGCTCATGAAGGCTCTACCATTATACATGGATTAGCCAATGTATGGATTAGTAGATTAATAGGTTAATGAGTTAATTGCTTATCATGGGAGTGGAAATGGGGGCTTTAAAAGAAAGCAAAAAAGGTGGCTTTAAAAGACAACAGCAAGCCTGTGTGTATACTCTACTTCCTGCCGTGTATTGTCTCACAGCGCTGCAGAAAGTTTCCACTGAGAAGTCCTCGTCAGATGCCAGGCCATGTCCTTGACCTCCTCAGCCTCCAGAATTGTAAAAAAGAATTTTTTTCTTTTTTAATTACCCAGTTTTAAGTATTCTGTTATAAGCAACAGAAAATGAACTAACATACCATCTATTGTTTTGTTTCTTTTTTGCCAGTTGTCTGAATTATTTTGGCATAATTGTATATATTTGTAGTTTTTAAGTTATCCCCACTTTAGGCTTTATGTTATATTTTCTATTTTTATATGTTCATCTATCGTGACATTTAGGAAATTTTCAGTCATTTCCTCTTTAAATCTTCCTTTTTCCTAGATTTTTCTCTTTCTTCCCTCTGAGAATTCAGTTAAATGGACATTAGACCCTTTTACATTACACCACAGCATTTTATTTTTCACTTTTTGTTCTTAAATTGAATAATAAACATGACTTATTTTCATGTTTGTGGTTCAGCCTATTCTCTGACAAAATTCCCTCACTTTCATCCACTTTCCTATTTTTTCTATTTTAATCCTTTTACATATATATTGGAGTTATGTTTAAGTTTTATCTGGCAGTTCCAAAATTGGAGTAATCTTGGGGTTTGGTTTTGTCCATTCTTGACTTTTTTTTCTTGTCTTTTTTAACAGGTTGCTTTTAGTAAAATCATAAAGACTAAAGTAAACAGTATTCGCACTCGGAAGTACACATGCTTCTTATTTTCTCTGTATGAAAAGTTGAGTATCTAGTCATTTAGTTGATTTGGGGATTGTTATTGCTGTAGTTACCTTTAGGGCATCATAGACATCAAAATTCCCAAGTAGCAGAAAGTTGGTAGAGAAGTTTAGGGTAGGGCTTGGGGTTACACAATATTTTCTTGAAAGTTCTGGTTTGACCTCAGCTTCCCACTGCCCCTGGATGCATGCACCCTGGTGCTCACTTTGCAATGTGGCTTCTGTCCCAGCATTTGCCTGCGTTTGCTTACTACCTTGTGCTAGGTGGACAAGGAAATGCTCTTGCTTGGTTCTCCAGGCCTATACCTTGGGCCTGAGCCTTGGGGGCAGGGATTTCTCCGTATTTCTTTCCTCTTCATTTTATGCTTGCTTTAGATTTGGGAAGGGGAATAGATTTTGAAGGAAATTTCCTATCCTTCACCCAGTCGTAGTAGACTTTCTTGGTGTCCCACAAAATGCTTTGCTCGGTAGCGTAAGTGACAGGCAATGTTTTTTCCTCCTTGTGCCCTCAGCAGTGTATCTTTACCTGGACCTTGAGAGTGGGACGGTTTTCTTTCCCTTCCTCACCAGCTTGAATTTTTGCTTAATATAAAAGAAGAACATGGGGAAGGTGTGGGATCTTGGTTCTGTACATCAGCAAAGGGAACTGGATTCGGTCTTCTACCCTGCTTCACATTTTCTCTTGAATACCCAGTTGAAAATCTCTCTTGAGTGAATTCAGACATCCGTGGGGTTGGGGCCTCCCAGTTATTCTAAACTCTCATACTAGCTCATGTTCTACCTACAAGAAACCATTAAAAGTGTAGCTGTTGGCGTCTTGCCTTCTTCAACAGGATTCAATGGTTTCTCTTTTGTTCTCTTTTCAGGAAAAGGATTTGGTGCTGCATCTCTCCTAAAGACTGATCGCTTTTTAGGACTCAATTTAATTGATTGCCTTCTGAACTCAAGTCTGCAAAAGGCCTAAGAAAAATTATGCTTTTTCTCATGGATAGTGTGGGAGCAATATTCTCTTGTGGCCTTCTGCATTCTAAGCAGAAATTGGAGTCTATGTTGAAGTATTTTCATGTAAATTTCGGAAAGTAGAATAGGCAAGATTTTATTTCTAAAACCCCTATGCAATTTATTTATTTTTGGACTTCTTTTTCAAGTCAGTTATGGGCTTTTCCAGTGATGTTAGAGGACAAGTATTATTGGCATTTTTCTAAGTCAAAGGGGTTGAGAAGTTTGAATTTTGCCTTTCTCCTTGAAATTGCTTTCAAATACCCATCAGGCCCACAACTTGTAAAGGTAATAAGGAATGTTTTAAAGATATCTCTGAATACACTGATTATCACATAAGTTCTTGAAGAAAATAATTGTCTGATATGAATTCTTATTTTTAATTTTTATTACAATGGTAACGAAACATAAAAGATGATCTCACTTAACACATTCAAAGTGTACTGTATTGGGGGGACAAAAAACAAAACTTATAAAAAACTATGTACTTACTCTTGCATTTTTAAGCTTCGGTCATCTTTAACGAATTCTCTATTTGATGCAATACACCCTATGGAGACACCTTTTACGCTACTCAAATCAAAATTTTTTTTTTTTTGAGTTGGAGTCTCACCCTGTCACCCAGACTGGAGTGCAGTGGCTGCTCCCGGCCACCGCAGCCTCTCCTGCTGGGCTCCGGCTATCCTTCCACCTCAGCCTTCCGAGGAGCCGGAATTACAGGCGCGCGCTACCACACCCGGCTGATTTTTTGATTTATTGTAGAGATGAGGTCTCGCTGCCCAGGTGGGTCACGAACCCGCGGGCTCAGGCAATCCACTCACCTCAGCCTCCCAAAGGCGTGGGATTACAGGCTGAGCCGCCGAGCCCGGCCTCAAATCAATTTTTAAACTCGTCAATTTTTATGCCTTTTAGTGCTTCTGTCGTTTTTTATTTCACCTCCTTCACATCAGCAAAATGTTTCCCTTTGAGGAATTTTTTCCATGTAGGGAAACAAAACAAAACAGAAAAAGGAGTTGCTCGGGGTAAATCTGGTGAATAGGGAGAATGGGGCATGGGGGTTCATGCCTCTTTTGTTCAAAAACTGACCACTCAGTGCAATGTGGGCAGGTGTGCTCATAAGTTACCCATCATGAAATGGGCAAATACGTTGAAAGAATCTCAAAAAAAGTCACTAAAGCTGAACGTAGCCTCTCTCAAAAAGCTAACTGGTTCACTGACGCTGGTAGGTTCCTAGAGCACTTATGTCTTGGGGGAAACCTGCAGTACAGAGGGCCCATCCTCAAAAAAGTAATTCTGGATATTTTGGATCCTCCCCACCCGGTATACTAGTGTTAATTTTAAGCACAGTTGCACAGGTGTTTTTCATCTTGCATCTCTGTAACTCTGTGCTCATCAAACACGAATCCACATTCCCCTCTTGCCCCAGGCCCTGACAGCCACCATTCTGCTTTCTGTTGTGCTTTTGACCACTTCAGATACCTCACATCGTACACATATAGTGTAATCATAAATTTTGTTCTCCCATAGCTGGCTTAATTTACTTAGCATAAGGTCTGCAACGCAGTTAAAACATGAGGATATTGTCTTTAATTTTTCATCCTAAACCCTTCTTCTAGCAGCACCAACATGTTCACCTATCTTACATGAGAGAAAATTTGCATGTTAAAATCAAATCTTTTTTTTCTAGAATTAGAAGTTAAATAAAATCTCAGTGGAAAATACATTCTTGTCTTTTCAATAAGCAGGTTTTAAAGCAAATGTTTGTATTTTATCCTGTATCAAATAGTCTTACACAGAACAATTCTCCAACAGAAAATTAAACAAAGCTGAAACTAGTTATTAAGCATCTCTACAAGTAGAGATGCTTAAATCCCATAGTAGAACTTGTAGGGATTATAGCAATTGTTAAGTTGGTGACCCAAAACAAAATTAAGTCGGTCAGTTGAGGCAGAATATGGGAAGAGAAAAATCTAAACTTCTAAGTGATTGAAATTAATAGCATCAAAATGCATCACAAGTTGAAGTAGTTATGGTTAAAATTCATTGATGTGACATTATCATCTGTCTCACATTACTGTTCTTCCAAATAAACAAGTACACCAGATGTTAGCGCGATTTGATAGAACAGGAACAAGATTTTGAGTTACCATCATAATTTAAATCCTATACTCAATTGTCATATGACTTTGGATCAATAATTTACTCTCAGAATCTTGATTTTTCATCCATAAACATACTAACGCCTAATTTCCAGGGTTGTGACGCTTAAAGAAATTAATGTATATAGAATACCCACTATAGTTCAAATAACATAGAAAGTGCCGACTTTCTCTACCTCGACCTTATAAAAGCATTCAAAGGTTCTTTATAGTGGTTAATCCTTCCACCCGCTTTTTTACACAAAAAGGTACCTGGAACAAGTTCACTTCTGGATGACTCAGGGTCATCAGATAACTTCTTTCTTCTCCGAAGTCCTCTATCAATTACTGTCAGTATAATTCATGTGGCAATTAATCACTTACTACCTTGTGACATCTCTTCTCTTGTGGCCCTGCTCTACTAATCAGCAGCTTAATTTTTAAATTAACTGTTGATGACTCTATTAGTTTGTAAGCACCTTGCAAGCTGAGACTGTGGTTAAGATTTAATCTTTCCACCAAAGTTTTAGCAAATATAATAAATTAAAAACTTATCGCTGCTATATGCTTTTTTTTAAGTAAAACAGCTTATATAAATATATATCCAATAAGCCCCTTGGGAGCTTCAGATTTATACAGGATGGTTTTTCCTTGTACCAAAGGGTCCTCCTATTAAACTATGATCATACATTTTTTAATTTAATTAAATTTTTTAAATGTTTAAAAAAAGTTTTTTTGGTTTTTTTCTTTTTGAGTTGGAGTCTCGCTCTGTCACCCAGACTGGAGTGCAGTGGCCACTCCTGGCCACTGCAACCTCGACCTGCCGGGCTCCGGCGTTCCTTCTGCCTCAGCCTTCCAGGAGCTAGAACTACAGGCACACACTACCATGCCAGGCTAATTTTTAATTTATTGTAAAGATGAGGTCTCACCAAATTGCCCAGGCGGGTCTCGAACCCACGGGCTCAGGCAATCCACTCACTTCGGCCTCCCAAAGCACTGGGATTACAGGCTAAGCCACCGAGACCGGCCTAAAAATTTTTTTAAGTTAAATTAAATTTTGTCATTGTGCTTCCTTTAATGTATCTCCCTCAAGTAGTTCCTCTATATCCTGCACTGGGGTTTCTAAAATATTTTTTTATTATTACAAATCAGCTCACATATCAGTACATTTATTTCATTACAATCTGAAGCTAATAAATTCTGTCTGGTGGTCTAAAATGTATGTCAAAAAAATTACTGGATACGCTTTGTGAAAATGGTGTTGCACATGGAATTTTATCGTAGATCTCAATGGCACATGGGATTTTATTGTAGATTATATTTGTAGATCTTTGTTTGGAGTGAAATTTACATCGTTTTTTCAAAATGTAGTGATTTGGTAATTGTATTAAATCATTTGAAATTGTTAAAAAGACAGAACAAACTACATTTCATTTCCTCAGCCTATGTATTACATGCCACTTTTTAGCTGCAACTTTTGTTTCTAATTTTTATTTTTGTTCATTTTAAATTTGATTTGGTCACTCATTCTACATATATTTATTGATTTATTTAACAGGTCCTGCATCATCTTATTCTTTATAATCTGTGCACACTTTCTGCCTTAGATGTTTTATAGACAAGAGTGCACATGCGTGCACGCGCACACACACACGTGTGCACACACACACACAGCCTTTGGAGTCTTTACTATATATGTGTTTTATGCCAAAGTCTTCATACTTCCCTATAATTCTATTCAAGTCTCTAAAAATCCCATTTCAGTTGGAAATTTAATATGGAAACAGAGATAAATAAAATGAAGTAAGTTACTCAATGTCATATAGCTAGAATTATCAGAACAAAAAATTAAACTCAGAATCTTCTATGTCCAAAGCCATGCTACCAACTTGTAAACTCTCTGGGAAAAGATTAGGATTTTCATAATTTCTTTTCCACATATTATAAAGAACTTCTACATAATCATTCATATTATCCATGATATCATTTACTAAAAGATAAATTTATTTGTGTGGCAAAATCTATAATGCTACCTGGTTCCTGACAGCTATATTCCTGTAGTGTTGGAAAGAATAAGAAGTAAAATTCTTAATCAATTAAGCCAGTTGTTAAAGCATTTCTCCATATAAAAATAAAATGTATATTTAGATTTAATATATGTTTTATTGATTGATTTTGTACTTTCCTATCACTTCTAGCTAAAGTATTTTATGTGCACTAATAATGGTGGTGATGTTAATCTAACATGTCTACTCTGATTAGTGGATCTAGTTCCTGTCACATCTACTCATCTTTCAGAGAAGCAATTCCCTTTGAAGTCGGTGCATAGGCAAAACAAGTTAAAGATATGAAACATGAAATAAACTTACTTAGAAGAATTCTGAGAGTAATTTGCTTCGACAGCCAGATTGAATAGTGAATATTAATGTAAATTGTGTTCTAATATGACTGAACCGTGACAAATTCCAACACATGCTAGCACGCATGCACACTTGCGCACGCGCGCACACACACAGGGCGGGGAGGGGAGAGAGAGAGATTGTATATTTGCCTTCCCAATGCCTAACTATTAAAAGAAAATTCAGAGCCGGGCTCGGTGGCTCAGCCTGTAATCCTGCGCCTTGGGAGGCTGAGGTGAGTGGATTGCCTGAGCCCGTGGGTTCGAGACCCGCCTGGGCAACTTGGTGAAACCTCATCTCTACAATAAAACAAAAAATCAGCCGGGCCTGGTAGCGCGCGCCTGCAGTTCCAGCTACTCGGAAGGCCGAGGCGGAAGGATCGCCGGAGCCCAGCGGGTCGAGGCTGCGGTGGCCGGGAGTGGCCACTGCACTCCAGTCTGGGCGACCGAGTGAGACTCCGACTCAAAAAAAAAAAAAAAAGAAAGAAAATTCAGATGATACCACATTACAATGTTACATGTACGCCAATGCCAATGTCTTCACTCTCCCAAATCTGTTATTGCTGCCTTTGCATGAAATAACTTTCCCTTCATTTTTGCCTAGTCAACTCTTTCTCATGCTTTAAGGAACCGCTCAGCAGTTCAAAATCTACCTTTTCAGAGATCATTTTTAAAATTCCCAAGTTTCTTCTCCTATAAGTCTGGAGCACTAGATATATTTGCCATCATCATTCAACAACTGCTTAAGACAGTGACGGGTACAGACCTATGTATCAGTTATTGTCTGTTACACGTGACCTATATTAGAGTGAATTTTCTTTAGCTGATTTTAAATTTACAGAAGATAGGACTTTCTGATTTCACTAAAAATAATGTACAGAATGGATGTCCCCATTTGCTCACAGTGGATTAACATGTTTGTAGATTTGAATATTTAAATATTTTCTTCATGTATCTCATGCAAGCCAACGGTGGTTGCTTACACACAGTACCAGAAAAAAATGGTGTGTGTTTCTATACAGATGTAAGCTATTTTTAAATTAGTCCCAATCAAAATAGAAACTTGTCTTAATAAGCCTATAGGAAAATCAGTTTCTATATATCAGTGCTGTTGTTCATCAAGTTGTGTTTTCTTCATGACAAAGAATTTTTGATTTTTTTGTTTTTCTTCATAAAATCTTTAAAAGGTAGGGAGGTAGGTTCTTTATATCGTTGGGTAAAAGAAAAAAATCCTAGTCAGTAGAGTTAAATCACATAATTAAAATATCAATCTATTATTGAAATAAGTGGAAATATGATTAAACACAGTTTTGCAGCATCTCATCACTTGAAGAAATGCCTGTTGGATTATAAATGTTGGTAGTCATATGCCATATTTGTTGTTTTTTGATTCAGTGAAACACAGCTAAAATGAAAGCTCAGCTGTTTTTCCTTTGTTTTTTTTGTTGCTGTGTGTGTGCGCGCGCGTGTGTGCGTGTGTGTGGTAAGTGCCCCTCCTTTGAATCATTACGAGACTAGATGACAGTTTTGTGCTAAAGAGGCTCTCCTCGGGTCATGGAGGCCCGAAACTGGTTGTTGTCCTCTACTGGCTGATGACATGTCCATTTTCCTTTATGTGTGCATATTATTATTATTTTTAAAATATTTCTCATTTCTAATTTCTTAGACACCAACTGTGAAGGTTTTTCTTAGACATGGATGCTGCATGTTCTCCCAAAATAGAGTTAGACTCTCCTGTAAAATGAGAGTTATTTCTTTATCTTATGAAAAATTACAAAATATTTCTTTTAGTTAATTAAGTACAGTACTTACACATTTAATGTCTGACTATTGGAAATAAAGGACAGGTTCTTATTTTTACAAATAATAAGAGTTTCTTCCTGATATAACATTCCAGAAGAGAGCAGAGAATGCTATATCTGAGTGCTTTATCCCCCCCCCATTTACTTGCAGCTGTAAAGTTTAAAGAATATATCAATTGTGATTTTTTTGGCATAAATGGACATTTAAGATAATTTAAAATTCAGCATTTTCTAAGAATTTTGGCTCCAATACTGCTCTCATTGTAGCATCCTATGTATACATATCTTATTAAAAACACTATTATTGCATGATAGAGAAATAATTGGGCAAAATTTTAAAACTCTCTATTAATTTGTCTTATTTTGCTTTTATTTAACTATAAAATGGGAATGAGATAGTACTTGCCTCATTATACTGTTAAGTGGATTTCTTTTTAACAAATGCTAAAACATTGGGAATAGTGTCTGTCAATGTTCAATAACTTAATTATATAGTTAAGATAAAATATATTATTAATAATTGTTCTATAAAGCTAACTTAATCGAGCATGCATTGTCAAGACAAAATTTTGTAGTAAAATGCTATTTTGCTAGGCAGAATCAAGCTTATTTTAAAACACAAATTGTTATTTTAAAATATAAATTAAACTTTACTTTGGCAAGCAAAAACCAATTTTAGTCCTTTTTAATATTTTAATATTTTTTATAAATCATAAAAAATATTTTCTGGTCATACTCGGTGGTTCAGCCTGTTATCCCAGCACTTTGGGAGGCCAAGGTGAGTGGATTGCTTGAGCCCATGGGTTCGAAACTCACCTGGGCAACTTGGAGAGACCTCTTCTCTACAATAAATAAAAAATTAGCATGTGCCTGCATTTCCGGTTACTTGGAAAGCTGAGGCGGAAGGATCACTGGAGCCCAGCAGGTCAATGCTGGGATGGTCATGAGTGTGTCACTGCACTCCATGCATTCCAGCCTGGGTGATGGAGTGAAGCTTCAACTCAAAATAATCATAATAATAATAAATTAAAAAAGTAAACTCTGATTGAGGTTTGTAGCATTTACTTAGAAATAACATATTATGAGTATGGATAATTGTATTCTCACTAGAAAATAGATATAAATATTTCTATATGTCTATTATTTAGCACAGGCTTTTGTATTATTGGAGTTGTCCAGAGGTAGCAAATGACTCTTACCAAATAATGTCTGTTGTGTCCTTAGAATATCTTGAGGCAAATTTGCAAAATTATTATAAACTTTATGCTCATCATTAATTTCTTACATTTAATCTTACTAATGCTTCCCATCTTCAACTGCTGAACACTAGTGAATCTTAAAGCAAAATGTAAAAGTGAGGATAAAAGCAATTTAAACCTATAAAATAATCGAAATTACCCATAAGTGACTCACCGTATTACCAGTCCTATGTGAAACTAAGTAGGCATATTTAGTGGAATTAAAGCAAGCCCTAAGATGTTGAAAAACACCTGAATGCATACTTAACTGGACTACAGTGTTTGTTCCTTTATTCTGGTAATGCCAGGCTCCACTCTCATCAACAGCCATCAGTTGAGCACCTACCACTATGCATGGTAAGGATCCCTGAACAGGGTACAAAGCAAACAGTGCTTTGGAATGCTGCAGTCTTCCTGTTGCAACCACACCATTCCCTAATGTGGCTGAAGCCTAGAGGTCTGTATGTAATCATGGCTGATGCAATCCGTATTGCAACTCAAAATTTTGGCATGCAGTGATTTGAAATGTGACTGTGTAATTGAGTTTAGCTCCAGATTTTAAACTGGCTACCACATCTCTTCTGAGTGGATACTGCTCCCTCCTTCAACCCTTCTCCATTTGCTTACTCAATACCAGCAATTGTCAGGTAAAGGTTGAGGAAGAGGGAATTAAGGCCAGCTTGAGAGGTCATGCAATTATTTGATTAACCAGAGGAAATCGATTTAAAATGGATTTAAATGATTTTCTACCTCACTAGAAACCAGAGAAGTGAGTCATTTTCCATGTAAAGCCAGTGACCCCAAGAAAAGAGGTTAGAAATGATCCCAGGCAGAACTCTTTAGAATGGCTGAATTACGGGCCAGGTAGAGAATAAATGAGAGGCTCGTTTCCTCAGACAAACATAGTGGGTAAATCTGTCTCTGGCAAAAGATTTGCCCTTCTCTATCATTTTGTAAATGATTTCAGTAGGAGATTGTAAAGTCTCTCCAGGATATTAAAATAGATTTCCTGGCCTGCTAATTCTGTGAGTTCACTTACAAGATAAACCAGTGGCTTGTTAGCTGGCAAAGTCTCAGTGTTGCAAGATGCTTTGTCAAGATTAAGATTAGGATTTGGGAAGTTAGCTCCTTCCAAAGGCAGTTGCAATTTTTTTATTTTAAGTAGGATTTATTAACAGGACAGAAAAGTCCCTATAGTGGGAGGGAACCCAAGGGGGTTGCCTGGCAATTGCAAGTTTATATGCTTTGTATCTACTTATCATTTCATGGCCCCATTTTTGTAACTGGGAAAATTTTGCTTGCTGGTAAAAAGGAAAGTTATCTTCGTCTAGTCCAGTGTCCACATCATCTTTACTTTGGAAAGTTTATAGAGTTGCTGTGAACTGAGTTTTAAAATGAATCTGCCAAGTGATCTAGAAATAACAATGCCTTCATTGGGAAATGCAAATAATATAAAACCAGAGAGACTGGGTCAAGGTTTTTTCAGGAAACCTTTAAGCAGGACAGTTGCACTGCATTCTGGCATGAAGAAAGCACAGTGCCAGGTAGAAATCTAGGCAAATAAAAGGATCGTAAGTAATTATGGAATAGTGCTGTCTGAAAGCTCATTTATATGGTGGAACTTAGAGTAATATAGTTTACATAACAAGGATAATCAAACTACTCATTGCTTTGGCCTCACTGTCTGAAGTATGACAAAAGCATTTTCACATACACAAATGAATTTTAGTATAATATATGAAATCATATACTTCAGACTCAGTCTTAAAACTGTGTTTCTGATGAATCTGAAGTCCTATGTCTTTTCTTTATCTCACAATGTGGAAAGAAATACTGTCTCCATTTGTCATGAATCTAGAGAGAATTGTTCTTTAAGAAGTTAATGTAACCCAACCCCCACAACACTTTCAATAGACTTAGAAAAGTTATAGCTAGAACATGGTAGAGAATTCTACGGGGAGAAATCAAAGGAACTAAAAACAGTGCATTTATTTCTTCAGTGTTCAGTGTGTTCAAAGGTAGATACGAAGAAAGCAAGAGTGTTGTTGTTAGAATAGTGCAAATGAAAATTGGAGTCAAGAGAAGGGAGTTAAAGTTTGTGATGAAGAATTAGTATTGATTTTAATCCATAAGCAAGTATTTTGGAATCAAGAACTGTGACTGCCTGAGGGAGCAAGACTTGAGGAAGACCAGTGGGGACTCTGGAAATGCCAGGACTTAGCCACAAGTAATCAAGATCCAATTAACTGAATAATCGTCACTTAGATTTTTCCAGTTTTAACTGTCACAGAGATTGCAGCTGAATGTCTGGACTACCAGAAAAATGGAGGAGAAATAGTGGCCGTGAGGAAAATCAACTTTTTATATGTTGAATCAGTGGTAATAATTAGAGAAGAAAAATCTTGGGGAAATGAATTATCAAACTGATGAGAAAGAACATAATGCCAGACTGAAAAACTGAAATTACTGCACAATAGTGAATGTACTTGAGTATCTAAAAATAATAATCGCATCTTAAGAACTGCAATGAAAATGGAAGAAAATATTATGAGTTTCTTTTATAACTTTTATCATGAAGTATTAATACATCTGTATTCATTTCCATTGAAAATACCCATCATCATTTGTGCATTCTATCAGGTTCACAATCTCTCAGGACAGTGGTCAGACATGGACATCTGTCTTTGTTTAAATGAATTTCCTTTAACCACTAAAGTGAGTGAAATGTCTCTACTCATTTCATATTGTTTAACCACATGTCCTTTATGGACTTGAGAAAAATAATAGCTAATTTATTCCTGAAATTTTTAGTTATTATAAGTATTGCTTCTAGATCTATTATGGATATGTCAGATAAACTAAATAAATTGTTTACATTGAGACAAAAATTTTGGAACCCAGCTAGCCTGTGTTTTAGTGACCTTCCACTTGTAGTGATTTGTAGGAGACTTTGCTTGCCATAACCTCAGTATAGTTGAAGGCTCTGCCTTGAACTGGAACCCTTCATAAAGCATTTTTTGCTAGGAAAGCCCACTGGAATCTGTTTTATTTTTCTCAAAATCTTATTATTCTTAAGATAAAATTTCCATAGTCAAAAAATTTGCTGATTTTCAGAATGGTAGTGTGAGCTCTGTGTACCCACTCCCTGTGAAACACTACTTAATTAGTAAAATAGTAATAATAATTCAGAGTATCTGAAATATTTGCAAAAAAACATAGCATAATCGATAAATGCTTATTCAAAAAAATTGCTAGTTATTGACTAGCAATAAAGTGTATATAAGTGTGTGTGTGTGTGTGTGTGTGTGTGTGTGTGCGCGCATGCATGTGTGTGTGGCATTTATGTCACAATCTGCTTCTCTCACTCTCTCCTATTCACTCTCATACACTGCTCAGTGTGAAAGAAACTCTACTCATGGTACCTATGGTCAAGACAATTAGGCTCTCTCTTTTCCCAACCCCCAGCCAAGAGCTATGGCACACCAGAAGGAGTGGGCAGCCAGAATCTCTCATTTCCCTACTGTCCTATCTTGCAGAAGCTGTATCTCCCTCACCAAACCCCCAATCATGAGGCAAAAGTTTACCTGAGGCAGAGCAGGTCAAGGATTCTGGACATGGTCTTTGCTTCACCTTACTTATAGGTCGTAGTTTCCAACTCCAAATCCAGTGCAATAGCACAGATGTTCTGCCAGAGAAAGAAGCAACTGAGAGAGAGAGAGAGAGAGAGAGAGAGAGAGAGAGAGATTTCTGAAGCTCCCCTTAAGGGGACTGATTTTATCTGAAACAGTGTGCCTGAAAAATAACTTGGTAGTAAGCAAATAAGAGAAGGTCAGCAGCTCCATGATAGTGGCAGCAAAAGCATAATATTAGAGTGACCAGAATTTAACAGAAAGAACTAGAGAAAGAAGCAGCTAAGAAAAGTCCTACTAGAATTTGAGCAAGCCTCAGAGACAGGCAGCACCCTGTTCATGCAAAGTTGCCCACTGAATTTGGATCAGATTGTGAAGCAATATATGCCCGCAGAATGCGGTCAAAAATAAATTAATCAAGTAATTATCTGGCAATTAATAGAGGCTAACAGCTGAAGATGATGCCAAAAGAGGAAGACCAGCTAAAATCTCAATGAATAGTCTGGTAAGATACAATTTTAAAAAGATTAGCTAAAACCATAGTTGTCTTGATATTCAGAGGGACTAGATACCTGCCCGAGCCATGTCTTCTAAGGGGTGACATCAGAAACTACACACCGAGGGAAATAGACTTCATTGATTTCATTCGGCAACTTCACGAAACAAATAACAACATGCGTGGGGCAGGGCTATGGGTCCACTTGGTTTCCATATGGGCTACAATGTGTTATCTAATCCATCCAGTTTTTAACTAAAAATAAAGAGACATACAAAGAAACAGGAAAGTGTGATCCGTACATAGGAACAAAAAATGTATGCAATGGAAACTTTCTTTTAGGGAAACTTCCCAGATGTAGGACTTGTTAGAAAAATATGAAGGAAGCTATTATAAGAAAGAATTAAAGGAACCTATGCTTAAAAAAGTAAATGAAGGTTATGACAAGGTCTCATAAAATAAAGAATAGCAATAAAGAGATAGAAATAACAGAAGGAACCAGATGGAAATTCTAGAGTAGAAAGTATAATAGCCAATATGAAGCATTACTAAAAGGGCTCAACAATAGGTTTGAGCTGGCAAAAAAATTATTCAGTGAAGTTGAAAACAGAAAAATAGAGACGATGCGATCCCCAAAACACAAAGAACAGCACATGAAAAATGAACAGAGCTTCAGAGAAGTTTGAAATACCACTAAGTGCACCAACATATACAGAATAGGAGTTGCAGGAGGAAAGAGAGACAAAGAAGTCAAAAATATATATTTAAAATAATGCCTAAAACTTTTAAAATTTGATAAGAATCATTATTATTTACACCTAAGAAGCTCAATCAACTCTAGTGAAGAAATAAAAACTGATCTACGCCTAGGCATATCACAGTCAAAATGTTGAAAGACAGAGGAAATCTTGAACAGTCTTGAAAAATATTTTGGAAATTCAACTGCAAAAAGAGAGAAAAAGAAAGAGACTCAGAGATCAAAAATTATTCTAGCATAGATTTTTTTTTTTCCCAAGATGAAGTTTATCTCTGTCATCTAGGCTAGATTGCAGTGATGTGATCACCTCACTGCAGCCTCAAACTCCAGGACTCAGGAGATCCTCCTGCCTCAGCAAACTGAGTAGCTGGGACTACAAGCACATACCATCATGCCCAGCTAACTTTTTGTATTTTATTTGTAGAGACAGGCTCTCACTATGTTGACCATGCTGGTCTTGAACTCCTGACATCAGTGATCCTCCTGCCTTGGCCTCCAAAAGTGCTGGATTACATATGTGAGCCATCACACTCAGCTTCAACTTAGGAATTCAAAGGAGGAAGAAACAGCAGAGAAAACACAGGGGAAAGAATTACTATGTAGTAGTGATAATTCCTATGTGGTTATAATAATTCACATGTAGCAATAATTCACATGTGACTATAAGAATTTTCTTAACGGGGAAGAGATATGAGCCTTTAGACTGAAAGGACTGAATACCAATAAACATAAATGATCTTTTAAATTTCATCACTTAGACACATTGTTAAGAAATATAGTTGACTCTTGAACAACATGGGTTTGAACTATGTGAGTCCACTTATATGCAAATTGTTTTGCTTTTGTCACCACTGAGGCAGAGAGACCAACCTTCCCTCTTTCTTCTCCTCCTCAGCCTAATCAATAGCAAGACCTTTTTGGAGATCCATTTCTACTTAATGAATAGTAAATATATTTTCTCTTCCCTATGATTTTCCTAATAACATTTTTTCTCTAGCTTACTTTAATAATGCAGTATATAATAAATAAATCATACAAAATCCGAGGGGGAAACCCAGAAAAAAATGGAATTTATTTATTTTAAGATGGTGTGTTTTTTTCTTACATGTTTAAACTTCTGTCACTTTCAATTACTCTCTGTTTTATGCAATATACCTATCGAGACACTTCCACTGCTCTAAACCATTTTTCAAGTCATCGATTTTGAAGCCTTTTAGTGCTTCTGCCATTTTTCGTTTCATCTCTGCCACATCAGCAAAACATTTCCCTTTGAGAACTGATACGTTTACATTCTGAAAAACAAAAACAAAAAATATCGCTCAGGACAAGATGGGGTGAATATGGAGTGTGGGGTGCAGGGATTATACAGTTTGGGGTCAAAAACTGCTGAACATTCAGTGCAGCGTGGGCAGGAGCCCTTGTAAATCACCCATCATGAAACGGGCAAAGATATTGAAAGGGTAGCTCCCCCTTAAAAAAAAAAAAAAAAACACTGAAGCTGAACAGTCTCTCCCAATAACACTAGCTGATACATTCATCCCAGTGGTGTCCTAGAACACTTATCTTGCAGGGAAAGTATAAACTGAAATGGGGCCCGCCCTCCAAAAATGTAATTCCGTTTTTGGGGGTCCCCCTCTGATGTGTTATTTGGCTGTTGACATTTTTGGTAAGGCTTCCATTCAACAGTATTCTATTGGTGGTTAAGGTCTGGGGGAGTCAAAAGTTATATTTAGATTTTATACTGTATGGGGGTTGTTCCCCAACATTCTGTTGTTCAAAGTTCAGCTGTGGATCACAAGAAAATAATGTCCTAAAGGCTTCTAGAATGAGAGAGAAATAATCATTTTGCTAATTGTCTCATCAATGACATTGAATGCTGAAGTTCACAAAAAAATAATAAGATTCATAGGTAATTGCTGTAATCCATGAGTAAAGATAAAGATGTCAAGTACGAATTAGACTTAAACATTTTTGTTTTGATTCAAACCATCAGAGGAAAAGGGCCTACAAAATTCTGACAAAAATAATTTTGAATATGTGTGTCAATTTGAGCATTACTGAAATGTGCAGTCAAAATGTTGCCATTGCAAAAGATCAGTACATTTCTGTTTCATACACACTTTCTGAGGAGGATATTTTAAAATGTGCTGCAGTTCTTTGAGATCAGCTATTCCCACAATGATACATGAAGGCTGTCATAACAAAGTTTAGTGGAGAAATCTCAGGGTGGTCACAGTCACACTGTCAGTAATTTTGGAAAATATCTGTTCTCAATTAGAATACTAATTCAGAAACGAACATGTTTTTCAGGATAAGAACAAAATGACTTCAATAAACAGATATCACTAAAAAACTTGTAGCTATCCACAAGATAGCAAATAAAGGGAAGAAAAATAAAAGAGCAAAAGCAATACATTACTCAAGGGAAACTGGCAAACAAACAAATGGAAGACACAAAAAACTTGTTGCTCAATTAAGATAAATAATTTCATATTTGAGTATTTCATGGAATAAAAGGGGGATCCAAAAGGCTTTAATGCTTGCAGCTGTATCAACTAATTGTCCCAGGGTTTGTGGATTGAAATTGTAGAAAACGAAACACAATCTTACAAATTCACTTGGCTGTGTCATGAACACTATTCAGATAATATTAATCATTACATATTAACTTATTATACAAATCACTGCACAGTGATTTTCTCTTGTTAGAATCAACATACAGGAAGAGTGCAGTAAAATTTGATTACAGAACAGACTATAGTGTCACCCTTATAATATAAAAATTCAGTTGACAAAAGTCAACGGAGAGACGTAGAGAATAAGTGAACTTTAGAAAATTTAAGATTCTAATACGCCAATGTATAAATGAAGAAGTTAAGAAGCATTATAACAATGATGGAATAAGAAACATAGGCTTAAGTATATAAATCTGCATTTTCCATATGAGTGTGTGTGTGTGTGTGTGTGTGTGTGTGTCTGTGTGTGTGTGTGTGTGTGTCTGTGTGATGTTCTGCAGGTAGCCAAAGAACAGGTAGAGATATAACTATAAATTTGGACACTAAGGGAAAAGAGATGAGGATATTTTAGCAAATTATATTTTCAAATTTCACTAAAAACAATATATAAATAACTGCCAAGGTTCATGAATAAAATAATAGGAGCAAAAATTGCATTATGTTTAGCTAATTGAAAGTGTCTGCTTCCATTGTATATGAATTCCCAGCAAAACAATCCCAGGCTCCACCAGAGGACTTTGCTGAACCCCGTCTAAAAGATTCCACTTGAATACACCCTTCCTTTTAAAGACCCAGCAAGCCTATCCCTGAAAAAAGGGGAGTGTCTCAATCCCCTGAGATGTCATGGTGAAAGACCTATCTTCTGCACTGAAACGTAAGATAATTGTATGAAAAACTATTATGTTTCTGTCACATAACATACACAGATGCTTCTCAAATGTGTATGCCAGTCCAGAAATTCCAAGTTGCCTGCCTTGATGAGAATATGGAACATAATGGTTTAGACACTTGTCCAGCAACTTGGCAATGATTTTGCTTGTTGAATGTAATCATTAATTGTTTGGTTTGTAGTTTTGTGTATTTAATTTTATTCTTCTGGTGCTATATTGTACAAAACAGCACCGGTCTATGATGGACTGGGGCTGGGGAGGGGGTGTTTCTTTTCGTGGAGGCAGCTTAAAAAATTGTGCTCTGCAACATTTAGTCACCATCTATCAATACTCTATGCATTTCAAGTTCAAATCACTAGTACCAAGCACAATCGCTGCCATAGAATGTGACTTAAGTAATATTTTGGAGTGAATGAATGAAGGAAGAAATGACTCAAACATGAGAAAATCAATCGATATTTATTTAGGTTTAAAAAATGAAAATTGCCTCTGAGAAGAACAGATGGATGAACAAGCGGATTGCCTTTCATTTTGAATCTTTTCTATCACTTAATTTTTACCACTTAAATGTGAGCAAGAATCAGTCTTCCTCTGACTGTAGATATAAGAAGGTGATTGAGACTACAGGAGGAAGACAGACATAAGAGGGGAAGTAGTGTTCTTTAAAGGTAATATATATATATGTATTTTTTTAAGAGAAGGGTATAGTGAGTGCATGTGAAGGGATGGCAATTGAAATGCAATTTAGGCATCCCATAAAAAATTAACTGAAAAAAATCTGAAAATCATAATCTTTATTTTAAACCTAGGTTTTGTTTTCCTCTTTCCAGACAATAAAATTAGCACCTAATAAAATGCCAGAGCCATATATGTGCATACATCTTTCAGCCCAGGCACAGTATCAGAAAAAAGTAATATAGCCATGGGTTAACCAAGAGAATTCTGTAACATCTATATGCATCTCCGGGGCAGGCTATGTGACTTTTTCTTCTCATTGTGTTCTATGATTACTAAAGTTTCAGAACAGGAATTTTCCCCAAAGACTTGTGGGCGAATCTAGAAAAGAAGAAAATATCAGCCTCCTGTCCTCTCTGTGTTACCATGAGCCACTCCCACGTCATCTGCAATGGTTTTATATTTCTAAGCTATGAAAGGGTTGCCCTGCCCTTTAAATGACATAAAGACAGAGCATTCAAAGGGCCCATTATTTGATTAGAATCTTTCATAAAAGGATTGGATGAAATAAGACAAGGCATTCTTTTGTTTTCTGTTGTTTTTGCTGGTTTTGTGGCTTTGGAGGAGATATGTCAAATATCTACCATGTGCAGAACCCTAGGGGACTCATTCAAATGACAAAATGAAGCAATGAAATCACCTGTTTTTGAACCTATTTTCAACCATCACTAACAAGATGAGAATCATTACAAGAAGCAGTACCCACCATTCAAAAGAAAACACCAATTATTTTGCAGTGAGGGATTACAAAATTGCTGTAAACAGACCTTAGAAAATGCAAATTGGAAGATACCGAATACGGGACTTTTCAGGCTCGTTTCAATTTACCATTTTACCTTCTTCCCCTGTTTATGATACTCGGGAAAATATTGCCTCTACTTTAGGAATTATTGTATTATTCATACATGCAACATGAAAAAAAATGTTACTTCTTCAGGGAAGTTTTTTTCCCTTAGGCCTTCAATTTGATTTTGAAATGGATGACGTGAATAACAGTATTTCATTATTGAAACCCCCCCAGGAAGGTACTTTGACTTGCCTAGTAAATTGTGAATGTCATGTTGATTTTCTTTTTATTACTCCACTAAAGGATGATATTGACTCTTCTGAAAATTGGGAAATGGAGGAAAATACACGACAAAATGTCTGTCCTTAATCTTCTTTCTTCCTAGCTTTAAGGAACAAGGAAGAACTAACATATTCACCCTGTGGTTGTAGCTATGGTTACTTACCTTAACCCCTGATATTTCAAAACACCCACATACTAACATGGCTTAATAATAAAATAAAATAAAATAATATTTATTCATACGGAACTTTTAAAGTATCATTATGTCTTACTATATTTGATTTTCTTATAATTCATACATTTTTATTGGACAAAAATTTTCATTTATTACTGAAAGATTGGAGAGATCAAGCAACTTGCTCAAGACCACTGAATCAATAAGGAACAAAACTATGAACTTTAAAACTCACCTTTTAACCCCAAATCCTAGATTCTTTTCAACATAAATCCCTGAAAGTTCAGCCTTCTTGTAAATATTGCTGATAGAAAAGTTATGCTTTCAAATTGCAAAATGAATTTACTGTAGTCATTTACTCTTATAGTGAGCTTTATGTTTTACAGTGCTTATTCTTTGCATTTTAAAATAATTATGAGTTTTTCTCATCCCCGCCCCGAAACTGTACACTCTTTCAAGCCCCTGGACTCATTTCAAACACCTCTTTCCTCCCCAGCATCTCCCAGCTGGTCTAAAAGGCAATGCCCTACTATTACAGATTCAGTGCAGCCTCAATTCCTTACATGACACTTGCCTGAGACAGGGATTTATCAGCAGTCTCAACTCTACCTTCCAGATGGGTAAGACTTAGCCCTTATATCACATTTTGGACACCATATCCAAGCTAAAGCCACTATCGTATCAATACCTTAGGGTCACAAATAATGCCTAGAAGTGTCCATCTTTTCTCTAGGATCATTGTCAGTGGTTCTCAGAATGTGGTGCCCTGAACCAGCAGCATCAACTTCACTTGGGAACTTGACAGAAACAAATTCTTGAGCTTTTTTCGGGCTTCAGAAACTCTGGAACTAGAGTTCAGGGACTTGTGTTTTAACAAGTCCCCAGGCGATTCAGATTAATAATAAAGTTTGAAAACTGATTTAATCTTTTATTGTATATCTATTCAACTTGTGAGATTGAGTTTTCTCCCAACTCATAGCTTTTTCTTAAACTAAGCGATATGTGGCACAGATAAAAAATCATAGACTTTAAATTCAGATGACCATAATTTTAAAGTCCTTCAGATATTGGTCTCTCAGTATGAGTTCAGAAAGCCTAGAATTACAAGCTATAGATGTAAATATACACTTATGCATATGCAGACAGCAAGCATTAGATTTTTAGTCATCTTATAAATGATAGACAGTTTTTTGTTTTGTTTTGTTTGGTTTGGGTTTTTTTTGAGTTGGAGTCTCACTCTGTCGCCCAGACTGTAGTGCAGTGGCTGCTCCCGGCCACCGCAGCCTCGACCCGCTGGGCTCCGGCGATCCTTCCGCCTCGGCCTTCAGAGTAGCCGGAATTACAGGCGCACGCTACCACGCCCGGTTGATTTTTTGATTTATTGTAGAGATGAGGTCTTGCTGCCCAGGCGGGTCTCGAACCCGCAGGCGAAGGCAATCCACGCACCTCAGCCTCCCAAAGGGGCGGGATTACAGGCTGAGCCACCGAGCCCGACTGATGGACAGTTTTTAAATACGAAAAAAGCAAAAAAGAATGTGTTATTATGACAAACGTTTATATGTTGATAGAAATGTCTATGTGTGTTTGTGTGTGATCTCAGTTCTGTAATATATCTCTTGTTTACCATGTTGCCAATAGCACTTTTTGCAGAAGAGAAAGTTCCCCTATAGACACTTTTTTTTACCATTGTTCCATTAACAGAAAATTGAGAATCTGGTTACTATGAATATACACCAAAGGAAATTAAATTGTATGCTTTTCTCTGTTATTTGCAGATATCTGTTTCCTTGGTAAAACTATGACTTATCAGTTTGGCCTTAATACTATATTAGTAAATATTTAAAATATTTACAAGAAGGACTTGGCTGTTCATTGGCATAAAAAACACAAGGACAAATACAGACAGGGGAGATAGAAAGGACTCATATCTTATATCCATATGATTAGATATAAGACAAAGGATGAAGTCCATTCAGCCTTTAAAATTAAAAAACATAGGACGGTAATTTAAAATGTCACAAGCATTATTCAGCTTATGTTTGAGGAATAACTGAAATCATCACCATTAGGTTGGGAAATAAAGAATAGGCAGGGAAATTTAGATATTATGTAGTTTATGTCCTTCATTTTACACATGAGGAAACTGATACCTCGAGAGGGTAGATTGCCTGTTTTGCAATTGCTTATCAACAGGCTGACAGAGTCTTATCTGCTTTTTAATCTTGACCTTTCCTTTTAAATGTATGCCCTCTTTTAGGGATTATGTCCTGTAGTTTTCTAGGAATATCATAATAAATTACTACAAACATGGTGACATTACCACAGAAATTTATTCTCTCATAGTTCTGAAGGTGAAAGTCTGAAACAACCTGTTGGCAGCCTTCATCCAAGGGCTTAGTGAATAATCCTTTCTTGTCTCTTCTAGCTTCTGCTGACTCCAGAAATTCATTAGCGGAATAGCTCCAATCTCTTTTTCTTCACATGGCATTCTCCTTCATGCCAGTGTCTTCTCCTCTTCTCTCTCTTAGAAGATTCTAGTCAGTGAGTTTAGGACCCACTGGATAATCCAACATAATCACATCTCAAGACCCTTAACTTCATACATCTGCCAAGAACCTTTCCTCAAATACAGTAGCATTTCCAGGCTTTAGGAGTTAGAATGTTTGCATGTCTTTGGAGAAAAATGAAAACAATGCAACCCACTACATACCCTTCTTTCTGTAGGAAATATAAATTAGACATGTAAAGCAATGAGGGAGTGTTACAGATGTATGACTGAAATCTTCAATTTTTATTTTTGTAATGTGTATTCCTCAAGGTAGGATTGCTCAAGGTAGGGTAAGCTATTAAATAGAACATTCTCTAATCCATTTGAATCTCAAGATGGCAGAAGCATTTCAGAATTGGAGGAGGAAATATTTTATTGAATCATATTGCATTAGTCTGTTAGTTTCATATTTTTCCAGAAGGAAAAGCGAAACTACCAGTAATAGAGTCAACAAAAAAATAGATTCATTTGTCTATTTATTCAATCATTCATGAAGTAAATATTTACTAAATGCTTTTCTGTTACAAAGTATTAAACACTTTTAAACACTAGGTCTTCCAAGATAAAAAGACATGGTCTCCTTTGTGGAATCCAAATCATGAGACTCTTTTGTGGAAAAGAAATTATATTAAAATAGGGTACTGTGACAAAAATGATAAGATTCAGTGGTAATATAGATTAAAGAAGCCCTTGAAAATGCCTGGGAGTTCTGAAAAACCAAATTAGTGGAAACGTCAGTGAAAAAATTTAAGATGTAGTATATGTTTTTCAAGGAATAAAGAAAAGATAGTGATTAAGGCACAGAAAAAAGAACACCCCAAGGCCAACAGGCACAAAGCCATTTCCAGGAGTCCCAGATAAGTCAGTATGTCTCAAACACAAAATATGGAAGTTTAAGGTGGAAAATGATAGAAAAGTTCACAGGATCCAGATCAACCTTAAATTTGATTCTCATGAAATAATTCTGATAACACTCATTTCTGAAATGACTAATTGCAATTCTATCCTAAATTAATCACCATGGATGGTGTAGCTATTGTGGTTGCTGTTGTTAATATTTTAAGATTAGGATTCATATATTTTAAAGGTTATTTTGTTGGGAAATGCACTGTCTAGTTTAGCCACAGTTCAACTACATTTTATTAAATTGTGTTAAATTACACATTTTTCTAATATGTCATAACCCTAAAGGTATTTGAGTTTGCAAACCTAAAAAAATAAATATTTACATACAAATGAATTAATGATATTCTCTTAGTATCCCTGATAGGTAACGCAGTACTGCATGTAACTTCAAAATCTTATCATAGCTGACATCTCTGATGGAGTTGGAGGCTCAAATTTCCCTGTGGCTATCAGAACTAGAAAACTGAATAATATTATATGATAAAATAATTTTTAGAAATTTGTTTATAGACAATGCAGGATAATGATCTTTAAGAAAAAAAAAAGTGAGGGAGCACTAAATTAATTCATTTTGGTTTTTGGAGAGAATTTTCAACCATCGTGTGGAGAAAGGAGGTGAAACCGATGCCAGTAATGTCAAGTTTAAGCTTCCAGAAGCTATTCCAGCCAGATTCTACAGGACAAAATGCAAAGAGAAAGGACGTGTAAAGAGAGACAACACCAGAAGTTTGCAGAGGGATCTCTTCTCATCTATGGGTGAGTGATGATCCCCACTCTTAGAAGAAACCATCTGAGGACAGAGAAAGTACTGCTGTAATGCATTGGGTGAGACAATTCTCAGCGATAACAGTGAACTGGGAAAAAATTTGTTTCCAACAAGCCAGAGCTTAAAGATCTCTATTCATTTTTTCAGAATATTAGTCAATCGACTTCAACAGTATATAAAAAAGGATAATACATCATGATTAACTGGGATTTATTTCAATAATTTAAGATTAGCTGAGCACTCAAAAGTCAATTAATCATGCAATCATCTCAGGAGAAGCAAAAAAAAGCATTTGATGAAATATAGAAGTAATGTTCCATTAAAAACATTCACGAATTAAAAGTAGGTGCAATTTTTTTCCCTATTTGAAAATAACATCTAAGAAAACTCTATAGCTAATATTGTTTAAGGTAAAAAAAAAATGAGTCTTTTTAACCATAATATTGGGAACAAAGCAGAGATATTTACTTTCATCATTGTATAAAAGGTAAGTCAGTGCTATAAGGAAGAAGAAAAAACAAATTAATTCTTACATTTGATATGATAATGCACACAACCCTGCTTACCAAAATAATATGGAAAAAAAGGAACAAGTTTGTAGGACATATATAATCTGATTTCAACACATATTATAAAACTGCAGTAACCAACAAAATATGATGTTAAAGACTGATATATACTTAGATTATTGAAACACAATTAAAGGTCTATAAAGGACCTCTCCCTTATACAGTCAATTGTTTTTCAATTGAGGCTCTAAAACAGTTCTTAGCGGAAGCAAAATCTTCTCAACTTATAGTGCTTGGGGAAAAAACAGGGCTTAAAAAACACACATAAAAAAAGGTCTTTGATGATAGATCTAAATCTAAAAGTTAAAATTATAAAATGTCTAGAAAATAATATACTCTACTGTTTTTGTAACAATCTTGGTGTTAAAAAATAATATTTTAGTCAAGAGCCACAAAACTAATCACAAAAATACGAATAAAATTCACTTTAACAAAATTAAAAATGTCTGTGTGTCAAAAGACACCATGAAGAAAAGTTAAAGCTGGGCATTAGTTAAAACAGTGCAAATAGATTTTATTAAAGAACTACCTTTTGTAGTAGAAAGATTTTAGCTCCATTTAACTTGCGCAAAGATAACTGAGTGTTTTAAGGTGAGACTGAAGAAGATGGGAAGGGAAGAGAACGGAGCACAGGTGCAAAGTTGCAAAAGGCTGGTCAGTTTAAATGGGATTAGGCCAGCTGTGTCTGCTAGCTCTCCATTATCTAGGTTGGGATTCTATCCTCCCACAGAGATGGAAAGACAGAGGCCCTCTTCTTCATGATGATTGCATTTTAAAAGAATGGCTTTCAGATTCTTAAGGAAGACATTCTGCTTTGCAGGAAATACATGGAAGTTTCGAAGAGACAGGAGAAGAATTTCCAATTTTAATTTTTAAAATGTTTCAAGAAAGGGAGGCCTTGAGTCAATGGTCAGGTGTTGGCTACAGCCAACAGCAAATTCTGCTGACTGCATTGAACTCTGTTGGGAGCCAGCCATGGAGGCCCACTGAGCGTCAGGGATCAGGAAAGACCGTTGACCCCAAGACCACTAAGATGCGTTCAGGAGCTATTTGACCCCATTTCCTCCCCCTTTCCACTCAGCACTAACCAGATTAAGCTCCTGTGAGCTCAAAACATAAAAACTCTGAGACCAGGTTGAACACAAGCTAACTTTAGCTCATTGCTCCCCTTCCTCCACAAACTGCAGTTTTGGCTTTCACACAACTTATAATTCAAACTCGTGTCACATCTAAGAGCCTTAGTTTTGGTCACAGGCTTCTGGGTCATGATCTTAGGATTTATTGGAGGTGTGAATTGTAGAATATAGTTTTAGAAGACAGCCACTTTGTTGAAAGAATGCGGCTGGGTTACTTGCAGGTAGCCCACTGTGAACTTTGGACTGGGCCACATTCCAAACATTCTGGGATGGGCCACTTTCGTTTGTAAAGTAAATACTTAAGCTTCTATAGAATTGTTTAACTTGGCATAAATCAATCAGTTTAGGATGAAAAAGGTTTATAGAATATGTCAGTCACAGATTAGGTTATCTTTTGTTATGGGATTTTAAGATTATCATATGAAAAGGGTTTAAAGGCAATCATTGATTAAGTTTTCATGGATTAAGGTTTCTGGTGGGTGGGGGATGCCCCTCCCACATCTGACTTTATGTATAAAAGAACCATTGTAATTCCCAATAACACACATCGCTTCTGTACTAGACCGGAGTCCAGCCTGTTTCTCTCTCTCTCTCTTTCTTTCTCTCTTCTTCCCCCCAATCGCCGATGCCGTCTCCACCTTTGGGGTACCCTGAACCTGGCTGGAGCTGGTCTCCAGCAAGTGGCACCTGAACGTGGGACCTCAAGGTAAGCTTTCTTTTTCTTTTTCAGGATGGATAGGACCTTGCCCAGGGTGCCGTGGACCCCTCTGTAGAGACAGGCAGAGCAAGGAAGGGTGAGCAATTTAAGAGCCGTGATAGAATCATGGGCCAGAGTGAATCTAAAGAAAGGAACATGTCACTAGACTGGAGTCCAGTCTCTTTCTTTCTCTCTTCTTCCCCCCAATCGTCGACGCCATCTCCACCTTTGGGGAACCCTGAACCCGACTGAAGCTGGTCTCCGGCAGAACTCTCTTAGGTAGGTATTTTAATGGTGGCTAAGGGGATCCTAGGGACCAGTATGCAGCTAGAAACCATGCAAGAGTTTGGTCATTTCTTAGTGCAGAGGTTTTGGCAAAGTCATGTGCTGAATTCTGCACTTTTCAGCCCCAAACCAGAAATGACCTAAATATTTAGCAACAGGATAATGGGATATACAAGCAGTGGTATAGTGGTATATTCATACAATGGGGTATCCTTCTCAGCAATAAAAAGAAATCAAGTTTCCATACACATGGCGACATAAATATGCCTCAAAAACATGATTCTTTGCAAATATGTTAGATACCAGGATACAGTTGACCCTTCAACAACACAGGTTTCAATTGTACAAGTGCAAATATAAACACATTTTTATTAAGAAATATCCTGGAAAATTTTTGTAGATATGTGCATGCAGCAATTGGCAAAAACTGGCTGAAAGGACAGACCGAGAGCGGGAAATGCATTTTTAAAATCTTGTTCCTAAACCCTAATACAATCATGAGAAAGTTGAAGTTATGTTTTGGAGAAATGCATACTTTAGGTAAAAATTAACCTTACTGACTTTGTCTTTTCAGAAACACAGACTTCCTGGTGCAAGGTATCAGAGGGGTCTCATAGCTTTTGTCAGTGGGGCCCACAGAAGTGGCAATCAGTCTTGCCTAGAGTAAAGGGAGTTTACGAGACCTAAGACATCATGCATTGGGCAAGGATTACGCAAGTCACAAAACTCATAATTACAAAAGTTATGCAGATTGCAGGACTTGTGACTGCTCGGGGGGCATTTGGTGTCATCTACTGGGAAGTCAAGGATCCCCCAAAGCTACCCACTGGAAATGCATAAGCGATAAGGGGAAGTGCACCCTTCATTAACTCTAAGGAAGGTTGTCCAGGAATGTACAGGAGCCCTAGAATCCTTGTCACACCCTTCTCTAGAGGCTATGATAATATGGACAGACATTAATGGGTCTCTGTCACAGGGTCTTCAAGACATTCACAGGTGGTCAAGACATAAGTCACGGCAGTCACGTCTACCTGATTGCAACATCTCCAGGGGAAAAGATTTAAGCCAAGGCTTGGGGGGGCTATGGTGCCACACTCATCAAGAGTGTAGGCCCACAATGGGGCCACACCCACCTAGAGTGTAGGCTCGCTTCCTGTCTGTGGAAAGTGAACATTTCTTACCTAAATCTTTTCTCCTTTCACCTCTTTTTGTGTTGCAATTCTTTGCATGACTCGGGTCTCTGGTTGCCAGTGCACACCTCCTTCATGCTGGCTCTGGCGGTGCTGTTCACCCTCTCCCTATCCATACCCTAACACTTTCAGACAAAACACATAACCTAGAAATCTCAAGAGAAAATAATAAAAGTTAGGCATGTTTTAAATGCACAAAATATAGGTACTAGTCTTTTATCACTTACTACCATAACATATGCACAAATCTATTATAGAAAGTTAAGATTTATTAAAACTCATGCACACATAGACCATACATGGCACAATTCTCTGTTTATAGAAAGTTAAAATTTATCAAAACTTATGCACACACAGGTCATGCATGGCACCATTCACTGTGGAGAGAAATGTAAACGAATGTAAATGTGAAGGATTAAATTATAACTGCATAAAATTAGCTACAGCACAGACTATTTCACTTGAATAACTGTTTCACTTGAATAACTTGAATAACTTTGCTTTGCTGTTGGTGCACATTTGATGAACTCAAGTGTTTTATTTGCTTAAAACACCCTGTAATACTAATCATCTCTGCCTAAGCAGTTCATATCACCCGTATATATCACATTAAGATGTGACCTCTGTCAGTTCTTGCACATTTTTCACCGTGTTTAGTGCAATCTTGTAACTCATATGAAGTGCCACAAGTGACGTTGGAAATCCCTCAAGAGGCAGAAAAAAGTCATGACATTACAAGAAAAAGTTAAATTGCTTGATATGTACTATAGATTGAGGTACACAGCTGTAATTACCTGTCAGTTCAAAATAAATTAATCTAGTGTAAGGACCATTGTAAAAAAAAAATGAATAAATTTGTGATGCTATTGCAGCAGCCACATCAGCAGGGACAAACACTTTGCATATGTTTCAAAATACCTTTTCTATCTCTCATTGAAAATGAAACAGTTATGTGGGTACAGTATTGGTACAAGAAAGGCATAGCTATAGGCTCTAATATGATTTCAGCAAAAGTGAACATGACGCATAATAATTTAAAACAAAAGGAAAACAAGGATCTAAACCTGGAGAATGTATGCCAGTAAGGGATGGTTTGATAATTTTAGAAAGAGGCTTGACTTAAAGTGTCGATATAACAGGAGAAACAGCTTCTATCAATTAATATATGGCAAACAAGATCCTAGACACCATTAAGAAATTCTTTGAATAAAAAACTCTCTGGCTGAACAGGTTTATAATGTGGATGAAAGTGCTTTATTCTGGAAACATAAAAAAACCCACAAAGGACATATATTAATAAGAAAGAGAGGTGCGCACAAGGATTTAAAACAAAAAGGAATTAACTGAATCTTCTGTTTTATATAAATGCAGTTAGTTGTATGATCAGGACTGCCTAGATTTGTAAAGCTGCAAACCTCTGATTCTTGAAGGGAAAAGATAAACATTAGCTGTCAGTCGTCTTTTTGCACAAAAAGACTTGGACAATGAGAACACTTTTTCTGGGTTGGTTCCATTGATGCTTTGTCCCTAAAGTCAGGAAGTACCTTGCTAGTAAGGTACTGCCCTTTTAAAGTTCTTTTGATTTTGGACAAAGTCTCCAGCCACCCATAACTCCACGATTACAACACTGAAGGTGTCAAAATAATCCACTTGCCCTTAAACATAGCATCTCTGATTCAGCCCATAGATCGGGATCGCAATACCCTTTAATGCTCATTCTACACAGTACTGTATGGAATGTCAACACCATGAAAGAGAATCCTAGCAGGAAGAACACCATGGAAGTCTGGAAGTGTTATAGCCTTGAAGACGCCATTGTTGTGATTTCTTAAAAATAAAAAGATGTAAAAGTAATCAAGCCTAAAAGAATTAATGCCTGCTACAGAAAACTGTTTCCAGATGTTATGCATGACTTGTCAGGATTTATGGCAGACTTAATCAAGGAGTTCATGAAAGAGATTGTGGATACTCTCTTTAAATAGGAGGGAGGGATGAGGGGATCATGAACAACTTCAAAATATGGCTTTTGGACAAATTTGAGAACTAATACACATGGCACCAGAGAAATAAACAAATGGTGACTTGATGAGGCGAGTGTTTCTGATGAGAGAGAAGATGTAGAAGAAGCAATGTCAGAAAACAAATGAACATTAGATAACCTGGCACAAGGGTTCCAGCTTCTGACTTCGTTTATAACGTGGACTCTTTTACGGTGTGAACACTGAAAATAAAGCAAATGATGGAAAAAGATTGGTACCATATAGATATATTTTTAGATAAACAAAAATGGAAAACTGACAAAAATTATGTATTTTCATACATTTAAACCAAACATACCTGCCTCTTCTGCCTACCCTTCCTCATCCTCCACCTCTTCTGCCTCTGCCCCTCCTGAGACAGCAAAGCCAACCTCTCCTCTTCGTCTTCTTCCTCAGCCTTCTCAGTGTGAAGAAGATGAGGAAGACTTTAATGATGATTCACTTCTACTTCGGGAAGACCAGATATATTTTCTCTTCTTTATGATTTTTTTAACACGTTCTCTCTAGCTTACTTTATTGTAAGAATACAGTATATAATACATGCAGCATACAAAATATGTGTTAATCAATTGTTTTTGTTATATATAAGACTTTTGGTTAACAGTCAGCTATCAGTGGTTAAGTTTTCAGGGAGTCAGAAGTTGTACCCAGATTTTTGACTGCACAGGGGATCAGTGACCTTAACCTCTTGGTTTTTAAAGGACCAACTATGCATCTTGTATGCTTCTCTTTAGATGATATTCTAGAACAGGTGAAATGAATCTGTGGTTTAAAAAAGTAGAATAGTAGGTATTCTACTATAGTGGGGGGGGAAAGGGGTCCCTTTGTGTGGTGTCTGTCCTGGTCATCTACTTATGGCATCTCTCATACTGGTCTATGATCATCTATTCACTAGCTGTCCGTACTCTTATGTCTTACTCATCTCCTAATCCCCAGGGATTTTCTCAAGCCCCACTGCAGGGTCGCTGCCAAATTGGTGTTTATGAGACCAGAAAAACTCCGATTTCATCAAGCTGAACAGCATTTCCACAAAATAATTTTGTTTTTGAAAGTAGGATTTATTAAGAGGACAGAAAAGCTCCCACAGTGGGAGGGGACCCAAGGGGGTTGCCCCATACTTTTTCAAAATCACCCTTTTCTCAGCAATAGGGCAAAGGACTTGGGAAGTCATTGTACTTGAAATATATTTTTGGTTCCCCATTAATGTTACTTATCCATTTGGAACCATCTAAGAGGTCATGTTCATTTCACAAGGTTAGTTTTCTAACTAACTGTAAAAATAAGCACACACACACCTACCTACCTCATGTAATTACTTCAAAAATGAAAAATATATAAAATTCAAATGGAGATTCTGAAGTATTCAATGACCCCCAAGCAATTATCTTGTTCATTTACATAGCCCTGGAAAAAAATTTAATTTTTAAAATAAAATATAGTCGTATAAAAGGTACAGAATATGGAAAGGGTTACAAGTTTAATTTTTAGAAAATTCACAAAACAAAGCCTTTGAAAACAAAAAATAATAATTAAAAATGCAAAGTACCTCTTAAAAATGACTGAAAAGTTTCTGCAGAATATTTTTTAGGTGCTAACACAAGAGTAAATGAAAGAGAAGAAAACAGTATTGCCTTACATTCTTAATTACAATTTATTTAGAAAGAAATGCTAATTTGTCACCTTCTTTCAAGTGATGCAAAAGATAAATGCTCATTAGCTAAAAAGATATATAGGAAAGCCAGAAATAGCTATGTAGCAACCCACGATGAGTAAATATGACAGGACACTGCATTTACAAATGGAAATATAAAACACATCATGTGTTTCATAATTTTAACAGTCTGGCCAAGGCGAGGGTTTCCAGGCTATTGGTTAGCCAAATGTTATTATTTTACTCCATTCCTTCTTTATACCTGTCTGAAGATTCACATGAGGGAAAGACAATGATTAAATATCAGGACATGGCTAAAAATCATTTAAAAAAATAGAATGTACAGTGACTAATGAGCAAATCATAAATGTTCACTTGTTTGTGAAGAACACAAAGCCGATTTATTTTAAAATTACCCTCTGGGGCTATTTATTTTGTTTCCATTTTTTCTTTCTCTCTAGATGCTATTTCTAGGCCGTATAAGTAATGAAGAAACACCAAAATTTACAGCATAATTGATCTAATCTGCCTTTCTTTGTGATCACTGTGAATTGACACTCTGAGTTCATTGTTTTCTCCCATTGGCCTCATATGAGTAAATGAAATAATTTGCTTTCTGAATTTCTGGTATTAGGAAGACCAGCTCCGGACTTTTCTGTGACCCAAATTGCCCTTTGGAGGTCACAGCTGCTAGTGACTGACAGTCAGACAAGAACACAGCTGCAGGCATACTCCTCTTTCTTGGTTGCTTTGTGCTAGCTTTGAGATGAGTCTTCTGCAGTGAATAAGGAAGCTCTTGATCTCATATATCTTTCAATACTTTGTCTTGGTTGGAATTCAGGCAGCCTGCAGAGTTACTTAGAAAAGAATTTAAGTTTTCCTGGGGTGTTTCAAAAGCATCAGCTCCAAAGGCCTAAGTCAACAGCAACAATAACAACAGTAAAAAAATGTATCACTTTCTACTGAAGGGAGAAGCTCAGGTAAAGATCTGTCTCTCCAGGTGGCTCATTGACTCCTGATGTAAGTAACAGTCCCTTAAAAGTGTGAAATCAGAAGGGAATTTCAACTGCCAGAAGAATCTCAGAAACAGTCATACAAAAGAATGTCAGGGTCCATTTTTAAACTAGATAGGTTTATATCTGTGCTTTGTCTCTGATTGTTACAAATATGCCAGGTATTAAAGTAGTGCAGTCTAACATACACTATTATGCAACATTTGTTGGTGATAGTACTTTAGTATTATAAGTATTTTAGTTTGCTACATTTTTATTGGTTAAAATTATTGGCAACTTATTAATAGAAAAGCTAGTCTCATCGCTTTGCATTTAATAGCAGGGAAAAAGTCATGACATATATAAATTATATCTATCAAAATATTATGCAAAATGATATCCCTAGGTACATGAGGGTATGTGTATCCCTGTGTAAGAGTAAGAGCTACTGAGAATAACTGAAAATAATTACAGTGGTAACCTGGGTGAGGTCATTGGCACTTTCTCAAGTGTACCCTCCCCCACACACCCTGTCTGGCTTTTTCCATGTTTATTTTAGATTCAGGGGCTTCATGGGCACGCTTGCTACATAATCGTACTGTGTAGTGGTGGGAATTGGGTCTCAGGTGGACAAACAGTGAACATTGTACCTAATAGGTAATATCTGAACCCTAACCTTCTTCCTTGCCTCTTCTCTTACTGTGGCCATTTGGCTCCCACATATAAGTGAAAACATGCAGTGTTTGGTTTTCTGTTTCTGAATCAGTTCATGTAGGATAATGATCTCCAGTTCTATCCATGTTGCTGCAAAGGACACGATTTCACTTTTTATGACTGTGTAGTACTCCCCGTGGTGTATCTATACCACATTTTTGTATTCTGTCTGGTTTTGGTAGGAAATGAGGTTGGTTTTATGATTTTTGCTGCTGTGAATAGTGCTGCAACATGAACATACGAGTACAGGTGTTTATTTGTACAAAGAAAGAGAAAGAGAGTTATTTTCCTTTGGGTAGAGCCCACTTTATCTTCTATATATACTCATTTCTGGTTCCTCTGAATAATGTTACGTACTGTTCTCACTCTGTACAGCACCAAAATGCATTAATTTTAGTCACCACAATTTAGTTCAGCAACACTGGTCCCTATCCACACAGTTCAAACTGCAACTGCAACAACCCTAATAGATTAAGAGGGAGTAATTGCATGAGTACACGCTTTGCTGCTATCTCTTTATTGCACAAATCACTGCATGAAAACAAATGAACAGCAGGATCAATGATCAATCATGCCACTTTTCATGTTACTTTTTTTCAAAGTATACCATGGTGGGTTACTGAACAAGTTATTCAGCTGATTCATGAACAATGAAGTGTGTAGTTGTGTAGCTGCTTTATTTCTCAGAAATAAAGAGACAATTTACAAAAATAGATAATTAAAGAGAAAATAAAACAATAAAATGTAGTCAAAAGAAACAAAAAACCAAAGCGTGATAATACTAGAGGTGAAATTTGAATGAAACATAAAGTCATTATAAAAGAAATAGCAAGCTGGGCTCGATGGCTCAGCCTGTAATCCCTCGCCTTTGGGAGCTGAGGTGAGTGGATTGCCTGAGCCTGCGGGTTCGAGACCCGCCCCGGCAGCGAGACCTCATCTCTACAATAAATCAAAAAATCAGCCGGGCATGGTAGCGCACGCCTGTAATTCCGGCTACTCGGAAGGCTGAGATGGAAGGATCTCCAGAGCCCAGCAGGTCGAGGCTGCGGTGGCCGGGAGCAGCCACTGCACTCCAGTCTGGGCGACAGAGTGAGACTCCAACTCAAAAAAAAAAAAAAAGAAATAGCAGACCACAGAAATGGTGATGCTTCTGCCATGAGAGAATCTCTAAATATGCAGCCAGAGGAGTTTAGCAAAAGTAAATTTATCAACATAAATTAGTAAAGTGATTGTGTCAAAAAGGATGATATTATCTCAAAGAAAGCGATGATTGCACAAAAAACTTCACAGAGAGATTCAGTCACTGGAGCACCATTAAAAAAGAAACTTAATCACTGGATCATCTCTAACAGATGAGGGACGATCAATGGATTTATCTGAAGAAACTCCCAGAGGTAGCAGACAACATTAAAAGAACAAATATTAAAATAATGAAAGTTGATTCAAACTTGGAAAGGATGTATTATTTTCTACTGACATGGAACGAATATTCACTTCATATCCTAATTAATATGATGAAAAAATAAACACTATTAATAAAGGTTTTGCATGAAATAAAACACTTTAATTCTCAATGTTTTCATTTCAAATCAATGAGCTAAAAATACTAGTTTTACCTTTTTTAAAAAGTCTTACATTTTTATAGCATAGTTTATGTCAATACATGTGTGCTCTCTTTTCTTCTTGCCCACTGGCAGTAGGCTTCTTATACTTCAGGACTTATCACAAAAAAATCTTCTTCAGAAAACTTTATCTAACTTCAAGATAGTGCTAACTTCTTCCTGTATTTTAATATTTTGATGTATTTTCCAGGTACCTATCAGAATTCCCTGTTTTATATTTATATAGGTATGTCTTCTCAGGAAATCTTCATATGTGTATCATTGTCATGTAGTAACTTATCTATAATAGTGGGCTTTTATGTAATATTTACAAATATATGGATACATTTCTCATTTTCTCTTTATGGTACAACAACAGATATCCCAGATCTGATGTATGCAATTTTGTGTATGCTTAATTAACCCAAAATGTTCACACAGTTGTATTATATTCTTAAGGTCAAGTTTGAATACATACTAAACTTAAGTTTTTGGAATAAGTCTAAAATATTACTGTTTCTAAAAGACAGTAATGCTTAGTGTTGACAAGATGAAGTTATTTGGTAACTTTGAAGAGAGAAATTTTGGTAGAGTTGTGGGGATGAAAGTCAGCTTAGAATACACAAATGAAAATACAGAAAAAAACTCTTAATTACGGATTGCAGATTGGACACATTTATCAACAATAACAATCACCCCAAACTTTACTAATGCCATGGAAAGGATTTCTTACTGAAATCTCTAACTGCACAAAGACATGAGTCACTGGAGGGAAGCAGTTCTAGAATAACAGTTTAATTGTAGAGCAGTTGGATATGTAGTAAAAGACTGAGCAAAAATGAAACCTTAAACTCAAAGAGAAAACTGATTAATAACCTGAGTTACATGACATATTATTTTGAAAGGGCAAGAATCAGTGACCTGTATTACTGGAAGCAGGGTAAATAGATGAACAAGCAAAAGAGGAATTAGGTAAAAGATTCTTTAATAACAGTCAGATCTACCAGGCAGAAGATCCTTTTTCTGGAAAGGTAACCAGATATGTAATTGTTTGTATGGCTGAGAGTAGAGGTAGCAGATTCAAGTTAGATGGATTAAATAGATATATACATAATGCACGCTGAAACCTGCAGCACTTTTTCACTTAGCTCCAAAATTTTGATAATGAGGCTTTCACTTTTTGGCAAGAAGCAGTAAGCACTTCTGATGATCATAAACATGAGAACACTAAACTTGGTAAATTGAGATTTTTACCAGTTTTAAAATCTCAATTTTTTGCTTATAAATAATTTGACAAGTACTTGATAAAAGCACCTAATTTGAAAAAAAAAATGTAACTTCTACTGTCTCAGAGCAAAATCTTAAAAACCACATCATTAATATGTTTAAATAAATTTTAAAGATATGACAACCGAAAAAATAAACTGTGCTCTAAAAATATATATGTAGAGAATAGAAGACAAAAATATCATGGAAAACATCAACAAAACAAAAAGCTGGTTCTTTGAAAGAATTAACAAGATTGAAGCGCTCCTAGCAAGAATGATCAAGAAGAAGACAGGAAGAGCCCAAATAAACCCAATCAGAAATACAAAAGATCAAATCACAACTGACCCTGAAGAAATACAAAAGGTTGTTAGCGATTACTATGTACATCTATATGAAAACAAACTTGATAACCTAGATTAAATGGAGGACTTTCTGACATCACAAAACCTACCCAAGTTGAAACAAGAAGACATTGAGACACTAAATGGGCCAATAACAACCCAGGAAATTAACTCTGTCATACGAAAACTACCTACTAAAAAAAACCTTGGACTGGATGGCTTTCCAGAAGAATTCTACAAAACGTACAAGGAGGAGCTGATATCAATCCTATTGAAAGTATTCCAGGCAATTGAGAAAGATGGAATTCTCCCCAAATTATTTTACAAAGCTAATATTACACTGATACCCAAACCGGGTAAAGAAGAAACAAAGAAAACTACAGGCCAATATCCCTTATGAACACAGATGCAAAAATCCTCAACAAATTGGATCCAGAAACACATCTCAAAAATCATCCACCATGACCAAGTAGGCTTCATCCCCAGGTTTCTTGGATCAACATTCGCAAGACCATAAATGTCATTAAATACATCAACAGATGCAAAAACAAGAACCAGATGATTATCTCATTAGATGCAGAAAAAGTTTTTGATAAAATCCAGCATCGCTTCTTGATAAAAACCCTCAACACCCAAGTATAGAAGGAACATACCTCAAAATAATAAGTGCCATCTACAACAAACCCACAGCTAAAATATAGCTAAATGGAAAGAAACTAGAAACATTTCCCCTGAAAACTGGAACAAGACAAGGGTACTCACTCTCACCCCTCTTGTTCAATATTGTGTTGGAAGTCCTAACTCAGGCAATTAGACAAAAGAAGGAAATCAGGAGTATCCAAATAGGAAAAGAGGAAGTCAAGTTATCCCTCTTTGCTGATGATATGATCCTATGCCTTGAAAATCCAAGAGAATCTGCTTGCACTGATAAAGGACTTTGGCAAAGTCTCAGGGTACAACATAAATGTGCAAAAGACAGTTGCATTCCTACACAGCAACAAGCAGGCAGAGACCCAAATAAAAAGCACAATCCCATTCACCATAGTCACAGAAAAAAAAGAAATACCTCGGCATCTTCCTAACCAGAGAAGTGAAAGACCTTTACAATGAGAATTGCAAAACACTGCTCAAAGAAACTCAAGAAGACACAAACAAATGGAAAAATATTCCATGCTCATGGGTAGGAAGAATCAACATTGTTAAGAGGTTCATCCTACCAAAAGCAATCTACAGATTCAATGCAATACCCATTAAGTTACCAACATCATTCTTCTCAGACCAGGAAATGACAATACAGAAATGCATATGGAAACATAAATGACCACAAATAGCCAAAACAATCCTTAGCAAAAGAAACAAAGCAGGAGGTATCACACTCCCAGACTTCAAACTTTACTATAAGGCTACAATAATCAAAACAGTCTGGTATTGGTACAAAAACAGGAACATGGACCAATGGAACAGGTAGAGATTCTGGAAACAAAGCCTCAATTCCTCAACCAACTCATCTCTGACAAAGCCTCCAACAAAAACCACTGGGGAGAGGAGAACCTATTCAGTAAATGGTGCTGGGAAAACTGGCTGACCACATGCAGAAGATTGAAACAGGACCCCTACATGTCACCATGTGCAAAAATTAACTCTAAATGGATCAAACACCTGAATGTAAAATCTCAAACTATAAGAATCTTAGAAAATGCAGGAGACACCATTATGGAAATTGGAAGTGGAACCAATTCCTATTCAGAACCCTAAAGGCCAATACCTTAAGAAATAAGATAAACAAGTGGGACCTCGTCAAATTAATGAGCTTCTGCAAAGCAAAAGAAACCATCAAGAAAGCATGGAGACAGCCCACAGAATGGGAAAAAATATTTGCCAACTGTACATCTGACAAAGGCCTAATATTTAGGATCTACAAGGAACTCAAATGCACCAAAGGGGGAAAAAGCAAACAAACAAACAAACAACCCCTTTAAAAAGTGGTCAAAAGACATGAACAGACACTTCACAAAAGAAGATATACAGGCAGTCAACAGACACATGAAAAAGGTCTTAGCTTCACTTGTCATCAGAGAAATGCAAGTCAAAACCACATTGAGATACCACCTAACCCCTGTAAGAATGCTATCACTCATAAAACAAACACAGATGCTGGTGAGGATGGGGAGAGAAAGGAACTCGTCTACACTGCTGGTGGGAATGGAAACTTGTACAACCTCTTTGGAAAACAGTGTGGCAATTTCTGAAAGAACTAGAAATTGACCTTCCATATGACCCAGCAATTCCCCTATTGGGAATATACTCAAATTATCCTACAAAAAAGATACCTGCACACGTATGTTTGTTGCAGCTCTGTTCACAATAGCAAAAACATGGAACCAACCATGTTGCCCATCGAAGCTGGACTGGATAAAAAAATGTGGTACATATACAAAATGAAATATTATGCAGCCATAAAGAAGAACAAATATATGGACTTTGCAGCAACTTGGATGGATTGGGAGTCGTTCATACTCAGTGATCTATCACCGAAACAAAGAGCAGAGTTCCATATGCTCTCACTCATAAACGAAATTTGAACAATTATAATGCTATAAGAAAGTGATTTGCAGTAGTGGGAAACTGTCTGGGGTGGAGGTGGGGAGGTGAGATAGGCAGTTGAGGGAAACTGCTAGGGGAGGGAGGGGCATATCTCATCAACAAGGGTACCTGTATGATCAATGTTTATATACCTAACCCTGAATTGTACCCCACATCTTTATAATAAATTTTTTTAAAAAAACACATCATGAATACGTTTAAATAAATTTTAAAGATATGACAACTGAAAAAATAAACTGTGTTCTAGAAATATGTATGTAGAGAATAGAAATATTTTCAAAAATTAAAAATATGGTGAGATAAATGGAAAATTGATTTGATTATTGGAAGATAAAATGAAAGTCTTCTGAATATGAGAGCAAACATATTTTAATAGATGGAAAATAAAAAGAGAAGATGAAATAAGTAAATATATGCAAAACAAGTACACACATATGAAGAAAATCACTATTCAAAAATTCAAAATTTGACCAAAAATAGTTTTAGAAAAATGTCAGTTAAAAAAGACCAAAGTGGATTATTAATATAATGATTCAAGATCATCCAGAACAGAAAGATGTTTCTGAATTAAAACAATGTGACAATATTCAGCAAAATTGATTACTAGAGTCACACCAGTGAACAACATTTTGAAATTTTATAATACTAGGCAGCAAAGATAAATTCTGCTAAACATTAGGAAAGAAAAAAGAAGTCACATATTAAATAATAATAATATGGTTAATTTAATGAGAAATAAGAGGGTCTTCAATTTCAAAACACTGAAATCCAGAAACTTTGCTTTCAAAAATAAAGGGAAAAAGTTAGGTAAGCAAGATGACATACTGAGAAATTCCAGGTTCTCATTCCCCAAATTAAGATGTAAAATAGCAATTACAGAGTGACTAAAAGAACTTTATAGGAGCTCTGGAAACAAGTTACTAAAAGTCCAATCAAGAGAAGGTTACATGAAAGTGGCAGAACATTTCATGGCATTTGTATTTGCCCTAGAACTACTCTCCCTAAATCATAATGTAACAGAGTTAGGGGAATGTTGCCAAATTCTTAGCTCCCCCATACACCAGCCCCCCCAAAAAAGTAGCATGTAGCTTGTTTGCTGGGTTCTGACAAATCTGTGGGCTGGAAACTACCATTGTCATGCTAAAAGTGGACTTCTATTGGGGAAATGAGGAGTTTCTATCTCAATTGGAAGCCTCAGAAAGCAGTGGGTATGCCAGAATCTATGAGAACTGCCGGAGGAAAACAAAACCATGGGCAGGAAGTGGGAGAGGGGAGAGAGAGAGAGAGGAGACAGAGAGAGAGAAAGAATGAATATGAACATAGGATCATGCATAGAACCGCATAGGACACCCAAACTGAAAATGCTTGAGATTCCCTCAGACTTTCCCCACCAATCTGCAAACAGGAAGAGATGGTTTTTTTAAAATTGTATACCCAATTTTTGTTTTTAAAAAATCTGGCATTGAAACATAGCCCATATAAAAAGCAAAATAAATATCCAGAAACTATTCCTTAATAAACAGAGGCATGAGACATACTAGGCAAGTACTTTAAAATAATGTCCTTATATATATTTAAAGAGCGAATGAAAAACATGAACAAATAACTAAAGGAAACAATATACAAATTATAACATCAAAAAAGAAATATGAAAAAATGCACTAAGGAGGTAACTGCAGGCTTGAACTGGCAGAAGAAGGAATTAGAAAACCTTGCATGAACACTTTTGAAATTATTGCTTTTAGGAGTAAAAAGAACAAAAAATGGAAAAGAGTGGACAGGAAATATGGGACTTACAGAACACCATCAAGCAGACTGATGAATATGCACATTATGGAAATCCTAGAAAGAGAAGAGAGAAAGAAAAAATTTATAAAGATTGTTTGAAAAAATGGCTAAAAACTTCCAAATTTCAAAGAAAAACAGATATAAAAATCCAACGATATCAATAATATTCAAGTAGGATAAGCCCAAAGAGATTCATGCCAAGACACACTACCATCAAACTGTTTAAAACCTAAGTCAGAAGAAATCTTGAAAACAGCAAAAGAAAACACATTGTATAAAAGGGATCTCTAATTAGATTACCAATCTATTCCAACAGAAATATTGTAAGCCAAAAAATAGTAGGAGAAAATATTTAAAATGCATTGAGACAATAAATATCAAATGAGAATTCTGAGGGAGAAATTAAGAGATGCCAAGACAAAAGCTAAGAGAGTTCATTAACATTAGCCTTGCTTTACTAGACATGCTAAATGGAGTCCAACAATTTAAAATGAAATAACTCTAGACCCAAACTCCAAACTATATAAAAATATAAAATTTTCTACTAAAGATAAATACAAATATATATAAAAAAGAGTGTCAAAGTTATTGATTTGGTCACTTGGCATTTTATTTGCATGTGATTCAAAGTACAACTAAAATAATAGTAAATCTATTTTACTAGGTACACAATATAAAAGATGCAATCTGTGACATCAGTCAAATAAAGGGGAATTGTAAAACATTAGAAGACCAAAATATATGGACAAACATTGACAAAATTGAAGGGAGAAATAGAGAGTTCTAGAATAATAGTAGGATACTCTAATATTCAACTATTCATAATAGAACAGCCAAGAACAGAATATCAGTAAATATTGTTTTGTTTTTTTTTTTTAGTTGGAGTCTCACTCTGTCGCCCAGACTGGAGTGCAGTGGCCTCTCCTGGCCACCGCAGCCTTGACCCGCTGGGCTCCGGTGATCCTTCTGCCTCAGTCTTCCAAGTAGCTGGAACTACAGGCATGCGCTACCCTGCCCGACTGATTTTTTGATTTATTGTAGAGATGAGGTCTCACTGCCCAGGCGGGTCTCAAACCCGCGGGCTCAGTCAATCCACTCACCTCAGCCTCCCAAAGGCGCAGGATTACAGGCTGAGCCACCAAGTCCGGCCTCAGTAAATATTTATATGCAACTGAAGTTAAGGTGGTATCCATTTAAGACAGATTGTCATCACTTTCGGATGTTATATATAATCGCCATTGTAACCACAAATTAAATATTTATTTAATATGCACAAAAAGAAATAAATGAGAAATCCATGTGTTAATACAAAAAAAAGACTAAACACAAGAAGGATGGTGTTGGGACCAAGCCACGAAGGCCCACTGAGTGTTAGGGATCAGGGAGGGCCATGGACCCCGAGACCACTAGGATGCGTTCTGGAGCTGTTGACTCCATTCCCTCCTCCCTTTTCCTATTTAGCACACTTAGCCAAAAGGAACTCTGCTGACATAAGCTGAAGGCTCTGTGACTGTGACAGGCATGGCTAACTCTAGAAACTCATTGTTCCTGTTTCCCATGAACTGTGGTTTCAGCTTAGGTATTAGATATAATTCAAACTCAAGTCATATTTGGGAGCCTTCAATAGGGTGCAAGCTTCTTTATAAGATTTAAAAGTATATTTGTAGAATAGTATATACATATGGAGAACTGCTTCCAGCTTTAGATGGTATAGATGATTATCTAGAGTTACCAGAAATGGCCCAGCACGAACTTTGGGCTGGGCCACATGCCTAAGGGCCCAGTGCGTGCTTTGGACTGGGCTGCATTCTTTTAAATCGGTTTTAGCTACAATTAGTGAAGGGTTTTTCTACTTATTATAGAAATTGAATTTATTTTACTCATAGAAAGTATAGTAGAATAGGTCGTGCTAACGTCAGGGAATTATGCTAGTTCAAGCATGATCAAACATGATATTTTGAGGTTTAATAAGAATACAGCTAACTTTAGAAATTTCATTGTTCTCATTTTCTACTGCTATAGTTTTGGCTTTAGTACAATTTACAGTTTATATTTGGGTTTTATTTTTAGAAGCTTTATTGCTGATGATCAGCTGTATATATTAGGATTAGGAATTAGAAACTTTTATAGAAGTTAAGATAGACATATAAGATTTCAGAATAGTCATTTTGTTAAGAGATTGTAATCAATTGTTCCTAGAAATGGCCCAGCATGATCTTTGGACTGGGCCATATTCTTTAGGAACTGGTTTGAGCTATAATTAAGAGTTTCTATAGTGTAGGTAGAATTAACATAGAATAGAAAGGCATTAAGATTTAAGTTAGTCATTAGGTGTTGTGTATGCATAAGCGTTAGAAGTTATTGATTATTAAAATATTATGATGTTAGAATTGTTGTATTGCTTTTGAGGAACATTAACCAAGCATAAGGAAGAGTGAGATAATTTTGGGATTGTCCTTCCTCATCCTTGAGGAAACACCTGGTAGGTGGGGGATGCCCCCAATCCACCTGGCTTTGTGTTCACGTGAAAGTCTTGTGATTTAGCTCATGAAAATTCTGGATAAAAGGCTTACGGTTTGACCCATTAAGCGGCTTCTGCACTAGACAGAGTCCAGTCTCTTTCTTTCTTCTTTCTAATATCTATCCCTCCAGTTTAATTGCTGACACCGTCTTTCCTACTGGGGACCCCCAATATCTGCAGGACCTGGCCCCTCACAACTGGCACCCAACGTGGGGTTCTGGAATGGTAAGCGTTTTCTCATTTCAGGATGGCTAGGATCTTACCTAGGGTGCTGCAGACCCCTCTGTAGACAGGTAGAGCAAGTATGGGTAAGGATTGAATTTTTGACGCCAGAGCCACCACGGGCTAGAGCGTGTCTAAGGAACGTAAAATGTTCATCAGTACCTTAATGAATATTTTGTCTAAACGTGGAGCTAAAGTTTCTTCTTCTAATCTAGCTCCTTTTCTACACTTTGTGCAAGAGCATTGTCCTTGGTTTCCTGAAGAAGGAATGGTGAGTTTGGACACGTGGATTAAAGTTGGAGAGGAATTATGGTTGCATTATTCACATCATGGGCCTGAAAAGGTTCCCCCCGATGCCTTTTCCTTATGGAACTTAATAAAGATGCTTTAGATTCACAGCATGATTATGAGAAATTTCCATCAAAGAAAACTGCCATTGATGATGAGGAAGACGAAGATCATTTTCTTCTCACTGCTGCCTCTGAACCTCCTGAGTATGATGACAATTATCCCCACAGAATGCAGCTGATCTGGAGGAGGAGGCTGCTAAGTATCATGAGAATGTGCCTATTGTTAACTCCGTGCAGGTTTCCCCTTCTAATGCTAAGGTCACAAAATCTAATACAGTCCCCCCTTTTCTTGTTGGAATGCAGGCTGTATGAGCCAAGGCAGAAAAGGAGTGAGATTTCAGCTTTATGGCTTGCTTCCCTGTACAGTTCTATCTGGATACGAACAGGGCAGACTGTGCCCAGTGGGAACCCCTACCTTATAAACTTGTGAAGGAACTGCGAGAAGCAAGTTCAAAATATGATCCTCTTGCACCTTATACTCTTACTATTCTACATCAATTTGCCTCTAGATGGATAACTCTTGAAGACTGGCAACAACTAACTAAGAGCTGCCTGACCAGAGGAGCCTTTCTATTATGAATATGAGGACCAAGTAAGAATTCAAATGAATCAGAACCAAACAGCCTAGCAGGTCATTTATTATTTCTTACGACATGCTCTACAACTCTGGTATTTACACCCAGTTGCTAACAAAATTTCTCTGCCTACAGATATCTTACTTCAGATAAACCATTGTGCTGTCACCGCTTGGAAAAAATTACTGGCAGATACCGTTCAGACCTCTTCTTTATCCAATGTTAAGCAAAAAGCTGAGGAAAGCTATGAAGATTTCATTTCCAGACTTACTACAGCTGTTAATCAGGTAATTACTAATGAAGAGGCAGCAGAGATTCTCATTAGACAATTGGCTTTTGGAAATGCAAATAATATTTGCCAAGCTTTAATCCAACCCATATGGAAAACTGGGCGAATAAATGAATATGTCCGCCAATGCATGGACGTTAACCCAGTGGTGATGCAGGGTGTAGCCTTGGGCACAGCATTAAAGGGAGAAACCTTTTCACAGGTTGTCCAAGGTATGCAGGGTTCTGGTAAACTAAAGCCATTTTCTCCACAATCATGTTTTACTTGCAGACAAGTTGGTCATTTTAGTAGAAACTGTCCTACCAAGCAGAAAGCTGCTACCACAGATGGTGTGCCATCGCCACCTACTGGAGCTAATCGACCAAAAACCTTGTGTCCCAAGTGCCAAAAAGGCTTTCGTTGGGTTAGAGAATGCTGATCTAAATTTCATAAAAATGGCACTCCTTTAATTCAACAGCAAGCCATCCCAGCCCAGGGAAACTTCCAGAGGGACCAGCCTCAGTCCCAGATAACAATAGGGGCAGCCACCACCATGAACCCATTCACTCCTTTTGTTCCACCGCAGAGCTCATCTGAACCACCCCAGGGAGTGCAGGACTGGACTTGTACTCCTCCACCACAACAATATTAACTCCGGACGTTCCGGTGACCCCAATTCCTATGGGAGTAAAGGGCCCTCTCCTGGAAGGAATAGTGGGCATTATATTGGGTAGAAGTTCCTTGTCTTTACAAGGAATTTCCATTATTCCTGGAGTGGTGGATTCAGATTACACAGGAGAAATCCAGGTGCTTGTTGCTCCCCCTAGCAAAACCGTGCAGTTTAACAAAGGCCAAAGAAGAGCCCAGTTGCTGCTCTTGCCTTATCTCAAAGCAGGTAAAACTTTGACTAACTTGCCTAGAGGTGACTCTGGATTTGGCTCTAGCGATGTTGCCTTTTGGGTTCAGAAAGTTACTGATTCTAGACCTTTTAAAGATCTATATATACAAGGAGTAAAAATTAAAGGATTATTAGACACTGGAGCTGATGTCTCCTGTATTGCTGAGAAAGATTGGACTGCCTCATGGCCAACTTGTATGGCTCCTTTGGGACTTATAGGCATTGGTTGAGCACCCTTAGTAGCCAAAAGTCCACAGATTTTTAAATTGGACAGATAATGAGACTTCAGAAACCTTTTGCCCATATGTTATTCCATCTATCCCCTTTACATTATGGGGAAGAGAGATTCTCTCACAAATGGGCACACTTTTGTATAGCCCTAACAATAAAGTCTCAGCAAAAATGCTGCAAATGGGCTATGATCCCTTTAAGGGACTTGGCAAAGACAGACAGGGAATACAGGAACCTGTCCAAGTGAATGAAAAAACAAACCGAGCTGGCATTGGCTATTCAAATTTATCCTAGGGGCCATTGTTCCTGAAACTGCCGACCCTATTACCTGGAAAGATGACAAGCCGGTTTGGGTGGAACAATGGCCCATGCCCTCAGAGAAACTTAAGGCAGCTAAAGAACTAGTCCAACAAAAACTGGAGGCCAGTCATACAGAGCCTTCTACCAGTCCATGGAATACCCCTATTTTTGTTATTAAGAAAAAATCTGGTAAATGGAGACTTTTGCAGGATTTAAGAGCTATCAATGCCACTATGGAACCCATGGGGGCGTTGCCGCCTGGACTTCCGTCTCCATCTGCTATACCTGTTAACTTTAATATTATAGTCCTTGATTAATAGGACTGTTTCTTTACTATTCCTTTAAGCCCAGAAGACTGTAAATGGTTTGCCATTAGTTTACCTTCTCATAATTTAAATCAGCTGTTTCAAAGATTTCAGTGGAAAGTCTTGCCACAAGGTATGAAAAACAGCCCTACCTTGTGCCAGAAGTATGTGGATGCTGCTTTACAAGGTATTAGAAGTCAATATCCTAATCTCTATTTAATCCATTATATGGATGACATTTTGCTGGCTCACGAAAATCGTGCCTCTTTATATGAGATCCTTAATGAAACTGTGACTGCTCTCACTGATTGTGGTTTGAAAATTTCTCCTGAAAAGATGCAAACCAATCCTCCTTTCACATATCTTGGTCATGTGTGAAACACACAAGCAGTGAGTCATCAACCTTTGCAGTTACAAAAACTTCATTTGGTGACCTTAAATGATTTCCAAAAACTGTTAGGAGCTATCAATTGGATTAGACTTTATTTACATATCACCACGTCAGATTTAAAACCTTTATTCAATATTTTACAGGGAGATTCTTCTCCCAACTCTAAGAGAAGTCTAACATCGGAGGCCAAGGAAGCCTTGTCCCTTGTGGAAAAGGCTATTGAGTCTCAAAAGGTTAAGAGAATAGATTACTGCCTGCCTGGAGACTTAATTATTCTGGCCATTCTCCATACTCCCACAGGATGTCTGTGACAAGAAGGACCAATGGAATGGCTCCATCTGCCAGTAACATCTAAAAAAATATTGGCTTCTAGCCGGGTTCGGTGGCTCAGCCTATAATCCCACGCCTTTGGGAGGCTGAGGTGAGTAGATTGCCTGAGTCCGCGGGTTCGAGACCCGCCTGGGCAGCGAGACCTCATCTCTACAATAAATCAAAAAATCAGCCGGGCGTGGTAGCGCATGCCTGTAATTCCAGCTACTTGGAAGGTTGAGATGGAAGGATCGCCGGAGCCCAGCAGGCGAGGCTGCGGTGGCCGGGAGCGGCCACTGCACTCCAGTCTGGGTGACAGAGTGAGACTCCAACTCAAAAAAACAAACAAACAAACAAACAATTGTCTTTTTATCCTTATTTAGTAGCTTTGCTTGTAACCAAGGGGAGACAAATAAGCGTTGAATTGTTTGGACATGATGTACACAATATAATTGTTCCTTATGACAAATTTCAATTTCAGACTATTTCCAACTAGTGACGATTGGCAAGTAGCATTAACTGATGACAGAGGACAAATTCCATTCCACTTACCTAAAAGTCCTCTGTTACAATTTGTGAGACAAAAATCCTATAATTTTTCCTCACAGCTGTTCCTCAGTCTCCTTTGAAGGGGCAGCTATAGTGTTTACTGACTGCTCGTCTAATGGTAAAGCCGTGGCAGTTGTTAATAATGAATCTCATGTGCTGAACACCTCTGAATCTTCAGCCCAGAAGACAGAGCTGAGGGCAGTTTTGCATGCCTTCGCTGCCCTGGAATTTTTCAAATTTAATTTATACACTGATTCTTGTTATATTGTAGGATTGTTTCCTCATATAGAAACAGCTTCCATTCCAATCAACAAAACTACAATTTTGGAACTATTAACTCAGGTACAAAAACTAATTAATAATAGAAAGGGACACTTCTTTGTGGACCATATTAGTTCTCATTCTGGCCTTCCGGGACCTCTACACCAAGGCAATCAATTGACTGATGCCCTGACTAAGCCTACTGTTTGTGCTGCAGTAGAGACTGAGGCAGTTACTCAGGTTCAACTTTCTCATCAAATTCATCATCAAAATGCTACTGCCTTACGTTATCAGTTTCATTTGCCTAGGGAAATGACTAGGCAAATTGTTAAAAATTGCAAAGCTTGTCCCACTTTTGTTCCAGCTCCAGGAAGAGTCAACCCTCAAGGACTAAGACCTAATATCCTATGGCAAATGGATGTGACTCACTTTCCCAGCTTTGGGAAATTGTCTTATTTGCGTGTTACTCTGAATACATTTTCTCATGTTATTTTAGCTATTGCTACTTCAGTAACAGTATCAGCTGTAGCCTTATCTAAGGAAGTTCATATGGCTACCTTTGCTGATTCAACAGCATATTAAAAGTGTTATACATCATGAGCAATAGGGATTTATTCTTGGCTTGCAAGGAATGTTCATCTCATGAAAAATAATCAATGTAATACATCACACTAATAGAATAATGGGAAAAAAAGGATCGTTTCCATAAAGACCAAAAAAGCATTTTACAAGATTTAATGCCCATTTTTGCCACTTGTATTAAAGAAAATACTAGAAGTTCTATCCTGAGAAATGAGGCATTAAAAAGAAATATAAGACATTCAATTTAGAAAGAAAGAAGTGAAATTATCTCTGTTCACATATGACATATCATGTGTATGAAATGTTAAATATTTTATGCATAAATATACACATGCACACACAAAATATTTAAAATAATAAAATTATTTAGTAAAGTTTCAGAATATAAATCAACATGAAAAAATTAGGTTCATTTGTATATACTCACAATGAATAATCCAAAAATGAAATTAGAAAAACAATTTCATTTAAAATAGCATTAAAAAATAAGTAAATAATACACTAAAACATTCACTTAAATGAGGAGGAAGAAACACTTGGACACTGGAAACTACAAAATATTTTAAATATTTCTCAAAGAAATGTCAAAAATCACAAATAAATAAAGAATATGGAAATATCAAAACCGTTGTGCACTGCTGATAGAAATGCAAAATGATGCAGCCACTATGGAAAAAGACATAAGAATTCTTCCAAAACATTAAAGATAAAATTATATGATCCAGCAATTCAACTTCTGGGGCATATATGGAAAAGAACTGAGAAGGAACTCAAAAAATGTTTGTACAACCATGTTCATAGCTACACTGTTTACGATAGCCAAACTGTGAAGGCAGCCTTAGTGACTATGGATGGATGAATGGATAAACAAAATGTGGCATACACATACAAATGGAACATTATTCCACTTTTTTAAAGAATGAAATTTTGACACATGACATCACACGTATGAACTTCTAAGGCATTATGAAAAGTGATATAAACCAGAACAAAAATTTTATCATTCCACTTTTAAGAGATAAAGAATCATATCCATAAAGATGGCAGAGTTGTGGTTGCCAAGCCTAGGGAATGAGAGAAATGAAGAGTTCGTTTTTTAGAGGCACAAAGGCAACCAAATATGAAGTTCCAACAACATAAATTTTAAGAATACAAGATCTAAAAAAAAACACAAAGCCATGTATTATTTCTGGAAATTTATTTATTTATTATTTTTAAAGAGGAGTGAACACACACCATGTGAGTCATAAGATGTGAAGCTGAAGATTCAACACAAGCAGCAGAGAAAAGAAATTTGTAGCAAGGCAACAAAAGCACATCCCTGTATGACTGGTATAGACAAGGAATAAACGACCGATACAATTGATGGAGGGGTCAGACATTAGGTTTAAAGTCCTTTAGAAACATTACATAAATAGAATATCTGAAGCATTTGCGAGTTTTTTTTAAAGAGATTCTAATGTCCCCTCAAAAACTTATAATTTTAAATCTGTTAATATCGAAAACAAAGTAAGAAAAGAACATTAAAAAATACTACTACTATACTCTATACTACTATAGAGTTCAGTGGTAAGTAGAATGGTAATAGCCATTAGATATTATAATTGAGTATTCACTTTTCCACCCAAAGGAGCAATGTAACACTTAGGCGGTATGAGGATGAATATGGTGTAAAAAAAAAATGTGGTTTTCATATTGGGAAGGAAACTGATAAATAAAACTAACAAATCAACAACAACATCAGTTGTTACAAAGACAAATTGCAATACAAACACAATACAACTGACAAATAGTATTGATCAATACTATTGATAAATTTCAAAAGTAACTGGAAAGAAGATAGCGTATTGGCCCGGTGTAAGAAGGGGATGGCTGTGATGGGAGCTTCTGGACATTCCTGTTGGCTTCTGTTTTCTGAAACAGCCAGCAATTCCTTAGCTGAGATGGGGATTGAGGAGAGAGGGGTTGGTGAATTAAGGACAGAGGAGAGCATTTGAAACAATCATCTAGGAATTTGGAGCAGTAGGAACCTGTGGGTTACCAGAATAAAACACTTGTATGCTAACTCTGGGATTTAAAAAATCTTCTTATATGTAGGTGACTTTGTTACCTGGAGTTAATAAAGTGACATCTGCTTAGCTGTCTCTTTATTGTAATGTCAAATCACCAACAATCTCTATTTTCTGCTGATCATGCTATTTGGTTGCAATTGGATTTTACATGTAAAATATTGGACTAAAAAATACAGTTCAGTAAATTGCTGTGGAACTGCATTTCCCATTGAAGATGCGAGTTTGAAATGAGTGTTTGTGAAGTCCAAGGAAACTAACTAGTTCCTAAGCACAGGCAAAACTGTCAGCGCCCTTCACTTCTGCCACTGATAGGGTGGCTTCTCCCAGGTGTGTAGTATTTCCGAATGGGTTCCTGATGTTTTGGCTCTTTGACTGCATGTGAACTCTCCTGCTTCTAATTCCAGCATTTCCAGATTCTTCCACAAAATTTAGCATATAAGCATGCGTCGTCTATTACTGTTCCTTTTTTTTGTTTTTACAGTTATTTTGTGTCATTTGCAACGGCAAAGTAAGAACTCAAAAGACCTTTCTCTCTTTGTCTCCAAATTACTGAGCACACATTTCCCAGCAAACCTATAACTAATACACAGGGTCGTACTGACCTCTCCTCTCCTAATAAAAGTGTTTGTTTATAAACCGCTGTTGCTAAGGTTAGACAAATAAATTGCAAACTCAGTTACAAGGGGGAAATATCCTGCTTTTAAAATCACACACCGCAAAACTTCTATTTAGCAATCCACAGCAGGAAACTCAGTAAAAATTATTTAAGTCACATTAATTGAAATCAGCTCAGTCTACCTTCGTGAGAAAGTTGTTGCTTAAAGGGAACAGTCCCTCTAATTAAATCTAAGAACCCTACGGCTGTGAAGCGATAAATTTCTATCTATGCTAGCAGTAGCTCTAAAAGTGATTCCAAATTAACATATTAACTCCCACCCTCTTACACACAATAAAATACTTAAAACTTCCATATAATAAATCAGATTGTTTTGGCTTCTCTAAGTGGATATGCTGATTTGGACAGATTTTTTTCTGCTTCAGAATAAAGTGTTTTTTTGCAACTGTTTTTGTAGTATGACTAAACTAAACATTTGGGGTTTTTTTCTCTTTCTTACCTTTTTTAAAATTTTCTCTTTTTCTTTATTATCAAGATGTGGTTACAATTCAGGGTTAGGTATACAAACGTTGATTATGCAGGTACCCTTGTTGATGAGGTGTGCCCCTCCCTCCCCAGCAGTCTTCCTCAACTACCAATGCCACCCACCTCCCCTGGCAGTTTCCCACTACTGCCAATCCCTTTCTTATAGTATCATAATTGCTCAAGTTCTGTTCATGAGTGAGAGCATATGACACTCTGTTCTTTGTTACTGTGATAGATCACTGAGTAATATAGACGCTAATATCATCCAAGTTGCTATGAAATCCATATATCTGTCCTACTTTGTGACTGCATAGCATTCCATTGTATATATGTACCACATTTTTTTAAATCCAGTTCAGCTTCAATGGGCAACATGGTTGGTTTCATGTTTTTGCTACTGTGAATAGAGCTGCAACAAACATACGTGTTCAGATATCTTTTCTTTTTTGTAGAATGATTTGAGTTTCTCTGGGTATATTCCTAATAGGGGAATTGCTGGGTCATATGGAAGGTCAATTTCTAGTTCTTTCAGAAATCACTGCAACAATCACCAATCCAGTTGCTGAGTAGTTAAATATCCTTTTGCTGGGATAGGGAAATCTGTGTCAAGATTCTAAATCATAGATTTCACACAGGGTCAAATGTGCCGAAACCTTGGCAGCCAAATTTCTATTAAAAGAGAGAAAATTCTCCCTCTGGCAAAAAATTATTAGCTTACCAGAAAGTCATCAGCGAGAATAATGTAAGCAGTTAGTTTTGAAATCTTGAAAACTAGCCAATGATTAGTAATTATCAATCACTCAATTGTCTCTGTTCTTACAATTTTCAATTTGCTTGACAAGTTGTGTCATTTTTTAAAGCTTCTTCTTATTCTCACAAAACAGTATAGTTGGATCTATCTAAAGACATTCGAGGGCTTTTTTGGCCTGGTCAAAATGATCCCACCTGTGTCACATTAAGTGTTTTGACCTCAACTGCTTGTAGAACTTCTATTATCTGTGCAGCGACCTGGACATCCTACTGGTGATGTCCCCAAAATGTGTATGTTTTGGGGAGGATCACATAGTTGTGCACCTATCACACGCTGCTGCCTTCTGGAAATGGTTTCCAGTAGCACCCACCATTACCATAACATGACCATTATGAGGATCAGGGAGACATTCCATAGATCACTTTTGAACTCACTCTCATTTGAAAACAGAGGTATCAAAATCTAATCGTGTTTCTGAGAACTTCTTTGACTTTGTCCTTTCCTTTAAGACAAGGGTTAGAAGACGAACCACATATGTCTGAGAGTAAAAGTTTATTTGTTTTTCTGATTAATGATAACAGTATCAGCCATTTCACCTTTGCATCTTTTTATTATCACTCCTTTATCAAATTCTGGTACTGAAATAATTTAACTCCAATATGGCACACCCAATTAATCTCATCTCATCTCGAAACAATCATGGTTCCTTTATTCCTTTTCTCTAAATCATATAAAATGTAAATTTTACTCTAAGTTTTGCACACTTTTTACCAGTGGTCACACAGTGATATTTCCATATTGTGAAATTTCCTATTTTAAGATATATTTTTGATATTTATTACTTTTTTCTTTTCGTATGTCTGTTGGAGTCTCACTCTGTCACCGAGGCCGGAGTGCAGTGGCACACTCATGGACACCCCAACGTCAACTTACTGGGCTCCAGCGATCCTTCAGTCTCAGCCTTCCAAGCAGCCAGAACTACAGGAATGCACTACCATGCCCGGCTAATTTTTGATTTATTGTAGAGACGAGGTGTCACCAAGTTGCCCGGGTGGGTCTCGAACCCACGGACTCAGGCAATCCACTAGCCTCAGCCTCCCAAGATGCTGGGATTACAGGCTGAGCCACTGAGCCTGGTGATATTTATGTATTTTTAAATCTGTTGTGCTTCTTACTAACAATGGGTACATTTAATGAAACATTAATCTCCCAATAAAAAAGTTGCTAAATTATTGATGACCTTCATAACTGCTGCCACTTTAGAATCAAAACTATTCAGTATTGCTTTTTTCTGTGCTTGATATGTCCTATTTCATCACCTTGATGGTAGAAATAATAGTAAATCCATAAGGTCTGAGGTTTTGAAATTATAAATAGCTTTGGTCAAATTCAGCATCCGTATCCTTGGATGCTTTCCTTAAAAACACATGTATACTGTAAATCTTAGTTACCTAACTCAGGGACTTGTTTTGAACACAAATGCACATGATGAGTACTTAAAAAATTGATTTTACTTCTCTTTCCCCAGAGGTCAAACTAATCAGCCTCTTAAGGGCAAGGAATAGGTTTTATATGTGTTTTATATCCTGTGTTGTAGAAGTCAGAAAATTGTATCATTAACTACAATAATTAATGATTGCTTAAACCTCAATCACGTTTTAAAATACTACATAGAATAATGGAGCTGGGCTCGATGGCTCAGCCTGTAATCCTGTGCCTTTGGGAGGCTGAGGTGAGTGGATTGTCTGAGCCCGCGGGTTCGAGACCCGCCTGGGCAGCGAGACCTCATCTCTACAAATAAATCAAAAAATCAGCCAGGCGTGGTAGCACGTGCCTGTAATTCCGGCTACTTGGAAGGCTGAGGCGGAAGGATCGCAGGAGCCCGGCAGGTCGAGGCTGCGGTGACCGGGAGCAGCCACTGCACTCCAGTCTGGGCGACAGAGTGAGACTCCAACTCAAAAAAAAAAAAAAAAGAATAATGGAAAAAATATGAATGGACTCTGAGAAGCTAAACATAATCAACTCATATGCTAGTACTAACTACACTAATAGAAGAGGTGCCAATATTTACTCTTATTTAGGGCACAATACTAGCAAAAGTGTTGCCTTTGTGTTATATATTTCTAATATAGTATGTGGTGGAAATTTGGTTATTGTAGGGAGAGGACATAGCTGGGCTAGTTAAAAGTGATAGCTGTCACTCAATAGGAGAGGAAGAAGACAAACTTGTCCTATATTTTTATCATGCTATAGAATATATAAGAAATAATTATCTGGAGTCCCTTAATATTTGGATAAACAATCCTAAATAGCATAACTATTTCTAATAGTATGCCAACTTGAGAATACAGAACAAGGGTAAAAATCACAGTCATTACTGCTTTATCAGTAAAAGGTTATCTGAGGTTTCAAAAATTCACTCGAGGTTTCATGTATTCACTTGAGAGGCAGGAAGGTGTAAAATATAACTGAGAACAAGTTTTATCCAAATTGGTTAAAATAAATTTTTGGCGCTTCAGGTTTCAGTCATCTGGAAAATTCTTTTATGTGGAATAGCTTAGTCTTTGGTCCGGCCATATGAACAAGGTGCTATTTTGGTTATCTAATAAAGACAAATGAGTTAATTGCTTTTGAAAATTACTCTGACCATATGGGCATGAAACAATGGATTAGGGAAGCATTTATATAAAATAAAAAAGACTGGCTTTTGAAATCATGGACTTTGCACTCCAGCTATCCACCACTGGCTAAATTCCTTAATACTTCAAACTTCACCTGTATAATGATAGTCATAAGACTTAATTTATAGATTTATATAAGGATAAAATTGAAACATGCAATACTCAGCACAGGAGTTTCACATTTAAACTCTCATTATATAACGCTAGTGGTAGGAGTATCTATGATTATTAATTGTCACCATTATTATTATTACATTTACATAGTTTTCATCATGTGATTTCCAATAAACATAAAAAACCAGTAATAATCTAACGAAATTGAATTTGTTTATTCTAAATTTCCCCAGTTTAAATCTTATTATATGATCTCAGCTCATAAGAAAACCATGGAAAGCTCAAGTTTGTTTTATTATACGTTATCCTCAGAAATTATACATAGCAAACTGAAGCACCCAACTAGCCCTTGAAAATTAGCTACATCCACATCTAATTTCCTGGGATCCAGGATGTTATAAAGCGAGGAAATGTGCCTAAATACCGAATGGCTTCATGTGAAGCAATGTGCATGGAAAACTTTTTTTTAAAATTAGGATTCTTCAGCTTTGAGTATTCTGTGGTATTCAGCCTCCAAAACAGTCTCTAGTGATCATTGGTTCCTGTTTCCAGCTCACGCTGAGTCAGTGGATGGGCTAGTGTGTGACTTTCAAGGCGAGGTCACAACAGGCATCACAATGTCTACATTGGACTCTCGGATTGCTGACTAAGAAGTCTGTCATCATGCCATGAGCACACTCAAGTAACCTCACTGAGAGGTCCCAGTGATGAGGCCTCCTGCCAACAGCCATGCAAGTGAGTCATCCTGGAAAGTGTGTCCACCATCTCCAGTCAGACATCAAATGACTAAAGCCCCTGGGGCTCTCTGTCTGCAACTTTGTGAATGATCCCACTCCAGAACCATCTAGCGAAGTTACTTCTGAATTCTTCAGCCAAAGAAACTGTGACAGATCATAGGTAACTACTGTTGTTTGAAGCCATTGTATGTCTGAGTGACTTGTTACATAACATTAGATAACTGATATATAAGCTCTGGGACCACTGGCAAGTGATTTCTTTTCTTTTCTTTTTATTGTTTTTATTCTTCTCTCTCTCTCTCTCTCTCTTTCTCTCTTTGTCTTTCTCTAGCTCAGAAGTCTTTATTGCAAAATATGGACAAGGTAATACCTAAGTCATAATGCCGTTTGTTTTGTGTACATGTATGTGAAGATTAAATATCACACTATATCTTTAGGACATGTGCATGACAACAAGTACTCAAGAGACGTGCAGCCGGGCTCGGTGGCTCAGCCTGTAATCTCGAGCCTTGGGAGGCTGAGGTGAGTGGATTGCCCGAACCTGCGGGTTCGAGACCCACCTGGGCAACTTGGTGAGACCTCATCTCTACAATAAATCAAAAAATTAGCTAGGCATGGTAGCGCGCGCCTGTAGTTCTGGCTACTTGGAAGGCTGAGGCGGAAGGATCGCCGGAGCCCAGCAGGTCGAGGCTACGGTGGCTGGGAGTGGCCACTGTGTTCCAGTCTGGATGACAGAGTGAGACTCCAACTCAAAAAAAAAAAAAAAGTGCATACAGTCAATCCTCGTTATTCATGATGTATGATATTTTCATAAACAATGAGTTAGTGAATACTGAGGCATTGCTTCTAGGGGATACACAGGTTTAAGTTCCTATGAGCTTCTGGTCACACATTTTCATCAACTGATCAATACATAATCGTGTTTTAGGTCTGTTTCATTTAAAACACACAGATAGATGATGATGATAGATAGATACATAGATAGATTGATAGATGATAGAGATTAATTAACATAGAACTTGCTGTCAACAACACTATAACTCATAGTGTAATAAAATATATCTAACACATATTTTTATATAAGGCACACCACAGCATGCTTGTGATTATGATCACTAGATAGCAATTCAGCACTAGCTCTGGGAGACATTTAAGACAGTAAAACAGTAACATCATCAACAAAAAGCACAAAAGTATGAACGTTGGGGCACTAGATATGCTGAAAAAAATTATTTATAGTATAAGAGCTGAGATAGAAAGGGAGAGTGTGTCACCCTGTCTAACCTCAGCTGGAAATGTAAGCCTCAGGCAACTGAAATTGTTGCTGCTTTAGTCGTGTCTGAGAACGACCACTAAATCATTGTACTGCTTTGGAAGCTGCAAATTCATTTTAGTGAAATGACAAGTTCACAAATATGGAATTTGTGAATAATAATAATGTATCTGGTTGATTATGTGAAGAAAGTCAGAGATCTGAGAGATGCCACTACTAGTTGAGAAATACACCATTGAGCCAAGAACTAAATATTTATAGCATTATGTTGTCAATGTAGAAAGGTGTCCCCACAGAAGAGGAAAGCCACAAAATTGCATGAATGTGTCATTTCTCTGTCAGTCTTCTCATATTATAGTTGATGAAGAGGAAAACTAATACATACAAGGGGTAAATATAATTTCAACATAATTATGTTACACATGGTCTTTTGGCTATCAAATGTTCCTATAACTATCTTGTTTTTCACAGTTCTATTTATTGGTGGTAGACCAGAGAGAGAATTTGTTTGTCAAATCAGATGAATGCATGGACTGCCCAAACAAGTCAAATATTCTATCATGTAAATATAGAACTTGATTCTGATTAAGAAGAGGTCAAATAGAAGTTCTTGCTTTGTTTAGACAGCTAAAACCTGGGACTTGGAGTAAAATATTTAATTTATGTATCGTGCTTTTAATGGGTGAATGTTTAGCATAGTGACCCCCTAATCTCATTGCAACTCCAGGGTTAGGAAACATTTTCTTGAGGATCTAACACACACTCAGTCTTTGGATAAGAGCTACATGCTACACAGAAGAGGTATGCATATAAAAACTAGTTGTTGTTTGCACTCAAAGAGGCAAATTGTTTTGAAGGCATAGAAATGACTTATAAATAAAACAACCAGAGGACAATTAAGCAGAGTCTACAACAATGTGTTAAATTGCATGTGGCGTGAGACTGACAAGAAAGTCTTTAAGAAGGAAGTGAGCTTGAATGTTGTCCTTAAAAAGAAAGAGGAGAGTATAGATTTTTAAAAATAATTAAAATTCTTTATTTTATTCCAAAAATATATACTGTATGCACATTATGTGCCAATAGCACTTCTAGGCAATGGCATATGAGTGAACAAACTAGAACTCTTTATTGACAAAATAAAATAAGAGCTACAATATAGTGAATGTTTAATGTATGCAAAGTGACTGTAAGCCACTTTGTAAATTGGCCATTAATTCTTATAATAACAGTGCAGATAAAATACTATGAGTACTAATGAGTAGAAAAAAGTTATATTGAGTAAATCATAGCTATAGACTAGTAAGTGGTAAAGTAATGACTGTAAGTAATATCTAACCAGTTTCTTGAAATGTTTCTTACTAACATAATGCAAATACGAAACCTAAGGCTACTAAAAACCACTCTAGGGCACAGCTAATTAGGTGTTAGTTGATTCTTGAAATCCTTGGAAGTCAGAGGGCTTGAAGGGAATACTTCAGCTAAAGTTTTTCAAAGGGAGAGATAGAAGTGAAACAAATATTTTAATTGATTCCAGGGAGAACTGAATTATTCATTGTTTCACAAAAACATAGTTGATCCAGCTTTAGAAGGGCAAGGAAGCATGTGTTACCTTTCTTTCCTTATTGGCAGATTCTGTTTCATGGAGCCTGAGAATGGATTCTTAAGAAAGCAAGAAGAGAGATGAGGGAGCAAAGTTTGTTTTCATATTTATTTTATTTAAAAGAATTGTAAGTTGTCTCCCTAAATTCAGTTCTGAATCCTAAAAACTGTTTTGCACTCGATAATAAAAAATCATTGTAAGTGAGGATCAACAAAAAATGATCAATTGTAAATTCAGATCCACAAGTATTACTGGTTGGAATTATCAGGCACATAACATAAAAACAGTAATGTAGTTAAATACCTAATAGATGATAGTTGATCAAGACAAATGAATAAGAAATAGCAAAATTTATATGCTGACTTGAAAAAGAGAGAAGTTTTAGATATAAGAAAGAGAGAAAAAATACCTAACAAATGTTTCAAACTAATAAAATAAACTGAACTTCAAGGCTCAGAAGAACAATAAATCCCAAGTTCTACAGAACATATCAAAAACAAACAAACAAACAAACAAACAAAACTTATTTAGAGCAACCAGAAACAAATTAGGACTTACGTTTAGACTAATAAGGGATATAAGCAGCAGCTATGGAGCTCAAGAGACAGTGGAAAAAAACTCTTAATTTAATGTAGAGAAATAAATACCTTAATTTAGAATTCTATAGGCTGTGAAAATATATTTCAAGATTAAATGTGAAAATCATGTAAGTCAAAATCTGAGAGTTTGACACTAGCTTAGTTGTAATAAGCACAGTCTAAAGGATTTATCTCATGTCAAAGAAATATATTGTGTTTATATGGTAATTATGTTAATTTTTTGAGGAACCAACATACCGTTTTCCTAGGAACTGTTTGATTTTACATTCCCACCAATGATGCACAAGGGTTCCAATTTCTTCACATCAGTACTTGCACTTGATATTGATTAATTGTTTGATTATATCTACCCTAGAGGGTATGAGGTTTTGATTTCATTGTGCTTTTTATTTGCATTTCCCTAGTGGTTAGTGATGTTGAGCATCTTTTCAAATGCTGATTGGCCATTTGTACATCTTTGGAGAAATACCTATTCAAATTCTTTGTCCATTTTTTAAAGCGAGTTGTTTCTTTTATTGCTGTTGACTTGTAGGAGTTCTTTATATGTTCTGGATAAAGACTCTATCCAATATACAATTTTAAAATTTTATACAATTTAAAAATATTTTTTCTTTTCATAAGTTTTCTTTCAATATGTCGATTGTGTCATTTGTATTCTAACAATTTTTACAGTATTTTAAAAATATAATACTTTGTGATTAATATTATTCCAGAATGCAAGTTTCTGTGGATATTAAAATACATTGAGTCAATTATCAAATCACAGAAAAAACTGAAAAAGCCACACACATCATATGTATTGGTACATAAAGCAATACTAGATAAAATTGCGTTTATTCATAATCAAAATAAAATGCAAATTCTTATATAAATAACAAAGACACGTTCTTAACTTGTTAAAAAAATTTTATGTTAGTTAAAGCCTAACTAGCCATTGTGATCAATGGCAAAACATTAAAATTCTTTTTTTCAAAATGGTTAGCGAAAAATGATGCATTCTAGCAACATGTTCTTTAGTATTGTACTACAGGTACTAGTCTGTAAAATAAGACAGAGGGAAAAAAATATGAAAATAGAGAGATACAATAGAAACACACCATTATTCTCTGATAATAAGATTGTTTATGTAGAGAATTCAAAAGAATATACAAATAGAATGTTAAAGTAATAAAACATTTCATCTATGTTAACAACTATAAGACTAACACATACAAGTTAACCACATTCATATGTCAGTAAAAATGTGCAGAAAATGCAATTAAAATAAAATTTATTACTTCTAGTAGGAAAATATTAAATATGTGAGAGAAATTCAGTGGGGTGCATCAATAATTTCATTTGAAACTAGGCAAATTCTAAAAGACATTTACAAATAGTGGATATACACACAATGGATAAGAATGGGGAGTGTTAACATCATTAATGATGTTAATATATTCCAATGTTATTTAAGGACTTAAAGAAAAATTTGAAAATATCTCCAAAGAGTTTTTCAATACACGTGATGAAACATTTTAATATTATTTTTGCAACTTTAAGTATAAATGAAGTACAATAAACTACACATATTTAGATGCATGAAATAAGTTTTAATAAATGTATGTAGCTATAAATTAATTGTCACAATAAAAACAATATACTTCTCAATTGCCTCCAAGAGGTCTGAAGTGAGTGGATTGCCTGAGCCCGCGGGTTCGAGACCCGCCTGGGCAGCAAGACCTCATCTCTACAGTAAATCAAAAAATCAGCCGGGCGTGGTAGCCCATGCCTGTAATTCCAGCTACTTGGAAGGCTGAGGCGGAAGGATCGCTGGAGCCCAGCAGGTCGAGGCTATGGTGGCTGGGAGCGGCCACTGCACTCCAGTCTGGGTGACAGAGTGAGACTCCAACTCAAAAAATAAATAAATAAATAAATTATAGAATCACTTTTTAAAATTATTTTAAATGGAACTCCTTAGCATGTGTTATTCATTTGCCTTGCTTCTTTTACTAAATATAATGATTTTTGAGATATACCCATGTTATGTATGTAACAATAGATATGTTTTGTATTGCTTTGTAGAAGTCTATTGTATAAATGTAGCACAATATGTTTATCTATTCACATACTGATGGACATTTGGGCTCTTTCCAGTTTGGGACTATTACAAATAAAGCTGCTGAATACATTCATGTACAATTGTTTTTGTGTACATGTCTTCTCACTTATAATGAACATCAGCCTAAGAATTAAATTTTCCGTTATATGGTTTTATGGTGGGTATACCATTAACTTTTTAAGAAACGTCCAAACTTTCCCAAAGTTGTATGATTTTATATTCCCACCAGCAGTTTATGAGAGTTCCAATTGCTTCACATTCTTGCAAACATTTGGTATGGCCATTTTATTCTGCAATTTTAGCTATTCTAATGTTTGTCTAGTGGTATCTCATTTTAATGTAACTTGCATTTTCAAATTTCAAATATTATTGTTAATTGTACCTATTGACCATTTGTACATTTGTTATGAAATACTTGTGCAAATAAAGTATTTCATCATAAAATAGGTTGTGTATCTCTTACCAGTTATAAGAGTTACTTACATGTCTTGCTTACAGTTTTTTTTAACATATATGCTGTCAATATTTTCTCCCAATTTTTTTTAATTTCTTTTTTACCATTTTTGTTTTTTAAATTTCTTTTTAATTATGATTTTTAAAAATAAATCATAATTTCTAACTGTGATAAAGCGAAATTTATCAAATCACTAAGGTAAATTTTCAGCATAAGCCAATCAATTCCAAAATCTTATTGATTTAATCCAGAAAAAGTTTCTTTCTTACTGACATTATATTATCAATTTGAGTTAGTTTCGGGGATGAGCTCACTGCAGGCACTCAGAGATCTAGACTGAAAGCAGAACTAACATAACCAGGGGTAAGGCAAAATGGCAAATCATCCACCTGCTCTTTAAGCCTCCTCCGTGAAGTAACACAAGTCATTTCTACTTGTGATCCATTGTTCAGAACAAGTCACACATCCATGCTTCATTCCAAAGGGTCTGGAATATTGTGGGGATATGTATATGGCAGAGTATAAAGACTACAGGGTTATTTCACATACAAAATAACATGTATTTTTTAAAGTGCTGTTGATCTTCATTTACAGAGCTATATATGCTGTCTTCCAATAATCTGGACTTGACATCTGGACTATAACTGTTTGCAGCATTGCTCTTTGCCTTGGATGAAGAACTCAAGCATGCACGCACACAAACATCAATAAGAAGACACCATAGGAAAAACGTGAGCAATGTAAAGATCACATTCAGAAAAAATGAAATATAAATGGCCGATAAACAACCAAAACACATTTACTCCTTTCAGGAATGCATGTCAAACCTGCAACCATTCACAGTTAACGGGCGGGTAAATATTTTAAACATACAATTATATAGCAGGTTTTCAAAAATATTGAACAAAGAGAATGGTGGCTATAGAAATTGCTACTGCCATTTTGAATACATATATTACAGCAACTTCATTTTAAAGAATATATGCTAGAAGAACTCTTGCATATACAAAAGAAACATCTAAAAGAATGTATACAGCAACAATGCTTACAACTGCATAATTTGATAATTACTCAAATGTATACCCACCGAACAACAGATAAAAAATTGTTGATATTATCATACAATTGAATTAAATACTACAGTGGAAAGAAATGACTTTAGCAACTCATATCAACCTTTCTAAAATAAAATTTTAAGTAGATAATGTAATCTGAAGTAAGATATACATAGTATGATTCATTCATAAAAATATTTTTAAATAACAAAAGTAAACAATATGTCATTTAGGGATATGTAGCAAAAAGTACATCTCTTAAAAGCAAAAAAAATGCATAACACAAAATTCAAAAGTATAGCAGTGTATGCAATGGCTATCAGAATATAGGCATATTGGAACTGGAAACTTAAACGGGTAACATGTTATTGCTTAACTTGAGAAGTATTTACATTTTTTTGGTTAATTTCATAAGTATATATTCAAATTATACACATTTTTTGTATAGATGAACTAGAGAATAACAGCTTTAAGGAAAAATATCAAATAAATGCGTGACTTAAACATTCCAATAACAAGGACTTGACTTCTGGGCTGTAAATATTTGGAATATTGTCTTTCACTTGAAAGAAAAGCTGACATAATCACTGAAAAGGATGGTATATTGGAAATCAGAAAACTTGAGGCCTGTAGAAGTCAGAGCCTTGGACACAAACTTGCTATATCCACTGAGAAAATGGTTTAACCAAGCCGGGCTCGATGGCTCAGCCTGTCATCCCGCGCCTTTGGGAGGCTGAGGTGAGTGGATTACCTGAGCCCACGGGTTCGAGACCCGCCTGGGCAGAGAGACCTCATCTCTACAATAAATCAAAAAATCAGCCGGGCGTGGTAGCGCATGCCTGTAATTCCGGCTACTCGGAAGACTGAGGTGGGAGGATCGCCAGAGCCCAGCAGGTTGAGGCTGCGGGGGCCGGGAGCGGCCACTGCACTTCAGTCTGGGCGACAGAGTGAGACTCCAACTCAAAAAAAAAAAGAAAATGGTTTAACTTTTATTATTTTCCTCATCTACAAAATGACAGAGGTCACATTAGGTAATTATTAAGAGCACTTCTATGGCAAAATCTCATAACTGAATATGTTGCCATGAACGAATGGAGATACAGTATTTTAGAAATCAGGGAAAAAGCATATGTCTCCCCTTACAAGCTTTCTAAAGCTTGCATAGCAAGGAGGTAATAATATTATTTCACATCTTAAGTAACATGTAAAAAATATATTATTATATTTAGATCTTTTAATCATTTAGAGTTAATTTTTGTGTACAACAAAGGGTAGGGGTCTTGTTTTAATCTTCTGCATGTGGTCAGCCAGTTTTCCCAGAACCATTTACTGAATAGGTTCTCCTCTCCCCAGTGGTTGTTAGTGGAGGCTTTGTCTAAGATGAGTTGCTTGAGAAATTATGGTTTTGCTTTCAGAATCTCTGTCCTGTTCCATTGGGCAATATGCCTGTTCTTGTACCAATACTAGGCTATTTTAATTATTGAAACCTTATAATAAAGTTTAAATCTGGAAGTGTGATACTTCCCACTTTGTTTCTTTTGCTGAGGATTGTTTTGGATATTCATGGTCATTTGTGTTTCCATATGAATTTCTGTGTTGTCATTTCTAGGTCTGAGAAGAACGATATTTGTAATTTAATGGGTACTGTGTTAAATCTGAAGATTGCCTTGAGTTGGAAGGACATCTTAATAACGTTGATTCTTCTATTTCATGTGCATGGAATATTAACTATAAGAACCTTAGAAGATGCAGGAGACACCCATATGGATATTGGAACTGACAGCCAATTCCTGATCAAAACCCCAAATGCCCATGTCATAGAGATAAGATAAACAAGTGGGACCTCATCAAGCTGAAAGCTCCTTCAAAGCAAAAGAAACTGTCCAGAGAGCTGGGAGACAGCCCATAGACTTGGAACTGTATATCTGTATATACAGATATCTGTATATCTGACAAAGGCCTAACATCTAGAATCTATAAGTAACTCAAACTAGCAGAAAAGAGTAAAAGCAAACAGCCCTATTAAAAAATGGGCAAAAGATATAAATACACACTTTTCAAAAGAAGACATATGAGCAGCTAACAGATACATGAAAAAATGCTCAGCCTCACTAATCATCACAGAAATGAACCGTGCTGCCCACCGAAAGTAGATTGGATTTAAAAAAATGTGGTACATATGCACAATTGAATATTATGCAGTCATAAGAAAGGACAAGATTGTGAACTTGGGTGGATTTAGAGTCTATCATGCTCAGTGATCTATCACCGAAACAAAGAACAGAGTACCACATGTTCACACTCATAAGCATACCCTGAACAATTATCATAATGCTACAAGAAAGGTACTGGCAGTTGTGTGACACTGCAAGGCGGGGTGGGGGAAGCATGCTTCATCAATAAGGGTACTTGATCTCAAACGAGGCGAAGTGGGTACCAAAGTCAGGCCCAAATGTTATCTGTACAAAAATGACCATTCGTTTGCCTACTCCTGAGTTGTATCCCCTATTTTTAATATAAATAAAAAATAAAATATATTATTGATCTCCACTTATAGAGCTACATGTTGACTTGAACATGATTACAGACTCACTAAGTGTCATAGTTGGGTCTCCAATTTGGATCATTCATCTGCATCTCTCTTAAAAAAATTTTTGTGACTAAACAAACATGTTGTGGTTCTTTGTTTATGCACCTCAAAAAATGTGCGCTAGAGTTGCAGAAGTAAAATGACCAATAGATAAAATGAGTGCTTCAAATTTAAAAAAAAGCAGATTATGACTTAAATAGGTATGTGCAGGAAAAGGTATGAGCAGAAAAATAGATCTATCAAAAGTCTATTCTTTTGTAGGAATGAAATGGTAGACATTTGCCTGTTTTCTTATTTACTCTGCATGACAATTTTAAGAGTAATTATTATCATTTACATTTTACAGGTGGAAAACTTTTAGAGGTGATTTCTCTTGTGCTAGAGAGTGGCAATTTGTATGACAAAATCTAAGTCAAATCCAGATACCACTCAGATAATTTACAGAACAAATTTATTCCCCAAATATAGAAGCTGAATCTATAAGCTCAAAAATTACTTAGATGTGTGGATTGCAGATAACACACGCTGTATTATTCATAGCAGTAAGGTTGAGATTTTCATCTTAAAGAATAGCTCTGTCCTCAATAATTGTTCTTTAGTTCCCTATGAGAGGAACCCGCAGTTCCTCTCTGTTCGGCCAACAGTAGTGGACTTGACCTCGCACTGCAATCAAATTAGTGGAACACACTAGTCTTTATCCAGCCCCACTGATGCACAGGTAATGAATAGCTGAGTGAGCAGTCCACAACTGAGAAGCAAATGTTCATGAGAAACAAAACTGAGTATGTGTACGCAAATCATCGCACCCCAGAGAAGCCAACACTTATGGGGTTCCTACAGAGTTCATATCCTGTTGATCTTAGTGCACCCATTTTCTGGTGAAGCTACACCTCATTAAGTCTCAGTTTCTCATCGCTGGTCATATAAGTTAGCCAATAAATAATCTTTAAAATGAGTTTATTTGTCCTATGATTATGTAGTGTCCACCTTAAGCTCATATAGTCAAACAAATTCCTTTGTTTATTGTTTTTTAAGGAGGAGTAGACCCTTACAAATCTTCAGGCTTGCCTGGAGGCTGGGGAAAATCCACATACCACCAATGAACTCTTTTTTTCCCCATTGTCCCGTGTAGGACTGGTTTGCTTCAGCAATGCAATTTTATTTTTCATTTTCTGAGAGCTGACTCAGATAATAGAATATTTACCTCCCTCACAATTATTCTTTGAAACCAGTATTACCGTCTTTGAAAGGCTTTGCTTCTTTCTTAATTCATTTGACTGCTATAAACATGTGTTTTTATCCATGCTACCATTCACTTGTTAAACTTGTTGAGTACTTACTCTTATAATTTAGAGATGAATCATCGTTCATGACCTGAAGAGACTTACAAAAGTAAGTGGAGATAGAATTACAATAAGAGACTCACACCTCCCTGGAACTGAGGAGCAGTCACGGTCAAGCAGACCTTGGTAAGAAATTATAGTTTTTAAGTCTTTGATGCATAAAGATATAACACAATAAATTTAAGCAATAACATAACGAGCAACATACGTAAGTGAGTTATAGTCTTTGGTGGTAATTGTAAATAAATATAAGATCTCTATTTTCCTCTGGAAAGAAAAGGAAAATTTTTTTTGTCTTTGTCTTTACTGCTATAAAATATCTTGAACTGGATATAAAGGACAAGAAATTATTTCTCACAGTTCTGGACTGAGATATCCAAGATCAAGGCACTGTCGTTCGGGGTATCGTGATGCACTTCTTGCCATGTCCGCCATGGCAGAAGAGGTTGACCGCTCTGTTCTTATGTGATGAAGACCAGAAGGACAACAGGCCCTAGCGGTTCCCTTCAGCCCATTTATAAAGACGTTAATCTCAGTCAAAAGGGTCGAGAATCCTCATAACCTAGTCACCTTCCCAAGATTCTACCTTCTGTTTTCCTTTGTTTTGGTTTTGTTTTTGAGGCAGAGTCTCTCTCACTCTACCACCCAGGCTGGGGTGCAGTAGAGTGGCACAGTGGCTTACTGCAACCTTGAACTCTGGGGCACAAAATATCCTCCAGCCTCAGTCTGACTTTTCTATTTTTTGCAGAGACGGGATCTCATTTTGTTGCTCAGGCTGTTCTCCAACATGTGACCTCAAGCAATATTCCCGCTGCTGGGATTATAGGCATGAGCCACCATGCCTGGCCAATGCTATTTTCTCATACCATCATTTGAGCGTTTAAGTTCCAACATAATACACTTTGGAGGAACACATACAATTAAACCACAGCACTTTTGGTTCTCCATCATGACGAGAATTAGTTTGTCTTCAGCCAGACAAGAGAAAACATACGCAAAAAAAGACTGACCACCAAAGTCTCCTAAGCTGCCTGAAAATACTGACGGGTTGGCTTTGTGGGCCTGAAATCGAATGACGTGCTACTTTCTATCTTCAGCACTTGATCTGCATAGAAACACAGGTGAGACTTTATAAAGTTTTGTTTTTTTCTTTGAAACTTTATATATAAGATGATTTTAAAATTAGTTATGTTAGGGGCTAAATAGTAAACTTAAAATTGCACTCCAAATTTTCCTACCAGAATAAATAAGCATTTGTCTGAGCTTCATCAAAGATAGCTTAGCAAATGTGTATCAATACATTATTTCAGATTTTATAGTAGCACTCTATAGCTCAATATAACTCATCTTGTATAATGGAAAGCAGAGGGCCCACAAACTCAGTGATTCAAGATCACCTAATAGTTTTGAATATTCCCAGAACCAAGAGTTACAGAAAAGATTTCCTTGTTCTGTTTTTATGGAGACTAATAAAATGCTTGTGATAGATATTATGTGGTTTAGGAAAATAATTTTAGAAATGTACATTTCCAATGTATTAAATGTGAAATTAGAATTCAAAGCAAAATACAAATGTAAAACTTTGAAACCTCCATATGTCCCTTTTTTCTTTAGCGTATAGAGGAAATATAAATATATTTTACCTTCTCAATTAATTACTATTTCAGGGGAATTAATTTTGGAAAATACAAGAACACCTTCCAATTGTTGCTAAGTAGAACAGTCATTTTACATCTGTGAGACGCATGAATTGTGTCATAATTTGAAGAAGTTCAGGTTTCCAAATGAAATTTAGGTATAGATTTGAATAAGGGGCTAATATTATATTTTCAATTAGAAAACAAATTATAGTTAAAATTATCCTGTTCAGTGGAAGTTCTTTAAAAGATTTCACCCTACTCTTCTCAGAAGGCATGCCAACAGAATAGGCAAAAGTGATATCTAATATCAAAGAATATTTTCTAAATGTCCCTACATTGATTATTTTGACTCGTAATTTTCCTCTCACTGCCTGAGTATCAACTTTCTCTACAATTTCATTTTTGTGGTATTGACTGAACGTTTCTGTTCACCTTGTAAATTTCTAACATACATAGTTTATGAAGCAGAGGAGAGTCTTATGAACTGTGTGAAGATGCTATGATTGGCCAGTGAATTAGTAAGGACACATATCCACACATCACTAAACAGCTTATTACCAAAGAACAAAAGTTCTTATAGAAAGTAAGGAAAAAAGCACTTGCAGCACATCCCATTAGACCTTCCCTTGACCTCTAGAGGCATAAGTCAGGGACTGGTTAACCTGTTCATGCCAGGATAAGGAGACCACAAATTTTTACATGGCATTCTTCATTTATACTATCCACTTTTATCACCTTTCCATGAAAACTCATACTACTAATTATTACTGTTTACTTTACATAGAACTGCCTTTGTTATAAAATTAAACTAAGCATCGTTACTGTGACATTCTTATGGGAGTAGGAGGCTAGAAAATAGCAATGTACCTTTTTCCAAATGTCCTTGAATACTATTCAGTTTGTCAGTATTCTAAAAAAACAGTATTTTGGAGATTACAGCTAAAAAGGACTAAATTTTTTCAAACAGTTATTCATCATTTAAAACTCACTTCAGGTTAGTTTATTTAGAGCTCTCCTGATTCCCTATTATTAAGTGAGATTCGCCTTTGTAGTGTTCCTTCACAGTCTTTTAATTTTCATAATTTCCTTGGTCTAAATTCTTCATTTGCAAAAATAGGGAAACTGATTTGACAACTGCAGGATTATCCTTAGAAAATCAAAGGCAGAAAGATTAATGGAGTATATAGAAGACTAGAAGAAAACGAAAACTTCTGTGGAAATCAGTTAGGAGATTTATTTAAAGAACTACAAGTAGATCTACCATTTGATCCGGCAATCCCACTGCTTGGTATTTACTCAAAGGAAGAGAGGTCATTATACAAAAAAGACACCTACACTCACACATTGGTGCAAAGATGTGGAATCAACCTAATTTTTCATCAACTTATCAGAGGTAGAGGAAATGTGGTGTATATATACTAGGGAATACTATTCATCCATAAAAAAGAAAAAAATAATGTCTCTTGCAGCAACTTGGATGGAATTAGAGACTACTATCTTAAGACTATTATCCATCCAGGTTGGGTTTAAGGTCATCTGTAAGCAGAGGTGTAGAGGCACACATCCTGTGTGGAGGTCACAGTTTCTGTGGGACACTATTCAGGAACCATGGTAGTGGCCTCCTCCTCCACTGAGGATAGGGGCTCAGGAACACAAGAACATCTTTACCATTTGTGAAACACTTGCTACTTAATTTCCTGTTTCTATCTCTTCCACCTAAAACATGCGAGTTTCTTGAAGTTAAAGATTTTACAAAGTTGTTTCCTAAGTAAAATGATTTGGGATTAATTTAAAAACTTTTCTATCTTGTTATCCGCTATTTAAGTTCTTATATCATTAAGCCTTGTTATTTCTTCTTCCCAATATTATTTAACTGATTAATTTCTCCTTTCATATTTCCCTTGTCATTTCTCACAGCTGATCCTGATCACCTCATATTTGTGTAACCTCAACAGTCTTTTAATTAACCTCTCTATCTTCAATATCTTGCCTCTTCAAGCCATGCTTTGTGTTACCAGTGGAAGAAAGCAATTTGAACATCATATATGACAGGTAATTTGCAACAGAATGACCATAGATTCAGATAAGGCCAAGGAGTGTGAGAACTAAGGCTTTGAGACGGACTGCAGTGGATGACAGGAATTCCAGCAAGTTTGGTCTGACATCATAGGAGATTCTGGAAGGAGTTAGAAATTTTTGGCAGGATGTATAGACCTTTTATATCGCCACCTTCATTGACTTTTCCACTTTGAACTTTAGATACATTATTTATTTAGATGTTATTTATTTAGATATGTTATTTATTTAGATATGCTATTTAGCATTCTAAAAAGTTGTTATTACATCTGTAAAGTTAACAGTATGAGACCTTATAAGGTTGTCAGCATATTGCCTAGCTCTAGGAGGTATTTAATGAATGTGTTTATTACTTTACTCAGTTAAATGTATTGGCCTTCTGGTCTTTATTTTATTCAAAATTAATCACAACTAATAAAAATTAAAATTAGTTAATTTTGTGATGCATCATAAACTTGTAAGCATTTTTACAAACCAATGTATGAGGTAGGGAAGTTGTTTACACCTATTCTACTAACAAGCAAACCAAGTCCCATAGTTTATAGAATTTACCCCTAAAGTGACCCATAGCCTAATACATGGGTATAAATATTATCTTTCCAACAAATCTGAAAGTTTCTTGATGACACAAAATATTTTTATTTTATTTTCAAAAATATATATCCACAATAAATTAAGCTTTATGATATAGTGATTTAAAAAGCATGAACATCCAGTTCTGCAAAGTATCCTTTATCATAATAAATACAATCAACTTCCACAAACATCTATTTTCTTCTCGGTAAAAAAGGGATAACAACAGCTTTCCTGGTTTGAAGTAAGAATAAATAATGTATAACATTAAGAACACCTAGCATATACGAAATACAAAGCAAATAGTAGTATAATATAAATGAGCAAGAAAGGGTTGCATAATGTCAAATGGATTTTCAAACCATTCTCAATTTAATTAAACCTAGACTCGGATGTTCTACCTTGAAGATGAAAATAGATTTGATATTCCTTTAGAAATTTCAAAAGGAACCAAAAGGAAAGAAAGTGTTTTGAATTAATTTTCTCTCAGAACTTGGCACAAGAAAAAAGTGCTGTGATTCAGTTATCTGAATGTTCTTAAAGATACACGAACTGATATTAGACATTTACGGATGTATTTTATCATTACATGAGAGTTCATTATAGAAAGAATTTGGTACTAAATGAAATTCTGTGTCAATTCTATAATTATCTCAGTTATATAGTTGGGATTTGAAACATAAAGAGAAAATTAGAGTCTTCTTTTCTGAATTTCACATGATGATTGGCATCAATATCTTTATAACTCTATCTAATGATGTTAAGATAGCTTTAACATCTAAGATAGCTTAGATGTTAAAATTTTTTTATGAAGCCGAACTAAAATTTATTTTAATATCAGCTATGCTTAAAAAGCATACCAACATGACAATTTTTATAAAATTGCAGGGAAAATTCTTAATCTAATTCAAAAAATTGACTATCTTTAAGTAAATAAAAGACGATTGACAGGAATTATTTTTAAAAGGCATAAATAGAATAAATTTGGATTATTTTTCAATTACTATGCAGGAAAATACAGAGAGCAAGACAATGCTTTTAACGTTTTCTTTAAATAATCTGTATTTAACAACATATAACAAATAAGGATGTCATTCATATGTATCACATATGAGAGGGACCCCAAGAAGACAGAATTGCTTTTGGTAGGGGGAGCACCTTGTAGTACAGGCTTTTTCTGCTAGGCAGGTGCTCTAGGATCCTGTCGGCTTCAGTGTACCAGCTCGTGTTATGGTGAGAGGCTGAGATCAGCTTTAGCAATTTCTTTTTAATTTGGAGATGTTTTCAACGCCCACTTTATGATGAGTGATTTCCAAGTGCATCTGCCCACACTGCGCTGAGTAATTCTCAGTTTTGTTTTGTTTTTGTTTTCTTAAAAACCAAAAATACGTGACCTTTCCGCTCCAACCTCCCTATCCACCTCATCTTGCTCTGATCGAATTTCTTTTGTTTTCACGGCTGAAAAAAGTTCTCAAATGTATAATGATGTGTATTCACAATCCTACTATTATACAGATAAGTCTTTTTTTATTTTAAAGATGTGGGGCACAATTCAGGGTTAGGTATACAAATGTTCACTCTGCAGGTAGCCTTGTAGACAAGAAGTGCCTCTCTCTTCCCTGGCAGTTTTCTTCAACTGCCAATCCCACGCCTCACCCCCCCGCCTCACCCCCCACAACTTCCCACTACTGCCAATCACTTAAGTGGTATGATAATTGTTCCCTAAAATTCTCTATGCTTCACTCATTCATCTATGTTTAACTTTTTGAGAAACCACCAAACTGTTTCCCACAGTGTTCAAGCGTTCCAAATTTTTCACATCTTCAACAGCACTTGTCATATTCTTATTACTTGTATGTTGCCATTCTAATGTCTTGAAGTGATAATCATAAGTTTGATTTATACTCTGCTGGTCCCTAGGAATATTGAGCTTCTTTTCAACCGCTTGTATATCTTTTTGTTTTTGCTGATGAAAAATATCTATTCGAGTCTTGTACACATTTTTAATTGGATTTTTTCTCTTGTTGTTGAGTTATAAGAGAGTATATTGAGGATGCTAGACATATTGTTTGCAAGTGTGTTATCCAGTTCTGTGGGATATCTTTTCATTTCCTTGATAGTGTCATTTGATGCTCAAAATTTTTAATTTATCCATGTTTTCTTTTGTTGCTTATGCTTTGTGACCGCATCTGAGAATTGCTAGTAATAATTCTCAGGATTCAAGAGGATGTACTCCTACAAATTTGTCCCAGAATTTTATAGTTTCAATATCTATATTCGGGTTCTTGACTGATTTTGAGTTGAGTTTTATATGATGTGAAGTAGTGGCCCGACCTCACTATCTAAAAGTGGACATCTAGTTGTTTCAGTGCTATTCATTAAAGAGATTACTCCTTTTCATTGAAGGGATTTGGCACCCTTATAAAAAATTATTTGGGCACAGATACATGGCTTTATTTCTTTTTAAACATGGTTTTGACTATTCAGATTGTCTTGTAATTTCATAATAATTTGAGAATGAGATTTTCTATCTCTGCAAAGAAGGTAACTAGAATTTTAATAGAGACTGCATTTCATCTGCAGAATTTTTTAGGAAAAAAATCTCATATTAATATTAAATCTTTAAATCCGTGAAAATGAAATGTCTTTGCATTTTTTTAGTTCTCCTTTTTTTTGTTTTAGCAATGCTTTGCAATTTTCCGTGCATAATGTTTTCCTTTAGTACCTCCTTGGTGAGTTCTACTTCTAGATATTCTTATTTATATGTCATATTAATTAAATTTATTTTTGATTATTCATTGCTAGTGTATAGAAACACACCTGATTTGTAATTGCTGATCTTATAACCTGCAACACTGCTGAATTTATTAGCTCTAGTAGTGTGTGTGTTGTATGTTTTTCTGATATTGGCAAAAATCATACCTTTTTATATATTTTTGCTTACTATTTACTTAATTTTTTTCAGTTATTCATTTTCAATTTTTATGTGCCTTTGAATTTAAGACAGTCTCTTTCAGGAAACTTCTTCGATCAGATTATTTTATCTATTCTTTGATTCTGTTTTTTAAATTTTGAACCTAATCCATTTACGCTTAATGTGATTGATGATAAAGAAGCACTTCAAGCTTTTTACTATTTGCTTTTGATAAATTTTATATCATTTTTCTCCTGAAATCTTTAGTGATTGCTTCTTCTGTATTTCTTAGATTTTTTTAAAATGTGCCATTTGGTTTTATTTTTATTTCTTTTTGTGTATATTTTATTTAGTTGCTGTTGGCTAGGTGTGGTAGCTCACAACTATAATCTCAGCACTTTGGAAAGTCAAGGCAAGAGAATTGCTTGAGCCCAGGAGGCCAAGACCAGCCTGGGCAACATAGCGAGACATCATCTTTAAAAAAAGATTTTTTTTAAGTTAGCCAGGTATTGTTGTGTACACATGTAGTTCTAGATACTCAGTAGACTGAGGCAGAAGGATTACATGAGCCCAAGAATTTGAAGCTGCAGTGAGCCATGGTCATGCCACTATGCTCCAGCTTTGGCAACAGAGTGAAGCCCTGACTCAAAAAACAAACATTAAATAAAGAAAATTTATTTATTTATTAATTTTCTTTGAGTCAGGCTGGAGTACAGTAGCATGCTCATGGTCACTGAAACCTTAACCTGCTGGTCTCAGGCAATCCTTCCACATCAGCCTTTCAAGTAGTTGGAACTACAGGTGCACACGACCATGCCTGGCTAATTTTTCTTGATTTGTTGTAGAGACAAGGTGTCACCAACTTGCCTAGGCTGGTCTGGAATCTCTGGACTCAAGCAGTCCTCTCACCTCTGCCTCCCAAAGTGCTGAAATTACAGGTGTGAGCCAAGAAAATTTAGAAATAAATAAACGCATTTATTTCTGGCATTTTACCATTTGTTTTCAATAAATTTTAAATCACTTTTTCCCCGGAATTCTTTAATAATTACTTTTTTGTTTCATAGTTTTAAAATGTTCTATTTAGTTGTATTTTTATTTCCATATATATATATATGTAGTTATTGTCTTGATAGTTATTCCAATAAAATGAGTATCATATATTTTAAAAAATCATACTAGAATTGATAACAGTTTGCTATACCCAGTAAACAGCCCACAGAAACAAACTCTGCTCATATAATGTTCTGGCACCCTTTATGCTATTTTTGTTACAAGTTACATTTTTTAATACATTGTGTCCATTAACATGTTTATAATTATAGTTTTATGCATTTATTTTCAAATTCTATAATAAATAGTGGAATTACAAACCCAAATTGCAATAGTACTAATATTTTTATTAACTTATGCAATTGCCTTTGCTGAAATTATTTTTTCACAACTTTGAATTATAGTCTAGTGTCTTTTCAATTCAACTTGAAATAATTTTTTTAGCTTTTCTGGTATGGAACATTTTATAATGCGAGAATTAACTTTATTTTTTCTTAATCTGGAAAAGTTTAATTTTTTTTCTTAATATGTTTTAAACAAATATAGAATTTTGATTTTCTATGTTTTAAAATTTTTACACTCTAAATTTTGATTCTGGCCTCCATGGTTTCTGATGAGAAATTGGCTACTCATTATACTGAGAACTTTTACACATGGTATGTAATATTCTGTCTTGCTAAAACTTTGTCTTTGTCTTTTGAAACGTTGATTACAATGTCATTTGGTAACTATTTCTTGGAGTTCATCATGTCTGACATTCACTAAACTTCTTGGATGTATACATTCGTTTCGTCACATTTGTAAATATCTTAGACTTTATATTCTAAAATATTTTATTCTCCTTTCTCTCTCTTCTCTTCTTCTAGTTCTATAATGTCTATGTTGGTGTGCTATTATTTTCTACAGTCTTTGTTCATTTTTGCCAGAGTCCAGCTCCAGTGGGTCAGGATTTCTTGAAGGAGGGATGGCATCGGCACAGGAGAAAAAATATGGACACTGACTCTGCTGCAAGCAGGACAAATGCCAATTTATTGTCTTTTTCAACTCCTTTTATACCCTAGATTTTGGCTTGAGACGAAAACATGTTTTTCATTTTCAAGGCAATCAGTTTCAATTTAATGGACTGGTCTGGCAATGTATCTTTGTTCATCCTGTTTTGATGTTAAAAAATTATCATCCTAAACATTAACTATAAATCTTATAAACTCCTAACATTTTCTAATGATTATCATTTCTTCATGTCCATTCAAAACTTACTTATTTCTATAACTATTACATCATAAATCACTACCAAGTTCTAAGCACTATAATTGTTACATAGATTAACAAGTTACATCTGTGACCTTCACACAGTAATTTGCAACTAGCTGGGGTAAAACAGTATTCTCAAGGTTTTTTAACTGCAGCTGGCCTGACTAGTTTTCCATAATGTCACACCTGGCATTTAATCTGTGCCAGTTATCCCCTGTTAGGGAGACTGGGCTTTAATGTTTGTAAAAAAAAAAAAAGTGTCTCCAGGGCTCAAGTAATCTCAGTTACAATCTCTAACCAGAATTGCACACCTCCTTAACAAAGGGAAGTAAAGGCAAGGATGCGCTAATATTTATGTGATTGTTAATTTCTTAAGCATAGTATACCACATGTAGAAATTAAGAAATTAAGTAAATATAATTTTTGCATTGGCATTCTTCCTAAAAATACAAATATTTAGGAAGAATGACAAATTTCTCAAATTTCTCCAATTAGTCATCAATCAGGTGAAATAAAATCTTGCAAGTGATTAGCTACCCACACATGATATTTTAAATCGCGATTGATAATTTCCTGGCAAGGCCAGTGAGTTCCCTGACAAACATTAAATCGAGCACCTTCTGAATTTTTACAATTTTCTCAACTCCAATGTTTAATCAAGTGATTGTGTGATCTCATACCAGGAGTCTGGGGACATGGAAACCTAGGGAGGAATTCAAATGAAGGGAGGGTTATTTTTCCATGAATTCCCCTCTTGTTTTTTTGCAAGGGGTAGTGGAGGCATGAGTGGAATCTTGCTTTCCATCCTCAGACTGTACAGAACTTTTCAGGTGCACTAATAACAAAAGTAGAAGAAGCAAGGGTCCCAGCTGCCCAGGTTCGCTTTGCGACCCGGGGTCTTCAGCACCCTGGACTTTGTCAGCAGGCAGGCCTCCATGGCTGGCTCCCAACACGTTTTCCTACATTTAAAAAAATTCTGCACCTTCAAATTTACTAATTATTTTTTCGGACCAGGCAAATTTGTTACTGATAACCCTAGTGAATATTTATTTCAGCAATTGCACTTTTTATCTCCATCATTTTTATCTTTTCTTTTATTAACTTCCTTCTGTTAAAAATATGTTCTGGTTGTTTAAACATTGTTTTCTTTGGGGTTTTTTAAGTTATTTTTCAGTGATTTCATTAAGTTCACCAAGAACATTATTTCTACCATGATAAAATAAACATGATATACTTTTTTCCATTTTTTAGTGTACAGTTAAATAACGTTAGGTACATTCACTCTTTGTGCAACAAACACAGCCATATATTTCCAAAATGTTTTGCTGTTCCCAAGCTATTATGCTACCTAGGAAACAACTCCTTGCTTTCCCCTCCACCAAGTATGTGGGGTCCACCATTCTTTCTGTCTCTGTGAATTCAACTATTGTATACACATCAAGAAAGTAGAAACATACAATATTTGTTCCTTTGTGACTGGATGATTTCATTTAGTATAATGTGCTCCAGGAAAGTATGCTGAAGCATGCATGGGTCAGAACGTCCTTTCTTTTCAAAGCTGAATTATTTTCCTTGTTAAATATCACCACATATTGTTTATCCATTCATCTATTAGTAAACATTTGGGCTGATATCACATTGTGGCTACTGTAAATAGTGCTGTTATAAACATCGGTATGTAGATGTTTATTGTATCCCCTGCTTTCATGTCTTTGGTGGAAATGCTTGATTACATGCTAATTTTCTGAGTAATTTCCTTATTTTTTTTCCACAGCAACTGCAGCATTTACATTGTCAATAGCGATGCACAAAGATTGCCATTTTTCTACATTCTCACGAGTACATATTTTTCTGGTTTTTGTTATATAATAATAGCCTCCCTAAATGGATATGCAGTGGTATCTCTTTGTGGTTTTGATTTGCATTTACCTCATGATTAATCAAGTTGAGCACTTCTGTGAGCTTTTTGTCTTATGTACAAAATTTGTATTTGTACAGATTTGTATATTGTTCTTTAAGAAATGTCTATTCAAGACATGCTATTTTTTAATTAGTATGTTTGGGTTCTAGTTATTGAGTTTTGAAAGCGATTTACACTTTTATCGATTCCTCAGAAGATATTTAAATTGCAAGTATTTTCCTGATTTCATGAGGTGCCATGTTACTGGGTTGATAGTGTTTTTTCATAGACAAGAGCGCTTAACTTTGGCTTTCAATGAATATTTTTTCCCTCTGGACTGTGCTTTTGATGTCACATCTAACAAATCATTGTCAAACCTAATTTCATGAAGATTTTCTTCTTTGTTTTCTTCTAAGTGTTTCATAGCTTGAGCTCTTATGTTTAGGATTATCATACTAGTGTAGTTAATTTAATATATATGGAAAATTAATTAATTTCATTAATTTCCTAATGCCTTCTGTGTAAAAGATTATGATCCTTCCATTAAATAATCTTGACACTCATATTGCTATCATTTTACTATATATGAAGTGTTTATTTAGAGAATTTCTGTTTTGTTGCATTGTGGCTGTATCTGTTTTTATGGCAATGACACATCACAATAACTGTAGTTTGTAGTAAGTTTGAAATCAGAAAGCATGTGATCTTTCATTTTTTTTCTTTTCTTTTTTTAAATTGTCTTATCTATTTGGGCTCCCTGTGGTTACACATAACATTTAGAATAGCTTTTTTTTTATTTTTGTAAAGTAAATTATTGAGTTTAATATAAATTATATTGATTCTGTAGGTTACTCTGGGTAGTATCATCCTTAGAAATTTAAGTCTTCTAATTCCTGATCATGAGATATATTTTTATTTACCTATGTCTTCAATTTATTTCACCCATGTTGCTTTTATTTTTCAGAGTACAAGGATTTGTCTTCTTGATTAAGTTTCTTCAAGGAGTTTATTGTTTCAACATAGAAATTCAACTAATTTATGTGTATTGAGTTTTTTATCTTGCAACTTCATTAAATTTATTTATTACCTTAAATACTCTTGTTGTGGAAGCTATAAGGTTTCATCCACATAAAATCAAGTAATTTGCAAACATAGACACTTTTACTTTTTTCTTTCTAATTTACATATATTTACTTATTTTTGCCTCATTGAATATTTAGATTTATGTACTTGTTTTTACCTGCTTGTTTGAACTTTTAATGCAATGTTGAATAGGAATGGTGAAAGTAGACATTTCACTCTTAGTTCTGGTATTTAGAAAAAAATAGCCCAGTCTTTCAATACTAAGTTTGAAACTGTTTCTGTGGCTCTTTTAAATATGTTCTTTATCATGTTAATTACATTTCCTTTTATATCTCACTTTTCTGTGTGTTTTTATAATAAAAGCAAGGTGAATTTTGCTTTGTCTTTCTCAAATGAGCTGAGGACTGTGTTTTTTACCTTCATTCTATTATTATAATGTAATCAACTGATTTGTATATGTTGAATGATCTTACATTCCTAAAATAGATCCCACTTGATCATGGAATATAATGCTTTTAGTATGTTGCTGAATTAAGTTTGCTAGTATTTTCTTGAGAATTTTTGCATTAGCATTCATAAGGTGTGAAGGTCTGTCATTTTCTTTTCTTGTAGTGTCTTTGTTTGGTTTTAGTGTCTGGCAATGCTGGTCTTACAGTATGAGTTGTGCATTTTTTTTTTTTTAATCATTGCTCTAGGAAAATTAATAGACATACTTAACTCAATAAAACCTATTTTAAATAATTAATATACTACTAATGCATAATGTAGAATAAATAATGTGTACTACTGATATATTAACTAACAGTTTATTTTTTATTTACCCCAGCCTCATCCTGTTTTCCCTCTGTTTCTCCCTCTCTGTATGTGTACACACACACACACACACACACACACACACACACACACACACACACACACGCACAGACTCCCAAAAACAAAATTTATTTATAAAAGATTGTATATTTATTCTTACATGTTTAAACTTCAGACACATTCTAAGTACCTGCCATTGATGAAGTACACCATTTGAGAAGCTTTTTCTACTGCTCAAAACAGTTTTTGGACTCATCAGTTTTGATGCCTTTTAATGTTTCTGTCGTTTTCTGTTTCACCTCTTCCACGTCAGCAAAACGTTTCCCTTTTAGGACATTTTAAAATCCTGGGACGAAAAAAAAAAAAATGTTGCTCTGGGTGAGATTGGGTAAATAGAGTGGGTGGGGTTTTTTTTTTGGTCAAAAACGGTTGAACACTCGACACAGTGTGGGCAGGTGCTTGCATAAATCACTCATCATGAAATGGGCAAATACCTTAAAAGAATATCAAAAATAAAATTTGCTGAAGTCAAATGCAACCTCTCACAACACCACAAATAGGTACACTGTTGCCAATGTGTTCCTATAATATTTACCTAGCAGAGGAACCCTGTACTACAAAAGGTCTGCCCACCAAAAGATAATTCCAGTTTACTTTGGGTCACCCCTCGTGTGTGTGTGTGTGTGTGTTTGCATGTATCTATGTATGTATGTATTTGCATGGACAGTCCCTGACTTATGATGGTGTTACTTATAAATTTTTGACTTTACAATGAGTGTATTGGGGTATTAAATGTTTTCTCAGCTTATGACATTTTTGAACAACAATGGATTCATTGAGATGTAACTCCACAGTAATTTGAGAAGCATCTGTTTGTGTATATATACAATTGACCCATAAACAAGATAAAGGTTAGAGAAACTGATGTTTCACAATCTTGAAATCTTTGTATGCATTTTAACTCCCCCCAAAGTTAGCTACTAATAATATACTGTTGACCAGAAACTTTACTGACAATGTAAGCTGTTAACTAACACACATTTTGTATTTATATTTATTATATACTATATTATTCTAATAAAGTGAGCTAAAGAAAAAAATGTTAAGAAAAGTATAATACGAATAAAATATATTTCATATTTATTGAGTGCAAGTGAATCATTTTAAAGGTCTCTATTCTCATTGTCTTCATATTGAGTAGGCTGAGGAGAAAACTGAAGAGGAGGTGTTCAACTTGCTGTATCTGGAGTGGCAGAGATGGAAGAAAATCCACTTATAAGTGAGCCTGTAAACTTCAAACCTGTGTTTGAAAGGTAAACTGTATATATATATATATATTTTTTTCTGATTATGACCATCTCAGTTGATATAAACAAAGCAAAAGTCCCCCCACTTTTAAGATAAAAAGAAAAGCTTAACAAAGTAAGAAGAGAAGGAATTTTATTCAACAACCTATAGGTCATATGTAAAAACCTGAAAGACAGCATTTTCATACTCACCATTAAGGGACTGAAAATATTTCACCAAATATGTACATATATGTATATGTTCATGCATTATACAGCACAAAATATAGTAGTGACATTTTTGCTTTAAACAATAATTCATACATAAGCTTAAAGAACTTGAGACATATAAAGAAAGTTGTTGGGAGCGGGCCACGGAGGCCCACCTGAACGTTAGGGATCAAGGTGGGCCATGGACCCCGGGACCACTAGGATGCATTCGGGAGCTGTTGACCCCATTCCCTCCTCCCTTTTTCATTTTAGCCAAAAGGATCTCTGCCCACCTAAGCAGAAGGCTCTGTGACTGTGACAGGCATGGCTCACTCGAGAAACTCATTGTTCCTGTTTCCCATGAACTGCAGTTTCAGCTTAGGTATTAGATATAATTCAAACTCAAGTCACATTTGAAGCCTTCTATACGGTGCAAGCTTCTTTATAAGACGTAAAAGTATATTTGTAGAATTAGTATATACATATGGAGAGCTGTTTTCAGCTTTAGATGGTATAGATGATTATCTAGAGTTACCAGAAATGGCCCAACGTGAACTTAGGGCTGGGCCATGTTCCTAAGGGCCCAGCATGCACTTTGAACTGGGCTGCATTCTTTTAAACTGGTTTTAGCTACGGTTAGTGTAGGGTTTTTCTACTTATTATAGAAACTGAATTTATTTTACTCATAGAAAGTATTGTAGAATAGGTCGTGCTAACGTCAGGGAATTATGTTAGTTCAAGCATGATGAAACACGATATTTTGAGGTTTAGTAAGAATACAGCTAACTTTAGAAATTTCATTGTTCCCATTTTCTACTATTGTGGTTTTGGCCTTAGTACAATTTACAGTTTATACTTGGGTTTTATTTTTGGAAGCTTTATTGCTGATGATCAGCTTTATATATTAGGATTAGGAATTAGAAACTTTTATAGAAGTTAAGATAGATATATAAGATTTTAGAACAGCCATTTTGTTAAGAGGTTGTAATCAATTGTTCATAGAAACGACCCAGCATGATTTTTGTTGTTGTTGTTGTTGTTTTGAGTTGGAGTCTCACTCTGTCGCCCAGACTGGAGTGCAGTGGCCACTCCCGGCCACCGCAGCCTCAACCTGCTGGGCTCCGGCGATCCCTCCAACTCAGCCTTCCAAGTAGCTGGAATTACAGGCATGGGCTACCACGCCCAGCTGATTTTTTGATTTATTGTAGAGATGAGGTCTCGCTGCCCAGGCGGGTCTCGAACCCGCGGGCTCAGGCAATCCACTCACTTCAGCCTCCCAAAGGAGCGGGATTACAGGCTGAGCCACCGAGCCTGGCCAGCATGATCTTTTGACTGGGCCACATTCTTTGGGAACTGGGTTGGGCTATAATTAAGAGTTTCTGTAGTGTAGGCAGAATAGGGTAAAATAGAAAGGAATTAAGATTTAAGTTAGTCATTAGGTATTGTGTATGCATAAGTTTTAAAAGTTATTGATCATTGGAATATTATGATGTTAGAAATTGTTGTGTTGCTTTTGAGGAATATTAACCAAACATGAGGAACAGTGAGATAATTTTGGGATTGTCCTTCCTCATGCTTGAGGAAACACCCAGTGGGTGGGGGGATGTCCCTCATCTACCTGGCTTTGGGTTCATGTAATGTCTTGTGATTCTCCTTCCTCATGCCTGAGGAAACACTTGGTGGGTGGGTGATGCCCCTCATCCACCTGGTTTTTTGTTCACATGAAAGTCTTATGATTCAACTTGTGAAAATTTGGGATAATAGCCTTACAGTTCGTCCCATTAAACGGTTTCTGCACCAGACAGAGTCCAGTCTCTTTATTTCTCCCCTCTTTCTTTCTTTCTTTTTAATATCTATCCCTACAGAATTGCCGACACTGCCACACCTTCCAAGGGACCCCCTAAATCTCTCTTCAGGGACTGGCCCCCTGCAGAAAATATGTATTTGTATATAGAGAGATACTTAAATATTTATAATATATTTATTATGTATTTTATTCTTTATTCTTTCCAATAACTTTGAGTTCATAAATTGGTAACTTTTATTCTGTTCAATTATATATTTTGAAGAATTTGTTAACATGTTTAGCAATTCTTGTCTGCTAGTGATAAATTCTCTCAGCTTTTAATTTTTGAAGTATCACTATTTCTGATGCCACAGCTGCTCTGCTTGGACACTAGTGTTTCTGGGGGTGCAGAAACCGAGCACCATTTTCTTAAATCCACAGAGCCCTTCTGGGGAAGAAGCTGCTAGGAGTGAGTGACGGCTCCAGGCTCTGCCTTGTCACCACAGCACCTGGATGGACCCTGGCAGAAAGGGCCATGGAGGGAGCACCATGAGGGAGCCAGAGGCAGAGCCCCACTGGAGAAGACAAAACAGGCATGGTGCCACCATCTTGAAAACCAGGCAGGAAAGTACTCGGGCTCTCCCACCAAGAAGCAACAGACCTGATCTCTGTGACCAGCAGGTCAACTACTCTGGAGTCCATAGTGAACCAGAGGGAATATCCAGAGGGACAAGATGAATGTCGAGTCTCAGGAGCCCTGTCCTCAATCCCGATTCAGTTGTGAGACAAAGGATGCAACCAGAAAAGGATAAGGAAGACCCCCCCCAAGAGATCAGCAGTGAATCCTGGGCTGAAACAACAGCCCTTCACCCCAGCAACCCTCTGAACATCAGACCCACATGGCTGAGGCACAACAAAGAGGGGCAAACCCAGGTGGAGCCTAGATGTCAGCCACCATAGAAGAAGTCCACTCCAAAACAAGCCTGGCTGGGCTGCCCCCGACCAGCACCTAGGGAGGGGCAATTCCACACCTCCCTACCAGAGGGGATGCCCCTGACTGTATGAGAGTGGGAGGGCAAGACTGATGCCCCACTCCCCACTCATCTCCATGCTTTCCTCCCACCCCCTAGGCCATGCGTTGGGGAGATGATGAACACGGTCACAGCCCTGCAGGAGGGAGCAGATCTGCTTACCCATGAGTAGGTGAGAGGAAAAATTACAGAACCTGCCACAAGAGCGCACTTGTGCACAGAATTTATTTTTATTCCTTTTTCTTTGTGTGTGAATGTGTATGTGAAGATCTGATTTGCATCCTACGCCCCCCCCCCACTTTTTTCTTTCTTCTTATTTCTTTCTCTTCTTTCATTTTTGGTTTTATTTTTCTGTAGATACATTAACGATTGAGTGTTCATCTTTCAGTTTTTTCATTTTTGTTCTTCTCATTTTAGAGTAATGTGTATGTAAATGTGTCTGTGAGGGTTCAATTTGCATTCCCTCTCTTATCTCTTCTCCTTTTTTTCTTTTTGCCTTCTTCATTTTTCATTTTTTGTTGGGTGTGTGTGTGTGCATGTTTGGTTTTCCTGGGGGTTTTGTGTTTTTTGTTTTCTTCCTGTTTGTTTTGTTTTTTGTTTGTATTTGTGTATGTGTTGTTACTGTTTGGGGCTTGGATTTTTGCCTTTGTTTTTTAGTGTTTCTATCACTATTTTTAAATTATTTTTGTCCAATTTATTTCATTATACTTTTCTCTGTATTCTTTTATGTTAGTTTATCATGGACTCAGGGGGTCCACACACATACTCAATGTATTGCTATATAGAGTGGTGAGGGGTGGGTCCCAGGAAGCCCATTCCCCAGTCAGTGAACATTGTGATTTGCAAGTAGTCTCTGAATCCTAACTACTCATCCTCCACCTTATTTTACTCACAAAACTGAAAGATAGGAAAGCTTCCCAACCCCAGCCCTGTTTCAAAATTGAATAAATTCAGAGCCCTGATCAGGGAAGAATAGCAGGCTGAGCAAACATCAGAAATGGAAGTTCTTCACACTCCTACTGAATAACAGAACTAAAGAGAAAGGTCAGAGATCTGTCACCAATGAGAAAAAAATCAATGCAAGAACACAGGCAATTCCCAGTGTACCAAAGACACAGTGCCTGCAAAGTTAGATCTCAGAACCCAAACAATGGACATCACCAGTGCCTGGCCCAAGAATACAACAGGGATTAGGGAATGGATGAAAAGAGTGAATAAGACTCCAGAAAGACAAGATGCAGCACTGAAAGAATTTGTAATAGAGATTTTAGTTATAAAAACTTCATCCAGGCCAGGCTCAGTGGCTTAGCCTGTAATCCCGTGCTTTGGGAGGCCGAGGTGAGTGAATTGCCTGAGCCCGCGGGTTCGAGACTCACCTGGGCAACTTGGCAAGACCTCATCTCTACAATAAGTCAAAAAAATTAGCTGGACGGCGGTAGCGCACGCCTGTAGTTCTGGCTACTTGGAAGGCAGAGGTGGAGAGATCTCCGGAGCCCAGAATGTAGAGGGTACAGTGGCCGGAAGCGTGCCACTGTGCCACTGCACTCCAGTCTGGGTAATAGAGTGAAACTCCAACTCAAAAAAGAAACTTCATCCAGGAAATAAATAGCAACATGACAAGCATATAAAGCAGAATTAATAAAGCAGAAGAAAGAATCTCAGTGCTTAAAGACCAAAACATGGAATTAAGCCAATGTGCAAAAAAATAGAAAGCTCAGAAAGAAAAAACAAAGCCTTCAAGAGAAGTGTGATTATATCAAGAGGCCGAACTTATGCCTGATTGGTATCCCATAAGAAGAAATGGAAAAGAGAGCATCTTGTATTTTAGAAGGTTATCCAATAAAACTTTTCGCATCTCACCAACGATACAATCATCCAAACACAAGAGATACAGAGAACCCCCACAAGACATCAAATAAGAAGAATAACCCCTAGACACATAGTAATTTGCCTGTACTAAGTACAAAAGAACAAATCCTAAAGGCAGTGAGAGAGAAAGGGCAGACTTACTGAAAAAGACCATTTAAAATAGCAGCAGACCTATCAGCAGAAACATTACAAGATAGATGGGTCTGGACTCCAATTCTCAAAGTCCTCAAAGATAAACAATTTTTCAACCAAGAATTTCCTACCCAACCAAGCTCAGCTTCATCAGCAATGGAGAATTAAAATCCTTCCCAGACATCCAATCCAGAAGAGTACATGCAACTTCTAGACCAGCTCTACAGAAGATGTTTAAAAGAGTATTATGTGCAGAGGGGAAAAAAAAGAATGACCACACACTTACCAAGAATACAGGAGAACACAGAATCAACAGAGAAAACATCGTGACTGCAAACTTAAACACACACACATGCATCAACCCAAAATGTAAAATTAAAAAAAGAAAAGTATACCTAACCCTGAATTATACTCCACAATTTTAAAATAAAAAATTTAAAGGTGAAAAAAAAAAAAACTTTATGAGAACCTCATGACAGGAATAAGCAGTCATATTTCAATAATTGGCCTGAATGAGAATGAACTAAATGCACCACTGCAAAGACAAAGAATGGCAAACTGGATTTTTTAAATGACCAAATAATCTGCTGAATCTAGGAAACACATCTCACCACCAGGAATGCCCAGACTCAAAGCTAGAGGATAAAAAAATGAATTTTCAGGTGAACGGATCACAAAAGAAGGCAGGAGTTGCAATCTTAATATCAAGCAAAACAACCTTTAAGCTATGATAAAAATTCAATCTGTCTATAGGAAGTATTCATCCTAAACATATATACACCCAACACAGGAGCACCAGTGTTTACAAAGCAACTACAAAGTAAACTAAAAAAAAAAGATATGGAGTCTAGCTCTACCATAGCTGGGTACTTAAATACCCACTAACAGTCCTAGCTAGATCATTGAGACAAAATATCAACAAAGAGATCTGGAACCTAAATCTGACATTAAATGGACTTTAATAGATACCAACAGAACACTCCACCCCAAAACCACAGAATATTCATTCTACTCATCACCATGTGGAACATACTCTAAGATCAATAATATCCTCAGTAATAAATCAAGCATAAACAAATTTCATAACATCAACTACTGGCATGCATCTTCTCAGAACACAGTGGAATAAAAATAGACATCAATGTTAACAAAATTCTATCAAAACCCACAAAGAAATGGACACTAAATAGTATGATGCTGGGGAAACACAGAAATCAAAACAGAAATTAAAAGATTCATAGAAACAAATGAAAATGAAGAAATATACCAATAAAACCAATGAGATGCCATCAAAGAAATACTAAGAGAGGAATTTAAATCTCTATGAACACAACATGTCAAGAAAATAGACATATCACAAGTTAACAGCCTAACAAATCACCTAAGAGTGCTAGAAAGGCAAGACCACCAAAAACGAACAGCAGAAGAATCCAGATCCCCAAATATGAGACCTAGAAGACAAAAATATGATAGAAAAATGATCAATGAAACAAAAAAATTGTTCTTTGAAAAGATAAAAAAGACTGTTGGACTCCTATCAAGAATTACCAAGACAAAGAGTTAAAAAAACAAATAAACACAATCAGTAACACAAAAGATCAAATCACAATTAACCTAGAAAAAATACAAAAGAATATCAGAAATTAATATGCACACTTACATGGAAACAAACTCGAAAAAAAAAATGAAATGGAGAATTTTCTGACATCACACAACTTCCCAAGGTTGAAACAAGATGACATTGAGACACTAAATACACCAATAATAACCAAGGAAATTAACTTCATCATAAGAAAACGATCTACAAAAAGAAAAAAATCCGGACTTGGTGGCTCAGCCTGTAATCCCGTGCCTTTGGGAGGCTGAGGTGAATGGATTGCCTGAGCCCACAGGTTCGAGACCCACCTGGGCAGCAAGACCTCATCTCTACAATAAATCAAAAAATCAGCCGGGCGTGATAGTGCGTGCCTGTAATTCTGGCTACTTGGAAAGCTGAGGCGGAAGGATCGCCGGAACCCAGCAGGTCGAGGCTGCGGTGGCCGGAAGCAGCCACTGCACTCCAGTCGGGCGACTGAGTGAGACTCCAACTCAAAAAAAAAAAAAAAAAAAAAAAGCCCTGGAGCAGATGGCTTTCCAGCAGAATTCTACAAAGCATACAAGGAGAAGCTGATATCAATCCTATTGAAAGTATTACAGGCAATTGAGAAAGATGAAATTCTCCCCAAAACATTTTATGAAGCTAACATCACACTGATACTCAAACTGGGTAAAGAGTCAACAAAAAAAGAGAACTACAGGCCAATATCCCTGATGAACATAGATGCAAAAATTCTCAAAAAAACTTCTAGCAAATTGGATCCAAGAACATATCTCATAAATTGTCCACCATGAACAAGTAGGTTTCATACTTGGATTAAACATCCACAAGACCATAAATGTAATTAAATACATCAAGAGATTAAAAAAATAAGAACCACCTGATTATATCATTAGGTGTAGAAAAAGTATTAGATAAAATCCAGCATCCCTTCTTGATAAAAACTCGAAAACCTAGGTATAAAGGGAAAACAGTTCAAAATGTTAAGAGCCATCTATGATAAACCCACAGCCAACATATTGCTAAATGGACAGAAATTTGAAGCATTTTCCTCGAAAACCAGAGTAAGCAACTCTTACCCTTCCTGTTCAACACAGTGTTGGAAATCCTAGCCAGAGCAATCAGACAAGAGAAGTAAATCGGGGTACCCAAATAGGAAAAGATGAAGCCAAGTTATCCCTCTTTGCTGAATATATGATGCTATAGCTTAAAAATCCAAGAGAATCTGTCAAAATCCTCCTTGCATTGATAAAGGACTTTAGCGAAGTCTCAGCATATAAAATAAATGTGCAAAAGACAGTCACATTCTTACATACCAATAATAAACAGGCAGAGAGCCAAATAGAAAACACAAACCAGCCTGTAATCCCACGCCTTTGGGAGGCTGAGGTGAGTGGATTGCCTGAGCCCGCGGGTTCGAGACCCTCCTGGGCAGCGAGATCTCATCTCTACAACAAATCAAAAAAAAAAAAAAAAAAAATCAGCCAGGCGTGGTAGTGCATGCCTGTAATTCTGGCTACTCGGAAGGTTGAGGAGGAAGGATCACCAGAGCCCAGCAGGTCGAGACTGCAGTGGCTGGAAGCGGCCACTGCACTCCAGTCTGGGCGACAGAGTGAGACTCCAACTCAAAAAAAAAAACAAAACACAAACCCATTCACCATAGCCACACACACAAAAAAACCCTTGGCATCTTCTTAGCTACAGAAATGAAAGATCTTTACAACAAAAACTACAAAACACTGCCTAAAGAAATCAAGGAATACACAAATGAAAAAAAAAATCCATGCTCATGAATAGAAATAATCAACATTGTTAAGATGTCCATCCTACAAAAGGCAACCTACAAATTCAAAACAATACCCATTAAATTAACAACATCATTTTTCTCAGACCTGAAAACGACAATACAGACATTCACAGGGAAAGATAAATGACCATGAATAGTCAAAACAATCCTCAGCAAAATAAAAACAAAGTGGAAGATATCACACTTCCATATTTGAAACTTTATTATAAGACTGCAATAATCAAAACAGTCTTGTTGGTACGAGAATGGGTATATTGACCAATAGAACAAGATTGAGATTCCAGAGGCAAAACTTTAATCTCTCAATAACTCATCTTCAACAAAGCCTCCACTAACAGCTACTAGAGAGAGGAGATCCTCCTCAGTAAATGGTGCTGGGAAAACTGGCTGACCACATGCAGACAATTGAACAGGACCCCTACCTATCACCATACACAAAAATCAACTCGAAATAGATCAAAGACCTAAATGTAAAGCCTCAAGCTATACAAGTCTAGAAAACACAGGAGGCACCCTTACGGGAACTGAAATAGGCGACCAATTCCTGATCAAAACCCCAAAAGACCATGCCATAAAAGATAACACAGACAAGTGGGACCTCATTAAACTGAGAAACTTTTGCAAAGCAAAATAAATCAAGAGAGTGGAAGACAGCCCGCAGAATGTGAACAAATGTTTGCCCACTGTATATCTGACAAAGGCCTAATATCCAGTATTTATAAGGAACTCAAACATGTCAATAGGAAAAAAAACAACAGTCCCATTAAGAAGTGGGCAAAAGACACTAATGGACATTTCTCAAAAGAAGACATTCAGGGAGCCAACAGACACATGAAAAAGTGCTCAGTCTCACTAGTAATCAGAGAAGTGCAAATCAAAAACAAATTGAAATACCACCTAACCCCAGTAAGAATGTCTATCATTAATAAAACAAACAACAACAGGTGGTAGCAAGGGTGTGGAGGAAAGGGAATGCTTCTACACTGTTGGTGGGAATGCAAGTTAGTTCAACCTCTATGGTAAACAGTAAAGTGATTCCTAAAACAACTAGAAATCGACCTTCCATACAACCCAACCATCCCCCTACTGGGAATATACCCAGAGGAACTCAAACCATTCTACAAAAAAGATACCTGCACATGCATGCTTATTGCAGCACTCTTCACACTAGCACAACCATGGAACCAACTGTGCTGCCCATCAAAACCAGAGATTAAAAAAAAATGTGGTCCTTATACATGATGGAATATTATGCAGCCATCAAGAAGGTCACCTTTATGGACTTTGCAGCAGCAACTTGGAGGGATTTGGAGTCTATCATACTCAGTGATCTATCACAGAAACCAAGAATTGAGTACCACATGTTCTCACTCACAAGTGAACCCTAAAACGTTTTCCGTAATACTGTAAGAAAGGAATTGGCAGTAGCTGGAAACTGCTGGGCAGGGGGTGCACATGACATCAATTAGGGTCCCTGATCTCAAACCAGGCAAAGTGGGGACCAAAGGGAGGTCCAAACTTTTCCTGTACAGTGACCACTTACATACCTAATCTGGAATTGTACCCCACATCTTTACAATAAAATTTTTTTTAAAAATCACTATTTCACCCTCTAATTCAGGTTTGCTGTGTATTAAAATAATCTGGGTTGACTGTTTTGTTTGTTTGTTTGTTTGTTTCATCATCATGGAGACATTATTTCAGCATTTTATGGCCTCCATACTTTATGATGAGCTGAAGCCATCATTTGTATTATTGCCCTCCTATGTGTAATTGTTGGATTTCCTTGGACTGCTTTCAAGATAGCCTCTTAATCTCTGGACTTTAGCAGTTTAACATGGTTACAACCACTTGTGAGTTGGTTCTGTTTTTGATTCCATCATCTTTTTCTTTTGAAGTACATATTTCTTCTTGTTTTTTTAAGTTGATATTTTTGTTAATGTTATAAAATTATAGAGTATTATTTTTTCAATTTTATGTATCTGCTTCATTCTGTTTCTCTTCTTTCAATAACATATACCACCTAATATTTGAAGTAAGCCTAAAGTACACTAAGGGTTTTTTGGAATCACTGATATGTTTCTTTCTGATTTTCCTATTTACTTATTTTAATAATAGTAACTCTGCTATCTCCAGTCTTATTAAATTTGTTCAATATATTTTATTCTGTTTTTCACTTAGCATGTCAGCTCTAGAACTTTAAGTTCATTTTTTAATATAAATTTATAAAACTCTGCTTTGATTCACTACCTAAAATTAAGCATATATCTTTAATCCAGGCTGGAGTACAGTGGCACAGTCATAGTGATCATAGTTTGCTGTTGATTCAAATTCCGGGTTTCATGTGATTTCCACTTCTCAGCCTCCTAAGTAGCTAAGACTACAGGTGCATGCCACCACTCTTTGCAATTTTTTTTTTTTAAATTTTTGGTAGAAATGGGGTCTCACTTTGTTGCCCAGCCACGTCTCAAACTTCTGACTTCAAGCATTCCTCCCACCTTAGCCTCCAAAAGTGCTGGGATTACAGACATGAGCCCCCATATCCAGCTTAATTAAACATATGTATTTCTTTAAGTTCTGGAATATGTTTCCAGTAGCTTTTTGCTAACTGTTATCTGCTAATTACTAAATTGGATCTTAATGAGATAGATGTGTATTGCCTTTAAGAAATTAGTCTTGGGTGTGAGCCATATTTTCTGTTTATTTGCCTTTTTTATAATTTTAATGGCATATTAGATATGCTTTAGAGACTTTGTGTTCTGCTATGTTTTTCTGATAAATAGTTCTATAATTGATGTCATTCTACAAGGTTTTTAATTTAGCTTGATTTATACTCCAAATTCTGTTCACAGATGTCATTCAGCTGAAATCTCTCTTCCATTTTTTTATTATTCAGTTTCCTTATTCTGGGTTCTGTGGGGTCACTCCTATGTATGCATATTTGGCAATCAGAAAAGTATTTGATAAGTGGCTTCCATGATTGGATCTGCGGGCCCAATCCCTCTCTGTTTCATTTCCTTCCAAGACCACCCCCAGGGTTTTCTGACTGTTCTGCCAGCCATAAGCTCCCGTCTAATACCTCAAGCCAGTAAAACGGTGGTTTTTCTATAGCTTGTGTAGTCAGGCAAACACCACAAACTTGTAAATCTGACCTGCCTAATTTCTCCTTCAAAAGGCTACTGCCATCTTTGTTGCCCTCCTATTCTATCAAATAGACCCTTCAAAAATGTTTGTCCAGATTTTATAGTTGTTTTGTGTTGGAAGACTGACCAAACATACTCATCATTTGCCAATTGATTGAGCTTTAATTGCAATTATGCTTTTAGTTTATTTCTGGTAATTACATTATTTCTCCAATCCACTTCTCAATTCTTTGTAGTTCCTTGTTGCATATTCTTTGAAGCTAATTTTTTTTCTTTATGTGCACTTAACAGAGTCATATTTAAAATCCTTAAAGTCTTATACTGTTTTGTAGCTGTTTCTGCTGGTTCTTTTTCAGGGTATTTTATTTTCTTGTGGGCATAGTTATATTTTGTTTTACACTACCTCTTTCTGTTATACCTTTTTGTAACCTGGGTTGAAGTTGGTTTGATCTAGATAATTACTTTTATGATTGTTTCTTGTCAGAGTCTAGGGGCACTACTAATTTAGGTTACTCTAAATTAAATTTCCAGTTTGCAAGTTTTTGAGCCACCCAAACAGTAAACAATCCTGAAAGAAGATTTGTTTCAAATTCTCAGTCACATTTCACCCCTTATTTTTTCTCAGAATATTATATTTTCATGTTGTTTGCTTGTATCTGAGAATATTTTTTATTAGATTAATGAGGTTTAACTCTTAGGCATTCTGATTTTATATGAGAGGGTTTGTTATTAGATATTCTACTGGGTAGGGACCTAGACTTAGCTATCTTTCCTGTTTCCGTATAAGACTATGAAGACCACATCTCAAGTCTACCTTGGGACTATGTGCCCGGAAGTGAAAGCCCACAGTTGAATTTAGAGTGCCGTTCTGGAGTTATTTTATTTGGTTATTGTTCTGAAAGACCCTTACAAGCTGATCATCTCTAATTCAAAAACTCAGAATCTAAAATAGCCTATCATGACAGATTGCAGTCAAAAATTTGTTTAATGCACACTATTATTTAAAATATTAAATAAAATTACCTTTAGCTTGTGCGTGTGAGGTGTACATAAAACACAAATAAATTGTATCAATGTGCTGAGCCTTGGGCCCCATCCCCAATATAGCTTATTTTATGTATGCAGAGAGTAAAAACAAATTCCAAATCTGAAACACATCTAGTCCAAAGAATTTTGGATAGAGGATACTAGACCTGTCCCACCTCATTAAATCACCCATACTTTTAAGATTTTTCATAAAAAACTTTATTAAAATATTTTAATCTTATTTTAAGGAGGAGTACCTTACTTTCTGTGAAAAAAAGTATTAGAGACTAAAAATACATTTTTCTTTAATTCTTACAAGAATCTCATATAGTTGCACAACAATATCAGTCAATAATCTATTTTTTCAAAGTAAGGAAACTTGAACTCACTGAGTTTAAATAACACCATATTACACAGTATAGTAAATGATGGAATTTTAATGGGAATACAGGTCTATCTGATACAAAATCCTATGGTTTTTGTTTGTTTGCTTGTTTTTCCCAACCCCAACCTAAGTTTGAATATTGGTTTATCAAGACTCTTACTATATGACTTGGGAATTTTCTTACCTATAGGAATGGAATAATAAAACCAATCATGGATGGTTACTTCGTACCTAATATATGATCATACATGCTTGAATATATGTGTTAGCATATGTGAATTATTTACCAGGAAGCCTGAAACTACTATTATATATATATGTGTGAGTGTGTGTGTGTGTGTGTGTGTGTGTGTGTGTGTGTGTGTCATACATGTATAACAATTATATGTATATATAGTTGCAATTAAACTCATAACAATTCAAAAGCCAGACAACAGGTCTCAGGAAAAATTCAGTGTTAAACTGTGAATCCAGTTGATTCTTCATGGCACTGATAGTTAAGCAGAAAATCAAGACAATATTGGGTGCTGAATAAATGTTTATTGAAAAAGGATATAAACAATGAGTAAATTAACCAACAAAACTACCATAGTAGCAAGCTCAGTTAAATATAGCAGCCATCACTCTGCCTTCACTATTCTCACATTTTTTTCAGGCATTTTAGAAAGCCTACTCTGATGACACAGTTTAGAATGTTTGGGTTCCTAAGAAGAGTTAAAAATAATTTCTAAATTCTTAGAAAGAGTCATGCCTGAGTGGTCTGAGAAATCAAACATTGATGTTGGAAGCCTGATCTTGCCATTGGCCCCCTGTGCTGCTGCAAGCAAGTCACTTAACCTTGGGCTTCAAGTTTTTCATCTGTAAAATTGGGATAAAAACACTTACCTGCCCCTCAGGAAAATGCGCAGGTTTCTGAAAGTAAATGTGTCAGAAAGTGTTTAGAATGCGAATCTGGTTCCTGAAATAGCAAAAGATGAATCCCTTTCTTTTTCTTTCTATTCCCACTGGCATCCTTTTCCTTAGTCAAGGAAGGAAGTTTTATAGAATCTGGAGTGTTCAAAAGCCAGAAAACTGGCAACATTGGCAAAAAAATTCCAATGTTAAACTGTGAACTAGTTGGTTTTTCATGGCACTGTCAGTTAAGTAGAAAATCAAGACAATATTTTAAACAAAGGAGACCCTACCTCCTAGATCTTGGGTTTTCTGAGCTCAACTTACCAGGGCTATGCTCGCAATAATTTTACCAGAATGTTCACATTTTCCCCTAGGAACAGTTTTGACCTGGTAAAATATCAGGACATTTTGAAGCTTGAAAAACTACCAAAACAATAAAATTTAATGGTACTGAAGTTTATCTCTAGAGTCTACAGCAAGGAAAAGATAAAATGAAAGATTGGATTTCTGTGGCTCAATCTGCTTAGGGCCAATTGCATGACTCTCACAAGCCCTGAGGACACATCCTCTCGGTTTCATGAAGACAGGTTTGCATCAAACTTCTCTGCTCCGTCTGACCCACAACCACGTGGAAACCCAGGGAACTTCCGAGTGACCAACCAATTAGAATATGTTGAACAGAGGTGAGTAAAGCACAAAACAACTGGACCAAGACTTAAAAACTACGACAGGAGGAAACTTCTGCATATAAGGGAGGAGTTGCAGCATGGAAAAGTTTTCCGAACGGAAGAGGTAGCTACATAAATCAGGTCAGATGAGGAAAGAAGTGACGTACCCTAGGCGTACTCTAGAACTTGGAGCTTTGATGTCACCCTGCATGCAGAAATTGAAAGCTGTGTCAGCTGTCCTTAACTGTCCCCATGCCTTAGAGTCAATAAACATTCAGAAATCCTCTGTTTTCAATATAACTTTCCCAGACACCATGGTAAACAATCAGGGGAGTGGTAACAGAGAGAAACATGCAAAGAGGCTTCAGTCCTTTAAGGATTATTTTGTCATCATTGTCCCGAGTCCTGGCTGAGAATACAGTTTGAAGTAAAGAGCTCATCAAAACACCAAGGCCACGACCTCCTTCTGACACAGCATTTAAAGACAATCAATTAGCACAAAACAATCTAAATGAAACAATCCCTATTCTCTAGTTACAGTTTGCATCTCTGAGGACCTTCTAGACAAACGTTCTTCTGAGTCTTTGATTCTGACCTAGAGGCTCAATTCGGAGCGTGTTTAAACAGTTTTCCTGCATATCCCTTAGAACAAAAAGGAATGCTAATAAAAGTCCACTACAGGTAAGTTAGGATTTAGTTCGTTATTAATTGGTTTCTCCTCACATTTAATAACCCTTCTCTTGCTGTTTAGGGAAACATAATCTCTGACATGAAAATATCAGCAGGTGTGATGAAGACATTCCAAGAGTAAAGGTGAATGATGGATGTGATTACATAATACTTCAATGGCAAACATTAGCTAGAGTTAAAACTTCCTACCACGTATGCTTTTTGCTAGATCATGTTTTATCACAAACATATTCTAAAAGCATACATAATAGTAGCTATTCTTTATTACACGATGCCGTCTATCTTGGTGTCCACGAGTATATTTTTGATTCCTGATATGAGGGGATACCTACAGGTTGTGTTATGATGCTAGACCACAACCATTATGGTATTCAAGGCGACAATTGGAGAGTCTCTCTCACTCTATGTTTAGAGTCACTACCAGGGCCTCACACCAAAAAAATCTCATAAACCTGAGTAAAGGAAGTAGCTTCAAACCCTGGCAGTGTTTACAGGTGATTATTCAAAACACACAAAACAGCCATTAAAAAATAAGTGGAGGCCGCGCTCGGTGGCTCACTCTGTAATCCCAGCGCTTTGGGAGGCCGAGGTGAGTGGATTGCCTGAGCCCGTGGGTTCGAGACCCGCCTGGGCAACTTGGTGAGACCTCACCTCTACAATAAATCAAAAAATCAGCCGGGCGTGGTAGCGCGCACCTGTAGTTCCAGCTACTCGGAAGGCTGAGGCGGAAGGATCGCCGGAGCCCAGAGGGTCGAGGCTGCGGTGCCCGCTCCAGTCTGGGCGACAGAGTGAGACTCCGACTCAAAAAATAGATAAATGAATAAATGGAGAGTAGGGCGGTCCTACTTATCAGAAACAAAGATTCAACAAGAAACGTTAGAAAAAAGTTAGAAGAAGACTCTGGATGCTAGCTCTGCATTCTGCCTCGTGTGACTCAGAAGAGTCTGGGGGAAGCAGTGGGTCACGGCTCGATGCAGGTTCCTCTCCAGCAGGGGAGATGCGCATTGAGTTCAGGAAGGCTTTCCTGTCTCCCTGCAGAGTGTATGTGTGTGAGGGTGTGTATTAGTGGGTGCCACGGTACTTGGGAACTATTGCCAACAGCACCCTGTGATTAAAAAGTAATAATTTTTAATTTAGAAAACGAAATTGTCTTCTAACATAAAACTAAATTCTGTACAAATAGGATCAATATATCTATTTTCAGAGTTCCCCAATAAGATTAAAATGAGCTTTAGGCTATCAAGCATTTAATGCTAATTTGTGATAAGACACATGAAGAAAAAAAAAGGGATTCAATTGGAAGGAGACTCGACGAAATTCAGAAGCCTAGGATAGAGTGAGTCTATAATTGGGAGGACCAACATCAATATCCAAGAAAAATGAACATTCAGTCATCAATTTCCATATTCTTTGTCAGAGACAATCCATCATCCACTATGAAATGGATGCGACAAATTATTTTAACTTGGGGGCCTTTGAGTCATCCTCATCCTTATTTCCTTCTTGTGTTTTCACGTTTCCAAAGCAACTCAAGGCTGAACTAAAAGAAGAGAACATAAATGATGACAACATCTATTCTTACTTTTTGTATGAGAGCAACTCCTCATCGTTAACGAAAAAAGAAGGAAAATGTTCTAAAGTAAGGACTTTAAATATTTAGTCTTCATCACAATATATCTTTTGGGGGTTGAATAAATGTCTCTCCTGCTTTTTTTAATATCTGCATTAAATGTATCGAAACTTACCGAATCTTTAAGAGCTAGATCTATTCCCTTTGTCTGGCAGCAAGATATTGGGAAAATTACCCAAAGAGTGAATGCTTCCCAAGAGACATTGGGTTTTAAGGGCTGCATCTGAGGCTTCATGAAGATGCTATCTAGGTGTTGCCTTGTGACAGAGAAATAGTGATTTCATTCTTTTACATCATATATTTGATATCACTGGGGACAAACTCTGTTACATTTTATCACTCTGCTGTCTGTTATGAGAGTGGGATAGAGTCGATTAAAAGCGCAAGTGCGTGTGTCCTGTTCTAGAGACCGACTGAAGATACAGAAAAAGCCTTTCTCTCAAGAATCTAATATATGATTGCAAACAATATGTAAACAACACGCTATAGAATAAAACAGAGAGAAATAAAACTAATAATGACATCATGTTTATCATGAAAGGGGAAAAGAAAAAAAAAAGAGTTATTCTTTACCTAAGGGGAAATATGAGAAGTTGTGTATTGTCAAGGAGGTTGGCACTTCGATGCCGTGTTGTTTCCCATTGGAAATGAGAAATTAAGGCTGGGAAATGTCATACACTATGAAAGCAAGCTTCCACTCTGTGTTGTTAATAGAGCGATATGCCCGGATTTGCAGTCCATGTTTGTGTTCCCTTGCTGCTCCATGCTCACTTCTTTATTTCCAATTGAAAGGCCAGTCTAAGCCCCAGTCATGGGCTTGGCTCTACATTGGTAAGTGTTTTGGGTTTTTTTGCCTTTATAGCCTTATAACAATGAGATCACTGTTATAATCATGTTAGAGATGAGAACTCGGAGGTCAGAGGGGTAAAGAAATTTGTTCAGGGTTACACAGTTAATCAGCAATAAAGTCAGGATTGGAACCAAGGTCGCTTTTCTCCAAGACACGTGCTCTTTTGATGATGCACACGTCTTTTGAATTGTAAGTGACCATCTGGCTTATCAGTGCAAGCAAACGTTCGCGCAGTCAAACTGGAGTTTAAACATTATTTATTCATTTGCTATTGAGGCTAAGTTGGTGACTTAGGCCTGATTAGAAAAGCACAACAATGACTACAATTAAGGGTATTGACATAAAAAAATCAAAGAAGCACTTTCTTTCTATGTTTCTTCTTCATAAGATGAGAAATCTTAATATTACTTGCAAAATTATTTTATAGATATTTGTTTTATAAGAAAATTTACAACTACAGTGGTTCCATGCTCCACTTTATTACAAAGGAGCAGGTCAAGTCATTTCTTTCTAATTTCAATGCAAATTCCAAGTGCATAGTACAACTTGTTATGATTTTTAAAATACCTATATATTTGATCTTCCATTGATTACTGCCTCGTATTACTAAGTGTTTCTCCTACCACACAATAATGTAATCATGTTGTAAAACTACTTTCCTGTGTTAACACAGTTTTGTACACTTCATCACATAAGGTGAATCATGTCAGATTTATGCTTTTCATATCTGTTTAATGGGGAAAAGCAACTTATCCTAGTTTGGTTTACCTATAAATGTCCTTCTGAAAATGAATAGTTTCCTAAAAACTTCATATTAAAATTGATCTTGGGGAGATAAGCCAACCCAGTCCCTGTGCTTAGGCATTCATTCAGCATTCCTTAAAATCAGACTCAACAATTGTTAGGGTTATTGCAGTATCCCACATCAGCACATGATCTCTGGGAAGTAAATATCTTACTGGAGGTAGCTCGAGCCAAGGACAAAAGCAAATGTCACGAAAACAGTAGCCTTGTAAAGCTTTCAATTTTTCCCCTAATCCTTGAAATAAAACCAGCATCCTCCAAAATGGCAAATACTATTTGCCGAAAACTAACAATAATTATCATATGACAAATAAGGAATACCAAAGGTACACTGAATTAAAAACTAAAGCAAATACTTTGTAAGCACTGAATCACTTGTTCTCCTGAAGATAACAGTAAACACAGTTTGGTTGCCATCTAGGGATTTTCAGTTTCACCCAGATCCACAGGTGACTCCTGTCTAGCTCTGCCTTTGGCATTTCTGCACTTGAATAGGGCCAGTTTAAAAATTCATCTTCCCTGAACCCTGTGTGATCACCAGTAGTTAGTTATTTGCAGGATTGGTAGCAGCACCTACAGAAGCCCTATCAGCCACTACAGTTTCTGAGCTTATTTTTTCTGATAACCTGTGACCAAGCAGTGAATGGACTCAATTTGTTCAGCAGTTACTTTATAATGAACGCTAAAATGTGAACGCTGAAAACCCAATACCTGACTTCCAGTTGGTATCAGCTCCTATTCTGTCATCTAAGAAAGGTCATAGGCATACCGTGTTTAGTTTTGCTCATTGATTTAGGGAGGTGTACATCTATTATCTCTCAGAGTTCTGTATGTTCCAGTATTAGTCGTTCTAGAAAAGTCACTCTGTTTCTAGTTTTAACAAAAGAAGGGAGATAGTGGTTGCATTCATGTAATCAAACTGATATAAGATAAATGTAATGTTGAATAATGCAAAGTGAATTATTTCATTTGGGGATTTCATTTCCTAAAACTGCTTACATTCCATTCAGCAAATCTGTAGAGTATTGGCCTGGGGTTTGAGACAAGAAGTTGGAGGCATTAGAAAGTATTTAGAAAAGGAGATAGTAAATCATAATAATTGAATACCAAAATGTACCAGGTCAGTTGTATAAATTACATGCATAATCTAAAATCATTCCATCAACTTATTATTTTCATATCACATGAAAGGAAATCGAGCCTCAAATGAGTGAATTAACTGACTCCAAGAATATTGGTAGACTCAAATTTGCAGTATTCTCTGTTAATGGCATGGTGAGATATCGCTACATAAGAGTAAGACCATGCAGAATTACCATTTTGTTTTAAAAACTGATTCTTTAAATTAAGTGGATAAGCTCTCAAGTATTTATTCAGAAATCTATTCAGAGAGAGAGAAACTAAGCAGTGTTTTCACCTTTGCCTATGTGACCAGGAGCCTATGCTTCTTGAGTATGCCTCTGAGGTTGGTGGGTGACCAAGAATTGTGTTTGGCATGAAAGAAATCAATGACTCATGATTGGTATTTGACAAAACTAGGCATAAAACCTAAAGGGGAGAGGAAAAAAAAAAAGCTAGTTCATGTTGTACTATTTATATAAAAAGTTAGTAAACATGCTAAAACCTTCACCACTGGGAAAAATACTAAACAAATTGGTAACAAGCAAAGTGTGAAAATGATCATATGGTTCAATAAATTTTGTAGACAACACAATTATACAAATTTTGGTAAGACTTTTGGACCAAGAAAGAATAGTTGGTATTTTTTCTTAGTAACTTCCAAGATGCAATCTTCATTTAGTGACAATTGGACAATGTGAGAAAGACACTTTGGGAACAGATGGGAGTGTAGGGGTAGTTAAATCCAGCATCCATAACCTACTAGCTTTGTGACTGAATTACTTAAAAATTATTCTGATGATTTAATCATCTGAGAAACTGAGATTAATAGCATTTATAACACTAGAGTACTGTAAATAAAAAAAGATATGCAAAATCACCTAGTACAATGCAGGACAAGTTGTGAGCTCTCAGTAAATGTTATCTTCTGTTAATTACACCAAGTAATTATAATTGATAAATATCCTGGATGTATGTACTGAGCTATGTTTTATAGTAATTTTAGTACACAATGAATTCAAAACAATAAAGACCTTTTTTGTTTTCTCTACAGATGTTGCTCTTTATGTAACACCTCCTGAACTCTATATGAAAAGGTCTAATTAAGCATTGCATTGGTCTCTTTATCATGTTTGTTTTCTAACATAAATCAATGTACACTTTTTTCAACTCTTTTCTCTCCACAATAAGGGTTCTAGCACTTTTTTTAAAAAAGCTCTTTAAATCCTTAACTGCCAACTAAAATGTAGGCCTTTCCTCTGCAACCCAGAAGTTTAATAAAGTAATGATACATGTTTAAATCGTGTCTTCTTATTCCTGGTTCAAAGCATCTGCAGAGTTTACAACCGGATAATTTGCCATTTAATAATTTTATTTATACCACAAACGCTTACAACTAATAGTAGGCTCCATAGTTTTGATTAAAATAAGTTTATTTTTATTTTTTAATTATTATTTTTAAATTTTTTTGCCATGAAGGAAACTTTAAAAATCTACCCAAGTATTCCTGACCTTTACTTTATTTGGGAAACAAAACAAAACACATTTTTCTATTTAATTAGACTGTATTAATCTGAACTTGAGAAAAAAACCCCGTGTCTCCAATCATGCCACAGAAATACTTGCTTGGGGAAAAATAATAATAATAATAATAATAATAATAATAAAAAACAAGATTAGCTCTTTATAATTGCAGGGAAACAGGCAGACAAGTATTATTCTTTGGTCAAAATTTCCTCAGTAGAGGAATTTCTTAACAATAAAGAAGAGTTTATGGAAATCAAATATTGATTGCAATCATATAATTTTTCTTTTTTAGAGAAAACTAATCAGAGTGACATAAAAATGAGTTACCTACAGCTGATACACTGAGGATTAACCAATGGATCAGAATACAATCTACTCTGGAGAGAATTTTCTTCCAGTTATATATAAGAATAGATCATTTTGACAAATTATGCCATTGAAACAGATTAGCTATCTACCCATTTCTTTATTTATTTTCAATGACAAATAAAAATCGTACATACTTGTGGGGTTCAATGTGATGTTTGATGTATGTATATATTGTGGAATGATTAGATCAAGTTACTTACCTATCAATCACTCCATATACTTAGCATTTTTGTTCTGCAGATCTCAAAAGTCAATTTCTAACAGGAATTTTTTTTACCTTTAGGCCAACATCTTTCCCTTCTTATTTCTATGTGTTTCACATTTTTAGATGTCACACACAAATGAAATCATGTGGTATTGATATTTCTGCGCTATACTCTTTTCTCTTAGCCTAATATCCCCCAGATTCCTCCATGTTGTCTTTAATGACAGAACTTCTTTCTTTGTTTAAGACGGAATAGTATTTTGTTGTGCATACACATCGTATTTTTTAAAATCTATTCATCTGCCCATCTTAATGGACACTTAGGTTGATTCTATATCTTGGCTACTGTGAATAATGGTGCAATAAACATGGGAGTGCAGGTATCTCTTCAATATACTAATTTCATTTCCTTTAGTTATATTCACTGTAGATTGCTGGATCATATGGTCACTTTATTTTTAGTTTTTTTAGGAATCTCCATACTGTTTTCCCTAATTTCTCTACTAATACTACCACTTAACGGTTCCTTTTCTCTATATTCTCTCCAAACCTTGTTATCATTTATCTTTTTGATAATAGCCATTCCAACACGTGTGAGGTGATATCTCATGGTGTTTTTTATTCACATGTGGTGTTAATTTGCATCTCCTAATGATTAGTGATATTGAGTTTTTTTGCCATTTACCTATTGGGCATTTGTATGTCTTTTTTTAAAAAAAAATGTGTGTTTACATCATTTGTCCCTTTTAAAATTAGGTTATTTATTTTCTTGTTACTAAGTTGTTTGAGTCAGAAGCTACCTATATAATTAATTAAATTAATTCTGAGGAACTATGGCAGAGAAAAGTTTACACTCACTTATCCTAAATTTCTCATCTTAGGTACCTGATCTTTCTTTTCTTTGGCTTTTCCTTGATCTACCCAATGATAAAAGAACTACTCAAATGAATCTAATGCTTCTATGATTTTACTTTAATAAAATCTTCATGTGTTATATGATGGCTGTTTGCACGTATTTATGTTCTTATTTTTGATAAAAATTAACGAGGTACTTTTTCTATATATGCAATAAACATATTATGTGTGTGTTTATATATGTACACATACAATAAAATTGAGTTACAATAAATTTTTAAAAGTTTAAAAACAAAAGTAGAATACTAAGTGAGATCAGGGGAGATTCACATCATTGCATGTCAACACTGAAGTCAAAAACTCGGTTCTGATCTTTCCAACAACCAAAGTAAAGTGTAAAATATTTGTCATAATATCTAGTATTTGAAAACTTGATTACTTTAAATATGACTTTGATGACTTAAGAAAAATTCCTCTTCAGTCTAAATGTCACTAAAGTAAATACAGTGTTTAATTGTAGCTGTTTCTTTGCTACTTTCTCATTTCATAAGATAAAATGTAGAACAATTCTGTAAAAGTGTGTCCCAAATGTTTTAGATGATGATAAAATGCTCTACTATAAATTCAGATTTCTGGCTTCGTGCCAGACCTATAGAATCAGAATTTCCAGAGGAGAGATCTGAGATTCTGCTTTGTTATATTTTATTTTAAATATTCTTTTTGTAGTTACCAGATCTTTCTTTGTTATATTTGGATTCAAACTGAACCTCCTTCTGTTTTGGATCTGCTGTGTATTACCTGATTGACCTCAGACCAATTATTTAACCTCTCTTAGATTTATTAAAAAGCCTACAGAACAATATTTAACTCTTAAAGTTGTGAGGCTGAAATGACTTGCAGAAGGTGCCACTCAGGTACAGTAAATAGCTCTTATTCTTATGTCTATTTGTTTAAGGAGAGTTTCTATTTTCTTTTAAATAAGTGTCTGACATTGCTAGAGATCACTGTGTAATCAGAATGCTCTTTTGGACCTTCAAATCACACTGTGTGAACAGACAGATTGTTTATTTATAAAGGCAGCAATAATAGGCCATGGACTTGGGGACTTGTTCTCATTTAAAATATGCTGTCTTATTGTCATTCACAAATTTCACATATTCTTTCCCCATATTTTATACAGGATACACAGTCGTTGCTAGTGTCTCCTTAAGTCAGGTCCTGCTTTGAATGAAAAGATCAAATCCTTTGGCTCTTAATCCATACGCTTTCTTTATTTTTAATAATGCATGAGCTCCAGGTAAGTGCAAAGTCTGCATCTAGGGATTTTGCACAGAAGGTATTATTTAGTTTTTAATACAATTCAGTGATACAGATATCACTTTCTATATCATGTTTCATATGAAGGAACTAAGGCTGTGAGTTTGAGAGATTTCCTCAAGGTCACAGAGCTGGTGGTGACAGAGCTGTAGCTGATAAATCTGTTTGTCTGGCTCCACACCACTGTTATTTCCAGGAGGACATGCATTTCTTTTTTTAATTTGTAAAATTATGGTAAAATACACATACAATTTATTATATTAGCCATTTTAGTGTACAGTTAAGAGGCATTCATAATGTGCAAACATCAGCACTATCTGTTTTCATAACTCTTGTTATCTTCTAAAACTGAAACTCTAGGCCCGTTAAACCATAACCCCTCATTCTCCCATCCTTCCCTACCCTGGCAATCACCATTCTACCTTCTGGCTCTATGAATTTGACTACTCTAGGTATCTCATATAATTGGAAACTTACAATACTTGTCATTTTGTGACTGACATTTCACTTAGCATAATGTTCTCAAGGTTCATCCATGTTAGAATTGCCTTATTTTTTTTTAAAGCGGAATAATATCCTATTGTATGCATGTATGATATTTTGTTTATTCATTGATCCATCCAGTTGGATTACTTCCAGAATTTATATTATATCTTCTTTAAGACTTTGGCAGAAATCACCAATGAAACCATTGGGTCCAGGGCATTATTTTGTCAGGTAATTTTTTAATATTGATTCAATCTCCTAACTTGTTATACATTTATTCAGAATTTCTGTTTCTTCTTAATCTTGGTAGATTTTCTATTTCTAGAAATATGTTCATGTCATCTAAATTATTCAATTTGTTGCTGTACAATTCTTCATAGTATTTTCATCTTTTTTTATTTCTATAGAATCCATAGTAATGTCCTCACTTTTATTTATTTATTTTGCTTCTGGTTTGCTTCGTTTTTCCTGAAATGTGGTTGTCCATCAGTAGTTTCATTTTTATTTTCATTTTATTTATGTTTTATTATAAAGATGTGGGGTACAATTCAGGGTTAGGCATGCAAATGTTCATTATGCAGGCACCCTGGTTGATGAGGTGTGCCCCTCCCTCAGTCCTAGCAGGTTCCCTCAATTGCCACTCCCAACCCCCTCCCCTGACAGTCTCCCACTACCTACTACTGCCAATCCCTTTCTTATAGTATTATGATAATTGTTCAAGGTCCACTTATGAGTGAGAATATATGGTCCTCTGTTCTTTGTTTCTGTTATAGATCACTGAGTATGATTGACTCTAAATCTATCCCAGGTGCTGCGAAGTCCATATGTTTGTCCTTCTTTGTGGCTGCATAATATTCCATTGAGTATATGTACCACATTTTTTTATCCAGTCAGCTCTGATGGGCAGCATGTTTGGCTCTTTATTTTTGCTATTGTGAATAGAGATGAAACAAACTTACATGTGTAGATATCTTTTTTGTAGAACGTTTTGAGTTCCTCCAGGTATATTCCTGCCGGAGTCCAGCTCCAGCCGGGTTCAGGGTACCCCAAAGGTGGAGAAGGAGTTGGCGATTAGGGGGAAGAAGAGAGAAAGAAAGAGAGAGAGAGAGAAAGAGACTGGACTCCAGTCTAGTGCAGAAGCAATGTGTGTTATTGGGAATTACAATGGGTCTTTTATACACAAAGTCAGATGTGGGAGGGGCGTCCCCCACCCACCAGAAGCCTTAATCCATGAAAACTTAATCAATGATTGTCTTTAAACCCTTTTCATATGATAATCTTAAAATCCCATAACAAAGGATAACCTAATCCGTGACTGACATATTCTATAAACCTTTTTCATCCTAAACTGATTGATTTATGCCAAGTTAAACAATTCTATAGAAGCTTAAGTATTTATTTTACAAACAAAAGTGGCCCATCCCAGAATGTTTAGAATGTGACCCAGTCCAAAGTTCACAATGGGCTACCTGCAAGTAACCCAGCCGCATTCTTTCAACAAAATGGCTGTCTTCTAAAACTATAGTTTATAATTTACACGTTCAATAAATCCTAAGATCATGACCCAGAAGCCTGTGACCAAAACTAAGGCTCTTAGATGTGACACGAGTTTGAATTATAAGTTGTGTGAAAGCCAAAACTGCAGTTTGCGGAAGAATGGGAGCAATGAGCTTCTAAAGTCAGCTTGTGTTCGTCCCGGTCTCAGAGTTTCTATGTTTTGAGCTCACAGGAGCTTAATCTGATTAGTGCTGAGTAGAAAGGGGGAGGAAATGGGGTCAATAGCTCCCCAATGCATTCTAGTGGTCTCGGGGTCAACGGCCCTTCCTGATCCCTAATGCCCAGTGGGCCTCCATGGCCAGCTCCCAACATATTCCCAATAGAAGAATTTTGCTTTTAGTAATTTGAGTCTTCTAGCTAAAGGTTTATCAATGTTGTTGATCTTTCCAAATGATCATCTTTTGGATTCATTGACTTTCTCTTTTTGTTTTTTTCTATTTCTATTTCATTTAGGTCTGCTCTGATCTTTAATATTTCCTTTCTCTTGATAGCTTTGAATTAAATGTGCTTTTTATTTTCTAGTGTCTTAAATTGTGAAGTCAAGTTGTTGATTTGAGATCTTTCTTGGTATTTAATGTACAGGTTTAAACTATACATTTCCTGCTTAACAATGCTTCCATTTTGCTCTATAAATTATAGAATATTATACTTTCATTTTCATTCATCTACAAATATTTTCTATTTTCTCTTTTGATTTCTTAGTTTGCTTATTGGTTGTTTAAAAACGTATGCTTTAATTTTCACCATTTTGTGAATTTTTCCATTTTACTTTTGTATTTGAATTCTCAGTTGTGGTTTAAAAAGATACTATTTTTAGCTATCTTTTACAATCTTTTGAAACTTAGTGTATGAACTAAAGAAAGTCCTATCCTGAAAAAAATCACATGTGAACTTTATAAGAAGGAACATAGCTATTGTTGAATAATGTGTCCTGGTTATTGCTATCAGATCTAGTTTGCGTATTTTGTTATTCAAATCCTTTATTTCTTTATTTCTCATTTGTCTGGTTGTTTGATTCCTTATCAAGAATGAGATACTGAGATCTCCAACCATGACTGTTGAAATGTTTTTCCTTCTATTTTGTCAAATTTTGCTTTGAATATTTTGATGGTGTGTCATTAGGTGCATGCAAAGTATATAATTGTTATATCTTCTTGCTATATTACTAACTTTTCTTACTATATAATGTCATTTTTTATCTCTCATAAACGTCTTTAAAATGCAAAATCTAGCCAGGCTCGGTGGCTCAGCCTGTAATCCCGCACCTTTGGGAGGCTGAGGTGAGTGGATTGCCTGAGCCCACAGGTTTGAGACCCGCCTGGGCGGCGAGACTTCATCTCTACAATAAATCAAAAAATCAGTCGGGCGTGATAGCACATGCTTGTAGTTCCAGCTACTCGGAAGGCTGAGACGGAAGGATCGCCAGAGCCCAGCAGGTGGAGGCTGTGGTGGCCGGGAGCAGCCACTGCACTCCAGTCTGGGGGACAGAGTGAGACTCCAACTCAATAAAAAAAAATGCAAAATCTATTTTTTCTGATATTAGTAATTTACTCTTGCTATTTTGGTTACTGTTTGCATGAAATATTATTTTTCCATCTTTTTACACTCAATCTATCTGTGTCTTTGAATCCAAAGTGAGTCTTTTGTAAACAATATGTAGTAGACTGTTTTTGTATTTATTTTGCCAATCTCTGTATTTCAATTGGAGAGATTAAGCCATTTACATTTAAAGTAACTTCTAATAAGGAATAACTTACTTCTGTCACTTTGCTTTGCTTTTTTAATATCCTTATACCATTTTTTCTCTTTCTGAATTATCTTTTATGTTGAGTTGTTTTATTTAATAAAGAAAAATTTGAATTACTTTCTTGTTTCCTTTTTTATATATTGTATAGCTATTTTCTTTGTGGAAACCATTGGCATTACATTTAACACCCTAAAGTTATAAAACTCTAATTTTAATTTATGCCAGTTTAACTTTAGTATTATATAAAAACTCTATGCATTATTCTCTTAAAGTTTGTAAAGAATGAAATGTAAATGTACAAAGCAGAAATTAAAATACTACTTGCTTTTAAACTAATTGTTCTTTTAATTAGTCTCTTAAATCACATAGAAAACAAAAAGTGCAGTTAAAAATAATTGTTACAAAAATACTAGCTTTTGTATTTCCCATGTATTTACTTCTATTGATTTTTTTAATTAATAAAGCATCAGGTAATTGATTAGTATCTTTTTATTTTTACTTGCAATACTCCATTAAGCATTTGTTGCAGCACAAGTCTAGTGGCAACAAACTTTTTTAGCTTTAATTTATCTGGGAATGTCTTATTTTCTCCGCCATTTGTATATGGAAATTTTGCTGGATATAGGATTCTTGGTTAACAGCTCTGTAATAAGTTTCCTTTTATCTTATAGCACTTTGAATATTTGGTTTACTGCTTTTTAGTCTCTAAAGTTTTTGATAAGGAGTCTGCTGATGATCTCATTCATCACACTTGGTATGTCATGAGTTGCTTCTCTCTTACTGCTTTCAAATATTTTTTTTTTTGCTCTTTGTAAGTTTGATTATACTATATTTCAATGGATTTTAGTTCATCTTATTAGAATTCATTTAGCTTCTTGGTTCTTTCTTTTCATGTCTATTATCAAATTTGGGTGTTTTCAATCATAACTTGTTTAAGTATCTGCTCTACTCCATTATCTTTTGCTGCCTTTGGCACTCCTACAATGCATACATTGGTTTGCTTTTTGATATATCACTGTTTCATTAGGCTATGTTCATTTATCTTCAATCTTTTTTTCTATCTGTTACTTGTACAGGGTAATTACTATAGCCCTGTCTTTGAGTTCAATGGTCTGCTGAAATCTGCCTTTGAATGTATACAGTAAATTTTTCATTTTAATATTTGTACTTTTCAGCTCAAGAAATTTATTTTGGTAACTTTTTGTTTTAATCTTTTTCTATTTCTTTACTGGTATTCTATTGTTTTTATACACCATTTTCTTTATTTTCTATAAATCCTTTTTTAGTTATCTGAAAATCTTTAAGACAGTTTTTTAAAGTATTCATTGAGTAAAATAACCATCAACTCTTTTTTAGGTATAAGCATTTTTTTAGAACAGCTCCTTTTGATTCATTTATTTTTCCTTTAAGTGGACCATAATTTTAAAATTTTTGGTATGCTTTGTGATCTTTTTTGTTGGAAATCAAACATTGGAATAAGATCATGTAACTTTGGAGATCAGGAGAACTCCCTTCACCAGAGCTTTCTCTTTTGCTGACTGTTCTTTTTATTATTATTTTATGTTATTTCTGTGCTACTAATAAGCTTGATGTGTAAACTGAAGGCTTTTACAGGTTTTTTTGTGCCATAGTCTTTCTGTGAGCATGCAGAGTGACTTACAGATTTTCCTGTATATGCAATTACACTTTTTCTTTGTTATTTTATTGATACATAATAATGTACATATTTATGACATATGTATGATTTTTTAATGCATGCATAGAATGTGTAATGATCAAATCAGAGTATTTATCCATCATCTCATACATTTGTCAGTTCTTTGTGTTGGAAACATTTCAAATCTCTTTTAACTATTTTGCAGTATACAATAAATTACTGTTAAATATAGAGTCATTTCACTATGCTATCATACACTAGAATTAATTTATTCCATCTCAGTACTTTATATGTTTGTACCAATTAGCCAACATCTCTTCATCCCTCCCCAAGACCTCTCCTGTCTTTTGGTAATCATTATTCTACTTTACTTTGATTAGATCAACATTTTTTTTTTCAGCTCCAACAGATAAGTGACAACATGAAATATTTGTCTTTCTGTGCCTGGCTTATTTCACTTAACACAATGATCTCCAGCTTTATCCACATTGCTAAAAGTGTCAGGATTTCAGTTATTCTGAATGAATAGTGTATATTGTATATACGTAGCACTTTGTATTTCTCCATTTATCTGTTGATGGACATTTAGGTTGATTTCTTAACTTTGCTGTTGTGAATGGCATGGGGTGCAGGTATCATTTTGCTTTACTTATTTGGTTTCCTTTGAATGAATACCTGGAGGTAGAATTGCTGGATCACATTGTAGTCCCATATTTAGTTTTTGAGAAACATTCATACTGTTTTTCATAAGGTCTAATTTTACATTTCCAATAAACTGATAAGTGTTCTTTTTTCTCTACACTCTTATCCCTTTGATAGTAGCCATTTTAACTGAAGTGATATGATATCTTATTGTGGTTTTGATTTGCATTTCCCTGATGATCAGTGACTTTGAACATTTTGTCATATCACTCTAGGTCATTTGTGTGTTTTCTTTTAAAGAATGCCTGTTGAGATACTTTGCCCTTTTTTAATCAACTTTGTTTCCAAATGAGTCGAATTCCTTATATAGTCTCAAAATTTATCCCTTGGCAAATAGTTTATAAATATCTACTTCCATTTTATAGGTCAACTCTTCACTGTGTTGATTTTTGTATTTGCCACACAGAAGTTTTTCCATTGGTTTGTTTTTAAAATATAGCTTTATTTGTCTATTTTTTGTTTCTGTTCCTTGTGCTTTTGAGGTCTGAAGCATACATTCATTGCCTAGAACAATGTCCTGAAATATTTTCCCTATGTTTTCATCTAGTAGTTTTACAGTTTCCAGTCTTACATTGAAGTCTTCAATTCAATTTAGTTGATTTTTGTATATAATGAGAAATAAAGTTGCCATTTCATTCTCCCGCATATCAGTATCTGGTTTCCCCTGTACAATTGATTGACGAGAGTGTCTTCTTCTCAATATATGTCTTTGTAAAAAAAAAAAAATCCGTTGATTATAAATATGTAGATTTATTTTGGGGTTTTCTATTCTTTTCCATTGGTCTAAGTGTCTACTTTTATACACAAACCATCATGTTTTGGTTATTAGAGTATTATAGTACATTTTCAATTAGGTAGTGTAAAGCCTCCAACTTTGTTCTTTTTGCTCAGTACTACTTTGACTATTAAGAGTATTTTGTGTGGAATTTGTATGGAATTCTAGAAATTTGTATACAATTTTAAGATTGCTATTTCTATTTCTATGAATAATGTTGTTATTATTATTATTATTATTATTATTTTGAGTTGGAGTCTCACTCTGTCACCCAGCCTCGACCTGCTGAGCTCCGGTGATCCTTCCGCCTCAGTCTCCCAAGTAGCCAGAACTACAGGCGCGCACTACCACGCCCCGCTGATTTTTTATTTATTGTAGAGACGAGGTCTTGCCAAGTTGCCCAGGCGGGTCTCAAACCCGTGGGCTCAGGCAATCCACTCACCTCATCCTCCCAAAAGCACGGGATTACAGGCTGAGCCACTGAGCCCAGCTGAATGTTATTGTTATTTTAAAAGAGATAGTATTGAATCTGTACATTACTTTGGTTAGTATGGTTATTTTAACAACATTAATTCTTCCGATCCATGATTACAAAATATCTTTCATTTGTTTTTGTGTGTGAGTGCTTTTTTGTTGTTTCTGTACATTTTTTTTCCAATTTTTTTCATCAGTGTTTTGTAGCTTTTGTTGTAGCGATCTTTCATTTCCTGGGGTAAATTTATGTATGTATGTATGTATTTGTAGCTATTGCAAAATAAATTGTCTTCTTGATTTCTTTTTCAGCTGTTTTGTTAATGATATATAAAAATAATACTGATTTTCTTGTTGACTTTTACTCTGCAACTTTACTAAATGTATTGGTCCTAAAAGTTTTCTTGTTGGAACTTTTAGGGTTGTCTACATAGAAGACCATGTTGTCTTAAAAGAGGTAAAAGTTGACCTCCTCTTTTATAATTCGTGTGCCTTGTATTTTTTTCTGTTTTCCAATTCCTCTGGCTAGGACTTCCAGTATTATGTTAAATAAGAGAGGTGAAAAGGTGTATACTTGTGTCATGCCAGTTCTTAAACAAAGGGCTTTCAGCTTTTCCCCATTCAGTATGGTATTTCCTATAGGTTTGTCATATATCATATGGAATTATTGTCCTTGATTTGGTTGATGGGATATTTTGCGTTTATTGAATTGCTTATGTTAAACCATAACATTCCTTATTCGAATACCACTTGATCACACTGTATTATCTTTTATGTGTGTTATTCAATGTGGTTTGATAGCATTTTGTTGGGAATTTTGCATCTACGTTCATCAGGGACATTGGCCTTTTCTATTGTTTTTGTTTTCTATTGTTTTGTCTTTGTCTGTTTTTGATATCAAGACAATCCTGGATCCATTAATGAGTTAGAATTACCTTTTCTTCAATTTTTGAATAGTTTGAGGAACACTTATGCTAGTTTTTCTTTGTAAGTTTGGTATAATTCAGCCATAAATCCATCTGGTCCTGGAGTTTTCTTCATTGGGAAGCATTTTATTATTGTTCAGTTTTGGTACTCATTACTGATCTGTCCCAGTTTTATTTCCTTCTTGTTCAATCATGGTAAATTGTTGTAATTTATTTATTTTCTTTAAGATTTCAATTTCTTAGTGTGTAGTTCAAAATAGTTTCTGAGGATCTTTTATATTTTTGTGCTATCAGTTGTGATGTCTTATTTTTCATTTCTGTTTTTATTTACTTGGATTTCCTCTCTCTCTTTTTTTTTTCCGGATTAGTCTAGCTAAAAGGTTTGTTGATTTGAGGCACCTTTAAAAAAAAAACAAACAACTTTTGTATTCTACTAGTATCAGTTTTATTATTTCTGCTCTGATTTTTGTTATGTTTTTCCTTTACTAATTTGGGATTTTCTAGTTCCTTGAGGTAAGTACTTTATTTGAGTTTTCTTGACTTTTTTGATGTCTTCATTGCAATATACTTTGCTTTTGGCACTGATTATGCTATATTCTATAGACTTGGTATGCTGTAGTTCCACTTTCATTTTTTTCAATTTTTTTAAATGTTCTTCTTAATTTCTTCATTGGCCTAATTCTCATTCAGAAGCTTGTTAACATAAAAATCATGTATTTGTGCAGTTTCAAAAGTTCCTGTTCTTATTGATTTCTCATCTTCTCATCTGGGAAGATACTTGATATGATTTTGACATTTTAAGCATTAGTTGAGACTTATTTTGTGATCTAACATATGATCTATCCTGGAGAACACTTCATGTACTGATAAGAAGAATGTGCATTCTGCAGCCATTTGATATCTTGTAAAGGTTTATTAGGTTCATGTGATTTGTAGTGCAGATTAAATCCAATGTTGCTTTATTGTTTTTCTGTCTAGAAGATCTGTCCAGTCCTGAATTTGAGTGTTGAAATTCCTAACTATTATTTTATTGGAGTCTATCACTCTCTTTAGCTCTAATAATATTTATTTTGCAGGTCTGGATGTTCTGCTTTTAGTTACATATATATTTAAAATTGGTATATCCTTGCTGAAATGATTGCATAATCATTACAATAACCTTCTTGTCTCTTTTTATGTTTTCTGATTTGATGTGTATTTTGTCTGGTAAAAGTAGTGTAATTCCTGCAAACTCTTTTTTTTTTTTTTTTTTCAGTTGGAGTCTCACTCTATCACCCTGGCTGGAGTGCTGTGGCACTGGGCTCCGGCAATCCTTCCGCCTCAGCCTTCCAAGTAGGCCTGTGCTACTGCGCCCCGCTAATTTTTTTATCTATTGTAGGGACAAGGTCTCACCAAGTTGCCCGGTGGGTCTCGAACCCACGGGTTCAGGCAATCCACTCACCTTGGCCTCCCAAAGTGCTGGGATTACAGGCTGAGTCACTGAGCCTAGTCACTCCTACAAACTTTTAATTTCCATTTGCATAGTATATAAATTATTTTCCATTTCTTCACCTTTATTCTATATGTGTATCTTCTAATGAAGTGAATTCCTTCTAGACAACACATAGATGGGGCTTGTTTTGTTTTTAACCATTAACCAGTCTATATCATTTTACTGGAGAATTTTAATGGTTTACGTTTAAAGTTGTTATTGATAGGTAAGGGCTTACTCCTGTCAGTTTGTTGTTTGTTTTTTTCTTTGTTTGCTTTATATGGCTTTTGTTTCTTTCTTCCTTTCTTGTTGTGTATAATTATGATTTGGTGGGTTTTTGTAGTAATAATATTTGACTCATTGTTTTTCTCATTTGTGTATCTGCTCTACCAGTAAGCTTTATATCTTTGTGTGTTTTTCATAAAGGTCGATCTCATGCTCTTGCTTCCAGATGTGAGACTCTCTTAAGTATTTTTTGTAGGATCTGTCCAGTCATCATGAATAGTCGCCATTTTTGCTTGTCTGGAAAATACTTTTTTTCCCTTCATTTTTGAAGGATAGTTTTCCTGAATATAGTTGGATGGGATGGCAGGGTTTTTGTTTTGTTTTGTTTTCTTCAGTGCTTTGACTATATAACCCCATTATTTCCTGGCCTATAAGGAATTCTGCTGAGGAATTCTGATAGGGATTTATATATATACTTGGTGCCTTTCTCTTGCTGTTTTTAGTATATTCTCATTGTGTTTGACCTTTGACAGTCTTGCTATATATATCTTGGAGAAGACTTTTTTGAATTAATACATTTAAGAATTTTGAGCTTGCTGTATTTCAATGTCTGTGTCTCTTGCAGGACTTTGGACATTTTCAGATATTATTTTTTTAATAGAATTTTTATAATTTAGCCCATGCCTTCTAGGTCACTTTATAGAGTCTCTTATGTCATGTAGCCTGTCCTCTTTTCTTTTTACTCTTTCTTTCTCTGACTGGGTAATTTTAAAAATCTATCTTCAAGTTCAGACTTTATTTCTTCTGCTTGATCTAGTCTATTGTTGAAGCTCTTGATTGCATATTTTATTTTATTCACTGAGTTATTTAGTTACAGGATTTCTGTTTAGTCTTTTATGATATTCATTTCATCACTGAATTTCTAATTCACATAAACTCTTTTTCAATTTTTTGCATTTTTGTCAGTGCTCTCTTGTATTTCACTGAGTTATTTTAATAATATTATTTTAGATTCTTTCTCATACATCTTACAGATTTCCTTTTCTTTGGGAGTCTCTGAGTGGAGAATTATTGTGTTCCTTTGTATGTGTCATATTTCTTTGTCTTTTAATATTTTTATTCTAAAGATGTGGAATACAATTCAGAGTTAGGTATGCAAATGGTCATTGTACCGGTAAAGTTCTGACTTCACGTTGGCCCTCACTTCACCTGGCTTGAGATCAGACACCCTTATTGATGAAGTGCGCCCCTCCCCCCCACCATCCCCTGGCATTTCTTGTGTTCTTATGTTTTCATCTATTCATGTTTTTATCTATTCACCTTGTGGAATAGTTGCTTCCTCCAATTTTTTGAATTGGCTTTCATAAAGAAAGACTTTTTTTAATAGATGTACCGTAGTGTTGGTGAGGTAAGGTGCTTCCGTTTTGATTCTGAGTGGGTGCAGTATCAGTGTCGTGTTTGTCTGATTTCTTCAGCTGTAATCAACATCAGTGGTGTCTGTGAGATCTTCGGGGGTCTGGGTTGCGGTATTAGCGGAGGCTGTGGCAAGGCTATATTGGAAAAGGGGATGCTGTGAAGACTGTTTCCCGGGCACCAGTGGTGGTAGTGACAGGCCAGGTGGGCCAGTCCTTTATTCTCTGGGCAGCATGTGTGACATGAGTGGAGGCAGTCGCAAAAGTGGGCTGCTCCGTGGGGCCTTGAGCAGTATACATAGGTGCTAGCTATGATAGTGGCAGGGGAGGAGCCCTGGTCACCAGGTCTTGAAGGTGGCATGGGCATCAGCTGTAGTCAGAGTGGGCCTGTCCTTATGCTCCTGGATGGCATGTTGATGTACTGATCGTGCCAGGCCTGTCAAGCCTATTTCCAGGCCCTCAGACAGCCAGTACTGGGGATGGCATCTGGCAAAGCCAGCCTGTCTTCCGGTCGCTGAAGTTTTGCATAAGTGGTGGCTGTGGCAGGCAGCAAGAACTAATTCCAAGGTCCCAGGACAACATGTGTGGGTACTGGTGGCAGCTGTGCCATGTAGGATGAACCTTTAGGGTTTTTTTTTTAACCTTAGGTTTAACCTTAGGTTCTCCCATATGTTATGCAGGGACACTTGCAATAACAGGCAGGGAGGTCTATTCCCAGACCCTAGAATGACACTTAAGTAGGCCAGTCACCTGGCTCTGGAGACACTACTGCTGGAGGGGCAGGAATGCAGCCGAGGAGGTGGCTCTGGGGTGTATATGCTTTGGCTCCCTTTGGCCTAAGGACAGTCTCCTTGGTGCACTGTGCCACCCATTCCCCAGACTGTAGACCACTGCATAAGCCAGGATGCTATAGACTGGTTGCACCTCTAGGTCCAGTCAGCACTGTGACACCACAGTCCTTTGAGTGATACGAGTGGATGTCAGTGGTCCTCCATGGATGTGAAAGTGCAGGATCTGTTGGGCTCCAGAGCAGTTCGTAGTCTGGTGGACCTGAGCTCCCCAAATGGCACTATGTTGCAACTGATTGGGTCACAGGAATTGTATGGAGAGCAGCACAGACTTCTCAGGAACAATGCCACTGTGTGTTCTAAAAACAGCTGTCTATACCAGTCTTGGGTCCCATGAGGGCCTAGGGACTCTCTTGTATTTAGGATTGCAGGCGACCATGGTGAGAATGTGGATTGCTGGGGATCCCTCACTTTACCCTGTCTCTGCATTGGCGAGTTCCTCTGACTTTGAGTTGGTCTAGGATGGCAGTCTGCTTCATTTCCTTCTCCTCTTGTGACTCGTAAATTCCCTGTCATTTATTTGCTGGATTCAAGTATTTTCTCTTTGAAGCTCTATTTGATATGTGGTTATTTACTCATTGTCTTGGTCCTACTTTGTGGAGGGATTAGTTTCAGGCACCTCGAATCAGTCATCTCGAAGCCACTTCTGAAGTTACTTTTGAATGTTCTAATCTTGATTCTCTGGCTTCTAGAAGGGGAAAAATAGAAGAATAACCATAAGGAAGAAGAGTAAATGTTCTTTAAATTTCCTGGATATCTCTTCAGCCAGACAGGGGGCAATGAGAAAGAATGAGGGGAAGTACAGAAGCAATGGCTTTATCTCTTTTCACCTCCGTGATCAGAAGCAGAAATCAGTGATCACAACATAAATTCTGATATTTGGAGGGCAGGATCCTTTTAGGTCAGTAGTCCCCAATTATTCTGGCATCAGGAACTGGTTTCATGGAAGACACTTTTTCCACGAACTGGGGGTTGGAGAGTAGGATGTGTAGTCAAACCTCCCTGCGAAGGCTAATCTGTATTTGCAGCCACTCCCCAGGACTAGCATCACTGCCTCAGCTCCACCTCAGATGGTCAGGCATTGGATTCTCATAAGGAATGCACAACTTACTTCCCTGACAAGCACAGTTCACAACAGGGTTCACGCTCCTGTGAGAATCAAATGCTGCTGCTGACCTGACAGGAGGTGGAGCTCAGGCCGTAATGCAAGCGATGGGAAGTGGCTGTAAATACAGATAATGTCTTGTTCTCTCATCCATTGCTCACCTCCTGCTCTGAAGACCAATTCCTAACAGACCACAAACTGGTACGTGGTCCAGGGGTTGGGGACTCCTAAAATTTAGGCTATCCTGCCTCCCACCAGCTGTGTAGCTTGCTCCAGGAATGTATGCATAGTTGTCCATTAAAGGGTTGGGAATGGAGGATAAGTAGTAGCTAATATGTTAAAACTGAAAGTACCCCAATTTAGCCACAGTTTACCTCCCAAACTTTCCCTTGGAAGTTGCAAGCCTTTAGTAGAGGTTAGTGTTCCAAAATACAGCAGTTACATGAGACAGAGTCTGCCCTGTTCAGTTGCTGTCCAGGTGGAGAGACAGATTTCTGGCTTCCTACTCTGCCATCTTCCCACAATCACAACTTACAAGTTTTTAATTATGCTTCTGATAGCATAAATGTCCCTCCTTCCAGATATCGAACCCCATAGTATTCTATGTGCTTGACTTTGAGTTCTCTAATTTTTCCTTATTCCTAAAGTCTTTCTGAAGAATTGTGCTAATATGAATTACTTGGAAAATACATGCACACGTATGCGCGCGCACACACACACACACACACACACACACACACATACACATACCCACAAACACACACATTTATCTGGTCAGATATACTAGTAAAATGCTTGATGAGATAAGTTAAACTTATATAAATACAAATTGCTATTTTCAAATTTTTAAATAGGTTTATTCTCTGAAAAACTGCTCCAAGTCATTGACGTAGTGTGCAAGATATAGTCACCCTTTGATCTCTGCCTCAAATATTGATCCCCACAATCCCTTTCTCTACGCATCTGTCAGAGATACATTTTGTTAAAGCACACGTCCTCAAATTTCACCATCGTGGTCTTCAAAGACTCCGTATTACCCCTGAAATAAGATCTAACTCTTTGGCCTGGCATACAGAGCCCTCAAGGCTATTGTGAGGTTGATTTCTCTTGCCTTCTGGCTTATTCACTAATTTAGATGTAGTGTCTTGGATGCCTTGTGTGTGTACGTGTATGTGAGTGTATGCTGTTTCCATTTTGTTTATTTGTTGAATTTAGTTCTGAATTTTTGCTTAGGCTTGTGCATCTGCCTAGAATGATAGTCTACTTCTTCTTCACCTGACGGACTTAACTCAGGTGTCCTCTCCTTGAAGGAAATGCTTGGCCCACTTATTATTTTACATGTCCTTCCTTGTACCACATACCATCACCTTTCATTATGGATAATATATTACATAGAAAATATAGGTGTCCTTCTGTGTTCCTGACCATTAAATTGAAAGAACCTCTTTTATCCAAGGATGTGGCATATGGCCTAAAATACAGTGTGTGTGCTATAAAGATTTATTATTCTGACCCCCATACCATCTATGTGTCTTTGTATTTAATGTGTACCTGCCTCTTTTTTCTGGCCTTCTCTTTTCCCTTCTCACTCTCTCAATCCTTTTTCATGCTATCACTGTGAACACTGACACAAAGTCACATAAAGATCATTGCTATTCCTCAACCTAACCTGGAAGCACTGACACGGAATGACATTTTTCTCTAGGTTCTATATTTTTTATTAGCAATCTTTATACTTTATGCCCCAAGTGCAGTGTATAGTCACAACTAGGACTCACTGCACCCCTAAAACATCAATCTTGTCAAATCTAATTGAATCAAAGCACAAGGAGTTATAAATGGAGTGCAGGTTGACAAATAAAGAGAAAAAAATAAGAGTAAGGAACATGCATCCAACCAATGCTTTCATTCAAGATACTCCCTGTTGGGAATACTTTGTGGTTCCCTAAAAAATTCTCTCCAGTATTTCCAGCCTCTTTACTAGCCATGATTTTGTTCTTTATCTATCTTCATTCATCTGTCTTCAATATGATATCTGACTGCACAGGAAACTCTTCCTAGGGTAGATCATGCTACTCGGTGATGTAAGTTTGTCTACATTTTTGTGAAAGACCAGCCTTGGGTATCAGCTTAGGAATTATGCTATGCTGATAGATAACAGGAAACACACTACAACATTCAAAAATTCAACTTGTGGCACCAATATCCAAGCTGTTTGTGGTTTGGTCATTATGCAGCTTATAAAATCACCAAATATTTTCATTGAAAGTTACCTGTGTCTCTATACTCTCTGACAGGTGCAATGGATCCCATGACACTTGCTTAGCTGAGGAATTCCCTCTGGAAAGATGAGCACAAGGTTCTATCTTCACTATGCAATCTATGGAAATCCTTTTTTATCCAAGACACTTTGAACATGAGCTTGCTTCAGTTGCAAAAATCAAATTTACCATAATACATCTCCTTCTCAGGATAGTGGTTACTTACGGAGGGGGAGACTAGAGAAAACTGTGGTGGGAATTCTGGAATACTGATAATATTCTTTTTAGTGATCTGGGTGTTGGCTATGGTGGTAGAACTGGTGGCAATGTCATTCATTTTGCAGAAGTAAATCAAGTTTTGTACATTTTTATGTAAGCAAAGTGCATCAATGAAAATACATATTTAAAAAATATTTCCAAAAATGATGAACTCTATAAATGCACAAAGGCATTTTGTCTAGAAATGATAATATTTCATCAGTCTAGTATTTAAAAAATGGGTTTTTGAGTCTGACAGACCAGAATAAAAATACCATGTGTTCCTTACTCTGTTTCTTCCCTCTGTTTCTGTTTCCTCGCCTGTTTAATTAAAATTATAACATAAACTTACAAAGGGAATTGAAATCATTGACTTGAGTAAATAATACCAAAGCACTTAGTACAAAAAGAAACCGGGGTATGGTGCCCATTGTTATTAGTAGCAACTGCACAGCCGCTGAATTAGAAGGGGATAAACACAAATTGGAGGCTCTTCTGAAGTGGCTGAGAGGTGGTTGTGGTAGTGATGCCAAACTTTGCCAGGCAGAAGGCAGGCCGGAAATGTAGTAACACCTACATCACTCGATACAGAAAAAAGCAATGAGATGCATTGAAACACTGAAAAACACAACAAAGTCCTCACGGGACTGGTCTTATGTGTGGAAGGATGAGAGTCCTCAAGACGAAACGGGCAACATTCAGCCTGACAGCATGTCTCCAGTTTCCCTTTAGTATGTTTACTGTCTGCTAGAATCTAGGCTCCGAGAGAGAGAGAATAATTCTGTGTTACAGAAGTACCCAAGCATCTAGAGCTGTGTCTAGAAAACAACAGGGGATTAAAGATACCTGTCATTCTTGGTGTGTATATCAGATTGTATGTTGCTGTTTCAGAATTGCCTGGAAGGTCTGACAGCCATATACTCTTGGGTATCAACTATGAATTATCAGGTGTATTAAATTCTTATTGACATATAATTGAATAGGTGAGGCAATGCTTCTGCACTTGGAGACTCATCTTGTTGTGGTAAACTTTGCTTTTAAGAGAACTAGATTTAAGTCCTCATACTTCTACTTATTAATTTGAGCTACTTAATTTCTATAGACCACAAGTTTCTCACATGCAAACTGGAGAGAATACTGACATCTGAGAGCTGGTGGAAATTAACGGCATGTTTTTTGTAACAACGTACCTGGTAGGTAGTAGGTTAAAGGGTGTTCAAATGGTCTATTAGCTTAATAATTGATGGGGTAGAATCTTCCATCGACATGCAGGGAGGAGACCCTTCCTCAGAAGACATTATAACATTTTATGGATCTGAGGACTTTGGAATAAAGATCAAACAGAACAAATCAGTAGAATTCTCCTTTTCTTAAGAGATAAAAAGGAGTGACTGTGATTGTTAAGAAGATTATAACACGTTTGTCCCAAAAAGAAGACGAATGGAGGAGAATAAATATATCCTAATCACATCAGAACCAGTTTTGATTAAGGCTTTCAGAGGATCAAAGGACTGAAAAGTTTAAAATACTTTTCATGTGTATTCAAAATAAAAGCAAAAGTAAATTGTAAAACAAGTGTTAGAAAGTACAAGAAATTTCACACTTTTCTTCATGGTGATGACTTCAATGCATAAAAATAGAAGCCAAGTAACCAGGTATCACATTTTTCACAAAATGTGTGTGTTTGCGTGTGTGTGTGTGTGTGTATGAGTACATGCATGCTGACTTTGTTGCTGTGTCTGCCTCTCTGATGACTCAGTTATGCACCCTCAGAAAGAGACGTGAAAAATGAGCAATGCAATGGAAGAAATAGATATCAGTGAATGGGAGGAGTACACACTCTTCGTGGACAACAGTGTGTCTTCAAGACCAGGGTGGCCGGAGCCTCCACCTGTGAGGGAAGATTCTTCCGAAAGACTACTGGAAATTGCCCGGTTTTATTGCCTAGGTAAAACCAAGAGGGTAAGCAGCCACACCACAGGGAAAGGGAATACGTCGTGGAGAAGGTCACACAGGATAGGGCTGTAAATCAGAGAATAACATCCTGGAAGCACTCATTCCAGAGTCTTTTCCAAAAATCCATTTGTCATCCTCTTTTGTCAACACCAGTCCTGCACCAATCTTGACCCCTAGGGCCTGGTTTCCTTGTATTTTGCTCTCACACACCTGCACACCCGCAGTGGTGTTCTTGTCTTCCCTCTAGTACAATAAGCTTTTTTCTGTTTCAGGGGCTGTGCACGTACTGTTCCCTCTGGCAGAAGTGTTCTCGCATCATGGCTCACTCCTTTGCCTCCACCATATGACGTATTGAATGTCACTCAGTCAGAGAGATCGCTCTTTGTTTCTTTACGTATAATAGTGGCACACTCATCCTAGTGACATATTGCCCTTCTCTTCTTTACTTTGCTCCATGGTATTTATCATTACCAGGCATGCTGTATACATTATGCACTTATTTATATTGTCTGTTCCCTTTGGAAGACACTGTCCATGAATTTAGGACTTTCTGTCTGTTTTACATTTATTTTAATTGTGTAGAAAGATTTTCAGCACTTAGTAAGCACTTGATAAATATTTGCTGAATGCATCAATTAATATAACATGGAACGAGAAGAGAAATTTTATCTAATGCTCTTTATAGAGATTATTTTGGCTTTTAAAAATGCAGAAATAGTTTAATTTAAATATATCACAATAGATTTGCTAAGGTTTCTATAGAGAAAAGAAAAGAGAGGGAGAGCAGTTAAGTCACAAAGTTAATAATAAATTGATGAATAGTTTGTCTCATGGCATCATATTAAGAGCTTAAAGCACAAAATGTAGATAGAAATATACACAGATAGCTATCAAATCTCTGAATAAAGGTCTTAGAAAAAAAGAAAGTGGTCAGTCAATGGGAAAATAATGGTTTCAAATTTATTTGAATGATAAATGAATAAATAAATGTTTACTATATATAAAGAATCATGAAACTATGAGGAAAAAAAACAGAATCAAATTGGTTAAATAGACAAAGGTCCTAAAGGGTCCATTTAAGTGAGGGAATATGAATTCACAACAAATGGAATAAATATTTACTCTCTCCAGTAATTCAAAAATAAAGGCAAATGAAAACAACTACGAGATACCTTTTTCTACCCTTCAAATAATTTAAACTAAGGAAACATCCAGGCGGGCAAGTCTCTGATACACCACGGGCGAGCATGTTAAAACTGTTGAGAACACATGTTAGCAATAAATATCAAAAGTCATAAAAAATTTCATATGTAGCTGCAATGACAAAGTAGTAATATTAATTCTAGTGCTAAATATAGAAGCAAAATACAGAAAAGACAATATTGTAAAGGAGAGGAAAATTATGATTCAGTCTTAGGATCTTTGATAATGGTGATTGAACATTGTTTATACTTGTATTTAAAAATCTTTCTTTTAAACATAAAAGTAGTATCAAAACTATGTAGGGTGTTATCTCAAATATATTTAAAAATTTTGCCTCAATGTAGATGTGCATATAAGTTAATATTTTCATGTTTTTAAACTTATTTTTGGCCAAATTTATTTACTAATTAAAGTAACAATGTTACAAGTAGTCATTTTTTTATTGACACATTAATTTATATATTGTGAGTTACATAATAATGCTTCAATATATATAATATATAGTAATCAAATCTGGGTAATTAGGATATCTATCATCTCAAACATTTATGACTTCTTTGTTTTGGGAAGAGTCAACATCCTCCTTCTAGCTATATAAAACTATATGATCTGTTATTGTTGACCACAGTCATCCTACAGTGCCATAGAACACTAGAATTCATTCCTCCTTTCTAGAGGTAATTTTGCATCCTTTAACAAATCTCTTCCTATCCATACCTCCCCCTACAATTCCCAATCTCTGGCCATCCTCTGTTCTATGTTCTGCTTCTATGAGATCAACTTTTTTTTTAGTTTCCACATATGAGTGAGAACATGTATTGTTAAACTCATATTACTTTAAATGAGAATAAAATTTAAAATTTTTAAAATTCGAACAATAAATTAAGTAGTGATTCTTTCTTTTCGTTGAGACCATCATTCTTCGAAGAGTTGGTCCAGGAAGTAAAATCACATAGGAGGTGGTGCGAAGATTTGCCACAAGAGTTTGGAGAGATTTGCAATCCCCCAAGTTATTTTTTTTTTAATTGTGCTGAACCAGTTGGATAAATAATGAAAGACATGTTTGATTACACCCATGCAATCATTTCTGATCTTTCTTTATATAATGCTACTAACTAAACAGGCATCCGTAAGCCTACGTTTTGTTCACCCTGTCATTGGAATATTTATCATAGTATAACAGGGAAGGCACAGTGTATATTTGTTTGTGCCTGGCTCCTTTCACTCAGCATGAAGTTTCTGAGACCCATCTGTGTTACTATGAATAACCGTAATGTGTTCATATTAATGGCTGTGTACTAGTTCATTGTATAAATACACAAGTAACTATTCATACTCTGGTTGGACTTTTTGGATTGCTTTGGGGGAGGTATTGCTAAAATACAAAAATGCATGTGCTAGGACAGGTCTTTGTGAGGCATGCACATGTTTTCATCTTTGATATATAACTAGGAGTGAAATTTCTCTGCCGTAGCATGTGCATGCACATTTTCATTGTCAGTAGATAATGTGTATATGCTTTCTTAATTAGTTGCTCCGCTTGGCACTTTTATCTAGACTAATGAGCGTTCTGCAATATTTCTATCATTTGTGATTGTCAGTTTATAGTTGATGTTTGTTTTGGTTTTATCTGCCATTCTCGTAACTAGATGACTATAAATTATTGTGCTTTTAAAATCAATTTTCCTAAATATTAAAAAGTATGAACATCTTTTTATTTTTGTCACCTGCTGGATGTCCTGTTCATGCTTTTCCTTACTATTTTTTTTATTTCTACATGTTTTTCTAAGTCAGAAAATAAAGATTTATGTAATTATTGGATCTTTTCCAATAGCCAGTTTATTATGTCATTGATTTTCTTTATTGTATTTATATTCTCTACACTATTTTCTGCCCTAATCTTTATTTCCTTCTGCTAGTTTGGGTTTACTTTGCTCTTCTTTTCCTAGTTCCTTAAGCTGGATAGTTTGGATATTAATTTAGATCTTTCATCCTTCTCAATATAGGCATTTATATTTATAATTTTCACTGTGAGCATTGCTTTGCTTTTCTCTATATAAGTAGAGTATGCTGTGTTCTTTTTATTCATTTTAACATGTTTTATAATGTTTCTATTTATATCTCCTTATTTTATTACTTGGGAATGTTGTTTTATTTTCCAATATTTGTGTGTTCCAAATTTACATTTGTTATTGAATTCCCATTCAATTCCATCATTGTAAGAGAACATGTTGCATAACTGTTTTTATTATTTTAAATGTATTGTGTTTATTTTATGAGATAGCATATGATCCATACTGGAAAATATTCCATGTGTGCGCGAGTATGGTATATCTTCTCTGCTGTTTGTTGTTTGGAACATTCTATAAATATCAGTTATATATAGTTGATTTACAGTGCTGTTCAGTTCTATGTTCTGGTTGATATTCTGCCTGGTTATTCTGCCCATTATTGAAAGTGAAATATTGCTTCAGCTATCATTGTTGTTTTCCATTTCTCCATTTCTTTCCATTTTTACTTCATGTACTTTGGTGCTCTTTATTAATTATATACCTATAATTATTATATTTTCTTGATGTGTTAATACTTTATTTTTATAAAATATTTGTCTTTATCTCCAGTAGCATTTTGTTTTAAAGCCTATTTTGTCTGATCTAACTCTAACTTCTTCAACTTTTGGAGGGTTGCTATTTGCATAATATATCTTTTTCTATTAATTTATTTTTGCAATTATATCTTATTTTAGAGATGCGGGGTACAAGTAAGAATTAGCTACCTAAGCAGGCTGCTCGCAGGTGAAGTTTGGGTCTCCAACTGGCCCTCACTTCTTTGGGTTTGGGACCAGGTACCCTTTGTGTTGTTACATGCCTCCTTCCCTTCCTCACTACCTTGACAGTGCCCAGTGACTGTCAAATACCTCCTTTCTGCCATTGTTAATATGTTCAGGTCCTACTAAGAGTGATAACATGCAGCATTCAGTTCTTTGTTTCTGTTATAGATTCAACTCCATCCAATTTTCTGTCAAGTCCATGATTTTGTTCTCCTTGATGGCTATGTAATACTTCATCATGCATATGTACCACATTTTCTTTATCCAGTTCACTTTTGATGGACAGTATAACTGACTCTTATGTTTTTGCTATTGTGAATAGTGTGGCTATAAACATGTGTATGCAGGTGTCTTTTTGGTAGAACAATTTATGTTCCTCCAGGTATATTCCCAGGAGAGGGACTGATGGATCATATGGACAGCCAACTTTTAGTTGTTTTAGGATCTCATCAAGCTGAAAAGCTTTGGCACAGCAAAATAAACTTTCAACAGAGTAAAGAGACATTCACAGAATGGGGAACATTTTGGCTAATTATGTCTGGCAAAGGTCAAACATCCAGGATATATTCTTTTATTTTTATCCTATTTGGTTCGACAATTTCTCACATAGATGGCACATAGTTAAATTATGCTTTCAAATCCAGTTTTGCAATCTCCTCTTTTTCGATTGGATCATTTAATGTGTTCATTTTTAATGTTCTGTTTGATATATTTGGATTTATGTCTTAGATTTTACTTTTAGTATGTTTCATGTTTTAAATTTTTTTGTTTTATATTCCTATTTCCTGCTTTCATTTTCATTAAGATAATGTATTTACTGTTAAGTTATTTAATATTTTTTGAATTTGTTTGCATTATTTTCTTACTGGTTGGCATAGAGCTTATTGTAGGTCCTAGGATCATATTCATACTAGCTTAATTCTAGGCAGATATAGAAGAATTACCCCTTTGAATATTATTAACCCCAAACTACATTGCTATAATTATTTATTTATATAAGTTTATGTCTTTTTAAGAAGTATGTGTATTTTAAGGTAAGTATATACTTATAGCTTTTGTAATACTATTCTTCTTACTAATCCATTCTGGTTCCTGTTGATGTTTACAGTGCTTTTGTGTTACCATCTTGAGTCATTTTTTAGCCCAATACATCTTTGTTCCTATCACTTTTTTAATGCTGCATGTATATATGGTATATGCCTAACAATATATGTTATTTTACATAATTGTTTAAGTCAGTTATGAGAAAAGAGAAGAAAATATGCATTTATACTCTCATGTGCAAATGCATAATTACATTATCAGTGCTCTGTGGAGTGTGTGTGTGTGTGTGTGTGTGTGTGTGTGTGTGTGTGTGTGCATTTTAATTGCCTTCTGAGGTTACTTGCTTTCAGTCTAAGGACCTTCCTTTAGCATATCTTGTAAGGTATCTCTGCTAGCAACAGATTTTCTCAGTTTTTTTTTGTTGTTTGTTTTTAGCTAGGACTTTATTTTTCCTTCCTTTTTAAAAGACAGCTTTGCTGAATATAGGATTTATAACTGACAGTTCAGCTTTTCTTTTTCTTTGAACACATTTAATATGTTCTTCTTGTCTTTTGGCCTCTATTGTTTCATCTGAGAAGTCACAGGTAAATTGGGTTGCATCAATTTGCAGTCCTACAAGCAATACAAATTGTCGATGTACAACCTCTGTGTAAAATGCTGTCTTACCTCAAAAATCTCAAACATTAACTGATGATGAGACAAAAATAAGTTTACCACAGTAAAGGATACCACTACCTTGGCAGAGTCTTAGTTGCAATTTAAAATGAGAGGGCAAAGTTGAAATATATATGAGGTCTTGGTCCTGGTTAAATACAAGTTATTCATTGGAAGGGTTACATAGGATCAGGGAAGAAACACGATAAACACCAAAGGGCCAGGAGACTGAGGTAAAGAGTGAAAAGGTTAGGGAGCAAATTGGAGCTTCCTGCTATCTATAAAAGAGCTGAGCAGTTTGATGTTTACTTTTTAAAGTGCTTGGTCTTCTGTTTAATTTGTTTGGCAGAGGGAAATCAGAGCAAATACTAAAGTTATCTGCAACTTGGATTCTTCTGATAGGAGTTATTTTCATGATGACATTTTGATGAAGCTCTGTGGTTATTGATGTGGTTGATTTTTATGTTTTTGTTCCTCTCATCTTGAATACAATCTTCAGACTTTTATTTTGTGTCAGTTAAATAGAATAAACTGATATTTCCTTATGGTCTTGGTATAGTTACTCTGATCACTGATGATGTGAACTATATCGTCCAAGGTTTATTGCTTTATGTGTTTCCTCTTTGGAATAAGACTGAACTATGTATTTTATTTATTTTTCTTTTGGGTTCTTGTGCTTTTTTTTAAGATTGACATACATAGGTCATTTATACGTTCTTGATTATTTTTACACTTATACATTCTTAATGGTTTTTCTGATTTTGTATTATAAATTATTTTCTTAAGTTTAGAACTTTTTATTTCTCTTGATGAATCGGGCCTATTTTATGCACAACATTAAATGTGCAGCATTCCAAATTCTTTCAGAAGTAGAATTTAGCTTACACATTAATTTTGTATATTTTCTAGTATACTATAATTTGGCATGTATTGCCAAGCTGATGCAATGGACCAATATTTCTTATTTGTTGTCACCTTTCTTATTCCTAATATTTTAATAATTGAGAACTGTCCTTAGCAAAGTTTTAATACAATGATTTTCTTTTATATATAATTGTCTATATCACCATTTACTGAGCTTTACTTCATGATTTTATAGATCCTCAGCAAATGTTGTATGAATAAAATTGTTCCAGTTTTTGGAACATGTTGGAGATTTTTAATACAGAGTGCCATCTATTAAATATTTTGAAAAATTGTTCAATTTGACTGTGTTTAGTATTACCCTAAATTAGCTAAGAGGCACCTTATTTTATAATACTAGTTAATTTTAATATTTTCATGATGATCAAGGGGAATCTTGTTTCAATTTGGTTTTGTTCTGAAAGAATCTAAGTACTAAAAGTATGGGAGTTCACAAAGCTAGCAGATCTCAGCTGAAATACATGAAAAACAAATTAAAACTTCCATATATTGTCAAGTATGCTATTCATCGGATTGATTATTTAGATTGTACACTATCTCAGTCTAGTAATTATAAAAATGAATTCTGAAAATATCTCCCAACATTCTTGGAAAAAGCGAATAAATAATTTACAAGTAATTTGTAAAAAATTGAAAATTGTAATTAGTACATAAACTGGCAGAAGACAATCATAGCTAAACTTTTCTTAAAAATAATCTCATTGCATGGTGCATCATTGGTCATGGGAAGCCTCCTCAGCATTTTTATGTCTGACATTTATTTATGACTTTCATGAAAGTGTCACTGCTGAATCCATATGATAGTAAATAAACCAGACTTGACATAAAATGTTGATAAGATGCAAAGAATATAATAGAAAATGGCCACCATGATATGCTTCTATATCAGTTTGCAGTTTTGTTAGAGTTATCATCCACTGACATAGTAGCTCTTTATGGTTAATAGAATCTTCCAATTTAACAGAGATGTGTGTTTGCAACTTTTGTATTGATTAAGAAGGTCAAAACTGTGTTTAAAAGTGGGAACATACTATTTTACCATTTTCTTCTCAGAATACACTAGTATTAGTCAAATACATAAAGTTAAACATTATTTTATTAGTGAATGCAGTTGAAAGCATATTAATGTTTTTAATTGATTGGCATTCCATTATTGAAAGCATATTAAGTTTTTAATTAATTGGCATTCCATTTAAAAGATAATCCATTCCCTACATATAACCCTCCCCCATCATGTGACTTTCACTGCCATCTAAGAAGTTCTGCACATGATCACCATATATGTATTCTGTGAAATTACTTTTGTTTAACCAATTATGCCATTCTTTGTAAACTTTTTCTCTCCATAAAATATTCCTTAGCTTAAAACATACTTGGTTATAACTCATCAGCTTCAATCTACCATTCAACAGCCGGCTGACTTAATCAAAGTACCTGCGTTAGCCCACTACCACAGCCTTATTAAAGTGACATTTTCAGTGGTCTCAGAACTCCCTTGATGTTCCATTGACTTCCATCTTAGAATCTATCCCATTGTATTGTAACTATTTCCATGTTTATTCCTTCTCGTAAAACTGTAGTCTAAATCTAGGAAGGAGACCATTTCTGTATCTCAAGTACCTAGATCAGTATCTGGCCCTCAACAGAATTCATCAGTATTTACTCACAAAATGAAGGAGGAAAAAAAGACAAGAGAAAGAGAAGTCAGCATGAAGAGATAGAAAAGGCAAAAAGAGATAGAAAAATGGAAGGAGGAGAAAGGCAAGAACGAAATGTTCCTCTAGTGACTCCATCCCACTGTGTCCACCGCCAAAGTGCTTTCCTTGGTCTCTAAGGCCCTCTGACGTGGCCTCTTTAGATTCTCTCACCTCACTTAAGACTGCCCCTCCCTCCCCCTGACTTCATGTCCGCCACCTTACTTGGCAGTTCCGCAAAGTCTAGGCTCCCATGGTGGAATTTTGCACTTGTGCCCCCCCTCCACTTCGCTCTTCTTCCAGCGATGTGTATGATCTGATCGTTTGCATCATTCAAAGTGTTATTCAGATTTCACCTTCTCAGGGGAATTTTTTTTCTCAGCAACCTATTTAAAATTTAACTCTATACCCCACCCGTCTCCTCTTCCTTGTCTACCTTGCTTTTGTTATGGGATGTATCACGCTGAAATGTACTATATTTTTTAATTCTTTATTTCTCTGCCTCCTCCCACAGGCGTAGAAGCCACAAAGAGACGGAAATCTTCGTCTAGTTTTTTGTTTGTTTGTTTGTTTGTTTTTCTCCCCACAATGTTTCCCCAGTGACTGGAGCCATGTTGTGAAAAGCAAAAGGATGACAGCAAACAGGTCGCTCACTTAAACAGAGACTGGGTCTCCCTCACTTGCAACCCGTGAAGAAACACGAACTCTATTCACAAGAGAGAAGAATGACTTTTGGCGGGTATTGGCAACGACTGCCTGCCGCCTGCTTTTGTAAATAATTGGAACACAGCCACCCCCTTTCAATTCTATATTGTTTATCCCCGCCTTTGTGCTACAGTGGAAGATTTGAGTCGTCCTGGCAGAAACTGTGTGGCCTGAAATCCTAAAATATTTACCATCTGGCCCTCTCTAAAAAAAGAAAGACTTGTCAATGCTTGACTTATGATACCTCTTGACATTCGCTCGATGTATAGGCCTTTATAATGTCTTCCTCAATATTAATACTACTCGCAAACAAGCTTGCTAATCTAAAAAAGCAGTCCAAAATCTCATGAGAGTGATTGGCTTAGGTGCACAAAAGGACAGGAGAGAGGCGTGATGGAATGTTTGCACATAATAAGTAAATGGAAAAAGTGATTGTGACTGTACTTTTCCACCCTCTTGATTTGTTTTAATGTCTGGAGTGATGTCTACAACTTCTGCAACCATTTGCCATCCTGAGACCAGGTGTGAATGCAAAGCTTGCACACAGAAGAGGACTCATCTGTCGATAATGGAAAACGCCTCTATCCTTGCTGACATTAGTCAATCAGTAAATGTATCAAGCCTGGAACGTTGCCTAAGCTGGACTTCGTGTCACTGTAGAAAAGAAAGTTTGTGTTCTGACTCTGGACATTCAACTTGCAAGTGGGTGCGTGTTAGTTGACGCCCAAAAATTTCCAAGGAAATTCCAAAAATAAAATGTATGTCTTCATTTGGAAAGGAGTTGATTGTTTTACATTTGTCCTTGTTCTAATAAGGATTCTTGATTTTTAGAAAATGGTATGTATTGATTGATGCAGGGAAACAGGCAGAAATACAAGGAGGCAATTGACAAATAATGATTATTCGGGAAAAGCAGATAATTGGTTTAATGAGATTACATCTACTTTTCTTTCATTCATTAACTATTTTTTAATGTAGATTGGAATTACTCCACATAGTTAGAACCAAAGAAATAACCGAAAAAATAACAGTGTCAGAAGAAATGCCTGTGGTTTACACACACGTGAACCCATATACTGTTTCATATTCCAAAAGCAAACCAAATAACATTTTGAGTTTTATAGGGTTTTTATTATAATCTTAATTTTTTCCTTAGATGAGAATTCTTTTAATCAACATAGTTTTCTGATTACAAGAAACTATTAATAGTAAATATTTATTTAACAATAAGTTGAAAGAATATAGCATTAAAATACAGAAGTATTAATTATAAATATATTCTGAATATCTTTTTTGTTTTTGCTTTCATTTAAGCTTTTTATTTTTAATTCAGTAATAAAGTCCTCCATTAAAAAAAAACCCACAATAAATATGGTGAACATCAGAATGTTGGGAACCAAGCAGAGCTGACTTTTTTCTGTTATTTTATTATATTGATAAAACAAGCATGTTTTCTGTGGAAAGAAAAAGAAAGCATTTTTTCTCAAAGTCAGTTTAGATAGTCCTCAACTAAAACCATTGTGATTTTAAGCGTCTAAAAACTTCTTAATGTAATAGGTGGTCATAAATTAATTTGATAGTTCAAAAATGAAAAGCCTATATATATTTACTCTCTTTTAATTATTTTTTATTTTAAAGATGTGGGAGTACACATCTCTTTGACTTTTTTTTTTTTTTTGCTCTCTTTTAATTTTTTTTTTACTCTTTTATTTATTTTTTTATTTTAAAGATGTGGGAGGGACAATTCAGGGTTAGGTATACAAATGTTCATTATTCAGGCACCCTTGTTGATGAGGTGTGTCTCCCCTTCCCCAGGCAGATTCCCACTACTGCCAATCCTGCTTTCCCACTCCCCTCCCAGCAGTTTCCCGTTATTGCCAATACTTTTCTTATGGTATTACAATAATTGTTCAAGGTCTGCTTATGAGTGAGAACATGTGACACTCAGTTCTTTGTTTCTGTGAAAGATCACTCACTATTATAGACTCTAAGTCCACGCAGGTTGCTGTGAAGTTCATGATTTTGTTCTTCTTTATGGCTGCGTAACATTCTGTTGTGTATATGTACCACATTTTTTTCGGATCCCGTCCTCTTTTGATGGGCAGCATGGTTGGCTCCATGTTTTTGCTACTGTGAACAACGCTGTGATAAACATACATGTGCGGGTATCTTTTTTATGGAGTGATTTGAGATTCTGGGTATATTCCAAGTAAGGGGATGGCAGGGTCATATGGAAGGTCAATTTTTAGATCTTTTAGGAATCACCACACTGATTTCCGCAGATGCTGTACTAGTTTACACTCCCACCCACAGTGTAGACATATTTCCTTTTTTGCCACATCCTCTCTAGCATCTGCTGTTTTTTGACTTATTAATGATAGCCATCCTGACTGGAGTTAGATGGTATCTCAGTGTAGCTTTAATTTGCATTTATTTGATGACTAGTGAGACTGAGCATTTCTTCATTTATCTGTTGGTTACTCCTTTGTCTTCTTTTAAGAAGTGTCTATTCATATGGTTTGCCCACTTTGTAATGGGGCTGTTTTTTGGGGTTTTTTGTTTTTGGTTTGTTTGTTTCTTTATTTTTGGCACCTTTGAGTACCTTGTTGATCCAGGATGTTAGACGACCTCTGTCAGACATAGAGTTGGCAAATATTTTTTTCCAGTCTATGGGTTGTCTCCTGGCTCTCTTGATGGTGTCTTTGGTTTTGCAGAAACTTGTCAGTTTGATGAGGTAACACTTGTCTATCTTATCTCTTATGGCATGGGTACTTGGGATTTTGATCAGGAATTGGTTGCCGGTTCCAATTTCCATAAGGGTACCTCCTGCATTTTCTAAGGTTCTTATAGTTTGAAGTTTTGCATTTAAGTCTTGGGTCCCTTTAGATTTGATTTTTTGTGTGTATGATGATAGGTAGGGATCTTGTTTTAATCTTCTGCATATAGTCAGCCAGTTTTCCCAGGACAATTTACAGAATAGGTTCTCCTCTCCCCATTCATTGGTGGTGGAGGCTTTGTCGAAGATGAGTTGGTTGAAAAGTTGAGGTTTTTCTTCTGGAATCTCTATCCTGTTCCATTGTTCTCTATGCCTGTTCTTGTACAAACACCAGACTGTTTTGATTATTGGAGCTTTATAATAGTGTTTAAAGTCTGGGAGTGTGATACCTCCAGCTCTGCTTTTTTTGCTGAGGATTGTTTTGGTGATTCATGGTCATTTATGTTTCCATATAAATTTCTGTATTGTTCCAGGTCTAAGAATGCTGCTGGCAATTTAATGGATATTGCACTAAATCGTTGGGTTGCCTTGGATAGGATGGACATCTTAACATTGTTGACCTTTCCAAAACATGAGCATGAAATATTTTTCCATTTGTTTGTGTCATCTTTGATTTCTTTGAGCAGTGTTTTGTAGTCTTCGTTGTAAAGGTTTTTCACATCTCTGGTTAGGAAGATGCCAAGGTATTTGATTTTTCTTTTTTCTGGCTATTGAGAATGGGACTGTGCTTTTTATTTGGGTTATGCTTGCTTTTTGTTGGTGTATTTAAAATCAGTTATTAACTGGTAGCAAACGTGAGCCACATTTGACCTAATTAATTAACCAGTTAAACAATCCAGTTTTTCTCACACAGCTGTCTTCTCTTATATGCTTGCAACACATTGCATCTTTAAAAAATACACACTTGGACTAAAAAATACACAGATGGTGATGGCACAGGTGAGACTGTGAGAATCTCCACAAAAGTGAGTTTCCATAAAAACTCACTCCCCTCCCCCACTGCCAGCTGTGCAGCCTGAGGCCCAGAGGCCCTCAATCCCATGCACCGCTTGGCTACAGCAGCTGCTGCTCATGCCTTGCCCCAGGTCACCCTAGACTCCTGGCCTCATGGAGCTCTGGGATCTCTCCCCAGCTACAACGTGCTCCGCTGGACACCAAGCCACCACCACCCACGAAAGCCCTCGGCAACCAAACCTTGGAGCGCTGGGCTCCCTCCCAGGCTGCAACTCCTGCCAGACACCAAGCTGCCACAGCCCGCGGAGCCCCTCAACTCCCAGTCCATGGAGCTCCAGTCACCCCCTCCACTGGCACCACCGCACCCGACCAACCACCTAAGGCCTTGGCTCCCAACCCTGTGGAGCTCCAGGCTCCCTCCCTGGCTGCACCACCCCACTCCCAGCCACCCTGCTCTATGCTGACCAGCAACTCCCAACCGTCTCACACTCTGCCACCTCTGAATGACCTTGGCCACAGTGTGCCAAGAGAACAGCTGGAGCTCTGAGACCAGGCAGAAACCTAAAAGAGGCCCAAGCTGCACTGTGACATGCCGACTTGCTGTGCCCCGTTGTCTCTCACTCTGCCTTCCCCAGCTGGACCTGGCTACAGTAGAACCAGAGATCAACTGGAGCCCCGAGACCAGGCAGAAACTTGCACTGCCCTGCCCAGCTCCTCCCAGCTCTGCCCAGCCTCAAGCCTGTGATCTAAGACCTCGTGTTTGTGTAGGGGAATAGTACATCATAAGGAGGTTGCTTAGTTTGTGTATCTGTATGATTGTATATTCCAGTTTTGTTGTTGTCATTGTTGGTTTTTTTGTTTGTTTTGTTTCTGTTTTTTCTCTTACTCTTATCTGTCTTCATGTCTATTTTCATTTGCTAGTTGGTAACTTTGTCTGTTTTCCCTCTTACTCTTCTCTCTCTCCACCTTCGTCTTCCCACCCCCCATTTATTTTCCTTTTCTTACCTCATTTTGCTTTCAGGGAGCAAACCTATACCCGCACAGCATGGTCAGATTGCAAGGCAGTGGGAAGCAGGCTCCAGCGTATCCATACACCTGTTGGTGGATACTGAGATCTGCAGACAGATTTTGAAACACAGCTCCCCCTTCAATTAGGTCTCAAAACTGCAAAAGGTATAACTCCCAACTTACAGTCCAGCTTCAGAATCAAACAAAGCCAGAGGATTTACATAAGGAATAATAGGAGCTTGAGCAAACAGAAGTAAAAGCCACCCCTGAGCAATAAATTCAAAGAAGATGGTGGAAAAAAAGAAAAAGTGGGGAGGAAAAATCTACACAAATGAAGAAAAACCAAAAGAAGAATATAGGTCTCACACGGAACCCTGGGAGTTCAGACACAGAAAACAGACTTTGGAATGCAAACAAATGAAGAGTCCCCAGAATGACTGGTCACATACTACAAACCCAGACATAAAGACATTAATAGAGAGAATAAAAAGAATTGAGGAGAGACAAAAGGAAACTAGGAAGGAGTTGATAACTGAGATAACATCGGTAAAGAATACTGTGATTGAAATAAATAAAAAACTAATAAACATGGAAAGCAGAGTTAGCCAAGCAGAAGAAAGAATCTCAGAGAGTGAAGACCAAAATATAGAACTAAACTAAACTGTCAAAAACTTAGAAAAGAAGCTTAAAAAGACAGAACAAAACCTTCAAGAGATGAGTGATTACTTAAAGAGACCGAATCTAGAAGTAATTGGACTCATGGAAGCAGAAAGAGAGACAGACACCACCCTGGAACACTCCATGAAATTATTCAAGAAAACTTCCCTTAGCTCATCAGTGATGTGAAAATTCAAACACAAGAGATTCAGAGAACTCCTGCAAGACAACAAATGAGAAGACCAACTCCCAGGCACATAAATAATTCACCTGAACAAAGTAGGTATAAAAGAAAAAAATCCTAAAAGCAGCATGAGGAAAAGGCCAGACTACCTACCGGAGAAAACCAATTAGAATAGCAGCATATTTATCTGCAGAAATAGTTCAGGCTAGGAGAGCTTGGATCCCAATATTCAAAGTTCTCAAATATAAACAATTTCAACCAAGAATAACCAACCTAGCCAAGCTAAGCTTCATCAGTGAGGGATAATTAAAATCTTTCCCAGACATCCAATCCCTAAAGACTTATGCTGCCTCCAGACCATCTCTAAAATAAACATTTAAGAAAGTATTAAATACAGAAGAAAAGGAAAATTTAATGACTATGTTCTTCACAAGAGTACAGGAAAAAGATTGAAAACACACATGAATCAACCTCCCCTCCCAAAGAAAAAGAAAAACAAAAAACAAAAAAGTGCAACACAACTCTATAAGAACCTCATGACAGGGATAAACCCTCACATTTCAATAATTAGCTTTAATGTAAATGAACTAAATGCACCACTGAAAAGACATAGAATGGAAAAATGGATAAAATACCATGAGGCAACAATATGTTTCCAAGAGACTGTTCTCACCAGAAAGGACATTCACAGACTCAAATAAGAGGGTGAGAGCAAAATTTCAGGGGAATGGAACACAAAAGAAAGCTGGAGTTGCAATCTTAATCTCAGACAAAATACCCTTTAAGCTATCAAAAATAAAAAAGATGAAGAGGGTCACTATATAATGATAAAAGATTCAATCCATCAACAAGAAATATCCATCCTAAACATATTTGCACCCAACATGGGAACACCAACATTCATAAAGCAGCTTCTAAGCAAACTTTAAAAAGAGACCGACTCTAAAACTATCATAACTGGGGACTTTAATACCCCACTCACAACCCTAGACAGATCATCAAGACAAAAAAAATTAGCAAGAAAACCCAGAACCTCAATAAGACTCTTGAATAAATGGACTTAATTGATACCTACAGAACACTCCACCCAACGACCGTAGAATATACATTCTACTCATCACCACATGGAACATACTTCAAGATCGACCACATCATTGCCATAGCTCAAACATAAACAAATTTCATAATTTTGAATTTTTTCCATGCACCTTCTAAGACCACAGTGGAATAAAAATAAATATCAACACCAACAAGGTTCCCCCCAAACCCACAAAGACATGGACACTAAACAGTATGATGCTAAGTAACTCCTGGGTCAATGATGAAATTAAAACAGAGATTTAAAGGTACCTGGAAACAAATGAAAATGAAGAAACACCTCACCAAATCCTCCAGGATGCCGTGAAATCAGTAGTAAGAGGGGAATTCATATCTTTAGAAACACACATGAAGAAAATGGAAAGATTACAAGTTAACAGCCTAATAAGTCACCTAAGGAAGCTGGAAATGCAAAACCACCAAAACCCTAACTTCAGCAAAAGAATCCAGATCACCAAACTAAAAGCCCAAATCCAGGACATTGAAGACACAAAGAAATACCAAAAATCAATGAAACAAAAAGCTGGTTCTCTGAAAGGATAAACAAGATAGATGGTCCCCTAGCAAGATGACCTAGAAAAAGAGAGAGAGAGCCCAAATAAACTCAATCAGAAACACAAAGGATGAAGTGACAACTGACCCTGAAGAAATGCAAAAGATTATCAGAGACTACTATGTACAATTATATGGAAGCAAACTTGAAAACTTGAAGTAAATGGAGGACTTTCTGACATCACACAACCTCCCTAGGTTGAAACAAGAAGACACTGAGACCCTAAATGGACCAATAAAAATTAAGGAAATTGATTATGTCATAAGAATACTACCGACAAAAAAAAAAAAAGCCCTGGACCAGATGGCTTTCCAGCAGTATTCTACAAAACATACAAGTAGGAACTGATATCAATCCTATTGAAAGTATTCCAGGCAATTGAGAAAGATGGTACTCTCCCCAAATCATTTTATGATGCTAACATCACATTGATACCCAAGTCAGGTAAAGATTCAACAAAGAAAGAGAACTACAGGCCAATATCTTTGATGAACATAGATGCTAAAATTCTCAACAAGATCCTAGCAAACTGGATTCAACAGCACAACTTAGAAATCATCCATTATGACCAAGTAGGCTTCATCCCCAGGATGCAAAGCTGGTTCAACATTCTTAAGACCATAAAAGTAATTAAATATATCAACAGATGTAAAAACAAAAACCATATTATTTTATCATCAGATGCAGAAAAAACTTTTGATAAAATCCAGCACCACTTCTTGATAAAAATCCTCTGTCATCTAGGCATATGTGGAACATGCCTCAAAATAGTAAAAGCCAACTACAAGAAACCCACAGTCAGCATACTCCTAAGCAGACAAAATTGGAACAATTTCCCCTGAAAACTGGAACAAGACAAGGATGCCCACTCTCACCCCTCTTGTTCAACATCATTTTGGATGTCCTGACTAGAGCAATCAGAGAAGAGAAAGCGATCAGGTGTATCCAGATAGAAAAAAGAGGAAGTCAAGTTATCTCTCTTTGCAGATAACATGATTGTATACCTTGAAAAACCAAGAATCTGCCAAAAACCTCCTGACACTGATAAAGAACTTTGGCAAAGTCTCGGGGTATAAAATAAATGTACAAAAGACAAATTTATTTCTACACACCAATAATAACCAAGCATAAATTCAAATAAAAAGCACAATTCCATTTATAACAGCCACAAAAAAAATGAAATACCTTGACATCTTCCTAACCAGAGACTTCAAAGACCTTTACAGTGAAAACTACAAAGCACTGTTCAAAGAAATCAAAGATGACACAAACGAGTGGAAAAATATTCCATGCTCATGGACTGGAAGAATCAACATTGTTAAGATGTCTATTTTATCTAAAGCAATCTACAGATTAAATGCAATACCCGTCAAATTGCCAGCACCATTCTTCTCAGACTTAGAAAAAAACAATACAGGACTTCATATGGAAACATAAATGACCAAGAATAACCAAAATGAACCTCAGCAAAAAACAAAAAACAAACACAAAAAAAGTAGGAGGTATCACACTCTCAGACTTTAAACTATACTATAAAGTTGCAATAATCAACACAGCCCAATATTGGTACAAGAACAGGCATATAGACCGATAGAATAGAATTGAGATTCCAGAAGCAAAACCTCAATTTCTTAACCAATTCATCTTTGAAAAATCCTCCACCACCCACTACTGTGGAAAGGAGAACCTATTCAGTAAATGGTACTGGAAAAACTGGCTGACCTCACGCAGAAGATTGAAGCAGAACCCCTACCTATCCCCATACACAAAAATTAACTCTAAATGGATCACAGACCTAAATGTAAAACCTAAAACTGTAAGAACTTTTAAAATGCAAGAGACACTCATGGAAGTTGGAACTGTCAACCAATTCCTGATCAAAACCCGAAGTACCCAGGCCATAAGAGATAAGATAGACAAGTGGGACCTCATCAAACTGACAAGCTTCTGCAAAGCCAAGGAAATCATCAAGAGAGCAGGGAGACAGCCCACAGACTGAGAAAAAAAATTAGGTCTGACAAAGACCTAACATCAAGGATCTACAAGGAACTCCAAAGTGCTTAAAAGAAAAAAAAAACAGCCCCATTACAAAGTAGCCTAAAGACATGAATAGCCAGTTCTCAAAAGAAGACATATGAGCAGCCAACAGACACATGAAAAAATGTTCAGCCTCACTAGTCATCAAGGAGATGCAAATTAAAACTACACTGAAATACCACCTAATTCCAACAGAATGGCCATCATCAAGAACTCAAAAAATAACAGATACTGAAGAGGATGTGGTGAAAAGGGAACACTTCTACACTGTTAGTGGGCATGTAAACTAGTACAGCCTCTGTGAAAATCGGTGTGGCAATTCCTAAAAGTTCTAAAAATTGACCTTACATATGATCCCATAGTCCCCCTACAGGGAATATTACCCAGAAGAATCCAGGTCACTCTATGAAAAAGGTACCTGCACATGTATGTTTATCACAACATTGTTCACAGTAGCAAGAACATGAAACCAACTGTGCTGTCCATCAAAAGAGGACTGGATTTTAAAAATGTGGTACATAAGCTGGGCTCGGTGGCTCAGCCTGTAATCCCATGCCTTTGGGAGGCTGAGGTGAGTGGATTGCCTGAGCCCATGGGTTCGAGACCCGCCTGGGCAGGCGAGACTTCATCTCTACAACAAAGTCAAAAAATTAGCCGGGCATGGTAGCGCGCGCCTGTAATTCCAGCTAGTAGGAAGGCTGAGGCAGAAGGATCGCCAGAGCCCAGCAGGTCAAGGCTGCGGTGGCTGGGAGCGGCCACTGCACTCCAGTCTGGGCGACCGAGTGAGACTTCAACTCAAAAAAGTAAAATAAAATAAAAATAAATGTGGTACATCTACACAATGGGATATTATGCAGCCATAAAAAAGAACAAAATCATCAACTTCACAGAAACCTGGATGGAATTAGAGTTTATAATACTGAGTGATATCTCACAAAACAAAGAGCTGAGTACCATATGTTCTCACTAATAAGTGGACCTTGAACAACTACCGTATTGCTGTAGGAAAGGGATTGAAAATAGTGGGAAACTGCAGGGAGTGGGGTGGAAGGTGGGGAGCTGGGATTGACAGTAGTCAATATCTGCCTGGGAAGGTGGGGCACCCCTCATCAATAAGAGTCGCCGCACAAGGAACATTTGTATACCGTAACCCTGAATCGTACCCCACAATTTCAAAATAAAAATTAAAAGAGAAAAAAAATTTTTTAAAGATAAAAATTTTAAAAAATTAAAAATACACACATATGCAGTGAATTATCTGTTAAATACTTTGCCTATGATTTGTTCAACTTGATTGCTTTTATTCTGATTTCAGTCTTTTAAATTTTTAATATTTTATGTACTTGTATTTTTTTATTTATTTTATTTTTAAAATGTGGGACACAATTCAGGATTAGGTATACAAGTGGTCATTGTACAGGTACATTATGGGCCTGCCTTTGGTTCCACTTAGCCTGATTTGAGATCAGGTACCCTGCTCAATATTATGTGTCTCCTCCCCCTGCCCCCAGCAGTTTTTGGATAGTGACAATTCTTTTCTTATAGCATTATGGTAAATTTTCAGGGTCCACTTATGAGTGAGAACAGTGGTACAAACAGTTCTTTGTTTCTGTGATAAATCACTAAGTATTATAGACGCTAAATTCATCCAAGTTGTTGTGAAGTTCATAATTTTGTTATTATTTATGGCTGCATAACAGTCCATTGTGTGTATGTACCACATTTTTCTATCAAGTTAAGTTTCAATGGCTAGCATGATTGGTTTCATGTTTTTGCAATTGCAAATAGTGCTGCAATAAACATTCGTGTGCAGGTATTTTTTTTTGTAGAGTGATTTGAATTCCTTCAGGTATATTCCCAGAAGGGGATTGCTGGATCTTATGGAAGGTCAATGTCTAGTTCTTTTAGCAGTTGCCACATTGTTTCCCATAGAGGTTGAACTAGTTTGCATTACCATCGATAGTGTAAAAGCATTCCCTTTCCTCCACATCCTTGCCAGCATCTTTTGTTTTTTTGTTTTATGAATGATGGCGACTCTTACTGGAGTTAGATATATCTCATTGTGGTTTTGATTTGTATTTCTCTGATGATTAGTGAGGCTGAGCATTTTTCCCATGTGTCTGTTGGCTGGTCATATGTCTTCTTTTGAGAAGTGTCTATTCAGGTCTTTTGCCCATTTTTTAAGGGGGGCTGTTTTTTTTTTCCTTTCAGCATGTTTGAGTTTCTTATAGGTCCTGAATGTTTTAAGACCCTTGCCAGATATGCAGTTGGCAAATACTTTTTCTGTTCTGTGGGCTGTCTTCCCACTCTCTTGATGGTTTATTTTGCTTTGCAAAAACTTTTCAGTTTGATGACATCCCATTTGTCTATCTTATCTCTTATGGCATGGGCTTTTAGGATTTTGATCAGGAATTGGTTGCCTTTTTAGAGTTCCGTGTGGGTGTCTCTTTCATTTTCTGAGATTTTTAAAGTTTAGAATTTTACATTTAGATCTTTGATCCATTTGTAGCTGATTTTTTTTGTTTATGGTGATAGGTAGGGTTTTTTTTTTTCAGTCTTCTGCATGTGGTTAGGCAGTTTTCTGAGCACAATTACTGAATAGGTTCTCCTCTCCCCAGTGGTGGTTGTTGTAGGTTTTGTCGAAGATGAGTGGGTTGAGAAATTGGGGTTTTTTTCCAGAATCTCTATCCTGTTCCCTTGGTTTTTGTGCTTGCTCTCATAAGAATATCAGAGCTTGTTTTGGTTACTGTAGCTTTATAATAAAGATTAATGTCTGAAAGTGTGATATCTTCACTTTGTTTCTTTTGCTAAGAATTGCTTTGTCGCCGGGCTCGGTGGCTCAGCCTGTAATCCCGCGCCTTTGGGAGGCTGAGGTGAGTGGATTGCCCGAGCCCGTGGGTTCGAGACCCGCCTGGGCAGCGAGACCTCATCTCTACAATAAATCAAAAAATCAGCCGGGCGTGGTAGTACATGCCTGTAATTCCGGTTACTTGGAAGGCTGAGGCGGAAGGATCGCCGGAGACCAGCAGGTCGAGGCTGCGGTGGCCGGGAGCAGCCACTGCACTCCAGTCTGGGTGACAGAGTGAGACTCCAACTCAAAAAAAAAAAAAAAAAAACCAAAAAAAAAAAAAAAAAAAGAATTGCTTTGTCTATTTATGGTAACTTATGTTTCTATATGAATTTCTGTATTGTTGTTTCCAGATATTAGAAGGCTGATGTTGTAGTTTAATGGGTATAGTGTTGAATCTGTAGATTGTCTTTGATAGAATAAACATCTTAACAATGTTGCTTCTTCCAATTCATGAACATGGAATATTTTTCCATTTGTTTGTGTTATCTTTGAGCAGTGTTTTGTAGTTTTTGTTGTAAAGATCTTTCACTAATCTGGTTAGGAAGATGCCAAGGTATTTCTTTTGTGTGTGTGTGTGGCTACTGTGAATTGGGCTATGTTTTTCACTTGGCTCTCTGCCTGTTTGTTGTAGTGGTGGAGTACAAGAATGTGACTGTCTTTTGGACATTTATTTTGCATGCTGAGATTTGCCAAAGATCATTATCAGTGCAAGGAGGTTTTTGACAGATTCTCTTGGATTTTTTAGGTATAGGATAATATCACCAGCAAAGAAGGATTACTTGACTTCTTCTTGTCCTAGTTGAATACCTCTGATTTTCTTCTCTTGTCTGATTTCTCTGACTAGGACTTCCAACGCAATGTTGGATGTTAAGGGGTGAGAGTGGGAAGCCTTGTCTTTTCAGATTTTCAGAGAAAATGCTTCTAATTTCTGTTTGCTTAGCAATATGTTGGCTTTGGGTTTATTATAGATGGCTCTTACTATTTTGAGATATATTCCCTCTATGTCTGGTGGTTTGAGGGTTTTTATCAATCATAGATGCTATATTTTATCATTTGCTTAATCTACATCTAGTGATATGATCATGTGGTTCTTATTTTTACATCTGTTGATTTTTTTTTATATTTATGGTCTTGTGGATGTTAAACTATCCCTGCATCCCAGGGATGAAACCTACTTGGTAATGGTGAATGACTTTTGGGATGTGATGTTAGATCCAGTTTGCTAGAATCTTTTTGAGAATTTTTGCATCTCTATTCATCAGGGATATTGGTCTGTAGTTCTCTTTCTTTGTTGGTTCTTTACCCGGTTTGGGTATCAGTGTGATGTTGACTACATAAAATAATTTGGGGAGAGTTGTGCCATTCTCAATTGGCTGGAATACTTTAATAGGATTGATATCAGCTCCTCCTTATATGTTTTGTAGAATTCTTCTGGAAATCCATGTGGTCCAGGGCTTTTATTGGTATGTAGTTTTCTTAAGACAGACTCAATTTTCTGGGTTTTTATTAGTCTATTTAGGATCTCAGTTTCATCTTGTTTCAACTTTAGGAGCTTGAAACAAGAGGTTATTGAGTTTGTTTCCATACAGGTGTGCATAATAATCTCTGGTAACCATTTGTATTTCTTCAGGATCAGTTGTGACTTGATCTTTTACATTTCTGATTATGTCTATTTGGATTTTTTCTCTCTTTTTCTTGGTCATTCTGACTAGAGGTTCATCAATCTTATTCATCCTTTCAAATAACCAACTTTTTGTTTTGTTGACTTTCTATGGCATTTTTATCTTCTATATCTCGTATTTGAGCTTGCACTTTGGTGATCTGGATTCTTCTGCTGAAGTTAGGGTTTGGGTGGTCTTGGCTTTCCAGCTCCCTTAGGTGATTTGTTAGGCTGTCAACTTAATACTCTTTCTATTTTCTTTATGTGTGCTTGTAGAGATATAAATCCCCCTCTTAGTACTGTTTTCATGCCATTCCAGATTTTTTGGTAAGATGTTTTTCATTTTAATTTGTATCCAGGAATCTTTTAATACCTGTTTTGATTTCTTTGTTGACCTAGGAGTTGTTCAGCATCATGCTGTTTAGTGTCTGTGTCTTTGTGGGTTTTGGGGCAATTTTGTTGGTGGTGATATTTATTTTTATTCCACTGTGATCTGAGAAGGTGCATGGTAGTATTTCAATCTTGTGAAATTTGTTTATGTTTGATTTATGGCTGAGGATGTGGTCAATCTTGGAGTACGTTCCATGTGGTGGCTAGTAGAATGTCTATTCGGTGATTGTTGGATGGAGTGTTCTGTATGTATCTTCTAAGTTGATTTGGTCAAGTGTCAAGTTGAAGTTCTGGATCTCTTTGTTGATTTTTTGCCTTGATAATCTATCTAGGGTTGTTAATGGGGTATTTGAACCCCCAGCTCTGGTAGTGTTAGAGTCAATATCTTTTTTTAGTTTACTTAGTAGTTGCTTTATAAAAGCTGGTGCTCCTGTGTTCGGTGCATATATGTTTAGGATGGATATTTCTTGTTGATAGATCAAAACTTTTATCATTATATAGTTTCCTTTTGTATTTTTTTAATTTTTGTAGTTTAATTGTTGTTTTGACTTATATTAAGATTGTGACTTCTGACTTTTTTTGTGATCCGTTCAACTGAAAGTTTGTTTTTCATCCTCTAGCTTTGAGTCTTCTTTGTGGTGAGAGGAGTTTTCTGGACACATCAAATTCCTGGGTCATGTGTTTTTATCCAGTTTGCCAATCTATATCTTTTCTATGGTACATTTAGTCCATTCACACATCAAGCTGATTATTAAAATGTGAGAGTTTGTCCCTGACATAATGCTCCTATAAGGCTGTTTTGTTTTTGTTTAGGTTTTTTTGTTCATATATTTGTGTGTTTTTATTTTTGCAGGTATGATATATGTTCTGCTGCTTCTGTGTTTGTGATCTTGTGAAAGTATATGATTTTTCTTTTGCATCTTTTTTTCTTCTGTGCACAATACCCTTGAAAGCATCACCTGTAGAGCTGGTCTCAAAGCAACATGTTCTCTTAGGGATTGGATGCCTGGGAAGGATTTTAATTATCTGTTGCTGACGAAGACTTGCTTGACTGGATAGGAAATTCTTGGTTGAAATTGTTTATCTTTGAGAACACTAAAGATTGAGGTCCAGTTCCTTCTGGTCTGCAGTGTTTCTGCAGATAAATCTGCAGCAACTCTGATTGGTCTTCCCCAGTAGATAGTCTGACCTTTTTCCCTTGCAGCCTTTTGGATTTTTTCTTTTATACCTACTTCATGTAGGCAAATCATTATGAGTCTAGGGGTTGGTCTTCTCATAAGATATCTTGCAGGCATCTTTGGATCTCTTGTGCTTGTATAGTCATTTCTCTGGCCAGATAAGAAAAGCTTTCTAGAATGATCTCATGGAATATTTGTTCCAAGGATTTTTCCATTTCTCTTTCTATTTCAGGTATTCCAATCAGATATAGGTTTGGTTTCTTGATAAAATCACACATCTCTTGGAGAGTTTCCTCTTTCTTCTTGAATTTTTCCCCCCATATTTGTAATAGATTGGGTTAATTCCATATTTTGGTCTTCCAGTTACGAGATTCTTTCTTCAACTTAAACAATTCCCATGTTTGTCAGTTTGTTATTTACTCCTTGGATGGAGTTCTTAATTTCTGTTGTTTCTAAGTATGCTTTCTTAAATCTGTCTAACTTGGCTACAATTTCATTTAACTTTAGCCTTTGCACTCCTTGATTTTTGTTCATCCTGTCCAACTATTCTCTAATCTCCATAAGTATCTTCTGAGTACTGTCATTCCAGGAGACAGCCATTGTTTGTGCCTCGGTAGTTGTTCTTTCTAGCACTGACTTTTTTGGGACTCTGATGGTTAATCTTTTTCATTGGTTTTTATTCATGTATAGTAGTTCTCTTAGCTTTCTCTTTAATTCCATTACTCAGTGGAAAATGGAAAAGCATTCACTTCTCATATTTGCTCTACCTTTTGTCCTTCCTTGAGTCAGGGATCCATGTTTGTCCAATTATGAAGTAGGACTGGGAGTGGGACATAGTGCTGTCTCTTTACAATTTTGAGGACTTACTAGGCAATGAGGGGGTGCATAGATACTGAACCTATTGGATTCTGAACTTATTGACAGTTCATGATGTTTGCTATCTGGTGAATGGGCCAGCTAGGACTCACTCTTCATCTCTGCACAATATGAACTTACAATGGATATGCTTGCATACTCCCTGAGTCCAAGGCAAGGTATAAGAGATGAAACAGAGAAAAAAGAGAAAGGATGTGTAAGAGAGAAAGAGAGGAAAATAAAAAAAGAAAGAAAAACATTAAAAACAGGAAAAGAGAAATAGAAGGAAAGAAAAGAGAAAACCAATAAAAAAAAACAATGAAATAATCACCAAATCAATATCTCCCCCACAAAAAATAAAAATAAAAAATTGATAAAGGTTTCTCAGCTTTTTTATGTCTCTTTGAGTGGGGATAGGGCTTCCTTTTGTGATGGGTTCTGTGACAGCAGGGCTGTTACTGTGGGTTCCTTATTGACTGTTGACACTTAAGATGTTCAAATCTTGAGCCACTGTGGCCTGCAGTTGGTAGCCGTCACATGCCTGTGTGAGGAAAGGGGGTTGAAATAACTTAACACAACATATCTTGGGATCTCACTCCCTTCCTTCCTCTCCCAATTATGTCTAAGCTCCCGGGGCATCCAGTTCACGGCAGTGGAATGGAGCCTTCTGTCTCTTCTCTGCCCTCCCAACCTCTTTCAGTTGTTACTATGGGCAGAGGGGAGACAGCACTCATCAGCCTTTTCTCAGGCAGCTCCACTGTCTGCGTCTATTACCCAGCAGTTGACTCAGAGTGGAGGGTGTATCCTCTGGTGTTCTGCATCTGCTGTTACCCACCAGGGCTTGTGCACTGGGGACGCTGTTCTCTGAGATCACAAAAAGCAGCCCCAATGCAACTCAGACATTAGTGCCTGGTCTCAAGATGCAATTCTGCTGTTCTGCAGAGGCCACCCTGGAGAACTTCTCTGCCCAGGCATTAGGAGGGCTACTCAGTTTCTCTGCTGGCTGCTGTCTCTGTCATCAATGGGGTCAATAGCTCCCTCTCCAGCAGTTACCACAGTCTCCAGATTTCAAGACCCGGTGGCAAGACTCTGGAGCCCAGTCGAGGCTCAAGGTAACTTCTCGCTGCTTTTTCCTTGGGGTTTTGACACAGGCTTCCTCACTGCACTCCCTCTGCATCCCTTGCTGCCAGTATTCAGCCCAGCAGTGTGATGTTGGGGTCAGTCATCACTCCAGCAGTTTTTCCCAGGAAAAGCTCTGCTGATTTTAGAAGATGGTGCTCAGCTTCTGTGCTCTGGGAAGCACTAGGGTCCAAGCAGAGCAGCTGTGGCACCAGGTCATCGGGAGAGCCCTCTCCACTTGCTTTCAAGTCTCCACTGAGTCATTCTCTCACATTCCCATTTATATACAGAAATGAATGCAGAATTTTCCGTGCTATGACTCACATGCACAGGGACTCGTGCAGTCCAACTGACTAGCCTGCCACCTTCCTGGAAATCTCTGAAGATCTTTATGTAATAAAAAATTACTTTGTTTAGTGAGGGAATACAAAAAGTTAATAGAAAATGTCAAATAAGAGATTACTAGTCAGGTCAGTGACTGCCATATAACCATCTGTATAATAATCATATGCAAATGTCCCTCTCCTCACAATCTTCAGATACACAAATATCTATCAGTTTTTCCTTGGGAACATCCTGAAAAATGTCATCCTTTTAATGACTCTTTTTTCCACACAAGGACACTCCATTCGCCAATGGTCACCTGTCAAAATTATCTTGTCTTATTTTAAATACTGTTACTTTTAAAAGTTTCTTCTAATTGTTTAAAGTCATGTGTAGTTTTTTACCACCATATTTTTCATACTACATCAAAGATCTAATATGGGTTTTTTATATCACTTATATGATTAGAATTTTTATTGCACAGGCATGCACTTCTATCATATTAAATGACATTCTATTCCCAATGGCAAAGCAATCTGCTTTACATGAGGTCAAAGAACCTTACTGGAATAATTTTGATTCATATCACTGTTGGAATTTAGATAATATATGTATAATATAATATATAAATATATGCATATATATAACCTATTTGACATCCTTAGAGTTGCTCAATGAAAGCTAGAATGTGGAAATGAACATGGAGACCACTGAGAGAGCAGTCATGGTCTGAATAGTGAAAGAAAATGTTAGGCAATATTTAACCTCCTGTTAAATATAACACGAATTCTGAGGAAGAGAATTGTGTCTAGACTAGATAGGCCGATGGATTCTGATATAGATGGAGAGATAGATGGAAGACTGATAGAAAGATATAGAGATGACAGATAGATGAGAAATGCATAGAGATCCACACAATTATGTTATGAGATCCCTAAAATTAAGACAAGATGTTAGGTAATGATATTTTCTGCCTCTCAGATGAAGATTGAGGTGTGCCTCTGAAATGATCATGATGAAAGAAGGCAAATAACTCCAAGCTCTAGCAGAGAAAGGATCCATGTCAATGGTCTCAGTGCAGAAGGAACAGAGAGGGTGACAGAATCAGACCAGCCAGCAGCCTGTACACATTGATTAGAGAGAGTGAAGACTGAGCTTCACAGGTACTGAGACCCATGGGTACTGAGAAAGCAGTAACCAGATTGGCCAGGAGGATGGAGACACCAGTGTCAATGTCAATGCAGAGAGGTGGGGAAACATCTCCTCTTGCAAGTACAGTGCCCTGTGCCATGTCAGAGGAGTGAGTGTGCTGTTCTTGGTGATTTGAAGCTAAACTATCATCCGTCCACTTTGGTTTTTATGTACTTGTGCTTTGATGAATACATTTGCTGTTGGTCAAGCACAAGCAAAAACCTTTTAATTTTTCTAAGTAGATAGTATTTAGTAGCAAAAACTTTTGTTACATATGGGCAGAATTCATATGATACGTTAAGTATGAGATGTGTTGTAAGGAAGTAGAGTTTGCTTACCAAACATAGGAGATGGGAGCCCTGAGAGATATATATGAGCTACATATTCATCCTATATACAGGAGTCACTAAATGTCAGGATATAGTCAACAGGCATGGGTACTTAATTTTCATGAAGTTTTAACTCAGTCACATGCTGGTGACACCCATTCTGGCCTCATTTCTCCTCTGCTCAGGAAACACATATGGATTCTATAGCTGTTCATTGAGCTACTTGTCATGCTACAACTGTGCCAAGCTAATCAGTCCTGAGTTTCTCCAAGAGATCACATATGTTATTGGTCCAGGGCACTTTTCGTCTGTGGGTTCCACTGTTTGAACTAAAATCCTTTCCTTGTTGGACATTATCATCAGGAAAGTTGGCATAGTAAGACCTGAATTCCAGGGCATACCATGTTCACATGTCTCAACAGTCTACTATGCACCCTATGCTAAGTGTCTTAACATTTGACATCTCTTTTCCCTTGTTTATCACTGTGTTTTAAGTTGATCCAATAGCTGGTAATTCAAGCATTTTAATGCTTGTGTCCTCTGCTACTCAATGTCCACTGAGTTCATTTCATTAGTAGTATGATTGGAGATCCCTACTGCATCAAAACAATTTCCCATGCAATATAGTGTCACTAATCATCTTACATATGGTATGTCTATTTATTTTATTCCAAGGCCCACAAAATTCCATGAGGAATAGAAGTTACTCCAGAATATTTGTGGAATGAAAAAAAATTAAAGTTTCAAAGTGACCTTACCTAGAATCCACCCTATTTTGACTCTGGGTATATTTGCATAATACTTAAAGCTTTAACAGAAATTTCAAGCACCTGCAAATCAGAGATTCTCATATTCATCCTTATATTCTCCTAAGTGTAATAAATTATTTACAGATCATAGAATAAAATGATATAATAGGAAAAATACATTATATAACACCTACTATATTAAGCTCAATTCTAAGTGTATTACATATAATGAATACTTCCATCATGACAGCTACCGTATGCTGAAGATACTATGATTCGCTCCTTATTTTACATATAAGGAAATGGAGACCCAGAAAGTTCACATAACTTTAGTAAGGTCATGAAGGGAAGATAAGAGAGAATAAAGTATTCACTTAAGGTCATGTGGCTTGGAAATAGCAGGATTGACAATAAAAGAGAAAGAAACACACTGACACTCAGTCAGACATTTACTGAACTCCTCCAACACCAAGCATTCTCCTGTAAACTTATTCAGTGAGGTGCAACAATTATAAAGTAACATAAAATATTGTCATAAAGTACTATAGTTTTATGCAAAATATCATAAAGTCAATTTGATAAACATAAGGTACTATAAATGAACAAATAATTGTAATTACAAAATTAATAATTTTTAGAAATATTTTCTCGAACTGGGCTATTTTTATTATGTAGAAGATTCTCTTGTAACTAGCCTGATAATTTTAAATGTGGGGTCCACATGTTCATAATAAAGAACCTTGAGAAGAAAAAGGCAAGAGGGAATATTTTTGTGGAAGTAAATTCAGGGTAATTCCAAATTTTGTCATGCAAGACCTACACAATATTTTGGATAAACCATATTGAAATAAACATGGCATTTTTTTGTGCTAATGAAATCAATTATTGTAAGAATTAGCAGATGACACTATAAAAGAAAATTATTTAATTTTAATCAAATTGGACACTTTTATGAGGATTAACCGTAATTTCTTTGCAGTCAAAAAATTGAAAATGAATTAAATAGAACAAAGTCTCAAACTAAATATGCCCAAATCATTAACAATGGAAAATGTTGATTGAATAGTTTCTTGTATCATCATATTAATAAGCACATTCACTCTGACTTCTGTCTGTTCTCCTCTTTGTGATGACCTTCCCTGTACATCCAAATACACAGAAATAAGAGACACAGAAATACCCATACCCATCATAATTCAAAGAGTGCTCAGTGATAGCAGATGATATAATTGTGGATGGGAATTCTGGGAAAAACAATTAAAAATCTGTAAATATTTTGTTGACCAACTGGACTTTATCTGACAAGTAACGAATGGAGTTCCATTTGCTTTGTTTTGTTTTGTGGAAAGGAGAGGTGAGTGCATGAAAAGCAAAAGCAGGAAGGAAGGAAATTAATATTAGTTTTACTATGACCAGATACATACATTATTATTAGCTTCATGCTAAGAGAAGAAAGTCAGATTCTTCAAATTTGGATAAATTGTCAATGTCATTCAGACATTAAAGCTGGACTTTGAGTCCAGGTGTTTTTTTGTTGCTGTTTTGTTTTGGTTATTTTTGAGTTAGAGTCTCACTCTGTCGCCCAGACTGGAGTGCAGCGGCTGCTCCTGGCCACCGCAGCCTCGACCTGCTGGGCTCCGGCAATCCTTCCCCCTCAACCTTCTGAGTAGCCGGAATTACGGGCGTGCACTACCAGGCCCGGCTGATGTTTTGATTTATTGTAGAGATGAGGTCTCGCTGCCCAGGCGGGTCTCGAACCCGCGGGCTCAAGCCATCCACTCACCTCAGCCTCCCAAAGGCGCGGGATGACAGGCTGAGCCACCGAGCCCGGCTGAGTCCTGGTGTTTTTGAGTCCCAAGTCTCCAACCCACTCAGTCATCTGAATGGACTTAAACCAGAGTCGTGTTGTATAAGTCTCTGACTCAGAGGGGGTACCTAAATAGTTCCCTTTGTGGTTCAAATGTAGATTTAGCAAGAAAAGTACATTTTATTTCATACTGCAATCAGTTTTCTCTTACAAATCCAGAAATTAAATATTAGCATATTGGGCAAATTAGACAAAGATATTTCTCACATCACATCTTTCCCAAAATTCCTGTGGTCAGAGCTCAGTTTGCTCAAAGACCTTTTTTTAAACCTACACCGTTCACATACTATATTTGCTTTAGCAAGATTTGCCAAGTTTAATTTTTTTTGGCTACAAAATGTAATGCAGACAAATTTATCAAGTATAAGTTGTCTGTTATGATTTAATGGCTCCTATTATTCCTTCTCTAAGAACCTCACCGAATTTTGCATGATCCACAATCCATACACAATTGAGAATGTACAGAAAGTATTTCTAGATTTTATTTTCCCTAACAGAATTGTAGCCCATGCCTAGACAAAATAAGTTTTGACTTAAAACAAATTTAGTGAATTAACATTTTTAAAAAGTTCTTCAGTAAAAAAACACTTTTACTCAAATCATCATTAGACAAAGTTAATTATATATGAAATAAAATTTTTTAAATGCATTTTTCTGGTCTAATATTCAAGAACAGACAGTCATGGTAAAAGAGGAAAATGGGGGACAACTCATGGAACAATTTTCCTTGCCATGAATTTCTACATATTTGACTGTTTAAAAAACTTTTTAATTTTGTAATTACTTTAGACTTATAAAAGAGTTGCAAAGGGTAGGACAGACTGTTCTAATGATCACACAGAATCCCTTAAATTAATATCTCATATTATTATAATACATGTGTCTCGTCTAATGACTAATACTGGTACATTATCATGGACTGAAGTTCATACTTTATTTGGATTTCCTTAAATTTTACATAATGTCCTTTTTCTGTTCTAGTATCCCAACTGGGATACAGGCTCCCCAGGTAGTAATAATTACTCAGATGCGACCTTCTTTTGTTAATGACCTTGACAATTTTGGGAAGTATTTTGCAGACTGTTCCTCAGTTTGAGTCTGCATAATATTTCTCTCATGGTTAGACTGGGGTTATGGATTTTATAAAGCAAGAGAACAGAGATCAGTGTCACTTTACACACCCATGCATTATATATAAATATATGGTATCCAGATGATGTGTCATTGCCTAAGGGAGTGTACTTGGTTTCTCCACTAGGAAATAAAAAGTCACTCTCCCCTCTTAGCTTTCCATTACTCTTCTCCTTGGAAGAAAGTCCATAAGCACAGCCCTCACTTTTAAGAGAAGTGTATTATGGTTGATTATTTGAAGAAGAGGAATTTACATAAATTATTTGCACCAAGATAAGTACCTGATTTTTCCAGGACTGACTTAACCTGTGTCTCTAGAGTTTCTGAATTTGAAAAAAATGGAACATTAAGCATAAAGTATGCAAAGTGGGAGCTTTAGATGCATATTATTTGGTTATACTTTGAGGATGAGGACAGTAAGATTAGGTAACTTAATAAAAGGTAGAGTAACAAATCATTTTAAAATAAAGAGATAATTTTTTTGTTGTTGTTAAAGTTTAGTTTTTTAGGCTGGTTGCAGTGAATGATAACTGTAATCCCAGTACTTTTTTTTTTTTTTTAATTTTAAAGTTGCGAGGTACAAGTTAGGATTGTGTAAATAAGTGATTTAAGTAAAGGTAAAGTTTTGGGCCTCCCGCTGGAACTGACTTTTCCTGGATTAGGATCAGACACCTTTAATGATGGTATGTGTGCCTCCCTCCCCTGGCAGTGTCCTGCTATTGTCAAGCCATTTTTTTTTTTTTTGTATTATTATGATAGTTGTTCAGGGTCTACTTATGAGTGAGAACACGTGGTACTCAGTTCTTCATTTCTGTGAGAGATCTCTGAGTACGATAGACTCCAAATCCATCCAAGTTATTGTGAGGCCCATAATTTTGTCCTTCTTTATGACTGTGTGATATTCCATTGTGTATATATTTTCATGCTATTTTAATCCAGTCCAGTTTCGATGGACCGCATGGTTGGTTCCATGTTTTTGCTATTGTGAATAGTGCTGAAATAAACATGCATGCACAGGTATCTTTTTTGTAAAATCACTTTAATTCCTCTGTGTGTATTCCCAGAAAGAGGATTGCTGGGTCATATGGAAGGTTGATTTCAAGTTCTTTTAGAAATTGCCACATTTTTTTCCATAGAGGTTGAATTCATTTGCACTCCCAAAAAAAGGTTAGAAGCATTCCCTTTTCCATGCATCCTCTCCAGCATCTGCTGGTTTTTTTTTGGGGGGGGGGTTTGGGTTTTTTTTATGATGGTTATTCTTACTGGAGTTAGGTGGTATCTCAATGTGATTTTCACTTGCATGTCTGACGATTACTGAGGCTGAGCATTTTTTAATGTGTCTGTTGTCTGCTCATATATCTTCTCTTAAGAAGTGTCCATTCAGGTGGGGCCTCAGTGGCTCCATCTGTAATCCCAGCATTTTGGGATGTTGAGGCGAGTGGATTGCCTGAGCCCACGGATTTGAGACCAGCCCAGGCAACTTGGTGAGATCTTATCTCTATAGTAAATCAAAAATTTGCATGCATCTGTAGCTCTGGATACTTGGAAGGCTGAGGTGGAAGGATTGCCTGAGCCCAGCAGTTTGACTCTGGGGTGACCATGAATGTGCCAGCACACTCCAGTCTGGGTGACAGAGTGAGACATCAACTCAAAAAAAAAAAAAAAAAAAAAAAAGAAGTGTCCATTCATGTCTTTTGCCCATTTTTAATAGGGCTGTTTGTTTTTTGTTTTGTTTTGTTTTTTCCTTTGAGTAAGTTCGAGTTCCTTGTAGATCCTGGATGTTAGGCCTTTGTCAGATATTGAATTGGCAAATATTTTTTCTCCCATTCTGTGGGTTGTTACCCCACTCTCTTGATGGTATCTTTTGCTTTGCAGAAGCCTTTCAATTTGATGAGGTCTCATTTGTCTATCTTACCTTTTATGGCTGGGCATCTGAGGTTTTGATCAGGAATTGGTTGCCTATTTCAATTTCCATAAGGGTGTGTCCTGCATTTTCTAAGATTCTTATGGTTTGAGGTTTTACATTTAGGTCTTTGACCCATTTAGAGTTGTTCTTTCTGTTTGGTGATAGTTAGGGGTCCTATTTCATTCTTCTGTATGTGGTCAGCCAGTTTACCCAGCACCATTTACTGAATAGGTTCTCCTTTCCCCAGTGGTTGTTGGTGGAGGCTTTGTTGAAGACGAGTTGGTCAAGAAATTGAGGTTTTGCTTCCAGAATCTCTTTTAGGTTCCATTGGTCTATGTGCCTGTTCTTGTGCCAATACCAGGCTGTTTTGATTATTGTAGTCTTATAATAAAGTTTCAAGTCTTTTAGTGTGATATCTTCCATTTTGTTTCTTTTGCTGAGGATAGTTTTGGCTATTTGTGGTCATTTTGTTTCTGTATGAATTTCTGTATTGCTGCTTTCAGGTCTGAGAAGAATGATGATGGTACTTTAGTGGGTATTGCATTGAATCTATAGATTGCCTTTGGTAGGATGGGCACTTAACAATGTTGATTCTTCTAATCCATGAGCACGGAATATTTTTCCATTTATTTGTGAATTCTTCAATATCTTTGAGCATTATTTTGGAGTTTTCATTGTAAAGTTCTTTCACTTCTATGGTTAGGAAGATGCCAAGGTAGTACTTTTGTTTGTTTGTTTGGTGGCTATTGTGAATGGGATTGTGATTTTTATTTGGTTCTCTGCCTGGTGTATAAAAATGCTACTATCTTTTGCACATTGATTTTATACCCCGAGGCTTTGTCAAAGTCTTTTATTAGTGCAAGGAGGTTTTTTGACAGATTCCCTTGGTTTTCCAGGTATAGGATCATATTTGTCAGCATAGAAGGATAGTTTAACTTCCTCTTTTCCTACTTGGATACCCCTGCTATCTTCTCTTGTTTGATTACTGTAGCTAGAACTTCCAACACTATGTGGAGCAGGAGGTGTGATAAAGGGCAGCCTTGTTTTGTTCTAATTTTCATCGGAAATGCTTCCAATTTCTTTCCATTTAGTACTATGTAGGCTGCAGGTTTATCATAGATGGCTTTTACTATTTTGAGTTATGTTCCCTCTATACTGAGGTGACACAAAGGTTTTTACCAAGAATGGATACTGAATTTTGTCTAAAGTTTTTTCTGCATTTAAAGATATAATCATGTGATTCTTGTTTTTACATCTGTTGATATATTTAATTACACTTACTGTCTTGCGGATACTACACCAGCCTTGTGTCCCATAGATGAAGCCTACTTGGACATGGTGGAAGATTTTTGAAATGTTTTGTTATATCTGATTTGCTAGAATCTTGTTGATAATTTTTACATCTATGTTCATCCGGGATATTGGCCTGTAGTTCTCTTTGTTGGGTCTTTGCCTGGTTTTGCTATAAGTGTGTTGATAGTTTCATAAAATTATTAGGGAAAAGTTCTGTCTTCCTCAGCAACCTGGAATGCTTTAGATAGGAGGATTGGTATCAGCTCTTCCTTGTATATTTTGTAAAATTCTGCTGGAAAACCATCTTGTCCAGGACTTTTTGTGTAGGCAGTTTTCTTACGATGAAGCCAGTTTCTCCAGTTGTTACTGGTCTATTTGGGTCTCTATTTCTTCTTGCTTTAACCTTGAGAGGTTGTGGGATGTAAGAAAGTCCTCCATTTTGTTTAGGTTTTTGAATTTATTTAGATGAAGTGTGCATAGTAATCTTTGATAATCTTTTGTATTTCTTTGAGACAGTCATGACTTACTCTTTTGCATTTATAATTGTATTTATTTGTACTTTTTGTCTCATTTTCTTGATCAGTCTGGCTATGAGTCCATCAATCTTATTTATCCTTTCAAAGAAACAGCTTTTTGTTTCACTGATTTTTTTTCTATGATACGTTTGCTTTCTATTTTCCATATTTGGGCTTTTACTTTGGTGACATGAACTCTTCTGCTGAAGTTAGGGTTTTGGTGGTGATACCTTTCCAGTTCCCTCTGGTGACTTGTTAGGCTACTGACTTGTGGTATTTCTATTTTTTTAATGTGTGTTCATAGAAATATAAATTCTCCTCTTTGTACTGATTTCATGGCATCCCAGAGGTTTTGTTAAAGTGTGTTTTTATTTTTATTTGTTTCCAAGAATCTTTTAATTTCTGTTTTGATTTCTATGTTGACCCAGTAGTTGTTTAACATTGTACTGTTTAGTGTTCAATTTCTTTGTTCATTTTGGGGTATTTTGTTGATGGCAATATTTATTTTTATTCCACTGTGTTCTGAGAGGTTGTATGGTAGTATTTCAGTCTTATGGAATTTGTTCATGCTTGATTTATGGCCAAGGATGTGGTCAATCTTGGAGCGTGTTCCATATGGTAATTAATATAATGTATATTCCATGGTTATAGGGTGGAGTATTCTGTAGGTACCTTTTAAGTCCATTTGGTCAAGTATCATACTGAGGTTCTAGATTTCTTTTTCAATTTTTTTTTTTTTTTTTGCCTCAATGATCTATCTAAGGTTGCTAGTGGGGTGTTTGAGTTCCCAGTTATAACAGTGTTAGAGTCAATATGCTTTCCTAGTTTACTTAACAGTTGCTTTATAACCCCAGGTGATCCTGTGTTGAGTGCATATATATTTAGGATGGATATTACTTTTCTGATGGATTGAACCATTTATCATTATATAATGTCTTTCTGTATCCTTTTCAATTTTTGACAGCTTGAGGGTTGTTTTGATTGATATGAAAATGGTGAGTTCTGCCTCCTTTTGTTTTCTGCTCACCTGAAAGTTTGTTTTCCACCCTTTAACTTTCAGTCTGTGGGTGTTCTTGGTAGTGAGATGCATTTTTTGGTGGCAGCATAGTGTTGGGGTACTGTTTTTAAAAATCAAGTTTGGCTTTATATGTTTTTCAGTGATGCATTTACTCCCTTGGCATTCAGTTGATTATAAAATGTGAAAGTTTATCATTGTCATGAGTTTCTTATAAGACTGTTTTCTTTTAACTTTTAGATTGATATATATGTATATTTTCAAATTTTGCAACAGTGAGGCATGTTGTGTTAATTCCACGTTTTCCTGCATTCTTGGGAAGTACGTGGTTGTTCTTTTTTTTTCCTTCTATGCTTAATTCCTTCTTGAGTATCTCCTGTAAAGCTGATCTAGAAGCAGCATAATTTTTTAGAGATTTGATGTTTGGGAAGGATTTTAATTCTCCATCACTGATGAAGCTGAGCTTAACTGGAAAGGAAATTCTTCGATGAAAGTGTTTATCTTTGAGGACCTCGAAAATTGGATTCCTGTTCCTTCTAGCTTATAATTTTTCTGCTGATAAGTCTACCACTATTCTGATTGATATTCCCTGGTAGGTAGTTTGACCTCTCTCTCTTGCTCCCTTTAGGATTTATTATTTTATGGCTACTTTGTGTTGAAGAATTACTATGTGTCTAGGGGTTGGTCTTGTTTGATGTCTTGCAGGGTTTTCCTGAACCTTGGTTTTTGGATAGTGGCATCTCCTGTGAGATGAAGAAAGTTTTCTTGTATAACCTCCTGAAATACTTGTTTCAAGGTCTTCTCCATTTTCCTTTCTTCTGGGATACTAATCAGGCAAAAGTTTGCCCTCTTAATATAATCCCACATCTCTTGAAGGTTTTGTTTTTTCCTTCTGAGTTGTATTTCTACATTTTTAGCAGATCAGATTAATTCCATGTTTTGGTCTTCAAGTTCTGAGATTCTTTCTTCTGGTTGGTTGAGTCTGCTTTCCATGCTTCCCATCTCGTTATTTATTTCCTGGATAAAGATTTTGCGGCCAAAATCTTTGTTTCAAGTTCTTTCAGTGTTGCATCTTGTCTATCTTGAATCTTATTCACTCTTTCCATCCATTCCCTAATCCCTGTTGTAGTCTGGGGCCAATCATTGGTGATTTCCATTGTTTAGGGTCTGAGGTCTAATTTTTTGGACGTTTCCTCTTTGGTACACTGGGACCTATCATCTGTGTTCTTCCATTAATGTTTCATAATTTGTGACAGATTTCTTTCTTTTCTTTTTAATTCCACTATTCAGTGGTAGTGGGCAGGGCTTTCACTTCTTTTGTTTGCTCGGCCTTTTATTCTGCCCTGATCAGAGTCTCCAATTTATTTTGTTTTGAAACAGGTCTGGGTATGGGAAGCTTTGTTGTTTCTTGTAGTTTTGAGAGTCGAATAAGGTGGAGGTCAGAGAACTAGAATTCAGAAACTACTTGCAAGCGACAATGTTCACTGACTAGAGTATGGGCCTCCTGAGACCTTCTTCCCACCACTACTCTATATAATGATGCAATCAGTACGTGTGAGTACCCCTGAGTTCAAGATAAGTAACAGTAATGAGAAGAACACAGACAAGTAGAAATGAAATAGAACAGACAAAAATAAAAAATAAGCGACAGAGTGAGACTCCAACTTAAAAAAAAGTCAGAGAAAAACAAAAGCAAAAACAAGAACAAAAAAGTTCAAAAGAAAACAATAAACAAAACAGATAGGAAAGAAAACATAAAAATCACACCAAAAAGCAACAAAAAAAGGAAAACCAAACACACACACACACACACACACAATAAAAAGTGAAAGAGGAAGAAGAAAAAAGGGGGGAATGCAAATCAAACCCTCACTCACATATTCACATGCACACTGAGTCAAAACTAAAGAAGAACAAAACACCAACAAAAAGGGGGCAATGCAAATCAAACTCTCAACCACACATTCACACACCACACACATTTTACCAAAATAAAAGAACAATGACAACAAAAAGAGTTCAGAAAGTATTTCTGGACATTAACCACCCTTTTGTGGCATCACAAATAACCCTGCCTGCTGTCTCCTGTGGGGCTACAAGCTTGTTCACAATCTCCCTGCTATGTGGCCTGGGGAAAAGTAGGGTGGTACAGCAGGGTGGTTGGGGCATCAATCCTCCCCCTCTCCTCTCATAAGGTTGGGAAGATTCCCTCCAGGGGGAGATGGTGTCTCCTCCCCAGGAGCTGGCATCAGCCAGGTTTATCCCAGAATAGAGTTCTCTGGTACAGCTGCTGTCCAAGCTCAACCTGGGTTCATCCCTCTCAGTTGTGCCCCAGTCGTGTGAGTCTGACATTCAGAGGATTGCTGGGGAGAGGGTGTTGGGTCAGCTCAGGACTCACTACTGATCTCTTGGGAAGTCTTCCTTATTCTTTTCTGGTTGTACCTTATGTCCCACAGCTGGATCAGAGTAGGGGGCAGGATGCCTGAGATGCCACACCCATACTGTCCCTCCAAAGTCTGTGCTTTTGTGATTTTTCTCTCTGGGTCGTGACCAGCCTTTGAGTAGTTAGCCCACTGGTCACAGAGAGTCAGTCAGTGCTCCATGGTGAGCAAGCTGGAATACTTTTTTGCCCCATTTTCAAGATGGTGGTGGTGTGCCTCTCTTCTCTTCCTCAGTGAGACTCTGCCTCAGGCTCACTTGCTGCAGTCCCTTTGCAGGCCGTGTTGCCAGTGTCCGGCCTGGTGCTGTGGTGGCCAGGCACTCTAGCAATGGCCGTCTCGCTCCTAGCAGCTTCTCCCCAGGAAAAACTTTGTTGATTTTAGAAAAGAGCTGTCAGCTTCTGTGCACAAGTAGTCTCTAGGGTTCAAGCTGAGCAGCTACTGACACCAATTGTTTCACCAGCAGAGCCCTGGTCAGTTGCTCCCAAGTGCCCACTCGGTCAGCTACTCACATGCCCTCTTACATACAGATTTGCATGCAAATTTATCCATTCACCTGTTAACTCACACAGGGACTTGCACAATCCAACTGACTCCACCACCATCTTTTCTCCAGTGAAAAGACGTAATTTTGACCAAGCTTTGTTTGACTCCAAATCTGTAATTTTTTTCATTACTTAACTAAAGAAGAAACATTGAAAAAGTTTGGTCTTTTTTTTAAGTAAGTTGTATGACTTGGTTTGTGGCCAAATTTTGCTAATTCCCTGGCACTTACTCGGTTTTCCAGATGGCTCTGGGCGTTGTGGAACACCCAGCACTAACATCACCATCTCATGCTGTACACAGGTGTACTATTCCTTGGCAGGCAGCACACACCCCACTGCTGCATTAGGGCAGCAAGGGATGCAGAACCCTTTATGACAGCCAGACAGGCCCCTGTTGCCTCAGGGGACTTTATTCCTTGTAAAACCCAGAGCAAACCTGCCATTTGTGGAAACACACCTTAAAAAACAAAAACAGTCTAGGAAATATTAGACATTTTTCCCATTCTACCTGAAAACCCTTCATTACTGCTAAAAGCAGACAGCTTGCCATTTGAGTACTGATATGTCTCAAGAAGGCAACAAAAAAAAAGGCAAGAAAGGATGGATTGTTTAGACAATAAGAATAAGCAAGGAGTGTGTACTGAAAATGCAACAAGTCCAATGATGTTAATGTGCCATGGTTTTGCAAATAAAAATACAAGACCAAATAAAACAAAGAACAATGTTATTGCGTGCTACATAGTATTTCTAAATTAATTCAGAAAATATTTGGTGTCGAGTAATTTTGTGTTTAGAATTAGAAAACGTCTTCATAATTAATGGAATAATGTAAATAGTAACTAGTTATTGTCAGCAATCACAAAATGCCTGCTATCATAGCTTTATATTATTTTGAAACTAGCTTTGCTACTTTGTTTTAAAAGACTGTTTTCTAGAACAGTTTTAGGTTCATGGCAAAGCTGAGAGGGAGGTTCAAGTATTTCCCATATTTCCCCAACCTCCACGTATACACATCCTCTCTCATTATTAGCATTCTCCACAAAAGTAGTCAATTTACTACTATTGTTGAACCTACAGTGACACATCGTAATCACCCACAGTCAATATCTTGCATTAGGATTCTTGCCTGGTATTGTGCATTCCATGGGTTGGGACAAATGTATAACAGCATGTATCCACCATTATAGTGTTAGAGTATTTACAGTGCCCAAAAAGATCCCTGTTCTCCACCTATCCATCCTTCCCTTCCCCTCTAATCAGCTAACCGCTATTTGTTGTTATTGTTGTGGTTGTTGTTGTTGTTTTACCATGTCCATAGTTTCGCCATTTTGAGAATGTCATGTGCATATTTGCCATCAGTACACCTTCTTTGGTGAGGTGCCTGTGAAGACCTTTGACTCATTTTTTAATCAGGTTATTTCTTCCTTATGGATGAGTTTTCAGAGTTCTCTGTACATGGTGAATATCTGTTCTTTATTAGGTATGCTTTTTGCAAATACTTTCTCCCAGTCTGTGGTGCTTTTTATTCTAGTAACAGTAACTTTTCAGGGCAGAAGTTTTCATTTTAGTGAACTTCAGCTTTTTATGGTCACAGTTATATTATGGATTGTGTCTTTGGTGTTGTACATCATTGCTATACCCAAGATCATCTAGGTTTCCTCCTATATTATCTTCCAGAAGCTGTCTAGTTTTACATTTACTTTTTAAGTCTTATAATGTATTTTGAGTTTTTGAGTTAGTGCTTGTGAAGATTGTAAGATTGGTGTCTAGATTTCTTTTTTTTCTTATTTTTGTGTGGCTGTTCAATTCTTCTACTTTTGCTTATAGGATTAATTTCGGGCTGGAGACAATGACTCATGCCAGGAATTCCACCTTTTGGGAGGCCAAGGCAGAGGAACTGCTTGAACTCAGGAGTGCAAGAATAGCTTGGGAAACATAGCAAAACCTTGTCTGTTCAAAAAGAAAATTTTACAGTTATCCAGGCATGGTGGCTCATGCCTGTAGTCCCAGCTACTCAAGAAGCTGAGGCATCTCTACAATAAATAAAAAATGAGCCGGGCGTGGTAGCACTCGCCTGTAGTTCCAGCTACTTGGAAGGCTGAGGCGGAAGGATTGCCGGAGTCCAGCAGGTCGAGGCTATGGTGGCCGGGAGCGGCTGCTGCACTCCAGTCTGGGCGGCAGAGTGAGACTTCAACCAAAAAAAAAAAAAGAAAAGAAAAGAAAGAAACTGAGGCAAAAAGATCACAAGAGCCCAGGAGACCAAGGCTGTGGTAAGCCTCTATCGTGCCACTGCACTCCCTTCTGGGCAACAGAGTGAGAACCAGACTTAAGAAAAAGAAGAAAGAAAGAAAAAGAAAAGAAAGAAAAAGACTATCTTTGCTTCATTGTCTTACTGCTCTTTTATTAAGGATTAGTTAATAATATTTGTATAGGCCTATTGCTTTTTTCTATATTTTTCACCAATATTACACTATCTTGATCATTGTGAGTATATAGAGAGAGTTGAGTCAGGTAGTATCAGTCTTCCAATTTTGTTCCCTTTCAATATTTTGTTGGCTATTATGTGTTTTTTGTCCCTACATATAAACCTTAAATCTGTTTTTTGATATGCACAAAATAACTTGCTAGGATTTTTACACGGATCACATTAAATCTATAGATCAAGTAAGAAAGAACTAACAACTTCATAATATTGAGTCTTACTGTTCATAAATGTGAACTATTTCCATTTACTTAGTTCTTCTTTAATTTTTGTCAAAAGAGTTTTATAGTTTTTCTCATAAAGATCATGTACATATTTTGTTATATTTCTGGCTATTTTAATTTTGTGGCTGCTAATGTAAATGGTATTGTCTTAAATTTAAAATTTTACTTGTTTTTTTCTGGGATATATGAAATAACTTAACTGCTGTGTACTAACTTGATATCCTTTGCCCTGCCATGTTTCTATAGTCAATTATTAGTTTCAGGAGTTTTTATTGTTGTTAATTCTTTTAGACTTACATAAATGACAATTTTATTTATTTATTTCCACTCTGTAATATTTTTTTTCTTGTCTTACTGTATTTGCTAGTACTTCCAGTACAATGTTGTAAAGGAATGTTTGAGAAGAGACATTCTTGCCTTGTTACTGATTTTAGTAGAAAAGTTTCAAGTTTCTCACCATTAAATATGACATTAGCTGTAGGATATCTGTAGTTATTCTTTATTAAGTTAAGAAATTTACCTCCTATTCCTAGTCTCAATATTTTTATCATAAATGAGTGTTAGATCTTATCACATGCTTTTCCTTCATCTGTTGGTATGACCAGATAATTTTTCTTTTTTAACCTGCTGAGGTAATGAATTACTTTGATTTTTTTTGTTGTTTAACCAGTTTTGCATACTGGTAAAATAAACTCTAGATAAATTCTACTTGGTTGTAGTGTATAATTATTATCATACACTGTTGGATTCACTTTATGAATATATTATTGATAATTTTTCATCTATGTTTAGTAGAGATATTGGTTTGTGATTTTTTTTCTCAAATGTCTTTGGTTTTGGTATTAGGGTAATGCTGATCTTGTAAAATTTCTAGGTAGGTATTTTTCTGTTTCTTTCTTTTGTGATAGATTGTAGAGAATTGATATAACTGAATTCTTAAATGTTTGATAACATTCACCAATAAATACATCTGACCCTGGTGCTTTCTGTTTTGAAAGGTTAATAGTTAATGATTCATTTTTTAAAAAATAGATGTATGCTATTCAGATTATCGTTTCTTCTTGTTTGACAAGTGTATCTTTCAAGAGATTGGTCTATTTAATCTAGGTTATCAAGTTTGTTGACACAGCATTATTAATAGCATATCTCTATTACCTTTTCATCTATTCTAAGTCTTATTTATTTTCTTTTCCTTACTATGGATTCAGTTTACTCATCTTCTACTAGTGTTCTAAATCAGAAACTTAGATTACTGATTTTAGATTCTCCTTTTTATCTAATGTATGAATTCAATGCAATAAATTTTCTTCTAAGTGCTAATTTTGATGAATCCCACACATTTTATTATTTTTTAAAATTTATTTTTATTTACTTTCAAGATATGGGGTACAATTCAGGATTAGGTAGATAAGAGATGATCACACAGATAAAGTTTGAGCCTTCCTTGGGTCTCCACTTGGCCTAGTTTGAGACTGGTTACTCTTATTGATGTTATGCACCCTTCACCCCCTGCACCCCAGGCAGCATCCTATTACTGCCAAACCCTTTTTAATAGTATTATGACAAATGTTCAAGGTCCACTTATGATTGAGAACATGTGGTACTGAGTTTTTGGTTTCTGTGATAGATCACTGAGTATGATAGATTCTAAATCCATCCAAGTTGCTCAGAAACCCATAATTGTTGCCTTCTTTATGGCTGTGTAGCATTCCATCATGTATATGTAACGATTTTTAAAAATCCAATCCACTTTTGAGAGGCAGCACAGTTGGTTCCATGTTTTTGGTCTTGTGAATAATGCTGCAATAAACATGGATGTGCAGGTATCTTTTTGATAAAATGATATGATTTTCTCTGGGTATATTCCTAGAATTGGCATTGGTGGTTCCCACGAAAGGTCAATTTTTCGATCTTTTAGGAATTTACAGACTGTTTTCCACAAAGATTGTATTAGTTTACATTCCCACCAACCATGTAGAAGCATTCCCTTTTCCCCATATCCTCTCCAGCATCTTTTGTTTTTTGAATTATTGATGATGGCCATCATGATTGGAGTAGGGTGGTATCTCAGTGTGGTTTTAATTTGCATTTTTATGATGACTGGTGATGCTGAGCATTTGTTCATGTATCTGTTGGCTGCTTATATGTGTTCTCTTGAGAAATGTCTATTCATATCTTTTACCCACTTTTTAATAAGGCTCTTTTTTTCTCCTTTTGGCATATTTGATTTCCTTATAGATCCTGGATGTTAGGCCTTTGTCAGACATTCAGCTGGCAATTTTTTTTCCCATTCTGTAGGTTGTCTCTCCACTCTCTTGATAATTTATTTTGCACTGCAGAAGCTTTTCATTTTGATGAGGTCCCACTTGTCTATCTTATCCCTTATGACATGGGTATCTGAGGTTTTGACCAGGAATTGGTTGTCTATTCCAATTTCCATCAGGGTGTCTCCTGTGTTATTTAAGATTCTTATAGTTTGAGGATTTATGATTAGGTCTTTGATTCATTTAGACCTGGTTTTTGTGTATGGCAATAGGTAGGGGTCTTTTTCATTCTTCTGCATATGGTTTGCCAGTTTATGCAGCATGAATTACTGAATAAGTTCTTCTATCCCCAATGGTTGTTAGTGGAGCCTTTGTTAAAAATGAATTGGTTGAGAAACTGAGGTTTTGCTTCCAGAATCTCTATTCTGTTCACTTGATCAATAAGCCTGTTCTTGTACCAGTACCAGGCTGTTTTGATTATTGTAGCCTCATAGTAAAGTTTCAAGTCTGGAAGTGTGATATCTGCCACTTTGTTTCTTTTGCTAAGGATTGTTTTGGCTATGTGTGTTCTTTCACGTTTTTATATTAATTTCTGTATGGTCATTTCCAGGACTGAGAAGAATGATGTTGGCTATTTAAGGGATATTGCATTGAATCTGTAGGTTCCCTTTGATAGGATGGACATCTTAACAATGATGATTCTTCCAGTCTATGAGCATGGAATATTTCTTTCCATTTGTTTGTGTCTTCTCTGAAATCTTTGATCAGTGCTTTATGTGTTTTGTTGTAAAGGTATTTTACTCCTTGAGGTATTTTATGTATGTATGTATGTATTTAGAACATCGTGAATAGGATTGTCCTTTTTATTTGGTTCTCTGCCTTATTTTTGGTGTACAAGAATTAGACTGACTTTTGCATGTTTATTTTGTACCCAGAGACTTTGCCAAGTCCTTTCTCAGTGCAAGGAGGTTTTTTGGCAGATTCTCTTGGGTTTTCAAGATATAGGATCATATCATCAGCAAAGAGGGATAACTTAACTTCCTTTATCTATTTGGATACCCTTTACTTCCTTCTCTTATCTGACTGCTCCAGCCAGGACTTCCAACATTCTGTTGAACATGAGGAATTTGAATAGGTAGCCTTGTCTTGCTTCAGTTTTCAAGGGAAATGTTTCCAGTTTCTGTCAATTTAACATTATGTTGGTTGTGGGTTTATTGTGGATGGCTCCCACTATTTTGATGCATTTTTCCCCTGTTACTAGGTGTTCAAGGGTTTTTTTCAAGAAGGGATGTTGAATTTTATCTAAGGGTTTTCTACATCCAACGATTTAATCAGGTGGCTTTTGTTTTTACATCTGCTGATGTATTTAATTATGCTTATGGTCTTGCAGATGTTGGAGCAGTCCTGCATCCTGACCATAATGGTCATGGCAACATATTATTGGGTTGTGTTTTTTTTAATCAAGCTTGTTCTATGTCTTTTCAGCGGTGCATTTAGTTCATTCACATTCAGGCTGATTATTGAAATGTGTTAGTTTTTCGCTGTCATGAAGATCTTATAGTGTTGTCTTGTTGTTGTTGTTTATTTGTTGGTTGGTTTTCTTTTTATTTTGGTCTTGATACATGTGTGTGTTTTCAACTTTGCAGTCACAATGCAGCCTGTGTTGATAGTCTTTTTGCCTGCATTCTTGGGAAGAGCATGTTCAATTTTTTTTTCTTCTGTACTTAGTACCATCTTAAGCATCTCTTGCAGAGATGGTGTGAGGCAGTATATATTCTTGAATGTCTGGGAAACATTTTAATTCTCCATTACTGATGAAGCTTACCTTAGGAAACACTTACTGATGAAGCTTACCTTAGGAAACTGCTTACCTTAGGAAGCTTACTGTAGGAAATTCTTGACTGAAATTATTTGTCTTTGAGAACTTTGAAGATTGGATTCCAGTCCCTTCTAGCCTGTAGTGTTTCTGTTGATAAGTCTGTTGCTATTCTAATTGGTCTTCCCAGTAGGTAATCTGATCTTTCTGTCGTGCTGCCATTAAGATTTTTTCTTTTATACCTACTTTGTGTAAGTAAATTATTATGTGTTTAGGAGTTGGTCTTCTTATTTGATGTCTTGCAGGGGTTCTCTGAATCTCTTGTATTTGGATGGTAGTGTGTCTGATGAAATATGGGAAACTTTCTTGAATGACCTCATGGAATGTTTGTTCCAGTTGCTCTCATTCTCCTTTTCTTCTTCAGGATTACAAACCAGGCATAAATTCAGTCTCTTAATATAATTGTGTATATCCTGAAGGCTTTGTTCTTTTTTTTTTTTAACTTCCTTGATATGTTTTTAAAAGATTGAGTTAGTTCCATGTTTTGGTCTTCAGGCTCTGGGATTCTTTCTTCTGCCTGGTTAATTCTGCTTTCCATGCTTGTCCATTTATTGTTTATTTCATTTACTGTAATTTTTTATAGCTTGCATCACAGGGATTAATTATTTCATGTTTGTCTTGCCTTTCTTGGTCCTAATTTATCTTATCCAACCATTCCTTGATCTCTGCATTTGTGGTCTGAGACCAGGCAATCTGGGTTTTCTTCATTGTTTGAGTTCCAAAGTCTGTATGCTCACACACTTTTTTTTTTTAGACTTTCTTGCTTATCTGTGGGTTTTTTTTGTTTGTCTGTTGTTGATTTCTCTTTATTTGTGATTTTTCTTAATTTTCTCTTTACTTCCATTACTCAGTGAGAGAGGGAGTCGTTTTCCCTTTTTTTTGCTCATCCCTCATTCTTCCTTTGCTTCAGAACTTGTTCGATTTTGAAGTCAGGTTGGGATGAGGAGCTGTGCTGTCCTTTTGAAGCTTTGAGATTTGAATAAGGTGTCTTGGAATGCCCTAAGATTCAAAAACTGCCTGCACATCACAATGTTCTGTGATTGGTGTGTGGGTTCCCAAGGACCCACTTCCTATCACCCCACATTATGTCCATGCAATAGGAATGTATATATCTCCCCTGGCTATGAAATAATCCAAATGGAAAGGAAATGAACTGAAAAAGTGAGAAGGGAGAAGACATGACAATGAAAAGAATGAAGATGAGAAGGAAAAACAAACTCACTAACAAACAGATAGACAAACCGGTTAAAAAGAGAAGAAAAAAACTAAAACTAACAATATGAAGAGATTTTCATTTTCATAAATAACCTTATGTGAAAAAAGAAGGGGGAGTACAACAAAATGAAATACACACCCCTTGCAAACTATATAGGAAAAGCAGAGATTAAAAAAAAAAAACTTTTGTAAACGATAAACACTTATGCACCCTCTTGTAGTGGTTTATGAGACTTCAGGCTTCTTGTAGGTGTGACTCAAGCACCACTGCTCTTGGCTCCTGGCAGAGGGGAGGGGGTTCTGACTTCTAAATTTGTCTCCTTGTTTACTGTGCAATTGGGTGAACCTGTGAACTGCCCCCAACTGATCTGCCTATGTTCATTGCTCTTCATATGTGTTGATCAGTATGCTGCACACCTGGATCACATATCTTGCAAATAGCTGGTCAAAGGGACCTGGGTCACTTTAAATCTCACTGCTGCTCATTCACTGTAGGGTGGGTTCTTCGTCTCTGGTTTCAGTTGTAGACCTTCAAATGCTTCAGTTTGGGGTTGGGATGCCTAGCTTTCCTTGGCAGGTCTGTTCCTTTGGGATACTGCAACTGGGGTATCCTCTTTTGGTTGGCAGTGTTCAACCTCAGAGAGGTGCTGAAGTCATCCCTCAGTCTCAGGGAGTAGCTCCACTGATCATGAGGGCAGGCCACAGCCTTTCTTTGAATGGTTACCAGGACAAATGAGGTAAGGATCTCTGTGTCTTGTCCTCATCTGGGACTCAGTGACTACTTCCTTCAGTGTATTTTCTCTGTGGTCTTGTTACCAGTGTCCAATCTGTCACTGAAGGCTCTGGTGGTGGGTAGAACCAAAAGCCAGTGGTTTTCACTGCTTTCTTCTGGGTAGGGTCACAGAGATGGTGCCTGCCTCTGGGCCATGGAGTACACTGGGATCTGAATAGCCCTGCTGGCAGCCACCTCAGCAGAAGCGCTCAGGCCACTGATCCCTCATCTCTTCCCAGCCAGACACTTGCACACCCATTTTCTGACACACTTGCATGCATATTCATCCTGTGCCCAATCATTTATGTGGAGACTCATACTAATCTTATCTACTCAATCACCATGTTAGAATCACCCACAATTTTTTTTTTCATTTTTATTTAGGTCAAAAATATGTTTAAATGTCTCTTGAAATTTCTTCTTTAGTCCAAGTGTTAATTAGAAGCTTGTCATTTACTCTACATATTTTTGGATTTTCCATTTTGTTATTGGTACCTAATTTCCTTTGATTTCATTATAGTCTGAGGACAGACATTGTATGATTTCTTTTAAATTTGTTAAGATGTGTTTTATGGTCCAAAATGTGATACAACCTGTTAAATGTTCACATGAACTTGATGTTACTATTTTTCTCACAGCCTAACATAATTGGTCACAACCTTGCATGTTTTTACAGCTATACACAGCACTTGAATAGTAACTGATACATAGTAAACAAGCAAAAAGGTGTTTCTTCAAAGTCCCTGCAAACTTATGAAGACTTCTGTAACTCTGTATACACCTAGACAAGACAGAGAATTAAGATTGAATTGAAGTTGGACTGGTCTAGTATTTGACAAGTTTGCTTTGTCCTTTATCAGTTACCTTATTTTGAAAAATTTACTTAACTTTCTTATATAATTTTTACTCTATATAAATAGATCTAAATATATATTTCTGGATAAACTGATTTAAAGATTAGACATAAGCTGGGCTCGGTGGCTCAGCCTGTAATCCCACGTCTTTGGGAGGCTGAGGTGACTGGATGGCCTGAGCCCGCGGGTTCGAGACCCGCCTGGGCAGCGAGACCTCATCTCTACAATAAATCAAAAAATCAACCGGGCGTGGTAGCACACGCCTGTAATTCCGGCTACTCGGAAGGCTGAGGCGGAAGGATCGCCGGAGCCCAGCAGGTCGAGGCTGCGGTGGCCGGGAGCGGCCACTACACTCCAGTCTGGGCGACAGAGTGAGACTACAACTCAAAAAAAAAAAAAAAAAGATTAGACATATATTTGTGTGTTTATTGCAAGTAATGGCACATAGTAGGTAAATAACAAAAAGAATACTTATTATTATCAGGCTTTAACATGCAGCTTTTCCTGTCTTATAGTCATATCTGCATATCACCACACAATCTTTTATATTAACTTATCAGTTGCATTATAATTTTACCTAAAAGTTCTCTGTAAAATTTTAACATAAATATCTATTTTATGTTAAAATAGATATTTATGTTAAAATTTTAGCATAAATATTTTTTTGCAAGCAAATACAGGCCAATCTCTGTGGTTCATGCCAGCATTTTTGGAGTCCAAGATGAGATAACTACTTGAGCCCAGGAGTTCAAGACCAGTCTGGACAACACAGCAAGACATCATCTCTGAAAGAAAAAAAGAAAGAAAAAGAATTAGCCAAGCATAGTGGTATGCTCTTGCTATCTCAGTTACTTGGAAAAATGATGTGGGATGATTGCCTGAGCCAAGGAGGTCATTGTGATTGTGCTACTGCACTCCAGCCTGGATGACATAGTGAGATCCCCAACTAAAAATATATTTTTAAAATAAATATATATTTATTAAAATATATATATAATGAAAAGAAAAATAGGGTCACTTGTTTTGCTAGTTACAGTTTTTCATAATGCATTGATTATAAAATTATGATTTTTTGAATGAATTCATGGTTATTAGATTATAAACAGACAAGCATATAAAACTCTATCCTTGGAGCTTATGGGTGAAAACTTGCTTAAGGAACCTTGACCTTGACTTTTTACCCATCGTTACTGTCTCGTGAGTTCAGGTTGCAACAGAGTTGAGCTAAAAGCCTCATTTGTTGTACTTACCTATAACACAAGTGGTTCCACAAACTTCAGCATGTTGCAGAGTGAGATGAACATGATATTTGCAATTATAAAAATTTAGATCTAAATTTCTCATTCATTCCCTTGCACACATGTGGACTTGGATAAATTGCTTTTTCTTTAACTAGGATTCCACAGGAAGAACAAAAAAAGAAATCACAAAATAAAAAAATTCAACAAAATATAATAACAATAGTATTTCACTTATCTCTCTAATGAAGACTAATTGCATCAATAAAGAGTATAAAATGACTTTAATTTGTTACAAAATTATGAAAAATAATGTTTTAGAAAATGGAGGTGGGGAAGAAAAGAGTTCATATAAGAATAAAATAAATTTTATCCATCATAATGACAATATAATAAATATGTCTAAAACTTGCAAATTATGGAAAACAAAGCAAGCACATCATGTAGAAATATGAGTTTTAACATACATGAAATAGCCAAAATAAGCAATTTCTTTCAGGAATGAAATTAAAGGTCAGGATGAGGATGATCACAGGATAGTACATTTTAGCATCAGCTTTTAAATAATAATACATCTTAATCTATGTACTTGTATAGCATTATATATATGTGTGTGTGTATATATATATATAAAAACATGTATATACATAATATCCATGTGTGTAAATATACACATTGTATATATTCTTACTATATTATTTTCATATATACACACACATATGTATATAATGGACTTGGAAATATGTCTTATATGTTTATTACATGTGATTACTTAATTAATTCTTATTTATCTGGCCCTTTAGCCTTAAGTCTCTTAGGGCAGGTAAAACTGGTATTTGTCACCACTTTGTACTTAATGCCTGGTTCTTTGTAGACGCTCAGAAAAGAATAAATAAGTGGATAATTTTACAAAAAGACATATGTTTACTGAAATCCCTTTCAGATCTAAGCATTATTTGACTGTGATTACAATATTATGTAATTATTAAGTGGTGTTTGGTGACCAATAAAGTAAGAGTCATACTTGAGCAAAGCAGTCCTCCAGGAACATGTTTCTGGGGAAAAAATTACATTGAGCTGCAATGGTGGATCAAGCTAAGCTATTTGGCAAAATCTTTTCTCCACTTCCATTATACTTGTACTTTACCTGGGACCTGGTAATCCAGTCACTACATTATGTAGTCTTCCACTCCATAAAGTATGGCTATATGATTCAATGATATCAATGTTATATGAATGAAGTAAAACAGGCCATTTCTAGGAGTAATTGAACTTCACCTGTGATTTCTCCATGTTTCCACCTGGAACAACTGTTTTTGAGTCCATATATAATTATGAAGCCTCAAGATATTCTAAATGAATTGTATGTACACAGCAAAAATCATGTCAATAATAAAGTTGAAAGTAAGATATTATTAGACAAACAAAAACTGCTTTTCCAAGGTTTTTTTAAAAATATGTAATATAAGAATTTACTTTAGTAAATATTTTTTTGCACATAAACTATTTTGTGATATGTACGTATGTGTGTTTGAGATTGTGTATGTATAAAAAAAGACTTCACTTCATTCTTAAATATTCACTTAGTTGGTTAATCAACTTTAATTTGTTCATTATTTTTCTCAGTGCACTGAAGTATTTATTTCTACTTTTGTGTCTTGTACGTTATATTTTTGCTGGTGGGAAAAGTGCTGTCAATCTAATTTCTACTTCCAAGAAGATAATGTGGTTTCTCTCTGGCTTATTTAAAAAGGTATCATTTCTCATTGTTCTTTTCACCAAAATGTATTCAGATATGGATTTATTTATATTTATATTTATAACTTTGGTAATTTCTAAATCTGAGTATTATTTTTTCTTCTTTACTTCTGCAACATTTCTAAAATGTTCTTTTAATTTTAATTATTGTATATTTTTATTTTCTTAGTTTTCTAATATGTTTTTCTCTGGATTAGTATTCTACCAAATTTTATTTTTTAGCTAAAATACCTTTGCATTACCCTTAAGTATTTTTTTAAATTTCTTTTTTTGTTTGTTTGTTTGACATACTAGTTAATTTCTTTAGGTATACCTCCTTTTCATATAAGTCTTACTTTGACTTTGTTTAAATTGCTATTTAACCTATCCAGTGTAATTCTAATTTTTAATATTTTTATGTGTTAGGTTAAAATTTTATTTCTGGTTTATATTTTTGACTTTTTGTTTTACTTTTCTAAGCATTTTCAACATATTCATTATCCAATATCATTATTCATTTGAGTTAGTTCTCCTCCAGATTCTCACTTAGGGTGATTATTTTTTTATAACGTTGGATCTTGTACCCATTTTTAAACAGCAGGACTTTGTGGGAATGTCATGTAAGAATACATATCAGCAAAAATTATTTGCAATGGTTTGCAGAATTTCTGTAGTATATAATACTTTGCACATTTTGAATTAATTTGTTGAGTCAAAATTAGACTAAATACAAACTTCAGACCCATATAAAGCAGGAATATATGGATGAATTCTTAGAAAGCATGTTGTCCCACTCAGAGAATGGTTGACAATCCAACTTTTTTCATCTAGTTATACTTTTCACTGAGGGTATAGACTTTTGAAGTCCTAGTTTTATTCTTTTTCTTTGTATGTTCTCTACCACTCTGTTTTAACCTTTATTAGATTTGTAAATTTCTAAATAATATAAACATATTATTTTGAGACAAAATTTGTTTTTAAAATAAATAATAAAGCCGGGCTCGGTGGCTCAGCCTGTAATCCCGCGCCTTTGGGAGGCTGAGGTGAGTGGATTGCCTGAGCCCGTGGGTTCGAGACCCGCCTGGGCAACTTGGTGAGACCTCATTTCTACAATAAATAAAAAAATCAACCGGACATGGTAGTGCATGCCTGTAATTCTGGCTACTTGGAAGACTGAGGCAGAAGGATCGCCGGAGCCCTGTGAGTGAAGGCTGCGGTGGCCGGGAGCAGCCACTGCACTCCAGTGCGGGTGACAGAGTGAGACTCCAACTAAAAAAAAAAATAAAATAAAATAAATAAATAAATAAATAAATAAGAAAGAAAGGGGATTTTCATTTTTAGTACTCATGAATTCATTTACACCCAATATGTCTAAATAACTGAGATTATCAGATATCTTGAAAGCAGCCATACATGCAGTGTCACCTTGTCAGCATAACTTTCTAATTTTTATTTATGCTGGATTGTTACATGGCTGGAGATTTATCTTATTTTTTAACACAATCTTACTTATAGAAGTAGCTTTCATATCTATGATTTCTATTAATGATCTGTTTTAAAAATCAAGAACTATTTTTAAATTTTACAATTTCAAAAGTAAAAGTTTCTGAGCACATTTTTTTCCTGTTGTTGATTAAAAGATGTCACAGATTGATATTTCAAGTATGTACAAGACTATTTTGCAGAAAGTTATTTTTTAATAGGTGAAAGTCAATGGAGTCCAGTGAACTAGTGAAAGTTTTTGCCTTGATAGGCACAGGGATAATACATTCACTGTAACAAGAAGAAGAAGAAGAGGAGGAGGAGGAGGAGGAAGAGGATGAAGAGTGTGTGTTTAGATGGGCTGATATAATTGGAAGCAAAAAATAACACATGCCTATATGATGGCTTCTATTTTCCCATTAACTAATGGTGAGACATAAGGTGGAACCGCATGGAAGAAATTGTATTTAGGTTCTATGAAGAAACAGGAATTATAAAATAGTAATCTCAGGTTATTGCAAAAGGAAATGATTATGAAAATATTAAGACATCATCAGATGATGCTGAAAGAATATTTAAAATTTGTTATCATAGTTTTTTTGTTTGTTTTTGAGTTGAGTCTCACTCTGTCACCCAGACTGGAGTGCAGTGGCCACTCCTGGCCACAGCAGCCTCGACTTGCTGGGCTCCGGCGATCCTTCCGCCTCAGCCTTACAAGTAGCCGGAATTACAGGCATGCGCTACCACGCCCGGTTGATTTTTTTTTTTTGATTTATTGTAGAGATGAGGTCTCGCTGCCCAGGCGGGTCTCGAACCCTCGGGCTCAGGCAATCCACTCACCTCAGCCTCCCAAAAGCGCGGGATTACAGGCTGAGCCACGAGTCCGGCTCTGTTATCATAGTTTTAACATTAATCCAGTCAGATTAATAGATTGATAATGTGTGTGTATATAATTATATATGATATTATATATGTGTGTATATATATACACATATATGTGCATATATATATACATACATATATGTATATATATATATATGTAGTTCCCACTCAACAACAACTCAAGTAAGTTTGTGTAAAGCTAAACTAATCAATGTATCTTTAATGGACTTGATTTGGGGCAGGTATGTCATTCTTGGGCGGTAACAGTCTATAAAAAGAAACACTATTAGCACCAGACTGTTGAACCTAAGTTAGGGCAGATGAGAAATGATAACACAAAAAAATAGTACCTGTGAACACACAGTTGGATCATTAAGTCATATGCCCATATGTAGCTGTTGGGCTTGAATTAAGATCATAAGTGAAACTTAAAAATGAGGTATGATATTCAGAAAGAAAGATAATGGAACTCATAATTTCAGAGGTAGAAAAACAGACTTGAAGTGGTCGAGAAGTAAGAGTACAAGATAGAATTTCATTGATGTTACAGTGATTTAAAACATGAGGCTGCTGTTAGTTACGGCAAAGCATACAGATAGTAAAATAATACAAACATTTGTGAATAAAGGAAAGTAACTGAATTATTTGTAGCACACTGAAATAGTGTGCAATATACATTCACTGGTGGTAGTCTGATGGCATAGCAAAGGAATTAATTATCTTCATGAATTACAGGGAAACGTTTAGAAGAAGAAATAAAGTTTGGCACATATTCATTATAAGAATAAAAGATAATATACCTAAAGTCCATTTCACGTGGTAGAGTCAAAAAATATTAGTAAATTTTACAGTTAGATCTTACTTTTATGCATTTCTCAAACAGTTCATCTTTATTATTTGGCCATCATTGAATACTCAATGCATATTTCTCAAAAACAGAATCAGAGTTTTAACAGGTTTATATTTTGTCTCTTAAATAGGGAGATATGGCAATATGGCCAGTTCATCAAAGCAATGCTTCTGGATTTTGTGGGCTTTGAGCATCTGCTCCACACCTCAGTAGAGTAGTGCATGTTAAGTACCTTTAAATACTCAGAGCCTCTGGAATCTAAGGTAGGAAAGATTCTTCTCTAAGGACCCACAAAATTTCTGTTACCAGGTGGTCTCAATGATGAAATGCCTTCTCTTAGATGGATGTAAAATTACTAAATCTCTTTCCCAGTCTACCCAATGCTAAGAAGTCTGCAACCTATTTCTGTCTCCTTTTAGATGTGAAAAGAAATCATTAGAGGCAAAAATCTATGAACATGGAAAGAAAATTTTTCAAGTATTATATTATATAGAATAAGTACGTATATAAGATAAATTTTAAATGTAGGAATGGGCCCTAAGTGTTGAGTCTAAAGAGTTGAAGTCAGTAGAGAGCTAAAAAGATGATGCTAACAATGTACGTGAGAGGAAAACAAATCTGGTAGGAGACAAAAAGTATAATATCTTTAAAATATTTCTACTTGAAAGAAATAAAAGTACTTAAGCAAAAACAGTATTTGACTTTAGAAACAGCTTGCAGTTTCCCTCCACAGACAAGATTTCATCCCAACGTAATCAGCCTGCTGGTGAAAAATCCCAGTCTCTCACACCTCTTGTCCCCTACCATACCCTTTTAACCAGCCTAAAAAGCAAATCTATACTAAAAGCACAAAAATGTGGTTTTCTTCACCATTTTGTGACGGAACAACTTTCCAAAGGTGGTAAACTCCCATTTTATTTAGAATTCTTTGCCCCAAAAGGAAGTTCTTATTGGTTTTTACTGATTTCTTCTCCTTTGGTATGATTTTAATATAGGCAGAGTTTTTTTGTTGTTGTTCTTGTTTTCACTTTTTTCAGGGTCATACATTACAGTGGTGTGTGGAGTCATCCATTTTGCATTACTATAAAGGAATACCCAAGACTTGGTAATTTGTAAGAATAAAGGTTTATTTAGCTCATGGTTCCAAAAGCTGGTGATGGCCTCAGAAAGCTTACATTTAGGGCAGAAGGAGAACAAGGTTCAGGGATGTCATATGGTGAGAGGAAGTAAGAGAGAAAAGAGAGATGTTATACTTTTTTGAACAACCAGCTGTCTCATGGACTAATAGAGCCAGAACTCATTCGTTACCATGAGGATTTTGCCCACATCACTCAAATACCTTCCAATGGACTCCACCTTCATTATTGGGGATTAAATTTCAACATGATGATATATGAGAGGATAAAAATTCAAACTCTGTGTGTGTGTGTGTGTGTGTGTGTGTGTGTGTGTTTGACATGTGTTTTTTCACTCATTTTGATTCCAGGCAAGGCAACCATTCCTTCTGAGAAGTGATTTCAGGTACAGCTTTGGGAGAGTTCTAATTGTTTCACAAGGTTGGCAGGTATTTTACCTCTCATTGAAAGATATAACACAAAGGTATAAGCATCTTCCTACATAAAAGAAGATTCAAGGTTGTCTTACCCAAGTCAAGAAAATCTATATAGAGATAATAAACTTATCCAGAGTAAGAACAATATGTTCTCCAATAAAATTCAAGAGAATGCAGGCAGGAGAGCCAGAGGGTAACCTAAAAGTTGATAAGAGAGGTCTTCTGAGAGAGGGAGAGGTTCTCCTTTGGAGGAGGTATTTAAAACTTTAGAAGACCAGATTCAGTAGCTCAGTTTGTAATTCCAGCACTTTGGAAGGTTGAGGAAAGTGAATTGCCTGAGCTTGCAGGTTCAAGACCAGCCCAGACAAACTGGCGAGACCTCATCTCTACAATAAATCAAAAATTAACTGGGTGTAGTAGTGTGCGCCTGTAGTTCCAGTTACTTGGAAGGCTGAGGCAGAAGGATAGGCAGAGTCCAGCAAGTCGATGCAGGGAGGGCAGTGAGGGTAACACTGCACTCCAGCCTGGGCAACAGATTGAGACTCCCACTAAAAAACAAAATAAAATAAAAGGATGAAAGAAAAAGAAAAACTTTAGAAAATGGACCCTACCTAGAAAAGTAAATTCATTTGATGTTTCTTGCTTTACTTTTTGAAGGCGTACCTTGTCTATCTACCACAAACACAATATAGAGAGCACTATTGTGATAGTCTTTTGAAGAAACCAGGAGTAACTCAAGAAAGTGTAGGATGATTATTGGGCTTCACTTGATAAAATCAGAATATATAATGGAGTAATGTCTTTCTTAAGTTAGAAAAAAATTGTTTTCAATTTCTTATCTGTTTTCTTTTAATAAATTGCATATTGTCTCCCTGTTCAATAGCCTCATTTGCAAAATGAAGACAGTTATCCTAATTATTCTAACTTTTTTGTGAGGATTTGGTGAAATGTGTGTGATACTTACAATACAATGCTTGGTACATAAGGTATATTTGAAACATGGTAACAATTAACTGAAATAATGACAACTACTATGGTTCCTTAAAATGTTTGTGCCTGTTCCATTCATATATAGAAATCCTTATGCTTAAGGTAATATTAAGAAATGGGGCATTTGCCAATGCCTTGATGTTTAACTTCCCACATTTCAGAACTGTGATTAATAAATGTCTATTGTTTATAAGCTACCTGGTTTATAGTATTTTGCTATAGTGATCCAAATAAACTAAAACAACGATATGATATGGTGATAATGATGACGGTGATAGATAATACAGTATAAACCACAGGTTGTATAGCAGCAATAAAGAAAACCATGCTCATGAGTCTCCTACAGAAACACTAAATTAGCAACAATATATGGACCAAAAAGACTCTATACAATCTTCAGTCCCCTCTTAGAAAGTAAGTGTAAAGCCAAGAAAAGCTGCATTAAAATGAGTAAGGAAATCTGTTACACTTCATCTTCAAGAGTTGTTTCCCTAAATTGGCAGAGCATAGTGAAACTGAGAGAAAAGCACCCAATTTTCAGTTTCTCCATTAGAAAGGAAAAAGACGAGTGAAACATGTTTCCCATTTTCTGGGTTTTTAAGAGGATGGCTGAGAAACTAGTTTCCTTTTTATCTGAGTTGACACTGATGAAGAACTGGCAGACTTTAGATGTCTGGGAGTCACAGAAAACCAAAGAGAGTTCAATAGATTGTTGCAGCATCAGAGAACCCTCAGTACCACAGGCAGACATCAGAGGGAACAAAATATTATGAGCCCCTGAAAAGGAAACAGGTAAACCTCTGTCATGGAGGAATTTCACACACACACTAAGAGAACACACATTCCCAGAAAATATTTAAAAGGTCCCAGGATATGTAGCTGGGCAGATTGATAATGATGTTTCCCTGGATGAAGCAAGTTTATAAATACTGAAAGAAGTATCTTTATTTTCAAGTGCCCAAGTCCCCCCAAAAATCAGAAAACATGAAAAAACAGGGAAACATGACCCAAGAAAAAGACAAACTGGATTTCCAGAAACTGACTCTAAATAGAAAAAGATCATAGATTTTTTCTGGCAAATAATTCAATATAATCATCTTAAATAAGCTCGGTGAGCTATAAAAGAACACAAATAGACAGTTTAAAATATTAGACAAGTGATGCATGAAAACAATTAGAATATCGACATTTAAAAAAAGATCCAAATAACAATCCTAGAGCTGAAGAATATAGCTGAATTTAAAAATTCACTAGAAAAGTTCAACAGAAAGTTTGTTTAAGAAGAAGAAAAAATCAGCAAAGATTAAAAGAACTCATTTAAAGTTATTGATGTGTACAGACTTCTTATGATACAAAATAAGAATAAAAAAATTTAAGTAACCTTGAGGGACTTGTGGAACACACTAATGCAGATAAAAATATGTATTATGAAAATTCCCAAAGAGAAAAATGGAAAGCCAGTAAGTTTGAAAAAATAATGACCTTAAGCTTTCTAAATTTTTTGAAGAACATGGCATCCAAATTCATGAAGCTCAAAGTTCTCCAACTAGGATGAATCTAAAGAGATCAAACTATCAAATTATAATCAAACTATCAAAATTCAGAGATAAAAAGATTCTTGGAGATAGCAAGAGGGAAGAAACTCTTCATAAAGGGGTTCAAATAATATTATCAGTGGATTAGTTAGTGGAAATATTACAGGCAAGAAGGGAGTAAAATAATATATTCGAAGTGCCAAAAGAAACACACACACACACACACACACACACACACACACACACACACACACAGTGCAAACCAGTAATTCTTTTTTTTTTTCTTTCTGAGTTGAAGTCTCACCCAGTCGCCCAGACTGGAGTGCAGCGGCTGCTCCCGGCCACCGCAGCCTCAACCCGCTGGGCTCCGGCGATCCTTCCGCCTCAGCCTTCCGAGTAGCCGCAATTACAGGCGCGCGCCACCATGCCCGGCTGATGTTTTGATTTATTGTAGAGATGAGGTCTCGCTGCCCAGGTGGGTCTCGAACCCGCGGGCTCAGGCAATCCACTCACCTCTGCCTCCCAAAGGCGTGGGATTACAGGCTGAGCCACCGAGCCCGGCTCAAACCAGTAATTCTATATTCAATGATATTATTTGTCTAAAATAAAAAAAGAAACAAAGGCTTTCCTAGTTAAACAAAAGCTAAAGGAGTTAACCACCACTAGTACTACTTTACCAGAAATGTTAAAGAGAGTTCTTCAAGCTAGAATGACAGGACACTAAATAACAACATAATAGCAAACATAAATATAAAACTGTCTTGTAAAGTTAAATATACAGATGTATGCAGACTCCTATCATACTATAATTGTGGTGTATAAATGATTTTTAATTCTAGTATATAATTTAAAAGACAAGAGCATACAAATATAACAATAAAACTGTGTTAATGAATAAAAATAAAATCTATGATTTTTGCAATTAATAGCATGAGATAGTAGGGAATATATAAGGAATAGAGTTTTTGTATATGATTGAGGTTGTTATCAGTTAAAAATAGATTATTATAACCATATTTTAAGTCCTCAAGGTAGCCACAAAGAAAAGACCCATAGCAGATACTCAAAAAAAAAAGAAAGAAAGAAAATGAAAGAAATCACAACATATCAATAAAAGAACTCAATGGATCATAAAGGAAGACAAAAAGAGAGAAAAAGAGGGACAAAATACAAGAGACAGAAAAAATGAACAAAATGATAATTGTAAGTCCTTCTTACTTTAAATGTAAATGGCTTAAATTATCCAACCATAAAACAAATGAGGGGATACCCCCAAAAGACAAGATTATCTTTTGGAGGGTGGGTTTCTTATAGTACAAGCTTCCCCTGCTAAGTAAATATTCTAGGAACCCATGCAGCATCAGTGTACTAGCTAGCATTGTAAAGGCTGCATTTGTCTCCAGGAATTTTTTTTTGTTGAAAATTCTTTCAATATCTTTGCCCATTTCATGATGGATAGTTTACAAGTGTACCTGCCCACACGGTGCTCAGTGTTCAGCAGTTTTTGACAAAAAAAATGGTATGGCCCCCATGTCCCTCCTTCCCTGTTTATCAAATCTCACCCTGAGCAAATTTTTTTTGTTTGTTTCATTTCCCTGGATGAAATAAGTCTTTAAAGGGGAACATTTTGCCAACATAGAAGAGGTGAAATAAATAACAGCAGAAACACTGAAAGGCATCAAAATTGATGAGCTTAAAAACTGTTTTGAGCAGTGTAAAAAGCACCTCAGTAGGTATATTGCTTCAAACTGAGAGTACTTTGAAGGTGACTGAAGTTTAAACATGTAAGAAAAAAATACACCATTTTTAATAAATAAATCATGGTTGTTTAGGGTCCCCTGCCCCTAGAGTGATTGAATGGATAGGAAACAATCAAACACAAAATCCATATCAAACTATATGCTAGTTACAATAAATAAACTTTATTTTTATTTTTTAAATGAGAGATGATTTTAAGTTTATATTTTTATTGATAAAAGCATTGTATGTAGACAGTATACTATCAAATGAGAAAAGACATGTTATTTTAAATAATAGTATTTCAATTAAACTTTGTGAGCTATCTGAAAGTAGGCTGAATTTCCATCCCTGTAGGTATCAATGATTGTACTTAATGTAGAAAGGCTTATGGAGTTTTTATACATTGCCATATGTTTATTTATATATATATTCTTTTTTTTTCTTTACCTTAGGCTGGAGATTACAAGCTTATTTAGGAAGGTCTTTTAGAAAAATATTTAAATTAAGTATTACATATAAATAGGCATGAGTCATAACTGTATAAGATCCATATAATCAGTACTAAGATCAGCATGCTAGAAGTCCCTCTTCACTGTTTTGATTTTTTTTTAATTTCAAATATGTGAGGTACACTTCAGGGTTAGGTATACAAATGTTCATTTTGCAGGTAGCCTTGGTGATGAGGTGTGTCCCTCTCTCTACTGGTAGTTTCCCACTACTGCCAATACCGTCCCTGCCCTCTCCTGACAGTTTTCCACTACTACCAATCCCTTTCTTGTAGTATAACATAGCTGTTCAAGGTCAACTTAAGAGAGAGAACATGTAATACTCAGTTTTCTGTTTCTATGATAGGTCACCCATCCAAGTTGCCGTGAAGCTCATAATTTTGTTCTTTTTTATGGCTACGTAATATTCCATCATGTATATGTGCCACATTTTTTTTTATCAAGTCCTCTTTCAATGGGCAACAGAACTGGTTCCATGTTTTTACTGTTGTGAATAATGCTGCAATAAACATGCATGTATAGGTCTCTTTTTCATAGAGTGATTTGAGTTCCTCTGGGTATATTCCCAGTAGGGGAATAGTGGGATCATATGGGAGGTCGATTTTTAGATCTTTTAGGAATCGCCACACTGTTTTCCTCAGAGGCTGTACTAATTTACACTCCCATCAACAGTGTAGAAGTGCTCCCTTTCCCCGCATTCTCTCCAGCATCTGTAGTTTTTTGTTATTGATGATGGTTATCCTGACTGGAATTAGGTAGTATCTCAGCATGGTTTTAATGTGTGTTTCTTTGAAGTGAGACTGAGCATTTTTTCATATATCTGTTGGCTGCTCATATGTCTTCTTTTCAGAAATATCTATTCATATCTTTTGCCCACTTTGTAATGGGGCTGTTTTTTGGGGGTTTTTTTCTTTCAGCATGTTTGAGTTACTTGTATATCCTAGATGTTAGACCTTTATCATATATGTAGTAGACAAATATTTTTTCTTAGTCTGAGGACTGTCTTCCCACTCTCTCAATGGTTTCTTTGGCTTTGCAGAAGCTTGTCAGTTTGATGAGGTCCCACTTGTCTATCTCATCTTTTATAGCATGGGCACTTGGCGTTTTGATCAGGAATTGGTTGCCAGTTCCAATCTCCATAAGGGTGTCTCCTGTATTTTCTAAGGTTCTTATAGTTTGAGGTTTCACCTATAGGTCTTTGATTGATTTAGAGTTGATTTTTGTGTATGGTGAAAGGTAAGGGCCTTGTTTTAATCTTCTGTAAGTGGTCAGTCAGTTTTCCTGGCACTAGTCACTGAAAAGGTTTTCATCTCCCCAGTGGTTGATAGTGGAGACTTTGCTGAAGATGAGTTGTTTGAGAAATTGAAGTTTTGCTTCTGGAATCTCTATCCTCTTCCATTGATCTATATGCCTGTTCTTGTACCAATACCAAGTTGTTTTGATTATTATAGCTTTATAATAAATCTTAACATCCAGAAGCATGATGCCTTTCGTTTTGTTTTGTTTCGTTCTGCTGAGAATCGTTTTGGCTATTCGTGGTCATTTATGTTTCCATGAATTCCTGTTTTGTCATTTCCAGTCTGAGAAGAATGCAACTTTTAATTTAAAGAGTATTGTGTTATATCTGTAGATTGCCTTGGGTAGAATGGAAATCACAACAATGTTGATTCTTCCAATCCATGAGCATGAAATATTTTTACATTTGTTGTGTCATCTTTGATTTCTTTGAGCAGTGTTTTGTAGTTTTCATTGTGAAGGTCTTTGACTTCTCCGGTTTGGAAGATGCCTAGGGATTTCAATTATTTTTGTGGCTATTGTGAATGAGACTGTACTTTTTATTTGGGTTTCTGTTTGTTTATTATTGGTGTATAGGAATGAATTTGACTTTTGCACATTTATTTTATAACCCTGAGACTTTGCAAAAGTCCTTTATCAGTGCAAGGAGTCTTTTGACAGATTCTCTTGGGTTTTGGAGGTGTAGAATCATATCGTCTGCAAAGAGGGATAACTTAACTTCCTCTTTTCCTATTTTGATACCCTTTAAGTCCTAACTGATTGCTTTAGTTAGGACTTCCAATATTACGTCAGACAGGAGAGGTGAGAGTGGGCATCCTTGTCTTGTTCTGGTGTTCAGAGGAAATGGTTCCAATTTCTATCTTTTTATCAGTATGTTGGCTGTGAGTTTCTCATAGATGACTCTTACTATTTTGAGGTATGTTCCAATATGGACATATATAGACTGAAAGTGAACAGTATTTAATAATTTATTTCATGCAAATCGTAACCAAACTATATCAGAAGTGGGCATACTTGTAACACATAAAATAGATTCTAAGTCAAAAATTGTAAAAAAAAATGAGGAAGAACATTATTATTAAAAGGATCAATTTATTATGAAACTATGCATATTAAAATATGCAAGTTCCCAATTTTGGAGCACCTAAATATATAAAGAAAATATTAATAGATCTGAAGTGGGAGATAGACTGTGATACAAAAATAGTATAAGAAGTCAATACCCCACGTTTAATAATGGATATAACAACCAGAATAGAAGTTAATAAGAACACAGAGGTCTTGACCAACTCTGTAGAACAACTGGACCTAATAGACATAATACAAAACATAGCACTAAACAGCAGTAGAACACACATTCTTCTCAAGGCTACACAGAACATTTTGCAGGATAGATCATATGGTAGGCCACGAAACAACTCTCAACAAATTTAAGAAGATTAAAAGTACACCAAATATCTTTTCTGACCACAATGATATGAAACATAAAATCTATAGCAAGAGAAAAACATGTAGTTAACACGCCCATACTGTGCACTTAAAATGGTGAAAATGGTAAATTTTATGTCCTGTTCGGTTTTTTTTACAACAAAAACATTAAATCCTATAACGTGGCTAAAAATAGAATACTGTGAGTTCAACCAATGGGATAGAATAAAACCGGAGAAATGTGATATAATGAAAATCATGAGCAAAGAGCACACGTCAAAAAGAAAATAATTCTCAACAATATTGAATGTTTCGAGAGGTCAAGGACAATAAGGACAGGAGGGTACGTATGGGATTTAGCAACACCGATGTCATTAATTACTCAGCAAGAACAGTGTCCCTAGAACAATGACGGGTTCAAGTGGTGGCAAGGTTGAAGATCAGACCCCACGTGACTTATCATCTAGTCTTGAATACTTCTGAGAATAAAGGGGATGTTAAAACAGGTGGCCAATGAATATTTCTAAAGTATTTATTTAGTGAGCAGTACGTTGGTTTTATTGTACTGGTGGGTTTATAAAACTTATCATCTGGCTGCTGCAGGCCTGGGAATAAGGACAAGCATGTGGTTACTATGGGAACTGAAACATGCAGGCTTCAGGCAGAGAAGCATTTGTCAAGAGCCTCAGATCCCACTCGTTCTTAGGTATTTCAAACCCCAAGTCCTTTAGGAGAGTTAAGATTGGTGAATCCCCTGCAGTCTTCCCAGGTTACAAGCAGGTTTGCCTGAATCTAACAGTCCTGAAACTCATGCCCTTGTGTGGAAATAGGCTGGAGCTGAGGGAAAGACAGTTGGGAATCCTGGGGAAAAGTGGGTCAACGCCTGGTAATGGGAAGCAGACAGAATAGCCCACTAGCAGCAGTTGGGTAAGCATTCACCCTCTGTTCTCAGAAGTAAGAGAAGGAGAAGCTCAAAGACCTTGAATATCCATGAGGTGGTATCTACAAATGACGAGGCCTTATATGTTTTTCCATCAGCTTAAAGGCTTACAGACTGGTCCCAGCCGAAACCAGGAGGAAGGATGTACAGCAAACTGGAAGTAGGAGACTTGGGCAGTAAGGTTGGAATGGAAGTTATCTGTTGTCCCCTTGCCCTTTCCCTCCCGAGTAGTGGTCAGTGTACTTGGCTTGGGGACTTTCATCTGAGAATCCTGGATTCACGCTCCCTTTCCAGATTGAACATTGTAACGAAATATGAAGTTGCACTCGGTATTATAGACTCTAAGTCCACAGCACATGTCCTAGCACATTATTAGGCATGACCATGGCAGAAGTTGAAAATATAAAGTGGAATTCTACCAGATCTATTCTGGCATAGGTTAATGCAAAACATAATGATCAGAGTTTAAAAATTAAAATCTTGGATGAATGCTAAACTGATGGACAGATGACTATACAACAGGGCTGGATGGGTGATTCCCAGCAAACCACGAGGAATGATCAACCTAGCGCCAAATGTAAGAAGATGAAGACAGCAAGTACTGTCAGCTCCTTCCAGAAGCTTGGCATTGACAAAGCACAAAGACATAAGATGCTGAAGTAGGAGTTGAAGAAGGATATTTTAAGGAATGAATAAATAGAACATGTTTATATGTGAACAGAAAAGGACTAACAGAGAGAAAGAGAATTCTTATTTAAAAAACATATAAAGGCTTTTCCCAATAATTAACTTGGTTAGTATAATTCCAATCTAAGGAACAATGGCATTTTTCTGAAACGTTGCAAAATAAATAGATAAGAAATATAAATAGATTTAAAAAGCACAGGAAATGTTTAAACAAAGGTAACTACAGAAGACTAATACTATATTATATAAAACTTATTATAAAGTCATAGCTTGACCCTTTTAATATATGCCTGAAACTATTCTTTTCTCCTTGGCCACATGCTCCTTCCACGAGAGCATGTATATATGCTTTATGCGTGTGTGTGTGTGTGTGTGTGTGTGTGTGTGTGTGTGTGTGTGTGTGTGTGAGAGACAGAAAAGCAGATTGCCAATGATTAAAAAATGGCATGGATAACTCTTGTGGAGGATATTCTCAGAAATAAAAGATGTCACTTCAAGTTAAATTGGACGGGAATGGTTGTTTTAAAAAAAATGACAAATAAAGAAGGAGAAGAAAAAAGGAAAGAAAGAAAAATAAAAGAAATTGAATCTTCCAGGGTTTAAGATTTTTTAAAATTTTTTAATTTTAAAGATGTGGGATAAAATTGAGGGTTAAGTATACAGATGTTCATTATGCAGGTACCCTTGCTGATGAGGTGTGTCCCCCTCTCCTCTGGCAGAATCTCACTACTACCAATCCCTCCCCCACCACTGGTATATTATCCCACTTCTGACAATCCTTTTCTTATGGTATTACGATAATCGTTCAAGTTCCACTTATGAGTTAGAACATGATACTCAGTTCTTTGTTCCTATGATAGATCACTCGGTATTATAGACTCTAAGTCCATCCGAGTTGCTGTGAAGTTCACAATTTTGTCCTTTATGGCTACATAATATTCTATTCCATTGTGTGTATGTACCACATTTTTTTTATCCAGTCCTCCTTTGATGGGTAGCATGGCTGGTTCCATGTTTTTGCTATTATGAACAATGCTGCAATAGACATACATGTGCAGGTATCTTTTTCATAGAGTAATTTGAGCTCCTCTGGGTAGATTCCCAGTAAAGGGATTGCAGAGTTATATGGAAGGACGATTTTTAGACCTTTTGGGAATTGCCAGACTGTTTTCCATGGAGATTGTACTAGTTTACACTGCCACTAACAGCATAGAAGTGTGCCCTTTTCCCCACATCCTCTCCAGCATCTGTTGTTTTTTGAGTTATTGATGATGGCCATCCTGACTGGAATTTGGTGGTATCTCAGGGTGGTTTTAATTTGCATTTATTTGATGACTAGTGAGGCTGCACAATTTTTCATGTATCTTTTGGCTACTTGAATGTCTTTTTTTGAGAAGGACCTATTCATATCTTTACAAACCCAGACATCAAGATATTAATAGAGTAAATAAAAATGAGGTTTAAGATTTTATAATGAGAATAAAACAAGATTCTTTCCCACATAAGACATAAAGTAGTAAATACTTTATTGTAAGATCTGAATTAAGCAGATTTAAATTCAAAATTGAGTAGCATAGAATAAGGTACTATAAGTAGTCTATTATTTTGTGTACTCAATGACTTCCTAGAGGATGTACTGTATGTGAGATAGGATACAAGTTATTGATATTTCATGGGAAGAAGAAAAAAATGGAAAAAAAATAACTATGGAGAATTCCACAGAATAAGAGATAGGCTCTAGATTTAGTGCACTAGACCAGGACACTTTCATATGAAAAAGTAGAGAAAGGGTTTGTAAATCCAGCTATCACCCTCAAGCTGCCAAATGATAAGACACTTAAGTCACTACCAAGAAAAAACTGCTTTGAAATCGAGGGTGTTTATACAGAGTACAAATAGAAACACAAATATTCCAGTGATGTTGCAAATGTGTAGATGATTCTTTTTTCTCATATCCACCGAATCTGTTTCTCCACATATTTTACATCCTCTAGTGAACATACAACATGCATCATCTTCGTGGCAATACCCTTTCTATGTTTGAAGAATTTCCTACCTCGTGATTATGTCCTCCTCAGCCCTAGTAGCAGAAGCCACGTTTTTCTCTTCAACCAAGTCTTTTTTCCCTTATGTCTCCAACATGTGAATTAGGCTGCAACACTTTTCTGTACCTGTTGATTTTATTTGGAAGAAAGCAGTATGAGTAATCTGGATCAATGGAATTTTGGTAAGAGTGGTGGTGAAGGTGTCTGTTATTAGGGACATAGTAGTTAGGGGCGTTTGGGATCAAGTGCTGTCAACCTCAGGGTGACTTATTGTGCCAAGTGTCAAGAGGGAGTGGGTGGCTCGATCACCGGTGTGCTATAGCAATAACTGAGACTTGTTTGTGGTTATTGAGATTCAGAGTTTGACATTCCGGCCCTTGAAATCATGAAATCCTTCTACTATCCCTAAATCAATCTATCTATCTATCTTTCTATCTAATCTATCCATCATCTATGTATTTTTTATTAAACTTGTTAGACTCCATCCTGTTTCTTGAGACTAAAATATCTAACATACGTTTCAAAAGAGAATTTTAACTGGCCCATGATGAATTCCCTTTGCAAAAACTGGGGCAGACTCCAGGCTTCCATAACAGCAATTTTATCTACAAGACTTTGAAAATCAGCATCCTAACATCACAACTCAAGTAAGCAGAAATACTGATCTCTTACTAAGAAATTTCACAGGAATCTTTCACAGAGAGAGGGGGGGGACACTCGGCTCCTTTGCCAGCAAGCAGTGTTTACTCCGGCTGGCACCGGCTCCGTGGATTCGCATTCCAAGACAATTCTTTTTAACTTTCCCTTTACATTGGGACCCCCTTTGTCCAGCTTACCCAGCAACATTTTTGGTGCTATGCCTTTGATTGGGCATTTCACAGCTCTAGGCTACAGTGAGCACTACTTGTCACATATGGATTGTGTCCACAGAGTTAGATTTCTGATTGGTTCCCACCAAAAGTTTAAAACATGTAGCCCCCCAAAGTAAAAGCCCCTGAGAGAGATAGCACACAGAAGCAGGAAGTAATTTATTTCCCTTTCTGCCGTTCCGAAGGGCCCCTGCCTTGTTGCTACCCACTTATTCCCAGAGAGATGAATTGGAGTCATTGGATGGTTTCATAGGTAATTTTTTAAAAAAAGGTAGCTTGGAGCCATGCAATCCTGGGTTTGAATCCCAACTTTGATTTAAGAGAGACAAACTTTTGGTTTACAGGGCCTGGCTCCAACAAGTCCTTAGCCAATGGTACACATTCGTAGGTAAATTCGTAGGTGAAGGTAAAGCTTAGTCTAAGGAACTCTTTTGAAAGTCAGATCCCCTGCCCATAGACTATAGACTGGGCTTTTCAGGTAATGGTGAATTCTTTTCATTAGAAGTAATTTTTTTAAACACATAAATAAATAAAAGTAGAGGAAATAATTATACTTAGCAAGAACAATCATCTGCGAAAGAATTCATAGAGGGAATCACAACATCAGATGGCGATTGGCCCAGACAACATTAAGATTCCTTATAAGCCGGGCTCGGTGGCTCAGCCTGTCATCCCGCGCCTTGGGAGGCTGAGGTGAGTGGACTGCCTGAGCCCGCGGGTTCGAGACCCGTCTGGGCAGCGAGACCTCGTCTCTACAATAAATCAAAAAATCAGCCGGGCGTGGTAGCGCAGGCCTGTAGTTCCGGCTACTGGGAAGGCTGAGGCGGAAGGATCGCCGGAGCCCGGCAGGTCGAGGCTGCGGTGGCCGGGAGCGGCCGCTGCACTCCAGTCTGGGCGACAGAGTGAGACTCCGACTCAAAAAAAAAAAGAATCCTTATAAATTGCAGACCTTATGTATAATTCAAGATAAAAAAGTAATTTAGACATTTAGGCTATTCTAATCAGGTGTTTCTTATGAGGTCCAAATGTGTATTTCACCTATTAAGATAATAGAGGGAAAAAAAGGGGGTGGATTTTTTTTCTGGTTTCCTTCAGCAGAAAATATTACCACTAATATGCTCCCTGATGTTTGCAGCTCAAAAAGTCAGAATAGGGAGGCCACAGATTCATGTCTTATGAAAGATACTTTGACTTGATCTCAGATTCCTCAAGGCTATAGGTTTTCTGCTAAAACTACAACTTGATGAAGGCTGGCTTCACAAATTAAGCTATATAGTTCCCTGAAAACTCATGTATGCTATTCCAAGATCGACTTGTTGTAGAGAAGAATAATCTATCCTAGGTGATTGTTAGATCCTTGATAGAAGAGAGGTCAAAATGTAAAGATGGTTTTGATGTTAAGGGATAGTTTTTTGTTGATGGAACTGATAATGACAGAAGTAAAGGATCACAGAAATATGTGAGATAATCATTGTACAATGGAAAAAGTGCAAAATTTATAGCCAGAAAATCTGAATTTAATTTTTTTCTGTTAAAAAATGATTTTGTTTTAAAAATGGTAAAATCGTGATTTTCCTATAAGTATAAAAATGAACATGTGTTGCTTTATTTTACTTACAAATAAAAAAACTAGTGTTGTTGAAAAAGTCAACATGTGTAAAATATTTACAGTGGTTTATTCTGAGTCTAATATGAGTGACCAAAGCCCAAAACACAGTCCCGAGCAGTCCAGAGAACACGTGCCTAATGTGATTGGGTTACAGCGTGGTTTTGCACATTTTAGAATTTACAGACCAAAAACATAACTCAGTACATGTGAGGCTTACATTGGCTGGGCCCAGAAATGTTGCACATCTTGAAGCAGGGAGTTTATGGGTCATAGGTAGAGTCAAAGATTTTCCGATTGGAGGTTGGTGATGGCTGGAAAGAACCAAGCTAAGAGTTAAGAATTTGTAAATAGTAAAAGAAATGCTTAAGTTAAGAAATGCTTAAGTTAAGATAAAGGGGTTGTGGAAGCAATGGACCTTGTTATGTAGATGAAGCCTCTAAGTAACAGACTACAAAGAGAAGTCAATATTCCTAGAGAAAAAGATTCTCTACAGATGCAAATCTCCCCAAGAGACAGCTTTGCAGGTCACTTCAAAATATTTCAAAGAAACGTATATCGGTGTACAATATTTTTATTTCTTTTTTATTTTCTGCTATCTGTCATGTAATGCTATACCAAAGTCAGGGTGGAATTTAGTATCTTATTGCAGCAGTTGGTTTTGTCAGTCTCATGATCTCTAACTTGATGTTCACTGGTCAGTTGTGTCTAAGACTCCACAATGGAGAAGGTCTAAAGAGGCATGTCAGACCTCCATTCACATTGCGGCCTAGAAATTAGTTTTTCAGGCTTCCTTTGACTCAGATGGTGTCAGTTCAGTTAGTTGGGGACATAAAACTCTGATTTTTATTTTTAATCCCCTCTCATCTGGCCAAGATTTGCCAGAAGCCACATCAGTGTCCACCTTTTTATTTTGTCCTATGTAATTGCCAGGGTGGTGTGGCTACCTGCCTGGGTTCATCCTTTCCCTCGATAGAACCCTAGTGGACAAGGGGCCTAGAACCAAAAGTCTCAAAGCCAATTTCAGCATTGTAGGTCAGATGGGAATGGAGGCGGGCAGATATTCAATAATGCTTAAAACCTTTTAGCAATGTAAGAAACAAAAGCCGCAAAGCAAGGTTTAAAAAAAAATGAACTTATTTGAAGTTCTACAATTTGGGCTATTCTACTCATTAGCTACATAAAACAAACACTTTGTTAAGAACATTAAACTAAGTGATTTAGAGAGTTTTGGTGTTTCTCAATGCTCTTGTGTGTGTGTGCACACTCACTCGCTTATGTGGTCCTTTAAACAATTTTACTTATGGCTGAAACATTTTTAAAAATATTATCTACATAAATCCTGTAACTAGAAACAACTGTACCCAAGAGGCTTGTCACTAGATATCTTAATATTCGCCTGGTAATACTCTTCCAATTCGTTATTGTTAGGATGAATAGAAAGGGGTCATGTAATGGCCCTGGAAGGATGTGAGAGCCCATTCTTGATTTGGAAGATATGCACTAATTTCATTCCTCAAGATCAACCCTTACAATCTCACATGCTTACCTCTTCCATGAGATAATAGTTCTTGAGCCCAGAGGGAAGGTGGATTGGCATTGAAAACAGGTCAGGTCCATTGGTATTCTAAATAATTTTTACATTTTGTAGATATTCGGTTGAGAGAGAAAGGGAGCTTATATTGATCTACCCAATCTTGTAAACTAGTAAATAGCTCAAAAGAAAAGGCTTCTGTGTGTGCTCAACTGTGCCCAGCTAATCTTTTTGATTTTTTTTTTGTAGAGACAAGGTCTTTCTGCGTTGCCCAGACTGATCTCATACTCTTAGGCTCAAGCAAATATTCCTAAAGTGCTGGGATTACAGGTGTGAGTCACATACTTGGCAAGCTTTTTTTTTTCTTCAAGAGAACAATGAATTAGCAAAATTTTTAAGCAAAAGGACATAAGCCCTGCCTAGTTCTGATGAAAATAGTAACAGAAAACTCACAGGGAGCTAAACATTAAATTATCTAGTATTAGGGCGTAGAACAAATTATATTAACTTACAAAGAGGCAAAATTATTAAATTAGTATTTATTCCTTTTCATACAGGCTTGGTCAAGTTTCACATGAGAGTGTTTGTTTTAACCGCCATCTTCTCCCAGGTATGAAGATGAAGCTTTGCTTAACTTGAGTTTGGTGTTAAGATACTAGCATTGACATTTAAGATTCAGCAGAAATGGTGTCTCTTTTTAGATGAGATGGGTGTACTCAAGAATCAGAACCATGCAACTTAACAACATGAAGGTTTAGCTAACAGTATTTAAGAAAGACTCTTTTCAATGAGATTTCAGGAAGGCTTTTAACTGATGTCAAATCATTAGCTAGAGGTAGTGATACTGTAATTTATGACTTAACTGGAAGTTGCAAAAAGATTCTACAACTTTTCAGTGATTAATTTACATAGTTCTGATAAGCCCCCAGGATTGGATTTTGAGGATGTTTGTTAAAGATATTAAAAGTTTTGAAATATTTGATTAAAACACTATCCAAGGCCATTGCAAAATAATAGTTATGCATTTAACCAGAGTGGTAAACAAAAGACTTTAAGAGTGATATTGAAATTACACAAATGTAAAACTCTTAACCTTTTAAATATTTAGTTTTTCCTAAGTAACCAAAAATCTAATAAAAATATCACAGGAATTATCTTGATATAATGTAAAAATCTGGTTTATTAGGCTGGTTACCAAGACAGTAAAGAAAAACCTTCTGCAGTGTAATTGTCCCTCCTTATGAGACTCCTTTTTGGATAATCTAAAAGTCAAAACTGCATGGAAAAGAAAAAAAAACTTAAAATAATTGGATACAGGATGAGTATATCCACTGGTATGAGTGAACATAGACCTGGGCTTTATAGGGGCATAAAAATGAACAATTTCCCTGTTTCTTTGAGTCTTTATTCTGAGAACTATCTTGTATACACACTTAACAAATCTGTATGCCTTCTTTTAACCTCATCTCTCTTTTATGAGTTGATTTTTTTTTTACAACTCTGCAGGGGCTCCTGGTTCCTACATGTTCAGAAAAGTCAAGAGTACAGATTTAGGTTATACTGAAGGAAACCTTCAAAATAAAACATTTCAGCATGAGCCCACAATAACCAATTTAGAACTGGGAAAAAAATTACAGGAACCAACAAAAAGCTGAAAGAGAAATTCCAGGTCTTCTTGGAGAAAAAAATGATAACAGCAGATTCTGTGGAAACTGAACTTCTGAGATATCCATCTGAAATTTCAATAAGAAAGAGATTATAAAATTAACAATGTAAAACTCCTTGCAATTTCAATAAGAGCAAATGAATATTTTTTAAAAACCCTGTTGTTTTAATTAATTCTTCAGTTTTCTATTTGTATATTTTAATTTCAAATCTCAATCTTTAGAAAGACTGCTATAAATTATTTCCTTTTAACTATACCTAACTCAATCACATACAAAATTTATTTCATGAATTATCTTTTTGTGAAACTTATCACAACATACACAAATCATTTACCATGTGTTTGAACTTTGTTTTATTCTAAATTTTATTTTTCATAATTAATCATTTTGCTTCAGAACAAAAATTTACAATTTAAAATCTACAATTAAAAATTTACAATATAAGATTATTTCGTATGCAAATTATTCTTTTTATTAACCTTTCTTTTGAAAAATACACCTTTACATTTGTAACTATCTTCACATCTCTCTCCTACTTATTGGTTTCTGTTTACCTTGTTTCATAAATAACCTTTACATAAACTTAAATTAGACACAAATTATTCTTAAATAAGAATACCATTTTATGTCTTTCATGTAACTTGTCAATTTTCTTTTTTTTGTTTGTTTTTTTTTTTGTTTGTTTTTTTTTGAGTTGGAGTCTCACTCTGTCGCTCAGACTGGAGTACAGTGGCCGCTCCCGGCCACCGCAGCCTCGACCTGCTGGGCTCCGGCAATCCTTCTGCCTTGGCCTTCCGAGGAGCCGGAATTACAGGCGCGCGCTACCACGCCCAGCTGATTTTTGATTTATTGTAGAGATGAGGTCTCGCTGCCCAGGCGGGTCTCAAACCCGCGGGCTCAGGCAATCCACTCACCTCGGCCTCCCAAAGTGCTGGGATTACAGGCTGAGCCACCGAGCCTGGCCTGTCTATTTTCAAAACACATCATTGGTAGAGTTTTTAAACAGAATTTTTTATTAGTTAGAATTTTTACTCTAGTTATCTTAAAATTTTGTGAAAAGTTAGGAAGTAGGAAATCTTCAATCATCTGTCACATATCAGTACAGTATACATGAGAACCACTTATAATTTGTATAGAAACATGTTTTCCTTAATTTACTTTTTTAATTGAAAAAGAACCAAACATTTAATGAGTATCTTTTTAATTTAATACAACTTTAAGGTTTAAAATAATATGGAACATTTATTTATAAGCATTTATTCCATCTTATTTACCTTATTTATTCATTTACTAAAATAGTTTACCTAGATTACCTAAATATCAGGGGTTTACCTAAGTAAGAACCTTAAGATTATATACAGAGATATGTATAAATATAACAACTCAGAACTTAGCTATTTTTATTAAATTCAACAGTATTGAATTAATCTCATTTATCAAAAATTATGCAAACATCATTCTGTTTTGGACTGGGTTTATAGTTTTAGAACTTTCCTGCCAAACCCTTGACACATTACAACACCTAGCAGAGATACATATAAAACATCAGACCAATAAATCTAGACAAAAGAAGTATATTGACAATTCTGAAAATTTTTTTATTTTGTTGGTAAAATGTACTTATTAAAGGTTTACTTAAGCACATTTATTAAAGGTTTACTTAAGTCCTATGACTTAAAAATATTTGCACTTATTTATCTATTTTATGAGTACACTGGTTTTTTTTATTTATTTTATTTTTATTTTTTGAGTCGGAGTCTCACTCTGTCGCCCAGACTGGAGTGCAGCGGCCGCTCCCGGCCACCGCAGCCTCGACCTGCTGGGCTCCGGCGATCCTTCCGCCTCAGCCTTCCTAGTAGCCGAATTACAGGCATGCACTACCACGCCCGGCTGATTTTTTTTATTTATTGTAGAGATGAGGTCTCGCTGCCCAGGCGGGTCTCGAACCCACAGGCTCAGGCAATCCACTCACCTCAGCTTCCCCAAGGTGTGGGATTACAGGCTGAGCCACCGAGCCTGGCTGAGTACCCTGTTTTTAAGCCGATTTCAAACCTTGTAACCACAACCATAACAAAATACATTTGCATACATATAAACACACCTAAACACGTGCACTAAAACATGCAAACAAAAGATCTTATAACTTTTACTTCAGGACGCTAGCCATCAGATTGAAAACCCCCCAGTACACCAATTTACCAAAAGAAAAATTAAAAAAACAGGTGCAAACAATGACTTTTATCTCAGCACCATTAAAAATGTAGCAGCAGATTTAAAACAGACAGAAAAGAAAAGAGAGAAATAGAAGTATCGACAGAGAACTTAGAGGATACTATATTTAAACTATACAGTTATAAGTCGATCTCTGAGATCTGGATTTTTCTTAATGTAATTTGCCCTTTAGTTTAAAAACATCCATAGAAACAGACCATAATATGTAACCACCTGGAGTGCTAGAAAACATTGCATGCCCTCAAAACTTTTCCGTTTGCACAAATAAATTTAAGTAGGGACACCATCAAACTAACCAGGGGGCCTGAAGAAGAAGGTCAGTTTCCTTGATTTTTCTCATTCTTAGAGGATTTGTTTTCCTTTTTTTTTTTAAAGGGAGGAACCAAACTGTAGTCTAGTGTTCACTGTGGTTCAGCTACACTTGTCTACAAAAAGGACAATTCAGTTTCTTGAACAAATGCACAGATAAGACAGTTGAGATCATTAATTTTGGGAGAAGAAAGCAATAGAGAAGACACTTTTGACTGCACCGCCAAATCAAGGTTAGGATCTCAAACAATAATTTCCTAAGAAAAGACCGGTTAAGAGTAAACCAAAGGACCGTTACGCATGAGGTCTGTGGGCTCAAGAAGACCTACTAGTTTCACCCAAGAAGAAACTTGAAGTCAGAGGTCTTTCAATGGGCCCATGTTGGTACCTAAGATTCTGAGTCTGGACGACTCTTTGGGGAGTCCTGAGTCTTCTCAGAGGGTACGCATTGGGCACCAATTCATGATGACAAAAAAACCAAATTCTGTAAAAATATTTAAAGAGGCTTATTCTAAGCCAAATGAATGACCAAGGCTAAGGCACAGTCCCAAGAATTTCTGAGACTATATGCCTAAAGTGGTTGGGTTACAGCTTGGTTTTATACATTTTACAAGTTACAGGCAAAAAGCATAAGTCAATCCATGAGAGGTTTACATTGCTTGGGCCTGAAAGGTCAAGACATCTCAGAGACAGGGGTTTATGGGTCATAGTTGTAATCTAAGATTTTCTGATTGGCAGTTGGTAGAAAGAGTTAAGTTCTGTCTAAAGGATTTGAAAATCAGTAAATAAAATGCTTGAGTTAAGGTAAGGGGGGCTGTGGAAGCCAAAGCCCTTGTTATGCAGATGAGGCCCTTATGAAGCAGGCTTCAGAGAGAACAGTTGGAAAAGATTTTCTACAGATGCAAATTGCCGCAAGAGATAGCTTTGCAGGGTCACTTCAAAATGTATTTTTGTGTAAAACAGTTTTATTTCCTTGGGGACCCATAATCTGTCATGGGATGCTATATGAGTCAGGTTGGAATTCAGCATTTTATTGCCACAGAGTCTGTTTTATCCATCTTGTGATCTCTATTTTAATGTCAACGCTAGTGACTTGTTCCTAAAACTCCATGAGAGAGGGAGTGGAAGGAGTGTAAGACCACCTTTCTCATTATGGCCTGGAATTCAGGTTTTCAGGTTTCCCTTGGCTCAGAGTAGGTCTGTTCAGTCAGTTGGGGGGGCTTAAAATTCTGTTTTTTTGGTTTACACTAGTAAGATGATATGACCAAAGAGAATCTAAAAAACAGACGTATTTATAAATAAGGAATAATAAGATTGAAAAGAAAAGTATCTTTTCATCGAGGAATGCAAGACTCCTGGAAATTATCAGACCCAGAGAGACATGGAATGACACAGCAGTCACATCTCACTCCCTTCATCTTAGGCTAAGAAGTCGTCATCGGAAATTGCCTGCTACGGCCACAAGTAGCAGCTGTAAGGTAAACGAAACCAAACCAGGCGAAACGGCAACAAAGGAGCCAAGAAAAATTTATTAGCGCAATCCTGGGCGAGGTTCACGGGTCCTTATAGCTGTGGGCCTGGAGAAGTCGCCCCCAGCAAGATGGGCGACAGGTTTATAAAGGGCACGCTGAGAAAGCTGTGAGGGGGATTGGGGAGAGCCATCATTGGTTGGGACAGTCTTAGTTCTGGCCTGGTCTCGATTGGAGCCATCTTGTTGAGGTGAGGCCCGCCCCGCCCTCCAGTACCTCCGACCTTACATTCCAGCCTTTTGGTCATAGGGGCGCCGGCTGATTCTAGCTACTTCCTGCTGAGGAGGGGCGGTGTGGGGGGGTCTTAAGGCTGGTATGGGGCTGGAGGTGGTTCGGACGGAAGGGGCGAGTATGAATGCAACAGTAGTTGGTTGACCGTCATTCGAGAGAGCTCTGCCAGGCGCTGTTGGAGAAACCTAAAAACACATGGGGCCATTGACAAGAGGAGAAAAACAACAATCAGTGGAGTGAGAACAGGGAGAAGCCATGTTAGAAGCTGGGGTTGCCGCCACCCTGAGAACGGGCCTCCGGTCAGGTCTTCTGTTTTTGGAGGTTTTCTTGTAATTGTTTAATTCTGTCCTTGACTATCCCTGATTTATTGGCATAGAAGCAGCATTCTTCCCTAAGAAATAGACATATCCCTCCTTCTTTAGCTGTTAGCAGGTCCGGTCCCCATTGGTTCTGGAGGACCATGTCAGCCAGGGGATCCAGCTGTGTTTGTAAGGACTGTATCCGCCACCTGCTGTATGTCCTCGATCAGTTGGGAGGAGAGCTGTTTGCAAAAGTGAAGTGAGGATCCCAGCCCTGCTTCCCCCATTCCCATGGCCGCGGTAATACCTAGCCCCGCCAGCAGCTGAACTGCCCGCCTTACCCATGATGTTGAGGAACCGACCAAGGGGACAGGCAGGCTTTGGTTACTGGGTGCTATTACAACGGTGGGGAAGAGGATGACAAGAATGCAGGACCCCGACCAGTCGGGGGGCAAGACCGGGTAGATGGTAGTGCCGCACAGAAAGGCAGTCCCATTAAGTGGGGGGCAGAGGGTGTTATTTGATTGGACCATGAGTGATTGTGAGCAGAGGTGGAGGGGGGCCCAGCCGACCCCCAGGGGGCCGGTTCGTGTTATACACTGGGCCGCGGGCAAGTCATATGGGACAGGGGTGTCAAAACACGGTAGTGAAGGTGGACATTGGGTTGGAGCCATAGGGAAAGTCCAATTTCCTGTGACTGGAACAGGGGAGACCCAGGACTGGCCAGACCTGAGGCATAGCCAGCAGTCCTTTGCTAAGTGGGGGTTAGTAAGGTTAAGCAGGGTATGGGTTTTATTAAGGACAGGAAGGAGTCCCGAGTTCGTCTGATAAGGGCCTCGGCGTTTTGGGAGGTTGGGGTGCACCAACACCGGTCCATGGAAATGTTGAATGAGTTCTTCTGTGACCCGCTTGGTGTTTTGCTATTCTGCATAATCCCGTGCCCCTCCCCCATCTGATTTACCCACAGGAGGTCTGAGGTTCCAGCAGATCTTTTGTCCCTGGCGCCCGGGACAGGAGAACCCAGCGTGTTGTCCCATGCTCCGTCCCGTCCAGGCCTGTTGTTTGGTTGGTCTGAAGCAGACTGAGACTTGCTCGTAGCAAGGTGTCTGGAATGGACTGTGCAGTCCAGAGTGGACTGTGCCACTGCCGCCTGGGCAGCCCACTTGGAAATTTCCTAACATTACTGCAGCCCAGTACTTTTGTTCTCCTAGTTGGCATGAAAATTTTTGATGATAGCACATATGGGGAACCAGCTGGTAGAACTGGGGTTTTCCTGCAGAGACGCATGGGTTGCAAGTCCAATCAGCCATTCCCCATGTCATCGTAAAGTTATTGGCTGGGCTTACTAGCATCAATGCGGCTAAACCGTAACTGGAGGGTCCCACCTCTTTAGATTTCCACCCTGTGTTGTTGGGGTACGGCCGCTTGAGTCGAGAAATGTGGTACCACAAGGGGTGTTCTAACAGTTTAGCCGCGGTAGGAGTTGTAAGGACTACTGTGTAAGGTCCCGTCCAGCGAGGTTGAAGGGACCGGGGTTGGAGCTCTCGAAGGAGTACCTCGTCACCAGGCTATAGAATGACGGCTGCCCGCGGGTCAGACGTGGAGTTGGCCTGGGGCAGGGTTTGGTCAGCGTGCTCTCGTAGGAGGTGCCTGAGGAGTGAGAGGTAGGGCAGGTAGGAGGCTAGTGGCGGAGGAGTTGTAGGAAGGCTGGTGTTAATGAGAAAAGGCCTACCATGCATTAATTCAAACGGGCTAAGGCCGACGGGCCCCCGGGGAGCCGCATGCCCCTTAGTGAGGGCAACAGGGAGCAGAGTGGGCCAGGAAAACCTGACCTCCAGGAAAGTTTGGTTAGTTGGTCCTTCAGGAGGCCATTTGCCCGTTCTACCTTACCCGGGGACTGAGGGTAGTAGGGGATGTGAAAGTCTCCAGACGATGTTGAGGGCTTTGGCCACCAGCTGAGTGATTTTAGAAATGAATGCCGGGCCGTTGTCTGACTGGATGGATGTAGGGAGGCCGAAGCGGGGGATGATATGCTCCACCAAGGTCTCAGCCACCATCGAGGCTGTCTCCCAGCTCGTGGGAAAGGCCTCGATTCAACCTGAAAAGGTATCTACCATTACCAGCAGGTATCGGTACTTTTTGTGTTTTGACATATGAGTGAAGTCCACCTGCCAGTCCTGTCCAGGGAGACACCCTCGCAGCTGGTGGGCCGCCTTACGGCGCTGGAGGGCTCCTTCAGAGGAAACATAGCACAGGTTTGACAGGCTGTATGGACCTGGTTGATGGTTTCTCGGAGACCCTGCGGCAAGAAAATTGGGGAAAGAAACCTGCGCATGGCCTCGGGGCCAATGTGTAAAGACTGATGGATTGTGGCCACGATTTCCTTTGCCTGTGTCTGGGGAAGGATTATCCTGTCTCTGAGGTACATCCACCCTTGTTGCCCAGCCACAGCGCCCTGTCTGAGGAGTCGCCATTGTTCATCCCCTGAGTACCTGGAAGTTAGGGAGGAGGAAAGAAACATGACAGGGGTGGCGTTCTGGGTCGAGGTAAGTTGGCGGGCCGTGGCATCAGCCAGGGCGTTTCCTTGAATGACAGGGTCTGTGCCCGTCTGATGGCCTTGACAGTGGACGATGGCTACCTCCTTGGGTTCTTGTAGGGCCTGGAGTAAATGTTGAATGGCCTTACCGTTGACCAACGGAGTTCCCCGGGTGGGTAAGAACCCCCTTTCTTTCCAGATCACCGCATGACTATAAGGATAGCATACTTAGAATCCGTATATATAGTGGCCCTGCAGTCCTTTGCCAGCTGTAACGCTCGGGTGAGCACCACCAGCTCTGCCTTTTGGGAAGAAGTCCCTCGTGGCAGCGAGGCAGCTTCCACCACGGTGGGAGGAGAGACCACTGCATAGGCTGCCCTGCGGCCTCCGTCCGGCCCCCTAGTTGGGCTTCCATCTATGAAGAATGTGAGATCAGGGTTGGACAGAGGTTGGTCAGAGAGTCCCGTGCGAGGGGGCTGAGGGCCTCTACCAGCTCCACACAGGAATGTTCAGGCAAAACTGAGGAACTAGCGGAGGGAGGGAGAGTAGCTGGACTTGGAAGCGGCGACGAGCGAAGAGATACTTGGGGGTGTTCTATGAAGAAAAGGTGGAACTCCTGGACCCTAGAAGGGCTTAACAAGGATGACGACTTATGACCCAAGAGGTCCTGGAGTCTGTGGGGGGAGTAGACCGTAACCGGCTGTTGAAGGGTCAGCTTTAGAGCCTCCTTGGTTAAACAAGCTGCCGCTACCAGTGCCCAGAGGCAAGGCTGCCATCCCTGGACGGTGGGGTCCAACTGTTTGGACAGGAAGGCAACCGGTTGGTGAGAGGGTCCCACTGGTTGGGCCAGAACCCCAGATGCCGTCCCAGTTCTTTCCTCGGTGAACAGGAGGATAGGCTTGTGGGAGTCAGGAAGTATAAGGAGGGGGGAGTGTGTCTCATAAGGTCTTGAAGGCACGGGCTACAGCTGAGGGAGAAGTGAGGGGGCTGGTGGGAGTTTCCTTAGCTGCAGCATATAGCGGTTTAGCAAGCACTGCGAAATTGGGGACTCAATGCCTAAAGAAGCCCACCAGTCCAAGGAACGACAAGATTTCAGCACCTGAGGTTGGGGGTAAGAGTTCTCTGATGGAGGTGGTGCGGTCCACCGTGAGGGCCTTGGAGGTGGGGGTCAGGGCCACCCCTAGGTAGGTGACTTGTGGGGTAGAGAGTTGAGCTTTGGATGAGGAGACTCTGTATCCCCGCTGTGCTAGAAAGTTAAGGAGGGAGGCCATATCCCGGAGAGAGACCTCCCTGGAGGGGCTGCACAGGAAGAGGTCATCTACATACTGGAGGAGAGTGCTACACCCAGAGTCATAAAAGGACATGTCCTCGGCCAACGCCTGGCCAAAAAGGTGGGGACTGTCACGGAATCCTGAGGCAGGACCGTCCAGGTTAATTGTTGGGTCCGGTGGGTGTCTGGATCCTCCCCAATAAAGGCAAAGAGTGGCTAGGAGTCTGGATGTAGGGGGTTGGTGAAGAAAGCATCCTTAAGGTCCAGGACTGTGAAATGAGTGGCAGTGGGGGGTGTCTGAGATAGGAGAGTATATGGGTTAGGGACCACTGGATGCAGTGGAACTACGGCAGAGTTGATTATCCACAGATCCTGCACCAGTCGATAAGCACCAGACGGCTTCTTCACTGGGAGGATGGGAGTATTACCAGGGGAGTTGGTAGGAACCAGAAGACCCTGGAGGAGCAGCCGGTTAACAGTGGGCTGGAGGCCCTTGCGATGGGCGTGTGAGATAGGAAATTGAGGCCTGGAAGGGAAGCAAGAGGGACCCTTAAGGCGAATGAGGACTGGGGTGTGGTGATTGGCCACCACCGGAGTGGAAGTGTCCCAGACCACTGGATTAACTTTTTCGGGGGAAATGGGGAGACCAGACAAAGGTTCCGGGGAGAAGACAGCACAGGCGAGGGCCAGGAGTGGAGTCGAGGGAACTCGGTGTGAGGTGAGGCAAATAGATGCCCCGAGCTTGTACAGAAGGTCTCGTCCCAGCAAAGGGGCTGGGCAGGAGGGGATAACTAAGAATGAATGGGTGAAGGGACGGCCTTCAAAAAGGCAGGACACCGGACCGGTCTCTAGCGGCTTGGAGGGCACCCCCGAGACGCCCACAACTGAGACCTGAGAAGGATGTAAAGGCCCGTGGAAGGAGAGTAAAACAGAATAGGTAGCCCCCGTGTCCACCAAAAGGGAGATGGACTTACCCGCTACCCATAGTGTGGCCCTGGGCTCGGCAAGGGTGACTGGGGTATTCGAGTCCAGGTGGCTTCAGTCGTCCAGGAGGCCCAGGAGCTCTGGCGAGGGGCCCGTTGGGGGAGCCGGCCCCCCGCGAAACTCTGTCGCCGGGGGATGGTTCTCCCCCAGGGGGCGCTCAAACTTCCAATGTCCCTTTTGTCTGCAGACCAGGCAAGGTAGAGTCGGTGGCCTGGGGTTGGGGCATTGCTTTGCCCGGTGGCCTTCCTGGCCACACCTGAAGCAGGCTTCTGGAGGTGTTCGGGTCTCGGACTGTTTCCTGGGACGGGGGCTCTGAGACCCCTGTTGTGCCGGCTGCAGGGCAGCGACTAGGGCTTGGGTTTGAAGGGCCACCTTCTGTTTTAGCCTCTGGGCTCATACTGCCTCGGCTTCCTCCTCTCGGGCATTATAAACTTTAAAGGCCATATTCACCAGGTCTTGGAGTGGAGTCTGGGGGCTCTCCTCCGCCTTTTTAAGCTTGCGCCAGATGTCCAGAGCGGACGGGGTGATAAAGTGGGTAGCTAAGACTGTGGACCCCAGCGGTGAGGAAGGATCCAAACGCTTGTGAAGGGTAAGAGCCTCTGTTAAATGATTAAGGAAAGAGGCTGGGTTTTGGTTAGGCTCCTGTGTGATCTCCCTCAGTGTGTCATAGTTAACGACTTTTTGAGCTGCCTTCTCCATCCCTGCAGTAAGGCAGCGGACCATCTGATCACTCCTAGTCTTACCTATGACACCATCCTGATACTTCCATTGTGGGTCCTCGGCAGGCACTGCCGGGCCCCGACTGGCAAAGAATGGTTGGAGTTGTGTACCTGATCAGCGTAGTCCCGAGCTGCTGAGGTGACACCATCACGCTCCTCGGGAGTGAGGGTGGAGGTTAAAATTACGTGGAGGTCATGCCACGTGGGCTCGTCTGCCTGAGTGAGGGATGGAAACTCCTTGGTGTAGGCAGCCGGGTTGGCAGAGTAGGATCCCAAGCGCTTTTCAATCTGGGACAGGTCCCCCAGGGAGAAAGGAACATGTACCCGAACCAGCCCCTCAGCACCTGCCACCTCCCAGAGAAGGGCCAGTAACTGGGCCGGGGCCTGGTAACCGGAGGGCTGGTCCATTTAGAGGGCGGTGTAGGATTGTAAGATGGCAGCAGGGTGAGAGTAGGGAATGAGGTGGAAGGGGGGCAAGATGGCGGTGACACGGAAGAGGAGGGTACAGCTTGTGGGCGGCTGGGGCAGAGCCGGAAACCGAGGAGTCAGGTGTGACTTCAACAGAACCAGAGGAAGGAGGCGGTGTCTCTGTGGTAGCAGGGACGGAAGTGGACGGGGGAGGGGAGCCGACCGAACCCAGAACGACTGGAGCTGAGGACAAAGGGATTAGAGATGGCGGGCTGGGAAGAGTGGGATATTGGGGTGGCGGGCCGGGAGGTAAGCAGGAGCAGACACCGGAGGGAGCTGCCTGGAAGAGGTCTGGGCACAGGAGGTCGGATAAGGAGGGGGTTGGGAAAGAGCAGACCTTTGAGAAGAGGCGGACGGGAGGGGAGGAGGAGGAGGCGCAGGAGCCGGAGGGGGAGGCCAAGGTCCTCCGGAGGGTCTGCAAAGGAAGATTGCGACGCAGGGCGAGGCGGAGAGCCCCTATCAGGGGATTTGGCCAGGAGGACCTGGGCCGAGGAACATCCGGCGCAGAGGTCTGGGCGGGAGCGCCATGCCCAAAAGGCCTGGACATAGGGGACCCCGGACCATTTCCCAGTCGGGTGACAGTAGTGACTGAGATCGGTGAGGAGGCCCAACTCGAAAGTTCCCGCGGTGGGCCGAGGAGACTGATTATCCGGAGGATATTGGGGCCAGGCCTGGGAGGAAAGGAAGATTCGCTTCGGGTTAGGGATATCCTCGGACAACCCCAGAGTAGCCAGGTTAGATACGAGACACCGCAAGGCGGTCTGAGCCTCAGTTTGGGAAGGCTGGCTTCCCACGGCCGCAACCTCCGTCCCCGGGCCCCTAAACAAGCGAGCCCAGCGTCCCAGACCCACTCAGAACAGGAACGGAAAGGAAGATGCGCTTCCTTTTATAGGGTTGGCGATCCGGAGATAGGGACGTCTCCACGACACCGGGCCGGAGGGGTGCGCCCAGACGCAGCTGCGACTTCGGACTGGGCACCCCGGAGGGTAGGAGAAGTCAGGGAAGGCGAGGGACTCACCACGGTGTCTGAGGTCCTGGGGCCAGGACCTGTTCCAGAGAGGGGTCCCGGATCGGGAGAGGAGGGGGCAGCCCGCTGGGGCCCCGCACCCTCCTCCCGGGTTTCGGCAGGGTTCACCTGTCCTTATAGCTGTGGGCCAGAGAAGTCGCCCCCAGCAAGATGGGCGATGGGTTTATCAAGGGCACGCTGAGAAAGCTGTGAGGCGGATTGGGGAGAGCCATCACTGGTTGGGACAGTCTTAGTTCCGGCCTGGTCCTGGTTGGGGCCATCTTGCTGAGGCGAGGCCCGCCCCGCCCTCCGCTACCTCCGACCTTACAGCAGCAAAGTAAGCTAACAATGCCATGCCCTAGACACTGTAACCCATGCTGTGCGTAGCCAATCACTAATCTTATTTCTGTGAACCTCTGAAAATTCCCAGCAAATGACTTTGCATCAGCCCACCTTTTGTCCCAATTTTTTTGTTTTTAAAAAGCCTGTTTGTAGCTGGGCTCGGTGGCTCAGCCTGTAATCCCACGCTTTGGGAGGCTGAGGTGAGTGGATTGCCTGAGCCCACGGGTTCGAGACCCGCCTGGGCAATTTGGTGAGGCCTCATCTCTACAATAAATCAAAAAATCAGCCGGGTGTGGTAGCGCGCGCCTGTAGTTCCAGCTACTTGGAAGGCTGAGGCGGAAGGAGTGCCCGGAGCACAGCGGGTCGAGGCTGCGGTGGCCGGGAGCGGCCACTGCACTCCAGTCTGGGTGACAGAGTGAGACTCCAACTCAAAAACAAAACAAAAAAACTGTTTGTAACAAAGGTTGAATATAGCTCATATCCAAGGTTGTTTGGTTATGAATCTTCTAGGCAGGTGTCTTCATGTTAGCTCAAATTAATTCTTAAAAAAATTTTCTTTTTTTGGTGGTGGTGCCTTAATTTATTATTTTAAGTAGAAAAAAAATGAATGTGCAAATTGGAGGCAAAACCAAAGTGTCCCATAGGGGGAGGAGGGAAGTCAGTTGAACTTCCACTGGAAGAAATTTACATGAGTATTTGCATTTTTGCCCATTATCTGCAACTTACTGCATTGTAAAACAAACAGCAACACAAAGCCAAACAAGCTAAACGCTACAAACAGGTAGCCTAGAAGTTGTACTCTAGATAGTTTTCCACTGAAGCAGAAACTTTTCTCTGTTTCCTGTGTCTTTATTAAACCTCGATATCATCTGGTCCAGTTAAAACCAACATCCAGACAAGGAGAGGCCAGACCCCTTGCTTAACATGAGTGCTTTCTTACCTCTTCTTAATTGCTGTTTTGCGTTTTTTTCTCCACTATATAAATCACCAATTTCAAGTGGCCAGAGTAATATTATATTTGAGAATGATCTCCCATATTCCTTGGCTGATATCACCCAGTTAAAAAAAAACTTCTTCACTTCACCAGTCTTAGTGATTGGTCTTCTGTGTGGCAAGCAACAGAACCTTACCCGAACCCCTGGCGTTTTGGTAGCACAATCTCCATCGGATGCTTCAATTCCCTCTATAAAAAAAATGTGCAGATAAATACTCTAGTTATGTTTAAATAATACCAGTAAGGAAGTAAGCTTATATAATAAGGAGATTCCTTAGCATGTTCCTTCTTATCTGATGAGCTTTAGTGTTCGTTCGTAAACTTCCCCTTGAAGGGTTATTAAGATCATCTCATGAGACAATGTGTAGAGCGTGCCCAGTTTATGGCCTGGAACTTTCTCGTCATAAACTATTCATGATTCCATTGTAGGTTTCCCCGATGATCTATTTTTTACAGTTTTTGACAAACTCTGATGGGTAAAGAAGAATGAATATTGATGCTGAGATCATGTTAAACAAAAAAGTAAGAATGACTGACTCATGTAACAACATGGATGAATCATATAAGTATGACACTGAAAGAATGAAGTCAGACTAAAAGTGCATCCCTAGATATGAGGTGCAGGAAAAGGTAAATCTACAGTGAAGGAAACAGATAAATGGTTTTCAGGGACTTGGGTGTAGGAGAGAGGGGACTTTATATAAATGGGAAGGAATAATTTTCAAATGTATGAAAATATTTTGTATTGTGTTTCAAGTAATGTGCATTTGTGAAAACCCACAAACTATGACTGTTATTGTATATAGAGTAGACTTGAGCAAAGCTAATTGGAATAAAAAATGCAGGTGTGATTTGGATCTGTTTGCTTGAGCCATGTGTAAACGCATATAAGAGTTTCTTTCCTCATGTTGCCTGTGCATAATGACATTTACATAAAAATGTTTTGGGGGTTGTTAGTTTACCATCAACTGTTCTATGAAGTTTATTATTCTAAATATGACTGACCTTGGGCAACTAACTTTTTCTAAGGGACTTGATTTCACCAAACGATAAAACTGGAAAAGTGACTTTTATTATTGCTTAAGAGTCTGACCTTCTTCTGTCAATGAACATGTTGACGACCAAACTCCCTAAACATATCTAATATTCTCCTCAATAAAGTTGTCTACTTTGTCAATTAAAAAAAAGATATATCCAAGTGGTTCAGTTCCTCTTGAATGAATGCAGGTTGTATAAATGTCTCAGTTTCTGCTTAATGAATGCTGGTTGTTTGCATGTGTGTGTTGGGTCATTGTGTTTTCTTTTGTTTGTCTCCTCGTTTAATATTGATTTTTGGATTATTCATATTTCCTTTCTATTGTAACCCACATGACTAAAATATATCTTCTGTAATGATTCTTAGACAAGGGGGTAACCACACTTTGCATTTAAATTGAAGACTCTTCCTACAGAGCTTCCTCTCCTTTTGTGATACAAGCTTTTCCCTATTTGGTTATTAGCAGCAACTGTGTTTGGCTGGAACCCACGTGCGGAAGAGAGACGATGACTCGGTCTGACAACATTTCCATTTCCTTGGTTAGGATCACTTATGAAGTGCCTTTAATCATTTATGAGTACGTTTCATTTGCTGTTTGCTGCAAACAGTTTGACTCTGCAGAGTTTGACAGCTTTCCGAGATTCTGCAAACAGCTGCAATAATAGCCTTGACAATGTCATTTACAAATGAGGCACATGCAGTAGAACAAAGCAACGGATACACTCTAAGTAATATGATAATGGAACGGCAGGGCGTATGGAAAACAAGATAGAAATGATATTGTGTCACCCAGCAAGAGAGGTGAATTACTAGTCAGAGGAAAGAATCACTAAAATGTGTCACTTTTAATCATGTAAATATCATCTCCACCAAGTTTTCTGAAATGTTCGCTCTGGATAGTGTAAAATACTTTACTGTTTCCTATTACTGCTAAAGTCCATTCCCACCATTGACTACACACTTTCCACATAATTTTTCTCCAACCAAATTTTGAGCTTCCTAAAAGTGAACCCATAACTTTTTCTATTCCAATGCCTAGCTTAGTGTTTTACACATATTGCCTAATCAATGTATGTCTGATCGTATTTGTATTGTCCTTTCTTTCTTTAGATCAATCAATAAGCTTTTTAGAGATATACATATATATGACTTTCTTACATGCGGTTATCTGTAGATGCATATATACACACCTGAGGAGGGTTTCATGGTGTGGTTCAAGATTAGAAGTCTGAGATTTAATGTACATATTCTCTTTTGCTTAACACTAATGAAATTGAAATGTAATTTCCCTCTAAATTATTTTAAAAGATCAGATCTGATCTATCAACCTTCACCTTCAACCTTCATGTTGGTCATAGAGTAGAAAAACTTTCTAACTTTGGAATTCCTTTATAGTGAATTATTTTTAAATATTCATTTTTTAGAGCAATGCTAGATCCACAGCAAAATTGAAAGGCAAATATAGAGATTTTCCGTATATCCCTTGCCCTCATATTTGTACAGCCTCCCTTACTATAACCACTCGCCCCAGAGTGGTACATTTATTATAATCAATGAACCTACATTGGCACATCATTTAAATTTAAAGTTTATGGTTTAGAGAGTTCACTTTTGGTTTCATATATTCTATTGGTTTTGACAAATGTCTAATGACATCTATCTACATTATAATATTCTACAGAGTAGTTTTATAGCCCTAAAAGTCCTCTGTGTTTCTCCTATTCATCTACCCTGATCTCTGGCAATCACTGATGCTTTTGCCAAAATTTGCCTTTTCAGTAGTTTGAATTATACCATATGTAACATTTTTAGACTAGCTTCTTCCACTTTGTAAAATGATTTAAGTTTCTATCATCTCTTTTTATGACTTGAAAACTCATTTATTTCACATTGAATAATATCATATTGCATGGATATATCACAGTTTATTTGTCCATTACCTACTTTTATTATTTTTTTATATCCATGCAATACAAGAACATCTTCGGTGCTTCCCAGTTTTGGTCATTATGAAATAAGCTGCTAGAAGCATGTATGACCAGGCGGGGTAGCCCAAGTCTGTAATCCACCACTTCGAGAGACCAAGGTGAGGGCATTGCCTGAGTCCACGGGTTCAAGAACAGCCTGGGCAATTTGGCGAGCCCTCATCTCTACAATAAATCAAAAAATTAGCTAGGTGTTGTAGCACACGCCTGTAGTTCTGGCTACTTGGAAGGGGGAGGTGGAAGGATTGCTTGAGCCCAACAGGTTGATGCTGGGGTGTCTGTGAGTATGTCACTGCACTCCACCTTGGGCAACAAAGTGAGACTCCAACTCAAAAAAAAGAAGCATATGCATGTAGGTTTTGTGTAGGAACAAATCTTCAACTCCTTTGGGTAATTTCCAAGTAGCACAAGTGCTGTATCATGCAATAAGCATCATGTATTTTTAATATGCCATGCCATTTTTCCCTTATGAACCTACATTGGCACATGTGAAGAATTTGAAGGCTGAGTTTTGTTAAACCCGATATTTGATAATATAGAATTAATTAACAAAATCAGTTTTCACCTTATTTTCAAAATATATATCCAGTATCTCATATATTAATATATTTTGTTCCTGTAGTTCTACTCCTGGAAATCTATTTAAATATATATATATACAACCCCTTGTAAAAATTTAGTATGAGTATATATATAATAAAAGTAGAAAACAAAATAAAAAATGCAATATTTTAATAAATGATGATTTACCACTAAAACATTTAAATACTTTGAAGAACACCATACTGTACTGCTATTTTAGTAACAGTATAAAACATTTTAGAGCGCAATATTTTGTACCAAAGAATCTTCTGATTTCACCTTACTATTCTATCATTATATATGTCTATTGTTGTGAATCGTTCCTTTATTAAGAACACCATTTACTGAATGCTTAATTTATACCATGTAGTCACCTAGGCGTTTTAAAAGGTTGCCCAATTAAATAATATTAACAACTCTATGAGGCAGGTACATTATCCCCATTTTACGGAAAAGAAGACTGAGGTACTGAGTAACTTGCACAATGCCAAATGTTCATTAGGCAGTGGATGTGGAGATGGAACTCATACCATTTGAATCTATTGCTTCCTCTATACTACCTATAGTGTAGCTATCTATCTCATAGCTCCACAACTAGCTTTTGGCTGGTGTTCCAAGTGATGTTTTAAATACAGTGAGTCCCCTACATACGAACCTTCGAGCTGCAAACTTTCAAAGATGCAAACGTGTGTTTGCATGTCCAATCACATAAGTTAATTCACGTGCCTGGCATCCATTGTCACATGTGTACATCTTCTACAAGTGGTTGTCCTTTTGTGTACTTTACTGTAAAGTACCAAATAGAGTACAGTAGTACTGTATCTTTGTTTGAAGCCCAGGATGTCTCAAAGCAAGCATAAAAGCAGTGGTGATATACCTGGTACCACTAAGACAGGCCAAGTGATAACAGTGGAAATAAAAGTGAAAATAATTGAGAGAGTGGAGCAAGAGGAAAAGATGGTAGGGTAGATGTCACTCGTTCTTATAACATCAATCATTCAACCACCAGCATAATGCTCTTGGGACATGTGAAATCTGTTGTGCCAGTTATGTTGACAATAATATCAAAGAAGCGTGGAAAGTAAGGAAGGAGATGGAGAGACTTGGTGTGGGAATGCAAGGTCAGCATCACCTCTGAGTCCTGCTCAGCTTAATGTGGATTCAAGAGAAAGCTAAAAGCCTTTTTATGAAGACTCGAAGAAGAAGCATGGTGAAGAATCAAAGGCCTCACCATTTGACATCAACCATGGCTGGTTTCATCCATCCCAGGCTAGAGCCAACCGTCCCAAAGTACAAGTAAGGCAGTGCCGTTAGAGCAGATATGGTAGCCGCCCAGGAATTTCCTGAAAACGCTTCAAGAAATTATTGATGAATAGGTGTATTTGGCTGAGCAGGTGCTTAGTGTGGATGAGACAGAAGTGTACTGGAAGAGGATGGCAGACCAAAGTTGTATCAGTAAGGAGGAAAAGTTGATGCCAGGCTATAGAGCAGCAAATGGTAGGCTTTTTTTAAAAAAACTCAAATGTTTTTAAGTGCCAGTGCTTCCGACAATATGAAGCTGAAGGCGCTTTCATTCAGAGAACCCAAGAGTCCTTAAAAACATAACCAAGGGCCCTCCTCCTGTTGTGTAGCCGAACAACTCCATAGCCTGGGTAACACAACTATTTTCCAGGACTTTTGTTCACCACTGTACTCCAGAGGTAGAGAAATATTGCTTGAAGGGCATCACAGTCAACATTCTTTTGCGACTCCACAAAGCTCCACACCCCCACACGCACCCCTCCCAACCATGGACAGCTTTTATCCCAGCATGACCCATCCAACCCATAGACCAGGAAGTTATAGCAACTTTTGAGAAATATTGTTTACATCACATTTTTTTCAGGCAGTAAAGGTGAGGGACACATCAGAAACAACCTTGCAACGATTTTGCAAGGACTATAACATCTACAGGCCATTAAAAAAAAGAACATTGACTTTGCTTAGCATGAGATTATGACTGCCATCATGAATGAGGTTTGGAAGATCCTTTGCCAGCAGTTCTTTTTACCCCCCACTATTTTTGTGGAATTGAAAAGGTAGACGAAGCCGGGCTCGGTGGCTCAGCCTGTCATCCCGCGCCTTGGGAGGCTGAGGTGAGTGGATTGCCTGAGCCCGCGGGTTCGAGACCCGCCTGGCCAACTTGGAGAGACCTCATCTCTACAATAAATCAAAAACATCAGCCGGGCGTGGTAGCGCATGCCTGTAATTCGGGCTACTCGGAAGGCCGAGGCTGAAGGATGGCCGGAGCCCAGCAGGTCGCGGCTGCGGTGGCCAGGAGCGGCCACTGCACTCCAGTCTGGGCGACAGAGTGAGACTCCAACTCAAAAAAAAAGGTAGATGAGCAGTTTAAAGAGGCTTTTAACAACATAATGTCTCTCTGCAAGAAGCTGGCGATAGATTTGCAAGAGAACAACTTCCCTGAACTCCTTGCTGTGCAGCATAAGGAGCTTACTGATGAAGACCTGATGGAATTAGAGGCCCAGAGAAAGGGTGAAGAGAGACGGGAGAAAAAAGAAGTCACTGACGAATTGAAGAGATTCACAATGCATTAAACGGCGAGGACATCTTCTTTATCAAAATTTTTTAAAAAGATACTTGTCTTACTTACAGAAGTGTGTGGAAAACATCTAAAACACAGAGGGCAGTGAAAAACAAAATGTTTCTAAATGCTGTATATACTGTGTCTATATGACAACGTGTATGAGTAAGAATTAAAGCTAGGTTATGTGGGGGGGGAGTGTCGGCTAAGAAACGTGGCTAAAGAAGCATTTTTCTTTCATTTTTTTTCTCTTAAGCTGTTTTATCACCTGTTCAATAAAAAGTAATATTGGATCTCTCAGGTCCAATTAATAGAAATTTTTGACATGACAACATGTTGATGTCATTGAAATTCTAAAGAGAGCCTTTCTGACTTTCGCAAAGGTGAGAAAGGTATTCTCACATGTCTCAGGAGTTCAAGTTTCCCATTTTAAAAATGTTTTATGTTTAGTTGTCTAAATTTTGAACAGTTAGATAAATTGGTAGGCTAGGATGAAGGGGGCAGGGTCTATCAGGCTCGTCATATGGCATTTCCAGCACTGTACAGAACAGCACACATCCAGCTTCAAGTAGAAATTTAATATACATTTATAAAGCTAATTCATTAATTACAAAGCAAGGGATAATTTACCTCCAAGTAAAACTCTTACTATCCATGGTCACAGATCTTGCTCATTAGCAAAAGAACTGAGTCTGGATTCCAAGCAGCATGATCTCAGTGCTGGCTCAGTGTGGTAGGAAAGGGCTCTGAAGTCCACCAGACCTTAGCAAGTCTTTTCATCCTTCTCAGCCCTGGGTACTTTATCTAATGAGACAAATGCCTTCCATCAAAACGTCTCCCTCCATAATCACTGCATGACCCCATCACTACGGAACCTCATGAGAGGTAAAGTGGCGATTTCCCGACTTAAGTAGGAGATCTTTAAAAAATGTTTTGAAGTAAAGAAAAGATTAAAAACGAGAAAAGACATAGGAATGAACGTTGTGCCCCAGTCATGGTGCAGAAGAAAAAAAAAATCTTTCTAAACATAACCCCAGATGTCCAGGGGAAAAAAAGTGCCCTATTCATTGCAACAGGGTGATCGTCTCTGGCTACAGTTTGGGACAAGGTGTCATCTCTTACAAATGTGCCAACTGCCTTAGGCAAGTTTCTTCACTTAAGCAGTGTCATCTGCAGAACCTAAAGACCATAATAATGTCATCATTCACCGGAATGTTCAGCAAATTCATTAAATAACTTTAAGTGCTTTGAAAAAAAATTTTTTTTTTTTTTTGAGTTGGAGTCTTACTCTGTCGCCCAGACTGGAGTGCAGTGGCCGCTCCCGGCCACCGCAGCCTCTACCCGCTGGGCTCCGGCGATCCTTCCGCCTCAGCCTTCCAAGTAGCCGGAATTACAGGCACGCGCTACCACGCCCGGCTGATTTTTTGATTTATTGTAGAGATGAGGTCTCACTGCCCAGGCGGGTCTCGAACCCGCGGGCTCAGGCAATCCACTCACCTCAGCCTCCCAAAGGCGCGGGATGACAGGCTGAGACACCGAGCCCGGCTTGCTTTGAAAATATTAACAGCATAAACGTTAAGAAATATCAATTACAATGTCACTCGTTGTAATTGGAGGAGGCATTTAAATCTAGAAAGGAAAGATCACGATTATAAACTGTTCTAAATAAGTTCTCTTATATTCTCCACTCTCAGGACCCGTGAAAAGCTCTGCAATAAAGCTATATGATAAGAAGTGTTACAAGTGAAAGACCCATAAAAGGTGAGAAAATGGATCTCCTTGGTTCTGTGGCACAGACGATAAGCTGTGGATTAAGTGCAGGTGTGGAGATAGGGTCTCCAGGTCAGGCCCTCCAGTTTAAGAAACAGCTTCTATATCCCAGTCACTGTGACCCACTGGGCACACGATAATCAACGAGGCGGACCTAGTCAGTCTTTTTACAACTTGTTTGCCTACATATTTTTATTCACTTTGACTAACTTTACCTTGTTGGTCTTCAGTTTCGCCGTGCGACTAGTGAACTAAATTTTGTGTCTTTACTCCTTCCACAGAGATGGTATTAGATATAGATATAAATGTAAAAGATGCCTGAAAAAAATATATCAAAAAATATAATCGTCATCAAGTGGAAAAATTCACACTTGCATTCAGCAGCTTTGTCACAGAATGACTGCATTGGTATGAACATCTGGGACTTGAATGAGTTATTTTTTTGCCAGGGGACATAGCCCAGAAAACTAACACAAATAAGGGTTGATATACACTGTCGTCTTCTCTTTGTTTTGTATTTTTTTTAGAGAAGGTTATAGTTATCTTCTTCTTTCTTCAAAAATCAATTCCAAGAAGATCCAGAAGCCAAAATAAATTAGGGATTAGACCAAGGCTCCAAATAAACAAACAATAAATAAACAAACCAATTAGTTTACTGGGTTCAAAAAAGAGAGTTACCCATTGATGTCTGACAAAATCAAGTTCATTTTTCTGTTTTAATTTTGGTTTCAATAATCATGATCCCATAGGGAGGCAAACGTGAAAGAAGAATCTTCAGAAAAGCTAAATTGTTTTTGTTAATAATGGAATCACCATGAGTTATTAACATTAAAAAATTTGGGATAAATCAATAACCAAAGGGCTTATTAATAAGAGTCATGACCGGGCTTGGTGGCTCAGCCTGTAATCCCGGCACTTTGGGAGGCCGAGGCCAGGGGATTGCCTGAGCTCATGGGTTCAAGACCAGCTCAGGAAACTTGGCGAGACCTTGTCTCTACAATAAAGTTAAAAAAAATAGCCAGGCATGGTAGCGTGTGTCTGTAGTTCTGGCTACTCGAAAGGCTAAGATGGAAGGATCGCCAGAGCCCAGAAGGTCGACACCAGGGTGGTCATGAGCTTGCCACTGCACTCCAGCCTGGGCGAAGGAGTGAGACTCCAACAAAAAAAATAAAATAAAAATAAGCATCATAATCACATTGTTCCTCAACTTAGATCTTGGTGTCTTCTCAAGGAAAGTCACTATTCTCAAGGATGCCATGTGTAGCAACCTGATGGGATTACATCAGGGGAATGCTTTCCAGTTTGCACTTCAATAATAGTTTTAAAATATCTCTGATATTAGATAAGATAGTATATATAATATATTCTTATGTTACAAGCAACATTTTAAAATCTCAAAGTCAACTGAGTTTTTGGCTTATTTCTGATTCTACTCTTAGGACTGTGTCTTCATTGATATTGAGTCCTGCCAGCAATGCTCAAACTCAGAATAGCTATTTATGCAATACATACATACAAACAGCTAACATAGCAACAGTGATAATCCCACATTAGCCTCCAATTATATTACATTTCAATTTTAGAAGCAAATGGTAGGCAGTTGGAGCTTACAATCCCTACAAATAGAAATGTGAAGGATACCACATAAAACCATAATTACACAACTTAAGAAATATTTTTCCCACATTTAGGGAAATAATGGGATGCTGCAGGTGATTACCAGTTTATGATCTGAACCTACAATCTGTTTCCTTGTGTTTTTTTCATTCTCCAGGCAGCATGGAATTTAGGCAGAGGGAAGGGTAGCAGAAGAAGAACTGCTGAGATGTCAAAACTGCCAAGTGGTAGATGTTCAAAGACTACACAATTTAAAAGTACTAAGCTTCCACTTGATTGTTATCTCTGTCTAACTTTCCCTCACTCGCAGTGAATGCAAATAAAATGTACCTGAAGGTATTTAAAGCAATCACAACACTGTACATTATAGTTAACTTCTTTAAAAAAATAAACCCACACAGCTAATCCATTTAAAGTATAGTAAAGTGCACACATCATACTGCATACACATCTTTTGAACTGGCCAAGATGATAAGAAAACAGGAAAATGTTTAGTTCAGAATTTTGAATTCAAATATTTCATATTTATGTGTTAGGAATAATGAAGTAGAAAAATAAAAAAAGTCACCATTAATATTATATTTTGAGGGCTTGGGGGTTGTTCTTTCTCTGTAAGTGCATCTCAGCTAAGTGTTGAACATGAATATATGTTTAGTCAATAGTTGAGGACTGGATTTTTGAAATGAAGCACATGAAAGGGTTTCAATTGTCCAACAACAACTGCATGCGTATTACCTGTCAGCTCGTATAATAAGTATTTTAAATATATTATCTCATTCTTTTTCTTAGACTGTTCTAGTTGATTCTTCCATTTCACAGTGAAAACTGAATCAATAAATTATCGTCATTGAAATGAAAGAATATTTATTAGATGTATCAGAAAAATGGATGGACCACTGGAGAACAATACAATAATATAGCATGCTTTACAGCAAAGAACAATAGACAGTATAGTATGGTGATTAAAAACATGTACTTTGAAGTTAGGTGGACCTGAATTCAAATGCTGTCACTGTCACAGTGACCTCAGATAAGTTCTTCATTCTCTTAGTGTCTTAATACCCTCCTTTGTAAAGCAAATAAAATTACCTAATTTATAGAAATATAGTAATAATTAAATAAAATGATATACACAAAGGCAAATGTGAAAGAAGAATCTTCAGAAAAGTCAATTGTATTTGTTAACAATGGAATCACAATGAGTTATTAAGGAAAAACTTGGGATACATTATTAACCAGTGGGCCTATTAATAAGAACCATGATCACATTGTTCTTTTTTTTTTTTGAGTCAGAGTCTCACTGTCGCCCAGACTGGAGTGCAGTGGCCGCTCCCGGCCACCGCAGCCTCGACCTGCTGGGTTCCGGCGATCCTTCTGCCTCAGCCTTCCGAGTAGCCGGAATCACAGGCATGCGCTACCACGCCCGGCTGATTTTTTGATTTATTGTAGAGATGAGGTCTCGCTGCCCAGGCGGGTCTCGAACCCGCGGGCTCAGGCAATCCACTCACCTCAGCCTCCCAAAGGCGCGGGATTACAGGCTGAGCCACCGAGCCCGGCTGGATCACATTGTTCTTAAAGGACTTAACAAAAAATTGAATGGATAAGAACAAAACATACTCATTATTATTTTAGTTGAAAGCATATATTACATGCTTAGAGTCCTCAGTTTATTTCTAAAATCTGAAAACATAATCTGCCGTGGTTTAATGGGTCCATGCCATCCATCCACTGGAATAAGGGTACACAGAGGAATCAGTGTTCTGGCTGCAGTTGGTTAAATGATAGATAGACCATATTCCTGAGGCTCACAACTTCTGAATACTTTTCAATATACTAGTTTCCAGAAACAGACTGCCATTAAAGATTGGTCCTATCTGTACAGCCATTGGTGGATGTAAGTCTGCTCCTCCAGTGTTTGAGAAGTGGTCAATTCTGTTATTGCTCAAACAAGAAAAAAACAGAGATTTTCTGGAAATTCTTTGCTTGACTTTGACACCGAAAATTTCCCAAAGGGGAACTGGGTTAAAAAGACAAACTGAACAAAAACAGGTATCCATCTCAAACACTCACTAGAATTTTCAAATACTGCTGAACATGTTATATAAAAAATAAAAAGTCGTATAAAATACATGAAAAACAAGATTGCAACCAATCCTCAGATGAAAACATTTTAGGATTACTATTAATCTTTAAAAATATGGAATCATCAAAGGAAGACTTCTATGAAAGGTGTGATTTCATCAATAGATGCCTTAAAATCAGTGATAAAAGACATCCTTGAGTAGAAGGAGCTCTTGGCAATTATTTTAGCATTTGATGTTGATTAGCTTATTTTTCAAGGATGGACCCTACGTGATATTGTGTCCTCTATATGTGCTAGCAGTGAACATCAGAGGTATTTATCATTAGGCTTAGAATCATGAGTATAGCACTTGCGACAGAAGGAATGTTTTGAAGTCCCCAGAATGAGTAAAAATACTAAGTACAATGCAAAATGGCTAAACCTTGAAGTCCTTGTAATGGGATATACCTATTATCAACATATACATTTTCTTCCATAGATTTCATAAAGGTAACCTCTGGCTACCCAGAACATATATGAACAGACAGGCTTACAGGGATTCTCTTAGGGGGTTGCTTTGCTTCCTTTGTACTTTTTTATTTGTATATGTGTGTATTTTCATTTTTATGAATGCTCTGTTAACTCTGCTTGCCTGTACTTTTGTGATGGGTGTGGCCATTCTTTTGTTTCTGTGTTCAACCCCTTCTTAAACATTTCCTAAAGGGATGGTCTGGAGGTGCTATATTCTCTTAGGGATTGGAAGTCTTGGAAGAATTTTAATTCTGCATCACTGATGAAGCTTATCTTGGCATGGTAGGAAATTCTTAGCTGGAATTGCTTATGCTTATCTTTGAGAATATTAAAAATAGGACTCCAGTCTCTTCTGGTTTATAGTGTTTCTACTGGTAAGTCTGGAGAAATTCTGATGGGTTTTCCTGGGTAAGTGGTCTGACCTTTTTCTATTGCTGCCTTTAGGATTTTATCTTTCATGCTTCCATTGTGGAGGCAGATTACTATGTGACTTGGGAATGTTCTTCTCTTGTGATACATTGCAGGGGTTGTCTGAATCTCTTGTGCTTGAATGGTTGCCTCTCTAGCAAGATGTGGGAGGTTTCCTTGGATGACTTTATGGAATATTTGTTCCATGGTGTTCTCAGTTTCCCCTTTTGCTTCAGGGACATCAATTAGACGTTGATTTGACTTCTTGACATAGTCCTACATGTATCGGAGGCTTTGCTCATTCTTTCTGAGCCTTTTTTCTATGTTTCTGACAGACTGGGTTAGTTTCATATTTTGGTCTTCAGACTCTGAGATTCTTTCTTCTGCCTGATTGATACTGCTCCATATAGTTGTTATTATATCTTTAAGTTCCAGAAGGAAGTTATTCATGTCCAGTATTTCAGAATGAGTCTTTCTGAAATTGGCCAACTCTTCTTCTATCTCCTGTATGACTTCAATGAGTTCTGCTTCTAGTTTCCTGTGGTTCTCTTTATTCATTTTAGCTACCTAATCTCTGCATTCTGTGACTGTCATCTAGAACAGATCATTATTATGGGCTTCCATTGTTTGTGCTCTGATAGCTACTTTTGGGGCACCATCTATTTTAGACTCTAAGGATTTTCTGGGGTTTTTTGTTGATTCTTCCTCGTTAGTAAAAAGCAACTCTTCCCTCTTTATTTTTCTTCTTCAGTTTTGTTATTTTGAAACTAGTTAATGTCTTTCTGTTCTAGGATCTTTTCTGTCACTCAATATAGATTACTCAGTGGGGGAAAGAGAAATATTCAATTTGTTTCGAGCTTCACCTTGAAAAAAGCTTTCTGATGTGGTTTTCCCCAAGTTTAGATCAGTCAGGCTGGTTTTCAGTCCCTGTTACAAAGTACTATTTGGGGACTGGGTGGAAGGATGGGCCCCATGTCTGCTGTTCACAGTTTGCAGCCAAAAACTGTGCCACCAAGAAATATTGCAGGTGTTTTTCTTGTCATTCCCTCCCATTCAAGTCCACGCTTAGCACTTGGTAGCAGTGAGCTTCTTGCCATGGAATGATCCACCTTGTGGACATGCAGGGATGGCAAGAGATTCCTCCTGATCTAGGGAGGGGTAAGTGGTTGGCCACCAGACACTGGTAGTGGGCAGCAGCTCAGTGCAAACTGCAGAAGAGGTTTCCCAGTTTGGGAGCCTACTCTGGGCTCCACTGGCAGGAGGCATGCACGCTGGGGTTGTCAGAGCATGGGTTTGTTCCCTGTTCTGCTTAGGCTCTGGTTATCCTCTGCTGTACCCTGACTGGTGCTACTCCCATGTGGAATCAATGACTCACATGTGACTGGCAGTGGGGAAACCAACTCAGAGCATATCAGGGTCACTCAACACTTTTCACACACAGGGTAGGGCTTCAGTTTCTATGTGAGCATGGTGCGTGGTGGGGGCAGGGCATTCCAATTGCAATGTCTGCTGTCCAGGCACTCTGCTTTATGGTCTCTATGTGTTCGAAGAGAGCTCTGCAGGGTGCAGGGTGATTCTGCCATTCAAAACTGTTCAGAGTTCCTGTGTCTATCAGCAGCTGGGTCTTTACTCTGTTTCACTCAGTGAGAGAGGTGCCTGTCTGCTGCTCCATGGTGGTCATCTTAAATCCCCTCACAGGTAATCTCGAGTAGAAAAATACAAACAAAGAAATTACTAAGTATTTTTAAAAGAAAAATTTAAAAAGATAAAAAAGGAACAATAAAGAAGTCAATGGCTGTTTATTATTAAAAATAAAGACTTCACAATATTTAATTATTCTCTAGTATTAGAAGTTGTTATATCCCAGAAACAAGAACAGAGTGTTTTGGGAAAATAACAATAATTAAAAGTCTTGGAAATGAAAACGGGCAGACTGAAAAATAGTAAGCAAAGAGATTAACTCAAGAACTTCTTTCAAGAGTAGTATAAAAATTATACAAGTAAAATATGAAAAATATGTAAATAAATAAAAACGAGAGCACCAACAATTCTATCATTAATTTGGCACATGCAACACAAAGATATATTTTTTTAGGGTAGGCTAGGATGTGGAAACAAATTTATCTCAGCACTTCAATGGTTTAATGAAGTAGAAAGTTATTTCTTGCTCAAACATTCTGGGACATGAGATACTCAGGCTGGCAGGGAGTGAATATTTCTCTGGGTCTCTGTCATTTGCAAATCTCCCTAGACACAAACTTCAGTCCAGAGGAGGAAAGAGATCACTAACGGAGTGCTTGTGGGTGCTTTGTATACCTGATCTCCTTCAGTTACAGAGCAGATGCACACCCTTGCTGCTCACATTCCTCTAGGGAGAACTTAGATCCTCAGCCATGTCTCCCTAGAGGGAAGACTGGTGAATGAATCTTGCTAGCTGAAGTTCTCTTCCACAGAGGAGAAGGAAAAAAAAAGATAAGAAGCAGTAGAATAATACTGGTGATCATTTTTAAAAATTGAAATATATTCATACTGGAAATGTTCATATAGTACAAAGCATATTGAATAAAAACTAAAAGAAGCATATTTAGATAAAATCTCAAAACATGTTAAGGTACTTAATGTGAAAAATAATGAGATACTGTCTATAAATTTTAAAAGAAATACATTTAAACATAGGATTTTATACCAAGGTAAAATAGAATTCATAAAAGAGGCCAAACTAACAGCATTTTTGGTAGGGCAAGTACTTAGGAGCATTATTGTGTATATATGTTTTCTGAATTCGTTACTAGCAGATGTAACCCAGTTTTTTTTTTAATCCAGAGCAAAAAGATAAAATAAAAATTGCCAAATAAGGTTTTAAAACATCATACTAACAACAATATATAAAAAGACATTTATGTGGGACTCGAAGATATAACTGAATCAAAGAGGAAAGAGTTGTAGAAGAATTGCAAATAAAAGTTATACATTTAACACCAAAAACAGACTTCTCTATTATGATAGCATGGGATGTAAATTATGTCAGTAGATAACAAAAAAGTAAAAATAAATTAGAATTTCTGAAGAGACAGGAAGTTCAAGAAGATAAGAGACTTTAGTATATCAGGTAAAGAACAAACTCTTAAGACTCATTATATTTCTTAAAGGAGGGTCTTTCAGATGAAGAATTTGTTGATTCAACCAAGTCATCTGAGCCTCAATGTGCTCCAGATGAATATAAGGTAGGGAGAAATAAATCCATCGAACCTTGTCATGCTGCAGGAAGTTGAACAAAATGCAAAGTACTAATAAAGTCTTATTTAAAGTAATTTCAAGGATGTTTAAAAATAATACGTGAAGAGAATTATCACAGTATCTGGTATGTGATGAACAGTAAACATTAAGTAAATGCTTAACATCTCTTCTTTCCTTTAATCCATTCATCCTTTCCCGTGAGATGCTTCATATTACTTCAGTTCCAGATGTCTGGTTGTTGAAAGGGTGGTTTGATGGTTAATTTTATGTGTCAACTTGACTGAATTAAGGGGTACCTAGAGAACCAGTAAAGCTTACTTCTGGGTGTGTCTGTGAGAGTGTTTCCAGAAAAAACTGATGCATTGATGGGGAAGATCACTTTCAGTGTGGGAGGACACCATCCAATCGACTGGGAGCCCAGAAAAAAAATACAAAAGAAATTATTTTTTCTCTCTCTTCTGGAGCAGAACATTCTCCTCCTCTTGCCCTTGAATGTCAGAATCTCAAACTCTCTAGCCTTGGGACTCCAGGAGTTATACCTGTGACCCTCTGGTTTCCCAGGCCTTCGGCCCTGAATGAAAAGTACATGCCCCACTGACTTCCTGGTTCTGAGCGTTCTAACATTAACCAGAGCCATGCTACCCACATCTCAAGGTCTCCAGCTTACATATGGCCTGTCGTGGAAATTTTCTTTTTCTTTTTCTTTTTTTTTTAGTTGAAGTCTCCCTCAGTCGTCCAGACTGGAGTGCAGTGGCATGCTCCCGGCCACCGCAGCCTCGACCCGCTGGGCTCCAGTGATCCTTCCGCCTCAGCCTTCCAAGTAGCTGAAACTACAGGTGTGCACTACCATGCCTGGTTAATTTTTGATTTATTGTAGAGACAAGGTCTCGCCAAGTTGCCCGGGTGGATGTCGAACCAGCAGGCTCAGGCAATCCACTTGCCCTGGCCTCCCAAAGTGCTGGGATTATAGGCTGAGCCACCAAGCCTGGCCGGAATATTTTCATAGACAGTCTTCTGAGGAACTTATCAGTTTCCGCAATCATGTGATCCAATTCCCCTAACAAATCTTCTTTCATCTATGTGCCTGTCTATCTATCTATATCTATCTATCATCTATGTATCCACTCATCCTGCTGTTTCTGTCACTCTGTAAAATCCTGACTAATACAGGAAATATGACAAACTTCTGTAAATAGTTAATTAAAGGTTTAAATAGAATAGGATCACTTTTATTAAATTAGCAGCCCTCAGTGTTTTGAACTACTTGATTCTGAAGAATGATTACTTCCAATGGAGATTAAAAAGTAAGACAATCTATGTTTATCAGGCTGTAATGCCAGATATTATATAAACATTTTTATAGATGTGTTCAAAATTCCTGTTAAGAAAGAAACCATCTTTTTTTTTTTTTTTTTGAGTTGGAGTCTCACTCTGTCGCCCAGACTGGAGTGCAGTGGCCGCTCCCGGCCACCGCAGCCTCGACCTGCTGGGCTCTGGAGATCCTTCCACCTCAGCCTTCCAAGTAGCCGGAACTACAGGCGCATGCTACCACGCCCAGCTGATTTTTTAATTTATTGTAGAGATGAGGTCTCGCCAAGTTGCTCAGGCGGGTCTTGAACCCACGGGCTCAGGCAATCCACTCACCTCAGCCTCCCAAAGGCACGGGTTTTCAAAATTTCTGTTAAGAAAGAAAACTATCTTTTCTTTTTTTTTTCTTTTTTAAAAAAATTTTTATTTTACATATTTTACAATTCAGGATAACGCATACAAGTGGTCATTGAACAGGTAAAGTTTGGGTCTCTCTTTGGTCCCTACTTCATCTTGTTTGAGATCAGGTACCCTAATTGATGTTATGTTCTCCCTCCTCCCTCTCCTGGCAGTTTCCCACTATTGCTAGTCACTTTCTTATAATGTTATAAATGTGCAACATCTGCTTATGAGTAAGAACATGTGGTAGTCAGTTCTTTGTTTCTGTGATAGATCACTGTGTATGATAGATTCCAAATCCATCCAAGTTGCTGCAAAGTCCATAATTTTGTCCTTCTTTATGGCTGCATAATATTCCGTCATGTCAATGTACCACATTTTCTTTATCCAGACCACTTTTGATGGGCAGCAGAGTTGGATCCATGTTTTTTTGCGTGTGTTTTTGTTTTTTGATATTGTGAAAAATGCTGCAATAAATATGTATGTGCAGGTATCTTTTTTATAGAATGATCTGAGTTCCTCTGGGTATATACTTAGAAGGGGGATTGCTGGGTCTCATGGAAGGTCAACTTTTAGATTCTTAGGAATCACCATACTGTTTTCCACAGAGGCTGTACTAGTGTACATTCCCACCAACAATGTAGAAGTGTTTCCTTTTCACTGTATCCTCTCCAGCATCTGTTGTTTTTTGAGTTATTGATGATGGTCATCCTGACTACTAGTAGTATCTCACTGTGGTTTTAATTTGCATTTCTCTGATGATTAATGAAGCTGAGCATTTTTTCATGTATCTGTTGGCCACTCATATGTCTTTTTTTGAGAAGTATCTATTCATATCTTTTGCCCACTTTTTAATAGGGCTGTTTGGTTTTTTTTCCTTTTGGCACATTTGAGTTTCTTATAGATGCTGAATGTTAGGTCTTTGTCAGATATACAGATATACAAATATTTTTTCCCTGTGTGTGGACTGTCTTCCTGATATCCTGATAGTTTCTTTTGCTTTACAGAAGCTTTTCAGTTTGATAAGAAATACCCCACTAACAACTCTAGTTAGATCATTGAGGCAAAAATCAACAAAGAGATCCAGATCCTCAATTTGACACTTAAACAAATGGTCTTAATGGATATCTACAGAACACTCCACCCAATAACCATGGAATATACATTCTACTCATCACCACATAGAACGTCCTCCAAGACCAACCACACCCTTGGCCATAATTCAAGGATAAACAAATTCCATAAGATCAAAATACTTCCAAGCACCTTCTCAGATCACAGTATCACCACCAACAAAACTCTCTCCAAATGCACAAAGACATGGACACTAAACAGCAGGATGCTGAACAACTCCTGGGTCAACATAAAAATCAAAACAGAAATTAAAAGATTTCTAGAAATGAATGAAAATGAAGAAATATCTTACCAAAACTTCTTGGATGCCATGAAAACAGGACTAAGAGGGGAATTTCTATCTCTATGAGCACACATCAAGAAAATAGAAAGATCACAAGTTAACTACCTAGCAAATCACCTAAGGAAGCTGGAAAGGCAAGACCACCAAAAACCTAACTTCAGCAGAAGAATCCAGATCACCAAAGTAAAAAGCCTGAATATGGAGACATGGAAGACAAAAATATCATAGAAAAATAAACAAAACAAAAAGCTGGTTTTTTGTTTGTGTGGTTTTTTTTTTGGAGACAGAATCTTGTTCTGTTATCCAAATTAGAGTACAGTGGCATAATCATGGCTCAATGCAGCCTCAACCTCCTGGGCTCAGAAGATCCTTCCACCTCAGTCTCCTGGGTAGCCAGGACTATTGGCACGTGTACACCCAGCTAAGTTTTGAGGAGACAAGTTCTTGCTACATTGCCTAGACTGATCACAAACTCCCGGACTCAAGAAATCCTTCAGTCTCGGCCTCCCAAAATGCTGGAATTATAAGCGTGAGCCATGGCCCAGCAACCATCGTGCCTGGCTCTTTTCTTAGAGAATTAACTTGTATAAATTAGACTATAGACATATGGACAGCAAAGAAACATGAGGAAGAAAACAATGAATGAGGTATATACTGCTTTTAAAATGACCAGAATTTATGAAGGAGAAGTTGGAGTTGAAGAGCAGAGAATGAGGGAGAGAGGAAGGTGAACAACAACAAAAAAGTCTGCTAAGAAAAGTCATAAAATTTCCATGAATTCTAAGAACATTGGTATCTATTATTTAATGTGACAGAAATGGCTTTATGGTAACATACATCTTTCCATTTCTTAGAGTTTTCCCCAACGTCCACTGTGCTCAGAGTGTTTTGTGACTTCTTTCTGTTTTGTTAGACAGAATGTAATACACGGTTGAACCTACACCGTGCTAGATAGCAGCAGCCCACATGGAAGGATGGACCTGTTCAATATTCACTAAAAGGGAAATGGCATATTTAAGACATTGGCAACCATTAGAAAGCAAACAACCGGGCAACAGATATAAACATATCGAAGAGAAAATAACTATAAACTATGTCTATGTCGTGGTATGGAACTGTGAGTCTTTCTCCTCTCTCTATATTATAAGACCAACTGGTCAGAACTGAACTTTGATTGATACACACTCATCATGCACATTGATAGACTGATATGCAGATAAGAGTCACTGTTAACGAGGAAGTCTTGCAACTACTAAGTGTCTGCATCTCAGTTGATGATTTTTTAAATAATTTTTAATGTCTGAAATGAAACAACAAAATATATATAACATACCATAACAGTTACCATTTTAATGTGTATAATTCAGTAGTTTTTAGTACATTCACAAAGCTTTACAACCATCATCCTTACCTAATTCCAGAATATGTCACCACAACAGAAAAGAAGCTGGCCAGCAGTCACTCCCAATTTCTTTCATCCTCAACCCCTGACAATTCCAGCTGACAACTCCAACCTCTGTTTCTATGAATGCCTATTATGCATGTTTCACGTAAATGGAGGCATACAATCTGTGGCTTTTATAGTGGGCTTCTCTCATTTAGTATAATGTTTGTGCTTTTTTATCATTGCTTTTCATTTTTGCTTGTTTATTTTAAGTTTATTCTTAGATTGACAAAAATTATGTATTTATGGTATACAACATGTTGTTTTGATATATACGTTCTAAAATGCCTAAATTTGAGTTATTTAAGATGTGCATCACCTTACATGTTTGCCATTTTGTGTGTGTGTGTGTGTGTGTGTGTGTGTGTGTGTGAGATGAGAACACTTGAAATCTACTTTCTTTATAATTTTGAAGTATACATTATGCTGTTATTAATTTTGGTTACCATGTGGTACAACAGATCTGTTGAACTTATTCCTTCTTTCTAATGGACACTGTGTTCTTTAACCAAGATCTTCCCAATATTCTTACTGTCTAATCTCTGGTGACCAGCACTCTGCTCGGTTTATAGGAGTTCCATTTTTTTCCACTCCACATGTAAGTGAGCTCATGACGTTTTTGTCTTTCTGTGTCTGGTCTATTTATCTTCCTATAATGTCCTATAGGTTTATCCATGTTTTGCAAATGATAGAATAGCCTTATTTTTTTAAGGCTAAATAGCATAACTTTGGCTATATATACCACATTTTATTTTCCACTTATTCATTCATGGGCACATAGGCTGAATCCATATTTTAGCTATTGTGAATAATGTTGCAATAACATTGTATTTATCCAGTAACCAACTAATGATTTTCTTGAGTTTCTCAAATTTTTAAGATCCCGCTCATAAGATTCAAAAATGTCAGTGTTATGTTATATAGCAAATAAAGGGGCAAACCTATTTTATGCTTTCACATAGTCCATGCGAGAAGTGAAATGAAGGGTATGTGATCAGATCATTAGAATCCTTAATTTAATCACCTCCAAGATCAAGATGCAAGTTATTAAGCTAGAAAATTAACAAAGTCTGCCCCCCACCTTTTTTTGCCCTAACATTATACCATTTTCTTCAAGCACTAAATTAGAGGAAGAAAGAAGATTGTTCTAGTAAAACATGGTTAGGAACAATGTTAAAATAAATACCTGCGGAGCATTTTATAAATTAAAATACAGTTGGCAAAGGGGTAGTGATTTTCGTTCTTGACATGTCCAGCCTTCTTTGTGAGAGTAAAGCTCTCGTAAGGTGTTACATAATAAAGTGGATTTTTAAAAATGAAATGTATAACTAGAAAAAATATGAAAAAATGAGAAACCAGTTTTAAGTTCTAGTTTTAAAATACTGTAAAATAAAATAAGTTTTCACATTATCTTCCTCCACTAAAAAGTGGAGTGTGGGTAAAAAGCATTAGATGACTTATCGTCACTATAATTATTACTTCTTCCATGTAGATATTATAATGATCTTTACATTAAAATGAAAATATCTGCTATGTCTTCAGGTAAAACAACCCGACATTTATTGGCATCGGAATTTGATCTTTCTTTTCATTTGAGATAAAAATAGCCAGTGGCAACCTTCTATTGTTCTCATCATCAAATGCTTGGCACAAATCTTCCATCACCCTCAGTCTCATGCTTTTCACAACTTATCCAACATTGAAGAGAAAAAAATTGTCAGAGGGTACCAAAAAGAAAAAAAAGTGACAAGAAGCCAAATGGAATTATGCTCGCATAAAAGGACTTTTTCCTGACCTTAACATCTCAGGATGTAAATTAAGTGATCATAATGACAAAGAGCAAAGAGCAACACATGAAAATGATAATTCACATGAGATTATACTCCATAATAAACTTTAAAGACGTAAATTGATACTTTTTGTTAGCAAAAACAAAAGAAAAAAAAAAAACTTTTTTACACCAAAAAAAGAAGTTTTTCCCAAAAGACTAAATAGTGGAATACATAAAATGAGTGAGGATATCCAGAACTTGCCAAATAAGGTGAGTAAAACAAAATCCTAAAATGATCAAAGACTCTATTCCATGGCCTGTTATTCACAGAAGAATCAAAAAGCTCTATAAAAATTATAGCTACCTCTATATTAGAAATACATTTAAATTCATCCAAATATTCAACATACTTTAAAAGGGATGGAAAAAAATTTTTAGCTGCCTTTAAAAAACAGTTTTGTTAAACATATGTACGATTGCTTAAACAATACCTACAGAATTCTGCCTCAAAATCCTCAAGATCATCACTGACACGAAGCTTTTCTTTTTTCTAGGCTTATATATTTATCTCTTCTCAAGGCTCACTTAACACTTTTTATTAATCTCAGTCATACAACTTTCACTTTTTAAAAGAACGTTTGTTGAATTTATTGTGTTATGAGCTTTAGAGCTTAGCTCAGCATAGTGGGGCCATAGATGTTTCTTAAATATTATGATAGTAATATCAATTATAAAATTAGTCTATAGTTTTATGCAGGAATATTTCATTTTATTCATTTCATTGCGATTAACTTTATTGCACTTCACAGACATTAATTTTTTTACAAGTCAAAAGTTTGTAGCAACCCACTGTTAGCAAGTCTATCAGCACCATTTTTTTCCTACAGCAAGTGCTCAATTTTTGTGTCTGTGTGCTTTATTTAGTTAATTATAGCAATATTTCAAACTGCTTTACTGTTATTATATGTTAGAGTGATCTGTGATCAGTGATCTTTGATTTTACTGTAGTAAGTGTTTTGGGACTCACCAACTTTGCCCATATAAGTTGACAAACTTCATTGATCAATGTCATGCGTGTTCTGACCACTCCATCTATCACCTGTTCCCCCATTTCTCTCCTTCTCCTTGGGCCTCTCTACATCCTGATACAATAGTATTGAAATTAGGTCAACTAATACCCTACATTGGTTTCTAAAAATCCAAATGAAGAGTCACATGCCTCTCACTTTAAATCCAAATCTAGAAAATGAATTAAGTTTAGAAAGTTACATCAAGGCTGGAATAGGCAGAAAGCTAGGCCTCTGCTACCAGATAATTAGCCAAGTGGTAAGTGCAAATGAAAAATGGTTGAAGGAAAATAAAAGGACTGTTCCACTAAATGCATGAATGATAAGACAGCAAAACAGCTCATTACTTCTATGGGGAAAGTTTTAGGGATCTGGACAGGAGATCACACCTGCCACAACATTTCCTTAAGCCAAAGACTAATCCAGAGCAAGGCCTTGACTTCAATTCTGTGAAGGCTGAGCAAGGAGAGGAAGCTGCAGGAGGTGGAAGCCAGCAAAGGTTGGTGCATTAAATGAAAGGAACATCTCCAACACACGAAGGACAAGGTGAAGCAGCGAATATAGAAGCTGTAGCAAGGTATCCAGCAGTTCTGCTAGGATAGTTGATCAAAGTGACTACACTAAACCGATTTTTCATGTAGCTAAAACAGGCTTTCACAGGAAGAAAATGACATTTAGAACTTTCATAGCTGAAGAGAAGCCCAAGTGGGTCCAAAGACAGATTATTACAGGCTAATGCAGCTTATGCAGCTGTGACTTCAAGTTGAAGGCCATACTGATTTACCATTCCAAATATCCCAAGGCCTATAAGACAGGTTAAATCTATTCTGCCTGTGCTCTGTAAGTGGAAAAACAAAGCCTAGATGACAGTTTATCCGCACAGTTTTCTGTGTACTTTTAGCCCACTGTTGAGACTTACTGCTCAGGGAGAAATAAAGAGAAAAAAGATTGCTGTAAAAATGTTACTGCTCTTTGACAATGCTCTTGGTCACCCAAGAGCTTTGCTGGAAATGGACAAGGAGATTAATGTTGTTTTCACGCTTGGGAACACACATCCATTCCGCAGCTCGTTTGGATGAAGGAGTAATTTTACCTCTCAAGCCTTATTATTTAAAAAATATATATATTGTAAGGCTATAGCTGTCATAAGGATTCCTCTGATGTATCTGAACAATGTAAGCTTAAACATCTTTTGGAGGTTGGGCACAGCGGCTCAGGCCTGTAATCCCAGCAGTTTGGAAGGCTGAGGCAAGTGGACTGCTTGAGCCCAGGAGTTTGAGACCAGCCTGCAAAACAGAACAAAACCTCATCTCCACAAAAACATCAAACTGTTAGCCAGACATGATGGCATGCACCTGCAGTGCCCGCTACTCGGGATGCTGAGGTGGAAGGATTGCCTGAGCCCAAGAAGTCAAGGCTGCCGTGAGTTGTGATCATTCTGATCATGCCACTCCAACTCAGGCAACAGAATGAGACCTTGACCAAAAAAAAAAGCCTTCTGGAAAGAATTCATTATTCTAGATGCTATTGAGAACACTCATGATTCATAAGAGGAGATAAATATATCAACATTAACAGGGGTTCAAGACTTCTGATTCGAGATAGAAAATAGCTGGCAGCTGTGGTAGAAGGAGAGTAAGAGACCCAGAATTAGAATGGAGACTGGCCAGGCTCAGTGGCTCAGCCTGTAATCCCAGGACTTTGGGTGACCCAGGTGGGTGGATTGCCTGAGCCCGCGGGTTTGAGACCAGCCCAGGCAACTTGGCGAGTCCTTGTCTCTACAATAAATAAAAAACTAGCTGGGCATGGTAGCGCATGTCTATAGTTCTGGCTATTTGGAAGACTGAGGAGGAAGGATTGCCAGAGCCCAGCAGGTCGATGCTGGGGTGGCCATGAGGGTGCACTCCAGCCTGGGCACTGGAGAGACTTCGACTCAAAAAAACCAAAAACAAAACAAAACATGGAGTCTGAACATGTGACTAAAATGCTGCAATCTCGTGATAATATTTTAATAAATTAGTAGTTGCTTTTTTACAGATGAGCAAAGAAAGTCACTTCTTGAGATGAAACCCACTCCTGCTAAAGATGCTGTGAACATTGTTTAAATGACAACAAAGGATTTAGAATATTGATAATTTAGAATAATGATTTTAAAAAAGCAGCAGAGTTTGATATAATTTGTCCCATTTTTGAAAGCAATTTTACTGTAGGTAAAATAGCATAGCGTGCAACAGATAAATCTTTTATGAAAGGAAGAGTCAATGGGATGATAAACTTCACTGTTATTCTCATGTGAAGAAATTTTCATAGCCACCCAACCTTCAGCAACCATACCCTCATCTGTCAACGGCTCTAAACATTGAAGTAAGATTCGCTCAACAAAGATTGTGATTCACTGGAGGCTCAGATGGTTATCAGCATTTTTTGTTTAGCTATAAAGTATTTTTAATTAAAGTATGTATATATTTTTTTCAGATATAATATTATTGGACACTTAATGGGCTAAAGGATAGTGAAAACAACTTTTATACGCACTGGGAAAACAAAACTCTTTGTAACTTGCTTTATTGTAATATTTGCTTTATTACCATGGTCTGGAACCTAATCCACAATATTTCCAAGGTATACCTGTATAATTATGGTGACCAAAACAATGTTTTGATGTAAGTACTCATTGTGGGATGGCTAAATAAAGCTATTTAATATAAATATTACCTCACATACTTATTTTTTTGTGATGACAACACTTAAAGTATACTCTTTTAGCAATTTTAAGTATACAATATACTATTATAAACCATACTCATCATAATGTACAACATATAGCTTGCTGTAAAGTCTACTTCATCCGAGAATAGTAACTTCTGCTTTCTTTTGACTAACAGTTGCAAGATGTAACTTTTGCATCTTTCTAACTGATATTCGGTATCCATAAATAAATATTTCTTCAATACCTTCCTTCTCTAGCCTCTGGTTACCATTACTTCACTCTGTATAAATTCCAATTTTTGCACACCACATATGAATGAGATCATGCACCATTTGTCTTTCTATGTCTGGCTTAATTCGTTTAACATAATGTCCTCCAAGTTTATCCATGTTGCTGCAAATGCCAGTACTTATTTTAAGAGTGAATTATATTTTATTGTGTATGTATACCACATTTTAAACATTTATCTTCTGCTGATGGACACTGAGGCTGATTCTCTATTCTGGTTATTGTGAATAGTGCTGTAATAAGCATGAGAGTACAGCTATATCTTTGGCATACTGAGTTTAATTCCTTTGAACATATATCTAGAAGTGAAATTGTTGGCTTGTGTGATTACTCTATTTTTACTTTTTTGAGGAAATGCCATACTGTTTTTCATAATGCCTATACTAATTTCCATTGCATTTCCACTAACCATGTATGAGATTTCCATTCTTTTCACGTTCTTGCCAGTACTTGTTATCGTTACTCTTTTTGATAATAGTTATTCTAACAGGTGTGAGGCGATGTCTTATTGTGGTTTTAATTTGAATTTCTCTAGAGATTAGCGATGTGCATTTTTTCACTGACATGTGTGTCCGTCACCTGTCTTATTTTGAGAAATGTCTCTTTAGGTCATATTTTAATCAGGTTAGATTATGATATCTAGCTTGATTAATGGTCAAATGTCTACTGTCCATTTTTAAATTCAGATTACTTGACTGTTTCTCTTTTTTTGGGGTGCATACATTTAGTGCTATAAATTTCTTTCACAGTACAGCTTTTGCTGTGCCATGCCAATTTGGAAATGTCATGTTTTTATTTTAATTCACTTTAATGTGTTGTTACTCATAAAAATTATTTCTTGAGATTTCCTTTTGGAGCAATTAGATATGTGCTTGTAAGTTTCTGTGTGTTTGGAGATTTTTCTGCTATCTTTGTGCTATTGATTCTACATTTAATTCCATTGTAGCCAAAGAATACATTCTATAATGTCAACTATTTTAAGTATATCGCAGCTTTGCTTTACAACCCATAGTATGATTTATCTTGCTATGTGTTTTATGGGTACTTGAAAAAAAAATGTGTTTGCTGCTGTTGTTGAGTAGTGTCCTACAAATGTCAATTTGATTCTGTTGGTTGACAGTGCTGTTGAGTTTTGTTATGTCCTTGCTGATTTTCTGTCTAGCTGTATTTATCAATTAACAGATAGTAATGTTTTGAATTCTCCAGCTATAACTGTTTATTTGACTTTTCTTTTTTTCAATTCTATCAGTTTTCACTTCACATTTTTTTTTTTTTTTTTGAGTTGGAGTCTCACTCTGTCACCCAGACTGGAGTGCAGTGGCACACTCCCGGCCACTGCAGCCTCGACCTGCCGGACTCTGGCGATCCTCCCACCTCAGACTTCCACTTAGTCGGAACTACAGGTGCATGCCACCACGCCCAGCTAATGTTTGATTTATTGTAGAGACGAGGTCTCGTCAAGTTGCCCAGGCGGGTCTCGAACCCACAGGCTCAGGCAATACACTCGCCTCGGCCTCCCAAAGTTCTGGGATGACAGGCTGAGCCACCAAGCCCGGCCACTTCACAAATTGTATAGCCCTGCCTTTTGGTACATACATATTTAAGATTATTACGTTTTCTGAATTGGCCATTTAGTCATTGCATATATAATGTCCATCTAAGGAGATAGACGTTATATGATTTTTTTTCTTACTGTAGAATCTACTTCATTTGATAACAATAGCAACTTCTGCTTTCTTTTGGCTAACATTTCCATAACGTAACTTTTGTATACTTATGCTTTTAATCTATCACTCTCACTATTTTTTATGTGATTTACAGTAGAAAAAAATATATTTACATTGCGTTTTTAAACAGTCAATATTTCTGTTAATTGGTGAATTTACTCTTTTATATTTAAAATAAGTATTGTATGTTAGAAAATAGGTATGTTATTTTATTTTTAGCTTTCTTTTTATTCTTTTAATTACACAGTTTTCTACTTACTTTTTCTTACTTTACTGTTAGTTAACTGAATCTATTTTAATTTTCTATTTTGATTTATCAATAGTGGTTTTTAGTATAACTCTTTCTACTCATATATCTATTTTGGTGGTTGCGTCAGGTATTACACAACATATCAATAACTTATCACCATCTACTGAGGTCATCTTTTTACCAATTCACTTTGCTTACTCATGTATCTCTTTTCTTTTTTAAAATTTTTAATTATTTATTTTTATTTTCTTAAATGTTTACTTTAAAGATACAGGGTACAATTCAGGGTTAGGTATATATGCAGTCAATGTACAGGTAAAGTTTGGGCCTCACTTGGTCTCCACTTCACCTGGTCTGAGATCAGGTACCCTGACTGGTGAAGTGTGCCCCTGCCCCAGGCATTTTCCCACTACTGCCAATCCCATTATCATAGTATTATGAAAAAAAGACTGGAGATTTGAGAAAGAAAAAAAGACCGGAGATTTGAGACCAAACTCTTTCCTCCACTTCAAAACCACATTGCAGTGGTCTCTATCTTTATTTCCATCCCACCTCTTAAAAATAACTGAAAAAAAGAATGATGTCTAAGGCACTTGTGGGAGGACATCAAGCATACTCATATATATATCATGGGAATTTTGGAAGGAGAGAAGAGAAAAGGATCCAAAAAGGTCTAAATTAATAATAGCTGAACACTTCTCAATTTTCATAAAAGACGTGAATCTACATATGCAGGCTGGGATGGCTACCATCATCAGGCAAAATAGATGTTAAGTCAAAAGTGTTCAAGAGTCAAAGAAGGATTTTTATAAATTAAGAAAAGAGTCAGTAAATGAGCCGGGCTCGGGGGCTCAGCCTGTAATCTCGCGCTTTGGGAGGTCGAGGCGAGTGGATTACCTGAACCCGCGGGTTCGAGACCCGCCTGGGCAACTTGGCGAGACCTCATCTCTACAATAAATCAAAAATTAGCTGGGCGTGGTAGCGCGCGCCTGTAGTTCCGGCTACTCGGAAGTCTGAGGCAGAAGGATCGCCGGGGCCCAGCGGGTGGAGGCTGCGGTGGCCGGGAGCGGCCACTGCACTCCAGTCTGGGTGACAGAGTGAGACTCCAACTGAAAAAACAAAAGTCAATAAATGAAGAGGATATAACAATTATAAAGATACATACCTAACTGCAGAACCCAGAATATAGAAAGCAAACATTCACAGGGACAAAAGTGGACGAAATTCAACAAAAAACTGTGTCTGAAGATAGACCAAAAAAACTCAGTGAGAAATAGATAATTTTATAATTCTTGTTATAGACTTCAATACCTCACTTTCAACAAGGAATAATACAAACAGATGATCCATAAAAAAATAAAGAAATTGAACAACACCTTCAACTTACTATACCTAGTAGACATGTATGCTTTATGCCAAACTAGCAGAACACATATTCTTCTCCAGAGCACATGACAACTTTTTTCAAAATAAAACATTATTAAGTCAGAAAGAATGTCTGAATGATTTTTAAAAGTTTGAAATTATACGAAGTGTCTTCTGTAACCACAATGGAATGAAACTAGAAATCACTACCCGAAAGAAAACTGAAAAATTCACAAATATGAGGCATATAAAAAATACTAATGCATGACCCATTAATATACTGGGACAAGATAAATTAATTAAAGCAACACTCTTTTAAATAAGCAATGGGTCAAGAGTAAATCCCAAATGAAAGTGGAAAATAATTTGAGATAAATAAAAAAAAACATAACATAACATGCCAAAACTAATGGGATGTAATGCAGAAGAAAAATTTTAGCTATAAATAGCTAATTTTAAAAATATAAAATTTTAAATCTCTAAAAATGTTATACATTAAAGAACTAGGAAACAGAGCAAATAAAACATAAAACTAGCAAAAAAGGAGAAAAACAACAGAGAAAATCAATGAAATCAAAATTGGGTTTTTGAAAAGAGCAGTAAAATGTACAAATTTTTATCTTAAACTAAGAAGAAAAAGAGAAGATTCATATTACTAAAGTTAGAAATGAAAGTGGAGAAATAAAGTGCATTGCATATCAGTATGGAGCTAACAGAATGTGTTAAAGGGAGTATTAAGAAACTATCATCAGCAATGATTTGCCAACAAATTAGACAAACTCGATAAGATTGACAAATTTTTAAAAAAACACAAAAAAACTATCAAACCAGACTCAAAGAAAACATATGAACTTTCCTATAACAAGTAGATAAATTAAAAGAGTACTCAAAAACCTCCCAGCAAAGCCCAGGAGCCAGAAGAATTCACTGGTGAATTCTACCCAACATTTAAAGATGAATGAACACCAATTCTTCTCAAATGCTTTAAAAACAAAAAATAGCAGAAATAGGAGCATTTTCTAATTCGTTCTATGAGACTACTATTGCACTTACAACTAAAAGACAGACAATCTAACTTAAAAAATGGGTAAAGTTCACGAACAAACATTTAGCGATGACACATAAGTGGCCAGTAAGAACATACAGCAATGCCTGTACTTACTAGTCACCAAAAAGATGCAAATAAAAACCACATTGGAAGATGTCAGTTCACAGCTACTAGAATGGCTATCATTAAAATAGGTAGACAATAACAAGCGTTGGTGAGGATATAGAAAAATTGGAATCTTTATACTTGGCTGAAAATCACTTTAGAAAACAATTTGGCAGTGTCTTAAAAAGAAAAACCAACATTTTCATATAACTAAGCTATTCCATTCCTATGTATATAAATGCCAAAGAATTGAAAACAGCATTCAGACAAGTATTTGTACATGAATATTGATTTTAACATCATTCACAATAGCCAAGAGCTTAAAGTACATTAACAAAACATAGCAAATCTAAAACAATGGGATATTATTCAATCATAAAAATAAATTACTGATGCATGTTATAATATGGATAAACCTTGAAAATACTGTGCTAAGAGAAGCCAGATACCAAAAAATTACATATTTATTATAACAGTTGTGTTAAATATTCAGAATAGATAAATCCGTAGAGACAGAAAGCGGGTTAGTAGTTGCCAGGGACTGGGAAAAGGGAGAATGAATCACTGCTTAATACAGGGTTTCCCTTTGGAGTGATAAAAATCTTTTTGAACTGTACAGCATCACCAATGTACTAAACGTCACTGAATTGCTTATTTTAAGAGGTCAATTTTATGTTTATGAACTTCACTTAAAATGCTAATTGATTCAATTTTCTTCTTAGATTATTTCAATTTTCTACATAATGAGTAGATGCTGAGTATAAATACTTATTAATGTTAACTTGATTGATAATTTAATACTAATTATAAATTATTTTTAAATGACAAGCCATTCCAGCACACCTAAGATAATCTTTCTTGGTCATAATGTCCTACCCATTTTATACGTGAATGGTTTTTATTGGCTAATATTGGATTAAAGTTGTTCATTATATTGAGACATGTCATAAAGTGCTTAACTATGATGATTGTAAATTTGTCAATTTTTTCTTTATTTCAATTTTTGCTTGCCTATGTAACATGTAAATAAATGTTGATTGTATATATGTATATAATAATAACATACCACACAACTATGCATGTGTATTTGTTATGTGTGTATATATGATAAATAAAGCAATGCATTGATATTTATATTACATTTATATTGTAACACATACCAAAGCATATAATTTTAGTTTTGACAAACCTATAAGCTCTTTATAAATTTTTATCACATCAGCAACATTGCTATGTCTTTTTGGCCCTTAGATTCTGCCTCCACTACGCATATTTGCTCTCTGGTTGCAGCAAAACTTCATATTCAAGAAAGCAATGCTCTGTCTATAAACCCTGCAGTAGTTTTTTATTGTTCCTAACACTGAACAAAAAAATTCAAAGGAAGTATTCTTCTTTAACATGTATTATAAACCCTGGTCCACTGTACCCTCTTTTCACTTGATTCTCTGAATGTCATGAGAAACTTGTGGTAGCCCTGTGACAAGTTCGGCTTCTGGGTTGAATGGTATAATTAATTTACTGAGTCTGGGGTGGAAACATTCCTCCCTTGGGTTAATAAGACATCTACCTAAACAGAAGACAGATGAATAGGGACTTAAGGAAAAAATGTTTTTAGAGAGTAGGTCAATAGATGTAATAGAGATATCTCTTTCCCCTGGCCCCAGTTTCTTATCTTTCTTCTTGGACCTTTGTAGTTAGGATATATACAGTCTGCCATGCCAGAGTTATTGTGCCGGCTAGACATTAGCATCCTTCCAAACCGTGGAGATTATGTGTTTGTTTTGCAGTTAGCACTATAGCAGGGTCTTGAAAATTAAAATTGAATAAACATTTTTAATTTTCTAGAAGACTAACATATGATAATAAGATTTAAAAATAACCAAGTGCTGATTATACGCCAAGTACAGTTCTAAGAACTGTACATACGCCAGTTTATTTAATCCCCACAGCAACTTTGTGTATCACAGCCATGCTATTTTGCAGGTAAGGAAAAGAAGGTACAGAGAGGCGAAATAAGTTACTTAGGGTAAATAGCTTATAAGACATAGGTTAGTTTATAAAGCTGAGCTAGAGTTAAGTAATAGTTTCAAAGGTTGAGAAGGAGACCCTAGGCAATCTATCTTCAAACTTCCGGCTCTTAATCACAACCCTTTTCTACCTCTTTACTATTTAATCATATCAGGGACTTCCAAAGGCATTAGTCTATTGTTCTTTTTAAATATGATGTGGAATCTTTTGTTAAGAACAGCATGATAGAGCATACCTTACAAAGAATAAGTGCTGGGAGACTGATAATGTACAGGAAAAATCTCAAAAAACGGTCTGAACCTAGAGAGGGCGTGAGGGCCAAATCCCTCATGCACTTCAACGTGATAACGATGAGATGTGGGTCATGCTCAACTCTGTGGTCACATGGATCACATATAGGGAGACGGCAGGCTTTATTACCCTAGCCCAAACATTTTTTTACAGGAAAGGGGAAATAGCTAACAGTTATACTGAGACACTAAGTTTAAATATGTCTGCACTGGGCAACTTGAGATGTAGAGTTACACTAATCAGATTTCACCTGATTCATAACGGTGTTTCATAGAAAAGGTCTTCTTGGGTCCAAAATGGTAACTTACCCAAATCCTCTGTAAGTCAATATTAAGTTATCAATCTCACTCTATGTGTTTCTCACAGAACAATTTATCTAGAAGGCATTTTCTTTGCATCAACACCATAGAAAATTATCTTTGAATATTCTATCAAGCTTGCAGTGGTCATCACAGATGACCTCTATGAGATCTGCCACAGTCCGTGGGTTTAGTAGTCTCTAACTACTCTAGTAGTCTCTAAACTACTCTAAGTACTCTAGTAGTCTCTAAACTACTAGTAGTCTCCAGGATCACCTGGAGAATCTTCTCTTGCTCTGGGCCACATTTAAAATGGCGGCTTTTCTTTTCTTTCTTTTTAATGTATTTTTTCCCTTTTTAAAAATTAATTAGTTATTTTTAAATGTGGGCTACAATTCAGGGTTAGGTACACAAATGGTCATTATGCAGATACCCTTGTTGATGATGTATGCCTCCCTTCCTCCCCTGGCAGTTTTCCACTACCACCAATCCCTTTCTTATTGTATTATGATCATTGTTCAAGGTCCGCTTATGAGTGAGAACATGTGGTACTCAGTTCTTTGCTTCTATGAGAGATCACTCAGTATTAAAGCTGCTAAGTCCATCCAAGTTGCTGTGAAGTTCATAATTTTTTCCTTCTTTATGGCTGCATAATATTCCATCATGTACACCTACCACTTTTTTTTTTATCCAGTCCTCTTTTGATGGGCAGCATAGTTGCTTCCATGGTTTTTGCTATTGTGAACAATGCTGCAATAAATATGTGTGTGCAGGTATCTTTTTCATAGAGTGATTTGAGTTCCTCTGGGTAGATTCCCAGTAGGCTGATAGTGGGATCATAGAGAAGGTCAATTTTTAGATCTTTTAGGAATTGCCAAATTGTTTTCCACAGAGGTTATCCTTTAGAAGATCAAGCGATAGCTATGATATATGATGCCTTCAAAATCCAAAATGAACCATCAGCTTTTTAAAAGCAGGAATCATGTATTTCATTCTTAGGAGAGCATTTTATAATCTGTTCTAAACTACTGAATCCCTAGAACTTCTCCTCTTGTGGTTAAGTAAGGCAAATATTACGATTTCAATTTTTGCGCTAAAAAAAATGACATGAGGAAAAAATAAAACCCTTTTTTCTTTGTCAAGAAGTCCAGAAAATCAAGAGTTGTCATCTCACATAATCATAATAGATACTTATTTTGCACCCACTAGATTCCAGATAAAGTGCCAATAACTTATATGCATTTGTTTTAATAATACTTCTGTAAAAAAAAGATGAATGTTTTTATACTTGCACATTTAAGTACACTTAAGTAGATCTCACTTGTATACTTCCTTCAAAACATGCACAAATGAAGATCTGAGACACTGGACAATTATTCAATGTCACTCTGTTGCAGAGTTCAACCACTAATCATACCTGGCAATCTAGAAATCTCATGCTTCTAGTCGTGCCATGATTTTGGCTTTAGTAGATGTGTAATTTGTTGTCTTTTCTACAATATTTAGACCCCATTTGGTAGAAGATGGTTTGGAGTAGAAAAACCATTAAACTCTCAACCACATCAGTTTAGAGGAAATAGCCTAATCAAAGTAACCAATGAATGTGTGTGTGTGTGTGTGTGTGTGTGTGTGTGTGTGTGTGTGTGTGTATTTTAAAGATGTGGGGTACATGTCAGGATTGGGTATATAAGTGGTCTAGGTACAGATGAAGTTTGGGCCTCCCATTGGCCTTGACTTTACCTGGATTAGGATCAGGCACTCTCATTTATTTTATGTGTCCTCCCCATCCGGCAGTGTTCCACTACTGCCAATCCCTTTCTTGTAGTATTATGATAGGCGATCAGAGTCCACTTTTGAGTGAGAATATGTGGTACTACTTCCTTGTTTCTGTGATAGATCATGGAGTATGATAGACCCAAATCCATCCAAGTGTCTGCAAAGTCCATAGCTTTTTTCTTCCTTGTGGTTGCATAATATTCTATTGTGTATATGTACCACTTTTTAAAAACATCCAATCCAGTTTTGACGGGCAGCACAGTTGGGTCCAAGTTTTTGCTATTGTGAATAGTGCTGCAATAAATATGCTTGTGCAGGTATCTTTTTTGTGGAAGTTTGTGGAGTTTGGGACCTCATCAAACTGATGAGCTTCTACAAAGTAAAAGAAACCATCAAGAGAGCGGAGAGTCCACAGAATAGGAAAAAATATTTGCCAACAGTATATCTGAAAAAGTATTAACATCTAGGATCTACACGGAATTCAAATGCACTGAAAAGAAAAGAAACAAACAGTCCCATTAAAAAGTGGGCAAAAGACAAGAATACACACTTCTCAAAAGAAGATATACAGGTAGCCAACAGACACATGAAAATGTGCTCAGCCTCACTAATCATCAGAGAAATGCAAAGAAAAACCACACTGAGATATCACTTAACCCCAGTAAGAATGGTCATCCCTAATAAAGCAAACAACAACAGTTGTTGGTGAGGATATGGAGAAAAAGGAACGCTTCTACACTGCTGGTGGGAATGCAAACTAGTGCAAACCCTTTGGAAGACAGTATGGTGATTTCTGAAAGAACTAGAAATTGACCTTCCATAAGACCCTGCAATCCCTCTATTGGGAATATACCCAGAGGAACTCAAGTCATTCTACAAAAAGGATACCTGCACATGCATGTTTGTTGCCGCCCTATTCACAATAGAAAAAACATAGAATGAACCATGCTGCCCATTGAAGCCCGACAGGATAAAAAAAAGTGGTACAAATACACAATAGAATATCATGCAGTCATAAAGAAAGACAAACATATAGACTTTACAGCAACTTGTATGGATTTAGAGTCTCATATTCAGTGATCTATCACAGAAACAAGAGAGTACCATATGTTCTCACTCACAAGTGGACCTTGAACAATTATCATAATACTATAAGAAAGGGATTGGCAATAGTGGGAAACTGCTGGGGGGAGGGGGTGGGATTGGCAGTTGAGGGAAACTGCTAGGGGAGGGAGGGGCACACCTCCTCAACAAGGGTACCTGCATAATGAACATTTGTATACCTAACCCTGAATTGTACCCCACATCTTTAAAATAAAATTGTTTAAAAAATGATGGCTAAGCCGGGCTCGGTGGCTCAGCCTGTCATCCCGCGCCTTTGGGAGGCTGAGGTGAGTGGATTGCCTGAGCCCGCGGGTTCGAGACCCGCCTCGGCAGCAAAACCTCATCTCTACCGGGCATGGTAGCGCATGCCTGTAATTCTGGCTACTCGGAAGGCTGAGGAGGAAGGATCGCCGAAGCCCAGCAAGTCGAGGCTGCGGTGGCCGGGAGCGGCCACTGCACTCCAGTCTGGGCAACAGAGTGAGACTCCAACTCAAAAAAATTTTTAAAAAAATGATGGCTATTCTTATTGGAGTTAGGTAGTATCTCAGTGTAGCTTTGATTTGCATTTCTCTGGTGATTAGTAAGGTTGAGCATTTGTTCATGTGTCTGTTGGCTGCTCGTATGTCTTCTTTTAAGAAGTGTCTATTCATATCTTTTTCCTACTTTTTGATGGGTCTGTTTGTTTTTTTCCTTTCAACACATTTGAGTTTCTATTTTTTTCCCATTCTGTGGGCTGTTTCCCCACTCTCTTTATAGTTTCTTTTGCTTTGCAGAAGCTTGTCAGTTTGATGAGGTCCCGTTTGTCTTCTTAAAAAGCATAGGCTTTGGGGGGTTTGGTCAGAAATTGGTTGCCTGTTCCAATTTCCATAAGGATTTCTCCTGCATTTTCTAAGATTCTTATAGTTTGAAGTTTTACATTTCATTTTTTGGTCCATTTAGAGTTGATTTTTGTGTATCAATAAATATAAATATTTTTAACTCAAGTATTCATTTTAATCCATAGAAAAAATCTGAATCCATAATTATGTAAATTAATAATCAAATAAATACTTGAGAGAGAAGAGATCATTCATTTTTATAGTAGAGTTCAGTTAATAAATGTAGAAGGAAAGAGGAAACAAAGAAGTACAAATTGATGGACATCACAGTAGAAATTGTCAAGCACAATTAATTATGGCTGCTAAAATAAGAAGGTCAAAGTTTGAGAAGATACATGATTTGCAGACTCCCTCAAGATACTTATTAACCACAAAAGGTGCAATAATAACTTTACAACAGACAAACATGGCGTGCATCAAAATGACAGTGATAAACTTGGCTAATAATAAGATATATTAACACCTTTATCCATCTGATTTAATGCACCAAGAAGGATATAGTAACAATTTTAATAGTATTCTTGCCCAAAATGCATAAATAAATTCAAATCAGTGCTATTCTAAAGTATCAAGTTCATGAAAGAAGAAGAAAAACTGAGGGACTGTTGCAGACTACAAGAGATAAAGAAAAATTATATCTAAATGTCATGTGGGATCCTGGATTTGACCCAGAATCAAAAAAGGACATTAACTAAATAATTGGCAAAAATAAAAATCAATTGTTTAGTTCATTTTATATATGTTTCAAAGACATGGAGTACAATTCAGAATTAGGTCACCATACAGGTAAAGTTTGGGCCTCCCTTTGGTCTCCACCTCACCTGGTTTGAGTTCAGGTATTCTTATTGATGTTATGTGTTCACCCTCCCTCCCCTGGCAGTGTTCTGCTAATGCCAATCCCTTTCTTAGTGTATCATGGTAACTGTTTAGGATCCGCTTATGAGTAAGAACATGTGGTACTCAGTGCTTTGTTTCTGTGATAGATCACTGAGTATGATAGCCTCTCAATCCATCCAAGTTGCTACAGAGTTCATAATTTTGTTCTTCTTTATGGCTGCATAATATGCCATCATGCATATTCCTGTTCTTGGTAATTTTATTATGGTTATGTGAGACTGTTAACAGGTGATAAATATGAGAAGATTCCTTGTGCTAAATCTGTTTTGTAAGTTTAAAATTATTTTAAAAATTGATAGAGAATAAAGACTATCAGCTTACCAAAACAAGTTTCTGTGATGTGGAGATGTATCATGTTGCCCAGTTTGAAGAAATCACATAGACCCACTTTATTCTGGATATTTGCTGTTCATCTACAATCAGCTTTCTCATTTGACCCCCCAAATGACCTGCAAGTTAAGCACCATTATTCCCACATTTTAAAGATGGCAAAGCTAGTAAGAGCATGGTGATTTGTACCTGTAGCCAAGAAGAGAGAATTGTTTAGGGCCAGAAGTTTATGACCAGTCTAAGCAACATAGCTAGATCCTGTCTTTAAAAAAATAAATAAATAAAACGTCAAAGTTAAGGTTGAAAGTGTTCATACGACTAATAAATATCAGAGAATATGTTTTATTTCACATATCATTCATTCAAAAAAATGAGTATTTTTATTATACCATTTTGCCTAATGACCACCAATGCTTGTAACCAAATAGCATCAGATTCAGATGTTAATCTTTAACAATATTTTGAAAGTGCATGGTAAATTAACACGTTACAGGATAATAATCCTGACATTTGGAGCTTGACTTTGGTATTTGAAACATCGAATCTATACTCTGCCCCCATTCTGGAACAACTGGATCAGAAATATTTTCAAATGGCGTCTGAAAATTAGTACTTATAAGCACCAGGGAGAAGAGTGTCTGCATGAAAAGTCAAGAACTACTGCTCTAATTATTTGCTGTGGAGATATGTTGTCTCTCAGGCAAATTGTAAGTTTTCTCTCCAAAACATGGCTCCCTAACTTTCTATGTACCCTATGCCAAATTCCACATTGCTCAATAACCACGTAACATGGTCATTCTTCTGCCCGCTTTGTCTCACCTGTCACTGTGCTGCACATCCAGAGCTGTTGATGAACCCTTCACTATAGATCCCAGGTCTCACCTTCTGCTTACCGCTAATCCTCACTTTCCTAAAAACTTCATCCCAAAACATTTTAAGGTACTGACATTTTTTCTCTTCATCTATTTCTGGTCATTTTAAGCAAATATCTGACTGGATTTAGTCCTTTCTATAAAACTTTATTACAATACAATCCTAAAATCTATGGTCCTGAAATGTCTGCATGACCAGCCTTAAATAAGAACTGGATATGCATTTCGTGTGCCCTGTGTCATCCTTAATTTACTAGAGGAGTGCAGATATTCAGCTTAATGAACTGAATTATATGCAAAGGTTACCTTCCTTAATCTTCATTGTGGTTGAAGGAGATTAGCAGAAAGGTAAACACTTTTTGAAGTTTCCATGTTATGCCAAGCACTATGCTAGGAAAAATATTTATAGATGATGAAGATGATAACAAATTATATATAATTCTAGCCCTAATAATAATCAGTTATCTTTTCACGTATCTAATTATTGACCCAGTAAGTCTCGACAACAGTTTTACTGAATATTATTTTTCATGGCAACTCAATCTTGAATCATCCTGAAAATTGAGTAAATACAAGTCTATCACAGTTCTCTATAATTGTTTATGTAGTTAGCATCATGATGTCAATAAACTGTATTTCTTCTTTAACCTGTCTGAGAAAAGCTAAGATACCAACAGAAAAGGAATTTTTTTTTAAATTGATCTGACCCTGAAGAGAAGACAAAAATTTGGTGTCCTGTTTGTGTGTTCTAATCACAGGAAAAGTATGTAAAACAAAAGATTAAATCAAGCATTGTGAGAAAAATGCTAAGTTACCCACTTCTTCAGTTTCTCTTGAAGACCTACCTCTTCTCTTTTCTCAGTTTTATTCATAGTATTAGTCCTTTCACACTTCCTTCATTTCTTTCTCAAATAAAGCTTATATTCAGAAAAAAAAACCATCTGGAAAACATATTTACATTAATCTTCTATCACCACCTCTTCTGAGGGATGATTACCTGGTGTTTTTGGAACCCATTGAAAGCTGAAACTCGGCTGGGCTCGGTGTCTCAGCCTGTAATCCCAGCACTTTGGGAGGCCAAGGAGAGTGGATTGCCTGAGCCCACGGGTTCGAGACCTGCTCGGGCAACTTGGTGAGACTTCATCTCTACAATAAATCAAAAAATTAGCCAGGCATGGTAGCGTGTGACGGTAGTTCCGGCTACCTGGAAGACTGAGGCAGGAGGATTGCTGGAACCCAGCAGGGTGAGGCTGAGGTGGCCGTGAGTGTGCTACTGCACTCCAGCCTGGGCGATGAAGTGAGACTCCAACTCAATAAATAAATAAAATAAAAGCTGAAACATTTTGGGAACTTGGGGTACCACAGAAAATATAAAAACCTTCCAGTATGTACTATCTTATCAAATGTTCTTAATTTTAAAAGAAATATTTCACATATAATAGCTAGGTAATTTAAATGAACAGCTCTATGGCTTTAGGCACATGTATATACCACTATATACCACTATCAAAACAGAGAACATTTAAAAGCCTGTAATGATAGTGTTTTGCCTCATAAGAGCTATAAAATGCAAGACTTTGGCCTATATCAGAATGATAAATAAAAAATAGTTTCTCTAATTGGGTGTTTCTTTCATTTTTTTTGCTTTGTGGACTAACCCCCAAAACTGACTGGACTATATTCCATATCTCATGACACACAGGTTTCTTATCATAGGATACATTCAGGCTAATGTGACATTTGCTCCCCGTTTACCTTAAATATGTCATAAGTTCCTCTAGTAAATGATTGGAGTCTAGGATACACGAGACATACCCGTGGACACTGAAAAGTTTCTAATAAGATCTGAACTAAACTTAAAATCAAGGACCAAGAAGTGTGGTTCTCCCCACTTCCCTATGTCCTCCACATCGTCCGTGTCAAGAAAAAAACACATCAAGCAGGAAACATTAAGAAAAAATTACTTTATAGAGAAGCATAAAATTTAAAGCCAACTGCACTTTCCATTTGTGAGCATTAAAGGAGCGAACTTATGAGAAACACATTGAACAAAAGCAGTTCTGTCCAGTTCACAAACTGAGATCGTGGACAAGCGGCAATGAGATCCGTCATCCTCACTGCAAGTCCAAGTCCAGCACTGGTGCCATCACACCAAGCCGCTTCTGCACAGGTGTGAAAATCATGATTCTAGACTTCTACCTGAAAATGAGAACGCGCATAATTGAATTGTTTTGCCAACACAAAGAACTTATTTTGTAGATATCTCATTCTGTCAAGAACCGTGGTAGGTCTGAGTTTTTATTCTACAGGTTAGCCTGCCATGGTTTTATGGATGCTGGCAGAAAACATGAAACCACGAGACCCCTGGGTTAGAGTCAAAGGACAGCTTATTCCTCGCAGCAATAGCAGTAGCCAGAATATCATCAATTTTGTCATGACTCCCAGGTCCCAATTCCCATAAGGCAGTTTGAAGAGAGTCAGTGGAGGCCTACATATACAATAGATTGTAACAGGAAAGAAACCACAGGATTTGGAAACCCACGTATTTAAAAGTGGGTGGTAAGCAAACCTGCACAAAATTTGTCGAGGAGGGAAACACTAAATGTACTAGACTGAGTAGTAAATAAACCTGTTCTCTACTCTGGAGCAAAACACAGTCTCTATCTTCCATGAATGCTTAGGTTGCAAACATCCTTCAAAAGACAGTCTTAAAAAAAAACTGCCAGTGCCTCTGTTCACAAGATATGCAGAAACATGACAGACCCATGGAGAATTGTATCCCAGTGTTTCCTTCCAGAAGACAGACAGTAGTGTCAGATCAATGTAACAACCATTCTTCAAGTATACAGCATTTGAGAAATTTACGACAAAGTGAATATATATGAATGTACAAATATGTGTGTATGTATAACATATAGACATTTGTCATGTATGATATGTATATCTTATATATTAGTATGTATATATCATATATATAAATATTATGCATATATAAAGGGAATTATATATAACATATCTATATGTATAATATATAATATATACACATTTCTAAAATATGTGTTATAATCTATATAAACATAAGTTGAAATTTACATAAAAGGAATGATTAAATTTGAGGATATGCTGGTTATTGTTTTAACTCTCTTCTCAGTCTTTGTGCATCTGTTCTTATTATTGTCAAATAACAATTAGATCAATTATACCTAATTGTATTATTTTCAAAAGCCCACAATACTCAAATTGATAAAAACAGTTTTTTTGTGTGCAGTGAAATAAAATCCACTTCGAAAAACATCACATGCCCAGCAGTCCAAAAGCACATTAAAATGAAAATGATCATATGAAGTGCCTGCTCTTGTCAACAAGATCAAATTTTGAAACAATGTAATGTATGTTCAATTAGCAAATGAGTACGAGCTAAATGAAGGAAAAACAATTTAACCGTTGTCTTTCAGACCATGGAAATGAGGGATGTATGCACAATTGTCAAATTTACTTACCTATAATTGGATTGAGAATTAGAACATCTAAGAACAGGATCGTTGACCCTCAGGAACTACAATATTTGTATGCAATCACTCACAAAAGTGCTAACTACAAATTTTCTCCTTGTGTCCCACTGCTGCTTTTAAAATAGAGCAAGAGAAGTCATGCTCATAATTATCTTGTTTGTTCTGGTTCTATTAAGAATATCAAGTGCTGAAGATATCTAACATCTAAATAGCTACTCAGTGGCAAGCAATGTACATGTCTATGCCTTTAATCTTGAGAAATATAGATATTTATATTCTTATTTTATGGATAAGGAAGCTGATATGTTGGGTGCTATGTCAAATAACATGGAATTACAACCTGTGATTAGTTAACATCACATATAACCTTTTGCCTCAACCAAACTGATTATATATATATATATATATATATATATATATATATATATATAATTTTATATTTGCTGCACTCATCTAGGTAGTGTATAAAATCTGAAAAAAAAATAAGGAAAATAAATTAGCTTGTGGTGGGGTTGGTGAAAAACAACAACACAATCCTCTTCATATACATGAATTAATATGCACGAAACGGGTAAAGGAAGTTAAAAATGATAACAAGGGTATTAGTACAAAGTAAGCTGAAGCCAAGGCCAGGCTGGTATATAAATGCTATATATATTGGAAAGATTTTAGCAGGATTCTGTCCTGAAATATGAGTGTACGAGTTTTCTATTGCTGCCACAACAAATTATTGCGAAGTTAGAGGATTAAACAAATTACCAAAAAGTGAGATGAATAAATGCGTTATCTTACAGTTCTATAGATTAGAAATATGAGACAATTTCACTGGGCTAAAATCAGGGTATCTGCAGGACTACAAGTCTCTCTATAGACTTTTGGTAGAATCTTCTTCTGTGTGTTTTCTGCTTTTGCATATGGCTCACATTCCTTTATTCATGAGCCTCTTCTTCCATTGTTAAGGCCACCTATGGCCTATTGAATTCTTCTCACATTACATTGCTCTAACCACTCTTCCTCCTTCTTTTTCCACCGCTAAAGAATCATGTGATTTAGGTGGGGCACATGCAGAAAATCCAGAATAATGTCGACTTTAATTGCATCTGCAAAGTCCTTTCTGTCATGAAATGTAACACGTTCACAGGTTCTGGAGATGAGAGTATGGACAGTATTGGGGAGATATTATTTTGTCAACTACTATGAGTAAGGTCTAATAAATATAAGTCATACAGAGATTATAAAAATGAATTTAAACAACAGCAAGATCCACCTGCATATTTCCTACATGTAAACCACTTTAAAAAAATAAAGACACAGGTAAAAAGCAAAGGGAGAAAAAAGATATCCTGGGCTAAAACATTTCAAAATAAAGCTGGAATATATCTACTTCAGAGCAAATAGACTTTAGAACAAGGAAAACTATCAGGAACAATGTACCATCAATTTTCCTAGAAGACACAGAAAATCTAAACATGTATACATCGAATAGAGTATCAAAATACGTGCGTTGAAAGTTGACAGGACTACAGAGAAGAAACAAATCCAATGTTATCGTTCAAGACTTTAATACACCTCTATCAGGCAGAAAATCAGTAAGGATATAGTTGACCTGAATAGCTATAAATCCACTTACCTAACTGATGTTTATAGACTATTCCATTCAACGATAGAAGAACACATATTCTTCTCAAACTCATGTGGAACACTCACCAAAATAGATGGTATTGTAGACTATAAAATATGCCCTAGCAAATAAATTTTTAAAATAGAAGAAAACCAAAATAATTTAAACTTCTGTTCTAAGATCACAATGGGATTGAACTAGAAAACTAGAAACTAGTAATAGAAAATAGATGGACTATTATCAATATTTGTTGATTAGACATATATTTCTAAGGAGCACATGTCTTAAAGAAAAGCCTTAAGAAAAAAATGTAAAAATATATTTTGAACTAAGTGCACATTAAAATTTATTAGAAACTGTAGGTGCAAGAAAGCAATACTCAGGTGAAAATTCATAGTATTATAATATCCGATATACACATTAGAAAAGAAGAAAGATCTAAAATTAACTATCTAAGCTTCCACCTTAAGAAACTAAATAAAGAAAAGCAATTTAAGCCTAAAGGAAGTAGAAAAAAGTGAATAATAAAATTTAGAGCAGAAATCAATGATATGGAAAAACGGGAAAACAATTATCTGTGAACCAAAAGCTTGTTCTTTGAAAAGATCACGAAAACTGATAAACCTCTACCAGTTTGAACAATGACCAAGTGTTCACAATGACTCTTAATTTATCCTCTGTTTTGTTGCAACCAGAGTTTTGTCAGACATCTTTTCTACCAACAGGACCCTGAATGTTTTCTTGTCTCCACATCTGAACAAGCTCCAAAATACAGAACATCCCTCTTAAGAGAATCAGCTGACCACAGTGAAAACCAGACATATTTCTGGTCAGGCAACTTGGATTATGCTGCTGGCTCACTTTCACCAAATTTCCCCTAAAAAGTTACTGTTAATTTTACTAATAGGCCTCCCACCCTAAAAAAGGAAAATTCTGTTTGTTTGTTTTCTGTTTTATTTTGCTATGCTTGTAGATCCTGCATTTGGAGTATTCTCCCTGTTGAAATAGTCTTTTCAATAAAATCGTTTAGTCTGGATTTGTTTTCATTTAGCATCAAGAAAAAAAGAGAAGGCATCATTGATTAATATCAGAAATAAAAGAGAGTTCATCACTCCTGATCCCATGGACATTAAAACAATAATAAAAGATGATATAAAATTAAAAATTAATACCAATTACTATGAACAACAAATGCCCATGAATTTGACAATAGATGAAACAGACCAATTTCTTGAGTGATACAAACTACCAAAGCTCTCACAAAAATTAATAAATACCCTAAATAGGCTTATATTTATTCAAGAAATTGAATCAAGAATTAATAACCTTCAACTAAGAGGGAAGAATGAAGTTTTCAGGCAAAAAGCAAGCATATAAAAAGATCCTGAAATGGAAATAAACAAAGCTTGAGCAGGAAAGACAACAACCTTCTGATTAGAGCAGAAAAGAGAAATACAAATAAATATTGAAACTTACAAAACATCTCTGGTTAGGCATGGTGTCTCATGCCTTAATTCCAGTACTTTAGGAGACCAAGGCAGAAGGATTGTTTGAGGTCAGAAGTTTGAGACCAGCATGGGCAACACAATGAGACTTCATATCTACAATGAGAAAAATAAAATAAAATAAAAATAATAGTAATGATAATACAGGAGATAAAAAGAAAAAGTATGAAATAAAGATTTCTACTTACTAACAGACACCAGTAACCTATTTTCTCCCCATTGAATTCTGGAGTTACAGGCCAAGGGTCTCTCTAAGGGGCACTTCAGACATGCTAGCATGAGGAAGTTATGCAGTCAAATAATCTTCTTGCCAGTTCTAACAAGAGAGAAAATGAATTATTTGTTCAAAAACTGACAAATGAGTGCCAGAGGGTTAACATGAATTGGTAAAAATACTATGCAGTTAGCATGTACAAAGCAAAGTCCATTGAGTTGTTTTGGCATTTTTGTATAAGATTCAGAGCAAAGGGGCCTTGGGAAGCTGATATGATTTAGAGTCGATTCTCAAAGTTCAGTCTAGGGCTGTGGCAATGTATGTGTCCATAGAAAGATTGCAAGCATTAAAAGTTTTGCTTCACATAACAAATTAGTTAACATCCCAAATAAGTGCCAGGTCATTTCCCGACTGTTTTGTTTTGTGGCTGTTGATCTTTTGAGTTCACGGGCTCTGTTGCAAATTTTTCATTAGCAGGAAGATAAAATTAAATATTCTGAATTGCCTTAGAACCCAAAAACTATGTGTTGTGTGATGTGCGCACATGTTTGTGTTGTTGGAAATAGAGGAGTGTGGGAGTGTTATTTATTCTTTAAAAGGCTCTCTTTGTTGTACTTTTGCTATTTTTTTGCATCAGAATGACACTGACTTGTAGAGTGAGTTAGGGAGGAGTTTGTCCTCAACGATTGCTTGCAATACTTCCAGTAGGATTGGGAGCAACTCTTCTTTGTACATCTGGTAGAATTCAGCTGTGAAACCATCTTGCCCAGGACTTTTTTAGTAGGTAGGTTATCACCGAGTTAATTTATTGGCTTGTTATTGATCTGTTCAGGGATTCAATTTCTTCTGTCTCAATCTAGGGGGATTGTGTACTTCCAGGAGTTTATCCATTTCCTCTAGATCTTCTAACTTACTTTCATACATATATTTATAATATTTTCTGATAATCTTTTTTTTTTCAGGATTGATTGCAATGTTGCCTTTTAAACTATGCATCTGACAAAGGCCTATATAAAAAGAACTCAAACAAATCAACAAGAAAAAAAATAATAATAAAGAGTGCACAAAGGACATGGCATAAAAGTAGCTAATAAACATATGAAAAAAATGTTCAACATCACTAATAGTCAGAGAAATTAAAATCAAAACTATAATGAGATGCCATCCCACCCCAGTCAGAATGGCTACTATTAAGAAATCAAAAGCCAACAGAGGTTGGCAAGGTTTCAGAGAAAAGGGAATGCTCATATGCTGTTGGTGGGAATGTAAGCTCGTTCAACCCCTCTGGAAAGCAATGCAGGAATTTCTCAAAGAACTAAAAATAAAGTTCCTATTTGACCCAGTGAGCCCACTACCACATGTATATCCAAAACGGTATAAATAGTTCTACCAAAAAGATACCTGCACTCCTATGTTTATTGCAGAACTACACATAATAGCAAAAACATAAAAAAAGGTGTCCATCAATGGTAGACCGGATAAAGAAAATGTAGCACAAATACATCATGGAATACTGTGCAGCTCTAAGAAAAAAAAATGAAATCATGCTATTTGCAGCAATATAGATGCAGCTGGAGGCCAAAATTCTAAGTGAATGATCACAGGATCAGAAAACTGAATACAGCATGTTCGAATTTACAAGTGGGAAGTAAACACTGGCACACAGGGGCACAAGGATGGTAAGGACACTGAGGAGTACCAAGCAGGGAGCGAGGAGACAGGAGGAATAAGGGCTGCAAAAACCACCCATCAGCTACTATATTCAGCAGCAGCAGGGCCAGGCAGGCTCATCTACAGCCTAAACCTCACCATCACACAAGATATCTGTGTATCAAATATTCACATATATCCCTTGAATCTAAAATATAACTTATTAATTAAAAAAAAAACTTCTTAGCATGGTGACTTCTTAGATTCATGATCAGATCAGAGTCAAGTAAGACAAAGAGATGGAAAATTATCAGAGTGGAAATTTAAATAAGTCACCATGACCACAGCATGTTAGACTTTAAAAGATTCTTACACATTGAGAATGCAACTATGATAGACAGAATTCCAAGGATTGTCCTTTCCTTCTAGAATTTTTATTTCCCGGCTATTCAACATAAGCACTAACTTAGGGGGTGTTGCAAAGAAACTTTGCTGTTGTAATTTAAAGCTTCATTAGGCTGACTTTTAAGATTGGAGACTGTAACAGGTAAGCCTGATCTAATTACACAAGCCCTTTAGAAGACAGAAGAACAGAAGAGGAAATCAGAAGATTAAGCACAAGGAGGACTCAAAGTGCTATTGCTGGCTTACTGATGGGGAGATTCCTATGAAAAAAGAAAAATAACTCAGGTGGCTTCTAGGAATAGAGAGGGAACCCAGCCGCCAGCAAGAAAGCAGGGACCTCAGTCTGCCATTTCATTCATTCAAAGAAATGAATTCTGTCAACAACCTAAATGATCTTGAAAATATATTCTTCCTCCAAGCTTCCAGAAAAGAGCTCAGCTTAGTTGATTTCAACCTTGCGTTGAAATCAGCCTGAGCAAGGATCAGCAAACTTAGAAACAGATAAGTGGGTATTGGTTTAAACTATTATGTTTTGGGTAATGCAGCAAGAGAAAATTAATACAATATCTTCTTCATGTTGAAACCAGTCCAACTTTTCCTTAGAACAAATGGTTACAACTTTTTGAATAAACATAGAAATTGACCCACCTGGTCGTAAAGCTTGAAACCTACCTTTGTCTTACCTGAGTTCTTTTCTCAGAAAACTGACCCTCAGGTCTGTAATATCAAGGAAGTGAAACTCACCAAATCACCGCACCTAGACAATAAGATGCCAGGCCTCTCCTGTTTACCAACTCTTCTTCCTGACTCCTTTCTAATTTCTGTTTCCTATGTTCTTGCCACACTGTATAAAGCCCTGACTTCAGAGGACTAGACAGAAGGATTTGAGACAATCATTCTCCTTGGCTGATATCACCCAAAATTAACCCTTTTGGTGCCCTATGACACATCACCAGAATACTCCCTTTCATTAGAAAGTGAAATGCTTTTTGAGTATGGCTGTTCAGTTTCTACAGCCCCTTAGATTTGCATCATCCACCAGCCAATGTTTCTCTGTTGTGTCTCTAAGAGTGTTTAGAGCTATCACTGAAAATTGTTAAACCTAAAGCAGAAATTTGTTCAATGCTTTATTATTATGTGTGCTTTTTTTTCATGCCCCTAACTTGTAAGCCTAGAATAATATTAAATATTCTGTGTGTAGAAGCAGTTTGTTTCTAGAAAAGTTAATTTTCTTTCTTTGGGCAAGCTTGAATTTTATCATCCCTTAAATGAAAGTAATAATACTTATCAATAGGAAGACAAATTATTCATGCATGTTAAAAGCCTAGAAGCAAGAGGTCAATTATGATGTCTTCCTAAAGCAACTAATATTCTGTTTTGGTTTCCAAAGTGATAAGAGTAGTGTAATACCTAACTGGGGACATTTGGAAAGACTTTGTGTGAAGGCCTTTCAGTGACCTCTAGAGACCTCTAAAAGGTGGGAAGGATGCTCAGACACTGCAGGAATAATCATCAAATAAGAAATCATTTTGTTCAGGATCTTAGTGGGGGTGGGAAACATTTTCTATATACTTAGTGTGGGGAAACGAATAATGTACATGGAGGATTGACAACTCCGTCAATCTAAATTTATATTAATCAGAAGCCTTCTCTCCCGCTTTGCAATAGCCAGGATATGGAAACAATCAAAGTATCAATCAGTGAATGAATGGATAAAGATGTTGTGTATGTACAGATATTTTTCAGCCTTAAAAAAGAAGATTTTACTATTTGTGACAGCACGGATAAACCAATAGGATATTATACTAAGTGAAATAAGCTGGGCACCTATTACCCGGGATGGGGTGAAGATGCAAGTAAAATGAGAAGATGTAGGTCAAAGTCTACAAAGTTGCAGTTGGGTAGGATGAATAAATGGAGAGGATTAATAACACCATGAGGACTATAATTAATAACGTTACATTGTATACTGGCAATTTGTCAAGTAAATCTCTTCTAGGTACTATTACTATACACACACAACGAAAATAAAATGAAAGAAAGGTTATTACATATGTTATAATCTGCTTGACTGTGGCAATCACTTTGTGTATGTACATCAAGACAAGTATATTAAAACAGTGTGTTGTATACTTTCACCATATGCCATAAGAAATGGATTTTTAAAACAACACACCCATCCCAAACTACTCTATCTTACTTGGTTGTTTCTAACCGAAGTCTGTTTAATTCAAGCTCAGAGGTCATTTCATGCATGAGTCCTTAATGAATATTTCCTTTGTATGATATGCTGCTTCAGGTGTGATCAAAATGCAATAGGTGTGGCTTCCATGCCAAGCATTTAGATTTTTAAAAAATCACTTTCACATACATTCACTTACTTTATCTTCACGACTCTCTGTGAATTATATATCAAAGGAAAAATCGTCATCATCTGACAAAGGAAGATATAGCTATTTCCCTGAATGTTGGCTACAGATAGACTGGGTATTGGACAGCTAGTTTACTTCCTAACTGATAGCATAACCTTAGGCAATTTATTTAATTTCACTCAGGCTCAGCTTATTTAATCCTTAAAAAAGGATAATAACTATATACAACATCACCTTTTTGGGAGCATTAACTGAAATGATGTATGTAAAGCACAATTCCTGACACATATTATTTTTTTGATAAATAGAAGATCAATATTACCATCCTGAACAACATAAAATACTTTTGAGGAACAAATGTTACTTAGCATTTCATTCCATTTTCAAATCCTTGCTATCATCTTGATCTTTTAGTAACATTGGTATAAAACAGCCACTGAAAAGGAAAGTGGACCTTGGACCTAAGCTCTGCACAGATTGCTTATTTTTTCTCCAAACTGGTCAAAAGATGCATCTCCCAAGGCCAATTGGAATTCAGGCTTTATGGTTCAGCAGGGCTCTTCTGTACTTGTTCTAAAGTAAAAGTGGATTTTGCCTGGTGCTTCCTGGATCAGGCCTTACTACAGGTACGTTGGCTAACAGCTGGTAGAACGGATATATATGAGCAGTCATAAATCTGGCCAGCATCAGGATTAATGGAGACCTGATGATTCTCTTTGCCTGAGTCCTCTGTTGTCACTTTGTCACATTGAGAAAACAGTTTTTAATAACTTCGAATACAACGAAGTCCCCAAACACAAAGTTATTTGACACTGTCGTCACAATAAAAGTCTGAAGTCTATTTAGTTGCCTTAATTAAATTTCCAAATCACAAAAGCATGCACCAATTAATCCTTTCAGATGTCACCACATTATCAGGCATTGATTGCATGCGTTACTGTGGTGTAGTAAATAAAACAGAAAACCAACCAATACTAAAAGTAACTGCAGTGAGCACAGAATCACAGAGTCAGGTATTTTTACACACTTTGTACCAACTGATCATCATAACAACCTATCAAACCGACTTTTACTGATACCATTAGGAGATAAGAATACTAAGCCTTTACAAAGGAAGGAACTTATAATCACACACATGGGTACAAAGACATAATCCTGACCCTGAAAGAAATCTTGCTTAGGTCTTTGAAAGCAGTCACCTACTGGGAGGAACAGACTCAATCTCTTCAAGGTCAGTCATTAAGGTCCACTGCTCACAATTACAAAATTAGGGGCCTAACAATTCACACCCTTGCTCCCCTGACATACACTTTCTTCTTGGAACAAGGTACCCTGGGCAAGGAGGGAAGATCAGCCTAAAGTCTATTATTCTTAGGCAATGTGAGGTTCTGATCTCTCAGTCTTATTCCCCTAAAACCTCCGCCTATCGTCACAGAGCTTTCCATTTCCCTCTCACCTTCGGGTTCCTTGTTCAGTAAGTGTTATTTACCTGCTATACTGAAACTCTAACATTCTTTTCAAAACTTCCTGCTTAAAATTGTAAAACCTCTCCCCCTCATCCCATTGTTCCCCAAATGAAGTACAAGCTGCCTGACTAGTAACCCACTTCACTTCCTCTCATCACTTCATAATTCCACTGCTGACTGTGGAGGCACTAATGCTATCTAATTCCTACTTGCCCAGTGATTTTTATGGAAAAATAGACTGTTCATGCTGTCTCTCTGCTACCTAGCCAGTACCTCTGCACACCCCTTTATCGAACACTTGGCTGTGACATCACCCACCCCAGCTATTTCTCTGACAGAGCTCATGGGATTGAAGATACTTCTCTGTCCTTACAAAATACTCAGGGTTTATCTTCATCACCGAACTGCTGACATTAAGTTACAGTGATCTGTTTGTGTGTCTCTCTCCTTTATTATTTTGAACTTCTTGATGATAGGAATTATATCTATTTATCTTTGTATCCCTGACCCGTAGCACAATGTATAAGATTAAACACTACTAGCTCTATTTTAGCCCAGTGTTTGTGAAATGATTTCGAGTATTACAAAGATGGTGTAAAGGAGAAAAAGTAATATCTTTTTCTAACTCATCAAAGGGTTTATGGCTGAAATTCTTATAAAAAAGACAAATGAACAAAATAAAAACACAGCTTCACTAATGAAGATCCAAAGAAACAGGGAAATTTGTGTATCCTTATGCTTTGGTTTTATCAAGATGAGATGGTCATGTGGAAGCACAATTGGAGGCTAAATGAACATGATCTAATGGTAGTAAACTAAGGGGAACTTAGCAAAGTCTGTTTGTTCATTTTCTACTTGACTTACGGGTATAGGATAGGATTCCTCTGGAATGAAGGTCTTACTGTCAGGGAATGTCAACTTGGTTTTATGGCTCACTTCAGGAGAAAAGGCGGGAAGGAATTTTTTTTTAAGTTTCTAGTCTATGATTATTTTCTAAAATTTTGATGGTATATCCTAAACCCCATAAATGGATATAATTTGTTTTAATTCTTATGCTTTTTCTTATTTGAAAGAAAAAAAATCTTTTACCCATGTCTTATTATTTTTTAATTTTAATTTAGTAGTGCTGAGAATTTTTCTATTTTAATATATATTTGAATTAACTTAAAGAATTAAAAAATGTCAAGTAAAAATGATTTTAATGGCCAAAGATAGTGAGTGTGGAATAGAAGTGACCAAAATGTGAGTGGTCCAATTTAATGCAGCTTTCTAATGCAGAAATCTTGGTAGGATCAATGAAGGATGCATTTTAGAATAAAAATTTTTCTGGAAACTTGTAATATCTTATTTCAAGAGATCAGCTTTGCTCGCAAACAGCGGGGTTCCAAGAAAGTAATAGGAAAGATATCTGGAGGGTTATAACAATGCAAATGTTTAATTAGGTTTTATACAGGGCTGACATAGGCCATTGTCACCTGGTTACAAAAGTCAAGAATCGGCACATCAGTGAGCTTACATTCTCTTCCACATCCTCTGTGGAAGGAAGGCCTAGGAGATTATCAAAACAATGCATGCAGACTGCTTGGCTACTGCTCCCTTCCTCTCACACCATTAAATCCAGGGAAGGACAAATAACTGAGCAAAATTTGGCTAATATCAGGTTTTCGTTTTACTATGAAGATGATCTAAATTTTGGGAATCACTCAATGACACAAAAGCCTTTGAGAGAAAAAAAAACTGAAATAAAACCTGAGACTAACAACACTTCAAGTTGCATGCCCTTTGCTGTGTACTAATACCTACATCTATTATGCTCATCAAAGCAAAGAATAGGGCCTGTCATCTGGAGCACTGGGTTTCTCTTTTGGAACCCCAGGACAGCACACTAGAGAAATGGTGTGTAGCTACAAAATATCCAGTCAAATGAATAATGCCAAACTGGAAGGAAAGGAGGGAAGGAAGGAAGGAGTGAAGGAAGGAAGGAAGGAAGGAAGGAAGGAAGGAAGGAAGGAAGGAAGGAAGGAAGGAAGGAAGGAAGGAAGAGAAAGAAGGAAAGAAAGAAAGAAAAAGAAAGAAAGAAAGGAAGGAAGGAAGGAAGGAAGGAAGGAAGGAAGGAAGGAAGGAAGGAAGGAAGGAAGGAAGGAAGGAAGAGAAAGAAGGAAAGAAAGAAAGAAAAAGAAAGAAAGGAAGGAAGGAAGGAAGGAAGGAAGGAGGGAAGGAAGAAATGGTACGGGGCAGGTAGTCATTGTGGAAATCTTAGAGCCACAAGCAAGCAACTCATTATTGGAAAATGACTGGGCTTGGTTCAAAATAAGCAGAACCTTTCCACCAGATGGACTTTAGGTGCTATTGACTTTTACGCGCAAATCACAAATGTGACACGCATTACAGAAAAGGGACGTTCCCTTGCTCGTAGTGAACTCTTTGGAACCTTTTCAGGTCCACATCCCAGAGGCCTCTTCATATGACCACGACACAGATGAGATCTATACATAAAATTTGTGACCAGGCTTACTTGCTCCATACCCATAAAGCCTATGATTTAAGAGCTAAATCTACTCTGCAGGATTATTAATGTCACAGAAATTGGTTTGATTCAATCACATAGACCATAATTATCGTAGGTTTTATTTGACCAACTCGAAATAACTTTCCATCGTATTCATTCTTGGAGCCTAGTTTTATTACTTTCGGTAGCTTCCAAAGCAGTTCTTTCCAGTACCGCCTGCCGATAAATGTCCTGCTAAATGTACTCAGTCATTCAACCCAGGAGCTTAGGTCTTTCTGTAATCCAGCCAAAGTGTACCAAATTATCTGATTATCTTGACATAATCATACCTTGAGGAAGAGTGGAAAACCTGGTTCCCTGGAATATGTTTTTGCCTTCAGGATAAAGCTTTTAGGAAAACTTCAAGATCATTTATGCTGTGAATCCTACCTGCCTACTCTTCTAGCATCTTTTTTCTTTTTCTTTTTCTTTCTTTTTATTTTTATTTATTTATTTTTGCTGATATCTGACTATAGACCTATGTCCCAAATCTTTTAGGTAAAATTATCTGAATGTCTGAATGCATCTGGCAGTTCTCAAACTGCCTCTTTCATTTAGCATTTCTATTTTCCCACTATCTGTTTCTATATTTGTCTGGGTAGGGTACACTAGCTCTTGGCAATTCAGTTCTAAACTCAGTCTCTGAGTTCTTTACGATACCTCTTCACTACCATTAACAAATCTGAGATAAAATTGACCAACAATTTATAATTCACCATAGCACATTGTGATGGTTTGTGTGTTTCTTTTCCTCTTCCATAAAGGAGCAAACGGTTTGAGGGAAACAAAGCTATAACAAATTCCAGTAAGCAGGGATTTGTACTGCCTGAATTGGTAGATGCCCAGTTAATGTCAGATAAATGGAAAAATACATCTAAAAGTTGCTAGTGATGAGGACCTAGGTAGCACTTTTTATTCTTTCCAGAGGAGACAGAAGTCCTCTTTCTTTCTCACCTTTGTAAGTTACTCATTCTGCTCTGGCCAGTATTTGAGCATCCACTGGGGTCCTCTGGAGCCCTCCCGAACACCTTTATTTTATTTTTAAATGACTTCTCAGTCTGGCAAAAGAGGTTCTAATCGCAGCCCTGTGAGGTGTCTGTGCTGGCAGTGTTAGCCTAACTGAGCTCTCAGCTGTCCGAGACATCAGCTCTCCACGAGCCTTGGTGCTCAGCACTTGCTCACCAATGGAAGGGTCTTCCCTGAGTCATAGAATGCAGCCATCTTCAGAGGCTGACAATTCAAGCAGTCCCGTTTTCTGGTTGCTGGTTTGTTTTTCTGTCAGTTTAAAAAAGCTTTAGCATGTCAAATTTGCCAAGCATGCAAAGCACTTAGAATGAGTGGCTGATCATGAAGAGACATTTTAATGGGATTTTCACTAACATGCCCAAAGAGATCTTTGAAGTAACAGCCTAGACTAGCCAAATTGTTTAATTCTGTCTTTGTAAATCAGTTCCTTTGCATGAAGTCTAAAAGACTTCTAAAAGTCACCAGAACATGAAATTTATATTTATCCTAACTTGTTCACCATGTCAGTAGCCATCACACCTAGCAATGATTAAAATCTATAATAACCAGGCATCTCGTATCCTCACAATAGGGCAAAATGACAGATCTTTTTATCTTCTTCTTTTCTTCTGTTTTTTTTTTTTTCATTGCTGTCACTCTAGTCCTGGGAAGAACTGTGTCTGGCATATACAGTGCATACTGAAAAAAAAAGATAGCTGAATTATTTAATGTAACAGGTTAAAAAAAGTTCACATCTCACTGCTAATTCCTCATTTGCATCAGAGTGATGCTATTTGTCTGTGGATTTCCATAGCCACCAACACACACGTATGTGCATATCCGTATCTATGTGGAAAGCTAGCTTCAATAATATGATTAGATCAGAGTAGAGAAACATACCTAGCATCTCCATTGATGTTAATACTATTCAAAACAGTCATTAATACAACTTGAGATGGAATATCTATAGACACTTAGTTGGTCATGCTGCAATTAGACCACCCAAAATACTCAGATATGTGTCCCTCGAACTTGTTATGAAACCAAAATTCTTCATCTCTATTTGTCTTTTTTATTTTATGAGTCTTAAAAGATATAGACTAGAACTTAGAAAAACTCATCCTATATGCTTATCTCATTCTTCACACAAAATGTGAAGCAACATTCTCTGTTTTTACAGTTAATTTTTTGACCCAAGATGCACATATTTATTGATTCCTTTTGCATTTCAAGTGTTTACATCTATCCATATGTCAGGCCTGGCATGATGTTTTGAAAATAACTTTTAATACATAAATATTTTATCTGACTCTGTATTATATGTGAATTTGTTATGTATACATGGTATGCCTTCACTCAAGTTACGGTTTAAATTATAGAAGAGCAGAAAACCTTATGACACATCACAAGAATATTCCTACCCATTAGAAGATAAAACACCTCTTCAATGTGACTGTTTTGGTATCTATAGACCCTGGATTTGTATTACCAACCAACTAATATTTCTCCATTATGTCTGCAAGACTATTTAGAGGGGCATCAGAAATTGTTAAACCTAAAACAGAATTTTGTTCAATGTTTTCCTATGTATTTCTTCATTTTCATGCCCCCTAACCTGTAGACCTGGGTCAGTGTTATGTATTCTGTATGTAGAAGCAGTCTTTAGAAAACTTCCTATTTTTCTGGACAGATCCCAATCTCATCATCCATTAAATGAGAGCAGTAATATTTATCAAAATGAAGCTAAATCAGTCAAAGATGTGAAGAGCTCAGAGCAAAGCACAGATCATACTAGTGTAAACCAAAAATAAAATTTTAAGACCCTCAATAGACTGAATAGACAACTTCGAGCCAGGGGAAACTTGAAAAATTAAATTCCGGGCCATGATTGGAAAGGAAGTTGGACACATCTCATTATATTCCTTCCCTTGTGGAATTTTAGCCACAACGGAGTGGCACTAACATTAAAAAGGAGAAACAAATTGACAAAACAGACTCTATGGCAATAAGAAGCCAAATTCCAACCTGACTCTGGTGTAACATCATATGACAGATAGCAAGTCCTAAAAGAGACAAAAATATTTTACCCCTATATATGTTTCTTTGATATATTTTGAAGGACCTTGCAAAGCTGTTTCTTGAGGAAATTTGCATCTATAGAGAACATTTTTAAAGAAATTTACCACCTATTATCTCTGAAACCTGCTATTACTTAGAAACTTCATCTATATATCAAGTCTGCTATTTAGAGAATATATATCAAGACTGCTACTTAAAGACTTCCACAAATCCTCTTTTCGTAAATCAAGCATTTCTTCTACTGATTTAAAATTCTTTAGACAGAGCTTAACGCTTTCTACCAATTGCCAATCAGATAACTCTTTGAAACTGTTGCAGGAATTTTGAGTTCCACTGTCAGCTTAAACCAGCAACCTTGGGTTCTTATCCCAGGACCAAGAAGATTAAGGAACGCGGACACCAAAAAGACGAGTTAAAGAAGGAGTTTATTAAGTAACAAAGCTCTCTAGAAAAAGAGAGAGACCCTGAAATGGGTTATCCACTGTGAGGAGTTTTTGTTGTGGTTTTTATCTTATATTTTCTGAGGGTGTTTCTTTCATTTACATCTCATCTGCTGTTACCTCCTGCCACCCGATTCTTACTGTACATCTGAGTCCTTGACCAAAGTTACTCCATCTTGAATATTACCCATAAGTACCACAGAAAAAAACCCACTTAGGGAGGGTAAAACCTCAATGCTAATGATATGTTAATGATATTATAATAAGTCAAGGTCAAGTTAGGACGATTAGTTAAGCTACTTCACCTGCGTTTAAGCAGTAACAAGTTCCTTTTAGCAGTACTCCCTTGGTTGACAAGATGTTCTTAACCACACTAACCACATTTTCAGCCAACAATTATATAATGGGAGTGGTGCAGGGGGTGTTCCTACAGGTGTTAAGTCGAGACCCTCCCTCTCTGTCTACCTAACCAGCTTCTGACTATCTCCTCTCTCAAAACCACCTATTGTACAAGGCCCCTGCTTGGAGATGTCTAACCAATGTGATACTCACGTATATTGATTGATGTTTTACCTGTAACTTTTGTCTCTCTATAAATGTACAAAGCCAAGCTGCAATTCAACCATTTGCAGCAACAGGTCTCAGAATTTCTTGGGACAACGTCATGGGTCTAGGTCATTTACATGTGACTCAGAATAAACATTTTTAAGTATTTTACAGAGTTTGGTATTTTCATCAACACAAGTGATCAATAATATTGATCTCATTTTCTTTCCCTCTCCTTTGCTCCCATCAATGACATAAGCATCATAAACCCTCAACAATGTTTTTGTCTGAAAGACCATCAGCTGATTTAGACATTGTAATTATAGAAATTCTTAATTAAAGTAAGCTAAAACAGACATGATTTTACCAAACTAACCCAGTATGTCTTTTGTATTTGTCTTTCTTAAAACAAAATTTACATAGGGTAAAAAATTTATTCTTCATGGTGGACAGTTCCATGGGTTTTGATAAATGCGCAATCATGTATGCATCACCATAGTTGAGGTATAGAATAGTCTCATTACCTAAATAATTCCCTCATATTGCCCCTCTAAGGTCACATGCTCCCCAACCCAAAATACTGAGCCACTTATCTGCTCCATGTTCCTATAATTTTGCCTTTTCCATAATAACTTATAAATGTTGTATGAACAAAGGTTTTCATTTACCTAAGGAAAATACTTAGAAGGGAGTTACATGGTCTTATGGTCAGTGTGTGGTTACCTGTATACAAATCTGGCAACTGTTTATCTAACTGATTGCAATATTTTGTAATCTCACCAGGAACATATAAGTCTTCCAATTGCTGTGTGTGGTTATTTATACTATGTAATGTCAGATATTGGTACATATGTGTGTCCTTTTAGCAATTGTAGTAGGTTTGTAATATAGTCAGATCATGGTTTTAATTTTCATTTGACTAATAATGTTGAGCATCTCTTTATTTGCTCATTTGCTGCATATATCTTTAGAAAAGTATCTGTTGAAGCTTTTGCCCATTTCTTTTTTTTAACTTTTAATTTTTTTTTTAAAGATATGGGGAACAATTCAGGGTTAGGTATATAAATGTTCATTATGCAGGCACCCTTGTTGATGAGGTGTGCTCCCTCTCCCCTAGCACATTCCCTCTTCTGGGAATACTGCCTCGCCCCTCCCCTGGCAGTTTCCCCTCTACTGCCAATCCTTTTCTTATAGTATTACGATAATTATTCAAGGTCTGCTTATGAGTAAGAATGTGTGAACCCCAGTTCTTTGTCTCTGTGATAGAACACTCAGTATTATAGACTTTAAGTCCATCCAGGTTGCTATGAAGTTCATGATTTTGTCCTTCTATATGATTGTGTGATATTCCATCAGGTATATGTACCACTTTTTAAAAATCCAGTCCACTTTTGATGGGCAGCACAGTTGGTCCCACGTTCTTGCTATTGTGACAATGCTGCAATAAACATATATGTGCAGGTATCTTTTCCATAGAGTGATTTGAGTTCCTCCATGTATATTCCCAGTAGGAGGATTGGGGGGTCATATAAAAGGTCAATTTTTAGATCTTTTAGGAATCGCCACACTGTTTTCCACAGAAGCTGTAATAGTTTACACTGCCACCAACATTGTAGAAATGTTCCTTTTCCCTGCATTCTCTCGAGCATCTGTTGTTTTTTGAGTTTTGATGATGGCCATCCTAACTGGAGTTAGTTGGTATTTCAATGTAGTTTGAATTTGCATTTTTTTGATGACTAGTGAAACTGAGCATTTTTTCACATATCTGTTGGCTGCTCATATGTCTTCTTTTGAAAAACATCTCTTCATATCTTTTGCCCACTTTGTAATGGGGCTATTTGTTTTATTCTTTTTGGCACATTTGAGTTCCTTGTAGAGACTAGATGTTAGGCTTTGTCAGTCATACAATTGGGAAATATTTTTTTCCCAGTCTATGGGCAGTCTCCCTGCTCTCTCGATGGCTTCTTTGGCTTTGCAGAAGCTTGTCAGTTTGATGAGGTCCCATTTGTCTATCTTATCTCTTATGGCCTGGGCACTTAGGGTTTTGATCAGGAATTTGTTGCCAGTTCCAATATCCATAAGGGTGTCTGCTGCATTTTCTAAGGTTCTTATAGTTTGAGGTTTCACATTTAGGTCTTTGATCCCAAGAGTTGATTTTTGCATATGGTTATAGGTAGGGATCTTGTTTTAATCTTCTACATGTGGTCTGCCAGTTTTCCCAGCACCATTTACTGAATAGGTTCTCCTCTCCCCAGTGGTTGGTGGTGGAGGCTTTGTCAAAGATGAGTTGGTTGAGAAATTGAGATTTTGCTTCTGGAATCTCTATCCTGTTCCATTTTTCTATATGCCTGTCCTTGTATCAATACCAGGCTGTTTTGATTATTGTAGCTTTATAATAAAGTTTAAAGTCTGGAAATATGGTATCTCCTGCTTTGTTTCTTTTGCTGAGGATTGTACTGGCGATTCATGGTCATTTATATTTCCATATGAATTCCTGTGTTGCAATTTTCAGTTCTGAGAAGAACGCTGCTGGTAATTTAATGGGTATTGTGTTAAATCTACAGATTTCCTTGAGTAGGATGGATGTCTTAATAATGTTGATTCTTCTATGCCATGTACTGGATTTTACTAAAAGTTTTTTCCGGATCTAATGATATAATCATGTGTTTTTTGTCTTTACATCTGTTGATGCATTTAATTACGTTTATGGTCTTACAAATGTGAAACCAGCTCTGCACCTCAGGATTCAAGCCTAGTTGGCCATGGTGGATGAATTTTGAGATTTGTTGTTGGATCCAGTTTGCTAGAATCTTGTTGAGAATTTTAGGATCTATGCCTTTCAAGCATATTGGCCTGTAGTTCTCTTTCTTTGTTGGATCTAAATCTGGCTTGGGTATAAATGTGATTTCAGCTTCATAAAATGATTTGGGGAGAGTTCCATCTCTCTCGATTTTCTGAAATACTTTCAGTAGGATTGGTGTCAGCTCCTTCTTGTATGTATTGTATAATTCTGCTGGAAATCCATCTGGTCCAGGTGTTTTGTTTTGTTTGGTTTGGTTTGGTTTTTGGTTTTTTTGTAGATACTTTTCTTATGACATAGTCAATTTCCTGGATTGTTATTGCTCTATTTGGGTCATGATTACTTCAGGTTTCAACCTGGGGATGTTGTATACTGTCAGAAAGTCCTCCTTTTAGGTTTTTGAGTTTGTTTCCAAACAAGTATACATAGTAGTCTCTAATAATCTTTTTAATTTCTTTGAGGTCAGTTGTGACTTGATCTTTTGTATTTCTGATTGTGCTTATTTGCACTTGTTCTCTGTTTTTCTTGGTCAGTCTAGCTTGTTTTTCTTGGTCAGTCTAGCTAGAGGTTCATCGATCTTATTTATCCTTTCAACAAACCAGCTTTTTGTTTCATTTTTTAAAATATTATCTTTTGTATTCTATGTCCTGAATTTGGGTTTTTGCTTTGGTTATCTGGATGCTTCTGCTGAAGTTAGCGTTTTGGTGGTCTTGCTCTTCCAGTTTCCTTCAACGATTTGTTAGACTGCTAACATGTGATCTTTCCATTTTGTTTATGTGTGTTCATAGAAATATGAATTTCTCTCTTAGTACTGATTTCATGGCATACCAGAGGTTTTGATAAGATGTTTCTTCATTTTCATTTGTTTCTACATATCTTTTAATCTCTGTTTTGATTTCCATGTTGACCCAGGGGTTGTTTAGCATCATGCTATTTAGTATTCATGTCTTTGTGGATTTGGTGGGTACTTTGTGTTGATATTTATTTTTATTCCACTGTGGACTGAAAAGGTGCATGGCAGTATTTCACTCTTATGGAATATGTTTATGCTTGATTTGTGATTGATGATGTGGTCATTCATAGAGTACATTCCATGTGGTAATGAGTAGAATGTATATTCCATGGTTGTTAGGTGGAGTGTTCTGAGGTATCAATTAAGTCCATTTGGCCAAGCTCCATGTTGAGGTTCCAGATGTCCTTGTTGATTTTTTTGTCTTGATGATCTATCTGTCTAGGGTTGTGAGTAGGGCATTAAAGTCCCCAGCTATGATAGTGTTAGAATCAATATCTTTTTTAGTGTACCTAGAAGCTGCTTTATGAAAGTTGGTGTTCCTATGTTGGGTGCATACCTGTGTAGGATGAATATTTCTTGTTAATGGATTGAACATTTTATCATTATATAGTGACCCTCCGTATCTTTTTAAAATTTTGATAGCTTAAAGGGTATTTTGTCTCATATTAAGATCATGACTCCTGCAGTCTTTTGTGTTCCGTTTGCCTGAAACTTTATTTCCCATCCTCTGTCTTTGAGTCTGTGAGTATCCTTTCTGGTGAGATGAGTCTCTTGGCGACAATATATTGCTGCCTAATGGTATTTTATCAGTTTTGCCATTCTATGTTTTTTCAGTGGTACATTTAGTCCATTCACATTCAGGCAAATTATTGAAATGTGAGAGTTCATCCCTGTCATGAGGTTCTCGTAGAGTTTGTTGTTGCTGCTCTTGGTTTGTTTGTTATCTTTCTTTTGATTCGGGGGTTGATTCATGTGTGTTTTATATCTTTTTCCTGAATTCTTGTGAAGGGCACTGTCATTATTTTTTTTCCTTTTTCTATGTTTAATACTTTCTCAAGTGTTTCTTGTAGAGCTAGTCTGGAGGTAGTGTAAGCTCTTAGGGATTGAATGTCTAAGAAATATTTTAATTCTCCATCACTGATGAGTCTTAGCTTAGCTGGGTAGGTAATTCTTGGTTGAAATTGTTTTTCTTTGAGAACTTTGAAGATTGGGCTCCAAGCTCTTCTAGTCTAAAATGTTTCTGTAGATAAGTCTTCTGCTATTCAAATTGGTCTTTCACAGTAGGGAGTGTGACCTTTTTCTCTTGCTGCTTTTAAGATTTTTTATGCCTATTTTGTGCAGGTGAATTACTATGTGTCTAGGAGTTGGTCTTCTCATTTGTTGTCTTGCATGGGTTCTCTTAAACACTTGTTTTTGAATGATCATGTCACTGATGAGATGAAGGATGTTTTCTTGGATAATTTCATGGAATGCTTATTCCAGGGTGGTCTCTGTCTCTCTGCCTCAGGAATTCCAACTAATTTTAGATTTGGCCTCTTGAAAGAATCGTTCATCTCTTAAACGTTTTGTTCTGTCTTTTTAAGCTTCTTGTCTATGTTTTTAACATTTTGCATTAGTTCCATATTTTGGTTCTCAAGCGCTGAGATTCTGTCTTCTGCTTGGCAAAGTCTGCTTTCTATGCTTATCAGTTTGCTATTTATTTCATTCACTGTATTCTTTATGGCTGTTATCTCAGTAATCAATTCCTTCATTCTTTCCTCTTGTCTCTCCTCAATTCTATTTATTCTCTCTATTAATGTCTTGCTATCTGGGTTTGCCAAGTGAACCATTCTGGGGGGCTCCTCATTGTTTGCATTCCGAAGTCTGTATTCTCAGTGTCTGACCTCCCATGGGTCTGTGTGAGACCCATATTCTTCTTTTGGTTTTTCTTCATTTGTGTAGATTTTCCTCCCCTTTTTGCCTCTTCTTTCATTCTGTTTCTCAGGGATGGGGGAGGGTAACTTTTACTTCTGTTTGCTCAATCTCCTATTCTTCCTTATGTAAATTCTTTGGCTTTGCTCAATTCTGCAACTGGACTGTAGGGTGTGGGGGCTGAACTTTCTGCAGTTTTGAGATTTAATTTAGGGGTGAGCTGTGATTCAGAAACTATCTGCAGATCCCAGTATCTGCTTACAGGTGTGTGGAACCCCTGGAGCCCACTTCCCACTGCCTTATAATTAATCCATGCAGTTGGGGTATAGGTTTGCACCCTGAAAACAAAATGAGGTAAGGAAAAGGAAAAGATGGAAAAAGGAATGAGGGGGATGAGAGGAAGGTGGAGAGAGAGAATAAGAAGAGGGAAAACAGCAGTCATACCAACTAACAAATGAAAAGAGACACAAACAAAGACAGAAGTGATAAAAAAAAAAACCAAAAATATATAGACAATCATACAAACACACAAACCAACAAACCCACCCATTGATGTACTCTCCCTCAAAAAAATCCATACACAAACAGGAAGTCTAAAAAATAATATAAAATAATGGAAACAAAGCAAATACAAAAATGTAATCAAAAATAGAAAGAAGAGGAAAATTTTTTTAAAATTCCACAAAATTCAAACAAAAATAAACAAACAAAACCAAGCAGAACAAACAAACAAAACAAAAAACAAAACTCACTCTGAGGCAGTTCCTGCAACTTCAACTTCCTTTCAGCTCTGGTCTCCAGCCCCTTCCCTCTGCAATCAGCACTGGCTGATAGGTTTGCTCTCAGAGTGGGTCAGATGCCCCAAGGACTACTGTGGGAGGAGGTTGGATCAGATCTGGACTCACCTGGCTTGCTGAGGCTTTTGTCAAGTCTCCCTCTCAGATCTTACATGTCTCTGCCTGTCCAGCATGGGGTGGGTGTCTGTCTTTCCAAGTTTGACGAGATAACCTCTTGGTCCCAGGTTGGAGGCTGAGTGGAGCTGGGCAGGGCAATGCAGGTCCCTGCCTGGTCCCAAGACAGAGAAAATGACTCCAGCTTTGTTTCCTCACTTGTGGTGGGGCTCCTCTCCAGTTCTCTGCATCTGTTCTTGCCACAGATCCAGGGCTCCAGCTGCTTTGCTGTTACAGGTGATGGTGTGGTCTGGGCTCCAGGTGATGAAGATCAGCTCTATTCAGCAGGCCTTTCTCAGGAGAATCCTGAGGACAGCAGATAATCCTACACACCATGTCCCCAGTCTCATGGCGGTTGGGCATTGCAGTCTTCTCCAGAGGAGATGCCCAGATGCATGAACATGGGTATCCCCTCAGATGGACTTTCACTCACCCACCGGCACGCACCAACTCACACAGAGAGTCTTTACGGACACTCGCTTTTGTGGAGACTAAAACAGTCTGAACTGTCCTGTCACCATCTTGCTGGGAATCCACTTTTTGCTTGTTTCTAACTGGATCATTTTTGTTGAGTTTAAAAATTCTCTATATATTCTGGATACAAGTCCTTTGTCAATTGTGATTTGCAAATGTTTTCTCATAGTCTGCAAGGCTTTTTAAACTTTTCTGAACACTTGTTTTCATGGCAAATTTTTCAATTTTGTGAAAGTACAATTTATCATTTTTAAAATGCTTTATGGATAACTCTTTGGAGTTATGGAGAAGAATTATTTGCCTAACACAATTTGCTAATATTTTATCTTTGAATTTTTTAAAAGTTTTGTAGCTTTTTAGGTAGCTTTAATGTTTATGAAAGTCTATGATCAATTTTGAGTTGGTTTTATACAAGGTGTGAGTAATAATTTGAACTCCCCCCTTTTTTTACAAATGGATGAATAGATTAATTTTCCAGTGTCATTTGTTGAAAAGGCTATCATTTATTCATTAAGTTGTTTTTTTCACCTTTGTCAAAAAATAGTAGACTACATTAATATGGGTATAATTCTGAACTCTACTCTGTTCCATCAAGCTTTGTGTCTATTCGTTCACCAATTTCATACAGTCTTCATTACCATAACTTTATAATAAGATTTAAAGCAAGGTGGTGTGATAAAATTTATCACATAAATTTTAAAATCAAATTGCTGACAGCTACAAAGAAAAAAAAACTTTTAGGTTCTTGATTGGTATTGCATTGAATCCATAGATCTTTTTAGCCACACTGACCCATGATGTTTTAAGGAACTGTACCCTCCCCAGGCCTGCCTTTTCTGTTTCCACAAATAACAAGAAATACTTCTCCCTCAACCCATTTTCCATCTACCTTCTACTTGCATCTTTCAGTGTCAGTTAAAATACAGTCAGTGGAATGCTCGTGTGGCCCCAGAGCTCGGAGCAGAGGAAGCCTAAGGAACACAAAAGTAAACTAATATAAAACTTAGTAGCAATCTCAATGGATGGTTTATTACTGATCCAGCTTAAATACTCTATACTATACTAGCCTAAAACTGCACAAACCTTAAGTAATCTAAACACATATTCAATAGTAATTTTCTCAAGTTATCAAGTATCAGTAGGTAGCTCTGTTTAAGGTTAAGTTTATGCATCCAGTGATACATCCTGCATTATCTGAGATATCAGGACAGCTGTCCAGATGGTTGTAGCTTTGACATGTAGATTTACAATACCTTGACATAGTGCCAGTTCTTCTCTTTGGGCCCCAAGTCATTTGATCCTTATGCCTGATAAAACATCAAGAGTAACAAGACTATATCTTGGTCCAGCATTAAAATATAACAAGCCCCTTAGAGGGGAATAATTCAAGAAACCACCTTGAATAAAGCAAACTCATAAGATGCACACCAATACAATTATAACAGAAGACTAATATCTCCATTATTTTTAACCCAGTCCCCTTAAGTCATTCTGCTAACAAGTCCTACACAACAGACAATTAAATTGGCCAGTCTTGCACTTCTGCAGCTGTGGCCTTGGGCCCCATCTAATATTCCTTTCTGAAATAGCTATATTTTTCTTTTTGGACCCTCCTAAGGTGAAGTGCAGCGAAGATCTGTTTCCTTTCCCTGCTCATTACTCATCTTACAAAAAAGCCTCTTCAAATTTGAGTTAAGGAGCAGTCATTGTACTTACTATGGTATGAAACAAAGAAGAGATGTGGGAAAGTAAAGATTTTTATTCTTGAGAGCTGTGTATGATTTTTAAAAGAATATCATGAGTGGTAAAACAGAGAGATGGCCAGGGGAAAGGCTTGGAAGTAGTTGCCAAGAGGCTTTAGTGGACCCTATGATCTTTGATTTGCCGTCCTTTGTCCTGTGTCTTTAAATGAAGCTTGAAGATCCAGAAATGGAATTTTATGAGCAGACTCAGACAAATCAATGGAATTTTATGAGCGGACTCAGATAAATCAATAGACTGCAACTAGCAGACTGAACATATTCTACATATAATGGCAGAAAGTTTGCTTTCCCAACCAGGAATTTTGTGTATGTGTGTGCCTTTTCGATGGCTCCATCTCCCTTGTGGTAATGGATCTAACAAGCATTTCAGTGACAAGAAACTGCTTATGGAGCCTAATGTTTCAGCAGGGAGAGGCAAATAGTCTTGACAGTTATACAAAAAAATCTGTGATTGCTGATTTGCTAAATCATCTTGTTTTCCTTGTTTCTCTGTCCTGCCTGGTGCTAGACACACATGATCAAAGTTTGCTTCTTAAATTCCTCTGTTACATTTTAATTTTATTGATAATCCTTCCCATTTCGGATGACTTGTTGCCTTTAGATTGCATTAAAATAATACAATAGTTAACATTCAGGCACCATCCTGCAATGTTGAAGCAGTAGTTTCTCCTAGTTCTTCACCCCAGCGTTGTCAGATGCCATAAACCCCACCTTTTCCCAAATGCCCCCTCATCCGCTGTGGTTTCTCAATGTCTTGAGTACCCAGGAAAAACCCAACCAGTTAGCTCAGATGGTTGGCAAGAACATGCACATTATAATATAGCAATTTAAACATTTAATTTATATTCAATATGCATTGTATATTATAAGCTGGGAGATTATAAATGAATGATGTGTCTAACTTAAAGGTGACCAACTATCAGCTCCCAAGCATCAAAGATCAGAATTATCTTTGGCCTATAGCATTCTCTATAGTGACCTATTTCAAACACCATTTTTGTATCCATTTACCTTGGGAGTTTAGAAGCTCACACCCACCTTTGGCTACCTTTTCCTTCAGTTGTGTATAGGTTCAGCCTAGATGTATGGTAAATCTGTCATAATATTTGGTCTTTCGATTTTAGCTCACCTTCTTGAGGATTGCAGTCTTTCTATGTACATCCTCTATTTAGATCACTTTTAGGTTCTCATGTATAAATTCGTGTGTCATTTTTGATAGAGTAGACTGGTTAGAGCAGGGAAATTTCTGAACTGTAGGAAAAGTACACCTGCTTCCACTATTGCAGCACCCCACTTTCTCAGAATGTTTGTTGTTAAAAACCTACCACCAAGGCAGGTATGTGCTTAGAGACCTTCCTTGGAGCATGCACATCGATAGCCAAGCTTACCTTCATTATATGCTAATCAGCATACTAAATGACATAACCTACAGCATCATGGTAGTTCCTACTCTGACCATTTGCCATAAATTGGGTGGAGGCACAGTTCCAAGAATTGCCCACACATTTCCCAGAAAAATTCACCCACTTAGTATAATATTCCACCACTTCATCATCGTAGTATAATATTCCACCACTTCATCATCACAAAAACCACAAGTCAAAGATTCCTGGACTAAAACTCCTTGGATTCACCTGCACTTAACTATGAAATATGCACTATCCTGATGCTTTCGCTTTTGATGCATTTCCTACTGCTTTGCTACTTGTGACTCACCATGAAATTCTTTTTTGTGGCAAATGCAAGAACCCAGCACACCGTCATCCAACAGCAGTGACAGTATTGCAGCCAGACAGTCTACTTATTCTGGAGGCATGTCTTGCCACAGTAGAATAATTTGAAAAAAGGCCAAGTAAGAAAGTTGGGTCTAAGCCTTGGAGAACCCTGAATACCAACCCAGTGTGAACTCACATTTATTTGGCAATAGAGAACCATTAGAAGTTTTCTGTTTTTTCTTTCTTTTTTATAAAAACATGTAATGATAAAGTATATGGCAAGAATAATCTGGTGAAAGTGTAATTTTGGTTTCATATATGAGACACTCTCCAAGGAAATTGTTTTCAACTTAATAGCATATTAAAAACTGAGGAATAAGTAATCAAAGTAAAATAGTATTCAGCATAATAAAAACAAAAAAATAAGAAATGTTAAGACGAATGAAAAGTATTCCCTGATTGGATAATTAATATCTTCAGTCAATTGGGTGTTAACTATCTCTCCCTCATTTCATTTTCTAAGGAGATTAAAGTTGACTGATGGTGGAAGGCAAAGGAGACAAAGAAGTAAAGGCTGATTGTCATAAACGGGTGACTGAGACTATGGCACCTCATTTGTGATTTTCTCAGTTTTTTCCCTAACAAGAGAAATGTTGGTACGTGGCACAGAGAAAGAAGTGATCTTCTACTCTGTACATGGTAACACCACAGAATTCAGATTATTAAATGTAAGTTAAAAGGAAAAGCTATGTCGACTTCAACATGCTGCCAGAACAAATATGCAAGAAGCAGAGAAAATAAAATAAATAACCTCAAGTATATTTTTATAGACATACAAATTTCAGATATTTGATTATGAGAGGAAGAAAGATGAAAATTAAGGGAATGGGAAAATTTAATACATTAAAAATATTAATATAGTTAATATTCAGTTCTAAAATTCACCTACTCTAACTAATTATATAAAATCCATTTGCAGTGAATTCAAATTAATGCCTAACTTTTCAAACTATAGTATGAGGCCTTAAAATTGCAATTATGTGACTAATCAATTTCAAAAATTGCTGTTACATTTTCTTTTTGTGTGGTTTGGGTTTAAATTATTAATAATACTTGTAGTTTGTTTTACTACTTTTCTTTTTGAGAATAAATGTGCTCTGGTTTCATAAGGGCTAATTACGTTAGTGTTTTAGACATTTATGAGTTTATTTCATAATATTTTGAACTCTTGATGTACCAAGTGCTAGTTTACTAGGCACATTTTCTCTTTCTCTGTGGATTTGCAAAGACAATCAAAGTATATACTGAATCTTAATATCCAATGCATAAAGGGTCATTGGTTGTCCAGAAGGACTTTTCTATCTTTTCACTATTGCAATTGTTTTTTCTTCCCGAAAAAAATTTTTTTTTTAGTTGGAGTGCAGTGGAGATTGGAGCCTGGAGTGCAGTGGCATGCTCACAGCCACCCCAGTGTCAACTTGCTGGGATCCGGTGATCCTTCTGCCTGAGCCTTCCAGGTAGCTAGAACTACAGGCATGCACTACCACACCCGACTAATTTTTATTTATTGTAAAGAGGAGGTCTCGTCAAGTTGCCTGGGCTGGAATATTTCTTAAAATGCTAATTTAATCATATGTGACTCAATGGAGAATGGAGTCCTAGTGCTTCAAGAATAATGACTAAGCCCACTGGAAATTGTAGAATGCAGCGCTCTGTACCCACTTGGGTGACCGTAAGAGGAAATTTGCAAGGCTGGAGCTGGAGAACAGAATAAATTAATAGGCTAGAGGTTAGACTCTATTACTCACCAATATAAAGAAAAGAGAATAGAGAAAACAAACCAGAACCTAAAAGAACCTTTCTCATATGGTACTAATGTCAGAATTTAGCACACACACAAAGGATTGAGGATTAATTCTATCCCCAGAGTCCAACTGAGAAATCATTAACATTGCCAGAAGCTGTCTCCTCATGACATTAAGCATCTGTTTAGAAATTAATATTTTAAATTGACATTTTAGAATGACTTTTTTATTAACAAAATGCAGATCAATTTTTTAAATGTATCTGTTTAGTTAAAGCAAACACACACACACACACACACACACACACACACAGATTTTTGTGTTTTATATTATTATAACTCTTCAATTTCCAGTCCCAAACTCTCTGTGCTCAGGATACCAATCAGATATGCTGATAACTAAATAGTTGAAGCATATGATTAGACATATATGGAAACACATACACATGTGTAAAAACACACACACATACGAACTCAGTAAAAGAAAAAAAGAATTGGGTATTTTGCTTGATTTGTGGAAAATGCCACAAAGACTCTTTTCTTGATAGTAATCAAAAATAAAAACAAAGTAGAAGTGGTTTATTTAAACTAATCTATGAAGCATACATTTTAAACTGCTTCACGCTGGACTTCCAGAGAAACAGGTTGTGTAACTAATAAGTTATCAATGGGAATTACGGAAAAAGTGACCTGGAGCAGCAGAAATTATGAGGAAGCCTCTAATCTATCCCTCAGCAACCTTGTAAGTAAATGTCATGTTTGACAAAGTAGTTCATGTTGAGAAACACCATCTGTGAGGAATATTAGAAACTAGGAGGAGATGTCATGCTTGATAAAGCTGGTAATGCCGATACTTATCAGGAGAGTCAGCTCACATTTTTAAAGCTTAGGGGAAAGATATTCGAGAGAAGAAAATGATAAGTTTGAAGAAAACACCTGAGACCACTGCTATTGAAAAAAAGGACATGAGAATCATTCTGTATAAAAATGTTTTTCATTCAAAAGAGTTATTTGTACTTCTCTTAAGGGACTATACCTTCTAATGTTTAACACTTTTCTCTGCTTTCAGCTAAAATTTTTATTTGCCCTTTGACACTCATTAAATGCTGTTTCCCAGCACAGACATCAGCAACAGCAATTTAAAAATAATAAGAAACTAACAAGCTTAGTTTCTTCATTTTGGATACCCCATTCAATTTAATAAATATGTTTAGAGAGGTGATTCTGAGTCAGATTCTGTGCTGGACATTACAGGCTGCTATAAATTAAATGGGTATCTCCTCCAAAACTCATGTTAAATTTTGATTCTTAGCATGACAGTATTAAGAGTTGGGACTTATAAAAGATGATTGGGCCATTAGGATCCTGCCCTTATGAATGAATTCATGTCCTTGTCTTGGGAATGAATTCGTTATTGTGGGAGTGGGTTCACCCTCTCTTGCATGTCTCCACCCCTCTTCTCCTCTCTCTCCCCCCTCTCTCTTTTTCACCCTCTACATCCTCTGCTATATCTTTGCTCTTCACCAGGTGATGCCTTCTGCGTATTGTAATGTAGCAAGGAGGCCATCACAGATGCTGGCACCTTAATATCAAACGACCCCGCCTCCAGAACAGTGAGCGAATAGATTTCCGCTCATTTTTAATCATCCATTCTGTGGGTCTGTGGTATTCTTGTCATGGTTGCACAAAACAGACCAAGACACAGGCACTTGCTTCCCCTCAGGAAGCTCAAGATGTAATATAGATGCACACACAAAAAAAGTGTCTCATTACAACTTCATTCTGTAAATTTCCACAGTGAGTAATTTCTGTTCAGGAAACTATAGTGGTTGGTTTGACACTAAGATCTCACAGGAGCTGTGTTGTGGAAGTTCTTCAGGTAGCAAGAGTCAAGTTAGAAATATGTGTGGTACACCAACTTCATAAAGACACCCGTATTTCACTGAAACACGAGACTGCACAAGTTTCTCCAACAATCTTCGTAAATGCATTTTACATACCTGTAGTTGTTTGCAAAACAACAATGTTAACATTCAGCCATCTCCGCTTAATTACAAATTCTATGTTGGTGGTGACAACGCTTTGTTTGTCGTTTAATTTCCAGCAATTAAGACACATTTACTAAGTTCAAAATCAGTAAACTGACAGACTGTTTTAAAAGACCCTTGGTTATGTTTCCCGATACAGTTGTCCTGATACCCACTCTATAAATAATTATACTTTCTTTACTAAAAAAATGAAAAAGACAAATTATGTCTATTAAGAAAGTTGTACTAAGGGTTGTCTGTTTTGTAGAAAGATGAATCTCTCATATTGCAACACATGAAACATACAATGCTTTCAGAGTTCTTGTAAGAAAACTTACTTTAATGAGTATTTGCTCTCTTCTTACTGGGGCTATAAAATGGACAGGAAACTCTTCACCCAACTTACTTCAAATGGCTTAAAGTAATTAAGAGCACAACTCAACAAAACAATTTTTTCCTGTCCAGAGATGTGACAAAGGAATTTAAGAACCTCTGAATGCCTCCCTTTGAAACATTTCTTCAGTGTGAAAGTAAAGCTTTTATTACTTTCTGAAACTGGCAGTAAGAACTGCTCAGATGTTTAGGAAACAAAACAAAATTTCTCATCAATCAAATGACTAAATATGTCAGTAGAGGGATAGATTTAGTGCAGTTCTTATCTAATTGTTTAACATCATTTGGCTAGAGGTCGAAGGGCAATGGAAAGTGTTTTGGCTCTGACTGAAATTTCCTATGTCATAAAATTTCCCTTCATTTCTTATTTGAAATAAAAGTAAATTTATCTAGGATATTGGTCGGCACTTAAAACTTTGAGTAACTACAAAGGGATTAGCAAATATGGAAAGCATAATTAAACAAGTCGATACTATTTGCTGGATGCTTTCTGTATACCAGAATGTGCTGGTCTTGGGGGAACAACACTGACGATCTTGGAGCTACATTTAGTTATGTGGAATGTTGCAAGTGCCCTACTAGCTCAAAAACACTGGGAAGATGTTGATAATATAATTAAATACATGGCTAGGGAGACAAATACAATCATAATAACCCAGCCTCGGTACTTAGAGTTGTGTTAAAAAAAAAGAATGCTCTGGAATTAGGAACTCCTGTCCTACAGATGCCATGAGCATGAAGAATTTTATAAAAGTAAAGGTGAGTATCTACAGTAATTCAATATAAGATCAATTTTATTATTTTAAAGGCAAACATGGTGATGGAAAAATTGCTTCATCTTTCAATAAGTTATTTAAGATACAGTCTATAAAAGTCTTGCTGATGTGTATGCACTTATTAGAACAGGAAACAGTCATATACAGGCATACATCATTTTATTGTACTTTGCCGTATTGTCCTTCACAGATATTGTGTTATTTCACAAATTGAAGGTCTATGGCAACCCTGAATTAAGCAAGTCTATTTCCAATAGCACATACTCCATATCTCTGTGTCAGCATCTTTTTGCAATAAAATACCTTTACAATTAATGCTTGCACATTGTGTATTAGATACTATACTACCAAACACTTAATAGAGCAAAGTAAACAGAACTTTTTTATGCACTGGGGAACCAAAAAGTGACTCACTTCGGTGTGTTGTCCATTTGACTGCATTGAACTCCCAGTATCTCCAAGGTTGCCTGTATTCAGTAAAGTGGAGAGGAAAAAGAAATTAGACACTTTGCATTATAGTCATTTTGCTATTAGAGCCAATTATTTTTAGTGCAACTTGCCCAGTTCACGTGTGCGTTGGATAAGACAGTGAGAGATCACATCTAAATACCTACTTTGATGACTTTTTGTGACTATTAGAACAATACATTATACACAATAGACAGTCAATAAAATCAATGATGAAATGATTTTCATGAATAGGATTCCCGTCTCTTGCTCTTCACGTTCTATTATGGCCCCTCTCCTCTTCATAACCTTCTATTCTTTTTTACTCCTTTCCCACTTCAGAAAGCAGGTCTAAAGTACATAGTGGCTAGACCATGGTGATCTTGAATGTTGCTCCTAGGCCAGTGTTTTATGTTTTACCTGGAAGCAGCTAGTATGAGAGGTGTGGGGGGGATCTATTTTTGGTTAAGAATTGAATACACAAGGGTTTAAAATGCCTCCTGATCACCACATCTCACAGAATTTATTGATCCGTTGAGCGATGCAATTCACAAAGAAAAAGTAGGCAACTGTGAAGGAAGGGAGAAAAAGGCACAGAACCACAGTCCCATATAGCTATTCGCGTTAACCAGAAAAACGGGGTGGTAACATCATGCAAAACATACATGAGGGAAAAAAAATCAATTAGGGATCATTGTTCCAAGACTGCATGTGTACAAAACTAAAATCCTTCAGTTATATGGAATAGTGGCTAGGGAAAAAGAAATGGGCACATGAAATATGCAAAGTAAATAAACAATGCATCTTTAAAAGGTATGCTAATGTGTATGTAGTCTATGTGGAATTGTCACGCATTCAGTGCTGTCTCTGGATCCAGTCTTCAGAAATTTCTTGCCTTTCAATCATTGCCTGCATTTGGACAGTGTGTATCCTGTGGCTTATTTTCTCTGAACTTTATTATTTTTGAGAATTAGTCTGATTAACTTGATCAATGTAAAGTACTTTCTTCCTCTCTATATAATCATTATCTAATTATTATTAACTAGCTTTTGAGGCATATCTTTAAGAAAGTAGTCAAAATGTGAAAAAAACCAACATTTCCAATGCTATTCCATCATCTTTGGGCTTCCATATTTTCTGTTGAGAAATTAACAGTGATTGCATCACTGCCTTTAAGGTAATATGCTTTTTTTTCCCTGCATACTTTTAAGGTTTTTACTTTCTTATTAGATTTTTGCAGTTTTATTATGGCATACGTAAAAGTTTTACTTATTTATTATTTGTGTGTTTATTCTATTTGATTTGGCAGTCTTAATGATATCTTTCATCAACTTTTAAAAATTCTTGGTCATTATCTTATCAAATATTGTTTCTGTTCTAATCTCTATTTCTTTAAGAAGCCATTTACATACCTTGAGATTGTTTTAGCCTCTCCTTTTGTGTTTTCCACTTTTCTCTTAGTGTTTTCATCTTGATGCTTTCCTTTGAATCTATTTTTACTCACTGATCTTCTATAGTGTCCGATTTTCTATTATGCCCACCTAGTACAGTCCTAATTTAAACAATCCCAGGATTTGCATTAGTTCTTTTTGTATAAATTGCAATTCTTTTTTAGTATGCCAGTTTTTCCATGTATTTTCTTATATTAATTGTGGTTATTTTAACATCATGCAAGATAACTCCAATATCTGGATCATCTGAAAATCTGTTTCTGTTATCTGTTTCTCCTTTAGGTTCTGACATTTAATGTAGATGTTTCATCTGTTTGTTTGCTTGTTTGCTTGTTTAGTGAATACTGGACATTAAAACTAACAAATTGTATGGGTTACAGCAACTCTTTCGCACATGGCGAGCAGTTTGAGTGAAACACATCATATTAACCTAATTAAGACTTGTTCTTCTTGTGGAAAAATAATTAATTTTGCAAAATAAATTACAGAAATTGTATAATTGTTGAAATTTGTCCCCTAGAAAATTTTGTGCAGCATTTGAATGTGTCAACAGAAAAATTCTGACAGAACTTACCACAGAATAACCAGAAATAGATGTTTTGTATTTTAATTGTTTCACATTTTAAAACATATAGTGCATAATTATTTCTGTATTTAGGTTGATTACTTATTATCATTTTTCTTATTTATTATGTGACTCAATTAAATCTCAAATCATAGCATATCAGTCTTTAAATGGGCTAAAGAGCTTCCTGCTCCTTCTTACTCCTGGGGTGTGAACCAGATTCTTGGGAGTTAAATCCAGGATTACCACACACCTCTTCTCTATCTCCTATTTTGTCTTTATGACAATGAGGGAAGCAGAATCAAATACAGATTTTGCATATGTCAAGAATGGGGTAAGTACAATGTATTTAAATACCTATGACATGCTACAGATTGACTGGTTTATAGCTTAGCAATTTTGCTAAGTCAAAACCTGGGTCCACATTGGTTATTAGAAGAGCTGAAATCTGGGAAATATTTATATTAAAAATTTTTTTCAAACTCAAGACAGATAAACAGTGACAAGTCTGTTTTTCCTTGGGGGTGGGACTTCCCCAGGTCTTAGGAAATGATTCTGTCAAAAAGATCAACCACTTCATATGCTTCATGTGTCACCAGAAATGCCGTATTTTTTTCTATGAGATCATATGTGTGCATATATCACAAAATATGTAAGATTTAGATGTGAAATCCATTTTCCATATGGTTTGTATTTTTAACAATCACTCCCTCTCTTCCTCCAAACACTAGCGTAGTAGAGTATATCAAATAACACAACTAGAGTTCTTTTTTATGTTATATGTATTTATATCTATATCCTGACTAGAGCTTGTAGAATAATATAAATAATATTTAAGTAATCTCAGTTCTTGCTATGCATATACATTTGCTGAGAACTCTTCTGAGTTTTTTGCTTTCAGTTACTTGGTGAACTGTTGGTTCCAGATAGATAATCTTTATCATATAAATAACATATTCTTATGATACTCGTTTTCAGGTTTTACTGGAAACAGTTTGTATACTTTTTCATGATTGCTATTGTCTATGATATGAAAATGCATCTTTTTTCTTCCACATGATCTAATTACAGAAATCAACTTCCTAATATTAAATTAACTTGTGAACTTTTTTTTACCAAGTAAATTATAATTATAATATACTGTTGAATTGTATGTACAGCAATTATTCTAAAATTATTATGCTGTCAGATTGTATGTTTAGCAATTTATTTAAAAATTATTGGTGATTATTCTGTAGGCTTCTTTTGGAAATAGAATTAATTTTGCAAAATAAATTATAGAAACTGTATAATTGTTATAATTTGTTCCCTAGAAAAATTTTTGTAGCATTAGAATGAGTCAACAGAAAAATCTGACAGAACTCACCACAGAATAACCAGAAATAGATACTTTGCATTTTAATTATTTCACATTTTAAAACATATAGTGCATAATTATTTCTGTATTTAGGTTTATTACTTATTATAATTTTCCTATTTGTTACGTGACTCAATTACATCTTAAGTCATAGCAGTCTATGATTCCTCAGAAAGTCTATGTAAGTCTCTGTATGTCTAAGCTCTGATTCTGACACGCACTCACCTCTGGCATCTGGGCATATTCATTTGTGCCTTTAAACCTTATTTTCTTCTCTTTAAAATAGGAAGATATAATGCTGTTATATCATACGGTTGTTTAAGAATTATATAATATCATGACTGGGAAGTGCATAGCAATATCTAGTACCTGGTAAGCACTGAGGAACTGTTACAAGTTAGTTACATAAAGTGTTTGTCCCTAAGCCAGCTCAACCAATAGTCACCACCTCTTGAATAGGGATGTCTGAGTTTACAGCCTTTGTTGGAAACTGTTAAGCAAGTAAGCCATGTCAATGTCCATGTCTCTGCCGACATTTTTTTAACATGGTATTTAAGGATGAGACGGGTTTGGTGGCTCAGCCTATAATCCCGCGCCTTTGGGAGGCTGAGGTGAGTGGATTGCCTGAGCCCATGGGTTCGAGACCCGCCTGGGCAACTTGACGAGACCTCATCTCTACAATAAATCAAAAAAATCAGCCGGGCGTGGTAGCGCATGCCTGTAGTTCCAGCTACTTGGAAAGCTGAGACAGAAGGATCGCCGAAGCCCAGCAGGTCGAGCATTTTTTTATAAGAAAAAATTTTAACTTTCAGAACCAAATAACAGTGGTGCCTCTTGCACATGCCAGGCCAAGCTTTTATTCTGAAAATTTGAAGGATTTGAGCTGAGAAGTGGTCTGTCCTGAGCTGTGGTTTCAGGATTTCCTATGTGACAGTAGTGAACACACAAAATGGGTCGAGGAGGGAGAACGGAGGTGGCCTAACTCAGGAACTGGCCTGATGGTATGAAAATGGAAGGGAAGGACTAGAAAGAGAAGATCTGTGGATTCAGATGGTACAAGTATTGACAAAGTATTATACTCACACACCGTGATGGGGAGGGAAAATAAAATTTGAAAACGTGGCTCCAGGAATCTTTATCTGAATAAATGGAAATGTTAGAAATGTCACTAACTGAAACCCAAGATAAAACTAATTTTGGATGATGAGATGATTGTGTGTGTATGTGTGTGTGTGTGTGTGTGTGTGTGTGTGTGTATGTGATTTGACCTTTAAGTGTTAAAATATTATCCAGAGAGGTAATAAGCTGTCAATGATTTGTTCATAACTATTGTCAATGACTAAAACTGTACCTGATATATGGTAAGTATGCATGAATTGACTGAATAACACTTTGCAATAACTTAAGAATACATATACAGGTTAAAATGCTATTTGCCTTCCAGACTGTATGTATTTGCCATCAAAGGGATTTATCATAAAACTTGAAAAGCACTTATTAAAATCAGTTAATAAGTAGATACCTCCAAAAGCCAATTTAAAAAAAAAAAAAAACAGGAGTGAGTGGAGTTTTTTCTTACCAGATATCGAAGCACTCTATAATTCCATAGTAAATAAAACATGGTAGCAATAGTTCAGGAATGAGCTTTATTATCCAAAAACTCAGAAAACATTCATTATTATGGAGGAAGGAGGAAACAAATTGTGTATGTAAATATTTATGATTTATTTTTTCAAATTTAACAGGGAAGCAAGGGCCATTCCCCAGAGAGCATGAGACTATCCTTTTTAGTGTTGTTGTTTATGAGTCATCGGTTCACGCTGCCACTCAGGCTGGAGTACAGTGGCACGATCACGGCTTATTGCCATGATGACCTCCTGGGCTCGGATGATCCTTCTGCCTCAGCCTCCCGATAAGCTGGGAATGCAGGCACGTGCCACCATGTCTGGCTTATTTATTTATTTATTTATTTGATACTAGGTCTCACTATGTTGCCCAGGCTGGTCTTGAACATGTGAATTCAAGCAATCCTCCCACCATAGCCTCCCAAAGTGCTCGGACTACAGGTGTGAACCACCATACCTAGCCGAGACCATCGTTTTATAAAATGGCTGAGGCGTGAAGGCAGATAGTTTTTCTCTGGTTTATTTCGTACCAGAATAAATTTCAGATGTATTACTAAGCTAAGCATTAAAAAGGACAGCAATGTTAATAAGGAACAAGATGATGGGGTGGCCACACACACACACACACACACACACACACACACACACAAAATAGCAAATAGTTTATCCACCAATGACAATAGCCTTTAGAAGTCTCAAGGGTTTATTTAAGAAACTGCAGCAACACAGTGGAACAAAACAACAGAGAACAACCACATTAAAAGGAATGCTTGGGAGGTTGGCATACCTGAGATGTCTGAACACAACTGGCAAAAAATAAAAAATAAAAAGGACAAGAACTGTCAGTATCAGCCATGAAGCTATAGAGAAAAGAGAACTCTTGTATCCTTTTTGTGGGCATTTAATTTTGGAAAGCAATAGGAAGGCTTCCCAAAAAAATTAAAAATAGAACTACAATATGATACAGCAATCCCACTACTGGAAACATATCAAAAGAAAACGAAATCAGTCTGTCAAAGAGAAGTTTATGCTCCCATGCTCATTGCAGCATTGTTCACAATAGCAAAGATGTGTAGTCCATACTTAGTGCTACAGCTAGTATGATTTCATCTATGTAAATATGTGCATGCATGTGTGCCCACTCTGAAGGTGTGCTTGTGCAGGTGTGTCAAAGTACTCGTGTATGTACACATACAGAAAATATCTAGAAAGACACTCAAGGAACTGAGAATGGTAGCTATTTCAAGTATAGGGAAAGAAAGACTCGGAAGTGAATAAAAAGTGCACTTTATATGTTATATGTGTGTCCTTACTCTTCTTTAGAAAGGCGATGCATTTACCTTTGGAATAAAAAATGAAGGCTTTAAAGGTGAATGAATTAAATAGGTAGTTGTTTGAAAGGAGATGATGACTGTGAAACCTCTGAAATTAGAAGACATAATTTAACAGAGTGATAAGGTTTTTGTTTCTGAGATTATCCTTACTGGTGAATATATCATCATCCATTATAATGAATGTGTCTGTACATACCAATGAACAAAATTTCATGTTCCAACAATTTCTGAATAATACCTTATAACATATAACTCATCAAATTATGGAACTTTAGTCATTCATTTTCTATCTCATTGGAAATAATTGCAGATTCTTCACAAAGTCGGTTGTTACTCCTAGAGACTTCAGCGAATTAAAAATGAGTTTGACAGACAGGCTAACACAACTACCTAGAAGCGAGGGGATTATATCTCCAGTTCAGGTTTACCTACTAATGGGTAACTTATTTACATATTACATTTGAAGATAGAGACTAAGTATACTAGATACACTTTTGAGAATTGCTAGATTTAAAGAGTTCTAGAATCTCATCCAACTATGAACTTATGAATTTTGCATCTCTGAGTAGAATTGCTTCCTTAAAATAAAAGCCTAGACCTAACTTCTTCTCCAAACAGATCCTTTTCTTGGTGTAAGAGCCTCCAGAAACAGATCTCAAAAAAAAAAAAATCAAGTTAGAGTAGCTTATTTGTTTCAGAAAATGACAGTAAGGTAGTAGAATCTTAAGATGCGGAATAAAAGGAAGCCAAGAAGACTGGTGTGCTATCAGGTCAACTGTTACCATGGGCAGTGGAACTCAGTCTCATTAGTGATTAGTTGAGGAAAGGCGACTATACACAACGCCCGGGACCCTCATTCTTTGTGGGCTGTGACTGGTGTGATCATGCTTCTGCACTTTGTTTTACCCTCAGTAAAGTCCAAGCATGCTCCCAAAGCTGGGAAAAAATGTCCTACAGAAGAATCTTACATAGTCCCACGTAAGCAGCTACAGCATATAGGGATATTTGCTCAGGGTATAAGACAAGACACTGACACAACTGATATATTTAAATTCCTCAGTCTTCATCAGGTATCAAGGGGTGATCAGTCACAAATACATAACAACAACAACAACAAAAGACTGTAACAAGAGTTTCAGTTGATGCAAATGTAGTAACTGATGGTGCCTTTATCTTCAAAGCTATAACTGCTTTTCACCCTCTCTGTCCTCTCCCACACATTCTATATTCCCATCACCCTGACTATCCTTCTGCTGGTTAAGGTTGTTTGTTCGGTGAAGTAACCCAGATGTTTGTTCTTGAGTATCTGATCCCTTGGTTACCATGTTCTTATAAGGCCATGGATGCTGCAAGTACTCCCTCATGGTCTCTCCCAGATATGGACACACCAAGAGGCACTTCTGTGAATGCTGTAAGTTCCAGACGTACACATCTGTGTAGCCATTATACAACCAAACCCCTGTTCTTTAGAGTAAAAACAGCAACTTGTCATAGTAACTCCTCTGTCTGCTAATCTCCTAGCACGAAGAGCCCAAAATGATCAGGTAATAGCTATAGCTTTAAGTATTAGAAGGAAATAGTTGTAACTCACTTACCACCAAATACCTTGTTGCTCTTCTTAAGAGGCAGAAGTGCATTGAGGTCTCAGCATCAGTCTCTGCTAATAGGTTGAACATTGAGTTCCACTGGTAGCTCTAGTCTTGCCTTTTCTTTTTTTTTTAAAGCAGGATTTATTGAGAGGACAGAAAAACTTCCACAGTGGGAGGGGACCCAAAAGAGCTGCCCTCTAGTCTTCTCTTTGGTGAGAAGGATCTCGGGCAGTTGAACTCATGCATATTTTCCACCCTGACGACCACAACTTTTTAATCATGGTCCCACCGTGAAGCACTGGTCTTGATTTTGTCCTCGGGTAGGCAAAAACAAGGTTATTCACCTCCACTGGACAAGTTATCTTACGTTGTATTTTTTTTTTTTTTTGTCTCCCTTTGGTACTTGCTCTTTGATGGGCGCTCATATAAATTTCAAAGATCTACACACTTCAAGTTCATCGACCCATAGAAGTTCTTATCTCGGAAATTTCAATCTTGCTCTTTTTTGGGCTCCTTCCCAACCAGACAAGACATTGACAGCTGTCCTAAAATCTATGTGTATTCCTATTTCAGGCCACTTCTCTCTTTATTCCAACTTGATGACCTATTTCAGCAAACTGTGGCTCAACCCTTTGTTTTTATAAAGTTCATTGGAACCCAGCTAGACCTATTTGTTTACAATTGCATATGGCTCCTTTCATATTACTAGGGCATAGCTGAGCGGTTGGGATAGAGATTGAATGACCCATAAACCTAAAATACTTATTATCTGACTCTTTAAGAAAAAGGGCTGTTGACCTCAGACTTAGCATATTGCTAGAATCTTTTTTTTTTTTTTTTTTTTTGAGTTGGAGTCTCACCCTTTTTGCCCAGGCTGGAATGCAGTGGCACACTCAAGGCCACCACAATCTCAATCTGCTTGGCTCAGGCGATCCTTTTGCCTCAGCTTTCCATGTAACATGCCACCACACCCAGCTATTTTTTGTGATTTATTGTAGAAACGAGGTCTCATCAAGTTGCCCAGGCTGGTCTCAAACATCTGGGCTCTGGCCTCCCAAAGTGCTAGATCTATTGGTTGCCTATGTTGAACAGTTTCACCATTGTCTGCTCATTGAATCTCTAGTAGTGACAGGGTCCCTGTGAGGTGGGGTCTCTTGATTGCTCTTCCTTCTTGTCGGCACATTACATTGCTTAAGTTCATCTGGTCTCTACCATTTTAGTGTAACCAACCAGCCTCTGCCATTCTAGAATTGTGCTATTCCCACCGATACCAAGAAGCCCATTTCCATGGCAGTATGCATCACTGTGCCCCTAGACTTGTACAGTACACAGTAAGTTACTTAACAATGCTGATACTCGCCTCACTAGCACATTTTGCTAGTGAAGATCGACTCTATGTGCTTTCCTAGGAAATATGGCCATTTGGGTGGATCCTCTGTTGTTGCATAATAAATCAATTTTAGCGTGTTATTCAAGTCCTTTTATTCATTAATCAATATTCTCCCAAGACAGTTCTGACATCTCTTTATTTTCAATATACCACTGTTTTCTTTAAGCTTTAATGATCTGTTCCACCAGTGTGCTGGGACTAGCTATTCTGCCAGGACATCAACCCCAAGTTACAGAAAAGTGCCCCGATATCAATTAAATTGTCATTGCTAATCTTTATAATCTTTCCATCCACCAGGTTCAGCAAATTCCTAAGCTGTACCTGGCTCTGTGCATTCACGCTGTCCAGTTCCTTTAGCAAGTTAGTAAACAATATATTTCCTCCTGTAACAGGGGCAGGACATGCAAACTTGAGACATACTGAGACTTGACATTAATCATTACTCATACAACGGTAAAAGGAGAAAAGTCTTGATGAGGCGAATAAAATGTGAGGCAACAACCACAAGTAAGGACTTGCATGATCTCCTGTCAAAGGGGGCCTGATTTTTTTCTCCAAGAAGGAAACCATTTCTGCCTTCTCAGAGGATTCAGGGAAATCTGAATGCGCTGGTGCTCTCTGGCATATCCATCAGGGCCTCCAGTCCCTGACCTCAGGATTCTACTCCTTCCTCATCTTGCATTCTGACTATAGCACAGGAAGCTTCTTGGGACTGTGCATTCAGCTATCCTTGAATGCCACTTTCACAGTCACATTCTGGACCCGACTTTCAGCACAATCTTCCAGCCAGTTGCAGGACCTTAGTGCCTTTTGGGTAAGATTGAGAGGCATTGCAGAGTTTTGGTAAGATAAATAATTCATGTAACTCATGCTTCCATAGGAAAACTTTGGCTATTGTGGCAAAACATTGAATGAATGTGGGCAAGGACAAAAACAAGGTGGTGAGTTAGGAGGTGCTTGCTCTAAGACAATTGAGACAGAAAGGTAGCTAGTATGAGTGGTGACAGCACAAGTGGTTGAAGTGGCCGTATTCTGGACATACTCTGAAGCAAAAGCCAACATGATTTGCTAATGGAGGTAATGTAGGATGTGAGAGAGACTGGAGAAAATAATGGCTACAGAGTTCTGTCGGGAGCAGCTCAACCCCTCAACTGAGATGGTGAAAACTGAAATTCAGCTTATGGGTTGAGGATGCCGTTGGATCTCTAAGCAGGAAATAAGAGGAGTGGTCTGGTATAGAGAACTACATTTAGGTCAAGCCAAAGTCAAAGGAGAAAATACAGGGAAGCACAGAGATCTCAGGGCTGAGCTCTGGGCCATCCTACCTCAACATGTCAAAAAAACAAGGGAGAAGAAACAGGGAAAGAGAGGATGAGCAGTCAGAGGTGGAAAATAAAGAGAGCATGATATTTAATATTTTCCTGATAAATGTATCTGTATAGAGTATTAACAAGCATAGTGCACTTACTAAATGCTGTGCTCTTTCTTTATATTATTTTATTTCATTCTTACATACTAGGAAGTAACGTTATAAAGTACTACTCTTTGTGTGTTACTTATGAAGAAAGTAAAGCCTTAAATGTTAAGCCATTTGTCCAGCTCAAGATGCTAGAAAGTAAATGAAACTGATTTGTCCTGACCATCCATAATTCAAGTGCCTGAGATTTCATATTCTAGAACGAAGTGGCTTTTTTACTCTGTGTCCCCCACAAATTGATTTTTACATTTGATTATCTGTTTTATCATCTATCAGCATCTTAATAGTGGAAAGGAACTTAAAGCTCATCTAGCCAACCCCAATACATTAATTTCACATTACAGGTACAGAAATGAAGACTAGAACTTGCAATGTAGCATAGTTGTTAAAATCTCAAGCTTCTGAGCTAGATTGCCTAAATTCAAATCCTAATTTGCCATTTTATATGTCTTTTTTTTTTTTCGAGTTGGAGTCTCACTCAGTCACCCAGACTGGAGTGCGGTGGCCGCTCCTGGCCACCGCAGCCTCGACCCGCTGGGCTCCGGCCATCCTTCCGCCTCAGTCTTCCAAGTAGCTGGAACTACAGGCGTGCGCTACCACGGCCGGCTAATTTTTTTTTTTTAATTTATTGTAGAGTTGAGGTCTCACCAAGTTGCCCAGGTGGGTTTCAAAACTGCGGGCTCAGGCAATCCACTCACCTCAGCCTCCCAAAGCGCAGGATTACAGGCTGAGTCACCAAGCCCGGCTAGTCTTTAAGTGACCTCAGTGAAGTGAAATTATCCAATTCTTTATTTTCTTATTTGTAAAACAGACTACACCTACTTTACATAATTTTTATGATTCAAGGAGTTAATAGGTATAAAACAATTAGAACAATGATAGTTATTATTAACATGGTTATTATTTTATAGAACATTTTGACACAATTCATATACTATAAAACTCACGCTTTAAAAAGGGTACAATTTTATGCTTATTAATATAGTTACAAAGTTATATAACCATCACCAATATCTAATTTCAGATATTTTATACCCCTAATATAAAGAACATACTGATGGGTAGTCATTCATTAGTCTCTGTTCCTGTGAAACCCCGGCAGCACCAATCAACTTTCTGTCTTTATGAACTTTCCTATTCCAGATATTGCATGCAAATGGAATAATATAATATATGTAATTTTATGTCTGGCTTCTTTCACATAGCACACTATTTTCAAAATTCAAATATCTATGTTATTGCATGCATCAATATTTCATTTCTTCTTATGGCCACATAATATTGCACTGTACAAAAATGATATATTTGGTCTATAAATTCATCACTGGTGTATACTTGGGTTACTTCCACCTCTTCGTTATTATAAGCTATACTGACATATTAATATACAAGTTCTTGTGTGGGCATATATTTAAAATTTTCCTGAGTACATATCTAGAAATGGAATTGCTGAGTCATATGGTTATTCTAATATTAAATTTTTGATATTCCGTAAGACGGTTTTCTAAAGTGGCTGCACCATTTCTCCATTCCCAACAGCAATATGTTAGATTACCAACTTCACCATGTTTTCACCAACACTTATTCTTGTCTATCTTGTTTAGTATAGCCATACTAGAGAGTATGGTGTCATACCTCATTATAGTTTTGATTTCCATTTCCCTAATGACTACTGTTGTTGGGCGTATTCCCATGTGTTTGTTGCTTCCTGTATGCCATTTTTGAAGAAATGTCTATTCAAAAGCTTCGCCGAAATTGTGGTTAGGATATTCTTTTTTTATTATTCAATTGTAATAAATATTTCTTTCTGAATTGTTTTTTCATCTTTTTGGTAGTGTCCATCGAAGCCCAAAATTTTTATTTCGAATGAATTTTAATTTGTCTGTTGTTTTTCTTCTGTCGATTGATGTTTGGGGTTCATATCTAAAAAGACATTGCCTCGTTAATGTCATAAAGGTTTAATTTACACCTATGTTTTCTTCTAAGAATTTAACAGTTCCATTCTCAATTGTTAGATATTTGATAAATTCTGAGTTAATTATAGTATAAGGAATGAAGTATGAATCCAACTTTATGTGTTTTCAAATACATATTCAATGTTCACATTACCATTTGTTAAAAAAAGACTATTTGCTCCTTATCAAAATGTCTAAACATATTAGTTAATAAATAGTCATAAATGTAAGAATTTATTTCTGGGCTCTAAGGTCTATCTTATGTTTCATGTGTCTATCTTTATTCCAGTACTACACTGATTTGATTGTTGTAGTTTTGAAGTAAGTTTTGAAATCAGGAAGTGTGTGTCCACAAAGACTGTTCTTCTCTTTCAAGGTCTTTAGATTATCTGGTGTCCCTTTTGTATGCACATAAATTTTAGAACCAGCTTGTCAATTTCTGAGGAAAAGAATGCAGCTAGAATTTTATTAAATATTTAATTGAATCGGTAGACCAGTTTATGACTATGGTCATTTTAACAGCATTAAGTCTTCCAATACACCAAATCTTTCCATTTATTTAGGTCTTTTATAATTTTTTGTTGGTGGTGGTGGTGGTTAATTCTTATTTATTTATTTGTTCTTATTCTTATTTTTTTAAAGATGTGGGGTACCTATACAAATGTTCATTATGCCAGTACCTTTGTTGGTGAGGTGTGCCCCTCCCTCCCCTGGCCGTTTCCCCAACAACCAATCCCACCCTCCCTTTCCTAGCAGGTTTTTACCACTGCCAAATCCTTTTTATAGTATTATGACAATTATTCAAGGTCCGCTTATGAGTGAGAACATATGGTACTCTGTTCTTTGTTTCTGTGACAGATCACGGACTATGATAGATTCTAAATCCATCCAAGTTGCTTTGAAGTCCATATGTTTGTCCTTCTTCAGGGCTGCACAATATTCCACTGTATATATGTACCACATTTTTTTAATCCATCCTGCTTTGATAGACAGTATGTTTGGTTCCATATTTTTGCTATTGTGAATAGAGCTTCAACAAATATGCCTGTGCAGGTATCTTTGTGGAGAATGATTTGTGTTCCTCTGGGTATATTCTCAGTAGGGAGATTGCTGGGTCAGATGGAAGGCCAATTTCTAGTCCTTTTGGAAATTGTCACACGGTTTTCCAAAGAGGTTGCACTAGTTTGCATTCCTACCAGCAGTGTAGAAGCGTTCCTTTTTCTCCACATCCTCACCAGCATCTGTTGTTGTTTGTTTTGTTAATGATGGCCATTCTTACTGGGGTTAGGTGGTATCTCAATGTGGTTTTGATTTCTCTGACGATGAGTGAGGCTGAGCAATTTTTCATGTGTCTGTTGGCTGCCTGTAGGTCTTCTTTGGAGAAGTGTCTATTCATGTCTTTTGCCCATTTAATTTTTTTCAATAAAATTCTATACTTTTCCATTGAATTTATTTCCAAGCATATTATTATTTTGATGCTATTTGAAATGGAATTGTTTACAAAATTTTATTTTTAGAATATATATTGATAGTTAAAATATAATTTATAGCCGGGCTCGGTGGCTCAGCCTGTAATCCCGTGCCTTTGGGAGGCTGAGGTAAGTGAATTGCCTGAGCCCGTGGGTTCGAGACCCGCCTGGGCAACGAGACCTCGTCTCTACAATAAATCAAAAAATCAGCCAGGCGTGGTAGTGCATGCCTGTAATTCCAGCTCCTTGGAAGGCTGAGGCGGAAGGATCGCCGGAGACCAGCAGGTTGAGGCTGCGGTGGCCGGGAGTAGCCACTGCACTCCAGTCTGGGCGACAGAGTGAGACTCCAACTCAAAAATAAATAAATAAATAAAATATAATTTATTTTTGTATTGATACTGTATCCTGCATCTTTATTAATCCAATTTATTTGCTGTGTGTGTGTGCAAATTCTTTAAAATATTCTATATAAAGGTCATGTCATTTTAAAATAGCAAGTTTTACTTCTTTCAAATATGAACACTATTTAAAAAAAATTTTGTTGTTCTTTTGTTGAGGCTAGATCATCCAGTGGAATGTTGAATACAGGTGTCAAGAATAGAAATACTTATCTTGTTGTTGATCTTGCAGAGAAAATGTTCAGTATTTCATTATTTACCTTGAGGGTTAGCTATAGGTTTTTAGTAGATCACTTTATCAGGTTGATGAAGTTTTTTTTCTTATTCATAGTTGTCAGGTATATTAGTCAGGTAGAGCAGACATCATGAAATATACCACAGACTAGGTGGCTTAAATAACAGAAATTTATTTTCTCACAGTATTGAAGCTGAAAGACTGAGTTCAGAGTGCCAGTATGGTCAGGTCCTGGCTTGCATTTGGCTGCCTTTTTGCCAGGTGACACAAGGCCTTTCTCAGTGCGTGCATGAAAAAGAGGTGGGCAGAGAGGAGTGAGAGAAAGAGAGAGACCTTTTCATAAGGCCACCTATCTTATCAAACTAAGAACCTATCCGTATCACCTTCTTTAACCATAATTACCTCCTAAAGCTGCTTCTCCAAATACAATCACACTGGGATTAGGGCTTCAGTATATGAATATTGGGAGAACATAATTCAGTTCATAGCACCAAATGTTGTTGCTTTCATAAAAGGAACTTGTATTTCGTCAAATGCTTTTTTCTTTTTCTGCATCACAAGATAATCACATGGACTTTGCCCTTATTTCACTATATAGAATATTACATTAATTGATTTTTGTATGGCAAAACTACTTTGCAATTTTAGAAAAAATCTCATTTAGTCCTGCTGCATAGCCCTTTTTATATGGTGCTAGGCTCACTTGCCTGGTATTTCATTGAGAATGTTTGCATCTATATTAATAACCCATATTGGTCTGTAGTTTTCTTCAATGTTTTTGAGTTTCAGTGTCAGGGCAATACTAGTCTAGCCTCACAGCATCAGTTGGGAAGTTCTTTCCCTAATTTTTTAAGTCAATTTTTAGTTACTAATTTGAGGCCTTCTTTTTTCAATGTAGCTATTTACAATGACAAATTGTTAAATAATAATAGTTCTTTAAAATGTTACTTTTAGAAGATCTCCAGATCCATTGTTTCCTTTAATAAATGCTAGATTATGAACTTTCAATGTGACCATGGGAATGTTGGTATTCAATGCTACCATGTAGCTGGGGAAGAGAGTGGTGAGAAAAGGTCACTTAAGATGCCAGGAAGCTTCCTGTCTTCCTGACATTTAGCTACTTTTCTTGAATAAATGTTCTTTAATTTTTTTCCAGCCTTTGGTTAATTTTTTCAGAGTTCTAAAAAAAGTGGATTTTGAAAATGTTTGCCAGGGTTCTCATCATTGCTTTTAAGAAGGAACGGATTTTTAGAGATTTTTTTTTTGTAACACCATTTCCACTGATTTAGCTCAATATTTTTATTACTAACCAGAATTTGAATGTGGGCTTTCTAAACCCCAAGGTATTTTTACATATTAACATTTAAGAGGGAACCCAATGGGAAACTAATAAAAGTATTAATTTGCAAGTGAATTTGGACTAATCTACCTAAACCTCGTCAATGCCTACCATATTGATTTTCATACTTCTTAAATCATAGAGTTATTATTTCAAATAAAATTCCATGTAGAATTTAAAACGTATAAAATGATTTAGAATAAAGTTGACTTATTTGGAAGCAGAAGTGAGATGACACTCTTTTGGATTTCTGCCTGCTCTTGTCTCTGCTTCTTGAAGACCTTGAGGAAATCCCAAGTTTCTCAACAGAAGCTCTGGTATTCCAAAAATGCACTTTGAGAAAACAAAGTAGCAGCTGAATGAGATAAGTTCACAGCAGGAAAAGAAGGGAAATGGCTTCCCTAATATTCACAGGTGAAGATGCAGATCCTGTGATTCCAGTCCAATTTTCTCTCTTCCCTAAGTCAAAAATTCTCTCTAATACTATAATATTTTTTCACTCTTTAATTGATTGCATTGTAATTTATTTGCATTGCTGATGCAAATTATTTTCATTATTTAGCAATATGTGACATTTACTTTATTTGTAAACATATTTTTAACTTGAAACATATGCTAGCTTTGTCTTTTAACAAGAAAAAAGAAAACTTTGATGGCAGAAAGACAACAAAAATAACAACCTTCAAAGAAGTAAAAAAGAAAAATCCTGCCCCACGATAAAAGGTCATTCTCAGAGAGGATTTTATGTTACATCTTGACAAAGAAAAAAGTAAAAATTAAATATCAATGCAGCAGAATTGCAAGAAAATGCAATTTCCCGAAAATGAACTGGCCTTATCCCTTGAGCATCAGGATTTAACTAGCTAATCATTCTATCCTTATTAGTTTTTCTTTCTCTCTCAAGGGGACTTTAAAATATGAAGTAAATAGGGAGAACTATTACTTCTTTGAACAATTTTTGAACAATCCCACATTGTTTAAAATTTATGGCATGACCAAATATATCACATTGACCACAAAGCAGAGAGAGATCATTTTCTCCTAGTCCATGTAAGAGAAACCGTTTGAAATCTCTTTTGGGGGGCTCTGTAAAATGATTTTGTTGAGAACAAGGGTCATGGCTGCTATGATTGAATTTCATTGATTTTTCACAAGCTGCTTCATGATATGTTTCTATTTCATTCATTTATTCGGTAACTAATACGTGTATAAATGCAATACATGTTTTTAGATGCATGAACATTTGTATATTTCTCAAAGATTCTTCAATAAATCTTCATTTTACCTTGATATGATATTGACTCAGCTGGAATATTCCAGATGTGGCATTTAAAAAACGCATCTTCTATTTCAATTGTGAACTTTACTTCAAACCCAATTTTCAGCACAGACTGAAAAACTCCAGAAATCTGTTCACTTTCACTATTTACTTTGTCTTCAAGATTACAAATATTACTTCAGCCAATCTTATATATTCCGAGTGGTCATTGAGACAAATTATACTAAGTCCAGTAAGCTGTATAGTAAGGAAGCTACTGATGGCCCGAGGACTGGAATGCAGACTGTTCTTTGAGAGCATTTACCCCAGCCCTCTATATTTCTCTTAACTGCCTAGAAAGGAGAAAGTACAGCTCAGTTTCTTATGCTCTTGAAGCGATCCCTGAATTCACCAAGAAGAGATAGCTGCTTGCACTTCTGTACTTCACACAGCTGGAAATAAACATGCTTTTTGAGAGCATTAATCATATTACTTCATTCATTGCTTTTGGGTCTGTCTCTTCTATACAAGAAAGAAGAAAGAGAATCCATCTTACCTTTACAATCCTGTCGCAGAGTAAATATTCAATAATACCATTTTAAAGGAATGAAAGAATGAATGATGCATGATGTGTAGCAGCATGCTAGCAAATCTTAGAAAATACGATGAATTTATGCATTTTTCTCTTGCAGGCTAGTAGAAATGAGCTAGTCTATTCTACATAGCCAGAGTAGAAAGAAAAAATACCCTATACTCTATCCTGATGCCTTCATTGTTTGAAAGAAATAAGGAAAGGCTTTGGTCTAGACCAGGAGATGTTGAATAGCTTGCCTTTCTGCCTGATTCACCACTATTTATCTCTTAATTAAAGCTAAGCAGTGTACAAGTGTTTTTCACAAATATACTTAAATAGATGAATATAAAGAAGAGATAAACTTCATCCAGAGCATATCTGCCTTGTTCTCAGTAAGAATTTCCAAATCTGATAAAAGCTGTGTATTTTTTTTTTTTAGAAATAGAGATTCTGGAAGCCCCAAGAAACTTATCAAATGAAACTTTCAGAAGCAGGGAGGATATATGTTAAATGAAAGTCTAAAGTATGTCTTACTCTCAAGCTTGTTCAAAAACACTATCTAAGGAATACCAAATGGGAAGAAAGACAATATCTTTTCTTAATTTATAGATGTGCACTGCGAAGATGCCAATGAATTTGGGAGAGGACACTTCAACTCTAAAAATGGTGTCTTTTTAACTCCAGATTATGTCGCCCTTTTCCCCCATTGATTTTCAAAATTAAAAAGATAAATTAATGAGTGTTCTAGTAGTTTAAACAAGAATTGGCACCCCCCCCACCCACACACAGTCAAAACAACTTCAACATACCAATGCATGCAAAAATGAATGTGGGATAAAGTGCAGTATGTCTCTTAAGACTTTGTCTTTTCTCCCTAGGAAGGGGAGAATTTTAAGAACGGACCTGTAATGAAAATAAGAGGATACAATCTCTTGATATTTAAAAAATAATTTTAAAATTTAGAAGTCCCCTTTCTTTCTCGATGAAACCTGACTTTCGAGATTGCAATCATTATGAAGTCTGAAACACATAATTGGACAAGTAATGTTCATTTTCTCAAGCTGATGCCTGCCTGTGTATCTTTAGATCTTTCGAAAAGCAGATGCCAAGATTTCAGTATGTCAAGAACTATGTTGGGGGAAGAAACATCAGAGAGAGGCAAGTTTGCAGAATCTGTTGTAGTCCCGAGTCCCAGAGAAAAAGAGAGGAAAGGACAGAGAATTGGTAAGATGAGGCTCAGAAAGTAGCACAATTCCCAGAAGTGGCAGTAAGGGTGATGGAGCGTCCTCAAACCAAAGTTATCCTGGGAGAGTCCTGCAACTTTTCAGAATGAGCCTGCCTTAGTAACCTAGCTGTTTTTAGTCTCTGGTTACAAATAGATGGCAGTAAACAAATTCTTGTTTAAAAGTAGGTGGGTATATTAGATTCCAATTGCTTCCATAACAAATTACAACAAACTTAATATCTTCAGCAGCACAAATTATGTCAGGTTTCTATAGGTCTAAAGTCTATCCAGGCCTTACTGATTAAAATCAAGGTATTGTCAAGGCTGCATTTTTTTTATGAATGCTTGATGAGGAATGAATCCCCTTGCTAATTCGAGTTGTTGGTAAAATCCATGTTCTTGCAGCTAGAGGACAAAGTCCCCATTTTCTTACCGGCTGTAAACTGAGGGCCATTCCAAGCTCCTAGAGGCTGCAGGATTCCTTGGCTCCTGGCCCGATCTTTGGCTTCGCCATCTGGAAAGCCAGCAGCAGAAGATTAAGTCTTCTCGCATCGTGTCTTTCTGACCTTCGATCTTTGCACCTCCCTCTTTCACCTAGTCTGGAAATGTTCCCTACTTTTACAGACTTAAGTGATTATATTGGGCTCACCTCGATAATCCAGGATAATTTCTCGATCTCACGGTCCCTACTTTTATTTTAATGTAACAGAAAAAATAGTAACAAAACAATTAAGACACCTTATTAATATTGTAATGGTCTCTTATAGTAGTATTTCATATCTAGACCGTTCAATAGAACATGAGGTAGGAACAGATACAAACTCATATTGCTATTACATTTTCTTAAGTGCCGCAGATTTACACTATTGGGGATAGGAAGGCTATTTAATAAGTGATGCTGAGACATTAAGATAATTATCTGGTTAAAAAAGATAATATTGACGTTAATTCTTACAAAAAATTAATTACAGATAAATCACAGATTTAAAACTAAAAAAGCCTATAATCACAGAAGATCTAGAAGACTTTATATAGATAGATATAATTAAAAATCTTTGGGGAAGCTTATCATATCCAGTAACAAAACTGACAAGAATAAAATAAAGTGACAAAAGAAAATTCAAAAACCAAAGGAAAATACTTTTTCAATGAATAACAAACTCGTTTCATTCATTAAGTTTCATCTATATAATGAAGGAAATTAAGCTGCGTATTTTAATATGAAAAGATTCCTTAAGAAATGAGTAAAATAGTCATGATGCAGTGTAGCATGGATAGTAGAGATGAATACAAGTATTCAAATTTTATTCCTTGCTTTGGCTTCATTCTGCAACATGTGTAGAGTGTCTTTATATGTCTCTGGTATGAATCGGTGAAAATGATGACAAACCATACACAGTATTTAAATAATTCCTGAAATAATTCAGATTCGTTTTCTGTCTGTTCATTTGTTTATGTATATACCCATAACCAACCTTATATCATAATATGATAGAAATTAGCAGGTGATATTAAAGTGACCATGACTGGGTTACCAGAGAAACAATCAAGATGCAAAGCTTGCTTCTAAGATTTCCAGTACTTTTCTGAGTAGTTTATTTAGGATATTTAAAAACACCTTTACTGGACCTGTGGAGATGATTCTAACTATTCTCTTATAAGACCTAGATCTTGCCGCTCAATGTTATGAAGCAATGTGACTCGAGGTGGAAATATTCATTGCTCATATTTTTATTTGGAGGATAGTCTAGATGACAAAGATAGTTCTCTGTTAAACCTGACAGAATAAACATTATAGGGCCAACAAACATTCTTACGTAGATATGTCCCTCACATTTATAACACTGAACAAAAGTATTCAAGAAAGCTAGATGAAAAATGCAAAATAATCTCCTTTATTTTCAAGACCACTAAACTGTAAATTAACCACCATTGCAAATTTACCTTGGGGAAATGACTTTTATTTAGCCTTCATGTTTCATTGTTTGCTTGTCAGTGTAATAAAGAGTAAATGAAAAAGTGGCAATGTTCAATACCATCCTAGCACAGAACAGTAGAATACATATTTGCCTGCACACTGACAGATGAGTTAGGTGACTTGCCATAAAGCTAAAGAGAAGGTAATTAATTGGTCTTATTGACTTCTTTGGCTTTTCTCTGCATGTGAAATGACAAGTGTGTCTGACATATGTGTCAATCTCTTTATCTTGTAGGACACAGTACTTGGCTTTTTAATCTACTGGATGCCACTCAAAGTTGTTTCACTTATTTTTAAAACGTCCAATGGAAAAATAATCCACAATTCTCTTTCATTTGCCAGACCTTCCAGTGTGTGTGTTTCTAAATTTGGAGGATATCTCTTCAAGGAAAAAACAAAAAAACAAAAAATAAAAGTCATTCAAATAGAGTTTTAAAACTCACAGTGGTCAGAAAGAACTTGAAGGTGTTACAATGTGCCTCCTCTTTACCCATGCAGAGAAGGTGAGGTCATGATGCAGGCACAGGGCCCTAACACAGGCATCTGCAAACTATAGCCAATGGGCCAAATCCAGTAGATGGTTGCTTTCGTACAGTCCAGGAGTCCAGAATGGATTCCATATGCTTTAGTGGCTAAAAAATTGCAATATATGGAAAATATTAAAAAATCAAATTTCAGGCTCCACAAGTAAGGTGTTGTTGTAACAAACCCCATTTGTTGATGTATAATCTATGGCAACTTTTCTACCATAAAGGCAGCACTGAGTAGTTGCTAAGCCTAAGAGAGCTGTTATCTGGTTCTGTGAAGAAAATGTTTATCTCCTAGGAGGACCATAGAATGATTCCCCTTTGCCTTCCTTATTTTTCAAACTCGTCTTCCTTTTTACTCAATCACACAGCATACTACCTTGTTTTTTGTCTTTATTATATTTACTACATTTGTAGTAAGTATGTAACGCTTAGACAAAAAAGGATACTCAAGATGTATAAGTGTCTGTTTTTGATTATTTCCTTTGTCTTCTTCACTATCCCTACTACAGCTCCAGAGAATTCAAAATGAGCATGTGGAACTCATTTTAGCTAGATTCTCTGGGTGTTTCTAGCTACCAATCTTTCTCCTTTTCCTACTATCTTAAAAGTATTAAAAATCCGTTTGAACAAATAATAAAACCCGTCAATTCTGTCAGCCCTCCAGGCTACAATTGACTATATGTTATCTGATCTTTTTTCCTGGGAAAGAGTTGTGCCATTTACACTCTGATAAGGCTCAGTCACAAACACATGTTTCTTTAAGGCAGTCTCTTTCCCCAGGCACAGATCTTCTCTGATTCTAGGGGCCTAAGATCTAGGATATAAAATAAAAAGTAGTAGAGAAAAAAAGTGCTTCTGATAGACATTACTGAGAAAATAGTTGGCTTGTTTTTCATATTTTAAAATCTCCAGATATCATAATACCAATCAAGATGTTGTTTTGTTTTGTCTCTATACCAGCATCTCAAAATTGGTAAAAAATTCCATTAATCCATTTTCTGAGCAATATAAATGGATTTGCATTCTATATTGACATAGTATATCTTTCAAAACGAAGAATGTTTTCTTTTAAAGCACACATTTGCTTTTTAAGATATGGATTTTTTCCTTTTATGTTTTTTCTATTTATGTGTGTTTGTGGAGGAGGAGAGTGTTTTTAAAAACAAAAGAGAACATGCCCTGTTTTTCTCACTATACATTTGCAATCGCAGTCCAGGCTGAATCTGTAAAACCAAAGACCAATTAACAATACATGGCTTTGCCTATAACCCTGTTTTGCCTTTAAAGGGATGTTAATTTTCAAATTCCCTGCAGATTGATATTGAGCACAGATGTGCACAGCAGTAAGTGCACAATATGCGGGCATGTACCTTATCTTCTAAAGTAGCAGTTGAAAATGGCACTCAACCTAATTAGCTCTCAAAAATGATTTAGAAGGACAGGAATTGGGAGGAGAGTCAGAGTCAGACAATATGTTGCTAAATTTTGAGATGGAAATGTGTCTTTCATAGAGTCTTTAAAAAGATCCTTGTAAGGGGATAAGAATGATAAAACATCACTCAGTTTCCACAGCTACTGTGATTTCCTCCGTCTTAATCTTTTGAAGACTACAGTCAGTTACAACCTTACGGTGAGGTCGCCACTGTTTTCTTGAACCAACTAAGCCTATAGCTTCCTTAAGGCTATAATCTCCCAGTGCACTCCCTACCCCGTTCTTGACGTCAACCTGTTTTGTTCTGGCTTCTTTTAGTGCCATCAGTTTTCGAGTCCTGTGATTTACTCATAAAGTCTAATTTCTGACTCAGTCTTCTCCTAATCTCCATCTTCACTCTGAGCAATGCATCTTCATTTAACATTTTGCATGGGGCTTCCTTGTTTGAGTTGGACTTCTGAGGCCGTTCCTAAGAGATGTAACCCTATCTCCTTTGAAATCCTTAAGCAAATAATAATAATGCCAATGGTAGTGATAGTATATTTTCATGAAGGCCTGAAAATGCACTGTTTTCTCTAGACACCCTGGATTCTTTGTGCTTTTGCTTGTGGCTGTTGCTGCTTTGTTTTTAATATCAGAGTTTTCCAGAAAGGCTGTCTTGAGAAAGTATCTGAAGTTGTTTCCAAAGGAAACAATTCCCTAAAGTTTTAAGATAAAACAAAGAAGACTTGGAGGAAAGGTCAATGAATTGCCATCTCCATCACATTTCTGTTTGGTGAAAATATCCTCTACATCCTGTGTGCATAAAATACCCAGAGATCAATGCTATTTAAATATATATTTATAAAAGCAAACTGTATAATCTAGACTTTTAAGAAATTCTAACACTTAGTAATTAATTTCTTCAAGAACTACCAATTTAGAATACTGTAAACTTTGGAAAACATATTTACTTTTATTCTCTAATATGTAGAGAAAACAAAGCATTTTTATCTTCACAAGCAATCTCAATGAATTGAAAGGAGCTGTTCAGACATGATAAAATTTTCTTCATTTGGGACATTATTTAACCTTCTCTTCAGTATTGTGTTATATATTTAGAAGAAGTACAGACTCCTTTATCCAACTTGAAAAATTACTGACATTGAATGGCAATTTAGGTTTGAATACTAGTGTTGTTCTTGATTAGCTGGGTGGCCACGGACGTATTTACCTAACACAACTCTGTTTCTCCATGTGTAGCACATGGATGATAATACTGCAAATGGCTATGGCATGGATTAAAGTGAGATAATGTTGGTTAAGGATACTGTAAACAATAAAAAATCTCTCACTTTCTGCCTTTCCACTGGAAAGTTTTATTGCATTCATCTTATTGGTGCTAGTTCTTATACTTGGGTGACCTCTGCGATCTTTCCCAGATTTTCTTATGTATACACTTTCTGGTTTGCTGCTTAAACTACCCATAAATTTGTATGTCAGATGATTTGCATTTTGTAATGAATCACATATTTACTTCCACTATTAAGAAACTGCCCCCATTCCTTCCCTCCTGCTATTATTTTTCCTTTCTACAAAATGTTGCCCTCCAGTAAGAATAATTTTGCTCTCCCCATGAGAGAACACAATGCCGAGGTGATTTTTATAGTCTGAGATTCTTCTCAGAGACATTTACTTTATCAGAATCATATTATCCAGTCATAAAAAAATATATATCCCCTTATGCCTCTTAAATAAAACTTCTGCCCCCTGTAGAATTTAAGACAAATAAATAGTTTTACACAAAAGAAAATCTTTGTGTTATTCTCTGCTAGGACTAATTATAAATTTATTTCATAAGTAAGCAGAGTTTTTTTTCTCAGCACTCATGTTCATTTGCTCTTATTCAGTGATACTCCAATCAATCTGATAAGCACATGTGCACACATATGTTGCTTGTCTCTCTGTGCATGTGAGATAGGAGGTTTATTAAATATAGTACAATTTTAATCATTGTTTACAGAATTTCATCACTTATGGAATAAACTCTCTGAACTGGTCTGAAAATATTTAGATGTGCAAATATACATGTTTTTAATTTCTTCATTCATCTTCTTGATTGGCACAAAAAGAATGGATGCTGAGTGTTTTGCCTTCCTGCTGATGACTTGGGAATCTCTGCATGAAATTTCAACCAGAAACCCAGGGTTGCATTGGCTGCCACTCAAGTAGAGAAGCCAAAAAGCAGTTTGCGTCCATCTGGGTATGTAGTAAACTTTAGCCTGTCATTTCTGAAAGCAGAAACATATTAATAACCAGGAAGAGTTCTTCTCTGCAAACTTTAGAGGGAAATATTAAGGAAAATAATAAAGTAAAATGCTGATAATCTGTTAAACTTTGAAATCTCCCACAGGGCAAAGGTGATGCTGCACTACCCCAAATGCATCTTAACATTAGTCAGCATTTACAGCTCTCTTTTCAGAGACTCCTCAAGCCTGAGAGAAATAAGCCAATCAGTCACATTTTCTTTCTGTTTTTTAAAATGGGTTGTTTTATCGATGACAGAGCTGAGATTCACAAGGTATATTCACTTAGATCAAAGACAGTTTACTCAATTTCATCCTGGATATATTGTTTTTAATTGGTTTCCCTAAGGAAGGGATTATATAGTAAGTCGTAAGACAATACTCTTGTTGTAGACACTGTTAAGTCTAATGCGCGTGTGTATGTCTTGTCTTCATAATCTCTGCTTACTTTCTTCCATCTTGACTTTACCAAATGAACTTTCCTGCCCAAGATACTCACTCGCCCTTCCTATATCATATGTCTGTAAGGTATTTGTCCCGTTCACCAAATCACAAATTGCCTGAATATTAAGACTGGGGGCCATAAAAATATCTCTACACATTCAGTAAATATGGTAATTAAATGGACAAAGAGAAGTGACTCTTAATCTTTTTAAAGATCATTCCAAGAAGAGAGAAATCTAATGATTATCTCAATCCTCTATTTTCTTCATCTTATTTGATAATGTATCCATAATATTACCTGTCTGGCAAAATTTATATTTTCAATTTGTTGGATAGTCTAACTTTCTTTCAATAATTCATTTATGTATTTATTTAATATTTAATGAGTACTGAATATGTATGTAACCAGCAGTGAAGGTACAGTAGTAAACAAGATGATCACAGTCTTAGAGCCCTTGCTGTGTTTACAACCTCTACTGTCCCTTGTTCTCTTATTCTGCAATTTATTTCTGTTCCAACTTGTTCCTGATTATAAGCACTTATTTTTATACCCCCCTATGCCCTCATACCCACACCTTGTGGTCTAATGTAGCTTTTTGCAGACTGACTTGGTTCCCACCTTGGATGTCGTCTACCACAGATGGGTACAGATCACCCCAGCTCAACTCCTGGCTCAAGTTTTCCAGCTCCTGAAGCCCTTTTCAGCACAGCAAAATGCTCAAGCTTCAAACTGGGTTCAAAGACGAGGTTTGTGGTAGAGTTGAGAGCGTGAACTCTTGATTATGCACTGCTTGAGGATGGAAATCTATCAGCAGGTTATTCTTGTTTCTGCTTACTTCTCTTTAAAGTTCCCATGAAAAAGAATAATGTTTTCAAATGACTGTCTCCCTTATTTTCAGGTCTCAGAAAAAATTGAGCACAGGATCTTGGAACCACTGTGTGGGATCTCAAAAATAACAATGATCTTTTCTGGCCTTCTTTGGTGTTATTACTTCAGTAAGTTTGCAACTAATACTTGTTTCCAAATACTTTTTTTGGTTGAAATTCACTATGGATGTTCAAAAAATTGGAAGTGTAGCCAAAACAAAAGTCATAAAAATTATGGCCCCTTTATTTGTCCAGATGTCATGCTTTTCAGGAAACAAGCTATCAAATTAGCGTTGAAGAATTCTGAAAATATTGCCAGTGAGAGCCTCTTCCTACCTGATTATTGCCATCACCACCTCGAGACATGCACATACAGTGAATCACAAATCCGTAAATAACTTTTAAAAATAACATCTAACACCTTTAACACCTATATGATAATTGTTATAAAGTAGCTGTTGTTCTAAGTAATAGTTTATTGAATTGTCACTATGTTCATGTGAGGTAAGTCCTGTCTGTGTCATAGATGAAGAAGCTGAGACATTGCAAGTTTGAGTGATTTGTCCCACTCCCCTAGAAAGTAAATGTTTTACATTCAGGTGTCTGACTGCAGTGCCTGTTGTCAAACCTGCTACTCATGAGATAATTAAAAGAATATGATTCATTAATTTCTACATTCATATTACTCTAAACCAAGACATATGGAGCATCCTTTCTGGTCAGTCACTATGCTGGTTGCTAATAAAAATAAGTGAAATAAGAGACTTTCTCTGCCTTTAAGACATTAATATTATAGTCTAATGAGATATATATATATATATATATATAAAACATTTACATCATAATAAGGATTATAATAGATCATAAAATTCTATCCAGTGACAGTGACTACTTAGTCTATGTCTACAACATGATGGATACTATGAGAAAAATTTATTTAATATCCCCTGTCTTCCAGAAAGTCACCAAGGTTGAGTGGAAGAAGCATGAGGTTTGTAATAGATCAAACCATATAAAACTGACATTCTGCAGATCAAGAACTCTTGAATATTGACAATTTTATTTCATTCATCCTAATATTTACAAAAAAGATTCTCTGTATATTTTGTATCATTATTTATTAACGAAGTCTTCACCTTCCTGGCTTTCAATTTTATTATTTATTAAGGGAAAGCAACAATTATTTTCACAGTGAGCTTAAAATTTTAATGGATTAGGCAAAGCTGAGAAAAAAAATTTCAAGTCACATCCACATGGTAGCATATGCAATAAAATTTATAGGAGTATAAAGAAGGCATAAATATTCTGGGATTGTGTAGTTGGTTTCTTACTAGGAAATGATTTGAAAACATTTGGTTAAGTAAAAAGAGAGACAAAGTGAAATATTCATTCCATTTACTTCTCCATTCTCTACAGTCATATCTTCTTAAATAGTAGCCTTATTGGTACCATTAATCATCAATTGCTCGGTGAGTAACTTACATGCCATGCAGAGACTGGGAGATTTGAAATTTGAGTATTAAGACTACCTCATTAGGCATTTCAGCCAGAAAATTAATGGCAAAGTTTTATCTTGGAATAAATTTTAAATATATGTTATTTTACACATTTGAAGACTGAGGTTTTTCGGTTACAGGCTCTCAAAGTGACCAGAACTTTTTATTGTAATGTCCCTTGCTTTCTTTCTTGTAAGAGTGATAAGTTGAAACTCTGGTTTCTCAGGCCCTCATCAAACTCCCAGACACTCTGGCTCACCTCTAATATGCAATAGCCTCCCATGGATCTTTCTGCTTTCATTTTGTCTCCTACATCTATTCCTTCAGGGCAACCAGAATCATCCTTTTAAAATATAAATCAGATCACATCCTACTGCAATTGAGAAATCTTCAACAGTTTACCACCCTTTTCTATAATAAATTCAAATCCCAAAGGCCAGAATAAATATGACCAACTCAAAATTTTCATGAAGATATTATGAGATAAAAAAGTAAACTATAAATTATAAGAGACATTGGTGACATATCAACCAAATACAATGTGTCAACTTCATTTGAGTTCTGGTTTGAACCAGTCAAATGAAGAGTGAGAGTGCAGTGAGGGGTGAGGGGGGAGAGAAGACAGAGAGGGAGAGGATAGGAGAATTCTGGAAATTCAGACATTTACTTGACATTTCATTTGTGTTTTGTAAGGGGAAAGTTTCTTACCTTTTTATAAATACAAGCAATTTACTGACAAAACAATATGATGTCGAGGATTTGGCCCAACATGGTCTATTTACAGAGTAGGGGTGCAGTTATAGATAAAATAGGAATAGTCATATGAAGAAATTTTGAAGCTAAGTAATAGATACATGGAGTTTCATTACCCCGTTTTGTTCTACTTTAGTTTGTGTTGAAGCTTCCATAATTTAAAGAACAAGGAGTGTAAAAAGGGCTAGTCGGCCAAATGAATAAGAAGAAACAAGTGATGCCGTAGGGAAGAATGAGGCTTGTGAAAACTGAACCGTGTATGTACCAGACTAAAAAGAACTCAAATGGAAATCCGCTTCAAACATGTATGGCTACACAACACACGATGAGTCAACCAGATGGTGAAAATTCCCACACACTCTTGATCTTTACAACACAGAAAAAAATTTCAAAAGCTCACTAGAGCCAAAGGAAAATGTTACTCTTGAGTTTTGTTTAAAAGTGCCTTGAGCAAAAGATGGAAGACTCATCAAGACAGAAGACTCATCAAGACAAAAGATGGAAGACTCATCAGGAGGTGGGTATGAAGGGCGAGAATGGGTGGACGTGCAGCCATGTCACCAACCACAGGAAATGGTAAAGGAACTGGGGAGCAGGGTATTTAGTGGATGAGGCAAAATCATCCAGGTAAGGAATTGCAAAAACTCTGGGCTTTCTTGGAGTCTGAAACTTCCTATGTTGGCTGGGTTAGTCCTTAGCCACCACGCCTTTTGGACAGATGGCCCTAATTAGACAACTTCAGGAGCCGACTTCCTCCACTGGGATAATGAATGATGGATTATATACCCCAACATTTGCAGCTGCAAAACTGAGTGCCATTCTGGAAATGTGGATTATCTGCATTGCTAATCAGATGTAATATGCGAAGATAAGGCCTAGACGTTCATTAGCAGATGGAGAACTTCAATACACAGTTGCTGTGAGGGAGAAAATAAAATTTGATGAAGAGCTGTCTTGGGATTCAATTTTTGATGGTTTATTGATCTGATCTGCGGTTCATTAAAAGTCACTTTTCTTGTGGTCCATCCTATCAGGTAATTGGAAGGCAGGATTTTGGAGGTCACTGAGCATTTTCTTGACAATAGTTTTTTGGGCAGCTGGAACACAGAGTCCTGCTGCTATAAAGAACTAAAATATAAAATCTGAGACGTATGACAAGACAGACTCTAGTGGCTATTAAGTTAGTTTTGAACAGTATAAGGACATTTCATTTGGAAAGAGTTTTGAAGAACTAGAAATTTGGCTATTTGCATTCTCCTGACAATACTAAGCTAAAATAAATTCTAATATTAAAATTAACTTTTCAATTTTTGCCCATGGAAAAAACACAAAGATTATCTCACTCACAATTTTCTCCCAAGCCAGTAAGTAAATGTAAAGACAGTACTGAGATTGAAGTATTAAAGCACAAGAGTTTTTTTCTAAGAAATGAAAACATGATGAGAAAAGAGATCTTTCTCTAGAAATAAACTTCATGATGAGTGATACCAAATAAAGATTAAAGAGTTTTCGGAATGAAAATGTAGAAAGAAAAGCACACTAAAAGATAAACAGACCTTTATGTACCATGCAGATAACATCTGGATTTTTCTTTTTTTCCCAGAAAACATACTGTTAAATATGGGAATATAAGTGTTGATCAATCTCGAAAAACTGCTTTAGGTCACATGATAAACTCTAGAGAAACAATTTGTTTCTTCTTTTCCATCTTTTGCAGTTTGGGAACCAGGTCTCTGCTAAAGGTGTGAGTGAGGGCTTGGGAAAACAAAAATGATAAATATTAGCAACAGAATTTAAAGTATGATGCAGCTGTTTACTGAAAAGTGTCCGAAGTGCCTGAGGGAGCAGTCATTTGCAAAGAAGGATAGGCTTTGTCTGCTGATGCTGACAGAGCCTAAAACTCTCGAGCAAGCTATCCAAATGCAGGCCAGCACCAGAACCGGGGAAAAAAGGTGGGGTTGGCTCAGTCTCTTCCACTTGGTTCACAGAATCTGAATTTTATTCATTTATTTTTTGTTTGTTTGTTTGTTTGTGTGTTTTTGAGTTGGAGTCTCACTCTGTCGCCCAGACTGGAGTGCAGTGGCTGCACCCGGCCACGGCAGCCTCCACCTGCCGAGCTCCGGCGATCCTTCCGCCTCAGCCTTCCAAGTAGCTGGAACTACAGGTGCGCGCTACCACGCCGGGTTGATTTTTTCATTTATTGTAGAGATGAGGTCTCGCCAAGTTGCCCGGGCGGGTCTCAAACCCGTGGGCTCAGGCAATCCACTCACCTCAGCCCCCAAAGGCACGGGATTACAGGCTGAGCCACCGAGCCCGGCTAGAAGCTGAATTTTAGAAGGCAGACTATGCTGGCTGCTGTGTGTATAATAGGCCATTCTGTGCCTACTGTCGTATTACAAGTTTAAAAAATATCTCCTTTCTCAATCTTGTATGCCCCAAACTTTGTAAAAACAATTGTACTGCTGTGATCTTCTGGGACCTTCTTTAAAATTGTGTTTGATATTCGTTAGACACCTTTTAAAAAATGGGATGGAAGGGTGTTTGAGAAGTTTACAGTGAAAATTTTTCTTTGAATTTTTTTATCTTAAAGATGTGGGGTACAATTCAGGGTTAGGTATACAAATGTTCATTATGCAGGTACCCTTGCTGATGAGGTGTGCTTCTCCCCACCCCACGGCAGTTTCCTGCTACTGCTAATCCTTATCTTATAGTATTTCGATAATTGTTCAAGGTATGCTTATGAGTGAGAACATATGATTCTCACCCTTCATACCCACCTTGTCTCCGTCTTCTGTCTCGATTAGTCTTCCATCTTTTGCTCAAGGCACTTTTAAACACTACTCAAGAGTTCTTTATTTCTGGGATATAGCACTCAGTGTTATAGACTCTAAGTCCATTCAGGTTTCTGTGAAGTCCATGATTTTGTCCTTCTTTATGGCTGCATAATATTCCATCATGTACCACATTTTTTTAATCCAGTCCTCTTTTAATGGGCAGTTGGTTCCATGTTCCTGCTACAGTAAATTTTTTTGTTAAAGCAAAAACCCTTTTTAGATCAATAGGTCTTTTAATTTCATTCATACAATCACACATAAATATAAAACATGTGGTCAAAACGTATATGTGTGTATTAAAGATGATGCTCATATGTATATATTTAATAAAATGTCCCCACATATACACTCACCTATCTATAAATACATATATAACACATATATATGTTTATATATATAATGCAATGTTACTTATAGATGTTCCTTGGCTTATGATGTGGTTATGTCCCAATAAACGAATTCTAAGTTGAAAATATTGTTAAGTCAAAAATGTATATAATATACCTAACCCGCCAAGCATCAGAGCTTAGCCTAACCTGCCTTAAATGTGCTCAGAACACTTACATTAGCCTACAGTCTGGCAAAATTGTCTAACACTTTATGATAAAGTGTTGAATATCTCAAGCAATTTATGAAACACTATTCTGAAAGTCAAAAGCACAATGGTTATAAGGGTAACTGGAGTATGAATGTGTGACTCTCTCACACCATTGTAAAATTTAGAAAAAAGTATCTCAGCCTGTAATCCCAACACTTTGAGAGAACGAGACAAGTGGATTGCCTGAACCTGCAGGTTCGAGACCAACCCAGGCAACTTGGCGAGACCTCACTAATCAAAAATTAGCCTGACATGGTAGCATGTGGCTATAGTTCTGGAAGGCTGAGATGGAAGATTGCCAGAGCCCAGCAAGTCAATGCTGGGGTGGCTGTGAGTGTGCCACTGCACTCCAGCTTGGGTGATGGAGTGAGACTCCAACTCAAAAAATATAATTTAAACCATCGTAAGTTAGAGGCCATATGCATTATATTGTATAATATAATGTTGACTCCTTACCACTTTTAATGTAGTAGTCTTAACCTACCAGCTATAAATGTGATCACTCAATTAAAAAACTGAGTCATGGATTTTTAAATAATGAAAAAATATTTTAGATAATAGAATGTAAGTTGTCTATTTTCTTCAAAGACAGGCTTTCTACACAACATATGCAAATGAAAGTACTTTTTCTGGATAATTTTAAGTAAAACAGCATATACATTCATAAGAACACGAGAAAAATATGACTCCAGTCTTCTTGTTTCTTAGTAGTCAAAAAAAGAACAATAAAGGAAGAGATAACCAATGCAATGGAAAAAAGTGTAAATAAATATTCTTTATTCTTCTATTCTTTTTAATTTTTTTTTATTTTTATTTTAAAGATGTGAGGTTCAACTCAGGGTTAGGTATATAGATGTTCATTATGCAAGTACTCTTGTTAAGGAAGTGCATCCCCCCTTCCCCAGGCAGATTTCCTCCTACTGCCAATGATTCTCTTATAATATTATAATTGTTCAAGATCCATTTATTTGTGAGCATACGTAATACTTCTTTGTTTCTGTGGAAGATCACTCAGTATTACAGACTCTAAGTCCATCCAAGTTGCTGTGAAGTTCATGATTTTGTCCTTCCTTATGGCTGCATAATATTCCATCATGAGCATGTACCACATTTTTTTAATACAAGCCTCTTTTGATGGGCAGCATGGTGAGTTCCATGTTCTTCCAACTGTGAACAATGCTGCGATAAACATACGTGTGCGGGTATCTTTTTCATAGAGCGACTTCAGTTCTTCGGGTATAGTCCCAGGAGGGGGATTGCGGGGTCGTATGGAAGGTCGATTTTTAGATCTTTTAGGAATCACCACACTATTTTCCACAGAGGCTGTACTCGTTGACTCTCCCACCAACAGTGTAGAAGTGTTCCCCTTTCGCCACATCCTCTCCAGCATCTGTTGTTTTTGGAGTTATTGATGCTGGCCATTCTGAAAGGAGTTAGGTGGTATCTCAGTGTAGGTTCACTCTGCATTTCCTTGATGACTAGTGAGGCTGAGCATTTTTTCATGTATCTGTTGGCTGCTCATGCATCTTCTTTGGAGAATTGTCTATTCATATCTTTTGCCAACTTTGTAATGTGATTTTTTTTTTGTTTTTGGTACATTTGATTTCCTTGGAGATTCTAGATGTTAGGCCTTTGTCAGATATGCAGTTATTTTTTCTCACTCGGTGGGCTGTCTCCCCACTCTCTTGATAGTTTATTTGACTTTGCAGAAGATTGGCAATTTGATGAGGTCCAACTTGTCTAATATATAATGGCGTGGACTCTTGGGGTTTTGATCAGGAATTGGTTGCCAGTTCCAATGTCTATAAGGATGTCTCCTGCATTTTCTAAGGTTCTTATAGTTTGAGTTTTTACACTTAGGTCTTTGATCCATTTAGAGTTGATCTTTGTGTATGGTGATAGGTAGGGATCTTGTTTTAATCTGCATGTGGTCTGCTAGTTTTCCCAGCACCATTTACTGAATAGGTTCTCCTCTCTCCAGTCAGTGGTAGAGGCTTTGTTGAAGATGAGTTGTTGAGAAATTAAGGTTTTGCTTCTGGAATCTCTATTCTGCTCCATTGGTCTATATGCCTCTTCTTGTACCAATACCAGGCTGTTTTGATTATTGTAGCTTTATAATAGTTTAAAGTCTGGGAGTGTTATATCTCCTGATTTGTTTGTTTGTTTTGCTGAGGATTGTTTTGGCGATTCGTGGTCATTTATGTTCCCATATGAATTCCTGTATTTTCATTCCCAGGTCTGAGAAGAATGCTGCTGGCAATTTAATGGGTATTGTATTCAATCTGTAGATTGCCTTGTGTGGGATGAACATCTTAACAATGTTGATTCTTCCAATCCATGCGCATGGAATAGCTTTTCATTTGTTTTTGTCATCTTTGATTTCTTTGAGCAGTGTTTTGTAGTTTTCATTGTAAAGGCCTTTCATGTCTCTGGTTAGGAAGATGCCAAGGTTTTTTTTTTTTTTCTGGGATTTTGCCTTTATTTGTGTTTCTGTTTGTTTTTTTGTTGGTGTATAGGAATGCGACTGTTTTTTGCACATTGATTTTATACGCTTACACTTTGCCAAAGTCCTTTATCATTGTAAAGAGGTTTTTGACAGATTCTCTTAGGGGTTTGAGGTATAGAATCACGTCATCTGAAAAGAGGGATAACTTGACTTTTTCTTTTCCTATTTTGATACCCCTGATATCCTTCTCTTGCTTGATTCCTCTAGCTAGGACTTCCAAAACTATGTTGAAAAGGAGGGGTGTGAGTGGGCATCCTTGTCTTGTTCCGGTTTTCATGGAAAATGGTTCAAATGTCTTTCTGTTTGGCAGTATGCTGGTTGTGGGTTTCTCGTAGATGACTCTTACTATTTTGAGGTATGTTCCATTTATGCCTAGATGTTCAAGGGTTTTTATCAAGAATGGGTGCTGGGTTTTATCAAAAGCTTTCCCCCATGTCTAATGATATAATCATGTGGTGTTTGCTTTTATATCTGTTGTATTTAATTATGTTTATGGTCTTACGAATGTTGAGCCAGCCCTGCATCCCAGGGGCAAAGCCTGCTAGGTTATAGTGGATGGTTCCTGAGATGTGTTGTTGTATCTACTTTGCTAGGATATTTTTTTTTTTTTTTGATTTGCTAGGATCTTGTTGAGAATTTTAACATCAATGTTTATCAAGGATATTGGCCTGCAGTTCTCTTTCTTTGTTGGATCTTTACCTGGCTGGGGTATCAATGTGATGTTAGCTTCGTAAAATGATTTGGGCAGAGTTCCATCTTTCTCAATTGCCTACAATACTTTCAGTAGGATTGGTATCAGTTTCTCCTTTTAAGTTTTGTAGAATTCTGCTGGAATGCCATCTGGTCCCGGGCTTTTTATTTTTAAAGATAATTTTCTTATGACATAGTCAATTTCTGGATTGTTATTGGTCTGTTTAGGGTTTCAAATTCTTGTTTCAACTTGAGGAAGTTGTGTGATATCAAAACATCCTCCATTTCCTTTTAGGTTTTCAAGTTTGTTTCCATATAAGTGTACACAGTAGTCTCTGATAATCTTTTGTATTTCTTCAGGGTCAGTTGTGACTTGACCTTTTGCATTTCCAATTGTGTTTATTGGGGCTGTTTCTCTCTTTTTCTTGGTCAGTCTAGCTAGGGGACCATCAATCTTGTATATCCTTTCAAAGAAGGGATTCAGCTTATTCTTTTAATTTATTTTTTGTATTATCTTTTTGTCTTCTATGTTGTAAATTTGGGCTTTTATTTAGGTGATCAGGATTTTTCTGCTGAAGTTAGGGTTTTGGTGGTCTTGCTTTTCCAGCTCCTTTAGGTGATTGGTTGGGGTGTAAACTTGTGGTCTTTCCCTTTTCTTCACGTGCGTGTATGTAGAGATGTGAATTTCCCTCTTAGTACTGATTTCATAGCATTCCAGAGGTTTTGGTAAGATGTTTCTTCATTTTCCTTTGGTACCAGGTCTCTTTTAATCTCAGTTTTGATTTCCATGTTGACCCAGGAGTTGCTTAGTATCATGTTGTATAGTGTCCATGTCTTTGTGGGTTTGGGGGGAGTTTTATTGGTGTTGACATTTATTTTTATTCCACTGTGGTCTGAAATGGTGCATGGCAGAATTTCAAGCTTGTGAGATTTGCTTATGCTTTATTTATGGCCGAGGATGTGGTCAATCTTAGAAAACGTTCCTTGCGGTGATGAGTAGAAAGTATATTCTGTGGTCGATGGGTGGAGTGTTCTGTGGGGATCAGTTAAGTCCATTTGGTCAAGTCTCACATTGAGGTTCTTGATCTCCTTGATGATTTTTTGTCTTGATGATCTGTCTAGGGTCATTAGTGGAGTATTAAAGTCGCCAGCTATGATCATGTTAGAGTCAATATCTTTTTAAGTACCTAGAAGCTGCTTTATGAAATTTGGCGCTCCTCTTGAAGCATATATGTTTAGGATGGATATTTCTTGTTGGTGGATTGAACCTTTTATCATTATGTAGTGACTTTCTGTATCTTTTTAAAATTTTGATAGCTTAAAGGGCTTTTTGTCTGATATTAAGATTGCCACTCTTGCTTTCTTCTGTGTTCTGTTCACCTGAAATTTTTTCCCCCATCCTATTTTGAGTCTGTGAGTGTCCTTTCTGGTGAGATGAGTCTTTGGAGACAGTATGTTGGTGTCTCATGATATTTTATCCATTTTGCCATTCTATGTCTTTTCAGTGGTGCATTTAGTCCATTCACATTCAGTCTAATTATTGAAATGTAAGATTTTATTCCTGTCATGTGGTTCTTATAGAGTTTATTATAGTTGTTGCTATTTGTTTGTTTGTTTTCTTTTGATTTGGGGGTTGATTCGTGTGTGTTTTCAATCTTTTTCCTACATTCTTGTGAAAGGCATTACCATTCTTTTTTCCCCTTTTTTCTGTGTTTAATACTTTCTTAAATGTTTCTTGTAGAGCTGGTCTAGAGACAACATAAGTTCTTAGGGACTAAATGTCTAGGAAAGATTTAATTCTCCATCACAGATGAATCTTAGCTTAGCTGGGTAGGTAATTCTTGGTTGAAGTTATTTATCTTTGAGAAAGTTGAAGATTCAGCTCCAAGCTCTTCTTACCTGAAGTGTTTCTGTGGATAAGTCTGCTGCTATTCTAATTGGTCTTCCCCTGTAGGTAGTCTGACCTTTTTCTCTTGCTGCCTTTAGGATTTTTTTCTTTTCTTTTCTTTTCTTTTCCTTATTTTGAGTTGGAGTCTCACTCTGTCGCCCAGACTGGAGTGCAGTGGCCGCTCCCGGTCACTGCAGCCTCGACCTACTGGGCTCCGGTGATCCTTCCACCTCAGCCTTCTGAGTAGCCAGAATTACAGGCATGCACTACCATACCTGGCTGATTATTTTTTTATTTATTGTAGAGATGAGGTCTCGCTGTCCAGGTGGGTCTTGAACCTGCGGGCTTAGGCAATCCACTCACCTCAGCCTCCCAAAGGCACGGGATTACAGGCTGAGCCACCGAGACTGGCTGGATTTTTTTCTTTTATACCTATTTTGTGTAGGGGAATTACTATGTGTCTAGGAGTTGGTCTACTCATTTGTCTTCTTGCAAGGGTTCTCTGAATCACTTGTGTTTGAATGGTCACATCACTGATAAGATGAGGGAAATTTTCTTGGATAATTTCATGGAATGTTTATTTCAGGGTGGTCTCTGTCTATCTTTCTTCCTCAGGAAGTCCAATTAATCTCAGTTTTGGCCTCTTGAAATAATTGCTCATCTCTTGAAGGTTTTGCTCTGTCTTTCTAAGCTTCATTTCTAAATTTTTGACAATTTGGGTTTATTCCATATTTTGGTCCTCAAGCTCTGAGATTCTTTTATCTGCTTGGCTAATTTTGTTTTCCATGTTTATCAGTATGTTATTTATTTCATTCACTGTATTCTTTATTGCTGTTATCTCAGTTATCAACTCCTTCATTCTTTCCTCTTGCCTCTCCTTGATTCTATTTATTCTCTCTATTAATGTCTTGATACCTGGTTTTGTGCTTTGAGACCAGTCATTTTGGGGGCTCTTCACTGTTTGTGTTCCAAAGTCTGTATTCTCAGTATCTGGCCTCTCAGGGGTCTGTGTAAAACCCATATTCTTCTTTGGGTTTTTCTTCAGTTGTGCAGATTTTCTTTCCTCCTTTTGTCCCCCCTCTTCTTTAATTTTATTGTTCAGGGTGGGAGGGGAGCTAGCTTTTACTTCTGTTTGCTCAATCTTCTATTTTTCTTTATGTGGATCTCTGGTTTTGTTCAATTCTGAAGCTGGACTGTGGTAGGAAGCTCGACTTTTTTTTTCAGTTTTGAGATTTAATTGAGGGGGAGCTGTGATTCAGAATCTATCAGAATCACACTGACAGATGTGTGGGCCCCCTGGAACCCACTCCCCACTGCCTTACAATCTGTACATGCAGTCGGGGTATAGGTTTGCTCCCTGAAAGCAAAATGAGGTAAGAAAAAGGGAAAGAATGGAAAAAAGGAAGAAAAGGGTATTGAAAGGAAGGTGGAGAGAGAGGTGTAAAAGGGAAAACAGACAGGCATACCAACTAACAAATGAAAAGAGACGCAAAGACAGAAAAAGAATCTAAAAGAGCTCAAACATACACACAATCATACAAACACACAAACTGACAAACTCCCCCCTATTAATGTAGTCTCCCTCAAAAATACCCATACACAAACAGGAAGTCTAAAATAACCAGTAATTAAATAACAGAAACAAAATAAGCATGAAAACTTTATTGAAAACTGATAGAAAGAGAGAAAGTAACTAAAACAAAAAACAAACAAAAATGAGCAAACAAGCAGACCAAAAATAAAAAAGAAATGGCTCTTTCTGAAGTGGTTCCTATAAGTCCTACTTCCTTTCAGCTCTGATCTCTAGCCTCTCCCTTCTGCTCTTAGGGTAGACCTATAGGGGTGCTCTCAGCATGGGTCAGATACCCCAGGCCTACTGCGGGAAGAGGGTGGATCAGATCTGGACTCACTCGGCTTGCTGCCTGTCAAGTCTGTCCCTCAGATCTGACCTGTGTTCAGTCCAGCCTGCGGTAGGGGCATCTGTCTCTCCAAATTTGATGAGATTGTCTTAGGTCTCAAGTTGAAGCCTGGGTAGATTTGGGTGGGGCAATGTAGGTCCCTGTCTGGTCCCTGGACAGAGAAAATGACTGAGGTTGGTGTTTCCCCTCCAGGGGTGGGGCTCCTCTCCTGCTTTTCTGGATCTCTCTCCAGGGATCAGATCGGGGCTTCATCCATTTTCTGGTGCAGGTGATGGTGTGGATCAGGTGCCAGATGATGAGAATCAGCTGAATTTGGCAAGCTTTTCTCAGGAAAGTCCCAAGAATGGCAGATGATCTTGCATGCCTTTGGCTCTAATCTCAGGGCAGTGGAGGGTTGCAGTCACCTCCAGAGGAGAGCCCCAGGTGCATGTACCTGAGTCTCCTCTCAGATGGACTCCCTGAAAGCACTCACCCACCCACACAAACCTACTCACACAGAGAGTCTTTATGGACGCTGGCTTTTTTTTTTTTTTTTGAGTTGGAGCCTCACTCGGTTGCCCAGACTGGAGTGCAGTGGCTGCTCCCGGCCACCGCAGCCTCGACCCGCTGGGCTCTGGCGATCCTTCCGCCTCAGCCTTCCGAGTAGCCGGAATTACAGGCATGCGCTACCACACCCGGCTGATTTTTTGATTTATTGTAGAGATGAGGTCTCGCTGCCTAGGCAGGTCTCGAACCCGCAGGCTCAGGCAATCCACTCACCTCAGCCTCCCAAAGGCGCGGGATTACAGGCTGAGCCACTGAGCCCAGCTAAGGACGCTGGTTTTTGCAGAGACTCTCACAGTCTGACCTGTCCCACCGCCATCTTGCCAGAAGTCCAAATAAATATTCCATGTAAAAATTAAACTTGAGTGAACTGAAAAAAAATGAGAATGTGCTGCAATTTGTAATTGAGTATTATTTCAAGGACATAATTGTCTCGATGCAAATTTGTATGACATAAAACAACATTAAAATCAGTGTGTAAGTACAGAACTAGGAATTGATCAAGTAGATTCTCATCAAAAGCTTTATCTGGGCTGTAGTGTAGTGAAAACCACTGTGGTGATAGTTGTACTGTCAATGAGATAAGTGACTATGTTTGTATATACATCTATTTATGACTACAAACACACACACACAGATATGCAAGGGGATCTGTACACATCAATATAGGTGATCATGGAACTGCACTGTAAATATACAAAGTGCATTTTGCCTGCAACTATGTGGTGTTCCTTCCAGAACCTTTGTCTGATCGATAGAAAAGGAAATTTACTAAGTCTACTGTGGCTCAAAATTTGGTCCAAATCACCATTTTAAATAACCTTCTTAGGACTTGCTGGATCTCATCAATTCGGCCCCTTCTCCTCTGTGTGTCCCTACTGTGGCATTGTTCGATTTGGAGGAAGGCTTGTTCCTGTGTCTTTGTGTTGTGGAATGACGGAATCCTTGAAATATTTCTGTGTCTTTGGAGGTCCTTGCTAGTCCTGGCTGGAATGGGATTCACGTAGCATTCTTCTGGTTTTGGTAAGCCTGGTCCCATGATTTGTGTTTTTCTCATGTTTGTGCTGACACTGTATCTAAAGCATTCGTGAGCATCCGTCTTGGCTTAGCCATAGCCGGTGGCCTCTATCTGCAAAAGTGACCCTACCCCTTATTTGCTCCCTCGGAATCTCCACCACCTCCTTTTGTTCCATTTCGTGCCTGGCTGTCATTGCCTTTAACACATGCAGTCCATGGTGGGCCAAGGGAACTTATTCCTCTAAAGACAAAACTAATTTTCTCTAGATTGCTAGTAGATAAGCAGTCATTGTAGGACTTTGCTTATTGGCAGCAATGAGATTTGTGAAAATAACGTTAAAATACAAAAATAAAAATAGACATATCAGTTGTTTAAGAATTCACTATTTTTAAAAGGAAACCATCCCTCTTCATCCCAGAATTTTTATTTTTTTTCCATCCAGATGCACTCACCATACAACCACTCTATGCTAACAAGCACTTCCTACATACCTCATGTAAATATTTAGCTTAATGTAGTTGGAAACTTACCTTTGCACATACTGTTTTATTTAAAAATTGTGATTAAAATGTTTACTTAAATAAATAAAAGGTGGAATTTAAGAACTGCGAAAGGTATCAAAAGTTGTAAAAAATGATAGGGTATAGTTAAAAACCAATAATTTTGGAACTCAAATATATAACTTTCTTCTAATAGACACATTACACTTCATATATTTATAGGTTAAAATTTGATGTTTTGATACATTTGTACATTGTATAGTGATAAAATCAGGCTATTCAGCATGCCCATCACCCTATGAGTTTATTATTTATTTGTGGAAAGAACATTCAAAAGCCTCTATTCTAACTATTCTTCAATACATAATACCTTGCTGTTAACTATGTTCACGTCACTGTGCAACAAAACAGCAGATTTATTCCTCCTATTTAATCATGAAGGTGTACCTATTGTTGTGCAATTAATTTAAGTTTGATTAATTGACTTTGGACTCTTCATCTGTAAGATGAGCATAATTTTGTGCATCACATGCACAAAGACGACATGGAATAAGCAGTCAATACATCTTCTTTCATATTCTTACTCATTAAAATTCCATCAATGCATATTTCATTATATAACTTGTTGATACTGTTTTAATGAAATTAAACTTTAAAATGATAACAAAAATTTTGTCACTATATCAACAATTTAATGTGCTCACAACCATGCTTTATATCCATATACACACACTCTTAGTGATACAGAGTACAGATGTTTTATATTTTTCATTGTTTAGTTAACAGTAAGTGATTATTCTATCATTGCTATCTTATTTTTATATACTCAAGTAGGCATTTTCATATATTAAAGGGTCATTTTTAATACTTTGCAGATATGAAACTTTTAGATTGTTTCTAAGTTTTGCCACCAAGCAGTTTTTGTAGTGATCACAAAAGTTCATTCTGAGTATAAAACAAAAACACACATACACAAGACTTTCTGTTCTAAGTACCTACAATACACACAGCACCCTGTTCTGAGAGATGTATGGACCAAGGTGCTTCTATGGGTCCTTGACATTCTTGTCCTCTACATCTGCATAATATAAAAACCCTAGATTCATCTTATTTCCCAATGCTTAATGATGATGCTCACCACAGTTGCAACAACAGCCACAGCCGACACAGATTTTGCCACTGATAGCCTTCTCTTGTCTTCTTAGCAATTGATAAAACTCAGTGCAGGACTCAGCCCAAGGCAGGGCTGGAGATGAAGAAGGTAGGGGAGTGAAGGGCTATATTGAATAGCAGTCCTTGGGTTCGCAGAGTTACACATTTGAACTACAGCAAAAAACTGATGAACTTGTCCAATGGAGGAGAAGAACCATATGCCACCTCTCTAGCTCAGCAACATCTCACGATCCCCCTCTCTGGCTACAAGCACACTTGCAAACACGCTGGGGTTCACCTGCAAGGCCAGAGACATCTGTGTATCAGTGAGAGAAGATCAGGCATGTCCACATGGCCAACCAGGCAGCTGGCCGTCCCAGCAGCTAACACATTTAACAGTCCTCATTAAGCAAGTGTCCTTTCGGTGGAATATAATTAATCTCTTTCTAAGTGTCGGGGGTGGGGTGGTTTGTGTGCTCTTAGGCAAGAACACCAAGCGTATAATCATTCCATGTAGCCCAGTAGAGGATGGATACAGTTGCTCAGAAAGCAGGGGGACATAAGAAGAGGAGAGAGGCGCTTTTAAAATAGAGACCATCTATAAACTTGAAAAACATACAAGGGCACACATCATTTTACTAAAAAAAATCACCCGGAAAGGTTCCAAGAGTAGCGACAGAAAATAACTATCTTGTTCAGAAAACAAATAAATAAAAACTCATCTTAATCAATGCAGAATGATATCTTATTCCTGTTTTAAATTTTATTTATATGTAAGCTATTACAGTTAAACATTGCTTCCTCTTCACCCTAACTGGACTATGTCACTGAATTTTTACAGTTAGCCGTAATTTGGAAATAATCTATTTATAGGTCCAAACCCATTTTACAGTAAAGGCATCTGAGGTCCAGAAAGTTAAATGATTGGTTTAGTCACTTAAATAGATTATAGCTGAGAATCCAAAGATCTTGAACTTCAGTGGTGTACGTGTACCAGTAAGGAAAGTTGAACAGGACTGGGAGTGGGGGCTTGCACCTGTAGTCACAGCACTGTGAAAGGCTAAAGCAGGAGAATCACTTGATGCCTGGAGTTCGATGCCAACCTGGGTAATATAGAGCGGCCCTCATCTATATAACATAAATAAGAAGAAGAAGAAGAAGAGAAGTTCAACGATATCTAGTTTAAAAGATGTTCTCATTGGGAAAAACTTCTCTTTGTGGTTCTTGGCTCCCACTATTTACCTTGATGCAGTGTTTGTGCGACTTCCCTTCCCCAAGGTCCCGTCAGCACATAGGCTAAGAAAACTAGCCTGGGCTCCAGGAAGGGCTGCTTTTGCCCAGGTGGTTGACTAGTATAGAGGGGAGGCTCCAAGCCAGGTGCCCGGACATTGTATATTGGCTCTCTACTCATTTTTTGCTATGACTTTCAATCATGTGGATCACTGATATATGTGGATCACTGATATCTTTCTTCTTGTGCTCTGTCTCCTTCAGTTGAAAGTGAAGTCCATGAGCAGAAACTTAATCTCCCTATTCCTGTCAAAATCCCCAACCCATAGAGAATAAAGGTGCTCAATAAATGTCTGCTTAATACATGAAAGAATAATCTAAGGATAACTGCTTACTCTCTGGTTATCAACTTTTCTCACCTGCAAAATGAGGAATCTGTGTCCAAAAGGGATGAAATGCCTGGTGTAAAGCCACTGACTCCAGGGTCGGGCACACAGTAGTACGCAGCAAATGGTTTGCTGGCAGAGCGTGGTGATGACCATTGGTACTGAAGGGTGGAAGACAGACACCTGAAATACTGTCCTGGAAGGATGCAGAGTAGCTTAGCTAAAATCGTTAACTGAGAATTGAAGCCTAAATAGGAAGCCAGTTACGATCCAGGAGAAAGAAGGTGAGCAACTAGGAAATAAACGGTCACAAACAGCACATTGGGAATTGATTGAGAGAGGTTCTGAGGGTCAGGGTTTTTGCACAAAAGTCTTATCATGAGTTAGACTGAGAAGAGAAGTCCATTTACAATGCCAAAGAGGGATGACAAGGAGTGTGGAACAAGCTCAATGTTTAGTCCAGTGATAGGCAATATTTTGTTCTTCAAGAATCCCATTCCTAAGGAGTCAAAAGATGACTGATGTCCTGTAAAACTGCCTTACCAACAGAAAAACTGTCTCATTGACAAATTTGCAGAGACTGAAGCTTTCTTTTAAAAAAAATGGAGTTAAGCAGTCACACCACAAAAACCAGGGTTCATTTGTCTATGGCATTACAGTTGTGCCCTGTCTTCCACGGGTGCAGCAGGGTGATCTTAACTCTATCTGTGGACTGATTGGCAAGAGCTCTGATTCCAGCTCCATTGTCTACTCATTGTATGACCCACAGCCCATACTTACCAGCTATGAACTTCCATTTCCGTATTTGTAAAATAAAACTAACCATGGTGAATTGAGTCAAAAAGAAAACCCAAAGGAATGAACATATAACAAAAAATGAAACGATCTTTGTAAGACCTTTAGCCCAATGTCTTAAATATAGTAAGTTCTTCTTTAAGGTACGTTTTTCTTCCAAAAAATAATGTGGCTCCTAGCCATAACTTCTAACTCATGACTAGAACTACCCAGTCATAATTTATTTCATTCTTGGTCTTTGACACAGTTCCTCCTCCATCTGTGTGTATACAGTTTTGACTGCTTCAAAATAATGCCAGCTGGTAGTGAAGGATGTTACAAGGAAAAGTCAGCTATAGATGAAAGAAAAGATGACCAGGAATTGGAAGATTATTGAACCTGGGAAAAACATATATGATTTGATGACGCTATTTTTAAAATCATTTTTTAGAGTTAGGTTCATGGGAAACCCATGCATATTCATTAAAGGGACATATTGTATAGTGGTGGGAGTTGGTCTCAGGTGGCCCATTCCCCAGATAGTGACATCATGCCGCATGGGTAGTTTCTGAACCCTATACTCCTTCCCCCTTATTAGGGTCCCCAGTGGTCATTTCCATCCTTGTGACCGTTTAGTTCCCACATATGAGTGAGAACACCATAGTTTGATTTTCTGTTCCTGAGTCAGTTTACCTCCAGCTCCACCCATGTTGCTGCAAAGGTCATTATTTCATTGTGTTTAATGGCTGCATGATATTTCATGGTGTGTACATACCACAATTTTATTATCCACTTATCTGCTGATGGGTATTTAGGTTAAGTGCACATCTTTGTAGTTATGAGTTGTGCTACAATGAACATGTGGGTGCAGATGTCTCTATTATGTAAAGACCTCTGTTTCTTAGGGTAGATACCTAGCAGTGGGATTGCTGAATCAAATGGTAGATCTGCTTTTAGTTCTTTGAGTAATTTCCAAACCACTTTCCATAAAGACTGTACTAATTTCATTCCCACCAACGGTGTATAAGCACTCTCTTTCCTCTGCATCCATGCCAGCATGTATTGTGTTTTGATTTTTTGATAATGGCCATTTTGACTGGTGTAAAGTGGTATCTCATTGTGGTTTTGATTGGCATTTCCGTGATGATGAGTGATGTTGAGCATTTTTTTCATATGTTCATTGGCCATTTGTATATTTTTTGAGAGATACCTGTTCATGTCGCTTGCTCACTTTTTAGTGGGGTCATTTACTTTTGTCTTGCTGATTTGTTTGAGCTCTTTGTAGATTCTGGATATTATTCCTTTGTCAGATGCATAGTTTACCAATATCTTCTCCCAATCTTTAGGTTGCCTATTTGCTCTGTTGATTATTTATCTTGTTGTGCAGTAGCTTTTCAGTTTAACTAAGTTCCGCTTATTTTTGTTTTTGTTGTTTTTGCTTTTTGCCCACTGGAATATATTTTTATGTGCAATTTCTTATAATATAAAGTTCTTTTTTTTTTAAAGAATGAGAACTAATATGCATGGTTGAAGGAGAGCTTTCTGGTGAAAGGCTATCTCTGATGCTTTGTAGCCTGAGAGTATAAGGAAGAGGGAGAAGAGTTGGGGAGGAGGTGAGACCAGAGGGCAGGTGACATGGTGCTATGGGTGTATTGTAGGGCCTGTGGTTTTGCCTGCACCAATGGGGGACCACTGCAAGGTTTGGAGCAGAGGAATGGAGTGACCTGACAAATTTTAAAATAATTACTGGGGCCTCCTGCATACTTAGACAGTTGTTTAAAATGATACAAAGCTATTCATAAGTTAACGAGGTGGAAACTTAAGGCACTGTTTTGAATTGGCCATGCCTGGTGACAACAAAAAGCAGACTGACTTTGAATTGATTTAGTACAGGCACTTCAGCTAAACTAAAAGTGAAACTAAACTAAACTACATGTTTAGTTGAACTAAAATTACCCATTGAGAAAATACGTTTTGGCTCCTCCAGTTATATTTAAATTCCGGGCTATCTGCTCTCACCTCTGCTTCCTGTGCTGTTTTCTCTGTCTGCCTGCTTCTTCTACTCAGTGTTTTCGGAAGGAACTACCTGAATGTACTCACTTACACCACCCTCTCCTTGGTACACTCATGGTTATAGGGGTCGTGAGAGTAACCTGCGCTTGTTATGGTGGAGGCACAAAGAAAGACAGGAGGTGATTTAGAAACCCTTGTTTTATACCACAGATCAAGTACAAGCTGGTATAAAAACATTTTCCAACAAATCCTTGGCTCAAGAATTTGGTATAGATCCTGGCAGATGGAATTGGCAATTATTATAAAAAGAGTCAACTTGCTGGTAAATAAAGTAGATCAAGTCTAATCCAGTTAATTACAGTTAAGTCTTAGGTTTTGAATAGATATATGAATGATGTCCTAGAAAAATCATAAAATATGCTGTATAGGTAGTAAGAGTACAACAAATGCTTGTTTAATTGAATTGGATTTTAGATAGAATAGAGTATCATATCCATCAACAGGAAAACAAACCACCACATTGCTTGGAGCGTGTGAAAAGTTGCCCTGGCAACTCGCATCTATTGAGTGGCCACATGGATCTGACATCATGCTAATTTCCCACAGAGTTAATTTCTCACTTCTTCAGACTGTAATGTCAGCACAGTTGCACATCTTTCTGTTTTTGTTTCTGGTTTTTTTAGCCCCAAATATCCTCACAGTCCAAATCCAAATAGTTAAAATGCATTCAACCTGTGCCTGAATTAAAACTCTTTGTTCCACTTTGACAATTATAAAAAAAGAAATTGTTGATATGCTGGAAAATGCTTTTGCAAGGTAGTTTGAGTAAGGTCATTTTATTTTATATCATTGTAAGGTAGAAGCACATTACTTATAAAGTTTTATATTTAGGCGTTGAAGGTGGAACATATTACTAGATAAGTTTAAGGTGGTGATATCAGAGATTATGGGATTAGGCTGGAAAAGAATACTTGAATATTAACAATGCTTAGAAATTCCAGAAACACATAGGCATCTCTCCTAATCCAGTTCATCATCTGAATGTGAGTTTAGAACTCTTAACAGCAAGCTGGATAATCTTAGGAAAATCACAACTTTTCTGGGTATCAATTTCAAGTGCCAATGAAACACAAACCTTGAGATTATTGAGAAAATTGAGTGAGATCTCTTGCTTACACCAAAGTAGACTTTAGCTGGGCCACACTAAAAACCAAGGGCTGCTCAAATGTAAGGATATGATTATGGTGACTGGTTAGTAGCCACTGCTTCAACCCTCCTAAGTGCTCAATCCCTTGATAGTCCCTCCACCCCTTGGGATCACTCCTGCCTAATCAGTGTGCATGGCTAATAATTGTTCGATATATTTTATCACTTCTTTACAAAAATCAACAATGACATGTGCATAGTGCATATTCAGTGAGAAATTGTCAACTAGTTAATAATCTATGTAGAAGAACTTTTAATAGTAAGAAATAGCATAATTATTAAGTACTATTTTATGTTCACAAATGTATACTAATTTTGAGGCTACTTTCCCTTAAAATCCATTATGCTTAGTATTCTTTATATTTAAATATACACAAGATGTGCTAATGAAAGTGTACAACAGCACGAGTCACACCAACCAATACACAGTCTCAGCCACATGCCAGGTTTGGAGAGTGAGACAGAGCTGTTGATACAGCCCCTTAAGAAGCCAGATGCCATTGCCGAGGAAATATGTTTCACTCTCATTCATTTTATTCTTTCATTACTAATTGACCTTAGCCCACACAGAACTAAAATTATTCATTGAGAAAATGTGCTTTGACTCTTCCAGTTATATTTAAATTCCAGGCTGGGTTCTCTCACCTCTGTTGGTGCATCCTTTGCTTCCTGTGCTGTCTTCTATGTCTGCCTCTTTCTTTTACTCAGTGTTCGTGGACGGAGCTACCTCAATGGAGATATTCCTCTCAAATCTAGCAAGTCCAAAACTCAACTCGTGATCTTACACCCATCCCAACGTATTTCCTCTCTTAGTAAATGATAACCTTATTATTCCCAGTTTTCAGAGACAAAACATCCTTCAATGCTTCCTTAATATTTTTCTTTCTCCCAGTCATCAACACATGTGAGTATTTTGCTCTATAAAGTATCCCAGAAACTGAAAGATTCTTTTTGCCATGATCTCATGTGAATTACTACAAGAAGCTCATACAGGGTTTCCTGAAGACCACCCTCACAATCTACTATCTACTTCAAAATATCAGCCCTTGAAGACTTGAGTACTTCCTGGCAATAAGAATATGGCACCTCTTCTCAGAATTCCCCTTTGGCTTCATCCTCACTGAGAGGAGCATTCAGATCTTCTGTCATGGTCTAGGAGACTCTCCTTGCCCTGGCTCTCACTAGCTTTCTCTCTCCTTGAACTGATCTCCTTGTCGCTCCTCAAACTAACCAAACACAGTTTTTGGCACGTACTACTTTTTCTACATTGAATATTCTTTCTACAGATAGTCTTCTTTCCTTCTGGTCAAATTCATCTTAAAAATAAATGTTTGTTTGCCATTCTACAGAAAGAGCAAGCCCCCATGCAGTACAATGTATCACCTGCCCCACCTCTTATTTATTTTTTTCCACAACATTTGTCACATTTGAAATATTATATGCATTAGCTATATTTTTTATTTCTGAATCTCCACCAAAATAAGCCTCAGGAAGGGAAGCAATTTCATCCTTTGTCTATGACTATATTTCCATTGCTTAAAACAAAGCCTTTTACATAGGAGTCAATCAATAAATATAGTTCAACAATTAGGTCAAATATCTACTTTACATATCAAGCACTTTACTTTGGACCAAGGATATAGAGATCTTAGAATGGTTCTTTCTCTTGGAGATCTTGCAGGTTGCTCCATACATGTCTGGGCTGAGAAGAGACGAAAATGTGTCCTTCCCACATATCATACATACACTATATATTGGAGTATTCTTTTTTTTTTTTTTGAGTTGGAGGCTCACTCTGTCGCCCAGACTGGAGTGCAGTGGCCGCTCCCGGCCACCGCAGCCTCGACCTGCTGGGCTCCGGCGATCCTTCCGCTTCAGCCTTCCAAGTAGCCGGAATTCCAGGCATGCGCTACCACGCCCGGCTGATTTTTTGATTTATTGTAGAGATGAGGTCTCGCTGCCCAGGCGGGTCTCGAACCCGCGGGCTCAGGCAATCCACTCACCTCAGCCTCCCAAAGGCGCGGGATTACAGGCTGAGCCACCGAGCCCGGCTAAGTATTCTTTTTCTAAGTTGACCTACCTACCCAGGTACTCCCTCAAGTAAATGGTACTGAAACTAGATATAGTTCTATCCCAAAGGTGAATGAATTTTTAAGATAATCTTGGAGCATTAAAATGAAGAAGAGATTAAATGTGCTCCTTCTTACAAATGGGTTCAAAAAAACTTAGTTCTAAATCAGCTCAATAATAGTCATTATCTAATTAGAATAATGGAGAAGATGAGAACAGTCCAAAACTGAATAGTTGTGCAAGATATGCTTATTTAGAAAGTTTGTTAAAAGACAATAAAGAAATGAGAATTTTGAGCTGGGGTTGCTGGGTTTTCTGCAGCTATTGATATTGACTGCAGGGAATTTTACCTCAAAATACTAGGAGAAGGCCTATAGAGCAAGGGGTTTATCCAACTTGAGAGAACATAAATAAAGTGGGCACGTAGAAGAGGTCACATCAATAACTCTTTAACTCACCATCCAATGTTCAAGTCTATAAGTCTGCATTCACTAAAGAAATATAGGTCTTAAATCTCTCCTATGATTGAACCATTTTTTGGTTAGAATGTTGCTTTGTCCTAAGCAATAACACAGGTAGGCAGTGTTTGAAATGAATTTAGACACATAAGCATTATTAATTTGCAAAAAAATGTTGTCTGCCATTTTTTCCAACTGAGGATTTATACAATTGCTATTTTACATGGCCAATGAATTCTGCAAATCAAAATAAGATTGTTTGAAATGCTAATGTTATTCTGTATTCCTGATTAAGTCAACCAGATTAATTTTGTACTTATTTGCAATTTATAGCAAAATCTGAATTCATTTTTGCCACTCCGTCTACTTGGTACAGTTGCTAAACATTCCTATCAATATTGCAGACAAGATGGAGTACCTGATTAATCCAAATACCTAAACATAGTTTGCCTGATCTTGCCTAATTTATCTTGTATTGACAAAATCAAAAGTACTCAAGAAATAAGCACACAAAATGTTATTCACCATCTTGTAAATGTCAACCTTATTGGGAGGCAATATTATGTGTGAAATGCTTGCTTGATTTAAATTTCCCAGCATAATTGAAAATATGTTTTAATGAATCTTACATATTAAAAATAATCTGGTTGCAATAGGACAAGAAAAATTACACTCATTTGATAACATTCTCATTTAAATACTTAGCACTATGCTTGTACTCAATGATTATATCAAGTAAATCCTCCAAATTCGCAGTAAAAATGTAATTGCCTGAGAAATAATATAATAAAAACAGTATAACAAATATATGGAGTCTGCATTACGACTATAGGACAAGTCAATAACAAAAGAATTGATAGTGTTTTGTTTTGATATTTTAGAGTTATAATTTGAAACTGTTTATGCTGTAAGCACGTAAATTGATGGCTTGGAATAAAAAATGCAGTTTTATCAAATTCCTTCCTTTTGATCTCCTAGAGACACAGTAAATTGTAAAATTCAAATCCTTTTTTATGGATAATTTAAATAAAAGACAATATTCCTGGGAAACCAAATTCAAATGTCATGCCCTGAATTCTCTTCAACTCTATCCATGTATATCTTCACTTATCATTGCTGCTCGTGATTAAAAGAAACTCAATTCTTGATAAAACCTTAAAATTAGATTTCATCCACAGCTTTGACCACCTAGCTAATCTTACCTCACAGTTAATGCTTGGGTCAACAGCACATCTCTGAGAACCTTTCATCTGAGCCTCCCAGAGAGAATCACCGTTTTCTCTTGTCTCTATACATATACAATTATCAAGGTACCAATTACACTACCTTTTTAAAATTAGATAATCTGTGCCTTTAGTTGACAGTGAGATCTTTGAAACTGTGGATCAACTGTTCAGCATCACTGAAACTCCAGAACATGCTTACAGGTAATTTAATTCACCCTTGTTGGATTTTTAATGAAATAGAATCGAATTGATCCCACGAAGCAGAACATTTGTTTTAATATGCCCTAGAAGAGTCCTTAATATATATTTATTCACCTTGCCAGCAGTATGCCAAAGTGCTCGGGGTTAGAAAAATAAATGGACATCTTGCAGACTCGAAAGATAGAATTAAAATATTCAAGGAAAACCCCTGTCTCTTATGCCAAGGGTCACTTACTCAAATACCCATTCCTCGAGCATCTGCCAGTGACATAATATATGCAGGATACTCAGCTCATTTCTGGCCGTAGACAGAAAGACATCCCTTCCATCGGGGATCTTCAAACCTAGTGGTAGTTTTAAAGTCATGCTACAGTATGCAGTCTACACGGGACCCCTGAATTTCTCTCCCAAGCCATTGTTTTGTCTAACACATTATTGATTACATGCCATCTAGTATATGATCCGATGGGGAAAACACATCAACAAATAACTTAAATGTCAAATGTAAATGTGTAGACGGGGTAAGGGCACCCTAATTCCCGGTAAACCTCAAGCTTTCAATCGTCATTTACTTCATTGTCCCACACGAGCCTTTGCTGCCTCTTGTTCCTGGATTGACCTCCGAATTATCCACCGCTAGGACCCAGGTATGTACAGCCTCATCTCCACACAAAGCTCCCTCTGATCCTCCAGCTGGTTCTTAGAGAAGGGAGGAAGCATTGCACTCTCAGACTGGCCCCAGCTTCTACTCACTGTACAATAATTCTTCCGTTCTTGCTAGGCACATGGTCTCTGATGGCCTATGACCCTAAGCAGGCATCCTCACTATTATCTGGGGGCGGTTTTGCTACTGAGGTCCTTCTTCAGTGTGAGCTTCGCACTCATCACATCTGTCTACACTACGTGAATCCACGTGTTGGGGCACTTGCTTTTCTCTTTTCCAAAGAGCTACAATTGAGTTCAGAGAGAGAAGCTAGCAGAAGCAGATGTGACCTTTGCTTTTATGAAGTGTATGCGTTCCCAGGACATGGCGTGCATGTTAGTTCCATGTGACGTGGTTCATGTCCTTTTCTCTCTTCCCATTATGGCTTTCAAAAGGGACAGCATTAATGCCCATTACTTCTGGAAGTGTTTGTGTACTTGCTTGATATCGTGCCTGCCTGCCAAGTATGCTTACACACACACGCATACACACATACACACACACTCTTATGCACACACACATCCCTCTAAAATAGTATTTATTCTCTTTCTATTAAAAATGTTTGAGCTACAAGTTGATCACATTTTTTTCTCTCTTTAGCACCTACAACATGTAACATGGTATCTAAAATACGGCAGTTCTTCAGGGAGCATCTGATAAGCAATGCATAAATAGACAAGTGAACAAATGAGGAACCCAAGTTTACAATAATTCGCTTATATGGGAGCAATTAAAAATATATTAAGAAACGTGGCAGTTTATGGTACTATTCCCAAATATTGCCTGGGTGACAATTATCCTTTCCCAGCCTCTTGGCATCAGGCTGGGCCATCCGACTTGCTTTGCACAATACAATGGAGCAGAAGTGATGCTACCCACTCATGAGCACAAGTGGTTAAACCAGCTGCATGGTTCTACCATCTGGTTTTTCCCCTGTGCTCTGAGACCAGTATGTGTCCAATGGGGGATTTTTTCTCACTGGACTCCAGAATAAGGGGATATGGAATGTCAGCTCAACTCACAGATGGCATGAACAGAGGGCAAGAAGTAAATCTGTGCTGTTTCAAGCCATTGAGACATAGGGATGGTTTTTCACTGTTGGTTGTTATTTCACTACAGCACAATTAAGTCTAAATGAACAGATTAATGGAATATCAGGGACTTACTTATTTGATGGAGGCGTTATCCAGAACTCCTAACAGTCTGAGAGCCTGAAATTGCTTAAAGAAAGAAAGCTATTATGCCCTGAGAACCCACTGGGCATCAAGTGTAAGGTACTCTTACATTGATCATTCTTACAACTATATCAAAGTAAGGTCTATCATAATTTATAGATGAAAAAGCAGGCTCAATTAACACTTGTAATTACATTTGTTAAGTTTTTACCATGCTCCTGCTCCATGTAATGTATTAGTTTTTACAATCATCCCAGAGTCAATGACTTACATAAATATAGAGACCTTCTGCCTTGGTTTTTTGTTCTATTCACATGTGAGTTGAGTATTTATGTGTGTGCCTGTGTACTGGCAGACTATGATATAATAAGATATATCCATTTGGTCATTGCAAACAGAACTCCTCAAAGTCTTGAAATTTCCTGAGGGATGAGGATGAGAGGAACTTTTTTTCTTACTCATAACAAGCACTGTGAGCCATATTTGAGCTTGAGGTGACTTCTGGAAGATGAAGTCTGGTTGTCCAAGGAATCAGCCACGTGACTGAAGGACAAAAACTTTCAACCCCATCCCTCGCCTCCACAGAGGGAAAAGGGACTGAAGATTGAGTTCAGTAACATAGTCAATGATTTAATCAATCATGCCTACGTAATGAAGCCTCCATAAAAGCCTCAGAGAGCTTCTAGGTTAGTGAGCAAATGACACCGCTGAGAGGCTGACTCACTCGGAGAAAGATGGATGCTTTGCACTGCATCCCACACCTTGTTCGGTCTATGTGCTTCTTCCATTTGTCTGTTTGTGCATAGCCTTTATAGTATTCTTTACGATAAGCCAGTGAACATAACTAAATAATTTGTTTGGGTTTTGTGAGCTTTTACAGCCAACTATTGAACACGAGGCTATGGAGGGTTATGGGAACTTCTAATTTTTGGCCAGTCCCAGACAACCCGGGATTTACAATTGGTGTCTGAGGTGGTGGGCAGGCTTGGGGACTGTGCCCTCAAACCGTGGGTCTGTACCAACTCCAGGAAATTAGTCCCAGAATTCCCATAGATTGTAGGATGCCCCGTTGGTGTCCACAGAGAACTGGAAAATTTGACACGTTGGGTGTCAAAAGTGTCTTTAACATATAGGAAAACAACAGCTTATCTTTTGGCAGGGTGAGGGTAAATGACTGTGGGAAAGCAGACAGAAATGGCTGCTTGTACCCATGGCACCAATGGGTTTTTTAGAGTAACTCACCTTCCAATTCTGTAACTGACTTTCTTATTTATAGAGTAGGTAGTGATGCTTTCTACATCAGAAAATAATTGTGAAAATAAATATCAAAAACTGCACGTGAAAATCCTTTGAAGATGCCATCTCTTCTATACATGTTAGATTCCTCTGTTATTGCTAGCAGAGGAAAAGGATCAGGCCACTCATCTTCCTGGAGTCACCTCAAGCTCGGATATGGCTGACAGTGCTGGTTATGAGTAAGAAAAGAAGTTCCTCTCATCCCCATTCCTCAGGAAATTCTAAGACTTAGAGGAGTTCTGTTTGCAAAGACCAAATAGATATTTCTTATTATGTCATACCCTGCTCATACACAGGCACACACACAAACACACAACTCACATGCAAACAGAATGAGAGCCAAGAAGTGAGGTCTCTATGTCTATGTAAGTCATTGACTTTGGGATAATTGTAAAAACTAATATGTTACATAGAGCAAGAACATAGTAAAAGCTTAACAAGTGTAATTACAAGTATTAATTGAGCCTGCTTTCTAATGAGTCAGTAGGGCATGGATGACAGACAAACGTTTTCACATGCACATGTGTCTGGTGGAGTAAGAATGAAAAGGAAATATAATTTAAATTTAAAACTTCTAAGCGCCTATAATTTTCCTATATCAAATAGATAGGAAAAATGATTCATGGGCCTTTTTATTAAGTGAAAAGAGGAAAATCAGAAAGCAAATAAAACTGTAACATTTAATAGCATGCTAGCTGAAGGAAATCTCACTTGGAATCACTAATGCACAGTTATCAGACAGCATCTTAGAGATTCACAGACCAACACTTCTCTTTTAAGGTGAGGAAAACCTAAGACATGACAAGGGGAAAGCAACTTGTCCAAAGTAATTCAAGTAATTAATTCATCTAGGACAGTTTAACAAACTCCAGGACGTCAGAGTGTTAAGCTGGAATTTTGCTCTCAAATAAAACAGTGTTAAAGTCGATTTAATTTTTCTGTCCCTGATTATAATGCAGGCAGTGGCTGGAACTCATCTGGGCTCTCTGCTACTTGAAATCTACAACTTGCAATTCACGTTTTTTATTTACTTTAACACTTGTCCAGTTGCATTCTAATTGATTCTGTCATATGGGGAACTGAATTCTGAAAAGCAAATGATATATCAGGAAGCACAAGGATTCCTTAGAAGAATAATACCCTTGTGTTTACCTTGTGTTTACCTTGTGTAAGTTTGTCTTTCAAATCTTGATTTCATTAGATTAATGGTCTGACTTTAGAACTCAGAGAACAAAATCATTATATGCCAACACAACTTATGGGCCACCTACACAGAGCCTAAAGTTTTAATGAGCAGTAAGACGGTTCCTTCGAGTTACGATCTATGAAAAGAATTCATGAGTGTTTCAAGTGAACAATGTTTGCACTGATTAAAGTAAGGCATTGGATGACTGGTTTCTTTTCACTTTCATAAAGCACTTCAAGCATCAGGCAGGAATGCTGACTCTAGCTAAAGAATACCTCTATTTGCAAAATTCCATATATCGTTCATAACTATCTCTTTCAGATACTAATTTTAATAATAATTATTAAGGAAGAAGTGGACATTATTGGCACTTTAGTATAGGTATTATCATTATAATTTAAATATTAGTGTAATATATAGTAAATATAAAATAGCATACATTAACATTAGTATACTATCAACAGTACAATCATAATTTGAATAGTATAAATATTTTCAAATTTATTTTTTTATTTTTATTTTTATTTCTTTTTAATGAAGATGTTAGGTTTGTGTTTCTCTGTCTTTGAATCCCACATACTGTTGGTTGAACAATTCTCAATAAAGAGTTTCTCTGAGGAAATACTATTTCCCTCAAGCTCCCTTACGTTGTGATTTATTATTTTATTTTATTTTTTTTTTCAATTTGCTAGTAGTTGAGAATTTTTTTAATCAATATTATTTTACTATGATATTGTGGGGAATAGTTAAGGGTTAGGTATACAAATATGCTTCGTTCAGGCACCCTTGTTGATGAGAGGTGTCTCCCGATCCCCAGCCAGATATTTACTACCGTTAATCCCGTCTCCCTTCCCCTCCCCCACCATAGTTTCCCACCGCTGTCAGTCATTTTCTTACAGCATTACATTGGGTGTTCAAGGTCCACTATATGAGTGAGAACATGTGATACTCAGATCTTTGTTTCTGTGAGAGGTCACTCAGTATTATAGATTCTAGTTCCAACCAGGTTGCTGTGAAATTCATGATTTTGTTCTTTTTTATGGCTACATAGTATTCCATCATGTATATGTACCACATTTTTTTAATCCAGTCCTCTTTTGATGGGCAGCATGGTTGCTTCCAGGTTCTTGCTGTTGTGAACAATGATGTGATAAACATACGTGTGCAGGTATCTTCTTTATAGAGTGATTTGAGTTCTTCAGGGTATATTCCCAGTAGGGGGATTGCGGGGTCATATGGAAGGTCAATATTTAGACCTTTTAGGAATCGCCACACTGCTTTCCACAGAGGTTGCACTAGTTTGCACTCCCACCAACAGTGTAGAAGTGTTCCCTTTTCGCCACACCCTCTCCAGCAACTGTTATTTTTTGAGTTACTGATAATGGCCATTCTGACTGGAGTTAGGTGGTATCTCAGTGTGGTTTTGATTTGCATCTCCCTGATGATTAGTGAGGTTGAACATTTTTTCATGTGTCTGTTGGCTGCTCGGATGTCTTCCTTTGAGAAGTGTCTGTTCATCTCTTTTGCCCATTTGATAATGGGGTTGTTTGTTCAAATATATTTAAATATGGACTTTGGATTGAGTCTTTGTGAGTCAGATAATGGCTTTACTATGTTCTAGCGGTTCACTCTTGGTCAAACTGTATTAGTTAGTACCTGACAAGCCCTTAAAGCAGTGTCAAGCACAAGTTAGTGGTCAGGGCGTAGAGGCAATTATTGTACTTCCCTGGGGTAAGTTTCTAGCAGTCTAAGCTGGTGTGAGGTTTGGCAGGGAGGGAAGGCAGGCGAGGGCAATCTGCGGGGGCGTGCCTGAGCAGAGTCACAGAACAGAACTGAGCAGGCAAAGAAGCTGAGGCACCAGGCCAGGTTGGGGTCTCTGAACACCTGTGGCCTCAATTGGCTTCTCTTTTATAAGGCAGATCATTTTCCACCTCACGTTACACAAGTTTGTAAACTTTTCCTAGTTCCTGTATGACTGGCGCCTGAAAAAGGGTAGTGTGCATGGATAGGTGTGTGTTAAATGACGTGGCATGGTTTTGTACAACTTCCAAATCTTAGGCCTAGGCTCCATTAATCTCTGAGTCATACTGTTCTCCCATTTTCATCTTTGATTTTAATCGTCTGCACTATTTCATTCTTCCTGCTTGTCCACCTACACCATAGCCAGTTCCGTTCTTTGGCTTCTTCCAAGTTGATTCCCGAATTGCATGCTCTTTGTCTTACTAAGTTAGTAACCTAGCCCCAGGGCTTAGGCAAAATCCATTTTTTCTCCAGAAGCATTCTCTCATAGCCTCATTTCATGAGCATCTGCTCTCAATCGTCCTCTCTGGACGAATTCTTTATGTGACACAGGCACACCCAGGTGGGTACTTTTTACATCAATTTTAGTGATGCACGTGGTTCTTGTACTAATGATTGGCCTCTTTGAAGGGTTAGGCATACATTTTCTTTCAGCGGGTCTCTAGTCAGACTACTATGACAGCTTGGTTCAAGGAAACAAATGTGAACAAATATCTATCCCTTCAGGAATGTTGCTCAATATTGCATAGATAGCCCAAGAGCAGCATTTTAGGATCTCATTTCAAATGTTAGCAGTAGTTCAATAAGTATAACCATCCTCAATGCTGATCACCAAACAGAATCCATACCTGCGAGCATATTCCATTGGCACATACCACAGCTCTGAGAGGATGGATCTTGCATCCAGGTACCATCATTCTTGCTCCCAAACCACAACCAGAGGGGTCCACTGCATTATGCTAGAGGCTCAGTAAGTTCCAGATGCATGTGTGTTATTTTCTAGAGTCAAGAGTTGGGGGCAGGCTTTTTAAAAATTAAAATCAAAACAGCTTATTATTGGGTAGAATGCAAATTTTATTTAATTTTTGAAATTTAACTCAAGACGTAAACACATCTTTACATTCCAGCAGCTATTTCAGAAAGCTGCCACATGTACTCTGGAGTAATTTATTCCCCTTCAGAGGGGAAACAAAAAAGAGTTGAGAAGAGCCCCATGGAGATGTTTCTAAATGAAGGCATATATTGAGTCTCCATTTGGACAACTTCCCTTTGTGTAACAGAACCATCAGGAGCCGCCCCGAAAGCACCCAGAAGACCATTTTAATGTGTTTGTACCCAAACGAGAATGTCTGTGGGAGAGCCTTCAAGACAGAAATTCACTATGTCCTGCCTTGCCATTGTAATTAGCCAAACAGTTTTGTTTAATTAGAGTAAACGTGTTTGGAATGCTATAATCATGTGTTAGTCAGGAAAACATTTGCTCTAATTAGGCACTTATTAGAAATTCAAAAACCACTTAATATTAGCAATTAAAGCCGAAACTGTACTTTGAGATTGAATTCCCCATGTCAGTAAAACAAGCAGCCCAGTGCTCACCGGTCTCGAATCTTACTTAAATTACTGCCGCTCTCCATGGCACCTGGGGAAAGAGAACGTCACAGACTTAATTGGAAAACATGTGGCGGGAAGACCCAGGTGCTGAATAGCCAATCCCCATGGATGCCATTCCTGCAGAGTGGTGGGCAGAGATCCATAAGCTATTTGTTGAGAGCAAAGCATTCAGAAAGAAGGGCAGGATCAAAGATCGAGGGAGGAGAGAGAGAAAGCAACCGTTACTCATCCAGTAAATACCTGGGACCTCTCAGTGTGCCCAACAGCCCAAGTCCACACATGGAGCAGACGTAGGGAAAACAAGTGCTAGCGCCAAGCCACAGCACCATTTGACAGCTAAAGCACAGTAAAAAGACAAACAAACAAACACACACACACAAAACGTGGTGTGATACCATGAACCTCATTAAGCAAAATATTATAAAACATCGCATAAAAGATAGAGGCAATAGAACTTAACAGTTATTTCGAAGGCACAATCAGGCCCTCCGGGGAGAAGTTATCAGGCAGCTTTGTAAGTGGCCAGGGTGTTTGTTTGTGTTTGTTTTGACTGAGAGAGGAAAGGGTAGTTAGAAAAGAGAGTCATGCAAATATGAGATCTTTAAAACATGTGTTTGGGTTTGCATTTTGAATGCATTATATAACACCTTGGTCAGGTGGCTTTTTGCCACGTTGTTTGAAAATACTTGGTTTTTCTTTGAAATATCGCTGAAGATATTTTCCTAGATCAAACGAAACAGGGTAAAGGGTAATGGTTGTGTCTGGACAAAAAAAAACCACCTCCCATATCTCCTACTTTGGACTTCACTTTTCCCATTTATTTATTTTTTTTCTAATAAAAGCTTCCAAAATTGTACGTTTCAATCACCAGAATGAAGTTAGCATATTTTGATATTCTTTTAAAGCTATGCCAAGCTTCAGTGACAATCCCTACTCAGCAAACACTGTGTGTTTTCTCTTTAGACAGATGCCACATCTTTCACATACAGGGAGCTATTGTTCTATTTTCTAATTCATTCCTTTCCATGAATGGAAATCTTGCCAAAGGAAGGCTGTGTCTACATGTACAACTAATTTGACTGTTTTGACTGAACTGAGGGGCTATTACCTGCTTGCTGATAACTTAGTTAAATAGCTGGCTGTCAAAATGATTCTGCTGGCTGGGTGTTAACACACAGCAAGCGTGACTGCGAGATACTGTGTTTATTGCTGGATAAGGACTTCAATGACAAAGCCATGGGTTATAGACAGAGGCTTGTCCATTCCTGGAGGTACCAGCTAAACCACCACTTATTTTGTGGTGGTTTCTGCTGATTAAATGAGCATAATAGCTTTAATAATTTGCTTAGTTTTGGAAAATTGCTTTCCACGTGTATTTATTTATGCGCTCATTTAATTAATACTTTTCCAACAATCTCCCGTGATTCAGATTCTGTCTTCCTCATGGCACCCACAAGTCAATGGGAAGAGTGGCTCACCTTCAGCCTCCATCACAGATTGCAGTTCTTCTGCTTAGCCCATCAATGCTGGGAGCTTTCGAGATCCTTCCCTCAATCTTTTCTTTCTTAGTATTTTAAAATTCTCTCACAGTCATTTCCATCTATCAAATCGCTACCTCCATACTAATGACTCCACATTTGTTTCTCACCCTACGGTCCTTCCTATATTCAGAACACCATGGCTTGCATGTCTCTCAGACACCTAAGATCGAATCTCTCACATCTCTCCTTATCTCCAAACCTGATCTTTATTTATCAGTTCCTGCCTCTGTGAGTAACTCTCCCACCTATGCAGGCTCTCCTCAGCCCAAGCCTCACCTTTGATCAGCAGCCTTAACTCTTTCCTCTGCCTCAGGTAGCACTTTAATGAACCATCATGAAAAGTTTATCATACTCTCCCTTCCTTATGTATCTCAAATCCATCTGCTTGCTTCACTCTCACGGCTCACACTACTGCTCAATTCCAGGCAGCCTCAAATGTATCTTTGAACATAAGCTAACTTCAGGCTTCAGAGGGCTCTGTAGCCTGGTTCCCTCCAATTCATTTTCTGTGTGCAGAAGGCAAGCTTTTCCATGTGTTTAAAATCCTAATATTTATATTACACACAGAAACATAATGTTTGCTTCTCATAATAAAAACTTGAGTCTCATAAAACAACCCTTGGGTCAAAAAATAAATACAAACACAAATTTCAAAATTTTGGGGAAACAATAATAATGCAAATACAACATTACTACAAAGACAAGCTAGAGCAAAAAAACCCCAGAATAGTATTTCAAATCCTCATAAAAATATACACGAAATAATTAAAGTGAACAAATTAAGCATCTCACTAAAAATTAGAACAAAATGTTGAAAAATAACAAGCGATTTAACTGACGAAGAGAAGAAAAAATTATCATTGATAAAATCCACCAACTAAACAAGTCATTTTTTGACAAAGTCTAATTTGCCTAAGGGGAAAAGAAGGAACACGCACACAGAGCATGGTAAAGACAAGGGGAAACAAATACCAAAGCAGAAACAGCAAAATTTAAAAACCTTAGAAATTATTTTTTTTTTACAAATTCAAAGCAAATAAATAGAAAACTGGATAAAATGGATCATAGTTTAACAAAAATTGGGTTCATAAGAATAGAAACTACATAGATGAATTTCCATGAAAGAGTGAAAAATTCTAAAAACAGTATACAATTAAAAGAACATCAGAAACACATGATTTCATAGAGTTCCTCTGAAAAACATATAATTCCCATAATATTTGGACTGTTTCAGAGTATAAGAGACAAAGGGGTATTTCATTTTATGAAGAAAATATATTATTGACTCAAAATATGAAAATGATTGCAGAAAATGAAAACTATAAGAAATTTTTAAATGAAATTTTATTCTAGGAATTCAAGAATGGTTCACTTTGTTTGTTTTCTTTTAGTTTTGGGCTTGATATATGTTTGGACCCCTACCTATCACCATACACAAAATTCAGCTCTAAATGGATCAAAGACCTAAATGTAAAACCTCAAACTATAAGACTCTTAGAAAATGTAGGAAGCCGGGCTCCGGTGGCTCAGCCTGTAATCCCAGCACTTTGGGAGGCTGAGGTGAGTGAATTGCCTGAGCCCGCGGGTTCGAGACCCGCCTGGACAACTTGGCGACACCTCATCTCTACAATAAATCGAGAAATTAGCCGGGCATGGTAGCGCGCGCCTGTAGTTCCAGCTACTTGGAAGCCTGAGGCGGAAGAATCGCCAGAGCCCAGCAGGTCGAGGCTGCAGTGGCCGGGAGCGGACACTGCACTCCAGTCTGGATGACAGAGTGAGACTCCAAATAAAAAAAATAAATAAAAAGTGAAAAACGAAAATGTAGGAGACATTCTTATGAAAACTGGAACTGGCAACCAATACCTGATCAAAACCCCAAGTGCCCATAACATAAGAGAGAAGATAGACAAGTGGGACCTCATCAAACTGAAAAGCTTCTGCAAAGCAAAGAAACCATCAAGAAAGCAGAGAGACAGCCCACAGAATGGAAAAAAAAATTGCCAACTCTACATCTGACAAAGGCCTAATAACATCTAATATCTACAAGGAGCTCAAACATGCCAAAAGGGAAAAACAAACAGCCCCATCAAAAAGTAGACAAAAGACATGAATAGACACTTCTCAGAAGAAGATATATATGGGCAGCCAACAGACACATGAAAAAGTGCTCGGCTTTACTAATCATCAGAGAAATGCTAATCAAAACCACACTGAGATACCACCTAACCTCAGCAAGAATGGCCATCATTAATAAAACAAACAACAACAGGTGCTGGCAAAAATGTGGAGAAAATGAACACTTCTACACTGCTGGTGAGAATGCAAACTAGTGCAACCTCTTTTGAAAATAGTGTGGTGATTTCTGAAAAAACTAGAAATTGACCTTCCATATCACCCAGCAATTCCCCTATTGGGAATATACCCAGCGGAACTCAAATCATTTTACAAAAAAGATACCTGCACACGCATGTTTTTTGTAGCTCTTCTCACAATAGCAAAAATATGGAACCAACCACACTGTCCATCAAAACTGAACTGGATAAAAAAAATGTGATACATATACAAAATAGAATATTATGCAGCCATAAAGAAGGACAAACATGGACTTTGCAGCAACTTGGATGAATTTATAGTCTATCATACTCACAGACTCTATCACAGAAACAAAGAACAGAGTACCATATGTCCTCACTCATAAGCAGACCATAGTACTATCAGAAATGGATTGACAGTAGTAGGAAACTGCCAGGGGAAGGCGGTGGCTTGGCAATTGAGGGAAACTGCCAGGGGAAGGTAGGGTACACCTCAACAACAAGGGTTACCTGAATAATGAACATTTGTATACCTAACCCCTAATCCTGAATTGTACCCCACATCTTTAAAATAATTTTTTTTTAAAGAGCGGTTCACTATTAAGAAATACATTTGAGGGGGTGAAGGGGGAAAGAAATACACTGACCGGGCACAGTGGCTAAGCCTGTAATCCCAGCACTTTGGGAGGCCGAGGAGAGAGGATTGCCTGAGCAGCCTGGGAATTCGAGACCAGCCTGGCAATTTTGGTGATTTATTGTAGAGACCTCGTCTCTACAGTAAATCGTCAAAAAAAAAAAAAAAAAAAAAATAGCTGGGTGTGGTGGTGTTCGTCTGTAGTTCCAGCTATGTGGAAGACTGAGGCAGAAGGATTGCCTAAGCCCAGCAGGTTGAGACTGCAGTGACTGTCAGCATGCCACTGCACTCCAGCCAGGGTGACAAGAGTGAGGAGACTCCAACTCAAAAAGAAAGAAAGAAAAGAAAGAAAGAAAGAAAGAAAGAAAGAAAGAAAGAAAGAAAGAAAGAAAGAGAAAGAAAATACATTAATACAATTGATTATAATATTTTACTTTATTTAGAAACTATATTAATTCATAGAAACTGAAAAAGATCTGACAACTTTCAACTGCATTCTTGATACAACAACAAATGCAATATGAATGATAGAAATGAATTATTATATATTTACTCATGATTGTGTGTGTTCACACATATATCCCAAATCCAGATTAATAGAGGGATAAATGCCATGTGATACTGCCAATTTTTAAAAGTCAGAAACAAGACAAAAAAAGCTCACTCTCTTTCAACTTCTTCAATTATTATTTAACTTTTTACAGGATATATTAGACAACATATCAGACAAGCAAAAGAGATTAAGTGTGGTAAGGTGGATGTCAAAACACACGCACCATTTTTGGATGATGTGTTTGTGTATTAGGAAGGTACAAAATGCTATAAAAATTTTAAAAACTACCAGAGCCGGGCTCGGTGTTCAACCTGTAATCCCGCGCCTTGGATTGCCTGAGCCCGTGGGTTCGAGACCCACCTGGGCAAGCGAGACCTCATCTCTACAATAAATCAAAAAATTATCTGGGTGTGGTAGCGCGCGCCTGTAATTCCGGCTACTTGGAAGGGTGAGGCGGAAGGATTACCGGAGCCCAGCGGGTCGAGGCTGCGGTGGCCGGGAGCAGCCACTGCACTCCAGTCTGGGCGACCAAGTGAGACTCCAACTCAAAAAAAAAATAAAAAATAAAAAACTACCAGAAACAATGAGACAGCAGGATACAGAACCAATAAAGGAAGATCAATAGCCCTCATATACAAAAAGCATAAAAGAGAATTTAATGAAAAAGAACACAACTTTTAATAACAGACACAAATGATCCTAGGAAAAAATATAACAAGATATGTGAAAAAAACAAGTTTATGCAGAAACTTCAAAAAAAGTATTTCAAGACATGAAAATAGACTCGACAAGTAAAAATATAGAGAGTTTTTAACACAATGACTCAGTGTCATAAAGATGTTAGTTCTCTCAAAGTTATTCATAAATTAACATTGTCAATAAAAAAATCAAGATTCATTTCTAGATTATATAAGCTGATTTTAAATCTTATGTAAAAAAAAAAAAAAACAATATGACCATAACAGCATTAAAAGTAAAAAGGCAGTAAGAAGATATAGCCTTCAGGGATATTAAACATACTCTAAAGACTCAATAATTTATTCATGTAGCATTGACAAATGAATAGAAAGTCAAACCAAGAAAATGGAAAGTACAGTAATATACCTAAATATTATCAAATGTTTTATCTAACATATGTGGCATTTCAAGCAACATGAGAAAATATTTTTGATTATATATAAATAAATACCTTTATGTATAGCCCCCAAAACATATATAAACACAAATGACCAGCTGGGAAAATATTTTAATTTTATCCAGAACCTTTTTTTCAATGTTGAAGCAACAGATCATCCAAGTGACCATCAATAGGGGCTGGTTATATTCTGCTATATTTGTACAGTGAAATTCTAAGCAGTTGGAAATTCATGTACCCACATGGGATGGTCTGTACAATATCATTTTAGTTGAGCATAGAGAAATGTACTTATTTTGCTATCTTCTGAGTAAGCAAGAAGAGTATGTACATATCTGTTTGTATTTGCGTAAATAAAATGCTGGAAGGCTATACTATATTCTTACCGCTGAACTTTGCACATGCTAATCCTTTGTCTAGATGGGTTTTTCCTCTTTTGATTCCCAATCATTTCTATTCACTCTTTAGGGTTCCCTTACTATGTACATTTCTTTGGAAAATATTATAGTTTCTGTGACCCAATGAATTCTTGGAATACTTCCTATGTATCTACACTTAAGTGCAATTTATCATTATCAAACAATGCTAAAATTATCTATTTATTTCCCCCTTATGTGCCTTGAAAAAATCACTGTAGTTTGGCCCCGCTGTATTTTTTCACCAACCAAATCACAAAAACAAAGTACCGAACACATTCAATTAAATAATTGCAACATCATAAGTGATGCAATACAAATTAAGTGTGATCATAGGAAAAGTCACATTTTAGCATTCTTGTGGGGGTGGGGGCAGGGAAGGAATCTAAAAATAAATTGCTTTAAGATATCTTTTCCAGCCAGGCTCAGTGGCTCAGCCTGTAATCCCGCGCCTTGGGAGGCTGAGGTGAGTGAATTGCCTGAGTCCGGGGGTTCGAGACCTGCCTGGGCAACTTGGCGCGATCTCATCTCTACAATAAATCAAAAAATCAGCCGGGTGTGGTAGTGCATGTCTGTAGTTCCAGCTACTTGGAAGACTGAGGCGGAAGGATCGCTGGAGCCCAGCAGGTCGCGGTTGCGATGGCCAGGAGCAGCCACTGCACTCCAGTCTGGGCGACTGAGTGAGACTCCAACTAAAAAAAAAAAAAAGATATCTTTTCCATTAAATTCCCATCATCCTTTCTTAAGGATTAACTGCACACATTGTTTTCTGTTTATCTTGTTTAAAGAGACCTAGTCTTTTTAAAAACTTAAGTGTTGAATAGACATTTGGGAAAAATAAGTTAAGATTTACATGTAAAATGAGTTTTTTTTTTTTTCTAAATAGTGAAATATAGTAAACTTGTATAAGATGAGAAAGTAATATGACCACTGATTAGACCCATTCTATGTTTCCAGAACTTTGTCAGGTTTTTTACACAAGTTGTCTCTCCAAACAAGAAAACTAAGTGCCACAGTGACAAGAGAAAGGATTTTCTAGTCAGAGGTGTCAATAAGATAAGTCGTGCAGAATACACATTTTTCCATCTCTGAACAAGCGCTTCACCATTCTGGTTTATTTAAGATGAAATAATTGTTAATTCTCCTTCACTTGATTCATCTTACTTATAAATGTTCCCTAGTGATGTTCAAAATTCTTTACTTATTGGGAATGAAAAATATTTGAACCCTTAATATTATGTGATTTCCTTTCCTTGACTTGTCAGAGTTAGGGAAGAATCAGGTATCCCAGACACGGTGTTCCAAAGAACTAGGCTAGTCTCCAAAGGCCTCATTCAGAAACTTGTAGAACTGGATCCTTGGGAAACCGACCAGACCTGTGTTCCCAGGTTAGTGGTAGTTCTACAGGTAGGTCAATCAGTGTGCAAACACATTTGATCACATCCCACCTTAATAAGTAAATAAATATAGTTTAAAAAAACCTTTTATACCATATCCTTTTTAGATACCATATCCTTTTTAGATACCATTATTCATTCCCTTGCTTTATGCTGTCACACAAAATGTGTTCTAGAAACATCTCACTGTACTTTCAGGTTTTTAGAGTGATTTTTATAAAAGTCTTTTATCCTGTTGTTTATGTAGTTTCAGCAGGGGGTTTGCTGTCAATGACATAACCCATCATGTGCAGACATGGAGGATACCTGTACTAGTATGGTTGGTTGGATTTGGTTATTTTCATCCCTTTCCATCTCCCTGAGTCAGACATAAGCCCTTTCTCCTCTTAGACCCTCAGATTCAGTTATTCTTACATTTTAGAAAAAAAAGTTATCACGTTATGCCTTTGTTTCAAGTATTGAAATTTTTATTTCATGAATCATAATCACACTAAGCAGAAATATTTTGTTCTCCATATCACTTACGGTCTCTCTTTTTTTTTTCTTTTTTTTTTTTCTTGAGTCAGAATCTCACTCTGTCACCCAGGCTGGAGCGCAGTAGCACACTTACAGCTACTGCAGCCTCGACCTGCTGGGCTCAGGTGACCCTTCCACCTTGGCTTTCCAAGTAGCTGGAACTACGGGCACACAATACCACACTCGACTTATTTTTTATTTATTGTAGAGACGAAGTCTCACCAAGTTACCCAGGCTGGTCTTGAACCCCTAAGCTCAGGAAATCCTCTTGCCTCGGCCTCCCATAGTGCTGGGATTACAGGTTTGAGCCACCGCACCTGGCCTATGATTTTGTAAATGTTTCCATTTCACTGATTTTGCTTGCCCTGGAAGTTGGCGTTTGCTTTTCAACAAATCTATTCTTTCTAGCAATGCTACTGTTGAGATTCAGAATGCACTTTCTTAGCTCTCCATTACTGCTTCTTTATTCTCTTGTTTTGTTATTTCATTGTTGTATTCTGTTATTTTCACTCATGTTCTTAGAAGTTATCTAACAAAGAGTTTCTCACGCTCAGCACTGTTGACATTTTGGTCAGGGAGATTCTTAGTTTTGGGTGGGTGGGTAGATGGGAGCATATTCTGTTTTTTTATGAGATGGTTAGCAGCATCTCTGGCTTCTACCTACTTGATACCAGGAGTAATTTTCTTTCCAGTTGTGGCAAACAAAATTGTCTTCAGACATTGACAAATGTCCCACGGAGGCAAAACAACCTTGGTAAAACATATTTATTGCTATCTTAGCTCTTCTTCTTTTTTTACATACTGTGTGCATTCATATATTTTTCCCTTTATTTCTGTTGTTTTGCTTTTCATAGACTCCATACCATATTTTGCTGGTATTTTGTTATTGTTGTTGTTTTGTTTTGATTTTATGACCTCACTCACATTTAATATGACTTGAGTCCTTTTATGCCTCAACTGAGATTTGTCTTTCTTAAATGATGTGTTAAATCTTGCAAAATCTAAGAAGTGCAGATATTGGTTATATATGGCATCATAGAGCAATAAGCGGCTGGATTGAGACCAAAATCCACTTCCACAGACAGCAGTGAAAGGTACGAACCTGATCTCAGGTACCTTAGAAAGATCTAGCCAAATGCAACTCTAAATGAACTTTACCAGTAAGAGCTTCCTGTGGAAGGAGAAGCCAATGGGACCACCTTAGAACAGGGTATGGCAATTGTTGGGACGCAGAATCGTGGTGTGGCCCTCTAGGAGAAGACATCACTCACATCACAGGACCTGCAAGTGGAATTTCCCAGTATGGGGTCCCTGAGGAAGTCACAGGAGTACCTGATGTAAGCAAAGCTGATTCCAGACAGCCACATAACAGAGAGTACCAGAGACTATCGTGGTGGAACAATTCACAAAGCCCGTGTTATTTTGTTGGTTTGTTTTTTCATCTCTCTAAAGAGTAGGTTATGGATTACCTATAAGTTGGCAGGGACAGGAAGAGGAAACCTTAGAATTTAACACCACGTCTGTCTTAAAAAGCCCACAAAGAACTCGGTAATTTTTCATAAATCTCCAAACATCTACTTGAAAGTCTCTCCTTTGAAATGTGGCCAGGTATTCATTTGTGGATATTTTCAAAGGAGATGGAGAAATGATGAAAGATACAAGGAAATTCCTAAAATTTCAAGAAAATTTGTGAAGCCTCATTTATTGCACACTGGCATTACTTTGTTGCATATCTGTCTCCCAAAGTGAAGGTGAGCCTGGTGAGGACAGGACCAGCATCTTATTTATCTATAAATTTCAGCACCTGGTATATGATAGACACCCAGTTAAATTTGATTTATTTCCATTGTAGATTATTTAAAAATCATAAATTACATTTATTTAAATCTTCTGTCTAAATCAAGGCATGTACCATTTCTCACTTGCAAAAGTACTGAATATCGGCCGGCATGGTGGCTCAAGACTTAATCTCAACACTTTGGGAGACCGAGGTGATAGGATTGCCTGAGTCCAAGGGTTCAAGACCAGCCTGGGCAACTTGGTGAGACCTTGTCTCTACAATAAATTAAAAAATTAGCCGGGCATGGTGGCACGCACCTGTAGCTGCAGCTACTTGGAAGTGGAAGGGTCGCCTGAGCCCAGCAGGTCAAGACCACGGTGGCTGTGAGTGTGCCACTGCACTCCTGCCCAGGCGACGGAATGAGACTCTGATTCAAAAAAAAAATAAAGTACGGAATATCTTTGACATTTTGAAAGAAAAGAAGCACTGCGTTTGAATTATTGTAAATCCCTACTCCACTACCACCACCACCAATTTACCAAAAAAGCAAAGAAGAATGGCATTCAGCAAAACTTCCTTGGTCTGCCTCTAAGGCATTTGGTCTTTCTGAAGGAAGCATCACATTTTATATTGAGTTAAATCTCACTTCAAATGTAAAAGAAATTCCAGTGTCAAAACTGAGTGTTGGAGTTCCATCCCGAAAGAGTAAAAGGAAAAAAGGACAAAAATTATTTGAAGCCCTCTGCGTGACGATTTTTCTTCTTAGATTTCTCAATTTTTTTTTCCCATAGTACAATTTCAAAGAGGAAATCAAGATGTGTTTAGCTTCCCCTTCCCCTTGAATTATCTGGGAATTACCCTTTGCAGTCTCTACTGTGGGCCTTGAACTCGACAGGATTCCAAATCTGCTACAAGTCATTCACTGTTATCTCCTGGCAAAAATAAAACAGCTCAGGGGTCCAGCAGCCGTTATCAACTCCGACTGCTGAGGTTATACAGCTATAGAAAAAGAGCCTGCTCTCTGATAGAGATAAATAAATGACTTCACCTGAAAGGTCCCTTGCATAGCTTACAGAGAAAACTGCCTGTGATCTTGCAAAGGCCAGAAAGATACCTTGTGAATTCTCTCTACCCCAAGTCCTGCAGGCAGCAGGCTCAGGGAGAGAGCCCAGGTTGGCTCATAAACAGACTTAAGTTCTTTCATTGGTCGACTTACTAGATGAGTAACCTCGGGCAAATTCCTTAAACCTTTGAAAGTGTGTTTCTTCAACCATAAAATAGAAGCAATTTAAACCTATTTCAAACGGATTGTTGTGAAAATTAAATCAGACAGTGTTTTAAAGAAGCTGCTTCAGAGGCACACTCCATCAGTCTAGTGTGTCTGCCTTGGACAATGGACCTAGGTCTTTATGAATGATCGTTCACTCGGGCCTTCATCAGGGCTGTTTTGAGACTCGCCCTTCACAATTCAAACTCTCTAGATGGAAGAGCACGTGAGGTCAGAGGCAACCACGTACGTGTTCAGTTGTAACTCAAATTCACAAAACAGTACGTGGGAGAAGCATTTTATCAGTACCTGGTAAATCAAGCAGGTCTCTATTTTCATGCACAATATATCATTCAAATGATGAGTGTGAGTCAAGTGTATCTAATTTCATTATACTTTTTTCTCCAAAAATCTCAATGAGACCCAAGCCCTTATACCAGGTCTTTACAACTTGACGCTACCTGGTGCCCGCAGATTTTTCCATCGTCTCTACCTCTTCGTCATCCTATCCTGCTGGGTAGGCACCTTCCTATTTTTCTATAGTAGGGATTTTGCACATGCTGTTCCTTCTTTCTAAAATGTTCGTCTCCCACGTCTGCATGTAACTACCTCCTTCTTAGCATTCAATGCCAGTCTAAAGTATTCACTCTTTGAAGACATCTTCTCAAACCATCCAACGCAAACTAACCTTGTCTCTTCATCAGCGTTTATTTGTATCACAGCAATGGTGACTACCTGATGGTTTCTTGTTACTTTATTATTTCCTTGAATTCTACTTTTTTTCCCCACGCTTATAAAAACCGGCACACTACAAGTAATAAGGTGCAAAATAAGTTCTCAAAAAAATTAGGCATTTATCGTTGTCTCCAAATCTCCACGAACTTATAACATCATAAAATCAATGAAAATGTTTGTTTAACACTTATGGGAAGTCAAATTTTTGTACTAGGATTATGGCAAAACTATAACAAAAATAGGCTGTCCAATTTTTAAAACAGTAATAATCAGTTTTTAAAATTATTTTACACATATGATATAAAAAACAATTTAAAAAAAGAAAAGCAAGCACGGAAAGTCACGTTTTCAGAAAACTAGAAACCACAAGGTATGAAATGCAGCGAAGAGCACAACGAAAAGTATTGTCACGCTGTCCAGGTGGTACAGAGTCTGGAGAATGTCTACAATGTCAACAGACCACCCAGAGGTGCAACACTTAAAGGCTCATTTTGAAAAGATGGAAATGAAAGTGAAAGCTTCAGAGAATTGTTGAGCACCAAAAATAAACACAGGAGTGGAGAGGCATATGAAGTGACTTCGGGGTTGCCTTTGGGTAAGGAGTAGGGAGAGGAAGAAACACAGTCTATAAGAAGAACCTCAGATATGCTACTCAGTTAACTAAGGTCTCACTTGCAGAGACAACTAAACTTTGATAACCTGGAGCCTTGGATTTTCACAAGTCTCTTGCATAAGTAATTCCGAATATCCCACCTGATATAAGATTGATAAAATTAACACTGTGTCCATAAAAATATATTATAATGTACACATTATTTTCTTACCTGAAAATAATGCTGCCATAGAGTGGATAAAAACTGTTGCTGCTAATGTAAAATAAAATACAAATCTTTAAAGGAGTAATCTAGAAAAAACAAGGACTCAAAGCTGACAAATAGCATTTAAAAAGAGAAATGGTGACGCAAAAGAACAACTTGAGGCATGAGTAGCAGAACTAAAAAAAAAAAAAAAAAAGAACAAAGGTGAAATAAAACCTATGCAAAACTAAAAGTGACTTTGGAAACAGTATATGACAGAATAAGTATTAGAAAAAAACAGGATATTCTCAGATGGGAGGATTGCTTTAGTCTAAGAGTTCAAGGTTATAACGAGCTATGATTGCACCACTGCACCCTAGCATGGTCAATAGACCAAGACCCTGACTCAATAAATGCATAAACAAACAAACAAATAAACAAATAAAATATAAGTGAAAATATGAGTTAAAAAAAATTGAACAGATAATATGACAATATGATTTGGAACTGAAATTGCAATAATAGCTGTAGAAGACAGATTCTTGTAGTAGTTATTTCTTATGAAAAAATTAGTTGTTTCTGACAAGAAGAAAAGAAACAAACAAACAAAATTAAGGTGTAATTCAATATATTCTTCCCAGGAAAAAATAAAAGAAAAATTGTTTTCAGAAATTAAGATGCCTATTGAAACCTAAGAAAAATTGGCACATAATGATTAACCCTGAAACATTCTAATAAATTCACCGAACATTAATGCCTACATTCCTAAATGAACAGAAGTGTCTCAAAAACTTTATACAAAGCAGAATGTGGTTGAAGCATAAAAGACAGAAGCACATTGCTTAGAATTTTCAAGAACAGTGAAAACATTTCTAACACCTTCTTAAGGAAACTATGATGGAGTCAACTTGAACCAGAAAAAAAAGTGGATGGAAGAACTATCATGAAGGACTAGTGCTGAGAATTGACTTCATTTAATCCACAAATAAAGACTAAAGCAAACATTGCATTATGACTTCAATCCCAATGTGAAAATTTTAAACTCTGATGTTGTCAAAATTGTATAACTAACAGGAGTAAGATGAGGAAGAGAAAGTGTAGGGTAATGTAAGTATGAGGTTTCCTCATATTTTATAGCCACAGGTCAACAAAGCTTACTTGAATACTTAAAAGCATAAACCTAAGCACACACACAAAATATAATCATCCAAAATTTGGAAATAAAGAAATTTAATAGTAGAAGACCACAACATAGAAATATGCGCATTTTTCTATTACCGAAGGCAAGGATGCATTAAAAAATGTTTAAGGAAAGAGAGACAATGTGATACATATCAACTCATTGCTATAAAGCTAGTAACTAGTTCAAAAACACAAGAAGAAATATACACAGTCAGCCCTAGCAAAGCCGTCACAGGCAGCATAATGAAATATACGATGAGAATAAATACTTCAAAATAAAAAAGGATAGCATTCATTAATATAATGGTATCAAATGCAAAACTGTCTGCTATCTAGAAAAGAAAAAGCACTAGTAAATGCCAATAAACATTTTTAAAAAAGATCAAATCACAAAATCAAAACTCAAACAGTCTTTTAAAACTGTAAGTAAAATGTCTGAGAAAGGACATTTGATTGAAAGGAAAATGAATGAAAGGAAAATGATGGGGAAAGTTTTTGTTTCTAAAGGAAGAAAGAACAGGAAGAAAGGAAGGAAGGAAGGAAGAATCAAGAAAGAAAAGAAAAAAGTGGTCCTTAAATCAATATAAGAAAAAGAGATTCATTCATTCATTCATTCATTTAGCATGTGGATATCCAGTTTCTCCAACATCATTTATAAAAGAGACTATCTGTTTCAGCTGTTTATTCTCAGTATCCTTGTTAAAGATCAGTTGAGCACATATATGTGAGTTTATTTGTATACTTTCTATTCTCTTCCATTGGTCTAAATGTCTGTCTTAATGCCAGTGTCATATTATTTTAATTATGAAGCTTCGGAATATATTCTGAAGTCAGCAGATGGGATGCCTCCAGCTTTATTAATTTATTTTTCTTTTCTTTTTCTTTCGTTTTTTGTATAGATGGGGTTGCCCTATGTTGCCCAGGGTGGTCTTGAACTGGTTCAAGCGATCCTCCCACCTTGACCTCCCAAAGTGCTGGGTTTACAGGGGTGAGTCTCCATTCCTGGTCAGCTTTATTCTTCTTTCTAAGGATTGTTTCAGCTACTCTGAGACTTTTGTGACTCCATATACATTTTAGATTTTTTTCATCAAAATAAAATGCCTTTTGGAGTTTGACGGAGATAGCATTGAATTGTAGATGGTCTGGAGTAGTACGGACGCTTTCACAATATTAAGTCTTTCAATCCATAAACATATGTTTTTTAATTTTTTCATGTCTCCTTTAATTTCTTTCCTCAATATTCTTAAGTTTTCAGTGTACAAATCTTTCAACTCCTCGGTTGTACTTATTTCAACATATTTCGTTCTGTTTTCTGCTACTATAAATAGGTGTTTTCTTTTTTTTTTCCAATTGTTTGTAGTTAGTGTATAGAAATGTCATTGATTCTTATATGTTAATTTTGTATCCTGAAGTTTAATTAAATTTATTTATTAAAGCCAGTAGTTCATTTTGTGTGTGGTGTTTTTAGGATTTTTCTCATGTAGAATCATGTCACCTGCAAACAAGGTTAATTTTATTTTTTTCTTGTTAAGGTGTATTGCTTTTAGATATTTTTCCTTGCAAACTGTGCACTTTAAATATGTGCAGTTAGAGCCGGGCTCGGTGGCTCAGCCTGTAATCCCGCGCCTTTGGGAGGCTGAGGTGAGTGGATCGCCTGAGCCCGCGGGTTCGAGACCCGCCTGGGCAGCGAGACCTCATCTCTACAATAAATCAAAAAATCAGCTGGGCATGGTAGCGCGTGCCTGTAATTCTGGCTACTCGGAAGGCTGAGGCGGAAGGATCGCCGGAGCCCAGCAGGTCGAGGCTGCGGTGGCCGGGAGCGGCCACTGCACTCCAGTCTGGGCGACAGAGTGAGACTCCAACTCAAAAAAATAAAAATAAAATAAATAAATAAATAAATAAATAAATAAATATGTGCAGTTGTTTATATATTAATCATATCTCAGTAAAGGTGTTTAACAAATATTTCAGGGCAAAACACATCAAATGAGACAAAGAAAACAAACAATATATAAAGCTAAAGAAGGTAACCCAAATAGAAGATATTAACAGTAACATAAAATCAAAAAGGAATGAGTAACATGGCAAAAAAAACTATGCAGAAATAGAAATCTTTCAGTAGAAGAAGACTTCAACTTATCTTTCACAGTATGTGAGCAATTTAACACAGAATAGCAAAACTTTTTAAAAAAATAATGAAGTACTTAAAATAGTCATAAGTAAACTAATTAATAATGCACATTTACCCATAGACATACTAACATGTAAGACTAAAATCAAAGAATATATATTCTTTTCACAAATTTCGGGGAATTTGCAAATATCAAAGCCCTGTAACCTAACAAAAATAATAAACATGGAAATAAACAGAAATCCTTTTCTGATTATATTGCAGTAAAACAAATTAATAAAAAATAAAAAAACTAAATTTATTTATAATTTGAAAATTTAACAAACTAACCAGTCAGCAAACAAAAACTTTTTTTGTATACAACTTTTGAACAAATACTGGAAAGAATGCAAATAACTAGTTTGTATATCACCCAAAATCAGGAAAGGAAATTCAAAATTTATGTTATAATGAAAGAGATTATAATGATAAATTAAAATTAATTTTAAAAATAAGCAAAACTCATAGAAAACAAAAACATTACTTAATCTAACCCAAGTTAAAGGAATAATCAAAAAACAAACCAAAACAAAAGAAATAAAACAATACAAACTTATGCAACGAAAATAATGAAGAAAATATAGGATTCACAACACATCTCTTTGTTCAGCTCTATAGAAATAAACTGAAAAGGAACTTATGGTCATTTCCTAAAGAAATGTATGGTCATTATGAAATAAATGAGGCCAGGCATGGTGGCTCACACCTATAATCCCAGCACTTTGGGAGGCATAGGCAAGAGAATTGCCTGAGTCCAGGGGTTCGAGACCAACCTGGGGAACTTGGCAAGACCTCATCTCTACAATAAATTGAAAAATTAGCCAGGCATGGTGATGCGTGCCTGTAGTTCCAGCTTCTTGGAAGGCTGAGGAGGAAGGATCACGTGAGTCCAGCAGGGAGAGGCTGCAGTGGTGGCGAGCGTTTCACTGCACTCCAGCCTGGGTGACAGAGTGAGACTCCAACTCAAAAAAAAAAAAAAAGAAAGAAACTAATTATTACAACTGGCTTCAGAAGAGATAGAGAACCTAAAAAGATAGAAAACTAAAACCTATCAATTAAAACAATTAAGATATAAAGTTATCAAGAGATACTCCCACTAAAGAACAACATAAGAGAAACATACAATAAGCAGGCCAGAGTGTTTCACAGTGGGTTTTCACTAAATTTATAGGGAAAATTTAGATTTCCTAAATCTTCAAGGAACTAACAGCAAACAAACTAAACCTCTTCAATCCATGTATAGTTTTTCATAGTACTCTTTTTTTATTTAGGAAAAAATTTTGATATTTGTGAAGTTAGCAAAATGATCCTACTTAAAACTCAACTAAAAAAAACCCCTTAAGTTTAATTTCTTTTTTTTGTGTGTGTTGGAGTCTCACTTGGTTGCTCAGACTGGAGTGCAGTGGCCGCTCCCAGCCACCGCAGCCTCGCCAGCTGGGCTCCGGCGATCCTTCCACCTCAGCTTTCCAAGTAGCCAGAATTACAGGCATGCGCTGCCACGTCCGGGCTGATTTTTTTTAATTTATTGTAGAGATGAGGTCTCGCTGCCCAGGCGGGTCTCGAACCTGCGGGCTCAGGCAATCCACTCACCTCAACCTCCCAAAGGCGCGGGATGACAGGCTGAGTCACCAAGTCCGGCTGATTAATTTCTTTTTAAAATATTGAATTTAAAACTTCTTAAAATAGTTGAAAACTCTGGCAGTTCATTTAATGTAAGAAGAATAGTTTATGAAAGCAGGTGAATTAATATTAGAACATATACAAGCCTAATTCATTTGATAAAGTGAAAATAATAGTCTTCAAAACCTCAGCAAAAGCTTTCAATAAAAATCAGCATCCATTCTTGATAAAATGCCTTAATAATGCATTATTTTAATGACTTATATTTAATGAACTCTTACTATATACCAGGCACAATTCCAAGTGTTTGTGTGTATTAAGTCGCCATTTTTGGCTGCAGTTTTACAGAGGGATAAACAGTTGGATACCTCTGACATATAAACATGAAAATTCATCATTGTAAAGAATTTACTGTAAGCTAGGCAGTGCTCTAAGTGCTTTCCATTCATTGTCTTTTAATCCTTACAACACCCCATGAGCTAGGTATTACTGTCTCCTCTTTAATGACACAGGCACGTAGTGTATAAACACATTTAATATGTCAAACTTGAAAGCTCCCCTCAGGCTTTCATGAGGAAGCATTAGAAGTCTTCCCACTAGAGGCAGGAAGAAGACATGGGTTTCCATTATAACCACAATTATTTCACCTGGCTCTGCTGTTACAAGCAAATACTACTACACGAGAAGGAAACACAAAAATTAGAAAAATAATGGCAAAATAGTAATCATTTGCAGAGGTTTAACTGTATATGTGAAACACCTACTAAATTCAATTGAGCAAACTCATTCAAATGATTTAAAAAAACACTCAGGACAATTGCTTACAATTGCTGCAAATGTATCATAGAGAAATTAATAACTTACTTACTAACAAGTTAGAAGAAATTACGGAAGAAAAGACCCGCATTTGCACCATGACTGACAATAAGAAAGTGGAGACAGGCCAGGCTCGGTGGCTCAGCCTGTAATCCGACATTTTGGGAGGCCGAGGTGAGTGGATTGCCTGAGCCCGCGGGTTCGAGACCCGCCCGGGCAACTTGGCGAGACCTCATCTCTACAATAAATCAAAAAACAATCAGCCGGGCGTGGTAGAGCACGCCTGTAATTCCCGCTACTCAGAGGCTGAGACAGAAGGATCGCCAGAGCCCAGCAGGTTGAGGCTGCGGTGGCCAGGAGCAGCCACTGCACTCTAGTCTGGGTGACAGAGTGAGATTCCAACTCAAAAAAAAAAAAAAGAAAGTGGAGAGAAACAACATAAAATGTGTACAATGGCTATATTGAAACAAAGTCTGTATTGAAAAAAGATCTATATTGAAAATGGTACTGAGTCATAGGTACACAAACATAAAGGCTTCATTATACACAAAAAGTCTTACTGTATTTTAAAAATAACTATTTTAATGGTCTCTGTTAACATACAAATTTTATGCTTCTGCAATAAAATCACCAACACATTTTTGAAGTGGAGTTTTTCAAAATTCTTATAGCACTCTTACAAAAGCCCTATAAAGATGTCTTGAAAATTCCTGGAAAATAAGGATAACGAAGGAAGATTCGCTCTAGATCATATTAAACATAACATAAACTTCCAAAACTTAAAAAGAGTATTATTCTTGCATGAAGTGATAGATCAACGAGAGATACTGGAGAGTAAACAAGAAAGGAAAATATTGCTATCTGTATCTGGGTGGCAAAGGGCAGCTCATTTATCTTTTCTGTGCTGTAGTTTTGTCATTTGAAGAGTAAAGTTAATAAATGTAACCACCAGGAAACTGTGTATAAAAAACACAAAACGCTGCCCTTTCCATGATGAAAGCAGTCTAGTGTCATCAAGCTGCCACCGAGTAGCTGGCCGTGGTGCCATATTGAGGACTTCGTGTTGGTTCCTGCTAGTGGCAGATGGGACACACTGCACTCATGGTAGCCAGGTTGACCTTGGAGAGTAAAAGCTGATGTTGCTGAATCCATGCCATAGTCACTTGGTTCATGAGCCTATATGGTAAAGATAGGAATGAGTTAGTGTAAAGACAGGCAAAAGAGGCAAGAGGCTCTCATCCACAGAATGAGTCATTCTATCCACTTGATAATGAAAATCCTCACCTGCTGACGTCACTCTTTGATGAACATTCGCATGGGACACAAATATCTTCACATTTTTTTTGCCTGTTCAGAGATGTCTATCCACCTATCTCTTCCCCAAATTTCTTTGTCACCAATTTTCCAATCATATGTCTCTCAAGTCCTTGACCATGTAGCTATATCATTGGTAAAAGCTATGAATCAGTTATAATCACATTTCTGGCCATTTCTCCTTCTAAGAAAAATGAACAACTAGGTATATGGCTCAAAGTTCTGCCTACTGGGAAGGTTTTCCTTTACTACTACCCTTCAGAAATATCTCAGAAAAGTACTGTAGTGCCACTGCTGTCCATTTCCAGGTAGTGCCTGCATATTGTGAAGAACCACCTGTAAATAAGACCCGAGTTTTTCCTCTCTTTGCCGCCTGATACAGAGAGCTCCTGAAGACACAGGTGCAGACTGAATAGAGAAGGCAGTGTCACAGGAGTGGGGACAATTGGCAGCAGGGCCACTTCTTCGCGTAACTTGCTTGTGCCTTCAGGGCATGCTTGAGCCTCCTCTGGTATACGCCACTTCTGTTTGATGACAGAATGCTGCTGTGCATACCCAATTTTAAGGTTTGATGTGTCTGATAATGCCCTTTTTGCAATGGGAGGCTCAGGCCCCATGGTAACTTGGTTGCCCATAGTTAAGTGTTCGATCTCGACTAAGGTCCAGTGACAAGACAAAGCTGAGTAGTTACCCACAAAGGAGAGTAGTTATCCAAAAGGAGAGTAGTTATTCACAGAGGATGGCAGGGTTTGCTGCAAAATTCACTCAGAGGAGTCAAAGACACCAAACAACATCACTATGTGCCTTTGACACTTTAAGCATTCCTGGATCCACTGGACCATATGGTTCAACGGCAGAGCAGCTTGCACTGCCGCCTAGACCTGTTGCTGAACCTTCTCTTGTTCTGAACCCCACTTAAAACCAGCAGTTTTTTCAGGTCACTCAGTAAAGTTTCTGGAACAACATACTCAGGTAAGGAATATGTGTGCTCTAATATCCGAAGAGGTGCACTAGGCACTGTACCTGTTTTTTGGTTGTAGGATGAGTCAGATGCAACAACTAATCCTTCATCCTGGAAGGGATATCTTGACATGCCTCAACTACTAAACTCCTAGACATTTCACTGAGGTAGAAATCATCAGAATTTTTGTCATATTTATTTCCCACCCCTGACATGTGGCTATCTTACCAATAAAGATATACCTCTTTTATTGTGCTATACTTTATTGTGCTTCACAGAAAATTTGTTTTTTATAAATTGTGGCAACCCTGTGTCGAGCAGGGCTATCGCTATTTTTCCAAAAGCCTGTGCTCACATTGTATCTCTGTGTCCAAAATTTTTATCAATAAATTATTTTTTAATTAAGATGCATTGTTTTAGACATAAAGCTATTGTACATTTACTAGACTACCATATAGTGTGAACATGACATTTATATGCATGAGAAACGAAAGACAGTGTGCGACTCATTTTATTGAGATGTTTGCTTCATTGTGATGGTCTGAGACAGGACCCATGAAATCTACAGAGATCTAAGTCTAATGTAAACTAAGTCTACTGTAGTTGCTGCTCCTTGCTCACTAGGTCCAGTCAGCATGATGTCATCAGTGCTGTGGATCAGTGTGATGATGCCTTGTGGAAGAGAAATGTGATCAAAATCTCTGCTAACTAAATTATGCCACAGGACTAGAGAACTGATCCCTGCTGTCCATCGCAGCAACCGTGACCACCTTGCTTTTGTTGGTTGAGTGCTGTCACTTGGTCCCTGTCACCCCCGGATCCAGTTACTCTCCTTGCATTTAGGCTTTCCATTCAGAAGTAGTAGTTTCTCACTGTTAGCTCTGTCCTGCAGAGAAGAGCAGTCACAGAGCTCTTAACGGATGCTAAGACCCCTTTACAAATCTATTCCTCACAGTTTTGATGAAAGCTATGTCTTCGGGACCTTCTCAGTGTGAGTGAGTTGGTCTTAGGTGACAAATTCACTCTAACAGTCCCATTTTCCTAATCTTGTAAATTCCTTCCTCTACAGTGAGCTAAGGCAGGACACACATTTCAAGTTTATTTACTGTAGACCACCTTTGGGTCCATGATTTAGCCCACCTGAATTAACTGTTGGAGTCCTAAGTCTCCAAACTGTAACATCTAAGCCAGATTCCCTGAATGGTGAGCTCATGTCAATATATTTAGCCTGATACAAGTTTAAGTTCCTTCTGCCATATCCCACATCCTTACTATCCATTCCCACACATATTCCTGATATTTCTATCTATATAAATTGAAAAAAATCAAGTAGTTCTTTTGGAGCATAGCACACCTCTTTATGGGTCACATTTTGTTCCTCATGTGAAGGGCCTGCTGGGACTTGAGTCAACTTACAGCAAAGAGAAGCATAGGGAGGTTTGAGAAACCCTAAGGAGAATCAGCATCGGAATCGTGCATGGAAACTACCTCATAGAGGACCATTAGTTTTCTCCAGCAAAGCTGGGTTAATCTTCTCAGATAGGAATGGAGTGGTTGCTTCTACTGGCAAAATAAGTCTCATCAGAATGTAGGGACTTGATGTCCCCAATCTTGTCAGGGACTTCCCATATGTCTATATTCCAACTCATAGGATCCCACTGCTTCCCATTTAATGCCCTTACCCTAACAGTAAGCACCCTGTGAAGCTGAAAATTCAGTTTGAATCATTATTCAGCCACTCACAAGATGAGCTTCTGGTTTTATTTTTAGAAATCTTAGCTCTGGGCACCCCCTTGGGTCCCCTTGCTCTGTGGGAACTTTTCTGTTCTCTCAATAAATCCTGCTTTCAAAAAAAAAAAAAAAAAAAAGGAAGAAGAAGAAGAAGAAAGAAATCTTAGCTCAACAGCTACAGAAGACAATGGTTTTCTTCAGGGAAGACATAGACGTTTTTAGGTCATTTATATAGCACTAGAGTTGGGAATTTGAACCCCTGAGTTTATACTTTTTCCCCCCTGTTTCATCTAATAAAATTAGGAGCAACCAGCAAATCTCATTATAATTGTTGGTTTGAAAAAAATATTCAAAGGTGTCATATATGTGGTTATCCAAAACATTGCCTCTGATAAGTATTTGATTAGAAGTATTCAATAGTAGTATTTTGTACCACTCAATAACACTATCAGTACTTTCTTATTACTGGAAGTAGAGTCATTATTGCCTTTACATTTAGTTAGATTAAAGAATCAACTCCAGAACATATTTAGAACCCTCACCCTTAAGATTATGCTCTTCTTTATAGTAGTCAGAGTTCTCCAGATAAATGGAACCAATAGAATATAGATACAGATGAGAAGGAAAAAGAGGGAGAAAGTGATTTGGGGGAGGAAAGGTGGGGAAGAGAACGAGAGAGAAAGGAGGTAGATTTCTTTTAAGAAATTGGCTCATTTGACTGTTGAGGCTTTTCAAGTCCAAAACCCATACGGTAGGACAGCAGGCTGCACACCCAGGGAAGGGTTGCCGTTTGAGTTTGAAGACAGTCTTTCTGGCAGAATTCCTGCTCCTGAGCAAGCCAGTCTTTTCACTTATTTTTATTTATTAAATCTTCAGCTGATTGTATAAGTCCCACTCACATCATGAAAATCAAGTTGCAAGAACCTTCATGAAGAGGCCAGATTAGAGGCTTTCAAGCATGCCACAACCAGTTGGAATATTGTGAAACAGTGTGGAAAGACCAACACAGTGAGCCCCAATTCAAGAATGGAAATGGATATACATCAGAATGGCAAAGGACATGCCAGATGTCAGGGAGGAGAAGATGGGTGAGTAGCCCTTGTGATTGCACTCTTCAGAGAAAAGCGAGTGTGACTCTGAAACATGGGGCAGGACTGAAAACTCCTCTCTGAGACATACCTTCCTTTAACTCAGGCCATGGGAGAATGCCCTGTTCTCTTGGACCCTGGAGCTTTCTCAGGGACAGGCCAAGAGTTGGTGAAGATGGAAAGACATTTTGTAAAGTCAGAGGTGTTCTCCCAAATCCAGATCAGGAGGAAGACATCATCTTCGACCTCAGTCCATTGACTCAGCAACCGTGATCCCTGCAGGCACTTTGGCTTCTGCCCAGAGACAAGGCTGCTCACTCTGAAGTGGGGGAAGGAGCTTCCCATGGCGAGAGTAGGCTAGAAGCGTGGAGATCATCCCAGGGTTTGGAACCAGACCTGGACTTGTCCCAGTCTGTAGCTGGGAGCAGCAGGGGACCCTCCCCACAAGCCATGCTTTCCTCTCAGAGAGGCAGGTTGCAGGATCAGATCTTCAATTGGAAATCAGTCTTAGTGGGTCACTGCCTGGGCATCCCACCCTGCCCTACTCTTCTGGGAAGTTGTGGCAAGGGGCTCCAACAATACCAAGATACACCCAGAAAAGCAGCCTAAACAACAGGCACCTAGCAGGGGGGGGCCCACTCCCATGCTCTAAACCCTGCATCCTGAGTAGGAGAGTTGCAATAACCATGGTTTCTCATGAGCAGCAGGTCCCATGGCCAATGTCAGCTTTGCAACCTGGAACTTTCCAGCAAGTAGCACTGTTAAGCACCCCAGTCTCCCTCCCAGACTAGGTTGAGTAGCATCCCCAGCAACACTGAGGAAAAGGAGAGACCCCTCCTCCTACACAACTAGAAAAGAAATCTATGTGGCAGGAGACAAGCAGAAGGGAATCTCACCTTCTGCCCTTGAATCAGTAGTCTGAGTGGCAGAAGAGTTCTTGCTCCTGTGGTTTTGTTCTAGGCAGCAAGGCTTGAAGCCAATCTCAGCTCTGTGGCCCAGAATCAAGCTGCAGATCTCATTGCAAAGTACTACAGCCTGCCCCTCAAGTCTTTTGGAAAAATGTGCCTCACTCCCAGGACCAAGGTTCAGGGGGCCTCCTTTTCTAAACACCCAGATTATTAGCCTAAGCTTTTCCACCCTTCCTAAGCAGTTAGGTGTGGAACACCCCACTGTATTCCATGCCCAATGCAATCACCTGGAATAGGAGCCTATACCCTTCCACATGAGGATAGAGTTCTTGGGCTGCTAGTTCTGCCCAAGTCCAGACATAGTCTCAGAAACCTGGGGCTCCCCTACTTCTCAAGTTAGGAACTTAGGCTACCCTGCCCTTCCTAAGCAAATAACTCAAGGTAGCATAGGTCCTCTAACACCTTTCCAAAGCATACTTCTGGGCACTCAGAGTCCACACACCAGGCCCTGCCTCAAAGTGGTGCCTGACACAGGTGGACCCATAGGGGGTCTCCCCAGTTTGACCCTATGCAGGTCTTACCCAGGGCTGAACTGGGAGCACAAGCTCTACCAGACCATACTCAGGGCTGAACTAGGAGCACAGATCACAGCACACTTGCACTCCACAGATGAACTCACTGCTGAGGCAACAGAGTGCTTCTGTCATTAAACAAGGATCAAGTAAATACCCATCCACATCAACTGTAACCAGTTCTTACCCATAGCTGCCACCTGCTGACCTGAAAATTGAATGGTGCATCACAACTAGTAATTTGCTGACACTAACACAAACCACCAAGGAGCAAGTTAAGCTTCCTAAGACACCTGTCACTCTAGCCTCACAGGAAGAAATGGGCCAACCCACAATCCTACAACATCATTATAACAACCAATACTTGGGAAAGCTTACATTCACAGGCTATCTATATCAAAGCAACTCATTCAGTTTAGCTGCCATGGTTCATCCAAATGAGAAAGAACCAGAGAAACAACTCTGAAAGTATGAAAAATCAGAGTGTTGGCCCTCCAAAGGGGTTCACCAATTCTTCAATAACAACCTAATTGCAATAAAATCCCTGAGATGTCAGGTAACACATTCAGAATATTAACTATAAAGAAGCTGATAACTAGCCGGGCTCGGTGGCTCAGCCTGTAATCCTGCGCCTTTGGAAGGCTGAGGTGAGTGGATTGCCTGAGCCCACGGGTTTGAGACCCGCCTGGGCAGCAAGACCTCATCTCTACAATAAATCAAAAAATCAGCTGGGCATGGTAGCGCATGCCTGTAATTCCGCTACTTGGAAGGCTGAGGCGGAAGGATCGCTGGAGCCCAGCAGGTCGAGGCTGCGGTGGTCGGGAGCGGCCACTGCACTCCAGTCTGGGTGACAGAGTGAGACCCCAACTCAAAAAAAAAAAAAAAGAAGCTGATAACTAACACAAACACATTTGCAGAAGAATTCAGGAGGTGAAAAGAGAGACTGACAACATTAAATAAACCCAAACAGAACTAAAAAACTTAATGGAGGAGAAACAAAACAGTACAAAGCTATAGCTGCAGGTTAGAGCAAGCAGAAGAACGACCTCAGATGCAAGACAGGTTTCCAAACTAACCTAGTCAGACAGAAATAAAAAAGAAAGAGTAAAGCCTATGAGATATATGGGACTACATAAAGTTATCAACCCTATGAGTCATAGGCATTCCAGAGGCAGAAGTTAAAGTAAAATGTATGGAAAATGTAATCAAGCAAATACCTTTTAAGAACTTACCTGGTCTTGAGAGAAACCTAGACATCCAGATACAAGAGACCCAAAGAGCTCCTGCAAGATACATTGCAAAAAGAACTTACCAAAACATATTATTTTCAGAGTCTCCAAAGTCAATATGAGAGAAAATATTTTAAGAGCACTAAGAAAGAAGCATTGAATCACCTAAAAAGGAAAGGATATTAGACTAACAGCAGACTTCTCACCAGAAACCATATAAGCCAGAAGAGAATGGGAGCTATTTTCAACCTAAAAAAAAAAAACCATAATTTTATATCCAAACTAATCTTTAGAAATGAAATGGAAATAAAATCCTTTTCTGAAAAACAAACATTAAGGGAATTTGTCACCACTAAATTGGTTCTACAAGAGATGCTCAAAGTAGTTCTAAACTTGGAAATAAAACAAATGACTCTTGTTGTCACAAAAAAAAAATTATATAAGTACAAAGCTCACCTTGCTTATAAAGCAAGTACACATTCAAATCCTCAATTCAGCTAACTTAATACACTACGGCAGGAACAAATATCATACATCAACATTAACCCTAAATGTAAATGATCTAAATGCCCCACTTAATAGAACCAGAGAGGCAAAATGGATTTAAAAAAAAAAAAAAAAAAAGAACCAAATATGGTGCCTACAAGAGACCCACCTGAGAGTGACAGACCCAGTACAAATGGGTGACAAAAAAATATACCAGGTGAATGGACAAAAAAACAAACCAAAACAAAAAAAACAGTGGGAGTAGTCATCTTCATATCAGATAGCTCAGACTTTAAACCAAAAACATAAAAATAAGAAAAGACAAAGAACATTACATAATAATAAAGGGTGAAATTCAACAAGAAGTTTTAACCATCCTAAAGATATACACAGCAAACACAAGATTGCCTAAGTTCATGAAACAAACACTACTGGCCCTTATCAAACATATCAAAGGCAATATCATAATAGTGGGTGACTTCAACACCCCACTGACATCACTAGAGAGATCACTGAAGCAGAAAATTAGCAAATAAACACAGGACTTAAACTGGACTAAAGACCCAAAGGACCTAGCAGACATTCACAAAACTTTCCACACAACAGTTGCAGAATATATATCCTCCTCATATCTGCATGTAACATTTTCCAAAGTAGTCCATATGCTTGGCCATAAAGCAAGTCTCAATAAGTCTAAAAACATCAAAACACCAAAAATTTTCTTGGACCATAGTGGAATAAAATTATAAATCAACACTAACAAGGTCTCCCAAAGCTATACCACTACATAGAAACTGAACAACTTGCTCTGGAATGACCTTGAGCAAACAACAAAATTAAGGCAAAAATAAAAAAAAAAATTCACTGAAATAAATGAAAAAAGTGACATAGCATATCAAATCCTCTGGGACACAGCAAAATCAATTCTAAGAGGAAGTTTTATAGCATTAAATGTCTACATTAAAAAGATAGAGAGATCAGAAATTAATAGCTTAACCTTTCACCTAGAATAACTAGAAAAACAAAAACCATCTAACCTAAAACTAGCAGCAGAAAATAAGTAACAGAGTTCAGAACAGAGTCAATGAAATTGAGGACACACACACACACTCTCACACACACACACACACACACACACACACACACACACACAATCAATCAATGAATAAAAAAGTTGTTTTTTTGAAAGGATAAACAAAATTGTCAGACTGCTAGCTAGACTAACCAAGAAAAAAGAAAGAAAAATTAAATATATTCTATCAGAAATGACAGAGGTGACATAACAACTGATACCACAGAAATAAAAAAGATCACCAGAGACAACCATGAAACATCTATGGGAACAATCTGAAAAACCTAGAGGAAATGGACAATTTTCTGGAAATATACAACCTCCCAAGACTAAGCCAGGAAGAAGTAGATACCCTGAATAAACCAGTAATGTGCAAGGAAATTGAATCAACAATAAAACATCTCCCCAAAACAACTACAACAACAAAAAGACCAAGGCCAGATGAATTCACAGCTGAATATTATAAGACATAAAAATAAGTGCTGTTACCAATTCTACTGAAAGTATTCCAGAACATTGAGGAGGAAGGACTCACCCCCAACACATTATGTAAAATTAGTATAACCATTTATACTAAAAACAGGCTGGGATACAACAACAACAAAAACCCAAAACTACAGACCTATATTCCTGCTGAATATAGATGATAAAATCCTTAAAAAAATACTAGCAAACCAAATTCAACAGCATATGGAAAAAAAAATACCCATCATGAATAAGTATGTTTTATTCCAGGATGCAAAGATGGTTCAATAGCTGCAAATCAATAAAACTGGGCTTTACCACATAAACAGAAGCAAAAATAAAAACCATGTGATGATTGCAATAGATGCAGAAAAGGAATTCAAATAAATTCAACATCACTTTGATAAAAACCCTCAACAAATTGGGAATTGAAAGAACATAACTCAAAATAACAAGAGCCATATATGACAAACCCACTGCCAACATCATACTTAACTGAGAAAGCTGAAAACATTCCCCCTCAGAACAGAAAAAAAAGATGCTCACTCTCACCATTCTTATTCAACATTGTACTGGAAGTCCTAGTAAGAGCAATCCAGCAAAGGAAAGAAATAAAAGGTATGTATATCAGCAAGAAGAAAGTCAAACTATTCCTGTTCACAGACAAAATGCTTGCATACCTAGAAAATCCTCATGACTCCTTCAAGAAGCTTCTAGACTTGGCAAATAATTTCAGTAAAGTCTCAAGATATCAAATCAATGTAAAAAAATCTGTAGCATTCCCATGTGTCAACAACACTCAAGTTGAAAACCAAATCAAGAGCTCAACTCCATTCATACTGAACACACACACACACACACACACACACACACACACACACACACACACACGAAAAACCTAGGAATACACTCAACTAGGTAGGTGAAAGATCTCTACAAGGAGAACTACAAAACTCTGATGAGAGAAATTGTAGATGAGTCAAATAAACAGAAGAATAGTCCATGTTAATGGATTGGAAGAATTGATACTGTTAAAATGACCATACTCCCCAAAGCAATCTACACATTCAATGCAATCTTGATCAAAATACTGACATTGTTCTTCATAGAACTAGAAAAAAGCAATCATGAGGTTTATATGGAACCAAAAAGAGCCCAAATAATCAAAGCAATTCTAAGCAAAAAGATCAATTGCAGAGGCATCTCACTGTCCGACTTCTAATCATACTATAAGGTTATAGTAACTAAAACAGTATGGTACTGGTATAAGTATAGACAGAAAGAACAATGGAACAGAATAGAGAACTGAAAATAACCCATTTCTACAAACAACTTGTTTTTTATAAAACTGACAAAAATAAGAAGTGAGGAAAGGATACCCGATTCAATAAACAGTGCTGGGAAAATTGGTTAACCATATGCAGAAAATGAAATTGGACCCCTATCTTTTACCATGCACAAAAATTAACTCAAGATGGATTAAAGACTTAATAAAAGACTTGAAACTATACAAATCTGAGATGAAAACCTAGTAAAAACTCTTCTGGACATTGGTCTAGGGAAATAATTTTTGACAAAGACCCCAAAAGCAATTGCAACAAAACCAAAAATAGACAAATGGGACTTCATTAAACTAAAAAGCTCTGCACAGAAAAAACAATCAACACAGTAAACAAAAACTTACAGAATGGCAGAAGAGAGTCACAAAACACACATCTGACAAAGGATTAATATCCAGAATCTCTAAAGAAGTTAAACAAATCAGCAAGAAAAAAGCAAATAACTCCACTAAAAAGTGGACAAACAACATGAACAGACATCTCCCAAAAGAAGATCTACAAATGTCCAACAAACATATGAAAAAATGCTCAACATCACTCATTATCAGGAAAATGCAAATTAAAACCATAGTGACATATCACCTTACCAGTCAGAATGGCCATTATCAAAAAATCAACAAACAAGAGATGCTGGCATGGATGCAGAGAAAAGGGAACGCTTCTACATTGTTGGTGGGAATGTAACTTAGTACCGCCTCTATGGAAAGCGGTATGGATACTTCCCAAACAATTAAAAGTAGTTCTACCATTTGATCTCGGAAGTCTACTACTAGGCATCCACCCAAAGGAGCAGAGGTCATTATGTTAAAAAGACTCCTGCATCTGCATATTCATCATAGCACAATTCACAATTACAAAGATGTGGACTCAACCTACATGCCCATCAACTGCTCAGTAGATGATGAAAATGTGGTATATGTACACTACAGAATACTATTCAGTGATCAAAAATAATGAAATAATGTCTTTGGCAGCAACTTGGATGGAATTGGAGATCATCCTAAGTGAACGAACTCAGAAACAGAAAACCAAACACCATGTTCTCACTTACAACTGGGACCTAAATTAAGGATATGCAAAGGCATAGAACATGCTATAATGGACACTGGAGACTCATAAGGGAGAGGGGTGAAAAGGGTAGAGGGATGAAAAATCACCTATCAAGTGCAATGTGTACAGGTGGGATAGGAACACAAGATATCTAAATTATGGTGATTTTTCCAACATGTATACATTTGTCAAAATTTACCAACTTTTCACCCAAAATTGGGACTTTTATTATATGTAAATTATAGCTTGATAAAGTCAATTAAATATTAAAATTATAATAAAAAACACAATAAGATATCACCCCACAATAGTCAGAATGGCTATTATTAGAAGGTCCAAGAACAATAATTGGTTGCAGAGAAAGAGGCACGCTCATTCACTGCAGAGGGATTGCAAACTAGTTCAACCACTGTGGAAAACAGTTTGGACATTTCTCAAAGGGCTAAAAATAGAATTACCATTTGTCCCAGCAATCCCTTTACTAGGGAGGTAACCAGTGGAAAAGAAATCAATACATTAAAAAGATATCTATACTCAAATGCTCAGTGCAGCACTGCTCACAATAGCAAAGTCATGGTACCAACCTCAGTGCCCACCAGCATGTGGTAATTATACACCAACACTGCATAGCCATAAAAAGGAATGAAACTCTGTTTTTTGCAGCAACATGGATGGAGCTGGAGATCCTTGTCTTAAGTGAACTGACTCAGAAACAGAAAACCAAATACTGCAAGTTCTCACTCACAGGCAGGAGCCACATGGTCACAAAGATGGAAATAATAGACACTGGGGACACCAATAAGGAGGAAGTTGTAAAGGAAGGGTAGGGTTCAGGAATTACCCCTATGGGGTACAATGTTCACCATCTGGCGAATGGGCTACCTGAGACCAAATCTCCACTAGTACACAATATGCTCATGGAACAAATATGTGTTTGTACTCCAGAATCTAAAAGAAAAGTGGGAGCCAGGCTCGGTGGCTCAGTCTGTCATCCCAGTGCTTTGGGAGGCCAAGGTGAGTGGATTGCCTGAGCCCATGGGTTTGAGACCTGCCTGGGCAACTTGGCGAGACCTCGTCTCTATCATAAATCAAAAATTAGCCGGGTGTGGAGGTGCATGCCTGTAGTTCCAACTCCTTGGAAGGCTGAGGCGGAAGGATCGCCGCAGCCCAGCAGGTCAAGGCTGCGGTGGCCGGGAGTGTGCCACTGCCCTCCAGCCTGGGCAACAGAGTGAGACTCCGACTCAAAAATAAATAAATAAATAGGTTAAAATAAAATAAAATAAAAGTGGGGAAAAAAACTTTTAAAAATACAAATATTTGAGAAAAAAAGAAAAGCAATTTGCTTTAGTCAAAAATCAACTGATTTAAATGTTAATCTCTCCAAAGAAATATTTCAGTAAGTAACTTCACAGAAACATCTAGAATAGTCTTTGACCAAATGTCTGAATACTGTGACCCAGCCAAGTTCAACATGGGTTCCTGCATAATCAATGTTTGTATACCTAACCCTGAATTGTGCCCCACATCTTTAAAATAAAAAAAGAAATAAAGTTAACTATCACAGGCATCAAAATAAATAACTGAGTAATTTTAAGCAAGCTTTTCATATTGTAACATGAAAGTGATCATGGTTAGCTATTGTTTTAAGATTTAAATAAGACGACATATGCAATTCTGGGCATGTAGCTTATATTTAATAAATTGGCAATTAGCCATAGCTCAGTATCCACTTTCCATATACATATTTCAAGTAATTTTATTCAAATGGCAAATACAATCCTATCTCCTGTTTATATTGCTTACTATGTTACAATATTTCCAAACTGTTATATAGAAATAATAACTATAATTTGCATGAGTATGTAATATTACATCTTCTGGACTTATCACAATTTGTTTAATCTTTTATTTAACTTTCTGTCAAATTTTTCAATGTTATAAACTATGTTGTGAATGTTCAGTGAGAGGCTGCACTGCTTTTTATTTTTATGATTACTCTTTATAGAACATTTATAACCTTCTAAACACAAACACACACATACACATGCACACACATTTTTGTCTCTTTTGAGTACAGTTTTTAACTTGAAATATACATGTCTTCCCAGTAGAACAGTCAAGATGTTTATTTCACTGGAAAGTGGTATGGATTTATGCATACCAGGTTTTTATAAGAAAGCAGTTAAGTGAATTTTCTAAGAATCTTTGCTTTCAGGAAAAAGAAAAGGTTTTATAGATGTCATGAGAGCATTTTAGAATTTCATCCAGCTCTTCCTAGTCTTCAGACATGACCTCTGAGTGCACCTGACACCGGTAGTCAGACTGGAGTTGATACACTAATATGTGTCGGATCATCAGGGTAACTTGATGAAGTGAATGGCAATTTGGTAAAAATGAGCAAAGTGAAAGATTCCCCTGTTCCTTGTGTTTCTTTATTTTCTGTCTTAGAGCTTGAAATGCCTACAAGTCACTTACCCTAAATCTTCAAGATCTTGGGAAAGATCCTTTCCATGAGATAAGGTTGTGAATTAGAATTCCCTAGAGACAGATAAGTTAGCCCCAAACTTCATAATAAAAAATAAAAATAAAAAAATGTGTATGTCAGTTTCCACAGAATTGCCCTCAATATTCTGTCATTACTTGGGGGTCAAAGAATTGGAGATTGCAGGTATAATACAGTATAAAGAAATCCCCTGGTGATCTTAATTACTCTGTGTCCAATTCTGCTTCCAGAAACATTCAGTTTAGACATAGATCTTGTCAAATCCCGATATTGAACAAGAACAAGCTGTTGTTGCTTGTGATTTGTGTTAGGAATGGCGGTGAAAGGGGAAAGTGACTTGGCTCTTATCCTAATTCTCTTTTCCCTCTAATATTTTTAAAGAAATTATGTTAAACTCCTTTAAATTGGAAATATATTGCATCAGCTGCAGTCAGTAAAATATTAATAAGGATTGCTGCTCTGTATAATCAAAGACGGATGAACACTCCTTAAAATTAGAAAGAGGATAGTTAAGGGAAAGACCTGAAGTCAAGGTATTTAAGATACTCAAACACACTATGGGAAAATAATGAGCTTTGGGAATATTTATCTTGCAGATCAAACCACAACATCATCATGTACCAGCTCTGAGAACTCAAAAAAATGACTTAACCTTTCTGTTTCTTTGCTTCCTTATCATGGCTATTGGGGATAACAATACCTATCTCATAGTATTGTTGATGTAATTAAGTGACATAATTTATAGAAAGAACTTCTCATTTATCAATAGTGTAACTGATAGTCATAACAGTAGTTGTTACACAATAATTTCTAATTTCCCTTCCTATCTTCCTTTAATTAGGTAGCAGTGTTGGGACTGGGAGGTGTCAGTGGGTAACATTTACTTTAGTGGTACTAATGGAAGACATAAAGAAAAAGTTTATTGTGGAGCCAGCAGAAGAAACTGTTTCATACTTCATATCTGAGCAACAAAATTCCCTGTGAGTTTTGCAAATGGTTAGAGAAAAGGACCTTGCTAAAGAGCTTGACTGTGGAGTGAAGATATATGCTTCTGGAGCACATATGCTTATATGCAGAAGGTATATATGCTTCTGGAGCAATCACTCATTATTATCTTGCTGAGTGCATGACCTTGGGCAAGCAACCTATTCTCTTCAGATCTGCCTCTCCAACTGTAAAGTGATGTGATGGAGACACGATTACCCAAAGTTTCCTTTTCCTCTACCAGGAAAAAAGTGTCTCTGAGATCACTGGATTGCCACACAAGCGTCCTTGCTGTAACCACACTTAATCTGATGATTTTTACTCTTGTGAGGCCCAGGTAACTGGCAATCATTGGGTAATGTGCAGCGAAAACAGTAGGAAGAAGATAGTAAGGCAAGTTTCTCGCCGGCTGTGGTGATCACACAGCATCCTTCCCCACAGTTCAGGTACTATACACAGTTGGGTCACTCTGCGGTCTTCTGCATTTATGGAGCCTGGGAAGTATGCACATGGACACACTCACACAATGAAAGATTAGGAGTATGTGAATTCATGCTGAACTCTAAGAAAGCATAAGTTTCTATCTTGGAATTATTGCCATAGGAGAGGAAGAATGGAAAGCTAACTGCTGCTCCTCCCTCACCTTCTCCCATTCTGAAAAGAATATCGATCCATGGAGATTTGAAGCTCTTCTCTACCAACCCCAGATATTTGTTAGATCAGTGCTGTCCAATAAAGTAGTCACTGGTCACATGGAATTGTTTTACATTTAAATTTTAATTAGGCAGTTATGACCATCAAGGAATTTCGCTAGAGTTGGGATGGTGATTGGACAAGTAAATGGAAGGGTCCTGGAAGTCTTGGCCCTCTGTGCTACTTTCATTTATAGCACCAGAGGGTGGTGCTATACTGGAGCGAGGTGGTCAGTAAAACAGAAGAGTGGACTCAAAGGATTTAATCGTAACCTATTCTCTTTAGGCCTGCTTCTCCAACTGTAAGTGATATGGTGGGACACAATTACCCAAAGTTTCCTTTTCCTCTACCAGGAAAAAAGTGTCTCTGAGATGATGGGACTGCCACACAAGGGTTCTTGCTGTAACCACACTTGATCTGATGATTTTTGCTCCTGTGAAGCCCAGGTAACTGGCAATCATTGGGTAATGTGCAGCAAAAAAAGTAGGCAGAAGGTAGTGTCTTAACACTGGGGTACATGTTATCTGCAGCAGAATCCTTATTAACTGTACCTGAGAGAAGGAATATATTTATTCCCCCAAATTATTTGACCATGACCATCTTGGGAATAAAAGAATCGCTCATGATTGATAGTAAACATTTTCTTTTTTTCAAAATGTTGCTATACAGAACACAAGATTTGTGTCTTCCCTGGACTCAAATCTGGGTTGCATTGAAGACCTCCACCATTTTCTACAGGGATAGACCTTTAACCTCTTAGAGGTGGGAGAAAAAACAAGGAAGTTGCAGTCAGGGCACAAACCAATGAAGCTTTACTCCGTTAAAAAAAAAAAAAAACTGTGTGATTTTTAATGTATAACTATTTTATTTTTCACTTATCATAAGCCTGGTGAAATTCTGCACATGGAAAAAGAATGTTAGATTCTTCAGAAAATACTCATTCTTTTTTTCACAGAAGCATTCATTTCGCCCGGGGTGAATATTTCCCTTGTTATTGCTGAGGATTGACACCTGAAAGAAATCACCGCTCACCTCAGGGCTGGTCAAGTTAATGTTCAGCTTCCAGCTTCACTGTTTTATGTTCTATTGGACAAACCTTCAAAAGGAGGAGAAGAGAGAAGAGCAGCTTTAGTGGCAAACAGCAATTTACAGTCTTAACTCAAGGCGCTTAATAGAACACTAATATTTACTCCAAGAAGCGCACTTTGTTTACTACTACCATTTCTGTTTTCAAAGGCTTTGGGGCCTGCTGGTACATGCCCTGGGCATTTTCACCTCATTCTCCCGAAGTATTTTCTAATTCAATCTTACAATAATCCCCTACAACAGCTGCAACTCTACAAGGTTTTATTGTATCAAAGATTAATCATTCCAGCGGCAGACAATTTTGGTTGACTACTGTACTCATTTCTTACTGCTCCTGTAGTAAATGACCACAAACAAAGTCACTTAAAACAACACAAATTTGTTATTGTACAATTCTGGAGGCCAGAAGTCCTAAAATCAAGGTATAAAATCAATGAACTCTTCTTCCAGTTTCAAAGCCAGCAGTGTGACATCTTAACATCGATCTCTCCCCGCTTCTTTGATCTTTTTGATCTTTGCTTCTGGTTGTCACATCTCCTTTTTTCAGAATCTGTCCCTTCTGCCTCCCTTTCAGAAAGACTCTTGTGATTGTATTGGGCTCATCCAGATAATACAGAATTTTCTTTCCCTATCTCAAGGTTATTATCCCAATCACACTTCACAAGTCTCTTTTTCCATGTCAGGTAACATATTCACAGGTTTCTAGCATTTAGACATGAACAACTTTGGAGGGGCCATTATTGAGCCTACTATAACTTGCTTGTCTCTAGAGCTTAGGTTTTTTTGGTTTTGGTTTTTTTTTTTCTTTTTTTTAATTGGTCTTCTTGGGAGAATTCTTTGCTGATTAATGCTCCTTTCATTGGACCCAGAAAACAACACTCAAAAAAAAGTTTTTGTTAGTTAGTTTGTTTATACAGACAGGGTTTGGTTCTGTCACCTAGGCTGGAGTGCAGTGACTTGACCATAGCTCACTGCAGCCTCAAACTTCTGGGCTCAAGGGGTCCACATGCCTCAGCTTCCCAAGTAGCTAGGATTATAGATATGTCATCACACCTGGCTAATTTATTTTTCTTTCTTGTAGAGATAGGGTGTGTTTCCCAGGCTGATCTCAGACTCCCAGTCTCAAACAAGCCTCCCATCTCAGTCTCCCAAAGTGTTAGGATAACAGGTACTAGCCACCACACTCAGTCAATCAAATATCTTTTAAACTTTCTTCAGTCATGTTTCTAGAAATGCGAGCCTTCTTTTCAGAGTATTAAAATGTTAACAAAAATCCATGAGATCTGCAGAAGTGAAAAGCAGAGCTTTATTTTCTGAAAGGTATCTATAGATATGAGAGAGGCAGCCTTTGGGATCAAGTGAAAGTGTGCTCTGGGAAGGGGTTAGAGAGGTGGACATCAGAAAGGCAAAGACTGCCAGGCTGAGGAAGGGAGTCAGGGGAGGGAGGAACGGATTTTTGACTGGACAATTTTAAAGCCTAAAACCACAGATCTCTCTTTGTTGTCTGACTCTAGGTAGTCAATCGGTCGTCAGTTGGGGAATTTCCAGTTGTAGTCTATTTTAATTTGATTGTATTGCATAAAGACAAGACATGACATTTTCTAAACATTTTCCGAGCTCACAGGGTATATGACATGCCCCTCATCCTACTATGGCTGTCTTGTTCTGCTTCAGCTTCAGCATCTCAGTTAGACACAAAGAGTCCATTTGGGGGGCATAATTTAACAAATCAAATATAGTGACTTGAGAATTAAGACTTAACTGAGTGAGTATCATGGCCCCCCTGCTCCAACCCAACTCCAAAAATTGAACTAGTCCAGAGGTTTTATTCAAGGGAGAATAGAGAGTTGAGCACAAAGTGAAAATTATTCCCTTTCTCACTGAGCAATGGGAGTAAAAACAAAAGAAAAACCCGCCACAAATGAAGAAAAACCAAAGGAGAACCACAGGCACCACACAAAGTCCAAAGAGGATAGTCCATAAGCATACAGACTTCGGAACTCAAACAATGAAGAGCACCCAGATTGACAGGTCTCAGACTACAAATGCAGAGATCAAGGAATGGATGGAAAAGATGAACAAGAACCAAGAAAAGCAAGATGAAAACATGAAAGAACAGATGACTGAGATGCAAACTAGAAAGACTACAGTAAATGAAATAAACAATAAGCTGACAAGCACGGAAAGCAGAATTAACCAGGCAGAAGAAAGAATCTCAGAACTTGAAGACCAAAATCTGGACTAGCCCAATCTGTTAAAAACGTAGAAAGGAAACATAAAAAGAAGGAACGAAGCCTTCAGGAGATGTGCAGCCATATTAAGAGACCAAACCTAAGACTGATAGGTATCCCTGAAGCAGATAAGGAGAATGAGATCTGCCTGGAGCAAACATTTCAAGAGGTCATCCAAGAAAACTTTCCACATCTCATCAGAGATGTGACAGTCCTAATGCAAGAGATACAGAGAACTCCTGCAAGTCATCAAATAAGAAGACCAACTCCTAGACACATAGTAATTTGCTTACACAAAAGTAGGTATAAAATAAAAAATCCTAAAGGCAGCAAGACAGAAAGGTCAGACTACCTACTGGGGAAAACCATTACAATAGCAGCAGATTTATCTACAGAAACACAGAGAATGGAGCCCAATCTATAAAACACTCAAAGACAAACAATTCCAACCAAGAATTTCCTACTCAGCTAATTTCCTACCCAGACATTCAATACCTAAGACTGTATGCTGCCTTCATACCAGCTCTACAAGAGATGCTTAAGAAGATATTAAGCACAGAAGAAAGAAGAAAAGAAGTACCACATTCCTCTCAATAATGCAAGAAAACAAAGAACCAATAAAGCATGCATCATGATGGTAAGATTGAAAACAAGCACATAAATCAACCCCAAAATAAAAAAAAAAGTAAACAAACAATAAGAAAATCTTTAAGAGTCTCATGACAGGGATAAATTCTCACATCTCAATAATCAGACTGAAATGTGAATGGACTAAATGCACCATGGAAAAAGATAGAATGGAAAACTGTATAAAGAAACATGATGCAACAACAATATACGGTCTTCAGGAGATTCATCTCACCAGAGGGGACACTCACAGACTCAAAGTTAGAGGATGGAAAACAAATTTTTAGGAAAACAGAACACAAAAGGAAACAGGAGTCACAATCTTAATATTAGACAAATTTACCTTTAAGATATCAAAAATTTAAAAAGATACAAAAGGACACTATAAAATGACAAAAAGTTCAAATCATCAGCAAGAAATATCCATTCTAGACATATATGCACCAAATACAGGAACACCAGGTTATATAAAGCAGCTACTAAGTACACTTTAAAAAGATATTGACTCTAACACTATCATAGTTGGAGACTTTAATAACCCCCATCTAGATAGATCATCAAGGCAAAAAATTAACAAGGAGATCCGGAATCTCAGCCTGATGCTTGACCAAATGGACCTAATAGATACCTACAGAACACTCCACCCAACAATCACAGATTATACTTTCTACTCATCACCTCATAGTATGTACTCCATGACTGACCACATTCTCGGTCATAAATCAAGTATAAACAAATTTCATAAGATTGGAATACTGCCATGCACCATCTCAGACCACAGTGGAATAAAAATAAATATCAGTACCAACAAAGTTCCCCAAAACCCACAAAGACACGGACACTAACAGCATGATGCTAAACAACTCCTGGGTCAACATGGAAATCAAAGAAGAAATTAAAAGATTCCTGGAAACAAATGAAAATGAAGAAACATCTTATCAAGTCTTCTGGGATGCCATGAAAACAGTACTATCAGGGGAATTCATATCTCTATGAACATATATGAATAAAATGGTAAGATCACATGTTAACAGTCTAGGAAGTCACCTAAGGGAGCTGGAAAAAAAAAAACCACCAAAACTCTAACTTCAGCAGAATAATTCAGATCACCAAAATAAAAGCCCAAATATGGGACATAGAAGACAAAAATATCATAGAAAAAATAAGCAAACAAAAAGCTGGTTCTTAGAAAGGATAAACAAGATTGATGACCGCTTAACGAAACTGACCAAGAGAGAAAAAGTCCAAATAAACACAGAAATGCAAAAGAAAAAGTCACAACTGACCCCAAAGAAATACAAAAGATTATCAGAGATTACTAGGTACACTTGTATGGAAACAAACTTGAAAACCTAAATGAAATGGAGGACTTTCTGATAACATACAACCTCCTAAATTTGAAACAAGAAGAAATTGAGACCCTAAATAGACCACTAACAACCCAGGAAATTGACTTTGTCATAAGAAAACTACACACAAAAAAAAGTCAGATGATTTTCCAGCAGAATTCTACAAAACATACAAGGAGGCGCTGATACCAATCCTACTGATAATATTCCAGGCAGTTGAGAAAGATGGAACTCTCCCCAAATCATTTTATGAAGCTAATATCACATTGATACTCAAACCAGGTAAAGATCCAAATAAGAAAGAAAACTACAGGCCAAAATCCTTGATGGACATTGATGAAAAAAAATCTCAAGAAGATTCTAGCAAACTGGATCCAACAACACATCTCAAAAGTCATCCGCCATTACCAAGTAGGCTTCATCCTCAGGATGCAGGACTGGTTCACAAACATAAGACCATAAATGTAATTAAATACATCAACATATGTAAAAACAAGAATCATATTATTGTATCATTAGATGAAGAAAAAGCTTTTGATAAAATCTAGCACCCCTTCTTGATAAAAACCCTTGAACATCTAGGCATACAGGGAACATACCTCAAAATAGTAAGAGCCATCTATGATAAACCCACAGTGAACATACTGCTGAATGGGCAGAAATTGGAAGCATTTTCCCTGAAAACCAGAACAAGACAAGGCTTCCCTCTTTCACCTCTCCTGTTCAGCATTGTATTGAAAATCCTAGCTAGAACAATTAGATGAGAAAAAGAAATCAAGGGTATCCAAATAGGAAAGAGGAAGTTGTTACCTCTCTTCATGGATAACGAGATCCTATACCTTGAAAACCCAAGAGAATCTGTCAAAACCCTCCTTACTCTGATAAAGACTTAGGCAAAGTCTCAGGGTATAAAATAAACATGCACAAGACAGTTGAATTCCTGTACTCCAACAATAAACAGACAGAAACACAAAAAAAAGCACAATCCATTCACGATAGCCACACACAAAAAATAAATGAAATACCTTGGCATCTTCCTAACCAAAGAAGTGAAAGATCTTCACAATGAGAACTACAAAACACTGCTCAAAACATCCAAGAAGACACAAACAAATGGAAAAATATTTCATGCTCATGGATGGGTAGAATTAACATTGTTAATATGTCCAACCTATCAAAGACGATCTACAGATTTAATGCAATACCTATTAAATTACCAACATCATTCTTCTCAGACCTGGAAATGACAATACAAAAATTCACATGGAAACATGAAAGACCACAAATAGCCAAAACAATCCTTAGCAAAAGAAACAAAGTGGGAAAGTATCACATTCACATTTCCAGATTAAAAATTCTACTATAAAGCTGCAATAATCAAAACAGCCCGGTCATGGTACCAGAACTGGTTTCTAGACCAACAGAAAAGGATAGAGATCCTGGAAGAAAAACCTCAATTCTTCAACCAACTCATACTTGACAAAGCCTCCACCAACAACCAGTCGGGAAAGGAGAACCTATTCAGTAAATGGTGTTGGGAAAACTAACTGACTACATGCAGAAGACTGAAACAAGATCCCTACCTATCACCATACACAAAAATCAACTCTAAATGGATCAAAGACCTAAATGTAAAACTGAAAACTATAAAAATCCTAGAATAAAATGTAGGAAACACCCTTACAGAATTTGGAATAGGCAACCAAGTCCTGATCAGCTCTCCAAAAGCAAATGTCATAAAAGATAGACAAGTGGGACCTCATTAAACTGAAAAGCTTCTGCAAAGCAAAATAAACCATCAAGATAGTGAGGAGACAGCCTACAGAATGGGAAAAAATATTTTCATCTGTATATCTGACAAAGATATAATATCTAGGATCTACAAGTAATTCAAACATGCCAAAAGGAAAAAAAAAAGTATTAAAATAGGCAAAAGATATGGATAGACACTTCTCAGAAGAAGACATATGAGTAGCCAACAGATACATTAAAAAATGCTAATCATCAAAGGAATGCAAATTAAGACCACACTGAGATACCACTTAATTCCAGTCAGGATGGCCATCATCAATAACTCAAAAACAACAGATTCTGGAGAGGATGTGGGGAAAGGGGAATATTTTTACATTGTTTGTGAGAATGTAAACTAGTACAACCTCTGTGGAAAATAGTGTGGTGATCTCTAAAAAATTTGAAAATAGACCTTCCATGTGACCCAGCAATCCTCCTTCTGGGAATATACCTGGAGGAACTCAAATCACTCTATAATTAAGATACCTGCACATGCACGTTTATTGTAGCATTATTCACAATAGCAAAAACATGGAACCAACCATGCTGCTCATCGAAAGTGAACTGGATAAAGAAAATGTGGTACATTTACACTATGGAATATTGTGCAGCCATAAAGAAAAACAAAATTATGAGATTTGCAGCAACCTGGATGGAATTAGAGTCTATAATACTCAGTGATTTATCACAGAAACAAAGATCTGAGTACCATGTGTACTCACTCATAGTGGATCATGAACATTTATCGTAATACCATAAGAAAGGGATTGGCACTGGTTTGGAACCTACATTGTGAAACCCTAGTGTATACGAGTTAAAAAAAAAAAAGAAAGGTTTTGCCAGTAGTGGGACAATCCCAGAGGCACATTAATAAGGGTACCCACACTTTACCTGTATGATAACCTATATGTCCCCAACCCTCATTTGTACCCCACATTTTTAAAATAAAATAATTATTTTAAAAAAAGACTTAACTGAGTAACATTAAAGGAAGCCATGTCAAAGGAAGGTACATTTCCATGCCCACAAACCATTCCCCATTGACTTTAGAATATGGCTATGCCTCAATTTAAATTTTTCATTAAAAATTTTCATTGGATTCACAATGCCTAAGAGGTCTAAGCATAGTTGACCTGCCCTTTGAATTGCAAAGTGGAAACATGTTTTCATGCATATAATAATTTGGATCTTTTCTGAGTTTGTAGGAGGAAAAGTTCACAAGCATCAGAAGAGGATGGCTGTTCCATAGAGCTGGGAGAGGAATGGACAAGGAAAGCTCTGGGAACAGAGGATGGATTTCACAGCTTTGCCAACGGCCATCCCTGAAGGACATTTGTTGTGTGAAACCAAAGGGATTCAATGGGAAGTGGAAGAATTCTGGAAAAAAGAGACAGGTTTTCACCGTGCTCAGAGAAAAATACTCAGCTGCTTCTAGTGTTTGATGTTTACATTATAAAACATAAATGAAAACACACAGAGAAGTCAGCTATTCCAACCATTCCCCTCATCACTTACTAACAGGCTGTCATGGTTAAACCTGGTTATCTAGATCCTAAGGGAACTTTCCAGTCATTGATTCTGTGGGCTAGTAGCTGGGAAGCAGGTGTGGGACCATAGAGAAAAACACAAAAGACCCTGGACAGCATCTACCACAAAAAATATTATATTATGCCGGACAACACAGTTCTCCTCTTGGAGAACAAGTGATGTGGTAGAAATAACATGGGACTCAATATTTGTAGAGTTAATTTTGAATCTAGACAATCCCACCACTTCTGAGGAAATTGCTAGGTCTCTCGGCCTCTCTTCCTTTAACCATGAGAAAGAGAAGAAGTTTTTATCTGAAGACTGTAAATTCCTTAAAATAATCAGGCTCCAAGAGGCACCGAAATATGACAAGAGACACATCTCACGCACGACCCCCTTGAGCTGAGAATCACTTTTTGAAGCCACTCGCGATGTGGACTCGAGACTGACTGTCTCCACAAGTAGCTAAAAATTACCCTGACAATGTCACGTGCTACACTCAAGAACTCATACCCTGTATCGTTCAATAATGTATAGCCAATCACTAATCAATGTCATTTTCTGTAAACCAATGAGCATTCTCATCAAACAACTTGACACAAGCTCACTTCTTGTTCCCTTTTGCCTTTAAAAACCTGCTTGAAACAAAGGCTGAATGTAGTTCTCCCCAGTGTTTCCTGGGCTCTGGTCCTCAACCTTGACCCAAATAAATGCTCTATATTAATTTGCCTCAGTTCCCTTATTTAAGTTGATACCTACAGGGAACAATTTTGACCCAGGAAATGAATGAGATAATACATGCAAACCTCTGATCAAAATGGCTGAATCTTAGTTTCATTCATAATTGTACATGAGGCAAAAGCTCTCAGACTTTTAGACACGTCACAGTCATTTCTTCCCTCCTTCCATCGCCTTTCAATGACTGGCCTGCCTATTAACAAGGCAATGCCTCTGAAAACCCTCAAGTTTAACAGGAATTTAATGGGGAGGAGCCAAACCTGCAGATCATCCGCTTTAATCGTGGTGAGTGAGGCTCATTCCCTGCATGGCCTCTCAGATGTTGATGCAATTCGGACTGCCGCTCCCTGATTTCCTTTCTGGTGAGGCCAGGCACCCAAGGGCACTTTGAAGAGGAGTGAGTTATGGAGACCCCTCCAATTCACACTCCAGCATTGCCTCCCGTCCTGGTGTAGGCTGCCCGTAATTACCTGGCTGCACACGGATTGACTTCAAAGTTCAAATATGCCTTCTATCTCCCTGCCTTAATGGGAAGTTTATGTCCTCTGCTCTCTCCCCCTGATTTTATGTGCCTTCTGTGTGTTTCTCCAGTCACACCTGTTGTGGTTTATAACTTATCTACCCAGTGCCCTTTTAAATATAATTATGCATAATGACTGAGACAAATGTAAAATAAATATATATTTAGTGGTTCTTTGTATGCACAGTTAAGCTGCCCTCATTAAGTCACATTACTTGGGGTCAGATTCCATTCTGTGATAGAGACAAGGGGACAATTTAAGCAAGGGAATTACCAAACATTCTTGTCTGAAGACAGGAAAGCCATTGGGCTGCACCTGTGCCTGGAATGAGAGCCAGACCCTGCTCTGCTCCTGTAACCCTTTCTTGCCCTGATAATTAGAATCCCACTAAACAATTTATCAGAAACAGGCGTGTCAAAGGCGTTGGAAATGATTGTAATCGATACGCTATGCCACAGCCTGTCTCTCTCTCTTTCTCTCTCTCTCTTTCCCCCCTCCTTCTCTCTCTCTCTCTCTTTCTCTCTGTATAGACTTTTAAAACTTTACCAAGAATTCCACCACTTCTCACCACCACTATTGCTAGTACCCTTATCGGAGCCACGATTATCTCTTCCATGGAACTGTTCAGTAGCTTTTTTGTTAGCCCTTGTGATATTACCATGCTCTAAAATACCACTCTCAGTCTAGCAAACATTAATCACACCACATCACTCTTCTGTTCCAAGCCCTCGTGATTTCCCGTCTTCCAGAATAAAAGTCTGAGTCTCCAAATTGCCAGCATTACCCCAAGTCAGTCCTGACCCTCACCCGTTGGCTACAGGTAACTCCTTGACCCTGTCTCTTTATTCTCTCCTGCCCTCCTTGGCCTCCTGGAAGCTCCTCAAACACACAGGGCTTGCTTCTCCCACCCCCCCAGCAATCTGCTGACTCATTCCCTCGCCTGCTTTGAGATTTTTCTCAGACATCACCTTTTTAAGAGGCCTTTCCTATCAACCTTACCTGAAATTAAGCTTCCACTCACAACATTCGTTTTATTATTTTAATCAGATAAGTTATCACAAAATAATGTATTTTATGTGTGTGTGTGTATTTACCTTTTGGGTTTCCCCATTCAAAAAAGCCCTTGAGGACAAAAGTATTTGTTCATTGTGTTGCTGCTTTATCCTGACCACAGTGCTTGTAACAGAATAAACACTCATTACATATTTATTGAAAGAATGGATCCATCAGAGTTATCTTAAAACTTTTACAAATATTTTTTGCAAATACTTTTTTGAAAGATGTCTTAAATAAGAGCTGAAGATATAAAGCAGGACAGGTAAAAAGGGCTTCTAGTTAAAGCATGCTTATCATCATAAAATTATCTAGACACTTGGCATTTACTCTATGCCATGTTTTGTTCCTAGAAGGTTACATATATTTAAACAATTTATCTCCAAAAAACTCAATGATATAGTTACTATTATTTACCCAATTGTACACATGTGGAAACTGAGGCACAGAGAGGTTTGGACACTTGCCCACTGGCACACAGTTAGAAAGATGGGAGGCCTGGATTTTGTCTGTTCTTCACCTACCTTCATTAGTTTAGTACTAGTGCCAGGCCTCACAGGGTGATATCTGAGACACTTCCAAAACCACTGGGGTTTTCAGGGGTCCAATCTGATAAGCCCCTATCACACACTGTAAGTGCCCACATGATCTTTGCAGACTAGTCTCTCACATTTGTACATTCGTGAATTTATGAGTATGAATCCTTCTTTTTGGAATGTCTGTCTCATCCTCATCTGCCTGGCAAACCGTTGGTCATTTTTCATGTGTTTATTATTGTAAGGCTATACTATGAAACTCGACAATTTGTCCCTTAATAAGTTATATACACTTATTAATGCAATTTTCATAATGATTTACTATTACTTGTTTATGAATTCAACTCCTCTGAGGGTACAGACTGTGTTTTGGTTGTCTTTGCATGATAGAACCAAGTATCATGCTTAGAACACTTGTAGCAAATGCTCATTGACATTTCTGAACTGATTTGTCAAAAGTCACAAACCTGGAAAACAGAAAACTGAAATTAGTACCTACTCTATTCTAATATGAGACAGTGATGATTTCATAAAATGGTGTTGCTTCTCTCTACACCTTTCACTTTAGATACTCAACAAACTATTAAAACCCATTACTATCTTCATTCCTGCCTCGTTTCTATGGAAACCCCAGAAACAAAACTAGGCATTCAAAATTCCCCTCAGCTGGAGTATTGAAAATAGGACTCATCTAGGACCAGCTCCTTCGTTTCAAGTACCAGTGAGAACGGTCTTCTCTGCTAGGAACGGAATGCCTAGCCCTAACTGGCTCCTGCAATGAAGGGGTAGTATCTAAAACAACAAGAACTCCAGACCAAATGTAGTCACAGTGTTTCTTCATGACTTGAGATGACCGAATTGGTTTCCAGGTTTCCGAATTGGTTTCCACCGAGAATTTCCTTCAATTCATCTGATTTTCTTAAGGAGATAACAAATTAAAAAAAAAATCTTGACCTAGGCAAGTAGAGACTTTATTTGAAAGATTTTTAGCACTGAGGGGAAGAGTGAGAGCTGTGAGTATCTTAAAGTTTGCACAGAAAAGGGCTGTTCTTTTATAGGTAGGCGTAAACCAAGTAAAAAGAACCAAACAGGCCTGGGAAGTGGGATGAGCCAGGGTAGCGGTGTGACTGGACAGTAGACACTGTCTACCCTGAAACCAACCTATTCTCAGACTGGATCTAAGACAAAGTTCAAGGACCCAAGGGAAGAAAAGGCGTTTTTAAAAAGCTAGTCCAAATCTAGGTAGACGGTATCTTATCCAGATTGGTCAGTGAGTTCCAGCAGTTCAGTTCATTTTGCTTATGAGGCAAAGAATGGTAGTTTGGTGAGTCTGTGTCTTGTCTGGTCATAGGTAATAAACAAGAAGGCATCAGGAATTATCTGTCATCTGGGAAAGGGTGGATCTTTGCATGAAGCCTTCTCCCAGGGTACAAAGGGTGGTGAATTTTGCCAGCTATCACTGTTGGCCAGGATCACAGGCCAAGAGAAGCTCAACATAGAGAAAAACCTTTTCTCCAGAAGCTCAATAAGTCTGCCTTTCAGCACTCACCAGATACGACTGGGTGGATCCCAGCCTCTAGCGACCGGAAGCCTGTAAAGGCGAAGGTAGTGTTGGGCATTTCTGCAGTTACAATGGAACACAGTCCCTGACAGTGGGGAAATGCTGAAAAGAAGAAGTGACCAGAAGAGTCTACCACTGCGACCAAACTTACTCTCTCTTTCTTTACCAAAAGAGTCTTCGCAGTGTGGGACAGAACAAGGAGCCATGTGTCAGCCCCGGCACAACTAGGGAGTGACCAACAACAGCTCAAGTGAGGGTTATGGCTACATATTTGCTGTATGCACTGAGCACAAAGCACTAAGCACTGAGTCTGACACACAGAAGACACTCAAGCCAGATTTAAATCTGGTTATGTCCTGATGAAGGCATATTGCTGGAAATTGATTTAAAAAAATACGTGAGATTAATTCAATCATGGGACCAGCAAGAGGCAGATAATTTGTCACTGAATTCTCGATATTTATATTTTCTTCTTGGGGTCTCGAAGTGTTAGGTAGGGATTACATGAAAATGGGTCTTCTTATAATGACAATTTTTTTTTTTTGGTGCCTCTAAACAACAACTAGAGTTTTCACTACATTTTAGGGAGGGCTATAAGCAATGTAAATTTTGGTTGAAAACAAAGTCTTACTCAATAGTGTGCATAGAATAATGTGCAAAACCACTTACCTGGAGTTTGAGGTCTTCCTTCTGTTTGACTCCAGGCTACCTTTCTGACTGAATCTCTTAGCTTCTGCATGTGTCCTCCTCCTATGTGAGCTAAACAGAACTAAGTGGCATGCCCATTAATTTATTTATTCAACAAATGTTATTTGAGAATTTACTGTGTGTCAAGTAACATTGCAGGCTTTTGTGATACATCAGCAAATGAAGCAGAGTCATCCTCGTCCTCATGAAGCTGACATTCTAGTGAGGGAAGGTAGAAAATAAACAATAGACTTTATAAGCAAGCAAAATGTATCGTGTTATAAAATGTTATTTTTGTGTGGACAAAAAGGGAAATGTGGAACAGGACAAGGGAATATAAGGACGAGCATGGGCGGATGATAGAATTAAATAGCAGATGGAGCACCCCACGGACACACCCCTTTCTAGAAGTTGCAGTGGAAAAGAAGACCAGCAAGATTGCAGGCCTTGTGGAATTTTGACAACAGATGGAAGAAAGAGAAGAAAATTCAAAAACAGGTGGGAAAGGAAATTTCACATGCAGACAAGTGATATCAATGAAAGAGATCGTGACAATTGTGAATCTGAATGCCTGGGGATGAAGGGGAACCTCCGTGGTAGAGTCAGAGGAGATGACAGTGAAGGTGAGAGGAAGATTGGAGAGGCATTGGACACGCACAGATGAGGAAATTGGGGTGTGAGGAGCTGTCCAAGCAGAGGAAGCAGCACGGGCACAACAGTGGTGTAAGAAAGAGTTTTTTACGCGTACAAAACAACATGCAGGTCAGTGAGGCTAAAGTTTCATCCCTGAAGGTAGTCAGCAAGGCAGGAGGTGAGGACAGAGAGCTGGCATGGGACCAACCAGGTTGGCCAATGCCTTGGGAACCACCAGAGGGAGTTTAGATTTTGTTCTTGAAGGCTAAAGAAAGCCAGTTCCTTCTCCAGTCTTGAAATTTCTTGATGGTACTGCATATGCATATTTCTGAATATGTGTGAGTATCTCACGTCCAGTAAGTGCTATAAACAATAATAGTAATAGCAGCCACTTATTATATATGGTAGGTCCGCATCTTTCATATACCCTAGTGACATGATCCCCAAATCTTCACAAAAACCTAGAAGTTGTTATCACTTCAGTTCATAGGTCCATGAAAATGAGACTCAGCTAGGATAGGTGACTCTCAGAACTTACGGTGAGGGCAGAATTGCAGCCTGGGTCGGTTGCACACCGAAGTGACACAGCTAATAACCTCAGGGTCACTCCTGAGCCCAGGTCTTCCTGCCTTGGACCAGAGCTTCCTCCTCTACCAGGTTCTTGCTTCTGTGCGCAGTTCTCAGTGTAATTAGGCATATAATGAATACTTATGTTGAGCAAGATAATGCTACTTTCTAAACGGAGTAATGAATATATGGAATAAGGTGTTGAGCAAAGAGAATCCACCGGGGCGCGTTAAATTAAAATGTTGCCAGGGGTCAAAATTAATTTTGGAAACATTGGTGGAACATAGAGTTTTGCAAAAAGAAAATTGAGAAAATAAAAACGGCATGAGCTCAATGAATAAAAAGGGCAAGACATCTATCCAGAGGTCTTTTGCCTTTGCAGGAATTCATTAACTTTTATTTTGGCTGCAACTCTTTGAAAAAGTTATGCCTAGAGGGATTTCTTAATTTGGACTTAATGTGGCCTGTGGAGGTTCGCAGGGGCTTGAGGCTGAGCAGATGCTGGGAAGAGTCTAAGACCACCCAGGGACATCCAGAATCAATGGACTGCTGGGGGCAGAGCAAGGAGGAAGGGCTTTTTGATGTTGGACAGTGTGATAATGACTACCTGGGAGCCAGAATCAATCTTTCCAGCAAAGACAGATGCCCTTAAAGAGCACAGCACCTAGAGAGTTTAATACTTCTCTTGTCTGCCTTGTCTCCTGGTAATTGGTAAATTCTCCCCACACCGAGTGTTTCTCAACTGCTGAATCAGGATTCAGTTTTTGGGTTTTCAGACGTATTATTTTGACCTCTGCTCATCACCATTGAATCGTATTTGAGAATGATAAATATGTTAATTAGCTTCATTCACTCATTCCATGTTATATACATATGTCATAGCATCACTTTGTATCCCTAAAATACACACAGTTATTATTTGTCAATATCCAATATAAAAGAGGTTTCTGAATTAACAAAACACTCTTTAACACAAACACGAAAAGTTTTAATATTTTTGTATATGTAAACATATAATCTTTAAACTAAATTTATCAAAAAGAAGGAAAAAGAAGAAAAATCCCTATAATCTCACCACAAAAGCACATGACAGATCCTTTACTGTCTTATTATATATGCACAGTTCACTGGCCTATATATAAACTCTTGTTGCTTATCTTTACTTTTTTAATATACATAAATTCTCATTACTTACATTATAGCAGGATTATATAGTAGAACACAGTAGCTAAAAGTACCTTTTCTGAAACCAGGCTGCTTTGAATGGTGGCTCCACTATTTCCTACCAATATTACCCTGGACAAACAGAGATAATAATAGTTCCCTGATAGTAAATGCTTATTGAATAAACTCTCTCACAATAATAATAATTGTTGTGATTATTTATTAAAACATTTATATAAATTTTCTCATATTTAAGGATTCTGATACAAAGAAAAGCCGTGTTCCTATAAAGCCTTACAAAAAAATCATTATCAGAATTTGAATGGTCACTTTTTTTTCCACATGAGGTAGAAAGTGTTGCCAGCCCTCAACACATCTGTGCTTACCAACCCCAGGGCTTTCTACTGCAAACAACTGCAACTTTCCCTGGCCTTCAGGACATGCACCTTCTGTACCAGATGAACTATACTTTCTGTCAGGTTATACCCTTGAGGGCAGCCCTCAACCAGTGACAGATTTGGAGAACAGATAAGCCCCCTAGCTTCCGGTCCCTTGGATGGAAAAGCTCTGAAGCATTCTTTGTGGATTCTCCAAGATGTCTCCAGGAAGAGTGAGTCCCAGGGGGCCAACGGGCGCTTTCTGGTAAGTTTAAGCCTAGGCCTCCTCTATGTCCCGGCAGTGCTATTCCTAGTCATCCACTTAAGAGAAAAGCAAACGTGTGTCCACATGAAAGTTTGTAGCAGCTTTATTCATGATTTCCAAAAACTGGAAACAACCCGACTGTCCTTCAAATGAGGAATGGCCAGCGGTGGCAGTGCATCCACACAAAGGAATATTCCTGAGTGATTTTTAAAAATAGAAATAAAATTCTTGCAACAACATGTTTCAATCTCAAATGCATGATGTTAAGAAGCCAGACTTAAAAGGCTGAACTCTACGTGATTCCACTTATATGACATTCTGGAAAAGGCAAAACTACGGGAACAAAGAAGAGATCAATATTTTCCAGGCACTGGAAAACTAACTATGAAGGAAAAAATAAGGAATATTTTGAGAGGTGATGAAAATATACTATATCTTAATTGTGGCTGTGGTTACATGACCCTGTGCACAGAACTGTATGCTAAAAGTGTTGATTTTACCCTGTATGAGTTATATAGCTCAATAAATCTGACACATTTGGGGGGAAAAAAGAGAGCCTGTTTATTAACCATTTTTTACTGACTTCTTTCTCTTTGTCTGTCTCAACTTACTTGCTTCTCTTACTGTGCTTCTTGTGATCACTTCTCAAATAAACAACTTGCACAAATCTTTGTCTCAGTAACTACCTCTGGGGAACCTTGTCTAAGATATACATAATTGATGGTTAACATATTTTTGTATATTTTATTATATTCTTTTGAAACATAAATTACAATGACCAAATTGTATTCCACTGAAGAGAATATCACAATTCTAATTTACTAATCCCTGAGATTGGACATTATATTGTCTTGTAATAACAATGTTAAACATTTTTCAAGAATGAATAACTATCGTTATGTAAAAAGGTTTTAAAAATCTGTATGATTTCCACAGTTAGATTCTCATTTTTTTTTTTTTTTTGAGTTGTAGTGTCACTCTGGGTTGCCCAGACTGGAGTGCAGTGGCACGCTCGCAGCCACCGCAGCCTCGACCCGCTGGGCTCAGGCAATCCTCCCACCTCAGCTGGAACTACAGGCAGGTTACTGCACCCGGCTAATTTTTTTTTTTATTTATTGTAGAGACAAGGTCTCGCCAAGTAGCCTTGGCAAGTCTCGAACCCGCGGGCTCAGGCAATCCACTCGCCTCGGCCTCCCAAAGTGCTGGGACTACAGGCTGAGCCACCGAGCCCAGCCTCACAGTTAGATTCTCAAATAAGGAATTACTCAATCAAAAAATAAGCTCTTAAATATCTCTTAAGTACATATTGTCAAATGTATTTGCATTAAGTGTTCACTATTCACAATTGCCATTAGCAAAGTAGAATTTTCCAGTTTTTTTTAATCATTGTTTTCACAAATTTCTCTTTTTACTTAACCTGTACTCACTTCAAAGAATAAATTCATTTTCCAGTACCAATTTTGAGAGGCAGAATAATAGCATGGTGGTTAAGAGCCCTAACTTGGGAGAAAATTAGCACATCCCAGTGCTACCTTTTAGGTTAGTCTGCCATTTATTTAGTTTAACATAGGACCCTTCTGGCAAAGACTTATTGGGAACATACCAGCTATATCTGCCCAAAAGTTATCATTCACTCTCTCCTGTGAGTCCCACAACGGAATGTCTGTGCTTTTGGGTATCATTTATAACACACAACCTACTAGATAAGATAACAATCATGCCTATTTATTCACTGTAGTTGACTTATATAATCAATGCCTACAAAAGAGTAAGAATAAGAGTTGAGTTTATAGTAAAGAAAATAAGAATATCCAAACCAAGCTTGGTCAAGAATAAAGTTAACTATATTGATATCACTAAAAACAAAGAATGTATTGATCATCTATTAGTTACCAAATATCTTACATAAAAGTTTTTCAGTCCTGATAAGTCTTACAAGTTAAGAATTATCAGTTCAATTTGTGGTTGTAGTAGGTTAAATAGTGTCCCCCTAAAATACCTGTTCACTCATAACCTGAGAGTGTGACCTCATTTGGAAATAAGGCATTTGCAGATGTAATTAGTTAAGTATCTCAGGATGAAATCATTTTGGATTTAGGATGGCCCCTGAATCAATCAATAGTGTTCTTATAAGAAGCGAAGAAGACACGCAGAGAAGAAGGTCACGTGAAATGGAGGCAGAGATTGGAATGATGCTGCCACAAATCAAGGGGTGCTAGGAGCCACCCCAAGCTAAAAGCAGCAAGGAAGGATTCTCCCCTAGAATCTTGAAAGAAAGTGTAACCCTGTTGGCAGCTTGATTTTGGACTTCCAGTCTCAAAAATCCATGAGACAATACATTCTCATATTTTAAACCACCAAGTTTGTGGCAATATCTTATGGTAACCTTAGAAAACCAATACAACATATAAGGAAACATGCTCTGAGAACACTAGTTCACTTAGCTTCTGTTTTCTATCAGGTGTGTGGAGGACTGTGAGTTTTCCTGACTTTCCAGGAAAAAAACACCACATCTTGTGGAAACATCTCTAGGTTGTAGGGATGGAGAGCAGGAGTCCTTCAGCACATGCAGAAAATGAAATGAACATTAACTGCATGATGAATTTAATAAAATACAGTTCCAATTAGTTAGATTTAGATATGTTTCCTTCATTTCAATAATAGTGTATGTTAAATATTCCCAGACCCAGGTTTAAAAATGTGCTTATTTTGCAGTGGTACTGTTATGACAAACAACACAATTAGTTAGTCTTACAATTCTTGTTTTCATGGCCTCATAAAAGTATCATTACATTCACCAACCAACTAGTCATCTTTCTTCCCTTATGGATTCCACTTTATAAGATTACCATGTGCTCTGGTTACATTAACACTTCTACCTCTTCCCGTCAGAACTGTCAAATAAACAGAATGTGTTCTCCATAGCCTCAGTCACAAAATGATAAGGTATTCTTCTTCCTACCTTTGAAAAAGATACCGCTAAACATGTAAAGGATTTGTGGAGCGCCTCCGCCCTAACATGGTGCCCGAAGCAGCCAGACCACAAGACAAAACAAGCCCTAATAAGGCAACTAAAGGATGTCAGCATACAATCCTCTCTTACGGGCCTATCGGTGCGTGCCGCGTTACCTTAATTGATTGGCAGAGATACTAGATTTAAGGTCACGAATAGGAGAAAGAGGAAGAAGAACGATGTAGTAACCTGGGATTAAAGCAGCTTGCAGAAGAATCGTGTGAGAGTCGTTATTGAAAGCGACAAGTGGTGGCCCGTACGGGGAACTCGAAGAAGCCGAAATCCTTGGATTCAGAACTGCAGCTGCTCAGGGCAGTCGACTGGTATGTAGATCCCACAAGGGAGGGAAAAAACTAGAAAGGTCCTCGGTAAAGAGGCGATTTGGGAAGGTCCTCCGCAAAGAGGCGATTTGGGAAGGTCCTCGGCAAAGAGGCGATTTGGGAAGGCCCTCGGCAAAGAGGCGATTTGGGAAGGCCCTCGGTAAAGAGGCGATCTAAAAGGGCCCTCGGTGTAGAGGTGATCCCCTTTTTGCTAACATGGGCACTACTTCCTCTCACCCACTTTTTCAGGCTCTTAAAACTCTCCTAAGAACAAAAGGACTAAAATTAAGGGATAAAACCTTGACTGATTTTATCACACAGGTAGACGAGATTGCACCGTGGTTTGCCGTTTCGGGGAATCTCACAGTGGGTAGTTGGGACAAAGTGGGGCAGGATATTGACCGCGCCTGAGAGCTAGGAGAGGTGGCAGGTGGGGTCCAGCCCCTTTGGAGACTGGTTCGTGCCTGTTTGGAAGATCAAAAGTGCATGCAAACAGTTGAGCAAGGCCAAGCAGCGCTTGACCAAATAAAAGAGGAACGATCAACTTCCTCAAGAGGGAACAGCGAGGCAGCCTCTGACTCAGAACTGGAGTCAGATGAGGAACTTAGAGATCTCGTGACTCGAGTTGTAGCATTATTAACTTTAAATTTTCTTCAGCTGTACAACGAGAACAATTCTGCTGCGGACCGCCATCTAGGTGCAGTACCGCATAAAAGGGGCTATGTTAAATGGAAAGATGTTATCACGGGACAATGGAGAGGTCCCGACCCAGTATTAACGTGGGCGAGAGGATCTGTGTGTGTTTTTCCACAGGACAGCCCAGACCCGGTGTGGGTGCCTGAGCGACTAACACGCACTACAAAGACCCCCGAGGAACGAACCCCGGTTTGCCTTCATCCTCCTCTCCTTTTCCTAGTTAGCAACGCCTTCTTACCTGTGACAATCGCACCTGCTTCTACACCCTGTGCTGGAACGCCTCTACATTTCACGTTGCTGTGGTGCTACGTTTACCATCCTACTTGCCTGTTCCTGTGGAGGGCCCTAATGCCCTCTCTTTTTCTAGACAAAGGAGAGACTTCGGCATTACAGCCGTCATCATTGCAGCAATTGCAATGGCGGCTGCTGCAGCTGCTACAGCCGCTGTTGCCATGTGTACCACAGTACAGACCGCCACCACTTCAAACACCTTGTCTTCCACTGTTGCTGCCAAAGTAATATTAACAGTCACTTGTGTGGCGGCATTATGATCTTAAACCAAAGAGTTGACGTGGTACAAGAACAAGTAGACATTCTCTGGCGCATGGTGCAAATAGGGTGTGAATGGCACACTATTGCTTTATGCGTAACCGGCATCCCATACCACAATATGACCATTGCTGCTAACCTCTCTCGAAAGCTTTCCCTCCATCTTTTAGGTAATTGGTCCCAAGAGTTTTGACAACCTGACGGAGGCTCTACGTCGTGAAATCATCAGCGCCATCAGAGTAGATCCAGTAGTCGCTCAAAACCTTGGCCTCCTGGATCGCCCAGGCGGCATACCACCTTAAAGAGTGGGCGGGAATGGGTTCAATGGCCTTTTTGTTATTCTCTTGTTGTGTCCTGTGCCTCTATTGTCTCTGCCGTATGCATCAACGCAATGCACGTGACCGTGCGCTACTAGCGCAGGCCTTTGCTGCCACGGAGGTGGATCAATCCCCTCAGGTCCGGGTTGCCGCGTTAGGGCAATAGGAACAGGGCAGGATGTGAGAATAGTACTGCACACGGGGGCCCAGGAGGAGTTATCCCGTGGAGGGCATGTCCAGCTGCATATGGGTTGACACCGCCTCTCCCATCCCCAGAAAATCGGTGTCGGACAGGTGGGCAGTCGGTCTGGCGATTACACGCGCGAGATAGACTGTCTTACATGGTCCTTGTTATATGGGGGCTGTGACCACTACCCTCTCCTGCCAAAATAAATAAAAAAGGGGGAGCTGTGGAGCGCCTCCGCCCTAACATGGCGCCCGAAGCGGCCAGACCACAAGACAAAACAAGCCCTAATAAGGCAACTAAAGGATGTCAGCATACAATCCTCTCTTACGGGCCTATCGGTGCGTGCCGCGTTACCTTAATTGATTGGCAGAGATACTAGATTTAAGGTCACGAATAGGAGAAAGAGGAAGACGAACGATGTAGTAACCTGGGATTAAAGCAGCTTGCAGAAGAATCGTGTGAGAGTCGTTATTGAAAGCGACAGGATTAATAATTTCAAGCAATTTAAAATTCCTTTAGGATAATTTCTTCCATTTCAAGTGATGGAATAACTACTTTGGTTATTCCCTGCACCCCTATCCCCCAATCCCCTTGTCTAAAGTGTGACCTGTAGCAGGGAGAGTGGAAAGAAATTTAAGATGTGATCTAACCATTTGCCATCATGAAGGAAAGGCTTGGTTTGGTACAGTTTGAGTTTTCAGACGTCACTTACTACACAATTGTCAAGAAATATTTGACTCATGGTTCATATATTGCATTTTGTTCTGGACATGAATCCTATAGTTTCAATTTCTCAGAAGTGTCCAGAGGTTACTAAATTCTCTTATTCTATAACTTCATCTTTCTCTCTCTCCTTCCTATCCAGTATAAAGTAGTCATGAAGGAAAATCAATGAGTTGTCCTGGGCTTCCATGTGTAGGTCCTTTAACATGACTCAGCTCTGAAACAAGCACAGTTAGAGGATATTTGGAGATGCAGAAACAAGGGAAGCAAACTTCAACACAATGAGAAAAATAATAATATGTGTGATATGCGAGTGATATCCATGTCTTAAAGCTAATTTACCATTTTCTTATTACCTAGAACATGAAAATAACTTGTTTAAAGTATGGAATCTGCTGGCAATAATGAGATGCTGGATACATCATGAGCCTCTGAGAGCCTCCAAAAGATCCCCATTTTCTAAAGTGTCTTTCCTTACCTTCCAAAAAATTGAGTAAATGCTCCATGAAATTGCCATGCATTTTCATTGTAGGATTATAAGTAAAAATGCCTAGTACTGCGATTAAGTATGTTGGGAACTTAATAAATAATAAAGAAAATCACAATTTCATAGGCTGCAGCTCCTGAGTTCCACACAATTCAGTAATGATAAAATAGTTGAGATGGGTTTTAGTTCCCACTATAGCAAAATCTGGAACCTCAGTCATCAAAACAGCCCCCTTTGATTGGGGGCTCCCTAGGGTGACCCCTTGGCTAAGACTGAACATTAATTACTAGTGAGTGGAAATCACTAGTTATTGTTTATTGTGTATCTCTTTTTTTTCTTTTTAACTCTTCTGAATTTGTTGCAACCTCTTTAAGCAGAATGTGACTTGGATGCTACATTTCCATTCACAAGCCTCAATGAGTTCCTTTCTGAATAGCTTTACGACATACCTAGGTAGGCTTGTAATTTTTGCTCTTCTAAGCAACATTTTTGTTTGGAAAACAAGCCCTAGAGAGTTCCTCTTATCAAGTTGCTTTGTATATCTTCTTTGAACAAGGCATCGTTCTAGGTTCTGTTCTAGAATCACTTACTATTAGACAGCCTGAGCGGAATTTTCTCTACTAGACTGAGAGTTGTCCTTATTTTCAGCAAAGACATGAACTCTAACCCAAAACAATACTTCTCCATACCATAAGGACTCCGGGCTTTCCCCACAGACCCTTCAGGTTTATCTAGATGAACTTCAATTTTCATGTTCTGCATAACTTAAACTCTCAAATTAGGGTCCTAATACCTACCTTTTATGTAGCTATATAACAGGGCAATGATATTGATCTTATCTCACTGTGGAAGAATTGCTGTATATTCAGAAATTCATCTTCAAATGCGGACAGTTGGAACAGTAAAGAAATAATGATCTAGCTGGGCTCGGTGGCTCAGCCTGTAATCCCGCGCTTGGGAGGCTGAGGTGAGTGGATGGCCTGAGCCCGCGGGTTCAAGACCCGCCTGGGCAACTTAGTGAGACCTCATCTCTACAATAAATCAAAAATTAGCCGGGCGTGGTGGCGCGCACCTGTAGTTCCAGTTACTTGGAAGGTGGAGGCGGAAGGATCACCGGAGCCCAGCAGGTTGAGGCTGCGGTGGCCAGGAGCGGCCACTGCACTCCAGTCTGGGTGACAGAGCAAGATTCCAACTCAAAAAAAAAAATGAAAGAAAGAAAGAAAGAAAGAAGGAAAGAAAGAAAGAAAGAAAGAAAAAGAAAGATCTAACATCTAAACCAGAGAAAAGGGGTATTACTACCCCAACCAAAGGCGTTGTTTACATAGAGTTCCCAAGATTGTGAAAGTGACAAGTCTGATGGGTATTTTCTAACCTTGTCATAAGCTCATTACAGCATTGCTAACATGTACTATCTTCCTGGAACACTTTCTTCTCTTCTCTTCATTCATAACCGCACACCTCTATGTTTCCTCTGACCTCCAGCTTCCTTCCCTAGTGGCTTCTTCATTGCAGAATGTCTACATACCACATTCCTCAGAATTCAGTCCAGTTTGACTTCCTGTCTCTGTTCTTCCCACATTATCTCCCTAGATGATTAAAAACATTCTAGTAATTATAATCTACAAATGAAAGTCTCTCATCATTGTACCATGATAAACACTGAGCTCCGGAATCATATATGTTGCTACTATTGAGACATTTTATCCCAGATATCTCAAGAGCATCTCAAAATTTGCATGAGAACGGTATGCAAAATTATTTTTGTAAGAATGTATTAAAATCTTCAAACATAAAAAATAGTGATGAGCTCATCATTTAGCTTCTATAATTATTTAGAACAATAAAATAGCTTTCAAATATATACCTGCATCTTGGTCTTCACCAACATAAGTAAGCCTAAATGCACTGCTTCTTAAGAAAAAGGAGCATTAAGTATTCTCAAATAATTCATTCTCTTTACTCTCCCAGTCCAAGTCATTACTAAGCACTTTGGTCGTAAGACCCTAGACTTCAGGTTCTTAGGCTCTCATGCAATGGAAATCGACACAAGGCCAAACTGATCCCCAGACAATACTCTTATGCTTAAGCGCAAGTGAGACAGCTCAGGAGTTAGAGTTCTCCAGCTGGCTCCACAAAGGGGACCAGCCGGGGCCTTTTAATCGTTAAGGGGAGGGAAGTAACATTAAAGAAAAGTTCTGTTAGTTTGATTAAGGAGAAGCTCTAACCGTGCATAGTGTAGGTACATACTTTATCATACATTGCATGTTCCAAAAAATGACAGATTAGCCCCACTTGGGGTGGGGTCTTTAATATTATTATGAGGCAAGCAGGTAGAGGGGTTAATTATTGAGTAAAAATCTGTGGCAAAATGTTGCTTATCTTGTTTTTTTCAGAGAACGTACAGGTCTGGCAGTCAGTGGAAAGATACGTGAGTGGTGTGGGGCTGAATTCTGTCCCTATTCTGTCTCCATAAGTCCTAAGCATGTCTTGAAAGCATGAACTTTGCTCTATATACAATGTAACGCTATCATCTAGACCATCCACTACCACCTTCTAGACCTACAGGAGAATTTCCTAGTTGGTCTCTCCCTTTTCACACATGCAATCTTTCAAGACTCTCAAATAAAACATGTCATAACCTAATACACAGACTTTAGTCATGATCCCAGGAATGGAATCCAAGACACTGACAACAGGCACCTGGGCCTTTCTTGTCCCGGTCCTTTCGTACTCTGCATGTCCAGCCTGGTGTCTTTCTCCCACTTGTTCATCACACTCCAGACTTATCGGTATTCCTTAACTTCTGGAAAAGTTCAAATTTTCACTGGCATCAGGTCTTGACATATGCTCATTTGCCTCTACCTGAATATTCTTTTCTCAGCTTTGGACTAGATTCTGTTTAATAGTTTATTAAACTGTTAAATCAAAATTTTCTGTCTTTCAAAAGATCCACATATCTGAAGTGTCTGTCCTTACCTGGAATTTGGGCAAATCCAGTTGCTTACTGCACAGAAAGCCAGTCACTAAAATGAGTATTTCCGGAGAAAAAAAACTTTAATGCAGACGATGTCAACCAGGAGATAAGAGATAAATATTAAATCCATCTGCCCAACAGACTAAAATTAGGGGTTCATATAGCAGGAAATAATGTAACTATGTACAAGAAAATAGGAATTAGTGAAGAAAAAGGAAAAAGAGATGGTCAATAGGAACTATGTGACAGAAAACAGGAAGTAGGGAGAGGTAAGGAAGAAGCTGGTCAACACACAGCAGGTGGTCAGTTAAGCAATCATGTTGGGTGAGGGGTCTGGAAACTCATTGTCCAGATTCAGTGATCTGGTGAGTTTCAGCTTCTTGAAATTATCTGAGAGGTTGGACTATTGGTTTCCTGAGAAGGAAACTCAGACAAGACAAATATAAGTTTCAAGCTTTAAGACCAGGAGGGTCCATTTCTATGTTTATTTAAAAAAAGAAAACCTCAGTTCTATGGAAAAATTGGGCTAGTTTCAAAACCAGACCCAGGAACCTTACTTCTCCATGCCATGAAAACCCGTGAGCTTTTCCCATGGGCCTTCTGAGCTTATTCAAATGAACATTACTCATTATTCAAATACTTAAATATTTATTTTCTATAAATATCTTTTATCATAAGCATAGTCACTTTTAAAAATTATTTTTAATACTAGACTATTTAGGTATCACAAAGCATCAGTGTCTCCTTCATTCACTCTTGCAGCTCCAAAGCCTATCATAGATTTGACTTATGCCAGGTCAAATGTCTGATGCATTAAAGCATAAATGAAATGAGGTAGAAAGATGGCTACCAGTATGGTTTTAGTAGAAAGTGTATAGTGTGAAAGGAAACCTCCTTTGAAACTATTTCTATGAATTTGAAGCACAGAAATATAGCAGTCTCCAAATGGACATGAGGAAGGGGTAAAAAGAATTATTTTTTTCTTTAAAAAAAATGCTAAATATTAAAAGTACCAGGGTATACCTTTGTGTTCATGGAAATTATCCAACAGAAATATGTACGAATATGGGTCAGGAGACAGAGGAGAACCAAATAAAGCAAGAAGGGAGGAGACACAGGCCTTAGAAGGGGAGATGGACCTTTGATAGGGGAAGGAACAATTTCTGTAACAGGAATTTAAAAATGAGGTTAAGGAAAAGTGAGACTATTGGTTGGTTATAGACAAATGAGGAAATGTGTGTGTATTGATTTCTTTTTCTCTTAAGGTCATTTGAGCAATGTCTTACTTGAGGTGGAGGTAGAAGGAATGGTGCAGGCGCTTTGTGAAGATTATCATTATATAATACTTATTCTTGGAAGTAAAAAACGGTCCTTCTAGAAAAACATAGAAGATTCCCTGATACTAATGAGTGCTAGTTTAGGCTAGTTTAGGCTGCAGTTTTAAAATAAAGCTAAAGGCTGTGTGATTTTTCTCAAGCACACAGCTGAGAGCTTCATCCTGGATTTTGACTGTAACAAACATTATATTATCATCTGGCATATTTTTAATTCAACAATTACAACTAATGAAGCTTATAAGTGTTTTTAATATAGTGCATTAATTAATACATTTTTAATATAGTACATTAATTAATAGTATGAGTATTTTGTTATTATTATACCCATTTTACTGATGTGAAAAACTAATGCTTAGAGATGTTAAATGACTTACCAAAGCTCATACAAGTTGAACATGGGATAGTCAACAGCATTGGCCCTGACCTCATACTTTAACAACTACATATAAATGTCAGAAACACAAAGGTTAGAACTCCAGGGAAAAGCAAACAGAGGAGTCAGCTGAGATGGCAATGTTCTAACCTAAAAGGAAGTATGTGTCCCAAATGCACCTGGAGAGACTGTAGCATGCTTAGTGGGTTTCTTTCTGGCCCTACCTACTTCCAGTACTCAGAGCTCAGAGAATCCTTTGCAACTTGACTTCTTTTTCGTTTGTTCATTTGCTTTTTCTTACAAATGGACAAAGGATGCTTAGACCACAGCTGTGGGTTCATCCTCCCCAGTGGTCTCAGGTAGATACATCACCTAACCCTCCTGGTCAAGCACCAATTACTCTAACAACTTTCTCTCCTTAACAATCTGCCTTAGCCGGGCTCGGTGGCTCAGCCTGTAATCCCATGCCTTTGGGAGGCTGAGGTGAGTGGATTGCCTGAACCCGCGGGTTCGAGACCCGCCTGGGCAGTGAGACCTCATCTCTACAATAAATCAAAAAATCAGCCGGTCGTGATAGCGCATGCCTGTAATTCTGGCCACTCGGAAGGCCGAGGTGGAAGGATCACCGGAGCCCAGCAGGTCGAGGCTGCGGTGGCCGGGAGCGGCCACCGCGCTCCAGTCTGGGCGACAGAGTGAGACTCCGACTCAAAAAAAAATCTGCCTCCTTCATTTTCTCTTTATTTAAGCCAAGCATAAATCAAGGTCCTTTGCTTTTATGTAACAAATAAAAGAAAGAACTATATGCCTGCAGAAATTGGAGCCATGTGCACAAGTGGAGAGTGACATGTTTACATTATAAAAGATTTTTTATAATGTAAAAGATTTTTCCCTCTCTAAACACATCTTCTCTCACAAACAACATTCTAAAGAGTGTACTGTTTACTAAAACTAAGGCTTTAGCTCATTTTTAAACAGGCTTGGTTTCAGCATTGGCTATTATTAAAAAAAAATTATTTTCCTTATTTGAAAATCTTGAAGAAAATTGTTTCAAATGTCGTTTCATCTTTATACAGCTAAAACAATGTTAAATGGTTATTTAGAGCTATTAACACACATTGAATTGATCTTACTTTAATTAGGATGAAAATATTGACCTTGGACTTAACATGGCCTAGCTGTAGATCCTCAAGTAGTTTACTACAACGTGCTCTAAAATTGGGTCAGCACACTCACATATTACCTGAGTTTAACAGTATCTACCATGTTGGGAGGAATCCCTCAGGCTCCAGATTTTATTCCCTTCCACTCTGGAAACTAGCACAGGTTAATTCAGTAGTTTGCGTAGGATTCCAAGCATCCTTCTGACAGGTGTCCAGTCATGTTCGACCCCTTTTGGAACCCACTGATGATGGCTACTCAGTGGCACCTGAAGAAGACTTCCTCTGAGTCTGTATTTCAAAACTCAGATTAAAAAGACCCTTAAGTGTGGTATAACACAAAGAATCTTAGATGGCTCTTAGTTGTGAATTTTAATCCCATCCCTAGTTATGTGGTTATGGGACATTAATTTTGTCTTATCTGACACTGATTTTTGCTCTGCAAACTGACGGCAAGCAACACTTAATTTTCCTAGTTGTTTTGAGGAATCATTAAGATAATATATTTGAAAAGATTTACTAAGTGACCAGGATACAATGAGGAGATCCAGTTGTTATTAATTGTCCTTTCTCCCTTATCATAACTTTTTATATTACTATATGTAGGTTGTTTAAGACAATGAGTTTTATACATATTGGATAATTTAAAATGGCATGTAACTGTAAATTTGCTAATAAGGAACGTTACAGTTTATAGGTTAAATGTCACGGGTATCTTGTCTGTCAAGGAAAATTTGGGGCTTAAGTTATATGCTACATTTGAATAAAGTAGCACGGCTACTTGCCTTAAGTTCACAGAAGCGTTGAACCAAAAGAATGTCAAGTCAGTACAGGTGACTCCTGACATTTTTAAGCTGAGAAAATGGAGGAACGAAATGTTAAATTGTACTTAACCAAGTAGGTTGTACTACAGCATCACAAATAGGACATACTTGCTGAACGAATGACTTGCAAATATATCTTTGACTTTACAAAGACAAGGTTAAGAATTCCTAAAGTGGCGTAATTCCAAATACAGAGTAGAGGTCTAGACCAAGCCCACACTGCAGCTATTTTGTCAGTGAGGGTAGGACAGCATGCAGATGGTTGAATGAGTGACTCAGAGGAAATCTTCTTCAGGTGCCACTGAGTAGCCATCATCAGTGGGTTCCAAAAGGGGTCGAACATGACTGGACACCTTTCAGAAGGATGCTTGGAATCCTACGCAAACTACTGAATTAACCTGTGCTAGCTTCCAGAGTGGAAGGGAATAAAATCTGGAGCCTGAGGGATTCCTCCCAACATCTTCCTAACACTGCACATATTTGTACTTAGGGCTCACAGACAAGAGCAGAAAAATTGTTACGTTTAGGCGCAATCGCCAAAACTAGAGTAGTGTGATGATTACTTATTCTTTACCTATTTCTCCACTCTCTTTATACTCATTCATATCTATTCATAACTATTGATTATGTCTCCTATCTTCTCTAGATTTTTGTGTATTCACAACACTTGCTGCCTTAGTGCAGTGTGATAGATATACCACTGGTACTGGCAAACTGGGGATATAGTTATTCATGAGTAAGGCAGAGGCATCACCCTTCAGAACATAATAGACTAATGTAATGCTAAGAATACGCATGTGTGCAGGAGCATTTATGTATGAAATATATTCTATATTAAATATCATATACCTAAGATAAATAGTTATGTATTATATATATATACACATATATACATAATAAATAAAGATTGCATGTACAGGTTGAATTATGCCCCCTCCCTCCAAATTCAGATATGGAAGTCCTAGCCGTCAGTACCACAGAAAGTGACATTATTTGACAATAGGGTTGTCTCAGATGCAGTTATCTTAAATGAGGTCATACTGGGCCCTAATGTACTATGACTGATGCCTCTTTAAAAGATGGAAATTTAGACCCAGACATGCACACAAAAAGAACACTTCATAAATACAAAGGCAGAGATCAGAGTGATGCATCTACAAGTCAAGAAATACCAGAGATTGCCAGGAAACTTCCAGAGGCACAGAAAGAGAGGCCTGGAACAGATCCTTCTTGGGTCCTTCAAAAGGAGCATAGTTCTGCCAACACATTGATCTCAGATTCCCAGGCTCAAGAATTGAGACAATACATTTCTACTCTTTAATCCACCCAGTCTGTGGTACTTAGTTACAGTAGTTCTAGCAAAAGTAATACACTTAAATGAAAGCAATCAAAGGCTACTTATTCAGAGATTGTTTATATATACGTTACTCCCTCTATATATGTGTGTGTGTGTGTGTGTGTGTGTGTGTGTGTGTGTGTGTGTGTGTATACAGAGCAATAATTTCAAACACCCTATAACTCAAATATGTTCTTTTTCTAGAAACAGGGTTCAAATTAACAACTTCATATGTCATTAGATAGGAAAGTACAATTAAAAAGGGCACAAATTATTTTTAAGGGGCTCTAAAGACAAAAACATTAAATGTTATATTAAATACAGTTGACTCTTGAATATCACAGGAGTTGAGGTGCTGACTCTCTGCATTATCCAAAATGCATATATAACTCTTGACTCCCCAAAAACTTTACTAGTAGCCTACTGTTGACTGGAAACCTTATCAGTAATATAAGTGATTGATTAACACTTATTTTATTTGTCAGATATATTATTTGACATAATCTATGACAAAGGAAGCTAGAGAAAATCAAATGTTATTAAGAAAATCACAAGGCAAATAAAATATATTTACTATTCACTAAGTGGGGGTGCATCATTATAAAGGTATTCCTCCTCCTCATCTTTACATTGATTAGAAGGAGGACGAAGAAGATGAGGTTAGTCTTGCTATTTCATGAGTGAAAGAGTTGGAACAAGATCCTCATATAAATAGACTCATGCAGATAAGCCCTTGTTGTTCATGGGTCAATTATATTCGTTCTTCACGTCTGGAAGTCCTAAGTTCAAAACGATAGTGACAGTAAGATGTCAGAACACCCAGCACAATATTATATGCTTAGCTATTTGTGTGTTGAATTCATGGAAGCTAAATAAGCATTGAGTGGTTACCATGCACCAGATAATGTTCTAAATGATTTACTCTCGTTATCTCATTAAATTCCCAAAATATCCTCATGAGATAGGTACTACTTTTCTCTGCCCTAATCTTATAGATATGGTACTGAGCCTTTGAGACTCTAGGTAACATCTTAAGCTCAAACCAGCGAATATAGGATGGATCAGTTTGAGATTTACATCCATTTGCTTTGTATGTCTGTGCAGATTGCTTTTGTTTGAAAATGTATAAAATGCACAGAACTTCAAGGAATTCTCAGTTTTCTAAATGACAGCTTGAACTTCAGCCAAGTTGTTTACTTGGCTCTTTTTCCCAGGACTCTTCAGTGAAGCGTACTGCCAACTCTGCTCCACCATCCTCCAGTCTAAATCTTCACTAAATATACCTCATGGTACAAACTAAATCATCATGTCTATGGAGTTATGAGAAGTATGTTTTTTTGTTGTTTTGTTTTGAGTTGGAGTCTCACTCAGTCACCCAGACTGGAGTGCAGTGGCCGCTCCCGGCCACCGCAGCCTCGACCTGCTGGCCTCCGGCGATCCTTCCGCCTCAGCCTTCCGAGTAGCTGGAACTACAGGCACGCGCTACCATGCCCGGCTAAGTTTTGATTTATTGTAGAGATGAGGTCTCGCCAAGTTGCCCGGGAGGGTCTCGAACCCACAGGCTCAGGCAATCCACTCACCTCAGCCTCCCAAAGTGCGGGATTACAGGCTGAGCCACGGAGCCCGGCTGAGAAGTAGGTTTTAATACTAGTTCCACAACCTACAGATGTGTTATTTGATGCTATTGGAATTTGATTTCTTTATCTATAATATGAAAATAAAATCTTACATCCAAAGGTTTCCATGTACCAAATGAGAAGACGTATCTAAAACACTTATCGAAGCATAGAGCTGAAGTGCTTTAAAGATTATAAAGCTTCTAACATTTAATGCAAAAAGGTATTTGAAGAGAGTTTTGTGAGCAGTGGATTCTAATTGATAGCTCTCGGGATTCCAGGAAACAAATGCCCCGAAGAAAGCCCAGTGGTGAGAAACGCTAAATGACTGCTAGAAATGGCAATACTAAGACACTGCAATCACAATAACAAGACTGATAAAATTACAATTGCAAACAATATGTATTGAGAAACGCCATCTTTCTAATACTGTGCTAAAGACACTTAGCTGCTTTTCTAGTTTAATCCTTGCAACAAACCCCTCTAAGTGAACTCCATTCCACTGACACGAAGCCTGAGACTCTGAGATCCAGGTGAATCTTCCTGCATCACAAAGCTAGTGAGTGGCTAACCTGTGATTCCAATCCGAGAATTCTGCCCTCATGGATGTGACTACTATTCTACACCGAATGTCTTAGAGGGTTCCCGGGGTCCAAACTCGGAAGCTAAACTAATCTTGAAATATGAAGAGCAACTTCAGAACCCACACCAGAGAAAATCAAGGCTAGGAACCAAGTAAATGTAGAACAGAACTATGGTCAAAGCAAAGGTTATGCCTTTGAATTAATCTAAAAGTTACGTAATGCTCAAATCTCACTTGTATTTGCTCTGTGTACTAGAGTAGCCTAGGTAGAGCTCAATCGAGATAGAGCTCAGGGTCAGAATGGCCCAGACACATAGTAATAGACTGTCCCTCTGCACATCTGCTGGAGGCATCCATCTAATAGGGGTGCTAAAATATCAATGGAATAAATAGGAATTATGATACGAGTTAACACAGGTTTCTGCACACAACTCAAATACATGGTAAATTATAAATTTCCTTGTCTCATACCGAGTAGACATAATAAATCCATTATTTTGAATATTTGCATGAACCAAAAAGAAAATATTTACACTTGTAACCCACTGCCTTAGTAACTAGTGTACATTACCTTTACAAACAAAAACAAAAATCTTCATCCGCAAGACAAAAGCATTTGCCACTTCTCAAAAATAGTTTTAAGGAATAGATGCGAAACATAAAACAAAGAAGCCGAGGCAGAGTGAAATATCTTTGGCAGAGAGATTGAGATGATGGTGGGAAGGAAAAAAAAGAAAGAGATGTCAGAAGAAGGCGACCAAGAGTCAGGATACCTGAGCACAAGGGAGGAAAGACAGAAAACAGCCACTCGCACGTGTGATGCAGAGAGGAATGCTTGACTGAAGGGAGGTTGCTATATCCGAGTTCGGTGCTGAGTCATAACTTACCCTTTCTACCTCACTTCCAGAATGTTTGGCAAACTCTTGTGTTGTTCCCTAATGCTGCTAGATAAGTGCAGCTTTGTTTTGCAGGATCCTGAAGGAGCGGAAGGATATCCTCTATATGAGTGGTGAACATGCAAAAAGATACTCAATTTAGATTAACTGGAAGTCTAGTTTCTCAGTTTCTTCTTCCATAGAACATTGACTGTGTTGAGGGAAGGGAGAATTATCACCCTGTTACAGGCATCCTAATGGTCTGTCTGGCTTCAGGTGGACAGAACTTAGTTTACTCGCCTTAGGCCTCTCCACAGGACTTGACTGTCAGTGCTTTTAAGGCACTAATTAAGAGGCACATATACATTGTGTTCAATAAGCTAGAATAGCATGGGCCTAATTAAGACAGCACCGCCCAAGGCAGTGCTGCTTTTCACCTCATAAAATGAAGTTCTTCCAGCTTACCCAGGATTTTGTTGGCTCTGGGTTTTCCCATAGGATAATTAATTGCCCTGGGAATTGAACAGCAGATCCTGGGAGGTAGACTCTCAAGGAAGATGCCGCCAGGATGTGCGGCGACGTGACGCCACCCTGCTGAAGTGCCTGGCTTGGTATCTCCCACAGTAACCCCATGGAAAGCAAGCCCTGGGGAACCAGCTCTATTCTGTATTTTCAGTGTTATTTTTCTCAGCATGAGGAAGACCGATAACTCTTTCTGAAACAGGAAACAAGATCTTGAAGAAGGTATGGAGCTATTTTTAAAGTCATAAAATGACTGTAAAGGAGCTCCGATTGGAAATCTATGTAGGAGGAAGTTATGGTATTTATGTCCCAATATGCCGCCATCCAGAAACTATACGTTATACAGTGGTCATAAAAGAGAAAAGCAGAGAGTAACCAGTTTAGAGTGAATAAAAGCACCACTGTTCCTGCTGATGATAATAATAGCTACTGTAGTAGGATGTGGAGTGAAATTTTTTCCCTTGTCTTGTAATTGACAATTAAGACCTGTACTCAAAAGAGAGCTATCAACAAACGTGGTCAGATATAGCCCCTGAGGGCTTACAGAGACGAATAGAAATATTTCAGAAACAATCTCTTTACCACTGGTTAGCTTGTCAACCCAGCATACATAATAGAAGGACAGACGGGAAACAGAGGTTAGTTTTTTGTTTTGGGGTTTTTTTTTTTTTAACATTTTCTTTTAGGAAGTAGAATACTCATAGTAAAAAAGAAATTACTCTCTCCTGGCCCTGTGATCCCCTCTTCCCCACCATCACAGCCCTAAAGCCAAGGAATGACAGGTTTTAGAGCTCCAAGCAAATCACCCACAGAGATGGGGTTATGACTGCCAGGAAAGAGATTGGCATTTGACTCATGGAATGATGTCCAAGGGCTATCCTCGTGCTTCTGCAAGAACACCACAGGGCGAAAGAGTTCTTGGGGAGTTTGCTGACTGGGCCCTGGTGAATATAAATGAAGAGGTCTTTTTCTCGCTACTCATATCTAAATATGAGAGATTTGCAAGAGAAGCTCCAGTCAGTAGAAAAAAACGCACTTCTCAATTCCAGATTCCTAAGGCCCCCAGCAGGCAAGGAAGGAAAAGAACCTCGGTAGTTCTAGTGTCTCCATCTAAAGCGAAGTTGTTGAAATTGTGGATTTTTGATGGAGGCAGTTAATGAAGCAGCACGTTTCCCTCTAAAAGTGGGTCTTCAGCACGAGGAATGCTAAGGAAATCTGGAAACCTCCTCAAGAAAAGCATACACATCATACACAAACTGACATAACTGCAGATGATCTGCACACTAGGAGCAGGCAGAGGCAGGCCAGGGTCAGTTCTGCATCACAGAAGCAGCCCTGAGTTACATACAGCCATTACTGTCGTGTGATAGCTAGCTATCTATCCATCTGTCCATCCATCCGTCCATCCAACTATCTATCTAATCTGCCTATCATCTATCAGTCCTGAGTTACATACGACCATTACTATCATGTGATAGCTATCTATCGTCTACCTATCTATCAATCAATTTATCATCCATCCAACTATCTATCTATCTATCTAATCTGTCTCTCATCGATAAGCCAAATAATGTGTCCAATAGTCAAAGCTGGACATTTTATAGACATATTTCTTCTATAGGATGCCAACTGATGCCTCAGATAATATCCACCTAAGAGAAAAGGCACTCATTTTCTTACTTGCTCATATCTTCCCCCAAATACTCTGCTAAACATTATTTCTTGGAAGCCACACAATATCCTACTCTGCATCAAAGGGAGAAAACTCATGGACACAAGGCCTATCTCTTCTATACCCTTCTGAAGGGCCAGGGTCATGTGTCTGAGTAAAAGTCCCATTGGTGAGCTGTGAGGTCCATTGATGGGGTCTCTAAAGAGCCAGTCCACACAATGAGCCCTCCCAAACCCCATGCATCGGGGAGCATAGGAAACAGTTACGGTCAGCAAGGCTTATTTCAATCGGAGCCTTAGAATCTTTCTCAGCTTATTCTATTTTCCTCTTGCAGTCTTATTTTCTTTCTTCTCATCTATTTTTGACTCAACAGCAGCCTATTTTTCATTTTTTAGTTCTCAGATATTCTCTCGACTCAAGGATCTAAATTCTGGGCCTTTACTATGAATTGCACAAGCTAAGGCAACTCAAAGCTGACCCTTGGGTGGTAGCAAGTTACTTGTTAGGAAATTTTGATGCTATACATGCATCTGCAGCTCTGTATTACAGCATAATTCCACCCGTTGTACCTGGAGGTTCTCATAATAGCTTTGTGCGTGTGTAAAGTCAGTGTCATTATCTGCATTTGAAAAATTAGGGCAGGGATATCTGAAGAAAGGTTAATATCTTTTCCTATCAATACAACTAGACAGAACCTAAGCTGGGTAACTGGGTACCTGGTCCCTGGAGTCCCCACCTGGTAATTTACCCCATTTATTGCCTCCAACTGTTTGTCTTGATGAGAAATATGTTGCCCAATTTGGGTTTTTATTTACAACCTCTAAAAAAGAGACTAAAACTGACTTTTGATGGGATAATCAGTGAAACCAGGTCACATACTATAATTAAATTATTCTTTAATTTTTTATTTGGTGTTTAGAACAATACAGACACACAAAAAGCATTGTAGTTAGTACCTATAATGTAGCTAAAACCATTACTAATTACTTAGTCACAAAACACTGTCAAACCACTATGACACTGTCAAATCATAGAGTCTTCCTAGAGAATATGGCCGTCTTTCACTGTTTAAAAGCGTCATGCACAGGAACAAGAGAAACACGCTGGTGCATTAAGGATTTATTTTCAGAAAAATTTACCTTAAAATTAAAGTAGATATTTAATTTATAAACTCACTGGATGAAAAATAAACTAAAATTCTTTCTCTAATATTGTTACATTTTTAATGAGTAACTACAGGAGGTCAGGCATTATTCTAGAAATGATATATACATGATAAAACCAATTTTACAAAAGCCCTTTATGTATTTCCCAGAGGAGAAAACAACCCAGAGAGGTTAGATACAGTTCCACAGTGACTCATTTGTAGAGCTGTGGTTTTGTTTGGAGCCAAAATTCTCTAAGACCTACAGTATTTACATTCCATCTTCTTGCAAATGATAGATTTTCCTACGAACTGGAATAACTTTTATGATTTTGCATGTATCTTCCATCGTGCCTCTTTCTTTATTACACCATGAAAATGAAAATAGCAGAAAAGAGGGACTTTATATTTTACTCCAAGAGTGTTTTCCCCAGGTGTACTAGTTCAGGCTTTATAGAAAAAGTAGATCATGCCATGCGCCGTCATTTGTAAGGGGAATGATAAAGAGTAGTGACTGATGGCAAAGACACTAATGTTGATGGTAACGATAATGTGGCCAGTGAAGATAAATGACACAACTGTGTCCTTTACTTGGGTGAAAATTATCGAAGAAATCAGATACGACAGTTGGGGGACAGTCTTGATTATCTGGCATCTCATTTGACACAGGCCTCCCACTGTTCATCAACTGTTATGCTGGCAGAGAACTGCCAGGAGCTCAACTCTTTATGCTACAAAAGGTTCTGCATTCTTTCTTCCTTTTTTCTTTTCTTTTTTCCCCCTTTTATGAGGAGAAAACCTAGGAGGTACATATAACTTACAAGGACAGGAAAGGGATTTGTGAGAAGATACTGAAGGGAGTATAAGAATTTGAAGTTGGAGATGTGGCTGAATATAAATTGATGCTAAAGTACAGGAAGTCCAACTGCAGAATATGAAATAAAAAGTAACTAGGAAAAATATATAGGGAAGATAGGTCAATAGCAGCATATCTTCCGTGCAGGTGGACAAAAAGCTTACATCAAATGTCCTGTCCTTGCTTTCCAAGAAAAAAAATGATCCATTTTGTCAATAAACTTATTTTGTTTTGGGCATATCAGAAGACAAAATGAAAATCCATTAAATAATGCCTGGTATAATTAATAATCTCTTGAAGAATCACACATGAAATCGCACATTGTATATATATACATAATGTTGTGTTGTATTACATTAAGCATAAGAGTCCTGGGAATAAGACCCTACCTGTCTTCTGCCCTCCTCAGATCTGAAAAAGAGTTCTGATTACATTGTACAACTGAATGAACATAGACTGATTGAAAGGCTGGAAGAAGTACATATTTTATACTTATGGATACAGTTCTGCAATATGTATCAAAAACTTTCGAAATAGCATTTTTTTTGACTCCGTAAACCCACTTCTATAGATTGATTCCAAGAAAATAATCAGAAATACACATTAAGATTTGTGTGTAATTATAGTCGTCTGGGTCATCTTTTACAAAAAAGAAAACAATATAAATGTCCAAAAATAAAGAAATGGGTAAATAAATTACACTATATCTCTAGTATAGAAAATTATGCAATCATCAAGAACCATACTTTTCAGAATTATTTTGTGACCTAAAATATATTTAAAACTGAAATAAAACAGCAGTGCACAAAGTTTTATATACAGAATAATCCCAATTTTAAAAATACATCCATATAAATAAAGATATCCTATACATGTCATAATTTACTGTCCTTGGAGGTCATAATCTCCTTTTGGCAGCTTATAATTGCCCATGTGATCATCCACTAATGCTGAAAGGATCCTTGTATTTTACCATGTCAATCTTCCCAGCCAACCCCGGGCTGCCTGGTAAATGGTTCCACGTCTTATAAAACCAACCCAGCTTTCATTTGTCTATCTATTTCTCTTGGAGGCACCAGTCTTGCGAAGCCCAAATGTATTCTGTGTTTTCCCTTGCACTACTGCAAGCTAAACATGGGATGAGCCCTAGCCCTTGGCCAGCCCAACAGTCAACCGCTTGTAATATTTAACGAGAAGCTACAACAGGGCTATGGAAATGAAAGTACAGCACAGAAAATGACTCAAATCTTTACCTTTGATTGGGTTCCCTGGAGACAGATTCTGAAACCAGGAATTGGGTGCAGAAAATGTGATGGGAAGCATTCTTCTGAGATAAACAAGGAAGGAAGACCGGGCAGAGGGAGAAACTAAGTCTACTACTAAGTCTCTTGGAAATGCAAGGTCGGCTGACCCTACATCGGGGCTCTGGAGCTAGAGGACTGTTGAGAGCTGTCCCAATTTGCAGTGAAGGCTTTTGAATCCCCATATCAGCCAGCCTTAGGCTGTAAGCCATCCCCTGGAAGAAGACCCATTTTTGCATAAGGCAATTCCCTCTGGCAGGAGGTAATATCCAGCGAGAGACTGTGAGCTTTTAGCAGCACTATTCTCCACAGCTGTGAGTATTCTGGAGCTGAAGAGAGCACCTGGGTAGATTTCCACAGTCTTAGTCAGCTTTGGATGCCATTCAAAATGCCATGGTCTTGATGGCATAAATGATAGAAATGTATTTCCTCACAGTTCTGGATGCTAGAAGTTGAGAAGCAAGGTTCTAACCATTTTCTTTTTTTTTTCTGGTGAGGGCTCTCTTCCAGGTTTGCATATGGCCACCTTCTTCTGTGTCCTTACATGACTTTTCTTCTGTGTATGCCTTAAAGAGAAAGCGTGACATCTATGGTGTCTCTTCTTATAAAAACACTAATCCTGTTGAATCAGAGTCTCACACTTATGACCTCATTTAACCTTAATTACTTTCTCAGAGGTTCCATTTCAAAATCCAGCCTCACTGAAAAATAACAGACACGTTCAATCCACAGTGTATGATCCACCATCGTACAGTTCCTGGGCCAAATGCGTTGTTGATGTTACAAGTTGTCTTTGCTGCTTTACAACCCATTTTGAACTCGAATACGAAAATCACTCAAATTGGCTTTTTGTCTAACATTATTCCCATAGTCTAAAAATAAATAAAAAACAACCAGCTAGTATGATAATAAGTCGTCAGCAAAAATCACAAAGCGAGAAATGTACATTACAATTATGTATAACTTGACCACATTTATCTAAGAATGTATTCCAATATCAAATGGCAAATATCAACAATGAAAATTTCAAAATTACTTTTGCATGAACCTAATAGAAAAATATAGAAAAAATATCTTTTTTCTCTAGTCAAGAAAATATAAGTAATATACATTACTTTCAAGTGTATCAAATTTGGGTGCATAGAGAAATATGGTGAAAGAACCAAGTCCTTCCAAGATATTAGTACATTGTCAAGCTAAATAAATAAATAAATAAATAACCTGCTCTATACTGTACTCATATTGTAAGAAATTTCTGTTAGGAAACTTGAATTTTATTCGCAGATATATTTTTTTAAAAACTTGATATCTGGTAGAGATGTCATAGGTAATGACCAGATCTTGAACCACATTTTTGAGGGTCTCAGACACAGAAACAGTAGCAGGTGTGTAATTGCCCTCTTGACCTACGTGTTAGACAGCACATCAGCAGAAGACAGCATCAAGCTTCAGAGGATAGCACTGGGACATCAACTGGGATTTCTGCAGTGTGGTATACCAGCTGACTAACCTCAGGCTACCCTTTGAGTTCTGTATCACCTCCACAGGTACGATCAGACATGGGGGTGCCAGCCTTGTGGTGCAGCTGTCGGACAGCGAGAAGTGCCTGATCTGCTCCCTGAGCACTCTGCCAAAACCTACTGCTAGCAACAGGTGCTCATGGAGTTTGAAATTAGTCCAACTCTAGAGAGATCTTCTCTAGGATTTGGTTCTAGATCTGACTTTTATAGTTGTTATATCTAATTTTATTATTTAAACTTGCCATTTTAATTCATGTTTATTATTGGTGATACTTTGTTATTTTTATTCCTGTTCTTTCTTATATTCCAGTGGACACATCAAATTTACTTCTACTGCTTTGAATATGATGTTACTTTTTTGTTTTACTATTGGTTCTATTAATTAATTAAAATTCACACTTTGTTATTTATTTCATAATTTTATTGGTTTCTGTGTTGCCTTTTCTGTCCATATGATCAAATCTCCTCGACGTCACCCAATCCCAATGCCACATGGTCATCTACAATTTCAGCTTAGATTATTATGGTCATACATTTTTGATAGACTTACCGAGGTGTAATTGACATGTATAAACTGCACATATTTAAAATATGATGTCTTTGCATAAGTATGTACTTACTCTGAAACCATTTTAGTGAGTTAAAACTATATATGAAATAAATTGAATAAATTATTTACCATCTCAATTTTGTTTCTTCTAAATTTTTTCTACTTTTTAAATTGATACATAAAAATTGTACATCTTTATGGGGTACATAATGATATTTTGATACATATAATGTGTAATGGCCAAAGCAGTAATTAGTATATCTGTCAATCCCCCTATTGGACATATATCCACAAGAAAGGAGATCAGTATATCAAAGAGATAACTGCAATCCTCATGTTTATTGCAGCACTATTCAGAATAGCAAAGATATGAAATCGACCTAATCATCAGATGAATGAATTTAAAATGTGGTTTAGATACGCAATGTAATACTGTTCAACCATCAAAAAATGAGTGAAATCCTGATATTTGTGGCAATATTGAAGAGCTCCGAAGACATTATATTAGGTGAAATAAATAAGAAACAGAAAAATAAATACCATATGGTCCCACTCATGTGGAAGCTAAAAAAAAGTTGATCTCATAGAAATAGAGAGTAGAAAAGTGGTTACAAGAGACTGGAATGGACAAGAGGGATAAGAGGATAAGGTGAGGTTGATTGAAGGATACAAAATTCAGCTAGATGGGAGAATAAGTCCTAGTGTTCCAAAGTACTGTAGGGTGATGAAAGTTGATGATAATTTACTACATATTTTCACACAGCTAGAAGAGAGGATTTTGAACATTTCCAACACAAATAAATTATATAAAGTAAAAGTTGTTAGATATAAAGGGAGAGATAGACTCTCATATAATAATAGTTGGGGACTTTATCACCCCACTCTTAGCATTAGACAGAGCACCTAGACAGAAACATTGGGTTTAAACTGTTCTGCAGATCAAATGGACCTACAGACATTGGCAGAACATTTTACCCAACACCTGTATGTACCCAACACATTTTCTTGGTGTTTGAAAATTCTACTTTACAGATGTTGACATATTAAATTCTATACACCTTTTTGCAGTATTTCTGTCTTTCCAATTCTAGTGTCTTCAGGAAAGTCTTATAACATGATTTTCAAGCTAACTACTCATTCCCTGAATTTACCCATATGGTCTTCTGTCCATCACTGAGCTTGTTATTTCTTTCTTTCATTTTTTTTTTCTCACTCCATTGCCCGGGCTGAAGGGTAGTGGCAGGCTCCCGGCCACTGCAGTCTCAACATGCTGGTCTCAAGTGATCCTTCCACCTAAGTCTTCCAAGTAGCTGGAACTACAGGCACACACCACCAAGCCCTGCTAATTTTTGATTTATTGTAGAGACGAGGTCTCACCAAGTTGCCTGGGCTGGTCTCGAACCCACAGGCTCAGGCAGTCCATTGACCTCGGCCTCCCAAAGTGCTGGGATTACAGACTGAGCCACCGAGCCTCGCCTCGAGCTTGCTGTTTCAACCACCATGTTTCCAAACCTAGGGATACAATTGCCCAGTTTCTTTTCTGTCATTGTGTGTTGTGATTTCGGCAAGGGAAAAGGTGACTAGTTAGAGGAGGTGACTGATCCTTTGAGCTCTTTGATTTCCAAATCTAGAAGACCTGAACATAATGTTGACCCCAAAGGCCTGGCTTCAATCTTGATACCACAACTGGAGGAGTGTCTCACGGAGGTAGTGAGGACGTGCTGTGTGTGGAAATAACACAAATGATTTGGGGCCAGTGAGAAGACATGGTAAAATTAAATTAGTGTCCTCACTTCATTACTTCTTCCTTTGAAAGAATTGCATTTTGGCCTTTGGTACGACTTCATGGTGAACAGATTTAACTTTTGTGTCTCTTGACTTGCTTTCACAGGGGAATGTTAGTAGCTGTGAAATAATCACAGGCTTATAAGTATGGACATGTGTCGAGGAAGGCTGTAGCTCCAAAGAGAATGTGGAGAGATGTAAGGAGACCTGAAGGACCCAAGGCTGGGAGCCAATTCCAGTTGAAACAGATTATTGGGTGAAAGCTGACTATTGGGTGAAAGTTGACTAGTACACACGGTATGAAGAAGTGTCTGTTTCTCAGGGTTGCATGCTCATATTTAGTATAGATAATATCCTCCCTTGTTTGCTAAGGACATTGCTTTTGTCCATTTTATATCACTGTGCTGTTATCTATAGTACTAATGATACCTTCCTGTGTCTCCATCAGATAAAGGCTTCACTTTTCCAAGTTTGTGCCTACTCAGCTCTCAAGGATATGGGAGGAGGCATTGCTCAAAGACATTCAGTAAACTGCACCGACTGGAATCACTCCATGGCCTTCCAAGCTGGACCCTGCCTTGACATTTTTCTTCTGCATCTGTTAAAGCCGGGCTGTACAGAAGTTTCTCTGAGCAAAACATGCAAGCAGGCCACTGCTGATTGTTTACAAATGAGATCAAAATGTAAGTTTATAAAGTTTCTAGAGTTCTATTTTCTAGAGAATTTTTCTCTCTAAACTACCCACACATGCTAAGACACAGCAGTGCTTAATATTTTTCTCAGTAAAGCACCTCTCCCTATTATTTTTCCCTTTGTATTTGACAAGTTTATATAATAAGGTATAACATATGGTTTCTATCCTGGTTCTTTCTGAACTTGTCTTTATGCAGTGAAAGCTTACTTTGAAAGCCATTAAGTGCTCCCCAAACATCCTGAAATATCAGTACTGAGTAGTTACAAAATCTAAAGAAGTTACAAATATTAGCTCCAACCCCCTTTTTTTTAGCTTGTTTTATTTTATGTGGAGGGTATAGCTAGGAGTTCAAATTTTTCTGGAAATATTAATTATTTCACTTATTCATTTACATATCCTTTACATATTTCCTGAATTGTTTGCAATGAGGGTCTCTTATTATTGTCATTCATGTAAATGCTTTCAAACAAACAGCAAATCCTTCTCTTGCAAAGGTGCTGTGTATTGGGTAGACAATCAGTAGAACACATTCATTGGTCATCTTCTTTGTGAGTTCAAAATCCCAATATTTCCAATAATGTTAAAAAATAGGAAATATAAATTCAATCCATCAAAAAGTAATGGAAGTTGTTACAATCAAAGCATAGAATGGAAATATAATAGCTATATTATAGTGTTCATAACTCTTTAAAGAATCTCTTATTCTGATTCTTTAATTCTGGGTGAAACAAAGTCTCATGCCCAAGTTGGTGAGGGCTTCAGGGATCTTTTCTGACCCTGAAACTTCAGTGCCTCCAGATATAGTAAACTCACGGTCATTATACTTCACATGAGCTCTGGGAAACTACATCTTTCCCCCTGCTCCTCTAGCCTTAAAGTTGACAGTAGCTTTGTATAAGTACTAATTTCTGGATAGTAGCATCAACAAACCTTATAGTCTGTGGCCAATCTCCATTTTAAGATTCCTTTTTTTTTCAACTTTTAAATTTTCTATTTTAAAATTGTGGAGTACAGTTCAGGGTTAGGTATACAAATATTCATTATGTAGGTACCCTTGTTGATGAGGTATGCCCCCGCTTCCCCAGGCAGATTCCCACTACTGCCAATCCCCCTTCCTGTCCCCCAAACCCGCCGCAGTATCCTACTACAGTCAATCCTTTTCTTATAGTATTATGATAGTTGTTCAAGGTCCACTTACGAGTGAGAACATGTGATACACAGTTCTTTGAAAGGTCACTCAGTATTATGGGCTCTAAATCCATCCAGGTTGCTGCAAATTTCATGCATATTATTCCTTCGTGTATATGTACCACAATTTTTTAATCCAGTCCCCTTTTGATGGGCAGCATGGTTGGTTCCATGTTCTTGCTATTTTGAACAATGCTGCGATAAACCTACATGTACAGGTATCTTTTTCATAGCACAATTTGAGTTCTTCCGGGTGTATTCCCAGCAGTGAGTTCATCTGGAAGGTAGATTTTTAGAACTTTTAGGAATCACAACACTGTTTCCACAGAGGCTGTACTAGTTTACACTCCCACCAACAGTGTAGAAGCATTCCCTTGTTTGGCATATCCTCTCCACATCTGTTATTATTGATGATGGCCATCCTGACTGGAGTTAGGTGATATCTCAGTGTAGTTTTAATTTGCATTTCTTTGATGACTAGTGAAGCTGAGCATTTTTTCATGAATCTATTGGCTGCTTATATGTCTTATTTTGAGAATTATCTATTCATATCTTTTACCCACTTTGTAATGGGGATTGTTTGTTTTTTTCTATTCAGCACGTTTGAGTTCCTTGTAGGTCCTTGATGTTAGACCTTTGTCAGACATACTTTGGCAAATATTTTTCCCAGTCTGTGGGCTGTCTCACTCCTCTCTTGATGGTTTCTTTGACTTTGCAGAAGCTTGTCAGTTGGATGAGGTCCCACTTGTCTCTCTTATCTCTTATGGCATGGGCACTTGAGTTTTTTACCAGGAATTGGTTACCAGTTCCAATTTCCATAAGGATGTCTCCTGCATTTTCTAAGGTTCTTATAGTTTGAGGTTTTACGTTTAGGTCTCTGATTCATTTAGAGTTAATTTGGTCTTGTTTCAATCTTCTGCATGTGGTCAGCCAGTTTTCCCAGCACCATTTCTGAAGAGGTTCTCCTCTCCCCAGTGGTTGGTGGTGGAGGCTTTGTTGAAGATAAGTTGGTTGAGAAATTGAGGTTTTGCTTTTGGAATCTCAATTCTATTCCATTGGTCTATATGCCTGTTGTTGTACCAATACCTGGCTGTTTTGATTATTGCAGCTTTATTATGAAGTTTAAAGTCTGGAGTGTGATACCTCCTCCTTTTTTTTTTTTTTTCCTGAGGATTGTTTTGGCTATTTGTGGTCATTTATGTTTCCACATGAATTCCTGTATTGTTTCTAGGTTCAAGAAGAATGTCGCTGGTAATTTGATGGGTATTGCATTAAATCTGTAGATTCACTTAGGTAGAATAGACATCTTAACAATGTTGATTCTTCCAACCCATGAGCATAGAATATTTTTCCACTTGTTCGTGTCATCTTTGATTTCTTTGAGCAGTGTTTTGTAGTTTTCATTGTAAAGGTCTCTCACATCTCTGGTTAGGAAGATGCCAAGGTATTTCATTATTTTTGTGGCTATTGTGAATGGAACTGTGCTTTTTACATGGGTTTCTGTTTATTTATTATTGGTGTATAGAAATGTGATTGCCTTTTGCACATTTATCTTATACCCTGAGATTTTGCCAAAGTTCTTTATTAGTGCAAGGAGGTTTTTGACAGATTCTCTGGAATTTTCGAGGTATAAAATCATGTAGTCTGGAAAGAGGGATAACTTGATTTCCTCTTTTCCTATTTGGATACTCTGATCTCTTTCTCTTCTCTGATTGCTCTAGTTAAGACTTCCAAACTATGTTGTACAGAAGGGGTGAGAGTGGGCATCCTTGTCTTGTTCCAGTTTTCAGGGGAAATATTTTCAATTTCTGTCTGTTTAGCAATATGCTGGTTGTGGGCTTCTCATAGATGTCTCTTACTATTTTGAAGTATGTTCCGTCTATGCCTAGATGTTCGAAGGGGTACTGGATTTTATCAAAACTTTTTCTGCATCTAATGATATAATCTTCTGGTTTTTGGTTTTACATCTGCTGATGTATTTAATGATGTTTATGGTCTTATAAATGTTGAACCAGTCTTGCATCCTGGGGATGAAGCCTACTTGGTCATAGTGGATAATTTTTGAGATGTGCTGTTAAATCCGGTTTGCTAGGATCTTGTTGAGAATTTTAGCATCTATGTTCATCAAGGATATTGGCCTGTAATTCTCTTTCTTTGTTGGATCTTTGCCAGACTTGGTATCATGTGATATTAGCATCATAAGATGATTTGGGCAGAGTTCCATCTTTCTCAATCACCTGGAATACTTTCAATAGGATAGGTATCATTTCCTCCTTGCATGTTTTGTAAAATTCTGCTAGAAAATCATCTGGTCCAGGGCTTTTTTTTTTTTTGCAGTAGTTTTCTTATGACATAGTTAATTTCCTGGATTGTTATAAGTCTATTTACAGTCTCAATATCTTCTTGTTTCAACCTGGGGAGGTTGTGTGGTGTCAGAAATTCCTCCATTTCCTTTAGGTTTTTAAGCTTGTTTCAATACAAGTGTACATGGTAGTATCTGATGATCTTTTGTATTTCTTCAGGGTCAGTTGTGACTTCATCTTTTGTGTTTCTGATGTTTCTGATTCTGTTTCTTTGGGCCTTTTCTCTCTTTTGCAAGGTCAGTCTAGCTAGAGGACTATCAATCTTGCTTATCCTTTCAAAGAACCAGCTTTTTGTTTCATTGATTTTTTTGTATTATCTTTTTGTCTTCTATGCCATGGATTTGGCTTTTATTTTGGTGATCTGTTTTCTTCTGCTGAAGTTAGGGTTTGCTGTCTTGCTTTTCCTGCTTCCTTAGGTGACTTGTTAGGCTGTTAATTTGAGATCATTCCATTTTCTTCATGTGTGTTTGCAGTGATACAAATTCCCTCTTACTATGGGTTTCATGGCATCCCAGAGGTTTTGGTAAGATGTTTCTTAATTTTCTTTTGGTTCCAGGTATCTTTTAATCTCTGGTTTGATTTCCATGTTGACCCAGGAGTTACTTACCATCATGCTGTTTAGTGTTCATGTCTTTGTGGGTTCTGGGCTAATTTTGTTGGTGTTGATAATTATTTTTAATCCACTATGGTCTGAGAAGGTGCTTGACAGAATTTCAATCTTATGAATTTTGTTTATGCCTGATTTATGGCCAAGGATATGGCCAATCTTAGAGTATGTTCCATGTGGTGATGAGTAGAATGTATATTCTGTGGTCGTTGGGTGGAATGTTCTGCAGGTATCAATTAAGTCCATTTGGTCAAGAGTCATATTGAGGTTCCAGATCTCCTTACTGATTTTTTACCTTGATAATCTGTAGAGTTGTGAGTGGGGTACTATCATAGTCCCCAGCTATGATAGTGTTAGAGTTAATATCTTTTTAAAGCTCGCCTAGAAGCTGTTTTATGAGAGTTGGTGCTCCTATGTTGGGTGCATGTATTTTTAGGATGGATATTTCTTGTTGATGGTTTGAACCTTTTATCATTATGTAGTGACCTTCTGCATCTTTTTAAATTTTTGATAGCTTAAAGGGTATTTTGTCTGATATTAAGATTGCAACTGCTGCTTTTTTGTGTGTTCCGTTAACTTGAAATTTTGCTTTCCATCCTCTTACTTTGAGTCTATGAGTGTCCTCTCTGGTGAGATGAGTCTCTTGGAGACAATATATTGTTGCCTCATGATATTTTATCCATTTTGGCATCCTATGTCTCTTCAGTGATGCATTTAGTACATTCACATTCAGGCTAATTATTGAAATGTGAGAGTTTATCCCTGTTATGAGGTTCTTACAGAGTTGTTCCTGTTTGTTTGTTGTCTTTCTTTTGTCTTCATTGTCTACATTCTTTTTTTTTTTTGTATTCATTGTTTGCATTCCAAAGTCTGTTTTCTCAGTGTCTGATCTCCCAGGTGTCTGGGTGAGACCCATATTTTTCTTTAGGTTTTTCTTCATTTGTGTAGATTTTCCTCCTCCTCATTTTTCCCCCTCTTCTTTAATTCTGTTGTTCAGGGATGGTGGGGTTGCTTTTAATTCTGTTTACTCAATCTCCTATTCTTTCTTATGTGGATCCTTTGACTTTGATCAATTCTGAAGCTGGATTGTCGGTTGGGGGGCTGTACTTTTTGCAGTTCTGAGATTTAATTGAGGGGGGAGTTGTGATTCAAAATCTACCTGCAGATCCCAGTAGCCACCAACAAGTGTGTGGGTACCCTGGAACCCACTTCCCACTGGTTTACAATCTTTCCATGCAGTGGGGATACAGGCTTGCTCCCTGGAAGCAAAATGGAATAAGAAAAAGGGAAAGAATGGAAAAAGGAAGGAGGTGGCAAGAGGAAGGTGGAGAAAGAGAAGAGTAAGAGGGAAAATAGACAGACGCACCAACTAACAAATGAAGAGAGACACAAAGACAGAAAAGAGTAAAAAAACTAAAACATACAAACAATCCTACAAACACACAAATCAACAAACCTCTCTTTTGATGTACTCTTCCCCTACACAAACAGGAAGTCTAAAAAAAATCGGTAAAACAACAGATACAAAGGAAGTACAAAAACATTATCAAAAACAGAGAGAAACATACTAAAACAAAAAACAAACAAAAATGAGCAAAACACACAGACAAAAAATAAAAAAAACAAGAAACCAAATTTGCTCTGAGTTTGTTCCGGTAAGTTCAATGTCCTTTCAACTCTGATCTCTAGCCCCTCCCCTCTGCTCTCAGTGCAGGCTGATGGGGTGGCTCACAATTTGGGTAAAATGCCCCAGGCCTCCCACAGAAGGAGGGTAGATCAGATCAGGACTCACCCAGCTTTCTGCCTGTCAAGTCTACCACTCCAGTCTGACCTGTCTATATCTGATACAGCATGGGAGAGGGGCTTCTATCTCTCCCAGTATGATGAGATTCCCTCAGGTCCCAAGTTGGAGGCTGGGCAGAGCTGGGTGGAGCTGAGTGAGGCAGTGCTGCAGTCAGCGTTTCCTCCAGTGATGGGGCTCCTCTCTGGCTTTCCCCGATCTTCCCCTCTCCACTGATCAGATCCGGGACTCCAGCTGATTTGCTATAAAAGGTGATGGTGTGGACCAGGTGCTAGGTGATGAGAATCAGTTGGATTCGGCAGGCTCTTCTCAGGAGTGTCCTGTGAACGGCAGACAATCTTGCATGCCTGCAGTGGCTCCAATCTCAAGGCAATGGGAATTGGCAGTCATCTTCAGAGGGGGACCCTGGGTGCATGAACCCGTGCATTCACCCACCAGCACACACCTACTCATGCAGAGAGTCTTTATGGACACTTGTTTTTGCAGAGACTCTCACAGTCTGACCTGTCTGGTCGCCATCTTGTCCGCATTCTCAAAATTCCTTTTTCTTAAACGTCTAGAGGAATCCCCAGACATTAAAGCAAACTACATCTGTAAATATCCAGATATGATGGCTATACAGTTCCTCATATTTTCACGATTTCAGATTTTAGTCAACTTTTTGCTTGGTGAAATTATATTTTTCTTTCAAGACTGGTTTAAGTATTATATCCTCAGATATATGCTAAATCAAAAGATTATAATTTCCTCATCTAAATATTTCGTATCTTCAGTGAGAAAATTTAAATAATGGCATGATGGTATACATGTGTGTATATTATCTCCTATCCCAAACTCCTAAAATAAATATAAAAGCTATTATGATACTCAAAATACTTAATCTATAACAATGTTATCATGGGCACATGTACACACATACACACACAATTAAACAGTATATGGAATTCAGAAAAAGATACTTAACTGATGAAGAAAACCAATTCAGAGCAATAGGAGAGAAAGACTACAGCATGAGAACACACTTAGGGGCGCACAAGACCAAGAAGCTCAGGAGAAGAATGAGGCTTTCCGGGAAACACAGAGTGCTTGATAAAATATGTACAATGTACAAAAGACAGTTGCATTTCTATACACCAACAATAAACAAACAGAAACCCAAATAAAAAGCACAATTCCATCCATGATAGCCAGGAAAAAAGTCAAATATCTTGGCATCTTCCTAACCAGAGACATGAAAGACCTTTACAATGAAAACTATAAAACACTGCTCAAAGAAATCAAAAATGACACAAACAGAAAAATATTCCCTGCTCATGAACTGGAAGAATCAACATTGTTAAGATGTCCATCTTACCCGGAGCAATCTAGAAATTTAACACAATATCCATTAAATTACCAACAGCATTCTTCTCAGACCTAGAAACGACAATGCAGGAATTTATATGGAAACATAAATGACCACAAATCACCAAAATAATCCTCAGAAAAAAAAGCAAAGCAGGAGGTATCACATTCCCAGACTTGAAACTCTATTATAAAGCTCCAATAATCAAAACAAAACAGCCTAGTATTGATACAAGAACAGGCATAGAGACCAATGAAACAGGATGGAGATTCCAGAAGCAAAACCTCAATTTCTCAACCAACTCATCTTTGACAAAGCCTCCACCACCAACCACTGGGGAGAGGAGAACTTATTCAGTAAATGGTGCTGGGAAAACTGGCTGACCATATGAGGAAGATTGAAACAAGATCTCTACCTATCACCATACACAAAGATCAACTCTAAATGGATCAAAGACCTAAATGTAAAACCTCAAACTGTAAGAACCTTAGAAAATGTAGGAGACGCCCTTATGGAAATTGGAACTGGCAACCAATTCCTGAGCAAAACCCCAAGCTTCCATGCCATAAGATATAAAATAGTCAAGTGGGACCTCATCAAGCTGACAAGCTACTGCAAAACCAAAGAAACATCAAGAGAGATGAGAGACAGTCCACAGACTGGGAAAAAATATTCTAAATGTGCTGAAAATAAAAAGCAAACAGCCCCATTACAAAGTGGGCAAAAGATATGAATAGATACTTCTCAAAAGAAGACATACAAGCAGCCAACAGATTCATGAAAAAATGCTCAGCATCACTAGTCATCAAAGAAATGCAAACTCAGACTATACTGAGCTACTCCCTAACTCCAGTCAGGATGGCCATCATCAATAACTTGAAAAACAACAGATGCTGGAGAGGATGTGGCAAAAAGGGAACACTTCTGCACTGTTGGTGGGAGTGTAAACTAGTACAGCCTTTGTGGAAAACAGTGTGGTGATTCCTAAAAGTTCTAAAATCGATCTTCCATACAACCCCACAATCCCCCTACTGGGATTAAGCAATATAATTAAGTCATATAATTAAGAAATAAGAAGTTGTTTACTAATTCTGAAATGCACTATCACTAAATAATAGTGCTAGTTAAGAATAATTGTTTTTAACCGGGCTCGGTGGCTCAGCCTGCAATCCCATGCCTTTGGGAGGCTGAGGTGAGTGGATTGCCTGAGGCGCGGGTTCGAGACCCACCTGGGCGGCGAGACCTCATCTCTACAGTAAATCAAAAAATCAGCTGGGCGTGGTAGCACATGCCTGTAGTTCCGGCTACTCAGAAGGCTGAGGCGGAAGGATTGCCGGAGCCCAGCAGGTCGAGGCTGCGGGGGCCGGGAGCGGCCACTGCACTCCAGTCTGGGCAACAGAGTGAGACCCCAACTCAAAAAATAAAAAATAAATAATAATAATAATAATAATTGTTTATTACATAAGAGACAAAAAAGAATAGCAATTTGGAATTAAAAGTCACAGACAATCTTTACATTGCAGATGATGGGAAAGAAGTAATCGAAATTATTCTAAATGGTTGTTTTTAGGGAGTGGTATTTAGATATTATCTTCTTAAAGGAAAAGAAAGTGCTTAAAATATAAGTTAACTTGACTGTGATCACAGAAGGTGATAAAAGTGATATTTCATTTTAAATAATTGCAAAAAAAGAAACTTAGCAAAATGCAATAATTATAATAAACAGGAAAAAAGAAAACAGACCGTAAAAATAACACACGTGCATGAATCTGAAAGCCTATAGCATATACTTCATAAGATAAGATGTTTAGAATAAATCCAAACACAGTATAATTTCAAGGAAAGTGACTGAACCAAACCAAACCATTGTTCTCTTGTCTAACACAGGTATTGTTAGATTTTGTAATAGAAAAAAGAATCAGGAACACATTATTTACCAAATACACACCTAAAACTTGTTTTCTCAACAAGTTTGAAAATAACTATATAAATAGCAGACATATGCTGTGTGAAATTTTAAATGCAACTTTTTTTCAGATGATTAGTTCTGTTTGTATTAATTAGAACATACAAGCAAAAAATAAAAATGATCTAAATTTTTTCTCAAAAACACAGAGCAAAAATCACAGCAATCCAAACTAAATTGAAGCATAAAAATAATAGATAATCTAAAAAATAAAAGTGTGCATTAAAATTCTATTCAACATCCTAACTTCACAACTTAATAAACTACAAAAAGAAAAAGCTAGATGCAAATCTAGGATTTGCATCTAATAATTAAAGGATAATTAAGATTGGAACATAAATAAATAAAATAAACAACAGAAAAATCATAAAGAAAATCAGTGAAACCAAAATTCACCAGAACCTTGCCATTTCTTCAATTTCTTTCACCTCCTCTATGAACTTTATGTTCCACAATGACAAACCACATGCTGCTGTCATGCATACAAAATTATTTATGTTCACTCACAACACAAAATCTCTAAGCCTTTGCACATGCTCTTACCTCTGCCTCCAAAAAAAAAAAAAAAAAATCCTCTTCAGATCTTGCATTCATGGAAATTTCCAGGTATGACTTTATTGAATTATTTCGGATGGGTTCATCTGAGCTCCCTCGCCTGTCTGCATAACTAGTTTACTGTCTTCATTCACCTCACTGAGTAGAAGTTCTTTCTTTACATATCTATCACCATTGTTGTGCTTTCGTAGTCAGTCTTCATGTTTTATTCATTGTATGTTTAGTGCCCTTTTAAATTTGAATTCGTACTTACCTGGCAGGGGAAATACCATGGTCATGAAGATAATTTTTCCGGGGCGAAGCTTACCCATTGCACTCTGGATATGGTGACCCCTGCAATTTCCCCAAATGTGGGAAACTCAACTGCATAATTTGTGGTAGTGGGGGACTGCATTCACACTCACCCCTGGGGAAAAAAGAAAAAAAAATTAAGTTAAATAATTTTTATTTAATTTAATAGATTGATAAAATTCAACTAAAAAAAACCCACCAAACCTCAAGAAACACAAACACAGTAAGTGGTTGATGGACCCATTCATGCATTCTTTCAAACTGAGCCTCTACAAGTGACTAAGTCAAGGTGCAATAATGCTGTTCGATGTATAAAAATCAGAAAAACAAATTTAAGCAAGTTCTTAATTCTAAGGTACTATCTTGGTCTAATCAAAGAAATAAGCTCCCATATGGAAAATTCCTGGACTAAAAACGTCTATTTCAACTTACCTTAAGTCCACTGTGACTTTAGTGAAAATCCTTACTGCTTTTTCTAGCAATTTTCACACTCTTGAGATAGGGAAATCTTCTATTTCTTCATATTCTCATGATCGTTATAAGGATAAAAGGTTAGACTTTCACAATGTTTTATAAATTCAAAACATCATGAAAAAACAATGAATGATAATGGAAAACATCCTGGGCTACAAATTACCTGGAATTTTAGAATCCTGTATCTATTTTTATGAGTCTTAGAGAAGCTTTTAAACACTTTTAGCTTCAGTTTCATCCTTTGCAAAGTGGTAATAACCATCTCAAGAAATTTGTAGGTATAGCGCTAATGTTGTAAGTACATTATAGAATTGTTGGCACATACTCAAGCCATCAGAAAAGTTAGCTGCGATTTTTAATGGTCTTATTTCAGAGTACATCACTTAATTGTTTTTTTTAAATCTCTTTTACTTTTGTATGTAGTACAGTCTTTGAGAAATGACAGCTGATAAATAATCCTTAAACAAACCGGCCATTTAGTGCCCTATACATTACAGAAAATTAATGGAAAATTAATGCTTATTTAATTTTTCTCTAAACTGAGAGATATTTAAAAACATGTGAGTCTAATCCATTTGCATTTTGTTTTTCCTCGTTTCGTTTTACCTTTTTTTGTAATATGTAACATTTTTCTTCTCTATCATGCTTTTACATTCTTATTTTTGGTAACTCCTTTTCTCCCTTCTACTATATCAATTGAATTTAACTTATTACTGTTTGCTTGCTCAACAGGTTCATAAATCAAATACTCTTATGTATAAGTCCTTAATGCTTCTCTTAATCATATTATTTGAATACTTTTTTAAATTTTGTGGAACTATTTATAAAATTAGCAAAATTCAATAGCTCTGTCTTCCTTGCAAATTTTACAATGGCCATATGATGCTTTATAAGTTACATTCCCCTTCATTTTGTTATTTTATTTTTAGCATTTTAGTTCTATCTGTTCTCTACATTTCTCTAAGTTATTTTTCATAATTATCATAATCATTCTCAATATTATACATAGTTGAAACATATGCTAACTTGACAACAGTTTTTACACCATTTTTTCCTTTATCTCATGCCTTCCTTAATGCTTCCATTTATTTCTGACAGCAATATCTTCTTTAATTGTTTTTTTTCAGAAGTGTCTGATTAGTAAAGTCTCTTGCATTTGTACTTTTGAAAGCCATTCTTATTGTTTGCACATTGTTTGATATTATTTAACCTCTATATAGAATAATTAGGTAGGGTTTTTTTGCCTCAGAACGTTGAAAACACTATTTCAGTGTCTTCTGATATGCATTGTTTTGCTGATAAAATGTCAGCCACGTTTTCTCCTTCTTTTTATGCATGGCGCTTTCCCTTGAGAAGCTTTTTTCATTGCTTTTGAAGTTCTGTACTATCATTGGATAACCTAGGTGTGGAATTACATTTCTCAGGACCCAGAATATTCCTTCTGCATTAGTCTGCAATTTTAGAAAATATGAAGACATTTTGTTTTCAAATATTGTTCCCTTATTATTGATAATAATCAGTTTATCTTCGTAAATTATCGTCATCTCTGCAAATCTCTCTGTGAGAATTCTGGGTGGCTTCCTCAGCTCTCTGTTTAAAAATCTACTCATTCTCTCCTAGCTATTAACTAGCCTACTGAGTCTTTTTAAATTTGAACAGTTATATGTTTTAATGTGTATAATTTTGTTTGCATTTTTCTCCAGTTAGTTTTTCCACAGTTTTTTTCTTGCTTTACAATGTCTGTCTTAAGTTATAAGATATCCTTTTTAACTTTATTTGTTTTTTAAAAGCCCTTATAGTGTTTTGCTGTGTCCTTTGATTTGTAATTTTATTCCTGTAAGTTCCCCCTGGTGAGGTGCTTCTGTATGTCTGGTCTGTGGTAATGCATATTTGCATCTGTTCCCCAAATGTTCCACCTTTCTGGTCTCACGGTTGCAGAGCAATTTTAATTACCTTTTGAAAGCAAGGAGGAAGATTACGAAGCAAAGTGAGCAAACAAATGTAGAAACAAATTATTTTGACATCCCTGTACCCTATCAATAATATAAACTAGAACCTAGTAAGTGTGGGAGGGGTATGCCTGGACTTCTGTATTGTGTTTGTGATACATTTTCCAGCTACGGTCCCTGGGAGTCGGAATGTAATTCTAGGACTTTCTAGTGCCGCTTGGTAGTTTCTGTTTGTTTGTGTATCTTTTTCAGAATTTGTTTCACAGATGGTAGTATTCTGTGACTCTTAACTTTATGGAAGTAACTTAGTTCTAGCTCCCCATGTATATGGAACCACCGTCGGATGTTCTTTTCCTAAGTGTCAAAGTCATTGTCAGGTTCCAATTACCCTTAGAGTCATCTTTCATTTATCATTCTAGCTTTTAATTCCCTTCTTCTCTTCCTTTCCACCTCTTTTTCTTCCTCCTTTCACGCCTTCTCACTCCCCCTCCCTCTCTCCTTCACTACCTCCGTCATTCATTCGCCCCTTCCTTCCTTCCTTCCTTCCTTCCTTCCTTCCTTCCTTCCTTCCTTCCTTCCTCCCCTCCCTCCTTCCTCTTTATCCTTACATCCGTATTGGTGGCAGGGAATGAATATTGTGCATCTGGTCAATTTACCCTGTGAAGCACAAGAGTCTCTCGTTTTATTACATAGCAAATACAAATAAAATGCAGTTCCTCATAGGATCCCAAAGAAAGGAAACATTTTTGGTACCTCACTAACGTGATAGTGCTGATGTTATCTAAGTACTAATACGGGAAGAGTAACTTGCTCTCAGTTTCTATTTATCCTCATTGATAATTCCATTATCAGTGAACTCATCCTATTTTTTTATATTCTTATATAAATATACTGCTTCAATTTGGATTAAGTGTCAACATAAACATTTCAGTAGGAACTTAAAGTCTCAAAGGGAAATAATTACTTCTACAAATTTACTGAGGAGTCTAAAAAAAAATTGAATTTAATTCTCAATCAATTGGAATATGTTTTTAAGTCATTTTTAAAAGGTGAGAGAATGCATGGTTAAGTCAATAATCGCTTATATTTCTGAAGAGGTCATTAAATTTATTTCCATCATAAATGAGGGTTATATTAAAAATTTCCGTGGAAATCATTATCTCTCAAAGATTTTTAGAAGCTGCTTTCCTGGCTTGAAAAACTTTGGGTTTCAATGAAGTGTGAAACTAGACATATTTTTGTTTTCTTAAAGGACATTAATGTCTTTAAGAGAGATGTTTTTATTGTTCTGTGTACATATATGTCTACAGCTATAGCTATATCATCTGTATATACTTCCCAGATGTTTGCTCGTTCAGTTTCTAGTGCAAATGTACCTTCTTATGAAAAAATGTGTAACTGGTTTCTGCTCTGATTTTTAAAAGTGGTCAAAATATTTTTTAAAAAAATAAAAAATATCTACTGCAGTTTATACCTTTATTCTTAAATTTTGACCACTTTGCTGAAACTATTTATATAGATGTAAATGAGAGAGAGAGAGAGAGAGAGAGAGAGACAGAGAGAGAGAGTTGGTATCCCACTCTGCTGTTACCCAGGCTGGAGTGTCGTAGCACGATCACAGTTCACTGCAGCCTCAAAGTCCAGGACTCAACCAATCCTTTCTCCTCAGCCTTCCCAGTAGCTGGGATGACAGGTGGGTGCCACCATGCCTGGCTAAATTTTTTATTTCTTTGTAGAGTTGAGGTCTTGCTATGTTGCTGAGGCTGGCCTCAGACTTCTGGGTTCAAGCATTTCCCCCACCTGAGCTCCCAAACATCTGGTATTACAGGTGTGAACCGACAAGCCCAGCCTAATTATTCATTTTTCTAATTTAGGAAGATTCTCCTGGATTTGCTTGACTTGACATTCATCTTATCTGCAAACAATTTATTCTATCTTCTTTAATATATTCTAATTTTTAACTTTAAATGTGATGTTTCTCTTGTTAATGTATTAAATATTATGTATGACAACCAATTCAATCTGAGAATATTATGAATTAAACATAGTAAATATTATATTATAACTGAGTTTTTTGACTTTTAAATTTTAATAAGAATTTATTAGTAATATTTGAATGTCTTGATATGATCATATAATTCCTTCATTATAACATTTTAATTTGGTAAATTAATCTTATACTTTTATTTTGTGTGCTATATTTTTTCACCTTTTGTATTAAATGTTAAGCTTGTAAAATTCAGCTAGAAAATATATTTAATAAAAAAGGGTTTTTAATTTTTATAATATTTTCTATAATAAGCACTAATTTGGATACTGCAAGGATTCGTTTGTCAGTCTGTTTGCCTTCTTTGCTTTAAATTTTTAATTTGCTATCAAACCTATTCAGGCTTAGTGACATTTACTAAGCATTCAATTATCTGAAGAATGTCAATCTACTCAAAGCTCCAACAGATTTTTAAGTTAATTTTTATCATTTTTAAAATAGTTTGTTTCATCGAGATTTTCAAATGTGATTAAATCATTTTATATGATAATCCATGTTTTTAAAATGCCACCACATTTAAATATATATCTCCTTTCTTGTAACTTGTATCATTTTTACCTTGTTCTTCCTGATCAGACAGGACAATTTATTTTGCTCATTTAAAAAAAAACCTTTTATTTTTTCAAATGTTGGTAAAATATACATAGATATTTTACATACATACATAAAATGCACACATAAAATTTACCATTTTTATTATTTTAAGTGTACAATTCAGTGGTATTAAGTGCATTCAAATTACTATGCAACTATCACCATGATCCATCCACAGAGGTTTCTCATCTCCCCAAACTAAAACTCTGTCCATTAAACACTAACTCCCTGGTACTCCCTACCACTGAGCTCCTGGTAATCACCTTTCTACTTTTGTCTCTCTAAATTCGACCTCTTTAAGAACCACATACTAGAGGAATCATAGAGTATTTGTGTCTGTGTGTGTGTGTGTGTGTGTGTGTGTGTGTGTGTGTGTGTGTGTGTGTGTGATTAGTTTGTTTCATTTAGTTGAATGTCTTCAAAGTTTATTCACATTGTAGCATGATGTGTCTGAATTTCCTTCCTTTTAAAAGTTGAATAGTAGTTCGTTTATATCTATATACAACATTCTGTTTATCTGTTAATCCACTCATAGACATTTGGGTTGCTTCCACATTTGGCTAGTGTAAATAATGCTGCCATAAACATGGCTGTACTAATATTTGTTTGCTTTCCTTCTTTCATTTTTTTCTAGGTATATACCCAGAAATGGGATTGCTGGATCATATGGTAATAATGTAATCTTTTTTGAGGAATTGTCATACTGTTTTCCACAGTAGCTGCACCATTTTACATTCCCACTAGCAAAGCCGGGCTCGGTGGCTCAGCCTGTAATCCCGCGCCTTGGGAGGCCGAGGTGAGTGGATTGCCTGAGCCCGCGGGTTCGAGACCCGCCTGGGCAGCGAGACCTCATCTCTACAGTAAATCAAAAAATCAGCCGGGCGTGGTAGCGCATGCCTGTAATTCCGGCTACTCGGAAGGCTGAGGCGGAAGGATCGCCGGAGCCCAGCAGGTTGAGGCGCGGTGGCCGGAAGCGGCCACTGCACTCCAGTTTGGGCAACCGAGTGAGACTCCAACTCAAAAAAAAAAAAAAAAAAAAAACCAAACATTCCCACTAGCAAAGCACAAGGATTTCAGTTTCTCTGCATCTTCACTAATATTTATTATTTATATTTTGTTATCAATTTTGTAATAGTCATCCTATTAAGTATGAAGTGGTATCTCATTATGGTTTTGGTATGCATTTTTCTAAGGATTAATGATATTGGAGCATCTTTTCATGTGCTTATCATCCATTTGTATATATTTTTGGAGAAATGTCTATTCAAGTCCTTTGCCCATTTTAAAAAATCAGGTTGCTGATTTTTGTTGCTGTTGAGTTATAAGAGTTACTTATATATTCTGGACATCAATTTTGATTAGACATACAAGTCGCAAATATTTTCTCTTATACTTCAGTTTGTTTTCTTTACTGTTGATTGTTCTATTTGCACAAACTTTCTAGTTTGAAGACCCCAAATCACAAAAGCAATGGAGACATCATGGTGCCTGACTGCAAAATACACTACAAAGCTATATTAACTATAACAGCATAATACTGGCATAAAAAGAAACACAGGGACCAATGGAGCAGAATAAAGAATCCAGAAATAAAGACACGCATCTAACACCAATTGATTTTCCAAAAAGGTGCCAAAAATACACACTGGGGAAAAGTCAGTTTATTCAATAAATGATGCTTAAAAAACTAAGTATGCAAACGCAAAATAATAGAACTAGATCCCTCTATTTTACCTTCTACAAAGATCTACTCAAAATAAAATAAGGACTTAATGTAAGTCCTGAAGCTGTGAAACAAAATAAAATGTAAAGGAAATTATTTGTTATATTAAGCAAGATTTTTAAAAAATAAGACCTCAACAGCACAGACAACAAAAGCAAATGTATATAAATAGAATTATTTTGATGGGTTTTTATAGGGATTGCACTGAATGTAAACAACTTTGAGTAGTATTTACTTTTTATAATACTAAAAAATATAATAGATATTTTTATATTATATGAAAACAGTTTGCCTCTTTTTTATTTGTGTCTTTAAAAATTTCTTTCAGTATTGTAGCATATGTCAAAATTTTATTTTCAAGACTAAATAATATTCCATTGTAATGTGTTTATACCACATTTCGTGTTTCTGCTCATTTATCGATGGGCACTTGGGTTGCTGCCACACTGTGACTATTAATAAACAAATATATATGTGTGTCCTTGATTTAAACCTTTTGTGTACATATTCAAAATGGAATTGCTGGATCGTATGGTAGTTTTATTTTTAATTTTGAGAAAGCACCGTACTGTCTTTCACAGTGGCTGCATGATTTTACATTCCCATCAGCAGTGCAGCAGGGTTCCATTTTCTCCATTTGTCATTTTATAGTAATTAAAAAAATAATAACCATTTTAGTGATATTGTAGTTTTTACTTGCATTTTCATAATGATTACTTATCTTCTATCTGATTATTCTATTCATTCTTGAAAATAATGTATTGAAATCATAAGCTATTATTGTGTGCTTATTTCTTTCAATTCTGTCAATGTTTCCTTCATATATTTTGAAGTTCTGAGATTTGGTGCATATATGTTGCTAATTATTATATCTTCTTGGTGAATTAAACCTTTTATAATTATATAATGTATTTCTTTGTTTTTTGAAATTCTTGTTTGACATAAAGTCTATTGTTTCTGATATCGGTTTGCTACCCCAGGTCAATTTTGATTATTTTTGCATTGGAATATTTTTTTTCCGTTCGTTCACTACACAGTCGAAGAGATATCTTAAAACCAAGTTCTGTGAAAAGATGCAAACAATAAAATAGCATATTATGGTTCTTTCTAGTAAATAAATTTCCTTCAGCTTTTTTTTCAAATGCATGCCACAATTTATGCTTTTTTTCTTACTTCTTCTTGCCCTGCCTAATTTTGGCCAGAGCACCTAAAACATTATTCTTTCAGCCCATGACTCAACACACATTTATTCTGTATAAGAGAAGTGGATCAGCAAAGTCATTTGAACTGACATTACCCTTGAGCAATTTCTTTAACCTGTGTCTTGCATCCTGCCCATTGTGTAGGATCTATTTGTATTTTTGACATTGTTCTATGACCAGTCTGCCCAACTTTTCATTTTGACATGTGATGATTTGTAGTTTATTGACTTGGTTACGCTGATGCCAACTGAAGCATTACACTAGTTATTCTATTCTCCTTTCAGATACTTATTTTTCTAGTACACCCGCAATTGTGTGAAGTCTTATTTGTATAATAGATCTGTTATTTTATAATGCCTACAGTGATTCTGCCTCCTTGATCCAATATTGACTCATGTATGTTACCTCTTCACAATTATAATACCCTGTCATTCGTCACTGGCATAGAAGAATGAAAAATTGGAAACGACTTGATTTTACACTAAACAGTGATTATTGCATGAGAAAATATTAAATTATAGGGGTTGCAATTGCAAACAAAGGCATTTTATTTTTCTTTCACTATTTTTATCATGACTCACAGTCCATATTTCTCAAATACAGAATAACTTTTACAGTTTATCATTGACGATACGTTCAAAACAGACAGGAAAAAGCAAAGTTAGTCTTAGCAAAAAGCTCAACAATTGTGCTTATTTGTTATACAGGGGAAGTAATTCACGCTCCTCACACTCCAAAGTCATAGTCTTGCCTCGTTTTCCAAATAGAAGTTTATCAATAATTGCTCCTAGTTGAGTGATTATGGTTGAGAAGAATGAAAATTTATTGTCTTGGCACCACTCAAAACTTGACAGTTAACTACAGCTTATTCAGGGATAATGAGAAATTTTAAATGCTTGAATTTTTGACTTTCATTGCACAGCATACTAAGAACCTTAGAAAAACTATAAAATAATTTTATATAGCATAAATATGCATAATAAAAGAAGCCTATCAGTCTAAGTATGATTCAAAAAACCTCAATTAAAAGAACAATATCAATAAATAACATGCCTTAAATGTTGTTTACACTTCCATTGCTAGTGTCAACTGAATAGTAGTAGTTGCAGATGTGGCAGTCTACTTTCCTGAACACTCAATTTTTAAAGCAATGATACAATTGCCTTAAGCATATAAATTCACTTATTCCATTCAAAAACACTGAGTGGTATATTCTATTACCTGATCTGACAGGTGAGAAACCAGAAACAGGACATTAAGTAAATTGTCTAAAGCTACACAGCTGGTAAGGATACCTAAGAAATGCCCTATATTTTTAGTTATTACACAGAGCACTTCTCAGTTCTGTTAAACGTGCATAGGCAAAGATGTTCATTGCTCTCTTATTGATAATGGCATGAAAGAAAATATTAAAATGTCTCAACATTAGGCAATACTCAAGTAAATTATAAAATATTCATATGTTTGAAAATCATGCAATTTCTACTGCATAGTTTACAATTTTATGGAGAGTGCTTAGTATGTTATTTCAAATAAAGCATGCTTATTTTAAAATGCATAGAAAATTATTGAAAGCAAAGATACTAAAGCAAAGAGACATTATGGGTTATTCTCTATAGATTTCTGTGGATTATAAAGTTTATCTGATAAGAGTGTGTTTGTTTTTTTGTATAAAATGAAAAGTGTTTTAAGATTCTAAAGTTTTGAAAAGAGTTTCATTAGCAAGCTGGTGGAATAAGAAGTCCTAGACCCATTCCTCCACAGAGGGACTAACTTAGCAGCAATATATATTCAAAAGACTTTATGGATACTCTGGAAACAAAAAGTCACAGTACTCCAAAGCCAATAAGATTACCATTGAAATGAGTAAGAAAGCTACTGCATTTTACCCAGAACAGCACTCCCCTCAAGCTAACATAGATTGGTGTAATCAGAAGAAGCTGCCCAACTCACATTTTCTCCCTTGAGAAGACAAGAGATAAGTGGAATGTACATAAAATATTCTGGTTTTTCAATGATGCTTTCCAAGGCAGGGGTTCTCAACCACCAGGCAATGGACTAGTAACAGTTCTGTGGCCTGTTAGGAACTGGACCATACAGCAGGAGATGAGCAGTGGATGGGCAAGTGAGCAAAGTTTCAATGTATATACAGCCACTCCACGTCACTAGCATTACAACCTAAGCTCTACCTTCTGTGGGATCAGCACTGAAAAGTCTGTTTCCATTTCCAACATCTTATCTTTGTGAAGCTGGGTTTTCTGTAGTGACAGCAACCAATACACTGGATATAAGCAGCACACTCTAAGTGCCACTGTCTCCATCACCCCCAGATGGGACTGTCTAGTTGCCAGAAAACAAGCTTAGGGCTCCCACTGATTCTCATTATGGTCAGTTATATAATTACTTATATATTATAAAGTGATAATAATAGAAATAAAGTGTGTAATAAATGCAGTGAGATTGAATAATCACAAAACCATCCCTCCCATAGTCCATGGAAAAAGTTTCTGCAAAACCAATCTCTAATGCCAAAATTGTTGGAGACTGTTGGTCTAAGGAACTAGTTTCCATCTCACCTAAGTGAACTCTTGGGCAACTGGTATACTTTGAATGCCTGAGGGCGATTGAGAAACAAAAGGAGAGTTCAGTGGCTTGTTACAGCATCAGAGAATCTGCAGGACCACAGACAAACACAAAGGGAGTAAGAGATTATGATCTTGAGTAAAAAACAAAAACAAAACCTGCTGAGCTTTCTAATTGGGTAATTACACACGTAAATCCAGATAAGATGCTTTTTGAAAAGACTTTAAAAAAAGCCGCAGTATCTCTACCCCGATCAGTGGTAAAGATCTTTCCTGTACAAAGGTAGTCCTTATAGTCTGAGAGAGGTGGCTGTTTTCCAAATAATCAAATCCCAACAGAAAATAATAGGTATATGAAGAAACATGAAAATGAGCCTAATCTAGAGAAAAAAATCTCTAGGAAATTATCCTTAAAGAAACAGAAATTTAGGAATTTATTGATGAATTCAAATATCTTGAAGAATCTCAATGAGTTGCAAGATACATAGACTGCTAAACAATGCAAACAACACTTGAATAAAATGAAAATATCAGAAAAGAGAAACTATGAGAAAGATCTAAACAGAAATTCTGAAAGTAAAAAACAGAATAACTGAATTGAAAACTTTACTAGAGAGTTTTAATAGCAGTCTTTATTCAGCAGAAGAAAGAATCAGTGAACTTAAAGACAATTTATTTGAAATTATTGATTCAGAGAAACAGAAACAACAAAAACAACAAGAGAAAAATGAAGAAAGTCTGCAGATCTTACATAATGCCATCAAGTGAACAAACATATCCATTATAAAAGTATCAGAAGAAGAGAAGAGAATGAAGAAAAAAAAAGTTTTTTAAAATAATGACCAAATTGTTCTCCACTTTGAGGAGACAAACAAACATTCAAACTTAAGAAACTCAAAATACTTCAACTAAGATAAAACCCAAAACTACTATTCCAACTTACATTTTAATCAAGTTGACAGAAGTCAAAGACCAGAGAGAATCTTGAAAGCAACAAGGAAAAAGTTACTTATAATGTAGAAGATAACTCCCATAAAATTATCAGTAAATTTCCCAGTAGACACATTATACAATTTAAAATATAAATGCATAAAACTAACTACAGTAAGCTCCCTATATAGAAACCTTCAAGTTGGAAACTTTCAAAGATGCAAAAGTGCATTTGCATGTCCAATCACATAAGTTAACTCATGTATATGGTATACATTGTCATGTGGGTACAATCCTCTATAAGTGGTTGTGCTTTTGTCTGCTTCATTGTATAGAGTACAGAACTACCCAAACATTACTGAATTATTGCTTCAGTAGGGTAGATAAAATTGAATCCAGTAAGGAACCAGAACCTGAGTCATCAACATCAGACATTAGTGAAATTGCAACTTGCCCTCTGTCTTCTATTGCTGATGATCTTTTAGCTCTACCATCTTTCACCTCTTCTCCCTACTCCAGTTAGTACCTATTCTTACCTGTTCACTCAATGTCAGCCCCTGTATACCAACTGTTGTACTTATACTGTACTACTGTACTTTTCAGATACTGTACTATAAAATTAAAAATGTTTTCTTTGTTTTTTGTGTTTATTTGCTTATTATGTATTATTTGTGTGAAAAGTATTGTAAACCTATTACAGTACAGTACTATATAGTGGATTGTGTTGGTCGAGTACCTAGACGAAATATGTTGGATTTACAAACAAATTGGACATGTAAATGTGCTTTCAGAACAGAACTCATTCATAAGTAGGCAACTTACTGTATAACCATAAAGCTATGTTAATGAATAAAAGTATAAAATATATAATTTAAGACATTGATAAAGCAAAGAGGAGCATGAAGAAGAAGAGTTTTTGTCTAAAGTTATCTCTTTAAAATACATTATTATAACTATAAAATATTTTGTTGTATCTTAGTAACAACAAAAAACATACCTACAGAAGACACACATTACAAAAAAGAGTAAAAGTGACATCAGTAAGATGGGAGAGTAGGAAACTTTGGACACTCTTCCCCCAACAGTTGCACTGAGTAAACAACAATTTATAAACTCACTTTGTGAATAATGACAAACTAATTAAAAGACCCCTGCATCTCGGGAGTACGCCTAAACAGACTCATCAAAGCCAGTAGGTAAATTCAGGGCACTCTCTAACAAAAGACATTTCCTTGTTGCAGTGCCATAGGTTCAAAAATAGCCTCTTTACCCTCTAGCTTCACCCAACCAAGAGAAGGGGCTAGTGTGTGTGTGTTCAGCACTTCATTTTACCAAGGAGGCTTCCAGAAAGCTGGTTTCTGTCTTATCAGTCTCGTGGCTCTGATGGGTCTAGCACAGTCTAACTTCCTGAAAGATCACAGTAATGACAGCTTGGACTGGTAGATGCCAGTGGTCCTACCCTCGCTCAGCACAAAGCAAGCAAATAAAAAATTGAAGTTCTTGGCTTCTCATAAAGAGGAAAAATTTGATTCATGTTTTGATTATCACAACATTTCTATGAATGCCAAAGGAACATATGTCTCATCAGTCTCAACTTACTCAGGTCCAGTACAGCTTAGATGCCTGGGAGCAAATGGAAGTAGTGGCTGAGCTTGTAGACACCATGGTTAACCCCTCCCTAGCTCAGCACAGAATAAGTTGACCAAAAAAAAATCACAGTTTACTCTTCTCCTTTAGGAGGAAAAGAGTTGATAGAAGCCACCAAAATATCTGGCAGACTAATCAGTGAGAGTGCTCTCTTGTATGAAGCCAACTCATGAAGACAGGGAGAGGAGCTTGCTTATATAATGTGCAGACACCAGCACAAAAAATTAAGAAAAATAAGGAAACAGATAAGATGTTCTGAATAAAGGAACAAGATAAATATCCAGAAACCAACTTCACATGATTCATTCAACAGAGAATTAACAATAGATTTCATAAGACTCTTATCAAGGACAGAAGTGAGAATTTCAACAGAGATAGGAAATATTACAAAGTTGAAGATCATGTGCTGAAAAAATCACTAGAGACGTTCAACTGCAGACTAAATCAAACAAATGAATCAGCTAGCTCTGTGACAAATCACTGGAAATAATACAAACAGAGGAGTATAGAAATAAAGAAATTGAAAGAGAGTGAAGAAAGTTTAAGGGAATTGTGAGACACCATCAAGCCAACCAGCATACACATTCTGAAGTCCCAGGAAAGAAAGAGAGAGAAATAACCAGAAAGTTATTCAAACAAACAATGGCCAAAACTTACTAAATCTGTGGAAATAAATGGACATCTAGATCCCAGAAACTCAAAGGACATCAAATATAAAATTAAGCCAAATAAATGCATGGTTAAACACATAATCTTCAATTGTTAAAAGTCAAAAACAAAGAGAAAAACTCTGAAGACAACAAGAAAAAACTGACTTGTCACATACAAAGGAATCTCTATAAGACTTTAAAAACTTCAAGAGAATCATTGCAGATTAGAAGGAGTAAGATAATATATTCAAAGTGCTAAAATTAAAAATAAAACTGGTAACCAGAATACCTTATCTGGAAAAACTCTCTTTCAAAGCTAAAAGAAGATAAAGACATTCCCAAACAAATAAAAGTTGAAGGAGTTCATCATTCTAGACCTGTCATGCAAGAAATGCAAAAGGGAATCCACAGAAAGATGATAGCATAAGAAAATATGAAACTCATTGGAAAATATGTAGACACAGATACTCTACTACTGTAATAGCTGTGAGCCGACCACTTGACTTTCATTATAAAAGTTAAAAAACAAAAGCTTTAAAAGTAACTACTGAAATATGCTGAAAGATACACAATGTGAATATATGTATAAATTATGGCAAAAATAACATAAATGTATGGGGAAAATTTTAATTGTATGTTTAATGTATTATTGAACTTGAGTTGCTATCAGCTTAACACAAACTATAATACTATAAGATGTCTTATCTAAGCCTCCAAGTAGCCAGATACACAAAAATATCTACACAATTATTTTAAAAATTAAAAGAACCAAAGCAAAAACAAATTTAAAAAATCGAGAAAACACAAAAAAAGATAGCAAGATAGGAAAATATAGACAAAAAGAATAACACAATTAAGGAAATATAATTAAAAAATTGGCAGCAATGAATCATTCCCTATCAATAATTACTTTAAATGTAATGGACTAAACTCCCTAATCAAAAGACATAGAGTGTCTTATTTTTCACGGGTTGAAAAATAAAAAAGGAAAGGAACAAAAGAGTTATTTGAATACTAACTTCATTGAAAATTTGGATCTGATTCTTGGGAAGATGGCACCAGAGCCAGTCAGACGAAGCATATGTGTTGGCGAATAAGTGGGTATGTGAGTGACTGACTGAATAGGGGCATGGGAGTTAGTGGCCAGGGCTCTCCTGGTGAAGCAGCTGGTGACTCAGCTGCTCTACTTGGTCCCTAGTGCTTTCTGGGATGCAGAAGCCAAGCACCATTTTTAAAAAATCAACAAAGCCCTTCTCAGGAAGAAGCTGCTGGGAGACACTACACTGCAAGCTCTATATTATCCCTCACCACTGCAATGCCTGACTGGCAGCAAGTTTCCAGTTTGGGTTTTTTTTTTTTTTTTTTTTTTTACTTTTTTTTTTTAGTTCAATGTGTGTGTGAATACATATGTGAGGGTTCAATTTTCTTTTTTATTTTCTTTTGTTTTCCTCTTTTTATTCTTTCATATAGGGTTGGACGTGCGTGTGTGTGTGTGTGTTTGGTTTTTCTGTTTTTGTTTTGATTTTCTTTGTTGCTATTCCAGTTTGTTTTAGTGTGTGTGTGTGTGTGTGTGTGTGTGTGTGTGTGTGTGTGTGTGCGCTTAGTTGTTTTTTGTTTTTGTTTCTACTTTTGTTGTTCTATAATTTTAAAAAAAATTGTACCATCTCATTTCATTCTACTTTTCTCTGTTCTCCACATTGCTGTTACCGTATCTTGGACTAAGGGTGTACATATGTACCCATTGGATCATCACATAGAGAGGTGGTGGCGAGTGGGTCTCAGGGAACCAATATCACAATCAGTCACAGTGAACATTGTGATTTACAAGTAGTTTATGAAACCTAGCTCCCCAACCTCCACCTTATTCAACTCTCAAAACTACAAAAGACAGCAAAGTTTCCCATCCACAGCCCTGTTTTAAGAGAACAAATTCAAAGCCCTGATCAGGGAAGACTAGAGGGTTAAGCATACATCAGAAGTAAAAGCCTCTCCTGCTGCCACTGAATAACAGAACTAAAGAGAAAGAAAAAGATCTGTCACAAATGAAGAAAAAAATCAATGGAGTTAAACAGGTAATCCCAGGTGTAACAAAGAGAAAATGCCTGAGAAGTCAGACCTAAGAGCGCAAACAATGGAAGTCATCAATGACTGGCCCCAGAATACAACAGGAATTAGGAAATGGATGGAAAGAATGAATAAGACCCAAGAAAGACAAGATGAAACACTGAAACTACTAGTAACAGAGATTTGGGCCATAAAGCATTTCATTCAGGAAACAAATAACAAGATGACAAGCATGAAAAGCAAATTAATCAAGCAGAAGAAATAATCTCAGAACTTGAAGAACAAAACATGGAATTAATCCAATCTGTAAAAGACACAGAAAGAAAACTCAGAATGAGAGAGCAAAGCCTCTAAGAGATGCGAGATTATATCAAGAGACTGAATCTATAGCTGACTGATATCCCAGAAGAAGAAAGGGAAATGGAGAATACATTGGAGCAAGTATTCCAGGAGGTTAGCCAAGAAAACTTTCCCCATCTCACCAGAAATGTGACCCTCCAAATACAAGAGATACAGAGAACTTCCACAAGACATCAAATGAGAAGACCAACTCAAACACATAGCAACTAACCTACACAAAGTAAGCACAAAAGAAAAAATTTTAAAGGCATCAAGAGAGAAAGGGAAAAACCAGTCAGAATAGCAGCAGATCTATTGGCAGAAACACTACAAGCTAGAAGGGAATGGAGTCCTATATTCAAAGTCCTCAAATATAAACAATTTCAACCAAGAATTTCCTACTCAGTGAAGCTCAGTTCTATCAGCAATGGAGAATTAAAATATTTCCCAGACATCTACCCCCTAAGAGATGATGCCGCTTCCAGACCAGCTCTACAGCAGATGCTCAAAAAGGCATTAAGTACAGAGGAAAAAAAAATGACCACAATGTTCTTGGGGAAAATGTTTTCCCAAGAAAACAGCATAATACAGAAAAAACAGAGAATGCATTGCGAACGCAAACTTGAAAACACACACATGCATCAACTCAGAAAGTAAAAGAAAACACACAAAGAAAAAACTTGATAAGAACCTCATGATGGAGATTAACAGTCACATTTCAATAATCAGTCTGAAGGTGAGTAGACTAAAGGCACCAGTGAAAAGACACAGAATGGCAAGCTGGACAAGAAACCATGATTTATAATTTGCTGCATCCAGGAAACTCATCTCACCACAAGGGATGCACACAGACTCAATGTTAGAGATTGGAAAACAAATTTCCAGGTGAATGGGCCACAAAGGAAGACAGAAGTTGTGATATAATTATCAGACAAAACACCTTTGAGATATCAATTTTTTAAAAAAATACAGGACAATACCTAATGATAAAAGGTTCAAACCATTAAGAAGAAATATCCACCCCAGATATATATGCACCCAACACTGGAGCACCAACCTTTATAAAGCAACCACTAAGTAAATTTTAAAATGATACTGACTTAAACACTGTCATAGCTAGGGACTTAAATACTCCACTAACAACCCTATATAGATCATCAAGGCAAAACAGTCAACAAAGAGGTCTGGAACCTCAACATGACACTTGACCAAATGGACTTAATAGATACCTATATAACTCTACACCCAAAACCCACAGAATATACATACTACTCATCACCACATGGCATGTACTCGAAGATCGAGCACATCCTTGGCCATAAATCAAGCATAAACAAATTTCATAAGATCAAATTATTACCATGCACCTTCTCAGAACACAGTGGAATATAAATAAATATCAAAACCAACAAAATTCCCCCAAAACCTACAAAGATGTGGACACTTAACAGCCAAATGACTACTGAGTCACCACTGAAATCAAAACAGAAATTAAAAGATTCCTGGAAACAAAAGAAAATGAAGAAACTTGCTACCAAAACCTCTAGGATGCCAGAAAAGCATTTCTAGGAGGGGAATTTATATCTCTATGAACATACATCAAGAAAATGGAAAGATCACAAGTTAACAGCCTAACAAATCACCTAAAGGTCTGGAAAGACAAGGCCATTAAAACCCTCAATTTAGCAGAAGAATACAGATCACCAAAATAAAAACCCAAATGCGGAACATAAAAAGGAGAAAAAACCCAAATAAACACAATCAGAAATGCAAATATATCACAAGTGATTCCAAAGAAATACAAAGATTGCTCGAGATAATATGCATACCTGTATGGAAACAAACTTTATAACCTAAATGATATGGAGGACTTTCTGACATCACACAATCTCCCAAGGTTGAAATAAGAAGACACTGAGACAATAAGTAGACCAATGCCAACCCAGGAAATTGGCTCTGTCATAAGAAAACAACCTTCCAAAAAGAAAAAAAAAAGCCCAGGACCAGATGACTTTCAGGCAGAGTTCAACAAAATGAACAAAGAGGAGCTTCTACCAATCCCATTGAAAGTATTCCAGGTAATTGAGAAAGATGGACTTCTCTACAAATCATTTTAAGAAGATATCATCACACTACTACCCAAACCACATAAAGATTGAACAAAAAGAGAGAACTACAGACCAATACACCTAATGAACATAGGTACAAAAATTCTCAAAAATATATCTAGCAAATTGGACCCAACAACACATCTCAAAAATCATCCACATGACCAAGTATGCAGGGCTAGTTTCCACATCCACAATATCATAAAAGTAATGAAATACATCAACAGTTGTAAAAACAGGAACCACAAGATTATATCATTTGATGCAGAAAAAGCTTTTGATAAAATCCACCATCCCTTCTTGATAAAAACCCTCAAACACCTAGTATAGAAGGAACATACCTCAAAATAGTAAGTGCCATCTACAATAAATTCACAGCTAGCATACTGCAAGATGGACAGAAACTGTAAACATTTCCCACGAAAACTGGAACAAGAAAAACCTGCCCACTCTCACCACTCTCATTCAACATTTTGTTGGAAGTCCTAACTCGGGCGATTAGACAAGAGAAGGAAATCAGGGGTATACAAATAGGAAAAGAAGAAGGCAAGTTATCCCTCTTGGTTGATGATATAATCCTATACTTCAAAAATCCAAAAGAAGCTGTCAAAAAACTGCTTGTACTGATAAAGGACTTTGACAAAATCTCAGGGTACAAAATAAATGTACAAAAGACAGTTGCATTCTTATTCTTATACACGAAGAACAAGAAGGCAGGGACCCAAATAAAAAGCACAATCCCATTCACAATGGCCACACACACACACACACACACACACACACACACACACAAAACCTCAGCATCTTTCTAACCAGAGAAGTGAAAGACCTTTACAATGAGAACTACAGAACACTGCTTAAAGAAATTCGAGAAGACACCAAGAAATGGAAAAATATTCTGTACTCATGAATAGGAAGAATCAACATTGCTAAGATGATCATTCTACCAAAGGCAATCTACAGATTCAACACAATACCCATTAAGTTACCAACATCATTCTTCTCAGACCTGGAAATGACAATACAGAAATTCATATGGAGCAATAAATAACCAGGAATAGCCAAGACAATCCTTAGCAAAAGAAACAAAGCAGGAGGTATCACACTTTCAGACTTCAAACTTTACTATAAGACTACAATAATCAAAACAGCTTGGTATTGGTATAAAAACAGGCATATAGACCAATGGAACAAGATAGAGAATCTGGAAGCAAAGCCTCAAGTTCTCAACCAATTCACTTTGACAAAGATTCCACCAACAACCACGTGGGAGAGGAGAACCTATTCAGTAAATGGTGCTGGGAAAACTGGCTGATCACATGTAGAAAATTGAAACAGGATCCCTACCTATCACCATACACAAAAATTAACTCTAAATGAATCAAAGACCTAAACATAAAACCTCAAACTATAAGAATCTTAGAAAATGCAGGAGACACCCCTATGGAAATTGGAACTGGCAACCAATGCCTGATCAAAACCTTAAGTGCCCATACCGTAAGTAATAAAATAGACAAATGAGACCTCATCAAACTGACGAGCTTCTGTAAAGTAAAAGAAGTCATCAAAAGAGCAGGGAGACAGCCCATAGAATGGGAAAAAATATTTGTCAACTGTATGTCTGACAACAGCCTAACATCTAGGATCTACAAGGAACACAAATGCACTGAAAGGAAAAAAACAAACAGCCCCATTAAAAAGTGGGCAAAAGAAATGAATAGACACCTCTCGAAAGAGGAGATATGGGCAGCCAACAGGCACATGAAAAGTGCTCAGCCTCACTCATCATCAGAGAAATGCAAATCAAAACCACATTGAGATACCACCTCACCCCAGCTAGAATGGTCATCATTAATAAAAACAAACAACAGATGCTGACGAAGATGCAGAGAAAAAGGAACGCTTCTACACTGCTGGTGGGAATGCAAAGTAGTGCAACCTCTTTGGAAGACAATGGGGTGATTTCTGAAAGATCTAGAAATTGACCTTCCATTTGACCCATCAATCCTCCTATTGGGAATATACCCAGAGGAACTCAAATCACTCTACAAAAGAGATACCTGCACACGCATGTCTGTTACAGCTCTATTTACAATAGCAAAAGCATGGAACCAACCTTGCTCCCCATCGAAGCTGAACCGGATTTTTTAAAATGTGGTTTGTATACACAATGGTATATTATGAAGCCATAAAGAAGAACAAAACATACGGACTTCGCAGCAACTTGGATGAATTTAATATGTATCAGTGATCTATTACAGAAATAAAGAACAGAGTACCATATGTTCTCACTCTTTAGTGGACCTTGAACAATTATAATAAACTCTAAGAAAGGGATTGGCAGGAGTGGGAAACCACCAGGGGAGAAGGGGTGGGATTGGCAGTTGAGGGAAACTTCTAGGGGATGGAGGGGCACACCTCATCAACAAGGTTTCTGCATAATCAGTGTTTGTATGCCTAATCCTGAATTGTACCTCACATCTTTAAAATAAAAAAAAAATTTTAAATGGGCAAAAAACATGAATAGATACTTCTCAAAAGAAGATATATGAGTTGCCAGCAGACACATGAAAAAGTGCTCAGCCTCACTAATCATCAGAGAAATGCATATCAAAACCACATTGGTAAGAATGGTCAGAGGAACTCAAATCATTCTACAAAAAAAGATACCTGCACATGTAAGTTTATTGCAGCGCTATTCACAATAGCAAAAACATGAAATCAACCATACTGCCCACTGAAACTTGACTGGCTAAAAAAATGTGGTACATATACACAGTGGAATATATTTTCTATCATACTCAGTGATCTATTACAGAAACAAAGAATAGTGTACCATATATTCTCACTCATAAGTGGTTTCTGAACATTTACCATAATACTTTAAGAAAGGGTTTGGCAGTAGCCGGACACTGCCGGTGGGGGCTAGGGAACACAATATCAATAAGTTTACCTGTTCTCAGGCCTGGCAGAGTGGAGACTGAAGAGCGGCCCAAATTTTACCTGTACAATGACCACTTGTATACTAAATTGTGAATTGTACCCCACATCTTTAAAATAAAAAAGAAAATAAATGTATTTACAATAAACAAGAGGTGGAAACAAGCTGCATCCTCACAGAGAGATGAATAGATAAGCAAAATGTAGTGTAAGTTATATGCAATGAAATATTATCCACCCTTAAAAGAGAAAGAAATCCTCCTATGTGCTGCAATATGGATTTATCTTGATGAGACCAGGCTAAGTATGATAAGCCAGGCAGAAAGAGACAAACACTGTGTTATTCCACTTATGAGGTATCTAACTTAGTCAAACTCTTATAGACAGAAAATAGAATACTGTTTGTCAAGCAATGGGCAGAAAAGGAAATTTGTTGCTTAGCAGGTATAGAGTTTTAGTTTCGCACCATGAGATATTCTAGAGATCTGTTACACAACAATGTGCATATAGTTAATGCTGCTGCTCTGTACACTAATTTGGTTGCAATGGTAAATTTGATGTCATATGCTTTTTTTTTACCATATTTAAAAAGAAGAGAACTAAACAGGGCTCAAGAAACAGCCTGGCCTTTGCTGAGGCAGGGACATTTAGCGTGATTGCGGGGAGGTGATTGAGTGAAGGCTGTGAAAGAGAGTTCTCACCTCAGGACTTCCTGGGGAGATTTACTGAGTTCGTACTTGATCCTGTGAGCACTTGGAAGCCACTGAATATTTTATAAGGTAGGAGGAATGTCTACATCCTTTCCTTCCTCAAAGGAACTATGCTTTGCAAGACCTCATTACAGAAGAGCCTGGGTCACTAAGAATAGGCCCTGACTGTGCAGTGGAAAGAGTGTGAGATAAGCCTACAGAGTGTGGACAGAGGCTTCCTTTTGAGTCAAGTGAAGTAGGTGGTGAGCAAAATGAGATGTCTTGTGGACGAAGAAAAGTCAGAAACATCCTGACTTCGAAGAAAAGTGCACGCCTACTCAGTCACTCCACCAAAGCTACAGATTGATCTTGTAAAGAAGGAGAAGGAAGAGAAGGAAAAACTAATTATTAAAAAATAGAATCTTTAGAAATCAAGAAGGCTGGTTTGTGGTTGCTGTTCTGGTTTTTATTCTTTTCTGAGGATAAGAATAAATGTTATAAAGTAGTAAAAGCATTTTCCCCAAAATACTACCTTATATCTAATTAACTTTATCTTATTAGCTAAAAATACTTAACACAGACATGTTGTTCTTGCTTCTTAGCCTCTTAAAGAGAAACATTTTTGTTAACAAATGCTTACAGAAGTGAATGTTTAGAAAACCAGTGTTAACAACTAGGGATTATCTGATACAATAACCACAATATTTCTAAAAATAACAGTTTTTTAAAAAGTAGCTCATAACAAACCTTCTGATCCAGAATACATCTCTATACTATTCCAACTGGGTCCACTGTTGTCTATTCAAAGTCAATAGGCATGAATGCCTGGAAGTCTTATTATCATTTGTCTCCTTCCTATTTTTCTTTCCTAACCATCTGCCTAGGGTCTTAGATGTCTCTGGAAAATTATTTTCTAAAAGATTAAAATAAAGGGGGGTAAATGTTCCACCCTTTTCCTTCTAAAATTTATATAACCTAGATTTTTTTCCCCTCAGATTTCATAAGACTTCCTCATTAAGCTCAAACTTGGCACCAACACTTGCAACAGACAAAAAAAAAAAAATGGAGAAGAAATATTAAGACATTAGTTCTGATCTCAATTCTAACTTTCACTGCTTCTACAATTTGAAACTACCCTTAAGTTTTCTGCTATTCAGTGCTTTCGCTGGCAAATTGTTGTGTGAATTCTTGTCCTTCTCTCTTTACTGATCTGAGTATTACAGGTACCAACAGCCGATTATAGACGCTTGTTTCTCCAAACTTTGTGTGCAGAAACCTTGACTGTCAGTGTCGCAACATTTGGAAATGGTACTTGTAAAGGGATAATGAAGGTTAAATGAGATTATACGGGTGGGTCCCTGATAAATAGTTTTAGTGTCTTTATGAAAAGGTACACCAGAGAACGAACTCCCTTTCTCTCCCTCCCTCCTTTGTGGGTGCGCACAGAAAAGAGGGCCGTCTAAGGACGATGAGAAGAACATCTGCAAACTAGGACGAGAGCTCTCACCAGCCCCTGACCATGCTGACCACCTCATCTTGGGCTTCCAGCCTCCAGAACTGCGAGAAAAAAGAATTGTGTTGCTCAAGCCACCCTCTCTGTAATGTTTCACTATGGCAACCTGAACTAACTAATAAATAAATGCTAATAAATTTTGTAACATGTGAAGTCCTTTACAAACAAAAGCTATTGATGTCTGTTTAATAATCTCTTTTTGGTTAAGCATCCATCAGCCGACCAGCAGTTTTTCACACGAAGAAGCAAAAAACAAAATTAAAAAAAACACAAGATATTTGAATTATCCACTTCCATTTTGTAAAAGTTTTGAGACTACTCTATGCCCTTCCCATGATTTTCTAGAGAATTAGATGAAGAGCACTTTGGTTAATAATATTTATTTCCTTCCTAGGCATCAAATAATTTTTTTTTTCTTACAATTGCTAAAAATGAATGATTAAGTCCCCAGGTGTAAGAAAATGTTAAAACTAGCTGGGCACAGTGCCTCGTGCCTGTAATTCCAGCACTTTAGGAGGGAAAGGCAAGAGGATTGCCTGAGCCTGCAAGTACAAGACCAGCCTGGGCAACATGGTGATACTTCATCTCTACAATAAATCAAAATAATTAGCCAGGCGTGGTGTCACATGCCTGTAGTTCCAGCTACTTGGAAGGCTGAGGTGGAAAGATTGCCTGAGCCCAGCAGGATGAGGCAGCAGTGGTCATGAGCAGTATGCCACTGCACCTCAACCTGGGTGACCGAGTGAGATTCTGACACACAAAAAAAAGTTTAAATTTTTAAAAGGGAAAAAATCACTTCGTAAATCATTAAAAACACAAAAAAGCATCACTTCCAGCAAGATGGCACTGGAACAGGTCAGACCGTGAGAGTCTCTGCAAAGCTAGCATCCATAGAGACTCTCGGCATGAGTGGGTGTGTGCTGGCGGGTGAGTGAAAGTCCATCTGAGGGGAGACGTGGGTTCAAGCACCCGAGGCTCTCCTTCAGAGATGACTGCAACCCCCCCACCACCCTGAGATGGGAGCCCCAGTGAGAAAAGCCTGCCCAATACAGCTGATCCTCATCACCTGGAACCAGGCCCACACCATCACCTGTAACAGCAAAGTGGCTGGAGCCCCAGATCCATGGAAAAAGCAGCCAGGGAGAGGTGGAGAGGCGCCCCACCACAGGTGAGGAAACAATGGCCACAGCCATTTTCTCTGTCCTGGGGACCAGGCAGAGACCTGCATTGAGCTGCCCAGCCCCACCCAGTCTACTTGGGACCTAGGGGTCATCTCATCAAACTTGGGGAGACAGACACCCCTCCCCATGCTGGATCAGACACAGACACCTCAGGTCTGAGTGAGAGATTTGACAGGCAGCAAGCCGGATGAGTCCAGATCTGATCCACCCTCCTCCCACAGTAGTCCTTGGGGGCATCTGACTCATGCTGAGAGTGACCCTATCAGCTCAGGGTGAGAGCAGAGAGGAGGGGCTGGAGATCAGAGCTGAAAAGAAGTTGGACTATCAAAATAAAAAATTTGTTTATTTTGATCTTTTTTTTGTTTTAGTTCTTTTATCATCTCTCTGCTTTTGATTAAATTTTGGTATGTGATTTTTTTCTGTTATTTTATTGTTTTGTTTTGTTTTGTTTTTTACTCCCTGTTTTTGTATGGGAATTTTTGAGGGAGAATACATCAATAGGGGAGGTTTTGTCAGTTTGTGTGTTTATATAATTATCTGTATGTTTTTAAAAAATATTTTCTGTTTTTGTGTCTCCTTTCATTTGTTAGTTGGTATGCCTGTCTGTTCTCCCTCTTCTTTTTCTTTCTCTCCAACTTCCTCCCATCTTCCTTCTTCCTTTTTTCATTCTTTTCCATTTTCTTACTTCATTTTGCTTTCAGGAGGGCAAACCCATATCCCCATGGCATGGACAGATTGCAAGGCAGTGAGAAGTGAGGATAGGGGGCCCACACAGTAGTCAGTGAATGCAGGTACTGCAGATAGTTTCTGAATCACAGCTCCTCCCACAATCAAATCTCAAAACTGCAAAAAGTCCAGTCCCTCACCCACAGTCCAGATCCAGAATTGAACAAAGCCAGAAGAACCACATAAGGAAGAATAGGAGATTGAGCAAACAGAAGTAGAAGCTACCCCCTGTCCGTGAACAACAGAATTAGAGAAGAGGTTTAAAAAGGGGGAGGGGTGGAAAATCTACACAAATGAAGAAAAACCAAAAGAAGACTATGGGACTCACACAGATCTCTGGGAATGCATTCACCGAGAATACAGATTTCAGAACACAAACAATGAGGAGCCCCCAGAATGACTGGTCTCAAAACAAAAAACCCAGATAATAAGACATTAATACACCGAATAAAAAGAATTGAGGAGAGACAAGAGGAAAGAATGAAGGAATTGATAACTGAGATAATAGCAATAAAGAGCATAGTGAATTAAATAAATAAGAAACTGATAAGTATGAAAGGAGAATTAACCAAACAGAAGAAAGAATCTCAGAACTTGAGGACCAAAATATAGAACTAACTCAAACTGTAAAAAACATAGAAAAGAAGCTTAAAAAGGCACAACAAAACCTCCAAGAGATGAGCGATTATTTCAAGAGGCCAATTCTAAGATTAATTGGAATTTCTGAGGCAAATAGTGAGACAGAGACCACTCTAGAACAAACGTTCCATGAAATTATCCAAGAAAACTTCCCTCATCTCATCAGTTATGTGACTGTTCAAATACAAGAGATTCAGAGAACCCTTGCAGGACAACAAATGAGAAGACCAACTCCTAGACACATAGTAATTCACCTACACAAAGTAAGTATAAAATAAAAAAATCCTAAAAGCAGCAAGAGAAAAATGTCAGACTACCTACCAGGGAAGACCAATTAGAATAGCAGCAGACTTATCTACAGAAACACTTCAGGCTAGAAGAGCTTGGAGCCCAATCTTCAAAGTTCTCAAAAATAAACAATTTCAACCAAGAATTACCTTCCTAGCTAAGTTAAGCATCATCAGTGATGGAAAATTAAAATCCTTCCTAGACATTAAATCCCTTAGAGCTTGTGCTGCCTCCAGATCAGCTTTACAAGAAACACTTAAGAAAGTACTAAACACAGAAGAAAAGAAAAAAAGAAAGACAATGACCTTCCCAAGAATGCAGAAAAAGATTAAAAACGCACATGAATCAACTCCCCCAAAAAGAGGGTCAGCAAACAAACAAACAGCAATAATTATAAACACTATAGGAACCTCATGACAAGGATAAACTCTCACATCTTAATAAACAGTTTGAACGTGAATGTACTAACTGTACCACTGAAAAGACATAGAATGGCAAAATGAATAAAATATCATGAGGCAGCAATATGTTGTCTCCAAGAGACTCATCACACCAGAAAGGACACTCACAGACTCAAAGTCAAAGGATGGGTAACAAAATTTCAGGCAAATGGAATACAAAAGAAGCAGGAGTTGCAATCTTAATATGAGACAAAATACCTATTAAGTTATCAAAAATATTAAAAGATACATAAGGTCACTATATAATGAAAAAAGGTTCAATCCATCAACAAGAAATATTCATCCTAAACATATACGCACAAAACATAGGAGCACCAACTTTCATAAAGCAACTTCTAGGTGAACTAAAAACAGATATTGACTCTAATTCTGTCATATCTGGGGACTTAAATCAACAAGGAGCTCCAGAACCTCAACATGATGTTTAACCAAATGGACTTAATTTATACTTACAGAACACTCCACCCAACAACCATGGAATACACATTCTACTCATCACCACATGGAATGTACTCTAAGATCAACCGCATCCTCAGCCATAAAATCAAGCATAAACAAATTCCATAAGATTGAAATTCTGCCATGCACCTTCTCAGACCACAGTGAAATAAAAATAAATGTCAAAAACAACGAAGTTCCCCCAGAACCCACAAAGACATGGACACTAAACAATATGATGCTAAACAACTCCCGGGTCAACATGAAAATCAAAACAGAGATTAAAAGATACCTGGAAACAAATGAAAACTGAGAAACATCTTACCAAAACCTTGGGACACCATGAAAACTGTACTAAGAGGGGAGTTCCTATCTCTACGAACACACATGAAGGAAATGGAAAGATCCCAAGTCAGCAACCTAACAAGTCACCTAAGGAAGCTGGAAAAGCAATACGACCAAAACCGTAGCTTCAGTAGAAGAATCAAGATTACCGAAATAAAAGCCCAAATTTGGGACATAGAGAACAAAATGATAACACAAAAAATCAACAAAACAAAAAGCTGGTTCTTTGAAAGGACACAGAAAATTGATGCACCCCTAGCTAGACTGACCAAGAAAAAGAGAGAAAAAGCCCAAATAAATACACTAAGAAATGGAAAAGATCAAGTCAACACTCAACCCGAAGGAATTCAAAAGATTATCAGACACTACTATGTACACTCGTATGGAAACAAACTCGAAAATGGAGGACTTTCTGACAGCACACAACCTCCCCAGAGTGAAACAAGAAGAAATTGAGACCCTAAATAGACCAGTAGCAATCCAAGAAATTGATTATGTCATAAAAAAATCTACCTACAAAAAAAGTTCTGGACCAGATGGTTTTCCAGCAGAATTCTACAAAACATACAAGGAGGAACTAATACCAATCCTATTGAACGTATTCCCGGCAACTGAGAAAGATGAAACGCTCCTCAAACCATTTTATGAAGCTAACATCACATTGATACCCAAACCAGGTAAATATCCAACAAAGAAAGAGAACTATAGGTCGATATCCATGATGAACAAGATGCTAAAATTCTCAACAAGATCCTAGCAAACCAGATCCAACAACACATCTCAAAAATCATCCACCATGGTCATGTAGCCTTCCTCCCCAGGATGCAGGGCTGGTTTAACATTCATAGGACCATAAGCATAATTAAACAAATCAACAGCTGTAAAAACAAAAACCACATGATTATATCAATACATGTGGAAAAAGCTTTTGATAAAATCCAGCACCCCTTCTTGATAAAAACTCTGGAACATCTAGGCATAGATGGAACATACCTCAAAATAGTAAGAGCCATCTGTGAGAACCCCACAGCCAGCATACTGCTAAACAGATAAAAATTGGAGCCAACTCCCCTAAAAACCAGAACAAGGCAATGATGCCCACTCTCACGCCTCCTTTTCAATACAGTTTTGGAAGTCCTAGCTAGAGCAATCAGAAATGAAAAGGAGATTAGTGGTATCCACGTAGGAAAAAAGGAAGTCAAGTTATTCTTCTTTGCAGATGACAAGATTCTATACCTCAAAAACCCAAGAGAATCTGTCAAAAACCTCCTTGCACTGATAAAGGACTTTGGTAAAGTCTCAGGGTATAAAATAAATGTGCAAAAGATAGTCACATTTCTATACACCAACAATAAATAAACAGAAACCCAAATAAAAAGCATAATCCCATTCACAATAACACAAATAAAAACAAATACTTTGGCATTTTCCTAACCAGAGACGTGAAAGACCTTTACAATGAAAACTGCAACACACTGCTCAAAGAAATCAAAGGTGATACAAACAAATGGAAAAATATTTTATGCTCATGGATTGGAAGAATCAACACTGTTTAAGATGTCCATCCTAACCAAGGCAATCTACAGATTTAATGCAATACTCATTAAATTATCAGTACCATTCTTCTCAAACCTGGATACAACTATACAGGAATTCACAAGGAAACATAAATGGCCATGAGTAGCTAAAATAATCCTCAGGGGGGAAAAAAAGCAGGAGGTTTCACAGTTCCAGACTTTAAACTTTACTATAAGGCTACAATAATCCAAATAACCTGGTATTGGTCCCAGGACAGGCATATAGACCAATGGAACAGGACAGAGATTCAGAAGAAGAACCTCAATTTCTCAACCAACTCATCATAGACAAAGCCTCCACCACCAATCACTGGGGAGAGGAGGACCTATTTAGTAAATGGTGTTGGGAAAATTGGCTGACCACATGCGGAAGATTAAAACAAGACCCCCACCTATCACATACACAAAAGTCAACTCTAAATGAATCAGAGACCTAAATGTAAAACCTTAAACTATAAGAACCTTAGATAATGCAGGAGACACTCTTTTGGAAATTGGAACTGGCAACCAATTCCTGATCAAAACCCCAAGTGCCCAGGTCATTAGAGATAAGATGGACAAGTGGGACCTAATCAAACTGACAAGCTTCTGCAAAGCCAAAGACACCATCAAGAAAGCAGGGAAACAGCCCACAGACTGAGAAAAAATTTTTGCCAACTATATGACTGACAAAGGCCTAACATCTAGGTTCTACAAGACACTCAAATGTGCTGAAAAGAAAAAAACAAACAACCCCACTACAAAGTTGGAAAAATATTTGAATAGACACTTCTCAAAAGAAGACATACGAGTCGTCAGCAGATACATGAAAAGATGCTCAGCCTCACTAGTCCTCAAAGAAATGCAAATAAAACCACACTGAGATACCACCGAACTCCAGTCAGGATAGCCATCATTAATAACTTAAAAAGCAACAGATGCTGGAGAGGATGCAGGGAAAAGAGAACACTTCTACACTGTTGGTGAGAGTGTAAACTAATACTGCCTCTGTGGAAAACCAGTTTGACAATTCCTAGAGGATCTAAAAATCAACCTTCCATTTGATCCCGCAATCCCCCCTCTGGGAATATACCCATAGGAACTCAAATCACTCTATGAAAAAGATGCCTGCACATGTATGTTTATTGCAGCATTGTTCACAATAGCAAAAACACGGAGCCAACTGTGCTGTCCACTGAAAGAGGAGTGAATTTTAAAACTGTGGTACATATACACTATGGAATATTACACAGCTATAAAGAGGGAAAAATTATGAATTTCACAGCAACCTGGATGGACTTCGAATCTATAATACTGAGTGACCCACCACACAGAAACAAAGAACTGAGTACCACATGTTCTCACTTGTAAACGGACCTTGAACAATTATTATAATACTATACAAAAATAATTGGCAGTAACAGGAAACTGCCAGAGGAGGCTGGGGTGGGATTGGCAGTAGTGGGAATCTGCCAAAGTGGGCATACCTCGTCCACATTTGCAACCTGACCCTGAATTGTATCCCACATTTTTAAAATAAAAAAAATTAAATTAAAAAAAATCCTGAGCCGGGCTCGGTGGCTCAGCCTGTAATCCCATGCCTTTGGGAGGTTGAGGAGAGTGAATTGCCTGAGCCCGCGGGTTTGAGACCCACCTGGGCAGCGAGACCTCATCTCTACAATAAACCAAAATGAGCCGGGCATGGTAGCGCGCGCCTGTAGTTCCAGCTACTGGGAAGGCTGAGGCGGAAGGATCGCCGGAGCCCAGCAGGTCGAGGCTGTGGTGGCCGGGAGCGGCCAATGCACTCCAGTCTGGGCGACAGTGAGACTCCAACTCAAAAAAAAAAAAAAATCCACGTCTCTCCACCTGAACTCAGAGAACACACAAAGGGATGTTGCCACTGCTCCCATGAGGTAAGAAATTGTGGAAATGTGGACATTTTAAAGAATTATGAGGTTCAGAACGTAAAGAGAGGAGAAGGTATGAAAATCAGGAATAAAATGACCCCTAGCTCCAGACTCATAAATAAAATAAAATAAAATAAAATAAAACAAAATAAAATAAAATAAAGGTGGAAATAAAATAAAATAAAATAAAAACACAAAAACATGACAGAAACCCTGCACTGCACTCTGCTAAATGCCGAAAACAGGTAACTCATGTTTGCTCCTCACAGAAATTTACAGTTTCCTTAGAAAAGTAAAATACACGAAGGAAGTGGTGTGTTCAATGGATGAGACAGCTCACATCACCAACGATAGGGATGGTCGGAGCCTAAGAAGGGAGGATCATTGCAGTTACACGAATTATCCTTGAACTTCACCTCCTATCTCCTAATTTCCAATTCCAGAAAATAGATAATTATTCTTCTCTTTCTATCTCACCTATTCTCTTCAAATAGTCCTATTTTTTTTACATGTATAAGGCAATTTTTTTAAGTAATACATTTGTTCATGTTAAAAGTGTGTCTCAGCCGGGCTCGGTGGCTCAGCCTGTAATCCCGTACTTTGGGAGGCTCAGGTGAGTGGATTGCCTGAGCCTGTGGGTTCGAGACCCACCTGGGCAACTTGGCAAGACCTCATCTCTACAATAAATCAAAAAAATCAGCCGGGCGTGGTAGCGCGTGCCTGTAATTCCGGCTGCTTGGAAGGCTGAGGCGGAAGGATCACTGAGCCCAACAGGTCGAGGCTGCGGTGGCCGGGAGTGGCCACTGCACTCCAGTCTGGGCAACGGAGTGAGACTCCAACTCAAAAAAAAAAAAGGTGTGTCTCCCCAGTTAAAATACTTTAAAGTACTTGAAAACAAAAATCAGTGTTTAGTAATCTTGTAACTTTTGCACCCTGGGTAGAGTGTATTAAAAAGTAAAAGTTTAGTAAAAATGGAATAGAGAGGGCCTTGGGGATGGATTAAATTAAGCAAGCAGGAGAGAGGTCACTTCAGGGATGAGGAATGATTTAACTAATGCAGAAATGTGGAGGGAATTTGTGAACTGAGACATCATTTATAGCAAGTGTTGAGTAGCATCTGTATAAGTACAGCTGAATTACATTAGGAAGTCTCCTAAATGATCGTAAAGTCAAGTTTATCAATTGGTTCTTCCAGTAAAGCATAGTGGGGTGAAGGAATTGAAGTTCTTATTGTCCTTCCTTTTTTTTTCTTTTTCTTTCTCCCTAAATCTAAGGCACAATAAGTCAAGGACATGACTTCTTGTTTGTTTGGTATGTTTTGGACTAAAAAGGCAAACAACATAATCAGATTTAAATGACTAAATGTACCATATCAGACCACTTGGAACTTGCTTGAAATCATTTCTATCAACAGCCCATTTGCTCCATCTACAATTAAGAAGAAAGAAGTCTTTGGTAGAGTAGGATCTTAGTTCTTGGACGGTATTTTATAGAATTAGATAGAGTGCTGTCTTGGTTCAGCTTGCTATAACAAATTGCCATAGACTTGGTGGTTTAAACAACAGAAATGTATTTGTCAAGGTTTTAGGAGCAGAAAGTCCAACATCTGAGTGCTAGCATAGTTGGGTTCCAGTGAGAGCCCCTTTCTGGTTTGCAGATGACCGTGTTCTTGCTGTATGCTTGCATGGCAGAGTATAGCCCGAAGTGAATCAAGCTCGCTTGTATCTCTGCTTATAAAAGCGCTAATTCCAACATGAGTGCTTTACCCTCACCGCGATCTAATGACCTCCCGAAGATCCCATTTCCAAGTAGCATCTCGTTGAGGATTAGAGTTTCAACAGATAAATTTGAAGGGGAGGAAGCAAACATTTAGTCAATAACAAGGGCTCTTCCTAGTGATTGGACATTGATACTGAGTTCTGCCTTATTATGGGAATAGTAGCACATACGTTCAAGAATTACTGAAGGTCAAGCTCTACTTCCCAAATCAATGAGTCAAGAGAAGGCAGAAAGAGTCATAAGAGAAGAATGAAGCGTATTGTAGAGTAGAGCTGTGATAAGTCAGATCAGATGAAACGGTTTGAGATTCAGTTATTTCTTTAAGTTCATTTCTGAGGCTTGACCACATTCCTTCCTTTGGCTATCTGAGATGATCTTGTATCCCATTGTAAGTTCCCCTTTTTTATTATCTTTCTTTTTGTTCTAATTCTCACAATATCTCTATGACATGGGTTCATAATCACCTTTTTAAAAATTTTAAAAACGTGGGGTTCAATTCAGGGTGAGGTACATATGTGGTCATTGTACAGGTAATGTGTGGGTATCCTTACTGATGTTACGTGTCACTCCTCCCCTGGCAGTTTATTTTTCTAGCTCCGCTTGCATTGTATTATTTGTAAATGAATAGTCACGCAAAATTACAGAGATTATGTGGTGTGGTATTCACTTCAGACACACAAATATCAAGAGATATGAGACAAGGTTTTTAGAAACACATAATTTTGATCAAATGATATTTGAAATAATTCACTCGACTAGGAAATAAGATATCCCCTTTCATTACAAATCATGATACAAGAATAGGGTGGGGAGATAAATACACCATCACTTTTACTCTTGTTTATTTGTTGCAGAATAATTTGTAATAAAATATGGATTATTACTATTACGAGGATTTTTTTCCCTCCAAATTCCCTATGTTTCTTTCTGATTCATAGGACTGTATGAGTAAGTACTCTAAGTTAATAACATGCCCATGGACATGTGCCTATGAGTATTTGGAGATTAGGTTAAAGCCAACTCATTTGGGAAGTAATGGTGTTGCCACAATTTAATAATAAGCAGCTTTGAGGCACAAAGTGTCAAATAAAACATTGATTCTCATAATAGTAAGCCATAGGGGCAAGTCTAATGTTCAACTGTAAAGCACAAGAGCTAATGTTAGCTGAGTGAAGACTGATTATAAAATGGGAACTCATGTTGTAACCAATTTTAGGGGAAAAGAGTAAGAAGAAATAATGTCTGAAGCTCTAAATTGTTTGTGAGTTAAATATAGATATATGCAAAATATATGTCAGTTGCATTGCCTTGAGATTTTGCGTATAGATTGGGTGGGAATACCTATTAAGTATCTAAGTAGATACGTTGAGTAGTTGTTGAGTGTCGAATTAAGTGGGGAAATTCAAGGTAGAGATGTGAGTGGAAGTTAAATAGAATATAGGATATATTTGTGGCCTTCAGACTGGCTGAGACTTCCAAAGGATTCGAAGACAGGAACAGAGTCCACATGCTAAAGCTTGGAGTACTTCAAATTTTGGAGATTGAGAAAATGACAAATAAAAATTAAATAATAATAAAATACAATGAAAATTATGATTAAGAGTTCACAGGCACATTTCCCTTTCTTTCCAAAGCTTCACGTATGTAATAATCACAATTGCTTTTTAAATTATCAATACTCATGGCTTTGCTGGAATTTTGATATAGCAGGAGGATGACAGTAGGATTGAAGGTCACTCAGTGGTTGTGTTGCTCGGAACATAAATTTTATTTAAGGTGCATGCTAGCCATCTAATTTCCTCTGTAGTTGCCGCCAATTTCCACAAGTCTGTCAGAATTACTTTTCAAAAATTAAAACTATGTGTGTGCTTAAAATGCTTCAGTGGACCCCTCCTGACCTCAGAAGAGAGTCAAATTCCTCATCATAGCATACATATTACCCCTGAAGTCTCATTTTCATTTATCAATAGACTTTTTCAAACGGGATATCTCTAAACCTAGAACATTCTTTTCCACCCATATGTATTGACATTTCTGACATCCTCTTAGGTGCCCTCTCTGATATCTCTATTCTGGGTTTGCTAGTTTCTCAACATTCCTCCTGACATTTTTTTACTGCTGTGAAGTTAAATAATTCAAACTTAAAGCTTCTGAAACTTGATGTCATTTTGAGCCTTGAGAGGAACGTGGCTATGTCATCTGAGTCTTCAGCATGCAGCAGCAACTTCTGCTCTTTTCTGTAAATGATTGGGAAAGGCCTTGTGGCACCAAAGACAAGACCACCTAAGATTATCACACCTCTTCAGGGAAAGAGGCATTCTTCCTTGGAATGTAGCAAGCTGTAACTAATCAACTAGCTGAAATGTATGTTCTGACCTTGTTTGGAAAATGTTGTGGCCCTGTTAAATACCTCTAGGAGGGAAATCTTCATTTTGAAACATTAACTCGTTCTTTTGGAGTATGTTACCATTCTCAAGCTTTGTGCTTGAATAAACTCTATGCTTAATCGTGTTTTCTGAATCTCATTATTTAAGGTTGGCACTGACCTGCATTGCAATTACCAGGGCAATAAGGCAGAGAAGAGTGGTGATCCACTATTTGTCCCCCAGGAGACATTCGCCAGTGTCTGGAGACATTTTGGGTTGCCACAGCTGGGGAGGTGCTACTGGCATCTAACAGTTAGCGGCCAAGGAAGCTGTTAAACATTCTATAATGTACAAGACAACTCCTACCACAAGGCATTATTCAGTGCAAATTGTCAGTCATGCCACGGCTTAAAATCGCTGCACTAGAATGAAGGAATAATTATAAGAGCCTTGTGGAGGTTAAGAGTGTGGTAGGGGTCGTCCATGGCAAGGAGGAGCCCAGTGCTTGAAGGAAAGGAAAAAGAGCATGAGGAAGGAGAAGTTCAACAATAAGATGCCTGGACGGGTGAGAATGCAGGGATAGTTTATCAACTGCACTGGGGAAAGGAAATGGTGTTTAAAGAAGACATTTAGAGACCTGTTCTGGGGGAGCTGCTATGGGAAGCCCCCTCTCATCTGCTTTCCTCTGCTACCTACTGGAACATACCCACTCGATGGACTTACTATATCCCCCACTAACTAAAGGCGAGTAGTTATAAATGCTTGAAGGCTACTTATTCATTCTAAGCTTAGGGGCATAATATGTTTCTTTTACAATTTTTACAATTTTATTTTGGAGGTAGGATTTTTGGAGATTTCAAGACCTGAAAATGAAGGAACTATCAGTTTTGGAATATCAGGTATTATTAGAGTATACAAGAAAAAAATTTTGAAAGCAGAAAGATACTGCAACTATATCCTTCAATTTAATTCTTACTAAGGATGTCCTGCAAAGCTGCCTGTAAGACTGTCATTAAAGGGAGTGATTTACAACCTGATATTGTAGGTGTTCTGGAAATAACCCTAATACTATGTGTGTTTTTCTGTGCGTCAGTGTGTGTCTGTGTATAGATGTGCACATGTGTGTAGTGGATAGGAGGCTGACCCACTTGTGTTGTGAGCTACATATTGTATACAAGCACACATACACACATAGACATACACATATGCATATATTCTCTGACAGTCTGCATCTAATTTAGTTTTTGTTGTGGCTTGTGAATTCAGCTAGAACAGCTCATGCGTTTGAGTTCCGCTACTGGATATTCCATTTCCTTACTGAAAGCTAAGGAATGTATTTTTCCTGTCTTAACTTTACTTTCCTCATCTCTAACAGGAGGCTGAGTCTTTACAACCCTTACAGTTCTTTAAAGGATTCTGTGCTTCAAGCTATCATACAGGGCCAAGCAAGAACACCAACCACACCTCTCATGCTTATGGTAAGTGTAGATAGTCAACAGTGATAAATAAAAATTAAAGGAAACATAAGAGATTCACTAATGTTGACATATACTGCAACTCAGAGTTTTCAATTCTAAATATGCCCTCTAAAGAGAAATTTTGATGCCTGTGCATAAAAAGATATAGAAATTCATATTCATTACGACATTTTATAACATAAAGAACCAGGAATAATACTCATTAATAGGGGAATGGGTACATTTAAGTTGTGATATATTCATACTATACAGCATTTAAAGGAAATGGCTTAGATTTAAATGTTAAGTGCTCAATAAAATGACATCTTTTGCAAAGGGAATAGCGAAGTAGTGAGAATTGGAAGGCAATACAAAAGAGACTTTAACTATAGCTGTGAAATTTCTTTAAAGATATGGAGCAGATATTGCAAAATATTATAGTTTCTTTTATCTGGATAGAATGTTTATTGATGTTGGTATTCTTCACTGTTTTTGAAATCTTCTAGTGTGCGTGTGTGTGTATGTGTGTAAGGCAAGAAAAAAAGATGGATTTCTAGAAATTTCTGCTTAGAACTTTTAAGTTTTGCTAAGAATTTTAAGAGATCATGCTTGCTATTTTCTGAGTCTCTCTAACTTAGAAAATAGGTTGACAAAATTTTAAAAATTGGTATTTCTTATCAGTCATTAACTGAATTCAAGTTGCTTCCTCCATTTTATTTGCCTAAATTCCAGTCTTTTTCTCCAAGTTACTAGTAAAAGCAGCAAGTTTTATTTTCATAAAATTAATTTGTAGATGCACAGCCAGCTTTATAGATATGCTATCTTTTTTTCACTTCTTCATTTTAAATATTGTCTTAGGTTTCTATGCTTGTGTCAATTACTAAAATTTGATTTCAGTACTTGGGAATAATCATTATTATCTTATTTCCTTGTGCTTAAAAGCAGAATCGTTTGCATTGGTCCCTCCAGTCTCTCTTTTATAGTTTTCTAGATGGCCATTGTTTCAAAACTGCTGGGTTTCTTTCAGTTTCTTTTTAGCTGGCCTGGGATAGTTCCCACACATCTGAGCTTTAAAAAAAAATCACACTAAGAATTCTTAACACTAAGAATTATTTATTTTTATGCCCAGGCTTGAGAAACATTGACTGACTTGGGGAAATTTCCTGTAACTTTTTCTTTATTTTGATAGCACAATTTTTAAATAACTGCATTGAATTTGGCCTCTTCCTCCCTAGTCCTTTCCTCCCTAGTCCCAGTTATTTGCCAACATAATGCGTGTGCCCTTCAAGTTTCAGTGTAGTAATCACCTTCCCCAGGAAGCCTCCCCTGAGCCCCCACTTGAATGAGATTCCTCTACCTTTCAACCTTAGTCATCTCGTGCTCAATTAGGATACTCATTTAATATTTGCTTCCCTAAGGATGAAAGCAACATCTCTGTGTTTGCATTTATATCCAGATAGATAGATGGTAGATAATAGTAGATGATAGAGCCGGGCTCGGTGGCTCAGCCTGTCATCCTGCGCCTTTGGGAGGCTGAGGTGAGTGGATTGCCTGAGCCCGCGGGTTCGAGACCCGCCTGGGCAGCGAGACCTCATCTCTACAATAAAAAAAAAACTAGCCGGGCGTGGTAGCGCATGCCTGTAGTTCCAGCTACTTGGAAGGCTGAGGCGGAAGGATCGCCGGAGCCCAGCAGGTCGAGGCTGTGGTGGCCGGGAGCGGCCACTGCACTCCAGTCTGGGCAACAGAGTGAGACTCCAACTTAAAAAAAAAAATAGTAGATGATAGATGACAGAAAATAGGTCAATAAATACCAGATGGACACATTATAGATGATTAGGTAGATAGAAAGATAGATAGATGCTGAAAGAAATAGATGCTGAAAGAAAGAAAGAAAGAAGTATACAGGGGAATTTTAATCCACCAGTGCTGAATACAGGGTTTGATGTAGAATAAATATTCAGTGAATATTAATATAAAAATGTAATGACTCAATTAAAAAAATCCCATTAGCCTTATTACAGCGTAGGTGCCCACCCAGGCAGCTGGTGTTAGTAAGACAAGCTTGCCGTTATTTTCTACTACAGCTACATTTAAAATTTGGGGGCTTAAATTTCAGCATGTTGGCTCACTCTCATGAGTTGATCATTATGCAGTTACCATAAATGTAGTGTAAGAAAAAAATACCACATAAATTCAAAGCAAAGTGGAAGGAAACACATTTATTGTTTAACATTTAGGAAACCTTTTTTGCAGTACAAGATAATTAAAATAATAATTATCACCATTGAACACCATCACTAACCCCAAGGTCAAACTTCTGACACTCTCAAAAATCTAGATAATTAAAGCTGGGCTCAAAGCCTGTGCTCCGAAGACAGTAACCCACTCAGCTCCCACCCAATATGTGGATTTCAAAACTGCACCATGCCACTTATTCTTTATTTTATGCATTGCTATCTTGGTGTCAGGCACACTTTGTTTTAATTTCTGCAGTAATTTTGCATTGAATATAATAAAAAGAAAAGGAAACGAACCAACTGAGAAATATTTACAACTGAATGGTATGCAAGTCTAATTATGGAGAAGAAGGTTAAGAAACGTACAAAAGAACTACAAATGGTCAATGCACATATAAAGAATGCAATCATACAAAAGAACTACAAATGGTCAATGCACATATAAAAAATACAATGTCATTTATATAACAATTAAATAATCAGATATCATATTTCTTATAATTTTGTCAAACATTAAAGAAAGCAGAAATTAGGAGTGATCAATAGAAAGATGTTCTTATCTATTATTGAATTATGTACATTGGTGCAAACTTTCTGAAGTTAAAATTCAGAAATCTCTCTCAACTCCTTAAAATGTTCATTCCTCACCTTCCCATTGCACCGTGATACACAGTATGTTTATCCCAAAAATTGCAAAACAATAAACCTATAAAATATGGTAGCTGGAGGGGTGCAGTGGCTCACACTTGTAATGCCAGCACTGTGAGAAGCTGAGGCAGGAGAATTGCTTGAGTTCACAAGTTTGAGACCAGCTTAGGAAATAGCAAGACCTTGTCTCTACAAGAAAATTTTAAAAAAATTAACCAGACATGGTGGCACATGACTACAGTCTCAGCTACTGAGGAAGCCGAAGGGAAAGGATTACCTGAGTCCAGGAGGTCAAGGCTTCAGTGAGCCATGATCATGCCACAATACTTCAGTCTGGGTAACAGAGTGAGACCCCAACAAAAAAGAGAAAAGAGGAAAGGAAAAGAAAGGGAAGAAGGAAGGAAGGAAGGAAGGAAAGGAAGAAGAGGCATACCTCATCAACAAAGGTAACTGCATAATGAATATTTGCATACCTAACCCTGAATTGTTCCCCACATCTTTAAAATAAAAAAAGTTAAAAGTTAAAAAAAAGAAAGAGAGAGAGAAAGAAAGAGAGAAAAGAAAGAAATGCAATAGTTAATGAAGTAATTATTGAATAAATGATGAGATGGTACTATCATGAATGGGCAATTCTATAAACTATAGAGTGTATTTATTATTTGAGGAGAAAATATTTATGGTGCATACTTTCTCAAAGGAGTAGTTTTTTTTTTTTAATTGATAACATATGCTCAATGTTAACAACCATGTTTTAAAAAATAATTTTGCATGATGATTTTATAATCAATGTTTAGCCCAATACCAGAGCATGATAACCCACAAATAGTTATACTGTGATCTGTCAATGACTTAAAGATGATCAGAAAAGTTTGTTCTTTCTCAAATTTTCGGAAAAATTCCAAATTAGATTCAAACAAAGAAAAGTCATGTGCATAAAATTCTATGTGCATGGAAAGGACATACTGTAATTTTCTCCTAAGGCATTCATTGTACTAATCCCATTTATATTACAACTGTGCTCTGATGACTGGTGAAAAGATATTGTTTAACTATTTGCCTTGATAAAATAATAATATTGAGATGAAAGTGCAATTGAGCTAAAATTCAGTGAGTAAGACTATCCACGGTGTGCCTTTTAAAGTTTATATAAGGAACAAGATATATTTTATTTCTTTCCTGAATTATAACTTTGAGTTATAGTAAAATAGCTGAATAGTATCTAATCAAGAAATTTGACTTTCATCCTCTACCCCCTCACGAGATATAATCCATAATATACTTGTTTTTTATTAAATTCAGGCAAAAACGGACAACCTGAAGCTCTAACAAGCTCTTGACCTGTGCTGCCCCTTTCTGCATTTTCAGGAGAGGGTGATGTAATTCATTATTCCCACTGATGTGTTCAGAGCTCTTGGCCAGCGTCTTTGCTATTCATTTATTCAATCTAGAGTAATCTGAGTTTAATAGAGTACTGGAGCATGTCAGGATGAACAATTAAATATGACTGTTGTCATTGACAACCAATAGTTATTGCTAAAAACATCCCAGGCAGGAATGTGAGCATTGCACACACTTATTTTAAATAAAGAAGTTTAAATGATGTAACTCTTTCAGAGAATGACAATAAAAAGCTGCCATTCAAAGAGTGCATTTCTTCTTCAGACTAATGAAAATATTATCAGAGTTTCTTTCTTTTTTTGCTTCCCTTCCTTACTGGCAAGAGAATTCATTCTTTACCTGGTCAGGCTTTTGACCGCGGATGTGAGCTGTAATTATTCATTGTGTTTGCTGGGGCGAGATGGGGTGGAGGTGGGGGACAATCATTACTGAATATGGCCAGAAAGGGACATGCTCTTGAATAGGCTAAAAGAACAAATGATGACCTCCAGGTAAGCACAAAGAGAAAAATAATAACTGGGAAAGGAAGAAAATAAGTGAAATTCTGTCTATCACACCCATAGCTATGTCACATCCAACATGACTATGGCTGTGTGTGGGCTTGCGTGCACACAGAGAGGGTCAAAGGGGAGGGGATGTAGTGAGCACCCGATATGAATAAATAATTGTCTTTTGGTGAAATCATTTGAGCTGTGAAAAGTGTGGGTGTGCTTTTTCTAACTGCTACAGTAAGACTGTGTCCTTGGCTGGGCGCAAAAGCGTGTTGGGGGCCAAAGGGTGAACAGAGAGAACAATGCTGAGGAAGGAATGGGAGAGATAACATGTCTCCTTATCCCTAATATCACAAGCCCTTGTTAAGATGGGAAGTCCCACAAATGAGATAAAAGTCAAATTTCTTATTGGGTAACGTAAGAGGTCACCATCTAGTAAAATTTAACTGGGCAACTGGTATTTTATCTGGGAATCACATAGCAAGCCCAGCTCCTTGGAGTTAATGCATGCTACCACTTTGCTCTGTAAAAACAGACTAAAAACAGCTCCATCCATTCTTTCAGTATGGAAAGGGGATCTCTGGGCAACAGTACAAAAGTAAGAATACAGATCTGTTTGCCAGCTTCCAGAATTTGCTTTCTGAGTTTGGTGGGTTGGTTTGGGGCTCCAAGTTAAAAGAAATAGTTTGCAGCCAGTAAAATACAATTCCAGTGTACCTATCAGGTGCTAAATAGTTACACAAAACAGTTGGTAATTCAAATGGCGATATATTCAGCTACCTAAAATGCAATTAAAGAATTGCCTGAAAAAACGTCCTGGATAAAAGACCTGGAATGAATTAAGGAAATAAATCATTGCTCAGGCACTTTGTTAAACATTCAACAACCATATAGTGGAGCACAGCAATGCTTTGCATTGAGTCTTATGCATCTTTGCATTGGTCAGAAGAGGCTAAAGGAGTCTTCCAAAGAGGAATGCACATGTTAGAAGAATAGTAGGAAGTGGGCTACCTTTAGATAATATAATAGCAGTGAACTCTGAAAGGCCAGAGTTCCTTCCCAAACTATAAGCAACTCTTTCCAGGCCAGACAACTACAGAAGAAAGGCACATGAGTAAACAGGAATTACAAATACTGACCATACTGATCTCTCTGATCTCTGGTGAACTAGACTAAAGCACAAAGAAGCCCAAAGACCTACTGAGCCTTCTCCTACCTGTATGTCCATCAAGTCTTATTAACTTATCATGAGCCCTTTTCCAAACTACTGTATTTGAAATCGCTTTTACCATCGAGGAGAAGAGGATAAAACAGACAGAGATTAGCAACAAGCTGGATTTTCTGTATGATTGCCAGAAAAAAATACCAGATGTCCAGTTAATCCTGCTAGAGTGTGACCTCTTACACGACCCAATCAGAGATTTGACATTTATCCCATTAGTGGGACACCCCATCTCAAACAAGGATTTGTGACGGCAGGGAAGAGGAGACACACGATCCCTCTCATTATTTCCTTGGCATTGTTCTCTCTGTTCACCCTTTGGCCTTCAGTGTAGTTTTGTGGCCAGCCCAGGTTGTGGCCTGGCCTTGGGTAGCCATCTATGCAGTATCTTATTATACTTCCTGCCCCCCCCACACATACAAAATCCCTTATTCAATTAACCCATGTTTATCACATATTTCTTGAGGATCAGATTTTTATTTTTTAAATTTTTATTATAAAGATGTGGGGTACATTTAGGGTTAAGTATATAAACATTAATCATGCAGGTACCCTTGTTGACGAGGTGTGCCCCTCCCTCCCCTGGCAGTTTCCCTCAACTGCCAGTCCCACCCTTCCCCTGACAGTTTCCCACTACTGCCAATCACTTTCTTATAGAATTATAATTGTTCAAGGTGAGGATCAGATTTTTTTAAAAAAACTAGAACTGTACAAAGTTCTAGTTCATTCAGTAGTATAGACTTCAAGCTTTCTGTCAATGCCATGTCTTACTGATTAGTGGCTGAGACTAGAAGCCCCAGTTTCCTCCCCTGGAAAGAAGCTCCATTCTGCTTATAACTATTAATTGCCACTGTCTTTGTACTTCATTTAAATATGGCTTTCTCTTTTTCTAAAATCAATTTTAAGTTTTCCAGAGCAGAGAAACTGCTTTGTTTTTATTTTTTATTCTTCTTATTTTCATTGTTTTGAGTCGGAGTTTCACTCTGTTGCCTAGGCTGGAGTGAAGTGGCAAGCTCACGGCCGCTACAGCCTTGACCTGCTGGGCTCAGGTGATCCTTCTGTCTCAGTCTTCCAAGTAGTTAGAACCAGAGGCACATGCCACCACGCCCAGCTAATTTTTTTTTTAAATTTTATTGTAGAGATGAGTTCTGGCCAAGTGGACCAGGCTGGTCTCGAACCCCTGAACTCAGACAGTCCTCTCGCCTCCGCCTCCCATGGTGCTGGGATTACAGATGTGAGCCACCGCACCTGGCTCTGTTTTGTTTTTAATACCATCCCTAAAATACTTTGTCTGTAGGAGTTGTGGAATATATTTGTTGAATAAATGTATGATAGATATATGGTAAAGCATATATGTATAAGCAACTATCAATTACTTTAAGACTGATTACTCTATAGTTAGAATTTCTTATTGACACACTTGACATGCTCTCATTTTAAAGCTTGTTTTTATTATTTTGAGTATAGGATAGTAATTTATATGTGGGGAGAAAGTCCATAAATTGTTTTAACTTGGCTATTTACTAGATTTCTTTAAAAATTTCTTCTCTTTCATGCATTCTGTGGAATATAGCTTGACTGGCAAGGAAAAGTCTCTTAAGGAAAAATAGTAAATTAAATCACTGATGTAATAGGCCAGAAAGACAGAGAGAGCTATATTTTGACATGAGCTTTGCATTAATCTTGGAGAAAGCTTGCCATTTCCAGAATAGAGTAAAATAATTTCAGAAAGTTAGTTTGAGGAAGCAGAAGGAAGTTTCATACAATGTAGTTAAGGTTAAACTTATACATCTTTAAAAAAATAATTTTCAGCGTTCTCAGGTTATGACACACACGTGCTAATTAATAACGCCAAAGATATCCCAAGATTAAAAATAAAGAATTTGTTCCTTTTCTGGTTGCCAGAACTCCCTGTTAGTAGCTTGAAACAAAGCTACGGGCCGCCTGCATTACCAGCTGTCTCTCCTAAGTCATTGCGTTGTCTGGAAAGGCTCAGTAGGGGATTTGATAACTGGGAGTATCAAGACTTCTGAACAAGATAGAGACATCACACCAGAGAGGCAACTGAGAGACACCCACTTGTTAAGAAGTTCTTGCTAAGAAAAGCACATGTATACTCATTTCTTCGCTGCAGGAGGAACTTGTTCACTGTAGATATTATTTTGGTAGCAGCTTTTAAGCCCGAGTGTTCCACTGCATATTTGAATCTTAGCTACAGAGTGTTTGCTTGTCTCTAACAGAAGGGACAGGCACTACGATTGCAGGCAAGAGAAGGAAGTGAAATATGCCTTTTGAAATTAGACAGCAAATGCGTATCAGTCAGGACCCCAGCATCAACCACAAGGCAGGTTCAGCAAGGATTTTTCAAAGAAACTTTTTAATGAGGAGATTATTTGCCAAAATATGGGAAGAGTTAGAAACACACAAGGGCTCTGTTGACACCCTAGGACTAGCAAGAATGGGAAGTCTTTTCCACTCCCAGTCCTGATGGTTTGGTAAAGAGCAGGCCACAAAATTGGGCTCTCATTGCTATCGTGCTAGTGCAGTGAACATTAGCTGGCCTGAACTCAAGCAAGGGTAGGGTGGGAGGAACAAATAATGTTCATCCCCTAACCTCTTTCTGATGCTTTCTACCAGTGAAACTGAACTGGAGGGCACTGGAACTCAGTTGATACCCTCGATGGTAGTTAACTTCCGGGAAACATGGAAGAGATTACGTTTGAGAATGGAAATGGGGGACAAATGCTGAGCAACCAGCCCTGCAGAAACTGATGTTTTATCTAATTAAATATTACAAAGAAAACAAATTACTCATTATGCACTTTTAGCATTTTCTTCCTGAAAGACAAGTGGAGACCTGAATTCAAGTTCTAGCTATGATAAGTTTGCTGAAAGCCTTTGAAATATTCTCTTAAATCCCCTATCTTTAATCCATAATAATAGTTTTAATTATCTTTTTTTGAATAAAAGAAGTTGTTGGTATGTATGTGATAATAGTTACAATAAACTGTGCCTTCTTCAGGGCAGGGCACGGTAAAAACTTAGGACTTGCTAAGGCCCTTGACAGATGAGGTAACTCTTACAGCGATGAGAAGGTATTATACAATGTGAAATGTGTATATTTTTTTGGCCTGTGGACTTTATGAACTCAGCCTTGTACATACTTTGGGAAAACTTAAAGACTAAGCTGAGGTTAAGTTGTTGAATTGTGAAACTCTGTGTTTCGAGTTGAAGAAGTTCTATTTTCAACACACCCATTAGTGGTGACTTCTGAAACTCTTTAGATTTCCAAATAGTGTTTTAAATGGTAATTTCAGTTGAAGTTATGAGTAGGCAAACACAGCAGAGTGTTCTCTTTCACGTAGTTTTCTATTCATCTACAAATGCCTTTAGTCTGCAATTTGCCTTGGGAAAATGCACGCAATTTGCTTTGATAAACTGAAAATTCCAGCCTCATGCTGCTCTTTTGGGGGAAATTATGAGTCTCCTACAAAAGCAGGTAAACAGAGCAGCAACTTGTCAAAAGTACTAACATTTCAAAAATTAGAATTACAGTAATTGGATACATCTATTTTTAAAGGCTCCTGTGAAAATAATCTCCTAACACTATTTAACTCAAAAGGTTTTAATGTCTCTGTTCTGGCGCTCCGGGTTTACCATGCAGAGCCAAATATACATCCAAGACAGAGGAACAGAGAACTCCTGGAGAAAAGCTGATGCGAATAAACACCAGCCTGCACCTGGGGATTGCAGAGGGTGACTTATGGTAAGAGAGGTCACATGGTGCCTAAATGACACCTTGATGGCCCCAAAATAGCTTGGAACAAGACATGACAAACATGGCAATGGTGGAAACATTTTCTTTCCCATGTATAACTCTGTTTGTTTTACACTTCCTTTACTTAGAATTTCCCCTTAAAAATATACGACTTTTGAATACATTTTACTACTGCATGTTAAATTATTAAATACTCAAAGTGTTTTTACTGTCGCCCTAGAAGTGTTTTTTTCCTAATTATGGTCCTCTATTGTTTTTTTTTCCATAAGCAATGCTAAAATATAGTATAACACATCCAAATAATTTTTTTAAAGGCTTTCTAAGACGTAAAATTTAAAGAGACACTTGATTGCATTAAATCCGGATCCCAGAATCTTCATAGGTAGGGGATTTCTGGTTAAATAGCACTGAATAAAGCCACTTCTGATTCACTTCTCATTCTATAAAGCTTGCTTAAATCTATTAAAGCAATAGCAAAATATCAAGAAGAAGAAAGTCTCACCTTCATCATTGCAAGGATATTCCCCAGCTCCAAATTTCATACCTTGAAGATTATTTTCTAAACACATTAATATTGGGGTCAAATGAGGTGGGTGGCTGAAAGATGATACTTAACTCAGATGGTACTTAATTCAGACCTTAGGCAGGATTTAGATCTCCCTAAAATGGAGAATCTTGGTGCTCAAGTAGCCATGCAAAAATGCAAGGAGGTGTGAAGGGGGCCAAGGAAAACTGGGAATGTCCACGCGCAAGTCTTCATTTTGAAGCAGATGGAGGTGAAGGATGAAATACCCCTATTTGTCATTTTATTGTTCTCAGACTACTTTCTGCTTGAGAAACTCTTGGAAATGAAGTTGAAGAGAGGAGAAATGAAAGAAGGAGCAGAAATTATAAGAACCCAACGCAGAACACTTATTACTTAAAGAACGTTACTGAGTGTCTCACTTAAAGAGACTAATTCTGGCATAGAGGATGACACCCCTCCCTACTCCAGTCTTCAGACCTGTCCCTTCTTAACTATTTTTCTTTCTACCCAAATGCCTTCATGTCTGCCTCTTTATTTTCATATCTGTCTACTATCTACCTGTCTACTTGTCCATCTATATGTTTATCAGATGTTAACAGTGATTAATTATCCTTCATTGAACTGGAATTCTATTTTGCTTTTAAAGGTTTCTTTCCTACTTTATGTATTGCTTAAATTTTTAAGTATAAGTAAATTATTTTAAAAATAAAATACCAAATAAGGAATGAAGTAATCTAATTTTTATGAAACAAAAGTAATTAATTAATGACTTAAGGAGATAGAATTGTTGATGATGACTGAAACCACAATTTTTAGCATAAATTCATAAATTTAAATCTATGACTATATATCATATGTACAGTATGTGCATGTATATGTATAATTGTGTGTGTATCTATATGTGTGTATACACACACACATACACACATATACATACAAAGAGAGAGATAATGACAGAGAGAGATTCCTTTTCCCAGTAGTGCTGAGGAAGTGATCTCTGTGCTCACTCAGCATAGAGGCCCCTCATACCCCAAATTCTGATCCCTTACACAGAGATGATTCTATTTGTACACAAAGCTTTCCTGTTTTTTCTGTTGCACAGAATCCAACCACAAAATGGGTCTCTCACTTGTTAGGTTAAATTTGTATCATCTCAATGTCATCTTAACCGTCAGAGGAAGGAGACTTTACCATTACATTTATTATTCTTCAACTCCAGTACTGAGGAAATGGCATCACAATTTCCAAGATGTCTTTGTCTGAGTCGCAAATTGCTTTCACTTCTTCTTAATTCATGAAATTATATAATGTTTGGATCTAAAAGAAGGGAAGAGATAAATGGGTCAACATTATTGAACAGCCTTTTAAATACTTCACATTTCTCTTTTTACTTAGTACTAAAAACAAGCTTTTCGAGATAGGTATTTTTGCCCACATTTCATGGATGATAAAATCAAAGCTTAAATGGATTAAATAATACAAGCTTAAATTGATTAAATAAATTGCACAAGGAGTCTTAGATATTCAGGGTGAGCCTGAGATTCTGACCATGGCCAAAGGTCCTAAAGTCTGCAGCCAAGAATATTTTATCTTATTCTTAATCTTATGTATTGGGAAGCTGAGACCCAGAGAGGATTGGCATCTTACCCAAGTTTCATGGCCTACTAAGACTGGCACTGAACCAGATCCCCTGAATCTTGTCTGAGTGCTTCTCTACACCCCAAACTGCCTAATCCCAACAGGAAGCACAGCTCAGCCAAACCCTAAGTGTATTCCATGAGAATAAGTGCTTGTAGTGAGACAGAGGCTTCCCTGGTGCTGGCATCTCACCTCCCTTCCTTGGGCCTCTGCTCTGTCTTTTCAGTTCTTGTTCTTGTCTATATACACAGTTCTTGAGTATGGTGGTTATGCACAACTACTAGGTTCTTTCTGAGGATCTCACTATTGCCACCCAGTAATTAGAGACAGGTGAGAATTAGCACTCTCTTATAACCTAGCTTCCAGAAAATTATAAAGTCAAGTCTCAGACTGAATTCTGCCACGTAAACAAACATTTACTAGCAAACATGCACCCTCAATTAAATCTCATTGTTCTATTTTAAGGCACAGGAAATGCCTTGCATAGAAAGTTCTTTGAAAACAAATAATAATAATCTCAGTGTATATTTCAGTGAATCACCTCTTGGAATGCTGTGGCCAAAATCTTCTAGAGCAGCATCAAGGTACAAGATTATTTATGTGTCAAGCTTTCCATGTTATCTGTCAGGATATATAGTGAAAAGACACCAGATTTGAATCCCTGTTCCTTAAAAAGTAGGAAATGTTTTCAAAATATTTTGACTAACCCATATGTATGGAATATTAAAAATGATACAATGAAAGCACACTTCTCGTCTCATTGTCCTTAATCAACAAGTTTTCTAATATCCATCAACTCTTATAATCAATTAGTATAGATACTACTTGGTGAGTGAGGAATCAAAAATACTTGTACAGCCACCCCCGAGTATGGGTTTTCTAATGAAGAGCTAACAGGTCTCCTTGGCATGCAATTAAAACAAACTAATACACCCATCTGTACCATGTGGCCTAGGATGAAGTAGTTTAAAGCAAATTGCTACTGATGGACTGACTGTCCAACTCACTACTTCCCTTGACTTGCAATCACTTTGTTCACGTAACTGTCTTTTGTCTGTCTCACTTCTGGTAGACTTTTACCCTGACCTGCAATATTGCTCTGTTCCCAGGACTCAGACCTCAACACACCGCAAGCTTTCACCTTGCACTTGCTTAGACCCTTGAGGCCCAGGGTCACAGCTCTAAAGAATTTATTTCTCTGCCTGCCCCTGCTTTCTCACAGCCTCTGTTGGCCACTCTCAGCTGTGTCACATTCTACGCATCCCAAGAGTCCATGTTTTTGTCTGGTTAGGGTAATGAAGCACCAGATATCTGCCAGGTCTCTAATATCTTCACATCTCTCTTAGCAGGTACAAAACTGTCTTCTGGAGAGAGATTTAGAAGACAAGTTGGTCCGTCTTTCCTCATAATGTGGGCTTCAGTGGGAGTGCACCTCTCTGACTTTACCATCACTTCCCAACCTGACATCACCACCTCCCCTGCTCTCTTTTATAAGAGTGGAATTGGGAGCACTAGATGCTTCGATTTAGTTGTCACCCTTGACGGTAAAACAGCATTCTCAAGATACAGAATAAAAGATGTAAGGTGGCACTAAGACGGGGCAAAAACGTGCACCAAATAACAATGATTTGATTTTTAAGAAAAGGAAGTTTAAGAACCAGCAAATAAAGTCAGTCTACTCCTGAAAGGACTACCGAGCTCCTGCAACTGAGCTGACGGATCAGCCAGGTAGGTGGACGGGGAACAGGATGGGAGTTGAAGCTCATGTTTCTAAAGGAGCAGCCTCAACCCAGTCCAGTCCAGGGGCTCATCATGGCCCCACCGGAATAAAGCCTACTTTGTCAGACCTTTCAGTCTTTCAAAAGATGCACATAATATTGGCTTTGAACATGAAATCTCATTTCCATGGTCACGTTTTGAATGATTTCAATTACAAAAAAAAAAGTTATGCAAACAAAATCATGCTGCTGGTTTGCATTCCCTGGCATGGTGGGAACATCAGAATTCATAGAGACTCTTAGGTCAGTGATAAAGGGTGAGGCATCTTAATCATGAAGGCACATCTATAAGCCTCCTTATTTAGGTAATAAAACCTTTTCAATAAGATGTGAAATTAAAACACTTTTGTACAAAATCCTTTGAAAATAGTGAGCTTCTACTAAAAACCTACTCCATGGAAGACAAAATAGAAGGCAACTCAATATTAAATTTAATCCACATTGGGTTCAAGAGGTAGACCTTAGTAGTTCCATTTTTCAGATTTATTTTAAAAAAACAGCTGAGGAACTCTGAGAGGTAAGTGTGAGATGTTTTCTGACACCAACAACAAACTTCTGATGACAAATTAGAAAGCTCCATCCCACAAGAATGCCCCAACTTCAGATACCAGTTGCAGTCTCAGGCCGCCTATACATCTGCCCAACTGACTGCAAACCTGGGGTTTCCATGACCCCCTTCTCAGGTTTGAAAATTTGCTAGAACAACTCAAAGAACTCAGGAAAACGATTGATATTTACTGGTTTGTTATAAAGGATACAACTCAGGAACAGTCCAATGAAATACATGAATAGGGCAAGGTATGGGGCAGTGGGGTGACCCAGAGCATCCGTCCGCCTCCAAATGAGCCATCTTCCCAGCACATCCGTGTATTCACCCACCCAAAATGTCTCTAAAACTCATCGTTTGAGCGTTTTTACAGAGCACACTCTTCCTCCTTCAGCTGTGTCACCCTGCTTCGTAGAGGTCAATGAGTAGGGCTCCAGTCTTCCAAACACTTAATCTTTCTGGTGACCGCTCCAATCCTAAGGTTATCTAAAGACCCCACCCTTAGTCACATGTCAGCATAAACTCAGGTGTGATTGTAATAGGCCCATTATGAAAAGCAAAAGACATTTTGACTACTCGGGAAATTCCAAGGGATTTCGGAACTCTGTGCCAGGGACTCAGGACAAAGACCAAGTAAACTTTTGTGTTAGTAACTTCTCCAACATAATACAAATATGTTATATTAGAATTCAAACAAAGCTGTATTGGGGTCTATATTCTGAGCTCAGAACCTGACTCACCTGCTTAGTTATTAAAGTAACATTTGTTCTGATATTTTTTCAATCAATAACTACTACTGTGTTCTAATATCTGCCCTTTCTACTATGATTCTACAAAGTTTTTTAGGGATTCCTGTCAGACCTGATCTGGAAGGAAGAATCATGCTAATAAAGTCAATGTTTCAAATCCCTGAGCTGGATCTACATATGCATAGTTGGGAGAGGTCATTTTCATTTTGTTTCTTTGATTGGAATTTCTTTTTTGTACTAGGGCCTAGAATAAATGGTGCCAGGTTTATTTACCTATTTTAATGTGAGCTATCAGAATGTCAAAGTGTTCCCTAAAGAGTGGAAGGATTCCTAAATACTCAGTCACTTGAACAAATTCAAGAATTTCTGCATTAAAAGGTTGATGAAGTGTCCAGCATTTCTGTTCCAGGAAAGAAGACAACTTTGAAAAGAGAGGAACAACTGAAACCAGAGTATTCAGTTATCAACGGTGCGATTTCAGACACCCTTGGGGAACGTGCTTTAGGGAGACTACGTCTTTCCCGGACATCTTAATGATTTCCATGGAGTAGGGGTGGGGGAACCTTCTTTGTTTGTCCCATTATGATGTTATCTCATCTAGTGGGGAAGAGAAGCAGAGGGAGGCGAAGAGAGGCGAAGAGAGCACACTGAGTACATGAAAGGAGTGCCAAAGTTTCCAAACAGAACTGCACATACTGTGTGATTCTCTCGAAAGAGAATTTTGACTGTCTGTCAGAGGAACTAAGTTCCTGATCGAGTTCACACTAGCTACTGTGTGACCTTTCCCAAGTACACAGTCCTCTCTCTCCTTAGCAAGATAACAGTAGCAGAAACATTGGCTGAAATAACAATAACAATAATCTATCTGTCACTTTGCATACATTATCTTATCAATATTAATTATACCTATGAAAATCACATGTTATTCTTCCTACTTGATAAGGGATTAAGTTACTGGTCCAGAATTACACACTAGTTAACTACAAATCTGTAGTCTTTTCAAAGAGTCAGCAGGTCATTAACCTTATTCCAACTCTGCAGATTTTTCTATTTTCTCCCTCAACCACCCAAATTTATTTCATTTCCTAAGAATTTTTTGGGTGTTATGAAACGAATGAATAATAGAAATTTGATGAAATACGTACTAAAGATCTACCATCTTCATTGACCACTTATGGTTACCAATAATACCTGGAGTAATTATTTTTAACTAGACTATAAATTCTACAATGCCAGGGACTACATACGTGTGTGTGTGTGTGTGTGTGTGTGTGTGTGTGTGTGTGTGTGTGAGTATTCTTATATCTAAATATGTCTTTGTGTAGCCCAGGAATAAAAACAGAGTAGGTGGCTCTGGAATATCTTTGTTCAGTTTTGACTACCCAATGCAACCCAAATAACATCCCAACCCACTCAGTGGCAGAAACACTTCCATGCATCTCCACGTCTCTACTGTGCTTCCAGCTCTGTTTTATTTCCCAAGGTCACATTGCTTCTTCTCATTTTTTCTGAGACCTCGTGGATTACCTGGACCCCCAGGGCATAAAACATATATGTTCGAGTAGGCCAGACAGGTGCACCTTCCTGGAGCTTTTAGCACAGACTAAAATATTTGTGGTAAAATGTTCCAAATGGACATAAATTCCCTAAATAATCAGCGAACAAGGCAGGCATTAATAACATCACATAATATAAAGGCCACTTGCGGTCCACAGTTTGAGTGCTTCCCATAGCTCATTTATTCTATAGGGGAAGTCACAGCCATCCTAAAATATGCTTGCATTCAAGGTAATTAAGTAAACACACATAGGCACTTAAGAAAAAATGAGACTTAAACAGGAATGTTCATATTTTTTTCTCCTGGTGATTTCAAGAGCCATCGTTCGTACATATTTTACCAAAGAGGCATCTGAGAGACAGCTCTGGAATGTCTACTTTGTTCTCCGATCATTTGTTCTTTGGAAAATGAGGGGGGAGAGAGAGAGAGAGAGAAAGAGAGAGAGAGTGAGAGAAAGAGAGAGAGAGAGAGAGAAAGTGGAGGGAGGGAGGAAAGGGAAAAGGAAAGGAGGAAGACTTTGCACTGCTGTCATGGTGCCCTCCTTCTGCAGTGCATGAGTGGTTCTTGCTCCTTACATCCTCCACCCGTGGCCCATGCCTTCAAGGAGTAACTGCCAATCTTCCGAGGCTTCCCTTAAAGTCATCTGTTCCAGTCTAGAGCCCCTCACCTCTCAGCCAGATAAACCATATCTCTTCCAGAGATTCATAGGCATCTGCTGGCTCTTGAAGCAGTTGCCCTATTTTGTGCGTTGACTTGTCTGGGTTTATGTTGTGAGCTACTTGTGGGCAGTCCTTGTGACTGTGTCTTATTTTTTTGGTTCGTTTCGATTCTTTTTTACCTTGAGACCTTGTTATGGCTCTCTAGCTCACAGGGCATGTTCAACATAATTCATGTAGAATGAGTAAAAGAAGGAATAATTAAGCAACTCCTGGCCTAATGCTGTGGAGGCAGAGACAAGTGAATAAACAGAACACAGCATGCCAAGCCCTCTGGGCACCCCTGCAGGGAGCATCCCATCCACAGCCTTAGGGAGGGCTTCCCTCTCCATGTTGTCACACTCATTTCACTCAAGGGAGCTGCTTAATCCCAGTCCTGGGGGCAAGCTCAAGATTGGTTTCTAATCCTTCAGGAAATGCAACGTAAAGCAAAATGCAGAAGGGTCAATTCACAGGGGGACCTGTCGCTTGAGGAGAGGAAGGAGAAATTGCAATAGAGGCTATTTCTCCTCTCCAGCCTGGGAGGACACACACTTCACCAAAACGTGTGGACAGGGTAGGGAACAAAAGTGTGGTACATTGGAGAGCAGGCCAGAGCTATGCTGGAGTGTGGCAGAGGGGTGGAAGGTTATGCCTCTCCCAGATATGAAGGATCGCTGAGCTGGAGACAGTTAAGAGGCAGCAGAGCCAGGAAAGTTCTCTGTTCTCCTTCTATTTGCCTAAAAGTAGTACATAGATTTATAAAGACAAAAGATACCCTGTCCTGCTTTCTATGGGAGAGCCAAGGTTAACCACAGAAGACAATTTTAGATCCTTGCTATCTATGGATGGTACTAGAGGAATCTATTTTATAAGTTTGCTAACTAGCCTTATCTGTCAGTTATTGCTTTCCCACAAATTGCTGTGGCAAAGAGTCTCAAAATCCTTTCCCTTTGCCTTGTCATTTCTCTAAAAACTTGTTGTTTGTCAAAGATGTTATGTAAACTCAAATTCAATGTCAACGTTTTGAGAACCACTCATTCTCTGAGTGTATTCCGTGTATATATGGTATATACATGCTAATAACCTACAGTTTGTTTTTCTCTTGCTAACCTGTCTTCTGTAATAATGATTCTTTTCAATTTAGAGCCAATGAAGGTTGAAAACTTCCCCAGAAGCGGCATCTGGACAGACTTTAAGCTACATACTCGTATCCTAAGAAAGAAAATGAGGAGGGTCCTTAACATCTATGGAGAGTTTCCCCTGGTTAATTCAAGCTAAGAAGGTTTCCAAGAGGCTACCTAGTATTTCTTCCTGCATGAATCAGCAAAGTCATCCCTGTGCCTCCATGCTCGGGACAGGTAGTACAGTACAAGGTTAATTTCAAGGGTATAAGGCAGGGGTTTGGGTGCCAGAAACATACCACTCACTCCTTCCTTCTGTAATTTTGCAGGGAGGAAACTATAATTGCACTGACGTTACCTATGCACAGACACAGTCCAGGACTACAAACAAAGGAAAGTTGCAAAACAAACAAAAACCACTTCCCCTCAGTAGCTGTGCTAGAGCTTGATTACAACACTGTGATTACCCTATGCAGATCTCCTTCCAACAGCACTAAGGTCCAGTAAACTGAGAAAAGCTTCCCAGTTTTCACTTCCTCGAAACTGGAAGAGCCAGAGATATGAGCCATTTCCCAGACCAATGGCCTATGGAGAAGTTCCTCAGGCATTTCCTTGACGCAGCACGTCCAAAAGCTGGAGTCGGGATCGCACTTTCGGCTGCACTTTCCACAGATGGATTGCCTAAACTGGCTTTGCTCATGGAGCCAAGAAGCCCAAGAGCAAGCTGGGAAGAGGAAAAGGCAGTGCTGGAGCTAAAGACAGTGCAGGAAGGAAGTCAATGTGGAGGTCAGACACCTGCTACATCTACAAACTAGAGAAATGTTGCCTGAATCCCAGGCTCTTTCCATGTGGATCAGGACTTCTTACTCTTTGGGGGAGAGTTGGTTGACAGAATAGATAAAAGGGTAAAGAGAATTTCTTTGTGTTTCTTTCCCTAAGGGCTGGGTTAGAAAGGTGGGTCAAGGAATAAAGACATCCCTTTGCCATAACTTGAGAATATCGTTTGTGTGCATATGTAACTTCCCAAATTGTATTTTCCTGAAATACAAGGGGGACACCCCCCAAAATCTGGAATTATCTGTTGGAGGGTGGGTCTTTTGTAGTACAGTGTTAATTTTGTGACCACCTATAGCTGTTCTTCAAGTCGGTGACCCTGACTGGCATTGACTCTTCTCTCTGACTAAGCAACGATATTTCAAGAACATTATTTTTGAATCTGCCTTCCTGCTTCCCTGACTTCTACAGTGTCCATCCTTGAGTCTTGCATAGACGCTTTTACCGTAGTGTTTTCTGCACCCTAGAAAACGTGTCACCTCTGTCATAATGCCACATACGATTCAGATGTGCCGGGGTGGGGGGAATTAGTAGAGAGAGGAAATCGACTTTCAAGTGCTATCACCAATTCTCATTTATAAAGCAGTATCTTGTGTGAAAAAAATGGGTTTAAAAAAATAACTTGTAATTTTTTCTTTTAACCTATTGAGTCAGTAGCACAAGCTTGCAGGGTTGGAGAACACGGACTTGGAGTATAAATGGACATCAAGAAACAGGAACAAAGAAAGAGCCATAAGATCTGTATGACAGGACAGTAATCCACATTTGCTGAAACAAAGCCAAAGCATTCACATGATTATCATTGAATTATAACCTCCAGAATAAAGATGATAGAGTCCTGTTGTCTTCGGTAAGCAAGCTAGTTACAGAAGGAACTGAGTGCCCTGTCCCGGGAGGGCTTTAGCTAACCACCAGCATGTTCAGGAACAGTCATCACAGCACGAAGGCCAGGAAAATGCTACACGCTAACACAGTAGAGGAGTGTCTGAGAGATTACAGGTGACTTTCTTCAAACACAAAATGCCATATATATATGACACCATAGCCTTTCCCTCTTACTCCAAAGGGGCAGAGCTGGAATCAGAGGCTAGATTCATAGAGAAGATAAAGTTTATTTATTATGATAGAAAGAAAATTTGAATAGCTCTGGCAGTCCAGTAATGGAATGGGCTAACTTACAAAATTATGAGCTTCACACCATGAAATATAGGCATGCGGCCTTAATGGGGACACATTCTCATATATATTAACCATTGAAGTTAAGTGTTCCCTAAGGCACAGGAAAACATTTGAAAATGTCTCTCATAGGGGAATGGAGAGATCGTGAGTGAAAAGAACAGGTTTACACAAAAGAGGAATCCATTTCAGTCCCCATATTTTTTTTAAATGAAGAAAAAAGGCAGAGAAAGAAAGGGTTAAATTATTGCCATTTGTTGCCCCTCAAATATACTAAGAATGTACAAACACATTTAGTTAGACATTGTGGAAAATACATTAAATAAATTAGTCAGAATGCAGTTCTTATAAAATTTACAGCCCAGTAAAAGAAATGCATATTCATAAAGAATGATATTATCATGTTAAAAAGCGACTTAAATGTGGTACATAAAAAGTCTTCTGGGAATTAGACTTTAAATAAAAATGGACAAATCAGCCTGTTTCCGTTGTAATAAAAAATGAGAAAGAAATTACAGGACTTCAAATCAATTGCTTCTCAACTGCAAGAAAAGAAGTGTAGGTCGCCGGGCTCGGTGGCTCAGCCTGTAATCCCGCGCCTTGGGAGGCCGAGGTGAGTGGACTGTCTGAGACCGCGGGTTCGAGACCCACCTGGGCAGCGAGACCTCATCTCTACAATAAATCAAAAAATCAGCCGGGCGTGGTAGCGCATGCCTGTAATTCCGGCTACTCGGAAGGCGGAGGCGGAAGGATCGCCGGAGCCCAGCAGGTCGAGCCTGCGGTGGCCGGGAGCGGCCACTGCACTCCAGTCTGGGCGACAGAGTGAGACTCCAACTCAAGAAATGTAGGTCAAAGCAGTTTGAATCAGAATACTGATAAAGAGAAATTTTAGAAAAAGTGGGATTTTTTTGGTTTCATTTCACTCATGTTATAAACATTATTGAATTGCAGGTTGAATGAGACACCCAAGAACACATTTTTGAAGTTTTACTAAATATTTACCCATCGAATGTCATTTTTATTTAACTTACATAGGACAAGCTCATTGAAGAACTATTAGAAAAATTAAATGCCCTCCAAAAAAAAAAAGATTTTTAAAGAAATATAATCTCATGAAGTTTATGTTAAAGACACAAATGTTTTAATGTTTATAAATGTAAAAGAATATGCATTTTCATACTATATATACAGCAGGAATAATAAACAATTAATAATATTAAGCATTATTTTTGTGACAAAACTCACACACATATAGAAATATGTTTCTCCGTTAATAATGTTTGGTGATGCTATCTTTAATGGCTCATTTCTTTGTTGGGTGCACTGCAATACATTTTTAGTGTAATAAAATATACCTGGTAAAATGGTATGTTTACCATTATTTAAGTGTATAGCTGAGTGGCATTAAGTACAGTCCCATTGCTGTGCAACTATAATGCATTTTTAAAAACCTTGATTGCTGAACATTTTATTTGTTTCTAATTTGTTATTACAAATAATGCAACAGTGAACATGTCAATAGATGTGCATATTTCAAATTATGTTGTTATAAATTTTCCTTTATTTATGTACCAAAGTATATATGAATGCCAATTTCTATACACTCTTGGAAGCATTAAGTATTTCTATTACATTTCTTTATGTATTTGAAAGGAAAAATAGCAGCATTTCAATCCTGTATGAATTTACATTTATTTATTTATTTTCAAATAGCACTGAAGGTTGAAATATTTGTGCTTGTAATGAATGACAAGGTGCTTGTCTTCGGAACTGACATCTTGTGAGAAAGAAAGTTGTATTGTAGACATTTCCAGACTCCATCAGTCATTACACTGATGGGAACCATTTGTTATAACGTGGCTTTTTTATATTGCATACACCAACTCCCAAGGAGCTCTGTGGAGATCTACCCCCACCTACCTTCCAGGTGCCAGCTACTGGCACCTGGAAGTTGGCCAAGTATGCTGAAGGGTTGGATACTATAAGGACACAGGTATTGACGGTGTCTGCTATAGCCAAGACCAATCTTCCCACCACAATGGAAAATCATTACTAAAGTGTTTCACCTTTTCTTTCAAACGTGTTTTTACTAGAAATACTATACATGGATTTTGTTGTCTTGTTATTATTTTCCACTCATATTGCTAACAGTCACCCTCTTGTTAAAATTATCTCTTGTCATTTTAATGACCACATAGTTTTCTTCTGGATTGCTCATTTAGCCTGGTGCCTGTCCGTCAGTACATCACGGCAAAATGGTGTGGTGGGAAGCCTTGATAGATGAGCTGCCAAAGAATGGTCAATTTTTATTATAAGTGTGTGTATTTTTATGACATCTAAGGATCACACTCTGACAGCAGCGTCTGCTAGATGGAGCATGCAGCAGAATACAAACAGAAAAAAACTTCACATCAGTTTGATACTAAAAATAGATCATATATCTATTAAAGTACTTGAAGATTTTGCCCAAACACTACAGATGAAATACTACAACAAAAATGCAACTGTTCTCCTCAAGGAGGAACTGAGAGTGAGAGTAACCAAACAAAAAGCATACGGATATGGATTAGAAAGGCACAGATACGTTGAGAATTGTCAACTTAAATATCTCCTCGTTGCTGGACATCCTCCCGACCCCCTTAGCCTCAGCTATAAAGTTTAAGTGTAACTTCCAGTTTATGTCACACGATTATCAACAGTTCATAGAAGACCTCATTCCCTTTCATTCCCTTTTCACTTTCTGAACCCCAATCCTGTTCTAAGCTCCCACACTGACAACTAGTCTAATGTGTCCGTTACATATCCATGGATACGTACGTAATATTATAGAGTATTTTTTATACATGTCTGTGGGTCATGTATTTGGTTTTGTGCTATGGAGCATGTCTGTCCATGTGTTATGCGGTAGCTTCGAATCACCTTCATGTGGTCATGTGAGCACCTAATCCACTGCTCTAAAGTCTTTGCTTCAGTGAACATACTCACCACAGTTTCTGTAGTTAGAGACGAACTCACAGATGGCTATAACCAGTAGCTACCACAAACAGTGCTGAAAAGCGTTCAGTTCATCACAGTCTTTTGTAAACTTCTTGGGAATATATACGTAGGAATGGGTTTGATGAAACTAGGTACAACTCAGACCGCTACTGTTTAGTTATTTATTTTTTAATTTTAAAGATGTGGGGTACAATTCAGGATTAGGTATACAAGTGGCCATTGTACAAAAGTTTGGGCCTCCCTTTGGTCCCCACTTTGCCTAGTCTGAGTTCAGGTACTCTACTGATATTGTACCCCTAACTATCCCGCAGTATTCCATCAACCCCTTTCTTATAGTACTATGGCAAATGTTCAGGGTCTGATTATGAGTGAGAACACGTGGTACTCTGTTATTTGTTTCTGTAACAGATCACTGAGTATTATAGACTCTAAATCCATCCAAGTTACTGTGAAGTCCATATGTTTGTCCTTCTTTATGACTGCATAATATTCCATTGTGCATATGTATTACATTTTTTTTTTAATCCAGTCCAGTTTTGATGGCCAGCACTGTTGGCTCCACGTTTTTGCTATTGTGAATAGTGCTGCAATAAACATGTATGTGCAGTTATCTTTTTTGTAGAATGATTTGAGTTCCTCTGGGTATGCGCCCAGTAAGGGATTTTCTGGGTCACATCTAAGGTAAATGTCCAGTTCTTGTAGAAATCGTCACACTGTCTTCCAAAGAGGTTGCACTAGTTTGCGTTCCCACCAGCAGTGTAAAGGCATTCCTTTTTCTCTACGTCCTCGTCAGCATCTGTTGTTTATTTTATTAATGATGGCCACTCTCACTGGGGTTAAGTAGTATCTCAATGTGGTTTTGATTTGCATTTCTCTGATGATTAGTGAGGCTGAGCACTTTTTCATGTGTCTGTTGGTTGTTCGTATATCTTCTTCTGAGAAGTGTCTATTCATGTCTTTTGCCCACTTTTTAATGGGGCTGTTTGTTTTTTTCCTTTTAGCACATTTGAGTTCCTTGTAGATTCTGGATGGTAGGCCTTTGTCACATTTACAGTTGGCAAATATTTTATCCTACTCTGTGGGCTGTCTGCCTGCTCTCTTGATGGTTTCTTTTGCTTTGCAGAAGTTTTTCAGTTTGACGAGGTCTCACTTGTCTATCTTATCTCTTACGGTATGGGTACTTGGGGTTTTGATCAGGAATTGGCTGCCTATTCCAATTTCCATAAGGGTTTCTCCTGCATTGTCTAAAGTTCTTCTAGTTTGAGGTTATATGTTTAGGTCTTTGATCCATTTAGCGTAGATTTTTGTGTATAATGATAGGTAGGGGTTCTGTTTTAGACTTCTTCATGTGGTCAAACCAGTTTCCCCAGCACCATTTACTGAATATGTTCTTCTTTCCCAGGTGGTTGTTGGTGGAGGTTTTGTCGAAGATGAGTTGGTTGAGAAATTGATGTTTTGCTTCCAGAATCTCTATCCTATTTCACTGGTTCATATGCCTATTTTTGTGCCAATTCCTGGCTGTTTTGATTAGATTGTAGACTTATGGTAAAGTTTAATGTTTAAAAGGCTGATATCTGCCACTTTGCCTCATTTGCTGAGGATTGTTTTGGCTATTAGTGGTCATTTATGTTTCCATATGAATTTCTGTATTGTCATTTCCAGGTCTGAGTAGAATGATGTTGGTAATTTAATGGGTATTGCATTGAATCTGTAAATTGCCTTAGGTAGGATGGATATCTTAACAATGTTGTTTCTTTCTATCCATGAGCATGGGATATTTTTCCATTTGTTTGTATCTTCTTGGATTTCCTTGAGCAATATTTTGTAGTTTTCATTGTAAACATCTTACATTTCTCTGGTTGTAAGTGTAAGGTATCTCATTTTTTTGTGTTGTTATTATGAATGGGATTGTGCTTTTTATTTGGATCTCTGCCTGCCTGTTGTTGGTGTATAAGAATGCAACTGTTTTTCACACATTTATTTTGCACCCTGATACTTGGCCAAAGTTCTTTATCAGTGAAAGCAGGTTTTTGATAGATTTTATTGGGGTTTCAAGGTATAGGATCATATCGTCAGAAAGAGAGATAACTTCCTCTTTTCTTATTTGGATACCCCTGATTTCCTTCTCTTGTCTAATTGCTCTAGCTTGGACTTTCAACACAATGTTGAACAAGAGGGGTGAGAGTGGGCAGCCTTGTCTTGTTCTGCTTTTCAAGGGAAATGTTTCCAAGTTTCCATCCATTTAGCAATATGTTAGCTGTGGGTTTGTAGTAGACGGCACTTACTATATTGAGGTTTGTTTCCTCTGTGTCCAGGTGTTTGAGGGTTTTTATCAAGAAAGGGATGCTGGATTTTATCAAAAAGCTTTCTGCATCAAATGATATAATCTAGTGGTTCGTCTTCTTTTTTTTTTTTACATCTGTTGATGTAATTAATTACTTGTATGATCTTGAGGTTGTTGAAACTAGCCCTGCTTCCTGGGGATGAAGCCTACTTGGTCTTGGTGGGTGATTTTTGAGATGTGTTGTTGGATCCAATTTGCTAGAATCTTGTTGAAAATTTTTGCGTCTATGTTCATTAGGGATATTGGCCAGTAGTCCTCTGTTTTGATTTGGTCTTTACCCGGTTTGGGTAGCAGTGTGATGTTAGCTTCATAAAATGATTTGGGGAGAATTCCACCTTTCTCAATCACCTAGAATATTTTCAATAGGATTGGTAGCAGCTCCTCCTTGTACATTTTGTAGAATTCTTCTGGAAAGTCATTTGGTCCAGGGCTTTGCTTTTGTGGGTAGTCTTTTAATGTTATAGTGAATTTTTGGAGTTGTTATTGGTCTACTTATTGTTGCAATGTCTCCTTGTTTCAATCTTGGGAGGTTGTGAGATATCAGAACATCCTCCATTGCATTTAGGTTATCAAGTTTGTTTTCATACAGGTGAGAATAGTAATCTGTCATAATCTTTTGTATTTCTTCAGGGTCAGCTGTGATTTGATCCTTTGTATTTCTGATAGTGTTTATTTGGACTTTTTAAACCTGGTGATTCTGGCTAGGGGTTCATCAATCTTGCTTATTCTTTCAAAGAACCAGCTTTTTGCTTTGTTGATTTTTGATATGATATCTTTGTCTTCTATGCCCTATATTTGGGCTTTTACTTTGGTGATCTGGATTCTTCTGCTAAAGTTAGGGTTTTTGTGATCTTGCCTTTCCAGCTCCCCTAGGTAATTTGTTAAACTATTAACTTGTGACCTTTCCATATTCTTGATGTGTGTTTGTAGAGATATAATTTCCTATCTTAGAACTGTTTTCATAGTATCCCAGAGATTTTGGAATGATGTTTCTTCATTTTCATTTGTTTTCAGGAATCTTTTAGTTTCTGCTTTGATATCTGTGTTGACCCAGTAGTCATTCAGCATCATGCTGTTTAGCGTCCATTTCTTTGCAGGGTTTGGTGTTGATATTTATTTTTATTCCATTATGGTCTGAGAAGGTGCACTGAGGTTATGAAATTTGTTTGAGCTTCATTTATGGCCGAAGATATGATCAATCTTGGAGTATGTTCCATGCGGTTACAAGTAGAATGTATATTCTGTGATTGTTGGGTGGAATATTCTGTAAGTATCTATTAAGTCCATTTGGTAAAGCCACAAGTTGATGTTCCAGATCTCTTTGTTGATTTTTTGCCTCAGTGATCTAGCTAGGGTTATTAGTGGGTATTAATATTTCTAGCTATAATAGCATTAGAGTCCTTTTTTTTTTAAGTTTACTTTATAGTTGTTTTATAAATGTTGGTGCTCCTGTGTTGAATACATAGATGTTTAGGATGGATATTTCTTGTTGATGCTATGAACGCTTTACCATCATGCAGTATAATTCTATATCTTTTTAAATTTTTGATACCTTAAAGTTTGTTTTGTCTGATATTAAGATAATGATTGCTGTCTTCTTTTGTGATCCATTCACCTGGAAACTCATTTTCCATCCTCTAACTTTGAGTCTGAGTACATCCCTTGTGGTGAGATGAGTTTCCTGTCTACAGTAAATTATTAGGTCATGGTTTTTAATCCAGTTTATCATTCTGTGTCTTCTCAGTGCTGCATTTAGTCCATTCATGTTAAAACTGATTATTGAAATATGACTGTTTATTCCTGTCATGGGGTTCTTGTAAAATTCTTTCTTTCTTTGCTTGTTTTCTTTTAGCTTTTGGGTTGATGTACGTGTGTGTTTTCAAGTTTGCAGTTGTGATGTATTCTCTGTTGATTCTGTGTTCTGTTCTCTTGGGAAGTGCATGATCATTCTTTTTCTTTTTCTTTTTTTTCTTTCTTCTGTGCTTTATACCTTTTTAAGAATCTCCTGTAAAGATGGTGTGGAAGTTGATGTCTGAGAAGGATTTCTACTATTCATTGCTGATGAAGCTGAGCTTGGCTGGATAAGAAATTCTTGGTTGAAATTGTTCATCTTTGAGGACTTTTAATATTGACTCCAATCTCTTCTCGCCTGTAGTGTTACTCCCAATAGTTCTGCTACTTTTATGATTGGTTTTCCCTGATAGGTAGTCTGACCTCTCTCTTGTGACCTTTATGATTTTTTCTTCTGTGCCCACTTTGTATAGGTGAATTACTATGTGTCTAAGAGTTGGCCTTCTCACTTGATGTCTTGTGAGAGTTCTCTGTATCTCTTGTGTTTGGATGGTCACATCTCTGGTGAGAAAAGGATAGTTTTCTTGGATAACCTCCAGGAATACTTGCTCCAAGGAGTTCTCTGTTTCTCTTTCTTCTTCTTGGATACCAATCAGGAGTAGGTTGGCCTCTGAAAATGTTCATACATATCTTGGAGTCTTCATTTTTTCTTTCAGATTATTCTTTCTATGCTTTTTACAGAGCAGGTTAATTCCATGTTTTGTGCTTCAAGTTCTGAGATTCTTTCTTCTGCTTGATTAATCCTGCCTTCCATGCTTGTCATCTTGTTATTTATTACCTGGATGATATTTTTTATGGCCAAAATATTTGTTACAAGTTCTCTCAGTATTGCATCTTGTCTTTTTTAAAATCTTATTCACTTTTCCATCCATCCATAATCCCTGTTGCATTCTGGGATCAGTCATTGGTGACTTCCTGTGTTTGGGATCTGAGGTCTGGTTTTTCAGGCATTTTCTCTTTGTAACACTGGGTATTAGATGTGTTCTTCCATTGATTTTTTTTCTCGTTTTTGACAGATCTCTTTCTTTTCTCTTTAGTTCCATTATTCAGTGGCGGTGGGAGAGGCTTTCACTTCTGATGTTTGTTCAGACCTCTATTCATTCTCTAATCTTCTCTGATTAAGGCTCTGAATTTGCTCTATTTTGAAACAGAGCTGTGGGTGGGAAACTTTGCTGTCTCTTGTAGTTTTGAGAGTCAAATAAGGTGAATGAGGAGCTAGAACTCAGAAAATAATTGTAAATCACAATGTTCACTGATTGTGGTTTGGGTTCCCTGAGACCCACTTCTCACCATCACTCCATATGATGATGCAGTGGGTACATGTGTGTACCTCTTGATTGCATGATACAGTAACAGAAATAAGGAGAACAGAGAAAAGTAGAATGAAATAAGATGGACAAAAATTTTTTAAAATAAAAAAACACAGAACAACAGGAACAGAAACCAAAGTAAAAAGACAATTAAACACCCACACACCGCAACAAACTGGAATAACAGCAAAGAAAAGCAAAACAACCACAACCACAAAAAAAAAACCCAGAAAAACCAAACACACACATACTCACATGCCCAAACCAAAATGAAGGGAGATGAAAAACAAAAGAAAAGAAAAAAAAGGAATTCAAATTGAACACTCACACGTTTTCACACACACATTAAACTAAAAAAAGAGAATAACAAAAAGGCAAAAACAAACAAAAGAAAAAAAAATGAAATATGAACACTCAATCCTTCATGTACACACATAAACAGAAAACAAAAAAATGAAAGAAGAAAGAAAGAAAGGGCATAGGTGGATGCCAATTGAACCTGAACATACACCTTCATGCACAAAAGAAATATATATATTAAAAAAAGCAAGCAAACAAACAGCAATAAAAAACCCCTGCCCTCTTGTGGCAGGTTCTGTAGTTGTTCCTCTCATCTGCTCCTCGGCTGTTGCCTGCAGAGCTTTGGCCTCATTCATAATCTCAGTCTCAGTGCCCATCCCAGGGAAGGAGGAGAGAGTGGTGAGGGTGTGTGGGGCTTCAGTCCTCCCTTCCCATTCTCATAAGGTCAAGGGGATCCCCTCTGGTGGGGAGGTGCGGGTTTGCTCCTTCCCCAGGTACTGGTAGGAGGGGGAACCCAGCCAGGTTTATCCTGGAGTGGAGTCCTATTGCAGCTGATGTCCAGGCTTTGCCTGGGTTCATCGCTTTAAGTTGTGCCTCAAACTTATGGGTCTGATGTTCAGAAGATTGCAGGGGAGGAGGGTGTTGGGTCAGTCACAGACCACTGATCTCTTTGGAGGTCTTCCTCTTCCCTTTCTGACCACACCCTTTCTCCCTCAGCCGAATCAGGGTAGGGAGTCAGGTGCCTGAGACTCAGCACTCGTCCTGTCCCTCCAGAGTTTGTGCTTGCAGGATATTCCCTCTGGGTCATGAGCAATCCCTGATTAGTTAATCCACAGGTCACAGAGATCGGGTCAGTTCTGCTGCTCCTTGATGAACAAGCTGACGCACTTTCCTGCCCAGTTTTCAAGATGGTGTCAAGGTGTCACTTCCATTTTTCTTCCTGTGAGCTCCCTTGCATGCTGCCTCTGCAGTCCTTGCTGCCAGGGTTCAGTCAGCTGTTGCAGTGGTGAGGCAGAGCCTGGAGCCAGCAGTGTCTCCTGGCAACTTCTTCCTGAGATGGGCTTTGTTGATTTTTTTTTAATGGCAGTCAGTTTCTGCGCCCTGGGACATGCCAGGAACCAAGCAAAGTGGCTGCAGCACTAGTTGCTTCAACAGAAAAGCCCTGGTCATTGGCCCCCAAGTCCCTACTCAGTTAGTCGCTCCCACGCCCACTTACTCACTAACACATACGCCACATGTTCCATTCACTGACTCACTCATACTGGGACTTGATTAGCCCGACTGGCTCTGCCACCATCTTCCCAGTAATCTCTCTTGTTTTCTAAAATATATTTTCTAATAAGCGGAAAGTGGCATTTCAGTTTATCCGTTGTAGGATTTAATATATTTTCATATGCTTCTAGATATTTAGGATTGTTCACTATGATTTTCTTAGTTCTTTTTGTTGATTTGTAACAGTTTTTCTATATTCAAGATACTAATTCTTAATTGGTTATAGTTGTTGCAAATACCACCTTCCGATCTACCCTGTGTTTGTTAAGATTATCTGTATTTTCCTTCTTTAATTAAATTCATAATTTATATGTAATGATATCTTTTAACTTTTTTGCCTTACAGTTTTGGTTCAAGGATTTATTTATTTATTTTATTTTATTTTATTTTTTGAGTTGGAGTCTCACTCTGTCACCCAGACTGGAGTGCAGTGGCTGCTCCCGGCCACCGCAGCCTCGACCTGCTGGGCTCCAGCGATCCTTCCGCCTCAGCCTTCCGAGTAGCTGGAACTACAGGCGGGCGCTTCTACGCCCAGCTAATTTTTGATTTATTGTGGAGGTCTCGCCAAGTTGCCCAGGCGGATCTCAAACCCGCAGGCTCAGGCAATTCACTCACCTCAGCCTCCCAAAACGCGGGATTACAGGCTGAGCCACCGAACCTGGCTGATTCAAGGATTTAAAATGATTTAAAATACTGTCTCTCTCTCCCACCCTTACGTAGCCTTAGTGATATTCTCCTACATTTTCTTACTTTAGCTTTATAGTTTTTAAGATATTTAAGCACCCTGGATTTTACTTGTATATATCGAATGAGAGGGGTCAAATTTTACTTTACTTAGTGAACTTTTATTATTATTACTATTATTATTTGAGTTGGAGTCTCACTCCATCGCCCAGGCTGGAGTACAGTGGCATGGTCACTGTCACCCCAGTGTTGACCTGCAGGACTCAGGTGATCCTTCTGCCTCAGCCTCCCAAATAGTCAGAACTACAGGTGCATACTACCATACCTGGCTAATTTTTTATTTATTGTAAAGATGTGATCTTTCCATGTTGCTCAGGCTGTTCTCAAACCTGTGAGTTCAGGCAAGCCTCTCGCCTCGGCCTCCCAAAGTGCTGTGATTACAGGCTTGAGCCACTGTGCCTGGCCGGAACCTTTATTCTTAACAATTTCTCTACTTACATGCCAGTTTTTTCATACATCACATCTGCTACAAATATGTGATAAGATTTCTGAGATTTCTATCTGAATCCCTCAGTCAGTTTTAAGCCAGTATTGGCCACACACCTTTAAAAATGGTTTTGTAGAAATCCTGTGTTTATTGGAACAAAGATTACCCCAGTTTCAACAAATGAACTGGAAAAACTTCATTCTTTTTTTTTAAAATCTATTTCCTGTAATAAGTTTAAAAGTTAATAGATAGCTATTTCTTGAAAATTTGTAGAACATATTGGTTAATCCTCCAATGACCACTTCAATTACTTGAAAATTTACTGGATATCTCATGCTTTTTATTTCATGGATAATTTTTGGCTTTTCATATTTCCGTAGAAGTTAACCACTTCAGCTAGACTTTGAAATGTACTAGTATATAACAGTTCATGAAATCTTAATACTTTCAAAAATCTCCTTGATGTGTTTTAATTATCTAAAATAAAATTTTGAAGTGGCTGTTTTATCATTGGTTTTAAATTATATTGCGTTCTGACCAAACAACTTTATCTACAAGACTTTGAATTTGAAATTTGTGAAACTTCATTTGTGGCCTATATATGGTCATTTTTAAATTCCCTAGAAAGTCAAATTGTTTATTTTTTGCAGGATCCATCTATCTACAAATGTATCGTCTAAATAGTGTTATCACTATGTTGTAATATAAGAAATATACCTTTGGTTATCATCAGTTCAAGGAAGGCCTGGTTCTTTTTTATTTTCTGTTTTCTCTTTCTGACCCCTATTTATGTTAATGGAGTGACTCTTGGAAAATTCCTAAGGATAAGGAGGCTGGTTGCTAGGGGAACCCTATGATTAGAGGGTTGGTACTTTTAGCCCCACCCACCAGCCTCAGAGAAGGGGAAGGGGGCTGGAGGCTAAGTTAATCAGCAATGACCTTGATTTTGTCAATCATACCTGTGTAATAAAGACTCCATAAAAAACCCAAACCAAATGATAATCACCTAGCTCTTAGAATCATGAGCTGTGTGGATGCAGAAGGGATTTTTTAGGGACCAACTGTCCTGCATACTCTTATAGAGTTCTGCTTTCCACCAGCCTTTCTCAAGGGCTGCTCTGTTGACAGGCCCATCAACCCTAAACAGCATGTGGACAGTGTTCCTATTCCAAGAACCAACCATGTTGGGTCAAGAGAAGGGCAATGACCTATTCTGTGAAACACTGGGGAGAAAAATGTCACAATAAAGGGTGTATTCCAACATACTCTCTAGCCATCTATCAGGATGACTCAAGGCTACTACTTACCCCTAAGTGGGACTCAATCACCTCTCTCCACAATGTTTTCTTCTAGATTTACATTTCTTTCTCTCATCTCTCTTTTTCTGTCTCTCTGTATATATGCATCTCAGGTTTTAAGCTAGTATACTACATTTCCTAGAAGCAGAAACTTAGATTAAAACATTTTCATTCTTACTTTATATATGAGAAAATTTAGGTTCAAAGAATTGAAATAATTTTCCCTTCATTACCCAGCCAGTAAGCAGCAGAGAGAGAACAAGGGCGTTATGTCTGACTGTAATTCCAATAGTCTTTTCCTGGAATTCATATCATATAATAAGTAACATACAGGCAGCGCTTCTAAGAATATCATTTACTCAGTCAATACAAAAAAAAAATCTTGTTTTTACAAACTGTAGCTGAAAAATCATTTTAAATTTGCTCAACAAAACCAAACATACAGGAGATATTTTCAGTCCCCAAGGTTTGTTTCCATTTGGTGAAAATGAGAAAAGTCTGTTGAATAACTGTAAAAATAATTTTGAGTCCCATTTACAAAGACAATTTCTGCAGAAATTGCATACATAAACCCTGTAAGTGGACACTGAGCGTTTACAGTTTAGAACCTCTTCAGTGATGTGCAAATGGAAATCACTCAGCTCTCCGTACCAACAGCACATCAGCTCTCCTTTCAGGTAAGTGCTTTCCGACGCAATGCCCTGAACAGCAGCTCTTGAAACAAGGCAAGACATTTAATTTTTAATTACCACATAGTTGCTTGTATGGGAGTAGATGCACTAGTGCCAAGTACTAAAACATAAGCTAGTCAAGTGGAAAACACCACCTGGGTTGTCATTTCCCTAAATCTTTCATGGCAATGGTGAAATAACCACCTAGGGCATTTGTTAAATCTTGTGGAGTTTTGCCTTCTAACAATATTTCTGTGCATTTTCATTTTTGGAGGAAATGCTTATTTAAAGACAAGGGAGATTATTTTGAGTGATATTTTGAATTTTGTGATTCAAGACATGTTGCCTCCTCTTTGTAAGGCACTATAGTAGATGTTTTGGGACACCAAAGCTGAGACTTTGCTGGTCTGTAGAACAGACAACAAAATCCCAAGCCCATAGTCCCATCACTTCCGCATTCTAGATAATTCACTCTACATACTCAACAGTTCACAGCTTTGGCCGAGTCATGCCACCAGTTAGATAGAACAGAGTCTACCCGTTCTAGAGTAGAACTTATAGCTGAAGACAGAAGCCAAAGTGGAGACCATCAATCCATTTACTTTCTCATTCAGGTGAATGTTCTGCTCTAAGAGAGAAGGAAAACGTCAACATGGAGCATATTGTATGCTAAATATTTTGTCAATCATTGTGCATTTGTAACTCAACCAAGTTGGTACAAGTCCGTGATGTTGATATCAGAAATTAGCTTGCTCCTTAAAGTGTCCCTATCTTTTTCTGAAATTGCCAGAATGGACAGTCTCACAGTGCTCAGGAAGAAGGGTATCCAGTGCTTCCACTCTATCCTGCTGCCATGCCACCAGCTGTCCAGCTGATGAAACTGACAATGCACTGCTGAGAATTCTCCTCCACTGGGAAGCATATTGTTGCTGTTACTCATATATTGAGAAGGGACGTTATATTTTCCATGTACTCCTTTCACCTAAACATAGCTATGGCTTTTACCTACTTTCCTGCAGGTAACTGACTCGAGGCAGTGACTCTTCGTGAGAACTGGTAGAACAATCAAGAATCATCTTCTCAGAAACTAACCTAGCTTTATTGCCTGGAATAAGACTTGCCTGTCGTCTCAAACTGAGAAACTTCTGTCTCACTCCAGGCTGCTTCCACAGTTCACCTGCCCCTTCTCACCAAAGCCTCAGTATTTCAGACATGAAGCCCCAAACTCTCAAAATCCCAGTCTGGCAAAAGAATGAGAGAATAAAATAAGAAGAAGCCACAGTTTATTTTACATTCATATAATATAGTAGGCATGGTTTCATAGAGAGGAATTTAATATTTTTATTACCTCTGAATAATGGATATTACTTTTTTTTTTTACAAATGGGAAACTGTAGCTCAGGAAAGTTAATAGTTTTCCTGATGTCACACAAGTCTTGAAGAACAGAGGCTAGACATGTGCTCGAGTTTGGCCAACTCTTCAGTCAATGCCTTCAGAAATTTGTAGAGGTCATAGGTACTACTGCAGAAGGAAACTTGAAAACATATCTTAGTAAATCATTTTATAATAATAGAATATCTTTCATGAGGTTATCTTCTTTTTATGACATGTTGACTTGGATTTCCATTACCTGGTGAAAGAATATGTCTAAAAATTCTGGGGAAAGTTTATAACTTTATTAAAAGGCAAGGTACAATTATTTAAAGTTTAATGGTTGTTGCATAAAGAACAGGTTTTTTTACTTTTAAATACCTTGCATTTATTATGAGGAGAGCTGTGAACTAACTGCACACCCTCCAACACTGATTGTTTTGAGGTCACTTATACAAACTATCTAAGAACTATGTACAAATTTATACAATGTTCAGTCTGTAGAAATCTCTTGCTGTTGATAACATGGAAATGTAACCTGGCTTTGTTAAAAAAACGATTACATATTCATCTATATTATGAATATATAGTAAATTAATATTTATGAAAACATATAAAACATTAAAAGATATAAGAAAATGATGCTAGTGATTTACATGGAAGCTACTAAAATAATATTAGCTATATTTATTGACTATATTTTACGTGACAAGACTTTTGTTAGATGTCCTATCTGCCATATCTCACTGTAATTTTTTTCTCTCCATAACTCTGAAGTTGAATACTGAGGCTTAGTGAGGTCAAGGAATGTACACAGAGTCAGAAATAGAAGCTATGTAGCAGGGAGTATTTGATTTCTGGTTTGTCTACCTCTGTAATTCTTTCCATTTAGCAGACAGTCCCAGAGTTCCCCGTGAGCTGAGGATGGAATCGGGACCAGTAATGCTCATGCTGATTATGGCTTTTACATTTCTGATTTGGCCTTCTCAATCGTCCATTGTTACTTCAAAGGAAACTATGGAAAGCTAAACCTTCTCTCCTAGACTGCAGTTATTATTTATTTTCATCTGCTTCTCCCTCTTATGAACCTCAGCAATAACCCTGGTGAGTGAAAACCCATTATGTAAGGTTACCCAGGGTAAGTGAAAGTTACACAACAATGCTGGCATGTTGAAGTAAAATCACTCAGACTTTCTTATAGATGACCTGGTCAAGTGGACAATTCACTACAACAACCTGGCCAAAGGCACTGTCCCTAAAGCAGAGTAAAGTTGTAAGCTGGATTACAAACTGCCATAGCCGGAAGGGACCTTAAGAAATCTGTTTTATCATTTTTTTTTAGAGTGTTGTTGAAATGAATAGTCTCTAGTAATTCTGCACAAATGGTAAAGCTTGGAATAGATCTTTCAGACTCTCAGATCTATGTTCTTTATTCTGTTAAATATTCAGATTTTTACATATTAAAAAATCAGGACAGTCCAAGGAGAGTATAAAACCACACCATCCAAAATCCCCCCATCTTCCAACCCAAGTCATACTTCCCACCTCAGATGTTGCACTGTTATAAATATAGATGTGTGTTTTTGTGCATGTATGCTTTCCCTGCAAATACATATATCAATAAACTAGATTATGTGATTTATGATTTTCTTTTATATAGATGCATTCAGTGCATTATGTTACATAACATGATTTATTCTATGGTATTTTGCCTTCTATGCCGCATATTTGAGCTTTTACTATGGTTATCTGGATTCTTCAGCTGAAATTAGGGTTTTGGTGGTCTTGCCTTTCCAACTCTCTTAGGTGATTTGTTAGACTGCCAACTTGTTCTCTTTCTATTTCTTGATGTGTGTGCATAGAGACATAAATTCCCATCTTAGAGGTTTGGGTAAAATGTTTCTTCATTTTCATTTGTTTCATGTGGTCAAATGTCAAGTCTATTTGGTCAAGCACCAAGTTGATTTTCCGGATCTTTTTGTTGATATTTTGCCTTGATGATCAATCTAGGGTGGTTAGTGGGGGTATTTGAGTCCCTAGCTATAATAATGGGTACTTATATATCTTTTCTTAGGTTACTTAGTAGCAGCTTTACAGAAGGTGGTGTTCCTGTGTTGAGTGCGTATATGTTTAGGATGGATATTTCTTCTTGTTGGATTGAACCTTTTGTCATTATGTAGTGTCCTTTTTTATCTTTTTTAAATTTTTGACAGCTTAAAGTTTGTTTTGTCTGATATTAAGAGCACAACTCTTGCCTTTTTTTGTGATCAATGCGCCTGAAAATTTCTTTTCCATTCTCTAACTTTGAGTCTCTGGCATCCTTTCTGATGAAATAAATTTCCTGCAGGTAGCAAATTACTGGGTCATGTGTTTTTTATCCAGTTTGCTATTCTATGTCTTTTTAGTGGTGCATTTAGTCCATTTACATTCAGGCTGATTTTGAAATGTGAGTGTTTTGTCCCCATCATAATGCTCTCATGAGAATGTTTTGTTTTTGTTTAGCTTTTGTGTTCATATATGTGTGTCTTTTCATTTTTGTGGGTGTTCTGTGTGTTCTGCTGCTTCTTTGTTTGTAATCTTGTGGAGTGTGTGGTCTTTCCTTTGTTTCTTTCCTCTTTGGTGCACATCACCTTTTTAAGCATCTTCTGTAGAGTTGGTCTCAAAATAGCATAGTCTCTTAGGGACTGGATGTCTGGGAAGGATTTTAATTCTGTATTGCTGAGTAAGCTTAGTTTGACTTGATAAGAAATTCTTGGTTGAAATTGTTCATCTTTGAGTACGTTAAAGATTGGGGTCCAATTCCTTCTGGTCCATAGCGTTTCTACAGATAAATCTGCAGCAATTCTGATTAGTATCCCCTGGTAGATAGTCTGACCTTTTGCTCTTGCTGCCTTTGTGGTGAGATAAACATTTTTTCTTTTATATCTACTTTGTATAGCCAAATTACTATGTGTCTAGGGGTTGGTCTGCCCATAAGATGCCTTGCTGGGGTTCTGTGGACCTCTTGTGCTCTGTGTAGCCATCTCTCTGGCCAGATGAGGGCAGTTTTCTTGAGTAACTTCATGGAATGTGTGTTCCAAGGTGTTTTCCATTTCTTTTTCTATTTCAGTTATAGCAATCAAACAGGCTTATTTTCTTGATAAAACTGCACATCTCTTGGAGAGTTCCCTCTTTCTTAATTTTTTTCTATATTTTTAATAGATTGGGTTAATTCTTTATTTTGATCTTCTAGCTCTGAGATTCTTCTGCTTGGTCAATTCTGCTTTCCATGCTTGTCAGTTTATTTATTTCTTGGATGGAGGTCTTTATTTCTGTTATTTCTAAGTTCACTTTCTTGATTTTGTCTAGCTCCATTGCAATTTCATTTAGTTTTAACCCTTACATTTCTGGATTTTTGTTCATTCTATCCAACGATTCTCTGATCTCCATAAGTAAATTCAGGGTAGTACTGTCATTCTGGGAGATAGCCATTGTTTGGGCCCCAGTAGCTGTTCTTTCTAGCACTGACTGTGCTGGGACTCTGAAGGTTACCAGCTTTTCTTTTCTTTTTTTTTTTTTTTTAGTTGGAGTCTCACTCTGTAGCCCTGACTGGAATATGGTGACACACTCCTGGCCACCACAGCCTCAACCGGCTGAGTTCAGGTGATCCTTCCACCTCAGTCTTCCAAATAGCCAGAACTACAGGCGTATGCTACCACACCCAGCTAATTTTTTGATTTATTGTAGAGACAAGGTCTCACCATGTTGCCCAGGCTGGTCTCAAACACGACCAGCTGTTTTTCGTTGGGTTTTCTACATTCTCTTTAGTTCTGCTGCTCAATGGAAAATGGAGAAGCAATCACTTCTGTATTTGCTCTACCTTTTGACCTTCCTTGAGTTGGGGCTCCAGGTTTGTTCAATTATGAGGAAGAGCTGGGGGTGGAATGTTGTGTTGTCTCTTTGTAATTTTTAGTTTTTTCTAAGTTTTTTTGGTATTGTCCTTAGGGTTTTGCAGATCATGTCATCTGCAAACAAGGTTAATTTGTCTTTTTCCTTTTCAATTGAACTTTTATGTCTTTCTCTTGCCAAATTGTCCTTGCCAGGACTTCCAGTAGTATGGTTCAACATCCTTGTCTTGTTTCAGATCTCAAATGAAAGGCTTTCAGTTTCTCCCTATTCATTATGAAGTTAGCCATGAGTTTGTCATAAATATCTTTATTTTTTTGAAGTATATTTTCTCTACACCCAGTTTGTTGGGCTTTTTAATTTTAAAGGAATGTAGGATTTTATTGACTGTTCTTTCAGAATCTGTTGAAATAGATTTTAGAAAAAAAGATTTTGTTCTTGGTTTTGCTAATGTAGTATAATGTAATGTATCACACTTATTGCTTTGTGTGTGTTGAACCATCTTTGCATTCCTAGGTTTAATGCCTCTTGATCGTGGTAAATGATCTTTTTACTGTGCTATTAAAATCAGTTTACTAGCATTTTGTTAAGAATTTTGAATCTACATTCATCAGTGAAATTGACCTGCAGTTAATTTTGTTGTTGTGTCTTTGTCTGGTTTTGGTATCAGTGTAATGTTGGTCTCAAAAATGAGTTTGAAAATATTCCCTCCTCTTCAGTTTTTTTGAAGACTTTGAGTAGAATTTATATTAGTTCTTTAAATGTGTGGTAGAATTCAGGCTATGCGTGGTGGCTCTCACTTGTATTCCCAGCATTTTGGGAGGCTGAGGCAGGAGGATTACTTGAGCCCAGAGTTTGATACCAGCATAGGTAGCACATAAAGTCCTTGTCTCTACAAAAAACAAAAAGTTAGTCAGGTGTGGTTGCACACACCTGTAGTCACACTTACTTGGGAGGCTGAGGTGAGAGGATTGTTTGAACCCAAGAGGTCAAGGTTGCAGTGAGCCATATTAGTGCCACTGCACTCCAGCCTGAGTAACAAAGTGAGATCCTGACCAAAAAAAAAAAAAAAATGGTTTGGTAGAATTGAACAGTGAAGCTATTACGTTTTGGGCTTTTCTTTCATAGGATACTTTTTATTATGACTTCAATCCTGTTAATCATTACTGGTTTGTTGAGGTTTTCTGCTTCTTCATGGTTTGGTATTGATGGATTGTAGGTCTCCAGGAATATATATCTTCAGGGTTTTATATATCTGTTAGTGTACAGTTGTTCATAATAGTCTCTAATGAGTATTTTTATTTCTGAAGTGTCAGTTGCTATTTATTATTTTTTTTATGTCTCACTTTTATTTGGGTCCTCTCTCTTATTCTTAGTCTAGCTAAAGTTGTGTCAATATTGTTTATTTTTTCAAATAAGCAGCTTTCATTTCATTAATATTCAGTATGCTTTTACTTAAATTTATTTATTTCTCTTCTGATCGTTCTCATAATAATTTCAGGTTTGGTTTGTTTTTGCCTTTCTTGTTCCATGTGGTACATCATTAAGATTTTTCCAATTTTTAATATAAATATTTATTGCTATAAACTTCCCTTCACTACTGTTTTAGCTGTATCCCATAGATGTTAGTTAATAGGTTGTATTTTCATTTCTATTTGTTTCAAGAAATGTTTTAATATCCTTCTTAGTCTTTTCATTGGTCGTTCAGGAGCATTTTGCTTAATTTCTGTGCATTTGTGTATTTTCTCAGATTCCTCTTGTTACTTATTTCTAGTTTTATTTCACTGTGGTCAGTAAAAACATGTATAATTCCTACTTCCCTGAATTTGTTGACATTTTTGTGACCTAAGATACATTCTATTCTAGATCGTATTTCATATGCTGATGAAAAGAATGAATATTCTGCAGCCATTAAGTGAAATATTTTGTAAATGTCAGGCCAATTTGGTCTAGTGTGTAGTTGAAGACCAATATTTCTTTGTTGATTTTTTTTCTGGATGATCTGTCCACTAATGACAGTAGAGTGTTGAAGTCCCCTACTGTTAATAAACTGCAGTCTCTATCTCCTTTTAGATCTTTAATGTTCGTCTTATGTACTTGGGAGCTCTGGTGTTGGTTATAGGGGTACTTTTTTTTGGATCCTCTTGTTGAATTGATTCCTTTTTTATTATGTAGAGTCTTCTTTTGTCTCTTTTTACAGTAGTTGGTTTGCTTTTATCTGATACAAGTACAGGCACTCCTACTCTTTTTTAATCACCAGTTTCATGAAATGTCTTTTCATACCCCTTCACTTTCAGTTTCTGTGTGTCTTTAGGAGTGAAGTGGGCTTCTTATAGGCACATAAATTTGGGTCTTGTTTTTTATTTGTTCAATCACTCTATGCTTTGTTAATTGGAGAAATGAGTCCACTTGCATTCGATGTTATTATTGTTAAGAAGGACTTCCTGCTGTCATTTTCTTACTTGTTTTATATCTTAGTGGTTATTTTGTAACTCTTTTTTCTTTCTCTCTTGTTCTTTTCCTTTTTGGTTAAGTAATTTGTTGGTAGTATGTTTAACTATGTTGCTTTTCATGTCATTGAGTCTCATAAGTTTTTGAATTATAGTTACCATGAGGCTTACAAAAAAATCATTAGGATATAACAAGGTATTTTAAAGAGATGACAACATGTTTTAGATCACATATAATAGAAAAACATTAAATATAAAAACCCTCTACACTTTAATTTTATCCTCCTTCCCACATTTTGATCTTATATTGTCTCAAGTTATACAGTTTTATATTGCCAATATTCTCATACTTTGTTGCATGCATTATTGTTTTCAATAGGTTTGATTTGTGGACTTTATGTTAGAATTATGAGTAGATTGCACAACAGAATTAAGTACTAGATTATTCTGGGTTTGTTCACATATTTAATTTTGCCAGTGATTCTTATACTTTCAAATGCATTCTTTTTGCACAGAAATTTTGTTTGTTTGTGTTCTTTCAGATTAAAAAAGCTCCCTTTGGTGATGAATTCTCTTGTCTTTTGTTTTCCTGGGAAAGACTTTATCTATTTTTCATAACTAAAAATAGTTTTGCTGAATACAATATTCTTGAATCACAGTTATTTTCTTTCAGCACTTGAAAATGTCATCTACTACATCCCAGCTGTTTTGGTTTCCAATGTGAAGTCTGTTGATCAATGAATTAGAACTTCCTTATATGCTATTTGCTTTTTTTTAATTTTTTTCTTGCTACTTTTAGGGTACTTTATTTGTCCTTGAACTTTGAGAGATTAATCATTATAAGCCTTGGATAATCGTATTTGGGTTAAATTTGTGTGGTGCTCCTTGACCTTTTTATACTTGGTTATTTATCTCCTTCTCCAGTTTTGAAAATTTTTCCCTTATTACTTTCTTGAATAAGCTTTCTATCCTTTGCTCTTGCTTGCTTCCTTTTTGAACACCTATAAATATTAAATTTAGTCTTTTGAAGTAAGTATCTATATGTTGTATGCAATCTTTATTCCTTATATTATTTTTCCTTCTCTGGTTATACTTTCAAATAGTCAGTCTTTTAGTTCACTGATTTTTCTTCTGCTTGCTTCATTCTGCTGTCAAGTGTCACTAATAAATCTTTCAGTTTAGCAAATGTATTTCTTAGTTCCTAGATTTTTGTTTGATTTTTACAAATAATTATTTCAACTTCCCTGTTAAATTTATCAGATAAATTTCTAAATTGAGTTTTTGTGTTATTGAAGAAATTACTATGGTCTCTTAAAACTGCTATTTTGAATAATTAGTCAGAGTCCATATATTATTTTCTCTTTAGGGTCAGTCACTAGCTCCTTGCTTAGTCTGTTTGATGAAGTTATGGTTCTCTGTTTGATGTTTTTTCTTGTAGATGTATGTCTATGTTTTCCCATTAAATAGCTATTTATTCCAATTTTCTCTGTCTTGTTTTGGTTTTCATTAGATATGTTTGCTCAGAGATTCTCTGTAATTTACCCATTGATTTTTTTGTCTTGCTTTTCTTTTCTTTTCTGCTAGGTCACTACTTACTTTTCCACACTAGATGGCACCTTAAGTGCTTGGTTCTAGTAAACAGAGTGCTGACCATCCCGAATGGGGGAAAGCCTAAAGGGGATATCCCAATAATGTTGAGAGGCTGGCTAGAGGTTTGTCCCCAGGGGACCTATGAAACAAACTTCCTAAAACATGGTGCTGCTGAACAGCCACTCTGATTTGGCTGAGTTGTAGGCAGAATTTCCAGGGATGGCAATGGTAGTCCTGACTCTCCCATTTGTCGGGCTGTCCTTGGGAATATCTAAGCAACCCTGATGCTTCCCCTGGGTTAAGTCAGATACAAGCATTCTGTCAGCGAGCCCAAGATGGTTGGGAAGCTGATTGTCCACCTCAATCTCACTTTTCCAGTGTAGAAATCATAAGCTGTAGGGAAATCTTCTGCGTACTTGGAGTCAGTCTGATTGGGAGAAGATTGGATATGAAAGTCTGTTTCTCTTACTGTTGATGTGGAGTTTAATCATTTGGCCATTTCTCGGCAGCCCCAGGAAGTCTCATTCTCATATTTTAGTTTGGGGATAATGTTGATGATAATTTTGGAACTGTATCTTTGTTTTTGATTTTTCCGGGAGAATGAGGTCAGTTTGCTTCTATGCTGCCATTTTGGAGCTGGAAGTTCTCGAGATTCTTAAATTCTGCACATTTTATTGGTGTTAAAACGCTTCTGATTCTTAATTTGCATTGCCCAGCTTACTGAAGACACTATGTAGCTTGAGACTTTTGCATTTCAGACAAACTTCCAGGTAATGCTGGTACTGCCCAGCAAGTATCTGTTCTTAGCCTTCATCTCTTACCTTATTTTATCCTGTTCACTTTTTACTCGTTTCCATTCTATCTGCATCAGCCTACATGCTGACTTTAAGAAGGTGGTGTTTGTTGTAGCTTTGGGCCTTGATGTAAGTAGTGGGAACAATTTCTGGCTACTCCCTCACTTCTTTAAGGTTTTTGCTCTGATATTATCTCCCGAGAGAAGACTTCTCTGAATAGCTCACCTCAAGTACTCTCCATTCAACACTATATTATCCTTTTATGTATTCAGCTATCTCTTCTTAATACTTATTATTAAGCATGTGTTTATATTTATGTGTGTGTAAGTGTGTGTATATTACATATATATATATGTCTTGAATTGCTTATTTCTTTGCTCTATTAAGACATGTACTCTAGTAGACCTTCAATTCTTCTACTCCTATTATTCACAAAATACTAAACTTTCTGAATACCTTGAATGCCTTATTCAGTACATTGTCTATCAAGTATATAATTATGCTTAGCAAATATAACGTGGACAAGAAAGAGTTGGCGAATGATAGACTAAAAGTAAGTACTCCAAGATCTTACTTGTATAGTCCATGCACAGTTTCATCATGAGGAAATTTCAGAAGCAGTGCTGTTGTCAGAGAGGAGGTGTCTCTAATGGAGAGAGAGAAGAGACTGTCACTCCTGCCTGGGGTCTTGATTTTCACTGCAGGAAAGCATTCTACAGCAAGTCACCAAGGTGGTGAGTAAGGCAAAGGCAGTATTAAGTCGAAAGTATATGCTACAAGGGAGGGGCGTGTAGACAGTCTCAGAGTGAGAAGTGTCACAAGGGGGTCTTGGTGACTGACTTATTTCCTCTACCTTTGGGGAGGTGGGAAGTAGCAAGATTCATGAGGGTCATGGACTTGTCTTTCTTTAGGCATCTGAGCTTGTGATGATCTCAAGTTCTACTTGCAACCATTGGGTGCTCAGGAAGGGTGAAGGGTCTGCTTTGTTCTGGTGACCACGATTGCAAACACCCTGAACGTATATTCCAAATTTGAAGCTACTGTTTTCTGCTTTTTGTATAGTAAAACAGGAAGTCACATTGTCCTGCGCTTACTAGCCTGTCTCAATGCCGATTTCTACTCTAGTGAAAACTCACCTCTGACTCAGAAGGTGTGTTAAACAGATTCCAAGATAGTCCCCAAGATTTCTGGTTCCTGTTGTATATATACCTTCCCCCAGTTATTCAAAATCAACCACTAATCTAGGCCTTGCTGTACAGGGATTTGGAAAAATGTGATTAAAGCCCAAGATGGTTAACATTGAAATAGTGAGATTATCTTCCAGTGGGCTTGACCCAGTCAGCTGATTCCTTGACATGCACAGACTTTTCTTGGCAAGAGAGAATTGAAGCACAGATTTAAATCTAAAAAGTGGTCCATACAGTCGTTAAAAATTGAGAAACACTGTTCTATAGAATACATGTGGGATTAGAATCAAGGAATGAGAGCTGTCTTGGAAGTCTGGCCTTTTTCTGTGGTGTCTAAAAGAAATGGAGACAAAAAGCCTGGGAGGTTCCAGATCAGATACAGAAGCAAACATACTGCTTTCAGGGCAGAATAATTGGGAAAAGGAAAGGTTAAAGAATCTTGCCAAAAGTGCAGAGATCAGGGCTGTTACTGCACTGCTCTCAGGGCCTACAAAGGGCAGTACTTCTCGCTCTATGGACGAGAGTCCTTTCAACAGGTAGAAATCTTTAAACAGATTTACATGTGTCAACATGGATAACTCTCAGAGAATAATCTTTTAAAATATTTTTTGGAGGTGCGTAGGAACACAAAATGGTGCCATGAAAGTCCTTAAGGTTAGAGATGAAAGAAGTTAGTTGGAAAACATGAGGAAGATTTCCTCTATCTAAAATTATTTTTAAAAACAAATCTGTGTGTGTATATATATATATAATATATATATAATATATATATATATATGTATATACATATATACATACATACATACATATATGTGTATATATATATACATACATATATATACACCTATATACACATACATATGGCGTCCTAAGAAAATTTTTTAAAATGATAGATAGCACTCATTAAATCTGGATGGCAACTCATGTCTATGTGTTATACATATTTCATTATTTAAAATTAAAATAGCTCTATTTCTTACTTATTCATCCCAATTAGTATGATGTGTATGTAGTAGATCATGAGCTGTTGAGTGAGATGGAAAGATGACCCAGATATCTTTGGGCAATATTTTGACATAACCCTGGACAACTTGATTAATTTTAAATAAAAGTTAATACTTTCAAAAATATCTATGAAATCTATATACTTAGCTTCACCAATTAGAATATAAAGAATCTCCCCTGGCTTCCCAGTTCTAGAATACAGCATCTCCACATGCCATCTATACAGATTAGAAATCTATCTGTCTGTCTATCTGTCTGTCTGTCTGTCTGTCTATCAGGCACACTGACAATTAAGTTCGTGAGCTCATCCTAGAAAAAGTGCTACATACTTCATTGCTGAATATTACTATACTTTGAAGTGTTTCCCTTGGGAAGTTATGCACTGATGCCAGCACCTAATCCACTCATCAAAGCAATTTCTTTTTCTGGAATGGCCACCAGAGTTGTCATGGTATTACCCTTAATGTCCTGAAGGTCATCAAAATAGCTTCCTTTCAATATTTCCTTTATCTTTGGATGAAGTAAAAAGTCACTGGAGGCCAGATCAGGTGAGTCGGGAGAGTGTTCCAAGACAGTTATCTGTTTGCTGCCTAAAAACTCCCTCACAGACAGTGCTGGGTGAGTTGGCGCATTGTCATGATGCAAGAGCTCCTTTGGGACCGTGTTGCACACACCTTTCTCATGCCAAGATTTTCAGTTAAGATTTTCCTAAATGTTTCTCTATGAATGTTTATTGGGTCTGCCGTGTTTCTCACGGTCGGCTGATGATTTTGATGCACAATTCAACAAATTTCTCCAGTGTTTTTGTCAGTTCTGCTTGTTACTACTTGCCCTGAGCTCTTCATCAGTGGCTCTTTCTCTTGCCTCAGAATTACATTGAATCCATTTGTACACTGCCATTTTCTTCATGGCATTATCCTCATAAACTTGGACTAACTTGTCACTGATTTCACTTCCACACTTGCTAAGTTTACCAATAAATTTAATGTTTGTTCATTGCTCTAATTCAAACTCTGACATTCTTGCTCCAGCACACAAAAATATGCAACAACAATAATAGTTCCACTCAGCAAGACACCTCCACATGTTGGCGTGAACACAGCTGTGAGACACTGATATGCCAAGGTTATGAAACCTTACTGAGTTGCTTGTACAGTGTCCCCAATGTAAGTGCACAGCTGCAAGCTCGCGAACTTAATTGTCAGTCTTCATGTGTCATTTTCCAGTAGAATTAAAATTTAGAAGAGTCTCCTTGAGAAGAAAGGAAGTCACAACCACCCCTAGGTCCTATACTCCTACCATCATATTCTAGACAGGGGAAACACACAAGCAGATAAATGAATATGTTGACAAACTAGCTGAAGAAAATATAAATGTGGCAGCTAGCTTAGTCATGGCAGTCAGGAAAGACCTCTGAAGATGTATCGTTTGAGTTGTGAACAAAAGGATGAAGTCAAGCCATTCTTTGCTGCAGCATTTTTAGCAAAGGGAAAGGCAAGTGCAAATGCCCTGACAAGAAAAGAGTCACAATTAAGAAACAAAGAGAAAGCCCATCACGGGATGCTTGTGCAAGGTGGAGAATCATGTATCTAGGCAGGATCAAGATTATGTAAGAATTGGTAGCTCTTAATCAGAAATTCTGGTTATATTTGAAGCACACTAGGAAGCCATTGAAGGATCTTTAGCAGAGGAGTTAAATGATTTCATTCTTGTTTTAGATGGTTGGTTTTTGCTTAGGAGTAAATAATGGATTGAAAAAAAGGTAAAAGTAAAAGTAAATACATAAATTAGAAGTTCAAGCCTTGTGTAATGGGACACAGACATGTATCACCCAGATGGTACAACACAGCATTGGTGAGGGGGTGGCAGTAAGGGGCTAGATGGCAGAAAATTGCATTATCTTAAGGGTCTAAAGGAAGTGGGATGATGATCCCAGCAAACACGATTTAACTGATCAGTTTGATCCCAGAAGAAACCAGAAAGGAGCCGAAAAGAAGATACTAAGCTGCCACCTCAAACTACAAACCAATAGTAGCCACAGTTGCAGCCACCATGCCAAATGTGGCATCTTTGAAAGGCCATATTAACATGGCCTCTGACACACATAAGGGACCATTGATTTGGTAAATACAATCTTTTCTATTCCTATCATTAATAAAATTCAGAAACATCTCACATTCACAAGATATAATTAAAAGCAAACATTTCAAGTGTTGCCCCAGGGTTATTTTAACTGCCCAACCTCGGCCAAATATGGACCAAAGATCATCTGTATATCTCATTACCTACTACATCAATACCATCAGGCTAATTGGAATGAATGAGCAAGACATAGCTAGCATGATGAAAACTTCAGTAAACACATGCACTTCTGAGAGTAGAAGATAAGTTCTACCAAGATTCAAAGACCTTTTATATCAGTAAAAATTTTAAGGGTCCACAGGTCAGAGACTTACTGGGACATAATATCCAATATAAAAGACACATCATTGCATCTTCCACCTACCACCATGGAGAAGGAATCATACTACCGGGTAGGTTCTTCAAGACCTGGAAACACTTGAGAATGCTGCTCTGGCCTATAACTAAGTCACATAGAGGATTGGCAGATTTCAGCTTGGCCCAGAACAGGAAAGGGTTCTGCAGTAGTTCAGGCTACGGTGTAAGCAGTTCAATCCTTAAAATGCAGTTGACTGTGATATCCCAGGCAATGATGGGAAAAGATGCTGTCTTTTACTTTCTGACTGGCTCCAACAGGAGAATCACAATCCAAATCCCTGGTCTTCTGGAGAAAGGTCATATAGTCATCACTGAATAATTATACAGTCTTTGACACATATCTGGCTTGTGACACTGAACCCTGGTAGACTCAGGACTTCTGTCCATGAAACATGAAGTAATAATGGATAGGGAATGCACCGTGATTGCGGTTCTCTCTAGACTGAGTTCTAAGCTTGAGCAGGCCTTACACAGTACTTGATGTAGTTTGAATGTAGTACATCAATGGCTAATCATAAATAAGACCAGAGGGCATAAGCAAACTGTAATCATCTCAGAGTCCCATGTCATTCCCTGCTGCTGATTCCACATTTACCAGCGCTGACTCCCTTAAAATCACACACCCAGCCCTATGAGAGAGCCCTTACAACCAAATGACAGAGGAGGAAACCCCCCCAACTTAGTTTACATACGCTTTCTTAGTTATGTGGATGCAGGGTGAAAATAGTCTGTAGTTGCATTACAGCCTCACTCAGAGATGACCTTAAAATAGAGTGATAAAGAGAAATCCTCCCATTGGGCAGAGCTTGGAGCAATATAGCTGGTCACCTCTTGTGTATGAAAAGACACAGTCTGAGATTAGAATATGTGTGAATTCATGGGCAGCGTTTAATGGACTGGAAAAATGGCTGAGCACCTGCATGAGGAAAGATTAGACAAGTGGGGGCAAGGATGTCTGAGGTGGAGACAGATATACGGAAATGAGCACAATGTATGATCTTTGTATCGCATGTTATTGTCCAACGGAAAAAATTCATCATCTGCGCTGACATGATGGCAACAGTATCAAAAGTGTCAACTTGGCAGTCCATTGAGTATCATTTCTTCTTGCAATGATTGACACTAATAATATTCATTCTCCTTTTAAAAAATTTTTTTAAAACATGTTTTTCTACAGACAGTGGTCTAACCATGCTGCCCAGGGCTAGTCTTGAACTCCTAGCCTTAAGCAATACTCTCGCTTAAGTCTTCTGAGTTTCTGGGATTGCAGACATGAGCCACCGTGCCCCCGTTCAGAATACCCATTTTTTTACTGATTAATTCCACCCTCACTCAGAGGGACGTGACCCCGTCCTATGAATCATTACACAATAAGCCAATATACAAGTTCATATCATGTCTTTAAATAAACAACTTACAAGTGGATAGAAAAACATTCCATTGGAATTTAAGAAATTATAATTTTTTCTTTAAGGAAGGTATAATGAGGAGTTAGCAACTTACTTAGATATTCAAGGATTTCCAGGCATATTTTTAAAGTTGATATGTGGATTTTATTGTTTTAACATCTGTGCCCTGATTCCAAGCAAGAGCATGACCAATGAATGTGTTTTAAAGTATTTATGAGATCATAATTATCACTATATTTAAAACACTCAGAACTTAACTAAGTCTCTTCAGATTCCTTTGACTTCAGGCAAAATAAATAATCAATTTCTTGACATGAATAAGTGACCAACCAATACTCAAGGTGACTTTCTGGTTTCCCAAAACGGATGAAGCTAATGATTCTGCAGCTTAGTTTCCAATCTGATTTGTTTCTAACTGAAGTTGATAACTCCTTCAGCTACTCAAAAGCGTGCTCTCAGTTGCCAAAGTAGTTAGGTTTTTCTTCTTTAGCTTTAAAAATTATGCATGACTGGTATCTGAATAACAATGGACATTTTAATATCATGGCACTCTAAGAACAGAGAGAGTGATCGTATTTTCGATTGCCTACCAATATTAGGAGTTCATTTGAATCAGATAATTCAATAAAACAATATTTTCCTCAATGTCTTCATATATGAATATTTCTCCAGGTCTTCATGGAACTTTTATTTTATAACATACTGCCAAAAGAAAAAAAGCATTCCTCTTCAGATGTGTGTCAGTAGTGGCTGCACTTTAGGACAATAACTTCCAATTCAATAAATACAATTTCCTTCCACAGAACAAGACCATCGGATGAAATAAGTAGTTGTTATGATGGTTATTAATCCAAATGGTATCACCACGTGAAAGGGCAGCTACCGTTAATATGGATTTTCTGAAATTCATAAGTAGAAAACCCATAGTTGGTTTTCTTATTTTTCTGCCAACTAAACATCCCTGGACAACTCCCAAGTGCTTTCCCACAACTATGAATTTTAATTATTATCACTTCTTTCTTCTTCCTGCCTCCTTATACTCAAATAACTCCCAAGCTTCACATACTATATGCACTCTTTCATTAACTCCCTCCCCCATCTATCCACCTACCTTTACTTTATTAATTTCTCTTTTTCGTATTAGCTTAGCCTGTCTTTCTATCTCCGGTCTCAGTTTCTTTGAGAACTTTTTCTGCCCAGCTAACTACATTCTCTTTCTAAAGCAGTAGTCACTGAATCATTTCCCGTCTGGAAACGCTCAGATGGCGTCCTGTCATCCATAAAACTAGGAACCATATGAAGGGCTCTTGGCAGCATGACCTCACCGGATGTCCAGCCTCAACTCTTCAGGTTCTTGGTTCTCAAAGGACAGTCCCTGGTCCAGCAGGACAAGGTGGTCTTACTGATCAAAGATCCTGACCTTACTTGGCTGAGCGTCTTTGCATAGGGTGATCTTCAGTTCTTTTCCACTCTTCCCATCACCTCATTTTTCAAGAACCCTCTGGAATGTGCGGTCTTCCCCAATACCCACGGATAAATTCCTTCTGTGCTATAGCGGCACTTTACACTTGCTGTTGCTAGAAGACTCATCGCATTTTCTTGAGTCCAAATAAATTTTTCATGAGTTAGTGGATAATAACTAGGATAGAGCACTTAGCACTTTCTCAATAAAGATTTTTTTGAATGAGTAACTCTATGAATAAAAGAATAATTGTCACAGATGTCCCCGTCCTTTCTTCTGTCCTCTCCCACATTTATGCTCATATAAGAATGGTAAATAATAAGCTGAAATCTTCTTGGATAGCGTCTATCTGTGGTCTTTGAATTTTTGTTCTAGAATGACATGTTAACTTTTCTTACCCAGGGTCAGGTGTTGATCTTTCATATGTTCTCTTCAGATCACCTTTCCAAAGCTCACAGTCACCTAAATGTCCCTATTATCCCAGCAACAACAAACTCTTCAATAATATTTATTTTGTTAAATATTAACTTAACTTGTAATTAAAAATTAAATTATCAAATATTAAAACATAACTTCAAGAACTATAGACATTTATTTGCTTACTTATTTACTTTTTCTCTTTTCATTTATTTTAAGGATGTGGGGTACAATTCAGGGTTAGGAATACAAATGTTGATTATGCAGGTACCCTTGTTGATGAGGTGTGCCCCCCTCCACCCGGCAGATTCCCGCTACTGTCAATCCCGCCTCCCCCCACCCCAGCACTTTCCCGCTACTGCCAAACCTTTTCTTACACTATTACAATAATTGCTCAAAGTCCACTTATGAGTGAGAACATGTGATACTCAGTTCTTGTTTCTGTGATAAATCACTCAGTACTATAGACTTTAAGTCCATCCAGGTTGCTGTGAAGTTCATGATTTTGTCCTTCTTTATGACTGCATAATATGCCATCATGTATGTATACCACATTTTTTAATCCAGTCCTCTTTTAATGGGCAACACAGTGGGTTCCATGTTTTTGCTACTGTGAACAATGCTGCAATAAACATACATATGCAGGTAGCTTTATCACAGAGTGATTTGAGTTCTTTCAGGTATATTCCCAGTAAGAGGATTGCAGGTCATATGGAAAGTCGATTTTTAGATCTTTTAGGAATCACCACACTGTTAACTATAGACATTAAAAAATTATTTAATATTTGCTTCATTTTTTTTAATTTGAAAAATACATTTTTAGAGATAAAGTAAATCTTAATTTAGTGTTATACTCTGCCATTCTGCTGTGTTGCCATTGCACAGCCCTGATGAGAAGCAACCTGTATCATGACTCCAATTCACTTATTTTAAAGCTTTACATACACACACACACTCACATGCACACACATGCACACACGGCATACACACACACACACACACACACACACACACACACACACACACACACAATAAATGTCAATGGCCCACTGTATTTGTGGGTTCCACATCTTGAGATTCAGCCAACCACAGATAGAAAATGTTTAGGAAAAAAAATTTTAAATAACATGCAAACAAAAAATAATACAGCTCTTTAAAACACAGTATAGTAACATAACATTCACACTGATTAGGTATTATAAGTAAACTAGAGATGATTTAAAGTGTACAGGAAGATGTTCATAGTTTATAAGCAAATACTGTGTCATTTTATATAAGAAACTCAAGCACCTATGGACTTGGGTATGGGGGTGAAGGAAGTTCTGGAAGCAAGACCCCGCAGATGCCAGGGGAATCAGTATAGCATTGATTTAAATTGAGTACGACCAATTTACAAATACAGAAGCTTCTTTCACACCAAAGTTAAAAACTGTTAAGTGGGACCATTGTGAGTCAGGGACTATCGGTATAGCTTTTTGAGTGTGATTGTTTTTAATTTATATAAATAAGATCGGTATAGGCATATTGTCACATTCAAAATATGTTTAATGCCTATTCCTATATAACTATTGAGATCAATTTTTTATTACCTGATATATAAGGGAAACTAAATTCTATCTAACTTTATATTAATTAGTCTTTTTGAAGATTATTTAGACCACATATATTTTTATATGTTCGCAAATATTGTTGCAATAAACATTTTAGTGTACCTGTGCAAAGTTTATTTAAATAATATTAGACACTTGTAAGTACACACAAATGCATACATGCATACATGCATATCTGATAATTTTTTATTCTAATTGATACTTTTGTTCTTTAAATTTTATACTAATTTACATTTCTACACAAAATTCTAAGCATTATTATACACATCGTAAATACATTTTCCTAGTAATCCTGTTTCCTTTAACTACGAGTATGATGCTTTGTTGTTATATAAGCCTGAAATTAATGAACTCAAATTGCACTGTATTTCTTCTTTGATTAGTGATTTTTTATTTTCTTCTTGAAATAAATATTCCTTGCCTTGATGCCATAAATATGTTCTTTATCATTTCTAATAAGTTTGATTTTACCTCTTCTATATTTTGCTATTAAATTCACCTTCAAATTTTTTGTTTGTAATGTGGGAGGAATATTATTTTTATTTGGATCTATATCACACCTGTCACATACTTATATATGTTAGAGGGATTTCTTAAGTTCTTAGATTCTTTATCTCATTCAGACATCATTACTTTATTAAAATGTTAAACATTTGATTGACATAAAATATAATGTATGTTTCAAATGTGCAAGTTGATAACTTTTTCCACCACACTGGTCAAGAAATAGCATAGAACATAGAAGTTCTTTTCAAGCCTTCTCTTAGTAATTATTCCAAAAGGTAAACACTTTTTAAATTTTAACACTAAGTATACCTATAATCATAATTAATATAAAATTGGATTTAGCCCAACTATTTTAAAAAATTCTTAGATTTCATACAATAAAACCAAACCAAAGATAATTAGTTATGTTTTGCTCAAATTACATGTATATTTTATATAAGGTTATTAAAAGAAAAAGATAAACCAGGAATATCCTAATCAAAATATATCTGATTAATATTGTTAATATAAAAAATGAAAATTAAAGAAACAAGCAGATGAATTTTTAGAACTATGAATTCGTTTTTAATTTCATTTAAAATGGACATAAACCAGGCTCGGTGACTCAGCCTGTAATCCCGCTCCTTTCAGAGGCTGAGGTGAGTGGATTGCCTGAGCCTGCGAGTTCAAGACCCACCTGGACAACTTGGTGAGACCTCATCTCTACAATAAATCAAAAATCAGCCGGGCATGGTAGCGCACGCCTGTAGTTCCATCTACTTGGAAGGATCGCCAGAGCCCAGCAGGTCGAGGCTGCGGTGGCTGGGAGCGGCCACTGCACTCCAGTCTGGGCAACAGAGTGAGACTCCAACTCAAAAAATAAAAATAAAAATAAAAAATAAAATAAAATGGACATAAATAGAAGCATGCAGTATGTATGCATCTGTCGTCTTCTACTCTGCTGTTGAATACAGCAGCAGTTTGTGCATTTTCATCAATTTATAATAATGAATTCTATGAATATATCAAAATTTATTTATCCATTTTTGTGTTGATAAATTTATTATTTTAGAGTTGTGAGGTACATGTGAGAACTTGCTACCTAAGTAGAATTTATTTATCCATTTTTGTCTCCACTTTGGGCTCACATGAATGTTGCACCTAAAAGAATTTTGGTATATATATTTTTTATGAATATGTGCTGACATTCTATGGGGTGTATACCTGGCAGTGGGACTGCTGGGAAGGGTTTACTTGGCTTTAGTAAATCTGTAAAACAGATTTCTGAGGAACTGACTGATTTACACTCCCACCAGTAGGATATGATAATTTGAGGATTAAAGAATTATTTTTGCTTTGCTTTTGTATTTTAATGTAGTCATTCTGATAGGTAACCGTCAACATCAGATTGTAGTTCTATAATAACCAATGATATAAAGCACATTTTCACACTTAATAGCAATTTTGATAGACTTGTGGGTGTGTGTGTTGCTCAAAAAGTTGTGGCCATTATTTGACAGACTTTTTGTAAAGTGCTTTCTTTTCAGTCTTTTGTCCAGTTTTATTTTCTTTTTTGCTTGTTTATTAGTGATTATTAGAAATTCAAAATTTTTCTCTCTGCAGTGGGTTGATTCTCACACTTTTTTTTTCACTGTTAATACTATATATCGACAAGTAGAATCTCTTCATTTTAGCATAATTCAATCTATTAATTATTTTATTTAGAGCTAGAACCTTTTATGTTTAAAAAAAAAACTTAACTTACGCCAAGATTATAAAAATGTCCTCATCTGTTATCTTCTATACATTTTACTGTTTTGTCATTTATATTAGATGTACAGTACATCTCAAATTAATTTCTATGTCATGTGTAAAATAGAAATTGATGCTTTTTATATGAATAGTCAATCAATAAAGAATAATTTATTGTCTATTAATTTTCCTTTCATTGTTCTATTTTTGTATTTTGACACTAATTCTACATTGTCTTTCTTTCAATTATTTTATAAAATATCTTGACCTCTGCAAGTATAAGTTGTTCAGTTTGTTTCTCCAGTTGTTTTACCTATTTTTGGTCTTTTGCTTTTCCATATACATTTTAGTTTCAACCTTAAATTTTTCACAAAATAATGCGGCTTAGATTATAATTAAGATTGTATTACTACAATCAATATGTCATAAATTGATTATGGGAAATCAATATAAGGAAAGTCATAACTTTATTTTATTGAGTTTTGTTTTTTTAATTGCTGAACATGTAATATAGTTTTATTTATTTAGGTTTTTTATATATTGTCTCAAATATTTTATTTTATTTTATTTATTATTATTAATTTAGAGTTGTGAGGTACATGTGAGAACTTGCTACATAAGTAAATTGCATGCAGGTGAGGTTTGGGCTTCTAGAAAAGTCCTCTCTTCCCCTGGTAGTGGACACGTAACCCAATGTGTACCTTAAGCCCCTTCCTTCCTCTTCCCACTAGCAGTGCCCAGGTGTCAGTTGTTCCCACCTCTGTGGTCATGTGCCCAATGTTAGGATCCACTTATGAGTGAGAACATGCAGTATTCAGTTTTTGATTTCTGTGATAATTCACTTAGAATGGTGATTTCCAGTTGCATCCATGTTGCTGCAAAGGACATGATTTTGTTATTTATGGCTGCATAGTGTTCCACCTTGTATAGGTGCCGCCTTTTCTTTACCCAACCCACTTCTGAAGGACATCTGGGTTGATTTTGTAATTTTGCAACTGTGAAGTGTTGCAATAACCATATGTATGCAGGTGTCTTTTGATAGAGTGATTTGTGCTTTCCTGGGTATATTCCCAGTAGTAGGATTGCTAGATGGTATAGTAGCTCAATTTTTAGTTCTTTGAGAAAATGACACGCTGTTTTCCACAAAGGATGAATGAGCTTACAGTCCCACTACAGGGTAGAAGCATTCCCTTTTCTCTGCAGCCTCACCAACATTTGTTGTTTTTCTGACTTTTCGATGATAACCATTTTGACCAGTGATAGGAAGTATCTCATTGTAGTTTTGATTTGCATTTCTCTGTTAATTAGTGATGCTGAGCACTTTTTCATGTCTGTTGGCTGCTTGTATGTCTTTCTTTAAGAATTGTCTGTTTATGTCCTTTGTCCACTTTTTAAGGGTATTATATGTTTTTTATTATTATTTCCTATCGATGCACTTGAGTACCTTGTAGAACCTGCATGCCGGGCCTTGGTCGTCAGATACACACCTTCCAAATATATTTTTCCATTCTGAAGATTGTCTCTTCCCTCTCTTCATTGTTTCTTCTACTGTATAAACACTTTTTTACCTTGATAAGGTCCCAAATATCAGTCTTAGTTTTTGCTGCATTTGCTTTTGAGGACTTGGTCAGGAATCCATCACCTACTTTGAAGTCCAGGAAGATGTTCTCTACATTTTCTTTTAAGTACCTTATAGTTTCATATTTTAGCTCTTGATCCAATTTTGAGTTAATTTTTACATAAGATGATAAATAATGGTCCAGTTTCATTCTTCTGCAAGGTTAGTCAGCTTTCCCAGCACCATTTGCTGGTACTAATACCATGTTGTCTTAGTTACTGTAACCTTGTAGTTAAGTTTGAGGTCTGGAAATATGATGCCTCCAGCTTTGTTCTTTTTGCTGAGGATTGCTTTAGCTATTCGATCACTTTTTGCTTCCATGTGGTTTTTGTATTTTCTTTCCTAGGTCTGTGAAAAATAATGCTGGCAATTTGATGGGGATAGCATTAAATCTGTAGATTGCCTTGGATATGATAGACATCTTGACTATATTGATTTTCCAATGTTCTGTGTTCTGTAGTTCTCATTGTAAAGCTCTTTCACATCTTGGTTAGGTAGATGCTGAGCTATTTGATTTTTTGTGGCTATTGTAAAGAAGATTGTGTTTTTTATTTGGTTCTCAATGTGCTTGTTTTTGGTGTATAGAGATACAACTCTTTTTTTTTTGCATTGATTTTGTATCCCAAGAATTTACCAAAGTCGTTTATCAGTACAAGGAGGTTTTCTACAGACTCACTAGGGTTTTCTAGGTATAAAATCATATCCTCTGCAAAGACGAATAGTTTAATTTCCTCTTTTTTATTTATTTGGATAACTCTAATTTCTTTCTTCTGCCTTATATCTATGGCTAGGATTAAAAGTACTATTTTAAATAGGCGGGGTCAGAGTGGACATCCTTTTCTTATTAGAGTTCCCAGGGAGGGGAATACTTTCAGTTCTGCCTATTAAGCATGATGCTGACTTCAGGTTTGTCATAGATGGCTCCTATTTTGTGGAATGTTTCTTCAATCCATAGGTGTTTGAGGGTTTTTATCAAAAAGGCATTTTGAAAAAGAATATGTTACTGAACCTAAATTTTTTTTTAAAAGGCATATTGGACTTTATCAAATACTTTTTCTGCATCTAATGAGATAATCGTGTGGTTCTCGGTTTTACCTGTTTATGTGAGGAATTTACCACTCTTGAGTGGCATGTTCTGTTTATTCACATCTAAGATAATTATTGATATGCAGGGTTTTGTTTCTGTCATATAGTTTTTAAAAGACTACTTTGCTTTTTTAATTTACATATGTTGAACCAGGTTTGTATTCTGGGAATGAAGCCCACCTGGTCATGATGGATAATCCTTGAAAAGTGCTGTTAAATGAGTCTTGCTAGACTTGTTGAGAATTTTTGTGTCTATATTTATCAGGAAATTTGGCCTGTAGTTTTCATCCCTTGTTGGATCTTTGCCAATTTTTGGTTTAGGATGACATTGGCCTCACAGAATGAGCTAGGGAGAATTCCTTTTTTCTCTATGATCTGGAATATTTTCAATAGAATTGGTAACAGCTCTTCTTTGTATATATTGTAAAATTCAACTGAGAAGTCATCTGGCCCAGGGATTTTTTGGGGGGAGGTTTCTTATGATGAGTCAATTTCTTGGATTATTGTTAGTCTGCTTATCATTTCAATTTCTTCCTCTTTCAGTCTTGGGAGGTTATGTGGTGCCAGAAACTTCTCCATTTTTTCTTGTTTCTCTAGTTTATTTGCCTATAAACCTTCATAGTAATCTTTGATAATATTTTTCATTTCTTCAAGGTCAGTTGTAACAACACCTTTTTTTGTTTCTAATTGTGTTTATTTGAGTTTTTCTCCCCCTCTTTTTTTTTTTTAATCAATCTGGTTAAGGGTCTGTCAATCTTATTTATCCTTTAAAAGAACCAACTTTTCAACTCTTTGATTCTTTGTATAAATGTTTTTATCTCTATTTAATTCAACTGTGACTTTGCTGTCATAATTTCCAATTTTCTAATTCCAAAATGGCTTTCTAGCTTCCTTAGGAAAAATGTTAGACTGTTTACTTGAGAGCCTCTATTTTTCATATGTATGTGAAATGTAAATTTCCATCTCAGCACTAATGTCATGGTATCCCAGAGGTTTTTGGTATTTTGTGTTTTCATTTTCATTTGTTTCCAAGAATCTTCTTACTTCTGCCTTGATTTCTGTGTTAATCCAAAATCTTCAGAAGCATGCTATTTATTTTAAAGGTATTTGTGTGTTGTAGGGTGTTCCTATTGGTGATGATATTTATTTTTTATTCCACTGTGATCTGAAAAGTTGCTTGATATAATTGTGACCTTTTGAAATTTGTTTATGCTTGATTTATGTCTGAGTATGTGGCTAGTCTTGGAATATGTTCTATGTGCTGATTAGAAAACTATACATTCTGTGTTTGTTGGGTGAAGTATGCTGTAGATGTCTATTAGATCCAATTGGTTGAGTGTCAAGTTAAGTTTCTAGATTTTCTGATAATTCTTGATGATCTGTCTAAGGCTGTTAGGAGGTATTAAACTCTCTAATTATAATTGCATGACTGCTTATTTCCTCTCTTAGTTTTAACAATTATTTCATAAATCTGGGTGCTTCTATGTTGAATGTATATGTATTCAAGCCAGATATTTCTTGCTGATGAACTGAACATTTTATTATTATGTATTGTCCTTCAGTGTCCTTTTAAGCTTTTATTGGTTTAAAGTCTCTTTCTTTGATATATGAATAGCTACACCTGATTTTTTAATTTTTTTGTTTTCCATTTTCCTGGTAGATCATTCTCCAGCCCCTTACCTTGAGACTATGGGTATCATTTGCAGTGACATGCATTTTCTGAAGGCAGCAGAAGGATGAATCATACTTCTTTATCCAATTTGCCACTCCATACCTCCTGAGTGGCACATTCAGCCCATCACATTTAAGTTAATTATTAATATGTGAGAGATGTTTTGCCATACTGTTTTTAAAAGAATGCTTTTATTTTTTAGGTTTGTGGTTGATTTGTATGGTCTGTAAGCACTGTGCTTGTCTATGCTTTTGCAATAGGTAGAATTGTTTTTTCATTTCAGTGATTAGCACATTCTTAAGTATTTCCTGAAGGACTGATCTGGGGGTGGTATATTCTCTCAGGGATAGGGTGCCTTGAAAGTATTTTAATTCTTCTTAACTAATGAAGATTAATTTGGTGAAGTAGAAAATTCTTGTCTAAAATTGCTTTTCTTAAAAAATGTTAAAGATTGGTAACAAAGAACTGAGTACCACATGTTCTCACTCATAAGCAGACGCTGAACATTTACCACAATATTATAAGAAAGGGATGAGCAGTAGTGGAATACTCCCCGCCTGGGGGGGGGAACACAATATAAATAAGGGTACCTGATCTCAAACTAGGTGAGGTGAGGACCAAAGTTAGACCCCAACTTTATCAGTATGGTGACCACACTTATATACCTAATTCTGAATTATACCCCACATCTTTAAAAGAGAGAGAGAGAGAGAGAGAGAGAGAGAGAGAGAGAGAGAGAGAGAGAGAGAGAGAGATAAATTCTAAAACATTAAAGATGCGGACCCATCCCTTCTGGCTTGTAGGTTTCTGCTGAAGAGTCTGCTGCAATTCTGATGGGTCTTCCTCAGTAGGTGGTCCATCCCTTCTCTTTTGCTGCTTCGTTGTCACCTTATTGAGATTGATGTTTATGTGTCTTTGGGATTGTCTTTTCATAAAACACCTCACAGGAGTTCTCCGGATCTCTTGTGTTTGCATTGCAACCTCTCTGGTGAGATACAGGAAATTTTCTTGAATGACCTCTTGGACGGTTCGTTCCATGGTGTTCTCAGTTTCCCCTTCTCTCTCAGTGATGCCAATCAACCATAGATTTGGTCTCCATACATAATTCTAAAACTCTCGTAATCTTTGCTCCTTCTTTCTAAGCCCTCTCTCTCTCTCTCTCTCTCTCTCTCTCTCTCTCTCTCTCTCTTTCTCTCTCTCTCTCTCCTGTCTCTCTTCCCTCTCTCTCTTCCCAAACTAGGTTAGTTCAATAGTTTGATTTTCAAGCTCTGAAATTCTTTCCTCTGTTTTCTGCTATTCAGGATTCTCATTGTGTTTTGAAATTTCAGGAAAAAAATTATTCATTTCAAAGAGTTCAGATTGGTCTTTTCTTGTAATGTCCATTTCTACTTTCACTCCCTGCACTGTTTTAATTGCCTGAATGATCTATGAGTTCACCTTCTTGTGGATTTCCTTGAGTGTCTTTTCCATTCATAGGCTGAATTCTACTTCCGTCTTCAGGGACAGGTCATTCTTAATGGGTTTTGTGTTTTGTCATTTGGCAAGCTCTTTAGTCTTTTAGTGGGTATTGACTCATTAAGACTTTGGGGCTTACTGACTTTTTATTTTCCTTTTGTCGGTTCTTCCTCATCTGTGAGGGCAGACTTTCTTCTTTTTTATTTTTTGTTTGCTGTTTTTTTAATTAAATAAGGTTGCTACTGATGAGGGGTGGCTGTCTTTTGTTTTATTTTGTTGTTGTTATTGTTGATTGCCTGCCATTCCTCCTTTGGCCCCCTTGTGTGTGAGCAGGGGGAGAAACAGTAGCAATCTGGTGTGGAGAGAGGGGCCATCTGAAATTGCTTCACTGGTGCAGTCTGGCAGAAATGGGGTGAGATCATTTCTCCACTTCAGAGTCTCCCCCTTCCCTCCAGGACAGACTATAGGGGTAGCCTTCTCCCAAGACTGCTTGTCTCCCCAGTAGGACTGGCAGGCATCTGGGTGGAGTCCTGTGGCTTTACTTTGGCTCAGGCACTCTTGGGGCATGGATCAACCTCCTCCCATTCAGGCAGGATGACCTCTTTTGCCCAAAGGTAGAGGGGAAGCAGTGGGAAGTTGTTATTTCTTCCTCTGTTCATGGGTGGGCAGATCCACTTCTACCACAGTGCTGTGCCAGGTGCCCCACCTCTCAGACCCCTGCCTTGCTCTGTGAGATAGGTTATAACTACAATGGCAGCTCCCTGAGACCAAGCTGCATCTGCAGTCCTGGCAGGGCGGCAAGGGCAGAGAAACTCCTCTGAATTGGTTGTGTTGCTCATGTTGGATGCCAAGGAGGGAAGCAGGGGAGCATCCTCACATGGCACAGACCACACCTACAGGGTGTTTTCTGCTGAGGGTCTCCTTAGCACCTACAAAATGGTACTCCTGGGAACTGAGGTTTCCTGGGTTCCATGTGAGACCTGCCAGTTTCTCTCTCTCTTCACAGGGTAGCCCTCTGCATCTGGCCAGTGCAGGAAGGATGCAGGGGGACGTTCTTGGAATGTCTCTCCCTTGTCTGAGACTGCAGAGGTTCACATGAGCAATGCAAAGTAGAAAAGCTGTCATTCTCACTCACCCTCTCTGTCTCCAAAGGTGCTATCTCATTCTTGCATCGGGGACACCTCCAGGGATATCCATCCTTTGTGTCTATAGGTGACTGTATGGCAAACATCAACTTTGGTTTTTAGGTCAAGCCCCAAAGCCCTAGGTTCATTCCTCCATATAAGCTTCTTTATAGAGCTGCAGTCATGCAATGTCTTCAGTTGGCTTTCCTGACCCTCCCCTCAGTAATATTTTATAATATTCCATGTTAATGCCTTGAAATCTTTTAAAAAATTTTTTCTAGAGTTATATTATGTTATTATAAATCAAATCTTTTTTGAAATTTTATGTTCTATTTTTTTGTGATTATACACGTATAAGAATTATTCTCCTTTATTGATCTTGAATCTAGTTATCTTACTAGATTCTCCCAGTAATTTTAATAAGTAATCTATAGATTTCTTTGGGTTTCCTAAGTATACAATCAGATCATGAATGGGAACTAAATTATAGTATGTTAACTTTCTGCAAATAAATTTTCTCACTTATTTTGCTACTATTGTGAATTAATTCTTTTAAAATTTTAAAATGTTGAGCTAATCTTGTATTCCTGGAAATAAAATCAATTTATATACAATGTATCATCTTATAACATATCCCTGGATTAAAATAGCTAGTATCAAGTCAAGGATTTTTTGTATCTCTGATTATGAGAAAGATTTGTTTGCAATTATCCTTTATTATAATATCTTGACTAGCTTGGGATTCAAGTTTATCCTAACCTCATAAAGGGACATGGGTAATTTTTTCCTATTAATTATGGATTCATCTTTAAATAGATATAGGACTATTCAGAGTTTTTATTTCTTCTTATATCTTTTTTGTTAAGTTGTATTTTGGGGAGATTTTGTCCTCTTATCTAAATTTTCAGACTAATTTATCTATAATTGCTCATAATATCTCTGTATTATTCGCTTTTCATGTATGTAGGTCCTGCTATGGATGATTTGTGCATTACACATGCTTTTTCTAGTATCTTGTAGTAGTTTATTAAATGTATTGGTCTTTTAAAAAGAGCAATATTTTGCTGATTTTCTCAATTTTGAATATATTTTCTCTTAATAATTTCCTGTCGTCTATTTTTTTACAATTAGTTTCTTGCTCTTTTACTAACATCACTGATATAGTTTCTCTTTCTTGGTTTATTTTTAAAAAATAAAATCACACCTTTTTTTCTTTCTTATATGGTCAGTATTTTCATCTTCATCAATATGTGTGGCAGGCAAAATAATGAGTTCCCCAAAGATGTCAATGTCCTAATAGCTGAAAACTGTAAATGTGCCACCGTACTGGGCAGAAAGAATCCCAAAGGTGGGATTAAATTAGGGAAATTGAGGCCATCCTGGATTATCTATGTGGGCCCAGAGTAAGCACAAAATGTCCTCATAAGAAAGAGCAAGAGGCAAAAGAGTCAGACAAAGAGATGGGACGATGAAAGCAGAGGACAGAGAGGTTAAAAGACGCTACACTGGTGGCTTTGAAGGTGGAAATAAGAGCCATGACCTAAGAAAGCCAAATGGAGTCAAGAGGCTGAATAAGGCAAGGTAAAGGCTTCTCCCCTGGGGTACAACCAAAACATCATCCCTGCCCACATCTGGACTTCAATCCGGTGAGAATTATTTTGAAATTTCTGACCTCCAGAACTGTAAGACAACAAATGTGCTGTTTTAAGTCCCTAAATTTGTAGTAATTTCTAACAGCAGTAACGGGAAACTAATACAACATGTTTGAACGTTTGATTGCTGTTGCTAAAGTTCTATTTTGAACAGTACTTTTTTCACATAGTATATTGTTTTCCTCAACTATATCTTTAGTGGTTCTTTTCAAATAGGTGGATGAGTAAAACACTTTTATAGTCTTTATATTTCTCAAATTCTTGACTCTGAGCCCACCATATAATATAATGGTTTACCTGGTGCAAAGGATTTTAAACGGAACACTTTAAAGATAACAGTTCATTGACCTTGTTTATTTTTAGTGAAAAATTTCTGTTGTCAATGTAATTGTTATTACTTTGCGGAAAATCTGCCTTCTTCTTCCTTTAATAGATATTTAAAATTATTTTCTCTTTATTTTTGGTATTAGCAGAGATTTTTTTTCTCTCCCCTTTTTAAAGGCAGTTGTATTCTTTAACATAAAAATACATTTTAACCTGTCCTTCTCTTGTATTTGAAAGGGAGAGGAAAGATTTGTTTTGTTTTTGTTTTTTATATTTTTTATTCCCCCTCGGTCATATGAACCTAGAGTGATTTGGAGATATTTAAATGAGAAGTGGAATAGACTTCCTAAAATATGAAATTTATTGAAACACATATTTTATTAATTTTAGCACACTTATGCATTCTTTGGTTGCTGGTAAATGCCTCATTGGTATTGTTGCAAACATTTTTTAGTATGTCTTATTTTGTCCTGATCTTTTCCCACCTTATTATTTTTTCTAAAGACTCTAAATATTTTAATATGTAGGTAAAATGCATGGTAATACTTCAGCTTACAATTCTAACACATTCTTTTAAATTGTGTTGACAGACACACATGTCCTAAGCTATTTTATAACCTCAGCTGATTGTTAAGGAAAATGATATTATCTTTTAAAAAACAAAGTGAAGAAAGCAGAAGACAAAATAAAATGCTTTGCAACCCCTGGCATGGTATTCACGTTTTCTGAAGATTTTTGTAAAATATAGATAATACTGACTTTGCAAAATTGTTGTAAGAGTTAAATGAAATAATTATGTAAAAATAATTATCTGCAGTTAGCAGACTTTTCACATATGCACGTATGTGCAAGCATACACATTAGGTCTTCCTTCTTTATGAAAATATAAATTATTGCAATAAAATTATTGTTTCCTAAATTGCATAGTACTAAAAGAATAATTCGTCTTTTCAAATTATGAGATGCATATATTTTTTTGTTTTCAGAGCAAGTGGATGTATAGCACCAATTTATGTAGATAACATATATGAGACTAGCTCAAAAATATCTTAGGCCAAAATGCTCAGGACTGTGTTGGGACAAATGCAAGCACACTGGACAAGGAGAAGGGGTTGATCATTACACCCTCCCTAGCTTGGATGCTCCCTCAGACCCCAGACACTCTCATTTAGCTGGATTTTGGGCTCTGAAATGCTTCCCATTCATCTTTAACAACCTCACTGACAAAATCCTCTTTTTAGCAATTGCCTGATGTCATTAGTTGCCATAGAAAATACTGTGTATGAATCCAAACAAAAAACGAGACAAAAATCATGGCCTACAGAGTCATAAACGTGCAGTTAAGATCCTGTGTACTACCAATTGTAAACTCATAAGCTACCTACATCTGTTCCTCCTTTTTAAAAAAATTAAGATGACAGAAATAACAGCCTCCTGCAATAATTATGAGGAATAAATGAGACAGCGTGTATGAAAACGGACCATATGTGAGATGTGGTCAAGAGATACAGCTTGCAGAACCTAATCTAAGGCGTAAAGTACTTAGCAAACTAGGCACTAAATGGAAAATAGTTCAAATGCAATACAAGCACTGAATATGACTTATGAGTTATAAAACTGTATAAATGTTGACTGCTACAATATCTAACATCTTTCACAGCTCTTTTTGACATTTTTTAAGATTCAGTTTTGATAGAATGTCCTAGCCACATACACTGCCAGGGTACGGGCAACCTGTGGAAACTGAAAATCAGTCAGAAATGTAGTGAGAAGGAATTGGTGTGACTAAGGCCTTTAAGAGTCACACAAATCACATAGAGGGCGAATCTTCTATTTTTACTCTCATCAGACAAATGCTTGCACCAGCACTTACCACAGCCTCCTTAACAAATTTGTTGTAATTCAAACCTTAATGACATTCAGTGCAACATTTTACAGAAATTAACAGCTCTTCTCGACAACTGGCAGCCTGCATTTTATATGGCACTAATATGCAGCTAAGTAGTTTGGGCTACTCAGACATCTGGCCTACGTGAAACAGCTGGAAAACACAGCTATTAACCTTTTGCTTACAGTGAGAGGCATTCCTACAGATGCTAAAACGTTATGATAGACTCAGAAATGCCTCATAATGGTTCAGACAAATTTTCTAATTACAGATGATAGCGTTATGCCTTCCTTTTCTCATCAGCAAGGAGGAGAAGTCTGTCTAGTTTTTCCTATTTTATCGATATCACTTTGTGTACCTGTTATTCAATTTAAGCTCATCAGATTCAGGCAGAGAAGAGCTTTATAGACAAAAACATTATACCATACCTAAAACCAAAGAAGAACTGTCTTAACCATTGAGAACATTTGATTAAAGAGAAATTAAATTAACATATAAGAAATGTAGGGAAACACAACTAATGTGTGATGAAAGCTAGTCAGATATATGTTAACCATTTAATTATTTTTACTTGTTAAGCTTCAGTGAAATGTTGTAGAAGAAGAAAGGAAGTGAAGCATGGAAATCTTGTGTAAATTGTCCAAAATCACAGTCAGAACTTGGCAATTCTGAGATTAGAATCGGAGAAACCTTTATGGAATCTTCCAAACAGGCACCTAAATGTGTCACCTTCTAATTTTTATCCATAAAATTTTCAAATCTAGTTAAATTTTAAAATGTTCTATATAAACTCTGTACAGTAGTATATTTGCCTGAAATGCCAAGGCTTGGATATTTTTGGATCTTTAATGTGCCTCAATGATTATTTACCTCATAATAAGTAATAAAGGATAATATCATCTAATATCCTGATTAAATTAAAACATAGCACCACCTCTCAAAATTCCCACTGCCTTACATTCACCACTTATTTTGAGCACCTACACTGTGCTTGGCAGTGGACAGGCCCCAGCAACTTGATATTGATGAAAGCTATACATATTTGCAATCATCTTGAAACTTACAGACCAGTAGAAGAGACAGACATTAATCAAACATCACATAAACAAATGTAACGCTATAACCATGAAAAGTCTTCTGCTGAGAGGCATGTGTTTTATAAGAGCTCATAACATGAGAAATTTATCTCATTTGTGAATTTGGGAATGGTGTAGAAGATGTCATAACCAAGCTAAAACCCAGAACAAAGTAGAAACGAATTGATGTGTGTATGAGAAATAGAAGAAGGGAGCACAGCATCTTAGGTAAAGAGACTCATATGTGTAACTACCCTGTTCAAACACATCTAAAAAAGCTAGGGGTAGCTGGAATGCAAAGGGAAAAGAGGAAGGATCAGAGCTTAATGAGCTTGGGGAAGTAGGCCAAGGTTAGAACATCTGGAGGCTTAAAAATTATAATGACTTTTTTCTAAGAAAAAGGGAAATTCATTAAAGTATTTTAAACAGACAGTTGATTGGTGACATGACTCAGTCAGCAGCTGGAAAGGTTCCTGTTTTTGTAGTGTGGAGAAAGGACTCCTGAAGGAAGAAAGGGCAGGGGAAGATGATAACTTGAACTGTGCTGATGGCTTGAGGATACAAATCAAAAGACTGGATACGAAAGAATTTCGGCGCCAGTAATGACTCCACACCCGGCCAGGACCAAGAGATTTATTAAAGGGGCTGTTACAGAGAGGATCTGTAATGGAGGGAAAAAAAAGAGAGAGAGTTTCAGGGAGGGGGCTGTATTTATTAGCCTGACAGGGGCCGGAAGGGGCCGTGCTATGTTTCTATTGCAGGAGCTGCATGGGAGTAGGGTGGGGCTGATGCCGTGTTATAGTCCTATTGGACGCATAACAAAGCTGGCTAAGGAATTGGAGACTTGCAGGTTTGAACTTCGCACCGCGGGAAATTGTGCACACAGAAGCCGAGACCTAGGGCCTTTGTTGTCGGGTGTGTCCTCACCATGCTCGGCACCATTTTGGGAGCTGCCCCTCTGGTCACTTCCTGCACCCTTCAGGATAATGGATTGGATTTGGGGAGTGTGGAAGTAAGAGTTTCAAGGAGGATACTTCAACTCTTGGTTTGCGTATCAGGATGCGTGGTGGTATTATTCATTAAGCTCCCAGGAAATAGGAGAAGAATCCTGTATAAAGGGAAGTCCTTGAGTTCATTTTTGGCATATTTGAGACACCCAACTGGGGATGTCACGCAGTCATCTGATATGTGTGTTACACAGCAAAGGATCCTGAGATAGAAACATAAATTTGTGAATAATTCTTATTTGAAGCCCCATGCATGTTTAAGGCTGTTTAGGTAAAGAAAACCAAGACAAAGGCATAAAGAAGTTAGTTTATTGCACAGGGACACACCATAGGAATACACCACTTCAGAAAGCACCAGTTTCATGTTGTGAATGAGCCCCTTAGAGTTGCTTCATGTGACTGCCATGGAGAGAGGCTTGAAGATCTGATGACTGGGGAAAGAAAGACAAGTCTGAAAAGTAAGTACCTGACCAGAGAAATATGAGGAAATATGGATAATGTACAGCTATGGAAGACAAAGGAAGTGACTACTTCAAGAAGAAGGGGAATGCAAAAAGTTGCAATTACTGCTGAAAAGTCAAATAAGATGAGGCTCTAAAAGACATCAGAATCCTTACAAGAATGGTCTCTGTGGAATTCTGGGATAGAAGCCAGATTGGAGTAGGTGAGGAGTGAGCAGGAGCCTTACCTGTTACTGTCAACACTTTGAACTCTCTACAAGCACTCATTACACTACACTGAGCCTATATTCTTGTCGACCTTTCAACTCCCCTGACAGTTTCCCAGTATTGTCAATCCCTTTCTTAAAGTATTATAATTGTTCAAGGTCCGCTTATGAGTGAGAACATATGGTACTCTGTTCTTTGTTTCTGTAATAGATCACCGAGTATGATCGACTCTAAATCCATTCAAGTTGCTGAGAAGGTCATGTTTGTCCTTTATGGCTGCATAATATTCCATTGAGTGTATGTACCACATTTTTTTTATCCAGTCCAGCTTCGATGAGCAACATGGTCAGTTCCATGTTTCTGCTATTGTGAGTAGAGCAAATCAAAACCACATTAAGATACCATTTAACCCCAGTAAGAATGGCCATCATTCATAAAACAAACAGACGCTGGCGAGGATGTGGAGAAAAAGGAATGCTTCTACACCGCTGGTGAGAATGCAAACTAGTGCAACCTCTTTGGAAGACAGTGTGGCGATTTCTGAAAGAACTAGAAATTGAGCTTCCATATGACCCAGCAGTTCCCTTATTGGGAATATACTTGGAGGAACTGAAATCATTCTACAAAAAAGATACCTGCACACGTATGTTTGTTTCAGCTCTATTCATAATATCACGAACTATTTTGCCTGCTTGTGTGCCCTTCCCTTAGACTCTTTCATGGGAAATTTCTTGACTTTTTTTCTGGTCTTTATTCAAATGTCACTTTGTTTTCTGAGAGGCCTACCTTGTAAACAATCTGAAATTTCATCACTGCCATCCCATTACAATGCTGACTGGCCTCTTTGCCTGTTTGTATTTTTTTTCCTTTAGTACTTAACACTTTCAAACATACTTTATTTATCTCACATAGCTTTTTTTTGTCTTCTCCATTAAAATATAAGTTCCATGAGGAGAGACCTTTTAATGTATGATTTTTACTGCTATATCTCCAGGTCTGAAATACTATCCTATGCAGAAAAGTACTTGATAGTAAGTGCTGAATAAATGGAAATTTCCGTGTTTGACAAAGTGCTTTATATATAACAGATACACGGTAAGTTCACAAATTTTTTTATTATAACCAAATCATATTGTTAATTACTAATATTGCATTGAATACAATAATGCAACTAAATTTTTAAAATTCTGTTTCCTTGTCATTAATTTCTAGTGTTTATCTGTAATCCATCAAATTGCAGTATAGTTATTATGGTGAAATATTTTGAAGCAATTTAAAACTATACGGTTTTGCTGGCCATCCATATCAGTCTTGAAATTAGACTGATGTAATTCTATGCATTCATTTGCATCTAATGCCTTTCCTGGAGCATCAGAGTAAAGAAAACTGTTTTTATTAAATTCCCTAAAAACAAGCCTAAAAAATGAGCATCCTACAAGTATAAAATTCATTTGTATTTCATCTCATTCCAAGCATGAGCCTGGCTTCACTAAGAAGAAAAGAAAGATAATGTCATACTCTGGACTTGACTAAGAGGTAGATTAAACAATTAGGAAGAAAAGCTTCATGGCATCTGTATGTCCTCTACTGATGTTTATTTCAAATTGAGTCATTAATTTCTCCAAAATTTTCAGTGTATATGGTTACATATCATCATTCTCCCTAAAGAAAATAAAAACCAAGTTGTTAAATAATATTTTAGCTGACTCCGTACATTTGTGACCTGTCATCAAGTGTAAGCATGGAAGAATTGTCATAATGATGGAGATCAGTCTGTCTGAGGCAGAGAGACAATCGTGAGGCATAACTTCCAAGAAAAATAAATTGTTCCTCTGGGGAGCTTGGTTAATGTTTTTTTAAGAAATGTGACTCATTGACGATACTGTAAAAAGAACAGTTCGCTGTGTTTTTTTTGGCGGGGGGGAAATGCAATGATGACAGGTAGGAGGCATAGTAGTCACTGTTTTCCTAAGGCCTATACACTGTGGAAAATATGTTTCCAAGTACTATGGTAAGGCCAAAGATCAAGGTGTAGGAAATAATAAATAATGAATGTAGTCCTCTAGGGCCTACTTCTGTTTCTTTTGTCTTTTATGTTACCTGAACTAAGACAGCCTAACTCTTCTCGTTTATGTGCGCTCATGATAAATTCCTTTCCAGAGCCTCAATGTGACAGAAGAAAGAATTGTGCTCTGATTCCCCAAATTGTAGAAACAGAACAATTGGGAGTTTTCTCACACACTGTTGAAAGAAAGACAATATCATAAAACCCGCCTTCTGTAAGTTTTTTTTTTAAATAAGGAAACAGCCGTAAGGCCAATCTGAAAATCTCCATGGTGCTGTGACTGCACTTGACCTTGCCAGCACAAATCCCTGATGTTCTCTGCTCCTTCAGACCTAGTCCAGCTCTCAGAATCCCAATGTATTTAAAAATCCCCTTTCCAGTGAAATAGTCTAAGGAAAGGGAAAGGTTACAGTGCTGTCATTAAGGATTTTCTTGCTTTGAGGGCCACTTAGTTGTACACCTATATATTTATCCATAGGAAGTTGTTGTTTGCTCCCCACTACCTCACCCCAGGAAAAGCCGTATACCAAAGTCTCTGTCCCCTACTAATTAGCACAGCTGACTGGGGGGAGTGTAGGCTGTGAAGTCTGTGGAATCTCTGGAAACAGATTTGACCACTTACCATATTTGTCAATTCCAGTAAATTGCTTGAGTTCACAGAGTTTCAGCCTACTCAATACAAAATAGGAGTAAATGATAAAAATTCTGCTTCATAGGTGGTTGCGACAAGTCTATGAGTGAGTTCAAAGAAGTCAGTACCTGGCACAGAACTGGAGCTCAGTCCATGTATGCATTCTCAATGTCAACCTCAAACAATGAAATTATGGAGTTATCCCACATGAGTTATCGTAATTGTGTCGTTATACCTCCAGCAAGAAGTAGACTCCATAACTGACTTTATACAAATTAGAATCTGAGAGACTAAAGTTACCCATAGCATTAGGTTATTTGAAAAGGTATAGATGCTTGACAGTTACAACACTAAATTAGTTTCCACTTGACTGAAGTTTTTAGATCTCCATTTGTGAGCCCAATTTTGAGAAAATGTTAGATTCATAAAGTTCCTTTCTTGTATCACTAGAGATATTTTTTAATCATTTAACAAATCCATGCATAGCATCCCTTCTTACAATATGTTATGGCACCACACTGTGAAATGTGAACTCAGAGCATCAGGTAAATTGTAGATAAGACCCAGGCATCTATAGGATGAGAAGAGGTTTGGAAATGGAATCTCTATAATGAGAGCATCCGGAACCACAAGGTTAAAAGTAGCTGGAAAGCATTTGGATTTTTACTCTGGAGAACATTTTATTCCTAACATTTACCACAGAAATTATAATATAAGGACAAATGTCTATTTGGGCATACACATATACTCTCCTAGCATTACAATGTCACTTCAGCGTTATACTTAAACATTCAGAACAAAGACCAAATTTTCAATAATATATGAAGCATGTAAACATATTCACTCATTCATCTATTCATTAGATACCTACTGTATAAAAAATGCTAAAAACTGAAAATACAACAGAAAATATGAGATGCAGTCCACCCGAAAAGTGACTAACAGACTAATGGGAGCTCATAGTCGTTTTAAAATAAATTGAATTGTGCTCATGTTATAATGTTCTAGTCCCCAAAGTAATTTACTCAAATTATGCCTAGGTGTTTTTTTAGTGAATGAAAATGTAAACAAGACTGGATTCTTATTTGATGCAAAAGTTATACTAAATTAAATATACCACATTTGGGCATATGATAGTCAAATATCTGCGTCTTTACTTGCAAATGATTGACAAGACTAAAAAAGATTACTGTGTGTCATTACACTTAGGAATCAAATTGTATTCTTACCTAAGTTTGAAGACCTGTCTTTCCTACTGTAGCACTAATTGTTACCCACAATAGAGAAGAGATTGATATCATGTTTAGAACCTGCATGTCCCTTTAAGTGTAAAAGCTACAAAGCTGGCTTCCCGAAGCATCATCTTCATCCATGTCTCTCAAAGAGTAGCATTGGCATCACCTGAAAACTTTTTAGAAAAGGAAATTTGGGAGGTTCACCCAGATCTACTGAATCCGAATCTCTGGATGTCCAGTGATTTATGTTTTGACAAACTCTATAGGTGATACTTAAGCATGCTCAAATTTGGGACAATTATCTTAGTCAAAGTCATTCCCCTTGGATTGGTTTCGATCCTGCCATGCCCATCTATCAGAGTTGCACTGAACTACATGATTGTCCATAGTTGGTGGCCCGTGGAGCCCTTGAAATGAGACTATCCAAATGAAGATGTACTGTCAGGGAAAAACCACATCTCAGAGACTTTATAAAACATATAAAATATTTCCATAATATTTTCATATTGATTGCATATTAAAATAATTATGGATTTGATATATTAAGTTAAATAAAATATATTATTGAAATTAAGTTTACTTTTTTATTTTTGTTAATGTGGCTACTAGAGAATTTAAAACTATATACGTGGCTTACATTTATTGCTCTTTTTATATACATTTTTCCCATTTTTTTCCCTCTTTCTGGAAAATTATTTTAAGTTTTTTTCACTTTTATTGAGGCATAGGTATTGTATACATTTAAAATGTGCACTTTAAACTTTTAATATACATATACGTTATGAATTGATCACCACAAAAAGCTTATTACCATTTTCATAATCTGACGTAATTAACTTTTTTTTCTTTTTTTGTGGTGAGAACATTTCTCATCTATCCTTTTAGCAAATCCCAAGTATACTATACATTATTGCTAACTGTACTCTGTTAACAGGTAACAGTGCTGTACATTAGATCTCCAGGACTTCATCCTGCTGAATTAAAACTTTCTAGTTTGACCAACATCCCCTCATTTTATCCTTCCTACTCTGCTTCTGACAACTGCCAGGTTACCACCCTCTGCTTCCTTGAGTTTGGCTATTTTAGATTCCACATATAAATGATATAATGCAGTATTTACTTTGCTGTGTCTGGCTTGTGTATTTAGCATAACATCCTCCAGTTTCATCCATGCTCTTGCAAATAATACGATTTCATTCTTTTTAAAGACTCAACATAAGGCTAAAAATATTATATTATAAAATTTTTCTTTTTTCATTTATCTGTCAAAAGACACTTAGATTGTTTTCATACCTTGGCAGTGTGAGTAATGCTGGAATGGACATGGAAGTGTAGCTATTACTTCAATATTCAGATTTTATTTCTTTGGATATATACCCAAAGATAGGATTTCTGGAACATATAGTAGTTCTAATTTTAATTTTTTTATGGAACTTACATAGTGTTTTTAATAATACTTAGATAGAAAGATATCCTATCTTCATGAATTGAAAGAATTAATACTGTTATATCCATTCTACCCCAAATGATCTACAGATTCAATGTAACCTCTATCAAAATCCTAGTGGTATTCTTTACAGAAATAAAAAAAATTCTAAAATTAATATAGAACCACAAAAGACTCCATGCCATAGTAATCTTTAACAAGAAAAACAAAGCTGGAAACATCACACTTTCTGATTTCAAAATATATTCCAAAGCTACAGTAATCAAGATCACACGGTACTAACATAAACCAGTCGTATAGACTAATGGAACAGAATAGAGAGCTTAGAAACAAATCCACACATTTATAGCCAACTGATATTCAACAAGGATACCAAGAACATGTAACAGTGCAAAGATAGTCTCTGAAACAAATGGTGTTGGGAAAACCAGATATCCAATGGAGAAGAGTAAAACTGAACCCTTATCTCACACCATATACAACGCGAAGAGAAATTACTTAAAAACTTAAATTAAAGACTTTAGACTATACAACTACTAGAAGACAACATATAGTAAAAAGCTTCTTTATATTTGTCTTGGCAACAAAATTTTTGGTTATAACACCAAAACATAGGCAACACAAGCAAAAATAGGAAGTGAGATTGCATCAAACTAAAACACTTCTACACAGCAAAGAAACAATCAACCAATTGAAAGGCAACCTACAGAAGGAAAAAAAAATTACAAACCATATATCAAATAAGAAATTAATACCCAAAATACATAAGAAACTCAATAGAAAAAAAAAATTTTAAAGCAGGCAAAGGACCTGAATAGACATTTATCCAAAGAAGATTATGGTCTTATTCTGTTTTGCAATTCTGTGACAGAATACATGAGAATAAATAGCTGATAATGAAAAGAAATTTATGTCTTACAACTCTAAAGGTTAGGAAGTCCAAGACTGGAGGCCTAATATCTGTTCAGGGCCTTCCTGTTGCATCTTCCCACGTTGGAAGTGCAAAGAGAGGGTGAGAGAAACGTGTCCCTTTATAGGAAACCTACCTCCGTGATAATGACCTCAGTCTCACAAGAATGATACTAATATATTTATTAGGGCAGTCCCAAACTTCTTCCTTTGTAAGAAACCTACTCCCATGGTAATGAACCTACTCTTATAATAATGACAATGATCCATTCATTAGGGCAGTGACCCAGTAACCCAAACACCTCCCATTAGGCACCACTTCTCAACACCTCTGCATGGAGGATTAAGTTTCTAACACATGCTTTGTTGGGGACACATTCAAACCATAGCAATGTACAAATGGCCAACATGTACCCGACAAGGTATGCAATATCACTATTATCAAATAAATGAAAATTAAAACCACAATGAGATATCACCTCCCATGTGTTAGCCTGACTTATCAACAAGACAAAAGATAAATGTTGGTGAGAATATGGAGAAAAGGCAACTATTGCTTGTATTATAAGTTTTATTAGACAGAGCTGGCCTGGATCCTTGCATTCCTCTTTGGAAAAATGTCCCATTTTGTTGTGAGTCATGGTTGCAGAAAGCAACAGTGTCAGAAGTTCTGAACTAAACGTTGCAGTGATGAATCAAAACAAACAGAGAAATGTACTGAAAAATTTACTGAAGAAATAATCACTATAGGTCACAGTCATAAAAAAAAGAGAAAATATCTGCCCCAAGTCAATTCTACAAGTAAAAAGAAATATCACCCATTTAAGATTGATTATAGCCTTGAACTGTATATCAAACTTTGCCTTCATTTCAAAACTCGTGTGTTTATAATACTTCTTAAAATGGCTGCTTGGTCTACGTATATCAGACCTGATTGTTCAGCTCCTCAGAGCCTCTTGGCCTCACCCATCAGCCTCGCCCTCTTGCTTTTCCTCAGCAGCTGTCAGCAGTTGTGGGGATTTGCTTTCTGTGGACCAGTACTTCTACCAGAGGCCCTTGGCATTCCAGAAGGGCTGGCTCCTCCTGCCACTTATAGACTTGAAGGAGAAATCACAGTGTGGTACGTGGGATCTGGTTTCCCTTGCAGTTACCAGTGCAGCCAGATGACACCATGGAGTAGTATTGAGAGGGGCAGCCTTGAAGAATAAGAGGGAGGAAGAGGGCATCCCTTGGATAAACTTTGATCAATGGAAAACAGAAAACGGCGGGTACGCACAGACACATCCCTTTGCCTGGTCTGCTCACCTCCAGCACAGCCGTCTGAAGAGGTTCCGTCTATCAGAGCAAGTGTGCCCACTGAATAAGGACACATGTCCTGCTGTGGTTTGTCATAAAGCTGAGGCCAGTATATTGAACACCACCCTCCTGCTCTGCCTTGGCCTCCTAGGCCTCATCCTGCAAATGTTTGATTCCAAACACAGGACATGAGCCCTAGGTGGGACAGGGAGAAAAGGGAAGCAGAAAGAGGTAAAAGGAGAAGGAAAAGATGATCGGGGTGGTGGATTCGCGACCTCATTATGTGGGGACAATGTGTGGAGCGAGAACAGCCAACAGCAATTTCTTCAGTAAAAAAAAATGTTTTTATTTCAAATGAAGAAACCTTTTTTTCGTGGAAAATAAGGAAAACTAGAATTTCCAAGAGTTCTTTGTTTCAAAAAACACAGTTAATTTTCTCTAGTTGAAGTAAAATCGCTTCCTTAAGTACCAATTGACCCACTTTTTCCCTATATATTTAGAGGCACAATAAAGTTCCTCCAATAGAAAACTTCTCTGACTTATTCTTAGGTCATCTGCTGCGAGTTGTGAATGTGACAGGAAAGCTAGCTCATTAGTGCTCTGGAGATGCTTGTGTGGGAAGACACAGCATCCCGTTTTACTTTGCTGTTTGACATTTTTCTCTCTAATGTGTAATCTACCGAGAGAAGCTAATCCTCAACTCATTCTGCTCAGTGGGAAGTGAAGAAATTGCTAATTATCTCATCATGAATCCACAAGTAGTGCAAAATTTGGTTTGGGTGTTTTGTACACAGCATTAATAAACTAACATCCATTCTTCAATATAGTGATCTAATGGTGGAACATCTACTAATACCTGCCTTATGTTTGCACTGGGCATAAAACCAGGACTACGGAGGACAAGTTCACTCGAATGTTTATTAGCAGCTGCGGAACAGCACTGTCACATTTCCATGGGAGCACAGCGAAAAGGAAGCGTCTGAGAAAAGAGCCCTAGAAAAGCTGAGGAAAATTTAGCATAGCAACATGAAGAACTCTTCTTTCTAAGAGAAAAGTCATAAACTGGCAGTCCTGTTCACTGACTCCAGCTCGCAGACAGATTTTCTTAAGCTTATTCAGTGTCTTCGTTATAAAATGAGCTAGTTACCAACATTTAAAAATTGGCAGGCTGTACATAAAAATGCAATCCATATTGTTGACTTCCTTTGAAAAGAGGTCACTTTCGTCTACTGATCCCACATGCTAGGTGGCTTCTGTTGGAAGGATCCCAGGGCTATACCCTCCCAACTCACCCCTCTTCTTACTTGACCTCATTCTCACATTCATTATATATGCTTGAACCTGAAGCCGTTTATGTTTGTGTCCTTCGTTAAGGATTGATCTCTATTTAAACTGTGTCTGGTCTTTTTCACTAGGATGTTCCAGGGCAACTGTTTTTCAGCTTGGCTACACAGTAGAGTCATCGATGGAACTTTAATGACGGCTACACGCAGGCCATACTCCATACTAACCGAACCAAATTGCTGGTGGTGGATGATAGAGCATTCGAGCATAAGTTTTGGTTGTTGTTTTTGTTTTTCAAAATTCTCCAAGTTATTTCAATGTGCAGCCAAGTCTGAGAACCACAGTACCTAGAAACTTCTCAAATTTCTAAAATGTTCTTCCACATAACTCAGATAAGCAGGTGACACCTCACTGAGAGGATAAAGGTGGAAGGTTGGGTGACACACAAAAGGAAAGGGAAAAGACAAGTTAGGTAAGTCAGGAGTTTGCTGTGCTGGTTGCACATTGGAAGTAACAAGGGAGCTTTGACAACAATCACCATCCTGGCTCTACCAAGAGCCATTCTGATTTAAGTTCTCATTGGCCAGTATTTTCTGTACAGGTGTCTAGATTTTTTTTTTTTTAATTAGAGTGGAAATATTTAATTACCTAATAACTGTGAACTCAACTTGGATAATGTTGCATAAGTGACCATTTTACAGTTTTTCACTTTTTGATTTTCATCTGGACCTGAGCTTCAGCTTTCTTTGGCCTTTTAATTCCCATAAATAGTTGTCACATCTCCAAAATTAGACAGTGAGTTTCTAATTGACAAGACCTACAAATCACGTAATTTTCAACAGATATTTTAAGTGTTGACTGGTTGCTTGTTTCCATCTTATTTCTTACTCTGTCTCAGGAAGCTAGCATGCAGTCCGGTACCTGGCAGTCTCCTATTAATTTTTACTGAGTTTAGAGCATAGCTTAAAAGTTTTTATAAATGCTAACCTCAGTTACAAAATAAATGCCACAGCACATTCTTTTCTTAAAATAGTTGTCTAAAATTTCCAAGATGTGGCCTTGTCTCAGAAAGTTATTAGTTTAAACTCCGTAAGAATTTCCCTTTGACAATGAATTTCAATTAAACAAGGCAGTATTCATTCTTCCCACTCAGAATTTCTTCCTTTTTATCTTTATTTCTGGACTTCTGGTTCTTGTTGAAGGGGTCAGAGCTTTGAGAGGGAAAGTGACATTTTTAATCCACTCTGCTGTCAGATAACCTGAGGACACATGATCAGATGAGAAATAAATGTACTATCTTTAAAAAAAAGTTAGACCCAGTTAAACAGGAAACGAGCAAATAAACACACACACACACACACACACACACACACACACACACTCACACAGATGGTCCACAATGTATGATGTTTTGCCTTGAGATTTATTGTCTTTACAATGGTGAAAGAAATACACATTAAGTAGAAACCAGACTCTAAATTTTTAATTTGGAGCTTTCCCAATTTACTGATATGCTATGTGATGCAAGCCATATGATTCTGAGAGGAAACAAGCCACACTGGTAAGTTTTCACTTAATGGTATTTCCAACATATGATGGCTTATCAGGAAGTAACCCCATCACAAGTGGAGAATCTACATACATATACATATCTATATATGTGTGTATGTGTGTAATGTGTGTGTGTATCCCCCAATCAAAGCAACAAAGGTAAAAGCAAGATAATACAAACAAGTGTACTGGCCAAAATGAGACAAAATCTCATGTAAGGAATGGATTGAGGAGAAATTTTCAGAAAAATAATGAAAAGGAGTGAGTTTCTGGCTAGGGGCATGGAAATTTTCCTAAGCCACAAAGCTGTGGAAAATATTTTGTTATTAATTGTCATCCAAGTCTAGGCTTCTCTACTTCATAAAATTTTCCAAGATCAAAGTTCTTTTGCTCCTACCTAAGGATGTATTATTTGGAAGTGATATTTTAGCTCACGTTTGTGAATTTTGTCTTAAATTCATGAAAGCAACAATTCTCAAGTATCCTCCAGAGTAGCTCTCCTAGAAGCAGCTATATACAGTTGTTATTTCCAACTCTTTTGTGGATTGGGCTGTGTGGCAGATCTTATTTTCTAAAAATGGCCCCCAAATATCGTATGTTTCTTTTAAACTTTGCCACTCTGTTTTTGAGAATTGGAGAGCACTTTCCCTCTGTTTGAGTCTAGGCAGACTTGTTTGAAACCAGTAGAATGTGATGGAAATGACTTTTGAGGTAAGAAAATGACAAGTGCTGTAGCTCCCACCTTCTTCCTTAGGACACTTGCCTTTGGAGCCCTGAGGCACCATGTAAGAAGTGTAACCACCAAGAGGTCATCGCTTTGCAAGAAGGCCCAGACTATTCAGAGAGACGATGTGGAGAAGACTACAAGAAGAGAGAGGTGCACTGTCAGCCCTGTTCTTCTAGTTCTAGCCCCGAAGCTACATGAGAGATGCCAAGTCAAGTCTTTCCAGAATTATTGACCAACAGAAGCTGAATTACCGTTATAAAACCATTGTTTTTATTTCAAGCAACTAAACGGTGGAGTGATGTTTTTAAATTCATGCTGGAAAATGTTTAACAGTCAGCTGTCAGGGTGTGAGGAAGTCCTGATTTGTAGTGCTTGCTGATTATCTTGGTATGATCTTAAGTTATCAAAGTGATGTCACTAAAAGCTGAGTTGGAAAGAGTTACACAGTAGCACACCGTCACAGCTTTTCCACCATATGGATAACAATAGATGCAGATAACCTCAAGAGCATCGATAGCAAATTGTTCAATAAATATACAAGTTTTGAATTTGTATTGTCTTTGCTTTTAATATAATGTATATATTCTAAATGTATACAGTTTAATATTTAATAATAGTCGTTTCTAATACCCAGCTTGCAAAGTCGCTGAGAAGTTCCCTGCTGGCTGCAGCACAAAGCCGTTCTTACCTTCTCTGTCATTCCATGTGTTTTCCCACCCTGCTGTACACATCATAGCTCAGTGGAGCCAGGGAGGCCCAAAGTTTCCTATATGATGTCTACTTGTATACCTAATCCTGAATTGTACTCCATATCTTTAAAATAAAATAAAATAATAATAAATAAATAAAATGACAGGTTTCTGAGCCAGTTTATTTAGGATAATGAATCCAGCCCCATCCATGTTTCTGCAAATGACATGATTTCATTCTTTTTAGTAGTACTGTATGATGCATATATACCTTATTTTCATTATACAGATTGGTTGTCAGGCACTTAGGTTGATTCTACATCTTTGCACGTTTACCCCTTGAATATAAAATTAAAAGACATAAAAGATAATAAAATAAACTCTCAGGTGAGTTCTTTTGGGCATTCTGTGTCTCAAACCCTCTTCCAGTCCATCCACTTTCACAACTTGTCTCTCTGACTTCCATTGTTTCAATGGTGTTGGACAATCTGGTTCTCCATAACCATCAAAATCATTGCTAGGAGTTATCATTAGTGCACTGCACAAGCACCTCACTTACAATTTATGTAACACAAAGTCATCATCTTTTCCATCATTTCTTCCTTTTTATACTTTTATCTCGCTGAACAGCATCATGAAACAACTGGTCCCTATGTACTCCTGAATTCTGGTCTTTTTTATAACCAGTCTTCAATAAATTATGTCATTCTGCTGCTTTTTTTTTTTTTTTTTTTTTTTGAGTTGGAGTCTCACTCTGTCGCCCAGACTGGAGTGCAGTGGCTGCTCCCGGCCACCGCAGCCTCGACCCGTTGGGCTCCGGCGATCCTTCTGCCTCAGCCTTCCAAGTAGCCGGAAGTACAGGCATGTGCTACCACGCCCGGCTGATTTTTTTTGATTTATTGTAGAGATGAGGTCTCGCTGCCCAGGTGGGTCTCAAACCCGCGGGCTCAGGCAATCCACTCACCTCAGCCTCCCAAAGGCACGGGATTACAGGCTGAGCCACCGAACCCGGCTTCACTCTGCTGCTTTCAACTTTTTTCAGCTTCCTTGATTTCTCTATACTTCAGTTGTGATTATCATAGTTCCAATATTGACTTTTTTCTTGATGGATTATTTCAACAGCTTCCAAAGTAGTTTCCCTATCCCTGGTCTTGTCCTTTCTTTACCCTGACATCAAGGTTATCGTAGATTTCCAACCACACTATTTGTCTAGAGTGTGCCTATTTTGTGCAATGCTGTGAGAGGTGGTAGCATGTGTCACAAGCATTTCTTCTCCATGACTTCAATACCCAGTGGAGATAAAAGAGGAGTTCCCCAGGGGCACATGAAGGCATATATACACACCTACATATACACAGTGCTTTAACTCAGAACCCATATTTAGGCTGGCAAATTGCCTGAATTTCCCTTTTATTCAGTACCTAGTCTACTTGTGGAATTTCACTAGAATTAGGTAATTAAATTATTCATCACCCATGTCAGAGTTTTTGCCTTTTGTATTTATATTCTCTAGCTAATCCAACCAATTGAAATTGAAATCTATCTAGAAGATACTTGCTATTGTCCAGAGGTTCGTTTTAATTTTTTACTTTGATTACACTATGGGATAAAGCTATAGAAATACAATCATGGACACTTGTTTTAAAGTTGAGAGAAGTGGTTCCCTGGGGAGCTGCGTCACTTTGTTCAACCTTGATTTATAACAGCAGGACCGACTGGGTTTGATTTCTGTGGACAACAAGGTTTTACAAAATCAGTTCATTCATCTACACTTTGCCTTCGAGCTGCATCATTTCCTTTAAGTGACAGTAGCTGCATCTGCAAAAATATATTGGATTTTTTTATTAAGCCTAATTTATATACTCGGTATTTTAATCTTAATCCTAAAGTATTTGGGTTCAGCACGACTTGCTAGAATGAATAAAATTCATTGGATCATAAAAGAAGATAGAAAAGTTAAATGATCTGAAATACATTTTATATGAGGCTTTCATTTTTCAATAAAGCTTCAGAAAACATGCCCACATTCCACGGGAAGGAATGTATTAAAGTGACATCAGAGATCTCAATAACTTCTGATGTTCACAATGGATTATTTAGATGTTTATAACTGAAGGGAAATGTTTTCCATCAAAATCTGCTGAATTCTGTTTTCTAGGGATATTTTTCCAATACAATCCCAAACGGAGGCCAAAAGAAAAAAATAAAGGCTTTAGAAAACAATCTATCTTAGAAAGGATAATAGATTTCACTGAAAGATCGTCATGTTCTTAATTCCCACATAGAGAGAGTTTTTCAGTTCTTTAAAATCTGGCTCAATACAGACCGCAGTACATAAGAGTTGTTTCCCCTCCCCAGCGCCTGCCTACTGAATGCTATTTTGTGCTTGTCAACCACGTCCAAGCGTTGTCAGCCGCCCATTTGTCAAAGGCACAAATGCCACTTGCAAAGCTTTACTGCTTCACCTTAAAAAGAAAGGATGGCATTTCCACACAACTGTCATGGGACTCCTTGCGATGCCACTTGGTTTTGATTGCTTCCCAGACGGACTGGGACAGATCCCGAGCTTCGGGAAGAAAATGAACTGTGATGAATATTACCCAGATGCTGATGGTGTGCTGCCGACCCAAGAATATTTATTTACTCCTTCCCTCGTCACACCCATTCTCATCTTCGCGAGACGATGACTTTAAGAGGGGCTGCAAGTTATCGAGCCCTCGCCACTCACTGGGCCTGTTCTCAGCACTTTGTGCGTTACCTCAACCGTGTCCCCTACAACCACAGGAGGCATTGCTAGAGTTTGTCCATTTTGCAGAGGAAAAAACTGAACGACTTTCTTGTGGCCAAGTTTTATTTCTCTCTACCTTAAACGTCAGTGTTTACGCAGGAACACCCAGTCCGCGAGTCAGCAGAGAAGGTGATTTTCAACTTGGTAAGTAGGGCTGCAGATTTATCAAATGAAAATAAAGGATGCCCAATTCGATTCGAATTTCAGATGAATTTTTTAGATATGGTGTAATATGCCTCATGCAATGTTTGAAATATATTTCTACTACAAAATTATTCTTAATTTTAAATTCATTGTTAAATTGGTGCCCTCCATTTTACCTGGCAACACTATTTATAAGGCCAGTCTAGTTATTAAAATTAGATCCTATTCATGTCCAAACTTGTCCAAACTCCTGTAGATTCAAAGCCATTTCTTCACGCTCTCATCTTAGTTTTGATCTCAGCCATGCTTACATGTATGCTAATTCAAGTGTCACCTACAATGTCACACAGGTCCCCAGCTAACTAGATCCCTGCCGTCTTTTGCTTCGAGGTGTCTTTCGACGGTGCCATGTTTCTGCTGCATTGCCTGCAGTTTTGGTTTCTGACCCAGCTGGAACCTCCTGTTGACATCTGAGAGTTTATTCCCTCTCTGTCCCGATGCTGGCGGACTCTGCATGCAACAAGCCTGTCCAGCATTCTGTACTTCAACCTTGGACTTTGCGAGATACTATTTTTTGAAAGTTATTTTTTCAGCAGACTTTGGACAAGTAAAATACACATAAAGTCTGGATACTGATGAGGCAAAAAAACAAAGCAAAACAGAAAGAAATCATGGGATTGGAGTGGAAGGACCACGATAGATTTAATATCATCAAAATAGGAGCACAGAGCACAGTGGGGACTGGGAAGGACAGACTTAGGCACAGGTGTGCAATGGAGGTTTCAGGTGACATTGACATGACAGTGATGGATAAAAACACATGTCCATTACTGTCTTCCAGTCGGTCCCTCTTTGGATACAAATGTCTTGAAAAATTCAAATAAATTCTGGTTGGCGGTGGGACCAGAACAATGCTGAAGTGAGTAAGGCAACTCATATCACAGGTGCAACATTTAAAAAGGGCCTCACTATGTTTAAAAAGGGGGTTGAGCTTGCAGAGGACTGGCCCTGAAATCAGTAACCTCCTTAAAGACGGTTGACTTACACACCTTATTTTCCTTACTCAAGTCTTAGCCCCGGTGGTTGATTTTCTTCTGTCACACCGATGTGTTGATTTTTCTAAGAGCTAATCATGCCATGACTATGTGAAATGAGTACACAGCAAAACTTATTCTATCTCACTTCTGGAAAGAGCTTCATTGCATTTATCAATCAGTAAAATGCAGTACCGTGAACTTACAGCTCTTAAATGTCAACACAGACCCCTACCTGGTATTCACTCATTCTTTCTTGTTAACAGTAAGATCAAATACATCTCATCTGGAAACCACAGTGTAGGAGAGCATGCAATATAGAAAGAACACAAACTTGGACTCTAATGCCAGCTCTGCCACCTGCTGTGTAATCAGGCATACATGGATTCACCTTTTTGAGATGCAGTTCCTTCACATGTGAAACGGCTAAATACTTGCTGAAAAGAATGGTGTTGGAGTTTAATCATGATTGATGCCCGAGGCCCAGTGGGTTCTTAAGAGATGTTGGAGCTCTTACTTCTTTTGTTTTGGAAATAACGTCTTAGTAATTAAATTGAAATTCCTATATGAATAAGTTAGCACACAGAGTCCTTTCTCAAAGACCATCTGTAATTGCACAAAGGAATGATTATATGTAGAGCCATGAATCTTGGGTTCAGGTCTTAAACTGATCACACTTTACCTCAGGTATAATTATGTAACCATGTTAAACAAGTTTCATTGTCTATAAAAATGTGGAAAGCCCTTTCCTCAGAAATACTTCATTAATGATCTTGTAGTCAAGGCTGAAAAGAAAAAAAAAATGTTGATCTCATTATAGTAAGATCTGTGAAATGACTTTGGGTCACAATTGTCACAGGATGTGTGAGCATCTTTTTGAATAGACTGCTCATTGCAACAATTTGTGATCATTAACAACATAATCCAAGCTGAGACCAACCCTAGAACAGCTAAATCACCTAGGTGGCTGCAAGCTCTTAAAAATATGGTTGTTTTTAAGTCTTTAAGACTAGGATGCTTTTCTTATGCAGCAATAGCTTACTGATACATTACCCTTTAAATTCTGGTTCTTCTCCTACTGATTCTAAGATTTCCCTAGTTCCCCTGGTCATTCTTCTTTCTTCTGAATATCAACCGTATATAGCATCTGCATCATCAACTGCTGTTTAATGCCTTGGAGGACACACATATATTTTTATATTCCTAATCTGGTATTAATGACCTTGATTAAGAATGTCTAGTGCCTCTTTAATCCATAGTTTTTAACCCACTATCTCATGCAGCTCGGGGATAAAATACTTATGCCTTTGAATAAAACACGCTTTTGTTCAGTCTCCACATGATTTTTTTTTTCGTGAAAAAGGATGACACTTTATTTGTTCTATGGCACTCATTTTTAACAACTCTGATTTAATTACATTAGGATGAGACTTGTACGTTTGTATCTCTTCAAAATTTCCCAAGAAATTATCATGTATATCCGGGATTAAGAGTCATTGTTTTCAGCTTGGCTCAGACTGGATTAAGTCTTTAAGAGACTTTTTTTAGGAAGTTTATCATGCCACGTTCACTTACTTTACGTAGAAATCCTCTACCGCCCCTTCCCAATCACTTGGTTTCTTGTTTTATTGACATCCTCCTGCCCCAGTTATTTTTGCTGCCTCATTCTTGTTCCCAGGCAGAGCTGTATGAACCCCTTGGTTCTCTTTCTACTTTAAATACAAGCAAATCTTTTAAAACCAAATTGATTTATCAGAGGAAAAAAATAGCACCAAGTTGGTATTTTTTATAACTTATAAGTGAACAATCCATTTCAAATGATTAATTCCATTACACTGCAATTTACATCTAGTGCCAGCTAATGAAATAAATTAGTTTCAACATCAATTCTACTCTCTTCCCCTTTTCACATGCTCTCATTAGCTTCATCGTGAATGTTCTGCTGCAGTAATTTTTCTGCTAGACCAGCTGCACCATTACTGGACTGTTATTATTGATTACTGAGAAGTCAGATGTAAGAAAGAAAAATAGACAGGGAGTTGGCTGCTGTGATCAGTTTGCAGTTTGGGAGGGAGAGAGTCATCAACAAGGTATTTATTCCCTTGCTTTTATTTTTTTTTTAAATAGGAAATGGTGTTTCTGGCCCCGCATACATTAAAAGACCCTGATACATACGTAGGTTCTAAAACAGCTTTTTTGTTTTTGTTTGTTTGTTTTTAGAGTTAGGATCTCATTCTTCCACCCAGGCTGTAGTGCAGGGGTGTGATCATAGCTCACTGTAACCTTGAACTCCTGGGCTTAAGAAATTCTCTCACCTCAACCTTCCAAGTATCTGGGAGTAAAGGCACATGGCACATGTCTGGCTATTTTTTGTTTTGTTTTGATTTCTTTTGTAGAGACATGGTCTCACTGTGTTGCCAGGTTGATCTTGAAATCCTAGCTTTAAAAGATTTTCCCATATAAGTCACCCAAAGTGCTAGTATTACAAATGTGAGTCACCTTGTTTGACCATCTAAAAAAAATTTTAGGAATATGGCTTAGAGGACGTCTTAGTCTATTTGTGTTGCTGTCACAGAAAATCTGAGGTTTGGTGATTTATAAAGAAAAGGAGTTTGTTTGACTTAAAATGCCGGTGGATTAAAAAGTTCAAGATTGGGCAACTGTATCTGGTGAGGGCCTCAGACTGCTTCTACTCATGGAAAAAGCAGAAGTAGAGTGGTCATGTGCAAATAAACTACATGGCAAGAAAGGAAGCAAGATAACCAAGAAAGCTAAACTTTTCAACAGCCTGCTCTCAGAGGAGCTAACCCATTTCCGTGAAAGAGAGAACTTCCTCACCCTCACAGTACTGTGTTCATATATTTATAAGAGATCTATCCCCATGACCCAAACAACTTCCACCAGGCCCCACCTTTCAACACTGCCTCATTAGAAATCAAGTTTCAACATCAGTTTTTATAAAGACAAGCCACATGTAAACCATGACAGGAGACGTGATTTACTACATGAAATAATAATGTTTTTACATATGTTTGCACTTCTGTATTAATAGCATTTTTCTCTTTCACAGTCTTCAATGACCTTCATAGAAATCAGAAATACAAGCACTTTTAGCCACATTCTATTAATGGAGAAACTATAAATCAGAGAGTTTTTGTGAGTGTCCTTAGACTTCTTGGTGGCAGAGACGTGACCAGTTTTCTCTTGTCCCCAGTATCCCTAAGAGGCGACAGTCAGAAACCAAGGATGGTAGGTTGGAGGAACCTGACTGGTGAATGAGTTTTTAAGTAGAAAGAGATGATTTCATGTATAAAAGAGATATATTATTGATATTGATATTCTTTCTAATATTAAAATGGGAAATGTGACCCTAAATGCACTACTGAATCTGCCACAGAGTCAGACATACCAAGCCATAAGGTACACAGTGCCTGGTCCAGAGAGACGCCTTGGTCAATATCACTGAATAAATAAACCATTGCCTCTCATGAAAACACCATTTAAAACCAATTGCCCCTAGATGCAGCACATCATATTAAGCCAACGTGTCTAATACCAGGCAGCAAGTCTCTTAGGAAAGATCCGAGGGACTGTGACATCACATGGATGTGTTCTGATAGTCAGGCAAGGAGTAGATTCAAAGGCTTTTGAGAGAACAGAGCTAGAGAAATATTGAAACAGTGGATCTTAGAGCCACAGAAAAGCAGGATGGAAGAAAAGGGGCGCACCCACCAGTACCCCCAAAAGCTTCAAGGAAATATGTGGGACCAACATTTCCCATTCCATTATTTTGCAAAGCGTCATATTTCAACAGCAGGAAATAGTGGAGAGAATACTGACTTTGCAATCAGCTATGCAAATTCCCTTTTATCATTGTAGTAACTGAGAGATAATGAAAATGTGTTTAACATTTCTAAACCTCCATGTTTTCATTTTTAAAATAAAAGGAAAATACTTAACACATGATGAAGCCAACTAATATATTCTTAAATTCACCTAGAATTTAGCCCTCAAGATGGTCACCTCACTTTCTCCTCTTCATCTCTCTCCTTACAACCCCTCAATTCTCTAAGTTTTAAAGCATTTAACTTTTTTTTTTTTTTTTTGGAGTGGCTAAAAATTCAGAATATGAGATCTTACTAGAAAAAGTCAAATCTTGTCTTCATCACTTTTAACCATAAACTTGGGCAAGCAAGAATTTTAGGAATTTGTCATTTATAAAAGATTACCTACTCTATAATGTTGCAGTAAAAAGGAAATGAAAAAATACAAGTAAGATCTCAGTGCCTGGCTTATTGAAAGGGCTCAGTAAGCTCTGCCCAACCTCCCCTTGTCTTACAGCCCTTCACCACCTGTCCACTTCACTCCACTTCACTGACAGGCCTCTCCTTGGCAGTGTGCTACACCATTTTGGAGCTACCTGGGTTTGGCGAGCACCCTTTCCCTGCAACAGAGTGTCTACCAGCATCAGTTGCCATTCAGTGCCCCTGGATGGAGCATCGTAGCTTCTGCTTCAGGCAAGCAAGCCCAGCCAGGTGCTTCCAGCCTCTTGGGCATTCCCAGGTGATGGACTCCCTCATGGCAGTTTGCAAGACAAAGCTGCATGTTCAACCTTTCTCTGATTTGCATAAGCAAGATGGACTAAGCTCATTTAAGCTTTCAAAGCATTGTAATGATAATATTTTTAAATAAAAATAATTTGATTGGAAATATAATATTGATAGTTTTCTCTCTCACATATATTTCTTTTTTTTTTTTTTTGAGTTGGAGTCTCACTCTGTCACCCAGACTGGAGTGCAGTGGCCGCTCCCAGCCACCGCAGCCTCACCTGCTGGGCTCCGGCGATCCTTCCGCCTCAGCCTTCCAAGTAGCCAGAATTACAGGCATACGCTACCACGCCCGACTGATTTTTTGATTTATTGTAGAGATGAGGTCTCGCTGCCCAGGTGGGTCTCGAACCCGCGGGCTCAGGCAATCCACTCACCTCAGCCTCCCAAAGGCGTGGGATTACAGGCTGAGCCACCGAGCCCGGCTTCTCACGAATATTTCAAATGGAATATCAGTCTACTAAAATATTGACAAGCAACATAAAATCAGCGTGGGAAACCTAACCAAAGCCAGATAACATAATAAATCTGTTTTATTTTAAAGTAGAGTTAACAAAAAAATATACTTTTAGCTATTTAATTGTTTTTTTAAGCCGAACCAATTTTGATGTGTCTGGGATGTACCTGTTGCAAACAACAGGCATTATTGCTAACATTATATTAGTCAATCAACTTGTTAGTTGCAATGTTTTTGTTGTTGTTTTTGTTGTTGTTAAACTGTCTCACACCTGCATTTGACTCTGGTTTCAAGCACACCTCAGCATACACTGTAAGTACCCTACATACAAACCTTCAAGTTGTGAACTTTCAAAGATGTGAACGTGCATTTGCATGTCCAGTGTTGTTAGTTCACACATGTGGCAAGCATTGTCACGTGCATACATCTTCTACAAGTGGTTGTCCTTTTGACTACTGTATGTTTGATTTTTCATTTATTAATTGTGTGAAAAACATCATAAGCCTATTACAATACTCTATTATACAACTGATTGTGTTAATTGGGTACCTAGGTTAACTTTGTCGAACTTATGAACAAACTGGACTTACGAACATACTCTCAGAATGGAATTCGTTTATATATAGGGGACTTACTGTATTCACAGTAAGTCCTAAATCCCAGGAATAATCCTGTCTTGTATCAATTTAACCAATACTCAACCTTTCATCTTATTCCCAGACTTCTGGCAAAAGTAGGATTTAGTGACCAGATTATAAGATAGAGTAGGGAACTTAAAGTCCTATTCACTTCTTCTTCCTTGGTTAATTGCTTGGTCTTAGGTACTTTACTTAGACTCATCTCCAATAGCTGGCTCTCAGTTTTAACAAACACATTATGTGAAAAGGCCTAGCCCTGGCCTGGGCCCTAAGAAAATACAAGAAGTGAGAAGACAATAATATGCTTTGGGGCAATTGTGGAGAGATCCTCAGTTCTCAGACCCTTTTTTTCAGTACTCAGAAATAGTCCTAAAGAAATGATAATTTGTCAACTAAATAACACTATGTGAGTTAATTGGTTTTCTTTCCATTCAGCCAGAATTATATGCACTAGAAGTGTTTATGCAAGGATTTCATTTATACCCGTTTATGACTGGTAGTCACCTGTGCTTTTGATAAATAAAGTTAATTTTTACATTTAAAACCTGCCATTATGCATAAATTTTGACAATCATATTGGAAAAATGTAAAAAGGAAAAGTTAAAAAAAGTGTGGTGCTAAAATGGAAATTACTGATCCAAAGTTAAGGCTTGAACATTTATGGTCACATAATGCTATGGAATAATTAAAATTTTTGTCTCAATTACTTCTCATTCTTCTTGTCAATAGGGGAAAAACTAGTGATTTATAGTGGCGTTACCTTGAACCATTCCAAATAACAATGCTACCAAAGTGATATTTTCACCTGTTTCAAAGCTTTTGTTATCGTACATTATGTCACTTAATTTTCATAATTCACCTGAAGGTTCATAGAGAGGAATTGTAACAGATGAGAAAGCTGAGATCCGAAAGGGGAGGGAGATTCCATGAGACTAGAAAATTGACTCGCCTTGGGCTGAGTTAGGGTGCTGATTTGCCAAGGACAGTTCTAATTCACCCATGTTGTTCTATCATAATTATTCAATGACCTCCCTCCACTCTTAAAAAAGAATTTATCAGCCGGGCTCGGTGGCTCAGCCTGTCATCCTGCGCCTTTGGGAGGCTGAGGTGAGTGAATTGCCTGAGCCCGTGGGTTCGAGACCCGCCTGGGCAGCGACACCTCATCTCTACAATAAATCAAAAAATCAGCCGGGCATGGTAGCGCATGCCTGGAATTCCGGCTACTTGGAAGGCTGAGGTGGAAGGATCACCGGAGCCCAGGAGGCATGGCCACTGCACTCCAGTATGGGCGACAGAGTGAGACTCCAACTCAAAAAAAAAAAAGAATTTGTCTGATTCCATGGTCACTAGCTAATAGACACATTATCTGGGTCTCAGTCCTGTGCCCACTCCAGTTCGCCAAGCTGGGTTTTGATATACCAGCTCCTTCAGAAAACAGACACTCTTTCTCAGTCAGGACCACTTGTGCTGCTGCAGAGCAGAGAGGAGATAAACCATAGGTTTGTCAATGCCACCTCTCTGCCAATAAAGCACAAAATAAAGCACTTGCTTCCTGGTCAGTTTCCTGCAGGCAACTTTTCTTTTCAAATTACTCTCAAGAGCATTAATTTTTCAGACATCATGCTGAATAATGCACAGAAGTTTGGTTTGTTTTTTCCACCAGTACTTTTTCCCAGAGATTCAGTCTGGAAGAGTCTAAATCACTGCTGTAATTATATTAAAAGATCAAAAGACTGGCATTAATTTCTACTTACTGGACAGTTTAATAGTTCAACTGAATTCCATTGGCTCTGATTTCATTATTAATAAATATCAGTTTTTACCAAACATTCAAAGAGTTTCATTTTGTCTTTGTGTTTCCTTTACATACCATAACCTTCTCTCACCATAAGGATGCACACAGACTCAAAGTTAGGGGATGGAAAATGAATTTCCAGGGGAATGGATCGCAAGAGAAGGCGGGAGTCATGATATTAATATCATACAAAGCAATTTTAAGCTATCAAAAATGTAAAAAGATATGGAAGAATACTACATAATGATAAAAGGTTCACTCCATCAACAACAAATATCCATCCTAAACATATATGCACCCAACAAAGGAGCATCAGCATTTATAAAGCAACTACTAAGTAAACTAAAAAAAGATATTGATTATAGCACTATCAAGGCTGGGAAATTAAATACTTCACTAACAACCCTAGATCTATCATCGAGGCAAAAAATCAGCAAAGAGATCCAAATGAACTTAATGGATACCTATAGAACACTCCATCCCACAACCACAGAATATCCATTCTACTCATCACCACATGGAACATACTCCAAGGTCAGTCACATCATCAGTCATAAATCAGGCATAAACAAATTTCATATGATGTAAACTCTGCCATGTACCTTCTCAGACCACAGTGGAATAAAAATGAATATCAACACCAACAAAACTACCCACAAACCCACAAAGACATGAGTACTAAACAGCATGATGCTGAATGACTACTGGGTCAACACAGAAATCAAAACAGAAATCAAAAGATTCCTGGAAGCAAAAGAAAATGAAGAAACATCTTACCAAAACCTCTGGGATGCCATGAAAACAGTTCTAAGGGGGAAATTTATATCTCTATGAATAGACATCAAGATAATGGAAAGATCACAAGCGAACAGCGGAACAAGTCACCTGTGGGAGCAAGAAAGGTAAAACCACCAAAACCCTACCTTCAGCAGAAGAATCCAGGTCACCAAAGTAAAAGCTCAAAACCAGGATATAGATGACAAAAATATCACAGAAAAAAATCAACAAAACAAAAAGCTAGTTCTTTGAAAGGATCAACAAGATTGATGAACCCCCTAGCCAGAATGATAAAAAAAAAAGAAAGCCCGCAGGGCTCGGTGGCTCAGCCTGTCATCCCACGCCTTTGGGAGGCTGAGGTGAGTGGATTGCTTGAGCCCATGGGTTCGAGACCTGCCTGGGCAGCGAGACCTCATCTCTACAATAAATCAAAAAGTTAGCCAGGAGTGGTAGCGCACACCTGTAGTTCCGGCTACTCGGAAGGCTGAGACGAGAGGATCGCTGGAGCCGGTAGGCAAGGTTGCGGGAGCCGGTAGCAGCCACTGCACTCCAGTCTGGGCGACAGAGTGACAGAGTGAGACTCCAACTCAAAAAAAAAAAAAAAAGAAAGCCCAAATAAATACAATCAGATATACAAAAGTTCAAATAACTATGCATGCCTGTATGGAAACAAACTCAATAGCCTAAACAAAATGGAGGACTTTCTGACATCACACAACCTCCCAAGGTTGAAGAAAGAAGACATTGCGACAATAAATAGATCAATAACAACATAAGAAATTGACTGTCATGAGAAAACTACCAACAACAAGAAAGCCCTGGATCAGATAGCTTTCCAGTGGAATCCTATAAAACATACAAGGAAGGGCTGATACTAATCATATTTAAAGTATTCTAGGCAGTTGAGAAAGATGTAACTCTCTCCAAATCATTTTACGAACCTAACATCACACTGATATGCAAACCAGGTAAACTTCCAACAAAGAAAAGAGAACTACAGGCCAATATCCATAATGAACACAGATGCAAAAAATCTCAACAAGATTCTAGCAAATTGAATCCAACAACACATCTCAAAAATCATCCACCATGACCAAGTAGGCTCCATCCCCGGGATGCAGGGCTGGTTCAGCATTCACAAGATCATAAATGTAGTTAAGTTCATCAACAGATGTAAAAACTAGAACCACATGATAATATCATTAGATGCAGAAAATGCTTTTGATAAAATACAGCATCCCTTCTTGATAAAAACCCTTGAACACCTAGACATGGAAGGAACATCTCTCAAAATAGTAAGTGCTGTCTACAATAAAGCCACAGTCAGCATATTGCTAAATGGACAGAAAAGGGGAGAAATTCCCTGAAAACTGGAAAAAGACCAGGATGCCCACTCTCATTCTTCCTCGACAACACAGTCTTGGAAGTCTGAGCTAGAGCAATCAGACAAGAGAAGTGAATTGGGGGCATCCAAATAGGAAAGGAGAAAGTTAACTTTTCCCTCTGTTGATGATATGATCCTACCTCAAAAAGTCAAGAGAATCTGTCAAAAACCTCCTTGCACTGATAAAGGAGTTTGGCAAAGTCTCAGGGTATAAAATAAGTGTACAAAAGTCACATTCTAATACACCAACAAAAAACAGGCAGAGAAGCCGGACTCCGTGGCTTAGCCTGTAATCCCACGCCTTGGGAGGCTGAGGTGAGTGAATCACCTGAGCCCGTGGGTTCAAGACCCACCTGGGAACTTGGTGAGACCTCATCTCTACAACAAATCAAAAAATTAACCAGGAGTGGTAGCGCGCTCCTGTAGTTCCAGCTACTTGGAAGGCTGAGGTGGAAGGATCGCCGGAACCCAGCAGGTCGAGGCTGCGGTGGCCGGGAGCAGCCACTGCACTCCAGTCTGGGTGACAGGGTAAGACTCCAACGCAAAAAAAAAAAAAAAAAAAAAAGCAGAGAAACAAATAAAAAGCACAATCCCATTCACAATAGCCATCCCAAAACATGAAATACCCAGCATCTTCCTGACCAGAGATGTGAAAGAACTATACAATGAAAACTACAAAAAACTGCTCAAAGAAATCCGAGAAAGCAGGGCATGGTGTCTCATGCCTATAATCCCAGCACTTTGGGAGACTGAAGTGAGAGGATTGCCTGAGCCCACGGGTTCGAAACCAGCCTGGGCAACTTAGTGAGACCTCATCTCTATAAGAAATCAAGAAAAATTAGTACATACCTGTAGTTCCAGCTACTTGGAAGGCTGAGGCAGAAGGATCGCCTAAGCCCAGCAGGTCAAGGCTCAGTAGTCGTGAGTGTGCCACTCCACTCCAGCCTGGGCAATAGAGTGAGACTCTGACTCAGAAAAAGAAAAAAAAAAAGAAATCCAAGAAGACACAAACAAATGGAAAAATATCCATGCTCATGGATAGAAAGAGTTAACATTGTTAAAATGTCTATCCTACCAAAGGCAATCTACAGATTCTATGCAATACCCATTGAGTGACGCACATCATTCTTCTCAGACCTGAAAATGACAATATAGAAATTCATCCAGAAACATAATCAACCACAAATAGCCTAAACAATCCTCATCAAAAGAAACAAAGCAGAAAGTATCATACTTCCAGACTTTAAACTTTATTAAAAGGCAACAATAATCAAAACTGCCTGGTATTGGTACAAGAACAGGCATATAGACCAGTGGAATGCAATAGAGATTCTGGAAGCAAAATCTCAATTTCTCAATGAGTTTATCTTCAACAAAGCTTCCACCAACAACCACTGGGGAGAGGAGAACCTATTTAGCAAATGGTACTGTAAAAACTGGCAGACCACATTCAGAGGATTGAAACAGGACCCCTACCTATCACCATACACAAAAACCAATTCTAAATGGATCAAAGACCTAAATGTAAAACCTCCAACTATAAGAATCCTAGAAGAAAATGTAGGGAACATCCTTTAGGAAATTGGAATAGGCAGCAAATTCCTGATCAACTCTCCAAAAGTGAACGCCGTAAAAGATAAGGTAGACTAATGGAATAGGACCTCATCAAACTGAAAAGTTTCTGCAAAGCAAAAGAAACCATCAAGAGTGTGGGGAGACAGTCCACAGAATGGGAAAAAATATTTGCCAACTATATATCTGACAAAGCCCTAACATTCATTATCTACCAGGAACTCAAATGTGCCAAAAGGAGAAAAACAAACAGCCCCATTAAAAAGTGGGCAAAAGACATGAATAGACACTTCTCAAATGAAGATATACGGGCAGCCAACACATGAAAAAAGTGCTCAGCCTCACTAATCATCAGAGAAATGTAAATAAAAACCACACTTAGATACCACCTAACCCCAGTAAGAATGGCCACCAATAATAAAAGAAACAACAACAGATGCTGGTGAGGATGTGGACAAAAGGGAACTCTTCTACACTGCTAGTGGGCATGCAAACAAGTCCAGCCTCTATGGAAAACAGTGTGACAATTTCTGAAAGTACTAAAAGCTGACCTTCCATTTGACTCAGCAATCCCCCTACTGGGAATATACCCAGAGGAACTCAAATCATTCTACAAAAAAGATACCTGCACACGCATGTTTATTGCAGCACTATTCACAACAGCAAAAGCATGGAACCAACTGTGCTATCCATCAAAACTGAACTGGATAAAAAGAAAATGTGGTACATATAGATGATGGACTATTAGGCAGTCATAAAGACAAACGTATGGACTTTGCAGCAACTTGGATGGATTTAGAGTCTATAATACTCAGTAATCTATCACAGAAACAAAGAACAGAGTACCACAATGTCTCACTGATAAGCAGCCTGGGATCATTTACCATCATACTATAAGAAAGGGATTGGCAGTAGTGGGACATTGCCAGGGGAGTGAGGGGGCACACACCATCAATAAGGGTACCTGATCTCAAACCAGGCAAAGTGGGGACCAAAGGGAGACCCACACTTACCTCTAGGCAACCACTTGCATACCTAATTCTGAATCGCACCCCACATCTTTAAAATGGAAAAAAGGATAAGAAAATGAGTTCAAGTGTGAAGAGATGAAAGAACAGAACAGGGTGGCCTGAAGTCTGTGGAGTTGGGATGGTCTGCCTTTTTGAGGAAATGACAGTTAACGTGAGCTATAAATAGGAACAAGAGTTGCTCAAGATAGGCTAGTCAGGGTTATGAGAAGTCGTTTTAACAATACGATGCATTGGTTCTTTCTCAGTCACATCTTTCAAATCTCAACCTTGTCTTACTTTTAACACTTTGGTATTTGTCACCCAATCTCATTTCAGGGCTCCTAACATGACTAACATGGCCCTATGTCATATATCCTACTTAGTATCATCCCATTCCCTGAGGGACGAATCACAGGCCCAGTGTTTTTATGAATTCTACTTTTGTCCAGAGAAATGATGGGTAAGTGATGTAAGAGGCAAATGCAACTCAAGTGTGAGCTGTGAATACCCGGTGTGTCCAGAGATTCTAAAAACCAGGCGGGATAGGGTGGTAGAGTACAACAAGAAGGTACAAACCTGGGCTCTCCAAGGTAAGATCTGTTTGCAGTGAGAAACTGTGGTCTCAGGAAGCCTGGCTTGGGACCCCACGCTGACCCACCGAGTCAGTATTGATGGCTGTCTAGTCAGCCAGGACAAGGTCTATATTATGATAGCAAAGGAACTCAGGGATAAAAGGCCCAAGGAAGGTTTCCACAGGAGTCCTCAGATGAGCAGAAAGCCTCAGGGGAGAGGAAAAGAGTGACATGCAAAGGGCCCAGGCTTTGAGGATGCGGCAACCTGGGATTTAATGCCATATGTCACTTCCTTAGGGTGCTAGTCGCTAAATCACACAGAGCCTTAATATATTAAGTAAGACCGCAAACTGTAGAACTTAGAGGCAGCGCACATGGCAATGAACATACATCTTGGCACTTGATAGTGTGCCGTAAGAAACAGGTGTTTTCATTATCAACGGTTGTTGGAAGACCAGACTGGGTTTCAAGGTCCTGCAGACAGGGATGGGTACGCAAAGACCACACAGCAGATGAAGTTTGAAGCTGGCAGGACAGCAGGCTGAGAAAATGAAAAAGAACTATTTATCGGGGCTCTTCTCTCCCTGAAAAGGTACAAGAGGTGCAGAGGACAGAATGCATGCACAAAAGAGCCCCAGGGACCTGGACTAAGGCCAGAGCAGCACAATGGACAAGTCAGGGCAGCAGCAACAGTGAGGTTCTCTTGACATGGTGTCAGTGAATCCCACAGATCCAGTACCCGGGATTCTGCAGCCGCCGCAGTCTTGATGACTGGTAGCCTTCCCCCTGCTTTAGGCACCAGCTGGTCTGAGGAGACAAGACAGTAATTAGAATAATTGGGACAAATCATCACAGTGAATTAATGAATCACCAGTCTCCCCCTGAGCACCATGGTGGGGTTCAGCAAAGTGTTACTCCTGGAAATGCTGCGAACAATAAACATTCCTGAACTTCGGTGGCACTGCCCGTGTCCAGGGGACAGGTCATTAGGAGGAAAACAACTTTCCCTGTTCCAGGTTTGGCTGGTCTGGCCAACTTGGACACATGTTTAACTGATATTTTTATTCAGATGAGGTCCCGGGGGTTAGATGGTGTGGCAGCACAAAGGCATTACGGATGCAATTACTGCAGTTGAACCACACATGCATGTTCTTTTCTCAAAAGATATAAAGAAAAAGTGAAATCACTACAGCCTTCACTTTCCTTCACTCAGTTCCTGAACTATGGGCAAGATGTGGCCGTATTTCATTCGCCAGCTATCCGTGGACACAAAACACTGAGTGTCTCCTACCTATGATATAGAAAATGGGCTGAGCATGAGGCAGGCACATTTTTCAACCCTTAATACTCACAATAATCAGTAGACGTTCTCATCTCCAGATTGCATACGAGAAAACTAAGAACTGGATCGATGATGTACCCTGCCTGAGATTAACGGAAAGGAAATGGGAGGGCGGAGAGGATGCCGGTCAATAGGTCCAGCTTCACAGTCTTTACTCTCTTCCACTTGACTCCACAAGCCCCTACCATTAGCTTTGTCTTGTGAAGAGTTGCCCCTCTGCCCTGTGGCACTTGCTTGAAAAATAAAGCCAGTTAGGTGTGGGATAAAATGTGCAAGACTTTGCATTTCATGATTGTACAAAACCTCCACCCGCATCGAAGTGCCCCTTGGATCTGTTCTTCCTGCACTCTGAATTCTGGCAATCAAGACACTCTGAATTGTCAGCACTCACTCCAAAAAGTTAATTTTGAGGGAACAGACAAGAAACCCAGTGCCTTCCAGGTGTGCGGCTGTCATCAGTAATATTCCAGACTCGCGTCTATAAATATCAACGACACCGGAAGACCTGTACGGAAGAAACAACCTCCAGAAGCATCAGGTCGGTGCACCAGAGCTAGCAAGTAATAGACATTTGCAAGGTGGCGATAAAGTCATCTACAAGGCACTGAAGAAGGTTAACACAGATGACATTCCCTCATAAGGATGAGCCCGTGTTTTGGGATCTCGCCAACACAGGTGTGTGGAAAGCAAGTTAAAAAAAATGGCTTCAAGTTTCTAATGACTTTAGGAAACTGGCATAATTACCCATCATAAATTTCCTCTCTAAATTTAATGGTTTGGGGATTGGGTGATGGTGCCCATGTGTTCCTATCTTTCAGACGAAAAGAACTAGTGTGGAACATGTTTTCTCGTTTGAATCCCCTAACAAAGTTGTAAGGTAATAATATTCATTCCCATTACGAATAAGAAAAAAAATACAGAGCCTCGCAGAGGTCAAGGCATTGCTGAGGTCACCGTGAAAAGCTCCTAGAACTGGGATCTGCATTTGCCTGTAATGACAGAATTTCAGGCACCCCAAAGTGACTGTGTGTATATGTGTGTAAGTACCTGTGTGTGTATTTGTATATCTAAATGTATATTCTGTGAAGTGTGGAATGGTTTCGGCGCTTCTCAAATCATCCCACATTACTATGCTTAGATAGTACCGATGTCACCTCCCCGCTACCATCTTGAAATGTGACATTAAAAAAATGGCATCTCCAAGCTGTGAGGGAGCGGATAGAGCCCGATTCGCCGATTCTCTGGTCTTATAAAAGAACATCAAAGCCCCGAGGGGCACCCTGCCTTGCACAGAACCCACAGGAGGCCGGTGGCCGAGCCCGGACGCTCCCGGAGGGCCCCGCCGAGCCCAGTGTTGACGCTGCTTTGAACACGCCACCTCTTAGGAGGCGAAGCGTTCACGGACACACACCAGGGGAAAGCTGGCCTCCCTTTTCCGAAACCTCCCCCGGTTCCTCTCCTGGAACGCCCGGGTGTTCACGCCAGGAATCCCCGCCGGGGAAAAAGCAAGGATCGGAAACAAAAGGCGGAGGAAGGGCGAGGGAACCCCCCACCCGCGCCTGCGGCTTGGCAGGCCCGCTCCCACCCCTGCCTCGCGCTTTCCTGACGCCTCCCCCGCGCTCCGGGTTGAGAAAACCCTTCGCGGGGGCCGGCCGTGGGCGCTGACGCGTCCTGCCTGGGGCCGGAGCCACCGCGGGCACCCCGAGGGGCGGGCGGCGGGGGGTGGAGGCTCCCCGGCCTGCGTTCCGCGGGAGGAGGGAAGTCGGGGAAGAAGTCCGTGGCGAGGCCGCCCGAGCCCCGGCAGCCAGGACACACGGCCGCCCGGGGAGCCGGGAGGCGCCGCGGGCGCTCGGGGAGGTGGCGCGCGCCTGTGCGCCCAGCTCCACCGCGCGCCCGGCGCTCGGAAAGCGGCGGTCCGGGCCCCTCCGCCGGCCTGTGCCAGCGCCCTCCGAGCCTCGCTCCGTTCGGCGGAGGCGTCTGTGCCAGGGTCCCCGCGGAAGGCGCGGCGCTGGCCACCGAGGGGCAGCCCGGGCGCCCGACTCTGCGCCCGGGAATGGGGCGACCTGAGCCCCGAGAGGCCGGCGCGGTTCAGGCTGCTGGCTCGCCTGGCTGCGCGGCCGCTCGGCCTTCCGCGATCGGGGAAATCCAGGTGGCCCTCCCGGTGCTGGAGGGCTCTTCGGCTAGGACCAGAGGGCCAAAGGACGAAGGTGGGCCAAGGGGACCGCAGCCTGGGTGTCTCTCGGCCTCTGGGAACACGCGCATCCTTGGCCAAGTTCGGGCTCCTCTTGAAGCTCGGATTCCTCCTGTCTCAAATGAGTATTTGGTCTAAGGGTTCCGAGACACAAAACCCGCCGCCGCGGAAGATTTTACAGGAAAGCGCTTTTTGCTGAACGAATGCAAACTCCTCGAATCGAAGCAGCTGGAAGGTGAGGAATAAATGTCAGAGTCCCCCAAAAAGCCCTTAGAATAATGACGAATTGTCGCTGTTGTTCAGAGAATGGGAGATTGTCTCTCTTCCTTCATGTTAGAGCATAACCTGACGCTTGGAAAACCATCGTTTCAACCGTAACCCTTGATTACTGACTGAGACTGAAACTGCTCACAAAAAAAAAAAAACAAGGTGTTTTCTGACCACCTTGTGTACCAGCCGCCTCGCTCTATGGCCTTCCTCTGACGTATTTTGCTTCCCACTACTTAACCCTGTTCTTACATTGTATTATGAATTTATTGGCTTGTGTGTTTATTGTATGTTTTTCTCATTAGATGCACACTCCCTGGGGACCAGGTTCTGTCCATTTTATTTGCCATTGTGTTTCCTGCACTTAAAGTAATACCCAGCCCATAATAAATATCTGCTGAGTATTCTAGATTTCTTAGAATTTGATTGGCATTCGTCTTTTCCTCATAACTTTCATGTATGTGGGACCAACTGGAAGTCTAGGCAGTGAGGTGAGCATTCCCTTGCCTCTCTCAAAAGGTCATTTTCTCTGAGAAAAAAAAAAAAGATGTTTAATTTCCAAGGAGTAGGAATTCTACATATTTTGCTGTGGTAATTATCCCCTTCATAAAAACTTTACATGCAATCCAGAAAAATGGCTGACAAGGGCCCCTTGGCCCAGGGTGGGCATGACCAGGGAGTGCAAAACATCTCCTGTTCCGCACCCAGCGAGGAATAGGAGATTCCTATTCCTAACTCCCATTGGAGTTCTGTAATCAGCAGCAGAGAGCAGGAGGCCTTGGGCTTCAGCCCCCTAAAAGCTTTGATTGCCTCAAAGTAGACTCTGACAATCTGAACAAGTGCAAATTGCTGGATTATTAACACAATTGTTCACAAAGACGTGGGTACTCTTAGAAGATTTCCCAGCCCTTTTAGGGATAATGTTGGCCTTTCTCCTCTACCTTAGGCAGCAGGAGGCCAGGCTTAGGCTTTAGAGCTGTGTTAAATCTTAGTTCTTTCTATTAATTCTAGGTTCCTCTGCAGATGACTAAACCTCATCTGTCAAATAGGGTAGATATAGCTCTCTGGTAGGAGTTTGTGATAATTGAAGCTAGTGTTTTTAAGACACCCAGCATAGTGCATAGCACAGAGTATTATTATTTTCCACTACTGTTGCTAGAGTCGATGCAGAATTAAAATGTATCGTGCATCTATTAATCTCAGCCAACGTAAAAAGACATTTTTCATGACCGCAATACAGCATAAACCAAGAATGATATGTAAACCTTCTGAAAATCAGTTGTAAATATAGCCAAGTAGCATTGTCTCCAGTTTACAAGATAAGGGAAAATATTTTCTCTCTCTATTTCTTTCCTGTTTTCCTTTACTTCACTTTTCAAGTTGATGGAAAAAGTTCTTTTCCATCTTTAAAAATAATTCAACTCACAAATATTCATTCTAGTCTGAATGCAAGTGAAAAGTTTAACTTATACGTTAATTTCAAGATGGCAGCTGGAGTCACAAGACATAACTCACAATCCTTTTATAATATTTTAACTTTCTTTATTGAAGGCAATATGTGTACTGGTTAAAACCTTGGACTCCGGAGAAGAAAATTCCCAAAACTGTCACTTAAAAGTTGAGTGAATTTGGCCTAACTGTAAAATGGTTCTAATAGCCCCATGTCTTGGGGATGCTATAAAGGAAATTGAATGCTACACATAAGACATTTTTCATAGAGCTTGACACATCATACAACTCCAAGAATATCTATTATTATAATTATTGTTATTTTATTATTTTATTTTTATCATTAAATGTTATAAAGCAGAGGCTGAAAAACGTTCAGATCTTTAAAAATTCTGGTAGAAGGCAAGTTTTTTTATTTTATTTATTTTGTTTATTATCTTATTTTTGTACTGAGGGTAAATAATGTGGACCTTTGCTTCATGCCATTTGAATAAAATACTGTTTGCTCTAAACACTGTTAAATTTCTTTTAAATTAAAGCAGAGTGCTTTCTGCTTAATAATAATTATGTGGTCACGAAGGAAAATACTAATGATGTATACAGATATCCCAAAACATATAAATCACTGTTTCTTAAAAAATAACCCTGTTCTTCTTTAGTGTACAAAGACTTAGATATTTCAGTTTTACATATCTATTTATTTAGAAGTCATCACACTCAAGGTGTGACTACCCAAAACACAAATTTCTCAAAAAAAGTCAATACTGCCAATGATTTTTAAGAATCAAAAGATTCATAATTGTTGAAAGAAAGATTCAAGGACATGAAACAAAACTGGGTAGAGGGCAAAAAAATCCTTCAGCACCCTATCCACATTTGATTTCAGGATTGCCTCAGAATCACAGAATGTTAGAATTGGAAGTGCTCTTACCCAGTGGGTGTATACCGTAGTGGTTCAGAGCACGCACTGTAGAAACCCATAGGCATGGTTTCAGAATGAGCTTGGCCATTTGTGAACTCTCTTGCTGTCTTTATAGAAGTTACCTGACACCATCAAGCTTCAATTGCACCAACTGTAAAATGAGACTATTAGAACCAACCTTGGAGAGTTTTTAGGGAGATTAACTTTTTAAAAAATGGACATGAAATGCTCAGTACGGTAGCAGAATAGAACCTTGATCTCTCTCCCGTAAGATGATCCTTGCTTAAGAAATGATCATATGAGCATCAGAGTGCAATGTAATATAGTATTTTCCCAGAAAAATAATGCACTTTTTGAAATAGTATATAATGTTAAAAGATATTTAACCAAAGATGAATAGAACATGCATGTTCACGCTAAGTATTACAGACATTCTATACATTAATATGAGAAACATTCAATTTCTCTTAGAAGATCTTAATCCTTTTAGTGGGTTTGGTTGTTTTGTTGTTGGTAATAGTTGGGTTGCTTTTGTTAACTTGGTTTTGTACTTTGTTTTGTGTATTATAAAGGGTCTACATATCTGAAGCAATAAGATTTAAGGTTTCCCTTATTTTGTCTTGCATGTTAGTCTCTGCGGAAGAACACCTAAACAAGTTTGTCACAGTACCAGAAAATAAACCACAGCTGCAAAAACAAACATCTAGGTGCACTGGCAGCAATGGTTCTATCCATGAACTCAAAGCCACACATTCTCCGGACATCTATTCTCCGGTTTTTCTCCTCTATCCTTGTCCACATCATCCTTCCAGGACTAAGAAAGAGAACCTGAACCATGATCTTTGACTCTGAGTTTAAAATCATTCTATTCTGCTTCTTTCCCAGGTTCCCAAAGACCATTTTCACCTTTGGAAGAGGGATTATCCATCCCTGGAAAATTTCTAAATCCCCTTGACTGTCTCTGTATTTTTCCACACAAATGATTTGGTATTCCCTCTTGCTTATTCTGAGGAAAAGCTTTGTTGGTTTATTATTACTCTTTTATTATGATTACTTAGACTCAAGAGGTATATATGCAGGCTTGTTACATAGATACATTGCGTGATGGTGAGGTTAGGGTTTCTATGGGGCCTGTCACCCATGTGGTGTACATGGTACTCAGTGGGTAGTTTTTTAGCACTCCCCCCTTTAAGAAAAGTGCTCCACGGTCTGTTGTTCCCATCCTTGTGCCCGTGTGTATTCAGTATTTAACTCCCACTTATTAGGAAAGACATGTGGCATTCTGTTTTCTATAAACAGTTTTCTGTTTCTGCAATAATTCACTTAGGATGATGGTATCTAACTCAGCATCCACACAGCTGTAAAATCGCATAAAGGGCATGATTTTGTGGGGTTTTTTTTTATGGCTGCGTAGTATTCCATGTTGATGCAAACCTATATTTGTTCCATGTTTCTGTTACTGTACTTAGTGCTGTGATGATGCCATCATTTTCAAGACAGATGCCTCGCTCCCGTCCGTAGGCAAAGAGCTTCCCTTTAATGCATGATTAGCAATAGATCATCTCTCACCCTAGGCAGCAAATGTCTTGCTCTACCCTGGCATCATTTCTGGCCCAAATGAGGCAAGCAATGAGGCAAGCACAATATTTAACGACTGAATCTCAGATGATGGGGGTTTTTTTGTTGTTTTTGTTTTGTTTTTTACTGCAAAGCATTCCTTGTGGGCCATTGTAGAAGCCACAAGGGTGGGGATGGCACTCTGGGCTGCTTCAGAGTCCAAAGCAAAGATGACCTACACTTTCTGTCATCTTCCAAAGCTCTGCCTCAAAGCTACCTTGGAAAGTTTTTAGAAGAGGAGACACATTTCCCAAAAAGAAGCAATATTTTTTTAGAGACTGCACTCTAAATCCATATGCAGGGGAGAACACGCAAGCTATCCTCCCACCACCCCTGCATACACTAAGTGTACCTGACTCTGCCTGGGCACCATCTTGGTGATAAACCCAATATGCACCATTAATTAAAAACCACTTAACTTCTCATTTCCAAGCAAACTTCCTGTGCATTTGCATGAAAAAAAATGTTTCTCCGCCAGGCTCGGTGGCTCAGCCTGTAATCCCACGCTTTGGGATGCCAAGGTGAGTGAACTGCCTGAGCCAGCGGGTTCGAGACCCGCCTGGGCAACTTGGCAAGACCTTGTCTCTACAATAAATCAAACATTAGCCAGGCGCGGTAGCGCGCCTGTAGTTCCATTTACTTGGAAGGCTGAGGCAGAAGGATCGCCGGAGCCCAGCAGGTCGAGGCTGCGGTGGGCGGGAGCGGCCACTGCACTCCAGTTTGGGCGACAGAGTGAGACTCCAACTCAAAGAAAAAAATGTTTCTCCAATGTGACCCTTTTCTGGAAAAAGAGAGAGTATATTCCAAAGATAACATAGGCAACTACCAAAAGGCAGAGCTTCAACAAATTTCTGATGTGGTGTCACTGAACATATAATCCACTATATCTTATCTCAAAACCAGCAGTCAAAAAAAAAAAAAAAAAAAAACCCTTATTGTCCTGCAACCCTTACTGATGCTAGGCAAAACCGAAATACACTCAGCAATGCCTATTAAGCATTTACCATGATGTACTTGTTTTTTAACCCAGAGAGAAAAAGAAAACACAGACAGCACAGGTTCTGGCCATGAGAGACTCATCGTCTACAAAAGCAAGTAAGAGAGGCATAAAAATAGTGACAAAGTAGAAAACAATTGTTATTGCAGAGATTAAAAATCTATGGATGTTCACAGGAGAAAGAAACTAGCTTATTTGGAAAATCAGAAAATCTTCAAAATTAGGGGCATTTGGATTATATTCTGAAGCATTGAACAGATTTATAGACATCTCGATGAAAAAGGGGTAAGGATATTTCATGTGGAAAATCTAACACTATCAAAGTTATGACAACTGAAAAACATGTAAAATGCACAATGTATACTAAATTAGCTTGTCAGTTGTGGGTAATTTTTCTTTTTGAGAAAGGGAGAAGTTTCTATTTTAAAAAACTATTTCGTGTCCTATATAAATACTCATAAGCCATTCAATCATATTGTGCAGGAATAATTTCATTTTATCCTCACCAATATCCACTAAAAAAAAAAAAAAAACAGGTATTAACATTTCTACCTCTCAGGAAAGGACTAAGAGCAGAGAAGTCAGGTCACTTGCCTAAACTCACAAATTATAGGCTTATCCTGACAATTCACTGATTTAATTCAAGTAAAATATGTAGCAGAATGCCTGGTATTAAGTCAGTGCTCCAAGATGATAGTGACTATTGGTATCAGTAGAAGTAGCCAACACCCAAATTGGAAAATTAAAAATCATTCTTAAGGCTGAGCTCTTCCCATAAATGTATGCTCATTTCGAATTAAATACACACACACACACACACACACACACACACACACACACACGAATTCAACATTAAATTCCATGGCCTAATTGAGGTATTTTACTCAATAAATAATTAAATAAATAGATTGGTCTCAGGGATGCATCACATACTGAAAAAGTGGTTAAAATTAGCACCGGGAGTGGATTTCTCTTAGTGAAGACTCCAACTTCACCTAGATGAAGACACAAGCGGGTAGAAAGGCCTGGGGACAGAGGAGAGAGGAGTGACAGTGGGCTCTGATTCTGTCTCTGTGTGCCATGTGTTCACTGAATTTCCCTGTTGTGGCCAGAGGGATGGCTGGACGATTTCCCTTTTAGCTCTGGCATTCTCAAATTCTGAGTGTCACACACTATTGGCTTCTGAGTGTGTATCTAGAATTTGTGATTAGAGAATACGGTACTGTTTTATATTAGATGTAGGATGAACAGTGCTGACAGTTAATCACCATTTTGTGAATGATATTTACTCATTTTCATTTAGTAGTCAATAGGACCTGCTTTGAAGGGCTGCAGAACAATCAATACCATGACTTATATGTAGAATGGAAATGAGACTATTTATATGTATACATATAGCACTACACACACACACACACACACACACACACACACACACACACACACACACAGATACCACTTGTAAGTATACATACATATGGCACTGAATAAAAATATTTTTAAAAGAGCAGGATCTTAGTGCTAGGTGAGTTCTTCCAGGCTTGAATTCTCAATAATCCACAAAAGTACGCAATTGCTTCTCAGTTTTCCCTGAACAAAGATTAAATTAGTAGGTATTGTAAATAACACCTCGCAGAGCAAAACCAGCCTGAACAAATAGCTACATTTGGAAATAGAGACAAGAGATGATGAAATGAAATGCAGCATGAAAAAATGTTCCGAAACACAGCCGAGAAGGCCATAAAATAGCAAATCGGTGATGTTTATAATGCATTAAGGAAAATGAAGGGAAATCATGAGACCGTTTATGTATATTGGCCTAAAGAATAGGGATGGTTGAGTTCCTGCAGGCATGCTCCTACAGAATTTAGAGTCATGCAATGTAAAAAGTACAGGACCAAGATGAAATACAGAGATAGGGGTGCTGGCCCATGAGCCGTTCCTGGCAGCAATCTTCTAGTATCAGTTTCCTCATCCTCAGGAGAGGAATACAGCACCTAAAGTTTGGATCTGTGGAAATGTGATCTAAGTGAAAACATTTTGTGATTTGTAAACTGTGTTCTGCATTTTAGTCCTTAAAATTATCATGTTATTTATATTTAAAAAAATACATATCCTGTGTTACTATTGAACAACAAAATTAGATAAAGACATGAACACTCAATGAGGTTAGAGTCATAAAGCAAATAATAACAATGACAATTTAATGCTTGCTTAATGAATGTTGGGCATTGTGTTCCTTTGTTCTTTATTTGAGCTTTGCAGTGATTCTACAGAGTGGATTATTTTATCTCTATTCTACAAGTGAAGAAACTGAGAATTGATATTATGAAGTAATTTTCCCCAATTCAAAAAGCTCACATAGGTTGAAGATGGGATTTAAATTCAAGTACATCTATCCTAAGGCTAATTGTTAGTCACTATATTTCAATTCAGCAACATCATAATTAAGTGTTTTACTACATGCACATGACTACACCAGTCTAAAAAGGGTGTTGAGATGGAGATATAGGTCAGAAAGGGTTCACTGTGCTTCTCTAAAATGCTAAACAAAAAGAAACTTACTGACTAAGCATGAATCCCAGGCCTAGAGCTTGGAGACACCTAACAGCCGTGGAGAGCAAGTTGAAGTGAAGAGCCTGACAGCAAGTTAAAACCAAAGGACAAAAACAGGAAAACCAACTTCAGTCATCAAAAGCAAAGGACAGATGCAAGACATAAAATTAGAAGGAAAATATCCTGTCAAATTTTACAATAATGAGCCATGCACGGTGGCTCACGCCTATAATCCCAGCACTTTAGGAGGCCTAGGTGAAGGGATTGCCTGAGCCCATGGGTTCAAGACCAGCCTGAGCAACTTGGAGAAGCCCCATCTCTATAATAAATCAAGAAAACTCACCCAGGCATGATGGTACATTCTTGTAGTTCCAGATGCTTGGAAGGCTGAGGCGGAAGGATTGCCTGAGCCCAGCAAGTCAAGGCAGCGGTAGCCATGAGCGTGCTACAACACTCCAGCCTGGGCAACAGAGTGAGACTCCCATTTGAAAAAAAATTATAATCATGAAATATTGTAATGAAAATGCTAAAGAATCTAGTGAACTGTATAGACAATATTGGTGAGGAAAAGGGGAACTTCAGCAGAGAGATGGATACAGTAAAAAAAGGATGAATGGAAATATTAGAAGTTAAAAATATTAGAAATTAAGAATTCATTGCCTGAGCTTAACAAAGGATTGTACAGAGCAGAGGAGAGTTCAATTAATTTGAAGCACATTGAAAAACTCAAAAGATAAAAAAGAGTACAAATAAATAGCGCACCAGATACCTGTGACAGAACATCAAATGTCTAACAGAAGTGGGGAAAGAAAAAAGCAGAGGAGATACTTGAAGAGACAATAACCAGGAACTTTCTGACCCAGGCATATGCAAAATGGTGGATGGGGAAGCTTGAATCTGTTATATCCTACAGAAGCATGGAAAACAAGCAGAAATTGTCAGAAGCAACTATGCCAGAACTTGGAAAAATAGTAGAAAGTTTACAGTAACCAAACAAATGTTGAAACAAGAAAATACCTCTTCAAAAGGGCGGGAAGCTTTTGTGCCCCCACCCTCTTTGAACAATCTTTGTCTTAAAGTGGCTGTAGCCTACATTCCCAGCGTAGGGCCCTTTTTCATAGTTCTGGAGTGAGAAGAGTGAGATCGTATTTGTAAATTGTGTTTATCAATTCTGCCCTGCCTAGGGCTACCTGGGGGATTAGCAAGGCCTTCATCTCTGTTTTGCCTCATAGGGAACTCAGACTGGTAAAGCTGCTAGCATTGCCAGGAACACCACAAGACAAACTAACAAGCCTCAGAAACCTGTGGCAAAAGCTGACAGTCAAAAACTATCTATGGTCAAGTGTAAAAGCTGGGAGAGTTTTTTAAGAAAATCAAGACATTCATAAGCTACCATATATTATGGGGGAACTTAGAAAGCCCATGTATACCCAAAAGACACATGCTCAGGAAAAGACTGAAAGGACCCTATATTTTCACCTTGGACTGTTGCCTAGGCTCAGTGCAAACCTTGCTGAGTATTGAAGGAGGCTCCTGACACAGAATCAATCTGCAAAGACTCTGTCCCTTTAAAAAAAATTGTTTTGATACTTTTTTTGGAATCAATGAAATAAAGAGTTGGTTCTTTGAAAGGATCAAGAAAGTTGACAGATATTTAGCTGGAATTACACAAACAACAAAAAATAGAGGGAAAGAGAGGTGACGCAAATGACTAAAATAAAAAAAATAAGTGAGAATATTACTTCCAATCTTACAGGAAAAAAGTTTATCAGAGAATACTATGAAAAATTGTACATCCACAAATTAGACAGACCAGATGATGAAATGGAAAAAAATTCCTAGATACACGAATAACTAAACTGACTCAAGATGAAACAGAAACTTTCATCAGATCTATAACAATGACATTGACTTAGTAATATAAAACCTTCCAACTAAGGAACGTTCAGGACCAGATGGCTTCACTATTGATTTCACTATTTCATGTTATAGCACCAAAAATGATGCCAGCTTAGACTGAAGGGGACAGAGAAGAGAAGGAATGAAGAAAATTCTGCCAGATTTCTGAGATCCTATAGGCAGGACACAGGCCAAGAGAGCTAATGGGTTGTGAATATGCCTGATTCTTCAAGAAATGGGGAGAGTAATTCCATAGGTGCCTCAGAGGCCAGGAAGATTGATGGGCTTTTATGGACCAGACACTGGGGCTGAATGGGGTTTCTGTTGACCTAGAAGGCAGAGCATCAAGCCACAGAGGATTATTCATAAGCCTTGAGAACTAATGGAATCTGTTCTGTTGGGTTTCAAAATTTCTTAGAGTCTGTGATCTTTTCAATCCTTTCCAATTTCTTCCCTCTGAAATGGAAATAACTATTACACGGTTATCCCACCATTGTATTTTGGAAACACATAACTTGGTTTTCTAGTTTTGCAAGTCCATATGTGAAGAAGAATTTTACCCCAGGATAGACGATGTCCAGACTTTCATCTGTACCTAATTTAGATGGTTGAGTGAAATTTGGTTTGTTTCATTTTTAATTAATAGTATCGTATGAGATTTTGAACTTAGAGTCGACACAGGAAAGGGTGAGGATGGGGTGGGATGGGGTGAGTGTATTTTGCACAGGGGAAGGAGACACATTTGGGGGAGCTAAAAGGCTAACTGCTGTGGGTTGAGCTGTGTTCCAACAGATATGTTGATTCCCAGCCTCTGGTACCTGTGAATGCGGCCTTATTTGGAAACAGGATCTTTGCAGATATAATGTCTTAAGATGTAATTATACTTGACTAAGGTAGGCCCTGAATCCAATGACTTTTTTATCCTTATAAAAAAGTTGCTTGAAAACCCAGAGACACAGATATACAGAGAAAAAAATGACCGTTTGAAGAAAAAGGAAGAAAGTTGGAATGATGCAGCTACCAGCCAAGAGATAATCAAAGTTGCCAGCAACGACCAGAAGCTAGAAAGTGGCAAGGAAGGATTCTTCTCTGGAGACTTGAGAGAGAGCATGTTCCTGCTGATACGTTAATGTGAGACTTCTAGCTTCCAGAATGTGAAAAATTAAATTTCTGTTGCTTGAAGTCATCCAATTTATGGTAATTTGTTCTGCCAGCCCTGAAAAACAAATACAACTGAAAAAAATTGACTTTAATTACAAATACACATATAGATACAAAAGAAAAAGGATGGTAACAAAAAAAGATACATAAACCTAAAAAAAAAAAAAAAACCCAAATGGCAGTATTAGTATCCGAAAAAAGTAGATTTCAAAGCAAAGGAGTAAACATCATTTTATAAAGATGAAAAAGTGAATACATTGAGAGAGCATAATATTTTTTAATGTATATGTACCTAATAACAAAAAAACATGAGGAAGACTGATAGGCTTATATGGAGAAACAGATAATTATTGTAGGACATTTTAATACATCTCTTTTGGTAACTGATAGAACAAGCACACAAAATATTTAAAAGGATATTGCAGATATGAAAAACATTATCAGCCAGCTTGACAAAATTCACGTATATGAAATATTCCACCCAATGACAGCAAAATACACAATCTTTTCAGTGTACATGTAGTATTTTTTAAGTAAGATCACCTTCTAGTTCATAAAACAATTCTCCATAAACTTTAAAAGATTCAAGTTGTAAAAATGTTTTCTCTTATAATGATATAACTAAATTAGAATCAAAAATTTAAAAATTGCTAGAAAATTTCCAAATACTTGTAAATTGAATAACAAACTTTTAAATGTGATATCAACATGAAAAATAGAAAACATATAAATTATCTATTATCACTACTATTTTAGAGATGAAGAAACTGGGGCTTATGAATTAAATGACATCTTTCAAGTGAAACCTTATAAAGTCTCAAACGCAGATGAGAGTGTCTTACCATGTTTCCTGTCTTTATTTCTCCTAGAACTGTTGCTAAAGCCTCCCATTCCTGAGTCAAAACAGTGTTCTGACCGCCAAACCACTGTCCCAAGAACAGAAAGAAAAAGTGTTATTTGATTTGTGATAAAGACAGCATATCATATTTATTTAATTGTTTCTTCATTATTTAGATCTCAGAAACACCATCTATTAATCACCTGAGAGTTAATCATACTAAATTCCATCCATTAAAAACAGAAGTCATTAGTCAGAAAGCCAACAGCAAAGACAGTGCTTATGAAAAGCAATCATCATCTTGGAGTTGGGCCAGCATTTACCCAGCTGCCTGTTGGCTAATGACACAGAACAGAACACATTGGAGGGATATGGCTAAGAGGAGTTGGAACTTTTGTTTTCCAAAGACAACAAAGAGTAAAATGGGAAAATGATACTCTAATGAAGTTAAAAAACATGCTCTATTGGAATTTCTTTTTTGAGTTGGAGTCTCACTCTGGCGCCCAGACTGGAGTGCAGTGGCCGCTCCCGCCACCGCAGCCTCGACCTGCTGGGCTCCAGCGATCCTTCCGCCTCAGCCTTCCCAGTAGCCAGAATTACAGGCATGTGCTACCATGCCCGGCTGATTTTTTTATTTTATTGTAGAGATGAGGTCTCACCTGCCCAGGCGGGTCTCGAACCCACAGACTCAGGCTGAAATTTCTAATCATCTCTGAGTTTGCCATGCTCACTAAAGTTTAAAAATGTATCAGATGTGGTCTGTAAGCAATACACCCATGCATTATCTTGAAGAAGAGACTGTGGAATGAAAGCACAAATAAAAAAAAAAACTAGAACTCTTCAAATAGAAGACAATCCAATTGTCTCTTCTATTCATCATCAATATGGGAACAATAATTATATTTCCACAGAAAATTGCATTGATCTTCCTAGAAAACTTATTTAACATTATTGGATATTATACATCAGTCAAACCTATCTCTCCTCAATTTCTTCAGCAATCTAAATAATTTTGAAAACGTTAAGAGCATTTCTTCAGAATAGTGTTAATTAGTATATTTTGACAATGCTAAAACACATTCTTATCCTCACATTAGCAAATGTCATCCTTGGATTCTGCATTATCTAGTAGCAGTCTGTGAGGTTTCTTCTGAGAGGTTTCAGAACACCTTTTATATACGTGAAATAGTTTCAACAGTATGTTCTCAAACCATGAGATTCTATCACTCTAGTAGCAGGTTAGAGGTGTGTGTCACTCACTTTCCTACCTGTTCATCTTAGGACTATACTTTAGAACTGAGTTTCTCAAAATGTGATATGGAACTCACTAACGCTAAAGTTAGGAAGAACAGAGTCCAGAGATTTGAATGTTGTCTTAGCCTATTCAGGCTGGTATAACAAAATACCTTAGCCTGGGTAATTTATGAACAACGGAATTCATTGTTCATAGTTCGGGAGTCTGGGAAGTCCAAGATCAAGGTGTCAGCAAATTCAACATCTGGGAGGGCTCTTCTTCATAAATAGCACCTTACTGTTGCGTTTTCATATGGCAAAAGAAATAAACAAGCTCCCTCAAGCTTCTTGGACAAAGGTGCTAATTTCTTTCATAGAGGCAAAGCCAAATTATCCAAAGGCCTCACCTAATCACCCAAAGGCCTCGTCTGTTAATCCTATGATATGAGGGGTTAGGTTTTGACATTTGAATCTAGGGGAGACAGAATAAATCAGACCATAGCAAATGTACAAAATCATAGCAAGTTTTGCAGGTTCTTCATAGGTACTCTAGTGTCTGAACACGACTTATATGTTCAACATCTTCATTTTTATTAGTCACACTTAGCTTAACATAAGTGAATTTTCTAGAGTTCGTTTATAAAACTGCTGTACGTGATGTGGCCCAGCAAAATCAGATGGAGCCTAATAAAGAGAAATAAGAAAAGAAGAATCAGCCGGACTCGGTGGCTCAGCTTTTAATCCCACGCTTTGGGAGTCTGAGGTGAGTGAATTGCCTGAGCCTGCAGGTTTGAGACCTGCCTGGGCAATTTGGCAAGACCTCATCTCTACAATAAAATTTTAAATAATTAGCCAGGCATGGTAGCATGTGCCTGTAATTCTGGCTACTTGGAAGGCTGAGGCGGAAGGATCGTCAGAGCCCAGCAGGTCGAGGCTGTGGTGGCCAGGAGTGGCCACTGCACTCCAGTCTGGGCGACAGAGTGAGACTCCAACTCAAAAAAAAAAAAAAGAAAAGCAGAATCATTTGTACCAATATTATAACTTTTCCTGGTTATGTATTTTGCCTAATTGTTGGGAACTGGCCTTGAAGGCCCACCTGAGTGCTAGGGATCCAGGCAGGCTGTGGACCCTGAGACCACTAGGATGAGTTCAGGAGCTGAAGGCCCATTCCCTCTTCTCTTCTTTTCTGTTTGGCACGTTCCACTAGTGGGGACTTTGATGATCTAAGCATGAAGTTCTGAGAGTACAACAGGCACGGCTTACTTTAGGAGTCCATTGCTCCCGTTTCTCACAGACTGTGGTTTCGGCTTCAAACTTAACATAATTCAAACTCAGGTCACATTTGGGAGCCTTTAATATGATACAAGCTTCTTTTAAGATTTAATAGTATATTTGTAGAATTAGTATATACATATAAAGTGCTGTTTCAACCTTAATAATACAGATAAATATCTAGAGCTACTAGAAACAGTCCAACACAAACTTTGGGCTGGGCCACATTCCTAAGGGCCCAGCGCATACTTTGGACTAGGCTGCTTTCTTTTAAACCGGTTTTTAGCTACAGTTAGTATAGAGGTTTTTCTACTTGTTATAGAAATTGAAATTATTTTATTCATAGAAAGTATTGTAGAATAGGTTATGCTACATCAGTGAATTATGTCAGTTCAAGCATGATCAAACATGATATTTTGAGGTTTAATAAGAACACAGCTAACTTTAGAAACATTTTCTACATTTGCGGTTTTGGCTTTAATACTATTTACAGTTTATATTTGGGTTTTATTTTTTAGAAGCTTTATTGCTGATGATCAGGATTAGGAATTAGAAACTTTTATAAAAGTTAAAATAGATTGATAGGATTTCGGAACAGCCATTTTGTTAAGAGATTGTAATCAATTGTTCCCAGAAACGGCCCAGCATGATCTTTTGACTGGGCCACATTCCTTAGGAATTGGTTTGGGCTATAATTAAGAGTTTCTATAGTGTAGGCAGAATTAGCATAAAATAGAGAGGAATTGGTATTTAGGTTGGTTATTAGGTGTTGCGTATGCATAGGTTTTAAAAGTTATTGATTATTAGAATATTATGATATTAGAATTATTGTATTGCTTTTGAGAAATATTAACCAAGCATGAGGAACAGTGAGAGAGTTTTGGGATCCTCATTCCTCATGCTTGGGGAAACACCTGGTGGGTGGGGGACGCCCCTCATTCACCTGGCTTTGTATTCATGTAAAAGTTTTGTTATTTAATTGAGATTGTTCTTCCCCATGCCTGAGGAAAACACCTGGTGGGGGGGGCCTCCTGCACCTGGCTTGTGTTCACATGGAAGACTTGTAAGACTGCCTGTGTAAAATTTGGGATAAATACACGCTGTAAACCCCCAATAAATGGCTTCTGCCCTAGACAGAGTCCAGCTTCTTTCTTTCTCCCCCAGTCTCTTTCTTTTAATATCTATCCCTCCAAAATAATCGCTGATGCCATCACACCTTCCAAGGGACCCCCTAAATCTCTCTTCGGGGGCTGGCCCCCCGAACCTAATTTCATGTAGGACTTCTATTCAGCCATTTTTAAACTTTAAAAAAAAAAATACTAAATCCTCGTGTCTTTGCAGGCATACCCTCTTATTATTTTATAAATCTGTAAGCTTTGCATTTGAAAAAATATTTGGAGTATTCAGAATAGCTAAATATTGGTAACACCTCATATGTGACCTTCAATAGACACACATAAGCAAAACTCCATATCCAACTCACTGGGTTGTCTTTAGAAGTTGTGGGGGTGAGACCCCGAGTGTGGCAATGCCATGCTAAACGTGGATTCGCCGAGAAAGAAGTTAGTGAATGTGGTGAGCACTGGCTTTGTCCCTTAGAACAAATCCCAGAGCTACCCTAGGCAGCACAACATGCGAACACTATTCAGAGTTCACTGTTTTTTACCTTTAAAAAAAAATTAGAGTGTGACACTCCTCTTTCCCACATTGATGCAACGTTTTCTAATAGTCGCTATGAAATTTTTTCCTATATGTCACGGGCTCCATTCTTCAGACATCTTACCAAAGGATAGATCGTGCAGTCTTTTTCTGATCTCAAGGAGATTTCTGACCTTTCCTAAACCCCAATAGTCCCATATCAGCCAGTAATGTCCATACGAGACACCAAAAATACTTATTGTACAAAAAAAGAATATTTTTGGAACAAGTTTATTACTTATGTATTGTTGAATCCTCAAGGAATAGCACAGAGTCTAGAATCTAGTAAGTGCTTGCTCTATATGCCTTGTTTTAAATTCATGCAACAGATATTTATTAAGAATCTTCAATATTAGGAGCTAGGGTAGCACTGGGGGTTGAGGGTACAGTGATAAATAGAAGATTGAGGTTAAAGGGAAAATATAGGCACTCAGGTAGCCAGATTACAATAAAAAGAATCAACTGGGGCATTTTTGCAACATAACTCTTCTTTGGAGGAACCTGAATGCGTCAATCAAGTTAACTGTTTTATTAGGTGAGGCAGAATCTTGCAGGTTAACTAAGAGTTTTTCAGGTAGAAAGAGAAAGAATAAAAAAAGACAGATGAAGACAATTGCCCATTATCCAGGCATTTGCTCAGAAATATTCTCCCCCTGTTCTCATTACTGACATTCCAATGCAGGAAACTTTCATCCCTAAGAAGTGCAATCTGATTCTAGTCTGTCCATTTTGACAACCCTTGACAACTCTGGCAATCACCAGATGACCCTCTCTAGCCTAGTCAGCTCAGTTTCTAGCTCCATTCACAACTCCACATAATGCCTCATTGCTTAAGTATCTGAGACTTCAAGTGAGATTTGTTTTCCAAGAGACCTACCCAATGTGCTAATGCTGATTCCTGCAACTCAATTGGGTGACCAGCTCAGAAAATAACAGCAGAGAAAGCAGACCATGGCAGGTTTCATCCCAGGACCCAACCCCTGCTAGGAGTCCGCTGTGAGTCACAGAGTAGAAAAATCCAGATTTTAACCTCATCTATGGCCCCTGGGTCTAGGGCATAGACTGCTGAGGACCTCAACGTGGATGCCAACAAGAGAGTGGCAAGCATGGACTCTTTATTGATCATTTAAAACCACTTTTCTTTAATAAATTATTTAACTGTTTTATGCAAGAAAGAAAAACAAATTTAAGTATATATTTATCTTGAGCCATTTTTAAGGAAGATCCGAGGAAGACTCTGAATAAAAGTAAACTGCATTAAGAGAGAAGAGGGTAAGGATGGGAAGGAAAAAGAGAGGAGAGAAAAACTTTCCGTCAAGCAATCTTGTTAAGTATGGGTAGCCAAAACAAAGCCTTGTTTCTGCCATACACAGTGAAATAACCTGTAAATGCAAGTGTTTGAAATGTTAGCTTCAAGAGAATAGTTGTGACATGAACTAATTCTGTCCCGCACCTGCAAAGTAAAGCCAGTCCCCTTATAGACACATCTCCATCTTCTTCAAGGCAATTGTGTTCAGAAGTCAAGCAAAGGCAATCTCTCAGAAGTGGAATTCCATTTAGGACTGCAGGCATGTAATCCGTAAGTGCACTGAGCCTTCAGCAAACAAATTCATGAGGATATTTTCTCTCTCTCTCTCTTTTTCCTTCCAGACCTCACATTTTCTTCTTTCAGAAGGAAAATCCTGCTTTCTGATATGTAAAATCAACACTTCACATTTTACATGTATTTCAACGATTACAGTTCAGGTTTCTCTCATTTAAGTCCTTCTTCAGTTTCCTGGTCAACTACCAGAGCCAATCCATCTCTGTTCAAATTCTGTTTTGTATTTCATTTCCTCAACCGTTAACCCTTACTCCAAGAAGGATTAGCATAAGTATCACAAATGAAAGAGAAGCAATACAAATGAACGTTCCTCTTTGATCTGTCCATTTTGAATATTTGGTGGTGCAAACAGAGAACAGTAGAGGAGGAAGTTGGTCGTCTTCAAAGCAGCATTCGAAATAGTGTATGACAGCCAATTACTGAATCTAGTTCGGTCCTTCACACTTCCTACTTCAAATGAGAATGCAGCGGAAGCAGTGTTTCTTTCCGTAGGTAACTTCTTTGATGAGAATATTTAAGCAATCAAACTGGAAAAATAAAATTATAACGGAATTGCCCAAAACACTGTATGTACCTTCCTTTCCTGAAGCCATTTTGTGCAGGAGTTAAGTATTCACACTATGCCTATATACAGTAAATGACTTAAATTTTTAAAAAATAATAAAACGTAAGAGTCACTGGTTGAATGTATTAAACATAATTTGAAAAATACCAGGATGAATACCAGAAAGCGATCATTTACATTGACGCAGAGAAAAAAAGGAATGAAATAATAATAGTTGCTTCAAAAAATTACTTTAGCAGCTTTCTTCCCCCCCTTTCTGTCTCTGTCTCTATCTCTGTCTTCTTCCCTCCTTCCCTCCCTTCCTCCTCCCCTTCCTCCCTCCCTCTCTCTCTCTCCCTCTTTCCCTCCCTTCTACCACCATGCCTGGCTAAAAAAATTTCATTGTTTAAGAAAATATTTCATAGTCACCTTGCGGTAGAAGTTGAAACCTTCAAAGCAACAGCCAAGAGAAAACAAAAGAAAGACTATGTGGGGGATATGAACGGAAGAAAAGAGAGAAGGAGGCGTGGTAAAGGCAAGAGAGAGGTGAACTGGACAGGCTCTGAGGCTATGAATGACATGACAGAGGGACAGTTCTCACAGTGGACAGCCAATGGATGGCGACCTGTGATGTGAGAACCACTCTGTCCACCCTCTCGCCTTACCATATTTCTAGTAAGAGTGGCAAAATACAAATGTCTGTGGGTGAGGACTTCCTGTAAATATTAAGGAACAGGCTGAATTTTCTACCTGGATTTTCCAGCACCAAGTTTAGTCCTCACGTAAAGTCAACTAACAAATCAAACAAACAGATTCCAGATTCTGATCCAAAGATCACCACAAAAAACACAATTCACTCATCACTCCACTGTCTATAATATACCACACAAAATCCTGACTTGGACATTGAGAGAAATATTGATAAAGATTGATTAAAAACACGCACTTACATATACCTAAAGATACAGACATAGATATAAAATTAATTTCCTTACGTGGGTGTGTATAACTCATTGCCTCAAGTGGGCATTAATTCCATATTTACTGAGTTCTATATGCCAAACACTAACCCGGGTTCATGAAGTGACATGTTTTAAAGAATAAGATGGTTTTAAATGAAGGGCAATATAAAGAAAAGTGGCCACAGTGCCATCTCCATTTTGTAAATAAATGTTTGCATTATCTACCCCAAATTGGAGTGTGTAGATAATGTAAACATTTATTTACAAAATGGAGATGGCACTGTCTCTCTAACCAAAAAGTCTATCATCTTCTCACTACTCAATACTTTCTCTTTTCCAGACATACAGAAGTATATAAGATATGTTTGATGTTTTCAATATTCAGATTCATTTCTCAAGTCAGTTTGTGATGTGCATCTGTAATCTATGCATCTATATTAATCCAAAAAAGGGTTCATGTGTAACAATTCCCGTCTCAGTGCAGAAAAAAGCAACCGATGTCTTGATATTTTAAGAGGCAACATGAAAAGTGAAACAAATGTCTTTTGAGTTAGCCCAGACCTGGATTTGTATTCACACTCTGATAGCTCACGACTGAGTGTCATTCTTGAACGTGTCACGGATTTCTCTGAGCCCTAGGTTTTTTTTATGCAAATGGAGCTTAAGATGTTTACTCTTCATTGTGAGTAGACACTTATAGATGTATCATAATTTAGTACTCCCTTTTGATGGAACTGTTTTGATGGGAGACATTTTAATGTAGCCAAAATTTTAAAAGTTAAAACAAGAAAGTCAGTGGAACGGAGAACATATTGTTTTTTGCTGTTAAGGGAATTTTCAACTCTGTCCACTGGCATGACTTGGTGGCACCCATTAACTTGTTCTGCCTTGCTCTATTAATTAAGAAAAGTAAAAATGTCTTGAGATTAAAACCCTTTCTTCCTGCCTGCACTATCCAAGACACACAACAGTCCTTCATCCTCTGTACTATCATACCTGTCTGGATTTAACACTGTGTCTGTATAAACCTGCAGTTTCAGCCAAATGCCTTCTGCTATTTGCCTCCGTGGGTCTCACAGGTTCCCGTTCTCTCACAGGACAGACTTTGTGAGCCAACCTCAGCTATGGCATCGGTACTTCCTGAAGCTGAATTACAATGCCAGTTAAATCTATTTGGACTTTAGTCCTCATAAATAAACATCGCCAAAAGATTGAAATTCAAAATTGTGTTCCATTTCTTCAATGCACTTCCAAAAGTCAACTTTTCTATTATTTACTTAATAGCCCCAAACTCTAACTCATTGATATTTCTAGGTATAACAAAAATAATAATAGTCGGTTTGGAAATGAAATCTACTTGTTTATTTGTCAACCAGTCTGGCCAATCATTTTCTGGGAATATTTATTCAATGTTTCCATGTTTTACTAGTTGCTACTGTTCACGTGGAAAAAAAAAAGCTTTAATACTTAAATCTCTTACATAGTCTCTAATCATCAGTTAATACATTCTCCTCAGTGAAATCTATTAACAATGTTATTTTATTTATGGTGACATTTAGATATTCTTGATTACTCTAATGTCTGCCATGTAAAGTTTTTTTTTTTTTTTTTTTTGGTTTAACATAGTTTCAGACATCTGGATAAAAGCTTAACATTTAAGTAATTCAACTATTTGTTTTCAACGATCCTCATGCTTGACATCTTATGGAGCAAACATCCAGATGTGTCACTTTTGGACCAGATGTTTTAGTATCTACCAGACATTTTTAAAATGTAAAAAAGATATTTTCACTTTTCTTAATAAAGCAGTCTTTTTCCAACCTTTTAGGTTCCTACTGTTCTATTCTGTACTCAACAGAAAATCTAATTTCCTTGAAATTGGATTTTTTAAAAAGTATCCTGTTCTTTCTCTATCTTTCCATTTTCAATCATGATAATGATTCTTACCAACTAATACAATAGGAAAATCACCCCTGTTGTATATTGCAAAGAAATTACCTTGGAAAGGTGGTTACTACATAAAAGTTTAGCCTATATCATTTCAGGACACAATTCCCCTCAATGTTGTAGATTCAAATCAAATGTTTATTGGGAATCTGCTCAGTTCAAGGTTCTGTGTTGGAGAAACTCCTTGAATTTTACAGCATTTTTTCCTTTTCATTCCTGAACTTAAACCATAGCCATATGTTTAATTGATAAGCAAAGGATTGTATACAATTAGAATTCTTTCATGGCAAAGACAAAAACCAATATAAACTGATGCAAATATTAGGACTTATTGGGAAGAAATCACTTAAATATAAAGAAAATGCAGAGTAGAAATTGCATCCGTTGAGAAGTGGGAACTTGATCTCTCCCTCCTTCCAGTTCTCTACTCTCTTTCGCTGGAGGTGCAGGATTCCTTTGGACTTGCTCATCTCTGGGCAAATCTGCTCCAATCTTAATTCTTCAATTAACTCTTTCTGAGTTACTAAGCTACCCTACCATCACCCACCTGTATTACTAGATTTTTTGCCAACTATATTCCATTTATTTCTCCATGATATTATAATTCAATTCATAAGTCCAGTTCAATTTATCAAGAAAGTTTATCTGAAAGGCTCAGCAAGTTAGTTAAACTATCTGTGAGTCTCCAACCTTGACCAATTAGACATGACCAGAAGATTGAATTTGTGTGGTACAAAGGAAGCAGACCTCCAAGAAATATGTGAGGTGGAAGAAATTTCTAAGAAAGAGGCATGGTTCAACAGCCAATGATAAACAATTTTCCATCACCAATCACCAAAAGCAGATGCCCAGAATATTTGATCAAGAGCGACAAACTTAAAAGTAATCCTTGAGACCAAATTGTCCAAGCTCTTCTTTTATATATAGAAAAAAAAGTTCCAAGAGGAAATAACTAATACAAAGTCACAAATATAGTCATGTATTTGACTCTAAAATTCCTGCCTAGTAATTTACAGAGGGTTTATTCTACTGTGTATTCAGTTATATAGAACAGTGATTTACAAATCAGCTTTATTTACTGTTTTTACTTAGTGTTTATTACATAAAGAGTAAATAAAATGCGTCAAGTATAAGAAATATAATATATATTAAAGGTGTTGTGCAGAATATTAATATAATCAGATATCATTCTACTCATATAACTTAATTTTCTGACTGTTTTTTCATATTTTATTTTGGAACAATAATGTCAATTTTTTCCAATATAAAGAACTAGTCCAATCAATTAATCAAATATCAACTATGACAAAGACTTAATAGTCTCTGAAATTCTGTACTATTTTGGGATAGCCTTGCATTAAATAAGTCTTAGGTCAGAAGAAATAAAATATTAGCTCACGAGACCAAGAGTCTCTCTTTACTTCTGTCCCGATGTGACCTTGAACAAACTGGTTACTTCTCAGCAAAGTTTTAGTTGCCTCATCTATCAAGATCTATCAAGACCTTTTCTTAATGACTTGTTTGGTTTTGGCTGTATTAAAATGTAATGCATCAAATAAGCTCTTTCAAAGTGGTGATAAAATATGATGTATCCATTGTGAATTCATGCTTAGTCATATATTTGAAAGTGTGTTCCAAATGATTTAATATCATATAAATGCCTTAGGCTGATCATTTTGGAGCCAATATCTTTTGAAGAATAATCATTATTAGCTTTATTTTAATAGCAAGAGTGAGACTCAGAGAGATTCAATAATATGTTCAAGAAAAACAGACAGCAATTAAGCCGTAAAATGTGAACCTAAATGCAGAATTCGCTGGTTTCAAAGACCACAAATTTTTATCTACCTTGTTACCTTTTAAAATAACTTAAGGGCATCTTACCTGCCTCATTCCACACTGAGATAAGAATTACTCTAATATCGGGTATTAGACAAAACATCATCTACTTGCTGACCCAGTGAGTAAAAACAATCCCGTAGAAATGACCAAAACAATATTGTTTGTAAGTGTTGATTAACTCTCTTTCCATCTATTTATGTGAGAAATCTCCCTTGTGCCAAAACAATCGGATTTTATTTCCATTAAATGCTTTTTTCTTAATTTATAAGATTTTAGCTAAAAGGTAGAGCAAAGTAAAATCAGGCATAAAATAATGTTCTCTTCAGCAGGCCAAATTGAAAAAGCAACAAAGTATACACTCAGTGTTACTAAGTCTAATCATTTAGATTTGGAGTTTCAGTCATAAATGCTTGATTAGGTGATGAATTACACTATGCTTCCTGATGTTCATTTCTTTAAAATAGCTGCTTGAAAAGAGAGAAAAAGTATAGAAAATCCACTTATTTTAAAACAGTAAGAGGGTGGCCATTTGTGAATCTGAGAAATAATTAACTTTGCCAAATAGCAAGTGTTGAGGAGACAGAAACTTAAGGCTGAAGACAGTGTGCTTTTCTTGTAGTTTTCTTTTAACTTATTTCTGACAAAACTTTTAATATCCTTATTCTCCATCCCATTAATGTTAGAAAACAGGTGTTGGCTTCTTATGTTTACTTGTTTAGGACCTATACAGAAAGTTTTCCAACACGGGCAGATAAGAAGTAGCAGGCAACCTTTCAGAGTGAGAGTTGAGATCTTTTCTCATTGTTGTGTACAAGAGGTTTGGTCCATATGCATGTATAGAAAAAGCATTTATGACCAGTTGACTTCTGACAAGCATTAACAGAACTGGAAGATATGCTTTGTTGGCTAGAATCGAATAATGTGCAACTCAAAGCAGTGTAAGACTACCAGAAGATCTGCGTAATGATTGAAAAAGTCATGGATCCATGCTGGAAACCAGTGCCAAAGGAAGATCATGGTCTGAAATTTGAGGATGAGTAATGATTGGGGAAGTGGGGAGCACTGGCAGCATAAGAGAGCAGTATGAGGTGTTGAGACAGATGAAAACAAAGACCATAAATGGAAAGGTAGGAATGCAGTTGTCCTTTAACATCATACCAAGTGTGTGCCGCCTTGGGGTGGGGACAGTTTATAAGAGTATTGCAGGAGAAGGTAAAGTGTGAGACGTAAGCATTTACTTCCTAAACATCTCTGCATTACAAGAGTAGGGAGACAAGTAAGATTCCATTTCGCTGCTCACCTGATTCCCTGAGGCTTCTCTGCTTGGGGACTCAGCATTTTCCCCTCACTATTACTAACCACTAGACATTAGCCCTTTTCTGCAACTCTGCAAGGTTGATATTATCATTCCCTCTTCTGAAGAAGAAAACTAGGTTCAGAAAATATCTAACTTAATGAGGAAACTCAAATTATTGGGCTGGAACCACAGTATGTTTTTTGTGTCCTGGTAAATAACCACTGACTGCTTTGTGTCAAACCTTTCTTTCATCACTGGGTAGTGAGTTCCTCTAACAAGATCTCATCCTGAGTTTATAAAGCTAAGACTTTTTCTATTATTGGAAGAGCATTTGCGTCTTGAGGCTCACGGTTGTTCACCTCCCAAATCATTTCCAGTTTAAAATGCCTTTGTAGATTTGTAGCTCTCACTGCTCGGCATGGAGGGAAGATGGGGTCTGCTTTTCCCTGCCTCGTCTGGTTCTTCTTCTACCCCTTGTGCGCAGCAGAGGCTTAGAAAAAGGACAAATAAATTCTTCCTTCGTGGATTATAGCATGGGAGATCGACTTTCCCCTTCTGCCTCTTAGGGTACACGTATGTGTATTTATCATCCTCCCTGAACACAGCCATCACAAGGAAGATGTCGTTTGGGTCAACCTCTCCCGGTCCACTTCTCAGTCTCTCACTGCTAGTTTCACACAGTAAATGATGCCAAAGACACCAAATCATAGGGGGTGCAGGCTGCTTCCCCCATCCTCATTTCCCTGCCTCCCAGCCCCAGCTTTTTTCCAGACTCCAAGATCAGCTGCTCCAAAGTGGTCCAGGGATTCAGACTATTCAAGTAAGAGACGAGGGTCTGTAAGAATCAGAAACTTAGCCAGGCTCCGTGGCTCAGTCTTTAATCCCACGCCTTTGGGAGGCTGAGTTGAGTGGATGGCCTGAGCCCGCGGGTTCGAGACCCGCCTGGACAGGCGAGACCTCATCTCTACAATCAATCAAAAAATCAGCCGGGCGTCGTAGCGCGCGCCTGTAATTCCGGCTACTCGGAAGGCTGAGGCGGGAGGATCGCCGGAGCCCAGCGGGTCGAGGCTGCGGTGGCCGGGTGCGGCCACTGCACTCCAGTCTGGGCGACAGAGTGAGACTCCGACTCAAAAAAAAAAAAAAAAAAAAAGAATCAGAAACTTGTCTTGTTTCCACTTTTGCATACTCCTTCCAAGAATCACTAGGAAAAGGGATACGAAAGGAGAACTGAAAGACAAATAATAAATACTTGCTTTCTCAGAATGGTTACTCACCAACAAATTTTTTTCAAAGCGTATTGCAGTCCCCAGTGAAAAATCAAAATTTACATGCAAAATAGTGCATTGAAGTACATGAGATCACTGTGTGCTGCAGACAGGGTCATTGAGTGCAGGAAATGGGGTTTATGTTAACACTGGAAAGACAGAAGATGTATGGACATAGAGATAAAAGGAAAAAGGAGTTTGTGAACAGGGTTGGATATCGTGAGAAAGATACCAGAGTGGTAAATGCCGACTGTGCTAATCGGGAAAAATAGACAACACAAGCCAGAGGTGTTTTGGAAGTTATTTTTAAGTCATGCTCCTTATTAAAAACTTGCTGAAAAGGTATAAGTAATTATTACATTTCAGGAAGTTAGGCCCACTGATCTCCACAAAAGACATAAAAACTGTCAGGCATTTAGGTATAGCCTTTGACCTGATCAAGAAAAATTGTCAGCTACTACTTTTAAAGAGTTAATTAAAGAATGTTATTGAACAAGAGTACCTGCATAATGAACATTTTTATATCTAACCCTGAATTGTACCCCACATCTTAAAAATAAATAATTTTTTTAAAAAATTGAACAATTTTCATGTTGTTATCTTAATGACATGCTACTGGTTAGAATTAACTTCATATTGTGGCTGCCATGAATTATTTATTCCTAGAATCTTTTTTCTATGACTTTTAAAATCAAACTACACTCATTCTTCTCAGACCTGGAAATGACAATACAGAAATACCTATGGAAACATACACGGCCACGAATAGCCAAAACAATCCTTAGCAAGAGAAACAAAGCAAGAAATATCACACTTCCAGACTTTAAACTTTGCTAGAAGTCTACAGTAATCAAAACAGCCTGATATTGGTACAAGAACAGGCATATGTGCCAATGGAAAAGGATAAAGATTTCAGAAGCAAAGTCTCAATTTCTCAACCAACTCACCTTTGACAAAGCCCCCAACAACAACCACTGGGGAAAGGAGAATCTGTTCAGTAAATGGTGCTAGAAGAACCGGCTGACCAGATGCGGGAGATTGAAACAGGATCCCTACCTACCACCAAGCACAAAAGTCAACTCCAAATGGATCAAAGACCTAAACACAAAACCTCAAATTGTAAGAATCTTAGAAAACGCAAGGGACATTCTTATGGGAGTCAGAGTAGGCAACAAAATTCTGATCCAAACCCTAGATGTCCATGCCATAAGAGATAAGTTGGACAAGTGGGACCTCATTAAACTGAAAAGCTTCTGCAAAGCAAAAGAAATCATCAAGAGAGCAGGGAGACAGCCCACAGAATAGGAAAAGATATTTGCCAACTGTATATCTGACAAAGACCTAATGTCCAGCATCTACAAGGAACTCAAACATGCCGAAAGGAAAAAGACAAACAGCCCCATTAAAAAGTGAGCAAAAGACATGAGTAGACACTTCGCAAAAGAAGACATACAGGAAGCCAACTGACAGATGAAAAAATGCTCAGCCTCACTAATCATCAGAAAAATGCAAATCAAAACCACATTGAGATGCCACCAACCCCAGTAAGAATGGCCATAATTAACAAAACAAACAACAACAAATGCTGGGGAGGATGTGGAGAAAAGGGAACAAAGGAACACTTCAACACTGCTGGTGGTAATACAAACTAGTTCAGCCTCTATGGAAAACAATGGGGCAATTTCTAAAGGAACTAAAAATTGACCTTCCATCTGAACCAGTAATTTCCCTGCAGAGAATATACCTGGAGGAAGTCAATTAATTTTACAAAAATACCTGCACACACATTTTTATTGCAGCACTATTCACAATAGCAAAAACATGGAACGAACTGTGCTGCCCATCAAAACTGGACTGTTTTTTAAAAAAATATGGTCATATACATGATGGAATATTACACAGCCATAAAGAAGGACAAACATGTGGACCTCACAACAACTTGGATGGATTTAGAGTCTATCATACTCAGTGATCTGTCATAGAAACAGAGACCATATGTCCTCACTCATAAGCACACCCTGAGCATTTCCCATAATACTATAAGAAAGGAATTGGCAGTAGTGGGATACTGTTGGGGTGAGGATGGAGACACAACACAATAAGGGTACTTGAGTTCAAACCAGACAAAGTGAGGACCGAAGGGAGGCCCAAACTTTACCTGTCTGATGGCCACTTGTGTACCTAATCCTGAATTGTACCCCACATCTTTAAATAAAATATTTTTTAAAATTTTAAAGTTAAAAACAATGTACAACAAAAGTTAATGTTGACGTTATTCCAGCTGATATGGTTTAAGCAGAACATATAAAAACTTAAAAAGTATCTTATTCTGGCAGTCACATTGTTTTGAGAAAGACTTCTCAGCATTGCAGAGCAGGGGGAGAGAGGTTCCTATCTCCACCAATGAGAAACAGATTTCCTAAATGTAATGGCTGACACTATTCTCAACCTCTTGTGGGCAATGCATTTTTCCAGTCTCATGCCAAAAATCTGGGAATCACCCTTGACTTCTTTCTGCGTCTCATACCCCACATCTGCTATATCTTCAAACCTTATTAGGTCTACTTCAGATTATATCCAATGAATTATTATTTCTCCCCACCATGGACCAAGCTATCAGTCCACCTAGAGGTTATTGTAATGATTGTGTAATTGGCCTTCCTGCTTTCTCTTTCGTTCCCCTGCACTCACCCTCAATATAGACACAGTTACATTTTAGATCAAATCACATCTTCTTCTGCTCAGAGCCCTCCAATGTCTTATCACCTCACTCAATGTAAAAACTGAAGCCTTTGTAAGGTCTTATGTTATCTGCTCCAGTTCTCTACCACACCCCGGCTTCCCTGATATATCTTGGACTTTATTTCCTCCATCTCTCCGGTCCAGAGATTACTCCAGCAACACTGGTCTCTCGGTGTCTGGAATACTTTTGTCCTAAGTATTCACCCAGTGCACCTTCTCAAGGCCTCTGCTCATGTGTCATCTATCAAGTAAGTTCTTCTCTAATCACTGTCGACAAAATATTGGAAATGCCACATTCTTTACCCTGACAATCCTTGTTATCCTTTCCCCAGGTAGTAGATTCTCTTGGCGTCTTCATTCTTTTATTCTTTCGCTTAATAAAATCATACCTCTATGCCTTTGCCATATGACATTTCAAAGTCACCCACTGTGGAGTGAGCATATTCCAATTGATCTCAGGTTTGTTCAGATGGCTTGATTTGGCCAGCAGACTGTGGGCCTCAGCTAGAGCGTGGCACTTTCTTGCTGAAGTCTTAAGAAGCAGTGTGAGTTTCCATTAACCCTCTTGTTTTCCAGTCATTCCACATGAGGAGAACATGCCCTGGTGACTGCTAGTACCTGGAAAATAAAGCACCTTTGGTTCAGGACTGAGCCTTAAGGTAGCCTGATGTGACTCACTCCACCAACCACAGGCCTATGTGCTTATTGTTATAAGCCACTAAAATTTGGGGACATTATGCAGTCTTCTCACAACAAAAATAGCTGACTTTTTGCTCTGGTTTACTTTTTTCCAGAACACATAACCACTTGTGATATGCTATATGCAGTCACCTCAGTTTACTTTCTTTCTCCACTGTCAATTTCTTGTTTTATTCCCAACACCTAAAACAGCACCTAAAACATGATAGGAGCCGGGCTCAGTGGCTCAGCCTGTAATCCCGTGCCTTTGGGAGGCTGAGGTGAGTGGATTGCCTGAGCCCGCGGGTTCGAGACTCGCCTGGGCAGCAAGACCTCATCTCTACAATAAATCGAAAAATCAGCCGGGCATGGTAGCGCATGCCTGTAATTCCGGCTACTTGGAAGGCTGAGGCGGAAGGATCGCTGAAGCCCAGCAGGTCGAGGCTGCCGTGGCCGGGAGCGGCCACTGCACTCCAGTCTGGGCGACAGAGTGACACTCCAACTCAAAAAAAAAAAATTTTTTTTTAAATTAATAAATAAAACATGATAGGCACTAAATAAATGTTTGTTAAATAAATATGCAATTAAAGGGACAGATGGAGAACTAGAATGTATCCCTTTAAAGAATGCCAGGGAAATTTCAACTACCCCACCATTTGAGGGCTCTAAAAACATGTTTTTTAATGACTAAATAATATGTGCAATAAGTATCCTAAAAGTATCCCTGAGCTCTCTCCATTCCTGATGGTCATCTATTCACAGGAAATTCGATTCCCCCACCTCAAAGACAATACAGTCTAGGAAATGAACCTTCAGTATCACTTTTTCCCCCTAAAACTTACTTCTGTGTCCAAAACACAGTTTCATACAATCTTTGCATTACCCTGGGTGGAAGAATGAGATTGCAGTGAGCTCCAGGATAGAGTGGGGTAAGGATGGTGTGGGGTAAATGTGATAAGGGTTGGAATGTGACGCAGGGAAAATAGGACAAAGAGATGGCACATTTTTAAGATCATAAACATGGGAACAGTTATCACCTAAATGAGCTGGGGCAAAATAATTACTGGTGATAAAATGGCTGGTTCCAGATGGACCAGTAACAATAACCTTATTCTGGAAGAAACTGAAGAGGGCCCAGAAAAGGTAAGTGGCCAACCAGCAGTCACACAGCCAGCCAGTAGCAAGTGTGGAGCTGGAATCTCCTCTCCTGACTTCAGTTCTAAGCTTTCAGCAGGAAAGAACAGTCATTCAGGGACCCCTGTCGACTGGCTTTTAAGTTCTCCTAGGTCTGCCATCATAACTTTGAGTTCTTGCTCTCAATCTGGCTCTGATCCTCCATAATTATTTTTGTTACTGGCATAGCTAGAGAGATACCTTTTTCTAGATATACTCAAAATGAGAGAAGGTTTGCATATATTATTCCCCTATGTTCACGACAATCAAGGAACACTAAACAGTACACTCCATTTTTAAAATATTTATTTTTTTATTTAAAAGATGCGAGGCCGGGCTCAGTGGCTCATGCCGTAATCCCAGCATTTTGGGAGGTAGAGAAGAGAGGATTGACTGAGCTCAGAGGTTCAAGAACAGCCTGAGCAACATGGCAAGACCTCATGTCTACAATAAAACAGAAAAATTGTTTGGGTGTGGTGGTGCATGCCTGTGGTTTCAGCTACTTGGAAGGCTGAGGTGGAAGGATCGCCCGAGCCCAGCAGGTCGAGGCTGCGGTGGCCGTGAGTGTGCCACTGCACTCCAGCTTGGGCGACAGAGTAAGATTCTGACTAAAAGAAAAAAAAAGATGTGAGGTACAATTCAGGATTAGGCATACAAGTGGTCATCGCACAGGCAAAGTTTGGGCCTCCCTTTGGTCTCCCCTTTGCCTGGTTTGAGATCAGGTATCCTTATAGATGTTGTATCCTCCCCTTCCCTGGCAGTATCCTGCTACTGCCAATGCCTTTTTAATAGTATCATGGTAAATGTTCAAGATCTGCTTATGAGTGAGAACATGTGGTACACAGTTCTTTGTTTCTGTGATAGATCATTGAGTATTATAGACTCTAAATCCAAGTTGTCATGAGGTCCATATGTTTATCCTTCTTTATGACTACATAATATTCCATCTTGTGTATGTGCCACTTTGTTTTATACAGCCCAGTTTCAATGGGTAGCACAGTTGCTTTCATGTTTTCGCTGTTGTGAATAGTGCTACAATAAGCATACATGTGCAGGCATGGTGAAATCACAATTCCAGACTTTAAACTTTATTATAAGGCTGCAATAACCAAAACAGCCTGGTATTAGTACAAGACAGACATATAGACCAATGGAACAGGATAGAGATTCTGGAAGCAAAACCTCAATTTCTCAACCAACTCATCTTTGACAAAGCCTCCACCAACAACTACAGGGGAAGGGAGAATCTATTCAGTAAATGGTGCTAGAGGAACTGGCTGACCACATGCAGAAGATTGAAGTAGGAGCCCTACTTATCACCATGCACAAAAATCAACTCCAAATGGATCAAAGACCCAAACATACAACTTCAAACTATAAGAATCTTAGAAAACGCAAGGAACATCTTTATGGAAATCAGAGTAGGCAACCAATTTCTGATCCAAACCCCAGATATCCATGCCGTAAAAGATCAGATACACAAGTGGAACCTCAGTAAACTGAAAGCTTCTGCAAAGCAAGGGAAACCATCAAGAGAGTAGGGAGACAGCCCCCAGAATGGGAAACTATATTTGCCAACTGTATATCTGACAAAGGCTTAGCGTCCAGGATCTACAAGGAACTCAAACATGCCAAAAGGAAAAAGACAAACAGCCCCATTAAAAAGTGAGCAAAAGACATGAATAGACACTTTTCAAAAGAAGACATACGGGCAGCCAACTGACACATGAAAAGTGCTCAGCCTCACTAATCATCAGAGAAATGCAAATCAAGACCACATTGAGATACCACTTAACCCCAATAAGAATGACCATAATTTAAAAAAAAAAAAAAGATGCTGGTGAGGATACAGAGAAAAGGGAGTGCTTCTACACTGTCGGTGGGAATGCAAACGAGTTCAGCCTCTGTGGAAAACAGTGTGGCGATTCCTAAAAGAACCAGAAGTTGATCTTCCATATGACCCATCAATCCTCCTATTGGGAATATACCCAGAGGAACTCAAATCATGAATCCATTTTAAAAATGAAGACTTTGCTGGTCAGAGAGCTCAGTAAACTGGGCAAAGGGATAGAGCTACTAAGCAGCAGAACCTGGATTCAAGCTCTGCTTGAGACCTTATTTTATGAACATTTCACAATCCACGTTACTTTACCGGCATCCCTTAACACTCTCTGGTGTCTACCTGCCTTTCCCTCTTTGAATGAACCTGTGATTCCTTGAGTGAGTTTGTAACATCCACGCCCTGTGCTTTCTTACGTGGTTTCTCCAAATCTCCGCTCCGATTGCTCAGTCAATATCTAGCTGCTTTAGCCCCTGGAGCCTCTGTAGAGAGAAAGGATGTTCAGTTCTTTTCACTGTCTCTGGATCATCTGTGAATTCCGATATCACTTACTTTTTTTTTTAGCACGTCAACTTCTTCTGGGACACTGGATCCCACCAGATATTCTTAACTCTACATTCATTCACAGATTCTTTGGTCAACACACTCTGCCTTCTAGATTTTTGAAAAAGCCTGAGTTCATTTTCATTTAACCTCATCATGTGCCATAAGCAATTAGCATCATCTTTGCTTAGCTCCTTTGAAAACGTTTGCCAAAAACCATCTTTTTTTCTCCAAAGTCTCTCAGATCAGAATAACAGAATCGTTGCAGAAAAAGTGCCCTTGGCAGTAGTAGGGATGACTGCCCCACAGGCAGTCAATAAGGGTGTGTACTGTTTATAGAGAATTTAAAAGAAAATAGTACTGACCTAAAATCAGCCTACTTTTTAATTATTGCCATGCTTCACCAATTATCATGTCAAAAATAAGCTATTTCTCCTCAAAAATAAAATTTTTGCTCAAACTTCCAAACTTTAATATTATATTTATCTGTGTCAACTGAGCACATTTTTATTACTTGTCTTTTAATAAATATCGTGTTCTACATGGAAATTAATTTTAAAACTCCCAGTCAGACTGTTGGCCCCTGAAAAACATAGGCTTGGCTACAGGTGTTTGTTTTGCGTAAGTTGGTCAGGATTTGGAGTCATTTGCACTCACTTACAGCGCAGTTCATTAGAGTGTGGTTCACGTCTCTGGAGACTGTAGACTTGGATAGTCTCATGTTTAAACAGCAGAGTCTAAATAAACAAGGTAGCGCAGTAACTATAAAGAGGAACAAACCAAACACGAGTGATTCATTCCACCATTCTGTGTGGCCATTTCAAATTTTAATTTCTGTCTAAAATGCAAAACAGTGTAGAAAAAACAGATAAATGTAGTGGGTAATATTTTTGTTTGTTGAAACTTTCATTCTACATGCAAATATTTTGCTTGACTATTATCTTTAAATGTACTCTTTTTCTAGTTGTTAAGTGTTTTAAAACAAAGCAATGAATCAAAAAAAAAGTTCATTTCTGGTAACTAAGTGATTATTACTGAAAATAATATTGTGGCATAAAGGTTGTTAAAAATGATCTGCAGATGACAAACATGCTAGGTGTACCCTTGGCTGCAGGTGTGAAACTTATCAGGATGGTTTTTCTCATGGAGTTTTCTGGAATGGTCTGTGCTTTTTCTTCCCTTTACTACCAGTGCTTATTTTATTCTTCCTACCACAAAGAGTTAAACGTCGCTCAGCAAATAGGCAGTCTCCCATCTAGATGCTCCAAACAAGCAGAGGGAAAGAAGCCAAGGTGTCCCGAAATCGAAGAGCACCACCATCACTGTGGCAGGCTGGAAGATAAAAGGCAAAAAGCCCATTGAGACTGAGGGACGTAAATACTGTGAGGAATTACGGTGATTTCATCCATAAGATCTTCACAAATGTTAATTGAGCCATAACATACTAGGAAAGGGAGTCCAAATAATGATCACCTGTTTCTTGATGCAGTGAAGTGATTCTCTAAGGTCACAGATGTGTCCACATCTCCAATACCTTCAACATCAAGGTTCCTTTGGTTGTGTGGGTGGTGGAAAGAATGTCATGTGAGGATCACATGCTAAGGCCAAAACCAAGATTCGGACCAGACTCTGTTCCTATTCATGGCGATATGAGTTATTTATTTAAGTTTTCTGATTTCAATGTCTCTATTTTCCAGTAGAAATAGCTACTTAATTTATCGACTATTTCAAGAGGTTAAATTGTGAAAGGTAGCATGTTCATTATGCAACATGTGAGCACAGCAGATATTACTTATAAAGTTATGTATAAACTTTCTCTTTGATGAATTTTTTCTCATATTGATATATCTGAAGATAAAATAGAAAGAAATAAGATTTTTAGTCTATATTTGGAAATTTATGAGGTTGCCAAATATATTGTTTTTCACTTCATTAACTTAGCCTGACATATTTCTTCTGTACTTGTTCAGATACGACCTAGGAAATCTTCACCAAGAACTGGATTTATTTGTAAGAACTACACACACGCACAAAATAAGGAAAAAAGACAAGTCTAAACTGCGATGCATACATCAATCCATCTCCACAGGGCGGCAGAGTTTCATGATGGCACGCAAAGGTTTAGGCATATATGTTCATGAGTCATTTATTTGGAAATTAATTAACTGTGACTCCAAGCACAAGCCTCAGTGAATTTTTTGAGGTTATAGAGGATACTTCTATCAGAATTTAAAGAGGCCATACTCTTCATACAACAGCGTAATCCAGCAATGCCCAACCTAGTCTTAGCTATTAGAAATATCTGCTAAGCTTTTAAAAATATTGACAGGTGACTTAAATCTCAGGCCTACCAGAATTAGCATCTCCATGCATTGCGTCCAAAAATTATATCTGTATCTTTAAAATGGCATAAGTCTTAGTACTATTGTCCTAATCAGATAGACATATTGGAAAACTGTTTGCACTGTTTCATAAAGTGAAAGGTATCTATACCAAAACTCAATCGTTCCTCTCTTAAATATATCCCTGCAGAAACTTACAGATGTGTAATTCAAGAGAAGTATAGATGAAAGTTTACAGCAGCATTGCTTAAAGTATCAGAAACTAAATACAACCGTCATCTCTAGTGACATTAGAATGGATAAAATATTACAGCATAATCACATAAGGAAGAGGTTGGCTAACTTTTTCTGAAAGGACTGGATGGTAAATATTTTTAGCTTTCTGAGCTGTATGTTCTCTGTCAAAAGTACTCAAATCTGCCATTTTAGCAGGAAAGAAGCTATAAAAAAAGTTTTAAATAAAAAAATTATGGCTATGTTTCAGTAAGACTTTATTTACGAAAACAAGTAGTGGGATAGACATGACCCCCAGGCCATGATTTGCCTACCCCTGTTATAATGAAATATTTTACAGCAATAAAAAAAAAAGCTATAGCTGCAAATAAAAACAGAAAGAGCATGAGAGGGGTTTGGAGTGCTGGCAAATCTCTTGATTTGGGTGATCTTTAATGTGGTATTTATATTATAACATTTTGCTAATTTGTATAACTACTTTATGCACTCTTCTATATTTCTATTATACTTAACGCTTTTAAAAATCTGCATAAATTCTTGCTTTAAATTCCCTCCCCCTCTGTTTTGAGCACATAATTTTGATAATCTTTAAAAATTATACTTATAAGACTTAGCTAATTTAAATATATGTACCAGTAAATGAGCTGAAGACACAAACTGACATTCTGGTTTCCATATCCTAAAGTAGGTAGACATGACTAGGAGTTTGTCTCCACAGTAGAACGGGGGTGGAGGATATATCTATGTCCATGAATGAAGGAGACCAGAACTACAGTCAATACCTAAAGAGGGACTAGGACCAATTTCTCACCAATGAAAAAAGTGGTTAATAAAATTAGTGACCACTGTCAGGGCTTTGCTTTCTCTCAACCTACACATCTAGGACAGTGGGAGTTACAAGATAAAAATTTGATAATCAAGACCTTACCAAAGCACTCCCAGGAACAGTGAAGGAAAGCACCAAGGATAGCAGCCACTCTGCCCACTATAAAACCTGATTTTGGAATGTGTCTAGGTAGAACACAATCACTAATCTAGCACGCACGTTGAAGGAGAATGCAAGAGAGCAAGGGAAAGAGTAAGCACTTTTCGAAGGAGACATAGAGACTGAAATTCCAAGTCACCTAGATAACCTTAGATTAAGGCAGCTAACTATTTTTATTAACTCAGCTAATTAAAAAATTCCAAAGGAGTAACTGTATATTTAAAATTCTCAAAAGTTAGGCAAATAAAAAATATTTTAATGAACAAACTTTACAATATAAATAGACTTGAAGGAATAAAAAATTAAAGAAAATAATTTATTCAGTCATCAAATATGTATTAAGCACCTGTTAAGTATTGGTCTCTGTTATAGGTGCTAGAAATACAACTGTCAACAAAACACAGAAATCATCACTGACTTCTTGTGAGGAAGGAAGTCCAGAGTGAAGGAAATAAAGGAAGACAGCGAGAGGAGAGGGAGAAAGGAAGAAATAGGAGGAGGGAGGGAGGGCAAGAGGGAGGAATGGAGGAAGGAAGGAAAGAAGGAAGGAAGGAAGGAAGGAAGGAAGGAAGGAAGGAAGGAAGGAAATTAAAAAACAAGCATTTCAGGTAGTAGCAAGAGCTATAAAGAGAAATGGAGCCAAGAAAAAAGAGAGAGCGAGAGAGAGAGAAAGATAAGAGATGGAGAGAGGGGATTCATCAGAACAGATGGTAAGAAACGATCTCTTTTTCACAACTGCATGAGAAGTCACCGGAATAAAGAAAGAAAGTCATTCAGATAGAAATCTGGAGAAGGAAACCACGACCATTGAAACCTAAGTCTTCAAAGGATTGTGAAAAGATGACAGCATGTAAATAGTGTTTTGGAGTATACTCCAGAACACTACACAGAAAGCCAAAAGGATCAGAAATATGTAAAGGAAACTTAAAAACTTGAAAAATAGATTAAGAAGCTCTGGCAAATGACTCATACCAATTCCAGAAGTAGATGATAAAGAGAATGACCAAAAAAACTAATATTCAAAAGGTATTTTGACTAAGAGTTTTCTAGATTCATAAGAATTATGGCTTCAGATTGAAATAACACACAGTATTAAAGATGATAAATCTAAATAAATCCACAGTAAATATATACTAGAAAAATGAAGAGCATTAAAAAATAATATTCTATAGAGAAAAGATTGGTTATTTAATTGCCAGTGAGTGGCAATTAAAATATCTCATCATCAAGATAAACAGATGTTTTATCACCAACAATAAATGCCATTAAAAAAATGGAATAATAAGCCGGGCTCGGTGGCTCAGCCTGTAATCCTGCGCCTTTGGGAGGCTGAGGTGAGTGGATTGCCTGAGCCCGCGGGGTCGAGACCCTCCTGGGCAGCGAGACCTCATCTCTACACCAAATCAAAAAATCAGCCGGGCGTGGTAGCGCATGCCTGGAATTCCGGCTACTCGGAAGGCTGAGGCAGAAGGATCGCCGGAGCCCAGCAGGTCGAGGCTGCGGTGGCCGGGAGTGGCCACTGCACTCCAGTCTGGGCGACAGAGTGAGACTCCAACTCAAAAAAAAAAAATAAATGGAATAATAGAAGCAAAGTGCTTAGGGGAAATAACTGTCAATTTCAAATTCTCCATAAAGGCAAACAATCATTCAATTGTAAGGTCAAAATAAAAACAATTTTAAATGTACCATATTAAGTAAGTTAAACTTACACATTTTTAAACTAAAATAAATACTATCAAATGAAAGTTAATCCAAAGAATGGATTGGTAAGAAAGAGTGAGAGAGTTGCTACTGAAAATAACTTTTCTAAACTAAAAATATTTATGCATAAATACTGTGCATATTGAAGAGAAAACCAAGTTTCAATGGGAGATAATATATGCTAGGGTAGGGAAGAAAAGGGTATGTACAGCTTTAGATATTGTAAAATGTAGGATCAATATTCACGTCCTGTTGAAAAATAAATTGTATATTTAAAGATATACAATTCATGTGGGTTTTTATTATTTAATAGATGATGAAACCTTTTATATACATTAGAGTATAGATACAGTAAGTTTGATAAAACCATATCATTTCCTTTTTTCCTATTTGCCATGCTTCTTCTTTTTTCTTTTTTTCTGTTAGATTGAAATAATAATATATTTTTCTCCCTTTTGTTTTCTCCTCCATTGGTTTGGAAGCTTTTCTTGGATTCATTTGTTTTAATGTATCTCTTGTTTCCTCCCCAACACAGTTGATGCCCACACATAGTCACAGAAAGAGGTTGAAAATAAAATGACTGTGTACCATTTCTTGTTTCGTAAAGAAAAGGTAGCTTTAAAAAAAAGAAATAAAGAAAAGTTAGTTTGAAAAAAAAGAAGAAACAAAAAACAACCCAAACTGCAAAACGCAATGAAAAATTCATATTTCTCAATTAAAATTCAGCTCACTAGAAGTCACAGAAATCTGGAGACAACATCAGACTCGGGAACTAGTAGGTATACTGAGGATAGGTGTGATCCATGGTAACCCAGAGTCTTGGAATTCAACAGGACAGGAGAGAAGGCATCAGACTTCTTCAAAGTGAGAAGTACGCTGGGCTACATATGTGAAAGTAAATTATAGTACCAAAGTTGGTAGAGAAAAAAAAAGCTCCTCAGAATCCATAGCCTCAGGTTATCCTATGCATTCTTGCAGCAAGCTGGATGGATTTGGAGTCGATCATACTCCGCGATTTATCACAGAAACAAAGAACAGAGTTCCATACGTTCTCACTCATAAGAAGACCTCGAACAATTATAGTGCTATGGGAAAGCAATTGGCCGTGATGGGAAACTGTTGCAGGGGAGGGATTAGCAGTTGAGGGAAACTTCTAGGGAACGAGGGGCATACCTCATTAACAGGATTACCTGGAACGGAGGGGCATACCTCATTAACAGGATTACCTGCATGATCAACGTTTGTGTACCTAACCCTGGATTGTACTCCATATCTTTACAATAAAATTTTTTTTAAAAGACGTATGTTGGGAGCCGGCCGTGGAGGCCTGCTTGAGCGTTAGGGATCCAGGCAGGCTGTGGACCTTGAGACCACGAGGCTGGTTCAGGAGCTGAAGGCCTGTTCCCTCCTCCTTTCTTTGTTGTTTAGCATTACCCACTGGCAGGGATTTTGATGATCTAAGCATGAAGTTCTGAGAATATGGCAGGCGTGGCTGACTCTCAGGATCCATCGTTCCCGCTTCTCACAGACTGCGGTTCCGGCTTGAAACTCAACACAGTTCAAACTCAGATCACATTTGGGAGCCTTATACGTGACACAAGCTTCTTTATAAGATTTAAAAGTATATTTGTAGAATTAGCATATACATTTAGAGAGCTGTTTCCAGCTTTAGATGGTATAGATGATTATCTAGGGTTACCAGAAATGGCCCAGCATGAACTTTGGGCTGGGCCACATTCCTAAGGGCCCAGCGTCCACTTTGGGCTGGGCAGAAATTAAGATAGATACATAGGATTTTAGAATAGCCATTTTGTTAAGAGATCATAATCAATCGTTCCTGGAAGAGGCACAGCTTGATCTTTGGGCTGGGCCACATTCTTTAGGAACTGGTTTGAGCTATAATTAAGAGTTGTTTGTAGCACAGGTAAAATTAGCACAGATAAGAAAGGTATTAGGATTTCAGTCAGTTATATTGCTTTTGAGGAATATAAACCAAGCATGAGGGACAGTGAGATAACTTTGGGATTGTCCTTCCTCATTCCTAGGGAAACGCCTGGTGGGTGGGGGACGCCCCCACCCACCTGGCTTTGGGTTCACGTGAAAGTCTTGTGACTTGATTGGGATTGTCCTTCCTCATGCTTAAGGAAACGCCTGGAGGGTGGGGGACGCCCCCCACCGACCTGGCTTTGTGCTCACGTGAAAGTCTTGTGATTTAACATGTGAAAGTCTGGGACAAAAGACTCACGGTTGGTCCCAATAAATGGTTTCTGCTCATTTCACTGAACAGTTGTCCACCTTCTTTCTTTCTCTTTCTTCCCCTTTATATCTATCCCTCCATCTTTCTTTCTTTTAATATCTATCCCTACTACAGAATCGGCTTCTGCACTAGACAGAGTCGTCTCTTTCTTTCTCCTTATTTCTCCAGAATATTCGCCGACGCTGCCCCACCTTCCAGGGACCCTCTAAATCTCTTTTTGGGGGCTGGCCCCACATAGACACAGAATCACACTATTTAGGTTTTCTGGGAAACCTGAAACTGAAAAGAATCATAGTTGAGAGTATTCCAGGAGAGATAATATGACCCCAGTATTAATTCTCTGTGGAGGCAAGCGCATATTTTCTAAATAAATGTTCACAATGTTTAAATTTTTAAAAAAATTTATATGAAAATAAGTCATTATTAGTGAGAGGTAGCAGAAACAACAGAATTAGAGCTTAGAAGACTTCAGGTACTGAAAATAGTGTACACAGAATAATACACTTTATGTGTTTAAGGAACAAAACAGGGAATCAAAAGGATAAACAATGCAAACTACTATACAAATGATCACATAGATTTAAAACATAATTAAATAGGCTTTATGTAGACATTTAAAATATCCCTTTTGATATAAAAACCCCAGTGAATACATTGAACAATAGATTAGACATAGTTGAACAAAAAAATTAATGAACTGAAAAAAGATCTGACTAAGTTTAAAAAATGCTGAACTGAGAAAAACAAAAGCGTGAAAATAAAATTAAAATCCATGGAAAATACAGGGACAAAGTCTAAATGTTTCTAAATAAAAATTCAGTTCACTGGAAGTCACAGAAATCTGGAGAGAAAACAGCAGGTTTGGAGCTAGCAGGTACACTGAGGACACCTGATGATTTCATGGTAATCCAGAGTCTTGGAATTTAACAGAACAGGAAAAAAAAAAAACAAAAAAAACATTGATTCCGATTTTCAGATGCAGAACATAAAGAAAAAGAGAGTATAGCAACTTAGAATGAGACCAAAGTAATAATATAACAACTGGGAATTTTCCAGAAACTATATAGAAAGTGATATTTGTATTTCAGGAAATATAGCAAACCCTATTATGGATTTGGAGTCTAGCATATTCAGTGTTCTATCACAGAAACAAAGACCTGGGTACCACAGGTTCTCACTCATAAGTGGACCTTGAACACCTGCCATAGTAATACAAAAAAGGGATTGGCAGGAGCAGGACCCTGCTAAGGAAGGCAGGGGTGGTGGGGCATGGAACATCAATAAGGGTGCCTGATTCTTGTTTTTTTGTTTGTTTGTTTGCTTGTTTTTGAGTTGGAGTCTCACTCTGTCACCCAGACTGGAGTGCACTGACGGGACCGCTGGGCTCCGACAATCCTTCCGCCTCCGCCTTCCGAGTAGCCGGATCCACAGGCGTGCGCCGACACCCGGCTGCTTTTTTGATTTATGGTAGAGATGCCTGAGTCTAATCCAGGCGAAGTGAGGTTCAAACTTCACCTGTACCCAAACCACTTATGTACACGATCCTAACCTGTACCCTACAAGTTTAAAATAAAATTTTAAGTAAAAGAAAAAAGGAGCCGGGCTCGGAGGCTCAGCCTGTCATCCCGCGCCTTTGGGAAGCTGAGGTGAGTGGATTGCCTGAGCCCGCGGGTTCGAGACCCGCCCGGGCAACGTGGTGAGACCTCATCTCTACAATAAATAAAAACCAGCCGGGCGTGGTCGCGCGCGCCTGTAGTTCCGGCTACTGGGAAGGCGGAGGCGGAAGGATCGCCGGGGCCGGCGGGTCGAGGCCGAGCACTCCAGTCTGGGCGGCGGAGTGAGACTGCGACTCAAAAAAAACAAAAAAGTGAAGAGAAAATAACGGCCCATTCAGAAAAGGTAAACTCAACAACAAAATGGCCACAAATAACTTTAAAAAAATAAGCAAGAGTTTATTACCAAAAGTCAAGCGCTGTGTCTGGGAAGGATTGAATTTTTTCCTGCCTCCCAGCACATATTCCTAGTTTGAAACCCTAACCCCCAGTGCTACTGTATTTAAAGAGAGGGCCTATACGGAGGTAACTATGGTTAATTTAGTTACAAAAGTGTCGCCTAAATTCAATAAAATTCACATTATTACAAAAGTGGAAGAGAAACTAAAATTTTTCCCTCTCTGCACTTGCTCAGAAAATATGCTATATGAGAAAAACTAAAAAAAAAAAAAAAAACAAGAAATAGCCATCTACTACCCAGAAAGAATGCCCTTACCAGAAATGGAACCCTGCTAGAACCTTGCTCCTGAACTTTTCAGCCTTTAAAACCATGAGAAAATACATTTCTGTTGGATAAGCCGACTACTTTGTGGTATTTCGTTATAGCACTCTGAAAATTTTATTACAATTTCTAAAAAATGCACACCGAGAAAAGATAGTATCCAATACGGTGTCTGAAAGATGCATAGCTATTTATGAAGAAATGAGTAAGCAGAGACAATGTTGAAGAAGTAGGTAGATTAAAACATATATTAGCAATATAAAACTACCTAATTTGTGAAGCTATAATTTTTAAAAAATTAGAAATTAAGCGTTCTGCACAATTGCATAAGGTGAAAGGTAATTAAGTACAGAAATGAAATGCTTGTTACACATCGTTGCGTGCATTTCTAAAAATTTCAAAGATAATTACTAAACAGTCATTCTACTGAAAGATAAGCTTCATATAAAGAGAACAAAATGGCATAAGAAAAATTTACATCTCAAAAGAATAAGAAAAAAAGAAAGTCCCAATTTACTGTCATTGAAAGTTCTTGGGAATTGTGACTTTCAGTGAAGCAATGTGTAACAAAGCAAATTTGTTTTTTCATCAGCATTATGACAAAATGCCATTGAATGAAACACAAATTGAGGAATTGCTGTACACATTTTACTTAAATAGCTCTTTGCAAAAATGCATCAACGATGTTAAGTGAGAACTTATTATATCAGCTAATGTTCATGAGCTGTTTCCATAGTGTGAAATGATTTAACGCTCATTTTTTGAAATGGCAGAAAGTTCTCATGTGTGTCCCATTTTAGAGATGAGGACTTTAGAAGGTCAAGTTGCCCACAACAATATGGCTGGAGCGTGGAGAGCCAATATTGTAAGCAGAGAGATACGTGATCTCAAGTATGCACTATTAATTCCCACACTGCACTGAAAACAAGAATAAAAACAAGCACAGACTATTAGAAAAAATAGAGCATGAAAAATTATGGTAAACATATTTCAAAATGATAGACAACCACAATAAATAAAAACAGAATAAGATAATCAGTTAAAAATGACTCTGCTTGGAAGGCTGAGGCAGAAGGATCGCCTGAACGCAGCAGGTGGAGGCTGCGGTGGCTGTGAGCAGAGTGCCTCTGCACTCCAGCTGGGGCTACAGAGTGAGACTCTGACTCAAAAAAAAAAAAAAGAAAGAAAAAAAGAAAAGAAAAATGAAAAAAATTAATTAATAATAATAGCAACTGTATGAACTATGGAACACATCACAAATCAACAACAACCAAACAAATGCCCAATCAAGAAAATGCCATATTTAAAATGGTAGGAAATTGTATTGTTTTTATTCTACCTTGCCCTATGTGTACTAACAACATGGAAATCATGGCATAGTCTGAAAGAAGCAGCAGCTTACCTCTCAACCACCTCCCTTGAACCAGGGAGAGCAGAGCTGACTTTATTTGAAATGCCATAAGTTATTGGAAACTGCCCAAGAAACTGGTTTATGTTTCATCTGACTCAACATCAGATGGAGAAAGTAACATAGTTCAGATCTCAAGCTGGGAAAAGCTATGGAAAGCAGCAGCAGACATTGCTCATGAAACCTACTAGCTGACCAGCAAACTCTGGAATAAGAGATTACCCTCTAGATCATTTAAGGTCCCACAGAGATGCTAACATGAAACTCCCTGGAAAACGAAGACATTTAAAAATAGCCATATATAACGACCGGGGTATTGTGGCTCACACTTGTAATCTCAGCACTTTGACAGGCTGAGTGGGAGGACTGCTTGAGCCCAGAAGTTTGAGACCAGCTCAGGCAACATAAGAAGACCCCTTCTCTCCAAAAAATAAAATAAAATAAAAAGTTAGCCAGGTATGATGGTGCACATCTGTAGTTCCAGCTGCTTTAGAGGCCGAGGTGAAAGGATCACCTGAGCCCAGTAAATCAAGGTTGTAGTGAGCCACAATTATGCCACTATACTCCACCCTGGGTGTCAGAGTAAGACCCCTCAACTAAAAAGAAAGAAAGCCATATAGATAAGGGAATGGGAAAAAGCACACACATAGCTCAGGCAAAATTCAGTGTTGAAACATGCCCCACTAATCAGTGAAGGATTTTTCTACCCAAGGTCAGTCAGCTGAAGCCAAAAGTAGTAACTTTTTTTTCAAATAGCCAATTTTTAACAAAAACATCAAGGCATACAAAGAAAAAAAAAACATGGTCTATCCAAATAACAATAAAGTAGCAAAACTGTTTCCTAAAGAAACTCGGTCATAAATATACAAGAAAAATATTTTAAAACAACTGTCTAACATAGGTTCTAAGACCTTAAACACACACACACACAAGCAAAGAAATAAAGTAAGTTAGAAAAATGCATGAACAAAATGAGACTATTAACAAAAATAAATAAATTAAAGGGAACCAATAAAAATTCTGGAACTGAAAAATATAATGACTGAATATTTCAATTCAGTCATTATATTATTCAGAGAAGTTTAACAGCAGATTTGAATAGGCATAAAAAAAAACTTGAAGAAATGACATTTGAAATAATCAAATCTGAGGAACAAAAGGAAAAAGTGCATGAAGAAAAGTGAACAGAGCCTAAAAGACTTAAGAGACATTATGAAGTGGACCAAATATATACTTTATGAGAGTGACAGAAGAAGGGAAGGAGAAGGGGAAGAGAGATTATTTCAGGAAATAATTACTGAAAACTTACCAAATTTGATAGAATACATAAATCTACAAATCCAAGAAGCTCAAAACGTCAAATTGAATAAATCTAAGAAGATTCAAACCGAAGCACATTATAATAAAGCTATTGAAAGTCAAAGACAGAGAGAACCTCAGAAATAGCAACAGCAACAAAAATAGTTCATCTCATACAAGGAATTCACAATAAGATTATAAGTAGATCTATCAGTAGAAAACTTGCAAACCAGAAGACAGTGGGATGCTATATTAGAACTGTAAGCCAAGTATTCTATGCATAGCAAAGCTATCCTTCAGAAATTAGATATTCCCAGATAAACAAGAGCAGAGAAAGTTTATTGTCACTAGACCAGCTGTACAAAAAACACGAAAGGGAATTGGTTAGGTTGAAATGAAAAGGTGCTAGGAAGTAACTCAAAGATATGTAAAGACATAAAAGTAAGTATATGGGCAAATATAAAAACAAGTTTTAAAATAAATTTGTATTGATAACTCCACTTTTTATTTTCTACAATATTTAAAAGACAAATGCATAAAATTATTATGTCTATCTCAATAGGTACGTAATATCTAAAGATATAATTTGTGATATCAGTAGCTTCAAAGGGTGGAGAAAGTATATAAAAGTAAAGTTTTACTATGGGGGGAAAGGGAAGGGAGATGGGATTAATGGTAGTAAATATCTGCCTGGGGATGGGGAGACACCTCTTATCAACAAGGGTGCCTGAACAAAGCATATTTGTGTACCTAACCCTTACCTGTACCCCACAATACATAATAAAAAATATTGATTAAAAAAAGATACAGGGAAAAAAAAGTAGAGTTTTTGTATACAGCTAAAGTTAAGTTGGTATCAACTTAAAATAGATTGTTAAAGTTTCATAATGTTCTACATATTTCTTATGGTAACCAAAACAAACAAACAAAAAACTAGAGAATATTTACAAATTAAAATGAAAGAAAATACAAATAGGCCACTTAAAAAAAAAATCAGTTAAACATAATGAACACAATGGAAGGTGATAATGGAGGAAACATTGGATTAAAAACATATTAAAGATGTGCAAAAGTATGTGACATCACAGAATGTTCCTGATCCTACACCAGGGCAGTGAAGATCAATTGCAGGTCAAACTTTACCTACACATGGATTATTCATGTAGCTAATTCTGACTTGTAACCCACATTTCAATAATAAAATAAAGATTAAAAAAATTAAAAATTATCTGGAAAACTTTAATAATAAAAAAGACACAGAAAACAAATAGGAAAATAATTCCTTTTCTGCAAACATTATTTCAAATTTATTTGGAGTAAATTCCCTCATCAAAAAACACTGAATGAGAAAACAAATAATAAAACTTGATCCAATTGTCTTCTATGTATTATAGAATTACTTAAAATGTAAGGCTACATATGTCTTAAAATTGAATATCTTTAGGAAAAGATATTCTATGCAAGTAGTAAACAAAAGAGAGCAGGGATGACTACACTAATAGAGAAAAAAGTAAATTTCAAGTGAAAAACTGTTACAAGAAATAAAGAAAATATTACTTATTGACAAAGTGGTCAATTCACCAAGAGGATATAACAAAAATACATAAAGCAACAGTGACAGAACTGAAGGAAGAAATAAGGAACATCACAATAATGGTTGGAGATCCAAATACCTCAATTTTATTAATGGATAGAACAACCATACAGAAGATCAATAAATAGAGAACTTGAACAACACTATAGACCAGTTCTACCTAACAGACATATACAGAACTCTCAACCTAACAGCAGCATTTTTTTTTTAATTCCACGTGCAGCATTTGCCACGGTAGACCATATGTTAGGCCACAAAATAAGCCTTAATAAATTTAAAGTTATTGAAATCATCCAAACTATTGTTTTCCATCACAATTGATTGAAACTAAAAATCAATAGCATTAGAAAAACTGGAAAATCCACAAAAATTTGGAGAGTAAGCAACACACTGAGATAATGAATCAAAGAAGAAATCACAAGAAAATAAAAATAAAAGCACAATATACCAAAATGTATGGGATGCAGTGAAAGTAATGCCAAGAGGAAAATAGATAACTATTAAACACTTTCATTAAAAGAGAAAAAAATCCCAAATCAGTAATCTAAATCTACACCTTAGGAAGAAGGAAAAAAAAAGAAAAAGCAAGCAAAAGGAGAGAAAAATTAAAATTTGAACAGAAATAAATCAACAGAAAAATGAATAAAAGGGAAAAATTGGTTTTTCAAAAAGATAAATAAAATTGATATTTCTCCTAAATTGACTAAGAAAAGAAGGAAGAATCAAATAACTGTAATCAGAAGCAAAAGTGGAAACATTACTACTTATTTCACATGAAATCAAAGGATTATGAGTACTAATAACACTCATCCAAAAACTGGATAACCTAGATAAAATAAACAATTTTTAGAAATGTGCAACCTTTAAAGATTGAATCAGTAAGATATATAAAATCTGAATAAACCTAAGTCTTACTAAGAGAATTTAATCAGTAATCAAAATATCTTTAAGAAGAAAGCCCAGAACTAGATGACTTTACTGCTAAATTTTACCAAGCATTTAAAGAAGAGGTAACACAAAGTATTCTGAAATTTTTCCAAAATATTGAAAAAGAAATACTTTATATAATTCCAACATTACTCTGTCAACAAAATCAAACAAAAACACAATAAGATTTTTTAAAAAGTTATGGATTAATATCCCTTATTAATATTGACACAGAAATTCTTAAAACAATAGAAAAGAAACTTTAAAAGACAGAACAAAGCCTCCAAGAGATGTGCGATTATATCAAGAGGCCAAGCTATTGATTAATTGACATTCCTGAGGCAGATGGAGGGAGACAGATACCACCTGGAACAAATATTCCACAAAATTATCCAAGAAAACATCCTGCATCTCATCACAGATGTGATCAAGCACAAGAGATTCAGAGAACCCGTGCAAGGCATCAAATGAGAAGACCAACTCCTAGACACATAATAATTTGCTTAAACAAAGTTGGTATAAAAGAAAAAATCCTAAAGGCAACAAGACAGAAAGGTCAGACTACCTACCAGGGAAGACCAATTAAAATAGCAGCAAGCTGGGTTCGGTGGCTCAGCCTGTAATCCCGCGCCTTTGGGAGGCTGAGGTGAGTGGATTGCCTGACCCCGCGGGTTCGAGAACCACCTGGGCAACTTGGCGAGACCTCATCTCTACAATAAATCAAAAATTAGCCGGGCATGGTAGCGCGTGCCTATAGTTCCAGCTACTTGGAAGGCTGAGGCAGAAGGATCGCTGGAGCCCAGCAGGTCGAGGCTGCAGGGGCCAGGAGCAGCCACTGCACTCCAGTCTGGGTGACAGAGTGAGACTCCAACTCAAAAAGAAATAAATAGCAGCAGATTTATGTGCAGAAACACTATAGGCTAGAAGAGACTGGAGTCCAGTATTCAAAGTTCTCAAAGATGAACAATTCCAGCCAATAATTTCCTACTCAGCTAAGCTAAGCTTCATCAGCAATGGAGAACTAAAATTCTTCCCAGATACTCAACTCCTAAGAGTTGATGCTGCCTACAGACCAGCTCTACAAGTAACACTTAAGAAAGTATGAAACACAGAAAAGATAAAAAAGTAGCCACCCTCTTTCCAAGAATGCAGGAAAAAGATTGAATACGCACATATATATAAATCCAAAAATCAAAAGAAAACCAACAAACAAATAAACAAACAAGCAGCAAAAACAACAAACTTATAAGAATCTCATGACAGGGATAAACTCTCACATCTCAATAATTAGCCTGAACATGAATGGGCTAAATACACCATAAAAAATACATGGAATAGCAAACTGGATTTAAAAAAAAAAAAAAAAAGATGCAACAATGTGCAGTCTCCAGGAGACTCACCACAACGTAATGGACAGACTCAAAAACTCAAAGTAAAAGGATAGAAAACAAATTTTCAGGTGAACCGAATAAAAAGTAAGTAGGACTTGTGACTTAATATCAGACAAATTATCCTTTAAGTTATCAAAAATTTAAAAAGATACAGAAGGCCACTACATAATGAAAAAAGATTCAATCCATCAACAAGAAATAGCCATCCTAAACATATATGTACCCACAAAGGAGTACTAACTTTTATGAAGCAGCTTCTAGATAAACTAAAAAATATATTGACTATAACACTGTCACAGCCGGGGAATTAAATACCCCACTAACAACTCTGGATAGATTATAGAGGCAAAAATCATCAAGATCTGGAACTTCAATTTGACACTTTACCAAATGGACTCAATAGACACCTAGAGAACACTCCACCCAATAACCACAGAATATACATTCTATTCATCACCACGTGGAATGTGCTTCAAGACTGACTACATCCTCAGCCATATATCAACCATAAGCAAATTTCATAAGATCAAAACATTGCCATGCACCTTCTCAGACCAGAGTGAAATAAAAATAAATATGCACACCAACAAAACTTTCCCCAAACCCACAAAAACATGAATACGATACAGTATTATGCTGAACAACTCCTGGGTCAACACAGAAATCAAAACAGAAATTAAAAGATTCCTGGAAACAAATGAAAATGAAGAAACATCTTACCAAAACCTCTGGGATGCCATTAAAGCAGTACTAAGAGAGGAGTTCCTATCTATGAACACACATGAAGAATATTGAAAGATCAAAAGTTATCAGCCTACCAAATCTCCTAAGGGATCTGAAAAGACTAGCTCACCAAAACTCCACTGGTGTTGAGGGAAGAAGGTGATAGTGGAGCCAATTGGACTATGCAAGTCCCAGTGTGAGTGAGTGAGTGAGTATATGGGAAATTTTGTATACGTGACTGTAAGTGGATATGTTAGTGACTGACTGGGTGGGAAATTGGGAGCAAGTGGTCAGGGGTCTCCCGGTGAAGTGACTGGTGCTGCAGCTTCTCTGCTTGGACCCTAATGCTTCCTGGGACACAGAATCCAAGTGCTATTTTTTAAAAATATCAGCAAAGGCCTACCTGGGAAGAAACTGCTGGAAGTGACCACTGGTCCCAGGCTCTGTCTCACCACTGCAGCATCTGGCTACAGTGGCATCTGGCTACATACTGGCAACAAGAGTTTTGGAGGGAGCATAGCAAGGGAGTCCAAAGTTAGAGCCTCACTGGAGAAGATGAAAAGGCACCCTGCTATCATCTTGAAAACTGGGCAGAAAGTGCTCTGGCTTAGTTACTTACCATGGAGCAATAGACACAACCTCTTTGACTGGCAGATTAACTACTCAGGGGTTGATCATGACCCAGAGGGATTATACCAAAAGTACAAACTCTGGAGGGACAGGATGAGTACTGAATCTCAGGCGCTCCATTTCCCATCTTGATTCAGCTGCTGGACAAAGGGTATGACCAAAAAAGGACAAGGAAGATCCCCAAAGGGATCAACCAGTGAGTCTGGAGCTGACCCAATCCCTCCTCCCTAGCAATCCTCTGAACATTAGACCCACATGGGTGGGGCATGACTGAGAAGGATGAACCCTGGTGGAGCCTGGACATCAGCTGCAATAAAAGAACTCTACTCCAGGATAAGCCTGGCTGGGCTGCCCTCCCATCAGTACCCATGGAAGAGGCAATCCTACACCTCCCCGCTATAAGGGATCCCCCTGACCATATGAAAGTAAACTAAAGCCCCACCAACCCTCACCTCCTTCTTCTCCTTCCCAGGGGCAGATACTGGGGAGAATGTGAATGAGGCCACAACTCCACAGGTGACAGCAGAGGGGCTTACCAGTGAGCAACTGAGAGGATCAATTACAGAACCTGACATAAGAGGGTCAGTTGTTTTTTGTTGTTTGTTTCCTTGCTTGTTTTTTTAATTTGTTTTTTTGCTCCTTTGTGCATAAAGTGTATGTGATGGCTCAAACTGGATTCTCCCCACCTTTGTTTTTTTTTTCTTTGTTTCTTTCTTATTTTTTCTTTCTTCTTTTATTTTTTGTTTTCTATTTATATGTGTATGTGAATGATTGAGTTTCACCTTTCAGTTTTCTGTTTGTTTGTTTGTTTTGCTTTTTGTTTTTCTCTTTTTCAGTTTAATGTGTGAATGTATGTGCGAGGGTTTGATTTGAATTCCCTTTTTTAAAAATTTTGTCTCTTTTCTTTTTTCTTCTCCTTTCATTGTGTGTGTGTGTGTGTGTGTGTGTGTGTGTGTGTGTGAGTTTCCTGTTTTTTGTTTGTCTTGCATTGTTATTTTTTCCAGTTTGTTTTGGGTGTGTGTTTGTGTGTGTCTATATTTAATTTTATTTTGCTTTGGTTTCTGCTTTTGATTTTCAGGTTTTTTAATTATTTTTATTTTTATTTTTGTCCATCTTATTTCATTCTATTTTTCTCTGTTCTCTTCATTGCTGTTACTGCATCTTGGACTCAGGGGGTACACACACTTACCCATTGTATTCTCAGGTAGAGTGGAGGTGGGGAGTGGGTTTCAGGGAATGCATACCACAATCAGTGAACACTGTGATTTGCAAGCAGTTACCGAATCCTAGCTCCCATCCTCCACCTTATTCAACTCTCAAAACCACAAGAGACAGCAAAGCTTCCCACCCATAGCCCTGTTTCAAAGTAAAACAAATTCAGAGCCCTGACCAGGAAAGAAGAGAAGGTTGAGCAAACCATCAGAAGTTAAAGCCTCTCCCACTGCCACTGAATAACAGAACTGTCAAAAATGAGAAAAAATCAACAGAAGAGCACAGGTAATTCCCAGTGTTATGAAGAGAAAACACCTGAAAAATCAGACTTCAGATTTTTCAGAGCCCAAACAATGGAAGTCACAAATGAATGGCTCCAGAATACAACAGAGATTAGGCAATGGATGGGAAAAGTGAATACGACTCAAGAAAGACAAGATGCAACACAGAAAAAAACTTGTAACAGAGATTTTGGCCATAAAAAATTTCATCCAGGAAATAAATAACATGACAAGTATGGAAAGCAGAATTAATAAAACAAAGGAAAGAATCTCAGAACATGAAGACCAAAACATGGAATTAGCCCAATTTGTAAAAACACAGAAAGAAAATTCAGAAAGAAAGAACAAGATTTCCAAAAGATGTGCAATTATATCAAAAGACTGAACCTATGCCTGATCAGTATCTGAGAAGAAAGGAAAATGGAGAACAACTTGGAGCAAGTATTCCAGAAGGCAATCCAAAACAACTTTCCCCATCTCACCAGAGATGTACCGTCCAAACACAAAAGATACAGAGAACCACTGCAAGGCATCAAATGAGAACCAACCCCTAGATACATAGTAATTAGCCTACACAAAGTAGGTACAAAAGAAAAATTCCTAAAAACAGCAAGAGAGAAAGGTCCAACTTCCTACTAGAAAACCAACCAGAGTAGCAGCAGACCTATTAGCAGAAGCACTACAAGCTGGAAGGGACTGGAGCCTAATGTTCAATGTCTTCAAAGATAAACAATTTCAGCTAAGAATTTCCTATCCAGCTAAACTCAGCTCCATCAGCAATGGAGAATCAATATCCATCTCAGACATCCAATCCCTAAGAGACCATGCAACTTCCAGACCAGTTCTACAGGAGATGCTTTAAAAGGTATTAACCATGGAAGAAAGAAAAAAAGAATGATCACACTCTTTCCAAGAAAACAGGAGAACAGAATCAACAGAGAATACATTGTGACTCCAAACTTGGAAACACACACATATATCAACCCAAAAGTGAAAAGAAAACAAACCAAGAAAAAACTTAATAAGAACCTCATGACAGGGATAAACAATCACATTTCAATAATAATGCTGAATATGAAAGAACTAAATGCACCACTGAAAAAACACAGAATGGCAAACTGAATAAAATGCCATAATTCAATAATTTGCTGCATTCAGGAAACTCATCTCACCATAAGGAATGCACACAGACTCAAAGTTAGAGAATGGAAAATGAATTTCCTGATGAATGGTACACAGAAGAAGTCATGATCTTAATATCAGACATAACTTTTAAACTATCAAAAATTAAGTAAGCTGCAAAAGGATACTGCATAATGATAAAAGGTTCAATCCATCAACATAAAGTATCCATCCTAAACATATTTGCACCCCACACAGGAGCACCACCATTTATAAAGGAACCAAAAAAAGATATTGACTCTAACAATAGTATAGCTGTGGATTTAAATACTCTACTAACAACCCTAGATAAATCATTGAGGAAAACATTAAAGATATCCAGAACCTCACTTGACACTTGACCAAATGGAGTTAATAAATACCTACAGAAAACTCCACCCAACAACCACAGAAAATACATTCTGCTCATTATCACATGGAACATACTCAAAGATCAATCACATCCTCAGCCATATATCAAGCATAAACAAATTTCACAAGATTGAAATACTGCCATGCACCTCCTCAGAACACAGTAGAATAAAAATATATATATATGAACACCAGTAAAATTCCCCTAAAACCCACAGACATGGACACTAAATAGCATGATGCTGATCGACTACTGAGTTAATACAGAAATTAAAACAGAAATCAAAAGATTTCTGGAAACAAATGAAAATAAAGAAACATCTTACCAAAACTTCTGGGATGCCATGAAAACAATGCTAAGAGGGGAATTTATATCTCTATGAACAGACAGCAAAAAAAATGGAAAGATCACAAGTTAACAGACTAACAAATCACCTAAAGAAGCTGGAAGGGCAAGAGCAAAAAAACCCTTAACTTTAACAGAAGAAGCTAGATCACCAAAGTAAAAGTTCAAATATGAGACATGAAAGACAAAAATACAGTTTGTCAACTGTAAATCTAACAAAGGCCTAACATCCAAGATCTAAAATGTGGCAAAAAAGCAACAACCCTATTTAAAAATGGGCAAAATATATTAATAGACACTTCTCAGAAGAAGACATATGAGCAGCCAGCAGATACATGAAAAAAATGCTCAACTTCACTAGTCATCAAAGAAATGCAAATTAAAACCACACTGATATACCACCTAACTCCAGTCAGGACAGCCATCATCAATAACTCAGAAACAACAGATGCTAGAGAAGATGTGAGGGAAAAGGAACATTTCTATAATCAAGCATAAACAAATCTGGTGAGATTGAAAACTAGTACAACCTCCGTGGAAAACAGTGTGTCAACTTCTAATAGATCTAAAAATCGACCTTCCATATGACCCAGCCATCCCCTTCTGGGAGTATTCCCCAAGGAACTCAAATCACTCTACAAAAGAGATACCTGAACACACATGTTTATTATAGCATTATTCACAATAGAAAAAACATGAAACCATCTGTGCTACCCATTGAAAGTGGACTGGATAAAGAAAATGCAGTACATTTACACAATGGAATATTTCACAGCCACAAGAAAAACAAAATTTATGAACTTCACAGCAACTTAGATGGAATTAGAGTCTATAAACTCAATGATTTATCATAGAAACAAAGATCTGAGTACTATATGTGCTCACTCATAAGCAGACACTGAATATGTATTGTAATTCTATAAGAAAGGGATTGGCAGTAGTGGGAAACTGCCAGAGGAGGAGGGAGGGTGGCAAATAACTTCAGTAAGATTACCAAACTTTGCCTGTTCAATAACCACTTATGTACCTTACCCTGAATTGTACCCCACGTCTTTAAAATAATAAAAAATAAAAAGAAAGACATTAAAGAAGCACAAATAAGTGAAATATATATTATGTTTGTGAATTGTAGACTTGATTTTGTTGTGATATCAATATTATTAATTTAACTGTTCACTAGTTAAGATGTCATTTAACTAAATCTCTATTAAAATCCCAAATATGTTTTTTGCAAAAATAGAAAACACCGTGCTAAAATTTACATGGGATCTCAAGTGACTCCAAACAGCCAAAACAATCATAAAAAATGAGTAACAAAATTAGAGGACTCACATTTACTGATTTCAAACTTACTATAAAACTACAGAAATCAAGAAAGTGATATTGACATAGAGATAAACATATAAATCAATGGAATAAAATACGAAGTGCAGAAATAAGCCTTTAGATATACAGTCAAATGATTTTCAAAAAAGATTCAAGACCATTCAATGAGGAAAATATAATTCTTTCAACAATTGTTTTTTGGAAAAGCAGGATATTCAGATACAAAAATTAACTTGGATCTTTACACCATATAAAAACTTGCTCAAAATGAATTATAGACCTAAACATAATGTTAGAACTACAAAACTATTAGGCAAAAATCTAGGAAAAATCTTTATAATATTGTATTTGGCAATGATTTTTTAAAATATGACACCAAAAACACAAGTCAAAACTAGATAAGTTGTATACATAAGAATGTTTAAAAATCATTTGTGCATCAAAGAATAATAGGAAAAATGTGAGAGGCAATCCATACAATGGCTAAAAAATATTTGTAAATCATTTGTCTCATGAGGGATTTATATCCAGAGCATAAACAGAACTCCTACATTTCAATAACAAAAATCCAGCTAACCTAATTAATTTAAATAAACCTTTCTCAAAAGACAATATACTGATGTCAGTTAGGCATTCAAAAAGAAGCTTAGCATGACTAATCATTAGTTAAACACAGTCAAAACCACAGTAAGATAGCACTGACACAAATTACTATGATCATTCCAAACAACAACAAAAGCAAATACAAAGTTAATAAAGATGTGAAAGAGCTAGAATTCCCATGCTTGCCTGGTGAGCATGTAAAACGGTGCAGCTGTTATAGAAAACAGCTTGATTAAACCTCAAAATATTAAACATAGACTCGTAATGTAATCCAGCAGTTAACTACTGTGTAATGCCCAACATAACTTAAGGAAGGACTTCGGCAAATGTTTGTACTATTTTCATAACAGTATTATTCACAATAGCCAAAAGGTGGAAACAATCAAAATGTCCATCAATGGGTGAACGACTAGGCAAATGTGAGATATATATATAGCCTTAAAAAGAAAAAAAAAAATTCTGACAAATCTTACAACATGGATGAACCTTGAAGAAATTATGCGAAATGAAAGCCAAGCATAAAAGGGCAAATATTGTCTGAGCCTATCTATGTAAGTTACCTGGTGTAGTCAAATTCATAGAGACAGATAATAGAATGATGGCTGCTAGATAATGTAGGGAGTGGGAAATTAAGAAATACAGAGTTTCAGTTTGGCAAAGAGATGGATAGTGATGATGGCTGTACAGCAATATAAATGTACTTAATGCCACTTAACTATAAAATTAATGACTAGAGTGTTCAATTTTATTATGTGCATTTTACCATGATAAAAAAGTGAACATTGGAAGATTCTTTGTTTTATTTACTACATTTACTCAAGATAAAATCTTACATGTTGATGTGTAAAGTACAGATTAGTTAGATGATCATCAAAATGACTCTTTTGCCCTACTAGACAACAAGTTGCACTTTGTTTTACAGATTGTTTTGCAGTTAGGTTAGAACAGGACTGAGTTCTGACAAGTGGAAAGTGGGTGGATGTACCATATGGCTATACTCCAGCTTTTGCCTATAAAATCCATCCAATCATAATTTATTTCTTTTGTCTCATTTCGGCTTGATACCCATGCTTAGGATAACCCTGTAAGTCAGGTATTCAAGAAGTTAGAGTTTCTTCCACCGTGGGTACTTGCAACCATTTGGAAGGCAGACCAGGAATATCCTCAGTTTACAATCTAGGGAGAAACATAGAAAATGAATGTTAATAGTATGTGGGTTACTTCCACGGCTAACAGTAGACAAGAAGAAAGCAACAATCAATTGATTTAGAAGCAGAAATAAAAGTGAACATAAGAGAGTAAAAAAAAATGGTGCTATAAAGGGTTGGGAAAAAAATTTTAGACCTAAGTGATAGAAAAAAAGCCTTGGGAATATAAAGATAAAAAGTTTCAACCCCACAATAAAGATCTGATGATGAATATCTCCTTTCTATGTAAGTCTGATGGCCTCAAGTTAGTTGCCATTTAATTGAGAGGTAAGTGAATGTATACATTTGAATTGTATCTAGAAAAAATTATTGATGTTATTACTGAAACATGAAAGCAACTAGATCAAACACGTACTAACTTTTGGTTTTGATTTTTATCTCAGTTATAGATTTTGGTTTTTTAGAGCAATGGTGCATGCACTTTATTGTTTATTAAAACAAATCAGAAAATGTGTCAAAAACGCAGGGGATTTTTTGTGTCTCATTGCAACAGAATCTTATTTGGTACATCTGAAATGTGCTTCAAGAAGCTACTTTTTTATACTGTCTTATTTTAACTAATCTATGATTTACAAATTGTCAAAATAAGTTTTAAAAAACTCTTATATACATTTCATTCAGGTTGTCCAGTGTTAATATTTTAAAACCGCATATCCTTTGTTATTCTTTTTTTTTTCCTATTTTCTCTGCATATATCTCTTTTTTTATTATGGAGATGTGTAAGTATGCATGAGGATTCACTGCATAAGGAGACTGCTTGAAGGTGAAGTTTTGGCTTCCAACTGGCCCCCACTCCCCCAGTAGTGGACCCAGAGCCTTTGGTGTTGTCGTGTGCCGTCCACCCTCCTACCTCCACCCCTCCTCTAGCAGTGCCCAGCACCTGCCGATCCCTCCCTTGTTCGCATGGGACTATTATTCAGGGCCCACTTATGAGTGAGTACATGAAATATTCAGTTCTTTGTTGCTGTGATAGATCGCTTAGTATGATGGCCCCTCACTCCAATTTGCTGCAAAGTCCATGATTTTATTCTTCTTTATGGTTGTGTAATACTCCATTGTGTATATGTACCATATTTTCTCTATCCAGTGCACTTTCGATGGGCGGTAGGTTTGGTTCCAAGTTTTTTGCTATTGTGAGTAGCACAGCAATAAACATGCACGTGCAAGTATCTTTTGGGTAGAACAATTTATGTTCCTCCACATATATTCCCAGGAGTGGGATTGCTGGACCTTATGGAAGGTCAATTTTTAGTTATTTTAGGAGTTGCCAAACTGCTTTCCATAGGGGCTGAACTAGCTTGCACTCCCACCAACAGTGTAGAGGCATTCCCTTTCATTGCACTCATGCCAGTCTCTGTTGTTGACTTATTCATGATAGCCCTCCCTACCGGAGTTCGGTAGCATCTCATCGTAGTTTTGATTTGTATTTTCTGATGATTAGTGAAGCTGAATATGTTTTCATGTGTCTGTTGGCTGCTTGTATGACTTCTTTTGGTAAGTGTCTGTTCATGCCTTTTGCCCACTTTTTAACGGGGTTGTTTGTTTTTTCCTTTCACTTTGTTTGAGTTCCTTGTAGACTCTGGATATTAGGCCTTTGTTAGATGCATAATTTGCAAATATTTTCTTCCATTCTGCAGGTTGTCTCTATACTTTCCTAATGCTTTATTTTGCTGTGCAAAATTTCTTCCGTTTTATGAGGTCCCACTTGTCTATCTTAGTTTTTATGGCATTCACTTTTGGGGACCTAAAATTCTGGGATTCTTAACAGTTCACGGTTTTAAGTTTAGGTCGTTGATCCATTTTGAGTTAATTTTTGTATATGGTGGTAGGTAGGGGTCCAGTTTCATTCTTCCCCATGTGGTCAACCAGTTTTCTCAGCATCATTTGCTAATTCTAATTCAAAATTTTAGATTTGTTCTCTCTCTCTAATTCTTTTTCAGAAATATCTAAAAGTAAAGACATAGCACCCATTTGCATCTGAAAACTTCAGTGAAGATTTACTGAAACAGGAACATTGGCTTATATAACTAGCTATTATCAAAATCAGGAAATTCATATTTATAAAATATCTAAATAAATGTATAGTCCTTACTCAATTTCTACCAATTGCCCCCTCTAACATTTTTTTAAAAAAATATCTAGTTCAGCATTTAATTCAGAAATCTGTATTGCATTTAGTTGTGTGTGTCTTTAGTCTTCTGTAGCACGGATCACTTTCTCAGTTTAATGTTCATGGCCTTGATATTGTACAAAAATTTCAGGCCATTTATTTTATAGAAAGTTTTTCAATTTCTGTTTAAACTTGCCTTGTGAATATATACAATATATGCATTTTGTGAGAATAGGATAAACAGTTTTGCTGTGTCCTTGGTACATTGCATCAGGATGCACATATTACTTCCTAACTATTACTATTACTATTATTGCACATTACTTGTAATGTCATCTCTGATCAATTTGGTGAAGGTTAGTTTTGATCACTTTGGTTAAAGTTGTGTCTGCCAACTGGTAAATTTACCGTTTCACCTTTGTAACTAATAAATATAGTGTGGAAAGATAACTTGACTATGTAGATATTCTGTCTCATTAAACTTTCATCTACAAGTTTAATAGCCTTTGGTGATTCTTGATTTAAATAGGTCTTGCTGTGGTGTTTGCCAAATGGTGATTTTCTTATTCCATAATCACATCTACACTTAGTAGCTTACATTATACTTTAAGGGAGAACCTCTCCCTTCTCATTTATTTGTGTGTGCTTATCTACATCAATACAACTTTATGTATTCTCATTTGATTCTATGATTTATAATCCATTTGTAACATTATTTATTTTGTACTTGAATTGGACAAGATTTGGTCAATAAGAATCCCTTCATCCTTGTTCTCATCTGCTTCTGACATGTCCCCCTTATCATCTTAGTATGGTCTTACATTCTGTCACAAGATGTTTGAGGCTCATCCCGTACTTTCTCTCCTTCATATTTTGTAACTCCCAGGGGCCTAGGGGCTTGGAATTGTGACAATATACATGTCAGATGATGATCAGCTATAGGGACACATAAACAAATGAACTGTGGATTGCTGGTCACAGGGTGGACTTTATATGAGAAAAGAAATCAGGTATCAAATCATTTGTAAAGGAAGCATTGGCTCTTTTTACTGAAGAACGATCTTTGGAAACCAGGATCTGATATTTCGGTGTGCTCATTGTTACTGGACAATTTTACTTCTGCCAAATGCATTGAGGACATCTGATGATCCAGTCTTGGATTTTTCCCAAATTTTTAGATCTTAAAATGGTATGTTAATTTTTTTAAATGTTCTTGTTGTGAGTGAGGGTAAACACTTTTTCACATATTCATGGAAAACTATTCTTATTTTTGGAAATTATTATCATTTTGCTCAGTTTTCAATCAGATTGTCTCTTTTTCTTCTTTAATATAGTTTCTCCCTCCCTCTCTTTCTTTCTCTCTCTCAATCCCTCTCTCTCTTCTCTCTCCCTCTTCCTCCTCTCCTGCCCTCATTTACAAGGGGGGAAACTCTCCCTCCAAACAGGAATTTATAAAAATTGTGTATTTATTCTTGCATGTTTAAACGTCAGTTACCTCCAAAGTACTCTCTGATATAATAGACCTATTAAGATGCTTTTTCTACTGCTCAAAATAGTTTTTTAAACTCATCAGTTTTGATGTCTTTTGCTGCTTTTGCTGTTTTTTATTTCACCTCATCCACATTGGCAAAGCGTTTCCCTTTGAGGACATTTTTTTCATTCAGAAAAAACAACAAAAAAAGTCACTCGGGGTGCAATCAAGTGAATAGGGTGAGTGGGACACGGGGATCATGCCATTTTTGGTCAAAAACTGCTGGATACTGAGCGCATTGTGGGCAGGTGTGCTTGTAAATCATCCATCATGAAATAAGAAAATGCATTGAAATAATATTTTAAAAGAAAAAATCACTAAAGCTGATTGCAGCCCCTCAGAATAACACTAGCTGCTATACTGATGCCAATGGATTCCTAGAACATTTACCTATAATGAGAGAAGCTTGTACTACATAGGGCCCACCCTCCAAAAAATAATTGCTTTTTGGGGAGTATCCCCTCATATAACCATATTTATCAATCTTTTACAGCAAATATATTTTTCAATCAGCTGGAAAAAATTAACTATGTTTAGGTTATAAAAGTCTTCATTTTTAAAAAGTGCATGTGTAATTTAATTTTTTTGTTTAAAAGTTTCTAGATATGTTTATTCTTATACATGAAAGAGGAGTAGATCTAATTTTTATCTTTTAAAAAATATTAACCAATCTTTTCAGAAACATTTTAGATAAGTACACTTTGTTGTGAGATGCCAGCTTTTATCATACACTAAAATTTCATGTATGCAAGCTTTCAGTTCTATTTCAAGTCTTTCTATTCTACTCTAGCATGTTTATCTAGTCATGAGACCATTCCATACCAGTTTAATCAGCAAAGTTTTATAGAATGTCTTATAGAAGCTTTACAGTATGTCTTTTAAGCTAGTTCCTTCTTGTAGCTTTCTTTTTAAGTATTTTCCTGCTCTTTTTGTATGTATGCCTTTCATTGGAACTGTTGTATCAACTTGGACTTTATTATCAAAATGTTGGTATATTTATTGAGACTGAAATAGTTATCTTCCCTACCTTTGAGAACTACCATCTTTATAATATTGAGTCAACCTATCATTTTTATTAATTCATGCTTACTTGTCTTTCGGAAGTGTTTTGAAGTTTTTACATGGAGATGTTGCCCATCTCTTATTAAATGTATTCCCAAGTATCTTTTTATTATTATTAAAAATAAAGTTTAATTCAACATTATATCTTACAACTAGTTATTCTTTGGGTATGTGAAAGTTATTGACTTCTGTGTATCAGTTTTGTATCCTTCTGCCTTAACAAAAATCTTTCTTTTTTTGAATTACTTTTATCATTGATTGTCTTTGGTTTGCCAGGCACACTATAATATCATTTGCAAATAAAGATGGCATTGCTTTTATTTATATTTTAAATTCTTATACCCTACTTTATCTTTCTTACCTTATTCCTTTGGCTAATTTCTCTTCAGAAGTAGCAGGCAATCTCAATTTTCAGTTGGTTAAGACTGAGTCTTACATCGTGTAATATAACCACGGGAATGACTATCGCATCATGTGTGCCAAATAATATAACCTATTTAAGGGAGTGACTATCCCATTCTATGCACAAGTCTGATCCACCACCAAAGGAAAGATAACTGTGAAAACATGTGCATCAGGAAGAGGAAAGCCTGAGGGCTTTTCTAATAGTCTACTTCTGCAGTCTACTGTCTGATTCTCAATAATTCAAATTATGTCCATCTCTTCCCAAGACTTCTAAGAGTCTTTTCTTATTACAGCATCAGTCCAGAGTAGGAAAAAAAAAACTCATCATCTAAATTTGAGTGTAATCATCACGTACACAGTTCTAATCACATCTAATCTCAATCTAATTCGGAATCAGCTGTGGATGAGGCTTCAGAACACAGGGAATTTCGTTTGTCATTTTTACTTGATTTCTAAAAGGTATTTATATTTTACTTTAATATATACGTATAGTTTATCTCCTCCCACTCTTTGGCTTGTATAATAGAATGTCTTGATAATCAAATTAAAATATAATCAAATTTAACATTCTCTTCATTTATGTTTCGTATTTTTGTTTTATTTTAAAATGCTTCCCCACCACAAGTTCACCAAGATATCCTTCACATTTACTTTCAACCTTTGCCTTTCACATGCTTTAATTTTGCGTATGACACAGTGTAGACATTCATTTTCTTTATCTTTCTTTTCTATTCGTAACAATTTTTCTTACTCCATTTATTAGAGATCACATCTATTTCCCAGTATTTGGCAATGCCATCTGTTTAAATTTGATCAACACATGAATCTGTATCTAGAATCATTACAATCACTACCATTACTCAATTTTCCTACCCCTTTACCCATTCTTTAATATGACTTAATAATAACCTTTGCTATTTGTTTGTGTATGTTCTCTTGGCCCTCCTGCAAAACTTTATCAAGCTGTCTATGAGCAAGTGTTTAAGGTTTTAAAGTGTGTTCCTAAGACCAGCAGCTTCAACATTTCCTGGAAATTCGTTGAGAATACAAATTCTCAGGCCCGACTACAGACTTATAAATTGGGAACTGAGATGGACCCAGAAATCTGTGCTCTGGCATACCTAGTGATTCTGATGGATGTTCAAGTTGGAAAACCACTGGCTTCCAGATGATCAAACCTGATCACTCACTAAATTTTGGACCGCTGACCCCTAATCACATAAGGTGATTCATTAACTGTGATTGCTGAGCTAGGAAAACAGAGCTGAAGCCAAGTCATACTTCAGTTGTATCCCAACTACTGGTCAAGGCAGGACAAGACCTGCTGCTTTTCTAATCATGAGGTACATGAGGCACATTTCCTATTCTTCATAGTTTATAAATTAGAATTTCTTGAAGCCTGAAGTGCATTGTCCCAGAGTAATGTGGGCATGAGGAGAACCATCTATCTAATACCATTTCAGCTTGTGTGTGTTTCCCCCAAAATTACTGTTCAGCTGCCTACTGTATATGTCTGGGTTGGTCATTTGTCTTTGTTTATAATACAAATTCTTATTACTAATGTTTTCTATACATTTTCTTTACTTGAATTATCCATTTCTTTTGTTTATAAAAAATTAATTTATTTTTGCTAACTTTTTTGCCTATTTCACTTATTAATTTGAATGATTTGCCTACAGAGTCTTTGGATGTTTGATTTAGTCAATCATATCATGGATGAATAATGTAATTTTTTTCTTTTCTACTTCTTATGTATTTTAATTGCCTGTTCTTCTTTTGCTACACAGGCTAAGGCATGAGAAATAAATAACTCTAACACGTTTCACTAAAAAATATTAATGTTTGCTGTAGGTCTTGAACAGATATACTTTAAGAGGTTAAGAAAGTCCTTTTGTATTTCTAATTTACTAAAGTGTCATGAATAATCTTAAACTTTAACTTTTTTTCTGTATCTTATATTCTATTTGAATTTGTAATTGAGGTAAATAGTTTCCAGAGGTTTTCGAATGTTGATCTATCTTAGAAATTCTGACAAAAAAGACACATTTCTCATCAAATATTATTATTTACACACACAGCAGAATTGGTTAGCATTTTGACTTTTTTCTAAGTTCGTGGGGGAGATTGCTCCATGTTTTATTGCCCTATTTCCTTAGAAAGTTTAAATTATCTATATAGTATGAGTTGGAAAATGTTTATTTTCTTGATGTCCGAAATAATTTTTATGTGATTGAAATCACAAATTCCTAAAGGTTTGATATGGCTCACTTGTTAAATCATGGGAAAACTATGGTTTAATTTTCATAGAATTTAAGTCAGTGATTTATCTTCTTTTCTAATTATTCATTTTGATAGTCTTTTACTCATGGACTTATTCGGTGATCCTATTTTTAATATGTTAAGCTATTTCCCATATGGATATTTCATAATCTGCTTTTGATCATTTGAAGACCTGGTGTCTCAGGGTCCTAAATGTGCAGTTTGTTACCTCTGCTAACTCTCACTCTGGGCTTGTTTTCGTACATATTTGGTAAAAATTGATTGCAAATCTATATATGATCAATCTTAATATGCACAATTCTTAGGACCTTAATTGTGGATGCTGTCACCCAGAAAGGAAGCTCATTTGTTTATGCCAGCATCTGAATTTGGTAAGAAGAAGATGAACACTAGTTAATCCCTTTAAGGATACTGGCCAAAATGCTTGTGGAGGTTTTGTTCCTATACACCGAGAGTTCAACTCTTATTTCCTGATTCCTGTAATGGTGTCATTATTTGCCTGCAAGATAGCTTCGGCTTTAGAATTAATTTACTACTCACTGTTTCCCACTTAGGTTTCAGTTCAAGGTTTTTTAAAAATATAGTAATTGGCGATATCTCTTACTGAGTCCAGCAATATTTTTAATAGTCTGTTTTATCAAGGATCCTGTTGTTTTCTTGACAGGCAAGCTCTTCAAAATATCCAGGTAAGTAAACCAATGTAAATGAAAAGTTTGGTTTTGGTTTTTTTTTTTTTTCATTTTTAATTAAAAAAAAAACTTGCTGTGACTATAGACTTTGATCTCCAAAGGGTATTTATACTAATTGCACATCATAGGTAGCAGTATTCAAATACAAGTACACACACACACACACACACACACACACACACACACACACGAATATTACTACTCTTATGGTAAAATATATGTGTGTACGAAATTTTTATTTTTCTCATTGCCAATTATTTTCAAATTTGTGTTTTCAGCTTGAACTCTCCAGTGAGCATCACATTACTACTTCAAAGAGCTCATCAACATTTTCACTTGGGTGTCTCATAAACAATTTTAATGTAATCAGAAAAGAACACCAGGTTTCCCTGCTTCACATACACCTCCTGTTCTTTGCAATTTCAGTTAATGGCGAAAACATTCACTTAGGCCTCACAGAAGAAACAGTCAACTTTGTCTTTAAAGAATCATTAACTTCTCATTTCTTCTCTTAGGTTAATCATTTATTTTTTAGGAAAATCTGTTTCGCTCTATTTCCAAAACATATTTTCAGTTGTTCGATGACTTCCTATCTCTGGGACTCAAAACTTAACTTCAGTCGCCAATATATCTCATCTGTCTACAACAAAATTGACTTATTGGCTGTGTTTTGAGGAAACCCATGTGATTTTTTTCTGAAAAGTGGGCTTGAAGATTTGAAGTCTTGCTTGCTTGTTATTTCTCTGGAAATCCTGGAATCTAACAGTGATAGACAAGTTTTTGTACTTTGACTGAAAGATATGGCATAGCTTACAAATAATAAAAAAAGGTGAGGAAAATTTCTCTGGAGGAAACTAAAGTGACCTGCCATTAGTGAAGAAGAATCTAAAATTGAAGCAAGATAAAAAATGGGAATGAAAAGTTTTAGCTGTTCCCTGGGAAATTTGGTTGCGATTGCATAGCTTGTCTTGCATCGGTCCCACATTTACTCACAGTCTATCATTCTTCAAGTCTGGCGACGTTCTTTAAGCACTGATTGGAAGGACGTACCCAACAGAGGCCCAATAAGTACCAGCAGATGGTGAGCAACATTAAAATGACATATACCAAAGACATCATTCAGAGCACATCAAAATTAAATTCTAGAGAAAAATACAACACTGATTCTCCTTCTTGGGTCTTCCTGATTATGACAGGAAAACAGTATTATTGAAGGTCATGGATGCCACATGACAAGAATATACAGGATAGCACAACAGTTTAAGGGAAAGACTTTGTATCCATGAGACTCTTGTTCAGAGTTTGACTTTGCCACTGATTAGGTGCATTGGCTTGAGGAGCTTAAGTAACCTCTTCGAGTCTCAGCTATATCATCTGCAAATTTTAAAACATAATAATCGTAATTTTAATACATAGCAGTCAACGTTGCTATAATGAATAAATGAGAAAGCAAGTAAAAGTGCCTTCCATTTTGGCATCATACGTACCACGTAAGTGTGCATTCTTTTCTTCCTCTTCCTTTAAATGTAGTTTGTATTGCTCATGTATATTTATCTGTATACATGTGCATACCTATATGTACACATGTGTCTGTATAAACATATATCTGAAGGCTGGTGTTTTGTTATATTTGAAAGGTGGAGAGAGAGGATTGTGTATCACAGAAAAATAGTATTTTTTGCTGTTGTTATTGTTTAGAAACGTAAAGTGTGCTAATTCTATCTTGCAAACTTGATGCTTTCTGAACTTTGTACTGTGTGTTATTTTTTCCCCAGACTGTGTGCATGGTAATTAGTGTCCTAAAGGTTCTGAACTGTTCTCTAAAAGCACAGAAGGAAAAATGTCTTAGAGTTACAAGAAAATGTTTCTAAGTTTAGTACTTAACAAGTTCCACCCTCTTTTTAACTTTCTAAGATTTATAGCACACATGAAATTACCTTAAAAAGTAGAAGAGTCTCCTCACACTGACTTATCTCAAAGAGTGTGACCTCGGCACTCAATTCCCCTGGATTAAATGTCTGCTCTGAATAATGAGCCTTCCAAGAACTGAGCCTCCTTGAAGATGGCACACTAATATCATACTATTCTTTTCTTCTTGTGCAGACCACCCTGAATCTCAAGCTGACATTTTTCAGGGCAATATAACTCATACTAAACAGTTACCAGAGAGGTAGGACCTCAAACCTGTTGCCTGGTCTCAGAAGAGAGTCAGGAAGAGTTGACAGTTCTTAGGGCTTTGGCTGCAGCAGCTCTGCTATCTCTGCCTTGTTTTCCCTGTGGGTTTCTTGCTAGAGAAGAGAAAATTATTTCTGGGTTCACTCAATACTTAGTTATCCCTCAAAGGAGCTCAATGGTCTGTTAGTCTCTGGATGATAAGACTCATCCTTTTCTACTGATCTTTAGAAACCTAAGTAAAGCATCAGGAGTTGACTCAGACCTGAAAGAGAACAAAAAGACGCCTATGTGTGGAGCGAGTAAAAAACTGTCTTCACCGCCACACCCAGTAAACGATTCCATGCCTACATTTAATGGGTATCTGATACATGGCCTATGCTATTCTAGAAAGTGAGAGGACAGAGGTGAAATCAAATGACTTGTCCTCATGAAGCTGCAATCAAATGGGAGTGGAGATAGGGACCTCCTTTACAGCTGTTGACATTAGACAAAATGCAGTTAGTGTTTCACTAATTCTCTGCCTCCAGGCTCAGCTAATCAAATATACCTCCCTGAGACTTACATCATCGGTGGCGGCCCTAAGAAACAGAGACGGTAGAGGCAATAGCTTTGAAAATCCAGGTGCAGGGGTTTATGATTTCCAGTTTCCAGGACTGGAAATGCAGCAGATACATCATCTTTTGCTCAGCTATAGCGGTGGCAGTGACCTCCTCTATGCAGGCCCCATGGTGTTTACTGACTATGGTTCTTTTTTTCCCTGCTTTGTGTCTAAGTTCTCCCTAGCATTTCCTACGGTTTTATGAGCTATCCAATACCCTTTCATTTTACTTGCATTTTAAACTTTCATTTACTTGCATTTTAAACAAACCGTAGCCAGTTTTTGTTATTGCTTCTTATTTCTGTATTTTTTTACTATTGAGAACCCCACCTAGCTGAGCTCGGTGGCTCAGCCTGTAATCCCACGCCTTTGGGAGGCTGAGGTGAGTGGATGGCCTGAGCCCGCGGGTTTGAGACCCGCCTGGGCAGCGAGACCTCATCTCTACACTAAATCAAAAAATCAGCTGGGCGTGGTAGCGCATGCCTGTAATTCCGGCTACTTGGAAGGCTGAGGCGGAAGGATCTCCGGAGCCCAGCAGGTCGAGGCTGCGGTGGCCAGGAGCGGCCACTGCACTCCAGTCTGGGCGACAGAGTGAGACTCCAACTTAAAAAAAAAAAAAGAACCCCACCTGATAAAAATATTTTGTACGTGTGTGTGTGTGTGTGTGTGTGTGTGTGTGTGTGTGTGTTCATGTGTCTATAAGTAGATATAAAACTGTATAAAAAAATGTTAAAATTACAAAAATTTCAACAACTCAAAAAATAACAGCTGCTGGAGAGGCTATGGTGAAAAGGGAACACTTCTACACTGTTGGTGGGAGTGCAAACTAGTGCAACTTCTGTGGAAAGCAGTGTGGCGATTCCTGAAAGCTCTAAAAATTGACCTTCCATATGACCCTGCAATCCCCCTACTGGGAATATACCTTGAAGAACACAAATCACTCTATAAAAAAGATACCTGCACACGTATGTTTATCGCAGTGTTGTTCACAATAGCAAAAACCTGGAAACAACCATGCTGCCCATCAAAAGAGGACTGGAATTTTAAAATGTGGTACATATACACGATGGAATACTACGCAGCCATAAAAAAGAACAAAATCATGAATTTCGCAGCAACCTGGATGGAACTAGAGTCTATAATACTGAGTGACCTCTCACAGAAACAAAGATCAGAATATCACATGTTCTCACTCATATAATGGACCTTGAACATCCAATGTAATACTATAAGAAAATGACTGACGGTACTGGGAAATTATGGGGGGGGGATGGGATTAACAGTAGCTAATATCTATCTGGGACTGGGAAAACACCTCTTATCAACAGGGTGCCTGAATGAAATGTAATTGTACACCTAATCCTTAACTGTACCCCACAAAACGATAATAAAAAATACTGATTAATTATTTTTTTAAAAATTACAAAAATGCTAAGATGATGAGGTTCTACTAAGATGTAAACTTTATAAAAGCTGGACTTGCCAGGTACGGTGGCTCACTCCTGTAATCCCAGCACTTTGAGAGGCAGACGTGAGAGGATTGCCTGAGCCCATAGGTTTGAGATCAGCCTGGACAACATGGTGAGACCTCATTGCTACAATAAATAAAATAATTAGCTGGGTGTTGTGGAACGTGCCTATAGTTTCAGCTCCTTGGAAGGCTTAGGCGGAAGGATCTCCTGAACCCAACAGGTAAAGACTGCGATGTCTGTGAGCATGCCACTGTACTCCAGTCTGGGCAACAAAGTGAGATACTGACTCAAAAAAAATCAGTAATTAAAAAACACACACACACACACACACACACACACACACACACACACATATGCTGGACTTTCTGGGTTGATTTCTCTGTTGTATCAGGAATTCAATAAATATTTTGACAGTGAATGAATGAATGAATAGATGATTGCAATATCTGGATGCATATGGCTTGGGTTTACCTTTCACCAATTAGTGGATTTGGACAACCCACCAAAAATTTTCACATAAACTATCAACTCATATTCTAAATAACTTTGTGGCTGTCTATTTTCAAATCTCCCAGAAACATGCAAATGATTGACAGTTACTAAGTCTGAGTTGCTGAACAGCTCATAATGTCCAGGGGAAAGGCTAATGTCCTCAATTCTGCGTGCCCTGGTCTCCTAAAGAATAGTCTTCTTCTCTCTGTGGGACAAATATAAGCCTCAAGGCAAAATCTTCCAGAAACCTCCTGCATTTCTGAAATGGGATGTAGTGGGCTCGACTGCAGGGGAGAAAAGAGCAGATTTCTGCTAAACAATTTGTCACGTCCTTAACGTGGCCATTTTGCTCCTTACTCCTTAATCACATAATGTGGAGGTGCAGGAAGACACAGCGCTGCACATCAATTCTATTCTTTTGTTTTACACATATTGTGCTGGGATAGAGAGCTAAACAGATGCTGAGCTGTGGCTCTGCATCCCGCTTGCTTACTGCATGACAGCACCCATTGCAGACTGTCACCTGCCAAGCACCTATCCGCACATCCAAGCAGCAGATGTTAAGTGAATATCCCCATTAGTAAGAAGGCATCTATCAACTGGCTTCCCAATCAGTTGGCATCAGCTAATGAGGACTTTATGCCACTTCTGAATAGTCACAGTAGAACAAGCTGGCAAGTCTGAAATCATAAGAAAAATTCACGGTCTTCTTCTTTTTTTTTTTTTAAGCTGGCCTATTATAGCAGTAAAAGTAAAAACTAATAGCAGTACAGCTGGAGATATCACCTTTGGCAATAAAATCCATTGTATAGACCTAATGACTGGAATCTATCTTTCCTTCTGATTGCCTATTAGTTTAGCACTGGGAAATGCACTTCTATTATTATTTTTTAACCTAAACTTGAATACATTTGAGAGAAGGCACTTCAATAGTAGAGAAATTCATTCAGCAGAAATAATTTCCTAAAGTCATTTATTCTGAAAAGAGTAATTTAATATACACATATACACACACACTCTGCCTTATTTATTTCACCCTGTAATTATATTTTTAGATGATTGCTTGTGTATTTTCTCACTTTAAAATGTAAATTAAGGGTCTGATGACTTGAATTGATTTAATTCGCCCAGGAAGAGGAACTTTCACTCCAGGTCTGCAATAGGGAGTTTGCTAGTGCATCATGACTCAATCTGTAGAATTATGGAATGCTGGGATCACTTGTTTTTGCCCATGGTTTATTTCAGTTTTTAAATCACCCACTACGTAGTTATCTGCATCATCTAGGGGAGTGAGGTAAACATCAGAAAATACTGTTCTACCCAGAACATGCATTTTCTTTCAATGCACTTTAACCAAATGTGAAAAAAAAACAATAACAAGCTTGAAATTATTCAGAGCCAAAAAGAATTTGAGATATCCTTAAAAGAATTTGAGATATCCTTGCGCTCAATATTGTTTTTAATATATGGAGAGCCTGAGACCCAAAAGAGAGGCAAATCCCCAAAGCCGCATTGTTAAGGAGCGGGAAAGCTTGGCTGGCTCCGGGTTTCTCTATCTGGGCCAGGACTTCTTCCAGATTTATTGCCTTTAATTCCATTAGTTGCTTTTTATCATAACTTTTGTGAATAAAATGGAGTCTCGGTGTGAAAAGGAGGTGATGAGCTAAGAATATTTCTAGAAATATGTGCAGACCTCCACACATGCACAGACACCTTTTTATCAACATCCTGCAACAGACTGGTACATTTGTTACAAGGATCAAATCTACACTGATGCATCATTATCACCCCAAATCCATAGTTTACATTTAAGCTCACTCTTGGTGTTGCAAATTCTATACATTTTGACAAATGTATAATGACAGAAACCCACAATTATAATATTATACATAATAGTTTTACTGTCCCCAAAATCTCTCTAGACATTCTCACTCTCCCTAATCCCTGGCGACCACTGAACTTTTTTACAAGATTATTATTTTTATAATTAATAATTTTGTTTGGTTGATAGATATTCTTTAATGCTTGTATTTTATTTGTTTATTTTTTCTTGATTATTTCCACCTCCAGTATATTGAGTTTTATTTAACCTTATTAGCTTTGAAAGATGGGTATATATATTATTAATCTGAACTATACTTCTTTTCTAGATAAGCATTTAATATCTATTAATTTTCTTCTAAACAATGGAAAATATGCATTCAGTAATGTAATAAAGTTTTCCCTAATTAAAAAAAAAAGAAATATGTGCAGACTCACCAATCATTTTAGTAGAGGCTACACATATGGCTCACCCTTCTACCAAACAGAGCTCCTAACGTTTTCTTAGATATGTCTATTGGTTTCTGATACAAATATCTAGCCCTGCATTTCCCAATATCAAAATTTCTCTCCCAAGGTTTCTCTTCTCAAACTATCGGCTAGGACTTTATTTATTTTTCAGTCTAAAATCAACTGATGACTTTCAATGGTATTCTATTGAGTCCTTTCTGTTCCTTTCAATGTTCATATTTTACTTAGAATTATAGAGCATCTGTTTTACCTTTGCAACCTTTGAAGCATCTAACACTTATCTAGCAAACATTGATTAGTACCAATTCACAATCCCACCTTGTGATCGACATTTAATAAACAGTCAGTAATGTTGCATTAATGAATGAATAAATGAATGACACCTATAAATCAATCCAGTGCCGTGCTTTAAGGAGCAAATCCTATATCTCTGGCTCCTTTTCTATATATTTGTCTACCATATTTGACACACCATGCCCCGGTTCCTATATCATCTTAAGCACACTTATGCCTCATGTCATAGGGTGTACACTACATTAAATGGCCTCCAGAGTCCTCAGCTTGCTCTGTCTTTATGAACTTTTCAGACCAATTTACCTTTTTTATTATATTTTTTATTTTAAAATTGTGGGGTACAATTAAGGGTTAGGTATACAAATATTCACTGTGCAGTGACTCTTGTTTATGAGGGGTGCCCCCCCACGCTTTCCCCAGGCAAATATTGACTACCATTAATCCCACCTCCCTGCCCCACCCTGCTCCCTCCACCCAGAGTTTCCTGCCACTGTCAATCCTTTTCTTATAGTATTACGGTAGTTGTTCAAAGTTCACTTATGAGTGAGAACATGTGATGCTCAGATCTTTGTTTCTATGAAAGATCACTCAGTATTATAAACTCTAATTCCATCCAGGTGGCTGCGAAATTCATGATTTTGTTCTTTATGACTGCATAATATTCCATTGTGTATATGTATCACATTTTTAATCCAGTTCTCTTTTGATGGACAGCACAGTTGGTTCCATGATCTTGCTATTGTGAACAATGCTGCGATAAACATATGTGTGCAGGTATCTTTTTTATAGAGTGATTTGAGTTCTTCTGGGTATATTCCCAGCAAGGGATGGAGGGTTCATATGGAAGGTCGATTTTTAGAACTTTTAGTAAATGCCACACTGATTCCACAGAGACTGTACTAGTTTACACTCCCACCAACAGTGTAAAAGTGTTCCCTTTTCACCACATCCTCTCCAGCAACTGTTATTTTTTGCGTTATTAATGATGGTCTTCTGACTGGAGTTAGGTGGTATCTCAATGTAGTTTTAATTTGCAACTCCTTGATACTAGTGAGGCTGATCATTTTTTCATGTATCTGTTGGCTGCTCATATGCCTTCTTTTGAGAAGTGTCTATTCATATCTTTTGCCCACTTTGTAATGAGGCTGTTTGTTTTTTCTTTTCAGCACGTTTGAGTTCCTTGTAGATGCTTGATGTTAGGCCTTTTTCAGACATGGAGTTGACAAATATTTTTTCCCAGTCTGTGGGCTGTCTCCCTGTTCTCTTTATGGTTTCTTTGGCTTTGTAGAAGCTTGCAATTTATCTTATATTCAACTTTCTACATATTTGTAATGTCTTTGATTTTCAATGCAGATCCCTTATTCTCCCATGTATGGCCTTTTCTCTCTTTTTAGTCTTAACATTTAATTTTCCCTCTCCAAATCTGTGCAGAGATGATCTTCCTTGACTGTACCTTGCCTTTGACTTTTTCATACTTCTGCCAGACACCAAATATCTCCTCATGTATAACATGTGATTCAATGAACTGAATTTCTTCCCAGAAAAGTTACCATTTTTTTCACTTTCCAATATTTGCCCAGCTCTTACACAAGCAATGGCTTTTTTAAAACAAAGCCATGGACTATATTTTGTACCAAAATTGTGTTTTCTCCCCTAGCTGAAGTCATCATTCCTTTGGCCAATGCCGATTCATCTTCTATTGCAGACGTGGTATTACTTTCTCAGTGGTACGCAGATGAGTGAGGCACAGTCTCTGCTTTCAAGTGTCTCACAGTATAAAGTGGATGCTGCCCATGTAAAGAAATTATTACAGCGTGTAAAGCACTTCACCATGGAAACCACCAAGACTGTTGGTAGCATGGCTCTTGGTACCAGTATCAAAGTTGGCTGGTGTCAGAGAAGGCATCCTCCAGCACGTTGTGCCTGAATGAATTATACACAAAAACCTTAATTAGTCACAGAATGTGTGAGAAGATAAAGGCTACTTCATACATCTTTGCATCTTCTCAAAGCATTCAAGACAGCAAATGAATGAAGGCTGAAGCTGCATGTGCTTTTAATCCTCCACTTCTACAATCTTAGTTCAAATATAAGTTTATATCTCATGTTTCTTTAAAAGTATTTCTACAATATTTCTGGATTATTACATAATATTTCTGTAATATGTATTCTGTAATAGTCACTCTCTTCAGTAGCTCCTCTATTTCTATTTAACAATAATTCTCTAGGTTTGGATATGATTAATCTCAGCAAAACATCATTTTTTATGTGAATCCTGATGTTACTCAATAAGCTCCAAACTCTACAAGCAAATAGTGAGACCTCAATCTGTTTCTCCAAACATTGCTTTTTTTTGCAAACTATCTGCTATAGTCAATTGAGTGCGTACCTTCCCCCTGAGATGCATTGTTCAGTTCTTCAAAATGTATAAAGCTCCTTTAAGAAATTGATAACGCAGAATAATAGGCCAATAAGAAGTAGAAACAGTGGATCCCAGAGAAAATTTTCAGAAATACAAGGCCCGGAGTGAGGGAGGAACGAAAAATATCATTGAAAGGTGTTTTACTCAAATTATGTGGAAACCTTGGGTTTGCAAAATTGATCAAGAACAACTTTTTGCAAAGTTTTCAGCACTTTCCAAATTCTTTTTTTTTTCAAAATACTGCAGAAAGGCATTTTCCCTTTTTATGTCTGTAGCTCTACTCCCTTCATCAAAAAAGCAAAGGCAGCATGAAAACACAAATATAATACCAGAACAATATGTCAACTACTTTCAGCCATGCCAGGAATCATTGAAATTGAAAGCAAGGGCATCATGTGTTATGAGCCTTGATGACTCATTCTGTCTTAATGTCTGCTTTCTTACTTATTCCTAACCACCACTCCATTCTGTTTTCTTCGTCTTCACCTCTGTAACTGCCGACATCTAAAAAACCCTTAATTTTTCTATCATTTGTAGAATCTCGTTTGCAAATGTGGAACTTCAGCCTTTCTTAATCCCCTACTCCTCTGTTGTTCTGTAACTGAATTACTGCACAATCTGTAATCTGTCTCTTCATTCTTTGACTTTCAGTAATGGTGTAATATTATTAAAATTGCTGGACAGCAGTTGATCATATATTTTGTCGATCCGTAATTTTAATAAAGGCTTACTGTATGCAAGAACACACATACACACATACAGACAAGCACATATCCATGCACCCACAGAAAGCAAATTTCTTTCTAATGAGAAATTTACAGCTGTTATGGAATAGTAGTGTTCATTACATGCTATCCCAAACTTTGCCTTTTAGTCATAAGAGTTATGTTGAGTTGATTAATTTGGAAAACAGTAGACACAAAAGAAGCTCTGAAAACAGAGTAAAAGTTATCTTTTTATAAGAAAAATTTACGCCAGTGAAGGTAACTTTCATTTGTACAAGTGTCTCCTGTCTCCCTTTTTGGGCCCAAAAGAGAAAGATGACTAAATCACTGAAACTTCTGCCAGTGGGAAGGTGTGGACATAGTTGCATAAGAACCCTTATCCTTGCCTGCTTTGTTTCCCCTGGTCACCTCACTGCCCCTCATTCCAACACTCTTCTGCTTGTTTGTTTCTATTTAAGCCTTGACTCAAGCCACTTCTTTGATTTTTTTTCTGGATATCGCACGTATACATGAGGTATACATGTCATTAAGTTTCTGTTTGTTTTTTTTTTTCTTGCGACTATTTCTTTTGCTACAGGGATTTGTTCCAACTAAGAACTATGAAGGGTAGAAAGCCTCAACATAAAATAATCAAAAGGCTCAGGATCTAGTTAAAGGAGATTATTCAAGTGTGAAATTTGAGGACAGCCATCTGGGAGCAGAATTACACCAAAGAATGGTGATCAGTGCTCCCAGTATAGGGAAAAATGAGGATCATTTATATAGGCAAAAACGGAGGTGCTGGGCAGAATTATAACATTTTTTATACAAAGATAAACATACAGATACAAGCTTTGAATGGCTACTATCGATTACACTCTAAGCAGGTTACTTAAAATTCTGTCGTAAATATGTAAGTCACAGTGGTCTCTGACTCCAATGTCATTTAGTCTATGTTTGAATAAAGAATAGGGAATCTGGTTAAGGTATAGCATCTCAACACAAAGGTCAGGGAGTAATAATCACACCCCAGAGAAGATAAATACTTTTGTTACATGAGTCAGATTTCAGGACATCACTTTTCCTCCTGGCTTAATAAATTTGGAGTGTTCAAAAATTTTATTTTTTTACAAGAAAAAATTGTTTTTCATCTCATACAAGAGACAATAAAGCAGACAGCAAACTCCAAATATCGCCCTGTCCTGGAACACAATTGCACTCAATATTTATCACGTTCAAATGCTGTGTTATCCCTACTTTTTACCTCCTCCTTCTCTTGACTGAGAGCTCCTGAGAGGTAGAGACTATAAAAGCAAGAATTTTCCTTTTTATATCTCTGTACCAGCCTACTTAAACATGTCACAAATGCTTAATAACATTGGGATAGTTTTTGGAATTGAGACTGAGACATGATTTAATGCTTAAAACCTTCTCTAAAGCAGATATTCCAAGCTTTTTAAAATGTTACTTCTTTTTCCACATTCTTTAGGTCACCTCTAAATTAGTTTAAGGTATTTTGAGAAATTATAAAAACTTTCCAAATTAATTCAAAAAATACCTAAGATCGACTTAATTTCGTTTAGACAAAGGTGTGCTTTGCAAAAATTAAAGCCCAGAGCAAACACCAGGAAAAAGTCCAAATAGCCTTGCTTGTCCACAGTAGGTGTTTTACACACACACACACACACACACACACACACACACACACACACACGCACACAGCCACTTGCCGGCTCCTTTGTTTCCCTATGATCTGAGATATTTGGCTTTCCGTGGAAAATGTGAGAATGGGCCAGAGGAAAGCTTACTTGAAAGTAGATTTATTTCCCAGCCATAAAGATATTAGAAGTATACTCACGCTCACTAATAATTAGAAACCTGCAAATCTTAATAAAATGAGATGACTTTTTTACTTGTCACTGACAATTTATAAAACAAACCAAAACACCCAGAGCTGGGAAGAATATGGGCACTTTTATATACTTCTGGTGGAAATGCAGTTTTGGAAGGCAATTTGTACATATCCTTTAAGTAGTAGCTACTTCAAACAATCTTTCCCACAGAATACATGCAAATGCATGAAAATCTATCTACAAGAATATCCATCACAGGAAAGTTGAACTTGACCAAAATAACAAACAATAACAAGGCTGAATGTGCATCAGGAAAAGAATATTTATATCATTCAGAATGCATTCATGCAAAAAATACTATGCAATCAATAAAGAGAATGAAAAGGGCTATAAGTATTCATTTGTCCACATGTATCATGAAGACAATCTCATGACAGAACAATATATGCAAGATAATTTATTTCTTCTCTCTCCCTGTGTGTGTGTGTGTGTGTGTGTGTGTGTGTGTGTGTGTGTGTCCTCATTTATACATTCCAGAAAGGTACATATGCAACTTTTACCATTATATAGGTGTAGTATTTCAATCTGGGTTTGAAGTGGAGGAAAGCAATGTAGATACTTTTAAGTATTTTTGTATAAGCTTAAAAACCAGTGAAAACATGGAAAGATTTCTCAAGATTTGTTATACATATAGACTTACATTACTTTCTGAGAGAGAAACTAATTCATTAGTTGGTTGAAAATGAAAGGATTTTTATTTTTAACAAAAGCCTTCAAATAAAGTGTTTAGGGCACTGACAAATTATTTTGACTCTTCTTAATCCAAGTATGGTTACAGCGTTACTCAGGCCCCCCAGCCTTTCAGAGCAGAGAGCCTTGGGAAGAGCATACTGGGTTGTTGGCTTGTGTTTCCCATTTTCCCATTTCTACAGCTATGATTTAGGCTCAGCTATGACTCCAGGGGCACAAACAAATTATATCTATTTAATATTCTTCCCATGGACTTATTAGCTGACTCTAGCTGCCACAAGTTGGAAATATAGAGAGAATATATACAGATTAGATATGTATAATCTTCATCTCTCACTGTCTTGGCAACTACCACTGATGATGCAAGCTACACATATTTAGATTATGCATAATTTCTCCAAACAAATTATATTTAGTCCACTGTGGGGTTATGATTGCTGTCATCTCATATGATAATAATTCTGTAAATTCCATCAAGAATTCAGACATACTGTATGCGCAAAAAGTCAGAGTTAAGAGAAAAAAACTGCCATCTAGGTAGTTCAGATATGTTATTTTTATTCCTAATCCCAACTTCAAAAATTAGGTTTGTGTACTCATTATGTAGAAAAAGAGATTGAGGCTGAGAAGAATCAAGAACTGTCCCAAATTCATAGAGTTGATACATGGGTATACTAGGAATATAACCCAGGTTTGCCTGACTCCAAAACGCATACAGTTTCTTCTGGTACATATTGCCTTCCAAAGTATCAGGTCTTAGTGAAGAAGGTGTTGGGGTTCAGAAATCAATATCCCCCCAGTGTGGCTCTTTTGCATGCTGAACTGGAGAAGAAGTCTCAAGGTCTCTCTGATCTTCTTCTCCTTCCCTCTTCCCCATTCCCCAAAACTCTGTGTCTCCGAACACACAGGATGAATTTGTTTTCTGAAGTCCCCTTACCTGCCTAAAGTCTGGACCCACCAAGGAAAAAAACAATTACCTCCTGTTTATCCTCTGAGTTTTCATTAACCGAACTCTTATTACAACACATCTGGACAGACTTTTGTTACACACCAACGTCTGCTTTGCAAACACAACAGACTTTGTTCCGGGCCATTGTATGTTCTTCAAGCTCATTAAATCCCTCTAAAAATAATTTACTATCCCTTTAAAATCTAAAATCCTCCTCTTCCTTTCCCCTGAGAATAAGGGTGGATGAGTATCTGTATCTCATTGGATGGGTAGGGCAATCAATCACTCTGTGATTCTCCCCTCCTCCTGTGCATGCTAATAAATGTGTGAGCATTTTTTTCCTATTAATCTGCCTTTCGGTAGTTGATTTTTAGTGAACATTCAAAAGACAAAGCAGTTTTTCCTTTGTCTCTACAAAAATTAATGAATTTTCTTTTTTACTTTCTAGTTGTTTTTTTTTAGAACCACCAAATTTAATTTCAGCCATCTGTGTGGTTATTAATAGGGAAGAACTCTACCTGTCTCATTTATATTAGATTGGAATGATTCTCAAAATTGGTGTTATCCTATAAGCTTAGAGTTTCCCCTAGTGTACAGAATCTTAAATATCAGGTGCTATTTTGGTGTGGAAAGCACCAACTAATGAGCACACAACGAATCACAACTTCAACTAGCAAAAGAATTTGCTAAAAAAACCAATTTGGAAGTGGATAAAATATTATCTTAATCTGGAAACAAACACATACCTTTCAGAGGTTGGCCCAGGTTCATGGAATTCCTTTCACATTTTAGTTTTTCTACGATCTGACCAATGATTCTGCCCAAGCAGATGGAGCTGTAGCACAGTCTGAGCACTAGAAATAACTAGGGTTAAGTCTTAAAGATCTGGCTTGAATTCCAATTCCCACATTTCTTCTTAGTGTTAAAACGGCTAGAAGACTTCTTTAGTTAATGCTGCCACAAAAAAATCTGCAGAGGATTGATGTTTCCTGTAAATTCCTTGCACCATCTATTCATTCACCAATGAACTCACTAAATCCATTCGTAAACAGTTCTGAGTGCCTCTAGTGCCTGACATATGCCTGAAGAAGTTGATTCCTGGATTGTCATCTAGAATGTTGGGGAAAAGTGGGGCGAGGAGGCACGCAGGGGAACACACGCAGCTGCAGATAGGTTTGGCCTACACTCTCTGAGCCCTAGATAACAGCTATTCTATGACTTTCTTAGTTATCACACAAAATCCTTAGCGAGACAACAATCTAACCATCATAACTAGGTTACATTTACCTGTAAAGTGGGGGTAAAGGGCAGTGGGACTTGATTCAGACATTTTAATAAGATTTTCAAAACAAATTCTTTTAAAAATGTGTGCTCATTACATAATCATTGTACATATGCATGGGGGTACAAAGTGATATTTCAACACGTATAAGTTGTGTAACGATCAAACCAGGGTCATTAGCTTATGCCTCACCTTAAACACTGAGACCGTTTGACTGTTGTCTCCTCCAAATCTCATGTTCAAATGTGATCCCGGTGTGGGAGGTAGAGCCTAGTGGGAGGTGGTTGGATCATGGGAGCAGATTCCTCACGAATGGCTTGGTGCCTTCCTTGAAGTAATCCCTGAGTTCTCACTCTATTCGTTCATGGGAGAGTTGGTTGTTTGAAAGAGCTGGCCCCTCCTTTTCTCACTCTGGCTCTTGCTTTTGTCATGTGACAGACCTGCGCCCCTTTTGCCTTCGACCACGACTGCAGGTTTCCTGAGAACTCATCAGAAGCAATGCAGATATCATACAGAACTGAGATCCAAAATCAACCTGATTTGTGTGTGAGTGTGTGTTGGAGACTCACTCTGTCGCCCAGGGTGGAGTGCCGTGGCACACTCACAGCCACCCCAGTGTCGACTTGCTGGGCTCCGGCAATCCTTCCACCTCAGTTTTCCAAGTGACCGGAACTATAGGTGTGCCACTACGCCCAGCTAATTTTTGATTTATTGTAGAGACAAGGTCTCACCAAGTTGCCCGGGGTCGGTCTCGAACCCATGAACTCAGGCAATCTTCTCGCCCCACAGCCTCCCAAAGTACTGGGATTACAGGCTGAGCCACTGAGCCTGGCCATGCCTCCCCCCCCCTTTTTTTTACAAATTGCCCAACCTCAGGTATTCTTTCATAGCAATGCTAAATGGACGAATACAAATATTTATAATTTATTTGTGATGAGGACATTCGAAAACCTCTCTTCTAGCTATTTTTAAATATGGTTTAGCATAAGGCTTTTAAGTAAGAAATTCAGCTACCTAAGGCCCTCATTTATATTCACCAAGATGTTATCAGAATAATTTTGGTTAAAAGACAATTGGAAAAAAGTTGGCCCCAATAATGTGCAGCCACTTTTCTTAAGTGAAAATTAGTTCTAATCTTTCTCCTTCACAAAATACATGCTATGTCTGCAATATTCTTTTATCTATGGTGGGTTTATATAAAAAGTAAACAAGATATTTTACACTCCATATTTAGGTATGTGCTTATGCAATTAGAGACGTTCATGAATCATCTTCATTATGCATTTAAACAGTTCATAAAAGTTATGAGTCCAATGTATTTACCCCTTTTTGTTGTTGTAAACCTTTAACTGTAATGTTAGTGAGAACAAAGAAACCAAAATGTACATATTCTAAGGGCTTCACACCAACTCTTACTTCAATTATGCATGAATTAACAGAAATGAATCTTGCAGCGTTTTATTTCTTGGTGTAATGGAGCTCAAGTATTTCATAAAGTGTAACCACACAGCAAATTCTGAACTCATTTTAGAATAATTAGCACATTGATGTTACTTGTGTAGTTAAAAGGAAATGCTAAAATTTTCCTATTGTAAGCACTTTTTGAAGGCTCACTCTGTTCTCTAAAGTGAGCAATCTTTCACTCCGAAGAAAGCTGGAAGCTCCATCTTCCCTGCATTTCATCTTCTTCCTCTTATACCTCGATTAAACTACTAGTGCTTATTCAGACAAGTCTTAATTACAGGTCTGGAGCAAGTGAAAAAGCCTGTGTAGATTAAGCCACTAATTTTTTAAAATGATGCATTTACCACAAGTTACTTCTGCTCAGTCCTTTGAATAATTAAGGCTCAACTAAGGAAGACCTGAAATCTGTACCTTAAAATGTCTTCATTTAACATTCTCATCAAAAATTTGACATCCTCACATCTCTTTCCCCAACGACTTCCTTCAAAACCACCCTATTGGGAGAAGAAAGAAACTGACATTGACAGAGCTTCTACTATATGTCAAACCTGCAAGTCTGTGAAGTATATTGCACTCCTATTTCCTAGAATGTTCATATTACTCTATGAGGTCAGCATAGTCATTTCTGTTTTGCAGATGAAGAGAGCACGGCATAAGGAAGTTGAGTAAGCTTCTAAAGTCACACAAGCCAATCAGGACAAAGGGAAGATTTAATTCAAGGGGGGTGAAGTCTGAATCTGCTCCTTGCTACATTTTGTACTACCCTAAGGTGACTGACAACTTCAGAGGCTATTTGGACACGCTCAAAAATCTCAATGAGAAATTCACTTACCTGAATTTAATTTACTAAAGTTGGACATTGTGCAGAAAGATGTTAAAAAAAAACAGCTAACAAAGCTGCAACTTTCTAATTCTAGGAAATGTGAGTCTGAGGTGGTGAAGGACTTTTTTGCCGAAAACTGAGATGACCAAGGGGAACTTGGCAAAGCCCTACAAGCTGCTCTCAAGATTTTCACTATAAATTATTTGGACGTGTTAGACCCAGCTTCCCAGATAGGATTTTGATATGTGAAACTATAGCAAACAAAAGAAAAAAAGCAGTAAGTATGTGATTGCTTCAAAATCCCACCAACAAGAACTTACTGACTGACTTTGACATGCCAAAAACTATGCTGGGCCTTGGGAAAAAAAGCTTTGAAATAATTGGATGAATCCTGTCCTTATAGAACTAGAGTTAAGTATAAGAGCTAGACAAGGAAGGTAGGTAGATACTTTACAATCTACTAAGATGTGTGTAACTCCAGGATCTAGTGAGATAGATGCTAAAAGTCAGAAATTTTGTTTTGTTCATAGACTTAAACCAAGCTACTGCCTGGCACAAAATAGGTGCTCAATGAATACTTATTTATGGAATAAAAGAGAGCTAGGGAGAATCTAGGAGGAACACATTACACAGATTTGACAGGGAGAGTGGGGTGTGTGAAGGTTTCCTGGAGAGTGATAGTCAAGGAAAAAACCAGAAAGAGAAGTAGGAGTGATTCTGGTTGTGAGGAATATTAGGTGCAAAGACCAATAAAAGATAAGAGAGTCTGGGCATCTTCTTTTCCGTGAAAGAAAATGCATTCACATTCTTGGAGTGTAGGCTGCAGGGGCCAAGTGCAGAGACCAGATAGGGAGGAAGAACGTGCAACAATCATTTTTGTTTCGTTTTGTTTTGTTTTGTTTTGCAAGGGGTGTACGGGACTGGAAATCCTCTGGGTCGGATTGCTAGATCTCTGGGGCTGAGACAAGTCTGTTGGATGAAAGTAGAATTTTAAAAGTACAAAGATTATTTTCTTACATAAATTTAGAAAATGCTGAGAATGATATTGTGATATAATGAGATATGAATTTGGTCTTTGTTTAGGATTCCTGGCAAAGACTTTTAAACCCCTTGTAAATTCCCGAGTAGTAGAAGTGAGAGGAGCATCTTTTGTTAATCATAGCAAGCCCTTTCAACCCAACCATACCTGAGTTTATGCTAAAGAAGTGATTCTCCATGAGCCTCTAGATAGCTTCATGGGGAGCTGGCTGCCAGAGAAACCAACCACATAATTACAGGATTTGAACTTTAAACCCTATCCCCAAACTCTGGGGACAAGAAAGGGACTGCAGAGATTGAGTGAATCACCAATTGCCAATGATTTAATGAATGATTGATACATGGTTGGGATAAGACAAACACATGAATAAGTATTAGAGGTCTTTTCATTATCCCATCTATATTAGCTAAATCTGTATACCTTGGTTTGAGCATTCGATTTGTATTTATCCATTCCTACTGGGTACAGATTCTTACAGGGAATGGATATTTGGCCAATCTTAGCCTGTTTCACTGGAATCCCATCGTTGCACCTAATTCTAGCAAAAAATATAGTATATTATCCTATATTATACTAAAAAATGTCTTATTTCAATACTGCCACGATCTGTTTTTACACACAAAACACTTCTGACACCAAATGCATAGTGACAAGCCCATTGTTTTCACATCCATATTGCCTTTCCTTTAGATGAGTGTCACTTTCCTTGGTCCTTTCATAGTAACTGACATTGCTCTCTTAAGTCACAGATGTTTATCTTAGTCTCTTATCTTCCCAGTTGAAAGCTCTTTATACTCTTTATTCATCAGATTTTTTGGAATAGGTTTTAGATAAGCCTCAAGGCCACTTTCTGGGCATCTGATAAACTTATCCTCAATGGCTGTTGCTTTCTGCTAAATTTCTAATGAGTATCTCATAAATATTAAAGTTATTGCTGGAGTGTTGGTTTCTTTAGCCAAATTTAATTTAAAATTCACAAGCTACATTCATACATACACACATTCACATAGTTCTTTATTACTGTAATTCTTATTGTTGGTCAAGTTCATTTATTCTTTTGTTTTGTTTTTGTCTTAGTTTCCAAAATTCTCTTGTCCAAAATTATTAAGAATATTTTGTAAAATATTGTAACTATAAATCAAAACTCTCAGAATTTGTGAAATATTGTGATGGTGTTACAGTCAGAAAACTCATAATTTACTCAAATTTAACCTATATATTTTACACACTCTTCAAAATTTTATAGAAAAGCAATCATAGAAATAATAGTAAAATTTTCACTAAAATGTGAATAACTCTGTGCAGAACCCTGACAAAATGCTGAATGCTTGCAGCTCATATTCAAGGCCTAGGAAGGGCCTGCAATATTGACTATGTGTCTACAGAGAACCAGCTAGTGTCCATAGATACTGAGCTTATTTACAACAAACCTACAAGGAATCAGGGAGACAAAGAGAAAGGTAGGTGACAATTTTAAGAAAAGCTATATTCAACTTGTTAATTCTTCAATGTGCATTTAAAAATTGAAAGCAAGGAACCTAGCTTGCTTTCTAGTAACTAAAATTCAAGGCTCCTTCTCCTAATTATCTCCTCTCAATATCTAGTACCAATCTGATTAGTGACGCCTACTTTAGAATGGAAACGTAGAAGCAGTCACACAGTGGGTTTGCACACAGGTACTAACCGGTGAGTGCTAAACATCTCACAAGCAAGGAAAACTATGGATACCAATAAAGTACCATGGTTCTTCTGGTAGATATTACATTGATGGTTTGGGTTACCAAGTGTGCTCTGACTAGTGTTAGTATCACAGAGAATTTACGTATGTGTAATAGAAGGTCTGCTCATGTTCTTAAACAAAGCAAGCTATGATCTTGGCTTGAATAGAAAATTTTTGGAAGAAGATACAAGAGATGCTCTTGGAGACCTCAAATTGCCAAAGCAAACTTTTAGTTAGTTCTTTTTTTTTTTTTTTTGAGTTGGAGTCTCACTCTGTCTCCCAGACTGGAGTGCAGTGGCCGCTCCTGGCCACCGCAGCCTCAACCTGCTGGGCTCCGGCGATCCTTCCACCTCAGCCTTCCGAGTAGCCAGAATTACAGGCATGCGCTACCACGCCCAGTTGATTTTTTGATTTATTGTAGAGATGAGGTCTTGCTGCCCAGGCGGGTCTCGAACCCGCGAGCTCAGGCAGTCCACTCACCTCAGCCTCCCAAAGGCGCGGGATTACAGGCTGAGCCACCGAGCCCAGCTAGTTAGTTCTTAAACAGAGTTCCACATGAAAAGGCTAAAACTAGAGTTTAACCCAGAAGAAGAGAACTTTGGATTTTATATTTGGCTATCCCAGATTCTGTTTTGTCAGTCAGTGCTAGGGATACTTAAATTAAAATCCTACTTCAACAGAAAAATTTGGTATTGAAAGTTTTTTTTTATGTTATCACTGGTAGAGTTGTTGAAATAAGACCAAAGGAGTAAGAAAAGTTGACAAGTAGAAAAACAAAAATGGAAAGGGGGTGATCACAGCTTCTCTTTGGCCCTTTAAAGATTTAAGATTGAGATACGTCAAAAGCGGAAACAGCACAAGGCTTAAGAAGGCCTTGGCCTTTTCCCCAATTTGCAGGAAAATCATATGGCAAAGGTCATTGCTCACTGTAGGGTCTCTGATGACACACTTAAGGGAAAGTTTGCCGCAGCAGGAAGGGGCTAACTTGTTCTTGGCCTTTCTTAGGGTTACAAATATCCTTCAGCAGAACAAAAATGATGTGATGGGAGACATGCCTATTTAGCTTAGAAAGAGGAGTCCTCCAGACAGTTCTCCCAGGATGCAAGGCATTCTTGTGGGATAAAATACTAAATAGAAGGCATTCAACTTTCATACTCTATTTATAGTCTCTCAATTCTAATTTCTTTATGTAAACATGTAAGAATCTGTTACTAATTTTTGCTTGTAGCAGCAGTGTGGATTTAAGTAATGTAAACTGGATTCTAGAAACACATTGCTAGAGATAAAATATTTTCCTGGCTGGGGACTTTTAAATAATCTTATACTTTTTTTTTATTCACTAGAATTCTGAAAAAGTGGGACACCTGTGTAGGAAGGACTCAAATATACTTGGGGGACGTGGAAGGAGTTATTCTCATTCCAATAGAGAGTGACCCAGACTCCATCCAATCATGGGATGCAATGCCTTCTGCTGAGAACAAGAAGCAATCTACAGAGGAGGTATTTAAGATCTACAAACTTTGCAACACTATAAATTCTGCAAGTTTTTTTTTTTTTACTTGAGATATGGTCACATGCCATAAAATTTGCCTTTTCAAACTATGTATTTTGGTGTTTTATTATGCTCACAAAGGTGTGTAAACATCATCCCTATGTAATTCTAGAACATTTTCACACACTCAAGAGAAATCCCTTACCCATTGGTGGCCACTCCCAAGTTCCTATTCCCTCCAGCCTGTGACACTACTAATTTGCCTTAGATGCCTTTTCTGGACATTTCTTTTAAACAGAACCACCATCATAAGTCGTCTTTAATGTCTGCCTTCTTTCATTTAGCATATTTTCAAGGTTCTTCCATTGTATTAGTCTGCTAGGGCTGTCACCACAAGGTACCAGAGACTGGGTGACTTAACAGAAATTTATCTTCTCGCAGTTTTGGAGGCTAAAAGTCTAAGATGATGATATTAGCAAGGTTGATTCTCCTGAGGCCTCCTTCCTCCCTTGGCTTGTGTATAGCTGTCTTTTACCTAGTGTCCTCACATGGTCTTCTGTGTGTGTCTGTTCTCTTGTAACAATTTCAGTGATATTGAATTAGGGCCCATTCACATAACCTCAGTTTACCTTCATTACCTCTTTCAAGGCCTTGTCTCCAAATACATTACTGTTCTGAAGTACGGGGAGTTAGGACTTGGACACAAGAATCTGGGAGAAAACAAATTTAGTCCATACGCTATACCCTTTTCCACACCCCAAATTTATTTCCTCTTCATATGAAAAAGCAGCTCCAAAAGTTAACTCAGTCCAACTTCAAATCTAAGTCCAAAATCTCATATAAATATCACCTAAACTCAATAGAAGTAAGACTCGAGGCATGATTCTTGGGGCAAAATTGCTATCTTATCTGTGAAACCAAATGAGTTCATGAGTTCTCTGCTTCCAAAATATAATGGCAGCTACATTCGTTTCCTAGGGGTATCACAACCATATACTACATACCAGGTCACTTACATAAGAGAAATTTCTTTTTCCACAGTTCTAGAGGCTGGAAGTCCAAGATCAAGGTGTGTCAGCAGGTTTGGTTTCTTCTGAGTCCTCTTGCCTTTGCTTGCAGATGGCCACCTTCTCGCTGTGTCCTCATAAGATCTTTCCTCTGTGCATGGCATTTCTGTTGTCTCCCTGTGCATCCAAACTTCATGCTCTTATAAGGACACGAGTAAGATTGAAGCAGGGCATCCCCTAACTGCCTCATTTTAACGTAATCACCTCTTTGAAGGTGCTATCTTCAAAAAGTCACAATCTGAGATAATGAGGGTTAGGGCATCAGTATACGGATTTGGGGGGAGACACAATTTGTCTCATAACATAGGGGTGGGTATTTGATAGTCTTGTAAATAGAGGATGATAATTGCAAATGCAAGAAATTGAAAATTGGAAAGAAGAAAGGCGTGTTGGGTCTCAAACAAGTCTGAAAACTATCAAGGCAAATCCCAAGAGATTTTAAGGTTTGAGAATATCTTCTTTGACTTGATACTCTGACCTCAGAATTCACTGGAGTGGGGACTCTGCTTTTTGGACCCACCAGTGTGTTGTCACCACCCCAAGACCCTCAGACCTGAGTCCTCTGGGTCCTTGCTGACAATAGCAGTCCTGACAACCCTTCAACTGCCTTCAGGGTCATTCTTCCCTTTTCCTGAAAGATAACGTATTCACAGCTAGATCTACATATTGGCTCACTCTATAAAATCTCAGTAGCCTTTCAGTCGCCTTCAGTCCAGCTGGCAGTGCTTCTGATATAAACCCCCATCTCTACTCACGACTTCTGCTGAATGGTTAATTGAATCATAAGTCACATAACTACAATTTCTTTAACAAATTGTTGTCCAACCACACTTTTGATGTTCCCTTCAAGACACAATTTCTCACTCTCTGCAATACAGACAGACTGAGAATTTCCCAAATCTTCCAGTTCTGGTGTCTTTTTGGCTTGACATTCTTCAATGTATTTCTCCTCTCAAGTTTTACTATACGCAACAAGAAACCAAGTCATGGTTTCAACACTTTGCTTAAGAATCTCCTTTCTTTTCTATGCATTTCTATTTTGTTTCCCTCATCACTCTGCTATCTTCATATAAGTACTCCTGCCTCATTTAAGTCTGTGTTCGCCACCATGCTGCCTTCTCCACCCCACCCCCTATTGTCATCACCTTCTCTCCTGCAGACATTTCTTATCATCAATAAAGACAGCATCTCCGTCATGGTCTCCAGATCTACCCCCAATTACTACCATCATTCTGGCAACTGCAGCACACCCAAGAGGCCCCTAGCCAATATCCTGGCCTCATAAGACTCTGACTTCCTCATAACCAGTGAGGTATTCTTCTCTATCCTGATACCTCAGTCAGCCATTCCTACCTAGGGTCACTCCCTCTTCGGTCACCATAAGAGACTTTTTTTCTGACATCGCCGATTCAAACATCTCCCAAGACCACCACCTTCTATTCCTCCAAATCACTTTGGGATGTATTTGCTTGGCTATTTCATAGATAATTCCAACTCCAAAGGACTAAAACTGAGAGGAATAAAAATCATGCCCATAGATTTAAACTCTTTAATAGCATTTGCTGTTTCGGCACTGAATGGGTCTATAAGGCCCACCCGCTAAGGCTCTAGGACCCAGAAGTCAGAAGTTCCTCCAGTAAGGAATTAATTTATCAACCTGAGAGATGGTTGCATTCCTTAAGAGCAGCCAAGCTTGGGATTACTGTGCACTATCATCTCTACACATCCTGGGGAGATGTATCTGCTGCAGTTGTGAGGTTCTCTTTTTACCAGCTTCAAGATATTGGCCTTCAGTTGCCTGATAATGGCAGCAAGGAAAACCCTCATAGAAGCTCAAATGCTGGGCATAATGACCCTTCCACAGAAGGCAAACCAGGTGGCTCACTGGGAATTGCAGCGCAGCTCTTGTGAAGTGGGAGCAGGTTTAATTTCTATTTCTATACAAGATCCAATGACTCATTCTCTCAAATGTGGTCTTTACTGAACTGTGTTCCCACCTTGATTTTTCAGCTGCCCTGTGCTTCCCAAGATATTAGTTCTTGGTCTCAACCGCTGTATCTCTATGTCCCAGCTCCTCATTGGTCAGGGAATAGACTTTCTGATATCTCGTCTTTGGAATGTCATTGGTGTCCAACTCAACCCTGATCAGGTCTGGGGCTAGAAACATCTTGTGATAGGAACCTGGTCTCCCTAATGACTGAAGCCTCTTTTTGTGAGAACTCTTTTCATTTGAATTAACATTGTAGGGAAAAAAAAGGATGCTTCAATAGAAAACTTTGTCTTGACGAGAGGACAACACTCCAGGTTACCTGATGCTAGTCTTTCATTCTCTGAGCTCTTTTATACTCACTTTGTAATGAGTATAAACATGTACAATGTTTTGTCCAGTAGAGGGTCAATTGTCTACTCTCTTCACACTGCAATAAAGCCAATTTTACCACTAATTTACATATTCATTTAAATATTTCTGGTCAATCTTCATATGTGTGTGTTTTAATCTCTTTTCAGCTTGTTATTACATCTGCCAGTTCATTCAGGAGTTAAATAAAATATTTTAACATGTTCATATTGGTGAAGTATCATAATTTTATCCTTTTATCAATGGTTTATTTTTAATGTTTTGGAACTCACATCAATATATCCAATTGATTTACTAACCAGAGCTAGTTAAATTTCAATGACAGGCCAGGCTTAGTGGCTCAAACCTGTAATCCCAGCACTTTGGGAGAGGTGAGAAGATTGCCTGAGTCCATGGGTTCGAGAACAGCCTGGGCAACTTGGCAAGACTTCATCTCTACCATAAACCCCCCCAAAAAATTATCTGGGTGTGGTGGCATGCACCTGAAGTTCCAGTAACTTGGAAGGCTGAGGCGAAAGGATCACCGGAGCCCAGCAGGGCGACGCTGGGATGGCCATGAGCGTGCCACTGAACTCCAGCTGGGGCGACAGAGTGAGACTCCAACTCAGAAAAAAAAATTCAATGACAAAAAGCACACCACATGCAAGGTTCATGCATCTCTTTCTTTAACTCTCCTAGGTGATTCCAAAGCACTGAGAGAATTTTGTCGATTTTCTGTTTTACTCATTTTCATTTTCCTCTGTATAAATTTAGCATTTCTGTTTTCTTTTTGGTAAATTTACAACTGATACGTTATTTCTCACTTTGGTATCAGTGGTTGGAAATTTGTTTATTTTTTTGTTCAATTTTTAAATTCTTATTTTATGTGCTTAAGAAAAATCCTATATAACATAAAATCACCATTTAAACATCATTGACAAACATATTAAAGTGGCTTTTAGCCTATGCAAAGTGTTGTACAAACCTCATCAGCCTCAAATTTCAAAAATATTTCATCACTCTAAAAAAGGAAATCTATTCTTATTAAGCAATCCCTTACCATTCTCTTGATCCCAAAACATTAGCTATTTGCTATTTATCTATATAGATTTACCTATTCTGGTTATTTCATACAAGTAGAATTATACATCACCTGGCTTTTTGTGTAGGTCCTCTTCTATTTCACCTAGTTTTTGCAAGGTTCATCCATGTATGTATCAGTACTTCATTCGTTTTTATGACTAAATAATACTCCATCGTGTGGATACACCACATTTTATTTATCCATTCATCAGTTGATAAACGTTTTGACATTTCCACTTTTTAACTGTTGTGTATAATGCCTCTATGAACATACGTGCACTTGTATTGGAGTGCCTATCTTCAATTCTTTTGGATATGTGCCTAGGGTTGAAATTGATGTGTCATATGGAAACTCTGTGTTTAACTTCTTGAGAAACTTCCAAACTTCCAAACGGTTTTTCACGGTCGGTGCACAATTTTACATTTCTACCAGTAAGAAACCACCATTCGGACTTCCCTACATCCTTCACAACACATAAATTTCCATTGTTTTGACTCTGTCCAACCTAGTGGGTGTGAAGTGGCATTTTATTGTGGTTTCTAGTTGCATTTCCCTAATGACTAAAAATGTTGAACATCGTTAAGCGTGTTTATTGGACACTATCATCTCTTCTTTGGAAAAAAAAAAATCTGTCCCAGTTTTTCCCATTTAAAACATTGGTGTTCAGTCGGGCTTGGTGGCTCAGCCTGTAATCCCGTGCCTTTGGGAGGCTGAGGTGAGTGGATTGCCTGAGCCCGCGGGTTCGAGACCCGCCTGGGCAGTGAGACCTCATCTCTACAATAAATCAAAAAAAAATCAGCCGGGCGTGGTAGCGCATGCCTGTAATTCCGGCTACTCGGAAGGCTGAGGCGGAAGGATCGCCGGAGCCCAGAGGGTCGAGGCTGCGGTGGCCGGGAGCGGCCACTGCACTCCAGTCTGAGCGACAGAGTGAGACTCTAACTCAAAACAAAACAAAAAAAACAAAAAAAAAAATTGGTGTTCTTTTTGTTGTCATTGAGTGGTAGAGTAGAAGTTCTTTATAAATTCTGGATACTAGTCTCTTATCAGATCTATGATTTGCAAATATATTCTCCCATGCTTTGAGTTGCTTTTTACTCCCTTGTAAGTGATTTCTGATTCACAAAAGGTTTAAATATTGATATAATTTGTCCATTTTTGTCTTTTGTTGGTTGTACTTTTGATAACATATCTTAAAAAATTGTCAAATTTAAGATTATAAAAAGGGTCCCTGTTTTCTTCTAAGAGTGTTATAGCTTTAGCTTTTACATTTAAATTTTTAGTCAACTTTGAGAGGTTTTTTTGGGGGGGTTGTATATACTGTGATGTAAGGGTCCAACTTTATTCTTTTGCAAGTGAATGTCCAGTAGTCTCAGCATCACTTGCTGAAGAGGCTATTTTGTTTCCGTTGAATCAACTTGGCACCTTTGGCATATATCAGTTAGCAATGGATGGGTGAGTAAATTGAGATCTTGATTTTATTTCATCGATCTATTCTTATGCCAGTACTATGCCATTAGGAGTACTAGTCAGTCCTTAGTAGTAATTATGTAAGTTGGGTAATGTAATTCATCCAACTTTTTTTTCCTTTTTCAAGATTGGCTTGGCTATTTAGGGTCCCTTGTAATTCTGTATAAGCTGTAGAGTTGGTTTTCTCATTTTGTCCAAAAAATGACACAGGATTTTGATAGGGATTGCACTGAATCTCTAGATTGCTTTACAGAATATTGCCATCACAAAAATCTATACCTTTCAATACATGGATGTCTTTTTAATTTAGTTAGTTCTTTATAAATTTCTTCTAGCAATGTTTGTAGTTTTCAGGATATAGCTTTACATCTTCTTTATTTATGTGTAAGTATTTTATTATTTATGATGCTATTGTAAATAAAAATAATTGATTCGTTTTTTTGGATTGTTCATCTGTAGTATATAGAAACAACTAATTTTTGAGTACTGATCTTATATCCTGCAACTTTGTTGAATTCTAATATTTTTTGTTGATTATCTAGACTATTTGATATAAAAGACCATGTTCATCTGCAAATAGAGATAATCATTCTTCATTTCCAATGTAGATGCATTTTATTTTGTTTCTTGCCTAATCTTTCTGTTCAGAACTTATGGCACAAAGTTGAATAGAATAATCAAAGCAAGCATTCATTTCTTATTCCTAATCTTAGGAGAAAAGCTTTTAGTCTTTCACCACTGAGTATGATATTAGCTGTAAGATTGTCATAAATACCCAATATCATTTTGAGGAAGTTAAATTTATTTATGGTTTCCTGAGTGTTGTTTGTTCTTGTTTTTTTTTTCATAAAAGAGTTATGGGTTTTTCCAAATGCATTTTCTGTGTTAATTAAATTATCTTATTTTCTTCATTCCATTAATATTAATGTGGTATATAACATTAATTCATTTTTATATATTGAACCACTATTTGTCTGGGATAAATGCCACTTGATCACATTTTTGCATCTATTTCCTTAAGGAAAATTTGTCTGTAGTTTTCTTTTCTTGGAATATATTTTTCTGGCTTTGGTGTCAGAATGGTGCTGTCTTCATGGAATTAGTTAGGGAGTAATCTGCCCTATTCTGCTTTACTTTAGGTTTTAAAGGATTAGTTGATTCTTCTTTAAATGTTTGATAGAATAGCCCTGGGCCTCTCTTGTTGTTGTTGGAAGGTTTTTGATTAGTGATTTAATTTCTTTTTTTAAAATTTTTTCATATTATTTATTTTTTTAATTTAAAGATATGGGGTACATCCAATTCAGAATTAGGTATACAAGTGGTCATTTTACAAGGAAAGCTTGGGCCTTTTTTTGGTCTCCATCTCACCAGGTTGGAGATCAGGTACACTTACTTACGTTATGTGTCCCCACACCCTCCCCTGGCAGTTTCCCGCTACCGTCAATCCCTTTCTTATAGTATTATGATAAATGTTCATCTACTTTTTATTTATTTACTTATGGTAGAGATGAGGTCTTGCCATGTTATCCATGTTATCCAGGCTGGTCTCGAACCTGTGGACTCAGACAATCCTGCCCCCTCCACCTTCCAAAGTGCTGGGATTACAGGTGTGAGCCACCATGCCCAGCTAATTTATTTTAGTTGATTTTTGTATGCAATGTGAGGTAGGGATCCAACTTCAATCTTTTGCATGCGGGCATCGAGTTATTCTAGAGCCAATTATTGAAGATAGTATTCTTTGCTAATTGAATTTTCTTAACAGTTCTATTGAATAACTATTAACCATGCATGTAAGGATTTATTTATGGAACTTCAGTTCTGCAGCACTTCTCTGTGGCTTTTTTTATATCAAATATTGCACCGACTTGACCACTGTAGCTTCCAGAACGTTTTGAAATTTGGAGATATGACCGCTTGAACTTTGTTCTTCTTTTCCAAGAATTGTTTTGTTTTGTATTTTCATAAAAATTTTAGGGAAAGCTTATCAATTTCTACACAAAGTAAAAAACGGAAAAAGTAGCTGATAGCAATACTATTTATGATGAATCTGAAGATCAAAATAGAAAGCATTACCAACTTAATGGTATTAAGTTATTTAATCTATCAATATCATATTTCTTTCCATGTTTTTAGTTATATTTAATTCCTTTTTCTTTTTTCTTGAGTTGAAGTCTTACTCTGTCATCTGCGCTGGAATGCTGTGGCACACTCATGGCCAACAGACTCGACCTGCTGGGCTCAGGCAATCCTTCTGCTTTAGCCATCCAAGTAGCTGGAACTACAGGTGTGTGCCACCACACCCGCATAATTTTTTTTTTTTTTTAATTATAGAGACGAGATTTCACCAAGTTGCCCAGGTTGGTCTCGAACCCCTGGTCTCAGGCAATCCTCTTGCCTCTACCTCCCAAACTGCTAGGAATACAGGTTTGAGCCACTGCGCCCAGCCATTAATTCCTTTTAACAATGTATTTTTGTTTTAGTACACAAGACTTGTACTTTGTTATTTTGTCCAAATAATAGTATTCTTTTTGCAGCTTTCATAAATTCAATTTTCTCCTTAATTTTTTAAATGTTCCATGATAGTGTAGAAAAACACAATTGAGTTTTTATGTTGATATAGTATCCTGTAACCTGGCTGAATTAATTTAGTAGTTCTCATTTTCTTATTGATTATGTTGCATTTTCTTTATATGAATCACGTACACTGCATATAGAGGTTATTTTAAATCTCCTATTCAATTTGAATTTTTTTTTCTTGACAAATTGCCATGGCCTGAACATGCACTATAATATTAAATAGAAATGGTGGCAGCAGGCACCTTTGTCTTATTCCTGATCTCCAGAGGAAAAGTTTTTATTACTTAGGAAGAAGTCTGACGCTAACTGCGAGTTTTTTATACATGTCCTTTAACATGTTAAGGAAGCTTCCTTCTATCTTTAGATTTTTTTTTTTTTAATAATGAAAGGGTGTTAGATTTTATGGAGTGCTTTTTTGGCATCAGTTGAGATAATCATGTGGTTTTTGTCCCTTAGTCTACACGGTCTGCATTGACTGACTTTTATATATTGATCCAAACTTGCATTTATGAGATACATCCCTCTTGGTCATAGTGTATAATCATTTTTTTAAATATGTTGCTGGATTCAGTTTGATATTATTTGGCTGAGGATTTCTGTCTGTATTTATAAGGAATACTGCTCAATAGTTTTCTTTTATTAAGAAGACTTTTTCTGGTTTTAGTGTCAAGGTAATACTGTCTCATAAAATAAGATGAGAAATGTTACTTTCCTTTGTATATTTTGGAATAATTTGAGTATATTTTTAAAATGTTTATAAAATTCATCAGTAAAACCATGTGGACCAGGCTTTTCTCTAAGGGAATTTTTAAAAACACTAATCCTATATGCTTTCCTGTTAAAGGTTTATTAAGACCATTTTCTTCATAAGTCATTTTGGTAGTGTGTTTTTCTAAGAATTTGCCCAGCTCATCCACATTATCTAGTTAGTAAGCACATAATTATTTATGATATAACAGATAATCATTTTTATTCCCTTAATCAGTAGTAGTGACTCTTTTCCTTCCAAATTTTAATAATTACCATCTTTCTCTCTCTCTTCTAGTCCATCTAGCTAAAGTTTGGTTTTTTTAATCATATTTTTTTATTTTAAAATTGTGGGGTACCGTTAAGGGTTATGTTTACAAATATGCATCATTCAGGCACCCTTGTTGATAAGGGGTGTCTCCCCGCCCCCAGACAGATATTACTACCGTTAGTTCCACATCCATTTCCCTCCCTCCCCCCCCATAGTTACCCACTACTGTCAGTCCTTTTCTTACAATGTTATGATGGATGTTCAAGGTTCACTATATGAGTGAGAACATGTGATACTCAGATCTTTGTTTCTGTGAGAGATCACTCAGTATTATAGACTCTAGTTCCTTCCAGGTTGATGAGAAATTCATGATTTTGTTCTTTTTTATGTCTGCGTAGTATTCCATTGTGTATATGTACTGCATTTTTTAATCCAGTCCTCTTTTGATGGACACCACGGTTGCTTCCAGGTTCTTGCTATTGTGAACAATGCTACGATAAACATATGTGCGCAGGTATCTTTTTGATGAAGTGATTTGAGTTCTTCAGGGTATATTCCCAGTAGGTGGATTGTGGGGTCATATGGGAGGTCGATATTTAGAGCTTTTAGGAATTGCCACACTGCTTTCCACAGAGGTTGCACTAGTTTACACTTCCACCAACAGTGTAGAAGTGTTCCTTTTTCACCACATCCTCTCCGGCAACTGTTATTTTTTGAGCTATTGATAGTTGCCATTCTAACTGGAGTTAGGTGGTATTTCACTGTAGTTTTAATTTGCATCTCCTTGATGATTAGTGAGGCTGAATATTTCTTCATGTGCCTGTTGGCTGCTCAAATGTCTCCCTTTGAGAAGTGTCTGTTCATATCTTTTGCCCATTTTGTAATGGGGTTGCTTTTTTTTTTTTCTTTTATGTTCCTTGTAGATTCAAGATGTTAGGCCTTTGTCAGACCTGGAATTGGCAAGTACTTTTTCCCCGTCTGTAGACTGTCTCCCCACTCTATTGATGATTTCTTTGGCTTTGCAGAAGCCAAAGAATTTAATGAGGTCCCATTTGTCTATCTTATCTCTTATGGCCCATGCATTTCGGATTTTGTTCAGGAATTGGATGCCAGTTCCAATTTCCATAAGGCTGTGTCCTGCATTTTCTAAGGTTCTTATGGTTTATGGTTTTACATTTAGGTCTCTGATCCATTTAGAGTTATTTTTTGTGTGTGGGGATAGATAGGGGTCTTGTTTGAGTCTTTTGCATGTGGTCAGCCAGTTTTCCCAGCACATTTACTGAATAGTTTCTCCTTTTCCCAGTGGTAGGTGGTGGAGGCTTTGTCGAAGATGAGTTGGTTGAGAAATTGAGGTTTTGCTTCTGGAATCTCAATTCTATTCCATTGGTCTATATGCCTGTTCCTGAACCAATACCAAGCTGTTTTGATTATTTTAGCTTTATAGTAAAGTTGGAAGTCTGGTAGTAGTGATACCTCCTGCTTTGTTTTTGTTTTTGTTTTGCTGAGGATTTTTCTGGCTATTCTGGGTCATTTGTGTTTCCATATGAATTCCTGTATTGTTTTTTCTAATTCTGAGAAGAATGTTGCTGGTAATTTGATGGGTATTGCATTAAATCTGTAGATTATCTTAGGTAAAATGGACAACTTCACAATGTTGATTCTTCCAATCCATGAGCATGGGATATTTTTCCATTTGTTTGTGTCATCTTTGATTTCTTTGAGCAGTGTTGTAGTTTTCATTGTAAAGGTCTTTCACCTCTCTGGTTAGGAAGATGCCAAGGTATTTCAATTTTTTGTGTGGCTATTGTGAATGGGATTGTACTTTTTATTTGGGTTTCTGTTTATTATTGGTGTAAAGAAATGTGATTGACTTTTGCACATTTATTTTATACCCTGAGACTTTGCCAAAGTCCTTTATCAGTGTAAGGAGGTTTTTGACAGATTCTCTTGGGTTTTTGAGGTACACAATCATGTCATCTGAAAAGAGAGATAACTTGACTTCCTCTTTTCCTATTTGGATACCCCTGATCGTCTTCTCTTTTCTGATTGCTCTAGCCAGGACTTCCAATACTATATTGAACAGGAGGGGAGAGAGTGGGGACCCTTGTCTTGTTCCATTTTTCAGGAGAAATGATTCCAATTTTGTCTGTTTAGGAGTATGCTAGCTATGGGTTTCTCGTAGATGGCTTTTACTATTTTGAGGTAGGTTCCCTTTATGCCTAGATGTTCGAGGGTTTTTATCAGGAAGCAGTGCTGGATTTTATCAAAAAGTTTTTCTGCATCTAATGATATAATCATGTGGTCTTTGTTCCAACGTTTGTTGATGTATTTAATTACATTAATTGTCTTGCAAATGTTGAACCAGCCTTACATCCCAGGGATGAAGTTTACTTGGTCATGATGGATGATTTTTGAGATGTATTGTTGAATCTGGTTTGCTAGGATCTTGTTGAGAATTTTGGCATCTATGTTCATCAAAGATATTGACCTGTAGTCCTCTTTGTTTGTTGGGTCTTTACCTGGCTTGGGTATCGATGTGATGTTAGCTTCATAGAATGATTTGGGGAGGGTTCCATCTTTCTCAATCACCTGGAATAATTTCAGTAGGATTGGTATCAGCTCCTCCTTAAATGTCTTATAGAATTCTGCTGGATAGCCATCTGGTCTAGGGTTTTTTTGTTTTGTTTTGTTCTGTAGGTAGTTTTCTTATTATTTAGTCAGTTTCTGTGATTGTTATTGGTCTGTTTAGGGTCTCGATTTCTTCTTGTTTCAACCTAGGCAGGTTGTGTGATGTCAGAAAGTCTTCCATTTCCTTAAGGTTTTCCAGTTTGTTTCATACAAGTGTGCATAGTAGTCTCTAATGATCTTTTGTATTTCTTCAGGGTCGGATGTGACTTCATGTTTTGTGTTTCTGATTGTATTTATTTGGGCTTTTTTTCTCTTTTTCTTGGTCAGTCTAGTTAAGGGACCATTGATCTTGTTTATGCTTTCAAAGAACTAGCTTTTTGTTTCATTGATTTTTTTGTATTATCTTTTTGTCTTCTATGACCCAGATTTGGGCTTTATTTTGGTGATCTGGATTCTTCTCTTGAAGTTAGGGTTTTGGTGGTCTTGCTTTTCCAGCTTCCTAAGGTGACTTGTTAGGCTGTTAATTTGTGATCCTTCCATTTTCTTCATGTGGGTTTGTAGAGATATTAATTCCCCTCTTACTACCACTTTCATGGCATCCCAGAGATTTTGGTAAGATATCTCTTCATTTTCATTTGTTTCTAGGTATCTTTTAATCTCTGTTTTGATTTCATTGTTGACCCAGGAGTTATTTAACATCATGCTATTGAGTGTCCATGTCTTTGTGGGTTTGGGGGAAAACTTGTTGGTGTTGATATTTACTTTTATTCCACTGTAGTCCGAGAAGGTGCAGGACAAAATTTCGATCTTATGAAACTTGCTTATGCTTGATTTATGGTCAAGTATGTGGTCGATCTTAGAGTACATTCCATGCGGTGATGAGTAGAATGTATATTCTGTGTTTGTTGGGTGGAGTGTTCTGTAGATATCAATTCAGTCCATTTTGTCAAGAGTCACATTGAGTTTTGGATCTCATTGCTGATTTTTTTGTCCTGATGATCTGTCAAGGGTTGTGGGTGGGGCATTAAAGTCCCCAGTTATGATGGTGTTAGAGTCAATATCTTTCTTGAGTTTTCCTAGAAAATGCTTTATGAAAGTTGGCACTCCTATGTTGGATGCATATATGTTTAGGATAGATTTTTCTTGTTGATGGACTGAACCTTTTATCATTATGTAGTGGCCTTCTGTATCTTTTTTAATTTTTGATAGCTTAAATGGTAATTTTTCTGAGATTTGGATTGTGACTCCTCCTTTCTTTTGTGTTCCATTTGCCTGAAAATTTGTTTCCCATCCTCTTACTTTGAGTCTGTGTGTGTCCTTTCTAGTAACTTGGGTCTCTTGAAGGCAATATTTTGTTGCCTGGTGATATTTTATTCATTTTGCCATTATGTGTCTTTGCAGTGGTGCATTTAGTCCATTCACATTCAGGCTAATTATTGAAATGTGATAGTCAGTTCCTATCATAAACTTCTTATAGAATTGTTGTTGTTGTTCCTCTTTGTTTGTTGTCTTTCTTTTGTTTTGGGGGCTTGTTCATGTGTGTTTTACTCTTTTTCCTGTGCCCTTGTGAAAAATGTTGTTGTTCTTTTTTTTCTTTTCTTCTGTGTTTAGTACTTTCTCAAGTGTTTCTTATAGAGGTGGTCTGGTGGCAGTAAGTTCTTAGGGAATGGATATCTGGGAAATATTTTAATTCTCCCTCACTGATGAAGCTTAGTTTGGCTGGGTTAGTTATTCTTGGTTGAAATTGTTTATCTTTTAGAACTTTGAAGATAGGGCTCCAAGCTCTCCTAGCCTGTAGGGCTTCTGTAGATAAGTCTGCTGCTATTCTAATTGGTCTTCCATGGTAGGTGATCTGGCCTCTTTCTCTTGCTCCCTTTAGGATTTTTTTCTTTTATACCTACTTTGCTTAGGCGAATAATTATGTGTCTGGGAATTGGTCTTCTCATGTGTTGTCTTGCAGGGGTTCTCTGAATCTCTTGTGTTTGAATTTTCACATCACTGATGAGATAAGGGAAATGTTCTTCAATAATCTCATGGAATGTTTGTTCCAAGGTGACCTCTATTTCTCTTTCTGTTTCAGGAAGGCCAATTACTCTTAGGTTCTTTCTCTTGAAGTAATTGCTCATCTCTTGAAGGTTTTGTTCGGTCTTTTTAGGCTTCTTTTCTATGTTTTTAACAGTTTGGTTTAGTTCTATATTTTGGTCCTCAAGCTCTGAGATTCTTTCTTCTGCTTAGCTAATTCTGCTCTCCATGCTTATCAGTTTGTTATTTATTTCATTCACAGCATTCTTTATTACTGTTATCTCAGTTATCAACTTCTTCCTAATTTCTTCTTGTTTCTCCTCAATTCTTTTTAATCTCTCCATTAATGTCTTGATATTGAGGTCTGTAGTTTGAGATCAGTTATTCTGGGGGCTCTTCATTGTTTGCATTCCACAGTTTTCTCAGTGTCTGCACTCTCAGGGGTCTGGGAGAGACCCATATTCTTCTTTTCATTTTTCTTCATTTGTGTAGATTTTCTCTCTCCTCCTTTCCCTTCACTTCTTTAATTCTCTTTTTCAGGAATAGTAGGGTTGCTTTTACTTTGTTTGTTCAATCTTCTGTTCTTACTTCTGAGGGTCCTCTGGTTTTGTTCACTTTTGAGGCTGGAGTGTGGGCTGGGGTCTGTACTTTTGGCAGTTTTGAGTTTTAATTGAGGGGGAAGCTGTGATTCAGAATCTATCTGCTGATCCCAGTATCCACCAACAGGTGTATGGGCACACTGGTATCTATTTCCCTCTGCCTTACAATCTGTCCATGCAGTGGGGTATAGGTTTGGTCCCTGGAACAAAAGGAGGTACGAAAAAGGAAAGTAATGGAAGTAGGGAGAGTCAAGAGGAAATTAGAAAGAGATAAGAGTAAGAGGGAAAACAGACATACATACCAACTAACAGGTGAAAAAGAGACACAAGGCCAGAGAAGAGTGAAAAACAGACACACAAACAAAATTCCCTAAATCATACCAGTAACCACAAAGACAGATCAAAAAAATCATGCCTTTTGATGTGTTTTCCCCAACACAAACAGGTAGTCTAAATCAAAAAGCAAACAAAAGTGAGCAAAACATTCAAAATGATAAAATCAAAAGTCAAAATAAGAAATCAGACTGGCTCTGGAACCTTTCCTGAGTGTTTAAAGTCTTCAGCTCTCATCACTTGTCTCTCCCCTTTGCTTTCATTGCAGGCAGATAGATTTACTCACAGCTTGGGTTTATTCTTTTAGCTTGTTGTCTGAGAGGTCTGCGATGCTGAGTTGCCTGTCTCTGATTCAGCATAGGGGAAGGGCTTTTGTCTCCTGTTTAGCAACATTACCTTAGAAACCAAGGTGTAGGCTGCTTGTAGGTGGGTGGGGAAATGCAAATCTCTGCCTGAAAAATGGCCAAGGTGGGCAGCTCCTCTTTTGTGGATCCTTTCTCTCTGCTCTGGGTCTGTGGACGATCCACTCTGATGGGCTGTGGTGGTGTGTGAGGCACCAGGGATCAGCTGCACAGCTGGGCGCCAGATCTGGTGTGCCACCAGCGGCCTGGGATGGAGGAGGGGGCTGGGAGTTCCCTCTTTTGGAGCTGAGAGTGGCTGAATAGCACCTCCTTAAGATACACTATTCCCTTACACAACCATGGGGGTGCATGCTGGGTGCCTCAGCCAGAGAGGGACTGGAGCTCCAAAGGGCAGGTGGTGAGTGATGACAGGGGCTTTGGGCCCCTCACAGGGTACTTTAGCCAGAAATGGAGCTGGTATCTCTGAGGGGCGGGCGCCGAAAACTTCCCTGGGTCATGGCGGCTTGAAATAGGGCTGGGCAGGGGCCCAGAACCCAGGGTGGGGAGCTGGAACTCTGAGGAGTGAGCACCAGTTGCCCAGTCAGGGTGGGAGCTGGCAGCGGCTGAGTGCCGGGTGGCTGAGTGCCGGGCAGATCAGTGTAGCCAGCAAGGTAACCCAAATCTCCACAAGGTGGTATCCAAGGGTCTCTGCAGGCAGCGGCTTGGCACCGGGAGAGATGATGTAGCGAGGGAGGGAGCTGGGATTTCCACGCAGCCAGGGCTGGGGCCAGGGCCGCCTATAGTGGAGCAGCAGCAGCTGGGGGCCACAATAGCTGGCCTTTCATGGGGTTGAGGGTCTCTGGGCCTCGGACCGGTGCAGCTGGTGGTGGGCAGGGGGGTGGGGGAAGGAAAGTAAGAATCTTTTGGGAACTCACATTTGGAGAATCTTACAATTCCATCTATGCCGTTGCCATCTTACCAGAACTCTCCATCTAGCTAAAGTTTTATCAGTGTTGCTAATATTGTCAAACCAACTTCTGGTTTCTACTGTTTTTTAATTTTTTATTTGATTTAAATTCTTTCATACTTCTTATTTCCTCCATTTTGCTTGCTTCAAGCCAAGTTGGTTTTTTAGTTTTTTTAAGATGAAAACTTAGATTTTTGTTTTACATTCTTTTTAAATATATTTGAAGTTTTAGATTTCTCTCAGTGTACTGCTTTAACTGACTTCCATACATTTTATGATGTGTTTTCATTATTATTCATCTCAAAAAATTTTCTAATCTCCATGATTGTTTCCTTGACCCAATGATTATATAGAAATATGTTGTTTAATTTCCACACATTTGCTAATTTACCAATTTCCCATCTATTAATAATTTCTAATTTTATTTCACTGTGGTTGGAGAACACACTTTGTGTGTTATAAATCCTTTAAAATGTACTAAGACTTGTTTTGAGTCCTAAAATATCATCTATTACAGAGAATGCTAATAGGAATTTGAGAAAAGAAGCACATTTGTTGTTGTTGGCTTCAAGTGTTTATGGATGTCTGTTAGGTCCAGTTGGTTCATGGTGTTTACCAAGTATTCTCTTTCCTTTCAATCTGCTAACCTGTTGTCTAGTCATTATTAAAAGTGAGAATGCATATCCCCGAGTATTATTATTATTTTAACTTTTAATTTTTCTATTTTAAAGATGTGGGGTACAATTCAGGGTTAGGTATACAAATGTTCATTATGCAGTTACCCTTGTTGATGAGGTGTACCCTCCCTCCCCCTTTCCCAGGCAGATTCCCACTACTGCCAATCCCATCTCCCCACCCACCACCCTTCTGCAGCTTCCACTCCAAGTATTATTGTTAAATGTCTATTTCTCCTTTCAATTCTGTCATGTTTTGTGTTTTGCTAAATGTATTTTTTGATCCTGTTGCTATGGACATATATGTTTATAACAGTTATATCTTCTCTATGGGTTGACCATTATATGATACCTAATGTCTTTTGTACTTGGTAGCAATTTTTGTCCTAAAATATATTTTATCTGAGTCTTATATAGCCACTCCAGCTCTATGATTACTGTGTATCTAGTATATCTTTTTCTATATTTTTTAGTTTTTAACCATTTTGTATCTTTGAATCTAAACTATTTTGTATACAGCATTTCGTGGACCATGATTTTGATTTTGTTTTAATATTCTGCCAATCCCTGCCTTTCAGTCAAAGTGTTTAATTCATTTTTATTTAATATAATTGCTGAGAAGTTTTTCATTATATTTGGCTATTCATTTGCTATGTATTTTATGGGTTTGTGTTTTGTTTTGTTTTGGTTTTTGCTCCTCTATTTCTTTATTATTGCCTTTTTCTATATTAAGAAGACATTTTTCTCTATCCAATAAGTCCCCTACATACAAACATTCAAGTTGTGAACTTTCAAAGATGAGAACATGATAGCAGTCCCTGTATGCAACTATTGTTACTGTGCTTTTCAAGGTACTGTACTATAAGATTAAATTTTTTATTTTTGTGTTTGCTTTTTATGTGTTATTTCTGTGAAAAGTATTAAAAACCTATTGCAATACAGTACTATACAGCTGACTGTGTTAGTTGGATACCTAAGCTAACTTCATTGGACTTACGATCAAATTGGATTTACAAATGCACTCTCAGAACAAAACTCATTTGTAGGGGACTTACTGTATTTTTCTAAAAACTTTTGGTATTAATTTTACCATTAATTTTTTACTATCTCAGTGGCTTACCTGGGAGTTACAATTAACATGTTAATTTATAACAATTTATTTCAGATGAACACTGACAATTTCAATAGTACACAAAAAACTTAGCTCTTATAGTTCCATTTCCTTCCCTTTCTTTGTGCTATAATTGCCATACATGTTATATCTGTATCCATCATATGCCTATAATTACAATGTAAAATACTACCTTATATAATTTTTTAAAATCATATAGTAGAAAAAATGAGTTGCAAATATAAAATGCATTAATGCTATTGTTTACTTTTACCTATGGTCTACCTATGTTGGTACTACTTATAATATCATATAAACTCAAGTTACTTTCAGTGTTTTTTTTTTTTTAATATTCAACCTGAAGGACGCCTTTTAATGTTTCCTTCAGAACACAGAACACATTTTCGGCAACAATTTATGTCCGTTGTTGTTATCTGAGAATGTGTTAATTTTTCTCTCATTTTTTGAAGAATAATTTTACTGAATTATAGATTTATTGTTTGAAAATTTTCTTTAGCTCTTTGAACAAGTCATCCTATTCTCTTCGCATATCTATAATTTCTGAGAAGAAATATATTAATGTTATTTATGATGCCTTATATTTGATTGCTTTCTCTTACTGCTTTCAAAATTCTCTGAATTTCTCCTACTTAGAGTTTGTTGAGTTTCTTGGATATGTAGATTGATGTTTGGAAAAAATTTTGGCCAATATTTTCTCAAATATACTTCTACCACTTTCTCTTTTTTTATCTTTCTTTCTAGAACTTTCATTATGTTTGTATCCTAATGATGTACTACAGATCTCTGAAGCTCTGTTATTTATGTATTTATTCTGATTCTCAGACCAGGCAGTCTCAATTGACCTATCTTTATGCTTGGTTATTTATTCTTTTTCCTTTGTCTAATCTGTCTGTGTTATTCTGGAGATTTCATTTCAGTAATTTCACATTAAAGAACATAGATATTTTTCATGATTTCTGTCATTTTACTTATATTCTTTACTTGGTGCAACATTGTTCTTACATTTTCTTTGAGTTCTTTAGGATTTTATTTTTATTTTTTGGTTTTTTGAACAAATTTAAAGTAGCTCATTTATAGTCTTTGCCTAATAAGTCCAATGTCTGGGCTTCCTCAGGAATACTTTCTATTGTTTGATTCTTTTCCTTAGTACAGATCATACTTTCTTATTAATTTGCGTTTCATATTTTTTGTTGAAAACAAGACATTTAAAATAATATGACAAGTCAGATTTCATTCTCCACACAGGGTTTGATGTTGTTGTTTCTTTGTTATGAGAGAGTTCTGTAGTGTTTATTTGCTGTGTATGGCCATTGAAGTCTCTGCCCAGTCATCTTAGGGGTCAGCTAATGACCAAGAAAAGATTTTATTTAATGCATAGAATTAATTTGCTTATCTTCCTTTGACAATAGACTGAGTCCATGTTGGAGTATGACTTCGATACTGAAACGGGCAGTTTACAACTCTGCCTTACAAGTTTGTTGGTTTTAAAAGCTACAGTATTAGTCTTCTCTGCCTGCCATAATAAAATAGCACTGACTGAGTAGCTTAAATAACAGACATTTATTTTTTTCTAGTTCAACAGTCTAGAAGTCCAAGATCAAGTTATCATCAAGGTTGGTTTCTAGTGAGAGCTCTATTCTTGGCTTGTAGTGGCTGCCTTTTTGCTATATCCTCATATAGCCTTTCTTCTGTGTACACACAGAGACAACTTTGGTGTCTCTTCTTGTTTCTCATATGGACAACAGTCCTACTGAATTAAGTTCTATCCTTAAGATCTCATTTAACCTTAATTACCTTCTTAAATGCCAAATCTCTAAATACAGTCAATATTGATAATTAGAGATTCAACATATAATTGATGGAGAATAATTCTCTTGCAAGACCCATAGTAGTACTACTATGGGTCTTGCAAGAAGAAGATGGAAATAGCACAAGTTAAAACATCATAAAGCTCACTGCTCTTACTGGAATTCAGTCTTAATAAATTAGTACATTATTGTTTTTGCTGACCTTTGCTTAATTTAGATTTCTGAAAAGACAATCATGGAGGAGAAACTTTTTAGAAGCACTTTGTACCTATGATTTTCAAGCAAGATACTCTTTAAACATTAAACATTTTGAGGCCTTGGAATTGGCTTTGGATCATTGGAGTTTGTGACCCCAAGACTTCTCTTCTTTTACTACAGGGTTCTAAATATTAGAAATTGCATTCAAAGAACAGATGTCCAAAGAAGGATAACGATTTTGCTTTTACAATAGTCTCATTTATGTGATTTCATTCTAAAAATTAATTTATCTACAGAAAACAGTGGCTTATTTGTTCAAACCTATGTCACTTTTCTTTGTACCAAGGTTTTATGATATGTGTATTCATAATATGCCTCTTTGGTAAACTAGGGCGAAAAATGTAACCAGATATAACAGGAGTTGAGAAATTCAAGAGGAATAGATGCTGATTCTAAGGTGCATTGCCTCTTTGGCAATGTTCTGATCCATTTTGTGGATTCTTGGAGAAGCAGCTTAACTATCTCTCATGCTTCCAAAGAGGTTCTTAGGAAGTAGCTTAAAGTAGGTGGGAACAGCTTTGACGACTTGTGTCCTCTCTTAAAGTGGCTGCCATCTCTCTGTCCTTTTACCGGAATTTTAGGTATGATACCTTCAGAGAGTTTATAAAAAGAAGAAAATGTTAAAAAAAAAAAAGTTGATTCTTTAAACCATTTTCACATTCCAGCCAGTTTCTGTATTTCTGGACTTCTATCTACTTTTCTCTAAGAGATGAGGAATTGCTTCCAGCAAAAAAGTGGCTCAGTGCTTAAAGTTAACAATCAAGTTCTTTTTTGTGCTCTGTTGAGTGCCTTTCAGTTTTGACCTTTGTAAGGTATATAATGCTTGACAACTCAGATAGGCTTGTTAAGTCTCAGTCTCTTCTTACTTTTTATCGGAAGTAGTTGTGTGAATTCCTAATGAAGTTATTCTGCAGACCTCCAGCCTGTTCCAATGTCCTTCTTTCTTGTAGCATGCAATATCTTGAGACACGGGATTTGGAGGCATCAATGAAGCTTCTGGGTTAAGATATGTACTTCAGCTCAGCATTTTGACAGAAATCTACACAGAAGCTGCTACTCCAAATTTCTACTGCGCTGTCGTTTTTTTCTGCTTGCAGTTCTATTTGGTATCCAATAGGTAAAAAGGGTGATAGCCCAGGAAGGATCCAGAAATACTGGGGTTCCTGGCCACCATACCAGAGGATCCTATCCTAATCTTATCCTGAGCTGTTCACACTTTCCACTTGAGCAATCATGGGCAAATATTATCACAACAGGCTTCCACAACATCCTACCAGGAATGAATTTAATTTTCCTGCAGATTAAAGTGTGAATGTAGACATGCTATTTACATAAATTTTTAGCTTTTAATGACAATCAAGGTGGCCACCAAATCTTAAACATCTACATTGTACAAGTCAGGAACATTCAATGCACAGTAGAACAGTCACAGCTGCTAAATTCAACAGTCAGGTCATCTCCAAGGCCCATCAAGTAAGAAACAAATAAACAAGCACATATTAGTGTAATAATATAGAGCATATGTGGACAATTATGTGAGGCTGATTTATGTATATCAGTACTACAGGAATCATAAGAGTTAACAAACAGCTTTAGTAACAAGATGTCCATAAACCATTTCTAATTTAACCACTTTAACTTCTATGACTATAATATTAAATAAGGTAAGGTATCAAACAACTTTTTTTCTCTCTGTCAATGAATCGGCAACTCTATAAGAAATAATTGCTCAGCAATATTATCTCATTTAATTCATGTAACAATACTATGAAATAGGCATCATGATTCTCACTGCCTGAAGTTCAAGTAATTTCAGTGACTTAGCTGCAGGTTTATCATCAGTAAGTGTCCAGGAATCAAAGTCCTATTGTCTTGCCCTTTCTAGGAAGCCAAGTACTGCTCTCTGTAACTCTCACCGCACATTCTCCAAACGACTGACAGCCCTTAAGCTCTCATTCTCACATTCTTTCCGCAGACAGGCCCTCTTCCTCTTTCCCTGAAGGGAGGAAGATGAAAGGGGTTAAAGTAATCTGGTTGTAGAAAGCTGGACATGCCCTGGGTCCTGGTAGTGAGTGCATGAGATTTCTGTATATAGGACACCTTGCATCTTTCCCGTTGCTTGTTTTAGGGATGAATGGAGCTACTTTGGTCCTTCAGAGCTTCTGGACATTTCCTAGGAGTATTTATGATCTGTGGTTCTAGTTGCCTCATTTTAGGACTATCTTGACAGAGATTAGCAATGTGGGTCTCAGCTGGAAGCCATGCTCTGCAATCGTTTGACTCAATAACGATAGTGCTACCCTCCTTTGGCCAACAGTTTTTTGAAAGTATCTTTTAATATTTTGCACTCTGAGGCAAGGAAAAGATGGGCCTTAAGCCTTCAAGCTCCAACAGATCAGAGATTAATCTCCCAAGGCCTCAAAACATTTGGTGCTAGAAGACCATTTCTAACTTTAAAACCATAGATGCAAATCTGCCAATATTTGTAAAGAACAATAAAATGCCTAGGTTTCTCGAATCTCAGATTTCCTTTAAATTCCTTGTTACTGATGTATCTGAGATCAGACGAGATTGGGCGTCTCCAGAATGATATAGCTGTGGACGTTGTTACTGATGTATTGAAAACACTGAGAACAGTTTCTATCACATAATAGACAAAAAATACATATGTGTAAAATAAAAGAATAAGAAAGCAGTATGAAAAGCAGAGCAAGATTTATGCATAAAAATGTTTGCCAGAGCATTATGTACTGAGATAAAAACCACTGAAAAATGAAAGTCTTAAAAACAAAGCTTTAGTCATGTAGGCCTTATGATCAATATCTATCTAGACAATAAAAAATGCAACAAAAGATTTGCATTTATTGAAATTTAATGATGTTAGAAAAGAGAACTGATACAATACAACCACACAAAATTGGATATAAAATTACTTTATCTGCATTTCAATCCTTTGTAAATTAAAATTATGAAAAATGCAAACAAATTGGAGAGAATTGTGAGAAGTTGAAAATCTGTCTCTTACTTCCCCTTCCCAAATTCCTCTCTGGAATAGCACAATAATCAAAGGGAGCTGACTGCTAGAAGACAGCTGCAGCACGTGATCAAAAAGTGGTCACTGCAGTGAGCTTCTTTGATAAGGGATTGATGGTCCAGTTTGGGCTCTTCCAACTATGTCATGCACCCCAAACAGTGCTGTATTCACACGGTGGAGAGGAAACATTTTTGTTATTGAGACAAGGTGACTGTGTGAGGCGGAGCCTGATTCCAGCTTTCTGGAGAATGATTGGAAAGATCACATTTGGAGGTCTTCATTGTACCTATCACATAGTGAAAGCTCATTGACCAGTGGTGATAGAGACGATTTGCTTCTCCCAGTCTCTGTGGCTCAAAACAAAAGATAAAATTCACCTTTGTATTGATAAGAAAGGCCTTAATTGGCTGGAATATTAAAGCTCTATCAGGAAGAAACAGAATTATCAACTAGTGGGGATAAAGTGTGCCTCAGACAACCAGAAACGGGACCCATTTTTTCACTCCTGTCTGGGTCAAATTGGGAATGTTTTTGGTCATGGGGTAGTAAACCTCCAATTTCTAAATGGCTCTCAGCATATGTGGGCAATTTGTATCTTTGAGTATATTTATCATGTGACATGATAACAAATAATCCACTAAAAACACCCCTACATCTTGTCCATTGTTGAATTCAAGTAGTCCATAAGACAGTGGCCCAAGAATCTTTATTAGCTTACCGAGGAGGTTTGAAGGCAAAGTCCTCCTCTGTTACTGACTGCATTCTGGCAGGAAATTACAGTTGAACATGTGACATGTATTACAAATATGCATGAGTCAAAGTCATGTAGCAAATCTCTACCTTTTATTTTGGAATCAAGGAAAGCAAACAAACACACAAACAAATAGCAAATAGGAACAGTGGATAAACTATAGAAGATGCTGTTACTTGAATAGTTCCACATACCAGACAGGGAATAACTAAGGATGGCAGAGAACACAACATCTTTTTATCTGGAGAATGTGACTTGCCATCTGCCAGGCTCTGAATGATAATCTGGAACTCAAGTAGCTAGCAATTTGGCAAGTAAATACAAATATCTGTTCAATATGACACACAAAAGACAGTAACCATTATGGAGAACCTTGGGGCAGTAGTTCATACAATTTAAGACATGCATACCTTACAATCCAGTAATGAATGCCATAATTAGGAAACTACCTTAGAAAAGCTCAAATACTTACACAAGGACACATGCAACACAATGTTCTTTTCAGAATTTTATAATAGGAAGTAATTAAAGCAAACCAAAATTTCTACCAGCAGAGGAAAAATAATTAAGTTGTATTCTTTCAATCCACATGTTTAAAAATAATAAATCAAATCAACAAGTATAAATAAATAAATGAGATCTATGTGTATCGACATTGACATATCATAAACATAAAACTGAGTAAAAGGTAGCCAAAGGATATATTTTATGGTGGTAGTTATGTATATTTAAGAAACACAGGTAATAGTACTATATATTATTTATATGCATAAACATATGCTGTAAAGGATAAAGTAGCTCCAGAAGGTCACACACCCAAACGGTTGCTTCAGTAAAATACTTCTGAGATAGAAGGATGTGAAACAAACACAGGAAGATTTTCTTACCTGAAAATTTTCTAACCTGAAAATTCTTATACACAAAAATAACATGAAACAAACACAGCAAAATGCTAATATTTCATAAATCATAATGGTAAACAGATTATTTTTATACTACTATCTGTCCTTTTTATATGGTTGGACTAACTCACAATGAAAAGAAAAGTAAATGCCATAGAAGTTAGTCCATGGCATGGTTATCCTAAATATTGTTTTCCTCAACATTAAAGTCACACCCAAGTCACTTGCTTTTGAAGTTTTTTTTTTCCCAAAATGCAGACCCACTTAATCTCCATTGCTCAACATCTTGGAAGGCAGTGTGCTATGGTAGAAGTAATATCGCCATCAGGATCAGATAGACTTCATAGTACTAATGTATTGGATTATTTTTAATTATGAGAAATAGACATTGCAAAAGATATAGGGTCTTATTGAGTGTCAATCCCTTTCCTTTTCCAACATGTACTTTCGAGATGAGACAAGTAGATCTTGGTAAAAATAAGTTCTCAATTCCTTTCATCAGATGGTGGTCCACCAAATTGGAATGTTTTTCTATACTTTTTGTGCTATGAAAGTTTATGTGCTATGAAATGTTAAATAGCCTTTAAAAAATTCAAGTTCATTGTATTTCTGCCTTCTTTTGCAATTGCTACCTACAGCACTCAGTTCTGCATTTAATCCCTCACTTTCCCATTTTTGTTGTATACATATTCCATGCCCTGCTTCATTTTGTGACCCTGGAAAAGCCAATATGCTTTCCTAACCCTCAGCTTCTTTGTTTTTAAATTGAGTTTTTGTAAAAGATGATTCAGTTCCTGAGGGATTTGGGGCACTAATATTTTACAATTTCAGAATCTCACGAGTATATGACTTGTCTTCTATAATATATCAGAAAAAAAAAAACTCTTATAATGTTACTCTCATAACCTGTGGAGTTGTGGCTTCTCTAGGGAGGCAGTAAGATGGAGGAGTGAGGGGAAGAGCTCAATCCCCTAAGGAAATCTATCAAAATATATTTCATGGAGAAGGGTGTTTTTTATTTGAACAAGACTTTTCTATGTTGCAATGTAAATTTATTTGAAAAAACTAAAAAAAAAAACTTATGTAAAATACCTTATTGCTTGAAAAAGTATTAAAATATGTGCTTGATAGTGAAAATAAGGGAAAGTAAGTTGAAAAACATTCCAGAAAAGACTAAAAGGGCACACACTTGGCTAACCCTGTGCAATGACCTTTGTGCCTTATGACTCAATTTAAGAACATTGCTACTCATCTCACCAGGATATACACTCACAGACTCAAAGTAAGAGGATAGAAGACAAATTTTCAGGAAAACAGAACACAGAAGAAAGCAAGAGTTGTGATCTTAATATCAGGCAAAATATCCTTTAAGTTATCAAAAATTTAAAAAGATACAGGTCACTACATACTGATAAAAGGTTCAATCCATTAACAAGAAATATCCATCCTAAACATATATGTACCCAACATATGATCACCAACTTTTATAACGCAGCTTCTAGATAAACTAAAAAAAGATACTCACCCTAACACTATCATAGCAGGGTATTTAAGTATCTCACTAACAACCTTAGATAGATCATCAAGGCAAAAAATCAACAAAGAAATACAGAACCTTAACTTGAAACTTGACCAAATGGACTTAATAGATACCTACAGAACATTCCACTCAACAATCATGGAACACACATTCTACTCATCACCACCTGGAATGTACTCCAAGATCGATTACATCCTGAACCATAAATCAAACATAAACCAATTTCATAAAATCCAAATACTACCATGTACCTTCTCAGACCACAGTGAAATAAAAGAATATCAACACCAACAAAGTTTCCCCACAACAAAAAAAAGACATGGACACTGAATAGCACAATGCTGAACAACTCCTAGGTCAACATAGAAATCAAGACAGAAATTAAAAGATTTCTGGAAACAAATGAAAATGAAGAAACATCTTCCCATACCTCTAGGATGCCATGAAATCAGTACTAAGAGGAGAATTCATACATCTAGGAACACACATGAAGAAATCAAAAAATCACAAGTTAACAGTCTAACAAATCACCTAAGTGAGCTTGGAAAACAAGACCACCAAACCCTGACTTCAGCAGAAGAATCCAGATCACCAAAATGAAAGCCCAAATATGGGACATAGAAGGCAAAAATATAATAGAAAAATCAGTGAAATAAAAAGCTGGTTCTTTGAAAGGATAAACAAGATTGATGGAACCCTAGCCAGATTGACCAAGAAAAAGAGAGAAATAGCCCAAATAAACACAATCAGAAATGCAAAAGATACAAGTGTATGCAGACCTGGTTATTGCTAACCTCGCACTGCTTATAACAAGACCCTACAGGGAAGTCCTGGGATCCCATAAGAGCCGATGTAGACTCTGTCACTGCCTACCTGGTGCCTGCTGTCTGCCCCAGGAGAGAGTGCTGACATGTTCCAGAAGCTCCAAAAGGCCTGGAAAGCCTAATGGGGGGTTGGGAACTGCAAAAGATTTTTAGAGATTACCATGTACACTTGTATGGAAACAAACTCGAAAATCTAAATGAAATGAAGGACTTTCTGACATCACACAACCTCCCTAGGTAGAAAAAAGAAGATATTGAGACCCTAAATAAACCAAAAACAACAGGAAGTTTACTCTGTAATAAGAAAACTGCCTATAAAAAAAGCCATGAACCAGATGGCTCTCCAGTAGAATTCTACAAAACATACAAGAAGGAGCTGATACCAATCCTACTGAAATAATTCCAGGCAGTTGAGATAGATGGAACTCTCCTCAAGTCATTTTATGAAGTTAATGTCACACTGATACCCAGCCGAGTAGAAATCCAACAGAAAAAGAGAGCTACAGGCCAATATCCTTCAGGAAAATAGATGCAAAAGTTCTCAAAAATATTCTGGCAAAAGAGATCCAACAACACATCTCAAAAATCACCACAACCAAGTAGGTTTCATTCCTGGAACACAGGGCTGGTTCAACATCCACAAGACCAAAAAATGTAATTAAATACATCAGCAGATATAAAAACAAGAAGCACATGACCTAAGCAAAGACCTAAATGTAAAACTCAATCTATAAGAATCCTAGAAGAAAACACCTTTATGGAAACTGGCATAAGCAACCAATTCCTGATCAACTCTCCAAAAGTGAATGCCATAAAAGATAAAAGAGACAAATGGGACCTCATCAAACTGAAAGGTTTCTTCAAAGCAAAAGAAATAATCAAGAGAGCAGGGAGACTGCCCACAGAATGGGAAAAAAATATTTGCCTACTGTAAATCTGACAAAGGCCTAACATCCAGGATCTACAAGGAACTCAAATGTGGCAAAAGGAAAAAAAAAAAACCCTATTAAAAAATGGGCAAAGGACATGAATAGACACTTCTCAGAAGACATACAAGCAGCCAACAGATACATGAAAAAATGCACAACTTCACTAATCAAAGAAATGCAAATTAAAACCACTCTGAGATACCACCTAACTCCAGTCAGGATGGCCATCATCAATAACTCAAAAAACAACAGATGCCGGACAGGATGTGAAGAAAAGGGAACAATACTACACTGTTGGTAGGAGTGCAAATTAGTACAACCGCTGTGGAAAACAGTATGACAATTTCTATAGATCTAAAAATCGACCTTCCTATGACCCAGCAATCCCCCTGCTGGGAATATACCAGGAGAAACTCAAATCACACTATAAAAAAGATACCTGCACACGCATATTTACTGCTGCATTATTCACAATAGCAAAACATGGAACTAACTGTGCTTCCCATCCAAAGTGAACTGGATAAAGAAATGTGATACATATACACGAAGGAATACTATGTAGTCATAAAGAAAAACAAAAGTATGAACTTTGCAGCAACTTGGATGGAATAGGAGTCTAAAATCCTCAGTGATTTAGCACTGAAACAAAGATCTGAGTACTACCTATACTCACTCCTAAGTAGGCCCTGAACATTTATCATAATACTGTAAGAGAGGAGTTGGCAGTAGTGGAACACTGCAAGAGGAGCAGGGGGACACATAACATCAATAAGAGTACCAAACTTTCCTGTACGATGACCACTTCTGTACTTAACCCTGAATTGTACTCCACATCTTTAAAATAAATACATACATACATACATACATAAATACATAAGTAAATAATGTTGCTGTATATTATAAAAGTAAATAATGTCTCTTCGTGTTTGTGGATTGTAGCAGCCACTTCAGGTTGAACTCAAGGAGTTCATTTTTGTTACCTCCTCCATCTTTAACATTTTATTTACCTCATCCATCTTTTAAAGGCAATTTTTTGTTACTTCTTCCATCTTTTAAATTTTTTTCTCAATAGCCAATGCTATAACATAGGACTGTTTCAAATTAAGAGCATTTTAATCTGTTTTTGGACATTATTAAATTGAGTCAGGTGTTACACTATAGATCTGTGCTATAAAATGCAAAGAAAGAAGCTTGTTTCTCAGGGTTCAAACATGAGTAAACACTGCATACAGTGAAGCCAAGAACAATACCATTTGTTTTTCCAAAACATAAACTAAAAAAACTCACTCCTCAGATTTATGTTTTGGAAGAAGTAGAGATTTTTTTTTAAAAAGCTTGTGACAAGAATGAAAATTTTATGAAGCTCCTAATAAGAGGAAATGAATACATATTTTGACTAAATATCAAGAGGCCTAGTTCACAAACTAGCTGAACATTGAGGTCAGAACTAATTATCACCCCTGTAAAATTAATTTCTGAGATCAAGAACAAATCTGGAGAGATGAGGTAAGCAAAATGCCAGAGTAGGCAACTCCAAACTCTTGTTCCTCCACACAAACAAAAAATAAGCAGAATCTTCAGAAACAATTTAATTAAAAAAGAGTCAGAGGCATACACCGACTAAATGAATGTTGAGTTAAGAATAAAACAACATAAAAATAGTAGGAAAACTCTGCTGCACTTTTAGTTGCCCTTGGTTACTCTTCCGTGCTCCACAGCAGACTCAAAATGGCACCTTCCGTTTGCAATATAGCACCCTGGTCCCTCGTTACAAATGAAGCTCAGCAGACCTTATTTGCATATCATTGTGTTTGTCTGTTCTAACTATTCTAGGGAATACCTAAAGGACTGTGCAAAGTGCTCATCCCTGTTTCACTTAACTCAGAACTCAGTCAAGGAGGGAAAGGAGAAGGCATTGCTCAAAAACATTCTATGGTGAACAAGAAACCTAGTCATCTGTGGCAAGAGATTACAGTTGAGATATAAAATAGGCTACCTAAAGCCTGGGCAGAAAAGTTGAGAAAGTGTTTCTTTCGGATTCTAGAGAATGCAAAAGTGCTGAATGCTGTTGATTCTAGAAAACCACATTCAAAATAGAAAATAGAGAAGCCACAGAAACAATCAGTAAAAGCAGTAGTTGGATATTTGAAAATATCAATAAAATTTATCAACCATTAAGTAGATTGACTAAGAAACATTGGAGAATCACAAATATTTAAAGTCAGTACTACCAACCTTACAGAAATTAAAAAGATTATGGAAGAATATTTAAATAATTCTATACCAACAAACTAGATAATGTGTATCCAATGGAAAAACTCCTAGAAACACACTAACTACCAAAATTGACTTTTAAAAAAATAGACCTATAACAAGCAGGATTTAACCAGTAATGAAAACCCATCCAGCAAAGAAAAACCCCAGATTAGATGACTTCACTGGGATGTTCTAACAAATATTCAAAGAAAAATTAAAACTAGTTTTTCTTAAACTCTTGCAAAAAAGATAGTAAGTAGAAACAACTTCTAAATAATTCTACAAAACAGTTATTAACCTGATGTCAAAAACAGATTAAAACATAGAAAAAAGAAATTTTTCTTTTCTACAGCCACAATATTTCTTGTGACTGTAGATACAAAAAAAACCTCAGCAAAATTCTAGCAAACAAAATTCAGTAGCATATTATAAAGCTTATATTCCACGATAAAATGAGATTTATTTCTGGAGTATAAGAATGGTTTAATATATGAAAATAAAGCAATAAAATATACTATATTAATAAAATAAATAAATTAGAGAAAGCATTTGATAATTTCAATTGATGAAGAAGAAATATTTGACAAAACTTAGCACCCATATGGTAAAAAACACCCAACAAACTAGAAATAGAAGGAAAATTTCCCAGCATAATAAAAGCCATATATTTAAAAACCCAGCATAACATTATAATTAACAGTGAAAGATTGAAAATTTTCTTCCTAAAATCAGGAATAAGATAAGAATGCCTGCTTTTACCACTTCTATTCAACACAGAACTAGACATTCTAGCCAGAAAAATTAAGTAAGAAAAAGAAATAAAAGATATCTGATTTAGAAAGAATGAAGTAAAATTATCTTTGCACAAGACATGATTTTATACATAGAAAATGCTAAGGATTTCACAAAATATATCTTATCACTAATAAAAATTTGGCAAAATTGCAGGAAAATCAACACTTGAAACTAAATTGCTTAAAAAGCAACAAACGATGAACAATCTGAAAAGGTATTTTTAAAATTTTTTTAATAGTATCAAAAAGAATAAAATGCTTAGAAGTAAACTTAACCAAAAGCGTGAGAGATTTGCTCACTGAAAACTAAAAGCATTGCTGAAAAAATTGAAGAAAACATAACTAAATGGAAAGCTATACTATGTTCATGGTTTGGAAGACAATATTTCTAAGATGAAAATATTACCCAGTGATATACAAGTTAATTGCCATCCTTCTAAAAATCATATCATCTGATGATATAATTTGCAGATATATAAAAATGTATTCTAAAATGCACATGCTGCTTGTGCTTTTAGTGTCAAATTCAAGATATAATTGTGTAGACCAATGTCATGAAGATTTTCTCATAAGCTTTCTTTTAAGAGTTTATACTTTTACATGCAACATGTAAATATTTAATCTATTTTGAGTTGATGTCTTTGTATGGTGTAATGTAATAGTCCAACTTTATTATTTTGCAAGTGGATACCCAATTTCCCCTCATCATTTGTTGAAGAGACTATCCTTTCCAATTGTGTATTCTTAATACCTTTGTCAAAGCTCAGTTGGCTGTATATGTATGGGTGTATTTTCTATGCATGGATGTATTTATAAATAAATAAAAAAAGAAAGAATGTTGCTGTATAATTTATTTATAAATAAATACCCATTATATCCATAATAAATAAATAAATCCACTAATATTTATGTTCATTTTATGTATCATACTGTTTTAATTTTTGTAACTTTATAATATATTTTGAAATCAGGAAGTATGATGCATCCAGCCATGTTCTTTTTAAAGATTTTTTTTTTTTTTTTTGGCTTTTCGGGGTCTTATGTGGTTCCATATCAATTTTAGAACTTTTGAAAACTATTTCTGTAAAAAAATTCCCTTGGGATACTGTTAGGGATTACAATGAATATGTAGATGACTTGGGAAATATGAACATTTTTAACAACATCGTCTTCTAAGCCATGAACATGGGATAGCTTTCCATGTAACTGTGTTTTTTAACTTGCTTCATTAATGCTTTATAGTTTTCAGTATATAAGTCTTTCATTCCATGGTTAAGTTTATTTCTAAGTATTTTATTATCATTGATACAATTGCAAATGGAATTTTTGTTTATTTCATATCCTGCAACATTGCTGAATTTGCTTATTAGTTCTAACAGGTTATTTTTTCAAATCTTTAAGGTTTTTGACATAAGATTATGTAATTAGCAGGAAGAGATAATTTTATGTCTTTCTGGTTTGGATGTATTTTACTTTTTTCTTGCCTAACTGCTCTAGCTAGGACTTCCAATACTGTGCTGAATATAAGTGGCAAAAGTGGATATCCTTGTCTTGTTCCCTTATCTTAAACAAAAACTTTCAGCTTTTCATTATACTGTTGAGCATAATGTTAGCTATAGGGCTTGTCATATGTGACTTTTATTAAGTTGGAATACATTTATTCTATACCTATTTTGTTGCCAGTTTATTTTATCATTAAAAAAGTACCTGGATTTTGTCAAGTTCTTTTTCCAAAACTATTGAGAAGATTGTAAAATTTTTAGCCTTCTTTCTGCTAAAGTGGTATATCACATTAGTTGATTTGCCTGTGCTGAACTTGCTTTCCAAGGATAAATTTCACTTGGTTATCAGGTATGATCCTTTTAACATGCTTTTGAATTCCATTTCCTAGTATTTTGTTAAGGATTTTTCCACCTGTGCTCATCAAGAATATTGATCTGTAATTTTCTTTGATTGTAGTGTCTTTGTCTGGCTTTGATATCAGGGTAATGCTGGCCTCATAAAATTTGTTTGAAAGTAATCCCTTTTCTTCAAGTTTTTGGAATAGTTTAAGAAGGATCAGTGTTAATTTTTCTTGAGCAACTATAGACCAAAAAGACCTAACATATATAAACAGAGCATTCCATTCAACAAGAGCAGAATACACATTCTCTTCAAGTGTATTCTGCATCTCATAAATTTTGGTATGTTTGTTTCTGTATTCATTTGTCTTAACATATTTTCTAAGTTCTCTTTTGATTTCTACCGTAACCTATTGGTTGCATGTTTAATTTCCACATTTTGTGAATTATTCCACATGGAACATTCTCTAAGACAGATCTAAGGTCACAAAAAGTCTTAATAAATTTAAGAATGCTGAAATCATACCAATAATCTTTTCTAGCCTCAGTGAATGAAACTAAAAATCAAAAACAGAAAATGAAATAAATCACAAAAATGTGGAAATTAAACAAAGCCAATAGGTCAAGGTAAAAATAAAAGGGAACTTAGAAAATATGCTAAGACAAATGAAAATGACAACAAACATGCCAAAATTTATGAGACGCAGAAAAAGCAGTTCTAAGAGGAAAGTTTATAGAGATTAAAATCTATGTTAAAAAAGAAGACTCCAAATAAGCAACATTATGCCTCAATTAACTAGAAAAAGAAAGACAAAGCAAGGCTTTCATGAAGAAATAGAAAATATGAAAAGACCAATAAGCACAAGGAGGTTGAATCAAAATTTATTTATTTTTTTTTTTATTAACAAGGTACTGTCGGGTCCCTGGTGTATCCTACACCTGAACAAACACTCAGAGTCCTGGGATTCTGAGAGTAAAGAGAAGACAAAGGAAGGCAGACACAAGACAAAGGAAAACTACAAAATCAACAATGGTACCAAGGAAACAAGTGGAGAAACAGAATGAGAAGTAGCTTAAAAACCAAAAGTAGGAGAGAGGTTTTGGTTGTGTTTTATTCTGTTTTGTTTTGCTTTCAAGAATTCAAGGCTTGGAAAGTTACAGCATGAAAGAAAGTGGAGGGACAGTACTTGGTGATATTTGCCCTGGGGAAGCACAGGAGAATGGGCATTCTAATAGGAAGAGACTATAAAGCTCCCAACAATAAAGCATCTAAACAGTCCTCCCCCCCCCCTTTTTTTTTTTTTTGTAATCAGTATTTTTTATTATCGTTTTGTAGGGTACAGTTAAGGGTTAGGTGTACAATTACGTTTCATTCAGGCACCCTATTGATAAGAGGTGTTTTCCCAGTCCCAGATGATATTAGCTACTGTTAATCCCCTCCCCCCCCCCTAATTTCCCAGTCCATCAGTCATTTTTTAAGTATTACATTGGATGTTCAAGGTCCATTATATGAGTGAAAACATGTGATATTCTGATCTTTGTTTCTGTGAGAGGTCACTCAGTATTATAGACTCTAGTTCCACCCAGGTAGCTGCGAAATCCATGATTTTGTTCTTTTTCATGGCTGCGTAGTATTCCATCGTGTATATGTCCCACATTTTTTTAATCCAGTCCTCTTTTGATGGGCAGCATGGTTGCTTCCGGGTTCTTGCTATTATGAATAACGCTGCGATAAACATACGTGTACGGGTATCTTTTTTATAGAGTGATTTGTGTTCTTCAGGGTATATTCCCAGTGGGGGGATTGCGGAGTCATAAGGAAGGTAAATATTTAGAGCTTTCAGGAATCGCCACACTGCTTTCCACAGGGGTTGCACTAGCCTACACTCCCCCCAAACAGTGTAGAAGTGTTCCCTTTTAAACCACAGCCTCTCCAGCAGCTGTTTTTTTTTGAGTTGTTGATAATTGCCATTCTGACTGGAGTTAGGTGTATCTCAGTGTGGTTTTGATTTGCATCTCCCTGATGATTAGTGAGGTTGAGCATTTCTTCATGTGTTTTTTGGGCTGCTCGAATGTCTTCTTTTGTGAAGTGTCTGTTCATATCTTTTGCCCATTTTATAATGGGGTTGCTTGTTTTTTTCTTTTCAGTAGTTTCAGTTCCCTTTTAGATCCAGGATGTTAAGCCTTTGTCAGACCTAGAGTTTGCAAATACTTTTTCCAGTCTGTAGGCTGTCTCCCTACTCTCTTGATGGTTTCTTTGGCTTTGCAGAAGCTTGTCAGTTTAATAAGGTCCCATTTGTCTATCTTCTCTCTTTAAATCCTGTGGGGTTTTGGGTTTTGTACAGGAATTGGATGCCCTTCCGATTTCCCTGAGAGTATTTCCTTCCTTTCTAATGTTCTTATGGTTTGAGGTTTTACATTTAGGTCTCTGATCCATTTTGGGGTTAACCTTTGTGCATGGGATAGATAGGGGGCCTGTTTCAATCTTCTACATGTGGTCAACCAGTTTTCCCCGCACCATTTACTGAATAGGTTCTCCTCACCCCATTGGTAGGTGGTGGGGGCTTTGTCGAAGATGAGTTGGTTGAGGAATTGAGGTTTTGCTTCTGGAATCTCAATTCTGTTCCATTGATCTATATGCCTGTTCTTGTACCAATACCCAAACTGTTTTTATGATTGTAGCCTTATAGTAAAGTTTGAAGTCTGGTATTGTGATACCACCTGCTTTGTTTTTTTTGCTGAGGATTGTTCTGGCTATTCTTGGGCGTTTGTGTTTCCATATGAATTCCTGTGTTGTTTTTTCCAGGTCAAGAAGAATGTTATTGGTATTTTAATGGGTATTGCATTGAATTTGTAGATTGCCTTAGGTAAGATGGACATCTTCACAATGTTGATTCTTCCGATCCATGAGCATGGGATTTTTTTTCACTTGTTCATGTCAGCTTTGATTTCTTTGAGCAGTTTTTGTAATTTGCATTGTAAAGGTCTTTCACGTCTCTGGTTAGGAAGATCCCAAAGGGTATTTCATTTTTTTTGTGGCTATTGTGAATGGAATTGTTTTTTTTATTTGGGTTTTGTTTGTTTATTATTGGTGTAGAGAAATGCGATTGTCTTTTGTACATTTATTTTGTATCCTGAGACTTTGCCAAAGGCCTTTATCAATGTAAGGAGGCCTTTAACAGATTCTCTTGGGTTTTCAAGGTACACCATCATATCATCTGCATAGAGAGATAACTTGACTTCCTCTTTTCCTATTTGAATACCTCTGATTGCCTCGTCTTCTCTGATTGCTCTAGCCGGGATTTCCCAATACTATGTTGAACAGGAGGGGAAGAGTGGCATCCTTGTCTAGTTCCAGTTTTCGGGGAATTGGTTCCAATTTTTGTCCATTTAGGAGTATGCAGGCTGTAGGTTTCTCGTAGATGGCTTTTATTATTTTGAGGTATGTTCCCCGTATGCCTAGATGTTAAAGGGGTTTTATCAAAAAGGGGGTGCTGGATTTTATCAAAAGCTTTTTTGCATCTAATGATATGATCATGTGGTTTTTGTTTTGACATCTGTTGATGTATTTAATTACATTTATGGTTTTACGAATGTTGAACCAGCCTTCATGCCAGGAATGAAGCCTACTTGGTCATGGTGAATGATTTTTGAGATGTATTGTTGAATCCTGTTTGCTAGGATTTTGTTGAGAATTTTAGCATCTATGTTCATCAAAGATATTGGCCTGTAGTTCTCTTTCTTTGTTGGATCTTTACCTGGCTTGGGTATCAGTGTGATGTTGGCTTCATAAAATGTTTTGGGGGAGGGTTCCATCTTTTTCTATCGCCTGGAATACCTTCAGTAGGATTGGTATCAGCTCCTCCTTGAATGTCTTGTAGAATTCTGCTGGAAAGCCATCTGGACCAGGGCTTTTTTTTGTAGGAAGTTTTCTTATTACGTAGTCGATTTCCTTGATTGTAATTGGTCTATTTAGGGACTCAATTTCTTCTTGTTCCAACCTAGGTAGATTGTGTGATGTCAGAAAGTCCTCCATTTCCTTGTGGTTTTCAAGTTTGTTTCCATACAAGTGTACATAGTAGTCTCTAATGATCTTTTGTATTTCTTCAGGGTCAGATGTGACTTCATCTTTTGTGTTTCTGATTATGCTTATTTTTTTTTTTTCTCGTTTTTTCTTGGTCAGTCTAGCTAGGGGACCATCGATCTTGTTTATTCTTTCGAAGAACCAGCTTTTTGTTTCATTGATTTTTCAATTATTTTTTTGTCTTCTATGTCCTGGATTTGGGCTTTTATTTGGTGATCGGGATTCTTCTGCTGAAATTAGGGTTTTTGTGGTCTTGCTTTTCCAGCTTCTTTAGGTGGCTTGTTAGATTGTGAATTTCTGTTCCTTCCATTTTCTTCATGTGTTTTTGTAGGGATATAAATTCCCCTTTACTACAGCTTTCAGGGCATCCCAGAGATTTTGGTAAGATGTTTCTTCATTTTCATTTGTTTCCAGGTATCTTTTGATCCCTGTTTTGATTTCGTCATTGACCCAGGAGTTGTTTAGCATCATGCTGTTTAGTGTCCATGTCTTTGTGGGTTTTGGGGGGACTTTGTTGGTGTCAATATTTATTTTTATTCCACTGTGGTCCGAGAAGGTTTTGGTAGAATTTCGGTCCTTTTAAATTTGCTTATACTTGATTTAGGGCCGAGTATGTGGTCGATCTTAGAATATGTTCCATGTGGTGATGAGTAAAATGTGTATTCTGTGGTCTTTGGATGGAGTGTTCTGTAAGTATCAATTAAATCCATTTGGTCCAAGGTCACATTGAGGTTCCGGATCTCCTTGCTGATTTTTTGTCCTGTTGATCTGTCTAGGGTTGTGAGTGGGGTATTAAAGTCCCAGTTATGATAGTGGTAGAGTCAATATCTTTCTTTAGTTTTCCAAGAAGTTGCTTTAAGAAGGTTAGTGCACCTATGTTGGGTGCATATATGTTTAGGATAGATATTTCTTGTTGATGGATTGAACCTTTTTTCATTATGTAGTGACCTTCTGTATCTTTTTTGATTTTTTAAAAGGAAGGATATTTTGTCTGAAATTAAGATGGCTACTCCTCCTTTCTTTTGTATTCCGTTCGCCTGAAAGACTGTTTCCCATCCTCTTACCTTGAGTCTGTGGGTGTCCTTTCTAGTGAGGTGAGTCTCTTGAAGGCAATAGATTGTTGCCTGATGATATTTTATCCATTTTGCCAATCTATGTCTTTTCAGTGGTGCATTTAGTCCGTTCACATTTAGGCTAATAATTGAAATGCAAGAGTTGATCCCTGTCATAAAGTTCTTACAGAGTTGTTACTGTTTATTTGTTGTCTTTCTTTTGGGGTTTTTGGGGTTGGTTCAGGTGTGTTTTTAATCTTTTGCCTGTACTCTTGTGAAGAATACTGATGTTCTTTTTTCTTTTTCTTCTGTGTTCAGTACTTTCTTGAGTGTTTCTTGTAGCGGTGGTCTGGTGGGAGCGTAGGTTCTTAGGGATTGGATGTCTGGGAAAAAATTTTTAAATTTTCCCTCACTAATGAAGCTTAGTTTAGCTGGGTAGGTTATTCTTGGTTGAAATTGTTTCTCTTTTTGTACTTTGAAGATAGGGCTCCAGGCTCTCCTGGCCTGAAGGGTTTCTGTGGATAAATCTGCTGCTATTCGGATTGGTTTTCCTGGTAGGTAGTCTGGCCTTTTTCTCTTGCTGCCTTTAGGATTTTTCCTTTCATAGCTACTTTGTTTAGGCGAATTATTATGTGTCTGGGAGTTGGTCTTCTCGTTTGTTGTCTGCAGGGGTTCTCTGAATCTCTTGTGTTTGAATTTTTTCATCTTTACTGAGATGAGGGAAGTTTTCTTGAATGATTTCATGGAATATTTGTTCCAGTGTGGCTTCTGTTTCTCTTTCTGCCTCAGGAAGCCCAATTATTCTCAGGTTTGGTCTCTTGAAGTGATCATTCATCTCTTGCAGGTTTTGTTCTGTCTTTTTGAGCTTCTTTTCTATGCTTTTGACAGTTTGGGTTAGTTCTGTGTTTTGGTCTTCGAGCTCTGAGATTTTTCTTCTGCTTGGTGATTCTGCTTTCCATGCTTATTAGTCTGTTGTTCATTTCCATCACAGTATTCTTTACTGCTGTCATTTCTGACAACAGCTCCTTCCTATTTTCCTCTTGTCTCTCCTCAATTTTTTTTAAATTTTCTCCATTAATGTTTTTATGTCTGGGTTTGTTGCATGTAGCCAGTCATTCTGGGGACTCTTCATTGTCTGTGTTCCAGAATCTGTTTTCTCATTGTCTGATCTCCCAGGGGTCTGTGTGAGCCCTATATTCTTCTTTTTGGGTTTTTTTTCATTTGTGCGGTTTTTCCCCTTCCCCACTTCTTCCTTCCCTCCACGTCACCGTCTTCTTTAATTTTGTTTTTCAGGGGTAAAGGGACTGGGTTTTTCTTCTGTTCATTCAATCTCCCATTCTTTATGTATGTCGTCTTACTTTGTTCAATTTTTAAGTTGCACTGTAGGTTGGAGGTGGTCCCTTTTTTCAGTTTTGAGATGTATTTAAGGGGAGAGCTGTGATTCAAAATCTGTCTGCAGGTCCTGCTGTTCGCTGACAGGCGTGTGGATAATGTGGAACCCACTTCCCCCTGCCCTGGGGTCTGTCCGTGCAGTGGGGCTGTAGGTTTACTCCCCTTTAGTCGCCAGCAGGTGGTGCTATCTCATCTGCTCGCCCCAGAGGGGGGGGGGCCCGGGCAGGAACAAGATGGCTGCCTGCCTCCGAGCAGGCAACAGAAGCCCACGCGAGCCAGCAGCACAATCTCAGACACAGGAGACCTGGCAGAAATCCCTGCAGACCCTCCCTGAAGCCGACCTGTGTGGATCTCCTCTCAGGCCGGCCCCGATGAGCTGTGCGGGCCGGAGCGCCGGGGCCGGGAGGCGGGAGCGCCGGGGCCGCGGGGGGCGGGAGCGCCGGGGCCGCGGGAGGCGGGAGCGCCGGGGCCGCGGGGGGCGGGGGCGCCGGGGCCTGAATCAAAATTTAAAAACTTCCCAAGTAAGAAAAACCCAGGAACAAATGGCTTTACTAGTGAATTCCTTATAAGTTTTTAACATAAAATTAACATTTTTAATTATCAACATTATTTATTTTGCAGCAATTTTACTTGTAATAGTAAATATATATTTACATTTCAACTAAGTGGTAAAAAAATCGATATGTAAAAATAGGCAGAGAAATGTTCATTTCAAGTTATAGGTAAGTCGGGCTATATCTGAAAAATAATTAGGCATTAATAAATCCTAATGGAATGTGACATTTTTGGTACCCATGCCTTTATTGCGACTTGAATGATAGTAATCTATTTGATCATGGAATCAAAATTACATTGAAGTAGGCATTCAGCTATTCAGCTATTTGAGTGCTGAAATAGAAGCCAAATATCAGATTTTGGTCAAATATCAAAGCCAATGCTAAGCTCCAGTGCATCCCTAGCCTGTGTTTATACACACACATTGTAAAAGATAGTGTAGAAATTTGTCTATGTGTTATATATCTTAAACCTGAGTCGGGTTCTCTTTACTTAAAAATTATTTGAGTAAAAAAATTTATATTATACATTTTTTAAGCAGATGTATTTTCTGTTTGTTTTTGTGCTTGGCTGATTAGTTTGGCTTACTGCAAATTAGTTGAAGTTCCTAAACATAAGGCTAGGTAATAATGAACTAAGGAGTATCTGGAATTTACAGAGATTAAGAAAAATTTGTACGAAAAGCAAAATTGTAAAACTTAAAAACACATTGGAAAACTTATAAAATTTACAGACTAACTGTTTTGGGGGGGAAATTGCTTAAATTATACATTTTAAATAAATTTTATTTAAGTGCCAAATTGGCAATACAGCCAAAGAGATCAGCATCGTTTTTCAAATATATGATTGTCACACTCTCTTGCTTTTAGTTTTAAAGCCTTCAGTGATAACAAGAATTGTGCTCGACTACGTGCAGAAGAATTGATGCTTTCTGTAACCTAGGATACTACTTAAAAAAAAAACTATTTTTTTAAAGCTATGTCAAATACCTTAGAGTGAATGAGTTAAGTTGGAAATTAATGATGAGTGTCTTTTCAGACTGTGAATCAGTTAAGCTTTTTGTAGGGTCATTAGGATTTCTTTTTTTTTAAAGAAAGAAATGAAATGAAATGAAAAACAAAACAAATACAACTCCTGTAATTCAAACACACATTCACAGACACACTTTAATTTTAAGAAGTCCCCCCCATAATTCTCTACCTGACTGTGACAACCAAAACTCTACCCGTTAATTCACAAGAGGTTTTCACCCTTACTATGCTGGCTGCCAGTTGATGTTAAAGATGAGTGCGGCAAAGATAAAAGCACTGCCTTTCCCTGTGCAGATCTGAAGACCAAGCATGAAGCTCTCCTGCTGTAGGGTCATTAGTGGTCAGTGGTAAGCTATTCTGGACAAACTGATAAAACAATCATTTTCTCCAAACTTCCCATAATTATATTTCACAGCTATGCTCAGCATATAATATCATACATTTTGAGACTTTGAACACACTGAACATAAAAACCTTAGAGGCACATACCAATACTTTTGTTCATTATGATACACTTCAACCATTTATAGCCAAAATATATCTGTGGACGTGGACACTGCGAATTGGTACTAAAACATCTCTTCATCTTCTCAGAATGATGAGACTCTCAAGGACAAAGCTCTTGAAAATGACTTGAAGAAAAGTATCAAATCTTATCTACTCTGTCTGCAGAAGATATTTTCCTGATAGTGGAGCTAAAATTTTCTGTTAAACACATGAATGAAACCCTCATCTCGGCAATAATAATAGGTGATATCTATTGAGAACTTAGTCTATGTCAGACTCAGATGCTGGCCATCAACCATCTCAATTCTCAAAACCTCTAAGTGTCTCACGTGTATTATCTCATTAATTCTCGCGTCCCTTCCGTGATGAAAGGATTAGTGTTACATTTTTGTCATGTGAGGGGATGAGGCACAAACAGGTCAGGTGATTTTCCTGAAAGCACCCAGCCTGGAAGTGGTTGGGCCAGGACTTGAACCAATGTGGTCTGATTCCACTCCACAAGCACCTCTGTATCTGCCTATGAGCTTAAGTTACCAAAGTTCAACTCCGTTTTTGAAAGGAATACTCCAAGGGGTGCTTCTGATTCCATTCTCCTGCAATCTTCTACATGCGTTCTGAAGTCATTATTTGTACGGATGATGACTCAGCCACAGTACCTTAGACTTGAGCAGAAAGGTAACCTTTGTTTGGCTTATTTATTATATCTGTGTTTATTATTGTCTGAACCTTTCAGAACATAAGCTCCAGTTCAGATTTTTTTTTTTACTTGAGGCATTCGTCGATACAACCAAAATATGATCGGTGCACAACTGATGTTCAAGAAGCACTGTTTAAACGAAGAAATAAATTTAAGGTAGAGAAGTTCTGAACAAGCAAGCCACTGCACCCTTGTCTTTCTATTGCCATTGTAAAAGCCAAGACAGGCCCTTGAGCCTCTATGGACTAAAATCGCCTTCTTCTACAAATATCCATTGTTTTGTATTGAAGCTAATTTTGAAATTTCAGTTGATATTTTAAAAGAGGATGGCATTTAATGTTTAGGAAAAGAAAATAATATGCATATGAAAGTTTGAGCTGCACTGCTGTAAGGTACCTGGAACAGTGCCAGACATCAAACAAGTGCTCAATAAATTCTGCTTGAACAAAGACACCTTAAGTACCATGGGGTGCCCAGGAGATCAGAGGCCAAATGTTGAATGGTAATCACTGGCAGAAGGTCACGTTAAATTCCATGCGGGAATATTGTGTTTATGGGAGCAAGTCAGAAATAAAATCAGCTAAGGCCTTGAAGATGCCTAATGACACCCGTTTGGGATCCAGACATGCTGAAGCAGAACGCCAACATGCTAGCAGGTTTGTAGCAGCTCTTAATAAAGATAATGTTATTGGAAGGTTTGCTGAGAAATGCAGAATTGTTAAAAGGTTAAAAAGTCACACTTTTCTGGATAATCTGAAAGGATCATTTTCTACTCAAAATTCGCTTTTTCCAGGCTTTTCTTTTATCATTCTTACCGTCATGTCTTACTCTTCAAGTATTAGTCTGAACACTCAAATGCAGTTTACTCTCTCAGATCTCTGCATTAACCCTGGTAGGACATTCTACTTCCCCTAGATAGCATCTTCTAAAAGACTGCACTCAAAGCTTACCCTTATTAGCCGTCATTTGGTGTCACTTAGAGGTCCATTCTCTTGTTCCCACAGTACTTTGTCATCTGATGTGTCCTGAGAAACTACAATTGGCTGTTTGCATGTGTGTCTAAGTACTACTAGACTATGAGAGTTCCTCTGAAGAAATGCCCTATATCTTTCATCTTTATGCCCATAATACAGAACCTAGAATCAGACACACAGTCTGTGCTCTATCAATGGACCTTGATTTTTTTTTCTATCTGCAAATATAGTATAAGCACTTTGAAGACGGAACAGTCTCTCTAGTGTCTCTGTAACTACCATAGTACTGTCCACCAGGTTTGGGACACAATAAGTGTTCACAGAATTATGTAGTCGTTCTTAGAAATTGACTAATGAGAGATTCTCTTTAGTAAGGATAAAATAGTATTTATGAGTGAGAATCACATTCCATAGAGCTGTCAAGGATTAATTGAAAAAGAACAGGAAACCAAGTACTTGGAAATATCAACGAATATTTTGAGGTCTTGCATACTTTTCCTGAAAAACTCCTACTAGTCATGTAAAGTTCTAGCCCAGTGTCACGTACTGCAGGGTACCGTCAGAGACACGCTCACCTTGTTTGCTGGATGTATGGCTCTTCTGCATTCTCCAGAATTCTACTCATACTTTTAAGACTGCTTTCATCAGGGTCCTCCCACAAACAAACTTTATGTATAAAAATTGTGTATTTATTCTTATATGTTTAAACTTCAGTAACTTTTAAAGTATTCTGTTTAAAACAATACACCTATGGAGACACTTTGTTCCACTGCTCAACAGTTCTTGAATTTGTCAATTTTGCTGCCTTTTAGTGCTTCTCCCGGTTTTTGTTTTACCCCTTTTGCATCAGCAAAATGTTTTCCTTTGAGGACTTTTTTTCATTCAGGGAAACAAAACTCACTCAAGGTGAGATTGGGTGAATAGGAAGGGTGGGGTACAGAGATCATGCCCCTTTTTGGTCAAAAACTGCTGAGCTCACAGCACAGGGTGGGCAGGTGCACTCATAAATCACCCATAATGAGATGGGCAAACATGTTGAAAAAAATCAAAGCTAGACGGGATTAAAAAAATGTGGCATATATACACAATGGAATATTATGCAGTCATAAAGAAGGACAAGCATATGGACTTTGCAACAACTTGAATGGATTTAGAGTCGATAGAACTCAGTGTTCTATCACAGAAACAAAGAACAGAATACCGTATGCTCTCACTCATAAACGAACTTTGAACAATTTCAGTACTACTTAGAAAGCAATTGGCATTAGTGGGAAACTGCCAGGGAAGGGGGAGTGGGATTGGCAGTTAAGGGAAACCTCTGGGGAAGGAGGGGCACACCCCAACAAGGGTACCTGCAACGTTTGTATACCTAACCCTGAATTGTACCCCACTTCTTTATAATAAAAAAAGAATCTCACCCTAAAAATTCACTGTAGCCCAACACAGCCTCTCACAAAAATGGTAGTGGGTGCCCTGATGCCAATGGGTTCCTAGAACACTTACCCTTGTGAAGGAATGTTGTACTAAAAGGAGTCCACCCTCCAAAAGATAATTCCAGTTTTGGGGAGGTCTCCCTTCATAGATTCATCGTAAATTCATTTCCTCTACCTCATTTGACAATCTAAACAACTTCCTAATTCTTAAATGTCTCCACTTTGTTGGCTTCCTTAACATCATTCTAACTTGGTTCTGCACCTAGATTTCTACTTCTTCTCAGCTTTCTGCTTAAGACTTTTTTCTCTTCCTTTCAATCACAATCATTCACGTCGTTTGCACAAACGGGAAAAATATTTGTTGAGACTTACTACATGCCAGGCATTAAACTTCTTGGGATGACATTTTCTGTGTTCTATGCCTTTAACAGTTGATTACAAAAGCATTTCCATTACACAAAGACACAGTTTTGTTCCTGCCTCCCCTTCTCTGGGCATCCTTCTCTCTTGGAAAATGTGTTCACTTTCATCACTTTCATGGTTTAAAAACTTACTTATAAGTGGAAGATATCTGCATTCATATCTTCAGCCTTGCACACATTGTTAATCTGTAATTGTGCATCTCAAATTTCCTCTTCAATTTTTCCATTACATTTCCCCATCTCTCAGACCAAATTCGAACTGTCCTTTGATGCTTACTTGACACCAGGATGCAAGAGACTCAATTTATCCTTAAAAACTTTTTGTCCCTGGTGTTTATTGACATAGAATTTCAGAAAGAAGGTTTTAAAAAACAAACAGATATGAATCATCTACTTTTAATAATATTTCTTAGTCACATCCATACCCAAAGAGCTCACACACTCACATAAATGCACAAAACAGACACACACACACACACACACACACACACACACACGTGCGCGCGCGCGCGCGCGCGCACACCCCAAGTCACCAAAGATTGGTAATTTTACCCAGTGCCCCAATGTGACTGGAAGAGAAGCAAAAGAAAATTTTGATTTAAAATAGATGACATTTCGATGATGTCTTTGACACCATTTCAAAGGCGCTATGTCCACCTCCCTAACACAAGAGGATACTTTGGGTTGCAGCAACACTTCTTTTGTTTGCAGCTTGGAAGATTGTTCAGGCCTCTTTGTTATCTCTCCACGCCAGCATGGAAATTTCATTCTCCACTCACTCTCTGGATGAGCTCATCCTTATTCATGGATTTGCACACCGTAATTGTAACTCCAGCTTCAGTTTCTCTCCTGAGCATCAGATTCATATTTCTGCCTATGCAATAGACATATTGCCTATGCAATGTCTCATCTAAGCATCTGAAATACATTGCAAACTCAAATATCTAAAAATGGACCTCTTTGTTTTCCACCTCTTATCTCAACATGATGCTTCTCCACCTTCCTCATATCAATAAATATTACCAATATTCACCCAGTTGTTTGGTCTAAAGCCCAGGAGTCATCCATGGTTTCTCCCTTTCTTTCACATTCCATTTTTGAATTCACTATCACATTCTGTTGAGTCTATCCTTGCATATACCTTGAGTAGTCAGATTGCTTGCTAAAACTTCCTCCATTGTCACCCTCATCCCAGCCACTATCATCTCTCACCTCAAATACTGAGGAAACCTCTAAATTCTTCCCCAGAGTTCACTCTTGGTTTCTACGGTCTACTCTACCCTGAAGCCAGTATAATAATTTGGGAATACAAATCAGTGTATGTGGCCCTTTTTACTACCTCACCCTTGCTGAAAATAATGATACTTAGAATAAAACCCACTGCCTCTAGTCTTAGCTCTGCCACTGACACAGTCAACGGTATCCACTCTAATCTTCCTGTTGTTAGTCAAATATGCTGAACACACCTTATCTAAGGATTTTCCACTTGCTTTTCTCCCAATCTGGAATGTTCTTCCCCATATGCATGGTATTGTATGTCTATGTATGTCACCACCTAGAGTTTTAGCCTTGATCACACTACCCAATAGCATTCCCCCTTGTCTATTCCCTTGTTTTACTTTCTTTCCTGAAGTGGCATATATGTGTTTACATTTATGTGTTTGCATGATAATTTTCTCTGTCATCTACAAGGGTATATGCTTTATGAGAAATTTTTTAATTTCTCCAGACATAAACAATGCTTGGCAGAAAGTAAGGGGTCAAATGTTGGTCAAATCAATGTACCAATGAATAATGCACCAGTTCATTGCCAATTGTGGAGAAGCTAGAGGGAGTATCTACCAGGTGGGCCAAGATCAGGCTGTCATTGGAGAACTAGAGCCACTCCAAGTAGCATAGCCAGAAAAACCAGACACCAATGACCATCTGTCTTAAAGAGTGAAAACTAAGGAAACTTCTCCATGTCCTAGGGGCAAGCACTGGACACTGACAGAGTATATAGGAAGAGAAATGAGCAAACAGAAAGGATCCAACAGAATTTCCAAAGGCTGATTGTCTTCTGTGATATATTGTTGGGAACAGTCCTAGGTCAAGGCACAAAGTCAGGTCCCTGGATGTCCCAAATGTGTTGGTCAGTCAGTTCTTGCTGATCTCATGAAGAAGGAGTCTCACCAACTCCAGAGAATTGTCCTTGGGTTAGCTTACCAACTGAAATGTTTGACCTATTCTCTCTTACACACATTTTTTTCTCATGCAACACATTTATCCCAATCTCTTTTTTCATTCATTTATTATCATGAAAGCATTTCTAGCACAGTATTAGAAGAGAACTTAGTATTTCAACTACTATTTGTTTTCTGCCAGCTAAATCAGCACTCTGGGCTGAGAAGATCCCAGGCTTTACTGGCCACAGGTATCTTTGAAAACTGGCTGCTTCAGAAATGTGTGATCATATAGGTGATCATTTTTAACTTAGGCACTTGAATTAGTTTCTAAGACAGTCATAACAAATTACCACAAATTCTGTGGCTTAAAACCACAAAAGTTAGTTTTTGCACAAATCTAGAGGCTAGAGTTTGAAGTCAAAGTGAGTGCTTAGTTCCTTCTGGACACTGAAGGAAAATCTGTTCCATGCTTTTCTGCAAGCTTCTGGTGGTTGTTGGCATCCTTTGCCTTTAGTCACATAACTTCAATCTCTGCCTCTGTCTTCAAGTGTCATTCTTTTCTATGTGTCTTTGTATTTTTGCCCTTTTCTTCTCTTACAAGGATTTGTCATTGGATTTCGGGCCCACACTAATCCAGGATGACCTCTCCTCAAGATTCTTAACTTAATTACATGCAGAAAAGCACTTTTTCTAAATCAGATCACATTTGCAAGTTCAGTGGCTATGAACATGTTTCTGAGGAGGGGTCATGATTCAACTCACTACAGCACCCTAATGCCTAAAGACTGAGTCCAGACTTCTTCCCATGACCCTAATACCTAAAGATTAAGTAAGTCCAAACTTCTTCCCATGGCCTCAGCTTGCTGTCCCAAGCTCATTGCTTGGTATCTGTAATGTTCCCAGCTGAATTTTGGAGCTACCTTAGCTCCACCGTCTCTCTATAATTGGAGGCCTAATGTGAATCTCAAACCTCATCTGTTCCAACCTGAATTCTTGGTTTACTTCTCAAATCTGCTATTCCCAAGTTTTTTCCAACTGAGTAAATGGCACCACGATCCACCCAATTTATGAAACAATTTTAGAGCATCCTTAAGTTTTTTTTTCTTTCTCCCTGATCCTTTCTAGTGCATCAGCATACCAAGTTTCTTCAAACTACATGACATTCAGTTTTTCATGTCTCCTCTTGGCTGGGGTTGTTGCTCACTAGTTACTTCTTTTTGATAACTTTTAAAGTTTTCAGGAGTACTGGCTATGTACTTCATAAAATGTCTCTCTGTTGGAATTTGTCTGGTGTTTTTCTCAGGATTAGGCTGGGGTTATGTGTTTTGGGAAGAAAGACCACAGAGGTGGTCTTCCATCACCTTTTCATCATATCACATCGGTCCCTTTTCATCTCATCATATCAAAGGTGCATACTATCCACATGATTTATGACTGTGGATCTTGACCTTGATCACCTGCGGAAGCAAATTTTGTCAGCTTTCTGCACTGCGAAGTTACTCTCCTCTTATTCCTTTCCACACTGTGCTCTTTGAAAGAAAGTCACGATGTGCTGCCCATGCTGAAAAGGTGGGAAGATATACTCCCTCTCTGTGAGGGCTGAGTAGGAAGTATAGTTTTATTTTTTAATAGGGTTTATTTTCTCCCTTCATCATACACCAAAAACACAGGTTGGGATCCTCATTGTCTAAAACAGTTTCCAGGACAGTTCCTAATAGGTGTAGGCTGTCACTAAATGTTACTGAAAAAATAAATTAATCTACTATGGTATATATCTACCAATATGTCTAAGACTCCACTCAAGCACTTTCATTGACCTAAAAATCTCTTCTTTCCTTTCCCCATATTTTTTAGTAAATTCTCACTCATTCCAAACTTAGTTATTCATCTGTGCTTAACTTTGAAGACATATTCGCATGTACGCTTGATTCTACTTAGCACATAATTGTATTATTGTGTACCTTACTCAACATTGCAAATGATTCTTCACATCACAGCCTACAGCCTAACCTGAGTCCCTAGAAGCTTATTTACTTTTGTGTCACCCTAATGCCTAGCACTAAGGCTGGGATGTTGCTTGCTGTTTCTCAATGTTTGCTGGTTGAGGGAGATTAAACTAGACAAACACTTTGAGCCTCACTTTCACAAAGTTGGCTTTTTCTAGCCTATTCCAGGCATGTAACATGAAGGAATCTAGAGGAATATTGGCAACATTTTTTTTTAATCACAGATACTTTATTAAAGGCAGGCTTTATTCTCTGAGCTCAGTCTATGTGATTTTATTGAACACAGACCTCAGCTTTCTGCAGTGGCCTGTGACACTAGACACTGGTTAAGGATGAATGGCAAAAGAAGTTTCCAAAATAACAGGACTGTTCACGAGAAGTTGTCCATGACACTTTTTCATTTCTGGTTACAGCACGGAACCCACAGATTTGAGAACATTCTAGAGGTCCAGAGTAACAGGAATATCAACTATTTTTTATGGTTTTCAAACATAATTTATTGCCTTTTCATTTTAACATTTTTTACTATTATAAAAGTAAACATACTTGAGAAAATGTGGAAATATAAAAAAAGTAGAGAAACAAATGAATCTTTACCCATAAAAATGTGTTCACTTTGAATAAATAAATTATTACTTTGATGTCTATATCCTTCAAGTATTTACAAGCAAACTTATAAAAGTTGAAATACATTTATATGTAGAACTTTATACCTTGCTTTTTTAGGTTACATTATAAAATAACTTTGTATCCGAAAACAGTCCTTTCATAGACAACATTTTAAATGACTGTGAGGCATCTCATCACATGGTTATCCCATGATTTTTCAAGTATTTCTCTATTTGGGGAGGTTCCAGTTCCTCATAATGACAAAATTTTCCCCCTAAATAAGCCCCAACGGTAGAGATAAGAATGAAAGCCTGAGGGAAGAGAAAGAGAATGACTTTACCAGACAGATCCTAGGAAGTCTCACCCAAAGTGGTAATAAGTTAACTGGACTTTAATATGAAACTGAAGCGGTGGGAGGAGGGTCATTCTAAATAGAAGGAATAACATCTGAGGAAATACAGAAGGTTAATTATCCCAGGTTAGAGCTTACTACCCTACAAGGCAACTTGTCGATTCTTTAATAATTCTGATTGGTAGAAGGGCCCTTTTTTTACACTAAGCAAATATTCTTTTTCAATATAAATTTCATGACTAGTTCTGTCTTCCATAACAGCATTGAATAAGTCTGTCTTCCTACGGTCTATCAACACTTTAATAATTTTGCAAATAACTGCCCAGTTTATCCCTAGACTCAGCTCATGCATAATAAGAGCAAAAAGAGACTTCAAAGGTCATCTACTTCAACCTTCCCGATTTGTAAATCACGAACAATTAGGTCTGGAACTGGACAATCACAATGACTGATGGCATACATGTTTATAAAATACATTGTATTTCCAGTTTTCCACTTCCAACATTCTGCTGTCTTTTCCCTATCAGTTACTCCTGTCCACATTAAATAATGAGTTTCAGAAAATACGATGAAGTGTAAAGTTTACTTGAGAGCAAAGCCTGAGGATGGCCACCCAGAAACAACAACTCCAAATGAACGGGGCCAGGAATCCAAAATGGGAGAACTTCTATTTCACTTAAACAGGGAAATTTTAGTAGGATTACAACATCTTTCATACACAGTGAATACACCACGGTGATTCCTGTACTCCAAGGAAGATTACTTTATTGTTGTGTGTGGAGAAGTAATGATCTAAGAGAGTCTTATGTCTGGCAATGCTTGGTCTTAATTACTTACGGTTAAAAAAAAAAAGCAGAGTTGAAGGCATGTGCCATGTGACTCAGGCTGCATAGCCACATTCTTCTCAAGGCTTAGAATAATTACAATTCCCAACAGCTTTAAGTTTGAATTAGTTTAAGTTTGAGCTATTTAATTTTATACTCCGAACACTCCTTGTTCAAGATTCTTTTCTGACCGCTCCTAGATCTTGGTCACCTTCTCTCAAGTTCGCCCCAGTAGTGTTTCAGTTCACCAGCATTGAACTATACACAAAAACTGAATCCTTGACAATTTTCCTAGATGTTCTACAGAACACATCTCAGCGCATTCTCACAACCACCTGATACTCCTCTCTTCACAAATGAGAAACCTGAGGTTCTGCGAGATGTACTACTTTGCCAAATCTTACAAAGATGGCAAATGCTGAGAGGGGAATTTAATTTCAAATGTGTCTATAATCCCTCTAACTCAACTACATTTGTCCTTTATTTGTTGTTGTTGTTGTTGTGGTTATAGTTGTGTTTCAAATTCCACAACTAAGGTATACCAGAACATAATTAAAATCCAGATATCTTGTTTTCAGTTTTTTTTTTCCTTTGTTACCCATATTATGGCATCGTATATAAGGAATCAATGCAAAGTGAGATTTATGTAATTCTGCATGGTCAGATTATAGGAATCATTTAAATTCTTCCATCAGCCATTAGTATGGGCATCACACTCTATACTTATATCTTAATGCTAACAAGTCTTTGCGTGTAGTATAAGTCTGACTCTGCGAGGATTCCTTTCTGTTGCTAGTGTCTTACTGAACCAGGCCAAAGACAGTACATGCCTTCTAATGCCAGGATTCCAAATAATCTCAACAGAGAAAGCATAAAGTGTTAAGTAGCAGGTTTTTTGACTTTTAAACTAGAAAGTGTTGTCAGCCTTAAAAGCAAGAGCGTCATAAGATGTTTGGTAAAATGATAAAGTATTACTGATTGTTTTCATTTTTTAAAAAGCCACAAGCTGTAATTAAATGTTCTCAACTTGATTTTGGCTCGCTCATGAAAAATAATCAAGGAAAAAAAATAAGTCAGTAGGAAGTTGGAGACCTTTCCAAAGACTGCAGGGACAGGACTTCTGAAACCTTTGCCAACATGCTCATTTGGGGAGCTCCAAAATGTGTGTCGTCTTCTTCCTTCTTCTCACACAGACATGGGCAGGCTGAATTTAGATTGGAAAAGCTTTCAAAAGTTACAGAATAAGACACTGATGTTTTGCAAACACAATGTAGGTGAAATATGCATTAGGTACATAACCATTTATCAGCAAATGGAAATACTATTTTAATTCATTTCTAATCAAAATAAAATTTTTAAATGCCATCTACTTATCATGAAATCTTACTTTTCTGATTCCTACTTTAGAAGCAGCTTGGTGCAATGGATGAAGATGCCAAAGTTGCAATGTGAAGTAAATGCTGATCCAGGTACCCTGCAAGATCAGTGTGTTTATTAGTTCACTCATTCCTTCATTCAAGAATTTTGTATTCAGTCTTTCCTCATTATCAGCCCTTCTCCTAGCCCTAAAGGCAGTGAACAAGACAGTTCAATTCTTGCTCTCAAGGCCCTTAACATTCTAGAAGAGGGAGGAGAGAGAAGAAACAAGAAAACAATTAAAGGAGCGATTTTCAACTAGTGTCTCTTACCCTAAAGACCATACAATGGAGTGATGTGCCGCATGAATAACTGTGATAAAATTGAAGAAAAGATTAATGCTAGGTTATTTTTTGGTGGAGCTGTCTAAGAAAATTTCATGGAAAAGAGTAATTTAGCTGTCCTTGGAATAATGGGTTTCTCATGTAACAATGAGACCTTATCACCTCAGGGAGAACAAGGCAGCCCTGGATATGTGGAGGGACCCATGCCTAGTCGGAGGTCACAGACATCTGCAACTCATGTCTCAAATCTATGAAATGGAGTCTACTGGCTTTACCTACCTCAGAGAGTTCACAGGAATGAAATAATGTTTCTCCCCATCTCCCCATGATTCTGCAGAGTCCACCTCTTTCCTCTTTTATATTATGATTGCAGGAATAATTTCATAATTGGTCTCTCTGCCTTCAGTTCCATGAAAGATCTTTCTAAAACACCATTTCCCAAATTATTTTGACCACAGCCCTCAAGAAGAAAAACTTACTTTGGGACACACATTTCACAAAACAACAATTACTCTTACAACTTGCAATGTATTTTATTTTTTTCTTCCATTCTATTTGATTCTATTCCCTTAAGAAAGCATACGAATCTGGGCATCTAGTTTAATTACATGACTGTAGCAGGTTTGAAACCTCTGTGTATAACTCCTAGACTTAAAAGAGAAATGTTCATGGGATTCCCTTAGCCTATTTTCTTCAAGACAGAGCTTAAACTCCTTAGCAGGTTGATAAAATCATGAAGATCTACCCTTGCCTTTCTCTTCCAGTAAGTCTCTAGTTCCAGCCTCATTACTTCGATTCTTGCCATCTCAAGCTGCTTGTGGATTCCAATCCTGTCCTCTAGTGCTTCTGCCTTTGCTAGTTCTTCCCACTTTTACGTAACTCCAATCCACTGTCGTTAACCATCTCACAGATACTTGTGTTAGGGCCTCCTGACTTACTTATACTTGAAATCTGAGGTCATATGGTATCTTTTGCGAAAATCAAACGGAAACTCCACAAAAACAACAAAAACACCTTTGTTCATATCTGCTAATCTGGGCTTGGTTTCCAGTTTATATTCTCTCACATGTTTCTCTGAGTGTAATTCTAGGGATGCCTTTATTCTAGTGCATTACAAATTCATGCCTTTCTCTGCAAATCCCTGTAGCCAAGGCACAGTCTAGGTTTTCATCTCCGTATTCTTAATTCCTGGAGCCCAACAGGCACACCATAAATGTTTTATTATTGAATACATAAGTATGTTAATTAATAAGCAAGCATAATAAACTCCTCCCAAGGTATAGATGAACTCTATACATCCGGATAGTTTTTCATGGCTAATTGTGAATCATCTAGAGATTTTGTTTCTCTTAATGTTTTCTGGTTCCTGAAATCTGACATTGTCAGCCGCACGCTTGAAGGATTTGTCAATCAATGTGTATTACCTAAGCATATTCTTTGATTCTATGATTGAGTGATAAGGTCCTGGAAGCCTTTATCTCTTCATCTTTATCTCAGATATTGGAAGCCTTTATCTCAGATAGTGGAGAATACATGTTGCCTTCTGTGGTGTTACATAGTAGAGTAAGGTTAACTAAATGGTCTTGTTTTAAAGTATCTTGGAGAGTTCAGTGTCAATGACAATTGCCAAAAGAATATGGTTTTCAAGTCCTTTACACAGTTAAGTGTTAAGCTTATAGAATTTTCAAAGAGGTAGTTCTGAGGCAAGGAAAGTTGTATTACAGGAGGGCATGCTAAATCTTCCTAAACACATGTAAAAGTCACGGAGTGCTTTTTAAAAGTGCAAATCACTGCTTTTTCAGAAAACAAAACTATACAAAATAGCATATTTATTTCTGGGAGTGCATATTCATACTAGTATGCTAATTCATAGATGAAATTGGTACTCTCTTTTATTATGAATTGAGTGGGAATTTCACTAGTGATTTTCCTGGGTGATGAGATGAATAAAATGGTGGTGAGACACATTCTAAATTTTTGCTTGCAAAGTGTGGAAAGGAGAAGAATTTTGTTTATTTGTCTGAGATTGGCTTACCTGGGAGCATTAAAAAATCAGTCCGTATAATGCAAAAAGATATCAGTCTTCCTTCCAAGAAGGAAAAAATAAACAAAAATTTGGGAATGAAACTGATTCTAAGCTGAGCTCCATTTTTTGCTCGTCATAGCTGACAGGTACGACGGTAACATCTTTCCATCACTCAACTGTCAGCAGCAGCTCAGCTTCCACGAGATAACGACCTTTGATGCAGGAACTATTGTCCTCCAGGCAGCGGGAGATGAAGTAGACCCCCAGCAACCTTGAAAGGAGGAGGAGAGAAATTGGTATAAATGAGAAAGAAAATGTTGGAAAAAGTGATATGTTTTCTTATATCATCTCTTCTCTTTTCTGTTTCTCTCTTCAAATACACACACACACACACACACACACACACACACACACACACACACAGAATCATATCACAATATGTGCTACTTCACAAGCTAGGTTGCCCCCTCACAATTTAGTAGAACCTAATCCTGGAAGCAATAACCCAGCAAATTCCCCAAATTTACCTACAATCAATGGAAGACAATTACACACCAGAGGGGGCTGGGGGATCTTGTTAGCCTCTGATAATTCTGCCTGTCACACATATTCTAGCAGAACAGAGAATGAGATGAAAAAAAATTATAATGTTATCTGTGCTCTGTTTTAGAAAATGCATAATACAAAGATTAACAGGAAGTTAGGTAGATTCCTGTACAAGGAGAGATGCTACTTAATTATGAAAGTTAAGGCAGGAGAGGACACTCTAAGCAAAGGAAATGGCATGAACCAAAGCCCAGAGGTGAACTTTAGCATGAAGTGCCCAGAGAACAAAAAAGAATTTAGAATGTATTGAACATTTTCTGTGTCTGTGGTCTGTAGATATGTATCATGAGGTATACAAGGAAGCATACGATCTCATATTTAAGTGCCAGATAATTCTTGGAAGGAAAATGACCAAGTGCATAATGAACAAATGTGGTCCAATCAGTATGAAACCGCAGAAGGAATTAACAGCTTTTAGATTCAAAAGTCAAAGTAAATTTTATTTTTTAAACCTCAAAAATAGGGAAAATGTATATATCACAGTGTAGGCGGAAGGCCTGCATCTCCAGCTGAAGGGACAACATGAACAGATACAAGTGTTCAAAGGATGAAGGGCAACCAATATTTAGAGAGGGTGGGAAGCAAACAGGATACCAGTCTAATGACAGCTGAGGATTCACAGTGCGAAGAAAAGGATAACGTAATTGAATGCGTGTTGGACCACATCCTAGAACACTTTAAATGTCATACAGAGGAGCTAATATTTACTGGAAAAGTGTACAGGGAACTACTGAAAATTCTTTAAAAATGAAGCTTGAGATAAAAATTACATTTTCACAATTAGTTTGATGATGACAGGCAAGGTCACTTAACAATTTCAGTGGATTTTGTGGTCATCTGATTTCATGTATTTTTAAAAAATGATTTCATATATTTTTTTTATTTCTGAAAATTTTGCGCTACTTTGATATGTGGGAAGCTCCTTTCTTGGCTATATATCACTGGCACGTTGCTTGTGCTTTATTGCTATTATTATATTCCATCTGTCATTTTGATGGGATTTTTGGATGAGGGAGAGGTAAATACATATGTTTAGTCAGGCTTCTTGAACCATAAACTCTGCATTTTTTACATAATTAAGGTTATTCTCCTCTGTATGTATTGCTTGCACATTTCACATTTCAACATAGCATTTTCCAATGTTAGTTTTTTAAAACTCCTTAAATATGGTTTTGATAGTTTTATGGTGTTCATAACACAGTTGTACTACAATTTACTTAGCTTCTTGTGGAACATTTAAGCTGTTTCTTTTATTTATCTATCTATATATTAACTTACATATTTGTTTCCATAGTAAAACTGTAACTCACAGGCAGTGCAGAATAGAACAATGACAGAATCTCTTCCCAATATAAAATGAATTGTAGAAAAAGATCACTGGTAAATATTAACTAGAAAAAGGTCTACAATGTTATTTTTTAAACTTTGAAATGTTATGAACAGCATAAAAGACACCAGGTGAGACAGTGGCTTGGTGCAAATCAGTACCATCTCCACTTCTGAAAGATGTACTATAGGAAGAAGAGACACCTGATAAATCTGAGGGCTCTGATCACAATCTCCAATTTGGAGAGAACTAAACTGAAGGTATAAGAAAACAACTCAGAGAAAACTTGAATGTTTTTCAATACTATGAAACCCTCCTAATTGGCCCAGCACCTTACCAAAAGTAGCAAAATGACAGTCTGTTTATTTGTCGGGTTTTTTTTAATTTGGGGGGGCCCCATGACTGACTGAGCAAACCAAGCAAAGCACAGGTTATACCTTTACTACACCCACTCACACGCATACACAGACATAGACAGACATGCACGCACATGTGCACACTTATCCCTGGGTAGAATAAACTATGGTACAGGACGTTTTGCGAAACTTAGAAAAACAGAACCTAAATTCTCCAACCAGTGTTGGATACAGTTATACCTACTGTACTCCAGCCAACCAGTGTATTCACAATAAAAGTGCATAGAATGAAATATAGATTACAGTTCAGAAGGAAAGATAAATGAGTTACATTACCAGAGCTGCTAATAGGTAGAACTGCTCATATGAAGTATTTAAAAAATTTTTTAAATGTGAATTTAATACAGTAAAAGAAAAAGGATTCAAAAAACGAGAAGAACACTGGATACAAAAATAAATGACAAATCCAATCTACACAAAAACATGATGCTAACAAAGATTTCCAACTGGGGCTTTAAGCTATAAATTAGTTTTGTAAAAATAATTAAATGGAATATGATTTAAATATTAAATAATGAATAACAATATCTACCTTGGCTTTGCACAGCACTATTCTAATTTTCTCGTTACCCACACTGCACTATTCTTAAGCTAACAAACAACAGAAAAAGCTTTGTAGAAACATTGTACAAAATATAAGCTAAAGGGAAAAGGAATGCTTTTTTAAAAATATCACCAGAAAACAAAATTCGGTACATACATACTACTGTTTAAACTATATCCTACAATTATTACCAAATAGAACATTCTTTGCTTACAACATCTGCATTCTGGATAATTGTTGGGAGCCAGCCTTGGAGGCCTGCCTGATTGACAAAGTCCAGGTGCGCTGAGGACCCCCGGCCGCACAGCAAGTCCACAAAGCAAGTCTTCCGTCTTTGCTGTTGGTACCACCGAAGAATCCATGCAGTCGTGGAAGAAGAAAATGGCATGTTTATGTGAAGTACTCACAGCTAACCTGGAAATGTCATGGTTCATTTTTCCATTTCCCACTATGCCGTTTGGCCTTTTCTAACATATGCAAGGGTTAAACTCTGAAGCACATCAAGAATGCTTTCTTTCACTTGGTTATAAGTTACTAGATATTGCTTGAGTAAAAAATGGTATAAGTATACTCACTCCTTATTTGATTTAGAATTATGTAGTTTAGTGTTTAGACATAAGGTTTTTTAGAAGTACAAGTTTATAGTAAGTTCATTATGAATTCATTATAAGTTCTAACACTTATCTAGAAGTTATGTAGGTGATTTATAACACTGTTTTCACTGACTTAGGATAAAGATTAATCGTTAAGGTTTTTACTTAATTCAATAGTTAAAACTCTAAGTTAACATTTATAGAGTGGGTTTTCACTGAACTCATAATATACTAATCAGACACTTTTATGTGAAATTAGCTAAAGACAGAAAGCAACCTTGGGGGCCTGGGAAACAATACTAAAAGCTTCTTTTGAGTTCTCTTTAGAAACAAATACTGCAGGATAAGAGAAAAGTAATGAAGACAGCTGGACAAGAGAGGCAATTACAAAGATCTGAAGGTCATAGAAGCCCCAGATGGGAAAACTACTGCTACATGAAGAACTTTGCACTTGGAAACTTTCTGGAGACATTTAAAGGACTGTAATTTGGGACTTTGGACTAAAACTATCATTTTAGGCTTTATGAATAAGACTCATTGTCTGAATGTTTATAGGGTTCCTGGCTTGTTTGTTGCTAAGACCACTAGATGGTGGTAACTTTTAGAGGATATGTACGTGAAGGAATTTTCTTTGTCTTGCCCTTATAAAAGCTTTCCCTTAGCTAACATTAAACGTCATCTGTTCAGGAAGCAGGTGTCCGAGTATAATATTTTCATCTTTCGCCTATCCGTCTCTCCTTCAGGAAAGCCCACGACCCTTGTGGGGCTGGACTCCCGCAGATAATAGTGACTTTTGAACTTTCCTTGACTAAAATAATGTTTTTATTTTCTTTTTTAAAAGTCCTTTCTGTGGTTCTCCTACGGCAAAGAAACAATAGGAATTTTGAAGCCTCTACCTTTGAGAAAATGAAACCACTTGTAGTTATAAATGTTTTTTTGTTTGTTTCAGACTGTTTACTAAGACATCATGATTCATGAGGCCAGTTTTGTGAATGACCCACTTTTAAAGCTCTAGTATATCATTTAAGACCAGTGCTACAAAAGAGAGGTTAAAATCTGAGGTTATTCTTGGTAAAACTGAGATATATAAAGCTTAAGCAACTTGCTCAAATTTAAATTAAATGAAGACAAAGCTAAGGCCAGAAACCAGATCTATCCGGCTTCCACATTCACATTTTCTTCTAACCAATTAAGTCAACTTCATTTAGCTTTCTCTCCTAGACTTCTGAAGACACACTGATGGGTTTGGCATGGCGTTCCTGGCAGTGATGACTGTTCCTGGGTAGTTCACGGCTGTCCTAAGGGAGTTATGTGTAATTGTCAGCCCCAAAAATAAAAAAGTTGAACATGTGCCCAAATCATGTAAAGTGAGATTACAGAAACACCAAAAGAGCTCTCAAGTTTACTACTGACATTCCCCCTCTAATTCTAGGCTTGCCATTCCTTGTTCATAAGAGGGTAGGTCGTTATAGATGAGCTAATAGATGTACCAGTTGCCGAGATGCACCCTGCTCTACTTTCACATTTATTGGCACAGATTCTGGAGCCAAACTGCCTTAGTTCACTAAACACAGCCTTAAAGGAGGTCTTGGGTTAGACAGCAGTAGCATAGGATTTTAAAATACTAGATTTGAAAATATACCTCCTTGTTTTCCCTTAAATGCAATTATTTTTGTGCTTAATATCTAAAATTTGTTTTGATTGCCTTAAAATTCTGAGGTCTTAGTTCAGTGATTTTTGAAAGACTACACTATGTATCATGCCAGAAAACAATAATGGGTTTCAGAACAAAATAGGCCTAGATTTGCATCTTAGATACCCCATCATTTGCTGGGGTCCTCAAGCAAAATAGAACCTAATACTACCCTGCAAATGTGTCTTAATAATTTCATTTTATGTTACACAACTATAAATGTTAGTTTTTTCTTTCTTTGCTGCCTAATTTCATGGCAGAATTCCCACGAGTGCTCTAAAGTTCCTAATAAATTAGACGGCAAGAGCCTGGTGCTTTTCACTAGTCACCCATATTTAAAAATTATTGACTGATTTTTTTTTCTATTTCTAACCAGTGAATTAGGTACATCAACAGTATATTTCCTTTTGCCCACCACCACCAGGGTACTTCCTCTGGAGCAAGTTACAAAGAGCAAGGTCATCCAAATATATGAGTTCTAAGAGTTATCCTAAGCTGTGCATGTGCCACAAATTCTGCAATTTCCAGCATGCCTGATATTCTAGCAGTGGAGAAAGTCATCAGAGACTTCTTTGCAGAAGCAAAAAAAGACTCCTCCTGGAGAATAACTCAACCAGTGGCAAGCAAAAGATTGGATGCAAAGACAACTATGGATCTGGGTTAGTGGGGACAAAGAAAACATGTTGTCTGCCACCAGATTGTCTCACTGTCGCCCAGACTGGAATGAAGTGGCCGCTTCCAGCCACCGTAGCCTCGACCTGCTGGGCTCCAGTGATCCTTCCGCCTCAGCCTTCCAAGTAGCTGGAACTACAGGAGCACGCTACCATGCCCGGCTAATTTTTTTTATTTATTGTAGAGATGAGGTCTTGCCTGCCCAGGCGGGTCTCGAACCCCCGGGCTCAGGCAATCCACTCACCTCAGCCTCCCAAAGGTGCGGATTGTCCCAGCTTCTATAGACCTCTCTGCCCAAGGACGATGGTGAGGGGTCCATGACAAAGGCACAAGGAAACTAAAAAGGCCCTTTGTCGTAAAACTTGACAAAGCTCTAAGAGCACATGATTGTGTTGCCTATAAAACAAGATGCTACCTCAAGTGAAGATGACAACTTTTCCCCACAAATGGGAGGTTTTACAGCACATGGACATAAAGAATAAGACAGGAAATCAAGCTGTAGAATATCAGAGGACATCAACCATCTGCGTATCAACGCATGAGTTATGGGAGGAATGCTGTGGAAGATATCAGAGTGGCCACCATAATAAGAGGAAAAATATGAGGGATGCAACACCAGAAACACATGTGATATTTCTTGGGGATTTCTGAAATCTACGGTCTTGAGATGCTGCAACATGAATGAAGGTAGGGACCAAATTATCTTGTTACCATCCTTTGACCCTGTTTATCCCCAAGTGGAGGCAGCCTGGGAAATATGCATTTTAATGAGTCTGCTACTCTCCATTTTCTATGCTTGTGGCCTTGCCCTTTGAAACTAAATAGACTTCTTAATGTTAAAAAATATATTACATTACTTTCCCTGTGGGAGGGGTTTAGAAGGCTTGGAGCGTAAGAGCTGTTTGGTCTTCTGAAGAGGTAACTAATTAAATCTCTTTCTGTATAAAAGAAAAAAAAATTAATCTGCCTCTAGGTTGGGAGATATGAAATGCAACCTAAACACAAACATTGTGCTGGATTCCCTCTGCTTGAAAATAGCAGGCAACAATAAGGGTTCACACTTTTTCAGCCCAACCACATTCTCTAGGAAAATGTTCCAAGAGGTTGACATTTTTATTGTCCTTAGAGTAGGATGTAAAAAACAATAATCTCTTTTCACTCCTAAGGTAGAGAGACATGGAGGGAAAATAGATCAGGATCATTGCAAAACATAGATTAATATCCATCCATTCATTCGATTCCTCCTCTTCCTCTCTCTTTTTCTCTCTCCATGCTCCTTTTCTAAACCAGTCCAATTCAAACTGGCCTGGCTCTCATAGAAACCCAAATAGTCCTTCAGTTGTTCTGTAACCCTGATCACATCTTATCACCTAATAGTTTATATCTAAAACCGTTACCTTCATTTTACTCTAATCTCCTCAGCACTTCACTTGACTGTGAGCTTCTACGTCTTACTGATTCTTCAAAGTCCCTTGCTCACAAATGAATGAGGATTTTTCATTAATCAAGTTAGTAAATGGGCTTATGTGAATGTAGATATAAGCAAATTTTAACTATAAACAATATGAAAGACCTTAGAAGACTCAACGATGAGTCAGGTGCTCCACACTTATTTAGAGCAGCTGGTTAATCCAGTCTCTTCAATTCTCACAGGTCGGAGGCTTTGTGTTCAAAACCTTTTCATTATTGCTCTAAATTCTTTTGTTTTCCACTTCACATTCAACAGTGGGACTTGGAATATGGAATGCCCCTTCCAGCTTCGCTCAAAATTTCTTCAGCTTTCAGTGTTCACTACCACAGAGAACCCAGAGCTGTTCCTATTCACATGTCAGCCACATCAAACAAAGCGCTTCCTAAGTAGACACTTAGGGGATATTTCCAGTGAAGGGAAAATTGCCATAATGCTGGTAAATGGGTAAGCTGCCACTGTCAACGGGAGGGAATTACGGGTGAGAGGATATGCTTGACTAAGTGCAAAATCCATTTAGACACAATGCAATTAAAGACGATTTCTTGGAGAGACCCCTTCAAAAACGAGCTTGTAGGAGAATGGAGTCAAGCACCCCGTCTTTGCCCAGGATGGTTGTGAAGGGTGACACTGCCAGGTAAGGGGCAAAAGAGAGAAGAGCCCGCCTCATTTCGCAGGTGAGTGAGGTTCTGGCCTCTGGCTTCTCCTCATTCACTCTTCCTTCAGGCCTCTGTGCCCCACTCTGCCTACTTGGGTTCATACTCAACTTAATCACTTCATGGGGGTGGCGGTGAGAGAGAGAGAGAGAGAGCGAGAGAGAGACAGAAAGAGGAAGACTCTGTTCACTTCACCTGAAATAGATTTAAAACTCTAAATTATCCTACTTGTTGGTGTCCATTCCCTTCTAGTTTCTGCAAATCTGTGCTCTTAAAGGGAAATTGATGGCGTAGTGTTTGTTGATCACCTACTATGTGACCAATATTAAGCTAAATGTATGAAAAGCAATTACATTTATTTCCAGGCTAAAAAATAGTATTTTCCTAAAATACTTTTTACTTTTAAAAAAGTAAAGCTACCGACTCTAGGCTTTGTATTATTCTACCATGTGCTGCCAAATACATCACTTAATGGCCTTTCTTATAAACCAGTTATTTATTCTGCAAGACGTTCCTCATCCTCTTCCTTATCACTCAGCTCCCTGCAATGTCCCCTGTACTACTGTCTTCCTCAGCTTTTGACAGGGTTTTGCTTCTCCATTGTCCTGAGTCTTTGACATCCAAATCAGAGCATCTTCTATATTCTCGCTTAAACTTTCTCTCTTTTCAGCTCCTGTCTTTTTGCTTTTATATAATGATTTAGATCCCTTCTTCACCCGTTGCTTAATACCTACCGGTCATTCATATTTATTGGACCTGGTTGTGTTCCAGGTCCTGCGTAAAATACTTTCTTGAAATATGTTATTTTATGTTCACTTATAGCTCACTGATACAGGCATTATTTTCAACCCAAATTACAGGTGAGAAAATTCTGTGCAGATGAGGAAACTTAAGGGGTTGTCCAAGGTTCTGTGAGAGCCAGAACTAAGATTTGACTTCATACTCCCTCAAAAGCATCATTTTTCTAGAACATATGGTATCTAAAATATGCTAATCATAATGAAAAATATACACTTGTATATTCAGTTACCCTATTCTTATCTTGTCAATGGATCTCAGTGTCTAATTGGGGGCAAATTTATAATAGTGAATACTAGTATACAACCACATTAAAAGAGGAGGCATTCTGTCACTGAGTAATTTCAGGGTACTTAGAGTCATTGTCCTAGAGACATAAAGATTCCATTTTTTGTTAATTAGAGGCATTGTGTGTTAATCTTTTTTTTTTTTTTTTGCGGCTGTTCTTTCCCCCATTTTAAACCTGCCCCATAAGAATTGCCTTTTAACTAAAACATTTTGCACAGAATACAAGATGTATATATATGAAAGGAGATTAACAAATATTAATGACATGTCCTCTAGGGAAGGTGTTACATTGGGGTAGTTAATCATTATTTATCTCCCCCAGGTACCTTGGCCACAGGCATAAAAATGTCTTAGCAGGGAGGATTTAGCTCCTAGGTAGGGTTGCCAGACTAACCAAACGAATACACAGACCACCCAATTAAATTTGAATTTGAAGTAAACAATTTTTAGTATGACTATCCCCCATGAAATATGAAGGGCATCTCTACAATAAAACACGATTACTTGTTTGACTGCAAGTTCTGTATTTTATCTGGCAACCCCACCTAAAGGGAAATCTAGGATTTTTTTTTCCCTGTCCCTTATTACTAAGTATCTTAGTAGAAAGAAGTTAGCCCATAACATATGCCACATATGAGCATCACAATTTCATCTGGTAAGACAGGCATTCACAATTTCATCTGGTAAGTGCAACTGTCTCTGCTCACTAGTGAGGGCGACCACGGGATGGTTTGGGGGAGATATTGTGAATCAACCCTTCGTGTCCACCCACTTGAGTATGCAGCTGCTGCGAAAGTTGTCCTGCTTTCACATTATGGGTCTCCACTTCCCTCACTCTGCCTCCCAATTCTACTTAGCAGAACAATGCCTGTCATCTTTATGAACACACAGCGCACACCTCATTTAGGTATTCTGGGAGGTGTCAAGTGTGGATCAGACACAAACAGTGTGTCAGACTCCCAAGGCCTGAAAACAACTAGCAACTATTCTTCTCCAACACAACCTTCTACCCCCATGAAAATGGTTTTCAAAAGCATTTCTTTTCTATGGAGGCTCATGAATGTTCAGACTTGGAAAGGCTCTCTGGTGGCTTATTGTTGTTGTTTGTTTGTTTTTTGCCATCATAGCTGCCAGATATGTTGCTGCTGCACCTGACCTTCCGTGCTGCAAAGGGGAAGGGGGTTTTAAAAGTGTCCAGGGACTTGGGGAGAGAGAGAAATGCCATTTCAGGTCTTGGTGTCGCCCTGGCATTCCTATCCGTTCATCGTTCTCCACTGTCTTTGCAATAGTCATCAATTAGATGTTCAATGAACAACAATATATTGAACAACTGCTAGGTCTTATTACATTAAGTGCTGGGGATATTAGAAATAATTAGATTTAGTTCTTGACACCCGGGAGGCAACAGAGACGTGTAATCAAGTAAAAAATAACTCAGTACAGTAAGTGCAATGAAAGAATCAAAGACAGGTGCAGGATTTGTGGAGCCAGAAGCTTAACAATTTGAGGTTTGTTCTCAAAGAAAAATAATACAAAATGAGCTTGAATGTTAGTGATAAAAATTCCAAAATCACAAAAAAAGAACAAATATCATAAGCATAATAAAATCCAGAGAAAGAGTATACTGTTTTGATTAGTTAACTCACTGACATATCTCTATAATAACTTTTCTCTACATTTTTTGGCTGCAAATTCTTTGATTGCCTTTTTGTATGACATCAGTTTTGTAGCATGAATATCTATGAAGAGAATAGAAAGATAATTCAATACTGCTTCAGGCAACTTGATCCAAATTATTTTTTTCTTATTTTTTGATCGTTTAGATCATTACTTTTAGCTGCACAAGTTGTTGTTGGTAATACCTTATAAATCTGAGGGATTTCTTTCATGTTTGAGGAAAATACATTAAGATAATTTATTTTACAGACTATGGGATTTGGAGGAATTTTCCTAGACTAGCTTCCAGCTCCTCACCTCTCAAACTTTGTTTCTCCTTGGCTACATACACATGTTTTTGCTGGCACTCAATGACTCCTTTGTTTTGTGACGTATTTTGGTCTCTGCCTTTTTGTTATGATGCCTGTTGATGTGGCATGGTGAGTGATTTGATCACTGCTGGAAGCTATACCTACACTATCTACTGAAGCAACAACTGAATAACTAGAAATATGCCAAATTGTGTTTCTGACTCAGTCTTCCTTTGGTTGGAACCTAAAAGTATCCATGCCCCACCTGCACCATTCAGTGAGTGACCAAGAATGTCAGAAGAAGGTAGACTAGAAGGAGGTACAAGATTGCGGTCACCTACATAATGAACATTTGCATACCTAACCCTGAATTGGACCCCACATCTTTAAAACTAAAAAAATATGCAAACTAGTGCAACCTCTCTGGAAGATAGTGTGGCGATTTCTGAAAGAACCAGAAATTGACATCTCCTATGACCCAGCAATTCCCCTGTTGGGAATATACCCGGAGGAACTCAAATCATTCTACAAAAATGATACATGCACACATATGTTTATTGCAGTTCTATGCACAATAGCAAAAACATGGAACCAACCATGTTGCCCATCGAAGCTGGACTGGATTTAAAAAATGTACATACACACAATAGAATATCATGCAGTCATAAAGAACAAACACATGGACTTCGCAGCAACTTGGATGGTTTTAGAGTTGATCATACTCAGTGATCTATCACAGAAACAAAGAACAGAGTACCATATGTTCTCACTCATAAGCGGGCCTTGAACAGTTATAATACTATAAGAAAGCGATTGGCAGTAATGGGAAGCTGTCAGGGGAGGGGGGTGGGATTGGCAGTTGAGGGAAACTGCTAGGAGAGGGTTGGGCATGTCTCATCAACAAGGGTACCTGCATAATCCACGTTTGCATACCTAACCCTGAATTGTACCCTACATCTTTAAAATAAAAAAATTAAAATAAAATAAAAAATAAATTTAAAAACCTGATTTTTGTTCATATTTTCAAAAAAGTATTCTTGACTATAGTCATCACTCTACTACGTGTATACATATCAAAAACACTATGTTTTACACCTTAAATAGATGGGGGTTTTTGCAGTTTAAAAAATAAACTAAGCAAACAAAATTGAACAGGTATTCTTTGATGTGTGCTGTTCTGGGCTGCACTTGATGTGGCTACAGCTTCTCTACTCAGAGCTGCGCTGTGAGCAGAGAAGGCAGCATCCTCGGGGTAGGGGAGGGCCCCCTCCACAGAGAGGTACAGCAGCTACACTGCACCCCCACCTGCAGCAGGAGGAGGAAGAAGCTGTCAGATGCAGGCTGTGGAGGAGTTAAAGCTCAGACCCAGTTCTAAGAGCCTCTGCTGTCCATCTCAGCTCTCTCCTCTTCTTCCCAACCAATTGTTCTGCAGGCTGTAATTTCTTGTTTTGATCTCCGGGGACGTTTTCAAAGCACATACTCCCGGCTTGTGTGTCCAACAAAAAGGAAAACACACGGTCCCCTGACTCCCTTCTGCTGTCCTGCTATGTTTCTTTCTCATTTTTGTAGCATTTTCTAATATTGCTCTTTGATTTGTGGCTCGGATCTGGCTTCCCTCTGAGGATTGCCGCTGCTTTTGCTCGTTTTCTCAGTTTGAGTTTTAATTCTTACTGCATTGGGAGGAATTTCTCCAAGGATAGTTTCTGGAGCCAGTTTGGAGAACTGATCTTTTTTTGGATGGTTTTATTTTTTTATCACTAACAAGAAGTCCAGAAATCTGTGCCTAGGTGTCCCTAGCCAGGCAGCCCTGCTGATTACATTCTGGGACCATGCGCCCCTTTGCCCCGTGGATCAGCTCCATTGGGTACAAATGACAGTTTCCTACTGGAAATTCAAATTTAAATTTAGTACAATAATGAAAGGAAGACTTCAGAAAAATGGAAAAAGCAAAAAGGAATAAGATAAATCTTTCTGAAGCAATAAAAAACAATATCAAGCTTTTGAGAGGCTGAGGTGAGCAGATTGCCTGAGCCGGCGGGTTCGAGACCTGCCTGGGCAGTGAGACCTCATCTCTACAATAAATCAAAAAATCATCCAGGCGTGGTAGCGCATGCCTGTAATTCCGGCTACTTGGAAGGTTGAGGCGGAAGGATCGCCGGAGCCCAGCAGGTCGAGGCTGCGGTGGCCGGGAGCGGCCACTGCGCTCCAGTCTGGGCGACAGAGTGAGACTCTGACTCAAAAAATAAATTAATTAATTAATTAAATAAATAAAAAATAATATCAAAACTTCAGAAACCTAAAGATTCAGCTTAAGGGACTCCTCGTCTTTGTTGCTTTCTTGGCCTCTTTTAACCCACCCCAGGTCTCTCTCTTGAGTATCATTTTTATATTAAACATTGATGCTGTAAGGTATGTTAAACATTGTCCCTTTCTTAGCTAACATTGTAACTGAAATAAGGATAAGAATTGTCACTCTTAGCCCTGTCATATGTGGAAAGAGGAAGTCACTGTATCTGTTCAGATCGGGAAAAAAGGACAAAGACCATCCAACAGAAAATCCTCTGGGCTGTCACTTCCTGTGATGCACTCCTGGTCACCAGGAGTGATCCAGCAGGGCCTGGCTGCCACATTTCAGGAATATTCTCCAGGAAGTATCTGTGGATAGAAGATTAGATGAAATGATAAAGTCCAATTTTAATGCAGAAAGAGGTTCATTAATAGTTTTAGGTAACTTGAAATCAAATAGAATTATGAATTCAGGGCTGGGCATGGTGGCTCATGCCTGTGATCCCAGTACTTTGGGAAGCTCAAGAAGAATTGCCTGAAATCAGATTTGAGACCAGCCTGGGCAACAAAGCATGACCTCGCCTCTATAAAAAATAAAAACTAAATTAGCCGGGCATTATGAAACACACCTGTGATCCTGACTACTTGTTGGGAGGAGCCAGGAGTTCCAGGCTACAGGTATAGTGAATCGTGCTTGTCCCACTGCATATCAGCTGGCAACAAAACAAGACCCAGTCTCCAAATATATATAAACTTTCAATGAAATGTTCTAATTTGCAGAACTCCAATCACACTCTAATATGGATGTTTCATTCAACAATGAAAAAAATTGATGTTAAACATACACACATGAACTCAAAAGCAATTCGGGTTTGGAATAAAAAGATCAATTTGTTCATAAATGATTAAATTAAGTAAAATAAAAAAAAATTTGATGGTCACTACATTCAATCTGAATTAAACCAATATTTTTCTTAGCTTGATCCTGTTTGCTTAAAAAAAAACACTAAGACCTATGTGACACCGTGGGTGTGCTTATTGAGTGGGATAAAGTTCATGAAGATTCTGACAAAAGGCCAGGTGCAAGAAAAGGGCACAATTAAAATTACTGTCTCCCTCCTTCACCTACCTTGAATGGTTCCTGGGAATATGAGGTCTTTTGGTGCAACCTCAGACAATGTGTAGGATGTATCTGTAGTTCAGTTTGTTCCTCCGATCTGCAAAGGAATGATATTCTTCCTATTCACAGGTAATATTTCCTCAGAGATTTAAGCCTCTTGGGTATAAAAGGGATCCTGAAAATGCTAGGTATTATTTGAAAGAAGCACTTTCTGCGATCATCCTACATATATTCAGAATGTGGGAGCATATTTGGCTGGTCTTCGTGTGGTTCGTGTACTGGAAGTGTGGGGAGACCATGTTGAAAGAAAGGGTTGTTTGGGCAGGAATGAGTGGGTTATATAAACACAAATGGTTGGACAAAGACAGAAAACAAAATCTCTGTACAGACTAGCCTAAAACAACCACAAAAAGGAAGTCTAGGCCACGTTTTGCACAGTGCTCCCTTCCGTTTAACTCACTCCATAGTGACTGGCCTCAGACATAAACTCCACACAGTGCCTAGCATGGCAGCCAAGGGCCTCCCACTCTATGTGTGACTTGGTGACCTGTGTCTTCCTTCAGTACAGGCTTTGATAGAGACACAGGGTGACTGACATTACAGAAGATGGAGAAAGTCGTTGTCACCCATCACCTCATTCATTCAGTACAGTCGCCAAGCCTACTGCAGCGGCGTGGATGGTAGTCAGAATAATACACACTATGCTCCAGACACAGTACTCAGCTCCCTGCATATATTATATTATTTCAGTTATACTTGGCCCCATTACTGTTTCATTTACAGATGAGTTCCAGGAGTCTGAGGTCTCAGAGGATTTGCCTGAATATAGCCATAAATTGCAGCACCAGGCATCAAACTCCGGTCACTGTGACTCAAACTCTTCTGTATTCTATTAGATCGTGTCCTCCAAGAGAAAATTAAATTAGTAGAGTCATCCAGTCTCAGTACCAAAGGTCCCATACCAGGATTCCACCATATCGATTTACTTCCACTTAACTTTACCCACACCAAAACTCATATATTATTTGTACATGTTACAATCTATCCAAAATTGCAATTTAAAAAGCTACTATCTCACCCAACTGATTCTCTCTTAAGAAAGGACAACCTCGGGGTTTCTTTCTTCTACAGAGTAATAGGTCTCAGACGATTTGTTTAAATACAGATAACTTCTAAAACCCTCTTCTAAAAATTTTTTTAATGATTTTTCCCCAAGTGTTCTATGCAAAATTATTGTATAAGAAGATGATTGGAACAGCAACAGAATTAATTTTGAAATGCTTCCTGGAATTAAGTTTTGGTAAATAATTATAATGATAATAAAAATACTATTAGCTAAGCCAACAATGAATGCTTGCTAAGTGGAAGTTAATTATGGGGTAAACATTACTTGTATTAGAATATGATTATGTCATTTTGCTAAATATGTATTTTACAGCTTTGTTTTAGTAAATGAATATTCATGTAAAGTTCAGGGTTTTCATGACTTCATTTCTAGCTTCCTTTGCCTATTCTTGTTTTGCCACCCACAAATTTCTCTGAACCCAAATATCTACAAGTACATGAAAAGTTATACAACTCAAAGGTTGGGGGCCAGGAAGCTCGGGCTGTATCTTGACTCTGCTATTTACTTAGACTTTTGACCTATTTAAATTAAATTATCTGTGCCATAGCTACTCTTTTGCACAATGAAGACAAATTTTCTTTCTTAACTCCACCAGGATTATTATGAAGATCAACTGAAATAAAAGTGATTCTGCAATTATACAGATATAAGGCACTTGTTCTCAAACAAAACAAATGAGCGAAGACAAAGGACATAGTCATATACTTCTAACCTCTGCTCTACAGCTATATGCAATGGTTATCAATAATTCAGCTTGCCCAGAATTGCTATATTCTTTACCTCAATTATAATACAGCGTTGAATAAAAATAAGGTCATCTTTCATTTGTTCTTGTATATAGACAAGTTTATGACTCAGGTTGATTACTTCAAATGCTCCATTAAATGTCCACAGGCTCACAAATCCATTCAGAATTCAAGAAATATAGCATATTTGTAGCTTTAAAAATAATCATATGTACATAACTAGAAACTTTATGGAAGGTTAAGCGAAACACCAAGACCAGTAAGACCATCAGGTATTTAAATGCTTTCAATCATCCAACGTAGATTATAATAATCTCCTATGTGTCTTGCCTTGGAGCAAGTGCCGGGAGAAATAATGTTTGCCCCTGATCTCAAATGGTTTATGGCTTATAGGGCAACATAGGCATTAACCATGTACTCTTACAAATTAAGGTAAAAATTACAAAAGAAAACTTGTTATAGAGAGAAGCACACAGCATTATGAGAAAAACTTATTAATGAAAAAGTTTGATTTGGTTGGGAAGGTTCAGAAGTCCATCTCTGCATCTCTAAAGAAGTGACAACTAAGTCTAGCTCTGAAAAATCTGGGTTAACAAGACATAGAAGGGGAGAAGTAGAGCATCTGAGGGATGACATGATCAGATTTGCATCTTTCAAACAACATATCTGGCAGCAGGATTACTGTATTGGAGGAGAGCAAGAATGTATATGGAAAACCAATCTAGAGAATCATGTAGCTGTCTAATCTGAAGATGATGGTAGTTTCTTCCCAAAGAAATCAGTCTGAATTGGGGAGCAGGTAAGATGGCGATGGAACAGGTGGGAGTGTGAGTGTCTCTGCAAAAAAGCGTGTCCATAGAGACTGTTCGCATGAGCGGGTGTGTGCCAGTGGGTGAAGGAAAGTCTGTCTGAGGGGAGACTCGGGTGCATGCACCCGTTGCTCTCCCCTGGAGGTGAATGCAGCCCACCACTGTCCTGAGATTGCAGTCCCCAGTGCACAGGATTTTCTGCCATTCTCAGGGCTCTCTTGAGAGGAGACAGCAGAGAACGCCTGCTCATCACCACCTGGCACTTCACCCACACCATCACCTGTGGCAGCAGACCAGGCCTGAGTCCTAGGAACTGTGGAGAAGGCAAGGCATGGAAATCTGGAACCCAGCCCTGCCACCGGTGAGGAGACGCTGATTGGCACCGTCTCTAGGCAGAGACCAGTGATGCCCCACCCAGCTCTGTCCAGAATCCAATATCCAATCTGGGACCCAGAGGCTATCTCTTCATCAGACTCTGAGAGATAGATTCCTCTCCTCCCATGTTGGAACAGGGACAGACACATCAGATCTGAGTAGGAGACATGACAGTAGCAGCAGCAGACAACGAGTTGGATGAGTCCAAATCTGATCCATCCTCCTCCCACACTAGTCCATGGGACACCTGACCTGGGCTGAGAGCAACCCTATCAGCCTGCATGGAGAGCAGAGGAGATGGGCTGGAGACTGGAACCTCTTGTTAACACAGCAGTGGCAGCAGAAAGGGACCCAGAGTTACAGAAATGGCTAAAGAACAAGCTTCTTTTTTGTTTGTTTGTTTGTTTATTTTAGTTTTAGTTTTTATTTCTTCTCTCTTTCTGTTTCTGTTTACATTTTTGTCCTTGCTTTGTTTCTGTTATTTTATTTTATTTTTTACATTTTCTATTTGTGTATGGGTATTTTTGAGGGTGAGTACATCAACAGGGGTTTTTTGTTTGTTTGTATGATTGTCTGCATGTTTTTGTTTTGTTTTGTTTCTCTGTTTATTCATTAGTTAGCATGCCTGCCTGTTTTCTCTCTTCTCCTTATCTCTCTCTCCACCTTTTTCCCTCTTCCTCCTTCCTTTTTCCATTCTTTTCATTTTTCTTATCTCATTTTCCTTTCAGTGGGCAAACACACACCCCTACTGAATGGACAGATTGTAAGGCAGTGGGAAGTGTGTTCCAGGGAGCCCACACACTGGTCAGCAGATACTGGGATTTGCAGATAGCTTCTGAAACACATCTCCCCCCTTAATTAATTCTTGAAACTGCAAAAATCACAACCCCTCACCCCTAGTTTTAAGTTTCAAAATTGAACAAAGCCAGAGAATCTACATAAGGAAAAATAGGAGACTGAGAAAACAGAAGTAAAAGATATCCTCCCTATCAATGAACAATAGAAATAAAGAGGAGGTTAAAAAAAAGGTGTTGGGGGGGAGCCTACACAAAGGAAGAAAAACCAAAGGAAGAATAAGTGTCCCATACAGACTCCTGGGAGGACATCAGAGAATACAGACTTCAGAAATCAAACAGTGAAGAGCCCCCAGAATGACTGGTCTCAAATCACAAACCTAGATGTCAAGATATTAATAGACAGAATAAATAGAAATGAAAGACAAAAGGAAATATTGAAAGAATTGATAGCTGAGATAACAGCAAAAAAGAATTCAGTGAGTGAAATAAGCAACAAACTGATAAGCACAGAAAACATAATTAACCAAGCAGAAGAATCTCAGAGCTTGAGGATCAAAATATGAAACTAACCCAAACTATTAAAAACATAGAAAAAAAGCTTAAAAAGACAGAACAAATCATTCAAGAGATAAGTGATTATATCAAAAGGCTGAACCTAAGATAAATTGGAAGTCATGAGAGGGCTAGAGAGACAGAGACCACACTGGAACAAACATTTCATGAAATTATCCAAGAAAACTTCCCTCATCCATCATACATGTGACCACTCAAACACAAGAAACTCAGAAACCCCTGCAAGACAACAAATGAGAAGGCCAACTCCTAGACACATAGTAATTTGCTTACAAGAAGTAGGTATAAAAGAAAAACTTCTAAAGGCAGCAAGATAGAAAGGACAGACTACCTATCGGGGAAGATCAATTAGAATAACAGCAGAATTATCTACAGAAACACTTCAGGCTGGGAGAGATTAGATTACTCTTCAAAAGTCTCAGAGATAACCAATTTCAGCCAAGAATTACCTACCCAGCTAAGCTAAGTTTCATAAGCAATGGAGAGTTAAAATCCTTCCTAAATATTCAATCCCTAAAAGTTTACAGTGCCTCCAAACCAGTTCTACAAGAAACACTTAAAGTATGAAACACAGAAAGAAGAAAAAAAAGAACGACAATGCCCTTCACACAAATACAGGAAAGAGACTGAAAACACACATGAATCAACTCAAAAATCAAAAGAAAGAAAACAAGCAAGTGAATAAACATCAGCATCAACAACAAACTCTGTAAGAACCTCATGACAGGGATAAACTCTCGCATCTCAATAATTAGCCTGAATGTGAATGGACTAAATGCATCACCGAAAAGACGAAGAATGGCAAAATGGATAAAATATCATGAGGCAACAATACGTTGTCTCCAAGAGACTCATCTCACCAGAAAGGACACTCACAGACTCAAACTAAGAAGATGGAAAACGCATTTTCAAGCGAATGGACCACATAAGTAGCAGAAGTTGTGATCTTAATGTCAGCCAATATGCCCTTTAAGCTATCAAAAATTTTAAAAGATATGGAAGATCACTACATAATGATAAAAGGTTCGATCCATCAACTAGAAATATCCATCCTAAACATAGATGCCCCCAACATAGGGGCACCAACTTTCATAAGGCAGCTTCTAGGTAAACTAAAAAAAGATATTGACGCTAATACTACCATAGCTGGGGACCTAAATACCCTTCTAACAACCCTAGACAGATCATCAAAACAAAGTAGCCAACAAGGAGATCCAGAAAGTCAACATGACACTTGAGCAAAAGAACTTAATTGATGCCTACAGAACACTCCACTCAACAACCACAGAATATGCATTCTACTCATGACCACATGGAACACTCTAAGGTCAACCACATCCTTGATCACAAATCAAGAAAAAACAAATTTTATAAGGTTGAAATACTGCCATGCCCCTTATCAGACCACAGTGAAATAAAAATAAATATCAACGCCAAGAAAGTTCCCCCAACACCACAAAGACATGAACACTAAACAGCATGATGCTGAACAACTCCTGCTTCAACAAGAAATCAAAAAAGAAATTAAAATATTATTGGAAACAAGTGAAAATGAATAAACATCTTACCAAAATCTCTGGGACGCCGTGAAAATAATTCTAAGAGGGAAATTCATATCTCTATGAACAAATATCAAGAAAATGGAAAGGCCACAAGTTAACAGCCTAAAAAACCACCTAAGGAAGCTGGAAAAGCAAGACCACCAAAATTCTAACTTCAACAGAAGAATCCAGATCATCAAAATAAAAGTCCAAATTCGGCACATAGAGACAAATATAATACAAAAAAAAATCCAATGAAGCAAAAAGCTGGTTCTTGGAAAGGAAAAAAGAGATTAATGGACCCATAGCTAGAATAACTAAGAAAGAGAGACAAAAAGCCTGAATGAACACAATCAGAAATGCAAAAGATGAAGTCATAACTGACTCCAAGAAATACAATAGATTATCAGAGATTACTATGTACACCTGGATGAAAACAAACTTGAAAACCTAAATGAAATGGAGGAATTTCTGACATCACACAACTTCCCCAGGTTGAAGCAAGAAGAAATCAAGACCCTAAATAGACCAGTAACAACCCAGGAAATCAACTATGTAATAAGAAATCTACCTACAAAAAAAAAAGCCCTGCACCAGATGACTTTCCAGCAGAATTCCACAAAACATAAAAGGAGGAACTGATACCAACCCTACTGAAAGTATTCCAGGCAATTGAGAAAGATGGAACTCTCCCCAAATCATTTTATGAAGCTAACATCACATTGATACCCAAACCAGGTAAAGATCCAACAAAGAAAGAGAACTACAGGCCAATATCCTTGATAAGCAGAGATGCTAAAATTCTCAACAAGATTCTAGAAAACCGGACCCAACAACACATCTCAAAAATCATCCACCATGACCAAGTAGGCTTCATCCCTGGGATGCAGGGCTGGTTCAACATCTGCAAGACCATAAACATAATTTAATACATGAACAGATGTTGATGTATTTAATCAACACATGTTATTAGACGCGGAAAAAGCTTTCCATAAAATCTAGTACCCCTACTTGATAAAAATCTTCGAACATCTAAGCATAGATGGAACATACCGCAAAACAGTAAGAACCATTTATGAGAAACCCACAATCAATAAACTGCTAAACAGACAGAAATTGGAATCATTTCCCCTGAAAACAGGAACAAGACAAGGATGCCCACTCTCACCCCTCCTGTTCAACATAGTTTTGGAAGTCCTAGCTAGAGCAATCAGACAAGAAAAGGAAATCAGGGGTATCCAAACAGGAAAAGAGGAAGTTAAGTTATTCCTCTTTGCAAACAACAAGATTCTATACCTTGAAAACCTAAGTGAATCTGTCAAAAACCACCTTGCCAATCTTTTTCTTGTAGTATTATGGTAGTTGTTCAAGGTTCACTTATGAGTGAGAACATGTGATAATCAGATCTTTGTTTCTGTGACAGATCACTCAGTATTATAAACTCCAATTCCATCCCTTAACTGTACCCCACAATTTTAAAATCAAAGATATATATAAATATTTAAAAAGAAAATTATAAAGCAGAAAACATAAAAAACAAGCAAAACAAAACAAAAATATCTTTGCACTGATAAAGGACTTTGGAAAAGCTTCAGGGTATAAAATGAATGTACAAAAGTCAGTTGCATTCCTATACACCAACAGTTAACAAACAGAAACCCAAATAAAAAACACAACCCCATTCACAATAACCACAAAAGAAAAAAAGAAATAACTTGGCATCTTCCTAACCAGAGACATGAAAGACCTTTACCTTGAAAACTACAAAACACTGCTCAAAGAAGTCAAAGATGACAAAAAAAAGTAAAAAATATTCCATGCTCATGGATTGGAAAAATTAACATTAAGATGTCCATTTTACCCAAGACAATTGGCAGATTTAAACCAATACCCATTAAATTACCAGTAGAATTCTTCTCAGACTTGGAAATGACAATACTGGAATTCATATAGAAATATAAATGACCACAAATAGACAAAATAATCCTTAGAGAAAAAAAAAAGTAGGAGATATCACACTTCCAGACTTTAAACTTTATTATCAAGCTACAATAATCAAAACAGCCTGCTATTGGTACAAGAACAGGTGTATAGACCAATGGAACAGGTTAGAGATTCCAGAAACAAAACATCAATTTCTCAACCAACTCATCTTCGACAAAGCCTCCAACAACAACCCAATGGGGAGAGGAAAATCTATTCAGTAAATGGTGCTGGGAAAACTGGCTGACCACATGAAGACGATTAAAACAAGATCCCTACCTATCACCATACACCAAGATGAACTCTAAATGGATCAAAGACCTACATGTAAAATCTCAAACTGCAAGAACCTTAGAAAATGCAGGAGACATCCTTATAGAAATTGGAGCGGCAGCCAATTCCTGATCAAAACCCCAAGTGTCCATGCCATAAAAATTAAGATAGACAAGAGACACATGGGACCTCATCAAACTGACAAGCTTTTGCAAAGTAAAAACACCATCAAGAGAGCAGGGAGACAGCCCAGACTGGGAAAAAGTATTTGCCAACTATTTGTCTGACAAAGGCCTAACCTCTAGGATCTACAAGAAATTCAAGTGTGCTAAAAAGAAAAAAACAAACAGCCCCATTACAAAGTGGGCAAAAGATATGAATAGACACTTCTCAAAAGAAGACACTTGAGCAGCCAACAGCTACATGAAAAAATGCTCAGCCTCTCTAGTCATCAAAGAAATCCAAATTAAAACTACACTGAGATACCACCTAACTCCAGTCAGGATGGCCACCATCAATAACTCAAAAAATAACAGCTGCTGGAGAGTATGTGGCAAAAAGGGAACACTTCTACACTGTTGGTGGGAGTGTAAACTAGTACCGCCTCTGTGGAAAACAGTTTGGCGTTTCCTAAAAAATCTAAAAATTAACCTTCCATATGACCCCTCAGTCCCCCTGCTGGGAATATACCCAGAGGAACGCAAGCCATTCTATGAAAAAGATACCTGTACATGCATGTTTATTGTAGCACTATTCTCAATAGCAAAAACATGGAACCAACTGTGCTGCCCATTGAAAGAGGACTGGATTTTTTAAAAAGTGGTACAATGGAATATTACACAGCCATAAAGAAGGACAAAATTATGAACTTCACAGCAACTTGGATGGAGTTAGAGTCTATAATACTGAGAAATCCATCACAGAAACAAAGAACTGAGTTCCACACGTTCTCATTCATAAGCGGATCTTCAACAATTATCTTAATACTATAAGAAAGGTATTGGCAGTAGTGGGAAACTACCAGGGGAGGGGGGCACACCTTGTCACCAAGGGTAACTGTATAATGAACATTTGTACACCTAACCCTAAAATGTACCCCACATCTTTAAAATAAGAAATTTTTTAAAAGATGATAATTTGGAGTAAGGTTTTGAGCCAATTAGTATGAATTTATGCTGACATAACAAACAACCTCAAAATTTCAGCAAAATCATAAAAAACAAAACAAACAAAGGTGTATCTACCATTTATCCAGTGAGCCAAGGTGACTGTCCAGCATGGCTGTCTTCCAGGTATAATATTTCAGTTTGCTTTGATCACTCTATCTGCAAGCACTTACCCAAATCCTAGGTAGAAGAGACAGACTGGAGAGTTGTACACTGATTCTAAGTACTTCCTCTAAGTGACCACATTATCTTTGCTCACATTCCACTGGGAAAAAACAAGTCACGGTGCCATGCATTACTTCAAGGTGGTGAGGAATGCAGCCATGATGAGAGAAAAAAAGCCAGCAGTTGGTCCGTAGTGTTTATTTTAACCCAGTGGCTCTCAGTTGAAAATGATTTCTGGAAGTAGTTTCAGTTATTATAACTGAGTGATTCTTACTGGTATCTAGTAGGTAGAGGTCAAAACGCTGATAAACATCTTACAATGTACAGGACAGCTCCACAACAAGTAATTATGTGACCCAAACATCAACAGTGCTACGATTGGGAAACTCTGCTCTGGCCCCCGTAGTCAACTGAAAATTTGATGGATGATTGCATTTTCCTTGCAGTTCTGAGTCATGGAATGTATACCATATGTGGTTCTTTGCTGAGCTTGTTAAGTACTAAGCCAAGGATCTGAATCACAGACTATCTAAGATGGTTCACTGAGCGCTCTGTACTTGATGAAATGCAGCTGCATTGGGCCATGGACACTAATCGCTTATGCCTGACAGAACTGTATGCTTTCAAGGAAGAAAATGCTAAAGATGCCATGGTTGATGGCTTCTCTGAAGTGAGGACATCACACCCTCTCAGCATCATCTCTAATGCCAAGTGCACAGCAGGACTGAGGCATTGGAAGCTGATCCTGGAGGTCATCGTCCCTAGCACAACATTATGACTTGTCTTAAAGCCTTTCTTAATGCTACATAAATTTTGTGCCAAGTGAAGTCTATTGTATCTTGTAAGTGTGGTCCTGTCAAGGCCACTGCTTCTAGTTGGAGAGAACACACTGCAAGAAAACTCAAATGCTTAGTAAGCAGCAGTAATATCCACTGCAAGAATTTGGAAATGAGACGAAATGAATGAGCAGTTTTAAGAAATAGTTATAAAGTGTTGCGAAAATAACCATTGTTCCTTCCCAACATCTATTTTGCGCTACCTTTTTGCCAGTAAAGACTGGATTTTGCTCAGGTCCCTTCCCTTCTCTATGCTTCGGGGTAATCCGGTTCCAGTTCCCTTGCCAGTAATTGATTTAGGCATGGACATGTAATCTAATTCAGGCAGATGATATGTAAGGGAGAAGCCACTGGGAGGCTTTTGGGAAAATGTTTCTGCACTCTTAAAAAAGGAGATGCTTAAGAAGATATGGCCTTTTTATCCACTGGGCATTGTTGAAATTGTGTGTGAAACTGAGATGTGAGAATCTGCAGTAATCTTACAACTATAATAGAAATAGTCTGAGGACCAGACAGACTTGTTAAAGATAACAGAGAAAGGTGGAGAAGAATATTGGTTTTGACTTAACCATCCAGAGTATCTTTTATTCTAGGACTTCTTCTTATTACTTGACATTTAAAAATTCAATTTTAAATAAATTTAAATCAATATATCTTTCTGCTACATGTAGCTAAACCATCTTATGTGATATGGAATTTAGAATCTACTGGACTGTGATAGAATGGATACAAGGAAAGAAGAAAAGGACACTTAGATTTCTGGGTTGGGATCAGCAGGGACTTGATGGCCTTAATGGACACACCAACCCTGGAAGAATAGAAGGTTTAATTAGGAACCTAATAATTTACTTTTTGGATATCTTGAGTTTTAGGGTAGATTTCAAGTGTGCACTTATACAGATGAATGTATCTACGATTCAGAGAAGAGATCTGGAGTGGAGATATCCGTTTGCAAGTCATGGGGGTCAAAGGTGATGATACGTGTGTATAGGTGAGCTAGCCTAAAGGATATGCATAGGGCCAGTAGCGTAAGGCCAAGCCTGCGAAACACCAGTGTTTTATGCTAACGTCCACACAGAGAGGGGTAAGCCTGTGAATCTGACCAAGAGCGGTAATCAAAAAGGCAGAATGAAACCAGGAGCATATTGTGCCACAGAAATCCAGAGAAGAGAGAGTGTCATGAAGGAGGGAAAGTTTGACAACGTTAAAAGTCATAAAGGTTAAGAATCAAACATTTCTTTGTAATTTAAAAACATTAAAAAGTAAAAATTAAATTTATAAAAATTATTGCAGTTTTATAGCATACATTTTTTTCACATGCTTTGTCTCTTTTGAGTCTGCACAAATGCAGAAATGAACGGAACAGTTGTCGAATCAATTTTACACAGGGACAGCGAGGCTTCGATATGTTAAGGGAATTACCCTTGCAATAATGAGGTAGCCAAACTGGCATTCAGACTTGCTGTTGACAAACTCCTGGTCTACGGCTTTTTCCATACTTCCCCCAGACACTTTGCAGTGTATTCTGTTGCCAGCCATGGTGAATCATTTGTAAGTCCCCTAGTAAGAAAAAAATAGAAACAGACAGACAGAAAAAGTAGACATATATTAAGCCCATGACATTCCAGGCACTGTACGACCTACGTGAAAAGCGGTGTTCTTGACGCTTCTTTCAACGATACATCTGCCACATCTCAGCCAAGTACAGATAGAGTCAGTTTTCTGACAGGGTAAGAACTGCTATGAGTGAGGCAGATGGAATGAGCTATGTCTACCATTTGGTGGTGGAGGGAGGGGCTTTACTCGTGTAGCAAGTGAGCCACATTACATCCTTTGCAAACACGTGTTACCTATGCTCAAAGCAACACTGTAAAGTAGGTATTGATATGTGTATCTGTTGCTAAGGCTGCCACTAAAAAAGTGCCGCAAACTGCGTGGCTGGCTTAAACAGCAGAAATGTATATTCTCACCATTCTCACCATTCTGGAGGTTAAGGTGGTTCATTCCGAAGGCTGTGAGGGAGAATCTGGCAATCTTTAGAATTTCTTGGCTTGCAGAAGCATCTCTCTGATCCCTGTCTTCATCTTCTCATGGTGTTCTGCTTGTGTCTCTGTATCCAAATACCCCCATCCCTTTTTTTTTTTCTTTTTGAGTTGGAGTCTCACTCCGTCACCCAGGCTGGCGCGCAGTGGCATGCTCACAGCCACCCTAGCGTCGATCTGCTGGGCTCAAGCGATCCTTCACCTTAGCCTTCCAAGCAGCTATAACTACAGGCGCGCACTACCACACCCAGCTAATTTTCTGATTTATTGTAGAGACGAAGTCTCACCATGTTACCCAGGCTGGTTTCCAGCCCGCGGGCTCAGGCAATCCTCTCGTCTCAACCTCCCAAAGTGCTGGGATTACAGCTTTGAGCCACAGTGCCCGGTCCAAATTCTCCCCTTTTTAAAAAATAGCAGTCATATGAGATTAGAGCCCATCCCAATGGCTTCATCCTAATTTAACCAGGTGCATCAACAATAACTCAATTTCCAAATCAGGTCAGATTCTGGGGTAACAGGGTTTAAGATTTCAGCATATAATGTGGGGTAGGAGGGACACAATGTAACTCGTAGCAGCAAACTTCTCTTAACAATGAGTAAAACTGAAATATATGATTAGCTACTTATGTAAATACAAACATCTCTATACATCTGTATAGGTAGACGGATACACACATGTGCATGTATATAAGACCTCAAGATTCCTGGGTCAGAGAAACACAGAACATGGTGTACTATTCACATGGGAAACAGCAACCAGAGCAGCACCTTTCCTAGGTTCCCGTGCCTTCAAGCCTGCATGGCAACACAAGGAGGGCAGATGTCAGCTGCACACATACTGGGATACACACACCTCAGGAGAAAAGCAGCAAAATCGGGAGACTCTGACCTGTGAAGGTTCTGCTTACACATCTGTCCATTCTACTTCCTAAGGAGAAAGATTCCTAATTATCCTGAAATGGTCGTAATTCTCCTCCAGGAAAGAAGGGAAAAGCATTTCTTGGCCTCTTACACTGAACGATGAGCAAATGTCTCTAGAGAGAGGAAGAGGACTTAATCCTCACTATCCCGGGACTTCTGCGGGGAGAGAGAGTCTCTAATCTGTCTGGAGGGTTACCTTCTCTTTAGTTTCCAAGGCTATTGACTATCCAAATTTGCCTTTTGCTTAGAAAGGCTGGACCGTGCAGGGACATTCGATTTCTCATGTCTCATTGTCTCCCAACAGCTTATCAAAGGGTTCAGTTATGAAACTGATTAAATAAATAACTAGGATAATATCCATATTGAATTTTGCATATAATCCTAAAATATTTTTAAGAATTTAATATATTGCATTTTAGTAGCTCGTTTTTAGATCTGTTTTTTCACTAGAAGCTAAACTTCGTGAGATCCTAGACCAGGGATTCTCTTCTAGTACTGTCAATGCCCAGCAGAGCAGCTGGTAGCTTATAAGCATTCAGTACATCATTGTCTAATTACTGTATAAAACAAAACTCTTTACATATTTTTACTCTATACCTTGTATGTATTTATTATCCTTTGACCTTTTTTTAAACTTGGAATGTTTAAATGTTATAATTGATCCATCATTTATCTTCCTTCAATGGCTTTATTATTGCACTGATTTAAATATTCTGAAGACTTTTTAATCTTCAAGTATCATTCTTTATTTATTTTTCTTGGTACATTGGCTCTCTTTATCTGCTTTTTATTCCTCTTTAATCTCCTAAACCAAACATTCACGTTATTATTACAAATGTTCCAGGTGCTTAAAATTAAGTTAAGTGAATTATTTTTGATTGGAGAAAATGCTATTTTTCAAAATCCAATTAACCTGCTCATTTAAATAACCTCTGCATAAGAAGAGATATGTTTCTTTTCCAAATTAAAAAGAATTGAACTTTTTTCAAGTCTCTCACAAGTTTTTAAATAACACCTTGAGATAATCTCATTTTTATTCATATTTTGGCATTTTTAAAGTATTCCTGGAATTATAATCCTAAATAATATTTCATGTATATGAAGGTCTATATGGAAGTGATTGTCACTTCTTGACTAAATTAATAGTTGCTGAACATAGCAGCCTGGGCTGTTTTCAACCCATTTGTCACATGACAGCCTGCCCAGGCTGGATTTTTTTATCCTGCCATGGTGCGCTGCACAGAGCACACAGCATGGAGAGACCACACTCTGCTTCTACAAATGCAACTCCAAAGTGCTATGGTAATTACATCTTTAAATAATGGTCTTTGCTTTATTTATTTCAGGTTTTGGACTTAGGCCTTTTAAAAGACCTAAATAGCATTTATTTTAATATAATGACACTTTATTTGTAATAAACCTAAGAACAAAAATAGGGCCACTGACAGCATGTATAATGACTTACATGCTGACCAAAAGCAAATAAAAAATAAGAGTAAAAGTGGAAAGGTTTACCAGAGATAATATGGTCATGGACATTTTGTCAATTGTTCCAAACTCAAGGCACATATATGAAGGAAGAAATAAATTTAAAAGATATGTTTAATTGTTTAGGGGTCAGTTTAATAAGCCTTGAACTTACTATTATTCACTTAGTTTAACTGAAAACATTGTATGAGTTCATGCATAATATAGATTTTTATTCCCTGCCCATAGTTGTAGAGGGAAAAAATAGACTTCTCTTGTATAAAGCTAACAATGTATTTTATTATTATTTTCATTTGCTACATAATAATTGTACATGTTTATAGGGTACCTGTGATATTTTGACATTTATAGACAATGTGTAATGATCAAATCAAGGTAACTGGGATATACATCACCTCAACCACTTGTCATTTTTTTGTGTGGGGACATTCAAAATCCTCTTCTAGTTATTTTGAAATATACAATAGCTTATTATTAATCATAGTTACCAAATTCTGCTATAGAACACTAGAATTGATTCCTCCTATCTAAGTGTAAATTTGTACTCATTAACCATCCTCCCCTTGTCTTCCACCCCCGTCCCCCCCACCGCCCCTGACTCACTTACCAGCCTCTAGTAACCACTATTCTACTCTATTCTACTCTCTACTTCTACGGAAACAGGTGACAATTTTAGCTCTGATTCTAAGGTAGGGCTACAGAGGAGAACGGGGCTCAACTCTCATGTCTTACTTGGAGCAGGATCACACAATATTGTACTTGATTTCTCTAAGAGTCAGATACACTTCAGTCAAATAGAGAAAATGATTTCTACCTTAAAATCTGTTGTGGATTTATACACAACGAGCCTGGCATAGCACCTAGACCACTGTAATCATAAATATTTGGTGGTTACTACTAGTTGAACTGGAAGGGGAGTGCACTGGAAGGTAGTGCCAATGCTTTGATTCTTTGTCTTTCAAATAAAATGGTCATGATGAATCTGGTCTTTCTCATGCATGGACAAATTAAATAGCAGCATAAGTAATGGTATTTCACATGCTGCAGGAATGTATGTCATGTGCTATAGGAATGCCCTCTTCTGTCCCAAATTTGTCCTCTTGCTTAGTAAAGTCTCAAAGAAAAAGACAAAGACTTTGATTCTACAGTGATAAGGTTTAGAATATACCCATCCTGTGAAAAACAACAAGGCACTGAGACACAGGAAGGAAAAGAGTTTGAAAATGGAAGATGCAAGAAAGTTTATCAGGTAGAGAAAGCCTGAAGCCACTTCACAGTTTTCATTTCACCAGTTGAATGATCTTAATAATTAATAGATCATGTGGAAATATACAGAGGGTGCCAAAAAAGTATACACATGTTAAGAAAAGAAAAAATTATATTAATATTGTAGAAGTCAATAAGATGAATCAAGTCACATTTGACCTCTGCAATTACAAGAGGTGTTTGAAGTGGTTACCATCAGCATCCAGACACATCTGATTACAGTGAACATCTCTTAACATCACATACAATGTGTATACCTTTTTTTGGAACCCATAGTATATACACACACAAATAAACATGCATATACATACATATAGCTGTATCATGATCTAAAATGTATTACTTCTCTGAATATATTTATCAAAAAGTTTGAAAGCCACTGCTCTAAATGGCTTACTTTAACCCAGAGCAAAAGTTTTTGAACGATTTGGAATTAGTTTTGGTTGCTGTTGTTTTGTTTTCAAGGCCATGAAAATTCAGGAACTGGAGCTAGTTTGAAACAAGATCTTAAAATTCTAGGCCAGGTGGTGGCTCAAACTGTAATCCCAGCACTTTGGAGACTGCCTGAGCCCAGGGGTTCAAGAACAGCCTGGGCAACTTGGCGAGACATCTTCTCTGCAATAAATCAAAAAATTAGGCGGGTGTGGTGGCACATGCCTATAGTTACTTGGGAGGCTGAGGTGGAAGAATCGCCTGAGCCCAGCAACTCTGAGGTGGCGGTGAGCATGCCACTGCACTCCAGTCTGGGTGACAGAGTGGGACTCAAACTAAAAAAAAAAAAATCCTAAGTAAGTCTGTAACTCAATGATTCACTTTTATAAAAAAGGTCAAGTTCCTTTATTGGGAATATCGGACCCTTCAGTAAGGATGTCTGGCTCCTTCTGTAGGCAGGCATCTTCCTGTGGTTCTCTGGTGACTCTAGCATGCAGCCAGGGTTCACTCATGAGAAAACCTCACTGACTGGCCCTGGAATCACTAACTGCTTGACTGAGACCTCACAGATGACTCCACTGGCAACTCCATCCCCGATGGAACTGAGATCAGAACCAGCAGATCTCACAGATGGTTCACCTCAAGGAGCCCCGGCCTGCGTAAAACACGCTTGAAAGTATTTTTATTTTCTTTACGACACCTATTCAGAGGTAGATCTGTCATGCAGGAGAAAAGCTTAATCTTCATTGCACCTCTCGTGTTGGGCTACTTCCAAGGATAATGCTGATTTGGCAATTTTGTATTTGTTAAAAGGGGGTTCCAAACTTGAACCAGCTTCAAATCTCACAAAAGCTGGATATACCCTGCACGAATTGTGACTAACTAGTTATTTAATTTAATATTAACCATATTAATTTAAAAAGACCTTCCCTTACACTCATTTGTAAGCCCAGTCATTCATAGAATTAGAAGTTTTACTGGTATATGTAGAAGAGAAGAGTTGCAGAAATAGACCAACCTGTTGACCTGGAACAAGTTGTTGATTTCTCTGAAAACCGATTGCCTCAACATCAAAATCGAATTAATGAATAGGATTAAACGTTACTTCCCCCCCCACACACACACAATCGAGTAATTGTTAGCATTTTCCTCCCAACCTCAGGCAAAACATAGCTCCGTTGTAGAACTGAGTTGACTTGCTTCTACTCAACCTGCTTCTGCCAAAGTTTCCAGCTTTAGTAAAAGGGAGAACTATGTGAGGGGAAAAAATAAAAATAGAACAAAACACAAGAGAGAAAAAGAACATGAATTACATCACTTCCCCCTCACCCAATGCCTGACCACAGGGCCTCTAATCTGGTATTCTCTTTCTCTGTTGATGTGAAGGCATCAGTAAATGCTGCTCATGCTGATTCACAGATATGGAAAGCGGTGCCTAAAACTAAAAACACACTCCATTGCTGTGTCCCACAATCATTCCAGAAGGAAAAGCAAACAATGGACTATACTGTTATACAAAATGAGTGCTTGGCGTCACCAGGTTCAAACACCACACGAGTGCCTGCAGTTTACTCTTGTCACACGTTTGTTTTGCCATCAGGTTGATATCAACCTTAAGAGGGATCCTTGATAGCATCAAAACTAAAAAAAAAAAAAAGGCCTCTTCTAAAACTCCGGAGCTTCTCTTCACGCAAGCAGGTTTCAGAACACTGAGATAATGGAAAATGAAAAGAAAATGAATATTATGGTGCTAGATTCTGTGAGGCAGGCTTTGTTCTTTCCTGTAAGTCCAAATTCATTTCAAAAAGCATGAAACTCTATCAGTTAAGGAAGGCAAGTTAAAGATGGCTGCATTATAACTGATGAAGGGCTGCTAAATGTTTAGATAGTGATCATCAATTTACCATCATTGGCAGCTGTCTTCCCTGAGAGCCATTTCATAAATTCTGCAGCCAGAAGAAAGCTGCTCCAGGACAGCATTACAAATTGCCAGCTGCGAAAAGCCTGCCCCACCCCTTGTCACAGCTCAGGGAGTTTGCATGACAAAAGAATAATTGAATTGGTAATGCAACAGTACATGACATAGATCACCATTTTGCAACAGGAGCGTTTAAGTCATGAATAATGAAGTGATTTCCTCCAGAGTAATTTATGGAACAGGTACATTAGCAAAGCAAGCTCCTGTAGGTGTGCAAATGCACAGAACCTCTGACCCAAGGGAACTCGCTGAGGTCTCTCAGCTCATTTAAATTTCTTTCTTTGCAACATCCTCTTAGGGCAAATAGCAGGACAGCAGGTATGAAAAAGGGGGGATGTTTTTGTTTCATTATTATTATTATTATTTAATGTTCTGTGGCATCTGGCCGCAAGAGTAGGAGAAAGGTTTGCTAAAGCAGCTTAATATTGAACATCGAGCAGTTGCCAAAGAATCATAACTTCTGATCGTTTCTGACCTCTGCTGAATTTGAGTCATTACTTCTGGTCACATTGCTGAATGCAAACCACTCAACAGTTAGTGCTGCCAACAGGTTAGCTGTCGGGAAACTGGTGTGTGTGTGAAAATAAGACTCATTCCACCTTCACACATGAAAAAATTGTCTTCTTATTTGCAAAATCTACATCTAACAAGAATATTTTTTGAAGAACAAAGGGTATTTACTTGTTACAAAGAAAGTTTTTGAGAATTTGCTGTTGTTTACCCTTTAACCAATAGAGAAGCTGTCTTAGCAGAGTATAACCACAATACAGAAAAAAAAAAAGAGAATGAGGGAAACGGTAATTGTTTTAGGAAGATTAGGTACAACTGTTGGGATGTAGAGAACAATATCTCAAAGTATGGTACTTTGACATACTGAGCACTTTGAATTTAAACTAATTGGAAGGCCTTAGAAGCTGCCTCAGAACCAATAATTGTCTAAACTTCTCTTGTTTCTTCTCCTCCTGTTCCCCAAGTGCAGGGGGGAACTCTTTCTGAAATCTCCTTATCTGAGTAAGGAAATTTCTTTCCAAAAGAAAAAATGCAATTGCCTTTTCACTGTCCCCAGTGAAAGGACAGACCAAGAGTGGGAAGCCATTTTTCATCTTATTCTTAAACCCTGACACAATGATGAGAAAGTAGAAGCTATGCTTTTGGAGAAATGCACACTTTAGGTATAATTAACTTTACCGACTTTGTCTTTTCAGAAACAGACTTCCAGGTATCAGAGGTATCTCACAGTGGCCATCAAGCTTGCCTAGAGTAAAGGGAATTTACAAGGCCTAAGACGTCATGCATTGGGCAAGGACTGCAAAAGTCATGAAACTTGTCATTACAAAAGTTGTGAGCGCCCAGAGGGGGAGCAGGGGGGGATTCGATCTTCCAGTAAATTGGGCCCTATCTACAGGGAAGCCCAGGATCCCCCAAAGCTACCCACTGGGAATGCCTAGGAGATAAGGGGAGGTCCACCCTCCACTAGCTCTAAGGAATGTTGTTTGGGAAGGTGCAGGAGAATTAGAATCCTTGTCACACCCTTCTCTAGGGACCGTGATAATGTGGGCCGACATTAATGGGTCTCTGTGTCACAGGTTCTCCAAGACATCCACAGGTGGTGGATAAGGAAGTCACAGCAGTTATGCCAGTCACGTGCAACATCTCCAAGAGAAGGACTTAAACCAGGACTCTGGGGGGCTACGAGGCCACACTCACCTAGAGTGTAGGCCCACTCCCTGTCTGTGGGGGGTGAACTTTCTTAAATAAATCTTTTCTTCTCTCACCTCTGTGTGTCACAATTCTTTGCAATTTACTCGGATCTCTGGGTTCCTGGCGCGCACCTCTGGCTTGCCAGCCCCGGCAGTGCTGCGCACCTCTCGCCTGGCATCTCCACCCTCACCCGGTCCATCCCTACCCTAACACCTAGGAATCTCATCAAATAACCAGGAAAAATTCATCACTAGAGAAGAGACTAAAAACCACCATCATGCCCAGACAGACTTTCCATCTAGTCTTCTGAGAGATAACCTGGAAGATTTTATCGACATAATAAGACAACCGTTGCTCACAGTGAAATTCTTCTTCTTACCATCCCCACCATCTCCCCCAGACTCAATAAGTCTCAGTTGTCCCAAGACATTATTCTCTCAACTCATGGATTTCATTCCAAAATTACTTGCTGTTCCTCTAAAAGTGACCTACAACTCCCCCACCCCCATCTCCCACTCCACCATTTCCTTCTCCTCTCTGAAGAGGGTGTTTAAACCTCAACTACCTGGGCCCTCTTTGAGTCTCATATTTGTAGGCCCCCTCGGTATGTGTGCATGTTAATGCCTTTGTTTGGCTTTTTTTTTCTCTATTACTCCGTCTATTGTTAGTCATTTCAGTGACCGTTCAGTGGACAGAGAAGAAGCTTTCCCTCTTTCCCGACGCAAGCAAGAAGGTCTAAGAGAAAGTCTGTTGGATTATCTTGCCAACTAGGCTGCATTATCATCAATAACTAGAAAAAAGAAAAGTGGATTAAGCCGGGCTCGGTGGCTCAGCCAGTAATCCCGCGCCTTTGGGAGGCTGAGGTGAGTGGATTGCCTGAGTCTGTGGGTTCAAGACCCGCCTGGGCAGCGAGACCTCATCTCTACAATAAATCAAAAAATCAGCCGGGCGTGGTAGCGCACGCCTGTAATTCTGGCTACTCGGAAGGCTGAGGCGGAAGGATCGCCAGAGCCCAGCAGGTCGAGGCTGCGGTGGCTGTGAGTGGCCACTGCACTCCAGTCTGGGCGACAGAGTGAGACTCCAACTCAAAAAAAAAAAAGTGGATTAAATAAAATAATAACAATCATTACCACAAAAATAGTAAGTAACACTATTCATTCATTTTTTTACCGTGTATCAGGTACCATGCTAAGCCTTTTTCTAGACATTTTCTTATTTTACCTTACCAATAGCTCCACTGTGTTGGCAATCTGTTTGTTCCCATTTTATAGATATGAAACTAGAAAATCACAAATGTTAAGATGAAATCCAGTAAGTGGTTGAACTGGAGAGCAAGCTCAGCTTGGTTTTATCCAACCAAATGAAAAATAAATGAAGCAAACTAAGGAGAAAGCAATTTATTCTTATAGAAAGTCTCAACTGGCACCTTTTTCTCTACCAAGCAATATATGACTCACCAGCAATATAAAAATGAAGAAAACACAGTCTCTGCCTTCAAGTTGCCTACAGTCTAGTGAGGTAAGCAAAGTCATAAACAAATAATTATGTGTATATTTAAATTCTGTGCATGGTGGGTGATGTATCAAACTAGGTTATTTTGATACAAGCAAAATAAATAGACTTTGGGTAACTGAAGCAGGAAATTATATACCTGAAAAAGAAAGAATAGTTATATTGGTCAGAGTAAATAACAGTAGATACTACAAGAACAATATGCATAAATTACATTGGCTGGACTCCACAGAAGTTTGATTATTGTTTATGTCATAATCTGATATAGTGGGGTATCTGTCAAACACTGACCCAGGGACTTAGGCTGCCTCTGCCTTATTGTTTTGCCTCAAAGTGTTTTTGAGGGAAAACAATGATCGAGAAGGCACATTGCCTCTTTTTTTTTTTTTCTGAGTTGGAGTCTCACTCTGTCGCCCAGACTGGAGTGCAGTGGCCACTCACGGCCACCGCAGCCTCGACCTGCTGGGCTCCGGCGATCCTTCCGCCTCAGCCTTCCAAGCAGCTGGAACTAAAAGTGTGCGCTACCACGCCCAGCTAATTTTTGATTTATTGCAAAGATGAGTTCTCGCCAAGTTGCCCAGGCAGGTCTCGAACCCGCGGGCTCAGGCAATCCACTCACCTCAGCCTCCCCAGGCAAGGGATTACAGGCTGAGCCACTGAGCCCAGCTACATTGCCTCTTAATTGCTTGGCCTAGAAGCTGTACATGTTATATCTTCTCACAGTCCATTGGCCAGAACTAGTCACAGGCCCAAAATAACTGCAAAGGAGAATGGGAAACATAGGGAAACATAGGGAAACACAGGGAAACTCCGTGTACAATACTATTCTCTCATCTGTAAAATTCTCTAGTTGTAAAATTCATGGTAAAGCAAGAGCCATGGGTGTGAGTCAAGAAGGTAACCAGGACACACTGGGGAACTTAGCTAACTCATTAGGAAACCGCTTCTGGCATGAATGAACATCAACAGGTTTTCTCTCTTTACATCTATTCACTCAAGAGACTTCACATGTCGCCTAGATGAAGCCAGAGCGCCTTGACTTACCAACCACCAAGACCACATGTGAGGAGAAAGAGTTCATCTCAAAAGGAAAGCAAAGAAGAATAGGAATTATGAGGTAAATAAGAATCATTAGGTGAAGAGAGAAAATATTTAAAGCAAGGGGAAAAAAAGGCAGGGCTGATAGGGAAGCTTCGAGCAGTTCTTGATGACTCCAGGGTATTTAGGCTGAGGGACCCAAAGGATGAGTCTGGAGATGCCGGACAGTGGCAGATCACAGACAGCAAGGCTTGATCATTTAATGCCACCAGTTTATAAGCTAGTGTTACAAACTGAGGTACAACCCACCCAGGTAAGACTGCCCCCTACATCCATAGAGTCATTTTGTTGTTTCCCAAATCTGGTGTTAGGAGACAAGCCATGAGAGTGACACCTCTCAATTCTCTTCGCCAATACACTTGCCCATTCACACATTCACACACTCACATATGCCCCCACATACACACTCACCCATAGACACACTCATACACACACACACAGCACACATATAGACACAAATATATAGACAAATATTCACATACGCTTTCATATGTGACCACACACATGCATTCACAACGTTCACATGCACACTCATGTTTACACAGACACACAGACACACACACTCACACACACACACACACACACACACACGCTTGCATGGAAAGATGAAAGCAAAATAGATATAAAAATCTCCAAGTTGTCGCCAAATTCAAAATTTGACATGGTTAATTACGGAGAGTCCTTAGGAAGATTTAAATGGAGATGCAAATGATTAAATAAACTCCAAATAAAATGACCCTGGATTAATGACATACCAGGGGTGGAGGAAAGCCTTGGACTAAAAACTAGATACATGGATTCTTCTTCCACTACGACTTAGTAATACCTTATGATGAATTGCTGAAATTTTCCTAGACACGGTTTCCTCATTGTTATCACTGTGAAGATAATATTGTCTTTTTCTCATTGTGGGTTTCAAATGAGATTATAAAAAAGTAATTTTAAAATAAGGTGCATTCTGTAGCCATTCACATTTGAAATGGAAGCCTTTATCTGTTTGTGCTGAAGCCTAAAATAAATTTGAGCATGGGCCCTACCAGATGCGGCTCTGAGAGACAGGACTTGGGAGAAAAGGGGCAGTCAAGGAGTTGAGAAGACAGAGGGTTCTTGCCTCTGCTCCAGGCCATGCTGCGATGCTACTTAGCACTGCCAATCATATAGGGTGCCAGTATTTGCCTCTATGTATGCAGACTGATCGATAATCTTGCACTGAAACTAGAGAAAAACCAAGTGTAAGCATTTGATTTTTTGCAAAGATGGCTCTCACTAATGGCAAAGGCTTAGCTAATTCAAAACCAGTTACAAAAAAAAATAGGAAAATATAAAAATTAGCCAGCCTATTTAGTCCAAGGAAAATAATACAAAGTATGAATTAAATAATTACTATTAGGTAAAGAACCTATCTCTACACAGAGGGAACAACAAAAAGGAATAAAAACAAGATTTGCTTTACTTGAAAAAAAATTCACATTACACATAAGAAGAGAGTTTAAACAATTGCTAATCCAAACAAATTCCTAGAAAGGAAGAAAATGTAAAGCGAAGAATACTATGGTCTAGAGGAAAGGAGGATATTAGTTTGTCTCACTGGTAGAAAGCATGCTTTGGGATAAGTCATTTGATTATTTTGGTCTCAAAGTCCTAAGAAATTAAATACAAGTGAAAAACAAATAACTTCTCTCTTCTCAGAACCCATTCTCCATTCTGCATATCTAGTTTTTATTAAATGCACTATATCCTCTTTGTCTGTCTCACCCGGAGTCTTTATAACCTCTTCTCTGGACTGTGGTTAACGTCTCCTGGCTGATCTCCCTGACTGTGTGGCTCCATAATTTGGGGCCCTGGCTCACTGCTTGCTGGCACCTGAATCTTCTATCAACCAGTGCCGGTGTTCACTCACAAGAGAGGAGATTTCCCTGACTTTATTACATGAAACCCTGAGTTTTTTTTTGGTGCCAACTTTAGGTCTATTTGAAAACTTGTTTCAAAATATCTTCCTAAAAGTATGTCTCAATTCAACTTACTTCCTTGACATTCTCCATGATCCAGCCAAATTGATCTATTCCTTTATTCTAAATACTCCTGTTAGACATTTGCTTCTGGAGAGATGGAGTAACAGGGATCAGATTTACCCTCCTGCAAAAAACAACTAATACACTGGATAAAGTATGTGAAATGGTTTTAGAGGCAATGGACGTTAGACAACCAAAGGCAGTAATCTCTGGGAAAGAAATGAAGTGGGTCAACACGTGTATCATTTTTCTGCCTGGAGAGAATTTCAAGAGTACTACACTAGGGTAAGTATAAAAATACCCTTGATAGCATCATCAGCAGATTAGACATTGCAAAAGAAAAGATTTGTAAACTTGAAGACATGGCAATAGAAACTATTCAAAATGAAACACGGAAAGTAAAAAACAAAACAAACAAACAAAAAACGACTAGTGAGAACAAAAATGGTTAGAGCATCAATGAACTGTGGAACAATTTCAAGCAGCCTAATATATTTGGAGTCCCCTTCCCCCCAAAAAAGAGAGCGAAGGGAACAGAAAATAATATTTGGAGAAATAATGGCTGAAACCATTCCAAATTTAATAAGCTATAAGCCCATAGATCTTAGACTCTCAGTGAACGCCAAGCAAAAGAAAAAAGAACACTATACTAAAGCATATCATAAGCAACTTGCTGAAAATTAGCGATAAAGAGAAAAATCCTAAAAGCAGCCAGAAAAAATTATACATTATATATAAGTAACAAATATAAGAATGGCCCTAAATGAGTCTCCCTTGCTGCCTTTCGGGTCCTAAAAGATGAAGAATAAAAACTACCATCTCTTTGATGAGTTTGAATGAAGTCCAAACTAGTTTTCAAAGCACAGTTCATGACTTAAAGGGATATGATGATGCTTCCAAGAGCGTGGTCTTATTTTATAATGTCTTTCTTGCCAATCTGGTCATTTTCTTTTCTCACGGTAATATTTCACTCAATAGATCTTTTATGAGTGCCTGCTCTGTGCGTGAGTTTCACTTGTCTAGGGCCCATTGCAATTTGCAGCTTAACCTAAAACAAGACCAAGGCAATAGGGCAACAAATTTGGCACCAGGTCTCAGCTTGACACTTGGTTCTGTCGGTCACTTACCGTTCACTCCCTGTCCCTACGGTCAATGAGAAAAATGGAGCTGGACGGTATCTGGGGCCCTTCTGGCTATAAATATTTTAAATGTACTGACATTCCTATTTCTTTGCTTTCCATTCATCAGAAGTTTGAGTATAAATTTAATGTACATGAAAGAACAGTGGCAATAACTTTTAAAAGTTGGACCAAAAGTTACTGAGAACTAGAAGGATTTTGAGCAGTGGAATTAAGTCTCTCTTCTCAAGGAGCTCAGAGTTTGGAGAAAGTGGGTTTTGTCAATGTACAGAAGAAAATAAATGAAGCTGCTGAAACCTTGGGAAAATGTGGAAAGACCGAAACAGAAGGTAATTTGGCATTTAATCAAAAGAGACATGTTGCTCGTTCTTGGAAAAAAAAACAGGTTTGCATTTAGAGAGTATACTCAAGCTGCGGTGACTCTAATAGAAAATACAAGACTATCCAAACGTGAGTCTCTGGATTAAAGTAGTATATTCAAGAAAGCAAAAGTTCCCAGTATGATGTTTGTCAGTCCAGATGATGTGACCATTCAGAGATATAGTAAAAGTCTATGAGAATTTCACATCCTTCAATACTGCTGCTGGGTAACATAAAAAATCCCAAATTCTGCCTGGAGTTCAACCTCCAAAGGGGGGGGAGACGCCCTTTAATGCCATCATAGCATGATTTGTGAAAATCCAGAGTCTAAGAAACGGAGTTCTCTTATTCATTTGCTTGTGCCTCCTATTCACAGTCCAGTGCCTAATTCTTCTATCAGTGGGCCACAGCAGTCATTAATGAAGTATCCACTGCAAATAAAGTGTCCATCAAGAAGGACATGCAGCATTGCAATTTACAGAGATGAAGCGGTGGCCGGGATTAGTGCAGGCCCACTGTCTCTCGTCTGAAACCTTTCAACCAGATCTGTATTCGAATTCAGAACTTTTCGGGGCAACCCTTTCGGGCCCCCTCCCACTGTGGGAGCTTCTCTGCCCTCTCAATAAATCCTGCTTTCTCACTTATTAAAAAATTAAATAAATAAATGCAAAGAATTCAGAACTTTTCAATTTTAAGAGGAGGTAATGCTATGCTTAGATGATATATAATACATCATGCCCTTTGTTTGAAGCAGCACCCAATAAGTAAACACATCAATGTTTCTTCAGGGAGTCTACGACTATTCATTCACACTAAATGCGCTAGAATCAGTAAGTAACCTCACATCTGTTCTGATCATATTTGTTCCCGAGTAAGTTCAGACCAACTCTTGTCTTACCACCAACTCAGTTCAGAGATTTTAGAACAGAGGATACAAGAATGAAGACTTCAATTAGAAAGGACAATAGGAGGAACTGACTAACTCTGCTTGGGATTAGTAAAGATTTTGGCTTCTGGAAACTTCCCTTGTGCTCGTACCCTTATCTGTTCATCTGCATTGTAAATCCAAGATGCCATAATTCTCGATTTCTGTTCTTCTTGTGCCTTTCTTAGCATGTGAAATGGCTTGGAACACAGTGGATGCTTAATACTCTCTTAATTTAAAAAAAAAAAATTCTGAGCATATACATGCTATAGTCCCAGAAACAAATGTTGGTGAGAAGTGTTTATTACATTAAGTGAAAAAGCAGGAAGCAATTTCATATTTTATAGTGCATTTAAGAGAACTTAAAACTGCAGACAAATATTCTGGCAGAAATATACAAAAACGCAACTGTGATTGCATTTGAATGTTGAAACTATAAAAATGTTTCCTACTTTCTATATTTTTGAATCTTCCCCTTCAATGTCTTTAATGAAAATACATTTTTAAATAAACTTGTAAAATTTTGGAGTTCTCCTGCACTTTCAAATGACTTTACTTTTATATATCCCCACCACAATTTTCTTAGGATTTATTTGGTACTAATAGCTTGTCTTCAAATAAAATGTTTAACAGTTTCTTTTTTTTTTTTTTTTTTTTTTGAGTCGGAGTCTCACTCTGTTGCCCATACTGGAGTGCAGTGGCCACTCCCGGCCACCACAGCCTCGACCTGCTGGGCTCTGGCGATCCTTCCGCCTCAGCCTTCCGAGTAGCTGGAACTACAGGCGCACGTTACCACGCCCGGCTGATTTTTTGATTTATTGTAGAGATGAGGTCTCCCCAAGTTGCCCAGGCGGGTCTCAAACCCGCGGGCTCAGGCAATCCACTCACCTCAGCCTCCCAAAGGTGCGGGATTACAGGCTGAGGCACCGAACCCGGCTTGATTAACAGTTTCTAAAACCTTATGCAAAACTCCTAGCTTCAACATTGGCAAGGTTTCTCATGTGGTACTTCCAAAAATGGGAAGCATATTTCCCGTGTGTTGTGCAAGAAAATGATTATTGCTGCTTCTGATAAGACTGAAATGTGTATCAACATCCGGATCTCATCCTAAACCTTTCTTAAAGAGAAAAAGAAACACCTGATGCTTTCTTTCTGGGCTTGCTACTAGCCTTGAATTTGGTGTAGAGCAAATTTATATCCTAACATGGCCCAAAGATTTATTCCAGCCACATATTTTTAAGCTCTTATCTTATCACATGAAGGTTTATTTGATTGTGTTTGTATTTTTTTACTGTGGTAAAATGTACATAACATAAAATCCTAACCATTGTTAAGTGCACACTTCAGTGATATTAAAGATATTCACATTGTTGTGCAACAATCATTATCATTCATCTCCAAAGCTATTTACATATGTCAAACTGAAATGCTATACTCATTAAACAATAACTCCCCATATCTGCATATTTATTGTGGCAAAATACACACAAGGTAAAATGTTCCATCTTAGCCATTTTTAACTGTACAGCTCAGTGGTAGTAAGTACACTCATACAGTGCAACCACCACCACCATTTACCTCCAGAATTCGTTTCATCTTGCAAACTGAAACTCTGTACCCACTAACAGTACCACCCCACTTCTGCCTCTCTGTCGTCCTTGACAATCCCCATTACAATTTTATTCTCTATGTATGCTAGCGGTCATATAAGTGCATTATCTCTGTTGTGATTGGTTTATTTCATTAGCATAATGTCTTCAGGGTTTATCCAGCTTATAGCATATATTAGAATATACATCTTTTCAAAGATTAAATGCATTTCACTGTATGCATATACCACATTTTCTTAACTATTCATACATCAATAGACATAGTCCCTGCTCTGGACTATGTGAATAAGACTGCTAGGGACACAGGGGTATAAAAATATCCCTTTGAGACCCTACTTTCAATACTTTTGGGAACATGCCTGGAGGTAGAATTACTGAACTATAGGGAATTTTTTAAAATTTCTGTAGCTTTATAGTTAGTTTTGAAATTATGAAGTATGAGATCTCTCTTTCTCTTTCTCTCTCTCTCTCTCTCTGTATATACATCTGGAATTTTGAAAGGTATTACATTGATTCCGTAGATCACTTTGGGTAGCACTGTTATCTTAATAATATTAAGTGTTCCAGTTCATAAATAGGGGATGTCCCTCCATATATTTAGATTTCTTTCATTTCTTTCTGCAGCGCTTTGCAGTTTTCATTGTACAAGCCTTTCACCTCCTTGATTAGACTAATTTTTAGGTTTTTTTTTTTTAAGTTCTTTATGGTGCTATTATAAATGAAATTATTTTCTTAATTTCCTTTTGAGATTGTTCATCTCTAGTGTGTACAAATACAGCTGATTTTTTTGTATATTGACTTTATATCCTGCTTCCTTGTGGAATGTGTTTATCCATTCTATCAGGGTTTTTTTTTTTTTTTGTAGAATATTTTGGATTTTCTACATGTCGGATTATGTCATCTGTGAACAGAGAATTTTATATTTTCTTTCAAATTTAGATTTCTTTTATTTTCCTCATCTAATTTATCTGGCTAGGGCTTTCAGTACTATGTTTGATAAAAGTAGCAAAAGTAGACATCTGTGTCTTGCTCCTGATCTTAGAGGAAAATCTCTGTCTTTCACCTTTGAGTATGATGTTTGCTATGGATTTTTATAAAAAGGCTTTTATTATATTGCGGTACATTACTTCTATTCTTAGTGTGTTGACTATTTTCATTATAGAAATGTATTAAATTTTGTCAAATATTTGTATGCAGCAAGTAAGATAGCCATGTGGACTTTTTCCTCTTTATTCTACTAATATAGTATATTACGTTGATTGAGTTTTGTGTGTTGAGCCGTTTTTGCCTTCGAAGAATAAATCTCACTTAATCATGTCTTTTAAGCCTTTGAATATGCTGCTGAATTTAGTTTGCGTCTAATTTGTTGAAAAATTTTTCATCAATATTCATAAGATACATTGTTCTGTACTTTTATTTGCTTGTAGTGTCCTTGTCTAGCTTTGGTATCAAGGCACACTAGCTTCATAGAATGAGTTAGGAATTGTTTCCTCTTCAATTTTTTTGGAAAAGTTTTAGAAGAACTGGTGTTAATTCTTTTTTTAATAATTGGCAAAATTTAGTCAGGTATAGTGGCTCATGCTTGTAACTTCAGCACTTTGGGAGGCCAAGGAGGGAGGATCACTTGAGCCCGGGATTTTGAGACCAGCATGGGCAACATAGAAAGATCCCATCTCTAAGAAAAAAATTTAAAAGTATCCAGGAGTGGTGATGCATGCCTGTATTCTTAGCTACTAAGGAGGCTGAGGTAGGAGGATTACTTAAGCCCCAGAGTTTGAGACTGTGGTGAGAGGTAATAATGCCACTGCATTAGAGCTTGAGCAGTAGAGTTAAGCCCTAACTTTAAATATATATATATGTACTTTTTTGTTTAGGAGATTTCTGGGATTTGTTTGTGAGTCCATCTCCTTATTAATTATAGATCTTTTCAAATTTTCTATTTCTTCATGATTCAGCCAAGTTAGGTTTTATGTTTCTAGGAACTTGTCCACTTAGTCTAGGTTATCCAAAGTGTCGGTGTACAATTGTTTATAGTATTCTCCTGTTTTTTTTTTTTTTTTGGTTTTTTTTTTTTTTTGTATTTCCATAGAATCAGTAGCAAAGTTTTCTAACATGTATTTCTTATTGGTAAACTGTGTCTTTTTTTTTTCTATTTTTTCATTTATTTGTGCTCTAATCTTTGATTTTTTTTCCTGCTAATTTCAGTTTAGTTTGTTCTTTCTTTTCTAATGCCTTAAGTTGTAAAGATACGTGCCATCTGAGATTTTTTTTTTAGTGTATTTATAGACATATATTTCTTCTTTAACACTTCTTTTGCTATGTCCCATAACTTTTGACATACCATATTTTTGTTTTTATTTATCTCTAAGTATTTTATAATTTCCTTTGTAATTTTTTTCTTGGATTCATTAATGGAGTGTGTTGTTTAATTTCCATAAATTTGAGAATTTTTCACTTTTCCTTTTGTTATTGATACCTAACTTCATCCTATTATGATCAACGAATGTACTTTGCATCTGTCTTTTAAAATATATTGAGAATGTGTGGCCTAACATATTAGTCCTGGAGAATGTGATATATGCACTTGAGAGTAATGTGTATTCTGTTGATCTGTTGATCATGCCTCTATTTTCTTATTATCTTCTGTCTGGCTGCTTTATTAAAAATTGAAGATTAAAGCCTTCACCTATTATTGTAGAATTATCTATTTCATCCTTTAATTCTGTCAATTTTTGCACCATAGATTTTGATGGCCTGCTATTAGGTGTGTTGATGTCTAAAATTGTCATATCGTCTTGCCAACTTGAATATTTTAATAATATATAATATATTTTTCATTTCCTGTAATCTTTATTTAAAGTTGATTTTGTCTCATATCTGTATAGACAACCCTGTTCTCTTTTTGTTACTATTTGCATGGAATCTCTTTTTTTATCCTTTTACTTTTAACCTATTTGTGTCTTCAGATCAAACATGAGCCTCATAGATAGCATATAGTTGGATGATGTTTTTCTTATCATTCTGCTAATTTCAGTTTCCACACAGCTCATTTCTCTTCCCATTTCAGTTGATATTACAAAATTACTTCTCTATTCCTTGTGTGCCTAAAATGTAAACTAATAATTAAGTTTTTATGCATTATTCTCTTAAGTCATGTAAGTAACAAAAAATAGAATTGTAAACCAATGTTACAACAATTCCGGCTTTTAGATGAATCATTTTTTAAACTTGCTTGTTCCATAAGTCATATATAAAACAAGATGTGACGTTACAAATCAAAGTTATAATGATATTAGATTTTATAATCGCATGTGTGTCTAACTTCACCAAGATTTTTATTTCTTCATGTGGATTCAAGTTACTGTTCAGTGTCCTTTACTTTTAACTTAAAAGACTCCCTTTAGCATTTTTTCAAAGCAGGTTAGTGATAGCAAACCCCCTCTAATTTTATTTATCTGGGATGGCCTTAATTTCTCTCTCACTTTTGAAGGACAATTTTGCCAAATATAAGATTCTTGGCTGTTTTTTGTTTTGTTTTGTTTAATCTCACTATCTTAAATATATCAATCCACTGTCTTCTGGCCTCTAAACTTTCTTATTTTAAAAAATCATGATGATCTTATTTAGATCCCTTGTATTTGACAAATCACTTCTCCTTTGCTGCTTCAAAACTTTCTCTTTGCCTTTCAGTAATTTGATTATAATGTGTCTTAGTGTGGATATCCTTGGAGGGAAATAGATTCTTGGTGCTTCCTTTTTGTCATCTTGGAATTCACTTAGCTTGTTAGATCTTTATATTCATGTCTTTCATCACATTAGATAATATTTTTTGGCACTTATTTTTCAAATACTTTCTTTATAACTTTCTCTCTTTCTTTTGCTTCTGGAACTCTCACAATACATGTGTTGATCTGCTTGATGGTGTCCCACGGGTCCTTTAGGCTCTGTTCACTTTTATTTCACCTTTTTTCTCTGTGTTTTTCAGACCCAGTAATATCAGTTGTCTTATCTTCCAGTTCTCTAATTCTGTCTTTTGCCTGCTAAAATTTGTTTCTGTGTCCCTCTAGTGAATTTTTTTATTTTGGGTATTGTAACTTTAAAATTCATTTTTGTTCCTTTTTATGTTTTTGATCTCTTGAATGCTGTTTCCATTTTGTGCATACATTACTCTCTTGACTTTCTTCATATATTTCTTTAGTTCTTAGAGTATCTTTAAGACAGTTGTTTTAAAGTCTATGTCTGATAAGCAAACCATCTGGCCTTTTTCAGGAATGATTTATGTTGACTTCTTTCATATTGAATGAGCAATATGTTTTGCTTTTTTGTTTGTTTGCTTTGTGATTTTTTTGTTGTTGTCAAAAAACTGAACATTTAAAGTCTCTGATGTGTTAATTCTTGAAATTAAATTCTCCCCCTTCAGAATTTACTGTTTTGCTTTTATTTTTAATTGCTGTAAACTTTCTTTGTCCTGAGAATCAGCCTAAAGTGTAAACTTAAGATTTTCTTAGGTCTTTTCTGAACCTGCACCTTTCCTGGGTATGCAAAGTACCTTTCTAAATTATTCTGTATATGCATTTGCTTTTGTGTCCTAGTCCTTCACTGCCTGGCTTCCAAAAACAGCAGAAGAGGACCATCAGGGAGTAAGAAATCTTGCTCTTTAAATGTTCTAAAACTTATTTATCATAATGGAATGGGGCTTGTAGGTTGTCAGCAATGAAGAGGGGTTACAACAGTGGCTATCTACCTCTGTATCTGCATTTATGCAATCAGAAGCAGCAATGAGCAGAGTACAGATTACTGCAATTTAGATACAGAGATCCTGTTTCTCACCCTGGTTCCTACAAGTTTAGTGCAAGCTTCTCCTGGAACATGTGTAGCTGTCTGTGATGAGACTAAAGGGTGGGAATGAGTAGCCATTGCTGAACCAAGAACTAAAATGGAAAGGAATTTACCACAATTTTTTTTTTTTTTGAGTTGGAGTCTCACTCTGTCACCCAGACTGGAGTGCAGTGGCCACTCCCGGCCACCGCAGCCTCAACCTGCTGGGCTCCGGCGATCCTTCTGCTTCAGCCTTCAAGTAGCTGGAACTACAGGTGCGCGCTACCATGCCCGGCTCATTTTGATTTATTGTAGAGATGATTTTTTGATTTATTTATTGTAGAGATGATTTTTTGATTTATTTATTGTAGAGATGATTTTTTTGATTTATTTATTGTAGAGATGATTTTTTGATTTATTTATTGTAGAGATGATTTTTTGATTTATTTATTGTAGAGATGATTTTTTGATTTATTTATTATAGAGATGATTTTTTGATTTATTTATTGTAGAGATGATTTTTTGATTTATCACCAAGTTGCCCAGGTGGTTCTCGAACCTGCGGCCTCAGGCAATCCACTCACCTCCGCCTCCCAAAGCTCTGGGATTATAGAATGAACCACTGAGTCCGGCCAGCCACAATTTACAGTCCAAGCTTTGCCTTGGATGTCACTCCCATTCTGATAGACCTCAGAGTACTTAAGTTATTACTTCAGACTGATTTTTGTCGTTGCAATGTTTGGCTAGGTGGGGAAATAGATTTTTGGTGCTTCCTACTTGCCATCTTTCCAGAATATACTTACATTTTATATTGACAGAGTAGATTTATTTCCAATAACTTTATAGGTTCATCGAAACATGTAATGAGTCTTCAAATTTCTTTAATAAAGTAAATACATATTTCCAAGCTTCTTTTATATAAAGGGCAATAACTATCTCTGGCAAAAAAAAATTTTAAATACAAGTCAAGGTCTTTTCCCTAAGAGCTTAAAACATTTTTCGTTATAACAGTATTCACTTTACACAAACTATGAATAATAGTCTCAGAGAACAAAGCATTAGTAGGGCTAAAATAATATGGTAAAAATGAAATACATACATATTAAAAGGACAGAAATCAGATCCTGGTTCAGGATGGCTGACTTGGACACCAGTCTGAAAGAATTAGACACCCACCTTCTCCAGAAAGAATCAGAATTATGAATAGATAATTATACCTCAAAGAGAACATCTAAGAGAGAAAGCTAGAGTCCAACAAAAAATTCACAGGAAATACCAGAGGCACAGAAAGAGGAGGAAGGGAGCAGCCAGCTTAGCTGAGATTGACCAGAAGCACAGAGGGTCTCAGCATAGCAAGGAGATGATAAGTGAGAGAAGTTCAGTGGTCCACATTCCCACCATAAACCACGGTAATCCAAACTACAGAATAGTTCCTCTATCCAAACAAACCCTACGCTGGCATTGGCATTGATTTGGAGACCCTATAAGGAAATTGTACCAGACAGGGAACCCACACTGGATCATTCACCTCCCTGAAACTTAAGTGGTTGAATGTGGGTTTCATTGTGAGACCCCAACCATCATGGGACTGAATTATGTACCGGGAACCACCATCTCCATTTCTCTGAACCCTGTGATCCCAGTATCCACCAGGACATCTACAGTAGCACAGTGCTGGCTGGACCCAAGGGTGCCATGAGGTTCTCCAGTATTCTGACCCACAGAAAGTGTTACCCACTGGAAAAAAGATACTGCAGTGTACCAAAAAGGCAGTCCTTAAGACAAAGGAAACCCAAGTGCTTGTTTCCCAGAGCCTGAGAGCACCATGTCTGGGGCTATAAGAAGTGACCCCACCACAAATAGTGGCACAAACTCTGGGCATAGCCTCGCAAGTGGAAAATGCTATCTCCTCACACTGGCAGAGAGGTCTTTGTGCCCGAGCTCACATATAGAGAGCAGGATGTCTTCTTTGACTCTGCACACTGCTGCAGGCACAGCTCAGTGAAGGCTGACACGGGCGAGAGGACCACCGATCTGGGGCTGTGAGTGGTGAGTGGTCACTGCACCCACATGTCAGCGTAGTCTTCATTCCCGGGCTCACGTGCAAGCAGAGGGGCCCCTACCTCTCTATCCAGCTTACTGTATTGTCATTTTGTGTGAAATGGCCACTATTAAACAAGCTATTTTTGAATTATAAATTTTAATCTGTATCTCCCTCAATTAGTTCTTCAATAACCTTATTTATTTTCTGTTCACCTGCTTTTTTATGGATTAAGAGGGATGTATTAGAATGTTCTATTTTCTCAATGTTATTTTCTATTGATTATTTTTAGTTTCACCTAAAAATTTCACTTTAAAAATTGATAAGGCCATGTCATTGGTATATATATTATTAGGATTGTAATATCTTCAGTATGTGATGAGTTCCATTATACAGTGAAATGCTTTTGTTATCATGTTAAATCTACTTTTCCTAAATTTTTAAGATTGCAACCTACTTTTAACTCTTTCAAAACTGACCTAAATTAATTTTTAATTTTATTTTGAAATTTCGATTTTATATTTGTACCATCTTTCTATGTTTAACCTATTATAATGATATCTTCTTTGCAATATTGAATTGGGTTTATGAAAGGACAAAAAGTCAAATGGAGTTACTTCAGTCATTGTGGGCAGGCAACCTGGTATTGGCTTATATTTTGTCTTGTAATGCCAATGAATAGTAGGCTATAGTGAATCATGTTTTATTTTGTAATCGGCTCTGCTAAATCTTTTGCTCTGAAGTAAGTTTAATTAACTCCACTGTTTAGAGTCACTGATAAGTAAAGCAGTAACCTACCCCCAGTTATGGGCACCAAGATTTTTTAAATAATATCCTTGGTCCAAGGATAAGTTTCTAGCTATCTTGCATGACAAACCATCCAGTCACTGAAATAAAATAAACAAACAATAATGATGACTCCAACCTTCTCATAATTTTCCCAAGAATGTTTTTCTACCTGAGCCTTCCTGCTATCTTATCCATAAACAATGCACTCCCGGCTGAATGCGCTTTTGTTCCCATTTAGGGCTGTTTGAAGATTAACATTTGTGCAGTGAAATTTCGTTTTACAGACCTAGGGGTAATTTCTCTGTCCACCTAATCAATTATCTAAAACACTGACTGCTGCCATCCTAAACAAACCATCATCATGGTAACAGCTCTTGTATTAGTTCACCAGGAAATGTCTGCCCTATATCTCTAAAGAAAGTTTTATAAGCCTTACGCCCAGGACATTTACAGCCAAATGTTCCTTAAGTGTCTGCCCCCTCTCCAATCTTATGAGGTGAGTCCACCCTATATCTCTGATTTATCTTATCAATAAACTTTTTCTTTTTAACCTACTCTTTTTGCAATTCTTTGCATCTTTCTCTTGGCACCAGCCCATCAACCCAACAGTTTGCTTTGTGATTAATTTTGAAAATTTTTATCTTTTCTAAAAGCAGTACCTAAGGAGAGAAATAAAATTAAAAAGAAAAAAATATTTTGATAGAAAAATGTAGACTATTTAAACTTATTGTTGTGACATATATGATTGGCCTTTGTCTGCCATCATGTCTTAGAGTATACCTTCTGTTTTCATAGGTTTAAAGTATATTTTAAAATCTGCTCTTGTGTTTTGGGAGAGGAATAAAATATACTATTTCTAATAAATAAGCAGGTTTACGCCTTTGTCAGCTGGCTATTTTTTATAAACATAATTTTGTATAACATTCTTGTGGTAGAATATTAATTATTCCTCCTTGTATGTACCCTCTGGTGTGACCCTCTGCCACACTGTCTCTGGGTCTAGCTGTGAGGTTCCTGTGATACTAGTTAATGTGAAGCAATCAGAGGCTTGAAAGCACTTCCACATTGGTGTATGCCCTTTCTTGTTGTGTAAAACTACCTGGTTAGGAAGCCTGAGCTACAATAAGAAAGGATGAGATGATGTAAAATAGCTAATTGCAGACACATGGGAGACCAGATACAGACCAACATATGAACTGCCCAGAAGATTCCATCTCAAACAGCTGACTTGCAGATATGTGAGTCGATAAAAGAGCCTTTGTTGTTTTAAACATTGAGGCAGATTGCTGTGCAGCAATAAATAAGTGCCATAATTCATATGCTCTTATTTCCCTAGCTGGTACTTGTTAGTTCCTTAGTGTGAGTTTAAAAAAAAATCAGTGTAGGTCTTCACCTCCCCTTCCTCCTCACCACTAATAGCTAATTATTTTCATTTTTACTTTTAATGTCGAATACACTTAAACCTCTTTTATTGTTCTTGTGTTCCTGCATTTTTATTTAGCTCTTCTTTTCTGCTTTTTTAAACAAAATAAAGTCCAAGAGAGCTCCTGCCACATAATCTCACAAGCTTTTTAAAATGAATTGTGTTGGTGGATACAATATAAGATGAAGATAGAATAGTTCCCTCTACTTCCACCATGTTCAGCTCTGCTTGATCAGAAATGCTTTTATTTCAGTTTCTCAGTTTGTTTTATAGTTTGATACATCAGTACTCTTATCATTTAAGAAAATGGAGTTTGAATTTTTAAAAATTGTAATTACAAATTGACAAATTGTAGCTGTATATATTTATGGGATATAAAGTGGTTATGATTTATGAATGCAATGTGAAATAAATAAAGCAAATTAGCATATTCATCACCTCAAATACTTATTAGTTTTCATGGTGAGAACATTTGAAATTTACTCCTTTAACGATTGTGAAATGCACAGTGTTATTATTTAATAGAGTTTGAGTTTTTGTTTGTAATCTTCTATGCTGCTTTTGGATATGTTACTAATTATATTTTTGAAAATGTTAAATTGTTTTGAAATATGAGCGTGAATAACTTCCGAAGATATAGAGAAAAAATATTTTTACAATGTCAAGTCTAAAAAATAAATTAAATAATTCTAATATAAAAAAAGGTACGCTTGCTTTACATAGTATTCTTCTTTGGGTTTCTGTTTTGTAGTTTGTTGGTATGTGGCTTCTTACAGTTAGTTGAGTGAACTTAATTCTTTGTACTGACTTTGCTACATGCTTGTGTCTTTCTTCCACATTATACTTTTTTTTCTCCTTACTAAAGTGGTTTGAGATTCCCTTAGCTTCTAAGCAGGTCTCACCAGTGAGGCTGGCACAGCTCTATCGCTTCTAATGGTGATGCAACAGATCTTTCAATATTCCTATTTACGTTTCAGAGATTCTAATCATTTGCCCTTGCTTTTCATCTTCACGCACCAGACAAAACCATGCTTTTCCCTTTCCACAGCCCAAACACAGAGGGGGTTGAAGTGCCCGCATGCTTCCCTGCAACTAAAAAGACTTGGCTCCTGCAAACGACTGGAAAGGGCCATTTTCAAGTCACAAGAGTCTTGTTTGCGGTTCTGCAGGGTGATGTTAGCACTTGGCTACAATCCCAAACTTTTTTTGTGAAATTGACACAAGTAGAAAACGTTAACACATGAAGGCACTATAGGCATAAATGAGATCCGGTTAATTCAAATAAACCAAAGGTTAGTGTTGAAAACACAAGTGTGAGAGCCTTTAGTCAATGGCTATGCCAATACAGATTCACAAAGGAGCTTTGGATACTTAGCCTGAAGTTGGTCTTTCCATTGGGTCTCTATGCATGAAGCAATCATTTGGCATCTATGGTGAGCTGAATTCCTCCTTATCACAGTGAATCAATGTTTATTAAGTGTCCACCAAGTGAAGTACTAGGTATACTAATTGTTTTCTCACAACAAGTTCATGATCTTTGAAATAAGAGTTTTGCTTTGCTTTTAACTAAATGCCATTGTTTTGGTCCTGATGCTCTTTCAATGGGCCCAGTCCTCCCCAGGCACTGTTGTAGGATCTAATACAGACCTGAATAATGTCATCTCTGCCCTTTGAACTTTACAGTCACCAAGAAAGCAATCTCAGAACACCTGATTACTTGGCAAGGAACAAATGTTACAGAATAAAATGTATGTGCTGTCAGATCACAATTCCAAATTAATCTGCATTACCTATATTTTCCCACTCACTCCAATATTCTTCTGCCTTTTCTATTTCTTTCATCTCAATTTTGTCTCAGGACATTATCTTTCAGTCTTCTGTATTTGATTGAACAGTAGTTTGACTTTGTGTTTTTGACATAATCAAAGAGTGCTCCATCAAGCTTCCCTGGTCTCACTCGCAGCACAACCCTTTCCACCGAGCATGGCCACTCACAGCACAAGATCTCCACCGTAAGGTACAGGAGTCTGTGATGTCAGTGATGGAGCTTTAGAATGGGCATGCAAAGTTATGAGAACTAAAACAAAAATAATAGCGCAATAAGTTAGAGTGATGTGGAAAAGTTTCTGAGAAATAAATAGAAGTGGAGAAAAGAGAGACATGACTAAGATGTTGGTAAACAAGAACAAAGATTTTTCCTGCTCAAAACTCTCATTCACAAATTATTGGAGCAGGAAAGTGCAAAGTATGCATGAGAGAAAGCAAGTGAGTAAACTAATTTGATTAACCCCTCATATAAAAAAATTAGGGTGAGTTAAACTGCAAATGAGAGCTGACAAAGAATATGGTGATTTATACAGCTTATTTTTACAGTGCCTGATATAATATCTCTGTGTGTACACACATATGTGTATGAGAATAAAAAAGAAAGAAAAGAACTCCACAAAAACCTTGACAAAATTGCCCACACCAACGTATCTTGCAAATTTTCATACTTATTTGATTAACTAATGCTACTTCCGTCTCCAACCTAATATAAAACATGAAAATCAAATAGACTTTGATTTTCTGAAACAAAAAGTCATTGGATTCATTCCTATATTACATTTATTTTAATAGTTTACAGAAGGAAATGAATGTAAATATCAGCAACAAGAAAAATAAATTTTTAAAAGTAAATCAACAGTGAGAATCAGAAACAGCAACACATTTTATATTTGGTATAACATTCTCCAGGATTATATTAAAGCATTTTAAATTTTTCTGAATGTAAATTTTAGTTCCCCTGTATGAGCAAAGCTCTTTTATTTCCACTGCCCTTTTCAAATGTTCAAGGTTCATAAGAAGATCCTTCTAATTTTATTCATTTGTCTTTTGAATGTCCAGTATACAGCACAAGGGCAACAATTTTTTCCATTAGATGCTATTATGTGTTATAGAAGGATGGTTTCACCAGCAAGCATTGTAAGTAGTCTCAATTGTAAGAGTTAGAAGTTACATTTAACTCCCAATAATAGGTCTTCCTTGTTTTTGTGCCTAAAACTTTACACTCTTGTATACATTTTTTTCTTTGAGTAAATGAGTCTCTTAAAATTATCACCTCCCATGGGTTTATATGAAATCAACTTCTTATCGTTCATCGTATCAATGAGAAGATAGAGTATAGATGATAGGAGAAATTCAAGTTTATCAGAGAAGAATAAAGAAAATCTTACAATTTAGATTAAAACGGCAAAATTATGCACATTTACATGCACGGTTCCTCACATCACTTCTGGAGATACTAGAAAAAAAAACACAGAGTGTCAGAATAGTTACAAACTGGAACAAAACTCAAAGAAATTCTTGGAAAACTGAAGATAGTTCAGTCTTGTGCTACACCAAAAATGGTGACTTGGAGAAGGCCAGAACTAGGAGTTAATAAACCAAACAGGGTCTGTGTCCAATGAGGAAAAAGCCTGTAGCAGTTTGGAACTACTCCTTTTACTTCTGATAAAGCATCCTGGGCAAGAACTTGCTGAAGTCCCTTCTTAATAGTATGTAAGAACAGTGGTTGCTGTTGTTAGCCAGGTAAACATTCAGAATAGTGGGTCATACAAATAAGTGCATAGGTGTGCCCTTACCTGAAGGTCTACCTTGTCCATGTCCCTTGTGTGAGAGCAGTAGTGTCATCTGGAGACAGGAAAAGAATGACAGATATCAGGCTAAGAAAATAACAAGCGCACATAGAACAAGTAATGTATGTATATATACACATACATATATATATGTATACACATGTACATATATACATATATATATACCCCTTACTGTCAATTCCCTTTGACCAGGCAATTGACAGTAAGGGTGAGTGTCATCAGACAAGAGTAGTGACTTGGGACACAAGAGGATGGTTCCCTGAGTGCAAAAGAAAAAAAGCTACGAAAAATTGAAATGGTTTAGCCTATACCATAGTGCTTAATTCAGACATCTGTCTTACCCTTTGGTCCCCACTTTTCCCAAGAGAAGGACACGTCTAGATGGCTCGCAGTCTCAAGAGAACCTGAGCTTGGGACAAAAAAAATCATACGGTATTGATGAAGCTCAAGCACTGAGGAAAAAAAGCCTAAAAAGAGACCTATCTATCACAGAAAGAGACAAATATTATGTGGCGGTTAGAGGAGGGATTTTGAAAAAACATGAATATTTCAGAAGTATTTAAGAGACATCACTAGTATCAGAAGCATAAGTTGTCATGAATATGAAACCACTGGGAGATATTGGACATGAAAAACAGCATTTTGTAAAGAACAAATGAACTCCAATTGGCTGCTTCTCCAGCATATAATATCTTCAACTCTTAACGGACCCAATATTTCTACTGTGTTATGCATGGTTCTCAAAGAGTATAGCTTTAGATAACTATGGATATGTGTTGTCTCCCTGACCACAGTGATTGATTTGTGTGTTGGTATGTAACAAAAAGTGTTCAAATCAGCATGATTATCAGATTCCTTCAGGGATTTGTGAAATATAGATGTGAAATATTGTGAAAAAAGTCTAAAACCTTTTTTTCTACCATGACGGAAGTCAATCAAGCACAAAGTCTAAACAAGCAGATCAAAGTTGAGCCCTGTTCATACTACAGCTTAAGACTGTTATATTGTGATTACATACCCATTAAGTTACTTTTATCCTTAAGATAAAACTGACTCTTTTCTATACTTGCAAACAAAAGTGCTCAAAAATAATAATAATGGATTGAACTATACAGTAGTTGGGTTAGTGAGCTTAAAAATAGAATCAAGAAGGTCTTGCCAAAAGTAGGATAAAGAAATAAAGAATGAATTTTTTTTAAAAGCTAAGAAAAAATATAAAAGCGAAAGTAACAAAATGTCTAAAGAGAAGAGGAAAAATGAATGAAGAAATAATAATATATTTTTGAATCAATATGTGTGTTTTTAAAAGATAATAGATTTCAACTGAAATGGTTTAGCGAGTGCCAAACTTTTTCAGAGAATTGGTAGATCTCCTACAAAGTCATACAAAGTCTTAGAAAATGTATGAAACAAATACTTTATTTGATAAAATTTTACAGAAGATTACAGTAGTGTATAAGTGATTTTATGAGAATTATAAGTAGAATGAGAATGAAAAGATGGCAAAAAATAAACCCCACTATATTAAATTGAGTAAGAGATTACATAATGCTCCATTATTTTATGTACCACCAAGAAAGAAAAAGATTAATCTAGGAAAACATGCTTTTCTCCTACACTCATATTCAAATGGACACTAATTTAAGAGACCCAAATGTTATTTTTAATGTATCTTAGAACCCATGAAATATAATTTTAAGGGTATATTTTTCACAATGAGAAAAATAAAACCTCACCAAGAATATATGTAACAATTTGAGATTAAAACTTCAGGATGATGAGTGGCAAAGCCTAATAAAATTGTTGAATTTCCCTTAAGAGAGTATAGTATTGATAATCTTTAATAACTGGGGAAAATGTGTACATATATAAGCCTTAAAAAATTAGGTGTAACTAGAAAAAAATTAGAGTGTACAACTTTCAAATCAGTAGTAGAAAAAGATAATGAAGTAAAATAAATCTATCTAACAAGAGTTGGAAAAAACAAAGCAAAAGAAATCATAATAATGATGAAATATGAAAAGAAATGACAGAAATGAGTTTATTTTTTTCTGGCTTTAGATACACACACACACATATATATATATATATATATATATATATGGATTACCCCATTAAAAGACAGACACATTTATAAGTTTTTAAAAAATAGAACTAATAACGTATTTTAAAAGATGAAACAAATATCAGCAAGATTGAAAAAAAGAGATGGGAAAAAATAGAACCAACAAATGTTAAAATAATGCTGGTCTTTTTATTATGACACAAAAATATTCAAATAAAAATGAAAATATAAGAGAAAGAAACAGTGCATATTTATTAAAGAAAAAATCTATACTCAGCAGATCCACTATTCAGAATCATACATTATGTAATTATAGAGCATCAAGCTATGTAATACACCAAACAACAAAATAATAAGGAAAATATATAAGCTACAAATGTAGTTGGAATTATTACATAGAAACACACTCACAACACCCCTAAAGCACACTACACTCAAAATTATGTTAGGTTATAGAGGACTTAAATAGCGTACATGGGAGTTTCTGGGAAGATGGCAGCATAGCCAGTCAGACTGCGTGAGTCCCTGTGTGTGTGAGTGATTGTATGGGCAGTTCTTCATATGTTTCTGCTTGTAAGTGGGAGTGTGAGAGGTGGACTCATTGGGGACTTGAGAGCAAGTGACCAAGGCCTTTCTGATGAAACCACTCATGCTATAACTGCTCTACTTGGACCCTAGTGCTTCCTAGAGCACAGAAGCTGAGCACCGTTTTTTAAAATCAGCAGAACTTTTCCCAGAAAAAAAGCAGGAGCAATTGGTAACCCCATCACCACAATGCCGGCATAAACGCTGGCAGTGAGGGTCACAGAAAGAATGCAGTGAAGGATCCTGAGGCAGAGTCCTGAAGAAGCAGCAGAGAGAGGCCACCCAAGCCTGAACTGGGTTCCATAGCCTTGCCACCAGGTCCCAAGATCTGGAGATTGTAGCAACTGCTGGGAGGGAGTTAACGACCTCATTTGTGACATAAATAGCAGCTGGCAGAGCAGATTTTCTAAAGCGTGGGCAGAGAAGTACTCCACAGTAGCCTCTGAAGAACAGCAGAATTGCATCTTGATGCCAGGTGTTGATCTCTGCACTGCATTGGGGCTGCTCTTTGCCCCCAGTGCACAAGCTCTGGTGGGTAACCACAGATGCAAAATTCCAGATGACCCACCCTCCATTCTTGAATCAACTGCTGGGTGATAGATGCAGACATCAGAACTGACTGAGAAGGAGGCTGGTGAGTGCCTAACCGACCCCCCACAATCCCATCCTTAGCAACAAGCGAAAGAGATTGGGAGGGCAGGGCAGACAAAAGGCCCCATTTCTCCACCATAAACTAGATATCCTGGGAGCTGTGACCACACCGAGAGAGGAAGAAAGGTGGTGAGATTCCAAGAGATGCTGTGTCAAGTTATTTCAGCCCCCTTCCCTCACATGGGTGTGTACTGGCTAACAAATTGCAGGCAGTAGGAGGTAAACATTCTAACAGCTGAAGTTCCAACAGTGAATAAGGAACCTGCAGTAACAGACCTGCGGTTGCAGAACCCATCTCAAGAGGGAGCACTCCCTTCAAAGAGACATACTAAAGCTGAGAACTCTTTGTCAACAGTTTTTTGAGGGGAAGAAAAATTGTTTTGTTTGTTTGATTATCTTATTTTGTTGCTCTGTTTGTTGGTTGGTTGTCTCTTTTTTTTCCTTCTTCTACTTTTCTCTTTTGTTCTTTTTCTGTTTTAGTTTTCTTTCTTCTTTTTCTCTTTTTATCCTTCTTTCCCTTTTTTCTCTTCTTCTTTCCTCTCTTTTCCCTCTTATACCCTGTTTTGGACTCAGGCTATGCAAGCACACCCACTGTAAGGTCATATTGTGCAGAGATGAAGAGCAAGTCCCAGTTGGCCCATTCACTAGATAGCAAACATTATGACCTGCCAATAGGTTTTGAATTGTTGCAGCCTCTCCTCGGTACCCAAGCAAGTGCTCAAAATTATAAAGAGACAGGACAATGCCATACCCCCAGTCCTACTTCATAATTGAACAAACCTGGAGCCCCAGCTCAAGGAAGGACAAAAGATTGAGCAAATGTCAGAAGTGACTGTTTCTCCATTTTCCACTAAGCAACAGAATTGAAGAGAAAGATAAAAGAACTGCTATAAATGAAGAAAAACCAAAGAAAAACTCCTGGCAACCATCAGAGTCCTAACAAAGAGTCAGTGCTAGAACAAACAGCTACTGAGACACAAACAATAGCTAGAAAAACCAAAGAAAAACTCCTGGCAACCATCAGAGTCCTAACAAAGAGTCAGTGCTAGAACAAACAGCTACTGAGACACAAACAATAGCTATCTCCCAGAGTGACAGTACCCAGAAGGTGCTTATGGAGATCAGAGAATTGTTGGATAGAATGAATAAAAATCAAGAAATGCAATGGCTAAAACTAAATGAAATTGCAACAGAGCTAGACAGACTCAAGAAGTGCACTTAAAAAAAAAACAGAAATAAAGAACTCCATCCAAGAAATAAATAACAAACTGACAAGCATGAGAAACAGAATTGACCAAGAAGAAGAAAGAATCTCAGAGCTGGAAGATCAAAATATCAAATTAACCCAAACTATTGAAAAAAAAGTAAGAGAAAAGAGGAAACTCTCTAAGAGATGTGCATTTTTTTTAAGAAATCAAACCTACATCTGATCAGAATACCTGAAGTAGAAAGAGAAGTGGAAAATACCCTGGAAAAAACACTCCATAAGGTCATTCAAGAAAATTTTCCTCATCTGGCCAGAGAGATGACTATATAAGCACAAGAGATTCAGAGAACCACTGCAAGACACCTTAAGAGGAGATCAACTCTAAAACATATAGCAATTCATCTATACAAAGTAGATATAAAAGAAAAAATCCCCAAGGAAGCAAGGGGAAAGGTCAGACTACCTACCAGTGGAGACCAATCAGAATTGCTGCAGATTTATCTGCAGAAACACTACAGGTCAGAGTAATTGGACCCCAATCTTTAATGTTCTCAAAGATAAACAATTTCAACCAAGAATTCACTACCCAGCAAAGCTAAGCATCATCAGCAATGGAGAATTAAAATCTTTCCCAGACATCCGATTCCTAAGAGAATACGCTACTTTAAGACCAGCTCTACAGGAGACACTTAAAAAGGTGCTGTGCACAGAAGAAAAAAGAAGCAAATGAAAGACCATATACTTCACAAGATCACAAACAAAGACAGAAGCAGAACACGGAACATACCCACAAAATGAAAATACATACACATATGAACACAAAAGTCAAACAAAAACAAAATGGTCTTATAAGAGCAGTATGCAGAGACAAACTCTCACATTTCAGTAACCAGCCTGAAAGTGAATGGACTAAATACACCACTGAAGCCGGGCTCGGTGGCTCAGCCTGTAATCCTGCGCCTTTGGGAGGCTGAGGTGAGTGGACTGCCTGAGCCCGCGGGTTCAAGACCCGCCTGGGCAGCGAGACCTCATTTCTACAATAAATAAAAAAATCAGCTGGGCATGGTAGCGCATGCCTGTAATTCCGGCTACTTGGAAGGCTGAGGCGGAAGGATCGCCGGAGCCCAGCAGGTCGAGGCTGCGGTGGCCGGGAGCGGCCACTGCACTCCAGTCTGGGTGACAGAGTGAGACTCCAACTCAAATAAATAAATAAATAAATAAATAAATAAATAAATACACCACTGAAAAGACACAGAATGGCAAACTGGAAAAAAACACATAGCCCAGTAATTTGCTGCCTCCAGGAAACTTATCTCACCACAAAGGACACCCACAGACTCAAAGTTAGAGGATGGTAATCAAACTTTCAGGTGAATGGATCACAAAGGCAGAAGGTGAGATCTTAATATCAGGCAAAACAACTTTCAAGCTATAAAAAATTTTAAAAGATACAGAAGAATACTACATAATGATAAAAGTTTCAATCCACCAACAAAAAATATCCATTCTAAACATATATACACCCTAGAAAGGAGCACCAGCTTTTATAAAGCAGATACTAATAAACTAAAATAAGATATTGACTCTAACACTATTATAGCTGGGGAATTAAATACCCACACTAATATCCCTAGATAGATCATCAAAGCAAAAAATCAGCAAAGAGATCAAAAACCTCAACTTGACTCTTGACCAAATGAACTCAGTATATACCTATAGAATACTCTACCCAAAAACCACAGAATATACATTCTATTCATCACCACATGGAACATACTCCAATATCTACCACATCCTTGGCCACAAGTCAAGCATAAACAAATTTCACAAGACTGGAATACTGCCATGCACCTTCTCAGACCAGAGTGGAATAAAAATAAATTTCAACACCAACAAAATTCTCCACAAACCCACAAAAATATGGATGCTAAACAGCAAGATAATGAACAACTTCTGGGTCAACACAGAAATCAAAACAGAAGTTAAAAGATTACTGGAAGTAAACGAAAATGAAGAAATATCTTACCAAAAACTCTGGGATGGCATGAAAGGAGTCCTAAGAAGGGAATTTTTCTCTCTACACACATCAAGAAAACAGAAAGAGAACAAGTCAGCAGCTTAACAAATGACCTAAGGGAGCTAGAAAGTCAAGACCACCAAAACCCTACCTTCAGCAGGTGAATTGAGATCACCAAAGTAAAAGCCCAAACACGGGACATAGTAGCAGACAAAGATGTCATAGAAAAAAATCAATGAAACAAAAATCTTGTTCTATGACAGAATAAACAAGATTGATGGACCCCCTAGCCAGAATGACAAAGAAAAAGTCCAAATAAACACAATCAGAAACACAAAGATCAAGGCACAACTGACCCTGAAGAAATACAAAAGATAATCAGAGATTGCTATGCATGCCTGTATGGAAAAAAACTTGATAACCTAAATGAAATGGAGGTCTTTCAGACATCACACAACCTCCCTAAGTTGAAACAAGAAGAAACTCAGATTCTAAATAGAACAATAACAACCTAGGAAATTGACTCTGCCATAAGAAAGCTATCTACCAAAAAAAAAAAAAAAAAAATAAGCCCTGGACTATTCAGAATTCCAGCAGAAATCTGCAAAATGTACAAGGGGGAGCTTATGCCAATCCTATTGAAAGAATTCCAGGAAATTGAGAAAGACAGAATGCTCCCCAAATCATTTTATGATGCTAGCATCACACTGATACCCAAACAGGGTAAAAATGAAACAAAGAAAGAGAACTACAGGACAATATCCTTGATGAGCATAGATGAAAAAATTCTCAGCAAGATTCTAGCAAATAGGATCCAACAACACATCTCAAAAGTCACTCACCATGACCAGGCAGACTTGATCCCCAGAATGCAGGGCTGGTTCAATCTCCACAAAATCATAAATGTAATTAAATACATCAAAAGATGTAAAAACAAGAACCACATGATTATGTCAGAAAAAGCTTTTGATAAAATCCAGCATCCGTTCTTGATAAAAACTCTGAACACCTATGCATAGAGGGAACATACATCAAAATAGTAAGAGCCACATATGAGAAACCCAGCCAACATATTGCCAAAAGGACAGAAATTTGAGGCATTTCCCCTGAAAACTGGAACAAGACAAGGCTACTCACTCTCACCCCTCCTGTTCAACATGTGTTGGAAGTCCTAGCTAGAGCAATCAGAAAAGAGAAGGAAATCAGTGGTATCCAAATAGGAAAAGAGGAAGCCAAGTTATCTTTCTTTGCTAACAATATGATCTTATACCTTGAAAATCCAAGAGAATCTGTCAAAAACCTGCTTGCACTGGTAAAGGACTTTGGCAGAGTCTCAGGGGTAAAATCAATGTGCAAAAGACAATGGCATTCTTATACACCAACAACAAACAGGCAGAGAACCAAATAAAAAGCATGATTCCATTCACAATAGCCACACACACAAAAAAAGGAAATACTTCAGCATCTTCCTAACCAGAGAAGTGAAAGATCTTTACAATGAAAACTATAAAACACTGCTCAAAGAAATCAAAGATGACACAAATAAATGGAAAAATATTCCATGCTCATGGATTGGAAGAATCAAAATAAAGATGTCCATCCTACCAAAGGCAATCCACAGATTCAATGCAATACCCATTAAATTACCAACAACAAGCCGGGTTCGGTGGCTCAGCCTGTAATCCCACGCCTTGGGAGGCTGAGGTGAGTGGACTGCCTGAGCCCGCGGGTTTGAGACCCACCTGGGCAACTTGGCGAGACCTCATCTCTACAATAAATCAAAAATTAGCTGGGCGTGGTAGCACACGCCTGTAGTTCCAGCTACTTGGAGGCTGAGGCGGAAGGATCGCCAGAGCCCAGCAGGTCGAGACTGCGGTGGCTGGGAGCGGCCACTGCACTCCAGTCTGGGCGATAGAGTGAGACTCCAACTCAAATAAATAAATAAATAACCAACATCATTCTTCTCAGTCCTGGAAACAGCAATACAGAAATTCATATGGAAACATAAACGACCACAAATAGCCACAGTAATCTTTAACAAAAGAAACAAAGCAGGAGGTGTCACATTTCCAGAATTAAAGTTTATTACATGGCTACAATAATCAAAACAGCCTGGGTTTGGTACAAGAAAGGCATAGAGACCAATAGAACAAGATAGAGATTCCAGAAGCAAAACTTCAATTTCTCAGTCAACTATCTTCGACAAGCCTCCATCAACAACCACTGGGAAAAGAAGAGCCTGTTTAGTAAATGGAGCTGACCACATGCAGAAGAAAGAAGCAGGATCCCTACCTATCAACATACACCAAAATCAACTCCAAATCAAAGACCTAAACGTAAAACCTCAAATTGTAAGAATCTTAGAAAATGCAGGAGAACCCTTATAGAAATCAGAATAGACAACCAAATCCTGATCAAAACCCCAAAAGAATAAGATAAAAGTGGGACCTCATTAAACAGAAAAACTTCTACAAGCAAAAGAAGCCATCAAGAGAGCAGGGAGAGAGCCCATAGAATGGGAAAAAATATTTGCCAACTGCATATCCGACAAAGGCTTAACATCCAGGATCTACAAAGAACTCAAATGTGCTGAAAGGAAAAAACCAAATAGACCCATTAAAATGTGATCAAGGGGCTCAGGCAATCCTTCCGCCTCAGCCTTCCAGGTAGGAAAAAAAAAGTGGTCAAAAGACATGAATAGACACTTCTCAAAAGAAGACATATGAGCAGCCAACAGACACGTGAAAAAATACTCAGCCTCACTACTCATCAGAGAAATACAAATCAAAACCTCATTGAAATTGCCTAACTCCAGTAAGAATAGCTATCATTAACAGAACAAAAAACAACAGATGCTGGCGAAGATGCTGAGAAAAGGGAACACTTCTACACTGCTGGTAAGAATGCAAACTAGTTCAATCTCTGTGGAAAACAGTGTGGCAATTCCTAAAAGAACTAGAAAACCACCTTCTATATGACCCAGCAATCCCCTTCTTCTGCCCCGAGGAGCTTAAATCATTCTACAAAAAAATATACCTGCGCACGCATATTTATTGCAGCACTATTCTCAATAGCAAAAACATGGAACCAACCATGCTGCCCATCAAAACTGGACTGGATTAAAAAAGTACGGTACATGTACGCGATGGAATATTATGTAGTCATAAAGAAACAAAACAAAATTATGGACTTCGCAGCAACTTGGATGAAGTTACAGTCTATAATACTCAGTGATCTATCACAGAAACAAAGAACTGAATACCACATGTTCTCACTCATAAACGGACTTTGAAAATTTACCATAATACTGTAAAAAGGGATTGGCAGTAGCCAGAAACTGCCAGGCCAGAGCGGGAAAGGGAGCACATAGTATCAGTAAGGTACCTAATCTTAGACCAGGTGAAGTGGGAACCAAAGGGAGGCCCAAACTTTCCCTGTACGACGACCACTGTATCCCTAATTCTGAATTGTACCCCGCATCTTTAATATAAATCAATTTTAAAATTTTTAAAAAAGAAAATGGAAATGAGAAGAGGAAAAAATAACAGAAAAAAATAAAAGAAAATTTTACTGACTGTAAAAAAAAAAAAGAATAGAACGATTTGGAAATGAGAAGGGTGCACTGTAAGACTCCTAGGCTGACAGAAAAATCCCAAGCAGCCCGAGAGAAGATGGGTCGCCTGAGCTATGGATGTCCAGGTGGACATTATGAGGGAATTCCCCAGGACTCCCACAGAGGTCTAACTCGACATGGAAGGCCTCATTTGTGGTGATCCAGTGTCAGCTCCTTGGGCTTTGGCTGTGTCACTGAACACAGAAATCTCAGTTTAAGTAATGAATGAAGAACTGGAGAGTTCTTGCATTTAACGTGCTCTTTTCACTTAAGTACATACGGTGCTGCCTCTATTTATAAGTCTTCTCTGGGTTTTGGGTTGGTTTTTTTTTTTCCATTTTATTGCTTAGTCTGCTTTTCTGTGGTAGAGGCGGGTATTTTCCTTCCTAATCACCATATTATTCTGACATGAAATTTGTTCTCAGTAGGCAGCTAGTGAAATCATTCAACATTTCTCTTAGCTATTAGTTTACTATTTTTGATGATTTGGTGAGTGTTATTTTGCAGTGTTATTTTAAAATCCCTTGGAGTTTATACACCTTCCTCCCTACAGGTTCTACTAAACAGATATTTACAATTTTTAAAAAGGTAGAATACTTAGAAAGTGTAATCTAGTAGATCTTTTTTAGAATTTGTGTACCATTCATTAAGACTCTATATTTCTCTCAATAACATATGAAGTCATAAAATAATCCACACAAGAAATCTTAATATATTTCAATGCACAAACTATTTTCTCCAACAAATCCAATAAATTTGAGAATCAGTATCAAGTTTAGAAAATTTAAAATTATGCTTTCATCTAACCAATGGGTTAAAGTGAAATATTGAGAGTACTAAGCATTTCATGCTAAATAGCAGTTAAATTTCAAAATACCAAAATGTTTGCTTAGAGGGGAAAACAGTAACTCTAAATATGTTTAGAAGAAAAAAGGAACCCCCAAAATAAGTGAGCTTGAATATTTGCCTCTGTAAATCAAATACACTATAAATACAAAGGTAAAGAAACTAGAAAAGAGAAAGCTATCACAAATATGCAAATTAGCGACCAACAAAACAGTAAGAATGATTGCAGCATCTGAGAAGATAAACCTCTGGAAACACAGAATGCTTAAAAACAGTAAATAATCAACACCAGAGAAAGAGGAGTTAACTGAGGGGAGGGAGAGGTACATAACCACAAATATGGAGAACTTTTAAAATAATAGAACATTTTGGAAAAGAATAAGCCACAGACCAAAAATCTATTTAACATGGATGAACACAGAGGCTTAAGAGAACACTTACTGCCAAAATGTCACCAAAGGGGACAGAGAATGAGTCAGAAAAACATTAAGTAGAAAAAGGCATGTAGCACATGCCTGTAATTCCGGCTACTCGGAAGGCTGAGGCGGAAGGATCGCCGGAGCCCAGCAGGGCGAGGCTGCGGTGGCCGGGAGCGGCCACTGCACTCCAGTCTGGATGACAGAGTGAAAGGCCAACTCAAAAAAAAAAAAAAAAGAAAAGAAAAAGGCCATAAAAAAATAAAGTGATCAGCAATCCTCTACCCACCAAAATCCTCAAGTCTAAGTGGCTTACAGGTAGATTTTCTCACCATTCAAAATATAAAGTCATATTGACAGATATGTTATTCCCAAAACTAGAAAAAGAGAGACAATTTCTGAAGTTTTTAAATGAAACTAATAGCACACTAATATTTAAATGAGATAACAAAATTCAAATAAATTTAAAATGCAGACTAGCTTTTCTTTTGAACACAGATGTAAAAATATTAGTTGATGCAACTCATGAATACATTAAACAAAACATAATTTCATAATTCATGTAGTTTGATGTAAGCAATGCAACATCAAGAAAATAATTACACATTTTATCTCATGATATTAAAGACTGACATATAAAAAGTCAAAATGACATTTAATAAGTTTGAGTATATATCCCCCAATTTAAAATAGCTATGGATAACTAGGAATAGAAGAAAATCTCCTTAATCTAAAATACAATTTATAAAAAAAACTTATAGCAAATACTGTGTTTAATGTAGAAACCAATAAGCATTATATTTAAAGTAAGTAGTAAGACAAGAATGCCTGCAATAGAAGAGAATATAATTATACAAATAGAAACAAAAACATGATTATTGTGTGTGCATATGATATAATCACAAGAGAATGAAACTGAACTGATATTAGAGCTAATAAAAAATTCAGCCAGATTGCTAGATAACAAAACAACGTATAGAATATTGAAATGTTTCTCAATAACCATAATGAAAAAGGAAAACTGTAATAGAATACAATGTACAACACCAACAATAAAATAAATAATGTAGTATTTAGGATTTAACCTAACAACAAGGAAAAAAAAAGACAACATCTCCATGAAGAAAATTTTAAAATCTATTAATAAATATGAAAACCTTAATAACTTAGAGAGATAATACCGTGTTTGTATATAAGAAGGCTTAATGGTATAAAGGTGTTCGTTCTACCTCAACCTAATCTATAAATTTAATGATCTTCTAATAAAATTCCCACTGAACATATTGTAGATTTAAAAAACTGTAGGCCGGGCTTGGTGGCTCGGACTGTAATCCCAGGACTTTGGGAGGCCCAGGCGATGGATTGCTTGAGCCCGCAGGTTCGAGACCTGCCTGGGCAATTGGCGAGACCTCATCTCTACAATAAATAAAAAATTAGCCAGGCCTGGTAGTACATGCCTGTAGTTCCGGCTACCTGGAAGACTGAGGTGGAAGGATCGCCGGAGTCCAGCAAGTCGATGTTGGGGTGACCATGAGTGTGCCACTGCACTCTAGCCTGGGCGACAGAGTGACACTCTAACACCAAAAAAAAAAAAGAAAAAAAAAAGAAAAATTGTATAATGAAATAAATATAGAACAATTGAACATGCAAAAATAAAAATGCTATCTATTTTTTCACATATTGTAGAATTCATGCTTTTATTTATGGGTTTTTTTGTTATTTTAGAGTTATGAGACACAAGTAGAGATTTCCTACATAAGTAGGTTGCATACAGGTGATGTTTGGGCTTTTAGCTGGCCCTCTCACCCCTGATAGGGGACCAGATGCCAAGGGTGTTGCCATGTTCCCGCCTTCCTGCTCCCCCTCCCTTCCTTAGCAAAGTCCAGCATCTGCCAGTTCCACCCTTGTGCTAGTGTGACCGGTGATCAGGGCCTGCTTATGAGTGACAACATACAGTATTCTCTGTTTCTGTGATAGTTCACTTAGTATGACGGTCTCCAGATGCATCCATGTTGCTGCAAGGGCCATGATTTTGTTCTTTATGGCTGCATGATATTCCATTGTGCATATGTACCACATTTTATGTATCTAGACCACTTTCAATGGACATCTGAGTTGGTTCCATGTTTTTGCTATAATGAATAGTGCAGCAATAAACATGCATGTGCATGTGTCTTTTTGGTAGAGAATTACATTCTTCTGGGTACATACCCAGAAGAGGGATTTTTGGATCATATAGGAGCTCAAATTTTAGTTCTTTGAGAAATCACCATACTGCTTTCCACAAAGGCTGAACTATATTACATTCCCACCAACAGTGTAGACATGTGTCCTTTCTTCCACAGCTGTTCCAGCACCTATTTTTTTTTACTTTTTTAATGATAGCCATTCTTACCAGTGTTAGACGTTATCACATTGTTGTTTTGAGTTGCATTTCTCTGATGATTAGTGAGGTGAGTATTTTTTTATGTGTTTGTTGGCTGCTTGTATGTCATCCTTTGGGAAGGGTCAGTTCATGTCCTTGCCCGTTTTTAAATATTTTTTCTTTCAATTTGTTTGAGTTCCTTGTAGATCCGGGATGTTAGGCCTTTGTCAGATACACACCTTGCAAATATTTTCTTTTTCCCCATTCTGTGGGTGGCCTCTTTACTCTCTTGGTGGTTTCTTTTGCTGTGAAAAAAAAAAATTGGTTTGTTAAAGTCCCATTTGTCTATCTTAGCTTTTGTTGCATTTGCTTTTGAGGACTTGGTCTTGAATTCGTTGCCTACTCTGATGTCCAGGAGGGTGTTCCCTACATTTTCATTTAAGATTCTTATAGTTTGAGGTTTTACATTTAAGTTATTGATGCATTTTGAGTTATATGGTGATATATAAGGATCCAGTTTCATTCTTCTGCATGTGGCTAGCCAGTTTCCCCAGCATTGCTTGCTAAATATGGTGTCCTTTCCACAGTGTTTTTTATTGACAGCTTTGTTAAAAATAAGTTGGCTGAGAGACTGTTTTTATTCTGGATTCTCTGGCCTTTCCCTTGTCTGTGTTCCTATTCTTGTACCAATACCATACCACTTTGGTTGCTGTAGTCTTGTAATAAAGTTTAAAGTCTGGAAGTGTGATGCCTCAAGTTTTGTTCTTTTTGCTGAGGATCACTTTAGCTATTTGTGCTCTTTTTTTGCTCCCATATGAATTTCTATGCTGTCTTTTTCAGGTCTGTGAAAAAAATGATGTTGGTAATTTGATAGAGATTTCATCAAATCTGTAGATTGCCTCAGGTAAAATGGACATCTTTACAATATTGATTCTTCCAATCCATGAGCATGGGAGGTTTCTCCATTTGTATCATCCTTGATTTCTTTAAGTAGTGTTTTGTAGTTCTCATTGCAAAAGTCTTTTGCATATTGGGTTAGGTAGATGCCAAGGTATTTCATTATTTTTGTGACTATTACAAACGGAATTATTTTCTGGTTTTTTGCTTTTGTCTTTAGTGTTTGGTTTTGCTTTTGGTTTTTAGCTTGCTTGCTTGTTGATTTATAGAAATTATAGAAATGCAACTGTCTTTTGCAGAATAACTTTGTAATCCCTAGACTTTATCAAAGTCGTTTATCAGTGCAAGGAGGTTTTCAACAGATGCCCTAGGGTTTTCTAGGTATAGAATCATATTGTCCACAAAGAGGGATAACTTAATTTCCTCTTTTCCTATTTGGATACTCCTGATTTCCCTCTCCTGATTGATTGCTCCAGCTAGAACTTCCAGTATTATATAGATTAGGAGAGGTGGGGGTTGGCATCCATGTCTTGCTCCAGTTCTTTGGGGGAATGCTTACAATTTCTGCCCATTAAGCATGATATTGGCAGGAGGTTTGTTACAGATGTCTCTTATAGTTCTGAAGAATATTCCTTCTATGGTTAGATGTTTGAGGGTTTTTTTTTTTTATCAACAAGTGATGTTGGATCTTATCAAATAATTTTTTTGCCTCTAGTGAGATAACCCTGAGGTTCTTAGTTTTACACTTGTTAATGTGCTGAATTACATTTATAGACTTGCAAATGTTGAACCAGTGTTGCATCTGGCAATGATGCTTACCTGGTCATGATGGATAATCCTTGAAATGTGGCATTGGATACAATTTGCTAAAATCTTATTGAGAATTTTTGCATCAGTATTCATCAGGGAAATTGGCCTGTAATATTCTGTCCTTGTATGAGCTTTGCCATTTTGGGGTATTAGAATGATATTAGCTTCATAGAACAAACTAGGGAGAATTCTTTCCTTCTCAATGGTCTGGAATACTTTCAATAAGATTTGTATCAGCTCTTCCTTGCATGTCTTGTAGAATTCAGCTGAGAAACCATCTGGCCCAGGGCTTTTTTGGCAAGGACCGTCCTTATAACTGATTTGATTTCCTGGATTTTTTTTTTAATTGGTGTTTCACTCTTTCCCAGGATGGAGTGCAGTGGCAGGCTTATGAACACCGCAGTCTCAACTTGCTGGGTTCAGGCAATCCTTCTGCTTCAGCTTCCAAGTAACTGGTATGCACCATCATACCTGGCTAATTTTTTTATTTATCGTAGATACAAGGTCTCGCCATGTTGCCCAGGCTCATCTTGAAACTATGTGCTCAGGCAATCCTCTTGCCTCTGCCTCCCAAAGCGCTGGGATTACAGATGTGAGCCACCATGCCCAGCTGACTTCCTGGATTTTTATTGGTCTGTTTAAGGTTTCAATTTCTTCCTGTTTCAACCCTGGGAGGTTGTATAATGCCAGTAATTTCTCCATTTCTTCTAAATTTTCTAGTTTATTTACATACAGATGTTCACAATAATTGTTTGAATTTCTTCAGGATCAATTGTGAAATTACTTTTTTCATTTCTAATTGTGTTTATTTTTTCTTTTTTTCTCTTTTTAGACAAACTGGCCAGAGGTTTGGCAATCTTATTTATCCTTTCAAATAACCAGCTTTTTGTCTTGTCGATCCTTGCTATGAAATTTTTGTCTTCCATTTCCTGCAACTGTGACTTTATTTTAGTAATCTGGATTTTTCTACTGAAATTAGGATTAAATTGTCTGTGATATTAAACTGTTTACTTGCAATCACTCTATCTTGATATGTATGTTAATGCTATGAACTTTCCTCTCAACATTGATTTCATATTATCCCAGGGATTTTAATATGTTGTATGTCTGTTCTCATTTGTTTCCAGGAATCTATTTATGTGTGTTGATTTCTGTGTTGAGCCAAAAGACATTCAGCAGTATATTGCTTGATTTTCATGTATTTGTGTGTTGGGGGGGTCTTGTTGGTGGTAATAATTATTTTTATTCCACTGTGAACTGAGAAAATGCTTGGTGTTATTTCAACCCTTTGAAATTTGTGCACACTTGATTTGTGTTCAAGAATGTGATCAATTGTGGAATATGTTTCATGTGCTGATGAATATAATGTATACTCTGTTGTTGTTGAACGAAGAGTTCTTTAGATGTCTATTAGGTATAATTGGTCAAGTGTCAAGTTAAAATTCTGGACCTCCTTGTTGGTTTCAATGATCTGTCTAGGGTTGTAAGTAGGGGTATTAAAGTCTCCAGCTATTATTTTATGAGTGTCTATGTCCTCTCTTAGCTTACATAGCAATTGTTTTATGAATTTGGGTGCTTCTGGTCACTATGGCAGCACTGCGAGAGTGGTGGGGGCCTCTTCATCTCTGAGGCCCTGTTGCTGGGAAACCAGGCTGCCTAGTGCCTTTCACATTGTATATCTCTTGCCTATGGATTGAACTTTTAGCATTATGTAATGTCCCTCCATGTTCTTTTTATCTTTTACTGGTTTGCAATCTGTTTTGTCTGATATGAGAATAGATGCCCCTGCTCTTTTTTGTTTTCAATTTTCCTGAAAGATCTTTCTCCAGCCTCCTTTCTTTGAGTCTGTGAATGTCCTTTGCAGTGAGATGGTTTTTCTGGAGGCAGCAGAATGTTAGATCATATTTCTTTATCTAATTTGCTACTATATGACTTTTTAGTGGTGCATTTAGTCCATTCATGTTCAAGTTAATTATTGATATGTGAGGGTTTATCTCTATCATAATGCTCCAATTTTTTTTATTGGTTTTGTGGATGATTTATTGATCCATATTCCCTTTTAACTCTGTACTTTCCTATGCTTTTGTAATGGGTAAAAATCATTCTTTTATTTCTATGCTTAGAAATTTCTTAAGCATCTCTTGAAGGGCTGATCTGCAGGTAGTGCATTCTTTTAGGGATTGGATGTCTGGAAATAATCTTAATTCTCCATCACTAATGAAGTTTAATTTGACAGGGTAGGCAATTCTTGGCTGGAATTGCTTATCTTTGAAAATGTTAAAGATGAGACTCCAGTCCCTTCTGGCATGTAGGGTTTCTGTTGAGAAGTCTGCTAAAATTTTTGATGGGTCTTCCTCAGTAGGTGGTCTGTTCTTTCTTTCTAGCTGCCTTTAGGCTTTTTTTCATGCTTATCTTGTGGAAGATGGATTAGTATGTGTCTTGGAGATGGTCTTTTAATGTAATACCTTTCAGAGATTCTCTGAATTTCTTGTGTTTGGATGGTCTCCTCTCTAGCAAGATGGAGGAAATATTCCTGGATGCCTCTTGAAAGACTTGCTCTAGGGTGTTCTCAGTTTCCACTTCTGTTTTGGGGATGCCAGTCAGTCATAGATTTGATCTTTTTACATAATCCCACACCTCTCATAAGCTTTGCTTATTCTTTTTGTGCCTTTTCTTTTTGTTTTTTTTTTTTTCAGACTGAGTTAGTTCAGTCTGCAATATTTTGATCTTCAAGTTCTGAGATTCTTTTCTCTGCCTTGTTGATTCTGTTCCCTATGCTTGTCATTGTACTTTGAAATTCCAGGAAGAAATTCTTCATTTCCAGGACTTTGGATTGGACCTTTCTTATGTTTGCCAACTTAACTTTTATATCCTTCACTGCTTTTGTTGCCAGGGTGATCTTTGCTTACTACATCTCATGGTTTTCCTTAACTGTTTTCACCATTCAAAGTCCGAATCTGTGTCTGTCATCAGAAATAGGTCTTTCTAGATGGATTCCATTGTTTGGGAACTGGGAAATGCTTTTGTAGGTGATGCTTTTTTAACATTTTGGAGATTGACAGTGTTTGTTTGTTTGTTTGTTTTTGTTTTTTGCTGGTCTTTCCTCATCAATTCTTCTCTTCTTGTTATTATTATTTATTTGTTTTGTTGTTTTGTCTAGCTGCCCGGGGGGCTTTTCTGCTATCAAAATGGTTTATACAGGGGGGAGAGAGATGGATGGCTACTCCAGCTTCATCATTCTTGCTAGACAGTGCTCAGAATTCAAATGGACTTCTACAAAGTTTTCCTACAGCCAGGCTTCCCAACCTGTTTTCTTATTTCCATTTTCAAGCTCTTTGTGGGGACTGGGAAGGGGTGTCAGACCCCTGGTCACTATGGCAGCACTGCTAGAGTGGTGGTGCCCTCTTCATCTCTGAGGCCCTGTTGCTGGGAAACCAGGCTGCCTAGTGCCTTTCACAACTTTCTCTCCCATGCCAAAGGCCTTGCTCACAACTTAATATTAGCAGAGTTCTTACCACAGTGGGACCCATGGTTGGGGCAGGTGATGCTGGCAGGTGATCCTTTCTGGTCTGAGGGCTGGACCCCCAATGCTGGTGGTGGGTACTGAGTGAGTGTAACCAGTAAGGGAACTTTCTCCACCAGCTCCAGCACTGCCTAAGGGAAGTACACTCTTAGAGGTTGACTAGCTGTAGGTTTCTGAGCTTGGTTGGGTTCCCAGTTCCACAGGGACTCTAGCAGCACACTGCTGTGATCAAACCAGACCTCCTACCACTTGGTACTGAAGGGAAGGGGAACTGTTGCAGACTGTGTTGAGAGCACTCACTCTCTCTTGCATACAAAGCAGGACTACAAATCCTAAGCAAACCTGGCACCTGAAGAGGATCAGACCTCCCATCTCCAAAGCCAGCCACCTACTTTTTCTCTTCTTTCTCCTTATGTGTCCCAAGAGTCCTCTGCAGGATGTAGGGTGCAACCAACATCTAAGCCTGCTCAAGCTGCTTGGGTTAATGGTGACTGGGATTATCTTTCTTGTTCTGCTCTGCAAAAAAGGTGTCAGTGAGCTACTCCAAGGGGCTCTCTTGGATTTCTCTGCTCATCTCCTTAGACTTAGGACTGGCCCTACCAACTTATCAGACATACCTTTGGACCATGGTAGCTTAAGCAATACTTTTTTGGCACAGAAATGAATAAAAAGGCAAAAATAACCAACCTAAAATAGACATCTATGTATATGCAAACTCTTATTATAATAACTGTTGCATCAAGAATTAATGAGAAGGACAACTGTTTTCATTTATGCTGTAGGTTGCAGAAATATATTTTATTTTTTACTTCAACAAAAACAAAATGGAAAATGACAGGCATACATTCATGTAAGCAATAATAACATTAAAATAAATGGATTGAGCAATCAAAAGGCAAATCTTGGCAGAAGAATTTTAAAAACCATTATCCAGCTACACATTATCTTCAAGACATATGTTTTAGATTCAAAGATACAAATAAATTGAAAATAAAATCTAACACATATAAGCATAATACATAATATAAATAAGTAAAATATATATTTACATATATGTCAAATATATATATACACACACATACACACACACACACACACACACACACACACACACACACACACATATATATGAAATAAAAGATGGCTGGAGTGGCCATATTAGTTTCAGACAAAATAGACTTTAAACAAATTTTTTTAATGTTTTCAGAGATAAAAAGGATCAGGTAATAGTGATAAAAATATTAATCCACTAGGATGATACAATGCTTATCTATATATAACATATGTACACCTAACAACAGAGTCCTAATATTCTGAAGCAAAACTGACATAAACAAAGTGAGAAATAAATAATTCAATAATAGTTAGACTTCAATATCACACTTTCAGTATGGAACAAAACAACCAGAAGTAGACAAACTGAAAGATACTACAAAGCAACTAGATTTATCAGATAGCTATAGAATTCAACAAATTACCAACCAATCATAGTAGTATATACCTTCTGCTCAAGTGCACATGGGACATTCTCCAAAATAGACCATATGCTAGTCCATAAAATAAACTTCAATACACTTAAAATAATAAAAATATGCAAAATATTTTATCTTACTATAGTGGAATAAAATAGAAAATTAATTACAGATAAAATTTAAGAAACTAATAATTATATAAAAATTAAACAGCACACTTTTGAATAATCAATAAGTCAAAGAAGAAAGTAAGTGAAAAATTAAAAAACAGGCCAGGCTCAGTGACTCAGCCTATAATCCCAGCACTTTGGGAGGCCAAGGTGAGTGGATTGCCTGAGCCCGCAGGTTCGAGACCCGCTTGGACAACTTGGCGAGACCACATCTCTACAATAAATCAAAAATTAGCCGGGCGTGGTAGTGCACACCTGTAGTTCCAGCTACTTGGAAGGCTGAGGCGGAAGGATCGCCAGAGCACAGCAGGTCGAGGCTGCAGTGGCCAGGAGCAGCCACTGCACTCCAGTCTGGGTGACAGAGTGAGACTCTAACTCAAAAAATATGATAAAATTAAATTTAAAAATAAAATTAATAATAATAATAATACAACCAAACACTATGTGAGGTAGCCAAAGCAGTGCTTACAGAATAACCTATAGCTACAAAATGTCTACATTTTTAAAAAGATCTCAGATTAATAGCCTAATCTGCCTCCTTAAGGAAAAAACAATAAAAGATTAAGCCAGAGCAAACAAAAAAGAAAAGAATAAAAATCAGATCAGAAATTAATAAAATAAATAATAGAAAACAAGAGAAAATTAATAAAACCAAGAGCTAGTTCTTTGAAGATTGACAAAATTGGCAAAGCTTTTACCTAGCGTAACCAAGAAAAAAGTGAGAACGCCAAATTACTGCAAACAGAAATGAAAGAGAGGACAATACCAACTACTTGCAGAAATGAAAGAACTTATTATGAAATACTATGAACAATGTTATGCCTATAAATTAAATAATTTAGATAAAATGAACACATTCTTTAAAAGAGTCTACTGAAACTGACTCAAAAAGAAACAGCCAATCTAAATAGCCCAGTAACAAGTAAAAATGGTAAATTAGTAGTCAAAAACATCCCCACAAGGAAAGTTCAGATAGAGACAGCTTAACTGGTTATTTCTATCAAACACCTAAATAATTAACATAAATTTTTCATAAACTGTTCTAAGCAATAGAAGAAAAGGGAACATTTCCCATTTTTATCCTAATACCAAAATCACACTAAAGTATCATAAAAAAAGAAACTAGAGACCATTATCCCTTATTTAATAGAGGACAGAAATCTTCAATTAATTACTAGCTTATCAAATCCAGCAACATATAAAAGAATTATACATTATAACCAAGTGGAATATGTCCAAGAGGTAGTTTAGCATGCAAAAACCATGTCAATAGAATAATAATCAAAAAACATCATATCATCTAAAGAGATGCAGAAACTACATTGATGAAAACACATATTTTCATGATAAAAACACTAAACAACCTAGAAATAGAAGTAAACATTGTTTATCTTATAAAAGGCATTTATGAAAAACCCACAAGTGATAGTATACTTTATGGTGAAACTCTGGATGCCTTCTTCATAAGATCAAGAACAAAGCAAGAAACTCTGCGTTTGTCTTTTTTTATTTAACATTGTGCTGGAGGTATTGGTAAGGGCAATTAAGAAAAGAAAAAAGAATTAAAGGGCATCCAGATTGTTTTTAAAAATGTAAAATTGCCTCTAGTTATAGAACACAGTATAATGCAGGCAGAAAATCCTAAGAAATCTACGGAAAAAAATGGTAGACCTAATAAATGACTTAAGGTTGTAGTATGCAAGATTAATATACACAAATCAGCAGCATTTCTATACATTTGCAATGAACAACCTAAAATTGATATTAGGAAAAATAATTTTATTTTCAATAGCATCAAAAGAATAATTAGAAATAAACCTTTAAAATGTAAGATTTGTACACTGAAAACTACAAATGTTTTTGAAAGAAAAATTTTAAAGATCTAAATAAATAGGAAAATGTCAATGAATTAGCAGACTTAGTATTGTTGAGATAAAAATACTCTCCAAATTTGTGTACAAGTTAAGTACAATCCCTATCAGAGTCCTATCTGTCTCCATTATAGAAATTGACAATTTGATTCTAAAATTCATTTGAAATTCAAGGGACCTATAATAACCAAAACAACACTGAAAAGAAAACAAGAAGTGTGAGTGGGAGAATTCACACTTTCCAGTTATACTACAAAGCAACAGTAGTCAAGATATTGTAGTACTCACAACAGGTTGGACGTATAGATCTATGAAGTAAAATTGAGAGTAAAAAAAAAAGAAAACATACATCAATTGCTTTATGGCAAGAGTGTCAAGATCACATAATGGGAAAAAATAGTCTTGTCAGCAAATAGTGCTGGGACAACTTGATATTCACATACAAAAGAATGAAGTTTGACAGCTAATTCACAAGATATGCAAAAATATTAATTCAAAATTGATCAAAGTGCTAAATATGAGCTAAAATGATAAGACTCTTAGAAGGAAACAAAGAAGCAATATGTATAACCTCAGATTTGACAACTGAGTCTAAAATACAACACTAAAAGGACAAGCAATGAAGAAAAAAATAGGTAATTTGATATGCCTTTTATTGTACGTCAATTATACCGGTACTGCTGTTAAAAATGACATTATGGCATAAACAGGAACATAACTAAGATCAAGGGATAGATATCTCACAAAAATAAGCTATCTGTCATCCTCCTTACTGACAAATCATAAAGAGTACATGTCTGGTCTGGTGGCAGTATATGTGTATATGTCTATCTTATAAATCATTTAGGGAGAAAAAGAAGTCAATAATATTCTAAGACGTTTGAGCAAAGAAGATGAGCAAACAATTTAATAATGGTGAAACCCAAATGACTATTAAGAATACAAAAAGTTTCATCTTGCTAGTCAATAGAGAAATTCTTTTTAAAGTAGTAAAGAGCAACTGCTATTCAAGAAATCGTTTTGGTGAAAAATGTACAAGTAAAAATATCGATGATGTGTGAGACCCTCACCCACGGCCAATGGGGGTGAAAGCTGGAGCAGCTATTTTTTTTAGATACATTTGGAAGTATTTGTTTAAATTAAAATATACATTATCATACAGCAATTCAATTCCCAGGTATACACCCTTGTAAAACTCCTCAGTTGGTAGAATAGAGATATATATATGGTTATTCATTTCTGCCTGACTTGTGATTATAAATAAAAACAACTCAAATGAGCATTTTTTTAAATGATCACATGAAAATGGTAGAATATAATACAATAATCTAAAGAAAGAACTAGATATAAATATATTAACATGAATGGATCTCAAACATTATAAATGAAAAATAACTAGAATTACAATACTCTGTAAAAAACATTAGTAAAAAAAAAATTCCCTCTTCTCTCAATATTGCATATGGTTCAAACCAAATGAAAACCAATATTCTATATGAACTCATGCATGTATAAATGTAAACATTATAAGAAAAATAGAGAGAGACTTCCGGCAAGATGATGACAGGGCAGCCTGGTCTATGAAACCATCTGCAAAGGAGAGCAGAGAGGGTCTCTGGCTCTCTCCCCGGATGCTGCGGAACCCAATGTCAGCAGCCAGCTCTTCACACTGAGCTCGACCTTGGCCACCGCTGGGGCATCGCAGTGGTCTGGACAGCCACTGCAGCCGCAGACACAGCAGCCGCTGGTGCTGCCACAGCCTCCCTGGCAGCCATAGTGCATCGCGCCACCCATGCCTGAGGTGATCCACAACTTCAGTCCTTGAAACCCCTGCAGGCACGATCTGCTGGGATCGTGGCCACCTCTGCTGCCACCATGATGTCCTGCCGGCCATGGGTCTCCTCCCGTGTGCCCTAAGGCAGGCTTCCATCTCTGGCCTCTGCCCAACTCCTGTCCGGCTCCACCCCCTCTGGGGTGAGCAGCTGAGATGGCACCACCTGCTGGCGATTCAAGGTAACACTGAAATGGGAGAAACAAACTTGAAAAACAAGCACAGGTCAGATTTGAGTGGTGAACTGAGGGTGATCTGAACTGTCCTTCACAGCAGGCCGGGGCAACTGACCCTAACTGCGAACTAATTTACCAGCTTGAAAAGACAGCTAGAAATCAGAGCTGAAAGGATACTGGACTTAAATGAAAAGTTTCAGAGTGTGCTCGATTGGTTCTGTTTAATGACTTAATTCTATTCCTACTGTTTTGTTCCTTTTTTTTTCCTTTTCCTCTTCCTTTTCTTCTCTTTTCTCCTCTCTGTAAACCATATCTTTATATAGAGGAACAGCACACCAATAAGATGGTTGGTTAGCTTGTATGTTAGCATCATTGTATGCTTTATTTTTTTTGTATGGGAGTTGGTTAGTCTGTAGCCATGGTCTGTTGTTTTTATCTGTTTCAGTTTAGGTCTCTCTCTCCATTTGTTGGTACAGTGGTCTGTTACTCCCTTACTCCTCTCTCTCTCCACCCCCCTCTTCCCTCCACTGTCTGCTCCATTCTCTTCCCTCTGCAACCACATTTTATTACAGGAAGTAAAACTACAGCCCCACTGTACAGACAGATTCCAAGGCAGTGGGAAGTGGGTTTCAGATTATCCATACAGCAAATACCAGGACCTGCAGATAGATTTTGAATCACAGCTCCCACCTTATGTAAATCTCAAAATTGCAAAAAGGACCACCCCCAACCTACAGTGCAACTCCAGATTTGAACAAAGTAAGAGGGCATACATAGAGAAGAATAGGAGATTGAACAAACAGAAGTAAAAGCAATCCCTCTACCCCTGAATAACAGAATTAAAGAGGATGGTGACGTGGAGGGAAGGAAAAAGTAGGGAGGGGAAAAACCTCACAAATAAAGAAAAACCAAAAGAAGAATATAGGTCTCACACAGACCCCTGGGAGATCAGACACTGAGAAAACAGATTCTGGAACACAAACAATGAAGAGACCCCAGAATGACTGGTCACATGCATGCAACAAACCCAGACATCAAGACATTAATAGAGAGAATTTTAAAAAATTGAGGAGAGACAAGAGGAAAATAAGAAGGACCCAATGTTAGAAATAACAGCAGTCAAGAATACTGTGATGGAAATAAATAACAAACTAATAAGCATGGAAAGCAGAATTAGCCAAGCAGAAGAAAAAAATCTCAGAGCTCGAAGACCAAAACACAGAATTACCCCAAACTGTCAAAAGCATAGAAAAGAAGCTCCAAAAGACAGAACAAAACCTGCAAGAAATGAATGATCACTTCAAGAGACCGATCCTAGGAGTAATTGGCCTTCCTAAGACAGAAAGAGAAACAGAGGCCACACTGCTACAAACATTTTAAGAAATCATGAAAACTTCCCTCATCTCATCAAGGATGAATAAATTCAAACACAAGAGATTCAGAGAACCCCTGCAAGACAACAAATGAGAAGACCACCTGCCAGACATATAATAATTTGCCTAAACAAGGTAGGTATAAAAGAAAAAATCCTAAAGGTTGCAAGAGTAAAAGGTCAGACTACGTACCAGGGAAGACCAATTAGAATAGCAACAGATTTATCTACAGAAACCCTCCAGATTAGGAGAGCCTGGAGACCTATCTTCAAAGTTCTAAAAGACAAACAATTTCAACTGAGAATAACCTACCCAGCCAAGCTAAGCTTCATCAATGAGGAAAAATTGAAATCTTTCCCAGATATCCAATCCCTAAGAACCTACGCTGCCACAAGACCACCTCTACAAGAAACACTTAAGAAAGTATTGAACACAGAAGAAAAGGAAAAAAGAACAACAACGTTCTTCACAAGAGTACAGGCAAAAGATGAAAAACACACATGATCCAACTCTAAAATCAAAAGAAAGACAACACACAAACAGGAAGAACAACAACTCTGTAAGAACCTTATGATAGGGATCAACTCTCACATTTCAATAATTAGTTTGATGTGAATGGACTAAATGCACCACTGAAAAGACATAGAATGGCAAAATGAATAAAATATCACCAGGCAACAATCTATTACCTTCAAGAGACTCGCCTCACTAGAAAGGACACTCACAGACTCAAATTAAGAGGATGGGAAACAAGTTTTCAGGCGAATGGAACACAAAAGAAAGGAGGAGTTGCGATCTTAATCTCAGACAAAATACCCTTTAAGTTATCAAAAATTAAAAAAGATACAGAAGGCCACTACATAATGATAAAAGGTTCAATCCATCAACAATAAATATCCATCCTAAACATATATGCACCAAACAAGGGAGCACCAACTTTCATAAAGCAGCTCCTGGGTAAATTTAAAAAGATATCGACTCCAATACCATCATAGCTGGGGACTTTAATACCCCACTCACAACCCTAGACAGATCATCAAGACAAAAAATCAGCAACGAGATCCGAAACCTCAATGTGACTCTTGATCAAATGGACTTAATTGATACTTACAGAACCCTCCATTCAAAGACCACAGAATACAAATTTACTCATCACCGCATAGAACGTACTCTAAGATTGACCACATACTTGGACATAAATCAAGCATAAGCAAATTTAAAAGGACTGAAATTTTACCATGCACCTTCTGAGACCACAGTGAAATAAAATAAACATTAACACCAACAAGGTCCCCCCAAAACCCACAAAGACATGGACACTAAACAGCATGATGCTAAACAGCTCCTGGGTAAATGATGAAATCAGAACAGAGATTAAAAGATACCTGGAAACAAATAAAAATGAAGAAACATCTTACCAAAATCTCTGGGATGCCATGAAAGCTGTAGTAAGAGGAGAATTTATATCCCTACAACCACACATGAAGAAAATGGAAGGATCACAAATTAACAGCCTAACAAGTCACCTAAGGAAGCTGGAAAAGCAAGACCACAAAAACCCTAATTTTAACAGAAGAATCCAGATCACCAAAATAAAAGCCCAAATCCAGGACATAGAAGACAAAAAGATAACACAAAAAAATCAATGAAACAAATAGCTGGTTCTTCAAAAAGATAAACAAGACTGATGGTCCCCTAGCTAGACTGTCCAAGAAAAAGAGAGAAAAAGCTCAAATAAACACAATCAGAAACACAAAAGATGAAGTCACATCTGATCCTGAAGAAATACAAAAGATCATTAGAGACTACGATGTACACTTGTATGGAAACAAACTTGAAAACCTTTCAAAAATGGAGGTCTTTCTGTCATCACACAACCTGCCTAGGTTGAAACAAGAAGAAATTGAGACCCTAAATAGACCAATAACAATCAAGAAAATTGACGACGTAATAAGAAAACTGCATACAAAAAAAAAGCCCTGGACCAGATGGCTTTCCAGCAGAATTCTGCAAGACATTTAAGGAGGAGCTTATACCAATCCTACTGAAGGTATTCCAGGTGATTGAGAAAGATGGAACTCTCCCCAAATCATTTTACAAAGCTAACATCACATTGATACCCAAGCCAGGTAAAGATCCAACAAAGAAAGAGAACTACAGGCCAATATCTTTGATGAACAGAGATGCTAAAACTCTCAACAAGATCCTAGCGAACCGGATTCAACAACACATCTCAAAAATCATCCATCATGACTAAGTAGGCTTCATCCCTGGGATGTAAGACTGGTTCAACATTCGTAAAACCATAAATGTAATTAAATACATCAACAGATGTCTAAACAAAAACCACATGATTATATCATTAGATGCAGAAAAAGCTTTTGATAAAATCCAGCACCCCTTCTTGATAAAAACCCTTGAACATCTAGGCATACAAGGAACATACTTCAAAATAGTACAAACCATCTACGAGAAACCCACAGCTAGCATACTCATAAACGGACAATAAGTTGGACCATTTCCCCTGAAAACTGGAACAAGACAAGGATGCCCACTCTCACCCCTCCTGTTCAATATAGTATTGGAAGTCATGGCTAGAGCAATCAGAGAAGAGAAGGCAATCAGGGGTATTCAAATAGCAAAAGAGGAAGTCATGCTATCTCTCTTTGCAGATGACATGATCGTGCACCTTGAAACCCCAAGAGAATCTGTCAAAAACTCCTTACACTGATAAAGGACTTTGGCAAAGTCTCAGGATATAAAATAAATGTGCAAAAGGCAATCGCATTTCTTTACACAAATAATAAACAAACAGAAGCCCAAATAAAAAGTACAATTCCATTCACAATAGCCACAAGAAAAATGAAATACCTTGGCATCTTCCTAACCAGAAACGTGAAAGACCTTTACAATGAAAACTACAAAACACTGCTCAAAGAAATCAAAGATGACACAAACAAATGGAAAAATATTCCATGCTCATGAATTGGAAGAATCAACATTGTGAAAATGTCCATGTTACCTAAGGCAATCTACAGATTTAATGCAATATCCATCAAATTACCAGCAACATTCTTCTCAGACCTAGGAAAAACAGCACAGGAATTCATATGGAAACACAAACGACCAAGAATAGCCAGAACAATCTTCAACAAAAAAAAAGCAGGTGGTATCACATTGCCAGACTTGAAACTTTACTATAAAGCTACAATCATCAAAACAGTTTGGTATTGGTACAGAAACAGACATATAGACCAATGGAATAGAATTGAGATTCCAGAAGCAAAACCTCAATTTCTCAACCAACTCATCTTCCACAAAGCCTCCACCACCTACCACTGGGGAGAGGAGAACCTATTCAGTAAATGGTGCTGGGAAAACTGGCTGACCACATGCAGAAGATTGAAACAGGACCCCTATCTATCCCCATGCACAAAGGTTAACTGCAAGTGGATCAGAGACCTAAATGAAAAACCTCAAACCATAAGAACCTTAGAAAAGAAAGGAAATACTCTCATAGAAATCGGAACTGGCATCCAATTCCTGAACAAAACCTGAAACCCACAGGCCATAAGAGATAAGATAGACAAGTGGAAGCCAGGCTCGGTGGCTCAGCCTGTCATCCCGCGCCTTTGGGAGGCTGAGGTGAGTGGATCGCCTGAGCCCGCGGGTTCGAGACCCGCCTGGGCAGCGAAACCTCATCTCTACAATAAATCAAAAAATCAGCCGGGCATGGTAGCGCATGCCTGTAATTCCGGCTACTTGGAAGGCTGAAGCGGAAGGATCACCAGAGCCCAGCAGGTCGAGGCTGCGGTGGCCGGGAGCAGCCACTGCACTCCAGTCTAGGGGACCGAGTGAGACTCCGACTCAAAAAAAAAAAAAAAAAAAAAGATAGACAAGTGGGACCTCATTAAACTGACAAGCTTCTGCAAAGCCAAAGAAACCATCAAGAGAGCAGGGAGACAGCCTACAGACTGGGAAAAAGTATTTGCCCACTCCAGATCGGACAAAGGCTTAACATCTTGGATCTACAAGGAACTGAAACGTGCTATAAAGAAAAAAACAAACAACCCCATTATCAAATGGGCAAAAGAGATGAACAGACACTTCTCAAAGGAAGACTTCCAAGCAGCCAACAGACACATGAAAAAATGTTCAATCTCACTAATCATCAGGGAGATGCAAATCAAAACCACACTGAGATACCACCTAACTCCAGTCAGAATGGCAATTATCAATAACTCAAAAAATAACAGATGCTGGAGATGGTGTGGTAAAAAGGGAACACTTCTACACTGTTGGTGGGAGTGCAAACTAGTGCAACCTCTGTGGAAAGCAGTGTGGCGATTCCTAAAAGCTCTAAATATCAACCTCCCATATGACCCTGCATATGACCCTATGAGGAATATGACCCTCCCATATGACCCTACGAGATATACCCTGAAGAACTCAAATCACTCTATAAAAAAGATACCTGCACATGTATGTTTATCACAGCATTGTTCACAATAGCAAGCACCTGGAAGCAACCATGCTGTCCATCAAAAGAGGACTGGATTAAAAAAATGTGGTACATATACATGATGAAAACTATGCAGCCATAAAAAAGAACACAAAATCTTGAATTTCACAGCAACCTGGATGGAACTAGAGTCTATAATACTGAGTGACCTCTCACAGAGACAAAGATCTGAGTATCACATGTTCTCACTCATATAGTGGACCTTGAACACCCAACGTAATACTATAAGAAAATGACTGACAGTGGTGGGGAACTATGGGGGGAGGGAAGGGAGATGGGATTAACGGTAGTAAATATCTGTCTGGGGATGGGGAGACACCTCTTATCAACAAGGGTGCCTGAACGAAGCATATTTGTATAACTAACCCTTAACTGTACTCCACAATATCATAATAAAAAATATTGATTTTAAAAAAAAGAAAAGAAAAATAGAATGAAAACTAAATAACAAGCATAGTTCCAATGGAAAGAAATAAAATGTGGAGCAGTGTAGAATTGGAAATGAGGGACACAGAGAAGAAAAATTTTTAAATAAAAACAAATAAACAGAAGAGAATATGAGCTTAAATCAATGATCAATGTGGGCTTAAATCAATGTGAAACTGAGATTCAAACTGAAAATGTTAGTTTCCTGAAAACATTGATATATGTTCTTCCTGCTTCTCCTTCTGTTTTAATTCAGAGTGAAGTGTTAATTCTGTTTAGTGCCATGATGTTAAGAACATAGTGGGTCTGAAGATAGTGTGTTAATCAACACAAGACCCAACAAGGCAATGAAAAGACACCAATTTGTGTAAAAGAGAATGTGTTAAATAAACAGTTCTCAAACTTATTTGTGTCAGAGTACTGGAAAGTCACATCACTTTCTATGAAACATTGTGAAATACTTTTTGAAATGTATTTTTAAAACATTATAAAATATATTAAATTCCATCATGAAATGTAGAAAGTGGTTCAGGAAAGAAATATAAAAATAAGTGACCTAGAAACAGCTGCCTAAGTATGTGCCTAGTATTTTCTAATTTTTTTAATTACTATGTCACACCAGATGATCATTATGAACTGGAGTGGGTGTTAATGTGGCAAACTTAAAATTTGGAAAGCATTGTTTCATTCAATTAATTATCTAAATATGGGGGAAAAAATTTTTATTCCATATGTGCACGAACACTCTTCTAGCCACCTTCTAGATTACCCATGCTCCACGGATGTGTGATTGTGAATCAGTTCTTTTAATAATTGCAGAAAAAGTTTCCATCAAATCCAAATTCATGCAGTACAGTACATTTCTCAAAAGAGAAAATCTTACATAAACCACATTTGAATTACATTAGAAAACCTTAGGGAAAAAGTCACTTCTCATTTAGGCTCACACAAACTTTTTAAGATAAAAATCTTAAGGGAAACTTAAAATTTATTTTCAAGAAAATGATGTATCTGGACCTAAGGACTAGAGGAATGAGGAGTGTGGTGGCCAATGCATTTGTGCCTTGAAGAAAATACTCTCCTCTTCTGCAGCACCTTAAATATTACCTCCTTCAATAATTGTTTCAAGCAATTAAAAATTTCTGATTTTGCCAGGCTCAGTGGCTCAGCCTGTAATCCCACGCCTTTGGGAGGCTGAGGTGAATGGATTGCCTGAGCCCACAGGTTCGAGACCCGCCTGGGCAGCAAGACCTCATCTCTACAATAAATCAAAAAATCAGCCAGGTGTGGTAGCGCATACCTGTAGTTCCGGCTACTTGGAAGGCTGAGGCGGAAGGATCGCCGGAGCCCAGCAGGTCGAGGCTGCGGTGGCCGGGAGCGGCCACTGCACTCCAGTCTGGGCGACAGAGTGAGACTCCAACTCAAAAAAAAAAAAAAAAAATTCTGATTTTTTAAAATCTTTTTCTCATACTTCCAATTATTTTCTGAATAACTCTTGACCAGAGAATGGGGCAACAGTACAGAAAACAATGTAGTACATCTGACAGGTTCTATAAAAAGTCAAAGAGATAAAGTCTTTGACTTGAGGTAACACAGAGATACATTGAGTATAATTGCCTGGAAGCCTAACTGATAACATCGTTTTCATTCTCAAGTACTGTCCTGGTCCTGGTTCCTTTGTCCTCAAACAGAAGTGAAACAGGCCCGTGTTTTGGAGCTTCATGCTTGGTTGTTTCCATTTGTGCTGTTCAAGTGACAGTTGAGTTTAAGAGAACTTTTTGAGATGTTCAAAGGATGTCAAGGAAGCAGCCAATACAAGGGAGGTTTGGTGCATGGGTCACATGTTTGATGTATGATAGCCAAATTTGTAAGGCTACTGATATGGAAGAGAGAGAAAGACTCTAGAATGTCCAATATTTAATGATCATACAGAGAGAGATAAGAGGCAATGTCAGTGAAAGAGGAACCAGGAGCCAGGGCAGAGTTGGTCCCAGAACAGAGAGTACCAATATGGAGAAATGGCCAAAAAGACCAACTACTGACAAGATGTCAAGACTGATGAAGACTAAACATTTTCCATAAGATTTAGTGACATGGGAGTTAATGTTGATCTATTGATTAAGATTTCATGAGAAAGATGAAAGTGAGGAGGGAATAGAAAGTAAATGAGTAGAGATTAAAAATATAGGCAAGTGGTGGCAAAGAGGAAGAAAAGTTAATTATTTAAAGTGAAGAGAGTTGGGACGAAAGTGTTGTTTTGAATTTTTTTATTTTGTTTGGATGTGTTTTGATTTTTGAATGTTTTCCCTAAAGTCAATATGATGTGCTAAATTCAGAAGGAGATGATTATTATATGAACGGTGTGGACTGCGCATTAATTTATAATTCCTGAAGAAAAAGGGAGAGGTGATAGACTCCAAAGTAAAAGAGGTTGGCAGGTGGGAGGATGACAGCTTGTTTGTGTTTCATAGTGACTTTTAACAATTTCTGCCAAGTTAATGCACATGTTTTTACCATTTCCGCTCCTCACCATAGGTCCACCAAGATAACATTACTTATCCATTATCCATTTTACAGATGATAAAAACAAAGCCAAGAGAGTCTCACTAGCCAACCCAGATGACAGACAGGGGAAAAGTAAAAGAACCAAAAGATATATCTGGCTGAAAGCCTCACGTAATTTCTCTAGATCAGGAGTTGGAAATTTTTTCATGTAAAAGATCAGATAGTAAATGGTTTAGGCTTTACAGGACATATGACCCTATCAGAACTATTCAACTTTGCACTTGTAGATAAGGCACACAAAAATAAACATGACTGTATTCCAGTTAAACTTTAGTTATGGACTCTGCGATTTGAAACCCACACAATTTTACATGCAATGAAAGCATATTCTTCTCTTGATTTTTTAAAACCATCTAAGAATATAAAAAACAGTTCTGACTCCTGGATCATACAAAAAGCGGCAGTGGTCCAGAGTGACCTGTGGACCATAGTTTGCTGACCCCTTGCACTCAACGATACTGTCATCCAGAACTATTCTATGTCTCATGATGTTGACCTGTTCCATTACCTTTCAAATTGTTTGTCTCCTGCTTTAGCAAAATCCCCATGGTCTTGCTAGAGTCTACTCCTCTACATATTTTAAGTCATATTTGTATTCTTTCCCACACATATCTGCGCTAACATTTTCACCTTCTTTCTCCCCACCCCCTCCTTTTTCTAAATCTCTGTCTTTTACTTCTCAGGTGTTCTTACATCTTTGCTTCTCCGAACACATCTCACAGTCCTCAGTAGTCCCATTTTATATCATCCCACAGTGGCTTCCAGTTGGGCAAAGGTGTTGTCCACTTATACACTATTTGCTCATCTCAGTCCGGTTAAGCAAGTCACTTTTTCACCTATTAAGATAACTTTCCTTTGTGCATTCCTAGTTCCAAAGTTCAAAGAAGGAAAAAATATGCAATTATACCATGGCTGCACCATTTCAACAAGTCTTCTGATCTCAAGAATTTATTTGCCATGTTGCCGCCAGAGGGGAAGGTGTACCCACTGGTGCCAAGGCTTTGATAGATCTCAGCAGACGGAAATATTCCTGGGGGCTATGTTTCATCTCACACGTATGACTGAATTAATCTCCAGGTTATGCCCCAACTTTCCTTTGACACCTAGGTAATAAATATCATAAGACATACGTTAAAACAACTTTCCCTCTAGGCTAGGATAGTTCTGACAACTGACTTGATTCTGGATTTGCTTTCATCCAGAAGGAACTTGATTTTAGAGAAGCCTTTTGTTCATGACTTAAGGGCTGAGTGCATGCCCACAACTCCCAGACTCCTGCCCTAAATTGGGTCTTTCTCTGAATAAACTCTTAATTATCTTTCTACTGGGCTACAGGCCCATTAATAATCCACTAGTTTTTATAGCTACTTAATTCCCTAAGGCTTTTTTGATTCCTTAAAAATGTAAACCGAATACCTTAAATACAATGTCTGCAAAAGTAGATTATGCCAAGACATGAAAAAGCGTCATGGAATCTACTTTATTCCATCTGTGTAAAGGGCTTATAAGTGTATTGTATTTCAGAGGAAAAAATCTACTGTGACATTCTAAGCACTCAAATCTTTCTGAAAAATAATTTGACTTCTATCCCATATCCAGTGTTTGGGGAATTGTTGCAGAGACTGATAGGGAAAATCCAAAAAGAGAGAGAAAGATGACCAAGTGGGGAGAGGACACTCAACGGTGAGAGCTAGTTTGTTTATTTACTCCACGGGAAAATTGTGAAAACCATGGAGCCCTTACACATTTTTAGGTGGATATCTGAAAATTTTATCCTACGTCTACAAAAGATATGTTTTTAGTGTATTACATGTTTTGTAGTGTTTTAAATGTGTTTCGACTACAATCTGCAAAGTTCGTTCATTCAATTAGTGGAAATTTCCAGTCAAACCTATCAACCAGTGAGGCTAAATGTGTGAGAGAAGCAGTCTGACTTCATTTGGTACGAAAAAAATCTGTAAGTACATATCCATGTCCATAAGCTGTTCACGACTGAGTATGAGTTCTAGATGTTAACCAGCTAGCCCTGACGTGGTGCCTTGCCTGGGTGTGCTTCCTAGCAGAAACAAAACCCTCCTCCTCAGGAGGAAAACACTCTTGAGGTGGCCTTTTGTTGAGTACCAGGGAGGTTTTTACACGCTGGGTCTGATCACTATACAGACAGCTGAGAGAAGTGCTCACCTTTTTTTTTTTTCCTATTCTGTACCAAGTAGAAAAAGAGCAATTAACAAAGGGAAATGAAGAAAGGAAAATTGACAGATGGACTCTTGCACAGAATAATCTTAGGGAGGAGTGCTGATAGAAGTTGAGAAGCTAGGAACTGATTTTTCTATAGCTATTTAGACCCCCTGGAAAATATTCCCATTTTCCATAGGCATATATGTGCTCGGTGATGATAAATCTCCAAAGAAGACTGGAAGAAGCAACAAAAAGGCAGAACAAGAGGCAAAATACCAACCACCAGAGAAAAATCATCAAGATTCCCAATTCTCCAAAGACCATTTAAGAGTAACTTGTTGATGTGAGGGTCACCCTATGCTGTAAGCACAGCAGATAGAATTTATAGCTAGTTATGAAGCTTCTCTTAAGAATGGAATGAAAATGTCCTACCAAGCAACTAGGGCACGAGGCTGGAATCAGCAAAGAAAAGCCCTCTACAGGTAGAAGAGAGAGAATGTTCCAGACTGCTTCATGGACACAGTACTTCCAGTGGGCCCCACAAAACCCGGAGGTCTAAATCTAAAAGAAAGGCTACATCAACAAGTCTGGGATGATCTATTTTGCCCCCAAATTTTCCATTTTTCTTTGTGGTCTACCTAAGTAATGATTGAGACATGTTTGATGGCATTTTGTCAAAGTCCTTATTGTAGAATTGCTTGTGTTTCACATATTCTCAGGAGTCCTGAGAAAGTTGAATAGGCCACTTGGCAATGCTTCTTAAAACTAATTAGTGAGGGGAAGTATTGAAAAATCACTCAGATGGTAGTGTGGCAGCTACAAACCACTGAAAGCGTGAGGCAGATGGTGAAGTTCATATGTTGTCTTTTATGCTGTCTTACTTATCAGTTCAACAAAACTATACTAAATGCCCACCATGTGCAAAGCATACATAGTAATGAGGAAGACTGGTAGGTAAATTCACAAAGTGCAGGGTGGAAAGTCTGCCTTTATGGGACAAATACCATCAGCACCAGCAGTCCACAAGTGCCACCCTGCCATCTTAGCTGTTTAATCTTTCAGCACTGCTTGGCATTTTTTTTCACTTCTTTGTTTCCCTCACACTATTCCTCCACTTGAATATTTTATTTGGCTCTTGGTTTTCTCTCCCCGTAGGGATAAACTCCTGCACATGCTGCTTGACACTCAAACACACCTGGCAACGATATTTTAATGCATGTCATTGTGGTTTTGCTCGTCACATCGCATCATGTTTGTATGCCTGTATTTCCCACCAGTCCACTAACCCTGTCTTATCTTCTATATGTATCTGATGCTTGACAATGTGTGACAAATGGCAGGCACAGTAGGATCAAAACGCATTTTCAAAGACAAATGAAGTATGCTTGGTTGAACCTTGGTTTTTCTTCTTCTCCCACACCACTTTGTGTATATCTGAAGGCTATTTTCAAACACTTTGCGTATTGTAGCTACTTGTGTACTCTCTACTAATCCAACTCTGAGCTTCTTGGGAATAATAATAAGACTCTGAGCTTCTTGGGAAAAGGAAATGTTTTTTGCTCTCCTCTGTAACTACCATAAAACCCAAGAGAAAAGAAAACAAGATCTGCTTCCACGACCCAAACAAAAAAAGCACAGCAGCCACGCTCACTGCTCCAATGAATCTCTGTACCATTTTCTTCTGTGGTCACTTAGTTGCAGCCACTTTTGTTCTGAACTTTGATCCTGTTCAGATTCATTCCTGAATCAAGGTCTTTGCAATTGTTGTTCCCTCTGCCTGGAATATTGGTCTCTTGTTCTTCAGAAGTTCAAGTCTCTTGACTCCTTCAAAGTTGAAATCAACTCTTATTTCCTAAAGAATCATCCCCAGCAACTGTAGCATATGCAGCCCTACTCTACACCTATCACTCTCTTTAGATCACCTGGTTTGTTTCTCTTGTTTACTTGTCACCTGCACACTCCCAAACACAAATACACACATGCACATATCCACATGAAGGTACAGTCAGCCAGGAGGGTCATGGTCTGTCTGTTGTCACTGCTTTACCCCAAGTACAGTGTCCAAAACATAGTAGATGTACAATAAATATTGTTAGCTTAATACATAAATTATAAAATATTGAGCAATTCAAAATGATAGAATAAAAATATAAACAAATAAAACAATAAAGTTATGGTATCCCAGTTTCATTCATTGCTTCAAAAATAAAGAAAAGTATTTTCTGGAGAATATATTAATTCCCTGAAACCTACATTGATCACTTTGCAAACCTTAAAATCACCAAGTGATGAAAACTTTGAAAAAAATGGAAGCTTCTCAGAAAATGAGTCCCGGACAAAATTGAATCTAAAACTAAGTCTCATTACATTACTTTGGAAATCAATATTGCCCATTATTCAATAAGACCCCAGAACATACTAGATAAATCTTCAATCAATAGGAAATATAGCTAGGCTCCAGTTTTGTGCAAAGTATGGGTGTGACTTTTTTTTTTAAATATGTGGGGTACAATTCAGGGTTAGGTATACAAACGTTCATTACGCAGTTACCCTTGTTGATGAGGTGTGCCCTTACTATCCCTGGAAGTTTCCCTCAACTACCAATCCCATCCCCTCTCCCCTGACAGTTTCCCACTACTGCCAATCCCTTTCTTATAGTATTATGATAATTGTTCAAGGTCCACTTACGAGTGAGAACATTTGGTACTCTCTTCTTTGTTTCTGTGGTACATCACTGAGTATGATCAACTCTAAATCCATTCAAGTTGTTGCAAAGTCCATATGTTTGTCCTTTTTTATGACTGCATAATAGTTCACGGTGTATACGTACCACATTTTTTTTTAATCAAATACAGTTTCGATAGGCAGCATGGTTGGTTCCATGTTTTTGCTACTGTGAATAGAGATGCAGCAAACATACATGTGCAGGTTTCTTTTTTGTAGAATGATTTGAGTTCCTCTGGGTATATTCCCAAGAGGGGAATTGGTCATATGGAAGGTCAATTTCTAGTTCTTTTAGAAACTGCCACACTGTCCTCCAAAGAGATTGCACGAGTTTGCATTCCCACCAGCAGTGTGGAAATGTTCCTTTTTCTCCACATCCTTGCCAGCATCTGTTGTTGTTTGTTTTATTAATGATTGCCATCCATACTGGTGTTAGGTGGTATATCAATGTGGTTTTGATTTGCATTTCTCTGATGATCAGTGAGGCTGACCACTTTTTCATGTGTCTGTTGCCTGGACAGAAACTGGAAACATTTCCCCTGAAAACTGGAACAAGACAAGGCTGCCAACTCTCACCCCTCATGTTCAACATTGCGCTGGAAGTCCTAGTTCGGGCAAATAGACAAGAGAAGGAAATCGGGGTATTCAAATAGGAAAAGAGGAAGTCAAGTTATCCCTCTTTGCTGATGATATGATCTGCTTGCCCTGATAAAGGACTTTGGCAAAGTCTCAGGGTACAAAATAAATGTGCAAAACACAGTTGCATTCCTATACATCAACAACACGCAAGCAGAGACCCAAATTAAAAGCACAATCCCATTCACAATAGCCACACAAAAAAATGAAATACCTTGACATCTTCCTAACCAGAAAAGTGAAAGACCTTTATAATGAGAACCACAAAACACTGCTCAAAGAAATCCAAGAAGACACAAACAAATAGAAAACTATTCCATGCTATGTGTGACTTACCAGCAGGACAAGAACTTGTTATTCCCTAAGTGTACATCCCATAGTCAAATTTGTGACCGGGCATTTGCGACACTTTGATTGTGGGCCAGGCTCTGGGCTACATTCAAATGGCATATTCACAAAGAAAAGAAGATGTACAATCAGAAAAAGATGGAATCACGAAGAATGGGGAAGGAGAGCATTCAGAGTCTTTGCAGAAGATGCTCTACACATATACATGATGATCTACTTTGAGAAAGACAACCAATGGGACAAATAGTACTGGAATGAGGGAACAGTGACTTCCAAGGAATGCTTTATGATATCAGCCTGCACTTGTACCAAATTCGGTTTTCAGCAATAAACAAAGGGAACTAAAAAATAATAATAATAAAAGATTCAAGACACAACTCACTTGCAGAAAGGGCAAGTATTATTATCAGCTAAGAATGAAATCTCAGAAGTTTTAAGATTTTTAAAAACAAACATTGAGGTAAAGAAAGATTGCAAGTGCAGCCTAGTTGACTGGGGATTTAGCCTAAACCCTGGATCTCAGAATTGTTTAATAAACTTTTAAATTTGGAATCACTTATGGCTTACAGAAAATTTATAAAAATAGTACCAAGACTTCCCACATGTCTTCACCCGGTTTCCACTCATACTACATTTTACACTGTTCAGAACATAACATCTCCACAGGATGGCCCTTTGCCATGCTGAGTACTTTGAGATGAAAAAGATTGGAAGAAGCTCAGAAACAAAGTCTTACTGACCTCCTCCTGTCCTCCTGACTCACACCTTTCTTGCTCCCTCGGCAGAGATTTATAAAAACCAGAATTCCTCTACCCTAGGGCAGGTCATAAAAACTGGAACTCCTCTTCCCCAAGTAAGCCATAAAACCTAGAAAGTTCACCTTCTGATCTTTCTCCCTTGAAGATCTTCATATGACAGGTGTCCTGTCCTATACTCAGAGGAAAGGAATGCCACACAGAGATGCCAAGAAGAATTTGGACAGACAGGCCTTAGGGCTTTTCCCACTCGAGCTATTACAATCAGGTCATATTCTTTCCTCCAATCATACTTTTACATGGCTGATTATTCTTTATCAGACCTAAGCATAAAAAGAGTTTCCCCTAGGTCTTTGGGTCTTCGTTTACGAAGGCTCCTGTGTCATGAAAAACTTTGATTAAATGTATGTTTATGCTTTTCTCTTGTTAACCTGTCTTTTGTTATAGAAGTGTCAGCCATGAACCTTATTGTAAGTGAGGAAAGGGATCACACCTTTCCACCCCTACAGTACATTTGTCAACACTAAGAAACCAACGCTAGTTTATTACTGTTAATGAAACTACAGACTATATGCAGATTTCACCAATTTTTCACCAAGGCTCTTTATGTGTTCCAGATCAAATTTAGGATACACGTTGCATTTACCCAACATAGTATTTTAAACCACAATCTTACTGTTAATGAGGATAAGATTAATTATAGTTATAAATACAAATTCTAAAAAGATGGATGCCATAGCACAATGAATAATAATCACCTGCTGACTTTTTTTAAAATCAAAGGGTGCTATACTATGCAAAAGTTATTCCCTAGTAAAACATGGCTGGAAAATTATACCGTGACTATTAAATTAAGTGTTCTTGTTGACTTTCATTGTAATTCTAGAACATCTTATCCTCTTTGCTGAATGAACTTCGGTAGACAGTGGTTCCTAACACTTAGCTTTCATTTCCCTCTTTTCACATCCTTAAGCAATTAACGATCTATAAATACGCTTCTACTTACATTAAGATGTTGGCGCGGCTTCTGCCTTTCGTAATATTTTCTTAATCTACATTTTTTGGACATCAGCTATTTATGAAATTTTCTAAGAACGCATTCACAGAGGGAGTGCTATGATCTTATTTTCACATAGCGCTAATTGTTTTCAAGGGAACAATCCCCATTGTGTGTCGATCTCATTTTTTGTGACCCGGGCAGGTCACTCACCCTCTCCACAGCTCATCCCCGTGAAGGGGAGAAAGAGGAACTCTACAAAAATGACAACCCAACCATGCTGTGATAGACAATGGTGGGGGGGCGGGGATATAGGAGAGGCAGAAAAAAAATGAAAACAAGTGACATGAGTATAATATTTTATTTGAATATATTTCACCAAACATAATGATTTCCTTTCATTTCTTCAAATGCTTTCTTTTCCTTTCACTTCCTTAACAGAAGTAGAACATCGCACTTTACATTTCAGTGTTTCTCGTGGTCCTCTCTCCTCTCTCTCCCGAAGCTTTTCCCTCAAATTCAACTATTTTGACTTTTGGTTTTGGTCTTTCTAGTCTCTCTTTTGAGTCTTTTATGAAAGACATGATTAAGGCCCATTAAGGCATGTGATACCCAAACACACACAGAGACATTTTGTCCATTCTTAATTGGAAGAGTTAACCCTGATGAGAAAGCGTATGTCTGTAGACTGCAGAGGAGGTTTGTCTTTGTTCAACAACCTGTCCGAAACCCACTCACATGACCCCTCCTCCCTCAGCCTTCTTTACCCTGGTGATGACAAGTATAATAGTGCATACCTAGAAAAGGGTTGGAGCTAAGTACATGGTGGCTTCCATTATCCAACTTTCCCCTCAAGCTGCTTGTAAAGGTACCCCCATGTGCCAGTCAGAGTCACAGTTTTGTTTTGGTTTGCTTTCCAGAGGAAAGCCCTGACTGTTCTCAGTCCTGGTTCTGTATCCCTACCCTGTGTGCTAGTAGAGGCCAATGAGTAGGAGTGGATTTTCTAAACACAGAAAAAATAATAAATAAACCCATCAGGAGAAAAGAGCACAATCTATTAGAGGTTTTGATCATCCTATTTGTCACAGAGGAATAACAGATGCATTAGTGCACACAGCACTTATAATTCAGAGATCATCGTTACACCCAATGACAAATGATAGTACTATAATGTACCATTTGTCTTTTCTCACATAGTTAAAAAACCATAATTACTAAAAATCATGACAACTTGCCAATTAAACAGACTCATTCACCCACAGATGAAGCATGCATCTTTGCATTTGGCAAATTAAGTTGGGGTGTGTGGGGAGGAAAAGAACCAAAGTGTTTAGGACAGTGATTTATTAGGAAGCCTGAACAGGTAAACATTAAAAGTAAAACAAATTCTACCTTTTTTCTAGAGCATCTGAGCCACCTGGAAAATATTCTCAACAATATTTCTGTTTACTTCTTAAAGACTTTCAGACTTCACAACCATCTTACTTGTACAGTTAATCTCACCTCATCTCTGTTTTACCTTTATTGGGTCAGAAGACAGATGATCTAATATAAGTAAAAGGAATGGATTAATCTTATAGCATACAAAGAAAAATATGAATTGTAAATGTGTGTGAAATTGCTAGGCATGCTATTTTGGAAATAGGAAACGTGGTACATCATTTCCTGAAAACAGTGGTGTACAGAGAACGGACTGAGCTCAAGATATGGTGGCAGACAGCCTATTTGGGGTCTGGAAGGACTTGGGAGAAGGGCTGGTCAGTGCCTGCTAGCATCAAGCCTTGATAAGGAGAAAGTAACAAAAGTAAGTTCAAAGGTGATTCTAGTCAGAGTGACTTTGAGAACCAAGAAGATAAGAAGAGCCCTTGTGGAGGGTGGAGCTCAACGTAGTTCACAAGTGAAATAATCCCAATGCAGATATTTTCAGTTTGGTTAGTAAGTAAGATAAATTTTAATGTCATTAATTTGGGGCCACAATGGAGAGTGTGGTTAGGTGCACAGGTTGTGGGGACAGTGAGTAGCGATCTCATCCCAGTTCTCCAACATTCTAGCTGCTATCATAGGTCAATTCACTTAAACTCTCCCTGCTCCCATTTTCTCATTGTAAAGAAAGGCTAATCACAGTACTCAATTCATAGAGCTATTGTGAGGATTCAGAAAACAAATTCTCGACCCATGTTAGATGTTCAGGATGTGTTAGGTGTTTGTTGCCAGGTTGGGAGGAATATTTCTTGCCTCTATTTGTGTTTAGGCAGCAGAATGCTAATATTGGTGTCTGGTTCGTGGAAGATGGATCTGATTTGCAGAAACTATTGCAATGAGGGAGTTAGCAGAAATGTGGCTTTGCCGTCTGCTGGAGTATGAGATATGCCAACTACAACTATTAAAAGGGCTAATTAATTTTACGATGGATAAAACCCAAAGGCAGAGTCTTCATTTGCAAACACAATTGTATTACAGCCAAAGCTTTGATTAAAAAATGTCCAGATACCCCCGAATTCATCTTTGTATTTTATGAAGATAGGATCATCGACAGCAAAAATATCTACTTTTTTGACACTAATGAAGTTAATTTAAGCAGGGAACCCCAGCATATGAAACTGTAGAATTTCTGTGTGTACTAGCTATACTTCTCTTTACAGAGCTGCTGAATTTTCCTTGAGAAAAGATGCCATGCAGACTCAGTTTGAAATTTAAGCTCCTTGGCCAAAACATGCATATTTGTTTCCTTTCAATTTGTTCAAATGTATCATCAACACAACCAGAATCCCTATGCACTTGGTACTGGATTAGTTAATTAGCAAGCATAAATAAATAGGTGAGAGAAAATAAATTTGCTGTTTAGAATGCATTTTGCCATTTTTTGGCAAATATTCAGAGAAACAGATTTTCCATTTCAAAACAAGAAGGTGATATATAACTTGGATGGATGGATGGTCGTAATCTACTGTGTTTCACGAAGTCATGCTTAACGCAGTAAAAAGGAATAGTATCTCAACAGAACTTTAACAATGCCCCACAAGGACTGGTAGGATGAAGAGTTCTGGGATCTGGGCTCAAATTTAAGGCAAATCTCTCAATGCGAGGAATCAACTGTCACGAGATCAGAGCTTCGGATTTGGTAGCACAATTCGCTGAGGTCATGAAGTGAGTCTGAGGAACAGACTAGTTTGGATAGGTGAGCTGATGAGAGAACCATTTGCCTGAACAAACTGGTTTGCCCATATTTCCTGGAGCCTCGGGGAAGTTATTTACTGTTGTATGCCCTTATCTTTCTGAGGAAGAATTTTCCAGAACAAATTGTGAAACTATGTGTGTACAGGCAGCCTCAGACTTCTATCATGAACGTGAAGCTCTTTGGACACCTGGTGGTCCTTCTCCCCAATACCAAGTCAAGGTCTCTATTCCTTGTATCACACTCTTCCCCTCTCTACCCAGGGGCAGAACCCTGTTTTAAGTATAGAATGTAGCTCCATTTCTTTTTCTCTCCTCTCTTTCTCCCATACCCATCTGTGTTGCAAACACACAGCAGTGAAAGTGAGCACTTTAAAGGTCTGCATCTTAAAGAACTAATTATCTATAGGCTGGTTCTGGGCTGCCGTGCTTTCATTCCCTGGGAAGTTTTCATTTAATCCTGGAGCACTTCATTTTAAACATATCTTTCCAGGAGATAAGCACAGCCAGGTATGTGAATCCCTGAATCAGGGGACAGGAATAAGTAATAAATTCAATGTTTCGCAAGCTGATTAAAGGCACAGATGATCTAAACACGTCCCTGTTCTTTCTGTGACATCATAAGGAATGTCAGATTCAAATTCTTGTAACTGAAATAATTGTATATGAAATTTGGGGTGAAGTTTTACTAGTGTAAGTCATAGCCGGTGAAAGATTTAAATATAATGCACAAATAAATATGTTAATTAAGAAAATTATTCCCCTCAACTTCTTCCTGTCGAAAGTTGAGAGAGGAAAGAAGGGGAGCCACATGATACGTGACTGCAACATCAGACCACAGGGCTGTGCAAAAGCAGAGGATGAGAACAACTGGGCTAGAAAGAAACATAGCTGGAAACTCACTCTGTGAGGCTGCCTAGTTAGCTGCTGCAGGGGATCACATTTGCATCCTAACAGGAAGGATGTTGCCACGATTTGAAGGAGATACAGGGTCTGGGAATTACTGGCTCTTTGTAAGCACACGATAGGCGAGATGATTGTTTTTTTTTGTTTTTTTTTTATTAATCAATATTTTTTATTATGGTTTTGTGGGGTACAGTTAAGGGTTAGGTGTACAATTACGTTTCATTGAGGCACCCTGTTGATAAGAGGTGTTTTCCCATCCCCAGACAGATATTTGCGACTGTTAATCCCATCCCCCTCCCCCCCATAGTTTCCCAGTACCGTCAGTCGTTTTCTTATAGTATTACGTTGGATGTTCAAGGTCCACTACGTGAGTGAGAACATGTGATCTTTGTTTCTGTGAGAGGTCACTCAGTATTATAGACTCTAGTTCCATCCAGGTTGCTGCGAAATTCATGATGTTGTTATTTTTTATGGCTGCGTAGTATTCCATCGTGTAAATGTACCACATTTTTTTAATCCAGTCCTCTTTTGATGGGCAGCATGGTTGTTTCCAGGTTCTTGTTATTGTGAACAATGCTGCGATAAACATACGTGTGCAGGTATCTTTTTTATAGAGTGATTTGTGCTCTTCAGGGTATATTCCCAGTAGGGGGATTGAGGGGTCATATGAAAGGTCAATTTTTAGAGCTTTTAGGAATCGCCACACTGCTTTCCACAGAGGTTGCACTAGTTTGCACTCCCACCAACAGTGTAGAAGTGTTCCCTTTTCGCCACACCCTCTCCAGCAGCTGTTATTTTTTGAGTTGTTGATAATGGCCATTCTGACTGGGGTTAGGTGGTATCTCAGTGTGGCTTTGTTTTTTATTGGAAGAATTCTGAGACTCAGCCATCCTCAGGGGTAGGCAGCCATTCTTTTTGCTCTTCTCTACACTGGTTTCTCTTATAACTTTGTTTGTCTCCCACTTCCAGTTTAGGTAGGCTGGGCCAGGTTATGCTTCATTAACAAACAGCTCCCTAAATCTCTGTGACTTAACACATCAAGTATGCATTTTTCTCCTTCACACTATCATCAGTCCCGTTTATTCAGTAGCTCCGACATTCAAAATAACAAGACTAATGGAGGTTCTATGGCTGCACAAGCATTTATGATGTAGTAGAAGAGGTTGTGAGAAATCACACACTGGCTCGAAAACTTCCATCTAAAAGGAACACCGTTCACTTCTGTTCAAATTTCATTTGCCAATGTTAACACATGGATGCACGTAACTTCAAAAGGGGAAGAAAGTTCATCTCCACCAAATGCTCAGAAAGAAGAGACCCAGAACATAGTAGTTACCAACAGTCCTAATGGCTACCCCAGACATTACCTTAAGTTTGGAATAGCCTTATTACACTCAGATTTCAGCTTCAACAACAACTAGTGGGCAATCTGAAGAATACCGAGACAGACAATGGTCCCCAGAGAAGCTGTATGCATGCATTATCCCTCTAATGGTTTATACTGATGGACTGAGTTAACTTAAAGGGGCCAAAGGAGGGATGACATTAGCTATCCCACTCTGTACCATCCTTTAATGGATGCAGGATCCCTCCCTCCTCTGTGAAATGGCCTGTGGCTGTTTCAGTCTGCTTTGTTTTCTCTGCTTTCTTCATTTATCACCAATACCTAGTTCAAAGTCACCCTTTGAGAACTGTATATGAAATGAATAAATGCTTGTAAAACAATATGCCCAGGGAAACAGTTATTCTCCTCTAGGGCACTCCACGAGATACTTAGGCTAAGGATGGGCACACAGTACAAATACCATAAATCTTCAACAGTTGGGTTGACTGACTAAAAATAATAATAAACACCAAATGAACGGATGTGAGCTGAGCTTCTCTGGGTCCCTCAAAGAATAGATGCTATTTCTATCAAGAGCACATTGCTTATTCCTCCTACTCAGCTTTGCCACACAGAGTGAGTTGGAAGACTGCTGAATATAAATGACATTTGGCTGGGCCCATCTGAGGACAGTCATTAATATTGCTAACAGGTCCATGTGTTAAACTTGGCCCAACAAGGGCACCAGATGCATCCTCCCAGGCAACCTGGGGGCCCTTCTGATGACTCCTCCAGGCCAGGCACACTGCATCTGCTTTCATTCAGGCAGCCTGGCTGCTTGGCTTGAGACAGAGCGTCCGTGGCAAGAGCTAGCACTCTCCCAGCAAGACTCCACTCCATGAAAAATGAATGTAACTAGGGAGGTTGAGTCTTGCTGCCAGATCTGGTCTGCAGATGGTAGACTTCTTCTAATGACAGGGGACAGCCAATTGAAGGATAATTTAGACCTGCTTCTGCAGTCCCAGCTGAGTTAACTAAACTCAACAAGGGTCTGTACATAGCTGTATGCCTACCTTCTATCTAGCCCTGAGATCAGGAAAATGGGGCATCAGAGATCCAGAAGAAAGATGAAACAAGGCATCGTTTGACAAGGATATGATAACAGAGTTGGACAGGGTGCAATCAGAAGAGGAAATAAATTCCTCTCAGTAATCAAGAGATAAACATTTTAAAATATTTCTACTAAGGAATTCACAGACATTGTTTCTTTTTATACTTATAGCCTTCTTATGAGTAGATGCTTAAAGAGAAAGGCCTTTAAAGATTAAATGTCGTCTAAGTTGACTGACAGAGTGACAGGCAGACAATAGATGGATGGATAGATAGATGGATGGGTAGATAGATAGATAGATAATATAGATATAGATTTTTTTAAACTTCTGCCCAAAGTAAGAAGTGAGTGGAAAAGGAAAGAAATTTCACAGGAAAAACCGTCAGTTACTTTGCTTCCAGGAAAGATGATAGGACTTCTGATAGTGATGATGCAAGAAAAATAGGATAGAAATTAGTGGGTGAGGCTCCTGGCCTCATGAATAATCTCACTGTACAAGCTTGATACAGAAATAGCAATGCCATCCACTTTAACAAACCATGTAAATTTATACAATCATATCCCTGCTGACCATTGTGGACAGAAGGCCAGAAGACTTAAACAAAATCCCATGGAATGTGGTGGCCCGAGGGGGTTCCAAAATGATTCTCACGAGGGTAAGAGTTCTGCACAACGAAAATATATTAAATTTCTTATCTACATCGAAAAATAAGGGCTGGGAGTAAGATTTAATTTGATTTGGGATAAATAGAGAAATGGAATATTCTTGGATGTAAGTTAAAATCCTTTAGGTGTACAGATATTATCTTGAAATTCTGCAGTTTTAATATGTGGTACAGAATTAGCTTTAGTAACTGGGAAATGCTTTCCTTCTCTTTTTTTTTTTCCTAATTCACGCAAAGAGAAAATGGAAGAATGGAGAGGAAGAAAAATAACAAAGCTAGAAAGATTTACAATGACAGATGCAGGAAATGAATAATATCAAGTGTTTTTCCAAATAATAGAATCAGATGTTTAGTTTAGCAGGAGTCTGTTGTGTATCTAATTTTTCCATTAAGATTTTCATACACAGAAACCTGATAATCATATTTGTAGTGAATACTGCCGAGGTGTACTTGCACGGTTGGAGGGGAGGAAAATGAATATGTGCATTTAAAATTTTTATGATTACATTTTTAGTGAAGGGAGGAGGATGAGTGTAGTTTCATGACTGCTTTAATGCAATTGGTTCCACTTAGAGGAGATGACATGTTGAAACGTGCTGAGTAAAGATGTGCAGAATGCTTCCCCAGTAATTGGAATTCAAGCAACAATAACACTGGGGCACTGTTGAATCCTTTACAGCTTTTTTAAAAAGCCTCCTTCCTTCTTTCTGGAAAAAGTGCACATATTATAGGACATCATGACCTTACCCAACAGTAAAAAGAGAAATTGAAAATTATTTCAGCTGAGTGCATCTGCATTTGAATCAAGTGTATGCTAAAGTTTATGCAACTTCTAATGTACAATTTCTTCTTCCCACTTCCTCTTGTTATAAAATCACAGGATTTTAGAGCTGAATGCTGCATGTTTGGGGTAATTTTGTGTCCGATTCTTACTTTACAAAAGAGAAAATAAAGACTAGAGAAGTAAGGTAACTTACCTACGGATGCACAGTAAATTGATGAAGAAATGGGACCGAGCTCAGAATTGATTCTGCTGCTTTTATGGGCTGAGAGGAGAGGGCCTGAGAAGTAGAGGGAGAGTCGTGGAGGTCAAGTAAAAGAGAACTTCAGGAACGAAGGACCAATAATCCTGGGGAAATATCAAGAAGAACTGAACGAGAATAGCTGGTACGAGGTCATTGGCCATAGTGAACTGGTGACAGACGATCTTGATAGTCAGGACTCTTTTGGTCATGAGGGATAGAAAACCATCTAAAACTAGCTCGAGCTAAAGGAAAAATTCACCTCCTCATGCACCAAGATGTCTGGATTTAGAAGTTACTTCAGGGACACCTGGACTCAAGTGCTCTATTTCTTAGCTTACTGTGTCTGTCTCATTCTTTCTTGCAGGTAGCATATTCCATGCAGTGAGAAAGAGGGCAATCTGTCATCCCATATTTATGTACTCCCAGTTTATCAACCTCAGCTGAAAAAGAAGTCCTGCCTTCCAAGGTTTAAACATTAATCCCAGGGCAGAACATTTATTTGCTCTGTTTGTCATATACCAACCTTATACACAAGAAGTTGGTATGATTGGCCAGATTTGGTTGCCATTTCAATCTTACAGCCGGTGCAATACAGAAAAAAATTATGATTTACTGACTAACTGGGGACATATAAAAATAAGAATTGTCTTAAAGGAAGAGGATATGTAATTGGAAGAAACAGGAAAGAAACAGACTAAAAGTTAAAACAATGACTTGAGTTTTTATATAGTGACTAGCAAGCACATACACCGTTCTCAAGTATTCAGTCTACTTAACAAACGACTAGTACCATGGACAACTAGACTCATATTCAACACTTCCAAAGGGGTTATAGTTCAAAGTTAGTTCCAGATGCTCAATACTAATTTCCTGTCATGAACCCTTTGATCTTTGATTCGAAGGGATATTGTTATTATATTACTGTTATAATCATGTTTAAATATTCCGTGGTCTATGCATAAAATAAATGTTTGATTTCATCATCTAAAATATACCAAGTTAAAAATTGAAGAAAAATAAGATAAACAATCCCAAAAACTCTCACTTAGAAAGCAGAGAAGCCAGGCTCAGTGGCTCAGCCTGTAATCCTGCACCTTGGGAGGCTGAGGTGAGTGGATTGCCTGAGCCCGCAGGTTCGAGACCCACCTGGGCAACTTGGTGAGACCTCATCTCTACAATAAATCAAAAAATTAGCTGGGCGTGGTAGCGCGCGCCTGTAATTTCAGCTACTTGGGAGGTTGAGGCGGAAGGATCGCCAGAGCCCCAGCAGGTCGAGGTTGAGGCTGCAGTGGCCGGGAGCGGCCACTGCACTCCAGTCTGGACAACAGAGTGAGACTCCAACTCAAAAAAAAAAAAAAGAATGTAGAGAAAAGGGAATAGTTACAGAGCAGTTTTTGGTTCATAGCACTTGCAACATATTCTTGGAAAGGAAGAGCGCTATTTCTGGGGACTAATTGTGGAGTAAAAGCCATGGTCAGTCAATCCGACGTCCCTACCTCTATTCTCTGACTTCTTTTCCTCCATAGTCATGCCTGGAAGAGGCATAGAAACATGGTACATTTTAGAAGTTTTATCACTATGAGATTCCATTTCCTATAGGTACGATTACAAGGATCTTGGGTTGCCTTAGAAATTGGGAAAACCTATATTCCTGTTTGGCAAGATTGTGTTTCTCCGGCAATATGACTACTCTAAAATCCCAGTCAACTTCAAGACTATTATATTTCTACAAACTCCCGGTAACCAACACTGCAACTTTTTAAACATATGATCCATGCATGTGGACCCTTGTTTGATAGATTGTTTTTCACAGCAAAAGGCCTTGACGCAAGTCTGTAGTGGATTCCATGGGGCACCCTTCAGAAGACCTGCCCATGCTGGAAACCCCCATTCCCCTACTACTGGGAGTTTTAGAAGCGACAGCTTTAAGCTGAGTTCCTCTCTGGAGCTTGCCCTCTTCTGAAGAGAACTCTCTCTCACCATTTTTGCCCTTTCCCTGGGTTTAGGAACACATCCAAAAACTGGTCAACGTAGAAGTACAAATGCCCATTCCTCTTTTATTTTTATTTTTATTTATTTACTTTTTTTAATATATATTTTTTATTCTAAAATTGTGGGGTACAGTTAAGGGTTAGGTATACAAATATGCATTGTACAGGTACCCTTGCTGATGAGGTGTGACCCCTCCTCCCCAGACACATATTGACTATCATTAATCCCACCTCCCTTCCCCTCCCTGCCCGCCCCCCGTATTTTCCCACCACTGTCAATCCATTTCTTATAGTATTACGGTAGTTGTTCAAGGTCCACTTATGAGTGAGAACATGTGATGCTCAGATCTTTGTTTCTGTGAGAGATCACTTAGTATTATAAACTCTAATCCCATCCAGGTTGCAGCAAAATTCATGGCAAAAGATATGAACAGACACTTCTCCAAAGAAGACATACGAGCGGCCAACGAATACATGAAGAAATGTTCAACCTCACTAGTCATCAAGGAAATGCAAATTAAAACGACACTGAGATACCACCTAACTCCAGTCAGAGTGGCCATTATCAGTAACACAAAAAAATAACAGATGCTGGAGAGGATGTGGCGAAAAGGGAGCACTTCTACACTGTCGGTAGGAGTGCAAACTAGGACAGCCTCTGTGGACGCCTGTTCCTCTTGTCCAGTCACACTCAACTCTGAAGGGCCAACCTAGCTCGATGACTTCATTCAGGATTAGCTGACATCTTTCATGTTACTGCATCACTCTGTCTAATATTGCTGGCTTTATTCCTCCACAGAATAAACCTTCCCACCATCAGCCTTCTACTCGCGAATCCCCATCTCAGTATCTGCTTCCCAGGGAACCGAACCTATGACAGGCAGCACAAAGCGGCTAAGAGAAAAGATTCTAAAATGAGCATTCTGGGAGCTGAGCTGGACAATCTGCAGGCTAACAAGCAATGAGGACCCCCAAAACGGTGCTTCGTGGAGCACTGGTAGTTCTTGGTATGTAGAAATGTTGTTAAAACCTTCCCCAGTGATTAACTGGGATGCTATACCAAGGAAGAAGAAAGCACTTAGATGTGCAATATTTCAGACGATTAAAAAATAGGTGAGGATTAGTAATCATGAGGACTATAAAACCACAAGGATAGCCGGGCTCAGTGGCTCAGCCTGTAATCCCGCGCCTTGGGAGGCCCAGGTGAGTGGATTGCCTGAGCCCGCAGGTTCGAGACCCGCCTGGGCAACTTGGCGAGACCTCATCTCTAGAATAAATCAAAAAATGAGCCGGGCATGGTAGCGTGTGCGCCTGTAGTTCCGGCTACTTGGAAGGCTGAGGCGGAAGGATCGCCAGAGCCCAGCGGGTCGAGGCTGTGGTGGCCGGGGGCAGCCACTACACTCCAGTCTGGGCGAAAGAGTGAGATGTGCAAATTCAAAAAAAAATATAAATAAAAAATAAAAACAAAAACGGGCTCGGTGGCTCAGCCTGTAATCCCGCGCCTTTGGGAGGCCGAGGTGAGTGGATTGCCTGAGCCCGCGGGTTCGAGACCCGCCTGGGCAAGGGGAGACCTCATCTCTAGAATAAATCAAAAAATCAGCCGGGCATGGTAAGTGCGCCTGTAGTTCCGGCTACTTGGAAGGCTGAGGCGGAAGGATCGCCGAAGCCCAGCGGGTCGAGGCTGTGGTGGCCGGAGCGGCCACTACACTCCAGTCTGGGCGACAGAGTGAGACTCCAACTCAAAAAAAAAAATAAATAAATAAAAAATAAAAACAGTAAAATAAAATAAAACCACAAGGATGCTGCTGTGGGCAATGGATACTTTGAAGATAGACAATGAAAAGCTGATGATATTCATGTCCAGCCAAAGACTAAGGCCAAAGGATTCCTTGTTCCCTTAGAAGCACGTAAAGAGACATTTATCTTCTGCGATAGGAGAGAAACAAAAGTTAAAGCTAGGGCTCAGAATGAATTATAATGTTACAGAGTTCAAAAGTAGGTTGAATGTTCCATCTTACCTGGTCTGTGATGACAAGCTCAAGGCTTTTATTGCAAAGAGATGTTCTTTGGCACAACCAAAAGCTGTCAGATTTTTTATTTTTTTTTTTTTGAGTTGGAGTCTCCCTCTGTCGCCCAGACTGGAGTGCGGTGGCAGCTCCCGGCCACCGCAGCCTCGACCTGCTGGGCTCCGACCATCCTTCCACCTCAGCCTTCCAAGTAGCCGGAATTACAGTCATGCGCTACCACACCCGGCTGATTTTTTGATTTAGTGTAGAGATGAGGTCTCGCTGCCCAGGCGGGTCTCAAATCCGCGGGCTCAAGCCATCCACTCACCTCAGCCTCCCAAAGGCGCGGGATGATAGGCTGAGCCACGAGCCCGGCTAGCTGCCAGATTTTAACAGGGCCTTCTATCAGTCAGGATTATCATGAGAAAAGCAGACCAGTAGACATACATACATACATACATACATGCATACATACATATCTCATTGTGTGTGTATCCACACAAAGACACATGTATGCATATACATGCATACGTGTGTATATGTTAATATATATATACATATATATGATTTATTACAAAAATTGGCTTAGAAAATTGTGGGGCTGGTTAAGAAAGCCTGAAATCCATAGCAAAGGCCATTCAGGAGGGGCAAGATGGAAATTCTTTGACATGGACCAAAGCTACTCTCCACAGGTGGAATTTCTTCCTCCTCAGGGAAATCTCAGCTCTGCTTTTGAGCTCTTCCACGTGATTTCAATTAGGCCCTCCCACCTAGACTATTTAGCATAATTTCTTTTGCTTAAAGTCAACCAGTTTTAGACGTTAATCACACCCACACAATACTATTTTAGCACCAGCTAATAAGCTGCATAACCAAAGACTATAGCCTGGCAGAGTAGACACATAAAGCTGACCTTCCAAGGCCTAAAGGGGGAAGGGACTCTGCAACAGCTCCCGGCTGTGGTTCCTCACGTTCCTTATCTCACAGCTTCTGCTGAGAAATAAGCATAATGTACCTGGCCAGGGTCGCATAAGGCTACAATAAATGAGTTACTATGGCAGGGAAAGAATCCATGTGAAGCTTATGGTGAGATTCCGTAAGAGGATCATATCACGTAAGACACAAAAAACAGGTGGAAGAGGGACCACATTTATCATTATTCTAAGTTTTGCACTTTGTACACTTGTGCCTCCCATTTCCATAAATCTGAGCTGTAGTTTAGATGTTCCTGTTTCCAGAGGAGGAACAAGTCTGTTAGATGACACAGCTAGAGTCCTACTAAACCCAAATGACAGCTTCTGCTTGGTCCCTCTGACTCTTCTTGCCAAGAGATCAGCAGATGAGGAGTCAACATCTTGGAAGGATAAATAACTCTGATCATCAGAAGTTCATTCATATATAACAAAGGCAGGGAAGCATATGTGTCTTCTCCATGTGATCCAATTGGAATCTCCTGGTACTCCCTTGCCCAATTTTTATATTAATGGAGAAACATAGCAGCAGAGAACCAAGAAAGTCATGGTAGCCAGAGACTTGGGAATATTGGTCTGGTCACTTCACCAGGCAAAGTACTTAAATAGCATAATGGTAACAAATGTCCAAGGGAAACTTTAATAGATGGTACAGGAAAGGGGCAAGTATTATTTACATCTCATCCTGGGGCTTCCTGCAATGGCAAAGGTTCACATCAGTAACATTCCTCTCACAACAGGGAGTCTGAGCAATGCAACATGACGTCTTCTATATTTCACCTTGTGCCATTTGAATCCATATAATAAATTTTAGTGGCAACTCCTTCAGGACTCATGGGGACTCTTCCTGAAGCAAATTAATGCCTTTTCTGTTTTAGAGAATTGAAGGGAGCATGAGTATGACTCTGTAACAGCTGGCTGTAAAGACTGTCTGATTTCACCTCTTGTAATAGCACACTCACAAATTCACAAATGTACCTGGCAGTAAATGTTTTCCCAATGTCTTCCCCTACTTCAGGCAATGCAATAATCTACTTCAATTGGAAACCTCCTCTGAGCTTCATTTGATATGAGCTGGCTATCAATCATTGTTTTCTGAATCTAACCTGACACCAACACTTCATTCTGGTTATAGGGACACAATCACCCAGATCTGACCAATTGTGCTACCACTTTTCCTTGTACGATGTGGTACGTCTAGGTGGTATAGGATCTGAGGGGAGCCCCTCTTTTCTCCTGCCATTACTTAACTTGGAACATGTACCAGTGGCCATTATAACAAATGTATATAGCCTCTGTTTAGACTATTCTCTCTCTCTCTCTCTGTTTTGCTTTCTCTCTGCTTCTCTCTCTCTCTGTTTTGCTTTCTCTCTGCTTCTCTCTCTCTAGCCCTGTCTCTGTATTTTCATGCAAATTTCTAACTTTTAACACCACCCTTTGAATTCCTATTTATACAGACAAATAGATTCTCCTTTAGCTTAGGAGAATGAATAACACTTTGCAAATTAGACTAAGGTGATAATTTTCTTAATCTAATGTTATAATTTAAAATATTCTTAACTAACCCTCTTTCGATAAGTGTGGTCTTTGTCCTTTCTTTCATTAGCCTAGTTGATGGTTTGCAAGCTGGAGGAAGAGAGGAAATGCTTGAAGGTACAACTGATACATGGAGAATCCTGAGAAATGACAAGGTAATACCAGGATACGTGGCCCCCCTCATACCTAGTCTCCTCAATTACTCCCCTGATGTAAAACAATTTCCACTAAAGAGCCATAAGAAACAGACAAGGGATACAAGGTAAATTATTGTGGCCTTACTTGTCCCACTATTTTTGAAAAAACACTTCCTGTCGAAACCATGCTATAAGCTCTTAAATAGAATGCTAGAGTTTTCGGTCTTTCACAGGTTAGGTTTCTCAGGAAGTAGTTTCTGAAGGAAAGATCTGTGTGTGAAGAATTTACTGAGGACAGCTTTCAGGTTCAAAACCTGTTGAAAGAGTAAATGAAACAGAATTGACAAGAGGGAGAAACTGAAATGCCCTGTAGTCATAGCAAAGATTTCAACCAATCCTTTAGGGCACTTTTGAGCAACCCAAGGAACCAACTGTTTATGCTCTGCATCAACAAATTATTAGAAGTGAGTTTCTCTTGAAAAGTGAGCATGACTTTGGCCGAAATGACTTTTTTAAGCAAAGACAAGTCCCAAAGACAGAGTCCACTGGAAATTGTAAGCTGTCAACACTCCTATAAGCTGGAAGAATGAATGTGTTTTCTGCAGTTAAAATTATTTTAAGATTTTAGTTTATTGTCATAAATTTTTTTGTTATATTATCTAATCTTTTACTCTTTTTTTGTCACAAACACTATCTCCCTTTCCATTTATTATGTTATTTTTACTTGGTCAAGGTTTTCAGAGGTCTAATTTGTTGGTATTTTCAAAGATATAGTGTTTGGATTTGTTAATTTTATCTGAGTTCCTTTAACTTCTACTCAATGAAAATATACTCTTATCTTTATTATCTGTTTCCCTTTACTTGCTATGTGTTTATTTACTTTCCCTTTTCTAACACTTCTCAAAATAGACAAATAGCTCATCAATTAATATTTTCCTATATATTGTCTTTATATATGAAAATATTCCCTAATATACATATTTAAGATGATACATTTATTTGTTAACATTGCTTTTGCAATATATCTTGGTACATGAGATTCTCAAGATTAATAACACTTTGTAAATTAGACTAAGGTGATAATTTCTTAATCTAATGTTGTAATTTAAAACATTCTTAACTAACACTCTTTCAATAAGTGTGGTCTTTGTCCTTTCTTTCAGAATCTAATAGGCTTATGACTGCTTTTAAAACATGCAAAGTGGAAGTGAAGCTATGTGTCTTCCATGGCTTGGTTAGAATTGGTCATATAATTTTTTATTGATACTCTTGGGCAGTCACTCTTAGGGAAGCCAGCCACTACAGAAGAAGTTCAATTACTCTGAGACCATCTACCTAAAGAAAACACACATTTGACAGTTCATTTGACAGAAACAGCTGAGTTCTTAGCTGATAACCAGAAAAACAGCCAGCCATGTGAGCACCACATCTTGAACATACAGCCTAGTCAAACTTTAGCATAATTGTCTATCTAGCTAACATTTGACTATAGTCGCTAAGAACTTCTCTACTAGGACCTTCTCAAATTCGCCCACAAAATTATAAGCAAAATAAAACTGTTGTTGTACACAACTAAGTTTTGTGGTCATCTATTATCCAGGACTAGGAGTGGAACAGAATTTTGTACCAGAAGTGGGGTGTTGTTATAATTAAATCCTAAAATATATCACATTGGCTTTAGAATTGGATGCTAGGAAAAAGCTAGAAGGGCTTTAAGGAGACACTTGGTGGAAACATGATGGGACTCAAGGAAGCTGTTGGTGAATGTTTAAGGGAAAATTGTATTGAAAGCTGAGAAGTGTCTTGGTCCTGACACTGCCATACTGGAGGGGATCTGGTTGGCAATCTTTGCTGAACTCCCAGACAACAGCCAATATAAACTCCTAAATATATGTGTGATTTTTCATGAATGCCCAAGAATAATGTATGATACAACGTCTCTATAGGAAAGTTTTTGAATTTGAACTTTATTTTGGCAAACAGCCATTTTTCTATTTAGTTTTATTTTTGGTTTTCAGGATAGAAAGTCAATATCTGAAGGAAAAAAAGATCATTTTTATTATTTATATATTTCATTTGTCTTGTGGCATTGACTAGAACAGCTAAAATATTGTTAGGAAAAATTGTGTATAGCTACTATTCTTGTCTTGTGCTATGTGAATGGTAATTTTAAAAACTTTATTAACAGTATTAATAGCTACCATTGATTATTGCATTGTGCTATATGCATAATAATAGTATATAACAGTTCTTAAGAGCAAAGATTCAAAAGGCAGATTCTCTGGGTTCTAATTTCATCTCTGCTCTTCCTGATGTAGGGCAATTTATTTTACCTGTTTTCAGTTTCCTCATCTATAAAATGAGGATAATAATTATTTTATCTTATATAATAATTTTATACCTATATATTATGCATATATTACATACATAATAACCTTATAATAACCTTATCTCATCAGGTTGTTGTGGGGATTAAATGAGTGAATACCACTTAGTGCAACATCTAATGCTTAGAAAGTGCTATTTAAGTGTCTGTCATTTTGACCTTTAATCTAGTGTTTGCTGTGTCCAGATTCTGTGTCCTGAGCTTCAATGCATACATTTGCCACATATAATCTCTACAACTTCCCTATGAGGTATATACTATTTCCTTAATATTTCAGAGAAGAGCCAGGCTTCATGGCTCAGCCTATAATCCCGCGCCTTTGGGAGGCTGAGGTGAGTGGATTGCCTGAGCCCGCGGGTTTTAGACCCGCCTAGGCAGCGAGACCTCATCTCTACCATAAATCAAAAAATCAGCTGGGCGTGGTAGCGCATGCCTATAATTTCAGCTACTTGGAAGGCTGAGACGGAAGGATCGCCGGAGCCCAGCAGGTCGAGGCTGCGATGGCGGGAGCAGCCACTGCACTCCAGTCTGGGCAACAGAATGAGACTCCAACTCAAAAAAAAAAAAAAAATATTTCAGAGAAGGAATCTGTAGCTCCAAAGGATTGCGGATTGTGTAACTTTTCTTGTTGCTTAACCATATATGCAAAGCCAGGTTTTGAACTCAAGGTGATCTGACTTTCAAGTTTATATTTCCACCCAGTGATATGATATGCTTTCAGTTCCATGACAAGCACTTTGTGAAAGCACAGAGAAATATTATACATAGCTCCTGCCCTCATGGGTCTTAAGACTCCAGGAGTTAGTCAGGTCTACCAGCAAAGTACTCAGTTTGCTGAGTCACTGGAGAAGAGGAGAGGAGTAGCCGTGAGGAAGTTGGCTCCATCCGAAGTGCTAAATTTTGAATGTCAAGAAAAGCAGCCGCCCTGGATTTCCCTGAAGAGCAGTGAGCTGTCAGGTGCTGAGATTCCATCAGACAAAGGGCCCAGGTTATATCTCTGCAGGGATCTGATATTTGACCTCACTTTGCTTTTATCCTGTAGTCGTAATGAAAGGTTGAGATGAGGATAGCTGAAGAAATGTCTAGCACGGAAGGCTGGTTCCCCTGAATAAATTGCAGTGATTAGGGAATGAACATGTTTGGAGACCTCTGAAATAACGTTTTCATTTTAATAGCACTTTATTGCAAACGGGCTCTCTCTTCAGTCTTGACCTCTTTATGGCATTGAATTTCACATTCTCAACTGTTTCTTGGTTGGCCTAGTGGATAAGAACAATAATATCTTCTAAAATACAATAAGCCAAGTAAAACTAAAGTAACCATGCAAGTTTATCTTCCCACTTAGACTTTATTGTCATTGATACCATCATTAATCTCACAGTGAATGTCTAACACTTTGAAATTATCCTTGACCCTCTCCTTCAAGATAATCTGTAGGTTCTGTTGAGTTTTTCTCATCTCTTCTCTTCTTGCTCTCTGAATTTCTATCTCTGTCTCTCTTTGTCTGTCTCTCTCTGTCTCCTCTCTCTCTCTCTCTCTCTCTCTCTCTCTCTCTCTTTCCTATAGCTATCTCTCCAGTTTATACCTACATAAGCACACGCTCCAATCCTGACAATTTTCTAATGAAACTTCCTCTTTCACTTCAAATCCCTCCTACCCAGTGTGCCAAAATAAATCATTTTAAAAATTCTCTTTAGTGAGGAAAGGGAAAAATAGTAGCTTTATAGTGGAAAACCTGGTACACACTATCTTAGTCATGTCATTAAAATTAATGCCACCAGATATGTCATATGAATATAATGACACTATCATGTAATGTGACCAGAAGTATCCTGAAGGTGAATGCCAGTGTAATCATGAGAGAAAAAAACATCAGAAATGCCAAGGTTGGGGCAAATTCTGTTGGATACTTGGCCAATACTCTTTAACACTGTCAAAGTCATAGACAGGTGCCCTGGCTCAGACTGTGGTCCCAACACTTTGGGAGGCCGAAGCAGGAGGATCATTTTCAGCCAGAAGTTTGAGACCAGCCTGGAAAACATGGTGAGACTCCATCTCTACAAAAATAAAAATAAATAACAGCTGAGTATGGTGGCACACAGCTGCAATCCTAATTATTTAGGAGGCTAAGACAAGATGATCTCTTGAACCCAGAAGTTCTTCAAGATTGCAAGCTATGATTGCCACACTGCCGTACAGCCTGGGTGCCTAGGTCACAGAGTAAGACCTGTTTTCTACAAAAAAAAATTTTAAAGGAAAAAAAAGGGACGATCAAACTGTCAAGGTCATGCACAAGGTCATGGTACCCTGTGTTTGATTCTGGAACAGAAAGAGGACGTTAATGGAAAAATTAGTGAAATTCAAATGCCTTGATTTTAGTAGTAATGTACCACTGTTGATTTCTTAGCTTTGAAAATGTACCATATAATATGACAATGAAAAAAAACCTAGATGAAGGTATATAGAATCTATCTGTACTCTCTTTATAACTCTTTTTGTACATTTAAAATCATTCTAAGATGAAAATTTTATTTTAAAATGTTATTTGAGCAAAAAATTTTAAGAGAGCCCCACTGTTTATCAAGTCCATGCGTACAATCCTGGTCTTCTTGGCTCACTACTGCCTTCTTCAGTTGTCTCTAGTAAGCAGAATAACGCTACCCCATCACCAAAGATGTCCACCCTAAATGTCCTCCAAATCCCCAAAGATGTCCACACTCTAGTACCTGGGAATATGTCACATTAGTGTGATTAAAGTTATGAACCTCGAGAATGGGAAATTATTCTGAATTATGTGGGTAGGCCCAATCTAATTATGTGAGCCCCTTGGAAGCAGAACACTTTCTCTGTCTAGAAGCAGAAAAGATGTGGCAGGAAGGGAAGTCAGAGAGATTCCAAGCACGAGAAGGATTTGATGTGCTGGCTGTCGTTGCCTCTGAAATGCAGGGCCCCACATGCAGGGACCAGAGAGAGGCCTCTAGAAGCTGAGGGTAGTCCCCAGCTGACAACCAGCAAGGAGAAGAGGAGCTCAATCCTACAGCTGCATGGAACTGGATTCTGCCAAGAACTTGGCTGAGCTTGGAAAGCAATTTCTCCCCGGAACCACTCAATGCGAGCCCATGCCAACTGGTATCTTGACTTTGGCTTTGTGACACACAGAACAGATGACCCAGCCAAGCCAACTTGGACTTCTAACTTACAGAACTGTGATATAATAGATGATTATTGTTTCAAGTTGCTAAATTGGTGGTGATGGGTTACAGCATGAATAGAAAGCTAATCCGTCCTCCTACTCTTGTACACAAACTTTCTGCTTCCTTCAAATATGCCTTACATGGCAAACACATTCCATAAACATACATAGTGTTCTTATTTTGTCTCTTTGAATTCCATTCTTTCTACCTAGACTGCCTCTTTATATTTTTTAGAGTTGTGGGGTACACATGAGGATTTACCCCATAAGTAAATCGTGTGCAGGTAAGGTTTGGACTTCTAGCAGGTCCCCTCTCCCCTGATAGTGGACCTAGTACCCAATGTGTGGTTGTGTGAACTTTACCCTTCATCCCTCCCTGACTCCTTTAGTCATGTCCAGCATCTGTTATTCCCACCTCTGTGCTCATGTGACTAATGATCAGGGCCCACTTACAAATGAGAATATGTGGTATTCCGTTTTCTGTTTCTGTTACTTAATATGATGGCCTTTGCACCGACGTTGCTGCAAAGGACGTGCTTTTGTTCTTCTCCGTGGCTGCATAACATTCCATCATGTACATGTACCACATTTCCTTTGTCCAGTCCACTTTCAATGGACGTCTGAGATAGTTCCATGTTTTTGCTATTGTGAACAATGCTGCATTAAATGTCTGTATGCAGGTGTCTTTTGTAGAGAAATTTGTGTTCTTCTGGGTATATTCCCAGAAATGAGACGGCTGGGTCATATGGAATCTCAATTTTCAGCTATTTGAGAAAACGCCACACTGCTTTCCACAAAGGCTGAACCAGCTCACTTGCCCACCGACACTGTAGAAGCATTCCCTTTTCTGTGCAGCCACGCCAACACCTGTTTTTTTGGTTGCTGTTGTTTGTTTGTTTGTTTCACTTTTTAATGATAACCATTCTGACAGGTATAAGGTGGTATCTCACTGTAGTTTTGATTTGCATTTATTTGATGATTAGTGAGGCTGAGCATTTTTCATGTTTGTGGCTCAAATGCCTTCTTTGGAGAAGTGGCTGTTCATATTTTTTGCCCATTTTTTTAATAGGGTTGTTTGTTAGTTTTCCTGCCTATTTGTTTGAGCTCTTTGTGGATGCTGGATGTTAGACTTCTGTCAGATGTATTGCCTCTAAAAACTCAAACTATGAAGTACGTTATTTCTTTTTGGTCCAATGCAGGCTCTTCCATCTTATTTGTTACCACCACTGGCATTCACTTGGTGCATGAGTTAGGTTGCTTTTTATTGTCTTTCTGCACATGAATACATCATTTTAAAAAACTAGGTGATACTTCCTTTGAGAGCTATCATCTTGTCTTATCCATTACTATGCATACATAAATACATGTGTGTGTGCATGCATGCTCATAGCTGCTTACTGTGGCATTGAGACTCTCCCTCATCCTGCCTACTTTAAAAAAAGTAAGTAGGAAAAACCCACTTTTCAGGATTCTCACCCATCAGCCTCTGACACATACTCTAGGTTTCGTTCTATGTTTGGTTAATATGTGTTGCATGTAAAACACCAGCATCCAGTATTCTCAGTGAAGCTGGTAAGTAACGTGACAATGGTGGTAGTGGCAGCAAAAAAGCAGGAGGAGGAGGAAGGAGAAGGGAAAAATAGTGCCAGATTCTGAGACAAGAGAGTAAAAATATATATTATGAGGCATGATAGATGGTTATCAAAAAGAGCAATTGTGAGTTGGTCAATTTGCCCCCAGGGATGATGTAGCAGTGCCCAAAGAGACTTCTTATTGTCATGGGGGGGAGGAGGGATTTCAACCGGCAACCAGTAAGTACAAGCTAGAGATACTGCTAAACATCAGAAGATTCACAGGACGGCCCCACAGCATGGAAGTATCCAACCCAAAATTTCAGCAGTGTTGAGGTTGAGAAACCCTATTCTAAAACCATACTGTCCAGCTATGCCTAAGGCATAAGGTTTCTGGCATACTTTGGAATATACGCAAGAACTTGTACAACTGAATAATCCACAAGCTCAGTCCTCAGGGATGCTGAAATTGCACATGAGCAATATCATATATTCTGTATTTTTGTTGATGTCGCTATCATATCTAGATAGGCTTATCTGTCAATGCCTGAAGTTAAAATATTTTCTTGAGTTGCAAACTAGCATTCGTACTTTTTTCTTAAATCCACTAACCCTAAAGATGAGATTATGTCGAAAGATGCTAAAGGAAAAACAAGTTCTCGGCACATTATCCAATTAGCAGCCAACCCTGCCATCTACTTAGCGCTGTTATGCACTTCCTCCATCCTTTCAAGGCCAGCCTTCATTTGTGCAAATGTTCACATCCAGTCTTGATAATATTTATCTTGTCAAGTTATGAAAAATTGCTGAAAAGTTATTTTGCATATCTTTGGGTATTTGAGCCTGAGAGAAAACGCTCAAGCCTAGTGAAGTATTCATTTGCCAGACGCCACTTGACCAGAGGGAAGGTAAGGTTCGCCAAAGACTGTTTCGCTTTCAAAATTTTCTAAATAAATAATTTCTCCTAAATCTTCCCAGAGTCCACTGTATCACTTTTCAAACTGCTCGAAAGCTAGGACATCTAAACAAGATAAATTTAGTTAAGGAAAAAAAATGCTGCCTTCAAGACCAGAAGCTGGTAAACTACTTTCACATCAGAAGTTCAATTTAATCTAAAAGGAAAACAAATCAGTCAATGTCCATTCAACTTTCTCAAAAACCTGAAGGACGTTCAATTTCCTCCTAGTTGCATCTATGGATTGCATGGATGTTATTTGGGTCTTTCTGTTTCTGAAACACCTGCTTTAAGGTGTACCATGTAATTGAATGGCTTTAAAAAAATTCTCAGTCTATGTATGGCAACATTTTTCGAATGCTCCTTAGGTTTTTAACTACAGGTAAAATTTCTCTAAAATGGGAAGGTGATTTATTTCCTCATGAAATGACATTCAGTAATATTAGGGAACCAGGCTAGTGTTCTCAAGTGGACCGTAATAAGTTTATCTGCTCCTGACTCAGGGGCTCTTTCCTTCCATTATGGGCTGCTGGAAACTGATATAGTGGAGTTCCTCATCAATGCTCAGCCATGTTTGGGGGATAATAGTCTAACTGAAGCACATTTCAAGGAGAAGTAATTTCACTGACGTTTCACACAAAGACCAACTTTAATAACCAAGCCCGAATCTAACAATTTCTATTAAAGATATAAAGCTATGTAAGATCATAACACAGTTTGGGCCCTTCTTGTTGATGAAGGAATCTAGCAAACCCTTGGACAAGCACCAGACATTAGACTGACTCTTACACCAATGAGAGGAAGCAACTTTCTTTTGTCAAACACTTGTGCATACTAAGGACCACACACTGATGGACGCCTTTAACTTCATTTTACAGATAAAGAGACTGAGGTTCAGAGCATTTTAATAACTTCACCAAGGTGGTAGAAGAAGGAGTGAGGATGTGAACAAGAGTGTGCTAAGCTCCAAATCCCCTGGTTTATTTTCCTTGGTGCACTGACGGATGAGCACTAGAGTGTCATCCTCAGCGCTTACAACAGGAACAGTACTGGGTGTCGAGAAAGGTGGAGAAACATAAGCCTTGACCTCTAAGTGCAAGCAGTCCATGAGTAGAAAGTATTTTATTTCTGTTCATTTGTTTACTGCTTTTGCAATTATTTCCTCAGTGGTGAATAGAGATGCCTCATGAGTTAGCGACTCTTCAGATAGCCAGGCCTACATCAAGCCTGGCTCTTTCCCTAGCTGTGGCCAGAGTGGCCTTGAGTGGGCGCCCTAACCTTCACAAACCTCACTTCCCTCAATCCCCGAGCAATGGTAATTATAACTCTGGCCATGGATAGTGTGTGAAAGTGTTAAAATGATGTCCTTGACCATATCCAGAAGTATGGTTGGTGTTCTTAACCATGCCCCTTCCATCTCTGCATAATAGGCTTAGACTGAGAACTTAGCCAGACCCTTATGAGGTCAGAAACCCAGAGGAATCAGCTACCATGCCTGACAAAGCCTTTTGAAGAAGTCCCAGCAAACCCACTCAGTTCTCAATAGAGAAGCACATTTTAACTCTAGTCTCCTTCATCCTTTCAAGAATTCGTCTGAGTTTAAAAACACAAATGCAAAATTAAGACAAACAAATGCAGGGCAGCTTGAGCTTCCACAGCATGTCAGCAAGGGAGCCAGTGTGGGAGGACATCCTCCCACTTCGTGAGACAGCTGCAGCTCACCTTTCCCACTATTAAAAGTCAGACCCTGTGGCTTTTCTGCAGAATTACTAAAACCTCAGCGAGTCCCTGATAGATCCACCTCCGACATACTGTGCTCATCTCCCGTCCCCACTGACATATTTATTTCAGATGGCAGCCAAGTGCATGGAGGGTCCGTCTAAGAATATCTGGGACAAATCTTCACTCTCCTCCCCATGAATTTTCTCAGAGTTGCAGAATGTGTCAGAACAGCTCCTTGTTTTCTGGTCATCAAATTGCACCAAGTCCTTAGAATGAAATTAAGAGAAGGGCCCACACTGAGGCTGGCGACCTCTAAGGCGGCCCCCGTGATGTTCACCTCCGTGATGTCCGACCTCATGCACTCCCCTTCCCTTCATTTTGAGCTAGACTCACTGAGTCGCTGCTCATGAATAAAACGTGGAAGAAGTTATAGGATGTCATCGCTGAGACTAGATTTCGGTTACCAAAAGACTGTGGCTTTGTCTAGGGGAGTACCCCACCCCTCTCTCTCACTTGCTGTCTTTGATAGAAGCTGACTGCCATGTGTGAGCAGCCTTTGGAGAGGCCCACATGACAAGGAATTGTTGCAGGCCTTTGGCCAACAGCCATCAGGGAACTGAAGCCCTCCATCCAGCAGCCGCATTTGAGGACCTGAATCCTCCCACGCCTTCTTGAGTGAGCTTGGAAGTGGATCCCTCCAGAGTCCAGCTGTCAAGTGAGACCACAGTGACCACCAACACATATTGCCACCTTGTGAAAGCCCGTGGGTCAGAGGCGCCAAGATCAGCCATGCCCAGGTTTCTAACCTACAGAAACTGTGAGGCTATGTTTGTTATTTTAAGCCCCTGCGTTTCAGGGCAAATTGTTACAAAGCAAAGCATTAGAGAACTAATACACCACTCTTAGCAGATATTCAACTGTCTGACTAGACAAAACAAAAGAACCCCCTTCAAATAAATGTTTTCCAGTCCCCAGAAAACAACTCTGAAAATTGATGAGCATATCTCTATAATCAATTCCAGTATGTCTGCTTTCTGAAACAGGTATAGTACAATAGTAAAGAGGTCAGACTTCTCAAATTTAAATACTGACTCCACTGCTCACTAACTATTTGGCTTTGAGGAAGTTACTTAGCTCTTCTGTGCCTCAGTTTACTCATATGTATAACGGGCATGGTAATAGAACCTACTACATAAAGCTATGTTTGTATTCTGTTAAAGTTAGTATTATTAGCATGTAATACAGTTTCTATTATGTAGTAGAGATGAAATAAATTTTTTTTTTGCATGAATGAATTAGGTATAATTTGATCCTTTTATCCAACTACAGTGTAATCTAGTTGAGGCCACTGCTCACCTCTTATGCTATCAATTTCATCATATTTCATCATGCTACATTCAGAGAGGTAGTTCAATAAATATTTTGACTACTTTGACACTCAGAAAACAATCTTGGTGCATCAGAGGTCAACTGGCTGCATATTCTTATTTGAACACCTTTTGCTGTAGAGATAAAAGTCCTTCGTCCTTCCTGATTCCACTATTTACTTGAATTTTTGGTAATCTGTAGATTTTATAAAGTCCTTGATTTTCTGTGTCAATTTCCTTCAATCATCATGAATTAAATGTGTTTCTTATTTTTTTCTTTCAATGAAATCAATCAAAATTCAGATGTACTCAGTTTACAGCTAAAAAGTTGAGTATTGACAGTGAACATGAAAACCCTTTGATGAGAGAATGGATAAGAGCCCCAGTTTTGATATTTTTCTGTAAGACACATCATTAAGGAAGCTGGTAATTCATCAGCAGAGCATCCCCAGGGAAGTGGAGCACAGATGACTTCGTGTACTATGATTTTCACTTCCAATCCCAAATAGAGCTGTCCTAAACCCTGCCTGCTGCTTCGTGTACTCGTCACACTGATTGGTAATCACCAAACTACTTAGCTGTATGTTTCTTCTGGAGATCAGTGGTTTTCTAAGTGACACCCAGACTAGTAGCACCTCATCACCTGAGGATTTTCTGAAAATGACAGTGATTGACTCCCACCCCGGCCTTAGCGAATCAACAACTCAAGAGCTAAGGCCAGCAATCTACATTTTGACAAGCTCTCCAGATGAATTTGATGTACCTGAAAACTTGAGAACCATTTGTATAAGGCATACTTTCTTTGAGGGCAGTGCACATGGATTATTGTTATTTCCAAACAGGTCAGAGCAGAGTCCAGGAGCAAAGTTTTCTCTAGTCTTTTCTTTCTTCTTTAACATAATTATGTGTTCTTCCCTGCCCTTTCCTGACCAGGGACACACTTTTGGTTCTATTTCTTTTGAGATCTTACTCAGACCTGTCATCAAAGATGTTGACTGACATCTCGTGTGAAAACTGGTAAGTTTTAGCTTTTTCTGATAAGCTGGCCTTTAAAATTCAAGACTTTTATGACTAGCAGACATTCAGAAAAGAAGTGAATAAGATCACCATTTCTTTTTTTCATTAACAAATACTTATTGAGCACCAAATATTATTGGGCATGATCTTGGGTGCTTGGGATATCTTACTGAACAAGACACACAAAAGAGCCTGTCCTTAAGGAGTTTAAACTCAGTGGGGGTAGAAGAAGGAAATATGGGAGGGGAAAACAATAAACACCAACACATAAGCAAATCTGTAAAACAGTGCTTTAGAAGGTGATGTGTGCTATGGGAAAAATAAAAGTAAAGCAGAGCAAATGGAATAGCGATGCTGAAATGATGACCAGCAAATGAATTGAGAGGTCAAGGCTGGGAATTTTGCCCAAAGGGCTCTCAAAACCCATTTCTCACCTTTTCTATGTTCCCCTCTTGTATTATTCCATCAAGTCTCAAAGCTTCAGATATAATTTATATGCAAATGACTCTAAAATTTATACTTCCAGTTTAAAACTCCTCCATGTACTTCTGACGTATACATACAGCTGCCTTCTCTGCATCTCCTTTTGGAGGGCTCATAGGCATCTCCAATGTAATCTGTCCAGAGTACCTGCTGTTCCACTATCCCCCACACTCTATAAACAAACCACGTTGTCCCACAGTTTTACCATTTTTGTTAATGGCAACTGCATCCTTCTAGTTGCTAAGGCCAAAACCCTTGGAATCTTTCTTAACTCCTCCATCTTCTACACTGTAAACTAGCTATCTGATCTGAGAGTAAATCCTGTCATCTATATCATCAAAAATTCATCCAGTATCTAAGTCTTACAAAAAACCCTGTGGTTCAAGCTCCTGTGCCTTCTATAATATCTTGGATAATGTTTAGATTATCACAATTGTCTCCTGGAGATTATTTTACTTTTATTCTTGACACCGTCTTTTTGTAGCATAGCAACCAAAGTGATCCAGTTACTTCCAAATCCAGCCACATCCTTCCTCTGATCCAGCCCTCCATTGTGGGCTCCCTCACCCTCCTGACAAAGCCAAGAGATTTTGCTCTGGCCTGGAATCCCCCTGGGATCTGGACCGTGATCTCCCCGACTTAATCCCTTTCCAGTACACCTTACTCATCTCTCTCTCAATACTAGCTTTTCCTTTGCAGTCCTGAAACATCCCAGGCACAATCCCACCTCCTACCTCAAGGATTTTTCACTTGTCTTCTCCTCTGCCAGATATATTTCCCCCCACCCCCAATAACCTAACGTCTCATTCTGTCCCCTATTCCAGGTATTGGCTTTAATGTTGTCCTCACTGGGAGGTATCCCCTGAGCACTCTGTAAAGATCATAACTCACACCTCCCAACATTATCTGTTTTAACTTTCTCCATCTCACTCATTGTCAATCTTATATATGGCATATTTTACTTATTAATTTATTGTTTATCACATCATTTCCAGAATGAAAGCCACACAAGAACAGGGCCTTTGCCTGAATTCTTCACTGTTGTACCCTTAGTGCCTGGAGGAATCCCTGGATCATACTGGATCACACCTCTCAAATCTATTGCTCTAATCATTTGTCCTGAAACCCATACTTCATTAGAAATCCTACACATTTCATGTTTTTCAGTCTGCCTGACCACCCCCTGTGAAGTAGATCTATTTTACCCCTGGAAAAACTGAGGCTTACAGAAGTAGAATAGCTTGACCAAGCTTCCTGTCTTACCCTGGTTCTTTCTCATGTAGTCCTGGGTGGCCTGACATATTTCCTCCTCTTGGGAGCAAACTCTTTTGGCTTCATCATATTTGTATAATAATAAAATCTACACGTTAAACTATGCGTGCATGGTAAAGGGTCATATATCTCCTACCAGTTAGACCTGGAATTTGGATATATACTCCAAATCCTATGTTATTTTCACTGAAGAATGCAGCTTTATGATGACCATATTTTTTGCTTTTTCTGTTTGTTGTCGTTGTTTTAGAGATGGTGTATCGGTCTGTTGCCCAGACTGAAGTGCAGTAGTACAAGCATATCTAACTGCCACCACCAGCTCTTGGGTTCAAGTACTACTCCCACCTTAGTCTCCCAAGTTGCTGAGATCATAAACAGGAGCCACTGAGCCTAGCTATAATAACCATGTTTCCTACTTTCTGTATTTGATGCTATGGTCTTCTGTATTTGACATTTTGCTGACCCTGGAGAAAGTGTCCCTCCTGGGACTAGCCAATGTCTGAAGATAGCAAACAACTCACCTTGGATTTACAAGGTGAGTATGCAAGGAGTGTGCCACGCATACTTAAACTCATCGCCTCTTTTATCAGTCTCTCACGCCCTGGGCACCATTATCCCTCTTTCCTAGTTAGTCCAGGACCAGGTACTAGATAACTAGAGACAGTTATTGCACCTCAGAGTCTGCTGAAATTATTCAAACTAGCCAATCCTAAACAGCTGACCCTACCTCCCCCTTTCCTTAAGACAGAAACCAAAAAAAGGGCTCTTGCCCACATTTTCCCAGGATGCCTCAGCTTTCTGTCTTAACCTGGTTCTTTCTCATGCAGTCCTTGGTGGCATGACGTGTCTCCTTCTCTGGGAGCCAACTATCTTTTCAGTGGCAATGGTCTTCTTATCTCTTGGCCTCATCATACTTGAATGATGTTAAACCACATACGCACGGTAAAGGCTCTGGAAATACTATCCTAAGAGCAAGATTAATGTAACTGAGAAGAAAGAGACTATATCTCAAGTACACACCTAATCCTTTCCTGGAAATAATGTGAAGGAAGGACTTGGAAGCCCATGACAACAATACTAGAGAGCCAGAGAGTAAACAGGGGTGGGAAAGAAGTGATATGGGCGTGGAAAACTAGTGCATAGTTTACAAAGTCATGGACATATGGAAGAATGGGAAAAGAAATCATATTTACCAAGTGCCCAGTGCATTTTGTCATATAGTATACTATTTTTTTCCCATTGTATGAATACATTCCCACAAAACCCTGAGAAGCAAGAATTATCATTGCTATTTCATAGAAACTGAAACTAGGACTCCAAGAACTTGGGCAACTGGCTCAAGTTCACAAAGATGGTCAGAGGCCATAAGAGATATATCTGGCTTCAACATAGATGCTGTTCTTTTCAACGAGGTCCCAGGGCCACAGCTGAGCAAGAGGTTAGTTGGCACTATTAACAGGATTCGTCTAAGTTTTGCTCTCTTCTAAAGTGAACTCCTTTCCATTCTTTTACCTCTTTCCTGAGATTCTCTTATCATCAAGAAATCCAACCTATCTCTGTGGCTCAGTTCTTTTTGAATAAACACCTTATCGTTGCCTTTTTCTTTGTTAACAGACCTAAGCTCGGATACCACACTATGCACTTGACAGACATAGGTTGGAGCTGTCTTAAAAGGAAGCTTCTTTTGACAAATTGTATTTGAGTGATTGATTGGATACTCCCGTTAAGTTACTGCCATCTTTCCTGACTCAGATAAAACTAAGTCATTTAGTGTAAAACTACTTCCTGTGTTGCTTATCGGCAGCCTACAAAACTAATTTCACTTGAAAAGACTTTCCCCTCCTTTCTTTAGTAATGCAAATTTATTTCGCAGGGGAATGGACCTTCTAGAGACAGGGAAATTGATAGAGACATAAACACAATGAGGCCTGAAGTACAAGAATACAGGAAGGATTCGGATATTCAGGGTATGAAAAATGTAACCGTCTCCATATATGAGCCAGTTGATCAATCTGGTTTTGTTGTCTAGGAACAGCTCTGTCTTAGTGGGGGCATGACCCTAGGCAAAGTTACCAGTATTTGGCTTCATTTTTCTCACGGCTTAAGAGAGCATAATGATAATTACCTCATATAGTGCTTGTTAGGAACCAATAGGACACCATAAAGTACAAAGCAATGTGCCGTCCTAGAGTGGTCTTCCATCACCGATAGTAGAATGGACTGTGACAATGGTCCAAGTCCTGACTCCAGCACTCATGAACTGTGTAATCTTTGTACAAGTTTTTAACCTTTCGGTGCTTTTTGTCCTTCGATTTTCCCATCAGTAAAATAGAGGGAAATATAGTAATAACCTTATAGGATCATTAGTATGATTAAAAGCAGGGGTCCTCAAACTTTTAAAACAGAGGGCCAGTTCACTGTCCCTCAGACTGTTGGAGGGGCGGACTATAGTTTAAAAAAAAAACTATGAACAAATTCCTATGCACACTGCACATATCTTACTTTGAAGTGAAAAAACAAAACGGGAACAAATACAATATTTAAAATGAAGAACAAGTAAAGTTAAATCAACAAACTTACCAGTATTTCAGTGGGAACTATGGGCCTGCTTTTGGCTAATGAGATGGTCAATGTCCGGTTCCATATTTGCCACTGCCAGTCGTAACGAGTGATGCAAGTGTGCATCAGTCTAGATCTGGTTGGAGATTTCAGATGTTTCATTCTGGAAAAAGTCTGTTCACAGACACAAGTGCTGCCAAAGATGGTTGCCATTTTGAGTGCATGGCTCCTGAGATTACTGAGAGGAGGAGTCGAGAGACAGAGAGAAGGAGGGAGTAGGAGAGTGAGACGCACATTCCACACATGCGCACTGCGGGCCGGACGCCTGCTGCTAGGCAGGACAGGCAGCGGCGTCAAAACCACCCGGTGGGCTGGATAAATGTCCTCAGGGGGCCGCATGGGGCCCGTGGGCCGTAGTTTGAGGACCCCTGATTAAAAGGGTTAATGCACGTAAAGCACTGGAACCTATGCTGGAGATCTACGTGACCCACTATGTAATTTTTTTTTTTGCATTTTTAATTGAGACATAATTCACAAAACATAAAATTCACTATTTTAAAGTTTAAAATTCAGTGGTAGCCGGGCTCGGTGGCTCAGCCTGTCATCCCGCGCCTTTGGGAGGCTGAGGTGAGTGGATTGCCTGAGCCCGCGGGTTCGAGACCCGCCTGGGCAGCGAGACCTCATCTCTACAATAAACCAAAAAATCAGCCAGGCGTGGTAGCGCGTGCCTGTAATTCCAGCTCCTTGGAAGGCTGAGGCGGAAGGATCGCCGGAGGCCAGCAGGTCGAGGCTGCGGTGGCCGGAAGCGGCCCCTGCACTCCAGTCTGGGTGACAGAGTGAGACTCCAACACACACACACAAAAAAAATTCAGTGGTTTTTGGCACATTCACATTATTATGCAACTGCCACTACTATCTAATTTCAGAATATATCACATGTTCTCACTCATGTAATGGACCTTGAACATCCAACCTAATACTATAAGAAAATGACTGACAGTACTGGGAAACTATGGGGGGGAGGGAGATGGGATTAACGAGCAAATATCTGTCTGGGGATGGGGAAGCACCTCTAATCAATAGGGTGCCTGAATGAAACGTATTTGTATACCTAACCCTTAACTGTACCCCACAACGTCATAATAAAAAAATATTGATTATTGATAAAAAAAAATGTTTGTCATCCTGAAAAGAAACCTTGTACCTGTTATCAGTCACTTCCGATTCCCCTCTCTTTCCAGTTCCTTCTGTTTTATTTATACGGATTTGCCTATTCTGGACATTTCATGTCAATAGAATCCTACAACGTGTGCCCTTTTGTGTCTGGCTTCTGTCGTTTAGCATAAAGTTTTTAAGGCTCATCTATGTTGCAGCATGAATCATTCAGTTTTATGACTAAATAATATTCCATTTGATCTACATACCACGTTATTCAGTTATCAGTTGATGAACCTTCAGGCTGCTTCTACGTTTTAGCTATTCTTTCTTTTCCCATTAAATGGTCTTTATACCGTTGTTGAAAATCAATTGACCATAGGCATATAGGTATATTTCTGGACTCTCAATTCTGACACATTGATCTATATATTTATTTTTCTGCTGCTACCACAGAATTTTGGAGTTTATATCAGTTTTGAAGTTGAAAAGTTTAAGTCCTCCAACTTTGTTCTTCTTTTTTAAAGTTGTTTTGAGTATTGAGAGTACCTTGTATTTCCATAAGAATTTTGGGAACAGCTTGTCCATATCTTCAAACAAGGCAGTTGGAGTTTTCACAGAGATTGAATTGAATCAATATAGATTAATTTGGGGAGCACTGTCATCTCAACAATATTAAGTCTTTCAATCCATGAACGCAGAATGTTTTTCCATTTATTTAGGTCTTTAATTTCTTTCACAATGTTTTGTGTTTCTCCATGTACAAGTCCTGACTTCTTTGGTTAAATGTGTTTTCTAATATTCCTTTTGATGCTAGTGCAGATAGAATTGTTTTCTTGTTTTCATTTGTGGGTTATTTGTTGCTAGCGCAGAGAATTACAACTGATATTTGTATATTGCTGTCATATCCTGAAGCATCAGTAAACTTGTTTATTAGTTCTAGTGGTTGTGAGTGTGTAATTTTAGAGTTCTAAATGTATAAGATCATGACATCAGTAGTAGTTTTATATCTTCCTTTCCAACATGGATGGATATATTACTTTACTGATTTTTTTTATCTAGTTGTCATTGTTAGAACCTCCAGCTCAATAATGAGTAGAAATGGTAAGAATGGGCATCCTTGTTTTATTCCTGATCTTATGGGAAAAGTTTTCAGTCTTTCGTCATTATATGTGATATTAGCTGTGGGGTTTTTTAGACATCCTTGTCAAGTTGAGGACGTTTCCTCTATTTCTTTTTTCTTTTTTTTTAAGATTAGAGAATATAGTTTATTTAGAAAGCAAATTAGAGAGAGAAAAAGAGGTGTAATCCCAAAGTACTGGGATTACAGATATGAGCCACCATGCCCAGTCAAGTCTTCTTTTTTCTTACTGTTCTTCTTTCTACTGCTACTATGCAGTGCTGAAACTAGAGAATTGATGTCTTCATTTTTATTAAATTATCTATCAGCTCCCCAAGATAGGGGAGGGGGCCAAATGTAAGAAAACTTGGCCTGGTTGTAGCTCAAAGAGCACATGACCACACCATAGCTTAACAAGGCAATGACCGGTTCCCTCTATTTCTAGTTTGTTGTGTGTTAAAATCATTTGTAAGGAATTTTGTTGGGTTTTTTTTTGCTTTGATTGAGATTATCATGTATTAGTTTTTGAAAGATTTGTTGTTAATTATTCTTTCAACATTGGTAGAATTTACCAGGAAAGCCATTGTGTCCCAGCTTTCTTTATTGGAAGTATTTTGATTAGCAATTCAATCTCTTTACTTCTTACGGCTTTATTTGTACTCTATATTTTTTCTTGAGTTAGTTTTAATAGTTTGTGTGTAATTTAGTAGTTTGTTTTAGTAGGTTGTTAGAAATTTGTCTGTTCCATCTACATTATCTAACATGTTAGCATACAATTGTATATAACATTTTCTTATAATACTGTCTATTCCTGTGAGGTTGTTAATGTTTCCCTTTTTATCCTTGGTGCTAGTACTTTGGATCTTCTCACATTTTTTCTTGGCCAGTTCAACTAAAAGTTTGTCAACTTTTTTATCAATTCAAAATAACCAGTGTTTAGCTGTATTGATATTCTCTATTGTTTTTTAGTCTCTATTTATTCCTACTCTAGTCCTCAATGCTTCCTTTCTTCTGCTGATTTGGATTAAGTTGCCTTTTTTTTTCTATTTTCTTAAAGTGGAAGATTTGATTATTGATCTGAAATCTTTCTTCTTTCTAATGTAGACATTTACAGCTATAAATTTCCCTTTGAGTATAGCTTTCACAGAAGTCCATAAGACTTGGAGAGTTTATTTTGCTTTCATTCATAAAAAAATCACTTTTTAATTTACAATGTGATTTCTTTTTTGACACATTAGTTATTTAGGATATATTCTCTAAATTCCAAATTTTGTGACGTTTCCAAATTTCTATGTGCTATTAATTTCTAACTTCCTTTCCTTAAAGCCAGAGAGCATCCTTTGTATAATTTCAATCATTTGAAATTTATTAAGTCATGTTTTGTGGCATAACATATGGTCTGTCCTATAAACCATTCCATGTGTACTTGAGAATAATATGTATTCAGCTGGTGTCAGATGAAGTATTCCACAGACATCTGTTAAGTCTACTCGGTTTATAGTGCTGTGGAAGTCTTCTATTTTCTTTTTTCTTTTCTTTTCTTTTCTTTTGAGTAGAATTCTCACTCTGTTGCTCAGGCTGGAGTACAGTGGCATGCTCACACCAACCACAGCCTTGACCTGCTGGGTTCAGGCAATCCTTCCACTTCAGCCTTCCAAGTAGCTGGAACCACAGGCACACACCACCATGCCCAGCTAATTTTTTATTTACTCTAGAGACACATTCTGACCTGGTTACCCAGGCTGGTCTCGAACTCCTGGGCTCAGACAATTCTTTCACCTTCTCCTCCCAAGTGCTGGGATTACAGATATAAGCCACTGTACCCAGCCAAGTCTTCTATTTTCTTACTGCTGTTCTTTCTACTGGTACTATGCAGTGCTGAAACTAGAGTATTGCTGCCTTCATTGTTATTAAATTATCTATATTCCCTTTAATTGTATTAACTTTTCTTCATGTATTTTGAAGTTCTGTTGTTAGATGCATGTGTATTTATAATTGTTTCATCTTACTGGGTTGACCATTTTATCAACACATAATGTTCTTCTTTGTCTCTAGTAACAATTTTTGTATTAAAATCTTGTTTCTTTGATATCTTTATAGCCATTCCAGCTCTCTTTGGTTACTGCTTGCACAGTATTTTTTTTTTTCCTAGTCATTAATCTATTTGGGTCTTTAAAACTAAATTGTGCTTCTTCTAGACAACATATAATTTATCATTTTTTAAAATTCATGATTTCTGCTTTTTAATTGGAGACTATACTTCATCAATATTACTGTAATTACTAGTAAAGTAGTCTAGTTGGCCAATTAGAAACAAAAATGGGGTGGGTCTCCCAGCAGCTGGAGTGTGTTTCTTAGTCATTGTTCTACATTTCAGATAATTAGGGGACCACACCAAAGAGACCAACCAATATCATCATGCTGCAGGAAGCATGGTCCACAGGTCTACCAGACTCAAGTCCCTAGGCAGATTCTCCACAAAACCCTAGTGTTCTCACTAAGTTTTTCCAAAATCTAAAGCCAACTGTAGGTCAGCAATTACTTGTGAAGGTAACATATGGCCCTGCCCAGCCCCAGCTTCTGAGCAATAGTTCCACAAAGCCTCAATGCTCTGCTTAAGCCTATCCTTGGATGGGAGGCGAGCCCAAGTCCACACATATCTCTGAAACACAGCCTCTGGTCCTGCCATTGCAGCAGCCCCCTGGAACTAATCCAGCCTTGGAGCCCAGCACACAGCCCTGACTAAACACAGATTTAAAGCAACAGTACCACCCAGCCAAGAACGACAACTTGCAACCCTGCCTGAGCAAAGTTGATCACAGAGCTCAGCCAGTCATTCTGCTAGTGACATAGTCCAGCCACTGGTCTCACCAGACCACAGAGTGCAGCTAGCAGTTCCATTCAACCTCAGAGCACAAGAAACAGCCCAGCCTAAGTACGGAATCCTTTTTGAGTTTGTTACCAGCTGGCCAATCTAGAATTCCAAATTAGACTAGATAAGAAAGGTCTATTACCACTCAAATATTCAGGTATCAATGTAAGAACACAAGGATTATGAAAAACCAGGGAACTATAACACCATTTAAAAAACTAATAAAGTTTCAATAATAGACCCTGAATAAATATTTATAAAAATGACTGCTAAAAATTTCAGAATAATTCTCTTAAGTTCAAGGACTCCAAGAAAATATAGATAGAAAATTAAATGAAAACTGAAAAATGATTTATGAACAAAATGAGAAGTTTGACAAAGAACTAGAAACAAAAACAAGTGGGAAGATCAGACATTTTAAATTATTCAATCAGAGGAGCAAAAAGAATGAAGAATGCCTGTTAGAATTATAAAACATCATTAAGTGAACTAACCTTGCATAACAGAGGTGAAAAGAAAGAAAAAGACCTAGAAAGTGTATTTAAAGAAATAATTGTTGGAAGTTACCCAAATCTGGGTAAATACAACAACATCCAGGTACAGGAGGCTCAGAGGTCACAAATAAAATTCAACCCAAAGAGGAGATCACCATGGCACATTTTAATCAAATTATCAAAAGTCAAAAACAAAGAAATAATACTGAAAGTAACAAGAGATTTTTAATAATCATATTTAAGGGAGCTGCAACACAGCTTTCAGCAGATATTTTTATCAGAAACACTGTAGGCCGGAAAAAAGAAATGATGCAGCCAATATGCTGACAGAATAAAACTGCTAACCAAAAATACTTTACTTGGCAAAACTGACCTCTAGAAATGGGAAAAAAAGTAAAAGTTCCCCAGACAAACAGGCTAGGGAAGTTCATCATTAGGCTTGTTTCACAGAGACTGCTAAAAGGAATTCTTCAAACTAAAATTAAAGACTGCTAATTAATAACATTAAAAAATGTAAAGGTAAAAAAATTCAGTGGAATAAGTAATGCATAGTCATACTCAGAATTCTCTATTACTGTTTGATAGTATGTAAAGCAAGTTTATTTTTACTGTGAAAGTTAAAAGGCAATACTATTAAAAACAGCTCTAGCTTCAATAATCTTTTAAGAAAGACAAATTACAAAAAGTAAATTTTGATATCAAAATTATAAAAGATGAGCAAGAGGGAGTGAAAGTATAGATATTTTGCATGTGATCAAAGTTAAGTTATTATCAGCTTAAAGTAGCCTATTGTAAGAATGACATGTTTTATATAAGCCTCTTGGTAAACACACACACACACACACACACACACACACACACACACACACACACAACTAGAACAGTTGCCCAAAGTTTAAAAAAAAAAGGGTCCAAAGCATACCACAACAAAAACCATCAAACGACAAAGTAAGATAGTGAGAAAGAATGAAAAAAAGGCCTACAAAACAACCAGAAAACAAATTACAAAACAGCAGTACCAAGTCCTTACCTATCCATAATTACCTTAAATGTGAACAAATTGAGTTCTCCAATAAAAATATACAGTGGCTGAAAATATTTTTTAAAATAAGGACCAATCATATGCTGCCTACCAAAGACTAATGTAACAAGTAAGGACACACATAGACTAAAAGATATTCCATGAAAAATGGAAATTGGAAGAGAGCAGAGGTAAGGTATACTCATATTAACCAAAATAGGCTTTAAACCAATAACTATTAAAGAGATAGTGAAGGTCATTGCATAATGATAAAGTGGTTAAGTCACCAAACAGTCACAATTATAAATACATGAAGCCATCACTGGATACATAATACATAAAGCAATCATTAAATAATCCAAAGAGTAAGAGATTGTAGTACTGTAATAGTAGGAACCACAATACTTCACTTTTAATGATGGGCAGATCACTTAGATGGAAACTCAATAAGAAAACATAAACTTGAGGTGGTCAGGATGAGGGCAGTCGAGACAGTTGGACTATGTGAGTCCTGGCATGAGTGAGTGTATGGGAAATTTTGTGCATGTGCTGGTAAGTGAGTGAGCATGTGAGTGACTGACTGAGTAGGGCTAGGGAGCTAGTGGCAAGGGCTCTCCTGGTGCAAAGGCTGGTGCTGCAACTGCTGAACTTGGACCCTAGTGATTCTCGGAATGCAGAAGCCAGGTGCCATTTTTTTTTAAACCAACGAAACCCTTCCTGGGAAGAAAATGCTGGGAGAGACTGACAAAGTGGGGGCTCATGAGCAAGTGACTAGGGTCCTGGTACAACAGCTGGTGCTGCAGCTTCTCTGCCTGGTCCCTGGTTCTTCCCAGGTTCTAAGTCACAGAAGTCAAGCACCATTTTTTTAATGGACAAAAGTTTTCCTGAGAAGAAGCATCAGGGAGAGACTACAGCCCCAGGCTCTGCCTCACCACTGCAGCAGGAGAGACTGCCAGCTCTGGGCTTTGCCTCAAAATTTCAGCACCTGGATGGACACTGGCTGCAGGGGCTGCAGAGAGAGCTCAGAGGCAGAGTTACACCAGAAAGTCTGAGAGAGGTGCCCTGCCACCATGTTGAAGGCAGGGAAGGAAAGTGCTTCAACTTGCTCACCAGGGAGCAACAAATCTGATCTCTGTGACTGGTGGATCAACTACTCAGGAGTTGATCATGACCCAGAGGGAACCTCCTGAAAGCACAAACTTCAAAGGGACCTGATGAGTGCTGAGTCCCAGGCAACCCACCCCCTTCCTTGATCCAGCTATGGGACAAAGGGTGTGGCCAGAAAAGACATAGCCAGAAGAGGATGAGAAAGAACTCCAAAGAGATCAGTGGTAAGTCTGGGGCTAACCCAAACCCCTTCCTCCCCAACAATCCTCTGAACATCAGACCCACAAAGCTGGGCCACAACTGAGAGAGACAAACCCTGGCAGAGTCTGGACATCAGTCACAATAGGAGAACTCCATTCCAGGATAACCCTGGTTGGAGCACCCACTGCGAGTACATACCTGGGGAAGAGACTATCCTGTACCTCCCCACTGGAGGAAATCTCCCTGACCATAGGAGAGTGGGAAGGGAGGGCTGTAGCCCCACCCACCTCCCCCTGCCCCTCCTCCTTCCCTGCTCCAGACACGGAGGAGAGCATGACAGAGGTGGAAGCTCTGCAGGAGAGACCTGATTAGAGGAAAAATTACAGAGTCTGCCACAAGAGGGCAGTTTTTTTAATTTTTAATTTTTCTGAAATTTTTTAAAAAATTTTACCTGTTTGTTTGTTACTTAGCCTGTTTATTGCATGAATGTGTATGTGAGGTTTTCATCTGCATCACTCCAATTTTTTCTTTTCTCTTGTTGTTTCTTCTTTTGTTTGTTGTTTACTATTTATGTGTGCATGTGAATGATTGAGTGTTCACTTTTCAATTTTGTGGTTGCTGTTAATTTATTATTGCTCTTTCGTTCTTCTGTTTATTTTATTTTATTTTTAATAGTTAAAGGTATGTGTCAATGTATGTGCAAGGGTTCAATCTGAATTTCCTTCCCCCCCCCACCCCAGTCTTTCTGTGCTATGCATGTTAGTGTGTTCAGTTTTCTTGGCTTTTTGTTGTTATTCCAGTTTGTTTTGAAGGGTATGTGTGTGGTGTGTGTGTGTGTGTGTTCAATTGTTTCTTCATTGGTTTCTGCTTCACATCATCATACAGAGTGGTGGTGGGGAGTGTGTCTCAGAGAACACATACCACAATCAGTGAGCACTGTAATTTGCAAGTAGTTTCTGAATCTTAGTACCACATCCCCTTTATATGACTTTCAAAAACTACAAGAGATAGCAAAGCTTCCCACCCACAGTCCTATTTCAAAATAGAACAAAGCCAGAGCCCATGTCAGGGAAGAATAGAGGGCTCAGCAAACATCAGAAGGGAAAGCTTCTCCCACTGATACTGAATAAAGGAACTAAAGAGAAAAACAAGAGATCGGTCACAAATGGGGAAAAACCAAAGGAAGACCACAAGCAATTTCAAGTGTAACAAAGAGAAAACTCCTGAAAAAAATTACACCTTGGAGTACAAACAATGGAAGTCACCAATGACTGGCCCCAGAATACCACAGGGATTAGGGAATGGATGGAAAGAGTGAATAAGACTCAAGAAAGACAAGATGCAACACTGAAAGAACTTGTAGCAGATATTTTGGCAATAAAAAATTTTACCCAGGAAATAAATACAAGATGGCAAAGATGGAAAGCAGATGTATCTAACTGAAGAAAGAATCTCAGAACTCGAAGACTAGAACATGGAATTAACTTGATCTGTAAAAACATAGAAAGAAGACTCAGAAAGAAAGAACAAAGCCTATAAAAGATGTGTAATTATATCAAGAGACAGAACCTATGCCTGATTGGTATCCCAGAAGAAGAAAGAGAAATGGAATCAACTTGCAGCAAGTATTCCAGGAGGTAATCCAAGAAAACTTTCCCCATCTCACCAGAAATATGACCAGCCAAGTACAAGAGATACAGAGAACCCCGACAAAGACATCAAATGAGAAGACCAACCCCTAGACACATAGTAATTCACCTACACAAAGTAGACACACACAAAAAATTCTAAAGGCAGCAAGAGAGAAAGGTCAGACAACCTACTGGGGAAAACCAATCAGAATAGCAACAGACCTATTGGCAGAAACACTACAAGCAAGAAAAGACTGGAGTCCAATAATCAAAGTCCTCAAAGATAAACAATTTCAACCAAGAATTTCCTACCCAGCCAAGCTCAGTTTCATCGGTGATGGAAAATTAAAATATTTCCCAGACATCCAACCCTAAGAGATTATGCAGTTTCCAGACCAGCTCTACAAGAGACACTTAAAAAGGTATTAAGCACAGATAAAAGAAAAAAAATGACCACACACTTCCCAAGAGAACAGCAGAGCACAGAATCAACAGAGAATATAGTGCAACAACAAACATGAAAACACACACATACAACAACCCCAAAGCCAAAAGTAAACAAGAAAACAAAGAAAAAACTTTATGAGAACCTCATGACAGGGATAAACAATCACATTTCAATAATCAGCCTGAATGTGAATGAACTAAATGTACCACTGAAAAGACACAGAATGGCAAACTGGATAAGAAACCATAACCTAATTATTTGCTGCATCCAGGAAACTCATCTCACCACAAGGGACACACACAGACTCAAAGTGAAAGGATGGAAAATGAGTTTCCAGGCAAATGGATCATAAAAGATGGCAGGAGTCACAGTCTTAATATCAGACAAAAAACCTTTAAGCTATCAAAAATTTAAAAAGATACAAAAGGACACTACATAGTGATAAAAGATACAAAAGGACACTACAAAATGATAAAAGGTTCAATCCATCAAGAAATATCCATCCTAAACATGTATGCACCCAACACAGGAGCACCAGCATTTATAAAGCAACTACTAACTAAACTAAAAAAAGATATTGACCATAACACTTTTAGAGCATGGGACTTGAATTCCCCACTAACAGCCCTAGATAGATAATCAAGGCATAAAATCAACAAGGAGATCCAGAACAAAAACTTGACACTCAACCAAATGGACCTAGTAGATACCTACAGATTATTCCACCCAGCAACCACAGAATGTACATTCTACTCATCACACAGGGAATGTACTCCAAGATTGATCACATCCTTGGCCATAAATCAAGCATAAACAAATTCCATAATGTTGAAATCTTACTATGCACATTCTCAGACCACAGTAGAATAAAAATAAATATCAACACCAGCAAAATTTTCCCAAAGCCCACAAAGACATGGACACTAAACAGCATGATGCTGAACAACTAATGGATCAACAATGAAATCAAAGCATAAATTAAAAGATTCCAGGAAACAAATGAAAATGAAGAAACATCTTACCAAAACCTCTGGGATGCCATGAAAACAATTCTAAAAGGGGAATTTATATCTCTATGAGCACACATCGAGAAAATGGAAAGATCACAAGTGGAGAACCTAACGAATCACCTAAGGGAGCTGAAAAGAGATGACCACCAAAACCCCAACATTAGCAGAAGAATACAAATCACCAAAATAAGAATCCAAATACAGGACATAAAAGACAAATATATCATAGAAAACATCAACAAAACAAAAAGCTAGTTCTTTGAAAGAATTAACAAGATTGATGAACCCCTAGGTAGAATGACTGAAAAAAGAGAAAAAGTTCAAATAAACACAATCAGAAATACAAAGGATCAAATCACAGCTGACCCTGAAGAAATGCAAAAGATTATCAGAGATTACTATGTACACCTGTATGGAAACAACCTGATAATCTAAATGAAATGGAGGATTTTATGATATCACACAACCTCTCCAGGTTGAAACAAGAAGACATTGATACATTAAATAGACCAATAACAACACAGGAAAGTGATTCTGTCATAAGAAAACTACCTACAAACAAAATCCCTGGCCAGATGGCTTTCCAGCAGAGTTCTACAAAATATAGAAAGAGAGGGTGATACCAATCCTATTAAAAGTATTCCAGGTAATTGAGAAAGATAGAATTCTCCCCAAATCATTTTAGGAAGCTAACATCACACTGACACCCAAACTGGGTAAAGATCCAACAAAAAAAGAGAACTACAGGCCAATATTCCTTATGAACATAGATGCAAAAATCTTCAACAAGATTCTAGCAAATCGAATCCAAAAACACATCTCAAATAATTCACAATGACCAAGTAGGCTTCATCCCCAGATGCAGGACTGGTTCAACATCCATAAGACCATAAATGTAATTAAATACATCAACAGATATGAAAACAAGAACCACATGATTATATCATTAGACACAGAAAAATCTTTTGATAAAATCTAGCATCGCTTCTTGATAACAACCTTCAAACATCTAGGTATAGACCTCAAATAGTAAGTGCCATCTATGATAAACCCACAGCTAACATATTGTTAAATGGACAGAAACTGGAAACATTTCTCCTGAAAACCGGAACAAAACAAGGCCACCCACTCTCATCCCTCTTGTTCAACATTGTGTTGAAAGTCCTAGCTAGGGCAATTAGACAGAAAAGGAAATCAGGGGCATCCAAATAGGAAAAGAGGATGTCACGTTATCCCTCTTTGCTGATGATATGATCCTATATCTCGAAAATCCAAGAGAATCAGTCAAAAACCTGCTTGCACTGATAAAGGACTTTGGTAAAGTCTCAGGGTACAAAATAAATGTGCAAAAGACAGTTGCATTCCTCTGCACCAACAACAACCAGGCAAAGACCCAAATTAAAAGCACAATCCCATTCACAATAGCCACTAAAAAATGAAATACCTTGGCATCTTCCTAACCAGAAAGTGAAAGACCTTTACAATGATAACTACAAAACACTGCTCAAAGAGATCTAAGAAGACACAAACAAATGGAAAAAATATTCGATTATCATGGATAGGAAGAATCAACATTGTTAAAATGTTCATTCTACCAAAGGCCATCTACAGATTCAACACAATACCCATTAAATTACCAACATCATTCTTCTCAGACCAGGAAACGACAATATAGAAATTCATACGCAAACATAAAAATGACCACGAATAGCCAAAGCAATCATTAGCATAAGAAACAAAGCAGGAGGTATCAGGCTTCCAGACTTCAAACTTTATTATGAGGCTACAGTCATCAGAATAGCGTGGTATTGGTACAAGAACAGGCACACGGACCAATGAAACAGCATAAAGATTTGAGAAGCAAAGCCTCAATTTCTCAACCAACTCATCTTTGACAAAGCCTCCAACAACAACCACTGGGGAGAGGAGAACCTATTCAGTAAATGGTGCTGGTAAAATTGACCACATGCAGAAGCTTGAAACAGGACCTATCACCATACACAAAAATTAACTCTAAATGGATCAAAGACCTAAATGTAAAACCTCAAACAATAAGAATCTTAGAAAATGCAGGAGACACCCTTATAGAAATTGAAACTGGCAACCAATTCCTGACCAGAACCCTAAGTGCCCTTACCACAAGAAATAAGATAGACAAATGGGACCTCATCACACTGACGAGCTTCTGAAAAACAAAAGAAACTGTCAAGAGAGTAGAGAGAGACAGCCCACAGAATGGGAAAAAATATTTGCCAACTGTATATCTAACAAAGGTCTAACATCTAGAATCAACAAGGAACTCAAACATGCCAAAAGGAAAAAAACAGTCCCATTAAAAAGTGGGCAAAAGACATGAAGAGACACTTCTCAAAAGAAGATATACAGGCAGCCAACAGACACATGAAAAAGTGCTCAGCCTCCCTCATCATCAGAGAAATGCAAATCAAAACTACATTGAGATACCACCTAACCCCAGAATGACCATCATTAATAATACAAACAACAGATGCTGGCCTGGATGCAGAGAAAAAGGAACGCTTCTACACTGCTGGTGGGAATGCAAGCTAGTGCAGCCTCTTTGGGAGACAGTGTGGTGATTTCTGAAAAAACTAGACATTGCTCTTCCATGTGACCCAGCAATTTCCCTATTGGGAATATACCTGGAGGAACTCAAGTCATCTACAAAAAAGATACCTGCACACGTATGTTTGTTGCAGCTCTATTCACAATAGCAAAAACATGGAACCAACCATGCTGCCCACAGAAGTTGGACTGGATAAAAAATATGTGGTACATATACACAATAGAATATTATGCAGTCATAAAGAAGGACAAACATTTAGACATCGCAGCAACTTGGATGGATTTAGAGTCTATCATACTCAGTGATCTATCACAGAAACAAAGAACAGAGTACCATATGTTCTCACTCATAAGCGGACCTTGAACAATTATCATAATTCTATAAGAAAGGGATTGACAGTTGAGGGAAACTGCTAGGGGAGGGAGGGGCACACCTCATTAGCAAGGGTACCTGCATAACCAGCATTTGTATACCTAACCCCAAATTGTACCCTACATCTTTAAAATAAAATAAAATAAAAAGTAAAAAACCAACAGATGTTGGCAAGGAAGCAGAGAAAGGGGCATGCTTATAGACTATGGGTGGAAACATAAATTAGTACAACTTCTATGGAAAATAGTATGGAGATTTCTTGAAGAACTAAAAATAAAACTACCTTTCAATCCAACTGTCCTACTATTGGGGATCTACCCCAAGGGAAAAAAATATATAAAAAAGCACCTGTACTTGTATGTTTATCAAAGCATCCTTCACAGTAACAAAGTCATGAGATCAACCTAAGCGTCCATCAGTGGATGACTAGATCTTAACCATAAAAATTAATGAAATCATAACATTTGTAGAAACACAGATGGAGCTGGCAGTCATTATCTTAGGTGAAATAACTCAGAAACAGAAAGTCAAATAGCACATGTTCCCACTTATAAGTGGAAGCTAAAAATGTGCGCGCATGGGCATACATAAGGGGATAAGACCTTGGAGACTCCAAAACGTGGGAGGGTGAGGAGGAGGAGTGAGCGGTGGGAAATGACCTATTGGCTACAATGTACAATTTCTGGTGATGGTCATACTGAAAGTCCAGACTTCACTGCTACACCATATAATCTAACAAAAATGTATTGTTGCCTCCTTAATCTATATATTTATTTTACTCTATATAGATTAAGGAGGCAACAATACATGTGTGGGGAAAAAAAGAAAATATGAAGTATTCTATAAACAGATGCTAATCATGAAGGGCAAATGCTTTCATTTTAGAAAGAAGGCATTGTAGAGATGAGGTCTTGCCAAGTTGCCCAGAAAAAAAAAGAAAGAAGGCATTGCTAAAATTTTACTCAAAAAAATGCTGCATCTGAATGTGGAATAAGGAGTGGGGAAGTGAGAAGGGTTATAAAAAAAAAGAAAACATAAACTTGAATTACACTTTAGACTAAATGGACCTAACAGACATATGCAGAATAATCCTATCCAACAGCAGCAAAATGCACATTCTTCTCGAGCACACGAGATATAATCCAGTATAGCTATGTTAGACCACAAAGCAAATCTTACCAAATTCAAGAGGATTAAAATCATATCAAGCATCTTTTCAGATCACAATGGCATGAAACAAAAATCAATAGAGAAGAAATCTTGGAAAATGTAAAAAAAAAAAAGTGGAAACAACATGCTTCTAAACAATCAATGAGTCACAGAAAAAACTAAAAAGGAAATTTTTGACAAAACCTTGACAGAAAAAAAAATGAAAACACAATATATAAAAACTTATGGAATGTAGCAAAAGGGAAAAAATTATTGTGATAAATGCCTATATCAAAACAGAAGAAAGATCTCAAATAAACAATTTAATATTACACCTCAAGGAACTAGAAAATGAAGAATGAACTAAGCCCAAAGTTAGCATAGGAAAGGAAATAAAAAAGATCAGACAAGAAATAAACTAGAAAAGCAATAAAAAACAGGGAAGCTGAGTTAGTGCTTTGAAAACATAAACAAAATCTACAAATACTTAGCTAGACTAACTAGAAAAAAAGGAGAGAGGACTCAATAAAATCCAAAATGAAAGAGCAGACATTGTAATTGATACCACAGAAATATAAAGGATCATAAGAAACCACTATGAATAATATAACATCAACAAATCGGATAATCTAGAATAAATGGAATAAATGGATAAATAAATCCCTGGACACATTTAACCTATCAAGACTGAATTATGAAGAAATAGAAAATCAAAACAGACTAATCATAAGTAAGGATATTGAATAAGCAATTAAAAAAAAAAACTCATTGCAGTCCAAGACCTGATTGCTTCAATGCTGAATTCTACCAACCATTTTAATTACTTATACCGATTCTTCTCAAAGTCTTCCAAGAAATAAAATTGAGGGAATACTTTCAAATTCTTTTTAGGAAGTCAGCGTTATCCTGATACTGAAGACAGACAAGGATACTACAAGAATAGGAAATTACAGACCAATGTTCCTGATGAAGACAAATGCAAAAATCCTCAACAAAATACTATCAAACTAAATTCAGTAAGACATGAAGAAAAAAAAAATTCACCATGATCAAGTGGGATTTACCCTTGAGATGAAAGGATGATTAAACAAATGCAAGTCAATAAATGTGACACCACACATTAACAAAAAAGAAAATAAAAGCCATATTCTTATCTCAATAGATGCAGAAAAAGCATTTGTCAAAATTCAACATTTTTATGATAAAAATCTCAACAGATTAAGTATAAAGGAAATGTACCCTAACATAGTAAAGACCATATTTGAGAAACCCATAGCTGACATCATGCTCAACAGGGAAAAGTTGAAAGATTTTCTCTAAGAGTAAAGACAAGAGAAAATGCCCACCCTCATCACTTCTTTTCAACCAAGACAAGACGTCTTTATCCGAGCAATTAGACAAGAGAACGAAGTAAAAGGTATCCTAATAGGAAAGAAAAAGAAAATAAAATTGTCTATATTTGCTGACAATATATTCTTATATTTAAAAAACCCTAAAAACTTCATCAAAAAACTGTTATTACTGATCGAACTATTCGGTATAGTTGAAAGATATAGAAGTAACATACAAAAATCAATAGCAGAACACACAAATAATGAACTGTCCAAAAAATTAAGAAAGCAATTCTATTTACAACAGCAACAAAAATAAATAAATACTTAGGCACAAGTTTAACCAAAGAGGTAAAAGAACTGTAAATTGAAAAGTATAAAACATTGATGTCAGAAAATAAAGAAAAAAAAATTTTAACAATGGAAAGATATTCCATGTCCATAGGTTGGAAGAGTTAATATTGTTGAAATCTCTACCTTAACCAAAGCAACTTACAGATTCAAAATCCCAATGTCATTTTCCCCAGGAGTAGAAAAAATAATTCTTAAATTCACGTAAAACTACAAAAGACCCTGATTAGCAGAAGAATGCGGCACACTCCTGATTTCAAAACATATTGTTAAAGTGATTATCAAATATAGGATGGAACTGGCATAAAAACAGACAATTTGACCAATGGAACAGAGTAGAAAGCCTAGAAATAAATCCACACAGATATGGTAAATTGATGTTTGACAAAGGAGTCAAGAACACACAATGAAAACAGGGTAATCTCTTCAGTAAGTGGTTTTGGGAAAACTAGATATCCACATGTGACAAATGAAATTGGACATTTATTTCACACTATATACAAAAACCAACTCAAAATAGATTAAGGACTTAAATATAAAACCTGAATGTGTAAAACTATCCAAAGAAAACACAGGGGAGAAGCTCCATGAAATTGGTCTGGGAAGCGATTTTTTTGGATATGACCCAGAAAGCACAGGCAATAAAAGCAAAAATACTCAAATGTGATGACATCAAACTAAAAACTTTTGAACAGAAATGGACAATTAACAAAGTAGGCAATCCACAGAATTGAAGAAAACTTTTGCAAACGCTACAACTGAGAAGAGGTTAATATTAAAAATATATGAGGAAATTGCAGGGAGCTTAACTCGCACCTGTAATTCCGGCATTTTGGGAAGCCAAGGCAGAAAGATAGCTTGAGCCCAGGAGTTTAAGACCAGCATAGACAACATAGCGAGACACTGTCATCTCTACAAATAATTTGAAAATTATCCGAGCATGGAAGAGTGCACCCATCATCCTATCTACTCAGAGGGCTGAGACTGAAAGATGGTCTGAGCTCAGGAGGTCAAGGTGATTGTGATTGTGATCGTCCATTGCACTGTAGCCTGGGCTCAATACAATAGTAAGAAAACAATTAAAATTATGAACTTCAGCCGGGCTTGGTGGCTCAGCCTGTAATCCCGCGCCTTTGGGAGGCTGAGGTGAGTGGATTGCCTGAGCCCGCGGGTTCGAGACCCACCTGGGCAGCAAGACCTCATCTCTACAATAAATCAAAAAATCAGCCGAGTGTAATTCCGGCTACTCGGAAGGCTAAGGCGGAAGGATCGCCGGAGCCCAGCAGGCGAGGCTGCAGTGGCTGGGAGTGGCCACTGCACTCCGGTCTGGGTGACAGAGTGAGACTCCAACTCAAAAAAAAAATTATGAACTTCACGGCACCTTGGATGGATTTAGAGTCTATAATACTGAATGATCTATCATAGAAACAAAGAACTGAGTATCACATGTTCTCACTCATAAGTGGACCTTGATTAACAGAATATTGTAAGAAAAGGATTGCCAGTGGTGGGAAATTGAGGGGGTTGGGGGAAGGATTGTCAGTAGTGGGATTCTACAATGGTGGGGGGGACAGCCACGGGGCACACCTCATCAACAAGGTTATCTGCATAATGAACATTTGTATACTTAACCCTGAATTATACCCCACATCTTTAAATAATTTTTTTTTTTAATGGACAAAGGACCTGAATAGACATTTCTTTGAAAATAATACAAATGGCCAACGGGAACATGAAAGACTGTTCAGCATCATTAATCATTGAATAAATGCAAATTAAAATCACCATGAGTTATTACCTCATACCTGTTAGAATGGCTTTTGTCAAAAAGATTAAAGGTAAGTGTTGGCAAGGATATGGAGAAAAGGAAACTCACGCCTTCTTGGTGGGACTGTATATTAGTATTATGTAAAACGGTGTGAAGGTTTCTCAAAAAACTAAAAGTAGAACTGCCATATAATCCAGTGATTCCACTTATAGGTATACAGCCAAATGAACTAAATTCAATATGTCAGACATATATCTGCACTCTCATGTTCATTGTAGCATTTATTCCCAATAGCCAAGATATAGGATAATCCTAAATGCCCATTAACAGATAAATAATTTTTTTAAATGTGATACATATACACAATGGAATACTATTTAGCATTTAAAAAGTGGGAAATCCTGTTATGTGTGACAACATGGATGAATCTGGAGAACATTAGGCTGAGTGAAATAAACCAGGCACAGAAGGACAAATGTCACATAATCTCACCTGCATGTGGGGTGTAAAAAAGTTGAACTCACAAAAGTTGGGAGTAGAATGATGGATACCAGAGGCTACGAAAGGGCTAGGGGAGTGGGGAGAGGTTGATCAATGGGTACAAAGTTTCATATAGACAGGAGGAACAGGTTTTAAGATCTGTTGCCCAGCAGGTTGACTACAGTTAGAAATAAAATAACTGAGAGAGTAAATGTCAATTGTCTCACAACAGATAAGTAAATGAGGTGATAGGCATGTAGAATAGTTCAACTTAACCATTCCACGTTGTATCAAATCATTACTATATCCTAAATATATATAATTATGATTTGTCAATCAAAAATAATGCTACTCATAAAACTGGGTCTTTTGAATATTATAATTTGACAACTCGGGTAGTCAAATCACCTCTCCTACCTAGGGTGTGTTGATCCTGCTTATAGTGCTTTTGTTTATTTAATGACTTTTGATAATTAATTTTATAAGTTATTTATGCTTCATCATGTGTTGCCACTGAAATCTCTGTTCCCTTAGCTTAGTGGTCAGAGGTTGAACAGAGATTTCTTCAAATGCCTAGAACAACAACAAAACTAATCTTTACCAGGGGCCTTTGTGTCCTGTTGGGGCACAAGCCCTCAACACTCGGGTTGTGGCTTGGCTTTCACTTGCTACCCATGCAGACCTCAAGGTTAACACAAAGTAGGAACTCGGGGCCTTCTCTGAACTCTCTTGAGCATGTGCACAAGGCCTTCTACATTTTAAAGAATGTGTCAGAGCTTTTCAATGTTCTTGTGGACATCTCATTTTCTAGCCATTTTCCCCCAAGCTTTTTGTTAATCAATTATTTGCCCCAACTTTTTTTTTATCCATTACCTCAAGCACTGTCATCTAAGTGCTGGCTTTAGCACTAGGATGTTCCAACTCAGATGAAATAATTTACCTTTCAATTAGTCTTCAAAGAAGCCACCAGACAGTTCAGGATGATATAAGCCATTGGTTGATTTCCAGAGTCCCAAAAGTACGGGTTTTGAGAATTTACACCAGTTTTTTCATTGCTTTTATGGAGGGACAGAATTTCAGTTTCTTTCTCTACCATTGTCACTATCACCTTGCTATATGAGTTTTATGAAATTATTGTTCTTATCGTTATTATTATTTTTCTTTTCCATATAGACTATAAATCGTAGGTAAGAAGATCTGAGGCGAGATGCATTATCTAATTCATAACCATTCCATTGCAGAACACACAAGGCTGTGAACTTTGTAGTCTGCAAACTGTCCCACACTCCTCTTTTCATTTCTGAATTCCTGGGACAAAAATTTTATGTCATCCAATTTCCCCCCCAAAAATTTACAAGCAGTTGCAATTGAGGCTCTGATTTTATTTTCCTGTGGGTTAATTGAAGAAAATAAGGGACTTTATGACCCTTCACCCATTCTTTTTTTTTCAATGATTATTTCTATTTTAAAGATGTGGGGTACGATTCAGGGCTAGGTACGTAAGTGGTCATTGTGCAGGTAAAGTTTGTATACTCTTGTTGATGCTATGTGCAGTGCCCCACTACTGCCAACCTCTTTCTTAGAGTACTATGATAAATGCTCAGGGTCCAATTATGAGTGAGAACCTGTAGTACTCAGATCTTTGTTTCTGTGATAACAAAGATCACAGAGTATTATATTCTATTCTGGTTGTTGCAAAGTTCATAATTTTGTTTGCTTTACGGCTGCATAATAATCCATTGTGTATATATACCGCATTCTCTTGATCCAATTCACTTTTGATAGGCAGTACATTTTGTTCCGTGTTTTTGCTATTGTGAAAACTGCTGCAATAAATATGCGCTTGCAGTTACCATTTTATAGAGTGGTTTGAGTTCCTCTGGCTATATTTCCAGAAGAGGGATTGCTGAGTTGTACAGAAGGTGGATTTTTAGATCTTTTAGAAGTCACCACACTGTTTTCCATAAAGGTTGAACTAGTTACACTCCCACCAACAGTGTAGAAGTGTTCCCTTTTCACCGCATCCTCTCCAGCATCTGCTGTTTTTTGAGTTATTGATAATGACCATCCTAACTGGAGTTAGGTGGCATCTCAGTGTGGTTTTAATTTGCATTTCTCTGATGATTAATGAGCCGAGCATGTTCTCATGTAACTCTTGGCTGCTTATATGTCTTTTTCTGAGAAGTATCTATTCATATCTTTTGCCCACTTTTTAATATGGTTGTTTGCTTTTTTCTTTCAGCACATGTGAGCTCCTTGTAGATCCTGATGTTAGGACTTTGTCAGATTTACAGATGGCAAATATTTTTTTCCCATTATGTGGGCTGTGTCCCCGCTCTCTTGATGGTTTCTTAAGGCTTTGCAGAAGCTTTCAGTCTGATGAAGTCCCACTTGTCTATTTTATCTTTTAGGGCTTTTGCTTTTGGAGAGGTGATTAGGAATTGGTTGCCTGTTCCAATTTCTGTAAGGGTGTTTTCTACATTTTCTTCCAGGATTCTTATGGTTTGAGGTTTTATATTTAGGTCTTTGATCCATTTAGAGATGACTTTTGTGTATGGTGATAGGTAGGGGTCCTGTTTCAGTCTCCTGCATGTGGTCAGCCAGCTTTCCCAGCACCATTTACTGAATAGGTTCTCCTCTCCCCAGTGGTTGTTGGTGGAGGCTTTGTCAAAGATGAGTTGGTTGACAAAGTGAAGTTTTGCTTCCAGAATCTCTTTCCTGTTCCGTTGGTCTATATGCCTGTTCTTGTACCAATACCAAGCTGTTTTGATTATTGAAGCTTTATAGTAGAAGACCATGAAACAAAGGGAGTGCTTTATTTCTTTTGCTAAGGATTGTTTTGACTATTTGCGGTCTTTTATGTTTCCATATGAATTTCTGTATTGTCATTTCCAGGTCTGAGAAGAATGATGTTGGTAATTTAATGGGTATTGCACTGAATGTGTAGATTACCTTTGGTAGGATGGACATCTTAATGTTGATTCTTCTAATCCATGAGCATGGAATATTTTTCTGTTTGTTTGTATCTTCTTTGTGCTTTGCTCAGAGCAGTTGGACTGTAGTTCATCCAGATTAAAGCAAATTACATAATCACAATATTCAGTAGGAGAGAGATTCCAGACTAGAATCATACACTTGGCACACTGCAACTATTTTTAATAAATGTTTTTAAAGTACCATTTACATATAGAAAAGTATACAAATCACAAGTGTTTTCATAAGGTGAGCATACTTGTGTAACAAGCATTCAGATCAAGAAAAGAACATTATAAGCATCTCAGAAGAGCACTTAATGCCCCAAATAACCACTTCTAATCTTTATGCAAAAGTAGCCACTTGCCTGACTTCTAACAACACATATCAGTTTTGCCTATTTGGGGATTTATATAAATAGACTTCTACAGTACTTGCTCTTTCTGCTTGGCTTATTTTATGCAAAACAACCTGTGAGAGATTTATCCATGCTTTTGCAAGAAGTTATAGTTTGTTCTAGTTGCTATATAGCATTTCTTCATTTAAAAATGCCATAATTTATATCTCCACTCAGCTGGTAAAATAAATTCAGTTTTTTCCAAGTTTGGTTCTTTTATGAATTAGAATTCTATACTGATTCCTGTACATGTCTTTTGAGAAACATAAGAACTACTTTCTCTTGGACATATATTCCGAAGCGGGATTGTTTAGTCATTGGGAATACACATATGTAGCCAGGTTTTCAAAGTGGTTTTGCTAAGTTATTCTTCCATCAGCAATATTCAAAAAATCTAGTCATCTCAACTCATAATATCAGTCTTTTCTTTGAGACATTCTGATAGGTACATAGTTGCATTCCCTTGTTGATTTAATTTGCACTTTTCTAATAATCAATGAGGTTGACCATCTTCTCATATACCTATTGGTCACTTGGTTGTCTTCGCTTGCCAAGTGCCTTTTCAAGACTTTTGCCCAGTTTTTTATTGAGTTGTTTATCACTTCCTTATTGATTCATAGATTTTTTTATGTATCCTGAATGGCGTTCTTTGTGGTTATATGCACATTATATGTGGAAAAATACTTTTTCCCCTTTAATGCTTACTTTGTCACACTTTCAAGGATATCTTTTAAAGCAACAAGTTTTTAACCTTCGCATAGCAATTTTTAAAACCATATATATGCCTTTCATGTCAGCATATTGGCATCCTATTTAAGAAATCTTTGCCTGCCTTATTGTCATAAAGATATTGTCTTTTAGAAGTTTTATTTTATCATTCAAATGATGTTCTACAATTAAAACAGTGCCTTTGTGTAAGGTATGAGGTAGTAGTGAATGTTGTTTTAAAACATATGAATAATCAACTGACACAGCATTGCTTATTAAAAAGACTATCATAATCCACTACTCTACATCACCATTATCACAAAAATCAGTGGGCATGTATGCGTGGGTCTTTTTCTGAGTCTCTATTTTGTTCAATTAATCTTCTGGTTAAATCTTCATTAATATTATACTGTTTTAATTACTGTATATTTAAAGAACAATTTGATAAGTGATGAAAACATTTTTCTTCAAAGTTTTCTTGGATATTTTGGACAGGTATATTTCCATATAAACATTAGAATTAACTTGCTAATTTTCTTCAAAACACCTGCTGGGATTTTAATTAAGGTTCTGGATTTATAGATCAATTTTAAAAACTTGACATCTTTATTTAATCTTTTAATTCATAAGCATGGTATATTCCTACATTTACGTAGATTTTTAATTTCTTTCAGTAATGTCTTATAGTTTGCTAGTGCATGGCTCTTGACTATCTTTGGTTAGATTTGTTCCCAGGAAATTGATATTTCCTTAAGAATCATGAATGTTATTCTTTTGTTTAAAAAATTTTGTTCCCTGTATATCGGTTATATATAAAATATGTGTTTGTCTTTTGTATACAGTCTTAAATGTCAGGAAATTTTCTAGATGTGTTTATTGCTTTTAATCATTCAACTCCTGATTATTTTTGGTTTCTATTTGTAAAATCATCCCACATATGAATAATAGAAGCTTTAGTTAATACATTCCAAATATTATACTATTTATATTTACTACAGTATTGCCTTGGCTAAGAACTCCAGCACAAAGTTGAAAATCTCAGTGTTAAATGAAATGTTTGTTAAAGGATTTAGTTTGAAGAGTACGATCTAATAAACTGGGAAGACTTTTTGTCTTTCTAATTTGCTAGGAATTTTTTGCATTGAAGAGTGGCAACTTTATCAAATAATTTTCTGTGAGATTTAAAATGTTTTTCACTTTAATTTATTAATTTGATAAATTATATTGGTTAATTTGCAAATGCTACATAAACTTTTCATTCTTGCAACCAATCAACTTGGATAAGATGTATTGATATGTCATGTAATTGGATTCAATTTGTTATTATTTTGCCTAGGATTTTTGCATTTGTGTTTAAGAGAAAGAATAGCCTTTAAATTTCCTTTCTTTTAATGTATTTGTTAAATTTTGTTTTAAAAAATTTGTGCTGATTAGTAAAAGGAGTTGGGAATTATTTCCCTTTTTCGGTTCTCTGGAGGAGTTTGTTCGATTGGTGTTATTTTTTTGTTTTTGTTTTTGTTTTTTCTTTTGAGTTGAGTCTCACTCAGTCGCCCAGACTGGAAGGCAGCGGCCACTCCCGGCCACCGCAGCCTCGACATGCCGGGCTAAGGCGATCCTTCCGCCTCGGCCTTCCGAGTAGCCGGAATTACAGGCATGCGATACCACGCCCCGCTGATTTTTTGATTTATTGTAGAGATGAGGTCTCGCTGCCCAAGCGGGTCTCGAACCCGCGGGCTCAGGCAATCCACTCACCTCAGCCTCCCAAAGGCGCGGGATTGCAGGCTGAGCCACCGAGCCCGGTGACTGGTGTTATTTTTATTTAAAGTTTTAGAAAATTTCACTGGTGAATTCATTTGGGCTGGAAATTGTGGATTATATTACTTAAATAGATTTTGGATTATGCTTGACTTAATAAAATGTAATTAAAATTAGTACCTTTGCTTCTACTTGAAAGTTCAAGAGCTTAAAACACTTAAATCAAAATATTGTAATTTCAGCCGGGTTTGGTGGCTCAGCCTGTCATCCCGCGCCTTTGGGAGGCTGAGGTGAGTGGATTGCCTGATCCCGCAGGTTCGAGACCTACCCGGGCAGCGAGACCTCATCTCTACAATAAATCAAAAAATCAGCTGGGTGTGGTAGCGCATGCCTGTAATTCCGGCTACTTGGAAGGCTGAGGTGGAAGGATCGCCGGAGCCCAGCAGGCCGAGCCTGCGGTGGCCGGGACGGCCACTGCCCTCCAGTCTGGACGACAGAGTGAGACTCCAACTCAAAAAAAATAAAAAATAAAAAATATTGTAACTTCATGGATTCCCTTCATGCACTTTTTTGGTGCTATCAATTGCGTATGTTTTAATTATTTGTATAAAACCCCATAAGAAATTATGATTTTTGTTTTATGCATTTAGATTAATCCATATATTAACCTTCATCATTGCTCTTCAGTTTTTCTTAAATTACTTGTGTCTATATGGTATCATCTTCCTTTTTTTTTTTTTTTTTTTGAGTCCAAATCTCATTTTGTTGCCCGGGCTGGAGTGCAGGGGCATATTCACAGGCACCCTAGTGTCAACCTGCTGGACTCCAGGGATCCTTCCGCCTCAGCCTTCCAAGCAACCGGAACTATAAGCACGCACTACCACTCCCGGCTAATTTTTTTTTAAATTTTTTTTATTATAGAGAGGAGGTCTTGCCAAGTTGCCCAAGCTGGTCTTGAGCCCACAGTCTCAGGCAATCCACTCATCTCAGCCTCCCAAAGTGCTGGGATTATAGGCTGAGCCACCGAGACCAGTCAATCATTTTTTTTTTCATTTCGCCTGAAGAATTTCCTTTAGTGTTTTAGCAGATTTACTAATGCCAAATTCTCTCTGATGTTGTTTGTTTAAAAGTGTGTTCATTTAACTGTCATTAGGGATAACTAATTTTTAATGTGCAATAAAATCTGTGTTAATTGTCCTTAATGATTATGAAGCTATCATTACATTAGTTTTTCTTTCTTTCTTTCTTTCTTTCTTTCTTTCTTTCTTTCTTTCTTGCTTGCTTGCTTGCTTGCTTTCTTGCTTTCTTGCTTTCTTGTTTTTTCTGAGAAGCCCTCTCATTCTTATTGTTGCCTCTTTAAAGGTAATGTGTCTTTTTTCCTCTGGATTCAATATGTTATTTTTTTTCCCTGCATTTCCGCATTAATATTTCCCACTTGAGGTTTGCAGAAATCCTTTAATTTATGAGTTGGTATTTTTCCTTAGTTTTAGAAAATGCTCAGTCATTTATCTCTTAATTTATTACTTATTTTATCCTCTCTTTTTCTCCTTCTGGGGTACCAATTGCACATATGTTTCTTACGTAGCATATACACCTCTCTCTCTCATTTACCTTTCTATCTCTCTGTGCTTTATATTTTATTCTGTATATGTTCTACTAACCTATCTTCTTTCTCTTCAGATGTACCCACTCTTCTGTTTCAACTGCTATTAACTTTAGTAGAATATTTCTTAGTTGAAGATTTTTCACTTGATTTTGTTACAAATTTCAGTTCTCTCCAGAAATGTTTGGTCCTGCCTTATATTATTTTGAATGTATTTTTACTCTGTCTCTAGCATCTCTTGATGTTTAGTCAGTTTATCTTCCCTCATAGAATGCCTAGTAATTTTTTTCGGGACATTTTTCTAAGGGGTAGGGACTCATTTTCAAACACTTTTATAGTACCATTCTCAATATAAAACATAATAATGCGTCCTTAAAATTACCAAGCATAGTTAAGTAACTGTTGATAGACTGACTTTATATTTATATGAAAAATTATAAATAGAATCTCTAGATGAAGTTAATATTCCTTAGAGAGGATCTGTTTAGCATCTGGGAAGTAGTTAATAAGGGAATACCAATTATGGATTTAAATGATTTGGGACTGTGTCTCAGTGTTTGTGAAAGTTAGTCTATTGGTGTTATTGTTGTTGACTTTTACTCTTGTTTGTGCCCCTTGCAAGATACCAATCTACAGCCTATAATGTTGTAATGTTTACCTGAGCTTCTCCAAGTTGGCAGGTTCTGAATTCCAGTTTTTGGCATCCCAGACCTACGATTTGCTGTAGTCTCTATATATAGTCTCACTTTATTAGCCTTTGTTGAGTGAATGATGCCATTCAAGGCAAAGAGAACAGTATGAGGTAGAGTATGGAAGCGATAAAGCATAGAATATTGTGCGTAGTCAAAATACAAGGGAAATGGTAAAAGATAAGGAAATCTATTTAGGCAGTTTGAATTTTTAAAGAGTCTTGAAAGCCACCGTAAGGAATTTGTGGTTTCTCTTATCAGACAAAAGCCAAGGTTTTTAGTGAGTGGATTCCTGTGCATAACTCTTCCTATGGGCTTTGTACTTTTGGCTATCGTCTCTTTCTCTTCTTGTTAAAGGACTCAGTTGGTTCAATTTAGAGGTTGGGGGACAGAGTGCTTTCAGGAAAATCTTCTTTAGGTTTTTGTCAAGATGGTAGCCAGAGTTCCATGTCACAAAGGGGTTTTTTTTTTACATGTACTAGTCCAGAGATTATGTGACTGATTTATAAGGGACAAAAAAAAGGAAAAGAAACTGGTATTTGTTTTCCGAATATTAAAATGTGAAATCCATGAGCTTTTTTATAGTTCCATTCTTGACTAAGATAGATGGGTTTTCAAACACAACTACCTACAAAAAGCAATCGTTATTCAGAAATATGGAAATGAAGAAAAGCTACATGCTATGTTCTGAGATGCAGTATTTTTTTAAAATCTCCCTTACATAATTATTTTGCATTCATTGCTTCTTTAAGGTTGGAGGTTTTTCTTTTATCCTGCAGACATTTACAACTTTTTAAATTATATTGATTTGATTAAAATCCCCCAAAGGTCATATTAGCCTCATGGCAATTCTTTAAACGAAATTTAATTGTTCATGAGGACATTTATTTGAACAAAAGAGTTTTTTTTTTTAATTCTTCAAATACATATGTGAACCAAGATGTTTCTTTCATTGACAACAAATTAATTTGTTCCTCAACAAATTAAGAACATATGTCCTATTCATAGTCTCCTCTTAAAATGTTACTTGAAAGATTATTTCTTGAATGGTATAGGAGAAATGGAATGACAAGCCTTTTTCCTTGAAACAAAATTAGTAGGATTGTACCCTTTTATTCTTTGATTTTATAGCTTCAGTGACAAAGATTCTGAACTGTAGCAAGATTTCTCTACACTCCAGACTCCCCATTGAGATTAAGACAAAAAAGCTTCTAGAAATGCTAATCACTTCTTATGCCTACCTTTCTGGCCATCACCATCAGCAAGTCACTCCAAAGAATTAATCCAGGATCCATGATCAGAGTGAAGTGGGCAGATCTACTGTAATGAAATGAAATGTAGGAAGATGGGAAGAACTGTATTGAAGGCATTTTGACATCGACCTGTCCCAGATTGAAGGTTTGTGGATTAGAGCAAATGAGATGAATCGCAGACATTCTGAGAAAGAAAAGACAGAACTCCGTAGATTTTGTCTCCGAAAAGTTGATGCAGGGAACTTAGACACAAGCTGCAGAGGCTTCTTTATTATGCAGACAGTCATCTGGCTCATCTCCGCATGCTCAACGACTAGCAAGCCTAGCATAGAGTAGGATGCACAATAACTCTTTGATTAATGAACTTCTAAACCATTTAAAGTGAATAAAGTGAATGATCACATTGTCACAATGGTGTTAATTGGCAATTTCTAGCTAAAGGTTTAAATGAAAATATTTACACAAAATATTAAAACTCAGTCCTTTAGGAAATCTAGCCCAAAACTTTGCCATTTCTTTCAGAAATTAATGTCGACTGTCTGGAATGAAAGACTTTGTATTTGTCATTTCAGAAACATGTCAGGACTTTTCCAGCTTCCCAAGACACTTTTCAGGATCCAGAAGGTGCTCAATTCAGCAAACTAGCTTCCCTGGGCAACATGATGAGAGCTTGTTGAAAGCTTGTCTCTACAATTTAAAAAAAAAAGTTAGCCAGGCATGGGAGCATATGCCTGTAGTTCTGGCTACTTGGAAGGCTGAGGCAGAAGGATTCCCTGAACCCAGTAGGTCAAGGCTGTGGTGGCCCGGAGCATGCCACTGCATTCCAGCCTGGGTGACAGAGTGAGACTCCAATTTAAAAAAAAACAAAAAACCCTTCTTTTGATCATGTCAAATCTAACCTTTACTAAGACCTTGCTTCATGAAGACTGAATTTAAAATGCAAGAGTCGCTTGAGTCTATATACATTTTTTTAGCAACTTTATCAATAGAACAAACCTTATGTCAATGGTCAGTATGTCCTAACAAACATTGGTTCTTCATAGCATTATGTGATGCAATGAGGGAAAAAATGTGTTCTAGAAACAGATTATTGTGGAAGTTCTGAGTTAAAGCATCATGAAGTCTTTTGTCCCCTACACCTACTTCCAAGAAGCATTTAATATTCTAAAACGCCAGCATTATCCTGCCACACCCTTCCCTCATTTACTTTCATAAAAGCCTTGTACTAGACAGAATGCTCTTGAGGAAACCCTGTTGTAAGCTTTCATGCATAATTACCTCTTGGAGCTCGATAAACGTTTGTTGAATAAACACTTCATAATCCTCAAAAGACAGGTTAGAGTCATTCACTGATCTAATGGAGGTTAATAAATAACTAAAAGGCTGGAGAGGGCGGTTCACACCTGGAATCTCAATGCTTTAAAAGGCTGAAGCAAGAGGATCACTTGAGAGTCTGGACAACATAGCAAGACCCCATCTCTACCAAAAAACGAAAAAGTATCCAGGCATGGTGACACATGACTGCAGGCCCAGTTATTTGAGAGGCTGAGATGAGATGATCACTTGAGCCCAGGAGTTCAAGGTTGAAGTGAGCTATGATTGTGCCACTGCAATCCAGCCTAGGCAACAGAGACAGATCATGTATCTAAATAAATACATGACCAAAGAATGTATCTACTGATTGACAACTCCGATAAAAAACCAGGCAACTGCACTTTGGGGAGATCAACAATGAATTATGTAAGAAGCCAAAATGTTGAATTTTCTCTGCCCTAGTGAAACAGTTACCTCTGTGAGTCTGCTTGTTTCCATCAGTAAGACTTGAACTATGGTGTCAATATCATCTTTGTATAGTGTAAACTATTCCCTAAAGCAGGTGGAAAATTTCACCTACAGAAAAATCATGAGAGAAATATATTTTTTTTGTCTCTTTCTTCCTCCAGCTTTCCACCTGACTCTTGAGGGATCTCTCTCTCTCTCTCTCTCTCTCTCTCTCTCTCCCCTCTCTCTCTCTATCTCTATCTATCTATCTCAGACTCTCTCACACACACATGAGGATGTTCACCCCAGTTTTCTGGGGGCCTCTCCAATCTGCTCAGGAAAAAGTGCCTGTGTCTGGGTGGAGAAATCCCTGCAGCACAAAGAATTCACAGGTGGAAATGACGATGGACTAAGGACTCATCAACACTGAGAACTAGAGATCCCTCCTCTTCCCCTTCCGCCTCCTGGTCCCTTCCATGGTTGTTCAAGCGTTCCAGAACAGGAAGCCCTGTAAAGCATCTACCTGCATACACAGACATGGAAGAGAAGTGTGAGAAGCAAATCTCACACAGAAAAATCAGATTTCCACAAGCTCTTTTCTTCTCCTGATATCCCCGCTATCCCGCTATGTGTCCTTGCAGATCCCATTTTGCCTTTGTTCTACTTTCTGAAGGTGTCATGCTTGGGAAAAAGGGGACAGTGACTGCTAGGTAAGAAAATGATGAAGCGCTGAGAGACCAGGGGCGCTGAAGACAAGTTTATCCACTTAATTTGCCAAATCCTAGAAGACTAATATTGTTCATCCTTGCTGAAATGCTGGAAATTCTTACTGCATCTCATAGTTTCCCTTATTTTGATCTAAGTGGAAAACCAATGGAATATTATTTAATGAACAACTTTTGAGGTATCTATTATACTTTCCCAACACAGCATAATATATACAATAATACATACAAGGACAAAGTTCTAAGGATAGAGCCAGAGAATGGTAGTGTTAGCATTCACCTTCCAGAGTCATTCTAGGACAGAGTACCTTGAATGCTCCAGATGGGAAGAGTCTGGGCAATCTCTAATAATGTTCTTCGTTTGGAATAGCTAAGAAGAAATGCTCTATGAACACCCCACGGTATTTCTTCCCACAACCCTCCCCTCAACCCATAAGACTAGACGGCTTAACTCTGCCTAGGACACCTTGTGCCAGTGCACTCTAGAACACGGGTTCCTACTCATCCCCCTGTACCCACATAATAGGGTAATTAGCAACCATGTCTATTGAGTGTTGTGCTCAGTGCTTTCCATGTGCCATCTTGTTTGATCTCCATAATTACAAACATGCTAAGAAATAGATATGATTATACCTATCCTATAAGTGAGAAGATTAAGGGTGTACAGATCTTTATTAGTATTAATGTTAAAAGATGCAACCACAACAATGTTCTTTCTCTTTGTCAAGTCCAGCTTATACACATAAAGCATCTATATGAATTCTTTTTCTTTCACTTGGACTTAGATTTTTCTCTTCCTAACCTCAAATTGACTTGTTATAGTTATAACAGAATCTTAGAATTATACATATATAATTATAAAATATTTAAGCTAGCATGTACCTTAACAGCCATTATTCAAGCAGAAATTTCTTATTTCTGCATGGGAATTTGAGGCCCAGAAATATTAAACTCCTTACCCTGAATCACGACCAGTCCTCACATCTTCAGACTCTCATATAAAGTTCTTTTTTCTACAGTACTTGGCCACAATTACCTCTCACTAGATAATCTCCAAAGCATTTCTTTTAAATATTATGCCTGCTATTGGCATCCTTCAATGGTGGAAAGGAGAGATAATGCCCTGGAGATACAAGAGTAAATAATTACAGAGAGCCCTGTGCCCCCGGCCTGTGCCTTGCCTCCAGGAACATGGCATAGCTCAGTCTGCAGGTAGCCCTGAATTAAATCAGTATTTCATGCCATTACCTTCGATGGGATTCTCACTGCCCTTCCTAGAATAATTTAATTTCTACCACTCCTCAAATTAAATGATACCTGAAAGGGTGAGCTGATGAACAGTTCCTATTTGACTGTGGGAGGTCTTCCTTCAGGTACATGGGGCATACATCTTTTACTATTAGTGAAGACCATTAGCTTCAATATAATGCCCTCTCTCTGACATCTACTACAGCCCCATAATGAAACTCATTTCCACGGCTCTCGATAAATAAAAGGACTGTATCTGTAACTTTTGGACCATGCATTTAAAGAAAGTACATTGATAAAACAGAGATGGACATTCATTCGAGACCCATAGAGTTACCTAATTTATAGAACTCTGTATGAATGTTGTCTGCATTTATAGGACACTATTATATAAAAGGTGATATTGCGACAATTCAAATTATACATTAAAAAAATCAGGAGACTATACCCCATTAAAAATTTAGATAAAAATAACAGTTGTTATGGCAATATTGGCCAACACTTACTGAGTGCTAGGCATTCTTCTAAGTACATTGCCAGTACTATCTATTTTAATCTTAATGAACTGAGTAATTTGCCCAACATCACATGGCTAGTAGGAGGTAGAGCTGGACTGAAGTTTGAAGAATGCCGCACCTCTGCTCTGAACCTTTGCACTGCGTTGCCCTGTGGGGCCCAACTCAAGACAGAGCCCTGTACCACGCGTCCTAACACAGCTCCCCAGCTAGGGAGACTAATAAAGCCCAGCTGTCCATGGAAAATGACTGTAGACAATTCAGAATGTATATAATGCATTCACAGTTTCTATCACACTATAGAAACACACATGCATACACCGGTACTTCAGGAAATTGTAAGCAGAATCAGCCACCTCTTCTTGTTTCAGATTATCACTCAGTGAGTGAATCAGCCAAAAAAATTCTTATTGAATACCTACTGTTTACTATCGGTCACTAGGCATCTCACGGCTTGTGCTTTTCTGCCTTACAACTTGAACTGATCAGTGTATAACATCACCTGTGGCACATGGGATCAAGACATAAGTGTGCAAACTGTTCTAGCTCTTAGGGTGATATGCTCATAGTAGGTCATTGATGTTGGAAGTTGCAGGTGCTGGTCACTCACCTAAAGCTCTCACAAGGGGAGGGGGCAAGGTAAGTTCTAAGGAGAAAGGAATTATTTGAGTGGCATCTTAAAAGATACGTTAAGAAAAGAAGACATCCATTGGCCAGGCAGACGACATAGGAAAGATCCTTCTGGACAGAGAACAGGATGAGAAGGGGCTCATGAGTGAAGGTAAGTCTAAGCTACAGCCAACGTTCACAAACATTCTCATGCAGGGGGGCGGCAGGGAGCAGGATGTAGCATGACAGGGAGGAGAAACTTCCTGGAGCTAGGAGCATCCGGAAGCCTGCACCCTGCCCTGCGAGGCAGCAGAAAATCTTGAGATTTCCTGGGCAGTCGCTGAAGGCCACAGTGTCGTGGGGGTCCAAAGTCCAGTAAGTAGCTGGTAATCGTGGCCCCTGCCTCAATTCAGTCCGGTGGCTCCCTTTCATTGGAATTAAAAGTTAATAAAATTTCATTTGAGCAAAGTGTTCTAAAGAGAAACAAAAACAAACAAAAATAGACATCACTGATGAACTGGCTGAAGAGTCAGGGCCCTGAAAATAGCTACTGATTTAACAGGCATGTTTTGTGGTGGAAGCACAGACTGTCTGCTCCCTGCAGGCATGCACTGCGTTTCCATGTTTTGAGTCTGGATTTGGCACTGTTGACCACAGCCAGCGCTTCCTGAAACAGCTCCTCTCCAGAACCACATGTCCTTCCTGTGGTCACCCTGGGCCAACTGTCTCGCCAACCCCTTCCAGTCCCGCCTTCTTTCTTCCTCCTGATGAGAACTCCCACTTCCCCTCATTCTCTTCACTTGTAAATTCCCTTGCCTCACAGACCCACGTGCCAGTCCTACTGGCGGTCCCCCACAAGCTACTCCCCTCACTCCCCTCCCTGCTACCTGCCCTGTCCCCATCAAGGAGGGACAGGGAGACCAGAGGTAGGCGGATCCTGTGCTCTGGAAACCAAGAAGAAGAAAAAAGTCAGCCGAAGGGAGCGAGAAAGCACGTAAAATGAAACCATAATACTGTTGCAAGTGAGATAAAGGTCAATGGATTTCAAAATGTCAAATGACAAAAGGATAATTTCCCTTCCAGTTTTCGGTGAGTACAGTTTAGCCGCTGCCAAGTTTTAAACGTTTCTGACTTCCTGTGCATTTTTAGTCTCATAGTAGCGGTTTATTAACAATTTATTCAAGTTTATATTAATATCCTCATAAATGTCAATCAGCACCCTAAGTGATGTGAAAATTTTTGGTAGATACATTATATCTTGGGTATAATAATTGTACATTGATTCAAATATAGAGATGTTTGAAGTCCTATGAGGGGCAGTGTGGAGGGTGGGGTTGCTGAGAGTTGAGGGTGGCAGCCACTAAATTCTGGTGTTTCCTGCTCACTGGTTCTTTCTGGATAATAAAAATGTCCAAATCACAAAATGATGGTGGTTCTCTGGATATTTAAAAAACTTTTATTGAGTCTCCATATATGACACGCATTGTGAGATAGACAGATAGATGGTGAGAGATTGACTCTTTAGAGACTCCAGGGAAAACATACTGCAAAAGCTAAAGATGTTATGTGTGTGCAATAAAATTTGTTTTAACATGACATTGTTGTAACTGCTAATAAAAAAATAGCAAGTTTTATCTGCTAGGCACTTGGCATGCATTATTTTAATTCAGGGTAGTTATCATCATCCTTATTTTAGAGATGAGGAAATTGTGGCTCAGACAAGTTGGAGGACACTTCGGAGGCCACACAGCAATTTACTATAGAAGCCAACGTTTTAATCCAATACTGTCTGTCTCTGACTCTAGAATGCAAGCTCTTTCCACTACATATTGATGCCTTTTGAATATCAATAAAATAATGCTCAATTATTACATTTTCAAGATGAACTAGATGCATATAGCAGTATATCTTTAAAAGGCAAGCAAATAAGACCCTAATACATATTCTCTTGGCCAGGTTCGGTGGCTCAGCCTGCAATCCCAGCCCTTTGGGAGGCCAAGGTGGTGGACTGCCTGAACCCATGGGATTAAGACCAGCCCAAGCAACTTGGCAAGACCTTGTCTCTACAATAAATAAATAAATAATTAGTTGGGTGTAGATCCAGCTACTTGAGAGGTTGAGGGGAAAGGATCGCCAGAGCCAGGCTGTGAGCAGGCCACCATACTCCAGCCTGGGTGATGGAGTGAGACTTCGACTCAAAAAAAAAAAAAAATTCTCTGGAACTTTGTTTTCCTTTTCACTGTCCAGGGCATCATTTTCAAGTTCTCTAAAGATGAAATCCATGCAATACGCTAGACTGGTTTACGAAGTATTTTTTTTCCTCTCTCTCTTTCTCTTTCTCTCTCTCTCTCCCCTGCCCACCCCTCCTCCCTCCCTATCCCTTCCTCTCCCTCTCTTTGTTGTTACTCAGCCCCTAGCAAAGTACCAGATGCTTGAGTTGGTCTGGGGAGCTGAGAATTCTGAAATTCTCAGAATTCTGAAAGTCTCATTAAAGCATTGAATGTAATTCCTGTGGAAGTTTAGGTGCTGGACTCAGCAAGGTATGGAACTGCAGAGGAAGGCACAGCCACTGCCCAGACAACTGACATGTAAGCAGCTCATTCCAGCATGTCAGTTCTGCAGAGGAGGTGCCAGCAGCGTCTGAGGAAGGGCAGGGGGGGGGAAAAACAACTTAAATCCCCCTAAAGGGGAACATTTGGGGAGAAATAAGGGGAAAAAACCTCGAAACAAACCCTAATTGTGAAAGTGGGAGCAGGGAATAAATAGTTCCTTTCACTGGAAAAAACATGAGGACAGGAGATGTTTTTGGGGGAAAGTGCAAAATGGGGTGTTTGTAACAAGAAGGAAAGTTTAAGGATGAAGGAAAATAAAAGGGACATGGTGGATGATTTTGTGCCTCCTCGTGTAACAAAATGCTACAAACTGAGTAATTGTTAAAGAAAGAAGAAAGAAAGAAAGAAAGAAAGAAAGAAAAGAAAGAAAGAAAGAGAAAGAAAGAAAGAAAAGAAAGAAAAGAAAGAAAAAGAAAGAAGAAAGAGAAAGAAAGAAAGAAAGAAAGAAAGAAAGAAAGAAAGAAAGAAAGAAAGAAAGGGAAAGGAAAGGAAAGGAAAAGAAAACCAGAAATGCATTTCTCACAGTTCTGGAGGCTTGGAAGTCCAAGATCAAGGTGCCAGAAACCTCTCTGTCTGAGGAGGGCTGCAGTCTGACTCCAAGATGGCACCTCCTGCTCCATCCTCATGTGGCAGAAGGGGCAAAAAGAGACAAATGCTTCGTCTTCAAACCCTTTTATAACAACTAACTCCATTCATGAGGACAGAGCCCTCAGGGCCTGATAACCTCCCAAAAGCCTGACCTCTTAACATCATCACTTTGGGGGTCAAGTTCCAACATAGGAATCTGGAATCTGAGGGGACACTGGCATGCAGATCATAGGAGTAAAAATTAAGGTTGGAGGGCTCTGTGAGACCAAGTGATAGAAAGAATTAATTTCATGCTACAGAGTTTGAATTTATATTCTGTAAGAAACGGAATGCAGAGGTTTTTCATAAGACATACAACCAGGTTAGACCTTTGCTTTAGGAAAATAAATGGCTAAAGAATAAACAAGGGAGATAAAAAAGTAGAAGAATTGAGACTAGATTTTAGCAGTAGTACATGACAAGGTTGGGGTTCTCCTGTTTCCTCCTTCTATGTGCAAACATAGATATAGAAATGTGCTTCACTATGATGGTAAAAGATGAAGGAACGGACCTATGTCATTTACTCTTCATCAGTACTAGAAATTCTCCTTTTATCACTTTTCTCTTTTTTTTTCTATTTTTATTTATTTATTTTTTTGAGTTGGAGTCTCACTGTGTCGCCCAGGCTGGAGGGCAGTGGCATGCTCCTAGCCACCGCAGCCTCGACCTGCTGGGCTCCGGCGATCCTTCCACCTCAGTCTTCCAAGTAGCTGGAACTATAGGCGCGCGCTACCACACCCAGTTAATTTTTTGATTTATTGTAGAGATGAGGTCTCGCCAAGTTGCCCAGGCGGGTCTCGAACCCGCAGGCTCAGGCAATCCACTCACCTCAGCCTCCCAAAGCGCGGGATTACAGGCTGAGTCACCGAGCCAGGCTCTTTTTTTTTTTTTTCTTGAACAAGATTCAGGTTTTTTGGGGGGAAGACAACCAATGGGCTAGAAGGAACAGAGGACTTTGTAATTCCCGTAAAAGGGTTGAATGAGTGCCTCTTGGAGACAAGATGGAAGTCTTCAGAATGATTTGAGTAATTTCAACTATGGCCCCCTAAACAATAGTGAGATTCTCAGGAATTAAAGACAAACTAAACAACTTCTAATACAGCACTCATATTATAACTACACAGCACTATTAGAGCATATTTAGATAGTACATTCACATGTATAATACACTTACATAATTTACAACATTTATTAAAATTTGGACTTACAGTGTTATAAATTGCATGCATTAATGTTACATATTATATATAATTCCATGTGAGCTCACCAGCCTCGTGTACAAATAGAGGTGATATATTAAAAGAATATAGGTGATATATTCAAACAGTTTCAGAGCAAGTCTTTCAAATAATATTTTAAATAACCAAGATTTGTGAAATTCAGCCCTTTCTTTCCCTAGAAAGGCAGTTTAGCAATTCAGCCACTCATATAAAACTTCGTACTATTTCAATGTGAAAAACTCTATAGTAAATTTTTAGAATTATAATGAGCTTCAACCTAAGCTTCAGAGGAAAAAAAATTTCTCACTTAGACTGAACTTGCCTCAGGAAAAGAAAAACAGAACCTACAATGATGCTTCAGCTTAGATTAATGGAAATAATAACAGCAAAATATTATCAACAACAATTATAATTAGAGCCAATTAGCCCATTTGGGACACAGGAGTATAAAATACGCAGTTTATAACTGTCACTGGCTCTATAGGAAAGAGAATAGGGCTGGAGTATGAGGAATAATGGAGATACCAACATTGACCGCTTACTATGGATCAGAACAGAATGAAATTACTTTATATGTAATCCCATCTGATACCACAGAAGCCCTGGGAGGCAGTGTGAACTCTGTGTGCAAACCTCCCTGGGAGCTGTCTCTGAATTGCCCAGCAATGAGCTAGATGAAAACCCAAATGTTGCCCTCACCCAAAACAATGCTGCATTTTCCACAAGTGTTCCCAATGTCTCCAGATACTGAGCAGGTGGTGTTTCTTATCTCTCCCCTAAACAGCTGGCATCTAAGCTGTTGCTACACTGTAGTTACATACGATACCAGGTGAAGTCACAGCATCATACATCACCGCGAGCCCTGCGTATCTGCTGTTAAGGTCATTCCCATGCTCACCCCATTTAAGGGAGCGCAACAGAGAGCAGGATCCCTTCCTTGGAACGGAGTATAGTGGGTCCAGAAAGCCTAGCATCCCAAGATATCGGGGCAGCAATGTGCCACTTCTTATTGACCTCTCACCTGCTGGTTTCCTCAGAATGAACTGTTCATTGCATTCATGCTACATGTTATTATGAGTGTGGAGAAATTAAGTAGCTTGATTAAATCAATAGGAAGCCTATGAGCTAGGATACAAACCTTGGTCTATCTAATTTCAAAGTGATTCTGGTTGGTTAAGATTAACATATCTAGGGCAACCTCCTTCAGGACTCCTCCCGCTGTGGAAGCTTTTCTGTCTTCTTAGTAAATCCTACTTTCAAAAAACAAAAGATTAACGTATCTCAGATCAGATTCTCGCTGTGTTGCGAGGCTAGAACTTGAACCAGGTTTGTCAGTTCGCAAGTCAGTGTTCGTTGTCACAGCTCACTCTTCCTCAATGGGTGAACTCCAGACCACCAGCACCACAAGGACCATGGGTGCTTATTACTATAGCACTTTGGGAAGATCACGTGAACCCCAAGAATACGTGACTTATGAAACACGAATTCAGGGAACACCTTGGCTGGTCAAGAGAAGCCCAGGGTGGTGTGCCCATCCCACTGCAAGGCTGACAAAAATACTTGTGCTTACTCTCACCATGGTCTGTTCTGGGTCACACCAAGGCAAGTAAAGGAGGAATTCAAATAAAAGCTCTAAAGGAAGGGACGAAAGTCATAGTTTTCTTCTTCCTTCTCTGGAAAGGAAACAAAACTGTTAACCTGCTTCCACGGTTCAGGGAGAACTAGTGATCAACCCACAAAAATGTGAATCAGGTGTGTGCTGAGGCAAGACAGGGTAGAGGTGTCACAGTCACTGCGTGGATAGAAACTTGATGTCGTCCAAAGACCCTGCTCTGTGTTCATCTCATTTTTTATTCACCTGCTTCTTCCTCTCGTCTCACCAGAGAAAACTTAGGCTCCAATTCAAGAAGAAGCTTGGGCAGAAGCTTGTGATTGAGAAATATTTCACCTAATTCATCAGTGTTAAGTATGTCAAAAAGCAAACCTTGCACTCACTGTTATAAATCACTCTGTCGAAAACAATAGGGAATATGCTATTCGAATGCAGCACCAATGGCTATGAATTCCAAACAGCCAAGCAAAAGCCAAATGCAAGCCTTGGAGGGAGATAATTTCATGGTACTTTTTGAGGACCTATAAATTTTCAAAAAGTAAGTGGGGCATATCTAACACAGTAGAAAACCAAATAAAAGATTGTTAAACACTAGAAGAGATATAAATAAAAAACGCATTTTATTCATTCTACACAGTGCCTGGTACATAGAAGATGCTCAAAAGTTTTCCTAATGAAACTACACATGAATTCCAAGGTTCCCACAGCTATTACTGCGATTCCTCAAATTAGCCCCCACTTTCAACGTTATAAGAAATTATGAAATCAACGAAGGCCTATAAAATTGTCTGTTCTTTTCACTGGGCTGGCCAAAGGCTATGTACTAGCTATGGTGATCAGCCAGTTTACTTCAAATTACTTAGTTGGTTCTTGTGTTGATTTTGTTTTTGTATTTGCCAATACACTGCTTAAAAAGAAGAATATAGCATTCTCCCTGATGAGTTGCCCATTCAGAGTGGGAATAAGAGTGAGCATGGCTGTGTTTACACCTGTGTTTGAGGTAATGAAGTTTCAGTAAACATATTAGTAAGACTTCTCCTCCTAAGACTTGCAATAACCAAGCAATATTTAGGCCAAGAACAAGGTGGATCCTAAACAGGAAGTTTAAATGAAGGTTCAGCATCAATAAGGAATTTTGTGTTCTACCATAATTATGTTACCAAAGTGAAAGAGGGTTTAGTAAAAAATAGCTGTATAAAAATGAATTGCTACAATTGTGTATTTATGGAAAAAAGATATATATGGATTTCTTTGTTTACTTAGCAGCAGGAAAAGCATTGAATTTCTATTTGGGAGCCTTTAAAAGTCTTTTAATAGCAAAGTTTCATTTCCTTAATACCATCTTTCCCAGTTTATCAGAAGATCTCATAAGTGTTTCCTTGACAAGGTCATTTTATGCCTCTGTTTTTATTTCGTCTTGCAGTTTATTAGCTCATCCGAGACAAAATTGCATGACTATATTCTTCGTGGTTCCCTTTTTCTCACTTAACCTCTTTTTAAAAATGGCAATCAGTATTCATATACAGTACTAGAAACCAATAGATATTTGTTAACATGTGCATGCATATGTATGCAGTTCCTAAACAATGCTAATATTGTCACAAAAACAAATCAACAAATAAGTCCCCGATTTTTCAGATGATTCAATTATATCTGTGGGAGGAAAATTCTATCTCAGTCTTCTGTGCAACCTAGGTTCAAAAATCCTGCCTTTTCTCATCATTTCTTAGTAACAAACATAATGCTTTTCCTTATATTGTTTATGAAACAATATGTAGTAATGTTCTCCCAACTCTCCCCTACACCCTCATCCACCCCCCGAACTATGAACTGTTACTTGGCTAATATTTGAGAACTTTCACATGAAATACACACATTCATACATGTATATACATACAAATGTGTATATATACATAGACATACGTGTATACATATATGTAGATAGAGAGAGAGAGAGAGAGGAAAAAACAGAAAGACACAAAAAGAGAGCATGTCTTTTTTTATTATTTTAAAGATGCGGGGTACAATTCAAAGTATACAAATGTTCACTATGCAGGTAGCCTTGTTGATGAGGTGTGCCCCTCCCTCCCCCAGCAGTTTCCCATTACTGCCAATCTTTTTCTTATGATATTATGATAATTGTTCAAGGTCCACTTATGAATGAGAGCATGTGATTCTCAGTTCTTTGTTTCTGTGATAGATCACTCAGTATTATAGACTCTAAGTCTATCCAGTTTGCTGTGAAGTTCAAGATTGTGTTCTTCTTTATGGCTGCGTAATATTCCATCATGTATATGTACCACATTTTTTTATCCAGTCCTCTTTCAATGGGCAACATGGTGGGTTCCGTGTGTTTGTTATCGTGAGCAATGCTGCAATAAACATGCGTGTGCAGGTTTCTTTTTCATAAAGTGATTTGAGTTCCTCTGGGTAGATTCCCAGTAGGGAGATTGCAAGGTCATATAGGAGGTCGATTTTTAGATCTTTTAGGAATCACCACACTGTTTTCCATAGAGGCTACACTAATTTACATTCCCACCAACAGTGTAGAGGTGTTCTCCAACATCTGTTGTTTTTTGAGTTACTGTTGATGGCCATGCTGACTAGAGTTAGGTGGTATCTTAGTGAGGTTTAATTTGAATTTCTTTGATGACTAGCGAGGCTGAGCATTTTTTCATGAGAGAGCATGTCTTAAAGCCCATTTTCCACCCAGCAGTCAGATTGATCTTCTAAACAAGAAAAACAGATCCTAGCACTGCTGCAGTAGCCTTCTGCTGCCTTCAAAGGTTGCCATCTTCCCTCTCGACCAATATCATCTTGCTCTCGTGAGTTTCCTTTCTAGTTCTCAAACATACAACAAGGCGAGACAAAACAAATCCCATCTAGTCCAGGTCCTCGCTGTAATGCTTTTCCCCTCAGATTGCTATTGGGCTGGCCTGTTCTTCAGGTTTCAGCGCAAATGTTATCTCCTTAGAAGCCCTCTCTGAAACTGCAGATTCTCTCTTCCACGCTATCCAACATGGCCTCCCTGAATGTGTGTTGCATGCCTCAAGCACTTCCTTCACAGCACTATAATTACCTTATTTATTGTTTTAGGGTTTGCTCTGATTTTCCCACACCGTGAAATAGGGACCGTGCTAGTGTTGCCAATATTATATCTCCGCCTATCCTGACGCACAGTAGATGTTCAACAAATGTTTGATGGGTGAATACATGAATGAAAAATGAATTCATAATTCAAATATTATTGGACAACTTGCTTTTTTCATGCAAAACGAATTATGGGCAGCCCTTATGTCAGCACATATAAAGCTCCCTCCTTTCTAGTTGCTGAATTGCAGTCCAGAATATGGATGCATATTGTTAAATGAAGTATATTTCTAAAGATGGATGTTCAGGTTCTTTTTATTTTCTCATTATCAGTCAAAGCCCTGAAATATACACCTTTATAATTGTATTTGAATATATTTGCACATCTTTTTCTACAGGGTTTCTATGTAGGAGACTGCAATATAAAAGGATTTTAAATTTGCACAGATGCATTCAAATGGCCCTCAATAAATGCTGTCAAAAACTATGAAGAGTATGAGATCTTATGCTGTTAAAAAGTCAACCTGACACAGTTTCATGGATGCTGCCAGAAGACACAAGACTTCTATACCGGAAACAAAAGATGTCATTGCTCATGTTATAGCAGGCAGTACGAGTTTCATGTTCATGTTTGCTATGGTCTAAATGTTTGCTTTCCCCTTTAGGTGATGATGGTGCAGACTCCATGAATGGGATTAGTACTCTTATAAAAGAGGTCCCTGAGAGCTGCTCCACCCCTTCCACCATGGAAGAGCTCAGCTGAAGACACAATTTGTGAACCAGCGAGAACTTCATCAGATACGAAATCTGCTGGCACCTTGATCTTGGACTTTTCTGCCCCCAGAATTTAAGAAATAGATTTCTGTTGTTTGGAAGTTACTCAGTCTATAATATTTGTTAGGGAAACCTGAATGGACTAAAGAGTCTTTGTTTCTTTTCCCTCTAAAGTCATAGGGCAATATGAAGTGGTCTGAGTAAATGCTACATGTGGCAGAGGTTTGCATCACAGCTGAAAAAAGTTAGGCTTAGGAAAGCCCAGTCTTTTAAAGGGTCTACAAGCAAGATGGTGACAGAACAGGTAAGACTGTGAGAGTCCCTGGGTATGTGCCAGCGGGTGAATGAAAGTCCGTCTGAGGGGAGACTCAGATTCATGCACCCAGGACTCTCCTCCAGAGGTGACTGCAACTCCCTACTGCCCTGAGATTGGAGACCTGGGTGCACTCTTCTCAGGGCTCTCTCAAGAGAAGGCAGCAGAGAACAGCTACCCCTCAGCACCACTGCCTGGCCCACACCATCATCTGCAGCAGTAGACCTGGCATAAGAAGGCAGGTAGTGGAAATCTGGAGTAAAGCTCCAACACCAACGAGGGTGCCACCTTCTCAGTCACAGGACCAGGCAGAGACTTGCATTGCACCCAGCTCCACCCAGCCACCATCTTGGGACCCAGAGGCTATTATCTCATCAGGCTCGGAGAAAGAGATACCCCCTCCCCTCTGCAAAAACAGACACAGACATGTCAGATCTAAGTGGGAGATTTGACCGCAGCAGCAGCAAGTAGGTTGGTAGGCCTGTCTGTTTTCCGTCTTCTTCTCTCTCTCAACCTTCCTTTGGACTTCCGATTTCCTTTTTGCATTCTTTACGCTTTTCTTATCTCATTTTTCTTTGAGGGGTCAAACAGACACCCCCACTGCATGGACAGAAGGTAAGGCAGTGGGAAGTGGTTTCCAGGGTGCCCACACACCCCTCAGTGGATACTGGGATCTGCAGATCACTTCTGAATCACAACTTTCCCCTCAATTAAATCTCGAAACTGCAAAAAGCACAGTCCCCCACCCCTAGTCCTGCTTCAGAATTAAACAAAAACAGAGGATCAACATAAGGAAGAATAGGAGATTGAGCAAACAGAAATAAAAGCTATCATCCATCACTGAACAACAGAATTAAAGAAGAGACAAAAAAAAAGGAGGGGAGAGGAAAACCTACACAAGTGAAGATAAACCAAAGGAAGAATATGAGTCTCACACAGAGCCCTGGGAGGCCAGTCACTGAGAATACAGACTCTGGAACTCAAACAATGATGAGCCCCCAGAATGACTGGTCTCAAACCACAAGCCCAGATATCAAGATATTAATAGAGAGAATAAATAGAAATGAGGAGATACAGGAAGAAAGAATGAAGGAGTTGATAACTGAGATAACAGCACAAAGAATGCAGTGAATAAAATAAACAACAAACTGATAAGGATGGAAAGCAGGATTAACCAAGCAGAAGAAAAAATCTCAGTGCTTGAGAACCAAAACATGGAACTAACCTAGACTATTAAAAACACAGAAAAGAAGCTTTGAAAGAAAAACAAAATCTCCAAGAGATATGTGATTATTTCAAGAAACCAAACCTAAGATTAATTGGAATCCCTGAGGTAGATAGAGAGACAGAGAACACCCTGGAACAAACAATCCAAGAAATTATACAAGAAAATTTCCCTCATCTCATCAGTGACACCACCATTCAAACACAAGAGATTCAGAGAACCCCTGCAAGACAACAAATGAGAAGACCAACTCCCAGACACATAGTAATTTGCCTACACATAGGTATAAAAGAAAAATTCCTAAAGGCAGCAAGAGGGAAATGTCAGACTACCCACCAGGAAAACCAATTAGAATAGCAGCAGACTTATCTACAGAAACACTTCAGGCTAGGAGAGCTTGGAGTCCAATCTCCAAAGTTCTCAAAGATAAACAATTTCAACCAAGAATTACCTACCCAGCTAAACCAAGCTTCATCAGTGATAAAGAATTAAAATCCTTCCCATTCAGCCCCTAAGAGTTTACACTGCCCCCAGACCAGCTCTACAAAAAAGACTTAAGAAAGTATTTAACACAGAAGAAAGGAAAAAAAACATGACAGTACCCTTCACAAGAATGCAGGAAAAAGATTGAAAACACACAGCAATCAACTCAAAAATCAAAAGAAAGACAACAAACAAACAGCAGCAACAGCAACATACTCTATAAGAACCTCGTGACAGGGCTAAACTCTCACACCTCAATAATTAGCCTGAATGTGAATGCACTAAATGCACCACTGAAAAGACATAGAATGGCAAAATAGATAAAATATCTTGTCTCCAAGAGATTCATCTCACCAGAAAGGACACTCACAGACTCAAAGTAAGAGGATGGGAAACAAAATTTCAAGTGAACAGAACATTAAAAAATGCAGGAGTCATGATCTTAATATCAGACAAAATACTCTCTAAGCTATCAAAAATTTTAAAAGATGCAAAAGGTCACTTCATAATGATAAAAGGTTCAATCCATCAACAAGAAATATGCATCCTAAACATATATGCACTCAACAAAGCAGCAACAACTTTCATAAAGCAGCTTCTAGGTAAACTTAAAAAAGATATTGACTCTAACACTAACATACCTGGGGACTTAAACACCCCACTCACAACCCTAGACAGATCATCAAGACAAAAAGTTCACAAGGAGATCTGAAACCTCAATGTGACATTTGACTAAATGGACTTAATTGATACCTACAGAACACTCCACCCAACAACCATGGAATACATATTCTACTCATGATCATGTGGAATGTACTCCAAGATGGACCACATCCTCAGTCATAAATCAAGCATAAACAAATGTCATAAGATTGAAATACTGTCATGCACCTTCTCAGACCACAGAGGAATAAAAATAAATATCAACACCAACAAAGTTCACCCAAAACCCACAAAGACATGAACACTAAACACCATGATGCTAAACAACTCCTGGGTCAACATGAAAATCAAAACAGAGACTAAAAGATACCTGGGAAACAAATGAAAACAAAGAAACATCTTTATATATACATATATATATACATATATATATATATATAAACATCTTTATGTATATAAATATATATAAAGATGTGGTGTACAATTCAGGGTTAGGTATACAAATGTTGATTATGCAGGTACCCTTGTTGATGAGGTATGCCCCACCCTCTCCTAGCAGTTTCCCTCAACTGCCAATCCTATTCCCCCACCCCTGACAGTTTCCCATTACTGCCAAATTCTTTCTTCTAGTATTATAATTGTTCAAGGTCCACTAATGAGTGAGAACATGTGGTACACTGTTATTTGTTTCTGTGATGATCACTGAGTATGATCAACTCCAGATCCACCAAAGTTGCTTCAAAGTCCATATGTGTGTCCTTCTTTTATGACTGCATAATATTCCATTGTGTATATGTACCATATTGTTTTTAATCTAGTCCAGCTTTGATGGGCAACATGGTTGGTTCCATGTTTTTGCTATTGTGAATACAGCTGCAACAAACATACATGTTCAGGTATCTTTTTAGTAGAATGATTTGAGTTTCTATGGGCATATTTCCAATAGGGGGGATTGCTGGGTCATATGGAAGGTCAATTTTTGGTTCTTTCAGAAATGTCACACTGTCTTCTAAAGAGGTTGCATTAGTTTTCATTCCCACCAGCAGTGTAGAAGCATTCCTTTTTCTCCGCATCCTCACCAGCATTTGTTGTTGTTTGTTTTATTAATTATGGTCATTCTTACTGGGGTTAGGTGGTAACTCACTGTGGTTTTGATTGCTTTTCTCTGATGATGAATGAGGCTGAGCACTTTTTTCATGTGTCTGTTGGCTGCTCATATATCTACTTTTGAGAAGTGTCTATTCATCTCTTTTACCCACTTTTTAAAGAGGCTGTTTGGTTTTTTTTTTCCTTTTGGCATGTTTGAGTTCCTTGTAGATCCTAGATGTTAGGCCTTTGTCAGATATACAGTTGGCAAATATTTTTTCCCATTCTGTAGGCTGTCTCCCTGCTCTCTTTATGGTTTCTTATGCTTTGCAGAAGCTCGTCAGTTTGATGAGGTCCCACTTGTCCATTTTATTTCTTAAGGTATTGGCCTTTAGGGTTCTGAATGGGAATTGATTGCCAGTTTCAATTTCCATAAGGGTGTCTCCTGCATTTTCTAAGGTTCTTGTAGTTTGAGGTTTTATGTTTAATGTCCAAAGAAACATCTTAACAAAATCTCTGGGATGTCTTGAAAGCAGTAATAAGAGGTGAATTCATATCTCTATGAACACACATGAAGAAAATGGAAAGATCACAAGTTAACAGATTAACAAATCACCCAGGAAAGCTTGAAAAGCAAGACAGTCAAAACCCTAACTTCAGCAGAAGAATCCAGATCACCAGAATAAAAGCCCAAATTCAGTAGATAGAAGGCAGAAATATAATACAAAAAATCAGTGAAACCAAAAGCTGGTTTTTTGAAAGGATAAACAAGATTGATGGACCCCTAGCTAGACTGGCCAAGAAAAAGAGAGAAGAAGCCTAAATAAACACAGTTAGAAATAAAAAAGAGAAAGTCAGTCACAACTGACCCCAAGAAATACAAAAGATTATCAGAGATTACTAGGTACACCTGTATGGAAACAAACTTGAAAACCTAAATAAAATGAAGGACTTTCTGACATCACACAACCTTCCCAGATTGAAACAAGAAGAAATCGAGACCCTAAATAGATCAATAACAACCCTAGAAATCAACTATGTAATAAGAAATCTACCTACCAAAAAAAACCCTGGTCCAGATGGCTATCCAGCAGACTTCTACAAAACTTACAGAAAGGAAATGATACCAATCCTATTGAAACTATTCCAAGCAACTGAGAAAGATGGAACTCTCCCCAAATCATTTTATGAAGCTATCATCACAATAATACCCAAACAGGGTAAAGATCCAACAAAGAAAGAGAACTACAGGCCAATATCCTTGATGAACACAAATGCTAAAATTCTCAACAAGATCCTAGCAAACCGGATCCAACAACACATCTCAAAAATCATTCACCATTACCTGGTAGGCTTCATCCCAGGGATTCAGGGCTGGTTCAACATCTGTAGACCATAAATATAATTAAATACATCAACAGATGTAAAGACAAAAACCACATGGTTATATCACTAGATGCGGGAAAAGCTTTCGATAAAATTCTACACCCCTTCTTTATAAAAGCACTCGAACATCTAGATGGAACATGCCTCAAAATAGTAATAGCCATCTACGAGAAACACATAGCCAACATGCTGCAAAACACATTAACATTGGAACCATTTCTTCTGAAAATCAGAACAAGACAAGGATGCCTACTCTCACCCCTCCTGTTCAACATAGTATTGGAAGTCCTAGCTAGAGCAATTAGACAAGAGAAGGAGATCAGGGGTATCCAAATAGGAAAAGAGGGAGTTAAATTATCCCTTGTTGCAAATGACATGACTTTATACCTTGGAAACCCAAGAGAATCTGTTTAAAACCTCCTTGCACTGATAAAGGACTTTGGCAAAGTCTCAGGATATAAAATAAATGTGCAAAAGGCAGCCACATTATCTTTATTTTCCTGGAGAATAAAAAAAAACCTCTGTCCCACTGGTAGGCACTATGTCTTTGAAGGCAATTTGCTCTACAAATATCCTTGAAAATTTTACCTGGACTTCCAGCAAGATGGCAATGGGGCAACCTGGTCTGTGAAACCCTCTGCAAAGGAGAACTGCAGTGGGTCTCTGGCTCTCGCCCCAGGGGCTGCATACCCCAAAATCGCAGTCTGCTCTTCATACGGAGCTCAGCTGTTGCCACCGCTGGGGCATCGCAGTGGACTGGACAACCACTGCAGCGCAGACGCCGCCGCCGCCGCTGCCAGTAACACATCGCACCACCCGGGCTGGAGACGATCCCCTACAGGGAAGATCTGCTGGGATCGCTGCCAAGTCTCCTGTGACCAAGACGTACTGGCCACCTTGAGTCTCCTGCCTGTGCCCTGAGGCAGACATCCATCTCCAGTCTCTGCTGGTTCCTATCTGGCCCCACCCCCTCTGGGGCGAGCAGCTGAGATAGCACCACCTGCTGGCGATTCAAGGTAACAACACTGAAATGGGAGAAACAAGCTTGAAAAAAACATAGGCCAGAGTGGTGAACGGAGGGTGATCTGAACTGCCCTTCACAGCAGACCAGGGGCAACTGACCCTAACTGCAAACTAATTTACCAGCTTGAAAAGAAAACTAGAAATCAGAACTGAAAGGACATTGGACTTAAACGAAAAGTCTCAGAGTGTGTTTCATTGATTCTGTTAGTTTAACGACTTAATTCTATTCCTACCGTATTGTTCCTTTTTTTCCCTCTTCCTTCTCTTCTCTTTTTTCTCTCTGTAAACCATATCTTTGTATAGAGGAACAGCACACCAATAAGGTGGTTGGTTAGCTTGCATGTTAGCATCACTATATGTTTTATATTTTTTATATGGGAGTTGGTTCGTCAGTAGCTGTGGTCTATTGTTTTTATCTGTTTCAGTATACATCTCTCTCTCCATCTGTTGGCACACGTTTGTTTCCCCCCTTACTCCTCTATCTCTCCACCCCCCTCTTCAACTCATTGTCAGCTCCATTCTCTTCCCTCTGCTAACCACATTTTATTTCAGGGAGTAAACCTACAGCCCCACTGCATGGACAGATTCCAAGGCAGTGGGAAGTGGATTCCAGATTATTCACACACCTGTCAGCGAATGCCAGGACCTGCAGATAGATTTTGAATCACAGCTCCCCCCTTAGGTAAATCTCAAAACTGCAAAAAGGACCACCCCCAACCTACAAGCAACTCTAGAATTGAACAAAGTAAGAGGGCATACATAAAGAATAGGAGATTGAACAAACAGAAGTAAAACCAATCCCTTGACCCCTGAATAACAGAATTAAAGAAGACGGTGACGTGGAGGGAAGGAAAAACTAGGGAGGGGGGAAAACCGCACAAATGAAGAAAAACCAAAAGAAGAATATAGGTCTCACACAGACCCCTGGGAGATCAGACACTGAGAAAACAGATTCCGGAACACAAACAATGAAGAGCCCCCAGAATGACTGGTCACAAGCAACAAACCCAGACATCAAGACATTAATGGAGAGAATTTAAAAAATTGAGGAGAGACAAGAGGAAAATAGGAAGGAGCTGATGTCAGGAATAACAGCGGTAAAGGATACTGTGATGGAAATGAATAGCAGACTAATAAGCATGGAAAGCAGAATCAGTCAAGCAGAAGAAAGAATCTCAGAGCTCGAAGACCAAAACACAGAACTAACCCAAACTGTCAAAACCATAGAAAAGAAGCTCAAAAAGACAGAACAAAACCTGCAAGAGATGAATGATCACTTCAAGAGACCAAACCTAAGAGTAATTGGGCTTCCTGAGGCAGAGAGAAACAGAAGCCACACTGGAACAAACATTTCATGAAATCATTCAAGAAAACTTCCCTCATCTCATCAAGGATGAAAAAATTCAAACACAAGAGATTCAGAGAACCCCTGCAAGACAACAAACGAGAAGACCAACTCCCAGACACATAATAATTCGCCTAAACAAAGTAGCTATAAAAGAAAAAATCCTAAAGGCAGCAAGAGAAAAAGACCAGACTACCTACCAGGGAAGACCAATTAGAAAAGCAGCAGATTTATCCACAGAAACCCTTCAGGCTAGGAAAGCCTGGAGCCCTGTCTTCAAAGTTCTAAAAGATAAACAATTTCAACCAAGAATAACCTACCCAGCCAAACTAAGCTTCATTAGTGAGGGAGAATTGAAATCTTTTCCAGATATCCAATCCCTAAGAACCTACACTGCCACCGGACCAACTCTACAAGAAATACTTAATAAAGTACTGGACACAGAAGAAAAAGGAAAAGGACAACAACATTCTTCACAAGAGTACAGGCAAAAGATTAAAAACACACATAAGCCAACTCCAGAACCCAAAGAAAGACAACAAACAAACAGGAACAACTCTGTAAGAACCTTATGACAGGGATCAGCTCCTGCATTTCAATTATTAGCCTAAATGTGAATGGACTAAATGCACCACTGAAAAGACATAGAATGGCAAAATGGATAAAATATCATCAGGCAACAATCTATTGCCTTCAAGAGACTCACCTCACTAGAAAGGACACCCACAGACTCAAAATAAGAGGATGGGAAACAAACTTTCAGGCGAACGGAATACAAAAGAAAGGAGGAGTAGTGATCTTAATTATAGACAAAATACCCTTCAAGCTATTAAAAATCAAAAAAGATACAGAAGGCCACTATATAATGATAAAAGGCTCAATCCATCAACAAGAAATATCTATCCTAAACATATATGCACCCAACATAGGTGCGCCAACTTTCATAAACAACTTCTAGGAAAACTAAAGAAAGATATTGGCTCTAGCACCATCATAATTGGGCACTTTAATACCCCACTCACAACCCTAGAGAGATCATCAGGACAAAAAAGCAGAAGGAAATCCAGAACCTCAATGTGACTTTGGACCAAATGGACTTAATTGATACCTACAGAACAAACTTGAAAACCTTAAGGCAATGGAGGACTTTCTGACATCACACAACCTACCTACATTGGAACAAGAAGAAATTGAGACCCTAAATAGACCAATAACAATCAAGGAAATCGACTATGTAATAAGAAAACTTCCTACAAAAAAAGCCCTGGTCCAGATGGCTTTCCAGCAGAATTCTACAAGACATTTAAGGAGGAGCTGATCCCAATCCTACTGAAGGTATTTCAGGCGATTAAAAATGATGGAACTCTCCCAAAATCATTTAACAAAGCCAACATCACATTGATACCCAAGCCAGGTAGAGATCCAACAAAGAAAGAGAACTACAGGCCAATATCTTTGATGAACAGAGATGCTAAAATTCTCAACAAGATCCTAGCAAACCGAATTCAGCAATACATCTCAAAAATCATCTATCATGACCAAGTAGGCTTCATTCCTGGGATGCAAGGCTGGTTCAACATTCGTAAAACATTCGTAAATGTAATTAAATACATCAACAGATGTCAAAACAAAAACCACATGATTATATCATTAGATGCAGAAAAAGCTTTTGATAAAATCCAGCACCGCTTCTTGATAAACACCTTTGAACATCTAGGCCTATGGGGAACATACCTCAAAATTGTAAAAGCCATCTACGAGAAACCCACAGCCAGCATACTCCTAAATGGACAAAAATTGGAACCATTTCCCCTGAAAACTGGAACAAGACAAGGACGCCCACTCTCACCCCTCCTGTTCAACATAGTATTGGAAGTCCTGGCTCGAGCAATCAGAGAAGAGGAGGCAATCAGGGGTATCCAAATAGGAAAAGAGGAAGTCAAGTTATCTCTCTTTGCAGATGATATGATTGTGTACCTTGAAAACCCAAGAGAATCTGTCAAAAACCTCCTTACACTGATAAAGGCCTTTGGCAAAGTCTCAGGATACAAAATAAATGTACAAAAGACAATCGCATTTCTCTACACCAATAATAAACAAACAGAAACCCAAATAAAAAACACATTCCATTCACAATAGTCACAAAAAAATGAAATATCTTGGTATCTTCCTAACCAGAGTCGTGAAAGACCTTTACAATGAAAATTACAAAACACTGCTCAAAGAAATCAAAGATGACACAAACAAGTGGAAAAATATCCCATGCTAATGGATTGGAAGAATCAACATTGTGAAGATGTCCATCCTACCTAAGGCAATCTACAAATTCAGTGCAATACCTATCAAATTACCAGAAACATTCTTCTCAGACCTAGAAAAGACAACACAGGAATTCATATGGAAACACAAACATCCAAGAATAGCCAGAACAATCCTCAGCAAAAAAAAACAAAGCAGGTGGTATCACATTACCAGACTTCAAACTTTACTATAAAGCTACAATCATCAAAACAGCTCGGTATTGGTATAGGAACAGACATATAGATCAATGGAATAGAATTGAGATTCCAAAAGCAAAACCTCAATTTCTCAACCAACTCATCTTCAACAAGGCCTCCACCACCTACCACTGGGGAGAGGAGAACCTATTCAGTAAATGGTGCTGGGGAAACTGGCTGACCACATGCACAAGATTGAAACAGGACCCCTGTCTATCCCCATGCACCAAGGTTAACTCCAAATGGATCAGAGACCTAAATGTAAAACCTCAGACCATAAGAACCTTAGAAAATGAAGGAAATACTCTCATGGAAATCGGAACTGGCATCCAATTCCTGATTAAAACCTGAAACCCACAGGTCATAAGAGAGAAGATAGACAAGTGGGACCTTATTAAACTGACAAGCTTCTGCAAGGCCAAAAAAACCCATCAAGAGAGCAGGGAGACAGCCTACAGACTGGGAAAAAATATTTGCCAACACCAAGTCTGACAAAGGCTTAACATCCTGATCTACAAGGAACTAAAATGTGCTGAAAAGAAAAAAACAAACAAACCCATTATAAAATGGGCAAAAGATATAAACAGACACTTCACAAAAGAGGACATCCGAGCAGCCAACAAACAAATGAAGAAATGCTCGACCTCACTAATCATCAGGGAGATGCAAATCAAAACCACACTGCGATATCACCTAACTCTTGTCAGAATGGCAATTATCAACAACTCAAAGAATAACAGCTGCTGGAGAGGGTGTGGCAAAAAGGCAACACTTCTACACTGTTGGTGGGAGTGTAAACTAGTGCAATCTCTGTGGAAAGCAGTGTGGTGATTCCTAAAAGCTCTAAATATCAACCTCCCATATGACTCCGCAATTCCCCTACTGGGAATATACCCTGAAGAATTCAAATCACTCTATAAAAAGATACCTGCACACGTATGTTTATCACAGTGTTGTTCACAATAGCAAGAACCTGGAAACAACCATGCTGCCCATCAAAAGAGGACTGGATTTAAAAAATGTGGTACATACACATGATGGAATACTATGCAGCCATAAAAAAGAACAAAATCATGAATTTCACAGCAACCTGGGTGGTACTAGAGTCTATAATACTGAGTGACCTCTCACAGAAACAAAGATCCGAGTGTCACATGTTCTCACTCATATAATGGACCTTGAACATCCAATGCAATAATATAAGAAAATGACTGACGGTACTGGGAAACTATGGGAGGGATGGGATTAACAGTAGCAAATGTCTGTCTGGGGATGGGGAAGCACCTCTTATCATCAGGGTGCCTGAATGAAACATAATTGTACACCTAACCCTTAACTGTACCCTACAAAACCATAATAAAAAAAATATTGATTAAAAAAAGAAAATTTTATCTGAAACAGAAGCTATCTGCCTCTGTGCCTTTATTTACAAAGCTTACAGAAATGCAATTTGTCCCTGAACGACTGTCTCTCACAATGCTGCATCAACTTACATGCCCACCAACAGCAAAATCCAGTATTAAGAGTAAAGGTAATTAAAACTAGGAGTATGAAAACTTGGCCAGCACTATAAAGGCAAATCAAGGGGAAGTTTTAAATTTTGAGTGGTGGATTTGGTCAAAGTTGCCAACCAATCAGGATACTTATATAAGTGGACTATGGAAAATTGCATGCCAGAGTTTTATGGAATAGGCCTAAAATTGGCATACCTCGTGTCTGCCACATTCAGTTGGTCACAGTCCAGTCACAGGGTCTCATCTAACTGCAAGAGAAGCTGGCAAATGTGATCTAACCAGGTGTCCAGAACGAAGAGGAAACAGAATTTGCTGAACACGTAGCTGCCATAGCTCAGAGAGCCTATGTGGTTAAACCCCTCTGTGTTTCCTCCACACACTCCTTCTGCACCAGGTTTTGCATATCAGGGCAAGTATCTCTTCTCATTTTCACAACCAGAAACTCTCCTTTTCTTTTTTTTTTTTTTTTTTTTTTTTTGAGTCGGAGTCTCACTCGGTCGCCCAGACTGGAGTGCAGTGGCCACTTCCGGCCACCGCGCCTCAACCCGCTGGGCTCCGGCGATCCTTCCGCCTCAGCCTTCCGAGTAGCCGGAATTACAGGCGCGCGCTACCACTCCCGGCTCATTTTCTGATTTATGGTAGAGACGAGGTCTCGCTGCCCAGGCGGGTCTCGAACCCGCGGGCTCAGGCCACCCGCTCACCTCAGCCTCCCAAGGCGCGGGATGAAGGGCGGAGCCGCCGAGCCCGGCTGAAACTCTCCTTGCAAAGGTCCGTTAGTAAGGACTGAGGATCTGTGTGCCCCCCAGAAGAAACAATAAGGACAGAATAAGGACATTCCCCAGGTAATAAGAATGCAGAGTCACTCTGAGACAGAGTCGGGCGGGGCTTAGCCCCAGTCCCACTGACATATTTCTCCATATCCACTAACCACAAGCCCTGTACCAGCCAGGCTGACCACCTGAAGTACCTAAGAAAAGAAATAATTCACTATAAATCTTAACTAAAGCTGTTTCACCTACACTCACATGCACATAAGACTCAGAAAACCACGGATCATAACATTTGCCTCATTACCACATTAAAATCTCTGCCCGGGAAGGAGATTATCCACCATTTTTTATCATTTGATACGTGTAGAAGCAAGATGAACAACTGTCTCTTGCACAGTCTAGACTCCACGCCTTTAAAATATAGCTCTTTTCTTTTCAGCACATGTGAATTTCTTGTAGATCCAGGATGTTAGGCCTTTGTCAGATATACGGTTGGTAAATATTTTTTCCTAGTCTGTGGGTTGTCTCCCTGCTCTCTTGATGGTTTCTTTGACTTTGCAGAAGCTTGTCAGTTTGGTGAGCTACCACTTGCCTAGCTTATCTCTTATGGCATGGGCACTTGGGGTTTTGATCAGGAATTGATTCCAGATTCCTTAAGGGTTCCAGTTCCAGTTTCCATAACAGGGTCTCCTGGATTTTCTAAGGTTCTTATGGTTTGAGGTTTTATATTTAGGTCTTTGATCCATTTAGAGTTGATTTTTGTGTATGGGGATAGGTAGGGGTCTTGTTTTTATCTTCGGCTTGTGGTCAGTCAGTTTTCCCAGCACCACTGGCTGAATGGGTTCTCCTCTCCCCAGACAGCCCCATTACAAAGTAGGCAAAAGATATGAATAGACACTTCTCAAAAGAAGACATACGAGCAGTCAACAGATACATGAAAAAATGCTTAGTCTCACTAGTCATCAAAGAAATACACATTAAAACCACACTGAGATACCACCTAACTCCAGTCAGGATGGCCATCACCAATAACAGATGCTGGAGAGGATGCAGGGAAAAGGGAACACTTCTCCACTGTTGGTGACAGGGCAAACTAGTATAGCCTCTATGGAAGACATTGTGGCAATTCCCAAAAGGTCTAAAAATCGACCTTCCATATGACTCCACAATCTCCCTACTGGAAATATACCCAGAGGAACTCAAATCACTCTATGAAAAAGATACCTGCACAAGCACATTTATTGCGGCATTATTCACAATAGCAAAAACATGGAACCAACCACGCTGCCCATCAAAAGAGGACTGAATAAAAAAAAAATGTGGTACATGTTCATGATGGAATATTATGCAGTCATAAAAAAGGACAAAATTATAAACTTCACAGCAATTTGGATGGATTTAGAGTGATCTATCACAGAAACAAAGAACTGGGTATCACATGTTCTCACTGATAAGTGGATCTTGGACAATTATTATAATACCATAAGAAAGAGATTGGCAGTAGTGAAAAACTGCCCGGGAAGGGAGGGACACACCTCATCAACAAGGGAAACTGCACAATGAATATTTGTATACCTAACCCTGAATTGTACCCCACAATTTTAAAATAAAAATTAAATGAGGAAAAAAAGAAAATTACTTTTAACACTAAAGGGAAACAGACATTGCAGGCCATGCTCATTGTTGGCCAGAAATTTCACTTTAAGTTCTTCCTGCTAAAGACTTAAAAAGGAAGTAAAAGTGGACTCCATGGCTCAGTTTTGGGCTCCCTCTTATTAACAGTTGCTCACCCAAAGAGATTTTTTTTAATTGTCTGGTTACCTCTGTCTCCTATTTGTAATTAAGTTTATCTCCACCTGCTTATTTAACTAATAGAGATCTTTTATTTTATTAACAGATTCTTCATTTCTGCCATCATTCCCAAGAGACATAGCAATTTCTTAATTTTGTTTAACATTTGAATTGTTTTCAGAGTGCTCTGTCAACATATTGTCTTAACTGAGTGGCTTAAACAACAGACATATTTCTCAGTTATGGAAGTTAAAATGACCAAGATAAAACCTTCCACGACAAAAAGGAAGCTCTGGTATCTCCTCCTCTTGTTATGAGGACACTAATCCCATCACAGCGCTCCACCCTTTAGACCTCATCTAAACCTACTCATCTCCCAAAGTCTCCACCTCCTAATAGTATCACATTAGGAGTTAGGGCTTCAACATACACATCTGGGAAGGAAATACAAATATTCTGTTCATAATGCATATTAACATGTATATGCATCAGGCTTGTGACTTGAATATGGCTAATTATTTGGTTTAAAAATAATTGATTATGTTTCAGATTACTTTCTGTGTGATGTCTCAACTGATCCCTTCAGGCCTTCCTGTTTCACGGACTCTGTGGTTGAGTGTATAGCAGAGGAGGTGAGGGAAGATACTGACCCAGGTAGCAGCAATGATCTGTAAAAACCATATCTTCAGCTCTGGGAGAGTTGAATTCTCTTGCATTGCACCCATCACCTTCCCTATGTGGTCAAGGGGATGTTATATAGAATTGGATTATGAATAACATCTCATGTCAAAGAATCCAGAGAGCTGATCTGAACTCAACTCCTCAGAACCTTTGGATAACCCCTATGCCACTTTGGATAACTTTTTCCTAACCTCTCTTGGTGTATCTGACTGGTTCGAATAAGCTATAAGTTTCCCTTCAAACAAAGATTCAGTGATCTGAACTCAACTTCTCAGAACCTTTGGATAACCCCTATGTCACTTTGGATAACTTTTTCCTAACCTCTCTTGGTGTATTTGGTTGGTTCGAATAAGCTATAAGTTTCCCTTCAAACAAAAACTCAGTGATCTAATAAATGTGATTCATTTTTTTTTGTGAATTAATATTTTTGTAGAAGCAGAATCACCCATCCAGACACTAGGAAAAAGGACAATACATCTTTAAACCTATCAGTTTATCCAGGATAATTTTTCTTTAATCTGTGGCTGCTCCAGATACACCTTTCAAATGATTTTATTTTCACTAGAACTATATCCTCAACCGTCACCCAAACTTCCTGCTAAGTATGTTCTTGATGGAACGAAAAGAGTAGAGACTCACATCAGCGTCCCACAGAGCTGAGGTTAGGCAGAATTGGGATTTGGATGTCTTTCCGGCTGCCACAAACCCAAATCTTGATTTCTCTAAAGTAATTTTCCTTCATCTATATGATGGGGTTCGTAGCATCCAATGAGGGTGTCAGCATCAATGAAACCGTCATGCTAACAGTTGTAAAATTATAGCTATTTAAATGCTGAGAATCGTTTTAACATCGAGCCCTGACTTAAATTGGGAAGGTCGAGAAAGCTTTGAAAGCAATTACTGAAGATGATGAGATGGGAAGACTGAGGAAGACAGCATGCCAGGCTACAGGAACATATGTTCAAAGGCCCAGGAAAGTGTGGAATGCTCTGCAGGGGCAAGAGAAAGTGCAATGAGTGATATAAAGCAAGGTTGATGATAAGGATAGAGAGTTGGGTGTGGTTCAAACCAAACAGGGTGACCATACAGTTATCATCCAAACTAACACACAGCAGAGCATAAATGTGGGCAATTTTAATAATAATTCCAGGATAACAGGCATAAATCAGGACTGTCCGTTGAAAATGAGAGAATTGAAAGAGAGGAAAGCCTATTAGAAAATTATTGCAGAAACTCGATGAGATATAAAAACTTATAAGAAATAGATACATTCAAACTAATAAATCTTGAGATTAGAAGATAAGGTATGGAATTGCATTATAGAATGCAAGAATGTCATGGTGGAGGAGGGAGAGTAGGTAAAAATAACCTTCTCCTCTCTCCTCTTTGTCAGGAAACCTGCCCTGCCTTATAGCTGGGAATAAATGAATCATCTCTATGGTCCAGCCTAATTAACACGTGACCTCATTCATTAAAGAAGAAAAATGAATATTATGCATCAACACTGGCGCACCAGTGAGCACTTCAAATCAATGTTTCTCCATGTGTCAGTTTTGCTCCATGAAGTATTTGGGTAAGTGGAAATATTTGTCCAAGAAATGTAATTAGCAGGACCCCCCGCAGGTTTCAGATGCTCATAATATCCCCCTAATTTTCAAGAAATCGCAGTTTATTTTAGCATAGGAATCAACAGCATTCACAACTAGAGTTGATGCTAATTTCAGAGGCAAAGACAGCTTCAAGGTTAATGTATCCAATCTGTTTTGCTCATCTGTTTCTATCTAAATCTTTGCTACAACTTAAGAGCTGAAAATAAGAGATTTTTATGATGAAATATCGAGCTTCTGTTACTAAGGTCACAGACAGTCCATCTCAGTCTCCCTCTTCTCTCTCTTTCTTCTCTCTCTCTCTCTCTCTCTCTCTCTCTCTCTCTCTGATAGGGTTGCCTTCAGCCCAAGAAGAGAGAGAAAATACCTGCTTTAACCCATTCCATCTGCCCTCTCAGGGCTGTCTGACTGCTTTTGCAGGGCCTAGTCATGTCTGAGGTAATTGGAGTAAACCTGGATTCTATCATCAGAGTGAACAATTCTTTAAGAGCCTAGTATCAGTGACCTAAAGAGAAATAAGAGCAACACATGAGAAACCATTTCTTACTAAGGTGTAACCATGAAATACGCTGCCCTACCCCACCCAGCACTTGTCAGAAAGATTTACATCTTTTTTTAATGAGAGGGAAATCCAAAGTAAAGGAGTAAATTTCAAATTTCCAATGGAGAATATCAAACAAGGCGGAGCTGAGTGGAAAATTATACACACACATGCATAGTTATACACACATATGTGTATATATATATGTATATATATATGTATGTATATATATGTATAATGAATAGAGAGCAAGAGCACAGATGCCATCAGCTAACATGATCTTTTAAAAAATGTGATTTCATTGTCTACTGCTCTGGAGCTCCTGTACCTGCTGCCAGGTAAATGGGAATGGGAAAGACAGACGTGCTCTTAACCCTAAGGGAGCTTATGGTTTCTTGAAGTCTTGTCTATTACATAAGCAGATAAATAGGTACTTTTTATTTTTATAAGTAAAAAAGAACAGGATTCAAAAGAAGAAATTAAAGGTGGTGCAAGGGAACTTACTTTAGCCTGATTGGTGAAGATTGGCTTCAGGTACGGTAAGGTGAGAGGATACGGTAAGGTGAGAGCCAGGATAGGGTAAGGATACGGTAAGGTGAGAGCCAGGATGAGGAGTAGCGATGACAAATTTGAGGAAGGCCATCTCACTCGTCACATTTTGCCATATTTCCTTCCCATCATCTCTGCACGCACATGGGTTGAGGTGTTACCGTTTAGAGCATCTTTTTATACACTGCTTTCCCCCTTCCACTTAGTATTTTCACTAAGAGAAACTTCTCATGTTGCAATCATCGTAAACATTCTCAGTGGTTGTTCAATATTCCCTCATACATCTCTTCTTAATTTGCCAAACTATTTAGGACATTCAGGTTGCTTCTACTTTTCCTTTCTTATGAACAACAGTTTGGTGACTGTCTTAGTAGATACACAATTTTATTTCAGGTTATTCCCTAGGATAGAATCCTAGAATTGGAATTACTGAGTAGAGAGTAGGAACATTAAGTGCCTGGTACATATTGCTATTACTGTATTTGAGTGATCATCCCAAAATACACTTATCAAAATTGTTATGAGTCTAAATTGTTTTTATTAAAAGGGTGAATGTATCCAGTCTAGCTTCGATGGGCAACACGGTTGGTTCCATGTTTTTGCTATTGTGAATAGAGCTGCAACAAACATACATGTGCAGGTATCTTTTTTGTAGAATAACTTGAGCTCCTCTGGGCATATTTCCAATAGGGGGATTGCTGGGTCATATGGAAGGTCAATTTCTAGTTCTTTCAGAAATCTCCAGACTGGTTTCCAGAGAGGTTGTACAAGTTTGCATTCCCACCAGCAGTGGAGAAGCGTTCCTTTTTCTCCACATCCTCGCCAGCATCTGTTGTTGTTTGTTTTATTAATGAATGTGGAAGCGTTCATCTTATTTGCATTGGTTTGATGTCTTGCAATGTTGACCGGCCCTTGATGCCAACTGACATACCTTGGCAGCAGCTGTTCCCGAGGGGCTGGCTTGAGGATTCGCCAGACAGCAGTTACACACAGTGGCTCGAGTTCACCTGTGGGACAGAGCCTTAAAATTCCAACCCTCCCCAGCGCATTGCAACGGCTCCCAGAGCCAAAAAAGGACTCTCCGCAAGGTGAAATTCTGCATTGCCCATATCGCTCTTGTCACATCTGGGGAACTTCAGAAAGCCTGGTCTCCACTTGCCTTTGAGAGACATTTCTAGAAGGTCATAGTTTCAGGGGAGCAGACACAGAAGACACCTTGGATGGTCACAAGTGGGAACTCATGTTTCACCCCAGTTCTCACAAGTTCCTGAGCTCTGATTCTCTCTCTCCTCAGGGAAAGCCCCTCTACAGTCCTTGCCTGAGAAGTGTAGTTGAAGTCACTGCCAACCCAAAATCTACTTAAGACTTGCCCGTGGCACCATTGAGAAGAGTGAGTGTCATTTTCCCCACCCCTCAGACCTACAGAGTCACGGTGTGAATCTGGAATTCTGAAATCTGCAATTCAAAATATTCCCAGTAGAGGTTGGTGTGTACCTTCTTAAGATTCACTGAAAACTGGATATGGTGGCTCACACCTAAAATCCCCACACTTTGGGAGGCCAAGGCAGGAAGATCTCTTGAGGTCAGGATGTGACGCCAGTCGGGGCAACATAGCAAGACTCTATCTCTACAAAATATTAAAACGTTAGTCAGACTTGGCGGCCCACACCTGTAGTCCCAGCTACTTAGAAGGCTGGCATGAGAGGGTCAATTGCACCGAGGAAATGGAGGCTGTAGTGAGCTGTGATCACGCCACAGCCTGGACAACAGAGCCAGACCCTGTCTCTAAACAATATAAATAAATCAATTGATTTAAGAGTCAACCTTTATTCTTTAAAGGCTTGGGGATTTTCACTCCAAGAAATAGGCTATGCATCCATCCGCAAGCATCAAGTCAGTTTTTCTTCTTTGCCGCTCTTGAAACTCTGTGTAAATAGATCCCAGCAGACCCAATCCACCATCATTCTACACAAGCCTAAGCTGCAAAGATACCCAGTTTAGGATCTTGGGAAGTCCTCCTTATACAACAAGGAAGTTCCATATACAATCACCCAGGGAAAGTCAGCCAGGAGAGTCCAAAGATCTTTTTTCCCAATTATCTGAATAATCAATACAAAGTCAAACTAGGATATGATTTGGCTGTCTTAAATTGAAAATATATGTTATCAAAGTTAATCTGACTTTGGGGTGAAAGAACACAAACAAACATTGCCCCAAAATCATGATCGGAGACATGAAAATGACTCTTGTTCTCCCGTCGGTAGCTTGTTCCTTCAATCAATAGCTCCTTCAAAGAAGAAGCTTTATCAGCTAGCATGTAACATATTCTCTTTTATACAGTGATGAAAGAATTTGATTGTGTGCTCCATTGTACAAAGTTCACAAAAACATTTAAGCGTTATCTTTGATCAATGCCCGGTATTGGCAGAGAATTTCGTATTGCCTGAAGGGTGTCTTGATTGCCTTATTAACAGGCCAAAGAACCATTTATAAATCCTGCTGAAAAACACATCAGATGTTGGAAGGCACCGCTGAAGACAGCAGATACTATAAATGGAAAATCAATATTTGAGCTCCAAACAAAAAGGAGGTTAGTATTAACTACTACTGCATACGTTGTTTAAAAACTTTTGTTTCCAGCCTTCCAGTTAATACTGGTTCCCAAATTAGACATACTGCTCTGCTTTATTTTGAGCAGGTTACTTGCTCAAGGGAGAACCTTGCTGTGGGTGGCTGGTGACACGGCGCCGTCTTCCCTTAGTCTTCCGGCTGCACGTATCCACAAGTGGGTGGCCGTTCAGGACAAAGTCCAGAGGCACATCTTAACCCTCCCAGACCAGCCCCACCTTCCACTGGCATCCTTATTTCCACCTTCCCTACAAACCAGCGGGAACTCCCATATGAAGCAATCCCAATTTTATTTAGAAACTTAACGAGTTTTTCTCTTCTTCCCTTCGGCCTTTTTCCACAAAGGATTTGAAGCAAGCCAGGACACATCGTAAACCCATGAGGTCTTCCGTAACCACTGCTATGCCCCGTCCTACTTTTCATTGAAACTATTATCACTTACCACGTATCCTGATTTACCCAGTATCATAACTATGTCACATTGATAAAGAGATTTTCAAAACTCTAAGCCCTAAATTCCCAATTATTTTTGGGGGAGTGAGAGTCTCACTATGTCGCCCAGGCTGGAGTGCAGTGGCATGTTCACAGCCACCCAAGCCTCGACCTGCTGGGTTCAGGGAATCCTTCTGCCCCAGCCTTCCAAGTAGCCGGAACTACAGGCATGCACCACAATGCCTGGCTAATTTTTTTGAATCATTGTAGAGATGAGGTCTCGCCAAGTGGCCCAGGATGGTCTCAAACTCATGAGCTCAGGCAGTCCTCTCATCTCGACCTCCCAAAGTACTGGGATTATAGGCATGAGCCACCATGCCCAGCCTCTCAAATATGGATTATAAATTCCTTAGGTGTTGGGTTGCACCTATACCGTTCTTCTTCATCAAACTCTGTGTACGTAGTAGCTTTTAATGTCTGAAAATTAATAATAATAAGATAATAGCCGTTACCTTTTTATTATACATCTATTAAGTTCCAAACACTTTTTTATTGTTTATTTTAGAATTGCAGGGTACATGTGAGAATTTGTTACATAAGTATATTACTTGAAGGTGAGGTTCAGTAGTGGGCATGGTACCCAGTGAGTGATTTTGCATCTCTTATCTCTCCTCCGTTTTTCTTGAACATGCCTAGTATCCATTGTTCTCATCCTTAGGCCTGTGAATGCCAAATGTCTAGTGCCTACTTATGAGTGAGAGCATGCAGTATCCGAGTTTTTTTATTCTGTGATAACTCACTTACCACGGTGGCCTCTGGCAGCCTCCATGTTGCTACAAAGGACATGATTTTGTTCTTCTTTATGACTGTACAGTATACCGCAGTGTATATGTACCACATTTTCTTTATCCAGTCCACCTTCAACGGGCATCTGCATTGGTTCCGTGTTTTTGCTATGGTGAATAATGCTGCAATAAACATACAAGCACAGGTGTTTTTTTGCCAAAGTGATCTGTGTTACTTTGGGTATAGTCCCAAAGTGAGATTGCTGGTCAAAAGTGTAACTCTATTTTTACTTCTTTGAGAAATCTCCAAACTGCCTTCCACAAAGGTTGAACTAACTTGCATTCTTACCAACAGTGTTCCCTTTTCTCAGCAGCCTCACCAACACCTGTTGCTTTTTGACTTTTTAATAATAGCTATCCTAACTGGTGTGAGATGGTATCTCATTGTAGTTTTGATTAGATTCAGATTTCTCTGCTGATTACTGATTCTGAGGGGTTTTTTTGGGGGGGGGTTGTATGTTTGTTGGCTGCTTGTATGTCTCCCTTTGAAAAGTGTCTGTTCAGGTCCATTGCCCACTGTTTAGTGGGGTTCTTTTGTTTTGTTTCCTGTCAATTCAGATCCTAGGTGTTAGGTCTTTGTTGGATGCATAGTTGGCAAGAACTTTTTCTCATTCTGTGGGTTGTCTCTTTATTCTGTCAATGGTTTCTTTTGCTGTGCAGGAACATTTTAGCTTGATAAAGTCCCACCTGTCAATATTAGCTTTTGCTGCGTTTGCTTTTGAAGACTTAACAATTGCCTAGGCTTATGTCCCTAGCTTTTCTTCTAGGATTCTTCTGGTTTGAGATCTCACATTTAAGTCCTTGATCTGTTTTGAGTTAGTTTTTGTATATGGTGACAGGCAGAGGTCCAGTTTCATTTTTTTGCATATGGTTAGCCCGTTTACCCAGTACCATCTGCCAAATATGGTTTCATATCCTCAGTGTTTGCTTTTGTCAGCTTTGTCAAAGATGAGTTGGTTGAAGGTCTGCAGTTTTATTTCTGGGTTCTCTATGCTGTTCCATTGGTGTACTTGTCTCTTTTTGTACCAGTACCATGCTGTTTTGATTACTGTAGCCTTGTAGTAAACATTAAAGCCTGGGAATGTGATATTACAAGCTTTGTTCTGTTTACTAGGGATTGCTTTAGGTACTCATGCTCTTTTTTGCTTCTATATTAATTTAAGCATTGTCTTTTCTAGGTTTGTGAAAAATGTTGCTGATAGTTTGATTCTGTAATGCATCTGTTAAATGTCAGACACTTTTTAAAGCACTTTGCACATGTCATTTTCGTTAATAACCACAATGCTTTTTATCATTTTTTACCATTCTCCAGGTGAAGAGCATGAGTACAAATAACAGAACTTACACAGTACCTACCTTCAGCTTGTTGAATGCTATACGGTGAGACAGTTCTTGAACCAAAGCAGACTGAGAAAATACAGATGCACACAGCCTCACTTCCTCTCCTCCAAGTCAAAATGTCTAAAGAGGGAAAACATGTCAGAACTCAAGCCTGCATGTGAGCCCAGCTTTTATGGTAAGAAATAATAAAGAAGGTAGACACTTCAGTTGATCATTTGTGTTTTGGAAGAAAATACAAGTCTTCACTAAATATTGAGTTTAGTCAAATATTCTCTCTTTCTTCTAATAAAATTTCACTTCATTCCTTCTTTTCTTATGGATTCATTTTTTTTAAAACATCAACTGAGCACCTACCATGATACAGGTTTAATGTTAAGCTATAAGTCAAGATTTCAGTCTTTCTGGAGCAATAAACATGGAAGAAAGTAAAATCTGATAAAAAGAGAGACATACAAAGACCAGAGAATGAGAAAGGAAAGAATAAGTTAATGCTGGTGAAGACAAGGAAGCTTCCATAAAGAGGTCATGCCTAAGTGGGTTCCGGAAAGACAGTAAGTTTGCTTTGTAAAGTTTACAGAGAAGGGTTTGCTGGAAACAAATTTGCATGTCCAGTTGCTGTGGGTATGCTGGCCACCCATAGAATTCAGTGGCACGCCCGTATCCAGGCATTTCCATCATTTCTACTCATAAGACAGGGTGCTTTCTCTGGCTTTGTTTGAATAAGTAGTATTCAAAGTGTTGGAGGGCAAACATTCATATTTATGCTGTATTTAACTTTTCATTAATAATAAATTCAGGTGAAGTAGCATTGTTATTAATATTGATCAACGTTCCAATTGAAAGCACAGATGTCAGGGATTTTTTTAAATAGATTCAGTTATATTTAATAGTGGTGTTGATGAGAGGAAACCTAATGAAAACCAACAGATGGTCTATTTAATATTGCTCTTGGCTTTGAAACATGTGCCAAATGTGATACACACAAGGACTTGACAGGGCTGTTACTGGAAGCCTTTAATTACAACTATTTGCACTCGTGGGCCTGCTGAAATTGCTAAAATAACACTGCGACTCAAAAGACTGGCCTAGCCAGAATTTAAATAATACCTGTTTTGTGATATTTGTTTGAGACATTGTATTTCTAAATGACCTCTGTAGTCAGTTTTCCTGACAATTTGTGTGTGGGGAGGAGGAAGTTGTGTATGTGTGTGTGTGTATACTTCATTGTTGCTTGTTTTCTGTCTCTCTCTCTTTCTCTTTCTTTTCTCTTTCTTTTCCTTTCTTTTTTTTTGGTCAAAGAATTGGAGCCAGTGGCAGGATCAGCTCAGGTGGCCCACTCCCATATCAACATACTCAATCTAGAATGTTGAACTCCATCTACAAGGTCAAGAAGAGTTGTGGATTTTTTTTTCTATCAGGGTTAACTCAATTACAGAGAGAGTTCAACTGAGTTAAACTACCAAAGCAATGAGCAATTAACCAATAATAATAATAATGACAATATCAATGACCTCTATTATGAACTGTGCTAGTCATTTGGAAAATATTACCACCACCACTTCTCACAAAAACAGGAAATATAGAGATGAGGACATGAAAGTCGAGAAGGGATCAATGTCAGGCCAAGGTTACACAGCTCGTAAGTGGTAAACCAGGCAGGCTAAGTAAGCAATAAAAGAAAGGCTGGTAAATTCAGGCAGGATGGTATGTTACAAAAGAGTCAGCAAGAAGAAGGAGGAAGAGGAGGAGAAAGAGAGGTGGAGGGGGAGAAGCTAGGGTGTACCCCAAAGGAGAAAATCCTCTATTTAATTACTTGAGAAAGAAGATGGCAAGAAAAGCCCAGGTTTCTCATGCCACTCTGCATCTGGTTGCTAGAGTCTGGGGCAGAAGAAGGTCTACAGCATTGCAATGGGGAGAGATCGCAAAGAAGGAGCCTAAAGCAGTGCAGATCTAGGGGTGACTTAAAAAATTATTCACCTGCCGGGTGAAGTGCCCCAGCTTCTCAGAGGCCTGCTGGCTGCCCTCTGGCTCGTGGGAAGCCCACTGGGGTAGGGACATTAGCAGGAATGTCAATAGTACAGAGAGAATTATGTGACTGAGCTTAGAACACCCGTATGAAGAAACCTCTTCTGGGGAGCCTCATGAGAAATACTGCAGCGTGCCAATCTGAGCACTCCCCAGAGCGCTCCAGAAAATAGTCATCCCTCCCCCTTCCTGTATGATGGCCCCTTCATCTGAAAGGAAGCTCCAAATTAGATTAGGAGCAAATCTAATCCTTTTAGGTTAACTAAAAGGATAAAGAGTAATCTATTTTTTGGAAAGTTTATAGAGTATTGCTTTAAAGATTATGTTATTTACTGCATAGAAGAACAACTGTAGTGGATCCCAGGATGAGGTTTTTAAGACCGCATTCTTTTAACAAAATGAACATAGAAATCCTCGAAAAAAACATAACCCAAAGGAATTTACCACTTGAAAATTAAAAAATATCCGTCTTAAAAACCTAGGCTCAAAAAGAAACTTTAAGGCATATTTGCATACTTAAAAATTCATTTAGTCATGCAAAAACAAATGTGCTTCAGAGCCTAGACAACGCAGGAATGACTTTTTTAAAAGACATTGTTTTATATCCCAATATGCATATATAAATAGCATAGTGCTGAGAGGACATTGTTTATTATTAAAAATACTTATTAGTAGTAGTATTACTATTTGTAAAAATGAAGAGGAGAAAAGATGGAGAAAAATAATAGAAGAAACTAATATATTCTAGGAAAAGGAACTGACAGAGATAAACTTGAGGTTAGTTAACTAACACATACTTTATTAAAAGGAAAGTTTTGATAAGACCTAGCCCTTTAAAAAAAATCTGCGACTTCCTGGCAACCCTGACCAAAACATAAAGAGACAAAATTAAAGTACCTAATATCAAGAATGAGGAAGCTCCAAACTATAAATAAAGTGCCAGTCATAGAAGACTATATGTTCAACTCTATGGAATATAAACTAAACATTTTTAAAGAAATCTGATATTTTCCTGAAAATATACACTTCTAAGTTTAACCCATTTTAAGAAAAAATTAGTAGATTACAATGTTCTACCACCTAAAAAACTGCAACATATAGAAGAATTTTATAGCTGAGTTCTAAATAACTTTCTAGATATCAGGAGCAGTCTTGGCAGCAAAATTATTATCTTCATCAGTTCAGGCTGCCATAACAAAATGCCACAGATTGGGTAGTTTAAACAACAGAAACTCATTTTCTCACAATAATGAGGGCTGGAGTGTCAAGATTCTGGCCGACTCAGTTTCTGGTGAGGGCTCTTTTCCTGGCTTGCGAATGTCTGCCTCCTCACTGTGCACTCACACAGCCCTCAGAGGGGAAGCCTGAGGCCTTATAACACCTTCGTGTCCCCTTGTTTCTCAGACTTTTCCCCTCCTCATCTCCTTCATACTCCTTCCTTCCAAACCATAGCACTCACTTTGCTATTCCTGAGGAACACAAGGAACATTGCTAATTGGGACTTTTCAGTATGTGCCTCTACCTTGAATGTGTTTCTTCAGTTCCTCCAAACCTGCTCAAATGTCTTCTCAAGATGTGCACCTCTGACCACTTCTTGTAAAATTGCATACCTGCACCACCACACACACACATACCACCCACACACTACACATGTATACAAGCACATTATTAAACACACACCACATACATACCACACACACCATACAGACATACACACCACATGCACAAGACACAGATACACACACACCACATACACACCATACCTACACACAAACACAAATACACACACACACACTCCTAATCCTCCTTACCTTGTTCTACCTTTTCTTTTTTTCCATAATATTATCCTCTTCTGATTTACTATAGAATTTATAAATTTGTTTGTTTAATTTCTCAATCATCTATCACTTGACTATCCAAGAATGTAAACTCTATAACAGCAGGAACGTTTAACTCAGGGGTCCTCAAACTTTTAAAACAGGGGGCCAGTTCACTGTCCCTCAGATCGTTGGAGGAGTGGACTATAGTTTAAAAAACCATTTGCACTAGCACTGAGCGCTGACTATTTGCGTTATCACGGTGATGCAACCCCCCCTAGAAATCACCCCCAACCAACTAACCAACTTCAAAAAAAAAAAAGGCTCTCCTAACTTCAAAAAAAAGGCTCTCCTAACTTCAAAAAAAAAGGCGCCCCCATCTGCAAAAAAAAAAGTAGACCTCCTAACTTCAGGAAAAAAAGGCCCCCTTAACCGCAAAAAAAGGCCCCACTAACTGCAAAATTAAAAAAAAATAGACCTCCTAACTTCAAAAAAAAATAAATTCTAACATATTCTTACCTCGGTCCTCAGGCAGCAGCAGGCTCTGCACAGGCAAGCTCGTACCCGAGACTGAGCGGAGGCGTCGAGAGACAGAGAGAAGGAGGGAGTCGGGGAGTGCGACGCACATTCCACACGTGCGGCTCGGACCAGTCGGCTGCTCGGCAGCAGCAGCCACAACACCCGGTGGGCCGAATAAATGTCCTCGGCGGGCTGCATGTGGCCCGCGGGCCGTAGTTTGAGGACCCCTGGTTTAAATGTTTGACACATTTGATTCGGACACATCTCAACTGCCTAGAACAGACTCTGGTATAGATAAGAGTGTGCTAGTAAATGTTTACCGAGCAGCCCTGGGGTGGGTAGCATGTGTTAATTACAAAACTTAAGGGCTATCACCTTGACAGATTTCTAGCAAACAAATCAACACTGACATTGCACATGGACTTGGAAAGAGTTATTTCCAGTCAGCTGACATGAGCCAATACAAGCCTGCTCTAGCACATAGTGGGTTCTCAGTAAATATTTGCTAAGTGAACAAATGCTAAGCCTTACAATAACTGTAAAAATGAAAATTAAAACAAGATACACTTTTCACAAATCCAGATTGCAAATATAGATGACTTCAGAACCAATGGCTCAGCAATCTTCCTTTTAGAAACTGGTTTCATGTAAATAGAAATGTCACTATCCAAAGGAGGTAGGTATCTGTTTACAGCAGCACTGATTGTAATAGCAAAAAACTGGAAATAGTTTAAATACCACAGAAGTTCCAAAGACGGTAGGTCAGAATCCCAGCAGGACCTCCAAAATGGTAGGTCACTCCAATGGAGTGGTTTGTGATTCTGTGCCACACAAAAGATGCAAAGGATTTCACAGCAGTTAGATAGAAACATAAAGTCTATTTAGAAAGGAAATTAGAAAGCCTCCCACAACAACCACTGGGGAAAGGAGAACCTATTCAGTAAACGATGCTGATAAAACTGGCTGACCACATGCAGAAGATTGAAGCAGGACCTCTACCTTTCACCATACACAAAAATTAACTCTAAATGGACCAAAGACCTAAACATAAAACCTCAAACTATAAGAATCTTAGAAAACACAGGAGACACCCTTATGGGAAATTGGAATGGGCAACCAGTTCCTATTCAGAACCCTAAATGCCCATACCTTAAAAAATAAGATAGACAAGCGGGACCTCATCAAACTAACGAGCTTCTGCAAAGCAAAAGAAACCATCAAGAGAGCGGGGACACAGCCTACAGAATGGGAAAAAGTATTTGCCAACTGTATCTCTGACAAAGGCCTAACATCTAGGGTCTACAAGGAACTCAAATGCACTGGAGGGAAAAAAACAAACAGCCCCTTTAAAAAGTGGACAAAAGACATGACTAGAACTTCTCAAACGAGGATATATGGGCAGCCAGCAGACACATGAAAAAGTGCTCAGCCTCACTCATCATCAGAGAAATGCAAATTCAAACCACACTGAGATACCACCTAAGAACAGTAAGAATGGCCATCATTAAGAAAACAAACAACAACACATGCTGGCAAGGATGCATAAAAAAAGAAATGCTTCTACACTGTTGGTGAGAATGCAAACTAGTGCAACCTCTCTGGAAGAGAGTGTGGCAATTTCTGGAAGAACTAGAAATTGACCTTCTATATGACCCAGCAATTCCTCTACTGGGAATATACCTGAGGAGCTCAAATCATTCTACAAAAAAAATGCCTGAACATATAGGTTTGTTGCAGCTGTATTCACAATAGCAAAAACATGGAACCAACCATGTTGCCCATCGAAGCTGGACTGGAAAAAAAAAATCTGGTACATATGCACAATGGAATATTATGCAGTCATTAAAAAAAGCAAACATGGACTTCACAGCAACTTGGATGGATTTGGAGTCAATCATACTCAGTGATCCATCACAGAAACAAAGAACAGAGTACCATGTGTTCTCACTCATAAGCGGTCCTTAAACAATTATAATACTATAAGAAAGGGACTGGCAGTAGTGGGAAACTGTCAGGGGAGGTGGGTGGGATTGGCAATTAAGGGAAACTGCTAGGGGAGGGAGGGGCATACCTCATCAACAAGTGTACCTGCATAATCAACGTTTGTATATCTAACCCTGAATTGTACCCCACATCTTTATAATAAAGAAAAAAAAGTAGTGCAGAGATGCTTCAAAGCAACAACAAAAGTTACCTTCTTCAACACTCTGACCAGTGTTGAAACAGAAGCAATCTTTCATAGACATTTAAAATAGATCTATGCCAGTTTTTGCTAATGGGAAACAAGACAGGGAGATAACATTGTTTCTATTGTTTTGTTACACATATTTGGTGGGAAATTGTTTAAATGTAAAAAAACATATTTTCTCTTTTTTTAAAAAAAGAAAGTAAATTAGAGAGACAGAGAGAAGAGATTCATGTCCACAAGGTAGGGGAGAGTGCCAAAGCTAGAAAACATGGAGATTATAACTCCAAGAGCCACGTGGGCCAGGCCAGAGTTTTAGCAGAGCAATGGCAAATAGCTGCTTGAGGTTGAATGCTTTTAAACCTTCCTTTGATGGGGTCAGGTTGTTAAGGTAATTGGATGGTGGTCTTTTTCATGGCATCACTCAGAGAACAGGTGAGCACAGGTATTGACTTCAGGGGATAGACGGCAAGCAGAAGGATGGGTTAGTCACATGATTGCTGCCATGGTGATGGGATCTGTGTCAAGAAGATCAAGAGCTGATTAGGTTAATGTGTCTCATACAAACACTTAGAATAGAAAAACTAATTAGTAAAAATCAAGCTGGGGAGGGTTGTAAAACAATTATCAATAGCTACCTCTGAGAGTGCGAAGAGAATTTTATATATATATATAATATATATATATAAATATACTTTTCATTTGCACGGTCAGAAAAAGTGTTAAAAACACTTAATTTAGAATGAAATGTAAAACAAATGTATATGAATCTTCATACTGTTTTCCTTACATGCCCTAAAAAAGGTTAAAAGTGTTTTATAATACTCTCGGGAATGCCCAGAATAGAATGGTTTTCCCTCTATTGAGAATTTTATCTGTAAAGTCTCTCCTCAGCAAATGGATCTTGTTAAATTACTTTCAAATTATGCTTCCCATCCTCTTTCTCACTCTATTATTCTTAGACCCCTTACACCCTTTTCACTATAGCAGCTGCATAGCTCATGTCTTCTTGGCTTTGCAGTACAAAAAGCTTTCAACAGAATGACTCTTGGCTTGAGACAACTGAATGTCAGCTTCCCATCGTTACCTCAAAAATAAAACTCAAAACTGTATTTCCAAAAGGGATAGAAAAGAAGACTTTTATAGAGAGAGTACTTAATAACACAGCCACCATGTTGAGACCCCAAATCTGTAGGTAAATGATAATGTCAAGGTCAAAACTTAATGAGTTTGGCACAATTGAGAATTTAATGTCTAAAACATCTAAATATTGAAGGGTACAAGATAAAAGTGCTCAGATATATAGGCCATACTAAGGAGAGTGGATGATACTCCAGGGGAAATAAAAAGTCATAAATGGGTTTTGTATAGTTAAAAGATTATTTTGGCTGCCATCTAGATGGAGAGTCAATTTCAAGGGGGGGGAATAGAGGCAGAGATTCCCAGGTTGCAGCCGTCCACCAGGAGGTGATACGGGCTTGAATACGGCTAGAAATAGACAGTTGTCAAACATCCCCTAGAGCACTTTCAGCATCCAATGATGGATCGAATGTGGTGGGAAGGCAAAAATACGAATCAAAGATGATCCAACATGCCATCACTTCATTCCCAATGCCTTGGGTTCTCTGACATGCAGATGTCTGTCAGAGAACCCAGCAGCAGGGACTGAGCAGGTAGCCCTATTCTCAAAAGCAACAAACTGAAAAAGTTTCGCGCCTGTAAATGAGAGAAACACCCCCAGAAAAGATAAGATAAAAACCACAAAAAATTCCTAACACCGGATAAACCCCTTTCGGGGCCCCTCTGTTTCTAGAGAGCTTTGTTGCTTAATAAACTCCTTCTTTCACTTAAAAAAAAAGAAAAAGCAAAAGTTTAGTGCCAGAGAAGGAAAACTAGGAGAGCAAAGGGCTACAAAAAGCAAAAAATAGAGTGTTTCAGAGGGGGAGGTTAGCTGTGTCCGAAGCTGCTTAGAAGTCATGGAAGATGAGGACCAAAAATGGCACTGGTTTTGTCAGGAGGAAGTTAAGTGTACCCTTGACCCAGTAGTTGGAGTATAGTTGAGTGAAATCAAGAAGAAAGGGTGTAAGTGAGTAAGAGAGCAGTAGTTGCAGCAACTTTGGGGGCAAGATTTGTTGAAAAGAAAAACAGAGACATGGAGCAATAGATCAGAGTATGGGATGGGATGAAGCGCTTGTTTATACATTAATGGAAATGATCCATAGAGGGAAAAAAACGAAAGATGCAAGAGAGAGAGGAGAAACTGCAGGAGCAAATCCGCAAGTGTGGAAGAAAAACCCAAGCCAGGGAACAGGTGAAAGGGTTGATCTATGGTCCAGGTCACCCACACCAACAGGAGAGGCACAGAGAGCAGTCACAGCAGAAAACTGGGCAGAAGAGAGACGGGACTTCCCAACTAGTACTTTTCCCATTGAAATGGAAAGCAGGGTCTCATGTGGAGAGGAGGAGGTGGACAGCAAAGAGAAGTGTCGAGAAATCATTTTAGAAAGTGGAAGAGCAAATTCTTATAACAGGAAAGTGTGCCGGTTCGAGATGAGGCAATTGGGCAGTGTTGATTATACTCAACGTCTGATTGACCCACATCCTTGTGTGGATCTCTGCGAGTACATTGGACAGACAGCAGAAGGCATTTTTAGCTCCATTTTAAAAGCAAGAAATACAAAGCTCACAGATGCTGAGCAGCTTACCAAGCCACAGTGCCACTTCAACATAAATGACGAAGCCAGGATTAAGTGCATGTGTGTCTGACTTCAAAGCTCTTTAAATAAATAATAAAAAAAAATACTAATATCTGCTTCTTGTCTTCTACCAAAGTACTTGGAAAAGTATGGAAATGGTAAAGGAGTGTATTTCTTTTTAAGGCTAATTCCAAGGTCATAACAAATGCACTTCAGCAGAAATGAGAAGGGAAGCTATGAAAAGCAAAAAATGGAGTGTCCATCCATTGTTACCTCTTGGTAAGCAATAATCTCATTACATATTGATGACTCTGAAATCTGTGTTCAAACTTCATTTTTCGTAGAATTTCTTATCATATTTGCTTAGTAGCAATGAGATACGATGATAATCTATAAAAAATGGTCGCAAGAAAGACACTCTAGAAGCTTGGCGATTTTTATTCAAAATAAATTCCTATGCACCAACCAATTAATAAAACGAGCAGTGATCATGGCCTTCAGTAACAAAAACACACCCAGAGTCTAGCAGCAAAACAGTGTCAAAGAAAACAGATGTCCTGTGGGAAATGTCTTTAAAAGCTCATCACCTTATAAATCAACCTGAAAAAGCCAAACACGGCAATAAACATGCAAAAAGTCTAAATGCGACTCTTGAAAAAGTAATGCAGGAAAATAGCATTTCTTTTCTACTTAACAAAACAAAGGACAACAAAAATAGTGGATTGCATTGGACAATTGATGCCAAACAAGTCTAATCGTTTGTGGATAAGGTTGCAGGATCAGTAGATGAAACAAGGGCAACAGCAAATGTGCACATTTGTTTGTGATTGTGTGTAAGTGTGCACATGTGTACTATACAAAACTGCATATAATCATATATTTTCATATATTTGTAGCATGTGAGTTATAGTTATGAAAGCCTACAACGATTTAATTGAAGTAAATCTTATAGGCACACAACCAGATTAGTTTAAACATACTTAAAAGACCACTAACATGAGACATTGTAACACAGGGGAAAACCACAGAAGTATTTTATTTGGTCACTCAGATGTGAGGCCTTCAATAACAATCCAGAAACTTGGGAGTATGTTATATATTTTTAACTTGTAATATGAAACATGGATTTTCTTAGGAGTAGAAATTTAACACTCAAAAGAATTAAGTAAGTCAAGAAATGCAGACAAGCCATATCCAATAAAGACTAACTCAGAGAAATGATAGATGTATAAATGCATAAACTTATAAATGTTCTGAGTCAACCGTCTTGATGAGTCCAGACCATTCATTAATAAATAATCTTAGACATAAAGTGACAACATCATTTAAGCTTATGGAAATAATAATAAAATAGCCATTATTTATCAACTTCCCACACTATGACTTATGCTATCAGGCTCTTTAAAATATCCTCTCATGTAATGAAATAGCTGCATCATTCCCATTTGACAGGTAAAGAAACAGAGGCACAGAGAACTTGAGCTGAAGCATGTGTTGGAGTCGGAGATCTGGAAAGTGGTGAGATGAGATTAAACGCTTCCCAAACTCTTGGTTATTTCCACCTTTCTTCTCCGGCACCCCTGAGGCAGGTAACCATTCCTGACGCTTGCGGGCCTGGCCTGCTGCCCCCATTTTGCCAGTTCCATCATCACTGCTACAAAGTTGCCATGCTCTCCGCCCTCCTTTATCAGGGTTTAGGACTAACTAGAAGAGCAAAACCCCCAAAACAGAGCCCTATGCAGCTTTGCACCTCCGCATCCCCTGCCCTGCACTCCGAGTCCACACTCGCTCCCAGTCAGCTTCCTAGTGCCCTGTAGTCTTCTTTTTATCCAGGTTATTTCTGTGTACGCGTAAGTACTTGTGTGTCCATATGCATATGTATGTGTGTACTGGTGTATGCATGCTTGTATGCGTCCGTATGTGCTTTTGTGTGCGTGCGTGTGTGTGTGTGTGTGTGTGTGTGTGCATGAGTTTGTACTGGAAGACAGGATGAGCATCCGAGAGACAATGCAAATCAGTACAAATCCTTTTTACATTTAGAAGGGCCTAAATGTAAATTTGAATTTCAGCTCCATTGCTTACTAACTCTTGAACTACTTCTGGATCTTTCACTCCTGTGGTTCTTCATGGGGACAATTTTAGCCCAAGGGAGCATTTAACAATGCTTGGAGACCATTGTGGTTGTCCCAACTGGGTGGGGTGCTACTCACATTCAGGATGAAGGCCAGGATTCTGCTAAATATCATTCAGTGCACAGAGCAGCTCTGCCCAACAAAGACATGCCCTGCCTAGATGTCAGTAGTGCCAGGGTAGGGAATTCTGCTTCACTCTCCTTGACCCCTCAAGATGAAGGCATCTGCAAAGATCTTTTCTCTCACTCCACTCTCTGGGGGCCATCCTTCTAGTCTCGGGGCTTTGATTAACTCCTACTAGATTAAGTTTCAGGAAACATAGCCTTAGCCAAATTGCTTTTATTCTGAAATATGCGCTTGAAATCCAAGCACTTATGCCTGGTATTCCAGGTCTCCTTGGTTTTTCTGCAGGGGACTTTTGCAATCTTATTTTCTGTTGCTCCTCTCCCTACCAACTATGACAGGAACGCTAAAAAACTCACCATTCCCCTCATCCCATCTCTGCTTTCCAACCTCTGCACTGTTGCTGCAACTGGCCTCCCACCAAGAATGTTAGAAGAATCCTTAGGAGAAATGCATCCCTCACCAGCACACCTGTGGCACTCCATCCAAGCTTCTGCTCCCATGGCTCCCTGCTGCCACCCTTTTAATACAGTCATCCTGTGCATGTCCTGGTCATCCCTGGCACTGACCTGGGCTACAGCCCCCTCCTTGCCAGTCCCATGATCTAGGTTATATCTGTGTGTGCCTAAGCATAACACCCTTGTGCCAGACTTGACAGTCACCACTTGTCTTAGTCCATTCTGGCTACTATAACAAAATACAACATCCCACTATTTAAAATTCATCAATAGCTCACTATTGTCCATGTGATAAAAGTTCAGACTTCTCATTATAGACTTGATAGAAAGATCCAAGAATGTTTTTATTTTTTTATGTGGGAGACAGTGATAAATTTTTGTCAAACAAAGGAATGAAGTTAATTCATTTTAAATGGTTTTTAGAATAAAACAGAACGGGTATCAATATGTTTCTAAGTTCCTAGCACAAAAAAGTGCTTAGTGATTTTTTTAAAAATCTATGTATAAATTCACTGATCAGTTGGGTGAATTGATCAATTGCTAAAAACACCCACTATGATTTATATGATGACTCAGTTAAGTTTCACTGTATATCAACTTCCCTAAAATAATTGCAAATTAATGCAAGCTGAATATCTGCTGCAAAGGCCACATGCCATGAGACACCTACTAGTGTCATGGGTACAAGACCAATTCTTGGAAGGCGTCCACATCACAGTTTCCACTCTGTTACATCTATTTAAACTTATAGGTAAACCTGAGCTATATAATCCTTAGAAGGCCCCAAAGGGAAGCCTCTACTGTGAAAAAGATAAATGGCCATTTGCCAGGTTTTACTTGGATGCCTTAATTCAAAGACAGGCCAAGTAAGGCCATGCTTTAGAGCTGCTGTATCTGCATGTTCAGAACTCTAAAAAAAAAAAAAAATAGTACCGACCACTCATTTTCCCAGTCTGTAATTCCCTGTCCTGAGCTTTCAGTTGGATACCTCCTGAGAATGATTGTGAAATCCCCAGTGGTAAAGAAATTCATCCTAACAGGTCATTTCAACCAAGCAGGGCCAAATCTGGAGAGAAATGTCAGTGAACTAGATCCGGTTGGACCTTTGGCCCTTGTCTACCTCCTAGGGCACACTCCATGTGCTTTAAGCATACATACCTCCATCTTGTCCTCTACTATTCAAATTTCAATATGCCCTTTCTTTGGTGATCTAAGCTATGGCATGATCCCATTCATAGCATCATGTTGCTAGAATGCAAAATCTTATCTGGCCACAATTTGGTCGAAATTTGGAAGACCCATTTACAGTAAGATGTGAATGACAGTCTTGGAACCTAACCCAGGTGTTGTTTTGTTTTTAAAAAATTATTTGACCTACTGTTGTGTTAATTGCAGAAAAGAAATTTAGGTGACTTTAAAGCAGATATTTTGAACAAGAGGCATTCTCAACATTCTTTCAAACCCTGGTGCTAGAATCCACCAAACTAATTTTATGAACCTTAAAATGACTTAATCAGTGTGTTAATAAACCTTCCCAAGCATTCTCCCCATTCCTAACAAAGTGAACATCCCAAAATGCTAATCTCTCTGTATCATCCCACTATTTAAATCCATCAATATCTCACTATTGACTATGTGATAAAAGTTTAAACTCTCATTATAGAACAGAAGGTTCTTTTCAGTGAGGTTCCCACTAATGACACCTCTAAATATGTTCTGACATCTAGTTTCAACATACCAAGCAAATTCTCACATCCAGGCCTTGGACAAGTTGTGGTCCCTGCCTGCCTTGTGTCCACCTAGCCACTTCTGAGCCAGGAACTCTCATTGGTCCTCAAGGCTCAGCTTAAGCATCACTCCTCCTCTGCTGGACTTGACAGTCACCACTTGACTTAGTCTGTTCAGGCTGCTATAACAAAATGCCACAGGCTGGGTAATTTATAAACAACAGGCATGTACTTCTCACAGTTCCAGAGACTCGGAAGTCCAAGATTAAAGTGACAGCAGATTTGGTGTCTGTCAAGGGTCTACTTCCTCATAGACAGCACCTTCTGACTGTGTCTTCACATGGTGAGGGCAACAGAGCTCTCTGGCATCTCTTTTTATGGGGGGCTAGTCATATTCATGAGGGCTATGCTGTCATGACCTCCTGCCAAGGGCCCCACCTTTAATATCACCACCTTGGGGTAAGGATTTCAACATATGAACTTGGGGGACACAAACCTTCAGTCTATAGCACCACCAGGACCCTTCTTCTGACACCTATTTTTCCTTTTACAAAGCACCTTTACCACCTGAGTTGCAGGCCTTTTGAGTTCCAAATGAGTCTCACAGTATTTCTCCATGCCTTCACAGAGCAAGTATGTGTTGTATTAACAAATACTCATTGAGTGAGTGAATGAATGGATGAGCCCATCTATCAATTAATTCTGAAACGGTTTTAGAAATGAATGAACCAGGAAAATGGCATTAGACTTCATCCTTCAAATCATAGGGGAAAGGAGAGTAAACATCATATCACATGTCTAAAATGAACTTGAAGTAAGCCAGATCTACATATGGTTCAAGTTCCTGAATTGTAAAAAACAACAAAACAAAACATGCTTTCTGCATGGTATAGCCTAGTGGTTAATGTCCAAGTACCTAGAAATGCCTAGATCAAGTCCCACACTGAATTCACACAAGTTGCTTGAGACAATCAAGTACCTACTTTAAGTAATTACCCGATGCTAAGAGTGAGTTTGGTGTATAGGGTGGGTAAGAGGTGTTAGTGAGGAAGTGTCTGGGAAAGAAGACATAGAAAAGCAAATTCCAGAAAAAAAAAAAACTGCTATAAAATGAGCATGCCATGATTATAGGCAGCTAAAACTCTTGGATGTTCTTGCAAAATCATTAAATTCCAATTAATATTGGATTAGGCTTGCCACAGTGTGATACACCCCGATGTGTTTTTTCTCAGATCAAAAATGGCCAGCCCCTCCTGCTGGTCTCACAGATGCTTATCAACTATACCTGGGTTCTTGTTTGGTGTGTGGATTTATAAAGCTTCCAAGTTGTAGACAAGGAGTATTGAAAACTCATTACCTGAATGCTGCCTCCGAGATAAACAAAGTTGTTAGGTGCCTTATGGTCTGGCATTCAGAGATGAGTTAATAACTCCCCAGTCTCTCTGGGAGAAGAAATACAGTTGTGAAGAGTTGGCTTGATGGCTGGTCACAGGCTGACTGTTTTTCTGCTTGGGAATGCTCCAGAAAACATCTTTAAGTAAAATAATAGTTTTTCAAGCTAAAGTTTATGAAACACTTAAAAAAACTAAATTGTTTCATTTGATTTTTGCAATAACATTGAAAATTAAAAGTTTCATGAAACAGCCCCATTAACAAGTGGGCAAAAGACATGAATAGACACTTCTCAAAAGAAGTTATACAGACAACCAACAGACACAAGAAAAAGTGCTCAACCTCACTCATCATCAGAGAAATGCAAATCAAAACTACACTGAGATGCCACCTAACTCCAGTAAGAATGGCCATCATTAATTAAAAAAAAACAACAGATGCTGATGAGGCTGCAGAGAAAAGGGAATGCTTTACGCTGCGGGTGGAAATGCAAACAAGTTCAACCTCTATGGAAAACAGTGTGATGATTTCCAAAAGAATTCCAAATTTACCTTCCATATGACCCAGCAATCTCCCTATTGGGAATATACCCGGAGGAACTCAAATCATTCTGCAAAAAAGATACCTGTATATGCATGTTTATTGCAACACTATTCACAATAGCAAAAACATGGAACCAACTGTGCTGCTCATCGAAACTGAACTAGATAAAAAAATAATGTGGTACATATACACAATGGAATATTATACAGTCATATAGAAGGACAAACATATGGACTTTGCAGCAACATGGATGGATTTAGAGTCGATCATACTCAGTGATCTATCACAGAAACAAAGAACAGAGTACCACATGGTCTCACTCATAAGTGGACCCTGAACATTTAGCACAATGCTCTAAGAAAGGGATTGGCAATAGCGGGATACTGCTGGGGTTGGTGGTTGGGGATGGGGACACAGCATCAATAAGAATACCTGATCGCAAACCAGGCAAAGTGGGGATCAAAGGGAGGCCCAAATTTTACCCATACAATGACTGGTATACCTAGTCCTGAATTGTACCCCATATCTAAAATAAAAAAATAAAATAAAATAATTAAAAAGAAAACCCAGACAGAACTGCCTTTATCTTTGTATCACATAGGAGCTCAGGGTCTGTTGGCTCAGAGCAAGATCTCAGGGGCTGTTAATTAACTGATTTTTTAATTTTAAAAATAGCAAAATACTTATAAGTGCTAGGCTGAAGCTCAGAGGAATTAGTATATCTTATAGAACAAAGGCAAAAAGTGAAAAAGAAGACAATAACGAGGGTGAGAGGATAAGTAAGGAATAGGAAGAGAAGATGCCAGAAAAGGGAGAAATGGAATTTCCTTGTATGGAAGGCAAGTCTTTGCTTTTGCTTTGATGATAGTAAATAAATAGAGAAATAAATGTTATTTTTAGCGCTAAGAGAATTCAAAAGATAAAAAATAATACCTTTAAAATAAAAAAATAATAAAATATGTTTAAAAGCTGAAAGAAAGCAAAGGATATCTCTAAAACAGGCATGACAGAAAAGAGACAAAAATATATAAATTACGAAGTAATATACAGAAAATATAACAAATATAATAGCAACCATAAGTAAAATATTACAAATTCCCACAGACATAGTCTTCAAAGATAGGTTGAACAGAGACAAAATCTAACAATATTCTGTTTGCAAGAGATAAGCTCTGAAATAACAATAATGAAGTTGGAAAACATAACCAAATTATTAAAGAAGAAATCTGTAGATTGTACAAAAATAGAGGATAGCATTGATTTAAGTGTTATCAAAATAACAAAAATAAAACAAAATGCACAACTAATGATCTTGTTGCCCTAGTCCAAAGGAATGACTCTTATTATACTTCAATACCATTTCTTGTGTCTTAGTCTTCTGCCAGCTCTAGAATATAATGTCCCTGAGATTCATGACTGTTTTCTGTGCTCTGTAGAACACTTTGGGCTTGGAAAAACATGTTGCACAAAGTAAATCGTCAATGACATTTGCTGAATGAATTAATGAATCTGACTAGCAAGTTCTCCCTTGTAGAGTAATTGCCATTACCTAGTTTACATGCAAATGGTCCGTATTACAGACAAATATCACAAGTGGTGCTGAGTCTTTCATAAACCTGCATTACCTGGTATTTGAGAATTTTATTTTGATTCCTTGTCACTGCAGCTTTTCAAGCCTTCTCCACTTTCCCTGGCCATCCACACCCCCACTGTCACATGCTTCCTCAGGAAAGGACTGTAACTTCTACTTTATTCATGCTGAGGACACCCCCTTTGTGCTTTCTCCTTCCCACATCAATCTCTTTTGGAGTCCTCATCATTATTCGCTGTCTTGAAAAGTCCAGACTATACTGCTAAAGCTGTCCTCTTTGTCCCCCCTCACTGCTATCCCCATGTCCCTCATCTGGGTCACTGTTCTTAACCGTCCTCTTGACCCCACGCGGTGCCCATACTTTCATATCTAGTACTCCATGCCCCCAGCCATGTTTTAGGCCACTTCTAATCTGTGGCTAATCCTTCTGTTCTCAAACACACCTAACACTTCTTCTAGGTTCCCCATCATTGTCACTCCTTCCTTTGAGTCCTCTTGAATTCTCTCCTATCAGTCTGCAGATATACTTCCTCATCCCTGCTTTCTCCATAATTTGACTTTCCCTCACTCTCTTTCATCAGGTTTCTCTGTTCGGGAGGTCTAACCCCTACTGAGGAACCTATCCTCTTTCCTCCCAGCCTCGAATTCCCATCCGTCTTCAGCTTCTGCTTGGTCAGGTTCTCTCCTCTCTTTTCTGAAATTTCAAACTTTTTCAGTCTACCTCCAAGAGATTCTTATAGCATGTAACACCTCCAACATCCTATTCATTCCTCAAGGGTTTTTTTAATCTCATAATCTCCCCATCCTCAAATCTATTGAAACTGCTTCCCAAAATGTATCCAAAAAAAGATGTGCACATCCTGGGTCACCTGGGATTCTCACAGCTCCTGTAAGGGTTTACTGTTATCTCCTGGGTCAGTCTAATTTGCAACCCACCCTGAACTCCACTGCCATTCAAGCTTTCTCTTGTGCCTCTCTCGGTGCATTGTTGTCCATTTTAAAGCTACGATCACTCCCTGGAGCCCACCAGATTACGTGAACATTTCCTAACTCAAATCTCAGGATCCCCAAAAGTATCCTTTCTAAGACCCTGACAAACAACAGGTGGCATCTGATATGTTGTTGATTGGAGTCTAGGATTAGTTGAGTTCCAGCCCAGAATCTGGAAGCGAGGAAATGTCACCAGGCTGGGGATATTAGGGCAAAACCTTACAACCTGAATATTCGTGGGAGAACTTGTTTTTAGAAATGCAGATTCCAGGGACTTTGGGGTCCAGACAGAGGAGCTTGTGCTGTGGACAGGCCCCACCCATCACTGATGTGACACAGACCACCTGAAGGCTACTGCGTTGAGGCCCGTGTCACTCCTGCGTTTACTCCCTGGATTGCAGGTGTTTGCGTTTTACATATTTTCTCAATTTTCCTTGGTTCTTTTCATAGGAATGATAATAAAAATAAGGTTAATTTGCACAAAAAAAGTCTCCTTTCTGACTTACTGCTTATATACCAGGAGAAAATTTGTATTGGTTTTACATGATAAAACAACCTCGGTTATACTTGTGTTTATTTTTTTATAAAGTATCACCAACATGAATTCAACTTCACGTCAAGACTCTCTCATAATATGCTCAATAGAATGTCCTATAAAGACTGTAGTTTAGACATGCGGAGAGTCTCCAGTGCTTGTGCAGATGTGGGATATATTTAGACACGCACGAACATACTCACAGTGGAAATGCCTACCTTAGCTAGCGCACCTTTTTCATCTCTAAGTGGTACAATTGTCTCTCAGTTGGAGGTGCCATCTTGCTGTCACTGCATATAGCAGCCTGCCCCTCCCGTGGAGAAAGAAAGTCAGAGAACAAAGTTCAACACCTGGATACAGAGCGGAGAAAAGAAGCTGATTATTTTAAGTATCCCTTCTCTACCTTGTCTTTCCTTTATTAATACTGGAGGTTTGTCATTGTTGGTTTGCTCTGGCTTAATTATAAACACAAATATCAAGGTCTAATTCCACATCAACTAGGTCTACTCAACATTTCAGCCTTGCAAGTGTGTCGACACCTTACACTACTTATTCAATTACAGAGGGAAGAAAAAAAATGTATTTTTATGTAGCCTGGTGACAGAGTTTGCAAAATGCTGTTTTTAAAAGAGAAGATACAGAAACTTTTGAGGACAACTAATGCCTGTAATTCTCCAGTGCGATACTGCATATACTATATAGTGATGATCATGATATTCATGAAGGACAATTTGCAACCTCGACCTGCCGGGCTCCGGCGCTCCTTCCCCTCAGCCTTCCGAGTAGCTGGAACTACAGACGCGCGCTACCACGCCCAGCTAATGTTTTTTGATTTATTGTAGAGATGAGGTCTCACCAAGTTGCCCAGGCAGGTCTCGAATCCGCGGGCTCAGGCAATTCACTCACCTCGGCCTCCCTCCCAAAGCGTGGGATTACAGGCTGAGCCACCAAACCCAGCTTCATATTTGCTACATGTGGAAAAGGATGACAAAACATGTGATCATGTCTAAAATCTGATATATTATAAGAACATACACATACTACACACACATACACCCATGTACACATGTATACACCACACCTATGGACATACATCAAACACACACACACCCACATACATAAACATACACATGTATGTACCATGCACATGCATGCAGCCACATATATACACCATCCACATACATACTTGCATGCATACACATAGACATACCTGCTTGCATACAGACACACCGCAGGCATGCATATAAACATATCACACACATGCACACAAATACACATCATACATGAGCTCATACACCACATATTGCATGCATCCATCACACACATACTACACACATGCACATGTACACATGTGAGGTCCAACAATTAAGTTTGTGAACTCATCCTAGAAAAAATGCTGCATACCTTCACCCCTTGGGAATCTATGCACTGATACCAGCACCTAGTCTTTCCATCAAAGCGATTTTGAAACTCTTTTTCTGGAATGAGTTCAAGATGGTGGGTCCCTAATCAAGTAAGACTGGTGTCCTTATAAGAAGAGGAAGAGACACCAGGAGCATGAGTACACAGAGAAAAGGCCACGTGAGGCCTCAGTGAGAAAGAGGCCACCTAAAAGCCAAGGGGAGATGCCTCAGGAGAAACCAACACTGCTGACACCTTGATGTTGGACTTTTAGCCTTGAGAATTGTGAGAGACTGAATATTGGTGTTTAAGTCACTTAATCTGTGGTATTTTATATGGTTGCCCTAGCAAACTGATATGGTTGCTCTAACATTGTTTGATTCTCGTACTATGAACATAAAAGAGTTTTTATGTTTTTTTTTTCTTTATTTTATTATAAAGATGTAGGGAACAAGTCAGGATTAGGCACATAAGTAATGCCTGTGCAGGTGAAGTTTGGGTCTCCAACTGGTCCACACTTCCCCTGGTTTAGGATCAGGTCCCCTTTCTCCCTCCCCTAGCAATATCCTGCTACTGCCAATCCCTCCCTTGTACTTTTGTGATTAATGTTCAGGTCCCACTTATGCGTGAGAACATGTGGTATTTGGTTCTTTGTTTCTGTAATAGATTGCTAAGAATGATTTTCTCCAGTTCCATCTAATTTGCTGGGAAGTCCTTGATTATGTCCTTCTGTGTGGCTGCATAATATTTCTTCTTGTATTTGTACCATATTTTCTTTATCCAGTCTACTTTCAATGTGCACAAGGGTTGGTTCCATGTTTTTGCTATTGTGTATAGTGCAGCAATGTGCTCCTCCAGCTATATTCCCAGAAGAGGAATTGCTGGATAGTACGGAAGGTCAATTTCTAGTTCCTTTGGATATTGCCACACTATTTTCCATACAGGTTGGACCCGTTTGCACTCCCATCAACAGTGTAGAAGCATCCTCTTTTCTCTGCACCCATGTCAGCATTTTTTTTATTTATTAATGATAGCTATCATTACAGGGGGAAGGTAATATCTCAATGTGGTTTTGATTTGCATTTCTCTGATGATTGTTGAGGCTGAGCTTTTTTCATGTATCTGTTGGCTGCTCATATGTCTTTTTTGAGAAGTGTCTAGTCATGTCCTCTGCCCATGTTTAATAGGGTTGTTTGCTGTTTTCCTTTTGGCTCATTTGAGTGCCTGGATGTTAGACTTTTGTCAGATACACAATTATCCAATGTTTTTCCCCATTCTGTGGGCTGTCTCTCTGCTTTCTTGATGGTTTCTTTTGCTGTGCAAGAGATAAAACTAGAACCACGTGATTATATCATTAGATGCAGAAAAAGCTTTCAACAAAGTCCAGCATCGCTTCTTGTTAAAAACCATTGAGCACCTAGGCATAGAAGGAACATTCCTCAAGACAGTAAGAGCCATCTATAATAAACCCACAGCCAACATACTGCCCAATGGACAGAAGTTAAAAGCATTTATAAAGTCACCTACTCTCATCCCTTCTGTTCAACATAATGCTGGAAGCCCTTGCTAGAGCAATTAGGCAAGAGAAGAAAAGCAGAAGTATCCAAAGAGGAAGTTAAGTTATCCCTCTTTGTGGACAATATAATCCTACACCTTGAAAACCCAAGAGAGTACGCCAAAAACTTCCTTGTACGGATAAATGGATTTGATAAAGTTATGGGGTACAAAATCTACATGCAAAAGACAGTGGCATTTCTATGCACCAGTAACAAGCAGGCAGAGAACAAAATAAAAAGCACAATCCCATTCACAACAGTCACAAAAAAATGATATACCCTGGCATTTTCCTAATCAGAGAAGTGAAATACCTTTACAACGAGAACTATAAAATACTACTCAAATAAATCAAAGAAGACAAAAACAAATGGAAAAACATTCCATGCTCATGGATTGGAAGAATCAATATTGTCAAGATGCCCATTCTACCCAAGGTAATCTACAGATTCAACGCAATACCCATCAAATTACCAACATCATTCTTCTCGGACCTGGAAACAACAACACAGAAATGCATATGGAAACAAAAAGAGCATGAGCAGCCAAAACAATCCTCAGCAAAAGAAACAAAGCAGGAGGTATCCAGACTTTAAACTTTACTATAAGGCTACGATAATCAAAATAGCCTGGTACTGGTACAACAACAGACATATAGACCAATGGAACAGGACAGATTCCGGAAGCAAAAACTTGATCTCTCAAACAACTCACCTTTGACAAAGGCATTGATAACAATCACTGGGGAGAGGAGACCTTATTTAGCAAATGGTGCTGGGCAAACTGGTTGACCATATGCAGAAAACTGACTGACCATATGTATATCGCCATATACAAAAATTAACTCCAAATGAATCAAAGACCTAAACGTAAAACCTGAAACTGTAAGAATCTTAGAAGAAAATGCGCAGACACCCTTATGCACGTTGGAGTAGGTAACCAATTCTTGATCAAATCCTCAAAAGCATATGCCATAAAAGATAAGATAGACAAGTGGAATCTCATCAAACTGAAAAGCCTTTATGCTTAAAAATCAAAATATATTAATGTGATTTAAAACAATATTGTACAAATGATAAGCTTATTTTTTAATTCCACCAAGTAATCATCATCTTCCAAAAGTTTAATCAAAGATCAGTGACAATATCAAAAGGGCTCTAATGGTTTATATAGCATATTCATAAAGTTATTATTTTTTTACAGTTATTATGTAAGAGCTTTATATAAATGTATACGAAAACCATTTAGAATACATTAGATAAATGGAGAAAGGATATGCATAAACAATTCATAAAAGGAGAAAGCTCAATTAACAAACATGAAAAAATGGTCAGTCTCCAAAGCATCATAGGTGTATAACTAACAAATTTTTTTTCCATATGTTTTTCGTAAAAATTATTTCATGAAATAAAACTAAAGAAGGATAAAACGTTTTGGGTCACAGGATTAATCCTAGGTACCAGGTCTCTTATAACACAGACTTCTCCTTTTTCTTCATAAAGAACAACGGAAAAAAATCTTCCAAGTACATTACACTGAAAATGGGAGAATGTGATGAGGACCCATTAAAAAGGCATTGAAAGGTAATGGTTGATTCTCACTCAATTGGCCACTATCCCTCTAGCAACTGCTGTCTGCAGGGCACCATGTCAGCATTGTCAGAAAAAAATGCAAAAGTCCAAGTCTTGAGTTCTGCCCTCAGGAAGATAATAATTAGTTAGGGAAATAAGTTATCAACAGGAGAGTCTAAAATAATAATGACAGATGGAAATAATAATAATAGAAAATATGTCACAAAAGTGTGTCATCTGAAACAAGTGAATAAAAATAACTACTGTGGAGGAAAGAAGAGAGTTTCTGACTTTTCGCTGTGATATCAAGGAAATAAAATGAATCTGAGTTTTTTTTAAAAACCCATAACCTATGGATGAGGGGAGAAAGGCTGTCAGAAACATTGTTACTTCAAGTGGGTGGAAAATTATTAACCTAATTAAGGGCCTGCTTGAATTTATTTGGAATAACTTCCAAATAAACAATTCATAAAAGGAGAAAGCTCAATTAACAAACATGAAATTGTTTATTTGGAATAACTACCACTAGTGACTGTGACTTTATTTTTGCCATGTTCCTATCATATTTATTATTTAAAATAGTGGTTATTCATCTGTTTTTAGGCAGCTTAATGCTTAAGTAATTAGATAACACTTAAATAATCTGAGTATTATCTAATTCTTAAGTTTAGCTCACTGGCTGGAGATAGTTCCAATGTTCCAACATTGTGATTCCATCAGAATGACACCAGAGGGGTAAAAAAACCCTACGTGAAGCAAAAACAAAAAAGGCATCTACAACAACAAGAAGATATTTGTCAAAGTTGTGGCCATCTCATGTCAGTACTTGCTTGTGATCTATGACCCATATTTGGTTCTTGAACCACCTTCACTCTCCGTCTGGGAATTTGAATGTTTTCCTCAACATTGGGCCAACTCTTTAGTCCTCTACTTGGCTTCACCATCAACTATGATTTCTGTCTTCTCTGCTGAACATGCACAATTGACCACACCACACAAGGCTGCATGTCTAGCTTTGGACAAAGCAATCCGCCTGATTGCGTCTTCCCATGATCAATCCTCCATAGTTCAAATCGCATTTCTTCTAAGACTAGACATGCACAATATAGATTGATTCTTGGTGTTGATGTCAGTTGCTAAGCAATCACAATACTCTGTATCCAGCTAAAACAAAAAGAACTTGCACCGGTAAAACATCCCTAAAGGCAGTTAGATGTCAGAAAGGGCATACAGAACTCCTCCGTTCCCTCAAGTCCTTATGCCTCCCTTGGCTGGATTCCAAAGTGCATGCTCATTTGCATGACTGAAATAAGGTGATTCATTTATTAAGGCAACGAAGCTGAGCATTAGTTTATAATAATTAACTTTTTGAAAATAATTACTTAATTTTAGCCCAAACTTATCAGTCACCAAGGAGTAGCTGGCTCCAGATTGCCGTCTCAAAATATTGCTTGGAAAGAGTAAAAGGACTCATTTGTTCTTCTAGTTTTATCATAGTTCCAGTATTGGATGAGTTAACAAGATCTTATAATTAATTGCAGTCTCACAAAATACAACTTCACTCTTCAGTGACCATTTCCTTATCTAGAGAAAGGGATCCAACAGGCAGAATGATTTAGTAATTGGAATATTTGACTAACATGGAAAGAAGGCAAATTACTCTTATAGGAATTTACTGAATCTCTGGAAGTTTGGTTGCATAATGGTACAGGTGTCTTCTAAGTATGGGTATTGGCAATGACAGGATGCCAATCCTTTTAGACTGCAAAAATATTTCAAAATAAGTTATAATGATTGACGTATTCTTGAGTGTGCAGTTTCTTAATTTTTCATATCTCTTTCCACTTCTCTAGCTTATGTATCTTCCTATTTTGAGCCTCTCTCATATAATTTAAATTCTTTATTCTCTCACTCAAAAACAGAGTTAAAAATCTTTCCAAATGACACAAATTACCTATGCAATATATTCATAATAATGTGAAAATAGGAAAAAATGGTTAAAAGTTTTTTTTAAATCTTTACAATGAGTTATGGGTAGGTTTTTTTATAGTCTATAATCAGTAAGCATCACTTTTGTGATGATAATAATAATAAGATGATGTTGATCAACCTAATTATAGAGTGGAAAAAGCATGAGCTCTGGAGTCAAATCTGATTTAAATTCTTATCCTGAGGTCATGGACAAGTCCCATAACCTGTCAAAGGTGCTGTTGTTCATTTCATCAAATTTGTTATATAATACCTTCCTCCCAGAGGTGTTGTGAGAATTGATGAAATAACCTCTCTAAAGTATCTTTTTCTATATATTAAAATCTTTATCATAACGGACAAAGAGATTTCACTGAAAACTAAGCTAAAAACACCTTTCTGAACGAAAAAAAGTGATGTGTTTGTTTCTGCATAAGCATGCAGTCAGAAAGGTAGATACTAAACTTGCAATATCTTCTACACTGATTGCCTCAGCCCCAACTAATCACAACAATCACGAAGCCTGCCAGTGGCGGACAGGTATGGGTGTTACTGGCTTTCCGCCATGAGCAATTTTCAACTTTTTTACTTGGATCTAGGGTCAACGTTAGACACTTCAATGGTGTGTCCAGTTTATCAAAAACCTTGTGAAGATAAAATGCCTTAAGACTAGTAAAGAACATATTTATAGCATATTTTCTCACACAAACTAATAAACTGAAGAACCCCAAATCTCTTGCTATTGGAACTGGTGTGATCTGGCTTGGGAAATCATCTCTCCGAAGAAGGGGGAACTTTTTGTTTTCATACTTGCTGTGTGTTACAATGATTCTCCAGTAAATTTGGTATAATTTGATTAAAATTGGTTTCATTCTTTTGTGAGAGGCCAGACACCGCCATTATAAGAGGATTAGCCATTGGAGGACATATTCAGTCTTCGTAATGAAGCTCAGGTTTGAGATTTCTGGTAGTAAAGCATCTTGTGTAAAAACTTGCAAAAAAGAGAAAAGCATCTTTTGATCAGAAATTAGTTTACTTAATAAACATGATCTGAGTACCCCCTGCATGGCAAGACCTGGAGATATAACACAAAGTGAATGCTCCCCAATAGTCAATCCCTAATAAATTCTATTTTACTATCTCAGTACACCCTTGTTTTTCGTCTTCTCTTCTATACCTTTGGTCCAAACCTCCATCTTCTCTCACATTGACTGATGACAATGGCCTTCTGCCTGGTTTTCTTGTAACTGTTTCTCAATGCCTAATTAGTAGGTCTCCTCTCCAGAAGTTGTGCCTTCCAGGAGATCATTCCAGACCCTCCCAACTTTCCCTGACTCTGCTTTTTTTTCCTTACAGTCTTGTCATTTCTTGCCATCCGAAGTCTGAAATTCAACTGAACCTGAATCATGAACATTCAGGGGATACATTGTGCTGTGTTGTTCACAGTTTATCCGCTCAAGCTTTTGGTCTCCTTGCTGTGTCCTTGGCCAATGCTTTGCTGGGATAATTCTTTTTCACTATCCCATGACTGACTGTATTAAGCATGCCTTTTTATTTTCTGTATTCTGATGCTTTGGCATCTGGGGCCTTGCTGACCTTGGAAGGACACCCCCACCCCCATGGGCTAGCCAGTTCCTAAAGATAGTAAACAACTCAAACAACTAGCCTGAAATGCACTTTTCATATGCAAACCAACCAATCCAGAGTCCACAACCTGACCACCTCCTCTATGGGGCTCTCACACTCAGGACCACCATCCCTCTGTTCTAATTACCCCAGGATCAGATACCAGACAACTGCAGACAGGACAGCCCTCAAGCCCCAGAGCCTGCTGAAATGATTGAACTAGCCAGTCTTAAACCTGTTCATCTTGTTCCACCCATTCATTCCCACAGAAACCATAATAAAAGACCTTGCCCCCATGCTTCCCTCCCTCCCTCTGCATGCTGGTGCTTCCCCGGTGGTCCTGCATAGTATGACTCACCCCCTTCTCTTGGGGCCTGTGAGTAATAAACAGTCTTTTCAATGACAATCATCTTCTGGCCTGTTGGTTTGACTATACTTGAGTAATAATGAAATCTACATTTTAAAACACTCACCTCCATAATCCTCTCTTCTTGGAACCCTGTCCAGATCCCTTCTTTCTCCCAGACTAAATATAATACAGAATAGCTCATCAATATTCCCACGGGCCCCATACATATCATCATGAGAGCTCCCGCCACACTGCTTTGGAATGGACGGGCAATGTGGAAGTTTTTCCACTTAACGTCTGGCCAGAACTACATCTTATACATATACTTATTGCCAGAGCCTAAAATAACACTTTCCCCTAGGGTATGGCAGACTCTCCATATATGTTTGCTGAATTTCACTGACCTGGAAAATGATCCCTGCCCTCAAAAACATCAATTTTGAGAAAGATACAGGGCAGCAACTGTATTGTTCTAGTGTGGCATGGTAAATACTAAGATAGAAATAAACACAGGCTGCTCTGAGAGCTCAGCGGGTACACAAGGGACCCTTGACCTCTGACAGCTTAAAAGGCTTAGTTTGGGTTTGTTTTTTGTTCTCAAAAGCTAAAGGTACTCCGGCTTTCAATAGAACGTGTGAGTTATTCTAAAATAAATTTTTAAATGCCTATAGAATAAAAGATAGTAGCCAAAATCAGTTAATTTGGAGCTACAGATTATTGGGCTGGATGACCTGACATATTTACAAAGATGGAAGAAATTATGCATCAGTTAAATTAGCTGTCTTGGATTCCACCTTCTTAATGTCTTTTCACTATGCCTTGTGTCTTTCCCTCTGCTATTTCTTGGCCATGGCTCACGTTGGCCACATGTTTTTCTTGGGAAGAAATAACCAAGCAGTGATTAAGTGTCCGAGTTAAAGTCTTGCTCAGCAGGGGGACAGCCCACAGAATGGGAAAAAATGTTTACCAACTGTATATCTGGCAAAGGCCTAACATTTAGGATCTACACGGAACTCAAACGTGCTGAAAGGAAAAAAACAAACAGCCCCATTCAAAAGTGGGCAAAAGACATGACTAGACACTTCTCAAAAGAAGATACATTGGCAGCCAACAGACACATGAAAAAGTGCTCAGCCTCACTCATCATCAGAGAAATGCAAACCAAAATCACGTTGAGATACCACCTAACCCCAGTATGGATGGCCATCATTAATAAAATAAACAACAACAGATGCTGGCGAGGATGTGGAGAAAAAGGAACGTTTCTACGCTGCTGGTGGGAATGCAAACTAGTGCAACCTCTTTGGAAGACAGCGTGGCGATTTCTGAAAGAACTAGAAATTGACCTTCCACATGACCCAGCAATTCCCCTACTGGGAATATACCCAGAGGAACTCAAATTACTCTACCAAAAAGATACCTGCACACGCATATTTGTTGCAGCTCTATTCATAGTAGCAAAAACACGGAACCAATCATGCTGCCCATTGAAACTGGACTGGATTAAAAAATGTGGTGCATATGCACAATGGCGTATTATGCAGCCATAAAGAAGGACAAACATACGGACTTCACAGTCACTTGGATGGAATTAGAGTCTATCATGCTCAGTGATATATCACAGAAACAAAGAACAGAGTACTATATGTTCTCACTTATAAGAAAACCTAGAGCAATTATCATAATACTGTAAGAAAGGGATTTGCGGTAGTGGGAAACTGCCAGTGGAGGGGGGCAGACTGGGATTGGTGGTTGAGGGAGACTGTCAGGGGAGCGGGGCCACATCTCATCAACAAGGGTACCTGCATGGTGAACATTTGAATACCTAACCCCGAATTATATCCCACATCTTTTTTTTTTTTGAGTTGGAGTCTCACTCGGTCGCCCAGACTGGAGTGCAGTGGCCACTCCCGGCCACCACAGCCTCGAACTGCTGGGCTCCGGCGATCCTTCCTCCTCAGCCTTCCAAGTAGCCGGAATTACAAGCATGCGCTACCACGCCCGGCTGATTTTTTTATTTATTGTAGAGATGCGGTCTCGCTGCCCAGGCGGGTCTCGAACCCTCGGGCTCAGGCAATCCACTCACCTCAGCCTCCCAAAGGCGCGGGATTACAGGCTGAGCCACCAAGTCTGGCACCCCACAACTTTATAATAAAAAAAAAGAATTAAAAAGAAAGTCCTGCTCAGCCATTATTTTCCTACCTTGAACAAGTTTAACCTTCCCAAACATTTTTTCTGTTTAAGACTAATAGTAACTACCATTCAGGATTATATTAAGAACTAAATTAAGTAGCTTATATCTCTGGCACATATCAAAATATTAGTAAATATTAGCCACTACTACTCTTGCAATATTGTTCTTATCATCTCCTCACCTCCAATTGTACATAGGCCATCAGTTCTTCCCCCTCCGTGGATATCTGGCTAATACATAATCCCGACCATGCTTCTATCCTGCCTTTAAATCTTCTCCACATGCTTATAAAATGAAGTCTAGACTCCTCAAAAAGACACGAGAGACCTCTGTGATCGGTCCCTGATAATTTCTGCAACCTGTTTCCTCACTGCAGTCCTTCTCTGGCCAAACTAAGCTTCCACTAGAAGCTACTGAATACACTAAGTTTTTCCAAAGCTCCACCTGTGCACCCTGACTCAACTGCACTTTCACTTAGACACCCTCACTGCCCCCCATCCTTATGTCCAGGGAAAATTGGCAACTTCTCCACTTTATGTTCTATCTAGCTTTGTGATAGTACACTTGACACATACCTATGTTGGCTTATGCATACGTGTGACTTCCTCCGGTAAACAGTAAGCTCACAGAGAGCGGGGACCATGTTGTATTCATCTTCGTGTTGCCAATGCCCGAAACGGCGCTTAAAATGCTAAAGTGGCTCACTAAGCTCTTATATCAATACAAATCAGTCAGTCCAAATGACAAAATTCATTTACTCTTTAATCTACTAACTTTTTTGGAAGTGTAGCAAAAATAATTAGTTTACCATTTGCAGGTCTGGGTTTATATGAAGAAGAAAGATGTGTCAGGCTGGAACACTGAGTTGGCATGACCCAAGTTCCATGTACAAGAGCCAGCACTTCCCTGACTGGGCTTCCCTTCTTTCCATCCTCCCCACCCACCATTGCTGTAGTTAGAATGACAGCATAGATGACTGGATTCAACACATCTTTTAGTTGGACTGATCTTTCCACAGTGCATAAGTGCAAGGGAAAAAAAAAAAAAAAAACACCTGAGTCAACTAGTCTGTATCTTCAGGTCCTACTTAATTCAATACTTGGCAGCCGTCTCGCAGCTAGAGTCAGTCTACTGCCCCTTTCATCTTATGTCAACACTTCCCACCTCAACTTCTTATCAAATTTTGCCAAACTGATTCACAGACATATCAATTTTAGGGAAATTGCCGAAGTCTGTGATTAAATAATTCACTCTACTTGCCAAATACATAGTTATTATGTCTTAAAAGTATGGTATACTGCATTGCAATTTTTTATTAACTTGCAGATGTTGGTAAGCTGTGTCACCAATTCTGATCAGAGCATATACTAAACTCTGGATGGAGCCATGAAGTGTTTCAAGGAACCCTAAACCAAGGAGAAAATACTTTGCTGAGTTGGATAACCATCAACTATATTTTAATGTTGAGCTACTTCCAATAGCATGTATGCGATGGAATTGTTCATGCTCATTACAATATTATTATTTGGTTTGGATAAGTCTGTAACTGATAGGATAGCAGTACAAATGTATGTTTTCAATGCCCTTTAGGCCTCTTAAATAAAACGCTTACTGGAATATCTTTCCAAATACAATCCTTCAATAAAATAATTCAATATAATCTCATTAAAATCGATTTTCTGAGAAAAAAATTGAAAAAAGTGCAAAAAAAGTCACAGATCCAATTTCTGAATAAATTATGAGGTTGAATACTTGACTTGCCATTCAACTATATCATGCAACAAATGAGCTACTGAAAACATAAAACAGTAAAAGAACTTTAATGGAAGCAATTGGAGTTTAATGATTCTGATGAGTTGACTAGGATTAGAGAAATGCTAGAAGTCTATTTCCCTATTTAAAGTCATGGATGCCCTTTGGGGTTGCTAAATACTTACAGAGTTGAGGCTGTTTATCACAAATGCTTCTTGGTTTATTTGGGTGTTGTGTGGGTGTGTGTGTGTGTGTGTGTGTGTGTTTGTGTGTGTGTTTCCCATAATATAATCCACATGATAATATTATTATCAACCAAGTCCTATACCCCATTGCAATATTTTACTTTCAGTCTTGATCACTTGACTTCACTTCCAACTCTGAGAAGGAGTTTGTCCTTTCTTCAGGAAAAACTTTTTTAAGTTAGCCGGGCTCCTTAATTCAGGCCACTCAGCACGAAGGCATCCTGGTGGTTAATTTTGCTCTGAGATTGTGCACCATTTCTTAAAATCAGATTTCTCTTACAAGCAGACAAGAGAATACACCTCACAGACTTCTTGGTCAGGGCACATAATGAACCCCAGATGCTGTGCTCAGAAATTCATCACCACATTTACGCCAAGACTATACTTCCTGTGTGCTGCTCCAAGATTCCCTCTCACACGAGACTGGCTATCTTTATCTTCACTCTTGGATGAGGAGACTAAAACTTAGAGAGTTTAAATAATAGATCAAATGGAAGAACTGCTAATAGTCTCGTTCGAATTTTTGAAAGAGGCATTACAAGTTCTTACCATCAGTAGTGGTGTTTCTAACTCCAAAACCCCCGCCTAATCAGCAGTCCTAGAAGGACTAGTTTCCCAGCACCTCAGTACTTTCCCTTGTCTAGCTCTCACCTTGAGACTGGAATTGGCTTGTGAACACCAACAAAGATATTTTCATGACTTAGAATACGTGAATAGAGACCACTTGAGTTTTCCAGTACGGTGGCCCGGCTATTACTGGCTATCAGCCCTTCCCTGACTTGCTTGGCTGTGTGTGTTTCTTGCTCCTGGGCTACCATTCGGTATGTTCCCTAAGCCTGCTGGGACTTCACCTGCCAGAACCGGCAGTTACCATCGTCCGTTTCTGCAGTCTGCAAATGCTGGGCTCTACGTCCTCAGCTGTGTCTTAATCCAACACCAGCACAGAGGTACCACCCTGCATGAGAGGACACAGTGAGAGTCAGACCCCACTCAAGCAGGGTAATATTTTACATATTTAAATGATGTGAATTAGGTTAAAAGAAGTCAACGAAAAAACAGTGAAGCACCACAGGGGGCCAGCAACCACAGGGAGCGACTCCACCCCTCAGCCTGAAAGGGCAAGGAGAGAGAAAAGTTTCTAGCCCCTGGTGAGGATGATCACCGTAATTGTAATAGCAACTGTAGCTGTAGGAGGGCATCATGGGACAGAAGACTCCGGCCTTCTGAAGAGAAAGGCAGCCACTGTCATTTCCGCCCAGTTGAATAAACACCCTCCCTCTCTCTACTTTCACCTTTCCATCTTTCAGAAGTCGTGGAGCAAGGATTCTTGGTTAGGTTAGTGCAAAGACATCAGTTTCCTGGTTCAAAAAAAAAAACAGGCTGGAAAGAAGCCTGCAGGTTGAATCTGGAGGGGGAAAGGGAGTAACAGTCAAACCTCCATGTACCCATTCTTCCTCTCAAGACATATCTAGTGTACATTCTAGGTTTCTTCTCTCTGAACTGGTCTGTTTAGAGTTTCCTAAAATTCTGTTGGGAAAGGTTCACCACAAGTAGTTGTTATTTGCTATTTTTGGATTCATCATTTCCTCTTCCTTTTGGCAATCACACCCCAAATTTTTGCGGAGAGTCATTGTTCACACATTTTTATTTTATGTGGTACGTGGCTGGTTGAAGCATTCCTAGTGTCAGGTGTTGAGTCAATTCTTAGGCATCGGGATCAGACTTACTCAAAAGAAATATGTTCGCTGTAGCCAAGTCAAGTAAGTACAAACCAGAGATCGGTTGACATATAAAATTCTGGTCAGTTTTGAACTTCAGCTATCGGGAGTCGGGTCATCTACTGTTTCTTAACCTTAACCTTAATATAATTATCCCAATTGGTTCCAGGATATTGTAAGTCTGTTTCTTTTCTAAGACTATGAGTAATCTGAGGTCAAAGACACTCTTCTTTATATCCCTAACTCCTGGCACAGTTGCTGACACTCAGCTAACACCTGTGGAATTAACAGAAGAGTGAATGAAGACATGAAAGGATAAATATTTTGGCAGAGTTTCAACCAGAATATGACAGATTTTTCATAGAAACTTTATTGCTGTACCTTAGTCTATGTATCTCTTTGGTGTTAACATCAGTGGAAGAATAATGGTAAGAAGGATAAAGGAGAGATGATGATAACGAGACATTGTTTAGAAAATGAGTCCGTGGCTTTGTATGGATGCTACAATGACTAAAAACCAGATACCTTGTTAAAAATTGAAATGTTCTTACATTTTAGTCACCTCCCCATCACTACAAAATTGACAACAGAGAATACTCCAGACTGAGCAACTAACAAGATTAACTAATAAAGAATCACATTTCTGATCAAATAATAAGAAAATCCTCATAACCTGGAACACCCCTATTGTTTTCCAGCATATATCCCCTGGTCCATTCAGCTGGTCATTTCTATTTCCCTTGATTTCTAATCTTTCTTTTAAAAGATTAGAATTGAATCTTTTCTTACCCCGTCCTTGTTTCATATCTTTCAAGGTCAAGTTCAAACTACACCCCCCTGATAAACTTCCTGTTACCTACTCCAACTCATTAATTTAGAGCTCAGAAGAGAAAAAGAAGCACTCTCCAAGGACAATTGTCTCAGGGATCACCACAGTGGTTAAAAGATAAGATTTGGGAGGCAGATTCATTTTTATTTATGTGTTTGGGCCTCTATAGAAAATTACATTTGCTCAATATTAGTCAATATTTTCCTGCTTTCTTACATTATTGATTCAACTGCAGAATATTTTCCCTCAAACCTATAAAGTTTATTTTTTTAAACGGCAATTCTGTTTTATAATTCTCCATTCTTCTTCTCACCCCCTCATTTAGCAGCTAGCAACTACAAGGTTAAGCATATAATAGGTATGTAATTATTTTGCTCAGTCAAAATACACTAACAAATCAATTGTTTTATGAGTCTCAGCGGTACTAGTAATGCTATACAAAGAACAGTCACTCTGTGCCATGAAGTCTCGTCAAAGGATAAGGATGTGTTTCAAGCAGCTTCATTTCACTCAAACTCTTATGAATCTACCATCCATAAATGTACCCATTTATATTAAGAATATACATATATTCTTAGAGCAAATCAAAATTTCTGGCTGAGCAAAAATACCTGCTTCTTTTCCTAGTTCAAATCTCTTTAAAATTTTTTTTAAAAATAATAAATCCATAACATTGTAGACTATAAGATATAGGAATAATGAAATCAGACTTCTTAGGGTGGCTTACACTCTCCATTCCAGTGCTTTGAGAGGATTGATGGAGGCCAGGAGTGCCAGACCTGTCTCTACAAAAAATAAAAATAAAAATAAATTAGCCGGATGTGGTGGTACATGCCTATGGTCCTAGCTATTCAGTAGGCTGGGGTAGGAGGAGCACTTGAGCCAAGGAGTTCTAGGCTGTAGTGAGCTATGATTGCAACGCTCCACTCCAGCCTGGGCAACAGAGTGAGAACCAGTCTCAGAAAAAAAAAAAATTTTAAGAAAAGAGAAGATGGGATTGGATTGACAGAGAGAAGAATTGCTGAAAGCATCTGCAAGATAGAATTACTGAAAATGTGTAAGTGATAGTTATTAGTCAGGATAGCCTAGGTTATGCTGCTATAAAAAAAAACCAACCAAAATTGTAGTTACTTATCACACACACATTTAATTCTCCTTTATCCAATATGTCCCCAGTGGGTTGATGGGGATTTCACTACTCCCTGGGCTGAGGGAGTTGCTACAGTCTTTTAGAACACCATCTATAATATGCAGCCTTCTCTGTTGCTATAAGAGAAAGAGCAGAAAATTGCACATGGGTTTTGCACCACTTTAGCCTGGAAGGGAGAGAGCGTGTCCCAATACTTCAAGGGCCAGAAGTAGACACCTAACCTCTCTACCTGAAAGGTGACTGAGAAACACAGGGAGTACCGAAGAAATACATACATATTTTAAGACATGTTATCTATGTATTACTTTTTGAAGTTTTTAATTACTGTAGCAATGTGTAGTATGACGTTCCTGCAACCACACTTCTTCCATTTTCTTTCATTGTCCTGCCTGTCACATGGTGACTCTAGCATTTATTCAATTAATGCCATCTTTTGAGCAAATATCATACTTTAAATGTGTATACATTTTTGGCACTCCTGTATAAATGACCAAATAAAATATTTGGTGACTATTACTGTCTTTGCCACCTAGCATAAAAAATATTTCCTTATAATCTTTTAGGTGATGATCTTGTATGGCCTGGTTTCAGGAAAATGGTAGACCCTAACCTATGAGAGTTTACTAGAGAAGGAAGAACCAAAGAAATGAAAACTTTTGACAAAAAGCCATTCCTCAATTTTACAAATATTATATAAAGTATTTATTTTCGGTTTGTTCCCTTGCTTCTTTTATCTACTATGTTTCCTCTTTTGTAAATATAGAGATATTAGGGTTTTACTTTTTCCCCCAAATCAAGAAGGAATTAGTCTCAGCTGAGAATGAGGAACAATTGTTGGGTAGAGATTCTCCAAAAGCTTAATGAGTAGGAAATGAACTTAGTATTTCTAAATTCCTTGTAGATGGATTCAGCAGTCGCTCAGTCAAAAAGCATTTATGTAGTGCTTCCTATGACCCAGTGAATGCGCTAGATGCTCCATCTCCAGATTCAGATAAAACCTAAAGCAAAGGAAATAGTAAACACACGAAATCAAGTGTGCAAGCCATCATTCCAGAATCTTCCAAAGAGTTAAGTAATGAAAGAAGAGGATCAGTTCCGTAAGTGGACATGGCAATAAGGACCTAGAAGGGCTTCATAATGAAAGTGACATTCCAAGAAACATACAAGGTCCCGTTTAGGTATATTTCTAAGCTTTAGGAAAATGTTCTATTATGTTTTCCATCTTTCCTGACCACAGTTACGTATTGCTGAATTCATCTTCCCATTTATTTGCTTGACAGAAGAGACGGGAACTCACAGGGATGCCACATTTTCCTGTTTCCAAATCAATTCTGCTTTGCCTTTTCCAGCTGCTGTGTTTTGTGCTGAATTTAAGTCTGTGAAACTAACCTGGAGGCACAGGAAGCTGAGGCTGCTAAAGTCTATTCATTCGACTGCTCTTTTCCCATTTGATGGTTGAGTCAGCTTTTCAAATAATGCTTCCTTTATTTGTTATTCTCCTTCTTTAGCACTACTGCCAGCTGTACTTTCCACTTCACATGAATTTTGGTCTATTCCAATTTTCCACTTACTGACTCTAATCCCATTGTTACAAATGGAATCCCAGGCTACACTAATATCTCTTACTTGCTGGCACTGAAGAGATCAATATTTCAAAATGCTATATGTTTTATAGATCAGCTACTGCATGCATACAAATTCAGTGATATTTGAACCATTACCGTGTTTGTAAGTTACATAAACCAGCTGCTGAATAAAGGCAAGCTATCTCTTGTGGTTACATTTCCAAAGATCATCATGGTGGCTCACCAATGAGTCAACTATTGGCATGTCTTTTGCCATATCTTAAGAGTTGGAGACATGGCAGAGGGTGGAAAATCAAAGAGCCACCAAAATGCCGGCCTTTGGGGTAATTTAATGCTGAACATGCTAACTGGCAATCAGGCTTCCTCAGGGTCTAGCATGAGGCTTTGCCCAATGGCCGCACTCAGTTCCTGAGAGACTTTCTTTCTATGTGTTCCTTCACTTATTCATTCAACAACTATTCATTGAGCATCTGTGTTTCATGACCTGAGCTATCCTCCAAGGATACAAGGACAAAATAAGTCACTTCTCAAGGGGCTCGAGGTCCTTCATGGTAATAACATATGCATATAAAAAATGTAATATAATAAGGAAGTGATATTATGGAAATATATAGTGCCCTGGAAGTAGAGGTAAACTCCAGCTTCAAGGAGCCCAGGGGACTTCCAAGAAGAAGTGATGCCTGAATTGGGTGTCGTAGGATGAATAGAAGTCAGGTAAAAAAATTTCAAAATGTATATCTTGAAAATGACAGCATATGCGGGAAACTGCCTGTTTCAATGTAATCAAAACAATGCATGACAATGGCATGTGTTAGATATAAACAAAAAATAAGAAATGATCTGTGCTTCAAAATTATTAGTTTTGGAGGAAGATTGGGGGCAGGAGTGAGTACTTGTGAATGACTCACATATGTGTTCATATAGGTATTTTCCCATATATTATTGAACTTGACCTTTAGGCTTCCAGGTATACTTAATTAAGGCCTTCCTCATTTTGCAATTGCAGCAGCTAGGACACAGGAAGATTCGATATACTGTCTTAAATCTTCATGTAAAGTTCTACAAAATGTACAAGGAGGAGCTGATACCAATCCTGTTGAAAGTATTCCAGGCAATTGAGAAAGATGGAATTCTCCCCAAATCATCTTACGAAGCTAACATCACACTGATATCCAAAACAGGTAAAGATTCAACAAAGAAAAGGAACTAATATCCCTTATGAACATAGAGGCAAAAATCCTCAACAAGATTCTAGTAAATCGGATCCAAAATACATCTCAAAAAGCATCCACCATGACCAAGTAGGCTTCGTCCCCAAGATGCAGGGCTGGTTCAACATTCGAAAGACCATAAATGTAATTAAATACATCAACAGATGTAAAAACAGAAACCACATGATTATATCCTAGATGCAGAAAAAGCTTTTAAAATCCAGCATCACTTCTTGATAAAAACCCTCAAACACATAGGTACAGAAGGAATGTACCTCAAAATAGTAAGTGCCATCTATGATAAACCCACTGCTAACATATTTCTAAATGGACAGAAACTGGAAACATTTCTCCTGAAAACTGGAACAAGACAAGGCTGCCCACTCTCACCCCTCTTGTTCAACATTGTGTTGGAAGTCCTAGCTAAGGCAATTAGCCAAGAGAAGGAAATCAGGGGTATCCAAACAGGAAAAGAGCAAGTCAAGTTATCCCTCTTTGCTGACAATATGATCCTAAACCTTGAAAAGCCAGAAGAATCTGTCAAAAATCTGCTTGCACTGATAAAGGACTTTGGGAAAGGACTTTGGGGTACAAGATAAATATGCAAAAGACAGCTGCATTCTTATACACCAACAACAAGCAGGCAGACAACCAAATAAAAAGCACAATCCCATTCACAATAGCCACTACACAAAAATGAAATACCTTAAAGATCTTTACAGTGAGAACTACAAAATACTGCTCAAATAAATCCAAGAAGACACAAACAAATGGAAAAATATTCCATTCATAGATAGGAAGAATCAACATTGTTAAGATGTCCATCCTACCAAAGGCAATCTACAGATTCAACGCAATACCCATTAAATTGCATAATTCTTTTCAGACCTGAAAATGACAATAGAGAAATTCATATGGAAACATAAACAACCACATATAGCCAAAACAATCCTCAGCAAAAGAAACAAAGCAGGAAGTATCACATTTCCAGGCTTCAAACTTTATTATAAAGCTACAGTAATAAAAACAGCCTGGTATTGATACAAGAACAGGCATATGGACCAATGGAACAGGATAGAGATTCCGGAAGCAAAGCCTCAATTTCTCAACAAACTCATCTTTGACGAAGGCTTCAACACTGGGGAGAGGAGAACCTGTTCAATAAATGGTGCTGGGAAAACTGACTGAGCACATGCAAGAGACTGAAACAGGACCCCTATCTATCACCATACACAAAAATTAACTCTAAGTGGATCAAAGACCTAAATGTAAAACCTCAAACTATAAGAATCTTAGAAAATGCAGGAGATACTCTTATGGAAATTGGAACTGGCAACCAATTCCTAATCAAAACCCTAAGTGTCCATACCTTAAGAAATAAGGTAGACAAGTGGGACCTCATTAAACTAACAAGCTTCTGCAAAGCAAAAGAAAACATCAAGAGGGCAGGGAGACAGCCCACAAAATAGGAAAAAATATTTGCAGACTGTTTATCTGACAAAGACCTAACATCTAGGATGTATAAGGAACTCAAACGTGCTGAAAGGAAAAAAAAAATAGCCCCTTTAAAAAGTGGGCAAAAGACATAAATAGACACTTCTCAGAAGACTATGTTCAGGCATCCAACAGACACATGAAAAAGTACTCAACCTCACTCATCATCAGAGAAAAGCAAATCAAAACCACACTGAGATACCACCTAACCCCAGTAAGAAAGGCCATCATTAATAAAACAAACAACAAATGCTGACGAGGATGCAGAGAAAAGAGAATGCTTCTACACTGCTAGTGAGAATGCAAACTAGTGCCACCTCTTTAGAAGACAGTGTGGCAATTTCTGAAAGAACCAGAAATTGTCCTTCCATATGACCCAGCAATTCCCCTACTGGGAATATACCCAGAGGAACTCAAATCATTCTACAAAAAAGATACCTGAACACGTATGTTTGTTGCAAGTCTATTCACAATAGCAAAAACATGGAACCAACCATGCTGCCCATCGAAGCTAGACTGGATAATAAAAATGTGGTATATATACACAATGGAATATTATGTAGCCATAAAGAAGGACAAACATATGGACTTCGCAGCAACCTGGATGGGTTTAGAGTTGATCATACTCAATGATCTATCACAGAAACAAAGAGCAGAGTACCATATGTTCTCACTCATAAGCGGACCTTGAACAATTATCATAATACTATAAGAAAGGGATTGGTAGTAGTGGGAAACTGCCAGGGAACAAGGGGTGAGATTGGCAGTTGAGGGAAACTGCCAGAGGAGAGAAGGGCACACTTCACCAACAAGATTACCTGCATAATGAACATTTGTATACCTAACCCTGAATTTTACCCCACATCTTTAAAATAAAAAAATAAAGAAAAAATAAAAATAAATCTTTGTGTGGCAAATTATCAAATTAGGCTAGAAGCCTTAGACTCCAAGTTTACAAAATAGACCAAAATGCCAGTAGAATGAATGATGTATGGATCCAGACACAAAGGCATACATTCGAAGTTACAGAAATCTGAAGGAAGGAAAAAATCAGCACTCATGAATTGACTATGGAAGACTCACGTAGTTGATAAAATGTGAACCTGAAATACAGGGTAGAAATACACCAGGGAAAGAAGAATGAGCACATCTTCACAGACAAAAAATAAATAGGTACTCAAAAAGTTAAAATAGTTCATCTATGATTTGAGTTCATTCTCTTGCCTTTTTCAGAGGACACTGGAGGATTGTGCATATATTTTTTGAGTGCCTATGAGATATGAGACCTGTGCCTGGTACTTTTCAAGCCCTCTCTCATTTGACCCTCATAACAAACCAGTAAGCTTCCCTATTTTTTCATCCATGAAATGGAAGTGAATACAGATTAAAAGATAAAAGACATGTCAAGAACATACACAGCACAGCGCTTGGCATAGAGTAGATTGTTGAATCACTTGACCTTTGTTGTATAGGTACAGAAACTGAGCTTGAGAAAAACTAAATACCCAGTACCTGGTCTTCAATCACATAGTCAGAGGAGATGGAAAGAGGATGTCCACACAGGTATACCTGTTCCATTCCTTCATAGTCTTTCAACCAAGCCATACAAACTCCTTTGGCTAGCGTTAAACTGGGTCATAACTGTTTAATAAACAAGGAGTGTACTTCATGAGACAAGAATACTCTGTCCATAACTGAAATTCTGTGGTTCCCCATCCTGGACCATAATATGTCTTCATTTCAGAAATCTAGGGCTTCCAGAAAGCCTCATCAATTCTGATTGTTCAAAGGATACATGATAGATAAATGATAGAGGAAGGAGGGAAGGGAGGGACGGAGGAACAAAAAGAAAAAAAGCAAAGATAAATATTTAGTGTAATTTTACTGCCATGTAGTAAATTTGTATAATTAACAAGCAAACACATTTAGGTAATTTTAGCAACACCTGAGCTGGTGAGGTGTTGGAAGTCCCCTGAAGTCATCACAGGCAAACTGTATTCTTTGATTTAGTAAAGAAAAAAAAAAAACCAAACCATATGTGAGTACCAAAAGAATATAAAATCACTAGGCTCCACAGAGGCTTCAGAGCAATAAAATAAACCAGTTTCAAGTCAAGAAGAATGACCCCCATTAAAAAGGAGTTTTAGAAATTAGGTATGGTAATACAGCTTCAGTCCATAGGAGCTGTAGTCAAATGAAAATATATTTAAAGAGTGGCTCCAGCCCCGGTGGTATGTGTACCCTGGGAGAGCCATCATCTCTTTAATAACTTTGCTGTATTTCTTCACCACATTATTGAAAATTGTTTAATGAGCAGTTTCCCTCAGAGAAGATATCAGATTCTCAGAAGCAGTTGCTGTGAGAGATACTCTTTAAAGCCTGATGAAATAATGTTTACTCTTTTACATTTCTTCTTGGGGCAACCGAAATGATGGTATTTCTATTTTCTTTTAGAAATATGTTTTTGCTTATAAAAGTAATACATGTTCGAGGCAGAAAATCTGAAAATTAAAAAGCATAAAGAACAACACTAATCAATGTGACCCCTCTATATAAACATAGAAAGAACTCTTAACGTTTGGGTATATTGCTTTCTAAATTTGAACTCCTGCATTATTTTATATGAGTAAGATCGAATTTATTTATGTCAGTTATAGTTGTATACTACCTCAATTTCGTATCCCATTTGGTTTTTAAAATTATTGTTATCCCACGTTAAATATAAATCTTCTTATAACCAAGACAACAGCTGCCTGAATATTTCAACATCTTCCAGTCTTCTGGAAGCAGTGGCCTTCTAAGCCATTAACATCTAACACTTGTTTCCAGTTGATAACTCTAAGACTTAAGACAGCTACTCTCTTTTAGTTTACTTTTTGCATGCTGGTACTACGTCTCTTCCTTCAGCATAACCCCACAATTACACATGCAGACCCTAAAACCAGCGAGCTAAGCATCAGCTCCCCCAATCAACCCTTATTAGCTGGGCAATTTATGGTAAGCCACTTATCCCTAAACCTCCATATGTATTCATCCATGACATGGACGAGAATCTGGACTAAAAAATAAAATGCACAACAAGTCTATGGCCTAGTACTTGGTACAGGGTAGACCCCTCTGGTTTACATTGACTTGGAAAACAAAGTATCAGAAATTATACTGGTGATGGCAATTATGATAACATTTCTCCAAACATTATTACCACAAATTGGTTAGTATAAAGAACTTTATCGAAGATCTGAAAACAGGTTTACAGAGTAAGTCAAGAAAACATTCAAATTCATTGTCAAGCATCACTTTTTATAGTAACTTTTAAAAACGGTATCTCAAAGAGATTTTTACTGTTTATCCTTCTAAATAATATCACAGCTTTTAATAATTTCAGAAGGTTCTTCTGGTTTTTTTCCTCTTAAACGCCTCTATCTCATTTTTATTGACAGTTTATTTTCTTTTTCATGGATTATTTCTTTGTGCTTCTTGTCCAATTTATGTATTGGGGTTTTGGTGTTTTCCTGTTAATTTATAGGTGTTATTTTTATGTCATATTACGTGTGGTATGTCATAATTGAATATTTTAGTATTCCATTTTGATTTCTTTACGGGTATTTTACCTTACAACATTTCTGAATTATCATTATGGTTTCACTATAAATTACAATATGTATCCTAAACATAAAACAGTCTACTTGGACTTAATATTTTCCTACTTCATATAAAAATTATAGAAAATTTCTAATATAATAGTGCAGTTCGCCACCACCATCTTTTGTGCTATAATTATCATACATATTATTTTTTGTTGTTTTTTTACAACCTTTGCTTTCATTTTTTTTTACAACCTTTGCTTTAATAACTAATTGTTGTTTTTTTTACAACCTTTGCTTTAATTTACATTTACATAATCTTTACATCTATTATTCAAGGGGTACATGTGCAAGTTTGTTACCTGGATATATTTGATGATGAGATTTGGGCTCCTATTAAGCTCACCATCCAAATGGTGAGCATGGTACTCAATGGATAGTTTTTCAACCACTTTCTTCCTCCTTCCCAACCACCTTTAGGAGTCCTTAGTGTCTGCTGTTCCCATATTTAAGTCCACGACTCAGTGTTTAGCGCTCACTCATAAGTGAAAACATGCGTTATTCAGTTTTATGTTTCTGTGTTATTCATTTAGAATAATGGCCTCTAGCTGCACCCACAGTGCTGCAAAGGATGTGATTTCTTTCTTCTTTATGGCTATTCAGTATTTAATGGTGTATATGTACCACTTTTTCTTTATCCAGTCCACTGTTGCTGAACCCCTAGGCTAGTTCCATGTTTTTGTTATTGTGAATAATGCCGGAATAAGCAAATTAGTGCAGGTGTCTTTTGGGTAAAATGATGTATGCTTTCTGGATACATATCCAATAGCAGAATTGCTGGGTTAAATGGTAAATCAATTTTAGTTATTTGAGAAATCTCCAAATTGCTTTCCACAGAGATTGAACTGCCTTACGTTCCTGCCAATAGAGTATGAGCATTTACTTTTCTCCACATCTCTCCAACATCTGTTGTTTTTTGACTTATTAATAATAGCCATTTAAACTAGTGTGTGATCTCATTGTGGTTTTGATTTGCATTTCTCTGATGATTAGTGACTATGCATTTTTTTCATATATTTTTTGGCCTTTGTGAAGTATCTGTTCATGTCCTTTGCCAGGTTTAATGGGATTATTTGTCTTCTTCCTGTCAATTTGTTTAAGCTCCTTATAGAGTCTGCATGGCAGTCCCTTGTTGAATGCATAGTTTCCAAATATTTTTAACCACGCTATAGGTTATCTATTTACTTTGTTAATAATTTATTTTGCTGTCCAGAAGCTCTTTAGTTTAATTAGGTCCAACTTATTAATTTTTTTATTTGCCTCATTTGCTTTTGAAAACTTGTTCATAAATGTGTTGCCTAAACCAATGTTAAGAAGGGTGTCTCCCAAGCTTTCATCTGGGGTCTTTACAGTTTGAGTTCTTGCATCTAAGTCTTTAATCTACCGTGTTTAATTTCTGTGTCTGGTGAGAGAAAGGAGTTCAGCTTCATTCTTCAGCATATGGTTAGCCAGTTTTTCCAGCACCACTTATTGAAGAGAGTGTCCTTTCTTCAACATTTATTTTTGTCAACTTTGTCAAAGATCAGTTGGTTGTAGGTAAGTGGCTTTATTTCTGGGTTCTCTGTTCCATTGATCTATGCACCTGTTTTTGTGTCCATTATTATGCTGTTTTTGTTACTGTAGCCTTTTAGTGAAGTTTGATGCCTGGTGATGTGATGCGTTCAGCTTTTTTCTTTTTGCTTAGGATTGCTTTGACTGTTTAAGCTCTTTTTTGCTTTCATATGAGTTTAAGTATTGCATTTTTTAGATCTGTGAAAAATAATGCTAGTAGTTTGATAGGAATTGTGTTGAATCTGTAGATTGCTTTAGGTATCCTGAACATTTTAGTGATATTCATTCTTCCAACCTATGAGTATGAAATGTTTTTCCATGTGTTTATGTCATCTTTGATTTCTTTCAGTATTGTTTTTTAGTCCTCGTTGTAGAGATCTTTCACCTCCTTGGTTAAAAGTATTCCAGGCATTTTATTTTATGTGTATGGGGCAGTAGTAAGTGGGATTGTATTCTTTGTTTGGTTCTTAGCTTGAATGTTGTTGGCGTATAAAAATGCTACTGCTTTTGGAATGTTGATTTTTATATCCCAAGAGTTTGCTAAAGTTACTTATCAGGTCTAGGAGTCTTTTAGTGGAATATTTTGGGTTTTCTAGATCTAGAATCATAGTGACTGCAAAGGAAGATAACTTAACTCCCTCTTTTTTCTATTTGGATACATTTTCGTTCTTTCTCTTGGCTGATTGCCCTGGCTAGGACTTCCAAACAATGGTAAATAGAAGTGGCAAGAGTGAACATCCTTTTACTGCTCCAGTAGATGAATGCTTCCTGAAAAATGCCCCCTAATTGTGATGAATTATCATCTGATGTGCTGCCGTATGCAGTTTTCAGGTATTTTGTTGAAGATGTTTCTACCTGTGTTCATCAAGAATGTCAGCTTTCTTTCTTTCTTGATCGGTTGGTTGGTTGGTTAAAGCATATAGTTTTCTTCCTTTGCTTTGTCTTTGGCAGATTTTGGAGCCAGAATTACGCCAACTTTGTGGAACTATTGCAAGCAATCAAGGAATCCCTTCTCCTTGATGGTTTGCAATATTTTGGTAGGACTGGTACAAGCTCCTCCATGCATGTCTGGTAGAATTCAGATATGAATTCACCTGCTCCAGGACTTTTATTGGTAGGTAGGTCTTTTACAGCTGATTCAATTTCGAAGCTCATTTTTGGTCTGTTAACAATTCCATTTCTTCCTTTTTCGATCTTAGAGGAATTAGTGCTTCCAGGAGTTTATTCACTTACTCACTTACTCTAGATTCTCTAGCTTACATACATACAGATGTTTATAATTATCTCTGTGAATTGTTTGTATTTCTTTGTAATGTCACCTTTTTCATTTATGATTGCATTTATTTGGATTCTCTCTATCTCTTTCTCTCTGTTAATCTGACTGGTAGTCTGTTAATCTTTCTTATCCTTTCAACGAACCTAATTTTTCTAATTCTTTACTCTTTGTATAACTTTTTTGGACTCAATTTTATTTCGTTCTGATCTGATTTTGGTTATTTCTTTTCTTCTAGGTTTGTGTTTAGTTTGTTTTGGTTTTTCTAATTATTGTTTTAAATAGTCACTGGTTGTTTTGGGTTTTTTGGGAAAATTTAGAGAAGAAAAATTGAAAGAAGAAAAATTTCTAGACTTTTACAATTACTTAGATATTTTCCCTTTCCAGTGATTTTGTTTCTCACATAGATTCAAGTAACATCTGGTATAATTTCTCTTCAGCCTAAAGAATATAACTTTCTTTAGCATTTTATACAGAATAAATTTGCTGACAACAAATGTCTTCAGTTTAATTTTATCTGAAAATATCCTTTATTATTATTTTTACTGATAAATAATAGTTGTACATAATGAAAATGTATTTCATCTTTTTTGTTTTTTAAAGATATAGGGTACAATTCAGGATTAGGTACATAAATGGTCATCATCCAGTTGAAGCTTGGACCTCCCTTTGGTCCCCACTTTGCCTAGTTTAGGAGCAAGTACTTTATTAATGTTATGTGCTCCCCCCTCCTTCCCTCCTCCGGAAGTGTCCCTCTACTGCCAACCTCTTTCTTAGAGTATTATGATAAATGCTCAGGGTCCGCTTATGAGTGAGAACATGTGGTACTCAGTTCTGACAGATCAATGAGTATTATACACTCCAAATCCATCCAAGTTACCGTGAAGTTCCTAATATTGTCCTTCTTTATGGCTGTGTAATATTCCATTGTGTATATGTGCTACATTTTTTTTATCCAGTTCACTTTCAATGGACAGCATGGTTGGTTCCATGTTATTGCTATTGTAAATAGTGCTGCAATAAATATGCATGTGCAGGTATCCTTTTAGTAGAATGATTTTGGTTCCTCTGGGTATTTTCCCAGTAGAAGAATTGCTGGGTCATATGGAAGGTCATTTTTAGATCTTTTAGAAATAACCACAGAAGTTGTACTCATTTAAACTCTCACCAACAGTATGGAATCATTCCCTTTTCCCCGCATTCTCTCCAGCATTGCTTGTTTTTTGAGTTATTAATGATGATTATCCTGTCTGGAGTTGGGTGGTATCTCAGTGTGGTTTTCATTTGCATTTTTTTGATGATTAGTAAGGCTGAGTATTTTTTAATGTATTTGTTGACTGCTCATATGCCTTCTTTTGAGAAGTGTCTATTCATATATTTTGCCCACTTTTTAATAGGGCTGTTTGGTTTTTTTCCTTTCAGCATGTTTGGGTTCCTTGTAGACCCTGGAGGTTAGACTTTTGTCAGATATATGGTTGGCAAATATTTTCTCCAATTTTGTGGGCTGCCTCCCCAGTCTCTTGATGGTTTCTTTTGCTTTGAAGAAGTTTTCAGTGTGATGAGGTCCCACTTGTCTATCTTATCTCTTAGGGAATGGGTTTTTGGTTTTTGATTTTTTTTTTTTAATAAGGAATTGGTTGCCTAATCAAATTCCTGTAAAGGGGTCTCCTGTGTTTTCTAAGATTCTTGTAGTTTTAGATTTTACACTTAGATTTTAGATTGATTTAGAGTTATTTGGGTACAGTGATAGGTAGGGGTCTGCATGTGGCCAGCCAGTCTTCCCAGTGCCATTTACTGAATAAGTTCTCTCACCAGTGGCTGTTGGTGCAGGCTTTGACAAAAATAAGTTGGCTGAGAAATTGAGGTTTTGCTTCCAGATCTCTATCCTGTTTCATTGGTCTATATTCCTGTTCTTGTATCAATAGTACGCTATTTTGATTATTGTAGCTTTATGATAAAGTTTAAAGTCCAGAAGTGTGGTATCTCCTGCTTTGTTTCTTTTGCTGAGGATAGTTTTGGCTATTCATGGTCATTTATGTTTCCATATGAATATCTGTATTGTCATTTCCAGGTCTGAGAAAAATGATGTCGGTAACTTACTGGGTATTGCATTGAATCTGTAGATTACCTTGGATAGAATGAACATCTTAACAATGTTGATGCTTCCAATCCATGAGTATGGAATGTTTTCCATTTGTTTATGTCTTCTTTGACTTCTTTGAGTAGTGTTTTATAGTTTTTAATGTAAAGGTTTTTATTTCTGTGGTTAGGAAGATGATGAGTATTTCATTTTTTGTGTGCCTATTGTGAATAGGATTGTGCTTTTTTATTTGGCTCTCTGCCTGTTTGTTGTTAATGTACAAGATTGTGACTGTCTTTTACACATTTATTTTGTATACTGAGACTTTGCCAAAGTCTTTTATCAGTTTAAGGAGGTTTCTGACAGATTATCTTGTGTTTTCAAAATATGGGATCACATCATCAGCAAAGAGGGATAACTTAACTTCCTCTTTTCCTATCTGGATGCCTCTCATTTTCTTTTCTTCTCTGATTGTGCTGGCTAAGACTTCCAATACTATGTTGAACAGGAGAGGTGAGAGTGGGCAGCCTTGTCCTATTTTGGTTTTCAGGAAACATGCTTACAGTTTCTGTCCATTTAGCAATATGCTGGATGTGAGTTTATCGTAGATGGCTCTTACTGTTTTGAGGTATGTTCCCTCTGTGCCTATGTATTCAAGGGTTTTTATTAAGAAGGGATGCTAGATTTTGTTGAAATCTTTTTCTGTGCCTTATTATAAAATCATGTGGTTCTTTTTTAAATTCTATTGATGAATTTAATTATATTATGGTCTTGCAGATGTTTACTTGGGTCATGATGGGTGATTTTTTAAGATGTGTTGTTGGATCCAATTTCTTATTGAGAATTGTTGCATCTATATTCACCAGGGATATTGGCCTGTAGTTCTCTTTCTTTGTTGAATCTTTACCTGGTTTGGACATCAGTGTAATGTTAGCTTCATAAAATGATTTGGGAGAGTTCTGTTTATCTTGATTGCCTGGAGTATTTTCAATAGGATTGGTATCAGCTGCTCCTTGTGTATTTTGTAGAATTCCTCTGGAAAGCCATCTGGTCCAGGGATGGTTTTTTGTAGGTAGTTTTCTAGTGATAAAAGCAATTTTCTCAGTTGTTATTGTTCTATTTAGGGTTTCAATTTCTCCCTGTTTCAGCCTTGGGAGGTTGTGTGATGTCAGAAAGTCCTCCGTTTCATTTAGGTTTTTGAGTTTGTTTCCATACAATTGTGCATAGTAATCTCTGGAACCTGTAATCTTGATTGGTAATCAAGTCGTGATTTAATCTTTTGTGTTTCCGATTGTGTTTATCTGGGCCTTTTCTCTCTTTTTCTTGGTCAATCTGACTAGGGGTCCATCAGTCTTATTTATCCTTTCAAAGAACAACTTTTTGTTTTGTTGATTTTTTTCTATGATGTTTTTTGTCTTCTGTGCCCTATATTTGGACTTTTACATTGATAATCTGAATTCTTATGCCGAAGTTAAGGTTGTGGTGGTCTTGCCTTTTCAACTCCTGTAGCTGATTTTTTTTTAGGTTATTAACTTGTGTTCTATTTTCTTGGTGTGTATGCATAGAGCTATACATTCCCTTCTTAGTACTGATTTCATAGTATCCCAGAGGTTTTGGTAAGATGTATCTTTGTTTTCATTTGTTTCCAGGAATCTTTTATTTTCTGTTTTGATTTCTGTGTTGATCCAGGAGTTGTTCAGCATCATACAGTTTAGTGTCCATGTCTTTGTGGGTTTTGAGGGAATCTTGTGGATGTTGATGTTTGTTTTTATTCCACTATGGTCTGAGAAGGTGTATGGCAGTATTTTGATTTTATGAAATTTGCTTCTGTTTGATTCATGGCTAAAGATGTGGTCAGTTTTTGAGTACATTCATTCCATGTGGTGATGAGTAAAATGTATATTCTATGGTTTTTGGATGGAGTGCTCTGTAGGTATCTATTAAGTCCATTTGGTCAAGCGTCAAGTTAAGGTTCCAGATCTTCTTGTGATTTTTTTGCCTCAATTATCTATCTAGGGTTGTTAGTGGGGTATTTAAGTCCCTAGCTACGATAGTGTTAGAGTTGATATCTTTTTTTAGTTTACTTAGTAGTTGTTTTGTAAAAGTTGGTTAGACTCAAAATCCAGACTCTGGTTCACCTGTGGTGGGAACTAGTTGAAATTTCCTTAGTTCTTTTAGTTTCCAGGTGTTGTATTTTTTAAAAGGTCTCCCCTTGAAAACATAGTTTAGGTGTCAGTTAAGGATTGGGTGGGTTTTATTCGCAGATTATGAAATTCACACTTTCTGTGGCTCCTTTTTTTTTCTGGGTATTCTCCATAACTTTTTTGCTGTTCTGCCAGCCTTACCTCAATTTTCCGACACTTCTCACCAAAAACGAAGCAGCTTTCTGCAGCTAGAGTTGAATGCAAATTGAATACGGGGCAGTGGGTATTTGAGGGTCCTTTAAGCCTAAAGCTTCTAACTTGCAAATCTTAATCCATTTTCTCAATGTTTGCTATTGAGAGCCTTTAAATAGATGTATTTTTTCAAATACTTTTATATTTAAACATGATCCTCTTTCTGTCATTTTGAAGCAGAATTTTCCAAGCATTGGGACATTCACACACTAATAGGGAATGTGAGTTAGGATTAAACCCTACTGATGATGTGTTATTGCCATGAGAATGTTGCTTAGTACAAGAAGTGCAGGCTCAGACATTTGGTATATGTGCTTGGCTGAGGAGCCAATGGGACAAAGCTACCATCTGTGGGGTTATGACTGAATGCCTCTAAGCCAGAATCCTGCCCAGGCAGAATGATACAGCAACACCACAGAGCATTGGTTGCCCTTGGATAGCTGGTTTCCTGTCATCCTCACCAGCAGTCCACCACACACTGAGCTCAGGGGCCAGTGTGGGGAGGCCCTCATCCTGAGACACAGGATGACCCCCTTGCCTGTCATGCACTACACATTTGTGGGGCACCTGGTACTAAACCATTCATAGACAACCCGCTATCGGGTTGGGGTTTCATATGTAGCACAGCAGCTACCTCCCTGTGATCCACTGAAAGCCAATCCCTGACACAGGGCTTTGTAAAAGTGAATAAATAAATAATAAAATAAAAGTAATCCGTGGGAGGTTTACTCCAACTAAGCTACTCTGACATTACTAGAAATCATACTTCTTATGTGACTTCAATGCTTTTTCTTTTTCTAGATCTTCTATGCTTGAGTTCCACCAAAAAGCCACTTTCCCATATGTAAAAGAACTATTCTTTGCTGATGAGCACATGAAACTTTCTTACCCTACTAGAGACTCCAAAAACAATATAGAAATGTAATAATAATAGCACAGTTTACTGATCCTAACTCACTTTTATCTCTCCCAAATGGCAGAAAGTAGACAGAACTTATTTTTTTATGTCCACTAGTCAGCAAGTAGTATGGGAAAACTGAAAAAAACGTTTCTCTTTTTTCAATCAATGCTTCCTATTTTATAGACAAGTATAGCAACAGTTCAATAGTCTCTTTCATTTTACTCTCTCAAATAGTTACATCTTTCCTTACTGAGAAGAACCTATTGTCCAAAACATGTTCTCTGTATTAAGCCTAGAGGCTATTCCTGAATATCTAGAGTTTTTATGGTCATCAATGCTCAGCCACTACTTTCTACGTGAACAAAAAAAGATTTCTGGGTTAAAAAATATTTGAAAACAAACTGTTCACCAGTGTACCCACTCCTATAGTCATAACTTTTTGAATTCTGGTTAGTTCTGCTCCAGCACAAAATTGAATCTAATAATATGGGAAATATTATTTTTAAAAAGAGAGGGAAAATTAGAGTTGAAAGCTAGAATTTACAGATGTGAAAGAGTAAGAACATAAGACATTAGATTCAACATACTAAATGCTGATAATAATATTTGCATTTGGCCGGACTCAGTGGCTCAGCCTGTAATGCCAGCAATTTGGGAGGCCGAGATGAGTGATTGCCTGAGCTCGCGGGTTCGAGACCAGCCTAAGCAACTTGGTGAGACCTCATCTCTACAGTAAATAAATAAACAATTAGCCGGGCATGGTAGCACACGCCTGTAGTTCCAGTTACTTAGAAGACTGAGGCGGAAGGACAGCTGAAGCACAGCAGGTCAACTCTGGCGTGGTCATGAGTGTCTCACTGCACTCTAGCCTAGGTGACAGAGTGAGACTCCAACTCAAATAATAATAATAATAATAATTGCATTCTTAGAAATATCTAGTCTAGAGTAGATGCTCAACAATTATTTGCCAAAAGAACATTACATATTTGCCAGTAAATGATAGAATGTCTTTGCTCATGCTATGTGCTGTTACACACTTGAAAGACAGTTTTATTTAACTTCTCTGGGAAGAGAGACTAAAAGTTTCTTTCACAACCTCTGAGATTGTCTCCAACTCTTAAAAAAAAAAAAAGGAACCAAACAGTCTGTGATTGTGTGTTTCAAGATTAAAGTAGGCTTGATGAAGCCCCCTTCAGGCATACAATAAGTCTTTTCCGTCTCTATTGCAACACTTCACACTGCTTTGTAATAATTTATAGAATTGTCACCTCCATCAGACTGTGAACTCCTAGAGGATGTGAGCAGTGCCGTACTCATTTCAGAAGTCCCCAGCAGTAATTATCACCTGCCATTCACAGTAGAAACTCAGAAAATGATAAATGGGTACATGTGGGACTTTTTGTACCTAAATGACTGATTTGCTTAGTATGCAAATTATCATTAAGGGATTTTTTCCTTATGTCATATGAATATGTTAAATTGGAGTGCTATTGAGAGCATACAGTTTCAACATGAATTTATTGGCTGCTTCTTAAGGGCCAGGCACTGAGGAGGGACAGAAAATACAAAAATGAGAGCATTTATCCATTGCTAATAGCATTTACACATTGAGCAAAACATAATATATGGAATCTGGTTGTGTAATTTTTAAGACTAACATAATGGTCAAAAAAATTAGATTTATAAATATTCCATTTCTACTTAAAACAATTATTCATAAGATACATCACCAGGCAATGCTCTAGACTTAGTTTCTGAGAACTATTTTCAATATTTACTATTAATCCACAAGTCAATATAATGCCAAGAATCATTGTACATCACATCCTGCCATATTCAATTATGCCAGATTAGTTTCCAAAACATAAGTTACGACCTCTTAATTTTGCCTTAAGATGAACCAGGTACAGCAGGGTATATATAGCTAGCACACAGGAGAGAATTTTATGTCTCTTCTCATTTCTAGGATTTGGCAAAAGAATAACAGATTTATACAATAACCAAATTGCCCAAGACAACTTTATGATTACTGAATTGCCAAAATAAGTAGCTCATTGCTTTAGTGGTTTCTTAGAAAGGCAAAGTAGCACCAATTTAGTGAACTCAAGGAAACAGACAATACATTGGAGTATCTAACCAAAACAAGGGAAGGGAGAGTTGGACTTTCCTTGTATTTTCTAGGATCAAAGACACAGAAATATGCAAAATAACCCAGTAACATCTACCACGTCATCGCCGTTGCCTTTGTTTTCTTCTAGTTTAGGTCTAGGACCAGTGTTTTCAGGTAGACAATTTTAATAACCTCTTAGCTCAGTTCTTTCTCAGCAGTCTGTGCTGTTTACACCCCAATATATACTCCAAAGACCTACCAGAGTGGAAGGAACATGCCATTTTTGTTCTCATATTCCTTCAATAACTTCATCAGAGAACAATCCAAAGTCATCCGGGTGTATAACTCTCTACACTCTTTCTATTTTTTCTTTTCTTTTTTTTTCTTTTGGAGTTGGAGTCTCATCCTGCTGCCCAGACAAGTGCAGTGGCACGCTCCCTGCCACCGCAGCCTTCACCTGCAGGGCTCCAGTGATCCTTTCACCTCAGCCTCCCAAGTAGCCGGAACTACAGGCATGCGCTACCACACCTGGCTAATTTTTTATTTATGGTAGAGATGAGGTCTCGTCAAGTTGCCCAGGTGGATCTCCAACCCATGGCTCAGGCAATCTACTTGCCTCGGCCTCCCAAAGTGCTGGGATTATGGGCTGAGCCACCGAGCCTGGCTCTTTATACACTCTTTCTTTGTAAGCTTTTTAAAAATAACAACACTAATAATAATAATAACAGCAACTATATTCTGTGCATACAGGTGGAACATTTTACACGGTCACATTTAAAAGTGCATGTCTTCTCCTTTACTGTCTTTGAAGCCCTTGCAGCACAGATGTAATTTTTCTGTCAACTCTACAAACAATATCACACAAAATATCTAGCAGTGACTGGATTAATTAGGGGCCACCGAATTCTGAAGCAATTTAAGGAAAAAGTCTTAATGCTGCCATGAAACCCAAGGCACTTCTTCACATTTAACAAGCTATGCAATGAAGAAAAGATGAAATTTGGCACTGCGAGGGATATAACAGGCACTTTTCCCCCAAAATGATCACTGGATGCAGTAAAAATGGAAAGCTCTCTTTAGCTTTTTTATTTTTTTAAGACAAGGTAATAGGAGAGTGGTTGTATTTCAGCCTAATGCTAATTTTCTGGCCCAAAATGACCAAATCGCTTTTCAAGGCTAGTGAAATTGTTCAGTGGAATTTCATTACGCTGGAAAATAAAATTAATGTGCAGTCCAAAAATATAATTGACTCTCTGTAAAAGTACGGAATTGGTGTTTTCTAAAAGAATATTTTTAAAAGGTTAAAACGATAGCAACCAAAGACGTTTTCTAAATGTAACAATATAATTATTTTGATCTTCTTTTATGTTTAAAAATGCTTTTCAGGCCGGGCTCGGTGGCTCAGCCTGTCATCCCGCGCCTTTGGGAGGCTGAGGTGAGTGGATTGGCCTGAGCCCGTGGGTTCGAGACCCACCTGGGCAGTGAGACCTCATCTCTACAATAAATCAAAAAATCAGCCGGGCGTGGTAGCGCATGCCTGTAATTCCGGCTACTCGGAAGGCTGAGGCGGAAGGATCGCCGGAGCCCAGCAGGCCGAGGCTGTGGTGGCCAGTCTGGGTGACAGAGTGAGACTCCGACTCAAAAAAAAAATGTTTTTCAGAAAAATTTGGATCAAATGTTCACAATTACATTTTAATGTTCTTTTATTAACGTTTATTTGTCTGTTCCAAATGGAAAGAGACTGTTCATTCTTTCACTTCTCCTGTGAACTAGCCCCAAACATTCAAACACCACACACCCATCTCCTCTAAAAATCAGCTAGAAATACCAGACTGTGCTCAAATGAATTGCTCAAGAAAGTCTTGCTTCTTGCCTGTTTGTGAACTTGCTTGAACTAAGGTTGTGTTTTCTCCTGTTCCAAAATCAGGGATTACTGGCCTCCATCCTGATCTTGTGGTTCCTCCAAACCTTGTCTCCGGATAGTTAAACATTGCCCTTCTTTACAGATAGCAGCTCTGCCCAATGGCTCGCGACTTGTATCTTCTGTTGCACCCAAAAGGAAAGTGGTCTCACCCTCACCATTCAGTCTCACGTTGCTGCTGTAGTAAATGCAGCTGCCGAGATCCTCTGTCCTCAATGCACATTTGACGTGGTTGATTACTCCCTGTCCTTTGAGGGTCTTTACTTAGACTTCCAGAATGTCACCCTCTCCAAATGTTCCTCCTATCACAGTGGTCATACTTCTGCATCTTCTTTGCTGGTTCCGCTTCATGTCCTTGACTCAAGTCTTGAACATCTTCTCTTTTCTAAATACGCTCACTTCCTTCATGATCTCATCAGTTTCACAGTTTTAAAATTTATCTATAGGCTTATGTCTCCTAAGTGATGACTTTCTCCCTGGGCCTTTCTCCTGAATTCCTCTCGCCAATTCTCTGCTTAACATCTCCAGACAGATTTCTAATATGCACCTTAAGCTTAACTTTTCCCAAGCAGAGCTACATCTTCCTAGTCTTCTGCAGTTCTGTTTGGTAGCTCCATCACTGCCACTGCTCAGGCCCAGTTGTCTGAAGTTCCTCTTTTACTGTCATGCTTCACGCCAAATCTATCAGCATGCCCATGCTGCCATCAGAATATATCCATAATCGAAGACTTCTCATGACTTCCATTGCTATCAACTTGTAATGAGTCAGTATCATCACAATTGACTAAAACATTATGGTCTGGTAACCATAGTGTCTTCAGGGTCTTTAGGGTCTGGGAACAGCAGCCAAACTTGTTGCTGAAAACTGGACACAAAGACACAGAGAGGCAGCACAGCAAAACACATCAGTGTGCAGACTCCAGGTGTCTGTCGCTAGCTGGGTGAACTTGGGCAAGTCTCTTAAACTCCCTGGGTCTCTGTTTTCCTATTTGTAAAAGCAAGCACACAACAGTGCTCACTACCTGTTGAAGAGGACTCATACTTAAATAAATTAACATGTAAAAGCACATAAATATCCCTGAAACCTAGTGTGTGCTACATCATGATTAACTGTGATTTTAAGAAGTTGGTCCTCAAATGAAATGCGGTTGACAACGTTTTGCATGTTTTCTACTGCATCTCATAAGGTGCTTCATCCATTCATTCGCTGCACACACATGGGGCACTGGCTACTTGTCGTGCAGAGTAATTCCTGCTCTCGGGAGCTGGCAGAGTGGAGGGAGAGCTTGCTGGATAACAGAACCTGGCAGAGCAACCAGTGGGTGCAGGCCAGAGAGAAGAAGGCAGGGCCTGTACTGAAAGCAGCAGCAGGATTTCCTGGAGGTGGTGTCTGCAGGGGTCTGGAAGGAAGTGTGATATTCTGGCGGGGGTGGAGGTGGGCGGTGGCGAAGGCTTTCCAGACAGAAGGAACACGAGCAGTATCAGCAAAGATACCGCTGCAGGGAACAGCCTGAGTTTCACGGGCTGCTATGGCTTAACGAAATGCATGCAATAAAATATTAAAATAGGAATTACAACATTAATGTGTTAGTGTCAAGCCTAGTGAACACAGGATTAAACCCAGAAGCCTATGCCTGGGAGAGAAAAAAAAAGAGATTAAAGACATATGGGCCAGAAGGTCCTCCAGGACTCTACTTCTGAGCTTCCTGGCAACTAAAATAAAAGCAGCTACTATACAACATGGTGACTATAGTTCATAACAATGCAAAACAACACAATAATAAAATAAAAATGGTAACGAATTATTCAGTTTTTTTTAATGCCCAAGAAGATAAATCATGACAGTTTCTAAGAGGGAACAAAAGTTTACCTAGCACTCAGCTCTGAAACAAATTTCTTACATAAAACCTCTTAAAGGCAACTTGAGCCATGGTGTAGATGGCAATATTAACCACAGTTTAATGCAAAACTCAAGTGTGAGCCTCGAAAAGCAGCTTATTCTGATGCTTCAGTGAAAATTTAGAACATAACACTAAAGTATAACTGAATGAGTTATGCTCACTGAGAACCAAAAAAAAGGTGATGTTTGCACCATTTCTTTCTCATTTCCTTAGACTCTAAGCCCACGGTTTTCTCAGGAGAATAACCAGTGCAGAATATTAGAGCTTCCTCACTGAATCTTTTTAATTCCTGTCCGGTTCCCCTAAGATCATTATTGACCAGTTTGTCAGTTTCATTAACTTAGTTCACCAACGAACGGGCACTTACACAATGGCATGTCAGTGTCTCTTACACATGATGGCAACCAGAGACGCTTTTGATATTTGCTGGTGTTTAGCTTAGATTGTGAAATCCAAGCTATTGTAAGTTAGTAGACAGAGAGCACAGGCTGGAAGGACATTGGGCTGACTGGTGGAGAGCCAGGCAGGACACAGAGTGCCCAGGGAGGCCGCGCGCCTGCCCCCTGACCCTCTCTTCTTGGTCTCTTGACCCCTGTCCACACCTGAGCTTCTCTCTGCATAGCTGCTCCTTCTTCGTCTCTCTCCATTTCCTCGCCCTGTATTCAATACTTGGCCTCTTGCCTCAGCTTGTCTGTCAGAGTGTGCTGGGCAGGGCCCCCAAGGAGCTGCCTGACATCCTGTTCATGGGCACCGCGTGACTCAGAGCTTCTCAATTCAGAGCACCAGGAATATCTGAGGGACTCCTTGACCTACAAGAGCTGGGTCTCGTGCCTCACTTATGCTTCTGCCCACCTTTGGGCCAACCGTGAGAAGTGGAGAAACGTGCTACACCCCTGGGTCTCTACCAACAGGATGATAGTCTTTTGTGTTTTTGTTTTTGAGTTGGAGTCTCACTCTGTCGCCCAGACTGGAGTGCAGTGGCCGCTCCCGGCCACCGCAGCCTCGACCTGCTGGATCCGGCGATCCTTCCGCCTCAGCTTTCCGAGTGGCCGGAACTACAGGCATGCGCTACCACGCCCGGCTGATTCTTTGATTGATTGTAGAGATGAGGTCTCGCTGCCCAGGTGGGTCTCGAACCCGCGGGCTCAGGCAATCCACTCACCTCAGCCTCCCAAAGGCTGAGCCACCGAGCCCGGCGATGATAGTCTTTAAATAGACATTGAAAGAGGCACATATCCGCATCATGAAGCCACTCTCCAAACAGGGGCCAGCTTGAGAACCTGCAACATCGTGGAAAACAAGGTAAGGTGCAGAATCTGAGGACACAGGGCTCTTTCCGAGCATTTCGAATCACACTGTGAACTGGGCTGCTGTTAATCTTCTCTATGCACAGAGCATATGCTTTACGGAAATAATTTAGCTCACTCTATTCATAGCCATTTATGAATCTTCTTGGTAATAAAATATTTCTTAATTCACCCTGTCACGTATTGGAACTATTGTGCTGATGTGGAGAGATACACCACATTTGGATAACTGGGTTGTTTTCAGTTAGCTCGGCTGTTTGTTCAAACTAGTCTCCTTTTTGCTTTCAAGCAATTATAAATCATAGCAGAAGTTTCATTTAAAATGTAATGTGAGAAGAGACCACTTTTAATTTGTAAGGAAAATAATATATTAAATATATTTCTGTCAGCGGTGTCTGTTGTCAGTGAGTGACTGTCACTGCAAATCTTTCTGGGACCAACTTACTCTGGAAAAATGAAAAAGGTAATTGATGGCTTAAGAAACAGAGATTTTCAGCCCAAAACCATAGAGAAAAATCCATTTTAGTTCTGATCACAAAAGAAGGCAAAGAATTCTACTTCTACTTCATTCTGTCCCCAGATGTTGGTCTCCCAGAGTTTTAACCAAAAGGTATCCTATTAACTCCATTGCTGAATGAAGAAATAATGTTTCTGTTCAAGTATAGACAGCCGAGGCTGTCAAATAAACCCATTATTCTAGAGGATGACTATGACCTCATTGCTTAGCTGCTGAATAAACACCATCTATTGTAAGGGTATTACTGGCTCCAAAAAAACCACTTCAAACCACCTATAAGACTACAGATTTTACTTTGGAAACTGCTAGTAGGGGAAAAAATGAAGTTAGAGGACCACTTAGTAATCACACAGCCCCATCTTAAATTGCATTCAAGGAATTTAATTCCAATACAAAGTGCAATTTGATGGAGAGATAAAATCAAAATCTGAAAGCTCAGAAAATATGATCAGGAGGAAGAACTAGAATTTTTAGTGTGAGTCAAACTACAGATGAATCTAACTAGCAGGGCCAGCCCTTTGTAAAATGTTAGCCTGTCTCAACACACTCCCTGCCAACCAGCCTGCTCCTGCAACTTGTTAATCCTTTTTTTTCCTCTCCCGTCCGAGAGACCTGCTTTCCACAGTTTCAGGTTAAGATGCTCTGTCAATCACCTGTAACTTGATCAGGGTTAATTTTAATCAGGGAGCTCTCTTCATTCTAGGTTGCATACTGAGTTGCACAAAGGAAAATGCCATCAGCTTCCCAAGAAATTTCCAACGTTAGCATTGCATGAGTGGAAACAACTTGATGGGCGCCTAAAAGTTACGTGATGTGTGCTTACCATTCATTTAATATGGCAGGTGTTATGTAGGACTTTCTATTCAAATAATCGCTTCCATCCCAAAACACCCCTGCAAGTTTGCTCACTTGTCTTTCTCCTTACAGGGAGGGCGCTTAGGCTTCGAAAGATGAAAGTCACTTTCCAGGTTTCAAAGACGCGGTTAGGTAGTAGATGCGGGATTTGAACCCTGGTCCATCTGACTCTATGTCCCAGTTCTTCCATCATCTAGCCTCTCCCCCGATCATCGACAGCTTAATCCACTCTCCATGCTGCCATGTGAATATTCCAAGTTTCATATCTGACCATTTGAGACCACATTGCTTGAAATCTATCAATGATTCCTAATCATTTGCATGCTTCTTAACACAGCAGGCAAGGCCATGCGTGAATTAGCTTTCTTTTGCTCCATTGCATCCTTCCTGGTACTCTCTTTCAGTTGTGGCCTCTGAGTTCTAAGCTCATTTAATTAAAAAAAGAGACCTATTGCATGGCAGGATTTTAACAATTGTTATCAGCTGCATGGTCTCCTATGTGCCATAAAAATGGAGTAATAATCCCAACCAAGCCCGAATTCAGAGAGACTGATGTTTATTAATATATGCTTCAATATTAACATGCCTTCACAAGAACTATCTTACTAGGACACTTCCCACTCTGGCAGTGTGAATGCCTGCATGGATGTGCTGGGATGTGCAGTCTGACACGTCTACCAGCAGCATCAACTAGTAGACTGACAACAGACCTGTCAAAGTGATCTCTACCAATCATTTGCAAATGCTGGTCCACAGATGGGCACCAAAAGAAATAACATTTTCACTGACCTCTATTAAACAGGAAAATCAGAGTAAATTAAGCAACTTTTTTCAGAAAGCTAAATTTATTGGAAGAACCATTCCTTATTCCAAGATTATTTCCCCACTACATTTTTGACGTTGAAATGCCCTTTCTCTTATGAAATGATGGTAAGGTTAGGTGACAGCAGGTTTGGTTGTTCCAATCGTGGTTTGGTTTGCTTTGTTTTGTTTTACTGAATTTTAACAATCTTACTTTGTAACATAAAAAGCAATCCTTTTTTTTTCTCCTTCACCTCCCTTTGTTAATTTCATGGGATTCAGACAAAGTAGTTTATTCCTGGGAGGGATTTCCTGAAGTCCCAGGTTTGGTCTTCCATCTTACAGGCTTGGGAATCCGATTTGTCATTTCAGAGAGATGACAGTTAACCATGTTGCAGAAATTAGGGTATAAACCTAATCGCAATAATTATTCTGAGTGCTTGATTTATATAAGACACTGTGCTAAGTGCATCACATGGTGTCCTCACTATTATCCTGTGAGCCGTGTTGCCCGTAGTTACACAGCTAATTAGTGAAGGAGTCATCATTCAGACTTAACTCTGTCCTCTTCTGAAATTTAATTACCACATTACCTCACCTAACTCTGCCATCCCAGGATTATCCCTTCTTAAAATTATTTTTATAGGTTCAGTGGGTACATGTGCAGGTTTGTTACGTGGATATATCACAAAACGGTGAGGTTTGGGTTCTAGTGTGCTAATACTCAATAGTGAACATTGTACACAATAAGTGGTTTTTCAACTCTTACCTCCTTCCTACCTGCCCCAGTGTCTGTTATTTTTGTCTTTATGTCCATGTTGTACCCACTGTTTACCTCCAGTTATAAGTGAAAACATGAGATATTTGACTTTCTGTTTCCAAGTTATTTCACTTAGGATAAAGGCCTGCAGCTTCGTCTATGTTATTGGAAAAGACAAGTTAACATTCTCTGTTATGGCTGGTAGTATTCTGTAATGTCTATATGCTACATTTTATTTATCCAGTACTTAGTTGATGGGTACTTGGGTTGATTCCATGGCTTTGCTATTATGAATAGATAAAGACACAAGCATAAATGTCTTTTTTTAATATCATGATTTCTTTTCTTTTGGATAGATAATCAATAGTGGGATTGCTAGGTCAAATGGGAGTTCTATTTTTAGTTCTTTGAGAAAGGATTGTCACGTTTAGTGACTTGAATGAAAAATAGAATTGCCCTGTAGACCAGTTTCTTTAGACATCTGTGCTCTCCACGTTTTACATTGGGAGCTAATCAATAAGGAAGATGTTAAAATTATAAACTCTTTGGTGAGCAAGGATTTTGATACTTTGCACCTGATATTTGAATATTCTGGATTACACAGCCAAGAACTAAGGTAACTTGAAGTACTTATATCTCATGATAAGGTCAGCAGGAGTAGAGGATCTAAATATTCAGTATTCTTAGTTAAAATGCATTCTGTACTTGGGTGCTTACAGGAGGAACTTCTGACATTTGCCTTCTAGTCAATAATTTCTTTTTCTTCTCCTATGCTAAGTCATAAATCAGTTTCCTGACAAATCTCCTTTGGGTCTGAGAGTTAGTACTTTTATGATGACTTTTAATATGTCACTCTAATCCCTTATAGGATGAAGAGGAAATACAGCACAGAGACACCAATCCAGGCTCCAAAAACAGTCTACTTCACCCCTGCTCTGTGGCACATTTCTTGGTCTCCCCAAACCCTAATTTGCACACGTTTTTAAATGAGCATAGGTGATAAAATGATCAAATGAACCACACGTGGAACGGTGCCTGAAACAGAGAGCGCGCTCAATAAATGATATCTCTTGCTACCACTGTTGTTGCTCTGGTCATTTTTACTCGCCTTGAATTGTAACTTTCAAAAGAAACTGCTACACCACCTGTTGCCAGTGCTTGAGAGCATGCCACTGTTATGCTTCTAGGTCTGTGGATCCACAATATGAGGCAGCCTTCCTCTTCATGGAGGATAACGCAAGTTTGCAGCCGAATTGTTCATCAGCCCGTCTCCTGCCTGTGGAATTTTGGAAGTATGACAGTCTTCTATTATTTCATCCTCTGTCTTTTATTGTGTGTCCAAGCTGACAGTGTTTCTGCTGATATAACATTCTCAAGAACTAGGTAGATCTCCTGGGTGTCTGGAGAGTCACTCCTTTAGACTATAGACTGTATACTCCACAGTCCTTTCTCAGTAGTCCTATCTTGATCATTGGCTTCTGCTTAGACGTCTGAGTCACACATCTAATCTCTTCAAATAACCCTTGGTATGATTTGAATACTCTGACCTCTTTCTTAATCCTTCCTCAGTACCAGCCAAGTGTTGTTCAGCCGTATCCTTGGCTTTCTCTCCAGCTCATTTTGTCCCGAGTTGCCTACTTTTAGTGTCTTGCAATCTGAATAAACTTTGAATTTCTCAAATCATCAAGTCCTTGTTTGGGTTTTCTGTTCGTTACTTATTCGTTTATATATTTATTTTTGCTCAAATGTCATTTGGTCAATGTATGTCTCTCTTCCCACATTTTAGTATAAGCAACACAAAGAAATCAGACCATACATTTTGCTTACAAATCTCCTCAGCTAGATATCCAATGTATCACTTACAAGTTCTTCTTCTGTAGAATCACTGTAGGATAAAATTCTACTAAGTTTTCTGTCACTATATAATAAAGATCACCCCTCTTCCAGTTTCCAGTAATATGTTCCTTCACCCCTCTTCCAGTTTCCAGTAATATGTTCCTTAATTCCTTCAGACCTCACCAATAGTACTTTCAACACTCATATTTCGACCAACACTTCGTCAGTGATGATGCAGGTGTTCTGTTAGACTACATAGATTTCCCTGCAATATTCCTCATTTCCTTCTGAGTCTCCAGCAGTGGAGACTTTTTCATCTATATTTCTTCTCAAAATCTATTCAAGAAAAGCTAGACTTTTTCTATTGTGTCCCTCAGATTTTTCCATTCCCTTCTCACTGCTCTATTCCAAAACTACCTCTATATTTTTAGGAATTTGTTATAGGAGCACCCATATCTAGGTACCAAGATCCATATTGACTTTCTATTATGGCTGTGACAAATTAAACATAGTGGTGGCTTAAAATAATACCCCTTTATTATCTTGCACTTCTGAAGGTCAGAAGTTCAAAATGGTTCTTACTAGGCTCAATTCAAGAAGTGAACAGAGCAACCAAAAATTCCATCTCGAGTTTTAGAAGCTTGACAAGGTCCTGAGGGCCCAAAGGTAGATTCCATTTCTAGCCATTTTCTCTCAAAACTGCCCATATTCCTTGGTTTGTGACTGCATGACTCTCTGGTTTATTCTTCTGTTGTCACATCTTCTTCTCTGACTCTGATCTTCTTCCATTCCTCTTATTATAAGGACCTTAGTGATTATATTGGACCCACCCAGATAATTCAAGATAATCTTCCCATTGCAAGAGACTTAATCTGATCACATCCAAAGTGCCATTTTCGACATGATGCAACATAGTCACAGGAATTATTATGTGAACATCTTTAGGGAACATTACACATATATTCTGTCTCCCACAAGTTGTAAGAGTTCTTTATATATTATGGACACAAGCCCCTGATAAGGTGTGCAATTTGCAAATATTTTCTCCCATTCTGTGGATTTTTTCACTCTTTATATTATCCTTTGATACACCAAAAGTTGTGAAGTTTGACGAAGCCAAATGTATCTACTTTTCTATTGGTAGCTGTGTTTTTAATGTCATAACTATAAATTTTATAGTATCATTTCTCATGTTTCATTTTTTATCTGCTTTGAGTTCATTTTTCTTTTATTTAATTTTTTATTCTGAAGATGTGGGTACAATTCAGGGTTAGGTATGCAAGTTGCCATCATGAAGTTTGGGTCCTGCTTGATTCCCACTTCATCTGGTTTGAGATCAGTTACTCTTATTGATGCTATATGCTCCCCCTCCCTCCCCTGGCAGTTTCCCACTAAAGCTCATCTGTCTCTTATAGTATAATGATAAATGTTCAGGGTCCACTTATGAGTGAGAACATGTGCCACTCAGTTATTTGTTTCTGTGATAGATCCATCCAAGTTGCCATAAAGTCCATAACTGTGTCCTTCTTTATGGCTGCATAATGTCCTATCATGTATATGTAACACATTTTTTTATCCTGTTCACTTTCGATGGGCAGCACAGTTGGTTCCATGTTTTTGCTATTGTGAATAATGCTGCAATAAACATGCAAGTGCAGATATCTTTTTTATAGAGTGATTTGAGTTCCTCTGGATATATTTCCAGAAAGTGGATTGCTGGGTCATCCGGAAGGTCGATTTTTATATTTCTTTTTTTTTTTTTTTTTTGAGTTGCAGTCTCACTCTGTCCCCAGGCTAGAATGCAGTGGAACATTCACGGCCACCACAGCCTCAACCTGCTGGACTTAGGTAATCCTTCCGCCTCAGGCTTCCAAGTAGCTGGAACTACAGGCACGCGCCACCATGCCCAACTAACTTTTTGATTTATTGTAGAGATGAAGCGTCATCAAGTTGCCCAAGCTGCTCTCAAACACCTGGACTCAGGCAATCCTCTCACCTTGGCCTCCCAAAGTGCTGGGATTACAGACTTGGGCCACCACAAAGACGATTTTTAGATTTTTAGGAATCGTCACACTGTCTTTCACAGAGGTTGCACTAGTTTACATGCCCATCAACAGTGTTGAAGCCTTCCCTCTTCCCCACATCTATTGTTTTTTGAGTTATTGAAGATGGTCGTCCTGACAGGAGTTTAGTGCTAAGTGTAGTTTTAATTTAATTTGCATTTCTTTGATGATTTATGAGGCTGAGCATTATTTCATGTATCTGTTGATTGCTCTTATGTCTTCTTTTGAGAAGTGTCTATTCATATATTTTACCCACTTCTTAATAGGGCTGTTTGTTTTTTTTTCTTTCAGCACATTTGATTTCCTTGTAGATCCTGGATGTTAGGCCTTTGTCAGATATACAGTTGACAAATATTTTCTCTTATTCTGTGGGCAGTCTCCCCACTCTCTTGATGATTTACTTGCTTTGCAGAAGCTTTTCGATTTGATGAGGTCCCAGTTGTCTCTCTTATCCCTTATGGCATGGGCATTTGGGGTTTTGATCAGAAATTGGTTGCCTATTCCAATTTCCATAAGGGTGTCTCCTGCGTTTTCTAGGATTCTTGGAGCTTGTGATTTTACATTTAAGTCTTTGATCCATTTAGAGTTTATTCTTGTGTATGGGGATAGGAGGGGGTCCTGTTTCAATTTGCTGCGTGTGGTCAGTCAGTTTTCCCAGCACCATTTACTGAATACTTTCTTCTCGTCCCAGTGGTTGTAGGTGGAGGCTTTGTTAAGATGGTTTGGTTACGAAATTAAGGTTTTGCCTCAATTTCTCAACCAACTCATCTTTGGCAAGGCCTCCACCACCTACCACTGGGGAGAGGAGAACCTATTCAGTAAATGGTGCTGGGAAAACTGGCTGACCACATGCACAAGATTGAAACAGGACCCCTATCTATCCCCATGCACAAAGGTTAACTCCAAATGGATCAGAGACCTAAATGTAAAACCTCAAACCATAAGAACCTTAGAAAATGAAGGAAATACCCTCATGGAAATCGGAACTGGCATCCATTCCTGACCAAACTCCGAAACCCACAGGTCATAAGAGAGAAGATAGACAAGTGGGACCTTATTAAACTGACAAGCTTCTGCAAGGCCAAAGAAACCATCAAGGGAGACAGCCTACAGACTGGGAAAAAGTATTTGCCAACACCAAGTCTGACAAGGGCTTAACATCCTGGATCTACAAGGAACTAAAACATGCTGAAAAGAAAAAACAAACAACCCCATTATAAAATGGGCAAAAGAGATGAACAGACACTTCACAAAAGAGGACATCCGAGCAGCCAACAAACACATGAAGAAATGTTCAACCTCACTAATCATCCAGGGAGATGCAAATCAAAACCACACTGAGATACCACCTAACTCCAGTCAGAATGGCAATTATCAACAACAAAAAATAACAGCTGCTGGAGAGGGTGTGACAAAAAGGGAACACTTCTACACTGTTGGTGGGAGTGTAAACTAGTGCAACCTCTGTGGAAAACAGTGTGGCGATTCCTAAAAGCTCTAAATATCAACCTCCCATATGACCCTGCAATCTCCCTGCTAGGAATATACCCTGAAGAACTCAAATCACTCTATTAAAAAGATACCTGCACACATATGTTTATTGCAGTATTGTTCACAATAGCAAGAACCTGGAAACAACCATACCGCCCATCAAAAGAGGACTGGATTAAAAAAATGTGGTACATATACACGACAGAATACTACACAGTCATAAAAAAGAACAAAATCATGAATTTCACAGCAATCTGGATGGAACTAGAGTCTATAATACTGAGTGACCTCTCACAGAAACAAAGATCCTAGTATCACATGTTCTCACTCATATAATGGAACTTGAACATCCAATGTAATACTATAAGAAAATGACTGACCATACTGGGAAACTATGGGGGGCAGGGGAGATGGGATTAACAGTAGCAAATATCTGTCTGGGGATGGGGAAGCACCTCTTATCAACAGGGTGCCTGAATGAAACATAATTGTACACCTAACCCTTAACTGTACCCCACAAAACCATAATAAAAAATATTGATTATGAAAAAAAAAAGAAATTAAGATTTTGCTTCCAGAATCTCTATCCTGTTCCATTGGTCTGTATGATCCTACCTCTTGAAAACCCACGAGAATCTGTCAAAAACTTCCTTGCACTGATAAAGGACTTTGGCAAAGTCTCAGGGTACAAAATAAATCTGCAAAAGACAGTTGCATTCTTATACACCAACAACAGACAGAGAACCAAATAATAAGCACAATCCCATTCACAATAACCACACCAAAAAAATGAAATATTTCAGCATCTTCTTAACCAGAGAAGTGAAAGACCTTTACAATGAAAACTACAAAATACTGCTCAAAGAAATCAGAGAATCCACAAACAAATGGGAAAATATTCCATGCCCAGGGATTGGAAAAATCAACTTTTGTTAAGATGTCTATCCTATTAGAGACAATCTACAGATTGAATGCAATACACATTACATTACCAGCTTTATTTCTTCTCAGACCTGGAAACTACAATACAGAAATTCATGTGAAAATATAAACAACCACGACTAATCCAAACTATCCTCAGCAAAGGAAACAAAGTGAGAGGGATCACACTCCCAGACTTTAAACTTTACTATAAGGCTTCAATAATCAAACAGCCTGGTATTGGAATGAGTTAATATTTCTATATGGTATGAGGTAGCAGTCCAATGTTTTCTTTCTTGTTGTGTCTTTTCCTGGCTTTGGTATTAGGATGATACCAGCTTTGTAGAATGAATTAGGAATTCCCTCCTCTCGAATCTTGTAGAATAGCTTCAGTATTCTAACTGGCACCAGTTCTTCTTTAAAGGTCTGGTAGAATTCACCTGTGAGTTCATCAAGTCCCGAACTTTTGTTGTTGTTTTTGTTGGGAGACTTCTAATTACAGTTTTAACTCACCACTTGTTATTGGTCTATCTGAAATTTATATTTCTTTCTGATTCAACGTTGGGAGTTTGCATATTTCCAAGAATTTGTCCATTTTCCCAAGATTGTCTAGTTTGTATGCACAAAAGTGTTCATAATAGTCTTGAATAATCTTTTGAATTTCCATCATGTCAATTGTAATGCCTCCCTTTTCATTCCTGATTGATCTCTTTGAGTCTTCACTCCTCATTTCTTAATCTGGCTAGTGCTCTATCAATTTTGTTTATCTTTTCAAAGAATCAAGTTTCTGTTTTATTCATCCTTTCTATTTTTTAAAATTTCAATTTCATTTAGTTCTGCTCTGATCATCATTATTTCTTTTCTTCTGCTAGCTTTGGGTTTGGTTTGTTTGTGTCATTCTAGTTCCTTGAGGTATGATGCTAAGCTGCCAATGTGTCATCTTACAATCATATTAATATAGGCCTTAGACACGATAACTTTTCCTCTGAGCACAGCTTTGGCTTATTTCATTGTTGTCATATGTTTCAAGAAATTTTTTAACTTCCATCCTGATTTCATTGTTGACCTAAGCATCATTCAGGAGAAAATTGTTTAACTTCCAAGTCTTTGTTTGGTTTTGTGAGTTCTTCTTAGACTTAATTTCTAGATTTATTCCACTGTGGTCTGAGATGGTGCTTGATGTGATTTCTGTTTTTCTAAATTTATTGAGACTTTACTTGTGGCCTATCATATGGTCTATCTTGGAGAATGTCCCACATACTGATGAGAAAAATGTGTATTCTGTAGTTTGGGGATGAAATGTTCTGTAGATGTCTGTTAGTTCCATTTCCTCTAGAGTCTTGTTTAACTACAATGTTTATTTGTTGACTTTTTGCTTTGATGATCTGTCTTTTCTTGTCAGTGGAGTGTTGAAGTCTTCCAGTATTACTGTATTGCTCTCTATGTCTTTTTTTTAGTTCTACTCAAATTTGTTTTATAAAGTTGGTGACTCTGGTGTTAGGCACATATGTATTTAAGATTGTTATGTCCTCTAGTTGAATTGATTCCTTTATCATTATATAATAGCCATCTTTATCTTTTTATGCAATTGTTAATTTGAAGTCTGTTTTATCTGCTATTAGAGTGACTACCCTTGCTTGTTTTTTGTTTCCATTTGCGTAGAATATTTTCCCCCACCCCTTTACCTTGAGTCTATAGGAGTCTTTGTGAGCTAAAGTGGGTCTCTTGAAGGCAGCAGATATTTGGGTTGTGTTTTCTTACCCATTCTGCCAGACTATATCTTTGCAAAGGGGCATTGAGACCATTTACATTTAGAGTTAATAATGACATGTAAGGTACTGTTCTACTCATCATACCAGTTATCTGGTTGCTTTGTTTATTTATTTTCTCTATTGTTGGTGTTCCATACAGCCTGTGGGCTTTATTATTTCCAGTGTTTTTCTACTAGTGTATTTTGACCTTTTCATATTTAATAAATAGTTAGAACTCCTTTGGAGTTTTCATGTAGAGCCAGTCTAGTGGTGACAAATTTCATTAGCATTTGCTTGTCTGCAAAAGACTTCATTTACGAAACAGTTTGCAGGATACAAAATCCTTGTCTGATGTTATTCAGTTTGAGGAGATTGTAAATGGGGCCCCAATTCCTTCTGGTCTATAGGGTTTCTTCTGAGAAGTCTGCTGTTAGTCTGATAGGTTTACTTTTGTAAGTTGTTCAGTACTTTAGTCTCACTTCTCTTAACATTCCTTCTTTCACATTACCTTTGCATAACCAGATGATTATATGCCTTGAGGATGTCCTTTTTTGCAATGAATCTTCTGGGTTCTGTGGGCTTCTGTGGGCTTCTTGTATCTGGACATTTAGATCTCTAGCAAGGCAAGGGAAGTTTTCCTCCATTATTCCCTCAAATATGTCTGCTTCTTTCTCTTCTTCCTAAGGAACACTTATGATTTTTAAGGTTGGGCATTTCACATAATCCCACATTTCTTGGAGACTTTGTTTCATTCTCTTGACTCTTTTTTCTTTTTTTCTTTTTTTTTTTTTTGAGTTGGAGTCTCACTCTGTCACCCAGACTGGAGTGCAGTGGCCACTCCCGGCCACCGCAGCCTCGTTTGCTGGGCTCCGGCGATCCTTCCGCCTCAGCCTTCCGAGTAGCCGGAATTACAGGCATGCGCTACCACGCCCAGCTGAATTTTTGATTTATTGTAGAGATGAGGTCTCGCTGCCCAGGCGGGTCTCGAACCCACGGGCTCAGGCAATCCACTCACCTCGGCCTCCCAAAGCCGCGGGATTACAGGCTGAGCCACCGAGCCCTGCTGACTCTTTTTTCTTTATTGTTATCTGATTGGCTTAATTTTGAAAACTTGTCTTCAAGTTCTAAGATCCTTTCTTCAGTTTGTTCTAGTCTACATTTAAAACTTTCCACTGCCTTTTGTACTTCCCTAAATGCTTCTTTCATTTCCAGAATTTCAGCTTGTTTTTTGTTTGGTTTTTTTGTTTGTTTTTGTTGCTTGTTTGCTTTGGTGTCTATCTCTTTGGAGAATTTTTTATCCCTGTCTTGAATCTTTTTATTAAATTTTTTATGTTGGTTTTCAGTTTTCTTCTACTGTTTCTTGACCAAGTTTATCATCAAACTTTTGAATTCTATGCCTGGAATTTCAGCAATTTCATTTTGGCTAAGGTTCATTGCTAAAGAGTTGATGTGGTCTTTTGGGGGTGTTGGAGAACTCTGTTTTCTCATGTCATAATTACTTTTCTGGTTCCTTCTCATTTGGGTAGATAATTTCTTCTTTGTGGTTGGCAGGTGGCTGATATCGGCACTATAGGGTTCCTTTGATTATATATACCCTTGGTGTCATAGTTTCTCAATTGCCAGATGTGGCAGCCCTGTGCTGCATACCTGCACTGGCTCATGGGGTCTTCAGTGGCCAGCATGGTTTGGAAAGTATTGTTGATTGGCATTTGGGATCAGGCCTTTCCCAAAGCTGGGGTGTTGTATTTGATGAGATTGGCTGTACTATTGGCCTCCAGCCAGGAGGTGGTTCCTGTGGGAAAAGCTGGCAATAATGAAGGCTGCAGTGCTTCTTCTTGTAGAGTGTTTTCCAAGTAAGTGCCCCGCTAGTCTAGGTTGAGGGAGAGGTTCTGAGGGTTTCCCACGTTTTCTGTCTGTTTTGAGTATTCTGGGTTCATGCAGGATAAAGGAGATAAAGCACACTGCAAGTGTACACTTTTAGCTGCCCCAGTAGGGATTAGGAGAGAGTGCCAGTCAATTGAGGTAAGGCTCTTTTTTTATTATAAAGATGTGGGAGCTGGGCTCAGTGGCTCAGCCTGTAATTCCGTGCCTTTGGGAGGCTGAGGTGAGTTGACGGCCTGAACCCGCGGGTTCAAGACCCACCTGGGCAGGCGAGACCTCATCTCTACAATAAATCAAAAACTCAGCCAGGCATGGTAGTGCATACCTGTAATTCCGGCTACTCGGAAGGCTGAGGCGGACGGATCGCCGGAGCCCAGCAGGTAGAGGCTGCGGTCGCCAGGAGCGGCCACTGCACTCCAGTCTGGGCGACAGAGTGAGACTCAAACTAAAAAAAAAAAAAGATGTGGGGTACAATTCAGGGTTAGATATATAAACATTGATCATGCAGGTACCCTTGTTGATGCCCCTCCTTCCTCTAGCAGTTTCCCTCAACTGCCAATCCCACCCCCAGCCCCCTCACCCCCGACAGTTTCCCACTACTGCCAATTGCTTTCTTATAGCATTATAATTGCTCGAGGTCAGCTTATGAGATAAGGCTCTTATGAAGAGCAGGCCCAGAAGACTTCACAAGGAGAGTGAGAGGCTGCTATGGGAAAGTGTCACACCAGCTCTAGCTTTGACCTCAGACAATCTGTGGTCTGAATCTTAAGATGCAGCTGGCCTCAGGGTCTCAGGTGTTAGGCAACAGCCAGGAACAGTCCACAGCTGTGGAGTTTGCCTTGGGGCTCACCCCTTCTCAAACTGATTGGAAAGCAGCTGCTCCACCCTGCAAGGATTGAGCTCCTGGGAGATGGCAACCAGCACTGCTCTAGGCTTTTTCCTGCCCTACTCCACAGTCAAGCACAGCTGTGGGGAAGGGGATTTCCGGTGAGGGACTGGGTTTTTAGGAGGCTCAGTGACCCCTGTAAGTTTGCAGCAGGAGCACAAAACTTTTGAAGTTTTGTTACTCATCCTCCCTGCCGCATCCAGAGGCTGTAGTGGACTGTGCAGTAGAGGAGAGAGTCTGGCCAGTACCAGCCCAGGACAGTTGATTTTTCCCTTCTTCTAAGTGTTTATTATCTCTCCTTTGAAGACTCATGGGGCATGCTGCCGGATCTGTTCCTCTCTGCGCACTGAGGAAACTCTATCTTTTCACTCTGTAGGAGAAACGCACTCTAGCTGCCTCACGTCAGCCATCTTAATCAACAAGGCTCTGCCTACTTTAAATGCTAGTGGTCCTCAGACTCTTTTCTTAACTGTCATTTTTTTATCTACACACTGTCTCTAGGTAAACATATCCAGTTTCATGAGTTTAAATAACATCTATATACCAATGATTTCCAAATTTATATTTTTAGTCTCAACCTCCCCAAAAGAATTCCAAACCCATATATTAAGTTGCTCATGTTCTGTCTTATAGATATCTATCTCATATGTAATAGGTCAAAACAGAACTTATAACTCACTCACCGTCCAACTCATTCCTCCCTCTATTCTTTCCCATCTCAGAAAATATCAGCATGATCCAATGATATTCTCTGTCTTCAATCTCACTGACCCCTCTTTCTTTTCCTCTCCTATCATATCCAATTCATTCATAAATTTTAATTCCAAAACATATTCTGAATCTCCTCCTTACCACCTTTACTGCCATCACTCTAAGCCGACATCATCTACCATCTGCACTGCAGTTACTCTCTAACTGGTCTCACTGCTCCTAAACTCACTCTTTCCTAATCCAATTGTCACATAAAAAGTATTTTTACCATAAATCAAATCATATCACTCTCTTGCTTATAATTTTCCAACTGCTCTCCATTTCTTTGCACTTAGAATACAATTCAATCTCTTTACCAGGGTTGAAACATCCTCTCATGAGTTAAACCTCATATTCTTCTCTGAGTTAGTATTTTACCACTGTACACTTTCTTCCTTTCCTCAAATATGCTCACTTCCTTCTCATGTTAGGTCTTTTGCACTTACTGTTCCCTTGTCTTTGCGTGTTTGACTCTTTTTCATTATTTTGCCTCAGTTTTCATGTTGCCCCTTAAGCAATGTCTTTCATGACAGTGTAGTCTGCATTAGCCTCTTCTCATCACACCCCAGATAATACCACAGCTCCATATTCTATTTTCTTCATAGCATATTACGTTTTTATTGTATGTATGGTACATAATCATCATTTGAAATAATCTGTACATTTATTGTTTTATTGTCTCTCCTCTCCACACCCCAATTATTGTAAGTTTCATGAGAGTGTAAATTTTTTTGTATTGTTCAACTTACATTCCCAGGCTGAATCACGCATGTAGTAGGTCCTCAACAGATTTTATTGTATAAATGGGTGTCGTAAATCTAGGTAGTAGGAATGAATGAATTGTTTATTTGAGTGCCAATATCAGGACACAAACATTCCAACTATATTTAGTCTATTTCTTTGCTGAAAATTCCAGAAAGTGTGGGCAATATGTCCATACCTAGAGCTAGGTGCTAGAGTCATCCAAACAGAGCCACAAGAACTGAGAGTGGGCAAGAAAGTAATGACAAAACAGATTGAGGAGGCACAGCCAGGAAAGGGGCAGGCAGTGACAGCAGACATCACTGTAAACAAAAAACAAGATTGTAGTCACACTGTAATTAAAGTTTATAGAGATTAAGTAGGATATGCAGAGAGCAACCAAAACTTTTTTTTTTTCCATAATCAATATTTTTTGTTATGGTTTTGTGGGGTAGGGTTAAGGGTTAGGTGTACAGTTATGTTTCATTCAGGCACCCTGTTGATAAGACGTGCTTCCCCATCCCCAGACAGATATTTGCTACTGTTAATCCCATCTCCCTACCCCGCCCCATAGTTTCCCAGTACCGTCAGTCATTTTCTTATAGTATTACATTGGATGTTCAAGGTCCATTATATGAGTGAGAACATGTGATACTCGGATCTTTGCTTCTGTGAGAGGTCACTCAGTATTATAGACTCTAGTTCCATCCAGATTGCTGCGAAATTCATGATTTTGTTCTTTATTATGGCTGCGTAGTATTCCATCATGTATATGTACCACATTTTTTTAATCCAGTCCTCTTTTGATGGGCAGCATGGTTATTTCCAGGTTCTTGCTATTGTGAACAACGCTACGATAAACATACGTGTGCAGGTATCTTTTTATAGAGTGATTTGAGTTCTTCAGGGTATATTCCCAGAAGGGGGACTGCGGGGTCATATGAGAGGTTGATATTTAGAGCTTTTAGGAATCGCCACACTGCTTTCCACAGAGGTTGCACTAGTTTACACTCCCACCAACAGTGTAGATGTGTTCCCTTTTCACTACACCCTCTCCAGCAGCTGTTATTTTTTGAGTTGTTGATAATTGCCATTCTGACTGGAGTTAGGTGGTATCTCAGTGTGGTTTTGATTTGCATCTCCCTGGATGATTAGTGAGGTTGAACATTTCTTCATGTGTTTGTTGGCTGCTCGGATGTCCTCTTTTGTGAAGTGTCTGTTCATCTCTTTTGCCCATTTTATAATGGGGTTGTTTGTTTTTTTCTTTTCAGCATGTTTTAGTTCCTTGTAGATCCAGGATGTTAAGCCTTTGTCAGACCTGGTGTTGGCAAATACTTTTTCCCAGTCTGTAGGCTGTCTCCCTGCTCTCTTGATGGTTTCTTTGGCCTTGCAGAAGCTTGTCAGTTTAATAAGGTCCCACTTGTCTATCTTCTCTCTTATGACCTGTGGGTTTCGGAGTTTGGTCAGGAATGGATGCCAGTTCCGATTTCCATGAGGGTATTTCCTTCATTTTCTAAGGTTCTTATGGTTTGAGGTTTTGCATTTAGTTCTCTGATCCATTTGGAGTTAACCTTTGTGCATGGGGATAGATAGAGGTCCTGTTTCAATCTTGTGCATGTGGTCAGCCAGTTTTCCCAGCACCATTTACTAAATAGGTTCTCCTCTCCCCAGTGGTAGGTGGTGGGGGCTTTGTCGAAGATGAGTTGGTTGAGAAATTGAAGTTTTGCTTCTGGAATCTCAATTCTATTCCATTGATCTATTTGCCTGTTCCTATACCAATACCAAGCTGTTTTGATGATTGTAGCTTTATAGTAAAGTTTGAAGTCTGGTGATATGATACCACCTGCTTTGTTTTTTTGCTGAGGATTGTTCTGGCTATTCTTGGACGTTTGTGTTTCCGTATGAATTCCTGTGTTGTCTTCTCTAGCTCTGAGAAGAATGTTGCTGGTCATTTGATGGGTATTGCGTTAAATCTGTAGATTGCCTTAGGTAAGATGGACATCTTCACAGTGTTGATTCTTCCAATCCATGAGCATGGGATATTTTTCCACTTGTTTGTGTCATCTTTGATTTCTTTGAGCAGTGTTTTGTAATTTTCATTGTAAAGGTCCTTCACGTCTCTGGTTAGGAAGATGCCAAGGTATTTCATTTTTTGTGGCTATTGTGAATGGAATTGTGCTTTTTATTTGGGTTTCTGTTTGTTTATTATTGGTGTAGAGAAATGTGATTATCTTTTGTACATTTATTTTGTATCCTGAGACTTTGCCAAAGGCCTTTATCAGTGTAAGGAGGTTTTTTGACAGATTCTCTTGGGTTTTCAAGGTACACAATCATATCATCTGCAAGATAACTTGACTTCCTCTTTTCCTATTTGGATACCCCTGATTGCCTCCTCTCTTCTGATTGCTTGAGCCAGGACTTCCAATACTATGTTGAACAGGAGGGGTGAGTGTGGGCATCCTTGTCTTGTTCCAGTTTCCAGAAGAAATAGTTCCAATTTTTGTCCATTTAGGAGTATGCCGACTGTGGGTTTCTCGTAGATGGCTTTTACTATTTTGAGATATGTTCCCCGTAGGACTAGATGTTCAAGGGTTTTTATCAAGAAGGGGTGCTGGATTTTATCAAAAACTTTTTCTGCATCTAATGATATAATTATGTGGCTTTTGTTTTGAAAATCTGTTGATGTATTAAATTACATTTATGGTTTTACAAATGTTGAACCAGCCTTGCATTCCAGGAATGAAGCCTACTTGGTCATGATGGATGATTTTTGAGACGTATTGCTGAATTCGGTTTGCTAGGATCTTGTTGAGAATTTTAGCATCTATGTTCCTCAAAGGTATTGGCCTGTATTTCTCTTTCTGTCCTGGATCTTTACCTGGCTTGGGTATCAATGTGATGTTGACTTCGTAAAATGATTTGGGGAGAGTTCCATCTTTTTCAATCTCCTGGAATACCTTCAGTAGGATTGGTATCAGCTTGTCCTTAAATGTCTTGTAGAATTCTGCTGGAAAGACATCTGGACCAGGGCTTTTTTTTGTAGGAAGTTTTATTTATTTATTTATTTATTTTTTGAGTTGGAGTCTCACTCTGTCGCCCAGACTGGAGTGCAGTGGCTGCTCCCAGCCACCGCAGCCTCGACCTGCTGGCCTCTGGTGATCCTTCCACCTCAGCCTTCCAAATAGCTGGAATTACAGGCATGTGCTACCACACCCGGCTGATTTTTTTATTTATTGTAGAGATGAGGTCTCGCTGCCCAGGAGGGTCTCGAACCCACAGGCTCAGGCAATTCACTCACCTCAGCCTCCCAAAGGCGCAGGATTACAGGCTGAGCCACCGAGCCCGGCTGGAAGTTTTATTATTATGTAGTTGATTTCCTTGATTGTTATTGATCTATTTAGGGTCTCAATTTCTTCTTGTTCCAATCTAAGTAGGTTGTGTGAGGTCAGAAAATCCTCCATTTCCTTAAGGTTTTCAAGTTTGTTTCCATACAAGTGTACATAGTAGTCTCTACTGATCTTTTGTATTTCTTCAGGGTCAGATGTGACTTCACCTTTTGTGTTTCTGATTGTGCTTATTTGATTTTTTTTCTCATTTTTTCTTGGTCAGTCTAGCTAGGGGACCATCGATCTTGTTTATCCTTTCAAAGAACCACCTTTTGGTTTCATTGATTTTTTTTGTATTATCTTTTTGTCTTCTATGTCCTGGATTTGGGCTCTTATTTTGGTGATCTGAATTCTTCTGCTGAAATTAGGGTTTTTGTGGTCTTGCTTTTCCAGCTTCTTTAGGTGGATTGTTAGGTTGTTAATTTCCTTCCATTTTCTTCATGTGTGTTTGTAGGGATATAAGTTCCCTTCTTACTACAGCTTTCAAGGTTTCCCAGAGAATTTGGTAAGATGTTTCTTCATTTTCATTTGTTTCCAGGTATCTTTTGATCTCTGTTTTGATTTCATCACTGACCCAGGAGTTGTTTAGCATCATGCTATTTAGTGTCCATGTCTTTGTGGGTTTGGGGGGGACTTTGTTGGTGTCAATGTTTATTTTTCTTCCACTGTGGTCCAAGAAGGTACATGGTAGAATTTCAGTCCTTTTAAATTTGCTTATGCTTGGTTTATGACCAATTACATGGTCGATCTTAGAACACATTCCATGCAGGAATGAGTATAATGTATATCCTGTGGTCTTTGGATGGAGTGTTCTGTAGGTATCAATTAAGTCCATTTGGTCCAAAGTCACATTGAGGTTCCGGATCTCCTTGCTGATTTTTTGTCCTGATGATCTGTCTAGGGTTGTGAGTGGGGTATTAAAGTGCCCAGTTATGATGCTGTTAGAGTCAATATCTTTCTTAGTTTTCCTAGAAGTTGCTTCATGAAAGTTGGCGCACCTATATTGGGTGCATATATGTTTAGGATAGATATTTCTTGTTGATGGATTGAGCCTTTTATCATTATGTAGTGGCCTTGTGTATCTTTTTGATTTTTAATAGCTTGAAGGATATTTTGTCTGAAATCAAGATCGCTACTCCTCCTTTCTTTTGTATTCTGTTTGCCTGAAAGTTTGTTTCTCATCCTCTTACTTTGAGTCTGTGGGTGTCCTTTCTAGTGAGGTGAGTCTCTTGAAGGCAATAGATTGTTGCCTGATGATATTTTATCCATTTTGCCATTCTATGTCTTTTCAGTGCTGCATTTAGTCCATTCACATTTAGGCTAATAATTGAAATGCAAGAGTTGATCCCTGTCATAAGGTTCTTACAGAGTTGTTCCTGTTTGTTTGTTGTCTCTCTTTGGGTTCTGGAGTTGGCTCATGTGTTTTTTTAATCTTTTGCCTGTACTCTTGTGAAGAATGCTGTTGTTCTTTTTTCTTTTTCTTCTGTGTTCAGTACTTTCTTAAGTGTTTCTTGTAGAGGTGGTCTGGTGGCAGCATAGGTTTTTAGGGATTGGATATCTGGAAAAGATTTCAATTCTCCCTCACTAATGAAGCTTAATTTGGCTGGGTAGGTTATTCTTGGCTGAAATTGTTTATCTTTTAGAACTTTGAAGATAGGGTTCCAGGCTCTCCTAGTCTGAAGGGTTTCTGTGGATAAATCTGTTGCTTTTCTAATTGGTCTTCCCTGGTAGGTAGTCTGGCCTTTTTCTCTTGCTGCCTTTAGGATTTTTCCTTTTATAGCTACTTTGTTTAGGTGAATTATTATGTGTCTGGGAGTTGGTCTTCTCGTTTGTTGTCTTGCAGGGGTTCTCTGAATCTCTTGTGTTTGAATTTTTTCATCCTTGATGAGATGAGGGAAGTTTTCTTGAATGATTTCATGAAATGTTTGTTCCAGTGTGGCTTCTGTTTCTCTCTGCCTCAGGAAGCCCAATTACTCTTAGGTTTGGTCTCTTGAAGTGATCATTCATCTCTTGCAGGTTTTGTTCTGTCTTTTTGAGCTTCTTTTCTATGCTTTTGACAGTTTGGGTTAGTTCTGTGTTTTGGTCTTCGAGCTCTGAGATTCTTTCTTCTGCTTGGCTAATTCTGCTTTCCATGCTTATTAGTCTGCTATTCATTTCCATCACAGTATCCTTTACTGCTGTTATTCCTTACATCAGCTCCTTCCTATTTTCCTCTTGTCTCTCCTCAATTTTTTAAATTCTCTCCATTAATGTCTTGATGTCTGGGTTTGTTACATGTGACCAGTCATTCTGGGGGCTCTTCATTGTTTGTGTTCTGGAATCTGTTTTCTCAATGTCTGATCTCCCAGGGGTCTATGTGAGACCTATATTCTTCTTTTGGTTTTTCTTCATTTTTGTGGTTTTTCCCCCTCCCTACTTTTTCCTTCCCTCCACGTCACCATCTTCTTTAATTCGGTTATTCAGGGGTAAAGGGATTGGTTTTACTTCTGTTTGTTCAATCTCCTATTCTTTATGTATGCCCTCTTACTTTGTTCAATTCTGGAGTTGCACTGTAGGTTGGGGGTGGTCCTTTTTGCAATTTTGAGATTTACTTAAGAGGGGAGCTGTGATTCAAAATCTATCTGCAGGCCCTGGCATTCGCTGACAGGTGTGTGGATAATCTGGAACCCACTTCCCACTGCCTTGGAATCTGTCCATGCAGTGGGGCTGTAGGTTTACTCCCTGAAATAAAATGTGGTTAGCAGAGGGAAGAAAATGGAGCAGACAGTGGGTTGAAGAGGGGGATGGAGAGATAGAGGAGTAAGGGGGAAACAAACGTGTGCCAACAAATGGAGAGAGAGACCTACACTGAAATAGATAAAAACAACAGACCACAGCTACAGACGAACCAACTCCCATACAAAAAAAATAAAACATATAGTGATGCTAACATACAAGCTAACCAACCACCTTATTGGTGTGCTGTTCCTCTATACAAAGATATGGTTTACAGAGAGAAGTAAAGATAGAAAAGGAAGAGGGGGAAAAGGAACAATACAGTAGGAATAGAATTAAGTCATTAAACTAACAGAATCAATGAAACACACTCTGAGACTTTTCGTTTAAGTCCAATGTCCTTTCAATTCTGATTTCTAGTTTTCTTTTCGAGCTGGTAAATTAGTTTGCAGTTAGGGCCAGTTGCCCCTGGTCTGCTGTGAAGGGCAGTTCAAATCACCCTCCATTCACCACTCTGGCCTATGTCTTTTTCAAGCTTGTTTCTCCCGTTTCGGTGTTGTTACCTTGAATCACCAGCTTGTGGTGCTATCTCAGCTGCTCGCCCCAGAGGGGGTGGGGCCAGACAGGAACCAGCAGAGACTGAAGATGGATGCCTGCCTCAGGGCACAGTCAGGAGACTCACGATGGGCAGGGCATCTTGGTCATAGGAGAGGTGGCAGCAATCCCAGCAGATCTTCCCTGAAGGGGCTTCAAGGACTGAAGTCGTGGATCGCCTCCAGCCCAGGTGGTGCGATGTGCTACCGGCGGCGGTGGCAGTGGTGGCAGCGGTGGCGGCATCTGTGCTGCAGTGGCTGTCTAGTCCTCTGCGATGCCCTAGCAGTGGCAACGGCCAAGCTCTGTATGAAGAGCAGGCTGCGATGTTGGGGTCCGCAGCCCCCGGGGCGAGAGCCAGAGACCCACTGCAGTTCTCCTTTGCAGAGGGTTTCACAGATCAGGTTGCCCCATTGCCATCTTGCCGGAAGTCCTCCACCAAAAACTATTAAAACAAAATAATGAGGTTTAGACATAGTGGAATAAAGAACAATGAATGTTACTTTAAAAAATTTAAGGCAATTTTAGCTTAGCAATGGTCTTAAAATTTAAAATACTGAAAGTAGAACTAAATATTTAGGAAGAAAAGTTAAAAGAATCAGATAAAAATGATAGGTGTTAACATACTGGAAAATCACAAGGATGTTGTAAATATCTCTGATTTGTTTTCAACTTCTCTGAAGAGGCTACAGGAATATTGAAAGACCCAGGATTATGATCTGTTATTACATTAAATATATACTTCTTGTAAGCCCACAAACTCTGAGAAAATAGAGCAAAAAGCTAAAGGAATTTAAACTAAGAATCACTAAAACATTGTGAAATGTAATTGAGCAAATTTTCTTGACTTTCAACCTTCCTTCATATGTATTATTCAATAAGCACAGATTTGAGGGTCTATGACACTAGGTACAAATGAAAGACATAGTCCCTATCTTCAAGTGGCTCGCATATATGTAAACAATAAGAATAACCTAAGTACAATCATAAAGGTATAAATTCCGAGAGCCTTGGGAGCATAGACCAAAAACCCTTTGCCTATTGAGGCATTAACAGTATTCAGAGAAGACTTTCTTGGAAAGGTAAAACCTGCATTGAATTTTGAAGGATAAGTAGAAATGGTCAAGAAAATAAGTCCTCTTAGGGTTTAGAGAAAAGTGATATCTAAATGCATGGAGTAAGAAGCCGTTTCAAAAGAAACAAATTGATTTTCATTTGAAGTATGGGTAGAATGGATTGAGGCAGATACATTAGTTTCCTAAGACTACCATAAGAAATTACCACAAGTGGGTAGCTTTAAACAAAAATGTATTCTCTCACAGTTCCAGAAGCCAAGTTAAAAATCAAGGTGTCAGCAGGGCCTGCTACATCCAAAGGCTCTAGCGAAGAGTTTGTCCTTGACTCTTCTACCTTCCAGTGGTTGTTAGCACTCCTTGGCATTCCTTAGTTTAAGGCAGCATATCTCCAATTTCCACCTCCATCTTCAAATGGCATTCTTCTTTTTGTGTGTCTGTGTCTCTGTTTTTTTTTGTTTGTTTGTTTGGGGTTTTTTTGTTGTTGTTTTTGGGGGTTTGTTGTTGTTATTTTATCTATATCATCTATCTAATCAGAGAACTTGGATTCTCGCTCCCCATTAAATTTAATGTAAACAATAAAAGTGATCTGCTACAGACAGCAGGAATGATGGATTTTGTGACAAAAGGGATATCTTGAAGAAATAACTTTTGCGTCTCTCTGCATCTAGCTATCTAGGTGTCATCTATCTATATCATCTATTATCATTATCTATCACTTAGCTATGTTCATCATCTTTAATCATTCATTATATCATCTATCTGTCTACCTAATTAGACGACTTGGATGCTCACTTCCCATTAAATAGAATGAATATTTTTCTACCTCTACTTGCTGTGTAAATGTTGATTCTGCCAAAGCCATCATTGTGACATGACTGATAATAGTTGTCTGAGCCATATTTTGATATAGGAAATCATATCAAACTATTCTAACGGCTTTCCCATTGAATCAATAGCTGTTAGGTTACATGCAGTCTTAAGTCAAGACATTTTCTTAAGATGACAATATTCGAACCGGGCTCGGTGGCTCAGCCTGTAATCCCAGCACTTTGGGAGGCTGAGGTGAGTAGATTGCCTGAGCCTGTGGGTTTGAGACCCGCCTGGGCAACTTGGCAAGACCTCATCTCTACAATAAATCAAAAATTAGCCGGTCGTGGTAGCACGCGCCTGTAGTTCCAGCTACTTGGAAGGCTGAGGCAGAAGGATCGCTGGAGTGCAGGTCAAGGCTGCGGTGGCCAGGAGCGTGCCACTGAACTCCAGTCTGGGTGACAGAATGAGACTCTAACTCAAAAAAAAATGACAATATTCATCTTACTACTGAATCGTGTAAGTTTCCATGAAACCAGTAAGAATTAGGCAATAGCCCAATTTAACAAAAGGGCTAAAATTTAATATAAAAAGTATCTTAGATTTCATATATATACGAATGTACTGACATGCTAACTCTCTTCCTCTTCCTATAAAGCCACCAGTTCCACTCCCATCGTATTAGGCCAACTTGCATTTCCATAAAGGAATACCTGAGGCTGGGTAACTTATGAAGCAAAGAAGTTTGTTTGGCTCACGGTTCTGCATAGCATCTGCATCTCCTTCTGTTGAGGCTTCAGAAAAATTACAATTATGATGAAAGACTAAAGAGGACCAGGAGTGTCACATGGCAAGAGGGGAAGTAAAAGAAAGATAGAGTGGAGTCAGGCTCTTTTAAATGATCAGTTCTCACATGAACTAACAGAGTAAGAATTCACTTATTAGTGCAAGAACAGTAGGTACCAAGTCATTCACTAGAGTTCTGCCCCTAAGATCCAAACGCCTCCCACGAGGTCCCACCTCCAACACTAGGAATCATATTTCAACATGAGATTTGGAGGGGTCAAATATGCAAACTATATCCCCATTACAACCTACTAATCTCTTAATTCATTAATCCATAAATGAATTAATCAATTCATGAGGGCAGAGCCCTCATGACCCAATTCCCTTTTGAAGGCCCACCTCTCAATACTGCCACATTGGGGATTAAGTTTCAACTCAAGAATCAAAGGAAACAATCATTTAAACCATAGCACTTATACTCTTAAAGGAGTGTTGATCAAAAATCTGTCAACATCTCTTCTCAGACTCCTTCTACAAATGCCAATTTTGCTCTATTTACATGGTGGGACAAGGGGAAAAATAGCTGTAGCAAATATAATTGGTTTCCCTGTAGTTATTCAACCAAAAGAAATGTGATGTATTCATTTAAATGTAAAAAGAAGTGAATTTAAGACAAAATTCCTACTGAGCAGAAAATAAAGTGAACTTCCTATCATAATTCAGTTATCCTTGGATTTTTTTTATATCACCTGTGGTCATATAGCAGACATTTGTTCAAAGAAAAGACAGCATCTCTAGAGTTCACACATATTTTTAGAAGCATATCTGGGAAGGGATTTTTAAAATATATTTTTCAGGTTCCAAAATTATTGGAAAGCTGGAAAACAGACTTGAAAGAATAATGAAATTGCGCATTGCCTTTAGAAATGGTTACATTCTAGAAAAAACACTCATCAAGAAGATTTTTCTATCAGTAGAATTTATTTTAAAGGTGCCAGGAGGCTTGCTCATTGAACGTGAAGCTACTGTACATATTGTTATAGAGTACATTCTCATCCTATGACTTATCCTACCCCAGTCTCCCAATGCTGCTCAAGCAGAAGTAAGTTTTTACCTAGCCACAGCGAGGAGCCCCACTCACTAGCAAGTACAACCTTGAACTCACTGCCACCTGATCACTCACAAAATCTCACTTGGAAGAAAGACATACTTAACAAGGATTGCCTGAGGGCCTTGCAGTCTTTTTCCTCTTGTCTAGATATTTTCAAAGTCATCCTTGGATTAAGCCAGACAAGCACAACCCTCTCTCACCTGGACCATCCTGTAAAGTACAAGAGAAGTTATGTCCTCACACTGAAGCATCAAAGAGAAACTAGGCAAGCCCGAAACATGCCCTGGGGCAAAGACCTCAGTGTGCACCAACAGTAATGCTATGTTACATTTATTTATTGAGAGCGTATTATCTGCTCTGCACAGTTCTGGCTTCACAGAATATAGGATTTTCCTGGACACATTATAAATTTTACAAGAGCAAGTTTTTATGTGCCTCGTTCACTGGGCTGTTTCTCTGGTGTATATCACAGGGCTTCAATAAATATCTTATTCACTGTCTACAACAATCCTGAGGGGTTATTATCTCCATCTTAGAGAAGAGAAAAATAGGGTCCAGAGAAATTGAAACTCACCTGTTCCACATCTCATGAGAGAGAAACATGAGACCAAGTCCAGGTCCAGAACTGCCTTAATCCAAGTGAGGGCAGAAGCCCTGACCCACATCTGGCTCTGCAGGAACCCCACACTTTACAGTGCCCTCTTCCTCCAGAGTTTATCCATCCCCCTTTAGTACCTGGGGTGGATGTGGTAGGCAGTGCCTCCTGGGGTGTCCCTCACCTGAATGTGACCCCCATAACCCCTGGTCTCCTCTCTTCTTCCTGGTGTGCTTCTGACACTCTACTCCCCACATAGAGTCACTCAGATGCTGCTGGGATCTCTAAATTGATGCCTATGGGGCTATCCCAGGGACCCATGACTGAGCCCCTGTTCAGGTATATCACATATATCCAATGAGGTACAGTCTCGCTATCAGTCTTAAGCTATGCAAGACAGACACCCCTTGCTTCAGTGAGATCGCTCTTCTTGTTCTTACCAGACTCCTCACTTCTACTCACTGCTGCAGGTAGGTGGGTAGAAAGACATCACATTCTAGCAATGCAATCATTACAGCCTGAGGAGTTTAAGAGAAGACAGTTGGAAAATGGTGTTTTTCTATGTTTATGATATTAAATTCTGAAGTCACTCTCACATGACAAGAAGCAAATTGCTATGTATATGTTCCTGCCTACTCTGGGTAAGACTTACATTGGTCATCATCCATAAGGCACAGTTAACAACCTTAGAATAACACTGAGAACTGGTATTACCAGGCAGTTCAATGGATGTTCCAGTGTAGGGAGTGGTAGTGTCACCAGCATTAAGTAAATGGTCTGAGGAATGGCAGAGGCAAGAACTACATTAGCTCTTATAAAGCAGTGTCTCCAGCTGGGTGCAGTGGCTCATGCCTGTAATCCTAGCACGTTCAGAGGCCACAGCCAGGAATTTGAGACCAGCTTGGGCAACATAGCGAGACTTTGTCTCTACAAAAAAATTTTTAAAAATTAGGCACTGTGGTGCATGCCTATAGTGCTAACGACTTGGAAGGTTGAGGTGGGAGGATTGCTTAAGCCCAGGAGTTTGTGGCAGCAGTGAGCGATGATCATGCCACTGCACTCCAGCCTGGGTGACAGGGTGAGACTTTGTCAGATAGATAGATAGATAGATACATAACAGTGTTTCTAAAACCATAATATAATGAGTACTGGTAGAGAGTAGGAAATTATACAGAAATGGTGTATTTAACAACAGGAACAACCAACAGATGATTCCTGAACTCGAATGGGTTGAGGCGGTGCCTGGATTCTCTGAAGACTCTTCAGAGTACTGATTGGACCATAAAAAAATATTTCAGTACTTCTTTTCTACCTATTGGTCAAAAATCTTCATCAACAAATCACTATACTCACATGGGCTCATGAATTTTAAAAGTCACGTGTTTATGGTCCTTTTTTTTGGCAGTTAAAAAGTTCATGCACAAGTAGGGAGGAGTGAGGATTTCCAGGGTAAGTGCCACACCATATTTCAGAATTTTCATGCAAATCTATGGTTCCTGTATATGTGGCAGTCCAATGTGTGTATTAGATTTTTTTTAATAGACCTGGCATTCTAGTGAAGTTTTAGGCTCACAGTCAGATTGAGCTGCAAGAGTTCCCACATGCTCCCTTCCCACATACACAGTCATTCCCATCATCAACATTCTGCACCAGTTCCACTGCCCAAAACACTTCATGTCTGCAGTCATATCCTCCTTGGGCCTCTCACCTCCAGTGACTGTTTTGCTTTTTTTTCAATAAGATTCTACAAATATATGTAAGCGCCTAAATACAAGTAACCTTTGAGACTGGTTTCTTTCACTCAGAAAAAAATATAGATAGAGAGATAGATAGATGATAGATAAATAAATAGACAGATATATTTCATAAATATATATTTATAAACATAAATATATATTTATAAATATATATATATATATTGCATCAGTCTGATGCATTTGCTGAAACTGATGAACCAAAATTGACACATTATTTGCAACCAAAGTCTTCAGTTCACATTAGGGTGCACTCTGTGTTAGACATTCTAGGAATTTTGACAAATATATAATGATGTATGTCCACCTTTATAGCATCAAAAGGAATAGTTTCACTGCCCTAACGATGAGCTTTTAAAAATAAACCTTTACCTTAGAACAATTGTACATTTATAGAAAAGTTGCAAAGATATTCTTCACCCACTTCCCCTATTGTTAATGTCTGACATAAATATGGTACGTTTGTCAAATCTAAGAAATTAACATTGGTGCAATATTCTTAACTAAGCTATAGATTTCATAGGTTTGGATTTGGATTTCATAGGTATTTTCCCACCATTTCTTTTTCTGCTTCAGGATCTGAACTAGGATGCTATAATGTCTCTCGCCATCATGTCTCCTCAGTCTCTTATTTGAGAAATTTTCTGTCTTTAATTTTCATAGCCTTTACATTTTTGAAGAGCACTGGTCAGGTATTTTGTAGAATGCTCCTCAATTTTGATTTGCCTGTTTTGTTTTTGTTTTGTTTTGTTTTGGTCCATTGAAATTGCCTATATAGACCAGAGCCCACAAAATATATATACATATTTGCCAAGTCCCCGTGCAAATTAGACAAGGCTCCCCTGAGGACTATCACACTGTAAAGTTCATGATCCTAACCTAAGACCATCTGGTATAGCAATTCAACCTCATTTTTCTCCCAGTTTCTGGCAGACCAGCCATCAGGAGGAGATGTCCTCTTCCACAATTGTTTTCATACACATGCCTTCCCCAACTACAATGCCCATATCCTCCTCTCTACCGAATCTACAAGCTGCCCATTCTTAAACTCAGGACAATGCCTCCTCGCCCTGCATGAAGTTTCCCTACAGCCTCCTACAGCACACATTTGGGTTGCACCTGGCTTTTATCAAAGCCTTGCTTGTGAAGGTTCCTTTTTCAATTTTTGATTTATAATTGATACATGATAACTGTACATATTTGTGGAGTGCCATATGATGTTTCAATGCATGTATACACTGTGTAGTAATCAAATCAGGGTAATTACCATATCCATCACTTTAAACATTTGACATTTCTTTGTGGTAACCGTATTCAAAATCTTCTCTTCTTGCTATCTTGAGATACACAACACGCTGTTAATTGCTATAGTCATCCTACTGTGTGATAGAACACCAAAATTTGTTCTTCCCTTCTAACTGTAACTTTGTGCCCATGGACTAGCCTCGCCCCATCTTCCTCACCTCCCTACCAAGCCCCAGCCTCTGATAACCACCATTGTATTCTCTACTTCCGTGTGTTCAACGTTTTTAGATTCTACACGCAAGTGAGATCGTGCGCTGTTTGCCCTTCTGTGCCTGTATCAATTATAAATTTGAAATGAAAAAGACAGCCTTCACAAGCAAGGCTTTGATAAAAGCCAGATGCAAATGAAATGTGTGCTGGAGGAAACTTTAGGGAAAACTTCATGTAGGGTGAGGCATTATCCTGAGTTTAAGAATGGGTGGCTCATGAACTCAGTGGAGAGGAGCATATGGGCATTGCAGCTGTGGAAGGTAGTGTGTATGAAATCAATTGTGGAAGAGAATCTCTGCTAGAAACTAGGAGAACTTATCATGTTGTCTTGCAGGTTCACCCATGTTTCTGCAAATGGTGTTTTCACATATTTTCGCCAATGCTTGTTTTGTTTTCCCGTGACAGTACAAACTACTATGGACAGGAATGCTGTAGTGTATTTTTTATCAATTCTTCACACTGTCTAGCTCAGCACTGACTAGTAAGCCTTCAACAGACAGTTGCAAAAAGACTTTAGGAAGAGATAAAAGGTCTTAAATTGCACTTGAGTCATGCAAGGTTTTTTTTAAGAAAGATTAACTCCAAACAAATTTATATTGTGTTACATTGACTTCCTCTGGGTATTTTTTTGTATTATTATTTTGTTGATGCACAGGGTTAAATTGTTATGTAAACTTTCCACAAAGAACAAGGATTTTCTTTCATTCATTCATTTGGATTTGTAACCAAAACCAGCTGCTCGCTGGCCAAAAGTCAAACTTGAGAGATGAGAGTAGGTAGAAGGAAAAGCAGGTTTTATTCAAGAGCTGGCAACCCAAGGGGATGGCAGACTAAAGTTATAAAGACCACTTCAAGTGAGTACAAATTTCAGGATATTTTATGTTAAGGGCATGGGGAAGTGTGAGGGGAGAGGATGTTGTGACCAAGTGGTGACCCACGGCTGCAGACATCTAAGACCCAGTGAGGGTCTGAGGAGGTTAGGACATTTCTTGGTTCTTAGTCATGTCACAGTGTTCCTTTACACCTTTAACAAAACATAGTTCGTGTATATAATCCTCTTTTTCCCAGAGTTAGTCTCCACAGTTGCGTACGTGCTCCTATGTTAAGTTTTCAGTGTTTCAAAATTATTTTAGCCTACCTGTAAGCCTGGGTAAATGCCCCTTAAACAAAAATGGAGTTCGTTTTGTTAGTTCTTTTACTGTTCTACTGTTACAGATTGAGCACTTACCATGAGCCAGACACTATGATGAACACAGATGGAATAAAGATGAAAGACAGGCCTTATTCTCAAAATGCTCTTAGTCTAGGCGCGAGAGGAAGAATCAGCACCACAAGGAAACCAAAGTGAGAAGGAGGGAGGGAGAAAAGAAATGGACTGGTATTCATTTATTAGATTTTTATTTTAGGCTTAAAATGCAATTACCCAATTTTGTTTTGTTTTTCAACCTCTGTCATTGCCACATGCTCTGGAACCCAGGGACACACTGGGTTTCACTGGTACATTGATTGTCTGTTTATTTTAAAACAATGGTCAGCTTGTATGTGAAATAAGTGAATTGGGTGGAACAAGCTCATTGTATCTGGAGGAGTTGTCTGGAAGTGTCTGGAACCCGTCACAAAGTCACCCATTTCACAATGGATTATTTACAACATCAAACAGTTCATCAAAATTAGATAATTTATACTGGGACTATAATTACACTCTGAGCCAAGCCTATGGGCATGACACTTGGTGCTGTCAGGGACATAGCGGTGAGAAGAGGCAGCAGTCGGTCCCACTGGCCCACCTGTCATAGATACAAGCTCTTTAGGTTTCGGTATTAACGAGTCCCAGGTATGCAGGGTCAGTGGCTTTGAAAGCCACACCCAGTCTCAAGTCAGAAATTGGATCAAGGTTGAAGAATCAAAGAATTTCCTCCTATCTAAATATAGGGTGAGGGGGCACATGAAACTTTATCTCCCATTAGTATCTTGGAGGACACTTGGTTACATGTATTGTCTTATGTGAAAAACTAAAATTTAATATTGGTGAAAAGCAAAAAGAAGCATATAAAAGAAAAGAAAACTATTGGCAAAGAAAGAGTCCCAGAGACCAACTTCTGCTTTACAATTTTGTCTTTAGAATCTGACTTTAGACAAGAAGAATTTGGCTCAAAAAAGAAAATTTTAAAAACTTTCTCTTCTTACTCCCAAATCAAAATTTAAAGTGATGTGACTAATATATTTTACTTTGCCTTTAGGTAGGCCCATCAAAACAACATAATTACGGGGAGGGGGCTGTTTTTTCTTTTTAATCCAAAAAATGCATCCGAGTAAAGTGATTAACTCTTTGCTAAGTCTCAATGGAGTGCCCTCTATAATAAAAAGAAGGTCAAATAAAAGGCTATTCTTAATTAAAGTGAATGAATAGAATTGATTTAATAAAATTATAATGTTGTTTAATGACTATGGAAGATTGTGTTCAGGGCAGAAAACTGACATTTTGCCTTAATCGATGCACACTTTATTAAAATCAATGTGGTCTATTACATAAGGCCTATTGAAAGGAACTTTATTAAAGTCCAATCTATAAAAAGTAACCAACTCTAATTCAACTGAAATTTAACCTGATGGCAGCTGCAATGTTCCTTCAACACATATTTATTGAGTGCTTACGATGTACCAGGCACCAGGAAAGTATCAATGAAAAGTTACTTTTCTTTCCCTTAAAGGACACAGCGTAGGATAATTAATTTAAAATTTTGTATTAGAGTCAAGTGCACCTAAATGTATAGTATTTCACCAGCATCTTAAAGAATCATTTGTTTTAGATTTAAAATAAAACTTCAACTTGGGAAAAAATATAGACTGTCTTTTCTATTCAACAAATGACTTGAGTTATTAATGAGAACTAAAATGGTCTCAGTTTCATGTTCAAAGGGAGATTTGGTATTGAAAAAAAATGGCCACTGATACTTCACAGTGTGCCTAGCTTTGCTTCTCTTGGGTTTTCCTCTCTTATAATGAAAAATAGATTTAGTCATACCTATTTTCCATGTTGGCATTCAGAAGGTAAAGATGCTCACCTGCAGGAGCTAGGTGGAGTGGCACGCTTGCTATCAGTCTCATGTTTTGTTCTAGATCTTGACTGCCCATTAAAACGTATATTTCCCTGATCTTGAGTCTTGATTATTATCAATATTGAATTTCACTCTATTACGTTTGCTTTTAATGTAAGATGCTTTGAAACTATGAAAGAACAAAGTGGATGAATGAAGTGAAATATAACTTATTTTAAAAAAAGGTTTTTGACTGTTTGAGGGCCAAAACAATATAGGACTTTGCTCACCTCTTGCTACATAACAGATAAATCACTAAATTCGTCTTTAGATTCAGTAGATGATTTTATTATTAATTCTAAAAGGATATACTGAGCACCTACTATGTTCCAGGAGCCCTGGAAGTATTGATATGTGAAGCAGAAGCCAGACTGCAGTTGTCAGGGTAGGCTAGTTGGCATAACAAACTCCAAAACTCGGAGGTCTAATACAACCACTGCTCATTGCTGTCTCACGCCACAGTCCTAAGTGTAGAGCCAGGCATGAAAGGCCAGCTGCTTCCATTCACATTCCAGGGGTCAGAGTTCCACCCCAAGTTTCCACCTAAATTCAACAAGTATGCACTCGCTGACAAGGGCTGGGAAATGTCTTTCTGGATAACGAGGAGATAAAGAAAAGGGGCTTCAAGCATCGTGCTCCTCACGGTTCAGTTTGGATCATCGCGGAGCACATCTACTTCCCACTGCAGATGATGCAAAGACCGGCCAGGCCCTGCACCCAGCCCAGGTGCCGGCTCTCCAGATGATGTGCAGCTTCTTGTGGTACAGTGAGAGTCACCTGTCCTTCACAGGCACAGGCATACTTAACAAGCGATGGTGGGCCAGGATCAGGAACATGACAGCAGAAATTCCCACGCCGAACATAAAAGAACGGAGGACACACAGAAGACGCTGGCGGGCACAGTTATGAAATGCAGTGGATTCCGGAAGGAGGGCAGCGTCTTGATTAGGCTTGTATTCCATTTTGCAGGAGGACAACTTCTGTCCATCTCCCACCATTCTCCATGCCATATATGAAGAGTGAAAGAAGTATGTCTGCTTTGGGGACAGGGCTGTTTCCTCAGTCTTCTTCTTGCTGCAGCAAACCTAGTGTCCTGAGGATCAAACAGGAAAAAAGAGTATTTAATTGAAGGAGGAAGATTATTTAAAAATGCATTTAGATTCAGGGCAACCCCTTCGGGTCCCCTCCACTGTGGGAGCTTTTCTGTCCTCTCAACAAATCCTGCTTTCTAAAAAAATAAAAATGCATTTATATTCTATTTGATCCATTGGATTCTGGTTGACACATGTACTTCTAACTCCACCCAAAACTCTTTCTGAGACAGGCTCAAGTGTATCTGTCTGAGTCAGCTCAGGTTGCTATAACAGATATTACGGACTGGGACTTGAGCAATGAACATTTTTTTTCTCACAGCTCCGCAGGCTGGGAAGGCCAAGATGGAGGCACCAGCTGATTCCTTTCTTGGTGAGCGCTTGCTTCTTGGTTGGTCAACACTTGCCTTCTTGCTGTGTCCCCAGGTGGGGTAGAGAAAGAGCTCATCTCTCTCAAGTCTCTCATATAAGGTCGCTTACTCCGTCTTGAGGGCTCCGTCCTTATGATCTAATCACTCCCCCGAAGCCCCACCTCCAAATACCATCCCACTGGGAATTGAGGCTTCCACCTAAGAATTTTGGAGGGACACCAGGAGGGAAGGAGAGAAAGGCAAGCTGTGACTGTGTAGCATAGCCAACGGGTTAGGGAAATTGTGTTTTGGCAACTCCAGAGCAGGAGGTCCTCAGGGATGGTTTCCATGATGAAGACTGAAAAGACTATTATGTGACAGATCATAATGGGTCTTATGGGCTTCGTTGGAAGTACTATAAGCTCTGGAGACTCTCTAGAGGACTCTAAGCAAGGGAGTGGTCAGAAGAAACCGGAGGCAAGGCTGAAAGAACAACCACGCTGGCAGTCGTCACCCCACACAAGAGGTGATGAAGGCCCAGCAAAGGCAAGGATTGTGGGATGGAGAGGAGAATCTGGACACAGGAACCGTTAGGGTGGAGATTCAGGGACGCAGGCGAGGAGTGGCTGTTCTTACTGCATTCAGTAATTTGTTAGATTTCATGACCTCCCCAACCCTGCAAGCAAAAGGCCATTTCCGTTATGCCTCTTGGGATGGAGAAATGGGAACAGCCGTCATTTGGCAAGACCTTCCACAGGGATTCTGTCCGTGAATCCTGAGTGAAAGCTGGAGTCCAGCTCAGCAGGCAAGCAGAGTCCTGACCCTATAGAGGAAAGATCCATGGAATAAATCAACCAAAATAAAACTGTAGACTCCACCAGTACAAAAGATGTAGGAAGCGGAACCTCACACCAAGACACCATCTACTTGCCACTGAGTGATAAAAAGAGTTAGCACAAGATAATGAGAGAAAACTCATGATTTTCATGCAAACTCAAGATGGCAAACCTTGTCTAGTTTACTAGAGAGTCTAATTATTAACTTGTTGAAAATTAACATTTTTCAGATATTATTTGATCATCATCAACTCTTAGTTCTGCTTGACCCAAATACAAGTGGAAACATAGGAGATTTTCCCCTCATGGCTGTGTCTAATTCAATTTTAACACACTGTGCCTTGTAGTATTTGAATTGTGACTATTTAAACGGTTGAAATAGATGTACTTTATGAATCTAGTATTCCCAGGTTTGCTTCACTAGCTTGCTACTGCTCTGTAAGTGAATATATTCTTTTTGAAAAAGTAGTCCAGTTCTTGAACCTGATCCATGTCTTCATTACTAAACACAAATGAGGTAATAAGTTGTATTATAGCCTTAGAACAGCACTATCAGGGTAAGTGGAGGCAAAACTACAGGATGAGCATGAGATGAGAAATAGTTCCAGTTTCCCAGGCCAAAGCCTAATTGTGGGCCTGCCACTTCCTAGCTGCATGACTTGAGACAAGTTGCTTAACCTCTACAAGCCTTCATATAGAAACACGGCGGTGAAGATCAGCAATAATGGGAATGTGCAGGGCTATGCCTTCCTGGGTTCTCAGAGAGCAAGTGCTCAGTAAAGAAAGGCAGTCCTGGAGATGCTGGTGGGCCTTGAGTTCTAAGAGGTAGATGCCAGTTTGTTACACCTGGAGCCAGGGATGTCTTCATACTATGTACAAATGAGATAATGAGTTGATCAGAAATGAACCTTGTTATCAGGATGACTCAATAAATTCATAATCAGCCCACTGACCCAACTTCCAAGGTAGCATTCTACGTGGTATATCTGGTATGAGGGACTCAAAATACTGTGCTTCTTTCATTCTAAGGCACATGTCAATGTATCTGAAATCTGCATATGCACGCCTTACAATTGATTTACAATTAATAAAATGTTGTAGTCCCCCAGCCCAGAATGCTATCATGAAATTGATGGAGCAGCTTCCAATCAAAGGCATTTTAGAGAGGTGTAAATAAGATATTTATTATGCAAGGCAAGGAAAGCCACTCTTTACCTGTCTTTCTGCCCATTTTAAAATTCAGGGCATCTCAAGCTCACATGGTTCTATATCTTTTAGAGCAGGTGGACATGGTAAGAGTGCCCAAAGAAAATCACATGTGGGTCCCAATATTTGGGTAATACACCCCTATGACTTTGCTCACATGTTGCTTTTTCCTGGATCTCCTATCTCATTTTGTTCTGACAAGCACTGCTAATGTTTCAAACCTAATTTGAGCCTCATCTCTTCTCTGAAACCTTTTCTGATACAGGCAACACTTGCCCACAAGTGGAAATGACAACTCCCTCCTCTTTCCTTCTTATTGCCTCACAAGCCTATTACTTCTGGAGTGTTCCTGATATTTCCTTGCATTTGTTTGTTTATACATCAGTTACCCCATTTCCCAAGCCTCGCCCCTTCAGGCAAACACTGTATATATCTCATTTCTCTCCCAACCCTGAGCATTTACTTAGAACATGGTGGCTACTCAAGAAGTCCTCTTGAACAAATTAACACAAATCTTCCATACTAGTCTTTGCCCATAGGGAATTCTGTGAAGATACTAAGAAATGTAAAAGTATTTTGTAACCTAAACATCCAAGTTAGAAGAGGGGTCACTTGGTGGTACACATTTAAAGCCAGAGAGCATCTAAAACGCACTTAACTGTCAGGTGACTGAAGGCTAAACTGCCGTCCCCCTTTTCCCCGGAAGTTTTCTGGCTGTGTGGTTTATTTGGATTTCCTTATTAACCTGTATTTTCCTCATATACCAGGCTGAAGTCCAATCTCTACAGAGCTTCTCCTGTTCTTCCTGTATGAATCAAACTGCAGATGCTCATCTTGTTGTCAAATTCACCTGACAGATAGATTTGCTACAACAAATGAAAACACTAAATAAACAGCTCCCATCTATTTTTTATGGCTGACATTCGTTCCCAGCAAACAGCAAATGTTATCCCAGGATGAAAGCATCTATAATTCCTGAAGTTTTCATTTTGCTATAAATCATAGTGAATATTTCCATTGTGAGACTTTTTTTAAACGTAAAGCAAAAGTTAACATACACGTATTTTTTAAAATTCCTTAGAAAGTGTCGCAACAAAGTTTTGAACTGTGCTGAAGACGGCCATGGGGAACATCATAGAAGGACTAAAAAAAAAAAATCACCAGAAATATTTAACCTAATTATACTTTATAAATAAAGATATGCATATATACATATACAGATATATAGATGCAATCAAGAATTCGAAGACAAGGTGCTTAATTGCAGATGTCTCTCCTCCTGTCAGTTTCAAACTTTCATTTTTAACCGTACTTCAAGGTCACCACTCCAACTGTCAGAATTCTTGAACCTGAGATGCTTCAGCCCCAACTGTCTGAGGCTCACAAACTTATCTGCTTTTCAATCACTCCTCCTTGGGATAACTTGACCAGAAGTGTCAGGGCAAACAGAAAAGAATTCTGGGAGAAAAGATAATAATAATAGTAAGAGCTAATAGTTGCAAAGTACTTCTTCTGTGTTATGTCCTTCAATCTTCATGACTACCTGCAGAGATAGGGACTCTGATAAGTACCATTTTATAGAAGAATTGAGAATGAGGAGAAATATTAAGTACTTGCCCAGAATCACACAGTAAGCAACAGAGGCCTGGAAAATAGTTGACTGACTTTTTTGTTTTCTTTGTGTCAGAGTCTCACCCTGTCACCCAGACTGGAGTGCAGTGGCATGCTCATGACTCACCCACAGACTCACTCTCCTAGGCTCAGGTGATCCTTCTGCCTAACCCTCCCAAGAAGTTGGGACTACAGGTGCACATCACCAGGCTGGCTAATTTTTTTTTTAATTCTTTGTAGAGACGAGGACTTGCTATGTTGCCCAGGCTGGTTTCAAACTCCTGGGCTCAAGCTATCTTCCCACCTCGACCTCCCAAAGTGCTGGGATTACAGGCATGAGCCACCATGCCCGGCCTGTGAAAATGATTGGCCTTCAATTTGGCTTGAAGAGCAATATGAACAAAGAATTGAAATACTCTGAACGATTTTTTTATTCTTCATCTTTAGACTTGAATCAAGAAGAGAAAAGAGTCATGGTCATACATTTGGACAAATTGTCTCCCTGTCAGAGTCATTTCTATCCAGCATCATTCTGGGAGATCCAACAAAGTTCTACTGGCCACAGTACCCAAGCTGGCCACAGTACCCAAGAATCTGGCTGTTGCATCCTTCGTGTTTTCTTGAGACAACTTCAGTCCATACAATACAGTACTGTACTTATGTTCACCTGAGCTGAATGTGACCAGAAATTTGTCATACCTCCAATTTCTTTCAACCTCTCTCAATTCCAGAGATTCCTAAAAAGGGAATAATAAGAGGATTAACATTTCAAATGATCATGTTTGAAATATTGTGTAAATTACTTTTTCCCTTCCCCAGAGGTGCCATTTGTACAATTTCCCAAACTCTGCCTACAGTGTTCTAGTTACTTGCGTAATGATGTCTATATGCACTCTTATTTCATCTTTACAAAATTCTTTTGTGGGCTATTATTATCCCGTTTTATCTATGAAAGGAGTTTTAAATCCAGAAGTTAAGTAAACTTTCCAAGGGCATAGGGATATTAAGAGGCAGAACCAAAATTTCATCAGAGGTCTGACTGCCTGTCCATACAGGATGTCTCACTTCCTGCTCCCTAAATGAGACTAAATGCAAAATACTCATCAAAAGACTTAGAATTGGATTTTCCAACACTTTATCACCATTTGTTTTCTGCTTTTATTGTTGTTATTGTTTTATGCTTTTTACTTGAAAATGGCTCGTGTAAAAGTATCCTCTGATTTTTTTTTCCTGAGAGGTGCTGAATAAACAGTTTTGGTGATGTGTGGCCGTGATTGCAAACTTGTCAGGATCCAATTATTAATCTGATATTTAAGTATTTATTGCTGTCATAAGTCTCTGCACAATGGCTTTGAAAAATTGCCCTGACTCATGGTTCATATCCGAGGCTTTATCAAATGCACATTTTTTAATATAATGTGGGTGTCATGAGGTTACAGGCACATTGTGTTCCTATTCAATAACATTCTATAATTCTGAAAATAAAATACTGGGTTTCTTTTAGGGATAATTTCTTCCTGCTTATATTTCTTACTCCAAAACCATAAATCATCTGTGAGAGGAATGTGGCATTTTCTAAGTAGGAGAGACAGTTAAAGAGCTTTGAGAAAATGAAAAAATGGTCAGTCAAACATCAAAATAAGGATTAAGACTGGACTACATTTCACATAAATGCAAGACGTCATTTGCCAGTTCAGCAATTACACCGGCATATTTTATTCCACTGAAATCTCCTCTGAACTCACATCTAATTACCAGAACATACACCGAGAAGCTTTTGGATAACACCATAATGCTCAAAATCATTTCTATTTTCATTTATAAACATGGGATGTACAGAGCTCAGAACCTTCGGGCTTTAGGGGATGTTTATATGCAACTAAAACTGTTGTCATAATAATTCAGATAAACTGTATAACTCTAAACAATAAATTGACTCATAGCTATGGAAGCTTTCCCAGGTAGATCTCAAAGACCATTTCTAAAATGGTTCTCCTCATGTCCATTATCATCTTCCTCCCACCCTCGACTTCTAGAATCTTCTTCAAGGACAGGAGAGAACAAATGAGCACCTTTTACTACCATTGGCCAATGACCGTTCTTTTCAGCGATTTCACTCAAACTCCTGGGAGCCCCTTACTGGCAAGATCCATGCCCCAGTGAACTCAGAATTTCAGAAATGTGCATAATAACTCTTAAATGATTGCAGACTCCAGGACTCCAAACCCCAAACCAGGACTGGTTCTCAGTCATCTTCTCTGCCAGCTTAAAGAGACCTCTAAAGTGGGGAGAATTAAAGAGGTCACAGGATGAGGTACCTTATTATCTCAAAATCTCCATAAAAGCCCCACAGCTGGTGTATGCTTCAAGGAAGAAATGGAGAAAGATGAGACATCAAGTGGAGGTAGTTGACCACAGTGCACGCTCATGAAGAGAGATGACAATCAGTGATACAGATCGAGGAGAACATACACTGCATACCTACAACATACCTGGTACTAAGCTACAGAACCTCCATAAGTCAGGGCACCAACTTCAGCAGTATTGGCATTGAGGCTATATTACTCTTTGCTTTGGGATCTATGCTGTGCGTTGGAAGGTGGTCAGTAGCACCCCTGGCCTCTTCCTTCTAGGCACTAGCAGTAACACCTCACCCCAAGTTTCAGACACTGACAATGATTTCCTGGGAGTAAAACTGGCCTTAGTTGAAAACCACTCCCATAATGTACACCAACTAATCTCAGCCCCATCCATGAGGGTGACATCGCCATGCGTGTTTTACCAAGGAAGAAATAACAGCAACAGAATCCTTGTGGAAAGCTCATTATGGGCCAGGCATCCCTGAAAATAATTTACATATAAACTCATCTATCTCTCATATAAACCCATGGGTTCTGTCCCCATTTCATAGTTAGTATTGTCCCCATTTTATAGATGAGGAAGTTGAGGCGATGAGCTGGCAACAGCCCTGGTTGAGGTCACATTTCTAGGGTAACAGAGCCAGGACTCACACCTGAGCTGTATACCTTCCTCGGCAAGGCAACCAGTACCTGAGGCTTACCCAGGGTTGGTCCCACTGTAGGAGATCAGAAATTCGGCTCCAATGCCATGCTCCTTCCACCACCTAAAACTGTGTCCTGAAACAGAGAGAGGCATAGGAGACTGTAGGATAATGGTGCAATACAATTCTGAAGCACGACTCTGAAACCCCTGGCCTTCTAATAAGGAAGAACAGCCTCTTCCACCTTGAAAACCAAATCTTCCACGTGCTCACCTGGAGTCCACGAGGCTGACAGAGCAATTAGCTTCCCTGGGAAAGATAGACAGCATCTCCTCTGGGAAACCCCTTACAACCCTCCTTCCCACATCCACGCCCTCAGCCCTCTTCACTCACCTGTCTCAGAGGACGTATCCCAAAGGCTAGCTACAAAGATAATAAAATTTTTGTAACTGTGTCCCAACTGTTGCTTCGTATAATATAGAAGCGGAAGGCTTGACTAGATTCATCCATTATGAACTAATAATTAACAAATTGACAAGAAAGACTACCTGCTAAATGTGCAGGCTCCTGAATAAGAGGAACTCGGGTTCAAATCCCAGTTTCCTTATTCACCGGTGTTCCATAGGTCAAGGTTTCCCTTGTCATGAGATAGAGGGGGGGTAACAAGCCCCACCTCTTAGAGTTCACGGCAGGCATTATTAAGTGACTGGTGATTAGAAGGGTCCAGACCAATTGCAGCATCTTCTCTTTCCCCTGAAAAAAAGGTAGCATATTGATTCTGTTTTGAAAACTCAAGATCTCGTTTCAGGGAATATAATTTCCTTTCTTTTGCTCAAGAAGCAATGCTAAGGAATGAAGCTACCTAGGCATCCTCTGGTGCATGGATTCAAATGGGCTGAGGCAGTGAAAGTGACTGTCCCACGGTTCCATTTTTACAATAAGCCTTCTCCCAGGGGCATCAATATTAATACAGTCACACTCTCCAGGAAGTCGAATCATTAAATCTGCAAAGCCCCCGGGACAGCTTAACTGCAAGCCAAGCTCTCCAGGTCTGTGAGATGATGCATCGCCCTCCTGGGTCGAAATCCTGATGGATTCCTCTGGCAGGCAGAGGCAGGAGGACATGGAGCTGGGAAGGGAACACACTTGTCAAGGCATGTGTAGGGCTGCCTGCCCTCGCCAGCCATTTCAACAACCCGAACCACTCCATTGGACTCTCCAAATCACGATTTCCTCTCACACAGGTCCTCCCTACCCACCACAAATACATACACCAGCTGGCGTGAAGACAAATGGAAGACTGGTGAAGACCCTGAAGTCTGCATGGCTGGCACTTGCAAAATGATGCTTAAGCCGGGCTCGGTGGCTCGGTCTGTAATCCCACACCTTTGGGAGGCTGAGGTGAGTGGACTGCCTGAACCTGAGGGTTCGAAACCCGCCTGGGCAACTTGGCGAGACCTCATCTCTACAATAAATCAAAAAATTAGCTGGGCATGGTAGCGTGCGCCTGTAGGTCCAGCTACTCGGAAGGCTGAGGCGGAAGGATCACCGGAGCCCAGCGGGTCGAGGCTGCGGTGGCCGGGAGCAGCCACTGCACTCCAGTCTGGGTGACAGAGTGAGACTCCAACTCAAAAAAAAGTGATGCTTAGCTAACACTGCCCTTGTCTCTTCTTTAGGAGCTCCAGGGTCCCACTCTCTGACCCGTCTCCATTTTTGCCCCTGTATCCTCATCTCCAGACACACAGTTGCCTGTTTCTCCTCTCTTCCCTTTTCTTTTCTTCCAGAAAATCACCACTTTGAAGCAGATATCCTAGTCGTCGAGTTTGAAATGAGAATCATATTCTTTTCTAAGAATCAAAATGCAAAACTGATTTCCCCCTTTTTTAAGTCTAAGAACACTAAACAGATGAATACCAATAAATAGCATATTTAAAGATGAAACATATAGGTTAAAGTTTCTACATTTTGTTCTTTTATTTCCTCATTAACTGCTCTCAATCACAGCTAACTTTAATCTCCTTAGATTCCTAGTCTTGGAATTTTGAATTATCTCTTGTATTTCATTATTATTAATTATCCCTTTCATGTTATTGATTATCTCTTGTATTTCAATGAACTGTTACTTGTTTTTCATTAGCTATCTCTCTTTGACTCGAAACTACTCTAGGATGCCAAGGTGTGATTCCACTTTGCAATAAAAAATCCCTACACAAATACCTGTGGTGGACCTTGCAGGAATTATTCCAATGACACAGCTTGTTGTTGAAGTCATTTACTAAGAGTTCCAGTGCCCTCTGTTCAACCTTCCAGGTTACATAAAGAAAGGGAAGACAGAAGCTACCCTTGTGATGAGGTACTTAACACCCCAGGAAGAGCAGAAATGACTTCTAATCCGGAAAATGTTTTCTACTTAACTCCTTAAATTGGTATAAAACAATCTGCAGCTCAACACATATTTTCAGTGGCCACAATTGTTAGATGGACCAGACCTAACTTGCAATAGCATATCTCACAGAAGTGTTTGAGCTTGAAATCAACCAGCTTCTCTTGGCCTCCAGGTACTATTTAAGCTTCCAACAAATCAGAACTTTTGAAAAGGTACTTTATAGAAGAACTTGATTTGTTTCTGTTTGGTTAAGCCAAGATATAAAATAACTCCCTTGCTGTTTCTCAGGGTGGTTTACCTTTTAAGTGAGGATACCTGATTTGTTTGTGTGTGTGTGTGTGTGTGTGTGTGTGTGTTGTGTGTGTGTGCATTTTTTTAATTTTTAAATCAACTTATAATAATTGTACATACATACGAGGTATGTAATGATGCTTCAATACATATAATGTACAGTGACCAGATCAGGGTGATTAGTATATCCATCCAAAGCAACAAATTTTTCATGATATAATGTAAAACAGAATCCATCACTGTAAAAACTGTAACTATTACCAAATAGAATGAATTCTTTCATTCACAAATGTTTATTGAGGACCTACTACATGCCAGGCACTACTCTAAGAGATTAGGAAACATTAGTGAACAAAATAGGCAGAAATTTCCCCTCCTTGTGGAATTGGCATGATAGTTTGTGGGGGCTTCTAACTCTGGAAGGTAGCATTCTATTTTATTTCCTCGCTATCCTCTCTGGCATCTAACACAGTGCTCTGCCCATAACATGTCTCAATAAATACTCCATGGCATTATGACTATTCCTTTACTAATTGATGCATATGGACCACACATTATGTGCTCAGCACTGAAGGACCCAAAATAGATGTCTCGATCCTTGCTCTGGGGAAATCACAGTCCCTGGTGCTAGTCAGTTGCAGTTGCTGTGATGGAAGCCTCTATAAGGGCCAGGGGTAGCGACAGGAGGTGGGGACAAGACTAATTAGAGGAGTCAGAAAAGGCTGCTTAGAGGATATGCTGCTAGCTCTGGATCTCCGAATGTGAGCAGCTGAGCACCAGGTCTATGGAGACAGGTATCGGAGTGGGAGAAGGAGTGGGACTTCAGGCAGGAAAAATAGTGTGATCCAGGATAGAGAGGGGAGAGGCAGGCTGCTGTGTCTGGAATGGCCACGAGATAATTCACGGTCCCATATCTCAAGCCAGAGGCGGGGTTTTATTGAATAAGTTCTCAAAGCATTCTCAGCCTCTCCTTGGAGCAGGCAGGTGCCAATCCAAAGCCCATACCACTTCCAGGAAAGAAATTCTTGTTCTTTGAAAACACTGACAAGACCATGGTCATGTTCTTCTATGAGTAGAACATGTAACAAGTCAGGAAAGAAATAGTTGGAATTGATGCAGGATCAATTCAACTCATCGAGTTTTCTGAAAGGTGTGCTTTTTAGGGTATATGAGAGGGTCACTTTGATGGTCAGCCCTTAATTTACCCTGCAACACCTCCTTCAGTGATGAGCCTGTTTGTCTCCTCAGCCATGTTCACTGCAGGGAACTAAATATGCCTTTAATATTTATCTGTGCTGTGAAAACTGCTTCTACATGCGTCCCTTTGAGGGAAATAGCCAAGATCAATGCAGGACTGACATATACTAAATGACGAAACAAACAGAAATATTTATTTCTCTGTCCACAGACCACAGTGCCTCCTGAGGGTGAGAACAAATTGGCAGCAACAATATAGAACTCCAAACGGGCCCTGCCTGTCACTAAAAAGGCCAGGGCTGAAAGGATGTTTTTTTCTATTTTCATATAACAGAGATCTATGCAAACAGCATAATACAATAAAGATGGTATTTTAAATGTGGTTTCTCCATGACTGTCCTGAGATTAGAATGCCTCAAATCTTATTTTAGGGGGCGGTTTAAGAGGTAGCACCATTGAGTACCAGGTGCTTTAAATACTTTATCCCATTAAATTTAGGTTCCTCCAGTTTAAATATCATTATTGACATCTCACATATTATTAAATAAGCAACCAGAGGGGTAGAGAGTACCTTGCCTGAGGTCCTCAGTAGCAGTGGTTCAGTCTGCATTTGAGTAAGATTCAAGACTCATCTGGCCTCACATCCTAGGCTCTTTCTCCAGCGAACACTACTCCCCATGAATGTGGAACATTGGCTGAATATATAAATATGTAACATATAAACATGAATACTGTATGTCTTAGGTGAGTTTCCCCTGGAGCAGCTCCTTAGATGAGAATCACGAGCAAATTACTTATTTAGAAGGAACCAGTGAGAAAGGGAGAGAGAGGTGGTTTCAGACAATCATCCTGCAGAAGTAGCCTCAGCCGATCCTGCCGGGGAAATCAGGGGTGCAGGCGATCTCAGAGCAGAACTGTCTCACCCAGCCAATGGCCTGGGCTGCTAGGACCCTGTGTGTCAGTCACCGGCCAAAGGCTGGCCCACGCATGTGGACCCACAGGCACTTTGACTCTGCGAGAATCCTTGGTTGGCCTAAAGATAATCCTCAGAAGAAGGTAAGAAATCACCCAAACATGAAGGAGAATTGTTTAGAAACATTCAAATGAATCTGAGAAGACGTATACAGAGCACCAACAGGGTCCACTGCACTATTTGAAAGCAAATGCTCACAACCAAAACTATGAGCACACGTTCACTTTCCAACAGCTAGAACCAAAGGCAGCACCCATCCCAGACTGTCCCCAACTAACCTGCAAACAGGGGATTGGATCTGTGGGCTCCTCTTCCTGCCCTAGTCTCCCTGGGCCACGGTATTCCATTCCAGCCAAGGCAGGGGTTGGTCCTCAGACTCAGTGCTATCTGCTAGAGGTGGAATTTGGGGTCTCTCTGTAAGCTTGGTTCCTGGGGTGCCGGGAGTATATTCCCTGTATGCTGCTGTTCCCTTCAAGCCTCAGCCTAGTCATTGCCATGCTTGTCCAGACTCCTTAGTACTTTGACAGATCTGGAATCTTTCTCTGGTTCTTTCCAGTCCCCCTCTCTAGGAAGCATGAGTTGGCTCCAATTTTCCATGAAGAAGAGGCTGCACAGTGTAAGGTTATCAAGGTTATAGAGACAATGGTTTGCAACCTGTCTCTGCCACCTAATAGCCCTGGATCTTTGGCAAGTGACGTCACTCCTGGATTTTCTCACCTGTTACATGGAGAACAAGAAGACTAGCACAGGAGTTCCTGTGAGGATTAAATGAGATAACATAACACATAAAATGGCTACTCAATTATGGGTAGCTGCCATTTTCTTTGTTATTGTTGTTTCAATTTGCTCCCTTGGAACCATGTCTTCCTGATGCAACGATGGCAGCCTGGGTTAAGTTCAAGTTCATAATTCTCTATCAGGAGATCTAGCCTCAAAATCAGATTAGATCACCAGAGTTCTTCTTCCTTCCTTTTCTCAGATCACTGAGATTTCAATTTTCAAGAAAACAGAAACTACACACATTACAAAAGTGTCAACTTTGGCCTCTGTAACAATAATCCACACAGGCCAAACTATAACTAGTTGAGGCTCCTGTCACAGAGAGAGGTAAGGTGTAGAATGACACCTGTGACCTAGATTCCTCATTATATCATCAACTTCTGACTTACAGGGGTAAGAAGGACAGAGCAGCAATGAATCAGTTAAAAGCCACAGCCGATCCCAGCAGGTTCTTGAGAGAATTAAGCCCTAATGCCTTAAGGCTTCCATCATATGGAATGAATTAATTTCTCTGCCATACATTTAGAATGACATGACTTATACAGCATTCTTGGGAGAATTGAGAAAATAGTCACTCAAATCATTTTCTGTGTTCTATAATTCGCATGTGGAGCCCTAGTTGAGAAAGGCTAATCTCAGCTAATGCTTCATTAATAGATAGGCAAACTCAATTTATAGAGTATAAATGACTTGTTCGATCTATGGCCTATGGCAAAGCTAAAGACAGGAAAGTTCTTTTGCTAAATAGCCCCTAGTGTTATTATATAAACCCATTTCTAGGAACTATCTTCAATAAATCCATTTAATGTCTCCCTCTTTCCCTCACAATTCAGAGAGACAGAGAAAGAATATCCTTGAATGAGATCTGATGTAGACCTTTTATGCACCATACACGATAGAGTAACATTGCTAAATAAGTCACATTATATTCATTTGTTTTGCACAAAGAATTTCAGGAGTTATTCACACTGGATAACACCTCATTGAATGGGATTCATGGTCTCTGTCCTCTGTGATTCCATCACACCTTGTGCCAACATCTCTCCTAGAATTCATCCCACTGAATCCTGACAATGTGCTTTCTTCTTCCCACTGAATCACTATGGCAGAAAAAGCAAGTTTACTCATTTCTGATCTCCATCCCCTAACAGCATCTGCTACATAAAAGGCATCAATATAAAAGTAAAAGAATAAACTGTAGGAGAGGAAAAACTTTTTCTCTTTTCTCTTAGCCTCTTTGTATGAGGACTATGAATTAATCTGACAGCAATCAGATTAACAGGAGAAAAGCATACAAATTTTATTTGATGTTAATATTTTTTTACCCAGATGAGGGATTTCACAGAAAAGAAGTAAAAACCCCAAAGGAATGGTTGGGACTATCATTTTATCATATGTATCATCGTAACAAAGAGCAGTAAATTGTGGAGAAGTGACCAGGCAAAGGAAAGAGTGGTTGAGCTTCTACCAGTAGTAAATTGTGTGAATGTAAATATATAGAAAAAAATTAATGGTAGTTAAATTTTACTTAGTCAAGTTTGTTTATGAAGAATCATTTTGATGCCATCTCCACCTCCAGTGATAAGGGTTGTTCTCCTCTTCCTGGTAGAAGAACAGGAGAAGAGAAACCTTCACAAGGGAAATTTATGCTCTACATTTAGGCAGAGGGAAGGAACAGAGAGTTTTTCCTGTGTCCACTTTGTCTCAATTGCCTTCAGCTCAAAATAATCCTTATGCCAAAGTAGCATATTTTTGAGTGTGATATTCTGGTTCCCCTCAAAACCAGCTAATGAAAGCCATTTCAAAAATTGGATCACACCAGGTTCAGATGGTTGGTCCAGCCTGGGAATATGTAGTGCCTGAGTCAGCTTATCAATTCTTTATAATACTTTGACATAAGAAAATATAATAATATATATTTATTAGTTCTATCAGAATCATATACATTTCCTTTTGATGCATCAGAAATAATTATTTAACTGAATTTTTGCAGTATCCCAAACAACATAGCAAACAGAAGAATTGATTTTCTCATCTTGAAAAATATTCCTCTTATTAAGCAATGTAAATCAATAAAATGATTATTAAGGTCATTTAAATTGATAGATGGAACAGTTGCAACTATATTGAGCCAATTTTTCAGAAGGAATCATACGTGCAGATGTACATATGATATCTCCCGATTTTTAAATGTGAGCCAACACTATGTACATCAAACAAAATGTGCTTGTGGGTTGGATTTGGCCTGAGGGGTTAGAGTCTGTATGACTGTATGAATGGAAAACTAAAACCTTGAGAGGTATACCACATCTACATCTTGGCCAAAGTGAGTCAACCAGAGATTTCTCTCTCTGATTATTTTTTAATCTTTGTTTCACCCCCAAAAGCTTAGTCTAAGTTTCTGTAAATGGCAGGTATGTTCGACATAGATTTTTCCCTGCTGAAAGATTACAGTTTGGGGTGCTGCAGGTTATAAATAAACAAACCACATAGAAAGCAAAATTGATGATTCCTATTTGGGGGTCCAAATTGTGTCTGTTCTAGTATCACAACCCTTGGAACTCTCTGTTATCTGCTCTTGACATTTATAAATCTAACTTTTGCAATTTCAGTTACAAGGTATCAGACCCAAAGGTCAAGGACATACAGAAAATTGTCTTTTTGCCGAGGTATACACGTGAGATACAAATATTGTGAGATCACTGCGACTAGAGAGAAGCCTAGCCCAGGGCTCAGCAGTCCATCTCAATACAAACTCATCTTACTTTGTTCTCTATTTCATATGTGCTATGATCCGGATGTTTGTGTTTCTCTAAAATTCATATTGAAATTTAAAAGCCAGTGTGATAGCATTAAAAGGTGGGACTTTTAGGGAGTGATTATGTCATGAGTGTGGAGCCCTCATGAACATGCTAGGTACCTTATAAAAGAGGTGTGAGGGAGATATGAGGAACCGGCAAGAGCTGCCATCTTTGAAACAGAAACTAAGACTGAACCAAACACTGAATCTGCTGGTGCTTTTGTTTGAGGCCGCCCAGCCTGCAGAACTGTGAGAAAATAAATGTCTATTCTTTCTTTATTATTTATTTATTACCCAATCTAAGATATTTTGTTGTAGCAGCCCAAAGAGACTAAGACCATGTGATATATTTTATGAAGAGCTTAAAATATAGATCCTTAAACACAAAACCAAAAGCAGAAAGCTACTCCTAGCTCTTAATACACGTAAGAATAAAAGGCAATTTTTAGGACTGGGAAAAAGTAGGGGGAAGAAGTAAGTCCCTGCCTTAAGTCAACCTCTCAGCAGTATGTCCAAGTTGAACTTTTCTTCCTCGAAGCACTTTTTCCACTTGGCATTCTGAAACCCTTTTTCTCTCGACTGTCCGTCTTACTCTTCACGCCTCAGTCTTCTTTCCAGATTCTTCTTCATCTTCCTGTCATCTCCACTTTGGAAGGGTTCGGAGTTCAGTCCTCCCCTCTCTCCTCTCTGTCTACTTACTGACCAAGGGGTCTCGGCCTGACCTAGGAAAGCCACACCACCCTCACACTGAGGACTCTTGACCCAGATCTCTCCTGCCCCACCCCAAGCTCGGGAAAAACCATTACCTGATGTTCCTACTGTAATGCAGATTTAGCCCCAAATCCCTGGCGGTCCCTCTGTGGTCTTTCACCCGCTTTCATCCACACATGGCCGGCCTCCTCGTCTGTCCTCGCTGGGCGCTCACTTCTTCCTCTTCTACAGCCAGGGTGGCTCCCTGGCTCTTCTTTGAATGTGCGGCTCATTCCTGCCTCAGACTTCCCCCGACACCCACACTTGCTGTTTCCCCAGGCTCACTCCCTCTCTGGTAAAATTTCACTTTAAGCCGGGCTCGGTGGCTCAGCCTGTCATCCCGCGCCTTTGGGAGGCTGAGGTGAGTGGATTGCCTGAGCCCGCGGGTTCGAGACCCGCCTGGGCAGCGAGGCCTCATCTCTACAATAAATAAAAAAAAATCAGCTGGGCGTGGTAGCGCATGCCTGTCATTCCGGCTACTTGGGAGGCTGAGGCAGAAGGATCGCCAGAGTCCAGCAGGTTGAGGCTGCGGTGGCCGGGAGCGGCCACTGCAGTCCAGTCTGGGTGACAGAGTGAGACTCCAACTCAAAAAAAAAAAAAAATTCACTTTAATGAAGAGGACTTCCCTGATCATCCCACAGGAAAAAAAGCTCTCTCTCCAATCTCTCTACATTCCTTTAACCTACTTTTTCCTTCAGTGCCTTTATCACTGCCTAACATAAATGGAAGCTCCACGAGAGTTCCTGACACTTAGTAGATGCTCAATAAATATTTGAATTAATTAAGTGCTTAATTAATTAATAACTCTTTAAACATTATAAAGGACCAGAATTAGTTTAGCTTTGTGGTTCTTTATTGCATGCTATGGGGAAATAACAGACTATGAATTCAACCTCAAAAGCTTCGATCACGTTTTCCTCATGAATGTCAGGATCTACTATCTGTCTTTCTTTCTAGACTTGGAGGTCCTTGAGTACAGCAACTCAGCTTTGATCATCTTTACATCCCAAGTCTAGCCAACTGACATGCCTGTAGCAGATGCCTGATAAAATATGGTTGAATAACTAAGTAGAAGAAGGTCAACTAATATTTCATCAGTTGAAATCAAGTAAAAAGAACTTAAGAAATGGTTACACAGCTGGGTTCGGTGGCTCAGCCTGTCATCCCACGCCTTTGGGAGGCTGAGGTGAGTGGATTGCCTGAGCCCACGGGTTCGAGACCCGCCTGGGCAGCGAGACCTCATCTCTACAATAAATAAAAAAAAAAATCAGCTGGGCGTGGTAGCACATGCCTGTAATTCCGGCTATTTGGAAGGCTGAGGCTGAAGGATCGCTGGAGCCCAGCAGGTCGAGGCTGCGGTGGCCGGGAGCGGCCCCTGCACTCCAGTCTGGGTGACAGAGTGCGACTCCAACTCAGAAAAAAAAAAGAAAAGAAACGGTTACACATCACCCCAAAACTGTTTGCAAAAACAGAAGGAGAATCTGCTTGAAAGACCTTTTTAAAGATATACAGTTGTGCGAGTAGATTTTGGACTCAGAATTCAAAAGTGGCCTTTTTGTCTCTCTAAATAGGTCATTTGAATGCATGTCCATTTATCCACTCTTCATGGAGAGAGACACAAGAAGAAAAGTAGAAAGAGAGAAGCAAATGGAGTTTTTATGGGCTGGGACTGGCGGGCTGACGCCAGGTGCCACGTTCCCTGCTGACGCATGGTAACAAGATACTGAATGATACGCCGGAGGGATGGTCCCTGGGCTGTGCCCTTGTTGTGTGCTTTTCTTCTTCCAAGCACACATGTTTTCCTTTCAAGAGCCGGATGAACAATTCACAACTTGAAAACTAAAATTCCTAGGGTACAGTGTGCTTTCTCCAACTCCAGCCTCCCAGATCGTGTGGCCAGCCCAGGAGAAGGAATGTTTATGATCACATATGTCTGCCGGCTTGTTTTCCTGCTCCTTCCATTCTGGAGACTGGAGACCTGCAGGTAAATGGAAACTACTGCCATGGGGCAAGTGTCTCGTGCTGCTATAATTGTGCCTTTCGCTGCAGAGGAGTGGCCTCCGTTCTCCTACCTGCTTGGTTTGCTCACTCCCCACCCAGGCCACCTGCCCTCCTTCCATCCGGTGATAAATTGTGGATCTTAAAAAGGATACGCAGCTTGGAGTTCAGAGCAGCAGAGAGAGACGAAAAATGTTCGCCCGGTGTTAATGGTGAAGAAAGTTCAATCAGCAGGCGTTTTATTTCTCCAACACGGCCTTCATTTTTCTTTAAACTTAGCTCTTAATACAGTGTTAGGATGGATGCCTCCACTGGAGTGTACACTCCACAGGCTGAAGGAAAGCTACCTTGCTTCTCTTTTACTTCCTGCAAGTTTCTAGAGCAAACGGTCTGTCATGGGGAAATATTCCTGTGGAATTAAAGTGGTCTCTCTAAGGCACCCAGACCCTTTCTCCTGTAAGTCCTGGTGCGAAAGCCTCTATACTACTTACCACTTCTCTCGAATTCCCCATTTCAAGTGATCTCCTGCCTTGGCGTCCCAAAGTGCTGGAATTACAGCCATGAGCTACCATGCCTAACTACTAACCACTTTTCACTTCTTCCTGCCTTTTCCCATCCAGGATCATGATGGTGTCTGAATCCTCTGTGCCCTTTTCCATGTTTGTGTACACTATAGTCAGAGACGAGATCCTCTACGTTTCCTACATTTTCTTGGTGCCTCTTATCGAACTTCAGCACACATCTCATTTTGATATGAGGATGTTGGGATAAGCACTTGTAGATTTAAGCGGAACCCAGATATTCAAAGTTCATGCAAATGTCCACCTGGAACCACCTCTGGGTCCTTCTGCAGGTCGGCACACCTCGGCTTGCAAAGAGCCTTCAGAAAAGCATGATGGGCACCAGATGGGAACCTCAAAGGACAAATACCCTTCAGACAGGTTTGTCGTGGATTGTGGCTTCTTATGAGATTGAAACGTGGCTGAATGTGTATGGCAAATGATACTGAGTTGGGGCATGGAAAAGTCATGAGTTCAAAGCTCTTTGAATGCTTGTTCCTCCAGCTGGACTTGAAATAATATGGTTTCTGGTCCCATGATGCTGGTGATGGTTCTGAAAACCGCCTCAGACCTTGTCTTCTCTGTATTACTCTGGCAATTCCAAAACATACAACAAAGTATGAGAGTAATGTCATGTTTAAAAACCAACTGAATTTTAAAGTATCCTATTCAAATGTGTGTGTGTGTAATGGGCCCTCATTTTAACTGTTACTCTGTTAGAGGCTGTGGTCACCTTCCTTCGCTCCACTAAAGAAACGTTTCCTTCACTTTATAGTTTCCCTCGTGATTATGTTTATGCATCTGAACATAGTTTGTTCATGTTTTCTTCATCATTCAGTCCATAGGATGGTTTGAATTCCATCCCATCCTTCCTATCTAATGTCTCCCTCATCTTTAAGGTTCATTTAAAGTATCATCTACATACAACATCCCTGATTTGGTTATTTTATCTTATTCCATTTTATTCTCTCTTACAGACACTTTCATAGGTCTTACAAAGGGCCAAGACAGCCCTGAGAATCTGCAAGTCCAACTCTAGGAAGTTGTCTTGATAACTCTGCCCCCATCTTGAAGTCCCAGAGCAGCCAGGAGTTTAGCCCAGTGCTTCTCCAACACTTTAGAAATCTATTAAAGACCTTTAAGAGAATGATAATACAAGCCAAAAGCTGGGATAAAATATTTGCAAAATGTATATTTGATGAAGATCTTGTATTTAAAATAGGCAAAGAACTCTTAAAACCCGACAACAAGAAAACAAACAACTCACTTCAAAAGTGGGCAAAAGAAAGATCCATGCAGATATCTCACCAAAGAAAACATACAGATGACAAACATGTAAAAAAGATGCTCAATATCAAATATCATTAGGGAATTGAAAATTAAAACAACAATGGGTTACCACCACATACCTATTAAAATGACCAAATTCCCAAACACTGACAATACCAAATGCTGGCAAGGACATTGAGCAACAGGAACTTTCATTCAGTGTTGGTGGGAATGCAAAATGATAGAGTGGTTTTCGGAGGCAATTTGGCAGTTTCTTACAAAGCTGAAAATTGCCTTATCACACAATCCAGCACTTGTACTCCTAGGTATCCATTCAAATGAGTTGAAACTGATTTACATAAAAACCTGTACACAAGTGTTTAGAGCAACTTTACTCACAATTGCCAAAATTGGAAGCACTCGAGATGCCTTTCAGTAAGTGAATAGATAGAAAAACTGTATTTAACATTCATACAAAATACTATTCAGAGATTAAAAGAAATGAGTTCTCAAGCATCACCTCCCCCCCCCATAAAAGGCATAGAGGAAATAAATACATATTGCTAAGTGAAAGAGACCAATCTGAAAAGCTACAGAATCATATGCCTCCAACTATATAACATTCTGGAAAAGGCAAAACTGTGGAGACAGTAAAAAGATCAGTGGTTGTCAAAGGCTACGAGGGCAGGGAGAAAAAATGAAAAGGCAGAGCCCAGGGGATTTTTAAGCCAGTGAATCTATTCTGCACAATAGTATAACGGTGGCTGCATGACATTTTTGCATTTGTCAAAACCCATAGAATGTATAACACCAACAGATAATCTCAGTGTAAACTACTCTAGTTAATAATAGCATATCAACGTTAACTCATCAACTTTAACCAAAGTATCACATCCATGAGATAATAGAAGAAACTGAGAGGTGGAAGGGGCATAAGGGAGCTCTGTACTTTCTGCTTACTTGATCTAGCAACCTAAAATTGCTCAAAAAAATAGTCTACCCATTTTTCAAGTCATAACAAAAAATCCAGATGCTTGAATTTAACCTTCTGGATATTTATTTTGAGTGGGGCTGGAACGGAGTGTGAGTTTGCATTTTAACAGGCTCCCAGGTGATGCTGGTACAGATCCAAGGACTTGCTGATTGCACCGGTTGAGTGCTCACTTGTACTGTGCCTGGCATCCCTTGCTGTCTTGCCTATTTCCCGCATGTCTTTGTAAACTCTTTGGAACAGAGCCCATGTCTGCATCTTCCACTATCTGCCCCACAATGGTTCCGACAGGGATGGCAGCAGGGTATCCGCTGATGAGGAGTTTCTGACTGATTTTTCTGGAAGGTCTTGTGAGATGTGACTCATTAAAGCCCTCAGGTTTGCTACATCTTTTGTTGACAGAGCACCGGCGTCCCAGCTTAGTGTGTTCTGTAAAGGATTGTGTGCCGAACTGGTCCTTATGCACTGAGATGGAGAAAGGAAGGGACTCGGAGAATAAAGCTGGAAGCAGAACTGAGCTAAGAAACCGAGAACCCGAAGGCTCAAAGTGCTGACTGCCACCAACCAGGTGGGCTTCCTAGCCCGGACAAGTTCCCATCCCCAGAGACAGAATGAGGGCCCATGACACAAATTCCATATAAGACGGAAACAGAGAAGCCCAGTGAGGTGGTCCAGAAGGAGCAGACCCATGACAGTATGCACATCATGACCTCTCTGTCCTTTCTCGACCCCAGTAGAAACCATCTCATCCTGAGGGAGAGAAGACGAAGGGGAGAGAATGGCCTTCATCCCATAGGGTCACATAGGCCACTGACACCTGAGAAAGATGAGAACAGAGCCCTCCCAATAGAGGGAACAGCCACTGAACAGGCCTTGAGGCCACTGGGACCAGAAGGGAGTAGGGGGACAAGGCAAGAGGTGAGAGAGATAGGCCAAGCTGGGCAGGTGGGCATGGAGGCCCTGATCTGGCATTTGGATTTTATTCTGAGTACGACGGGTCCCCGAAGGGGTCAAAGCAAAGGAGGGATGTGGTTTGACTTGACAAGTGAGTTTCCGTCGGTCCTTTAGGTGAAGACACTAAATATTCATGAAATCCCTGGTTCTGAATTAAGTGTTCATGGGGACAACTTCCCACATACTCACCTTTTCTGAAGTAGAAGGTTGCCCCCTCTCTGGGCGAATATAAAAAGGACACTGAATCTCTGTGAATAAGGCTCAGCACTCCCTCCCAGTGGACACTGAATCTCTGTGAGTAAGACTCAGCTCTCTCTCCGAGTGGACACAGCCTTGAGGGACCCACGGATAGAGAGTAAGCTGGGTATTACTGGGCATGGTGAGTCTCCTGCACACCCTGGGGTCTCTTGTGCATGGACAGGCTCACTCCGGGAGGCTAGACCGCCTTCCGCTCAGCAATTTCTTCCAGAATGCGGCAGTCTGGGAAGTCCCAGTGGAGCAAGAGAACAAGCCCAGATCAGGCCACCTGTGATTCCTGGCCTGCATGGAGCTTAGGCACCACCAGTTAGCTGCCATGCTCAGCTCTCTGAGCCTCAGTCTCCTCGCAGCAAAATTTCTGGTCTCAGTCCTGGCCTTCAAGGTCAGGGCATCTGAGCTGTGAACGTTGTCAGAATTAAAACAGAAGCACTTGTGGGGGGAAGAAAAGACAAAGCCAGGGAAGACCATGAAGAGAGATTTCTTGTACCTGCATACCTGATAACAAAAACTAACACAAAAGATAACCTTGCAAAAAACATAGCCTTGTACCAAGGCTATTGCAACCTTATACAAAAAGTAATTCTGTGAGGACATCTGCCCAGCAACTGCCTGTCCACCCTTAGACAGGTATCATTCTTGTTAATAATCCTTGTGCCAAGAATAATTACCCCCAAAATCATGAAATTTTCCCCATTTTTCCTTTAAAAACTTTGACTTCCCTTACCATCCTGAACACACACGTAGTTTATTATATGGCATGTGTATTTCCATTGTAATTCCCTATTCCCAGATATGTATTATTTTCTTTTAGAGCGTCTCTCTCTGTTAGGTTGGCAGAATTAAAGTATCTATGAGAATTGACTCATGTTGGTCTTTATGAATAAAAATTATCACTATCAACCTAAGCCAGAAGCTCTAACCCTACAAAAGGTTTGGAAAAGAAGCTTTGAGAATGAATGTATTTATTCTGTGTCTTAGTGGGATTGTTTCCTGTTGTAATTTGTGTTATTGCTTCTTTCACTGATGCATTCAACAAACATTCATTCAATACTCACTAAATTATGGATATAAGATATTTTTAAATCTTAATGACATTTTATTTTTAAATCTCAATGACATTCATGAGCAAAATAAGTGTGTCTAGAACAAAGAAAGTTATTACTATAGAATACAATTTCTTCCTGGAAACAAATGAAAATGAAGAAACATCTTACCAAACCCCTGGGATGCCCTGAAAGCAGTTCTCAGAGGGGAATTTATATCTCTATGTGCACACATCAAAAAAATGGAAAGATCAGAAGTTGAGAACTTAACAAATCACTTAAGGGAGCTGAAAAGAGAAGACCAGCAAAACAACAATATTAGCAGAAGAATCCAAATCGCAAAAATAAGAGCCTAAATACGGGACATAGAAGACAAAAATATCATAGAAAACATCAACAAAACAAAAAGCTGGTTCTTTGAAAGAATTAACAAAAGTGATGGGCCCCTAACCAGAATGACCAAGAAGAAGAGAGAAAAAAGCCCAAACACAAACAATCAGAAATACAAAAGATCAAATCACAACTGACCCCCAAAAAAATACAGAAGATTATCAGAGATTAGTATGTATACCTATATGGAAACAAACTTGATAACCTAAATGAAATGGAGGACTTTCTGACATCACACAACCTCCCCACATTGAAACAAGAAGACACTGAGACACTAAATAGACCAATAACAACCCAGGAAATTGACTATGTCATAAGAAAACTACCTACCAAAAGAGGCCCTGGACCAGATGACTTTCCAGCAGAATTCTACAAAATGTATAAGGAGGAGCTGATACCAATCCTACTGAAAGTATTCCAAGTAATTGAGAAAGATGGAATTCTCCCCAAATCATTTAGCGAAGCTAACATCACACTGATACCCAAACCGGGTAAAGATCCAACTGAAAAAGAGAACTACAGGCCAATATCCCTTATGAACATAGATGCAAAAATCCTCAGCAAGATTCTAGCAAATCGGATCCCAAAACACATCTCAAAAATCATTCACCATGACCAAGTAGCTTCAACCCCAGGACGCAGGGCTTGTTCAACATTCGCAAGACTATAAATGTCATTAAATACAGCCACAGATGTAAAAACAAGAACCACATGATTATCTCATTAGATGTAAGAAGAGCTTTTGATAAAAATTCAGCATCCCTTCTTGATAAAAACCCTCAAACACCTAGGTATAGAAGGAATATACCTCAAAATAATAAGAAGTGCCATCTATGATAAACCCACAGCTAACATATTGCTAAATGGGCAGAAACTGGAAACATTTCCCCTGAAAACTGGAACAAGACAAGGCTGCCCACTCTCACTCCTCTTGTTCAAGATTGTGTTAGAAGTCTTAGCTAAGGCAATTAGATAAGAGAAGGAAATCCAGGGTATCCAAACAGGAAAAGAGGAAGTCAAGTATCCCTTTGCTAATGATACAATCCTATACCTTGAAAATCCAAGAGAATCTGTCAAAAACCTGCTTGCACTGATAAAGGACTTTGACAAAGTCTCAGGGTACAAAATAAATGTACAAAAGACAGTTGCATTCCTATACACCAACAGCAAGCAGGCAGAGACCCAAATAAAAAGCACAATCCCATTCACAATAGCCACAACAAAAATGAAATACCTTGGTATCTTCCTAACCAGAGAAATGAAAGACTTTTACAATGAGAACTATAAAATGCTGCTCAGAGAAATCCAAGAAGACACAAACAAATGGAAAAATAGTCCATGCTCATGGATAGGAAGAATCGACATTGTTAAAATGTCCATCCTACCAAAGGCAATCTACAGATTCAACGTAATACCCATTAAGTTACCAACATCATTCTTCTCAGACCTGGAAATGACAATACAGAAATTCATATGGAAACATAAACGACCACAATAACCAAAACAATCCTTAGCAAAAGAAACAAAGCAGGAGGTATCACACTTCCAGACTTCAAGCTTTACTATAAGGCTACAGTAATCAAAACAGCCTGATATTGGCACAAGAACAGGCATGTAGACCAATGGAACAGGATAGAGTTTCCAGAAGCAAAGCCTCAATTCCTCAACCAACTCATCTTTGACAAATTCTCCACTACCAACCTCTGGGGAGAAGAGAACCTATTCAGTAAACAGTGCTGGGAAAACTGGCTGACCACAGGCAGAAGATTGAAACAGGACCCCTACCTATCATCATACACAAAAATTAACTCTAACTGGATCAAAGACCTAAACATAAAATCTCAAACAATAAAGAACTATAAGAAGGAGACACCGTTATGGAAATTGGAGCTGGCAACCAATTCTTATTCAGAACCCTACAGACCAATACTTTAAGAAATAAGATAGGCAAGTGGGACCTCATCAAACTAATGAGTTTCTGCAAACGCAAAACAAAAGAAACCATCAAGAAAGCAGGAAGGGCCGGGCTCAGTGGCTCAGCCTGTAATCCCACGCCTTTGGGAGGCTGAGGTGAGTGGATTGCCTGAGCCCGCGGGGTCGAGACCTGCCTGGGCAACTTGGCAAGACCTCATCTCTACAATAAATCAAAAATCAGCCGGGTGTGGTAGCGCGCGCCTGTAGTTCCGGCTACTTGGAAGGCTGAGGTGGAAGGATCGCCGGATCCAAGTAGGTCGAGGCTGCGGTGGCCGGGAGCGGCCACTGCACTCCAGTCTGGGCAACAAAGTGAGACTCCAACTCAAAAAAAAAAAAGAGAGAGCAGGAAGACAGCCCACAGAATGGGAAAAAATATTTGCCAACTATACATCTGACAAAGGCCTAAATCTAGGATCTTCAAGGAACTCAAACATGCCAAAAGGAAAAAAACAAACAGTCCCTTTAAAAAGTGGGCAAAAAACATGAATAGACACACTCAGAAGAATATATACAGGCAGCCAACAGACACATGAAAAAGTGCTCAGTCTCACTCATAATCAGAGAAATGCAAATCAAAATCACACCGAGATACCACCTAGCCCCATAAGAATGGCCATCATTAACAAAAAAAAAAAAAAAAAAACAGCTGATGCTGGCGAGGATGCAGAGAAAAAGGAAGGCTTCTACACTGCTTTTGGGAATGCAAACTTATGCAACCTCTTTGGAAGACAGCGTGCGATTTGCAAAAGAACTAGAAATTGACCTTCCATATGACCCAGCAGTTCCCCTATTGGGAATATACCCGGAGGAGCTCAAATTATTCTACAAAAAAGATACCTGCACACGTATGTTTGTTGCAGCTCTATTCACAATAGCAAAAACATGGTACCAACCATGCTGCCCATCGAAGCTGGACTGGATAAAGAAAATGTAGTACATATACACAATGGAATATTATGCAGCCATAAAGGACAAACATATGGACTCTGCAGCAACTTGGATGGATTTGGAGTCGATCATACTCAGTGCTCTATCACAGAAACAAAGAACAGAGTACCATATGTTCTCACTCATAAACAGACCTTGAACAATTATAATACTATAAGAAAGTGTTTGGCAGTAGTGGGAAACTGTCATGGGAGGGGTGGTGGGATTGGCCGTTGAGGGAAACTGCTTGGGGAGGGAGGGGCATACCTCATCAACAAGGGTACCTGCATAATCAATGTTTGTATACCTAACCCTGAATTGTACTCCACATCTGTATAATTAAAAAAAGATACAATTTCTGGAGAAGAAACTGAACTTCAAAGGGCAGGGTACCTGGATTTAGCCAAGGCAAGGGTGTCCGTGCTCCCCGGTCATGTTGGTGGTTGAGGGTTCTCCGAGCTCCTGGATTGGACAGCGCTGGTCCTATGCTGCCTCTTGCCCCACCCATCACCAAAGGGGAAACATTATCCCTTGAGAGGAAACAGGAGGCTACTGGCAGAGCCCCCAAGACCACACTGCGAGCACGCCTTAGCCAGCCTCCAAGACTGCTCCTGGGGCCCTGTTTCGACCGCAGAGAGAAGGCAGGTCTCTCTTCATTGGACGTCGCCGCCCTGTGCTACATCAAAATAAGCATGGGACAAACAACCAATGTGTCCTGTGTGCACACTCATCACAGCCACTTGACAGATGCTGACTCTCCCAGACTCAACACCAGACCATCGGCAAAAAACTATTCCAGTTGGAGCACCGAGGAATAAAGAGGAGGACGAGCAGAAAACTCAGGAGCCAGAGAAGATCCAGGGCTCTTCCCTTGGGATGTGCCTATCTGTGAGGCCTAGCTGCATTCCTCCACTCTCCAGGGGCCCCGTGCCTGTCTGGCTATATCCTTGGATTCCATCCCCTTTGACGCTCCCTTCTTCCCCTTTCCAAGACACTTGCATGCGAGCATCTCCCTTTGAATGTTCCCAGTGTGAGTGGGGAAGGTGACGGGTGAGGATATTGCCATTCTAAATCTCTCCCTCATTCAACACCACGTTTTGAGAAAATTAAGAGTCAGCCTCGATCCTCTCATCTAGGTTTAGAAAGAACATTGCAAAAATTCTTCTTTAAAGGGCATAGAGAAGGGTCCAACCTATCCAAGGGCCACTGCCAGAGACAACTTTGTCTCTTGTTCCCAGCCAAGAAGAGCAGAAGGGTTGTTAACTGAGCCTCCCACAATCACATTGATACCTCCTGGAGGGTTTTTAAAATCACTTTCCTTTTGAAAGCCCAGGATAAAATGATTATTTTTTCAGATATTCACATGGGCACACAGAAACATGTTTGGTTCCAGCTGCTGTGCCCGACCGAGCTCAGCGGAAACATCGAGTCATTTCCAATCTACAGATTTCTGCTGATGCTGCCAAAGGCAACCCCCTTGGGGCTGGAAGAAAACGCTGTATTTACTCACAAGATTCCCCTCCTCTTTCAAGGGAGCCCGACGGCCCCCAGAAAGTGAGTTAGAAGGAGATATACCAACACATTCTCTGTTGCAGACTTTATGGCCAGGAGACAGGAGGGGAGATGAGGGAATGACGGACATCACTCAGACACCAGGCTATTAATTAAACCTAACTGTTGACCACCTAACTGTTGAAACTCCGCAGTGATCACAATGGTTAATCAGTCTACAAAGGACGTAAACTGCTATGAAGTGTGACAGGGTGGCCCCCGCTGACCCCTGACATTTCTCCTGAAACAGCGGCACAAGGAAGACTCCAGGATCCTGGCTCCACCTGACTGCCAAAAAGAACTAGGATGTTTAAACTTAGCTTTTATTCTTATGGCATTTTAAACTCTCCAGAGAAGGAGAAATTAAATTACGTTGAGAGCCACAAGGTTTGGGGTTCTCACTTTGTAGCGCGCCAGTTCATTACTCTGAAAATTGGTACAGAAGGGGTCAGAATCCAACATGTAGCTTGCTTTTTGGATATGAAACATATTTCAAGGCAACCAAATCATTGATGGAGGAAACATTAATATAGAAGAATGAGAACTATTGCAGCTGGAATGTTAGAATTATTGAAACAGTCTGTGACACCTGATGAGATAATCACCTGGACAGTGGTTATTAATTGCTTTAAAAAAATTTAGTGAAAGGCTCGTGGGCACTTTTACCAGGTATGCCTCAGATTGACAGCATCGGACCCCAATTATCTATACTGTGACTTATGTAGAAAGGAGGTGGCTGCACACTGTGTTTTCTGACGTGATGCACTAGGAAGTGTGCAGCACCACCTGTGAAGAAGTGTCAAAAGAAAGCACATTGACCTGAATATAATGATGCCAGTACATTAAAACTGCCAGTTTATATAAAATATGGGGAATAGAGAAATATGTCCAACAAAAATCGAGTCAAAGTAATCAGCCCTGCCCAGGATGTGGGGAATTCTATAGAAGAAACAACCAAATGTCTTCAACAAGTAGTTGGTATAGAAGAAAGGGGGGGGGGGGGAAATAGTTCAAGGTAAGAAATCCTTAATTGTTATATTAACCAAATGAAGTATGTAGGTCTATTTGAAATCTTAAAAAATAAAACTCCAAAAAGACAATCAGAAGAAAGCCTCTCATCAAAAGCCAGGAGATCAGTGAGTTGAGTATTAGATGCTACTGAACAATTATTAAAGAAAGTTGTTCATTTTGTTCATTGCGGCGATAATATTTTTTTTAAAGAGTTCATGCTTAGTAGAGATACATGTGAAATGTATACAGGTAAAGTGATGTGACATTTTGGGTTTGCTTAAAATACTTCTCTGTTCTCCCAAAAAAGGAAGTAGAGAGTGATTGGCAAACGGAGAATGGCGAGATGTTGATAATTGATGAAGACGGGCGAGGGTGTGAAATGTGAGTTTGAAAATGTTCATAATGGAAGGTTTAAAAACAGCTTTGCTATTTAATTATTAGCTGTGTGATATTGGACACATTCTATGTCTTCTGAATTTTGATTTTCTCATTAAAAAACAGGGGTAATGCAAAAATCTCTTGCAGACATCATAAAAAACCTTAACCCTTTGTTGAGAGTGGTCTCGTGAAGAAAGCAGATTCCATCTCAGCAAAGACTCAGTCAGTCTTCCTTTGGAGTCCGGGTGTAAACATGTCCTTTCCTCATGGATGTTTCTTGAGGACGTGGGTCCTGTCTTGCCCTCATCCTAATTCCTGGTTTATATCACAGTGCCAGCCGTGTGGTAATGCCTGGGTGTCTGTCAGTTGGCTGACTGAATAAACAAATGAATGTCACCTGATAATCTAACACTTTCAAAGTATGATCAACATGCAAAGGGATGAAACTATAAGGCACAGACTCCCAGAGCTGGAGTGAGAAGGAAGGGAGAGTTGGTAGGAAGAATGTACAGGATTTCTGGATTAAAATGAATGGTTGGGAAGAAATGGTACAACTGCAAGTGTATCATCAGGAGCCAGGAGATCAGTGACAAGAGGCAGGTGGACAAGGACAGAGAATGAGAGGCCAAGAGACTTTAGGAAAGTACAAAGAAAAGGAGAGAGAGTGCAAGAACACAACAGCTTTGTACTCACAGCGAGAGGAACGCCTTCTTGACATGCCTGAGACACCAGAGCATTCATCCAGGCTGGGACTTTACAAGATTGCAGACTAAAAAGTAGTTAGATCTTGGTTCAAGCCTGAAAGTTTTCCTTAAAAGTTTAGGCTATCTAAAAGCTTCGCAAAAGTTATTTTTTATGATTTCACATCTCCTAAAACAAGAACCATGTCTTTAAATATAGGCAAAGATAAACTATATCTGAATGAGGTGTTAACGTGAAGGGGAAGAGCTTGGTAGAAAGAAATAAATGTTAGATTTGAGGAGGGAATATTTAGGGTTGGTCAGAAATGTGGAAAGATGGGTGGAATGTGAAAAGGTGATCTATTCAGCACGTCACTCACTGTTTTAAAAACTAGGACCAGCACCGTAGGGATTGTTAATGCAACAGTTCAGCAAAAGAAGCTCATTTTGCTCCAAGCCAAAAATGGAAACTTCAAGTTGAGTTCCATTAAAGGAAAATGGCAGTGTAATAGAAAATGTGTTAGAGACAACATATCTCATTATAGAGAAAAGGAAATCTTTTTTGAAAGCAATATCAAAATCAGAAATTGTGTGTTAAGAATTAAAGGAATTGAAAGCAATCTATTATATGTTTCAATTTTTAAGACACAGTATTTGAAGGGGTTCTTATTGATAAATAACAGGTTGATAATGAAGTCAAGTTTAAGGCAATCAGTTTCTCTTGAATAACAGGGAAATCATTTGTAACCCCCATGCCCCATGCCTCAAGAATACACTGGAGTACAGATAGGAATGAATGAGGCTATTTTTCTTTGCATATCGTGTCAAAACAGTGTGGATAAACGTGCATGCAATTTCGAACTGTCTGAGGCTTTCAAAGTTGGAAGTCTTTTAAGAGATCTGATTAATTTAACATGTCAAACCTAATGGTGAATGAGTTCAATTTCTCCAAAGAGCAATTAGTCAACGGAATAAATTAACATGAAATACTGTCATATGCGAAGACTGTGCTCATTGCCAAAGATAGAACACTTTTATTACTATTGTTGAACTTGCCTCTTTGTTCTATGCAGGGCTTCTGTGACATAATTCCCTCACTGACCCAAACGCTTAGAATACACTACCATCATTTCTCACCCGTATTGCTTCAAAAACCTCCTAATTTGTCTCTCCTTAGCCATACTCATCCACCTTCTGCCTGCTCTTCATATACTATCCACAAGATATTTCAAAATCCCAACACTTACTTTTTGAAAACTTCTCGGTAACATTCCAACATTTGCAACAGACATTTGCAAAGCTCATGTCTCCGAGTACCCCTCAAGCCCCTCCAGCTCCCTGCCCTAACCCTCTTTCCCATTGTCCCTGGCATTTCTTCATCTCTTGGCACTTGCCTTGCTATCTCTGAATCGTCTCATATTCTGTCCCCTCTTCCCAAAACACTCTTCCCCTTCTCCAATTTATGACATAGTTAGCTTCTCCTCACCCTTCAGACTTCAGGTCAGATGTCAGAGCTACTTCCTTGGGAATATCTTTCTGACTTCCCTGATGAGGCTATGTAGTATATTCTCAGTGCCTCTTGGGTTCTTGTATAGCACCTCTCACAGTCTCCATGTCCTGTTTTTCTTCCAAGCCCTTTCATTATTGCTTCCAAAACCACCTGCCTACCAAAATTGCTTTTTCCAACACCGCCTGACTCTCTGCATTGTTGAATGCAACAGTCCCTTCTTTATCACTTGCCATTTCATCAGCACTCGACACAATGAAAAATTGTCTTCTCCTTAAAACGCTCATTCCTCCAGGGGTTAAAGACATCACAACCACTCAGTCTTCCTTCCACCCCATTAGCCACGAGTTCTTCATATCTGTTTTTATCTTCTCTTTCTCAGATGGATCCCTTGATCTTGGAGCACACTGAGCTGAGAACTGGGCTCTCGGTCTTCTTTGTCTGCATTCTCTCCGTGTGTGATCTCATCCAAACCTCTGGCTTTAAATACCCCCTTCAGGACAATAGAGTTCACATTTATGCATCTATACCCAGACATCAGCACTGAGCTCCCTAATAATCTGTTCAACTATGTACTTGACATCACCTCTTGAAAGTCAATATCTCAAATTTACTTGATCAAAATAAAACTCTTCATTATCATCCCCTTCCAGCTCAATAACATGCATACGTCCACTCTCAATCTTTGGCCACTAAAGAAATGGTTTCATCAACATCCAGGAGCTCAGACAAAAACCTAAGTCATCTTTGATTCTTCTCTGCTTTCTTTCCAAGTCCCTGACACTCAGTCTGTCACAATGCTCTCCCTTCGAAAAATGCCCGTATCTGGCCATTTCTCTATAACTCCATGGCAATCACTCTGGTTAAAGCCACCATCATATTTTCCCAGGACTACTATAATAGTTTCCTCACGGGTACTAAGATTTCCTACCATTAATCTCTACAGTTGTCAAACTTGTTTTTCAAAACCTGAGTAGAAGCTTTTCAGTTTGATGAGGTCCCACTTGTCTATCTTATCTCTTATGGCATGGGCACTTGGGGTTTTGGTCAGGAATTGGTTGCCAGTTCCAATTTCCATAAGGGGGTCGCCTGCATTTTCTAAGGCTCTTATAGTTTAAGGTTTTACGTTTAGGTCTTTGATCCATTTAGAGTTGGTTTTTGTGTGTAGTGATACGTAGGGGTCTTGTTTTACTCTTCTGCATGTGGCCAGTCAGTTTTCCCAGCACCATTTACTGAATAGGTCCTCCTCTCTCCAGTGGTTGATGCTGGAGGCTTTATCAAAAATGATGAGTTGGTTGAGAAATTGATGTTTTGCTTCTGGAATCTCTATCCTGTTCCATTGGTCTATATGTTTGTTCTTTTACCAACACCAGGCTGTTTTGATTATCATAGCTTTATAATAAATCTTAAAGTCCGGGAATGTGATGCCTACTGCTTTGTTGGGGTTTTGTTGTTGTTGTTGTTGTTTATTTGTTTTTTGGTTTTTTTGCTGAGGATTGTTTTAGCTATTCATGTCATTCATGGTTCCATATGAATTCCTGTATTGTAGTTTGCAGGTCTAAGAAGAATGCTGCTGGTAATTTAATGGATGTTGTTAAATCTGTAGATTGCCTTGGGACATATGCCAGAAATTTGAACCATTTCCCTGAAAACTGGAACAAGACAAGGATGCCGAGTCTCACCCCACCTGTTCAACATAGTGTTGGAAGTCATAGCTCAAGCAATCAGACAAGAGAAGGAAATCAGGGGTATCCAAATAAGAAAAGAGGAAATTAAGTTATCCCTCTTTGCAGACGACATAATCCTATACCTCAAAAACCCAAGAGAATCTGTCAAAAAGCTCCTTGCACTGATAAAGGACTATGACAAAGTCTCAGGGTATTTGATACATGTGCAAAAGTCAGTTGCATTCCTATACACCAACAATAAACAAACAGAAACCCCAATAAAAAGCACAATCCCATTCAAAATAGCCACAAAATAAATGAAATACCTTGGCATCTTCCTAACCAGGGAAGTCAAAGACCTTTACAATGAAAACTTCAAAACGCTGCTCAAAGAAATTAAAGATGACAGAGACAAATGGAAAAATATCCCACGCTCCGGGATTGGAAGAATTGTCAAGATGTCTATCCTACCCAAGACAATCAACTCTTCTACTGGCTGCTTTCTAGCCAGAAGATGTTTTCATCTTCTGCATGTGGTCAGTCAGTTTTCCCAGCACCATTTACCAAGGGCAAATTCTGCTGTAGCAGACGGTTCCTGACTGGGCAGCCTCCCATGAGAAGACCTGGGGCTGGCTGCCCTGAAACAAATGAATGCAAACTGCCTGAGGCTGAGATGGGAGACCTGAGTAGGACTTGTTACCCTAGCAACCTTTCACTCCTGATGTAAACGCTTTTGTGTAGCCTCTGCACAACACAGAAATATCACCCCAGTGGCTGGGGACTGCTTTCCAAACCCCACTGGGGTACCCAATAATGCCTGCAAGTGGGAATTTGAGCACTTTCCCCTACACACCTCTGAAGGCTCAAAACAGACAAAGAACTTGCATAGTCCCCACAACTTTGCCCATCACCCAGGTCGCTGGGTGCTTCCTTGGAGCAGCAGAGGTTGAACAGAAAGTCTATAGCCACAGCTACCTTTTCCTGCAGGCACCATATCCTGGTCAGAGGTCAAAACGCACAATTCATTACATCTGATATAATTTCTCAGCTTTTGGGATGGTCTGATTCCATATCACAGCTAACACCACTGTCCAAGCCACCCTAGCCACAGCACAGCACCACCACAGCTGGCAATTGAGAAATTCACAACACCAAGGCTTCATATAACCAAGGGAACCCTACAGTACCTACTGTTATCCTCAAATAAGAAGAAATACTCTACCCACATAAGAAGAAATGAGAAGAATAATTCTGAAAATATGAAAAAACATAGGTCTTCAACACCTTCGAAAGTCTACCCCAACTTCTCAGGAATGGACCCTAGCTAAAATGAAATTCTTTGAAACTCCATAGAGAGAAATAAAAATTTTGATTATAAAATTGTTCAGTGAGATCCAGGAGGAAGTTGAAAGCCAATGTAAGGAAATAAAAATGTATTCAGGACATGAATGGAAAATTCTCCAAAGGGAGTGATACTAAAAATAATAAAAATAAAAAACCAAAATGAACTTCTGGAAATGAAAGACTTATTTAGGGAAGTTCAAAATGCTGTAAAAAAATTTAACTGTGCCAGGCTCGGTGGCTCAGTCTGTAATCCCGCGCCTTTGGGAGGCTGAGGTGAGTGGATTGCCTGAGCACGCGGGTTCGAGACCCGCCTGGACAGCGAGACCTCATCTCTGCAATAAATCAAAAAATCAGCCGGGCGTGGTAGCGTATGCCTGAAATTCCAGCTACTCGGAAGGCCGAGGCAGAAGGATCGCTGGAGCCCAGCAGACGAGGCTGTGGTGGCGGAAGCAGCCACTGCACTCCAGTCTGGGCGACTGAGTGAGACTCCAACTCAAAAAAAAAAAAAATTTAACTGTAGACCAGAACAAGTAGAAGTAAGGATCTCTGAACTTTTTAATTAACACAATCAGACAACAACAAAGAAAAAGAATCAAGAGAATGGAACAAAGTCTCCAAGAAATGTGGAATTAGGTACAACATCCAAATCTAAGAATCACAGGTGTTCCTAAGAAAAAGAAAAAGCAATGGATTTGGAAAACCTATTTGAGGGAATAATTAAGGAAAACTTCCCTGGCTTTGAAAAAGATTTAAACATTCAGAACAAAAAGCCTAAATAACTCCTGGAAGATTTATGACCAAAAGATCATCCTCAAGGCAAATAGACATCAGGTGATGCAAAGTTAACATGAAAGAAATAACCCTACAAGCAGAGAGACAAAAGCATCAAACAACTTACAGACATGGTAAAATAACTCATAAGGTAAGCCTATCAGGCTAATAGTAGACTTCTCAGCAAAAATGCTACAAGCCAAAAGGGATTTGGGCCCTCTCTGCCATTTTCACAAGCAGAATGACAATCAGTGAAATAATTTATATTCAGCAAAACTAAGTTTCATAAATGGAGAAATAAAGTATTTATCAGACAAGCAAACACTGAGAGAATTTATTACTACTAGACCAGCTCTACAAAGGGAGTTCTGAATATTAGAATGAAAGGTCAAACTACCCCTGTAGAAAAACACCAAAAATCATAAAGTTCACGGGGCTTATAAAACACCAGGAAAATAGAGGGGGAACAAAAGCAACCAGGTAAGAACCAACATAATGAATCATTACTACATATCATTATTAACCCTGAACATAAATGATCTGAGTGTGCCACTTACAAAATACACATTGGTAGAATGGATTTTAAAAAGCACAATCCAAATATCTGCTGTTTTCAAGAGACTAACTTAACAAAGACTTCTACAGACTTAAGATAAAGGGGAAGGAAAAAATATTGCACACAAACTGAAACCAAAAAGAAATGGGAGTTGCCATTCTCATAGATATAAAACAGACTTTAACAACAGTCAAAAACGACAAAGAAGATTATTATGTAAAGATAAAAGGGTCAATCCAACTAGAAAACATAGCAACTTTAAATACATATGCACCTAAAACCAGAGTTCCTAGTTTTATAAAACAAATTATACTGCACCTAAGGAAAGAGATTGACAGCAATACAATAATAGTGAGAGACTTCAACACTCTACTTACAACAATAGACAGGTCATCTAAGCAGATAGTCAACAAAGAAACTTTGGAGTTAAACTATACCAGGACAAATGAACCCAACGGACATCTATATAGTATAATACTATATATATAGTATTAAACCATGACCAGGCACAATGACTCATGCCTGTAATCCCAGCCCTCAGGGAGGCCAAGGCTTCCACTGAGTCCAGGAGTTCAAGACCAGCTTCAGCAACATAGCAAGACAGATATGAATAGATACCACTCAGAAGAAGACATACGCGCAGCCAACAGATATATGAAAAAATGCTCAGCCTCACCAATCATCAAAGAATTACACATTAAAGCCACACTGAGATACCACCTAACTCCAGTCAGGATGGCCATCATCAATAACTAAAAAAAAAAAGACAGATGCTGGAGAGGATGTGGGGGTGTGGGGGAAAAGGGAACACTTCCGCACATTGGTGGGAATGTAAACTAGTACAAACTCTGTGGAAAACAGTGTGGTGATTTCTTTTTGTTTTTGTTCATTTCTTTTTTTTAATTATAATTTTTGTATTATAAAGACGTGGGATACAATTCAGGGTTAGGTATATAAACACTGATTATGCAGGTACCCTTGTTGATGAGGTATGCCCCTCCCTCCCCTAGCAGTTTTCCCCAACTGCCAATCCCACCCCCCTCCCCTGACAGTTTCCCATTACTGCCAAATGCTTTCTTATAGTATTATAATTGTTCAAGTTCCGCTTATGAGTGAGAGCACACGGTACTTTATTCTTTGTTTCTGTGATAGAACACTGAGTGTGATTGACTTTAAATCCATCCAAGTTGCTGCAAAGTCCTTATGTTTGTCCTTCTTTATGGCTGCATAATATTCCATTGTGTATATGTACCAGTTTTTTTAATCCAGTCCAGGTTTGATAGGCAACATGGTTGGTTCCATGTTTTTGCTATTATGAATAGAACTGCAGCAAACATACGTGTGCAGGTATGTTTTTTGTAGAATGATTTGAGTCCCTCTGGGTATATTCCCAATAGGGGAATTGCTGGGTCATATGGAAGGTCAATTTCTAGTTCTTTCAGGAATTGCCACACTGTCTTCCAAAGAAGTCGCGTGAGTTTGCATTCCTCGGTGTGGTAATTTCTAAAAGATCTAAAAATTGACCTTCTATACAACCCAACAATCCCCCTTCTGGAAATATACCCAAAAAAACTCAAATTACCCTATGATAAAGATACCTGCACATGCATGTTTATTGCAGCATTATTCACGATAGCAAAAACATGAAGCCAACCATGCTGCCCATCGAAAGTGGACTGGACAAAGAAAATGTGGTCCCTTTATACAATAGAATATTTGCAGGCTTAAAAAAAACAAACTTATGAATTTTGCAGCAACTGGATGGAATTAGAATCTATAATACTCAGTGATTTAACACCGAAATGAAGATTTGAGTACCACATGTACTCACTCATAAGTGGACTCTGAACTTTTAACATACTAAAAGAAAGGGATTGGCAGTAGTGGGGCACTTCCGGGGGGAAAGGGCACATAATATCAATAAAGGTACCCATACTTTACCTGTACAATGACCACATATGTACCTAACCCTGAATTGTACTCCACATTTTTTAAATGAAAAATAAATAAAAATAACAATTGTCTCTATTTTAAAAAATTTAAATTTGCTGGGCACAGTGGCTCATATCTATACTCCCAACATTTTGGGAGGACAAGGCGGGATGAATACTTGAGCCTAGGAGGTCAAGACTAGCCTGGGTGACATCACAATACCTTGTCAATCCAAAAAAAAAAAATTCCACCCCCAAACTACAGAATATGCATTTTTTCTCATTAGCACATTGGGCATTCTCCAAGATAAGCCATATAATAGGCCACAAATCAAGTCTCAATGAATTCAAAAACAGAAATCATATCAAGCAACTTCTGAGACCACAGTGGAATAAAACTAGAAATGAACTCCACAAAAAAAACATGAAACCAAACAAGCACATGGAAGTTAAATAACCTGTACCTAAATACTCTTTGGGTCAACAGTGGAATCAAGATGGAAATTTGAAACTTCCATGAAATGAATTACAACAATGACACAATTTATCAAAACCTCCAGGACGCAGCCAAAGTTCTGCTCAGATTCCTCTTATAGCACTTAAAGCCTACATTAAAAAGATTTAAAATCACATATTGATAACATAATGTAACACCTCAAGGAACTAGAAAAACATAAACAAACCAAACCCAAAGCAAGCAGAAGAAAAGACAATGAAAATCAGAGTGAAACTAAATGAAAATAAAACAACAAAAAAGGGATCAGCAATATAAAAAGTTGGTTATTTGAAAAGATAAAGAAAACTGATAGAACACTAGGCAGATACATTCAAATTAGCTTAATCAGAAATGAAAATGGAGACATTACAACTGATACCACAGAAATACAAACGATTATTCGAAATTATTGTGAGTAACACTATGCAAAAAAAAAAAAAGCTAGACAATATAGAGGAAATTGATAATTTTTTTGAAACACACAACCCCCACCCAATCTTGAATCAGGAAAAAATAAAAACCCTGAAAAAAACAATAAAGAATAGCAAGATTCAAACAGTAATTAAAAGTCTCCCAACAAAAAAAAAGTCCAATACCTGATGGACTTACAGTCAAATTCCACCAGATATTCAAAAAAGAACTAGTATCAATCCACTGAAGCTTTTTTTTTTTCTTTTTTTGAGTTGAAGTCTCACTCTGTCGCCCAGACTGGTGTGCAGTGGCCACTCCCGGTCACCGCAGCCTCGACCTGCTGGGCTCCGGCGATCCTTCCGCCTCAGCCTTCCAAGTAGCCGGAATTACAGGCATGTGCTACCATGCCCGGCTGATTTTTTGATTTTTATTGTAGAGATGAGGTCTCGCTGCCCAGGCGGGTCTCGAACCCGTGGGCTCAGGCAATTCACTCACCTCAGCCTCCCAAAGGCGCGGGATTACAGGCTGAGCCACCGAGCCCGGCTTACTGAAGCTTTTTAAGGAAATTGAAAAGGAGGGAATTCTTAACTCATTTTATGAACCTCATATCACCCTAATACCAAAGCTAGGAAATGACACAACAAAAATAAAACTACAGATCAATATCCCTGATGAACATAGATGCAAAAGTCCTCAATAAAATACTAGCAAACTGAATTCAATAAAAAAAAAAAAAAAAAAAACACCATAATGAAGTAGATTTTATCCCAGGGATGCAAAAATGGTTCAACATTCTCAAATCAATAAATGTGATTCACCACATAAATAGAATCGAAAACAAAGATAATATGATTATTTCAATAGGTGCAGAAAAAAACATTTGGTAAAATCCAACATACCTTTATGGTAATAATTCTCAACAAGATAGCCATAGAGGGAATATTCCTCGAAATAATAAAATCCATATATGATGAAACCACAGCCAATGTCATCCTGAATGGAGAAAATTTGAACACATCTCCCCTTAGAACTAGACCAAGGTAAGGATGCATACCTTCACCACTCCTGTTCAACATAGTACTGGAAATCCTAGCCAGATCAATCAGGCAAGAGAAATAAATCAAGGATATCCACATTGATAAAGAAGAAATCAAATGATTTCTGTATTCCAATGATGATCTTATGCCCAGAGAATCCTAAAGACCCTTCTAAAAAATTCCTGAACTTGACAAATAAATTCAGTAAAGTTTCAGGATACAAAATTGACACACCCAAATTAGTAGAACTGCTGTACACCAATAGCCACCAAGCTGAGAATCAAATCAAGAACTCAATTCCATTTACAGTAGCAGCCAAAAAGTTCAAATACCTGGGAATATATTTAACCAAGGAGCTGAAGGATCTCTATGAAAAGAACTAAAATCTCTGATAAAAGGAATTGTAGAGGAAACAAACAAAAGGAAAAATATACCAGGTTCTTGGATTGAAAAATCAACATTGTTAAAATGACTACATTACCAGAAGTAATCAATAGATTCAATGCAATTTTACCAATGTCATTTTTCACAGAATTAGAAAAAAAATCATAAAACTCATATCAAACCAAAAAAGAGCCAGAATAACCAAAGTAATTCTAAGCAAAAAGAACAAAACTAGAGGCATCATATTACCAGACTTCAAATTATACTACAAGGCTGCAGTAACCAACACAGAATGGTACTGGTATAAGGGAAGATATATGGACCAATGGAAGAGAAAAGGGAATCAAGAAATAAACCCAAACACTTAACAATCAATTGATCTTCAACATAGCAGACAAAAGCATACACTGGGGAAAGGACCCCCTATTCAACAAATGGTGCTGAGAAAATTGGATCACTACATGCAAAACAATAGAAACTTGATCCCTATATCTCACTATATACAAAAATTGACTCAAGATAGAATAAAGACTTAAATATCAGACCTGAAATCATAAAAATTCTGAAGAAAACCTAGGAAAAAGCTTTTCTAAGCATTAGCCTAGACTAAGAATTTATGTCTAAAATCCCAAAAGTAAGTGCAACAAAAACTAAAATAAATAAGTGGGTTTAATTAAACTAAAAACTTCTACACAACAAAAAAAATCAACGGAGTAAATAGGCAATCTACAGGAGAGAAGATAGTCACAAACCATAAATCTGACAAACAACTATTCAGAATCTACAAAGAACTAAAAAAATCAGCAAGAAAAAAGTAAATAACTCCACTAAAAAGTGGGCAAATGACATGAACAGACATCTTTCAAAAGAAGATATACAGATGACCGACAAACATATGAAAAAATGTTCAACGTCACTAATCAGAGAAATGTAAATTAAAACCACAATGAGATACCACCTTACACCAGTCAGAATGGCCCTTATTAAAAAATCAAAAAACAACAGATGCTGGTGTGTATGCAGCAAAAAGGAAACACTTATACACTGTTGAAGGGAGTGCAAATTAGTACAACCTCTATGGAAATCAGTGTTGAAATTTATCAAAGGACTAAAAGTAGATCTACCATTCAAATCAGCAATTCCACTACTAAGGATCTACCCAAAGAAACAGAAGTTGTTATATGAGGGAGAACCTCCCCCCAAAAAAAACACAGAATTATATTTTGGAGGCTGGACCTTTATAGTACCTCAGAAGTTGTTTCTTCAGGTCAAACGGTCAACCAAAGTTTTTATTTGGAAGTTTTGAGAAGGTTGCATCGGGATTTGCAGAAGAAGCATCCTGAATCATGGCAAATAGGTGACCAATTCTTCCACCATAACAACGCACCAGCTTACACTTTGTTGAGTGTTCAGCAGTTTTTGAACAAAATGTCATGACCCCTGTGCCTCACCCTCCCTATTCACCCGATTTCATCACGAGTGACTTTTTTTGTTTCCCTGAATGAAAAAAGTCCTCAAAGGAAAACGTTTTGCCGTTGTGGAGGAGATGAAACAAAATATAGCAGAAGCACTAAAAGGCATCAAAACTGACGTGTTTACAAACTGTTTTGAGCAGAGGAAAAACTGTCTTGATAAAAGTATTGCATCAAACAGGGAGTACTTTGAAGGTGACTGAAGTTTAAACATGTGATAATAAATATGCAATAAATTCTGAGTTTTTTGGGTCCCCCTTATACAAAAAAGACACCTGCACTTGGTTGTTTATCATGGCATAATTCACAGTTGCAAAGATGTGGAATCAATATGCACAAGCAACTTAACAAAGCAACACATGGTATTGATAGGTCACACTTGGGTAAAAGATCTAGAACAGGGTTCTTTCAAGTTAAAGAGTGAGAGAGTGAAGAGGAGAATTGAGGACCTGAATTGAGAATGCTCTCTTGGAACTTTCTGGGTATTGCAGGCAAATTGCATCTCTCTCTAATTTTGGTAAAGTCAGTAAGTAAATATTCCATTGCTCTGCATGGCCTCATCTTGTGACTAGAGCAATCAATTCTCTTCAAGAATCCCCTGGGAGACTAGTGCAGGCAAGTCTAACCTCACTCCCCATCTTTACCTTTGTCCTTGCCAGACCTTGTCATTTGCTAATTGGTCAACAAATATTTGTTAAACAAATGAATGAATGAATGGATGAACAAACAAAGAGTCTTCAAGAAATGTGCAGAAATCTCTATTTAGGTCCCATTTTTAAATTTTGAGTTTTGCTGCATTTGTTTTTGAGGACCTGGACATAAATTTCTTGTCTAGGCTGATGTCCTGAACATTGTTTCCTAGGTTTTCTTCTAGGATTTGTATAGTTTGAGGTATGATAATCTATCTTGAGTTGATTTTTGCACATGGTGCAAGCCAGGGTCCCAGCTTCATTCTTCTGTGTATGGTTAACCAGTTTTTCCAGCATCATTTGTTAAATAGAGTGTTCTTTCCCCAATGTCAATTTTTGTCGACTTTGTTGAAGACCAGATGATTTTAGTTGAGCAACTTTATTTCTGGATATTCTCTTCTGTTCCATAGGCAAATGTGTCTATTTTTGTTCAGTACCATGCTGTTGGTTACTGTAGCCTCATAGAAAAGTTTGAAGTTTGGTCATGTGACACCCCTGGCTTTGTTATTTTTGCTTATTGCTTTGGCAATTAGAGTTCTTTTTTGCTTGCATACGAATTAAATAATTCGTTTGTTGTTGTTTTTTTTTCCAAAAACCAGTTCTGCAAAAGAATTACGTTGGTAGTCACTCCTATCGCATTGAACCTGTAGATTGCTTTAAGCAGTATGGACATTTTGATGATGCTGATTCTTCCAATCCGTGAGTATGGGACGTCATTCCATTTGTTTGTGTCATCTTTGCTTTCTTTCAGCAGTGTTTTGTAGTTCTTGTTGTAGATATCTTTCATCTCCTCAGCTAAATGTATTCCTGTGTGTGTGTGTGTGTGTGTGTGTGTGTGTGTGTGTGTGTGTGTGTGTTACAATTGGGGTTGTGCGTACTGAAAAGAAGAAAACAAACAACCCCATTATAAAATGGGCAAAAGATATGAACAGACACTTCACAAAAGAAGACATCCGAGCAGCCAACAAACACATGAAGAAATGCTCAACCTCACTAATCATCAGGGAGATGCAAATCAAAACCACACTGAGATACTACCTAGCTCCACTCAGAATGGCAGTTATCAGCAACTCAAAAAATAACAGCTGCTGGAGAGGGTGCGTTGAAAAGGGAACACTTCTACACTGTTGGTGGGAGTGTAAACTAGTACAATCTCTGTGGAAAGCAGTGTGGCGATTCCTAAAAGCTCTAAATATCAACCTCCCATATGACCCCACAATCCCCCTACTGGGAATATACCCTGAAGAACACAAATCACTCTATAAAAAAAGATACCTGCACACGTATGTTTATCGCAGCATTGTTCACAATAGCAAGAACCTGGAACCAACCATGCTGCCCATCAAAAGAGGACTGAATTTTAAAAATGTGGTACATCTACACGATGGAATACTACGCAGCCATAAAAAAGAACAAAATCATGAATTTCGCAGCAACCTGGATGGAACTGGAGTCTATAATACTGAGTGACCTCTCACAGAAACAAAGATCAGAATATCACATGTTCTCACTCATATAATGGACTTTGAACATCCAACGTAATACTATAAGAAAATGACTGACGGTACTGGGAAACTATGGGGGGGGATGGGATTAACAGTAGCAAATATCTGTCTGGGGATGGGAAAACACCTCTTATCAACAGGGTGCCTGAATGAAACGTAATTGTACACCTAATCCTTAACCGTACCCCACAAAACCATAATAAAAAATATTGATTAATTTAAAAAAGAAAACAATTGGGGTTGTATTCTTGATTTGGTTCTCAGCTTGAGCTTGACTACTATCAACAGTAAATAGACAACCTACAGAATGGGAGAAAATATTTACAGACTATACATCTGTCAAAGAACTAATGCCTGTAATCTATAAGAAACTTAAGCAAAATGACAAGAAAAAAATAACCCATTAAAAAGGCAGGCAAAGGACATGAACAGACACTTCTCAAAAAAAAAAATATACTAGCAGCCAACAAACATATGAAAAAAATATTCAGCATCACTAATCATCAGAGAAATGCCAATTTCGATGAGATATCATCTCACACTGGTCAGAATGGCTATTAATAAGTCAAAAGACAGCAGATGTTGGCTAGGTTGCAGAGAAAAGAGAATGTTCATATATTGTTGGTGGGAATGCAAGCTAGTTTAGTCTCTGTATAAAGCAGTTTGGAGATCTCTCAAATAACTAAAAATAAAATACCACTCGACTCAGAAATATCATTGGAGGGTATATGCCCAAGGGAACACACTTTATTTTACCAAAAAGACACCTGTACTCACATGTTCATTGCAGCACTATTCAGAGTAGTAAATATATAGAACCAACCTAGGTGCCCACCAAGGGTGGATTGGATAGTAAAAAACTGCTACATAGATACCATGGGATACTATGCAGATGTAAAAAAGAAAGAACTCCTGTCCTTTGTAGCAACATGGATGCAATTGGAGGTTGCAATTCTAAGATAATTAATGCAGAAACAGAAAACTAAATACCGCATGTTCTCATTTACAAGCAGGAGCTAAACACTGAGTACACACAGACATAAAGATGAGAACAACATACCCTGAGAATGTCTAAAGGGAGGAGGGAGAGAGCCAGGCACAATCTGTAGGGTACCATGTTCACTATTAGGGTGATGAGTTCAGTAGAAAGTCGGACCTCACCGTCCTGCAACATACCCACGTGGCAAACCTGCACAAACCAAAATGGACTCATTTTTAAAAATTAAAGAAATGCAACACAACCAAAAGCTACAAGCTCAGTTGGAGTCGAAAGATTCTCAAAAGAGAGTGCTTCTCCGCAGCCTGGATGTGCTCACTAAGATCCTGAGTCTGTGTTGAAGGTGGGGCTTAACTGAGCTTTTTGGCATTGAAACTTGATAGAGCCTCTCCAAGTTTGAGGAAACCATAATTCTCCCTGTGAAAAATCAACACTTAAACTGCAAAGGCAACTTCTGTAAGTACATAAACATATAAGTATATGCAGATCTATGCAAGCATTTATGCACTCCCACGTGCGAGCTGCCTTAGCACTACCACGGGTGCAGCAGGTTGTCACCTACGACATAATTTGAAGGGCATGGAATGGTCTGCCAGCCCCAAAATGCCTCCCTTTCCTACTGGCTATAAATCTAAGACATTTTTATTGTATTTGTCGCTACAATTAACATTATTTCTGAAATATCCTGGTAAAATTCAAACACATTGTGTAAAAAGAAAGCAACATAAATTCAATAAAGCATGGGGGTGGTATGGGAGAAAGATCTCATTAGTATTAAATCCTTGGGCCCACCACCATCTAGCTAAGTCATCTTACGAAATTCAGGTAAAGTTACGGAGCTACCATTTATTAAACTGTAAAATACAGATCAAAAACCCCAACTTCATAGTGTTATTATAAGAATAACAGAGTATTTGATCAAATGTAAACTTACATGTGCATGTATATGGTAGTCTTACAAAATTTCGTTTTTATTACATTTTAGGTTCGTTGGTTGGGTTATAAGATAAGCTAATGGACATTAAAGTCTTGAGATAATGGAATACAAAATAAGGAATTTTAAGGACAAGAGGGATGAAATGCTGGGAGAAAGAAAAATAGGATAAAATGTAGAGAACTTTACTCATTTTCCTCACTCAGTGACATGTATGCTCAAGCATACCCCTTCCTCCACATCTTGATCTGATTCTTTTTTTTTTTTTAAGCTGGAGTCTCACTCTGTCGCCCAGACTGGAGCGCAGTGACCGCTCCCGGCCACCGCAGCCTCGACCTGCCGGGCTCCAGCGATCCTTCCGCCTCAGCCTTCCAAGTAGCCGGAATTACAGGCGCACGCTACCACTCCCGGCTGATTTTTTTATTTATTGTGAAGATGAGGTCTCGCTGCCCAGGCGGGTCTCGAACCCGCGGGCTCAGGCAATCCACTCACCTCAGACTCCCAAAGGAGCGGGATTACAGGCTGAGCCACCGAGCCCAGCTTGATCTGATTCTTATTGACTCTCCAGTTTGATAACTTGCATCTGAGTTTTCAGAGACCACACCATTGTTTCGTAGGTAATGACCCATTAGTAAATTGCCATCAATTTAGTAAATCATAGCCAGCATTTTAATAAATGAAATAGAGCTGAAGAGATGAAGAAAGACAATATCAAAGCATATTGTGTGTAGCAAGGGTAAATATGATTTTGTGTTGCTCTGTCTTTGGTTACAGTTGCATTGAATGTGTATGTGTAGGTGCTGGTAAAACACACTGCTTACTACTAGTCACAAATGAAAACATTTGAAAGTCTCGGCCATATGCCATAAACATACTAAGCAGTTCCCTAAATATGCAATATTGTTTCACATCTCCAGGCCTGTGCAGATGTCCTTTCTTCCAATGGGATATCCTTTTGCCCACCCTAATTGGAATGGAAGTCTCTCCTCCACCACACACAGCCAAAGCTTAGTTACCTGCTCTGTGATTCCAAACTCCCTTCTAGACAATCCCCTTTCATTCTCCCTAAGACAAAGACTGTGCTCTGTCTGTACCTTGGTCTCATCCCATTGCATTTACCAATCCGTTGTATCATATTTTATTTACAGTTAATAGACCACTGCGTGTCTGCCTATTAAATTCTTGGTTTTTTGAAAGCAGAAACTCTCTCTCTCTCTCTCTCTCTCTCTCTCTCTCTCTCTCTCTCTCTCTCTCTCTCTGTCTGTCTTTTTACTCCAAGAACATGTTGTATTGTGGGTGTGTTTGAAATGTTTGCTGAACCAACACATAAAAGATAAGCTGGAAAATAGAAAAGTCATTTTTTGAAAAGTGCTTCCTAAGCAGCCATCCAACTCTCAGATGTGGGATTTGTTCCGTTATCACACAAGACAGGACAAAAAGCCCACAACTAGATGATTCCGCAAGTCTACATTCATCTGCCTCTGAGAAAACTGGAGTAGTTCATGATTATTTTCAGAGTATAGACATCAAATTGATATGAGGACACCTTCAAATCTCAAATAAATGTACAGATTCTTTAAAAAAAAAAAACCAAAAAACACAAGAGACGTTCCACCAGGCCAATATCCTTGACTCAAAATGTCAGCAAAGATTGTTCCTTCAAAACGTAATAATATGTTTTCTATAAGACATGGAACACTTTAAATCAATATATATTATATTAAAGCTTTGCTTTTGGTAGATAGGCTTTTTTTTAATAAAACATAAAAAAAAATGAAAGGAAAGTATTGTCTCAACCCTCCAGAATCTCTAGGGAGATATAAGCCTTTACATTCTGCTGACATGGGGCACAGGAAAGAACCATGGACAGAGAAATGAAATCAGACGGCTGTTTTACCACCAGGCTGGACTTTCGGGATGGTTTCTCAGAGGACATGAGTGCCACCCAGGCAGGCGCAGCCAAGAAATATGATGCAACAGGGAGACACAATAAGTCATCACCATTTAAGACTATCCCTCATTTCATCACAGGGAAGTTTTATTGAAACTTACTTGCTCATAAGTTCCCTATCATTAGCACAGAAGCTAGAATGAAGTTCTTAGAATTATTCAAATCAGGAGTTTGGCCTGGTGACAGTCAGCTCTTCTCAAGCTCGAATGGGCATTTGAGTCTGCCAGATATCTTCCTCAAAAGCACGTTTCTGATTCAGGATACTGGAAATCCTGCCTTTCTCACGAATCCCAAGTGGCTCTGGTGTTTCTGGTCCCTGTCGTCTGATGCCAAGTCTTCATCAATTCATTCGTTCCTACACAAGTAAATAGTGGTTAGCCAAGGAGTAAGGAATGCATGTGACTGGATCCTTTGCTTATACAAGGAACTGTCATCAATATTTCTCTTTTAAAATGAAAATAGTGTAAGGGAAAACTCTATTTTAAAAAGGGAAGGTGAGCAAACCTATATCTGGGTCCTACTGTGTGACATTCAAAGTGAAAGATACAGTTTTGTACAACCCAGCACAATGCTGGTGATGATTCTCATTCCATCAAACAGCAAATTAGCACTCACATATTAATGCTGCAAATTCATCCAGGCAAAAAGAAATTAGCCCAAGTAGGATTTGAACCCGGTTCTCTCTGACCCCCAAAACGTACAGGCTTTCCATTATTTCTGTTTTACTGGTTATTAGTAAATAACACTGTCACTTGATTTCAGTTCAATAGAAATGTCGACAGAGAAAAATAGAAGTCATATAGAGGGGAGGTATGTGGTGTATGTACAAAGAACAAAGACAAGAGGACATATAGATGAAGTGGACAAGTCCAAGCCGTCCAGGAACACACAGTTCAGCAGAAGAAAGACACACAAAGAGGTCACTCTTCATAATGTGCTTAATGCTGTGATGAAGACACTGGTTGAGAGGCAGTCTTAGCTCGGAATGCAATTCTTGAACCAGTTGACACCTCAGCTGGTTTTGAAGGGCAAAAAAGAGTGTTTTTGCTGAAGGAAGGTGGATATGTTGCCAGATAAGGGGATAGTTGGAGAAAGTTCATAGACTCAAGACGTAAGTGGCATGTGGCTTAAGGAAAATTTTTGGCTGATAAGGGTGATTTCTTCAATTACCAGTTCCAAAGTTAGTTAATAAATTATTTTTCAAAGGTTCTGAACAATAAGAGGTTGGTGCATCAATTAGAAGAGTTTGGTTTAGATTCTTTTTTCAATATCCCTTCATTTATCTATCTAGGATACCACAAGACATAAGTCCTATTTTTTACCTATAATAATTTCTCAGCCTCCAGCTGATAAGATAGACAAAGAGAAATTCATCTACACTCAAGTTCCATGGGCTCCACTTAGCCACTACCTTCCCTCCTAAGTCTCAGGTGACTGACGGTGATAACAACCAATATACCTTTATCTTTCTCATTTCAGGCTCTGAGAGAGGGGCTTCCTTTACTCTTGATCAGATAGCCATTACCAAGCAGCAAGAATGCAGCATTCAAATGACATCATACAGGATAAAAAAGCCTGGAAAGTATCGAGCTAATGGCCATAACTTTAATAAAAATAAATGAGCAGATCTTAGGCACAAGCTGTTTAACCAAGTGAAGAAAATTCTTCAGATGGCAAATTGTCAAAAAGTCTCCCTTCCCAAGATCCTTGGGCACATTTGCATCAGGGATTGATGTCCTGTTCTGTCATCCAGCAGTAACATCTGGGCTGGAGGCTCCTTACCTTCTTCCAGGCATCACATTCTGGGACAAGACTTTGGTTCCTCCCACCTCTCGCTAACTTGGGTCTTCCCACTCTGACAAGAATTAAATTCTAGAAGGCCTGACTTTCCCCAAATCTTGTAGACACCAATCAAGTCTAAGTCACTCACGGTCATAACGCAAGTGGTAAGTCCCTGAGTCATTTATTATTTTGCTTTGTTCATATTTGCATAATGCCTTCAACACTCTGGAATATTTGGTTATCCTCACAGAAATTAAAATAAAAATGGTCCCTTGACTAGTCTGTAAGCAATAATCAATCACAAGTAGATCAAAGACTTAAACACAAGAGCACCAAAACTTAAAAACAGTTGAAGAAAACAGTGGAGAATATTTAAAAACCTCACTTAGGAACAATTTCTTAATAAGATATGACAAGGACAAACTTAAAGAGAGCAATTAATGTATTCAATGACATAGTAATTTTAAAACTTCTCCTTATCAAAAGACATTATTTGAGGAATGTGGAAAAGATCTCAAAGGAAGCAGGAAGACAATATTTGGAATGCATAGAGTATTCTGAAGCATTTTCTCTAAGATATGTAAGACAATCTAAAATTCAATGAGAAAGACATGGACAAGGGGGTTCACAGCAAGTCTGCTTCTAATTACAAGTGTCTGGAAAAAACCCAAGCGCATACCAAGAGGAAAATGGGCAAATACACTGAGGTCTATTCAGTCATTTAAATACAAAATAACAGCTTGAAGGAATGAGCTAGAACTATAATCGGTAAACATGAATGAATATCATAAACATAATGCTGAATTTTTTTAAAAAGAAAAGTTGCGAAAGATGAATACATTATTATCTGTTTATATAATATTTACTAATGGGAAGCCATGCCATACATGTAGTAAATGTAAACACACTCATCAGAAGATAAACTTTATAAAATTATGCAAAATTTTCAAAAAATGAAACATTATTATTCTTTCTGGTTAGACAGAAGGGTGCTGATTGAGGAAGGGAGTACTAGAGATTTCAAATATTTTGGCACTATTTTATTCCTTAGCCAGATCTTGTGTACATAAATGTTTATTTCATTATCATTATTTTGAGTTGGAGTCTCACTCTGTCACCCAGACTGGAGTGCAGTGCCATGCTCACAGCTACTGCAGCCTCGACCTGCTGGGCTCAGGTGATCCTTCCGCCTCAGGCTTCCAAGTAATTGGAACTACAGGCATGCAGGCTAACCTTTTTTAAAAAATTGTTTATAGTACACATGAGGTCTCGCCAAGTTTCCCACGCTAGTCTCGAACCTGTGAGCTTAAGCAATCCTCTCACCTTGGCCTCCCAAAGTGCTGGGATTATAGGCGTGAGCCCGGCCCATATTCTTTAATATGTTGAAAAATCTTCACACTAATTTTTTTCAACAGTATTTGCACATTTATTATTACTTTCTTTGTTCTCATTTTTTTTTATTGAATCAAATTACTCCTGCTTGTTTTTATGACCAATTCTCCTACGTGTTGCAGAGGCTACAATGATAAATGGCAAATAGCCACTCCCCTTAAGGCACTTGCAAACTGAAGTGTGAACTATAAAGACATAAAGATCACCAAATTACAGAATAATACATGAATTTTATTTTTTTTTTTTTTTTTTGAGTTGGAGTCTCACTCTGTCGCCCAGACTGGAGTGCAGTGGCCGCTCCCGGCCACCGCAGCCTCGACCTGCTGGGCTCCGGCGATCCTTCCGCCTCAGCCTTCCAAGTAGCCGGAATTACAGGCACGCGCTACCACGCCCAGCTGATTTTTTGATTTATTGTAGAGATGAGGTCTCGCCAAGTTGCCCAGGCGGGTCTCAAACCCTTGGGCTCAAGCAATCCACTCACCTCAGCCTCCCAAAGCACTGGGATTACAGGCTGAGCCACCAAGCCCGGCTTACATGATGTTTTTTTTAAAGATGTGGGTACAATTCAGAGTAAGTTACACAAATGTTCATTATGCAGGTGCCCTTGTTGATGAGGTGTGCACCTCCCTCAGCAGTTTCCTTCAACTGCCAACTCTGCCTTCCTCCTTCCTCCCCTGGCAGGTTCCCACCACTTCCAATCCCTTTCTTGTAGTATTAGGATAATTGTTCAAGGTCCAATTAAAAATGAGAATATATGATACTCTGTCGTTTCTGTGATCGATCACTGAGTATGATCGACTCTAAATCCATCCGAATGACTGCAAAGTCCATATGTTTGTCCTTCTTTATGGCTGCACAATATTCCACTGTGTATATGTACCACATTCTTTTAAATCCAGTCCAGTTTCAATAGGCAGCACCATTGGTTCCATGTATATTTATTTATTTATTTTTTTTTTTTTTTTTTTTAGTTGGAGTCTCACTCTATCACCCAGACTGGAGTGCAGTGGCCGCTCCCGGCCACCCCAGCCTCGACTTGCTGGGCTCCGGCGGTCCTTCCGCCTCAGCCTTCCCAGTAGCCGGAACTGCAGGCGTGCACTACCACGCCTGGCTAATTTTTTTTATTTATGGTAGAGATGAGGTCTCACTGCCCAGGCGGGTCTCGAACCTGTGGGCTCAGGCAATCCACTCACCTCAGCCTCCCAAAGGCGCGGGATTACAGGCTGAGCCGCCGAGCCCGGCTGTATATTTATTTTTTTAAAGGAGTAAAAAAAAAAATGAGATGGTTGATCTAACTTTCAGGAACACCGTCAAAACACAAAATAGTTAAAAGAGAGGGAGAGAGAGAGAGAGACAGAGAGGTGAGATACACATTCTACTAACCCTTTAATAATAGCTTGCAAAGTAGAAAATAAAAGGGAGAAATATGCACAAATCAATAATAGGAGAAACTTCTTAGAATGTAAAGATATGTGTATAGCATATGCCAATACTCCAGAGAAAAGGAGAAAATTCAAAAACTTTCAGATACTACTTAACAAGAGATTACTCATAAAGGTAATATAACTACATGTATATGACTCCCTGTTGAGAGTATTAAATGCAGAAAGATAATAAAATACTTTCTTCAAGTATCCAAAGGAAATATTTTTATGAAGACTTTTCTATTCAAGCTATCTATTGTTCAAGAATGAGGAAAAATAAAACATATTTAGAATTTTGGAAGACAGTAAGTTTACTCTTCACAGATTATCCTAGAAGAGCCGTCAAAGGATGCACTCTGACAAAACATATAACAGTGCATCCAAGAGTGAATAGTAGACATGAAAATATGAGAAAAAGCAACTTAGTACTAAGTCAAATAAAGGACAAAAGTAAAAAGAATAATAATATAACCAATCCTGTATTATATCAACAAAGACAACTGGGTGAAGAAAAAAGAAGATAGGAAAATATAAGGTTATTTCTTAGTCTAAGCAAGGATACAGCTTCTTGTTAGCTCTAGAAATTAATTTAAAATAAATATATGTAAAAAATATTTCCTTAATTTAAGAGCAATCACTAAAATAACAGATATCCTTTCAAGTCTGTTTCAGATCTATTATTCAAAGCTATTAGAAGTAATTCAACAAAAGACAAGAAAGGAGAAAAAAGAAACGACAATATATAATCAATAGAAACTTCAAAATAAAAAAGCAAAATTAATTCCAAATATTTTGCTTTTTATTGGGGTGCAGGACAGGTGATGGGAAATTGTCACCTTATGATATGCACCGCCCCCCTCCCCCCCAGAAGGCCCATTCTAACCTTCCTGGGGTCGTTGGTGGAACTCCTTCTTCTTCTTGGAGCTGCTCTTGCTACCAGCAGCCTCTTCGGGTCCACTGCTGACTGGCTCTTCCTCGGAAGAGAAATTCCTCTTTTGCTTGGCCACACTCCTGTTGCCTGCTTCTTCGGGATCACTAGGTATTTCCTCCCTGGGTGAGGATGTCTTCCTCTTGGGAAGACGTGGGCTGCCGATGGCGTCTTCGAGATCATGATTAACCCATTCCTCCTCGGAAAAAGACTTCTTTTCCTTGGGTTTGGAGAAAGAGGTGGGTGGGTCTTCCATTCCATTCTCCTGAGGAGCCTTCTGGGGCTTTGGCTTTGGCTTCTTTGGGGGTTTATCAGCCATCTCCTCCCATTCCTCTGGAGGACCGCTGCTGTTTTCTGGAGATGCAAGGGCAAGCACAGCCAGTCGCTTCTTTGCCTTCTTCAGGCGTTTCTTCTCCTGTTTCTCCAGCTGCCTCGTAATCTCAGCAGCAGCTTCCTTGGCCTGGACCGTTGCTTCCTTCATGACATCCAGATTCTTCCGCGGCATCTCGCCAGTCTCATAGAAGGACAGCTGCTCCTCGTCTTGTTCTCGAAACTGCTCCCCAGACACACCCGTGGGCACCTCAGAGAAGCAATTGATTCGCCCGGCAATACTGCGTTTGTCCGGCAGGTATCGGGAGATGCAGCCTTTGTTCTTGGCAGCTGCTCGGCCCATGAAGATGGAGTGGAAAATGAGTCCGTGTTTTGGTGTGTTCCCCCTTGCCTTCAGGGCTCTGGAGACTTGGTCCCTCTGCTGGGCCCTGGAACCATTCAGACACCAGGATTGGGCATCCCAAATATCTTCTGAAATCACCATAAGCATGAACTGAAACAAAAGGAAACTCAGCTGGAAAAATCAGTTGTGTTTTTATATGCCTACACCAGAACAACCTCAAAAGGAAATTAAAAAGCAATCACATTTACAATAGTATCTAAAAGTATAACGTATCTGGGAAGAAATTGAATCAAGAAGGTGAAAGACTTGATGTGAAAGCTACAAAATATTGCTGGAGGAAATTAAAGGAAACCTAAATACCTGGAAAGACGTCACATGTTGTTAAGAAAGATAATATTGTGAAGATGTTGATATTTTGATATTATACTACTCAGAGCAATGTACAGATTCAACACAATCCTTATCAAATTTGTTACTTTGGAGGAGCAGAAATGGAAAAGTCGATTCAAATGGAATTGCAAGGGGCCCCAAACAGTCAAAACAATCTTGAAAAAGAACAAAGAGGACTCACACTCCCCAAATTCAAACTTGCTGCAAAGCTACAGTGATCAAAACAGATAACCATATACACCAAAGGAACAGAATTGGCAGTCCAGAGATAAACCCATCATGCCTATGGCCAAATGATCTTTTTAAAGGGATAGAGTCTTGCTCTCTCACCCAAGCTGTCACTCATGGTCAACCATGTTCCAAAAATAGGTGAGGACAGTACAATAATATACTTAGAAAGAAAGAGAGCTACCACATAACTTTTGTTAGAGCATATTGTTATAATTGTTCTATTTTATTATAAGCATGAACTGAAACACAAAGAAACTCAGATGGAAAAATCAGTTGTATTTTTATATGCCTATGCCAGAACAACCTAAAAATGAAATTTAAAAGTAATAGCATTTACAATAGCATCTAAAAATATCTGGGAGGAAATTGAATCAAGACAGTGAAAGACTTGATATGAGAGCTATAAAATACGGCTGGGAGAAATTAAAGAAAGCCTAAATACATGGAAAGACATCCCATGTTATTAAGAAAGATCATATTGTTAAGATGTTGGTATTTTGATATTATACTACTCAAAGTAATATACAGATTCAACACAATCCTTACCAAATTTTTAACTTTACTGCTGTTAATCTCGTACTGCTCTTAATTTATGAATTAAACTTTATCATAGGTAAGTGTGTATGGGTAGGTGTGTGTACACACAGTGTGAATACAGTTTGGTGCTGTCCATAGTTTCAGTTATCCACTGCTGCAACAAGTGTTGACTAGGATGAGAGAAAATTGAGAACCTTGTACATTGTTGGTGGAAATGTAAAACTGGTGGAGCCACTGTGGAAACCAGTTCAGCCGTTTCTCAAAAAGTTAAAGGCAGAATCACCATGTAACCCAGCAACTCTACTCCTAAATAGAATTGAAAAGAGAGTCCCAAAAGAATCCAAAATAGGGACTTGAATATTTATTGCAACAGCATTCGCAAGAGCCACAAGGTAAAGACAGTTTAAATGTCCATCAACTGACAAAGGACTAAGCAATGTGGCATATCCATACAATGGACTATTACTCGGCCATAAGAAAGGGAGAACTTTGGACATGTGTTACAACATGGATGAACCTTAAAAACACTATGCTAAGTGAAATAAGTCAGCCACAAAAGGACAAATATTGCATGCATACACTTATATCAAATATTGAGAACAGCCAATACGTGCATAGAGGCAGAAGTAGATTAGAAGTTACCAGGGACTGGGGAAAAGGAAGAATGAGAAGTTATTGCCTTATGATTACAGTTTGTTTTGAAACCGATATTCTGTCTATTGTGACAGTTGTAAACATTATGAATGCAACTAAAATCATAGGATTGTACACTTAAAATGGTTTTAATTACAAATTTTGTGTCACGTGTATATTTTACCACAATAAAAGATTAACTGAATTTTTTTCAAAATTAAACTCAAATTCAAAAACAAACAAAAACTAATTTATTCATTGTTTAAAGAAGACACATCTACAAGTGGGGACCCCACAAAAAAAGAAATTTACTTATAACAAATTACACGTCACCTTCAGAGTACTCTCTGTGTGATGTAATACACATAGTTAAACGCTTTTTCCACTGCTCAAAACAGTTTTTGAACTCATCAATTTTGATACCTGTTAGTTCTTCTGCCGTTTTTTTGTTTTGTCTTTTCCACGAGGGCAAAACGTTTTCTGTTGAGGATATTTTTCATCCAAGGAAACAAAAAGAAGCCACTGGGGACAAGATTAAGTGAATAAGGAAGGTAGGGCATGGGGGTCGTGCTATTTTTGGTCCAAAACTGCTGAACACTCAGCATACTGTGGGTAGGTGCATTGCCAAGATGGAAGAGCCAATCACCTGATTGCCACAAACTGGGATTTCTTCCCCAAATAGTGATGCAATCATCTCAAAACTTCCAGGTGAAAATTTTGGTTGACCATTTGATCTGGAGGAACAAATTCCAAGAGTGCTCCAAGGCACCCAATTCCAAAAATTATTCAGGTTTTTGGCGTTCCCCCTCATAAAACAGAAATGTCAAAAGAAAATTCAAACAAAGATGAAAGCATGTATACAAGGCACATGCTAATAAAAGAAATAAAAAAGTAGTGCTATAACACTAACAATAAATATTAATAGAATTCATTTTGCAAAACATTAGGAAGAACAAAAGCAAGATATTTCATGTTGATTTAAAAAATAGTTCAATTCATAATGAAAATATGGCATAATATCTATGTGGACCTGGCCACATAGATTAGAAATATATGAAGCAAGCCGGGCTCAATGGCTCAGCCTGTAATCCCGCGCTTTGGGAGGCCAAGGTGAGTGAATTGCCTGATCCCGCGGGTTCAAGACCTGCCTGGGCAACTAGGCGAGACCTCGTCTCTACAATAAATCAAAAAAATTAGCTGGGCTTGGTAGCACACGCCTGTAGTTCCAGCTACTTGGAAGGCTGAGACAGAAGGATCCCCGGAGCCCAGCAGGTCGAGGCTGCAGTGGCTGGCTCCAGTCTGGGTGACAGAGTGAGATGCCAACTCAAAAAAAAAAAGAAGAGAGAAAATAAGAAAACTGAAAAATAATTAGTTTTCTAAAACTGAAGAAAATGTGCTTAATAAACTGAAGAGGAAAGATTGATCTAGATTAAAGAAGAAATTAATAAAAAATAAAATCTGAAATTAGAGTTGATTGATGAAATAATGATAATTTGTAAAAATTATTGAAATTGACAAAAATGAGAAGATATCAAAATGTAAATATTTGAATGAACACTATTGGGAAGTTGTTTTTACATTCAGATTTTTAAAAAATGTTAAAGTGATAGAATAATATGTATAACTTTTCAACTATATCTGAAAACCTAGAAGGAATAAAAATTTCTCTAAGCAAGATTTAAATTAACAAGCTTAACTCAATAAAAAATAGAAAACATAGTAGTCCAATAGCCAAAATTAACATTGTAAGTCAGAAACAGGAGCAAATCAAATTTTTGAGGAGTTCTAACATATCTCAAAGAAAGAAATTCATGATTTCTTTCAGAACATAGGAAGAGTTAGAAAGCCCAACTTCTTCCATCCACTAGACATAAGTATGATACTAAGCTGGGCAATAACAAACTGAACAATGAACAATAGCAAACTGAAAACAGCAGAGTAAAGGAAAACAGAAAAAAATAAAACCAATAACAACTACAAAAATAACCTCATGACCATAGGATTTATCTCAGGAATGTGGGCATGCATCAACATCAAAACAATTTATCAGGGTGATTCACTATACTACATGAAATTACATCATATCTGAGATAAAGTATGTGATAAAAATCATGTTGATATATTCTGGAAAAAAAGATAAAATTTAATCCTCATTCCCAGTTTTTAAAAAAGAGACAACCATCTAGGTTTAAATGAAAGCTTCCTTAACTTGAAAAATTTATCTCTCAAAAACCTGTAGCCCACTTTAAATTTAAAAGCAATCACTGTCAGTGGTATGATTCAACACTGGATTGAGATCTTGGCCAATGCAATAAGAAGGGAAAAGGTATTTTTGTCACTGTTGGTATGCATGACACTGGTTAATGACAATGCATACCAACAGCCAGAAAACACAAAAGAATCATTCCATTTATTATTAAAATGAATTGAGTTTGACAAGGCAACTACAATTGACATTTACTTACAAAAATTTAAAAATTATCATTGCACACTGACTTTTAGGCGAAAGTAAAAAGTTCTCTGTAACATGCAATTATTCTATCCTAACAGGATACATTTGGTTTTTTTGTTTTGTTTTGTTTTTTGAGTTGGAGTCTCATTCTGTCGCCCAGGCTGGAGTGCAGTAGCATATTCACGGCCACTGCAGCCTTGACCTGTTGGGCCCAGGTGATCCTTCCACTTCAGCCTTCCAAGTAGCTGGAATTACAGGCACGCCACCATGCCCAGCTAGGACACATTTGTTTTTGAGCTTCATTGAGTGCTAATTTATATAAATATTGTATTTCCATTGTTCCATATATAGCTGCTCCTAATCTATGCATTGGCAATTGTTTTCATCTGTATGAGCAAGAAGAGATCACCCAAGGTGCTCCAGGCATGCCAAGCAATCTCAGGAAAAGCTGTGAAAACTGGTGAGCAGGGTTGTTCACACAAAATAAGATAGAATGGAGCACTAGTAATTAATTGACAGAGCGATCATATACAATAACCTAACAGAGAGATGATCCAGCAGTGGTTCCTGAAATGTTAGTCAATTTTCCTAATTTAAAGAGCAAAACAGGCAGACAAAATTCTTCTTCAGCTAAGAGATGATAATTCTAGCTGGCTCTACCAATTATCATGAAAGAAGCCTAGGGGACACTCAAGTTTTAACAGTGTTAATAGACCAGGTTAATTCATCACCCTGTTAGACTGAAGAGTTATATAACAAATGGCCTACCTTGAGAATTAAAAGTGCATCATTTGGAAGAGAAAAACAATTGCAGAAATAAAGAAAAAGAAGAGGAATAAAGGGAAGGAAGTAAGAGGAGGGATAGAAGGAACTCAATGTGAACAGGATGGATTTAACGTATGTTTTTATTATAAGAAGAAAATATTATGTTTTGAAAGAAAGCCAGGGCAACTGATGAGTGACTGGGGTTAGAATCGCCTCAGGGAAATAGCAAAGCTCAGTACTTTAACTAAAAATTAGTTTGCTTACTCAAATTCTAAAACTTCAACCTGTTGGAAATCACTTTTTCTTTTAGACCTGGAAAGAGTCCTGTCACTGTGGGAAGGATTGAGCTTGCCCCAAGGATTGTTGGGATCTATATTAAATGATACATTAAAATAAATGCAAATTAAGTAACATAGGTCTAGACCAATAAGTCACTCACAAAATGAGTTCTCCTAAGCCTTCTGTGGTGCGCCAACATTTTTTTAGTACATGCATTGCTCTAATTTTTCTGTAACAAGGCCAGGATACAAAATCTTGTCCCACTGTAGATGTCACAAACCCACTGCAGTGAAGAATTCATACTGGGTTTGACTGATTGTTCACACTAGAAACAATTCACAGATAGTTGAGTAAATGACAAAAAGAACCATGTCCTTTCCCCCGCCACCACAGAAAGTGATGAGGGATTCCCAGATATCTCCCAGCACTGCCTCTTACTCTCACATAGCAGCCAGGGTGTGCCGCTTTACCCAAGCAGGTCCTGTTGTTTCATTTTCCTGGGCCATCTTTGCAGACTAGAGGAACGCTACCACCCTTCCTCCAGTCCTCTCTCATTCTTTTACTCACACTCAGCACGGGCAGGCACCTCTCCTCCGAAAATATTTGGGGCTTCTCAGGCTCCCTGGACACCTAGTAGCACTCTGCTGTCATTCCACCAGAGTCTGTGTTGGCACTGCCTGTGACTGTACATCTCACCCCCATGAGCACATGGTGACAAAAAGACCCTGGAAGGCAGAGGTTGGGTAGAATCTGCCTTTAAGGCACACCATCGGGTATAATCTGTGATTTACAATAGGTATTCTGTGATTATTTATTGAGTTGAATTAAGCTGGAAAATGAATAGAAGTCTAAGAAGGAATAATCGAGCTACTGTGTGCTATCTACCTCCTACTCACTCTAAATTTCACTCAACTTTGATTAGCTGCCAAGGGTGTCCCCCGCAACAAATGCAAGCATAAATGAACTAAAAGACAAGTAGACTTAAAACACCGATCCCAATACCAAACACGTAGAAAGTGCTTGATAATCTTGGTTATTCGCACATCTTTCTTGGCATTTAAACATGAACTATCTTGCCATACATCATAGCATGTTCCAGATTCTTGTTCCTTCCACTCCTCATTTCTTCTGACCCCATGTTCTTCCCTATCTACCTGAATTCCCTGGTTCAAGTTATCACAGATTAATTGAAATCCTCATTTCTGACAATGTAGTCTGATCTCCCTCTGTGATATCTTCACTTTTCTCCATGTTCAATTCTTAGCTCTGTTCCATCTTCTGATTTCAGAATTAGGTCTCAGCCCTAAGAGAGGTTGACCTGTGGACCTGCAGAGTAAACCTCCACCTCCAAAAAGAAAGAAAGAAAGAAAGAAAGAAGAGAGAGAGAGAGAGAGAGAGAGAGAGAGAGAGAGAGAGAGAGAGAGAGAGAGAGAGAGAGAGAGAGAGAAAGAGAGAAAGAAAGAAAGAAAGAAAGAAAGAAAGAAAGAAAGAAAGAAAGAAAGAAAGAAAGAAAGAAAGAAAGAAAGAAAAAGAAAGAAAGGGAGGAAGGGAGGGAGGGAGGTAGGAAGGAAGGAAGGAAGGAAGGAAGGAAGGAGGAAAAATTCTGTGGCACAACGAGAAGAAAAATGGAAGTGAAGAAGGCTCTTCATGCTGTCAGCACCACTTTCCCTCAAAGTGAGCAGCTTTAGCAGGTTTGATTGCTAAGGGGAAAGATGAGGATACACAGAAGACAGGAAAAAACACTGAAGCAGTGAAGCAATGAACCACTGAAGCAATGAACACCAGACATCGAGGCAGTATCTACTGTTGCACATCACTGTGGACCATAACAGAATCTTTCTATCTCAAAGTCCAGTACAGACAGAAATAGCAAATTGTATAACCCCAATAAATCAGGCAATTCCTAACAAATATATACATTCACTCACCCTTAACTTCAACAATTCCACTTACCCCGAATGTACATTTTAAATAATACAAATAGACATATGCATTGTTATTTGTTTCAGGATTATTTTGCTTCATAAAAACGCTAGTTTGGAAACTACTAAAGACTCCAGGTTTAGGGAGAATTATGGTATAAATTATTTTGCATACAAATCGTAGATGCAACTGTAGAAAAGGATGAGGAAGATTTCTGTGAACTGATGTGAAGCAATTTCCAAAACATATTTATTGTCAAGTTTTTTTAAGCAAATTTAAAAACAGCATATGAATACGCTACCTTTCAAAAATAAATAAACAGAAATAAGAAAGCATGCCTGTATAGCTTTATCTTCACCAACAGAAGCACCCATCAGAAAACGCCAGTGTTAGCTACCTACAAGGAGTGAAGATGAATAAAGCAGCAGGGGTGTAAGAGGAAGTACACCTTTTTGTATAATTTTGACTTTTAAAATCTGTATTTTTCAGAAATGTCATGTCACAAAAGATGAAGTAAGGCTATGAAGATATTCCAGATATGACAACTAAATACAATACTTCATCCTTTCTGGGTCTTTATAGGTTAAAAAATGCCATAAAACTATTGAGTCAATTGATAAAATCCAGACTATAAAAGGTGGATTGGAGAAAAGCACTACATGGAAAACTGCATTATGTTTGTGTGTGCAAGAGTGTCCTTATTCTTAAGAAACATTTAATACATTTTTCAGGGTTAAAGGGCCATAGTATATGAAATATATTCAGTATTGTTCAGAAAAAAGAGAGATGGAAAGGTACAGAGAGAACTAGAGAAACAGTGAATGAGAGAGCCCAAATAAGATTAGGTGAATCTGGAAAAAGAGTTCAAGGGCATGTCGTCATTCTTCGTACTATTTTTATTCTTGCCATTCTGGTAACATTTAACAATATTTCCATATAAATTAAAAGAAAAACAGAGAAGGGGAAATCTGGGGAAATATTTTTGTTTTGTTTTGTTTTGGTCACAGACTGCTGACTAATAAATACTCTTAGAATAATAATAATAATAATACGTAGCTACCACTTGTTATGTGCCTACTATGCACCAGACCCTGGAATAGTGATTTTACATATATTTTCATTCATACTCATAGCAACCACTTAGTGCAGCTTCCTATTTTCTGCTCTATCTTCTATTACTTTTAGATCATCTTCGAATGTCTGGAATAACTACTGTTATTTGTAGCTTCACATTAAAAACTTGATTCTAATCACAGATATGTAGATATGCTCCCAACCTGTTAAAATGAAGAAGATTGCAGCCCATTAGCTGATTCTCAATGATAAGCAGCAACAGATAATAGTATAGCTAAGGCTATTATTTTTCCCTTCCACCGTCCAAACTTCTAAGCCTATAGCAAGCCCTATTTTTTGTTAAATCCTTTCATTTTAGCTGTACACATTAAAAACCCTGAGATAACCATGCTTTTTATTCATGGATTCCTCCCTCTAATCTCCAGGAAGTTATTAGAAACTGTATCGGTAGTACCTTGCATTCAATCATTCTATCCCTCCAAAATATTTCCTTTCAAAAACCAGAGGTTGCATTCTACTTCCTTCTAGCAAATTGCAAATGAAGCCGGTCATTTGAAAAGCTCCACATGAATAAATGTGCTGTTAGGAAAAAAGAGAAAGATGGGTCTAGAAGAACCCAAATATATTGTATCATCTGGTTTCCTGCTTCTATACAAGACTGCAACTTAATACAAATCTTTAAAAACCCCCAAGACACACCATTTTCTACTTCCATAGTTATCTTTTAGCCTGACTCTCAGTGTATCAGGAAAAAAAAATTAACTTAGCCCTAAGGAATACCTCTGCTTCCTTGGTTTATGAGATTAAGTCAGTTTCCTCCACTTTAATATAGCTTTTAAATAACTGATTATATGATTCATTATTTATGTAGCTGATAATATAATTCATTATTTGACCACATAATTACCACTCAACTATCAGAGATGAGTAGAGAAATGAAATCTCTGGTTTCAAAGACATTTTATTATATTAGCAATAACGATAATGGGTTTAACTCTCTGACCCCATGAGATGCAGAACTTCAGATAAAATATATCGTGAAATAATAAACATTAGCATTCCATCGACCATTGAGCTTTGCGGTCATCTTGCTGGATGAGAACTCCTCTGCTTTACAGATGAGGATTCCAAGGCACAGAGAGAAACTTTGGTACCTAAGTCCCCAACGGAGATGGCGTCAGACTTACCTGCCCTGAGGCTGTGAACGGCCACCTCCCCCTCTACTTATTGCACCCAGAGTCATTATATTCATTAAGGACTCTTAAACTAGCTGTTCGTCATGCAAAATCTTCAGCAAGCGGTATCTTTTCCTTCTACGTTATATTTTCTATTCTATATTCTATTCGTAAAAAAATACTAGAGCAGACCCATTTAATTTTAATTAAGATGCATGAATGGATTGCAACCCATGGTTCATTCTAAGAAGTCAGACCCAGCTCAGGTCTTACTTCCTCCTAGGGGATTTTTTTGACCACACATTTTTTTTTTTTAAACCACACCATTAGTTGTTACATTCCACGTGCTTGTTGAAAGAACCAATGACAAATGAGTGAATGGCCTGGGGAAAGCCACCCAACAGAGACCAACCGTGGGTGATGCTTTTCTGAATCCAGGAATTCCATCCGAGGGTTTGCCTGTTCTGAGCCTGTCACACTGCAGGAACTCTTGCTAGGGACACGACTGTGAGCAAGTGGCTATGGTCTCCTCCACAGGAAGCTGCAGTCTCTCCCCAGTAAAGCCAAGGAGTACAAGCCACATTCATCCACCTGATCAAGTGACATGCAGGCTGGTAGGTTATTAGACCATCCTCGGAAGAAGAAGGGAACCAAGGACCTTAGAACAGCACGCCAGTCTAAACCACACGTCCCCTGCAGCCCTGGAGGCCCTTCATCCTCTCCTCTGGCTGCTCTAGTTCCCTTCTGTCCCTTCCGACACACTCTTCTCACTCCTTGAACTAGTTTTCCCGCCATGAGTAACGAAGTAGAGATTTCATTATTTGAGATTCAACTTAGATTCCACTCTTTCTAGGAAGTGTTCCCCAGTTCCTCTGAGAAATTAGAAATAGAGAATGTTTCCCTTTTCTCCTATGGTGACTGGAACTTGCACGCTGTATTATGTTCTTGCTTTGGTCTGCCATTCGACTAAACTTTTAAGTCATTACATAGAGGATAGAGATGGTATGTTATCTCCCACCTCCTCTTGCTGACAATATTAGACATGCATGCCCAGAGTTCTCCCTGACTCAATACTGCATGTTGTTCAGAAGGCTTGTCTCATAAAGCATGATCAGACTTCTCCCCGGAAAGTTCCATGTCAAAGCCCACAAAGTCACAAGGCCCAGTCATAGATCACCACAGCCTCGACTTCCCTGGACTTAAATGATCCTCCCACCCCAGCTTCCCTAAGTAGATGGGATTCCAGGAAAGCATTATTATTGATGAGCGATGAGCTAACCGCCCAGCATGTACATAGAAGTCAATACTATGGCACCAGCTTTTGAGAAAAGAAAAGGCTACATTGCAAGACCAAACAGCAAGGAAACAGGAGGCAACACTCAAATCTCCCTTCCGGTTCTGGGCTCTGAAGGCAGGTTTTATGGGCAGAGAATAACTCTGAGGGAGATAGGACCATGCAAGGAAGCATGATCTCGTTGGGTCATGCAAAGATGCTCTTAGGTTCGTACTGCAATAAAAAAAAAAAAACAGTATCTCTTGCTTGTTAATTTGGTCTCTGTTTCTCAATCTGAGTCTTTAATTTCCGCGTGTAATTGACTTTTTTGTTCCAGCTGGCTCTGGAATTGCTAATCAGGCACTGCGTGGTTCATGTGTACATGCTCAGGTTATGCATCTTGTAACCTGCGGTCTTTTGCAACTGAAAAGCAACGCACCATATTTGGCTATTTTTTGTTACTGACCAAGATGAACCAGATTGAACTGGTCCTGCAGTTACACTACACTCCTCTTCCCTCAGCCACCCTGAGGAGCCTAAGACTCATCCCAGGGACTAATGCCCTCAAAGCTTGACATGTCTCCTCAACTGACCTATTCTTGATTCCCCAAGCTTGATGATGGACCATGAGTTCTAGAGGGCAAAGCCTTCCTTGTCTTCTCACTTACTCTAAACATTCCTTGGACCTTATTCTAACTGGAAGATGTTTCTCCCTGATGGCTCTGTATCCCCTCACCCTCTCCGGTGGGAGCTATGTTTCTCTGGCACCCATGTCCCATGGGACAGTCTCCCCCTTGCATATTACATTTGCTTTCATGCTATTTTCTTCCCTTCTCCCTGGCACCCTTACCCTCTGAGGGACACTACATCAGACTATCACCCATTTCCCCACTTCTGGTACCAACATCAACTCCCCTCCTGGTCACTCCCTCGTTCACTGACAATTCTATCTCTTGGACCTTTCTTTCTCTCCACCATCACTCCTACTATAATTCTTGGCAACTGAAAACTTTTGATTAATCCATTTAACATCTGGCCTTCACCTTCTCACTGCCAAGGAGTGTGCCTTCTATCCTCTGTCAGCCTTCCATCTCCAATGATTTCAAAGCCAGAGTTGCCATGTTATTAGTAGATCATTAAAGCAATTTTTATATTACATGAAATAGAATGAAATGAAAGAGGAAATACCTGGGTGCATTGCCAATAGTAAGGATAAGAATTGTTTGGTGAAACTTTGTTTCCGTTTTATATGTGTCAACATATAAAATGCATCTCTCCCATGTTTAGTCATGACCACAAAGGTTTAGAAACCATGGCTATAAGCATACACATTATCAACAATTGAACTCGATCTGGTGTTCCCATTGCAAGCATCTCACCTTCTAGAACCACCACTTTCTGCCTCTTGCTCCCTCTCTCCAGTATCCCAGCTCCAGCAATTCTACAACCACAGTAAGGCTTCCTCTCCACTAGCCTTGACCATTTTCATATTCTTTGTCCAGCTCAGGTAGAGGTACTCAACTCCCCACTTTGCCTGCCTGGGAGTCCACAGTCGGTGTTCACAGCTGCCCTCTACATGCTGAGATCTTCAAGGACAGAAGCCACATCCCAGGTGTCTCTTCATCCCAGTTGACTTCATCAGCACCGTGCCTGGCACACAAAAGATACTGGAACATCTTTGTTAAATTCGCAAGGGGCTGTTAAATTTACATGATTGAGTCCTACTGAGCAGGCTGATACAAGCCTCTATCATTTGCGTTTAATTCTGTTCATCACTAGACTCACATGCCAGTTAATCTCTCCCATCATTACTCCTCTAATTTCTGCTTTGCAGAGATTTATTCCCACAGTTTAATGCAATACAGTCAAAATGGCAGAGAGAAATTCTCCATATTCCACTATGCCATGAGGAAAATTTCTGTGAGCGATTTCAATAACTCTCCAATCATACAACTAGAGTGAGAGAGGGAAAACTCTCAACATCTGTCAAAAGATTAATAAGTTTTTATATGCAGATCAAAGCTGTCAGGTATAGTTCATTAGAATAATAAATCTATTAAATCTTAGAAGAATTAACATCTCATTATCTCACCCTTGTTATAAGAACGAGAGTATTATTATCTCGATGACTTTAAATAACTCTTACCATGTAATGTGTAAGAGTTATTTAGTCATCGAGATAATAATACTCACCTCACCCTCCATCCCCCAGAGTTAGATATATACATAAAATATATATATATATATACACACACACACATATACATCCACAATATACAAATATTTGTCTATACATCAAATTGGACATTAGCATTTAAAGCTAGTATCAGAATGTCAATCCTGGCTATGAGATGCTGATAGAAGGCTTCATTTTCAATGGCGCCTCACATTTGATTCATTTGTTGCTGTACACTTTCTTTCCTAACTACCTTTCCTATCGCATTTGGCATCCAATTAAAGCCCAAACAAAGATTCAGAAGGTAGCAGTAAAAAAGAGCACTGGATAGGGAGTTCAGAAACCACTGCCTACTGGGCTGGGTCTCCCTCTCGGACTCACTAAAGGAGCCTGGTCAGTTCTCTGCTTGGAATGTTCTTTTGCCTCATTCAAATCTGAACACCAGTATACCAGATTCCTTTATGAGTATATGCCCTCAGTAATCCTCAAAATCTTAAAACCTTAAGAATAGAAAGCATCTATTATTGAGAAAATGTTATGTCCCAGGTACTAAAATTATGCTCTCATTTTAGTACCTGCGACATAACTGTTTCTCAATAAACATTTGTTGATGGGGAAAGGAGAACCTCTTCAGCAAATGGTGTGGGAAAACTGACTGATCACAGGCAGAAGATTGAAACAAGACCCCTACCTATCACCACACACAAAAATCAACTTTAAATGGATCACAGACCTAAATGTAAAACCTCAACTGTAAGACTCTTAGAAAATGCAGGAGACACCCTTGTGGAAATTGGAACCGGCAAACAGTTCCTGATCAAAACCCCAAGTACCCATGCCATAAGAGATAAGAAAGACAAGTGGGACCTCATCAAACTGAAAAGCTTCTGCAAAGCAAAAGAAACCATCAGGAGAGTAGGGACACAGCCCACAGAATGGGAAAAAATATTTACCAACTGTATAACTGACAAAGTCCTCACATCTAGGATCTACAAGAAACTCAAACATGCCAAAAAGAAAAAAAAAAACAGCCTCATTAAAAAGTGGGCAAAAGACATGAATAGACACTTCTCAAAAGAAGATATATGGGCAGCCACAGACACATGAAAAGGTGCTCAGCCTCACTCATCATCAGAGAAATGCAAACCAAAACCACACTGAGATACCACCTAACCCCAGTATGAATGGCCATCATTAAGAAAACAGCAGATGCTGGTGAGGATGCGGAGAAAAAGGGACGCTTCTATACTGCTGGTGGGGATGCAAACTAGTACAACCTCTTTGGAAGACAGTGTGGCGATTTCTGAAAGAACTAGAAATTGACCTTCCATATGACCCAGCAATCTCCCTATTGGGAATATACCCAGAGGAACTCAAATCATTCTCCAAAAAAGGTACCTGCACATGCATGCTTGTTGCAGCACTATTCACAATAGCAAAAACATGGAACCAACCATGCTGCTCATTGAAGCTGGACTGGATTGAAAAAAAATGTGGTACATATACACAATGGAATATTACACACCTGTAAAGAAGGACAAATATACGGACTTTGCAGCAACTTGGTTGGATTTAGAGTCAATCATACTCAGTGATCTATCACAAAAACAAAGAACAGAGTATCATATGCTGCCACTCATAAGTAGACCTTGAACAATTATAATAATACTATAAGAAAGGGATTGGCAGTAGTAGGAAACTGCCAGGGGAGCGGGGGTGGGATTGGCAGTTGAAGGAAACTGCCAGGGGAGGGAGGGGCACCCCTCATCAACAAGGGTAACTGCATAATGAACATTTGTATACCTAACCCTGAAGTGTATCCCACATCTTAAAAATTAAAATTTTTTTCAAACTTTGTTGAATGAATAACAAAAAAAAAGTGTCTCTCTTAATTGACTCTGGTGTATCATAGGTACTCAATACACGTATTGACTTTATTGAAGCAATTGGAATCAAATGTTTTGTTTTGTTTTGTTTTGTTAGTTGGAGCCTCACTCTGTCGCCCAGGCTGGAGTGCTGTGGCACCCTCACAGCCACCCAGCATCAATCCCCTGGGCTCCGGCGATCCCTTCACCTCAGCCTTCCAAGTAGCTGGACATACAGGCGCATGCTACCACGCCCAACAAATTTTTTGCGTTATTGTAGAGATAAGGTCTCGCCAAGTTGCCCAGGCTGGTCTCGAACCCACAGGCTCAGGCAATCCACTTGCCTCATCCTCCCAAAGTGCTGGGATTACAGGCTGAGCCACCGAGCTCGGCCAGAACTTTTATTTTTATCCCAGTTGAGAAATCCGGCATTCAGGACGGTTCAATAACTAATTCCAAGCCACACAGGTTATAAGTGCTAGAGCTGGGATTTGAACAGAAGCCTGCCTAGCATTTGCCCATTCCACTACATCAGTCTGCCTCAGCAAAAGTCCCTATATTGCCTCAGTCCCTCTACAGGCTGCATAAGTGTTATTGATTGACTGCTTGACTGCATCACCAACCCATTGGAATGTTTCCAGAGCACCAGTAGTACTCATCAAGAGAAGCAAAGTATCGCCGTATCGTTCAACTCTCTGGCAGGACATCTGACTAATGAGTGCAAACCTTCCCTAGGATATCTCAAAATGCCCTACAAAAGGTAAGAGGACACTTTTCCTTAGGAAATGCTCACAGCGTGGATAAGAAGCCACCGAGAGAAAGAAGAAAGAGACTCCACTCAGGGTGACATCATCTCACCACCATCCCCTCCCACAGGCATCAAGAAAAGAAGCGTTCATGACACTTCTGATGACTCCTCTGGATCCCAGAAATGGGCTGCTCAATCAATGTGGCTGAAACCAGCATGGCCATCACACATTTATTAAACAGATAACATCATTTCATTCTACCTTGTCAGGTAATTTTATATCTAATACGAAGAGGTGTCCAAACAATAACAAATAGCTGGAGAGGAGAAAAATGGCTATGTCACTACACTGTGTAGCATCCTAATGACGAAGCCAATCTCTAAAACAGATTACAGATGGGGCTTGGAAAGCTATGGCTGACCCACTTGGCTGATTTTCTTTGTTTCATTTTGTTCGGGCTTGATAATGGGCTCATCAACGTCCCTCCCCCCACCCCACTCAAACTCTGTCCCCTTCGATGGCGCAGCTCATGGATGGGCACCTTGTCTGCAGAAATAGCACCGTTTTTATTTGGGTTGGCTTCTTTGGTGCCAAAGCGTTCATTTCTTGAAGTTGATCTGGTTACACCTTCGTAATCCCTGCGTGTCTCTCCTCTGAGTTTGTAGGTTGAGTTTTAACTAAGACATTTTGGAGAGTTTTGCTCTCTTCTTCCAAGTAGCAGCCTAGCCTAATTCAATCCTTCAAATATGGTCACCCTGCACACTAGACGTTGGGCAGTGAGACAGAATCTCTCTCCAAGTGTCATCCCTTCCCATTTGCAAATGATACACAGTCTGTGTCTACTAATTGTTTCTTCCCCAATAAAATTGTCTGCTGGCAAAGAAAATTTTTTCAGAAAAATTAAATAAGACACTTTAGGCAACCCAAGAATTTGACCTTAGCAATATTACTTTTTCTTTGTTTTTACTAAAAAGCTTTTATATAAATTAGTTTTATTTTTAATTTTAATGTATTTGAAATAGTTAAGGAGGAACTCTCAATTAAAGATGGTGGAATAAATCTCTCCTACTCCAATTTTCTCTCTGAAAGCAATAGAAAGCCACAAAAAGAATAGAAATTGGAAATTGAAGAAGGAGCTCTATCCTTGCAGAAGGAGTCTAAGTAGATACAACCCAGATGTTAAAAAGAAATTATTCTCTTTATTTTTCTCTTACAATTAAAACCCCACCCAAAAAAGTAGTGAAAATTTGCTACACGGATGGCAAATAAGCATATGAAAAGACGTTCCACATCATATTTCATTACAGAAATGCAAATTAAAGCAACAGTGATATAGCACTACAAACCTACTAGAATAGCTAAAATCCAGAACACTGGCAGCACCAAGTGCTGACAAGAATATGGAGCAACACAAACTCTCATTCATTGCTGTTAGGAATGCAAAGTTATTACAGCCACTTTCTAAGACAGTTTGGCAGTTTCTTGCAAAATTAAGCATGCTCTTATCCTAGGATCCAGCAACTGTGCTCCTTGGATTTACCCTAAGGATTTGAAAACTTATGTCTACTCAAAAACTTTCACACAGATGTTCATAGCAGCTTTACTTATAATTGCCCAAACTGGGAAGCAAACGAGATATCCTTCAGTAGGTGAATAGATAAATAAACTGTGATGCATCCAGACAATGAAATATTATTTAGCACTAAAAAGAATAAGCTATCAGCCATGCTCAGTGGCTCAGCCTGTAATCCCAGCGCTTTGGGAGGCTGAGGTGAGTGGATTGCCTGAGCCCACAGGTTCAAGACCCGCCTGGGCAACTTAGCAAGACCTCATCTCTGCAATAAAATCAAAAATTAGCCAGGCATGGTAGCACACGCCTGTAGTTCCAGCTACTTGGAAGGCTGAGGCAGAAGGATCGCTGGAGCCCAGCAGGTCGAGGCTGCAGTGGCCGGGAGCGTGCCACTACACTCCAGTCTGGGCGACGGAGTGAGACTCCAACTCAAAAAAAAAAAAAAAAAAAAAAAAAAAAGAATGAGCTATCAATCCATGAAAAGACATGAAAGAAGTTTAAATGCATATTACCAAGTGAAAGAAGCCAGTCTAAAAAGGCTACATTCTGTATGGTTCCAACTGCATGAGATTCTGAAAAAAGCCAAACTATGGAGAAAAAGACCAGTTGCTGCTAGGAGTTTCGGGGATGGAGAATCAATAGATGGAGGCCAGAAGGTATTTAGCACAGTGAAATCATTTTGTATTATACTATACTGGTTGATACATGCCCGTATACCTTTGCCCAAAACCATGGGATGTACAGCACCAATAGTGAAACCCAATATAAACTATGGACTTTGAGTGAGAATGATGAACCAGGTTGGTTCAAAAGTTTTAAGAAATGTACCACTCTGGTGGAGGAGTTGATGTGGAGGAACTGTTGCCCTTTGTGGGTAGGGAGTATGTGGGAAGTTTCTGAGTTGCTATTTAATTTTGCTGTGAAACTAAAACTGTCCTTAAAACATATGTTAAAAAAAGAAATGATCATTATCTTTATTTTTTTTCTCTGACAACTAAAATTTCAGCCGATTAAGTGGTGGGAAATTAATCTCAGTTGATCCTGGTTTCCCTCAGACTACCCCTAAGATTATGTCTAAGTTCTCAGGTTTGTGTAATACTCAAGAGATGAGTGTTTATATCTTGTTGTATATAGAGAAGGGAGGGAAATCAGGAGAAGCAACCTGAAACTGGATTCATCCATCCACAGACAAAATTAGGTGTAACAATTTGGTGAAATCTAGATGAACTTATGAAGAGACACTGACAGTAAACATATTGATTCAGCTTTTGGAAGAAAGTAAGAAGACAGACAAGTTGTTAATTAACTCATTTCTCATACCGTGGGCTCAGTGGGCTACTGTTTAATAATGAAAACCAAGACATAGAAGTTTGAGTATATTATTTAAAGTACAAAAATAATCACATATGGACTTCTGGTCAAGTCACAGTGCTTGTAAAGATGCAGCGATTGGAAGGTGAGAGGGAGGTGTGAGATTCCCCAAAAGGTGGAAACGAAGCAGGTCAAAAGTCAAAGGTCAGAGAAGCAAATGGCAATAAAAGGAGATACATCTGCTCTAATTATTGCAGTGTTCATAGTGAGACATCAATAGATACCTCCAGAGTTTATAAATCAAGGAATTTAGAATTAAGTATATTATTATGTTTATCTGAAAACAATAACAACAAAACAGAAACAAGACAACAATATTAACACCAAAACTAAAAACAGAGCATGAACTGTCCAGGCTCTCAGAAAGAATACAAGCACATGCACAAAGCAAATAAAACACAAAATGTATAGCCAAAATGCAGAAGACACACTAAAAATAGAGGTTAAAAGAATGCCACAAATATAACTGTCATATCAATAAATGTTAATAAGATAAACTCATCTTTTAAAAGAAAATATTTCTCAGACTTCGTAAAACATAAAATTTATCCACATGCAGTAAACAAAAGGCACAAATAAAAGATTCAGAAATTTTGGAAGAAAAGTGATAAATAGTACACAAGCACATGGAAACAAAACGAAGTCCAGAGTCAGCTATTAATATTAGTCCTCGCTGAATGCAAAGCATAAAGTCGTAAGTGAAATGAACTGTACTTAATAATGATAGACGGCACAATCCACAATGCAGGTCTGTCATAAATCTTCACACAAGAAGACATAAACATTTATGAAGCAAAAGCCACAGGAAAGAGACGAAAATACAAAACCAGTAAGGTGTTATTCTCATTGGTCTCTCGTCATCAAAAATAAAGTAGAACAAAAAGCATTATTACATCTCTAAATTACATGATTAATATGTTAGATTTAACTAGATATATCAAAACCTACATCATAAAATGATAGCATATCATCTTTTTTTCAGATGTCCAAGGAACATTATTTTTCATCAGCCATATATTTTGCCACAAAAAAGTTTTAATATACCCCACAAATTAGTTTTATTTTATCTGATCTCTCTGAGAGTATTATAAAAATTTAGAAGTTAATAGTGCAAATAATCTAAAATATTATGCCACTAATATTTTCTGAAAATTTCTTTTTAAATAATCTTTAGCTGAAAGGAAAAATCAAAAGTCAAATTGCACAATATCTAGAAAATACTAATATTGCTAGCAATCAAGATTTTAGTGCTGCAGTTAGCTGACAACATTTGTAGGAAAATTCATAGCTTTAAAGTTTAAATTTCCAAATATAAAATAATTGAGTTAGTAATTAAAACTGAAAAGATGAAGAAATAAACAACAAAATAATTCAAAGAAACCAGTGTAGAAATTAAGTTAAAAAATTAAAGCAACAAATTAATAGGACAAAAGAATACTATTTTTAAAAGTATATATCTAAGTGCTTTATTTTCCCTGGGGATAAAATGTACATAAAGAAAAAATGAGAAAAGAATAAACTTATAATATTAGAAAAGACTTGAGAGTCATATGTGAGTATTTAAGGAAAAATTAAAAGAATCACAAACAAAAGCTTTGTTTATTCGTATATAAAAATGTTTGCAGATTGAAGTCAATGAGTGGTAACATGAGAACCCGTAAATAAACAGTTCTCCCTGACAAAGGACAAGATATCTAACAGATCAATTACTATAGGAACATCAGAAAAAGTTGTCATAAAACCATCCTCCCAATATAATTATTTATAACAAATGAAAGGAAGCATAACTTCACTCTGAATTAAAATTAAGCTTAAAATAAGATAAAACTTTCAAATATCAAAAGACAAGGATTAAAGTATTTGCTAATTTAGTGTGGAAGTCATTTTGATATCCTGGTGTAAAGTATGAAAGTAGCGCAATCTTTTTCAAGTATAAGATGGCTATAAGTATAACTTTAAAATGCTCATTTCCTTTGACTCTAAAATTCTGCTTCTGGCAAATTGTCCCACTCATATAATCCCCAAAGTACAAGAAAATATGGACAAATGGTATCAGTTGACATGGGCTGTAGTGGGTCTACGGGTTCTTCTTCACAGAAAAGAATTTCCAAGCAAGTCACAGAAAGAGTTTGACAGTGCAGGATGTACTGTATTTTATTAGAGAGGAAAAAAGAAAAAAATCCATTCAAGAGAGAACATGTGTTCCTTTAGGGAAAGGGCACACACTTGCTATTAGCAGAAAGTTTTTTATGTTGTCCAACATGATCATTAAGCAACCTATTGTCTAAGTTAAGATTCATGGGCTACATGGGTTACAACACGCTATTGATCACAAAATTTCCATTTTCGTCATTTAACTCCTAAGCTTACTTGTGTCACAAGGAACTTTTGAGATAGTAGGAAAAGCTACTGTTTAATTAAGTTTTCTCCTAATGCACTGTGCCTGGTTGTCTCTGATAACTCCCTATTGCCTTTGTTCATGATCTTTGTGATTGACCATGCCAGCTGCTCCTCATTCCAAGGTCAGGTTTGGTGTGTCTCCTCTGTAGGACGATTGTTTGGAGACTTATATTCTGACGAGAAGGTATTGTATGCTGACCATCCTATTTCTCATATATCTAACGTGCACCTGACTATGGAAGCTCACCTATCTATACCTAAATTACGCTAGCTGCGCCCGCCTCACAAAGATATTAAGTGCAGCATTTTTTGGAACAAAAAAAATCATTGTCCAAGTGCTCACAATTAAGGAAATGGTTTAAAAAATTAAAGTCCATGCAAACAATGGAATATTGCAAGGTGGTTATAAGGAATGATGTCTGCATCGGTAAGAAGCAGATGTGAGAATTTGCTGACAAGATTATGTTTCTTGATCTGGATGTGAAGACATGACTATTGTATTAATCCATTTTGCTTTGCTATAAAGGAATTCTTGAGGTTGGGTAATTTAAAAGGAAAAGAGGCTCATTTGGCTTAGGTTCTGTACAGCACTAATGTCTGCTGGGCTTCTAGTGAGGCCTTGGGAAGTTTTTATTCATGGAGAGGAGAGGGGAGCCCACATGTCACCTAGCAAGAGAGAGAGCACGCGAGAGAAGAGGTGGTGCCAGGATCTTGTAAACAACCAGCTCTTGCGTGAACTCACTCTCGCAGGAGAGCAAGAACTCACTCTTGAGGGAGATCTCACTGTCGGCACCAGGTTACTCATGAGGGATCCACCCCCAAGACCCAAACACCTTCCTCTAGTCCCCACATCTCATGCTGGGGATCACATTTAAACATGTTTAAAAAATTAAAGCCCATCCATAAATGGCATATTGCAAGGTGGTTATAAGGAGTAATGTCTGCATTGATAAGAAGCAGATGTGTAGACGGGCTCAGTGGCTCAGCCTGTAATCCCGTGCCTTTGGGAGGCTGAGGTGAGTGGATTGCCTGAACCTGCGGGTTCGAGACCCACCTGGACAGCGAGACCTCATCTCTACAATAAATCAAAAAATCAGCCGGGCGTGATAGCGCATGCCTGTAATTCTGGCTATTCAGAAGGCTGAGGCGGAAGGATCACCGGAGCCCAGCAGGTCGAGGCTGCGGTGGCTGGGAGCGGCCACTGCACTCCAGTCTGGGTGACCGAGTGAGATTCCAACTCAAAAAAAAAAAAAAAAAAAAGAAGCAGATGTGAGAATTTGCTGATGAGATTATGTTTCTTGATCTGGATGTGATGACATGAGCACTGTATTTGTCCATTCAGTTTACGAACATTCATTTATGTGCACTTTTCTACATGCCATATCTCCTATTGTATCATATTAAGTTGACCCTGGAGCAACATGGGTCTGAACAGTGTGGATCCACTTACATGTGGATTTTTTTAAACTCAAGGCAGATATTGTTGAGTGTTCACAGAATGCGAAACCCCTGTATACAGAGGGCTGACTTTTCAATCTGTGGCTCCACAGGGCTGACTGGGGGACTTGAGCATAAATGGATTTTTGATGTACGTGGGAGTCCTGGAACCAAGTGCAAGGAATAACTGTATATTGCAAGGTTCGACAAAGAGTTCTTAAGAGGCTGGACGGTAGATACTTCCGGCTTGTGAGACATAGTCTCTCCCTGCCCTACTATTCAACTCTGGCATTGAAGTTGTTGTGGGAAGGGAGTCACAGAAAACACTAAATAAGTGGATGTGGCTGTGTTTCAATAAAACTTTATTTAGAAAAACAGGAAGTGGGTCCATAGCCAAACTTTGACAACCCCTATAATACAGTATATAGAATATATATAGTCTACACTGTATGTCTACATCTAATTTTTTTCACAGTACATGGTGTGAATCTATATTTTTTTACATCTAGGTCAGAAAAGTATTCTTTATTGTACTCTTCCTTCTGTCCTCACAAAGAGGATATGTAAAATGCAAACATGTGTGTTTGTATGTGAACATGCAAAGAACATTTATGGGTGTTCACGAGACTCCACTCTAAGTGATCACTCTTGAGTGTGACTAGGCACTGAGCTTGGAGAGAGGCTAAATATTCACTGTGCATGTGCAAGAATTAGTTTCATGTACAATTTTTTAAGTATCAAAGCAAGGTAGGATCATTGATTTTATAAATTTTGAGCAGTTTGATTATACATATGTATAGATTTACCTATCTGATGTTTAAGTTTTCTTAAAAGTATCATTTTTCCCATGAAAATAGAAATAGAAACAAAAAAATCTAGGACTACATCATCTTTGTAAATGTGTATTGCAAACTCATCCATCATGTAACAGAGAACAAAAACACTTTGAAAATAGGTTCCAGCCGGGCTCAGTGGCTCAGCCTGTAATCCCACGCCTTTGGGAGGCTGAGGTGAGTGGATTGCCTGAGCCCGCGGGTTCGAGACCCGCCTGGGCAACTTGGCGAGACCTCATCTCTACAATAAATCAAAAATCAGCCAGGTGTGGTAGCGCGCACCTGTAGTTCCAGCTACTTGGAAGGCTGAGGCGGAAGGATCGCCGGAGCCCAGCAGGTCGAGGCTGCGGTGGCCGGGAGCGGCCACTGCGCTCCAGTCTGGGCGACAGAGTGAGACTCCAACTCAAAAAAAAAAAAAAAAAAGAAAATACGTTCCTAAAAACTTTGCTTCATGAACTTATTTTCCTCTTTATTTATTACAACAAATTAAAATTTAATTATCTCTAAGAAAACCAATACCAATTAATGTTTGAAATTTCCATGGAGAGGTGTGAAAGTAAAGTTGAAAAGGAGAAGAATAAAATTAAAAAGAGAATACAATGTCCATTGATAGCTATTTTTTGGTAAACCACAAAGATAAATGATATATTTTGCGTGTTGTGGTCTTCAATTTCAACATTATCAGTATACATTCCATTATTTAAAAAATTTAAGATATTTCTTTCATCATTGATATATAATAAACTCCAATTGTATGTTCCAGTAATTACCACATAATGGAAAAGCCCTGTAACCTAAATAGACCCTTCAGATTAGAAAGACATATATCTCAACTGAGGTAGGGGTCTAGGCGGAGGATAGGAACAGAAAACAGACTTAAATATAAAGTCTATGAGTCTAACACATGAAAAATAAGAAAAATGAAAACTAAAAATTGTTTGGGGGTCAGTTTTTTTTTTTTTTTCTGGTGAATGATTTGTAGAAGTCTTCATGGAAGATGCAGGGAGAGCGAATACACCAACGGTAGGGATGAGACTAAGACAGACAAAGGTCAATGTCAAGAACACATGCTTGGGTGACAGCAGTAGGTAGCAGCAGGAATCATGGTAACAAACAAGGCCATATGTCCATCTTTGCAAATGTGAAATGTCTCTTTTCTTAAATGTTTTTGTTCTCACAGCATTCTTCAAGTTTCCCAGGAATTTAAAATTCTAAATAATTAAAGCAGAAGAACAGAGACATTTTTTTTTCATTAAAGATGTTAGCGCAGTTGCCATCTTTTCTTTAGGCGTTCCCCTTTTTCAATTTATCTCATGGCACCTCGTTATAAAATGCTTGTGGGACTCAAAGGTGTTGTAGCTCTTTACTAGGTTCTGTGGGAGGAAATTAAATATATAGTCATAAACTACAAAGACCTGATTGAACATATGCACAAGACACTTTCTCCAGTGAGCACTGGTCTTTTTATCTTTGACTTTAACGAGAGCACATCCTGTCTGAAATCTCAGGGGGGGTAGACTCATGAGCATGAGCTACCTACTATTCTGGCAGAATTATAAGGGTCAAGGATACCAGGATACCAGCAAAACATTGGTCATCTTGAACCTCATTGTTCCACCATCTCTTTTCTGCACATCCTGGACTTCAGCCTCGACTCATCGAAGTGCTCCCTTGGTACTAAGCCAACTTAATTTTTAGGTAACAAAATTTGTGTACTCCTAATCAATCAGTTTTTAGAGTCCTCAAGTATTGCCAAACCTATCTTTATATTTACTATCTTATAAAGCAACCAGATATCTCTTTTGCAACGTTAAGGCCATTGAATGCGAGGGGGATCTCAAATACTTTTGATGTTTGTCAGTCTGTGTGGAATAAAAAGGGGTCAAATTCTACAGCTATTCGTTTATTTCATTAGCCAATTATTTCCTAAAATGCCAGACATCCTACATTGTCCGGTAGCTTCTTCTAACTTTCTACTATCGCCCAAATCTCTCTGACTCAGACCAAGATCATTTAAAATAATAAGTGTCTATGAAGCACTTTCCAACTCTACCTGCTCTGCAAGGATTGTATTTAATCCTAACAACAGATTTATGAAATACGTACTAGGGTTATCCTTGTTTCTCAAAAGAACAGCAGTGCAGAGAGGTAAGCTAAAGGTACTTGGCCAGTCTACACCAGAAGTAGAATCTGAAGCCAGGAAGCTGGACTCCAACACTCTGCCATCTTTCTGTTCTAATTAGGTCTGAGAGTGCTCAGAATTATAAAATATTGTCAAGTACACGTGGATGGAATCTGGTTAAGCTTTGCCTTGTTAAACTATTCGCTCTGGGAGAAGACCATTTATTGGTAAGCATTACTTAAATGATCAAATCAATTGCACATAAAAGGTGTCACATAAGTACCTTATGCAGTTTTAACTTGCCCCTGCAATTTAGTTAATACCCTGCATTTACCAGGCAAACACTTTCTTAATTATTATAACTACAATTTATTAACTGCTATGTCTCCTTCTTCCTTACATTATCCCTAAGTAAAAGAGGTTTGTGTTCCTTTAACACATACAGAAACAGCACTCAGAAGGGGTAAATGACACGTTCCAGGTTGCCCTGACCAGCTTCAAAACCTGTGCTCATTTTAAGATCTCTCTTTAAAAACAAAACGTCCGTCTGTTTTTCTCTGACCAATTTGTCACAAAGTCCTCATGACAGAAGTCTGATGGCATGAGAGTATCACTATGCTCCTTTCAAGTTATAAAATAAACCTGCGGCCACCATTGCCTAAAAGAGACATACCATAAGGATGAATGCGTGGACAATACATCTCAGTTCCACATAGAGCAAAAAATCCCAATGTTAATTTCCAGGCTGGCTTTGCTGCATTTCCATCTCTGATGCCTACAAAACAAAAAAGTCCAGGGTAGCTGGGCCTGGTGGGGACTCCAGCCAAGGAGGATTGGGTCCCTGGAAATTTATCTGTAACAATGTTAACAGAAATCACCTTCTGGTATTTTTTTTTTAAGTTGAAATAACCCTGACCCATCTTCAGACCATATCCATCCATCCTGCTGGAATTGATTAATGTGTTTATAGAAATAATAAATTGTTCTGCCATTACACAGCAAAAGGAATTCCTGTTTTAGGTGCTCAGAAACTCCCCAGATATCTAGATACTGTACCCTTCTTCTGGTTTAAATGATCCATTGCTGCTCTTCTAAGTTCTACTTGGACTCATCAAAAACTGCAAGAGTTCACAGGCCCAAAGGAAACTTTTGGCTCCTTATTTTGAAAGTCTTTGCTCAGAGCAGCAGCCAAGTTATCTATAAATTCATGTCTGTTTCTCACAGTAGAAATTTTCATTTGGCACATGCACTGTTTAATGTATTAGGCATGGTGTACTTGGACATGTTTGAATCCTACATGGAAACTACTCAGTTAGAACCATAGTCTACACTGCGTTGACCCGTCCCCACCAATCAATGTTCATGAAATTGGGAGGAAGTACAGACAGCACATTAAAGTTTATAATGAGATCGATCACCCCATGTATTATTGCCCAAGGCTTTGGACCATTATGCATATTTGGACCATTATGCTCTCCATATTTATGCATGGAGAACTGGAATTGAATCTCCCTCTGTAATTCCAGGGATGGACCCTACCACACAACCTAAAGCAACGTAATTTTAGTAAGTGTTCTCCCCTCTAGAAGTTTACCTTTCCTCACCACCACTATGCTGAGAATGAGGCAATAAAGTGTAGAAGCTGGATCAACAATCTTCTATGTGATCCTTCAAGAGCAATTAAATATGAAATTCTGGGTTAAGATCCGATGATACTCTGAAATTCCTTTCTGCCTGAGGACTGTCATATTTTATGAGACAGCTATTCCCATTTGAAGAAAAGGGCATCTCAAACTTGGAGAAAGAAAAGAGTGAAAACAAAGGGGAAGAGAGAAGAAAGGATAAACCAAAGGAGGAAGGGAAACTACGAGGGAAGCGGGGTTGGCGGCGGAAGAAAATCAATGACAGTTACTTGTGTGTAATAGTCGTATGTTGATTTCTGGTTCCTAATGGAAAATATTTTAACATTTCTTATCTATCATTGGACATATTAATACTTGTTTTCTAGGAGTTAACTAAAAAATAAATGTGGTTTGAGGCCCAGTGAAAGCAAAACAAAATAAAACCTAGCAAGGAAGTTCAGTTCAGATTTTGGCAATTTGTGTACCTAAGTCCCAACTTTATTTTTTGTTTCGAGTGTTAATTTGAAATAATGCCTGGTGTCATCATGCCCCCACCAGAAGATTCCACTACTTCAGATACGGCCAAACATTATTGTGTAAAGGTTTTATAGCCTATATACTATTAGCAAGCCTGTAGAGAGTCCACTTAACATATAAAAAGGTTGACAATACTCCATAATAGATGGCATACCATTATTACTTTCTTTGCTGTTTATTGTAATGGAATAAACCATGATGAATCCTTTAAGTTCTCACGCACAAGTCCACAGCATTTCCATTGTGATTTACCAGGAAATAATGCACAACACTTTTATAACTCTGCCACCTTGCCGAAGAGCCAGAGGAGACGCATTTTAATAGGATAATAGTTTTTCAGTCTAGCCTGAGAGCACAGTCACTACTGTATTTCACCCTGCGTGTGAAGTCTCCCATCTTCTGCGTGGTCCCCATGACATTACATTTTATTGACTTAATCCCCTTTCTAATTCCCTTTACCCAAAGAAAGCATTCTTCAGTGCTATGCTCCTTCTCAGTACTGAGCAGTCTTTCACTCCAACCATCAGCCTATATATTAAGCTCCCACTCTGAAAATTGCTGCATATTGAGGTATGGTGTTTACAAGGAAGAAGAGAGAGTTGCTTGCTTCAAGAAGCATGCCGAGTATGGTAGAAGGTGAGGGACTTGTGCTGACTAAGCCCCTAGTATGCGTCACAGTGCAGGAGTATAATGGAAGCTCCATTATGTCCACTCCTTCCTGCTCTGCATGAATGTTTACAGTTCTTACAAAGACATTACAGCCTTACAAATTCTTTAACAGAGAAATAAGTGGGGATTTTGAGTCAATAAAACAAATTGTCACGATAAGACAGCTTGCAAGTGCCCAAGCTGAGATTTGAAAAGAGTTGCATCTGACACTCCAGCCCATCCACTGCCCCACCATGCCTCCCTAATGGGTTAGAGAAAATAATTCATAATATATATAGCATGTACCAAAAATAAATAATTAGAGAATTTGGGCAGGGTACAATTAATAGACAAATATGTTCATGAGGAGTGAGGAATCTGTGGTGAGTTATCCTGAGAAGACGAGTTGGGTGTGCCGATACATAGAGAATTTGATTGCATTTAAGTTTTGTTGCTCTACTCTTTCTGACTATGAAAAAAGCTTGCAAGATTGTGTAGCTGAAATAAGTAAGGTATGTAAGAAATCAACTGTTACGCCCTGTCTTATTTTACAAAGCACAGAGAACTTTAGATTTTGAAATGTAAGACACTCCTTGCCCCAAAACCTTTATTTAAGACAAGGACATTGAAGACTAGAAAGTAAAACAGTTTTGCCTATCTTTAGCTAAAGACAAAAGAGAAAGGAGAAACCAGGTCTCTAATTTCCAGACCAACTTTCTCGCTTCGTTATAATGAATATTTCCCAGTTCCTTAACTCACTGAGTTATTTACCAAACAGCCTTAGACACCAAAATGAGAAGAAATCCAGTGCCACTGCAAGTGGTAACTGAACCCTTCATTTAATTGCTCATTCTCCACAAGAAATACAGCAGGCTGCTCTGACGCAGTCACATCAGTTCTTTGTAATTCTTCACATGCTTCTCCTCAGAAAGGCGTGGTGGTACTTTGCGGGCTCTCGCTACCCCCAGGGAAGGTGTAATGATGCCAGACAGATACAACCAGTTCATTTCAACAACAGACGTTTATTAAGCATCCAATATGTGCCACACTCAACCCTGGGTTTTGAGAAATCAGCATCGCCTAATGAGGAAAGAGATGGGAAAATAAGGAAGTATCATAACTAGATGATCGCAATAGTTTTATCCCACAAATTCAGTCGTGATTGATTGAACCACAACTATGTGTCAAGCATGGCGCTAAACTGTGAAAAAAGGCAGACAATCTCTCAGCCTACCGAAAGAGGCAAACGTTCATTAAAAAGATCACCAAAAAATAAGTATAAAATGCAACCAGGACAAGTGATAGGTAAGAGAAGTTCAGAGTGTCACAAAAGCAAATTGCAGAGTGAGTGGACCAAAGCTGGAAAAATCAGGCAAGAGTCACAAAGGAAGTGACCCCATTTAGAAAAAGTGTTTTGTGTATGTGTGTGTGTATGTCTGTGTTCTATAACATAGTCTAAAAATGTTAAGTTGGCAAGAAAACTGTCACAAGAAAAAATGAAGAGAGGAATGAGTAGAGAAAAAAGCTGGGGAGGAGAAGATTAGAAAAAGTCGGGGTGAGTTTGTGCTCATCAACGTGCCTAGAGCCCATGACTCAGAACAGAGGTGGGTCCAACCAGATGAGTTATACCCATGAACCTATTTTAATATAAAGCTGTAAATTTCACTGTGAAACAAAATGTTTTATTTTGGCTTAATTTACTAAAACTTACTTCAAGATTTTATAGTCCTTTGCTATAAGAACTGTGTATCCTGTAAAACCTCATTACTAGGTCTTCAACAATTTGCAAGTACTCTTTGCATAATTTCCTGGGACTAGATAACTCTAAATCATTTCTTCCCTTGCGAACATACAGGGTCTTTCTCTTGAATAAAAGGAATCCAAAATCAAATAGTGACGTTTTCAAGCCTAGGGGTCCTAGAACAACAGAACCCAGCCTTAGCACCAAAAGACAGGTTGGAAGAACAAGAGCAAACTCCCGCTAATCACACCTCTGCTCCAGAGTCAGCTTCCCAGTTCAGTAATATCCCTTAGACACTAGAAGCTCTGACGATACTGCTGTGGGAAATGGAAGGAGGTGGAGAATAAACCTTCACCTGCTCACTTATTCAACAGACATGTATCAGTTGTCTGCAACGTGTGAGGCAGAGAAACAGATAAAGGTTATTACTTGAAATCTAAAAAAAAAAATGCAACTCCTAAAATAGTCTTTATTTCACCCTTGTACTGAATCAGACTAACCTTTTCTTTTCTTTTCTTTTCTACTCAGAATTTTCTCCCTCCTCACACCCACATGCACATTATTCTTAATTAGTGAGTTTGCCCTTTATTCTTTACTGCTAAGAAGTATGGAAATAAATAAAGACCGCACAACCGAGAACAAACGCAGTCTGTCATATTCAGACGGCAGTAGCAAAGGAGTCAACCACTGCCCCTTGAGTTTGGCAGACTTAAAATCAGGAAGGGAAATGGGAAAGCTTTATAGTGAAAAGAAAAAAAAAAAGACTTCAGATATCCACTGACTGGAGGCTGCTGGCCTAGAAAGTAGAGGTGCTCTAACTGGAAGCGGGGCATCCTATGAGATTGGCTTGGGGAACATATTCAGCTTTCTCTGCTTAATCCTGCATTGGAAGCAGGTTACAGCTGGAGTCAAAGATTAGAAAAGCTGCCTGTCATTGCCAAGTCCTGATCATTCTGGGCCAGTTGCTGCATAGGTTGTGGTGGCTTCCTGGACTGATTGCTGCTAATACAGACCAGAGTTTCTATTGGTACACCATGCCAGTTTGTATGTTCAGCTTCTCAGAACTGATGGTCAATCTCTCTCTTGCAAGAGGCTGAGCAGATCTTCTAACAGAAGACCAGAGATCCAGATCTTTACTGCTTGTGAATTGTATAATTGTCTCCATAGCCAACTGTACTGTGAGATTATTTTGACCTTTTTATGGTTTTATCATCATGGTGATCTTCTGGTAAGAGACAGCTGCACAGAAGCATTCAGATTCTGGGTAGAATATAACAGACCAGCATCACAACCGTGTGATAAAAATAAGAACAATTAATAGCCTCTGTTAGATGCTTCAGAACCAAAAACCCTGTTGTCCAACCCAGGCCAAGAACAAATCTCACATAGGCCTTGAAGATAAGCCTTAGATAGCCAAATAGCTTTTTCTATGGCAATGAATAGCCTGTTCCACCTTGTCTATTCATTAATCCAAAACAGCAGAAAGTATTAGCAATGCAAACCACAACTGGTCAACAAAAAATCTAGGGCCATGCCCCAGTGATTGTCTATCACTACTCATACCGATAAGTTGGGACTCATCTATATCTCATCTAGGACAGAGGTACTATCATTAATAACCTCTGCAAGAGTTAGTGCCCATTGGAAACACTGCTCTGATTATTTGCACAAACAATCAGCCAGTAATTCCTCCAAGTAGAGAGCCTGACTAATTCATGGTGGCATTGTTCTGGAGTCCATGTTTGAATCGGAATTTTCAGTCTTGGAGATTTATAGGAACAGGGCCTCTGTGTTTAGACGAGTCTTTGAATACTATTTCTAAAGAGCATGGGTATGAATAAAGAAAAACAGACAGCTCAAGCACCCCAACTGAAAAGGAAATAGTATACAATAGGGACACATGGAGATCTGGGAGAAAGGAGTGGTTCATTACCTGAGATCGGAACCAAGGCCTCACACTAGCTGGATTCAAACATATTTGAATTTCTATGAGTCACTTCCTGGTGATAAGTATTTGGCCCAGCACCCCCCCAAAAATTAGACTCAAATCCAGAGCTACCTAGGCCCTGATTGACAAAATATAACAATTAATTCTTTCTGCAGGAGAGAGTGACACTAGGAAAGTCATAGTCTGATTCTTTAGAATCAATTGTCCACATAGGTGCATGTGGAAAACGCCCTCGGCTATGATTGCCTGTGATCTTATTTGATTAAACTAAAAACTGCCCAGAGGTTTTTATCATGAGGGTCTGGGATGCATGGCATATCCAGAAGTCAGGAAGGTTGAGAGCAGTGACTGCTGTTTGTAATGATCTAAGAATGGTGTCAGAATGAATAGGTTTAGGCCTAACGATTATAGCAAAGAAGAAAGAAAAGAGAAAAGGAGACAATACCGATCTACACCAACCAGGGTAAAGAAAACGCAATTTTTATTGTTGTTGTTGTTGTTTGGTTTGTTTGCTTGCTTGCCTGCTTGTTTAAGGATGATTATAAGCAAGCAGATGAGAAGCCAAACCAAGAGATCTTGGTCCAAATTCTTGGGTAACACTTCTTACTATCTGAAGTCATATACTTGCTCTGAAGGTCGCCGGTTAGCTGTCTACTTCTGATCAGCTCTTTCTAAAGGATCTCTAAGAGTTCACAGCCCAGGATTTCATACTGGAGTAGCCTTTTAATTGTGTATAATTCTGAACTGATTTTTTAATTGATTGGCTGTGGATTGGTCAACCCGAGGATGACTCCCTGTAGTTTCACTGTTGTATTTGTTGTTGACATCACATGCTATGGCCCTGTCTTGGTCTGCTTGTGTAACTACAGCAAAATACCACCCTCTGAGTCACTTGTACAGTAGAAATTTATTTATCGTTGTTCTGGAGGCTGGGAAGACCAAGGTCCAGACACCAACTGCCGGAGTCCAGCTCCAAGAGAGAGAGTCAGGGCCTGAATGGGGAGAATCGGGAACGGCGAAGAAGAAAAGACGAAGTCAACAGGAATCCTCTTCCTGGGGAGAGCTCAAGACTCTGCCAATTTTTATTCAATTCTTACAAGCTTATATAGTTTTTTTACTGACCCCTCTACCCACAAAATGTATCCCATGTTACACATTAAATGTTTACATCATGTTTTTTCTTTTGTTTATAGGGAAGTTGACCTTTACAAGTTTCATTTTGTTCCTTTCTGCTACCGGTGGTGTAACAAAATACCAGCTGCCAAGAATTTATCAGCCACATCCTGTGACCTCTAGGCCAACTGAATCTCTTCCCTTCGCTATTCTATTTCTTTTCTTTTACTAATCTACTTTCTTAATTCTACCCTTATATATACTTTTAGCAGCAATATATTGACTTGTTTTTTCTTTTATATAACCACCCTTATCTTACCCACTACGAATTCTTAATGCTCAATTTTTTAAAAAATTTAACTTTCTTAATTCTAATTGCCTTATCTATATTACTTGCTATTTTCTTAACACCTATTTTACATTTTATATTTCTAAACAAAACTTATATCTAAATCTACACTTATATATGAAATTAATCTTACTTCTAATCCTAAATGTATTTAATTTTAAACCTACATTAAGTGTGTATAATTTTAAGTTTACCTTAAAACTTAATTATTTCCTATTCCTTCTATTACTTATATTTAACTAATACCTACATCTATAATAAACATTTATCTTTTAATTCCCACTGGGGCTCTGCTCCCAGTCAGCGTTTTTCCCATTTTCAGGTAACCTCCATTTTGCCTCTTTAGGGGTTGCAGCTTCCGGCAACCAACAGATTTGGTGTCTGGTGAGAGGCATCTTTCATCCAAGATGGTGTCTTGTTGCTGCATCCTCTGGAAGGAAAAAACACTGTATCCTCAGATAAAGGAAGAAACAGAAGGGCAAAAAAAGAAGGGTGTTTAAGCTAGTGCTCTCTAGCCTTTTTATAAGGCACTAATCCAAAATTTGTGGATACTCAAGTTTCTTATATAAAATGGTGTGTTATTTGCATATAACCTACACACATCCTCTCACGCAATCTAAATCATCTCTAGATTACTTATAATGTCTAATGCAATGCCTACACATGACTGTATCTGCATACATTCAACATAGTACTCAGCATGAAGATAATTTGCTTTGGGGAACTTGGTGAAATATTTTTTTGAATATTTTTAACCCACGCTTGGTTGAATCCAGGAATGTAGAACCCACACATAGGAAGGCTGACTGTATATGTTTACTCCTCTGTTCTTTGGCTAGTTAACAAGCTCTAGTAAAGGCAATAAGTTTCACCATCTGGGCTGATTTTACCTCAGGTAGAGGGCTACATTCTAGAAAACAGTTTAAATTGGTAATAGCATATCATGCTTAATAGCCTCCACCTTCAGCTCTGAAGTATAATTATCAATGAAAAATGCTTGATCGGGGCTCTCAATGGGAGTCTCTAATAAGTCAGAGTGAGATACAGGATGTTCCCTAACTAAGGGAAGATAATCATGAGGTTCCCCTTCTTCTAGTAAAGCCAGGACAGTGGCAGGAGTTGAGGTACTGCAGCAGTGAATAGCAATGTGAATCACAAGGGAAATTTAGATCTTTTGAATTTGAGTTCCTTGTCGATCCTAGATATGAGGCTTTGTCAGATATACAGCTGGCAAATACTTTTTCCCATTCCATGGGCTGTCTCCCTGCTCTCTTGATGGTTTCTTTTGCTTTTCAGAAGCTCATCAGTTTGAAGAGGTCCCACTTGTCTATCTTATCTCTTATGGTATGGGCCTAACATCTAGGATCGACAAGGAACTCAAACACGCCGAAAGGAAAAAAACAAACAGCCCCATTCAAAGTGGGCAAAAGACATGAATAAACACTTCTCAAAAGAAGATATACGGGCGGCCAACAGACATGAAAAAGTGCTCAGCCTCACTCATCATCAGAGAAGTGCAAATCAAAGTCACATTGAGATACCACCTAACCCCAGTAAGAATGACCATCATTAATAAAACAAACAACAACAGATGCTGGTGAGGATGCAGAGAAAAAGGAATGCTTCTATGCTGCAGGTGGGAATACAAACTAGTGCAACCTCTTTGGAAGACAGTGTGGTGATTTCTGAAAGAACTAGACATTGACCCTCCATATGACCCAGCAATCCCCCTATTGGGATATACCTGGAGGAACTCAAATCATTCTCCAAAAAAGGTACCTGCACACATATGTTTGTTGCAAGTCTATTCACAATAGCAAAAACATGGAACCAATCATGCTGCCCATCGAAGTTGGACTGGATAAAAAAATAATGTGGTACATATACACAATGGAATATTATGCAGCCATAAAGAACTTCACAGCAACTTGGATGGTTTTAGAGTCGATCATACTCAGTGATCTATCACAGAAACAAAGAACAGAGTACCATATGTTCTCACTCATAAGCAGACCTTGAACAATTATCAAAATACTTTAAGAAAGAGATTGGCAGCTGAGGGAAACTGCCAGTAGAGAGAGGGTACACCTCATCAACAAGGGTGCCTGCATAATGAACATCTGTATACCTAATTCTGTATGTACCCTATATCTTTAAAATAAAAAAAAAGACATTTGAAAAATAATACCTTTCCTTCACCTCTGGAGCATGACTATTTAGGTATATTGCTGTCCTCCCCAAGTAAAGGCAGGAAGACACCCCTGGTATAGAGCTATGCTTAAAAATACAGAGCAAAGACACACTACAGTGAAGCAAGGGTTGACAGAATTGATGATATTAATGGTATTTGAGTTAAATGCTACCACAGATGAGGGGTAACAATGCTGTTGGTGGCCTTGATACCTCAGATAAATCAATATTCTTGTCCACTTGGTACCTTTGCTGGAAAGATGAGAGTATTATAAAGGATAGTCTACATTATAAAAAGGCCTTTGGGTAGAGAGTTTTGAACTAGACATTTGAGTTTTTCCTTTGCTTCTGGCCTCAAGGAACATTGTGGAAATAATTGCAACAATTTGGTAATCTGAACTTTAGCAGGTTCTACTCCAATTATTTTTCCTATTTAAGTGGAATTTTAGCACATAGAATATCAGGTGTAGTGTCAAGATCTTTATATGGGGTATGCATCAAACATAACCGAGAAGGCAAAAGTAGCTCCAGATCAGAAACTGCCTAATTATAAGTAAAAGAGTCCTCTAAAACCTCAAGTAACAATTATCTGATATGCATATTGTATTATAATTCCATTTGCGAACTAAGTCTCTTCCTATTAAATTTACAGGGGTTGGTCTCAAAGAGCAGGAAGGAATGTTTTTCAGTCAAAAGTCCCAATGCTACCAATAAGAGCTAGGAGAAATATCTACCACCTGTGTTGTATGTTTGAGGCAGAGACTGAACAAAGGTAGCAGGGTTTTATGTAGAAAGAGTAGCACCATATCTACTAGGTATTGATGATGTTGATGTATTTATAATGAATTCACTTTGAGTGTTTAAGGGTAAGACAAGATAAGGGATCTTCTTTCCTTCCTTTGAGCACCCTCACTGATCTAAATTGAAAGATTTTTCTTTGTCTTTCTCTTCTTTGCAAGATGAGACTCTCTTTCCTTCCAGTGTCCTGTCTGTTTGCAATACCTATGTGTCCTTATCAGCAGGTAGTTGACTGAGAAGTGGGCCACCTAGCTGTTTATTTTTGGTCCTATTTCATTTTTATTCCAAAACTCTCTCAAAATGTTCTTTCAGGTGCTGTAGTTCAAGTGAAGAGACTATTTCCCTTTCCAATTCCCACTTTTGAGTTAGGTCTCCAATTTCAGATTTAATTCCAATGACAAAATGTAATGAAATGTCACTGCCTTCTTCAACTCCTGAATGTTGTCAGAAAGTGTTTTTCCAATCTACCCTGAAAATCTCCCACTATATATCATCTTTTCTCTGTTTTCATGATTTAATTATGATCTAAACAACTTCTACTAAAAATACTTCAGATACAGCTTTTAGAAGATTTTAACCTACATTGCTGACTTTGTGTGTGTGTGTGTGTGTGTGTGGCTTTTGAGTTTATTATGGAAAGAGGTATCCTATAAGTCTCTTTCTAGGTCATTATAATCAACTTTGCCATCCAGGATTTAGCACATGAGTTCTGACCAACATGTATACAAGTTGACATATGCATGATATATGACTCATATGTCACCCAGATAAGTTTGAATTCTTCTCTTAATAGTTGCTTGTATCATTTGTGTTTAGAAGATTCCTTAATTCAGCTCAGGTCCAAGGTTTAAATTCTACAGTTACCTGGATACCAGGCTTATGGAAGGAGTGGAACTTTAGAAGCAACTGGCATTTGAGGGTTTGGGGCAAAAGCCAGGGAGCTTGAACAAGAGTAAGATGAGAGTTGAGTTAATAGAGGTGAAGAAGGAAAGACATCAAAAGAATATGGGAAAGAAGAAAGTTGGTTATGAGGAAGGAAGCAATTGGAAGTCAAGATGAAGGAGGATCTAAAAAAATGTGGTACATATACACAATGGAATACTACGCAGCCATTAAAAAGAACAAAATCATGAATTTCACAGCAACCTGGATGGAATTAGAGTCTATAATACTGAGTGACCTCTCACAGAAACAAAGATCTGAGTATCACATGTTCTCGCTCATGTAGTGGACCTTGAACATCCAGTGTAATATATCAGAAAATGACTAACAGTGGTGGGAAACTATGGCGGGGAGGGGAAGGGAGATGGGATTAACGGTAGGAAATATCTGTCTGGGGACAGGGAGACACCTCTTATCAACAAGGGTGCCTGAACAAAGCATATTTGTATACCTAACCCTTAACTGTACCCCACAATATCATAATAAAAAATACTGACTAAAAATTTAAAAAAATAAAAATAAAATAAAATAAGATGAAGGAGGATTTAGGAGAGCAATGAGTCTGGTTTTTTGTTACTTACTTGAGTCAAATTTTTTCATTAGATTAGGCCAAAGACGCTTAGTGATACAATTATTTAATCATAATTTTGTTTGGAAGCCTTGTATATCCATCAAAAATGTTGCTTTTGGGGCCTGGGAAATCTTATACCCTTTATTTTCTAAAGTGCTTCTCAAGTGAACAATTTTGTTCGAGTCAAGTCTTCCCCAGAGCGGCCACTGAAAGCTCAAAACATCCTTGATGAAGTTATGTCATTTAGAGAGAGGTACAAGAATTCAATAATCAGCACTATAATGACAGCATATACCAAAAGCAGGAGTTTTTCCTGAAAGAGGCAAGGATTTAGACCTAAACAACCTCATGAGAGCCGGCCATGATCAGTAGAAATGTAATACTTGTGCTTTTCATGTTTCTAGTCCCCAACCTGATCATTGCCCTCCTCCAAATGCAAACCTGGCAATCTGCACCTCCAGCAGACAAAAAAAAAAAAGACACACAGAAAGAGCACTCCCTCTCAGTCAAAGCCTTAAGACCTCATTCAATTGTATTAGTTACTCACAGCAAAATTGATCAAGTGAACAGTAGCCCAGTACTCACCAGTCTGCAAGGCTGGATCACACAACAAACTTACTGAGTCTACATCTGCATTCTACCCTGTAATTCCCCTTCTTATGGCAAACAATCCCTTTAGACAGCACAACACAAAAAGAAAACATACACAAGCAAAGAAGGATGAAAAATAACACGAAGGATGTCAATCAGATGGAACCCAGTAACAAAACTCAGGTACCAAACTGAGACGAAGCCTAGAACTCAACCAGAAAGAGGGCAGAGTCAAGACCCAGTGGTGACTCATCATGTCAGGGCAGACTCAACAAGCCACAACAGCAAGGCACAAGGGGCCTCATGTGTACCACAGCTGGTTGAAGGCTGTTGCCTTCAGGCCTGTGGTGGCAATGGAACCTCTGCCTGCCTCTGAAGTACCCTCCTGGTCATACTTTCCTCTTCTGGAAGGACGACGCATGTTTACAGCTAAATACCTCCATCAGCCCATTTCCTGTCTGTAGAATCCCAGAAACTTAACAACATTCCTTCATTTCATCCCATCTCGGTCACTCAGTCCAAGCAGGAAACATCTCTGCTGAGATGGTTGGGTTACTAGGCCACACAGCTAGACTCTTCAGCAAGCAGTTGTCCCTCCACACCTTTGGCCCTGTTTCCAGAACTCACTATCTGGATAAGCTGAGAGTTTTCTAAATCATCAAGTGCTGATGTCTTTTTGCTAAGCAGGTCCTTCCTCAGTTCATCTCTTTCCTCTTGTATTTTTCCAAAAACAACAAGAAGAAACAAAGCTGTCCCTTCAACATTTTGCTTGGAAATATTCTCAGCTACATAGCCAATGTCATTGCTTACAACTTCTACTTTTCCAAAAAAACTGAAGAACACAATCCAATCACGTAGTCTGCACTTTGTAACAAGGATCTCCTTTCCTGTGGGTTCCAGGAAATGTTATTTCCATCTGAAGCCTCACCAGAAGCACCTTTAATAGTCACTCTTCTACTAGCAGTCTCCTACAGGCAATCTAGGCTTTTTCTGTCAAGCATCTCAAAACTCTTCTAGCCTCTACCCATGACCAAATTCCAAAGCCACTTCCACATTTTTTAAGCCTTTGTTGCAGCAGCACCCTACTTCCTGTTAGCAAAACCTGTATTAGTTTGCTAAGGCTGCCATAACAAACTACTACAGAATGGTTTAAAGAAAAGAAGTGTATTTTCTCTGGCTGAAAGTCCAAGATCAAAGTGTCAGTAGGACTGATGTTTTCCTGGGGGCTGTGAAGGACTATCTGTTCCATGCTCTCCTGTTGCTTCTGGTGGTTTGCTGGACATCTTTGGTGCTTCTTGACTTATAGACACATCATCCTGATCACTGCCTTCATTTTCACTTGTTGATAATTTGAAGTGAATTCTTTTTAATGTGGGGTACAATTCGGGGTTAGATACATATGTGGTCATCTTACAGGTAAAATGTGGGTACCCTTATTGATGTTATGCTACCCCTCTCCTTCCCCTGGCAGTGTCCCACTACTGCCAATCTCCTAAAGTTTTACGATAAATGTTCAGGGTCCACGTATGAGTGAGTCCATGCAGTACTCAGGTCTTTGTTTCTGTGATGAATCACTGAGTCTTATACTCAGTGATTCATCCTCGTTGCTGCAAAGTGCATAATTTTGTTTTTCTTTATGACTGCATAATAATCAATTGTGTGAATATACCATATTTTCTTTATCCAGTCCACTTTTGATGGACAGGACGGTCGGTTCCTTTTTTTTTTTTTACTATTGTGGATAATGCTACAATAAACATGTGTGTGCAAGTATCTTTTTTATAAAGTGATGTGAGTTCTTCTAGGTATATTCCCAGAAGGGGGGTTGCTGGGTCATATAGAAGGTTGATTTTTAGATCTTTTAGAAATGACCACACTGTTTTCCACAGAGGTTGTACTTGTTTATATTTCCAACAACAGTGTAGAAGATTCCTTTTTTCCCACATCCTCTCCAGCATCTCTTGTTTTTTGTTATTGATAATGGCCATCCTGACTGGAGTTAGGTGGTATCTCAGTGTGGTTTTCATTTGCATTTCTTTGATGATGAGCAAGGTTGAGCATTTTTTCATGTATCTATTGGCTGCTCATATGTCTTTTTCTGAGAAGTGTCTATTCATATCTTTTGCCCATTTTTTAAATAGGGTTGTTTGAGCTTTTCTTTCCTTTTGGCATGTTTGAGTTCCTTGTAGATCCTGGATGAAGAAACATCTTACCAAAACCTCTGGGATGCCATGAAATCAGTTCTAAGAGGGGAATTTTTATCTCTATAAGCACACATCAAGAAAATGGAAAGATCACAAGTGGAAAGCCTAACAAAGCACCTAAGGGAACTGGAAAGAGAAGACCACCAAAACTCCAACTGTAGCAGAAGAATCCAAATCACCAAAATAAGAGCCCAAATACAGAATATAGAAGACACAAACATCATAGAAAACATCGAAAAACAAAAAGCTGGTTCTTTGAAAGAATTAAAAAGATTGATGGACCCTTAGCCAGAATGACCAAAAAAAGAGAGAATCCTTGTCAGATGCACATTTGGCATATATTCTTTCCCATCCTGCAGGCTGTTTTTCCACTCTCTTCATGGCTTCTTTTGCTTTGTAGAAGCTTTTCAGCCTGATAAGGTCCCATTTGTCTATCTTGCCTTTTATGACATTCACTTTTGGAGAGTTAATCAGGAATTGGTAGCGTATTCCAATTTCTGTAAGGGTGTTTCCTACATTTTCTTCTAGGATTCAGATGGTTTGAGGATTTACGTTGAGGCCTTTATTCTATTTAGAGTTGATTTTTGAGCATGGTGATATGTAGGGATACTGTTTCAGTCTTCTGCATATGGTCAGCCAGTTTTCCCAGCACCATTTACTGAATAAGGTTTTCCTCTTCCTATTGGTTGTTGGTGGAGACTTTGCTGAACATGCGTTGGTTGAAAAAATGAGTTTTTGCTTCCAGAGTCTCTATCTTGTTCCATTGGTTTATATGCCTGTTCTTGTACCAACACCAGGCTGTTTTGATTACTGTAGCTTTATAGTAGAGCTTGAAATCTGGAAGTGTGATACCTCTTGCTTTGTTTCTTTTGTTAAAGATTGTAAGTAAGCTTCATCCCCAGGCTGCAGGACTGGTTCAACATCCACAAGACCATAAACAAAATTAAATACATCAATAGATATAAAAACAAGAACCATATGATTATATCATTAGACTAAGAAAAAGCTTTCAATGAAATCCACTTGATAAAAACCCTTGAACACCTAGGCATAGATGGAACATACTTCAAAATAGTAAGAGCTATCTATGATAAAAACCACAGTCACCACACTGCTAAACAGACAGAAATTGGAATCATTTTCCCTGAAAATGGAAACAAGACAAGGCTTCCCACTCTCACTCCTTCTGTTCAACATAGTGTTGGAAGTCCTTGCAACAGTAATCAACAAGAGAAGAAAATCAAGGATATCCAAAGAGGAAAAGAGGAAGTTAAGTTATCCCTTTTTGCAGATGATATGATCCTATACCTTGAGAACCCAAGAGAATCTGTCAAAACCTCCTTGCAGATCCAGAACCTAGACTTGACACTCAAACAAATGGACTTAACAGATACCCAAAGATTATTCCACCCAACAACCACAGAATATACACTCTACTCTTTACCACATGGAATGTACTCCAAGATTGATCAAATCCTTGGCCATAAATCTAGCATAAACAAATTCCATAAGGCTGAAATCTTGCCATGCACATTCCCAGACCACAGTGGAATAAAAATAAATATCAACACCAACAAAATTTCTCCAAAACCCATAAAAACATGGACACTAAACAGCATGATGCTAAACAACTACTGGGCTAACACTGAAATCAAAGCAGAAGTTGAAAGATTCCTGGGAACAAATGAAAATGAAGAAACATCTTACCAAAACCTCTGGGATGCCATGAAATCGGTTCTAAGAGGGGAATTTTTATCTCTATAAGCACACATCAAGAAAATGGAAAGATCACAAGTGGAAAGCCTAACAAAGCACCTAAGGGAACTGGAAAGAGAAGACCACCAAAACTCCAACTGTAGCAGAAGAATCCAAATCACCAAAATAAGAGCCCAAATACAGAATATAGAAGACACAAACATCATAGAAAACATCGAAAAACAAAAAGCTGGTTCTTTGAAAGAATTAAAAAGATTGATGGACCCTTAGCCAGAATGACCAAAAAAAGAGAGAGAAAGCCCAAATAAAAACAATCAGAAATACAAAAGATCAAATCACAACTGACTCCAAAAAAATCCAAAAGATTATCAGAGATTAGTATATACACCTATATGGAAACAAACTTGATAACCTAAATAAAATGGAGGACTTTCTTACATCACACAACCTGCCCAGATTTAAACTAGAAGACATTGAGACACTAAATAGACCAATAACAACCCAGGAAGTTGACTCTCTCATAAGAAAACTACCTACCAAAAAAAGCCCTGGACCAGATGGCTTTCCAGCAGAATTCTACCGAACGTACAAGGAGGAGCTCATACCAATTCTATATAAGTATTCTGGGCAATTGAAAAAGATGCAACTCTCCCCAAATAATTTTACCAAGCTAACATCACATTGATACCCAAACTGGGTAAAGATCCAACAAAAAAAGAAAACTACAGGCCAATATCGCTTATGAACACAGATGCAAAAATCCTCAACAAGATTCTAGCAAATCAGATCCAAAAACATATCTCAAAAAGCATCCACCATGACCAAATAGGTTTCATCCCCAGGATACAGAGATGGTTCAACATTTGCAAGACCATAAATGTCATTAAATACATCAACAGATGTAAAAAAACAAGAACCTCGTGATTATATCATTAGATTCAGAAAAAGCTTTTGATAAAATCCAGCACCCTTTCTTGATAAAAACCCTCAAACATCTAGGAACATTCTTCAAAATAATAAGTGCCATCTATGATAAACCTACAGTTAACATATTGCTAAATGGAGAGAAACTAGAAACATTTCCCCTGAAAACTGGAACAAGACAAGACTGCCCACTCTCACCCCTCTTGTTCAACACTGTGTTAGAAGTCCTAGCTTGGGCAATTAGACAAGAGAAGGAAATCAGGGGTATCCAAATAGGAAAAGAGGAAGTCAAATTATCCCTCTTTGCTGATGATATGATCTGATACCTTGAAAATCCAAGAGAATCTGTCAAAAACCTGCTTGCACTGATAAAGGACTTTGGCAAAGTCTCAGGGTACAAAATTAACATGCAAAAGACAGTTGCATTCCTATACACAAACAATAAGCAGATAGAGACCCAAATAAAAAGCAAAATCCCATTCACAATAGCCACACAAAAAATGAAATACCTTGGCATCTTCCTAACCAGAGAAGTGAAAGACCTTTACAATGAGAACTACAAAACGCAGCTCAAAGAAATACAAGAAGACACAAACAAACGGAAAAATATTCCATGCTCATGGATAGGAAGAATCAACATTGTTGAAATGTCCATCCTACCAAAGGTGATCTACAGATTCAGCGTAATACCCATACAGTTACCAACATCATTCTTCTCAGACCTGGAAATGACAGTACAGAAATTCATATGGAAACATAAATGATCACAATAACCAAAACAATCCTTAGCAAAAGAAACAAAGCAGAAGGTATCACAATTTCAGACTTCAAATTTTACTATAAGGCTACAGTAAACAAAACAGCCAGGTATTGGTACAAGAATGGATATATGGACCAATGGAACGGTATAGAGATTCCAGAAGCAAAGCCTCAATTTCTCAACCAACTCATCTTTGACAAAGCCTCCAACAACAACCACTGGGGAGAGGAGAACCTATTCAGCAATGTTACTGGGAAAACTGGCTGATCATATGCAAAAGATTGAAACAGGACCCTTACCCAAAAATTAACTATAAATGGATCAAACACCTAAATGTAAAACCTCAAACTATAAGAATCTTAGAAAATGCAAGAGATGCCTTTATGGAAATTGGAACTGGCAACCAATTCCTATTCAGAATCCTAAATGCCCATACCTTAAGAAATGAGATAGACAAGTGGGACCTCATCAAACTAACGAGTTTCTGCAAAGCAAAAGAAACCATCAAGAGAACAGGGAGACAGCCCACAGAACAGGAAAAAATATTTGCCAACTGTATATCTGACAAAGGTCTAACAGCTAGGGTCTACAAGGAACTCAAACGCGCTGAAAGGAAAAAAACAAACAGCCCTATTAAAAGGTGGGTAAAAGACATGAATAGACACTTCTCAAAAGAAGATATACGGGCAGCCAACGGACACATGAAAAAGTGCTCAGCCTCACTCATCATCAGAGAATGCAAATCAAAACCACATTGAGATACCACCCAACCCCGGTAAGAATGGCTATCATTAATAAAACAGATAACAACAGATGCTGGTGAGGATGTGGAGAAAAAGGAAGGCTTCTACACTGCTGGTGGGAATGCAAACTTGTGCAGCCTCTTTGGAAGACAGTGTGGCAATTTCTAAAAAAACTAGAAATTGACCTTCCATATGACCCCGCAATTCCCCTATTGGGAATATACCCAGTGGAACTCAAGTCATTCTGCAAAAAAGATACCTGCACATGCATGTTTGCTGCAGCTGTATTCACAATAGCAAAAACATGGAACCAACCATGCTGCCCATCAAAACTGGACTGGGGAAAAAAATGCCATTCATATACACAATGGAATATTATGTAGCCATAAAGAAGGACAAACATATGGACTTCACAGCAACTTGGATGGATTTAGAGTCTATCATACCCGGTGATCCATCACATAAACAAAGAACAGAGTACCATGTGTTCTCACTCATAAGTGGACCTTGAACAATTATAATATTCTAAGAAATGGATTTGCTGGGAATTGGCTGTCAGGGGAGGGAGGGTGAAATTGGCAGTTGAAGGAAACTGCTAGGGGAGGGAGGGGCATACCTCATCAGCAAGGGTACCTGCATAATCAACGTGTCTATACCTAACCCTGAATTGTACTCCACATCTTTATAATAATTTTTTTTAACTTTCTTGCACTGATAAAGGACATTGGCAAAGTCTCAGGGATAAAATAAGCATGCAAACGACAGTTGCAATCCTATACACTGACAATAAACAGACAGAAACCCAAATAAAAAGTACAATGCCATTCACAATATCCACAAAAAAAAGAAAGAAATACCTTGGCATCTTCCTAACCAAAGAAGTGAAAGACTTTTACAATGAAAACTACCAAACACTGCTCAAAGAAATCCAAGAGGTCACAAACAAACGGAAAAATATTCCATGCTCATGAATTGAAAGAATTAACATTGTTAAGATGTCCATCCTACCAAAGGCAATCTACAGATTTAACATAATACCCATTAAATTACCAACATCATTCTTCTCAGACCTGGAAATGACAATACAGAAATTCATATAGAAACTTAAAGTGAAATTTACCCAAAAAACAACCTCACTAGCACACAATGGAGAAAGGTCTATGAGTCTGATCTTAGTCTTCTGTGTCTATGTGTGTGTATATCTGTGTTCAAATTTCCACTTTTCATGAGAACACCAGTCATGCTGGATTAGGATCGCATTCAATTTCAGTACAACCTCATCTTAACTAATCACTTTTGCTATGACCTTGTTTCCAAGTAAGGTCATATTCTGTGGTGCTGCTGGTTAGCAATTTCATATAGGATTTGGGGGGAATGTAATTCAGCCTACAACAATCTGTTTCCATACAAGTTTTGTGCTTTTTAAATATATCCTTCTTTCCTTAAAAATGAATAATTTATTTAATCTTCAGCTGAATCTGGTTGCATGAAAGAAAATTTCTACTTTAATAAGTATCAGATTTTATCTAATTAAAGCTTAAATTAATATACAAAGGGGAATTTAGGAACATGATAACCTCTGAGATTAAGCCAAAATGTATTGCTGTGATTCCAAAGAAGTGCTAGACAGCATAGAGCTAGCTAGAAAGTTTGTGTGCATAGCTTTTTTTTAATAATTATAATTGCAAGATAGTTATATTTGAATCCAGTGATACTCAGAATAGAAGTGGGTAGGTATCTGGACAATTTGGACATGGAATGCATTTCAGAAAAAATCAGCAAGCAAATGGTTGGGAGAGATTCTTTGATGTCTTGAGGATTACTCAGAAGAACCAAAGGCAAACACAGGTCTTCTAATTTTAGATCCACTGTGCTTTCTACCATGTAATACTTTCTGTCTTTGCTGATTCAAAGTGAAATTTACCCAAAGTACAACCTCACCAGCACACAGTGGGGGAAGGTCTGTGAGTCTTCTCAATTGCTCACACAGTTGGCCTTTAAAAAGTAAAGGCATTTCTGAAAAGAAAGGATAGTATTATATTCTAGAGACCTAACTAGGTGTCCCTCTAGCATGTGAATGAAACCTAAATCTGAATATACTTTTTCTCATTCACAAAGACTGCTTACACCTAATTTTAACTGAAAGATAAACTCCCTGAAAATGTGAAAATAATCTCTGGACTGTTATCGCCTTTCAAAGGAAATGCACTGTTTTAATAATACATTTGCTTAATATTTCATGGTTTATTTATATACGCATCTTCAATTATAATTCTATTTAAAATGCTTTACATCCCTGTGAAGTTCAGATTCTTTCTCTCCATTTGATGAATGGCAGATAGAGACACAGAGAAAAGAAATTCAACCTGCCAAATTTCCGAATGGTTTACGGGGACCAATAAGGAACATAACTTGCTACAGGGGTACTAGTCAGTTGTAAATTAGTTGAGGATCAAGTCATTCAGAAAATCGGCTGGGTTGATTTCAGAAAAACACAGTATTGTGATTCCATACACAACTTTGTAAGCTCTTAGTTGCTTCTTGGTTTGCATCTACCTGTGAAGACATTAAATCGCTTATTGGCAAACAAAAGCATATTTCACAAAGCACTTGTCACCTAAATTTTCAAAAGCAACAGCTGCCTTCTTAGGGAACGCTACTGTTACTTCTGTAATTAAGGCAATGTGTCCAGCTGGCCTCCACACCAAGACGCTTCAATTTACTCTACCTGGAAAGTCACTTGAATCAAGTAAAAAGTTTTCAGGGGAGTCTCCTCCACAAACTGTGAAAAGCGAAAAGAATTAAGGGTGTGTATTGCACAACCTGCGCAGATATGCTGGCAGCCTGGGGAACTCGTGGCGATTTCCAATGTAGACATTTGCAAAAGTAGAGTAAGAGTGAGAAAAGAATGATAGTCGACAGTTATTGAGGTCTTTGTCTGTGCCAGGCCCTGATCCAAAGGCTTTCCATGTAATAACACGTTTGATCCCCACAGTTGTCCCATGGGGGGGTACTATTATTACCAACCTTCTACAGATGAGAACAGTAGGCTGACAACTTCTGCAAAGTCAAAAAGCCAGTGCAGAGCAAAGTCAAGAATTCGACCCAGAGAGTTCACCTAAGACGATAGGCTAAGAGCAGCTTTTTGTGCAAATGCATTTGTAGATGTCAGAAGACAAAGTTTTGGTTGTCAAAGATGCAGCCAGGATGATACATTATTATATGGGAGTCGAGAATTACATTTATGAATACTCTGGAGAAACATGGGAATGTGCTCAGGATATATGAGTAAAAAAAAATGACAAAATAATATGGACATCTTATGTTTAAAAATGCATCTGTAGATAACTAGAGATAAAGTGAGCAATACACCATTAAACAAGAGTAGATTATGATTTTAAAATGTGGTAGGATATCATATTCTTTAACCATAAAACTGTGGAGGGAACATTCTGTTGGCTAGGAAAAGAACAGAAAGCTACTGCAGATGGTTAAGTCTAAGTCTAATGAAAAGAATTGAGAAAGCAAAATTGATATTATTATTATTATTATTCAGGTTAAGCAGTTAGATAAAATGCTTCTCAGCAGAAATTTCTATGAACAACCATATCCAGCCTTCTGAAAGTCTGAAAGTTTGGAAAGAACATTGTCTAGAAAGCAATTTGACCCCTAGAATAAGAAATATGTGTGAAACATACCCTCAGTGTTAAAGCCAGGATTGCATTATGTGGTAATTAAAAATAAGTGGGTATTTGAACAAAGCAAAGTCTCAATTGCAACTTAGTACATATAATTTGTTTAGTACGTATTATAAGTTGTGTTTACAATATGAATACGGTGAATATTCAGTGATAGCAATGCAATTATTTTAATTAAAAAAAAAGAAGTTTGAAGAGTAAGGGGGAAAAAGCCGATGTGCTTTCTGTGGAAACATATGTGAATACGGAAATAAACGACTTAACTCTCATTCTTCTCACTTATCCACGTATAGATTACATCTGTTAAGCCAAAGAGGGTTAAATAACTATCACAAACCTCTAGGCTCCCTGCTTATAAACTCAATCTTACTTGTGCTGGAAATGTTGCCTGAAATTACGTCTGAAATAATATTTGTGACTACTGCAGAGCCCAACTTAAAAAATATTTATCTAAGGAAAGAGAGAACATTCTGGTCCTCATGGCTGGGGGAGGGAAAATAAGGAAAGATGACAGACCTACAGCAGCTATTTCCTACCGAAAACAAAAACAAACAAGCAAACAAAAAGCACAGAGGTGGCAGAACATAAACTCTGAGTAACATTTTTAAAGAATTTTCTGTGAGTGGGCAGAAATTTGCATACAGATTGGCAAAGGGGTCCATGTGGCGTCCCTGCGGACCTAAATTTGGAACTCACGGGGATTGTGCAGAGAGTTCTGGGTTTGTACAGTCCATGAGACTGAAGACTTGAGTCATATTTCCCTAAGTATTCAGAAATCCAAAGCAAGCCCAAGTGACATCTGAGCAACACTGGGGTACCGGCCTAGGATCTTATACTGGAGAAACAAGACCCAAACACGATGAATTATAAATGCAATATAAATGAATGAGCACCCTAGAATTGGGTCTAAGTACACCCTCATCTTGACTGCCAGACCAGTGGACCTATGGGAACCTATGGGAAAGAAAAGTGGCTATCCCTGCATGAGCGACATTGATACTTGGGTCAGGGGACAGTGGTGAAAGAACCTCGAGAACCACATTAAAATGTGAGGCGTGGTGTCCAGGTGAGACATAGAGAGAGCAACACACCCAAGGCATTCTGCGGCATCCTGGCTGGGGCATTCAGGTCAAGAAACAAAGTCATCCACCAGCCAACCAGAGGAAACCCTGGTCATGAGTAGTTACTGCAGCTTCCTGTGACACACGGTCCCGAAAGGAGAGCAAAGCAGCTTGACAGCCTCATTGAAGACCATCGCGAAGGGCCGTTCTCCTGCTTCACCTGCAGAGGCCGCTCTCCTCCTACAGGGCAACCGCCAAGCAAGTTGGAATCTACTGGTCACAGCCACATGGATGCCAGCCAACACAGGACATCTGTGAGAAGGGACAGCCGGATTGAAGAGGAGGATTCTGAGCTGCAGAGTGCTCCGAAGGAAGCAGGTCTCAGGTGTGGAGAAGCCACGGTGATGAAGAGAAAATTACCTGGTCCAGAATTAGAAATCATACAAGGTCAGAAGTCGTAAGTCTGTTTCCAGGGCAGAATACTCAGCAGCACTCATACAGTCATGCAGGATCTTGGACAGTGCCCTCTTCCACGCACTGATTTCTGAACACATGGCAACAGGATGAAGAGACCTTAAGGTGTAAAACTCCCTGAGACTTTGGCAGTAAGCTACGCATCAACTGCTCATGACTACAGTTTTGAAGACCAGTTCCCACTGGAGCAGGGAGGTGACAAAACAACTGACAGTATGACACTACTAGAGAAACTAGCCTGCACGAGAAGCCTGAGACCGCTGCCCCTGATTCTTGCTCATTGAGGAAAACAGATGGAAGACAGTGGTTACCTGCTACCTTCAGAAAGCAAACCTGACCGAGGTCTGGTAGCTTCAGCTTAGACTCCCAAAGCCAGAGTTTATGCAGGAGCATGAACCCCCAACAAAGATCATTAGACTCCCCAATTCTCATCAGAAGGAATTTCTTCAGAACAATCCAGAAGGTCTGGAGAGATGCTACGGCCACTCCCCTCCCAGTGCAGGCGTGACCTCCCAGGCGGCCACCCAATGGGACCCATCAGAGCCCAAGTACCTGTGGAAGGGAGTCAAAAACATACAATGAACTTGAAAGACTTAGTGAAGTGGAGTTGCACTCCATTGGTTTCGCCTTCAGCTCTTGACGAATATCTTGGAGAAACTTGTACCAAAAAGAATTCCAGGAACAGAAGTCAGAGAATGAAGAAGAACCCTTGAGTATAGGTACCTCCTTACAACCCTAGTGCCCAGAGGATGGGATCAGAGACCTGGGGGAGAACCCTGGCTCTGAGGTAGAAGGGGGTGAAATTCCATTATCCGCCTGGCCACTTTCACACCCTCACACAACTCTGTCCATACCCCTAGCTGCCTGACAACTTCTACTGGCCACAGGTGGCCCAGCCTGACTGAGAAGCCCATGTAAAAGGGACAAAATAGGTCCCACAGTTGGAAACTGTTGTCTTTCCTTCATCCATCTCCTGGAGACATCATCTGCATTGAAGCCATCACAAAATACGAGACGATGGAAAAAAATAATTATTTATTGGATTTTTGGGAAATTGTAGGAAAAGCAAGATGGCCTGGCTTGGCTGATTCCTGAAAAAATTTAAAAGAGTTGGGGAAGAGGTCTCTGTGTTACAGAAGAGTAGAAGGAATAGATTCCCCTTTCCAAGTGAATGTTGGGAGTAGGGAAGTTCCCCTACTGAGATCTAAGGTAAGGAAGTCAGTAAGACCATATGCTGGAGACACACTTGAGGCTGGCGATATTCAAGAAGTCAGTGGTGACCTTCCACCATGGCACCCCAATGTCTTCCATGAAGTCACTTGTTGCATGCAATGCACTTGACTGGAGTAGATTTTCTCTTTCCATGGAAATCACCCAAACAGCAGACCTCTGAGCCTAGTGAGATGGTAGTCATGGCCACAAGAGTAGAGTTGGGACATCGACGGAGAAACAAAGCTTAGGAAAACATCTGAGAACTGTGGGAGCACACAGCACTCTCATAGGCTCATAAACCTGTCAGGGAGGGAGTGAGCCAGGATTTTATGCAAATCTCCAAGGACAAGGAGACCTCTGAGTTTATGATATTCCATTGAAAAAATGAAGAATAGGTTTTCCTAGTCACTAACTCACTGCCCAGCCCAGAATAAGAGTCCATTTGATGGTCACTAAATGAGGACTGACTTTGGGGTTAAGATTTAGATACTTGTTCTGTGCAGGGACTATGTACCTGTTTCTAAGAAGCATACATTCCTTTGGAAAAGACATCGCCTGTGTTCAGTGACACCTGGCCATGCAGTGACTCCAGGCTAACATGATACATTGTGGTGTGCTGCTAAGGTCAGCAGGCGGAGTGCTGGGCAGGAAGACGGGTGCTATACCCACGGGTGTCATGAAATTAGAGGTTCGTCCAGGCAGTAGATGAGTGGGGCTTTGGAGTCTGGGATTCTGATGTGTGTGTTGCTTTGTGTGTTTAGGAACCATGAACATCTTTTCTATTCCATATTAAAAACTTGTGCTGAGCATATCGATCACTATATTTCAATATAATTCCTCTCCTTTGTAATCTTTACTGTAATATTTACTTCTCTAGACTAAAAGACAAAGGTTCAGAAAGTTTGCCTGCAGGCTACAAGGTAAATCCTCCACAATACCACCAAGACTGATAACCACAGGCACATGCAACTGTAATATTAAACAAAATAAAATGTATGTATGAATTTAATGAGCTTTGACAATGGCAAATACTCACATCGCCACCACCCCGACCATGATAAGAACATTTCCAAAACCCCAAAATTGTCTAATGCCAACCCCAACCCAAAACCAAGCCACCCCTGCTCTGACTTCTATCACTGTAAATCAGTTTTGTCTGCGACTTTACCCACATATTCTTTCCCGGGTGGCTTCTTTTGTTCAAAATGATGTTCCTGAAATTTGACTCACAGGGTAGCTCTGGAGTGTGTCCACCAGTGTCTTGGAAAGAAGACTAAATTGGGAACACATGAGGAGAGTTTGAAAAGTTTAAAGTTGAAGACAGGGAATAAAGGAATCCACAAGCACCTCGGGTGAGTCACAACCAGAGACCAGCACTGTTCCTGACCGGAAAGGGAGAGGGGAGGGAGGGTCCTCAGAAGAAAGACGACAGCTTCCCCAGGTGGGGGTCCTTCGGTCTGGAACATGACCGGCCTGGGCAACCAGGCAGGAGAGAAGCAGAAACAAACACCCTGTCTCTTCCTCTCGTCCTGACACATCTCACAGGTCTAGCACAGCTGTGAGCCAGAAGGTGAGAGAGCCTGGTGGTTTCTTCCGGAGAGGCCAGCCCAGCAGGGTGAAGATGGGTAGAGAGGGATCTGGAGGGGGGAGCAGAAGGTGTTCAGCACAGGGCAGTGCTTTCAGAAAAAGCTCAGAGTTTGGATCAAGGCATAGAGGTCTGACTGTACCAAGAAGTACAGTTTAGGCAGTTCTAGAAAATTCGCTGCCCTACCACTTCCTCCTTCTTTGCCCTCCCTTTCTTCCTGCCTTCATGCCTTTCTTCTTCCCTCCCTCTTCCTTTGAAAATGACTGCACCAACTATGGACAACGATGGTGTGTTTACTACTATATGCCAGACGCTCTGTCAGGAGCTTTAACCACTCACAAATATTGAATTTTAGCATTTAATATTCCCCAAACTCCTATTTTGAACACATGCCATTCTCTAGGCTAAAAGACAAAGGTTCAGAAAGTTTGCCTGTGGGCCACAAGGTCAATAACCCATAACCCAACACCACCAAGATGGATAAACATGGACACGTGCAGCTGTAACATCCAGCAGCCTGCGAGAAATGACACCCAAGGAATGTACCAGGCTTATGACCCAGGAGCACAGTCAGAGGATGGGGAATTTGACTACCTCCTGAAGGAGAGATTCCCCATGCAGGGCTCACAGGGCATTCCAGGTGTGCAAGCAGCAACAACCACAGAGAGAGAGAGAGAGGTGAGCTGCCAGTCTGGAAAATAGAGACCATCCACAGAGGTGATAAAGTTTGCTGAGAAGAAACGGTAGCAGGAGAACACTGAAATGCTGAGTTTCATTCCATAGACAATAAGAAAGCAGCCAAAATGTTGATCAAGGAGTTTACAGAATCACAATGGATCTCCCAGAAAACGTCTTTTGTCAGTGGGCAAAACAGATGAGCTGCGACAAAGACAACCGGGAAAGTACTGTAGTGATCCAAGAACGAGGACTGACTAGCGTGGTGGCCACCACCATGAAAAGAGAGTCCCGAGACAGATTTGGAGAAAAAAACCAATAGGATTTGGCACTCAGGTGGACAAGGTAAATACTCCACAATACCACCAAGACAGATGACCACGGACACATGCAGCTGGAACATCCAGCAGCCTGCAAGAAGTGACACCCAAGGAATGTACCAGAAGACAACTGGAGAATCCAAGCTGGTGCCGGAAGATCACTGGGAGTAAAGAAGAGCTCAGTCAAGGGCGAAACCCAAACTACGGGAGAGAGAGGTGCCAGATGGGTGTGGACAGATTGAGGCGCCCACAAGGCAAGGGAGAACTCTTCAGCAAGCCACATAGAGGTAATGGAGGGAGTCAGATGGGGAACTCAGCTTCAGAGATGTGACAGGTCAACTTGGGAAGCGTAGGGTGTGGTTGGGGAAGAGAGTGGGAAAAGAAGGCGACAAAGTTGAGATCTCTCGGTGGCTCTGGTCTATGCTCAGCTGTCAGGCTACCACTGTACAGAGACCAAGGATTTAACAGCAGTCAAATTACTGTCTGGCTGGGTTTGCTTTCTTTGGGGAAAGGGGAGGGAATAGGGGGCATTTCAGAAGTGTAATAATTTTCCTTAAACCACAGACAACCTGCTCACTTTCCTCAAGTCAGAAGTTGCCAAGGGCACTTTATTTCTAGATCATTCTTTGTTTAAATCAAAGCATCAGGAATTGTGCTTCTGGGAAAAGCGGTACCAAATGCTTATTAAATATGCAGCCATGCCGTTGGTTTTGCATTTTTCTTAAGGGTAACAATTAACCTTTAAAAAAGGCTGACCTTTCCAAAGAGGCAGACCTGTTGGTGGGAGCTCTCCGAGGTGCTGGGTAAATGTTTCAGAGAATTGTTTGCTTCATGGGAAACCTAGGCTTTGGGCTGCCGTGGTTTCCTTATCCTGTAATGCTGTGGCTCTTTGAAATGGTTCACTTGCTTGATATTTTTAATTTGTGAAATGAAGCCATTAACTGCAGTCATGGGGGTCAGGCTGTGGCACAGCTAGACAGAGGAAGGAGGCAAAGCCAGCAGCACAGGCCCGTGTCTCACACTCGCCAGGAGATGCATGCTCCGTGGCGGAGCAGATTTGAGATCATCCTTAGGCTCATTCTCAGTCACTGCCTGGAGGCTCAGCCCTGCCCCGGCCCAGATCAGTGGGAAAGCAGCCTGGCACCTCTTTCCTGCCACCAGGGAAAATGGCCAGTCCTTGCAGTTCACTACCAAAGTGGTCTTTCTACTTGGAACTCTCACCACATTCTTAAGCAATGTTTAGGCGATCAATAAAGAATAAATGTATGATGGAACCTTTTGCTCCATACATGAAAATTATACAGGCACACTTCTCCCCGACATTTCCGGAAAATGAGAACACTTCCAACATGACTAAAACCTCCAGTGTTCCCATGTTTATCCAGGACACAATCAGGGTTTGTGATCTGATCCCTACTCACTTCTCCAGCTTTATCTTCCTCTCCCAGATCCTGCCGCCTCCCGCACACACACAAAAAGTATTAGGCCAAACTAAAGTCCCCGTGCCTCTACTCATGGGCACTTTGCACACTCTGTTCTTTGTGAGCCCTCGTTGGCAATGCCTGTTTTTCCTTCCAGTTCATCTCAGGCATTGCCTGCTCTGAAGAGCCCGCTCTGACCCACTTGCAAGGAGTTAGGTAGCTTTTTGCACACCCACAGCATTCTGCAAACGCCCGTCTCCCAGCAGGGAGTGTACTCTGTCCTATTCATCATGTAAACTGGTCCAAGTTCCCGCAGAACCACACACAGAGAAGAATGTTAAGCAATGTTTAGGCAATCAATAAAGAATAAATGTATGATGGAAACTTTTGCTCCATACGTGAAAATTATGCAGGCACACTTCTCCCCAAAATTTCTGGAAAATGAGAACACTTCCAACATGACTAAGAATTCAACAGATACGTGAAGACGCACACACAAAGGATGAAGCTGGAGAGAGCCAGGGAAAAGGACAGCTGACAGGAGTGTGTTGAAGACAGGTTGAAACCACGTGTGTGTGTGTGAAGTGCTTGGCTTCGGGCTTCCGCAATACTCATAAAAAGATGGTGCCCAAGCCGGGCTCGGTGGCTCAGCCTGTCATCCCGCGCCTTTGGGAGGCTGAGGTGAGTGGATTGCCTGAGCCCGCGGGTTCGAGACCCGCCTGGGCAGCGAGACCTCATCTCTACAATAAATCAAAAAATCAGCCAGGCGTGGTAGCGCATGCCTGTAATTCCAGCTACTTGGAAGGCTGAGGTGGAAGGATTGCCGGAGCCCAGCAGGCGAGGCTGTGGTGGCCGGGAGCGGCCACTGCACTCCTGTCTGGGTGACAGAGTGAGACTCCAACTCAAAAAAAAAAAAAAGATGGTGCCCAGCTGGGCTCGGTGGTTCAGCCTGTAATCCCACGCCTTTGGGAGACTGAGGTGAGTGGATTGCCTGAGCCCGCGGGTTCGAGACCCGCCTGGGCAGTGAGACCTCATCTCTACAATAAATCAAAAAATCAGCCGGGCATGGTTTCACATGCCTGTAATTCCGGCTACTTGGAAGGCTGAGGCGGAAGGATCACCGGAACCCAGCAGGCGAGGCTGCGGTGGCTGGGAGCGGCCACTGCACTCCAGTCGACCGAGTGAGACTCCAACTCAAAAAAAAAAGATGGTGCCCAGCAAGCCTTGACTAAGCACGTGTGTTCACCAGGCCATGAGCTGGGTAGCAGGAACAGAGATGAGGTAAGACAGGGGCCTCACTCTCAGGAGCTCAGATTCCGGGAGGGGAAGAGAAAGGCTGTCAGTAAGCACCTAGAAGAGCGAAAATGACCAACATCCCTACCAGGCAGAGTGAGCGTCTCAGAACTCAACCACGAGTGGTGGCCAGTGGAGAAGGATCCTTCAGGGAGATGCAACAGGATGCCAAGGCACCTTCAAAGGGAGCTTTTAGAACATTGCAAGCAGCTCTGCATGACTAGAGCTTGGGATTCCATCACGGGGGGCCGAGAGTCAAGCAGTGGACGGATTTTGGGGGACTTTATATGGCATGCTAAGGAGCTTAGAGCTTACACCTTAACAAGTTGGGAGCCATTCCTCAAGGAGCAATAAAATTACTGAGCAGCACTAAATGCAGAGCGTGGGGAAAGAGAGGAATGGGAGTCCTTGTCAGCACAAGACCTAATTATGCACCCAGGTTAAAGCCAAGGAATACACCCATCTACAAGTCCCCAGGTCCCTGTGCACAGTAGGGAGGGCACATGGGTGGACATCCCATGGGAGCACAGAGGAGCTCACACACAGCCTGTCAGGAGAGGCACAGGCACACAGCACCGGAGGGGGGTCTTGGTCAGAAGGACCTCACCCGTGGTCAGCAAACCTCTCCCAAGGTGCCCATTGGACAAAAGTCCCTCCCATTCACTGGTCTGTCTATGCAAGGAAACAAATGGAAGGGTGGCCTTCATCACCCCAGAAGGCCAGCAGAGATCATCTTCTCTTATCAGATAATGAGAGTTTTCTACAGGAACCAGGCATAAAAGCGAATCTGTTGCAAATACTGATCCCAGATATGATGGGAAATGCAGCATCACCACAAACCGTGTTCTGTAGAACAACCAAAAAAGCAACATTCCGTAAATTTCAGGCACAATTAGAAATGCAAAGGCAAAAAAGTCATAGACGGAGAAGGAAAGAAAAATACTGGTTCTAGAGAGACAGTAAGCAGTGAGGAAATATTAATATTGACTTCTACTTTCACAGCGGCAAGAAACACCAGGCTGAACACGACTCAATTAACACACCGAGTTTTAGCGAGAGCGCCAAAGACAAAAGCTGGCTGTGCTGAACAACTTAAAAGTCTATTCAGATCAGTTTAAAGTGACTTCCCCTCTCCTGGTGTTGTGATGAATTTATCCACAAACTCTACCGAAAGACTCCACCTGGCCTATTCTCTCCCAGGAACCAGACAGGACCATGTTAAAGCGGTCTATGGTGGCACCGTATCTTCTCCTGTAGGGTGCCAACTTCCTCAGCCGTTGTGCCAAGCCCTGCAGGCCAGGATCTGTGAAGACCACTCCGTTCATCCTAGGAAAAAGCACAGGAGGAAGGTTGATATTCCAAGCTGTATGTTTTGTTTTTAAATTAGAAACACTTACCCATTAATTCAAATTCTCACCATTTCTGCTCTCGCTTTTGAGAACTCAAATTATGTGTGCCCTGCCTTTATGAGACCCCGAATTTTCAGCTCTGAGGGCCTAAAATTGTCATTCAGTCTAAATTAATAGCAGTTTTATGGGCTCATTATTTTTGACATCTGGTTAGAAGTGCAAAGCAATAACTATTAGGTAATAATCGCAGTAGGCGCTGATTAGAAACTAATAACATCAGCAATAAACTTTGAACGTGGCTGCCATGAAGCTCGGACCAAGGATAGGGACGCAGAGCGGCTCTGAGACTGAGGGAAAATGGGGCAGGGGGCTGGATCCCACCCCCCGCTTCCTGCCAGATGAGATTGATGACATTTGTGACTGATATCACAAGAAACAACATTTGATTCTGTAACAGGAAAACAAATGATGGTAGATAAACACTGCATGGCTTGAGTGAAAATATAGCAGCATGAATACTCGCCCGTATTTCCAAATAATTCGCAAAGATTTCTAATATTTTTCCCTCACCATTTCTCTTCCTTCTTCAACAAACGCCCATAAAGCCTGTTCATTCACTGGTAATGACTGATATTTACTGAGCCCTCACTGTGGACCAGGCCCTCTGCTGAGCCCTCCACATACATTATTGCATTCGATTCTCACAGACAGCCCGGGGAGTGACCACTCTTGCTGCTCCCCTTAGCAGATGGGGAGCCTAAGGCACAGAGAGGTGAAGTCACCTGCTCCAGGCCACACAGCAGTAGAGCTAAGGCATGAACTCCGGCAGCAATGCCCACACTCTTCGGCCGCCCTTCTGCCCTGCCGCTCTTGCTTTCATTTTGTCACAAGTGTTTATTGAGCACCGACACGTTGCCAAGCACTCTTCTACGAGCTGTGGCAAAGTGAAAATGGAATACAATAGCAAAAACATGGAACCAACCGTGCTGCCCAGCGAAGCTGCACTGGATAAAAAAAATGTGGCACAGCTACACAATGGAATATCATTCAGTCATAAAGAAAGACAAACATATGGACTCTGCAGCAACTTGGATGGATTTGGAGTTGATCATACTCAGTGACTTATCACAGAAACAACGAACTGAGTTCCATATATTCTCACCCATAAGGTGACCTTATAATGCTATAAGAAAGCGATTGGCAGTAGCAGAAAACTGTCAGGGGAAGGTGGGGTGGGACTGGCTGTTGAGGGAAACTGCTAGGGGAGGGAGGGGCATGCCTCATCAACAAGGGTACCTTGTTGCAGGATCACTGTTTGTGTACCTGACCCTGAATTGTACCCCACATCTTTATAATAAATAAATATTTTTTTTAAAGGATGAAAATGGAATACAAAGAAACAGGCAGATGGGCCCTGCATTATTGCAGTGGCTTCCTCCTGGCATCTGCCCACCCCCTCCTTCTGAGTTTTCCCTCTTCGGTGGCCAGAGGCACACGTATGCGTCAGGTCATGCCATTCCTCGGCTCAGAGCTCTCCTCCGTCTCCGCCTCTTGTTCATAACAAAGGACAAATTGAGCAGGACAACACATGTCCACCTGGAGAGCCATCCCGCCGGCCCTGCCCTGCCACCTTTCTGGCCTTGTCTCTTACGCCTGCCCCATGAAGTCCACGCCAATCCCATGAGCCCGCTCTCCAACTCAGTAAACAGACCCAGCCCATCCCCTGTGGCCTCAGCACCCCACAGTACACCTACACCCTTGGCCACAGTCCCACCTTGCATCCTCAGTCCCGACCACCCACTCTCAGGCCAAACCTGCAGTTCCACTGCTGCCGGGTATCTTCTCCCAGATGTGCCCGAGGCACCTGAAGCTCAAGTCCAAAGCAACCTTGATCACCCTTCTTCCTTTCCGTCAAAAGCTTGCTCTTCCTTATTCCTTTCTCTTACGTGATGACACCCGCTGAGTCGCCCCAGGGGCTATCCTTGACACTTTCTTCGCCCTCTTGTCCATGTCCAATCGGGCACTGGGTTCTGCAGATTAATATGTCTCATGTCAGTCATGTCCCCCCATTTTAAGACCACTGCTGTCACTCAGGACTTATCTAGTCATTGGTCTCTCTAGTTTCTGTCTTTCCGTCTCCATTTATGAGTCACAGGGATGTTAGGATTTGTCAGACCACAGCTGGTTTTGGTCTCCCCTATCCAAACCCATCAGCATCTCCGGCCAGCTTCAAGAGTAAGGCTCAGACTCCTTCGATCCGCCCCTGAATCCCTTGAGGATCTGACCACTCCCTGCCTGTTGAGCCTTGTTTCCTACTGCTCTCCCAGTTATGCCACATGATCTTCAGTTCCCCAAATCCCAAGCTGTCTGCAAACACCCCTCTCTGCCTCATCCAGCCCGGCCCTGCGTCTGACCAACTCAAACTCACCGTTGCGTGGCTTCCCCTGAAAACCCTCGAATGACACCAGTCTGCTTTAAAGACGGGATCATTTCTGACACAGAATAGCATGTTGCACCTTCTGGTCATCTGCTTTCACACTTAAAGAACAAGGGCTCTCTCTGGTTCATCTCAGTATTCCTCTGGCTAGCCCAGGTCCCGACACAGGACCGATCAACACATGTTCACTGAATGCACGAAAGAAGGAGTGAATGAACAAATGAATGAATGAATCCAGGGCACACGCAAGAATTCCACTACAGTCAATACCCCTGAAACAAATATTCAGATAGTAAAATTCCCATTTTCCCTCTTCTCCATGAAGCAGGCACAACTGGTCTTCTGGCCACACTGTCCTGTCAGGATGAGAAGAGAGCTTTCCTGAGTGCTGCATTTTCCTCTCTTGGTTTCCTTACCCGTCGAAAGGCAGTTCAGAAGTTCAGATGCACCTGGGGAAAACCAAATGCAAGGCACCCCGTGCAGCAGCCTGGGCTCCCTTCTCCGGAGACGTCAGAAAGGGCACGTGGTCGTCACTGCGTCTCAGTCTCGATGTGCATAAGAATCGCCTGATGACCGCTAAAAGCTTTCTTAGTCTCACTTTCAGATCTTCTGATTCAGCGGGTCTGGGGACATGACTAAAAAAACGTGTTGTTTTTTTTTTAACTGAGCAAGTGTCACAGGCGGTTCTGGGGCAGGTTGCCCATGAATCTCACTTTGAAAATCCTGCTTTGGGTATTTAGAAAACAGTGCTGCCTGTTCCTAAGCCAAATATAATTTACTTTGATTTGTCAGAGACCTACCCTGGGATGAAGTGATCTGAAGATCAAATATATTTGATATTCCATTCAGGGCTAATGGAAGCAATCACTTCTTCTCAGCTTGGAGATCCTATTAGCAGAGAGCAGATGAGCTACACATTTAGCTCATCTGACTCATTCATGACTCCTCCCTGCAGGGAGTACTTAAAGCAGTCCTACTGCAGAGAGAGAGTCTGTGTGTGTCCCTGTGTGCACATGCACACGCGCGCACACACACACACACACACACACACACACACTAACATATACATGTACCTATGAACACATACACACACACCTCTGGCACGTGACTTCACTACATTCATTCCACTATCTACAAGCACAAATATCCTCGTGTCACCTGTCTCACTATTTGGGACCAAAGTTAACCTATTTTAGAATAAAATCAAATCTTGAAGTCCATTAAGGAGCCCTCCACAGCTGGAGGGCTGTGGAGGGGTTGTATAGAAGGAAAAAAGTCACATTTGTGCTTCCACTGTGTGGCTATACACATAAAGATGTAAGAAACTCTCTGGAGCCCAGCTTTTCATATGCAGAAAAGCTAAGTTTCATCTGCATATTCCTGTACACACACACGCGTGCGCACGCGCATACACACACGCATTTAATGTTGTTCGGAGTGAAGAAAAAATACAGTTTGAAACTGCTAGCATGCATGTCATCATTCTTTTCATCACACAATGCCAGTTGTAAGGGCACATATAAGAGCATTGGACTCTCATGTGATGTCACTTCAAATGACATTTGTATTTCACAGCTTACACATCCATCTATGTTTCATACTGACCAGAAGATGCAAATCCTACACAAAACCAACTCAACTGCTTTTACTTCATCCTTAATGTGCACATTTTCTGCCAACACTATGTGGAAGCCGGTCACTTCCACAATACCTTGGGCTGGCTTTGGGTCTCTCTGAACTCCTTCCACAACCCTGCACGCATGGGCATCGTGAGTTCTCTGTGTGAACAGGGCATCAGCAGACAAGGGCATGCTCTATTGTCCTATCGGACTCCACTTACAAAACCCAAGTTCAAAAAAAATTAGGAATTTCAAGTGGCACTTCTAGAGCATTAAGGCAAGCACAAGTCCCTTCTGAGCGCAAGGTTCATGAACTGTGTGAGCTACACAGCCTTGAAGGCAGCCCTGTGTATCCTATCTGACTATGTAGAACTGGGGGATATCTGAGACAAGTGTGAGAAGTTCATATGCAAGGGATTCTTGGCCGCATCAGTAAAAGTGAGGGAGAGAGAAAAAACTACATCGGCGTTGAACGGCACTTTCAAAGGCAGTGGGGCAAGGACAAGTGAAGCAGACCACCAGGGAAGGCTTCTTACAGGCCCCATGGGCTCGTGAGAGGGGCAGAGGTTAGATAAGTGATGGGCGTGAATTGGAGAGTGCCAGCAGGGAACCTCAGGGAGAGTCACCGGAGAGCCCCAGAGGAAGACAAGGGCGGCCACCACACGGCAGCCACCCAGATGGCCCTGACCACACATCACATCTGCACCAGCCAAGGAATGCCTTTTCCGCCCTACCTCTCCACTCCTCCACCTCCAACCCTGCAGGCATCAGAAACTGAAGCTGGAGGGCTGTGGAGGAGAAGTCAAGGATAAAGTTGGGGAGGCAGAAAGAAGCCTGCTGTATGCTCTCTAAACTTAAGTCTTTCTAGTTCAGAGCAAGCCCAAGCAAAGGGAAAGGCCTACCAGAGAGAAAGCAAAGGTTTCACTTCAAAAGAAGTTGAGCCAACCTCGGTGGCTCAGCCTGTAATCCCGCGCCTTTGGGAGGCTGAGGTGAGTGGATTGCCTGAGCCCGCGGGTTCGCGACCCACCTGGGCAACTTGGCGAGACCCCCATCTCTACAATAAATCAAAAATTAGCCGGGGGTGGCAGCGCGCGCCTGTAGCTCCAGCTACTGGAAGGATCGCCGGAGCCCAGCAGGTCGAGGCTGCGGTGGCCGGGAGCAGCCACTGCACTCCAGTCTGGGCGACAGAGTGAGACTCCAAAAAAAAAAAGAAGTTCAGAGCTTTAGTATACAGTACAAGACATTTTAATTACAGAAATAAAACTGTTTCCATGATGAAAAGATGCCAAAGGATGCTCTATTACCTAAGAGTGACAGTATTTTCCAGGATCTGCCCAAGAGTCTATCCAAGTTATGGAAAAACACAAACGGACGGGTTGTTTTGAATGGACGATGGGGTAAGAGTCAAAATGTTTTCAACTCATTTAAGGAAATGTTTTCCTGTGTGCACATGTGCACACACACATGCATCATACATGCAGACATATACACACAGCTCTGCCATATGAATCCACTAAGTTCCTCTCACTTTCTCTTCTTTTTTTTTTTGCATAGTCTTTATTTCCTTGTTTTGCAAATAAAGCTGGCTGCGTTGTTTGCGATCTGGTGATTAGTCAAAGAGACCAAATCCCATCTCCTAATCCAACTCCTCTGACCCTTCGTTGGTTTCGACCTTGGCCAGAACTGTAGCAGCCACAAAGGCAGATGGACCAGCCAAGAAGGCCTTGACCTTTCCAGCAAGTGGAAGGTGTCATCAGTCTCCACAGACAAAGCCAGGACTCGTTTGTACCCATTGATGATAGAATAGAGAACTAATGCAGGAGTTGGACAGCCAATTTGCAGACAAACACCGGCAGCATGGCGGACACCCCCCAGGAAGCGAGAATGCAGTTTCCTCTGTGATGTCAAGCACTCCAGGGCTGTAGAGCCTGCCATTGACCAACACCTGCTGGATGATCACCCCAAAGGAGAACGGAGAGACGTCCAGCGTGTTCAGCAGTGTGGCTTCACTGGCTCCCACTTTGTCTCCAGTCTTGATCAGGGGCACATCACTCAGAATTTCAGTGATGCCTCTGGAGATTTTAGCGATGGTGCCTAAAACCTGGAAGACGGAGGTCTTCTCGGGCCCCAGGCCAGTGTTCTGGGCTGGCACAGTGACTTCACATGAAGCAATGGCACCCGCATGGGCCGCAGCGGGCACCTTATTGGCCAGCAGCATGTCCCTGATCTCAGTGAGGTCCTCCTTGGTGAACACAAAGCCTACATTCCCCCGGATATGAGGCAACAATTTCTCCAAAGCAGGATTGTTTTCCAGATGCCCTCGGATGACCTTTAGCATCATGGTGTTCTCACCCATCAGCACCACGGCCTTCCCTCGGAGGGACACGCAGATCTGCTGCGTCTGCCTGGAGCCCACATTGTCTGCTCCCACAATGAGGCATTCTGGAAATCATCCGTTGGATGTCAAGCATTGGAAGTCATCCAAAAGTTGGATGATCTTAAGGAAGTACTTGGACTTCCAGGTCACCCTGTCTTCCCCGGGCATCACGGCGGGGCGCCAGGGATTGCCACGCAGGTTTTAAAGATGATGTCACTCACACGAGGATGCCTGGCGAGAGGAGTTCCTCCCACTTTCTACCCACGGAAATCCTGCGTCACTTATTTCAACATTTGGGGTGAAAAGTTAAGCCATTGTAGAATAAAATCACACCTCAAGGTCCAATAAGGAGAAAGAGGAGTTGTGTAAAGGAAAAGAAAATAATGTTTGTGCCTCAATTTTATATTATGAATGTAAAGATGTAAGATAAGAAACTCTCTGGAGCTTGGTTTGCTTCCACACTGCCACCGCATTTTTTGTCTGTTCGTTTTTTTCGTTGGCTTGCTTGGTTGTTTTGCTTGCTTACTTGTTTGTTTTTAGTGATAGGGTGACCATGGTGTCCAGGTATGAACTTGAGCCCCCAGTCTTGCCCACAGTTCAGAATTCAGGAGACAATTTAGGCAGTACAAGGCTACGAAGGCTAGTTCTTTTACTTGGAAACTTAAAATTCCTTCAGAATCCCCCATCCGAACATATATATATATATTTAATAATGTTAATTATTTACAGCACTATACTAACACACAAACACACAATATATTCCCATCATGGACTCTGCCTAAAGATTCCTGACCACTTCAGGCTGGTAGATGCTGGTACTTAACCCTGAAGTCAAAAGAAATGACATGGGAGAGCTCTGAGCTGTGAAGAAAGAGCTAACATAATGCACACGTGTTTTCTATTTTATTCTAAAGTGAGAGGAGTCTTTATTCGTCTACCTATTTATATCATGGCAAATTATTCCTTTCTGTCTCTTAGGTGTCCTTATGTAATTGCAATAAGGAAGCAGGTTCTGGTGGGTTTTCTTCGGCTTTATGATTCTGCAAGCACAAATAAATGAGCATAAATAGAATTATTCAGTCATCATATAGTCAGAGCTTTCTGAGAAAATTAATTGCATTCCCCAAAACAATAACATTCAAAACCTTTACTTTTCCTCCTTAGGCCTCAACCCAAGTCTTCCTTCAGGCCCCTGAGTGACTATTTTCACAGCAAAGCAATTACCATGGCAATGGCAATAAGCAATAGCTTCAGATATGCTCAAGGTCTTTCTGTGCTCCAGACTTTATTTGAAGGGTTTCACTTATATTGACCACTCAGTCCCTGCCACAACCCTATGCGTTTTACAGATGCACAATCTGGGAGCCCATGTGGCCCCCCAGGTCTGCTCCAGTTCACCAAACCAGGAACCAGCAGGAGCAGGAGGCAGACAGTGACCTGAGTCCTGTCTCCGTCACCTTTGGGTGACTAAAGACCAAGCGTCTACCTGGAGGGGTCATGATATAGTCAGCACTAGACACTCGTGGATTCTCAGAGGGGAGCGAGTTAATGACAAGTGTCCTAGACCCAGCTTTCTGCCAAATCACACAGCGGATCTTAAGAGCTAAGAGTTTATCATCTCTATCCAGATAGTAGAGATCATAAGAGGAACCCCCCCAACTCCAGAATGTTGATCTCAAGAGTCAAGAGAGCAGAAAATGTGATCTTTAAATTAAAGATCTGTTTTTAAGAACTCATTATCTTCAACGCTAAAAACGTTTTTGAAACATTTCTCTTTTTTCCCCCAACTATTTGGATAAGTGCTAATTTAATGGAAGGAGGGAAGAGAAGTTGGAAGGAAGAAAGGAGGGAAAGAATGGTGAAAGGAGAAGGAGGGAGGAAAGGAGGGAAGAAACAAGGAGAAACTAAGATACAAACAAAACCCCACAGTTGGGAAATGCCTGGACTGAGACTCCAGCGCCATCTCTTTCACTTCAAAGCCCGATATGAGAAAAAAAATATGATATTTGCCTTTTAATTTAATTTGTGGTCATTTTGGAAACCTGATTTCTTTACTTGGAACATTTCAAAGGAAATCTCGCCCGTGGGAACGTGCTACTCACGTCACGGGCATGCTGGAGGAAAAACGGGATCACGATAACCACCTCAAGACAGACACACTCAGGAGAGCACAAAGACTGTGGTTAGTTAAATAAAGTTGCTCTGATTACCTGATAAAGACACACACACAAGGCCAACCATGGTGGCTCATGCCTGTAATCCTAGCACTTTGGGAGCCAAGGCAAGAGGATCGCTTGAGCCCAGGAGTTCGAGACCAGCCTGGGCAACATAGCAAGACCTCGTCTCTACAGATAAATCCAAAACATTAGCGGGACATGGTGGTGTGCTCCTGCAGTCCCAGCTACTCAGGAGCCTGAGGTGGAAGGATCGTCTGAGCCCAGGAAGTCAACGCCGCAGTGAACCATGTTGTGCCACTACACTCCAGCCTGAACAACAGAGTGAGACCCAGACCCCCTCTCACCCCCAAAAAAAACATGCACAAAGTGGAAAGAAGTGGAACCCCTCCGTTTAGAGCAAAGCCATGTGCCTCCCCAATTCCCTACCACCTCTCAGGTTTGAGGTTTCTGCGGAGAGAATAATGCCATTACTCCAGAGCTAGAAACTGGTAGGAGGCCAGTCATCGCTCTCATGTGCATTATTATTATGCTGTTGTTCTTGTCCTCGTCATTTTCATGACTTATCAGTGGCCTTGTTCTTACAGTGAGTATTCTCTGGAAATAATCTGTTCTCCCAGCTGTGTGACTAAGGGCTTCCTACTCTCAGAGTAGCTGTTTTTTGGCTAAATGCATACCACACTCATGGTACCCAATTCACAGCATGACTGAACCTAATTATTTCACCTGCCAAACGAGGAGGGTCACCACAATGGTTGCCCCCACATCTCTTATCCCCTAAGAACACCTCCTACACAGGAAGGAGATAGTAGACATGAACTAGGAGAAACGCCGAGCAGATAAAAGCCCTGCCAGGAGAAAACAATCACCTATTCCTTCAGGGCTGAAGGAATCACCTCGCAGCACTGAAATTTCAGATTCGCACATCTGCTGGGACCAAACAGATGACAGAAACCCATGAGACTCACACAAGTGAAGACACAGGGACATTGCAAGTATTGGGGACATTAGTACGCCCTTTCTCACTGCAGCCTTAGTGTTGCCAAACTCTCAGATGTTTTCAAAAGAGGCAGAAAATTGAGGCTTTCATATGAAATATCTCAACTTTCAAATCTGATAACTGTTTTGTTCTAATTAACATGCTGTGTAAGCCAAACAAAAGCCAGTTTGGGACCAATCGTGTGGTAAAACTCGCTTGAGGGTCTGCTGTACTGAAGGGACAACCTGTCTAGCAGGTGACTAGTGACAGCAAGCATGAATTAGAATCACATGCAGGGCGGGACTTGAATGCTCTTGATATTTGCTATGTGAAACCCTGAACTTAATAAAATTGCCGGCCAGGCTCGGTGGCTCAGCCTGTAATCCCAGCGCTTTGGGAGGCCGAGGTGAGTGGATTGCCTGAGCCCGCGGGTTCAAGACCCGCCTGGGCAAGTTGGCGAGACCTCACCTCTACAATAAAAATCAAAAACTAGCTGGGTGTGGTAGCACGCACCTGTAGTTCCAGCTACTTGGAAGGCCGAGGCAGAAGGATCGCCTGGAGCCCAGCAGGTCTAGGCTGCAGTGACTGGGAGCGGCCATTGCACTCCAGTCTGGGCAACAGAGTGAGACTCAAAATAAAATAAAATAAAATAAAATAAATTACCTTGGAGGGTTTTAATGCATGCAGCTACTGGAAAAAGGACAGTACTCTTCCTGCCCGGTAGCTTCTGAGCCTCAGTTTCTCTAGCTGCAGAACAATAAGAAAGACAATAATCCTTATAGGTTTACTGTGGTCATTAAAATGTGATAATACATAAAAACGAGGCAGAATAGAAACCTCATGGAGGTGCCCCAGTGAGCTCAGTTCCCAGCTCTGGCCAATAGCTAATGTGACCTTGGGCATGTGCCTTAATTTGTCTGGAATTTGAAGGCACACATCCTGAGTTTGGACCACACTGTCCTCATGGCTTCTTAGGTGGTCACTGTTCTGGGACCCCCGGAAGACCATCTTCTGCCCCCTGGTGGTGTTGACCCATCGACATCTCGTTCTCTCGGTAATTACGAGGATGATTTTCCAGCACAGTCACCGCAGAATAAAAATCTGGCAAAGGAGTCATTAGCAATTTAACTGCATCTAAAACATATATAAAAGATCTCCAGGTCGCCCACAATGCTATCTAAAGGACAAACGATTGTCATTTAAGTTTTGACATAATTATAACATTTAAGGTTAAAATGTGCACCGCTCAATAATCCTTCCAGAGTAATTGCAGTGTTTCTAGCTGAACTGGAGGCTGATAATTGACTTGCCTGGAAAGCACTAACTGCACAGGATAACTGAGGGGAATTAAACCGTAGGACCTGGAAAAGACAGCCATGTCTCTCAGAGAATAACCCAGTTAACAGCAGCAGGGAGGCACAGGGCAGGGAGGCCTGGAGCAAACTCAGCTTTCCACTGGGGTGAGGCACGCAGTGCAGGGACCAACACAGCTGCAGCAATGCCTGGGAAAGAAGGCATCCGTCACAGCCCTCTGGCCTCCTCCCACATGGGACGCTATCGCTGCACTCCATCATCCACACATCTCCCCAGGTACCAGTCAGTTTTTGCTGCAAAACAACACAAAATCACAGTGGTGCTGCGGTCTCATTTCTCACTCTCACGTCTGCGGGTGTGCGGGGGGTGGCTAAGCCTCGGGCTCATGCCGGGTCTGCTCTGCACATCTCTCATCTCCCTGGAACCAGAAGGCCTGCTGGGACATCCTTCCATGGGGACGGCAGAGAACGTGAGCACAGGCGGAAACACACAGGGCCCCTTAGGATCTCAGCTCGGACTGGGGCTCTGACATTTTCACCCCATTCTACAAGACCAGAGCAAGTCTCAGGGCCGAGCCTAGCATCCCAGGAGTCGGAGAGGCAGACTCCTCCATGGCTGGCTGGGGGGTTGAATATGCCCTGAACTACCATCTAAGACTCTGAGCCTTAGGGAACCATTCTTATTCCCTCCCTAGCACATTGTTCAGCGTATGTCCCAAAAGGGGGACTCTCGCCCATTCCTCGAAGTCCAGTCCGGGGGCACACAGTGGTGGGACACTCAGGTCACAGGCAATGATGATACAGAAGTCCAGGGAGGCAAGCTGGCATCTGGAAGTCTACTAGAAAAGAGGAGAACTGGGGGGAGGGGTGGGGCGGAGCCGACATACCTCATCAACAAGGGCACCTGCATAATGACCATTTGTATACCTAACCCTGAATTGTACCCCACATCTTTAAAATTAAAAAAAAAATTAAAAGTAAAATTAAATAAATAAGAAAAGAGTAGAGCTCCAGCTATGTTACTCTTTCCCGGAAAGTGAGCTGTGAAAAGAGGTAGTGCCAGGTCTAAACGTTCTAGAGCAACAGGCCAGTGATTCAACTGTGCACAGAAGAACAGTAAGAATAGCTCAAGAACAGGCAGCCGCCCATCCCTGAGCACCGTGACAGCCAGCAGGAGCAGAGCCACAGCGGGGCCAGGATCCCTAAGCAGGACCGAGCTCCCCTCCTCAACTCAGATGACCATAGTGCCTAGAAATGTGGACGCGTGGTGGGCTGCAAGGGATGTGGGCTTAGCCTGGAGACATCTGGATCCTTTCATCATATCTGATGAGAGTGTGGCCTTGGATAAGCTTTCTAACCTCCGAACCTTGATTTCTTCAATTGCGAAATGGGAATAACAGCCTTTAACCTCACACCGTTGTACTGAGATTTAAACCAGACAACATGTTTAAAGAGCCAAACTGGCTGAGTTCATGATACATGCTCCCAAAAAATGTTCGCTCTGCCCCGGCTTGCCTCATAGACTGGGACTTAGCTGGCATGGGGGCCTAGTGGCAGAGATGTAGAGAGAAGGGTTAAGTAGGCATCTGGCCACATCTGTCAATGAGACACAAGTCTTTATGGGCCGAGCAGGGCTTTTCCTACCTTCCAAGAGAGGCACAGTGGGCAAAATGGTCATTTATTTCTCTTGCCTATGCATACAGTGATTTGAGATATTACCAGAAATAGGTCCTGTCTTAGTCCAGTCAGGCTGTTGTAACAAATGACCATATAGACTGGGTGGCTTAAACAACGATCGCTTGTTTCCCATAGTTTGGAGGCTGGAAGTCTGAGATCACAATGCCAGCATGCTTCTTGGTAAAAGCCCTCTTCTGTGTTGTGGATGGCTGGCTTCTTGCTGTGTCCTCAATGGCAGAAAAAGAACTAGCTAGTTATTTGGCCTCTTCTTAGAAGGGCACTAATCCCATTCGTGAAGGCTTCATTCTTAGGACTCAATCACCCCCCAAAGGCCCTACTTCCGAACATTGTCACCTTGAGGGGTGGAATTTCAACATATGAATTTGAGAGGGTCAAACATTTAGTCCAGAGTAGGTTCCTTCAGCTCCAAATAATAATACTTTGTATATTGTATATTACAAAGGATCTTTCTCCTCTGGTCTCTCACGGGACTATCAAAGTAGTCATCCTGTGAAAGATAAGTGTTATATGCTGAATGCTGTATCCCTCAAGATTTATATGTGGAAGCCCTAACCCCCACCGTGATGGGAGGTAATTAGGTTTAGATGAGACCATGAGGCCCCCACGACGGGATTATTAGTGGAGGAAGAGAAACCAGAGTTCATACTCTCTCTCCGCCATGCAAGGATCACAGTGAGAAAGCAGCTGTCTAAAAGCCAGGAAGAAGACCCTCACCGGGAACTGAATTTCCCAGCATCTTGATTGTAGACTTTCAGCCCCCAGAACGGGGAGAAACAAATGCCTGTTGACTAAGCCACCCAGTCTGTTGTGTTTTTGCTTGGTTGGTTGGTTGGTTGGTTTAATGACAGCCTAAGCCAACTAAGACAACAGGTGACATTGTTCTCTTTTCCAAGATGAGGAAAATGAGGTTGAAACTGATTAGTAACCGACTTTCTTAAAATCACACAGGTAGGAAGTGAAGTCCTTCCATTAGTAATTCACTTCCTGTAAGCCTGAAGCCATTAACACACAAATCCTTCTGAAAGAGGAATTGTACTCCAAGGCTTCCTGTCACCTTCTTGAGCTATGACCATGCTCACATGGCCAGGGCCAGCAGATTTTGACAAGTGATGACAGCCAATTGCTTCCTCAAAAATACCCAGAGCCCATCCACTGCGTGGCAGCTTGACAGTTCTCAAGAAATGTCCATTGCTCAGTATCTTGAGAAAGGATATTAATGGACCAAATTCAAGTAAAAGACCATGCAAAATGTGAAACAGGCTATCTCCCAGGAAACTGAGAATACGGGAAGAAGAAAGGTAAAAAGTACAGTAGATGTGATGTTTCAGAAAGGAAAGAATAAGGGCAGTAATGATTTTTTAGTGCACATCGGGGTCTTATCACTCAGCCAGACTACTTAATATATCATGCAATTTAATCTTGGAAAGAAAGGGTCAACAGCTGGTGGTACGCTTTCCCCCTAGCCTCAGAGGAATCCAAGATTTGCTCCTTAGTGAAATCCTTCTTGCAATATGAGCTTAAGGAATGCTTAGAGGTATAATGGAACCAAGATAAATGCTATGTGCAGAGTGAGCACTGGTACCTCATTGCCGAGGTTACTTATTTAGCAACCTGCAATTGATGAGTGAGTGATAACTGATGAGGTACAGCTGCTTGGAGAATAGACTCCGGTCAGGTACCCTTGAGCAGAATGTAGAAAGGCAGAAAAGCCACAAATCTCCAGGACTGGTGCTTTCTGTACCCACTCAGCTCTGTCTCATGACCATGAGTATTTCATGTATACAGTGCTTTGGAGATATGTGGACGCTTGGGGACCCCCCCAGGACCTCTATTGTGTTATTGACATGCATCTTTTGCGAGTGCTTGTTTCATGTCCTTTCTTAACGTTGAATTGGTGCTTGGTGAAGTCCATTGTGTTTCATGAGTTCAGTGGTCAGTGTGAACCCCAGACCCTTGCTGTCAGTCCAGCAGAGCACACAGTGGGATCCTAACCCCGTTCTCAAAAAAGGGAAACTCGCCTGTCCAAGATTGCATCATTGGCTAGGTTGTCATTACCCTATTCCTCCTAACAGAATTCCTCCAGGTTGAGTGCTCCCAGGGAAGGCAGATCCAGCCTCAGTTCGGTCACCTGCCAAAGTAGTCACATTGTTCTTGCTGGTGAGGCTTGATCGGTAGGCGTTTGATCAGTGAGACAAAAGACCAGTGCCATCCAAGAGACAAGAGGCCCTCAAGAGTTCCCGGGGAAAGTAGTTCTGTCTTTTTCAGAAACAGGCCATGGAAGAGATGGTGTCTTTATGTGTCAGGGCATTGCTAGGTCTGAATGGGATAGCAGGTGTCCCTTATGGCCAAGATGGAGCCATCCTGAGGGCTAAGGTGGCAGAGTAGGAAGACTCTTCTTCATGTGATCACTGAGCTTCTGATTGTGACCAACCCAGAGTTGTGCCACTACCAAGCTTCTTATATGCAATAATAGATTTCCTTATTATTTCAGCAAATTTGGGTCACTGACTTCTCCTGTAGCCAAGGACACCCTAACTCACAGAGCCAGTAAGTGGTGGAACCAAGGAGCTATGGGCTTACCCCACTCCTGGGAGAGTACTAGGCAGGAACACTGGCCACACAGGGTCATCCATATTGTCATGGAATAATCTGGTCTAGAGACAGAGTTGCCTCAGGCACCAGAGACAGAGAGTTACCATGACTCAGCACTGAGTCAATGAAGGTAGGACTGCTCAGTTTCACCAAGCCAGGCCTCTCTACTATCATGAGTTGGCAATGAACCGGCGAGCCTGGGGTCGTCTAACAGCACCAGGTTTGAAAATTCCCCTATACAGTTTATTTGGGGAGAAATATTGACATAATATGAAAGCCTATGTGTACATGAAAGTTGGGCAGGGGAATTCAAAATGTTTGGGCTCTAAAAATCTTAACCCCTGGGGACTTTGGAGGTCCCTCAAGTCACACCGAGGAGATAACTGTCCACTCCATTTATAACATGGGCCAGCTCTGAGTAGGGAAAAACATTTGTCCATATCCTAGGATGAGGTCCTGATTATATCATTGGCTTATATCTTGAAAACAAAAACACAGCATTGGGTCTCATTGAAAATCAGATGCCAGAGGTGGAAGTGGTTTTTCACAGGAACAAAACTGGTGTTTTCAGGAACACCAGTGAGGTCACAGGGCGATGAGTTGAGTCAGTTGTTTCGGACACGTCCATAATTGACTTCCATGTCTCCTGTATCCTAAGATGCATAATCCATGTCTCCCAACATGGGGCTGAACTTCCGACTCCTCTCCTTTGGAAGACCAGGCTAATTGGAGACAGTCTTAGCAGTCGCTCAACGCTGGCATAGCTTCCTGAGAACATGAATGATCTATTTCTCGGGGAAGCTCTGCAAATGAGGGTAGTTGCCCAGCTGCCTTGAGGTTGTTCAGGGCAGCGGGTCTGTGAGCAGGTTCCAAGGGCAGATGTGCTCACTTGCAGGGTCTCCGTCTTCAGCAGACACTGACTGAGGGGAAAGGGGTGACGGAGAGAGGAATTTAAAAACTTTTTTTCAAATGCTTCTGCGAGGCAGAAAACGGCTCTATAACTACAAGTCGCTGTAGGGTTTTCTCTCTCTCTTTTTTTTTTTTTGGTCTTTCTTTTATGCCATGGTTTTATACGCACATAAATAGACATACAGACGAGGTCAAGGAAGTTCCTCAGACACTCTTCTGCCTTTCTTTATTATGCTGCAGTCAGCTAAGGTATCTTTCCAGGCCAGCAATCAAATTAAATAACCTGAGTATCCATGAATCACACCTATAACTTGCACCACTTAGAACTGTCTGCAGGTCTCCTTATAATGGCTATGAAACAGATCTTTCTCTTTACTGGCATCTCCACTTGACCAAGTAGTGCTTTCCTCCTGGCATTTACCTTTTTTGAAAGACTTCCTTAGCGCTTGGGACGAGGTAGATTGTTGGGCATTTCATCACCTTGTCGAGGCAAATGAAAGCAAATCCGTGTGCAAAGGTTGCAAATCTTAAGTGATGCCCTCTCCACAGCTGAAACCACAGGATCTTGGCCTGGCCCTAAAACTTTTACTTATAGTCTATATATTCAGGCCAAAGGAAAAGGAATCGAGATTTCATCGCATACCTACAATGAACCAGGCACATGTGGTATAAGGTCTTGCAAATAATTTTCAAGAGAGAGTTCACTAGCCAGAGAAGTTAAATAACTTGTACAAGATAAATAACGCAGAGAATGCGTAGGTACCGCATGGAGCACTTTTTTATGAATTATCTCATTTAACTTATACAAACCTAAGCAATAACTGCTCGACTCATTCCCATTTCCCAAGTGATGACTTGGAGGCTTACAGAGATCACGTGGCTTGCCTAGAGCGGTGGAAGGGCCAGATGTGGACCTAGACCTCTAATGGCAGGGCCACTGGTTCCCCCTGGGTCCCTTTACAACTCTTAAAGGAAAAGAGCCCAATCCCAGCCACTGTGTCTGACTCCTGCAGTCGGGCTCCTTCACTGCATCATACCGCCTCTCAGAAAGAGGATAATGCTATTGTTTAGGAAATCGAGACATACTGAACATTTGGTAGACAAATTTCAGGCATTGGCTCTTAAGGGGTGAAATGGACATGTGCGGCACATGGAGCCTTCCACACCCTCCCCTTCTATTCCACTGTTTCTGTTCCCTGCCCCAACTCCACCTCAAAAAAAGAAGCCCTAGCATTGGAAGAGACTGGAGAAAGAGGCATGACTCGTCGGGACTCACGCCTAGCCCAGGAGCCAAACCATTATTGCAAGCCTTAGTCTTAGTCGGCAGGAAGTGATGGTTCTTGAGCTCTGTCTGAGGATCGGCATCACCTGTACAGCTTGTTTAAAACATAAAACCACACCCCAGGCTTCATGCCAGATTCCCCAGTCAGAGTCTCCAAGGTGGACCACAGGCATCTATACTTTTTTAAAAATTTCCAGCCGGACTCAGTGGCTCAGTCTGTCATCCCAGCACTTTGGGAGGCCAAGGCGCATGTATTGCCTGAGCCCACAGGTTCAAGACCCACCCAGGCAGCTTGGCAAGACCTCGTCTCTACAACAAATCAAAAATTAGCCGAGTGTGGTAGCACGTGCCCGTGGTTCCGGCTACTTGGAAGGCTGAGGCGGAAGGATCGCCGGAGCCCAGCAGGTCAAGGTGGTAGCCCAGCAGGTCAAGGTGGTAGCCGGGATTGTGCCACTGCACTCCAGCCTGGGCGACAGAGTGAGACTCCAACTCAAAAAAAAAAAAAAAATTCCCCACGTTTTTGGGTGACTTTTTTCCTGAATACATTCGCATTATTTGAATCTTTCAAAATGCAAAGAAAATCAACTACTCTTCTCTAAAATCAAATAAATATGTAGCAGTGTGGTGAGTACGTACAGTGTGGCTGATTCCCAAGCTTACCAAGTTCCTCTGACATGTGACCAGACTCGAGATCTCCTACTGCGGTTCTGTCTATTCATTCCAGGATGTTTCTGCTCAGAACTCTGACCCATTGCTTCTATTAAGCCTTTTCATGAAAATCAAAGAAGTAGTGTCTACCCTGACAAGGGAGACCAAAGAAAGAGAAAAGGCCTCTAATAAAAGTGAATTAAGATGCAGCTTAAAGTACAGGAAAGGGCACAGGCTTTGAAGTTTAAAAAGCACTGGGTTTGGCTCCCACTCTGCACTTCTTGCTGGCTCAGTATTCTTGGAGAAGTGGCTTAATTGCTCGGAGCCTCACTTTTTCTAGCTATACTCTAGAGATAATAATTTCTGTTCTGCAGAGCCATGGCAAGAATTAAACACAATCGTGCATGCAGCATGCCTAATGCATACTCAGCACCAACAAATGGTAGTTATTATTATCGTTAATTTCATTGTTACCAAAACCAATTTTTCTTAGTGCTACCGTCCTTCACTTCTAAAGGAATGAGTGAGAGAGGAAGAAAAGACATCTCAGGAACCTTTCAATGACAAGAAAGGGACAACTTACAAGATCTTCAAGTACAGAAAGTACTACAGGTCACTGCAGAGACTTCTCCAAGCTTCTGGAGAGCTATTTGATCCGTCTTTTATGATGTGAGTTCACAAGGCAAGACTCCCTGTTCCTCCCATAGCTGGTCTAAGGCCAAGTACAAGGGTAGCACTCAATAGCACAATTTTATCTCCTCTTTCTTTTGAGAGCCGCCTTGAGAAAAGAAAATCAACCACTCTGCAGGTAACTTTATGGGAGAAAAGCAGCATCAAAAACTGTAAGGTGCTTGTTTAACTTCCCAAAGAAAGCGGCCTTGGGATCTTTTCACGTTCTGTGGCATGTGTAGAATCAAATCGTCCCAACAGAGAATGCAGTGGCATCGGAGAAAGGCAAGGGTCTAGCTTCTCCATGTGGATTATCAGTGGGAACTTGGCTGCTCAAGTCCTCTTGTCAAAATCATGACAAAAGGAAGATGTCCAGGGAGCTCCTGCTGGAGGCAGATTCGGAGGCAATCACTCTGACAGATGCCAGTGGGTTCCAGGAGCACCTGTGGAAAGCCAGCGTTAAATAGCAGGGAGAGGAAGCAATGGGGAGGGAACCACAAGAAAAACTGCCAGACGAAAAACAGGCGAAGCCGGGCTCGGTGGCTCAGCCTGTCATCCCGCGCCTTTGGGAGGCTGAGGTGAGTGGATTGCCTGAGCCCGCGGGTTCGAGACCCGCCTGGGCAGCAAGACCTCATCTGTACAATCAATCAAAAAATCAGCCGGGCGTGGTAGCGCGCACCTGTAATTCCAGCTACTCGGAAGGCTGAGGCGGGAGGATCGCCGGAGCCCAGCAGGTCGAGGCTGCGGTGGCCGGGAGCGGCCACTGCACTCCAGTCTGGGCGACGGAGTGAGACTCCAACTCAAAAAAAAAAAAGAACAGGCGAGCTTCTGTAAAAACGTCAAGCAAATGGTTGCACAAACGGAAAGTGGCAGTCAACCCGTCTGCCACGGAGCCGTCCTCACAGCCAAAGGGACCCTTGGCCCTGCAGCTCACTCTCCAAGACAATGGAAATCTCAACTGCCCGGCCAGCTGTGGCACCTCCAGGTTTTGCTGCCGGGCACGTGGACTCAGCAAAGCTCGCCGGCCCCCAGCTGTCCCCTGTTCTCTCTTCTATTTGTTTAGACCAGCTCAGGCACCAGAAGCGGGTTCATCTGAACACAGAAATGTTCAACTTTCAGGGCAGGCCACCAGGGGCGGGTAGCCTTTTTGCATACGGGTCTGGGGGAAGCATGCTTGGCTCAGAAATGACTAACAGACCCCAGGAGGAAAGACTGGACATCAGGGAAGAATGAAGGAAGGAGTGAGAAGGAGCTCACAGAGAGAGAAGAGATTGGGAGTGAGCCCTCTGCTGTGACATTTTTAATAACCTTTCACGCATGCCCCCTCTTATTGATCTGGTGTGCAGGCACCAGATGGTGCAAATACGGGAAAGGCGGTGCGAGGCTGAAAGGGCACATCGCAGAAAGCCAGGGCACAGCCAGGAGAGAGCAGAGAGACCAGAAGGCCAAGGTCCAGCACTTCCAAAGCTTTCCAAGAAAAGTCTTTTTCTGCCGGACCCTCGAGCTGCCTTCCCAGGCTGCTGGGACCGCAGCACCTTGCACCCTGTGTGAATGCACAGGCCAGTCGCCTGTGACCTTCAGGAATCCCATCCTTTCCACTTCCTGTTTGTTTCTCAGAAGAAGGGGCAAGTGGGGCGGCTGCCTGCGCTCTTTTGATCTGCAACGTGGTTTCACAGCTAGGATAATTTTTGAAATATCTCTGGCATTTTGGACCTCCCATTTGGGGGTTTTCCAAAAGTTTTATGGGCTTTATTTTTCTGTGGTCTTGGCTCCAGGAAAAGCGGAGGGAAGTGTCACGTCAGGAAGAAGGTTGTGATGTGGAAGAAGCCCCCCTGTCAGACAGGAAGGAGGAGGAAGACACAGTCCTGTGGGCTCCAGAAGGAAACCGAAGAGAGGACAGAAAGGGAAAGAGAGGCGCTCTCTCCTCTCTCTTCCACCCTCTTCCCTTTTCTCCTTCACTTACGAGACCAGGTCTGACACCTACAGAAAAACTCTGAGAGAATTCTGGAAAAACAAAGCTCAGCTTGGGCTCCCCCTGGCACTGCCAGAGCCCTTAAGGAATTACCACATACAACATGACACCTACCGAGCCACAGGTTGGAGATGTCAGCGTGACAAAGCGAGTCAAAAGAGGGCGAAAGCCACCCTCCGCTCCCCAGAGCCAAGGCTGGTGTAGAAAAAGGCCCTCAGCGTCTCATGGGCCTAGAGAAGGTCACCGAGAGCAGACGGGACTCGGAAAGACCAGGACCGGCCAGCTCAAGAAAAGCCCACCAAAACACACACTCCCTACCCAGGAGCTGTAAAGTGGACCGAAGAAGGAAGGACCCTACTTCAGAAGGCTACAAAGTGGTAGCCAACCCCATGCCTAAAGAAAGACCAGCACTAGGCCCCCTGACAAAGTCAGAAACTAGATTCTGCCACCACCAGAAACCGGATGGGGGAGGGCACCAGCCCCGGAAGTCAGCCCGGAACTGAAAGAGCTGTGGAGCTATCAGGAGTGAATCACAGCCCCCACCCCCCCAAAAACAGACACTGTCATTCTCATCTCGGTGGTCAGCAGCACCAGAATTCCAGTTTTAAACGACACCAGCCACACCGTATTGGAGATCCATAAAGGACACCAGGACAGCAACATGTCTGAGCCCTTATACAAGGGGAGATACCCCAAAACGCCGGAATCATCTTTTGGAGGGGGGGCCCTTGTAGTCCAGGTTTTCCCCACTAGGCGAGGGCTCTAGGAACCCGTCGGCACCAGTGGACCCACTGATGGTGTTGGGAGAGGCTGCGCTCGGCTTCAGTGAATTTTGTTTCGGAGGTTCCTTCAACACGTTTGCCCATTTCATAATGGGTGACTTGCAAGGGCACACGCTCACACCGTGTGGTGCGTTTGGCAGTTTTTGACCAAAAATCGATGACCCTGGGCCCCACCCTCCCGAGTCACCCAACGTCATCTCATCCCAAGCAACACTTAAGGGAAACGTTTTGCCGATGAGGAAGAGGTGAAGCAAAAAGCAGCAGAAGCATTAAAAGCCATCAAAACCGACAAATTCAAAAACTGTTTTGAGCAGTGGAAAAAAGCATCTTGATGGGTGTGTTGCACCAAACGGAGAGGACTTTGAAGATGACTGAAGTTTAAACATGTGAGAATAAGTGCATGACTTTTTATCAATAAAGGCCAGGGATTGGTTTGGTTTGGTTTTGTTCTGGCCCCTCTCATTCATTGTTGACGTGAGCAGAGCCTAACTGGAACCTTGCCCACAATAATGTACAAGGCTGCTTGTCTTCAAAAGGTCCCACTCACAGCCCCTCTGGTTCTCCTTCATTCATGGCAACAGGTGACCCTTCCCTGCAGAGGATAATGGAAATAAACCCTTTCTTTCTAAGAGAAGAGCACTTGATAACACATGCACACAGGTCGAGAAGACCCAATTTTTCTGGACAAAGGTCTAGAAAGCAGCAATGTCATGTCTATAATTGGATCATGCTTTACATTGGACTGTGCTTTATATTAGTGGAAAACTCTGAGATAAAATAAACTAACCCTCCCTATCCTCTGTCAGGACAGCACTGGGTCAAGCGGAGATGTTTAAGAATTTACTGGAGCCAGGTTTGGTGGCTCAGCCTGTAACCCCGCGCCTTTGGGAGGCTGAGGTGAGCGGATTGCCTGAGTCCACAGGTTCGAGACCCGCCTGGGCAGCAAGACCTCATCTCTACAATAAATCAAAATGAGCTGGGTGTGGTAGCGCGTGCCTGTAGTTCCAGCTACTTGGAAGGCTGAGGCGGAAGGATCGCCGGAGCCCAGCAGGCCGAGGCTGCAGTGGCCAGGAGTGGCCACTGCACTCCAGTCTGGGTGGCAGAGTGAGACTCCAACTCAAAAATAAAAAATAAAAAGATGGCGATGGTTCGGCGTGGTCTGTGAGACCCTCTGAGAAAAAGAACACTCATAAAGACCCTAGCTGTCTCCCAAGGGCTGCAGCTCCCATCTTCCACAGCCTGCTCTTCACAGGGAGCTCAGCCGCCACCGTGACCCACCACCCGCCGTCCCTACTCAGATATCACTGCGGTCCGGGCAGCTCCTGCAGTCACGGATGCAGCCGCTGCGGTCATTCCCAGCTCATACCTGAAGTGCCCCACAACTTCAGACCGTGAAGCCCCCGCAAGCGGGAACTTCTGAGATCCCCGCTGCCCGGCTGCTGCTGCCACTGCCACACCACGCCCCTAGCCTGGATAAAGGCCTGTGGAACTTCCCCGGTGAAGATGCCGTGGCAGGTTGCGGTTCCGTCGCAGGCTCCCTCCCCTCTGGACTGTAGCACGGGATAGCACCACCTGCTGGGGAACCGAGGTAATAACATCAAAACGGGAATGGCAGAGGCTCATCCTGCTTGAAAAATGGAAAAAGCCAGATCTCAGTGATAGACTGGGCAGGGGTCCCATATCTGAACTGTTCTTCACAGCAGGCCAGGGGCAAGTGACCCTAACTGTGAAAATTCTACCAGCCTGCAAAGACAGCTAGAAATCAGAGCTGAAAGGACACTGGACTTAAAGGAAAAGTCTCAGAGTGTGCTTGGCTGGTTCTGTTAGTCTACTGACTTTAATCTATCGCCCCCTCACCTTTTTTTCCTCTCTTTTTTTTTTCTTTTTTCTTTTCTCCCCACCCCCTTTCCTTTTTTCTTATTTCTCTGTAAATTCCACATTGGTATAAAGGAATAGCACACCAATAAGAAGGTTGATCAATGTGTACGTTAGCATCACTGTATGTTTTAGATTTTTATATGGTTGTTAGTTAGTTTTCAGTTGTGGTTATTGTTTTTCTTTATATTTGTTTCAGTCTTTGTGTTTCTTTTCACTTACCAGTGGGTACACTCGACTGTTTTCCCTCTCACCCCTCTCTCTCTCTCTCCACCCCCCCCCCCAATGCCTGCTCCACTTTCTCCCCTCTGTTAACCTCATTTTGCTTTCAGGGAGTAAACCTACAACCCCACTGCATGGACAGACTCCAAGGCAGTGGGAAGTGGGTTTCAGACTATCCATATGGCTGTTGGCGAACACCAGGATCTGCAGAGAGATTTTGAATCACAGCTCCCCCCTTAATTAAATCCCAAAACTACAAAAAGGACTGCCCTCAACCCACAGTCCAACTCCAGAACTGAACAAAGCAAGAGGAAATACATTAGGAAGAATAGGAGACTGAACAAACAGAAGTAAAAGAAACCCCTTCATGCCTGAAAAACAGAATTAAAGAAGACGGGGAAGTGAAGGGAAGGGAAAAGTAGGGAGGGAAAATCTGCAAAAATGAAGAAAACCCAAAAGAAGAACACAGGGCTCACACAGACCCCTGGGAGGTCAGACACCGAGAAAACAGACCTCGGAACACAAACAATGAAGAGCCCCCAGAATGACTGGTCACAAGCAACAAACCCAGACATCAAGGCATTAATAGAGAGAATTTTAAAAATTGAGGAGCGACAAGAGGAAAATAGGAAGGAGCTGATGACAGAAATAACAGCAGTAAAGAATACTGTGCTTGGAAGGCTGAGGCAGAAGGATCGCCGGAGCCCAGCAGATTGAGGCTGTGGTGGCCATAAGCAGCCACTGCACTTCAGTCTGGGTGACAGAGTGAGACTCCAACTCAAAAAAAAAAAAGAATACTGTGATGGAAATAAATAACAAACTAATTAGCATGGAAAGCAGAATTAGCCAAGCAGAAGAAAGTATCTCAGAACTTGAAGACCAAAATACAGACCTAACCCAAACTGTTAAAAACATAGAAAAGAAGCTTAAAAAGTCAGAACAAAACCTTCAGGAGATGAATGATTACTACAAGAGCCCCAATCTAAGCGTAATTGGCCTTCCTGAGGCAGAGAGAGAGTCAGAGGTCACACTGGAACAAACATTTCATGAAATCATTCAAGAAAACTTCCCTCATCAGTGATGTAAAAATTCAAGCACAAGAGATTCAGAGAACCCCTGCAAAACAACAAATGAGAAGACCAACTCCCAGACACATAATGATTCACCTAAACAAAGTAGCTATAAAAGAAAAAAATCCTAAAGGCAGCAAGAGACTACCTACCAGGGAAGACCAATTAGAATAGCAGCAGATTTATCCACAGAAACCCTTCAGGCTAGGAGAGCCTGGAGTCCTATCTTCAAAGTTCTAAAAGATAAACAATTTCAACCAAGAATAACCTCCCCAGCCAAACTAAGCTTCATTAGTGAGGGAGAATTGAAATCTTTTCCAGATATCCAATCCCTAAGAACCTACGCTGCCAAGAGACCACCTCTACAAGAAACACTTAAGAAAGTACTGAACACAGAAGAAAAAGAAAAAAGAACAACAACATTCTTCACAAGAGTACAGGCAAAAGATTAAAAACACACATGAACAAACTCCAAAACCAAAAGAAATACAACAAACAAACAGGAACAACTCTGTAAGAACCTTATGACAAGGATCAACTCTTGCATTTCAATTATTAGCCTAAATGTGAATGGACTAAATGCACCACTGAAAAGACATAGAATGGCAAAATGGATAAAATATCATCAGGCTGTTGCCTTCAAGAGACTCACCTCACTAGAAAGGACACCCACAGACTCAAAGTAAGAGGATGGAAAACAAACTTTCAGGCGAATGGAATACAAAAGAAAGGAAGAGTAGCGATCTTAATTTCAGACAAAATACCCTTCAAGCTATTAAAAATCAAAAAAGATACAGAAGGCCACTGCATAATGATAAAAGGCTCAATCCATCAACAAGAAATATCCATCTTAAACATATATGCACCCAACATAGGAGAGCCAACTTTGATAAAGCAGCTTCTATGTAAACTCCAAAAAGATATCAATTCTAACACTATCATAGCTGGGGACTTCAATACCCCACTCACAACCCTAGACAGATCATCAGGACAAAAAATCAGCAACGAGATTCGGAACCTCAATGTGACTCTTGACCAAATGGACTTAATTGATACCTATAGAACATTTCATCCAATGACCATAGAATATACATTCTACTCATCACTGCATGGAATGTACTCTAAGATCGACCACATATATGGCCATAAATCAAGCATAAGCAAATTTTAAAAGATCAAAATTTTACCATGCACCTTCTCAGACCACAGTGGAATAAAAATAAACATCAACACCAACAAGTTTCCCCCAAAACCCACAAAGACATGGACACTAAACAGCATAATGCTAAACAACTCCTGGGTGAATGATGAAATCAAAACAGAGATTAAAAGATATCTGGAAACAAATGAAAATGAAGAAACATCTTACCAAAATCTCTGGGATGCCATGAAAGCTGTAGTAAGAGGGGAATACATATCTCTACAAATGCACATGAAGAAAATGGAAGGATCACAAATTAACAGCCTAATAAGCCACCTAAGGAAGCTAGAAAGACAGGCCACCGAAACCCTAACTTCAGTAGAAAAATCCAGATCACCAAAATAAAAGCCCAAATCTGGGACATAGAAGAAAAAGATAATACAAAAAAATCAATGAAACAAAAAGCTGGTTCTTCGAAAGGATAAACAAGATCGATGGCCCCCTAGCTAGACTGACCCAGAAAAAGAGAGAAAAAGCCCAAATAAACACAATCAGAAAAACAAAAGATGAAATCACATCTGACCCTGAAGAAATACAAAAGATCATTAGAGACTACTATGTACACTTGTATGAAAACAAACATGAAAACCTTAAGGAAATGGAGGACTTTCTGACATCACACAACCCGCTAGGTTGAAACAAGAAGAAATCAAGACCGTAAGTAGACCAATAACAATCAAGGAAATTGACTACGTAATAAGAAAACTACCTACAAAAAAAAAGCCCTGGACCAGATGGATTCCCAGCAGAATTTTACAAGACATTTAAGGAGGAGCTGATCCAATCCTACTGAAGGTATTCCAGGCAATTGAGAAAGATGGAGCTCTCCGCAAATCATTTTATGAAGCTAACATCACATTGATACCCAAGTCAGGTAAAGACCCAACAAAGAAAGAGAACTACAGGCCAATATCTTTGATGAACATAGATACTAAAATTCTCAACAAGATCCTAGCAAACCAGATTCAACAACACATCTCAATCATCATCCATCATGACCAAGTAGGCTTCAGCCCTGGGATGCAAGTCTGGTTCAACATTCGTAAAACCATAAATGTAATTAAATGCATCAACAGATGTCAAAACAAAAACCACATGATTATATCATTAGATGCAGAAAAAGCTTTTGATAAAATCCAGCACCCCTTCTTGATAAAAAACCTTGAACATGTAGGCCTACATGGGACATACCTCAAAATAGTAAAAGCTATCTACGAGAAACCCACAGCCAACATACTCCTAAAGAGGCAAAAATTGGAAGCATTTCCCCTGAAAACTGGACCAAGACAAGGATACCCACTCTCAGCCCTCCTGTTCAACATAGTATTGGAAGTCCTGGCTAGAGCAATCAGAGAAGAGAAGGCAATCAGGGGTATCCAAATAAGAAAAGAGGAAGTCAAGTTATCTCTCTTTGCAGATGACATGATTGTGTACCATGAAAACCCAAGAGAATCTGTCAGAAAGCTCCTTACACTGATAAAGGACTTTGGCAAAGTCTCAGGGCATAAAATAAATGTGCAAAAGACAATAGCATTTCTTTACACCAATAATTAACAAACAGAAACTCAAATAAAGAGCACAATTTCATTCACAATACCCACAAAAAAATGAAATACCTTGGCATCTTCCTAACCAGAGACGTGAAAGACCTTTACAATGAAAACTACAAAACACTGCTCAAAAAAATCAAAGATGACACAAACAAGTGGAAAAATATCCCATGCTCATGGACTGGAAGAATCAACATTGTGAAGATGTCCATCCTACCTAAGGCAATCTATAGATTTAATGCAATACCTATCAAATTACCAGCAACATTCTTCTCAGACCTAAAAAAAGCAATACAGGAATTCATATGGAAACACAAATGATCAAAAATAGCCAGAACAATCCTCAGCAAAAAAAAAAAAAAAAAAAACCAGGAGGTATCACATTACCAGACTTGAAACTTTACTATAAAGCTACAATAATCAAAATAGCTTGGTATTAGTACAGGAACAGGCATATAGACCAATGGAATAGAATTGAGATTCCAGAAGCAAAACCTCAATTTCTCAACCAACTCATCTTTGACAAAGTCTCCACCACCCACCACTGGGGAGAGGAGAACCTATTCAGTAAACGGTGCTGGAAAAACTGGCTGACCACATGCAGAAGACTCAAACAAGACCCCTATCTATCCCCATACACAAAAATTAACTCTGAATGGATCAGAGAACTAAATGTAAAACCTCAAACCATAAGAACCTTAGAAAATGCAGGATACACCCATATGGAAATTGGAACTGGCATCCAATTCCTGAGCAATACCTGAAATCCACAGGCCATAAGAGATAAGATAGAAAAATGGGACGACCTCATTAAACTGACAAGCTTCTGCAAAGCCAAAGAAACCATCAAGAGAGCAGGGAGACAGCCCACAGACTGGGAGAAAGTATTTGCCAACTCCAGGTCTGACAAAGGTCTAACATTTTGGATCTACAAGGAACTCAAACGTGCTGAAAAGAAAACAACAACAACCCCATTATAAAGTGGGCAAAAGATATGAACAGACACTTCTCAAAGGAAGACATTAGAGCAGCCAACAGACACATGAAGAAATGTTCAACCTCACTAATCATCAAGGAGATGCAAATTAAAACTACAGTGAGATACCACCTAACTCTAATCAGAATGGAAATTATCAATAACTCAAAAAATAATAGATTCTGGAGAGAATGTGGTAAAAAGGGAACACTTCTACACTGTTGGTGGGAGTGCAAACTAGGGCAACCTCTGTGGAAAGCAGTGTGGCGATTCCTAAAAGCTCTAAATATTGACCTCCCATATGACCCCGCAATCCCCTTACTGGGAATATACCCTGAAGAACTCAAATCAAAAAGATACCTGCACACGTATGTTTATCGCAGCATTGTCCACAATAGCAAGAACCTGGAACCAACCATGCTGTCCATCAAAAGAGGACTGGATTAAAGAAATGTGGTACATACACATGATGGAATACTACGCAGTCATAAAAAAGAACAAAATCATGAATTTTGCAGCAACCTGGATGGAAGTAGAGTCTATAATACTGAGTGATTGCTCACAAAACAAAGGTCTGAGTATCATATGTTCTCACTCATGTAGTGGACCTTGAACATCTATCATAATACTATAAGAAAAGGACTGACAGTGGTAGGAAACTATTCGGGGGTAGGGAGGGGAAGGGAGGTGGGACTAATGGTAGTCAATATCTCTCTGGGGATGGGGAGACACCCCTTATCAACAAAGGTGCCTCAATGATGCATATTTGTAAACCTAACCCTTAACTGTACCCCACAATTTTAAAATTAAAAAAAAGAATTTACTGGACAAAAAAATGAGATATATATACCAATAGAATATTATGCAGCCATAAAGAGGGACAAACATATGGACTTTGCAGCAACTTGGATGGATTTAGAGTCGATCATACTCAGTGATCTATCACAGACACAAAGAACAGAGGACCATATGTTCTCATTCATAAGCGAACCTTGAACAATTATCATGATACTCTAAGAAAGGGATTGGCAGTAGTGGGAAACTGCCAGGGGAGGGAGGGGTACACCTCTTCAACAAGAGTACCTGCATAATGAACACTTGCATACCTAACCCTGAATTGTACCCCACATCTTCAAAATAAAAAAAAAATCAAAAAATAAAAGAATTTACTTTTAATTTCTAAATGGATTTGGTATAACTGAGTCCTAAATATTCCCAAACGGTGTGCTCTGGAGAGAAAAGTAGAGTCTTTTGGCTTTGAGGTAAAGGTTCTGGCTGTCTCTGAGTCCCAAGGTATATTTATTAGGCATGGAAATTACATAGACAGAACAGCATCGTCCACAATCCATTCCAACTCTTCCCAGTCTTATGCTCTTTGTGCTGCACTTGAAGCCCCTCCAAGGCCCTGAGAGGTGAGAGAAGTATATGAAAAGGACAGCATGGTCCCACCATCCCTGGACAGTCATCTGTTGGGAACAGGAGCATGGGAAGTCCAGAGAGCCTTCTGTGTGGACCATCCAGAGGGTCTTCTCAGTGCTTCTGTTCTGTTTTGTATAACTGACAAAATTCATCCAACAGCGTGTTCAGTCTCTCCTACGTATAGCTAGGAAAGTCTAACCTTGAAAGAACAAAATAAGAACATTCTCTATATTAGCTTAAACTATCCTTATCAACAACTTCACAGGAAAGTGGTAAAGATGAGTCTGAACAAATCATTGGCTTAACCATTGTATTAGGCAATTTCAGAAAAAATAGCTTTAATATCATTTCTTACAAAAGTTGGGAGGAGACAGCAGCAACCCAGGGCTTCCAGCTTCATTGTAGTGCAATTCAGGGCCCGCGGGGGTTCATACAGCCTGCAGAGCCCAGAGCTTCCTGTTTCAAAATCTTTGTAAACATAATAGATGGCTTTGCAAACATAACTACGAAGTACAGTGTTTATAGACCATTCTTTAAAAATTATTCAAGGATATGTCAACAACCATTCGAACAGAGAATATTTTAGAAAGTCATCTTCCTTTGTTCACAAGATAACTGCCCACCAGTAGGCTTCATCTACATCTCTATAGCCAGGGGCCTTTCTCATTCAGGGAAAAGTTTCAGAGAATTGTGAAAAAAAAAAAAAATCACAAAACATTCTGTGCGGTTTTCAGGAGTAGACCACTTTAGGAAAGCTCTATCTTTGAGGCCACACTGCAGTGAAATACTCAATCCAGAGTCTTAGGGGGAGAGTTTGCTACAGAGGAGTGAGTGCTCCGACCCCATACCTGGGCGCCAAGCAGCTGTGGGTTTTCAGGGTTAAATGTGAGCATCTCAAGGTCAAAGATGTCAAGGACAGCTACATCTCTGAATCCCCTCCACTTAGCAATGTGCCTGACTCATAACAGGTTCTAGAAAAAGGTTAAGTGAGTGAGTGAATGATATTCAACCTAAATATTGCTTTCCCTGTCTATAAAACAGAACAAAAGTTATAAAAAACCAGGTCCTGTCAACCTCAAGGGGTAACCAGGAAGATCAGAAATTAGAACAATAAAAAAAAAAAAAAAAAAAAAAAGCACTGGACCGGATGACTTTCCACCAGAACTCTACAAACCGTACAAGAAGGAGCTGATACCAACCCTATTGAAAGTATTCCAGGCAATTGAGAAAGATGGAACTCTCTGCAAATCATTTTACAAAGCTAACATCACATTGATACCCAAAGCAGGTAAAGATCCAATAAAAAAAGAGAACTACGGGCCAATATCCCTTAGGAACACAGATGCAAACATCCTCAACAAGATTCTAGCAAATAGGATCCAAAAACACATCTCAAAAATCATCCTCCATGACCAAGTAGACTTCATCCTCAGGATGCAGGGTTGGTTCGGCATTCACAAGACCATAAATGTCATTAAATACATCAACAGATGTAAAAACAAGAACCACATGATTATATCATTAGAAGCAGAAAAAACTTTTGATAAAATCCAGTATCCCTTCTTCATAAAAACCCTCAAACACCTAGGTATAGAAGGAACATACCTCAAAAGAGTAAGTGCCATCTGCGATAATCCCACAGTTAACATATTACTAAGTGGACAGAAACTGGGAACATTTCCCCTGAAAACTGGAACAAGACAAGGCTGCCCCCTCTCACCCCTCTTGTTCAACACTGTGTTGGAAGTCGTAGCTAGGGAAATTAAAGAGAAAGAAATCAGGGTATCCAAATAGGAAAAGAGGAAGTCAAGTTATCCCTCTTTGCTGATGAGATGATCCTATACCTTGAAAATCCAAGAGAATCTGTCAAAACCTGCTTGCACTGATAAGACTTTGGCCAAGTCTCAGGGTACAAAATAAATATGCAAAAGACAGTTGCATTCCTATACACCAACAACAAACAGAAAGAGACCCAACTTAAAAGCACAATCACATTCACAATAGCTACCAAAAAAAAGAAATACCTAGGCATCTTTCTAACCAGAGAAGTGAAAGAACTTTACAGTGAAAACTACAAAACTGCTCAAAGAAATCCAAGAAGACACAAGCAAGTGGAAAAATATTACATGCTCAGGGATAGAAAGAATCAAAATCATTAAAATGTTCATCCTACCAAAGGCAATCTAAAGAGACAACGCAAACCCATTAAGTTACCAACATCATTCTCCTCAGATCTACAGAAATTCATATGAAACATCAATGACCATGAATAGCCAAACCAATCCTTAGCAAAAGAAACAAAGCAGGAGGTATCACTTCCAGACTTCAAACTTTACTATAAGGCCACAGTAATCAAAACTGGTATTGGCACAAGAACAGGCATGTATGGAGCAAACAGGATAGAGATTCCAGGAGCAAAGCCTCCATTTCTCAACCAACTCATCTTTCAGAAAGCCTCCAATAACAACCACTGGGGAGAGGAGAACCTATTCAGCAAGTGGTACTGGGAAAACTGGCCGACTGCAGGCAGAAGATTGAAACAGGACCCCTACCTATCACCCTACCAAAAATTAACTCTAAATGGATCAAAAACCTAAATGTAAAACCTCAAACTATAAGAATCTTAGAAAATGCAGGAGACACCCTTATGAAAATTGGAACTGGCAACCAATTCCTGATCAGAATCCTAAGTGCCCATACCATAAGAAATAAGATAGACAAGTGGGACCTCATCAAACTAATGAGTTTCTTCAAAACAAAAGAAACCATCAAGAGAGCAAGGAGACAGCCTACAGAGTGGAAAAATGTATTTGCCAACTGTATATCTGACAAAGGCCTAACGTCTAGGACCTACAAGGAACTGAAACGCGCTGAAAGGAAAAAAGCAAACAGCCCTATTAAAAAGTGGGCACAAGACATGAAGAGACACTTCTCAAAAGAAGATATATGGGCAACCAACAGACACATGAAAAAGTGCTCAGCCTCACTCTTCAGCAGAGAAATGCAAATCAAAATCACATTGAGATACCACCTAACCCCAGTAAGAATGGCCATCATTAATAAAACAACCAACAAAAGATGTTGGTAAGGTTGTGGAGAAAAAGGAACGCCTCTACACTGCTGGTAAGAATGCAAACTAGTGCAACCTCTTTGGAAGACAGTGTGGTGATTTCTGAAAGAACTAGAAATTGACCTTCCATATGACACAGCAATTCCCCTATTGGGAATATACCCAAAGGAATTCAAATCATTCTACAAAAAACATTTCTGCACATGTATGTTTGCTGCAGCTCTAGTCACAATAGCAAAAACATGGAACCAATCATGCTGCCCATCAAAGCTGGACTGGGGGAAAAAATGTCGTACATATACACAATGGAATATTATGCAGTCATAAAGAAGGACAAACATATGAGCTTCACAGCAACTTGGATGGATTTAGAGTCTATCATACTTCGTGATCTACTTCAGAAACAAAGAACAGAGTACCATGTGTTCTCACTCATAAGCAGATCTTGAACAATTATAATACTCTAAGAAAAGGATTGGCAGTAGTGGGAAACTCTCAGGGGAGGGAGGGGCACACCTCATCAACAAGTGTACCTGCATAATCCACGTTTGTATTCCTAACCCTGAATTGTACCCCACATCTTTATAATTTTAAAAAAGAGGGGAAAAAAGTCAATTAGAACAAGGTCGCATTCATTCTTGGGTCTTCTGAGCAGCCTCTCCAGATACCCACTTCTTTATCCTCCAACCTACTTTAAAAATCAGTATTCTGCATCGTAACTCACTCATGAAGTGGTCTATCTTTACTGGAGGACTTGATGTTCTTAGAGGACTAGGGAGAGGCAATGTGTCTCATGCCCCGTACAGTTGCTCAGGGGTTTTCTGGATGAGTCCTGGAGGACACTCCCCTGAGAACCTCTCTCTGAGCCCAAATCCTGGCGGCCACGCCCTGCCAGGGTCTTCAGAAGCCCGGATACCAGTAGAAACTGACTTGTACCTGAGCGCCAATGGTGAGAAATGAAGTTAGACATCTTCATTCGGAAATGTCAGACACCTGAAAGAGACAATGCAGAGTGGGGAAGAGGGGCACAAAAAACATGTAGAATGAGTTTCAGTGCCACAAGGCTCCAGTGCAGAGCTGGGGAGGTTTTGGCTAACTGCTGTGCAGTGCTGAGGGCAGAGGGGCTGGGGCTGTTAGCTGCTAGAGAGGTCTCTGCCTCCCGGCTGTGACGGAGAAGTCTGTCAAGATGAGAACTGCACTCAGACATTTCACGTCTCCACACAACCGTGTCATTCCCAATGTAAGAGTGCCACAAGCAAAGGCATTTGAGAACTCCCTGGATACTGCATAGGCCGGTTGTACCCAGATCTTGAAAATGCTTACCAAGATCTCTGCATTACCTTGATTTCCACAGAGGGAAGACGGTGTAGCATACCCAGGGACTTAGGGGAAAGCACGCTATGTTTGAATATGTTGCTCATCTTCAGCAGAAAAGGTATTTCCAGGCTCCTATTGTCTTTCTTAAAGGAAAAAAAAGGCTTTATCTTTTGTGATTCAACATCAGCTTCTCAAACACGTGGCATTTACAGTGCCAGTTATCCCTTCTGAATCCATGGTAGACATTTCTTACCAGTGACTACACACCAAGATGCAATCATTCAGCCTCAGAATCCTTCTCAACCCGGTGCCTCAGGACTCAGGCAGTCATTCTAATCAAATGATATTCATAATTGAGATTTGCCATCACTGTGCTGGGTACTTCATGCCTCACTAGCCTAAGCTCCTACTGGTGTTCATATGCAATTGATATTTTTTTCTGCCCTCTCTCCTGATAATAGACCCTAATCTTCTTTAAGAAACCGCCCAATCGCCACATGTCAAGTTTAAGTGGTTCCGGTGCAATATTCAACCCCTTTTTCTGGATATGGACACATGAGCAAGGTCCAGCCAATCAGAACATTGAATCCTCCTGCCCAGAGAGATTAGTCCTGGGAAGCTCATGGGTTCTAACATCGTCCAAGAAGACTCAATCTCAAGACTTAAGCCAGAACAATCAAGAAAAAGGAACTTATTACATCTGGACCTGGGCTTGTAAAACTGTAAGCCTGGAACCAAAGGGAGACAACCTCCCTAAGGGTGAAACCAAGCAGAGGACATCCGAGATGGGTGAGAGGGCATTTGGGTCCACATGAGTCAAGACATCCTTCAATTCTTTGTCTTCTGATAGTCTGGAAGCCTGCTCTCCCTTTCCACTTTTTCAGTTGTATGAGGCAATACAACTCATTTTTCAAAAGCAACTTAAGCCAGGTTGATTGAGTTTCTGGCACTTGTAACTGAAGCAGTCCCAATGGGTAATGGTACACTCATGCCCTTTCAACATGATGGGTTTTTGGTTGGTAATGGACTCCAGCAGGAGTGAGATAATACAAAACCTCCAGGATCTACCCTACATGGGGTAAGTCGAGGCACATTTGTTAAAGGTCAGGACCGCATCCGTACACCTCACTTGCAGAAAGTCGGTGCCCACTCCACACACATCGCTGTCAGAGAAAGTCGTCGCAGAAGGACCATTACAAAAAAGAGGCATTTTTGCAGGTGGAGGCCTTTCATCATGGGTGTCTCAGAGCTACTCAGTGGTGCAGTTCCTGGGTACAAACGAGCCCTATGGGTTACAAGCCTGGCACTGTAGCTGGGCTTTGGCAACCCCATCTTCACAGAAAGCCCAGGACTTGAACATCACACACAGCGTTGATCTAAACTACTTGCCCAGGCCCACTGCTTGAACCGCAATTCATTCTCCTCCTGAAATTCCTGGTTGAGCCCTCCCTTACACCTTTCATTTCTGCCCTACTTCATTCTTCAACACCATCTTTTTTCCACCATTGTGACTCCCCCATAGCCTTAATTTGACTCTCCCTCCAACTCTGTAGACATAGGGTTTGGCCCAGCTGTGGGACACCCTTCTGTGGTGAAAAGCCTCCACTGAGCTTATCCTAGCTCCTTAAAAAGGATCTCGACCCAGGTCCACGACTGTCTAATTCCTTCTTGGAGGCTGCGGTGTCTGTATATGAAAGCAAGTTGAGGGTTCCTTGCAGATGTCATTGAGTTTGCTTCCGACGGTTGGATCAGAACTCTTGTTATCTATTATCATAGAAGCCATTAAAAAATGCCAACATCCTCCCTGTCTGTGCAACATTGAGGGTTAAAATATTAACCAGAAGTAATCAGAGATGCATGATTCAGAATTGAGACATTCTGAGCACCGATGCCAAGAAAGCACACATATTTCAAATGTTAAATCCCTATTCTTTTCCAAGGAGCTCACATCTCAACGATCACATCAAAGAGACGTTTGGGCTTGATTCTTGGCATGGGTAAAGAGAAACAAAAGAGTGCAATTTAGCTCCCACTGTTAATAGCAGATGCCCCCTTCCGGATGTTTTGTCAAAACCACTTAACGAACACATGTGTCTCTCTCACTCCTGGCTCTATCACTCTCCCAGTTTCTGCTGGAACACATTTCATGCCCAGGAGAAAACACATCAGCGAGAGAAAGACTTCAGCATTTCTATAAACAAAAACCACTCTAGCAAATTCCACAGAGAATTGTTTTCTTTCACATGAGAGCCCAACTTTTAACAGCTTTCAGGGAACTTTTGAAAATGTATTCATTTTTAGGAATTGATTTCCACCAGGATACAAGAAACTTATAAAGAACCAACTATATAATTTTTCTGTCCTTGGAAACTACGTGTGCAATTACAAAACTATTTCTGGTGGTGATAAGACTTTTGCCCAATGCAAGGTATTTTCTTTATCACAGTTCTAAACTTCCAAACAGCTAGTACACAGAAATCTTCCTGCTTCCCTCTATTACCACCTCCCCTTCTGCTCATAAGTAAGCGCTCTAGGTGCCAGGTCCTTCAAGCTGAAGAGTGGCTGTCAGTACCTGTCACTATCTCTACTATCCTAGTGTTCCCTTATGGCAGAAAGCCAGGCTATAGTTCCCAGACTGTCAACAGCATGGTCCCTTTGTTGAATTTTCCAATAAGCGGCACTCATGAAAGCTCTGTAATAGGGGAAAAAACAGAAGCCATCATTATTCTAACATCGGCAGGCAAGCATGAGGCACTGCAGCTGCTTCTAGAAACTTCCATATGAATCACACCCTTGGGTGATGAGCAGCTAAGATTATCAACAGCTCTTTCCTGTGCCTATCTCCCTGGTGTCCACTGAGTCCTGCTCAATGGTTATGAGTCTGGAGCCAGCGCAAGGCGGTGAAGGTGAAACTTAAGGATAGCCACATCCTCTTGTAAGTGAAAGGTCTAAAGGAGGACATCACAGCGTCTCCACGCAAGAAAGGCTGACCTCGTCAGAGGGAGGAGGAGGGGCTTCTTCTTCCAGCAAAGAAGGCTCAGCACAAAATAAAGATTTGAAATAGCAGCTTCATCAGATGTGAAGTATCAGCTTCATCACACAGACATACCTATCCCGATCCTCAGGTCTTGCTCTTTCTCAATCAGTACGTAAAAGATGCAGCCAGGCTGTGAAGTCAACCTGAGTTATAATATCACAACCGGATGGATCAGACTTTGCCTGAAAGGAGAGATGGTCAACAGTCATGATTCATGAGCCATAATCAATGGTTTGGCTACACGAGTGAAGATTTCAAAGGAGATGGAGGAAAGAAAGGATAGCAAGTGATTCTGAGGAAGAGGTGGGGGATAAACCTGTCAGAAGGAGTGCAGAGTGTGGAGATATCTACAACTCTTTACCAAAGGACACCAATTGCAGAAGCTGGTCTTGGTAATCAAGCAGAGAAGACAATGGATTTGAGACCAGTCCACCTCTTTCCCCAGCTATTCCAGTGTCTGCTCAATGGACTCCCAAGCAGTGTGGCCAGGACTTGGACTGATATTATCCTTCAATTCAAGAGTGCACATCTCTGCTGCTATTACCATTGCCAAATGTCCCACCTGCCAAAATCAGAGATGGAAATCATGGTCATAATATGGCATCATTCCCTCGAGAACCAGCCAGACACCTGGTGGCAGTTATATTGGGTCCCTTCTAATGAAGGGTCAGCAGTTTGTCCTCACCAGAATTGACTTACTCTGGATTTGGATTTGCCGTCCCTGTCCCTGATGCTCCTGCTGGGAGATATCCCTGAACTTACTGAATGCCTTTGTTGTTACTGTAACATTGCTTCCACACAACATTGCTTCTCACAAAGAAGTCCATTTCGATAGAATGAACAAGGCAATGGACCTGTGCCCCTGGCATGCATGCTTCTTACCATTTTCCCCATCACACAGAAATCACTGACCTGCTTGAATGTTTCAGTGACCTGTTAAAAACTCAGTTATGGCACTGGCTCAGAGACACCACCATGCAGAATTGGGAAGCAATCCTATAAAGTGCAGCATGTGCTGTGAACTGGAAACTGATAAAGGACTGCATTTCTCTGACAGTCAAAATATAAAGATGGGAGATCCAAGCAATGAAAGCAAGAGTGGCCACCCTCACAGTAACTCCTATGACAAACTTGCAAGATTTTTCTTCATGTCTCCATACCTTTGTGTGCTGGTTTAGGGGCTCTTTGTTTTCAAGGCAATAATGCTTTCACTAAGGAACACAATGTTAATTTCATTGAACATAAGCTGAAATGGCTATCCAGCCATCCACTAAACAAAAGGACAAAGAAGATGGTTACTGTAGCACCTTTCATAATATTTCCTGACTATAAAGGAAAAATAGAGCTGCTGTTAAACAATGAGGGCAGAGAAGAATATATCAAGAAGCCAGAATATTCCCTGGGAGAACCTTGTAGTGATTCCATATCCAATGGCTAAAGTTATTGGATACTGACTACTCAGTACTGCCAAGGATATAGGCTCTTCAGGAAGAAAGATTCAAATCATTCACCAGGCAAAGAGCTTTAATCAGCTAAAGTGATGGTTGAAGGCAAAGGAAATTTGGAATAGATAGTGGGAAAAATATTACAAAGGACCTCATCATCAATTGCATTAATGGGAGCTTCAACATCTATGAAAATCCCTTGATTGCTATTTGCAGATGGCCTTTGAACAACACGGATATGAACTGTATAGGTCCATTTACACACAGATTGTTTCAATAAATATATTGAAAAATTTTTGGTGATTTGTGATCATTTGAAAAGAATTGAAAATACTAGAACCACATAGCCTAGAAATACTAGAACACTTGAGAAAAAAGTTAGGTATGTTATAAATGCATTAAATGTTTATTTTCATCGACTGTGCTATTGGTAAGGCTTCTGGTAAACAGTAGGCTATTAGTAGTTAAGTTTTGTGGAGAGTCTAAAGTTATGCTCAGATTTCTGACTGCTCAGGGGATCAGCACCCCTAACCCCTGCATTGTTCAAGGGTCAACTATGTGTATATACAAATATATCAGTTCAAGGGTCAACTATATATATATCAGTATATATTAATCAATTTCTTTTCCTGCCCTCTATTCCATTATTTTATATGATAGGTGTGGGTGGTGTTTATTTAACCTTATATTTAATCTTTGAGAAGATATTCAAGGAGAATTATGACTCATACAGAAGGGTCATGAATATTCTTCAGAACTTCATGAAGTTCCTGTCCTCGGAAGCTCTACCCTGTAGTGCAAAGGTTAGATGACGAAGAACCACATTTCCCAAATCCTCTTCAAATATAGTTCCCATTCAAACTCTCCCAAGGAAAGACTCTCTCATGAGATTGGGAGGGCAAAACAGTCATGGAGGGCAGGTAAGAGGGCTTGTGTTATTGGCAGACATGAGGCTGTGTCATCAGCTTCCAAGTGACTCTGAGCACAGAGCATGCCTTCTTAATCTGTGGTGTTTAGCAAAAACTTAGAAAATACTTTTTTTGAACAGATGGATGAATATATAAAATACATTTTATGTACTCTTTTTTGGCTAGATGGATACATAAAAGGATGGATGGATGGATAGATGGATGAAAGGCAGTTGAGACAAAGAACACATATCATATATTCAAGGAATTTGATATCCAAAGGAAAATTTGAATAAAAATAAGCATAGAAAGATCAAGTGGTGATTTTGAGTTTTGTTTTAAAGATAAATGAGAGAGCATTGAATGTTAAAAGAACATTTAAAGTTAAAAGAGAGCTCCCCAGAGAGGAAAAATTCAAATTTGCTGGAGGGGACGGCGATCGCTATTAATGTAAGTTATCAGACTAGATGGGGAAATGTTGGCTTCACAATGAAAGACATCTTTAGAAAGAAGTGCTCCTTCTGGGAAAGGATGCACTTGGCAGGATCTGCCTACTGACCTTTATATGTCATCAGTATTTTCACGCGTTGACTTGAAAACCTAAAGAAAACTGATTTGGGCTCTACAGAAGAAAGAACTTCTAGCCAGGAGGTCAGTTAACTATGAAAGGGGCAGCCTCTGTCCACCAGAAGTGTTTCAGTGGCTGCTAAATGGCAAGATCTGGAAAATACCATAGAAAGGATGTGTGGACCAGCTAGAAGCTTGGATAAGAGGAATGCTAAGATCTGCTTCAAGTACAACTTACAGGGTTGCATTCTACCTGCTATGGTCAGTTTGGTGTTCACGACCCACCTGGACACTCAGGCTGGCCTGCAGAAAGACTGTAGATGTGACAACAGCTAGTAGGAGAGAGATTTCTGGATGAAGGGACCCATCCCAGCACTCCTCAATTCACAACACATAAGTAGTTGCCTACTCTGCATATGCAGGAGGGAGGATGATATGAAAAGCATCTGCTAAATAAAGCAGTCTAATTAATAAAGCAACTGTCAAGAGCCTGCAACGCTAATTTCATCTCCTTGCGTTCTCATACCCGACCCAAATAGGCAAGCATCTCGCCAAAGTAAAGTCGTTTCTAAATTACCTTTTAAGAGGAAGACAAGTGCACAAACTGCAGTGAAATAAGGGCAATGCTGAAGGTTGAAACAATATCTGCAATTCAGAGCCTGCCTTTGATCTTTCCTTTTCAAAGACAATCTCCATCCTGCAATACCCCCTGAGGCTAGAGAACAGCACTAGCAGTGACTACTCCCTGCCCCATGCTGGAAACCCTACTACAAATTGCATTCAGATGTGAATTCAAAGGTGTCCTGCTGAATGAACCCTCCAAGCAGAGCCAGAGTTTAAATGTCTAACATCATTCTTTCTTTCTTTGAGGTAACTGGGTCTCTGGATCGCCAGCCACAAATTCTAAAACCCAAGAGGTGGGAAAGGTAACCCAGCACAGGCTCTGCTTAGGGTTTCACTCCTAAATGTACTGCTTTCCAGCTGCATGGACCTAGACAGATTGTCTGATTTCTCTGAGCATCAATTCTTCAGCCATAATGTAGAGATAGTCGCATCTTTTGCAGATTTTACGCGAAGATTAACTCAGGTAATATGTGTAAAGCTCTGGATACAGAATTCATCACATAGCAGAGTCTCACAAAAAATATTAATTTACTCACTCATTAAACTTAAAATCATTAGTAATTTAAAACCAACAAAGGTTGCTGATTTTTTTCCTAAGTGTTAGCATTTCTTCATTTTTAAACAGAATTTTACATATATAAAGTGTTATTGTTAATAACCACAGGCTCATCTACTAATTCAATAAATACTTATGAGCACCAAAAACACGCCAAGACACGTGATCACAGACAAATGAGGTAAGTGGCTTGGACTCCTTGAGGATGTCAGGCAGAAAAGTAAAATACCTTTGCTATTGTCATAAAAGCCAGTTGGGGCCCCACCATCTCTGGACTGGTGACTGTTGGTGGTATTGGGGGTTGGCATCTGGTCCCTGAGACACAGCTACATTCGTGGATTCACATGCAGTCATTGACCATAGCCTAGAAGCTTGACAGATGCCCTGTAAAACAAAACTGACAACTAAATAGAAACGGCTTCTGGAACGCATCCGTTACCTAGACTTCGAACATGTTATGTCCAAGACCACTTAGCAATGCCACTGTGAGGTGTTGGCAGAGACCTGAAAATGCTCCCTTTAATCCACTGTTTTGTGACCATCCACTCCTTCTTTTATTTCCACTCAACAGACATTTGTTGGGTACCTACTATGTGCCAGACACTATGGCATGTACTGTGGAAACAGGAAATAAATCCATGGCCCCTGTGCATGAGGCATTCACAGTCTGATGAAACAGATGGACAAGTAAGATGCAGAGACAGACGGTGCGATATCATTAGTGCTGTGGTGGGGTCTGGGGGCGCAGAGGCTCTGGGAGCCCAGGGGAGCTCTCACGTGTGATGAAGGCCGTCAGAAGAAACATCGTGGAGACAGGAGGTGGGCTGAGTTTGGGATGTCTTAACCAGCTCAGGTTGCTATAATAAATTGCCGAAGACTGGGGGGCATACACAACAAATGTTTGTTTCTCCTAGTGACGAAGGCTGGAAGTTCAATACCATGGCACCAGCATTGTTGGCTTCGGGTAAATGTTCTCTTCTAGGTTACAGATGGCTGTTTTCTTGTGTGCCCTCACATGGTCGAAAGGGAGCTAGTTAGCTCTCTGGCCTTTTCTTATAAGACCGCTAATTTCATTCATGAGGGCTTCAGACTGACAACCTAATTATCTCCCAAAGGACCTACCTCCAGATACTATAGCATTGGAATTAGAATCTCTACGTATGAATTTTGGGGGGGACACAACATTTTGTCCTTTGCCTCGCTCAAGCAATGAGACAGAAAAAAAGAAGAGGCAAAGTCCTCCTACCTCCACTTCTTGTTCTATTCAGGCCCCCAAGGACTTAAAGGATGCCCACCTACACCGGGAAGGGCTGTCTACTTCACTGAGCCCACCCACTCAAATGATAATCTCGTCCAGAAACACCTTCACAGACACACCCAGAACAAAGTGTAAACAAACACCTGGGCACCCTCTGGCCCAGTCAAGTTGACACATTAAAATTAACCATCAGATTAGGGAGGGGCACACAGACACAGCAAGAAGGCAGCCCTTCGCAAGCCATAGAGAGAGGCCTCGGGGGAAAATAACCTGCCAGAACCTCGCTCTTGTTCTTCCAGCCTTCGGAACCAGGAGACAATACATTTCTGTCATATAAGCCACCCAATTTGTGATACTTGGCTATGGCAGCACTAAAAAATTAATAAATACATATATATCACAAAAAATAAAATAAAAAGTAAATTAAATTAATCATCAGAGATGCAGACCAGACTAAAAAGCACAAGTCTGTAAGCCAAGAAGCATAAAACAGAGCAAGACTTTGGAATGATTCTCTATGACTACTCCAGAGTACGAATGTAAAGGTTGGCAAAAGGTAGTACAGAGTAGATAGAAGAAAGATAGGAAGCCCGAATGTAGGCTATGATATAAACAATAATTTTTTTTAAAAAAGGCTTTGTCGCCCCCTACATCAGCTGGCCCATTAATGAAAGGCCTGGGTGATTTTCAGTGGGTCAGCCCTACCTCCTGGGTTGGTCTCTCACCTAGACACTTGGAACCTACCCTGTGGGGTAGAACGTGTTGCCCACGCTTAAGTTCTCAGGTTAAATCCAATAAATATTTAATGCCTATATAATCTGTGGCTTCATCAAGGACAGTTCACCTGCACCACTTTCATCTAGGACCACGACAGTCACCTGCATCCCAGGTGGCCACCATTCCCTCCAACACACAGCTAATGTCTAGTCACTGGGTTACTCTCCCAGTGGTGCTCTCCTGGTGTCAGAGGCATCCCACCACTTTGTTAGTCCAGTTATAACTTTTTGACTCAGCACAAGCCCAGCACAGATTGGGGAATGGGAAGAATGTAGGAGAAAGTCCAAGAGTTTTGGGGCCAGAGTCTGGTTCTCCCACTCACTGTCCAGGTGACATCAGTATAAGGGTAGGACCCTTTGCAAATCTAAGCTTCATTTTTCTCATAGGTAAAATGGAGAAACTAATCTTTCTGAAGGACTTGTCAGGAGATACCACCACTCTACAAGCTCCTTTGGACAGGGACTTAGTCCTGCTCTCTGCCATAGTTCTGATCCCTGAGGATTATCTTGCTGTCAGGAAAATATCATGAGAGATTTATGAGTGTATGTAAAGTGCCTGCCTCAGGTCGGCTTTGAGCAGATGTGTGCACCTGTTCCCTGAAGGAGTGACTGATCCCTCTAAAAAATAGCTCCACCCTGAAGAGTGGGTAGAAGAAGACCAAAGAGAACCCTCCAAGCAGACCCTCCCCCAAGGGCCACTTTGTTCTCATCAAGCCAGGAGCCAGTGAGACACCATTCCCAGAAGACACACCCAGCCTCTCTAACAGAAAACCTTTGACTGGTTCGAGGTGTGGCATGCAAATTAAGCACGCACACCAGAACCAGCACACAGATTAGAAACACCCCACCACAACCAGAATGGTTTACCATGTGGCTTGCATGTGACCGCATTGGTTAAACATAGCGTAAGTCTTAGTTTAGCAATTAGATTAAAATGTGTTGAACAAATGAATCGGTGATTGAATTTAGTCAAAGAAACATTAGTCGGTTGATTTCATTTCCACAAATAAATGAGCATGCAGTGCACTTGTACCAAACTCCTGCATATACGCTCTTATGAGGTAGACTGGAAGTACTTTTCAATGCCATCTTGGATGAAGAAACTGAAGCTCAAGGAGCAGCAGAACCTGGCACAGAATCTACAAGACTAGGAAGCAGCAGAACCTGGCACAGAATCCACGAGTCTGCCTGCACTGACGTACCTCCAGGAGGAACATTGGGGTCATCCACTGATCGTTTAATTTGAGCCCCTCAAGAAAGAAAAGAGCCTTATTCTGGGGTCAGTAGTTCTCCATCTTGTGTGGATTTCGCTTTTCCCGTTCTACTTTAAGCCACATCAGTGGGGTTTTCCGCCAAGTAAAAGTACTAGCTCCCTGTTCATTAGGGAATCTTTTGCAGAGAGGACCAAATATGTAAAACAGGGCATTTTCTCCTTTTACAGCAGAGCTAAACAGAGGATAAAGACATGCCGTCTTCCTTATATGTACACAGGAGGAGAGTTTGCATCTACATTCTTACAAACCTGGAGGGGTCAGATAGCAAGCATTTCTTACACTGGCAGCCCAAATTTCAATCAAATATAACTTTTCTATCTTGCAAGGCAGATGTGGCAATCCAGAAATAATATTATGAGGATATAGAGAAAGGGGAAAATATAGTTTATAATTATGTGGCAATGAAGAGGTATTAAACTGTGCACCAGAATACCATGAATTATAAATCCAGTGGGACAAGATTTTTATTTTTATTTTTCCTGGGAGGATGGACAAGTGACACCAATGTTCCTGTGACTAAGGAAAGACAGTGAGTTCCCTGATGTTACAGAAGGAAACACAGACATAAAAACCTACTATAAACATTCTTGGGCCAAGACCAAAGTGAAGACAGAAAGGTTACCATTGACATTGTAGATATAAAAATATCAATCTGCAATATAATTATAAATAAAACGGTTATTAACTTTTACAATGCCTATATATATTTATGTAATGTCAGAGCTTATACATCAACAATCTTTACATCAACTTTTTTATTGGCATTCTGAGAAAAACACCATATTTCCTGGAGTTCTTTGTAAAATAGTGGAGAGGCTGGGACCATAAACATCCTCCAAATGCAGAGATCTCATCTCTGTGTGTGTAAATGGTGTGTGTGCTGTGTACATAGACACGCTAATGAAAACATAAATAACTCACCAGAGACACGGGAAGTGGCCAGAGCAGCACTGCCAATCTGACCTTTAGCAGAAACAGCATGAAAATATTACCACTGCATCCAAAAGCTTCACTCGCCCGGAATTCAGAAATGTGGGAAAGGAACACTAGATGTCCTAATTCCTATAGGATGGTGTGGCCCAGGGTCAGGGAGGCTGAGTTTGAGTCCACACCCGTCACTAACGAGCTCAATACTTTTAATCAAATCATGCAATTACTTCATGTCTCTGGGTCTTCACTGTAACTGAGATTTGAGTATATGTATAAGGTGAGACCCAAAATCCCATAAAAGACTCTTTGAGCCTCCACTCAGAAGCTGCGCATTAAAGTGAGGACTATCCCACTCAAAGAGGTAACAGGAGAAGATACCCCATGCCAAAAGTAAAACTGTCACTGCTATGTGTAGACTACATTGTTTGCTACTGTCTTTTCGTGAAGAAAATGGCAACACCTGAAAGGGAAGCAGCCCAGGCTTCTGGAGCAATGAGACTGGGTTCAAATTCTGGCCTTGTCGCTTAGCAGCTGTGCAACTCTAACCAAGTCACTTAACCTTTCTGAGATGCCATCGCCTCATCTGTAACATGAGAACAGAATCTACCTAACAGTGTTGTGAAGATTAAAAAACCACAATCTAGCATGGTGGTTTCTATGTAGGAGACAACAGACGGCAAGTTGTCCTTCTTTCTTCCTGCCTGAGATCATTCACAAGTTGCACAGGGAAACAGCTTTGTAATATCTGCCCAACACATAAGCCAGCAATGCCACAAGGATCTGATAAGACAGTAGATGTGGAGGCATTTTGAATGCATCATTCGTCCCACACGTGTTCTCTGTATGGACAAGATACCATAACAGTGCCCATCCGTGTCTTGTTTAGATGGAATCATCACTCTCATCTTGCATGTCACTTTCCTTTTGACCATGAAACATCCTAAACCCCTAACAGGAAGCGGTTGGCTCGGAACTTAAAGGAACGGCATTGGGTTTTATTATCATTGCTCACGAGTCCAGTGGTTCTCAAAGAGTGATCCTCAAACCAGTGGCGTCAGCACAACACAGAAAATTGTCTGACCCCGTCCCAGACCTACTGACGTCTTCACTCTGTTGGAAGAGTGATAGTAAAGGCATGGAAATTTTCGGGAGCTTACTTTTTGTTGGGCGTTCTTCTAAGGGCTTTACACACAGATACTGATTTAGTTCTCACAACAACCTGCAGAAGATGGCATTATTATTATTCCCTTTTCACAGGTGAGGAAATAGAGGCAGCCATGTTGGCCTCCCAAACCCCGAGAGCACTCATCCAACCAGCCTATGGGCAAGGAAGCAGAAGCCAGAGAAAGAGGCAGACCCACATCCTCCCCAGCAGCAGGCCCAGGGGAAAGAGCCGAGTGATATCTACACGGGAAGCCTAGGCACGCGGACACATGGCAGCAGGAAAGGCAAGACGGGTCACTGGGGTGTAATTGGGGTGGGTGAGACCGGAATGCTGTCTTGAGGCCTCTACAATTCTGCCTCTCAGTACACGGCCTGGCCAGCAGGACCACTGGATTAGCACTTACTATCAGACAACACCCCCAGTGGTTAAACACCCAGCCTCTGCGTGCATGCAAAGCCCAGCTGCTACCCAAGAACCAGATCAAGTGGGGTGTGAGAGCTATACTTTGCTCAACCTTGGACTACGTTCTCCAATCTGGGGTTGACCTGAGTTTTGCCTTGGTATTTCTGGAGCTGGCCCAGGTTCATAAAACTGATGTCATTTCCCTTTTGACCATGAAACATCCTAAACCCCTAACAGGAAGCGGTTGGCTTGGAACTTAAAAGGAACGGCATTGGGTTTTATTATCATTGCTCACAAGTCCAGTGGTTCTCAAAGTGTGATCCTCAAACCAGTGACGTCAGCACAACGCAGAAAATTGTCTGACCCCATCCCAGACCTACCGATCCGATACTCTAGGCCTGAGGCCCAGCAATCTGTGTTTGACCAAGCCCTACAGATGATTCCAATGCACGTCCAAGTGTGAGACCTAATCACAGAGACCATCAATAAAATTTGCCAGGTCTGCTCGGTACTAAAAACAAAGCCTTGACACACTTTTTGGGGTAAAGTCTGCCCTAAGATGATCCCTTCCCCCACCTCAGTAGAAAAATAATTTCTCTTAGACAGGAACCAGAATGGATTTTGGTAATAAAAGCATGGTAACCAGCCCAACACGCTTCCACGAGAAAAATGTTCCAGTGTGTTTTCCCATTACTTGGACTACTTCATCCCTGTTTCTTAAAACGATATTTTTAGAGGAGAAAATGCAAGCAGAAAGCATTGCAGCTAAAATAAATGATTTTTGCTTCCTCACCTCTTCCTACCTGCCCGTCTGAGCCTCAGCACGTGGACGCATGCATGTGGACGCATGCAAGTACCAGGACAAGTCCTACATTCCGGCAACCCTAACAGCAGTGAGATTCCAGGGCTCGAATGAAAAAGAACTTCACGCTCAAGTCAGGACGAACAAGAATGGCAGCCCTATGACACACATAGTCTGTTCCGTTTTGAAAGGCATGTCAATTCAAGCCAGTGGCTTTTTAAGGCCTGAAGAAGACAGCACAAGGCAGCACCTACGGAGGGATTTTCTGTCTGCACGCCAGTCCGCCACCTCACCCTGGGCAATCTTGTTAAGCGGAGGTTCAATCCACACAAAGAAAATGGAATGCGAGTGCCCCAGTGCCGTTGGCCTGGCCCTTGTGTCTTTGTTGTGGGCTCCCCCAGGATCAGCAGCTCCTTCTGACCACACAGGACCCCAGGACCCAGGGCAGGGCCACCTGGCACACAGGCCTTCTGCCGCCTCCACCTTCAAAGCTTCCTCTTCTAAAGGCAGCATCCGCGGCGGTCTTCTTTTCCTTGGAACCTGCAAACTGAGCCGATTTTCTCCTTCTGGGTCCCTGTCACCATCTCCAACCACTCTGCCCCTGGGATTGTCCTTCCCAGTCATGCTGAAAGCAGCCTGAAACTCTCCCCAATTCCTGGTTCCCCGACTATTCCCCCAAAGGAGCCAGAGTGCGAAATACAGAAAGAAAACCAGTCACAGAAGTCAGAAACGAGGAAACGTGGGCCCTCTGCCTTCTGCTTGTGGTTCTGGGGGAAGGTCCCACTAATCCTCTCATTCTTTTGACTCCCTCCTTCCTGGAGGCCATATGGAGCTCTTTAGAGTAATCACAACCTCAGCTTGCAGACAGGGTCTCCTATTTGTCCTCTACTCTATGGCAGACCTTGTGCCGGAGTTTAATAGCTATTACCTCGTGTAGTCCTTGTGATGACACTGTGAGAAAGATATCACTACTCCTGTTAAACAGATGAGGAAACTAAGATCCAGATAGGTGAGGGGACGTCCCCCAGACAAGAAGAGCCTTACACAGTTCACGCGGCTCTTTCTTCTGCCTCCGCCTCTCCTAGCTGAAGATACAGGTCAGAGGCCTGAAGAAGCTCTTGTCACAAGTTTCTCAGCCCAGTCTAGTGACATCCACATACCTGAGGCTCTGTTCCATCCAGGAAGGCTCACCTTAGGCACAGATCTGTATGGACATTGTGATGGCCTCTGTCCAGAGGTCGCCAAGGCTGCCAAGCCCAGCCCTCCTGACTCAGTCAGTTCCACATGCCCTTTGTGAATTAACTCTGACTAACCACGTTCAGTTACTGAATCTCCTTGTTTCTCCAGCTCTTCATCCAAAATACAGCCATAAGAATGCCCTCCTTTCCACTTTACAACACGGGTATAAGGCTCGAACAGAAAAGGCATGACCAGGAGAAGAGGTGCTGCTCCCAGCGTGAGACAGTCAAAACAGGTTCTTGTGTTCACATGTGGGATTAATTCACAAGCAGACACACAGGAAGCAGGATAAACAAGTAGCTTTATTGAGCAAAGAAGAGTAGACTCCCAAGAAAGCGGAGCACACAGAAACAGCCTACAGAAAGCTGCTGCTTCTGTTCCCAACTATTGTTGAGCTATAACTTTTAATTCTTATGGACGTTGAGGAGTGGGTTTCGGGTGGGCTTTTCCTAGAAATAGGTGGCCTTAGGGCTTAGAATCTCTGATATTCCTCCCTTACGTTGGGCGGGGGAGTTTCAGGTCTAATAGGGTCACACCAGGACTGTCATGTCATGGCACCCTGGTGAGTGGAGAATTTGTAAAACCACAATGCTAACAATATTATAATGAGTATATTGTATAATGAAGGTAAAAATAGGTCGTGGTCATCTTAGGTCAACCTTGGCTATTGATGCTCGTGCTCCAGGGGTCTCTAAGCTAATTCCTGCCTAGTGGTCACCCTTTGACTACAAGCATCCTGGATAAAAGACTGCAGTGCTGCAGGTGTGTCAGATAAGAGTCTAACAGGTAGGTGTGACGTTTCCCCCAGCTAGGTTGTTTGTTTGCACACCTGGTTTTGCAACAGCTGCTACAGGTCTCAATGAGCTTGGAACTTTCCTACAATCCTAAAGTTTCCCTAACCTAACCTGTCTACTCTAGCAAAGGTTTACGGAAAAGACTGGAGGCATGATGCCAAGCAGTGTCAAATTAAAAGTTTCAAAGGAAATATCAACCTACAGTAGACATCAGATTCCAAAATCAAGGTGTGATGCAGTCTTCAATGTGGAAGCTTCAAACTAGATGATGAGAACCAGTTAAATGGCCAGTTGAAAAATGGAGATGTGAAAGAACCCAGAGAGGGCATGCTAAAACATTTCTTTCGAATGGCTATTCCTTTTAGACATGGCTGTTGGGAGCTGGACGTCCCATTTCCCCGCATAGGAGAGGAATGGGGAGGCACGCCTCGCTTACCCTGGCTGGCGAGTGAGAGGCTTTGGCATGCCCTCCACACCTTGCAGAACCCAGCAAACTCGGCCCGACCCAGCCTGGGAAAGCAGACCACAGCAACAGCGTTCAGACCCGCATCTGGGAAGCAAGTGCCTCTCCTCTTGGAGCAGAACCAAGACAAGGGAAGCTTGTAAGCTGGAGTTAAACGGATGCGGATTTTTCAGGTCAGCCTGGGCTTCAGGAGTGTCCGCTCAGTGGGTCAGCCAGCCAAGCCCCAGAGAGGGTCGTGGAGGGGCTGGTCAGTCTAGTCCCACGAGTGTCAGCTCTAATGGACTGGCAAGCCACGCCCTGAGTGGTGCAACTGGGGGGAGGGGGGACTGGCAACCCTAGCTCCCCGGGTGCCTTAGCCTTGGAGTCTTGCCTTCCCCCCTCCGACAGCTCTCCTGGTTCAGCTGGCTCTGTCAGCTGGCAAGCCCGTCTCTGGGGTGCATGACTTTTCGACTCAGGTGACCTTCTGCAGCGCCTCAGGTTGCAGCTCTTCGGGGTTGAGGTTCTCGTCTCGTGCCCAGGAAGAATGAGGGACATGGACAGCCGGAAGGTGAGAAAGCAGGATTTATTGAGGACAGAAAAGCTCCCACAGCGGGAGGGGACCCGAAAGGGTTGCCCATCTGGGGCCCAAAATCTGGCGCTTCTATAGCCCTAAGTCCAAGCTGATTGGCTCGCACTAGCTGCAAGCTGCTGCTGTTTTGACTGGTCAGTATTAAGTACCGAATGGTGAGCTGATTGGTTGCTTTTTGATCCCAGCAGGGAGAACCCAAGCTCTAGCTTGAGAGGCTTGCAGGAAGCTTGTTTTCCAATGCTGAGCCTGAGCGGCCTGCCGGGAGCTCGCTACGTTGTTAACAGAGGATTCGCCTGTCTGTCTGCCTAACCTTTCTCTCCTGTCTATCTCCTGACTCAGAACCATGCTAGAAATGTTGACCCAGGGCTGTCCTAAAATTGATCCTGCCAGAGAGGGGCCTCAGCCCAAAGACACAGAAGGATATGCAGGCAGAAGCAGGAGCTGAGAAGAGACCAGGGCCAGCCCACTGAAAGAGAAGCACTTCTCATAAACGAGGGACCCAGAGGAGCCACGAAAGAATCCATAAAAGTGTCTGTGGGAGAGGGTATTCCAGGCCATGAGAGAGCAGAGCCATTTCACTACAGCATCAGTGAACTGCAGACCTTCTCGCCCCTCAACCTTCTTCTCCAATCCCACCTCCACACTGGTGGGATCAGACGTAGCAGCTGGGTGGTGGGTGAGCAGGGGAGCTAGGGACAGAAAGAGGCCGCCGTACCCCTCCCCTAAAGGCCAGCGTCCCACCGCCATAGGCCTGCTGGATGGAGGGGAATCTTAACTTGAACGAGAAATGGGGGTGTCCGTTACCGTATTAGACTGGACATCTGACTTAATTGAGGCTACGTTTCATGAACAAAGTGACTAAGGACCCAGTACCACCTAAGAGACCGCTAATGCCATGAGAGTAGCCCAGTGTCCACCCTGTTTAGAAGATTTAAAGGAGCAGTGAGAGATTTTAAAAAGTTGCCTTCACAATTCGTACACCATTATTTCAGCTCATCTGAAATACCGGTTACAAGGTGCCATTTCTTACCCCCAACAGATGGCACCACTCTCCCCAGGAGCCCACACCAGAAACCTAGGTGATCCTTTTTCCTGTCCACTCACCTCTCCGAGGCGGGCCCTCACTAGGTCCCTGTGTCAGGTCTCCTCAATACACCCCCCCCCGAGGCCGTCACTTGTCCATCTCCACTGCTTCTGTCCAGTTCAGACACCCATCCTCCGCCATCCCCCAGGGAATGGATTCACCTCCTAACTGGGTTTTCTTGACTCTCTGTTTTCCCTGTCTAACCCACTCTCCTTCCTGAAGCTAGGGTCATGTTTCTGAAAGGTATCGCTGACATCTCTATTATGTGGGAGACCCTTCTGTGGGCCCCGATTGCCTTCAGAATGAAACCCAACCTTCTAACGAGGCTTATAAGAATTCGGGAGATGGGGTCCTGCCTCCCTCCTCCGTCTCCTCCCTCCTCACTCCCACCCCCCCCCACCGCCCCCTGAACTGCAGCCCGCGCCTTCAGCACTCCACCCAAGGAGTTGCTTTCTCCTCCTGGTTTTGCTCGTCCTGTACTCAGAGGCCAAATTCCATGGCTGCGCATCCACACCGTGGACCCCGGCCTGGGCAATCCAGGTGCTCCTGGATTTCTAACCTCTAAATCTCTCACCTCCAATTGCTAATATTGCACCGTCCATCACTGGATCGATACACCAGTATAAGCCGGAAGAGTCTGACTAAAGCCACACCCTGTAAGGGGAGTGGGGCAGGGCTTTTGCCCGGCCAACTATTCGGGTCTCAGCCCAATGATCACCTCCTCCAGGGAAGCCCGCCTTGATGTCCCAACACTGGGCTAAGTTGCCTTCCTCATCGTTCCATAACAGTGTCATTGCTTTATAAGCTCATCACACTGTGCTTAGCTCCTTGGGGTCAGAGTCGTGTCCTAGTCACAGCTAGAGCTTTGATGCCAGTTACTCAGGCTTCCAAAATCGAATCTATACAAAAGGACAGTGATAGTCTATCCCACAGGGAGCTGTTATTATAAAATGAGAAAATTCGTGTAAAGCATTTAGCATGGTATCTGGCATATGGGTAAATACTTAATACGCGTTAGCTATTTATTTTTATTATTACTCAACACATTGTTGAATAGATGAATCAATGGAAAGATTGGTGTCATTATTGCAAGGTAGCATATATTTGCCCCAGGGGACAGCCTATGGGCAAAGGCAGGCTACCGTCTAAATGACTTGCCAAGGGTCTTTCTACGCCAATCACTTTCTAATTTTGAGACCCATGAATTACCCAAACACCATCAAAAGTGGAAAATTTACCTCTATCAAGTGGTTGTCTACTGCAGAGATTGATAGGAGATGGGAAAAGCTGGCAGTAGAACCACAGTCCTAATTAGCTAGAAAGTCATCCTATGTGCGTGTGCAAAAGGGTCTTCAGATAAACACCTGTGCTATCTCATTCTTGCAGTGCCTGGGTGACCGTCCAAGTGCTGCTTTGCTTCTGCCTTTCAACAGGACTTCATCTTCTAAATGAGCCAAAATGCTCCAGAAGGAAACTACTTCCTGAAGGAGACTCATCCCTGCCCCTTTTGCTGTCTCTTTTTGGGTTTTCCACCACCCACGTGACTTGCTCTGTGGGCAGTGACTGTCATCTTCCAGCGTGTTCTCTCCCACCCTGGAAACAAGGTTTCCCGGTTCCCTCACTGGTGGTGTGGGTGGGAGACAGATGATTTGAGTGGTTCTGATAAGAGTGCAGGAAAGAATTGTTAAGTTTCTTTGGGGGACAAACGGGAAGTTACCAGATGACAGCCAGCTCAGGATATAATGTCTCACTGGTACACAGAGAAACCTGAGTCAGGGGCATTTGGGTGGGAAGAACATAATTTTGTGACCTAAATCCCAGCATCTCAGAATAAGTGGCAGAAGCCTCCACTCACCAGGGGTGAGCAAACGTAGGAAACACCAAATAATATCTGGAATTGAATGAGCTATGGCTGAGTGTGGCACTGAGACCCTTCACAAATGTTATTTCATTTAATGTTCATGACTACCCTGCAGGATCGGGGCATCGCGATCCCCATTTTACTGATAAGGAAACTGAGTCTGAAAGAGGACGAGCCCAAAGCCAAGCAGCTAACAAGTGATAACTCAGGGATCTTATGCCCATCTTCTTCCATCTGACCACCATGGAAGTGGGCCGCAGAGAGAGACAGCGCAAAGCGAAAGTATATCCCCCAAAGTTTCAAAACTGCCATAACTAAGGCAGTTATGATGAGTTATCAAAGAAAATGTCAAGTGCTTGTGGTATGACTTACCTTGGACATAAATATTAATGGTGATATTCATATCTCCAAACCCCTGTCAGCGGCCAAATTCATTCAACGGCACTGGTTACATAACATACCAGTTATAAGGTACTGTTTCTTACCCTAACAGACGTCACCATCGTCTACGCAGGAACCCATGCCAGAAACCTGGGTAACCCTTTCTCCTGTCCACTCACGTCACCTAGTCAGGCCCTCACCATGTCCCTGTGCCCTGTCTTCTCGATACCTCAAGCAGTCACTTCTCCATCACCACTGCTACTTCTCTGTCCAGACCACCATCATCTGCCATCTGCAATCTGCCATCTGCCCATGCAACAATCCGGGTGTTCTTTGTTTTTTAACCTCCAAAACCCTAACTTCCAACATTCCATTACTGTATAAACCAATACTCTTGTATTAAAAGAAGCCAGAAAAGCCTGGTTAAAACTATCTTCCGTAAGGCAGTGGGGCAGGCTGCCTCCTTGGCCCCACCCTTTTCTAGCCCCTGAAGCCAGAGAAGCCCCAACCAAAAGACTTCTTCCTCTGGTTTGAGTTGGATGCTCTGTCATGAGATTATTTGGGGCTCCCTGTCTGTCTGCTGTGGAAAATTTAAATATGTTTTAGCAGAAATGCGTCTTTTTCTGATCGGGATCTGAGCTGCAGAGAAATGGCCCAATAAACGTAAACAAGAGCATACCTGAGGTATGGTATGATTACACTAAAATCCATTCCTCCTCTCCCTCTAGGCATGAGGGAAGATTTACAGTTAGGCAAGTCCATGCAGGCTGTGCACTACGAGCCAATATGATGCGTGTTCTCTCCACCATGAAGCAGTTAACTTCTGATGCAACACCTTCCAGCATTCTCCCTTAACCCCAGCAGTCTACCAAGAATCCTGGATCCATGAGAGATTGTGTGGAGCAGGACCTTCTATCAGACGTACTACACATGCAAAGTGAGAGGTACGTAAAGATTTATGATGTTATGCTTTAGCATAAAGATTTGGGATTTGCTTGTTATGGTATCATAGCCTAGTCTTGCCTGACTAACAGGTTCCTGGGGTGGGGGACACATTTCCCTGTGTGGGTTTTTTGTGTTCACTGCCATGGTAGCTACATGAACATCTGTAATGTCAGTCAGGACAGGAGATAACTCACGTTTACTGTGCTTCAGTGGACACAGTAGAAAGCAAGTTACATTCAAACATAAGCAGTGAGAGCAAGGAATAAGTTGTCTGTCTTCTCTGTACTCTCCTCAGGACAGTCACATTCATCACACGTTTACCCTGTGCTGGATATGTTAAGACTATTATTTCTGAGCACTTTTTCATGTGTCTGTTGGCTGCCCATATGTCTTCCTCTGAGAAGTGTCTATTCATGTCTTTTGCCCACTTTTTAAAGAGGCTGTTTTTTTCCCTTAGGCGAGTTTGAGTTCCTTGTAGATCCTAGATGTTAGGCCTTTGCCAGATATACAGTTGGCAAATATTTTTCCCCATTCTGTGGCCTGTCTTCCTGCTCTCTTGATGGTTTCTTGCAGCTCTATTCACAATAGCAAAAACATGGAACCAACCCTGTTGCCCACTGAAGCTGGACAGGATTTTTTAAATGTAGTACATATACATAATGGAATATTATGCAGCCACAAAGAAGGTCAAATATATGGATTTTGCAGCAACTTGGATGGAATTGGAGTTGATTATACTCAGTGATTTATCACAGAAACATAGAACTGAGTTCTCACTCATAAGCTGACCTTGAACAATTTTACAATGCTATAAGAAAGTGACTGGCAGTAGTGGGGAACTGTCGGTGGGGGATTGGCAGTTGAGGGAAACTGCTAGGGAAGGGAGGGGCATACCTCATCAACAAGGGCACCTGCACGATCCATGTTTATATACCTAACCCTGAAATGTACCCCATATCTTTATAATAAAAAATCTTTTTAAAGACCATTACTTCTGATTTCACAATATCCCTATCATAAAAATGGGTATTGTACATATATTAAAACATCATGTTATATACCATAAACATATACAGTGTTTATTGTCAATTTTAAAAAATAATTAACTATTTAACTGAAAACAGGTATTATAGTCCCCATTTCACATATTAGGAAACCATGGTTCATGGAGATTGGTTTACTTAAGGTCACTTATGGAGGTTCGGTTGTAAATCCAGGTGTCTCTGATTCTAAAGCCTGTGGTTTTTCACTGGCATGTGCCTGCCCACTCAGTATAAATGATTAGATTATCAGATGGATAAATGGACAATAGATAGGTAAGTGGATGGATGGATGGATGGATGGATAGATGATAGGTAGATAGGTAGATAGATAGATAGATGATGTTTCACTCTTCGTGGGCTCTCCCATCAGTAGTGGAGCTCCCCTTGTACCCTCCCAAAAGCTAGTAAATGTGCAAAAAAAAAAAAAGACACTTTCCTCAAAAAACAAGAGGTTAAGCTAAAAGCTCACTGACAGTTACCACAGTGTTGTGATTTCCAGAACAGGCTCTGCATTTAGATCTCAGGTTTCTGCCCACTCATGGACTATGTGACTGCGGATTACACTGCTTCACCTGTCTGTGATAAAAACTGTAAGATGACTGCAAAAATAGCACCTGCCTCCATGGGTTTCCGTGAGAACTAAGCGAGCTAGATCAGGTACAAGCCAAGGAACAAGGGCTGACACACAGCAGTCCTCTGAGACTCTCTTGTTAGCTCCAGGTGAGCTGTGAGCAGAAGAGAATGAGTGCCCCAGGCTGGGCCATCCACCTTCTCCTCTTCAGGACTCACCAAAGCCCCCATCCCTTGAGAAAGGGTGGCTGGTTTAAGGACACCTTCTCATACGGGAAGGACAGCCCTGCACTCCTGAAGAACTGACGTTTATTTGGGGTGTGGGGTAATTCTGCACCCAAACCACCAGGGAAAACCCCAGCTCGCAGGAGGTGAGATCAGGACGCAGGGCAGTACCCAGGGGCAGGCATCACCAGGAGGCACCGCACACCCCTCTGGGTGCTGTGATCCCCCAGCCCAGCGACGTGAATGCTGAGTGCAACCCCCCCCGACCATTCTTTTGTTCAGCTTTGCACTTGATTTTCTTCAGCCTCCTCTCTCAAAGGCACCTCTTAACCTTGATTTTTATTAGCTTCCCAGCTGAGAAAAACTGCATTATAATGGTATAACGATTATAATAATAACACTTGGAGATTATTATTTTTATTATGTATGTTATCTGCTTAGCCCAGGAGAACAGGGAGCAGAGGATGAAACCCTTGCATGTGCCTTAGCAAACCCTACAGCCCTGCTGAGGAGGGGAAAGGACTAGTAGCAGTAGGTGGTGTCTACAAGTCACGGAGGAGTGAAAAAGCATAAATACAGACAAACCCTTAAAAAAAAAGGCCCGTGACTCGCCCAAAGCCAACCAGTGACGTTAATTGAGGAGAACAGGAATCCGAGACCAGTGGCCCAAGAGGCCCCAGTACCCTGTTAGCAACAGCAAGGATGCTTCCGTTCCTGGCTTCACAGGCTCTAAGCCCTAGGAGTGCAGGAAATCGTCCTCCTCTGTAGTTATGGTACCCAGTAGAGGGTTTTCCACATCCTAGGGATGTGATAAGTCTTTGTGAAATGAATGAATGAGTGAATGATGCCCTCAGACTGGCTAGTGATCCAGCTGGCTGAGATAAAGCTGTGATGATGTAGCAATGAACCATTCATCCCTCCACCTGTGTAGCCCACAGGGCAGGTCCAGTTCATGGTCTTTAAAACGATAAGACCATTCCCTTGCTCTAATATGGGTCTCCCAAATTTTATATGCACATTAATTGCTTTAAAAAATTTATTGCAGCTGGGCTCGGTGGCTCAGCCTGTAATCCCGCATCTTTGGGAGGCTGAGGTGAGTAGATTGCCTGAGCCTGCGGGTTCAAGACCCGGCTGAGCAGCAAGACCTCATCTCTATGATAAATCAAAAAATCAGCGGGGCATGGTAGCTCATGCTTGTAATTTCGGCTACTTGGAAGGCTGAGGCGGGAGGATCGCCGGAGCCCAGCAGTTCAAGGCTGCGGTGGCCGGGAGCAGCCACTGCACTCCAGTCTGGGCGACAGAGTGAGACTCCAACTCAAAAAAAAAAATTTATTGCAGATTATTTCCTCAGCCTTTCCTTTTTCCGTATCCCTTAAAAGAAAAAAAGTATTGGGAGTCCCAATTCACTGTCTTAGACAGTTTTCCATGATCTACTCCCTAAATTCAGTTTCTGGTGGGAAAAAAAAATATGTCAAATTGGTCAAGGAGAACGAATCCCTGAAGATGTACCATGAAGCAGCCTGCTGCAGGCACAAAATTTCTTTGTACTCTGGTGTTTTATCTTTTAATAATTCATGCAGATTTCCCATTTCAGTTCCTAAAGAATCTGTGTGTGTAATATAAAAATAATAATATATAATACTTAGAAATTAAATTACTTGAGCTTATCCCCCTCCCCCAACCCCAAAATTTCCAATCAGTTGAACCACCAAGAAGACTGGTTGTGTTGGGCTGTGCCTCTCACACAGCAGAAGAATGTGGCACCAAGTTCAAGCAGCACAGTCTCCCATACACATCCCGACGGCCCTCTATTCTCTGACTCACGCCATTCAGCCTCCTCTCTCAGCATCCCCGGCTTCACAAACCACAGTTGAATTAAACCAAGCTTCCCGCCCCTCCGCAAACACACCATCTCAGAGACTGGCAACCGGGGATAATGCAACAGAACAGGGCAGCACTTCACAGGTCCCCAGTCTTGCAGTCAGTGGGGATGTGAGACTCACCTTGGCCTGTAGCCTCCCCTTCTCCCCTTGTGAGTAGTGCCCTTGTGATGCTTAATATGATACACACACACACACACACACACACACACACACACATATAATTTATACATGTACAGTGCCTTCTCTAAGGAGGAACATTGGGGCCACTGGGAGCCTCTGATCCCCTGCTTCTTCCACCCTGCATACACAGTTGCCTCTGCCAGCCGGCGACTCTGGTCCTGATGTGAATTTTTACTGCCACCATTTCCAGTCCCGCAAATCATCCCAATTCTCAGATTTACCTTTATCAATGCAAAAATGAACATTGGGTATATCATTCCTTTTTTTCCATCATAAAATCAGTGCTTGCTCATCTTAGGACATTTAAAAAACACAAAAAGGTAGACCAATCCACCACCCAGAGGCAACTAGTATTAACATTTTGGAGCTTTCCTTCCCGTCTCTCTTTCTCACATAACTTTTACTTAGCTTACATCATTAGGCATGTATTTTTCATAACCTCCCCTTTTCATACCACTGTAGAGCCTTAGCATTCGCACATGATAAAAAGTCCTAATTATTCCTGAATACAAACAGCAATTGCTTCCTCATGTCTAAGCCCAAGTGAAAGTGAGAAAAAAGAGGAAAGTACTAAGCTGCCAAAACTATTTTTCATGGTGGTCAAATAAACCTAGGGGAAAAAAAAAATCTCCGACAGTGTAGCCCATATCTGCCTCCCCGAAGGATTTTCTGGCATGGGCCATCCCTTCAAGGAGATGGGTCCATCTTCTGAAGGTCACCCCTGACCATTCCTGAGAGGTAGAACCAGTATCCTTTCTATGCTTTGCATAGGCTCCTGAGCCCAGGGGCTAACCCTTTAAGCAGTCGTGTTGATTTCTTCTGAGTCTTTGACCTCACTTGGGCTGCTTCAGGCCCACAATGGACCATAGTCTTCCCAGAATGTATATCCAGTATGCCCAGGATATAAGCAAAATCTAACATTTAACAATAACTGCTTAGCTCAGGCTCCCTGGGATTCCCTGATGGCGAATTTTGTGTGTCAATTTGACTGGACTAAAGGATGCCCACATAGCTGGTAAAACATTATTTCTGTGTGAGTCTGTGAAGATGTTTCCAGAAGAGATTAGCATTTGAATCAGTAGGCTGAGTAAAAAAAATCTCCCCTCACCAATATGAGGGGCATCACTCCAACTGATGAAGGCCCAGACAGAAGAAAAGCAAAGGGCAGGCAAAGTCTCTCTTTTTGAGCTGGGCCATCCATTTTCTGCTGACCTTGGACTTTGAAACCCTTGGGTTTCCGGCCTTTACACCCTAGAATTTACACCCGCATCTCCCACTCCCAGTGTTTAGGCCTTCAACCTCAGACTGAGAATTACACCATTGGTTTTTCTGGTTTTCCGATTTGGACAGAATTACGCCACTGACTATCATGGTGCTCTGGTCTGCAGATGGCGTATCATGAGACTTCTTGGCCTCTGTAATAACAAGAGAACATTCCCATACCAAATCTCTTATGTATCTCTATCAATCTACCTATCTTTCTGTTAGTTCTGTTTCTCTAGAGACGCCAAACACACATTCTTTTTCTAGGTGTGTAGAAGAATTAACTCCCATGACGCAGTAGAAAGGCTTCAGAGATAAGACGCAAGAAATCACGGACCAAATCCTCTCTGTGCTAAGAACTGATCCCAGTTAATTCCAAAAAGGAGAGGCAGAGGAAAGAGCTGATAGTTATAGCAATACTGATGACGGTAATCTAGCACACACTGAGCGATTCCCACATGTCCAACAACGCTCGAGGTGCTTCACATGCAATGCTTCATTCAGTCTCGACAACAGCCTGCCAAGGCCTTGCAGCCAAAACTACCAAGAGCACACCAGTAATTGAAGAGGGTTTGCAACATGGGAGAACGCACACCGCAGGGAACTACAGGGCATCTCAGTAAGAGGTTGCCAGGAAGTATTTATAACAGGATATGGACTCGCGATAGGAGATTTGGGGGAGGATCCAGGAAAGGGGGACTTGGCTCTAGATCGGATGCTTTCAGGAAGGAGGAGTAATTCTCTAACTGGTTAACCTGATAATTTTTGTCTAGAAGGTGGGAAGAACAAATGGAGACCCATTTACTGTAAATGGTAAAAAAGCAGCAGTCACTCACGTTAGCCAGCACGGAGATGCTTTGTCACGTTTGGGGTTTGGAAAATGGCCTTCGCTTGTCTGCACTTAGACGTGATTATGAATGATCTTGTTTTTGTCTTGCTCAATTGTGGTCACAAAGTGGCCTTATCTGATATCGATGTTTTCTGACATTATGTTCGACAGGAGGACACCAAGGCCCAGCTGTGACTCACAGAGGCTCGCAGGGACTGCTTGTGTTGTTTCTCACCTCATTAAATAGATGTGTGCTGTTATTATAGTTTGCTACAATAGAGAAACTGAGGCTTAGATACACTAAGAAGTGTGCTCACATTCACATGGCTGTGAAGTGACAGGTATCAAACATAGTTCTGACTCAAAGCAAATGCTGTCAACAACCACATTGAACCTCATCTTCATGTAGTGACTTTTATCTTTTCTGTATTTTTTGATGAATAATGCACAGAACATGGTACAAAATAAAAAGGCTCCCTAGTGTAAAGCCAGGCTTCCTCCACTCCCAGCCCTCTCCCCAGCACCCCTTCTCCTGTCAGGAGGTCAGGCTGTCCTCATTTTATGCGGGGTCTCTCATTCATGGCAGAGTTTTGCAGTACGTGGATAGAACGCATCCATTTCAAAGGATTGCATCGGCAGAAACAGACGCTGCCAACTGACTTACAATTTAATGAATTGCTTACTCTTGTCCTACTCTTCCAAAAATATTTTCACAAGACTTCAGGAACTCAACAAGTATCGATTAGACACATGCTATCTTCCAGACACCGTACTCACCATCAGGGAAATAGACAATAAACGGAACAAGCCACTTGCCCTTGAGGGACTCACCGTCTAAAGGAGAGGACATCATGGCCAGGCCAGCAAGCTGTGGGGAAGATGCAAAGGGAAAGACTGCCCCGCCCAGGGCAGCAGGAAAAGACTAATGGAGCAGGAAGCACTCCACCTGGATCCTGAAGGATGGCAGGGATTTCCTGGGTGGACAGAGATGAGAAGCAAATTCGAGAGAGAGAGAGAGAAAAGTCAGTATGAGCAACGACACAAGGATGTAAAAAACGTGGCGTACACAGGAGCTTGTCTAGGGCTCTGAATGGCTGGAGCATAGGGTGCTTGGGGCAGGGGGCCAGAGACGTGGCTGGAACAGTAGCCAAGAGTCCTGTCCCAGGGAGCCTTCAGAAGGAAGTCAAGGAGAATGCTGCCAGAGTCAAATGAGCTAGGTGACGTGGAAAGGATGTGAAAAGTTTAAAATACTCAGCAAATGGGATGAAGTAAATGGGCCACTCGTTCCTGCCCTCTCCGTTGTTGTTGGTCATTGTCCTTCTCTGAAGATGCTGCTTCTAATCATGGTTCCCACTTGCGGGGGCACCTACTGAGAACAAAGATCACAGAGGTCACTGGAAAGAAAAATGGTGACCAACGGTACCATCAGACGCACAGGACACCTTTGCCCGAGGGCTCCGCTGCAAGTGGCACTTGGCATTCTCAGACACCCAGGTTCCATCAGAAGCTCATCTAGGATAAATTGTGTTTGAGACAGAAGGTCGAAGGGTCATGCAATTTTCTCCCACCTCCGAGTATCCGGAGCGTGGCCTTTGTGACGAGACTGTCAGAAATTGTATTTCTGAACCATACAAGCAGAGGCACATGCAGAATCTTCCCCGCCCAGCTTGCTGCAGGGGTTTCTGACTGAATTTTTTAAATATATCAATGTTCAGATCCCAGAGATTCTTATTTATGTGACCTGGGATGTGCTCAGTCACTTTTTGTCTTGTTTTGTTTACAAAAGGTAGTTCTAATACACATCCACGGTTGAGAATCTCCTCAAAGAACAAAATGTGAGGGCATAAGATCCTTATGCAAACTACCCTCTCTAAATCAATTCCTTTCTAGATTATAAAAGTTTCAACAAGGATATTGTCTATTAACCGTGTAGCTTCATAGTCTAAAGACAGAACCTTCTAGGGAAGATTCTTATAACAAAACTCTGTAACCTATCAAGTTTCTTTGGGAAGAAGCTTGTCTTGGAAGATCCAAGCTGAATTTGGCACCCTTAGAATATAGGCTTTGGAGTCAAGCAGTGCCACTTCCTACCCACATGACCTTAGGCAAGAGTTTATGTCCCTCTGAGACTCAATTTATTCATCCAGGAAATGGAGATGATAATATAAACTGCCTAATGTTACAGCTAAAATTGCATGTAAATGGAAATGATCAGCATAGCATACACCTGACACATACATCCATATATTTTATCAATAAAAAGTAGTCGGCTGGCCCTATTGATTTGATATAGTTATTAGTTTCTAAAGTAGAAATTATACACACCGTCTTAAGCCCTAGCACGGGGTAAGTACGCATAAATGTTTTTGCTATTTTCCAATAAATAATTTCCTCTTTCAAAAGTAGACTTTCTTACCTCAGTCACCTCTAAGTTCTCCAAGCAAATAGGAAAAATTATCACAAAGCTTTCAATTCAACAAGTTTTGAGTGATTACCCCCAATACAAATATTGTGTGACCTGCTGGAGCTGACATGGACAAACCTGATCTCATTCCTGTCCAAGGAGCTCCAGAGGGAGACACAGACCGGCAGCCGCCTCACAGCACTACAGGCCAGCAGAAGAGTGTCCCGTGGCTCCTCTCAGAGCCACCGCCTGAGACAGAATCCCAAACCAGTTGGACCCATAGACAGGGTCTCTATCTGTGTGTAGAAGATGGTTGGCCATAAACTGGGATCTGAGGCCCCACAAGACCCTCCTACAAAAAGTGATCTGTGGTTGAAGCTTGCTTCAATACTCTTTCGTCCTAGGAAGAATGGGAACAATTCATTAAGGTTGTACATCCGTAATTAGCTATACTTCACAATCATCGCATGCAAGGGCTGAGAGGAACCTGGATCTCCTGAGGCCAAGCACTACAGAGGAGGGACTCAGAAAGGAAAAGTGATTTGCTGAAGGTCCCACAGCCAATCAGTGACCACCCTGGCCCTTGGAATTAGGTTTCCTAACTCCCACGGCACTTTCTTCCACACCACTGGAGGAAGAACACGGACCCAAGTGTGGCCAGGAGATGCAAGTCTTACTCATCCATATCCAAGTCTTACTCATCAGAGATCCCTATTGCAGTGCTCAGCATGAGGCAAGGGTTGGTCAGAGGATACTCTGGGACCCTGGAGGGATGGTCCCATGAGGGGAAATAAAACAGCAGGAAATACAGCATGCAGCTGTGGGTGTCAAACGAGCAGCTGGGCTGGGGAGACAGAGAGGGGAAGAGAAAGCGCTCCAAGGGAAGTCAGGAAGTTCTGCTGAAGAGAGCAACCCCTCCACCAAGGCAGCGTCTTCTTGTCAAGGTCTTATGCAGGGACCACCAACTATCCACTGAGGCCAGCCACACCATTTAAAGACCCATGCCACACCCAGTTTTAACAAAGGTGCTACAACACAGCACCACCAACAATAGAGCTATTGGATTTTTAAAACTGTATTTCACCTCTACCTGTTGGTGTTGTTTAGGGGTCAGCAAACTACAACCCGTGAGTTGAACCCAACCCACCATCATTTTTGTAATAAAGTTTTATTGAAACACAACCATGTCTATTCATATATGCATTGCCCATGATGGCTGTCGTGTCACAGCAGCAGAGTTGAGGAGTTCCAACAGAGACCATACAGTCCCCAAAAGTCTAAAATATTTACTATCTGGCCCTTTAAGAAGAACTTTGCCAGCCCCTGGTATAGTACCTAGTATGATCCTAGGGGAATGGGTTTCTAATAAGAAAAGACGTTTGCTGCTGTCTATAGCCCTTTGTTTCCTATGAATTCTAATCAAAGCTTCATTTCAAGTTCCCCAAATTCACAAATCTTGGGCTTGGTGGGGGTCCTTGGTTATTTGGCAGGAGGAGTTTAGCTGCCTGCTGCAGCCCTTTTCCTCTTCCTGGTGCTTCTTCACCCTCTTCCCCAGCCCTAAGTCCAACTCCAGGAAACACTGACTCACAGTTCCAGGACTGCTCCAATCACCACCACTCTCCGATGGACTTGCCTACCCTCCCTCATTCTCCTCATCCTACCCCACACACAAGTCCTACCAGACAGAACCAATCATTGCTTTAGATGTATCCTCAAATGCACATCACTCTGTGACAGCACCCACCTTATTCCGTGGTTCATGTATTTGTTTTTACAACATTTTTGTGTCTCTCCATCTATAGTTGTCTTTGAGAAAGGGACTGGGCCTTATTCATCCACTTCATGCCTCGCAGAGTTCCTGGTATGTAGAAAATTAGGTTGAATTACATTGACATCCAAACCAGGTAAAGATTCAACAAAGAGAGAGAACTATCCTTGATGAACATAGATGCTAAAATTCTCAACAAGACCCTAGCAAACCAGATTCAACGACACACCTCAAAAACCATCCACCATGACCAAGTAGGCTTCATCCCCAGGATGCAAGACTGGTTCAACATTCGTAAAACCATAAACATAATTAAATACATCCACAGATGTAAAAACAAGAACCACATAATAATATGATTAGACACAGAAAAAGCCTTTGATAAAATCCCACACCCTTCTTGATAAAAAAAAAAAACAACCTTGATCATCTTGGCATAGATGGAACACACCTCAAAATAGGAAGAGCCATCCATGAGAAACCCACAGCCGGCATACTGCTAAACAGAAATTGGAACCATTCCCTCTGAAAACCAGAACAAGAAAGGATGCCCATTCTCACCCCTCCTTTTCAGCATAGTTTTGGAAGTCCTAGTTAGAGCAATCAGAGAAGAGAAGGAGCTCATGGGTATCCAAACAGGAAAAGTGGAAGTCGAATTATCCCTCTTTGCAGATGACATGATGCTATACCTCAAAAACCCAAGAGAATCTGTCAAAAACCTCCTTGCACTGAAAAAGGACTTTGGCAAAGTCTCAGGGTATAAAATAAATGTGCAAAAGACAGTCACATTTCTATACACCAACAATAAACAAATAAACCCAAATAAAAAGTACAATCCCATTCATAATTGCCACCAAAAAAAATCAAATATCTTGGCATCTTCCTAACCAGAGACATGAAAGACCTTTACCTTGAAAACTACAAAACACTGTTCAAAAAAATCAAAGATGACACAAATAGAAAAATATTCCATGCTCATGAATTGGAAGAATCAACATTGTTAAGATATCCATCTTGCCCAAGGCAATCTACAGATTTAACACAATACCCATTAAATTACCAGTAGCATTTTTCTCAGACCTGGAACGACAATACAGGAATTCATATGGAAATATAAACCATGGATTACCAAAACAATCCTCAGCAAAAAAAGAAAAGAAGCAGAAGGTATCACACTCCCAGACTTTAAACTTTATTATAAAGCTACAATAATCAAAACAGCCTGGTATTGGTACAAGAACAGGCATATAGACCAATAGAACAGAATAGAGATTCCAGAAGCAAAACATTAATTTCTCATCCAATTCATCTTCATCAAAGTCTCCACCACCAACCACTGCAGAGAGGAGAACTTATTCAGTAAATGATGCTTCAAAAACTAGCTGACTACATGCAGAAGATTGAAATAAGACCCCTACCTATCACCATACAAAAAAATCAATTCAAGCCAGGCTCAGTGGTTCAACCTGTAATCCCAGGCTTTGGGAGGCTGAGGTGAGGGGATTGCCTGAGCCCGCAGGTTCGAGACCCGCCTGGGCAACTTGGCGAGACCGCATCTCTACAATAAATCAAAAATTAGCCGGGTGTGGTAACGCACGCCTGTAGTTCCAGCTACTTGGAAGGTTGAGGCGGAAGGATCGCCGGAGCCCAGCAGGTTGAGGCTGCGGTGGCCGGGAGCAGCCACTACACTCCAGTCTGGGTGACAGAGTGAGACTCCAACTCAAGAAAAAAAAATCAACTCTAAATGGATCAAAGACCTAAACGTAAAACCTCAAACGATAAGAACCTTAGAAAATGCAGGAGACACTCTTATGGAAATTGGAACGAGCAAATAATTTCTGAACAAAACCCCAAGTGCCCAGGCCATAAGAGATAAGATAGACAAATGGGACCTCATCAAATTGACAAGCTTCTGCAAAGCCAAAGAAACCTTCAAGAGAGCAGGGAGACAGCCCACTGGCTGGGAAAAAATACTTGCCAACTGTACATCTGACAAAGGCCTAACATCAAGGATCCACAAGGAACTCAAACATGCCAAAAAGAAAAAAAAAACAACCCCATTACAAAATGAGCAAAAGATATGAATAGACACTTCTCAAAAGAAGACATACACGCAGCCAATAGATACATGAAAAAAATGCTCAGCCTCACTAGTCATCAAGGAAATGCAAATTAAAACCACACTGAGATACCACCTAACTCCAGTCAGGATAGCCATCATCAATAACTCAAAAAGCAACATACTGGAGAGGATACGGTGAAAAGGGAACACTTCGACACTGTTGGTGGGAGTGTAAACTAGTGCAGCCTCTGTGGAAAACAGTGTGGCCATTCCTAAAAGATCTAAAAATTGACCTTCCATCTGACCCTATAATCCCCCTCCTGGGAATATATCTGGAGGAACTCAAATCACTCTAGGAAAAAGGTACCTGCACACATGTTTATTGCATCATTGTTCACAGTAGTAAAAACATGTAAGCCACCGTGCTGCCCATCGAAAGTGGACGGAATTTAAAAAGTGCGGTACATATACACAATGGGATATTACACGGCCATAAAGGACAAAATCATGAACTTCACAGCAACCTGGATGAACTTAGAGTCTATCATACTGAGTGATCTATCACAGAACCAAAGAACTGAATATCATATGTTTTCACTCACAAGCGGAGCTTGAACGATTATTGTAACACTGTAAGAAAAGGATTGGCAGTAGTGGGGAATTGCTGAGGGGGAGGGAAGGTGGAACTGGCAATAGTGGGAATCTTCCTGGGGAGCGTGGGCATACCTCATCCACAGGGGTACCTGCATAATGAATATTTGTATGCCTAACCTGAACTGCGCCCCACATCTTTAAAATAAAAATTTTTAAGTTCAAACCAAAAAAAAGAAAAACGGTTGGACACATTTTACACACACACACACACAAAAATAGATGGAGGCCAATTCGAAAGGAAAGAAATCGTAGATACCATTCAGCCAGATTCTTTCATTTTACAATGAGAAGACAGAAGCCCATGACACAAGACTGGCTGACGACAGAGCCCTCTTTGAGGGTCTCCATCCATGAAGTCAACACTCATTCTAGCACACCACACAGGAATACAGAGATCTGTGTGCATGTAAAACAGCTGTCATTTATGAATGGCAGTCATTATTTTCAAGGCAGCGGCAATGGGATCTTCTCCTAAAGCGACACATCCATCCCCGTCCCAGAAACCAAATGGCAGCCTTGCTTTCCTGATCCAGCATGCAGCAGCCACCTGAATACAGGTATACAGGATGGACCAGTGGGCTGCAAAATTAAACTCCTCTTTTTAAGGCCATTTATGTGTTAAGGAAGAGAATAAATAAGCTAACATCACGGTCAGTTAGAAAATGTGCCCAGACCGAGAATTTATTTGACTCTTTCAGGCCAATGGTGGAAATTGAAATTGTAATGGACTGAGATGGGCCCAGTAGGGTTGAGGCCAGGATGTTCTTGGAGGTGGTGTCACGAGAGGTGATGGGCAATCGTCACCAATAGGATGGCAACACGTTTCTGCAAAAGGACAAGAGAGAGCGTTCTGGATACGGTGTCAAGGGACTCTGGGGCACAGAAGTGGTCTGGACTCCAGAACACCGTGTGGGTCTGGGCCATCGTGCAATTGTTTTGTAATCCCTTGCAAGGCAAGACCTAAGGGACATGCGTCCTTTGTCACGTCTCCATCTGTCTGCATTCTCTGCACCTGGAACCAGGCCCCATCTCTTCCATCCCTCATAAATCCAACCACATTAAGGGGGTTCACATGCCTGGCCTTGACTCTTCCTGGGTGCAGGGAGATGAGCTGGGTCGTGTTTGTTCCCCACTTACCCATGTATTGGGAGCTTTCTCCAAATCTGGCACCAGGCTGGGATCCCCTGGGTGAATGAGACAGAGTTTCTGCCATCAAAGCACTCACCATGTACAACCTCACCAGGCTCTGGTCAGTCCTCATGGAAGAATTTTAGGACCAGTTGGAGACTGGGGGTATTTCAGAAGAGGTCCCACACGTTTTTCTATACAGGGGCCGCCCGTGCAGAGCAGGAAGAGAACTTGCCTTAAAGGCCAAAAGGGCCGGGCTCGGTGGCTCAGCCTGTAATCCCGCGCCTTTGGGAGGCTGAGGTGAGGGGATTGCCTGAGCCCGCGGGTTCGAGACCCGCCTGGGCAGGCGAGACCTCATCTCTACAATAAATCAAAAAATCAGCCAGGCATGGTAGCGCATGCCTGTAATTCCTGCTACTGGGAAGGCTGAGGCGGAAGGATCGCCGGAGCCCAGCAGGTGGAGGCCGCGGTGGCCGGGAGCAGCCACTGCACTCCAGTCTGGGCGACAGAGTGAGACTCCAACTCAAAAAAAAAAAAAAGCCAAAAGGCATGTATCAGCACCAGCCTATCAGCTCAAGACGTCGGACAATTCACTTACATTGCAATCCTCACCGATAAATAAAGATAATAACAGCAACTACGGAATTGGTGGCAAGCAGGGAGGAAGCAGCCATGTGTCGGTGCTTAGCACAGAGTGAGTGGCCCTGTTGTTCTCAGGCAAGTGGGCCAGAGAAGACCCTGAAGCACCCCACACCCTGACATGTCAACCAAGGAGACTCTGGGACAGGGACTGCGGCTTCCTCAGTCTCTACTCCAGCACCCTCCGAGGGCCAGGCATACAGCAGGTTCTCATTCCTTTCTGTTTATTTCAAATGAGCTTGAGCTCCGGTCCATCCAGGTTGCTGTGACGGTCATGATTTTGTCCTTCTTTATGGCTGCTTAGTATTCCATTGTGTATATGTACCACACTTTTTTAATCCAGTCCACTTTCGATGGGCAGCATGGCTGCTTCCATGTTTTTGCTATTGTGAACAAGGCTGCAATAACCATGTGTGTGCAGGTATCTTCTTCCTAGAGTGATTTGAGTGTCTCCCGGTATATTCTCAGTAGGGGGATGGTGGAGTCACATGGAAGGTCAATTTTTAGATCTTTTAGTAATGGCCACACTGTTTTCCACAGAGGCTGTACTAGTTGACACTCCCACCAACAGTGTCGAAGCGTTCCCTTTTCACCGCATCCTCTCCAGTGTCTGTTGTTTTTGAGTTATTGATGATGGCTATCCTGACTGGAGTTAGGCGGTGTCTCCGTGTGGTTTTAAATTCCCCCCTTTCCCCTCTTGCGAACGAGGACAGGCCCTCCATTCACCACACCTTTCCCTCCGTCTTCCCACCTCCCGCCATGGCCCAGCCCCACCTCTCAGCGTGGGTGGAAGTCATTTAAACCCTCCCTTCCTGGGTAGAATAAAATCAATGTAGGAAAGTGTAGGTTTCAGAACCAGACCCTCCCAGGTGCTAAGTCCCAGCTATGGCAATTAACGACCCATCTGCATCACCTCTCTGGGCCTCGGCTGTCTCACCTGTGAGGTGCCCACGGTGACGCAGGTCTGTGGCAAGGACGGCATGACCCAATGCATGTGAAATGCTCAGCACAGCAGCACTCCAGGAATGCTTCCCATGGATGCTGCAGCTACCGCCGCTGTTGCCGCTAGCTTTCTTTTTCACTGTGAAGTGAGTAGTTCCATCTTCGCAAGGTTGTTGCAAGAAGCCAGCCCTCCACTAGGCCCCTCACTCAGCGACCGGTACCTAGTAGGTGTTGAGTAAATGTTAGGTGCCCCCCTTCAAGCAGTGCTATCTAATCCCTAATATTTGTGTTTGTACCGGCAGGAAACACCAGGTCCAGAGGGCAGACGGAGAAGAACACCAACAGAAGGCAGGCTTCAGCCTGAGGAAGGCACTGAGACAAGCCTGGGATATTATTGAATCGGTTCCACAGGAACCCCTCCTGCCGCATGGCTCTTCCTGTCTCTCCCCAGCTCAGAGACCTGCAGTGCCTTCTCAGGCCCTCAGGAAACGAACCTTCCCCTGTCTTCAGCCCTCTGTCCCCAGCCACTCCTGACATCTCTGCCCACACACCCTGCACCATGCAATGGGACAGAGCAGTACGACCATTTTCATGACCGGGATGGGCTTCTTTGCTTTTCGCTCCTTTCCTGCTTGTTTGTTTAGGGAAGAAGGCGTAATTGGCCAGGCCTGGCATAGAAACGCCTCACCTCGCACCTTCAATCATACCTGCCAGACTTTTCTCCTCCTAAATGACCAATGTCAAAGTCATGATTATAACACCCGCTTTTGAAAGCTCATTATGTACCAAGTCCTCTGTGTCCATTCCATCATGTAACTCTCACAAGAAGCCAATTAAGTAAATATTCTAATGCCTCTTTGGAGAGAGAGAAACTGAGTCACAGAGAGGGTGTGTAGCTTGCCCAAGTTCACACAAAGGAAGGAGCCAAAGTGAACCTGCGGAGTCTGACTCCGGGAATCTCTCACCTACCAGTCTCTATGCCTTTTTAACGAAGAAGCTGAGGCTTTGTCCCACCTGGTGACATGTGCCAAGCCGCACAGTCAAAAGTGGTAGAGGTGGGGTTTAAAGCCAGGGCTGCGCACACCAAGCCCACCCTCTTCACACGCAGCCGTCATTTCTCCTTAAGCATCCGTACCTGGCAACTCCCACCCAGGCAGAGGGAATCCAACGTGCATCCTTGGATGGACACATGAACGAGCTCCACTTCTTTCAGGACCTGGTCCATGAGACCAGTGACTCCGCAGAAGAGGCCATTGCTCTGAGCTATGTCCAGGTAAGATAGGGATATTCCAGGGATCCCCCTCAGCCTTTCCTGCCATCACAGCCCTCCCTCTGCAGGCCTGGGGCCGGTACAGAGGTTCTGGTCATCACTGCAAATGTTTATTCAAATAATGCATTCAGGAACAGAGGAAATAACCATGGAGTGAGCCCATGAGCCTCACTGGTGGACCACAGTTTTGGGGGGTCCTCGGGAATTGGCATCCACAAAGAGCCAACATCGAGTAATTATCTAGTGGTCTAGGCGTTTTCCTTTTCCATTTAACTGTGCAGCCCCCAGGAAATGGACATAGGACCCTTTGGGGACAGCTGATGGGAAGACATACAGGATGTACTCATAGCACAGCCTAAAGGGCCTTTCTAGAAATAACCCAACCAACCTCCTCTTTAATCAAGGGGCCAGGGATCTATGAGCCACCTTAAGTGTGAAATTTGGTGAAAAGCCATGGATCTACATTTTGATGGCTCAAGTCAGATTTCTGGCTAACCGATCTAGAGTTCGTCCTCCTATATAGTTTAACAAATATTTCAGTAGTCTGCCCCTCTATCGCTTTCAGGGACAAAAGATAATTGCAGGCTAAAATATTTGGATTCTAGCCGGGCTCGGTGGCTCAGCCTGTCATCCCGCGCCTTTGGGAGGCTGAGGTGAGTGGATTGCCTGAGCCCGCGGGTTCGAGACCCGCCTGGGCAGCGAGACCTCATCTCTACAATAAATCAAAAAATCAGCCGGGCGTGGTAGCGCGTGCCTGTAATCCCGGCTCCTCGGAAGGCTGAGGCGGAAGGATCGCCGGAGCCCGGCAGGTCGAGGCTGCGGTGGCCGGGAGCGGCCACTGCACTCCGGTCTGGGTGACAGAGTGAGACTCCGACTCAAAAAAAATAAAATAAAATAAAGTATTTGGATTCCAAGCTAATTCCTGACGCCCATTATGATAAAAGCACTCACCTGGGCTCTGCAGTACAGCCTCGCCACACGGCTCCCACCACGCTGGGGTCCCATCCCCCTTGATGAAGTCGATGTGTCTGTCCAAGCCAAGCACCTTCCACCGTCATCTCGAGCTCCAGAGGCAGGCACCACAGAGCTTCCTCGGGCTGCTGAAGCATTTCCCAAAGACTTCGTGCAGGGCTTGTCCACTGGCCCCCCTTGGGAGCTGTAGGAGAGGTCAGGGAGTTGCAGAGAACTCATGGCAAACCCATCCCAACATGCCAACCTCCCTAAGCCCTCAGATTACCTCCCCACATCCTCCCAGGACAGCCCTGGCATCTCAGCCTCATCTAAATAGGCAGCACTGCATATACTTTCTAGCTTTATTCAACCCATCAAGCAAGCTATTAGATCCACTTCCAGCTGCACAAGCTAGCACATTAAATCTAAAATCTCTTATAAGTGCACCCATGTGAATACATTTCTCCCAATCTATTGTTAAACATCATCCTCCTTTGTCTAAAATCTTCAGAAGTCATTTCTATATATTCCTAGGTTTCCACTGATATAAATTACCCACCTTTTCCAATCGCTCTGGAATATAAGCTATCTCCTCTTGATCAGACATTATGGTTGCTCCCTCTATGCTGAGATCCGACCCTGTTTATATGTATTACTCTTCTGTTGCTGCCATGACAAATTAGCACAAACTGAAGGCTTAAACCAACACCAAGTTATTACCTTACGGTTCAGTATGTCAGAAATCCAACATGGGTCTCCCTGAGCTAAAACCAAGGATCCAGCAGGGCTGCATTCCTTTCGGAGGATCTAAGGGAGAATCCATTCCCCTGCTTTTTCCAGCTTCTAGAAGCTGCCTGCATTCTCTGGCCCCTTCCCCCATCCTCAGAGACAGCAGTGTGCTTCTCTCCAACCACTCTTCTCCGTTATGATTCTCTTCTGCCTCTTTCTCCCACGACTGAGGACCTTTGTGATTCCATCGTGAACATCAAAACATGCAAGATCATCTCACCATCTCAGGGTCTTTACTGTAATCGCATTTGCAAAGTCCCCCTCGCCCTGTATGGTAGCACAGTCACAGATTACAGATATTGATAGGCTTGCTACGCTAACTCTTTTTCCGCACAGAAAGTATTGCGGCAGTGGCACAGAACCTATCACTGCGGGTACCAGCTATCCCCTTAGAGATGGAGAAACAAAGAGGCTGGAGTTATCAGAATCTAAAGGTAAGGAGGGAAAGGCCACACCACGCTGAGACTCATCCCTCCGAGGGGAGGGAGCTGTCCGGCTGCTGCTGGTATGTAAGCGGGAACCAGGACAGGCTGTTTCTAGGAGTGCTGGAACAAGATTGGAAGTCAGAAGCACTCAGCTGCCCGGTGAAGAAGCGTTGCTGGACGCCGTTCACAGCAACAACAGGCAAGGAAGAAAGAGTAAGTTCCTTGCTCCCCTCCACCCTCCCATCTCCCCGTGGTACCCCTTAGTGGTGAAGCCTAGCAGGGAGCCGGTGGCAGTGCAAAAGCCTGGCTTTTGTAGCGATCCAGCCATGGGACCTTAGAGCCAAGAGGGTTTGGAGCTGAGCTGCCAGTGCCCTAATTGGCACGCTCACTATCTATGAGGCCCTCTGCCAAGAGCTGTCATATCTCGCCTAAGTTAATTGATTCTTTAACAAAGAGAGGCAGGTCTTCATATCCCCATTTTAAAAGGAGGAAATGGAGGCTCAGAGGGATTATGTAAGTTTCCAAGTGCCGCCCGTCTGAGAAGTAGCAGGACTGAGTCTCAAAGCCCTCACCTTCTCTCCTGTGTCATCTGGATGCCCAACTCTGGTTGCACTGGCAAGTCACCTGCAACAACATTTGCTGGAAAAGACACTTCAGAGCAGGGAGGGGAGAAAAATCGTCCTAAATGAATGAGACGGTTTCTAGGCCTCAAAGTGCTGATCAAACACCTGGATCCCATGTGTGACCGGTAGATACCTTCCTCGTTTGCACACACCACCACCCACCAATCAGCTCACTGCCAACCCAGCCTACACCAGGCACAGCTGCTCTGCTATGGCTACCCCCAGGAACCCCAAGTTTCTCCAGCAGAAACAAACCACTGCCCAGGACTGGGCTTCTAGCTGTGCTTCTCATGGGTGATAGCAAGAGATGCAAACCAAACAGAAGAAAACCCCAACTGCTTTGTCCTAGACAGATTCCTCAAAGTCTTTGTAAAATGTTTAGGGAGTCATTTCGATGTTCTTCCATCTCAGAGGGTAGGTTAAGCCCTCCTATGAGAAGGGTAGAGTGGATGCACAAAGCCCACGCTGGAGGAAGGCATGCCCTGTCCTTAAGGAAGATACCCCCCTGCCCCCGGTTCCCACTGAGTTGGCTATGAAACTACGACCACGATGCACAAGCACACAAAAGGCCAGCCACACAGCAGAGACAGAGTATCTGCAAAACAGCCGCCCTGGGTAACAGATGCTGAAAGCATCAGCAGTGATCTGTTATTCCTACAAGCGGCAACAGGGCTCCCAACAGGCCTAGAACAACAAAATTAATGGATTGGAAAGCAAGAATCTAATGTACGAGCTCCCCAAATTCCCCAGACTAGCTGACTCACTGCGCACGGCCAGTAAGTCGCAGCCTTCGGGTTGGAGGTGGCTGGGACTCCATCAGGGTTGGAGGAGGACACAGGAGGGGAAAAGGGGGGGGGGGTCTTAGGGGTAGGGACAACAGGTCAACCAGCACCAGCCCCACCAATGGAGCAAAACGCCAGTTTCGCACAAAGCTTCTTTGAACCTCAGTTAAAACGAATAGTATTTACATAAACAGCCTCCAAAAAATAAACTCCATTACGAGAGAGCAAAGAAGCAGAAGTCTACCCAGTTCACCCGCTTGACGGTTAAATCATTTTTTATTGAATTCAACTTTCATGGCCCATTAGAGGCCTGGAGGGAGAATTCTCAGGGATGCTTTTGGACTAATGAGAGTTTTGCAAATTGTTTTTCTAACAGACGCATTGTTCTTTTTTTTTTTTTTCCTGAGTATTGTAAGAACCTTTGGTTTGTGTGATTTGGCCCTGAAGTTGCAAAACAACAGCAACTATGTTAATTGAACCTAATTTATTTTCATTATTAAGAGATGGTGTTTTGTATTTTCCTAATACGTTTTTTGACACTGATACGTATACACTGTCATTAATCAAGATGCCGCAGCCTCCCACACTTGTCTTTCCACATTTATCAGATATCCTCTGACAAGTGTTCTCTCGCCTCCTCTGAAAAGAAGTGGGCCTGCCTTCATGGACCCAGCCAGCAGCCCAAAGAAAACAGAGCCTGCAAATAGCTCCTGTGACACGGGCTAATTCTTTTCTCCAGATTTCTGAGAGCAGAGAAGGGTAAGGAGGGACAGCCCAGAATCCTCCAGAAACCCTCTTCCCTGCCTGGTGAGGCTGTTCTCTATGCCGAACCACCCCGGCCTCCAGAAGGGGGCTCTTCTGACCAACCAGGATCCTGCCCGGAACTCTTCCCTTAGAGCTGCCAGAAAACTGTTGGGATCGGCAGGCTGTTCAGCTGGCAGAAGCCATCTTACTTATGTAGTGAAAAGAGCCTGCTGTAGCGAGGGAGAGAGACGCACTTATATTTCACTGCTAGACTTTCAGTCAAAGGTGCTCGTAAATTGTCTGAAACGCTCGTTAGCCTGGGGTGGGTTTGTCGCTTCCAATGGAGGAGCCCATGGAGTCCACAGCTGGAACTCACCCATCAGCAACTATTTATTGAGTGCTTTCCAGGGGCCAAGCTTCTTCTGGGAATGCAGCCAGGGTCAAAACAGACATGCTGGACTCTAATCAAACTACGTTCTCAGGTGCAGAGACAGACAAATTAACAAATAAATATTTACGATGATAAGTGACACTGGCTACCCCGCAGGGGGGAAAAATAGCGTAGGGAAGAGAGTGGGGGTGGGGAGACACAAGACTTCTCTACTTCAAAATCATGTCTCCTAGGTGTTGAAGAAGTCTGTGGAATTCCAGAGAAAACACGGTGTGGCGTTGATTAGGAGCAGGAGAAAAGTGGTGGGAGAAACAAAAGTCCACACGGGCCTTGAAAGCCATATTAAGTAAATGCTTTGGATTTTGTCTTCTAGGCAAAAGTGGCCATTGGACCCTGGATCCATGAGAGGTGTGGGTTAGGAAGAGCGCTGCAGCAGCTGGAGGGAGGAGTGGCTAGCAGCAGAGGGAGAGGAAAAGAGAGCCACCCGGGGGGCATTGGCTGTTGTCATCAGCCACATCAGAGCCCTCTGTGTACCAGGGAGACTCCTGGGCCGATTCAGACACCCGGTGAGACATTATCCAAGGGACTGAATGTGGAACTAGGAGAGAGAGCCGGGAAGTAACTTGGATTTCCCCTTGGGCAATAGGTTGATCATGGAAGGGTGTCCTGAAGAGTCACAGCACAAAAAGAGGTTCATAGGGACCAGACGAGATTCTGGTTGGATAATACTCAACCTTAAATTCAGGGACTGCCCCAAGACAGAGAGATGCTCCGTGTGCGGCTGGATATACCCAATCTTTGATTGCTGGGTGAATAAGAGTCCTCAGAACGCCGTTTTCCCAATAATACCACCCAGTTCCCGTGTCACCAATAAAAGAAGTGCAGAGGACTCCACCCAGCTCTATGTGGCATGAAGAGAACCTCATCCCCTGTTCTTTCCACCCGACAGTCACACCATTGATGCCACCATCTGACTCAAACCCACACCATCCAGCACACCCATCTGTGTCACACAAATGTCCCAACCTCCCCATGATGCTGGGCTTCTCTCCCATGCTCATCCATCCAGCTTTTAATGTCCCCTAAGCTGATCCCATGTGCCACCTCCATACCTCCCACCATAGTCTCAAACCTCTGGCCAGGATGCAGCAAAACTGCCCAGGGCCTCCAACTTCTTACGCATGTTTCTTCCCTTTTTGTCCAACAACTCTTCCACGCTGGTGGAACTCACACTTCGTTGATCCGGTCAACCGTCCCTCAGCCACGCCATGCCTTCTCATCGCCTCCATGCGTGCGCTGTATCCTCGCGTTCCTGGCCCTGGATTCCCTCCGTTGTTTTTGCCTGGCAAAGCCTGGTCCTAATTCAATCCCCTTGTCTCTCTCACTGCACGCAAATCCTGGTAGTTGCCTGACTGGGGCTGGCCAGAAACACACCTACAGGTCTCACTTTCAAGTTCGCGATTGCTGCTGCCCAGTGAGGCTGCTGCACTGCCACGTTCTCTCGCTCTCCCACTGACTTGGACGGCTGGTTCAAGACTCCTCCTCCTCAGGCTTCCTCCTTCGCCACTGCCTCCTCTTCCATTCAAAGGGAGAAGCCTGTCATCCCGCGCCTTTGGGAGACTGAGGTGAGTGGATTGCCTGAGCCCGCAGGTTTGGGACCCACCCGGGCAGCGAGACCTCATCTCTACAATAAACTAAAAAAATCAGCCAGTCATGGTAGCGCGCGCCTGTAATTCCAGCTACTCGGAAGGCTGAGGCGGAAGGATCACCGGAGCCCAGCAGGCGAGGCTGCGGTGGCCGGGAGCGGCCACTGCACTCCAGTCTGGGCAACAGAGTGAGACTCCAACTCAAAAAAAAAAAAAAAAAAAAAAATTCCAAATGATTCTTAAAAATACAACTCTAGGCCGGGCTCAGTGGCTCAGCCTGTAATCCTTTGGGAGGCTGAGGTGAGTGGATTGTCTGAGCCCGCGGGTTCGAGACCCGCCTGGGCAGCAAGACCTCATCTCTACAGTAAATCAAAAAATCAGCCGGGCGTGGTAGCGCACGCCTGTAATCCCGGCTACTCGGAAGGCTGAGGTGGAAGGATCGCCGGAGCCCAGCAGGCGAGGCTGCGGTGGCCAGGAGCAGCCACTGCACTCCGGTCTGGGTGACAAAGTGAGACTCCAACTCAAAAAAAAAAAAGGTAGAAGCCAGCAAGAGACGGTCTCAAACTCCCTCCACCACCTACTTCTGTGCCCTGTGCTCTGCCTGCCTCCTGCCCCTGAGGGTCCTGCCACGGCCAGACTTTGGGCTTCTGATGTTCACCAGATCACATTCCCTCAGACGTCCCAAGGATTCTCTCCTGCAGTTCTCTCCTATCTCTCCACCATCGTCATCTCCTCCCTACTGGATCACGTCTATCAGCAACAAGCATGATGCTATTTCCCTCATCTCAGAAAAAAAGTGTTTTTGACTGCATATCTGCCCCTAGCTACTTCCACTTATTCTACTCCCCTTTATAGCAAAACTCCTCGAAAGAGCTCCTTAGACGTATCCCCTTTTCCTTCCTCACTACGCTCTGTGGAACCCACTCCAGCTTGGCTTCCGCCCCAGCCCTCCCGAAACTGCTCCTGTCAAGGGTGCCAAAACTTGGTCCCGCTGAGCCACGCAAGGCCCTCGTCTCGCCCGACCGTCCCGCCCTCTTGGAAACAATGTCTCCCTGCTTCTTAAAATGCTTTCTTTTCCCTATTTCCAGGAAAGTGCCTCTCTTGGTTCCCCTCCACGCTCCCTGGCTGTCCTTCCTAGCTCCCAGGGCTCAGTCCTCTATCCATACCCACTCCCTAAGTGGTCACCTCTAGGCTCACCACTTTAGAGACCACTCCGAAGGCTATCATCTCTCACATGGATATTACCAGCCTGGTGGCTCCATTGAACGCCAAATTGGGACATCTCGCCGGCCATGGGACTTCTCCATCCGAGTGTCTAATGGCATCGGATCCAACACTCGCTGTCCACCTGCCTCTCCCACCTGTTTCTCCTGCAGTCTTCCCCATCTTACCGTACAGCGTTTCCCCCCACTCATCGCTGCTGCCAGAAACATCATAGGCACCCTATGCTATTCGTTTTCTCTAACACCCCATACCTAATCCACCAGCAATTCCCGCTGGATCTACCTTCGAACTCATGCAGAATCCACCCACCAACCCCCACTGCTGTTCTGACCACAGCGTGTGCTATCTCCAGCCTGGACGGAGGCAGGAACCCGCTGGCTCTGCTTCCCGCTTCTCCTTTGCTCCTTAAAGTCTATGCGCCACGACTCCTGGAGTTGTCACGTCACTCGGTGCTTCCCGTCGCCACCGTGACGTAAGCCAATGCTTGACGGCGGCCCACTGGGCCGTGGACTAATTCTCTGACATCTTTCCCGCAGGGTTCCCCATCACACCCTCTACGTCCACCACCTCGGCCTTCCTGTCGTTCCACGAAATCCAAGCACATCCCTGACGTCAGGCCACTTGGCTGCTCCCCCCGCCACGACGTTCAGCAACCCCAGGGATTTGGAAGACAAACAAAGAGGACGCACCCAGGTCCTCTCCTCAGCCTGTGATTCTTGAGCTCAGCAGACTTCAGAGGGACCCGGCACTGCGGAAGAGGATCAGAAGGGCCCATCCTTCTCCTTTTTGTGGTCTTCCCATGGTGCCCTCTCAGTGGACACCAGTACAGTGCATCCTGGGAAACGGACGGGAATCTCACTTGGGCGCCTCTGTCCCCTCCTCGCCCACGCCATGCCCAAGCGGGCGCAGCCTCGCATTCCTGCCCTAGAGAGATGCAGCACCTGCCCCCTTTCCTGTCCTCAGAACCCCCCACCTCTCCCTTGAAGAAAGTAGTGAGAGAGTCAGGTCAGGCCTCCTCCAGGCCTGCTCTGGCCCTCAGACTCTCTGACAGCAGAGAATCCCAGGGTGCTTGCCTCCTCCCACATTCCAGCACATAGCTTACTCTCCTGAAAGGTTCAGTGGGTCCCACCATAAAAATGATGAGTCAGTTGGAGGTAGGCAGAAGGGGCCGTAAGCACAGGCAGCCAAGAGTGACTTTCTCCATTTTTATTAAGGTTGATAATAAATCCCCAAGACGCTTGCCTTTGGTGCTGGGAGGTGTCTTCGAAATTGGAAGCAGCGTTCACCGCTTCGACATATTCTCATGCTTCCTCAGAGCTGTGCCACCCACAAGGACATCCTTCATTCCCAGACTCACCCTGGGAAGCAGCAGGAGCTCAATGGCCGACACCATCAAAGCTCAGATTGCCACACCTCTCAATTCTCCGCCCAAGCCATGCGGACAGAGCAGGGCACGGTGGGCTAATGAGAAAGCCGCCACCTGCTTCTCCGGACCCCCTACCCCCGGTGAGCCTTAGACAGCAGCTCAGCCCAGAATCGGCCCCTCTCGGATCCACTTCGTATCTGCAAAAAGCCACTCACAAGGCACGCACGATTAGGAAATGACGGTGATTGTCTATTAATTGACTTTTGTGGTAAGTCAACGGTGAACCGCTGGTGAGCATGCTGGAAGAAAATTATACTAATTTTTACTGAAGGGCAAAATAGCCCTTTTCATCCTTTTGCAGAAGAAAAAGAAATGAGAAATATTTCAAATTAGTCAGTGGGAATAAAAGAAGTAAGGGGTGGAGGTAGGGGGTTAAATGTTTTGCCTCTGGTTTCAATGTAATCCTTTATTGGACCTCTTCTAATTGTGAATTATTATTTCCGTTATTATTAGAAAAATGGTTTTCAATTGCTAAATTATCATGTTTCAGTCACTCCACTAAGAAGAAATTACTTGAGCCAGCAACACTCAAGCTAATTTTGCCTTTGGATTTTCCTTGGTATTGCTAAGCAGAAAGGTCCACCACTACACCGAAGTGGATTTTGGTCTCTATTCATGGAAAATGATATATTCCTCCCAGGACCCTGCAGCAGGAGATGTGAAGTCACCAGTGATATGTCACCAAGGCCAGAGTCTCGCTGACAGCAAGCAGGAGGCCTCACCACCAATATTAAACAGAGCCCCGACCTCCTTTGTTTTAGAGAATAAGAATGCTTCCAGGAGGCTACTTAAACAATGTGTCATTTCACTTGCTTTTAGAAAAATCAAATGAGCCGGGCTTGGTGGCACAGCCTATAATACCACGCCTTGGGAGGCTGAGGTGAGTGGATTGCCTGACCCCACGGGTTCGAGACCTGCCTGGGCAGGCGAGACCTCATCTCTACAATAAATCAAAAATTAGCCAGGCGTGGTAGTGTGCACCTGTAATTCCGACTACTCGGAAGGCTGAGGCGGAAGGATCGCCGGAACCCAGCAGGCCGAGGCTGCGGTGGCCGGGAGCAGCCACTGTACTCCACCAGTCTGGGCGACAGAGTGAGACTCCAACTCAAAAAAAAAAAAAAAAAGAAAGAAAGAAAGAAAGAAAGAAAAACCAAATGAGCATCTGCTATTTAATACCTTCCCCACCCTTCATCTCCCACATCAACACCTTGCCTTCTCCCAGATCTGACTGCAGAAGAGAGAAGAATCTTGCAGCTCTGACCAGGGTCCCAGAGAGAGGAAGAAAGAGGGTGCTGACTTCCTAAGAGGGCTCTCCCCATGGAATGGCTTAATGTTCTCTGATCCAAAAGGAAGGAGACAGTTTACAAAGAGCAGTGAAGTGGAAAGAGTGCCCTGCAGGGACGGGCAAACCTAGGTTCAATCCTGACTTCAGCTGTGTTAGCTCTGAGACCTGCTGCAAAGTACTCAATCTACTAAAGCCTCCGTTTCCTCACGGGTAATGTGAGTTAGTAACACCTGTTGCAAACATTTGTTCTGAAGCTTCAGGATACTATATACATAGGGTCTTTTTTAGATGAAGGAATGGGAGCCCAGAGACGGAAATAAGCCCCAATACACACACAGCAAGTTACTGGTCTTGCCAGAAATCAGAGCTGAGGGTCTCAAAGCTGTCTTTTCATTATAGCCTTTCCTTGAGTGACTCAAATTTCATAGTCCAACCACAGTCACCCATGGGGAAAAAAATGGATGTAGATTACTTCATTCATCATTTCTCATACTGATTACATGTAGAGATGACAACCTTTGGGGCATGTTCAGTAAAATAATATTACTAAGTTTAATTTCACCTTTCTTCTCCCCTTTCTTAATGTGACGACTAGAAAAAGTAAAATTGCTTATGTGGGTCGCAAGACTAAACCATAATCAAATTTCCTAAGTTAGCACAGAAATGTCTTTTTTGCAGTTACGGTAGTTTAGGAAAACTCCCAGATGATTCCTCTATTCATCTCTGGCTAAAAACCATTGGTCTGGGCCTTTGGTTCAAGAAAAACGCCTCTGTAATCGTACGAGTGGGTGTTTGTAGATGACGCTGACTGTGTGGAGCCAGCATCAGGTACTCAACCTTGCAGGGAAATCTTGATTTCAGAGAAGCTCCCAAAGGCATGTACCTGTTTCCTTATCTAATCAAGTTCATTACTCTCCACTGATAACATTGTTCGAACTACCTTGTTGCAGATGTTTTATTCTACACATATGTATCCATATATGCCGGGCACTATTCTAGGCCCTGAGTGTTCAAAACCGAATGAGATGGTTGAGATTCCTGCCTTCGTGGAGTCTACATTCTGGTAGGTAGGTAGTGTATACTGTTAGGATATGTTTGGCTGCAGGACACAGAAATCCCTGACTGAGAAGTAAGCAAGTGTGTTTCTTCACATACCAAGAAGTCCAGAAGGACAGCGACTCCAGTTATGGGTTCTGGGAGTCCTGCTTGGCTTCTCTGAGCTTCTCTTTGTCCTGCCCTTGGTCCTGCCCTGTTCCGTATAAATGCCTACTTCTCAAACTGCTTAGCAAGACGCCCGCTCAGCTATAAAAGTCATCCCCAGCTCTCAACCTAACCCTCTGAGATCTGACTCGGAGACCTCTCCTGGGTCATGGCTCACCAGTGCCAAGTTCTAATGGCTTTCCTTGACTTTCAAGTCCACAAATCTTTTCTCTCCGGGCTCCATAGTAGCCAAGATCCTGGTTAGGGTTAAGTTTAAAGTTGAGTGTAGGACTACGGTTAAGTTAGGGTAAGGGTTAAGGTTAGGGTTAGGGTTAGGGGTTGCTAAGGGACCCTACCTCTCCGCTTCCCTCCCTTCTCCATCCTGCTCCTTCTCCTCTCGGCCTCCTCTTCCTCCTCTGCGCTTTACATGTTTTCCCCGAAGAGCTCATTTTTTTCCCTCAACTTCAGTGGCACGATCCCTTCCAGAGCTGGGCTACAAGCAATAGCAATGGCTCAAAGTGCCAGATCCACTTTCCCTGCTGCCTACTGGACACGCTCCCTGCTATTGCAGCATCACCTGTGTCCATTTTACTGTACAGACACTCTCTTAACGTCTTTTTGTGACCACTTTGCTTTGTGAAATGAGCACTAGAAAGGATAGCGTTCAGGGATTCACGGGCTGCAGAAACGTTGACCACGGGTAAAAGTTTCATCCGCACACGGCTCAGCCACTGCTGACGACACCAGTGCTGTAGCGCCGAGTATGAAAGTGTGTCTCGCTAGGCAAGATACAGTAGATGAGCCAACGAGAGGTAGGCCCTGCTTGTTAAGGGGAAAGCCTCTGAGCAATAAGTCAATAGGGAAACGTCCCAGGCCCAGTGTGTCACTCCAGGCAATGAGCAGCCCTAGCTCCTGGCCAAAGCGACTGGACAAAGACCTGGGAAGACAGAGCCAAGTCGTGGGGTGACAGCACCACTTTCCAAAATCTCAACACCCAGGCATCCCTCATTACTTAGCCAAGCAGACCTGGAACCGGACCCAGCCATCAAGCAAGCCATGGTCCACCGTGGACATGACACCTTGGCGGTGAAGTCATCTGAAGGGACCCAGATGGAGGAGCTCCTCCCTCATGCCCAAAGGCAGTGATGAGAGCACAGAGCGACCTGCCTCCCACATTCTTCTCCCATCACTTTGCCCACATGGGTCCGCCTCCAATTTTTTACCGTCTGGTGCTAAGTGCTTCGTTTTATTGAGTCATGAGCCGGGGAGGATGGTAATAGCTTGTCCTGTCTTCTCATCCTCCGATGAGGCTCCAGGCACCTCGGAGAGCTTTCGAACATTCTTGGATAAGAAAGAACTCTGCATCTTTCCCCCAGAAAAACTCCCGTCTTCAACCTCCCTATACTTCCTATCACGGCACTGCTTCTTTCCCTCCTCACCCACGGCCTTGGTACTGCTAGATGACTCGCCTCCACTCACTACAGCCTCTCCCATCTCGTTCTGTGAGGTGGTTGCAACAGCTGCCTAATTGAAACCTCATCTTCAACCCCAACACCCCTTTCACTTCAAAGTCTTAAGCTTTCCCTGGCCTACTAAAGCTGGAACTCTTCATGTGTCAGAGAAGACAGCTCTGGAAATGCATTCCCCCAGGGACAGCATTGGCTTCATGGGTTCTGTTTCCAGGCCGACCTACAAGCTTCATGAAGAAGGACATTCTGAGCAGAGAGGGTATGACTAGTAACAAGGCCATGGTGGTTCAGGCCTATAATCCAAGCACTTTGGGAGGCCTAGGTGAAAGAATCTCTTGAGGCCAGGAGTTCAAGACCAGCCTGGGCAATATAGTGAGACCCGGTTTCCACAAAAAAAAATATAGCGAGGCACGGTGGCACATGCCTGTAGTCCCAGCTATTCTGGAGGCTGAAGCAGGAGGATCGCTTGAGCCTATGACCTCAAAGCTGTAGTGAGCCAAGATTGTACCACTGCACTCTAGCATGGGTAACAAAGTGAGATCGTGTTTATTTTAAAAAATTGTAGTAATAATAAAGCTACCAGCAAACTGACACCAGCTGTGTCTTTACATATATATCCTTACTTATATTTTCTCATGGGTCCCAGCTTCAAATCTAAAGTCAGCATTCTGACCCCATTTTATAAGAGAGAAAACTAAGGCTTGAAGAGGAGAAACCATTTTTTCCCAGAGTCCCAGAGCTGGCAGGTGACTGAGCCTAGATTCGGACTCGCCCTCTGAGCCTACATGGTGGGGCAGGGGCGGGTGGGGGAGCTCAGCAGCTGGACCCTGCTTCTCCACGCCTAAAACAGGACCTGTCATATAGTAGGTAGCCATTAACGTTTGTAGAATAAATACATGTTAGAAAATAAGAAACATCCAAAGGGCAATAGATATTCATAGCAAAGTGAACAGAAATGCCAGTTGGGCCCAGATTATACGGGGCTTTCCATGTCTCCATGAAAAATAGGAACTGATTTCTGTAGACAAAGGGATGTCACTGCAGCTTTTTAATTGATGAGCCCTCTTCTCAACAGTTGCACCCTGAATCTGCTGTAAAGAGTCTTAGAAGAAAAACTAACTTGAAAGGGGGTCCCTCCTAGAAGCTTCATTCCTTGTTAAAATTCTCTGTGAATGATCTATCTCAAGCAAGACATGAAATTACCGATTTTTCTCTATCTTCTCTGATTTGCACAGACCTGCCCTTTTGAGATCCACAAATGTGCAATGGTCATGCTGCCATTAAGTCTTCCAAAATATTGATTTCAAATGCAAGTTTCCATCCTCACTGATTACCTTCAAAAGGAGATGTATGTCAGGGGAAAAAAAAAACCTTATTTCCCATTCTTTGTTCGAGTCCAAAGACACTTGTAAATTTAATATTAAGTTTAGAAACAGCTGGTGTTTCAACCTCAGCTTGAGAGCTGGGGAAACAGACCTGGTCTAAAGATATACCATGTTCAAGTAACAATACTACTTAGGGCTCACTTCATAGAATGAAGGCTCCCTTCATTCTATGGAAAGAGCCCTCGCAATCCATGTTCAGTAATAGCATCTCTTGCTGTTCTGTCGACTCTCCTATCATCTCTTAACTCCCTGGATATGACCACGTCAGTCCCAGAACTTTCGTGGAAACTGCTGAAAAGTGCTCCCCCACCATTAGCTTAGTCTGGCACTGGCAGCAGTCATGTTGGTCACCGCAGGGGGAGTCTACCTGAGAATAAAGCCCAACGGAGAAAACAGAGCCAACAGGGAAATGAGACATCTTCCTGATGACACACTCTTAGACCTAGCTGTGCCTGAAGGCAGATTCACTTCTTGAATTTCCCAGTTTCATCAGCCCATCTTGGCCCTGAAATAAATAACCACAACAATAACAGTCACGTTTTCTTAAGCTGGTTTGATCAGCTTTCAGTTACTGGTAACTAAGGAGTTCTCTTTACAGATATCAAGAAATAATCCGAATGGTGTCTACTAAGTGCAGCAAAAGGGATAGGCATGAGAAATGGACGTAACACAGAGAAAAGCATCCATAACCACACCTGGGGTGAGGGGCGGATAACAGGAAGTGGCGCTCCACAAAAACACGACTCGAGAGGCTAAAGATAAGGGACAGAGCCAGGTGAGGCTCTGGGGCCAAGGGGTGATAAGTACGCCTTAAGCAGCCCATCTGGCACTTTCTCCAAATGGCCATAGACACCCCTGCAGTTCTCTCTAACAGAGCCTGGTGCTATACTTTTGTGGCACTTGCCATTTCAAATAATCTGCTTCTTGGTACGTTTGCTTAATATCTGTCTCCTCCACTGGATTATGTGCTTTATAAGAGCAGGGACTGTGTCTTTTTTTCAACCACTGATAAACGATGCCTGGCATTGAATAAGCCTTCCACATATTGATAATGAGAGTGAATACAAAGATAAAGGCATGGATATAGAGTCATGACCTTGACCTCGACATCTCAAGTTTCCCCTGAGCAGCCCGCAGTCTGTGTACGGAGGCAACAGTGAGATTCAGGCCCATTCAGAGGAGCACTCTATGCTCATCTTCACCCTGGCACCTCCCAGCACCTTCTTCCAGGCCCTAAACCATCTGAGTATCCACCTCTCACCTGGGCAACATCGCTACGGCTGCCTGGGGTGTGTCTCTTCTCGGGGGCTGATGAGAAAGAGAAGTGAATCTTAAAGCTGCTGAGCTCACGCCTGCTTCCTTCAGTCCACACCCATCTCTGACTCTCCGTGTAATCAGTAATGCATGTGTTGGTCACAGTCAAGTGCTGTTTAAAACCCACCTACAAAGGAGGCTGTGTGGGAATCCAAAGCCATCTGCAGCTTTTGATCTGCTCGTTGTGGAAAGTGACACTGACAGAGGAAAGGAGGCAGAAGGACTAGAGGGACAGGATGGAGGACGAGGGGTCCGCAGCTGGCAGCAGACAGAGACTCACCCTCCACACTGCTGCGGGCTGCCTCTCTCTCAAATGCTTACCTGAAGCTTCCTCTTCCCACTAAAAGCCCTCCAGGGGCTCCCCAGGGCTCACGGCAGTTCTCAGCTCTGCCTCGGGACACACCAAAGCCTATGTTGCGATCACCTATGAGGTGTGCTGCAAATAATTCATTCTTAACAGAAATTAGATTTCAGTCATGAGATTTTTGTTTGTCATGAGGAACAACTGTCCCATAGAGACCCTGACTCTCATTCTGCGTCCTTGAGTCCTCTCTTTCCTCACTCACGACCTAGGGGCGCTTCCTCCAAAGACCAACCACGTGTCCCCCCACCACCAACCCCAGGCACCGCAGGGCCTCCCCCAGGCATGGCCGGAGCCTCCACACTGCCTCTCACGCCTTTCCCTTCACCTCATGACCTGCCCAACGCCCAGGAGCTCGAGGGGTCTTTTTCCAACACTCACACGCCAACCCTGACAAAAACCTTCAGTTTCTTTGATGGGGCTTAAAATCCAAACCTTATCACAGCCCACAAGGCCCACCAGAGCCTTGGGGATGTGGCCTCTCCTCTCCTCTTTGGCCTCCATGCCCTTCCCTTCCGCCCCCTTGCCTCCCCCGCCCCAGGTGTTTTCCACGCGCATCAAGTTCATTCGGCCTCATGGCCTTTGCACCTGATGTTCTCTCTGCCTCTGATGCTCGTCTCCCATCTCTTCAGCATGGCATGACGTCCCAGAGGCTCCTGGGCGTGCCATCTAAAAAGAACTGGCTGCTCTGGGCTTTCTCTCCCAGCACCCTGCTTTCGCCTTCTCAGCCCTTATCACTCTCTGAAGTTGCCATGCTTATTTATCAGCAGCTATCTTGATTCTTCATTGTTCACTGAAGCTCGTTCCTGGTTGTTGTTTTTTTTTCCTACCCCAAGCTTTGCCATCATCCTGGGTGACATCAGCACCCACATGATGGCTCCATAACAGCTTTTTACTCCATTTCTTGACCAACCCACTTCCAGGGGTCTTTTCTTCCCCTCCAACTCGTGCTTTGTCACCCTCTGGAATTATCTTGCTTTTGTATTTGTTTGCATGTGAGTTATCCACCTTCCCCTCTAGAAAGAAAACTCCTGGGACTCCTAGAAGACAGAGGCCCAGTCTGCCACAGTCACTGCTGTACTCCTAGGCCCTGGAGCAGGTCCGGCCACAGAAAGTCCTCACAAACATCTGTTGAATGAATAAATGCACACAGAAATGCTACACATCCTCTAAACCCCCCAAATATCTGTGATGGTCTCGACCCCAGTAATTTCCATTATGTATCTCCTAGGCACCTCCCCAGCTAAACAATAAACTAGCAGGGTAAGGCTACCTTTCACTTATTTTATCTTCTAGCACCTGTAACAGGGAGAGGCATCCAAGGGGTTCTTAGTGAATTTGCATTGATGAAAGCTATCTGCTGGTAGCTCTTGACACATTTCTTGGAGCTAGTTGGTTGCTACAGGACACACCCTCTCAGGCTTGCCATGAAGACTCAGGTGGACACTGTTCTGGGTGTCTACAGGCTGTCAGTGGCCTCCTTGTCCACAGTGTGCTCCCATGTGCATGCAGAGGCAAGTAAAGCCAGACACGAAGGACAGACAGAACACATGTGTAGACAGGAACGCCCTGCTTTCCTAATACCTTTTCACCTCCTGGATCCGCCCCGTCGGAGACCCAACTGCATTTCTGCCCTTAGGCTCTAGGACATTAACTCTGTTTTCTTGTAATAAATTTCCCTTTTTTGTTTCGACCAGTGGATATCTAGTCTTTGCAACCAAGAATCCCCACAAATTCAGGCACCCGGCAGGAAGGAGAGTCTAGGCAGCCTCTGTCGTGTGCGGGTTAAGGTCTCAGGTTTGACAGTGTAACTCCTCCCAGGATGATCTCAGCCTGAGGAAATAAAAACAGCTCCACTTGATAAAAATTCGAGGTGTCAACCTGGAGGCAGAATGGATGCCCACCACCTCCTCTGGTTGCCCAATGTTACTATCCAAGGCGAAGGTCTCTTGGGTCTTCAAAGGCATTGTTATTTTTAAAAAGTGTATACCTCGGATTATGCAGCAAGTAGCTTTCTAAAAACCGTATGCGAATCATATTTTATTTAAAAATAAAGTCCCATTTCCCCACTGATGTGGCTATCTGCTCAGAGAAGCCTTCGCTTCCTTTCTGATTTATCTCCAATTGTCAGCAGCAAACTATAACCCTAGCTTCACATTTCTCTCTTTCCCAAGAGGCTTATCAATCAATCAACAAAATTTTCATTCAGAGCCTATTATGTGTAATGCATTGTTCATGATCTGTAAAGAAAATAGGGAATGCACCGAATGCACTTAGGGAACCTGCTATCTGTGAATTCTCTATAAAACCATGTGAATAGTCAACCTCTTATTTATCTCTTCTGTAAATTCAGATTTCCTTCTATCAGGTTTTCCCAAAGAGGTGCCCATGTGTACTGAACAGCCTGCCTAGGTTACCATAGAAATGGAGAGTCATAAAAGGATGTTTAGAAATGTAAGCGCTTCTATAAATCTTCAATAATAGCAATCACAATTGTTTGGAACAATAATTGAGACTATTCATGGCATGTTCCAAGGAAAAGGCACAAATAACTCACCCATCTGCATTCCTTACAAACTAGGAAAAAGTTAATAATATGCTGTAAAAACAAGTCATGTCAGGCCACCATAATTCTCCTTCGTGACAGGAGAAAAGACTCCTACAACTGAAGAGATCCCAGGTCAACTGCCACCATCTCTATGGTCTAGACTTCTCTCAGGCCCTGTCTTATTGTCTGAAGCACAGACTTCATGGCCTACCTCAGTATCTCCTATCCAGCTTCATAAGAAAACATCTGGATTTCAGATATTTATAATCCACATCAAGGATTCTGAGGCAGCTCATAAAAGAACACGCAGCACTGAAAGGTAAATACAGTCATCCTTCCATATCATGGGTTCTGCATCTCCAGGTTCAACCAACTGAAGATTGAAAATATTTGGGGGAAAAAATGACAATACGACAAAAGGAATACAAAAAATACAGTATACCAGCTATTTGCATAGCATTTACATCAAATTAGGTATCATAAGTAATCTAGATATTATTTAAAGTATACAGGAGGATGTGCTTAGGTTATATGCAAATACTACACCATTTTATATCTGAGACTTGAGCATCTGCAGATTTTAGTATTATCGAGGAGTCCTGGAATCAAGACCCCAATGGATACTGAGGGAGGGCAGTAATGAAAAAGTGAAGCATCACAGCAAAGAGCTTACTTGGACTTTTTGTTTGTAAATAATAGAAATGAATTCAAGCTAGCTTCATAAAAGAAAAAGATGAGGACGGGCATATTGCAATTAAAAAAATACTTAAGATTTTATCATGAAAACCAAGAGCAGGAAGGTAACCAGGTCCCAGGAAAGACAGTCACCGACAGCAAGGCTGTTTTCTAGATTCCAGGGATTATCAACGAACTGTCCTTCAGCTCTCTTTCGCTTGGCTACCTGCAGCCTCAAAGTCAACTTCTTAGCACTCACGCCACCTGAAGAGATGCCGAATCTCTCTCCGTCCAGTCTCAGACTATCAGGAAGAACTGAACTTTGGCCCAACTTGTCACAGATAGCTGCCACTTAACCAGTGATTAGTTGAGGCAGGGGGTGGATGTTTTAGTCAGCTCAGGCCGCCATAACAATAGGCCATAGTCTTAAACAACATTCATTCATTTCTTACAGTCTGAAGACTAGAATTCCAGGATCAAGTTTCCAGTAGGGCTTTCTTGAATCGCAGATGGCCACCTTCTTGTTGTATCCTCACATGGTCTTTCCAGGAAGCAGGCGGGCAGAGACAGAGAGAGGAAACAAGCTCTCTGGTGTCTCTTCTTACAATCCCATCATGAAGGCCCAACCTTCATGACCCCATCTAAACCAAAATGCTTTCCAAAGGCCCCATCTCCAAATACCATTGTATTGGAAGGGCTGCAACATATGGCACGGCTGATGACTTGGGGTCCACCCCTGGGATTCAGGGGGAGCAGTCAATACAAGCTGGGTTGCAATTCCAAATGCATGTATTTAAAAATTAAAGCATGTGAATCAATGTATTACAAATAGCTCGAATGACTTACTAATGAGTCCTGAAGGGAGGCTGAGAGCCATTCATTAGTTTTTGGGTTAAGTACCACAGCATCCATCTTCCTTCCCCTCGTTGTGCTCTTGTCTGCCAATCTCCCAGGTACTCACCTTCATCCCCTGAAGGATGGTACCTATGTATATATCTTTTTCTACCCCAGGTTTTGCCATCTCCTGTGTGATGTTGGCATCCACAGGTGGCCTCTTATTCAGTTTCTCGGCCTCCTTATTTCCAGGGGTCCCCTCTTCCCCTCCCCCTCACACGTTAGTACACAGTATACTTCTAGAATCACTAATGCAAGCACTTTCAGCCACAATCTCTATCTCTTCCCTTCCACCTTGCTCATTCAACTCCTCTCACTGGGACAGTTCTTGAACTGTAGTTTCTCTTAGGACATCAGCCCTCGACTTTATCTACTAATTCAACTTGACCCCACTGTCCATTACGTTAATACTTTTGCCTATACCGTAAGCTCCCCCAACCATCTGCTGCTTTTTATTTGTACCATCCAGATAAAACTCAAGCCCAGGAAAACCAGCTAGGTGTCATCTCCACACCTCTGTCCAAGCAGGAAAAGCACATCAAAGCAGCTCAGTACCACTACACGCCCTTGACCCTCTACTTTAAGTGAGCCTGTACTCTGCCAAGCAAACCTGCTACATCATCTCTTGCCACTCTCTATGCTAATTTTTCCCAAACTTTACTCTTCTCAAGCTTCTGCCTCTGCTCTCCACCCACACGCTTCCGTCTCGTCAGAGGATCTTGCCTTCTACTTCACAGAGAAAACAGACGCAAGCAGGCAGGAAACTCCCACGATCAAAACATGCACTTTCCCTCAAGGGAAACCAGTCTCTCTTCCTCCTTTCCTACAAAAGGAGAGGAGCTGACACAACCACCCCTCTGATTTATCTTTGATCCCACGGCCACCCACCCTTTGTGTCTTCTACTGGCATTTATCTTTTTCTTTACAATATTCACAACCTCTCTCAGAATGGTCTTTTTCTCCCTTTAAGCATTTGCCCACCTTCATCACCAGAGTCCAGTTTCAGCTACTTCCCCCATCTGACTCATCTCCTTGACAGTCAAACTTTAGGGAAGAGATGTCTTCACTCACCCTTGCCATTTCTTCACCACCTCTTACCCCCACCCTCTCCCGTGCACGCCACAGTCCATTCTGATCTGGACCTGATGCCCGCCATTCTACTTAACTAGCCCCTGCTAATATTTCCAATGAGGTCCAAGCAGCCACCGTGGACATTTTCTGGGTCTCATCTTAATGGACCTTTCAACAGAATGTAATACTGTTGACCTTCCCTCTTTTCTGAAACACTTTTCCTTGATATAACACCCTCCTGGTTCTATTTCTTCCTCTCCAGACATATCGTCGCCAACTTCTTTGCAGGTTTATCCTACTCCTCGGTCCTTGCATAGGGAAATCTCTTGAAACCTTGTCCCTTCTCTGCTCAATTAACACTGTCTTCCACCCCACAGCTTCAATTATCACCAAAACAAAAACGGCTCACACGTTTTCAAAACCAGTGCAGACCTCTCTTTTGAGTTCTAAGTCTTTGTGTAAAACCGCTTAATTGGCATATCCCATTAGTTCCCAAAACATATCACAAGCAAAAACTCTAAAACCAGCCAGACACAGTGTCCCCAGCATGTAATCTCAGCACTTTGGGAGGACAGAGTGGGAGGATTACCTGAGCCCAGGAATTCAAGACTTGCTTGAGCAACGTAGTGAGAGCTCATCTTTACAAAAAAAAAAATAAAATCATCATCCAGGCATGGTGATGCATGTCTGTAGTGTCAGCTACTCGGGAAGCTGAGGTGGAAGGATCACCTGAGCCCAGGATTTGGAGGCTGTGGTAGAGGTAATACAGCCCGGGCAACAGAGTGAGACCCTGACTCCAAAAAACAAACAGGTAAAAGTGCTAAACCAAACTTTTGCTCATCCACACCAACTCCCCATTCTGGTTTCTTCCAGGAACTGTATCCTCAGTCAGTAGCACTACTGACCACTCCGTCGTTCAGAAGCCAGAAATGCTAGTGTCATCCTGACACCACCTCTCTCTCATTTTCCATATCAAATGTATCACCAAGCCTATTGGCTTTCATCTCTTAGTATCTCGTTAGTAATCTACCTGTCTCTACCTCCACCACCATCCTAGCCCATCTCGGGCCTGGACTATTACAGAAACCTTCTACTCTGGAGCTGCGCTAACTAGCCCTCCACACTGCAGCCAGAAAGATGTCCTAAATGCAAATCTGATCATGTGGCTCACCCGCCCCTCTCTGCCACCTGATCACAAGTCTATAGGGAGGCAGTTATGTCCCTCCTCTGGGCTACTACAGCACCCTATGTTTCTTCCCACCATCGGAAACATCCCATCTCACTTGGAATGGTTCATGACATTACATGCACACACACACGCACAAACATGTGCAACACAACCATCTGTGCACTCCTTGATGGCCCTTGATGGTACACAGGAAAGAGCCGTGGAAGTGAATAAATTCAGCTAGATGATATTGAAGCCATTCATTTTCATAGCAGAAAATGCAGAAGGCTTGGTGTCTCCTTAAACTTCAAATTGCCCCTATTAGTTAATACGTGAGATAAAAGCTGACTTGTTGACAAGCTGCTCAGTAGTTCCTAAATCATGGCTAGATCTGTCTTGCAATGGCTTTGAGTGATGAAATAAGACAGAATTCATGCCTAGCAGGGATACCATAAAGAAGGGTACGGGGAACATGGGTGAATGGTGGCAGACAGCTGGGGTTGCGGAGTGGTGACCCTGCTGGACACCAGGAGAAGAGGCAGGAGAACAAGGATTGTTATTGCAAATGATAGTAAATGTTTCCATTGGGATTCTCAGCTCAGCCTCCTCTTCTCTAACGACTTTTATGAGCTCCTACCCAGATCATGCACACATCTTCTTGGCAGCAGATAGCAGTGGTAATAAGCCCCAGCGGCGAGCTAAACACTGACAGGTGGCAGGAAAATGGGATCTTCGCCCCATTAAAAAGGAAGCTTGCCTTGGAGATGAAGCAACTGGATGGAAACCATGCAGACACGTCTTTTTCAATGAGGTGAAATTATTCCAACTTCCAATGACTTTACCCCCGGACTCGGAGGACACGGAGATGGCGTCTCTGTAGATGTGGCCAGTGCTTCTGCCCCTAGAGCACTTCCATGGAGCTGGCCCTCAGGTCCTGTCTCATCACTGTGGTCTAGGTGATGGACTCCAAGGAAACCCAAGACCCATGGATGGTCACCACCCTGGCTCCTCCTCACTTGGCTCCCATCACATCATGAGCACACCTGTCTCTGAACTTCCACACTGCTTCCTAACAGTTCTATAACTATCAGCCCTCCTCCTCCCATTAATCTATAAGCTTTTTAGGGAAATGTACATGTTGTCTTCAATTCTACTTCCTCCTAGTGCCCGGGAAATGCTTGACACTTAGTAGAAAGTTTGACACAATGAAAAGGACAAGTGTTAAGATCCTGGGTTTGCGTCCTTCCACGCGCATCATCTTAAACAAGGTATTCAATCTCTCTGGACTCTAATTCTTCATTTTTAAAAGTGTACACCTGCCCTGAAGAGTAAATACAAGAATTAAAATTAGTGGGGAATGCACAAAACTCCTAGAAAAATGCCTAACCTGTAGTAGAAGCTGGCATTAAGCCAGGCTCGGTGGCTCAGCCTGTAATCCCGCGCCTTTGGGAGGCTGAGGTGAGTGGATTGCCTGAGCCTGCAAGTTCGAGACCCGCCTGGGCAACCTGGCGAGACCTCATCTCTACAATAAAAATAAAAAAATTATTAGCGTGTGCCTGTAGTTCTAGCTACTTGGAAGGCTGAGGTGGAAGGATCGCTGGAGCCCAGCAGGTCGAGGCTGCGGTGGCCGGGAGCGGCCACTGCACTCCAGTCTGGGCGACAGAGTGAGACTCCAACTCAAAAAAAAAAAGAAGCTGGCATTAATGGAACTGCTCCCACGGGCTAATGTCCTAGCCCACCCCACTTGAAATATTGGAAGGGAATGAGACTGCTTTAGTTCAGAGATCAGTGAGGATTTGATATTTACAAAAAGAGTGAATTAAAAGCTTGAGCACCCACATGGGCCAGCCCTCTGCCACAGCACTTCACACCAAAGCCCTGTGGTTGGCCATGATCATCCCCTATTCCAGATGAGTCGGCTGAGGCTCAAAGAGGCTCTGTGACTTGCCCAAGACCAAACGATTAGTGTATGTCAAAGCTGGAATATGAGCCCTGATCTTTGGGACTCTAGAGGGTCAGTTTTTTTTTCCTTACATCACAAAAAGATATGTGATCAGGAGTAAGGAAGGAGCCGGTACACAAAGCCAACCCCAAAGAACGACTAGCTGGGACAGCTTCTGGCAAAAACTTAGCCCGTGGATTTCATATACAAGGAGCCCTCTGGACAAGATAAGTGGTACAATTACGTGACTGGTACTCCACTACACCATGCCATGTTTTCTATTCCTACATTCTCCATCCTTCAGGATTCAATTCAGGCATCCACTCCTCCAGGAAATCCTCCCCGGTCCTTCTGACCAGGTTTGGCTCCTATTTCAACTTCTGGATTTCTCTCTAGCCCTACCATTGCCACATGGGTTTGCAAATATCTACTTACACGTCTGTCTCCTGAATCAGAGGGAGAGCTCTTTGAGGACCAAAAAAAAGGCATCTTAAGTTACCTTTTTTACCTTCATTACCTGTCAACATGGCTCGCATTTAGAAAGCGTTCAGAAATATTTTTGAGTAAAGAATTGACACTGTATTCCCATCAAGTGCCAAGCTTGCCAGGAAATACATTATAATGGTGGATACATGTCATATAATTGTCCAAATCCATAAAATGTACAACACCAAGAGTGAGCCCTAATATAAACTATGAATTTTGGATGGTTGTGTGTCGATATAGGTTCACCAATTGCAACAAATATACCATTGTAACGGGGGGTGTTGATCATGGCAGAGGCTATGCATATATAAGAGCAAGGGATATATGGGAAATAGCTGCACCAATTTTGCTGTGAATCTAAAAAAACAAAAACAAATAAAGAATCACCATTGTGTCCTCATCAAGAGACAGATGAGCAACCCAGGAAATGCACAAGCATTGTCTCAAAACAAATAGAGAGTAATTCCATAGTACTCGGATGGATGACACAAACTTCATGAAGAAATGTTAAATACACTCAAAGTGCTTGAGGGGAGGAGTGCATCAGGGAAGACTGTAAGGAACCACTGAGCACTTTTCTGCAAAGGTGTGTCCACATCTTTTGTTGACCTGAACACCCTTTGTGAACTGAATCTTACTCCTGTCTACTAGTCTGGACTATCTAGGATAAGCTGTGATGCAGGGATTTACATAGGAAAAGGAAATCCTAGGCTGGGAGAAAGAAAGAGCTTGCTGATTGATCAGTTGTCATGAAGACATCACTGGAAGAAGGTGATGGTGGTGGGACCAATAGGAGAGGTGCCAACCATCATACGGAAGAAAGAAAACCAACCATTAGCATTAGTGTCTCTTAGCCAAGTCTGAGATCGGAGGGCTTAGAGGGTGCAAACTTTCCATCTGTAGCATGGGCATAGTAATAGCCAGCCAATGGTGTTATTACCAGTATTAAATGTGATCCTGAATATAACGTGCCTGGTGCAGTGTCTGGTGCACTTAATGCACAGAGACTGTTATTCACTGGTCAGTTACTTTTCCATCAGTTCTTTTTATTTCTGGAAGTTTAAACCCCCTGGAAAACGTCTTTTGAATTTGGATGTGAGGAGACAAGTAAAAATTGTTCCTCCAGTGGAGTCTCCACTGGCTTATTTGTTTTCTCTGAGGTGCCTCTTTTCTTTAAACCTTGATATTATTCCAGTATATCCATTATAGCAAATGCTCTACAGAAGAAAGGCTTGAATTTGGAAATAAATTGCACTCACAGATCATGCCTTAGAATGTGCGTCATTAGCGTTTAACCAGCAAAACAAGATACAGAGAAGATCGATGATCCCATTGGAAAAAGCCAAATCGGATTTTGAAGAGACTTTGACTTGCCCCCTTTTTCTTCTTCTTCCTGGCAAAGGGAAGGCAAAAATTAAATGGCTTCGCATATGATTTCTGTGACTTTGCAACAACTCCGGAGAGGCTCCCCAGTCCCAAAGGCCCAAGCTGGTCAGCTCTGTGGTCCCTTTAGTCGTTATCGACAGGGACTCCAAGAGCAAGCCTGGGCTGGAAACAACTCCTCCTCGCATTTGCATCAAACGGCGTTAATATTTTTCTGAAGCCCCCTCTCTACTTAGAACTGAAAACCGGTCACCTACTTCCTTCAGACCGGAATCTGATTATTTATGCATTATTTATCTGTGCCTCACGTTGCTCCAAAAAGCAGCTCTGCCAAACTCTTCCAGATGATCAAGGGTTTCAGGCAAAAAGACAACAAAGGCAGGGCAGCATCCAGAAATAGAAACTAAATCCATTTATCTTTATTCCACCTGACAAAGGAATTATGCCGGATGGCATGATTTTTACCTACACACGGGGGGAAAAGAATGGAAAGGAAAGCAAAACTCAAAGTTCACATGCCCCCAGCCTTCCTTTTACTGAGCCGCACGGTGCCCCTCTTCCCTCTCCTCTGGTTCCCGGGTGGTCCCCCCAGCTGTCTCCCACTCTTCAGGCAGGCCATGTCCCAGAGTGCCACAAGTTTGGCCGAGACTCCTGAATGGCATCATCCAGCTTGGGGGCAAGACCTGGGCAGAAACCACAAGGAAAGGCCAGAGGCAGAAAGTAGACCAGCCCAAGATGCGATGGGCAGGACAAGCCCGGGACAAATGAAGCAGGGAATCCTCGGAAGTTTTCCCAGAGAAAGGCTCGGGGTGCCGCAACTTCTTGCATTGATCCTCCATGGCAAGATGTGGGCCGAGCGAGCAGGCACAGTCATAGGGCTTAAAAGTATCATAAAGATAAAGAATCCATCCCCAGCTGCTCCTTCGCAACTGGGGATCTGAGGCTGGTCTTCAAACAACCCTTCCCCTACCCATTTCTGTGGTTTCACATGCTAGTCCAATGGTTGAAATGCAGGTTGCAGAATCTAGTCCCTTCCAAGCTTCATACCAACAACAGAGCATCTAGGAACCTTCTATTCTTTGGAATCATTCATTATTAAAGATAAGAATATCAAAAATTATATGCACACACATAAACCCCCATGCACACGTGCCTTTGGAGTTTCAAATGTTCTTATATTGTTTAATCAAATGTGTATGGATTTTCATTCTGAAAACTAACCACAATTATACGCAGTAAAGCCTCCAATTTCAGACAACTTTAAATCTCCAGAATCCAGCTACAGTTAAGAAACAAAAGAAACTGGCCCCTGGGTGGTCACGCCACTGGACCCGCATATGCAGTTCCTGGTTGTCCCGCATGCCCCTGGAGTCTAAGGCTCTACAAGGATCTAGTCCACCGAGTGGGAGACCTGTGGTTTTGGGACAGCAGGAAACTCTCACTTCTTCAAAGCTGTGGATGCAGGAGGAACTGGGAAGCTCTCATGCAGAGAGGCAAACAGTCGGCCAGAAAAGAAGATGCAAATGTCACCAAATCAAAAATTCAGCCTAGGGTGAGTACTGGGAACCAGAGGATTTAAACACCAGGCAGGCATGAACACAGACTCGTGACTGAAGCTGGCATGTGGAAGGGGGTCCCTGGTGAATACTGAACCACGAACAGCGGCCACAGTGACTAGAGTGTACATGTTGGCCTGGTGCCTATGAGTGAGCAGCTTGTGCTTCTTTCTCTCTCTCTCTCTCTTTTCTAGAAAACAGGATTTATTAAGAGGATAGAAAATATCCCATAGTGGGAGGGGACCGAGGAGGTTGCCCAGCTTGTGTTTCTTTAAAGGTCCAAAGTGCAGAGCAAGAACCCAGGCCTCACTGTTGACGAGCAGCTGAACAAGACGGAGATTCTCATCTTCCTGCTTAGAACAGTTCAAATGCAGCAAATTACCAGCGAAAAGCCAGAAGCTGACCCTGTTTTCGGTTGATACCAGCATCAGGGAGTGACAGTTGGCAACAGGACAAAAGGAAAGGAGACCCCCCCTAAATTAAGAAGGGACATTTACAAGAACCCTAAGCACAACCCAGCCCTTCTCGGGGCCCTTGATTGCATCATTTAACCTCATGGTGTTTTAGCTTCCTTGTCTGTTAAATATTAATGACGGCGCCTGCTTGTGGAGTTGGTGTGAGGATTTAATGAAACATGGATGTGAAGGACCAATGAGTGTCTGGTATGCAGAAGGAGCCCCAAACCATCACTTTCCTCCGCTGTTCCCACAAGTATTAGCCTCAGTCCACTGCCTGACAAAGGATTTGTCCTGCCTCTCCTCTTCTAGAGAATCGAGGAAGAATGCTCCCATTTCCTCATGCTGAGGAGGAAAGGAAGACTCAAAGGTTAAACCAAACCAGGAGTGGCAGTTCACACCTGTAATCCCAGCACTTTGGGAGTCCGAGGCAGGAGGATTGCTTGAGACCAGGAGTCTAAGGCCCACCTGGGCAACATAGCGAGACATTGTCTTTACAAAAAAAAAATCAAAAAATTAGCCAGGCGTGGTGGCACATGTCTGTAGTCCCAGCTACTCGGGAGGCTGAGCCGGAAGGGTTGCCTGAGCCCAGGAGGTCAAGGCTGCGGCGAGCCCTGACCATGCCATTGCACTTCAGCCTGGCTGACAGAGTAAGACCCCAACTCAAAAGCAAACAAACGAAAAAAGAGTGGAACTATATGAACACATTTAAAACACCAGAGATGACCTTTCAAATGAAGAGAGTCAAGTGTGAGATTTCTTGGAGTAGTACCTTGGATGCCAACCAAGAGACGATATTATCATTGTCACTGTCATTGTTATGGGTTTGACAATCTGAAAGAGAAGAAGGTTCTTCTTCTGTCTTTGTCCCCTTGGGCTGCTATAACAAAATACCTCAGGCCAGGCGGGCTATAAACAATAGAAGTTTATTCTCAGTTTTGGATGCTGGGAAATTCAAGGTCAAGTTGCCAGCAAAGTTAGCGTCTAATGAGGTCCTGCTTCCTGGTTCGTTAATGGCATCTTTCACACGTGGTAGAAGAGATGCGGGGTTCCTCGTGGGCCTCTTTTATACGGGCACTGATCCCACTCACAAGAGCTCCACACAAATGACCTGCTTACCTCTCAGAAGTCCCACCCCCCAACCCCATCACCTTGGTGATTAGGATCTCAGCATATGAATGCTGGAGGTACATAAACATTCAGACTAGCACCCTTTTATAAAAAGTCCTGCAATGGTTCATATGCACCCCCCAGATTCATGTGTTGAATTTAATCTCCCATGCAACAGTGTTGGGAAGTGGAGTCAAAAGAGAAGGAATCGGGTCACAAGGGCACAGCCTCATGGTGGGCCTTGGAAGTCATTCCGTGGGCAAGGGACTTCCCTGTGGGGCCCCTGGAGAGTTTCACACTGCCATTCGTGTTCTGGAAACACCACTCTCTGCAGGAGCCAGCTGTAGGGCCCAAGGAGATTGCCTCTACTTCTCTTCCAAGCTGCACTGCCCAATGAGAAATAGAATGCAAGCCATAAATGTAATTCTAAATTTTCTTAGAGCCACAATACTAAAAAGTTTTCTGTTTTGTTTGTTTGTTTGTTTGTTTGTTCGTTTTTGGTTTTTTGGGGGGGAATTGGAGTCTCACTCTGTCGCCCAGACTGGAGTGCAGAGGCTGCTCCCAGCCACCGCAGCCTCGACCTGCTGGGCTCCGGCGATCCTTCCGCCTCAGCCTTCCGAGTGGCCGGAATTACAGGCACGCGCTACCACGCCCGGCTGATTTTTTGATTTATTGTAGAGATGAGGTCTCACTGCCCAGGCGGGTCTCGAACCCGCGGGCTCAGGCAATCCACTCACCTCAGCCTCTCAAAGGCACGGGATTACAGGCTGAGCCACCGAGCCCGGCTTAAAAAGTTTTTTTAAAGGTGAAATTAACTTTAATAGCATATTTTCTTTAACCTAATGCCTCCCAGATATAATCATTTTAACATGCCATCAATATACAAAATTATTAACAAAATATTTTACTTTTTATTGGCTACACTAAGCCTTTGAAATCTAGTGTGCATTTTACACTTACAACATGTCCCAGTTCTGGCTCAAGTGGCTACCATATAAGACAGTGCAGACTTAAAGCAACAAAGAATACTCTCCAGTGACCTGGGCTCAAGCAAGCATTTTTGGAGAGACTCTCCATTTTTGGAGAGACTCTCCATTTTTGGAGAGAATCTTGGGAGGCTGAGGTGAGTGGAAAAAGCATTGACAATTCATTATGAGGAAGCTGGAAAAGACACAAACAGTTTGACCAGCTTGCTTCACCAATAAACCTCACCTCAACCTCCAGGTATTAAGAACCTTTATTTGATTTGCCATACCTCTTACCTTCAGTCAAAACATTTTACCTCCGGTCTTGTGCCCTGGAGAATACAGGTGTCCTGAATTGTACCCCACATCTATAAAATAAAATAATTTTTTCTGAATGCAACTTGGTGGGCATAACACTGAGTCCTCAAGACAACTTGTTGCATCTCTGGCCGCCTGGAACTCTCACCAAGAGGCGCTGAAGCACTGGCTGCTTGTGACCACCAAGGGGACCTGAGACTCTGCCTGGGACATGGGATTCCCAGGGTAGACTCATCTTCCTACCAGAGAAGCACCCAGAAGATTCCCGGAGTCATTTCTTCAAGGAAAAAGGATCTGTTGGTGACTAACGCTCTGTGACAACACCTGATTCTACCCCTACCACTCTGGGAGTTACACAAGTGTATTTAGCACATAGTGGGCACACTTATAGGTTAGGGCTCTTATTTGTTTCCTTTAAATCATCAGAAATACGCAGTGAATACCTGGGTTCCACACCAACTCTTAGTGAGGAGATCCTCAGATCCTCACAAATCTGCTATTGGAAAAAACAGACAATCCAAAAAACACTGTCCTAGAGCACAGAACTTTCTGAGGGATCGACGGGCTGCCTCTCCTCTTGTATGGCCGAAGTAACGCAGAGTGTGTTTGGGGGTACAAGCCTGGGAACAAACTGATGTTTTCTTCTTTGCCCTCCTAAAACAGATCTATGGGACAGGCATTCTTGTTGAAAGAATAAAAATATTGTGTGCTTGGATTTGGGCTTACGGTATATTTTGCCAACATAGGTTAACAAGGCAAAAAGGGAAAAGACCGGACAAAAAGACAGGCATGAGGGGCTTTATGTAAGAACAGCTACTGATAAGCGCAAGTCACACACGGCTCTTTGAATGCCTGCGTCTGGTCTGTAGAGATAACAGCGGCACCTTACCCTCTTTGATGGGGAAGAAGGTTTTGCCATGTGACAAATGAGCCCCAATTAAGAAGGAGCTTTAGACCAATTATTTTCCTCCCGTAAGAACAAAAAAGGGGAAAAGGGGAGAGAAGCAGAGCATCACACTCAACCTCTTCTGCGCGTGTGACCACCATCTTGTCCCATCACTCACCTGGTTTTCTCCAAGAGTGTTTGTCCCCAGGGGTATATCTCGAGCCACCTGTCCACAAGCATCATACCCTGTCTGTTCTTGGCTCTGTTTCCCTCTCGTCCCAGCCAACCAGTTACTCAGGCCAAAACTCTTAGAGGTGTCTTTGACTCACCTATTTCTCCCCCATCTCACACTCAAACCATCAGCAAATCCTGTGGCTCAGAATATATCCAGGATCTGACCTTCCCATCCTCTGCTACCATCCTAATCCAGCCCCATCTGTCCCCTGACTGCACGGGCTCACTGGCCAGTCTCCTCACTTTTACCCTATAATTCACTGCAATTCACAATCCACAGAGTGGTGAGGTTGATCCTTTGAAAATCGAAGTCAGATCATATTACTTTTCTATTCAAAACCCATTGACTCCTCAAGTCCTGTTAAATAAAATGCAAGCTTCTTAGGAAGCCCTACAGGCCCTCTGGCAGCTCCCACCCAGTTCCAGCCACAGTGACCTCCCTGCTGGCTACCTAGGAATGCCCTCTTGTTCCTCGGGGCCTTTGCACTGCAGTTTCTTCTGTCTAGTCCTGCCACGGACACTCACATGACTATCACCCTCAACTCATTTAGCTCCCTATCCAGAAGGCAGCTCTTCAGAAGGCCTTCCTAGACCACTCCACCCAAAACTGCACACCCACCATGCTCTATTTCCTTACGCTACTTTTCTTCTTAGCATTTATAACTACCTGACATTATACAATATTTCATGTGCTTACTTACCTGTCACCAGTCTACCCCCACCAAAATGTAACCTCCGGAAAGGCAAGGACTTGTCTTATCCAACGCTACATCCATATGCCTAGAAGAAGGCTTGGTATACAGGCAGTCGATGTTAGTCATACATGAAGATAAGTGTTGCGAGATAAGTGTTGTAGAGAAAAGTGCTGGTGGAAATACAAATTACGATAGCCGTTACGGGAAACAGTATGGACTTTCCTCAAAAAATTAAAAACAGATCTACCACATGATCCAGCAATCCCGCTTCTGGGTATATGTCCTGAAGAAATGAAATCAGCACATCAGAGAGATATCTGCACCCCCATGGTCATTGTAGCGTTATTGACAATAGCCATGATATGGAATCAACCTAAGTATTCATCGATGGATGACTAGCTAAAACATGGTACGCAAATACTATGGAATACTATTCAGCCTTAATAAAGGAAAAAAAATGAATAAACCTGGAGGACATTATTCTAAGTGAAATAAGCCAGTCCCACTTCCCACTATGACCAGCAAGGCCAAAGGGCCCCGCCCCTCCCTGGCCCTCGGGGCTCATTACCGACTAATCTCTTCCCTGCCACTCAGGGCTTCTTGCTGAGGCTCCAACTCAGCAAGCTCGTTTGCCCTTCCGGGCCTTTGTTCTGGTCATTCCCCTGCTTAGAAAAATTCCCTCCTTTCACACATCCACGGCCTCCTTGGAGAGGTTTCCACAGTCATCCTGTATCAAATAGCCACCATGTCCTCCTAAGCCCTACCTGGCCACTCTGGACCTTCAGCCTGCCTCACTTTTCTCCCAGAACTTTCTACCATCACTGTGTGACATTAAAACTTATTTTGGGGGGTAACCCCTTCGGCTCCCTTCCCACTGTGGGAGCCTTTCTGTCCTCTCAACAAATCCTGCTTTTTAAAATTTAAAAAAACGTTTTTTAGGGGTTTTTTGGGGGTTTTTTTTTTGAGTCAGAGTCTCACTCTGTCACCCAGACTGGAGTGCAGTGGCCGCTCCCGGCCACCGCAGCCTTGACCTGCTGGGCTCCAGCGATCCTCCCGCCTCAGCCTTCCGAGTAGCTGGAATTACAGGCATGCGCTACCATGGGCGGCTGATTTTTTTATTTATTGTAGAGATGAGGTCTCGCTGCCCAGGAGGGTCTTGAACCCGCGGGCTCTGGCAAGCCACTCACCTCAGCCTCCCAAAGGCGCGGGATGACAGGCTGAGCCCCCGAGCCCGGCAAAAAGCGTATTTTTTGTGGGCTTATGTATCTCCCTGGTGGCATGAGAGGTCCATGAGGACAGACCTTTTCCTATCTGTTCCCTGCTGCATCTCCAGCCTCCAGGAAAACGCCTGATTCATAGATGGTACTTGATAAATTTTAGTAGAATGAATGAATGAAGCAGGTAGCTGGAAGGAGACTGCGTAACCCACATACCCCCGCATGTAAACCTGTTCTTGCAACATTAACTCCCAACCCTATAGTCTCCCATAGAATAATTAAAAACCCTTGTTCATCCCAATGGCAACTTAGGCCACTGTCTTGGGGTAAAAATCTTAGATATAAATCCCAGAAATAAGGCCAGGGCAGTAATCTGCAAGCAAGAGACCCCGACTCTGGGAATCAGGGCATGTGGCACGTCATTACCTTAGTGATAAATGAATCTTACTTTGATCCCACACCTTCCGTCACTTTTTTGCTGTTAGCCACCCTAGAATCTTGAAAAGAGAAGGCAGATGGTCAAGTATTCATGCGTATGCGTGTTTAAATGGGAAAAGTTCTCTGTGCTACTTCACCTGAGCTTGGAAGGCTCCACTCCTGAGGATCAGTAGCATCAATATGAAAGTCCAAACACCTCCCGCGCCTTGGGAGGCTGAGGTGAGTGGATTGCCTGAGCCCGCGGGTTCGAGACCCATCTGGGCAACTTGGCGAGACCTTGTCTCTACAATAAATCAAAAATCAGCCGGGCGTGGTAGCGCACGCCTGTAGTTCCAGCTACTTGGAAGGCTGAGGTGGAAGGATCACTGGAGCCCAGCAGGTCGAGGCTGCGGTGGCTGGAAGCGGCCACTGCACTCCAGTCTGGGTGACAGAGTGAGACTCCAACTCAAAAAAAAAAAAAAGAAAGAAAGAAAGCCCAAACACCACAACCTGAGTCCCGCCCTAGGATTAGGGCTGATGTTGCAGTTGCCACTGTTGGGCCAGAGGAGGAGACAGGTCAGACACGTTCATGTGCCACAAGGACAAATCACACCATTGCTGCTATGGCACCAAGGCCAAAGAGAACCACACGTCCCACAGCTATCTCACTACGTTGTTCCCACTGAGAACAGCTTCACCCTCCCTAGTGGAAGGCCTGGAATGCAGTTGCCACTGCCCACAACTGGACATTCCACAGGCACTCAGAGAACTACCCCACCCCTCCCTAGCACAGCTAGCACCAAAATTCACTACTAAGAAGGCCTGAGGACAAGTACAGCACCCTGATCTTGAACCAGAACTCAAGCACACCACACAGGGTCCTGGAAACCACCCAGTCCAATCAACCATCATTGGCACCTATACACTACTCCCAGGGTCTGATACAATCTGCTAATACCACCACAGATGGCACTCATCTACACGTACCACCAGAAAGCCAGGTGACTGGCTCACCGAATCAGTCACAGCCTCTGCCAACACAAGCACAGTCTGCTTGAGTTACAGTGAATTGTTCTACCACCACTACTGCCACGGTTCACACCATACATGCTGCCCATGGACTCAAGAACTTGCCAATATCCTTGGCCAGCCACTACTACTACCAGCATCTAAGCAAATCACCTGTATGCACAACATTCAGCCTACCAGGACCCACTGACACTGATGCCAATGTATGCTGCCCTGGATCCCAAAGACAGGCATTTTCAGTTCACTGGGACTCCTGAAATCATAATCCTCAGAAAAACATCACCACAGCCTCCACTAGTAACCACCCCTTGAGCCATCAAGGAAATCACAGATACCACTAATGCTATTTATAGCCAAATAAATTACACAGAGACTACACTATTACATGTCCTACCCAACCAACAACATATATATACATATTCAGGAAAAAGTCCTCCCTATGAAAGCAAATTCAAAAAAACAGAAAAAAAATGATGGTTACATCACATACACAGATATCATCATAAAGACAAAAAAGGCATGAAAAGGCAAGGAAATATGATACCTCCAAAGGAACACAATAGGTTCCCAGCAACAGATCTCAATCAAAAAAAGCTTCATGAAATCCCAAATAAAGAATTCAAGATATTGATTTTGAAGAAGCTCAGTGAGATACAAACAAACTCTGAAAAACAGAGAAATCAGAAAAACAATTCAGGATATAAATAAGAGATGGACATTCTATATAAGAACCAAACAGAAATTTTGGAACTGAATAATTCATTGAATGAAATATAAAAAACATTTGAAAGCTTCAACAATAGACTAGATCAAGCAGAAGAAAGAATGTCAGAACTTGAAGATAGGTATGTTGAAATAATCCATTCACAAAACAAGACAAAAAAATTTTAAAGAATAAAAGAGAATGAGCAAAACATTCAGGGCATGTGGGACAACATAAAGTGACTGAATATTAGAACTATCAGTGTCCTCCAAGGCAAAGAAAGAACACAAGAATTGGAAAATCTATTTAATTAAATAACAGAGGAAAATTTCCCAAATTTGATCTGACAAAAGATTTAGACATTCAAATACAAGATCCTCAGTAATCCACAGGCAGCTACAGTTCAAAAAGGTCTTCTCCGTGGCAAATTGTAGTTAGACTGTCTAAAGTCAAATATAAACAGAAAGTCATAAAAACAAAAAGAAAATCCTCTAGTCACCTACACAGGGAACCCCAACAGCTTACCAGTGGATTTCTCTGCAGAAACCTTATAGGTCAGAAGAGAATGGGATGATATATTCAAGGTGCTGAAAGAAAAAAAAATGGCAGTCAAGAATACCACGCACAACAAAATTATACTTCCATCTAAGGCAAAATGAAATTTTTCGCAGGAAGACAAATGCTGACAAAATTCATTACCATTAGACAGGTCCTGGAAGAAATGCTCAAGGGAGTCCTAAACCTGGAATCAAAAGAACATCTACCATCATGAAAAAATACAAAAGTATAACACTCACTGGTAAAGAAATTATACGAAGAAGGACAAGAAAGAACTCTAATGGTACCACTATAGAAATCCACCAAAAAAGAAAAAGAAAGAGTAGACAAAACAGCTAGAAAACAATTAGCAATATGTCAGGAACATAACCTTACATATCAATAATAATCTTGAATATAAACAGATAAATTCTCCACTTAAAAGACATAGAGGCTGGGTACGGTGGCTCAGCTTGTAATCCCAGCACTTTGGGGGGCTGAGGTGAGAGGACTGCCTGAGCCCAGGGATTCGAGACCAGCCTGGGCAACTTGGTGAGAACTCGTCTCTACAACATATCACAAAAAGAACTAGCCCGGCATGGTGATGTGCGTCCAGCTACTTGGAAGGCTGAGACAGAAGGATAACCTAAACCCAGAAGGTCGAGTCTGTGGTGGTCATGAGCATGCTACTGCACTCCTCCAGCTTGGGCAACAAGAGAGAGACTCCAACTGAAAAAAAAAAAAAGACATAGAATGGTTGAATAGATTAAAAAGTTTGGCCCAAGTGTAAACTGCTTACAAGAAACTCACCTTACCAGCAAAGACACATGTAGACTGAAAATAGAAGTATGGGGGAGAATATGCCACACAAATAGAAACCAAAAGCAAGCAAGAGTAGCTATACTCATATTGGATAAAACAGACATTAAGTTAAAAGCTTAAAAAAAAAAAAGAAGTCCATTGTATAATGATAAAGGAATCAATCCATCAAGGTGATATAATAATCCAAACTATATATGCACCTAATAGCAGAGTACCCAGATTCGTAATTACTAGATCCGAAGACAAAAACGAACTGTGATACAACAATAGTGAGGGACTTCAACATCCCACTCTCAGCACTAGACAGATAATCTAGATAGAAAAATCAACAAAAAAAAAATGAATTTAAACTGGACATTAGACCACATCTACCTAACAGAAATTTACAGAATCTTCTATCCAACAACTATAGAATATACATTTTTTCATCAGCACATGTAACAGTCTCCAAGGTAGACATATGTTAGGTCACAAAAGTTTTAATAATTTTATTAATAAAGAATCTTATTACATTTCTTCTCAGACCACAGTAGAAGAAAGCTAGAAATTAAAATCAGGAGGAACACTGGAAATTATACAGATACATGGACATTAAACATGTTTCTGAATGACCTCTGGGTCAATGAAGAAATTAAGATGAAATTTAAAATTTTCTTGAAACATGAAAATAGAAATACAACATACCTAGGCCTGTAGGATACAGCAAAAGTTATGGTAAGAGGAAATTTTATGGCAATAAATGCCTACATCAAAAAAAAGTGGAAAGGTTACAAATTAACCATCTAACATGGGACTTCAAAGAACTAAAAAAGTAAGAACAAATCAAACCCAAAATTAGCAGAGAAAAAGAAATAATAAAGATAAGGGCAAAACCAAATGAAATAGAGGCCAAAAAACTCACTGAAATGAAAAGTTGGTTCTTCAAAAGATATAAAAAATATTGACAAACTACTAGCTACTCTAACCAATAAGAGAGAAAATAAAAATAAACGAAATCAAAAATGAATAAGGAGACATTACAACTGAACCACAGAAATACAAAAGATCATCAGAGACCATAATGAGCAACCATATGCTAATAAACTAAAAAACTTAGAGGAAAAGAGTAAATTCCCAGAAACATATAGCCAAGATTGAATCAGGAAGAAATAGAAAATCTGGACAGACCAATAATTGGTCAAAAAACTGAATCAGTAATAAAAAGTCTCCCAACAAAGAAAAGCCCAGGACAGGATGAGTTCACAGTAGAAATCTATCAAATGTATGAAGAATAACTAATACCAATTCTCCTCAAACTAGTCCAAAAAAGTCAAAGAGGAGTGAATTCTCTCTAACTCATTCCATGAGGCCAGCATCATCCTGATATTAAAACCAGACAAGAATACAACAAAGAGAGAAAACTACAGACCAATATTCCTAATAAACATAGGTGTAAAAAATTAACAAAATACTAGCAATTCAAATTCAACAGCATATCAAAAAGATAATACACCATGATCAAGTGGGATTTGTCTCAAGGACACAAGTATAGTTCAAAATATGCAAATCTTTAAACATGATACGTATCCTCAACAGAAATAAGGACAAAAGCCATATCGTCTCAGCAGAGGCAAAAAAAAAAGCATTTTCAAAGTTCAATATTTCTTCATGATAAAAATGTTTAATAAATTAATTGTAGGAAGAAAGTACTTCGGCATAATAAAAGCCAAATATGACAAACCCAAAGCTAGCGTCATACTGAATGGGGAAAAGTTGAAAGCCTTTCTTCAAGAACTAAAAAGGACAAGGATGCCTGCTTTCACCATTCCTATTCAACACAGTACTAAAAGTCCTAGCCAGAACAATTAGGTGAGAGAAGGAAATAAAAGGCATCCAACTTGAAAAATAGAAAGTCAAACTGTCCCTCTTTGCTGATTACATGATCTTATATCAAGAAAAATCTAAAGACTCCACCAAAAATCTCTTAGATTTGATAAATGAATTTAATAAAGTTACATGACACAAAATCAATGTACAAAAATTAGTAGCATTTTTATACACCAATAATGATCTAGCCAAGAAAGACATCAAGAAAGTAATAACATTTACAATAGCTACAAAAATAAAACACCTAGAAATACATTTAACTAGGAAAGTGAAAGACCTCTACAAGGAAAACTAAAAAGCACTGATAAAAGAAATTGAAGATGACATCAAAAAAAAATGGAAAAATATCCATGCTCCTGGATTGAAAAAATTAATGTTGTCAAAATAACCATATTTTTCAAAGCAATCTACAGATTCAATGAAATCCTTATCAACATATCAATGTAATTCTTCACAAAATTAGAAAAAAAATCCTAAAATGTATATGGAACCCCAAAAGAACACAAATAGTCAAATCAATCCTCAGTAAAAAACAAAGCTGGAGACACCATATTACCTGACTTCAAAATTATACTACTAGGCTATATAGTAAAGGAAAAAAGCATGGCATCAGAATAAAAATAGACTTAAAGACCAATGAAACAGAATCTAGAATACAGAAATAAAGCCACATATTTACAACCAACTGATTGGTCTTCATTAAACAAGAACTTACACTGACTGTGGTAAGGACACCATTTTCAATAAATAGTGCTGGAAAAATTGCATAGCCACATTCCGAAGAATGAAACTAACCCTATATCTCTTGCCATATTAAAACAAACAACAACAAAAAAAAACCTTAAAACAAACTAAAGACAAACATAAGACCCAAAACTATAAAATACTAGAAGAAAACAGGTAAAACTCTCCTAGACATTGGTCTAGACAAATAATTTGTAACTAAAACCTCAAAAGCAAGGGACCAAAACCAAAAATGGATAAATGGAGCTATGTCAAACTTATAGGTTTCTGCATAGCAAAAGAAATAACCAGAGTGAAGCGAAAACCTGCTGAATAGGAGAAAATATTTGCAAACTGCTTATCTGACAGGGAACTAATATCCAGAATATACAAGAACCCAAACAGTTTTACAACAGTAAAACAAATGTCCCCCCCCCAAAAAAAAACATAGTGGGCAAAGCGCATGAATAGACATTTCTCCAAAGAAAACATGCTCACCATTGCTAATCTTCAGAGAAATGAAAATCAAAACCACAATGAGATATCATCTTGCCCCATTCACAATGACTACTATTTAAAAATACCAAAAAAAATTTGCTGGTAAAAATATGGAGGAAAGGAAATTCTTCCACTCTGTTGGTGGGAATGCAAACTAGTACAGCCACTATTAAAAACAGTATGGTGATTTCTCAGGGACCCCCTCGGGTCCCTTCCCACTGTGGGAGTTTTTCTGTCCTCTCAATAAATCCTGCTTTCCAAAAAAAAGAAACTAAAAATATAATTACCATAAAATCCAGCAATGTCATTACTGGATATCGACCCAAAAGAAAAGACATCAACGTATCAAAGAAATTTCTTGCATGCTTATTGTAGTACTATTCACAATAGCAAAGATGTGGAATCGAATTGTCCATCAATGGACAAATAGATAATATGTAGTGTATATAAACATTAGAATACTACTCAGCCATGAAAAAGAAGTAAATCGTGTCATTTTCAACAATATGGATGTAAATTATCTTTAAGTCATGATCTTAAGTAAAAAAAGCCACGCACACAAAAAGACAAATATTGCATGTTCTCACTTACATGCAGGAGCTAAAAAGTTTGATCACGTGGAGGTGGAAAGTGGAAAAATAGATAGCAGAGACTGGGAAAAGTGAGTTGAGAGGAAGGGGAAGGAGGATGAGAAGTGGGTGCAAACATAGCTAGATAGAAGGAATAAATTCAAAGTTTGAAGCAGAGTAGGGCGACTTTCGTTTTTGTACCCAGGTGACGGACATTCTGAATACCCTAATTTGATGCATTACATACATATTTTCACATGTAACCCATAAATTTGTACTAATTTTTTTATAATTTGGAAAAAATGTGCCTGTTATAATTTGGAACCTCCACAACCACTCCCAGCCAGGTGGCAGCTGCAAAGTTAGTGTGAAGGAGGTCTATTGACACTTTCTGGTAAGATCAGAAAAGATCGACAATAAAACATCTTGGATTCTATGAAGTATAATGAATTTGCTGGTAAGTGTATTCTAGAAAGAATCAAAGACACATTCAGAAGTAGTTGCCTCCAGGGAGTAGAACAAAACGTGGGAAATGAGGTTATCACTGTCTGTTTTCTTCCACTCTACCCAGTTTGAATTTTCCAATCTGTGAAATATATTCAATAATAAATGGGTCATTGAGGGCTTATTTTCTTCTTTGAATTCCTGTGGTTTTAAAAAAGGCTCAAACAATCTTAGTCATTTGTTTTTTTTTTAAGAGTAGGTGAAGTAAATAATTAAGTATATCATCTTAATTCTTGATCTTTCTCACTCTCACCTTCTTTCATTCAAAGCACTGGGAAAAGTTTTCGAAGATCTAGAGAGTGACAGAGGGTGTTAAAGTGTAGGACCAGGAGCAGTGGACCAGAGACAGAAGACAGGGATGGACAGTTCCTCACATTAGCAAATCTGCAGAGAGGCAATTACATGCATGCATTGCTGGGGGCTGCCAGATTTTGTATTAGTCTTTTGGAAAACCATTTGTCAAAATACAACAATTAAATATTCAGGTCATTGACCCAGAAATGTCACTACCATGATTTTATTATGAAGAAAGTGTCTATAATACTTTAAAAACTCTATGTATAAAATATTCATATAATTTCTTTCAATAGCAAAAATAATTGGCACTATCTCAAATTTACATCAATAGGTTAATGGCTAAGTAAAATGCAATACCTCCAGTGAATGGAAATGAATCCATAATAACATTATAAAAATCTTATTTAAAAATATAATAACCAGAATAAATTTTACAAAGCGAGATATAAAATTGCATATGTGGGCCAAAAAAGCAACACTTTTTATGCAAAAAATAATTTTAAACGTTGATTAAATAAATTTAAGTGAGGAAAGTATACAGAATAAGGACAGACACCCTAAATCTAACACGCGTTCACTCTGTCTTTTATGCATTCAACCACTGTGGACCATGCACGTTGAGCTGAGCATTATACTGTGATCTGAAGAAAACAAGATCCTTGTCCCAAAGAAGCTTATGACCTACACATACATAAAATCCATTTCCCTAAAGAGATTAACAGAATGAAAGAATAGAAGTAAAGAGATAACTGAATAAAAATAAACTGTCTAACCAGAAAAGTTGGAAAAATAACGGCACAATACAACCTATATGAAAAAAAAGAGACATGAATTATTCAGTATAAAGCTGGAAGTGATTTATTCAAAAACTAAAAAACAGAATGAATAAAAAGAACTTGTGAAAAGACCGATAATACAGACAAACATCTTACAGCGCTTCCCATTTAACAAAAGAAAAATGATCATTGAAAACACTGAGGACGGAGGTTTCTCTGGTTTCGAGGCCCACATGTTAAGGAAGTTGGCCCTCACATTCTCACAGCACAGAGAGAACAGAAGAAACTGAAAACCAACAACTCTTCTTAGATCCGCCAGAGAACTAAGGTCACAGGGCAAACTGCTGCTCCCAAGATTAAAGAGACAAACGGGTAGACACAAGGAATCCCAAATTGCTGGAGTAGAAGCCCAGGAGCAGAAACCGTCACCGCAACCAGTGCCTGGGTCGGAAACCTGAGCTGTAACTGATGGATTCCTGGAGGCTCTATGCGGACAAAGCTTGAGAATTCAGTCTGTGGGGGTCCTAGTCTTAGGGGGATCCCCACCCTTTTGTGAGTTTTACCCCCAGGAGCTTCCTCGAGTTCCCCTGGTGAATACTGAAGAAAAATCCATTTTTGCTTGCAGCAGGGGGAGGAGAAAAGCAATGATTTTGAAACATGTCCAGAGTATTCTGCTCTCCTTAACGACATATTAAGAATGAGAAAGGACTTACAACCACAGGCATAAAATGGTTGTTTGTTCATTTTAAGAGAAAATGATGTACAACTGTGCGATCACAAATTTTAAAATCTCAGTGAAATGGTTGATTTTCAAAGACACAAATTTACCAAAACTGATGAAATAAGAAGTAAATTTTAATGTAGCAAGGCAAGAATGTGGGAAATGAGCTTTCTCATATGCTTCTATGAGAAATAACCTGACACTGTTCTCTTGGAATGTAATTTGGAGGTCCATGTCAAATAACTCTAAAATGTGCAGCCACATTGATGTACAAATTACTCTTATGCGAATTTATCCTGACAAGATAATAAATGAGCGATGAAGCATATTCTTCCATAGTCAGATATTTATCCAAGCACTATAGTAAAAAAACCAAGAACAACTTACATGTCTAATAATAACAATTTTAATAAACAAATTGTGGTACACATATATGCTAGGGCTGCTATCCAGTCATCAAAAATGAGGCTGTGGTTACCTTTTGGATCTAAAAGATGCTCATGATATATTAGCAAGTGACAAAAAGCAAGCTGCCTAACAAGACATGTGGTATGATCCCATTTTCAATTTATTTAGAGAAAGGAAAAAGCATTTTGGAAAACTATATACCAAACTGCTAACAGTACTTAATTCTGGGAACTTGACTTTTGGGTATCCATTTTCTTTTTCATTCTTTATGTATATAGATTTTTTTCTTTTTAAGCTTACATGTCTATTAAGGTAAGTGTAAAAAATGAACACTTAGGAAAGCTAATTAAAAATACCAAAATATTGTTTCAGGTGCTGAAAATATGGTCGACTATTTTTTATTCTTATTCCTAGACTTTAGCAGTTTATAAGAGCCCTTAATACAAGAAAATTTTAATGATAGTTGAAAATAAATAAACTAGCCAGGCTCGGTGGCTCAGCCTGTAATCCCACGCCTTTGGGAGGCTGAGGTGAGTGGATTGCCTGAGCCCATGGGTTCGAGACTCGCCTGGGCAAGTTGGTGAGACCTCATCTCTACAATAAATCAAAATGAGCCAGGCATGGTAGCGCAGCTACTTGGAAGGCTGAGGCGGAAGGATCGCCGGAGCCCAGCAGGTCGAGGCTGCGGTGGCCGGAAGCGGCCACTGCACTCCAGTCTGGGTGACAGAGTGAGACTCGACTCAAAAAAAAAAGAAAAAAAAGAGACTTATAAATGATAAGGGTTTCTAGGTTATGATGCCAGTAACAATGTGAAGGAAGCATTTATTCCCTCTCTAGTCTCATTGCCTCGCCTCTAAAACGGAGCAGCTGGAGTTGATCTCAGGGGCCTGGCTCCAATGCCCACTTTGATGCTGTTTTCTTCAAGGCAGCAGCTCAGCCATCCAGGGAATATCTATCGCTATTGCAGGCTTGGCACACAGTCCATTTAGAAACAGATTTTGAAGTAGAAGAAGGAAGAAAAAAAAACAAGCAAATGTTCATTTGTTTCATTACAACAATTTAATAAGAACAGCCATCCAAAAAATGGAAAATGTCAAGTGGGCTATTAAAACCTCCCAGCAAGAACGGGTACGCCTAGGCACAAATAGTACAAGGGAACAATCTCAAGAAAGACACCCAGAAAAGCCTGCCTGCTGCACCAGCTCAAACACCATTTTCATCTTGCGAGATGATCACGCGGTCGGCTGGAGATCGCCACCAGCCGAGCATGGCTCCCGTTGTGCAGACGGGGACCTAGACTGGTCTTCCTCCCAAATGGTACGCCCTTGTTGTTTGTCCAGAGTCGTTCGACACTGAGGGGGGCCGTTCTGGGTCAGGCACTGTGCCAGAGGCCCAGAGATCCAGAAGCAAAGGAGGCACAGTCTCTGTTCTCACAGATCCATGAGGGGAAAGGAAAGCCAAAAGCTAACTTCAGGACGACAGAGGGGTGCGTGGCAGAGATGTGGCAGAAGCCCCAACGAGAAGAGCCTCATCGTGCTGAGAACTCGGCACGGCTTCCTGAGTCCTGACAGGTGAGCGAGTCCTAGCTGTGGTTAGCAGAGATGTTGCAGGTAGCAGGGAGAACATGGGCAGAGCCCCGAGAAACAGGACGTGTTGCCCAAGAAGATCACAGTGGCCCTCTCTGCCAGCACCAGGAGAGAGAGGCAGGGCCAGGCTCTGAATGTGGAAAAGAGTCAGGAGGAACTTCAAGCCAGGCAGTTACCTGCTCCGGTTTTACTCCTAACCGAGGAAACGGGCTCTCTAGCCGCTGGAACTCCAGGGACCAAGAAAATATATCCAGGGACGCTCTTTGGATCCCCTCCCCACACCAACCATGCCAGATGGCCTGGTTACAGTACACCGGTCGTCCCACAGGTCACATTTGAAACCAAACACTATTGGAACAAAACCACTGGGAGGAGAGAGGGTTGAGGACATCGCCCTGGGATGACACCCTTGACTTGCCCTTGGCTTTCCTATCACTTCCTACAGAAACACAAAAGAGCAGAAAGCGTGGTCTTCATGTTTCCAATTCCCCATGCTTATTCTAATTTGCGCCCTGTTTCAAGGTCTCTGCTTCCATTTAAATTAAATCTCTGCAAAAATAATCATAGTTATTATTATTATCATCTGGTATTTTCCAGTGGAGGGGAACAAAAGCATTTTCCTGGCCAAGGGCAGGGGGCAGAGCTGACTCAGCAAGTGACGCACTTTATTCCGAATGGGAATATTCCTCCTGGACACCAGGGAGCCTCGAAGGAGAATTTGGAAGGGGGAAAGGGCTTGGGATCAGACAGGTGAGCGGGAGAAGCAGGAGTCACCAAGGAGGGTCGGGCTAGACTATTGGGGAAGAAGGTTGTCCATCTCTCGATCACAATCCAAAATTACGTGCTTTCCTGAATATGGTTAGTGTCATACATTCCCATCAAGAAGGGGATGTCCTGTCCCAGCACACACACTGGCTTCAGAACATTTCCAGGAAGCCAAGAGAAATCCCCTGTGTGGCTTCCCCTCCAGTTACTCATCAGTCTTGATACTTGGTTCGATTGGAATACAGAGGTTTCCTGGTGGGGTAAGTCACCTGCAAGCAGGTTTTGCTCACCCAGGACTGAAGAGGAGAGCCAGCTCAAGTTCTAGCGCAGAGTCATGCTGACCCTCAGTGTTTGGAAGCAGCTCCACCTTGTTCTCCTCTTCTGTCAATGAAGAAAATTTATAATGGTTTCCTTTACTGATTAAAAAAAAACAGACCAACAGACACACCTGACAATGTCCCTTCACTTCCCCTACATCCTGCCTTTACAAAGGTGATGACTGGAGCTGCAGCAGCCCTTCTGTGGCCATGAGGGAAAGGCCAAGATAAATATATATATATAAAAATAGGCTCAGGTATGTCAGGGCAAATATATATATATACCTGAGTCTCGGAGTCAAGGCCAGCAAGCAACTGCCTCCAGATTTCTTGTTATATGAAAAAAATACCCCGTTGATTTAAGTGCACTGAGTTGAGTTTTCTGTTACTTCGACCAAATTCAAAGCTGAGGGAAGGTGTTAAGACAAATAAGCAAGATAATGTGCAGACACTGCATTGCACAGAACCCAGGAAACAGCAGGAGCACAATGGTACTAGTCCTTCCCCTTACCAGTCTCTTTTTTCAGCCTCTGCTTATTTTTTAATTTCAATAGTATTAGAGGGTCCAAATAGTCTGTGGCTACACGGTGGCATTCGTCTCTTTTTTGAAAACCAAATCTCTCCCGGAGTTGAAGTACTGTCGGAGGGAGCGAAGGGCAATGCAGAATTTGCAGGGTAGACTCACAGAGCACCAGTCAGACCACCAGGCTCCTAAAAACCATGTGAGTCACACCCTCGCCTTCCAGATGAGAAGACTGATGCTCAGACAGGAAACGCAACTTGCCAAGGTCACCCAAGGCTAGGAGCGGCAACAACAGACTGTGCCCTGGGGTCCTGACTGGCGTCCGCTGACCCTGTCGAGGGGAGAGTCCTCGCCGGGGAGCACAGAGCTGGGCTTGGCGGTCCCACCAGCCTGGAGAGGAGCCCTCGACCTCAGAGCCCTCTTCTGCCTAGCTCCCCTCCCCCTCCCCTGCAGTGTCCCAGGCCAGGCCTCCCGCTCTTCCCCAAGGGGTCCCATGACCTCGCCTGCCCCCACATTCCCCTCCCAAGCCACACGTGGATGGTGTGTGCGTCCCCCCCCCACTGCCCTCACGTCGGCCTCAGCTTGCATCTGTCAGTGACTCCCAGGGAGAGGACACCCCATGCCCCAGCGGGCTCTCCCAGCCCTGGGTTCGGACTCCAGCCGGGCCACTCCACCTGCCTCGCAGGCTCCGTCCCACCGGCAGCGTATCCCCTCCCTGCCCAGTACATCTGAGCCGTGCTTACCCCACCATGAAGCCTCCCTGCCCATCTGCTTTTCCCATCCTGTGGAAAAGCCGCCCCTCACTGACGAGCCCCTTCTTTGTCCTCTGAACTCGCTTTCAGCACTAACCACACTGCCACTTGGCACTAAGGCTTCTAGTGTCTGCTGAACTCCTTGGTTCCTACGCGCCCCGACCCTTTCCCCAGATCGCATGCTCCTTCGAGCAATCACTGCCCTGTCTGTGTGGAGCGTGGGAGGGAGCACGGCGGAGAGTCTGGGGGTCGGGCTAGCAGCCAGTCACAGAGTCAGAGTGCTGGGCCTCCTGAGAGCATGCGCCTTGCCGGGGCGTCAGCCAGGACAGGAGATGTGCTCACCAGAATCCAAGATCGACGGACAGGTCTATGCCCGCATGGATGTAGAGGTAAGGGAGTCGAGGAGGACAGCCAGGCCTCCAAGAACAGGCAGCATCCCTGGACTGGAGGGAAGGGGAGGAGGCCGTGTTGCCAGGGCTCTGTGAGACCCTGAACCACGGAAGGACCCAGCCATAGGTTCTCTAGCTGCTGCTGGGGCTGGAGAGGGACCCAGATGCTGCAACCACTGGCACCAAAGCAGAAAGGAAGCATGGGGAACAAACACTCCCGCCTTTCTTCCCTCCAACCTCTCATGGCTTGCTGGTACCTCTCTTTGGTCAAGCTCTTTGGGAAGAAGGGCAAAGAAACCTAAATGATGGAGACCCACAATAGCAAAAACATGGAACCAACCATGCTGCCCATCGAAGCTGGACTGGATAAAACCAATGTGGCACATCTACACAATGGAATATTATGCAGCCATAAAGAAGGACAAACATATGGACTTCGCAGCCACTTGGACGGATCTGGAGTCGATCATACTCAGTGGTCTCTCACAGAAATCAAGAACAGAGTAGTACCACATGTTCTCACTCATAAGCGGACCTTGAACAATTATCATACTACTATAAGAAAGGGATTGGCAGTAGTGGGAAACTGTCAGGGGAGAGGGTTGGGATTGGCCATTGAGGGAAACTGCCAGGGGAGGGAGGGACACACCTCATCCACAAGGGTACCTGCATAATCAACGTTTGTATACCTGACCCTGAATTGTACCCCACATCTTTATAATTTTTTAAAAAGAGCACTGAGGTGAGTGGATTGCCTGAACCCTGGGGTTCGTGACCCACCTGGGCAACTTGGTGAGACCTCACTTGTACATAAAATCAAAAATTAACCAGGCGTGTAGCGAGCGCCTGTAGTTCCAGCTACTTGGAAGGCTGAGGCGGAAGGAGCGCCGGAGCCCAGCAGGTCGAGGCTGCGGTGGCCGGGAGCGGCCACTGCACTTCAGTCTGGGCGACGGAGTGAGACTCCAACTCAAACAAAATAAATAAACAAAGCAAAAAAGAGCATGAAAAAAGAAACGACGGAGACCATAAGAGTCAGCCAGAACCAGAGAAAATAAAGAAAGGTGGAGAATGTACGGGGGTGGGGACAGCAGGGTGGAGGCAAAGAGAGGCAAATGGAGAATAGCCCGCCTAGGCAGGCACTGGCTAAGCAGTTAAACAGCTTACTCTTCAAAACACGACCATACAGAAAAGGATTTTGATCCTCCTGTGCAAAGGAGGAAACCGAGGCACAGGGAGGTTCATTAACTTGCTCTAAGTCACAGAATTACAAGTGGCTGAGCCAGGATTTGTATGCAGAGTCTGATACCAGAGCCCGTAAGTATAAGCAATGCTTAAACACTAAAATGCCCTCTGCAATAAGCAAAGAAATGAACAAGTGTCATTAACACAGTGGTTCACGGACTCATCTGCATCTATCCTTGTACTGACAGAGAACCTTCCTAACTTCCATCCCAGGCGAGTTTCTCTCCCAAACTCACCCCTCAGTAGAAAGCGCAACCATAATCCAGAACAGCAGGTCTCAAACATGTAGGTCCCAGGACCCTTTGACTCTTAAAATTGATGGAAAACGGTCAAAGAGCTTTGGTTTATGTGAGTTTTATCTGTCAATATTTGTCAAATTAGAAATTCAAACAGACACTTTTAAAATACAAAAGTGCCTACCACACAGACAACTAATGCCATCCCTTACCGTGGAGCCTCTGGAAAATTCTGCTGCACACTCATGAGCGAATCAGAGTGAAAGGGGCCAACCAACATCATAGTATTATCATGAAAAGAATTTTGACCTCAAGAATCCCCTTGGAAGGTCTTGGGGACCTGCCAGTTGTCCTCAGACTGCAGCTTGAGGATCATCCATCTAGAAGATGTCTTTATTTTCCTAAAATAATTCTATAAACTGCTGCCTTATATATTATCAGCCTGAACTGAGTGACCTAAGCCTTATTTATCCTCCCTCCACTCTTTGTAATCCCATCACTACCGAGACCCCGTCTGCCCAGAGGGCAGGACACGCTCGCAAGCCGCCTCCCGGGTCCAGGGCCCAGAGAGAGAAGGCATCACCAACAGGGCTGCCCCTGGAGTGAGTCAGAGAGCCTGGCAGAAGAGTCACTCGTCGGGGCATTAGCCTTCCCAGGTGTTGTGTCAGAACACCGGCCACAGATCCTAAAGCCAGGAGCAGGGCACAAAGAAACTGGTAAACTGGTGACAGACCTGGCAGCACACAGAGTAAGTGGTCTCCCAAAGCAAGCCCAAAGGGAGAAAGGAGGACAGGAGACGAAGCCAGCTCTAAGGAGGTTGAGGAATGCATGATCCAGCCGTTCTCCTTATTTTGTTTGGCTTGTGCCCTTGGGTATCACCCTAAGAAAAGAAGGGGGTCATTCCCCTTCCTCCCATGCTTAAAGCTGGTCATCTCGTTGACAAACACTGTAGGCTGCTATAAACTCTGAAAAGCAATCAGGAAAATGGCGAATGAGATGCTGCATGGAATTTACTGGATATGAAATGGTGTCCTTTTGGAATCTGGTTTTGTACTTTATTTTTCTTTTATTTTGAGCTATTTGATTTCGCCCACCTACTTTCCGTCTTTCAGCGCGCGTATTTCTATTCCACAACGAAAAGAAAGATTTCCTGTTCCAACCTATAACACAAAGCTGTTCCATAGGAAATGGATGTGACCCCAATTCCCTCGCCTTTCTCCCCAGGCAGAAATCAATTTCCTTCTGAGGTCACCTCTGCCAACTCATACTGAGTACTGTTCGTCCTCCTCTGAGAACTGATACAGCTGTAGACACATTCCCGTCATCTTCACAGCCCCTCCTGTCTTCCAGTCATCCATGGGCTGGGCACTGAGACACACGCAATACGCGTGTCATTCCTAAGTGCCACGACAATTCCATAAGGGAGCAACCTGTCCCTCTCTTGTAGGTGAAGAAACTGAGGCTCAAAGAAGTCTTGCACCCACCCAACTGGTAAGTAGCTAAGTCGTGATTTGAACCCAGAAGGTCTAACAAACTCCCAAACTTTCGTTAACCCAGTTTCCATGTTTTCTTTCACCCATCATTTTTGCTGTGATCAGCAGAGGCCGTCTAGTACATTCTCCTCGTGCATCCAAAACCTTACTCACGCTGCCATGTCAACCACAACTCTCCTGGGAGTGGTGCATAACCCCATTTGATGGTGCCTTGGTTAAGCAGCAGACCCACTGGACTTTCTGACGACCACATGGAAGGATACTTACTGCCTCTCAGGCTTGCGGTTGACAATTTCCTCCACGTACTGTAAGCGATACCACTGCATTCTCTTCCTTTTGCAGAGGTGATTCCTTCAGTGCCCGACTGACTCCCTCCAAGCTGTCCTGGTGCCTGCAATTCCAATCACTTCTTGAAAAACAAATCAGGTGAATCTCCTTCTTGCTCACTCTATGCATTTTTCTCTCTTTGTCCTTGGAGAATGAACTCTTCCTGGACTTATGGAGAAAAAAAAAAGGGCATGGAAATTGCAAATATTCAGTCTAATAATATTCATCAGAAGGAAAGTTCTGATGAACTAACCAAATGCCTTCTTATTCCCAAAATTAGCATTTCAAAAGCTCCTGCCAGGACCCATTTTTCTGAGTCCAAACTGATTGACACAGCACAGGGGCAAGCGCTGTGATGTTCTATCTCAGAAGGTTGCTCCGACATTAGCCCTAGGTTTGAGTACATCTGTGGCCATGCCTACACGTGTGCAAGCCCAGAGGTGTTCTGTGGATGTCGGTGAAGGGGTACATGAGTGAATGTGGTTACTCAACACCTTGACTTCTCTGAGTCTCAAAAAATATGGAGAACCAAATTAAACTACAAATTAGCTGCCAACACCCAATCTCCCAGCAGAATGAAAAGCAAAATAGCACTGCTCAGCTCAGCTCAAAAAAAACGGGAGTTTTTTCAATATTTGGAGGTTGAGCTCCTCTCTATGCTACATCATCTTCCTCAACCCACACCTACCCCGACACTCAGAGCCAACTACACGCTATAATAAACAAGGCTCGTTATCAGAGCCAGAAACATGAGGTGGGCTCACAGTTGGAAGGTGTTTTTTCTTGGAGATCCATAGGCACTAGCAAACCTGCACCTGAAATTGGGAGCCGTCTCTGCCTGATTTCTTATGACTAGAGTCAAGTTTCCTAACCCAGACAAAGAGCCAGGTTTCCCAACCCTTGAACGTTGCTGCTCTAGCCAACCATACCTTCATCACAAAAAAAGGAGGACAGAACATAGAGACAAGGTTCACAAAGTGGTAGACTTGGAACACAGGAGCTGAAAGATGCTACATGAACAACCACCAAAAAGGCAGGAGAGGTTAGGTGTCCAATAAACTTGGGAAGGAATTCTGTGACCGTAGTCCCCTCTGGTGGCTCATGGAGTGTATTAGCCCTACAAAGGTTCTGAGGAGTCCTGTAATAGAGAAACCTGTTTCACTGGATTCAAATTTATTTGGCCACTGAATTGTCTTTTCTGTGTCACTTCACTTAGACTTCTGTGGAACTAACGTTCCCCTGAGCAGTTCAGGGGAAATGTTATTCTAAGTTAAAAGGAAATGAAGGCTGTTTCTGTCAAGGAATTATCTCTCGCAAAGGAGCCATTTAAAGAAAATCAAGAGAGAGAGGGAGAGAGAGAATGCAGCCCAGGTGGTTTAGATGCCCTGGCGAGCGAATCTCATTTCTCTTCATAGATCTCTTTTTAAACCTTCTGCAAGCTTCTGTGCTAATTTTGAGTGTGCCAACATCTGTAGTGTGTGTGTGTGTGTGTGTGTGTGTGTGTGTGTGTGTGTGTGTGTGTGTGGTGTGTGTGTGTGTGTGTGTGTGTGTGTGTGTGTGTGTGTGTGTGTGAGTGTGTGTGTGTGTGTGTGTGTTCCCAAGAACAAAGAGTTCCCCTCAGTGAAGGAAAAAAAGTCTGCATTTAAATCCCCTCAAAAGACACCACACCTCTTCCGGTGCATCACCAGGACTGAAAATGATGCCAGCTGGGCTTTCAAACCATGCATTAACAATTAGAGTTAAGAGGCAATACCCGGTGGGTATTTTGCCCCCTCTTATGGCTAATTGGCTTAGGAGCAGGGAAAGCCAGGTTATCAAGAAAGAGAAGCTATGCTAGCTACTCCACAGAGATTATGAGGCTGGTCTTATTCTGCTTGAGGATTCACACCTTGTGACTGTGAGGAGGGGATTCAGTGCCACCCAACTGAACAGCCCTGCCCTGGTCTACTCTATTCCCCTGTGTATCACTCCTCAGAGAAAAGCATATGCCTGGCAGAGACAGCCAGGGAGTACCGTTCATCCCCACCGAGAACTGATACAGCTGTATGCACATCCCCATCATCTGCTTTGGATCAGCAAGGACGAGAACACATGGCTGTGACCCTAATCCCATCCTGACCTCGGATGGGGGGTGTTGGAAATCATAAACATTGACACGGTGATACGGGTGAACAGAAAAGGAACCATCACGACTGAGCATCTACAAGGGGCCAGGCGCTCTGCCAATCATCTCATTCACGTCTTAACCCTCACATCTTCCCCGAAGGGAAGCATTAGGATCACGTCACAGAGATGAAGGAACACAGGCTTCGAGGCAGTGGCTGCCACATTAGCCTCCATTGGGTGAGCAGAGGGTAAGATGTGAATCCACATAGAGGTGATTCCTAAGTCAGTGTTTCCTCTCACTGCACCAGAGGAGAACTCCTTCATCAGTTGACCTTCACAATGAGATTCTGACATCCACGGCCTTTGACCCTGAGCAGCAGAGACTCTGCCCTTCAGAGGAACAAGTCAAGGTGCTCAGCTCAGAGTTGAACTGGTCCAGGCCTGTTCCAGTTACTAAGGTATGGTCTCTGCTGAGATCTGAATGTTTGTGCTCCTCCCCCCCCACATGCAATTCTTATGTTGAAACCTAATCACAAAGATGATGAGATTGGGACAAAACCTTTAGAAGTTAATTAGGACATGAGGGCAGAGCTCTTATGAATGGGTATCATGCCCTTAAGCAAAAGAGCCCAGAGAGCAATCTGCCCCTTCCACCATGTGAGGATACAGCAAGGAAGCACCATCTGTCAGCCAGGAAGTAAGTCTTCACCAGACGCTGAATCTGCCAGCGCCTTGATCTTGGACTTCCCAGTCTCCAGAACTGTGAGAAACGCATTTCTGTTGTTTATAAGCCATCCAGCTTTGAGGTATCTCATTACAGCAGCCCAACCTACTAAGAGAGTCTCTGACATCCAAATCCACCTTCAATCCTCAGCTCTGTGACACTAGAACTGGGACTCAGCATTTCTCCTTCTGTCAGCAGGGCTCTGCCCCAGAAGTGCCACTAGCAGGAAACTGGAAGACAAGAGCTGGGGAGCTCTGTACTGCTCTATCCTTTTGCTTGTTTGTCCTGCCAGTCCTGCCTGCAGGTATGGCCCCAGTTCTGGCCGCAGAAGTCAGTTCCAGTCTTCAGCTATGTTAACACTCGCAGATCAACTTTATTGGGACCCCTCAGGGTACCAGCAGTGGCCAGACCACATCTCTTTCCTTAGAGGCCTGAGCTTCCCTGACATGCGCCTTTGAGTTTCTAAGGGACCAAGGCGTCGACTTCAGCTTACACACCTGGCTCAGTAGAGCCTCATCTGTGCTTCTGGGACAGCAGCCCATCTGAGGAGCACCTGTCTGCAGAGCCCCCTCCATGCTCCTGGGATAGCAGTTCCAGCTGAGGACCACCCAGCTCTGCTGGGCTCCCCCCATGCTCCCAAGTTTCAGCTCCTGCCAGGGCACATCTGGCTCTGCTGGGCCCCCTCCGTGCTCCTGGGATAGCAGCCCCAGCTGGGGTGCATGTGGCTCTGCGGGATGCTCTTCACGCTCCTAGGCTAGCAACTCCAGCTGGGGAATGTCTGGCTCTGCTGGGCCCCTCCTTCCTCCTAGGACAGCTGGGGAATGTCAGCAGTGCTGGGGCCCTCTCTGGGCTACTAGGACACAATAACCCAAATTCTCCCTTTGCTCCCATCGCCCCGGGGTGCACAGTCTTCTCTACGTACTCACCTCTGTCTTACCTAGTGTTCCCTTTTGGCTGTTTTTCATCCCCCCAAGACCTGTGTGTCCAACTTCCCAAGTGAAACTTTCTTTATAAAACACCTAGTGTTATTTCCATCTTCCTGACCAAACCTTGGCTCATAAAGGACTCAATACCGGCCATCATCTAAACACAGCTGACCCCAAAAGTGCGTTCAAAGCCACGGACTCCCGAGAGGAAACCCTGCTGCGCTGGCTGCCGCCCAAGGTGCCATTTCAAGGTGATGCTGTCGTTTTCTCTCCATCCATCAGCGAATCTCTCACAGGCCCTGGAGCTCAGGCCAGTCGGCCCTGCTGGCCCATCCTTATTTCAGCCCCATTAAGCTGCCAGCCTCGGGCTTCCTCTACAGCTTCCCGGGAGCAGTTTCTCCAACTTTTAGCTTCTCTTGTCAGCTCAAGAGCCTCAGTTCTGCTGACCCTGGCTCTCTGGTGGACCAGGAACTGTATCCTGCTGGGCAGGCAGAGATACGGGCAGGTCAGCAGCCAGCCACACTCAGAGGAATGTCACGGGCAGGACATCACACAGACCTGGCAGAGCGGGGAGAAATGGAATGCCTTTGTCCTTCTTCAAGCCAGAGCATACCTCCCATCATGATATACAGCGTCTCCCTCCCCCGCTACATCCCATCCCTTGTTCAACCATGTTTCCTCTTCCATTCATGCTGCCTAACATGGCATATCATCAACACTTTTACACATGAAAAAAATTAAAGGATTAACAAAGACATGCAGTCCAAGAGCTTCCAACCCAGCTCGGCTGATAGGAAAGGTGAGATCAAACTTCCATTTGAAATGAAATGTCCAGGTCCCTAATTTTTAGATATAAAGACTGCTGTGGGCTGAAATCTGCCCCTTTATAATTCCTACTTTAAGGTACTCAGCCCTAGAACCTCTGTTAAGTGACTGTGTTGGAGACGGGGCTTTTGGAGAGATTATCGAGGTTACAATAACACATCGAGTGCTATGGGAGGGCCCTAGTCTAATATCAGTGGTTTCTGAATAGGAGAGATCAGTGCACAGACAAGCATAGGAGAGGACTATGTCACGACTCAGGAAGAAGACGGAAGACATCTGCAAGCCCACGTAAGAGGCCTCAGGAGGAACTGCCCCAGCCAATACTTTTATCTTCCAGCCTCCAGAATTGTGAGAAAATACATTTCTGTCGTTTAAACAACCCCGTCTGTGGCACTTTGTTATGACAGCCCTAGTAAACTTATACAGAAACCGTGTGTCCCAAATTAAAATCCAGGACCCAAGTGTAAGAAGATTTGGACAAGGCTACTAGGTAGGCTTGACGTGAGAACAACCTTGCACTGAGTGGCACCGAATGAGACACAAGGTGTGCCTGCCGTATGCCCAACCAGCTCTCACCAAAACATAGCCCCTGAGGCTGAATGGAGAAGACCAACTGAACTCTCTCCAGCGGGGAGGGACAGGCAGAGGCACTGCCTGCACCCCAGACCCTAAGGCTTGGGATTCTTCTTGTTTCCCATTTCTCATGACCATTTTTCCCAACCCCAGAACTGCACAGGCTGCAAAATCCTAATTGTCCTTTTGTAAAATTGGGATACAGTCTGCCTTACACGGTGGTTGTTTGGATTGTATTTGAAAGGATAGAGAACATTGCCCCATAAGGCAGTATGGACAAGATCGTTGTTCATTCTCAATGCAAGGATATGCAAAATCCTTTTTCCTTGTTTCTTTGTGCATCAGCTGACATGGATAGTCTTTCTCAAAAAGAATTGTCACTGTTTGGGTTTCCCCAGAGGCACAGCCTGAGATAAGTATTTGAACACAGAGCGTTTTTTTGTGAAATGATTCCAGGATACCTCAGCAGGGAAATGGAGAAGCAGACAAGCCAGGGAAGACACCCAATAAAGGGTGTGTTATCAGACAGAGTACCACTGCACAGTGCATGCCACAGGAAGCCAGACTGTACATGCAGTGATGCCCTTCACTCTTGACCTAGAGACCCAACTCCTGAGAAGAGGGTGTTGACTCTGACATTGCAGCCAGCAGACTTGGCTCTGGTTACTCAAGATAGCCTTCAGGCAATGGCACTGGCACTTTGAAATCAAACCTGTGTGCAAGATAGTATCAGGGCCCAAGGGCATGTGAACATCTACCTTAAGCCACATTCTTGGCAAGCGGTTGCTCAAATTGTACTTGATGTGCTTTTGAAATATAAAGGACTCTTCCATTTCTTACTAGCCAAATATCATAGACAACTCCGCATATCCATATATGCTAAACATTTTTCTGCTTTGAACTTCCTTATACAGCTCTCCTTAGTACTTTGGATTTCTGCTCTAAGGCACCCACTTTTCAGCAATGGGTTCCCTTGAGTCCTGCTGGAAAATCAAGTCACCATCATCATCTGACCATGGAATGTTCTTTGAAGCCTCGCTCTCATAGGGCTTTACTTGTTGTACAGCCGTGAGCATACACCCACACACACAGACCATACCACACCACACCAAACACTGCTTACCACAGCTGTCAGGACAGGACAAGCATAACCTTTAGTAAGCCCCAATCCTCAGTAGTTTAACACAGCAAAAGTCTATTTCTTGCTCTCTCCCGTGTGGGACCAGGTGGTTCCCTAGGACCTTGGCGATCCAGGGTGCTTTGATCTTATGGATCCACATACCCACAAGAGTCTTCCAAGCTCACAACATCAGAGGAAGAGAGAGGCTAAGAAAATCACGCACGGGCTTGTCACTGCCTCAGCCCAGACTGGCACACATTCTGTCCACCTTCATCTCACAGGCAAAAAAACATAGCTGCAAAGAGCAGGAAAGTGTGCCCACAAAGCACGGAAGGGCAGACATTGGTGCATACCAGTGATGTGTACCGATCACTCCCAAGGAAGTGGTCTCCGGAGAACCCACCGACAACAGAACCACAGTACAGCAATAATGCTGAGCGGGACTCCATTAGGCCCTGGGAGACTCAGTCCAGAACGGAGAATGTGGGGCCAGATTTGCCCCAGGACTAAGTAAGTTTACAGAATTTGTGCTAAAAATTCCTATCATTAAATAGAGCCACGTATGATAAGGTCCCTTTGTCTTAGAATATTTGACTTCTCAATTAACCACTGGGTAATCTATGCCATGCAGATTATTTGTCTGATACTACACTGGTGTGCTCAAGTGCCAAGATGCCAGGGAGAATGCCCCAAGATGCCACAATGAGGGAGGGTTTATTTGTGACAAATGACAGGCACAAACAGGCTGACTCCGGTTGGCGGACTTCCTGTGTGTGAGGATGACAGAAGGGGCCCAGACCTGAGAGAGGGCTGTGGTCTGGAGACATCCAGGATCCTACCTAGGAGACTCTGAGATCCCAGCACCTGGGATGCCCAGACAGACATCCAGACATCAACGAAGTCCTTGAAATCCAAGTCCCAAGTGGACTTGGTCTTCTTTTAAATTATCGTAAGACCCCAAAGAGAGGCTGACAATGGGGTCTAGGCATTAGAAAAAAACCAGTATGGCTACACATCAAGGACTAACACAGATTCAATACTGAGAAAACAAATCTCATGGACCTTCTAACAAATACTGAGGCACTGAATGGAGCTGCCGAACCACTGGTTTGGCTTCCAATGACGTAGTCCTAATTTTTTTTCCTGTCTCAGAAACATCTACTTTGATAAATATAGAGGCATGAGGTGCCTAATTTACATTCTAAACGTTAAAGTATACTCCTTGCCAGCATAAGCATAGCCTTCACTTCCGAGCTGCCTCAAATGCAGCTGAATATGGAAACTTCAACCAAGCAAAACTAGCAGCCTGTTCCCAGCCCAGGAAACCACATGCATCAAATGTAGGAATTTGTCCAGGGGGTCCCTGAGGATGGAGACTGCAGTCTTGCCCCAGAGGGGAGAGTGGAGACAACTGCACAGCTCCCAAGCGGTCCTCTGCCAGACTGGAGCTGACCAGGCCATTGCAACATTTCTTATCACTAATTCCCTTGAAAATTTGGAGCTATTTCGGATAGGGAAAGGCACACTCATAAACCCAGCCCTGCTAATCCGTCCGTACATTGGCTGCCACAACTTGTCCTCAGGAGAAAACCTGTCAGTCAAACATCAGAGTGCAACTCAGCCAATTCCCACACAAGCAATTTCAACTTACTGGTGGTCAAGTTGCCTCTGGATGCCAGATAGGGCAGCTCCCAGGCTGGTGTGGAGACTTTTTCTAAGGCTGCCTTACATTTATAGAAGGTACTTAAAAACATCGATTTATATCAAGTAATAAAATTTTAATTAACACTCTAACTTATAAACCCCGCGTGTTGTGTGTGAATTAGAACATAAACCCAAAATGATCATTCTTTCAGGACAAGAGAATTACCCACTTGGCTAAAACCATGAACTGACCCATCTGATGGCTTTATTCAACCAGAGTGAATGCTTACTGGGTTTGGGAAGAAACAGGTTTTCTCGGGGCATAAATCAATGATTCATTCTCTTCTGCTCTCCCAAGTGGCTACATTGAGCCCTACCGAGTCCACAAGAAGAAAGAACCAACCCTGTGCTTCATGTCGTTCCTGGTATAGCAGCAAGAGCCCTCTGGCAGGCTAGGATGCAGGGATGCAAAGTCTGAACACAGGTGCTCTGGTCCCTTCGCTCTGGCGGCCTGAGGAAGCACAGGAGTGGCGACGGGCAGCTAACAGCTACGTTGGGACAGAACAAGATTTGAACCCAGGCCTGCCTGCTGTCCGGGTCCACGCTTCCTCCCTCGCACTGCGCGGGGCTGCGTATCTTAAACATGACGAGCATTTCCTGCTGCCGTTTCTCTTTTTCTGTCTCCCTCGTCGCATTTTCTCTGGGCACTCACACACCCAAAAGCACCATTTAAAGTAGGGGAGGAAAGTAAAGACAATCATAGCATCAATAACCCTGTTAGGTGCTGGCCTGTTTCAAACTTACAGCAGATGTCTGAAAGAGAACTAATCAATACCTGCTTCTTTCCGTGTCGACAGCGGCAATCCCATGCCGCCTATGAGTCTGACGAAATTCTGGTCATTTTCTGGCCGTTCAGGGTGCTCTCAATTTGCTTCTACCGATATACGTTTCAACTCTGAAATGGAAAATCATTTATAAAACAGAAGAGCAGTCCATTCTCTAAATATGAGATTAATATATGATTCATGACTGGGATATGATCGTGACAATCCTTCAATTAGCCCATGGGTATTATCTGGGCAAATTTATAATGATTTGGAGTCTGTCTCTGCACGTCCGAGAAGAATTTCCCCCAAGCCCTCCAATTTACTGAAACATTGACCCTGAAAACATTGCAAATTTCCTAAATGTATCTATTTCCAATGACATGAGAGAGGATTAGAAAACGAATTCCTCTTTAGTCATTTTCCCATGCAAAAAAGTATCTTTTGCTTGTAAGTCCTAAAGGATATATACAAGTTTGAATATATTTTTCTAATAATGGCTAAGTATCATTTTTAAGTTCACTCACCAAACAACTCTTTATACATTTTCCTATGCTATGTAATTAGAAAAGTACCAGGAATTCCCCACACACACCTCAAATATAAAGGCACACCTCACTGTACTGCACTTTGCTTTATTGTGCTATGTAGATATTGCAATTTTTTACAAATGGAAGGTTTGTGGCAACCCTGCATTAGGCATGTCTATCAATGCCATTGTTTCAACAGCGTATGTTCACTTCATGTCTCTGTCACATTTTGGTAATTCTCAAAACATTATAACTTCTTCCTTATTATTACATCTATTTTAGTAATCTGTGGTCACTCATCTTCGACGTTACTATTGTAATTGTTTTGGGGCACCTCAAACCACACCCACATAAAATGATGAACTCGACAGGTCAGTGTTATATATATTCTGACTGCCCTGCTGACGGGCCATTCCCCAACTCACTCACTCAGTCCGTAGTTCTCCCTATATCCTGAGACACAACAATATTTAAATCAGGTTGGTAAATAACCACACAGCAGCCTCTAAGTGTTCGAGTGAAAGGAAGAGTCACAGATCTCTCACTTAAAATCAGAAACTAGAAATGATTAAGCTTACTGAGGAAGGCATGTCGAAAGCCAAGATAAGCCGAGAGCTAGACTTCTTGCCCCAAACAGTTAGAAAGGTCGTGAAGGCAAAGGAAAAGTTCCTGAAGGAAATTAAAAGTGCTACTCCAGTGAATACATGAATAATAAGAAAACGAAACAGACTTCTTGCATACATGGAAAACATTTTAATGGTCTGGATAAAAGATCAGCATTGCCTTAAGCCAAAGCTTAATCCAAAGCAAGGCCCCAACTCTCTTCAATTCACTCAAGACTGGATTGGAAGGAGTTGCAGAACAAAATTTGGAAGGCAGCAGAGGTTGGTTCATGAGGTTTAAGGAAATAAGTCATCTCCATAACAAAGTGTAAGGTGAAGCAGCAAGTGCTGATTTAGAAGTTACAGCAATTTACCCAAAAGATCTAGCTAAGATCACTGATGAATATGCTATACTTACAACTGATTTTCCATATAGACAAAACAGCCACCTACTGAAAGATGCATTTCGGACTCTCACAGCTAGAGAGGAAAAGTCAATGCCTGGCTTCAGAGCTTCAAAGGACAGGCTGACTCTCTTGTTAAGGGTTATTGCAGCTGGTGACATTAAGTTGAAGCCAGTGCTCATTTACCACTTCAAAAGTCCTAGGGCCCTTCAGAATTATGCTAAATTTACTCTGCCTGTGCTCTACACATGGAACAACAAAGCCTGGATAACAGCGCATCTGTTTACAGCATGGTTTTCTGAATATTTTAAGCCCACTGTTGAGATCTACTGCTCATAAAGGGAAAAAAAACAGATTCCTCTAAAAATTCTTGCTCTTTGACATGCACCTGTTCACTCAAGAGCTCTGATGGAGATGTACAAGAATATTAATGTTGTTCTCATGCCTGCTAATTCAACAACCATTCTGCAGCCTATAGATCAAGGGGTGATTTTGAGTTTCACATATTATTTAAGAAATGCATTTTGTGGGACTATAGCTACCATAGATGGTGATTCCTCTGATGGATCTGGGCAGAGTAAATTTAAAATCTTCTGGAAAGGATTCACCATTCTAGATGCCATTATGAATATTCATGGGAGAAGGGCAAAATAGCAGCATTAATAAGAGTTTGGTGGAAGTTCATTCCAACTCTCATGAGTGATTTTGAGGGGGTCAAGATTTCAGCAGAGAAAGTAACTGCAGATGTGGTGGAAATAGCAAAAAACTAGAATTAGAAGTGGAGCCTGAAGTTGCGGCTGATAAAACTTGAATGAATTAGAAGTTGTTTATTATGGGTGAGCAAAGAATGTGGCTTAAAATTAGTCTGCGACTTGGCACAAAGTTTCTTGGCAGTCAAAGCAAAAAGAAATAGTGTGTGAATTATTTCATTTACATTGTCTCTGAGACAAAATCTTAGCAGTTGTTTGAGGATAAAATAAAGCAAAGTGTTTTTTTTGTTTTTTTTTTTTAGATTCCTGGGTCAAAAGGGATACCTCCCTCAGATCTTCTTATGTTGACCACCTAATTAGTAGTAAAAAAAATCTGTGGCAACACATCTACAATTAACCCAAATTGTATTTCAGTAAGACCAATTATTAGGAGGACACAAAAATGGAGTCTGATCCTATGTCTCAGTACTGAGGACCTATATGAATAATTTCAGACATGGATGCAGTCTTAGTCTGTTTGGGCTCCTATAAGACACTACTATGAACTAGATAACTATAGCAACAGAAATTTGTTTCTCACAGTTCTGGAGGGTGAGGTGCCCAAGATCAAGACAGTGGCAGATTCAGTGTCTGGTAAGGACCTGTTTCCTGGTTCATAGGTGGCCATCATAACTCTGTGTTATCATATAGAGGAAGGGGCCAGACAGTTCTCTGAGGCTCTTTTATAAGGTCAGTGCTATGGTTTAAATGTCTCCTTCAAAGTTCATGTGTTGGAAACTTAATCCCTAATGCAACAGTGTTGAGAGATGGAAACTTTAAGAGATGATTAGATCATAAGGGTTCTGCCCTCATCAGTGGATTAATGCCATTATCACAGAAGTGAATCAGTTATCTCTGGAGTGGGTTAGCTATCACAAAAGTAGTTTCCTGATAAAAGAATGAGTTGTGTTCCCTTTCTACCTTGCACTCTTTTGCTTTTCTGCCTTCTGTCATGGGACAACACAGCATGAAAGCCCTCACCAGATGCCAGTGCTATGCTCTTGGACTTCACAGCCTCCTGAACTATGATCCAAATGAACTTATTTTCTTTATAAGTGACCCAGTCTCTGATATTCTGTTATAGAAGCTACAAATGGACTAAGACTTTCACTAATTCCATTTACAAGGGCTCCACCCTCATCATCTAATCACCTCCCAAACCCCTACCTCCTAACACCATTGTTGAGAACGAGGTTTCATCATATAAATTTTACAGGGACACAACATTTAGTCCTTTGCACATGCCAAAAAGACAGGGTTCTTGCTGTTGAAGAAAATACTTGCTTTGCCCTGAACTGAGCCCACCTCATCCTTCAATCATGCTAGAACTCATTTCGATAACAAGTGACTTTTTTGTGTCTTTTGTGTGTTTTGAAAAGCCAGGATTTTACTATGTTGCCCAGGTTAGTCTCAAACTCCGGCCCTCAAGCAATCCTTTCCTCTCCGTCTCCCAAAGCATTGAGATTACAGGCATGCACCTCCATGCCCTAGAACGCATTTCAGAAGGTGTATCTGAGAACCACCCTGGCAAGAGTTTGGGGTGAGTGAAAGTTCTCACTGGTGACCAAATGAAAATGGACTGCTGGATAATGCAAAAACAGACTGAGGATTTCTCAGCCGTGAAGGGAATAGCAGATGACTTGCCAGTGTTTCCCCCCAAGAGGAGGGGCTTCTGTCTAACCTTTTCTCAATAAGCCAAGCCCAGAAACAAATCCATCCAAAAACTGTCACCAGCAGCCAGAAGCACCAGCTGCCTGAGGAGGATGCAATGAAAGATGGTGCTGCTTCATGGCCAACAGACTTCCCTGGCATCACACGGGAGGGGCTCAGCCCCATGGGCCAAGCGGATGCTCAGTGACAGGTGTCTGGACCTAATCCTAAGACCTCTGCTTCCCTGGCACATGCCCCATGGTGCCCACCTGCAGGGGTGGCATGCTGCCTCATGTGATGGGCAGAGAAGCTACAGCCACTTGGTCCTGCCAGTTAAATCTGGACTTAATAGAAAGTGGCAAAAAGTACAGCCCCTGCCATGCAAACTGATTGCTCCAGTGGCCAGAGCCCAGCTGAGCCTCACGGCAGAGAAGAAGCTGGCCATCCTGAGGAGACAGTCATCCTGTACTTTAACAAAGAAGCCAGTGGCTGGAGGTGAGACAGGAGGATGAGGTTCTGGGTGGACTTCCTTGTTTTCTACCTTCCCCTTTGGTGACTCCTTCTGCCTCACTAATTAAGTTTCTGACTACTCCAGTGCCAAAGCTCTGGGAAGAAAGGAGTCATTAGGGTGAGAGGGCAGGAAAGCTCTAAGCCAACTCATTCTCTTTCAATGACTGAACATCAGTGCTCTCTGGGTTTGGCAGGTTTAGAACCAACTCTTCCTCAGGGTTCATGCATGAGTTCTTCAGAGATTCCTTTCCTGGGAGGAATCTTGTACCTGAAGTTCGCTTGCCTTGGGGGGAAAAAGCCCCTCCTCAGCCTCTAAACACCTGAAGTTACCTCCAGCTTCTTTCTGCTGAAGGGCCTTCTCCACTGAGATCATCTCAGATAACTTCTAAGAAACCCACCCCAACTTTCTCAGGACCGTGGCCCACATTAAGCCTCTGGAAGAACCAGTTATTCCTAATTGTCTTGACATACTCTAAGTACAGAACGCCCCCAAGACAGCAACCCCACTTTGCTTCACCTTCAGAATGTTTTTCTTTCTTTTTTGTTGCTCTGATTACGTAAGCATCTTTCTATAACATTAAGCTGGGAATTTGCAAATGGACTGCATAATCGGCAGTGTATTAAATCTTTTCACGTACAATCAGCGAAATGTTTGCGCCATGTAAATTCTGCTTAAGCACCATGTTCACTTCTCAACACAACCAGTGGGAATGGAAAAAAAAAAAACCCAGTCAAGCTCCTCAGACGACCACCATAACAGGAAAAGAAAACAGCTTAATTGGTACCCAGTTTACAGGTATTTGGTCGCTTTTGCTGTTGAATTTATTTATACCAGTTTGCATGCCGATGTGACTATTTCAAAGACAGCCAGCCTGCAAAAGAGGTCAACCAAGTGCCCCCAAAGAAAGAATTCTCAGTGGACAGACTCCTGCTAAGAATAGACCAGCCATTGGCAAAATTATGAGGAGAGAGAAAGACGTCTACAGGCAGGCAGAACTCGCTACGTCACCTGTGGGGCTCGGTGAAATGAACATGTAGGGCCTCCTGCTCATATTGTCAAGACAGCAGCAGCAGAATATCACACCAGCACGGGCTCTGGGCCACTGCACAGATTGCAGGCCGTGGCGCGGGCCTGTCTGCAAGAGACAGAAGGAGACTGGCAGCCGATGAGCAACTGGGCTTGAAGTGCTCTTCAAGGGCTGCTCAGATGTTGTTCCACGTGATGCCAGGAAGGGAGGGGGTGACAGTCCTGATCTTTAAAGGAGGAAACTAGCCGGGCTTGGTGGCTCAGCCTGTAATCCCGCGCTTTGGGAGGCTGAGGTGAGTGGATTGCCTGAGCCTGCGGGTTTGAGACCCGCCTGGGCAACTTGGCGAGACCTCATCTCTACAATAAGTCAAAAATTAGCCAGGGATGGTAGCGCACGCCTGTAGTTCCAGCTACTGGGAAGGCTGAGGCGGAAGGCTGGCCGGAGCCCAGCAGGTCAAGGCTGCGGTGGCTGGGAGCAGCCACTGCACTCCAGCCTGGGCGACAGAGTTAGACTCCAACTCAAAAAAACAAAAAATAAAATAAAGGAGGAAACAAGCTTTGTGAGGCTTGTCCGGACACCCTGCTATGGTGTGGTGGATCCGGAATTCAAATCCTGCCTCTCCCCTGCAACCCTCGCCCTGTTTCTCCACCCCCTCCTCTCACTGCCTAATGGCTCACTCTACACCCACCCCCAAGGAGAAAACCCCAGACCAGGCTGCAGGAAATGACCTAGCTGCATTGATGCAGCCACTCACGCTCCCTGGAGAATTTGCCTTTTAGGTTGCATCTTACAGTGGAATAATGTCACGCCTTGTTTTGTTTCCTGTGAAAGAATTGTCCCTCGTCAGTGGGAATATAGGAGCAAGACGAGAGTGGCTTGGCCCATCGCCTGATGGTGCACAGGGTCTCGTGCTTTATCCCAAATGCCCCCAATACCCACTGCAGCTCCTACACAAAATAGCCATGTTCTCCTGCTCTTACCGAAAGCTACCGAAACTCATGGAACTGCCAAAAAAAGGAATCTTTAAAGAAAAAATAATTCCAGCTTTAAGTTGAGTAGAAACATGAACTTGCCTTTTTATAATTCCTCCTCAGATATAACCTCCTAATTGGAAAACAACACACTGCTTAATATTGGATTGAGTGCTTCACTCTGGTATCTTCCTAGCCTAATCTCAGATTATAGTAATCACTAATTAATACTTTTTTTTTGCTTTTTATTCATGCAGAAAGAATCGATACTTTAATTACAGACTGTGTAATAATATTCCTTTATCTGTCCTTTAATGGAGCTGCCAGTTTATTTAGATGCAAGCATCTAAGGATTTTTATATCCCCTGGAGCGATTTCTCTTTTAAATACTTTCAATGATGCAGTTGCTTTAAAGCAATAAGCCAGCCAAGGAGACGTAGCATGAAATTACATTCCATCTCCAGAGTTTTTGTAATTAAATAAAAATGTGTCACTTACAAGGTTATAATTCTCTATTGGTGGATTTTCTGGAGGAGATTGGTGACTTTATTAATTAATGGTATTGATATCATGTTCTTAGAACAGGTTGGAGAAAGATTAGGAATTCTTCTTTCCTAAAAGCATCAGTCGTTCTGCTTGGAGACAGGGAACAACGTCATGGCAAAATTTCAGGGCCTTTGGAGCCAGGCGAACTCGGGTTTGAATATCAGCTGACATTCCACAGCTGGGTGACCTTGGGCACTTTATCCAGTCTCTCTGAACCTCAATGATCTCTTTTGTAAAACGAGGATGGATAATAGCCGCGTATAAGTTTTTGCAGAGATTAAACAGGTTTGCACAATGCCTCGCGTTTTCGTATTTTTATATTTTATTATCAGTGACACCAGAGAAAGACAGAACACCTAAATCTCTCTTAAATGCAAATCATCACATGCCTCTTCTGAAGGAAATTATAGAGCTAGTGGCGGCCCTGGACCACAGCAGTTCCAGTGAACAGCTAAGCACAGGTAATTGCATCATCAAATCACACAGTGTTTCCAGTATATGGTGTATATATATTTTTTTCTTTTCACACAAGCCATTTTTAGTGATAGAAAGCCATCCAAGAGCAGAAGCATTTAAAAGGAGACGAGAGATAAGAAATGGAGGCGATGGAACCCGTCCCTAACACATTCCATGCTTTCAGATTCCTCAGTCTGCTGGATTCATGGCCCTTCACTGACACATGCCTCTCATTTTTATTTCATTCTTTCTCTTGGTTTTATAGAAAGTTAAATAACCCACCAGAGCAAAGGCGATTTTTAAAAAACCTTAAACAAATGAATATGAGCCCCCATACAAGTCCGTCTTGGCAGCCATGGCGAGCTCGGTAAGAAAGGGTTGGGGAAGACCCTGCCAGAATCCGATGGCATCATTCCCTGGCTGTGTCTGGTTTTGTCCTGGGATGGCGTCACCTGGCAAAGGTGAGAGCTCCTCCCTGTCAGAGGAACAGATCTGAACAGGAGCAGACAAATGCCACTCGAGCCTCACCCATTGGTCTGTGCAGAGGCCTCTCCAGTTTCAGACACGGTGCTGTAACTGGACCCTGCTGACCAGGCAATTTGAGGCCGGATGTCCTGGAATGCCAAGAAGGGCACAGGATCCAGACGGAGCTAAAGGACCAAGCCACCTAGGATGTGCAGTGGCCGCTCCAGGTGTTGAAACCGGATGGGCGGCTCTTGCTCTGCAGTTTGAGGCTGGATGTCCCAGGATGCCAAGAAGGGTACAGGGGACAGACAGACAGAGGTCAGGGACCAAGTCACCTAGGAAACTAGACCAGGGCCCAAATGTGAACTTATAGCCCTTCCCTCTATCGTGTGGCTGCCTGTTTATTTGCACCTATGGTGGTTAAGCTAAACTCCCTCCGGCTCTGCCACTGCCAGTTAGTTACCCTAGGTTACTGACTTTTAGTATCCCAAACTATCTTTTCGAATGGGCTTCTTCATTCCCTCCCTCACCCATCACCACATCACACTCACTTCTCACTTCGCCTCCTCCTGGGCCCATGGTTTCCACAGCTGAGACACTCACCCTCCTATCTGGATAGCCAAGTCCATCCATCCTTTGAAATCCATTAAACCCACCTCCTCCAGGAAGCCTACATCCAGGTTGCAACTTACGGAGCTCGCTCCCCCTGCCGACCTCTAGGGCTCCCGCCTAGGTGCCAGGTTCAGTTCAGGGAGTTCCTCTCTTTCTGTGGCTGCCCTGCCTCCATGGATTGGGTGGGATCAGGAATCACGTTCTAGGATTTTCTGGGACCTGTTGGATTTCATGTAATTCTTATTAGAAGCAACGTGTGGGTACATGGCAGCTGCTATGGAAGGGCTCCCTAGGCTGAGAAGGTCTAGCCCGGGCCCAAGAGAGAGCTGTCGCCCCTGGCTGCTCCTTTCCTCTTGAGAGGCAGGACCACACAACACGCTGGTTACTTGCGAGGGTCGAACTGCCTGGCAGCAAACTCCAGCCCTACCACGTACAGGCTGTGTGAGTTTAAGGAAGTTTCAATGGAGTCGCGAGCTTGTAAGCTGGCATCCCTGGGCATATATGGTGGAAGTCCTGAGCACTTTAAGAGGGAGACATTCCCAGAGTCATGCTCGCTGATTCCAGAACATTCCACCGCAGAAGGAGCAGAAATGGCACAGGGAGAAGTAGACACTGGTCATGATGGCCCCCAATGACTTGAAGAAACATCCTGTTCTTATCATGTAGATTGAGGTGAAGGTCATTCCCACAAAATAGGTTTCTTCTTGAAGGGAAACTGATGGCCCAACCTAGAATTCTGTTGAGGAAACAACCTCTCTCTCATTTGAAAACTGAAGAGGGCTAAAACCTGTCAATATTCCCTTTAGCATTTTCTTTCTAAATTAAAAATAATAATAATAATTTTAGGCCTCAAAGCATCCCTTCAGCTTTACCTCTACCTTTCATTTCACGAAGCGGGCCTCTCCATTAAAATTCTCTTTCATGAAAACCAGTTTTCAGACACTGGTGATAGACGGTGCCACCCTGTGTCACTGAAGCTATTTCTGTTGATGCCACAACTATCGGCAACCACGAGTGAGCCCATAAAATCAGCTGTGTCCCCTGTGCCTCATTCATGCCAGACACCTGGGGACCTTCAGAATCCCAACCCCGGCTATCTGTTGATAGGGGCAGCCCTGTGTGTAATTCAGCCCGCCAGCTAACACACCAGAAAGTTTGTGCTGAGCCCAAGGTATGCTCGGATCTGTCCTAGAAGCCGAGAGAAGGGAAAGAAGGGCTTTCATCCATTCTCGAATACTTACAGAGGACTCAGGATGTCTCTGCCACCAACCACTCCAGGGTAGGGCAGTCCATGAAGCTAAAAGGCTGCAATCTAGTGGGAGAGATAGGTGACAAATGGGTAGACAATAAACAATAATTCTAGCTTGTGGTTAAGTGCTATGGAGGGGAAAATCAACAGATATGGTGACTGGGTGGGTGCCATGGAGCGGGTGATATAAAAGTCCATCGTTGCCCACGGGGAGTTTACATTCCAGCTAAAAAAAGCACTTGACTTGACAACAGTGACAATACAAAGCAATATTATACCCTAGTGTGGTTGAGACCAGCAGGGTTGCAAGACTTGAGTGGAGGGTACAGAAGACCAAGATGTAATCTTTAACATCACTAAAGATTATCCCAGAGGAGGAGCGCCTGGACCCAGGCATGAAATATTAGTAACTTGAAGAATTACCAACACCAAGCACCTTCCATGAGCCAGGCCTTACTACACCCATTTTATAGACCAAAAAACTGAGACTCAGACACCCATGATATTGCTGCCAGTATGCAGTGGTGCCAAGTCTTTGTTCATGCTTGGATGCCTGAAAAGCTGTTGTCTCTGGCCTCAGATGAGCACAGAGCATGCAAGTGTTTGGGAACAACGTCCCAACCATTATCCTTCCATGTTTCAGACAATGGCTGGTACGAGAGGAGTTCTCCCGGAAACGTGGAGTCTCTCCCTAAGACTGCAGCTCCAGCTCTCAAGTCCCTTCATTCGTGCTGTGCTGCCTGGCTTTGTCCCATGGCTCTTGTGACAGCTCTGTGGCTCTTTGGTCCACGGCACCAGCAGCAGAGCCAGTTTTATAATAGATCGAGACAGAGCCTGTCAAGAACTCCCAGCTCCACTGTCATCGCTAAGCACACACATAAGCCTCCCTCTGCCCTTGCATACCAACTACCAATTATCAGGATGGTCATGAGCCAGAGAGAGCTCCTGGTGACAGGGCACAGAGCAGGGTGTGGGACTGTAGATGTTCGGGGTTTGGAGTATGTTTTTCCTTCTTCTTGTAAAATCAGCTTTATACAATCATAATTTACATACAGTAAGATGAACCTATTTTAAGCATGCAGTTCAGTGAGTTTTGGAAAATATACACACCCGTGTACTCAGGGACATCCGTGTTTCTGTCAGGCCCTGCAAAATGGCCATCCTGACCCATGGGAATTTTACCAATTGCATGGCAGCTCTTGGGACTGTCCTTGATGGTTTTTGTGAACAGACCATTGCAACACAACTATACCTAACAGACACCGTAAAAACGGGGCCGCCTAACGTTCCCCCAAAACCTATTCTTCCACCATCTGACTGCTAAGACCTTCTCATGCCCTGGCTGTTTGAGAGGCAGCACCTCGGAGTGCTGAGGAGTCGGACTACAAATCCCATCCCATCCTCTACCTGTGCCTCTGTTTCCCCTCTCTGTAACAGAGATAATAATAGCACCTATCACACAGGAGCATCAAGAGATCCCACAAGGTATGTAAAGTGCTTGTAAGTGTGATATGTAGTAAGTAGTAAGTGCCACATGAGTGCTACCATCATCTGTGGGCCCAAGGATGGACAGATGGGGGCCCCGTCATTGCTCAAGCCTAAGGAGAGCCAAATATATAGACCTATATTTGGACGGGAGGGAATGATTGTCTTAATGTAGTGGACCCTTATTTTTCAACTTAATCTTTTTCAGAGAAGACAATTTGGGCTGTCCATCTGGCTGTGGGAGTCACAGGCTTGCAAAGCATGTGGCTGGTGGAACGGGCGAAGGGTATAACAGGGGCGGGAACTTACTTTTTTCACACCTGAATTGGGCCTCCTTGAACCTGTTTTAGAGAGTTAATGTCTTCACCTCAGAAGCCAGATACCTGGGTCTTACTCCTTCTATAAGCACTCCAGTAGGGGTCTCTGAGCCCACATCAGCCAGGGAAGTTTGAGGGGAAAAGCCCAGGCTAATCTGGACTGGATGGGTTCCCACCACCCCCAACACAGCTCAAAGCGTCAACATGACACAGGTTAGGGTTTAGCCCTCACAGCTGCTCCGGAAGAACAAGCTTTGAGGGAGAATGTCTCCCCAACAGGAAATCCTCCGTGTGGCCAACACCGCCCATCCCGGTAAGGTGGGCTCACAGCTCCCAGACACTCTGTGTCTAGCCCCTCATGGGCCACTCCTCACTGCTGTCATCTTGGTGCATGAGTCTGCCCCTACCATGAGCTCAGGAAGGTAGGAATTTGTCCTCTGTCGCCCCCAGCATGCAGAGCAACATCTGGCAAATAGCAGACAGAGCAGATGCTTAATGGAGCAAATGAATAAGGGAAAATAAACCAAGATGCCTCTAGTCCATCCTTAACCACCTGTGTTTATGTCAGGAAACACAATAACACAGGCTACAGTATCACTGGCACATGGTCTGGTACACAGCAAGCATGGATAAATGTTTTGTGAGTTAATCGTTGAGAGCTCCTCCCTGAGACGTTCATTTCTGAAATTTCCTCTGGGGTTGAAGACAACATTTGGGAGTTTTATTTAAAGTTTAGAAGTGTTTTTAAAAGCTTAAGGTGTATGTCTCAGTTTTAAATAGTCCCCTTTGCTGCCAGAGTTAACTACACTCGCCAAGTACTCTACGGAGTACAGCAAAGAATTAAGGTCACTGATCCTTCGGTGTATCCTAGAGACGTTAACTGTTTTGGCAACTTATGGTCTACCCTTTGCCTTGGCTACAGAAAGCTTAGCACAAAAACACAGTCTACAAAATCTAACATCTTCTATTTCCCCGCACATTTCTGGACGCTAACCTTGTAAAATATTTATTCACTCCCTCCCTTAATTTTCTTGTTTGCCTCATTTCTTCATCTAATAACTTTTTCATATTTTTCTATAAACCCCCTCAAGTCCTTTTATGAGAATAAACATAAGTAGAGGCAATTAGTAAATACACCCAATACATGTACATATATATTTGTGTAGCACCAATGTAGATATGACCACCCTCTGAAAACTGATTAAAGTTGGCCTGAAATCCTGATTCTACGGCTTATAGAACAAACCTCTCCCAACAGTTTCCATCAATTCCTGAGAAAGCTTCTCTGAGCCCCTTCACTGACTTCCACGGGAAATCTAGCACCCCCAGCTGTGGCGAGTTGAATCCGCTTGACCTGGGACTTGGGGGTGAAGTCTCTTCTGGAGCTGGTGAGGGCCCACTGCTCACAGGCTTCTTCATTTCTCCCATCTCGTTTCTCCCTCGGGATCTCTGCCGTGTTTTCTTCTTTATTTCTGCTTGTGGGTTCAGCCACTGTGTTTTGGGAGTCAAGCATGCATTCTTGCTGTCTATCCCAAGAGACATTGTGGCGTACTTCTTCCAAGGGAACACAGTGTTCTCCCCAAAGGTAGTTCTGTGAGCATGCTTGCCTATACCTCTTGACACCTCATCAGATAAATCCAGTTACTTCCTGTTGGACAAGCGTCTCACCTGGAAAGGCCCAGAAAGCTCTCAGTGGAGTCCTCAGCTGAGCCTAAGGGTTTGAGTAAATCCACGGCCGTGGATGTGGATGAGGGCTCAGGTGCACAGGGCTTTCTCAAAACCACGTGAAGCCATGAGCGAGGGCAGGCTCAGCACTGTGAAAAGATTGTCTAGCAATCTGCTTCTTGACCCTGTATCTACTCGTTGATCTAAGAGAACTGTAGGCCAGGCATTCACACCTGTAATCCTAGCACTTTGGGAGGTCGAGGCAGGAGGATTGCTTGAGCTCAGAAGTTTGAGACCAGCCTGGGCAACACAGCACGACCCTATCTCTACAAAAAATTAGCTGGGCATGGTGGTGCACACCTGTAGTCCCAGTTGCTTGGGAGGCTGAGACTGAAAGATCACTCAAACCCAGGAGATCGAGGCTGCGGTAAGCTATGATTGTGCCACTGCACTCCAGCCTGGGTGACAGAGGCAGACCCAGTCTATAAAATTGAAAATAAAGTATAAGCACGGTGTAGACACATTCTTTCATAGGACAAACAGTACTAGAAACAGGCAGAAAATGTGGATTAGCCAAACAATAGACCATGCTCGTCGGCAGGACACACTTGGAAGAGGATTTGTTCTTATGGTCTCACAGATTAGTGAATAAATGAATATAATCAGTCTTTAATACAACCCATAGCAAGTTGAACTGATGGAAATAATCATCTCAAAATAAAACTGGCAATAGCTACCATTGCACATGGTCAAATGTACACCTGTTAAATTTGATCCAGAAAACTAGACTTTGGGGAATTAATGACCACCAAGGAAAACTCACCATGGCAGAAGCCATGATAAGTAAAATTTCTTTCTTTTTTTTTTTTGAGTTGGAGTCTCACTCTGTCGCCCAGACTGGAGTGCAGTGGCCGCTCCCGGCCACCGCAGCCTTGCCTGCTGGGCTCCGGTGATCCTTCCGCCTCAGCCTTCCGAGTAGCCGAATTACAGGCATGCGCTACCACGCCCGGCTGATTTTTTTATTTATTATAGAGATGCGGTCTCGCTGCCCAGGCGAGTCTCGAACCCGCGGGCTCAGGCAATCCACTCACTTCAGCTTCCCAAAGGCGCGGGATTACAGGCTGAGCCACCGAGCCCGGCAAAATTTCTTAATAATAAAGCTAACCAACAAATTAAACCTCCGGAGCAAAAATTATATGAAAAGAATTGATTTAGATAAAAATAATTTCAGGGAAATAAAAGTAGAAACAATTGGATGCGGTTTAACTGCACTTCATAGAAAATGGACCAAGAAATTAAATTGGATAATAGAGTTTATTCTGAAAAATGCATTTTCAATGAATGTTCCTTGGTACAAGTATAATTCTTATTCAAATATTTGTATTCTAAACACTGTGTGGAGGGAAAGGAGACTTTGGAATGGAGTTCTTGGGTCCAGGTGCAAAGAAAGTAGATGTTTTTGCATCCACAACCAAGCCTGAAACAGCACTCTACAATCAGCTAATAGCTGTAGAATGATTTATTTGTTTACCTAACAAGCAAGCATCTCTGCCTCTCTGGCCTACCTAGTCAATAGACTTCCCTTCAGGATACTCTTCCAGGCTCACAGTTATCTCTTAAGCAGTTTACATCTGTCAGCTAAGCTCTTTCTTGATCACAAATATAAATGTCTTGATTTTGGAACTGTGAGAAGGGGATAACAACCAATTTTGAGGCACCCAAGAGTCACTTAATTGTTCTAAAATACTTTGCAAGCTTGCCATTATAAAAATTTGTTCAAAAAAAAAAAGGTAGGAAGGGTGAATGCTTCTTGTGTGTCCTTCATCTAGGCCTCCCAGGAATCTGTTATTTGTTAATATGTCTGTCTCCTCTCACAAGGACTTGTGGGTCCCTTGAAGATCTGGATGGGTCTCCAACCTAGAGCCCTGTCTCACACATAATAAACATTCTCCCATGTTTCTTGAGTGAACAGATGAGATCAAGGGACCCAAACAAATTGACAGAAAAGTGAATAGACTCGAATTTTCTGTACAAAATTTATTTCATCCAAAATAGAGAATCTACAGCTCTAGATGACTTGAATAACAGCAGGACAAGCCATTTCGATTCCACATATAGAACAAGGAGAAAATGCTCAGGTGAATCACGTCCATTGTGTAAACCAGCCAGAATCGGTTGGCCCCTCAAAGGCCAGAAATACCGGTAAGGATGGCAGCTTATTGAATGCCTGCAGATGGTATTTGATCTGGCTGAACAGCGGCAGCCTGCTCTGGAAAAGCCCATTTCACAGAAAATGGACCGGCCCTCAAAAAGGAAACTTGCCAGCTTAAGGTGCAAAAAATAAATCTCATTCATGATTATCTATCATAGCTGTAGAGCAACAACATAAGAACAACAGTGGGGCTTTTTAATAAACAGGCACTCAAGCCCCAGGCCACTAAAGGCTGTGACTCGGTAGGTCTGGGGTGAGCCTGGAGTAGCTATGATGTTACAAAGCTCTCCATGTGGTTCTGTTGCTCACAAAGGTGGACCCATCAGCATCACCAGAGTAGCTTTAAAAAACACCAATGCTAGCCGGGCTCGGTGGCTCAGCCTGTCATCCTGCGCCTTTGGGAGGCTGAGGTGAGTGGATTGCCTGAGCCCGTGGGTTCGAGACCCGCCTGGGCAGTGAGACCTCATCTCTACAATAAATCAAAAACTCAGCCGGGCCTGGTAGCACATGCCCGTAATTCCGGCTACTCGGAAGGCTGAGGCAGAAGGATCGCCAGAGCCCAGCAGGTCAAGGCTGCGGTGGCCGGGAGCGGCCACTGCACTCCAGTCTGGGCGACAGAGTGAGACTCCAACTCAAAAAAAAACACCAATGCCTGGCCCCCGCCCTGTCCAATCCAATCAGCATCTCCAGGATGGAATGTGAACATGGGCACCTTAGCAGCCAGGGTGGAAGTCCCTGGAAACTGCATCTTGCACTCTTTACTCTGGGTCTTTCCAACACAAATAAAGGAGCGGTGTCGTCTGCTCACCAGAAAGAGTCATTCTCCATGATTAAACCACAGCTACTTACTAAATCTGGTGCTTAGCAGCAGATGCTGTCATCTGTGTCCCTGAAGAGAAATCTGGAAACTCCAGCCTGTGAGGTCCTGGAGGGCAGGAGCATGCCATGTGTCTCTTTGTCCCCAGTACTGAGCCCAGAGCTGACACAGCTCACGATTCTTAAACACCACTGTCCATGGGAGGCCTTCCATCACCAGCCTAACGGGAGCAGGGCTGTGAGCCCAGTTAGCTCCTCAGGAGGCAGGAAGGACACTGGGCCCTGTGGGAAGGGACACTGGGCCCTGCGGATGTTCACCACAGCTCTGCCAGGTTCTGGCAAGTCCCAGGCCAGCTGTGCTTCTGGAAACACCGAGATGCCATGGGCCAAACCTGGAGCCATGCCTGGAACTCAAGCCGGCCCGTTCTCACGACCAGCATCTGCCCAGCACACTGCACAGGGATGGCCCAACGCCAGATGCCAGGCCCACCACCTGCCAGGGGGCAACCAGAGAGCCCTGGATCCATGCAACTTTGCAGTGGAGGCAGAATGTGGGGCAGAGGCCTGATGGCGGGCCCGGCGGGCCTCAGAGCCTCAGGCTAGCATCATGCTTGGGTTCCCACTCTTTGCAGAAGCAGACTCTCTGTCTTTCATGCCACTTTGGGGGAGGCACGGGAGCTTTGTGAATGAAGACGGAGATGAGAGGAGCCAGGCGTGCCTTCCCAAGGCCATCCCCGGGGTCTTGAAGGATGAAGAGTCACGGAGCGAGCACCGTGTCAGGAGCGCTCGGGCCTAGCCATTGCAAGGGCAGACGGGAGTGGTCAGGAGGCCCCAGTGCGAGACGGGACGGGCACTGCTGTCTCCTGGCCACGGCCCTGGGCAAACCACCATCTCTGTGCTTCTGTTTCTTCCTTCATGCAAGGGGGATTGGGGCATCTGCCTCACAGCGTCACTGTCATAATTGAGGGAACGTGTCAGAGGCACCTAGCAGGTGCTCAATTAACAGTAGCTGTCACTATCACCCTGAGATGCACTGCGTTCAGGGCCTTGTCACTAAATATTCGTGAAATAGATAAATAGAGGGATCGATTTATATTTTTTAAAAATAGAAAGTTTAAAGCCGGGCTCAGTGGCTCAGCCTGTCATCCCGCGCCTTTGGGAGGCTGAGGTGAGTGGATTGCCTGAGCCCGCGGGTTCGAGACCCGCCTGGGCAGCAAGACCTCATCTCTACAATAAATCAAAAAAATCAGCCAGGCGTGGTAGTGCATGCCTGTAATTCCGGCTACTCGGAAGGCTGAGGCGGAAGGATCGCCGGAGCCCAGCAGGCCGAGGCTGCGGTGGCCGGGAGCGGCCACTGCACTCCAGTCTGGGCGACAGAGTGAGACTCCGACTCAAAAAAAAAAAAAAATAGAAAGTTTATAGGGAGGCAGCTTTTTCAGGGAGGAGGAGCAAGAAATCTTACTTAACCCAGTTTGTAGCCAGTGGTAAAAAAAACAAAATCAGAATTTCAAACTAGCAGTAGCTGTCACTTACTTAGCAATGACTGTTGGGGAGGCACAGAGCGCTACAACAAGCCTCTTCAACCGTCCAATAGACCTCATAGCAGGTATTAGTTATAGATTCATAAGATGAAGAAACCAAAGCTCAGAGATGGTCTTGCCACCCCTGTCTCCTCCTCTGGCCTGACGTGCCCATCTGCCTGGAACTAGGCAGGATGGTATGTAGCGCCCTGACACCCCCACGCGAGGCGAAGCGGCCCGGCTGGCTTACAGCCTGTCCACACGGCGCTCAGCACAAGCACAGTTCCTGAGCGAGGCCTGCTGCGCGCCTCCCGGCCGATGTTCAGACACCAGCAGACCGCCCTTTGGTCGGGCTGCAGATCACGGATTCATTTGTTCATCATCACCAACACTGGTTGGATTTGTGCCAAAGGCCAGGGTATTCTCCGCGAGGAAAACGTGACAGGAACGAAGCAGATCCACTGCCTGCCTTGGCGGGGTTTACGCCGAACCGGGAGGAGACCCGTGGCTCGCAGACAAGTCTGAAATGTGCCGGGCACCGATTTCAAAGAATGTGGGTTTGGGAGACGGAAGGTGACCGAGTGGCAGAGCTGGTCTCCGCAGTGACTGGGGAAGCCTCTTTGATCAAGCAGTGGGGGAGCAGATGTCAGCACAGCGAGGGAGACAGGCGGGGACAGCTGGGAGGAAGTGTTTCCAGAGCGGATCTGGGTTGGGGCTGCTTGGGGGTCCTGCGGGGAGAAGGGGTGAGTGGATGAGAAGGGGAGAGCGTGGCGCTCAGCTGGACTGAGCTGACTGGGGTTTTGGGCAGACCCCTCTGTCTGCTATTTTGGGAAGAGACTGTCAGAGGAAAGAGAAAGGCCAATTAGCAAGCTACTGCCAAGAACTCTTACTAGGATGTGAATGTATTAATTTATGTAGTACTCACAGCAGTACCAGGAGTTGGTTACTATGGTCACCCTTATTCTGAAGAGACAGGCACAGAGAGGTTAGGAAACTTGCTCAGAAACACACAGCCAATCAACGACCAAGCCGAATTTTAAAGCAGGCACTTGGCGCCAGAGTCCACGTGGCTACACACGGTGCAGTATGAACTCACCCCATGTCACCACCCACTGGGGAGCAGGAGGCAGAGAGCTGTACCCCTTGCACTGGAAAATAATAACCCACTTTTTTAGAAACCTTTGAGAAAGAATATAAACCAAAAGAAATCTTTTACTTATTTATGTTTTAGCTCTTAAAAATGCTTTGCTAGGCGGGCTCGGTGGCTCAGCCTGTCATCCCGCGCCTTTGGGAGGCTGAGGTGAGTGGATGGCCTGAGCCCGCGGGTTCGAGACCCGCCTGGGCAGCGAGACCTCATCTCCACAATAAGTCAAAAAATCAGCCGGGCGTGGTAGCGCGTGCCTGTAATTCCAGCTACTTGGAAGGCTGAGGCGGAAGGATCGCCGGAGCCCAGCAGGTCGAGGCTGCGGTGGCCGGAAGCGGCCACTGTACTCCAGTCTGGGCGACCGAGTGAGACTCCAACTCAAAAAAAAATGCTAGCCGGGCTCCGTGGCTCAGCCTGTAATCCCGCGCCTTTGGGAGGCTGAGGTGAGTGGATTGCCTGAGCCGGCGGGTTCGAGACCCGCCTGGGCAACTTGGCGAGACCTCATCTCTACAACAAATCAAAAAATCAGCCGGGCTTGGTAGCGCGCGCCTGTAGTTCCGGCTACTCGGAAGGCTGAGGCGGAAGGATCGCCGGAGCCCAGCAGGCGAGGCTGCGGTGGCCGGGAGCGGCCACTGCACTCCAGTCTGGGCGACAGAGTGAGACTCCAACTCAAAAAAAAAAAAAAAATGCTTTGCTAAGGCTCAAATAATAATATTAACAACAATGAAGCTTATGATCTCTAATTCAGTCTTACAACACGGCTGTGGTGTAGATATCATTACCCCATTTTACAGATAAAGACACTGAGGCCCCACAAGGCTAAATAACACACATTGACTAGGGAGGCCTCTTTGATCAAGCTCTTGGATTGCTCTAAAGACCACGGTCTCTCCCATGCACCCACCACCTCCCCAATAGTACTTGAAAGAAAACACACACTAGGATTAGGGGAGATACTCTATCCATGCTAGACTATCAGCTTGGAGGCTTGAGCTGAAATAACAAATGGGAAATTGTTTTGGAATCTGTTCTGGAGACCAGAGTATTTGCCACGCCAAAAACCCCCAGAACTGGGGAAGCCCAATGAAACCAAGTCAACAGCTGCCACCAGGCTCTTCCAGGGGGTGAAATTCCGGGGGGGAGGCTCCCACAACAGACACCCTCCGTGCAAGCGTGCGAGTGAGAGGCCCCAGGAGAGCCTCAACCGGCCAAAAAAGCTGCGCTTGGGGAAAGCTCACGCAGTGTACCTGAAGCCACAGGCTCTGAGCGGTCAATTACCATGCAAGCCGGGAACGGGCAAATCTTGGCAGGCTGTTCCCAGAAAGCGTTAGACCAACGTACCGCAGCCGCCAAAGATGCCAACAGGCTGCGGGCCACATCAGAACGGGCAGCCTGGAAACCAGAGAGGAATCATCATCCCTCCCTCCCACCCACCGTAGCTCCCTTGCACCTGGAGCAGCATATGTACTCCTGGGCCCTGACCCACACGGTCGTGGAACAACGCTACCAACGGGCACCCACCCAGAGCAGGGAACACCAAACCTGGTTCCGTCCAAGTCAGGCTACACCAAACCCCTAAATGGGCCAGGAGCAATCCAAGAGCTTTTCATGTCATTCAGACGTACAGCAACCAGGTTAGGCATCTCCACCTGATGGACCGGACCTTGTTAAGGGGAGAAGAGCATGACACCCACAGGACCCATCGTGGGTGAGTGGCCTGTTCGCGATCTGAAGTCCAGCTTCTTGGATTCCAAAGCCTGACTCCATTCACTTTGCCAGAGCTCAGGATCAGCTCGGCTCGGCCCCCGCCCCCACACTCCCTGTGGCCCCATGGGCACCTTTTTCTGCCGTAAAGGACTTCTCGCCACCTCCCATTGCAGACCTTCTGGTCCAGCCAGGTAGCCGAGGGACTGCCTCTTCCCAGACCCACTGGGCTCCCTTCCACGTGGCAGGCTGTCCTCACCACAGCCCCGGTAACCACACCCCCTCAGCCCCCGCAAGCCACCATATCTGGAGCACTCAGGACCACTGTCCAGGGTCTGGCAGTCAGACCTTGCGTGCCAATGGACAGCACCATCTGACAGAGCCGATCATCACTTGCTTTCTTGCACTACCCTCCAATGATTTCACTGTACCAGCTGGGTTATGACACCTCTGAACCTGACGCCATGCCCTGTAGCCCTTACAGCGAAGTGTGGGGAGGGAAAGAAGGGGACAGGTGACACTCGCACTTGCACCCCTGTGCTTCCAGGAGTTGAGCACATCAGCAGGAAATACAACATGTAGCAGAAAGTTCAGCCAGGCTCGGTGGCTCAGCCTGTCATCCCACGCCTTTGGGAGGCTGAGGTGAGTGGATTGCCTGAGCCCGCGGGTTCGAGACCCGCCTGGGCAGGCAAGACCTCATCTCTACAATAAATCAAAAAATCAGCCGGGCGTGGTAGCACGCGCCTGTAATTCTGGCTACTCGGAAGGCTGAGGCGGAAGGATCGCCGGAGCCCAGCAGGTGGAGGCCGCGGTGGCTGGGAGCGGCCACTGCACTCCAGTCTGGGCAACAGAGTAAGACTCCAACTCAAAAAAAAAAAAAAAAAGAGTGCTGGTGACTTATAGTCGGTGGTCAGACAGAACAGGACAGACCTCTGAAGAGGCAAGGGAGGGAGCGGTGGGGTGTATACAACCCCCTGTGACTTCGAAAAAGCAGGATGGCCTGTGAGTACATACCATGGCCTGGGGGCCCCAGAATCACCCACCTGCCGGGCCAAGTCGTACGTAAAGCAGGACAGATATGCCTTTAAATATCTCATGTTTGTGTCACTCCAAGGACCCCCACAGAAGGTATAAACTCACAGAGACATACTCCGCCAGCTAACATAATCACAGAGTAAGTTAGAAAGAAACTAACACTATGGCAAAGTGGACAAGAGTCAGACGCTGGCCTGTGCCTCCTGGCTCGGGCTGGCACTGGCCGTACAAACGAGGGCAGCTCCTCCGTGCCTCCCTCTCCTCACCCAGAAAGGGCGTTAATAAGGCATGGTGTGAGTGATGCAGGAAGTTTATCTCCCACAGTTCGTGCTCAGCAAAGACTGTGTATGGCCGTGCCTTGTTCTAGTTTTTCCACACATGGAAAAATAAAAAGACGACTGAGATATGTTTCATGATCAGGGTTGAAGAAATTAGTCACAACAAGCTTGACCTGATGGGTCATTGTTCAGAACGGTGTAGTCACATTTAAACTTGTGACTTTTGCAAATGTATCATGAATCAACCCCAAAAGGCACCGCACAGACACCTTACTCATACCGTTGTTCCCATCTGTCTGTGGGGAACAGCCAGATGCAATTTACTAACAATCCCCACCTCAGTGGCTGAGCAAAGGCTGTCATCTCCCACACACGTTCATTGTACAACACTCCACATGCGCGTCTTTGGCAGCATAATGGAGGAGAAGACAAATAAAAGCGTGCTCGTTCGCATTACTTGGTTCCATGAAAACACAGGAATATCGTGTAAAATGTCCCGTGGAGCATCACATTAGCATTGGCCCCAGGACTTGCGGCTGATGCCAAAGTTGCCATTCAAAAGGGAACATTAATTTGTTTCTGGGAACATGCTGCAATGGAGATCTAAAAACAAGGTGCCAAAGAGCCGTATCCATAAGAATTGTCACTCAACACACTCCTTTTTAAAAATAATGACATTAGTAGAAAACAAAGGCTCGAAGAACACTAGGATCAAAAAAATTAAGTAATTTGCTTAAAGATACACTATAAATTTTCAGCAAGGGTAAACTAGGTATGAGCCATCTTCCCATTAAAGACCATTTAAAAAGCTGGACCAAAATCAAAGGAAGAAAAAAATCTTTTTGCAAACGTCAATCCACTAGCAAGATAGTAAGGATTATTGGGATGAGATCCAGTAAAGGGCTGGAACCCTGAGAGTTGAGCCCAGCACTCCACGTTGCTTTTGCCATGGAGTATTTTCTAGTCAAAATGAGGTAGCCAAAAAGATGAACTGAGCCTTGCAGAACTAGTGGAACAAAATTATAACCTGGTGCTTTCCTAGAAAGGAAATATAAGTAAACAACTCTTCACTTTGGACTGGGCGGTGTTACAAAAGGCTACACTCTAGGATTGAGGATGTTTGTTTAGACATGCACCAGCCCTTTCATGGATGGCAGTCTGACTTCACATCACCTGACAGCCTCAAAAACCTCAGGTTAAAATGCATTTAGATTAAAATGGCTTGGGACAATTAGAGCCTTCAGGTGTATAGCAAAAACAATGTAAATCCTAACTGTAGAGAATGTCACACTAGACCCAATAATATCAGCAAATACGTTTTCAATGCAATGTCTATAATTAAAGATAACCAGGTAGATATGAAGACAAAATACCATGAGCTAGCAAAAAAAAAAAAAAAAAATCAGACAACAGAAACACACCTATAAGGACTTCAAATATTGAAACAAGCAGACTCGTATTATAAAACAATTACTATTTCAGTGATACAAAAGTCAAGTTTTAAAGTTTCACAGGGAGGGAGACCAAGATGGCTGACCGAAGACATCCGTCTCAGCAAAAGAAACCGACATAGAGGAAAGACCTAAGCCTTTGAGGGTCAACGTGAAAACCCAAGCTGAAGTTGAAGTCTATCAGATAGTTACTGGGGGACACGGACGGTGGACAGTTCCGAGCCCCGGGCACCCAGAAGCAGCTCCAACACAAGATCAAAAGAGAAGGCCTTTGAAGACAGAGAGGACGAGTGCAAGCAACATCTTTTCTTCTCTGCACACCGCGGGTGAGCCTCTGCAGGCCCAGCCAAGGGAGAGACAGCCCAGGCCTTCCCACCCCCCTGCCCCTCCTGCACCAGCTGGAGGCAGAAGGGAAGGCTGCCCTAAATAGAGATAGAGGCCCTGGCAGGAGCCACGTGGAGCCGGGGGCACCCCGGTCCCTGGAGCCCCACACTGTGGCCGAAGACCCATCCACAGAGAGAATCAGTGGGAAACACCTTTGCTGGGCAAAGGTATACCGCATGGGCACTCCCCTTCCCTTCCTCCCCAGCACCCAGCAAGGGCAACTTGCCCACTTCAGGGACATTTCTCTGGCACCGAGAGCCATTGCAGCCCCAGCCCCAGGTCAGGGCTACAGACAACAGAAACACACCTATAAGACGTGGCTTGCCCTGAGTCCGCCATTGTTGTCACAGCCCCTCCCACGTAGCGGCACAGGGTCTAAGAGGTGGTAGAGCTCATCGGTGGTAGTCCCACCTGGATGGGAAGAGGCCACTCCAAACACCCTAAGTCACCTCAACCAAAGCAGAGCCACAGGGTCCCATACAGCCGCCTAACAATGCTGCTGACGGGACACCTGGTCTGGGGAGGAGGCTGCCAGAGATCCAGCCCGCACAGTCACCTGTGCCAGAGGGAGGAGAAAGCCTCTGAGACAGAGGAAAGGTCTTGCCCAGTTCCCACCAGACTGCACCGGCAAAGCACTTCCAAACAGTTCACCACTAGTTCACCTCCCTTTCTGCCTCTGCCTCCCTCACAGGCAAGCCAGAGGATGAAAGTCTGGCAAAAATAACAATAAAGGAAAATACAAACTGCCGTCCCGACAGTAGCAAACTTATCTGACAAAAAATAAAATGATAAAAAGAGAAGCGTCTGCCCTCACAGATGTAAAAGAACCAGAGTAAAAACACTGGAAATCCCCAAAGCCTTACTGAGTCGACACCCACAAAAGGGCTTCCCAGATCCCAAGCAATGGAAACCATCCAGAAAGACCTGTCCCTGGTGACACACAGAGAATTCAGATTATAGATGACAAAGAAATTCTACAAGATCCACAAGAAAATGGATTCACAAATCACACCACAAAAATGGTGCAGGAAGTGAAAGCTGAGCTGGCCATTATAAGAAAGGATCAACCTAAGCTTTAAAAATGAAGAATTCTCTTCTTGAATTTGAAAACAATAGTAAGCCTTTAAAGCAGAATTGACCAGGCAGAGGAAAGAATCTCAAAACCTGAGGATTGAACTACTGAACTAACCCAGTCTGACAAAAACAAAGAGAAAAGACCTAGGAAGAATGAACAAAACCTATAAGATATCTGGGATTATGTAATAAAACCCAAATGCATGGTTGATTGGCATCCCTAAGACAGAAAGGGAAACGAAGAACAGCCTAGAACAAGCCTTCAGGGATGATATCCAAGAAACATTCCCCTGTCTCACTAGAAAGGCAGCCATGCAAACACAAGAGATTCAGAGAATGCCTGTGAGGTATTACAAGAGACGACTACCCCCAAGACACATATAATCCATCTAGACAGTTAGAGACAGCTAGAGAGAGGAGACAGGTCACCTAACAAGGAAGACCCATCAAAATTGCAGCAGACTTTTCAGCAGAAACTTAAAAGCCAGAGGACTGGGGTCTTATTTTTAACAGTTTTAAAGAAAGCAATTCCAGCCAAGAATTTTCTATCCCACCAAGCTAAGCTTTATTAATAATGAAGCAGAATTAAAATCCTTTCCAGACATCCAATCCCTAAGAAAATATGCCACCTCCAGCTCATCCCTTAAGGATATGCTTAAGAAAGTTCTAAGCACGGAAACAAAAGAATGATTCCATCCATTGCAAAGGCATAGGCAAGCACAGAGATCAAACCTTAAAAATCAACCACAAGACCTAGAAATCAATGCAGCATCCTAATAGCAATGCAACAAGAATAAATCCCTACTTATCAATAGGTAACTTAAATGTGAATGGACTGAAAATGTCCCTCAAAAGGCATGGAGTGACAGCTTGGATAAAGAAGCATGATCCACCCTTCTCCTGCCTTCAGAAAACTCATCTCACTGCAAATGACACTCTCAGACCCATGGAAAAAGGCTGGAGAAAAGTCTTCCAGGCAAATAGAAAAACAGAAGTAACCATTCTTATATTAGACAAATAGACTTTAATTTAATAAAAGTTTAAAATGTATACTTAAGAACACTACATAATGGTAAAAGTTCATTCCACCGGCAAGAAATATCCATCTTGAATATATACACACTCAACATAGAAGCACCTAGATTTGCAAAACAATGACTAATTAAACTAAGGAGGACATATACAGCCATACAATTATAGTTGGAGACTTTAATACCCTACTAACAACCTTAGACAGATCACTGAAGCAAAATACTAACAAGGAAATCTGGAATCTTAGCTCAACACTTGACCAGTTGGACTTATTAGACACCAACAGAACACTTCACCCAATAATCACAGACTATACATTCTTCCCATCAGCACATGGAACATACTCCAAGATCAAACACGTACTTCAACATAAATCAAGCATGAACAAATTTCAAAAGATCAAAATCATACCAGGCATTTTCTCAGATCACAGATCACAGAGGGATAAAAATAATTATCATCAGGCACAGGAATCCCCCCAAACAAACAAATTCATGGAAATTAAGCAGTATGCTTCCAAATGACTATTGGGTTAAGACAGAAATCGAGGCAGAAATAAAAAGATTTCTGAAAACAAGGACACACGTGCACCAAAACCATGAGATACCATGAAAACAGCACTGATAGGTAAATTTATAGCATTGCATGCACATATCAAGAAAATAGAGGGCCCTCAAGTAAACAGTCTGCTATCACATCTAAAGGAACTGAAAAGGTAAGATCAATCCAATCACAGAATTAGTAAATAATAATAATAACAAAATTATTAAAATAAAGTCACGACTAAGTGAAATAGAAATCAAAAAATCAAACAAATAATCAAGACAAAAAGCTCATTCTTTGAGATGTAAATAAGATTGACAGTTAACAATCTGGCAAAGAATGTCTAAGGGATCCACAAGAAAGTGGATACACAAATCAAGGAATTCTCCCTAGCGTAATCAATGAAGTCAATATTATCCTGATACCTAAAAATGACAAAGACTCAACAAGGAAAGAAAACTACAGGTCAATTTTCCTGATGATTATAGATGCAAAAATTCTCAACAAGATTCTAGCAAATCACATCCAACAGCACATTTCAAGAATAATCCACTGTGACCAGGTGGGCTTCATTTCCAGGATGCAAGGTTGGTATAAATCAATAAATATAATCTATCATATATAAACAGGTGTAAAACCAGGAATCGCATGAATATTTCATTAGATGCAGAAAAAGCATTTGATAAAATCCAACATCCTTTTTTATTAACAAAAAAAACCCTCAAACACCTAGAGATCAAAGGAAAATTCTTCAAAATAATAAAAGCCATCTGTGAGAAACCTGTAGCCAACATCATACTTAATGGGCAGAAGCTAGAACAAGACAAATATGCCCACAAATAACTGGAATGAGATAAGGATCCTCACTCTAATCTCTCCTGTTTAACATAGTACTACAAGTCCTAGCCAGATCAATAATGCAAAAGAAAGAAATTAGAGGTATTCAAACAGGAAAATCAGAAGTTAAATTATCCTCTTTGTAGATGATGTGATTCTATACCTAAAGCCCCTAGAGAGTCTGTCAAAAAGCTCCCTGTACTGATAAACAACTTTAAAGTCTGGGGCTATAAAATCAAGTTTCAAAAATCAGTTGTATGTCTATACGCCAAAAACAAGCAGGCTGAGAACCAAATAAAAAACACACTCTACACACAGCAGCAAAATCAACAACAACAGCCAAAAAAAAAAACCTTGACAGCCAAAAAAAAAAAATCTAATCAAAGAGGCGAAAGACTTTTACAATGAGAATGATAAAATACTGCTCAAAAAAATCACATAAACAAATGGAAGAATATCTCCTGCTCACGGAGCAGAAGAATCAATATTGTCAAGATGTTGATCCCACCCAAAGAAATGTACAGATTCAGTGCAATCTCTGTCAGATTATTAGCATCATTTTTCACAAACCTGGAAAAAGACAATACAGAAATTCATATGGAAGCAAACAAAAAAAGCCTGAATAGCTAAAGCCATACTCAGCCAAAAGAACAAAAATGGAGGCATCACACTTCTAGACTCCAAACTTTACTACAAGGCTACAGTAACCAAGACAGCAGGGTACAAAAATACTGGCACAAAAATAGACACACAGACCAAAGAAGTAGGACAGAGAACTCAGAAATAAAACCACAGACCTTCAACCAACTCATCATTGACAAAGCCAACAAAAGCAAACATTGGGGAAAGGAAACCCTATTTAGCAGATGGTCCTGGGAAAACTGGCTAACCACATGCAGAATAATGAAACCCTACCTATCACCATATCCAAAAATTTAACACAAAATAGATCAAGGACTTAAGCGTGAAACCTCAAACTATAAGAATCTTAGAAAATCATCTATAATTCTTGGGGAACACTCTCCTGGACATCAGAGTTGGCAATGAATTAATGGCCAAGTCCTCGGAAGCAAATGCAGCAAAACCTAAGATGACAGGTGGGAGCTTAAGCTAGAAAGTTTGTGTACAGTAAAAGAAACCGTCAAGAGAGTAAAGAGACAATTCACAGAAGGGGAAAGACACTAATATTTGCAAGTTATGTGTCTGACAAAGGCCTAACATCCAAACTCTACAAGGAACTCAAACAAATCGACAGGAAAAAACAAGCACCCCCATTACAAAGTAGGTAAGAGACAAGAACAGACAATTCTCAAAAGAAGATATAGAAGCAGGCAACAAGCATGAAAAAATGCTCAGCTTCACTAATCATCAGAGAGATGCAAATGAAAACTACAGTGAGAGACCACCTCACACCAGTCAGAATGGCTAGCATTAAAAAGTCAAAAAGCAATAGGTGCTGGAGAGACTGCAGAGGAAGGGGAACACTTCTACAATGTTGGTGGGAATGGAAGCAAGTTCCATCTTTGGGAAAAGCAGTGTGGTGTTTTCTCAAAGAACTAAAAATTGAGTTGCCATATAATCCAGCAATCCCACTTCTGGAAATATACCCAAAGAAACATAAATGTTTCTACCAAAAAGACACCTACGCATACGTTTATTGCAGCACTACTGACAATAGCAAAAACACAGCACCAACCCAGATGCCCATTGAAGGGAGACTGGATAAAGAAAATGTGATACATATACACTATGGAATACTAGGCAGCCATAAAGAAAAACAAAATCACGTCCTTTGCAGCCATATGGTTGCGACTGGAGACCATCCTTCTAAATGAACTATCACAGAAACGAAAAACTGAATATCCTATATTCTCACTCAAAAGCGAGCCCTAACTCTTGGGCATGGGAAGCACAAAGGTGGAAGCACCAAATATGCTAAGTGCTAAGGGAAGGAGTGCGGGAACGAGGGAGAGTAAGGTGCACACAAAAACTTATCGGGTACCAGGTCCACTAACAGGGAGGAGAAGACTCATCTAAATCTCACCTGCACACCATTTACTTATGTAGCAAATCTTCACATGTACCCCACAACTCTAAAATAAATTTTAATATGAAAAAGCTTCCCGGAGAGTTAAAGTCTAAAAAATGACATCACAGGTTTCTTGAGCCAAGCAGAAATTCTAGACTTGAAATACACAATAACTTAAATTAAAAATTCGATGCTTGCATTTATAGCAGATTAAACATACGTAAGAAAAAGACTAGGAGGAATGAAGTACAGTGTCACCAAAAAAATAGGTGAGAAATAGAATGCTTTTTTTATCCAAAAGATTTTGAGAAAGAGCAAAGAAAAAAAAATAGAAGAGATTAGGCAAATAAGTTACAAAATAAGAAGGTGGATTTGAACGTAAATATATCAATAATTTCAATAAATGTCAATTTTTATAATCTTCTAATTAAAATACCACACTGGAATGAATATATGTATATATGCTATTCAAAAGAGTTGCTTCTAAAATGTAAGGCTACAGAAAAATTGAAAGCAAAAGAATGGACTCTGACCAAAAGTAAGAAGTACAGCTACATCAATAAGAGTAAAATATAATTAATAGCAAAACGCATTACTAGAAATAAAGAGAATTATTTCTTAATGAAGAAAAGATCAATTCACCAGGAATTATAACAATTCTATATTTGGATGTACCTAATAAAATGGTCTCAAAGTACATAAAATAAGTAATTACAGAACTAAAAGAAGAAATAGATACCTTTATAATTACAATGGCAGAGGCTAACAGACTCTCAATAATTGATAAAATAGGCCGGGCTCGGTGGTTCAGCCTGTAATTCCAGCACTTTGAGAGGCCAAGGCGAGTGGATTGCCTGAGCCTGTGGGTTCAAGACCCACCCGGGCAACTTGGCAAGACCTCGTCTCTACAATAAGCCAAAATATTAGCCGGGCTTGGTCGCTCATGCCTGTAGTTCCAGCTACTCGGAAGGCTGAGGCGAAAGGGTCGCCAGAGCCCAGCAGGTCGAGGCTGCGGTGGCCGGGAGCGTGCCAGTGCACTCCAGTCTGGGCGACAGAGTGAGACTCCAACTCAAAAAAATAAAAAATAAAAAAATATGATAAAATAAGCAGGCAATTTTTTTTTAAGGTAAGGTTGCAGAAGAATAGTTTGTGTCTACCCATGGACACAAACATACAAAGCACAGCACCAGACACCTGAAGATAGTCAGGATTTTTAAAATTTGGCCATACTGTGAGCCAGAAAGCAAGTCTTAAAAATTCCCAAAAGATTGAAATTACATAAAGTTGCAGCGTGCGCTACGGCAGTCACCAGATACGCTTGCCATTTAAAATTGGATGTAACTAATTACAATTAAACAGAATTAGAAATTTGTTTTCTCGGTCACACCAGCCACATTTCAAGTGCTCAGTCACTACCCATAGCTAGTGGCTTCTGTGTTTGTAATTCTCTGTCCTTTTTCAGTTTACTTTATAGCAGTTATTCCGTCTGCGCATTTTTATCTGTCTCTTTATTGACAAATTTACTCTTTATCGCATACTTTTTGTCTGTCTTCCCTCCTAGAAGCATATTCTGGGAAGTCAGGAGCCATAACTGTCATTCGCTCTGGGAGCTACTTAGCAAAAGGGGGAGCGGGTGAGACAGAGACGTGGAAAGATATTTCACTTTATCTATATTATCCGCTGCAGAAATATGTCTGCATGGTAATGTGATTGGCGATAAATATTCAAGAAATGGTTAATGTCAATGTAGGATGCTGCAATTTAGAATTTAGAAAGCTAAACAAATGTCTGAATTTAGAGGTTTGAGGACCGGAATGCCACCTGCCTCAGTGATCTAAAATTTATATCTTTTGGTATAAAGTTGTGCATAATAGCTTTGCACTGTTCTTTTGCCCCAGAATGAGGCGTGGACTCCACCCACCAAGCTCTTTAGCAATGAAACAGATCACCAATGAGAGCCTGTAGTCCCATCAGTCTGAGAATGTCACGTTCATGGAATGATTAGAAATAAGGCACAAACAAAATCAGAAATGCTTTGTATACCATGCTAAGAAGTTATAGTTTTATCTTAGCAACAGAGGACCACCAAAAAGTTCTAAATAGAGAAGGGCTTAACAGAGAAATATAATAGATGGAGCACTTGAGGCCCAGAGAGGTTAACTACCTTGCCTGTGTCACACAGCACTTAAGTGGCAAAAGTAAGATTTGAACCCAGGCGGTTGGTTCCAGAGCCTGTGCACATAACCACCACTTTAAATGGCTCACAGAATGAGAAAATAAACCTAAGATACTGATGAAATAGCTAACCAGATGATCCACATTAATTTACACCATTTCTGATTCAAAGCAATTGAGCTTATTTAAATTGATAGGTCTGTGAAAACCCAGGAACACCACCTGGTGAAAACTGTTGTCTTTTTCCTCCTTTTGAGGGAGATTAGGATCATTAAGCTCCAGAGACAATGATCGTTTAATTAAAAGGCAATTGCGGAATGGGGATGTTTCATTAGGGACAGCTAAGTACTGTTTATTAGAATGTCCCAAGAGGGACGGACCTGGTGACCACTGATGGGTGTTAAAAGTGATGTTGCCATTGGAAGCTGTAATTCTTGGACTTGAAAACACATGCAAGGCCTCCGTGCACCATTAGTGGAAGCACCTGCGGACGATTGAAAGTGGCAGTGGACGGCAATGCAGAATCACCGGTTTATCGGGAAGGTGGTGACATATTTCTGCAGTGGAAAGACCTCAAGACAGGGGAACAGAAGAACCCGGCGTGGGTCTCTGAGGTCAGGCACTTCCTTGACTGGGAACAGGCTTTCTGCCAGGCAGGCGCTGGTGGCACAGGGCTGAAGGAGAAACGTCACCTGCACTAGAGCAACCCCCACCCAGCGGAGGAGGCAGGGGCCAAACTTATTTCTCCACTCCTTGGTGAACATCATGAAGGGTCTGGCAGCACAGAGAAGGGACAATAGCTACGCCTGGAAGAGGAAGGATGTCAGGTACTGCTCTGGAGGTCAGCATGGCCCTACCTTCCTCAGACAGAAGCTGAGAAGACCAACCTGGCATTGAGGTGAGCACACCTCAAGGGCAAAGCCTGATCTATAGATGGACGTTGTTATCATTATTCATTTCACATCATCAAACGGCTTAGTGAACAAGAGAACTGAAATCGTGGGGGCCGACTCCCTCGGTTTGCAAGTGAAAAAATGAAGGTTTAGGGAAGTCAACTTCCTTACCATCAGAAGCTGGACTCGAGCCAGCTCTCTGAACCCTGAACCATGAGCTGTTTACTAACGTTCCAGTGGAATGACTAGTGAGTCAACCCAAACTCTCCTGACCCGCCTGCCATCCCACACCGGCAACCCGAAAGGGTAAGATTTACCAAGAGTTTAAATAATTTGTGCTACGTGAAAACGTTGCCAAATTATACATGCAATATGGTCTTCACTATTGTGTGTGTGTGTGTGTGTGTGTGTGTGTGTAGCCAACATATACCACTGAAGAAAGGCACACAATTAAATAAACAGAAGGGAGACAACGGAGGTTGGCAGAGACATATGAATCAGTGTGGAGGCAGAAAGGGTCCTGGCACATGGAGCAGCAGTGAAAATGACTGGATGGTGTATAGCAGTGGTCCCTTGCCTTTTTGGCATCAGGAACTGGTTTCGTGGAAGACAATCTTTCCGCGGACCAGAGTCAGGGGGTAGGATGGTTTCGGGATGATTCAAGCTCATAACATGTGTTGCACACTTTATTCTATTATTATTACATTGTAAGATATAATTATACAACTCACCATTTTTTTTAAAAGAGGTGTGAATGCAAATGATAGCTAAAATAATGGGCGGGCCACACGTGGGCTAAAATAAGTGTTGGATTCTGACTTAAAGCCAGCCGCCAGATGCAACTATACAACTGAAGTACATCACTCACCCGCCACTCGCTGATAGGGTTTCGCTATCAGTCTGCAAGCAGTTGATGTGTTACCATCTCCGTGCCATCAAACCTCACTGCTCATGTTCACCTGTATTGGCAGCCTCTCCTCAGAGCCATCATCATCGCCTCAGCTCCACCTCAGATAATCAGGCATTCGATTCTCATAAGGAACTCGCAACCTAGATAGCTTGCACACAGTTCACAATAGGGTTTGCACTCCTATGAGAATCTAATCCCACCCCTGATCTGACAGCAGACGGAGCTCAGGCAGTCATGCAGGTGAAGGGAAGCAGCTGTAAATACAGATGAAGCTTCACTCGTTTGCCCACCGCTCTGCCCTGCTCTGCATCCCGGTTCCTAGTGGGCCACAGACCAGGACCAATCCATGGCCCAAGGGTTGAGGACCCCTGGCATAAGACCCAGTGGAACAAAACAGGTGCCCTGAGGGGAAGGGGAAGGCGAGGACTCAGCCAGGCATGGGTTTAAATCTCTGCCAGCTAGGCCATCTAGGACAAGTTTTTAATTCCTAAGCCTCATTTATTCAACACTTCTTCGGTAAATACATCTTAAGCAACTATGAGCAAAACTAAGCACTAGAGTGCTAGAATTGATAGACTATGCCTCGGTTCCTCCACTACTCAAAATGAGAACAATAATACCTACCCTGCAGGGTGGTTGTGAAAATATAGGTAAGATGATTAGCCGATGGCCCGTCACACATTCTTGATATGGGGCACCAGTTCCTGCAAGTTGGACCCATCCATTGTGGTCCGATAAAAGAACGTGTAGGTCAGGAGTCAGTTTCCTACAACTCGGAAAATGTTCAGCCAAGTAAATTAAGTGAGTCTCTCCTCACCATCCCGCCTTCTTGTCCCCCGCATTTACACGGTCGCAACGCCACAGCAAAGGGTTTTCAAATGATTGTGTGATCTTCTCCACGTAATGGGAGCTGGGGGAACCAGAAACAGAAACACAAAGCTGTTCCGCAAAGCCATTTCCCATCCTAAACCAGCCAGTGCCAATGAGAGCAGAGTCTCCGTGTCATGCAGCCATTAGCCCTTTCTAGACGGGCAGGCTTTCATTAGTCAAAACCAATTGAAGAGGAGGCAGAGGACTTTTTGTTGTGTTGCGTTTGTTTTTTTTTTTTCAAAAATAGAGAAAGAAAGAGAAATTGTCAGCAGGGAATAACTGGCTATGAGCACCACGGTGAGCAACAGTGTCTCGGCGCTAAAGCCCAGATTAAAAAGGATGCCTGTCTTTTGTTTCAAATGAGGAATGCAGTGACTGTCCCACACAGAGAAGAAAGGGTCACCAAGGGAAGAGTGATGCTTCTCAGCATTCCGGGAGTATGAAAAGAACCAGCCAATCAGAATGTCAAAAGGTTGACTTATGAAAGGTGTCCCCAGGAAGGAAAAACGAATTGAACAGCACTATAGACTTTCAGAGCCAGAAGGGACTTCAGCAATCAACAGCCCTCAAACAGTTGAGGCAACTTGGCAAGACCAGAGAAGTGAGGCGACTTGCCAAAGGATCCCAGCCAGAGAGGCCCATTTCTTAGGCGGGGTTCTCCCGAGAGCTGAGACAAAGGCTTGGGTGCAGGTGGCTTACACAGAGGGTAATCCCAGGAAGTCGGAGCTAGGGAGACTGAGGCAAGAAGAAGCAGAAGCCATTAGAGCACATCACCAAGGTGGCTGCTATAGGGAACAGGAGCCCATATTCCCACAGGCCTCCTTAGCAGTGCACAGAATACCCCTAGGGTTACCTGTCAGAGGACGAGAGGCAGGAGCACTTGTCCAGCAGGGGCAGCCCCCCAGTGGTAAAGGATTGTCCCAGGAGATTTTAACTCCCCTGCATTCCTGCCCACATTAGTGAGCAAGCTGCTGCTAAATCCACCACTGAAAAAGCCCAAAGGCAGAAGGCCAAGTCGAGGGATCCGTGCTTGGGGCCAGACACAATCATTACAAAGTGAACCGAAGCCTGTGTTGAGCTGTCCACCCGGCCATGACTGAATCCAGAGGGGAAGTCGAAATGACGCGAGGTGGGCACCAGACACGTCAGCTACAAACAGCAGGCTTTGAGCTGGATCCTCTCATGCTAATGCATATTCCTTGGGTCTCAGGAATATAACAAGAGCCCAGTGCCTGAAAGACTTGGGGAGCCCTTGCTCCTATCACCGCTACTTGGCCAGAGGCTCAAAGTTCTAGACAGAGATGTTACCTATCGCCCTGAAGGCCAAAAACGTAGAACTCCACCATGTGGAGTTTTTTCCAATTCTTCTTGAAGGCTAATGTCAACAGGAAGCTGAGCTCCTTGAAGGGACAGACAATATCATGTCCTAACAGGATGTTGAGATAGAACTCTTTCACATCTAAAGTACCCTTAAGCCAGCTTTGATGTCACTAGGTAATAAAAGTCTCAAAGAAAATGGGTCAATTTTAAAGGATCGTTGAAGCAGCAGACCTCAAAAGCCCAGAATCGATGCTGTCCTCACCTTGCTAGGCTCTTCCTGAAGTTCTCAAAGGAAACCCAGTTGACAAATTAACCAGAGGGCCAGTGAAGTGTCTGGGAACATCAAAAAGTGGCAGGTGATGCCCAAAACCTGTCATATTCATTTGCAATGGAACATGCTAACAACCAAACAAACCCTGCCGCTCAAACCTGCTGTTCTAGGCGGGCTGCTGGTGCAACGCCATGCTTCTCAGACGGAGGTGCACAGGCTCTGGAGGGAGACGGCTCTGTGCCAGCATGCTGAAAAATGCTCCATGAGCATGCATATATTCCAGAAGCATCTACTGCGCTTCAAAATAGCAGGAGTTTTTTTATTTGAAAAGATATGTTATAAAGTGGATGCCAAATTGGTGGGAATTTTTAAGATAAAATGTACAACTTTGAAGAGTTTTCATACTGTGAGAGGCCATTTGGGCGGCAGCCTTCGGACCCCCTAGGGGTATGAATTCACTCTCCCCGGCCCATAGGGTAATTTTGATGGAAAGGCTTAAGAAAGCACCCAAGGGAGAAGCTCTCTTCAGTCAGGCAGAACTGGATTCAAAAAATCATTTCTAGCAGAGTCACTTGGAATGAGTTACTTAACTTTTCCGAGCTTCCATTTCCTCTTCTGTGAACGGTGGATAATTACACCTGCATCCTGGGTTTGTTGGGAGAATTAACGGAGCTGATATAATCAAATATGTAGTGCAGAGTCAATGCTTGATAAATTCTTCCTTCTTGATAAATTCTTCTTCCTTCTCCCATGGAGAAGGAAGCAGATGGAAATTCAAATCAATCTGAGAAGCGCTTAGACAGAAGAGCTGTGAGCTAGGGGTCTGTGCTGGCTGATGGTAAGAATGGTTCTTTCCTCGCCGTCAGCCCCAGTCTGCTGTATGCCTTTGCAGGGTCCTCTTCCTCTGACTCCGGGTTTGGCCATGTGACTGGCTTGAGCCAATGCAATGTAGGGGAGCATAACACAAGCAGAGGCTTTAAACATGTGTTCACGCTGGACTTGGTCTGCTGTGCCCAATGCCATCACCTGGAGAAGGACATGGCCTGGCTGGAAGAGAAGATACGGGCAAGGACAGCCGTTGTTTCCTTTGCCCCATCCAAGGCCATCCTAGATAAAAGTGTGTTGGATTTATTATTGTAATTTTGACACATAGTGGATTTATTATTGTAATTTTGTTTGTTTTTTGTTTTTTGTTTTTGTTTTTGTTTTGAGTTGGAGTCTCACTCTGTCACCCAGACTGGAATGCAGTGGCCGCTCCTGGCCATCGCAGCCTCGACCTGCTGGGCTCCGGCGATCCTTCCGCCTCAGTCTTCCAAGGAGCTAGAACTACAGGCGCGCGCTACCATGCCTGGCTAATTTTTTTTATTTTATTGTAGAGACGAGGTCTCATTAAGTTGCCCAGGTGGGTTTCGAACCCGTGGACTCAGGCAATCCACTCACCTCAGCCTCCCAAAGTGCTGGGATTACAGGCTGAGCCACCGAGCCCGGCTTTATTATTGTAATTTTAAAATAAGCTTCTAAAAATGTTTCTTAGTTTTAATTTTTTTTTTTGACTTGGAGTCTCACTCTGTCGCCCAGACTGGAGTACAGTGGCCGCTCCCGGCCACCGCGGTCTCGACCTGCTGGGCTCCAGCGATCCTTCCGCCTCAGCCTTCCAAGTAGCTGGAACTACAGGCGCGCACTACCACGCCCGGCTAACTTTTGATTTATTGTAGAGATGAGGGCTCGTCAAGTTGCCCAGGTGGGTCTCGAACCTGCGGGTTCAGGCAATCCACTCACCTCAGCCTCCCAAAGGTGCGGGATTACAGGCTGAGCCATTTTAATTTTTATTACAGCAGATATTGACAGACATGACTCATATCAGCAATACTCCTTGGGGTCCTTAATACATTTTAAAAGTTATTTAAAAAGGTAAAGAAAACTTGAGACCTAAAAGCTTGAGCCAGTCAATCCCTAGAAATGTGGGAGTCCTAAGTCAAAACCGCCTAGCCAGGCTGCCACTGGCCCCTGACACAAGACTAGCCCATCCAGGGAGTGAAATATCGTTTAGCATCGAATGCAGCTTTTCCAAATGTTGACACATTTCATTTCACCATAGCAAAAAAAAAAAAAAAAACCATTAACATCACCACTGGTTTCGTCAGTTGAACTGTTGCGTCTGTTTGTTTGTTTTTGTTTGTTTGTTTGTTTTTTGCTGGGAGTCTGCGGCAAGGAAGCATGCAATGACTGGCCCAGTTTGGTGCCCTACATAGATCTGTGCAAAAGCACAAACGTTTTTTACCCACTGCTTGTTTCGCACCAGTGTGCGATTGTCAACATAGTGGAAAGCACAAGTAGCATCTTCCTGTTATTGTGAAAATAGTTTTGACCTCAAAGACCCCCTGAAAGCGTCTTGGGATTCCCCATGCTTTGAGAAGCACTCCTTTAGCATGACGTTGAAAATATATGCAGTCATCTTTTTGCCTTATTTGCAAGTTTTAGGTCAGTTCCCTTAACACCTCTGACTTTGACACAAATAAACAGAGATCATTACCCAAGATGGGACCAAGGAAGAGGGTGGGACGCCAGGTGAGGGTGGTGAGAGGACAGGGTTTCGTGGCTGTCACACTCTGTTCTACAAAATGTGTGAGCAAGACCACACTAAGAGACGTCTCCTCCAAACGGCTCAGCAGGAGGGCGTGTGTGATCAAAGCAGGCAATAAGTCGGCGGAGTCTTCCTGAAAGCAGATCTGAAGACCCAAATGAAAGCATGGGTGGGCTTAGGAGTTTTGTAAGGAAGTCAAATGCCGTTTACCATTAATCAGGAAAGTTAATTAGCACATAATCACCATCCCTTAGGATCTCACAGATAAATTAATTTCCAAAAAGAACAAACAACCCAACTCCTTAGAAACTGGTGTGAATACAGGCTTTTGTCTCAAGCCTGTGACTGGTACACTGGTGATTTCTCCTTCAGGACATACGGGCCCCTCCAGCCCATGCTCCGAGTTTCCTACCTGGAACGTGTGGCATAAGGTGGGGTGGGGTGAAGCAGGTGGCACGGGCCAGCCACTCATTCATTCATGCAGGACCTCCTGTGCCCCGCAGCTACATGGTAGGTGATAGGACCAGCACGCTGGACAGCAACCAGACACAGTCCATTCAGGGTCCAGGAGGAAGGAAACTTATAAAGGAGTAGCAGCAGGATTGAATGCCTGGTTGCAAACTGATTGAGTGCCCTGCGAGGAAGGAACCTGGCATCATCAGAATATATTTTTAAAACGAAGCAAACCTGGGCTTGGGTGTGAAACGCTTCCGGGAAGCGCTGCTTTCTATTGGATGAGTCGGAGATGGAGTAGGCGCTCATGGTCTCAGGCTGGTGGGGGACCAAGGGGCACCAGGGAAGAGGCCCTCTGTCATGGCGGAGCATGGCACAGTGACGGTGCTGACGGACTCGGAGAAGGAGGGGCATCAGGTCTGAAGGAAGGGGGCGGCCGGACCAGGACGGGCAGAGCGGGTGAAGGAGGGGATGGTTATGCTGAGAGCAATGGGGAACCGAGAGGGGTGGTGAGCAGAGCCCGGCGCCGTGATGCAGTTTGCGTTGGAAATGGAATTGAAGGTGCACAGTGGAAGAGGGCGGGAGAGCCACCAGGGTGGGGATGGGGAGATCACTCAGGGGGCCTTGCAGACGTCAGTGAGAAGCACTGGCAGCTTGGACTGAGGCGGTGATGACAGGAAGGGAGAGAAGGGTGGGCTCCAGAAATACCCACCAGAATGTGGCGGCAGGAAGGACTGGAAGGTGGCAAGAGGGGGGCTTGTAGGATAATGCCTAGATTGTTGCTTTGTTTGATTAAATGGATGTTCGTGAACACCTGAGGAAGCCAGGTGGGGGAGGGGCTCATGGGCCCAGCCTTGGCTGTGGTGAGTTTGAGGTATGATGCAAAATTGGGATAAGCAGCCTGACTTAGAGGCAAGGCCTGGAGTTGATACCATCTTGGATGATTGAAGCCAGAGATGGAGAAGGCCATCTTTTTTTGCCAGGAAAGAGAGAAAAGAAGAGGAGAGGGAGGTGCAGGAAAGGGACGAGGACAAGAGAGAAAAGAAACTGCAGGAGGAGAAAGAAGACGGAAGAGAAGAGAGGAGGGAGGAGATGGGAGAGGGGAAGACGGAAAGAGACAAAAAGCGGAGCTTGTCCTTCTCTACTTGCATTTAATGCCTAAGTATAGAAGGATGATTCTACAAAGGCAGCAAAGAGGCGGTGCACGGAAAAGTAGGAAACGAAATACAAAGAAAGCCGCAGAAGGCAAAGGAGGAGAAGCTGTCAAGAGGGGGAGTGGTAAGTTGTATCAAATGCTACAAGAAAACACCAGTTGACTTTAGGCTACGGGAAGCCACGTGAGAGGCCTTCTGGTCACCCTCGCTAGCTTCCTCCCCGGCCTTGCTCCTGCCTCGGGTGTCCACTTCCTCCCCTAGACCACAGTCCTCATGGGAACGTGTCCATTAGAGATAGGTGGGCCCCCGGCACGGAACACAGTGTTATCACCACACAGGCAGTCAGCGAATATCTGATGAGTGAATGAATGCATGGAATAGAAATGGTCCAGCAGCAGAAAAGACAACCAGGAAAGAGTCAGCTGAACCTCAGAGGATCTTGAAAGGCTCCCCAAACCTAAGGCAGTCCAGTGCCATCGGTTGAGGAGGAATGAGGAAAAATGTCATCTCAGTAGATGGTGCTGAGTGACTCAGCACATGACCCTGCCCTCAAGGAGCAGAACCTGCTCTCAGATATCAAACAGGAAGAGAATAATAGGCAGTGTTCGAAATCCAAAGAGAATAACAGCAAGTTTGAAATCTAAAAAGCAAAATAAGTGTATGGTTGCCAGGGAATGGGTATTTAGCAATGTCCCGGATGAGCGGATATAAGAAAAATGGGTGTGATTTGCCTCAATGAGAAAAATGGCAAAAACTCCAACAGAAAAGGAATGGAAATGAACGAAAAATTTCTGAAATGCACTATGTATTTGTATTTCTTCTTTTGGAAATCTCTTGTTCATTTCCATTCCTGTCCTGTTGGAGTTTTTGTCATTTTTCTCATTGAGGCAAATCACACCCATTTTTCTTACACCTGCTCCTTCACGGACTTCACAGCAAATTGGGTGGAGTTGGAGATCGTCATACTTGGTGGTCTATCACAGAAACACAGAACTGAATACCGCATGTTCTCATTCATAAGTGGGACCTGAACACGAATCACATTAGCACAAGGGAGGGATCAGCAGGTGCTGGACACCGAAGCAGGTGGAGAAGCATGTAACAACACAAAGGATACCGGGTCCCATACCAGGGTGAGTGAGGGCCACTTGGAGTCCTAAACTTCCCTTGCACACAGCCAATTTGTGCAATTCATCCTTACTTGTACCCCACATCTCTGTAATAAAATAAAATGTTTAAAAAAGAAAGGCAAATTAAAGCAATGAGACAGAGTATTTCAACTCAAAAGTAAAAAAGATATTTAATTTAAAATAGAAATATCCTGCATTGCCAAGGGTGTAGGGGAGTGTGCCGATCAGTACAACCTCTCTGCAAGGCCACTGGACACCATGCATTGGAAGAGTTAAATATGGACTGTAATCTCCCAGCTGGAAATTTGTCCTAAGAATATAATCAGCCAAGCGCAGTGGCTCAAGCCTGTAATCCCAGCACTTTGGGAGACTGAGGCGAGAGGACCGCCTGAGACCAGGGATTGGAGACCAGCCTGGGCAACAACTTGGCGAGACCTCGTCTTTACCATAAATCAAATAATTAGCCGGGCATGGCGGCACGCGCCTGTAATTCCAGCTACTTGGAAGGCTGAAGTGGAAGGATCACCTGAGCCCAGCAGGTCGAGGCTGCAGTGGCCATGAGCACACCACTGTACTCCAGCCTGGGTGGCAGAGTGAGACTTCAGCTCAAAAAACAAAAAAAAGAATATAATTAAGGATGGGCACAAAATTTCTTCATAAGGATGCTTATTCTAGTACTATTTTCCACGTTACAAAGTTGGAAATAACCTCAATCTCCAAACAGACCATTTATGCATACCCTAAAAAAATTATCTTGTAGAAATACTTTTATTAAATATGAGAAAATAGTCACTACCTATTAAGCACAAAAAAGATAGCAAAACAATACGTATATCATGGACTGATTTTATAACTGTGGTGTGTGTGTGTGTGTGTGTGTGTGTGTGTGTGTGTGTGTGTGCGCGCGCGCACCACACATAGAAAAAGATCTAAAAGGCTATGCATCATTATGTTAATAGAAGTTACCTTTAGGTGGATATAATTATAATAAGTTAATAAGCTTTCAAAATGAGATTTTAAAAGTAATTTTTCTAGTGATCTCGGCAAAGCATTCCATCTAGAAAACAGGGGAGTGCAGTCACAGAAGGTGACACAGAAGACGAGAGGTTGTGCCGTGAGGCCAAAGTGGGGACCAGTCAGATGGCAAACAAGGCACCGCCTACACTGGTCTGTTTAGAGCAGGCACAAAAGGCCAAATAAACGTAAAAAGGGGTCAAGGTTTCAGCCCTTGACTAGAGCTGTTCTTTCAAACTTCTTTAGAACTCTTAATCCATCTTGCTCCAGAGCAGATTTAAAGTCTCCTACATATATACGTACATTTCAGCAATCACTTACCTTGTACGACCCAGGCACCATGCTCAGCTCTGGGAGTACAAAGCTGAATCGCACGATCGAGCCACACACGGCTGAGTGGACTAGATGGCGCCATAGCAGGGAGGTGACCGTCGCGAGTGGAGAGGGCCTCGCTGCTGCAGAGCAGGAATCACACGATGACTGTCTGGAGACTCGGCCTGGGCAGGAGTATATGGTTCGGCCAATTCCGTGCTTTTTCCTTTTCATTTTTTAATTTGAAAGCCTTTAGGCAGGGGACTTGTGCTGCCCGGGTAGGGACCACGCCTCCTACTTTCTTTTTTCTCCACAGTGGCTTCACACCGTCTTCCTGGCCCCTGAGTGCCCTGGGGTTTGCCACCCCCGATGTGGAGGCAAGAACTTGAGATTTGGAGGCACACGGACAAGAGTTCCAATCCTGCCACGAACTATGTGGCCTAGAGCCAGTCCCTCCCTCAGCTTCCTCAGTCCCTTTCTCCTTCAAACGGGACTTTGGGCACTGGGAATTCTGTTGCCTGCTCCCCCATATATCAGGGGAGGCCAGGGAAGTGTCCGTCTTCCTGGCTAGCACACGTTGTTAAGGGCTGAAATCAGGCGAAGCATGGGGAGAAAGCACCACTCGCTGGATTTAGTGGAGGAATGGACTAGAAACACTAAGGGTTGAATTCTAAGGACCAGAAGGTCAGTGGTAGGGTCAGTAAATACAAATTGAGTGCCCAGTCCCATGAGAACAAGGCCCCTGAGCACAGGAGAGCAGAGAAACCAGTGCAGATGCACACAGGTAGATGGCAAGCTTGATCCCCAAAGAGAGAATCGCAGCTCTTTGTAGGGTCCGATCTCTTTGGTCACACCCAGTGCAAGCTCTGTCCTTCCTACCCTCACGACTGTTTTGACCAAAGAAGGGCCCCATCGCCCTGTCCTTGTGGTGGTCTTTTTCTCCCCAGCTTCCCTGTGTTGTTTCCAGGTTTCCTCCATGATGCAGTCACCTCCAGCCCCGGAGAAGGCCCTCCCTGCCAAGTCAATCCATGGGCAAATTGCCCTGTAGAACTATCACAAGACCTTCACTCAGGCTCTTCCTAATGACTCAAAAAAAGTCTCCCTGCAGCTCCTAATTCCCCGATAAAGACACAGACATATTCCTGAGGGCTGGTGTTGTTTCACGAGCTGTACTGTGAGCCCCATAAGGAAGAAACGTGTGTCACATCGGGTTAAATGACGTTGGCACAATCTGGCAAAGACAGGCACGCAATTCCCATGGGTCAAAGCCCACAACCCAGCAATTGCTGTCCTCATCTCACCCTAGAGAAACATTTGCTGAAGTGCATCTGGAAATTGTGCAAGAGTATTCACAGCTACACAGCTTCCAGCAGCAAAAACACTAGGAGCAACCAAGGCAGTGCTCTCCAATGGCGTGCACAAATCAGTGTTGTGTATTTATTCAGTGGAGCATAATATAGCAATGAAAATCAACACAGGTACAGATAGATTGGAGCTTGATGTTGAATGAAGGAAGGCCACAAGAAATTGGAAGGGTCAACCAATATAGACTAAAAGGGGGTAAGACTACTATATTGTTGAGGGATGTGTACCAATGTGAAAGAATTGTAAAGAAAAATAAGGGATGATTAACACAGAATTTTGGAAAGTCCTTCTTACTGAGGACAGGGGTGGGGCAGAGACAAGCCAGACAGACAGGCGTCCTCTAAAGAATTGGTACTGTTCTATTTATTACATGGATGTTTACTCTATTATTATTATTATCTGAACTACAAATGTCTACTACATATGCTATTTTGTGTGACTGGTGTCAGTCACAATAAAAAAGTATATAAAAAATAAATAACTCGGTAACATGCAACTCAGTGTTGGACATAGAATTGTGCTTTATTTTGTTTCCAATAAGAAGAAAGTCTTTGAAAATAAAACATGAAAATGATGAGGAAGAAACAAAACTGTGAAAATAAATCTGTATGCTACAGGCTAGAAAGCTATACAATATGAACCAAGTGAGAAAATCAGAAACACCACCACTGTTATTTTCTGTATCTCAACTTACCTTGCTCTTCCACTCTTATTGATTGCTGGTTGCGTGTAAATGCTCAATCTTGTCCATCGAAGACATTTGGGTAGTTAGTCTTCCTAAATGTCTCCTCTCCTCAAGAATAGCCCCTGCTTCTTCCCACTTCCCCAGTGGCAAGCGAGAGCTGGAAAATACCACAGTCCTGGCAGTCTCAGAGAGTGGCTGGCTGCCTGCTGGGCCCACTGTGAAGACAGGTGGTGTCCATGGCTGGCAGGATTCACGGTCTGCAAGGCTGTGGTTCCTCCCTGTTGACTCAGTCTTTGGCTGAGGCTACCATCACTCCCATGGGATCCCCAGCTTCAAAGGGACAGCTTGCCCAAGACCCCGGGAACCTGTGCTTCATGTCTCACACCCACCCCCAAGCATTGTTTCTGTGCTTTCAGGTGTCACGTGAGAAGTAGCACCCCTCAGTTTGCTGTTGTTGTTGTTTTCTGAAAGGTGCATTGTCTTTCCAGACTATGTCTGAAGAAGACTGGAAGCCTTCTGCTCTAAGACTCACCCTTCTGGAGGCCTCTGCTCGTCCGCCTCCTTCCCATCAAGGGATGGAGACAAATCAAGAATGCTTAAATCTTCATTCTTGCCTTCTAGTCTCTCTCCCCCTCAGTGCGGTCCCTCAGATGGGAATATTCCTCACTGCTTCTCCTCTGTCTCCACAGCTCACCCTCTGGATTCTTCATTTGTGCATTAGAAGTGATTAGGTTGGGCTGCAATGAATTAAATGCCCAAATAGGATGTGTTTCACTGACATGAAGGCTAGCCTATCAGTCGTCTATCACTGCATAACAAATTTCTCCAAATGTCACAGCTCTAAACAACACAAAGTTATAAAGTCACAGTGTCCATGGATCAGAAGTCCCAACACAGGATGACTCAGCTGTGTTCTGCTCAAGGCTTCTCAAAGCTAACATCCACTTGGGCTTTCAAAGTGTTGGCTGGGCCGGGCTCTCTGCAGACCCTGGGGAAGAATGCACGTCCAAGTTCATCCAGGTTGTTGGCAGAATGCAGATCACTGCTGTTGTAGGACTGAGATCCTCATCTCCTTGATACGTGGACTCTATCTCTTGGCCAATTCTTCTCAGGCTTCAGACCTCTGAGTTTCCCTGCTACTACCAGCTGGAAGAAAATCTTTCCCTTCAAGGACTCATACAATTTAGATTAGGTCTGCCTGATTAATCCAGGATAATCGTCCTACTTTAAAGTCAACTGATGAGTGCCTTAATTACATTTTGCCATGTAAGGTAACATACTCATGGGTTAACACCAGGGGAAAGGGTCATAGGGGGAAAGGTTTGCCTTCCACAGAGTAAGGTGGCTCTGCCCTAGCAAGTACTCAGGACCCAGGCTCCCTTGGGAAGGGAACCCATCTCACAGTCTAGGATTCAGCATCTGTGAGCCAAGGCAGGTGTGCATAGGGCTCTTTCTGAGCAGGTTTAAGGAAGTTTCTCAGCGGCTACTGCAACACTCTTGCCTTCCTCCCACTGGTCTAACGTTATGACACACTCGCCCTGCTGCAAGAGAGGCTGGACAAGGCAGTCTTATTCTGGGTAGCAGTGTGGCTGGATAAAAATTCTATTACCATGGAAAAAAGGGGAGAATGGGGACAATATGTAAAAACGCAGTTCAGAGAAAGCCAATAAAACCTCTTTCTCTCTTGCAAGTTTGATTTTCAAGTCTTTAAAATACTTCACTTAAAACTCGAGCCCAAAACTAGCATTTTTGTTTCAGGCAATGGTCCCTTCTCCCTTCCCCAGGCAATCAGCCTTAGCCTTCAAGCCTGGATTTATTGGCAGAAAAGCTGAGGGAGAAGAGGTGAATTTAGGAAAAATGCAGAGATACCAGAAGGACTGCTGTCTCCTCATGTGCTCTCCCACTGCTGTCTAGAAGTGTTCGACTCGAAGCTTTCCTCAGCTTGTACAAGGAGGAAAGGAGGAATATTGCAAGGCCATCTTTCTGCTGGATCTCCAGCTCTGCAAATATAATTCCAGTTGCAAAGCCTAAAACAAGCAAGTGGTTTTTCACTTTTGCAAGAAAAGAAAAATGACATCCAATAATGGAATGCAATTATAACCCCTCTGGCAGGCAAAAAAAAGTCACAGAAATTGAATCTGCAATCTGCATGAGCAATTTTTCAGCTTCGGCCATGCTTAAGAAATACAGTGGATGGAGCCCATCACAAGCAGCCGGTGCCCTCGGTCACAGTTCTGCGTCACCTTCTGGGTCACAGAGGTAAGCAGGGAGGAGACACCTGGGCTGGAGATCTCCTGGCTAATGGAACATGATGCAGACGGGTACTTCGAGCAGATTTTTTCTTCCTGGTTCTTGCTTCTTAGAAGAAAAAGTAATAAATTAGTCATGTCTGAACTTAGGGAGGCCCAGAAGCAAAAAAAAAAGAAAAGAAAATTTTTATCCTGATGAATCTGAATGTCCTCAGCCACTTTTGAATTGTGAGCGCTTCTTAGCAAAACAACTTAAACTGTGAGCTCCAGAGCCTTCATTTCTGCTCTTAGGACGTTAACATATATTTCCCATTCCCAGAGTCCTACTTTGGGGCTCTTGAGTTTCTATACGTGAAGTTCCAAGAACATGAGCAGATGCTCAAGGCAATGGTAGTGATTGGTGTTACTGTAATACATTGGATCAGGATTGCATCACTAGAAGTCAGTGTGATTGGGCTCAGCTGCAATGAAGTTTGATCAGACAATCCAAGCCTCCCCTCCTAACCAAGATTCACTGGGTATTGAGAGTGGGACAACTTGTCGAGGCTGAGTTGCAGGAGGGCGTGGTTCTCATATGACAGCAGATGGCATGATTCCCATGACATTCTGTCAAGAGTGCAGAGAACTGCAGATAACTCTACATAAAAGTCACATCCGTCCTACTTCTTATACTTAGGAACCACTGAAATGGGAGAACTTCTCCTGTTCTGCCTCTTATGAAAATGGGCAAGCAGCAGATACCACGGGACACCTGTCACTCCTTACCACAACAATGCCCATGGCAAGAGATCCTGGCATTCCCCGCCCACCACCCCCCATGGTGTAGCCAGGATGACCCCTGGCGGAGGACATGACTTTCTCGTGTAAGTATCAGGGGAATACAAGCAGGTGTCTGGAGAAAGTCTTACTCCAACTACAAGCTACGTCATTTGGGACACCCCCACATCCTTGGGTCAATACCGACCTTCAGCAGGTCTCACAAGTTCCCAGGGATGCCATCATGACAGTCCAGGGACCACGGCTGAGAAGCACTGCTCCAGAATAGCGGTCTGCAAACTATGACCTTCCAGTGGCCCAAATCCCACCCGCAAACTGCGTATAGACAGTCCTCAAACGACAGATGAATTTGACATTTTTGAATGGTTAGAGGGAGTGAGCAAGGAGAGGGGGAAGCATTTCGTAGCACTTGAAAATTATGTGAAATTCACTTTGTGCTACAATGGCAGAGCTGAGTACCTGCCACAGAGACCATAGAGCCCGAAAACATTCATTTACCATGTGGTCCTTTACAGAAAATGCCTTCTCTAGGGTAAACAAATGGCTTCATGGAACACTTGAGTGGGAAGGGTGATGCCCAGAGCATCTGAAGATGGGTGTAAGGCACCCTTCTTATTTAATGCTTGTGTATTAACAAAAGGAAAAGGCATCGTTTTTTAAATTGGCTTTAATCTTTCCCTTTCTGCTTGTATCAAATGAAAGCAATTACAGGGCAGAAGACTGCTAAGAAGTGTGGCAATTTATACAAAATTAATGTAATAAGAGCTGGAAGCAAATGTATTTATTAAAGTGACCCACATAATCAGATAGCAGCAAATAGAAAGAAAAAATAATCTACAAACCTGTGATTCCCAGTCAGCATTTCATTTGAGTTTACATTTAAATGATAACACATCTTGTGGCCACTGATTTCAGACTTTTTCTATCAGGAAAAGGAGAAGAAAAATGCACTCATTGAAGAAAAGCTCAGTAAGAGGCAAACGTGATAAACTTCCCCAAGCCTATTTACAAATGCAGTCAACGAAACAGAATTTTAATGAATTGTGCCACATAATCTGGCAGTTAATGAGCTGCAAAAGCCTTTGTCAATTGCAGTGACTGGGAACTAACTCTTTCGGTTTCAAGATCAATAAGAGAATTCTCTGCGCTGCACCATCCTGAAGGGAACTCTGGGGAGAGAGGAGGTTGTCAGAGGAATGTCATCTCTGCAGGTCGCAGCAGCCAGGTTGCCATCTGTCTTGTGCGCCTTCTCCCCCCTTATATTTAAATCCCAGCTTCAGACCGAGAGGGCGCGAAAGACAGTATGGAGATCAAACGGCAGGGCTCCTGTAAAATGCCAATACAGAATGACAACAAAAGGGCGTGAATGACTCTAAAAATATCTCCCAATATTTCAGAAGCTGCATCGAGTCCAGCCGCTGGGTGGAACTTCCGGAGGTGACAAAGCCCTTGACATTCAGCATTCTTGATATGCAAAAGTAACGGAACAGTGGATTGCTGGAGATTAAACACTGACCTAAGGCATCCTGCTAATTCTGCCTTCCATAGCTTGTCTTTTATCTGCTATTTTCATTGCTCTGGCTCCAAACAGTCACATTCTTTTTTTAGAGGTCTGGGACTTGCAATTCTTGTATTAGCCATCTCCGTTACCCAGAGTTGTTGCTAGGGACGTGTGGATGTTGCTATGGTCCTAATGCCACAGGACATGAGAAATCCCAGGTGGAAAAGACCCATAATTCCACAGCAGGTCGACAACATTTATTAAGCAGAAACAGTGTGGAATGTTGGGAAAGGAGAGATGAATGAGACCTCAGAACCACCCTTAATTTGCTCTTAGACTACTGGAGGAGACAGACACTTATGTTTGCTGAATGAATTAATAGACAATTGGGTTATGGATATCTTTTCTGGCAGAGGCCTTAAGTAGACCTTATTTCGTGTTAGGGATCCAGTGAGTATGTTGCAACTGAATGGCAGGAAACTCACATGCCCTTCTCATATCCGCACAAACTAAGGAAAGCTATCCCTGCCACACCAACCTTCCACGCCCAATCTTGGAGTTTCCTTAGAGGCAATTTCCTCTGCACCTGTGTTTTCATCCATTAAGGCTCTCTCTCTGGCATCAGGTATGGGACTATTAGCAAAAGCCACAAGAAAGCAATTTTATGAGGGGAGAGCTTCATAGAGTGTGAAAAATTAAAGTGGTCCTGAATGTTGCATTGAGGAAACTGCGAAAGGTGATCCCATTCGGTCAACAGAATATTCCACTTGGCTGCAACTAAAACACAGGTGAGATGTTTTGATGTGTGGCACAAGCTGAGGGAAGGAAGAGTGGAATACTCAAAGAATTGAGCTGCCCTGAGTCACCCAGCATTCATTCTTATGGTTAGCAAGCTCTTACCAGACTATGAAGAGATAAAAAGACATAGTCTCTGTCCTCAAGGAGTTTCCAATCTGGCCAAAGAGGCAGGCTTGTTCACATATTCTTAACAGCAGGGGGAGGGAAGCAGTTCCTCTGAGCAGTGTGTGGTTGAAGATCAGAAAAGCAGGTGAAACCTGTTTCTACTTCAAGATCTGAAATGCAATAGCAGCCCTCCTGAATAATAGAAAATCAGTAACCCAGAGACTGCCATGGAGGGAGGCTCATCCCACGGGAGAAGCTTTGGGCCCCACAGCCCAGGTGTGTTCTTTGGTTCTCTTCTCTTTGGATTTGGGGACAGGGGACTGAAGGCTTTTACTGATCAGACTTAAATGAAATCTTCCCCTCAGGTGCCATTACACAAGCAAGACAAGAGCATGCAGACAAGACTAAACTTGTATCAAAGGATCACAAAAACAGAGGAAAAACGTTGAAAATGGATGGCCCAGAATATCCAGTGTGATGACATCATCCTTCACGTGAAGCTCCCCTTCCCTGTACCTGCCTTGCATCTTTGCATCAAGCACCATGTCAACAGCATTCCTGTGGAGCAGTCCATGCCAGGACACTCCTCTTCTTAAAATCTGAGTCCAAGAAGTGATGCTTTTAGGGAGGGGATTTTCCTGCCTATAAATTCAGATGGCTTCTTGGAGAACCCCCAAACGAGCACCCCCTGGGAAGAATTCCTACCAGCCCACAGGGTCACAAGTGGCAATGGATAGCCCTACCTGTGCATGACATGGCAGCCAGCCTTGGTGTGTAGAGGCAAAGACATGAAGAGCTGGGGTGAACAGGTGCAGACAGCCGTGTTCATTTTTCTTTGACACCCGTGCTGCAGCCAGGAGGCTGTCTTTCAATGCCACTCATTCAAGCTGCGGAGAAAGGGTGCCCATTTTACCATCTTTGAACGTGAAAAAGTAGCATCCCCTGGCCCTCTCCTTCTGATCCAACGTAGCGTCCTTCCTCTGGCTTGCTAGGCCTCCCGTGGCTTCCTCTTCCGTCCTTTCACATCTTCTCTGGACCCAGCCACTCTCAAACACCTCTTCCAACTTCAGCCAGGCTGATCTCAGAAACAATTCTTCATCACCACCTGAAATGGGCCAGGTGTGGTCCTCAACACTGAGGAAACCAAGTCCGGTGAGACCTGACTGCTGCCTTCCGAGAGGCTACTGCCAGCGAGAGAACTGCTGCTCGGGCAAATCAGGGATGGCAGCACACGCCGGAAGCACGAGACTGCAGGCTCAGTACCCCTGTGTGCAGGTGTTCAGGAACTGGGTTGCCAAAAGGGAGGAGGTGGCATTCAAGCAAAGGGAGTGGCCTGTGCAAAGTCATGCCATGACCCAACGTGGCACAAAGAACCACTGACCGATCAGCATAGCGGTGAGATAGGAGATAGCTAGAGAAAGGCTAGGCAGATAGGCGAGTCCTCTGGTAATAATGTAGCGAATTCCCAGCAGGCATCTCGGCTCACCGTTCGTAAACAAGTTCCCTGGGAGCCTCACAAGCTGGAGCTTAAGTCCTCACTGCTGGGATGGAAAAGCAACCAATTAGGCCCCTACCTCCTGCTGATTGGTCCTTAATATTGACCAATCAAAACAGCAGCAGCTCACAGCTAGTGCGAACCAATCGCCTTGGACTTAGGGCTATATAAGCACCAGGTTTGGGGCCCCAGAGGGGCAACCCCTTCCATCCCCTCCCACCGTGGGAGCTTCTCTGTCCTCTCAATAAATCCTGTTTTCTCACTTTCCAACTGTCCGTGTCCCTCATTCTTCCTGGGCACAAAGCAAGAAACTCGACCCTGAAGAGCTGCAGAAGGTTGTCGGAGCCGGCTGAACCAGGAGAGCCGCCAGAAGAGGGTGAAACTCCATAACTGAGACATCTCAGGGGCTAGACTTGCCAACCCGCCAAACCAGCAACACCCTCAGGACTTGGCTTGCCAGCGCATTAGAGCCAACCCTCTGGGGCTACGCTTGCCAGCCCACCAAATCACGACAGTCTCAGGGCTTGGCTTGCCCAGCCCCTTAGAGCTGACACTTCCGGGGCTAGGCTTACCAGCCCCTTGACGACCCTCTCTGGAGCTTGGCTGGCCGGCCCACTGAGCTGACACCACCGAAGCCCAGGCTGATCTGAAAAATCCACATCAGCGGGAGTCACAGTTCTGAGGCCAGGCTAGAAAAAGGAAGCGGCATTGCCCAGCCAGAGTCTGCCTGCAAAGGATCTAGAGAGCCACGCAGAGAAAGTTTATGTTCATTTAGAAGCCAAGGAACCCCTGGAAGTGGTTTAAGCAACGGGAGACTTGCATTTCCAGAGAGCACCTTGGCGGCTCTGGGGAAGCTGGCTGGAGAGAGGACGGTTCTGGGGCCGTGGCCACAGTCCTGAAGAAGCAGCTGAGGCCAACAGGATGGCAGTGAGCCCAGCATCAGGAAGGGAAGGAGGTATCCGAGCAGTATCCAAGAAATGAACGTGCAGCATCTGGTGACCGACCGAAGCGCAGATGTGAAGGAAAGGCAAGAACGCGTGCTCTTTCCTCCCTCTGCCCCTTTGCCCAGGCAGTTCCCTAGCCAGAAATGGCCTCCTCTCTTGCCTCAACCACCCCAGCCTAGAACCACGCCCACCTGCCCAAGGAAGGCATCCCTAACTACCTCCACTCTCCACCCACACAGCTCTTTCCACAGGTCATCGCCCCCCAGCTAGACCCTGTGCTTCTCCACATTGTTCCTTGTGCCCGTCGGGTGTGGCTCCCTGGGGGTAGACCGCCAGGCGGGTCTCCCAGCCCACATGGCTTCTCAAGCATCTTTTGCCTCTCAGGGTCATCCCATCCCATTTGCACAGACAAGTGCCACACAGCAGTTTCACTGATGCAATAACACCTGGATATCAAATCCTCATCAATTTTTGAGAGCCAGGTATGAACCAGGCATCACTCTGTCTTTCTCTCTCTGTCTCTCTCTCTTTTTCTATCTCTCTATTGCTATACCTTTATCTACTATATATTCTTATCCTTCTAGTCCTAACGAGAATCCTTCAGGGTAGGGAGAACCAAATGTTAAATTACGAATGGTGAAGGCCTGAGATGTTATTCCTTGTAAGTTAGTAAGTTAGCCTGCCACCACTGTATATACATATAGTGACAGAAGACACAAGACACCTGCATCAGAGACAAAGACTGTATATTATACCCAAAGCTGCAGCCAGAGCAATATACTGCAATGGTTACTTAAATCCCAACCTCTACAAGGTGACATAGTGAGGGCCAGTGGTGCAGGCACATCATGGGAGAGGAGCCCCAAAATGACAAAACTTTGATATTAGATAGGCTGCTGGTAACAACATCCTACAGAAAGAGAGCGAGAGAGAGAATGTGCTTTTTTCCAATTTGGAAGTTAAGCAAATCCCTCCAGGGAGAGGAGTAGGGCTTACCTATCCTGAAAATGTCTCCACTGCTAAGCTTTATCATCTCTAGTTTCTACAGCTGTGTATCATTCAAAATGCTTGAACAGATAGTCTGAGAAATGTAGAAACATCAATATCAAATCATGATGTGCTGTTTCCCACCTCATTCCTAGATGGCCCGTGATGGTTCCTTGTTCTAGGACTCATGTCACCCGCCCCCAGGGCTGACCCTGTGTAGCCAGAGCCACCATTTACCCGACATCTGCGATGAGTCACACCAGATGCTTTGCAAATATTAGCTCTAAGCCCTGCAACAACCCAATGAGGTAAATATTGTTGTCCCCATTTGACAGATGAGGCAGTTATGACTTGGGATTGAGTGTCTTACTCGGTGCTAGAAATGGTGGAAGCAGGATTCCTTGCCAAGTCAGTGGGACTACAAACCCATGCTGGTCTTCTGCTGTGATAGCTTTGAGTGTCCCCTTGTGTCCCTCAGGAGGTCAGACTCCTCCTGCCTCAGTGAAGGGAGTCAAGTAGCTGCCTTGCTTACTCTTAATTAAGAAAGTCATCACTTAACCAGACCCTTCCCAGCAAGATGGCCTTTTAAGAATAGCAATTAAGAGCCTACATTTTATAAGCAGATCCAATTTAACTTAGAGCAGGACAAGATAAAGGGAACAAGCTCATTAGCTTAAAATGCCTTGCCACCTTTGCTACAAAAGGAGTTTTTAAAAAATCCAAGTGCCTTTAGAAAATTAAAACAACATCCAGGCAGCTTCCTGCATGCATACAAAACACAGCTGCAACATCACGGCCACAAATGCCAAAGCTCTGGGCAGTAATGTCATCACCTTTCCAGGCGGGGACGGGGCAAGAAGCAGCAGGGGGTGGAGCAGGAGCCCCAAAACTGCCACTGCAGCCTGCTCTGCTCACCCGACGTCTGTCCCAGCCAACCTCTCTCACCAGCCCACAAGAGCCCTGGGCCACAGTCAAACTGGCTTGCAAAGAAAAGTCTGGGAATATGTGTTTTATGATTACTGTATCTAAATCCCTACCTTCCAACTAGCATTTCTCTTTCTTGGGGTCAAAGCCATTAGTGGCACCTGCTGGGCATTTCGTTAAGGCTTATTTGAAGACATTAGACATCTGCCAAGTTGGAAGGCAGTGCTGCCTGTGTAAAAAAGGGCAGCGGCCACACACAGCCGTAGGGGTTCAGCTCACTCCAGGGGATGGCCAGCACAAGAGCCGCCATTTTGGGGCCGCTGCCCTGGCTCAGAGTTGAACAGCAAGCATGTCATTTGTATTGTGTCACCCCAGACCAAACTCCCTTGAGGACCTGTTCACAGAGAGCCTTAACTGAACGAAGATGTATGAAAACATTAGATCTGTAGGATGCTTGGCTGACGGGGTTGCCAGTTTGCATACACCATTACTGACTGGCATGAAGTGTGTCGAGCTAACCTCACAAGGTCCCGCTCCTTTCCCAAGAAGGAGCTCCTTCATGCCTTCTCCTGGCCTTGCAAAACTTTAGTTGGCCTCCTCGATGTAGAAGGTTAAAGAAGACAGACTTACTTATCCTGTCTTTTCTGTTCTCTAATTCTGTGCTTTGTTTGGGCTGGAGAGCAACATATTCGTTGCAACAATTCACAGCAAGTTGTGAGTTTGGCCAAGTTCTTCATATGCCTCCCCGACCTCACATGTCTCCCTGACATACCACTGCATTCATTCCTGAACTGCAGATAAATGAGATGTAGAAAATCTTACCTCTCATCCCTCTCACTTGGCATAAACACGCACAAAAAAAAAGCACTTTGGGTTCATCCATAACTGCACAAATTGAAGTGGTTCCACACTTCTCTGGTCAGAAATAATAGTATCAAGTCCATTTCCGAGTGTATTTCTGCCCAAAATTGTAAAACCAAAGCACCACTTTGTATTTATGTAGTGTGTTCTGGGGTGAAAAATCATTATACTGAGGAAGAACAAGTCACCGAATGAAAAGTGGCGTAATTTCCCAAGAGCCATGTGGCAAAAGTCATTAACAGCAGAGTTACCGTGCCAGGTACGCTGTCCTAGGCTGGACAGCTGCCGGGCCCCGGCCCTTCAGAGCACTCAGCCCATATCCTCTGCAGGGAGCCCCTTGGAGCAAGCCATGGTGGTCACTCAGGCCCACTACAAGCTGGACGGGTCACTTTCAGCCTTCGTCTCCTTTCCTCTCCATCCGCTTCTAAAGTATCCAGAATGGTGCTAGCACTTGATAGAGGCTCAATAGTTGTATGTTCTTACTTACCAAAGAGCCTTTGTTCATATCAGTAAAGAATTCGCACATATACTAAAACTTCCAAGGCAGTGGTTCTCAAAGTACAGTCCTTAGAGCAGCAGCAGCAACCCCTGGAACCTTGTTAGAATGCAAACTCTCAGACTTCGTCTCGGACCATCAAAAAGTCTGAAAGAAGGAGGCCAGCACTTTGTATTATAACAAGCTCTCAAGAGGGCTGATGTCCACTGATGTTTAAGAATCATTGCTTTGGGAGACAGCCCACAGCATGGGAAAAAATATTTGCCAACTGTATATCTGACAAAGGCCTAACATCTAGGATCTACAAGGAACTCAAACACACCAAAAGGAAAAAAATAAACAGCCCCATTAAAAAGTGGGCAAAGGACATGAACAGATACTTCTCAAAAGAAGATATACGGGCAGCCAACAGACACATGAAAAAGTGCTCAGCCTCTCTCATCATCAGAGAAAAGCAAATCAAAACCACACTGAGATACCACCTAACACCAGTAAGAAAGACCACCATTAACATAAAAAACAACAACAGATGCTGGTGAGGAGGTGGAGAAAAAGGAACGCTTCTACGCTGCTGGTGGGAATGCAGACTAGTACAACATCATTGGAAAACAGTGTGGCGGTTTCTGAAAGAACTAAAAATTGACCTTCCATATGACCCAGCAATTCCCCTCTTAGGAATATACCCAGAGGAACTCAAATCATTCTCCCAAAAAGATACCTGCACATGCATATTTGTTGCAGCTCTATTCACAATAGCAAAAACATGGAACCAACCATGCTGCCCATTGAAGCTGAACTGGATTAAAAAATGTGGTACACATACACAATGGAATATTATGCAGTCATAAAGAAGGAAAACATATGGACATCACAGCCACTTGGATGGATTTAGAGTCAATCATACTCAGTGATCTATCACAGAAACAAAGAACAGAGTACCACATGTTCACACGCATAAGTGGACCTTGAACAATTATAATACTATAAAAAAGGGATTGGGAGTAGTGGGAAACTGTCAGGGGAGGGAGGGTGGGATTGGCAGTTGAGGGAAACTGCTGAGGAGGGAGAGACACACCTCATCAACAAAGGTACCTGCATAATCAACGTTTGTATACCTAACCCTGAATTGTACCCCACATCTTTAAAATAACAATAAATAAATAACACAATCACAAAGTTAAAAAAAAAAAAAGAATCACCGCTTTAAGGAATCAGAGGCATGTGATCCAAAATTCCCTTAGATATTCAGCAACATGAGCTCAAACCAAATGCCCCTGGAACATGTGCCACACATCTTTGACTTACTGGCTGACTGGTGTTGTAATCTCTCCAGTGTTAATTGTCCAGTGATTTGTACAAGCTTGAAGTGTAATGCCAGTGGCTAATTAATCATTTCTCCCGGGGTTTGATATGGATAGAGAAATATAAGCACCTTGGAAGTGTCATTATATGAAGCCTAACCCACCCAAATTACCACACAAAGTCAACAGTGAGCTCATGGAGGAAAAAATCACAGTTTCCACCTCTGCATTCTAACAGAAAAACACAAAACCTGGCTCTGGATTAATGCTTGTTGAAGGGAGGAATGCGTGGAGCAAATGGGAAAAAAATGTGGAGAAAGAAGTGGAATTACTGGTTTGAAGTAGTCTGCATCCATGAAGCACCTATGAACTTGCCCCAGTACATACCACTGACCATTGAGTCCAGCCCATTCTAGAATGAAATTTTGATGGCCCTGAAAGAAAACATATGGTTCTCTTGTAATGATGTGGCATTGTGTAGACATAACCGAAATTTGAAAACCTCTTAAAATAGAAACCTTGACTCCATCTGTCTCTTAAAAAAGAAAACTCATAATTGCTTATAAACCATGTTCATTTACCATTTTCTCAAATGTGTAACAGCTGGTGAGGGGCGGAGGACAGAAGGGCGGGAGGAGACATGGGTAATTAATAAAAGTCGTTATCCTGCCTTGATTTCAAATGTTATCAGTGCTTCAAATGTCAAAACTCTGTTCCTACATTCCTCAAATGACTCGCCCGTAACGTGTCATCACTGAATCCAGCCCACGTTTGCACCCCTGGAGAATTCTAAAGAACAAGCAAGCTAAACCTGACAACAGAACTTCTTTTGGAGGACTTTTGAAGGCTTTGACTGAGAGAGAACCATTTGCAGGGAGAATTCAATTGATGGAGAACGATACATGGCAAATATTTATGTCTTATCGTTCAAATTGAACTTCTCTCAAGACTGGGAATCAAACCAGCAGGAAGTTGGAGCCTGGCAATACATCTGTTTCTGCAGGGAGATGTCACTCATTGCACCAAAGGATGTGTGTGCCCTTATAAAGCTGGAATACCTCTTGGGAAGACAGACTCCAACAGGCATATTCGCAGATCCACCTCACCTGTATGTCTTCAGCATTCAGAAGACAGTTGGCTTCGTTGAGGCAGTGTCCTGTCCCCCACTCCTTCTCAGAGATGTGTGTGAGGACCATGAACCCAGATCCCTTGCGATGCTTGTAGACCATGCACACTCACTCCTGGCCACCAGACCTGCAGAATTGGCACCCCCAGGTGGTACCAGAATGCACATCGGCCACTCCTCAGCTGATTCGGACGCAAGGTCGGGTCTGGCTCCAACACAACCAAGGCTGCTACCTCATGGCAACTCTCTCTGGGCGCCTGTCCCTTGTCTACAATACTGAGGCAGGTCCCTCTCATCCAGATAGCTGTCTGCAACCATACCTGGAGGTAACCCCCAGCCCACAGTTGTGTAAGGGCAATAAAAGAATTTGTGGGAAATGAGCGAACACACAACACCAGGAATGAGGAGGATCCCAGAGCATTAATTTCCCCATGACGAGAGGGTACCTTGTAAGTGACAGTCACCAGGGCCCCAGGGTCACCTGCTGGTTCTTCCTCTTCAGAGAACAGTGAAGATCCTGCCCTGATCCAGACTGGAGGCTTCTGGCAACCCTCAGGTTCTACTGTAGTTCTTCTCACCCAATCTCCTCCCATGCCAGTCTGCACAGATACCTCCCCTATCGTCAGCCTCTTCTTATGTGAGCCTCAGACTTCACCCAGGTAGCTGGCATAGGAGAAATCATGATAATAATTGGCATTCACTGAGAGTCAGGCCCCATGCAAAGGTTTTGCGTGTACATCTCACTTAAACTGCACAGCTCCACTGTATGGGACTAGTACTACACCTATTTTGTAACAAGTAAACGGAGGCATGGCGAGCTTAAGAAACTTGCCCAAGGACACACAGCCAGTCAGTGCTAATATAACAGAGTGGTTTACTTTAAAACGAGCTGGGAGTCAGGGTCTCTAGAGTCCAGATCCTATCTCTAATTCTTACCATTGGGTGTTGAACATTTTTCTTCACTACCCTCAGTGTTCTATTTCTCATCTAAGAAAGAGATGGATAATAGTCAAGTTGCGGGGTGATGGTTAATTTTTGGTGTCAGCTTGATTAGGTAAAGGGATACCCAGATGGCTTGTAAAACATTCCTGGGTGTATCTATGAGGGTATTTCCATCAGAATCAGTAGACTGAATTAAGAAGATCCGCCTCACCATTCCTGGGTGGACATCAAACCATCCTTTCAAGGCCCAGAAAGAACAAAAAGGTAGAGGAAGAATGAATTTGCTCCCTTTCTTCCCGAGCCGGGCCACCCTTCTCCTGGCCTGGAACGTTAGCACTCCTGGTTCTCAGTCAGACCTTTGTCCTCAGACTGAATCACACCACCAGGTTTCCAGGTCTCCAGCCTGCAAATGGCAAATTGTGGGACTTCTCAGTCTTCATAACCATGTGAACCAAGTCCCACAAGAAATCTCCTTGTATATCAGTGTCTATATTTATGCTATTTTTTTCTATTTCCGGAAACCCTGGCCAATATGATAAGTTAACTTGCACAAGGCTCAGAACATTCCCGGTGCCTAGTAAGCACTCGTAAAGGCCGCTGCTCTCCCTCCCGCTACACAGTGTTCCTGCGGGTTCTTTCCCTCTGGCGTTCCGTGTAATGTGCGTCTGTGCAAATGGCCGAACCTCCCAACCAGAAGCAGCGTCCCCCCCCCGCCAACGTGTGTTCAGGTGCCCTGCATCATCCTCCAGCCTAAGGGCTCTGCGCTCCCTGGTCAGTGACCATTGACAAAGATTCTTTTTAAAAAAAAACAGGTGGGGTACAATTCAGGGTTTGGTATACAAATGTTCATTATGCAGGTACCCTTGTGGATGGTGTGCCTTTCCATCCCCAGGCAAATTCCCACTATTGTCAATTCTGCTTCCCAGCCCGGCTCCCGGCAGTTTCCTGCTACTGCAAAACCTTTTCTTACACTATTACGATACTTGTTCAAGGTCCGCTTATGATGCTCAGTTCCTTGTTTCTGTGACAGATCACTCAGTATTAGAGACTCTAAATCCATCCAGGTTGCTGTGAAGCTCATGATTTTATTCTTCTTTATGGTTGCGTAGTATTCCATCATGTATACATACCACATTTTTTGTTGTTGTTTTCTGTTACAGATTTTTTTTTATTTTTATGTTATTTTTATTTATTTTTACTTTTTTATAATCAATATTTTTTATTATGATATTGTGGGGTACAGTTAAGGCTTAGGTGTACAAATATGCTTTGTTCAGGCACCCTTGTTGATAAGAGGTGTCTCCCCATCCCCAGACAGATATTTACTACCGTTAATCCCATCTCCCTTCCCCCCCATAGTTTCCCACCACTGTCAGTCATTTTCTTATAGTATTACATTGGATGTTCAAGGTCCACTATATGAGTGAGAACATGTGATACTCGGATCTTTGTTTCTGTGAGAGGTCACTCAGTATTATAGACTCTAGTTCCATCCAGGTTGCTGCGAAATTCGTGATTTTGTTCTTTTTTATGGCTGCATAGTATTCCATCGTGTATATGTACCACATTTTTTAAATTCAGTCCTCTTTTGATGGACAGCATGGTTGCTTCCAGGTTCTTGCTACTGTGAACAAGGCTGCAATAAACATACGTGTGCAGGTATCTTTTCTATGGAGTGATTTGAGTTCCTCCAGGTATATTCCCAGTAGGGGGATTGCAGTGTCGTGTGGAAGGTCGATTTTTAGATCTTTTAGGAATCGAGGAATCGCCACACTGTTTTCCACAGAGACTATACTAGTTTACACTCCCACCAACAGTGTAGAAGTGTTCCCTTTTCACCGCATCCTCTCCAGCATCTGTTGTTTTTTGAGTTATTGATGATGGCCATCCTGACTGGAGTTAGGCGGTATCTCAGTGTGGTTTGAATTTGCATTTCCTTGATGACTAGTGAGGCTGAGCATTTTTTTCATGTAGCTGCTGGATGCTCAAGTGTCTTCTTTTGAGAACTGGCTATTCATATCTTTTGCCCACTTTGTAATGGGGCTGTTTTTTTGGCTTTTTTTTTTCTTTTTGCATGTTTGTGTTCCTTGTAGATCCTAGATGTTAGGCCTGACAAAGACTCTTTGCTTGACCAAAATCTAGTCAGCTCCCTGAACATTTTCTAGGCCCATCTGTGCACTTTGTTACAAAAATCAAGCTTTAGCAAGAGCCTTGCTAAGTCAGTTTAACAAGAAACCCCCACCCTCAATATCTGATCAGGTTCCTCACCCTCCATCCTCCCCCAGGAGCTATCTGAGCACCATGGACTAGCTTTGGCGAGAATCACCCTTACCCCTGATGTTTCTTCCTCTCAGCAATTTTCCACCCACTTCCTCCACATCTGTTCCATCACTGTAAATGTTAATTTGTGCATATTGTAGTGGGAGTTGAGCCCAACTCTTTTCCCTGTGGCAAAATTCCATTGCGGTGGTCTCTTTACCTTGCGACGGCCCTGCATCGAGTCTTCCTTACTGTACTTGAACAAGCGTCATTGAATGGTTATTTCTTGAACACCATCTTCCGTTTGTTTCTCCTGCGAGCTACCTTTTGCCCTCTCAGGGACAAGGAGGAAGGGGCGGGGACCCTGACTGATTGTTGGAAAGAGCACCTTCTTGGTGACAGCCTTGGCCAGGCGTGGATCGTCCAACGCTGCCCAGAAACACAGCTATTGTGGTGCTTCCTCCCTTTGACCCTTAAACAACCCGCCAGCCTCCACCCCACCTTACCCCACAGGAGCAGGTCAGCCTTCGCATCTGTTAGCACATCCTGGGCCCCACCAGGCCAACTGCACTTGCCGAAAGAAAGCATCTGGCATCCGCACTACTCATGCAAACTGAACTTGCCTTCCCTGTGTCACGGGTACATGGGCAGCTGCTGGGCTGCAGAGAGCAGAAGGCAGTTTCTGTTTCATCCACATGGGGAGACCTCTCTCCTATTAATCTTCCAATTCTTCCTGCCTAAACCAAAACCCTCCTCTCCACGAAGGCTTGCTGTGCACTCCAGCCCACACCAACTCTCCCTTCTCTGAACTCTATGAAGTTTCTATCGCTTTAGCACCCAAATGTTCCAAATTATTTTAACTCCCCAGCTACTTTTTGCCTCCCCTTCTCTGAGCATTAAGAGTTGGGGCTGGCCGGGCTCGGTGGCTCAGCCTGTCATCCCGCGCCTTTGGGAGGCTGAGGTGAGTGGATGGCCTGAGCCCGCGGGTTCGAGACCCGCCTGGGCAGCGAGACCTCATCTCTACAATAAATCAAAAAATCAGCCGGGCGTGGTAGCACATGCCTGTAATTCCAGCTCCTCAGAAGGCTGAGGCGGAAGGATCGCCAGAGCCCAGCAGGTCGAGGCTGCGGTGGCTGGGAGCGGCCACTGCACTCTAGTCTGGGCGACAGAGTGAGACTCCAACTCAAAAAAAAAAAAAAAAGAGTTGGGGCTGTATTCACAGAAAAAAAAAGAAGTGGGCTGGACTAGGCATGGATAGAAAGGATTTCCAGAATCCAGGACATAGAGAGCAATTTTTTTTAACTCGGGCAAACTGGTATTTTAACCCACAATTGGCAAATATGTAAAAGGGCCAGACTTTCTGGAGGTCACTTTGTCTACAACAGGTGCATCCTTCTACCCAGTGACTCCTCTTCTAGGTATCTCTCTCCTCGGAAATCCTTATATATGTACACAAAACGTCATATTTAGAGCCATTCATTGCAGCGTTGTTTATAATAGCAAAAAGTTGCGTGCCACCCATAATCTTCATCCAAATCATTCTGCCATGCTATGCTAATGTTAAGAAAATAGTGTTGATCTGAACATACTAACAGAAAAATCTTAAAGTAAATCAAGCTAAAATCGGGGTCAGCTAAGTTTCTCTCTAAAGGGCCAGGTTGTAAATATTTCCGTCTTTTCAGGCTGTATGGTCTCTGCTAGCAGTTGTTCAACTCTGCCACAGAAGTGCAGATGCAGCCATAGGCAATACTTAAACAAAACAGCATGGCTGTATTCCAATAAAACTTTATTTACAAAAAGAAGCTTTGGGTTGGATTTGGCCATAAGTCACAGTTTGCCAACATCTGAGCTTTTTCAAGAAAAGCAAATTTCAGATCAATATGTACAAGTTGAAGAACAAAGGTACCCCATGAACAATATGATATAGATCTGTAAATGTTCATTACTGTATAGATGCATGCCTTTTAAAAACTATGGTAGCATTATAAAAATTGTAAAAATCATTAGGCCACCTTTAGAGAGCTGGAGGAATTTTGACAGCTGTCTCTTTTATGCATGACCTCTATTCCTCTTTAACCACCATTTGGGGAGAAACTCTAACACATTATTCTTCTAAGAAAAGAATTAAGCAAGGATTTTCAGCTCCCTCACTAAGTAACAATTGGCAGGCAACCAATCTCGGGCCTGTCTCCCAGCATCAGAACGGCCAAACCAGCCAAGATGGGGGCCAAAGGCAAACACAGCCTGCTGGAGCAGGAACTTGATACCTGGTCTTTGCTCTGAAAGATTCCAAAAGCCAAAAACAGGATTTTTTTTTTTCAAAAAGGCAGTTCATTTGAAGTATTAATTAAAATGCAAATGATGGCAAGATGGCTTGGCTTTAAAACATTTGCTCTGTAGTTTTCATGAATATAAAGCATATGACAGGCTTCTGTTTCGAATGATCTGCAGACGTGCCCACAGTTGAAGAATGGCTTGATTTGAGAATAATTGGGGTGGGAGCATGACTGCCAGACAAGGCCACAGCATCACTAGCAAGAGCTGTTCTGCTTCAGGAAGATGAGTGGGGAAGGGGTTAGGACCAGCCCTCGGTCAAGACTCAGGGTGTCGCAGGGTCCTTGGAGGGGAGGTTGCCACCTTCTGGTAGGGGAGCCCAGTTACCAGGGCCTACACCACAGTCTTTTACTATGCGTTGGCTGGCCGGGCCCTTCCTTCTAAGGTCAAAGAAGGAAGAGAAGCTGTGAACAGTCATCATGCTCATGAATGGGTGTTTGTGAACGTCTTTAAACCACTCACTTTGCCCCAGTTTGACAACACATATTTTCCATTCTCAAAGTCCTCCCCACAGAGGGTCACTTGCTTGCTCCTGTGTGAACCTCAGCTTCCCTGGAGACTACTTCCTCCTGGATCCCTCTGCCATGATTTCAAACCTGTCTTCCCACATTGTTCAAGGAAATTCTACCCTTCCCTGTTCCTACCTCTGTACTCACCCGTGGAGCTCACCCAATCAAGATCCACCCAACAGAAAACAGTCGTCCAACCATCTTCTGTCCCTAAGTCATGTCTCACCCCCAATTCCCACTCCTATCAGCTATCAAGGCCTCTCTTTTGAACACAAACGGTCCACTATTAAAACAAATTCAGTTGGAAAAAGCTGTGTCCACCATGTCCCATCTTCCTTCAGAAAGTCCAAGGAGATGGGGAGAGGGGGAATGAGACAGCATGGCTCTCTCTTCTTTAGGTCTTCCTCCCTGTGGATATTTCGGCTTTGGTCCCTGATGAAAATCCCCGACGGCCCCTGAGAGCTGCCTGCAGAGAGGACAGAATTACTGCATGTGATGCAGAGGGACAGAGGGTGCCAGGATGGGCACTGTACCTCGGGAGATGGCACATCTCATCATGAGCCCTGTCCCATCAGAGACCAAGCATGTGCAGGGAGGTGCACCCCGCACCATGGCAACGTGTTGGCAGAGAGTCACATGACCATATATATGGCCCTGTCTCCGATAAAGGTGGGATCAGACGAACTTCCAGCTTCTCCCACAAAAAGTCTAAGGCTCTACATTCTCATGCCTCAGACTTCAGAGGAGAAAGAGCACCTGAATGTTAATCACATAAAAGTGTGCTTCATTGCTCTCAGGAGCCCAGGCCACCCCTGCCCTCCCTGCTTACTCTGACTTACGAAGCAGACACTTGCTGGTCTAGCATTAAAAAGTAAAAATACATCTCACATTAGCAGTACCCGTTTGATTGAAAGCAAGAGCAATTTTTTCTTTTAAGTAGGTTAAGCACATTGCTACAATGTTGTTTATATTCTGATTTTTCCTGGCAAATGTTTTGCTCAAAAAAAAAAAATACAGGGAAAGCTCTGGTCCTGCCTTTGGGGGGGGATTATGATCAGTTCTGAATTAGAAAGACGTTAAATCAATAAGCGCTCCCTAACTCTGAAAAATACCATCTTGTGGTAGTGCTTACTCCACCCACTGACACAGTGCTGGACTTAGAGAACACAGGCCGACCCAAGCTTTCTGGGCCACACTGCTCTCAGCACACGCAGAAAGCATGACCCGATCCACCAGAGTGTTCTCCCCACTAAGGCTCCAGTTGTTTGGTCTGGTTTGGTTCCATTCTGTGGAATTTAGTTTGCTTTGTGTTTCTTTGCTTTATTTTGCTTGGGGGACAGGGGCAAAGCGAGTGGTCCGTGAACACTCAGAAAGGTCAACAAGTTGAGCACGCATGTTGGATGTGCTGTGTGTTCCGGAAAAGACCAGTGGGAAAAGGCATCTTCTGAACTCTGCTCTGTGTTCCATTCAGTCCTCAACTGTGCTGGGACACAGATGTATCTCCAAAGGGCCCCAGACCCGCAGAGGCAATGATCCTAATACCCATGAGTGGTTTACTCCTTCAGGGTATTCTTGAGCATGCAGTGTGTGCAAAGACACTGTGTGGAGCTGAGCCCCCTGTCTCTGAGTGCCAATAGCCAAGCAAGAGAGAGAAGACAAAAGCAACAACCCCATGTGCAACCCCATGCGCAACGATTAAATGCTGAAAGAGGTGGGGGGAAGGAGCCCACAATGGGGTTGCTGGACTTAGCAAATAAAAATACAGGAGGGCCAGTTAAATTTGAATTTCAGATAAATGAGCAATAATTTTTTTCAGTATCAGTGTACACCAAATGTTGCACGGGCCATACTGTGATATTTGGGACGCACTTACAGTAAGTGCATTCTGGCAAGGATGTGGAGAAAAAAGGAAGACTTCCACACTACTGGTGGGAATGCAGACTAGTACAACCTCTTGGAAGGACGGTGTGGTGATTTCTAAAAGAACTGGAAATTGACCTTCCGTATGACCCAGCAATTCCCCTCTTGGGAATATACCCGGAGGAACTCAAATCATTCTACGAAAAAGACACCTGCACACATATGTTTGTTGCAGCTCTACTCACAATAGCAAAAACATGGAACCAACCGTGTTGCCCATCGAAGCTGGACTGGGTAAAGAAAATATGGTAAATATACACCATGGAATATTATGCAGCCATAAAGAAAGACAAATATATGGACTTTGCCGCAAATTGGATGGATTTGGAGTCGATCATATTCAGTGATTTATCACAGAAACAAAGAACTGAGTTCCATATGTTCTCACTCAAAAGGTGACCTTGAACTGTCACCGAGGCTGGAGTACGGGGGTCTGATCACAGCTCACTGTAACCTCCAACACTTGGGCCCAAGCAATCCTCCCACCTCAGCCTCCTGAGTAGCTGGGGCTACAGGCACACAGCACTACACCCAGATAATTTTTTTTGTCAGTTTGTGTAGAAATGGGCTCTTACTATGTTGTCCAGGCTGGTCTGAAACTCCTAGTCGGAAGCAGTCATCCCACCTTGGCCTCCCAAAGCACTGGAATTACAGGTATGAGCCATGGCACCCACCCAGATCATGAAATGTTGACTAAATTGTGTGAGTCCACCTCAGACAGGGAGCTTATTCAATAAATCCATGTCTTAGTGTATGAAAAGGGCATTCTCTTAAAAAGAAAAGGGTATGGAAGCTTTTGCAAAGCAGGCTGTCCATCTCCCAGTCTGTGAATGTCAGTTACACTTTATACACACAAGTGTCATTTCTTTTTTTTTTTTTTTTGAATTGGAGTCTCACTCTGTCGCTCAGACTGGAATGCAGTGGCCGCTCCTGGCCACCACAGCCTTGACCTGCTGGGCTCCGGCGATCCTTCTGCCTCAGCCCTCCAAGTAGCTGGAATTACAGGCGTGCACTACCACACCCAGCCGATTTTTTGATTTATTATAGAGATGAGGTCTCGCTGCCCAGGAGGGTCTCGAACCCACGGGCTCAGGCAATCCACTCACTTCAGCCTCCCAAAGGCGCAGGATTACAGGCTGAGCCACCAAGCCCGGCTACAAGTGTCATTCTTAAAGAAGGACCCAACTGCTGCTGTTAGAACCAGCTCGTTTTGTGCTCAGAAGTTTCTTTAAAGGACCTTTTTTTTTTGCTTTTTTAGTTTCAGGAGGTACACATGTACAAATATCCAGATTCTACAAAGAACTCAAACAAATCAGGAAGAAAAAAGCAAATAACCCTATTTATAAAAAGTAGGCAAATGATACGAATAGACATCTCTTAAAAGAAGATACACAAAAGGCTGATAAACATGTGAAAAGATGTTCAACGTCAGGGGGGCTGGGCAAGATGGTGACAGGGTAGCACTGCCTGTGAAACTCTCCACCGAGGAGAACGCAAAGAGACTCTGCTTCTCACCTGAAGGCTGCAGATCCCATCATCTGCAGCCTGCTCTTCACACAGAGCTCGAAGGTAGACTTTGCTGAGGCATCGCCAAGGTCTGGGCAGCTACTGTGGTGGTTGCTGCTGCTGTTCTGGCCAGCAGCCATTCCACATCGCACCGCCAGTGCCTGGGGCGAGCCGCGGCCTCCTCTGAGGCAGTGGAGCCACTGCCACCCCCCCAAGGCAGGGGAGCCACCACTGCCCCCCGTCCAAGGCAGTGGAGCCGCCACCCCCCCCCTCTGAGGCAGTGGAGCCGCCGCCACCCCCCACTTCGAGGCAGCAGAGCCTCCGCCGCCTCCTCCTCCAAGGCAGCCGAGCCTCCACCTCCTCCGAGGCAGTCGAGCAGCCACTTCCTCCGAGGCAGCCGCCGCACAGAGGTGGCCATTACACATCGTACCGCCTGTGCCAGTGGCCCAGCTGCCACCGCTGCCACTGTTGCTGCTGCTGCCACCACTGCCACCAAGGTAGGCATTCTGCATTGCAACATCAGTGCCTGAGGGGCAGGCGAGCAGCTGAGATAAAGACCATCTGGAGCGAGGGATAACACCACCTGCTGGCGATTCAAGCCCACCACCAGCAAGCGCTGGTCCAAGGCTTGGGTCCCTCGGTCCCACACAGGGCCGGATACTGTGGCCCCCTGCTGCTGCTGTTCCACCATGTGGTGGGAGTCTCGGGTCTCAGCTAGCCCCCTGGCTACATCGTCTCCCATCGTCACCAAGCCGCCAATCACTCAGGGAGGCTCTGGACGCCTGCCCCTCAGAGACACCGGTCCCATTCCTGGCTGAAGTACCCTGTGGGGGGCCCAGGGTCACTCTCACCACTCACCGCCTGCCCGTTGGAGCTTTGGCGCTCTGGAGCCCCAGGCCCACCCTGGCTGAGGCACTCAGCCCATGACCCCAAGCTTGGGGACCCAGACAAGCGGAGAGAAAGGGATCTACGAAAGAGAATCTACCTCTGCCTTTCTCCAGGCAGAGATTTCCACTGCCCTGCCCACCTATCAACAAACTCCATCTTGGTTCCTAAGGATCCAAGACTACATACTGCTGAATGGACAGATTGTAAGGCAGAGGGAAATAGGTTCCAGTGTGCTCATACACCTGTTTGTGGATGCTAAAATCAGCATATACACTCTGAACCATAGCTCCCCTCTCAATTAAACCTCAAAACTGCAAAAAGTACAGATTGCAGCCTACACTCCAACCTCAAAAGTGAACAAAGCCAGAAGACCCTCATAAGGAAGAACAGGATATAGCAGAAGAAAAATAAAAGCAACCCCACCTTCCCCCAAAAAACAGAATTAAAGAAGGGGAAGGAAGGGGGAGAGAGAGAGAAATCTACAAAAATGAAGAAAAACCAAAAGAAGAGTATGGGTTTCTCCCAGACCCCTGGGAGGACAGACACTGAGAAAACTGACTTTGGAATGCAAACAATGAAGAGCCCCCAGAACGAAGGGTCTCAAACTACAAATGTTGATATCAAGACAATAATGGAGAGATTAAAAAGAATTGAGGAGACACACGAAGAAACTAGGAAGGAGCTTATATCTGAGATAACAGTAATAAAAAATACTGTGAATGAAATAAATAGCAAACTGATAAGCATGGAAAGCAGAATTACCCAAGCAGAAGAAAGAATCTCAGAGCTTGAGGACCAAAATATAGAACTAACCCAAACTCTTAAAAACACAGAAAACAAGCTCAAAAAGACAGAACAAAACCTTCAAGAGATGAGCAATTACTTCAAGAGACCAAACCTAAGAGTAATTGGCATACCTGAGGCAGAAAGAGAGAAAGAAACCACACTAGAACAAACTTTGCATGAGATCATTCAAGAAAACTTCCTTATCTAATCAGTGATGCAAAAATTCAAACACAACAGATTCAGAGAACCCCTGCAAGACAACAAATGCGAAGACCAACTCTTAACACATAATAATTCACCTAAATAAAGTAGGCATAAAAGAAAAAATCCTAAAGGCAGCAAGAGAAAAAGGCCAGATCACCTACCATGGAAGACCAATCAAAATAGCAGCAGATTTATCTACAGAAACCCTACAGGCTAGGAGAGCTTGGAGCCCTATCTTCAAAGTCCTAAAAGATAAACAATTTCAACCAAGAATAACTTACCCAACCAAGATAAGCTTCATCAGCGAGGAAGAATTAAAATCTTTCCCAGATATCCAATCCCTAAGAACTTATGCTGCCACCAAACCACCTCTATATGAAACACTTAAGAAAGTACTAAACACAGAAGAAAAGGAAAAAAGAACAATGTTCTTCAAAAGAGTACAGGGAAGAGAATAAAATATACATGAAACAACCCCAAAACCAAAAGAAAGACAAAAAAGAACCAACTGGAAGAACAACAACTCCATAAGAACTCTATGATAGGGATGAACTCTCACGTTTCAATAATTAGCCTGAATGTGAATGAACTAAACACATCAATGAAAAGACATACAGTGGCAAAATGGATAAAATATCACCAGGCAACAATATACTGCCTTCAAGAGACTCATCTTACTAGAAAGGACATACACAGACTCAAAAAAAAGGATGGGAAACAAACTTTCAGGAGAATGGAACAAAAAAGAAAGGAGGAGTAGCGATCCTAATTTCAAACAAAATAACATTTAAGCTATCAAAAATTAAAAAATATATAGAGGGCCACTAGATAATGATAAAAGGTTCACTCCATCAACAGGAAATATCTATCCTAAACATATATGCACCCAACATAGGTGCACCAATTTTCATAAAGCAACTTCTAGGAAAACTAAAGAAAGATATTGACCCTAACACCATCACAACTGGGGGCTTTAATACCCCACTCACAACCCTAGGCAGATCATCAGGACAAAAAATCAGCAAGGAAATCTGGAACCTCAATATGACTCTGGACCAAATGGACTTAATTGATACCTACAGAACACTCCATCCAAAGACCACAGAATACACATTCTACTCATCACTGCATGGAACGTATTCTAAGATCAACCACATAATTTGCCATAAATCAAGCATAAGCAAATTTAAAAAGACTGAAATTCTACCATGCACCTTCTCGGACCACAGTGGAATAAAAATAAACATTGACACCAACAAAGTCCCCCCAAAACCCACCAGACATGGACACTAAACAGCATGATGCTAAACAACTCCTGGGTCAATGATGAAATCAAAACAGGGATCAAAAGATACCTGGAAACAAATGAAAATGAAGAAACATCTTACCAAAATCTCTGGGATGCCTAAAAGCTGTAGTAAGAGGGGAATTTATATCCCTACAAACACACATGAAGAAAATGGAAGGAACACAAACTAACAGCCTAACAAGCCACCTAAGTAAGCTGGAAAAGCAAGACCACAAAAACCCTAATTTCAACAGAAGAATCCAGATCACCAAAATAAAAGCCCAAATCCAGAACATAGAAGACAAAAAGATAATACAAAAAATCAATGAAACAAAAAGCTGGTTCTTCAAAAGGATAAACAAGATCGATGGTCCCCAGCTAGACTGACCAAGAAAAAACAAGAAAAAAAACAAATAAGCACAATCAGAAACACAAAAGATGAAGTCACATCTGACCCTGAAGAAATACAAAAGATCATTAGAGACTACTACATACACTTGTATGGAAACAAACTTGAAAACCTTAAGGAAATGGAGGACTTTCTGACATCACACAACCTACCTAGGTTGGAACCAGAAGAAATTGAGACCCTAAATAGACCAATAACAATCAAGGAAATCGACTACATAATAAGAAAACTGCCTCCAAAAAAAAGCCCTGGTCCAGATGGCTTTCCAGCAGAATTCTACAAGACATTTAAGGAGGAGCTGATACCAATCCTACTGAAGGTATTCCAGGCAATTGAAAAAGATGGAACTCTCCCCAAATCATTTTACAAAGCCAACATCACATTGATACCCAAGCCAGGTAAAGATTCAACAAAGAAAGAGAACTATAGGCCAATATCTTTGATGAACAGAGATGCTAAAATTCTCAACAAGATCCTAGCAAACCGGATTCAACAACACATCTCAAAAATCATCCATCATGACCAAGTGGGCTTCATTCCTGGGATGCAAGGCTGGTTCAACATTCGTAAAACCATAAATGTAATTAAATATATCAACAGATGTCAAAAACCATATGATTATATCATTAGATGCAGAAAAAACTTTTGAAAAAATCCAGCACCCCTTCTTGATAAAAACCCTCGAACATCTAGGCATACAGGAAACATACCTCAAAATAGTAAAAGCCATCTACAAGAAACCCACAGACAGTATACTCCTAAACAGACAAAAATTAGAACCATTTCCCCTGACAACTGGAACAAGACAAGGGAATGCCCACTCTCTCCCCTCCTGTTCAATATAGTATTGGAAGTCCTGGCTAGAGCAATCAGAGAAGAGAAGGCAATCAGGGGTATTCAAAGAGGAAAAGAGGAAGTCAAACTATCGCTCTTTGCAGATGACATGATCGTGTACCTTGAAAACCCAAGAGAATCTGTCAAAAACCTCCTTACACTGATAAAGGCCTTTGGCAAAGTCTCAGGATGCAAAATAAATGTGCAAAAGACAATGGCATTTCTTTACACCAATAATAAACAAACAGAAACCCAAATTTAAAAAAGCAATTCCATTCACAATAGCCACCAAAAAAATGAAATACCTTGGCATCTTCCTAACCAGAGACATGAAAGACCTTTACAATGGAAACTACAAAACACTGCTCAAGAAATCAAAGATGACACAAACAAGGGGAAAAAATTCTCATGCTCATGGATTGGAAGAATCAATATTGTGAAGATGTCCATCTTACCTAAGGCAATCTACAAATTCAATGCAATACCCATCAAATGACCAGCAACATTCTTCTCAGACCTAGAAAAAACAATGCAGGAATTCATATGGAAACACAAACGTCCAAGAATAGCCAGAACAATCCTCAGCAAAAAAAACAAAGCAGGCAGTATCACATTACCAGACTTCAAACTCTACTATAAAGCTACAATCATCAAAACAGCTTGGTATTGGTATAGGAATAAGCATATAGATCAATGGAATAGAACAGATTCCAGAAGCAAAACCTCAATTTCTCAACCAACTCATCTTCGACAAAGCCTCCACACCTCCAGGGAGAGGAGAACCTACTCAGTAAATGGTGCGGGGAAAACTGGCTGACCACATGCAAAAGATTGAAACAGGACCCCATGCAAAAAGGGTTTAAACTCGAGTGGATCAGAGACCAAATGTAAAACCTCAAACCATAAGAACCTTAAAAACGAAGGACATCCCATCATGGAAATCGGAGCTGGCCTCCAATTCCTGAACAAAACCCCAAACCTACAGACCATAAGAGATAAGATAGACAAGTGGGACCTTATTAAACTGACAAGCTTCTGAAAAGCCAAAGAAATCATCAAGAGCGCAGGGAGACAGCCTACAGACTGGGAAAAAGTATTTGCCAACACGAGGTCAGACAAAGGCTTAACATCTTGGATCTACAAGGAACTCAAACGTGATGAAAAGAAAAAAACAAACAACCCCATTATAAAATGGGCAAAAGACATGAACAGACACTTCACAAAGGAAGACATCCAAGCAGCCAACAGACATATGAAGAAATGTTCAACCTCACTAATCATCAGGGAGATGCAAATCAAAACCACACTGAGATACCACCTAACTCCAGTCAGAATGGCAATTATCAACAACTCAAAGAATAACAGCTGCTGGAGAGGGTGTGGAGAAAAGGGAACACTTCTACACTGTTGGTGGGAGTGTAAACTAGTGCAACCTCTGTGGAAAGCAGTGTGGCGATTCCTAAAAGCTTTAATTATCAACCTTCCATACGACCCCGCAAACCCCCTACTGGCAATATATCTGGAAGAACACAAATCACTCTATAAAAAAGACACTTGCACACGTATGTTTATCGCAGCATTGTTCACAATAGCAAGAACCTGGAAGCAAACATCCTGCCCATCAAAAGAGGACTGGATTAAGAAAATGTGGTACATATACACGATGGATACTACGCAGCCATAAAGAAGAACAAAATCATGAATTTCGCAGCAACCTGGATGGAACTAGAATCTATAATACTGAGTGACCTCTCACAGAAATAAAGGTCCAAGTATCACATGTTCTCACTCATATAGTGGACCTTGAACATCCAATGTAAGACTATAAGAAAATGACTGACAGCAGTGAGAAACTATGGCGGGAAGGGAGATGGGATTAACGAGCAAATATCTGTCTGGGGATGGGGAAGCACCTCTTATCAATAGGGTGCCTGAATGAAATGTATCTGTATACCTAACCCTTAACTGTACCCCACAACATCATAATAAAAAATAAAAGATGTTCAACGTCATTCACCATCAGTGAAATGCAAATTAAAACCACAATGAGATAACATCTTACACCAGTCAGACCGGCCATTATTAAAAAATCAAAAAACAATCCATGCTGGCATGGATGCAGAGAAAAGGAAACACTTATGCAGCTTTGGTGGGAGTGTAAATTAGTACCACCTCTATGGAAATCAGTATGGAGATTTCCCAAAGAACTAAAAAGTAGACCTATCATGTGATCCAGCGATCTCACTACTAGGTTTCTACCCCAGGGAACGTTTTAGTCCCATTTGAGCCAACTGTGATCTACATGAGAGAGAGGTGTGATGAGGCAGTTTGAGAAACTGTTAGGGTCTATGCAAATTTGAGTCCTGATGCTGACATTCCACCAGCCAGCTCACCTCCATGGGGTCTTGGCAGGGCTCGCCACCTCTCTGATCCTCAGTGCTGTCATGCGTGCCATCGACATTGCTGATCTAGGTAAGAACTAGAGGCAGCCAAAAAAAAAAGCATCTGGCAAAATGCGGGAATGCAATGGACACTCTATAAACGCTCCACGGACGGGAACCCAATTCCAGCACCCTTCTGACAGATACACGCAGATTTCTGGGCTGCAAAACGGTCATCTGAGCAGTCTTCAATCTCCCTTAAATAAAAGTCTATGAGCCGAGTCCTCCTCTCTCTCGCCAGTTCCTTCTTTAACTAAAACCTCACGTGCCTCGGCTTCACAGCCCAGTTAGCAGTGTGAGAGCCAAGCCACGCCGGGCCTGTGAGCACCTGCCAAGGTGTGAGACCCAGGAAGAAGCACACGGTGGACCCTGGCAGCCTGTCAAGCGCTGCCGCTTGTCCTTTGCAGGAAGAACTTAGCACAACCTCAGTCCTCTGTGCTGCCACATTGCTTTTAACCAAAAGATCCCCTTTGACGGGAAAACAACTGTCTCGTTTTTCTGATCTGGCTTGAGTCCATGTTTCCCCACTGATGTCGGGATCTGCCTTTGGCTCCGGTCCCATGCTGTTCCCTGCAGTCCCTTAGATTTCCCCACTGCCAGCAGCAAGTGGCCCACCTGCTCGCTCCTGAAGACACAGTTGACAGATGAAGTTGGCATCTGCTCCAGTCAGAGGCTCCGAAGATACTTTCGGAGTCTCACCTTAGACCCTGAAATAATGATCCTTAAGAATGCCAAGCCGGGCTTGGTGGCTCAGCCTGTAATCCTGTGACTTAGGGAGGCTGAGGTGAGTGGATTGCCTGAGCCTGCGGGTTCGAGACCCGCCTGGGCGGCGAAACCTCATCTCTACAATAAATCAAAAAAAATCAGCCGGGCGTGGTAGCGCAGGCCTGTAATCCCGGCTACTCGGAAGGCTGAGGCGGAAGGATCGCCGGAGCCCGGCAGGTCGAGGCTGCGGTGGCCGGGAGCGGCCACTGCACTCTAGTCTGGGCGACAGAGTGAGACTCCAACTCAAAAAAAAAAAAAAAAAATGCCAGATGACAGCAGCCAAGCAGCCAAGTTTCCTGCGCACCCTCACAGTTTCCCGCACATTCCCCGCAGAAAACCAGCTACCTAGTCCTGAGCTCCAGATGTTCCATAATCTGCGACTCAAGTTCCCTCATCTATAAAGTGGGAATAATATTGTGAGACTTGAATAATTCCTTACACAGGCAACTCCTAGTGCTCCTAGCACCCAGGAAATGGTAATAATGAGAGATAACCTTTATTGAGCATTTACTAGGGGCCAGCAGTTGTTCTAAGTGCTTTGCCAATATTCACCCACTTAATCCCTGCAACAACCCTACAAGGAAAGTACAGTTATTTACCCGATGTGTTTCCACTCAGTTCTGTGTCTTGCCCAAGTGCATACAGCTCTCGTGGGTCCATCAGCTTGGGCCCCACAGCATGGCTCTAGACTCCAGGCTTTGACTGCCATTGAATAATTACCTCCTTACAGTTATTAGTTAAAGAAGGTCGTTGTCCCATTGTAGGACAGTCACAGGCCCATGCCAGTCACAGGCCGGGTCAGCCTCAGGACCTTATGGCCATGGAGCCGAAGGAAGGCTCCACCCCGACCACTGCCATCCCCGGTGGGCTCAGCACTGCCTCCCTGCCAAGAGGAGCACAGTGACCGGCCCACTGTTGACAGCCATCGGCTCCTGTCTCTGAAGCTCGGTCACATCAGTGCTACTGGGAGATCCTTGCGGGGTCTCCCAGGTCTAAACTCCCGTCTCCATTTTGCAGAGCACTTGAATACATCCCACCATCCAGGTGGGCAGGCCATCTGGCCTCCCTCCTTTGTTTGTTGAAAGACCTACAGGCTTCGTTGTTGTCCTGCCCACAGCCTGCAGGCCCTATCCTCTCCCGCCCCACTCCCAGGGTCATGAGAAAGGCCAGCTGCCCCACCCCGTCGGCTCCCCAGCCTGCAGCATCGTCCACCTTGTCCTGCACTGCCTCAGCTCCCCAGTCTGCTGATGGTACTCCTCATTCTCGGCATTATCACCCCTCGGATGAAAAACCCCTTCTCAGCATCACTGTTGAGTTATGACTTCGGCTCCTCCGCATCACGGTTCTGTGTCCCGGTCCCAGCCGGGGGAGCTCTTGAGAACCGCCCTCATTATGTACTACCTACACGGTCGGGAGGCTCACTCCACAGCTGGGGAAGCAGGGAGCAGATGTAGCCGCTGTCCCTCAGCCGTGGTTCCCCGGGCTCCACAGACGGCCAAGTCTCCCACATGGCCTCCCGGAGGAGTCTCTCTGCTCGCCCGTCTGCTGAGAGCTGTCGAGACTGGAAAGCTGGAAGGCAACGTCTATCATCCTCCAAGTCACTGGAGAGCCTGCGAAACGCCAGTCGCGTTGTGCCTGAAATATTTGTCTTTCCTTTCTACAGTTCACCCGTTAAGAAATTTCCATGAAATTGACATTAGATTCCTATTTCTTTGGTATTTATCTGATCAGCTTGTGTTTCCACACAGGACAGGCAATAAAGTGTCACGAAAACACAAATTTTTATTCATAAAAAAGGACCAGACAGCCACTCTCTCCCTCCCTTTCACCCGCTTTCCTCAAAAATATTCTTGAAAAGAGACCTGGTCGTGTGCATGGGTGTAGCTGGCTGCCACACTGTCACATTCTCTCCTCTGAGGATCCCTGACGGTCGCCTATGGCTCCACCATTGCAGGTGTATTTTCTGGCTAAATTGCTTGCCAGTCATTGGTGACATCTGCGTGACTCGGTTTATCCATCCTCTCAGTAACCTACTCTAACTCCAGGCAAATGGGACATCCAACAGGAAATGTCTGACGCAGAAAGGAAGGAAGAGACCCACATCATTTTAGGAAGTAGCAGCACAAAATGCTTGGCAGCTCAAACCAAGCCACAGGGAGCTCTCTGTCACCCTTTCCTTCATAGGACGCATTCGGTGTGTGGCCAGTCCAATCACCACCCCCAGGCACGGCCCTCTCTGGCCTCTCACTCCATCGCCTCGGCCCCACCCCTAGTCACCTCTTGCCTGCTCTTTCTGCTACCTCCTAACTAATCCCCCGGCGGCTCCCGATCTCACCCCTGCCTGCTAAACTCTGACTCCGAGCCTGCTTCCTGGGAAGCCTGGCCTGCGACAAGTTCCTTCCGTTGCTAAGCACCGCCAGGTGCAGTGATGCAGAGAGGGAAAGAGTAGGTGCTCACACTCAGTGAGGGAGGAGGACAAACCAGCCAGTCGCCAAGGGCCCTGTTAGGATAACGCTGTGATGGAGGAAGGCTCGTGCCACCCGGGGCACAGAGGGGGTCTGTAGCCCAGCCCACAGGTCCCCGGCCGAGGGGCACCAGAGAAAGTTCCCAAACACCGTGAGGCTTACGTTCAGTTCTGAGAAGCAAACCAGAGTGAGCCGGGTGGGTCCCAGGGTGGAATGGGGATGCAGGGTGATGAAGCCAGAGAGGTGAGCAGGACCCAGTGAGGGAGACCATGCTGTGCTCTGGAGTGCGAGTTTCATCCCCAGATGACAAAGCTGCCAGAGGGTTAAGCCAGGAAACAGGAGGGAGGCGCCACCAAGCAGGAAGAGACAGCTAAATGGCTGGAAATGAGAAGATCAGGGTGCCCCAGACCCCAGAGCACACATCCACTGTGAGATCAAAAAAAGCACATGATGGGGCCAGTGGGATTCCAAAGAAGCACTGAACACCAGGGTGATTGGACCAACCCACACGTCCCTGTGCCCGTTCCACCCCTTCCTCTCAGCAACTTGTGGGTCTCGGGGTCCTCTGTGTCCCCCATTGCTGGGGTCGAGGAGGACCTGGCCTGGTTCCTCTCCCCCGAATGCCTCAGATCGTGACCGCCCTCTGTACCCGCTCTCTGGCAGCCCAGAACACATCACTCACCGCTCCCCTCGCCCTCTGCTCTTCCAAGTCCAACCGCTGCACGTCCTTGGTATTTATCACCTAACGAAGGGCCATAGCCTTTCAAATCCAAGTGCAGCCATCTGACTAATGCCAGCTCTCTGCAATTCCATATTCCTGTCAAAATTGCATTATCTACTCCTGACCAGAATGCTTCGTGACCCTCTCTGTTAATGAAATATACCATGGTGATTAAAACCTCTTTTAGGCTTGGCATTTGAAAGCTTTGGTGGTTTTTTAGAAAGCACACTTCACAAACGGCCTGGAAAACTCCATCACTTGGAAGAATTTCCTTTTGACCCTGGTCTGATTTTTCTTCCCCACCCCCTGCCCTTTTTGAGGTTTTTTTTTTCTGTCTTGAGAAGGGGGGGCGGCAGAAAGGTGGGCTGTTTTGCTTTGTTACTTCAGGTTTTACTTTGTTAGTTCACTTCATTTCCTGACTTTTCATAAAAGCTTTAGAGTAACTGATATTTTTATTCTGAAAGCATTCCCATAGACGCCAGACCACTGGCTCAGTTTTAGCTAATTAAACTTGTGAAACGAGGAAGTGGATAAAAGTTCATTCCAGAAACACAAGCTGATGCGATTCTGCATGCTAATTGAGGCTTCTGCACCCACAAAAGGACACAGGGCAGGTTGGCTGAGGCAATATCCCATCAACACCCCCCTGCACAGCCCTGAGAGGCAGGGATGGGTCCTGGGGTGTGAAAACCATGGGGTAAAAATCTGATACCTGGAACATGATAAATCACCACTTGCTTTCCTATTCAAGAATATCTCCCCCATCTTTTTATTTAATACTGCCAATAAATGGCTCAGCAATAATCAGAAGGACCCTTAAAACTCGGGTCTGGGTCTGCATTTAAATCAGCATACAGAGGGACTGAATATTGTGAGAACAATAGATTCCTTATGAAACAAATGTGTGATATGCTCAATAATAATGCTCACTGTGTAGCAGCTACACTACCAGATGCTGCACAGATATCATTTTTTTTTCACAGATCAACTCCGTGAAATAGGCATCTCCATCTCCATTGTCTGGAGAAGAAACTGTAGCTCTGAGAGGTTAAGAGCAAGTAGGTAACAAGCTTGAACCTGGGTGTCCCTGACTCTCAAGTTCATGCTCTTACTATTGAGGGAGACTTGAAAACAGACACTCTATGCCTGGCTGAGCTAAGCCAGCACCCGCGTGAGAGATGGGGAGAGAGATCTGCAGGCCAGCTACCCAGGGGACACTTCTACACTGTGTTTTGCAGTTGCAGCTCTGCTGTCGACAGTATTTGTTTTTCCTACCCTTAGGTAAGAGGGAGCTGAGGACTGCCGGCCTTCCCTATTCTGCAGGCAAAGGCAGGGTTTCAGTGGCTTTTCAGAGAACACATTAAACTTGTGAAACAAGGAAGTGGATAAAAGTTCATTCCGGGGTGATTGGACCAACACACACATCCCTGGACCCATTCCACCCCTTCCTCTCAGCAACCCGCGGGTCTTGAGGCCCTCTGTATCCCCCATTGCTGGGGTCGAGGAGGACCTGGCCTGGTTCATCTCCCCCTAATGCCATTGGCATGGGAGTTCCCAAAAGGGACTGCCCCCAACACGTGATGGGGCCAGTTGGGATTCCAAAGAAAGAAGCACTGAACACCAGGGTGATCAGACCAACACATTTATCAGGGGAACTTGCATACACAGGACTTTAGCATCCTTCAACACACAGCAAGAAAGGGGAGGTTCTCCCCAGGTATGTCCACAGTGGAGTCAGGCCATAGGGTTTATAAGAGGGTTTAAGACATTTGACTCAGGTCTGGGACCATTTTCTACATGTTGGGCAGCTGGCTTGATCTTTCAGTGTTTGGGGAAACAGTCTAAACGACTTTATCGGTGCCTGGGAATGTTTGAGACCCAGCTTGGCTGCAAGCCTGCAGGGGAAGACATACAGCTGGCCGGGTCACAGGGTAGTCAAGGCACTCAATAAGTTTCAAAGAAAGAAAGTAGAGGGAACTGGGGACCCTACAAGGTGTTTCTGAAATCTGCTGAGTCCCCTGATGCTGGAAATAGAGGAAGAGACGCAGTCACCCGGGTGGCACCTGGATGCCAAGAATTGGGTGCACCAGATCAAACTGCAAACAGGCCAATGCTCTGGAAGGGGATGAAATGTACACACGGGATAAGACCCCAGTGACACCGGTGACACAGGTTACTCAGGCTGCCTTATCCCCCCCCGGGAGCCTTGCAGGCAAAGACACCTGTCAGCAGTGCCAAGAAAATTGTGGGAAGAAAAGAAAAGACAAATGAGTGTGAACCCGACCAGATATTAAAATATATTGCAAAACTAATGTTATTGTTTAAATGTAATACTTGTTCAAAAACAGGCAAAAATAAATATAATGACATAGAAATAAGGAATAAAGTCATATCTAAATGCATATTTTATTAATCTAAATTTAACAGATGACAAAGATAGTATTTCAAATTGGTAAGAAAAATGAATGAATTTATAAACTGGTGATGGTGTCACTGGCCAGCAGTTAGCAAAAATAGATAAATAAACCTGGATAAATTCCAGAGATGATTAATATGTAAGAAATAAAAGCATGAACAAAAAAAGTGAGGAAATTGACCTGGCAGGATGGATGGTTCATATCTGTAATTCCCGCACTTTGGGAAGCCGAGACCAAAGGATTGCTTGAGGCCTGGAGTTCGGGACCCGTCTGGGCAACAGAGCAAAACACATCTTTACAAAAAAATGCTTAAAATTGGCCAGGCAATGTGGCACACACCTGTAAATCTTGGCTACTTGAGAGGCTGAGGCAGGAAGATCCCTTGAGCTCGCAATTTGGTGGCTGCGGTGACCTATGATTGGGCCACTGCACTCTAGTCTGGATGACAGAGGAAAAAAAGAGAGAGAGAAAAAGAACTATTTTTAAAAGCTCAGAGAGAGAGGGTCTTTATAAATCAAGATGCCATAAAGAATTATAAGTCTGACCACATATTTTTTTTTTTTTGAGTTGGAGTCTCACCCGGTCACCCAGACTGGAGTGCAGTGGCCGCTCCCGCCCACTGCAGCCTCAACCCGCTGGGCTCCGGCGATCCTTCCGCCTCGGCCTTCCGAGTAGCCGGAATTACAGGCGCGCGCCACCACGCCCGGCTGAGTTTTTGATTTATTGTAGAGATGAGGTCTCGCTGCCCAGGCGGGTCTCGAACCCACGGGCTCAGGCCATCCACTCACCTCAGCCTCCCAAAGGCGCAGGATGACAGGCTGAGCCACCGAGCCCAGCTCATAAATACTTTTCAAGAAGCTAAATAAGATTTCCAGCAAGATGACAAAGGAACAGGTTGGACTGTGAGAGCCTCTGCAAAAGCCAGTGCGCACAAAGACTGCGTGAGTGGGTGTGTGCCAGCGGGTGAGTGAAAGTCCACCTGAGGGGAGACTCGGGTTCATGGATCCGGGGCTCTCTCCCGGAGGTGACTGCAATTCCCCACCGCCCTAAGATTGGGAGCCCCCGGCGTGCAAGATCATCTGCTGTTCTCGGGGCTCTCCTGAGAAAAGGCTGCGGAATACAGCTGACCCTCCTCACCCCCTGGTGCCCAGCCCACACCATCACTTGGGGCAGCAGAGCCACAAGAGACCCGGATCTGTGGGGAGAGCTGGAGCAGGAATGCCGGCGAAGAAATGCTGGTGGGAGCCATGTTCTCCGTCCCAGGACCAGGCAGAGACCTGCATTGCCCCACTCAGCTCCACCCACCCTCCAGCCTGGGGCCCACAGGTTATCTCGTCAAACTCAGAGAGACAGATGCTCTCCCCCTCACTGGAGGAAGCACAAACACTTCAGATTTGAGTGGGAGACTTGAAAACTGCACCAGCAAGCCGGGTGAGTCCAGATCTGAGCCACCTTCCTCCCGCAGTCTGTGGGGCATCTGACCCACTCTGAGAGCAACCCTAATTTATTTAATATGCTGCCGGAGACCAGCTCCAGCCAGGTTCAGGGTACCCCAAAGATGGAGACGGCGTCGGCGATGGGGGGAAGAAGGAGAGAGAGAGAGAGAGAGAGAGAGAGAGAGAGAGAGAAAGAGACTGGACTCCAGTCTAGTGCAAAAGCATTGTGTGTGTTATTGGGAATTACAACGGGTCTTTTATACACAAAGTCAAATGTGGGAGGGGCGTCCCCCACCCACCAGAAACCTTAATCCATGAAAATTTAATCAATGATTGCCTTTAACCCCTTTTCATATGATAATCTTAAAATCCCATAACAAAGGATAACCTAATCTGTGACTGACATATTGTATAAACCTTTTTCATCCCAAGCTGATTGATTTATGCCAAGTTAAACAATTCTATAGAAGCTTAAGTATTTAACAAACGAAAGTGGCCCATCCCAGAATGTTTGGAATGTGGCCCAGTCCAAAGTTCACAGTGGGCTACCTGCAAGTAACCCAACCGCATTCTTTCAACAAAATGGCTGTCTTCTAAAACTATATTCTGCAATTTACACCTTCAGTAAATCCTCAGATCATGACCCAGAAGCCTGTGACCAATACTAAGGCTCTTAGATGTGACACGAGTTTGAATTATAAGTTGTGTGAAAGCCAAAACCGCAGTTTGTGGAAGAATGGGAGCAATGAGCTTCTAAAGTCAGCTTGTGTTCGTCCCGGTCTCAGAGTTTCTATGTTTTGAGCTCACAGGAGCTTAATCTGGTTAGTGCTGAGTAGAAAGGGGGAGAAAATGGGGTCAATAGCTCCCGAACGCATCCTAGTGGTCTCGGGGTCAACAGCCCTTCCTGATCCCTAACGCTCAGTGGGCCTCCGTGACCGGCTCCCAACAATATGCAAAGAGCTATTACAAATCAATAAGCAGAAGATAAGCCAATAGAAAAACCTGTCAAGGCCATTAACAGGCAATTCCAAAAAAACCCAAAATGCAACCAACCATCACATAAGAACAGATGACCAGCCTCCTTCAAAATTAATACAATAAAGATAAATTACAGCAACATGAACTATTTTCTACTCTTGTCTCCCTCCCAAAGCAAACACAGCAATCTCTGCAAAACACAAATTTGATTATGTCTCTGCCCTGTCTAAACTTCTTCAAAAGTCTCTCACTCCTGTTAGGAAAGGTTCTAAACCCTTAGTGGTTCCTGCGTGGTCCCTGAATCCATGTCTCCACCTGTATTTTCTCTCTGGGCCTTTGTCCATGATGTATTTCCTCTCCCTGTGGCATTCTTTTTCTTGCTCCCTTCTTTCCTCCTTCCCCTGATGAGCTGCTAGTCATTCTTCGGAATACAGTACAATGGTCCATTTCTGGGGGAAACTCCCAGCCCATTCCCATATTTGATCAGCTCTCCATTTTATCTGTTCTCCTATTATGTATTTGCAGCACTCATATTAGTTGTAATTTACGTTGTTTATTTATGTGATGATTTAGTTAATGTTTGTCTCCTCATCTGGACCGCAAGCTCCGTTGGGAAAACTCCCAATGCAAGATTTACTTCCTTTATTATCTGTATTGTATCCCCAGAACCCAACGCACAATGCCTGGCATATAGTAGGTGCTCAACTAATTTCTTTGAGGGACCAGGTAAGTGAAAGAATGAGTCTCTTCTGTGATGTTAGCACAGAAAGGTGGGGGGAGAACCAGGCATTCTCATTTCTGACTGGAAAGAAAAATTGTTGGAGGTCAACTTAAATTTTGCTGAACAGGATTCACTTATCTGTTAGCAATCCCTGTGGATGTGCCCAGAGATAGGCGAATGAAGATGTCGCTTGCAGCACTGTTTGGAGTAGCAAGATCGAGAAATCGCACACATATTCTTCAGCAGGGAGTCGGTCAGAAGAGTTATGATACGTTCATGCAATGGCACGGAGTGTGGCCATTTCAGAGAATGATGCTATCTTCACTTGGTGGGTGTGGGAAGATCTCCAAGACTGCATACAAAATGGGAAAGCAAACTGCAGAACCCTCCGCCAGTATGAAACCATCTGTGATTTTTGTTTTTAGCAGAGAATCTCACTATGCTGCCCAGGCTGGAGTGCAGTGACACCACCACAACTCACGTCTCAACCTCCTGGGCTCAGGCCATCCTTCCACCTCAGCTTCCTAAGTAGGTGGTACCACAGGCACACACCACCACACCTGGCTAATTTTTTTAATTCTCTGTAGAGACGAGGTCTCACTATGTTGTCTAGGCTGGTCTCAAACTCCTGGGCTCAAGCAATCCTCTCACCTCGACCTTTCATAGTGCTAGGATTCCAGGCGAGCGCCACCCTGACTGGTTCCATTTGTAAGATTTTTTTTTTAAGTGATCTGATACATGCCCTTTCATTTGCATGGGAAACTTCTGGACGGATAAACAATAATTTATTAACGGTAACTTGTGCGGAGGGACGGCTGGAGAAGGAGATGGATGCTTTTCACCTTGTACCCTTCTGGACAATTTTAGTTTAGCCATGAATATGGATTACATTTTTAATATTACAAACCAGTGATTTTCGAAAATTAACTGCCTAACAAGAGCTCTCAGAACAAGTTCATTAGCACTGTGGTGCAGAGCCCCATTCTTTCCAATTATCTCCTTTCCTCGTTCCTCTCCAAGTTCAGCAGTCCTGAACCCTGGGTCCTTATTTTCTCTGCTACCTTTGCCCATTCTCGGCATCACCAGTGACTCTTTCGCACTAGCTTAAAGGGAGCTTCAGTTTCAAGGGATGTTTCCACAAAGCAAAATGTCTCCAAAATTCAAACAAGTGCTCCAACAGTCCCTACATAACAAGCACTCGCTGGTCTGGGTTTCCACACACCAAGGTCCGCCTGGCTCGGGGAAGACACCCCACGACGGCTCAACCTGTGAACGGCCCACCTAAGAAGGGTCGACGGAAACAGCAGGCGTCTATTCCAGCTCTGAACAGAGCTGCTTCCTCCCAATCCCTCTCTTCAGCGCTTCAAATTAGTTTTCAGGTTTGAGTTGCCAAAAGCCGGTTACTCCAGAAATAAATATATACCTGAAGTAAAACAAATCTACCTGTAATAACCATATGGAGCGTACCAGCACTGCGTTCAGGAGGAGAGAGGAGTTAAGTCACAGCACACCGTGGCGCAGTAGAGCGTGTTTCTGTGACGCCATCAAGAATAAAACCACCCCAGACGCCACCTTGAGAGAGACACGAAGGGCACTTGATGTCCTCGTTCTGCCGGCTGTCTACCGTTTGCCGTGCTGATCACACCACTGAAGGCAGCGTTATCGCAGCTAAGAGTCTCCTCTGCCTTGGATCTTTCCCTGTGTGTTCTTCAAAGTGTGTGCACGGCGGGGGTGGCGGCTGGACTGCTCCTGATGAGAGTAGCTCAGAAGCCTGTCTCCATCCATTTCCAGTTCCTCCCCTTGCTGCTCTGCCTGGCTGCCTCTGCCGGCCCTCCAGCCCGTGCAGCAGATGGTGGTGAGCCTCTCTCTGGGTCCAGCAGGGCCTGCCCCAAGAGGCTCGATGACCACACGTCGATGTCAAGGAGGAGGATGCAGAGAGAGCCATGGCGGGCCCAGGCAGTGAGTTCTCGCAGCCACAGGACAGCCAAGGACAGCTCATGGCAGCTCCTCCCTCCTGGCGCCTGAGTGTTCTTCTGCCTCTGGCAGGTTGCGGACGACCTGGCCTGAAAGGAAGAGACTCTTCCCACCCAGTCACTGCAGGGTAAGTGCCTGCTGCCCCCAGCTCCTCCTCTCTCCTCTGCCCTACTCTGTCCCCCCAAGCTCTTCTCCCTGGAAGCCATGGGAGCTGTCTGTCACTGGGACACCCTGGAGCAGAGCCTCATCCTTGCTGGACAAAGGGTGAGCTCTTTTTTTTCTTTGAGTTGGAGTCTCACTGTCACCCAGACTGGAGTGCAGTGGCCACTCCCGGCCACCGCAGCCTCGGCCTGCAGGGCTCCGGCGATCCTTCCGCCTCAGCCTTCCGAGTAGCCGGAATTACAGGCATGCGCTACCACGCCCGGCTCATTTTTGATTTATTGTAGAGATGAGGTCTCGCCAAGTTGCCCAGGCGGGTCTCGAACCCACGGGCTCAGGCAATCCACTCACCTCAGCCTCCCAAAGCGCAGGATTACAGGCTGAGCCACCAAGCCTGGCAAAAGGTAAGCGCTTTGTCCTGCACACGAGAATGATGAGAGACCCGTCTAGACTTTGCACTGGGCTTACTTTTCCTGGTTTATTCACTGAGCAAGCCAGTTTCCATTCAAGTGCATGCGTTCCTTGTCCAAAGGGCAGCCCCAAATGGCACTATCCCCTCCCCAAACCACCAAAGTCCTCTCTGGAGGACTGAGATTTGAAAAGCAGGGGCCTTTGCCCAAGAAGCGACCTGTGAAAACGTAAATGGGAACAGGGCAGCCCAGGAGGAGAGAAGGAAAGAGGGTGTCTACCAGCCATCCTCTGTGGACACAACCGATTTATCCACGACGACAGGCAGGTGCTGTGGTAAGGCCTGGGTTTGTTCTGGTGACACCTTCTGAAAATTCAGGTCAGAGGGCCGACTGGACCCCTTCAGAGCATAAAATAACCCCAGTAGCACTATCTGCTGGCCCCTGTACTTCAGAAACATGGAGCCCACCAGTCAAGAGCTTGGAATATAGAACCAGACGGAACTGGGTTCATAGCGTCTCTCTGCTCCTTCACATCTGTGTAGTCCCAAGGTCCTGTAAACTCTCGGAGATTCTGTTTTTTAATCCATAAACTGGAAGTAAAACCTACTTTGTTGGACTGTCGCGAAGATGAAACAAGATTATGTGCTTAAGGGACCCAGCACAAGACCTGGATTCCTTAGTGCAACTGATCCAGGCTTCTTCACCTTGGCCGCCAGGGAGCTCAGAGTCAAACATCAAGCTCAATGGAAAGCAACAAGGCAGACCCTGCCGTGGGTGCTCTTCCTCCCTTCTCTCCAAGTTCAGCATGTGTTGTTGTTTATTCTTATTTTCCTTGGATCTAAATATTTGTTCCTGTACAGGAAGTCTCCAACATATTGAACTGGTTCTGTTCCAAGAGCACACGTAAGTCCTATTTGTTTTAAGTCCAACAACGTTGTCCTAGGTACTCAATTAACGCAATCTGCTATATAATACCGTATGTATTTAACAGACCATGCTGACACCTGGTGGAGAGAAATAGTACATTAAAAAAATGCAGGTGTGCATCTTTAAAGTTTGTAACTTGAAGGTTCATGCGTAGGGGATTCACTGTATTTATATACCTTTTTAAATGTGTTCCTATTTTAAATTGCTTCCAGGCCTTTGTAAAAAGACTCAGTATATAAATAAAGAGCCCACCATCTGCCTGCCTGGCTACAACTTACTGCTGCGGACTCAGCTGAGAAATAACCAGTTTGAATCCAAAGATGACTAACATTCTTATAGCTTTGAAAGAATTCTGGGTTCACAGCAACCTTTACCCTAATCCATAGGAGGCTTGTCACCTGCCGCATCATTTGGAATTGTTTAAGGAGAGAAAGAAGAAAACCCCAGGGCCATGTCACCAACATGCCCGCAGCTGTGGCTGAAGAGTTATCCCGAGTGTCTTCTGCTCCCTGGGGAGCAAGCCTCGGCCACACCGCTGGGAAGTCATGCCTAGCTCGCTCCCTCTCGCAGGCTCTCAGAGGAGCTGAGCTCAGTAGAGGCCAGCCAGGGTCAATGTGGAGCATCGGAAAGACGAGAGCCTAGAGATGTCCCCTGCCGACATTGCCAATATGTCCTGAGGGGCGTCCCGCCGGGGGGCTGAAAATCAGGGAGCCATAGGGCTGGCAGGCCGGGGACGTGTCTCACTTTACCCGAGGTGCAGACAAGTCGAATGAGCAGAAAACACCAGCGAGGGAGTCCTGCTTTGGCTTTCTGTCAAGGAAACACAAACCAGGGCAGACAATGTCAGCATCAAGCCCTGACACACAGCCAGGCAGGGGGAATGCATCTGGCCATGGTTTGGGGGCCCAGGAGCCCACATGCCATTGCTAAAACCGGGAAGCAAAACACAGCCAAGCAAGCGAGAAGGGCCAGGGCACGGCACTCATCAAGGGGTCTCATCCCAGCACACCTGTAAACTGATGACTCTATACCTGGGCCATCCCCTGGGCCACCCACATCGTGCCCATGGGAAGCCTGTGGGTCCGCATGGCCGCTGCCACACTTCACCCTCCCCAGCCCTTGCCATCACATCAGCAAACAAGTCCGTGTGGAAAAGCAGCCTCTGCGCCCTCTTCCGGTCACACCGTGGGGCCCAAAGCTCCCCCGCTACATACTTCTCACTGTGGGGCTTCAAGGACATTAAACCCTACGGGACCCCAAAACAGCATCACTCTGCTGTGAATTCCCTGGACCCGTTGTCCCCTAAATTGCAAGACCGTCAGTTCTGTCTTCAAAGTACCGGAGACTAGAGGCCGGGGCTGACGCGGGAGGTGGCGCTCTGCAGAGTCCTGCCTCTGCTCTCACTCCCGGGGACTGCTGTCACCACCTCCTCCAGGGCCTCCCTGGCATCCGCTTTCCAACTCAGCTCATTTCCTGCTCCCTTTCTTCCGTGGAGTCATCCTATCTTCTGCTTCAGCAGGTCTCACTCTCTGTTCGGCAAGCCCAGACTCTCAGCTGCTTTACAGGCTGTCAAGATCCGTTCCACTATACTTCCTGGGGTCCACTTCACTCCACCGCTTGAGTCTCATCAGCTTCTGTAACCTCCCTCACACGACCCTCATGACCCTACGCCATTCACTCAACAAACGCTTAGAAAGCGCCCTCGAAGGGCATTGCGTGGTGCTAGGTCTTGGAGAAACAGAGGGGAACATGTCTCTGTCCTGGGCCCTCAGTGAACTGACAGCATAATGGTGGAGAGGAAAAATGGCCCCCACAACCCTGGACAAGCCCAGGCCCTCCTCTGTCAACTGGGTGTAAGCTGGTTCTGACCAGCCTATACTCAGCACACATTCTTTGTAAGTCTGTATCTAAATTCCTTTCTTGAAGACAATCCTGTCTCCCTTCCCATTCGGAGTCTTTTGAGTCGAGGAGGTTAAACCCATCCCCAGCTCCAGGAAAGGGTCCCTAATTTAGTCAGCGAGTCCCACGCCTTTGACCCAAGGAGGGACACACTCACTAATCAGAGCCAAGGAGATGCAAGAAGACTTTCCTGGGGTTTGTGGGAAAGGGGATTAGCTCTCCTTTTTCTACAAAAGCTACAGGAGCGTCTTCTCTCTCTTCCACTGGATGATATAGTAAGAAGTTGTAAGGATTCGAAGTCCAGCAACTGTTTGGAAACTACATGTCCCGAGCTGCCAGGAGCTGCCAGTATAAACTTTGGAGATGAAGCCCATATCCGGAGGGCAGGGCAGGAACCAGAAGAGTACTTGGCCTTTAGGGAGATCTTTTGAACCCTAGATCAGACTGCACCTGAATGTGGTCTAACTCCGAGTACGTCAGCTACCTGAATGAGCCCGTAAGTCCCCTTCTCAGATCAAGCCAGCCGGGAGCGTTTTATGTCACTTGCCAACAGACCCTCTCTAACTGACATGCTCACTCACAGAGGCTCGGTGGAAATTAAGTGAGAGAAAGGCACTCTGAAGTCCTCCAAAGCTCTCTGCACCCCAGGCAGTGGTATGCAGTAGGAAGTACTCAGCAGCCGCCAATCAACACATTTCACATCTTAAGGTCTGATCACCCCTGCAGAGAAACTCTCTCCAAGTCTGAGGAGTCTCTTTGAACCGGCAGTTTCTTAACAGCCGTGATCCATCCAGAACAGCTGCTGCTAAAAGCTACCAGAGACCACCGTAATCACAGAAGTCCTAGCCAACCAAAAGTTTCTGTAACGGCAGCCGAGGAAGCCACCAGAGGCCACAGTAATCACGAAAGTCATAACTGTGGGTCCCCTCAATTCCCACGGCCGTGAAGGCTCCCAGGCTGCAGGCTGGAAGGAGGTGCTTATCTGCATTGCCAGGGACTGAGCTGCAATCTCAAGACATTATTTCTGGAAACTGAAGATAATCCGGAGAAAATGATCAGAGCAGAGGAGAAATTGTTGGTGGGGGATGTCACTTAGAGAGAAATCAAGGCCTGTCAGTCTCCGGGGGGCAGAATTTCACACACATACACTCATGCAGAGAGCCAGAGATCTTTCAAGTCTACTCAAGGGTGACTGCAAAAGACATTGGATCAGTCTCTCTGGCTGAAAAGATGAACCCAGTCGGGTTGTTTCACGTGCTGGGGATGCATCTCTGAACAGATGTTGTCGACACATTGGCTTTGATCCTAAAATCAAAAATGGCTGCCCCGTTAGATCACATCTCCCTGGGGTGTCTGGTACCCGCTTTCTTCCTTTACATGGAAAGTCAGACACAGGACAGCAGTGAGGGACAGTCTCTGGCCTGAGCTCACCCCTAAATTCCAGGCACCCCAAGTGCCAGGGAAACTCTAGAACTGCTTCAAGCCACACTGGGCAAAAGGATAAGACTGGGGGTATCTCTGGGAGCCAAGAAAATCTCAGGCCCGCAATCGCGTTCCTTAAGGGGCCTTGTGGATATGGAGGCCACTTCTAAGTCTGCTCAGAGGTCCAAGCTGGCCTGGACAAAGAGGTGGTCTCCAAGTCCTCCTTCAGTCTGGCCTACCCAGGACCACCAGGCACAGCATAGGGACCCACTCCCTTGCAAGGGGAAGCCCGCTCTCCTACCCTCCGCTCCCTAGGGATCTCCCATTCCTACCCTGTCCCAACACACAAACACATGTTGACTACACCCCAGAATACAAGCCAACCTTAGTTTAATTGTAGCTATGTCACGGATGGTGTGATACACTGACCTTTGTGAAAATCCACAGGCCTCCGTAATAGGAAACTCTGAGCTTCTGCTAAGCAATTGGATTTTATATTTCTGGTGGCACTGTAAATTTTGTGGATAATATGTCCTTGCATTGGCTGCTAGGAAGTTAAAACCCAAATATGTAACAACCTCTAACATCTGCCTAAAACCCCAGGACCAGCATTTGTGTACAAGTTTTGGTCGTCCTGGATTTCTCTTATTTATGCACCCTCATTTTTTTAATCCTTTTTCTTATCAAGAAGGTACACAACACACATTTAGAGAGAGAGAGAAATACTAACTCACTCTTCTTAAAAGGAGTCCAGAAAAAGTGGGAAAAGAGAGAACAAAACAAAAAGAACAGAACTTTTAAACCATGTGTTCTTATGATACAATCTTAGTACAAAATGGGAACTATTAGGAAGCAAGACCTTGAACTTTGGAATAATTTCACCAGGTTCCCTGTTCAGAAGTCCCAAGTCGTAACCACAACTTTGCTCATCTCAAAAACAACTTTAGCTAGGTTGAACACGCAAGAGTCACTTTTGGAGTTTATTTATAAACATGGGTGATTCCTGATGGAAATTAAACATTTTGGAGACGTCAGAAAAAAATTCAGAGACTAAGTCAGAAAGTACTTGGAGGCAAGCAGACAACCAAGAAGTCGAAACCTCATGAATATGGAAAGGACACGCCTACTGGCTATGTAATGGTTATCCCACCTTCAGAGCAGGGTCTGTAGCAGGAAGCAAAATGCTGTGCAGCATAATTTTCTGACACCTGAACCAAGGTCATCCTTGGATGCACCATTCATAGGGTTTAGACCAGTTCATCAATCATAGTCAATGGCCCATTACAAGGAGAATCTCTGCATACCTAATGGCTGTGGGTGGCATTTTGGAATATGTGTCTATTCAAAGATGCATGTATGTAGGGAATCTGTGACCAAACACCTGCCATAGCCAAGCACTTCTAAGCACCTAGTGCATACAGAGCTCTGTGTCCCTGTTTCCCCCTTCATCAGATGACTCAGGTAGTCGGTGTTCTGTGTGCTCCCAGAGCTATGTTGAACATCAAGGGATGACCTAGCCTCAAAGCAGCATTGTCGTGTCTTCTGGAAAGACAAACGTTCTGCACATTCCAAGTCTCCTAAAGATCTTGATTAAAGCAATTTCTGAAAGAGGCAGCAAGACAAGGTATGCAACTGAACTAATCCCCTATCCTAGAAAAATGGTGTCCAAAGCATAGTACCTTGCCATACAGAGTTCATATTCTATTTGGAGAGATGAAATGATTAATCCCCCTATTTTTCTTCTGAGGACACTGAAGCACAGGGTTGCATGACTTAGCCAAAGTCAAATAGCTTTTTAGTAACAGAATTAGGACTCGAACCCAGGATCTATGGATATCCAGCGTTCCGCTCACTTTGTTCAAGCACCCCCCTCCCCCACTCTGGGTGTTCCAGATAATCACCAACTGCCAGCTTCCGTATCTCTCTACCCAAAGGCTCTTCTGGAACCAAGGAAGGATGCTCTGTTTACCTGCCTGGCACATCAGAAGTGCTGGGGAATTAGCGCTCCCCTGTGAGGAGTAATCTCCAGCCAACGACTGACAAGAAATGGTGCGTGAATGCCCCAGCTTCTCTCCACACTGGGAAGGATTATTCTGCAATTTCCCTGCCAGTCTTCCCTGCCCTCCTGAATTAACCACTTGCACTAAAATGCTTATCTCTAAGAACACCAGATGCACAGGCAACAAAAGCAAAAAGAGACAAATGGAACTGTGACCAACTTTAAAACTTCTGCACTGCAAAGGAAAAGTTCAGTGGAGTGAAAAGGCAACTAAGGAAACGGGAGAACGTATCTGTAAACTATATATCTGATAAGGGCAAATATCCAAAATATATAAAGAACTCCTTCGTACAACTCAACAGCAAGAGTCAACCAGAGTAAGATACTGGCAAAGGATATGAATAGCCATCTCTTCAAAGAAGACATACAAATGACTAACAAGCATACAAAAAGATCCTCAACATTACTAATTGTCAGGAAAACGGAAATCAAAACCACAGTGAGATATTACCTAACAGTCATTAGGCTAGCCCCATAAAAACACAGAAAATATCAAGTGTTGGTGAGGATGTGGAGAAATTGGAATGCTTGTGCAATGTTGGTGGGAATGTAAAATAGTGCACCCACCGTGGAAAACGGTATAGAGGTTTCTCAAAAAATTAAAAATAGAAGTACCATGTGATCCAGCAATCTTACTTCTGGGTCTGTATCCAAAAGAATTAAACATAGGATCTCCAAGAGATATGGGCATGCCCTCATTTATTGCCGCATTGTTCACGTTAACCAAGAGGTAGAAACAACCTAAGTTTCCACAGTGGAAGAATGGATAAAGAAAATCTGGTGTATATGAAGGAAGGACCCAAAAAAAAACCAGAATTATCTTTCGGAGGGTGGGCCCCTTGTAGTACACTCAGAATTTGTTCCTTTGGGTCAAACAGTCAACCAAAGCTTTCACATGGAACGCTCAAGAATGTTGCATCCCGATTTGCAGAAGAAACATCCCAAGTTGTTGCAAGCAAGTGACTGGTTCTTCCACCATGACAGCATAGCTGCTCACACCACGCTGAGTGTTGAGCGATTTGGGGCCAAAAATGGCATGACCCCCCATACCCCACCCTTCCTATTCACCCCATCTCGCCCGGAGCAAATTTTTTTGTTTCTCCAGATGACAAATAAGTCTTCAAAGGGAAATATTTTGCCAATGTGGAAGAAGTGAAACAAAAAATGACAGAAGCACTAAAAGGCATCAAAACTGACTAGTTCAAAAACTGTTTTGAGCAGCAGAGAAAAGCATCTTGATAGGTGTAGTGCATCAAACGGAGAGTACTTTGAAGGTGACTGGAGTTTAAACATATAAGAATAAGTAGATCTTTGAAATGATAAAATTATAGAGATGGTAAACAGATCAGGGCTTGCCAGGAACTGAGGGTGGAGAACAGGTGGGAGAAGGAATCTCTGAGGCTGTAAATGGGCAGCATGAGGAATTCTTGTCATGGCACTGTTCTTATCTCTCTTTTATATATTTTTATTTTTTGAGTCGAGGTCTCACTCTGTCTCTCAGGCTAGAGTGCAGTGGCATGATCATGGCCACAGCAGCCTCAACCCTTCCAAGTAGCTGGGACTACAGATGTGCGCCACCAAGCCCCACTGATTTTTTTTTTTGTAGAGATGAGATCTCACTGTGTTGCCCAGGCTGGTCTCAAACTCCTGGGATCAAGCAATCTTTTCACCATAGCCTCCCAAAGTGCTGGGATTATAAGCACAAACCACTGCACCCAACTATTTTTTTTTTAACTGAAGAAAACCCTGTGTTTTTTGTTTGTTTCCGTTCTGTGCCTCAGCTGAGTTGGTGGTCACAGGAATCCACAGATGTGGAAACAATCACATAAACAGATAAAACTGGTGATATCTAAATAAAGTTAGCAGATTGCATTAATGTCAGTTTCCTCTACAATACTTATGGTTTTTGTTTTGTTTTGTTTTGTTTTTTGAGTCGGAGTCTCACTCTGTTGCCCAGGCTGGAGTGCAGTGGCACGCTCACAGCAACTGCAGCCTCCACCTGTTGTGTTCAGGCGATCCTCCCACTTCAGTCTTCCAAGTAGCTGGAACTACAGGCATGCACCACCACGCCTGACTAATTTTTTTATTTACTGTGGAGGTGAGGTCTCACCATGTTGCCCAGGGTGGTCTCAAACCCGTGATCTCAGGCAATCTTCTTGCCTCTGCCTCCCAAAGTGCTGGGATTACAGGCGTGAGCCACTGTACCTGGCACCTCTACAATCTTTGATATAATTTTATTTTTTACGGCCGGCCTCCCAAAGTGCTAAGATTACAGGTATGAGCTACCATGACCAACTCAGGTTTATTATTTTTAACGAGTTAATAAATATTTTCTAAATTTCTCAGTTTAGGGGCAGGTGCAGTGTTAGTTTCAGAGGGTAGAGTTAACTATCTACATCAAAATTATTTTTTATTTTTTAAGAACTAGGGTCTCACCCTGCCACCCAGGCTGGAGTGCACTGCTCACTGCAGCCTCTCTCTCCTAGGCTCAAGTGAAGGCTGCCTCAGTCTCCAGGTATCTGGGACTACAGGCACCCACCAGCATATCTGGCTTTTTTTTTAGAGATGAGTCTCTTGCTCAGGTACTGAGGCTGGTCTTGAACTCCTGGCCAAAAAAAAAAAGAAAGAAAGAAGTACATCATTTTTATAAATAAATTCTGGATATTTTTGTCTCCCCCCTCATATATACACAGTGGCCAATCTATTATTCAGCCTTCAAAAAGAAGGAAATCCTGTCATATGCTACATCTTGGATGACCTTTGGGGACATTATGCTGGGTGAAATAAGCCAGTCACCAAAGGACAAATACCGCACGATTTCACTTGTATGAGGGATCTGAAATAGGCAAACTCTCAAAAGCAGAAAGTCAAAGGGTAATTGCCGACGGCTGGCGGGGAGGGGGAAAAGGCAAGTTGTTCAGTGAGCGTAAGCTTTGTAAGTGGGAAAAGTTCTAGGAGCTTTGTAAACTTTGTACGTTGGAAAAGTTCTACAAGTGCATATAGTTAACATGACTGTACTGTATACTTAACAATGTTTAATACGGTACAATCGATACAATTGGTTTTTTACCACACACACAAAAATAATCAATTGAGAGAGCTTATAGGCAAGAAACAACTGGAAAATATCAATAACAGGCAGGCAAAATGGTGAAGTGGCCAGAACGTGAGTTTTGCAGTGAGTGGAGCCAGCTCTGCCCTGACCCACTGCTGAGTCGCCATTGACTTGGAGATTCCTGTCCTGTCCTTGTCCCGCAGAATTCGGGACACTGGATGCTTTCTAGTGGGAAACTGACTTCTGCAGAGTAAGTCAGGGAAAGAGTCTCTCCTGGAGGAGGTAAATTGAATTCCGTCTTGGCTGTCTTCCTACAGTGATGGAATTGCAAAAGAAAACAGCTTTGTTCCTGCGGCAAGCCACAGATCTCTGCTTGGATAAGTGCATGAGAGCTCAACCCAATGACATCCTGGGCAGGCTTTTCCAGGCCACCTCCCTCGGACGTGTGACTCAGAGGACACCTGCTCACCAGGCACTGGGCCTTTGGCGAACCTCCCTTTCCTTCGCGATCCCCACAGGTGATTCTCAGAAGCCCACTGGTATCATCAGCCAAGGGGCCTTCACAAATGCTGAAAGTCAAGGACTGGAGTCAGCGGAGGGGACCCTACGGGGATGGAAGGGCAGTGGGAGGGCAGGAGAGGTCAGCTGAATTCTGGAGGCCCCGTGGGGAAGAGCCCTAGGCGAGGGAGAATGGATGAACACTCCTGACCATACCGTTGTGTTTAGGGAGTCCAGAGTGGTCCTCAGTGTGCTGGTCACTCCCTTCCTCTCTCTCTCGGCTCTGCCTCCGAGTTCCTTGGGGTCCCAGGCTGTCTTCTTTACCACTGGACACGTTGCCCTCCGTAACAAGCACTCAGCAGGCACTTGGCCAGGCTGTGCTGAGCAAATTCCTTCAGGGTCAGGCTCAGAGACTCCAAAGCATATTGGCACAGAGATGGGCCACCGCCTCCACATGGCTGGAGTGTGACTCGGCCCGGCCCACTTCACCATAAATCCTTCTGTTGAACTCGCAGCCTTGAACAGCACTTGGCATGGGAAGGTGGAACGTGTTCATCCAAGGTCTAGGCTAATGGGGTCTAACAAGCACAACCTTGGGCTCCCCTTCCCGTGACCACTCCGCCGGCCTGATAATGGCAATTTATGTGGCAGCAAAAGCGCCACGAATCAGGTTTGCTGAGTTTAAAGAAAACCCTCACAGGTCAGACCCCTACGAAAACGTGGCTTCCCCTGGTGAGCCGCACCACAGAAAGCTGGGGACGAAAAGTCCTGTTCAAAGAGTTCGTCCCACCCGTGCTTCGTGCTCTCTGGGGGCGGGCAGGGGTGGGAGGCAGGGGACACAGGGACCAGGCGTCCAGGCTGCTTGTCTATGGGGTCCGCCTTGCACAGCCAGAGTGCCACGCAGGGGGCTTCCAGCTGCAATGGGCAGATAAAAACCGGTATTCAAAGCTCACACTGTGGCTGCTTTTGCAGACAGTGCGTTCCATTCACATTACAGGATGGTAGGGCGGAACTCTTTCTGCTTCCATTTTACTTGAGCACAAGACAGTAGCTATCCAACACTGAAGTGTCTGTGAGACAGATCCCCGAAAGGCAAGATTTATAATCGTTTGATGGAGAGCCCTCTCGCCCTCTCTGTGAAAACAAAAAGGGATCCTATCTTTGGAACAGGCTGTGCGGTGAAGCCCACCTGCTGCTACAGGGCTTCCTGGCGAGCTCAGACCGTGGCCCCCACGGCTGGAGCGGGGAGTGCTGGGCTCCGACTCCCAACTGGGAAACCAACCCAGAGGGCCAAGGGGATGAGAAGTGCACTCAGCAAAGGGTGCGTCAGTGTTTCCCATGAGGCAGATGTAGGCCCCGAGGGAGAGAAAGCCAGTGTGGAGATGTCTTAGGGTCAACGGGGTTGACGAGAGGGCCAGAGGGATGTCTGCAGCAAGAAGTCAGGGTAAGGCTGCCTTCCTCGGGTTGCCAGAGGTGTCTCAAGGCACTACCCAGAAGAAAGAAGCACGGGCCTGCTCCAAAGGACTGCAGTCCGGGGATCCTCCAGGGAAGCTCTGCAGAGCCTTCCAAACCCAGCATGAGAGACGCAGTCCGCTCTCCACAACCCAGGGAGTGAAAGCCAGCTCTCAGCAGAGCGGCAGAGCGAGACGGGTCCTCCCTCTGCCATCACCTCCGCCGTCCTGCAGAGGTAGAGAAACCAAGAGAAAGCCACTCATGTTCCCTTGGCCAAGCTGAGAGAGAGCTGAGTGCATGCGGCCAAAATTGCCTTAATATCTTGGACTGGACATTCTAATTACTGAACCAAGACCTGGACTCCATACCAAGAGTGGACAGAGAAGCCACGGCAAGACAAAATCTCACTCAGGGCAGAGTTACCACCACTGAGTGACCTTGAAAGAGGAGCGGGGAACGAAATTAAAGCTGTATTTGGTCCCAGCCCACCAGCCAGGCATTTCACACTCTGGTTATAATATTAGTGGGGCTCAATCTCTGACCCCCTTGCAGAGACCAAGAGCAGAGAGATGTACTCCAGTCTTCTCCCTTTCTCCTAGGAATACAAACCTACCAAGGACAAGGATGCTGCCAGGCCACATCCCAGGCTCTGCAGGGCTGGTGGAGTCAGGCGACTAGGTTCTTGTCGGGAGAGGTGAACAACAGCAATGCGTGCAGCCTCCTGGGTTGTCCTGTGAACACTGGCCTGGATTCATTCACACTCTGTCTCCCTCTCCTTCTCACTAACAAGTCCCTGAGCCAGGAGCTGGACAGAATTAGGTCCCTGAATGACTTCATGGAGTGCAGCTGGCCTCCCCATCCCCAGGTCCATTATGGGAGAAAGAAATAACGTGTCTCTGTTTTTGAGACATTGTGTTGTGGGTTTCTTCAGTAGGGCGGCTTCTAGGGAGAGCCTATAAAATCTAGAGGATCTGTTAGATAGCACATCAGTGAGCCGTTGGATTCGCAAAGGAAGGCACAGCTGATAGAGACTGCAAAATTGCTCTGCCTAATAAATAGAAGGTTTGGGGGCCACTGCTAAAAATGGAAAGTTGTGGTAGGCAGAGGGGGTACCCAAACATAGTAGTAGTTAGATTTGAGTAGCTGGAAAGGCCGAAGAGTTTTGTTCTTTTCTTATAGAAAAAGAAGGCTGGCCAGGCTCGGTGGCTCAGCCTGTAATCCCAGCACTTTGGGAGGCCGAGGCGAGTGGATTGCCTGAGCCCATGGGTTCGAGACCAGCCCGGGCAACTTGGCGAGACCTCGTCTCTACAATAAATCAAAAATTAGCCAGGTGTGGTAGTGCGTGCCTGTAGTTCCAGCTCCTTGGAAGGCTGAGGTGGAAGGATCGCTAGAGCCCAGCAGATCGACGCTGGGGTGGCCGTGAGTATGCCTCTGCATTCCAGCCTGGGTGATGGAATGAGACTCCAACTCAAAAAAAAGAAAAGAAAAAGAAAACTAATATTCGGATTTAACTTACCACTCTATGAAGCTGGGTATAACCTCCCTCACTATTACCTCTGAGTTTTCAAAAGAAGTCTACCTCACAGAGCCGCTTCCTATATGGGATTGTTTTGTTTTGCCTATGCTACACTGATAATTTTCAAATTTATTCATGATGACTTTTTTACATATATATGAGGGAAAATAGCAATGAGGCTCCATGTAGCTATCACCCAGCTTCAACAATTGTCAACTCAACTCATGACCAAACTCGCTTCCTCTCTACACCCATCCATTTTTCTTTCTAGATGATATGGAAACCAATCCTTGATGGAAGTACTTGACACCACTTATGAAGATTTGCCAAAGCACATCATGTCAGAATTCAGTCAATCCTTTCAGTGATTTGATTTCTTTTGGCAAGACTACATTATAAGTGTTGAAAACTTCCATCAGGAGAAATAGAACATCCAACTCTTTCTCACATCATGATATCGATACCATTGGTGATCATTGCCTGCATCCAGTATTTCATTAGGAGTTGCAAAATAATAATAATCTAATTTTATTAGTCCTTCCCTCTCTACTAGCTTCTATAAAAAGAAACTTCCCCTGGTCAATTATCTGATCACCCTGAGGCACAGTTAATATGATAAGGGCAGGTTAAAGCATTATTACTTTCCTTTTATTTGCCATCTCTATTTTTTTTAATCTTTTATAAATTTTATTTGGCATAACCTGCTTAAATAATTCTTTCTCTGAACTAGTCGAGATTATAGTTTTGTTTTGTTTTTTAATTTTTTATTTTAAAGATGTGGGGTACAACTCAGTGTTTGCCAACTTTCAAAATAATGCATGGGTTATCTAGCCCAAAATTGACAAATGAGGTTTACTATTATTATCATTATGAACGTATTTAATGTGTTCAATATAGTCCAGTTATTATTCTTATTAACAGTCAAATGGTCATATATTGAAGAGTAGAAGCCATTTTGACATGACCCAGTAGTCTTGGAGAGTTTCCTTGTCTGAAAGACAATCAATCAGACAGATCTGTTTCTCATGTTTGGGTCAATGCCGGGGCAGAATAATGAGGGATTTTCAAAAAACACAGCATAAAATGATAATTTGACAAAGACAAAGACTTGGCCAAAGTAACTAGAAACAAGTGTAAACAAGAATTCACAGAAACCTTGGTGAAGGCATTTGACTTCCTACCTACATAAGAGCCCATCTTATCTAGATAATACAAGAGAAAATGTCCATCTCCAACATCTGGTTTATGTAGCACAGTTGTGGCAGTGGTGATATTTTTTTTCAACTTTTGTTCATCCATCCTTCTTACCAGTGCCTTTACCCTGTCACAAACTTAAGTTCTCACCAACGCAAATTCTATGGCTAACCTCTCCTGCAGAAAGCATTTAGTACAACTCATTCTCAGTGAAGTGCATACATGTTAATCCTACCGTTTTACATCTTGCTTAATTGGCTTGACTCTACTAAAATGTCAGAATAATAATAAACCTTCCAGTAAACAAGATTTTCAAAGCAGCCTGGAAAAGTAGTGAAGCTAAGAGTCATTCCTCCAAGATTCTGTTCTAGGATTGCCAGTGATTAGCTGTGTATCCTAGAAAGACACTTTCCTGCTTTGGGCTTCAGTTTCCTCAAATCTTAAAGGGATTGCAGTCATAGTGTCAAAGGTCTTTTTCACTTGGAACCTCCTGTGATGTAGGTAAAAAGACTTTGAGAGGTTGAAAAGCATTATGTAAGTAAAAAGACACCCATTTGGGGCTTTTTTTTCTTTAAGGTCTGTTATTGGAAAATTTAGAAAGGAATATTTGGGTAACCTAGGAAGAATTTTTTTTAATCTAAGTTGGAATTATTTGACAGATATTATTTGCATGGTCCATTAACATGCAAAAGTCTCTTAAGATGTGGACTTAGCCAGTCGAGATGGCTCACATCCGTAATCTCAGTACTTTGGGAGGCAGAGGTGAGAGGATTGCCTGAGCCTACGGGTTCAAGACAAACCTGGGCAACATGGCAAGACCTCACCTCTACAATAAAACAAAAAGTTAGCTGGGTGTAGTGGTGTGCACCTGTAGTCCCAGATACTTGGAAGGCTAAGATGAAAGGATCACCTGAATCCAGCAGGTTGAGGCTGCAGTGGCAGCGAGCAAGCCACTGCACCCCAGCCCGGGTGACAGAGTGAGACTCCAACCCCCCCAAAAAAAGGGATGCCGATTTGCTCAATGGAAGCACTGTAGAAAGGCATAAGGAGAACTTGTGATTATGTAATTAATTGTTTCCTATCACTTGGGCCTTCCTAATAATATTTCAGTTCTCTGAATTGTCTCTTATCATCAGAAATCAAGCAGAAAAGTGTTGGTATTTTTTCAGAAACAAATTATAGCAGCTGACCATCCATTAGCCCCTTTCTCCAGGGCTTTCCCAGAAACAGGCCACTCTATAAATCATTTAGGTAGTATTCATTGTTCTCCACCAGAGTTCTCAACCCTGGATCCCCCTGGAAATGGAGAAGAAATGTATCTTACATCGATGAGCTTACAGCCCAGTGGGAGGTAGAAGATAAATGAATGCACAGGACCTAGCAGCAAACAAAACAAGAAGGGTTGGACTGAAATTGTAAGTCCGGGCTTCAGAGAAAGGAGTGATCACAGAGGACCTGGAAGCCAAGGCAAGCTCCATGAAGATGTGAATAAAAGCCAGGACCCTTTTTTATCTTCTCTCAAATAGGAAACATCTATTTTCCTGTCACCATACATGATCAGGTGGGAAACAACAGTACCAAGAAAGTTTTCTCAGAAACCTACACCTAAGAGAGAAACACTATTAGTAGGTCAGAATTCGTCCACACACCCATGGAAGATTCTGTTAGCGGCCTACTAACTCATTCACCCTCCCTTCTATCTCTGTTTTTAACTAAACTTGACAAAATTTTAAGCGTAACTTGCAGGGTTATTAACTATAAGTACCATGTTATCAGCAGATATCTAGAACTTATTCAACCTGCACGACTGAAACTCTATACCCACTGAATAGCAATTTCCCTTTCCCCATCTCCTTACTCCTGGCAACATTCTGCTTTCCGCTTCAATGACTTTGACTTCAATGATATGATACCTCATATATGTGGAATTATGTACCATTTGACCTTCTATGACTGGGTTCTTTCACTCAGCACAGTGTTGTGAAGGTCTACCCAGGTGGCATACGACAAGATTTATTTCTTTGTATGACTTTATCCATGGACTTATCAATAGATATTAAAATTATTCTACATCTTGGCTACTGTGAACAATGCTGCAGTGAATATAGGAGTGCAGATATCTCTTCAAGATTCTGGTTTCAATTATTTTGATAAATAACCAGAAATGAGATTGCTGAATGATACAGTAGTTCTAATTTTAATTTTTTTGAGGAAACTCCAACCTGTTTTCCACAGTGGGTGCACCATTTTATAGCTGCATCAACAGACACAAGGGTTCCAATTTCTCCACATTCTCACCAACACTTATTATCTTTTTTCATTATAGTGATCTTAATAGATATAAGGTGATATCTTATTGTGTTTTTAATTTGCATTTCTCAGAAGATTAGTAGTGCTGAACAGCTTTATCATATGCATGTTGGTCATTTGTATGTCTTCTTTGGACAAATGTCTATTCAAGTATTTTGTCCACTTTTAGTTTTTCTTTTTTGCTATTGAGTTGTTGGAGCTCCTTATACATTTGAAATATTAATATTTTATTAGACATACAGTGTGCTCTTCTGCTCCATAGATTGTCTTTTCACTCAGATTATTTCCTTTGCTGTGCAGAAACTTTTTAGTTTGATACAGTCCTGTTGGGAGCCGGCCGTGGAGGCCTGCCTGAGCATTAGGGATCCAGGCAGACTGCAGACCCTGAGACCACTAGGACGAGTTCAGGAGCTGAAGGCCCATTGCCTCTTCCCTTCTTTGCTGTTTTGGCACATTCACTAGCAGAGACTTTGATGATCTAAGCATGAAGTTCTGAGAGTATGACAGGCATGGCTTACTACTTTAGGAGTCCATTGTTCCCGATTCTCACAGACTGCAGTTTCAGCTTTAAACAACATAATTCAAACTCAGGTCACATTTGGGAGCCTTTAATATGGGACAAGCTTCTTTAAAGATTTAATAGTATATTTGTAGAATTAGTATATACATACAAAGTGCTGTTTCAACCTTAATAATACAGATAAACATCTAGAGCTACTAGAAACGGCCCAGCACAAGCTTTGGGCTGGGCCACATTCCTAAAGGCCCAGCACGAGCTTTGGGCTGGGCCACATTCCTTAGGAATTGGTTTGGGCTATAATTAAGAGTTTCTATAGTGTAGGTAAAATTAGTGTAAAATAGAGAGGAATTGGGATTTAGGTTGGTTATTAGGTATTGCGTATGCATAGGTTTTAAAAGTTATTGATTAGAATATTATGATATTAGAATTGTTGTACTGCTTTTGAAAAATATTAACCAAGCATAAGGAACAGTGAAATAGTTCCTCATTCCTCATGCTTGGAGAAACACCTGGTGGGTGGGGGATGCCCCTCATCCACCTGGTTCTATGTTAATGTAAATGTCTTGTGATTTAATTGGGATTGCCCTTCCTCTTACTCCAGGAAACACCTGGTGGGTGAGGGATGCCCCTCATTCACCTGGCTTTGTTTCCCTGTAAAGGTTTTGTGATTTAATTAAGATTGTTCTTCCTCAGGCCCGAGGAAACACCTGGTGGGGGGGGGCGCCCCTCCTGCCCCTGGCTTGTGTTCACATGGAAGACTTGTAAGACTGCCTGTGTAAAATTTGGGATAAATACAAGCTGTAAACCCCCAATAAACGGCTTCTGGTCAATCCGCTGAACAGATGTCCACTTTCTTTCTTTCTCTTTATAGCTATCCCTTCTTCTTTCTTTCTTTTAATATCTATCCTTATAGAAACGCTGACGCCATCACACCTTCCAAGGGACCTGGCCCCCCAAACAATCCCATTTCTCTATTTTTGCTTTTGTTGATTTTGATGTTCTGTCTAAGAAGTCATTACTAAGACCAGAGTCAAGACGTTTTTCCTTTGTTTTCTTCTCAAGAGTATTACAATTTCAAGTCTTACATTTAATCCATTTTAGTTGATTCGGTGTATGGTGTAAGATAAGGGTCCAATTTCATTCTTTGGCATGTGGCTATACAGTTTTTCCACCACTACTTGTTGAAGATACTATACTTTTCCCACTGAATCTTCTTGGCACCCTTGTCAAAGATCAATTGACTTTGGGATCTATGGCATGGGAGAGCAAACCATATATTTGATGGGGTATTAATAACCCAAATATACAAGGAACGCCAACAAATCAGTAGAAAAAAAATGTTTGAGCATTAAGAGTTCAAATGACTTCAAAATTCCCTTCTCAGCCTCAGAGGATAAATATGAATGAGTATTATTCATCCTGGTAATTCCATTGTTAGTACCAAAGACTGGTTAAGCTTGGACTTATGATCCAACCGTAGTTAATTAGCAGAAGTGAAGTTTGCTAGAACCTTTACTAAGAAGTTCATTTTCTTAATAAAAGAGAAACACAAGAAGAGATGGCCTTTCTGACTTTGGACATTGTCACGTGAGAAAAGTAAACTTGAAGAAAAGCTGCCTTTAAAAAAAGTCAAAAGAATTTCTAAACAGAAAGCAAAGAGTCTTGACATTCTAAGTTGACAAATTAGCAACCATGGAAACAGCCACACTCTGACTTCCTGTCATGCAGCACAATAAACTTTTCTTTATGTTTAAGGCACTTTTAATTAGGTGTCTTGTTATTTGCTGCAGCAAACAAACTGAACACCCAAGTCTTCTATATATAAATATATAGGATTACACATAAATGAGAATATACCACATAAGGTGCCTTGTGATCTACCTTGTTTCATTTATCAATATGCCATGGGAGTCTTTCCATATTATAATAGAAAGCCTTCCTCATCATATACATCTGAAATGGTGCAATAAGTGTGCTCCAAACCAATGGCTCTCATTCCAAGTCAGAGAAAGACGGAGTAAACACACTCTGCCATGTATTTTCCATTGAATGAAGTTATAAACCCTGGAAAAAAATGCCAGGAGCAGTTATTTGAGGACTGTAAAAAGTAAATAGCAACAGTGGAATTAAGAAATATCATCATTCAAATTATTATAAAATTGATGGTAAGTTTTCTATTTTTCCTCCAGTTTCCCCTGGCCTGTAGTCAAGGCAGTCCAAAATCCAGAAGTGGGAGTCAGGACATGGACAGGGAGAGTCCTCTAGTTCTGGCTGAAAACGCTGGAAAAAATCCCCTAATGCCCAGAAACAGTGGGTAAATCTCCCATATCCCAGGCACAAGGGAATCCTGTAGCCGCAGAAGCAGTGACAGAGGTGGGCGGCAACAAGGTTCCGCAATTATCTAAACTCTCCAGTCGGGGAACTTGTCTCTTTTCAGAGACACTGTGGGCAAAAGAGGACAGGGAACCAGAATGCCCCAGAGAAATCACAGACAGGGACCGGCTCAAAATGGCGCACCCTCGAGCCACATGCCTGGATCTGATCTTGAACAGCCAACAGAAGACTTGAGAACAGCGCTAAAAAATAGACCACCACCCGCATCTCAAACTGGCAACTGAACGTGTGGAATAGACATAAATAGCATTCCAAAGGTTTTGAAAATGAACCTGAAATTGAAACCATATTCTACAGCAACCTGGTCAGCACTTGCCTCCAACCAGCTTGCTGGCCTACTAAAATAAAAATACCAACATTTTCCATAGGATTTAAATAAGACCCAGAGTTTCATAACACACAATATTCAAAACATTCAGGACATGATCCAAAATTACTCAGCACTTAGAGAACCAGGAAAATTTCAATTTGTATGGAAAAAGACAAACAACAGATGCCAGCACCAGATGACACAGATGTTCGAATTATCTGACACAGATTTTAGAAGAGCTATTAGAAAAATGCTCCAAAAAGTAATGGTTAACACTCCTGAAATGAAAAGGTAGCAAGTCTCAGCAGAGAAATCAATGATACAAAAAAGAATCCAATGGAAATTTTACATCAGAAAAAATATAATAACCAAAATAAAGAGCTCATTAGATAGGCTTCAAAGCAAAATAGAAATGGCAGAGAAAAAAAAATCAGTGAACTTCAAGAAAAGTCAATCGAAATTTTTCAATCTGAACAATGGGGGGGTTGGGAGGAGATTAGGGAAAAAAGAAAAAAAAAAAGGAGTATAAGAGATCTATGGATAGGTCAAACTTTAATGTCACCAAAGTCGCAGAAGGAAAAAGTATGATTCTGGGGAAAAAAAATTTTTTTTGAAGAAATAATGTCTGAAAGCTTTCTAAGTTTGGCAAGGAACATAAACCTACAGATTCAAAAAGCTCAGCAAACCCAAAAGGATCCAGACTCAGACACATTATCGTCAAACTCTTGAAAAACTAAAGACAAATGTATGAAATGTGAAAGCAGCTACAGAAAAATGAGGCATTCGTTATGGGGAGCAACAATCCAAATGACTGCAAGCTTCTCATCGGAATCTGTGAAGGCCAGCGAAGTAGAAAGCCATTTTTAAGCTGCTAAAATAAAAGAACTGTCGAGCCAAAATTCTTTATACAGTAAAAATACCCTTTAGGAATGAAAATGTAGTATTAATCTATCCTCAGATGGAGGGGGCTGTTGTTAGAATGTATGTATCCCTCCAAAGTGCATTTGTTGGAACTTAACTCCCAAGTTGATGGTATTTAGAGGTGGGGCCCTTGGGATACGATGAGGCAATGGGGAATGCACCCTTGTGCATTCCTTTCTCTCCCCTTCTGACTCTTCCACCTTGTGAGGACACAATGTTCCTCCTCTCTGGAGGACCTCGCAGTAAGGTCCTCTCCTGGAAGCAGAAAGCCCTCACCAGACACTAAATCCCCAGCACCTCGATCTTGGACTTACCTGCTTCCAGAACTGCAATAAATAAATATCCATTACATGAATTACCCAGTCTTAGGTCTTCTGTCATATAAACCCAAACAAACCAACTTAAAGGGAAACTAAGATTTTTGCCAACAGACCTTCTCCGAAAGAACTGTTGAAGGAAGTTCTTCAGAAAGAAGCAAAATGAAACCAGAAGTAAGCTTAAAATGCCAGGAGTAAAGGAAAAGCAAGAGGGATGGTAAATTTCTGAGCAAACGTAATAGACTATTCTTCCCTCTGCAGTTCTTTAAAATACATTTGAGGGTTATGAAGAAAAAACATATAGCATTAGCTGATGAGTTTTTAATGTAAGTAAATTTAGCGCATAATGCAATTACTACATAACAGGAGGGTAAAAGGAGTTATGTAGGGGTAAGATCAATACATTTCACTTGAAGTTGTAAAGCATTGATTCTAAGTAATCAGTTCAATCAGTAATCAATATAGAGTAATCAAAATTACTTTCACAGTAATTCCTAACTCTGAAAAGTTAAGCATGGACATAGGACAAATACTAAAATACATTTACTTACTCATTGATTTATTTGTGTTTCTATGCATGTACGTCGTCAAAAACACAGTAGTAAAATGAAATATCAAAAAATATTCAAATAGCCCAAAAAAGGCAGAAAAGGACAAACAGAGGAACAAAAAATAGAGGAAACAGCCGGGCTCGGTGGCTCAGCCTGGCATCCCACGCCTTCAGAAGGCTGAGGTGAGTGGATTGCCTGAGCCCGCGGGTTCGAGACCCGCCTGGACAGCGAGACCTCATCTCTACAATCAATCAAAAATCAGCCGGGCGTGGTAGCGCGTGCCTGTAATTCCGGCCACTCGGAAAGCTGAGGCGGAAGGATCGCCGGATCCAGCAGGTCGAGGCTGCGGTGGCCGGGAGCGGCCGCTGCACTCCAGTCTGGGCGACAGTGAGACTCCAACTCAAAAAAAAAAAAAAAAATAGAGGAAACAAACAGAAAACAAATAATAAAATGACAGACCTAAATCCAAATATATCAATAATTACACTAAATCATAAATAGTCTTACCAAGGAATTAACAAACTATTTTCTTTTTTTTGTTTGTTTGAGTTGGAGTCTCACTCGGTCACCCAGACTGGAGTGCAGTGGCCGCTCCCAGCCACTGCAGCCTCGACCTGCTGGGCTCCGGCGATCCTTCTGCTTCAGCCTTCCCAGTAGCTGGAACTACAGGCATGCGCTACCACACCCAACTGATTTTTTGATTTATTGTAGAGATGTGGTCTCGACAAGTTGCCCAGACGGGTCTCAAACCCATGGGCTCAGGCAATCCACTCTCCTCAGGCTCCCAAAGCACGGGATTACAAGCTAAGCCACCAAGCCCGACAACAAACTATTTTCTATAAAGGGCTAGACAATAAATATTTTCAGCTTTCAGATCATATGGTCTCTGTTGCAATCACTCTACTCTGCTATTGTAGCATTAAAGCATGTGTAAATAATACAAAAATATTCAGGCATGGACAGATTTGGCCCATGGACTATAAAATGCCAATGTCTGATCTAAACACATCGAACAAAAAAAGACTATCAAAATGGAAAAAAGCTTTTTAAAGATCAAACTATATGCTGTTTTAAGAAGCTGACTTCTACAGTGTGGCAATTTCGGAAAGAACTAGACATTGACACTCCATATGACCCAGCAATCCTCCTATTCGGAATATACCCGGAGGAACTCAAGTCATTCTACAAAAAAGATACCTGCACACACACATGTTTGTTGTAGCTCTGTTCACAACAGCAAAAACATGGAACCAACCATGCTGCCCATGGAAACTGGACTGGATTAAAAAAATAAATGTGGAACATATACACAATGGAATATTATGCAGTCATAAAGAAGGACAAACATATGGACTTTGCAGCAACTTGGATATATTTAGAGTCAATCATACTCAGTGATCTATCACAGAAACAGAGAACAGAGTACCGTATGTTCTCACTCATAAACGGGCCTTGAACAATTATCATAACACTGTAAGAAAGGGATCGGCAGAGGGAAACTGCCATGGGGGGTGGAATTGGCAGTAGTGGTAATCTGCTGGGGGAGGAAACAGCACACCTCGTCCACAAGGGCATAATGAACATTTGTATACCTCACCTTGAATTGTACCACACATCTTCAAAATAAAAAATAAAAATACAGAAAAGAAACTGACTTCTAATATAATGTCAATAGTTTTTAAAAAATGGAAAAAGATATTCCATGAAAACTCTAATAAAAAGAAGTTAGAGTGGCTATAACAATATCAAAACATACTTCAGAGCAAAAAAATTATGGTAGACATATAACAACAAAAAGGGTCAATTTACCAAGAAGACATAAGAATTCTAAATGAATAAGCTCCTAACAACAGAGTTTCAAAATACATGAAACAAAAACTGACAGAACTAAAAAAAAAAAAAAAGAAAGAAACAGACAAATCCACAATTATAGTTGAAGTATATTGGTTATCCATTGCTGGGTAACAAACTATTACAAATTTAGAGGCTTAAAACAATGCACAGTGATCATCCCACAGTTTCTGTGAGTTGAGTCTGGGCATGGTTTGGTTGGTCCTGTACTTCGAGTCTTGTAAGGCTACAATCAAGGTATCAGCCAGGACTGAGGTCTTAACTAGGAAAGCTTAACTAGGGAAGTTTAACTAGGGAAGCTTCTGCGACTGAGCTCCCTTACATTGTTGGTAGAATTCATTTTCCTATGGCTGTAGGACTGGAAGTCCCGGATTCTTGCTGGTGCTCAGCTTCCATCAACTCCCAGAAACTACCCACAGTTTCTGGCTGCATGGACCTTCGACTATGGCTGTTTATTCCTTCAAGGCCAGCAAATGAGAGTCTCTAGCGTGACTCAGCTAGGAATATGGACTTATGTAGTGCAACATAATCATGGAAGTAACATCTATCCCTTTGCTATATTCTGTTCATCAGAAGCAAATCATAGTCCCGGTCATATCAAGGGGAGAGGATTATGCAAGAGTGTGACTACCAGGAAGCAGAAATCACTGGGCACCACCCTAGAGTCTGTCCTTTACAGAATCTTCCATACTCCTAACTCAATGATTAATACAACTAGTACATAGGTTATCATCAAATATAGAGAAGAACTAAACAACAGTTTCAACCAGTTGGTTCTAACTGATATAAATAGAAGACTTCATCCAACAACAGCAGAATAGACATTTTTCTCAGGTACACCAATACATACCACATTCTGGGTCATAAAACAAATTTTAACAATTTTTTTTAATTACAATCATACCTAAACTGCTATCTGAAAATAATACAATTAAACTAGAATCAATAATAAATAACTGGAAAAACTTGGAAATTAAAAAAAAAACATGGATAAAGGACTTTGGCAAAGTCTCAGGATATATAATAAATGTGCAAAAGACAATCACACTTCTTTGCATCAGTAATAAACAAACAGAAACCCAAATAAAAAGCACAACTCCATTCACAATGGCCACAAAAAAAATGAAATACCTTGGCATCTTCCTAACCAGAAACCTGAAAGACCTTTACAATGAAAACTACAAAACACTGCTCAAAGAAATCAAAGATGACACAAACAAGTGGAAAAATATCCCATGCTCATGGATTGGAAAAATCAACATTGTGAAGATGTCCATCTTACCTAAGGCAATCTACAGTTTTAACGCAATACCCATCAAATTACCAGCAACATTCTTCTCAGGCCTAGAAAAAACAACACAGGAATTCATATGGAAACACAAATGACCAAGAATAACCAGAACAATCCTCAGCAAAAAAAAACAAAGGAGGCAGTATCACATTACCAGGTTTCAAGTTTTACTATAAAACTACAATAATCAAAACAGCTTGGTATTGGTACAGGAACAAGCATATAGATCAATGGAATAGAATTGAGATTCCAGAAGCAAAACCTCAATTTCTCAACCAACTCATCTTCGACAAAGCCTCTACCACCCACCACTGGGGAGAGGAGAACCTATTCAGTAAACAGTGCTGGGAAAACTGGCTGACCACATGCAGAAGATTGAAACAGGACCCCTATCTATCCCCATGCACAAAAATTAACTCTGAATGGATCAGAGACCTAAATGTAAAACCTCAAACCATAAGAACCTTAGAAAATGAAGGACATATCCTCATGGAAATTGGAACTGGCATCCAATTCCTGAACAAAACCCGAAACCCACAGTCCATAAGAGAGAAGATAGACAAGTGGGACCTCATTAAACTGACAAGCTTCTGCAAAGCCAAAGAAACCATCAAGAGAGTAGGGAGACAGCCTACAGACTGGGAAAAAGTATTTGCCAACTCCAGGTCTGACAAAGGCTTAACATCTTGGATCTACAAGGAACTCAAACGTGCTGAAAAGAAAAAAACAAATAACCCCATTATAAAATGGACAAAAGATATAAACAGACACTTCTCAAAGGAAGACATCCAAGCAGCCAACAGGCACGTGAAAAAATGTTCAACCTCACTAATCATCAGGGAGATGCAAATCAAAATCACACTGAGATACCACCTAACTCCAATCAGAATGGCAATTATCAGTAACTCAAAAAATAACAGTTGCTGAAGAGGGTGTGGTGAAAAGGGAACACTTCTACACTGTTGGTGGGAGTGCAAACTAGTGCAACCTCCGTGGAAAGCAGTGTGGCGATTCCTAAAAGGTCTAAATATTGACCTTCCATATGACCCTGCAATCCCCCTACTGGGAATATACCCTGAAGAACTCAAATCACTCTATAAAAAAGATACCTGCACACGTATGTTTATCGCAGCATTGTTCACAATAGCAAGAACCTGGAAGCAACCATGCTGTCCATCAAAAGAGGACTGGATTTTTAAAATGTGGTACATATACACGATGGAATACTACGCAGTCATAAAAAAAGAACAAAATCATGAATTTTGCAGCAACCTGGATGGAACTAGAGTCTATAATACTGAGTGATCTCTCACAGAAACAAAGATCTGAGTATCACATGTTCTCACTCATATAGTGAACCTTGAACATCCAATGTAATACTATAAGAAAATGACTGACAGTGGTGGGAAACTATGGGGGGGAGGGAAAGGGAGATGGGATTAACGGTAGGAAATATCTGTCTGGGGATGGGGAGACACCTCTTATCAACAAGGGTGCCTGAACGAAGCATATTTGTATACCTAACCCTTAGCTGTACCCCACAATATCATAATAAAAAATATTGATTAAAAAAATAAAATAAAATAAAAATTTTAAATAACAGTAATAAATAAATAAATGGCCAATAAACCCCAAAAAAACCAAAAACATGCTTCTGAATAGTCCATGGGTTAAAGAGAAAGTCGTGAGAAAAATTAGAAAATATTGTGAACTAAATAAAAATGCAGATATGTATTTTGTTGAATGCAGTTAAAGTAATTCTTATAGGTAATTTATAGTATTGAATGCTTATATAAAAGGAAAGTAATGTCCCAAATTAGCAATCTTAGCTTCCGCTTCAGTAAACTAGAAGAAAAAAGAGCAAAATGAACACAAAACAAGGGAAGGAAAGAAATAATAAAGAGCAGAAATCAATTAAATGAAAATGAGGAAATAGTAGAAAAAAATCTATTAAACCAAGAGCTAATTCTTTGAAAAAAAATCTATAAAAAAAATATCTAGTAAGAAAAAGGAAAAAAAAAGAGAAAATGTAAAAATTGCCAGGATAAAAATTGCAAAAGAGACTACTATCCTGTGTTAAAAACGAAATAAAGACAATGAATGTTCTATGCACATAAACTTGACAATGAAAATAGACCAATTTTTTAAAATAAAAACTGAAACACATAACCTATGTAGTTCTACAGCTACAATCTACAAAAAATTTTAGCCAGGTGAATCCAGCAACATACAAAACGAGTAATATTCAAAAATCAATCCATCAATGTAATATAGCATATAACAGTCCCCAAAATAAAAACTTCATAATCATACAAATTGATGCAGAAAGAGTATTTGGCAAAATTTAGTATCTACTCATCACAAAAACTCTCAACTCACTAGGAATAGAAGAAAACTCCTCCTCAACTTGATAAAGGGCATCTACAGGAATCTCAGCAAGCGTCATGCATAATGGTGAAAGATGGAATATTTTCATTCTAAAACCGGGTACCAGGCAAGAATGTCCACTCTCTCCACACTTACTCAAAATTACACTAGACACCTAAGCTAGAACATCAAGATGATTGAGGGAAAAGCTATGCAGATGAAAAAGGAAGAAATAAAACTGTCCATATTCGCCAACAACGAGTGTTCACACAGAAAATTCCAAGGAATTCAAAGAAAGTGGGAATTTTGAATGAGGCTAATAGTGAGTTTGGCAAGGTAACGAGATACAAAGCAAACATTAAAACATCAATTATATGTCTATGGAAATGAAAGATGTTTTTTAAAAAACCTTTTACAATAATTCCCCAAAAAATGAAATATTTGGGAATATATCTAACAAAAAGTTTACAGGATCTGTATGCTGGAAGCTGTGAAACCACTGACGAAATAAAGAAGCCCTAAGTAAATGGAGAGACATACCGTGTTCATGGTAGAACTGGAAGGCTCTGGGTAGTAAAGATGTCAATTCTTCCCAAATTATCTATGAATTTAATGTAATTTCTATCAATAGCCAAGCCTCATGTTTTAAACTACAGACAAGCTGATTTTAAAATTTATATGAAAAGATAGAGATTAGGAGAACCAAAGCAATTTTGGAAAAGAAGAATAAAGCTTCCAGACTCCACCTCCCCAATTTCAAGACCAGTGTGGTATCTGTGAAGAAGTAGACACATTGGTCAGTAAAACATCACAGAGAATCCAGAAAGACTCATACAAATATGGCAAATTGATTTTGGACAAAGTTGCAAACACTGTTCATTGGAGAAAGAATAATTTTTAGCTTTACCGCACTAAAGTAATTTTTTGTGCATATGTCTTTTGTGTATATAGCTGTACTATAAAAGTAGTTGGTTTGTATAAGATGCTTAAAAGGACAAAGATAAGTTTCTCTTTTTCCCTTTTTGTCTATGAAGTTGCTGGATTTTGTGTGTGTGTATGTGTGTCTTGTTCGACGCACGTGTGAAACAGTGTTGTCCAACAATAAACTGGAATTTTATGTTGCTGAGTTGTTCTAGCAAAATAATAATTTTTTTCAACAAATACTGTGGGAACCATTGGACATTCACATGCAAGTGAACTTTGACCTGAGCCCTACATCTTACATAAAAATAAACTGAAAAGAGATTACAAGTATAGAACTAAAACTATAAAACTTTTAAAAGAAAACAAAGGAGAAAATCTCCATGATCTGAGATTAGGCAAAGAATCCCGAGTTATAACCCTGAAAGCACAGTCCATCAAAGAGAAGGCTGGTGAGCTGGACTTCATCAAAATGAAAACTACTATGCTTTGAAAGACATTGTTAAGACAAGTTAAAAATAAGCCAAAAACTAGGAGGCACAAAGTCTGGATCTGATAAGTGCTTTGTATTCAGAATAAATAAAGAACTCTCAAAACCAGATAAGAAAACAAACCAGCCAAAAATGGGCCAAAGATTTAAACAGACACTTCACAAAAGTGTACCAGTGTCACATAATCACGTAAAAAACTGCTCAACCTGATTCATCACACAGGAAGTATGAGTTAAAACAACAGTGGGGTACCACTACTCACCTATTTGAGTGGCTCATTATTGCTGTTGCTGCTCAAAAGACAACCTCAAGTGCTGACAAGGAAGCAGAACAACAAGAACTCTTACACACAGCTTAAGGGAATGCAAAATTATACGCTTTAGAATATACAGTTTGGCAGGGATTTTTTCCTGATAAAGTTAAGCATGTACTTATTGACATCGTTCGGACAGTTGTTCCTTCCAAATCTCATGTTGACATGTGATTCCCCGATATTAGAGGTGGAGCCTAGTGGGAGGCATTTGGGTCATGGTGTCAAATCCCTCGTGAGTGGCTGGGTGCCTTTGTCACAGAGATGAGTGAGCTTTTGCTCTATTCGTTCACACAAGAGCTGGTTGTTTAAAAGAGCCTGGCCTCTCCTCTCCCTCTCCCTTCTGCCGTCACCATGCCTGCACCCGCTTTGCCTGTCCCCATGACTGGAAGCTTCCGGAGGCCCTTCCCAGATGCAGATGCTAATGCCAGGCAAATACACGTTGGATGTTTGGCTACAGCCTGCAGAACCGTGAGCCAAATAAACCCTGTTTCTGTATAAATTACCCGGTCTCGAGTATTCCTTTATAACAGCGCAGCACAGTCATACAAACCAGAAATCCCACTTCTAGGTATTTACCCGAGTGAAATGAAAACCTAGGTTCACACAAAACCCGTACGTAAATGTTTCTTGCAATTTTTCCAGAGCCATCAAAAACTGAGAGCGGCCCCCAACTTGTTAATAAACAAACAGTGCTACAACCATTCCACGGAACACTCCATGGCAATAAAAAAGGAGCAAACCACTGATACAGCGTCGATGCATGTCAGGTGCATTGTGCTCTAAGTGAACAAAGTCAGACACAGAAGGTTACATACCGTATAATTCCATTCATGTGACATTTTGCAAGGACAAAACTACAGGGACATCAAACAGGTCACCGTTTGTTAGGAGCCAAGACGTGGGTACGCTTTGGGGGCTGCAGAAGTATTCCATATCCTGACTGGGGTTACACGGCTATGTTGTTTTGGTTTTTGTTTTGTTTTGCTTTTGGAAATTCTCAGAACTTTCTACTTAAAAGGGTGAATTTTACTTGCTTTAAAATAGAAAAACACATAAATCACTGGGGCGGGGGGAAGGGAGGCTGGGGTGTCTGGCACTGTGTATCCATTCCCTTTTCTGTCCCTTGACCAAGCAGGCACTGAGCCCTTCCTACGCCTGGGCATGTGAATTCCCAGCTCTTAGCACCCAAGATGGCACCTCCTGCCAGACCACAGCCGGCCGGGCTCCCAAAGCAGCACGGGTTTTGCAGCTGCCTCATCCTCCTAGCCCGAGACAACAGGGTTTCATGGCTCAGCCTCCAAGAGTGTGTTTACTTACAACCCACCAGGAGACCAAAATGAGAGCTCTCCAGTGCAATTTGATCCTTGGGTTTTAAGAACAATCTTGCAATGCCTTTATAGAGCCAGCATGAGACTAAGAATGCGTACAATCTCAGTAATAGAAAAGCAGAGTGGGTGAGGACAAACCGCCCTGAGATTCCTCTCCGAGGATTATGTTGGGTCAGGCCCACCCTGATCCTGTTGCCTGCCTTCCGACTCGCCTCAAAAACTCCAGACACATCAGGTCGAGGATGGAGATACAGTGCTTGTATTTTCTCTTGCATCGAGTAATCTCTACCCAGGGATCTTCCTGACACCGTTTGTCAAGCAAAGGAGTTTGTCAAGCAAATTAAAAGTAGCTGCTAAAAATGCGACCCTGAGCTGCTATATTCCTGTTCCTCCAATCAATCCCACCCCTGCATCCTGAAATCTCCTTAAGGGCAGCCACTTCTCCGTGGCTCCCCAGTGCCTAGGACAGCTCTGGGCACATAGCGGGCTGCTAGAAAAAATATGTGGACTCAATCAATGAGTGAATGAGCAACCATAAAGCCACTCGAAATTCATTTCTTCAAAAAATATATCTATTAAAGAACTGAATGCGTGAGTTGAATGCTTCTCCCCAGCATAAGAGATGAGGAAAAAAAAATTCCTCTGATGGAAAAAGTGGGTTGGGGGAGTAGACCGTCTTTCATGCTTACATAACTCAGGAACATTCTGTGTGTACATCCACCTTTACAGGTCAGCGAGGCTTCCAAAAGCCCTTCTCAGATGCGCAGCCTACAGGGCTGTCTATATGACTCAGATGTCTACTGGAGCTACCCAAACTCTTGGCAACCTGGTAAAAGTGAATAAAACCCCTAATTCCACAGTCTGTAAAGTTCAGAGTATTTGCTAAGATTTCACAGAATCCTGAGGGAACTTCCGTTGAAACGGCCCATGCAGCTTCTGGGCTTGCTTTCACTCATGCCTCTTGCATTCTGCACCTCATCTGCCTGTGCAAATGTGAACTGAGCCTTCTTCTCCCCAGTTTTCTCTTCTCTTCTCTTCTCTTCTTTCTCTCTCTCTCTCTCTCTCTCTCTCTCTCTCTCTCTCTCTCTCTCTCTCTCTCTCTCTATCTCTCCCCCCCACCACACACACACACAGAGCACACGACACAAAACTTTAGGAGTGCAGTTAAATTCACTGATGACTCGGTGAAATCCCAATTATGTGTCAGACATTCCTGTTCCCTCACAATGACCCCATCCCCAAGCCACCTCTCCTGACAACTCTGCGCTTCCTGGAACTTTCGACATTTTGCCTGCTCTTCTCTCCTTGTGTTCTTCCTCCTCCTCCTGTCTCCCTCCCCTCCTCTCCTCTTTCAAAGGATGGAAAATAAATCTTGTCTCATTCGGAGCAGTTTAAAATCCTTCTTTGTAGCTTAGGACCCCTCTATCACCCATGCCTTTAGGGTCTCACCTTCTTTCTCAGTGGTGTTTCAAGACTTTTCCCAAAGACAGCTCGAGGGGGATGGGGGGACCCAGGGCCAGATGTCACCGTACCACTGGCCCTGTACGAGGACCAGGCACAGCAAGAGCTAGAGGGCGAGCTGGGCTGGTTCCATCACCACCCCCTCTGCATCTGCAAAAGAGTGCAGGTCAAAGCCGCAGATTCCTTGCTGCCTCTCATTATTTGCCCAAGCAGTTGAATCGATCCTTTAGTGTCCTGGTCCCTCCCTGGCGCAGGCTTCATGAAGCCAAGGTCCACATCTACCATGCACGTTTTACTGGGCACTCTCTGGCCACAAGCACCCCTGGGCCGGGCTCCCAGAGCCCTCCCTTTCTTCCTGGCATCAGGACCCCCGGTTTCAAGCTCTACATGTTTGACTTATGTGGTGTCCCCTCGAACCTCCTGGGACCTCACAGCTATCTCCCCGGGGCTCAGGTAGCAGAGTCCAAAGGGAGGCCACAGGGGCATTGCACAGAACTTTCCCGTGAGGTCAAGCTGAGAAGCCATCTGTTCCTGCAAACTCTAAGGAGTGGGATATTGCACAGCGGCTTGTGAGACCCTGACTGCTGGGCCAGGGACAATGGACCTTTTCAGGACCGGGGCGCACTTTGGAGGCCCTTTATTTCTGTTTGTCGAAAACATTGTCCTAATAGACAGACTTTGTTCGGTCACAGCACTCTACTGCCATCTGCTGGAAATTTATTAGATGGATCTAAAAGCCTCTGAGTGATTGGCACCTGCCTAGTTGTGCAGCTCTTGGGCGGTGCTTGTTCTGCACCACAGACAGACACGCCTTGCGCTTGTCCCAGGCTCCGGCCACCGGCACCACAGATGCCAGGAGAGCCCCTGTGTGTGCACAGTAGGGCATCCATCTACCCACGGGCATAGCAAAGTCACGTGTTCCTTCACCATGCGGCCAGCCCAGGGTGCTCGACTAATTACTTGAGGGAGAGGTCTCATGAGAGGCTCAGTCTTTGTCACAAAATGTCCAGGTAAAATGAATTTTAAAGAGCTTAAGGCCCAGAAAATTCAGTCATACTATACTCCAAGAAGAAGTCAGACCCGGGTTGGCATGTGAGCCTTGCCTTTTATTTTCTGTATTAGGAGGCTTTGACATCAGTGCCCTTGCTGAGGGCAAAAGGGCCGCCCATCCCAGGATGACCCAGTTCCTAAGGAGAGTAAATCACTCCCCTGGGAGCATGCTTTTCAAATACTCACCAGTCAATGGAGCCATGCCTCAACCTTACCCTCTTTCAGACTCTCACACGTTCAGCCACCATCCCTTTGCCCTGATCACCCCAGGGCCAGATGCCAGACAACAAGGGACAGCCCTTACACCCCAGAGCCTGCTGAAATGGTTCAAACTAGGCAGTTCTAAGCCCGCATGCCCTCCCGTACCTGTCTCTGCCTGTGGAAACTGCCATACAAGTGCTCGCTCTAAGATCTTCCCTCTCCTTCTGGCCCATGGCACTTCTCCATGTGGCTCCCAAGGCATGATGTGCCCCTCCACTTGGGAACTGTGACAGACTGTCTTTTCAATGGCAACGGACTTCCGGTCTGTGGCCCTCCTGTACCTCAGAGTTTCTGTTAACACACTAACACTTTAAAACAGTCTGTCATCAACAGACTCACTGGATGCCTGGCTCCAACTTCTCCGAATCCCAGCTCCTGCTTCCTGCCCCACCTGTCCCTACCAGAGCTCCCGGCTTGCCCAGGAGGGCTGCACACGACTCCCTTTCTATGGATTCCTCGCTGTGGTCCGGTCTCACTCCTTCCTGAGCATACCTGCGCTGTCTGACGCATTCGCGTTACAAATATCTGAAGCTAAAGCCGTTCTTTTATTTGATTTGATTTGATTTGGAAAGGCATCTTGTTTTAATTTTCATTTATTTAACAGGGCGGAGGAAGTTTCCTCTAAAATCTTTTACAGTTCTTTTTTTTTTAAGATGTGGGGTGCAATTCAGAGTTAAGTAAATAAGTGGTCATCGTACAGGTGAAGTTTGGGCCTCTCACTGGCCCTCACTTCATCTGGCTTGGGATCAGGTATGCTTATTAGTGTTATGTGCCACACACACACACACACACACCAGCAGTGATCCACTACTGCCAATCCCTTTCATGTAGTATTACAATAAATGTTCAGGGTCCTCTTATGAGTAAAGTCCTTCTTTTAAAGGACTCCTTTTTCTTTTTTCTTCTTTTTTTTTTTTCTTTTTTTTTTTTTTTTTGAGTTGGAGTCTCACTCTGTCGCCCAGACTGGAGGGCAGTGGCCGCTCCCGGCCACCGCAGCCTCGACCTGCTGGGCTCCGGCGATCCTTCTGCCTCGGCCTTCCGAGGAACTACAGGCGCGTGCTACCACATCCAGCTAAATTTTTTGATTTATTGTAGAGATGAGGTCTCACCACGTTGCCCAGGTGGGTCTCAAACCCGCGGGCTCAGGAAATCCACTCACCTCAGCCTCCCAAAACACAGGATAACGGGCTGAGCCACCGAGCCCGGCAGGACTCCTTTTTCAACTTCTGTGGAAAGCAGCGTGGTGATTCTGCCAAGAACTAAAAATGGACCTTCCTTATGATCCAGCAATCCCTCTCCTGGGAATACACCCAGAAGAACATAAACCATTCTACCAAAAAAGACACCTGCACACTCGTGTTTATTGCCACACTCTTCACAATAGCACCAACATGGAACCAACCCTACTGCCCATCGAAAGAGGACTGGATCGAGAAAATGTACATAGACACAATGGAGTATTACATGGCTATACAAAATCATGGACTTTGCAGCGAATTAGATGGAGTTCATACTAAGTGAACAATTGCAGAAACGAAGAGCTGAAGAACTGAATACTCACTCATGAGTGGGCCCTGGACATCAGCCACACTGGCACAAGGAAGGGATGGGCAGTCGCTGGGCACTGCTAGAGGAGAGGGGGAGGAAGGAGGGGAGGGAACACATGACAACACGAAGGGTACCTGGTCCACTGCCAGGAGGGGGGGAGGCCGGTTAGGAGCCCAAACTTCACCTGCATGCAGCCTACTTATGTCATTGATCCTCACTTGTACCCCATGTTTCAATGATAAAATAAAATAAAATTTTTTTAAAAGAGAACTTTTCTTGCAATTGGCAGTAGTGGGAAACTGTCGGGGGGTGGGATTGGCCGTTGAGGGAAACTGCTAGGGGAGGGAGGGGCACACCGCATTCACAAGGGTACCGGCATGATCAACGTTTGTGTGCCTAACCCTGAATTGTACACCACTCTTTATAATAAAAAAGTGGGCAAAAGGTATGAATAGACATTTCTTAAAAGAAGACATACAAGCAGCCAACACATACATGAAAAAATGCTCAGCCTCACTAGTCCTCAAAGAAATGCAAATCAAAACCACACTGAGATACCACCTAACTCCAGTCAGGGTGGCCATCACCAATAACTCCAAAAACAACAGATGCTGGAGAAAACGAAGGGAAAAGGAAACACTTCTACACTGTCGGTGGGAGTGTAAACTAGTACAACCTCTGTGGAAAGCAGTGTGGCGATTCCTAAAATATCTAAAAATCAATCTTCCATATGACCCCGCAATTCCCCTTCTGGGAATATACCCAGAGGAACTCAAACCACTCTACAAAAGATACCTATGCACTCATGTTTATTGCAGCACTATTCACAATAGCAAAAACATAGAACCAACCATACTGCCCATCAAAAGAGGACTGGATTTTTAAAATGTGGTACATATACACGATGGAAGATTACACAGTCATAAAGAAGGACAAAATTACAGACTTCGCAGCAACCTGGGTGGACTTAGAGTCTCTAATACTGAGTGATCTATCTATCACAGAAACAAAGAACTGAGCATCACATGTTCTCACTCATAAGTGGACCTTGAACATTTATCATAATACCACAAGAAAGGGATTGGCAATAGTGAGAAACTGCCAGGGGAGGGAAGGCGCACATAGCATCAATAAGGACACCCAATCCCAAACCAGGCAAAGTGAGAATCCATGGGAGGCCTAAACTTCACCTGCACAATGACCACTTGTGTGCCTAATCCTGAATTATACCCCACATCTTTAAAATTAATAAAAGAGAGAGAGACTGACGCAGGGGGATCTCCTGAGCCCGGAGTTCAAGGCTGCAGTGAGCAATGAGGGTGCCACTGTACTCCAGCCTGGGGGATAGTGCAAGACCCTGTCTCTAATTTAAAAAAAAAAAAAAAAAAGAATGAGTACAACAAAAGTACAGAGAAAAGAGAAATCACAGAGTGGTTAAAATTAATCAAGATAATTGTCCAAATCATGGTCTCCTGTTAATTCAAAAGCTTAGCAGATAAACCGACTTCACCATATAAGATGTTTTGCTTGTAGCAAAAGGATTTTCAGATAATTTTTTTAAAATCGTTCAAAAAAAAAGGTACCTTTTCTTTTCACACTCGAGCTGAGTTCTTCCTCTTGGGGCTGGCGAAGCGTTCCCAGGGCTCCCCATTCAGGATCCGGAACGACTCCGACCTGGGTGTCCTCCCAGCCCTACTACTCAGCCCCTGTCTGACATCAGATGAACTGGGGAAAGAGCACGGGGAGTTACGAACAAGAACTCGGGAGCTCACCTGCCCGCCTTTAGATGCCAGCTGGGTAATACTCTGCAAGTTTCTTCACCTCCCTGCATCCCAGTTTCCTCGTCTGCAAAATGAGAATGAAAACAATGACACCCAGTTCATAGGGTTGAATGGGTTCATAGACGTCAGGTGCTAAAAGCAATCCCTGGGACTAAGAACGAGCTATAATTATTCAAACTCTTAAAGACTCGTATGCCTCAACTGTAAAATGAAAAGAGAAACAGAACCGTTTATTCTGGTGTCGTGAGGATAAACTATCACAAGCCAGATCGAGTACACAGTCCAACAAGCACCAGCGTTTGTCGTGATTCTTGTTGTGCCTCTAAATCTCACCCCGCTTCAGGAATCGGTCAGAGTCCAGCTCTGAAGACCTCACAGTTGCTCCGGCACCTTCTGGCCTCGCTTCTTGCTGAACAACCGTGAGTGCTTCTCAACCTTACTGGAGTTTACAACTTCTTCCACTGCTCTCCAGTTAGTCCGTGTGTGTCCGTCTCTTCATCTCCCCTCAAGGGGCGTAACTGAGCCTTTCCCAAATCTATGACACCAGTTCCAGATCCTGTGGATCCTAATGACTACGCACTGAGCTCAAGAAGAGGGGCTGATCCCAATCCCTGAGGCTTTTCCAAGGAGGAAATACTCAGGCTTGGCTATCGACTGACAGAGGCCAGCCAGGATTCTGTCGCTTTGAAGCCGTCGTAAGAAGAGGAGCCGAGCGCGGGGAACTTGCGATTCCTCGCAGTTTTTCCAGAGGCCCCCGTGAGACACAGCTCCTGGCTGGGAGGGGCGGCTTTTTCAGGGTGGGGCCAGCCTAATGCAGGCTCAACTCCCACTGGGGATACTGCACCCAGGAGCCCAAAGGTATGAGCAGTGCATCAAATGTGATCACCGCAGATTGTGTCCATAGGGGCTAGATGGAATTCGGAAGCTGCAGGATAAAATGGATTCCTTTCTGATTAGAATGTCTCAGCCCTGAGCTACTGCGTGTAATGAAAGTCATTGCTGGGGGGAGGAAATAGGAAACGAGAGAGGGAAGAAAGACTGGCAATAGCTGGGTCCCCATCCTGACCTCTCAACGAGGGAACACAGGATGCCTCTGTAATTCATTTCCTCTTGGGCTCCTGCAAATGCATCTGTCTCCAAGGACTGGCTGCAGCCAAGATGCCACAGGGACTCTGGGCTCTCACTGCACACCCGGAATGTCCAGGGCACAGCCCCCTTAACTATGACTCACCTTTCCTGGGTTGTTCAACTACACACCTAGATTTCAGAAACCCTGCACCAGGAAAGGTAGTCAGCAATAATAAGGACTGCCTCTTTCAAGTCCTTCTTTGACATTTTCAAAAGAGATTCACACATTTTGCTACAAACAAGATTGAAGCACCCATCTAGCCATAATCCATTACGTGATCCTGTATCGTGTGTCTTTCCCAGACTCTGCACAGGAGTTGCAAAGACAAAGACATCTCTGTGCAGTTTGGGCGAAAGACAAGAATCAGAGGATTCCAGTGCAAAGATTTGTGCTCAAGTGAGGGGTGGCACCAGAATGCTGAAGAGGATGGCAAAGGCAACTAACCAAGGGGAGCCAGGGAAGGCTTCACGGAAGAAGTGACCACTGAGATGGGCAAGGGGGAGAGCCTCCCACACGGGCCACCAGCAAGCATCAAAGAGCCTCTGCGGTGGCGGAGACAGCCAGTTGACCACCAAATGCATTCTGGCTGTCCCCAGTTACATTATTGCTGCTGGGCATAAGTCAGCACAGGTAAGAGTCACATTTCCCAGCCTCCTTCTGACCGTAGTTCAGGTCGGAGGATGTGACCAAGACGGATGCATTCAAAACCAGTCCTCTCTAGTTTGAAAGGCAAACCCTCTTCAGGAAGGGCTGTAACCAAGGTGTTTCTGGAAGTCCCCTCTGGGAGCCAGTGCTGGGGTGAACCGCCAGGAGGAAAGACAACAGCTAGGGAAATTTGCAAGAAGGTTCCTTTCATTCTCCAGACCAAAGGCGATGCTCACCCCAAAATCCACTGGTGGAAGAGGAGAAGGGAACAGGAGCACCCCGTGACAGAGACTGAAAGTAAGTCTGCCGGGAAGCACCTGAGCCTGACGTGCGTGACTGAGGTCACTCTACCTCTTATCTCGAAACACAACTTCCTGTCTCGTGTTCCCTCTACCATTCCAGCCTCAAATGCACAGGGGAGCCCCACACGAGACCACACCCATCCACAGTCACCACTGCTCTCCTGATGCCAGGATGTCGGAGACCCATGGGCACACCCTGAACATCGTGGATGAGGCATCCCAGAGACTGTCCCGCATTCATTGGGGGAACGCCACCAGGCACATCCAGCCCTTCAAAGTCACGGGGAAACTCAAAAGGCATGCCTCCAGGCTCCTCAAGGGGGTGAGAGGCAGGGACAGAGAATCTCCAAACAGCTTAAAACAATCTGTAAGACAAGGGAATCATAAAACAAAAAAGCTGGATTGCTCCCCAAAATAGTGCTCTTAGAGACAGCACCCTTGGTCAGAAAGAATAGCAAAGGTTGAAAGAGACAGCATCACAAGTTGGTCTTCATCCCTCTCTGGACACCTCCACCAGGAGGATTTCTCTCAACTGGAAATAAATAACTTGGGGACCAAAGACATAATCGGAGCTCTTGATCCAGAGGGTGACCTTCAACTTTTCTCTATTTATTTTTTAGATTAATCAGAGTCTTTACTGGGCTCATGTCAATAAACAACAGGCTTTTTCAATATAGACCACCTGCACATCCAATATATCCAAGAAAATAAAAACATATCCACCGGGATTAGTAGCTGTGAATCACCAGGAGCCAACGGAAAGCACTGTAGATTTTAATAGCCCCAACTGTCCATCTCTTCTAAATGGAAAAGAGGCCAGCCCGGCCAGACTCTGCTCGGGAAAAGGAAATGTGATATGCCTAGCCATATTTTTGACAAAACATTCGCTTGAGGAATAGTTGTGTTTTGAGGGCTGTGGCACGCACAAAAGCAGGCCTCACAGCTGAAACGTAGGCCTAACTGGGATAAGGAGGACAAAGAGGAAAGGGGGGTGCAGAAAGAAAGACAGGGAAAAAGAGGGAAAGGAGAGAAAGATGAGAAGAAAATGCCAGCAGAGAGCACTTGCTCTCTTCCACGGCGTGGCTGGGAAAGGCTGCCACAATCTCCAGGCCTTGAACAAAGTGTCTGCCCCCTCCAGGACTCAGTTTCTTCAACTGCAACCTGGTGGGTGGGGCAGGCAAGCTTGTGGGTAGACTGGACAGATGTCAGAGTGACAGGTGGCTTTGCAAAGAATAAGGGAAAGACAGATGGTGCAATTAATGGTGCAAGCATATTTGACAGTTTAAATGGAGAAGAGTTACATCAGATTCCTGTCTCAAACAGCCCCCCAAAATAGCCCTAGAAGAATGAAACACAGCTAACAACAGTCGAGAAAGGAAGAGCTTTGTTTTCTGAACTCAATCTGAAGACTGGGAAGGCACACCCTTCAGTACAAGCGACGGTGTGCTCAAAGCACAAAGGGAGGGTCTGGCTTAACCAGGACGAGTTCTCGCCCGGGTTCTCAATCGGTCTGCTTATGCAAAGGAAGGATTCGAATTGTTCAGTTCTAATTGCTCGAAATAGGCCCTGATGGGGTGGTATCCAGGTCCCAAACCAAAGTCTCTGTCTGATGTGTTTTTCAAACAGCCGAGTGGAGAAGGGGTTCCAGCCACAGATTCTTTGGGTTTTTTGTTTTGGGGGGGGTTTTGGCTCTGGTTACAGGAATTGTTCTGACTCGGGGGTGTAAAGCGGGATGTTTGTCAAGAGCTGCTTTTTCTGAGAACCCCAGGGCGTGTGCCTCTTTTTTCTCACCCTGCTATGGCAGCCTTGTTCTGCTTTCAAATTAGAAGCATCTCTGTTAGTCACAGAGAGTCCCTGTCATCGAAAGAACTTGGGGTTCTGTTTGACACTTTTATTTCACAACATCTAAAGAGGAAAAAGCAAATTTTAAACTTTTAGGAAAAAAAATCAGGATATCTTTTAATTCCTACATAGAGAAGGCTTTATTTTTAAAAATCACAAAAAGCAGAAAGGAGAATATTGGCAAACTGACTACATTAAACTCTAAACTACTGTACAACAACAAAAAAAATCATAAACGACGCAAAAATCAAAACAATGGCTGAAGGGAAATCCGTTTATAGAAAGACATAATTTTTTTTTAAATCAAGGCAAAAAAGAGGAACCCAGATAAGTCCCAGAAGACAAAAGCAAATGGCCCAGACACATATGAAAAGATATCAGCCTCACAAGGAAATCGGGAAAATGTAAATTCCCACAACAACAAGGTCCCGTGTTACAACAAAAAAAGTGGGGAAACGTCCAGTAATACTGAGTGTTGGTGAGAAGGCGGAGAAGCAGAAACGCATGCAACAAGTAGCTACTGCACCTGAGAATCTGGTCCCAGGAATTTCCTCTCTGGGAGACTCACTTGAGAGGCTCCTACTTACATAAGCACACCGGAGATGTGTGGACAAAAATGTGCCCCGCAGCTTGATTTGCAATGGCAAATACCCTGAAAACCTGCGAGAGGTCCCTTGACAGGAGAATGGATAAGTGGTTTGAGGTAGATCCATACGTGGAAATCTCAACCACAGAGCTGAGAAAACGAGACAAGGTGCAGGAGGATACAGCCACTGTGACGCCATTTGCGCACCATCATCTAGGACAAAACAACAGTGTGTGTTTTTGAGACACGAAAGTACGTAGGGCGCATGGAAGACACACATGGACAGGTAAGCCACGGGCAGGGTATCCCTTACATCTGAGATGCTATGGAAAGGGATAAGGTCAGGCAGGGTTATATGCAAGAACAATAACTGCTTCTGTCCTGTGTCTCCAAAGAGCTGAATTACTAGGGCATAACATTATGATGTGTCAATCTGGAAGATGGGTATGTAGTTAGTCGTTATTTCATCTCTATCCTCTCCCCACCAATGTTTTGAAACATTTTCTGGTAATATTTTTTACAAGGGGGATAATCTTTTTTTCCCCTAACTTTATTGAAGAGCAACTGACAGATAGAAATGGTATATATAGTCAAGGTATGCAGCGTGATGATTTGCCATCCATATACATTGTGTAATTATCATAATCAAATTAACTGCCACATCCCTCACCACCTATAGTTATGGTGGAGGGAGGGAGGTGAGGACACTAGAAATCTCCTCCTTTAGATGATTTCAAGTAAACAAGACAGCACTATTAACCACCAAGTGGAGGTTAGTCTGAAAATCAACTTTCTCTAAAGTACTTCCAGTAAAAAAGTATTATTATGCGTGTTCCCCCCAAAGGATTCCATCACCAGATGGCACTTTCTAAATCTCCTTTCTTCCAGATTCACACATGGGAACATATTAAAGGATCTGAGAAATCCCATAGTAAGGAAACTTTTGTTAACCTTGTGGGTGTTGGCATTTCCCAAACTTATCTAAACCTGTAATTCCTTTCCAGCCTCTCACCTCACAGCCCGAGGGTTCCTCAGAAACACTTCGGGACATGCTGGGCTGTAAGAGTTCTGCTGTCAGATGTTTCCATGAGATGTGCTGAGGAGCTCTACACAACAAGGAACCCTTGCATCCTGATCCACACAAGCCAGGTAGGTGGGGAAGAAAACTGGGTGAAACACAGGGTCAGCGCCCACGAGTGGGACCTAGCTGTCACCGTGTTTTGAGGAACAGTGAAAAGAACTCAGCACAAGCCATGCTGTGACAGTCTCAACAGCAGAGATTTTTTCCTCCGGGTCTCCATCCCCCTTCTTCACCCAATGCTGCTCCTCCTCTTGGGTGCCCTGTTTCAGGTGGGCTGGACTTCCAACCTCCAAGTCAACAAAGATGCCCAGACTCACCCCTGTGTGATCCCTTCACCTGGACAGTCCCAGCACTGGCCACCTCTGTGCCTTATAGCGCCTCCCACCGCCCCCTTGCCCTGCCTGCCAGGTGCCAGACCCCACTCTCTGCCTCCAAACGCAAGTGCCAAGCTCCTGAGGGTCTCCTGCCCTCTTGTCTTTCCCTTCCACATATCCCATGCAGCAGGCCACTCTTTCCCAAACACCAAAGTGACCACACTCCTCCCTGAGTCCCCACCACCTTCAAAGCTGAACCCCTGTCCACACCTGAACTCTGTCTCCCCTCCGACCTCATCTCCCCCCTCCCGGCTCAAACCCCTGCGATTCTGAATCACTAACCGCTGTCCCCAGGATACACCCCCAGGCATCGCATTGCCATGTTGACCTCTCTCACCCTTCAGGGCCCGGGCAGTGGCCTGCGTAGACACTACTTCCTGCCGGCCAACACCCTGGTGGTTTTTCCATTGGGCTCTCTGAACTCCTCCAGTGTCCCTTTCTTACACTGGCGCACCTTGAAAGGAGCTGAACAGGAAATAGTTAACGCTATTTCTCAAGCTGGGCGTGTGACTGGTAAGAAAATAGGGAGGTCTGTGGACCAACTTCAAAGTTTTGCCCGTGGCGCCATTGGGGTCTTGATGGATGTGAGTATTCTAAACATTTTTGACACATAAAACAAGGTAAGTCCAGGCTTCAAACTGGGATATCAGATTTATTTGGGGCCTCACAAGAACAATAAAGCACTGTAAAATTTTAAAGTTCATCAAATTCAAGAATTTTAAGTTATTTTTTTCTCAAAACACTATCTTCTCTCAACACAACTAACGCGTCACATAAAACGAAAATGAGGCTCCATCCCCAAGTCTAGGGTATCCAGGGATCAGGGTGGGCTAGTGAGAATTAGGAAATGGGCTCATGCATGATAATAGAAATCTATTATATTATCCTGTTGAATTTTATACTTTTACAAAGCTTCTGCCCATATCATAATTTGTTTGTCACTTACATTGATCATAAGAAAGATGGAGCAGGCATTATTTCCATTTTGCTGAGAAGAAAAATGAGACCAGAGAGGTTAAAAGCTTGTTTAAATATTTGTTGACTAAATTTGAAACCTGGAATGTATTACTTCCAACCATTAACATGTATTATTTACTATGTGGCAATCGTGTTCTAATATTTCCCTATATGATCTTATTTCATCTTCCCAACCATGCAGTGAAGTGGATACTATTATTATCATCTCCATTTTATGATGAGAACATTGAGTTTCTTTCTATTCAACCACAGCCAGTACAAGAGGAAGAAGGCTCCATCAGCCGTGGTTCTTGTTATAAGTGACAGAAACTGCACCTCTCTGCTTTAAGCAGAGAGCATATTTATTGAAAAATATATTGGGTTTGGAGGCAAATGGCTTCTCACTGTCAGAAAGAAATTATATTTCATAGCTCATCTTTATTACATTTTTATATTCACTATTGTTTCATCTGTATTTTCTCTCTTGTCTTTAATAAATAAGTTCAGAGCCGATGAAAGACAATACACTTCACGTGTGTCCCAATTAGGAGTTTATAATTTCTCACCACTTGTATTGAAATGTCCCAAAACACCTTCCAAATTGCCACCTTTTTTCCAGCTTTTTGAATGAATTTTGCATCTTATTTGAGGGGAAAAAAAAGTATTTGGGATGATTGACAGGCACTCAGGAGAGAGGCAGAGAGTCACTCGAGGCTGTGCGGTCAGAAGCAAAAGCCAAGTTCACTCCACAGACCCAGGCTGTGGCAGCCCCCAGCTGCTGGTCCGTGGGCTGAGCCGACCCAGCCCACACCCACCACCCACCACCCCACCATCGCCACCTGCCTCTGGATGCTCACTGTCCCTGCCTCCCACTCAGATCGGGCAACCTGGCGACGGGCAAAGCCTAAATCCCACGCCCTGCCCTGGTACAGAGGAAGGGAGGAAGTGTGAGAATCAACCTTTCTAGCCTCAGTTATGGGGAGTGGGTTAGGACCCATGCTGTTGGAGATGGAGCAGTTTGGTTGTTAGGTCGCCCCAAACACAGCTCAGTGAAAGCCACTCGGGAGCAGAGTTGAGCCACACCTGTGCGTTGTGCCACCTTTCCATGGGGGCCACATGGGTTTCTTGGGGGGGGGCATCAGAGCAATATCTCGGCCTTTTTCCAGTTTCGCACAGTTTTAGCAATCTAAGGTTCCTAATAATGCCTTGTCTGCCTGAGTACTACTGAGGTTACATTGTGCTGAAGACTTGCTGTCCTGCCATTCTCCCAGGCGTCAGGGAGGGCTACAGTGGCCCTCAGGCCCTCCTTGGGTCATCACCAACATTCGCAAGCTCGGGGCTATGGTGGAAGAGGAGAAGGAGGAAGAAAAAGAAGGAGGAACGTGAGATGCGAGAAAGCTGCTCCACCCACAGCCCCGCGGTGGCGAGCCCCACAGTTCCTCGTCACTCACTCTCCCGGAAGGCTCGTCCGGGATGATCAAGCCCCTCCTCCAACTGGGTCAGGGCTTACCTGGAGGGACCCTTGAAGGCCACAAGACAGCCTTTCCTCATTCCACCTCACCGTCTTCTTGGCACCTGGGCGGCAAGGAGAAACAGATGATGGAGTGGAACGTGTTTCGTTTACCGTGACCCAACTGCCTTACCCCTTCCTCCAGGACGAAGAATTCTCTGATCCCTGAACCCTTGCCCTCTGACCCCCTGACCTCCAGGCCCAATAGTTGGGTGCTATCCCCACCCCTCCTCTGGGTGTTTTCTTGCTTATTACGTATGTCACACCCTGTTATATGTATTTATCCCATCTGTGTGTCTTGAAGCTCCATGAAAACTGGGATGCTACTTTATTTCAGAGCCTAACTTCAGGGCAGAACATTATGCCAAAAATATGTGTGATCCCAGTATGCAAAATTCTTTTAAGAATGTATCAATTTTAAGACTGCTTGATTTCTCAGTACATATCAGACAGCAAGAACTTGAACTCTTTGTGCCCAATATTTCTCAATAGCTCAGCTATAGAAAACAGTATTTATGGGAACTTGTCAATCCATTTGTTTTCTAGATCAAAACTCATGAAGACTGAACTTGGCCCTCAGGAATAGTTCGTTTGGTCTTTGTGGTATTTCTAAGTGCGACTTGAATGCCCTCACTGAATCCAGAATGCACCTGCTTCCCACAGCCCACTGCCCCACTGTCACACACAGTGACCACCTGCCACACCCTTGGGACATGCAGAGTAAATTTAAGACCAGTCTGCTGTGTGCCTGGGCCTTGTTGTTTGGTGCCATGTCAAGTCCCTTCACTGCCCTGAGCTTAGATGATGTGCCACCAGCCACCACCAAGGATGCAAGACAGACAGTCCTGAGCATCCATCCTTGTGTTCTTGTGAAGACAGTTCAGTGTCGTCATCATGGGACTGAGAAACCCTTTAGAAAAGCCCACTGGAGACATCAGTGCCAGGGTCGCTAGGTCCCTCCCGAACCACTGATGGATAATGACTCTCACAGGACACTGTACATTCTGTAAATGTCCAGCACTGGTGATTGTGTCTTCCTCTTGTGTTGACATTTAGAAAAACAGAGCTTCAGTGTGCCCATCCTCTAGAAAATTATCCGAACCCCATGGGTATATCTTGAGGGAGAAAACTGTTCCTCTGCTTCCATTGTTCTCCAGTGTTTTACTTCCTTTTTTTAAAAAAAACCACGCTTGAACTTTGTAACTGACCTTTTTTATTTTTGTTGTGGTTGGTTTTGTTTTTTGTTTTTCTGGGGTTTTTTTAAACTTTTAAGTTTTTTTATTTTAACGATGTGGAGTACAATTCAGGGTTAGGTATACAAATGTTCATTGTGAAGCTACCCTTGCTGATGAGGTGTGCCCCCCACTTCCCCTGGCAGATTCCCCCTACTGTCAATCCCACTTCTCCACCCTCTTCCCCGCAGTTTCCCTCTACTGCCAATCCTTTTCCTATAGTATTATGATAATTGTTCAAGGTCCACTTATGAGTGAGAACATGTGATACTCTCAGTTCTTTGTTTCTGCGAAAGATCACTCAGTATTGTAGACTCTAAGTCCATCCAGGTAACTAACTGTTTAAAGTAAAGCAAAATAAAAGCGATGCTATCAAAAGACAGGTTGATGGACCGATGTCCTGAGAACTAAGAAAAGGACCCAGTAGACGAGGAAATGACAAAAAAAGAGCAAGATCTAATCAGCGTCTCGTGGAGAAACCAGAGCTTCCCACAGGGCCCAGAATGGCAGCAGTGCTCAGTGTACGGTGATAGAATTTTTTTTAATATTTATCAAATGAACAAAAGAACCTCAGAAATAGACACGTCAAAAAATATCTTAAACGCCCCTGTGTGCTCACTCAGAGGGGCCTGGCACATGGTAGGAAGTCAGTAAGTGTCTGTTGAACACACAAATGAAAGAGTAAACAAACTGAGCTAGCAAACAAGCAGAGTGGTGAAGGTCTGAAGTTGCTGAACCGTGAAACCTGCAGAGCAGGAAGCAGTATCACCATCACTGTGACGAAGGCAAAACCTTTGGAGACACGGCCAGGAGACAGAAGAAAACGGCCTGCGCCTGCAGTCTGGCCAGCCCAGGAAAGGCAGCAGTCTCCAGCACAAAACCCTGCCAGACACAAGGGAAGATGGTGGCAAAACCCCAGCAGCAGATGCCTTGTCCCAAGGCCTCCACCACCCATGTCCAACCTCAACCCTTTGTCGCTCCCACACCTTGCCCAGTTCACTTTTCACTACGTGGAGTTGCTTTCTCGGGAGCCGACCGACCGTTTTCTGGAATCTTCCAGAGAAGCAATACGAAGACTGTGGCAGCCGCACCGTCACATCGGCCCAGGGTTTCCCAAAAGCTTCTGATTCCGACTGATACTGGCATTCACCATTCAGGAGGCTCTCCCAAGGCATTTCCCAATCAGCCAGTTTCTGAACACCCACAGTATGTGCCCGTTAAATGTACAAAGTACAGCTGCAACAGTCAGTAGTTTCTTAAATGCTTAGTGAAGATAATTCACCCAAAATGAGCGAAAACCAAGACCAAAGAGAGCCGCGGCTGTTGTGGGCTTGCTAGGTTCGCTCGCTGGCTCTCCATGGAAGCCCCACAGCACCCAACATTCAAGTTTCCCCTCTGGAAATGATCATTCTTCATTAAGGGTCCTTATGATGCTTTGCAAATAAATAGTAGGAAAAATATGAAATCTCCCAATGCTAAAGGTCTAAAGTCTCCCTTACTCCAAAATTAATTTGTTCTCTCTCTACCTCTCTCTCTCTCTCTCTTTCCTCTCCTCTCCAGCCTCAGCAGAAAAACTATTGAAGTGCAGACATTAAAATCCTGAGCAATAGCTTTAATCATGCCAAAGAGACAGCCACCTCAGGAAAATGCTAAAAGCAGCATCAAAAAAAATCAGAATACCTGCCAGAATTCTTTGTTTCCCCCAAAGTATCAAAATAACTCAACTCTCGTTCAATTTCATTTGTGTTTTCTTCATTAACATCAAAGTTTACCTCATCCTGTTTCCCTGGTTCCCCTGAAATGCATCTATATTACTATGTCAGTGACGTTGGGTCTGAAGGGGAAATCCAGACTTCAAATATTAAATCTGAGCTTCACCAACAAAGGAATAATGGAAAAGCCAGACAGAAAACCTTTGTAATAATAGACTCAGACAAAAAATAAAGCCCTGAAATCAGCTGGAATAACGATGTCTAAATTGTTTACGGAATCAGTTATGCTCCAAGCGCTCGGGTCCTCCCAGCTTTGCTTTGGGCACGTGTGCTCTCACGCGTGGTCGCCTGGTTTTTGAAACCTGCTGCCTGAAAACTCTCTCTGGGATCACAACTCTCCCTCCCCTGCCCCCCTCCCAGCCAATTCCAGTGTGATCACCCCGCTAATCTTTTCTGCATCTGGTGCCATGGACCCCTGGCCATGCACTAACCTGCTCTGAAGGGGCACGTGGGGAACGAGGTGGCCTCCAGTGCTCGGTAAAGGTCCCCCACTTTCGGCGACTTGAGGGCTAGGAAAGACGGCTGGAAAATAAAATAGTATTGGGATTTCTCTATTACTATCTTATGCATATAGTTACCTTTACAAATTAACAAAGTTCATTCACAGGACTGGCCAGTAGAAATAGAATTCAAGCCACAAACTTAACTTTTATGTTTTCAACTTTTAAAATTTTTAAGATGTGGGGTACAATTCAGGTTAGGTATACAAATGTTCATTGGGCAGGTCCCCTTGTTGAAGAGAGGTGCCCCCCGCCGGCAGCTTCCTTCAACTGCCAATCCCACCCCCTCCCATAGCAGTTTCCCACTACTGCCAATCTCATAGTATTATGATAATAGTTCAAGGCCCGCTTCTGAGTGAGAGTTTGTGGTGCTCTGTTCTTTGTTTCTGTGATAGATCACTGAGTATGATCAGACTCTAAATGCATCCAAGTTTGCTGCAAAGTCCATTTTTTTGTCCTTCTTTATGGTTGCATAATATTCCATTGCGTATATATACCACATTTTTTTTTTATCCAGTCAAGCTTCAATGGGCGACACAGTTGGTTTCTGCTATTGTGAATAGAAGCTGCAACAAACGTGTTTGCAGGTATCTTTTTTGTAGAATGATTTGAGTTCCTCTGGGTATATTCCCAACAGGGGAATTGCTGGGTCACATGAAAGGTCAATTTCTAGTTCTTTCAGGAATCACCACACTTTTCCAAGAGATTGTACTAGTTTGCATCCTCACCAGCAGTGTAGAAGCGTTCCTTTTTCTCCACGTCCTCGCCAGCATCTGTTGTTGTTTGTTTTTTTAATGATGGCCGTTCTTACTGGGCTTAGGTGGTGTCTCAGTGTGGTTTGGATTTGCATTTCTCTGATGACGAGTGAGGCTGAGCACCTTTTCATGTGTCTGCTGGCTGCCCATAACTTAACTCCCACTCTTCCTATTTGGATACCCCTGATTTCCGTCTAATCGTGTCTATTCGTGTCTTTTGCCTACTTTTCAACAGGGCTGTTCGTTTGGTGTTTTTTTTTCTTTCTTTCTTTCAGCACGTTTGAGTTCCTTGTAGATGCTAGCCGTTAAGCCTTGGTCAGATATACAGCTGGCAAATATTTTTTCCCACACTGTGGGCTGTCTCTCCGCTCTCTTGATGGTGTCTTTTGCTTTGCAGAAGCTCGTCAGTTTGGTGAGGTCCCATTTTTCTATCTTATCTCTTATGGCGTGGGCACTTGGAATTTGATCAGGAATTGGTTACCATTTCTAATTTCCATAAGGGTGTATCCTGTGTTTTCTAAGATTCTTACAGTTTGAGATTTTACATTTAGGTCTTTGATCCACGTAGAGTTAATTTTTGTGTATGGTGATAGGTAAGGGTCCTGTTTCAATCTTCTGCATGTGATCAGCCAGTTTTCCCAGCACTATTTACTGAATAGGTTTTCCTCTCCCCGGTTGTTGTTAGAGGCTTTGTCAAACATGAGTTGATTGAGAAATTGAGGTTTTGCCTCTGGAATCTCTATCCTGTTCCATTGGTCCATATGCCTGTTCTTATAGCAATACCAGGCTGTTTTGATTATTGTAGGTTTATATCAAAGTTTGAAGCTTGGAAGTGTGATACCTCCTGCTTTGTTGGTTTTTTAGTTTCTTGTTTTGTTTTGTTTTTTGCTAAGGATTGTTTTGGCTCTTCGTGATCATTTATGTTTCCATATGAATTTCTGTCTTGTCATTTCCAGGTCTGAGATGAGTGATATTGATAATTTAATGGGTATTGCATTGAATCTGTAGCCGCCTTTGGTAGGATAGACACCTTAACAATGTTGATTCTTCCTATCCAAGAACATGGAATATTTTTCCATTTGTTTGTGTCTTCTTGGATATCTTTGAGCAGTGTTTTGTAGTTCTCATTGTAAAGGGCTTTCACTTCTCTGGTTAGGAAGATGCTGAGGTATTTCAATTTTTTATGGCTATTGTGAATGGTATTGTGCTTTTTATTTGGTTCTCCGCCTGTTTGTTGGTGGTGTATAAGAAGGCAACTCTCTTTTGCTCATTTATTTTGTACCCCAAGACTTTACCAAAGTCCTTTATCAGTGCAAGCAGGTTTTTTACAGATTCTCTTGGATTTTCGAGGTATAGGATCATATCATCAGCAAAGAGGAATAACTTAACTTCCACTTTTCCTATTTGGATACCCCTGATTTCCTTCTCTTGTCTAATTGCTCTAGCTAGGACTTCCAACACAATGTTGAACAAGAGGGGTGAGAGGGGATAGCCTTGTCTAGTTCCAGATTTCAGGGAAAATGTTTCCAGTTTCTGTCCATTTAGCAATATGCTAGCTGTGGGTTTATGGCAGATGGCACTTACTATTTCGAGGTATGTTCCTTCTATACCTAGGTGTAGGGTTGTTATCAAGAAGGATTTTATCAAAAACTTTTTCTGCAGCTAAAGAAATTTTTTAATTTTCTAGTGGCCACATTTGAAATGTGAAAATAAACAGGTGAGATTAATCATTTAAATATTTTTTATTTAACCCAATGTATCCAACATATTATCTCTTCAACATGTAATCAATATGTCTTCGAAATCTGGGCTATAATTTACACTTACAGGGCATCTGGATTATGGCATCGAAATACTGAATTTGTATTTAGAATTCATCAGATTTACATTTGAAAGAGTAGATTCACATGCCCCCGTTGTTCCAAAAAGACATACAAGTTCTCCAATAACTGAATGGAGCATCTGTTTGTATTTTTATCTTTTTCATTTTAAACATATTTTTTATTTTAAAATTGTGGGGTACAGTTAAGGGTTAGGTTTACAAATATGCATCGTTCAGGCACCCTTGTTGATAAGGGGTGTCTCCCCATCGCCTGATAGATATCGACTACCGTTAGTCCCACCTTCCTCCCTCTCCCTACTCCCCCTATAGTTTCCCACACTATCAGTTCTTTTCTTATAGTATTATGAGAGATGTTCAAGGTCCACTATATGAGAGAGAACATGTGATGGAGTATCTGTTTTTAATTTTAAAATTTAAATTAAGTAAAATTCCAAAAAAGGAAAACTTTAGTTTGGCCACCCTGGCCTCATCTCAAGTGTCCCATGACCACATGGGCTAGAGGATACAGTCTTAAGCAGAGCAGGTTTAGGACAAGTGCCACCTTTATAGTGCACCTGAAAGAACTGGGCTTGCAAGTCAGTCCAACCTAGGTAGAAATCAGGGCTGGCACATTTGCTAGCTGTGTGAACTTGGGCTCATCACTTAATCTCTCTGAGCCTCTGGTTCCTCTTCTGGAAAATGAGGCTATCTGTGGAAAACAGTGTGGTGATTCCTAAAAGATCTAAAAATTGACCTTCCATACAACCCCGTAATCCCCCTACTGGGAACATACCTGGAAGACCTCAAATCATTCTATGAAAAAGAACCCTGCACACGTATGTTTATCGCAGCATTGTTCACAATGGCAAGAACATGGAACCAACCGTGCTGTCCATCAAAAGAGGACTGGATTTTTAAAATGTGGTACATATACACAATGGAATATTGCACAGCCATAAAGAAGGACAAAACCATGAACTTCACAGCAACCTGGGTAGACTTAGAATCTACAGTACTGAGTGATGTATCACAGAAACAAAGAACTGAGTGTCACATGTTCGCACTCGTAAGCAGACCTTGAACAATTTTCATAACACTATAAGAAAAGGATTGGCAGTAGTGGGAAACTGCCGGGGGGAGAATGGGATTGGCAGTAATGGGAATCTGCCGGGGAGTGGGGTGCACACTTCATCAACAAGGGTACCTGCATAGTGAACATTTGTATATCTAACTCTGAATTGTACCCTTCATCTTTAAAATTAAAAAAAAAATTTTAAAGAAAAGAAAATGAGGTAACAATACCTACCTCCCAGAGCTGTTAAGTGAAATTCTAGCTGTAAGAGAGCCCTGCCACAGGCACCTAATAAATATTACCTCCCACTCCGCCATTGAGATCTCCTCGACCGGGCTCAGTGGCTCAGCCTATAATCCCAGCACTTTGGGAGGCCAAGGTGAATGGATTGCCTGAGCCTGCGGGTTCAAGATCCGCCTGGACAACTTGGCGAGACCCCGTCTCTACAATAAATCAAAAAAATTAGCCGAGCGTGGCAGCGCACGCCCGTAGTTCCAGCTACTTGGAAGGCCGAGGCGGAAGGATCACTGGAGCCCAGCAAGTCGAGGGTGCGGTGTCTGGGAGTGTGCCACTGCAATCCAGTCTGGATGACAGAGTGAGACTCCAACTCAAAAAAAAAAAGAGAAAGAAACCTCCTCATCTCCTTGGCCCAAAAGTTGATCTTGTGAGTCGATAAAGCAATGAGCACAAAACTTTATTTTAAGCAAGAAGAGAGACTTTCCCAACAAGGACTTGGAAGATTCCTTCAGTCTTCTGAGTACCAGTAGAAGTTCGCTCACAATGGGGCCCTCAGGCCTCTCTATTCTGGTCAGTGCCACTGGCACTGTAATTGTCTGCTGTTACACTGACTCTCCCACTGGACTGAGAATAATTTGGTGGGGGGGTGTATCTCTGTAAAACTCACACACGTGCAAGGCCTGGCACACACCAGGAGCTATTAAAAAATAGTTTTGGGGTAGAGAAATGAATCACTCTACAATGCTGTGTGTGAGAAAAGGGGCGGGGGAATGACTTGTAAAATATGTGCTCCTTATCCCAGCATCATCTACTGGAGGAGAGAGATGATGACTTCTAAATTAGCAGAGACAGCACCAAGCAGGAAGCTATCCCCAAACACACCGGTCTACAGGTCCTCACACCTGTCCTACAGGTGGGTGAGTTTTAGAGAGCACCCCCATGACTGTGCATACAATGCTAGGAAGTTGTTCTCTCATTCTTCCAGCAGACAGCGCGGCCTCTCCATCTCTGTCACAGGTTGGGTCCTGCCCTGGAACGGTCTGTGCTGCCTTCTCCCCTATTGGGCAAACACCTCTTCATCCTTCACAATTCAGCTCATTCATTTTGTCCTCTGAGAAGCCTCTCCAGGCAGCTTACTCTTCCGTGCCGCCCTCACGCCCCCACCCTGCTCCCACAGTGCCCGCTAGTACACAGTTCTTTGTTGCCACTAAGGGGACTACATCTCAAACGATTCGCCCAATGCCCTTCTCGAGCCTGGTGTGAGCACCTGGAGACAGGAGTTTCATGTCCTCAGGCCCGTTCAGTGGCAGATGCTGGGGCCGGGGGCCCGGTGTCTGTGGAACTGAACTGAATTGAATCAAATCAGCATGTTGGAAGCCTTGCATGTGACATTTTAAATGGTCAACATTCAGAGAACGTCTCATAGTCTCATAGCTTTCTAGAATTTAGTTTTTGTAGTAGTTCATCTGGACCCCAACACTTGTCTGTAGAGCCCAAGAGGGAGACAGAGATCAAGAATAGGTGGTGTCTGAGGAGAAATGGGGAGGACTTCTATTTACTGGGCGCCTGCTCTGAACCTGGCACTCAGTGCCACTTAACATCCACTGTGCCACCATATCCTTGTCGTGGTTCTCTGCTGTGCATGCTGCAGTTCTCATGAAATAGACCTGAGGTTCCAAGAGGCTAAACAGCTTCCCAGAGCTTTGGGTGGAGCCGAGACTCCAATCCCACTCTGCTGAGATCCAAACTGAGCGTTCTTTCCACTACACCGTGCTACTTCTAAGCCCAGAATGTCAGCTTACCCCAGGGGCGGGACACAAGGAAAGGAGAGAGTGGGGATTCAGACTTTGCCAACAGCCAACCTTTGTTGGGAGCCAACATCTATAGCTACATGGCTGAGGCCTGTAAAGGCCCATCTGGAAGATCGCCTCTGACATAGGATATCAGTTATACCTATAATATTGGCGTGTGATTAGTGACCAGTGTGCATACATCCTTTGATTAGTGTACCGAAACTTTCCCAATGCTGTAGTTTTTGCTTCTAATATGACAATAGGAAATTTTACACGTAGCCATGTATTAATATACTAGGAAAAAAGATTTAAGTTTTGGGTTAAAGTCATAGTTTTATTAAAATAGAATGAGAATTATAGTGTTATGATTCTAAAATCATACGTCAATGATAATTATAAGATTTGATGATAAGGTATTAGCTTAATGAGATACAGCATAGTATTAAAGCCCAAACACTAGATCATGAAACTCATATAAGTCATGGTAAGAAATAAGTTTTGAATTAATTGTTGTAGAATTACAGGCCACTATGTTGAATCATAATAGGTTAATGGAATAAATAAAAAATTAAGTCATTTAGGTAAACTAATAGATTATAGTATAGTGTTAAGTTGATAAATTCAATCGTTAAAAAATATTAGGAGTCAGTGAACTTGGATTGAACCTAGAGTTAACTAAGAAAGTTTTTGTATTAATCAGGGTTTAGAACAAAGAGTATAATATGAATGATTTGTTGAACACTATGGAAGACACTTTTAAACGAACTGTATTTGTGCACCTGTGACCTTGATGTGAGATTTGTAAAGGCACGCCTGCTTGGAGCTTGCAAGTCTCGTGATGGTCTTGTGATGCATAGTTTGTAAATCGCAATATACATCATGGAGTTTGTACGCCCCCAGCAAGTGATTATCACACTGCTGGAGGGTATGAAAAATGGTATATATGTTGGAAGGAGTCCGAATAAAATTTGGCTTCAGTCCTGATCAGACTGTTCCCAGAAGAAACCGCCTCAGAGTGGTCTCTTCTCGCCATCTGGATTCTCTGGAGCGGGTCCTAACCCTTCCCTCTTTGGTCGGGGCTGGTACCCCAACAAACCTTGACTCCCAAGTAAAACAGAAGAAAGATCATTCCCTCTGTTCGGCCATAGAGGTATCATAGAGAGAGAACGTGAACGGCCTGCCAATGCTCTCATTCATTCCACACAAATATATTTAGTACGTAATGGTGCAGACATCAAAGATGTAAGAAGCTCTTGGAGAAATGATAAGTGCATGAGTTTGAACACCACTTTCCCACATACAGCTGTCCCACTTTGGGCAATGTATTTAACATCTTGGGGCTTTTCCCATCTAGCAAAGAGTAGTAATCTTGACCAGGCAGGGTGGCTCACACCTATAATCCCAACACTTTGAGAGGCTGAGGTAGGACGATCACTTGAGGCAAAGAGTTAGAGACCAGCCTGGACCGCATAGGAAGACCCTGTATCTACCAAAAGAAAAATGGCCGGTGTGGTGGCATAAACCTGCAGTTCCAGCTACTCAGGAGGCTGAGGCAGAAGAATCACTTGACCCCAGGAGTTTGAGGCTGCAGTGAACTATGATTGTGCCACTGCACTCCAACCTGGACAACAGACCAAGGCTCCATCCCCCCAAAATTAAAAAGAGTGTTAATCTACCACGCAGATGAGCTACCATACAATAAAGAATTCAACATAGAACACGGCCGATAGCAGGCAGTCAATGAAAACTATTATTGCAAAGTCAGACTAGAGCCTTGCCTTCTGTTAATTTCTTCTAGCAGGGGAGAGAAACAAGTAAAATAATGATCGAATGATTACATATATTGTGGCAATTACCTAAAAATCAAGGTGCGGTCCCACCCTCACTCAGGGGGTGTGTCCTTGAGCCCACCATCCTGATCTGGCATCTTCCTTCTCCTTCTCATGTTCAACCTGGAGATGTCCTAGAAGTGATGCTGGGTCCCCTCTACATCACTGTTGGCAGGTGCACTCCGCCGCCCTTAAAGCTGCTGGGGTGATGGTTCGTCCAGGCAGGCCGGGAAGCCCCAGCCCTAACCACCAAGTCAAGGACCACGTCTCCCCTCAGCTTGGCACGAGCCTTCCCTGACACTCGGTGTACTGGGCATTAGCCCATCCCGGGCCTGGGGATGCCACAAGGCCCCGTCTCCCTCTCTGGGGATGAATTGATGTCCCTCCAACGAGCCTCCCTTTCCTGCTGCGTATTGACTTTGTTCTCAAGCAAGGTCTCCTCGTATGGGTCTCAATGGCCACCAGTAACTCCAGGCCCCATCTCCTCCGTCCCATCATTCCAGCAAAAGTCTCAAAACTGAGTTCTACTTGGCCTGGATGGGATCGCATGCCCAGCCCTGAACCCGGTTCGGTGACTTTGATGGCCAGGCCCAGGTCATGTGCCCCTCCTGGAGCAGTGGGGTACGGGAGAGGGCATTCGAAAAGGCGATTCGGATCGTGTACTAGAGAGGGGAAATGATGCTGGGTGGGCAGACACAACAGATGGCCAAGGCAGGCCGCGGCCATGCCCTGAGACTGAGCTCAGCTTTACATGCACAAATCCACCAGCCTTCAGAGCACCCCTGGGCTGTGCTAACAGACATTTTACAGATAAGATACTCAAGCCTGAAGGACTAGAGTCACCTGCCTATGTTCCCACAGCAAGTACAGGGTGATTAGGATTCAAATCCAAGTCTTGTTTTCCAAAACAGATAAAAGTTCCTCAAGGGCGCTGGGGCCTCCAAGCTGCTCCATGGGCTTTAGCAGACTCTGGCTCTCCCAGCCTGAGCATCGATGCACTGTGTCTACTAATGGAAGGCACTAGCTCGTGTACACACACACGAGCACACACACACGTGCACACACATACAACGAAGGTCAATTCCAACACAGGCCATATAATTCATCTCCTTCCTGATTCCTATCTGTCACCCCAAAGTCGCAAATCCCTATTCTGTGACTACCCAGAAAGAAAGAAGTCACTAAGGCCCTGGCTCACTCCCTTCCTTCATAGCCCTTCATAGCCTTCCAAGGCCACGGGACGCTCTCTGCCTCCTTTCCTGGCAGCCCACTTGTCTTAGGGCAGATCCTCGTGCCCACAATGGGAGGCAGAGAATGGCCCCGGGAAGGGCAAGTCTGGGAGGAGTCTGGGAGGAGCTGACCTGCAGCGCCACAGGGCTGGCCCGGGCTGCCCACACAGGGAGCAGAGTCCCCAGGGCAAGTGCAGAACAGAGTGGTGGTCGGAAATCCCAGCTAGAGTCAGGGAGGCAGCACATGGGACGTCTGTCATGCAGCTCTGGCCAAGATTTCTGTCCTGGGGAAGGGGAATTTGGATTTTGCAGCAACCCAGATGGATTTGGAGTCGATCATACTCCGCGATTTATCACAGAAACAAAGAACAGTGTTCCATATGTTCTCACTCATAAGAGGACCTTGAACAATTATAATGCTGTAAGAAGGTGATTGGCAGTAGTAGGAAACTGTTGGGGGGGGTGGGATTGGCAGCTGAAGGAGACTGCTAGGGGAGGAAGGGGCACACCTCATCAACAAGGGCACCTGCATGATCAATGTTTGTATACCTAACCCTGTACCCCACATCTCTATAATAAAAAATAAAAAGTCCAAGCACTACAGAGACTTGGGAGGCCACTAAAGGCAGAAATAAAAGCTGTCCCCAAAGGAATCCGCTGATCAGCTTTGGGACACCAGATCTCAGTAGTATGAATACAGGAGAACCTCGGGATACTTAAGGGGACTTCTGAAGGGTTATATGGTGGACTTCAGATTCCAAGAGCCAAGGATCTCCTGAAATTCCAGGTCGGGCCCATCCAGTGGGTGCCTGTGTCCACGCAACGTGTGCCTCTTGTGCACAGACCTTCTCATGCCCATCTCGTCTTCTCCTGGAGACCAGGTAGAATTCTCCAGTCTGGAATGCCTCTGCCCTGCCAGATTCCAGGCTTCTCTGGGGTACTCCTGTCCAAATTTCCCAGCCATCTTCCATTTCTGCCCCTGGCCCCATATGTGCCAATACTACACAGCCAGCTTGCCAGGTGCCAGCCACTGTCCTCCATGTACCCATGTGCCAAGCAGACTGCTGCTGCCATCTGACCATGACCAGCTGCATCTTGAGACTGAACAGCACCACCTCATGTCCTTCTAGACCTCCAGCTGGAGTTGGCCAGCTTTTTTAACATTTTGGAAATGGGTTGGCCAAACATGTGAAGAAGCTACAGCTTAGCAGAGCTGAGGTATCATGGATCTACTCACAAGCTACGTCTTTTAAAGCCTGGCATTGGTCAGCGTTCTGGCGAGGTCCAGGCCTCAGTGTTAGTGGCTCATTCCCTTTAGCACCTGAATTTTGCTGTAAAGCAGTGTGACCAATAGAAAAATTATGTAAGTCACATATATAATTTTAAATGTCCTAGTCACCACTTCAAAAAAGCAAGAAGAAATGGGGAAAAATCTTAATAATATACAGGGGGTGCTAAATATATATGCACATTTCAAGAGATGTTATGTATGTATTACTTTTCAAAGTTGAATTAAATTACAAGAGCAATGTGTAGTATGACATTCATTCAATCATGCTTCCGCCATTTTCTTCGACCGTCCTGCCTGTCGCATGGCGACACTAGCATTCTTTCGATGAATGCCATCTTTTACGCGAACATCATCCTTAAAATGTGTATACATTTCTCGGCACCCCTGTCATTTATTTAACTTGCTATGTCTCATATCTGATAATTTATGAACATGTAATCTATCTTTTCAAATACTCAAGAGATATTTTATACCTCTTTTTTCTTAACAGGCCTTCAAAAGTCAGGATAGAGTTTACACTTACAGCATATCTCAGCTGAGACCATCCACATCTCAGAGGCTCAAGAGCCACATGGGGTAGGTGGCTGCCACACTGAAGAGCTCGGGTCTGAAGGATACTGCTGCCTTTATAGGTTGCCGCATAGGATCACATCACCTTTTCAGCAAAAGGTCTTTCCTTGGCTAAGAGAGAGAAAACCAACCTTTTAAAGGCAGTTATCACATATCTGAAACCATCTTGCCATCCCAGACTTTCTCATTGTCTTAATTCCCATGACACCCCGAAGAGGTCCATGTCCTGTCCTGTTCCAGTCTATGGAAACAGACGCTCAGAGAATGTAAGTAGGCTGCCCAGGACCACACAGGTGGTCATGACAAAACCGATTCAAACTCAAGACTGCTTGACTCACAGTGCATGTTCTTTCCTTTCCCCCACACTCTCCCAAAATCAAACCTTAGCATCTGTCTTTGCCAGCTCAGGCTTCCATAACACATACCCCAGACTGGGTGGCCTAAGCAACGGACATTTATTTCTTCACAGTTCTGGAAGCTGGAAGTCCAAGATTAGGAGGCCAGCACAGTCAGGTCCTGGAAGGCCCTTTTCTAGGTCACAGACAGTCACTCGTCACTGTGTCCTCACAAGACAGAAAGAGGAAGAAAATTTATCTCTCTCTTCCTCTTCCCTGTGGAGTAGTGACTACACGGTTTCCCCATGAGGTTGGTGGCCAGGTGGGGTCCCAGGACAGTGGGATGGGTGAGCTCTGTACCAAATTTATAAATTTATAAATTTATCTTCATCCAGAGATTATCTAAGAAAACCCACCCTGAGCCAAGTGCATCAATTGGAGGCTCCTAGCTATCATCTCAGGATTACTGCACAGTCATCATCTATAAGAAAGGAAACAGGCATGCACGGGGGTGAGCTTAAGATGTCTTGCCCCAGACCTCATCTCTACAATAAGTCAAAAATCAGCTGGGCATGGTAGCACACGCCTGTAGTTCCAGCTACCTGGAAGGCTGAGGTGGAAGTATCCCCGGAGCCCAGCAGGTCGAGGCTGCCATGGCTGGGAGCGGCCACTGCACTCCAGTCTGGGCGACAGAGTGAGACTCCAACTCAAAAAAAAAAAAAGAAAGTGAAAGGAAAACAAGGAAGAGAAGTAAAGTTTAAAAGTTTTTAAAAAAATACAAAAGAGTAACTCTGTGACAAGGAGTAGACCCAGCACTGGTCCACTGCATGAGAACCTCTGGTGTCCACAAAGAAGAGAATCAAACTTTTAGCACATCAAGACTTTTACTTGGGAATCAGTCAATGCCATAAATAAAGCAGTAGATTTAGACCTCAGCCCACAGTTAATCAGCCAATCAGAAACCAGGGCTCGAGACGTTTCAGCAGCAGTCAACATTTACTTCACCTTTCATGGGCAGTCACTGGGCTAAGTGGGGTGTTTGCATTATTTCTTTAAATCCTCACAAGAACCTAGGAGGCAAGAATTATGATTATTTTCCTCTTTACATGTTAGAAAGCATCTTTCTAGCTATTCCTTGCCACGAGGAAATGTCTTGCCATGATCACCCAGCCATTAAGTGACAGTGTCACAACAAAACCTCCATTCGGCCTGAATCCCAAGGCCAAGTCCAGCTATTGACCATGACATTTATTTTTAAGCCAGGATTCAGGGAATAGTATCATTCCACAGGAAATACTTAAGGGTAGGGAAGGAGAATTTCAATGTGTAGAAAGAAAGTAGCTGTGAGCAAACACTGAAGACACAGGTGGATTTGGTATATTTCTAGTTGAAATTCTAAAATCTTCTCCCAAGCAGTCAAGTTCAAAATCCAAATTCCTGGCACCTTCTTTGACTGTGAAAATGTTTACTCTCTCCGGAATCAGAAGGAATTTGTCCTGGAAAGTCACTTCAAAAGCATCATTTCCTTCTATTCAAAGGGGTGTACAAGCCCTCATACAGGACTGCATCTTACTGAGATAACCCACCTAACTGTGATAATTGAGGTGTTTTCAACCTTTTGCCATTACAAAGCCATCTTTGGGAAATAGATAAGTGTTTGTTGACAAAAATCGGTGGTCCAGGAACTTCTTGATACACTTTAACCTCCTCCTTAGCTGGGGCTCCAGCACAGCAAATCCTCTGAGAAATAAATTCAGGGTGGCAACTCACATCTTGTGAATTTGACTTCATGCCAGCCGTAAAAGAGAACAAACTGACCATGTGGCCTATGTGTAGAGCCAGGAAGAACCACAGCGACGAAATCCTGGTCTCCCATGAAGGGTCATAAATCTCTAAGGCTGCTCAAACACAGGCTTTCTTCTTTTTTTCCTTTTTTTTTTTTTTTTTGAATTGGAGTCTCACTCTGTCACCCAGACTGGAGTGCAGTGGCACACTCACGGCCACCCCAGCATTGACCTGCTGGACTTGGCCTGCTGGGCTCCAGCAATCCTTCTGCCTCAGCCTTCCAAGTAGCCAGAACTACAGGAGCATGCTACCACACCTGGCTAATTTTTTTATTTACTGTAGAGACAAGGTTTGGAAAGTAGACTTCGGGGTGCAGGACTGTGGAGCTTTGCATGTTCAACCAATCAGCCCTATTTGGAAAAGAAATGGGCATCACACACTGGCTTGTTGAGATCTTAACAAGATCGGCTAATTTTTTTTATTTATTGTAGAGACGAGATCTCGCCAAGTTGCCCGGGCAGGTCTCGAACCCGCGGGCTCAGGCAATTCACTCGCCTCGGCCTCCCAAAATGCTGGGATTACAGGTTGAGCCACCGAGCCCCACCAAACACAGAATTTCTTTTTTTTTTTTTCACATAAGGAAGCATTTATTTGCGGTTTAACGTGGAATCATACAAATAAAAATGTGTATAAACACAAATCCACACTGAGTTGTAACACAGCAAAGGACAAAGCAAAAACAAAGAAAACTAGTTGGCAGCTATATACATTTGGACACAGCTGTGTCTTGTACACTAGAAAGCCTTTTACAAAATAATCCTCTCAGATCAACAGAAGATCAGTCTTCAATGTCGTCCTGCAAGATGGATTACTTTTAAAGCATCTCCTCCTGCTTCCTCCAGGGTCCTCCCTTAGTATGGCTGGGAACTGTTTCGGCGATTGCCACCCCCTCGAGATGCCTTGCTGTCAGTGCTCTGTTGGCCGCTGCAGTCTGCATATCCCTGTGCACATCCATAGTTCCCACAGTTATACCCAGTATAATCATATCCGCCACAGCCACTATAGTTTTGATCACCACCATAGGCACTATTGTAATTTCCATATCCTTGATCATAATAGTTATTAAATCCTTGGTTCCAGTTTGGGCCCTGACCTCGGCCGCGCTCCCTTGAAACACAGACTTTCAAACGAGGATCTAACCCAGCACTATCGGACACGATCACCACTTACCACAGGTGTCTACTGACCGCTCACATAGAGGCTGGTTCACATAGGATGTATTCTAAGGATAAAATACACACAAGTTTCTAAGATGAAGTATGAAAAATTAAATACCTCATTAATAGTTGTTTTAGTCATTACTTGATGGGTTAAATGAAATGTATCATTAGCATTAATTTCACTTGTTTCTTTTTACCTTCTTAATATAGCTACTACAAAATGTAAAATCATACATGCGGCCCGCTTTTTATTTCTACTGGAGAGCTCTGCTCTAAACAGACCACTGAAGGGATCCTAGGTCTTATTAAGATCTCAACAAACCAGTGTGTGATTCCCATCTCTTTTCCAAATAGGACCGATTGGTTGAACATGCAAAGTCCCACAATCTTGCCCTCTGAAGTCCACTTTCTAAACGTCATCCTTCTTAAGACAGAGGTTGGGAACTTCCCTGACCTGCACTTTGGGCTTAACCAGCCCAACAGCCCAGCAAGTGGTTGACAATACATTCGTGGCAGAAACAGGATTTGGAGTTAGACTCCTGTTTGAACGCCAGATTTCCAGTTTATACTGTGTGTGAATTTGAAAGTTATCGCTGTGTTTCTGAAATTCTTCCATGGCAGTGAAATGCAAATCAAAACCACAATGAGATATCACCTCACCTGAGTTAAATGGCTATTATCAAAAAGACAAAAAAATAACAAATGCTAGTGAGACAATAGAGAAAAGGGAACTCATACGCTGTTGGTGGGAATGTAAATTAGCACAGCCACTGTGAAAAACAGAATGGAGATTCCTCAAAAAAATTAAATAGGCCAGGCACGGTGGCTCAAGCCTGTAATCCCAGCACTTTGGGAGGCTGAGGCAAGAGGATTGCCTGAATCCAGGTGTTCGAGACCAGCCTGGGCAACTTGGCAAGATCTTGCCTCTGCAATAAAAAATGAAAAAACTAGCCAGGCGTGGTAGCACCTGCCTGTAGTTCCGGTTCCTTGGAAGGCTGAGGCAGAAAGATCACCTGAGCCCAACAGGTCGACTTTGGGGTGGCTGAGAGCGTGCCACTGCACTCCATTCTGGGCAACAGAGTGAGACTCTGACTCAAAAAAAAGAAATTAAATATACCAAAGTGCCAAAAGCTGTATACACATTTTAAGAGATGTTATCTATGTATCTATGTTATCAGAAGTATCTGGATGCTGTTGGTAACCATTTTGAGCACAAGTCAAACATGACTTGTATTCATCTTTTGTTATTGGTATATATTGAGCGTTACAATTGTAATACAGTCTTTTTTCCCTTCTTAAAATGTGTATACTTTTTGGGCACCTTCTGTATAACTGCCATACGATCCAGCAATCATACCACTACTGGGTATCTATCCAAAGGAAATGAAATCAGTATGTCGAAGAGATATATGCACTCCCATGCTCATTGCAGCATTACTTACAATAGTCAAGATACAGAAGCCATCTAAGTGTCCATCAACAGAAGAACAGATAAAGAAAATATGACCTGTACACACAATGGAATAGTATTCAGTCATTAAGAAAATGAAATTCTGCCATTTGCAGCAACAAGGATAAATCAAGAGGGGCTTGTGCTAAGTGACATAGGCCTGTCGCAAAAGGACAAATACCACATGATCTCACCTATAGGTGGAATCTAAAAAGTTGACCTTACGGAAGTCGAGAGTAGAATAGTGGTAACCAGAGGCCAGGAGGGGCGGGGGGAATGGGGAAAGGTTGGCCAATGTACAAAGTTCTGGTTGGATAAGAAGAGTGAGCCTGGGGTTCTATTGCACAGTAAGGTGACTTTAGTTAACAGTGATGCATTGTGTATTTCAAAATAGCAGGAAGAGAGCATTTTGAACGTACTCACCACAAAGAAACGGCAAGTGTTTCAGGTGATGGAGAGGCTAAATACCCTGACTTGATCAGTATGCAATGCACGCATGTATCAAAACATCACACTGTACCCCATATGTACAACTATATTGCATCAATTAAAAACAAAATAAAACTCTAAAAAATAAATAAATTAGAAAATAAAATTATTTTATTGTAAGGGTAAATATATATATATATTTTTCTATTGTAGTAGTAAGAACTTGGCTTTCAGCAGGGTTTCCTTTAACAAGTTCCTTTTCAGGGCTCAGAGCAAGGGTAAAAATGGAAGCCCTCACACCACATGTGGGTTTCAACATACGAATTTGGGGGGGGGGACACAATTCAGTCTATAATACCACATGTCCAAATATTTAAAATATAAAATACGATAAAATAGGTTCTATTCACCAATCTTGACAAATATACCTTTCTCTGTAACAAAATCTTTAAAATATGTCATCTTATGGCATTTTTATTACTAAAAGTTAGCAAAATACCAAAGTCAACTGAAAGCAATTGTATTGTGCCTTCCTGGGTATTCTACTGATAAACAGCTAATGTTTAAATAAGTTTATACAATAGCAAAAACATGGAACCAACCAACATAGGTGCCCATCGACAGTGGACTGGATGAAGAAAGTTTGGTACATATACAGCATGGAATACTATGCAACCATAAAAAAGAATGAAATCATGTCCTTTGCAAAACATGGGTGCAGCTGAAGGCCATTGTTCCAATAAAATTAACACAGAAACAGAAAACCAAATACTGCATTTCTCAGTTATAAGTGGGAACTAAAAATTGTGTACACATGGGCGTAAGGATGGGAATACCAGACACTGGAAACTTCTAAAGGAGGGAGGTAAGATGGGGAGAAGGGTTGAAAAACCACCCATGTGTGCCATGCCCACCACCTGGGTGATGGGCTCAGTATTAAGCAATAGACCTGTGTAAAAAACCTGCACATGGACTCCTTGAGTCTAAAATAAAATTTTAGCAATAATTTAATTTTTTTTTTTGAGTTGGAGTCTCACTCTGTCGCCCAGACTGGAATGCAGTGGCCACTCCCGGCCACCGCAGCCTGGACCTGCTGGGCTCTGGCAATCCTTCCGCCTCAGCCTTCCGAGTAGCCGGAATTACAGGCGCGTGCCACCACGCCCGGCTGATTTTTTTATTTATTGTAGAGATGAGGTCTCAGCCAAGTTGCCCAGGCGGGTCTCGAACCCGCGGACTCAGTCAATCCACTCACCTCAGCCTCCCAAAGGCGCGGGATTACAGGCTGAGCCACTGAGCCCAGCTAATTTAAATTTTTTAATTAATAATTTATTATAAGTTTATTTCATAATATGTATTATTTCTTCATTTTATTTAAATAATTATGTTAAAGATTTAACCATCATTTATATTCTCTTGTCAGTAATGATATGAGAAATTAAAAAACAAAATGAAATTGCATTCGGCGTATTCAAAATTTGAATCTTTCTTCAAGTGTCAATGAAAAATTAAAATCATTATTTTTTAGTTTTCAAAAAAATTACTTATTTTCAAAAATAGCCAACATTACCTATCAAAGTTAAAAGTCACATAAAGTTAAAATTAATATCAACTTTTTAAATCAAATGTATTTTGTAAAAAATCTTCTGTAACTTTCTGAAAATTTAATTAAATCTGTTAAATTGGTTGTCTAAAAATAAATTATGCATGATTCTGGCATTCACTGTCCATCTAAATGTCAGTGCAATGAGTAAGTACCATGTTTTTCCTTGTTGTGTCTAGACATACATACATACAATTTTGCAAAATGTTCCCCCACCATCATGTGCAATGTTTGTAGATACTGGCCTAATTGGTGAGTCTGTCCAGCTGGAACATGAAAAAGTAAGAAAATGGATATTGACACCCATGTTTTTATAAGACTCTGCAGTATTCACGTGTTCTGAGAGAGAATTTGGCGATTTAATTAGTCTTTCTTCCACCAAAAATTTTGACAACTTAATTAGCTTATCTTTTCCTTGACCTGAGTGCTTCTGCAACTCATATCCTCCTGTCTCCAAGGTGCTGTTCATCTCCAAAGTCCACAGTGGCACAGCTACATCCTCCGAAATCTTCCCACACAGTAGGCTTTTATTATGAGGACAGAGGTGTGAGATGTGAAGAAATGTCTCCCTATGGCCTGAGCAGTGTTTGTCATGAGAGTCCATGTTTGAGGCTGCAAGTCATTCTGCACCCTTGCTAAGCTCCAGGAGGCAGGATTGTCCACGCATCCCCAAATAAACTCGTCTGTGTGTTTGTGATTTGCAAGGCCCTCTTGTATTTGATGAGCGTGGGACCCAGGGTAGGGCTATTCTTGCCCCTGTCTTAGGGCACCATCAGGATACAAAGTCAATCAGAACTGAGTTCGCCCCTCAACTCCACCATTTTTTTAGTGTGTGCACTTTGATGAAACAGTAATTAAGTCACCAAATGAGCTAGGCTCTTTAGTTTTTTCATCTGTGAAATAGGGACAACGAAGCCTAACTTCATTAAGATTGTTTTGAGAATTAAATGAGGTAAATTTGTAGAAGCTCAAAATCCCCCTTGACACATAACTGGTGCTCTATTAATATTGGATGAATTAATTAAAATAAATGAATTTAGTAAGCTATCTGGAGGCCTGTTTTATCATTTACAAAATGGAAGAAGTGATATCTACATATAATATTGTGATACGATCAGAAATAAAAAGACTGGGTGCAGTGGCTCGTGCCTGTAATCCCAGCACTTAGGGAGGCCAAGACGGGAGGAGTGCTTGAACCCAGGAGTTCAAGACCAGCCTGGGCAACTTGGCAAAATGTCACCTCTACAAAAAAAAAATCAAAACTTAGCCAGGCATGGTGGCATACACCTGTAGCCCCAGCTACCTGGGAAATGGTAGAACTGAAGGTTGAGTTGATCACCAATAGCCAGTGATGTCATCGATCACGCCTACATGATCTCGTCTCCAGAAACACTCTAACGGACAGGGTCAGAGAGCTTTCCAGTTGCTGGACACCATGGAGGTTCCTGAAGGGAAGTGCTCTTGGAGAAAGCATGGAAACGCCACGTCCTGCCCTCATACCTTGCCCTACATACCTCTTCCATCTGGCCGTTCATCTGTATCGTTTTTAATATCCTTTCTAATAAATGGACACATATAAGTTAGTGTTTTCCTGAGCTCTGTGAACTGCTCTGTCAATCCAACCCAAGGAGAGAAACCCCAGTCAGTCAGAAGCACAGATCACAGCTTGGAGCTTGCCACTGGCATCTGAAGTGGGGGTGGTCTCGTGGGACTGAGCCCTCGTCCTGTGGGAGTTGATATTATCCCCAGACAGAGAGACTCAGAATTAAGTCGAATTACAAGACAGTGGCCACTGGAGAATTGGTTGCCAATGGGGAGAAATTCCTACACACATTTTGGTGACCAGAGGTGAATGGTGTGTGAGAGCAGGAAAAACACAGTTTGGTTTTTCCTTCAGATTAGGTCACGAAGACCATTCTGAGAATTAAATCAAATAACATGTCTAGCACATAGTGAGGCCTCAGTAATTAACTGGTAGCAGGATTGATGATGACGTCATGATGATCATGACAAAAACAGCAATTCGAAGCATAGCGCGAGCACATTCCATTTTACCATGAAGCACTTCAAAAGGTCATTTTTAAAAACCAAGAACGGCCGGGCACGGTGGCTCACACCTGTAATCCCAGCTCTTTGGGAGGTGGAGTCAAGAGGATTGCCTGAACCCAGGGGTTCGAGACCAGCCTGGGCAGCTTGGCGAGACCTCATCTCTACAATAAATCAAAGAAAACTTAGCTGGGCGTGGTGGCACATGCCTACAGTTCCAGCTACTTGGAAGACTGGGGTGGAAGGATTGCCTGAGCCCAGCATGCTGAGGCGTGTGTGGTGGCCATGAGCGTGCCACTGCACTCCTGCATGGATGACAGAGTAGGACTCCAACCCAAAAAATTTAAATTAAAAATAAAAATCAAGAACCGAAAGCACATCTCTGCCTTCAAATATTTGGACCACAGTATTGATAAAATAACTCTGCTGCTTTTCTCATAGTTATTAGCCATGCATCCATTTAACATTCAGCAGTGGAGGAGAGTGGGCACAGAAAAGCAAGAACTTCCATGGGAGCATAGATTGGCCCATTGAGAAGACTCTAAAATATAAGAAATCGTTTTCAAATTACATATGGCAATGTATTACACTGTTAAGTCAAACACTACATTGTATCAAATGCAAAATTGACTTCCTGAATTAAGAATACTAAAGGAAGTGGGGCGTGGTGGCTCACACCTGTAACCCCAACACTTTGGGAGGCCGAGGGGAGAGGATGGCCTGAGCCCAGGAGTACGAGACCGGCCTGGGCAACTTGGCAAGACCTCATCTCTACAACAAATCCAAAAGCAGCTGGGGGTGGTGGTGTGCTCCTGTAGTCCCAGCTACTCAAGAGGCTGAGGCAGAAGAATACCGCCCGAGCCCAGCAGGTCGAGGCTTCGGTAGCTGTGATCATGCCGCTGTATTCCAGCCTGGGCAACAGAGTGAGACTCAGGCTCCTCCAAAAAGAATGCTATTTCCTTTGAGAGGCAATCAGTGGGACTGGAGCAGTCAGAAGGTTTGTAACTGAATAACAGAAGAAGAAAGAAAAAAAGGAGAGAAAGGGAAAAAGGAAGAAAAGAAAGGAAAGAGGGAGGAAGAGAAAGGAAAAAAGGAAGAAAGTACCAGAGTTGAGTAGGCAAAGGCACGTAGGGAAGTTGGAGTCCATGGGGTTACTTGAATAACAGGAAGAAGGGAAACTCATATTCTAAAATCCACATTCCCCTTGCCGTTAGCTCTAGCTACTCGTTTTCCCAGGATTTAAGGCTGAGGCTCTGTCCTTTTGATGTTAAATGACGCCGTGATGAGGAAGCAGATGGTCCTCGTGTAACAGAAATAATCACTGCAGCAATCTTGGATCCAGATGGGAACCTCGGTTAACACAAACTTTGACATACCCTCTTGTTGTTCCTTCTTTTCCGATTATTGCCGAGTGTGTTCCCTGCAGCTCCTGGTGTTCGAAGGATCATCCGTTAGCATTCCCGTCATTATTCACCATTAATTCCTCGAGCACTCCATCACCACATCCATTATTAGCCATCTGGTACATCCTTCCCCTTCTGAAGTTATTTACATATGGCAGTTACCCAAGTTAATGCGGCCGTTTAGAGGGCCAGGTTTTCACTCATTTCCATACCACAATTACAGGGATAATATTTTGTCAACATTGTCAAGGCAGTTAAACCCCACCTCCTCATTTTCCTCTTGCAAGCTCTCCGTTTCCGGAATGTGGCTTATTGCTCCAGGGCAGAAGACGGCAAGACTGCGACCTTTTTAAAAAGACAATAGTCCGGCTCAGCCTGTAATCCCGCCCCTTTGGGAGGCTGAGGTGAGTGGATTGCCTGAGCCCGCGGGTTCGAGACCCACCTGGGCAACTTGGTGAGAATTCGTCTCTACAATAAATCAAAAATTAGCTGGGCGTGGTAGCGCACGCTTTTAGTTCCAGCTGCTTGGAAGGCTGAGGCGGAAGGATCGCCAGAGCCCAGCAGGTGGAGGCTGCGGTGGCCGGGAACGGCCACTGCACTCCAGTCTGGGCGACAGAGTGAGACTCCAACTCAGAAAAAAAAAAGAGTCTCTCTTCTTCCTTCACCCCAGGACACAACCACCACCCTGGAGAAGAGATGAGGGGAAGAGAGTGGGGATTAAAGGACTGGGCTTTTTTTCCTATAAGATTTGACTGTATTCTCTAATGATTTAATCCAGTGAGACTGTTTCAAACCTTGAAAGACTTAAAAGTTAATTTAGAGAAAAACTAGATTATTTATGGACAAAGCTTTAAAAAGATACTCATCTGAATCAGATTTGCAGTCTGCAACCTACAGGAGTTTTTGTCAATTCAGATTTTCTTCACTAACTTTGAATCCATATAAACTCAAGTATATAAAATCGATGTCTCCATCTAGGGACAAAACAATTGACTGTGCTCATCTTACAGAGTAAATCAAATTATAGGAGGAATATTTACCTACTTGAGAGAATAAAACTATTAAACATCTTAGAAGCACAATTTGCCTACAAAGAATGTAATTTCAGCTAAAGAAGCCGAGATGATGTGCAGGCTAGTGTTTGATATGCTAATTATGTAGTCATCTAATATGAATTTATTATTAATGTCAGCTAACATTTACTGAGCCTTTATCATGGGCTAGTCAATGTGCTAAGCACTGACATTAACTCTAGCCCTATGACGGATGCCATCATTACCCCCTTCATAATGAAGGCTCGAGACCAGAGGTATCTGTTCTATTTCTTGAACTTACTGTACCAAATTTTTATGCTCTGTAGAGATGTTACTGGTCGGCCATACAGTCAAATCCGTGTAATAACAAAGGACATATAATAAAATTCAACAGCACAAGGGTCCTTTGTTTAGGGAATAAAGTGACCACAGGAGCAATCTTTGGAGGTATGACCTGACTGAGTTTCTGTCAGGTCATTTCTTGCATCACTGACATATAACTACCTCTGTTGTAGAGATAAATGGTTCTGAGCCACGAACAGGAACACCAGAGTCTGGTTTTGCTGAGACCCTGTTGTAGGCTAGAGTTGCAGCGTTACTGCTTACTTTTCTTGACTAGTTTTTAAGCTCAGAATGTAGGAAAGCCCCTTCTCCAGTAAGAAAATTCACCTTTTTTAAGTTCAAACTCTTGGTGGCAAGCTTTCCAGAGGCCCGGTCCGGCCCTCGCCACTGCCTCTCTCCCTACCCTAGGCAGCCACCCGCTAAGGGAAGCGTTTTCCCCTTGTGTTGCATACTCCTAAGCGTGAATTAGGACTTGAGTTTTGATCAGACAAACCTGGCTGGAGCCCCTGACTGACACATACTGTATGATCTCTGAGCTCTGAGCTCTAGTTACCTTAACCATTAAAACAGAGGCAATAAGAATATCTAATCCATTGGGTCGTTGTGTTGATTGTATGAACAAATATTTGTGAAGCCCATAGTGTGGAACCTGGCACCCGGTGAACATCAGTGAATGGTCTCTTATCACCATTTTTACCGCTAATAATAATCCCTTCTCAATTAAAAACACGTGCTGCAGCAACTACTTTCTAAATACAGGTTGTGTGGAAACAGCCCTGATAGAATCAACGTCGCCTTGACATTCATGCTAACAGACTAAAAAGGAAGAAGATCCTTCTAAAAGCGCTGCATCGATGGGTGGTAGATTAATGTGTTCAGTCTTTTCTAGAGACAGGCTGGTAGAAAATGGATCCTAGTAACTTAAGGAGCAATAAACATTGCATCTCACCCCAGGTAAAGAGACATGACCACCACATTTTTTTTTAAATTTGAAAACAGCCCCAGGGAGTCTTCCAGCCCTCTTCCTTCTCTATTCAAGAACTAAGTAGCTGGGCAGTCCAGCTGTCAATAAATTGTACCGACTCCACTGTTGGTTTTATAACTTGTTTGTTCAAATGTTGTTTGTTCCGATACTATAGTAAATTGTTTTTTTAAGTTATGACAAATTTTTTAAAATAACGGTCATAATCCCAGAGGTGCAATTGTTGGCTCTAGTTTGTAGTTTCTTTTTTTTTTGAGTTGGAATCTCACTCCATTGCCCAGGCTGGAGTGCAGTGGCATGCTCCCACCCACCACAGCCTCTACCTGCTGGGCTCTGCGATCCTTCCACCTCAGCCTTCCAAGTAACCAGAACTACAGGCGCGCGCTACCATGCCCGGCTAATTTCTGATTTATTGTAGAGACAAGGTCTCGCCAAGTTGCCCGGGCGGGTCTCGAAGCCGTGGGCTCAAGCAATCCACTCACCTCGGCCTTCCCAAAGTGCTGGGATTACAGGCTGAGCCACTGGGCCTGGCCAGTTTCTAGTTTCTAGTGAGACGGTACTCACCGTCTCTAGTTTCTCAGTGGCTGTCCTCCCTCAAGCCACTCCAGTCAGGCTCCCACCACTACCTTCCCCCAAAGGGCTACTCGTCAAGATCACCCATGACTTCCACATTGCTCTGTCTGAGGGCCAGTTCTCTGCCTTGTTCTTGAATACCCTCTTCCTGGCATTTGACTCAGTTCCCCTCTCCTGCCTCCTGAAAGCACTTTCTTCACTCCACTCCAGGACTTCACTCTTCTCCCAATTCACTGGTCCTCTCTCAGCTTCCTCTGTGGCTTCTCCTTTTCTCCGGGCTCCCAGTGTTGGAGAGCCCAGCTCTCAGGCCTCAGGCCCCTTTTCTTCTCTCAGGCTCCTCATCCAGATCCAGGGCTAAAAACCGTGTCTCTGCTTACCCCCAAAGTCAGACTCCCCACCCCAACCTCTGCTCCAAACTCCAGACTCGCCTTGTAACTCTCTACAGAACATCATGACTCGGCTTAGCAATGGACATCTCAAACTTAGCATCTAATACCGATGTCCTCATCTTTCCCAACTCAGTGCTTCCAGGAGCTCGGGCCAAAGCCTTGGAGTCCTTGACCCATATTTATCTCTCCCATTCAACTTGTTCAAAAAAAAAATCATCATTTGATCCAAATAAGGTGACTCATGCCTGTAATCCCAGCACACTGGGAGGCTGAGACAAGAAGATTGCTTGAGCCCAGGAATTCAAGACCAGCCTAGACAACAGAGTGAGACTTCACCTCTATTTAAAAAAAAAAATCAAAAAATTAACAGGGCATAGTGGCACATGCTTGTCATCCCAGCTACTTGGGAGGCTGAGGTGGAAAGATCACCTGAGTCCAGGAGGTCATGGCTGCAGTGAGCTGTGATCGTGTCACTGCACTGCAGCCTGGGCAACAGAGTTGAGACTCCAACTTAAAAAACAAATTGTTTTTCAATAAATCCTACCATTTCTCCCCTCAACCACTATTACTCTGGTCCAAGCTACTACCATCTCTCCTATGTCAGTTACCTTACCCACCTTCTTCTAATAGAGTCCCATCATCCCGCAAAAATAGAGTGCAGCCACCTATGAACTCTTATATGATCTAACTTCAAGTTGAATCCTGAGGAGCCATAGAAAAAAAAGTTTTCATAAAATAACGTTCACATGAATAAGGGAAGAAGACAGCTAGGTTAATTTTAACAATATATTGTATTTAATCCAACACATCTAAAACGTTACCATTTCGACACGTAATCAAGATAAAAGTCATCCACACGATCTTCTACATTTTTTCCTACAAAGTCTTCAGAACATAAAGTCAGTGTAGATTTTACACTTCATGACATGTTTCGGTACGGACTAGCCACAAACCAAGAGCTCAGTGGCCACAAGGGGCTAGTGGCTTCCTAGCTGAACGGTACAGCCATAGAATATCCTGAACACAGCTTTCTGATGATCCTTTGAAAACATAGGTAGCGATGTCATCCCTCTACTTAAAACCCCGCAGTGACTCCCCATGTCCCTCAGAGTAAAAGCCAAATTCCCTACAAGGGATCTCTGTGACCTCCACTCCCCTCACCTCCCTGACTCCACTCCTCCCTTTGCCCCAACCCAGCCTTGCCAGGGCTCCTTCCTGGTCCCCATCTGTACCCCTGTGCCTCTGCCTGTGGATCCCTTTGCCAGGAACACTCTTCCAGACAGCTCCATGACTCACTCCTTCACCCCCTACTCTTCACTCGAATGTTACCGTCTCAGGGAGGCCTATCCAGACCTCCCTTTTTAAAACTGAAAACCGGCCAGGCATGGTGGCTCAACCTGTAATCCCAACACTTTGGGAGACCGGGGAGAGAGGATTGCCTGAGCCCAGGGGTTCGAGACAACTTGGTGAGACCTCGTCTCTACAATAAATCAAAAAATTAGCCGGGTGTGGTGGCACACGCCTATAGTTTCAGCTCCTTGGAAGACTGAGCCAGAAGGATTGCCTGAGCCCAGCAGGTCGAGGCTGCCGTGGCATAACCATGTCACTATGTTCCAGCCTGGGCAACAGAGTGAGATTCCAACTCAAAAAATAAAAATAAAACTGAAAACTATCTCTGCCACACACACACACCCTTGGTAACCATAAAATCAACTCTCTCTGTCCACTGAATGTAAGTTCTATGACAAAGTCAGGGTTTTTGTCTTCTGTGTTCACTGATTTGTTCCCAGGGCCTAGAACAGAACCTGGCCTGCACACAATAAATATTGGTGGAATTAAATTATATCTTTATTCACTTAGTACAGCATGAAAATTGTTCCTCCACCATTAAATATTCATCTTCATCATCATTTAAATGAAAATATATTATGTTATCCATGGAGGGGGTGCCTTTTTAAAATATTTATTATTATTATTATTATTATTAGAGTTCGGATCTCACTCTGCCTCCCATGCTGGAGTGCAGTGGCACAATCACGGCTCACCTCAGCCTCAAACCTCTGGGCTCAGGCAATCCTTCCACCTCAGCCTCCCAAGTAGTTGGTACTACATGCCAGTGCCAAAAACACCTGGCTATTTTTTTTTAATTTTTGGCAAAGATGAGATTTTGCTATGTTGTCTAGGCTGGTCTCAAACTCCTGGGCTCTAGCAGTCCTCCAGCCTCGGGGTGCATTGTTATTGAACCAGCCTAATTGTGAACACTGAGCTATTTCCAGATTTTTGCAATTAACTAGCCATCATTGAGATGGAGGTAGGTGTTTGTTGGCAAATCTGATTATATCTGGATCAAAGAAAAGGTAAATTTGGGGGTCTTTTGATACATGCTAATACACTGTTTTTTCAGTCTTAGATCTCCCTTTATAAGCAAAGCTTAAAGAACACTGTAGTTCAATAGAATTTCTTGTACCTGTGGGAATGTCTCCTTTGAATAAGCTCCTAGAAATGAAGTAATTGGTTCAGAAGCTATTCGTTTTTGTCATCACTCTGGTCCATGGAGACTACACTTGACTTTTTCTCAGCTGTCTTTAGGTAGGCTGGTGAGCTGCACACCGTCATCGCCTTTACGTATATACTCACTCTCAATCCCACCCAAGTTTACTAAATTAGAATCTCTTTGATCAGGACCCAGGCATTCGTGCCTTTTGAGCTGCATGGGGAATTTTGATGAGCATCTGGGATTTAGAACCACTAGCTGAGGACCAAGTGGCTCTGGCTTGGAGAGGCAGCACCCCCCAGGTGGGCTCCAGGCTCTGATCCGATTTCCCCTGCCCCTTGCTGTGTTGCCAAGCACATCCAAATGAGAAAGTGTCCACAATGCCAAAGAACAGCCTTTAAGTCAGAGAAGCCAAGCGGGGCCATGCCCGGTTGGTACCTGGCACAGGCCTCTTTGTATGGGCCACGGGCCTCTTAGGGATGCTCTCTGTATATGCACATGTGTGTGTGTGCATGCGTGCACAGGTGCATGTGAGTGTATACACACACACACACACACACACACACACACACACACACACACACGTACTCTCTCAACCATCCCAAGCTGGGGTAGCTGGCTCTATCCTGAGCTCCCGTAGAACCTTGAAAGTATGTTTCTGATGTGGCAATTTTTAAAGGCACCGAAATCACCTATCCACTTGTCCAGATTGTTCCCTGGACCGGAAGCACCTGGCAGCCAAGACCTGGGCTCTTCTCCTTTCTGTCTCGGCAGTTCTTAGCACAGGGCCTAGCATGTAGGGATTCAATACATGACTTTTAAAACTGAAACTCTTAGATCTTAGCTAGCAGCTTCCCAATGCTGAGGCAGAGCAGACTCCCAGATGGGCCCTTCTCGAGGAACGAGGTTTCAGGCTCAGCTTTCATCATTTGGTATAAAATCAGGTAGAAAAACAAACAATTCTTTGCAGAACTGTTTAGCACAAGGACAGGAAAGTGTGTTTGTTTCCTCTGTTGCTTAACATGGTGAGACTGGTTTTAGTTCTCCAGGACAATAGTCAAAGGCTGCTTTCGAGCCGGGTTGCTCCTTAACACCTGGGAAGGTGAAATGATGACCTCATGGCAGCTTCCACCACCAGCCAGACTCTGCAGCTTGTGGCAAAACAACATGCCACCCAACAACTGTGACGGGAAGGCACCGAGAGGGGACCGAGACGCCTACGTTACACCATATATAGATGTTGCTCTTCCTACTTACAGAAGAGTCTTTAGACAGACCTCTGTCACTCCACTTTCTGAGGTTGTCCTTCTGGAATGCACAACAGAAGACATTCATTCAGAGGCTGAGACTAACTCGGCCAACCGCACAGAGCCCCGCCTCCCATCCTCATCGCCATGGTAGAGGAACACCAGAGCCCACTCCACGGCACGCCCCAAGCGCCGATCCCAATTACATCCAGTCAGGACGGTCCATCCCGGGGAGGCAGGGACGTTGACTCTGGAGAATCTGCTTCTCTGAAAGTTAAAGAGACATGCGTTGGCCTAGAATGTTGGGGTAAGGTCACCAGACATGGGAGGATCAGCCAAAGCCCTAGATTTCTGTGATTAAAAACGCCAGCTGCCAACACCTCTGCGGACAAGCTGCTTAACTCCTCTTCGCCTCAGTTTCCTCTTGGGCTGAGTAGCTTGCAGGGCTGCTGTGAGGATTAGTTAACACTTGTAAAGAACCTGGAATGGTGCCCAGCATTGAGTGAGCACTACACAGGGAGAGCTATTATTATTTTCTCACATACTTTGTAAATCTTTATTCTCATCATTATTGGTTTTCCATCTACGTGTATGTCTATTTATCCAGACCATCCATCAGGCATTTCAACATGGATGACTAAAGGAGGGTTTAAAATCTTACTAAGTTTATGTATAAAGCAAAGATAGATAGATGGATAGATGACTACATAGATGGATGAATGGATTGATAGATCAATGGATAAATGGAGAGATAGATGATAGGTGGATATACAAATGGATGCAGGAATGGCCGAGATAGATGGATAGATGAAAGACAGAGATAAGAAATAGATGAATGAATGGATAGATAGATGAATTGATAGATAATACACAGTACATAAATAGACATACAGTACACTGGTGATATTAAAATTTCCTGAGATAGCTAGGCTCAGTGGCTCAGCCTGTAATCCCGCTTTGGAAGGCCGAGGTGAGTGGATCGCCTGAGCCCGCGGGTTCGAGACCCGCCCGGGCAACTTGGCGAGACCTCATCTCTACAAGAAATCCAAAAATCAACCGGGCGTGGTAGCGCGTGCCTGTAATTCCAGCTACTCAGAAGGCTGAGGCGGAAGGATCGCCGGAGCCCAGCAGGTCGAGGCTGCGGGGGCCGGGAGCGGCTACTGCACTCCAGTCTGGGCGACCGAGTGAGACTCCAACTCAAAAAAAAAAAAAATTTCCTGAGACGAGGGGAAAATGATGGGGGAAAGTCTAGGAAGTCTCTGTAGGGAGCAGTGATGGAAGAAGCTTGGACAGCACTGCTGGGGCCCTGGCACAGTGCCAGCAGAAACTACAGAACCCATGAAGAAACTCTCTTCAGTTTCAAATGAGTCCTTAAGAATTCCCATTTTCCCCTCAGTTTGCACTGAGATGTTTCTGTCTCTGCACTGTCACTTCAGAAAGGAAGAACTGAAGGGGGACTCCTTGAGAAGCGATTTATCAGCGACGGGTGTCTGGGAGCTGCAGGGCACCGAAGCCCACATCCACTATCTGGCCTCCACCCCTCCGAGTCCCAGCACCGCAAGGCCCCTTGGTGCCTGTTCTGAGGAAAATTCCTGCCACGCAAAGGGGGTCAGCAGGGCCAGCACCTCCCTTTCGGCCCCCAGCAGTCCCCTAGGAACTCAGGCCCAGCCCCACTTCAGCAATTCCCCAAGTCCAACTACCCAGGGTCCACCCCACTGGGAATTGCTAATCAGATCAGAAAACTTAAAGCACAAATACAGATGACTGATCCGGGTTAAATGACTGCATGCCAGTCTGAATAGATGATGATACCTGCCTATAGAGTTAAAAATGACGGGATTTCAAGTATCTGCTTCAAGTCACCATTGGGGTTTTATGCAGCTATTGGTTGTTGTTTGTATACTGTTTTGCTGTTTGGGGGTCTTTTTTTTTTTTATATAAAAGAGATGCCAGGCGGGTTCGGTGGCTCAGCCAATAATCCCATGCTTTGGGAGGCTGAGGTTAGTGGATTGCCTGAGCCTGTGGGTTCAAGACCCACCTGGGCAAATTGGTGAGACCTCGTCTCTACAATAAATCAAAAAAAAAAATTAGCCGGGCGTGGTAGCGCGCACCTACAGTTCCAGCTACTTGGAAGGTTGAGGTGGAAGGATCGCCAGAGCCCAGCAGGTCGAGGATGCGGTGGCCGGGAGCGGCCACTGCACTCCAGTCTGGGTGACAGAGTGAGACTCCAACTCGAAAAAAATAAAAAATAAATAAAATAAATAAATAAAAGAGATGCCTTTCTCAACACTTTAAATCACACCATGCAGCTAACTTACTGTATATATAGGGCCCTGATACTACCTTTTGGTTAGAAAACTGCTCAAGTTGGCCAGGTGTAGTGGCTCAGCACTTTGGGAGGCCAAGGTGAGGGAATTGCCGGAGCCCGTGGGTTCGAGACCAGCCCAGGCAATTGGCGAGCCCTCATCTCTACAATAAATCAAAAAATTAGCTCAGCGTAGTAGCACTCACCTGTAGTTCCAGCTACTTGAAAGGCTGAGGCGGAAGGATCGCTGGAGCCCAGCAGGTCGAGGCTGCAGTGGCCGGAAGCAGCCACTGCACTCCAGCCTGGGTGACGGAGTGAGATTCCAACTCAAAAAAAAAAATCAGCTCAAGTCAAAGAACACCCCAAAACAGAACCCGGCATAGAGTACTCGCTCAACAGTTGTCTGTTGCTTATACATTAAGCACATTTTTTTAAGCCTAGGCTATCTGAGGCTCTTAAGTTTGCAACTGGGGAGAAAACCTGTGAGGACTCCATGCCATGTGACCTCAGTCACTCAGTGGGCGTGCTCAGACCCCCACTGTGCTTCCAAGAGGCATCACTGCCATACCCCCGTCCAGGCCTGTGCTACATGCTAAGGAAAGTCCCTGCCTGGGGCCCACATGTAGACAGTGTTGTCCACCTCATCCTGTCTGTAAGCCGCATCCCCTGTCTGCCAAGATGCCCTGAAACTTGAGTCAATAAGGCTGAGGAGAACAGGCAGGCCAGGAGGCCCCGGGCACAGGGAGATTTTTTTCAGCTGAATCCAGGGAGCAGGCAGTAAGATGTACAGGTGCGATTCCAGAGAGCTAGAGTCTTTATTTACACTTTCTCTTCTTTTGTGTCTCTAATGAGCTCCCACTAATAGCACACGTGAATTGAAAAGGCCTTAACTGTGGCTTTCTGCACCTTGTCATTCTTATGAGCCAATTACAAGGAACTGCACGTTGCTGATTGCAGCAAACCCCGGGTTCATTACGCTGAACAGGTGTCTCACCAATAATAATCATCATTATAATCTCCGACAGACAAGAAAGAAGGGAGAGATTTAAAGACAACGGGAGGACAACTCTGTGACCTGCTAGTAACAGCTGGTGACTGTGCGGTCCTGTCATTGGAAATGCTCCACCCTCCCCCTGTGCAAAAGGCTCTTCTCACTCATTCAACCTTCCGCTTTCCATGTTCCAGATATGGTGCTAGCTAAAAAAGATGGCGCTTCCATGTCCTGAAAGGGCATGGCGGGAAGGAAACAACCCCCGTCCATCCTCCCTCCCATGAGCCAGACACCTAGCTAGATGTTTTCCACGCATTCTTTCATGTGATCCTCACCACAATATTGTGAGGTGGGATTATCGCCCCCATTTTACAGACAAGAAACCGAGGCTGTCAGTTTGATGCAGTGATTCTCAAACTTTAGGGTACATCACAATCACCTAGAGAACTTATGACACGGATTGGGGCCCGCCCCCAGAGTTTCTGATTCAGTAGTTCTGGAGTCTGGGACCGGGAATTTGCATTTTGGGTAAGTTCCCAGATGAGACTGTTGTTGCTTGTCCTGGTTCACCTTTTGAGGACCACTGGAACTGTGGAATACACATGCGTCGAGGCTTGACATGAACTCAGATTCAAATATAAACCCTACTTATTACTTTCAGCACGATAGCTGGCAGGTCACTACGTCAGGCTGAGCCTTGACTGTAAAATGGAGATAATGGCGTCTTCTTTGCATTGCTGCTCAGAGGAGTTGTCATCATATGTGGGAAGGGCCAAACTGAGACCCAGGTGGCAAACACCCAGTAGGGTACCACTGCTGTTAAGGAGGCCAAACATCTTGCCGCCACTGTGCTGTGAGTCCAGCATGAGGGCCACACCGGGAACTAAGTCTTTCTCCAAAATTTTGCTCTTTCCCTCCTGAGACTTTCTAATCTGATTCAGCATCTGATGGCAAAGTAAAAAAGGATCTAGTGTCCTACCTTTCTCGAAACATCAAGCTTGCCCAAGGCCCTGGCCATTAGAAAAGGACTAACTAGCTAAGGCCAGTGCGTATCGAAAGCACAGACTCTGGTCCTTGTCCTGCTCTGCCACTAACTAGCTGCGTTGCCTTGACCCAGCCAACGCCCCTCCTAGTCTCAGTTTTCTCATCTGGACTGAAACCTACTCAGATCTCTGTGACACAGTGATTTTCTCTCTACTCTGACGGTTCCATGTCCCACTAAAGAGAACTATAATAAAAACGGGGAGGAGCCGGGCTCGGTGGCTCAGCCTGTCATCCCGCGCCTTTGGGAGGCTGAGGTGAGTGGATTGCCTGAGACCGCGGGTTCGAGACCCACCTGGGCAGCGAGACCTCATCTCTACAATAAATCAAAAATGAGCCGGGCGTGATAGTGTGCGTCTGTAATTCCGGCTACTCAGAAGGTTGAGCAGAAGGATCGCCGGAGCCCAGCAGGTCGAGGCTGCGGTGGCCGGGAGCGGCCACTGCACTCCAGTCTGGGCGACAGAGTGAGACTCCAACTCAAAAAAAAAAAAAAAAATGGGGAGGATGGGGCGGAAGAGAGACAGGAACAATTTGCTTAAATTAAAAAAAAAAATAGCAGTAAGGGGAAAAAGTAGGTATGACCATGGGACCGTGAGAAGGAAGGCAGTCTGGATGGTTTGGGAGGAAGGTTGTTCCTCGACATCCCTCTCTTTGGGAAAGTCTTCAATGTCTTTGAGGAAGTTGAAGCAAGGCACAAAAGGAAATCTGAATAAACAGAAAAAAAAATTAATATCTAGGGTGATCATATAACTTGCTGTCCAAGCCAGAACTCTTTTGAGAGTGATAAGAGACATTAATAACTTCAGAACAGGCATAAGCAGGCACTGTCCTGGGCACATAAGGATGAATGCCGCCTGACCCATGGGTGGCATGCATCTGTATATTGACATACAAAATGGAGTCATGCATCTGATGACTCCTGCCATTAGGGAGAATTAGCAAAGGCAACAATAGCTTCTTTCAAGCTAGAGCATTTATTTTTTAAAATGAAAAATTTAAGCAAATATGGAAATAGCCAAAGGTACCTTGCTGCTATTCGTTTTTTTACTTGTAATTACTATTTTAGCTTAATAATTGATAGTATTATCTTTTGGCCTTGACAAAGAACTTCATCAATCCTTGAGAAAAAAGGATATTTTTCCTTCACTGATGTTATGAATATTTTAAATAGGGCAAGTAGAAAGAAATCTTTCATGCTTCAATAAAAAAGGCTGCTCAACTAACCAGACTCCCTTTCATATTATGGTTATCATTAAAAATTAATCTATTAATTTCATCTTTTCAAATAATATTAGAGAAGTACTACCTTTCTTCAGGAAAAATATATCTATATTTGTAAAACTGAGACTGAACTAGAGTAAAAATGCTAAATCAAAAGGGGTAGAATATAAATGTCCAACAATAAGAAATGACTAAGTACATTCAACTACATTCATATAAGGGAGAATTTTACAGCCATTAAAACTGATCTTTCAGAATTATATTGACAACACAAAGATGTTTATGAAATATTATGTTTAAAGAACAAGGTATATATCAAAAATGTTTACATCTATGAGTTCATAATGATACTAAAAACAAAAAAAGAGTGAAAAAACTCCATCGTTCACTTTTAAGGGATGATAAGAAACCAACTCATTATTTTGAACACTGGTACCTAAAAGAAAAAAAAATCAAGCATTTATCCTGCCCTTCCTTTGAAAATTATGCCTTTGAGTAATCAAATAGTTGGGAGGGGGAATTTATGTTCACAAAAGTACTTTAGCTGATTTTTTTCATGATAAGATTAGAGTATATCCATTTGACACCCCCTAATGAATGAATAGATTGATTTAAATAACATAAAAAGAAAGACATTAGGTGCTTCCTGGGGCGTGTACATAAGACCACTGACTAAGTAGATGCGAATAACAAAAATAGAACCTGAATGTAACCAAGATTTCAGATCTAACTAGTAGCACACAGGAACTACACAGGACAGAGGAACATTATAAACGATACCACGGGGAAGCAATCAGCAAGATCCAGACTGAGAAACTTTGTAGAAGGAATGACTAGTTTCTTCAACAAATAAACTGACAGTAAAAAAATAGAGAAGGAGCCTACAGATTTAAAAGATTTAAGAAACACATCAACCAAAAAAATAAAACAATCACAACTATAACTTGATCTGGATTCAAAGAAACTGAAGAAAAAATAATAATGCAAGACAATCACAGACATTTTAAGCATGATTGGATATTTAAGTCTATTAAGGCTGGGCACAGTGGCTCATGCCTGTAATTTCAGCATTTTGGAAGGCTGAGGTGGGAGGATTACTTGAACCCAGGAGTTCAAGACCAGCCTAGGCAACATAGCGAGACCTCATCTCTACAAAAAAAAAAATTGAAAAATTAGCCTGGCGTGGTGGCACACACCTGTAGTCCCAGCTACTCAGTAGACTGAGGTGGAAGGATCACCTGAGCCTAGGAAACCAAGGCTGCAGTGAGCCATAATCAGGCCACTCCAGCCTGGGCAACAGAGTGAGACCCTGACTCAAAAAAAAAGGATATTAAGACTTTGCTGTTAATTGATATAAGGTGGGAGAAGGGTCTTGTCATTTTTTAAGGCTCTTTATCTCTTATAGATACATACTGAGATATTTACTGATAAAATAATATAGAATGACTAGGATTTACTTCAAAATAATCTAGTTTAGAGATAAATTTGGGTACAGAGAAAACAAGAGGGGCCACAGAGATTAAACACGGTATTTAGTACATTTTAATATATGTTTGAAATTTTTCATGATAAAAAGGTTTGCAATCTCATGACGGAAGAGAGTGGGCAGACGCCCACATACAGGGGAGTGAGTGCAGGAAAGCAATCAAAGGCAACACATTAAAGCCTCTAGAAGCTATTCCTGGGTGGTAGGATGATGGGTAATTTTCTCCTTTTTTTACATCTTTCTTCATTGTTTACACATTTTAATGAACGCATGTTACTTTCATCATCGGGAAAAACAAGCTACTTTCCTTTTCTTTGTTTTTTAAAAAAAGTCTTTGAATAAATAAAAGGTCTGCTGCCTTCCAGGCCTCTTGCGGCAGCAATTCGAGAGTTACGCTGATGGATAAAAAGCTTACTGCTCTGCTAATCCTTCTTGTTATTGGAGTTTGGGGCTATTAAGGCACATTACCCTATGAAGTAATATAACATCCAAGATCATGTCAAACAAACGTTCGAATGGTGAAAATGGCACGTTTCAAAGGCGTGCCAGAAAGAGTATAATTGGACCCATTAAATAGGAAGCATGTGAATTCCAAAGGTTACTGAATAAATAATGTGATTTAACCAAGTGAAATTAGAGCGTGAACAGACTGAAATTAGAGTGCATCACCTTCTGAAAATTCCATCCCATTCTTTAGAGACTGAGCTGGTAGGGGCCTCCTCTCCAGCCAGCCGCTCTTATTCAACTTCTGGAGAGTCATCCAGGAGTCGGGCTCTGGCTTTGGCCAATGTACACGTTGGACCAAGAAGCTTTATCAGGGTTTAGTTCATATACACTTATTTAGCACGTAACGGGCAGAAAGTCCTGTGTTTGGCACTGTGCTGCAGGGTTGGGCAGACTAAGAGGATGGGGTATTAAGCTAATGACTTTTTAAGCACAGGTCTTGCTTGAGAAGATTGCAATCCAGTTAGGGTTGATCTCTCTCTCTCTCTCTCTCTCTCTCTCTCTCTCTCTCTCTCTCTCACACACACACACACACACACACACACTCACACACACACACACACACACACACACACACACACACACAACTGACACGAAAACACCACCTGCAGAATTGCAGGAGTTCCCTGCTCTTGTGTGTCCCCTAAGTATGACTGTTTTTGAAAATAGGGTCTTAAAGGAGATGATTAAGCTTAAGAGAGGTAGTAAGGGCAGAGCTCCAATCCAATAGAACGCATGTCTTGATAAGAGGAGAAGCGCCACCGGCATACACAGAGAAAAAGCCATGTGAGAACACAGTGAGAAGGCAGCCGTCAGCACGAGAGGAAGAGCGGTCTCGCCGGGAACCAGCCCTGCCTACCGCTTGATCTTGGACTTCCAGCCTCTGTCACTGTGAGAGGATAAATGTCTAAAGTATTCCCTTACGGCAGGCTGAGCTGACTAAGACATCCACAGTTCACGTTTCTCCACACCACAGGAAGGACTTCACGCTCTTCACCGCCATGCATCTTCTTTATCCTCCAGGAATGGTCGCTCCATCTAGGAGCCAGCAGGAACCATGGAAACACCTTTGCTTATCCTCAGCCACTGCTTGGGATCCCCTTTCAGATATGCTGCAGTCGGGAATGCCCAAACCAGGAGCACAGAAAAAGACCCCTCCTCTGAGTCAGTACGGCCTGGGGGGCGGACATCAGGGTGACGAGACAATGCCTTTATGGTCATTGGAAAATGGCAACCGTGCCTCTGCACAGACTCGGTCCCATGCCAAGGCACACAGACAGGCAAGCCGAACCCTGCCATGCCTCTCCTGGCCTGATGTCCTTGTGTATAAGCAGAAGCAGAGCTCGACCAAACCACTGGCCTACATATCATCCCAGTCCAGGGCTGTGCAGATGATGGAAGACGGCCACAGAAGCAGGCACGAGGATGGTTCCTGTGCTCCCCAAAGCTCGTCCCCATTCCTCCACCACCAGCTCCAGCTCTGGTCCCACCAACGGATACAGACCTGTTCCATACTGATTGTGCTCTCCAGAACCCAACTTCCAGCCCAGCCTAAGCTTGAGGATTCCTCTGACTCACAGACAGTGCCTACTTCAGCACATGCACCCCGCCTTTGCCATTCCTTTCCAGGCTGAAGGGAATCCTCCCAGGAGGCTGGTGGGGTGATTCGGGAAGGTAAGTGGACCCCAATCTCTGGGGAGCCTGCAGCTCCAAGGCCTCTCTGCCCCAGAAGGATGATGAAAGCGCTTTCAGGAAGGGCCACCTAGTGGTAACTTCCATTTGAAAGGTTGTTCCAGGTAAGCCCAGTTTGAAGAATCTAGCCCAATACTGAATTTTTTTTTTTTTTTTTTGAGTTGGAGTCTCACTCCGTCGCCCAGACTGGAGTACAGTGACATGCTCTCGGCCACCGCAGCCTCGACCTGCTGGGCTCCGGCGATCCTTCCGCCTCAGCCTTCCGAGTAGCTGGAACCACAGGCACACGCTACCATGCCCGGCTAATTTTTGATTTATTGTAGAGATGAGAACTCGCCAACTTGCCCGGGTGGGTCTAGAACCCATGGGCTCAGGCAATCCACTCACCTCGGACTCCCAAAGCGCGGGATTACGGGCTGAGCCACCGAGCCCAGCCCTGAATCTTTAAAAGAGCAAAATTGCACCGACTTTCTCATGGGAAAAACGTGAATTCAGAGAAGAACACGAAGGATTAAGTCCCCCGTGGTCGCTCCTGACACTGTTCACGGGCAGCTCCTAGCTGATCTCTACTCCAGCCCCCCAGCGAAGGACCAAGCACGAGTTGACGATGATGTCTCCCTCTGGGACGTCTCCCTGGGCTGCGCGTATCAACGGGCAACACGCTCCACCAGCAGCGAGGCGTGATCTGAAAGACCGTTTGGTTAAAACCTCCTTGCTAGAAATATCTCCCTCATCTCCCGGTCATGGGCCACCATTATGGCTTTGTTTCTTTGGCCTAATTCTTGGCCTTTTTAAAATGCAACTCTCTGGGGAGCAATGACATTAGGAGTTCTTGCTATCACCCAGTGTAGGGTAATGAATACAAGGCCAGGCTCTAGAGCTGAGTCTGGGAGTCCAATCCTGACTCTGCCATGTACTGACTGTGTGATGTTGGGAAGGTTATTTATCCTCTCCTTGAGTTCATTTCTTCGGCTGAAAAATGAGGACAGTCATTTCCTCCCAGACTCGCTAGAAGTGCTAGATGAGGTGACATATAAGTCACCTAGCATAATAATCAAAACGTAATAAGCAATCAATAAACGTTAGTCTTTTATGCCCAAGTATCAATGAGTCTATCTGTCCTGTTCTTAGAGGATGATAGAAATTTAGACATGGTTGGCTTTCAGGTAACTGACCAAAGGGTCAGTGATTCCTGCCTCTCCCAGTTGCCATCTGTCTTTTTACAAATGTCACCCAGTCCCCGGCCACAGTCGCCCTGCCTCACACCAAGGTCAGCTGCCTCACAGCCAAGGCACCATTCCCCTCTTGTTCTTGGAGTGCCTGGGTCCCACACAGAAGGCAAAGTGGCTTCGCCTGGTCGAAAGTTTAGTCAAGGGCCTGCCCTTGGCTTTCACCGGCAACTGCTATGTATGTTGTTGACGTCCAGGGTACATCACTGCAAGCAAGGTAAATGTAGCTGAAATCTGGTCCCTCTCCAGTGACTGTAAATTTGATTTAATCAAAAAAGCATGGGTTAGGGATTTAATAGAAGCCCGTCTCCAGCTTGGAAAGAAGAAGAGTAAAAAGAGAGCGGTTATTGACATTTTTACTGCCAAGCAGGAGATGCATGTCTGGCCCAAGTGAGTGAATCAGGGAATCTATCAGCATCGGAAAATGGACGAGGCACCGATCAATCTCTCTCCCGCTAAAGCGAACCTGGGTCGCATACCTCAACAAGCTGTCTGCCAGGCCAGTACCAGGCCTGCTCCTAGACGTACGGAGCCAGTGAGGACACAGCTGGGCTGGAATCTTGTTGGAAATCCACGAAAAGCATCTATTCTACCCCTCTATGAGATGATCAGCCTCCAAGACTCAAAGCTGAATCTCCCCTCCATGTAGGCAAATGTTCCTCTGCAAGCCATCTGAAGAGCACAGAAACCCTCCTCCCCCACTCCAAAATACTCCTCCCACCATTAGACAGCCATAACTTTGAGTTATCTTCAGGCAGGCTACTTTCCTAATTTGCTCTTTAAAATCATAAATGTTTCTGGAAGTCATAATGAAATGAAACGTCATCAGATACTAGGGGCAGAGGGTGAATTGGTTTGTCCAATTTCTTACTCTGTGGCATGAGTCAAAAACTTGTTTGGGGGCAGAGATCTGGTACTAAGTGGGGTGACAGAGACGATCACAGACCAGTAAAGTCCCTGGGTCCCACTCCAGCTGGGAGGAGCCAGCTGGGGACTCCACCCCCTGGCTTCCCTTGCATTGGGTGGAATTATACACCTAGCAATGGAATGAAGGTGGCAGTGACATATGCCACTCCCAAACTTACCTGGTGAAATAGTGGGTGCATGGTTCTCCACACTCTTTCTGCATCTGCCAGCTGGGTGACTCCAGGTGCACCTTGTTGTAGCACAAAATGGCAATGCCATAGGATGGAAGCAGCTTGGATCCCTGAGTCCCCCTGGAAGAGAGCTGCCTGCTGCGGGAAGGACTGTGATGGTGAGATTTGAGGATAGTTTGTACCCGTTAGCATCCCTCAGCTCAAAGGAGAGGCACTGGTAGTGACAGGCTGTACTGTCACAGGCTGGGCTTACTGGTGCTGTCATAGACACAGCGGTGGGGAAAAGTAGGAACACGGATGAGAGTGATGGGCACTTGGTAGGGAAGGAGGGAGAGGGAAAATACACAGCAAGTTACTCATGCTACGGTCAAGCATTCCAGACTACAGCCCCTGGGTGAAGTCACATGAAGTCGCATGTCAAGCAGAAGAAACAGGAATCCATTGCTCCAAACAGGAGTTATTTTGTCAGAAAAAGATTTTTCTTTTGGTTTTGATTCGGCTTCCACTAGTCCTGAAAAACTATTCCAAACAAGACGTAGCTTATCCCTAAGCCTCCTTGCACACTTGGACATACAACTCCAAGAAAAAGCTATCCTAAATCCACACACATACTAATAAACTCGTTTCTGCAGTTTTTGAGCCTTCTACCTTGGCTTTGGATTCGGTTGTAAAGTGAGATCATTGATGGTCTATATCTTATCCTTGAGTGTTCTACCCCTAGTGTCATGATATTATACATTTATATGTGCCTGGCTTGATTCTAGGAACTTGTCAGTAAATGGCTGTTGGATAAATAAATGAAATCCTATTCAAAATCATCCATCTTCTCAGTTAATCGGCCAATCTATTTTCTGAGTAGCTTATGCCAGGACGATTCCCCCAGTCCCCACTCTCTATAAATACTGGGCGGGGGGCAGGGTGCAAAAGTAGAAACCACCTCAAGCAAAACTCTCCCACATCTTAGTTTGACCTAAGGGTTAGCCCAGATCTGAGCCAACCCATTCATTCCACCAAAAAGTTCTGCCCCAAGGCTTCTCAGGGCGCTGTCTACAGGTGAATTAACTTGTTTCTTTCTCCAGTTAAGACTTTTTTGAAAATCACTTTTTGCTGATTCTCAAATAGCCTGAATGAAATTCAAACACACACACCCACACACACCCACACACACAGGTCAGGGAGTATTGAACACTAACAATCCATGCTCTGGGAGGCAAACGACTCTACCTAACTAAAGCAAAAAAGGAATTTACTTGGAGTGCATTGACTGGCTCACAGAATCAATGGAAGTTTGGAAGAGCAGGTTCAGGAGAGGGAAAAGAGCTAAGGAAAATAAGACATGTTGAGAAGACTGCACCCTCAGAACAGCCTTCTAGCATAACGCTGTGGTCTGAATGTCTGTGTCCCGCTGGAGTTTGTCTGCTGAAATCTCATCCCCGATGGGATATGTTAGAAGGGGTGATTACCCTTTGAGAGGTAATCAGATCACAAGAGCAGAGCCCTCATAGATGGGATTTGTGTCCTTGTCAAGGAGCCCATGTGAGAACATGACTGGAAGGCGGAACCTAAGAACCAGGAAGAGAGCCCTTATCAGACACCAAATCTGTCAGTGCCTAGGTCTTGGATTTCCCAGCCTCTAAAACTGTGGCAGGTGTTATTTATAAGCTACCCAGACTCTAGGATTTGTTATGCAGCCTGAACAGACTAAAACACATCTCTTCACAGACACCATGGTCATTGGACTGTTGTCTCTAGCTCAGCTACAGAAAACAACCTCTACACGTCCTGTGCCACTATGTCGCCCAAGTTTCAAAGTCCTAGGCAGAAACATCCAGTTGGCCCAGGCTAGGTCATAAGCCCGTACACCACCAGCCTCCTGGAAGCAGGAGAGTGATAACTGTCCCCTTTCATTCTCCTAAGTGGACTATCTGGAAACAAGTCAGCCAAAAATAGTGTGGCTGCTGCCACCATCCCTTTGGTTCCCCAACATTTTTATCACACTGTTCTTCCCATATTTAAAATTCCTAGAGGTGTCCCTAACATAGTACGACTGTCTTTAAAATACAGAAAGTCCCCTCAATTTTCTTTCAGGTGAGGTCGCCCATATTATCTCAGCTATCTCAAATGTCTAGACCATAACCATCCCATTTCTAGTTCTGTTGCCACCCAGCCTAGATATTCTGTGTTGTAGGTAACAAATTATAAAATAACCATGATCAACACTACAGAATAATGTAGGTGTGCATTAAAGAATTGAGTAGTGAATGCTGTTCATGCTTCTGAACACATGGTGGTTATGTCTGCCACCTTCATTGCTGGTTTCATGTTCTTCTGCATAATCCCTGACAACCACTATGGACCTACTGACCTGAATAATGCCTTTTCCTCTACTTCAATAAGCAGGAAAGAAACACAAAACAAAATTTTAAAACCCAAAACCATTTGTTTACATCTGATAGAGACAACAATACACTCTTTCTTTGGGGATATGTCATAGTGTCAGCTCTATGGCACACTTAATCCATAGGACTGTTTCCCATATCACCATCACATAGGACATTATACTTACCCACATCCTGATGACATCATGCTGATAGAACAGAGAACTCAGAAAGTGGCAGCAGGTATACTAGATGATTTTGCAAGATGCAAAGAGTCAGAGAAAAACACCATGAAAGTACTTGGGCGTGTCATCTCAGTAAATGTCCAGAGCATGGTGGTCTAGAACATTGATTTCCATCCTCATGAGTATGGAATTTGCTAGTTTTAAAGTTTAGTATTCAAGGGAGGAAATTTACCAGAGGATATGACAGTTGTTCCACTGGGTGGAAGCAGAGGCTGCTACCCGAACTTTCATGTTCCACATGCCTGAAACAAGCAAAAATGGAAGATATAATGTTAACTGGTGTGAGTGGCACTCTTAAGAGAAATGACTACTGCTCTTCACAGTGAGGACAAGAAGGTGTATGGAATCAATTACAGTGAGCCATTGGTGTGCTTACAGAAGTGCCCACGTGTGTTAGGCAGCATAACAGCCCCCACACATTCTAATATCTAGAAGCTGTGAGTATGTTAGGTTACAGGGCCAAGGGAAATTAAGGTTGCTCGGTCAGATGATTCCGGATTATCCTGTTGGACCCAACTAGAGTCACATTATTAAGTTTACAATAATTCAGTTTTTATTTTAGGTTAAAATATACACATGTATACATGTTGTGCACCCATCAAACTTGATAGAAATCAAGATAGTGACATTAATCTTAACCCTGGGATGCAGTATTGCTTCGGTTTACTATTTAGTAGCATGGGATGGTTGTAAGAGACTTTATTTTACCCTTCCTCCCACAGTGTCCTTTACTTTAAGGGTCAGAGAGACAACATGGGGATCTCAGAAGAGACATTGTGTTTATAGTTCTCTATCCATTGGAGGACTTCACTGAGTCCAGTCTACACCCAAAGGGAAGAGCTTACACAAGGTTGGGAATACCAGAAGGCTGGTATTGGGACAATCTTAGTGGTTACCTAGCATTACTTCCATAGTAGGACTCGGGAATACTCCCAAGAAGGAAGGGCCTTTGTATACACAACAAAACAACAAATGTCTACTGCCTACGACAAGTATCTGGGTAAATTAAGTGCCCCAAGATTACAGAAACCGGTAGAGATTCTGAAAAAACAAGGCAAAGGTTCATCGAACAATTTTAGACATTCTCCATCTCATTTTGGTTCCATTTTTGCCTAGTTGCCGTGGGCATCTGTGCAAACCTGGTCATGTGTGTGTGCACAACAGAGATGCCCATGTTGTGTGTCTTGACGGACACAGAGGACGTCTGTCTCTTGGGACCCAAGGAAGTCTCTCCCCCGGCTCCCATATTTTTACTCTCTTTTTCTCACACCGTGTACACTCCAAAAGGAGAAAGATATTCTTTTAGCACAGAGCATCTTGACTTAAGGCTAACACCTCCGAGTCTTGAAGCATCGGAAAGTTGTATCAGTCATTAGTACTTTGGTACAAAGTGGCGGCTCAGGTCATTTCTGGAACACACTGTGATTGCGAAAGGGAGTGTAGACAGGAAGAAATACCAGGAGGATTCCAGAGGTGGTCATCAGATGGCGATTCCATTCAAGGGACCAGAAGGGACCTGGAGAGGAGGTGGTGATACAGCTATCCTTAATTTTCTTCTTCCTTTTGCCCACCGTTTTGAGTCAGCAACAATGACGACGACACTGCACTCATGCACAGTTCTTGCTCTCTCTGACAGCTCATCCTGTGACAACCTAGTGAGGCAGGCATCACGTCCTGTGTTTAATGGAGGGGGTGAAGTGACTTGCTCAAGGTCACATAGCTACTTTGCTATTTTTGCAACAGAGTCAGAACTACTACCAAAGGAGGAGGATTCTAACACTAATGTTCTTTCTACTGTTACATGTTCCAGGCTAAGAAAGGAGAGATAACAGGGAAAAGGGGTAACCAAAGGGGTTTTCCAGGGTGGTAGTTAGGAAAACTCCCTCTTGACAAGCAGAGCCGTGGCTCGTTGCAACTCAAACAACACAAGGAAACCACCCCCACTTGTATGGATGGCAAACAGTTTTGCAGGCACTCAGCATTTCTTAATCCGATCTTGAGCACTCAAATTTTGATTAGATGGGACATTTGGGGAAAGGGCAGACTATGTTGAGTGAGAAGCTGTGTAGCTCTGTGCTAAATAAAGCATGCTGGCTCTGGGAGGGAGCTTCGGAACAGTACAGCTTCTGTAATAAAAGTGTCCATCCTTGCAGCGGTGTTTTAAGAGTCTAAAACCACTTCATCATTTTCAATGGCCCGTACAGACACAGCCGAGGACAAGGCTGATCCTAGGCTAAGTGATGAGTCTTAGATGACCCTTTAAGTCCTTGGTCTGTCTTCTCTTTTACACTCAAGAGTAAAGGGCGTAATATCAGTGGCTCAAGAACAAGGGTGGACAAGCATTAGTGAACGGTCAGAGAGTAAATGTTTTAAGTTGTGGGCCAAATGGTCTGTCACAACTATTCAACTCTGCCATTCTAGGGCAAAAGCCAATAGTCAAATGGAATGTCCATTGCAGGGAACTCAGCCAGGGCTGACCCTGCACTGGCAGGACCCCAAGAGGGAGCACCTCCTTGTTTTTTTCTTTCCTTGTAGAAATAGGGTCTCACTCTGTCACCCAGGCTGGAGTGCAGGGGCATGATCATAGCTCACTGCAGCCTTAAACTCCTGGGCTCAAGAGATCCTCCTGCCTTAGGGTCTCGAGTAGTTGGGACTAGACGTGTGCCACCACGTCTGGCTAACTTGTTTAAGTGTTTGTAGATACAGGGTCTGGCTATGTTGCCCAGCTGGTCTTGAACTCCTGACCTCAAGCAATCCTTCCACCCTGGCCTCCCAAAGTGCTAAGACTACAGGTGTGAGCCACTGTGCCTGGTCACACCTTACTTTTGTGTTACCTGAGCACCTTGCTCATCTCACCCTAGTCCCAGGCCTGTGCATGACAATGTCGCAACCAAGTTTATTTACCAAAGCAGGAGGCATCATAACAGCCAAAAAGTAGAAATGGTACAAGTGTCCATCAATCGAGGAACAGGTGAACAAAACGTGGCCTACCCATATAATGGAATGGTATTTGACCACAAAAAGAAATGAGGTAGTGATACATGCTATGGATGGATAAACCTAGAAAACGTTATGTGAAGTGCAAGAAGTCAGTTACAAAAGACCACGTTATGTGATCCCATTTATTCAAACAGAATGTCCATCACAGGAACTCACCAGAGACAAGAAAATACACGTGTGGTTACTTGGTAGGAGGGCGAGAATGAGGAGACATGATGGGGTGGAGGGGCCTGGTAGCCAAAGGGTTTATTTTCTATTCTTTTTTTGAGTTGGAGTCTCACCCTGTCGCCCAGACTGGAGTGCAGTGGCTGCTCCCGGCCACTGCAGCCTCGACCTGCTGGGCTCCGGCGATCCTTCCGCCTCAGCCTTCCGAGTAGCCAGAACTACAGGAGCGTGCTCATTTTTATTCATTGTAGAGACGAGGTCTTGCCAAGTTACCGGGCAGGTCTCAAACCTGCGAACTCAGGCGATTCACTTGCCTCAGCCTCCCAAAGTGCTGGGATTACAGGCTAAGCCACCAAACCCAGTCAGTTTATTTTCAAAGTGATGAAAATGTTCTAAAACTGACTGTGGTGGTGGTTACATATCTCTGGGAATATACTAAAAGCCAATGAATATTCTCTTTAAATGGGTGAATTGCATGGCATGTGAATTGCATCTCAATAAAGGAAACAAAAAAGCAATCAACAGGCCAGATTTGGCCCACCGTCCAGTGTTTACCAACCCACTTCTAGTGTGATTTTTTTTTTAATATATCTTCTTCCATCTTCGCTGCAAACCTGTGAGGCAGGTACTATTTTGAAGACTCAGAAGGATGGAGTGATTTGCCCAGATTCCACTCTACTGACAAGTGGAAGGCCAGACAGAGTACCTTCGGTTTGTTTGGTTTATTTGGGTTTTTTTTTTTTTCTGAGTTGGAGTCTCACTTGGCTGCCCAGACTGGAGTGCAGCGGCCGCTCCCGGCCACCGCAGCCTCGACCCGCTGGGCTCCGGCGATCCTTCCGCCTCAGCCTTCCGAGTAGCCGGAACTAAAGGCGGGAGCTACCACACCCGGCTAGTTTTGATTTATTGTAGAGATGAGGTCTCGCCAAGTTGCCCAGGCAGGTCTCGAACCCGCGGGCTCAGGCGATCCACTCACCAGCCTCCCAAAGGCGCGGGATGACAGGCTGAGCCACCGAGCCTGGCTTTTTTTTTTTTTTTTTTTAAGAAGGGCTCATATTTTCTATTTCTTCTTCTGTTTATCTGTCTCTGATTTAGAAAAAATATATAGAATAAAAGATAAATATAGACAAATGGGAGAAATACAGAAAGGAAGTGTGTCATTCAGAGGACTTTTTATTGTTGTGTTTATATTTACTTTTTCATAACTTGTGGAACAAGGACCATATCTACAGGAATAGAAAGCAGGTGGCTGGGTAGATGGTCTCTAGAAACACAGGTTTTAATTGAAATGAAATAAATTAAGGCTCCAAAATATACAGTCATGTTCTCCCACGTGTCTGCATTTGGGTTTCAGGAAATTGTGAGTACCAGCTCTGGAGGGACAGCGGCAGCAGCCACCCAAATATCTGACCTCTCAGAGTACCTTCTAGCTTCGGGGGATGTGCGATCAAGTGCATCGATCAGACACGAAGTCCCACTTTTTTGTCTCCCCCAGAGTCTGTGTGTGGCCAGAGACCTGTGCGCAGTGAGGACACAATCGACTGTTTATTGATTTGATTTGTACCCAGGGAACCAACCACAGTATAGTGGGTAAAAGCACAGTGCGGGGGTCCCACCCTGCGAGGGTCGTGAGATGTCCTGAAGGAGAGATGGATAGGCGAAAGATGAAGATAATATACCCGGACACCTGCTTCCTGAACAGATGACAATTTAATGTTAGTTAACACAGAGCTTTTATACCATTCGTAAAGGGGCAAGACAAAGAAAATTCCTTCACGTACATATCCTCTACAAGTTACCACCATCTAGTGGTCTTAGCAATAAAGAAGCCAAGAACCCTGTAAACATTCGGACAATGAGTCTTATTCATAAGGCCAAAGATGATAGTTTTAGTCCAAAGTCCCGAATTACAGTCCTTGAACTGTCTCCAGAAAGTTTAGCAGTAGTCTTCCTTCTGGGGCTTTATGGCCTTCAGAGTTCTGTAATCGCCTTTGTTGTCCAGGTGTCTTGTTACTTTTCTCTTATCCTGCAGTGCTTGTTTCTAAAGAAAACTCAAAAGAAGCTTTTAGTAATGGTTCTCAGGCCCCCAAGGTTGCTTTCTGTCTTTAGCTAAGTTGTCATAAAAGTGTCTGATTAGTATATTATGAGTTCAGTGAAAACCCACTCTATAAATGTTAACTTAGAGTTTTAACTGTTGAATTAAGTAAAAACCTTAACGATTGATCTTTATCCTAAGTCAGTGAAAACAGTGTTATAAATCACCCACATAACTCCTAGATAAGTGTTAGAACTTATAATGAATTCATAATGAACTTACTGTAAACTTGTGCTTCTAAAAAACCTTGTGTCTAAACACTAAACTACATAATTCTAAATCAAATAAGGAGTGAGTATACTTATACCATTTTTTACTCAAGCAATATCTAGTAACTTATAACCAAGTGAAAGAAAGCATTCTTGATGTGCTTCAGAGTTTAACCCTTGCATGTGTCAGAAAAGGCCAAGCGGCATAGTGGGAAAATGGAAAAATGAACCATGACATTCTCAGGTTAGCTGTGAGTACTTCGCATAAACATGCCAATTTCTTCTTCCACGACTGCACAGAATTTCTTCAGCCGTACCAACAGCAAGGATGGAAGATTGAAGGGCCTCAGCTGCCCGGACTCGCTTTGCGGCCGGGGGTCCTCAGCGCACCTGGACTTTGTCAATCAGGTGGCCCTCCAAGGCTGGCTCCCAACAGCACAGACTCTGGAGCGAGATGGCCTGGATGTAAATTCCAGTTCGTTGCTACTGCGTGACCCTAAGCAAATCATCTTCCCTCTCTGTGCCTCAGTTTTTGCATCATCTGTAAAATGAGGCTAACAAGAGCTCCTTCGTCCAAGGATTATTTTGAGAAATCAGTGGATTGTATATGTAAAACATTGAGAACAGTGACTCAGGTCTGCTATTGTTATTTATAAGCCGCACTTCCCCTGGGGATTGAGTCTTCTGCAGGTAATGCCATTCGCTCTAACGATGGACATCTCAGGCACCAACAACACTCAGTGAAGAAAACTGGAGAGACGTTTGACGCCAGTCAAATCATGCCACTCACAGGTCTTGCTATTCAGCCAAACTCACAATATCCCTAAACCCCTGACTCCCCCAAATGCACAGGACCTCTGGGGTAACGATGGGCAGAGGAGTTTGACTCTGGCCACCTGGGCCTGCCATGACGGGAGGGGAGGGGACACACTCCAGGCCTCGGCCACCAAGCACCAACCACCCGGATGCGCCTCACATTCCATTTAGCTTGTAATAGCAGATATGAAAATTTCATCAGGTTTTCCGCTTTACTCTTGTGAAATATTAAACATTAATAAATTATTAAGCCCAAAGTAAAATACTACAAATGTTCGCAGATTTCATCAAGAAGCGTTTCAGAAGCACGTTGGTTACAGGGTTATTTTGAGAGACACAAACCTGGCCCAGTAAAGGGCTGCCTTTTTTCTTGCCCCATAAGCTGTGTTCCTTGATAGGAAAGAGTCTATTCTGGGACTCGGGTGCTGCAAATAAGCACCAAGAGAGTAGGAGCTCTGTACAGGGACCTCTAGGCATGCCGGGAGGAGGGTGGCAGGATCCAGAATCTGCAACTGGGAGGAAGGGAACAGAGCTCAGGCATGAGCCTACACTTTAAAATAAATGGCACTGTGTTGGGTGTCCCCAGAGCGACCTTTTCTCTTTTTTTTTTTTTTTTTGAGTTGGAGTCTCACTCTGTCGCCCAGACTGAAGTACAGTGGCCGCTCCCGGCCACCGCAGCTCGACCTGCTGGGCTCCGGTGATCCTTCCGCCTCAGCCTTCCGAGTAGCTGGAACTACAGGCGCGCGCTATCACGCCCGGCTGATTTTTTTGATTTATTGTAGAGATGAGGTCTCGCCAAGTTGCCCAGGTGGGTCTCGAACCCGCGGGCTCAGGCAATCCACTCACCTCAGTCTCCCAAAGCACGGGATCACAGGCTGAGCCACCGACCCAGCTGACCTTTTCTCTTGACCTTAGAAGTAGAGTTCGTCTTGGACCTGGGTTGTGACCAAAGGAGCTGCTGGTGACCTAGAGATGTGCTTGGTGAATTGGCAGAAAGTCACTGAACAGAGCCTGTTTTCCTAGGAGGCTGAGGAGGACCCAGGCGGGCCTGAAACCAGCTTATCTGGTCAGTCGACTGGGTGGCCCGATGGGGTGAGCAGCCTCCCTGGAAAGAGCGCAGAAGAAGGCGCTGAGCCCTACCTTTGGTTGGAAGAAGGAATTCTGAGCCCAGCACCGCAGCTGCTTCTCTGATCCTCCCCACGGCCCAACCTCCTGGACATGCAACTGGCTCGGGTCGGAGAGACGAACGGCTCCCCAAGAAACCAGAACTGGAGCCCACCACACCGTGCTCCCCGCTGGGGCCGTTACGGGGCATCCCGGGAGGGAGAGAGGGCTTGCTCTGCTTGGCCACGAATCGCCATGCAGCTCAGCACGAGGGGGCAGCCCCCCACAGATGGGAACGCTGGACACAGCACTGCGCGGCGTGACAGCGAGGCCTGAGCATGGCTGTTACTGCGACACAGCAGCACACGGTGGCATCGAGCACGCGTGCAGAAGGAAGCCACGAGGCAGATGACAGGGCCTCGCAGAGCACCCTGGAAGACGCTGCTCCCCCTGCCTGCCGGGAGGGCTGGGCCCAGTGAGGTTGTCCCTCAGCACTCCTCCGTCCCACCCTCGCCCCTGCCCCTGGCTGCTTCTCCTGACTCTCTGTCTCTATATACATAGGTATATGTGTGTGTCTATTAACAGAATTTATCAGCCGGGCTCGGTGGCTCAGCCTGTAATCCCACGCCTTTGGGAGGCTGAGGTGAGTGGATTGCCTGAGCCTGTGGGTTCAAGACCCGCCTGGGCAACTTGGCGAGACCTCATTTCTACAATAAATCAAAAATCAGCCGGGTGTGGTAGCGCGTGCCTGTAGTTCCGGCTACTCGGAAGGCTGAGGCGGAAGGATCGCCGGAGCCCGGCAGGTCGAGGCTGCGGTGGCCAGGAGCGGCCACTGTACTCCAGTCTGGGCGACAGAGTGAGACTCCAACTCAAAAAAAAACAATTTATTTTGTACATCAGCTTAGCACCCTCCCAACAAGGAAGAACGGTGTCATCATTCAGGAGTTTCTGCCTACCCGTAATAGAAACGTCACCAGCCGAGGCCTGAGGCTCACTTCACACCAGTCCGGGGGCAGGTGACGCAGGGTCAGGCTCCTTCACTCTCTTCAGCGCTGTCTTTCTAAAATTCGTCTCACTACTTTTGACTGACGTGAATAACTGTACGTATTTATGGAGTACAGCATGACATTTGGGTGTGCAAGGATCAAATCGGGGTAATTTGCACATCCATCGCCTCGAATGTTTGTCATTTCTTTGTGTTGGAAACATTCCAAGTCCACTCCTCTAGTTATTTGAAAATACGCGGTTCAGTCTTGTAATCCCAACACTTTGGGAGGCCAAGGCAGGAGGATTGCTTGAGTCCAGGAGTTCAGGACCAGCCTGGGCAACATCTAAGACCTTGTCTCTACAAAATATTTTTTTTAAATGAGCCAGGCATGATGTCACACACCTGTAGTCCCAGCTACTCAGAAGACCGAGGAGGACGGATTCCTTCAGTCCAGGAGCGCAAGGCTACTGCACTCCAGTCTGGGCTGGAAAAAAACAAACAAAAAAAACCCCAAACAAACAAAATTATAGTTCCCTACAGCGCTATAGAACTCTGAATTTATTCCTCCTATCTATCTTTCAGAACATTCTACATTGGCTTTTTTTCCCCTCTTGTTGAATACCTTGTGCCTGTTCTAAGAATCATGTCCGCCATGCAATATCAAGCAAAGGAAGCCTGGCTACAGTGGCTTAAACGAATAGGGCTTGTTTCTCTCACATCACAAGAAGCCCAGAGGTAAGTAGACCCCAGGTAGTTCCAGCTGCTCAGGAATGCTGATGCCTCCTGGGCCTCCACACTACCATCCTCTGTGGGTGGATCTCAGTGACAAAAATGGCTGCAGCAGCCTCAGACATCACAGCCGCCTTCAAGGTAGAGAGGGAAAGGGGCAAAGCCAGCTTATTACAAAACATAAAAGGTATATTTGCTGGTGACACTCTTCTCTTCTCTTCTTTCTCGCTCTCTCTCTCTCTCTCTCTCTCTCTCTCTCTCTCTCTCCCCACCTAAGCCTTTGTTTTAGAAGCCGAATCCACATGCCCAAACATGCCCTGGACACCTCTGGGTTCCCACAAGTTCCCAAGACCCCACAGAGTTCCTGAGGTTCAAACCAGATAATGAAAAAAAGTGCTCCAACATCGCAAAGCACAGTGCCAGCACTTCGTCAAATGTATTCCAAGAATTACAGACACAAAAATGCCCACTTGCAGTCTTTCCTACAGCCCTCCCTGTCTTCCAGATTTCTTTCCATGTCCTTGGCTCCCTGGCCCTCCTCTGCTGTGCAGAACCCACCCCAGCAAGGGGCTAATGCTCTGGAGAATAGCAGTCTGAGTTCTCTGCCCCGGTAGAAAGTCACGGGGAAGGGGAGCAGCATTTGGGGGATATGGCAGTGAGATGGGAGGTGTATTCATCTGCTCAGGCTGCCACAGCAGAGGTCCACAGACAGGGACCTGAACAACAGAAATGTATCTTCTTACAGTTCTGGAGGCGGGAAGTCTGAGATCAAGGTGACCTCTCTCCTTGGCTTGCAGATGGCTGCCTTCTCCTTGTGTCTTCCCCACTGGGCTCATCTGAGTCCTAATCTCTTCTTATAAGGGCATGAGTTATATTGGGTAAGGTCCTAAAGACCTCGTGTATCCACAAGGAACTCAAATGCACCAAAAGGAAAAAAACAAACAGCACCTTTAAAAAGCGGGCAAAAGACATGAACAGACACTTCTCAGCAGAAGATATACGGGCAGCCAACAGACACATGAAAAAGTGCTCAGCCTCACTCATCATCAGAGAAATGCAAATCAAAACCACGCTGAGATACCTAACCCCAGTAAGAATGGCCATTATCAGTAAAACAAACAACAACAGATGCTGGCGAGGACGTGGAGAAAAAGGAACGCTTCTACATTGCTGTTGAGGATGCAAACTAGCGCAACCTCTTTGGAAGACCGTGTGGCGATTTCTGAAAGAACTAGAAACTGACCTTCCATATGACCCAGCAATTCCCCTCTTGGGAATATACCCGAAGGAACTCAAATCATTCTACAAAAAAGAAACCTGCACGTATGTTTGTTGCAGCTCTATTCACAATAGTAAAAACATGGACCCAACCATGTTGCCCATCGAAGCTGGACTGGATAAAGAAAATGTGGTACATACATACAATAGAATATTATACAGCCATAAAGAAGGACAAATATATGGACTTTGCAGCAACTTGGATGGATTTAGAGTCGATCATACTCAGTGCTCTATCACAGAAACCAAGAACAGAGCACCATATGTTCTCACTCATAAGTGGACCTTGAACAATTATAATACTATAAGAAAGCATTTGGCAGTAATGGGAAACTTTCAGGGGAGGGGGCATGGGATTGGCAGCTGGGGGAAACTGCTAGGGGAAGGAGGGGCATACCTCATCAACAAGGGTATCTGCATGACCAATGTTTGTATACCTAACCCCGAATTGTACCCCACATCTTTATAACAAAAAAAATTAAGAAAAAAAAGACCTACCTAACCTCAGCTATCTTCTCAAAGGCCTTACCTCCAAACACAAGCGCAGACTGAGGTACTGGGGGTTGGGATTTCAATGGAAGGAATGGTAGAAAGAGGCAGGGTGAAGTGGAAATGTGACAGACCAGGGCTCTGGAAACGGGATTGTTACAATTGTGTTTTAAAACAGTGTAAAGATACCCCTGCCTTCTGTCTGTCTCTTCCTCTGGAAAACTGTGAAGGGACATGGTGTAAATTCCAGAACGCTATCTAAAAATGCCAATAAAACCAGGAGACTTTAAGGCATGTCATGGGTCACGTTATTGGTTACGTACCAAGAAATGTTAGCACGGTCAGAAAACTCTGAGTCACGATGAAACTGTATGCAGGCTTCTTAGTCTTAACTCGGGGTGGGTGAAGGGCTATGAATTTTGGGTATCAACACTGGAATGAGTTTGCGTTGATTTGTGCAGAGTTATGGTAAAGATGTTCCCTATAACCTGGCTGCAGAAATTGAACCCCTTTTATCCCAGCTTCTGTCTCTTCTCTTCAGTTGACCACGGGGGACAACAGCCAGTTTGTTAGACTGGACGACAACAGGAAGGGAGCTCTGAGCCACCTCCCCCCATGGCATTGCTGTGGTCACAAGGCTCCCATCTGTCCCCTCTTCCTCTTGGCACTTATGGAGACCAAGGTTACAAGGGAGGAGGGAACAACCGGCTAGATGGAGATCGGCTGGAGGGAAAGGCATCTGAAGAAGGCTCCAGGAAGCTTTCGAGGCCAGCAGCAGCAGCTTCCCCTGTGACTCAGAGGACAGCTACAATCAGTTCCTGGAGGCTGGGCAGGGCCTCTGGGCTTGGCAGACACCCCTGGGCGGGCTCCAGTCTGTATTCAGATGACACAGGAATACTAGCTCCTGGGGAAATGTAAAGGTATCCGTGCTTCCAAATGTTTAGACAGTATGTTTAGGAAGTCCTGACTGCAGTGACGTGAGTCTGATCTCACTGGGTGGAACTTAGCTCCGGACACATCCTGGGCCTGGATGCAGCGTGCCATGGGCCATGCTGCTGCCTTCCCAGGTGCAGAGTGTGTTTCGAGGGCTTGGTTGGGTTTCTCTGCCAAAGATAGTCCCTCAAAATTATCTGGAAATGGCAGCACTCCTCCAAGTGAGGAATGACGGCATTGTCTCACCAAGCCCATATTTTGAACCTTCTGGGCTTGACTAAAGAGTGGCGTGGCCATGCTCCAGCCTCCCAGGAATCCCTGGTCTCCGGGCATACCCGTCTCCATTCAGGCACTGCCATCCGCATCCTCTTGCCTCTCGCCTCGCTCCCTGGTTCCCCTCAATGAAAAGCCCACCCCCACCTCTCGCCCAGACGATCTTCACCCCCTCCGACATGGCATTGCCGCCCCTGGTCTCCCCTCTTCTGTCTTGCCCCAGCCCTCTGCAGGTCCTCTTGAGAGAGGCACCCCATGAGCTGATGAAATTTGCAGGGGTGGGCAGGGAGGGGAAGGGAGGTGGGATGGATGATAGTCAATATCTGTCTGGGGAAAGGGGGCACACCTCATCAACAAGGGTACCTGCACAATGAATATTTGTATACCTAAGCCTTAACTGTACCCCACAATTTTAAAATTTTTAAAAAAATTAAAAGTTAAAAAAAAGAAATCTGCAGGCGGACCCACCTAAGAGAGGCACGAGGCGGTTTTGTGGGGCTAGGTCACGGACCGAGTATGGAATGTGCCAGGGAGGAGGAGCCCAGGGTGCCCCTGTTGAGCTCAAGCTCCCCTCCGCCTCTCTCCTCCGAGGGTTGACCCAGCCCATCTGTTCAGCCTCAGGGATGCTGGGAGCCCATGTGGCCCCTTTACACAAATCCAAAAATATGCCCCTTCTCAAGACTCTTCATTCATATTCACTGGAAAACCCTCACCATTTTCTGACTTTTGTTAAAATGAAACTCTTCACTATTTCCCAGAATTGTCATACTAGACCCATACATCTATGGTTTCTATGATGTGGATGGTCCTTTCTTAAATGTGGCCTCCTTGGGCAGTGCACAGCCTGCACAACTGTACACAGAGACCTGCCCAGCTTTTTGCATACCAGTACTAGAGTTGCACCCGGAAGCTAACTATTTCCCTCTCAGTCTAGTCATTGATAGAATCACCACACACACACACACACACACACACACACACACACACACACAGGATGTCTTCTTTGCCAAGCCCAACCAGTCCCAGAGGCACCTAGGCCTCCACATGCAGACTGAGAAAAGCACTCTAGCTTCCCCAGAGAGTAGAAGCCAATGAATGCCTAATTCATTGCAAAGCTCTCACAGTGCAAAGCACTGTCCAATAAGAAGCATTTATACAAACTTTACGCCCACACTCCCCCAGCGAAAGCTTGATCGTCTCACACTCACATGGGTCAGAGTAACTGGCCGGGTCCTGCTCCAAACTCATGCCCAGAGCATCCAACTGCCGTCACATGTTCCACGGGCACTGGCCTGACTGATTTTCCTCTCACTGCCCTCGGGTTGGAGCCTGTGCTGGCCCTGGCCTACCCCCCGAGTCAGGCATTGCCTTCTGCCGTGTTTCTCCAGCCCACGTGCAGGGCACATGCTTCCTGCAAAGGTCAGGGTCAGCCATGCTGCTTTGTTGAAGCCAGTCCAGTGCTAAGCCCCCAACGCGCCTTCGCTCGTGAATCTGCTTGGTATTCCACGGTGAGTTCTGTGAACACCCCCACTTTCTGGAAGAAAAAGTGAGACTTAACGGAGATATAGCTGCCTGCCCAAAGCCCCACCGAGTCTGGCCGGAAGCCCATGCCCCTAAGCACTGGGACCTAATGCCTGTCACTTCACCAAACCGATGGGATCTAATGTTTTAGGTGATTAGCCCCAGGCCCTGCCTCCTGTAAGACACCCCCTCCTTCTGTGTCCTTCAAGGTGAAGGGGGGATCCCAGAGCCCATCTGACCATTTCCCAAAGAGTCCAGGTCTGAAAGACCCCCACGGAAGGGTTGGGTTTATCCATCCTGGGCCAGCTCAGGGCAGGGATGACCTTCGGCTGCGTGCCCTCCCGGGAGCCCTGGCAGCCGTGGGCCACTCCAGGACGAGGCAGGCTGCCTGACACCAGCATGCCAGACTGGGGGACACACCCCGTGGCAGGATGAGCCCACTCGCCCACGCCCACCACCCAAGCCTCCGTTTCCATCCTGGACTCAAGTTGGACGCCGGTCACTTCATTCAGCTCCCAGGGTGGGACCTACGTCAGCGGGAGGGAGGGCAGAGGAAGGGTGAGAGGATGAAATAAGGAAACTGAGGTTCAAGGTGTTGTTGAGATTTGCCCAAAGACTCAGAATTCCTTAGAAGCTCGGTTGAGACTAGGAATCTGGTGGGCTGACTCCCAGCCTGCCTTCCTCAATGTCTGAAGTCCCGTGTCCCCGGCAGAATAGAGTCCAGTGCTCCGTGCCCTTCCACCCACAGCCACCAGGGGTAAGGCAAACCGCTCAGAGCCCCATGGACCAGGCGTGACTGTTGATCCTCCTTCCTCGCTTACCACTTCAAGGCGCACGCACCCCCTCCTCCAGGAAACCCTCCCCCAGCCCTGAGGCCACAGAAACGCCCCCTCCTCTGTGCTCCCGGGGCTGGTGCACACCCGGCCTGTCCCTCACAACACGCGAAGGCGTCCGCTCAGACTCTGGCTCCTTCAGGGGATCGGGGCTCTAGGAGGCAGGGGCCAGGTTGCAGCGTGACATGTTCCTGGTCCCTGGTGCCAGGACTGGTACCCAGATCCCAAATAAAAGCAGCCGTACCCTCTGGACATGGCCACGAAAAGCCTCAGCACACCTGGCCAGGGAGACAGAAAAAAGGGACAAGACGGGAGGGACACGGGTAGCACCCTGCCTGTCTCTCGTCTCCCCTCCCTACTTGTCTACCTTCTTCGGCTTCCTCACCCCAAGTGGTGTTTCCAAGGGACACCTTTCTGAGGAGTTCAAGCTGGCTTTTTTAGGAGAAACAGTTCCCAAAGGCAGCGCGTCCACCTGCAAGAGCCACAGCATCCACAGGGGTTGCTTTTACCCAACCAAGTCCCCGCTGGAGAGCCCTGCACGCTGTCCCCAGGAGGGCCCCGAGCCAAGAGGAAGGGACCGGCTGAGATGGTGCAATGGCACGACAAGGCGATGAGCCCAGGGCTCAGAGTCAGGCCCTGGGAGCCCGGACAAGAGAGGAAGCCAGTCCGGGAACCAACCCAGCTCTGTGGAGAGGTCCCAGGGAGGCTGGTCTGCCGGTCATCGGAAAGAACATTCCAGAAATCTGAACTTTCTCACCAGGGGGAAGACTCCCTCTAGAGGCGTCAGCCTGTGAGCGGAGGGACTGTCATCCATATCGGTCGCTGCTGTATCCCTGGTGGTAAGAACTGCGAGAGGCACACGGTCCACATCATCTGCTGAACGAGCGACAGGGTGGGTGGTGAAAGGGAGATAAAGGACACGGGTGGGAACCCCCTGAGTGCTCAGGCAGGGGCGATGGCGTGGGTGACCTCTAAGAAGCCCCCTCTAGTCCAGGATGCCGGGGCCCCTCACCAGCCCGGTGAGGCTGGAGTCAAATTCCCACGAGTGACTCCTTGTCTTCTCCCTCTGCGAGGTCTGCGACGTTCAGCCCAGTGCCCGTCCACAGAAGTGTCTTCCAGGACTTGGTCACATCCAAGGTCACACCCAGCTGAGTCCATCTGAGGGCTTGGTTTTGAGAAGATTCCACGTCTGTTTCAGTGGCAGTCAAGTCATAGCCCCACCGGGTTTCTTGGCCAAGCCAGGGGGTACCAAAACAGTGTAGGAAGTGAGAACTTGGTTTATAATATTGTCTCATTATTGAACTCCACCTTACAAGCAGTTCCCCCCCACAAGCCCTCTTTTCCAGGACTGGAATCTAATGGTTTTGGACGGTCCTAAATGTCCAAACTAGAAGTGCCAGAGGTTATACTGTAAAGTCTGCTGATGGTTGAACTGGACCCTTCCCAGAACCCGATGGTCCTTGCCACCTGCTAGCTAATGACTGGGGGAGTAAAAACATATATTTCTGTCCACGTGGTATTTTCACGAGTAGTGGGGTGCCCAGAAGACCCCACAGCCTGTGGCAATGGTCTGAATGTATGTGTCCCCCCAGAATTTATACGAGACTTAATCCCCAATAAGATGGCATTGGATGGGACCTTTGGGAGGTGATCAGGCCGGGAGGGCAGAGCCCTCATGATGGGGACTGCGGCCTTCACACCAGAGGCCCCAGAGAGCTCCCTCACCCCTCCCACCACAGTCACAGCAAGAAGGCACCATCGTCTGTGAATCAGGACGCATCTGTCAGCTCCTTGACCTTGGACTTCCAGCCCCCAGCATCGTGAGAAATAAACGTCTGTTTTTTATAAATTGCTCAGTCTAAGGTATTTTTTGATAGCAGCACACAAGAAGGAACCCCCCAAAAAACCAGCATTATCTTTTGGAGGGTGCAGCACGGGCTTCCCCCACCAGGTAAGTGTTCTAGGAGCCCATTGGCATCCGCGTGCCAGCTAGCGTCGTCATGGGGCCACCCGTGTTGTCGCATTCACGTCATCACATCCCCTCAGAACTCGTATGATAGGACTGGCCCTGGGTCTCAGCGCCAGGTCCCGACTCTTCCTCAAGGCAGCTTTCAACTTCAGTGAATTTTTTTTTTAATTCTTTCGACGTGTTTGCCCATTTCACGAGGGGTGATTTACAAGCACACCTGCCACATCACACTGAGTGTTCAGCAGTTTTTGGCCACCCACGGCCTGACCCCCATACCTCCCCACCCCTATTCACCCGATCCTGCCTCAAGTTCCCTTCTTCTGTTTCCCCGGATGAAAAAAGTCCTCCAAGGGAAACGTTTTGACTATACGGAAGAGTGAAACAAAAACGGCAGAAGCACTAAAAGGTGTCCAAGTCGATACCCTCAAAAACTGTTTTGAGCGGTGGAAAAAGCATCTTGCCAAGGGCATTACATCACACTAAGAGCCCTTTCAAGGTGACTGAAGTTTAAACATGTAAGAATAAATACACAACTGTTTATAAATGCCAGGGTGTTCTGTTTTTTGGTCTCCCTCGTGTATATCACACGAGGGGCAAAACGGAATGGGTTGTGCAGACAGCTGGTCCGCCAGGGCCCTGAGACCTTATCCGGCCAACCCACAGAGACAGCATGGAACCTCGTGCTGGGGAAATAGATGCTCCCGGAGACACACTGCCCCCACCCCCACTTGCTTGCTACATTCTTTGGTCAGGTTACGCTGTGTTTTTCAAACCTCAAGTTGTTCATCGCTAACTGGGGATAATTCCTAACTACTGAGAGGATGCGGGTGAGAACGTGACACCACAGGTTAGCCGTCTCCTGGAGTGAATGCACAGTGGTGGCACTTATCACCCCAGGTGAGGGGCTGCGCCCAGCGTCACCCCCGTCAGATCCTGATCACAGGGCCGTCTCCTATCTGGGTACAGGCCAAGGGCCCAGACCCTTGGGATCAGGCCCTGGGACTCAGCGCCAGTTCCCTACTCTCCCTTAAGGGCTGACATTGCCTCCAATGTTTTCCCTTCCCCCCCTCCCCCGCTCCCCCCTGCTTCCAGAAGGTCAGGGAGGTTTTCTGGATCCATGTAGCTCAGGGCTTGCTGGAAAGCCCCTTATCGCAGCCTCTGCTAGGTGGGTGAAGGCCTTGATGGGGTCTGATTTCATAAGAGGCGAGCCCAATGGGGTGAAGAGAAATTCTAGCTCTTCCAACAGCCCCCCCAGAAGTGTTCGCTTCATCAAGCCAGCCCAGATTAGGTAATTTACATTTTTTAAAATTCCACGCTGGAGAGGCATTGTCTAAATCAGTGCCTTGTCCAATTAAAGAAAACACTTCACGCCAATAGTTTGCAGCAGGGCTCTTATGAGGCGTAGAAGATCCTGGCTTTGTGTGAGAACAGAGGTGACGGAGCTGACATTTCAATTAGCTTCGCTTTACTTGGGGAATTTATACCCTTCCCTGGCATAATTACATCTCTAGCTTGTCCTCGAGTCCTCCTGCCCTTGAAAGTCGCTCTCCGGCCTCGCCTCCTCCTTCGGAAAGGCCTTCCCTGGCCCTGGCCCTCAGCCTCAGAGACCCGGCTCTCTTTGGCCTTCCTGCAGCACGCCTGGTAGCCTCCTCTTTGGGCCCCTGACCGCGGTTTCTCTTGTGGCCTCCAAGACAAGCCAGCTCCCTCTCCAGCATCCACCCAAAGCATCCATCCAAGGCCGCAGATGTGAGCAGTGAGGCTCCTACCTTCAAGAATCAGCAGAGAAGCCCAGGCTCGGTGGCTCAGTCAGTCATCCCAGCACTTTGGGAGGTCAAGGTGAGTGAATTGCCCGAGCCCGTGGGTTCTAGACCCACCCGGGCAACTTGGCAAGACCTCATCTCTACAATAAATCAAAAAATTAGCTGGGCTCAGTGGCTCAGCCTGTAATCCCACACTTTGGGAGGCCAAGGTGAGTGGATTGCCTGAGCCCACGGGTTTGAGACCCGCCTGGGCAACTTGGCAAGACCTCATCTCTACAATAAATCAAAAAATCAGCCAGGCGTAGTAGCACGCGCCTATAGTTCCAGCTACTTGGGAGGCGGAGGCGGAAGGATCGCCGGAGCCCAGCAGGTCAAGGCTGCGGGGGCTGGGAGCGGCCACTGCACTCTAGTCTGGGCAACGGAGGGAGACTCCAACTCAAAAAAAAAAAAGAATCAGCAGAGAAAAGTCATAAACAGCAGGGAGGCCTGCAAGCCCCCAAGTTCCCAGTGGATCTCCTACACGAGCCAACAGTGGAAGGGCCTGAGTATCCCCCAGCCCTGGTTCAGAGCCCCCAGACCCAGCAAGGCCATCCTTGGAGAGGCATGGGGGGACAATCAGGGATGCAGATGTGACTTTGCCTCTGCCCGTCACCAGCGTGATTGCTGGGGTCGGAAAGCCTGAGCTCAGATCCCACCCCTGCCTCCTGCGGCCTGTGAGACCTTGGACAAGCCCCTTCCCCTCTCTGAGGATCAGTTTCGCATCCTATATAACAAAAGATAAAATAGCTCCTACCTCATAGAATGGGCAGGAGCGTGAGACGATCTCAGCCGGGCAGAGTTTAGAACAGCGCCAGGCAGGCACCGCCACAGGGCTAATTCTACAGCAGCATCCCAGTGGATTCTGGGACGCCAACCTCCGTCTTGTCTCTTTGACCTTGGCCTGTCCCCACAGGAGTCCTTCCGGAGCCCAAGTCTGGAGCCCCTCCCCCTCCTCCGACTGACACAGTTCACCCAGGTGCCGCCACCCGCCAGTCTCCACCTGCCGCCCTTGCCTGGTACGGTCACCGGCCCCGGCCCACCGGGACGACCCTGGCTCCCAATAAGTCCTCTGCCTCAGGCACCCATCTCATTGTCGACCACCATAGGTGAGATGAGAAAACTGAAGCTCAGAGAAGGGAAGTGACACGCCTGGGTCCTCGTAGCTGACAGAGGCAGAGCCAGGATTCAACACCAAGTCTCTCTAAGCCCGAAGTCTGTTGTCCCATGCTCTCACCCCACGAGGACGGAGCCAACAGCACCCTATCAGCCCCACTCGAGGCTGGACCTCCTAGGCTCACGTGGGACTAAGCTGTCTTCTTCGCTTCCCTCACTCCTGTCAACGTTGTTGACTCCCTGGGCCCTGGAAGAAATGCATCTCTCTGTGTGTCCTCTGCCTGTCTTCACCACCTTTTTCACCACCACCGTCCCCTGCCTGCTGCTTCCAACAAACTCCCCTTATCCTTCAAAGCCCAAATGAAATGTGATCTCCGCTGAGAACGCTTCACAGAAGCTCCCACCTGTGGCCAGATTAGAGATCCCTCCTCTGTGTTCCTAACCCTTTCCTCTGTTTTAACTTTGTAATTGTTGTCTGCTCCCCTGCACAGCTCCTCAAGGGCTGAGAATAAAAACCAAAACAGAGCTCCCCCCAGCCTGGTTTTAAGGAGTCCTTTTGGACAAATTGATCCCAAACACAAAGAGGAAAGAAATGCTCACCGAAGAGACTTGGTGACTTGAAGCTATAGACAAGCTCAGATTTTGAGAATGAAACATTTTTTGGATGAGTCAACATCATGAACCTGAGAAGTGTGTGAAACGCTGCAAAATATTTTCAACTCATATTTCCAGGATTGATTCCATCGGCCTCTCAGCTATGCTGCCCAGTTAATTACCCGGCTCTCCCCGCTTGCCCCTAAGCTGCTCTCAGACAAAGGCCTTGGAGTCCAACTGCCCTCAGCACTCCCCTGCCGGAAGCACCAGTTACCAGAATCCCAGCCCCTTTTGAAGACGCAAGTGTTTTGCTGTACTTTTCCTTGACATAGAGGGGAAGGTAATGGCATGCACAGCAGCATGAACGCAACATTAAGGTAAAAACTAAATTATTCATAAGCATGAGAATAACGTGAAGGTGCTACTGGGGTTTTCATCACAGGCAATGGTGCTCGGCTTTGCAACCACAGACTTCCTGGGCAGTCGCTGAAAACCCTATATTCCTCAGGAAGGGAACCATCTCGCGTGCAGGCTGCTCGCTCACAATAAAAGACCGTCCCGGTCTCTGGACCTGAAAGCCACAGGGGCATTTCCTTCCTCTGCAACTGACAGGGGCGAGTCCAACTTTGTTTCCTGCCTTGGTTACACCTGAGAATCCTCTTCTGAATTTTCTTTAAAAGACCCGCGGCCAGACCCCACCCCTAGAGGTTCTGTTGTAATCAGTTTCACTGGCTGCCCGTTTCCACTCCCCTCCCCCCTCCCCCCACCCTCCCGCCCCCCCAACCAACTACCACCCCTGCCCATCCCCCCATGGCCCCTACCATGTACCTCCCCCTCCCCCGCACTTGTCCTCATCGCCTCCATCCCACTGCCATTAGCGGGGATGGGGGAAACCCAGGGACTAGGCAAAGGGGGCGACAGGGTTGAAAGAAACAGGGACCTCCCTGAGGCCCCCACAGCATGGAGGGCTGCTGAGGGGATGGAAAGGCCCAGTGAGGGGATCTGGTGCTTGGATTTACTCAGAGACCGAGGCAAAGACAGTCTCTGCCCGCAGGAATTCCGGGTCTAGGGGAGGAGCCCAGCACAGACACCCAGTGTGGCCCTGCGTCGTCGCTGCCCTCGGGAGGGCGCCCAGGGGCTGGAGCAGGGCAGAGGGGGCATTGGCCCGGACCCGAGCTTTCCACAGACCTGAGTCGTAGGATTGTACCGGTCACCTGGACTTATCCAGCAATTCTTTATTTACCGTCATAGGGACTCAAGTGTCAATGTGTCTCCTCAAAAATATACATATCGAAGTTCTAGCCTCCAGCTCAGAATGGGGCTGTATTTGGAGCCCAGATCTTTAAAAAGGTAATTAGGAGCCTGGCTCAGTGGCCTAGCCTGTAATCCCAGCACTTTGGGAGGCTGAGGTGAGTGGATTGCCGGAGCCTGCGGGTTCAAGACCCGCCTGGACAAATTGACGAGACCTCATCTCTACAATAAAAATCAAAAATCAGCCGGGCATGGTGGCCAACGCCTGTAGTTCCGGCTACTCGGAAGGCTGAGGTGGAAGGATCACAGGAGCCCAGCAGGTCGAGGCTGCGGTGGCCAGGAGCATGCCACTGTGTTCCAGTCTGGGTGACAGAATGAGACTCCAACTCAAAAATAAAAAATAAATAAAAAGGTAATTAGGAGCCGGGCTCGGTGGCTCAGCCTGTAATCCCAGCGCTTTGGGAGGCGGAGGTGAGTGGATTGCCGGAGCTCGCGGGTTCGAGACCCGCCTGGGCAAATTGGCGAGACCTCATCTCTACAATAAAAATCAAAAATTAGCCAGGCGTGGTGGCCAGCGCCTGTAGTTCCAGCTACTCGGAAGGCTGAGGTGGAAGGATCTCCGGAGCCCAGCAGGTCGAGGCTGCGGTGGCTGGGAGCGTGCCACTGCATTCCAGTCTGGGTGACAGAGTGAGACTCCAACTCAAAAATAAAAAATAAATAAAAAGGTAATTAGGGTGAAAGGAGGTCATGAAGGCAGGCCCTAACCCAGTGACTGGTGTCCTTCCAAGAAGAAGAGATTAGGATACAGACACACAGGATAATCAGGCGAGGTGCATCAGCCTGTTTTACCTTGCTGTAAATAAATACCTGGGGCTGGGGAGTTTACAAAGGAAAAAAAGTGTATGTGGCTCATGGTGCTGCATGGCGCCGATATTGGCTTCTGGTGAAGCCTCAGGAAGCTTACCATCGCGGCAGAAAGAAGCCAAGGGAAGCAGGCGTGTCACATGGCGGGAACGGAAGCAAGAGAGAGACGGGAGGTGCCAGGCTTTGTTAAACAACCTGCTCTCGTATGAACTAATAGAGCCAGGACAGCACCAAGCCATTCACGAAGGATCTACTTCTGTGATCCAATCACCTCCCACCAGGCCCCACCTACAACACTGGGGATCTTTTTTTTTTTTTTTTTTTGAGTTGGAGTCTCACTCTGTCACCCAGACTGGAGTGCAGTGGCCACTCCCAGCCACCGCAGCCTCGACCTGCTGGGCTCCAGCGATCCTTCCACCTCAGTCTTCCGAATAGCCAGAATTACAGGTGCGTGCTACCACGCCCGGTTAATTTTTGATTTATTGTAGAGATGAGGCCTCGCCAAGTTGCCCGCCAAGTTGTAGGTTTTGAACCCATGGGCTCTGGCAATCCACTCGCCTCGGCCTCCCAAAGTGCTAGGATGACAGGTTGAGCCCCTGAGCCCGACCTAGGGATCATATTTTAACATGAGATTTGGAGGGGGCAACCATCCAAACTCTATCATGAGGACACAAAGAGAAGAAGGCATCTGCAAGCCAAGAAGAGAGGCCTCAGGAGAAACAGCCTTGCTGACGCCTAGATCTCCGGCTTCCAGCATCCAGATCTGTCGTTTGAGTACCAGTCTACGGTATTTTGTGATGACAGACCTAGCTGACTGAGAAAGCTGTGCACAGGAGCTGCTGGGATTCTCTCTCTGAGAGCCTCAGGATCCCGAAAGGCAGAAGAACTCTTAGAGACCCCATTGGTAGATGAGGACACCAGTGCCTGGGAACTTGCCGGGCATCTGGGGTGCAGGTGTTAGATGGGCAGATAAAGTGAGGGGGTTTTGAGGCTCACTGATCCCCAAGCAGTGGGTCCCCACCTGCCCATGGTGCCCACTCGCTGTCACTCAACCCATACCTTGTCTTGAGAACACCCTGTCTTCCCTTCCTGTGGCCCCAACATCTTGGAGAGGTGTGAGATGTCCTCACAGGTTCAGCATCCTGGGACAGGTAGCAGCACACAGGGCCACTCTTGCCCCACGGACACGCCCGGGGGACAGTAACCAAGGGAGAGGCCCGTCTCCCTAGAAGGCCCGGGCCCAGCAGCCCTCGCAAGAAGGTGCAGGTAAGTCACCAGGAGGCAAGGTCTGCCCGCTTGGACAGGCTGGGAGGTGACCACTTACACCCTCACCGCAGACCCTGTCAGAATAGCACCCCACACTCCCAGTGAATCCGCTCATGCTCCTGGTGAGGGTCAGGCAGGGACCTCACCCCCATCAAAGCCGCAGGTACAGAATTTGCCCATCTTTGCAGGGTCCACAAGCTTATCTGCGGCTGGATGATATTTTGAGATATTCATGTATGGTCTTTTTTCCTCCCTATATTTTCTCCTTTTCCTCCCCGCATCCAGAGCAAACTGCTGATTCAGTTCTCCAGTACCTCAGGGAAGGCATCACAGGACAAAAACCAAAAGGCCGCAAGTCTTCCTGGATATTGCACCCTAAAAGTCTACGCTCTGAGGACAGTGGTCCTCAAGCCCAATAATAACATAGAATCACCGAGAGGGCTGGTTAAGACACAGCTGGCTGGGTGTCCCCCCCCCCACACACACACACCCAAATCTCTGATTCCTGGGTCTGAGGTGGGACCTGAGAATGTGCATTTCTGAGAAGTTCCCAGGTGATGCTGATGCTGTTGGTCCAAGGACCCAACTTTGAGAACCCCTGCCCTACATGGTGCTGAGTATGAAAGGTCCCTGTTTCTGAAACTTCCATTCCTGGTGTCCCCCGGAGATTCTGATCTAACTGGCCTGGAAAGTTCTTACAGCTCCTGGTGACCCTGGCACACAGGCAGACTCTAGGATGGCGGTTTTCATAACCTGGTCCCTGGCCTCTGTCTGCCTCTGCTACACTCACTCACAACCAGCTCCCCCACCACTCTCCAACTGCACCAACCACACCAGTTTCTGCCCCATGCTCACCACCTAGAATTCTCTACCCTGCCTTCCCTCTCCTCACTGCAGCCTCTGCCCACGCGCTCATACCTCTGAGCTCCAGCTGCTTCCAGCATTTCTCCATGGAAAGCACTCAAACCTGTGACCCAGCCTGCAGGTCAAGGGCCATTTCCTTGTTTCTGTGTTCCCGGCCCCTGGAACCATATTCAGCCATGGTGGAGCTCGTTGTTACTTGAATGAGTAATCCTTCCTCGCTGCCGACGTCTGGAGGGCCACACTCAGTCCAAGCACCGCATTTTGAGAAAGCCAGCTATGCGGCCCGCAGAAGAAATACCAGTGGGAGATGGAAAGCTGTCTTCAAATACCTGCAGGGCTACAGCCAGGAAGAGAAAGATGACTTTTTCGGCGTTGCTCTGTGGAGCTCATGCCCAAGCAGGGTCCAGGTCAAGTCAGGTGCATGGTGTTCCCAGGGTGATTTGAGCTCCTAGAAGAAGGCCCGGGGCAGAGGGCTGCTTCCATGAGGGGTGCTGCGAAAGAATCCTGAGTGAGCAGGCTAGGTGCAGCCCCGGACCCTTCCAACCCAGAGAATCCACCAGGCTGTGGTGATGACACTCCCCACCAGCTCCCAGGAGCAGGCGGAGAGGCAGCACACCAGGGCCAAGCATAAGACACCCGCAGTTGATGCACTTGTTCTATCCAGAGCCGGTGTTACAGGCGAGTGACCAGGCAGCAGCCCAGGACTTGCTTGTTGAAGGACCCCCACCCTTGGTTTCATGCTCGGCTGTCAGTCCTGATAGTCTTTTTTTTTTCTTATTTTTTTAGATATTTATACGTTACATGGTGTGCATGGGAGTTTTTTCAAATTGTTTCAAATATCCAATGTTTTTTAATGTTTATTGAAAAAAAATTATGTATAAATGTACCTTCACAGTTCACACCCACGCTGTTCAAGGGTCAACTGTATTGTCTCTTTAAATTGCTGATTTCAAAATCTACAGTCAACTTCTTGAATATTTTTGATGCTTTTGTTGCCAAAGACTAACATATTTTCTTTTGAACAGTTTTTTTCTCTTTTAATTTTCATTTTGAAATTGTGGGGTACAATTCAGGGTTAAGTATCCAAATGTTCATTGTGCAGGGACCCTTATTGATGAGGGGTACCCCTCCTTCCCCAGGCGGATATCGACTACTGTCAATCCCACCTCTCCACCCCCGCACGCAGTTTCCCGCTACTTTCAATCCTTTTCTTAAAATAATACAGTAGTTGTTCAAGGACCACTTATGAGTGAGAACATGTGATACTCTTTGTTTCTATGAGAGATCACTCAGTATTATAAGCTCTAATTCCATCCAGGTTGCTGCAAAGTTCATGATTTTGTTCTTCTTTATGGCTGCATAGTATTCCACTGTGTCTACATACCACATTTTCTTTTTTTTTTGAGTTGGAGTCTCACTCTGTCGCCCAGACTGGAGTGCAGTGGCCGCTCCCGGCCACCGCAGCCTCGACCTGCTGGGCTCCGGCGATCCTTCCGCCTCAGCCTTCCAGGTAGCCGGAATTACAGGCGCACACTACCACGCCTGGCTGATTTTTTTTAATTATTGTAGAGATGAGGTCTCGCTGCCCAGGCAGGTCTCGAACTCGCAGGCTCAGGCAATCCACTCACCTCAGCCTCCCAAAGGCGCGGGATGACAGGCTGAGCCACCGAGCCCGGTTCGTACCACATTTTTTTTTTATCCAGTCCTCTTTTGTTGGGCAGCATGGTTGGTTCCATGTTCTGCTATTGTGAACAATGCTGCGATAAACATACGTGGGCAGGTATCTTTTTTATAGAGTGACCTTATAGAGTCTTTTATAGAGTGACCTTAACCATTTTTGAACAGGAGCGCCACATTTTCAATTTGCACCAGGGCCTGCCAATTCTCTAGCAGATCCTAGGTGTGTCCCCTTTGCTATTTGGGAGCAGGAAGTCCTTGTGCAACTAGATAACCTCTGGAGATGACCAGAGGCCTTAACACCACACAGAGGCAACTCAATCTTTAAATGAAGGAATGGACGTGAAAGTTCTTTGGAAAGGTCAATCACCCTTCCAAGAGATGCCCAAATATTTGCTGTTGATGGTGTTTTTTTGTTTGTTTGTTTTTGTTTTTGTTTTTTTTTTTGAGTTGGAGTCTCACTCTGTCGCCCAGACTGGAGTGCAGTGGCCGCTCCCGGCCACCGCAGCCTCGACCTGCTGGGCTCCGGCAATCCTTCCGCCTCCGCCTTCCGAGTAGCCGGAATTACAGGCATGCGCTACCACGCCCGGCTGATTTTTTTATTTATTATAGAGATGAGGTCTCGCTGCCCAGGCGGGTCTCGAACCCTCAGGCTCAGGCAATCCACTCACCTCAGCCTCCCAAAGGCGCGGGATTACAGGCTGAGCCACCGAGCCCGGCTGATGGTGTTTTTATCATGACGGGTTGATGAGCTTCCCCAAACTCCCAGTAACAGCTGCTGTCGATGCAGCATCTGCTCCATGCTAGGCTCTCTATGTTTTTCTTGACTCCTGACAACAACCCAATGAGAGACACACGATTATTCCCATCTTACAGATGAGGTGAGTGAGGCTGAAGGAAGCAAAGCAACTTGCCCCAAGTGCCACAGCTGTCAAGCGGCAGAGCCAGGAGCGAAACCTGACTCTGCTTGAACCCAAGCCCAGGCGCTTTCCAGGACTGGTTCTCTGCTGGAGGCTGATTCTATCTGGGAGCTTCCCTGGACAAAAGAAATCCAGGGAAAATGAAGCACTGGTGTGGGGTGAAAGTCCCCTCAGCGGTTCCTCTGTGACGGTCCAGCTAATCATACCAAGAGCCGCCACTAATGGCTGACCCCACCCGCAGGACCTCCCTTCCTCACTCTCGGCCTTAGAGACCGAATAGGTTTCCCACAGCTGCGGGCGTTTGAACTAATGTAGAAGTATTCGAAAAGACTCTTGCTGGGAATTCTCTGTTTCTTTCCCTTCTTTTCCCTTTCAGCACAAAAGGAAGAAAACATATGACCTAAATCTGCCAGGCACCTTTGAAAAGCAGGAACCCCCCCAGGAGAAACACATTAGCAATCTGTGCGGGCCTAGTTAATTATGAAAACGCCAAAATTGTTAACCAGCTAGAAAATACTTTTGAGGAAGAAGCTGGTGATTACAGGTCCTACTGCATTTACCCCCAGACACGAATGGTAGTTTTACCGCACAAGGAAGTATTTCCAGATGCAAACATTCACCCAAGGCCCCCAGATCACGGTGAGCAGGTGAGAGTGCCTCACAGAGATGCACTTTTAAATCGCCATTTGTGATCACGGTATCTCCCCTGCCAGGATCCCACACCTTTGGGAGGCTGAGGTGAGTGGATGGCCTGAGCCCGCGGGTTCGAAGCCCGCCTGGGTAAGCGAGACCTCATCTCTACAATAAATCAAAAAATCAGCCGGGCGTGGTAGCGCGCGCCTGTAATTCCATCTACTCGGAAGGCTGAGGCGGAAGGATCACCAGAGCCCAGCAGGTCGAGGCTGCGGTGGCCGGGAGGGGCCACTGCACTCCAGTCTGGGCGACAGAGTGAGACTCCGACTGTAAAAAAAAAAAAAAAAAAAAAATCACCATTTGTGTCCGGGCTCGGTGGCTCAGCCTGTAATCATGCGCTTTGGGAGGCCGAGGTGAGTGGATTGCCTGAGCCCGCGGGTTTGAGACCCGCCTGGGCAACTTGGCGAGACCTCATCTCTACAATAAATCAAAAAATTAACCCAGCGTGGTAGTGCGCGCCTGTAGTCGCAGCTGCTTGGAAGGCTGAGGTGGAAGGATCGCCGGAGCCCAGCAGGTCGAGGCTGCGGTGGCCGGGAGTGGCCACTGCACTCCAGTCTGGGCGATGGAGTGAGACTCCAACTCAAAAAAAAAAAAAATCACCATTTGTGGCATCCCCACAAGCATCCTTTGGGAACTACAAGTTGTCCACATCAGAGCTGCAAACCCTCCCTTCCACTTGTGGAGACCTCGACAAGGGAATCTAAGGAGGGACATGGCATTTTGGCCAATTTGTACATGCACGCATTGGATTCCAGAGTAAGACAGTACCTACCAGATACTAACTCTGTGCTTGGCGGAACTGACTGGTCAGCCGACCAGCTATGAGGACCAAAACAAAATGCTTTGAGAAAAAGGGCTCTTTAGGATTCACTTACGTGACTCACAGTCAAAGGCAAGAAGCCAAAAGCCTGCCACGCTGAGTCTTCTATCTACGCATTTGCTCAGTACAGTTAAATCATCATTCCTTGCACAAAAACAAGCCCAACACAGAGTCCCTGGAATGTTCCAAAAATAGCTCATTCAATTGACATAGCATTCGGCAAAGCTCAAGTACCCAGGTTGGACTACGTGGGAAACCAGCTCCTTCAAGCCAATCTGCCCACTTCGTTGGCATCTCTAGTTTGCTCTGCTTGCTCCATCTGCCCCAGCCCCACCCCCAACCCCTAGCTACAGTGAGCACTGATGGATTGATCCCATGTGGCCCTCCCCTTCGCCACGGTTGGACAGCTGAGCCCAGCTAAGCCAAGGAGAACCTTCCTCCTGGCATCTTATAGCCTGGGAAGCAGAGAAGGTTGGTCTGCAGAGCAGACAGAGGAGACAGGGGTGGTGTTTATGGAGTTGGAGTCCCCGTTCTTGGGGCCAGCATGGGGTAGCTCCTCTTCCAGCAGTTTCCAAAACCTCCCTCTACCCCAGAACCCATTCTCCTTCGATGCTTAAGCTAGCTCAATTGGATTTCCGTTACTAGCCGCCAAACCGGAGCCTGGTATCTACTTGACATGCAAAAACTTTTGGATAAACTAATCAGAAAACTCCATATTGGTTTATTCCCAAGGGTGTAATTATCAGGTACAATAAGCAGACAGAGGAAAAGATAGTGCATGACACTATTCTTCTCTCCTCTAGAGCCTTTAAACTGAATTTGGTTAATGGCACAAAAAACACTAAATAAACACAGTCGGTCCTCGTTATCTATGGGGAATTGGTTCCAAGTCACACCATCCCCCTCAGATACCAAAATCCAGGGATGCTCAAGTCCCCAGTGTAAAACGAAAGCGTATTTACATAGAAGCCACACACAGCCTCACATGTGTAGGTTTAATCATCTCTAGATGACTTCTTTTTTTTTTGAGTTGGAGTCTCACTCTGTCGCCCAGACTGGAGTGCAGCGGCCCCTCCCGGCCACCGCAGCCTCGACCTGCCGGGCTCTGGCGAACCTTCCGCCTCAGCCTTCCAAGTAGCCAGAATTACAGGCACGCGCTGTCACGCCTGGCTGATTTTTTGATTTATTGTAGAGATGAGGTCTTGCCTGCCCAGGTGGGTCTCGAACCCACAGGCTCAGGCAATCCACTCACCTCAGCCTCCCAAGGCGCGGGATTACAGGCTGAGCCACCAGGCCCGGCTTCTAGATGACTTCTAACAGCTAATAATCTAAATGTTATGGAAATAGTTGTTATATGGCATTTTTTATTTGCACTATTTTTTTTTTTTTGAGTCGGAGTCTCACTCTGTCGCCCAGACTAGAGTGCAGTGGCATGCTCCCGGCCACCGCAGCCTTGACCTGCTGGGCTCCAGCAATCCTTCCGCTTCAGCCTTCCAAGTAGCCGCAACTACAAGCGCATGCTACCACGCCCTGCTACTTTTTGATTCATTGTAGAGATGCGGTCTCTCCAAGTTGCCCGAGTGGGTCTCGAACCCGCGGGCTCAGGCAATCCTCTCACCTCGGCCTCCCAAAGTGCTGGGATTACAGGCTAAGCCACCGAGCCCAGCCTGCACTACTTTTCATTTGCTGTTTGCTATTTTTATTGTGTGTGGCTTATTTTTTCCAAATACTTTGACGTGCCGTTCATGGGTTGAATCTGAGGCTGCAAAACCTGGTTGTGGAGGGCTGACTGCACAGGCTTCCCTTCTCCAGCCTCCAATCTTCATAGCTGTGCTTCCCCAAGAGTGGTCCCCGGGGTGGCCACATCGGCATCACCTGAGAACTTGTTAGAGACGCACACTCCCCTAGACCCACAGGCTCAGAATCAAGGTGGGGCCCAGCCAGGTATGATCTGACGCCCTCTGGGGCTCTGATCACAGGAAGGCTTGGGGACCATGGGTTCTCTGGTGCTGGATGCTTTCACTTACATTAACCAGCAGCTCCTCTAAACAACCTCATGGACGACCACACTCGTCCCCGGCTCACATCAAAGCTGGCCGGAGTTTGGGGAATTCAGCTTGCCTGAAGTCAGCAACTGGGACAGGCCCAAGTGGGCCTCACTAGGCTTCATGCTGTGCTCTCTTCTATTCCATCCTCCGGCGGGCCTGGGTCCCCATTCCTCACCCCACCCTAGGAGGCTCGGTCACCGTCAGGCCCAGCTCCAGGCCACAGCAGTTCTTTTTCCAGCCACCAAACCCAGGCTGGCCCCACCCACCACTCCCATTGTTTAAGCCCATTGATGCCACTGGAGATTGTCCTGTAAGGACAAGGACTCTCTTCTCCCCCTCTGATGCTTCTCCTACCTCCAACTGGGCCCCAGCCCGTCACGGTTTCCTAGCGGTCTCTTTCTGACTCCGGCTTTCCCACTATTTCCAATTCCAAGTCCCACTGATACACAGACCTCCTGTGGGTCAGAAGTCATTGCCTAGGATGCAAGTTTTACCTACCAGGCGTTAAATTTTGGTAGCAGTGCAACTTCATTCACCCTTAAGCAATAACTGGCCATTTGCTTACAAGTGAGAGTGAAGGACTCAAGCGCGAGTGGGAACCTTTATGAGTTTGTGCAGCCTGGCAGCATGGACGATGACCAGGAAGGGGGTAAAAGAGGAACAAGCAAGTATGTGCTCCTCTCCCAGAGCCTGGCCTTGTGACAGTGGCACTTACTAAGACTCAGGGAGACGAGAAGAAAGGACAGAGAAGGATGCTGAGAATCGGGGAGCGTAGGACAAGACTGAACCCCAAGGCTGACGGCAGAGACACTCTCCAGCCCTTTATCGATATCCCAAGCACTAGCCACCCAGGTCCCCCAACACCCCGTGCCCCTGTGGCTTCCTGACTGTCTGCTCCTGTCTTTCTTCCACCACCAAGACACCCCGGAGACAATGGGCCCAGCCAGAGCCTGAACAGAAAGGGCCAGGGGCCTTGAGGGAAAGTAAGACATCATATACAGAGTCTGCAGAGCTCCTCCAGGGTAGATTCCCGGGTCACAGTTTCCCAGAAGCCCTTGCACGCAGGAACAACCTCACGACTGAGCCAGTGCGGAGGTCACCAGGGTGGCCCGGGACACATGCTGCTTCAGCCCTGACACGGCCCATTTTTCATTCTGGGAGGGTCTCTCTATAGAAATGTTGAAGTCGACTGGGCCAGAGCAGAGGAAACAGCCTATTCCAAGTGGCGGGGGCCCAGGCCTAGGAGGATGCTGTCTCCTGAGACGCGGTGGGAACTCTGAATCTGCGGCCAGCCCCAGACTGCGGGGCAGGCTCTGCTTGTCCCCAGAGAGTCCTGGAGAGACTGAGCAGGAACGGGAGGCAAGGGACAACATCTCGGGCGTGAAGCAAGTGTGAGGCTTTGTCCTAAAATCAGAAACTGACAAGGAGAGAAGTCGGGATATGGAAGGAAGCCACCATAAGCTCAGAAAAATAACAGACCAAAAGGAAGTCGTAATTGCGATCAGAATCCCTATGTGTAAGAATTAAATGAGCCAATAATAATGACATTAGCCACCCCTCCCATGCACCAGGCCTTGGGTTAGATGACTTCCACACACAGTTGTGTTTGATACGTCCAGTGCCCTGCAGGGTAGGAATCGTGACTCCCGCTTTGCAGCAGGTTCAACTGCAGCTCCATGGTGCCGTCTGCGGCATGCTGGCTGCCACTGCTGTGGCTTCTCTCTGGGCATCTTTGCTCTTTCCAGGCTGGTCTCCTTGTCCTCGAGGTCCCTAGTCTCATGTTCTGACCTCCCGGAGAAACGCCCTCATGACACTCAGTCCCAAGGCCTGCCCTTCCTCTTTTCAAATTGTTAAAACATCACCCTAACCCCAGGAGACCCTCTCCTTTAAAGTGACCTCCACTCGCCGGTCACAGCCGCCAGAAGCCGGTGGCGCCCTTGTCTCCCCCTGTCCCTACTGGCCACCTCCAGCTCCCGACCAAGACCCATTAGCCCAAATCCACCCACCTCTCAGCATCCCACGGCCGTCCTGATCCATCACGGTCACAGAGTGGCCTTGTTGGAAGCTGCCACCCGGCAACGTGGTTCATGGTCAACGGGAGAATGCCAAGGCCCACCCCCAACTCCTGGCTCCTAGGGGCTGCTGTTCTCTTTCTCGGTCATTAGCCAAGCAACCCTGCAGCTCACTGGCCCAGCACAACCCACGCTGTCGGGAGGGGCAGTGTGGTCCTTGGCTTCACATGCTACACGTTCTCCAACGAGGATCCATAGAGTGGGAAGTGGGGTGATGTCCAGTCCCCTCTCTATCTCCTCCCCAGCTGTGCGGTCGGCGGGAGCCTTCATCCTTGGCTCTCAGCAGCCCAGGTTCGCCCCTCCTCAGCGGTGCAGGGAAAGCCCCTCATGTGGGACCATCCCCTCTCCCCTCTGCCGTGGCCCTGAAATTTCTTTAACCCTTTGGGTTCCTGACCTCTTCACCGTTTCTATTCAGGTATCAGTTCTTTGGTTCCATTGAGTTCCGCTCAAATCAGGTAAGCTGGAGAGATGGGGACGCAGATTCTGCAACAGGGTGGGGGGAGGAAAGAGAAAGGAGATGTCATGAGCTCTGACCCTTTGAGGCATGTCTCCGTCACAGTCAGCCCATCGTCCTGCTGGGTTCAACCTCCTCTTTAGCATATGCTTTTGCATCCTTTTTCTAAAACCCTCTCTGTCTCTTCTTCTACACCTGGAACCTTATTCCCAGCCACACCTCATCAGGAAGACACACAGAGGGAAGAAAAAGATTGATAAGCATGAAAACTTCATTCATTCCTCACGCGTCTGTCAATTGCCAGCCCCCTACATCTGTCTTCCACGTGGTACCTCATCACGGTTCACACTGTCTCCCACACTTCTCCCCTGTTGCTCTGGTCCTCCCAGCAACACTGTAGCCCCAAGGAAAGGAGCGTGCCCCCTCCTTCTGCTGCTGCCCTCCCAGCCCAGCTAGGCCTGACGTCTCGTCCTCCTTTGTTGGTTCACCCCAGTCCTGGCCACATTCGTTGTGAGGGCTCACTCCGCACTGGGCTTCTCTACCATGACCCCATGATAGGGCCATAAGGAACTTCAACATCTGAGCCTCTCCAGGAATCCCCAGCTGGGAGAGGGGCTGCGGGAGACAGCCACCATTTAATGCCTCCTACACGGGGACCCAGGGCCTCTGCCTCCTTGAGAAATTGTCAGCCGATGTTCCTGCCTCCACCCATGTTTTTTTGGTTTTTTTTTTTTGGAATTGGAGTCTCACTCTGTCACCCAGACTGCAGTGCAGTGGCTGCCCCCGGCCACCGCAGCCTTGCCTGCTGGGCTCCAGCGATCCTTCCGCCTCAGCCTTCCAAGTAGCCGGAATTACAGGCATGCACTGCCACGCCCGGCTGATTTTTTGATTTATTGTAGGGATGAGGTCTCGCTGCCCAGGCGGGTCTCGAACCCGCGGGCTCAGGCAATCCACTCACCTCAGCCTCCCAAAGGTCCACCCGTGTTTTAACGGGTGCTTTATCGCGGATGAGCCCATGGAATCAAAGCCTCTTTCACGTGCTTCCCTTGGAACGGCTGAGTCAAATGGGAAAAACTGCAACCCCTTCCTGCAGATGCTAATTGGCTGTGTGGGAGCGTGCTGGGGGAGATGAGGATGGAAAGGCAATGTTTTCTCGAAGCTTTTTCTCTGCTTCATGTGAAGGGAGACTTCTGCTGCCCCCGTTCCCCACGCGCCTGTCCTCCATACCCTTCGTCAGATTCAGTGAAGCCCTGCCATGACCCAAATGTCCCCCACATGTTTATTGTTTCTTATCCTGTGTGCAGGTCAGGGATGGGGACGACAGAGAAAAATCGTCATGTCTGTGGGGTGGGACCTTCCTGTATTAGGGTTGCTTTGTTCACCCTTGCAGTAGCCAGCGCCCGGCTAGGCAAGCAACACAACACCTTGCATTTTGATGGTACATTTATCGCGGCCAAGGTGCTGCCACCATCACTGTCTCCACTCCCTGATGCCAGAGGGAAAGGCGCCAGGACCCCCGTTTGAGCCGGAAGGCGCAGCAGGGCCAGTTCTCCTGCCCAGGTCTGCTTCTTCATCCATGCCTCTTCTAAGAGTGACACACAACAAGTGTTCAGACATGGAAACCGCACAGATTAGGAGACATTGTTTGCATTACAAAATATTTATTTTTTGAAGACTTTCCTTAAATAAGAAACACTTCTTATGCTTTTTAGTTGCGTGTTTCCAAGATATTACTTACTTGTCAAAATAAAAGTCAGGAAGGTACAGAAACTGAAAACTAAATTAATAGACTAAAATGGGAAACATTTTACAAACAAAACAGCAATAAACTAAAACAGAACTAAACATGTATTAAAAATACACAAAACAAATTTCTGAGCTTAGAAGAATAGAACTCTGAAAGGCAAAAAATGAGCCTATCTCTGAAAAAGTAAAACACATAGGGTTAATCTCTACTATCTAAAGCTGAGACAAATTGCAAAAAGGCACAAAAACATAAACAGTTCAGAACTGTCATTAGTAAACACATGGTAAAATATTTAACTTCACTGGGAATCACGCACATATGAATTAAAACAATAGTAGTAAACTTCTCTTTGGTATAAAAATTTAGCATAAAATGCTCATTGTTGATGGAGATGTAATGAGATGAGCAAAGAAATACTGAGAATAAATAGACCCAACAGTCTCAGAAAGCAATTGGGGGTTTATATACACACACATATGTTTAGCTTTAGCTTTGGAAGTTTTTGAATTTTGTGATTATAGATCCTCAAAAAAAATATTTATGACACTTGTTTTTGAGACAGGGTCTGATTCTGTCGCCCAGGCTGGAGTGCAGTGGCATGATCACACAGCTCACTGCAGCCTCAAACTCCGGAGCTCAAGCGATCCTCCCACCTCAGCCTCCCCAGTAGCTCAGACTACAGGCACGTACGGCTGTGCCAGGCTAATTGTTTTATTTTTTGGTAGATATGGGGTCTCATTATATTGCCTAGGCTGGTCTCAAACGCCTAGCCTCAAGTAATCCTCCCACCTCAGCCTCCCAAAGTGCTGGGAATACAAGCGTGAGTCTCTGCGCCTGGCTCATGACACTTTTTAAAGACAGTAAAGGACTACTACCATAGAGTTTTGCAGTAGGGATAAAAGATTGGACTAAACTCCAAATACAACAAGGACAAGTGGGGATTTATAGCCAGTGAGCAGGGGAGAGGGGTCAGTGGATGAAAAATTAACAAGCTGAAACTTCAGGGGTAAACTCTGGCTAAACCAACTTGACAAAATTCTTGCTGAAGACAGGCCAGAGTGATCAGATGTTAAGGATAGGGGTGGAGGGGGTGAGGGGAACTTGATCAGATACCAAGGGTAAAAGACTCTTACTAAACTGGTCCAGCAGAATTCTTGCTACAATTGGACAAAGCAGACCAAGGACAGAACCCAAGGTCAGGATCTAGTCAGTAGGTAGGCTCAGAGGAGCCTGACTCAGGTTCGATCAAGGATAGAGCCTCTGTCTATACACACACACCCCAACATGTGTATTTATATGTATATGAATGTATGCATCTATATAACTATAGTATGTATAATATATATTATATTACCATAAGGTACTGCCTATTATATAAAATGTACTTTACTATGTAGATACAGAGGGTGCCAAAAAAGTATATATTTTCAGAAAGGAAAAATCTGTATTGAGATTTTTAATAATACTCAGCCAGGCTCGGTGGCTCAGCCTGTAATCCCAGAGCTTTGGGAGGCTGAGGTGAATAGACTGCCTGAGGCTGCAGTTTCAAGACCTGCTTGGGCAATTTGGCAAGACCTCATCTCTACAATAAATCAAAAATTAGCCGAGCGTGGTAGCGCACGCCTGTAGTTCTAGCTACTTGGAAGGCTGAGGCGGAAGGATCTCCGGAGCCCAGCAGGTCGAGGTTGCAGTGGCCAGGAGTGACCACTGCACTCCAGTCTGGGTGACAGAGTGAGACTCCAACTCAAAAAACAAAACAAAGCAAAACAAAAAAAATATTGTAATACTCAATATATACCAATAACAAAAGATGAATACGAGTCACGTTTGACTTCGGCAAAATATCCAGACACTGCTGATTATGGCAACATCTCTTATTTCTTAAAATGTGCATACATTTTCTTTAGCACCTTCGATATATATGATGCACCCAGCACAAAACATTCACATCTTTCCAAAGCTAAAGAAAGAAGTTACTCCGGGCTCAGTGGCTCAGCCTGTCATCCCGCGCCTTTGGGAGGCTGAGGTGAGTGGATTGCCTGAGCCTGCGAGTTCGAGACCCGCCTGGGCAGCGAGACCTCGTCTCTACAATAAATCAAAAAAAAAAAAATCAGCTGGGCGTGGTAGTGCGTGCCTGTAATTCCGGCTACTCAGAAGGCTGAGGCGGAAGGATCGCCGGAGCCCAGCAGGTCGAGGCTGCGGTGGCCGGGAGCGGCCACTGCACTCCAGTCTGGGCGGCAGAGTGAGACTCCAACTCAAAAAGAAAAAAAAAGAAAGAAAGAAGTTACAATGGAGAAAAAGCCAGTGACAAAAGGCTTCTCCTCCACACCCATTACATGAGCACTCATCTCTTGTACCAAGAGCGGCCTCTGGGTCTGCCTCCTTCTAAGGCTTTTGCTGCACCTGAAGATGACTTCAGGGTAGTTCTCCTCTGTGGCCACCCTCTCTACCGTGGCTCTCAGATGTGAGATTGCACCAGGATCTCCTGGAGGGCTGGTCAACACGCACATCTCTGAGCCCCATCTGTAGAGTTCCGCCTTGGCAGGTCTGCGGTGGGATCTGCATTTCTCACAAGTTCCCAGGCATGCTGCTGGCCCCTGGGCCACAGCTGAGAAGCATGAGTCTACACCACAGGTCTCGTCCCAGTGTCCCATCTGAGCAGCTACCTCACTCTCCCTGACTGGCAGAGCCTCATTGCATGGCTCTAAGTCAATAGACAAGTCCCAGCACCCTGGTGAGGACACACAAGAAAGCTCTCACAGAGACCAGACCCAGGATCAAGTGCTCAGATAGACACTGCCTGGCGTCCTCTCAGCACACGTGCCTTTGCTTTAAACAGTGAGTTCTCAGCTCTGTGGTGAAGGAACCAGCCGCCCTTACTAACTAGATGCCTCAATTGTCCATCACCCCCCTCAGTTTTCTCCCCATCTCACTGCCAGCAAGTTCCTTCACCAGCACGAGCTTCGGGATCTTCGCCTGTGGATGGGCATGGGAACACCGGTGCAACGACAAAATTAAAACTGGACACAAAACCCCTCATAGAGGGCTTGGCCCATCATGAATGGCAGCAAAGGCCACCTGTCATCATGGTAGTCACTGCCCAGCTCACCTGCAGCCGTCATGCTTCCCAGTCAGCACCCCAATCTATCCCGTTTGCTTTTCTTCAAACGATGTGTCTTTGCTTCTTCTGTGATGCCAAATGCTTTTCTTTCTTTTTTCTTTTCTTTTTTTCCCTGATGACTCGGCAGAGATCAACTTTTATTTTGTAATGGTTTTATTGGGGGTAATGCCTGTTTATTGTTTTAAAGTCATACATTGTAAGATATAAAAAATGGAATTCCCCTCTGTCCCACCTCCTGAGTGGCTCGGACTACAGGCATGTACAACTGTGCCAGGCTAATTGTTTTATTTTTTGGTAGATATGGGGGTCTCATTATATTGCCTAGGCTGGTCTCAAACGCCTAGCCTCAAGCAATCCTCCCACCTCAGCCTCCCAAAGTGCGGGGAATACAGGTGTGAGTCTCCGCCTGGCTCATGACACTTTTTAAAGACAGTAAGGGACTACTGCAATAGGGTTTTGCAGTAGGGATAAGAGATCGGGCTCAACTCCAAATACAAGGACAAGTGGGAATTTATAACCAAGGAGCAGGGGAGAGGGGGTCATTTGATGAAAAATTACCAGTCCTGAGAGGTAGCGAATGCTAACAGCTTGGTGTGCATCCTTTACAATCTTTATCCACAAATATACAACATAAAAACCTATATATGTAAATATATATATGTTCTATATAGTTTGGTGTTGTGTTTTGGTTTTTAGAGGCAGGGTCTCACTCTGTCAGCTAGCCTGGAGTGCGCATGATCATGGCTCACCACAACCTCGAACTCTTGGGCTCAAGCGACCGTCCCACCTCAGCCTCCTAAGTAGCTAAGACTACAGGCATGTGCCACCATACTCAGCTAATTGTTTGTATTTTTTAGGGAGGAGGGGTCTTGCAATGTTGCCTAGGCAGGCCTCGAACTCCTGGCCTCCAGTGAGTCTCCCAAAGCACTAGGATTCTAAGCATGCAGCATTGGGCCTGGCCTCTCTATAGTTATTTTTACAAGGATGAGGTGATGCCACATAATTTTCTGAAAATTTCTTGTTTTCCCTTTTTATGCTGAAAATTATATTTTAAAAACTTCCAGTTTCCACTGCAGCACATAAAGAGCTTGGAAGTCATCGTTCCCAACCTCACGCCATGAAAAAAGCTGAACAAACTGAATCATCAATGACTTCTCTTGGACCTTTCGGAGACCTGAGGTTGCAGCTGGTCTGACGGTGAGTTATCTCAATTGACTGTTCACAGTCGGTTACAGAGAACTGAGGCTGCAAGACAAACTGCCAACCCAAAATCTGCAGAGACAGGTGAAGCCAGTCACTTCTGAGGCCAGCTTGCCTCAGGCAGAAGCTGCTGCAGCCATAACTGGAGGGAGCACATCAGTGGTCATTCTGAGGAGTTCCTGAAGGCTAAACGTGGGTGAAGATGAGCGCGAGATACTTTTGAGAGACGCGGAGCTGGAGGGGGCACACTTTCGCCGGTCTTACTTCTGAGCCCCCCACCAGGTTTTCAGGATGAAATGCTGAGAAAGAGCCCCTCGTGTCTGTGACAAGGGATGAGAAGAGGAACCACTTTCCAAGAGGCCAGGGTGTGCTCTCCAAAGCGAGGCTTACTTCTCAGCAGAAAAGGCCAGAGCCTGACCCACCTCCCTGAAGAAGGGAGCAAAATGCGAAGATACACATGTAACCTGTGCAAAGGCAGCATCCCAGGGACACTGGCCCACTGAGAGCTAAAATTTATCCATAGAATTTTAGAACACTGCCCCTTCCCCACTCCTTACCATCACACCAGCAGGGTTTCAGGGTCGTAACAGGAATTACAACTAAAAGAGCCCGTGAGGCTCTTTCTTTCTTCTTTCTTCTATTTAAGAAGGAGTCTCCAGGGAAATCTAGAAACAACAGAGGACAGCAAAACAAGAAAGCGAGAGGATTGTAAGCCTACAGCTACCCAAACATTTAACACAACCAACTCTGGCAACATTAATATAAACCTCACACTGACGGCCTATTTAACTCCATTCTTATTACCTAATACAGCACGTCTTGAGTTTAAAAGAAAGAAAGAAAGATAATAGAAAGGTGTGCCAAAAGGCCGAAAACACAAATAAAAAACAAAACTACAGTCTGAGGAGACAAAACAAGAATCAAAACCAGACTGAAATATGACACCGAATTTTGGAGTTACTAAGGGAGAATTTTCTTATTTTATTGATATATCATAGTTGTACATATTTGGGGGGTACATGTCATATTTTGATACCAGCATATAATGAGAAATGATCAAATCAGAGTAATTGGAATACCCATCACCTCAAACATTTATCTTTTCTTTGTGTTGGGAACATTACTATTATCGTCTAGCTCTTTTGAAATACACAGTAGCCGGGCTCGGTGGCTCAGCCTGTCATCCCGCGCCTTTGGGAGGCTGAGGTGAGTGGATTGCCTGAGCCCGCGGGTTCGAGACCCGCCTGGGCAGCGAGACCTCATCTCTACAATAAATCAAAAAATCAGCTAGGCGTGGTAGCGCATGCCTATAATTCCAGAAGGCTGAGGCGGAAGGACTGCCGGAGCCCAGCAAGTCGAGGCTGCGGTGGCCGGGAGTGGCCACTGCACTCCAGTCTGGGCAACAGAGTGAGACTCCAACTCAAAAAAAAAAAAAAACAAAAAAAAAACACAAAAAAACAGATGCAGTGGCTCATGCCTATAATCCCAGCACTCTGGGAGGGCAAGGTAGAAGGATCACTTGAGCCCAAAGGCTTAGGACCTCATCTCTAAAAAAAAAAAAGTTAGCTGGGTATGTAGCACATGCCTATAGCCCCAGCTACTGAGGAGACTGAAGCAGAAGAATTGCCTGAGCCCAGAAAGTTGAGGCTGTGGTGAGCCATGATTATGCCACTGCACTCCAGCTGGGTGACAGAGTGAGACCCCAATTCAAGATAAACAAATTTATTTTTAAAAACATAAAAGAATATCCAAGAACTGTGGGACAATTTCAAAAGGTATAATAAATGCATAATTTCAATACCAGATGAAAAAGAAAGATGGCACAGACCATTTGAAATATATGAAATAATAATGGCTGAAAATTTTGCAAAATTAATGTTAGATGCCAAACCACAGATTCAGGAAGATCAGAGAACACCAAGCAGGATAAATACCAAAACAGCCGGGCTCGGTGGCTCAGCCTGTCATCCCGCGCCTTTGGGAGGCTGAGGTGAGTGGATTGCCTGAGCCCGCGGGTTCGAGACCCGCCTGGGCGGCGAGACCTCATCTCTACAATAAATTAAAAAAAAAAAAAAAATCAGCTGGGCGTGGTAGCGCGCGCCTGTAGTTCCAGCTACTCGGAAAGCTGAGGCGGAAGGATCGCCGGAGCCCAGCAGGTCGAGGCTGCGGTGGCCGGGAGCAGCGACAGAGTGAGACTCCAACTCAAAAAAATAAAAAAATAAATAAAAATAAAAATAAAAAGCCCAGAGAAATGCGGGGAGCACCTTTCCTGTAAAGGAACAAGAATGAGAATTACTACAGACTTCTCATCAGAAGCCACACAAGCAAGAAGAGTAGGCTAATATATTTACTGCACTGGAAAGAAAACACTACCAACCTGGAATTCTGGAGCCAGTAAAGTTATCCTTCAAAACTTCAGGAGAAATAGAGTTTTTAAGGCAAACAAAATTCACCACCAGCAGATCTGCCCACAAGAGATGTTAAAAAAGATGTTCTTCAGAGAGAAGGAAAATGATATAAGTCAGAAACGGATCTACATAAAGAAAGGAAAAGCCCTGAAGAAGGGGAAAAAATGAAAGTAAAATATTTTATTTTTCTTATTCTTTTGTTTGTTTGTTTTGGTTTGTTTGTTGTTTTGGAGTTGGAGTCTCACTGCATCGTCCAGGCCGGAGTGCCACAACATGCTCACGGCCACCCAGCATCAGTCTGCTGGGTCCTGGTGATCCTTCCGCTTCAGCCATCCAAGTGGCTGGAACCATAGGTGCACGCCACCACGACCAACTAATTTTTTACTTATTGTCGATACGAGGGCTGGTCTCGAACCTGCGGGTTTAGGCAATTCACTTGCCTCGGCCTCCCAAAGTGCCGGGATTACAGGCTGAACCACTGAGCCCAGCCTATTTTTCTTACTTACTCTTAATCGATCTAATAAATACTTACCTGTTCAAAATAATAATAGTAACAATAACGGTAACCATAGTTACAAATATAGTAACAATTGGACCAGCATAATGGTGATATAGCCTGTGGGCCAGTGAAATGATGCAATACGGGAGGAGAGGGAGGAACTGGAACTACTTTGTCATAAGATACAGTCATTTGTCACTTAACATCGGGGATAGGTTCTGGGAAGTGGACAGTTAGTGATTTTGTCATCGTGCAAACATCAAACATCACAGAGTGTCCTTGCACAAACTAAATGTTAGAACCCATGGCTCCTGGGCTACAAACCTTTACAGGATGTTACTGTACTGAATACTGTAGACAGTTGGAGCACAATGATATCTGTGTATCTAAACACATCTAAAATGGAAAAAGCACAGTAAAAATATGACATAAAAGATAAAATAAATGGTGTGCCTGTATGGACACTTACCACGAATGGAGCTTGCAGGACTAGAAGACGCTCTGGGTGAGTCCGTGAGTGAACAGCAAGTGAATGTGAAGACCTGGGACATGTCTGTACAATGCTGTAGAACATTTGTCTTTCTTCAGTAAGAAACTAACCTTAGCTGTAACATTTTTACTTCATAAACTTTTTTTAGCTTTTTGACTCCTTTGTAAAAACACTTAGCTTAAAATGCAACACATTATACAAGCTTTTATCTATTTTTTAAATTTTTTACTTTTAATTTTTAAACTTTCTTGTCAAAAGCGAAGACACAAATATGCGCATCAGCCTAGGCCTACATGGTATCAGAAGCCTCAAGCCTTGGCAGTAGTGGGAAACCGCCAGGGGAGGAAGGGATGCACGTCTCGTCAGTAAGGATATCTGATCTCAAACCAGGTGGAGTGGAGACAAAAGTGAGGCCCAAACTTTACCTACACGGTGACCATTTATATACCTAACCCTGAATTGTACCCCACAACTTTTTTTTTTAATTGGAGTCTCACTCCATCGCCCAGGCTGGAGTGCAGTGGCATGCTCACAGACACCCCAGCATCAACCTGCTGGGTTCAGGCAATCCTTCTGCCTCATCCTTCCAAGTAACCGGAACTACAGGCACAAGCTACCACACCCGGCTGATTTTCTTTCTTTTTTTTTTTAATTGTAGAGATGTGAGCTCACGAACTTGCCTAGGCTGGTCTTGAACCCATGGGTTCAGGCAACTCTCTCACCTCAGTCTCCCAAAGTGCTGGGATTACAGGCTTGAGCCAGCGTACCTGGTCCCCACAACTTTAAAATTAAAATTAAAAAGCCTCAAATCATCACTGGACAGTAAGAATTTTTTCAATCCCATTATCGTCTTATGGGACCTACCGTCATCTGTGAAGTCCATTGTTGACCAAAGCAGTGCTAAGGGCACATGACTGTACCTCACTACATGCAAATTGGCATCGCATTATTTGGAAGTATACGTAGATTAGTTATTGTAAACGTATATTACAGAAGCTGAGACAGGGGAATGCTTGAGCCCAGGAGTTCCAGGCTGTAGTGTGCTATGATCACACCTGTGAACAGCCATCGCACCACAGTCTGGGTAAGACCCTAACTCTTAAAAAAATACAGCAAGATCCTATCTCTTAAAAAAGGAAAGGAAAGAAGAAAAAAGTTATATCCAGCTGGCCACGGGGGCTCACATCAGTAACCCCAGGATTTTGGGAGGTCAAGGCAGGTTGTTGCTTGAACTCAGGAGTTTAAGACCAGCCTGGACAACATAGTGAGACCTCGTCTCTACAAAAAAATCAAAAAATTAGCTGGGCATGGTCCACATGCCTGTAGTCCCAGCTACTCAGGAGGCTGAGGCAGAAGGATCGCCAGAGCCCAGGACATCGAGGCTATGGTGAACTGTGATGGCGTCACTGCACTCCAGCTTGGGTGACAGAGTGAGACCCCAACTCAAAAATACATATACCTTGGGGAGGGGGCACACCTCATCAGCAAGCGTACCTACATAATGAACATTTGTATACCTAACCCTGAATTGTACCCCACAGATTCAAAATAAATTTTAAAAACACATATACCTGTATATTGCAAACTCTATGACAGCCATTAGAAAAACTGTTGGAGAAGTATAACTGATATTCTGACGGAGGAGAGAAAATGGAGAAAATGAAATTATATAAAATGTTCGATTAAGATTGTATTTAAGCTGTATTTATTGCCTGGTGTGCCACACTCTTTCCTGAAGTGTTTGAAGCTTTCTGTTTTTTAAAGGCGCAAAGGAGCCAAAATTATTCTTCACTGTCTAATGGTGATATGCAATGAGTGCCCAACGAATAACTTTCTTCGGTAAATTTGACTACAGAAATCAGAAAAGTCCCTCTCTGACCCCAGGCAGATGCCTTCCAGCTAGGATGAATCTGGTCACTGGTTTCCATGGACACAGTGCTCGAGGCAGTGTGGAGGCATGATTTTTTGTGGAGGCAGTTGATCACCTTCCCAATGCCAGGACGGGGGTGGTCGCCAGATGAGGATCGTGTCTTCGCCCATTTTTTGTCACTACAAAGAAGACCGCAGACTGGGTAATCGATAGAGAAATTTCCTCTTGCAGTCCTGGAGGCTGACGAGTTCAAGTTCGAGGGGCCTGCACCTGAGGACAGCCGTCCTGCGATGCCGTCACACGGTGGAAGGCCTCACACGGCAAGAGGTGTCACTAAAGAAAAAGAGACAAGAGAGGGCCGAACTCACTTTTACAACAAACCCACTCTCAAAATGAGGAGCCCCCTCCCGCCATAATGACATTAACCCACTCCTGGGGGCAGACCTAATCACTTCGTGACCTAATAATCACCGCTTCAATGTCCCACCTCTCGGTTTCCAACACTTGAACTTTGGGAAACACATCAAACCGTTGCAGAGAGAAAGAGTTTCAACACAGTAAGAGAACCAATAAACTGGAGGACAAGTAGAATCCACTTATCGCTTTTCTGAGGAGGCGGAGAAATGGAGAAGTCACATCCAGCTGCAAAATCTCCAACACAACTGTCCCAACCGTTACCATTCCCTCAGGCCTGCCTGTGCTTTCTGAGACACCTGCTCAGAGCCTCCACGCTTTCTGTGGAAGCAACTCACATAATCACACAAAAGGGTATTCACATTTTACAAGACATGGTCAGAGAGAAGGTCAGGTTTAACACACCCCGATAGGTCCCTTAAAAAAAAGTCAAATGAGTAAAAAAGACAGGAAACAGTGGTAAATGAACCACAAATATGGCGAACAAGGCTTTGCACTGAGCTGGAGTTTGAATCTGTTGTGGTACTCGAGTTCCTGGCAGTCTGTGAAGACAAAGCCAGACCCAGTGATCTAAACATCCTACCATCCATTGATGTGTGGTTCGATCCCCACTTGAATGCCCAGTGAGGATCGTGACCCACCTCCTGGAAGGTTGGCAGGGCCACGTGTCTTGCTACAGTGAATAAGACATCAGTATTTAAAAGCCGGTGTGTTTCTCCATCTTGCCTCCTCCCAGGTCTAGTAAATAATGACGCTGCCAACGATAAGCTTTGGGCCCCTGAATAAAAAGGGGCTAGCACAGAACCCCTGCCAACCCTCTATGGACGTGCAGCATGAGCAAGAAATAACACTTGGCTGTTTACAGCTACCAAGATTTTTTTTTTAGTTACCTCGCCTCTGTGAATAAATCACCAAGCCTCTGAGAATATATAGCCAACCACAGAACCCACTCAGTATACACACCAGTGATTTAAATTAACACACAGCTAGTGAGGTCATTTTGCAGCTTAAGTTAGCAAATTCAATTTCCTCTCACCAACATATTTTATAACTTAAGTGAACAAATACAATTTTCTGTAACAAACCTGGTTTCCAAACCCATGTGACCAAAACATTCATTTCACCAGCCTCTCTTCTTCTCAATAACGACCAGTAGCATGGGAAGGATCTTGTCACCGAAAAGCCTATGTCTCTCCTGCCTCTTCATTTTTTGTACTTTAATGGGAACTGAAGTGTGAATATCCTCCTATCTTATGGAGAAAAGCAATTACAAAACAACAGCAAAAGTTCACAGAGCTTCTTATTAAGTATAATTAGAGCTTCAATCACTAAATCAATCTATCAACATAAAGCCTGTAATGTCTAATTTCCACAATAGCATAATTATAATTTTTAAGAAAAGAAGTCCTGCACGTTAATTTGAAAAAAGACTTAAATGTGCTAAACTGTAAACCGGTTGCCTTTGAATGGTAGGGATATAAGCAATTTTATTATTCCAGTTTCTCCCTTCGTGTATTTTTTAATTGTTATCATAAAAGCAGGTTACTTTTATAATGAGGAAATATGAACCTTTAATGGCCTCAATTATAAAATAGATGTATTCATCTAAAAAAATATATCTTCCTACCAATTTATGCAGAGTTTTGTATTATGTTGTATCGTCTGTCTCTAGAAAAAGAATGGTTTTTAAAAAAGTGATTACCAAATGTAAAATTGGACTTTGGAAATGCTAATCTCTTGGATCAACAAAATCAATGTGCTATGTAGAAATGGGTGAGAATGGAAAGGGTGAAAAAAACAGTTAAAAACACAGGACTCTGCCTGAGCCCACGGGTTCAAGACCCGCCCGGGCAACTTGGCGAGACCTCGTCTCTACAATAAATCAAAAATTAGCCGGGCGTGGTAGCATGTGCCTGTAGTTCCGGCTACTTGAAAGGCTGAGGCGGAAGGATCGCCAGAGCCCAGCGGGTCAAGGCTGCGGTGGCCAGGAGCGGTCACTGCACTCCAGTCTGGGCGACAGAGTGAGACTCCAACTCAAAAAAAATAATAATAAAAATAAGTAAAAAACTAGCCGGGCGTGGTAGCGCATGCCTGTAATTCCGGCTACTCGGAAGGCTGAGGCGGAAGGATCGCCGGAGCCCCAGCAGGTCGAGGCTGCGGGGGCCGGGAGCGGCCACTGCACTCCAGTCTGGGCAACGGAGTGAGACTCCAACTCAAAAAAAAAAAAAAAATAAGTTCTGAAATTTTCAAGGACGGCACAAAAGTATTACTGAAGAGCTTATGGAAAAGTTTAGATTCTTGGTTTAATTCCCAGAGATTTTGATTCAGTGGGTCTGGTGTGGGGTGCAGGGACCTGCCTGTCAGGAATGACTTTCCAGATGATTCTATGCAGAAGTTTCTCCAGCACCTTTAAGAAACACCCCAGAGAAAGCAGAAAGGTTTGATCTAGTGGAGAAGTTGAAGGGTGAGCAAGAAAGGAACTGACTCAGTAGGTCTCTCCCCTGGCCGCATAATGGAATCCTCTGGGTAGCTTCTTAAAAACACTAATGTCCAAAAGTACCAGCAGATCCAAATCTTTGGGCAACTGTAGGTTTTGAAAGCCCCCCGGGTGATTCGGAGGCACCACAATGTGGCCTCCACTATGATTGAACAGAAAAGGCTCTGCACCTTTCAAATGGCATCACAGAGGCCACCGCTGCTCTGCCGTGCCTGGCTGCTCGCTCCAGCTGTCCGTCACAACCCCTGGTGACTGGGCAGGAGACAATTTGGCTGGAAGCAAGCTGGCCAGAATGCAAGTTTTAAAGCCTTCAAACAGTGGACAAAACCGGAAGCAGGGCCAAAGCAGCAGAGCAGACATAATTGGCTTTAAATTAATGCAAAACTTTGCAAGAAGGAACTCCAACCTCTGAAAAATTCTAGATAATTTTCTTTTGCAGTTTGTTTGGATGACTGGGTTGCCTGTTGTTTTCCTTTTACAAATGCCAACTATTCCCGTGGAAAAAAATGAGAAAATACAGACAAGCAGAAAGAATGCCCATCATCCTTCCCACTCAGAGACAATCAATAAAGCCCCTTGGAGTGTATCCTTCTAGAGCTTTCCTTACACAGATACGTGCATCCATTTTTATCTCACAGATTTTTCCAACTAATCTCATTGGACATTTATGGCGATCCAAACTGTCTCTGTTATAAAGAGCACAGGAGAGGGAATAAATGGCTAAGGACTAACTAGAAACACAAAGGGGGAAAAGTAAGAAAAGATAACATTCTGAAAAAAGCCGTCAAAAAATTCTCAAGGACGCACAAATTGTTGCAAAACTCCCCTCATTATGTTCAAACGCTCCCAAAAACTGCAAAAAATAATGACATGTATTTTCAACGAAATCGCCATGACTGCCAAATGATGGTGAAGAGAACTTGCATCGGGCTGACTTTTGTCTGTCCAGTCCCTCCCAGGGGCCAGACACGCTCGTTCCCACCTCCGCAAGATGTCACATCTTCCTGAGTGATGCCTCTCCTCCTCTTCCGTTGACCCGCAGCCTTTCTGCCCTTCGATGCCCAGTTGACACCCAGCCCCCTTCCCCGGCAGACCCCCACAATCCCTCCAGCCCGCCCTGCAGCGTTTTCTCGGAGCCTCCCGTGTTTCCTGCCCCCTGCCTGTGGCTCTTCATCAGTTTCTGTCCTATGCACCTTGGAGTCCCTTGTGCTTTCATCTCGTGTCCCCACAGAGACCGTCATCTCTCTTTGGGCTGAATCCAGCTTATCCTCTTTGATGCACAGCACACAGCACAGCGCTGGGCATACAATAAGCTGTCGATAAATATCGAATGGAGTGGAGGGACTTTATGGGTGGAATTTTTTAAAACATTCTATCCATCATAAAACTCAGTGGGTCAGCATTTCACAGTGGGAGGGTCACCCTGGAAGCCCCAGTGTCATTGTAAAGAAGCGGGTCTGCTGGAGGGCGGGGGATGGAGATGCTTTCCTAGAGGCAGGTGTCTGCGTGGAGGTCGGAGGACAGGGACAACGCAGCCACCTGCGGGAGGACCCCCCCAAGCTGGCCCCACCGACAAGGGCTTTCCCTGCACAGGCTTCTCAACAGCTCGCTCGGGGTTAGGCAGGGAAGGAAGGGGGACCCAGACGAGCTGACAGTCTCCTGCTGTCGGAAGCCTAGCACCAGATCAATGCTTGGCTGGCCTTGGAGGCCATATTGGTGAAGACAAAAGAGCCCATGGGGGGCGAGGTTGCCTGATTCGCCCTGACAAGAGTGCAGACTGTGAAGTCCCCCTGGAGGGGGAATGACAACGCCATGCTGGAGCCCCTGACAGGGAGGGCAGGGAAGCCGGTCCAAAGCAGAATCCACTTCAGAGTCCGGGGAAAGAAATGCTTTCATCCCGTAAAAAGATACGAGACCTTGCCCCTACAAAAAAGGCAAAACTCAGCCAGCCACGGTGGCATGCACCTGTGAACCCAGCTAACCGGGAGGCTGAGGTGGGAGGATGGCCTGAGTCTAGGAGGTTGAGATGCAGTGAGCCGTGACATGCCACTGCACTCCAGTGTTGGCAACAGTGAGACCTTGTCTCGAAAAATAAATAAATATATAGGCCTGGCTCAGGGGTGGCGAAAAGAAATGAAAACTCCAAGTCTCCATTGAGGAAGAGGAGGGTTTGCTGTCTTACAAATAGAAGGGGTTCACCAGGGGAGTGCCCCCGAGGCCAGGAGTGAGTGTCCCCAGGGGGTGACCTCATAGAAATCTCATCAGGAAGACCAAGGTTCAGGATAACCTGGGACCTGCCAAAGAAAATGAGGGTGGTAAGCCAGCTCTTTAAAGAAGTGGACATAAATTGTGTTCACGACAACTCTCTGCAGGGACCGCCTTGTACTTGTTCAGAAGAAATTCCTTAATAAGCCACTTGGGATAGAAGCTGTGGGCTGTGGTGAATTTGCCCAAAGCCGATTCAGAGAAAGTTAATTCTCCAAAACACAAATTGCTGGATGTCTAATTCACCGAATGACCAATTTGCCCAAAACTGTCAGACAAATACTATACAACTGGCCCTCGGAGTCTGTCCCTGTGGCCTCCCCCTGTCCTACCAAAGTGAAGCGTATTAGAGGCTTTTTCTGTGGTTTGGTTTCACGGCCTTTGGGAACGAACATTTCTTGTTGCTCTGATTCCTGGCGTTGTGTGACACCCCTCGCACGCAGGGGACAAGACTTCAGTCTTCCGGCATATCGCCGCTCTGTCCACGGCCCTCTCGCTATCTCTTAAAACGAGGAGGAGCCAAAGAGTTGTATCAAGTGAATAGTCTCGTGTCTTGTCAGAACTGTCTATTACTCCAGACATGCTTCCTCACCACCCCACACTGGCTGAGGTTTTCTTTGCTTTGTGGATGGTGTTCTCAGCCTATTATGCAGACGTGGGCGTGGAGACGTCAGTCCACCAGTCAACCTTAGGCAGAAATACGCACAGAGACAACGGGGACCTGCTCTGCAGGCAAGCCGTCCCACTTGGATCTGACCTGTGGTCGCCAGAATCGAGCTCTGGGATGTGAAAGGCCTACAACACTGACATTCGCCTTCCCCGCCATGACGCTTTATGAGTCCAAATTCTGATCATCCAGGGAGGTGTGTTTTGGTGAATTAGCTTACATCTAAAATAGGACTCCCCGTGTTGACCAAAACCACCTTGCACAAGACAGACAAGGCAAGGTCTTGACTCCAAAGGGACAGTGCAGGGGAACCAAAGCAGAGGGGAAAGGAGTAAGCAGGTGGCAGGCGGGGCAGGTGAGATGGGAAAGCCTGCCAACAGCACAAGTCCTCCCTGGAGCCCCCACAGTGCCAGTGGGAACTGACCAAAAAGCCATGAAGGGCTGGGTATGGTGGCTCACTCCTGTAACCCCAGCACTTTGGGAGGCCGAGGTGAGAGGATTGCTTGAGCCTAAGAGTTCAAGACCAGCCTGGGCAAAACAGCAAAACCTCAACTCTACAACAGATCAAAAAAATTGCCAGATGTGGTGGCATGCCTGTAGTCCCAGCTACTCAGGAAGCTGAGGCAGAAGGATTGCCTGAGTCCAGGTGGTTGAGGCTGTGGTGAGAGACTGAGGGAGACCTCAACTTAAAAAAAAAAAGCGATAAAGGGTTTGATGTGTGTGCGGAGGTTTCCCAGGGAGGAACAGCATTCTGCCAAGAGTGGGGAGTGGACAGAGGGGTCTTCTGCAGACGCAGGGTTGCTGAGGTAGAGAGATCCCACGGGAATCTGCAGACAGCCTGGGCTCTGGACTGTCACAGGTCAGAGAAGCTGGGCTCAGTCAGGCTCAACCTCATCTCCAAGAGGCAGGGGAGGCTCAGATGACAAACGACAGGACTGGATGGCCAAGAGGAGACCATGTTGGCCCAATGGCTGTGGACTAAGAGAAACGTATATGTTATTCATTTACACAAATTTGGAGCAAAAAGACAGACACTGAAAGGAAAGTCCCACTGCTGAAGCAGTGCTCTAAAGTTTATGAAATGAAACGAAGCAGAATGACACACATCTGAGCTTGCATTCGTCTTTCCTCTCTGGGAAGATAGTCATCAAGTTTGAACTTGATTTTATGTGAAAGGGAAGTGCAAGGTGGTGAGGCAGACAAAGCAACACTCTAAATTCCTCTCCCGCCAGGCTTGGTGGCTCAGCCTGTCATCCCGCGCCTTTGGGAGGCTGAGGTAAGTGAATCGCCTGAGCCCACGGGTTCGAGACCCGCCTGGGCAGTGAGACCCATCTCTACAATAAATCAAAAAATCAGCCGGGCGTTGTGGCGCATGCCTGTAATTCCAGCTACTTGGAAGGCTGAGGTGGAAGGATCGCCGGAGCCCAGCAGGCCGAGGCTGTGGTGGCCAGGAGCGGCCACTGCACTCCAGTCTGGGCAACAGAGTGAGACTCCAACTCAAAATAAATAAATAAATAAATAAATTCCTCTCCCAGTCTGTGTCCAGGTGGGCCAGGGGAGTGGACAGTGCAGTGTTAGGAACAAAAGGGAACCAGAGGCAATTAATTTCCTAAGCAAAATAGGCCAGAAATGCTATGAAATGGTGAGTAGAGACTAGAACCAGAAATTAATGGATGGAGGTGAGATGGAGTGTCCACTGTCCAGGTGTAGGAAGAGGAGGAACAGTGAGAAAAGAAGTCCATTGATACACCAAAGGAAGTGGCCTTGATGGAGCCCATGCCTTGCATGAGGGTGGGAGGCAAGTGTTTAAAGCTCAGATCAGTCCAGCTCTAGGCCTCATTTCTTATTTGACTTGGCACCAAATCATCCAGTCTTGTACACAGAATGCATCCATCCATGCAACACATAGCTGTTGGGCTCCAGCTACATGGCAGGCATTGTTCTAGAAGTTGGGCCTATGCCCACACACTGTGAACAAGTCAGGCACAACCCCAGCTCTCAAGAAAGAAATTCAGCAAGGAAACCTCAGACAGTGAGAAGGGCTAGAACGAAGATACAAAGAGTGATGTGATGGAGACTGGAGCTGGGGGTGGCTCCCATAATGTGGTCAAGACCAGGAAGTATCCTTGTGAAGATGACTTGGGTTGTACCTGACAAGGATCCAGGGATGTGGTGATCTGGGAACACAGTAATCCAGAAGGAACAGCCACGTTGACGTGTTAAGGCAGAGGGAAAGCTAGCAGAGCGCTTAGGAAATGAGGGGAGACAGGAACAAAATCAAGCAGAGACAGAAGGGACTTGAACACACAGAGATAACAGCTGGGCATGTTCCACCCAAAAGCATGGAGAGCACAGGAAGGAAGTGGCAGAGAGAGGAAACCGAATCCCCCTCCTGTCCTTCAAGGGCTCACACACACTGCTGCCACAGTCCCTACGCAGTACCTTCAGGCAGAAGAGATGGGCTCCCTTATTACAGCCTGATTGGGTTCTTATACCCACTGCCCAGAAAAACCAAGACGGCTGCAGCCGATGCAGTAGAGAAAGAGTTTAATATTGCAAAGCAGCTGAGCCAGGAGGATGGAGGCATTTCTCAAATTCACCTCTCCCAAGAATTCATAGGCTAGGGTTTTTAAAGGGAATTTAGCAGGCAGGGACCTAGAGACTGCTGTATGGTTGATGATACCATGAGGGGTGTCAAAATTGTCTTCATGTCACAGCCAATTTCCAGGTGGAACATCACAGGACCGGTGGAGCCAGCTTTCTGGTATGTGTTTTGGGTTCAGGGGGGCCTCTGAAAGTCATAAGAGTCTGAAAAATTTCTCAATACCATTCTTAGGTTTTACAATAGATGCTACCTATAAAACAAGTCTCAGTGACCATCACCTACTAGCCTCTGGGCAGTGAGCTGTTAGAGAGGTAATTTAGGAGGAAGGTTTGCAGGAGGTGGGGTCCCTGGAGACTGGAGCCACTTTTGTCCCTGAGCCTTCACTTCTGTCTTCAAGATCTATGCAGTCTTCCGCCCATTGTTTAAGGGGAAATATATTTAACAGCCTTGTGGGGCAGCTTTCCCCCCAGGGGTCAGGACATGAAGATAATCAATTGCCCTCTATTGGAGTAAAAATAAACCTAGAAACAGCAGATTTGTGAAGTTCTAACAACAGCTGCAGCTTTTCAGGGCCTGTCTCTTCTACAGCTTTCACCCTGTGGCCTGATATTAATTTTATGTAGGCAGTTTCACTCCGGAATGTTAAGGCACTAACTTGCTTTACGTTCCATTCCAGGGCCCACTGTCCCCCTCATATTCCCATTTGGAGCTGTCCTGCCCCTACTGAAATCTAGCAGAGCCAAAGGAGATTAATTGCTGCCTGAGAAAAGCAGGATCTCCGCTTCCACAAGATGTGCAGGGTCTCCCTCCTCCTGTCCTTTCTCTGCAGTGAGCTTTGCACGCCGGTCAGCCAGCTCCAGCGTTCTGGGGAGATGTGATAAATGGGCTCACACTCTTCACAGACGTTGTGTTTTCTAGTCAGTTAAAGAGCCAAATTTTCCAGATGTCATTGGTGTAGCTGGCAGCCAGTTCTGCCCCATTTAATCACATTATCTTGGGGGCCCAGAGGGCAAAAGAGTTTAGGGTATTTTTTTTCAATTGAAACTCAAACAGACAAAGGGTAACGGGATGGAATTAACAAATGTCTAAAGGCAGAGAAGGAAATGGCAGGCTGCCCTGAGAGTGTCTTCTCCTCTCTACCTCCCATCACCTGGAGTCTAATGCTGGCTGGGAGACCAAGGCCTTTATGGCAAGCGCCAGCAAGAAAAGCTGTCACAAGCCCCAGACCAACTAGTCAGTTGCTTCCAAAGAGAAAGTGAGGCCAAAAGAGCAGCATGACTGTACCAGTTTTCGCCACATAAATTGAGGAATGGGAAATTTATTAGGAAGCATGGTTTGCATCATCAAGACCATAACTGTCATAATTTCCTCAGAGTTCCGGCCAACACAAAGGTATAAGGAAAAATCAATTGTGTGGTAAGCTTAAGAGCACATAAATTGCTCACCAACGTGGATGAAACATGCCAAACTCTGTAAAAGATTTAAGAAGGTTTGTTCTGAGCCAAATGTGAGTGGCCCAGACCCATGGCAACCTCCCAAGGGGTCCTGAGAACATGTGCCCACAGTAGTTGAATTGCATCTTGGTTATATACATCTTTAGGAAGACATTACAAAAAACCATGAATCAATATGTGTGAGGTTCATACTGGTCTGGCCTGGACAAGCAAGAGATCTCCAAGTGGGGGTTGGCAGTTCAGAGGTGAATTCAAAGATTTGCTGTCGAAGGAATTTTGAAATCAGGAAACGAAATGTTGCTGTTGAGATAAGAAGACGTTTCTTGATATGTAGATGAAGCTTCATAGGTGGCAGCCCAGAGAGAGATTAGATAGCAAATGACTAAGCACTTCTGTGGGCGCCCCTGGAAAGGTGATTCTGTACTGATACAAATTTCCCAAGAGATGGTTTTGCAGGGTCCTAAAATATTTTTTATTTACTTCTTTTTCTGTTATGCGATGTATGCCAGAGTTGGGTTGGAAAGTGGACTGGCTCGGTGACTCAGCCTTCCACTTTGGGAGGCCGAGGCAAGTGGATTGCCTGAGCCTACGGGCTCGAGACCAGCCCAGGCAACTTGGCGAGATCTCGCCTCTACAATAAAAAAAAAAATTAGCCAGGCGTGGTAGCACATGCCTGTAGTTCTGGCTACTTGGAAGGCTGAGGCAGAAGGATCGCTGGAGCCCAGCAGTTGACGCTGGGGTGGCATGAGTGTGCCACTGCACTCCAGCCTGGGTGACAGATTGAGACTCCAACTCAAAAAAAAAAAAGAAAGAAAGAAAGTAAAACCACATTATATAGCATTAATAAAAGCCCATCTCCCCAACCTCCTTTGTTAGAAATTTGGCAAGAGAGAGAAAAGAAAACACGGTCAGAGTTTAGTCTTCACTAAGTAGCAATCTGCCCACCCCACTGAAAAGGTTTCTGTAGGCTTTAACAGTTTGTAAACGACACTGCAATTTGATCTAGCAGCCCTTTCATTTAGGTTTGGCTTTAATGTGCTGTTCAGGATTTCCTTGGTGATGTGTCTGTTACTTTCAGTTCATAGCTCTTATGCTCATCACAATTAAAAATCATCTTCATTATTGGAATATTCATTTTTTAAAAATAACTTTGTAATTACAAGTCTAAAACTCTGACTTCTAAACCTTTATTTCCGTTGAGACAATTATTTTTATCATGAGATAGGTCCATGACCTATTTCATAATGTTGTTATAAGGAAAAATGAAGGATGTGTGAAAAGTACATAATGGACGCTCAGTAAATGTCAGTCCTCTTCCTTCCACATACCCCTGTCCTTTATGGAGAGGTTGAAGTTATCCTGCAGGCATAAAGAACCGACTGGACCTTAGTGACTCTTCAAGGTTTGGTGGTTAAAATTCAGACTTCAAAGCCAGCCAGATTTGGTAAAAAAAAAAAATCGTTGTCTCCTGCCCTTATTAGCTGTCTTTGAGCAGAGCACTTCACCTCACCCCAAACCTCAGTTTTCTCATACGTAAAATGGACACTATCTTGAGGAATTTGGTCAAGAAGAGATAAAATAGATAACACGCAGACGATTGAAACAGGACCCCTATCTATCACCATACACAAAAATTAACTCTAAATGGATCAAAGACCTAAACGTACAACCTCAAAGTATAAGAATCTTAGAAAACACTGGAGACACCCTTATGGAAATTGGAACTGGCAACCAATTGCTGATCAGAACCCTAAATGCCCATACCTTAAGAAATAAGATAGGCCAGCTCAGTGGCTCAGCCTATAATCCCAGCACTTCAGGAGGCCGAGGCGAGTGGATTGCCTGAGCCTGAGAGTTTGAGATCGGCCCGGGCAACTTGGTGAGACCTCGTCTCTACAATAAATAAATAAAAAATTAGCCGGGCAAGGTAGCATGCACCTGTAGCTCCAACTACTTCGAAGGCTGAGGCGGAAGATCGCCAGAGCCCAGCAGGTCAACACTGGGGTGGCCATGAGCGTGCCACTGCACTCCAGCCTGGGCAACAGAGTGAGACTCCAACTCAAAAAAAAAAGAGAAAAAAGTGGGACCTCATCAAACTAACAAGCTTCTGAAAAGCAAAGCAAAAGAAACTATCAAGAGAACAGGGAGACAATGCACAGAATGGGAAAAAATATTTACTGTATATCAAAGGTCTAACATCTAGAATCTACAAGGAACGCCATGCCAAAAGGAAAAAAACCAACAGCCCCATTAAAAAGTGGGCAAAAGACACAAATAGATACTTCTCAAAAGAAGATATATGGGCAGCCAACAGACACATGAAAAAGTGCTCAGCCTCACTCATAAGCAGAGAAATGCAAATCAAAATCACATTGAGATACCACCTAACCCCAGTCAGAATGGCCATCATTAATAAAACAGTCAACAACAGATGCTGGCAAGGATTAGGAGAAAAAGGAACATTTCTTTTTTGCTGGTGGGAATGCAAACTAGTGGAACCTCTCTGGAAGACAGTGTGGCGATTTCCAAAAGAACTAGAAACTGACCTTCCATATGACCCAGCAATTCCCCTACTGAGAATATACCCAGAGGAACTCAAATCATTCTACAAAAAAGAAACCCGCATGTATGTTTGTTGCAGTTCTATTCACAATACCAAAAACATGGAACCAACCATGTTGCCCATCAAAGCTGGACTAGATAAAAAAATGTGATACATATACACAACGGAATATTATGCAGCCTAAAGAAAGACAAACATATGGACTTTGCAGCAACTTGGATGGATTTAGAGTCGATCATACTCAGTGATCTATCATAGAAACAAAGAACAGAGTACCATATGTTCTCACTCATACGCAGATCTTAAACAACTATAATACCATAAGAAAGAGATTGGCAATAGTGAGAAACTGTCAAGGGAAGGAAGACTGGGATTGGCAGTTGAGGGAAACTGCCTGGGGAGTGAGGGGCACACCTCATCAACAAGGGTACCTGCATAATTAACATTTGTACACCTAACCCTGAGTTGTACCCCGCATCTTTATAATAAGAAAAAAAGATGAGATAAAATATGTGTGTCAAACACAGCCTAGCGGAAGCCATCTATTAAATGAAAGCTGTCATTATCTCTAAGTGCCCAGGGGCTGGGAGGACAGAGTAAAGAGCCAACTCTGACCAGTGTCCTGCCCTCCTGAATCCAAAATTCCAGTGAGCTTGGAATCACCGGTATTCTTCAATTCTTTTGAAGGAAAATCCCCAATTTTGGATCTCTGGGACCCTATTCTGAGCCAAAAGCAGGCTTTCTTCTTAGAAAGCAAATTCATGCACTAGGAATTTATAATGGAAAATTTGATGCTGTCGTTTATTCACAGGGTCACTGGGCGTGAGGCCATAAACGTGATTCATATCCAAGGTCTGGCTGAGAGGCTCAAGGGTAACATACTTCATGGTCACGCTCAGGCAATGGCTCCTCCAAAGAGTTTCCTTTTCTGTCAGAACCTGGAAGTCGATATCAGATCTTCAGAGAATTCTAAACGTCCACAGTTAGGCAGGAGGCGGTTGAAAGGTCAGGCCATCTACTATGGTCCGTGAGCACTCCAGAAAGCGACTTGCCCCTCCGAGCTTTGATTTCCTCCTCTGCAAACTTACTGCCTCTTCCGCTAATGCTCCAGGGGCAGTGATGAGGTGTGCAGCACGCAGTGGGTGTCAGACAGGCAGAGGCAGGTGACCCCTGGGAGGACGTGAAGAGAGGAGGGAAGGAAGGAGAAAGAGCAGCTGTCGATGGTGTTTCAGGACCAATTCCTGTAGAAGCTAGAGAAGAGGGCATGTGGTCCCCAGTTCTCAGCCCTGCCCTACACCTGCCACCTTCCTCACTCCCGCTGAGCTCTCCCCACCCAGCTCTGCTCCTCTTGGAGAAGGGCGGGCTCTCCTCGCTTGCGGGAACTCAGTCACGCTTATCAGAATGCAGGGGTATCTCCCAAGTGGGCTTTGTGTGAGACAGAAGGTGGTGCCTTCTCACGCCCGGGGAGCTCTTTCAGTTTTCTTTCCCCTCGGTCACTCACCAAACATGCTGAGTATCCACTGCATGTTCACAAAGACTTTCACACCATCCAACAGGACAGACATCTGAGTGAGCAGGCATCTCCCGTATCCTCTCTGGCACTGAGCGTGAGTCTCCACGTTGGACAGTTCTGGATGCAAACCGTGACTCTGCCCATGGGAACTCTCGATACCTCTGAGTCTGTTTTCTGCGACATGGGGTGGCATTAAGATCTCTCTCTCAAGAGTTTCTGTGAGACTTCTGTGCATTCTCGTTTATTCTACGGCGCTGCCTGATATCATCCACCCCAGGCCCCGCTCTAGAGCTCCGAGCCAGCTGGCCCACCTTGAATCACCGGGTCAAAATCCCATAAGGAGGAAGGCATCCCAATGCTGACGCCTCGGCCATGCCCTGTTCCTGCCAGGCCAGCCACATGCTCTGCTTCTCAGTCTCTTCCGACGGCCTCGGCCTGCGCCCCTCCCACGTGATGTATGACTGGCCCCACCCTCCCTCCTCTGCTGGGACTCTTGGTACCCTCTGTGGTGGCATCTGTTCCCAGGGGAGCTGGGCTTCTCTCACCCGGGTCATAAGGGCCTGTGTTGGGCAGGTCCACCAGAGCCCTCCGCAAAAAGGAATCAAAAGCTGAGTAAAAATCTTGTCTCTGAGAGTCTTCCCATTCTGAGCCAAGCCTTGACTGTGGACCCAGCTCCCCAAGCATTTGCTTCCCCCAGCCGTAAAAGGAAAGGGGGGTCTTGCGCGTGCCTCCCAGGGACAGAACAACCAGGATAGAGTAATTTCAGGGACACAGAAAGGCTTGCACACCCCGAAATCCCTCCCTTGCTTGCTCACTGGGGCCTGAAATTACTTCAACAGAAAACAACATGCTTTATTCCACAATTAGAAGTAAGCCTTTAAACATAGATTTCTCCGGTTGAGGAAACACAATATTATGCTCATACTGAGTGCAAATCAATGATTCTCAAGGGAATGGAGGAGTATGTCATAATCTCCAGAGGTGGAGGATTGAGGCCATGTGCATTTCTTTAAAAATCACCTTCACAGCGGGCTCGGTGGCTCAACCTGTAATCCTGCGCCTTTGGGAGGCCGAGGTGAGTGGATTGCCTGAGCCCGTGGGTTCGAGACCCGCCTGGGCGACTTGGCGAGCCCTCATCTCTACAATAAATCAAAAAAATATTAGCCCGGCGTGGTAGCGCGCGCCTGTAGTTCCAGCTACTTGGAAAGCTGAGGTAGAAGGATCGCCAGAGCCCAGCAGGTTGAGGCTGCGGTGGCCGGGAGCGGCCACTGCACTCCAGTCTGGGCGACAGGGTGAGACTCCAACTCAAAAAAAAAAAAAAAAATGTTAAATGTGAATATCCTTTGACCCAACAATTCCTCTTCTAAGTCTCTCGCTAGAAAAACTCTTATGTATGTGCAGAAAGAGGCATGTACCAGAATGTTCCCTGAATCATAGTTCATAATAATAAAAAAAGAATCCACTTAGATGCCCATTAGGAGGGACCTGGCTTAATAACCTGGGGTGTTTCTGTCCTATGGAATACTATGTAGCAGTTAAAAGAAAATGAAGTAAAGCCACCTCTACAGACATGGTCTCCCCATGTCAGCTCTTTACTTCAAGACATTTTATAAGTGAAAAGAAGCAAACTTCTAAACAATGCACAAAGAATAACAGCAATCATGTGGAAAGAAAGCAAACCTATTTGTTTCTATAGATAGCCATGTCAGCATATAAAAGCGTAAGGAAAAGATCTGGAAAGATACACACCAGAGCTAGACATGGTTATCTCTTAGAGGTCTTGGATTTGAGGTGGTGTTTAAGAGGAACGTCATCTTTATTTAAACTTTATTTACAACAATAATGCATTCATTAAATACCTCATGATTAAAAATATTTGGCCAGGCTCAGTGGTTCAGCCTGCAATCCCAGCACTTTGGGAGGCCAAGGTGAGTGGATTTCCTGAGCCCACAGGTTTGAGACCAGCCCGGGCAACTTGGAGAGACCTCATCTCTACAATAAATCAAAAACTAGCCAGGCATGGTAGTGCGCATCTGTAGTTCCTGCTTCTTGGAAGGCTGGGGCAGAAGGGTCACTTGAGCCCAGCAGGTCAACGCTGGGGTGGCCATGAGTGTGCCACCGACCTCCAGCCTGGGTGACAGAGTGAGACGCCAATTCAAAAAAAAATGTTTTTTTCAGTCGTGTTAAATAATCTTATTTGGAAAACTAAAAGAAACTCCTTACAATCACGATATAAACTGCAATATTAAAGCTAGACAAAACTCTTTTTAGGCAGTGGACATGGGCTCGAAAATTCGACAGACACGGAAATGACAGCCATGTAATAGGAATAATCTCTTGAAAATGATGAATTTCCCCTTTGCCTTCCTGATCACATCCTCTTCATCCTCCTCAGTCGGTGCACTCATTCATTCATTCAAGACTCACATTTGCCACAGAAAGAAGGCAGAGGAGAAAAAAGAGGATGTTGATAGTCTGCTTCTGGAATGCAAAATACGATTTTGCAGCAAAGCAATGCACTTGAAAGAGAGGATCTGTTAGAGGGTGCAGGCCTTCCAACTCCTTTAGCTCTGACTTAGCATATCAAGACCAGAGCCTAGAGGGCCCGTGGCACAGATTCCCCACAGCTCCCACCAGTGAGGGATGACAGTCCTGCTGCACGTCACAGCCGGGTCATGGCGGTTGCTGCTCCGTGGAAGGGGTAGAATCAAAGTTCACCCCCTTCCAGCCTGAAAGATTGGGGAAGAAGCATAATAGCACAGTGGTGGGATGTTTTTCCCGAACTTTTCCCTCCAGGGCAAGGTGTTTAGCCCACACAGGGAGTGCTGAGTGTATATGGGATCTGTGTGACTCCCCACGTGTGGCCCCCTCAAGCTGTCCCCCAAATAACCAGAGGCCTCGGGAGCCAGAGAACATCTCACCCAGACCTCAGCCCTTTTTGGTCCTGACAACGTTCCCCCCATCCCACACCGTTTCATGTCTGTCTCAGTACACTCAGGTTTCTGGAACAAGATGGCATAGACTGAGTGGCTTATAAATGACAGAAGTGGAGTCTTCGTCGTTCTGGAGCCTGAGAGGTCCAAGATCAAGACAGCCGCAGACTCAGCGTCTGGTGAGGACTCGCTTCCTCACGGAGAGTGCCGTCTAGCTGCACCCTTTCACGGTGAACAGGACAAAGAGCTTCTCTTGGGCCACTTTGGCAAGGGTACTAATCTCATTCGCAAGGGCTCCGCCCTCCTGGCCTGGTCACCTTCCGGAGGTCCCTGATTCCTAACACCATCACCTTGCGTGTTAAAATTCAAATGTTGAGTGGATTGCCTGAGCCCGCGGGTTCGAGACCCGCCCGGGCAACTTGGCGAGACCTCAACTCTACAATAAATCAAAAATCAGCCGGGCGCGGTAGCGCGCGCTTGTAGTTCCAGCTACTTGGAAGGCTGAGGCGGAAGGATCGCCGGAGCCCAGCGGATCGAGGCGGCGATGGGCAGGAGCGGCCACTGCACTCCAGTCTGGCCGACTCAAAAAAAAAAAAAAAAAAAATTCAAACGTATGAATTTTGGCCGGGACACAAATATTCAGACTATAGCAATGGCAGAAAACCAGAGAAACTTAAAAGTCTTGAGCAGAAAACCAGAGAAACTTAAGACACAGGGAATTATTCCAGGAGACAGCAAAGAGACAAACAAGTCTGAGTGGAGAGGTGGAGAAATTGGAACCCTCACGTATCGCTGCCATTGTAAAATGGTGCTACAACTTTAGAAAACAATTTGGCAGTTTCTCAAATGCTAACATGAAGTTACCACATAACAAAACAATTCTACTTCTAGCCAAATATAAGAAAGAAATGAAAATATAGGGCTACCAAAGAACTCATACAGGAATGTTTATAGAAGCATTATTCATTATAGACAAAAGTGAAGACCACCCAAATGTCCATCAGCTAATTAATGGACAAATAAAATGTATATACATAAAAAATGCTCAGCCTTACTAATCATCAGAGAAATGCAAATCAAAACTACGATGAAATGCCACCTAACACCAGTAGGGATAGCCATCACTAACAAATAAAAAATGAATAACAGGTGCCAGTGCAGTTGCAGAGAAAAGGGAACACTTCTACACCATTGGTGGGAATGTAAGCTAGTTCAACCTCTATGGCAATTTCTCAAAGAACAAGAAATTGAGCTTCCATCCAATCCAGCAATCCTTCTTCTGAGAATACACCCAAAAGAACACAAGTCACTCTACCAAAAAGACACGTGCACACACGTTTATTGCAGCACTATTCGCAATGGCAAAAACATGGAACCAACCCAGCTACTCATCGAAAGTGGACTGGACAAAGAAAAGGTGGTACCTATACATGATGGAATACTAGGCAGTCATAAAGAAGAACAAAATCATGGCCTTCGCAGCAACAACTTGGAGGTAACTGGAGACCATCATACTAAGTGAACGATCGCAGAAACAAAGAACTGAATACCGTATGTCCTCACTCATAAGGGGGCCCTGAACACTGCACACACTAGCCCAAGGATGGGATCGGCAGACACCGGACACTGCCTTGGGGAGCGAGGGTGGAGGTTGGTGGGCACATGTCAACACCCTGGGTACCTGGTCCACTATTGGGGCAGAGAGGGCCAGCTGGAAGCCCAGATTTCACCCCCTGTGCTCCACAATTCTAAAATTAAAGAACTAAAAATAATAAAAATGTGGCTATCTGTATGATGGAATGCCATTTGGCTATAAAAAGGAAGGTCTAACACACATGATGTGGGCAAACTTTGCAAATATTAGGCCAAGCGAATGAAGTCAGTCGCCAAAGACCACATATCGTAGGATTCCATTTTCATAACATGTTAGAAGAGACAAATCTAGAAACACAGCGGGTAGATTAATGGCTGCCTAAAACTGAAGGGATTGACGTGGGAAGACACGGGGAGTGGCCGCTGTCTGGTCCATTCAGGTACAGGGTTTCTTTCTGGGACAATGAAAATGTCCTAGACTTGACTGTGGTGATGGTTGCACAGCTGGGTAAATGTGGCAAAAACCACTGAGTGGCACACTTTACATGGGTGAATTGGACAGTAGGTGAATCTCGTCTCAATAAAGTAGCTGAAAACAGAAAGAGAAGTATAGAAAATGGGGAATGAATAATCAGATTGTCTTGGGGGCAAAATTAGTTCAGGCAAACCGAACGTGGTAGGCTCTTGGCATCAAGGCACAGACCCTCAGAGTTTTGCTCTCTGTGCCCATGATGTAGGAGATGCTTATCTTCCTGGGGCACAACTCGGAATATCTCGCCTACGAGGCTCCCTTGAGGGAGGAAGTGGCTGAGCTTGTGCGCAGAGCAGACCGCCAACACTTTCATTCACTCTTCCTCTGCCTTCGTTGTAACGTACACAAAAATTGGGTGATGAACAACTTTGTTCCTTTGTGGAAAATGACACCCAGAAGAAATCGGCTGCAAGCGCTGGTAAAGGCAGTGAAGAGAGAATGAAATGTGCTAATAAAAACTGCATGCTGACCGGGCTCAGTGGCTCAGCCTGTCATCCCACCACTTTGGGAGGCCGAGGCAAGTGGATTGCCTGAGTCCGTGAGTTCGAGACCAGCCTGGGCAACTTGGCAAGACCTCGTCTCTGCAATAAACCGAAACGTGTAGCCACGTGTGGTAGCATGCGCCTATAGTTCTGGCTACTTGGAAGGCCGAGGCGGAAGGATCGCCGGAGTCCAGCAGGCCGATCCCGGGGTGGCCGTGAGTGTGCCACGGCACTGCAGCCTGGGTGACAGAGTGAGACTCCGACTCAAAAAAAAAAAATTACATGCTTTAACAGCAGTTCTTCCCATGAGGAACGGTAAAGATCTCAGGACAAAAACTTCCAAAATGGCAAGGATCTGCTTTGAGGAAAATAGGTAAGTCAAGAGACGCAGAAACTGGGACACAAGGGACCTACAGAGACAACAAAATTGAAAACCAGAAAATCGTGTTCCCTGGTCTTCCCCAAGGCGTACTCCTCTCACCATTCCAGGCCCGGTGCAGCACCTGGATATCCCGGTCACCCTGCCGCCCGGGAACTTGCAATGTCAGTTGTAACTTAAGACCCAAACACCTGAAAACTCCAACAGGAATTCAGAAGAGAAATGGGACTTTGGGAGAGCAGAAGAGGCACCGCCACACCGTACATGATTCATTGCCGCATGAGTTGAGTGGCTCATGCTGGAGAAACTGAGAGGCAGGAGAGGTCACTTCAGAGCAGGCCTCAGCCTGCTCTGAGAGGTGGCAATTTGAACAAAACAAATGCAAGAGGCTTTAAGAAGACTAGCCTGGAGACATTTTGTCCTTTGATACCTTCTGATGGGACTTCTCCTGGCCGTCCCGGATTCGGTTCCTTCTCATGGACCCTGGGATCTATTTTGCAGCCTGGACTCCCTAGTCCTCTGTGAGCTGGTCACCTCTTGATGAGCAGGGGACAGACAGGGAGGAGAGGGACTTGGATTAGCTCGGCCGCGTTGTCTGATTCACAGCCTGCTGCTGTCTCCCTGTCATCATTCATTACCTCCGTGCTAAGATGGCGAAGCTAACACCTCCTTGACATCCCGCAAGATTCTACAGACTTGAGTCAGAACAACTCACGACACCATCAGTCTCTATGAAATCAGGAAAACCTAGCTTCACTGCATGGTTCATACTAACAAACGCAGTAAGAATTTCAGGGTGGCCTTCAGGAGGGCAGCATGGTTGTCTTTGTCCTCAGCCGAATGGCCAGAGCCAACACTCCAAGAGGAGAGCCGCTTCCATGACGAGGAGCCTACGGCTTGCCTTGAGGTAGCCTGTTATGGAACTGAGTGCAAGAAACTCAAACTGTTTTTCCTCTGCTCTCACACCAAAAAAATAACACAGTCATCTTCTGGGACTAAATGCGTGGGCGTTTCTCCCCGCCACCAAATAAACAATCGATTCTGCAATGGACGCCCGCTGGATGCCCTCTAATTCAATTCAACTCTGACACTGACTACCTAGAAATAGCCCACAGGTTGAGGGCTCCGTCCCACATGACCGCTTCCTCTTCAGAAACCAGTCACAAGCCCCAGGCGAGTCTACCAACTCCTGACCCACCGGCCTAAACTGGGGTTCCCACGCCCTCCCTCCTCCGGCTCGATTAACTTGCGAGAGCAGCTCACACAACTCAAGGAAACACTTCTTTATACTTACTGGTTTATTATAAAGGATGCTACAAAGGATACAGATGAAGAGCTGCACGGAGCTTCCATGTTCTCCCCAGGTACTCCATCTTCCAGAAACCTCCTCACGTGCTCAGTTATCCGGAAGCTTTCTAAATCTCTTGCTTCTGGAGCTTTATGGAGACTTCGTTACAGGCAAGACCGACTAAATCATTGGCCGTAGGTGATCAACTTCACCTTCAGGCCCTCTCCCCTCCCTGGTGGTTCGGGCATGGGCTGAAAGTCCCCACCTCTAACCCTGCCTGGGCTTTCCCTGTGTCTTGAAGCTACCCAGGGCCTGCAGCCATCAGCCAACCCGAAGACACTTCTCACACTGAAGGATTTAAGAGCTGGTTGCCAGGAAACCAGGAAACAGACCGAGAATTAGCTACGTGCCACGCTACTTGCTAGTCCCCTTACAGACTCTTTTCACTCTGACAATCAACCTGCACGTTAAATAAAATTATCCACCTTTTACAGTTATAAAATCAGACTTGGGGTGACTGAATGGTCAGAGAGCTAGTAAGCATGGAGTTGGGTTATGACGCCAGGTCTGCCTGATCCCCAAAACTATCTGCTTTCTCTTTTATTACACTGCCCTGCATCCTTGGCCCATCAAACCTTATCTTCTCACTCTGCTGAAGAAATCAATAAGAATGACCATTATTGTAACATCAGTAATATTGTTCTAGGCCAGATGCCGTGCCAGGGACTCCATTTCTGTTACCGTTAAACTTTAAAGAATAAATCTGACAGAGAGTGATTTTTATCCCCATTTTGCTGCCACAGAAACTGAGGATTGTTTTAGGGACTGAAGCACGGTCACCCCTAACCCGAACGGACTTGCCTTGGAATGTTTGCCTGTTCCAAAGAAGTCACCTGGAGGTCCAGCAGGGAAAGACACTGGTTTATTAAAACTTACAGGAGTCACCTATGGTGATCAATCAGTGGAAAAAAAAAAAAGCCGTGCTTTGGGACAGACAGGAGAGCGTTTTATAATCAAGCAAGTTAATTATTCATATTGCTATATGGTGTTTACAATTACATTGATTAAGGGTGACATCTACTTTGCTTTCAGCATTGTTCCATCACCTGCACCCCAAGGCTCTTTTCTGGGACTATGCATATCCTTCAGAGACCAGCTTTGGCCAGAGGCTCCACCCTGAAGGAAGGGAAAGGAAGTCAGATATAAGGGGGAAAGAGTCTGTGTCCCGACAATACCTTTCAGGGAGGTAGGGCTAGGCTCTGCTACAGCGACATATAACCCCCAAATCCCACTGACGTCACAGAATCAATGTTTACCCCTTGCTCATGCTACCATCCTACGTAGGTTGGTGGGGTCTTTGTCCTGCCACCTGCTCAAGGACACAGGGGTGTGGAGGCTTTGTCCTTATAGATTCTCCTCCTTGCCCCTGGCTTCCTCATTGTCAGGGCAGCAAAATCATCAAGCTCAGTTTGTCACACCTGTTCTTCTATGTTTTAGCACAGAAAAACTAACACTCACCTACATGCGAGGAAGCTGACTAGGACACGTGCTGGTACACATGGATACTGGGCGAGCAATAAATATCACCACCACAATTCTCGATTATGTTAAGAACATTGTGCTAAACCAGAGCTGAGACTTGAAACTGGTCTATATATCTCCCCAAGGTTCCTGACTCATTATGGGATTCAGAAAAGTAACTGCTGTAAATCCATCAGCACTGCTATGTGGAGTCAAACCTGTGATCTATCCAATTTAGGATTTATGGTCTGGAAGGAACACCCAGGGTTGCAGGAAACTACAAACGTCCTTACTGAGTTCAATCACAGACTTTCACAGTATCCCAGAGATGACCTGATTTCTCTCAAATCACTAGCATGATGCTCTCTCCTTTGCAGGTTTATCCCAGCCTCTGTGGAACTGCATTTATTTCTGGCCTGTATTGTCTCTGCAGGCAAGAGATTTTACGCTGCTTGTCTCTTAGTTTGCATGCTTATATATCACCACAGTCTAACAAAGATTTGCTGCAGCACAACTAAAAATGCATAGAAAGTAAGCTTTCAAAAATAACTGTGAGAAAAATAAATATGGGAAAAATAAGATAAAGTCAAGGATAATTTATATATAGTGCATGCTGGGTTCTGTGCACTTGCTTGGGACAAGTCGAACATGTTTTCTGGGCTTTCAGACAGCCAATAAAAGAGTGCAACAGATACTCCATAATTCATAAATATCCATAAGATAAAAATTTAGCCAGATAATAAGGGGAAGCTCAGCTATTTCTGGTACTCACACCTGGGCATAAAAGTGGGACTAACAACAGAAGGATTAATAAAAAGTCTCTATAAAGCAAATAACCAGATTCTCTCCTCGACTCCACATAGCCTTGGGACTGCCACCCCCTCACCAAGCAGAAACCTGAGGATTACTCTCTGGAGAAAACAAAACAAAGACCTCTGGACCAGGAATACCGGCCCCAGGCTGGAATAGAGAAACAATTTTCTTAAAAATGGAGAAGCACACATTTACAAATAGAATTTAGAGTCTCACAGACAGCTGTCTGCTAGGTGCAAATACACTGAACCAGAGATTGGGAAGGTCCTCTCTGAGAAAAATACGTAACGAAGCTGACATCAGAGGCTCCCAATAGACTCGCCCAGCCAGGTAAGCCTGTGTCGAATACCACTCACAGTGTCAAAACCTCCTGTCAGTCTTAGAGCCCCTACTATTGACCATGAGTAAACAATGAAGATAACCAGACAATGAAGCCTCCCAGACAATGAAGTGAAGGTTACCAGAGGCCAATAAATTAGAAGAAACAAAAACTATGCAAGAGAATATCAACACAAACTCAGATAAATACGATAATGTATTCATGATATAAGAATAGAGTTCTGTTTGTGTTTTTAAGTTATCAGTCTTATAGAACCAAACTGGTGTCTGCTTCCAGGGACAGAAAACCCACATATCCATACTGAGTATGCAACAATAAAAGGAGAAGTTTTACTGCAGGGTACCAAGCAAGGAGGACCAGGCAGCAAAAAATGTTCAAACCCTGGCCTCTCCAATGGCATGCAGGCAAGGATTTCTAAGGGTGGGGGGACATGTCAGAATAACAGAAGCTATAGGCAAAATCATAAATCAATACATGGAGGTTATGAAATGTGGTACCTGTAGAAACCTAGAAGAAACTTAGCTGATTATTAGTTTAATCTTTTTTGCCTCAGCATAACCATGAGAAAGCGTTCAGACAAACAGCAGCCTATCCCATCCCCACTGGTAAATCTCCATCAGATGCAAGACCAGGATGGCCCAACCTTTCAATTCATGGTTTAGCATCATAATCCCTGGTAAACTTTTAGGTTCCTTGTCAAGGCTGAAGATCAAAGATCACCGTTGGCTGGCCAAAGTCATAAAAGTGATAATACCGCCACCTTTGGTCAAGGAGTTTGTGAGTTGCAAATGTCTACCAAGTCTCTTGCAGGAAAACCCCTGCAGGCCCAAACTCCCCAGTTTAACCTAATCAGCCCTTTGTGACCTACGTGACACAGATAAACTCCACTATAGCAGCAATCATGTGAGGAACCCACCCATCTGCCTGCTGTCCATCACCTGACATCAGTCCCTGCACTTCTCTGCCCCTTTGTGATGACATGGAACAGACCACCACCCAAGCACCTTAATGATCTTCCCCCATCAAGGGGAATGGTTAAAAGGACTCGACCACAAGCAGCCAGTGGCCATTGCCTTGCTGGACTCTGGTGTGGCCGTGTGCTCTTTGAGCTATGGCTGTTGCCATCCTCCCCCACCTTGGGAAGGTGAATCTTCTCTCTCCCTTTCTTTCTGTATTTAATTTACTTTTTTTTTTTTTTTTTGAGTTGGAGTCTGCAGTGGCCGCTCCCAGCCACCACAGCCTCGACCTGCTGGGCTCCGGCGATCCTTCCGCCTCAGCCTTCCCAGTAGCTGGAACTACAGGCGCGCGCTACCACGCCCGGCTGATTTTTTGATTTATTGTAGAGATGAGGGCTCGCCAAGTTGCCCGGGCGGGTCTCAAACCTGCGGGCTCAGGTAATCCACTCACCTCGGCCTCCCAAAGAGCAGGATTACAGGCGGAGCCACTGAGCCCGGCTTTTAATTTACTTTTAAATACACTTTTCTTTCTTTACCTCATTGTGTGTTGCAAATCTTTGTATTACTTGGCTCTCTGGATGTCAGCTCTCACTTCCGGCTTGCCGGTTTGGCAGTGCTGCAGCCCTGAACCTCTCTCTCCGTTCATTCATCCACCCTCACCCTATCTGTACCCTAACATTTTTGGAGGTCTCACAGAGATATCTGAGATCTCTCTCTCTCTTTCTTATTTCCTAACAGGTGACCCTCTGTGGACTGTGTTGGAACCTGGTGGCAACTGAAAGCTCTGGCTGAGGCTACACTTCAGCATTCTGGAAGGTCCCAGGGAAAGACATCAGGCCACTGTGGCTCAGCAGGCTGAGGGACTAAGGTTAACTCTTTACTTCCTTCTAGCCAAGGTCTCTGAGCTTCCCCGTGGACCAGGCTGGAACTCAGAGGACAACTGACGGTCTCTGCCTAGGGCTACTCCCTAGGGAGGCAAGGTGGTCTCCAAGGGCAAGTTCAGACCACCAGCACCTGGATGAGTGGGAGGCAAAGTGCTTGGCTTTTTTTTTTTGCTCTTTTCTTCTCTGGTTGGCGAAGCAACTCCATGAAGGACCTTGAGACTCCAATAGCTGCATGGCACGCCATTCTACACCTCTGGTGCGTCGTCCCTCATTTATCATATGTGCATTCTTAGACGCCCCCCACCCCCCCACCCCCGGTTCAGATGACTTTCTGGGTCTCTTGGGCTTTTCCCGGTTTCCGTCTTGGGAGATTCCTAGCCAGGGTCTGGGACCCTATTGCCGGAAGTCCTGGTACCAGGCCTTCTAAGACATGGTGGAGCATAGTGTCCCTCAAGCTCAAGTGGGCACAGAGATGGGAGGACGCTTTCTGCCTGCCAACTCACATCCTTTGCGCTAATGCCTTGGAACCGGTTGGGGATGGCTGGCAGGAGATCTGGGTGGGTTACGGTCCAGAAACAAATCCATGAAACCAAGAGCCCTTCTATTACAATACTGCTTTGCAGCCCCAGCACCGGCTCCGGCCCACCTTGCCCCAGCTGACCCTTTCAGGTTACACATTGATTTAAGCTTAAAAGAGTGGGATATTGGGAGGCTGAGGTGAGTGGATAGCCTGAGCTCGCAGGTTCGAGCCCCACCTAGGCAACTTGGTGAGACCTCATCTCTACAATAAATCAAAAACTCAGCCGGGCGTGGTAGCGCGTGCCTGTAGTTCCAGCTACTTGGAAGGCTGAGCGGAAGGATCGCCGGAGCCCAGCAGGTCGAGGCTGCGGTGGCTGGGAGCGGCCACTGCACTCCAGTCTGGGCGACAGAGTGAGACTCCAACTCAAAAACAGAAAAAAGAGTGAGATATCTTGAAGTGGAGGCTAAAGGTTATAGGTAGAGTCCAAGATTTTCTGATTTGCAATTGGTTAAAGAAGAGAAGATTTGTTTTAAAATATGGGGTCAGTCCAGGCACAGTGGTTCACGTCTGTAATCTCAGCACTTTGGGAGGCGAAGGCAAGAGGATTTCCTGAGACCAGCCTGGGCAACTTGGTGAGACCTCGACTCAACAATAAATTTTAAAAGTGGCTAGATGTGGTGGCACACACTTGTAATTCCAGGAAAGGCTGAGGTGGAAAGATCTCCTGAGCCCAGGAGGTCGAGGCTGCAGTAGCCGTGAACATGCCACTGCACTCCAGCGTGGTTGACAGAGTGAGACCCTGAATAAAAAAAAAAAAATTGGGATTAGTAGAGTGTTAACTGGCTAGGGGAAGAGACTTAGAACAAAGGAAGACAGTTAAAGTTCAGCCTTCCCTTCCCTCTGCATGCCAGTGGATCCTTAGGTGGGAGTCCTCAGGAGGTCTGAACCCCAGAAAGACAACTAGGGAAAATATTTATCTTTAGTTTCTATAGGGAGAACAAGCATCACTGGAACCTTAACTTTCTTGGCTATTGTATCGGTCTACTATTACCAACTTGTTTAATAAGTTCCTTGTTTACTTCCGGGGCTAGCTAAGTGCCTGGATTTTTCCCTTGAAGAAATTTTAGAATTTTCCATTTTTTCCATGCTTGGTGTTCACAAGGTTCCTGCCCCATCTCATCATCCAGGAAACAAAAAAGAGCTCTTGGAAATTAAAAAAAACTTCAAAGTAGTTATGGAAATGCAGTAGAAAGCTTGGAATATAAAGCTAAGGAAATATCTCAGAGTAGAGCAAAAAAGATAGAGACTGAGAGAAGTTAAAAAGTTAAGGTGTTAAAATGACCACATGTCAAAGAGTTTATGTAGCTCATCAATTAAAAAGGGACCCAGTGCCGGGCTCAGTGGCTCAGCCTGTAATCCTGCGCCTTTGGGAGGCTGAGGTGAGTGGATTGCCTGAGCCCACAGGTTCGAGACCCACCTGGGCAGCAAGACTTCATCTCTACAATAAATCAAAACTTCAGCCGGGCATGGTGGCGCATGCCTGTAATTGCGGCTACTCGGAAGGCTGAGGCGGAAGGATCACCAGAGCCCAGCAGGTCGAGGCTGTAGTGGCCGGGAGTGGCCACTGCACTCCAGTCTGGGTGACTGAGTGAGACTCCAACTCAAAAAAAAAAAAAAAGGGACCCAGTAAGCCGGACTCGGTGACTCAGCCTGTAATCCCACGCCTTTGGGAGGCTGAGGTGAGTGGATTGCCTGAACCTGCAGGTTCAAGACCCACCTGGGCAACTTGGCGAGACCTCATCTCTACAATAAATCAAAAATTAGTCGGGCATGGTAGTGTGTACCTGTAGTTCCAGCTACTTGGAAGGCTGAGGTGGAAGGATTACTGGAGCCCAGCAGGTTGAGGTTACACTGGCCGGTGAAAGAATTTCGGCGCCAGTAATGACTCCACACCCAGCCAGGACCAAGAGATTGATTAAAGGGTGCTGTCACAGAGAGGATCTGTAACGGAGGAAAAAAAAAGAGAGAGAGTTGCAGGGAGAGGGCTGTATTTATTAGCTTGACAGGGGCCGGGAAGGGGCCGTGCTATGTTTCTATTGCAGAAGCTACATGGGAGTAGGGTGGGGCTGACGCTGTGTTATAGGCCTATTGGACGCATAACAAAGCTGGCTAAGGATTGGAGGCTTGCAGGCTTGAACTTCGTGCCCGCGGGGAATTGTGCACACAGAAGCCGGGACCTAGGGCCTTTGTTTTCTGGTGTGTCCTCACCATGCTCGGAGCCATTTTGGGAGCTGCCCCTCTGGTTGCTTCCTGCACCCTTCAGCCAGGAGCGCTACTGCCCTCCAGTCTGGGTGACAGAGTGAGATTCCAACTCAAAAAAGAAAAAAAGGGACCCAGTAAGATATTACAAATGGATTGATGAAGACATCAAAGAGCAGACACCTAGACTACAAGGAATGCTGAAAAAGAATACGGTATGTTAATAGATGCAAAACTGGCTTCTTGGGGAAAGAGGGAAATCAATCTGCACTTGCACTAGACACAGCGTATTTGCATCGCAATGGAAAAGAATCATTTGCATGACTGTCAGTTTTCCACAGCTTAGAGTTGTAAACTAGCTGCAAGAGGACGACGAAAAGTGGAGGCCCTCATAGAATCAGATGACCCAAAAGAGTCCGCTAAACAGGGCACTCAAAACCCTTTTCCCTGAGAAAAAGATAAGAAAATTGAAAATCAGCAAGGGTACCTGCATGATCAGTGTTTATATACCTAACCCTGAAATGTACCCCATATCTTTATAATAATTTTTTTTTTTAAGTGTAAAGCCAAGCTGTAATTCAACCATCTTGGGTACATGTTCTCATGATCTTTTGGGACTGTGCCAAAGGCCTAGTTCACTTACATTTGTCTCAGAATAACCTCTTTAAATATTAAAAAAAAGGAAAAAAAAATTGAAAGATTGTTCCAGGTTGTCCAACATCCAAATAATAGAATTCCAGAAAGAGAAAACAAAGAAAAGAATAAGGGGGAAATCAGCAAAGAAATAATTCTAGAAAATGTCCCAGAAGTAAAGGATTAAAAGAGTAGGTCTTTTATATACTTATCAAAACTCATGAAACTGTTCACTTAAAATATTTGCATTTCTTGTATGCAAATTAAACCTCAACAAAGTCGATGTTTTTGTTTTGTTTTGTTTGTTTTAGTTTTCAAAACATCTTTAGTAAGCAAAAGGGAGACAAAAAATGTGGTTTTCTTGGTAAATCTTAACTGCGAAGTTTCTTCTTCTTTCGGAACTTTTTTCCTGCTGCATTTGCTGCTTTTTCGGCCATGATCTCTGAATACTTTCTTCGGTTATATCTTCTAAACTCAGAATCAGCCAGCAAGTCTTCCACAATAGTTCTTTTCCTTTGCTTCTTGGGAATTCGTGAATGGTAGAAATCAGCTGAATTGTCAACAACAGTCGATGTTTTTAAAAAGGGAGTTCAGCCGGGCTCGGTGGCTCAGCCTGTAATCCCGCGCCTTTGGGAGACTGAGGTGAATGGATTGCCTGAGCCCGCGGGTTCGAGACCCGCCTGGGCAGCGAGACCTCATCTCTACAATAAATCAAAAAAAAAATCAGCCGGGCATGGTAGCGCATGCCTGTAATTCCGGCTACTTGGAAGGCTGAGGCGGAAGGATTGCCGGAGCCCAGCAGGCGAGGCTGCAGTGGCCGGAAGCGGCCACTGCACTCCAGTCTGGGCAACCGAGTGAGACTCCAACTCAAAAAAAAAAAAAAAAAGGGAGCTCAACTAATACCCACTACGGTGGATAAGCTAAGACCCACTCAAAGACACTTTATCTGAAGTTTTTTTTATTTATCTGTCTTTTGAGTCAGGGTCTCACTCTGCCACCCAGCCCGGAGTGCAGTGGTGCAATGATGGCTCACAGCACCCTCAGCCTCCAGGGCTCAGGTGATCCTTCCACCTCAGTCTCCCAAGTATTTGGGACTATGGGAACATGCCATCATGTCTGGCTAATTTTTTTTTTTTTCTAGAGATGGGGTCTTGCTATGTTGCGTAGGCTATATCATGAAATTTTAAATATCTGAGTACAAAGAGAAGAGTATGCAAGCTTTCATAAAATTAAAACTTCACCAAAAAAAGACTTTTAAAAGTCAAATGGTTAGCCGGGCATGGTAGTGTACATCTGTAGTTCCAGTTACTTGGAAGGCTGAGGCAGAAGGATTGCCTAAGCCCAGCGGGTCCAGGCTGTGGTGGCCATGAGTATGCCACTGCACTGTAGCCTGGGAGACAGAGTGAGACACCAACTCAAAAAAAAAAAAAAGAGTCAAATGGTTTCAAACTTTTCAAAAGATCATAAAAGTAATGCCTTAAAAAATATATTTTAAATTTTAAATAGATTTAAAATTCTCTACTCAACCATTCCTTATTTAGCCTAGTACTGGAAATCCTAGCCAGAGCGATCAGGCAAGAGAAAGAAATCAGAGGTATCAACATAAGAAAAGAGGCAGTTAAATTATCACTCTTCACATTTTATATGATTCTAGAACTAGGCAACCCAAAAGATGCCACCAAAAATCTCTTAGCATTGATAAATGACTTCAATAAACTCCCAGGATACAAAATCAATGCTCAAAAATAAGTTGCATTTCTATACATCAATAATAAGTAGGTTGAAAATCAAATCAAAAACACAGTTCCACTCACAGTAGCCACCAAAACAGTAAAGTACCCCGGAATACACTGAACCAAAGAGATGAAAGATCTTTGCAATAAGAACTCCAAAACACTGTTTAAAGAAATCAAAGAGGAGAAGCAGCAAGATGGCAACGGGGCAACCCGGTCTCTGAAGCCCTCTGCAAAGGAGATCTGCAGTGGGTCTCTGACTCTCGCCCCAGGGGGCTGTGGACCCCAACATCGCAGCCTGCTCTTCATACGGAGCTCAGCCGTTGCCACTGCTGGGACATCGCAACGGACTGGACAGTCACTGCGGCGCAAACGGTGCTGCCGCCGCCGCTGCAGCCCCTCCCCCTGCCGCCACTGCCGCCGCCGCCGCCACTGCTGCCTCAGCCTCCGTGACGGCCATAGCACATCACACCACCTGGGCCCGAGGTGATCCACATCAAACCCCTTCAGGGAAGATCTGCTGGGATCGCTGCCACCTCTCCTGCAACTGAGACTGTCCCTGAGGCAGGCAGCCATCTTGTTCCTGTCCGGCCCCACCCCCTCTGGGGCGAGCAGCTGAGATAGCACCACCTGCTGGTGATTCAGGGTAACAACACCGAAACGAGAGAAACAAGCTTGATAAAGACAGACCAGAGTGCTCAACGGAGGGTAATCTGAACTGTCCTTCACAATAGACCAGGGCAACTGACCCTAACTGCAAACTAATTTACCAGCTTGAAAAGAAAACTAGAAATCAGACCTGAAAGGACATTGGACTTAAATGAAATGTCTCAGAGTGTGCTTCATTGATTCTGTTAGTTTAATGACTTCATTCTATTCCTTCTGTATTGTTCCCTTTTTTTTTTTCCTTTCCCTTTTCTTCTCTTTTCTTCTCTCTGTAAACCATATCTTTGTATAGAGGAACAGCACACTAACAAGGTGGTTGGTTAGCTTGTATGTTACCATCACTATATGTTTTATTTTTTATTTTTTGTGTGAGAGTTGGTTCGTCTGTAACTGTGGTCTATTGTTTTTATCTGTTTCAGTATAGGCCTCTCTCTCTATTTGTTGGCACACTCGTTTGTTTCCCCCCTTACTACTCTACCTCTCCACTCCCCTCTTCACCCCACTATCTGCTTCATTCTCTCCCCTCTGCTAACCACATTTTATTTCAGGGAGTAAACCTACAGCCCCACTGCACGGACAGATTCCAGGGCAGTGGGAAGTGGGTTCCACATTATCCACAAACCAGGACCTGCAGACAGATTTTGAATCACAGCTCTCCCCTTAAGTAAATCTCAAAACTGCAAAAAGGACCACCACCAACCTACAGTGCAACTCCAGAATTGAACAAAGTAAGAGGGCATACATAAAGAATAGGAGATTGAACAAACAGAAGTAAAACCAATCCCTTTACCCCTGAATAACAGAATGAAAGAAGATGGTGACGTGGAAGGAAGGAAAAAGTAGGGAGGGGGAAAAACCTCACAAATGAAGAAAAACCAAAAGAAGAATATAGGTCTCACACAGACCCCTGGGAGATCAGACAATGAGAAAACAGATTCTGGAACACAAACAATGAAGAGCCCCCAGAATGACTGGTTACATGCAACAAACCCAGACATCAAGACATTAATGGAGAGAATTTAAAAAATTGAGGAGAGACAAGAGGAAAATAGGAAGGAGCTGTTGTCAGAAATGACAGCAGTAAAGAATACTATGATGGAAATGAACAACAGACTAGTAAGCATGGAAAAGCAGAATCAGCCAAGCAGAAGAAAGAATCTCAGAGCTCAAAGACCAAAACACAGAACTAACCCAAACTGTCAAAAGCATAGAAAAGAAGCTCAAAAAGACAGAACAAAACCTGCAAGAGATGAATGATCACTTCAAGAGACCAAACCTAAGAGTAATTGGGCTTCCTGAGGCAGAGAAAGAAACAGAAGCCACACTAGAACAAACATTTCATGAAATCATTCAAGAAAACTTCCCTCATCTCATTAAGGATGAAAAAATTCAAACACAAGAGATTCAGAGAACCCCTGCAAGACAACAAATGAGAAGACCAACTCCCAGACACATAATAATTCGCCTAAACAAAGTAGCTATAAAAGGAAAAATCCTAAAGGCAGCAAGAGAAAAAGGCCAGACTACCTACCAGGAAAAACAAATTAGAATAGCAGCAGATTTATCCACAGAAACCTTCAGGCCAGGAGAGCCTGGAGCCCTATCTTCAAAGTTCTAAAAGAGAAACAATTTCAACCAAGAATAACCTACCCAGCCAAACTAAGCTTCATTAGTGAGGGTGAATTGAAATCTTTTCCAGATATCCAATCCCTAAGAACCTACGCTGCCACCAGACCACCTCTACAAGAAACACTTAAGAAAGTACTGAACACAGAAGAAAAAGAAAAAAGAACAACAGCATTCTTCACAAGAGTACAGGTAAAAGATTAAAAACACACATGAACCAACTCCAAAACCCAAAGAAAGACAACAAACAAACAGGAACAACTCTGTAAGAACCTTATGACAGGGATCAACTCTTGCATTTCAATTATTAGCCTAAATGTGAATGGACTAAATGCACCACTGAAAAGACATAGAATGGCAAAATGGATAAAATATCATCAGGCAACAATCTATTGCCTTCAAGAGACTCACCTCACTAGAAAGGACACCCACAGACTCAAAGTAAGAGGATGGGAAGCAAACTTTCAGGCGAATGGAATACAAAAGAAAGGAGGAGTAGTAATCTTAATTCCAGACAAAATACTCTTCAAGCTATTAAAAATCAAAAAAGATACAGAAGACCACTACATAATGATAAAAGGCTCAATCCATCAACAAGAAATATCTATCCTAAACATATATGCACCCAACATAGGTGCGCCAACTTTCATAAAGCAACTTCTTGGAAAACTATAGAAAGATATTGACTCTAACACTATCATAACTGGGGACTTTAATACCCCACTCACAACCCTAGACAGATCATCAGGACAAAAAATCAGCAAGGAGATCTGGAACCTCAATGTGACTTTGGACCAAATGGATTTAATTGATACCTACAGAACACTCCATCCAAAGACCACAGAATACACATTCTACTCGTCACCACATGGAACATATTCTAAGATCGACCACATACTCGGCCATAAATCAAGCATAAGCAAATTTAAAAGGACCGAAATTCTACCAAGCACCTTCTCAGACCACAGTGGAAGAAAAATAAACATTGACACCAACAAAGTCCCCCCAAAACCCACAAAGACATGGACACTAAACAGCCTGATGCTAAACAACTCCTGGGTCAACGACGAAATTAAAACAGGGATCAAAAGATACCTGGAAACAAATGAAAATGAAGAAACATCTTACCAAAATCTCTGGGATGCCCTAAAAGCTGTAGTAAGAGGGGAATTTATATCCCTACAAACACACATGAAGAAAATGGAAGGAACAGAAATTCACAACCTAACAAACCACCTAAAGAAGCTGGAAAAGCAAGACCACAAAAACCCTAATTTCAGCAGAAGAATCCAGATCACCAAAATAAAAGCCCAAATCAGGACATAGAAGACAAAAAGATAATACAAAAAATCAATGAAACAAAAAGCTGGTTCTTCGAAAGGATAAACAAGATCGATGGTCCCCTAGCTAGACTGACCAAGAAAAAACGAAAAAAAAACCAAATAAGCACAATCAGAAACACAAAAGATGAAGTCACATCTGACCCTGAAGAAATACAAAAGATCATTAGAGACTACTACGTACACTTGTATGGAAACAAACTTGAAAACCTTAAGGAAATGGAGGACTTTCTGACATCACACAACCTACCTAGGTTGGAACCAGAAGAAATTGAGACCCTAAATAGACCAATAACAATCAAGGAAATTGACTACATAATAAGAAAACTTCCTACAAAAAAAAGCCTTGGTCCAGATGGCTTTCCAGCAGAATTCTACAAGACATTCAAGGAGGAGCTGATACCAATCCTACTGAAGGTATTCCAGGCGATTGAAAAAGATGGAACTCTCCCCAAATCATTTTACAAAGCCAACATCACATCGATACCAAAGCCAGGTAAAGACCCAACAAAGAAAGAGAACTACAGGCCAATATCTTTGATGAACATAGATGCTAAAATTCTCAACAAGATCCTAGCAAACTGGATTCAGCAATACATCTCAAAAGTCATCCACCATGACCAAGTAGGCTTCATTCCTGGGATGCAAGGCTGGTTCAACATTCGTAAAACCATAAATGTAATTAAATACATCAACAGATGTCAAAACAAAAACCACATGATCATATCATTAGATGCAGAAAAAGCTTTTGATAAAATCCAGCACCCCTTCTTGATAAAAACCCTTCAACATCTAGGCATACGGGGAACATACCTCAAAATAGTAAAAGCCATCTACGAGAAACCCACAGCCAGCATACTCCTAAATGGACAAAAATTGGAACCAATTCCCCTGAAAACTGGAACTAGACAAGGATGCCCACTCTCACCCCTCCTGTTCAACATAGTATTGGAAGTCATGACTAGAGCAACCAGAGAAGAGGAGGCAATCAGAGGTATTCAAATAGGAAAAGAGGAAGTCAAGTTATCTCTCTATGCAGATGATATGATTGTGTACCGTGAAAACCCAAGAGAATCTGTCAAAAGCCTCCCTACATTGATAAAGGCCTTTGGCAAAGTCTCAGGATACAAAAAAAATGTACAAAAGACAATCGCATTTCTCTACACCAATAATAAACAAACAGAAACCCAACAAAAAACACAATTCCATTCACAATAGCCACAAAAAAAATGAAATACCTTGGCATCTTCCTAACCAGAGACGTGAAAGACCTTTACAATGAAAATTACAAAACACTGCTCAAAGAAATCAAAGCTGACATGAACAAGTGGAAAAATATCCCATGCTCATGGATCGGAAGAATCAACATTGTGAAGATGTTCAACATTGTAAAGATCTACAAATTCAATGCAATACCATTAAATTACCAACAACATTCTTCTCAGACCTAGAAAAAACAACACAGGAATTCATATGAAAACACAAACGTCCAAGAATAGGCATAACAATCCTCAGCAAAAAAAAAAAAAGCAGGTGGTATCACAATACCAGACTTCAAACTTTACTATAAAGCTACAATCATCAAAACAGCTTGGTATTGGTACAGGAACAGGCATATAGATCAATGGAACAGAATTGAGATTCCAGAAGCCAAACCTCAATTTCTCAACCAACTCATCTTCGACAAAGCCCCCACCACCTACCACTGGGAAGAGGAACCTATTCAGTAAATGGTGCTGGGAAAACTGGCTGACCACATGCAGAAGATTGAAACAGGACCCCTATCTATCCCCATGCACAAAGGTTAACTCCAAATCGATCAGAGACCTAAATGTAAAACCTCAAACCATAAGAACCTTAGAAAAGGAAGGAAATACCCTCATGGAAATTGGAACTGGCATCCAATTCCTGTACAAAACCCGAAACCCACAGGTCATAAGAGAGAAGATAGACAAGTGGGACCTTATTAAACTGACAAACTTCTGCAAAGCCAAAGAAACCATCAAGAGAGCAGGGAGACAGCCTACAGACTGGGAAAAAGTATTTGCCAACTCCAGGTCTTACAAAGGCTTAACATCCTGGATCTACAAGGAACTGAAACATACTGAAAAGAAGAAAACAAACAACCCCATTATAAAATGGGCAAAAGATATGAACAGACACTTCACAAAAGAAGACATCCGAGCAGCCAATAAACACATGAAGAAATGCTCAACCTCACTAATCATCAGGGAGATGCAAATCAAAACCACACTGAGATACCACCTAACTCCAGTCAGAATGGCCATTATCAGCAACTCAAAAAATAACAGTTGCTGGAGAGGGTGTGGTGAAAAGGGAACACTTCTACACTGTTGGTGGGAGTGCAAACTAGTGCAACCTCTGTGGAAAGCAGTGTGGCAATTCCTAAAAGCTCTAAAAATCGACCTTCCATATGATCCCGCTATCTCCCTACTGGGAATATACCCTGAAGAACTCAAATCACTCTATAAAAAAGATACCTGCACACGTATGTTTATCGCAGCATTGTTCACAATAGTAAGAACCTGTCAACAACCATGCTGCCCATCAAAAGAGGACTGGATTTAAAAAATATGGTACATATACACGATGGAATACTACACAGCCATAAAAAAGAACAAAATCATGAATTTCGCAGCAACCTGGATGGAACTAGAGTCTATAATACTGAGTGACCTCTCACAGAAACAAAGATCCGAGTATCACATGTTCTCACTCATATAATGGACCTTGAACATCCAATGTAATACTATAAGAAAATGACTGATGGTACTGGGGAAACTATGGGGAGGGGAGGGGAGGGGGATGGAATTAACAGTAGCAAATATCTGTCTGGGGATGGGAAAACGCCTGAATGAAACATAATTGTACACCTAACCCTTAACTGTACCCCACAAAACCATAATAAAAATATTAATTAAAAAGAAGAAAAAGAAAAAGAAAATACTGCTTTTAAAGCAGATGACAAAAATTCTTATCCACAGGTGCTGAATTTTGTCCTACATGAAACAGCTTTAATTTTATACAACGAGTTGTACCTGATGCTTCCTAAAAAAATTCACATTCAATCCAAAAGGGGCAGCTTCTTCAGCATAAAGAAGGAATGTTTAATATCTGCTTCTGAATCAACATGGTATCTCAAGCCTATTTGGGAAATCTGAAAAAAACAATATCTTTTCAGTGAAAGCAATGATATAGCACAAATAATAAATGGCATATGTACAATAATTATTTTTCAATGGAAAATTAGCATTAAAAATTACACAAAGAAAAAAAAAATCAAAGATGACACAAACAAATGGAAAAACATTCCATGCTCATAGATTGGAAGAATCAGTATTGCTAAGATATTTGTACTACCCAAAGCAATCTACAGATTCAATGCAATCCCTATCAAACTACAATATTTTTCACACACTTAGAATAGACAATACTTAAATTCATATAAAAGCCAAAAGGAGACTGAATGGCCAAAGTAATCCTCAGGGGAAAAAACCTGGTGGCATCACACTCCCAGACTTCAAACTTTACTACAGTAACCAAAACAACATGATACTGGTATAAATATTGACAAATAAGCTAATGGAACAGCATAGAGAACACAGAAATAAAACCACTGACTTACAACCAACAATCTTTGACAAAGCCAACAAAAACAAACATTGGGGAGAGGACCCCCTACTCAACAAGTGGTGTTAAGAAAACTGTCTAACCATATGCGGAGGAATGAAACTGGACCCCTACATACCACCATATACAAAAATTAATTCAAAATGGAATAAAGACTTAAACATAAGACCTCAAACTATACAAATCTTAAAAGAAAACCTAGGAAACACCCTCCTAAACATTGGTCTAGGCAATGAACTCACGACCAAGTCCTCAAAAACAAATGCAGTAAAAACTAATATTGACAAATGGGACCTTATCAAGCCAAAATGTTTCTTCACAGCAAAGAAGCCATCAAGAGACAACCCACCAAATGGGAGAAAATATTTGCAAACTATGCATCCAACAAAGGCCTAATATTCAGAATCTATAAGGAACACAAACAAATTGACAGGAAAAAAATAATACCCCCATTAAAAAGTGGGCAAAGGGTATGAACAGACATTTCTCAAAGGAAGACATACAAGGGACCAAAAGACATATGGAAAAAATGCTCAACATCACTAATCATCAGAGCAATGCAAAGCAAAGCTACAATGAGATATCATCTCACACTGATGATATCAGAACGGATATTACTAAAAAGTCAAAAAAGCAGATGTTGGCAAGGCTGCAGAGAAAAGGGAATTCTCATACACCGTTGTTGGGAACATAAGCTAGTTCAACCTCTGTGGAAAGCAGTTTGGAGATTTCTCAAAAAGCTAAAAATAGATCTACTATTAGGTCTAGCAATCTCACTTCTGGGAATATACCAAAGGAGCATGAATTGTTCTACCAAAAAGATACCTGCACTCGTATGTTTATTGCAGCACTGTTCGCAGTAGCAAAAACATGAAACCAACGCAGGTGCCCGTCAACCGTGGACTGGACAAAGAAAATGTGGTACATATACACTATGGAATGCTACGCAGTCGTAGAAAAGAATAAACTCGTGGCATTTGAGCAACATGGATGCAGCTGGAAGCCATCATTCTAAGAGGATTACCACAGAAACAGAAAACAGAATTACCACAGAAACAGAATTTTCGTGTTCTCACGCTCGAGTGGGTACTAAACACTGAGCACACGTGGGCACAAGGATGACAATGACAGACACTGGGCACCGCTGAAGAGGAGAGGGAGGGAAGGGGAAGAAGGGAGGCAGAACGACCCATCGGGTACCATGCTAACCACCGGTGGGAGGGAGTAGGCTCACCAGAAGCCCAAACCTCACCTTCACACAACGTAGCTGTGTAGCACGTTGTACCCTCACTTATACCCTCGATTCTAAAATAACAAAAAAAGAGCGGGAAAAAAAATCAAATAAATACATAAAAATAAAAAATAAAATTTTTAAAAAGAGTGGAAACAACCTAAACAATCATCCATATGTAACTAATTAATAAATCATACAAGGGATTTATTTATTAAAAATTGTGTATTTATTCTTACGTGATTAAACTTCAATCACGCTGAGGCGGAAGGATCGCCGGAGCCCAGTGGGTCGAGGCTGCGGTGGCCGGGAGCAGCCACTGCACTCCGGTCTGGGTGACGAGTAAAACTCCAACTCAGTAAATAAATAAATAAATAAAAATAAAAATAAAATAAAATAAACTTCAGTCACCTTCAAGGTACTCTCCATTTGACGCAATACACCAATTCAATACACTCTGCTCAAAACAGTTTTTGAACCCGTCGGTTTTGATGCCTTTTAGCACTTCTGCCATTTTTTGTTTCACCTCTTCCACATCAGCAAAATGTTTCCCCTTGAGGACTTTTTCTTATCCAGAGAAACAAAAAAAAAAAATTGCTCGGGGCAAGACCAGGTGAATAGAAAGGGTAGAGCATGGAGGTTATGCCATTTTTTGGTCAAAAACCGCTGAACACTCAGCACAGTGTTCAGAACCAGTCACCTGTTTGTCACAACTGAGGACATTTCTCCTGCAAGTCATGATGCAAGCTTCTCAAAACTTCCAGATAAAAACTTTAGTTGACCATTCGATCCAGAGAAACAAATTCCAAGTGTACTACAAGGAACCCACCCTCCAAAAGATAATCTTGGATTTTTGGGGGTCCCCCTTGAATCACATTCATATAAATAAATAAATCTATATTTAGCTAAACGATCATAAACATATAGAAATCTCCCCCCTTAACAAACTGTGTCTTGATGGACGGAGTGGCTCACGCCTGCAACCCCAGCACTTTGAGAGGCAGAGGCGAGAGGATTGCCCGAGCCCAGGGGTTGAAGACCAGCCTAAGCAACACGGCAAGACCCTTGTCTCCACAATAAGTCAGAAAATTAGCCTGGCATGGTGGCACACGCCTATGGTTCCAGCTACTTGGAAAGTTGGGGTGGAAGGATCGCCTGAGCCCAGCAGGTCGAGGCTGTGGTAGCCTTGAGCATGCCACTGCACTCCAGCCTAGGGAACAGAGCAAGACTCTGACAGAAAGAAAAGAGGGGAGGGGAGAGGAGGGGAGGGAGGGAAGGGAGGGGAGGAGGAAAGGAAGGACCAAAAAGAGGTGAGGGAAATTCCTTGCATGATGGTACACTTAGATTTCACAATGACGCTGCACACCGGAACAAAGGGTGGCCAGTCCATACTGAAGCCAATCTGCAGACCCAAGGAGAGATTTCTTGCAGAAGATAAAACTGACAAGTTTGGTTGGCTGATGTATCTGAACGTCTTGAGGAGAAATTTAGATCATCGGTAAGGAGCTTTGGGGCGGAACAAAATGATAAGCAGATGGAAAATTCAGCAAACAAACCCAAAACAAAGCCTTTCCTAACTCATGGGGAAGACAAAAGGCAGCATAAGAAAGTGAATGTAATCTTAGTGTTCTACTAGCCCAGCTATAGATAGCTTCAGGTTTCCATAGCTATGTAAATACCAAATAATGATGTAGCCAAAATTCTAATACAATTATTGGAAAAATGGAAGACACAGAAGGGTGTATATTTATGTGGTGGGATTAAGGAGTCAAACAGCTGCCTCATCTTCTCCAAAGGTGAGTCAACAGATGCTTCAAAAGCTTTACAATGAAGGAGGAGCAATGTTATTTAGATTTTATAAAAAGAATCTGCTAAAAGAAGTTGAAAGTACTCATCTGTGGAGAGGATCAAAAGGAGAAACCCACAGTGCATTGGAGAGGGCTGTTTTTCTTATAGATCTGTTTGTTTCTCCAAACTAAGTGCCTGCACAGCTTTGATAAACACAATTTCTTTAAGAAGAAGAATGTGTAAACAACACTGTTATATAATAAGTTTTCCAGACCCAGGGGAAGTAGAATTTCCTGTTGTCGATTCCGTCCATCGCCCAAGTTTCCAGAGGCACTCTCCAAGTTACAGCGGGCCAAAAGATGTTGTCTTTCAAGCAGAGGCAAAGTAACCCATTCTTTAAATTTTTGCCATTAATAACACAAGACGCAAGCCCCTTTGGGTGGGAACAGGCCTGATACGCAACTTGGCACATCAATATTTTATTTCCCATTCATCAATCATTCACCACCTGCTGGCAAACGGCACCTTCCAAGGGGTGTCTCCAGGTCTCCATCCAGCGCCAGGACTATCAATATTTTATGGCTGGGAGATAAAGTTGCTACACTGGCACATTATCCCTTACCCAGGCAGCACACAGAGAAAGCTCTCCCTTCCTGCAGGCAGCGCTGGGAAAACACGGCAGGCGATGTCTGTCACACTGTTCTTGTTCATCCTGTGAGCTCCCAATTCCGAACATCGTGCAGCAGGGATGCACATGCAGAGACAGGATTCTGGAGAGGGAAGCCGAGGCAGCCTTTCCAGTGGCCCAGCACTTTCTCTCTATTGTCCATAATGCTTTTCAGCTGAATATCATTCCCTTGCTGGCCTCAGGCCCCAATCATGGTGCACATTAAGATTGGTTGATAGGACATAAAATACCTTTCACCCATTCAACAAAAAACATTTGCAGAAGACCAACAATGTGCTGGGCATCCAGAGAGATCCTGGGAATAAACTTATACTGCCAGGCGCAGTGGTTCACGCCTGTCATCCCAGACCTTTGGGAGGCCGAGGCGAGAGGATTGCCTGGACCCAGAAGCCCAGGCAACTTGGCGAGACCTCACCTCTACAATAAATCAAAGAATTAGCTGGGTGGTGGCATAGACTTGTAGTTCCAGCTACTTGGGAGGCTGAGGTGGAAGGATCGCCGGAGTCCCGGAGGTCAAGGCTGCGGTGGCCATGAGCGTGTCACTGCCCTCCAGCATGGGTGACAGAGTGAGACTCCAACTCAAAAAAAAAATGCAAATATACATGAGATGCATTTGTGAACACATCCATCTCTGTGGCAATAACAGTAACATCTGTTATTTTCCTGCCACTTGTATACCTGTCCTGGACATTTGACCTATACTACCTTTACTTCTTATATCAAGTCAAAAGGACATTAAATTAGATTTCAAGAAAGACTTAATTTTTTCCTTGTCAAGTTTATTGAGAACTAGTTTACATACAATTAATTGCATCCCTTGACAGATTACAATTGATGAGTTTTGGTAGTTGTACACTCCCCAGAAACCAGACCAATAATCAAGACACAGGACAATTCCATCACCTCCAAAAGATTCCTTGTGCCCTTTTGGAGTCCACCGCTCCCTCTGCCTCTGTCCCCAGGCAACCACTGATCTACTTTTTGTCACAATAAATCAAGTTTCATTTTATACAAATTGAAGCATGCAGAATGAACTCTTTTGTGCCTGGCTTCTTTCAAGCAGCACAATGGTTTCGAGATTCATTCACGTCATTGCATGTATCAGGTTCATGCTTATTTGCTGCTGAGTGGTTTTCCATTGTAAGGAAAACCACATTTTGTATACCCATTCACCCACTGATGGACACTTGAGTTGTTTCCAGTTTTCAGCTATTGTGAATAAAGCTGCTGTGAACATTTGCGTCCACGTCTTGGTGTGCACATACATTTTCAATTCTCTTTACTAAATATCTTGAAGTAGAATAGCTGGGTCAGCTGGGCTCGGTGGCTCAGCCTGTAATCCCGCGCCTTGGGCAGGCTGAGGTGAGTGGATTGCCTGAGCCCGTGGGGTCGAGACCTGCCTGGGCAGCAAGACCTCATCTCTACAATAAATAAATAAATAAATAAAATCAGCCGGGCGTGGTAGCGCATGCCTGTAATTACGATTACTTGGAAGGCTGAGGCAGAAAGATCACCTGAGCCCAGCAGATCAAGGCTGCGGTGGCTGGGAACGGCCACTGCACTCCAGTCTGGGCGACAGAGTGAGACTCCAACTCAGGAAGAAAAAAAAAAAAAAAAGAATAGCTGGGTCATATCATAGATGTATAAAGTCTTTCTTTTTTCTTTTTTTACAGTCAGAGTCTCATTCTGTCACCCAGGCTGTAGTGCAGTGGTATGCTAACAGCTACCGCAACCTCGACCTGCTAGGCTCGGGCAATCCTTCTGCCTCAGCTTTCCAGGTAGCTGGAACTACAGGCACACGCCACCACACCCAGCTAATTTGTTTTGTTTACTGTGGAGACGAGCTCTCACCAAGTTGCCCAGGCTGGTCTCGATCCCCTGGGCTCAGGCAATCTTCTAACCTCAGCCTCCCAAAGGGCTGGGATTACAGACATAAACCACTGCACCCAGCATTTTTAGTATTTTTAATATTCAGACATATGATTTCTTTTGAATGGCACGGTGAAAACATATAGGTCCTAAGGATATCTATCAGAGATTACGTGATCAACAAGAATCAACTGGATACCAAAAATAAACAAATAAATAGCTCTATGCAGCTCTGAATGTTGTTAGTCATTATAATAATGTTTATTTGCACCATCAGGGAATAAATGAATCTGTATAAGCAAATTTTCTAAAAAACAAAACTACTCTTTCTGTCTCCTAACTTTAAATTCTTTTAAATATTATCTATTCCTGATGCTATCAGAAATGTATTAGCATTTCTCTAGAAATCTTTGTGGCCGCTTTATCACATTCACTTTCCTGCCTTACAAAAGGGTGTCCTGGCCATGCTGCAACTAACAGCTCTTGGTGAGAGCTTGGTGAGAGCCAGAAGCATCATGCTGGCTACCCAATGTCATCACATAAAGACAGTGTTGTCCACATCAGCTGTCCAGGCAGGGGAAGCCATTTGCTCCCACACTGAGGTGGCTTCAGTGGCTGTGTAGGTTTGTCTGCTGCTTAGAGATGTCCTACATTCTGTCCTACTCCACACCTTCAGTTCTCTTAACTATCGATACACCTATCTAGCCAGGCATGGTGGCTCACACCTTTACCCCCAGCACTTTGGGAGGTAGAGGCAAGAGGGTTGCCTGAGCCCAAAGGATCAAGGCCTGCTGGAGCAACTTGGTGAGATCTCGTCTCTACAATAAATAAAAAAATTATTCAAACATAATGGCATGCACCTGTGGTTTCAGCTACTTGGAAGGCTGATGTAGAAGGATCACCTGAACCCAGCAGTTGGCGGCTGCAGCAGCCTTGATTGTGCCACTGCACTCCAACCTGGGCAACAGAGGAAGATTCTGACTCCAAAAAAAAAAAAAAAAATCAATACACCTACCCAATCTAAACACAGGCACGTACACATGTGCACACCCACACACACGCTCACATACACACACACACTTGTACACACACACAGAGGCATTTCTGCAAAATCTCCAAGTGGCTAAGAAAGCAGAGACCACAGTTATTAGAACTGTGTGGAAACCAATCAAAAGAAACAGCTGTACTTACACCAAGATATTTTCTAAAAGGATATTCAGAGCAGTAGTGTTTATACAACATAGAAAAAAATGATTAAAGAACCGCCAGAGTGTTATTCATGAAAAAACGGACCCATCATGTGCTCACTACTAACTTGGGAGTTTTGACTGAGGTACAGAGAGACAACTGCTATCACACAACCAGGAAAGCATGTGAAAGATTTGCTGGAAGAATCATCAAAGTGGATATCTGACAGTGATCGCAGGACCCACAGGGCTGGATAAAGGGGCTGAAGAAGGATTTTGTGAAGAAGATTTTTGAGTAGACCCACTGAAGCCCATGAGGCTGGACAGGTGGGTACCCCAATGCCGGGGCAGGTGGGTACCCCCTCTTCACCACAGGGCTAGAGGGACGGGCCTCCCAGTGAACGCCCAAAGAGCTTGATGTGTGTCCCTAGAGTTTGGACAGCAGAGTCTGAAACCTGCCTAAGAAATCTAAAAGGTCAACTGGGTGTGCCGCGGCTCACGTCTGTAATTGCAACACTTTGGGAGGCCAAGGCGAAAGGATTGCTTGAGCCCAGAAGTTCAAGACCAGTCTGGGCAACATAGCAAGAACTTGTCTCTACAAAAAAAAAAAAAAAAAAAATTTTTTTTTTTTTTTGAGTTGGAGTCTCACTCGGTCGCCCAGAATGGAATGCAGTGGCCGCTCCCGGCCACCGCAGCCTCGCCTGCTGGGCTCCGGCGATCCTTCCTCCTCAGCCTTCCAAGTAGCCGGAATCACAGGCATGCGCTACCATGCCCGGCTGATTTTTTGATTTATTGTAGAGATGAGGTCTCGCTGCCCAGGCGGGTCTCGAACCCGCGGGCTCAGGCAACCCACTCACCTCAGCCTCCCAAAGGCACGGGATTACAGGCTGAGCCACCGAGCCCAGCTCAAAAAAAATTTTTTTTAATTAGTCAGGCATGGTAACACATGCCTGTAGTCCCAACTCTTGGTAGACTGTTACTAAACTGTTGCCAAAACCCAGAAGATTAAGTCTGTGGTGAGGTGTGATCGTGCCACTGCCCTCCAGGCTGGGTGACAGAGTGAGACCCGACTCAAAAAAAGAAATCTAGATGGCAAGCAAAAGTGAGCAGCTTTGGTGTTGGAACCTGGGGAAGATGACTGTGTTGGGATGGGTGCTCCAAGAACGCATCAGGCAAGGACTTGTGAGGGCTGTACGTGCCCCAGAGAGACAGACCAGTCTGGAGGACCACCTGAAGGAGCAGAAGATCTCTAACAATCCAGGTGAAGAGAAACAAGGGGCCAGGAAAACAGCAGCCAGAGGCACCCAACACCCTGCCCCCTCTGGAGAGCTGCGGTTGCCAGAGTTCAGGCAAGCAGGAGCAGAGCCACCTTGAGACAGGACGTGGAACTTTATGCTCCTTCTCTCCTCCCTTCCTGCGTTTAACCCTGGATGAGGTGAAGAAATAAAGTGGCCGCTGCCCCCACATGCCCTTTCCAAAGACTGATGGCCCAACCTCGCCCATGCCATAGACCCGGGGGGTATAGAGACCGAGCGGATTAGAGTCCTTATATTGGGTCGTGCACTCTAATTTCTGAATCAAGACTGTTTTGTTAGAACAAGTATCGGTGAGAGTGTGGAGAAAAGGGAGCCCTTGTCCACTGCGGGTGGGAATGGGAATTGGGACAGCCATGATCCAAAACAGCATGGAGGTTCCTCAAAAAATTAAAACTATAGCCACGGTAATATCTGTCCTACTTGTGCGTATATATCCGAAGGAAATAAAATGAGTATCTTGAAGAGAGATCTGTACAACCGGAGCATTACTCACAATAGCCAAGAGGTGACAACAACCTCAGTGTCTGTCAGTGGATGAGTGGATAAAGAAAGTGTGTCATATTCACCCAATAAAATATTATTCCAAGAAGGAAGTTCTGTCCATCGCAACAATCCGGCTGAACCTGGAGGATACTATGCTAAGTGAAATAAACCAGGCACAGTAAGACCAATCGAAGCTGCATGGCCACACTCATGGAACCTAAAACAGTTGGCCACATCGAAGCAGAGAAGGCTGATGTCTGTCAAAGGGTACAAACTTTCCAGTTATAGGATGAAGCTCTGGTGATCTAATGTGACTGTAGCTAATAATACTGTGATGGATCTTTGAGATATGCTAAGAGAGTAGAGCCTGGCATTCCCCAAAAGGAGAAAATACGTGAGGTGTGAGGTGAGGGACATGGTAACGTTTTGATGAGGTCGTCACTTCACATGGTGTGTGTATACCAAAACATCACATGGCACACCTGGACACAGACAATTTTTGTCAGTCATGCGCAATAAAGCCAGAAGGGGAGAGAATACTGTGTTTTGCTGCTTAAAGTGACCTCCGAATGAATAGACTAGTGTCATGGGACCCCCTGAGTTTTCATCTAAGAAACTCTCCACCGAGGACATTTTAAGAGATAATAGGACACAAAATGAAGCTGCATTCTGATCCTACCCCTCTAGTCGTGCTTGTTCAACATGCCAGTGGCATAAAGCATGAACAGAACACCCACACAATGAACTGCCAGGCGGTGCTTAAAAAGAATGAGTACTTTCTCCAAGTGTGGACAATCTCCAAGACATAATATCGGGGGGGGGGAAAGCTAGCTGCAAAACAATTCTTAAAGCAGAATTGCATCTGGAACAAAAAAGACTCCACAAGTGAGTGTGTGCGTGTGTGTCTGTGTGTACGTCAGTGTGTGAGACAAAATGGCATTCTCTCCGCCCCCCGACCCCTTTCCTCTCTCTCATCCTCATTCCTCTTGGGAGAGGGGTCTTCTCATTCAGCAGCACCTCAAAGGCGATCAGCGAGGCAGGAGAGATGAGCCTGGCATGTAGGTGCTTGCCTCTGAAGGAGGTCCAGGACGTAGTCCACCACGGCCATCCAGAAATGAAAGCTAGAGCCGGTCTTCAGCCTGGCTCCTGAAGTCATAATATCGGTCAGTGCCACTTGTGAGTATATACCTTCAGCATTATTCACAATAGCCAAGCTATGGCAACAATCTAAGTGTCTGTGGATGGATGAATGGAGAGAGAAAATGTGCTCTACTCCTGCGATAGAATAGCATTCCACCTAAACAAGAAGGAGATTCTATCACTTGCAACAACGTGGTTGCAAATGGACAGGTACAAAATGAGCAACATGGTCACAGGTGGACGGGAGCCTGACTGAGGAGGAGACGAGGAAGAGGGACAGGTAGAGGGATTCATGAGCCCTCCTCACGGCCGGCTGGACGGAAAGCTACCCCAGTGGACACTTGGAGGGGCTATTTTGCATCCTCTGAGCTTGGAATACTTTAGAGATCAGCTACAGGGCGATTCTTCGGGTAATAGATAGCATGCCCACCCTTTCAACACCAGGGATTTAAAATGACCTTCAGATGGGAATGTGTAGGGAGAAATGGTCACCGCAGGGCAGGGCTGGGGACCGGTGAGGTCAGAGGGACTGAGGAAGGACTATGCAGGGACACTGCCTCCCTTGACTCTGCTTTTGTGTTGTTCTAATGTTTACAGCAAACATATGATCTGATGTGGCTTGTGTGGTTTGACTGCATGGTAGATTTGAGTCAATAAATTGGAGCCTGTGAGGTCCTTCCTGGGGTCCCACAGCCTTTAAGGAGTGAGCTTTTACTTGCTGTTTCTGCAGAACCAGGCTTACATTTGCACGTATCTCTGAGTTCACAGTTGTGTTTCTTCCGGCCGACTGCTCTGCGGCTGGGAGAAGTCTGGCTTTGGGGTAAATGGGGTATTGCAGTGCGGTGCCTTTATGCCAGGGAGACTTTGGGGGGGGATCCCTGCCGAGAAGCAGCACAAAGCCAAGCTGCTGCCACCATGCCCACTTTGAATGTGGCCCTCTCGGCATGCCCTGGCCCAACTTTAGAATTAGACAGCACTGAAGAAGACTACAGGAAAGCCGCTCCCCTTTCTCAACCGGAAAGAGACCTGCCTTGGGGAAAGTTGCCCTTTTGTTCCCCCAGAATTTCACAATCAATAAGTAAAGGCCGTGGAAATTGAAAGGCCTTCCCTAGTGAGGGCACCACTCTGCCTCTACGATTAATGCCGGTTCCATACATCTGGCTGCTAAATTAATTCCGCAGCGCTGAGCGCCAGAGCTGAGTGGCAGGCCATTCCATCTCTTTGATTAAGTTCTGTTCAAAAAGTCTTGTACCTAAAAGGAACAGTGGATACTGCTCTCAATTATATTAATTTTATAAAGTCATATATTTAGTAAAGGGTAGAATTGAAAGACCGTTTGAGTCATAAGAGATTATTAGAACAGTGCAGCCACTTTGGAAAACAGTCTGACAGTTCTACTGAAAGTTAGATATACAGTTATCATATGACCAGCAACTCCACTCCTGGGTATATACCCAAAGTTAATGAAACAGCGACTTACAAAAAACTTGCCACTTAATGTTCATAGCAGTGTTATTCATATTAGCCACAAAGTGGAAACAACCCAAATGCCCATCAGCTGACGAGTGGATAAACAAAAATGTGGTACCTCCACCATGGAGTGGAATATTATTTAACTATAAAAAGACAGGAAGTTCTGACACATGCTACCACATACGTGAACCTTGAAAACATTAACGCTAAGTGAAAGAAAACAGGCACAAAAGGCCATCTGTCATATGATTCCTTTTATATGAAATGTCCAGAACAGACAAATTCATAGACACAGAAAGTAGCCTTAGACTAGGGAGTGAGGGGAGGATTGGAAGCTGATGATCTAAATCTGACTGCGGTGATGGTTGCTCACCCTGTGAAGATCCTGAAAACCATTGAATTGTGTTCTTCAAATGCATGAAGTGTATGATATGTGAATTATATCTCAACGAAGTTGTTACCCAAAAAAGAAAAAAAGAAAGAGAGAGATCTTTAGGAAAGTTTCAGCCAACCTACCCTCTGGTCTCAAGATAATGTTCCTTAGATATCAGCTAGAATGAAACCCAAGAGCTTTGTCATTCATTTAGCAAATCTACACTAGGCTTTCACATAAGTGCCTGGCATCGTGCTGGGGCTGAGGCTGCAGAAGAGAAAAAAACAGACGAAAGGACCACCCTGCGGGGCATCCCTCCTGCTGGGGAGACTGGCAGTTATGAACAAGCAGGTAGGACGATCAGATGATGATGGGTGGGTGGTAGGTGAAAAATAAGTCGGGCCACGTAGGGAGGGGCCAAAGAGCGGTGGCGCGACTAGTTCGCATCATGGTCAGGCGACTTTTCAGGTAAGGCAGCCTGTGAGCAGAGTCCTGAAAGCAGCACCCGCAGACCCCGCCACCGGTCTGACAGTTCTGAAAGGAAGGGGCAGGAAGGAGGGCTGGGCCAGGGGAGGCACAGCAGCAGCACAGGCTGAAGAAAGTCTCGGTCAGAGCAATGAGGGCCCTGGAACAGAATCTCCTGAGGGAGGAGGAGTGCTGTCCCGGGCAGAAACGGCCTGGCTGGTGCTAGTACCCACTCTGTGCTGAGTACTTGGCGGGAGCAGCCCTGAGAGCGTGGACTCAGCAGGAATGCTCCAGCATACCACCCTGGCACCAGAGCACCCATGCATCACAATCCTCGCACACACCGCCACCGGTGTATCATGGCAGCCAGAGGCTGTCCTCCAGGCTCCGTGGAAGGGAGACCTGAATGGCACAGCTTGATGATGACCACACTGTCATGGAGACTCTGGTTCTTGCGCTAAGTGGAACAGGGAGCTATTGGAGGGTTTCGAGTGGAAGAGTGGCTTGCTATGACTCACACCATCAGAGTCTATCCGTTGCCAGGCTGAGAATTAGACTGTCAGTAGACCTGAGTGGAGGCGAGGAAGCCAGTCAGGAAGCTTCTCCAGTAACCCAGGGAGGGAGGCTAGAGTCCACACCACCAACCCATCAGACAGCTGTGCCAATGGGTAAAAGTGGTCAGATTCTGGATGCATTCTGAAATATCTGATACTGTGTGCTGATGGAGCAGATGTGAGATAGTGAAAGAAGGAAAAAATTAAGGATGACTCTACGATATGGGGCCTTGGCAACTAGAGAAATGGAGATACCGTTTGCGAGAGGGAGGGGCAGAACTGGGCCTGGGAGTTGGAAGCCAGGAGTTGGATTTGGAACATGCCTCTCTGGGAAGCCTGTGAGATGCCAGTGTGGAGATGCTGAGGAGGCAGCTGGCGGTGAGAATATGTCATTCAGAAGAGAGGACAGGGCTGCCAGCCGAGGTCGGGATGTCTTCGGCCTTCAAACGGTCTTCGAAACCATGAGACAGTAAGACCACCTAGGGATGAGTATAAATAGAGAAAAGAAGCCATCCAAGGATGAGTGCTGGGGTCCTTCAAAATTTGGAACTTAGAAAGATGGACAAGACCCAGCAATGGGTTGGTTCTGATTAGTTCAGCTATTAAAAAGAGAAAGAGCCGGGCTCGGTGGCTCAGCCTGTCATCCCGCGCCTTTGGGAGGCTGAGGTGAGTGGATTGCCTGAGCCTGCAGGTTTGAGACCCGCCTGGGCAGCGAGACCTCATCTCTACAATAAATCAAAAAATCATCTGGGTGTGGTAGCGCATGCCTGTAATTCTGGCTACTCGGAAGGCTGAGGCGGAAGGATCGCCGGAGTCCAGCAGGTCGAGGCTGCGGTGGCCGGGAGCGGCCACTGCACTCCAGTCTGGGCAACTGAGTGAGACTCCAACTCAAAAAAAAAGAAAAGAAAAAGAACCAGCAGCAAGGACTGAGAAGGAGCTGGCAAGGGGCGTAGGCGGCAACCCAAAGAGAGAAGCCTCCAGAAGCCAAGTGAGGAGAGGATCTGAGAGGTGATACAGCATGTAAAAGCTACTGAGAGTCGAGTAAGGTGAGGACTCAGAACTGACTTGGCAAGAACAGTCCCAGTGGGTGGGTTCAAGAGAGAACTGGAGGCAAAGGGAATCCAGGGGGGTTGTGGGTTCAAACGGTACTCTCTTTCCTGGGCGACATGACATGAGGCAAGTATGGAGATCGGGGTGGTCCCCTAGAGAAGGGGAACTATAGGAGCGATGACGTTGGGGTATTCCTTTCCTATCGCTGCTGTAATACGTACCGCAAACTTAGTTGCTTAAAACCACATAAATGTGTTCTCTGACACTTCCGGAAGTCAGAAGTTCAAATGGGCCTCACCGTGTTAGAATGAAGCATAGCATCTCCAAATCCTTTTCTGCCTCTGATCTTCTGCCTCTTTCCTCCATCTTTTAAGGACCCTTGTGGTTATCCAGGATAATCTCCCCATCTCAGAGTCTTGCTTCCCATTTGCAAAGTCCCCTTTGCCATGTAAGGTGACGTAGTCACAAGTTCTGGGGATCGGATTGTGGACATCTTGGGGGGGCATTCCTCGGCCTACCACATTGGTGGGCAGGAGGGGATATGGTCTGGTGCCCACGTGGGAGTGGACTCCACCCAAAGCACAGACAGTTCAGCTAGAGCAGCCACAGGAGAAGAAATGATGCATGGTGCATCTCTGTTTTTGTTTGGTTTGGTTTTTTTTTGAGTTGGAGTCTCACTCTGTCGCCCAGACTGGAATGCCGTGGCTGCTCCCGGCCACCGCAACCTCGACCTGCTGGGCTCCGGCGATCCTTCCGCCTCAGCCTTCCAAGTAGCTGGAATTACAGGCATGCGCTACCATGCCCGGCTCATTTTCTGATTTATTGTAGAGATGAGGTCTCGCTGCCCAGGCGGGTCTCGAACCCGCGGGTTCAGGCAATCCACTCACCTCAGCCTCCCAAAGGCGCGGGATGACAGGCTGAGCCACCGAGCCCGGCTGGAGCATCTTTGAAATTCTCTCCTGTGGCTTTCAGTGAGGAAGGAGCAGGGAGTGTGGAAGAGCAGCGGGAGGAGACGAGAGCAAGAAGGAAGGGTGAAAGAGCTGACTAGGCGCTGGGGAGAGGGCTTGTGCGTGGAAGTGTAGCGAGACTGCCAGGCCGTCACACGAGATTCACCTCCATTGAGGCTTGAAGCGGCCCCATGGTAGCAGGGAGAAGATTTCGCAAACAGGAATTCCATCGCTAAAAACTCACCAACTCCATTTTTCCTTCTTCGTTCAGACCACAGAGAGCACTCATCCCTCCCCTTGGTTGGGAAGAGCACATTGTATGAAAACGTGAATGGAGAAACCAAGATGGCGGTGAAAATGGGGATGGTGATGGTGGTGACATGTGTGGTGGTGTGGTGGTGAAAGTGATGGTTGTGTGGTGTGGGGGTGATGATTGTGATGATGTGGGTGGCGGTGGTGGCTGTGCAGGGTGGCGGGGATGGTGGTGGTGATGGCGGTTGGTGATGGTGATGGGGTTGTGATCGTGATAATGGTGGTGGTGGTAATGGCGGGGGTCGTGGTGGTGGTGGTGGTGGTGGTGGGCGATGACGGCCATGACGGGGATGGAGAAGATGGTGGTGATGGTGGTCGTGGTGGCGTGGTGGCGATGGCAATGACGTGGCGGTGGTGGTGCTGGTAGCAGTGGTGTGGTGGTGATAGTGCCAATGGTGGTGGTGAGCTGGGCTCGGTGGCTCAGCCTGTCATCCTGCACCTTTGGGAGGCTGAGGTGAGTGGATTGCCTGAGCCCGCGGGCTCGAGATCCACCTGGGCAGCGAGACCTCATCTCTACGATAAATCAAAAAATCAGCTGGGCGTGGTAGCACGCATCTGTAGTTCCGGCTACTCAGAAAGCTGAGGCAGAAGGATCGCCGGAGCCCAGCAGGTCGAGGCTGCGGTGGCCGGGAGTGGCCACTGCACTCCAGTCTGGGCGACAGAGTGAGACTCCAACTCAAAAAAAAAAAAAAATGGTGGCGGTGGTGGTGGTGGTGAATCTGAGGATGGAGAGGACGGTGGAAACAGCAGTGATGATGGCGGTGATGGTGACCACCGTGCTAGCTACAATGTACCTTGCCTCATCTCTAACCCTCATAATCCTCACTTTGAGGGTAGGATGACTGGAGCTAAGGGAGGCTAAATAATACACGTGCTCACTGGCAAATCTGGTGCAAGAACCCAGTTACCAGCTAAGGACACCAAACCGAATCTCAAATATTCTCCCCTTCCTCTCTCTCTTTCCTTCCCCCGCCCCAGTGTCTCTCTCTCTCTCTCTCTATCTGTCTCTCTGCCTCTCCACACACCCCGCCCCCCACAGTCTGCTTCTACTCCTCTGAGGAGTATGTGTTCATTAACCCTAATAAGAAAGAAAGCAGTTTTCCCAGAGAAAGTCTATTTGTGGAGGGCAGTGGCAGCCCTTTTATGAAGCATCCAAAATAAATCAATAGACATACAAGCTTTTCAGGAACTTAGCTTGAAACATAGGAGAACCGAAGGGTACCAGGCAGTGGGAGCTTTCACCTCCAAACCCAGGTGTCAGGAGCCAGACTGCGATGCTCTCAAGTCGGGAGCTGCCGTCTGAACCCGCTCCAACATTTATGAGCCATGGGACTCTGGCTTCCTAGAGCCAGGTTCAGCTAGGCTCTGGCTTCCTCCTCTGAAGAATGAGTGCTTGAATCCCTACTCCCCCGCATGCTCATGACGATGGACATAAGCAGTTAATGCCTATGAAGTGCTCCTCTTTTGAAGGGTCGACTGTGTGCAAAGTCCCGCTCAAAGCACTTTGCCTTCATTAATTCACGTAATCTTCCTACAACCCCACAAGTAGGTGCTGCCAGTAGCCCCATCTTACAGATGAGGATCCCTGGGAAGATATCTGGGGGAGTCCCACCAGAAGCGATCACGGAGCCCAGGGAGAGGAAAAGAATCAGATGGAGAGGTGAGGGAGCCATGGTGGCCCAATGAGAGGAGTGAGAGCGGAGGGACGTCTTTTCAAAGCTCAAGCACGTTTACCTTAGAAGTCTGTGTGGGCAGGGAAGACATTGAGCGAGTTGGTGCCCGGGTCTGAGAACAAGATCAACGGTAAACAGGCCCTGGGGTCTTATTGGGAGGCATCGAAATGTTCTAAAACTGGATTATGGTAATGGTCTCATGACTCGGTGACTTTACTAAAACTTACTGAATGGCAAGCTTAAAGCGAGTGAATGCTATGGCATGTAAATTATGCCTCCATAAAATGGGTTTATAAGAAAAAGTTTGCACAGGACAAAAAAGCAAAATTTGGTTGGAGGGGATGTCGGCAGTTCTAAAACGTTCTATACTATGGGGGGCCAGCCCCAGCAGAGAGATTTAGGGGGTCCCTGGACAGGTGTGGTGGCGTCGGCGATTATTCTGGAGAAATAAAGAGAAAGAAAGAGAGAGACGGGGGGAGAAAGAAGGAGACTGGACTCTGTCTAGTGCAGAAGCCGATTCTGTAGGAGGGATAGATATTAAAAGAAAGAAAGATGGAGGGATAGATATAAAGAGAAAGAAAGAAAGTGGACAACTGTTCAACGGATTGAGCAGAAGCCATTTATTGGAACTTACAGCGGGCATTTATCCCCAATTTTTACACAGTCTCACAAGTCTTTCACGTGAACACAAAGCCAGGTGCAGGAGGGGCGTCTCCCACCCACCAGGTGTTTCCTCAGGCATGAGGAAGAACAATCCCAATTAAATCACAAAACTTTTATGTGAACACAAAGCCAGGTGAATGAGGGACATCCCTCACCCACCAGGTGTTTCCTGGAGTAAGAGGAAGGGCAATCCCAATTAAATCATAAAACATTTACATGAACATAGAGCCAGGTGGATAAGGGGGGGCATCCCCCACCCACCAGGTGTTTCCCCAAGCATGAAGAATGAGGATCCCAAAACTATCTCACTGTTCCTATGCTTGGTTAATATATCTCAAAAGCAATACAACAATTCTAATATCATAATATTCTAATAATCAATAACTTTTAAAACTTATGCATACGCAACACCTAATGACCAACCTAAATCCTAATTCCTCTCTATTTTACGCTAATTCTACCTACACTATAGAAACTCTTAATTATAGCCCAAACCAATTCCTAAAGAATGCAGCCCAGTCCAAAGTACGCGCTGGGCCCTCAGGAATGTGGCCCAGCCCAAAGTTCGTGCTGGGCCATTTCTGGTAACCCTAAATAATTACCTATATTATTAAAGTTGAAACAGCACTTTACATGTATATACTAATTCTACAAATATACTTTTAAATCGTATAAAGAAGCTTGTATCGTATATAAGGCTCCCAAATGTGACCTGAGTTTGAATTATGTTAAGTTTAAAGCTGAAACCACAGTCTGTGAGAAACGGGAACAATGGACTCCTAAAGTAAGCCATGACTGTCATACTCTCAGAACTTCATGCTTAGATCATCAAAGTCCCTGCTAGTGGAACATGCCAAACAGCAAAGAAGGGAAGAGAGAATGGGCCATCAGCTCCTGAACTCATCCTAGTGGTCTCAGGGTCCGCAGACCGCCTGGATCCCTACCGCTCAGGTGGGCCTCCATGGCCGGCTCCCAACACTATACCAGTTCTAAAACAAAGCTGAAGATTCTTTGGCATTTCTCTTATTGAGAGAGGGCGTTTTTGTCCCTTCCTGTTGAAGCTGGGTAGGTGACCAGTAGACAGTGACGTTGACACCATGTGACTGACATCTTGTGCACTGGGAACATGCCTGCGATGGGTAATTTTGTGTGTCAACTTGACACCACAATAAACATTATTTCTGGGTGTGTCTGTGAGGATGTTTCTGGATGAGATTAGTTAGCATTTGAATGAACAGACTGAGTAAAGTAGATTACCCTCCCCAGAGCAGGTGGCCATCCTCCAGTCTATTGAGGACCGCCCCCCGAATAGAGCAAAAGAAAGAGGAAAGAGGAACTCGACCCTCGTTTTTTCTGCCTCACCGATGAGTAGGGCATCTCATCTCACCTCTTCTGCCCCTCAGATGGGGAGTTACACCACTGGCTTTCCTGGGTCTCAGGACTTTGGACTTAGAATGAATTTCACCACCAGCTTTCCTGATGGAAGATCTCGTGGGACTTCTCAGCCTCTATAACCCCATGAGTCAATTCATCATAATGAATAATACACACCACACACACACACACACACACACACGCATGCATTGGCATAACCATGTCTTGCTTAACAACAGGAATGCATTCTGAGAAACGCATCATTTGGCAATTCTGTTATTGTGTGTACATCATCGAGTGTACTTATACCAGCCTAGATGGTCTAGCCTACTATATACCTAGGCCACACAGTGTAGCCTATTACTCCTAGGCTACAAACCTGTATGGCGTGTTAGTGCACTGCATACTGTGGGCAACTGTAACACAATGGTAAGTACTTGTTTATCTAGGCACAGAAAAAGTGTAGCAAAAATGTCGTGTCAAAGAGTAAAATGGTATACCTGTATAGGGTACGTGACGGACACAACTCCCCTTCCAGTCATGTAAAAAACCCAACCTCCCTGATGCTGTCAGGAAGTGAAGCTGTCCAGAGTCCACATCTAGGCGATGATCCCACTGGGCCAGCCCTCAGGTCATCTCAGTCCAGGCTCCCAGTGAAGAGGCCTCCAGATGATTCCAGACCCCAGTCATTGGCGTCTTCCCAGCTGCGGCCCAGGCATCATGAAGCAGGGCCCTCTTTAAACTTCTGACCTGCAGACTCTGAGAGCACACACAGCAGCCACTGCTTGACATGACTGTGTTTCCGGTACCTGTTGCATGACAACAGTAACTGGAACTTTCGATCACCACGATTCGATGAGTAGGCTCTCGTTTGTGGACTAGTGCTATAGAAGCAGCTACTGAAACCCTTGCAGCTGGGCTAGAGTATCTAAGTCCATCACCTACAGCCTAAAGCCAAACTCTCCTCAGCCCACAAGTGCAGCCTGTCCCCTAGGAGGCACCAACACCTCTAAGCAGGGGAGGTGGCTCATATTCCTGGCACCCAACTATACTGTAAGCCCTTAAAGGCATCAGCCCTTCCCTGCGAGTCACTAAGCATCCCTACTTTCTTCCCTACCTAAGTCTCTTTTGGTTGCAACCAGAATGAAGCAGCCAGTCCCATCATGAAGGCTTCTTGGTCATCACCTTTCAGCAAATGCTACTCTATACCCAGGATGGGGACAGAGAGATGAAGAAGAGGTGGTGGTCCTTGCCTTTGAGGAGTTCACAGTCTAGGGGGAAGGTCGCACAGATCATCTTTGTGATCATTCACCGAATTTTTTCATTTTTTTATTTTAGATTCAAGGAGCACACACGTGTATTCATTACATGAACATATTGTATATTGGTGGAAATTGGGTCCCAGGTAACCCATTCCCCAGATAATAAACATTGTGCCCCGTAGGTTATTTCTGGATCCTAGGCCTCTCCCTCTTCCCTCCTTATTATTGTTCCCATTGTCCATTACTTCCATCCTTTGACCATTTAGCTTCCATATATGAGTGAGAACATGCGGTGTGTGGTTTTCTGTTTCTGAGTCAGTTTTACTTAAGAGAAGGATCTCCAATTCCCTCCATGTTGCTGCCAAGGACATGACTGCATTCTTTTGTATGGCTGCCATTGACTTAACTTTTATCATTGTCTCATCTGCCTTCCCCACTGGACGGTACACTCCTTAAGGAAGTGGGTGTATTTTGCTCACTGAGCCATTCCCCGTCGTCACTTGATAAATACTGACTGCGGGATTGAATTGAAATGCCAAGTGACAGCCTCTTCACACAGGTCCAAACAAGATCCACAGCAAACTACGGGTTATATTACTTCCAAGAACAACCTCGGCCACTGGAAAGTTGTTCTGAGGAGAAATTAGACACTAGAATGAGTAAAAGGTGCACCCTCCCGGGGCCCACGTGTCACCCACCTGCTTTAAGCTCACTATCATCTAGACCGGCTACAAGCCACCCAGGTTTCTCTTCATCCTTCACCAGGCGCCATGATGAGGAGAAATGACCAGACCCACCTGGACATAAGTGGACTAGAAATAATTTGTGCTTGCTTACACCAAGTCTAGGGAACGGAGCTACAAAACCAAGAATTTGCCTTCTATCTAAGTTTTTATTCATAACAAATCCATTCATTTCTCACCAATTAGCTGAAAAAAACTCTTTTTTTCCTCATTCTAAAATTCCAGCTATTTCGAGTTCATCGGGATGCTCTCTGTCTCGCCTCCTACATCTGGTGAAGAAACCCAAGTCTGTGAGTTTGCAAGTCTCAGTTGTTTCCCCCCGTCAGCCACCGTCTCCTAAAACCCAAGCAACTTCATGCTCTGCCTGAACAAAGATCACAGGCTCTAAGCTCTCCTCCCTCGATCATTTCCGGTTTTGTGCTGGATTTTACAGACCTTGTCGATATCAGAAATGTGGACTGCAGACTCAGCTGAGCACAGGGGAGAGACACACACTTGTCCTGTAAGCACGCACGGAGCCCAAGAATTGCTGGGACGGCTGGGATGAGGAGGGTCTGAATCTGAAACAGAGTCTGGAGTGCAGACTAGCCGGGTCCTCGGCAAACCCCAGCGGCCAAGATAACAACACAGTCAGTTTCGCGCCTTTTCCTTTGGTCTGGCATTCAGTATTTCTTCGCACCGTAATTAGGTCACTGGAGACTTGGCCAATGAAAATCAGATTTCTTCCGGCCTCCTCTCCCTCCCCAGCTGAGCCTGGAGGACTCATGTTGAGCTGCTTAATCCCCTGAATCCCCAGTTTCACCTCTGGGCTCGAAGTGAGAAAAGAAGGGCCAGGAGGTATTTTCTTCTAAGGAAGAGCTCCCCGCTGCTCCTTGTGAAATGATGCCTCCTGCCTCCACAGGAGAAATGCTTTCCTTCCTATTTTGCAAAAATAAAAGATAGATATATTCTAAATTTTTAAAAATTTCAAGCATAGAAGCATTTTGAAACAGAAAATTTGGAAAGTTCAGGAAAAGTTCAGGGGGCTTGTGAATGCTAGGACCGCGTGTTAGGCTTTATTTGCTTTGTCTCTTGTTTTACGGACTGAGACATTTGCTGACTTCACCCCACCCCCTCAGACCTGTCATTCTTCACCTAGGCAGGTAGGTGCCCAACCCAAACCAGAAGCATGAGGAGCCCCTGGGGCAGGAAGGGCTTGGTGGCAGACCAGGGTCCACTAGACCACTGGCTTATTCGCCATCTCTGGGCTTTGGTTTCTTCCTCGGAAAGTGATGTCCACCTCACAGGGTTTTCAATCAAGTAAACGACATGAAAAGTGCCATCGCTGCACCGCATAAAGACTCAATAAATGTTATCTCCCTCTCCCTGTCATGGCCCTACCACCAGCCGCCTTCAAGAGGCTCTAAAGCTAAAATCCTAGGAAGACTGTAACGCCAAAGCCACAAAACAGAGGTGCAGGAGCGTCCATCTGAGCAGGCAGTTGTCACCTCAGGTGTTTCTGCTCCTCCTACAACATTTGTTGCATCGGAAGTGATGCCCTACCAGCCTCGCTCTCCACGCCCCACCCATGCCAACAGAGGTCACACTCGTGACCAGAGCTGCTGTCCTGAGTCAGAAAAGCAAGAGGGGAGGAGGGGAGGAGGAGATGGGGGTGTCCAGAGAAAAGTCTGGACTGACCAGTGAGACTGTAAGAGAGTGAAGAGGAGGCTGAATTTCGGTGAGCTGGAACATTCTCGCACTCATTCCCAGTCTGAATTATAACAGACAGTAAAAATGGAGAGGAACAGCCAAGAAGGTGGATGGTGGTGGATGCAGACGCTGGCGAGCATGTAAGCACCCGTAAGGACAAAAGTCCTGTTCAGGGAGACAGTCTCTCCAGAATCATTTCGAAGTTCAGTTTTTTAAAAAACCAAGCACAGGCACTGAATAACACATAATTGATGAAAAGCAATTTTTTGCAATACGCAGCAAAATCCCTTAAAACATGTATATGCTTTGACCCAGCCTTTCCAGGAACTTATCCCAAAGATGCCAGATGCAACTTGGGAACCGGGTTTGACTTCTGCTTCCAGCAGATTCACTCTAAAAAGACATCTGTAGGCCGGGGTCGGTGGCTCAGCCTGTAATCCCAGCACTTTGGGAGGCCGAGGCGAGTGGATTGCCTGAGCCCGCGGGTTCGAGACCCACCCAGGCAACTTAGCAAGACCTCATCTCTACAATAAATCAAAAACTAGCCGGACGTGGTAGCACGCGCCTGTAGTTTCGCCTACTTGGAAGGCTGAGGCAGAAGGATCGCTGGAGTCCAGCAGGTCGATGCTGGGGTGGCCGTGTGTGTGCCACTACATTCCAGCCTAGATGATGGAGTGGGACTCCAACTCAAAAACAAACAAACAAACAAACAAAACCCAGACATTTGTGAGACCATCAAGAAAGTCTGAATTCTGACTGGATATTGGTAAATTATTAATAATTATTTTGTTAACTAACGTCCATAGTTTATTCAGATTGTATTCGTTTCTTTTAATATATTTTTAATGTTATTTTATTGTGATAAAGTACACATAGCATGAATCCCACTAAGCCAGGTAATCTCTGATGAAATTTTGACTGCATACTTCTGTATAGATGTATGTTAGTTTTTAAGCAAAAGTGGGAACACATTGCACATAATTTTATCAGCTTTAACCCTTTCTAAGTGCATGCTTCAGTAACATTAAGTATGTACATTTCCACTGTTATATGTCCATCACCACCATCCATCCAAGGACTCTTCTCATCTTGCAAAACTGAAACCCAATACCCTGGAAATAATAACTGTCCAATTCTCCCCCTCCTCGGCCTCTCTTAACCTCTATTCTGTTTTCTGACTCTATGAATTTTACTGGTCCAGGTACCTCATCTAAGAGAAATCATACAGTATCTGTCCTTTTGTGACTGGCCTACATTCCTCAGTACAATGTCCTCAAGGTTCATGCATGCTTGAACCATGTGTTAGAATTTCCTTCCTTTTTAAGGCTGAATAATATTCTACATTTTGCTTATCCATTCATCCCTCAATGGACACTTGGTTTCTGTGAATAATGCTATTATGAACATGAGTATACAAATATCTCTTTGAAACTTTGCTTTCATTTCTTTGGGGTAGAATTATTAATTTTCATAAGTTCTTAATGAGATTGTGTTTATGTTACTAAAAAGAGAAAAAGTCCTGATCTCTTAGAGAGACATACTGAAGCATTTATGGGGAAAAATGAAATGAAATCTTAGATTTGCACTGAGTCCAGCAAGGGTAAGAGATTGTAAAATTAAACAAAATGCAACACATTTTGGTCGTTATGGAAGCAGAGGAGTTGGTAAGTGGGAGTTTGCCACCCTGGCCTCTACTCTCGCGTTTACTTGAAGTTTTCCATTTGAAAAACATTTAAAAACAAAGGTGGTAATAGGTGCAAAGATGTATATTTATAGCAAAATTTAAAAAACAAGCTAAATGTACACTAATGGAGATTTGCTAAATAAATTATGATACATTGATATTATAGAATATTCAAAGCAGTCTTTTAAAAACTATTACTAGCCGGGCTCGGTGGCTCAGCCTGTAATCCCGCGCCTTTGGGAGGCTGAGGTGAGTGGATTGCCTGAGCCCGCAGGTTCGAGACCCGCCTGGGCAGCGAGACCTCATCTCTACAGTAAATCAAAAAATCAGCTGGGCGTGGTAGCACGTGCCTGTAATTCCGGCTACTCGGAAGGCTGAGGCGGAAGGATCACCGGAGTCCAGCAGGTCGAGGCTGCAGTGGCCAGAAGCGGCCACTGCACTCCAGTCTGGGCGACAGAGTGAGACTCCAACTCAAAAAAAAAAAAAAAAACTATTACTGAAGTATATGTTACTTACAGGGATATATATTTATAATATGCTGTACAATATTAAAAAGCAAGCTTATAAAATTATGTGCAATGTGTTCCCACTTTTGCTTAAAAACTAACATACATCTATACAGAAGTATGCAGTAAAATTTCATCAGAGATTACCTGGGTTAGTGGGATTAAGGGCAATCTTTTCCTTTGTTTATTGGCTTTTTCTAATTTTTCTCCAGTGAGCATGAGTCATTTGCTCATGGAAAAACATTTTAAGGGAAGGGATTACACCTATATTCATGGTCACCTTGGTCATTTTGTTAGCTTCTCCTCCTATGCCCATCTGCGTGTCTGTGTCTCTGTGTATCTGTGTGGTGTGAGCCTGTGTGTGTCTATGTCTGTGTGTATTTCTGTGTGTGTGTCTGCATGTGTCTGGGTATATGTGTGTGTGTGTGTCTATTGTGTGTCTCTGTGTGCCTCTGTATGTATGTATGTATGTATGTCTCTGTGTGTGTCTGTATGTGCCTGTGTGTGTGTCTATGTCTCTATATGTGTCTGTGTGTGTCTATCTGTATGTGTCTCTGTATGCCTGTGTGTCTGTATCTGTGTATGTATGTACGTACGTACGTATGTCTTGTGTGTGTCTATGTGTGCCTGTGTGTGTCTGTGTTTGTTTGTAGATCTGTGTGTATGTCTATGCGTGCCTATGTGTTTGCGTATGCCTGTGTATCTGTGTGTGTCTGTATGTGTGTATCAGTGTTAAGGTTCCTTTAGTGAAAACCATCTGCTAACTATCAGGGGACCAGCAGATGGTGTTGGTGACAACCACAGTCCTAATGTAAAGGAGTATCCGTTCATTCATAATTAATCTCATCCGGAGCAGTAAGCAAAGCCAAGGTGTGCCCCTGAGGTCAACAGGTCAGTCACGGTCTTGGTTAAGACTCATAACCAAAGTTACGTAAACCATGCCAGGCATTAGGTAATGCCTACGGAATCTCAGCACTTTGGGAGGCAGAGGCAAGAGGACCGTCTGAGCCCAAAATATCGAGACCAGCCTAAGCAACATGGCGAGGCCTCGTCTCTACAATCAATTTTAAAAGAAAATTGGCTGGACCTGATGGCACACACCTGCAGTTCCGCCGTTTGGAAGACTGAGACTGAAGGAGTGCCTGAACCCAGCAGGTCAAGGCTGCGGTGAGCTGTAATCGTGCACTCCAGCCTGGGCAGCCAAGTGAGACCCAACCTCAAAAAAAAAAAAAAGTGACGTCAACCAACGTCAGAACCCAAGTCAGTGGCTCTGAAATGTGAAGACAAGCCATTTTCATTACAATCCTGTAACATTATCTGCTGTTTTTACTCTCACTGGCTCATGAGGACATGGTGATGTTTTCCAGAGGGTCTGTGACATCGCAGCAGTCTGTGTATATATAGAAGCAGGGACAAGAAGCAGCCATCCTCCATGAAGGCCAACATTCAAGAGATTCACAAACGGGCTAATTGTTATTTCTCCATGCCTTAATACATATTGTTTAAATTTCCCAATTTTAAACTCTAAATTTAGTAAATAGCAATAAATATAATCCACAAAAACAAAATCTGTTTGGAGTTCTCAACAAGTTTTTTAAGAGGGCCCGAGACCAAAACTTTTGGAAGACCTCTGTCTTAGAGGAAGGAAAAAAAACAAAGAAATTTCTAAAAAAAGATACAAAGTTCCATTACAGACCCAACCAATGGCAACGGGCCCCCTACAGGCCTAAGACCCGGAGCCTGGAACCTAGAAGTGACCAGGACTTCAGGCAGCCTTGGGTTCTTCCCTTCCTGGGGTGCAGGGCATCTGGTTTCTGTATCTCTCTGAGTCTGAGCCTCTCCCCACCCACAGCTCCCATTCCTCAAGCACTTTGTCAAACCTAAACCACAGAGAGGGAGACTCTCTGAAAGAAAATGATATTTATTTGGAAACGGGCATTGCGATGGGAACAAACGTCAGCGTCTTCAAGGAGGTAAAAGAAGACAGATTTTTGAGGGGAAAATGAGGAGGGTTACATAAGTTGTTTTGAGACATTTATCCTTGGCCACAAGGATCTAGAACAAGGGTGGCGTCAGTCCGAGGCTGGACAGGCAGTTCCTGGGCGGGTGTCCTTGCAGAAGTATTTTATTTGTAGGCAAGCTTTCAGTGGCCTTTGTGGGAGGCTGTGGGTTTTGCAGTCTTTCGTGACAGTTCCTGTCATCAGGCATTCTGGCCATTCATGGCCCTCCTGGGCTTCATCTTCAGGGTTTCAACGTAAGTGACTCCTTTTTGACTCTGAGAGTTTTCACCCTTTGAACGGTCCCCTCTTGAGGTGAAAAACCTAATAGTCAAGACTCCCCACAGCAGGGGTCCTCAAACTTTTAAAACAGGGGGCCAGTTCACTGTCCCTCAGACCGTTGCAGGGGCGGACTATAGTTTAAAAAAGAAAAAGGAATTTGTTCATAGTTTTTTTTTTAAACTATAGTCCGCCCTTATTGACCTGCCACCTTTTTGGCCTTTTGGTCCTTAATACCAACCAGTTAGGTTGGTGTACTTTCAGTCCCCACTGCCAACCAATCGGCACGCCCCGAGTACTCTGTGAAGCCTCAGTCTGACCTCGGCAGTCTCTCTTTTTGGCCTCAGCAACCCTCTTGGGGGCCTCTCTGGGAGGGGAGCCCTCACTGTGGGAGCTGCTAACACTTGCTTCCTGAATAAGCTGCTACTCACTCACCCTGTCGGTGTCCTCAATCCTTAATCTTGTCCGTCATGAGACAAGAACCTGGGATTCATCTGGGATTCATCCAGACAAGAAGAGAGCAGTAACCTTTCCTGGCCAGGAAGGAAATCCTCCAAGCAAGAGCTGAGCGCTGTGACACTCCCCGGGGCTCCACAGCTGCCGGGCACCCCCCGAGTTCGAGGGTGCAATGACGTCCTAGGTCACCACATGGGGCTCAGGCACGCTTGTGCCCTTGGTCTCGTTCTTGGACTCCACGTGGGTCCCAGGCTAGCAGTGCAGCCCCAGTGAAACTGCAACAAAACCTTCTTGAACCCCCCCAACTATGGGGTCTGGAGGGCTTCCAGGTGGGTGAGTGCCTCAAGGTGCTAAGAAGACAGTGCACCCAGAGGGCACGGAAGTCCATGCCAGGCCCACCTCCGTACCTCGCCCTGTGCCTCTGGTCCTGAATTGTATCCTTTATAATATATCAACAAACAAAGCAAAGTGTCTTCCTGAGTTCTGTGGGCTATTCCAGCAAATTCTTGAACCTGAAGAAAGGTTATCGCTAGTTGGTCAGAAATACCAAGTGACCCCTGGGATTTGCAACTGGCATCGCAAGTGGGGCAGTCTTGTGGGACTAAGCCTATAACCTGTGGGGTCGGTGCTCACCCTAGGAGGTCACGTCAGAATTGAATTAAATCGCTGGATGCCCAGTTGGTATGAGAGAACTGCAATGTTGACATGGGAAACAACCACACATTTGGTGTCACAAGCAGCACCACTCCCCTTTGTGTGCTCGAAGAACTATTCCAAGGCCTCCCTTGAAGGACGTTCCCAATAAATGAGGGAGGAGTGAGGTGGGGTGCCGTCGGGTTGGGGCCTGCCGGTGCCAGGCCAGTGCCTCCAGGCCAGCTCACCACCTGCAGGCCTTGCCCAGACCATGAAGATTCGAGACTCCTAATCCTCGAGACTCCTTCATAGCTGAAATGGGTTCGTTCCAGTCTATGATTTTATGAAGCCTTGGAACCCAGGTCCTTGCTAATAACGTTCCTTCCCAGTCTTGGAGGTCATGAGTTGAGTGTCTCCGCACACTGACTTAGGAAGGAAAACGGCGCTCGATTGATTTTTGGCAAAAATCAATTTCTGGGGGAAAAACAAATATGTGTAACGGCTTTTAAAACCACACAAACTTACAAACTTTTTGAAGAACTGGATTCAGCTGGGAAAATTTTTCTCCCTTAAATAGGTACGGAGTCAGTAATTCCATCTCTATTGAGTTTTCTTTATCCCAGAATAGATTCCCTTGTTTGCGGCCCATATATTTTCAACCTCTTAATTTGGGTATTAATTCGTCAGTCCTCCCCACCGTGGTGCCCCAGGCTTCCCAGCTCAGAATCATTTGTGGCTTTAACAAAGGCACGGCTGGTCTCTCTCTCCTGGCTCATTAATAACAGGGCTTAGGGAGGCAGGGGTCCCGCGGCCGCCCGGCATGATGGATGACTGTGGGTCTGCACCCTGAGTTTGGGCCCCTCGAAGTTCCTAAACCACACGATCCGCCCCCCCCACTGGAGCCCATGGAAACCATCATTTTTCAGACACTTCGAGGAGAGGTGCGCCGTCCCGCCTGCATTTGTTTTCTCGGGTTCTTCCATCATTCATCTCCATTTCCCACCGCACATCTCTGTCCTTCCCTGTAACTTCTAAAGATCTAACGGGAGCCGCCAACTGGCCCAGTTTGGGCAATCCGAGTGCAGTTTGCACCGATGCCCCATTTTATTCCTCCTTCTTTGTCTGCTGGTGAAACCCACACTCCATGGGCCCCGCTAGCGCTCTGGGTCTCCCAGCCTTTCTTTCTTTTTTTTTTTTTTTTTTTTTTTTGAGTTGGAGTCTCACTCTGTCGCCCAGACTGGAGTGCAGTGGCCGCTTCTGGCCGCCACAGCCTCGACCTGCTGGGCTCCGGCGATCCTTCCGCCTCAGCCTTCCAAGTAGCCGGAACTACAGGCATGCGCTACCACGCCCAACTGATTTTTTGATTTATTGTAGATGAGGTCTCACCTGCCCAGGCGGGTCTCGAACCTGCAGGCTCAGGCAATCCACTCACCTCAGCCTCCCAAAGGCGCGGGATTACAGGCTGAGCCACCGAGCCCGGCTCTCCCAGCCTTTCAATGGCTCCTGTGGCTGCACAGACCAGAGGCAGCAGCTCCCCAAGGCCGCGCAGGTGAGGAGCAAACGTAAGTGTGAGGTTCCCAGAGGATGCCGGGCTGCCGGGTATGCAGAGAGGGGCCCGTCTCGGGTCTGCCCAGGTTCCTTCAAGAGACGTGCTCCGGTGGGGGCCGTAACAGTCACCTGCCCAGAGAGAGCTCCTGCCCCACTCTCAGAAGCCCAAAGAGGAAGTTAACAAGTCTTCCACACCCCAGCCATCCAGAAACCCCAGACCTTGGGTGGTTGCAGAGCTGCCAGTGGCAAGACACATCCCCTGATTCTAACATCCAGGTTCTGGAGACCATCCTCGACTCCCCACCAGTCCCACCTGGGGCACAGATTACGAAACAATGACTAGATGCTCCACATGCCCACCAACACAGCAACTTGGGCTCACAGTCTGTAAACGCCCAAGTTCCAGGGCCTGGGAGTGTCTGAGCAGGCCAACACCCTAGCCGAGAGGAAAGGGGTCAGCCTCATCTTCACACCCAGGTGTACACATGTACACACGCACACGCCCATGCTGGCTACGTCCAGCGCCTGCCTCTGCACCCCGCAGCATTCGTCAGCCCATCCCTTTACTGCCTAACACCCCTGCTCACCTCCACCCTCCTTCACCCCAGCGACTGCAACCCCTGGAGGGCAGAGAGACGCTCTCCTCTGACTCCCCAGAGGATCACTCTGCCCGGCTCCAAACAGGACTCCCTGGCGATGCTGATGCGAACTGAGGCTGGGGGGAGGCAGTGCCTCTGGCCTCTCCTCAACCTCCAGGACATTTCTTCCCTGCGGAAGCACATCTCATATATCCCAGCTGGGCTCCCTGCCGGCACAGGCCAGGCCCACCTATTCCGTGAACCCCACGGCGTTGGAGGCAGCGTCCTGGCTAGGGCAGCACAGGCTTGGAGGACAGACAGAGCTGGCTCAGTCCTTAGATGAGTTGCTGTCTCCGATCCTCTGAACCTCGGCTTTCTTAGCTGCACTAGCACACAATCCCCATTTTGCAGCGAAGAATGCTGAGACTAAGATTCAAGTGGAACTGGGCTAGGTGCTCCGCTAGTTTTAGTCTCTCCCTAGGGCGCCCAGAGCCAGGGTCAATTCTCAAATGAGTAGTATTTTTTTTTTTTTTTTTGAGTGGGAGTCTCATTCTGCCGCCCAGACTGGAGTGCAGTGGCCGCTCCCGGCCACCACCGCCTCGACCTGCTGGGCTCCAGCGATCCTTCCGCCTCAGCCTTCCAAGTAGCTGGAACTACAGGCATGCGCTACCATGCCCGGCTAACTTTTTTTTATTTATTGTAGAGATGAGGTATAGCCAAGTTGCCCAGGTGGGTCTTGAACCCGTGGGCTCAGGCAAAAATGAATAGTATTTATAGTTGTCACCTTAATTCCCTCCTGAAATATACCTCCGGAAATCTCCTATTCAACCACCCAGTCCACGGCATGCAATCCATCCTCCACCCTCTGACCTGTTACTTGAGGAACAAAGCAGACCTTCTCAGATGCTCTGAAGGTGTGTGACGCTTAGGGTTGCCAGGTTCATCCAGTCAAAATACAAGATGCCCGGTTCCATTTGAATATTGGATGGCACACATTCATACCAAAAAGCCTCTTGTTGTTTATGAGAAATTCAAGTGTAACTGAGTGCCCTGTACTTATCTGGCAGCCCTAATGAAGTTCTTGGTGGATGAGCACTGATGTTTGTCGGGTCACTTTTTGGGAGGCTCCGACCCGTTCTCCATGCCAAGAGCATTCCGGAGACGTGGTGAAGGTTCTCCAATGCTCAGTAATTGGGTTGGCGAGTTAGCTCGGTGCACTGGGGCATGAACACAAAGCTCCCACCTTCCCAGAACCTGCCACCAGCTGGGTGCACTCACAACCTCACCCCCACTTCCCACAGGGGAGTAGCTCCCTGAATGGCATCGCAGTTGGAGCCCATAATCTTGTGGTCATTTTCAGCTAATTAAAGCCATTTCATCAGGTTTTTGAGGCTCAGCCTTGTTCATTTTAGAACTTCGATCTCGTTTTCTGTTCAAAGCACTCCCTGCCCATTCCTCCTCCAGCACAAGCCGGTTTCATGAGCTTGGAGCTGGGGGGCCAGGGGAGGGGGTCATGTGTTAACCTCCCCACCCCTTCCCCATGTCCGTCCCTCTGGGGTTGAGACAGGAGACAGAAGAGCAGTTATCCCTTGCACGACTGTCCCAGGAGGCTGCGGCCTTCTCTGGGCCTCATGCCACCCCAGTTAGGAGGCAGCACCTCTTCCAGCTGGACTTGCCTCCACATCCCTCTGATGACCACCCCTCTGGCTCCTGCTGCCGAGTGAGGTCCCGGCCAGCCACACCCATTCCCGTCCATTCTCCGTGGGGTCTGCAGGCCCAAGCGGGATCCAGCTCCTGTGTCTCCCAGGGAGTCCGAGGGGATGGTCCCGGCCCTGCCCACCACCCGTCTCCCTCCAAGCTCCAGCCAAGGGTCCAGCAGCATTGGACACTCTCATGGTTCAGGTTTCCCAGAAGCAGACTCTGAGGTGAGGATGTGTGAGCAAGCAAGTGAATTATTAAAGAATGCTCCTGGGCCTTGACTTTACACCAGTATCAGCTGTGTTAGACTTCCAGTCAACAGAACCGTAAGGTAATACATGTGTGTGGTTTCAAAAAAAAGAAAAAGAAAAGAAAAGAAAAGAATGCTCCTGGGAAAACCTGTTAGGGAATGCGGGGACCAGGCAGGGAAGGGATGGGAATCAAGAGAGGGGATTTCATCCCAGGCAAACCCCAGGGCAGGGTCAGCAAACGAGGGCCTGCGGAGCCTGGCCTTCGGACCACCTGTGGTCCGTGACCTCAGAATGGCTTTTAGATTTGTAAATGTAAAATGTAAAAATCTTTAGCCTCCTTCCATTTTGTCTGTGGACCTGCCAGACCTAAAATAGTCACTGTCTGGCTGGTCACTGCGCCCCGGGCAGTGTGAAATCCCTGGTTGGATCCTGGCTTGAACAAAGCTTGGAAAATATATTTTGGGGAGAAACGGGGAAATGTTATTATGAACTGGCGTTGGTGACATTAGAGAATCTGTTAGAGATGTGTGCTTAATAAGGTTTGGCTTTCCTTGGTTTCAGTTAACCACGGTCAGTCAACCACAGACTGCAAATATTAGATGGAAAGTTCCAGAAGTGAGCAATTCTTGTGTTTTAAATTGCACACCATTCTGAGCAGCATGATGAAATCTCACACGGCCCCACTCCGCGTCCGCCGGGGACGTGAATCCTCCCTTTGTCCATCAGATCCTTGCCGTGGACACCATTCCCCTGCCCCTCACCACTGTACGGGAAAAAAACACAGTGTGTAGGGTCCGGGACTACCTGCATTTCAGGCTTTCCTTGGGGTCTTGAAGCACATCGCCTGAGGATAAGGGGGTCTGCTGCCTTGAGCTGAAATGTCATGATGGTTGCAATTTAATTCCTTCAATAAAGCAGTTGAGGCAAACACGGCAAAACGTTCGTGATGAAGCCAAGGCGAAAGACTTCATTACTCCAGTCTCGTTACTGTATGTGTGAAATTTGTTTAATTAAAAAGTATGAAATTAATACTCACCTTCTATTTTTCACATTCCATAGCTAGTCCTTCACCTAAGTCCTGGCTATCTCGCTCTCACAGTTGTTCTCAAACATGGTCCTGTTTATCTTTTTCTTTTTTTTTTTTGAGTTGGAGTCTCACTCTATCCCCCAGACTGAAGTACAGGACCACTTTGTATAAGGATAAAACAACCAGTGTGACACCTTCTTCCAGCAAACGGTCACTGAGGGCCTGCTGCATGTCACACACTGTGCCAGGCTCCGGGGACACGGCCGTGACACCGCACAACTGTGTCCTCGCAGAGTTCCCAAACCTTAGAAACCCCACCACTAGTCACTACTCACCACACCCCTGCGGCTTCACACTGGTGTCGCTGGTCATCGAGAAAGGTCATGTTAAACTCAGTGTGTCCTGTGTAGGAAGGCGTGTTTGTCTCATCCACTCCAGAAAGAGTTCCATGAAAATATTTTTTAATGCTGGCTACTGCGAGTGGTGCCCTCTCACTTTCCCTGAAAGGCCGCTCTCGGGGGTTATTCTGCCAGGGCTGAGCCCCCAGGGTTCCCTCTCCCAATGTGCCATCCCCACCTCCATTGCCCCATGGTTCTGGACAGTGGCGTGCTGGCATATCGTCACAAACCGGCCCTCTGGAAAGGGGATAAAAGCCCAGAGTTGGACGCTTGCCACTTTCTTTGGTGCAAATAATCCCATTTATACCAAGCTGCCAATGTGATGTCTTAGAACACAGAACTGGGACAAGATGCACAGCAGCACACATAGTATTTTTATAATCACACAAGTACAATAGATGCCAATAACCTCCAGAGTAGCCATATGTAAAATCATTAGGAAGTGATGAGCTGTTAGCATTTTTTTAACTTTTTTAAAAATAGAGTTTATGTCATCAAAGTTTGTATAATTTAAATATTTTTCATTAAAAAAATTTTTTTTACTTCAATAGCTTCAAAGGGTACAAATAGTTTTTTTGTTCGTTTGGTTTTTGTTTGTTTTTTTTGAGTTGGAGTCTTACTCCGTCGCACAGGCTGGAGTGCAGTGGCACGCTCATGGCCACCCCAGCATCGACGTGCTGGGCTCCGGCGATCCTTCTGCCTCAGCCTTCCAAGTAGCCGGAACTACAGGTGCACACTACCACACCCGGCTAATTTTTTTTTATATTATTTATTGTCGAGACGAGGTCTCACCAAGTTGCCCGTGCTGGGCTCGAACCCATGGGCTCAGGCAATTCACTCACCTCGGCCTCCGGAAGTGCTGGGATGACGGGCTGAGTCACCGAGCCCGGCCACAAATAGTTTTTGGTCTGGGCTTTAAGTGTGCCTCCCACCCCCACCTGTGTACACTGTACAACAGGTGATTCTTTTTTCTGGCCCTCCACCCCCTCCCCTTCCCCCTTCTGAGTCTCCAGGGTCCACGATACCATTCTCTCTGTCTGTGAATATCCTTAGTTTAGCTGAAGTGCGTATCATTTAATTTTTAATAGTGGCTGCGTTTGACAACTGGTTTGCAAAATTCCTGAACATTTAGTGATCGGCTCTCACAAGCTGGTGCCAGCCCGCTCCAACGGGCCCTCCCTCGTGGGCACAGACTGAATGCATAGAGCTGACCTGAGCTGAGAACATTAAATTGCTTTTTCCCAGTTCTGCACCTCAGCCTTCAAGTCTGAGCCAGCCTGAGGATCTGCGATAGCCTAGGCTACTCACCTCTGCCGCCACCCAGGAGGGTGCCCCAGCCTCCCTTCGGGTCCCTCACCCCCAGCAGGCGGGTGGAACACACCCTTCCAGGGCAGATGTGAAGAACAAATTAAATAACACGCATTCATTGCTTGGGCCCCACTCGGGGAGCAGCTAAAGAAACATCAAGAGGCCGGCATATACCAGCACTCTGCCCCAAAGCTCCTGAAACACCACAGGTTCTGCAAGATTGCACACGCAAAATTTTTTAAAAACAGAGCCTATGATCAAAAATAAAAACCAGGTCAACAGCCCGCTCAAGACCTAGGAGTCACTGTAACCAGAACACTGATAAAAACAGTGACAACCTAATAAAGATGCCCGCTGAGTTAAATCCCCAGCCGGTCATATACACCCAGCACCCAGTATCCCTGGCGGTTGGTCCCTCGGACCCCTAAGTTCTGGGGCCTGAGCTTTCTCCTTCGAGAAGTGGGTCCCTGGGGGTGTTGGCTTCCTGGGTAGACCAATTGCATCAGAATTTAAAAACTGACCCAGGATGTAGCCTGCTTGCCCATTTTTTAAAACACAATGGGATGTGTCTTCCCAGCTTCATCAAGGCTGCACTTGCAGCTTCACAGGACAACTTAGCATTGTAGATTTTTGTCTTTAACTTTAAAAATTTTTTTTTATTTTAAAATGGCGGTGTACATTTTAGGGTGAGGTATAGAAATATTCACTGTGCAGGTCCCCTTGCTGATGAGGTGTGCCCCCCTCCTCCCCAGGCAGATTTCCAGTACTGTCAATCCCACCTCCCTGCTCCCTCTCCCTCTGCAGTTTCCCACTACTGTCAATCCTTTTCTTACAGTATTGCAGTAGTCGTTCAAGGTCCACTTATGAGTGAGAACACGTGATACTCGGTTCTTTGTTTCTGTGAAAGAGCACTCAGTATGAGAGACTCTAAGTCCATCCAGGTTGCTGCGAAGTTCATGATTTTGTTCTTCTTTATGGCTGCGTAATATTCCATCGTGTGTGAGTACTACATTTTTTTTTATCCAGTCTTCTTTTGATGGGCAGCACGGTTGGTTCCGTGTTCTTGTTATTGTGAGCAATGCTGCAATAAACATACATGTGCAGATATCTTTTTTAGAGAGTGATTTGAGCTCTTCTAGGTATATTCCCATTAGGGGGATTGCGGAGTCATATGGAAGGTCGATTTTTAGAAATTTTAGGAATCGCCACACTGCTTTCCACAGAGGCTGTACTAGTTGACACTCCCACCAACAGTGTAGAAGTGTTCCCTTTTCACCACATCCTCTCCAGCATCTGTTATCTTTTGAGTTATTGATGATGGCCATTCTGACTGGAGTTAGTGGTATCTCAGTGTAGTTTTAATTTGCATCTCCTTAATGACTAATGAGGCTGAACATTTTTTCATGTATCTGTTGGCTGCTTGTACGTCTTCTTTTGAGAACTGTCTATTCATATCTTTTGCCCACTTTGTAATGGGGCTGTTTATTATTTTCTTTTCAGCACGTTTGAGTTCCTTGTAGATCCTAGATGTTAGGCCTTTGTCAGACATGGAGTTGGCAAATTTTTTTCCCAGTCTGTGGACGGTCTCCCTGTTCTCTTGATGGTTTCTTTTGCTTTGCAGAAGCTTGTCAGTTTGATGAGGTCCCACTTGTCTATTTTATCTCTTATGGCCTGGGTACTTCGGGTTTTGATCAAGAATTGGTTGCCAGCTCCAATTTCCATAAGAGTATCTCCTGAATTTTCTAAGGTTCTTATACTTTGAGATTTTACGTTCAGGTCTCTGATCCATTTAGAGTTGATTTTTGTGTATGGGGAAAGGTAGGGGTCCTGTTTCAATCTTCTGCATGTGGTCAGTCAGTTTTCCCAGCACCATTTACTGAATAGGTTCTCGTCTCCCCAGTGGTTGGTGGTGGAGGCTTTGTTGAAGATGAGTTGGTTGAGAAATTGAGGCTTTGCTTCTGGAATCTCAGTTCTATTCCATTGGTCTATATGCCTGTTCTTGTACCAATACCAGGCTGCTGTTTTGATTATTGTAGCTTTATAATAAAGTTTAAAGTCTGGGAGTGTGATACCTCCTCCTTTGTATTTTTTTTTGCTGAGAGTTGTTTTGGCTATTCTTGGTCATTTATGTTTCCATATGAATTCCTGTATTGTCGTTTCTAGGTCTGAGAAGAATGTTGCTGGTAATTTGATGGGTATTGCGTTGAATCTGTAGATGGCCTTAGGTAGGATGGACATCGGAACAACATTGTAGATGCTTGATGCCACCAAACCACCCATTATTTGCACCAAAGGAAGCCCTTCTGCAGGATTTCAGCTTTTTTGTCCTTTCGGTTGTTCTGTTGCTGAGTTTCCTCTTTTACTGGGTGAACCCTTGCTCCATCTCACCGCACGTGGCTTCAAACTTGAAAAACAACGGGTAAGCGCTCCCACGTTTCACTGACATCGTTGCTCTAGTCAAGCTTGTGGGAGCCAATCTGTATCAGAGAAACACGTGCTGAAGCAAAGCTTGCTTCAGCTATGGCTAATACATAGTTAAGTGGAAGGAAAATCATTTCCCTTCTCCCCAAGAGCCCTCGCGGAGGAGGCCTGGGCCCCAGGGATTATGGAGTCCAGACCACAGACGCTTCTTTACTTAGCAAGATTCAGCCCTCATGAAGCAAACCTATATTTAGGGTTGCTCATTTCTTCAGGGTAAACACTTGCTTTGCACCTGCTTGGCATAAAAAAAGAGAAATGAGTCTTCATTTCCAAGAAGGGGCTACTCAGAGGCACCAGTCGCCATTGCAGAACACACACACACACACACACACACACACACACACACAAAACTCTTCCAAAGCTTCATTTCTTCATCGACCAGGAAAAGTCATAAGAGCAAAACAGAAGACCCCAACTCAAATCTTAAACAAGTCATCAAGATCTCCAGGGCCCTCCAGGGATTTTGCCCTCTGTTGGCCGTTTCCGTCTTGGAAAACCCCATCTCCTTCTCATTACCCTTTAACGAATGTTTGTTGAATAATGGCTGTGTCAGGTCCTTGGAACCGCACACCCAGGAAAGAGATTCTGTTTAGAAGGACTGAGAATTGTATCATCCAATTTAGAAAGCATTTTATTCATGTTGTTTTTCTATTTTAACTTTGGCTCCTGAATGTGGTGAGCCCCCGGGCTGTTCTTCCAAGAACCTGGGACCTAAGGATCCATCCCTGTCCTCAAAGACAATAGGAAAGCCAGACGTAGAAATGAAGTGCTGGTAACTTAAAAGCAGCTGCAGAAACAGGGCCGAGAAATGGTCAGAGTTCTGGGAGGCCACAGGTGCCTTCCTAGCAAAAGGTGGTACCTGAGGTGGGTTTTAAAGGATGCATAGGAGTTTGCCAGGTGAATCGGGATTGAAATACCTTTTCAAGGAAAGGGTAGAGAGACTGCTCAGAGGCCATGGAAAGAACTTTATGCAAGCCTCCATGGACAAGGGGTCCCAGGGTGCTTCTCAACCTCAGCGCTATTGATCAGGGCATCTCAGCCTCAGCTCTCCTGACGTTTTGCGCTGGATAGGTTTTTGCTGTGGACTGCCCTGTGCATTGTGGGATATTGGGCAACACCTCCAGCCTCTACCCACCATATGCCAATAGCACAAGCCCCCAGGTTTTAACAACCACAAGTGTCTCCAAACATTGCCAAAGTCTCCTGGGAGGGCAAAATCACCGCAGCCTAAAAATCACCATTCCAGATGTGATTCCTGCCATGACACTGGGATAGAAATTCAGGCAGAGGGATGCTGGGGGAAGCAGAATTGAAAATCCCTTTTCCCATGGCCCTCATGTCCGTGGCTTTCCTGGCAGCTCACAGCCTGGTGAGGTTTAGTGACCGCTGCTCTGCGTGGACTGAATGTTTTGGGGAAATTGACTGCATCATAAATGCATAGAGGCCTAAAGACAGGCCGAGGACCCTAGACTTCAGGGCTGCAGGTCCTCTCTGCCCATGCCATCCATCACACGAGGACCTGCGGACAGCCCCCATTTCAGACAGACACTGGACCAGGGAACCTGCAGGGAGATTTGGGTACAGGGCTCAGAGGTGCAGTGGCAGGGACGGACCTGGGCAGTGGCTCAGCCTTCAGGAAGAGTGCCAGGAGAGAAACGGAGTACGATGTCAACGGCTAATCACGATGCCCGGGAGTCACCAAGGGCCCACGGACATCCCCTCTCAGGGTGCAGCTTCCGGCTGAGTGTCTGGGAAACATGTGTGTCTTTAGAAAAGAAGTCAACGGCCCTGTGCTGGCCGCAGAGAGAGGAGACAGAGGTCTCAAGATGAGCCCGCCCACGTCTCGCACCAAGCTCCCAGAGCTGCAGAATCCCACATTCTGGTTTCCCGAGTCTGAATTTCTTGGCCACACCTCCAAGGCTCTGACCTCTCCGGCCCTGTCTCTCCTGTCCGTCCTCCAGGCCCGAAGACCCCCCACCTGCAAAGAGCTACTTGCAGTTTCCAGAGCGAACCACGGCCACAGCTGTGCTCATGCTGTTCCCTCCACCCAAATGCCCTTCCCACGTTGTCTCTGCCTACCTGGCAAACGCTGCACGGCTTAAGGGTCCCATTCGGAAGCCTGGGCCCCTCTCGGCCCCACCCCTCTGGTGAAACTGTCGCCTCCCACCACTCCCTGCAAAGTCTCCGCCAGCCCACCAGGCCTCACCTTGTCTGCCCCCCCATCCACGCTGCCCCTGCGCTGACGTGAGCCCCACGAGGGCTCTGACCAGGTCTTCCTCCTCCCCTGGCTGCAGCCCCAAGCACGATGCCGGGTACGGATCAGGTGCTCACATGTTTGCTGAATGGATAACATCACTCCTTGTCCGCACCTCCCTGAGTCTACAGGAAAATGGAAGGGGAAGGGTAGCACAGATCTTCCCTGTCTCACCTACTACAGCTTGTGTGTGTGTGTGTGTGTGTGTGTGTGTGTGTACATGCAAGCCAGGACTCTCCCAGCCCTTACTGCATCCAGACCGCCTGCTCCCTCAGGATGGCTTCCCCTAGGCCAATGTGACTCTACCTGAGGTGTGAGTGGCTACCAGTGTGCATGTTCTTACCTCCGCTGACCAAGGTATCCTAGTGGAACTCTGAGCAGCTTCACGCAGAGGAGGCGCCCAACAGGTGTGTGAGACGCGGCTTCTCTGGATTAGCACTGAGGGACAGCTGGCTGCATTGTATTCTTCCCTACCCTGCTTCAGGGAGTGAGCAGGTCCCTTCCTGCCACAGGCAGGGCTTGGACAGAGGTCTTGGGAAGAAAAGTGCAGGGTTTTTTTCTAGGCATCTGGGGCGCCTGGGGACTAAGTCAGCAGCTGTCAAGTGATGCATGCCAAAAGCATCCTCTGGGAGTCCAAGGGAGACCAAAGCCAAGGGCTTCCAAACCCAAGGAACGTGTGAGACTTGCCCTCTAGTGACTGGTGGGATGGCAGGATGCCTCTGAAGGATTCTCAGTGAGAAGTAGGGTCAGAGGACAGACAACCTGCAGCCGCAGAAGTTTAAGTTGTTGTTTTGTTAAATAGTCAACCCTCTCTCCACCCTCATTGCTAAGAATCATGCGTGAGAAGTACGGGCCTCCCCAGCAGGGCTGACACCCTCAGGAGGAGACAGTGGAGATAAAGCAAAGTGCCCCAAGGCGGGAACCCACCATCTGGTGTCAGGGCATAATTGCTGTAGCCACAGCAGGGATCTCAAGGTGACTCCAGGACCACTTCATTCACCCTGTCGGTTGACATCTCAATGAGCTCAGGAGCCCCTGACAGGGACCCCCTGCTCCTGAACTTGCATAGGCCTCCGTTAAGCCTTCTTTCAACTAGACCTTGTCCTGGCATGCCAAATCCAGAGTAGCAAAGAATCCTGCTAAGCCAGTTTATTGGGAACGCCCCCCCCAACACCTGACATGCAGTCGAGCTCCTGTTCCTTCACCTTTGATATCCAACCAAATTCCTTTTAGTAATTTCCCATCCACTCCTTCATCCTACCCATTGACTACAGCTCCCAATTTGTTCCCATTGCATTTGGAGATGAGTCCACTCTCTTGCCCCTATTGCAAAAGTCCAGAATAAAATATTCCTTGCCATTTTTAGCAAGTGTCAGAATAACTTCTCTTGTGCACCCGGGCTTATATACCACCAACACAGTGCCTGACCCAGAGCAAGGCCTCCTTATGCCTATTGGTTAAATTAGTTCATAAACACTATTTCAGTGTCTAGCGATTTCGTCTATAAGTAAAGCCATTTCTGACTGCAGACAATGGGAAGGGAGAAGGAGGGAAACTATGAATAGATTACAGGAGGAGAGTCAACTTATAATGAAATGTCCTGTGGACGGAAGGCCCGCGGCAAGGTCACTTCCACCTAGGAGACTCTCTCACTCTTGGTGACTTCATACTGGCTCACATCTGGGCGTGTACCTGCCCGATGCCCAGCCTTTCCTGGTCAGAACCAAGGGCAAAGTTCTGGTAAGCAAAGATGAAGGGAAAGAATATCCTAAACTGAGAAAGGGGCCCATCGCTATGTTTATATTATGACTACTCAGAGCAGCAACGCTCTTCTTGACATTTTTTTTTAAGGGAGAAAGCAAGGTTTACTGAGAGGACAGAGACGCTCCCACAGTGGGAGGGTACCCAAAGGGGTTGCCCTCTTCCTGAAATTTTGATCACAGAACTGCTCTGAGGACACTTCCTCCTAGCATAAACACCAAGAAATTCTGGATAAATATAATAAGCAGCCTTTTTGATCATGACAAAGTCCCTAAAGAAGGAAATGGAGCTCCCTAGAGGTCACAAAAGACATGAGCCGCTGCTGTGACAATCTGGTCAGAAGGATGGGGTAACAGAGCACGTGTGAGTTACCAAAACTTAGAGGGATTGGAGCTTGATGCTTGCAGGGAGTGGATCTGATGCAGAAAGAAAGCACAAACTTGAAAAAAAAATTCTCACAACTCAGGTGGATGATAGCTGAGAATTTAGGTGGACAATAAATAAATATTTCCCAGGGAATTCATAATCACAAGCCTGCCTTCACATAGATTTGGGGCTTGAATTTATATAACCCAAGTTGGTCTGGGAACCCCCAAGCTAAAAAATTTAGTTCTCAGCTAATGATGCCCCAAGGGGCTCGGCCAAACCCAACCCTCTGGAATTGGATATGCTACTGGAAAAATCTAATCTTATAAATATGTCCATTCTTTCCGAATGGATTCATAGTTCAATAAAGTCTCAGTCAAATTCCTCGCAACTGTTTTTGTGGAAATTGATAAACTGATTCTAAAATGTATTTGGAAATGAAAAGAGTCAAAAATAACCCAAATAATTTTGAAAAAGAAGAGCAAAGTTGGAGAGTTCACACTACCAGACATCAAGACTTTTTAAGAAAGTCATAACATTTAAGTGCTGCATTGGTACAAAGAAAGACAAACAGACCAATGGTGCGAAAGTGAAGGTTCCACATACAGTCACCTGAATTATGGTAAAGGCGGTGCTTCAGTGCAAAAATGAACGATAATCCCTACCTCACACCATGCCAGAAAAAGGCAGTTCCAAATGAATTGTAGGTCTAAGTATGAAAAGTAGAACATTTCTAGGACATAACATGGGAGAAAGCCTTCATGACTTTGGAGTAGGCAACGATTTTATAAGCATAACACAAAAAGCACTGATAACCGTAAGGATAAAAATTACTAAATTGGACTCCATTAAATTAAGAATTTTTGTATTCAGATCAAAAGTAAGCCACAGAGCAGGAGAAATATATGCAATACATTTATTTCTCAAAAGATGTATATACAAAATACATAAAGAAGTCCTACAAATTAATAATAAAAGACAGACAATCCAACAGAAAAAGGACAAAAGTCTTGAACAACTACTCCACAAAAGATAATATTCAAATGCCAGTAAGCATTTTTTTAACCACTAAACTCATTAGTTGTCAGAGAAATAAAAATTAAAACCACAGTGCAATACTGCTAATCACTTATAAGAATGGCTAAAATGAGAACGACAATACCAAGTGTTGGTAGGACAAGGGGCAGGTGGAACTCCCACACATTGCCAGTAGACATGTGAATTGGTACAGCCACTTTGGGAAGCTGAAGTATATGCATGTCCTGTCATCCAGCAATGCCACCCAACACAAGTGCTTCATGTGTGCCCCAAAGGATGTTAAAAGAAATGTTCACAGCAGTATTGCTCGTAGCAAGAAGCAGAGAACTTCCGGCAGGATGGCAATGGGGCAGCATGATCTGTGAGACCCTCGGTGAAAGAGCACACCCATAAAGACCCTAGCTCTCTCCCAGGGGCTGCAGCTCCCATCTTCCGCAGCCTGCGCTTCACCGGGAGCTCAGCTGCCACTGCCGTCACTACTCAGACATCACGGCGGTCTGGGCTGCTCCCACAGTCGTGGATGCCGCGGCTGCGGTCATTGCCCGCCCATGCCTGAGGCAACCCACGACTTCAGACCGCGAAGCCCCCGCAAGCAGGATCTTCTGAGATCGCCGCTGCCTGGCTGTTGCGGCCACTGCCACTGCCACGCCACGTCCCTCGCCCGGAGCCAGGCCCGTGGAGCTCCCCCAGTGTACCGGGAAGTTGCAGCCTTGGGTGGCAGATCCAGAACCGGCTCACTCCCCTCTGGATTGCAGCGGTGAGATAGCACCACCTGCTGGAGGTCGACGGTCACACCATCAACACAGGAATGACAGAGGCTCTTTCCTCTTGATAAACAGGCAAAGCCAGATCTCAGTAATAGACTGGGCAGGGGGCCCATATCTGAACTGTTCTTCACTGCAGGCCAGGGGCAACTGACCCTAACTGTGAACAATTCTACCAGCCTGCAAAGACAGCTAGAAATCAGAGCTGCAAGGACACTGGACTTAAAGGAAAAGTCTCAGAGTGTGCTTGGTTGGTTCTGTGAGTCTACTGACTTTAATCTATCCCCTCCCCCACTTTTTTTCCTTTTTCCTTATTTCTCTGTAAACTCCATCTTTGTATAGAGGAATAGCACACCAATAAGGAGGTTTGTCAGTGTGTATGTTAGCATCATTGTATGTTTTAGCTTTTTATATGGTTCTTGGCTAGTTTTCAGTGGTAGTTATTGTTTTTCTTTACATTTGTTTCAGTCTTTGTATCTCTTTTCACTTACCAGTCAATACACGCATCTCTTTTCCCTCTCACTCCTCTCTCTCTCCACCCCCCTCCTCCCCCCACTGCCTGCTCCATTCTCTTCCCTCTGTTAACCTCATTTTGCTTTCAGGGAGTAAACCTACAACCCCCCTGCATGGACGGACTCCAAGGCAGTGGGAAGTGGGTTTCAGACTACCATACAACTGTTGGCGGATACCAGGATCTGCAGAGAGATTTTGAGTCACAGCTCCCCCCTTAATTAACTCTCAAGACTGCAAAAAGAACTGCCCTCAATCTACTGTCCAACTCCAGAACTGAACAAAGCCAGAGGAAATACATTAGTAAGAATAGGAGATTGAACAAACAGAAGTAAAAGCAATCCCTCCACTCCTGAATAGCAGAATTAAAGAAATCGGGGAAGTGGAGGGAAGAAAAAAGTAGGGAGGAAAAATCTGCACAAATGAAGAAAAACCAAAAGAAGAATACAGGGCTCACACAGACCTCTGGGGGTCAGACACTGAGAAAACAGACTTCTGAACACAAACAATGAAGAGCCCCCAGAATGACTGGTCAAAAGCAACAAACCCAGACATGAAGACATTAATAGAGAGAATTTAAAAAATTGAGGAGAGACAAGAGGAAAATAGGAAGGAGCTGATGACAGAAATAACAGCAGTAAAGAATACTGTGATGGAAATAAAAAACAAACTAATAAGAATGGAAAGCAGAATTAGCCAAGCAGAAGAAAGAATCTCAGAGCTTGAAGACCAAAATACAGAACTAATCTGAACTGTCAAAAACATAGAAAAGAAGCTTTAAAAGACAGGACAAAACCCTTAGGAGATGAATGATTACTTCAAGAGACCCAATCTAAGAGTAATTGGCCTTCCTGAGGCAGAGAGAGAGTCAGAAGTCACACTGGAACAAACATTTCATGAAATCATTCAAGAAAACTTTTCTCATCTCATCAGTGATGCAAAAATTCAAGAACAAGAGATGCAGAGAACCCTTGCAAGACAACAAATGAGAAGACCAACTCCCAGACACATAATAATTTGCCTAAACAAAGTAGCTATAAAAGAAAAAATCCTAAAAGCAGCAAGAGAAAAAGACCAGACTACCTGCCAGGGAAGACCAATTAGAATAGCAGCAGATTTATCTACAGAAACCCTCCAGGCTAGGAGAGCCTGGAGCCCTATCTTCAAAGTTCTAAAAGATAAACAATTTCAACCAAGAATAACCTACCCAGTCAAGCTAAGCTTCACTGGTGAGGGAGAATTGAAATCTTTTCCAGATACCCAATCCCTAAGAACCTACGCTGCCACCAGACCACCTCTATAAGAAACACTTAAGAAAGTATTGAATACAGAAGAAAAGGAAAAAAGAACAACAACATCCTTCACAAGAGTACAGGCAAAAAATTAAAAACACACATGAACCAACTCCAAAACCAAAAGAAAGACAACAAACAAACAGGAACAACAACTCTGTAAGAACCTTATGACAGGGATCAACTCTTGCATTTCAATTATTAGCCTAAATGTGAATGGACTAAATGCACAGCTGAGAAAACATAGAATGGCAAAATGAATAAAATATCACCAGGCAACAATCTATTGCCTTCAAGAGACTCACCTCACTAGAAAGGACACTCACAGACTCAAAGTAAGAGGAGGGAAAACAAACTTTCAGGCGAACGGAACACAAAAGAAAGGAAGAGTCACGATCTTAATTTCAGACAAAATACCCTTCAAGCAAGCCGGGCTCAGTGGCTCAGCCTGTAATCCCGCGCCTTTGGGAGGCTGAGGTGAGTGGATTGCCTGAGCCCGCGGGTTCGAGACCCGCCTGGGCAGCGAGACCTCATCTCTACAATAAATAAAAAAATCAGCCGGGTGTGGTAGCGCATGCCTGTAATTCCAGCTACTTGGAAGGCTGAGGCAGAGCCCAGCAGGTCGAGGCTGCGGTGGCCGGGAACGGCCACTGCACTCCAGTCTGGGCGACAGAGTGAGACTCCAACTCAAAAAAAAAAAAAAAATACCCTTCAAGCTACTAAAAATTAAAAAAGATACAGAAGGCCATTACATAATGATAAAAGGTTCAATCCATCAACAAGAAATATCCATTTTAAACATATATGCACCCAACATAGGAGCACCAACTTTCATAAAGCAGCTTCTACATAAACTCAAAAAAGATATCAACTCTAACACCATCATAGCTGGGGACTTCAATACCCCACTCACAACCCTAGACAGATCATCATGACAAAAAATCAGCAACGAGAACCAGAACCTTAATGTAAGTCTTGACCAAATGGACTTAACTGATACCTACAGAACACTCCATCCAACAACCACAGAATATACATTCTACTCATCACCACATGGAACGTACTTTAAGATCGACCACATACTTGGCCATAAATCAAGCATAAGCAAATTTAAAAGGGCTGAAATTTTACCATGCACCTTCTCGGAACATAGTGGAATAAAAATAAATATTAACACCAACAAGGTCTCCCCAAAACCCACAAAGACATGGACACTAAACAGCATGATGCTAAACAATTCCTGAGTCAGCATGGAAATCAAAACAGAGATTAAAGAATACCTGGAAACAAATGAAAATGAAGAGACATCTTACCAAAATCTCTGGGATGCCATGAAAACTGTAGTAAGAGAAGAATTCATATTCCTACAAACACACATGAAGAAAATGGAAGGATTACAAATTAACAGCCTAACAAGCCACCTAAGGAAGCTGGAAAATCAAGACCACCAAAATTTCAGCAGAAGAATCTAGATCACCAAAATAAAAGCCCAAATCTGGGACATAGAAGACAAAAAGATAATACAAAAAAATCAATGAAACAAAAAGCTGGTTCTTTGAAAGGATAAACAAGATTGATGGTCCCAGCCGGGCTTGGTGGCTCAGCCTGTAATCCCGCACCTTTGGGAGGCTGAGGTGAGTGGATTGCCTGAGCCGGCGGGTTCAAGACCTGCCTGGGCAGCGAGACCTCATCTCTACAATACATCTAAAAAAATCAGCCGGGCGTGGTAGCACATGCCTGTAATTCCGGCTACTCGGAAGGCTGAGGCGGAAGGATCACCAGAGCCCAGCAGGTCAAGGCTGCGGTGGCCAGGAGCGGCCACTGCACTCCAGTCTGGGCGACTGAGTGAGACTCCAACTCAAAAAAAAAACAAACAAACATCGATGGTCCCCTGCCTAGAGTGACCAAGAAAAAGAGAGAAAAAGCCCAAATAAACACAATCAGAAACACAAAAGATGAAATCACATCTGACCCTGAAGAAATACAAAAGATCATTAGAGACTACTATGTACACTCGTATGGAAACAAACTTGAAAACCTCAAGGAAATGGAGGACTTTCTAACATCACACAATCTGCCTAGGTTGAAACAAGAAGAAATTGAGACCATAAATAGACTAATAACAGTCAAGGAAATTGACTACGTAATAAGAAAACTACCTACCAAAAAAAAACCCTGGACCAGATGGCTATCCAGAAGAATCCTACAAGACATTTAAGGAAGAGCTGATACCAATCCTAGTGAAGGTATTCCAGGCAATTGAGAAAGATGGAACTCTCCCCAAATCATTTTATGAAGCTAACATCACATTAATACCCAAGCCAGGTAAAGACCCAACAAAGAAAGAGAACTACAGGCCAATATCTTTGATGAACATAGATGCTAAAATTCTCAACAAGATCCTAGCAAACCGGATTCAACAACACATCTCAAAAAGCATCCATCATGACCAAGTAGGCTTTATCCCTGGGATGCAAGGCTGGTTCAACATTCGTAAAACCATAAATGTAATTAAATACATCAACAGATGTCAAAACAAAAACCACATGATTCTATCATTAGATGCAGAAAAGGCTTTTGATAAAATCCAGCACCCCTTCTTGATAAAAACCCTCGAACATCTAGGCATACATGGAACATACCTCAAAATAGTAAAAGCCATCTACGAGAAACCGACAGCCAGTAAACGGACAAAAATTGGAAGCTTTTCCCCTGAAAAATGGAACAAGACAAGGATGCCCACTCTCACCCCTCCTGTTCAATATAGTATTGGAAGTCCTGGCTAGAGCAAGCAAACAAGAGAAGGTAATCGGGGTATCCAAATAGGAAAAGAGGAAGTCAAGTTATCTCTCTTTGCAGATGACATGGTCGTATACCTTGAAAACCCTGGAGAATCTGTCAAAAACCTCCTTACACTGATAAAAGATTTTGGCAAAGTCTCAGGATATAAAATACATGTGCAAAAGACAATCACATTTCTTTACACTAATAATAAACAAACAGAAACCCAAATAAAAAGCACAATTCCATTCACAATAAGCCACAAAAAAATGAAATACCTTGGCATCTTCCTAACTAGAAACGTGAAAGACCTTTACAATGAAAACTACAAAACTGCTCAAAGAAATCAAAGATGACACAAACAAGTGGAAAAATATCCCATGCTCATGGACTGGAAGAATCAACATTGTGAAGATGTCCATCTTACCTAAGGCAATCTACAGATTTAATGCAATGCCCATCAAATTACCAGCAACATTCTTCTCAGACCTAGAAAAAACAATACAGTAATTCATATGAAAACACAAACGACCAAGAATAGCCAGAACAATCCTCAGCAAAAAAAAACAAAGCAGATGGTATCACATTGCCAGACTTCAAACTTTACTATAAAGCTACAATAATCAAAACAGCTTGGTATGGTACAGGAACAGGCATATAGACCAATGGGATAGAATTGAGATTCCAGAAGCTAAACCTCAATTTCTCAACCAACTCATCTTTGACAAAGTCTCCACCACCCACCACTGGGGAGAGGAGAACCTATTCAGTAAATGGTGCTGGGAAAACTGGCTGACCACATGCAGAAGATTCAAACAGGACCCCTATCTATCCCCATACACAAAAATTAACTCTAAATGGATCAGAGACCTAAATGTAAAACCTCAAACCATAAGAACCTTAGAAAATGCAGGACATACCCTTATGGAAATTGGGACTGGCATCCAATTCCTGAACAAAACCCGAATCCCACAGGCCATAAGAAATGAGATAGACAAGTGGGACCTCATTAAACTGACAAGCTTCTGCAAAGCCAAAGAAACCATCAAGAGAGCAGGGAGACAGCCCACGGACTGAGAAAAAGTAATTTGCCAGCTCCAGGTCCGACATAGGCTTAACATCTTGGATCTACAAGGAACTCAAACGTGCTGAAAAGAAAAAAACAAATCACCCCATTATAAAGTGGGCAAAAGATACGAACAGACACTTCTCAAAGGAAGACATCTGAGCAGCCAACAAACACATGAAGAAATGTTCAACCTCACTAATCATCAAGGAGATGTGAATCAAAACCACACTGAGATACCACCTAACTCCAGTCAGAATGGCCATTATCAATAACCTAAAAAATAACAGATGCTGGAGAGGATGTGGTGAAAAGGGAACACTGCTACCCTGTTGGTGGGAGTGTAAACTAGTGCAACCTCTGTGGAAAGCAGTGTGGTGATTCCTAAAAGCTCTAAATATTGACCTCTCATATGACCCTGCAACCCCCCTACTGGGAATATAACCCTGAAGAACTCAAATCACTCGATCAAAAAGATATCTGCACACCTATGTTTATTGCAGCATTGTTCACAATAGCAAGGACCCGGATCCAATCAGGCTGTACATCAAAAGTGGACTGGATTTTAAAAATGTGGTACATACACATGATGGAATACTACGCAGTCATAAAGAAAGAACAAAATCATGAATTTCGCAGCAACCTGGATGGAACTAGAGTCTATAATACTGAGTGACCTCTCACAGAAACAAAGATCTGAGTATCACATGTTCTCACTCACATAGTGGACCTCGAACATCTACCATAATACTATAAAAAAAGGACTGACAGTGGTGGGAAACTATGGGGGGGTAGGGAGGGAAAGGGAGGTGGGACTAACAGTAGTCAATATCTGTCTGGGGACGGGGAGACACCCCGTATTAACAAGGGTGCCTGAATGATACATGTTTGTATACCTAACCCTTAACTGTACACCACAATTTTATAATAAAAAATATAATTAAAAAAAAGAAAAGCAAGAAGCAACCCAAATGTCCATTGTCCATAGAGTGAACAAATACAGCCATATAATGAAAAGCTATACAGCAATAAAAATTATAACTGTTGTTACATGCAATGGCATACATGAGTCTCACAACCAAATGCTGAAGCCAGGCACTAATGGATACGTACTGTAGGATGCCATGCATTTGAAGTTCAAAAACAAGCAAAATGCGTCTATGCTGGTAGAAGTCAGGACATCATTCACCTTTGGAAGGTAGTGACTAGAAGGGGCTATGAGAAAGATTCTTGGGAGCTGGTAACATTCTATGTCTTAGTTTATGCAGTGATTACACACAGACCAAGAGGCTTTTTTAATTCATTATACTTGTATAACGTATGCGCTTTTCGGCATGATTTTCTACTTCAGTAAAAAGTTTACTAAGAAAATTGTCCAACTCTTGTTGGAGAGCTATGCCTTCTGTTCATACCATGCAAAATTGCCATAAACAAAGCTTAAGTTAAGACTAGTTGAGAATCTAAAATCACAAAACACACAAGGACATATCCACGACAAATAAGAGTCAGAAAATGCCAAAGAAAGAAAGCAGTACTAGACTTCCAAGAACTCAGATAACAGAACTCTCAGAGGAAGATTATGTAATGAGAGGCCAGTGGTCCTTGGAGTCTGGTCCCCAAATCAGTGCTGCTCAGATTTATCTGAAAACCTGTCGTAGATGCACATTCCCAGGCCTGCCCCATACCTACAGAATCAGAAACCCTGGAGGTGTTTTGATGGGACCTGCAGGCCATTCCGCTGCACACTAAATTTGGCAACCACTCCTTTAAATCAATAAAGCTTGATTTCCATGGAAGCATTTTTCCTTAGATTGGCGGGGGGGTTCCTTTTCCTGATTGTCAAGGTCTTACGTGTGATTGTAATGATTTTAGAAAACACAACCATGTTGAATAATGAAAATAAATATACCCATCTGCCTACACTCAGAGATTACCAGTACTTTTAAAGGTGTGTTTTTGGAAAATAGTTGCATCTCCTTCCATCTGCCTCGCCCAATCAGACAGTGGATTATCCACCATCTTATGCTGCTTCCTTGGTTCCTGAGTGAGTCTTGCCCCCCCGGAAAAGCCTATAACTTCTAGACAGCAAGGGCTGAGTCAGCTCTAACAGAGCCATAGGGACATAGGCTCTGGGTGTCTCCTGGACAGAGCTATGGTCCAACCTTCTCACTCTACAGATAAGCAAACAGAAGGCCCACAGGTACCGACAGTAGAGTACCCAGAGTCCAGATCACCAGGGTGCTTTCCAACACGTGCCCCTTTGTGAGGGTTGCCAGTGAGGGCTGCCTTGGTGTTCTGGGTGCCACTGAGGTCACTGTCTCCTTTCTCCTCCTGTCCCCTGGGGCATCTCAATGCTTCAACGGTGACGCCATTCACTGATGGGTGATGTTCTCACTTACCCCAAGACTCAGCCCCCTGACACCAAGCCCAGTGGCATCCAGACACGCTGTTTTTCAGTGGTGCTTTCCAGAGTTTGATGACAGCCAACTATTTCCCACTGATGGATGAGAACCAAGTGGGAAACAGAGAATAGCCTGTGGTTATTTCATTTTGTTTACAACTATTTGAAACTCAATCCTACAAGACACGGTGACCCCCCAAAATAAAAATAAATATGGTTTTCTTAGTTGAACGCTGATGAATATCTGTTTGTGTCTAAAAGGATTTTTACTAAAAACAAGAGCTGGCACTGCTGGGGAGAAATAGGGATGCGTCTACACGGCTAGTGGGAACGTAAGTTAGTTCAGTCTCTGGAAAGCAGTGTGGGAATTTCTCAAAGAACCGAAAATTGAGCTTCCATATGATCCAGCAAGCCCTCTTCTGGGAATATACATAAATCATCACCAAAAAGATACCTGCACACGTGTTTACTGCAGAACTATTTACAATAGCAAAATCATGGAACCAACCCAGATGCCTACTGAAAGTGGGCTGGATAAAGAAAATGTTGTACAAATACACAGTGGAACATTACACAACCATAAAGAGCAAAATCATGGCCTTCCTAGCACCTTGGATGCAGCTGGAGACTATCATGCTAAGTGAACTATCAGAGAAACAAAGAACTGAATACCACCTAGCCTCACTCCTAAGCGGGCCTTGATCACTGGTCACATGAGCAAAATGTTGGTATTAACAGATGCCGGACACTGTTACAGGAGAAGGGGGGACACGTGGTAACACGATGGGTACCTGGTCCACTATTGGGTGAGAGAGGGCCAGCTAGGAGCCCAAGCTTCACCTGCGTGCAACCTACTTACGTAGTAAATCCCCACTTGTACCCTACAACTCTATAATTTTTTTTTTTTTTTTTTTGAGTTGGAGTCTTACTCTGTCACCCAGACAGGAGTGCAGTGGCCGCTCCCGGCTACCGCAGCCTCACCTGCTGGGCTCCGGCGATCCTTCCGCCTCAGCCTTCTGAGTAGCCAGAATTACAGGCACGTGCTACCACGCCTGGCTGATTTTTTTTATTTATTGTAGAGATGAGGGCTCGCCAAGTTGCCCAGGCAGGTCTCGAACCCGCGGGCTCAGGAATTTTTTTTTTTTAAGTCTGAGGAAAAAAGGATGTTGGCCGCCCTGGGCTTCAGTGAAAGAGAAGTTATTGTTTCTTAAATAGGGAATAGTGGAACTTGTAGGCACAGCCATCACCAGTGTGAGGTGCAGAGGCAGCCCATCTGAGCATAGGCCATCAGTAAAACCATGGGTGCTGGATCCCAGAAGGCTGTTGAATGAAATTCATCAAGAAGTGTCACCGTGTATCCATTTTCTATCTAACAGAGAGCTTGTTTTCCCATTTGGGTCCCCATCAAGAGCTTATCTTTCCGGGCAATTGGAAGAGAATATAATACCTTTCAGCATGGCGCCCTGTTGGACCCTGATTGCATCCAGGAACAGAGGCGTAGATGCAAGCAGAGAAGCAGGGCCATAGAGTGATGAAACAGTAGAAACCGTTCGCAGGTGAAGGAAAGTGTAGCCTCCCCAGCGCTGTGAAGCCTCCCCTGACCACCCTCGGCCGACAGGAGCTCTCCCTCTCCTGGGATCCCGCTGCCCAGAGGGTCACCCCAAAATAGCCATGAGCTCGTTAGAGGGGAACAGTTGGCCTGAACATCCCCCACGTGCCTGTGAGCTGCTCGCGCTCTGAACCCGGGGACCCAGTACAGCAGGAGGAGAGCATGGGCTTGGAGTCCCACAGCTCAGGGCTCAGCCCAGTTCCACCACGTGCACTCTGCGATGGCTGGCAAGGTACGTCACCCTGCCAGGCCTCCATCCCCGCTGGTTAGGGTGGGAATCGCGCGGTACTGCCTCGTAGAATGAAGGAAGTTAAACAAATGTATTTTGAAAGCATGTAGCACGATGCCTGGTCCATACCGAGCACTCAATAAACGTTTACCATTCATAAGAGGAGTGGCTGGGAGATCACTGAGTGTTTGTTATTGCTGTTTCTGCCGCCAGCAACTCACAGAGCATATCTGAAGGAGCAAACCTCCACCAGAATCAATGAAGATCACTCTTTAAGAAATAACTGAGAGCCGGGCTCGGTGGCTCAGCCTGTCATCCCAGCGCTTTGGGAGGCCGAGGCCAGAGGATTGCCTGAGCCCACGCATTCAAGACCCACCTGGGCAGCTTGGCAAGAACTCGTCTCTAAAATAAATCAAAAACTAGCCAGGTGTGGTAGCACACGCCTGTAGTTCCAGCTCCTGGGAAGGCTGAGGCGGAAGGATCGCCGAAGCCCAGCAGGTCGAGGCTGCGGGGGCCGGGAGCATGCCACTGCACTCCAGTCTGGGCGACAGAGTGAGACTCTGACTCAAAAAAAAAGAAATATTTGAGCAGCCCCAACCCTATCCCAAATGGGTACTTGGTGCTTTTTTTTTTCTTTTGTTGTGTGTGAGAAAGCAAGATTTATTGAAAGAACAAAAAAGCTCCCACAGTGGGAGGGGACCCTAGGGGGTTGCCCGACTTGGTGCAAATTACAAAAGGATTCCCACAAGACACTTTCCTACCATCTGCCAAAAAATCAGCACAGTAATTCCCCAGGTCCACAGTGCCTGGGAGCAGCCCCCTCTGCGAGGTATGTAGGGAGACTCACATCTGCACGTGGCCAGAGGCCACAGAGCGGCAGTTCAGAGTCAAGAAGCAAGGCGGGGAGGCTGGGGACTGAAGTCACAGCGGGTGGCCCTCCCAGGCAGGAGCCACGCTGGGCTGCAGAGAGGACAGGGCCATCAAGACAGGCCCTCTTAGCCCTGATGAAGATCAGCCCGCCTCTCTGCAGAAGATCTTTTGGTTATGGAATTTGGAGGGAATAAGGAAAAAGGGAACAGGCTGATCAGCCCATGTGTTAAGAATTTTCTTTTTTGTTTTTTTAAGATGTGGGGTACAATTCAGGGAATGGCATACAAACGTTGACTGTGCAGGTACCCTTGTGGATGAGGTGTGCCCCTTCTTCCCCTGGCAGTCTCCCTCAACTGCCAATCCCACCCCCCCCCCGGCAGTAAGAATTTTCTTACAGAATGTTTTGTACATCTCTCTCCTTAGGAAAACAGAAGCAGAGAATTCCTGATTCCAGCAAAGTGGTGAAATAAGCTAGCATAAAACCCTTCCACCACAAATACATACAGATTCTAGAGAAACCAATACTAAAAATACATATTTTATTCAACTACTTTATTTGTCGCCTAGGCTGAAGTGCAGTAGTACGATCACAGCTACTGCAGCCTCGACCTGCTAGGCTAAGGTGATCCTTCTGCCTCAGTCTTCCAAGTGGCTGGAACTACAGTCATGCACCACCATGCCCGGCTAATTTTTTTATTTATTGTAGAGACGGGTCTTACCAAGTTGCCCAGGATGGTCTCAAACCCCTGGACTTAGGCGATCCTCTCACCTCCGTCTCCCAAAGTGCTGGGATCATAGGCGTGAGCCACTGCACCCAGCTCGACTACTTTTTAAATGTTCCCCCTAAGGAGAAACCCATTTCCAAATGGGGCCGAAAAGAAAATACACCAAGGAGAGGTAATAACCACCCAGGAGAGGGACAAGTACCATACGCTGGTCTAATGAACAGAATGCTGAAAACACCACAGAATGGGGTGGTCAGCACGTCTTTCCTTTCTGTTCACATACCAAAACCTCTTTTTCTTTTTTAAGTCCCAGGTGTAAACAGAACTCAGTTTGGGGGATCAAAGGAGAAAGAATTGAAATAGGTCATCTGTAAGTTCCCGAGTTGGTTCAGCAGTCATTCTACAAACTGCCCACCTTCCAACCCTCCTAGTGGATTGTGACTTTAATGGTCACTACTTCTGCCAAAAGCAAAATAGAGAGCCAGGTACGCCATGAAGTTTAAAGACCCTCCTATCTAAAAATATGTCCACTGCTAGATCATGGGGGCCTGAAATTTCACCACCAAAGGTTCAGTGTTTGGAGTTAAGCATTTGGAAAGCAAAGAGGAGCCGGGCTCGGTGGCTCAGCCTGTAATCCCACACCTTGGGAGGCTGAGGTGAGTGGATTGCCTGAGCCCGCGGGTTCGAGACCTGCCTGGGCAGCGAGACCTCATCTCTACAATGAATCAAAAAATCAGCCGGGCGTGGTAGTGCATGCCTGTAATGGAAGGTTGAGGCGGAAGGATCGCCGGAGCCCAGCAGGTCGAGGCTGCGGTGGCCAGGAGCGGCCACTGCACTCCTGTCTGGGCGACAGAGTGAGACTCTGACTCAAAAAAAAAGAAAAGAAAAGAGGGAGAACAGAGGCAGGGGAGGGGCAGGTGTGACCTCCCTGCGGGATCTAGAGGCCCAGGAGTAGGAGGGAGGGTGCGTGAAGGTGACAGGAGGGCGCGGAAGGCCCATTCTGCAGGCTTTGGCCCTTGACCCAGGCCTGGGGTTCAGACACTCTTGGAAAAGCCTCGAAACGGAGCACCAGGAAGAGAGGTGTGAGGTCAAGGCCCAGAGTAAATCAGCAAAGGGAAAATTAAGAGGATCAATAAAAGAGTTTAATGAAACATAAACGGGTTCCGGGAGGGCTTAAATAAACTCATGGTCAATCCATAGCAGGTGGTTAAGTGGCATCCCAGACTCTCAGAGGTTGATGTTTGTGGAAAACAACCCTGCCCTCCTCCCAGGAGTCCGGGAATGGCGCCAGAGCCTGGATCCCTGGCTGTGGAAGCCAGGCCTGACCCGCAGGAGGGAAGGAGCGGAGGCTCTCTCGTTCGTTTGTCATTGAGGGTCCCTGATGGGAGCGAGGAGGCGGTCCCCAAAATATCGGCAGGCAACGCCTGTCATGGCCGGAGGGCACTGAGGATGCTGGGGTGAGGAGCAAAGCCAGAAAGCCCGTCTGGCTGCAGCCCTGACGGCAGGCGGCCGACAGCAGACGATGCCCTGGCACCTCGCCCCTGTCCCGGGCATCTCCACAGGGAGCCACCGTGCCACGTGGGAGCTCACATCACCCAGGAGTGCCAACTCGGGCCTCTCTCTGCCCCACCCCACTGGGCTCTGATGCCAGTGGCCCATGTGGGGAGGGGTGCCCCACACCCGTGTGGGGAAGGGGTACCCACGAGCAGGTACACTGGGGAGAGCACCAAACCCCCTGGCTTCAGTCTTCCCTGAGCCACCAAAGGCTTGCCCTCCCTGCCTCTACACCACCAGGACTCCCGATTCTCTGCAGAAGGGAGGGACCAGCCCCCACTCTGATGACTCCCTTCCTTTCTCCCTCTTTCCTGGAGAAGGGAGAGGCCGCCCACGTGCTACCGCCTGGCTAACGCGTTGCTTCTGGCTAACGCCCGGCCTTCCCTAAGGCAGCAAGCAAACCTCAGCCAACAAGCTTTCTCTCCTCGCCAGGGAGGACGTCCTGTGATCCGAGGCCCCGCCGTTGGGCTCTAAACCTGGAGCCACAGAAAAGGAGCCGCTGAGTACTCCCCCGTCACATTTTCCCACGGTAAGCTGTGCGGCCACAGAGGACATCTGTGCTTCTCCAGATGCCTCTCGTTTCCAAGAAAGCGGGAGCAGAGCCGGGCTCGGTGGCTCAGCCTGTCATCCCGTGCCTTTGGGAGGCCGAGGTGAGTGGATGGCCTGAGCCCGAGGGTTCGAGAGCCGCCTGGGCAACTTGGCGAGACCTCATCTCTACGATAAATCAAAAATCAGCCGGGCGTGGTAGTGCGTGGTAGTTCCAGCTACTCGGAAGGCTGAGGCGGAAGGATCGCCAGAGCCCAGCGGGTCGAGGCTGCGGTGGCCGGGAACGGCCACTGCACTCCAGTCTGGGTGACAGAGTGAGACTCCAACTCAAAAAAAAAAAAGAAAGAAAGCGGGAGCTGAGTCTGCCCAGACAGAGTGTGTTTCTCTCCTGAAGTCTCCAGGGTTGACTAGGAAACTCTGGGTACTCAGTGGAGTCCCCAGCTCCCGACACCCCTTCCCTGGGCTGTCTCGGTCAGGAGAGGGCATGGTCCAGAATCCTCCGCCAGGCTGTGGCTCTCATAGTAACCTTCTCTTTGTGATCAGCTCTGGGGACCTGGTCATTCCTCCACGCTCGCACCCAGGTCTCCATATCTGTGGCTGAGTTGCCTCTCCCCTTGGAGGTTGTCCTCGAGGCATTCCCAGCCTGAGAAGTGCTGTGCTTTTTGTTTGTTTTTCTGACTCCGGGTCTCACTCTGCCACCCAGGCTGGAGCACAGTGGCATGATCAAGGCTCACTGCAGCCTCAGCCTACTGAGCTCAACCCATCCTTCTGCTTCAGCCTCCCAAATTGCTGGGACACAAACGCACGCCACCACACTCGGCTGATTTAATTTTCGGTAGAGATGAGGTCTCACTATGTGACCCAGGCTGGTCTCGAACTCCTTGGCTCAAACAATCCTCCCTCCTCAGCCTCCCAAAGTGCTGGATTACAGGCATGAGCCACCACGCCCAGCTGAGAAGGTCCTTTTGATAACTTTCCTTGTCCCCAGCTTCTCTCCCTCCTGGCAACCCCCCAGCATCCGCCTCTGCCCCGTTCTCTCCTAGGCCCCAGCCCTGGCCTCACAGAGACCAGGCTCTCCCATCTCAGTCTAGGGTTATAAGCTGTCCGCGGTGACCATAAACACCCCCCAGCTTTTCAGAAAGTCCTGACAGGATCCCAGACAGAGTGGGGATACACGGAACACTCAGCCGAGCTATCTGCCAACCTGAAATTTCTTGTTTATATTAACTTGGCGGTAATTTCACTTTCTTTTTCTTTATTATAAAGACGTGGGGTACAATTCAGGGTTAGGCATACAAACATGGATCCTGCAGGTACCCTTGTGGATGAGGTGTGCCCCTCCCTCCCCTGGCAGTTTCCCTCAACTGCCAGTCCCACCCCCCTCCCCTGACAGTTTCCCACTACTGCCAAACTCTTTCTTATACCACCTAACCCCAGTAAGAATGGCCACCATTAATAAAGCAAACAACAACAGATGCTGGCGAGGATGCGGAGAGAAAGGAACACTTCTACACTGCTGTTGGGAATGCAGACTAGTGCAACCTCTTTGGAAGACAGTGTGGCGAATTCTGAAAGAACTAGAAATTGACCTTCCATATGACCCAGCAATTCCCCTCTTGGGAATATACCCGGAGGAACTCACATCATTTCACTGTGTAAGCCCCCGTCCCTTCAATGGTCCCAGAGGGGAAGTCTGTGGGAAGGAGGTTGAGGAGGAAGAAAGCTTGGTCTTCCCAAATATCGTGTCCTTGGCCCGTCTAATAATTTCTCAGCCACTTCTGGCTACACCAGTACAATTTCAGGCAAACTGAACACAGATGGATGTGGTTATGCTCAGCAACTGTCGGTTCAAAGCCCCATCTCAGAGCTGAGCACAGGGTGGCACCCGGGGCTGCCTGCCCTCTCTTTCCTCGCCTTTCGCTGCAGGGAACCAGGCAGAGGGAGCAGTGCGTCTGCCCCAGGGAGCTGCAGAAGGCAAACCTCTCTCCCAGCCACTGTGGGCCTCCCCCTCGGCCTTCAGTGATGCCTCGGAGGGCCCTGAAACATGGGCAGCAGCCTGTCTTGGTTTTCTGTTATGGAAGACGCACGTTGCTCCCTCTACCCCGGTGCCAAGGCACGGATAACCCAGAGAGGGGCTGCCAGTCTCCCCTCGCCCCTGCCAGCAGGTATGCTCCTCCCCTCCCTTCGGGGCAAGGACTCCTCACGAGGCAGCGCCCCACTACTCTCCTAGCTCACCTCCAGATCCTTTACGGTGGGGCACAGGAACCTTCAGGTGCCTTCCAGGCCCTGCCAGCACAAGGGATGCTGGCAGAAGGCTACCTGACCACCCTCTCAGGAGGGTGAGTCACACAAGGGGCCTCTGGACTGGCCCTGCCCCAGGGCACCTCTGCTTGGTCCCGGACGTGCCCCTGGATCTCATACCTCAAGCGCTATTCTCTGGAGCGCTCCCCCTCCACCCACGTGCACTGGTCTGGCTGAGACGGAGGGCAGTGCACAGTCCTCGCCCACAGGCAGGGAGAAGACAGGGACGTTCACTGCCTCTCTGCCCTGCTCCCTTCCTGTGATCAGACTGCTGGCCGAGGGCGGATGGGTGGCCGCCGTTCTGCAGGCCTGGTGAGTTGCCTCACACAGCAGCAGGTGGTGCTCCAGCTACTGGCCCAGAGGGCCCAATGCCTCCACGTCAAGGAAGGAGACCGGCAACTCGATGTCACTTATGACTCGATCGGGCTGGGAGAGGTGGCGCACATCTGCAGTCCCAGCTACCTGGGGGGCCGAGGTGGGAGGATCACTTGAGCCCAGGAGTTCGAGGCTATGGTGAGCTATGACCGCGCCACTGCACTCTAGTCTGGGCAACAGAGCAAGACCCCGTTTCTAAAAAAATTAAAAAGTTCTTGATTGCTTAATAAATAAATACAGCCACGCACCGCTTGACGATGGCAATACATTCTGAGAAATGTGTCGTCATGTCATCATAGTGTCCGTACACAAGCAGAGATGGGATAGCCTATGACACACACCTAGGCATATGGTCTCGCTTACTGCTCCAAGGTTACAAACTTATACAGCAAGTTACTGCACTGAATACCACAGGCAACTGTAACACAACGGTTAGTATTTATGTATCTAAACATACCTAAACATAGGGACAGTAGGCAAGGGTGTGGGGCTCACACCTGTAATCCCAGCAGTGTAGAAGGCTGAGGCAGGAGGATTGCTTGAGCCCAGAAGGTCAAGACTAACCTGGGCAACATAGCAAGACCCTGTCAGAAAGAAGAAAGAAAGAAAGAAAGAAAGACATCAAGAGAGAGAAGAAAAGAAGAGGTACAGTAAAAATACAGTATCAAATCTTATGGACCATCATCCTATACGCGGCCCTTCATTGCCCGTCACTAGCTGGCACATGACTTGAATTTTTGGCCCATTCAACCTGAAAATCCCCAACGCAGCACCTGCCTGGAAAAGATAACCAAATTTCTTTTTCCCAAAAAGAGCCACTAGGACACAAGATGCCAGGGCTCAGATGCCTCCATCCCTGTCAGACGCGAAAGGGAGCGGTGGGCCCAGCCCAGGAGTGGCACGGAGCCTGGCACGAGGGGGCTGGAGCCAGAGGATGGTCTGGGCCCGAGTTGTCACACAGCCTAAAGCCTAACTCACCACCCCTCCCATAGCCCCTCGCCTCCTTCCCCTGTCCTCCTGGACTCAAGGACAGAAAAGCCACTCACAAAACTTCAAGGACTTCTCACCCACCACGGAGCTGTAGGATAGGAGACAGCCGAGGGGGAGGGGTAATATGGACCAGCCTCCGAGGGAGGCTCCAGCTCCATCAGCTGTAAGGTGGAGAGAATAGAACCAGACGGTTGCAAGGACAGAGACCATCTCTCTTGATTACAGAGGGAGGTAGGGCCATCCAGAAAACAGGACTTCGTGGCAAGCTGACGGGTCTAGGCAGCGCACCCAGGCAGCCTCCACCCTGAGCAAGTCTAGGTACCCACTGCTCCTTGGTCCACCTCCAGCCGCCACCACGTGACCTGGCCCTGACTTGGAGAGGCGTCCCTCCCCCTGGAGGGCGGGGCAAGGGGCAGGAGCGTGGCCCGGGAGGGTGGGCAGGTTGGTTTCAGCCCACAGGGCCACAGGCAGCAACCAGCACACACATGGGGGGTCTCTAATTTCCACTTGCTTTCCAGGCTTTTATTTTCTTCCCTCTACCAGCAGCTTCTTATTTTCACGACCTCCCCGACAGACACCTGCTAACCTCTCTCCCCGTTTCTTAGCTCACATTCAAGCTGAAAGAATCTGATGAGTCCAGCCCAGCAGAATGTACCAGGCCGCGGTCATGGCTCACCCCGGACCAATCAGCTGTAGCAGGAAGGTCGCATGACAAAACACCCCGCCCATCCACCCTAGCCGGAGGGGTTGCTGTTCCCTGCTCAGAGGTGAGGGTCTGGTGGGCGCAGAGTGACATTCCCAGCACACCCGGCGGAAGTGCCCTTAGGTTCCACAGCCGTGGGGAGGTGGGAACTCTGGGGCTCCGTGCCTGGGGTGTGGCAGGTGTGGGTCACCGCCGGCTCTCACTCCCCTCACTTCCACTCCTCGCAGGGTGGGCCAACCTCAGGAGGGGTCCCTGCCCTCCCTGGACGAGAACCCTAAGGCACCCACCGCGGCCTGTCTTCCCCACGCAGGCCTCCCCAGACACAGATGTTCAGAGGCACTTGGAACCCTGAGCAGAGGCAGTGGCGAGACTGGCAGAGTGTGGGTAAGCGCAGCCTCTCCCGCTAGGGAGGAACAGATGGGTGGAGGCTTCTAGGGAAGAAAAGATGGAACGGAAGGAGGATGCAGCTGCCAACTCCGCCGGCTCTGTGCCTCCCAGGTACGAGGGGCTGAAAACCACGCCTGCCCGTCCACCAGAGAGGACCACTGGTTCCTGATTGTTCCCACTTCCTCTTCCCCATCTCCCTCCAGATCGCTCTCCTGCTCCAGCATGTTTCGGAGGCCTTCCCAGGTGTCAGCCCTCCCCGCTGGTGGCCGGGCCGTGAGGGGGCCCCGGGAGGGTCATGGAACCCCAAAGAGCAGGAAGCACAGAGGCAACACGCTCGCAGCGAGGGCAGAGGGCAGAGGCAGGACCATTTTTCTGGCTTTCCCAAAACTTAAGAGACTGGCTTTCTCTGGAAACGTGAACCTGCGTGTTCGCACATAAGCCCCAAGATACCACTTCGTTCCCCATGAAAGCAACAATGGGTGGAAGTTTCTGGAACTGTCTCCAGACCCCCAGTCAGGCCCGCGTACTAAAGTGGAATCCTCCAGCAAGTTACACAGCCTCACAGAGCCTCAGTGTCGTCATCTGTAAAATGGGGTGGCAGAAAAACCTAGCTCACAGAATCGGTGCGAGCTCTCAGCATGTATAGAACTTAGCACAGAAAGGGGCATTTGCCAAGCAGCCAGCAAATGACAATCGTTATCCACGTTAGCAGAGAGTGGCAAAGAGCCTTATCACCCTCCTGGTCTCTGGACGCGTCTGCCCAGTGTCTGGACCCCTCGGCAGTGACAGGGGAATAGGGCTGCTCCGCGGGGTAAGCTGTACGTGAAGCCGGACTGTTTTCTCATCTTTTTGGTTAAAATTCCAGGAAGCTGCAAAAAATAAGAAAAGCATTGCTTTATAGGACCGCGCTGCCCTTTCTGGTCCCTTCCTTTGCCCCAAGGAAACGTCTGATCTTTGAAAGCCAGGCTCTGTGCGGTTCTCCAATTCATTCCCTGCTTCCCCCGGCTCTGGGAAGTAGGTTTGCCATATATCTAAAGATTTCCATTTCTCTGTTGCTCTGCCTCTCCCTCCTCTGTATTTCATATTCCTCTCCTCTTTTCGCGTCTAGCTAAAATGAAGACTTAAGTCTTAACGTGTCTGACCCTTCACCTTCTCCGCGAAGCACCTGGGGGTGGAAACATCATAACCCAAGTGTCACTCAAGCCTGCATCAGACGTCACTCACGCAGCACCGAGCAGAGTCAGAAGCAGCCCGGACTCCAGACACAATCAGTAACAGGAAGCGCACGGCGAGGGAATGGCGACCGGTCTTATGGAGACGGAGGTGGCCACAGTGAATTCCATCACCCCCTGGCCTTTGTCTAAACCGAAAATCTCTCCATTAGCATCTCCATGCTGGGGGAAGGGAGTATTGCCTCTTCTTTAGGGCAAATGTGCCACCCAGTGGGCCAGGCGGACACCAGTGTATCACAGGCGGCATCTTCAGACCACGGCATGCCCTTAGCCAGTTCTCTTTAGCCAGGAAACGTTCCCCACCACCCCCGGGCCACTTTGCTTTCTGTGAGGGCAGCCTCCCAGCTTACCAGTCAAACTCCAGATACAGTCCTACCTGACCCACACTTTTGAGTCTGACTCTGTCACCAAAGCTGGAGTGCAGTGGCATGCTCGCAGCCGCTGCAGCCTCAACCTGCTGGGCTCGAGCGATCCTTCCGCCTCAGTCTTCCAAGTAGCTGGAATTGCAGGCACGCACCACCGTGCCCAGCTAATTTTTTGATTTATTATAGAGACGAGGTCTCGCCATGCTGCCCAGCCTGGTCTCGAACCCCTAGACTCAGGCAATCCTCTCGCCTCTGCCTCCCGATGTGCTGGGATTACAGGGGTGAGCCACGGCACCCAGACAACCCACACATTTACACAAAACTCCGCCACGTGTCCCACACAGGGTCTTTCACCCTCTGCAAGACCAGGAGGGAAAGGAAAGAAGCAAAGAGAGGCTTCTGGCAGCTGGTCTCAAATATCTCCAGGAGGTTCCTACCCTTGCAATTCCCCGCAGGCCCCGGTGGTCAGGAGGGAATGAAGGTGGTGGCTGGCCCCCCTGGGACTCCTGTGTCCCATCCGGGACCCCCTGCCTGTTGGCAGGCTAACTCGTGAAGTACCAGCACCTTGACAGTCACAGCACTGCTGTCCTCACCACCGTCGCCTTCATGGCCAGGGGGGTGGGGAATCCAGTACGCTGGAGGGTCCCCAGCCCTGACTCTTGTCAGGATCGACTCTGGAGTGGCCAGGCTCTGCGTGGGTGGCTGAAGGCCCCTCAGGAAGGTGGGGGGGAGCCCTGTGGCTACCTGAGGGCAACACAGCCGAGCGGATGGGCAGCAGGATGCAGCAGAGGAAGACCGTGGTCCCAGGACCGACCACAGAGGGCACGGGGAAGGCCTTATCCAAGATGGCTGCAAGGCTGAGGACTTTGCAAAGTCTAGCCTGGGTGATGCAGAATGGAAACGTATGCCTCCACCAGCTTCCCCAACTCCCGGTATGCCTGAATAAGAACCTTCTGGACTGAGCTGGGGGCAGGGAAAACAGACTGCCCTAAGGGCAGCAGAGCCAGCCAGCCACCAACACACAAGCAGAGCCATTTCATTTCTTCGCTCCGTGTTGTTCTGTCTCGTTGGCTTGCTTGCATTCGGTTTCCTTGCCCATTGGGGGCTTCCTCGTGAGCATCGTGTTCTCCTAAGGATTACGTGCTTCTGACGCTTAGGAAAAGGCCCTGAAGCGCGAGCCTGCTCTGGCTTCCGAGGCGTCACCGAGAGCAGCGATAGCCTCGGAGCCAGGTGGAATCATTTGTGTCTAGTGCCATCCTTTGGCCATTTCGAAGAAATGCAACTAACGGAGCTAAATGGTGTGCCTACTGGTCTCCGATGCTGGAAAGTCTCTTTCTTTACTTCTAGCTTAAGGAAGATGCCAGCCAACTTAGCAAAAAGTCTAAGCTGAAGATCATTTCAGAATGAAAAGACACTTTAAGACTTTCGAGAGACAGGAGGCTGGGCCAGGACCTGGTCTCCTATTCTAGAAAACACTGGAAAGTTTCTTGATGACTAGGATTCCACCAAGCAGCTCAATCTTCCTGTTGAGACAATACCTAGACGGCTTGTTGGCTTGTTTGTTTGTTTGTTTTTGAGTTGGGAGTCTCACTCTGTCACCCAGGACAAAGTGCAGTGGCACAATCACAGCTCACCACAGCCTCGACCTGGTGATCCTCCCCCATCAACCTCCCAAGAAGCCAAGACTACAGGTGCACACCACCATGCCCAGCTAATTTTTTGATATTTCGTGGAGACGAGATCTCGCCATGTTGCCTAGGCTGGTCTCGAACTCCTGGACTCAAGCTATCCTCCCACCTTGGCTTCCCAAACTGCTGGGATTACAGGCATAAGCCACCACACCTGATCCCCAGATACACAGTTTTACACGTGAAAATAACTCCCTGGTTTTCACCCTTAGAAGGGCTCATGGTCCACCTCTCCAGGCCAGCGCCCCCCGAGGCCTCTCACTCTGGTCCCTCACACAAACCACCCCTCACCATGCAGAGCTCCCTGCCTCAGGCTATCAGGTCGAAAAATCACATCTCCTCCAGGCTGGACACTCCTGTGTCCTAATAGACCCTGCTGTGACTGCAGGCATGTCTACATGTCCATATTGTCTCTGGGCACCTAATGCCCAGATGGAGTTTCTCCTGGAAAAGCCTCATCTCCCATGAGAACCATAAACTCAGACGCCAGACCTGGCGATGCCGCTCTAGGAGAACAACCTCCAGAGAAGCAGACACATGTGAAACGGTGCTGGCTTAAAGTCACTCCTAGTGTAAAATATCAGCAGTCATTGAAATGTCTCTCAACAAGGGAATAGTAAATACACTGTGACACAACAATGAATGAAAGACCAGATAGTCATTAAAACGATATGGAACGATCTCCAAGATACATGAAAAAAAGTGCACATGGTCTGCTAGCATACCCCAGCATGAATATAATAGAGATAAGTTTATGGATGGATCTCATATGCATATATTCACTTGTGTTAAATTAAGTTTAGCCCAAAGCCGCCCCCTTGCATATTTTGCATTCAACCTAGAGGTTTCTCTGGAAGCTTTCACATGGTGAACTATATATAACCTAACTGGATACATAAACGATTAACCTGCTCTTGTGTCAATCATTGAGTTTTGGCCAAAGGTGGCCAACTATTCCCACAAGGTTCAAATAAGGTAAACACTGAACTGTAACCAGTCCAGTTGTTTCCATTTTCTGTAGTCATGCTCCTTTTTCTGTCCATAAATCTTCTACCACGTGCCTGTGTGGAGTCTCTCTAAGTCTATCCTGGCTTGGTAAGCTGCCCGATTCGCGAATCATTCTTTGCTCAATTAAACTCTATTAAATTTAATTTGTCTTAGATTTTATTTCCTTTAACACGTGTATATACAAATATTTCTAGAGGGGTACACAAAAAATAATATTATTAGAGCCTTTGGGAAGGAACCAGGTGGCCATGGACTGGGATGAGAGGGAGACTTTTGTATCTTTTTATTTTAAATCAGTGTATTTACTTTAGAAAAAGTATATAAAGAAAAAAAAAGATGCCCTCTGTCACCTAGAGGCTGGCTAGGTGGCTGGAATGAGAGGTGCCATGATGGACCATAAGCAGAAAATGAGTGCGATACATTTTGTAAATAGATCAGCAAATTGTGTGGACTTCTCTATATTTTCCCCTTTTGTTATTCCAGGACATTTAGTAAAGGACGGTTGGAACTTTTCAGGCTTGTGCCAGTTATGCTGTAAGACCGAGCTCTCACAATACCAAAAGCGCTAAGATGTGTGTCCTGCCTTCAAGAAGTTCCCAGTTTCCCAAGGTCAACAGACAACGATAAAACCTTGCAAGAATTGGTTTGGGTCATCTGTAGCTGTGGAACAGACCACCACACAACTTGATGGCTTAAAACAATAATTTGTTATTATCCCCTCAGCTCTGTGAGCTAACCAAGGCTGGTCCTTGGGCTCTGTCATATGGTTGCAGTCTGAAGTGGCTGGAGTAGGAGTCTTCTGAAGGCTCACCTGGGCTGCACAACAAAGATGACTTCTTCACTCCCAGGACTGACTCTGCAGCCAGTCGCTGGCCCTGTGCCTTCCTCCATGAGGCCTCTCCACATGGCTGATGTCCTCACAACATGGCTGTCATCAGTGGTAGCTCCTTCTTTCAAAAGCTGCAGGGCTTCTTATACCCTAACCTCAGAAGCCATGCAGAGTCTCTTCTGTTGCATAATTTTGGTTAAAATTGCATCACAGGTCTAGCCCCGTGGGATGCAGGGTTCATTAGGAAGTCATCTTTAGAGAATGACTGTCACAGGCCCAGGGTGCAAAAGAAGTCCAGACTTGACCCTGACTGACCGTCTGTCCCAGACTTTGTTCCAGAGGAGCATTCTCATGCTTTTCTTTTGTTATTTCAAGAGACAGGGTCTTACTCTGTCGACCAAGCTGGAGTGCAATAGCATGGTCATAGCTCACTGCAGCCATGACCTCCTGAGCTCAAGGAATCCTCCCACCTCAGTCTCCCAAGTAGCTGGGACGATAGGCACATACCACTGCACCGGACTCTCTTTTCATGCTTTTGAAGTTATTATTCATGACTTAAATTTCTAGTCTACAAAGATGAGGAAGCCAGTCACAAAGATTGTAAACCTTGTTTGTTTGTTGTTGTTTTAACTGAATTAAAAAGACCTCTGCTCCCGTTCCAAACACACACACACACACACACACACACACACACACACACACACACACACACCTTGGAACCAGTTTCATGTAACTCAAAACTGACAAGCAGGCCGGGCATGGTGGTTTATACCTGTAATCCCAGAACTTTGGGCGGCAGAGGCAAGAGGATTCCTGATCCCAGAAGTTCAAGACCAGACTGGGCAACTTAGATGTTGTTTCCATAACAATCAAAAGAATTAGCCAGGTATGGTGGTGCATATCTGCGGTTCCGGCTACTTGGAAGGTTCGGGTGGAAGGATCACCTATACCCAGCAGGTCAAGACTGCAGCCGCCATGAGAATGCCACTTGCACCCCAGCCTATGTGATAGAGTAAGACTTTGACTCAGAAAAAAAAACTGAAAAACTTATGAAATATTAAGGGAGAATCAAAGAAGTCCCCTAAATTGTCATGCAGGGGGACTTTGGGTATCAAAGCCACTCACTCTTCTCTCTACAAACACACACACACACACACACACACACACACACACACACACACACACACACACACACAAAAACAAGATCCTACTGGGTTCTTGCTCTGCCCAAAAATTGGACCCAAATAATCAAGAAGGTTATTTTTTAAATCTTTACATCATCTAGATGCAAAGAGACTAGAATATCTTACAGAACTAATAAAAATAACATCTTTTGAACATGGCTTAATGGAATGAAGAGGTGTTCACAATATAGTGTTAACTGCAAAAAAGAAAAGTAAAAAACCATCCACAGCATTTATACATGCAGAAAAAAAAGATTAGTGTGAAATACACTGAAAATATTAATAGTGAATCTCTCTAGTAGTAAGATTGTGGGAAACTTTTATTTTTCTTTATTTGTATGGAGATCACTTTTGTCAGAGAAGTCATGCCGCTTTCACGGCCCCAAGCCTCGACCGCGGCTTTCCGGCGATCTCGCCTCACCTCCAGGTGCGGAAACAGGATGCACTACCATGCCCGGCTGATTTTTTTTTGATTTATTGTAGAGATGAGGTCTCGCTGCCCAGGCGGGTCTCGAACCCGCGGGCTCAGGCAATCCACTCACCTCAGCCTCCCAAAGGCGCGGGATTACAGGCTGAGCCACCGAGCCCGGCTGTGTGGGAAACTTTTATTCTTAATTTACTTCAATATTTTGTACATGAACAGAGAATCCTTTTATGGCCAGGAGAAAGTTCCATACACGCATCTGTATCTACTTTGGTCTCTCCAAATCTGCTTCTCCATTCCCGCGGCAGAACTTCCCTCGTGACTGCAGTCTCAGCCATCCACCTGACCAGGGGTTGCTGGGACGGCAAGCAGGATGTCCCAAAGACCTCCCTCAGCCCAGGCGTGAACAATCGTCTCTATGTGGATTCAGCTCTGCTTCTGGATGTTGACATGAAGGGGCCAGTTAACATTTGAGCTGATTGGGGGGGGGCTGGGGTGAGGGCTTGGTGAGGGGAGGGGAGCGGTGAAGGCGGTAGTTTGAACAGAGACATTTGACTGCTAAGAACAAAGCCGAAGGGAAGCCAGGCAACAGAAACCTCCCTTAGGAAACGTTCTGCGTCTATTCCCACCCCCACCCTCCGGCTCAAAGCTTGTGCACCCCTGGCCCCTGAGCCCACAGCTGGCCTCTGGTATTGTCACCATCTTCACCATCATCACCCCTCCACCTAGGATATCAGGCATGGTCTCCTTTTCATCCTCTTAACAACTGGTGACACAGGGAGTAGTAGCTTCACTTTGGAGACGAGAAAACTGAAGATAATGGAAGTTGAGTGACTGCCCTGAAGTAACTTTCCTTAGGTCAAGCAGCAAAGTAGTCAAATGCATCAACTGCTATCTGCCTGTGCCGTTTTCTGGCCGTGTGACTTTGGGCCTATGCCTCAGTCTCCCCGTTGGTTAAACAGAGACAATAATATTACCTCCCTATGTTAGTTTCCTATAGCTTCTGTAACAGATCACTACAAATTTCCCTTCATAAAGCCACACATTTATTTTTTTAGAGCTCTAAAATTCAGAAGTCCAAAAATCGCCTTGTAGAGCTAAAATCAAGGCATCAGCAGGACTGATTCCTTCTAGAAGCTCCAGGGGGACATCTGATCTCCTGCTTCTGGTCTTTGAAGCTGCTCCTGCCCCTTCCTCTATCTTCAAAGCCAGCGTCTTCTCTTCTCCTTGGTTTCGGCCCTCTCTCTAAGAAAGGACCCCTGTGATTACATCCAGGATAATCTCTCCACCTTGAGATTCAATCACATCTGCGAAATCCCGTTAGCCATCTAAGGTAACACAGTCACAAATTCCAGGGATGAGGGCGTGAACCTCTTTAGGGAATCATTATTCAACCTGAGAAGCATGTTAAAAGCGTAAATGAGTTAATATGCAGAGAGTGCTAGAATACCATCTGGCATAAAATAAGCGTTAGCTGTTGTGATTAATAAAGGTCACACACACACACTGGTGTAGCTAAAATTGGCTACATGCCAGAAAGAAACCATGAATTCCCATAGTGGGTTGGAAAAATCCCAGAAGAGGGGGAATCTTGCCTGGTTCTGTCACAGACCCAGCAGCGTCTGTCTGGACACCTCACTTAGGAAGTTCCGGAGTTCACCTAGTCAGCTGGTTTGACCTCAACCAAGACGAGAGCACAAATTACCGCATATGATCTTTGAATGACAGAAGAAGCTGAACTCCTCACTTCTACCGGGGTCCTGTTGTTTCTGAGAAGCAAAAAGGAAACTGAGCTGTAAACATAAATTGAACCACAAGTCACGTCCTTAAGCTTTAAGGGCAAGGCAGGGAGGTTCTGCTATCTTTTGAAAGGACAAGTGGGCTCTCGTTAATATCTTCCCATCGCTTGGCATTTCTGATGGCTCTGACATTCTAAAAAGAATTGAATCAGAGCCTTAGAAAATATACTATGTCCTATTCGGTTGACAGCCTGGTGAGATGGAAGGAAAGAAGTGACACCACCAGACCTGGACTCCAGGCCAGGCTACCAACCAGCACCTGCCACCCACAAGAGCGGGCCTCTCCCCTCTCCGGGCCTCAGTTGCCTTACCACTCAAACGAAGGGAGAGAGAGGCCCCAAGTTCTGACATCAGATCGTCTGTTGATTCATTCCCTCTGGAATTCCCTCCCCTTCTCCTACTCGTTCTTTTTGCACTAGAGCATCAACAGTTTCATCTTTTTCCTTCCCTCAAGGGAGATCCTTAATCTGAAATCATTCATGATTTCTAATTTGTCCAGAGTTTAGCTGCCTAGAGTAGATAGTGGGGGAAGCACGGATTCAAGTGCTGGCTCTGTCATTTACTAGCTACGTGACCTTGAGCAAACTGCTTAACCTCTCTGTTTATCCAACCCTAAAATCAGATAATCTCTGCTCACAGGAATGTTATGAGGCTCAAGTAAGATGATGCATACAGAGCGTTTAGAATAGTCTCTCTTGTATAGAAAGTGTCCACTAAACACTGGCATTAACCATTATTATTATTAGTGGTGCTATTATTTCTCTTCTTTAGTGGATCTCCTAAATTTCATATTGTTAATTTTAATAAAGGTATTTTGAAAATACCATTTTAGCCGGGGTCAGTGGCTCAGCACTTTGGGAGGCCAAGGCGAGGGGATTGCCTGAGCCCACGGGTTCGAGACCCACCCAGGCAACTTGGCGAGACCTCGTCTCTACAATAAATCAAAAAAATTAGCCAGGTGTGGTAGCACGTGCCTGTAGTTTCAGCTACTTGGAAGGCTGAGGTGGAAGGGTCACCAGAGCCCAGCAGGTTGAGGCTGCGGTGGCTGGGAACATGCCACTGCACTCCAGTCTGGGTGACAGAGTGAGACTCCCACTCAAAAAGAAAGAAAAGAAAATTCCATTTTAGGACTAAAAAAAATCTTTCTTCCTAATGTCCCTCTCCCAGGAAGAAAGAAGGAAGAGGAGGGAGGAAGGAAGGGGAGGAGTGATAATAAGACACAGGAAGAAAATTCAGACACTTACTGCCACCAAATAGCCCAAGATCAAAGGGATTTAAATGCAGGGAAAGAAAAGTACCATTAAAAGCTATAATTGCCAGGCTGGGTGGCTCAGCCTGTCATCCAGCTCTTTGGGAGGCTGAGGTGAGTGGATTGCCTGAGCCCACGGCTTTGAGACCCGCCTGGGCAACTTGGCGAGACCTCATCTCTACAATAAATCAAAAATTAGGCGTGGGAGCACGCGCCTGTAGTTCCAGCTACTGGGAAGGCTGAGGTGGAAGGATCACCGGAGCCCAGCAGGTCGAGGCTGCAGTGACTGGGAGCGGCCACTGCACTCCAGTCTGGGCGACAGAGTGAGACTCCAACCCCCCCCAAAAAAACCTATAATTGTTGGCTTTCAAGAAATTATATCCATTGGAAAAGGAGTGTGAAAGACTCAAAAGATCTATACTTGCTATGAAAGAAACGTTTACTGTATGAATTCCTACCTCACATTCACTGTATTTTATAAATCCCTACCTCAAACCCCATAAGACTAGGCATATGTAAGGTGCCTAACTGTGACCGTAAAGTTACAAAATGTTTACAGTGTTTGTACTTAGAACTTTGTTAAGTTTTTGTTTGTCCCATAATAACCATGTTAAATGAAATAACCGGTTTCTTCTGCTTCTGCAACTGCTGCTGGCAGTGTGTGTGAATGTTGAGCAATAAGCCCCTCCTGGACATTCCTTTGCTTAAATTATGGTAGGCTCTGTGGCGCCAGTCACTCTTCTGATGGGCTCTGTGTTGTTTCAAACCTGCTCGTACGCCAAAGCTGACTGTAAACCGCAGCTTATCTAACATTCCAGGAGGCTTAACTACCTCCACTCTGCCCGTTTGGCCGTTAGTAGTCAATCACGGGCAGCTGAGCCCGCGCCTGTGCAAATCAAAAATGAACCAACCAATCTCAAGCTCTCCTGTCCCCTGACATCACCGCGGACCTAATTAAGAACTAATTATGCAAGGTCCGTGGATTTCGTTTTCTACGTCATGCCTTCTTCTAATTGGATAACGTCTCAAGCCTAGGAAAAACCGGTCATGCCCAGTCCCTCCCTCGTAACTGTGTATATAAACTACTTGCTCTGCTAGGTCGGGGCTCTCATTCTCGAGCCGCTGTGTCGGTTTCAGTTTGTGAGCCCAGACTCAAGCCTGAATAAAGACCCTCGTGTGTTCGCATCGGAGCTGGCTCTTTGGTGGTCTCTCGGATTTAGGACTTTGGGGTCTAACAGAGTGTTGAACTTGTGCCTTCTTTGGAGAAAAATAAACAAGTCCCTAGAGAGTTGGGAGATGATTTTACATAAAAATCAGGTTTGTTAAATGTCAGAATGATAATGAGAATATTGGATTCCATTCTGCAAGTATGTCAGCAACTGACTAGAAGATTTTCACTCAACTTGCTGATGGTGAATTCGGCTACAGTTGAAACGGCCGGAAAAAAACCCAAGTCCATGACGGCCGCTGGCTGGCAGCAAACCAAGCAGCAAAATGATGTCACCCATCCCACAGTGACCAGCCTCAAGTCCCTGCCCAGCTTCTGGTTACCTCTTCTGGCTCCTCTTAGACGGCACCTGCCTTCCTCACAGGGGACAATTGTGATCAAATCCATGCTGAAGATAGTCCCTCTCCAGAAGTATTTGCATTTTATGGGTCTTTGTTTAATTTTAAAGCTAAGACATGGTTATTTTAAAGAGTTTGAGAAAAAGAACATTTTTATTTTAATCACTTGCCTCTCCCAGCCCAATCCCATGAGCCCAAGAGAAACTGAAGTAAATATTTCAGAACTAGGAAAATACTTCTTTATTGCAAAGAATATCTGTTTCAACCCAACAGATCACAGCAAACATTCTAATCAGCATTTCCCCAGGTGTGCCCTAGACTGTCTTAGCCCATGTGTGCTGCTATACAGGAACACCTGTGGCGGGGTCATTTGCAGAAAAGAGAGTTCATTTGGCTCGCGGTTCTGCAGGCTGAACAGGAGGGGCATTGGCATCTGTTTCTGGTGAGGGCCTCAGACCGCTTCCACTCATGGTGGAAGGTGAAGAGGGCGCAGGGATGTCACGTGGTGAGATGGGTGGGAAGAGGGAGAGGAGGTGCCAGGGTCTTTCTAACAGTCAGTTCTCGTGTGAACTAACAGAATGAAAATTCACTCTTTACTGTGAGGGTGGCACCAAGCCATTCGTGAGGGATCTGCCCCCACCACCCAAACATCTCCCGCGAGGCCCCACCTCCAACGACGGGGATCACATCCAAATTACATCAACAGCCGAGGCATGAGAGGCTCTACCAAAAAAGGGAAGAGGCGGGACGGGTCCTTACCTGCCGCCGTCTCCTGGAGGTGCACATGAGCCCTGTCCTACCTGAGACTCAGAAACTGAACAATGTCTTCAATTTTTGTTTTAATTTCGTTTAACCAAGCATCACCCAAAATGTCCAGGAAACCTAGATTCCCATGAAACACACCTTAGGAAACACTACACTCTGGTTAAAACTAGAAGCAATATGAGCTCTCTCTAATGACTGTCAAATATCCTTTTTCTAGATTTTTTTTTTTTTTAGCCGATACTATAAATACATGAAAGAGAAATAGGCCAGGCGCGATGGCTCAGCCTGTCATCTCAGCACTTTGGGAGGCCGAGGTGAGAGGATTGCCTGAGCCCAGGGATTTGAGACCAGCCGGGGCAACTTGGTGAGACCTTGTCTCTACAATAAATCACAAAAACTAGCCAGGTGTGGTGGCATGCATCTGTAGTTCCAAATACTTAGAAGGCTGAGACAAAAGGATCGCCTTAGCCCAAGAGGTCAAGGCTGTGGTGGCCATGAGCATGCCACTGCACTCCAGCCTGGGTGACAAGAGTGAGACTCCAACTCAAAAAAAGAGAGATAGAGAGAGAAATAAGAACTGGAAACGTTAGAATGGCAGAGGGAAGAATGCATTGTTGACTGACGTTTTCTTTACCTACAATTACAAAGGAATAAATTCTAAAACTATTAGCATTAGTAGGGATTCAGCAGTGTAGCTAGGAAACAAGTTAAATTTTCAAAATAATTTGCCACAGCTTTGCAATCATCAATTAGAAAAGTTAAGATATTTCATCACAATAACTATTTTTAAAAATTATCTAAATTCAGGCGCGGTGGCTCAAGCCTGTAATCCTAGCACTTTGGGAGGCTGAGGCAAGAACACCTGAGCTCAGGAGTTCAAGACCAGCCTTGGAAACTTGGCGAGACCTCATCTCTACAAGAAATCAAAAAAATTAGTGCAATGTGGTAGCGTGCACCTGTAGTTCCAGCTACTTGGAAGGTTAAGGTGGAAGGAGCGCCTGAGCCCAGCAGGTCAAGGCTGCTGTGGCCATGAGTGTGCCATTGCACTCACACAGAGTGATACTCCAACTCAAAAGAAAAATTATCTAGATATAGTTTTAATGAAAAAAGCTAACATTTCCACTAGAAAGATGAGACTTTGCAATGTATAATGTTCACAGAGGACGTGTAATGCTAAAATAAAGGAAACAAAAACGGTGTGAATTTAATGCAGCACCAAAAGACATCTTGGAGCTACAGTATTTCCCTTAAAAAACGTTGCACCTCTCCTTCCAGTCTCCCTGTTTACTTATGAGAACTCTTTCATCACTTCTTTACAGGCAATGCCTCATCTCTCCTGATGCTTTCAAGAGTTTTCTTTGTCCTTAGTCTTTGTCTTTAGTTTTTGGTTAATGATTCTGGTGTGGATTTCTTTGGGTTTACCCTGTTTGAGATTCACTCAGGTTCTGGAATCTGTTGGTTTATGTCATTTGCCAAACTTGGGAAGTTTTCAACTATCACGTCTCCAAATCTTTCTTAAGTCCACACTTTCTCACCTCCTGGAATTCCAATAATGCAAACACTAGATCTTTTATTATTGTCCTACTGGTCCCTGAGGCTCTTGTTATTTCTTTTCTTTCTTTGTTTCTTTCTTTCTTGAGTCAGATTCTCACTGTTACTCAGGCTGGAGTGCAGTGGCACGTTCACGGCCACTACAGCCTCAACCTGCTGTAGACGATCCTTCCGCTTCAGCCTTCCAAGTAGCTGGGACTACAGGTGCATACCACCATGCCTGGCTAGTTTTTTTATTTATGTAGAGATGAGGACTCGCCAAGTTGCCCAGGCTGTTCTTGAACTCCTGAGATCAGGCAATCCTCTCGCCTCCACCTTCCAAAGTGCTGAGATTAAAGGTGTGAACTGCCACGCCTGGCCTCTTGTTATTTCTTTCAGTCTGTTTTCTTCCTGTTGCTCATATCAGGTAATCTGTTTTTTTGGTTTTTTTGGCTTTTGGTTTTTTGTTTTGTTTTGTTTTTTTGTCTTGCCCTATTGCCCAGGCTGGAATGCAGTCTTGTGATCATAGCTCACTGCAGACTTGAATTCCTGGGCTAAAGCAATCCTTCTGCCTCAGCCTCCCAAGTACCTGGGAATACAGCCAGCACTCTTGGCTAATTTTTAAAATGTATTTGTACAGATGGTCTTACTATGTCGCCTAAGCTGGTCACAAATGTCTGGCCTCAAGCAATCCCACCTCAGCCTCCCAAAGTGCTGGGATTAAAGGTGTGAGCCACCATGCCTCACCAGATTAGAAAATTTCTGTTGTTCTTTCTTCAAGTTCACTGACTCTTACCTCTGTTTTATTCATTCTGCTATTGAATGTAACCACTGAGTTTTTATTTCAGTTATTATATTTTTCAGTTCTAAAATTTCCTTTTCCTTATATCTTCAACTTCCTTTCTTTTCAAAACATTTATGCTTATTTGTTGCAGCATTTTAGTGGTGTTCACTTTACAGTCTGATTTCTGTATCATCTCTGTGTTGTTGTCCACTAATCCAAATTGAGATTTTCCTATTCTTGGTAGAACCAGGTACTTGAGAAGTGATTTTAATTGTATCCTGGACATGTGGGGTATTATGTTACAAGACTATGGATCTACTTAATGTTTTTCTTTTTCTTTTTCTTCCTTTTTTTTTTTGGCAGCAGTCTCCCTGTTGAAGTATGGAATGCAAGTCTAAGTAGGAGCAAATCTCAGCTCCCAGTTAAGCCTCACACCTCCTGCAGAAGCAGAGCACACTTGAACCACCTCACTGCTACCAGGTTCAGGTGGAAGCTCACTACTTCCAGGTGGGACCAGAAATCCAGCTCCTCACTCAGCCCCCCAACACCATAGGGTTGAAGTAGACACAGGAACAGTTTCTGTTTTTATTTTTTTGTTTTTGTTTTCTGTGTTTGGGTGGAATAGGGTGAGTAGGATCTTCTAGGCTGCCCACTTCTTTGTCCTTTAGCTAGAGCTAACAGAATTTTCTTGGGGTTTTTTAAATCTGTGCCTCTTGATGGTTTCAGGTTGCCACTTCCCCAGCTCCCCATCTGGAATCTATGGGAGGCAAAAAGAAAGCCCAGAGAGTTCACCACCCTGACCTTCTTCAGGTTCTAAGATCACTCACCAGTCTGCCTGGCCAAGCTACAAAGCACTACAGAGACACTCGTGCAAACAGAGAGCAGAGCACCCAAGAGAGGAAAACCAGCACCCTGGTGGAGTTGGCGGGCGTGGGGGGATCCCCACCACCGCGCTGGATCACATCCTGGAGTGAATATTGGAAAGAAGACTTAATTCCAAACCATCTTCCAGACCTCTCCTTTCTGCCTTTGTAGATGATTCTTGCTCCACTGAACCACAGATACCCAAAATAGTGATGCATTTGGGCGAATGCCATACACACACACACACACACACACACACACACACACACACACACACACAAACTACCTTAAACAAAGAAGGAATGATGCGTGTCATGTGGCAAGTAGTTACCCAGAGCTAGTGCTCAAAAGTGTTCTCAAGTCTCCCCACCCCCACCTCTCCCACCCCTGCTTCCTCCTCTGTCCCTGCTCTGTCAGCCCTAACGTCTGGTCATCAACATCCAGGTCACCAATGGCTGCCGTGCTCTCATCCCAGACAGGAAGACGCAGACAGCAAGGGGCCAAAGGTTGCGCTAGTTAGACTGTCCCTTTCCAAAATTTTCCCAGAAGTGCCACCAGGTGACTTCAACTCCTCCCTGTTGGCCAGAATGATGTTTCATGGCCACCCCCTTCTGCAAGGGAGTCTGGGAAGAGGAGCATTTTTAACTGGGCTCACTGCTTCCCAGATGAGATCAGGTTTCTGTGGCAAAAGGAGAAAGGGGAGTGGCTATGGCGTAAGCCACCAGCAGTCCCTTCCGCAGCTGACGTGATGAAGACGCTGCTGCTCCAGGGGCAGGTAGGAGAAGTTCCCCGGAAGAATGCCGGGTGCCTGGAGAGCACTGGGATCCTCATCTGGGAAGGAAGCCACGCCTGTGCTCGGGTGACAGCTGACATCTCTCCATTAGAGGGAGGAGGGGTTGCTTCTCATCATCAGGAGGAAGCACTTGGAACCCCCAGAGGCAAAGAGGGAAGGGGTGAGGCCAGCAGCAGCCTTTAGGGAGCAAAGGAGACAGAGAAGAAAAGGTGTGAGGCTGGATGATAGTAGAGCCAAACATCGGTGACTAAAACTTGAAAAAAGAAAAGGCGCGTGGCAGAAGCGCCACGGTAGGCCCCTGGGAAATACCCAGAGAAGAAGCAAAGGTCAAGGAGACTGCATGGCCAGCCCCTCCTCCTCTGCCTTGTGGGCCTGCAAAGGCCACATCGCTCATTGTGTGGGCCAAGGTGTGGACCCCAAAATCCATAGGTTGAAATCCTAATGCCCAGTGTCCCAGAATGGGACTGTCTTTAGAGACAGTTTTTAGAGAGTTAAAACGAAGCCACTAGGGTGGGCCCTAACCAACATGACTGGTATCCCTATAAGAAGGGGAAATTAGGAAAGGGAATTATTACTACTACTAGACACCCACAGAGGAGAGGCCATGGAGACACTGGGAAGACAGCCATCTGCAAGTCAAGGAGAGAGGCCTCAGAAGAAGCAACCTGCCATCACCTTGCTCTTGGACACCAGCCTCCAGCACTGTGAAAAAGCACATTTTTGTGGTCTAAACCACCATTCTGTGGCATGTCCCCGCAGACGAATACACTCATGCGTGTTTTATAGGCAGGGTGGGAGTCAGAGGAGGTTAGGGTCCTCTGAAGAGGCACTGGGTTCCACGTCAGATGCACGGGTGGCTGCACAGAGATTGCTCAGAGTCAAACCCAAGAGCTTGAAATTAAAGAGCAAGAACCTCTGGGAGCTGAGCACACGCCTGTAATTTCAACACTTTGGGAGGTGGAGGCGACGGGATTGTCTGAGATCAGGGGTTCGAGACCAGCCTGGGCAACATGGCGAGACCTCGTCTCTGCGACAAGTCAAAAAATTATCTGGGCGTGGTGGTGCATGCCTGAGTTTCCAGCTACATGGAAGGCTGAGGCAGAAAGATTGCCTGAGCTCAGTAGGTCAAGGCTGCGGTGCCCATGAGTGAGATTCGGACTCCAAAAAAAGAAAAAAAGAAAAAAGAATCCCTGGGAATCTGTAGAAATGAAGAGACTGTGTTGGGATTTCAAAGATGAGAGGCTGAGGAGAGACCAAGGGGTCTGAGGGTCCCCGCTGACATCCAGGTTTCACAGGGGAGGCACACTGGCTGGAAAGAGATGGGGTTTCTTTCTGAAGTCTCTCTTCCACTGACACCTGGCCTGGACGAGAGGAAGCCAGCTCATTTGGAGGGGTGGCCCCAAATTTACCCTCCGAGGGCACCTCTGTCTGTCCTCAAAGAGACTCTTCCAAAGATCAGCTCATGGCCAACCACCCTGGTGGAAAATGACTCCACAAGTCCTCCCGTCCCCAACTACACTCCCCATGCTCCTGCTTATGTATTATTATTATTATCATTGTCCTCAACCTTATTCCTTATTATTCCTTATTCCACATAGAAGTCACCACCGGGCACACTACACATCGACATATTGACTGCTGACTGTTTATCTCCATCCACTTGAAGCTCCATGAGGACATGAATCGTATGTGTTTTGTTCACTACCATATTCCCAGTTCCTAGGGAATACATAGTAGATACTCAGTAAATATGTCAAGTAAACCAATGACATTCATTCCCAACACAGTATTAGCTGGAAACCGATAAAATCTCCATGCTCTGTCCCTAAAGTAACTGCCTTTTAATATAGGAACTCGAGAGTCCTGAGTAACTTGAGGATTCAAATTAATTGAGTTTTTAAATGACGGAATCGCAGACAAATTGACAGACTCAGGTGGGAGATATTTGGAAGCAGACAGAACTTCCCGGCCCTCTTCCAGTCAAGCCACGGACTCAGTTACTTGTCCCCATGAGATGGACCCCAGCGGGGACACACATGGGAAGACGAGAAGCTGGGGGAAAGTGGGGAGCCCAGGCTCAGGTTCCCTGACAGGGCCCCACTGTGCTGTTCCTTCCGGGATCACTAGCCCAGTCCCAGCCCCTGAGTGCACAGAATGCAAGGCCGTGCATTTTGAGTGGCAGAGACGTCATTCTGGGGGAGTTTATGGCGTTATTAATATGGAAATATGCAGTGGTGCCACGGCAAGCGGCTCGCCCCTTTATTAATAACGGTTATTCACAGTCCAGGAGTCAAAGGCATTTCTGCTTGGGTGCTCATTAAAACTGGTCTCATAAAGAATGGGAGAAAGGCAATAAATCAGCCATGGATCCAACCATCCCGTGTCTGGGATCTGCACCACCAGAAGGCGGGTGACAACTGGAAAGCACAGCCTCAAATCTCACGGAGCAGGTGCTGGACAGATACTCCACTACCATCACCTGTGTGCCACCTAGTCCCAGCCCGCTCTGGGCGGGAGCTCTCGGTTCTAGAGTCACCTGTGGTCTTCAGATGCTCTCCAGTGACCACGGGCGAGGAGACAGAGGGAAAGTCTGGAGTCACCCTGAGAGACCCAAGAGATTCAAAAAAAACTCTAAGAGAACTATTACTATATGAATTTCTACCCCACGTTCACTGTATTTGTTTGCAGTGTTTGTACTTAGAACTTTGTTAAGTTTAATTTTTGTTTGTCTCATAAAATAACCGATTGCTTCCGCAACTGCTGCTAGCAGTGTGTGAATGTTAAGCAATAAGCCCCTCCCTGACATTCCTTTGCTTAGATAACAGTAGACTGGTGGCACCAGCCACTGCCCCCCCCCGTAGGCTCTGCGTTGTTCCAAACCTGCCTGCCTGCTTGCTAAACCTAGCTTATCTAACATTCCACCCTGCCCGTTTAGCAGCTCCCCGTTAATCACAGGTAGCTGAGCTAGAGCCTGCGCAGACCAGAAAATAAAACCTACCAATCCCAAGTGCCCCCGTACCCATTAGGAGAAATTACCCAATCATGTAAAAACAAATTTAAAGTTCTTTCCCCTCCCTCTGTAATTGTGCATAAAAACTGCTTGCCATACTGGATCAGGGCTCTCTCGTCCCTGAAGTCGCTGTGTCGGCTTCATACGTGAGCCCAGACTCGAGCCTGAATAAAGACCCTCATGTGTTTGCATCGGAGCTGGCTCTTTGTGGTCTCTCGGACTTAAATCTCGGGTTTAACAACCCCAGCAACCCTGACTCCTGCCCAGTTCAGCTCTTCCCACAGGGCCTTCTGAGATCCCTGGAATGAAGCACTCCTGTGTTCTCGGGGGAAGGGTGAATCCTGAGTCAGTCTACATTTCTTGAGGGAAAATGGGGAACTGTTTCTTTGACCAGTCTCAGAGCTGAGGACATGAGTGTGGGATTTATAGTTTACAAAAATGTGATGTCATTTATTTTCATGATTTTCATCACACTACAAACTCCATATATGTCAAGTTCTAACTCTTTGTTTCATGGTGTTTCTTGGTATTATTATTACTACTATCACCACAATTATTAGAGGAGGTCTTCTAATTGTCAGAAACGTCAGGCAGGATTACATAAAAAAGTAATCCCCAAATGCGTAAAAGTTTCCCAATGATAGTTGACCTTGACTTTCAGTTATCTATGACTACATAACAAACTACCTCTGAATTTGATGACTTAAAACAATGATCTATTATTTCCCATGATCCCACGGGTTGACTGGGTTCGGCTTCTTGGCATAACGACTGGATCTCAAGATGGCCCAAATGGACTCTGCAAGGCCCCAGAAGGCCTAGGCTAAGAAGGCACACTGTGTCACTCCATCTATGTGCTACTGGTAAAAAAATGTCACAGAGCCCACCCAGTCAAGAGGACAGGAAACAGTTCCCCCCTTCTTGATGGAAGGAACAGAATGGGCACACAGACAGATTGCTGGTGCCATCTTTGAAGGCCACCTGCCAGGACTCCGTAACCCTCAGCAAAGCAGACCCACTTTCTCCCTGGGTGAGTTTACATACCACCTAGCCTACACGGGCCTTGACTTTCTGACTAGTAAAATGGAGATTCTGACATCTTGTCTGACCAAAGATAGGAACTGAAGAGGGTTAGGGTGAGGGTGAGGGTAAGGGTGGAAGGAGAGATGGAGGGGGGAGGGGCACCACCAGTAACCCAGCCATCTGAGTAACACAAAGATTTGCAACACAAAGAGGTAAAGAAAGAAAAGTTTATTTAAAAGTAAGTTAGAGAAAGAGAAGGGAGAGAGAAGATTCACCTCCCCAAGGTGGGGGAGGGGACCAAAGCCAGGCGGCATGGCGACAGCCATAGCTCGAAGAGCACAGGGCACATCAGAATCTTAGCAAGGCAATGGCCGCCGGCTGCTTGTGGTCCAGTCCTTTTAACCATTCCCCTTGATGGGGGAAGATCATTAAGGTGATTGGGTGATGGTCTGCTCCATGTCATCACGAAGGGGCAGGCAAGCACAGGTACTGCCGTCAGGTGATGGACAGCAGGCAGATGGGTGGGTTTGTCACATGATTGCTGGTGGGGTCTGTCTGTGTCACGTAGGTCACAAAGGGCTGATTAGGTTCACTTGGGGAGTTTGGGTCTGGAGGGTTTTTTCCTGCAAGAGACTTGTTAAGACATTTGCAATTCACAAATTCCTTGACCAAAGGTAGTCTTATTATCACTGTTATGACTTTGGCCAGCCCAAGGGTGATCTTTGATCTTCGGCCTTGACAAGGAACCGAAAAGGTTTACCAGAGATTATTATGCTAAATCATGGATGAAAAGGTTGGGCTGTCCTGGTCTTGCATCTGATGGAGATTTACGAGTGGGGATGGGATAGGCTGCTGCTTGTCCTGCAGTAGAATGTCTGAATGCTTTCTAATGGTTATGCTGAGGCAAAAACTAAACTAAGAATAAGCTTAGTTTCTTCTAGGTTTCTATAGGTACCACCTTTCAAAGAGGATAGCCTGTTAAATTCCCTCCCAAAGCTGTAAGTCTATGGCTTGTACTATCCCACAAACGTTTTCAATTACAAACATTTTTAACGTATTCTTTGAACCTAAAAAAGGTAAAAAAAAAAAATTCTGCCTTACCCCTACCAACAGGTCTTAAATTTCAAACTGCATTTAGTGATCTTTTAATAGCTGTGGAATTAAAGGCTTAGCTGAATTTGTTCATCAAACTTCTGTTGGAACGTATTTTTCTATCCTAAAGAAAAGAGGAGAATTTAGATTGAGTCAGATAGGAAGACCCTTTCTCAGTATTTCTGTGGGAAAACATGAAGCTGACATGCAGAAGGAAAATTGCATTAGACCCGAGGAAAAGTGATAGACCACAGGTCTGTTGAGCCAAGACAGACACGTGTCACAGGAGATGACAGGAGAAAAACTGACCCGTCCGAGTGACGGAGGAAAGGTCATGCCTTGAAAAGGACCCCTGTACCAGGCCAAGTGCACAGTATCCACAAAATCTTACTTTTCAGATAGGAAAATGTAAAAGGTATGATAAACATAAATCATTTTGCACAGAATTCCAAACATTTATGAAAAAGAGGTACTCACACAGCCAACCAAACCTCCCCAGAAATTCCAATCTCCTCACATAAATCACTGTTTGCATGCTCTCTGTACCACGGCTTGAGGTTTTTCTGTTGCTTTATCTTCACATAAAATGTCATCAGAGCACCTCATAAATTTGATTTGCAAATCCGACGTGTCTCACACACATAACCTTGGCCCTCCGCGTGCCAGAATCTCAACCAGCTACTCTAAACGCGTCTCTAGGACAATGCCTGGAAGAGCTCATTAGCACAGGACTCCACGAAGGCAGCAAAAGAATGAGTTATGAATAGTTGAACTCCCACTATGAATCAGGAACTACATGAAACTGAGCATCAGTATATGAGGGGAGACCCCCCAAAAGCCAGAATCTATTTATAAAAAATTGTGTATTAATTCTCACATGTTTAAACTTCACAGTACTATCTGTTTGATGCAGTACACCTATCCCATTGCTCAAAACGGTTTTAAACACGACCATTTTGATGCCTTTTACTGCTTCTTCTGCCATTTTTTGTTTTTGTCTTTATTTATTTATTTATTTATTTATTTTTATTTATATTTGAGTTGGAGTCTCACTCTGTCTCCCAGACTGGAGCGGCCACCGCAGCCTCGACCTGCTGGGCTCCGGCGATCCTTCCGCCTCAGCCTTCCGAGTAGCCGGAATTACAGGCGCGCGCTACCACGCCCGGCTGATTTTTTGATTTATTGTAGAGATGAGGTCTCGCCAGGTTGCCCGGGCGGGTCTCGAACCCGCGGGCTCAGGCAATCCACTCACCTCAGCCTCCCAAGGTGCAGGATTACAGGCTTAGCCACTGAGCCCAGCTGTTTTTATTTTAAAGATGTGGGGTATTCTGCCATTTTTTTGGTGTCACCTCTTCTACATCAACAAAATGTTTCCTTTTGAGGACTTTTTTCATCCTGGGAAACAAACAAAAAAAGCCACTTGGGACAAGAGTGAGTGAATAGTGAGGGTGGGACACGGAGGTCATGCTGCTTGGGATCAAAAGCTGTGGGCAGGTGTACTTGTAAATCACCCATCAGGAGATGGGCAAACACGCTGAGAGAATCTCTTTGCAAAAATTCACTGAAACTAAATGCAAGCCGGGCGTGGTGGCTCAGCCTGTCATCCCACGCCTTTGGGAGGCTGAAGTGAGTGGATTGACTGAACCCGTGGGTTCGAGACCTGCCTGGGCAGGTGAGACCTCATCTCTACAATAAATCAAAAAATTAGCCGGGCGTGGTAGCATGCGCCTGTAGTTCCAGCTACTTGGAAGGCTGAGGCGGAAGGATCACTGGAGCCCAGCAGGTCGGGGCTGCATGGCCGGGAGCGGCCACTGCACTCCAGTCTGGGCGACAGTGAGACTCCAGCTCAAAAAAAGAAAAAAGAAACAATGCAGTCTCTCACAACAACACTAGCTGGTACACGGATTCTGATGGGTTCCTAGAACTTACCTAGCGGAGAAAGTCTGTACTTCAGGGACTGCCCTCCAAAAAATAATTCCAGTTTTTTTAGGCCCCTTCCCCCACATACAAAATAAACATATAGCTGAATCCTTTCAAGCTGGGGCATCCTTTTCTGTAACTGAATGAAAGCATTTCCAAGACTTGAACTTTTACACACACACACACACATACACACACACACACACACACACACACACACACACACACACACACATTTATATATCTCTCGGGATCCTGATATTTTCAGTCCTTCCACCTAAGGACCCAGTAAAAACCCTAAACTGACCATCCTCTTCTGGCTTGTTTCTTTACCTTCTACGCAAAGGTGCAACTTCCTTTCAGATCAAGGCCCACATTGTTACTGGCTGGAAATCCTCGGGAAGTCTCTGCCTGCGTGCCAAGTACGTTACGTGACTGCAAGGTGAGGCGTTGCTGCCTCCGACACAACCTGCTCCCGGTGTGTGGTCTTCCCGGGCAGTCTCCGCTCTCTCCTGTGGCTCCTCCCTGTGTTCCGTCCACGCACAACAGGAGAGCGGGAGGTTTCGTCTTTCTTGCTCGTAGTCAGAGGTGACCACACTTAGGGGCTCAAGGTAAAGAGATGCACTGTCTCCCTCACTGTCTCTCCACCATGACCACCAAATCCAAGGCCACCACGATACTTCTGTGTGACAGTCTCAACCTACTCCTTGAATGAAGCTGTGCAGGACTTCACGGGACCCAGTTACAGCTGTGTCAGGCGGGCTGCCTGAGCATGGAAAACCCAAATCACAGAATCTTCTTAGAGTTGGCGGAGACTCTAGAATCAATTCCAGTCCCCTCGTTGCAGAAATGAGGGAACTGGCCCAGAGAAGAGAAGTAATTCATTCCTGTCCATCTCCTAACTCCCTTCTAAGCCTCCCAACTCCCTCATGTCTTAAATAGACCCACTCGAGTTTCCAGATGAGTCCCAGAGACTGGGCGGCAGGTGGGATCTCTGTCGCATTGCTCCACTCTCAGGCTCACACCTCCCATCTGTCCCTGCCTTCTTTTTTTTTTTGAGTTGGAGTCTCACTCTGTCGTCCAGACGAGTGCAGTGGCACGCTCCTGGCCACCACAGCCATGACCTGCTGGGCTCTGGCGATCCTTCCGCCTCAGCCTTCCAAGTAGCTGGAACTACAGGCGTGTGTTACCATGCCCGGCTAATTTTTTATTTATTGTAGAGACGAGGTCTTGCCAAGTTGCCCAGGCTGGTCTCGAACTCGCAGGCTCAGGCAGTCCACGCACCTTGGCCTCCCAAAGTGCTGGGATTACAGGCTGAGCCACCGAGCCCGGCCTGTCCCTGCCTTCTGACCATCCCTTTGCATCCTTCCCTGGGCATGGCTCACAGGTGTCTGGTGGACACGCCCACAGGCAGGGAAGTCTTCACAGGACAGTGACCTGGACAGACGCACAAGGCCTCCCACTTAGAAGGGACCTTTATTTGGCTTGCAGTCCTGCTGCCACTATCTTAAAATTCTTAGTCGTTTTCAAACAAGAGGTCTCTATTTTTCGTTCTGCACTGGACTCTGCAAATTACGTAGCCAAGTCCTGTCCACAGTACATAGCATGTGAAATAGTCACCTTTGACTAGCTAACAAGAAACACATGCTTAAAATGCCTCCCCTCACCCCAAGTTTGGGTGGAACACGGAGTGATCACCACACTACGTAGAGATCACCCCACCTGTACATGACCGCTCCCATCTTTCTCTTCCAAGGAGGGCCAGAAGGTTGACCAAGAGGATGAATAAGAACCATGGCTAAGTATCCTCCCTCCCTGGACTGTGGGTTCCAGAAAACGACCCTTGTCCTTGAGCCCCGACTACCTATCTGTGAATATACAGCAGTTGCCACCTTGGGCTAATTAACCAACCTCTCTGAGCTTCTGTTCTTTCTTTTCTCCAATTATAAAGGCAATAAATGCTCGTTATACAAAAATGGAAAAGAACAGAAAAATAGAAGGAAGAAAAGGTCACCGATCTTATCTAACACAAGTATTTTCTCTGGAAAGCATGTCACAGCCTTACTGCCTAAGTGCCATCACTATAAACACTGTGGGGGTTTCCTTCTGGCCTTTTTTCTATCCCTGAGACTCATTCTTTCACATATGTGAGGAAAGACCACCTCTCCCAATCAAAAAAAAAAAAATGAGTAATGGTCATCTTGGGAGTCTCTGCTGCTGCGGACCTAGAAAGCCAGATGACAGGACAGAGAAACAGTGACTGACTGTGGGAGGGTACAAGAAGGTGGGCAGTGCCCGTCCACCACGGCTCTCAGGGTCGGGCTCTCTCTGCATAGAGGTAGGGTGGGGAAAAGAATCCAGACAGGCACTGGCCCCAGCAGGGGACACAGATCCTTCTCCACTCCAATATCACCCTGCACCCCCAGTTCCTATCACAACCAAGACAGCAGGTAGTGAGAAGAAAACAGGGAAGAGAAATTTCCAGCTTTGGGGTAAGACCTTCAAGGGGTTGAGTAGACACAGTTGTTGGGTCACTTCTTTAAACCACGGTCCTCCTCGATGAACAGGAAAGATGGCAGTTTCTCAGATTAGCCCTCCTCCATGACCAGCGGAAGGGGCTTCCATGGGACTGCTGGGGGGTAGGGGGAGGAGAAGGGAAGGAGCCACAGTGTTCAGCATCCCAAGTGACCCTGCAGGCTGATGGCAGCTGGGAAATACCCAACACGTAAAGGGGTTAGCACTGCATATCCTGTTTTTTCACACAACATTATATCGTAAGTGATTTTCCATCTTATTATAAAACCTTTAAAGTTTTTATTATTTTCCGTTATGTGGATATATGAAAATCTATTTGGCAGTGCCATGAACATCTTTGTAATTAAAGTTTTTCAATATTTAGGATTATTTCCTTAGACTTTAGTCCCAAGGAAAGGAACAGATTTAAAGTACTGTACATTTTTAGGATACTCAATACATTGTTTTCCAAATTACACAAATTTACAATCCAACCACATTAGATGAGAGCACCGCATGTGGGGAAGCGCATACATACACACACACACACACACACACACACACACACGTACATACACCCATTCAATTCTCATTGTTCACAGTAGTTATGTACTATGAAGTCACCGCAAGCAATGAATTACTGAAACCGTACCATAGCTCCTATGGGAAATATGAGGCTAGATTCCTGCGGGCCTCTGATCACAACATTTTCCTCAACCAATCGATAACCTTGCTCTGTAAGTGTTCTGTTTAAGACTCCTCGTTGACATGTTACTGATTCATTAACACTGAACTCATGGCTAACAACACTAACTCATGTTTGAATGAAGCTTATCTGACGCACGTATTTTCTTTCTTGCACTTAGGAACACTAGATAGCCTGTCTCAGCTTGGGGTCATTTTAAACAGTGAAATCACCCACAAAAAAGCATCAAAATGTAAAAAACCTGGCACTAAGTAGACTAGAAAATAGACACTTTTTTGTTTGTTTTTGTTTTTGCTTTTGTTTGTTTTTTTTTTAACTGGAGTCTCACTCTGTCACCCAGGCTGGAGTGCAGTGGCACACTCACGGCCACCACAGCCTCGACCTGCTGACCTCAGGTGATCTTTCCACCTCAGCCTTCCAAGTAGCTGAGACTATAAGCATGCGCTACCACGTCCGACTAATTTTTTGACTTATTGTAGAGACGAGGGCTCACCAAGTTGCCCAGGCTGGTCCCCTAAGCTTAGGCAATCCCCTTGCCTCGGCCTCCCAAAACGCTGGGATTACAGGCTTGAGCCACTGTGCCCGGCACAGACACTTGTTGACACCAGGACAGCTGAGGGAGAATGAGAAGCCCCTCATTTTCTGTTTCATTTACTCCTCCAATAGGACAGCAGAGCATCATCTTGTTCACCTCACTTGGGAATGTACACGTTGGAGGACTCAGCTTTTAACCTGTCCGAGCATTATGAGAATGACCCCAAGAACCGATTCTGGGGCTACTAACAAATTTTAGCAACCATGCCAAAATACACAAATAGAGAATCTGCAAATAATGGAGATCAACTATATTTGTATGTGTGTGTGTGCATAATAGGTATATGCATATATATATATATATATAGAGAGAGAGAGAGAGAGAGAGATGATAGGTAGGTAAAAATAGATAGAGAGATGCATACATACATACGTCTTGCCTTAAGTTCCAGGAGAATATGTGAAGTTTTTGTTTAAAAAAGTGTATCAACCAGAGAGCTATATGACAAGGCAAGCACAGTAAAATGCGAATCTAGGTGGTGGGTATATAGATATTTGCTGTAAAAGTCAACCGTGCTGTAGTTTAAAGTTGTTTATAATAAAATGTTTTCTTAACTATATAGGGGAAAAAATCAAAAAGAATATAGTCAAAGAAATGCCAGCATCAATTTCTGGAGGGTAAGATTACAAGGGATAGCTGGGCTCGGTGGCTCAGCCTGTAATCCCAGTGCTTTGGGAGGCCAAGGCGAGTGGATTGCCTGAGCCTGCAGGTTCGAGACCCACCTGGGCAACTTGGTGAGACCTCATCTCTACAGTAAATCAAAAAATTAGTCGGGCGTGGTAGTGCGTGCCTGTAGTTCCAGCTACTTGGAAGGCTGAGGCGGAAGGATCGCCGGAGCCCAGCAGGTGGAGGCTGCAGTGGCCGGAGCGTGCCACTGCACTCCAGTCTGGGCAACAGAGTGAGACTCCAACTGGGGAAAAAAAAAAAAGATTACAAGAAAGATTCTCTTTCTTCCTGGTTATTTTTATAGAAAAGTAAAAGATTATCTTTTAATCTCATCATTTTATCTTTTCTCCTATTCTTTCTTCCTCCAAATAGGATAGCTTATGTGTTGCTGTTTCTTCCAACTTACTTGATAAGGACTCAGAGGCAATGCTGACCGTGGAGGGGGTGAGAGCTGGGAATGAGGTGGCCCGAGCTGCCCGTATGGATGATCTCAGGCTGCTCTGACCTTCCACACTCACCGGTTCTTGGCTCACCCCTGCTGTTTTTCTTACAGGTCCCTGCACTGCCGGTATCTCACCATCCTACAGTGTACCTTACTGCCCTGACCAGATAGCCAACTCCTTGAAAGTAGAGCCTGTGATGGCAACGTGGTAGACGGAAGAGCCATCAATGTGGGAGAGCATGTCACAGCTCAGAACCCGTTATCTCTGAGACGGTATGGAACCCAAGCCTCAGCCACAGAATGCTTCCGCCTGGGAGATAGCAGGAAACCGCTCTGCCCTTTGATGGCCACATTCGCCTTCACAAAGGCCCAGAGCAGCTGTGGACTTGCTCTTGGGGAAAGAGCACATTTAGAAGCTGGGGGCAGAGCGCTGCATCTCTGTACCAAATGGGGACAACAGGAAGGATCTGGTCCTACCACCTTCAGGCCTCTCTAGAGGCCCAAAGAAGGGTTAGCTAGCGCAGCATTTTCATCTGAGTTAGGTCTCACTTGGCAGGTGCTCTCAAAAACCAGGCAACCCAACTGCTGTGGGCATGTGTGCTCACATGAGAGCAGTCATCTAGACACTTGAAATGGGTGGATTGTATGGTATGAGACTTATATCTCAATAAAACCGCTAAAGATAAAAATAAAAGGAAACATGGAAAAACCAACCAAAACACAATTTCCTATAGAAAAGAGGTCCCCAAACTTTGTCAGTTCATGGTGCCCTTAGTATCTCAGTAATTTTTTTCATAGTCCCTATTTACCAAACAGGTAGGTCCAAACAACTTAGGACTAGTTCTCACAGTGTCTGACAGATGTCGCTGGGTTTCCCCCTGAAAATGTAGAGTGTCTCAAGGTGCCCCTGTGAGTTCACTATGATGCCTTGGGGTACCTTGGCACACAGTTTGATAGACCTCCCTGAATGCACCTTGCATAAAGTCAAATCAGAAGCAAAAACAAAGCCATCCCTAAAGTTCAAAACCGAACTAAAATGAATGAGCTTCATAGTATATCAAGTTTGTGGCATAAAATTATTTCAAATGACTATGAAATAGATCATTTCATTATAACAGTGCACCTCTAGTCAAATATATCCTACAGACCCAAAAAAAGAACCAAAAAGACATATTAACACATAAAGGACCATAAAGGAATTTTTTTTTTTTTTTTTTTTTTTTTTTGAGTTGGAGTCTCACTCTGCCGCCCAGGCTGGAGTGCAGTGGCCGCTTCCAGTCACCACAGCCTTGACCTGCCGGGCTCCCGCAATCCTTCCGCCTCAGCCTTCCCAGTAGCCGGAATTACAGGCGCACACTACCACGCCCGGCTGATTTTTTGATTTATTGTAGAGATGAGGTCTCGCTGCCCAGGCGGGTCTCGAACCCGTGGGCTCAGGCAATCCACTCACCTCAGCCTCCCAAAGGCGCGGGATTACAGGCTGAGCCAAGAGCCTGGCTATTTTTTTTTTTTTTTTTAGTGGAGGGTCTCACTCTGCTGCCCAGGCTGGAGTGCAGTGGCACAATCACGGCCCACCGCGGCCTCAACCTCCCAGGCTCAATGAACTCCATCTGTCAGTTCAGGGGAGAACGACAAATGTGTTCAAGCTGACAAATAAAGTGGCTCCACTCACAGTCAGACTTGAATTATGGGGGTGACACACGAACATTGGGATTTTTGGCATGGTTCAAACATGAGCAGAGATTTCAAAAGAGACTGAGCCAGGGCCTTCTTCTCCCAGCTGGCGCATGATCACCTATCTCAGCTTTCAAAAGAGCTTGAGCATTACCTCCCCACCACAAAAGACCCCAAACTGGGAAGGAATGGATCTGTGACCCATCTGTGAAAAAGCCAGGTGAATCAACTTTGTCCGCGCTAGAAGAGGATCACCTGCTTGAGACCGCAAATGATGGTGACCTTAAAAACGTGTTTGAGACAACTTCAAATCTCCATTCATTCTGGGTTAAAGTCAAGGCGGACTATCCTGATGGCCACAAAAGCATCAGGAAGCCGCTTCTGTTTCTAACATCCCGTCTTGGTGGAGCAGAATTTTCTGTAGTGACAGCAACCAAAACAAGGTTATGGAACAGACTGGACATAAGCAATGCATTTTGGGTGTCACCGTCTCCCACCACCCCCAGAAGGGACCGTCTAGTTGCAGGAAAACAAGCTCAGGGATCCACTGACTCTGCATTATGGTGAGTTGTAAATTTATTTCAGTATAGATTACAATGTAACAATAACAGAAATAAAGTGCACAATCAATGTAATGTGCTTGATCATCCTGAAACCATCCTCCCTACCCTGGGTCTATGGAAAAACTGTCTTCCACAAAACCAGTCCCTAATGCCAAAAAGGCTGGGGACTGCTGTCCTAAACCACATATTCAAGTACATATAGGACTGGTCATGAACTCGCTATATGTCTCACTGATGTCTGTCTGTCCTTGCAACAATGCCATATTATCTTTGTTACTATCGTTTTCTAAAAACTCTGGATAATTCTTTGTTTAAAAAAAATGTCTAGTTCTTCCAGGTCTTTTCATTTCCAGTCATGTTTGAGAATCAACTTGTCAAATTACACACAAACACAAACACATGTGGCTATGATTGAGAATGCATTAAATCTTTGTTGGAAAGAGCCAACCTTTTTTTTAAGTGGGGGGTCTCACCCTGCCACCTAGGCTGGAGTGCAGTGGCACACTCACAGCTCACTGCAGCGCCTACTTCCAGGGCTCAGGTGATCCTCCCAAGCAGCTGGGACTACATGTGCCACCACACCTAGCTAATTTCTTCGTTTTTGGTAGAGATGAGGTCTTGCTACGTTGCCTAGGCTGGTCTCGAACTCCTGGCCTCAAGCAATCCTCCCACTTCGGCTTCCCAAAGCACTGGGATTACAGACATGAGCCACTGTGCCTGGCAAGAACCAATATCTTTTTTTTTTTTTTTGAGTTGGCGTCTCACTCCGTCACCCAAACTGGAGTGCAGTGGCATGCTCATGGCCACCCAGCACCGACCTGCTGGGCTCTGGCAATCCTTCTGCCTCAGCCTTCCAAGTAGCCAGAACTACAGGTTGCAACCGGCTAACTTTTGACTTATTGTAGAGCTGAGGTCTCCCCAAGTTGCCCAGGCCAGTCTCAAACCCACAGGCTCAAGCAATCCACTCACCTCAGCCTCCCAAAGTGCTGGGATTACAGGAACATCTTAATAATAGTATCATCATTTTTCTTTTTAAAATGTAAGGCCTTATCTTTGAGAGATTCATACTAAAATATTTAGAAATGTTATACCTTTGGCTGGGGCTGGAGAACTTGCTTCCTATCTTACCTGGTTGGTCACAAATGGCCACAAACTACGTAGGCTTCTCCATGGGACTGTTCCTATTGTGTCAGCTGGTTTGCCCCAGAGCAAGTGACCCCAGTGACAGTAAAAGATAAACATAGGAGCTACAGTGTGTTTTATAACCAAATCTTGAAAGTGACACTCCATTACTTATACCATTTCTATTGCTTAAACCCTAGTACAACCGGGCTCGGTGGCTCAGCCTGTAATCCCGCACCTTGTGAGGCCGAGGTGAGTGGATTGCCTGAGCCTGCAGGTTCGAGACCCGCCTGGGCAACTTGGCGACATCTCGTCTCTACAATAAATCAAAAAATTAGCCGGGCGTGGTAGCGCACACCTGTAGTTCCGGCTACTTGGGAGGCTGAGCAGAAGGATCGCTGGAGCCCAGCAGGTTGAGGTTGCGGTGGCTGGGAGTATGCCACTGCACTCCAGTCTGGGGGACAGAGTGAGACTTAAAGCTCAAAAAAAAAAAAAAAAAACCCTAGTACAGCGTGGAAGGAGACTTACAGAGAGGTATGAACCAGGAAGAGATTGTTGAGGGCATCCCAGAGTATATCACAAGTGCATGGGACAAAACTGCTAGGAACTTGAAATGAGGCAGAGAATACATGAGAGTTCAGTATATTATTAGCTCTATTGTTATATGAATTTGAAATTTTCCATAATAAAAAGCCTTTTTAGAAAAACTTTTACAAAGAATGTAAGTACAGAGATACAGAAAGAAGGTGTAAAAGGCTACTCAGTGTTTGAGGTGATTCTGTGCTGCCTTCTGAGCAGCCCAGTTCCACAGAGTCACAGCAAATCTTGCCTGATATTGCTAAAAAGTTGCAGAAACTTGCGGGGTGAAATGAGAAACCCACAGAAAAATTTCTTAAAGAGGCGCAAAAAGTGTTTGTAAAATGGATGGAGTAAAAAAGAACCAAAAAGCAAAGAAAAATATGTAAAGAAAGATATGGGTATGAAGGCATTATACCTAGAGAGAGATTTTTTTTTTTTTGAGTTGGAATCTCACTCCATCACCCAGGCTGGAGTGCAGTGGCACACTCACGGTCACTCCAGCACCGACCACTAGGCTCAGGCGAGCCTTCCGCTTCAGCCTTTCAAGTAGCCGGAACTACAGGCGTACACTAGCATGCCTGACTAGTTTTTTGATTTACTGTAGAGATGAGGTCTTGCCAGGTTGTCTAGGCTGTTCTCGAATGAAATGAGTTTTAACCACAGCTCCTGTTTTAACACTCCCATCTTTAGAAAAGCCCTGTCACTTGTTTGTGGCCAAGGATTGGGGTGTGGCCATCAGATTGCTCACTCAAAGCTCGGGTGGAAAGAAGCCATCAGTCACTTTCATGTCCAAATGGTCAGATCTTGTGTCTAGGGGTTGGCCTGAATGTGTTCAGGCTGCAGCAGCCGCTATCTTGAGTGGAAGAAAGTGGGAAATCGACTTTCAGAGGAACCCTCATGGTCAGTATCCCCCCATCAAGTCCGAGCTATCCTGAATCAAAGAGTCAGGTGTTGGCTGATGGATTCCCAAATTCTAAAATATGAGGCAAAATGATTGAAAAAGGATGATTTGATACTAACCGCAGATTCCTGCCTCAACCCAGTGGGCTTCTTAAGTGCCAGGAAGATAAGGAATCAAAAGAAATTAGGTCATAATCATCTGGATATTATTAAATAACAAACCAGACTTGGGGAAAATGCCACTGCATGGGGGTGTCAAACTAAATTAATGATAAATAAATAATAAATGGGTCCTCCAGAATGATTGAAGGCAAAAAAAAAAAGCAGCTATGCTATTATTGACGGAGACTAGTTGTCTACCTGTGAGAAGGGAAGGTTCCCTAACAAATAGTCTGCACAAACTTGCAGACTCTGAAATTGCTTGCAGATAAGGAAGGCACCATCTATATGGATTCTAATTATTCCTGTAGAGTATTCTATACCTTTGGGAAAATCTGGGCAGAAAGAGGTCTCATAAATAGTAAGGGAAGGTAACTGGTCCATGGAGAATTGGTTCAAGAGGTTCTAGAAAATGTATTGCTCCCTGCTGAAATTGCAAGAACACGTACCAATCATCATCAGAAAGGGGCCTCCTTTAAGGCACTTGGCAACAGACTGGCTGATGAAATGGCCAAAGAGGCAGCCTTAGAAAGTGAGGCTGAACCTCACCCCCAACTTACCTATAGACACCAAAAGACCGCAATTTACTGAAGACGAAATCAAGGGAATAGGGGAACAAGGGGCTTGTCCAAACAAAGAGGGGAGATGATTTCTCCCAGATGGGAGAGAGATGGTTAGTAACCCAATTAGGAGGGAACTAATGACCATACTGCATAAGGGGAGTCATTGGGGATCTCAGGTAATGTGCAGTGCACTTCTAAAAACTTATAGGGATGTGGGCATACACACCATTGCTAAACAGGTCTGTCGAGGATGCATCACCTGTCAAAAGATAGACAAAAAGGTTATTAGAAAGTCAACGAAAGGGGGAAGACCCCCAGGGCTGGGGCCATCCCAAAGTATCCAAACTGACTTACTGAAATGCCTATGGTTGGAAAGTTCAAATATCTACTAGTAATTGTTAGCAATCTCACTTGATGGGTGAAGGCCTACCCTTTAACAACTGCAACAGTGGGGTCCATAATAAAGGTGTTTTTGAAACAGGTAATTCCTAGGTTTGGCCTAATAGAAAATATTAATTCGTATAATGGGAGTCACTCTACCTCAAAGGTGTTGCAAGGGATAATGGGGACTTTCATACACCTCGATCTCCACCAACCTCAGGAAGAGTAAAAAGAATGACTCATACTTTTAAAAAAACCTTTGAGCAAATTAATGCTAGAAACTAAGTTGCCCTGGACTAAGTGCCTCCCTATAGTGCTCCTCAGAATCAGGTCAACTCCTCGAGAGAATCTGGGCTTGTCACCCTATGAGTTACTGTACAGGTAGCCACACTTAGGGAAGGCAACAGACTTGCCCACTGTGGAGACAAAAGACAAGTTCTGAGAGCGTATGTACTGGCCGTCTCCTCCACCTTATCTTCCCTCAGGTTGGAAGGGCTTCTTGCTCAGATGCCTCCCCGTGAGTCTGAGGCTCATCGCTTCCAGCCTGGTGACTTGGTGCTGATCAAAACCTGGAGAGAGGACAACCTCCAACCAAGTTGGGAAGGTCCTTATCAAGTGCTCTCAACCACGAAGGCTGCTGCCCGAATGGCAGAGAAAGGATAGACTCATCATACTAGGATGAAAAGGCACCTAAGGACTCCTGGGAATCTAATGATAGGCGGGAAGTGTCTCAAATGGCGGGCCAGCCTCTCAAAGCAAGGTTAAGGAGGACCCAACCACGAAAGCAATAATCATATTATTCTTTATGTGAAATCTGCCAGTGGTGGTGGGGAGACATGGGAGCACTTCATCAGTGCATACCACAGTCTAGGAAGATGGGGTTATCCTGTCAAGTTTGTAATTAACATAACTGAGACTTCAACTCCCCAAACTATCAAATTTGATGTGTCTCAAATATTATCCTGCGGGAATTTAAATAATCAAAGGCAACTTTCCCACAAGGATAAATATCTGTGCCCTGACCCCAATCCAAGTCACCCCCCTCTATTCATGTATGAGTTGGGATGCTATTTGGCAAACCACATTGGATTGCTTAGCCAGCAAGAGGAAAGACTGGGTATCCAAACCCCCTGAGGGATAAGTTTCACTTCTCTAAAGGGGTCCCACCAAAGAACTGTCAAAGTTTACAGTGTAATCCTGTCTTGCTGACTATAAACAGTCCGCAACTTCTGGCCAGTAGTCCTGAAGTAGCACCAAGAGTGCATGGGTTGGGTGCTGACATTTCAGGGACAGATATGGTGGGACAATCCACTCTCAGGTTAGCTGAATACAAGAATTCAACCAGTCCAGTACCAACTGAAAGTTCCATAACCAAGTGTACCACCCCCCGACCAGCAATGATCCTAGGAGGGTGACTATAATCAAGGTCAAGGATCTTAGGCAAACTCTAGAAATCGAAACAGGTTATGGAGATACCAATGCCGGGTAGAATGGGTCAAATTTTCAATACTAGCTTTAAACAAAAGCGACTGTTGTCCATATGCTACGGGATGGCCACGGGTGCAGGTGGTCCCATTCTCTCTTGGCTGGGCCACACTGGGATGAGGTGTATGCTTGCCTTCGACCAAGACAAGGACCCTTGGGGAAACAAGACTTGTAGGAGCCTGTCTCTGCTCTTTCCTGCACTGCAGAGGTCAGACCGAGGACAATCCCCTCCTTTTCCACAGGAATGACGCGTCACTCCTCGTGTCTCTCTAGACCAGGGGAAGGTTTCCCAACCCCTGTGAAACAATTGCTAACTTGTCCCCACGCCCTAAATGTCTCTAGTGAATCCAGCAGCAACTTCTCAAGTTTACAGATCCCTCAAGTAGATGTTTGGTAGTACGGTGGAGGGAGGAGCCTATGTAACTCGTTGCCCTCCAGCTGGACTGGGACCTGTGCTTTGGTCCAGCTGGCCATTCCATTCGTCTTCGCATTTTGCTTCGATTCAGAAGCCAGGTATCAGTCTAGAAACGAGAGCTCCTTACAGGGGTCATTTGACTCTAGCATGTACATTAACTCAATGGGAGGCCCTAGGAGAGTCCCCAATGAATTTAAAGCCAGAAACCAAACTAGCTGCAGGATATTTACTATGATCAACAAAGGTTTATAAACTATACTAAAAATGCTCTTCAAGTAGTAGCTAGCCAATTAGACACTACTAGCAGGCTGGCCTGGGAGAGCAGACTAGCATTAGATATAATGTTAGCAGAAAAAGGAGGAGTCTGTGTTAGGTTGGGCGAAAAATGTTATACTTTTATTCTAAATAAGACTGCCCCCAAGCCGGGCATGGTGGCTCAGCCTGTAATCCCACGCCTTTGGGAGGCTGAGGTGAGTGGACTGCCTGAGCCCGCGGGTTCGAGACCTACCTGGGCAACTTGGCGAGACCTCATCTCTACAATAAATCAAAAATCAGCTGGGCGTGGTAGCGCGCGCCTGTAATTCCAGCTACTCGGAAGGCTGAGGCGGAAGGCTCGCCGGAGCCCAGCAGGTCGAGGCTGCGGTGGCTGGGAGCGGCCACTGCACTCCAGTCTGGGTGACAGAGTGAGACTCCAACACACACACACAAAAAAAGACTGCCCCCAATGGTACCATCACTAAGGCTTTACAGGGACTTACCACTTTAGCTAAATAATTGGCTGAGAGCCGGGCTCGGTGGCTCAGTCTGTAATCCCACACCTTTGGGAGCCTGAGGTGAGTGGATTGCCTGAGGCTGTGGGTTCGAGACCCGCCTGGGCAGCGAGACCTCATCTCTACAATAAATCAAAAAAATCAGCGGGGCGTGGTAGCGCATGCCTGTAATTCCAGCTACTTGGAAGGCTGAGGCGGAAGGATCACCGGAGCCCAGAAGGTCGAGGCTGTGGTGGCCGGAAGCGGCCACTGCACGCCAGTCTGGGCGACAGAGTGAGACTCCAACTCAAAAATAATAATAATAATAATAATAATTGACTGAAAAACTCTGGTGTCAATAATCCTTTCAGACTGGTTAGAAAAATTATTTTTAAAAAATAGAAAGGTACGGTTGCCTCTGTTTTAACATCTCTTGTTATAGTTGTAGAAATTTTAACTGGGTAGGATGCTGTGTTATCCCTTGTGTGAGGGGCCTAAACCCAAAAGCTTACAAAAGTAGCCATAAACAAACAAATGCCCATGACTTATGCCCAAAATAATCTCCTACTCTTAGATAAAAAGGTAAATCATGAAAAAAGTCAATATTTACTTGACATATTTAAACAACAGGGCCACACAAAACAATAAAAATCAAATGAAAATAAATCAAATGAGAAAAAGAGGGAATAGTGAAAGACAATAGATGATTCATTTTCATAAAATGGAAAGAAGTCTGCTAACGTGACAGAGAGCACATATTAGAAAGCAGACATGATCAAAGACCTGTTAGAACAAGGGGTACATGGTAACAGTCACAACATCTTGGGGAAAGAGAACTTACTCAGAAATGAGGAAACACAAACCCTCCAATCAAATAGCATTTTAACCTTATTTGGGCCAAAGACCCTCCGGTAACATCCAGAAAGATTGTGACCCTGTGGTCCTCAGTCAATGAGGAACCGGAGGAGGGACCTGCACACTAGGGAATAAATTGCTTGCTGTAACTGCTGTATGCCTGCACACCAGACACCCGATCTTGCAAGACTGTCCGTTAAAGTCTTGTTTCTGCTGTCCATCCTCTGATTTTGGACAAGTCTCTGTGTCCACCCTTTGATTTTGGACAGGTGAGTGCATTTCTCACAGTTATCATGGTTCCAAAAGCTCATTAAAAATTTACTACCTTGGCCAGGCTCGGTGGTTGAGCCTGTAATCCCAGCACTTTGGGAGGCAGAGGTGAATGGATTGCCTGAGCCTGTGGGTTCGAGACCCGCCTGGGCAACTTGGCAAGACCTCATCTCTACAATAAGTCAAAAACTAGCTGGGTGTGGTAGCACACGCCTGTAGTTCTGGCTACTTGGAAGGCTGAGGAGGAAGGATCGCCGGAGCCCAGCAGGGTGAGGCTGCAATGGCTGGGAGCGTGCCACTGCACTCGTCAGGGCGACGGAGTGAGACTCCAACTCAAAAAATAATAATAAACTACCTTAACCATTTCTTATTTTTTAAAGACAGGGTCTCACTATATCATTCAGACTGGTCTCGAACTCCTGGCCTTGGACGATCCTCCCAAGCAGCTGGAACGACAGGCAGGAGCCACTGCACCCAGCTCCATCTTAACCATTTATAAGGGCAAGGTTCAGTTGTGTTAAGTACATTCCTATCGCTGCTGTTCAACCAGTTTACGGAATCCTTTTCATGTGGCAAAACAAACTCTGCCCCCATTGAACTCCCCATTCTCCTCTCCCCCCAGCACCTGGCAACCACCCTTCTACTTTCTGTCTCTTGACTACTCTCAGTACCATACATAAGCAGACTCATAAGCAGCATCCACCATTTTGTGACTGGCTTGTTTCACTTAGCCTAAAGTCCTCAAGATTCACCCACAACCTCCTTCCTTTTTAAGGCTGATTAAGATCCCACAGTATGGATAGACCACATTTAACTTATCCATTCACCTACCAACGGACACTCGGGCTGCTTCCACAATGCCGGACAATGCTGTTATGAACATGGGTGTGCAACCCTCTCTCCAAGATTCTGCTTTCCATCCTCTTGGATATACACTCAGATGTGGAATTACCAGAGCACATGGCAATTCTATTTTTGATTTTTTGAGTATTTAAACTGTATCTAGCTGTACACTTGAGATCTGTGCACTTTACAGAACATATGTTTCTAATGAGAATCAAAATGGTATAGTCACTTTGGAAAACCGTTTGACAATTTCTTATAAAGTTAAATATATGCTTATCGTATGAGTCAGTAATCTCATTCCTAGTTATTTAAACAAGAGAAATAAAAACACATCCATGTGCTCACTTTGGCAATACATACACTAAAACTGTGACAATATAGAGAAGATTAGCAAGGCCCCTGAGCGAGGATGAAGCCCAAATTTGTGAAGTGTTCCATATTTTAGGAAACACACACACACACACACACACACTCACACACACACAGATGGGTGCAGTGAGTGGTTAATGCCTGTAATCTCAGCACTTTGGGAAGCCACGACAGGAGGACTGTTTGAGTCCCAGAGTTTGAGACCAGAATGAGCAACAAAGTAGCACCTCATCTCCACAAAAAACTCAAAAAAATTAGCTGGGTGTGGTGGCTCACGCCTGTAGTCCCAGCTACATGGGAAGCTGAGGCAGAAGGATCCCCTGAACCCAAGAGGTCGAAGCTGCAGGGAGCCATGATCATGCCACTGCACTCCAGCCTGGGCATCAGAGTGAGACCCTGACTCAAAAAAAATAAAAAATCCACACAAAGACCTGTATGGGAATGTTTATAGCAGCTCTATTCATAATATCCAAAATTGGAAACGACACAAACCCAATAGTGAATGGATAAATAAATCATGTTGCTTCTATACAAAGGAATATGCTCAGCAATAGAAAAGAACAAAATCCTGATCAGGCGAGGTGGCTCAGGCCTGTAATCCCAGCACTTTGGGAGGCAGAGGTAAGAGGACTGCCTGAGCCCAGGGACTTGGGACCAGCTTGGGCAACTTGGTAAAATCTTGTCTCTACAATAAATCAAAAAAATTAGCCAGTGGTGGTGCGTGCCTGTGGTACCAGTTACTTGGAAGGCTGAGGTAGAAGGATCACCTGAACTCTGGAGGTTGAGGCTGTGGTGACCGTGAGTGTGCCACTGCACTCCAGCCTGGGCGACAGGGTGAGACTCCAACTCAAAAAAAAAAAAAAAAAGGAACAAATTCCTGATATACACAAAACATGGATGAGTCACAAAAGCAGTATGCTAAGTGAATGAAGCCAGACACAAAAGGTTACCTATATACTTTAGCTATATGACATTTTAGAGAAGACAAAATGATAATGGCAAAGCAGATCAGTGGTTGTCAGGTACTAAGCCTGGGGAGGGTACGGAGGATATTTTAGGGTTGGTGCACATGCTTTCTGTCTTAACAGTGGTGGTGGTTACATGATTATATACAAAACTCATCAAAACTGTATGCTTAAAATTGGTGAATTTTATTTTATTTTAACTATGCCTCAATGAGGCTAGGTTTTCTTAGGCGTAAAAGGAAATCCCAATGGGTCACCTTTAGGGGTTGCTAGGACACCCATTCGTTATTCTCAAAACTGATCGTTTAAGAAGGGAAAGAATCAAGTAGTTGTCAGCCTTTACTGTAGCTAGCTAGCTAGTTAGTTAGTTTATTTGTTCGTTAGTTCGTTCGTTCGTTTTGAGACAGTGTCTCCCCGTGACTCAGGCTGGAGCGCAGTGGCACAATCATAGCTCACTGCGGCCTCAAACTCCTGAGCTCAGGCGACCCTCCTGCCTCAGTCTCCCAGTAACTGGGATTACAGGCATATGCCACTGCACCTGGCTTATCCTTTTCGATTCTTCTAAACATTCAGACTCACAAACCAGCCCTGAGCCACACGGGGAACCAGAGCCTGCAGAGGGGCCATGGGGCAGGAACCCCAGCTGACCAGCAGGGCAGCACCAGGTGCTCCTCCTCCCTTGGGCCTGTCTTTGCAGTCGCCCTAGTAACCCCAGGAGCTGTTCTTTTTCCCAGGGGACAGCTCATGCCAGTAAGGGAGACCCACAATGACACAGATACAGGAGCTGTCCTGGTATAGAAGCCTGATGCTCACAGGAACCAATATCTCTTGTGGCAAGCCTTCACTGACAAGTGTTTCTAGGGCCCAAGAATCCCACTCAGGGGAGCTATGGCAGATGACATTTTCCAAAAAGAGACACAGCAATAGTCTTATTCCACATGCTATGTTAGAAACTTGCCACACCAAGAAGTGAATCTAATTCTTAAATGACGATTACTACTGATGTAATTTCTTAACTAATAAAAATTTTTTTTTTTTGAGTTGGAGTCTCACTCTGTCGCCCAGACTGGAGTGCAGTGGCCGCTCCCAGCCACCGCAGCCTCGACCTGCTGGGCTCCGGTGATCCTTCTGCCTCAGCCTTCCGAGTAGCTGGAATTACAGGGGTGCGCTACCACACCTGGCTGATTTTTTGATTTATTGTAGAGATGTCTTGCCAAGTTGCCCAGGCGGGTCTCAAACCCATGGGCTCAGGCAATCCACTCACCTCAGCCTCCCAAGGCACGGGATTACAGAATAAAAATTTTAAATAATAATAAAGTAGATAAAACAAATTGGTCAGGCATAGTGACACATGCCTGTAGTCCCAGCTGCTTGGGAGGCTGAGATGGGAGTATCGCCTGAGCCCAGGAGATTGAAGTTGCAGTGAGGCATGGTCATGCCTGGGTGACAGAGTGAAACCTCAGCTCAAAAAAAAAAAAAGAGATGCAAAGAAAATATTATAGCCGGGCTCAGTGGCTCAGCCTGTAATACTGCGCTTTGGGAGGCTGAGGCGAGTGGATTACCTGAACCCATGGGTTCGAGACTCGCCTGGGCAACTTGGCGAGACCTCATCTCTACAATAAATCAAAAAATCAGCCGGGCATGGTAGAATGTGCCTGTAATTCTGGCTACTCGGAGGGCTGAGGCGGAAGGATCACCAGAGCCCCAGCAGGTCGAGGCTGCGGTGGCCAGGAGCGGCCACTGCACTCCAGTCCGAGCGACTGAGACTCCAACTCAAAAAAAAAAAAAAAAGGAAAATATTATAAAGCCAAGATTCCCAGTGTATTTCTAAACTTAAAAGATGCAACTTACAAAGAGAATATAGACTATAATTCTATTTTCGTAAAATTTAGAACCACAAAAATATTAATAGTGGATATTTTTAGATATTGGTATTAAGAAAAGAATAAGCAATAAAATGGTAAAAAAAAAAAAAAAAAAAAGCCAGGCCCGGTGGCTCAGCCTGTAATCCCGCGCCTTGGGAGGCTGAGGTGAGTGGATTGCCTGAGCCTGCGGGTTCGAGACCCGCCTGGGAAACTTGGTGAGACCTCATCTCTACAATAAATCAAAAAATTAGCCAGATGTGGTAGCGCACGCCTGTAATTCCAGCTACTTGGAAGGCGGAGGCGGAAGGATCACCGGAGCCTAGCAGGTCGAGGCTGCGGTGGCCGAGAGAGGCCACTGCACTCCAGTCCGGGTGACAGAGTGAGACTCCAACTCAAAAAAAAAAAAAAAGATACATCGGTAGAAGTAAGCAAATTTGTCAAACTCATAATAAGCTATGCCAGTGAGCATGTGATGAAATAGCCACTTCCACACACAACTGGTGGTTGCATACGATGGGACTTGTCTGAAAAAATAATTTGAAATGACGTATTCAGTCTTAAAAATACAAAGTCTTGGTTATGGACAGAACTGCATCCCTAAAATTCATATGTTAATGCCTTAACCTCCAATGTAACTATATTTAGAGGCAGGGTCAATGAGGAGGTTACAGATGTTCACTGAGATCCTAAAGGTGGGATCCCAGTTAGACAGGGCTGGTGCCCTTATGGGAAGAGGAAGAAATACCAGAACTCTCTTTATGCTATGTGAAGACATCGCACAAAGGCAGCCATCTGTGAGCTAGGAAGAGAGCCTTACCAGACACCAAATCGGCCAGAATCTTGATCTTGGGCTTTGAAGCCTCCAGAACTGTGAAAAATAAACTTCTATTGTTTAAGTCACCCAGTCTGTGGTACGCTGTTATGGCAGCCTGAGCTGATTGAGACACCCTTAATTCAAATATATGAATTCTAGAAATCTGTTGAGAAGAAATGACCTCAGAGACGGAATCAAAGATTATATACTCACACCTGTAATTCCAGCACTTTGTGAGCAGAGGCAAGGACTACCTGAGCCCAAGGTTTTGAGACCAGCCTGGGCAACTTGGCAAGACTTTGTCTCTTTAAATCAAAAAACTAGCCGGGCATGGTGGCGCTCGCCTGTCATTCCAGCTATTTAGAAGGCTGAGGTGGAAGGATCACCTGTGCCCAGCAAGTGAGGCTGCAGTGGCCGTGAGCATGCCACTGCACTCCAGCCTGGGTGACAGAGTGAGACTCTAACTCAAAAAAAAAAAAGATTATATACCAAGATGTTCATTATACTATCATCTGTAATAACGAAAAACTGAATACGATGGATACAGTATCAAAACTACTCTTCACAGTGACACAGAAAAAAATCTGAAAAAAATTTTGTTTTTGTTTTTGTTTTTTTGAGTTGGAGTCTCACTCTGTTGCCCAGATTTTTATTTTATTTTCCATAGGTTCCTGTATTTTTTATTTTATTCCTGTATTTTTTTCAATCTACTAATGATTTTCTACTACTACTTTTAAAATTTGTGAAAAGATCTCTCTATCAATAGAGGTAAGCCAACAACCTCCTCCCACCCCATCCCCCAGGGGACACACCCATCCGCTCACTGGCACCTGACCTGTGGGCTCTGAGAGCAGGCACATGACAATAGAAGAACATCTGCACCTTGTTCAGGTGGAACACATCTGGCTAGCTGAGCCAGAACGCATTCCTCTTACTGAGGACAATTCCTAGCTGTGCCTTGGGGAATCTTCTCCATTGAATCATGAATGGGCTGTGGCTTAGTTGTCATTTAAGTGGCATATTAGCATCAGTCAGGAAACTGATGACATCAGACGGGAAACCAGTGGCACTCTCCATCTGAGTAATACGAGGACAGTTGAACACAGGGATAATCTACAAAGGGATGGACAGTATTTGGGACTCCACCAGGGATGGTGTCGTACCCCTTAGCCAAGAATAAGGTAGCACTCCTGTCACCCTAGCTGAGAACAGGGCATGATTATCAGAAACCCAAGGGAGGAGTCCCCAGGCAGAAGCTATGATCTTGGGTCAAGAAAAAGTCCTCCTGGTTTCACTCTCCTCCCAACTCTTATCAGTGCTCCTTATCGGCCACATCCAACCAGAAGCTGCAAACCAACAGAGCCCCTTGATGTACCCCAAGGGGTCATCTTCCCAGAAAGCAGCAGAATGGAGAGAAGTGTCGAGTCGCCCAGTGGTGGTGTCTAGCCTGCCATCCCTGGTCTCAGGAATAGCAGCTGACTGCAGAAAAGATGAGATTCAAATAAGTCTCTTCCTGGAGCCCAGTTTCCAAGCTCTTGGCACAGGCATGCCTCATTTTACTGTGCTCCACAGATGCTGTGTTTTTTACAAACTGAAGGTAGTGGCAACAATCACAAGCAAGAGCATCAGTGCCAAGTTTCCAACAGTACGTGCTCTCTTTGTGTCTAGATCACATTTTGCTAATTCTTAGAGTATTTCCACCTTTTCCTTGATTATCTGTTATAGTGACCCACGATCTTTGATGTTACTATTGTAATCATTTTGGGGTACCACTCACTGTCCATATGAGATGGTGAACTTAATTAATACACATTGTGTGTTTTCTGACTGTTCCAGCAACCGGTCTTCCCCCCATCTTGCTGCCTCTCCTCGGGCTTCTCTATTCCTTGAGACATAACGATACTGAAAGTGGGCCAATTCCAGGCACAGGAGCTCATACCTGTAATCCCAGCACTTTGGGAGGCCAAGGCAGGAGGACTGCTTGAGCCAAGGAGTCAAAGACCAACTGAGGCTACAAAGTAAGACCTCACCTCTACCAGAAACAAAATCATCAGCTGGGTGTGATGGCACATCTGTAGACCCAGCTACTTGGGAGGCTGAGGCCCAGGAGGCCGAGGCTGCAGTCACCCATGATTGTACCACCGCACTCCAGCCAGGGTAACAGAATGAGACCCCAAGTCAAAAATGTAAAGAAAAGAAAATAGCCCAATTAATAACCCTACATTGGCCTCTAAATGTTTAAGTGAAAGGAAGAGTCACACGTCTCTCACTTTAAGAAATCATTAAGCTTAATGAAGGCAGGTCAAAGCCTAGAACAGGCTGAATGAAAGCTAGGACTTTTGCACCACTTAACCAAGTGCTGAATGCAAAGGACCAATTCTTGAAGGAAATTAAAAAGACTACTCCAGGGGACACACAAATGATAAGAAAGTGAAATTGGGCCGGGCTCGGTGGCTGAACCCTAATGCCAGCACTTTGGGAGGCCAAGGCAAGTCAACTACCCGAGCCCGCAGGTTTGAGACGAGCCTGGGCAACTTGATAAGACCTCATCTCTACAATAAATCAAAAAAAAAAAAAAAAAGTGAAATTGTCTTATTGTTGAGTTGGAGAAAGTTTTACCGGTCTGAATAGACAATCAAACCAGCTGCAACATTCCCCAAGCCTAGTTCAGAGCAAGCTTCTTAATTGTCCTCAACTTTTTTTTTCCTTCTTCTACTTTTTTTTAGAGACAGGGTCTTTCTCTGTCACCCAGGCTGAACAACCTCCAACTACTAGGCTCAAACAATCCTCCTGGCTGGGCGTGGTGGCTCACACCTGTAATCCTGAAACTTCGAGAGGCCATGGCAGGAGAATCACTTGAGCCCAGGAGTTCCAGACCAGTGTGGACAACATAGCATGACTTCATCTCTACGAAATATTTTAAAAATATTAGCTGGACACCCTGGCGCATGCTTGTCATCTCAGCAACTTGAGAGGCTGTTGTAGAAGGACTGCCTGAGCCCAGGAGTTTGAGGCTATGGTGAGTCGTGATCATGCCACTGCACTCCAGCCTGGGTGACAGAGTGAGACTTCAACTCAAAAAAAGAAAAAAAATCCTCTCACCTTAGCCTTTGAATGGGAAGGACTACAGGTGCATGCCACTATGCCCGGCTAATCTTTTTTCTTTTTTTGTAGAGGCAGGGTCTTGCTATATTGCCCCAGCTAATCTCAAACTCCTAGCCTAAAGTGATCCTTCTGCCTCAGCCTCCCAAATTGCTGGGATTACAGGCATAAACTACCACCTCGACCATCTCTCTTCAATGCTATAAAGGCGGAGAGAAGTGAGGAAGCTACAAAAGTTGGAAATTTTCAGAAGTTGGTTTTTGAGGGGTTTGTTGGGTTTTTGTTGTTGTTGTTGTTGTTGCTGTTTTAGTTGGAATCTCACTCTGTCACCCAGACTGGAGTGCAGTGGCCACTCCCGGCCACCGCAGCCTCGACCTGCTAGGCTCTGGCGATCCTTCTGCCTCAGCCTTCCAAGGAACTGGAACTATAGGCGCGCGCTACCATGCCTGGCTCATTTTTGATTGATTGTAGAGACGAGGTCTCGCCAAGTTGCCCGGGCGGGTCTCGAACCCGGGGCTCAGGCTATTCACTCACCTCAATGCTGGGATTACAGGCTGGGACGACAGGCTGAGCCACCGAGCCCGGCTAGTTTTTGAGGTTTAAGGAAAGAAGCTGTCTCTACCACATAAAAGTACAAGGTGGAGTGGCAAGTGCTGATGTAGAAGCTACAGCACGTTAGCAATGATCTCACTAAGATCATTGATGAAGATGGTTACACTGAAAAACACACACATCTTCACTGCAGACAAAACAGCCATGGATTGGAAGATGCCACCTAGGACTTTCATAGCTAGAGAGAAGTCAATGCCTGGCTTCAAAGCTTCAAAGGACAGACTATCTTGTTAAAACCTAATGCAGCTGGTGACTTTATGTTAAAGCCAATGCGCATTTACCATTCTGAAAATCTTAGGGTCCTTCAGAATTATGCTAAATCTACTCTACTTGTGCTCTAGAAATAGAACAGCAAACCCTGGATGACAGCACATCTGTTTATAATACGACTTACTGATTTTTTTTAAAAATAAGGTCTTGCTGTTTCCCAGGCTGGAGTACAATGCATGATCACAGTTCACCGCCGCCTTGAACTCCTGGGCTCAAGGGATCCTCCTGCCCCAGCCTCCAAAGTAGCTGGGACTACGAGCATGCACTGCTATGCCTGGCTAATTTTTTATTTTTTTTTAAGAGATGAGTGTCACCATGTTGTCCAAGCTGGAGTGCAGTGGCACTCCAGTAAGCAGTGGCACTCCAGTATTCAGTAAGCCTGGCAGCTTACTGAATATTTTAAGCCCACTGTTGAGAACTACTACGAAGAAAAAGATTCCCTTCAATGTATTACTATTCACTGATAATGCACTTGGTCACCCAAGAGCTCTGATGAAGACGTACAAGGAGATTAATGTTGCTTTCATGCCTGCTAACACAGCATCCATTCTGAAGCCTATGGGACAAGGAGTTACTTCAACTTTCAAGTCTTTTTCTATTTTTTTGTTATTGTAGAGATAGAGTATCATTATGTTGACCAGGTCCAAGGTAGTCTCAAACTCCTGGCCTCAAGTAATCCTCCTGCCTCAGCCTCCCAACATGTTGGTATTACAAGTATGAGCTATTGCACTCAGTCTCAAGTATTATAAGAAATACATCTTACAGGGCTATAGCTGCCATAGATAGTGATTTCTTGGATGAATCTGGGGAAAGTAGAAAACCTTCTAGAAAGGATTTGCCAGTCTAGGTGCCACAAAGAACATCTGCAATTTATGAGAGAAGGACAAATTATCTACATTAACAGGAATTTGAAAGACATTAGCTCTAACCTTCATAGATGAATTTCAGGGGATCAAGACTTCAGTGGGGGCTGGGTGCGGTGGCTCAAGCCTATAATCCCAGCATTTTGGGAGGCCGAGGCGAGAGGATTGTCTGAGTTCAGGGGTTTGAGACCAGCCTGGGTAACTTGGCAAGACCTCATCTCTAAAATAAATTTTTTTTAAAAAATTAGCTGGGTGTGGTAGTATGCACCTGTATTTCCAGCTACTTGGAAGGCTGAGGCAGAAGGATCGCCTGGGCCCAGTAGGTTAAGGCTGGGTGATAGTGTGAGACTCCAACTCAAAAAAAAAGGCTGGACTCGGTGGCTCAGCCTGTAATCCCAGCACTTTAGGAGGCCAAGGTGAGTGAACTGCCTGAGCCCGTGGGTTCCAGATGAGCCTGGGCAACTTGGCGAGACCTCATCTCTACAATAAATCAGAAAATTAGCTAGGTATGGTAGCACGTGCCTGTAGTTCCAGCTACTTGGAAGGCTGAGGCAGAAGGATCGCTGGAGTCCAGCAGGTTGATGCTGGGGTAGCCGTGAGAAGGTCCCTGCGCTCCAGCCTGGGCGATGGAGTGTGACTCCAACTCAAAAAAAAAAAAGACTTCAGTGAAGGAAGTAAATGCAGATCAGGTGGAAATAGCAAGAGAATTATAAAATAAAGACAGGACTGAACTGCAGTAATCTCTCGATAAGACTCGAACAGCTAAGTTGCTTCTTATGGATGAGAAAGGAAAGTGGTTTGTTGATGAAATCAACTGGTGAAGATACTATGAACATCGCTGAAATGCCAACCAAGGATTTAGAGTATGACATAAACTTAAGTTGGTAAAGCAGTAGCCAGGTTTGAAAAGATTACCTCCAATTTTGAAAGTTCTACTGTAGGTAAAATGCTGTCAAACAGCATCCCAGGCTACAAGAAAATGTTTTGTGAAAGGAAGAGTCAACTGATGCGGCAAACTTCACTGCTGTCTTAAGAAATTGCCACAGGCATCCCAGTCTTCAGCAAGCACAAACCTGATCAGTCAGCAGCGTCAACATCACGGCAAGACCCTCCACCAGCAAAAAGAGTAACTCACTGAAGGCTCAGATGATTGCTAACATTCTCCAGCAATAAAATATCATTATTATTTTTTTGAGTCAGGGTTTCACTCTATTGCCCAGGCTGGAATGCAGTGGCATGATCACGGCTCACCAAACCTGGAACTCCTGAGCTCAAGCGATCCTCCAGCCTCAGTCTCCTGAGTAGCTGGAACTACAGGCATGTACCAGCATGCCTGGCTAATTTTTGTAGAAACAAGGTTTCACTATGTTGTCCAGGCTGGTCTCAAGCTCCTGGGCTCAAGCGATCCTCCCGTCTCGGCTTCCCAAAGTGCTGAGATTATAGGCGTAAGCCACTGTGCCCAGCCTAAAGTATTTTAAATTAAAGCATATACATTACTGTTTTTTTAGACAAAATGCACACTTAGTAGACTACAGTATAATATAAATATAATCTTTATATGCACTAGGAAACTAAAAAGCTCACATAGCTCGTGTTAATGCAGTATTAGCTTTATTGCTGTGGTCTGGAACTGAACCCACAATAATGCTTCTTTAGCCAGCTTTTTCTCCCCCCAGAGAAAGGAGATAAAACATTCTAGGATGAGAATAAAAAGAGTTTCAGGAGCCCGGCTCGGTGGCTCAGCCTGTAATCCCGCGCTTTGGGAGGCTGAGGTAAGTGGATTGCTTGAGCCCGCGCGTTCGTGACCCGCCCGGGCAGCTTGGCGAGACATCTCTACGATAAATCAAAAAATTAGCTGGGCGTGTTAGTGCGCACCTGTAGTTCCAGCTACTTGGAAGGCTGAGGCGGAAGGATCGCCGGAGCCCAGCAGGTCGAGGCTGCGGTGGCCGGGAGCGGCCGCTGCACTCCAGTCTGGGCGACGGAGTGAGACTCCAACTCAAAAAAAAAAAAAAGAGTTTGAAGAAGATTCAGGGCAGTTAGAAGCCAGCAATAGTCTCTGCTCCTAACCAGTATCCCCAAGACGACCTCCAAGGTGGAGGGATGACAGAACCTGCAACACATCCTGGGACCTGACAGAGGAGAGGGGACTCTCACCCTGCTCCCTGTAAGGTGTCTCAGGAGGGACAGCCTTGAAGTCAGGATAAGGGGGAGCCACAACAATGACTCTGTGGCCCGAGTCATATGGCCCGAGGCTGGGAGAAACAGGCTTCATGGATGCCAAGGTGGAATTCAAGAAACACACATCACACCTTCAAGGCTGTCAGCCTAAGGCAGAGCATGACTGCAAACCAGACAGACAGACACACACACACACACACACACACACTCTCACAAGTGCTGCCATGGCACGGAACTGAGATCCATCATAGGGACAGGGTCAGAGGGAAAAAGAAATCCTGAATTGGTTCTCATCCAAAATCACTGAGCGCATCCTTAAGTCACTAAGGAAAAATAAACTGGAATTATCTGCTACTATCCGAGAGATCAGAAGTTCAACATAGAAATTAGGTTCAGTTATAGAAAATGTAAGTTACTTTTTTCATGCCTAAGTCAATGGCCTGAGAAAATCTTACCTACTATATATCCTCTCAAAAGTGCAGTCCAGCCGTGCTCGGTGGCTCAGCCTGTAATCCCAGTGCTTTGGGAGGCTGAGGTGAGTGAATTGCCTGAGCCCATGGGTTCGAGACCTGCCCGGGCAACCTGGCGAGACCTCATCTCTACAATAAATCAAAAAAAAAATTAGCCAAGCGTGGTAGTGCTCGCCTGTAGTTCTGGCTACTTGGAAGGCTGAGGCGGAAGGATCGCCGGAGCCCAGCAGGTCAAGGCTGGGATGGCCGGGAGCAGCCACTGCACTCCAGTCTGGGTGACAGAGTAAGAATCCGACTCAAAAAAAAAAAAATGCAGTCCATATCAAGCAGAGTCATATGGACGAAAAGGAAATGAAAAGAAAAAAAAAAGTGGTCTTATTCACAAAATAGTCAAAAGGTGGAAACAGCCCAAGTCTCCATGAGCAAATGACTGGATAAATAATATGTGGCATATACATACAACGGAATGTCATTCAGCCTTGAGAAGGTAGAACATTCTAGCACATATCACAACATGGATAAACCTGGAAGACACTATGCAAAGTGAAATAAGCCAGTCACAAAAGGCCAAATTCTGTAGATTCCAGTGACATATGGCACCCGGAATGGCCATATTGAGACACAACGGTCTCTAGAGGGTGGGGGAAGTGGGGGTGGGGAAGGAGCTATTGCTTAAAATAACTTTCGTCTTCTGGAGAAGAGGAAAAAGTTCTGAATATGGACAGTGGTGACAAGTGTACATCAAAGGTGAATGTACTCAATGCCACAGAACTATTCACTTAAAAATGGTTAAAATGGTAAATTTTATGTCATGTGTATTTAACCACATTTTTTTAAATGCAGCCTCTGTGTAACTTCTGCAAGCTGCTTTGCACCTATTCAATTTTTTTTATGGTTTAAAGTTCTTGCAACTAAAGGCTCTAACTGATCATTAAGAATTACCAGACGCCCAACCTGCGGAATATATATTCAGGAAGCCCATATCAATATGTCAAAGATACAGTTAATCTTTGAACTACAGAATCTAGTGGATTTCGCCCTCAGTTCCCCAGTTAGTGAGAGTAAAGACAGCACCAAGTTATGTGCCCAATATAAGCAGAAAGCTGCATGTCAAGTCTTACCCCAATTTCTCTCTCGAAGTCTCCCCAGTGCCTCAAGGGACCCCCTTCCCAATGCCTCCAGTGAGGACCACGCCAAGCTCCCAGTCTAGACATTTAAGTGGCCGCATCTCCTGATCTGGGTCCACCCGGGGAGTCTGCCGCAGCCCCTTCCCCTCCGTCTTCTGACAAGACAGCAGCCCACTGTAATTGCAGTATTGTAGAAGGGGGCATGGTCTTCTGTCATTGGCTTTTTTCACTTCATGTTTTTACATTGTTTTTATTTCTCTTTCTTTATTCTCAATGTGTTTTAATTAAGCATAATGCTCTCAAAGGTCATCTTGGTTTGTAGCATGTGCATTTCATTTTTTTTTTTATTGTCAAGTAGCATTCCATTGTGTGGCTGTGCCACATTTTGCTTGCCTATTCATTAGTTGATGCACATTTCGATTGTTTCCACTCTGGCTACTGTGAATGATGCTGCTATGAACGATGGGGTCATGTGGACGTAGGGTTTTCAGTTCTCTCCAGTATTTCACAAGTAGAAAGGATGGGTCACGCCATCACTCTGCTTAAAACTTTGAGCGTCTGCCAGACTGCTTCCCGCAGCAGCACAAGATCAGTTGTGAGCCTTGACACCGAAGTATATAAGTGAGATCAGAATTCAAGGCTAGAGAGTAAGCGAACAAACTTTTGAGGTGACAACAGTGGAGAGAGAGGGCGGGCTGAGGAAGAAAAGATGCGAAACCTCCAGGAGTCACACAGGACGGGTCACACAGGACGGGTCGCGGAACAGCATCCAAAGTCAAATGTGGTAAATATAAAAACGCTTTGACAAAGCAGAAAGTCAGAGAAAAAAACTGCTTCTAATTTCATCGGAATATCCAGCTGTAGTATGTTTGTCAACAATGCCAGCTTTGTACAAAAGAGGCAGAGTAAAATGTGCCAAGGGGCAAAATCCTCTTGACTGCAGGGCCTGAGAACCTCACAGTGCTTGCGAGGACCTCCCCCAGGAATCCCTCCACACCTCTGTTGGGAGCCGGCTGTGGAGGCCCGCCTGAGTGTGAGGGATCCAGGTGGGCTGCGGACCCTGAGACCACCAGGTTTGGTTCAGGAGCTGAAGGCCCATTCCCTCCTCCCTTCTTTGTTGTTTGGCGTGACCCACTAGCAGGGACTTTGATGATCTAAGCATGAAGTTCTGAGAATATGGCAGGCGTGGCTGACTCTCAGGATCCATTGTTCCCGCTTCTCACAGACTGCGGTTCCGGCTTGAAACTCAACACAGTTCAAACTCAGATCACATTTGGGAGCCTTATACGTGACACAAGCTTCTTTATAAGATTTAAAAGTATATTTGTAGAATTAGCATATACATTTAGAGAGCTGTTTCCAGCTTTAGATGGTATAGATGATTATCTAGGGTTACCAGAAATGGCCCAGCACGAACTTTGGGCTGGGCCACAATCCTAAGGGCCCAGCGTCCACTTTGGGCTGGACTGCATTCTTTTAAACTGGTTCTTTAGCTACAATTAATGTAGGTTTTTTCCTACTTATAATGAATTTATTTTATTCATAGAAAGTATTGTAGAATAGGTCATGCTATGTGAGGGAATTATGTTAGTTCAAGCATGATCAAACATGATACTTTAAGGTTTTGTAAGAATAAAGCTAACCTTAGAAATTTCGTTGTTCCCACTTTCTACTAATTGCGGTTTGGGCTTTAGTACAATTATAGTTTGTATTTGGGTTTTATTTTATAAGCTTTATTGCTGATGATCAGCCTTATATATCAGGATTAGGAATTAGAAACTTTTATAGAAATTAAGATAGATACAAAGGATTTTAGAATAGCCATTTTGTTAAGAGATTGTAATCAATTGTTCCCAGAAACGGCCCAGCGTGATCTTTGGACTGGGCCACATTCTTTAGGAACTGGTTTGAGCTATAATTAAGAGTTTCTATAGTGTAGGTAGAATTAGCACAGAATAGAAAGGTATTAGGATTTAAGTTAGTCACTAGGTGTTGTGTAAGCTTAAGCTTTAGAAGTTATTGATTATTAGAATATTATGATGTTAAAATTGTTGTATTGCCTTTGAGGAACATAAACAAAGCATAAGAAACAGTGAGATAATTTTGGGATTGTCCTTTCTCATGCTTGGGAAAACGCCTGGTGGGTGGGGGATGCCCCTCATCCACCTGGCTTTGTGTTCACGTAATAGTCTTGTGATTTTATTGGGATTGTCCTTCCTCATGCTTAAGAAAACACCTGGTGGGTGGGGGGAACGCGCCTCATCCACCTGGCCTTGTGTTCACATGAAAGTCTTGTGATTTAACATGTGAAAATTTGGGATAAAAGACTCACGGTTGGTCCCAATAAACGGCTTCTGCTCATTTCACTGAACAGTTGTCCGCTTTCTTTCTCTTTCTTCCTCTTTATATCTGTCCCTCCGTCTTTCTTTCAATATCTATCCCTACTACAGAATCAGCTTCTGCACTAGACAGAGTCCAGTCTCTTTCTTTCTCTTTATTTCTCCAGAATATTCGCCGATGCTGCCCCACCTTCCAGGGACCCTCTAAATCTCTTTTGGGGGGCTGGCCCCCCATACACCTCTGTGGAAGGACCTCGGCAAAGAGAAGGGACAGTCACATAAGCTGTCAGCTAAACAAAAAGATTTCTAATCAAAAGGTCATAGGAGAATTCACAAGTATCTCACAATGGAAAGTTTTTAAAACATCGGTAGTATATTTAGGATATGTAAAAACTATATCCATCTTTATAATTTTCTGTAATTTCCCAATTTTCTATGATGAGTCCATTTTTTTTTTTCTTTTGTGAGTTGGCGTCTCACTCTGTCACCCAGGCTGGAATGCAGTGACACACTCATGGCCACCACAGCCTCAACCTGCTGAGCTCAGGTGATCCTTCCACCTCAGCCTTCCAAGAAACTGGAACTACAGGCATGCGCCACCACGCCTGGCTTATTTTTTTTATTTATTGTAGAGATGATTCTCATCAAGTTGCTAAGGTTGGTCTCGAACCCATGAGCTCAGGCAATCCTCTCACCTTGGCCTCCCAAAGTGCTGGAATTATAGGTGTGAGCCATCACGCCGAGCCCCAGTGTGTATTTTTAAAATGAACATTGGCCAGGCACGGTGGCTCACGTCTGTAATCCCAGCACTTTGGGAGGCTGAGGCAGGACTGCTTGAGTCCAGGAGTTCAAGACCAGCTTAGGCAACCGAGCAAGACCTCATCTCTACAAAAAATAAAAAAAATAAGCTGGACATGGTGGTGCACGTCTGTAGTCCAAGCTACTCAAGAGGCTGAGACAGGAGGCTTGCCAGACCCTAGCAGATCGAGGCAGCAGTGAGTCGTGATCATGCCGCTGCATTCTAGCCTAGACAACAGAGTGAGAGCCCAACTCAAAAAAATAAATAAAATAAAGTAAAAATGAGGATCAAAGCCAAAGTTTTCCTTCTGGAGTTAGCTCACAAAATGCTTGTGCCAACCCCATTTCTTTCTTTTTTTAAATCTCAGTGAAGGTCTTTGGAGAAATATTCACCTGTCCAGACTGTTTTAAGGAAAGGTTAGAGCTGCTTGATGATACAAGGCAGGCACAGCCAAGAACCCAGGTGCTCATTTGGCCAGTTCTGTGAAACAATGTAAAGCCATATCCTTGTTCTTGAGGGAGGGGACTGTACCTAAGGCCTGGACGGGCTCCCTAAGCCACACAATCCTCCTGGGCAGGAATCCTGTTGCTTCTCTACTAACGCCCACCTCTGGAGCTGGTCCCAGGAAGAGTGACGGCCACTTTCTTGAGAACAGTGGAAGAAGGAGAGCCTCGGGGTCCATCCTTGCGGATCCTCTGTTCTTTCTCTTGGAGATTTGAAAATTAGCCTCTAGATGCCAAGAAATAAAGCCTCAGTGTTAATTTTTAACACTATGAGTCTTTCGGTTGGTTGTATTGGTTCTGAGTCTAATAGCCTATTAAAGTAGAAGGGTCCAGCCCACTGACTTTGCCCCCAAAACAACCTCCCAAATGATTATAAAAATCTTCCTCTTTCCCCCAGAAAGCAAAAGCAAACCGCCTGCCCTTTGTACTTAGCAGCTGTGAAAACTCCTCTGGCTTCACTTCCATTGTCAGGGTGAGGAAAGGGTTCACCCAAGGAAGGTCTAACAACAGAAATGCGGCAGGGAAAACTGAGGGGAGTCTTTTCTGACTTGCGAACTGGTCTTGCCGGCAGGTCCAGCTGGTGGGTCCAGACAGCAAGGCCAGCCTTCTGTCACGGAAACACAGCTGCAGCGGACGAATACAGAACTCCAGCCAGAGCAGATGGCCGCGGGCAAATGTTAATTAATATTAAATGACACCAGATGATCATGAGTAACGGATATAAGGGTCGCGCTAAACAAGTTGCTTCCTTTATCATTCTTTTCTAACAAGCCCGACTTTCTTCTTTGGGGATTTTACACGTTTTCATAGGTTCACTCTCCTTGAGCCAAAAACCATAGTCTCCCCAGTGAGTAAAGATTTCTAGCGCAACAGAAGAGAGCACGGCGCATCCATCACACATCTGCCCCACTCCTGCGCAGACAGACCTGGACACAGGCCTCTGGCTCCCCTCCCCTCTCCCCCATGGCTTCAGTCACTTCCACGGGCTCCCAAGGGCGACTACTCAGGTACACCTCCCCCTCCCTGAATCACAGGGTCAAACATCTACTGACCAAAAGGACTCCCGCCTCTCCAGACTCAGGATCCTAAAATGCTAGTCCAAAGTGAGCTGTGCAACAGGTCATTTCACAGCAGACTCTAAACCCGCAGAGTTGGGCTTCTCATCTTCGCCCCAAAACTCCACATTCCCCATGTTTATTCTTTCAGAATCGCAGGCACCAATGACTCCTCTCAAGCTTCCTCCATCTATCCCCACCTCTACGGGTCAGCAAGCTTGGAAATATTCTCCCTTTACAATGCATTCATTCTATCTGCCTCTTACCCAGTCACGCCCATCACCAGCTACCCAACCTGACCTAACCTCACAGACAGCAAGAGCTTGCTCACAGGCCTCTGCCTTTGGTCTCTCTCTTTTGGTAACGTGACAGAGCCAGGATTCAAAACGAGGACCGACTCCAAAGCTGCTCCCTCTCTTCAAAACAAACTACAGTCCTCCGGTGCCTATCATCACAAGTTCAAATCCCCTAGTCCCTAAGTTCAGAGTTTTCTAAATATTAACAATCCAACCTTAACAGATTTGTCCCTCCTTTTAAAAGGGTAACATCCCTATTCCCAATTAATGTGATATATTTCTGCCATGGTTCCAATTATTCTGCCCACCCAAAATGACCTTCTCCTAGTTCCACGCTTGCCTCAATCCCACCTCTTTCATGAACTACTTTAAGCTATACTTCCTAACTTCCTATAGCAATTATTCACAAGTTATTTAGAAATTAAGTACTGTTCTTATAAGGAGAAGGTCCTTGCCTATATTGCCTTGAATTTAAATTCATAGTCGGGAACCCTCATACATTGCTGGTAGGAATTTAAGATGCAGCCACTTTGAAAAACAGGTTGGCAGTTTCTTAAAAAGCTAAACATAAAATTACCATTTTTACCATGGACTCCTAGGTAACTACGCAGAAGAAATGGAAACATTTTTACATTCACACACAGATTTGCACACTAATGTTCAGGCGTTATTCATAATAGCCCAAAAGGGGAAACTGAAAATCATCATCGTCTGATGAATGTATAGATAAAATGTGGAATATTCAAACAATGGAATATTACTCAGCAATAAAAAAGGAATAAACTCAAATAAGCCATGGCATGAACCTTAAAAACACTATCTGCTAAGTGAAAAGTCACAAGAGATCATATACTGTATGTGTCCCTTTATATGAAATGTCCAAAAAAGGCAAATTTACAGATGAAAAATAAATTATGTTACCTGGAGCTGGCACTTGGAGCAGTGATCTTTTTTTTTTTTTTTTTGGTCTCACTCTGTCGCCCAGGCTGGAGGGTATTGGCACACTCCCAGCCACCAGAGCCTTGACCTGCTAGGTGATCCTTCCATCAAGTAGCTGGAACTACAGGGATGCGCCACCACGCCCAGCTGGTTTTTTGATTTATTGTAGAGATGAGGTCTCACCAAGTTGCCCAGGTTGGTCTTGAACCTGTGGACTCAGGCAATCCGCTCACCTCGGCCTCCCAAAGTGCTGGGATTATAAGTATGAGCCACCGCACCTGGTCTGGAGCAGTGATCTTTTTGGGAGATAAAAATGTTCTAAGCCGGGCTCAGTGGCTCAGCCTGTAATCCCAGCAGTTTGGGAGGCCAAGGTGAGTGGATTGCCTGAGCCTACGGGTTCGAGACCAGCCCAGGCATCTTGGCTGATACTGGGATGGCCATGAGTGTGCCACTGCACTCCAGCCTGGGCAACAGAGTGAGACTCCAACTCAAAAAAAATAAGTTTTGAAACTGATTTATGGCGATGGCACCACTGCTTGGTAAACTCAATTGTATACTTGATATGAGTCGATTTTATATGTAAATGTACTTGAATAAGGCTGTAAAAAATGAATAAATCATAGTAGACCCTCAAATGTTAGCTGAGCATCTAACTACTTCTTACCTGTTTATATCTTTTCTCACCACCTCCTCCCCTGAAACTAGACCCTAAACACCTCGAATGTGAGGCTCAAGTCTCCCCTTTATTTTCATGTTAATTTTGATGACAAACTACACCTAGCCCAAATTTATACGAACGTTGTATGTTCTTCACTCTCTGTGGATTTGGCTCTCGCCTTCTCAGGCTACCAGGTGATGCCATACAGAAACATCAGGGAAGAGATAGTCCATGTGCACATCGAGGCACGGTAACTGGGCTCTGAAGCACAGCTCTTCTACTTCTTAGCTGCCAACTCACAGCAAGTTAACCGTCCTAAATCAAATCCAAACCAGGGAAGATACCAGCAACTACCTCTCAGGGTTGTTGTAAGGACAAAGTGAGATAACATGGATAAAACGTTTAGCCTGGTGTTTGGAACATGTAAGTCACGAAATGTTGACTTAAAAGACGTGGACACAAACCCAAGCACACCAGAGAAATCTCTCACGCAGAAAACCACCGTTGTAACAGAGGGGACAACCACAGATCCACCTCTTTTTGTCATCCAGCCCCAAGAGTGGTCCTGGGACATCTCTTTTCCCTCCTATGATCATTGAAGACTGTGTGTGACCAGAAACACAACTACTACACATTTAACACGCAGAACTAAACATTCTCCAGCCTTGAACACTTAATTTGTCTGTCTGTCCATCTTCTGACTCTCATCATGCAAGGTGGGATTTCACTTCCTGGCCCCCTTATGGTTTATCAGGGCCACGTGTCTGGGTCTAAACAATGAATTGTGGGAATAACCAGAGCATGTGTTTGTCCAACCCTCCAGGCTCTTTCCATTCCCTGCCCACAACCAGCAACAGTCCACTTAGGGACTGCACTGTCAGCCTGGGTGAAGACGTTAGCAGCTCCCCCAGCTAAGCTGCAACAAACATGAGTGAGAAGTAAACTCTGTTCTGCACCTGTAAGTTGTAGGGGATGTTACCACAGGGCTCCCAGGCTATGAATTATTTATTTTAAATCTCTCGCTCAAAATCTTTAGACCCTTTATTTCCCTGGCTTCTGCTACAAGCCATACTCCCTGTTCTGTCACCTCTGATCGTTTCTCCACTTCCTCATAGATGCCACTTCCCCGGCCTAACTCGTTAAGCCATGCTGTTCACCAAATTTCGTCTCAGCTCGTGACCCTTCTCATTCTGTGAGCTCTCCAGGCAGATCCTACCCACTCCTGATTTACCCACCTGGCTGCTCCATAAGCCTCATCAATCCAGTATGCCCAAAAGAAAATGCATCAGCTGTCCAGTCCCACCTAGACACAAGATTCCTCCTACATTCGGCACTTGGTGAACAGCACCAAATTCCACATTCACCTGAGTCAGAAGCCTGGCAGCGACGCTGGGCTTTTCCCTCCCTCACCCCAACCACATTCAACCAACCAGTCTTGGCAATTTTCACCTTCCTTAAATGTATGTGTTGTTTCTGTCCAGGGGAAGGGAGCATTTATTTTTGCTTGTTTAATGCTTTTTACGGTAGATACTAAGAAAACAAATTATTTCAGGCTAGGGAGTTTTATTTTGGTGCCAGGCATGACAATGATGCTCTATCTGAGGAGAACAAATAGTTTAGCCCACACCAAGAGATAAGACAGCTTTAATTTCTGAGTACACAGCTGTGAAACTAGAGAAGTAGCAACCTACGTGTTTGTCTCATCTCTTTAGATGCTTGTTTAAGTAAAGGTCTCATTAAATTCTCTTAAGCATTACTCATATTACCATTCATGTTTAAGACAAGACTTGTCATTCACCAAGCACTGACGGCTGGTTCTCTTCCTCTTCTTATAAATAATGCAATGCGCATCCCCTAATTTGCCTCTGCCTTCTCTACCCTGCTTGATTTTCTGAAGTTGAAAAAAGTATTCCTGGCATACTAAAACCAGAGCCGAGGTTTCTCAACAACTTCAGTTAAACTGCCTTTAATGTCCCGACCAACGTAGACCACACATGCATTCTCTGCACTTTAAAGAACTCCAAGTGGCTGCTGTCTTTTGGTTAGGGTGACCATCACACAGTGGCAAGTGCCTGGCAGCCTGCTCTTCTTCAGCCTCGAAAATATTCAGAATTTATTCTCGATAGAAGAGTTCTCACAGCAGCACACTCAGTTACAAAAAGACCAAAAAATTTTATTGCTTTGTGACAAGCCAGCAAACACAACTGAACAATTATAAACATGACACTTCTAAATTCTCAAATGAAATCCCAAGATCAAAATGTGCTCCTCCACTTAAACTGCATTTGTTAAAACCGAAACCCACATTTTCTGGCAAACGCTTAAGTATTCTCAAGTAGAACTGATACCTAAAGAGGCAAGTAAAAACTATTATCAAACTTACTGTTTATGTCCAATCACACAGTTCAAAAGCCTTTTATGCTTAATCCAGGCAGTGCTATTGCTGCACATTTTAAGTGACCATCCTGGGCGCTTTTAAGAACCTAACACTTTTTGCTTTCTACAAACTGCAGAAAGAGCTGTCGAGAAAATTGTGTTAAAATTCAACACTGCACTGCAACTCACACCTCATGTCTACGTCTTTCCTTATGATGGAAAATGCAGTCAGTCTAACATGGCCTGATAAAAGCTGTGGAGGCTATGCCAAATATCGTGTCATACAAACAGGAAGCCCAAACCGGTTGCTAGGCAAGAAAGGGTGATACTTCTAAATACTTCATGTTATTCTGGAAACACTAGCACTTTCCTTTCAGTGGGTGCCAAAGAACTACAGATTAAGTCACCATTTTAATAATTTCAACTCAATAGCAAGAGTTACCTGGTAAATATTCTTATTACTAACAGAAAATGAGGAAGGGGAATGCCAACAAGATTTGCATGACTTGTCCCAAACTTTAAATTTAAAACCTGACTGTTGATAGCCATCAACGACCTGAAATTTCTTACTCTAAAAAACATTACCAAATCAAACTAATTTTTTAATCTGGGATTTTATCTTTCTTCCAAAGCACAGCATTTTTTTCTAATATACTAGTCAGGGTTTTGCGTATTAACTCATGTGGGTGGCTTTATGCTCCAAGACCAAATGGCCTAGCTGGCTACCAGAGAAAAGGTTTCAGAGTTCAGGAATACATCTCCTGACGTGTTAGTTCAAGATGTGTGTGAAGACAATTTTTAATTGTTGTAATAGCAGAATGTTAAGGCAGTATCAGAAAGCAGAGGTGTTTTGAAACACTAAGCACAACTCCCTGCCTAGTAGAACCAAATGATAAGATGTTACTAAATTCCTTACTACAAAAACTTTCCAAAATAATCCACTGAGCTTGACTTTGTAGTTCAATATTTTATATTTTGATGGCAGTGAGAGAGAACCCAGGGCAATAACTCCCTTGACAAAAAAATTCAACTTCTGATTTACTCGCAAAGTTTAAAATAAGGTAGGGAAAATATAAAATGCGTTTTCCTTGCTTGGCAACCATTCTTTTTAATTATCTATTTTTAGATACACCTGTGGATGGATGTTAACTTGGATATAGAAAATATCAGGCATCACATCTGGGAGAACCACAAACAAGACAATAAACTTCTCAATCAGCACATCAACAGTCAGGGCAAGCAAGAAAAGGACTTTACCAAGAGATTAACATTTCACTTTGTGACAGAACTGAAATACAGAGAAGTACAGAGCAAATTCGCTGAAACAACAAAGAAACGTCTGTCCACGTAGAAGCTGTTTTTTTAACTCCCAAAAGAGTGTTTCAATTCTGATACTCACGCCACACAACTAGTTACGAAAATAAAGCGCAGTGCTCAGCAACTGGGCGTCCTAACTACCGACGGAGGCACTCTGGGCTCACCCGCTCCTGGCACCTGCTGAGTCAGCAAGACCGGGAGCAGGGCGAGCCTCCTATTTTTCAACACAAGCGGCTGCCGTCTCCTTGTTGAAGCCCCGGATGGAGAGGTCATAGACCACCTCCTCCACTTTCTTCACGTCATACTTCAAGCCGTCATAGCGCTTCCTCAGGGAGTCATTTTTCAGGTTGAGAAGGCGGAAACCGGAATCCAGCTCGTTGATGAAGGTGGAGATGTGAAGGGGCCGAGCGTAGTCTCCAGCAGTCACGCTGTTGACGGACAGCCTCGACTGCAGAGGGAGAGAAACGGGGGCACGTTACCACGAGGCTGCTCCTTAGCTACCTTCCTCCAGACCGCAAGGCGAAGAACCTCTGGCCAAGACTGCTACACTGACGCTGTGTCTCAAAGTACATACGATGAAAGACACAACAGGACTCTCACTGAAAACACAGAGACTATTGGCACCAAGTAACATTTAAAAACACATCTTTTGAAAATTTCTCTTAACTTCTTAAACTGGCTATTGCAAAATGAAGTGCTTTATGTCATGCAAGTGTCACTTCTACAGTTCATCGGCTGACAGAAAAAAGAAACAAGCGAGTAAGCAGAGCAGTTTTGCTCTCTTTGTATCGAGACCAAATGATAACATTTCTAGAGTCCGCCTACTGAGCTGCAACTCCAGTCACCTAGAATGAGTACGACAGAGAGGGCAGAAGAAGCTAAGCCAGTGAAACACTGCCTTGAAGAGCAGGTAAGATTGACTTCAAGACCCAACTCAAGATTCTCCATCGCCATAAAATCCTCCCCACTATTCCAGGCTTTCCTCAAATGCATTCTCAACACATTCAGTCTTAAAGACGCCTCACACTGACAAGTAAGAGTGATGAGGTGCTTCAAATTCACCAGTCAAGTGTCTCCAACAGGCCTGAGGCAAACAGTACAGTAGCCTGCAGTGGGCCCCAGTATCCATTCTCTCCATCGTCCTCAGGGGAGGAGTTTTCAGCACACACACACCTGCCTGCCAGATGCCATTTTTGCTCCCCTACAGACAAGGCACTGGAATGCTAACTAGGAGTTGTATGTACCACTTCAAAGATACATCCTTCGAGTGCAAGAGTATGCCCTCTTCCCAATTTCCTCCTCCTACTGGCTGAAGTGAAGATGTGAACAGAGCAACAGGTCTGGAACAGAAGAGAGAAGCTACAAGCCAGAAGTATCCAGAGCCAAAGATCAAGGAATCATCACACAAGTCCTAGACTGCTTTCCTCTGGAGCAAGGACAGGCAAAAGTTTTCTTAATGAGCTGGAGGGTAAACATTTCCACTTCTGCAGTGTGCACAATCTCTGTCACAACTACTCAACTCTGCTATTAACAGCTTTTTTCTTCTTTAGGCTTCTATAGGACAATTTCTCAAGAGAGATTACTGAGATAAAGGATAAGATTAACTTAAACAGTTATACATGTAAAATGTTCTCCAAAACAATTATATGAATTAACACAGATACCAGGAACGCTGTATCTTGCCACTACTCTAAAAATCATCAAAATTAAAGACTATTTTTGTCACCTTTTACGCATTCACACATTAGTAAGCATGCGCAGTCACCCCGTCATGGGAGCCGACATTCTCTGATGCTTAGCACACTGTTACACATATAGTGACACTCAATGATTACCTAGTGTCGGACAGATGGTTTAGAAAAGAAAGAAGACTTTCTGAGTGTCACTACCCATTTAAAAAACTGACATAAAGCAGAAAGACAAAAAAAGCAACCAGAAAATTACTGAGCTTACCAGTTCACTAGCAAGAATTAGAACTCCCGAGAGATAATCTTCTACATCTAGATGAAATCCTTTCTCCCGATCTGGCTCAACTAAAAAAAAATAGGAAAATAAAGTAATGATGCAAATGCAATTTAAGCCTAAGAATATAAAAAGATGCATATCATTTCTCCTGAACTAAGTGAAGAAAGGATGAATCTTTTAAAATTGGTTTCTGATGTACCCAAGCAATAAAATGTTTAACTAAAAAAAAAAATTGGTTTCTGAGTTAGGGGCAGTAGCCCACACATATAATTCTAGCACTTTAGGAGGCCAAGGTGAGAGATCACTTGAGGCCAGGAGTTCAAGACCAGCCTGGTCAACATAGAGTGATTAAGTCTCTATACAAAATTTAAAAATATGAAAAATTTTTTTTAGGTTGGGCATGGTGACATACACGTAGTCCCAGCACTTTGGGAAGCTGTGGCTGGAGGATTGCATGAGCCCAAGAGTTCGAGACCACCCTAGGCAACATAGTGAGACCCTGTCTCTACCAAAAAAAAAAAAAAGTCAAAAAATTACCTGAGCAAAGTGGCACATGCCTGTAGTCCCAGTTACTTGGAAGGCTAAGGCAGAAGGATCACCTGAGCCCAGGAGGTCAAAGCTGAGGTGAGCTGTGATAATGCCATTGCACTTCAGTCTGGGCGTCAGAGTGAGACCCTGACTCAAAAAAAAAAGCTATCTTTTAAATGGACTTCTTAATGTGTTCATACTCATGGTAACTACCCTCACTGGATTTTTTGAGTTTGCAAGCAAATTCAATTTTTTCTTTCATTCTTCTCTCAAAAAGTAATACTACCAAGAATGGTAACTAGTCATGTCAGAGAATATTTTTCTTGTTAGAAGATGCATACTGAAGCATGTAAGAAGTTATGGTATCTATAACTAACTTTCGAATTGTTTATAAACACACATATACAGGCAAAATGAGGAGATTAAGCAAGTGGTAATTCTCAGCTGGAGTGTAAACAGGTATTCACTGTACTATCCTTTCACCTTTCTGTAGGCTTGAAATTGTTAAAAATTAAAATTCAATGCCAGACACAGTGGCTCAGCCTGTAATCCCAGCACTTTGAGAGACTGAGGCGAGAGGACAATCTGAGCCCGGGGGTTCAAGACCAGCCTTGGCAACTTAGTGAGACCTCATCTGTACAATAAATAAAACAATTAGCTGGGTATGATAGCACATGCCTGTTGTTCCAATTATTTGGAAGGCTGAGGCAAAAGGACCGCCTGAGCCCAGCAGGTCAAGGCTGTAGTGGATGTGAACATGCCACTGCACTCCAGTCTGGGCAAGAGAGTGAGACTCCAAATCAGAAAAAAAATTTAATTTAAACACTAAAAGTAACATCTAAGCACAATGAGCAAGCCACTGCATATTTTTAGTTTTTGTGTTTCCAAGTACAAATGGCTCTCTGTACCAACTAAGTGCAGATCAAAAATATAAGGAAAAGTTGGGTGCAGTAGCTTGTGCCTGTAATCCCAGCACCTTGGGAGGCCGAGGAGAGAGGACTGCCTGAGCCCACGGGTTCCAGACCAGCCGGGGCAACACAGCGAGACCTCGTCTCTACAATAAATCAAAAAACAGTCAGGTGTGGTGGCACATGCCTGTAGTTCCAGCTACTTGGAAGGCTGAGGCAGAAGCCTGAGCCCAGTAGGCCGAGGCTGCGGTGGCCATGAACATGACACTGCACTCCAGCCTGGGCAACAGAGTAAGACTCCAAACTCAACAAAAAATACAAATAAAAATAACACTCCAACAATTACAAAATACAAATTTTAGGAAACAATAGAGGGTAACAACTGTTTGCACAACATTTATCATAACTGTATCAGGCATTATAGGCAACCCAGAGGTGACCTAAGGTATACAGGAGGGTATGCGCAGATCACCCGCAAACACTACACCAGTTGCATCAGGGACTTGAGCACCCACGGATTTTGGTACGGGGTGGGGGGTCCTGTAACCAATCATTCTTGGATGCCAACCAGTGAGTGTAAGTGGTTTTCTAGTTCATTCTTATTTGTTTAAACAAAGAGAAAGTACAACAAACAGCCCTTTCCACCAAAAACTAAGCAACCACACCTGATTCTGTAGATCCCACTAATGAAGACACTTACTGCCAAGAATTTCTGTAACTGCTTCTCGAGTCACTAGTGTTTCTGTTTCCAAATACACAACAAATGCTGCCAAGAAGACCAAGCGCTGCAACACAAACCTCCAGTGCTCATGAAATCTGCATGAAAGTAAGCAGGTTTAGGTTGTGAGGCTGGGGACCTTCAGAGAGATGGGTTTAGTACAGTCATGTCCAAACAATTTAGAAATGGGATACTTTTACAAATAAAATCTGATGTGAAAAGCCAACATTTCATAAAACATTTAAGATCAATATGACATTCATATATATTATATGGATTTAGAATAAATTTTACAAGTTCACATTTATAACAATTATTTATTACAGCTTTAATCAGTGAGGAGTATGGTCTAATTTTGATGAATATCAAAATTTACAACTGAAGATTATGGAAGACAAGGGCAATTGTGCTTTAGAAGTTTAATTAGTAAGAACAAAGATACTGCTTTGAGAAAAATAAACATTTGCAACTAAAGATTGATGACAACTGCAACTATATATCAGCCTCAACAGGTAACTTATTCCTACGTTTTGATTTGAGTGTAGGGTATCAAGAAAATTCTGATTCACAAAATTACCATCTGCAATCACTAAACAAATAAACTTAAAACCTCAGTATTTACTGAGCTAGAAGCCTGAAAAAAGAACAGAAAATTTTACTGCCCCTGGATATTTATGGTATGGCTTCTGATTTTCAAATGCGGCAACAAATTCAAAAAAAATTTCTCAACATATAGCAAGTCAAACAAAGCTTCCTGAGGGCCATATCCAGCTTCAGGACAGCCTGTGTGTGACCTCCAGAGTAAACAGTCTCTAAAGACCCTGCCAGCTCTATCGTCCTACCTCAGTGCTTCAGTCATTACCTTATAGTAAGGTACTTTTTCTGTAGAGTCAGGTAGTAAATATTTTAGGCTCTGTGAGCTACTTTCACTCTGTCACATATGTATTCTTTTTTTTTTTTTTTTTTTTTGAGTCAGAGTCTTACTCTGCTGCCCAGGCTGGAGTGCAGCGACACATCACAGCCTCTGCAGCCTCAACCTGCTGGGCTCAGGGGATCCTTCTACCTCAGCCTTCCAAGTAGCTGGAACTACAGGCTTGTACTACCATACCCAGCTTAATTTTTTATTTTTGTAGAGACGAGGTCTCACCAAACTGCCCAGGTTGGTCTCGAGCCCCTAAGCTTAGGCAATCCAATCCTCTCGCCTCAGCCTTCCAAAGTGCTGGGATTACAGGCTTGAGCCACTGTGCCCAGCCTACATACATATTCTTTTTATTTTTATTTATTTATTTATTTATTTTGAGTTGGAGTCTCGCTCCATCACCCAGACTGGAGTGCCATGGCCCACTCACGGCCACTCCAGCATCGACCTATTGGGCTCCGGCAATCCTTCTGCCTCAGCCTTCCAAGTAGCTGGAACTACAGGTGCGCACTACCACACCGGGTTAGTTTTATTTTATTATAGAGGCGAGGTCTCGCCAAGTTGCCCAGGCTGGTCTCAAACCCACGGGCTTAGGCAATCCACTCACTTCGGCTTCCCAAAGTGCTGGGATTACAGGCTGAGCCACCGAGCCCAGCCCACACACATATTCTTATTTGGGTGCTTTTCTTTCTTTTTTTTGTTAACAGCTCTTTAAAAGATAAAAGTAATTCTTGGCTCCCAGAGGTAGCAGGCCCCCAAGAAGGCTGCCAACCCTTGCCTTAAAGCATCTTCTTGTGAGGTTATACTACCCACCCTTCAACATGTGTTGACTGACTATATATGTGTCCCCTTTTTTTGGAGCCAGAGTCTCATTTTGTTACCCAGGTACCCAGCGGCATGATCACAGCTCACCACAGCCTCAACTTTCCGGGCACAGGCAATCCTTCCACCTAAGATTCCCAAGTAGTTGGGACTATAGGCATGCGCCACCACATCTGGCTTTTTTTTGCTTTTTTTTTTTGTGGAGATAAGGTATTGATACGGTGCCCTGGCTAGTCTCAAATCCCAGGCTCAAGTGATGCTCTTCCCTCAGCCTCCCAAAGCGGTAGGATTATAGGTGTGAGCCACCATACCTGACCTTACATATGTGTCTTTTTTTTTTTTTTTTTTTTGAGTTGGAGTCGCCCAGACTGGAGTGCAGTGGCCACTCCTGGCCACCGCAGCCTCGACCTGCTGGCCTCCGGCGATCCTTCCGCCTCAGCCTTCCAAGTAGCTGGAACTACAGGCAAGCGCTACCACGCCCGGCTAATTTTTTGATTTACTGTAGAGATGAGGTCTCGCCAAGTTGCCTAGGCGGGTCTCGAATCCACGGGCTCAGGCAATCCACTCACCTCAGCCTCCCAAGGCGCAGGATTACAGGCTGAGCCACCGAGCCTGGCTATATATGTGTCTTAATAGAACATCCTTTTCAGTAAGAAAATGAAAGTAAGTTGAAATTCTTGATTCTTATTTATCACAGCTTTCCAGTACTTAGATGTAGTTTTTCTCAGTTTAAGATCTATAAAATCAGGGTAAATTTTACAATCTATGTTTCACAATTGTGACTGGCATCCCGTTCCTTCTCTACTGATACATAAAATAAAGGTGTATCTTAAAATTAACAGTGTAATAAATTCAATAAGATGTGGCATAAGATATTGGTTGACTATATATGTCACTTGGCAGTGAAATTCAAGCTCTGAGATAAAACTCAGTTCCATTATATATTTGTATATACCAGTATGTATTACCACCTAATCTTATAACCTTAATAGCATAACTATAGTTCATCCTATTTCACACAAAACTTGAATATAGCAAATCTTTTCAATTTTGACCTTCATACATTTTCTTTTTTGCTTTTTCAATGCAAAATACAACATTCCTTGAAACATTTTTCAAAGTAAAAAGAAAAAAACAAAATCACCAATTTTGTCACCACCATTATCATTTTTTGTTGTTGTTGTTACTTCTATAGAAGGATGTTTACGTAGTTTTTTTTTTTTGGTTTTTTGTTTTGTTTTGTTTTGTTTTTTGAGTTGGAATCTCACTGTCACCCAGACTGGAGTGCAGAGGCCACTCCTGGCCACCGCAGCCTCGACCTGCTGGGCTCCAGTGATCCTTCCGCCTCAGCCTTCCAAGTAGCTGGAACTACAGGCGTGCGCTACCATCGCTAGGCTAATTTTTTGATCTTTATTGTAGAGATGAGGTCTCGCCAAGTTGCCCAGGCGGGTCTCGAACCCGCGGGCTCAGGCAATCCACTCACCTCGGCCTCCCAAATTGCTGGGATTACAGGCTGAGCCCCCGAGCCTGGCTGTTTATGTAGTTTTAAGCAACCATTCAGAACATATAATTTTTCTTCTTTCTTTTTAACTTAAGGTTATAAAATGATGCTACTTTTCTTACAAACCTGTAATACTGTTCAGCAGGGAACTTGGTCTTCAGAGACGTTAAATGTGTTTTTACTGTACCAAAGTGTTCTCGAGCTTTCAAACACCTCTTTGGAACTGGTCACAAAACATAATCGAATGTGATAAGAAAAAGTTTACCAAATTTCAGACACAGTTCTTACGTAATAATCTATGTAGTCTATCTGGAAACATTACAACCAAATGCATACACAGCTCTACTTTTCAACTGACTCTCTAGTTTCTCTATTGATTAACCATACTGTTTGAAACTTACTGATTAAAAAAAAAAAAGAGAAAGAAATTTTGAGAAAAATAAAAAGACAACCATACTGAAAAATATACAATCCAAAACTTGATGCGGAAATGGGATGTGTTAGGAAACACACAGGTAACTGGTAAGGTGTCATAAATAACCTCATCCTTAAGGGGCTACGCACCAGCTGCTATTCCTATTCACTGCTCAGAGGATGGCTAAAATTGGACTGCTTCTAGCCTACATATAGATCAAAAAGAGCCTTTACCAATTATTCATCATGAGGATGACCAACTCCACATCAACTAAGAAAAATGACTTGCCTATGACACCTTTTCTATCTGAAAATATATTTCAACTCTTTTAGCTATCCTGGCTGCACCTCACAATGAAGTTTCCATGTCTAAACTTGACATTTTTGATTTTCATTCAAGGGGTTGACTGTAAATGCATTAATTTGAGAAAATGTTATACAGTTCACCTCATATCTGCAAATACATATTAAAAAGTATTCAATCCTTGAAAAGCTTGGAGTCAAACACACAAAAAAAAGAGTCAAACAAAAGTTACTAGATACACAAGAGTTATTAACATCAGCAGAATTCCATCACAATGAAAACATTCCTATTTAAACCACATTATGTGGAAGTGAAAAATCAACCAAAACACGAAGAATACTGTCAATCTATAAAATGATCAAATCACCTACTTCTTCAATTTTTACTCACCATAAAGCACAATGGACATTTTTTATAATAGAACATCTTCTGGATAGAAATTAACTCTCTAAATAAGAGACTGACACATTGGATGAAAAAAAACCTTCAAAATCAAAACAAAGAACTTACTGTCCTGAAACCCAGCACCTTGATGGACCCCTTGCAGTAGAGTTAAAATCTCTCGAGCTGTTTGTTCTAAACACTGCACAACTTTTCGGATTTCCTAGAGAGTTAAAAATCAAAATCAGATAAATGCAACATAATATTTTCACAGACTCATACAAAACACACCAAATAGCACATTTGATTTATCGTACCTTCACATACATATTCAAATCATCCTCACAAGAAACTAAACTTGTACAAAAAAATCCCAAAGTTTGGTTGAAACCCAACTTTTCCACTTATTTCCTCTGAGACTTCAGAAAGTCACTAAAAAGCCTCAGATTCCTCAGGTAGCCCTCAAAGGATAATAACTATCCATCCACCCCAACTATACAATTGAAACACTACACAACGGATGGCAAGTACAAACGCAATTTATAAAATGAAGCGTTAACCGGGCTCGGTGGCTCAGCCTGTAATCCCGCACCTTGGGAGGCTAAGGTGAGTGGATTGCCTGAGCCCACGGGTTCGAGACCCGCCTGGGCAACTTGGCGAGACCTCATCTCTGCAATAAATCAAAAATCAGCCGGGCGTGGTAGCACACGCCTGTAATTCCGGCTACTCGGAAGGCTGAGGCGGAACGATCGCCGGAGACCCCCAGGTCGAGGCTGCGGTGGCCGGGAGCGGCCACTGCACTCCAGTCTGGGTGACAGAGTGAGACTCCAACTCAAAAAAAAAAAGAAGCGTTAAATGCAAGGACTGAGTATTTTTTCATCAATTCATTTCACAAATATTCACTGAGCACATTTATGTGGTAGGCATTGTGTAAATATCAGGAAACCAAGCAGACTGTCCCTTCCCTCTGGCAGCTTAATATGATGGGGGAGACAAAAAAAAAATTTGTTTAATATTAATCATTACACATGAAACAGTGGACGTACTACTAAAAAACATAACAGGAAAAAGATCATTTAGATTGTGAGGTCAAGGAGATAACTGTAACTAGGAAAAGAATGGGAAAGCAACAAATTCCTGGAAAAGCAAACAGGACATGCAAGAATCCTGAGGCAGAAAACTATTAGTAGCACTAGCGGCACGAAAGAGAGAGTAAGCATAACACACAAAGGGAGACAGCGCAAAACGAGACTGGAGAGAGACGCCTTGTGGGTCACGGTAACCTGGATTTTTATCCCACGTGGGACGAGGAGCCATGGGAGAGTTTTAAACAGAGGATCACGTATGCTCTTAAAGTACCAATAACAAGCACCTAAAACGCGCAAGGGCCGAAGCCCGGGTGCTGAGCCTTCGACAGACACAAATACAGAAGAGAAGTAAAGTGACGCTCAAATGAGGCAGGTGATGCTGGGAAACAGAGACCCGAAAGGAGTCAGGGCAGAGCAGTCGAATCTGGGGCGGGGCGGCGGGGGAGTCCTGGCCCAACTGGAGGGCAAGCGACCCACCCTCGGAGACGTCCCCGTCGCCCGAGACCGAGCGACGGAGGACGGCCGGGCGGTGCGGCCCAGCCGGACAGGGGAAGGGGAAGGGGACCGGGAGGGAGGGGGCTCGCCTCTCGGATGTCCTGCTCGGCAGCCAGAAAGCCCTGCAGCTCCACGAAGATCTCGCTCACAGACATGGCGACGGCCGCACGACAGTCAGCCTGTGTGGCGAGGGCGGCCAGAGAAGCGGGCTCCGGAGACAACCAGCACCACCCGTCGCGAGGCCCGCTGCCGGCCGCCGCCGCCACCGCTACCGCTACCGCCGCGTCCACTGGTCCTACGCCGCGGCCGTCGCCGGGGTCCTTCGAGGCCTACGGCGCGCCGAAGGCTGTGCTGTCCGCCGCGCTGCCTGAAGCGCCGCCCGCCGCGAGCGGAGCCGGGGCTCGCGTCCGGAGGACAGGGGAAGGGGGAGTGCGGGCGGGGCTTCCGTCGGAGGCCTTCCGGCAGGCATCGCCGGAAACACCCCGCGAAGGCGGCCTCGGAGCACGTGGGCCGGTGAAGGGCGGTGGCGGGCTTGGGTCATCTTTTACCTGCAGCGGCAGATGGGGACAGACGCTGCGCGACTGAAGCGAATGCGTAAAATGCCAGGTGAAGGAGAATGGAGGGAAGCTGCAGCCTTCGCGTGACTGTAGGGGGAGGGTGCGCTCATGTTTGCAAGAAATACAGCAAATAAAGTACGAGTGTAGACCTGTAAGTCGCGGAGAGGTTGGGAGCGAAAATGTTCTTTATGTGAGTCTTTTATTTTGATGTCTACGTCGTATGATTGTGTTACCTGTTTTTGAACGAAATGGGTTTTTGGGTGTGTGCGGTGGGAAGCTTCCACTCAGCTGACACCTCCTTCTAATTCCCTTCCTCGAGGCAGGCACCGTGACGGTTTCTTTGTCCTTGAGGAATTCTTCCATACGTCTGCCCTACAGACACAAATGTGCACGTTGTGTGTGCACTCGCCAAATGAATTAGAATGATCTTAATCAGCTGAGGGGTAATTACTGCTTGGTTTGTGCCAGGCGTTCTTCTGAACTCTTTTTTTTTTTTTTTTTTTGAGTTGGAGTCTCACTCTGTCGCCCAGACGGGATAGTGCAGTGGCCGCTCCCGGCCACCGCAGCCTCGACCTGCTGGGCTCCGGCGATCCTTCCGCCTCCGCCTTCCAAGTAGCTGGAACTACAGGCGTGTGCTACCACGCCCGGCTGATTTTTGATTTATTGTAGAGATGAGGTCTCGCCAAGTTGCCCAGGCGGGTCTGGAACCCACGGGCTCAGGCAATCCACTCACCTCAGCCTCCCAAGGTGCAGGATGACAGGCTGAGCCACCGAGCCCGGCTACACCAGGCCCATTTTTGCAGAGGAAGCTGCTGCTCGTACATCACAGGCTGAAGCCAGTTCAAGACCACCACCCAAGGCAAGTCCGTCTATTGCGGCAATCCTTGGCACCGGAAGATTCGCAGTATCATTAATCACTGCTCTTATACTGGAGACAAAAGCACCAACTTCATTGGAATTCATTCTGGTGCTCTCCTTACGGTAAGCACCGGCACAGAATATCCCTGGGAATTCACTCCTGATTACGACCGTCCCTACTTTCTTATCGGATTTTAAAGCATCCACAGCTTTTGATGGCATTTTTATAAGATTTTTACTGAGTGAATTTTTGCCATAAGCTCTGTTTATTCCAAGCACCACAATCCCCCGGTTCTCCTCGTCCAGGTGCCATACGCGCAGCTCGTCCTCCGTCTTTGCCTCAGAGCTGTAGCCCCTCCGGGGGTCGGGACCCCCGGCCACGGGCGCCCGGCCGGACCCAGATCGCCCGGCCCGCCCACGCGCCGGGCAGCCTCCACGCGGGGCGAGCGGCAGCCAGGTGGGGGCCGCCGGCCTGCAGGGCGCCCAGGGCCCCTGGTGCCACCGCCGTGTTGTCTGTTTACGGCGTAAAATCTATGTCTCTTAAAGAATCCCATTTGTTCTTCTCATAGAAACCTTTTCTCGCCACTCCATTTCCCTACTAAATTGGGTATATGACACAGCCTCCAACTTTAACCATGCTTTAGGGAAGCGCCCTCAAACGGTGTTTTTCCCTCTGCTCTCAAACCACAGCAGTCAGCAGCACAGAGGCCTCTGTGACCAAATGTGAGGTTTCCCCCACCACCAGCAGCAGACACCAGCTGGGTGTCTTCCAATTCAATTCTGACACTGTCTTCCTGGAGATACTGTCAGATCCCACGGGCTGAGAGCTCAGTCCCCAAAACTGCCCCCTTATTCCCCCCAGTTGCAAGTTTGGGCCTCCAAGGCATCTGACAGGCTGGCTTCAAGTTGGGGTTCCCCCAATCCCCTCTCTGGGTTCATTTGCCAGAGTGTCTCACAGAACTCAGAGAAAGAACTTACTTATGTTTAGCGGTTTATTACAAAAGGTACAGATGAAGAGATGCGGAGGGTGAGGTATGGGGAAGGAGCAGGGAGCTTCCGTGCCCTCCCTGGGTGCCGTCTTCCAGAAACCACGTGCTCCACTGTCCAGAAGTTCTCCAAACCCTGTCTTGGATTTGTTTATGGAGGCTTCATTACATAGGCATGAGTAACAACCATGTAGAGATGTAAATGCTGGGTTCGAGACCTGGCTGGGCAACTTGGCGAGCCCACATCTCTACAATAAATCAAAAAATTAGCTGGGCGTGGTGGCACATGCCTGTAGTTCCAGCTACTTGGAAGGCTGAGGTGAAAGGATCGCCAGAGCCCAGCAGGTCGAGGCTGCAGTGGCCGGGAGTGGCAGCTGCACTCCAGTCTGGGCAACAGAGTGAAACTCCAACTCAAGAAAAGAAAAAAGAAATGTAAATGGACACAAAGCACATGACCTAAACCCAGCAAGACCTGTCCAGGTTTTTCTTGGCCTCTGCAGCATTCCCTTCTCTAGGGCATGGGATAAAACTCTGGAAATGAGATCTTTTGACCCCAAATCAGGCTAGAGTCCTATCTTGGGCAGGTGAAAAGACAGGAGAGAGAGATTCTGTTTCCGGGGGCCTAAAGTGCCCCAGCATTACAACCAAAGACTAGCAAGAGATATGGGAGTTATGAGCCAGAAACCATGGACAAAAACCAATTCCTATATCGTACAACACCACAGACCCTTCAGCAAGCTAGTAACTTATTTTGTTAGCTCCAGCAAGCATAAAAATAAGCCTTTAATTAGGGCTAATTAGACCCTGTTCATGATGTTTTGAAGTTCTACACCCTTACTGGTTTTCTATTAATCTGTCTTTGGCCAGTGTGATTTGTGGCCAACCAAAAATGAAGAAAGGGTTTTCCTCCTCAACACTAGTTTCATAAAACGTTCCCCTCTGTTCTGTTTTCTGGAAGAGATTGTGCAGAATTGGTGTTAATTCTTTTAAAATTTGGTAGAATTCACCAGTGAAACCTTGGAGATTTATTTTTAGGCATTTTTATTGCAAATTCAATTTCCTTAACAGTTATACTGCTACCAGCCTGGGCAACTTGGCGAGACTTCATCTCTGCAATAAGTAAAAAAAAATAATAATAATTATACTGCTACACAAATTATTTAATAGTCTATGAGTTTTAATAACTTGTGTGTTTTTTGGTTTTGGGGGTTTTGTTTTTGTTTTTGTTTTGAGTCGGAGTTTCACTCTTGCCCAGGCTGGAGTGTAGTGGCACACTCTTGGCCACCACAGCCTCGACCTGCTGGGCTCGGGTGATCCTTCCACCTCAGCCTTCCAAGTAGCTGGAACTACAGGCATGTGCCATCACGCCCGGCTAATTTTTGTTGATTTACTGTAGAGATAAGATCTCGCCAAGTTGCCCAGGCTGGTCTCGGACCCGTGGGCTCAGGCAATCCTCTCACCTTGGCCTCCCAAAGTGCTGGGATTATAGACATGAGCCACCGCACCTGGCCTTAAAATAATTTTCAAATGCAAACCCTTTTTTTTTTTTGAGTTGGAGTCCTGGGCTACATGGCAGGATTGACATGCCTAGTCTACAGCATTCAGATTCAGATAGCGAAGGGTTAGCCATGAAAGCTGACCCAGGCCCTGGTGGGCAAGGGAATAGAAATTAGCTCAAACTGTCTGGATAGTGACATGACAAAATGGATGGTCATATTCAGGATTTAAGCTCATATTTACCAGGATCTAAGGTCATATTCAAAAGAAATGACTTTAAATCCTGGTAAAGGCTTACAAAGACTTTCATCAATATGTCATTTATAATAGAGACAACTGGAGACAACCAAAATAGCCTATGATACCATGTTAATACACATGGTATGTCCATTTACTGAATAAAACACTTAAGGTGTTTGCATTTGACTGAGCACAGTGACTCATGCCTGTAATTCCAGCACTTTGAGAGGCCAAGGCGAGAGGATTCCCTGAGCCCAGGGATGGAGACCAGCCTGGGCAACTTGGCAAGACCTTGTCCCTACAATAACCCAAGAAATTAGCCAGGCATGGTGGCACATGCCTGTAGTTCCAGCTACTCGGAAGACTGAGGAAGAAGGATTGCCTGAGCCCGGTCAGTCAAGGCTGTGGTGGCCAGGAGCGTGCCACTGCACTCCAGCCTGGGCAACAGAGTAAGACTCCAACTCAAAAAAAGACACCAAAAAACCTTTTTTGACATCATGTGTTTTTTAGCATTTATTTTCTTCATGATTCCATGCACAGTTCCATTGTTGAAGTTTACAATCACACCTTATTCATGAAGGTGCTTTTTGGCAGCACATACATTTGTGAGCCGCTGTTTTCAATTATGAGCACACAAAGAGCAAAGTTCAAAACAACGTCCCTGATGACCACCTTGAGAACTCCACTAAGAATTATATGCACTTCCATTGAACCAAATATTGATAGATTCGTCTGACAAAAACAAAGTCAAATTTCCTGCCAGTTTTATGTTGCTCTCATTTTCTAAACTTTATAATAAAAAATGAAAAAATAAAACAAGTCTTATGTATAAAAATTAACCATATTACATGACTTACGTGCAGCCCAAGACAACTCCTTTTTACTCGACGCAGCCCAGGGAAGCCAAAAGATTGGACACCCCTGCTGCAGACATTGGGGCGGATAAAGGGCAAAAAAGCATACCTGGTTTAGTAGCACAGAAGGCCAGCTCATCGGAGCTGCACTTCCGCAAGGTCTCTTGAAGGACAAGAGGGGGTGTAGACAAGACTGGTTGGAAATGGAGGCCTGCTGTGGGGTTACAGGAGAAGCAGGGAGGGACCAGGTGACAAGGAAGAGAGAGGAGGTGGGCCTCGGCTGGGATGAGGATACCTTGATGCAGATTGCAGGCCCCGCAGGATGCTGGACACCCACATCCTGCTCCCCATACTGAAGGACAAGAAAGGATCCTTGATTGGGGAAGGGATTGGAAGTGTCAGTTCAGGGACCTTCAGAGGGAATCCAGACCCTCTGGGCACCCTGCTCTCCACTCTCTTACCCCTCCTGGGTGTCTGGCAGCCTCCCCTGGGATGCTGCCAGCTTGGGATCTGGATTTGGGGTTGCACAAGATGTTAAACCTGGTCCAGGGTGTAGCGTGGCAGAGGAAAGAAAATGTTCCTCACTGCCTCAGGGCACATGGCCCTAAGTGTTCTGCAGACTGAATTCTAGTTGGTCAGTTGACATTTTTATTTATTTATTTATTTATTTGAGTCGGAGTTTGTCTGTCACCCAGACTGGAGTGCAGTGGCCGCTCCTGGCCATTGCAGCCTCGACCTGCTGGGCTCCGGCGATCCTTCCACCTCAGCCTTCCAAGTAGCTGGAACTACAGGTGCGTGCTACCACGCCGGCTAATTTTTGATTTATTGTAGCAATGAGGCCTCGTCAAGTTGCCCAGGTGGGTCTCGAACCCATGGGCTCAGGCAATCCACTCACCTCGGCCTCCCAAAGTGCTGGGATTACAGGCTGAGCCACCGAGCCCGGCCAACATTTTTTTTTAAGCAGGATTTATTGAGAGGACAGAAAAGCTCCCACAGTGGAAGGGGGCCCGAAGGGGTTGGCCTCAGTTGACCTTTATTGAGGCCACACTGTTGAGGCTGGTGACACAAGTGAAGGCTGCTTCCCACAGTCTTTTAGGCCATTCTCAGAACCCCTGGGCTATGGACTGAATGCATCCCCCGAAAATGTATACGACGAAGCCCCAATACCCAATGCGATTTGTGGGAGGGGGCCTTTGGGGGGTAATGAGGTCTTGAGAGTGGAGCCCTCTGATGGGATTAGCGCCTTTAATAAGAGGAGACACCGGAGAGCTTGCTTCCTCTCTTTCTCTGTCACATGAGGACAAGAAGACGCTGTGTACAAACCTGGAAACTGAGCCAGGCTCTGTGGCTCAGCCTGTAATCCTGCACCTTTGGGAGGCTGAGGTGAGTGGATTGCCTGAGCCCGCGGGTTCGAGACCCGCCTGGGCAGCGAGACCTCATCTCTACACTAAATCAAAAAATCAGCCGGGCATGGTAGCGCATGCCTGTAATTCCAGCTACTCGGAAGGCTGAGGCGGAAGGATCGCCGGAGCCCAGCAGGTCGAGGCTGCGGTGGCCGGGAGCGGCCGCTGCACTCCAGTCTGGGTGACAGAGTGAGACTCCGACTCAAAAAAAAAAACCCGGAAACTGGACCTCACCAGATACCAATTTCCCAGCACCTTGACCTTGACCTTCCCAGCCTCCAGAACTCCGAGAAAGAAATGTTTGTTGTGGGTCAGCCACCCAGCCTGTGGTGTTTTTCTCACGGTAGCCTAAGCTGACTAAGACTCCCTGTCACCTAGCAAGGGGCAGCCAGTCATGGAACCGGGTGAGGAGGGCCCAATGCAAGGGTGGCATGCCACGGGGAGGGGGAGGAATGGAGGAGGAGAAAGGAGGGCAGGGTGGAAGGGGAACCCTCCCCAGCTCCCACCTGTGTCCTTCCCCTGCCAGCCCTCAGCCCCGTGCAGAGAGCCTGCCCCCCCAGGTGTCCGGGGTACCAGCCTCACGCTGCTGCCTGCCCAGACCTGCTACCAGCCCGCCCCACAATCCAGCCACCCGCCCTCTCCATGCTTGGTCCCCAGCGGGCACTCCAGTCCACAGGGAGAAGGAGAAGAGAGAGGCCTGGGTGGTCAGCAGGGGAAGGGAAGGAGGTAACACACTGAGAACAGTGCTCTCTGGGTTTGTGGAAATGCCCAGAGGCATTTTGGTTGTTTCAATGACTGGGAGACAGGTACAAAGGCAGCGTGCACAGGACCATCCAGCTCAGTGAAGAACCATCCCACCCAAGGTCTTATGTGCCTCCCCCTCTACATGCAAAATTGAAAGGCAAAAGGGGGGGAGGGGAAGGGAGAGAAGATGGGAGGGTGGGAGGAAAGGGTGGCCTGACATCCGCCTGGAAACATCCTGGCGCTCTCCCAGGACCGGCCCTAATTGGTCACTCCCAACATACCAAGGCAGCGTTTCCTCAGAAGACCATTCTGGCCGATCATGGCAGTTTTATCTGTTTCCTGTGGCTGCCATGGAAACAGATGTGTTTTTCTTACAGTAGCCTAAGCTAAGTCCCACAGCTTAGGCTCAGTTTGAGTACCACAAACTGAGAGACTCAAAACAACAGAAATGTATTCTCTCACTGTCCTGGAAACTAGACTACCACATTCAAGGCGTTGGCAGGGCCATTCTTTTTTGAAGGCTCTCGAGAAGAATCCTCACCTCTTCCTCACTTCTGGTGGTTGCCAGGAGTCCTTGGCCTTCCTCGGCTTGCAGCTGCTTCACTCCAATTTCTGCTTTGATCACATGACAGTCTGTGTGTGTATGCATGAATGTGTGCATGCGCGGTGTGTGTGTGTGTGTGTGTGTGTATGTGTGTGTGTTCAAATTTCCCTCCTCATCACGACATCTGTCTTTGGTTTACAGCCCACCCTAACCCAGCATGACCTCATTGTAATTTGATTACATCTGCAAAGACTCTGTTTCCAAATAAGGTCACCGTCACATTATGATTACAACTTGAACATGTCTTTTGGAGGAGGGAGGGGACAGAATTCAAGCCAGTTCAGGGGTCAATGCCCCAAATCTCTATTCCTGCTATTCAAAATGAGGTCTATGGAGTGTCAGCCTCTTCTGGAAGCTTGTTAGGAACCCCGAACCTCGGGTCCCCTCCCAGACCTACTGAATCAGCCTCTGCCTTGTACAAAGACCCCAGGCAATCCACATGCTCACTGAAGTTTGAGAAGACTTGGGTCACTGCCCACCTGGGTAAGTAAGGGGAGCCAGGAACTCAAAGAAGTGGTTAGGAAAAGCTGAGAGAGGATTTCCCCGGGGAAAATCGCTAGATTGCTGTCATCCTGTCCTGGGTCCTCCCCTCCCCATCTTAGCCTTGAGACAGGTCACGAGTGCACCCTCAGAAAGGAGGGACATGTTCACACATGCACACAACAAGGGAGATGCCTTCATGGAACCAGTGAACTTGGTCTGTGTCCTCTGGAATTTGGGACATACAGGACTCATCCATCAGCACTGAACTTTGAGGCCAGCCAAGACAGCCATGACAGAGACAACAGAAGTGGCCCTTCCTAAAGGATCGGGGGTTGGGGTCAGCTGGGCAAGGCCCTTTCATGAGAGCCTCTGGATGCAGAGCTGCCTTCGGCAGGCAAGAAGAAGCTTCCGCAGGCAGGCCAAGCCACCGGCAGCCAGGCGAGGGAAGACCTCAAAAGCGCTCTTGGAGAGAAGGGTCCAGCACTCCAGGAGGCTTCGCCTCTGAAGCTCCCTGGCTGCGTGGTGCCTGCTGGTCAGCAAGCCCCTTCCTGCCCTTTCTTCCCTGTCCCAATCCTAGAGGGCCCCAAAGCGAAAACTGGGGCACAAGGGAGACAGTAGAGCCAAGAACAGGGACAACGTGGGCCAGGCTCCCCTTTGAGGATTTCTCTGCCTGAGGCAGGTGTGAGCTGGGGAAAGGAGGCATTTGATGTTAGATTGTGAGCACATCAAACACGCGTCTATTCACTAAGACCTGAGGTCCCATCACAAGTGAGGTGTTCTCCCCAAGATTTCATCCCCGGGGCAGCAGGAACAAGCCCATGGAAAGGAGCAGCCCCAAGAAAGAAGAGGATTGCTCTGTGCTCACACTCTCCTGGAAGTCCTACCTGCCATGAAAACCAGTGTTAAGGGAGCGTTTAATGGGAAGAGCTGACTTTGCCTGGAGTGTGATGGTGGAGCTGAGCAGGGGTGCTGGGGTGAGGAAGGCAAAGGCCGTGAGGTGGGAGGTGAGTGCCCTGCAGAGGAAGAAGGCCCGTCTTGCGAGACAATCCCTCCGACCCCCCTACACCCCACAGGCCGCCCTCGCCTGTTCAGTAACACATGCTGCTGCTACCCCCTGAGTGTTAGGCTCAGGGGGAAGCAGCACTCACCTTCCCCCACCTGCCCCTCCACCCACCAATCCCCTATGCACCCCTCCACCCCAAACCCACAACCACATACCTTGCTTGAAGCTTCCTGGAACCCGCTGGCAGCTGCCGAGAAGGGCCAGACAGACTTTCCAGCCCACGCCGGATGCGACGGTTTGTCTCCCCGCTTTACTGCTGCCTCCAACACCCTCCCGAATACAGCACCCTTAAAAACTCAAGCCTGGGGCAACCCCTTCGGGCCCCCTCCCACTGTGGGAGCTTTTCTGTCCTCAATAAATCTGGCTTTCTCAAAAAAAAAAAAAAGAAAAAAAAAAACCCAAGCCTGCCCCTCCTTGGGCGCGACTCCCTGGCTCATCTCTCTGGACCATGGGACCTGGCCTGGGAGTTTCTCCCCCAATAAACACTTGGTTTATACCGGCCCTTTGTCCTGTGCCTCTTTCCGTATCTCCAAACGTTACACTGAGACCCACAGTGCTGGGAGGGTGCTGTTGCCCCATCTCCCTGCTTCCTCTGCAACCCACCCTCCACCCTTCCCCTCTACTCACTCACTATGAACAGCCATGGCCCACCTAAAACCCTCACATTCCCAAGCATTTACAAGACCCACGCGGTATACCTGGACGCACATAGCCCCAGAGTTCCAGCCTGTGCCTTGCAGCTCTTCCCTCACTCGCTGGGCTCCAACCACGCTGCCGGTTCCTTCTTTCCAGCCCTAAAGACACTGCAGGAGCCGTCCCAGCACTTTGGGAGGCGGAGGCGAGAGGATCGCCTGAGCCCAAGGGTTTGAGACCAGCCTGGGCAACTCGGGGAGACCTCGTCTCCACAATAAATTTTTTTTTTTTTTTTGAGTCGGAGTCTCACTCTGTCGCCCAGACTGGAGCGCAGTGGCCGCTCCCGGCCACCGCAGCCTCGACCTGCTGGGCTCCGGCGATCCTTCCGCCTCAGCCTTCCGAGGAGCCGGAATTACAGGCGCGCGCTACCACGCCCGGCTGATTTTTTGATTTTTTATTGTAGAGATGAGGTCTCGGTGGCTCAGCCTGTGATCCCGCGCCTTTGGGAGGCTGAGGTGAGTAGATTGTCTGAGCCCGCGGGTTCCACAGTAAATTTTTAAAAACGTAGCCGGGCGTGGTGGCAGGCACCTGCAGTTCCAGCTACTTGGAAGGTTAAGATGGAAGGATCACCTGAGCCCAGTGGGTCGAGGCTGCGGTGGCCGTGAGTGCGCCACTGCACTCCAGCCTGGGAGACAGAGTGAGACTCTGACTCAAAAAAAACAAAAACATGCAGGGCTGTGCCCTCTGCCTAAATGGTGGGCTCCCAGCTGTCTAAGTGGCCTCAGCTCCAATGCCACCTCCTCCAGGAGGCCCTCTGTGGCCACCCAGGGTGCCTCTCCCCACTGGGCTCTTTTAGCTCTCTTTCGGCACACCCAACGGCCTTTATCAGCCCCTCCCCGCAGGCTGCAGGTTCCCTAAGGGCAGCAGCACCTGGACGCGCTGCAGGGACTCAAAGCACAAGCCAGCGAAACGAGCAAAGAGGAAGCGAATTAAAGAATGGAATCAAGATCTCCCGGGCACGGGATTGTGTTGGTTTTATTTTTAAACCCCCTTCGAGGCCGGGCGCGGTGTCTCACGTCCGTCATCCCAGCACGTTGGGAGGCGGAGGCAAGAGGATCGCCGGAGCGCACGGGTTCGAGACCAGTCTGGGCCACATGGCGAGCCCTCGTCTCTAAAGTAAGTCAGAAAACGAGCCGGGTGTGGTGGCGCATGCCTGTGGTTCCAGCTACTTGGAAGGCTGGGGTGGGAGGATCGCCGGAGCCCAGCAGGTCGAGGCTGGGGCGGCCGTGAGCGTGGCCCTACGCTCCAGCCTGGACGACCGAGTGAGGCTCCGACTCAAAAAAAAAAACCCTTCGAAAATATGCCTGACGTAATGCTTTAAGCCCGGCGACGCCCCGCCCCCGGAAACGCCCGAGCCGCCCCCTTGTCCCGCCCCCGCGCCTCATGCCCCGCCCCCGAGACCCACCGCTCTCAGGCTCCGCCTCTCCCGCCTCTACTTCCGCTTCCTGAAGTTGCGAGCCGGGCACTTCCGGGCACGCCGCGTGGCCTTCCCAGTCTCGGTCGCCTCCGGCATGGCGGACGTTGATGGCCCGCCCGGGCCGATGCTGGCGCTGAACCCGCAGAAAGACACTGAGTTTCGGAAGGGCGTGGAGAAGTTTCGTCGGCGCACAGGCAAGGTGAGCGGCTGCCGCGTCTGGGACGTCGCGGGGAGGCGGTGGCCGGTCGGGGGCGTCTCCGGGGTCTCGGGTCCGGCGCACGTTGCCTGCCCCGCGCCCCGGCCGCCTCCGGCCTCGCCGGCGTGGGCGCCCGACAGGGTCCGCGATGGTTTCCGAGACGGAGGGGTTTAGCTGGCCGGGAAACGATGTGGGGGTCGTGGGGGGACACGAGAAGAACAGCGGGAGGCGGAGTGATGGCACTCCCGTGCCCCCGCCGACCCCAGGTTGGAGCTGCCACGCTTGCATTTGGGCCCCGAAGAGGGGAACCCTCCGCGCACCTTTCGGGGCGTGTGTATGCCGGGCTGGTGACTTCGTAGTTCCTGAAAGACAGTATTGAAAATGTCTGTGTGCTGGCTAGGGCGCCTGGAACCAATTTTGTATTTTCTTTGGCATAAAATACACTGGAAAACATAGAGGGTAAGGTATGATGAGTGGGACGCTGAAAGATTAATCTGCGCTGGAAAGATTAACGAACTTCTGGAAAGTTTTTCCATTACATGCGGGTAAATCGTGATATGGCACAAAACGGAAGGGTATGTTCGTGGAGTTGTCTGGGCAGAAGATTTAAAACGGCTTGTTCAAAAATTTAACAGCCGGGAGCGTTTGCTCAAGCCTATAATGCCAGCGATTGGGAGGCTGCGGCAGAAAACCGCACGAGTCCAGGAGTTTGCGACTAGCGTGGACAACACCGCGAGATTCCCCATCTCTACAAAAAAATTTTAAAAATTTGTCGGGCGGGGTGGTGTGCACCTGTAGTCCCAAGCTACCCAGGAGGCAGAGGCAGAGGATCACTTGAGGCCCGGAGTTCAAGACCAGCCTGGGCAACCTAGTGAGATCCTGTGTGTACCAAAAATAAAAAAGTAGCTGAGTGCAGTGACACCTGCCTGTAATCCCTAGTGAGGCTGAGGCAGGAAGATCACCTGAGTCCAGGAGTTCAGGGTTGCAGTGAGCGGTAGTGGTGGCACTGCACTCTGGCCTGGGTTTTAAAAATATTAAATTTATCTGGTCTTTATGTCTTCAGAAAAAAAAGCAAAAACTTCATCAACAGAAGGAAGAACAACTTACTCCTGGAGTGATCTATGTGGGCCACCTACCTAACACACTCGGGGAAACTCATATTCTAACGTATTTCTCCCAGTTTGGCACTGTTACAAGACTCAAGCTGTCCAGAAGTACAAGGGTAAGATTTTTGTATTTGAAGTTGTTTGTTTGTTTTGTTTTTAAATGTATATCATACTTGACATATTACAGCACACTTTCACATATATACATATACGAGGTGGGACTCCCTCCAAAAACACTTAAAAGTACTCTCTGGGCCGGGCTCGGTGGCTCAGCCTGTAATCACAGCACTTTGGGAGGCCAAGATGAGTGGATTGCCTGAGCCCGTGGGTTCGAGACCCGCCTGGGCAACTTGGCGAGACCTCATCTCCACTATAAATAAAAAACTAGCCGGGTGTGGTAGCGCGCGCCTGTAGTTCCGTATATATATACCGCAAAAGTTTACATAGTGAATAGTTAAGAATAAGGACTCTGAGGCTGGATGCGGTGGCTTATACCTGTAATCCCAGCACTTTGGGAGGCCGAGGTGAAAGAATTGCCTGAGCCTATGGGTTCAAGACCAGCCTAGGCAACTTGGCGAGACCCCATCTCTACAGTAAATCAATACAAGTTTGCTGGGCTTGGTGGTGCATTCCAGCTACTTGGAAGGCTGAGGCGGAAGGATCACCTGAGCACAGCAGGTTGAGGCTGCAGTGGCTGTGAGTGTGCCACTGTCCTCCAGCCTGGGCAACAGAGTGAGACTCTTTTGGGGGCCAGGTAAGGACTCTGGAGCCAGGCTACAGAGGTTTGGGTTCTAGCTTTACAGCTTACTAGTTGGACAAGTTATATAACCTTTCCATGCTTCAGTTTTATGATCTGTAATATATGAATAAATTAGCACCAACTTCTTGGTAGTATTTAGTCAAAGATTAAATGAAGTAATGGATATAAGATTCTTAGCACATTGCCTGACACACAGTAAATACTATAAGTATTACTGTTAAATCACGCCTGCCTTCTAATGAAAAAAGGGTTTGTGTGGTTTGTAACGGGAATGGTCCACTTTATTTTCTTGCCCTACAAGTAAATTTTTATTGGTTGTAGCCATAGACATCTTATTGTTGGAATCTATTTTTTTCTTTTTTCTTAATTTTTATTTTAGAGTTGTGGGGTACATGGAAAAATTGCTACATAAGTAAATTGCATGCAGGTGAGGTTTGCGCTTCTAGTGTGCCCTTTCCCCCCTAGTAGTGGATATGGTGCCCTGGGTGGTTGTGTACCCTTTTCTCCCCTTGTCCCCTCTTCCCATAGTGTTCCTTAGTGCCAGTTGTCTCCACCTTTGTGCTTGCATGCCCAGTGCTTGGGGCCCGTTTATGAGTGAGAACACGTTATTCCGTTTTTTGTTTCTGCAATACAGTTCATTCGGAATGATGGTCTCCGGCTGCATCCATGTTGCTGCAGAGGACATGATTTTGTTTTTATTAATGACTGTTTAGTAGTCCATCGTGTCTAGGTACCTTTTTTTTTTATCCAGTCCATTTTGGGTGGGCATCTGAGTTGGTTCCATGTTTTTGTTTTTGTGAATAGTGCTACAGTGAACGTAGGTGAGAAGGTGCCTTTTTGGTTAAACAGTTTATGTTCCTCTGGGTATGTTCCCAGAAGTGGGATTGCTGGATTATATGGTAGCTCAATTTTTAGTTATTTGAGAAAACACCACACTGCTTTCCACAGGGGATTCAACAGTATAGGAGTGTTCTCTTTTTTCTATAATCTCACCAGCACCTGTTGTTGCTTGACTTTTTAATGATAGCCATCCTGACTGGTGTGAGCTGGTATCTCATTATAGTTTTGATTTGCATTTCTCTGATGATAAGTAAAGTTGAGCATTTTTTAAATTGTTGGCTACTTGGATGTCCTTTGAGAAATGTCTGTTCCTGTCCTTTTGTCCAGTTTGTAATAGGCTTATTTGTTTTTTCCCTGTCAGGAATCTCATTTTTCTTGATGCCATTTTCCCATTTGAGTTATAGTACATCAAAGTTAAACTTTAATTTAGCTTATGAGGTGATGAGTTACTCATCCGTCATCTGCTAATTGTCATAAAACCACAGATTTTAAATTTTGTATTGTCTTAGCAACATTAAAGGAAATTTTAAATGCTAGTGTTTCTTCCATCCTAACCAAAATAACGTAATTTTCCCATTTTCTACTTTGTGTGTGTGTGTGTGTGTGTGTGTGTGTTGGAGTCTCACTCTGTCACCCAGACTGGAGTACAGTGGCCGCTCCCGGCCACCACAGCCTCGACCTGCTGGGCTCCGGCGATCCTTCTGCCTCAGCCTTCCACGTAGCAGGACCTACAGGCGCACACTACCACGCCCAGCTAATTTTTTATTTATTGTAGAGATGAGGTCTCGCCAAGTTGCCCAGGCGGTACTTGAACCCACAGGCTCAGGCAATCCACTCACCTCAGCCTCCCAAGGCGCAGGATTACAGGCTGAGCCACCGAGCACGGCTCCCATTTTCTGCTTGTAACAGTTGCTCCTTTTGTGGATGAGGTAGATATTTCAGACATCCTGAAGTCTCCTGGAACAGTGGTCCCCAACCTTTTTGGCATCAGGGACCAGTTCCATGGAAGACAGTTTTTCCATGGACGGAGGTCGGGGGGGGCCAGAGGAAGGAGTGGGGATCATCAGCCATTGCGTTCTCACAAGGAGTGCACAACCTAGATCCCTCGCGTGTGCAGTTCACTATAGGGTTTGCGCTCCTATGAGAATCTGATGCCACCGCTGATCTGACAGGAGACACTTGGCCGCTGCTCACCTTCTGCTATATGGCCTGGTTCCTAACAAGCCACAGATTGGTACTGGTCCATGGCCCAGATACTGGGACCCCTGTACTAGAGAATCATTTAGGGCTTCCCTGTATCCACTGTTTAGCTTTGTCAGCATCAACATGGTATCATACTTGCTTCAGATCTTGTTTAAGGAAGAGATTATAGGTGGAGTTTAGATCCCTTTTGAGCCCTTCCCAGTCGCCCAGGGAACTACTGTTGACAAAATCAGTGGTTTTCAATCTTTACTGCACATTTCTGTAGTATTATGTTAATGTACATATAATGCGGTATTATTTGTTTTAAAACTAAATTATAGTATTTCTATCATTCTGCAACTTTTTTTTTTTTTTGAGTTGGCGTCTCACTCGGTCGCCCAGACTGGAGTGCAGTGGCCGCTCCCGGCCACCGCAGCCTCGACCTGCTGGGCTCCGGCTATCCTTCCACCTCAGCCTTTCCAAGTAGCCGGAATTACAGGCGTGCGCTACCACACCCGGCTGATTTTTTATTTATTTATTTTTATTGTAGAGATGAGGTCTCGCCTGCCCAAGCGGGTCTCGAACCCGCGGGCTCAGGCAATCCACTCACCTCAGCCTCCCAAAGGCGCGGGATTACAGGCTGAGCCACCGAGCCCGGCTTGCAGCTTAATTTTTTAATTCAACAATCTGTTGGAGCTTTATTCGTGTTACTCTAGTTCCTTTGTTATCACTGTGTTTCTTTGCTTGAATAACCATTGAACATTAGATTTTTCACAATTTTTCACTGTTTAGGTGAAGCTGCTAGGAACATTCTTTGTACAAGTGTGAGCAGATTTTTCTAGAATACTATTTTGCAGACCTTTGGCCACCATAAGAAAGTTTTAACAGCACAAAGCAGCACATGCATGTAAACATAACTAAAAAGTCAAATGAGACCATACTTAAACCTTGTTTTCTGTGATTCACTCATTTTCTATTACATTCTTTTCAGATTAAAAAAATACTTTTCTGACCTTCTAAATTGGTTTTATTACCCCTAAAAGGTCAGACTCTGAGTTTGAAAGTGCTGCTTTAGCCAGGAGCAGTGGCTCATGCCTGTAATCCCAGCACTTTGGGAGGTGGAAGTGAGAGGATCCCTGGGCTCAGGGATTCAAGACCCTGGGCAACTTGGTGACCTCGTCTCTACAGTAAATCAAAAAATTAGCCAGGCATAGTGGCACATGCCTGTGGTTCCAGCTACTTGGAAGACTGAGGCAGAAGGATCACCTGTGCCCAGCAGGTTGAAGTTGCTGTAACTGTGAGCATGAGACTGCTCTCTAGCCTGGGTGACAGAGTGAGACTCCATCTCCAAGGAAAAAAGAAAGAAAATGCTGCTTTACAGCAGACCCTCAGAGTTCTTGAGTCTAGAATGGTTGTGGGTTTTGTATCTCCCTTGTTCTTGGTAATGTTCAGTATCGTCATACTTACTGGCTGTTAGAATTCCTTCTGTGAACTGCCTCATCATGCCTTTTGTGGCACTGTTGTGTGTGTGTTCCACGTTGCATTGTAGCCACTATTCTTCTGCCTTTCAGGTTCAGGACTACAAAGAAATAGAGTGTTGCCAGGCACGGTGGCTCACACCTGTAATCCCAGCACTTTGGGAGGCGAAGGCAAGAGGGTTGCCTGAGCTCAGGGGTTCAAGACCAGCCTGGACAACTTGGCGAGACTTCATATCCACAGTAAATCAAAAAATTAGCCGAGCGTGGTGGCACACACCTGTGCTTCCAGCTACTTGGAAGGCTGAGGCAGAAGGATCACCTGAGCCCAGTGGGTTGAGGCTGCGGTGACCACGAGTGGGCCGCTGCACTCCAGCCTGGGCAACAGTGAGACTCCACCTAAAAAAATGAAATGAAAAGCAGAGTGTGACGAGCAGCCCCGATCTCCTCACATGGACTCCGTTAACATCCTCACATGTTCGCTTCATTTCTTCCTACATAAATACATGCTCTTTTTTGTTTTGCTAAACTCTTTGGAAAAAGCAATCATCATACTTTAAATACATTATCGAGCTCTTAAGGACATTCTGCATGACCACAGCACAGCATAACAGCATACAGTGTCCTATCTTGACATAGTGCCAGTCGTCCCAAAAACCGTCTTTAGCTATTTTTTTCCTCTGCGCATTCTGCATTCCAGTCTGTGCATCGCATTTGGTTATTAAAGCTTTTCAGCCTATCTAGAACAGTCTTTTTGCCCTTTTTTGCCTAATTTGTTTTTTGAAGAGTTCAGGCCACTTATTTAAACACCTCATTGAGGAAGTACATTAAGACTGACTATTTCCAGCCTTGTTGCTTAGTAAAGCCCACTCCACTTTAATTTTGACTATTTGCTTGGCATTCCCAACTTTCCGAGATTATTGGGTAAAGGGTTTTTTTTGTTTTTCAGTGACATATGTATTTTTAAATCATTTTTCAAAAGTTTTGTATTCGTACACAGTGGTACTGGTCTTGAGTGTCTCTGTCTTCCGCTCTGCCATCTTTCCTCTCCCTTTTGAGAGTTCAGATTATAAATAGATTTTCAAACTAAGCTCAGTGGCTCGTGCCTGTCATCCCTGCACTTTGGGATGCTGAGTGGAAGGACTGCTTGAGCCCAGCAGTTACCACATTGGGCAACATAGTGAAACCTCGTCTCTACCCCCCGAAAATTTTAAAAATTGGACAGGTGTGGTGGCACACACTAGTAGTCCCAGCTACTCAGGAGCCTGAGGCGGGAAGATCACTCTTAACTCAGGAGTTTGAGACTGCAGTGAACGATGATCATGCCAGTGTACTGCAGCCCGGACAGCAGAGTGAGACCCTGTCTCAAAAGACAAAAACAATTTCAGGCATTTTAATTTTTACCAAAGTTCCCCCTGTTGAAGACAACTAGATAAACTCAGTGGCGGAAGTATCCTAGTTGCTCGTGATTGACAGCAGTGGTGCTAGAAATGAGGCTCCTGCCTCTCACTCTGTTCAGCCATGTGATAGTTTGTAAGTTGAAGATGTTTGTTAGAGCATGGGGTGGTGGTGGTAAGTTCCCGCCACAGGAATCGTGTGTTTATCGTGTTGCCAAAATCCCAGGAATACCAGATCAGCTGCATGTTCTACTTTGGATCCTTGCTTTTCCCCATAACAGTCCACAGAATGTGCTGGTTGGAGTTGGAATTATTATGTAAGTGCCAATGTTACTTGATAAGAGGCTAATGTACTTTATTTAAATAAATGTCATTTTAGGAATTCGATGACACGTTAGAAATTTAATGGTTCTACTTTTTGTGACTTATTTTCCATTACAGACTGGACAGAGCAAAGGCTATGCCTTTGTGGAGTTTGAGTCTGAAGATGTTGCCAAGATAGTTGCTGAAACAATGAACAACTACCTTTTTGGTGAAAGACTCTTGCAGTGTGAGTGCTCTTGTCTTCCTGTAGGTTGCATGGATGCCTCCTGCTGGTGGGTGCCTTGTGGGAAGGACAGCTTGCTTATTAGCTGTTTGGACATGCCCCCATCTCTGGGATGATTCTCTCGTGGAGCGCTGCAAGGATTTAAGTGTGTCTTCCAGGCAGATTCTCATTGAGATTTTGCAATCTTCAGTGTGAAAGCTATTTGTGCATGAAGTCGAAATTGGACACATTGACGTGGGGTATGTAGGAAGAGCAGAGCCTGAGTGGGCTGTGGAAGGCCTCTCTGAGGAAGGCGTTTAAATGGAAGCCCAAAGAGTAAATAGGAGCGAGCCAGCAGAAGGGATGGCCGTGAAGATTGAGCCCATTCTTTCTTTGGGGAGGAAACAGCAAGTTGCCAGACTAGAGGCGTCTAGGTCAGGGAGCTCAGAGTTTCTCCTGAGGGCGATGAGGGACTCATTAGTGGACTCTAGATGGACTAGCATCAGAGGTCAGGAGTCAGGTCTCACAATCAGTTTAAAAGGCAGTGGCCGCAACTTTTCCACCCGAGAAAAGCCACAGGCTTGGTGGAACCAGACTGGGAGTCCATCCTGCAGAGAGGAGCCCATGCAGCCTCCGATTTTGCACTGCCAGAAAAGCTCACTGCCCTCGGGAGGCGGAATTAAGTTTCTGGCCTGACTGTCCCCCTGGTGGCGTGTTGCCTCTCCAGGAACTCAAGTTCACAGGTATCAGACAGCTGACGATGCTGTCCACATAGCATCTCTATTCCAGTTCCCATTGCTGTGAGAGAGAATCCGAGTGTCCTGGTTGAGGTCATGGGTTCATTCTTACACTAAAAGAATGGCTGTGGACCAGATGGTGGCTAGCACCTGTAATCCCAGCACTTTGGGAGGTCAAGGCAAGAGGATTGCTTGAGTCCGGGAGATGGAGACCAGCTTAGGCAACATAGTAAGACCTCATTTTTTTTTTTATTGGAGTTGCACTCTGTCGTCCAGACTGGAGTGCAGTGGCACGCTCCTGGCCACTGCAGCCTTGACCTGCCGGGCTCCAGTGATCCTTCTGCTTCAGCCTTCCGAGTAGCCGGAACTGCCGATATGCTGCTGCGCCCAGCTAATTTTTGATTTATTGTAGAGTCTCACCAAGTTACTCGGGTGGGTCTCGAACTCGCGGTGCTCAGGCAATCCACTCACCTTGGCCTCCTAAAGTACTGGGATTACAGACTGAGCCACCGAGCCTGGCTGAGACCTCATCTTTACAAAAAATATTTTTTTTAGTTAGCTGGGCATGGTGGCACATGCCTGTGGTCCCACCTACTCAGGAGGCTGAGGTGGAAGGATCACGTTAGCCTAGGAGGTCACTGCAGTGAACCATGTTTATCCATTGCGTGCAAATCTGGGTGGCAGAATGATTCTAAATGAATGACTCTCGTCAAGAGGAAATGGGCTGGGTGGGTGGCCTAAAAGCGGTCAACCGCATGTGCTCGACCTGTGCTACGGGAAATAGCAGAAAGGGTTCTGGGCTCTATAGAGTTAGAGTTTGTTGCTTCTGCCTTAAAGTATTAGCTAGCTCCATCTGGGCAGAATTGGCTCATGCATCTGTCACTCTAAAGTTAACATTAAAATCCCTTCCCTGGCCGGGCTCAGTGGCTCAGCCTGTAATCCCAGCACTTCGGGGAGCCGAGGTGAGTGGATCGCATGAGCCTGTGGACTCGAGACCAGCTCGGGCAACTTGGCAAGGCCTCGTGCTACAGTAAAACAAACTATGAGCCCGGCGCGGTAGCTCAGGCGGAAGGATTGCCAGAACTCCGCAGGTTGACTCTGCACTCCGCCCTGGGCAACAGGGTGAGACTCAACTCACTCAAAAAAAAAAATCCCTTCCCTGCCATTTGGTTGAAAACTTTTTATCTTTTCCTTTTGCAAAATAGGTCAACTAATGCCACCTGAAAAAATACATCCAGGACTTTTTGCAGGGTGGAATACTTCATTTAAACAGCCATCATGTCCGGCAGTGACACGATATAATCAGAAACGGACACTTAAACAAAATCTGCGGATGGAAGAGCGATTTAAAAAGAAAGAAAAATTACTCAGGAAGAAATTAGCTGAAAAAGGAATTGATTATGATTTTCCTTCGTTGGTAAGTATTCCCTTCGAAATTTTTTTTTGTAGTTTATCTTGATATCTCCTAGTAAGGTGTATCTGCATCTTTATGATTATAAAGTATCTAGCCCAGTGTTTTTGATTAAGTTTTTGAGATAGCGTGTGGTAGATATTTCCTAAAATCTTGTGAGAACAGATTCTGTTATTTCCATAATATGGAAGAGGAAACTTATTTTAAAGGGATTGCTTGATTTGCATAACTTTCGTGGTCTGTTTTTAAGTTAGGGCAGTAAAACTACTGTTTAACCTACAGTCATAGTGCTCTTCGATTGTCATTTAAAGAAAGGTGACCTTACCAGAACGAAATCTTTGCTTTACTGTATGCTGTCAGTAAATATCAAGACGGTGAATTGGCCCTCCTTTTGATGCCATTCCCGTTAAAATTTTGTTTTGTGTCCTTTTAAACTGGAGATATTCCTAAAGCATATCAGAAGGAGCCAGTGAGACAACTCACGTGAAGACAAGTCCGTGCAGATGTCCCTCTGGCTCTCCTTGCTTGTAGGGAAGCGAGAATGAGGAGGGCTTCCTTTTCTTGCCTCGGTCTGGAGACTGTTTGCCTCCTTCATGGACCCTGTCAGCTTACTTCCAAAAAACTAGCGCTTCGGTCAAAAATGGTATCTCTTCCCAAGCTTATTAGGTCCTCTGGCCTTGCCCAGGAACGAGATGAGCGAATTTTCTCCGCCCAGTTCCTGGTTGTGAATTTTCTGCTCAAATCCCGAATAACTTCCTTAGTCGTACTGGAACATTAACATCGGGGCATCTGCTGCTCTCATGAACCAGTTGGGAGCTGAGTCCCTGAAGCTTGAAAACAGGCTTGCGAGCCCTGCTTTTCCTGTACCCTGCTGGGGACTTGGAGGGGAAACAGGTGGCTTCGTGGCCACCCTCCTGGACACAGCCAGGACAGGCCTCCAGAGCCAGCCCGGTCACCTTCCTCACCTGACGGTGTTGTCCTCCTGCGGTCAGCATTCTGTGACCCGGCCAGCTTCGGGTTTCGGCCTTCCCTTCAGCCTCTGCCCCTCTGCCAGTTCCCTAGCCCGGCCGCTTTTCTCTTCCGCCCCTTACGTGAGACTGCGCGCTGCACTTGTGGGTCGGGTCTGTCATTTAGAGATGATGTGCCAGCACGGTGTATGAGGGGCTTGTGGAGGGTTCAGAAAGAAAGGATGCACGGCCGCCAATTCATGCCTTCTGTATTGCAGATTTTACAGAAAGCAGGAACAAAGAGGTCTTCAAAGAGCACGGTAAAATTTTATTTTTCACTTCACATCCCAGATCCTATCAGAGAAAGATAAGTAGGAAAATATGTTGGAGACTACTGTAACTGATAGATATTGTTAAAATTTTTTTGAAGGGGTCACGTAAGAAGAACAAAAAGGTTTCGGGCACTCCTAATACTTCTGAGGAGACAGTGGATAGCCAGGTAAAATCGTCTTAAATATTCTGAATACTGATACTATAGAAATAATTTGGAGGATGAAATGTGACTGTCATTTTAAGGTTTCTAATTGAATCTTGTGACAGTAGATCCTTACTGATGATTTAGCTATTTTCCACTTGAAACCTTATAATGGGACATAGTCTATTGCAATTAATTGTGAATTTCCATACTAAGTTTTATAAGCACCTAAGGTCTTTATTATTTGTAGTTATATCACTGAAGGATAGATACAGGCCTAAAATAACATAGCACAACTTGTAAAAATAGGGAAGAGATGCTATTTTAGAGTAAAATCATAATAATGTTCTACATTTATGTATTATATTCTTTTACTTGTTGAAAACAGGGCCCCACACCAGTTTGTACACCAACATTTTTGGAGAGACGAAAGTCTGAAGTGACAGAAATGAGTGATGATGATAAAGATAATGAAATCGTTTTCAAACAGCCCGTATCTGATGTGAAAGAAGAAATGCAAGAGACTCAAACGCCTGAACGTTCACAGAAAAAAAGACGAAGAAAAAGCAGTCTGTGATTCTGACTGTATCATGTACAATATTTCTTCTGAAAATAATGTGGTTTTTTAATGAGGGTTGACTATGTTTTATTAAGTATAATGAAATGACAATCCTAAACAAGATTTTCAGAGGAAAAACATACTGCTTGATCAGGTAAATAAGGAGAACAGTCTGTATAATGGCTTGCCTGCCCTTGGCTGCAATGCAGGGATGCATACCAGCCGGCTGGACCTCTTCTGCCTCTTTCTCTTGGTCTCTTTTTTTCAGATTTCGTAGCTCTCCCTAGTTATTTGCCTGGAGAGAAAGGTTACCGTTAGCTGCAGGTTTAAGTACTAAATTGCAGCCTTTTTTGTCAATATCAAATAAAGGCCACCAATCTTACTTGACCATCTTCATGGTTGTCACGCACATTTAATGCACAAGGGTCCTTTAGATTTCAACATCAGATGGTTGAAACGGGAAGAAAATTTTGTGGGAACAAGAAAGCTGCTCAGGTGTTAGTACAGGTTCACTTATCTGTTCAAGTGTTAAGAGAGCTTCAAAAGTGACTCAAGTTAGTTTTGGCTAGCTAGCACAGATTAATAACTACCATTTTATATCAGTTTAATCAGTGGGGAATTCGATCCCAAGATTCAAACAGTGACCAGCAAATAAACTTTTCTACAGTATATTTGTGTGCAAATAGGACTTCGGAGCCTTGGGGAATATACGGTAAATTTCAAGTCTGGGCCTCTGTTGCCCAGGCCAGAGTGCAGTGACAGATTCACAGCTCACTGCTGCCTTGATCTCCTGAGCACAGGTGATAACTTCTGCTTCAGCCTCCCAAGTAGCTGGTACTACAATATGTGCCACCATACCTGGTTAGTTTTGGGATTTTTTTTTTTTTTTTTGTAGAAATGCAGACCCACTGTTGCCTCAGCTGGTCTTAAGCTCCTGGGCTCAAGCAATCTTCCTGCCTCATCCTCACAAAATGGTGGGATTATGGGTGTGATCCACCACGCCCAGCCTGTGGAGTCTTTGATAGGATATTGGGCAAGGTGTGCCAAAGCAAAACGGTGGATTTCAGGTTTATGCAAAGAGCAGATCATGCTTCTAAAGTAGTTCCTGACACAGTAGTTACTCAGTGTAACCTTGTACAGATGCCTGCCTTTTTGAGCCATCTACCAATGCTGCGGAATGAGGGTATTAGTCCCTTTCCTAATTTTTAAATTTGTGTTGCTATTCACATATATTCAGACAAAGAGCTATAAAGGAAAACTAGTTTGCAGACAAATTTCAGTTGTAGCCAGGCATTTCCCAGGCTGCATGTTGGCCATAAGGTGGAGTGTCGTGAGTAAATGCCACAGAAATGGCCTTTGAGTGGGAAGTATGGCAAATGAATAAAGTTGACAAGTTCAGAGGCTGGGCACAGTGGCTTACACTGTAATCCCAACATTTTGGGAGGCTGAGGTGGGAGGATCGGGTCAGGTGAGTCCAGGAGTTCGAGGCTACATTGACTTACGACGGTACCACTGCATTCTAGCCTGGGCAATATGAGTCCCTGTCTCTAAAATATACAGTTGGCAAATTCAAAATGGGCTTTTCCATTGCCGATGTTTGGAAGACTGTGGCCATAGCCAAGGCAGCTGATCACTGACAGGATTGTATTCCTGGCTTATGTATGGTGTAAGACTTGAAAAATTAGGTTAGGCTATGCTAATACGAATTCCAGGATCTCACTTCAATACAGCAAAGGCTATTAAAGACTGGCAAGTTAGCTTAGGGCTGCTGTCCTCCATGCAGTGACAACGTTGCAGAATGCGGTTGTTTTTAGCCCAGGAGTGTTGTGTATTATTTTTCCACTTTCTGTAGATAGAAAAATCACATGCCCAAAGCCAACTACATGGGTCACCCTGTGGGCCATGTGGCAGACTAGCCTGCAGGTCAAGTCTGATCCGCTGCCTGTTCTTTTTTCAAGTGAATGGGAAAAAAAATGTTTGTAACATGTGAAAATGATAGAGAATTCAGATTACAGTGTCCATAAAGGTTTACTGGAATGTGGTCACTCCTGTATTTACATACGGTCTATGGCTCCTTTTGTGCTACAAAACGTTAGTTGTGACTGATCAGATATACGTGGTCCTCTCCTTAGCACTGCTGCTGGGTGCACTATAAGCTGCAGTGATGCACTTGTAACGCTTTTTTTTTTTTTTGAGTCAGAGCCTCACCCAGGCTGGAGGGCAGTGGCACAATCACAGCCACCACAGCCTGGACCTGTTGGGCTAAGGCAGTCCTTCCGCCTCAGCCTTCCAAGTAGCCACCATGCCCAGCTAATTTTTTAATGTATTTATTGTAGAAATGGAAGTCTCGCGAAGTTGCCCAAACCGTAGAGCAGGTAATCCTCCCACCTTGACCTCCTAAAGTGCTGCGATTATAGATGTGAGCCACTATACCCAACCATGTAACGCATTTTGAGTGACATGGTGGTGTTCATTTTGCCTTTTTTTGTTTTGAGTTGGTGTCTCTGTCAAAAAATATGACTGAGCACAGTGGTTCACGCCTGTAATCCCAGCATTTTGGGAGGCAGAGGTGAGAGGATTGCCTGAGCCCAGGGGTTCAAGACCAGCCTGGGCAACTTGGTGAGGCTATGGTGTCTCTACAATGAATAAAAAAACTAAAGGCATGTGCCTTTAGTTTCAGCTCCTTGGAAGGCTGCGGTGGCTATGAGCGTGCCACTGCACTCCAGCCTGGGCAACAGCGAGACTCCTGCTCAAATAAAGGGATGAAAAAAAACATGGAATATCTCAGCACCCAATTTCTTTACAAAAATTAAAAGAAGGAGAGCTAGGCACAGTGGTTTATGCCTGTAATCCCAGCACTTGGGAGGGGATTTAAGACCAGCTTGAGCCCAGGAGTTCAAGACCAGCCTGGGCAACAGTGAGACCCTGTCTACAAAAAACTTGGCTGGGGCCAGACGTGGTGGCTCAACCTGTAATCCCAGCACTTTGGGAGGCCGAGGCGAGAAGATTGCCAGAGCTCGGGGGTTCGGGACCAGCCTAGACAACTTGGTGAGACCTCATCTCTACAATAAATCACAAAAACTAGCCGGGCATGGTGGTTTGCGTCTGTAGTTCCATCGACTCGGAAGGCTGAGGCAGAAGGATCGCCTGAGCTCAGCATGTTGAGGCCGCAGTGGCCATGAGTGTGCCACTGCCCTCCGGCCTGGGTGACAAGAGTGAGACTCCAGCTCAAAAAAATGAGCTGGGCACGATGGTGCTCGCCTAGAGTCCCAGCTACTTGAGAGGCTGGGGTTGGAGAATCCCAGCAGGCCCGGGTCAAGGCTGTGGTGAGTCGTGATCGTGCCCCTGCACTCCAGCTTTGGTAACAAAGTGAGATCCCAACTCAAAAAAGAAAGGAAAGGAAGCTGTAACTAAGGTTTCCAAGTGGCTTATTTGTTAGCCAGGCAAGGAAAGTCATTTACCAATGACCACATAGTTGTGTTTGATTGCAGCAGCTGAAGAAATGTGGCCAGAGAAAATGAACTTTTAAGACTGTCAGCCTTTCAGTGAGAAGAGTCGCTTGACTACTTAAGGAAACAACATATCACTAGTCAGTTTTAGAACAAGACAGCTGATTTTGAATGTTTCCCCTTGATGGTTAATATTTCCAGTACTATAGGTCGGTTGACTATTCCAGGATTTGATGCCGAGTTTGAAGTGCTGGGGTGACCAGTTTATCCAGTCTGCCCAGAATCTTTCTGGTTGTAACACATTTTGGGAACCTCCTAAGTCCCAGGAAGAGTCACCCTGGAAGTGAATGAAGAAATAGCCTGTATGCATGGTTTGTGTGGAGCAACTATGAGCAGAAATACTTTTCCTTATTTCAAGAGCTTTAGGGGTGCAAATCATGTCTGGTTACATGGATGCATCGTATAGTGGTGAGGTCTGGGCTTTAAGTGTTCCTACCACCCCTACCTGTGCACATTGTACCCCGTAAGTGATTTTTCCTACGTTCGTCCCTTCTGAGTCCGCAGTGTCCACTGTGCCATTCTCTGTGCCTTTGCATTCCTTGGCTTAGCTTCCACTTAGGACATGCAGCGTTGAGTTTTCTGTTCCTGAGTTCGTTCACTTAGAACGATGTTCTCCAGTTCCATCCAAGTTGCTGCAAAAGACATTATTTCATTCTTTTTGAAGACTGAGCAAAAATACTTTCAAAGTTGAAAAGTTTGGTGCAGCCTGGAGTGGAATTTGCCCAGATGTGCCACGACTGACAGTCATAAAAATATGTGTGGAGCAGGAAAGAACTTAGTCAAATTTTCAGTTTGTGAAAATTTAAGGTGTTTAAAAGTTATTTGCCAGCGGATGCTCTTCAGAAAATAGTAAACGTGATATTGAACCAGTAGTGTCACCAGGGCACTTCTTTTCTCGTGGATTTAGCATCGTCACCACCGTGTATTTTTTTTTTTTTTTTTCTTTGAGTCATAGTCTCACTGTCGCCCAGGCTGGAGTGCAGTGGCATGCTCACAGCCACCACAGCCTCGACCTGCTGGACTCAGGCCCGCCTCAGCCTCCCGAGTAGCTGGAACTACAGGCATGTACCACCACGCCCGGCTGATTTTTAAATTTATTGTAGAGACAGGGTCTCGCTAAGTTGCCCAGGCTGGTCTCAAACCCCTGAGCTCAGGCAGTCTTCTCGCCTCTGCCTCCCAAAGTGCTGGGATTACGGGCATGAGCCACCACACCCAGCCTGCCTCCATGGATTTTTGCAGAAGTAAATGACTATTCCAATTTGCCCTATGAGGCAGCAGGTTAATGGCTTAATAAAGTTTTGGTTTTTGAGACTTTCTGAGTTCAGAACCGAGATGAAAAATTTCTTAATAAGAGTAACTTCTCAACCATTATAAAACACAGTGGTTTCAGAAACTAGCTTTTGCTGCAGACTTGATTTTTTAAAATTAATCTCACTAAATGAATTCAGTATCTAATTACAAGTCAAAACACCACTTATATTTGAAACTTAGGTGGCTGTAAAGTTCTTCTGATGACGGTAACATTTGAGTCACAAGTGATGTCAGTCTGCTGTATGTACTTCCTGTGTGTGAGAAGGATTGCCAGAGCCCACGGGTTCGAGACCAGCCTGGGCAACTTGGTGAGACCTCATCTCTACAATAAAATTTAGCCAGACGTGGTGGTGCGTGCCAGTAGTTCCAGCTATGTGGAAGGCTGAGAAGGAAGGATTGCCTAAGCCCAGCAGGTTGAGGCTGTGGTGGCTGTGAGCATGCCATTGCACTTCAGACTAAGCAACAGAGTGAGACTCCAACTCACAAAAACAAATACACTTGTGCAACCAGCACCTCAATCAGAATATTTTGGCCAGGCATGGTGGCATGTGCCTATAGTCCCAGCTATTCAAGACTGAGTTGGGAGGATCAGCCTGGGCGACAGAGTGAGACTTCGGCTCAAAAAAAATAGATCTCCATACCCACACAGACATCTGCAGTAGGTGTATTCTTGTCTGAGGGGTTGCAAATCTTCACCTGTCAACAGAAAGTGACTGGCTGCAGTGTAAGAACGTGCTAGCAAATATGACAAAATGGTAATAAAATTCTACAAATGTGCTGGGCACAGTGACTCAAGCCTGTAACCCCAGCACTTGGGGAGACTGTGTGAGGATTGCTTGAGCTCCAAGTTCGAGGCCAGCCAGGACAACAGAGGGAGTGGAATGTCGTCTCTACAGAAAGTAAAAAGCCAAGTATGGTGGCATGTGCCTGCGATTCCAGCTATTTTGGAAGCTAAGGTAGAAGAATCCCTCGAGCCTGGGAGGTTGAGATTGCTGTGAGCTGTGAATATGCACTCCAGCCTTGGCGACAGAGTGAGACCCTGAATTTTAAAAAAATTCTACAGATGCCTTCCAAGTGAGGAATAGACTCAGTTAAAATCACGTGTTTAGGCTTGATATTAGAGACCAGTATTAACAGGTGAGCACTTCCAAGTGATGATGGTGATGATAGGAAATACTAACTTCACACCTACAAAAATTAATTCGAAATCAGACCTAAATGTAAAACAAAACCTTTTGGAAGGAAACGGGAGAAGCATCTTTATGACCTGTGTTTAGACAAAGAGTTCTTAGCACACCAAATCATGATCTATGAAAGAAAAAATAATGCATTGGACTTAGTCAAAATTGAAAACTTGCTTGGTGAGGAGTCTCTCTACCTGCTCTGGTTTGGAAGCTGCCTGATTAAAAAAAAAAAAAAAAGCTTGGTGAGAGATCCCTAGAGGACGAAAGGGTTGACTGAGACGGCGATGACATGTGCAAAGGACTTTTTGTCCAAGCAGACCTCTCAAGACAACCGAAATCGTCAGAGGGAACCTCAGTTCTGCCTTCTGGCCACAAGATGGAAAGGAATATGAACTGTTTCAACATTTGTATTCCCACTTAAAGGCTCAAGCATGGCGCAAAATGATAACTAATACTTGTCAAGTGTTTGCATGTGTAAGACACCTTCATAAGCTTTTTAAGATAGATTAACTCATTATTAACTCATGTCATCAGAACTGTGAAGTAGACATGACTAGTCCCACCTGAGAGACATGCATCGAGGCCTGGAGAGCATCGGTAGCTTGCTCACAGATAGGGTATGGTGATCAGTTAGACGGACTGAAGCCCCTCAAGTTTGCTTTCAGTGGAATGAGCGTGATGCTCGATGATTCGTGGCAATGGAAAGGAAAGAAGCAGAAGCTTTGCACTGGCAAGACACGGTGACTTTCTGAATTGGGGGCAGAAATGCACTGGGGCAGGCACGGGAGGAAGGTGGCCAATGGGATTTCTGTTCGCAACGTGCTCAGCTTTGAGATGTCTGAGAGCAATGTCAACACTAGGTGGCAACAGATCCCAGGCACTTAAAATTTTGCAGGCCGCCAGGCGCGGTGGTGTGTACCTATAGTCTGGGTTACCGAGAGATGGTTTAAAAAACCCAGGAGTTAAGATACAGTCTGGGTAACATAGTAAGACCTCTGTCTCTTAAAAAGAAAAATCTGTGTTGCCATTAAAGAAAGTGGAAAAAATGCAAAATTATTAAAGGGATTGTTAACTTAAAAAAATACCTCCTTCAGAGGCATCATTTTTTTTTTTTTTTTTTTTGAGTTGGAGTCTCACTCTGTCGCCCAGACTGGAGTGCAGTGGCCACTTCCTGCCACCGCAGCCTCGACCTGCTGGGATCCTTCCGCCTCAGCCTTCCGAGTAGCCGGAATTACAGGCATGAGCTACCACGCCCGGCTGATTTTTTTGATTTATTGTAGAGATGATGTCTTGCTGCCCAGGCGGGTCTCGAACCCACGGGCTCAGGCAATCCACTCACCTCAGCCTCCCAAAGGCGCGGGATTACAGGCTGAGCCACCAAGCCCGGCCAGAGGCATCATTTTAAACACACATGGCAGCACACTAATTTCTAGTCTCCTAGGAGGCAGAAGCTAGCACTAGCAAGTGGTTCAAGCAACTGGGTGCCTGGTAAACATGTTTTTGATAATTGGTGAAGATATTGAAAGAGTTTGGGGCACCCACAGTCCAACACACTGATCACATGAGCCATTAAGGTGTTATCTTATTTGAATTGTAGAAGATGTGAAATACGGCTTAAATTAGTTGTATGATGGTTATGGACAAATCACACATGTAAAAAGTTTCCGGTGTATATTAGAATGCCAGCTGCGCTGGAAAAGAAAATTTCACACAGAACCTTGCTTTACGAGCCCTGTCCCTCTAAACACAACCTTTAGCCCCTGGTATTCAGGATATTTTCTCTTTTCCATTTGCTGTGCTTATTTTGGTTTCATTGTTCATGAAGCCTGAATTACAAGCATGAGGTCAATACTGGACTTAGAATTCGGGGCATTTTTCTCCTCGAGTTCATAAACCTCAACGTTTTGGAATTATTTTTCAAGTTATATCTGGAAGACGTAATTCTGGTATTTTTCCTTCCAAAGCAAACAAAAACAAAATCATGAAACTTTTTGCCAAGTCAAGGCATACCTTAGGTCAGGAGTTAACGTCTCGTTCCATTGGTGCAATCAGAGAATGTTTCACACACCTTTCTACACGTTCCTCCTGTTCCAGTAACTAATCTGTTTTCTAATCAAATTGCTTACCAAGTATCTTAGTGACCAGCCCCGCTTCTATTTGTGTGAAAAGAAAACTGGATTCACAGCATTATCGTGGACATTGCTTTTCTGCGCTGATCATGGCCAGTCTTAGAATCTCCCCGGTTATAAATAAACGCCGTCCACCCTCCAGTGCCCAGGAAAAGCCATTCAGACGCTTGATGCTTGCCAGACATAGTTTCCGTAGCAAGTGTGCGCTGAGTAACACGGTTGTCCACCGACAGCTTCATTCACAGGTTTTTCTGTGGTTTGCTTATTCACAAGGGGAGTCGGCTGGTTTGGGAAAGTAGGACTTTTGCAAAAGGAACCGAGGAAAACATCCTATCTGTCCCCAAAGGGAAGTTGTTCAAATGTTGTTGGCAGGGATGCAGGGTTATCACTGGCAATTTTTTTCTTCTGAAGGAGTATGTCCATTTTTCTTCTGTTTCTGCTTTAATGACCGGCTAGATGATTAAGATTGTGGCTTTTTTTTTTATTAACTTAAAGAAAAAAACTGCTGAGGTATACCTGGTGTAATAATTTTAAAAAACCGTAATTTAGTAGATGCAAACTGTGTCACTGTTTCCTACCTTGCAGATTTGTACCAGACCAGTTATCAGATTTGGTAGGGCTTTTTTAAATTTTAAAGATGTGGGGTACAATTCAGGCAGGGTTAGGTATACAGATGTTCATTATGCGGGTACCCCTGTTGAGGTGTGCCCCTCTCCTCCACAGTTTCCCACTACTGCCAATTCCTTTCTTATAGTATTAAGATAAGTGTTAGGCCGGGCTCAGTGGCTCAGCCTGTAATCCCAGCACTTTGGGAGGCCGAGGTGAGTGGATTGCCTGAGCCTGCGGGTTCGAGACCTGCCTGGGCAACTTGGCGAAACCTCATCTCTACAATAAATCAAAAAATGAGCCTGGCGTGGTAGCGCGTTTCTGTAATTCCGGCTACTCGGAAGGCTGAGGCGGAAGGATCGCCGGAGCCCAGCAGGTCGAGGTGGCGGTGGCCGGGAACAGCCACTGCACTCCAGTCTGGGTGACTGAGTGACACTCCAACTAAAAAAAAAAATTAAAAAATTAAAAAAATAAGATAAGTGTTCAGGGTCCGTGGATTTTGTGTCAATGTAGAACCAGCCAGAAAAGGGCATTAAGTTAGCCAGGCATGGTGGCTCACACCAGTAATCCCAGTACTTTGGGAGGCTGAGGCAGGAGTATTGCTTGAGGCCAGGAATTTGGGACCAGCCTGGACAACTTGGTGAGACCTCGTCTATACAAAACAAATCAAAAAAGTTGGCATGCCCTTGTAGTCCCATTTACTCAGGAGGCTGAGGCGAAAGAATCTTCTGAGTCCAGGAGCTGTAGGCTACAGTGGTTGTGACCGTGCCACTGCACTCCAGCCTGGGCAACAGAGTGAGACTCCGACTAAAAAAAAAAAAAGGCTTAACTCATTTGGCTCATTATCTTTCGGCAACTTTTATTCCCATTGAATTTAGTACCTAAATAGATAATACATGCAAATAGCACGAAAACTCCCAGGGCTCCAGAATGTATCTTCGTTCCACACTGGCTGCCCCTGCCCTGCTTCTGGGGAGAGAAGCACTCTTCTGCCCCTCCCCCGCCCCGTCTCCCCCACCTCGTCCCCAGCACCTGTGGGCTTGTCCTCTACCCAGAGCATGTCCTCCCCAGCTTCTCAGGCTGCAGGCTGCAGCCTCCTTGGGAGGCTTGGCCCAGTCACTTGCCCAAGGGGCCTGTTTGCTTCCCCTTCGTTATCTTGTGTTCCTGTTTTCTTTTTTTTCTGGAGTTGGAGTCTCTTGTCACCCAGTCTGGAGTGCAGTGGCCGCTCCCGGCCACCGCAGCCTCCACCCGCTGGGCTCCGGCGATCCTTCTGCCTCAGCCTCCCAAGTAGCTGGAACTACAGGCGCGTGCTACCACACCCGGCTAATTTTTGATTTATTGTAGAGACGAGTTCTCACCAAGTTGCCCGGGCTGGTTTCAAACCTGCAGGCTCAGACAATCCACTCACCTCGGCCTCCCAAAGTGCTGGGATGACAGGCTGAGCCACCGAGCCTGGCCTTATTATTTTCTTTTTTTCTTTGAGTCGGAGTCTCACTCTGTCGCCCAGACTGGAGTGCAGTGGCCGCTCCCGGCCTCCGCAGCCTCGACCTGCTGGGCTCCGGCGATCCTTCCGCCTCAGCCCTCCTAGTAGCTGGAACTACAGGCGCGCGCTACCACGCCTGGCTAATTTTTTGATTTATGTAGAGATGAGGCCTGGCCAAGTTGCCCAGGCAGGTCTCGAACCCGCGGGCTCAGGCCCACTCACCTCGGCCTCCCAACATGCTGGGATGACAGGCTGAGCCACCGAGCCCGGCCTTGTTATTTTCTTATCTCCCCCATTTGTACAATGAAAATGTCTCTTCATAACTCATTTTCCCTTTTTGGAAATGGCACTCTGTAAACCAAAGGCAATGCCTTTTATTTCTTCTCTCGCTTGGTTGATTTTCCCTGTCAGGAAATGAAATCAACCGCATTGCTTAAAGCTGGGGCTCCGATGGAAGTGGAGGAAACCAGAGGTCTGGATCCTTCTGTGGCCAAGTAGGATTGCAGGATTGCCATGGTGCAGCCATCTCCTCTCTGGGCCTGGGTGTTTGCATCAGGGAGAGAAGGCGCTGAATTAGCCTGTAGCTGAGGTCCGTCTTGCCCTAACTTCTGGAGTCCTTTTGAGCCTACCACACATTCTCACTGAAAAATAAGTGCCTTTTTTGGTGGTGGTTTTTTGTCTTTTTTTTTTTTTTCGGACACAGGGTCTCTGTCCCCCAGGTGGGAGTAACCGGGCTGGCGCAATCCTAGCTCACCACAGCCTTGAACTGCTGGGTTCAAGCAGTTTTCCTGCCTCAGTCTTCCGAGCTGGTGGGACTCTGGGCACACACCACTAAGCCCCCCCAATTCTATTTTGTTGTTAAGATGGTGTCTTGCTGTGTTGCCCAGGCTGGTCTTGAACTCCTGTCCTCAAGTACTCCTTCTGCCTCCGCCTCCCAAAGTGCTGGGGTTCCGGGCATCGGCCACCACAGCCAGCCTGGAAAAGAAGTTCTGATGCACCCTCAGGCTGCCCTGGGGACGGAGAGCTTCACAGCCACTCTGACCTGAGCCATCGGTGCTTCCTCTCTGGGACACAGTAAACAGCCACAGTGAATGTGTCTTCCACGACCACCCCCTCCACCACCCTGATCTCGTCTGTCTCAGAGCAACATCTAACACCCAGAGAGCATTTCTTTTTGGTTTTTTTTGAGTCGGAGTCTCACTCGGTCGCCCAGACGGTCGCGCAGTGGCCGCTCCCGACCACCGCAGCCTCGACCCGCTGGGCTCCGCGATCCTCCCGCCTCAGCCTTCCAAGGGGCCGGAACTCCAGGCGCGCTACCACGCCCGGCTGATTTTTGGATTGATTGTAGAGATGAGGGCTCGCCCAGTTGCCCAGGCGGGTCTCGAACCCGCGGGCTGAGGCGGTCCTCTCACCTCAGCCTCCCGAAGCGCGGGATGACAGGCGGAGCCACCGAGCCGGGCTAGCGAGCGTTTCTGAGGTGAAACTCCGGGAACACAGGAAGGTGAGCACGCACTGCGAGGGACCGAGGGTCACACCCCGCTGGAGTGACCGTCCACCTGCCCGTCTCCCTTGGGCTGCGTCCTGTTCCACCTTGCCCTCCCCCTCCACGCTCGGTGACCAACTGCACAGAACAGGCACCAGGAGGAGCCACGTGGGTGAAGAGCTTGGATGCCGTGACCGACGACGGTGGCGGTGAGAAATGCCCATCAGCTAGTTGGCGAGTTGGGAAGAAGGAAGCAAAGGAAGAAACGATCCCGTGCCACTGTGAGGACGGCAGAAGACCTCGGATTCGGGACACCGTGCTAAGAAATTATAAGCAGCAGGGGACCGTGGCAGGCATCTGTGGCTTTAGGCGTCCAGCATCCTGGCCTTGTGCATCTGCCCCCCGGCTTTGCTTGATTCGCCACCTCTCCCCACTCTCAACCCACGTGTCTTGAAAAAGAGACCCCAGCAGGAAGTCTTGCGAGTGGCAAAAGACACAGGCCCAGGGGCAGACATGTTATAAAATTTGAGCAAATGAGTGTCCCCCCAGGACTCTTGCTGGAACTATGGGAACAGGCAGTCTTTCCAGGGGGGCTCTGAACTCAGAGGCGCTGGTGGCCCTTTCAGGTTGAACCAAGAGGTGGAAGGAGGCTGGGCACGGTGGCTCATGCCTGTAATTCCAGCACTTTGGGAGGCAGAGACGAGAGAATGTCTGAGCAAGGGGGTTTGAGACCAGCCTAGGCAACTTGGCAAGACCTCCTCTCTACAAAAAAAAAAAAAGAGAAAAAAGCTGGGTATGGTGGTGCACACCTGTCATTCCAGCTACTTGGAAGACTGAGGCAGAAGGATCACCTGAATCCAGCAATTCAAGGCTGTGGTGGCCGTGATCATGCCACTGCATTCCAGCCTGGACAACAGAGTGAGACTCTGACTCAAAAAAAAAAAGAAAGAGAGAGAGAGTCGCTTGGTCCAGCCATGCATGACATTCCCGGGACCTTTCAGTAATGTGTGCCAGTCATTTCCTTCCCCCAAACCAGTTTGGATTAGATTTCTGTCCCAGGTATCAAAAAACTCTATCAGTCCTGCCTAATAGACAAATCATGCTGTATGATTCTATTCGTATGAGACCCTGGGCGACAGAGTGAAACCCTGTCTCCATAAAAAGACAAGCAACAGGTTTTTTTTTTAAACTGGCAGATTTCAAACAACTGTAGGCTTAAGTGCAAAGTCTTATTATACAAGTAGCACTGGGAACTGCACTGTCAGAGACAAGCTCATGAGCAATGGTGCCAAGACCATCCCTGGTCCTGCCTGGCTGATTGGGTGGCAGTGCAGGGGCTGCGGTGAGCTCCAGAACATTCCTCTGACCCCGATGAACTCAGGAAATAGAAGCCTCACTCTTTTGTCTTCCTGCTAGCAGGTGTCACTGCCTTCCGACAGCTTCCAAAAGCCTCAGCAAGCTGAGAGCCGGGACTCTCGGACGTCCGGGGGGGTGTCGGGGCACCTGTTTTGCCAGCGAAACTCAAGGACACCCATCCGTTGCCTTTACGTTGTAAACGTGTCGCATAATTTAGCCTCTTTTCTGGTTAAACCTTACCCACAGCTGTCTGCTAGATGGGAAAATGGGTAACAAATCACCAAGAAGGTATGTGTCAGCGAAGAATTTCCCAAGAACCAGCAGGGGTGTTGACCCTTCATTCTAAACAACCTGGGGCGGGAGGCCCTAAAAATCACTTGCGCAGCAGGTGTAGGGTTGCGATCAATTGTTCTGCCCAGATGCTACTTGTGTCCGGGTTTCTCTGATGTTGGAATTTGAGGGTTGGAAAGTGAGGGTTTCTCTGATGTTGGAATGACCTTACATTCGCTCAGCGGCCTGATCCTTTAAGCAGGCAACACAAGCAACATAAGCCCGGGTTTTTCTTTATTTTTCCTTCCAAGCGCCATGTTTTCCGAGATTAAACATTTGTTCTGCTTTCCAAGGCCCTGATGTCTCCCACGTACGTGCTCCTCAAAAGCAAAGCAGAATTTGATGTCGCTTTATGCATGGAACGTGCTGCTGGGAAAGTCGATATTATTTAAACTACATACCAGGTCCTGGGAGAAACTGTATTAATAATAATATTATTATACTTTTTTTAGAGACAGGGGCTCCTTTTGTCACCCAGGGCGGAGTGCTGTGGCATGATCATAGCTCACTCCTGGCCTCAAGTGATCCTCCTGCCTTAGATTCCCAGAGCACTGGATTACAGGTGTAAGCCCCTCCTCTGGCCCTCTTTTTTTTTTTAGCCATTTTAGTCATTTTTAATTGTATAGTCCAGTGGCATTAAGTATACATTACACATTATACAACCATCACCACCATCCACCTTCACAGCTTTTTCATCTTCTCCAGTTGAAACTCTGACCCCATTAAACGTTAATGGGAGAAATTTTCAATATACTTAGATGTGGACACATAAAACTTATATGTGGCTATGAGTTTGGATTGATTTTTTTTTTCCAGTCGGAGTCTCACTCTTTCGCCCAGGCTGGAGTGCAGTGGCACGCACGCACATGGCCACCCCAGCGTTGACCTTCTGGGCTCCAGCGATCCTTCCTCCTCAGTCTTCTGAGTAGCTGGAGCTACAGATGTGCACTACTGTGCCCGGCTAATTTTTGACTTATTGTGAAGATGAGGTCTTGCCAAGTTGCCCAGGCTGGTCTTGAACCCATGGGCTCAGTCAATCCACTCTCCTCAGCCTCCTGAAGTGCTGGGATTACAGGCTGGGCCACCAAGCCCGGCCTTGATTGTTTTTTAATGCGAAAGTATCATCTAGACAAGCAAAATGAGGCTCAGACAGGCCAAGCCACCAGTTGAAGGTCACAGAGCTCGTATGTAGGGAGGGAGTTTTCCCCAGGTCTGTTGGACCAAGACCCTGTGTTCTGTCCACTCTCTGTCACCTTCTCCCACTTAGATGAAGGAATTGCAAAATTGTAAATTGAAACAGAGAACAAAATTGCAAATGAATTTTCTCTTTCTCGGTACTCTCAAACTCTTTACTGTCTTTGTCTCTCATTTTAAAAAATCAGCTTTAGTGAAGTATAATTGTCATGTAATAACATTTTGTTGTATTTTAAAATTTTAGGCCGGGCTTGGTGGCTCAGCCTGTAATCCCAGCAATTTGGGAGACCAAGGCAAGTGGATTGCCTGAGCCCGCGGGTTCAAGACCAGCCTGGGCAACTTGGCAGACCTTGTCTCTACAATAAATCAAAAATTAGCCAGGCATGGTAGGGGGCACCTGAAGTTCCAGCTACTTGGAAGGCTGAGGTGGAAGGATCGCTGGAGCCCAGCAGGTCGGCCTGGGGTGGCTGTGAGAGTACGTGCCACTGCACTCCAGCCTGGGCGACGGAGTGAGACTCTGACACAACAACAACAACAACAAATACGTACACTTGTGCAACCAGCACCACAATCAAAATAAAGAATATTTTGGTCAGGCATGGTGGCATGTGCCGATAGTCCCAGCTACCCAAGGCTGAGGCGAGAGGATCACTTGATCCCAGGAGTTCACTGCTGTAGCAATGGCTGCATCACTGCACTCCAGCCTGGGCGACAGAGTGAGACCCTGTCTCCATAAAAAGAAGAAGGAAGATACAGAACATTCCCATCACCCCCTTTCCTCCTCTCCTTTGCAGCCAATCTCCACCCCCAGCCCCTGGTTTTAGGCAACCGCTGGTCTCATTTCTGATACCATACTTTGCCTTTTTTTTTTTTTTTTGAGTTGGAGTCTCACTCTGTTGCCCAGACTGGAGTGCAGTGGCCACTCCTGGCCACTGCAGCCTCAACCCACTGGGCTCCGGCAATCCTTCCGCCTCAGCCTTCCGAGTAGCCAGAATTACAGGCACTCGCTACCATGCCCGGCTGATTTTTTAATTTATTGTAGAGATGAGGTCTCGCCAAGTTGCCCAGGCAGGTCTTGAACCCGCAGGCTTAGGTAATCCACTCACCTCAGCCTCCCAAAGTGCGGATTTACAAGTTGAGCCACCGAGCCCGGCTGTCTTTTCTATAATTTCATATGAATAGAATCATACAGCATGGACTCAGTTTTGTCTGTTTCATAGAACATGAGGATTTCAAGATTCTCCATGTGCCAACAGTTTGTTTTTTTTTTTTTTTTTTGATTCTGGGTCTCACTCTCTCACCCAGGCTTGAGTGCACACACTCATAGCCACAGCAGCCTCGACCTGCTGGGGTCAAGTGATCCTTCCACCTCAACCTTCCCAGTAGCTGAAACTATAGACAGGCGCCTCCACACCCAGCTAATTTTTTGAATTATTGTAGAGACAAGGTCTTGCCAAGTTGCCCAAGCTGGTCTCAAACTTGTGGGCTCAGGCAATCCTCTTGCCTCTGCCTCCCAAGGTGCTGGGATTACAGGTGTGCGTCACCACACCTGGCCCGGTGTGTTCTTTTATCGCTGGGTAGTGTCCCACTGTGTGAAGAAAGCACAGCCTGTCCATTTCTCAGCTGATGGACGTTTTATTGTTCTCAAATTTATACTGTCATTAATAAAGTGACATAAACTTTCACACTTTAAATGTAGAAGGTCTTCATTTCTCTTGGATAAATATCTAAGAGTGGCATCTCTAGGTTACATGATGAATGTATCTGACTTCATAGGAACCTGCCAAACTTTCCAGCAGCAATGTGTGAAAGCCCCGGTTGCGCTGTATTCTTGCAAGATATTTGGTACAGTCAAAATTAAATTGTAACCATTCTGGTGTGTGTTTAGGAATATCTCAATGTAATTTTAACTTTTGCCCCTCATTTTGGCAGAGTTATAGCAGAAGAGTGAGAATCGGCACACATGGTCACGTTGAAGACCAGAGCTAGGGGCAACTGTCACGGACCCAAGTCAAAATGCATGGAGAAAAATCCTACCCTTTGGAGGAAAAAACCCACACCTGGATTTGTTTCAAAGCTTAGTTTACTAAGAAAATATTGGCCACCAGTATTGTCATGGAGAAGATGAGTCTACCAGACCAACTAAATGTGCAGCTTCTCTGGTTTCGACAAAGCAGAGCTGGCTTGGAGCTCCACCCACTGGGCCGCCATCTTGCCCTCCACCTCTCCAAGCCCCTTTGAGCATCTCCGCAGGACCCTGGCCAAAACCAGATGATTAACAAGATGTCAGGCACTTTCCCACGCACTGGTGACCTGGGTCCTCTCCTCACAGCACTTTCTGTCCAATGAGGAAGACAGATACCAAACAAGCAATTACAAAAGTCATGCGTGCTTTGAAAAGCAAGTCCTGCAAGCCGTGAGCACATAACAGGTGTACTTAAGCCAACCGTGGGCGCAGAGATGTGCGCAGGCAGTCCAGGAGGGGAAGAATGTGCACAAAGCTCTGGGGAGGAACGAGTAGGGTGAGTTTCCTGAAGTGAGTGAAGAACAAGATGGCAGCTGCCTGTGAAAGAGCCTAAGGGGAAATGCGGAGGCCAAGCTCGTGGCAGCAGGAGAGGGCCTGGGCCTTTGTAGTTTTGCCAAGTTCCCCAAGCTGCCCTGATCCCAACCAAAGCCTGAGAACCACAAACCTTAGAAGAATAACTCACGAGGCTACCACTCTCATGCCATGCCAAACTTCATTGGCTGAACTTGACGCCTCCAAAGCTCCCCAGCTTAAGTATCCATGTTGTGCAATCCTCTATCATTTCTTCAAACTTTTCCCAGAGTGTGGGGTTTTTTTCCCACTGTTACATGCCTTTATTTACTTTTAAAAATGGCTTTATTTAGATATAATTTACACAGAGCAAAGTTTAACCAAAAAATTCAATGAGGTGCAACAAAAGCATGCAATTGTGAAGCCACGATCACTCTCACTGTCACCCTTGTTCTTCTGCAGTCAGTCTCCCATCCCCATTCTGAGCTCTGGGAACCATTCATCGGCTTTCTCAAACAATGGTTTTGCCTTGTCTGTACCTTCATGTGAATACGGTATGTGGTCTTCTGTGTCTAGTTTCTTTCATTTAGCATATTGCTTTTGAGAGTCGTCTATGTTTGTGAACTCATAAGCATGAACTACTGCAATGTGTTCACCAGAATGTTTTCAGTGGTTGGCTATAAGGATAAAGCTTCTGTGAAAAACACGTACATAGCTGGGCGTGGGGGCGCGCGCCTGTGGTTCCAGCGACTCGGAAGGCTGAGGCGGAAGGATCACTGAGCCCAGCAGGTCGAGGCTGCAGTGGCCATGAGTGTGCCACTGCACTCCAGCCTGAGTGACAGAATAAGATTCGGACTCAAAAAAAGAAGAAAAGAAAAATAAGTACAGGTACAAGTCTTTTTTGAACGTGTTTTCATTTGTCTTGAGTGAATATTCCGGAGTGAATTGCTGGGTCATAGATGTGTTTTTTTGTTTTTTTGTTTTTGTTTTTTTAGTCAGAGTCTCACTCTGTCATCCAGGCTGGAGTGCAGTCACACTCAGGCAATCTTTTCGCCTCAGCCTTCCAAGTAGCTGAGACTACAGGTGCGAATCACCACACTGGGCTAATTTATTTGATTTATTATAGAAATGAGGTCTCACTAAGTTGTCCAGGCTGGTCTCAAACCCCTGGGCTCAGGAAATCCTCTTGCCTCCACCTTTTAAAGTGCTGGGATCACATGCATGAGCCACCGCATCCGGCCAGGTGTGTTTGTTTATTTATTTATTTATTTATTTATCTAATTATTTAAAGTTGGAGTCTCACCCTGTCGCCCAGGCTGGAGTGCAGTGGCCGCTCCCAGCCACCGCAGCCTCGACCTGCTGGGCTCCGGCGATCCTTCCGCCTCAGCCTTCCGAGTAGCTGGAACCACAGACCTGCACCACCACACCCAGCTAATTTTATGATCTATGAGAGAGACAAGGTTTCACCACGTTGCCCAGGCTGGTCTCGAAGTCCCGGTTTAGGCAATCCTTTCACCTCCGCCTCCCAAAGTGCTGGGACTGCAGGCGTGAGCTACCGCACCCACCTGTGTTTATTTTTTATAAGAAACGGCCCAACTGTTTTCCAAAGCAGCTGAACCATTTTTGCATTCTCGCCACAAATGTATGAGTTCTAGTTTTTCACATCCATGCCAGCACCTGGTATGCCAGTCTTTACTTTTAGCCGTTTCAGATTGCGTTCTAATAAAATCACTTCCTGCAGAAAGAATGATGGCTTGAAAGGGGAATCAGGCCGGTTAGAAATTTTCATCACAGCCGGGCTCGGCGGCTCAGCCTGTCATCCCAGCACTTTGGGAGGCGGAGGCGAGTGGATGGCCTGAGTCCGCGGGTTTGAGACCCGCCCGGGCAACTTGGTGAGACCTCGTCTCTACAAGAAATGAAAAATAAATAAATAAGAAATTTTTGGGGGGGGCTGGAGTCTCTGTCACCCAGACTGGAGTGCAGTGGCCGCTTCCGGCCACCGCAGCCTCAACCTGCTGGGCTCCGGCGATCCTTCCGCCTCAGCCTTCCGAGTAGCCGGAATTACAGGCACGCGCTACCACGCCCGGCTGATTTTTTGATCAATTGTAGAGATGAGGTCTCGCTGCCCAGATGGATCTCGAACCTGCGGGCTCAGGCAATCCACTCACCTCGGCCTCTCAAAGGCGGGGGATTACAGGCTGAGCCACCGAGTCTGGCTAATAAGAAATTTTTAGAGTAATCTGGATGGGGCTTTGAGCGAGAGTTAGGAAACCTCTGGCCAACTTGCCCACCAGTAGCCAAGAACCAGCAAGGAGGGAAAGGAGAAAGAATGTTTCATAGCTCTGAGAGTGCTGCGTACACAAAGGAAACGTGGACTCGCCCAGGGCTGGACAGTGAGTGAGTCACACAGCCTGGCAAAGACCTGCTCCTGGTCTTGCTTTGAGGACTAGGTGCCCCACAGTGGGGGCAAGAAGTAGCAAGGACAAGAGACAGTTCTTATCCCGTTGGCTGAGACTGTGAAATTAATCTTCACAGAAATGGAGTTATCAGCCGTGGTTCGTTATCTTTTGAGATGATACCATGTTACAGCAGCACTCGATTAATTCAGTGTTAATTTACAGAGCAGATCAGTGGGTGCAGTGGCTCACGCCTGGAATCCTAGCTCTTTGGGAGGTGAAGGCAAGAGGATTGCCTGAGTCCAAGGGTTTTGAGACCAGCCTGGGCAACTTGGCCAGACCGCGTCTCTATAATAAATCAAAAAACTAGTGCAGAAGGATCTGCTGAGCCCAGTAGGCGGAGACTTTAGTAGCTGTGATCGTATGACTGCACTCTGGGCAACAGAGTGAGACTCCGACTCAAAAAAAAAAAAAACTTACAGAACAGATGACCTTGACAGGCACTGTCAAGTCTGGAGACACGGACACACGAGACACGTGTCCTCCCTTTCATCGTTTGGTGAGTGAGCGAATTGACCAACATTTCTCTCACTGTTTCTGCATGACACTGTTTTGTGAACACTCTCGGGTCTCTCTCTTACTCATGTACAGCCTCTTACCAAGTGGGCCCGACATACGAAAGAGCAGTCATGCAGGCAACATCGCTGAAGCTGCTGTACAAGGTGAAAGTCATTGCACTAATGCAACGAGGGTTAATGCACAGTGTCCATCTTCCAGGGCTCCTGCGGCACAAGCAGCCCAGGGCGCAGGCCCAGCCCGGGCGCCCTCCTCAGCTGCCTCCCAGAAGCCACACAAGCAACTGTTTCCACCCTCACGCTCAGAGCGGAGTGAAGGGGGGGTTGCCCCCTGGAGACTGAGCGGTCATCCAAATATGCCACTCAGCCACACAGCTCCAGCTCACCAGACCTGTCAAGGGGCCAATCAGCTCTCACCATTCCAGCGGAGAAAAATGCCCATTTATTGGGCGAACAGAAAGTAGAGCTTTGGCTGAGACCCCTTTGCCCTCAGCAGCAACTTTTTAATCCCTTTGCCTGGCGCATGAAATCAGTTCCCAGAACACAGGGGTTATTAATAACTGCGGGACCTTTTCCCAGTCTCCAGATCAATTGGCAGAAGCCTCTGGTTACTTCCTTCTGGTTGCTTCTATTATTTAGAGCTGGGAAGCGACCGCCTCCTCGAAACACGCACGGATTTTCACCCGGCCTGAGAACTGCACAGTCACCCCCCGCCAGCCCCCGACCTGGCCTCCTCGAACATTCCCTGGCTTGGCTGGTGCAGCGCAAGGCTGGCGTCTTCGCTTCCACCGAGAGGCTACGGCCACGGCAAGTGGAGTCTGGCACGTACCTCTCCTCCCAGCTGGCTCCTCACTGCCAAGTGATAGGAATCCATGGAGCCGGCCTGATTTAGAGTGAGTCACTTCGAGGTGGCTGCCCGGTTCGTGCTTGGTGGAGGCCCCCCGAGTCAGCTGCCGGGCAGGTGCTGGGCAAGGCTGAAGTCCTAATTTGGGGACTCTGGGCTAGGCGCTTCTCCGGGAGACGCTCCTGCCATCAGCCGCTCCCGTGGTGGAGAAGGTGTCGTCAGTGTGGGACTTCGCCCAGGGCTGGGCCTCACTTCTCTCCCTCTCCTCTTTCTCGCTTCCTGGGGGCCTCCCCATGCCCGTGACTCTACCAGGCTCTCATTGCAGAAAACTTCGCAGCTCCTCCGACTGCCATCCCCTTTCTAAGCTCCAGATTGCCCATCTACTTGCTGGCCACGCGGCCAGAGGTGGCCCACCGGTGCCCAAGCCAAGCAGGGCGCAGGGTCCGGACAGGCCTGGGGTCCTCGCCTGGCTCCCCTGCGAAACAAAAGCAAGAGCACTCGCTTTGTGAGGCCGAGTGAGGTGGGAGCAAAGCCCTCCCACGCGTGGGGCATGGCAGACGGCCACTCAGGGACCTCGGTCGTGAGTAAACACGGTCACTTCCGAGAGCCGGCCTCATCTTTCCCTCACACCTGCTCACCCGCCCCACTTCCGTCTCAGTGAATGGCATCATCCCTCTTAGTCACTCAGACTGAACAACTCAGCACTCTTCTTCTACATCTTGCACAGGTCTACTTCTCTCTTTTTTTTTTGTTAGAGTCGGAGTCTCACTCTGTCACCCTGGCTGGAGTGCAGTGGCACGCTCACGGCCACTGCAACCTCTACCTGCTGGGCTCAGGCGATCTCTGGCCTCGGCCTCCAAAGTGCTGGAATTATAGGAGTGAGCCACTGCACCTGGCTTACTTCTTATTTATTGAGTTGGAGCTTCACTCTTTTTTTTTTTTTTTTTGAGTTGGGGTCTTACTCTGTCGCCCAGACTGGAGTGCAGTGGCCGCTCCCGGCCACCGCAGCCTCGCCTGCTGGGCTCCGGCGATCCTTCCGCCTCCGCCTTCCGAGTAGCCAGAATTACAGGCGTGCGCTACCACGCCCGGCTGATTTTTTGATTTACTGTAGAGATGAGGTTTCACCTGCCCAGGCGGGTCTTGAACCCGCGGGCTCAGGCAATCCACTCACCTCAGCCTCCCAAAGGCGCGGGATTACAGGCTGAGCCACCGAGCCTGGCTTTTTTTTTTTGAGTTGGAGTCTCACTCTGTCGCCCAGACTGGAGTGCAGTGGCCACTCCCGGCCACCGCAGCCTCGACCTGCTGAGCTCCGGCAATCCTTCCACCTCAGCTTTTTGAGTAGCCGGAATTACAGGCATGCACTACCACGCCCGGCTGATTTTTTGATTTATTGTCGAGATGAGGTCTCGCCAAGTTGCCCAGGAGGGTCTCGAACCCGCAGGCTCAGGCAATTCACTCACCTCAGCCTCCCAAAGCGCAGGATTACAGGCTAAGCCACAGAGCCCGGCTGGAGCCTCACTCTTGCCTGGAGTACCATGACATGATTATGGCTTTTCACATTCTTGACCTCCTGGGCTCAAGCAATCCTTCCCCCTCAGCCTCCCAAGTAGCTGGAACTACAGGTATGCGCCACCATGCCCAGCTAATTTTTTGATTTACTGTAAAGACAAGGTCTCATCATATTGCCCAGGTTGGTCTCAAACCTGTGGGCTCAGGCAATCCTCTTGCCTCAGCCTCCCAAAGTGCTGGGATGATAGGAGTGAGCCACCACACCTGGCTTACTTCTTATTTTTTTGAGTTGGAGCCTCACTCTGTCACCCAGGCTGGAGTGCCGTGACATGATCACAGCTCTCCGCAGTCTCAACCTCCTGGTCTCAAGCGATCCCTCCACCTCAGCCTCCCGAGTAGCTGAAACTACAGGCATGTGCCACCACACTTGGCTAACTTTTTTTATTTTCTGTAAAGGCGAGGTCTTGCTATGTCGCCCAGGCTGGTCTCAAACTTCTGGCCTCAAGCGATCCTCCCACCTTGGTCTTCAAAAGTGCTGGGATTACGGGCATGAGCCACCATGCCTGGCCTTGGTCTACTTTTTGATTGTGGTAAAATATACTTAAAATGTCCTGTCTTAGCCATTTCCAAGTGTGTAGCTCAGTGACTTTCAGTACGTTTACACTGTTGGGCGACCATCACCGCCATCCACCCACAGACCCTTCCCAGACTGAACCCCCCCCAACTGAAACCCTGCACCCATTAAACACCAACTGCCCATGCCCATGTCCTCACAGCCCCTGGTGACCACCATTCTACTTTCTGTCGACGAATTTGACGACCCTGGGGGCTTCGTGTGAGTGGAATCATGCAGTGCTTATCCTTTCGTGACTGGCTTCTGTCACTTGGCGCACTGTCCTCCAGGTCCATCCACCTTGTAGCGTGTGTCAGCGCCTCCTTCCTCCTTCAACCTCAAGAATGTCTCATTGAATGGAGAGACCACGTTTTGTTTATCCATTCATTAATCTGTTTTTTAAGAGGCTTTTGGAGAGGAAATTAATGCGCAGAGTTACAAAATCCAGGCGTTAGGGAAGAGGATAAGTTAAAGCTTGTCACCTGCTAGCCCAAGGGCAGGGTCTCCTCTGGTCCCCCTTCCCCTGGTCCCCAACCCCCTCCCTCACTGGTGTCCTTCCAATGTCTTTCTGTCCATTCCCTCTGCCCAGCCCTGGTCTGCCCAGCACCTTCGTGTCCTCACGGTTTCTGCCCCTACTCTGCCTTCTGGAAGCTGTCCTGCAGATGCTGGCACGGGAGTGGACTACGGTGCAGCCCTCGCCCTCACTTGGCCTTCAAGGCCGCCCACCAGTGTGTCCCAGCTGACGGTGACAGATGCACGTCCCCTGGCACTGGGCTGGCTTCCTTTTGAAACTGACTGGAGAGACCTTTCTTCGAAAGGGCCCAAATCTCCTCCGGTCACCCCACCTGAGTTTCTCCCCACTTCGTACTCCTGCAACAGCGACCCTATGGACGCATACTCTGTAGCCCCTTGGTTATTCTCCAATCTCTTCCAAGATGAATAAACTCCTGGAAGGAAGAAAAGGAAGCCCATTGATCTTCGAATGTCCCCAGGGGTAGCCGGCCGGCGCAGAGGAAGCTGCAGTCAGCATTCAACGTTTGTGGGCTCAGGAAAGGGCTTGGGGGATCTGCCCAGGTCTGACACAGAGCTTGGTGTGGGGGGTGTTATCCAGCTTCTCAGAGCTTCTATTTCCTCGGAGGACAGGGAAAGTGGTTTTTCCTTGCAGGCTGACTGAGAGTGTAAATTAAGGACAGTTAGCATTTGATAAAAGCGTGTCCTCGGGGTGGGAGCAGCACCAGCTGTTAGGTGCCAGGGGTATGTGAGTCCCCTTCCCCGGGACAAGTGGATTGGGTGCAGCTGGTCCTGAAGCACTGGAGGCCGGGGAACCTGACTTGGGATGGGGGAGGCCCACTCCAAAGCAGGAAAGGGGAGGGAGGGTGAGGATTTCAGGGGGTCCCTTCCCCGTTCCCCAGTGCGTGGGGACTTGGTCTGAGGGAAGAGGCTGCACGCAGAAAGCCCCACCTTTGCTCTCCTCCCCAGCCTGCTTCTGCCCCCTCCCTCTTCCCTGAAGGCAGCAGCAGCGGCACTAGGGGAGGCTCGCACCGGGGAGGCTCGCACCGAGGACGGGTGTGAGTGCATTTAGCGCCTGGGCCCCTGTGTGGCAGTGCTGGTTCACGGTGGCCTCCACCCTGGGGGACGAAGACTCAATGCCTCCGCGTGGACACGCTCTTCTGGTGTCTTGCTAGGGCATCCAGAGAGGCTTCCATTCAAAAGGGAAGGCTGCTCCTTTACTCTTTTTTTTTCGTTGGAGTCTCATGCTGTCGCCTAGGCTGGAGTGCAGCAGCACGCCGCTCATGGCCATTCCAGTGTCAACCTGCTGGGCTCCGGTGATCCTGCTGCCTCAGCCTTCCGAGTAGCCCCAAATACAGGCGTGCACTACCATGCATGGCGAATTTTTTTTTTTTATTGTAGACACGAGGTCTCGCCTTGTTGCCCAGGCTGGTCTCGAACCCCTGCGCTCAGGCAATCCTCTCGCCTCAGCCTCCCAAAGTGCTGGGATTACAGGCTGAGGCACCGCACTCGGCCGCTCCTTTACTCTTTCGCCCATTCATGAGCAAATAAATATTTATTCTGCACTTACAAAGGGTCAGGTACTGTACTATGGGTATAGCCTGACAACCAATCCCGCTGTCCGTCCCACTCAGTCACCCCCTTGCCTGTTTCTGCCCCTTCCTGCGTCTGGGTGCTCAGTTGCCCCTAACCTCCAGGCCCCGAACCAGGTGGAGGCTGCAGCTTTCTCTGTGTAATGCTACTTCTCTCTCCTCTACTGCTTTCGGACTTCCTATATTTTGTGGACATTTCTAATCTTCCTCCTCCATTGCTTTGTCTCTTGGATTTATGCCTGTTTTGATCCTTTCGTTAACTATAAATGATGCTTTTTTTGCCCCCTTTTGTGAAAATTAAAACAATTTTTTTTTGAGAGGCGAAGTATTGCTCTGTTGCCCGGGCTAGGGTACAGTGGTGCCATCCTAGCTCACTGTAACCTCAAACTCCTAGACTCAAGCAATCCTCTGCCTCAGCCTCTGGAGTAGCTAGGACATCCGGTGCATACCACCATGCCTGGCTAATTATTGTATTTTATTTTTGTGAAAATGGTGTCTTGCTACGTTGCCCGGGCTAGTCTTGAACTCCTGGCTTCAAGCAATCCTCCCACCTCAGCCTCCCAAATTGCTGGGATTATAGGTGTGAGCTACCATGCCCAGTCAAGTGATGTCTCAATTAGGAAGTAGCGATAAATTCTGGTGTTCCATCTGCCATATTTAATTAGAATTTCTTTCCAACTTAATTTTCACTTGAAATATTTTTGCAGTGATGGATGGTGTTTGAGTATTTTCAGTTACAAAATAGTATCTGTTTACTTTGGAAAGTCAGAAGTAGGCTGGGTGCAGTGGCTCCCACCTGTAATCCCAGCACTTCGGAAGCCCGAGGCAAAGGATGGCTTGAGCCCAGGAGTTCGAGACCAGCCTTGGCAACATTGCGAGATCTCGTCTCTACAAAAAATAAAAAAATTAGCAGGGGCATGGTAGCACATGACCAGGAGGTCAGTTAAGGCTGTGGTGAGCTGTGATTGTGCCACTGCACTTCAATGAGAACCCAACTCAAAAAAAAAATTCAGAATAACATAAGCATATAAAGAAGAATGTAAAGAGGCCTCATCATCCAGAAATAATCGCTCTTAGCATTTTGATATATGTATACCTACACATAATACATATAGTTCTGATGAGAATTATATATATACAATTATAAATATTATAAGTTACATATATAATGTATATGTACATGTAACAAGTATATATGAATACAGAGGATGCCAAAAAAATGTATAAACTTTTTTTTTTTTTTGAGTTGGAGTCTCACTCTGTCACCCAGACTAGAGTGCAGTGGCCGCTTCCAGCCACCGCAGCCTCAACCTGTTGGGCTCTGGCAATCCTTCCGCCTCAGCCTTCCAAGTAGCTGGAACTACAGGTACGCGCAACCACGCCTGGCCAATTTTTGATTGATTGTAGAGATGAGGTCTGGCCAAGTTGCCCAGGCGGGTCTCGAACCCGCGGTCCCAGGCCATCCACTCGCCTCAGCCTCCCAAAGTGCTGGGATGACAGGCTGAGCCACCGAGCCCGGCCTGTATAAACATTTTAAGAAAGAAAAAAACCGTATTAAAATTCTAGTACTCAATAAGATGAATACACATTTGACTTCTGCAGTTACAAGAGGTGCTCCAGTGGTTACCATCAGCGTTCACACTTCTGATTTCGGCGAACATCTCTTCACTTCTCAAAGTGCGTGTACATTTCCCTGGCACTCCCGGTATATATTTGTTAAAGAGAATAAAGTAACCTGCGTCTGTTTTCTTGTGTTCGGCACTAGCGTGTGGAAGCCGCTGGCATGCTTCTGCCGTGGGAGGCCCCTGCCAAGCCCTGCTTGGACACTGGCGTATTCGTTGCTGGGCTCACCCTGATGCCCCTCACTTCCCCGCGGGCCTGTCTCTCTCCCCAGTCCCCTGGAGATGCACATCATGGAGTCACTGATGAGTCACAACCGCAGTCCTCGCCTGCGGTGCCCCAGAGAGGCTCAGAACAGAACCCGGGAGTGCCTTCCCTGCTGTCATCCCCAGGAACATTCTCCCAGGTTGTGAGAGAACCAGGAAGAAAACTGCTGTGTGCCGTGACCTCACTGGATCCCAGTCTTCTGCCAGAGTCCCTGGCCAATTCCTGGCCCTTGGTGATCCCCGACGGGGCGTTGTCAGCTGGGGGAAAGGTGCTCTGTCCCATTTAGCCCACCAAACCCAAGGGACCCATTGCCTGGGTGTTAGCCAGTTTTGAGATTTGGGGATTCAGAATGTGTTCTCTTAGGGCTCCAGACGCACCACCCTAAAATATGACACTACCCCCAAATACCCTTCCACCTGCAATCAGTTGCAGATGGTTTCTTTTCTTCTCCTCCTCCTCGCCTCCTCCTCTTTTGCAGAGATGCAGATATTTCAAAAGGAGAAATCTTGAGTGAGACATATTGCTGGTGAATGTGTATGCTGACAAATGCTTTTTAGAAAGTAATTTGTTAATAGTGTCAAGAACCTTAAAAATATTTGTACATTGTGATCCTTGTTCCGGGACGCTAGCCTAAGGAAATAAGTCTAAATTTGATAGAAGCTTTCTGTACCAAAATATCCACTGCAGCATTATTAATAACGTCAACTATGATTTTAAAATGCCCAAATATAGAAGAGTAGTTGTGTGAATTGTATTTGTGAAAAACTTATCATAATAAGGCCAAATTATTGTTATTGAAATAAATGAAAACCACTAAATCCAATAGTTAATATAGAGTTTCATGATGGCTATGTCAAAACCAAACTGAGGTATACTCCAAGAAGGGAAAAGAATACATGGACTTTTTTTTTTTTTTTGAGTTAAAGTCTCACTCTGTCGCCCAGACTGGAGTGCAGTGGCCGCTCCCGGCCACCGCAGCCTCGACCTGCTGGACTCCAGCGATCCTTCTGCATCAGCCTTCCAAGGAGCCGGAATTACAGGCATGTGCCATCACGCCCGGCTAATTTTTTGATTTATTGTAGAGACAAGGTGTCGCCAAGCTGCCTGGGCTCGTCTCAAACCCGTGAGCACAGGCAATCCTCTCACCTCTGCCTCCCAAAGTGCTGGGATTATGGGCGTGAGCCACTGGGCCTCGCTGATGTTTTAATACTAGTGATCTTTGGATGATGAGACAGAGAAAAACTGTATTTTTTTCTTTCTACTTTTCTGTAGTTTACAAATGATCTATTATCCAGTATTACTTTTATCATTGGAAAAACAATAATAAACCAACTATTTAAGGAAAACAACAAGCCCTCTAGTACTTTATATTGGTCATTGCTACTGTCTGTTCAGATCACAGTTTTTGGGGTTTTTTTGAGTTGGAGTCTCACTCTGTCACCCAGACTGGAGTGCAGGGGCTGCTCCCGGCCACCGCAGCCTCGACCTGCTGGGCTCCGGTGATCCTCCCGCCTCAGCCTTCCAAGTAGCCGGAATTACAGGCACGCGCTACCATGCCCGGCTGATTTTTTGATTTATTGTAGAGATGAGGGCTCGCCAAGTTGGCCGGGCGTGTCTCGAACCCGCGGGCTCAGGCCATCCACTCACCTCAGCCTCCCAATCTCTGGGATTACAGGCTGAGCCACCAAGCCGGCTTACAGATTTTTTTTAATGGAATCTACCAGAGTTTGTCTTCTGAGAACATTGATTTGACTGATGAGGAGGCTGAGGTTTGAGGAGGGGCAGTGTCCCTGTGCCAGTCCTGCCTGCCGGCCCTTGGCCCGCCCTGCACTCCCCAGTGCCAAGGAGAGCGAGTGAGAGCAGTGTGGCACCACCAGGCACTTCACGGCGTCTCAGTGAGTCCGAGAGGATCGGGGTCAGGCCGCTAGCCCCGGGGAGGATGGGCGCTCCAGCAGGAGCGAGCTGGAGCTAGGGAGGTGCTGGGTGTCCCCTGCGAGGCCCTCTGAGCTGTCCCCTGCCTCCTTTCAGGATATCTCGGGCCAGCTGGTGTCCAGCACCCGCCGGGGCTCCAGCCCTCTTTCCTCGCTCTGGCCCTCCTTCCGCCCCTCTTTCCTGTATCAGGGCGCTGGCCACACCTGGGTATCTGTGGAAATGGCATCCCCCCCTCCACACCGTCCTGCCCCAGCGGACCCTGCTCAGCCTTCGGACCTCAGCTCCAAGGGTCTGTGGCTTGGGGAAGTCTTTGCTGCCCCCGCCCGCTACCAAGTGAGGCACTTTTTTTTCTTTTCCTCCACTGAAGTCTCACCACTGAAATTAAACAGCAACCTACCCATTGTGAGCTAATGTCTGCTTCCCCTCCAGACGTCAGGAACCTTGTGAGATTGTTCATCAATATCCCTGGCAACAAGCGGCTCCTGGCAGACAGTGAGGGCTCACAGCACATTAGATGAATAAATGAAGACGTGAACATGATCGATGCCTCCAGCTCTACCAGAGGGCAGGGGCGACAGCCTTCTTTTCCTGTCTGCTCTCCAGAGCTGCTAGAAACCATCTGCTCCCAGAGCACTGGAGGAGATCAGTGTAGCTTCATTTGTGTATTTATGCCTTCTTTTTTTTTTTTTTTGGAGTTGGAGTCTCACTCTGTCGCCCAGACTGGAGTGCAGTGGCCGCTCCCGGCCACCGCAGCCTCGACCTGCTGGGCTCCGGCCATCTTTCTGCCTCAGCCTTCCGAGTAGCTGGAACTACAGGCGCGCACTACCACTCCCGGCTAATTTTTTAATTTATTGTAGAGAGGAGGTCTCACCAAGTTGCCCAGGCGAGTCTCGAACCCGCGGGCTCAGGCAATCCTCTCACCTCGGCCTCCCAAAGTGCTGGGATTACAGGCTGAGCCACTGAGCCCAGCCGTATTTATGCTTTCATTCATTCACATATTTATTGAAAGCCTGCTAGGTGCCAGGCTCTATTGTAGTCATTTTGGAATCAGCAGTGGACATAGCATCAAAATTCCTGACCTTAGGAGAGAGTTTGCTTGTTTGTTTGTTTCAATAGTTTTAGGAGGTGCAGATCGTTCTGGTTATATGGTTGCATTGCATAGTGGCAAAGAAGTCTGGGCTTTAAGGGCACCCACCCCCCCTACTTGTCCACACTGTACCTGACGGGTGATTTTTTTGTCACTTCACCCCGCCCCCCTCCCCTCCTCAGGAACTTACATTCCGTCCTGAAGGAGACTAAGCGAACAGAAAACTGTGCCAGAAGCTGGCAGTAGGGCAGCAACGGCTTCTGAAAGAAGTGGAAGCAGGCCGGCAGGCTATAGCAGATGGACGGTTTGGGAAAGGCCCTCACTGGAAGGTCTCGGGCTGCCGTCCTCAAATCTGGCCCCATGAACTCTCTACTTCATGAACTTTGCCTCAGTTTGTTCCCTTCGGCTGACACACCAAAAGGTGGCTCTCATACCAGCAGCATCAGCGTTCATGGGCCTTCAGCCAGGACTCCTCATCAGAATCTCTGGGGTGGGGCCTGGGAAGAGCTGACTGAACAAGCTTCTCCAGGTCGGTCTTTGCACACTCAAGTCTGAGAATCACTGCTCTCAGTTTCTCATGGTTCAGCTCTCTGATGTTTAAAGCGATAAAGACTCGTGAGTGGAACTAAACAGACCAGACCTCAGCACCTGATTCTTTCTCACTCCACGAGCAACACAAAGACGTTGAGATCAGTGGATGTTGGCTGGGCATGGCAGCTCATGCCCGCAATCCCAGGCTTTGAGACACCCAGGCAGGAAGATTATTGAGGCAAGAAGATCTAGACTAGCCTGGGCAACATAGAGAGACCCAGTCTCTACAAAAACTTTTTAAAATATTTGCTGGGCACAGTGGTATACACCTGTAATCCTAGCTATTTAGGAGGCTGATGTGGGAGGATCACTTGAGCCCGGGAAGTTGAGGCTGCAGTGAGCCATGATCATGCCACTGCACTCTAGCCTAGGGAACAGAGCAAGACCCTCTCCAAAAAGAAAAAAAAGAAAAGAAAAGAAAAAAATTTTAATATATGGCCAGGAGCCGGGCTCGGTGGCTCAGCCTGTAATCCCGCGCCTTTGGGAGGCTGAGGTGAGTGGATTGCCTGAGCCCGCGGGTTCGAGACCCGCCTGGGCAGCAAGACCTCATCTCTACAATAAAAAAAAAAAAAAAAAAAAAGCAGCCGGGTGTGGTAGCACCTGCCTGTAATTCCAGCAACTTGGAAGGCTGAGGCGGAAGGATTGCCGGAGCCCAGCAGGTCGAGGTTGTGGTGGCCGGAAGCGGCCACTGCACTCCAGTCTGGGCGACAGAGTGAGACTCCAACTCAAAAAAAAAAAAAAAATATATATATATATGGCCAGGCACGGTGGCTCACACCTATAATCCCAGCACTTTGGGAGGCTGAGGCGAGAGGATTGCCTGAGCCCACAGTTTCGAGACCAGCCTGGGCAACTTGGTGGAACTTTATCTCTACAGTAAGTTTAAAAAAAAATTAGCTGGGTGTGGTGGTACATGCCTATAGTTCCAGCTACTTGGAAGGTTGAGGCGGAAGGATCATCTGAGTCCAGCAGGTCAAAGGTACAGTGTCCGTGAGCATGCCATTGCACTCCAGCTGGGCGATGGAGTGAGACTCCAACTAAAAAAAAAAAAATTATATAAAATAAAAATAGACCAGTGGATTTCAAACTTCTTTTGGATGGACTCATATTAAGGAATGTGCTGTCTATCATGATGACCCAGTTCATAAGTGCATGTGTGCACGCATGCACACACGCACACACACACACACACACACACACACACACACACACACACACACACACCTGTTCAATTAAGTTTGGCCTAACGCTGTTTCCATAATTTTTTTTTTTTGAGTGAGTCACTCTGTTGCCCAGGCTAAAGCAGTGCAGTGGCACAATCATGGCTATCACACCCTCAACCTGCTGGGCTCGGACGATCTTCCACCTCAGTTTCCCTAAATAGCTGGAACGACAGGTGCACACCACCACACCCAGCTATTTTTTATTTTATTTTAAAGATGTGGGGTACAATTCAGGGTTAGGTATACAAATGTTCATTATGCGGGTACCCTTGTTGATGAGGTATGCCCCTCCCTCCCCTGGCAGTTTCCATCAACTGCCAGTCCCATCCCCCTCCCCTGGCAGTTTCCCACTACTGCCAGTCCCTTTCTTTTAGTATTATAATAATTGTTCAAGGTCCACTTATGAGTGAAAATATATGGTACTCTGTTCTTTGTTTCTTATGAGTGAGAACATATGGTACTCAGTGATAGATCACTGAGAATGATAGACTCCAAATCCAACCAAGTTGCTGCGAAGTCCATATGTTTGTCCTTCTTTATGGCTGCATAATATTCCATTGTGTATGTGTACCACATTTTTAAATCCAGTCTAGCTTCAATGGACAGCATGTTTGGTTCCATGTTTTTGCTATTGTGAATAGAGCTGCAACAAACATAGGTGTGCAGGTATCTTTTTTGTAAAATGATCTTAGTTCCCCTGGGTATATTCCCAATAGGGGAATTGCTGGGGCATATGGAAAATGAATTTCTAGTTCTTTCAGAAATCGCTGCACTGTCTTCCAAAGAGGTTTCACTAGTTTGCATTCCCACCAGCAGTGTAGACGCGTTCCTTTTTCTCGGCATCCTCGCCAGCATCTGTTGCTGCTTGTTTTATTAACAATGGCCATTCTTACTGGAGTTAGGTGGTATCTCAATGTGGCTTCGATTTGCATTTCTCTGATGATGAGTGAGGCTGAGCACTTTTTCATGTGTCTGTTGGCTGCCCGTATATCTTCTGCTGAGAAGTGTCTGTTCATGTCTTTTGCCCACTTTTTAATGGGGCTGTTTGTTATTTTCCTTTTGGCGTGTTTGAGTACCTTGTAGATCCTAGATGTTAGGCCTTTGTCAGATATACAGTTGGCAAATATTTTTTCCCATTCTGTGGGCTGTCTCTGCTCCCTTGACAGTTGCTTTGGCTTTGCAGAAGCACGTCAGTTTGAGAGGTCTCACTTGTCTATCTTATCTCTTATGGCATGAGCACTTAGGGTTTTGATCAGGAATTGGTTACCAGTTCCAATTTCCATAAGGGTGTCTCCTGCGTTTTCTAAGATTCTTATAGTTTGAGGTTTTACGTTTAGATCTTTGATCCATTTAGAGTTAACTTTTGTGTATGGCGTTAGGTAGGGGTCCTGTTTCAATCTTCTGCATGTGATCAGTCAGTTTTCCCAGTACCATTTACTGAATAGGTCCTCCTCTCCCCAAGTTTTTAAAAAAAATTTAATGTAGAGATGAGATCTTGCCATGTTGACCAGGCCGGTCTCAGGCAATCCTCTTGCCTTGGCCTCTCAAAGTACTGGAATTACAGGCATGAGCCACTGCGCGTGGCCAATACATATTTTAAGTTTGATCTAAAGGTTTTTTCAAACATAATGAACTGCAAACCAACCTGATGTGTAAACCAAATGCAACTTTTTCTGGAACAAGTACCCCATTCTCAGCTAATCACAGCAGCCAGACTTCAACCAACCACAGGCAGCCAAACTGTTCAACAGGGTTCAAATAAGATAAATGCTGAGCCGTAACCAATCCAGCTGTTTTTGTACCTCACTTCCATTTTCTGTATGTCATTTTCCTTTCTCTGTCCGTATGTATAATCCAACCATGTGGCAGCTTGGGAGGTGTCGCTCTGAGCCCACTCTGGTTGTAGGTACTGCCCAACTAGTCAATCATTCTTTGCTCTGGTAAACTCTGCTACATTTAATTTATCCCAAGTCTGTCTTTTAACAAACCATACAACAATCAAAGCCACAATTTTTTTGAAACAAGTTTTCTTAGTACGTGTTATATTCTCTGATATTTTATATTATGATTTTTTTTCTACTAAAGGCAATCACAAGTTACTAGGTTAATTCTACAACCTATTGGTGAGTTGGAACTCGCTGAAAAAATACTGATTTAAGCAAGTCCCATTGGGAAAGAGAAAAGCTGTGGGGAAAGATAGATTTCAGATGTGAAGATAGTTATCTAGTTTATTTATTTATTTATTTATTTATTTATTTTTTTGAGTTGGAGTCTCACTCTGTTGTCCAGGCTGGAGGGCAGTGGCATGCTCCCGGCTACCGCAGCCTTGACCTGCTGGGCTCCAGCAATCCTTCCGCCTCAGCCTTCCAAGGAGCCGGAACTACAGCCGCACACTACTACAACCGCTAGTTTTTTTTATTTCTTGTAGAGACGAGGTCTCATCAAGTGGCCTGGGTGCGTCTCGAATCCACGGGCTCAGGTAATCCTCTCGCTTCAGCCTCCCAAAGTGGCTGGGATTACAGGCTGAGCCACCGAGCCTGGTCAGCTATCTAGGTTATATAGTAGTAAAGAGGAATGTGAATAATGACGAGTAGTAGAACTTTAAAAAGCACACTACTAAGCTGGGCATGGTGGCTCATACCTCTGATCCCAACACTTTGGGAGACCAAGGTGGGAGGACTGTTTTGGGCTAGGAGTTCAAGACCAGCTGGAAAACATAATAAGACTCCATTTCTATAAAGATAAAAATTAGCTGGGTGTAGTGGTGTGTCTCTTAGTTACTCAGCTACTAGGGAGGCTGAGGCAGGAGGATCATTTGAGCCCAGGAGGTTGAGACCATCCTGGGCAACATGGTAAGACCCTATCTCTACCAAAAAATAAAATAAAATAAAATTAGCCAGATGTAGTGGTGTGCACCTGTAGCCCCAGCAACTCAGGAGGCTGAGGCAGAAGGATTGCCTGAGCCCAGGAGGTTGAGGCTATGGTGGGTGAGCCATGATCATGCCACTGCATTTCATCCTGGGTGACAGAATGAGAACTCGAACCCAACTAAAAAATAAAAATAAAAAAAGAGAGCCGGGCTCGGTGGCTCAGCCTGTCATCCGCGCCTTTGGGAGGCTGAGGTGAATGAATTGCCTGAGCCCGCGGGTTCAAGACCCGCCTGGGCAGCGAGACCTCATGTCTACAATAAATGAAAAAATCAGCCGGGTGTGGTAGCACATGCCTATAATTCTGGCTACTCGGAAGGCTGAGGCGGAAGGATCGCCGGAGCCCAGCAGGCCGAGGCTGCGGTGGCCGGGAGTGGCCACTGCCCTCCAGTCTGGGCGACAGAGTGAGACTCCAACTCAAAAATTAAAAAAATTTAAAAGAATAAAAAAAGAGAGGGAAACAGAAAGAATTTTAACTACTTGGAAATTAAGAAACATGCTTCCTAATAATAATAAGATCAAAGATGACGAGGATAAGAGTACATCACTTGAAAATATGGCACTTTGGCATAAGATTTGTCTTGAGTTGAAGGCAATTAGCTCTCTGTATTCCTTCTCTCTGTCTAGAAGTAGGACGTAAATTTCCCCTTGTAAAGGCAACATAAAGTCCCAGCTGTAAAGGCGTCTGTCTCTTCCACAGCAGGAAGAGAACTGCTCTGGAGACAACTCTTCAAAACGGAGCTGATTTCTATCTGCCTAATAAGCCTTACTGAACGATTCCTCCTTGTCACACATTTCCTGGCCATCTTCCCATAATTCTCCCCACCCCACCCCAGAAGCCCCACACCCCTTTTCCTTTGTCTAGTCTCCTCTCCACACTTTATCACCCGGTGTTAAGGTGATTCATGGAGCTGGGCTCGGCGGCTCAGCCTGTCATCCCGCGCCTTTGGGAGGTTGAAGCGAGTGGACTGCCTGAGCCCGCCGGTTCGAGACCCGCCTGGGCAACTTGGCGAAACCTCATCTCTACAATAAATCAAAAATCACCTGGGCGTGGTAGCGCGCGCCTGTCATTCCGGCTACTCGGAAGGCTGAGGCGGAAGGATCGCCGGAGCCCTGTGGGTGGAGGCTGCGGTGGCCGGGAGTGGCCACTGCACTCCAGTCTGGGTGACGAAGTGAAACTCCAATTTAAAAAAAAAAAAAAAGGTGATATATGGGTCCCAGACTCCAGTCACCTTCTTGAGTCACATTTCCTTGTGAGTTTTTGTGCCTGTGTACATAAATAAATCTATTTTATTCTCCTGTTAATCTTTCATCAGTTTGATTCTTGGGCCCCAGATGCTGAATTTAATAGGATAAAAAAAGAGTTTTTTCCCTCCCCTACAAATATATCATCACTGAAATTATAAAGTATCTATAAATAATAAAAAAAATACTAAATACTTCACCCCAAGCCTGTAAAATGCATGCAAAGCAGAGCAGAGCAAAAAACGTGAGTGAAGCTATTTTATTGCTCGTGAAGATGGCAAAGAAGAAGGATCACATATAAATAATTATTATGCTAAGAAACTAGAAAAAGAACACCAAAATAAACCAAAAACAATAAGAAGAGAATTAATTGATATAAAACCAAGACTAAAGAAAACAAACTGAAGAAGAGAAAACATAGAGCTCAATAAGTCCAAACAGCTGGGCATGGTGACTCACGTCTGTAATCCCAGCACTTTGGGAGGCAGAGCTAAGAGGATTGCCTGAGCCCAGGGTTTGAGACCAGTCTGGGCAACTTGGTGAGACTGCATCTCCACGATAAATCAAAAATTAGCTGGGTATGGTGGCATGCGCCTGTGGTTCCAGCTACTTGGAAGACTGAGGCGGAAGGATCTCCTGAGCCACTGCACTCCAGCCTGGACAATAAAGTGAGACTCCAACTCAAAAAAAAGAAGAGTTTGAAAAGCTCAATAAAATGGACTAAGCTTTCACATGCCAGATTAGAAAAAAAAAGAACACAGGCAAAAATCTACAAGGACAGGAATAAGAAAAGAGATATAATCACAGAGATAAGGAGATTAGATTGGAATCAAAGAGCGGAAAACATAGCAGGAGATGGGTCAGAGAGTAGTAAGCAGGGGACCACATGGGGCCTTATAAGCCGTAGGAAGGGTAGTAATGTTCTTGGGGCAACCCCTTTGGGTTCCCTCCCACTGTGGGAGTTTCTCTGTCCTCTCAATAAATGCTGCTTTCTCACTTAAAAAAAAAAAAGAAAAAAAGCCGGGCTCGGTGACTCAGCCTGTCATCCCGCGCCTTTGGGAGGCTGAGGTGAGTGGATTGCCTGAGCCCCCGGATTCGAGACCCACCTGGGCAGCGAGACCTCATCTCTACAATAAATCAAAAAATCAGCCGGGCATGGTAGCGCATGCCTGTAGTTCCGGCCACTCGGAAGGCTGAGGCGGAAGGATCGCTGGAGACCAGCAGACGAGGCTGCGGTGGCCCGGAGCGGCCACTGCACTCCAGTCTGGGTGACAGAGTGAGACTCCGACTCAAAAAAAAAAAAAAAGAAAAAAGAATAGTAAGATTCTTGCCTTCATTAAATTTAATCCAAAGCTGCCTCCTTGCATGTTTTGCATTGACGTAGGGGTTTCTCTGTATCCTTCAGCTGTAACCTAACTGGATATGTAGACACACTAACAACCTACTCTTGGGCCAATCACTGAGTTACAGCCAATCAAAGGAGGCCCACTGTTCAAACTGGGTTCAAACTGCGAGCTGTAACCACTCCGGCTGTTTCTGTCCCTTGCTTCCCTTTTCTGTAGGTTATTTTCCTTCCTTGGTCCCTGAAACTTCTTCCTCCCCGCGGCTGTGCTGGAGTCTCTTGGAGCCTGCTCTCGTTTGAAGGCGGTCAAATTTGCAAATCGTTCTTTGCTCAATTAATCTGTTCAAATGTAATATGTCCTAAGTTTTTAAAAAATTTATTTTAAAACATTTTATTCTGAATGAAATGGGAAGTCATTGGCATTTTGAACCAATAGGTGCTGTGATCTGACACATTTTTACAGGGTTACTTTGTCTTCTGTGTTGAGAACAGACTGGAATAGTGCAGGGGCAGGCCATTGGCAGGATCCAGATAAGAGTGGGTTGCTGGGCAACGCCCTCGAGTCCCCTCCCACTGTAGGAGCTTTTCTGTGCTCTCAATAGATCCTGCTTTCAAAAAAAAATTTTTTTCAGTATACTTTGAAGATAAATAGGTTTTTTTGCTGGCAAATGGAATATATTATAGAACCAAGCAGGGGTTCACTAGCTCAGTGTAGCAAAGCCCATCACTGACATCAGACAGCAGCGAGAGAAAGTGTTGCATTTATTAGAGGGAACCAAGCAAAGAGAATCGGGGTAGCTCATGCTTAAGGCCCAGACTCTAATGGCTTGCAGGTAAAGATTTTTTAAGGTTTTTTTTTTTTTTTTTTTTGAGTTGGAGTCTCACTCAGTCGGCCAGACTGGAGTACAGGGATACATTTCAGGAAAGCAGAACCTACAGTCAACATTATAAATCAATACATGGAGGTTGCACATTGGTTTAGGACAAAGAGGGTGGGATATATCTTGAAGGGTAGGTGGAGTCAAAGATGCTCTGATTTGCGATTGGTTCAGGAGGGGAAGTTTTGTCTTAAAATTTGGGATGAAGGTCGGGTGTGGTGACTCAAGTCTATAATCCCAGCACTTTGGGAGGTGGAGGCGAGAGGATTGGCTGAGCCCAGGGGTTCGAGACCAGCCTGGGCTACTTGGTGAGAACTTGTCTCTACAGGAAATTGAAAAAATTAGCTGGGCATGGGGGTGCACACCTGTAGTTCCAGATACTTGGAAGGCTGAGGTGGAAGGATTGCTTGAGCTCAGCATACCACTGCACTCCAGCCTGGGCAACAGAGTGAGACTCCAACTCAAAAAAAAAAAAAATCTGGGATCAGTGGAAAAGAACGTTAGCTCTAGCCCCTTGGGTATGACCTTCCTCAGGCCCCCAGGAAGACACTGGTGGTCAGAGTTCAGGCCTCAGCTCCCCATTATCTGAGATACCAGTTGATCCATTTGGTGAGGGTTCAGGTTGGCAACAGAGCTTCTGAGAGACAATTCAGGGACAGAAGTAAGATGTTATCTTTAGTTTCTGTAGGGAAAGCAACTATCTCAGGAACACTAACATCTTTGGCTGTTGTTTTAGGCTACTATTACCTCTTGTTTAACAAGTTACTTATTAACTTCTGGGTCTGGCGAGGTGCCTAGAATTTCCCTCGAGGGAACGCAGGATTTTCCTTTGTTTCTATGCTTGAGGGTCTGTGGGCTCCTACCAAAGGGATGCCTCCATCTCAAACATGGTCTGTGGCAAAAAGAGAAGAGTCGGCCGGGATCGGTAGCTCAGCCAGTAATCCCAGCACTTTGGGAGGCCAAGGTAAGTGGATTGCCTGAGCCCGCAGGTTTGAGACCCGTCTGGGCAACTTGATGAGACCTCATCTCTACAACAAATCAAAAATTAGCCAGGCATGGTAGCGCGCGCCTGTAGTTCCAGCTACTCGGAAGGCTGAGGCGGAAGGATCGCCGGAGCCCAGCGGGTCGAGGCTGCGGTGGCCGGGAGCGGCCACTGCACTCCAGTCTGGGCGACCGAGTGAGACTCCAACTCAAAAAAAAGAGAGGAGTCAAGCACAACTCCTGGGATTTTGCCAGAGCACTGGGAAGGAGAGGTTGGCGTGGGCTGAGAAGGGAAAGATGAAGAGCAAGCTTCGTGACGGAGCACGTGCTTGGTGTTGAACATTGAGTTTGAGACGTCCATTAGTTATACCTGTCAAGATGTCAAGTAGGCAGCTGAATGTATGGGTCTAAGTTCAAGTGAAAATTCTGAGTTTGAGATATAAATTTGGAAGAGAATGTACAAGTGATACTTGTCTTAGTCTGCTCAGATTGCCGTAACAAAATACTATAAACTAGGTGACTTAAACAACAGAAATTTATTTTCTTTCTTTTTTTTTTGAATTGGAGTCTCACTCCGTCGCCCAGGCTGGAGTGCAGGGGCACACTCATGGCCACCCCAGCATCGACCTGCTGGACTCTGGCGATCCTTCCGCCTCAGCCTTCTAAGTAGCTGGAACTACAGGTGTGTGCTACCTTGCCCAGTTAATTTTTGATTTATTGTAGAGATGAGATCTTGGCAAGTTGCCCAGGCTGGTCTCAAACCCATGGGCTCAGGCAATCCACTCACCTCGGCCTCCCAAAGTGTTGGGATGACAGGCTGAGCCACTGAGCCTGGCCGGAAATTAATTTTCTTATCGTTCTGGAGGCTGGGAGGCTGGGATCAGGGTTTTGGTGAGGACTCTCTTCCTGGCTTGCAGACAGCTGCCTTCTCTTTGTGCCCTCACATGGCCTTTCCTTGGTATTTGTGTAGAGAGAGGAAGATCTCTCTCTTCCTCTTCTTTTTTTTTTTTTTTTGAGTTGGAGTCTCACTCTGTCACCCAGACTAGAGTGCAGTGGCAGCTCCCGGCCACCGCAGCCTCGACCTGCTGGGCTCCGGCGATCCTTCCGCCTCAGCCTTCCAAGTAGCCGGAATTACAGGCACGCGCTACCATGCCCGGCTGATTTTTTGATTTATTGTAGAGATGAGGGCTCGCTTCCCAGGCGGATCTCGAACCCACGGGCTCAGACAATCCTCTCACCTCAGCCTCCCAAAGGCGTGGGATGACAGGCTGAGCCACCGAGCCCGGCTCTCTTCCTCTTCTTAAGAGGCCACCCATCCTATCAGTTAAGATTCTACCCTTTATAACTTCATGAAACCATACTAATATCTTAAAAGCCCAATCTCCAAATAGTCACACTGGGATTTAGGACTTCAACATGCAAATTTGGTGTGTGTGGGGAGGGGCGGTTGGTGGTGAGGGAAGCAGGAAACAATTCTGTCCATAGCAGTATTTAAAGCCACTGAGACTGGATGAGATCACCAAGAGAGTGAGTGTAGATGGAAGCTAAAAATGGTTCAAGGACTGAGACCTGGACGTATATTTAGAGGACAAGAAGGTGAGGAGAAAACAGCAAAGAAGACTAAGAAAGCAGTATCGGGGAAGTAGGATAAAAGTCACCTACTTTGGAAAACTGACAGTATCTAATAAAACTGAATATATACATGATCTGGCAATTCTAATCCTGGGTACTTACCCAACAGAAACGAGTGCTTATAGTCTACCACGTGGCATATACGAGAGTGCTCATAGCACCTCTAGACAAAACTGCTTCAAATGGAAAACAATCCAGAGATTACCAATAGCTAGTTCTGCTGCTCGTCACTTGCGGGCCAAAATGAATGCGCACGAGATGTAGCGGAAAGAAGGTGATGTTATTCCAAAAGCCAGCAGGTGGGGAAATGGCCAGGCTCATGTCTCAAACAGATCATTTCCACTTGTGAACTGTGTGTAGGGGTTTAGAAAGGGAAACTGGGCATGGGAAGTATGTGGGAGTGATAGTGGGTACTGGTCTACGTGACTTATTCTGATGGCTGTCTTGAGTTATTGCCCCATTTGAGGTATGGGCTGATGCTGTCTTGGAGTTGTGGATTAACTGCAGCTTTGAGGTTGTCTTCAGGTAAGAAAGTGTCCATTGCTATCTGGTTTGCTTGAAGACTAGCTCCAGAACTTCTAAGCAAGCACATAATTAGATAAGTGATCACAATGTAAGGGAGTGTCTGGTGAGAAAAGGGAGGAAATGGAGAGAGAGAAGAACAAACGTGCGAACTGCAGTTTGAAATGAAGTATTTGGTCACACAGTGAACAAAAAAAGAATGGTTACCGGGATTAGAAATTCATGGTATATTCAATAATATAATCCTTTTTTTTTTGAGTTGGAATCTCACTCTGTCGCCCAGACTGGAGTGCAGTGGCACACTCACGGCCACCGCAGCCTCGACCTGCTGGGCTCCGGTGATCCTTCCGCCTCAGCCTTCCAAGTAGCCAAAACTACAGGCGTGTGCTACCACACCCGGCTAATTTTTGATTTATTGTAGAGACGAGGTCTCACCAAGTTGCCCGTGGGCTCAGGCAATCCACTTGCCTCGGCTTCCCAAAGTGCAGGGATGACCGGCTGAGCCACCGAGCCTGGCCAATAATATAATTCTATACAGGATTGAAAAGGGTAATTTTTTTGCTCAGGTTGAGCAAAAGAAGCCAGACACAAAATAAAGATTGCTGCATGCTTTCATGTATAAGAAGTTGAGAAATAGGCAACAGTGATCTACAAAGATAGAGGTCAGAATAGTCGTTACCTTTGGGAAGATTAATGTGTAGTAAAGAACTAACCTTGTCCAAAGAGAGGTCTCCTTTGTCCTTGACACTTGGGATATAATCTCTAAACTCTTACAATGTTATACCTGATAAGAATGTCTTTGAAGTCTTGGGTTGCACAGGATAATCTAACAACGTGATTATCTGGAGGAATTGGATAGATAGTCAACCATATCAACATGACCAAGCTCCTAAAAAAAACTCTGGACATCAAGACTCAAAGGGCTTTTCTCGTTAGCAATACTCAGGGTATGTTGTCACACACTGTTGCCTGTAGAAGTTGCTGTTGTCCACGAGTCTTCTGTGAGAGGACAACCGGAAGCTTTACCAGTTGTGAACACTCCTGGACTCTACTCCATGTGTCTCTTCCTTTGGCTGAATTTAATCTGTATCCTTTCACTGTAATAAAACATAACCATGAGTATAACCACTTTCATGAGGTTCTATGAGTTCTTCAGTGAATCACTGAAATGGAGGCTTGTCTTCAGAACCCCCAAACTTACAAGTGGTGTCAGAAGTCACCAGGTCAGTCAGAAGGTGTCAGAGGATGGTCCTGGGGATTTCCAAACACTGCAGTTAAATACTGGGCTATGTCAACTTTATTATTTTTTTAAGTTTCAATTTTAAAGATGTGGGGTACAATACAGGGTTAGGTGTACAAAAATTCATCATGCAGGTACCCTTGTTGATAAGGTTTGCCCCCCACCCCCAGCAGTTTCCCACAACTGCCAATCCCTTTCTTATAGTATTATAATAATTGTTCAAGGTTTGCTTATGAGTGAGAATATGTGGTAGTCAACTTTAAATAATAAAATTAAGAAAACATCGAGACATGAGATAGCTCCAGAAAGGCTAGGCAGACAGACAGGCAGATGGGAGGGTCCTCTGGTAACAAAGTAGTGAACTCCCAGCAGGTCTCTCAGGCTCAGTGTTGGTAAACAAACTCCCTGGGAGTGTCTCAAGCTAAAGCTTAAGTACTCACTGCTGGGATTGAAAAGCAACCAATCAGCCAGCTCATTAGGCCCCTACCTCCTGCTGATTGGCCCTTAATACTGACCAATCAGAACAGCTAGGGCTCACAACTAGAGCTAGCCAGTCGGCTTGGACTTAGGGCTATATAAACACCAGGTTTTCAGTCCCAGACAGATAACCTCTTTGGGTCCCTTCCCACTGTAGGAGCGTCTCTGTTCTCTCAATCCTGCTTTCTCACTTTCTGGCTGTCCTTGTTTCTCATTCTTCCTAGGCATGAGACAAGAACCTCGGCCCTGAAGAGCTACAACCTGAAGAGCTGCAGAAGGTCATCAGAGCTGAAGAGTCGTGCACCCCAGAGCCTGCCAGCCGACGGAGCTGACTGAACCAGGAGAGCCACTGGAAGAAGGTGAGACTCCAAAGCTAAGACACTCTGGGGGCTAGGCTTGCCAACCTAGCCCTGAACTGAACTGCAACACTCTCAGGGCTTGGCTTGCCAGCCCATTAGAGCTGACACTTCTGAGGCTAGACTTACCAGTCCCTCGAGGACCCTCTCTGGGGCTTGGCTGGCCGACCCATTGAACTGATGCTCTGGAGGCCCCGACTGACCTGAAAAATCTGCATCAATATGGTTCAATGTAGGGTGTATTTGAGCTCAAAGCTTGAGGATGGCCACCCAGAAGCAAAGATTTAAGTTTTCCTGAATATATATTCTGATTAACTGCAGCAAAAATGACATTTTTTTTTTCTTTTTTTGAGTCAGAGTCTCACTCTGTTGCTCAGGCTGGAGTGCAGTGGTATGCTCAAGGCCACCACAGCCTCGACCTGCTGGCTTAGGTGATCCTTCAGCCTCAGCCTTCCAAGTAGCTGGAACTACAGGCATGCACTACTACGCCCAGGTTATTTACTGATTTATTGCAGAGACGAGGTCTCACCAAGTTGCCTAAACTGGTCTTGAACCCCTGGGCTCAAGCAATCCTCTCGCCTCAGCCTCCCAAAGTGCTAAGATTGCAGGTTGAGCCACTGTGCCCAGCCAAAAGTGAGTTTTGAAGGAAAAAAGAAGAGGCAAGTCTTAGGTGTTTACCAAGAATTTACACTAAACTAGCATAAGCTACGGATTGGTTAGACAATGTTCTTTGTATCACAGATTTCAGGAACATGAACATAATGGGTGAGGCAGATAGTCAAGAACAAAGCACCTTTGAACAATCGTTCCCTAATACGACCCCCTCCTGTGTGTGTGTGTGTGAGTGTGAGTGACTGAAGTCCTTACTGCTCTGAGCTATTTCTCTTTTCTTAGGTTGCACTAATTTCAAGCATGGATTCTCAAACTTGAACAGAATCCCCCGAGGATGTGTTGAAACCAGAGTGCTGGGCCCTATCCCCAGGTTCAGATTCAATAGGTCGGAGTGGGGCCTGAGAATTTGCATTCCTGACAAGTTTCCAGGTGATGCTGATATCGCTGGTCCTGGAACCACATTTTGAGAAGGACCGATTCAGAGAATGAAAAGGTAAGCCTTGATAGAGAGCATAAAGAAAGGTTAGGAATATACATTAAGTTTAGCCTAAAGCTGCCTCCTTACATAGTTTAAGTTTGGCCTAAAGGTTTCTTTGTTCTAGTGAACTGCACCCTAACTGGATGTGTCAACAACCTATAACCTATTCTTGTGTCAATCACAGTTTCAGCCCGTCACAGGCCGCCGACTGTTCAAACCATGTTCAAATAAGGTAAAAGCCCAGCTGTAATCAATCCAGCTGTTTCTGTAGCTCACTTCTGTTTTCTGTCTGCAACACTCCTTTTTCTGTCCATAAATGTTATCCAAGCATGTGGCAGCTCCAGAGTCACTCTGAACCTATTCTGATTCTGAGGGCTACCCGATTTGCAAATTGGTCTTTGCTCAATTAACTCTGTTAAATTTAATCAGTCTAAAGTTTTTACAAGATACAGTAAATCCCCTACATACAAACAAGTTCCTTTCAGAAAGTGCATTCATAAGCCCAATTTGTTTGTTAGCCCAATGAAGTTAGCCCAGGTACCCAATTGACAAAATCGGCTATACAGTACCAGCTACATCACCTCTTTTACACTTGTTTCTGGACATCCTGGGCTTGAAATATAGTGTACTACTGTATACAGTACTGTAAAGTACACATTCTGAAAATGTGTGCCAGACGCATGAACTACCTTACGTGACTGAAAATGTGAATGCACATTCGCGTCTTTGAAAGTTCACAAGTTGGCTGGGTGCAGTGGCTTTGGGAGGCTGAGGTGAGAAGATTGCCTGAGCCCACGAGTTCGAGACTAGCTAGCCTGGACAACTTGTCAAGACCTTATCTCTACAGTAAAACGAAAAAATTAGCTGGGTGTAGTGGCGTGCGCCTGTAACTCCAGCTACTTGGAAGGCTAAGGTAGAAGGATCGCCGGAGCCCAGCAGGTCGAGGCTGCAGTGGCCGTGAGAGTGCTGCTGCACTCTAGCCTGGGTGACAGAGTGAGACTCTAACTCAAAAAAAAGACAAGAAAAAAGAAAAAGAAAGTTCGCAAGTTGAAGGTTTGTACGTAGGAGACTCACTGTATAAGATTAGAGCTTCAAGAGGCCCTGCCTACACAGTAGAGAGCTCTAGGCAGCCTGGGGTCCAAATTAGGCCACAAGGAACATAGCAGGTTTTCCACAATAAGGAGAGGAAATAGAATATAAAATACACACTGGTTCACCTCTCAACACAATGGTAGTTGGGGGCTTGTCAATGGTCAGTTCACAGACCACTTGAGGGAGAGACAGATATGCTAATAAGTGAATACTACTGGCCAGGGAAAGGTAGAATCTGGCAGCAAGACTTTCGTCCCCCTAGGGTGCCCCATCCCCCAAATGTCCTGAGGACATTAAGGTAGGAACACTGGAGTGAAACTGTACAGGGTAGGGACCATAAAAGAAAGTAGAAAGAAGGGGACAGGGTTTCCCACATATTAAAAAGAGATAACTCTCCGTGTGTGTGTGTGTGTGTGTGTGTGTGTGTGTGTGTGTGTGTGTGTAAAGGTAAGATCCTGAGGGCTAGGGACTCCCAGAGAAGCAGAAGCAGGCCCTCAGAACTGGGAAATAGGGAGTCTTTGAGAAAAATGGCTGCCTGGTCCTAGGCTCCAGAAAAGTCGCTGTCACCGAAGCAGCAGGATCTCTAGGCCTGAAGGGAGCCTTGCTGATGGAAACCAGAGATGATTTTCAGTTGTCTGTGAACTGGTGACCACAAGCGAGGGCCTCTGGAGTGTGTGCAAGAAAAACTGCCACATGCCTCAGCGCTAGCCTAAGAGATGGAAAAACTGAATGTTGCGCTTCACCACTATGGGTATTAATCTGTTAAAGCTGATGAGAGATCATGAGCTTTGAGTAACCCCAGTCCACCAGGCCCTTGCAGGATCTAACTGACCAACCTATGATAGGACGTCTTTTCCACCTGTGTGCAGACTTACTCAGGCATGCGCTAAATTTTACTCAGAGTGCTAAATTTTCAGTGCTTACTTAGCATTACCATCTTTCTAGCTCTTAAAAACCCTTGACTTTTATAGGGAACTGCTCAATGAGTTTCTTCACTGGTGGGTGTTCCCTCACCTAGCAGGCTAACAGATTTAGCTTTGCATTTTCCTCCACTTTTGGTGGCTTTCTAGTTTTCTTTAACAGTCTGGAGGTTCCCACCAAAATCACCCTGATAATCTCCGCTCCTGGGGACAGTGTTGCTGGACTTCTGGACCCAAAAGTGCACTTTTTGCCCTTTTGTGCTCAGGCTTAGTCTTCTGGGGGGCCCACGCCATGGATGGCTCTCACAGTGCTGACTGAGTTCTGATTAACTCTAATTAACACTTCCCTCACGCCTAGAACCCCAGCACATTGGGAGGCTGAGGTGAGAGGATTGCCTGAGCACATGGGTTTGAGACTAGCCTCATCTCTACAATAAATCAAAAACTAGCTGGGCGTGGCGGCACGTGCCTGTAGTTCCAGCTACTTGGAAGACTGAGGCGGAAGGATCATCTGCGTTCAGCAGGTTGAGACTGCGGTGGCCGTGAGCGTGCCGCTGCACTCCAGCCTGGGTGACACAGTGACTCCAACTCAAAAAAAAGAGTTCTCTGAGTCTATTTTTTTTTTTTTTTTTTTTGAGTTGGAGTCTCACTCTGTCGCCCAGACTGGAGTGCAGTGGCCGCTCCCGGCCACCGCAGCCTCGACTTGCTGGGCTCCGGCGATCCTTCCGCCTCAGCATCCAAGTAGCTGGAATTACAGGCATGAGCTACCACGCCCGGCTGATTTTTTTGATTTATTGTAGAGATGAGGTCTCACTGCCCAGGTGGGTCTCGAACCCGCAGGCTCAGGCCATCCACTCACCTCAGCCTCCCAAAGGTGCGGGATTACAGGCTGAGCCACCGAGCCCGGCGACTTACTATATTTTGTGACTCTTGTAATTTCTAGAAAATTTCAGTGATTTTTGCAGGGGAGGGGATTTGGAGGTTTATTATTTATTTGGTTTTTGGGTTTTTTTGAGTCAGGGGGTCTCACCCTGTCACCGAGGCTGGAGTGCAATGGCACGATCACGGGTCACCATAGCCTCAACCTCCTGGGCTCAGGCAATCCTTCCACCTTAGGCCTCCAGAGTAGCTGGGACTATAGGCGCAAGCCATGACACCCAGCTAATTAAAAAAAATTTTTTTGTAGATACGAGATCTCACTATGTTGCCTAGACTGGTCTCAAACTCCTAGGCTCAAACAGTCCTTCCTCCTCAGTCTCCCAAGGTGCTGGGATTACAGGCATGAACCACCAAGCCTGGCCCTTCAGCAACTGTTTAACTTTCAGATTTTGTCAACTGAGATTTTGGTCTTATTTTGTTGTCTTAAAATTGCCTTCATAAAATTAATAACAGACCACAAGGTTAGAATTGTGATAGGGGCCCTGAATTCTGTTAGGATATAAGCATAGCTAAACCCTAAGATGGTTTGGGTTTTTTTTTTTTTTTTTTTGCTTTTGTTTTTTTGAGTTGGAGTCTCACTCTGTCACCCACACTGGAGTGCAGTGGCACGCTCATGGTCACCACAGCCTCGCCTGCTGGGCTCCGGCGATCCTTCCGCCTCAGCCTTCCAAGTAGCTGGAACTACAGGCACGCGCCACCATGCCTGGCTAATTTTTTGATGTATTGTAGAGATGAGGTCTCACCAAGTTGCCCAGGCTGGTCTCGAACCCGTAAGCTCAGGCAATCCTCTTACCTCAGGCTCCCAAAGTGCTGGGATTCTAGGTGTGAGCCACTGCGCTTGCCCCCATAAGATCGTTTTGTTTTGTTTTGTTTTTGAGTTGGAGTCTCATTCTGTCGCCCAGACTGGAGTGCAGTGGCCGCTCCCGGCCACCGCAGCCTTGCTTGCTGGGCTTCAGCGATCCTTCCGCCTCAGCCTTCCGAGTAGCCGGAATTACAGGCATGCCCTACCACACCTGGCTGATTTTTTAATTTATTGTAGAGATGAGGTCTCGCTGCCCAGGCGGGTCTCGAACCCGCGGGCTCAGGCCATCCACTCACCTCAGCCTCCCAAAGGCGCAGGGATGACAGGCTGAGCCACCGAGCCCGGCTAAGATCGTTTTTATACACATATTTTCCTTGACCTTTTCTTCCCCCATGCACATAGGGGGAAGACGCTCAGGGGCGCTGCCTGTAAGATTTATGAGCGTATTTTCTCTTAAGGAACAATGAGCCCTTAGATCTTGCAGACCTCCCTAGTGGCATCCAGAATTTGGTTAGGCCAAGGGCAGGAGCGGCTTTGATTACTGGGGATCTCCCCTCCTGCCTTCCTTTCCTACTTAAACATAACCAGCCATTGTTCCCTACTTGCTCAAAGATTTGTAACTTCCCTGACTACTGCGATAGACAGTACAAGCCTAAGACTGGTTTTTGAGATATTTTTCAGACTTTGCATTCTGGTGGACCAACAGACCCCACCTGAACCTGTGACTCATACCAAGGAACTAACTCAACTCATCCTGCGACCACCACCCAGGAATTGACTAAGTACACGTGAAACAGTTTCAACACCCCTATGATTTCATCCCCGGCCAATCAGCAGTCCCACTTCCATAGCCCCTTACCTGCCAGATTATCCTTAAAAACTGTGACCTTTGAGTTCTTCATCAGGTGAGTTTGAGAAATATCTCCCATCCTCCTGCTTGGCTGCAATTATTATTGTTTTATTTATTTATTTATTTTTTTGAGTTGGAGTCTCACTCTGTCACCCAGACTGGAGTGCGGTGGCCGCTCCCGGCCACCACAGCCTCGACCTGCTGGGCTCCGCAATCCTTCCACCTCAGCCTTCCAAGTAGCCAGAATTACAGGCATGCACTACCACGCCCGGCTGATTTTTTGATTTATTGTAGAGATGAGGTCTCGCTGCCCAGGCGGGTCTCGAACCCATGGGCTCAGGCAATCCACTCACCTCAGCCTCCCAAAGGCGCAGGATTACAGGCTGAGCCACCGAGCCCGGCTTTGGCTGCAATTATTAAACCCTCTCTACTGCAACAAATGCTGTCTCAGTGTATTGACTTTTCTGTGCAGCAAGCATAAAGAACCTGATCAGGCTGTGACAGTCTGTTTGTGAGTTTTTAGTTCACCTTTCTACTCCAGAAGGAATCCCTTTGTCGCTTCTGTGTTAAAATGGAGATTGTTTAAGACACGTAACACCTCCCTACCCCAAGGAAAGAGTATCAGTCCTATGATTGCAGCCTTCTGTGTTGATCAGACAATTTGTCATTTGAGTGCATGCTGGGATCATAAGTTGAGGTAGACAGCCCTAAAATTTCATGAATCAAATGACAAGATTTCTTAGGTTCTATGAGAACTCTTGTGTGAACTGGTTTATGGGAAGTTATGAGCACTAATATTAATTTATAATAAAATAACTCGACTTTGCCAAATAAAAAAATTATTAACAGTTTCCAATGTTTTAAATATTTAAGATCTAAACTGGGCTCGGTGGCTCAGCCTGTAATCCCGCACCTTGGGAGGCTGAGGTGAGTGGATTGCCTGAGCCCGTGGGTTCGAGACCCACCTGGGCAACTTGGTGAGACCTCATCTCTACAATAAATCAAAAAATTAGCCGGGTGTGGTAGCGCGTGCCTGTAGTTCTAGCTACTTGGAAGGCTGAGGTGGAAGGATTGCCGGAGTCCAGCAGGCGAGGCTGCGGTGGCCGGGAGTGGCCACTGCACTCCAGTCTGAGCAACAGAGTGAGACTCCAACTCAAAAAAAAAAAAAAAATTTAAGATCGTTTCATAAAAACTGTTTCTTTAAAAAAATTTTTAAATAATTGAGACTGTACCTCAGAAAGTGAAACAAAGGTTTGGTTAATTGTGTTATAAATAGGAAGCAAGATAGTTCACTGGTGCTTTCAACAATTGTAAGTGTTAATAGTTGCCATACAATTGTGAAAAGGGGAAAATTTCATATAATATTTTTTTCTTTTCTTTTCTTTTTTGAGTTGGAGTCTGACTCTGTAATCCAGGGTGGAGTGCAATGGCACAGTCATGGCTTACCAGAGCCTTGATCTCCCGGGATCAGATGATTGTTGTGCCTCAGCCTCCCAAGTATCTGGGACTACAGGTACACAGCACCACATCCAGATAATTTTTAAATTTTTTTGTAGAGATGAGGCCTCACTATGTTGCCTAGGGTGGTATTGAACTCCTGGGCTCAAGCAATCCCCCCATCTCAGCTCCCAAAGTGCTGGGATTACAGGCATGATCCACTGCTCCTGGCCTCAAACAATATTTCTAATTAAGGTAAAACTTTGGAAACTACCTCATGCTTACATGATTTCCTTGATTTTTTTCATAGTGTAAAAATGTTAGCATAATAATTGAGTTTATGCAAGATGGTTTCTTTTCTCCTAGAAAGCCTAATCAATCTAAATGCCAAATATTTCCTAACTGGTTTTATTGTTTTCATAAATGTTTAAGAATGTGGAAAGGTAAATATTTGTGTTCAAACTAAGTTTAATTATATAATCAAAATCGTCATAAGAAGGATTGATTCTTGAAATTTCAGACATGCTGCAAATTATGTGAATCTGTAAAGGTACTCTAATCAAAGTATGTAAATTATTTAAAAAGTATTTTTTCCTGATACTTTTTTTTTTTTTTGAGTTGGAGTCTCACTTTGTCTCCCAGACTGGAGTGCAGTGGCTGCACTCCTTCCGCCTCAGCCTTCTGAGTAGCCGGAATTACAGGCATGCGCTACCTCGCCTGGCTGATTTTTTTATTTATTGTAGAGATGAGGTCTCACTGCCCAGCGGGTCTCGAACCCACGGGCTCAGGCAATCCACTCACCTCAGCCTCCCAAAGGCACGGGATGACAGGCTGAGCCACCGAGCCCGGCTTCCTGATACTTTTAATAACAATGGTGATTACAGTTTCTTTAAAGGTACTTAAATTTATTTTCTAAGATCTTTCACTGACTTAAATAATTATTCTAAGGACTCATTTTTATTAGAAAAAACATTTCTAAGAAAATCAGAATTCCTAAAACAGAGAGAGAAAAAATTATTGCATTTCTATGATATAGCTTTTTTTTTTTTGAGTTGGAGTCTCACTCTGTCGCCCAGACTGGAGTGCAGTGGCCGCTCCCGGCCACCGCAGCCTCGACCTGCTGGGCTCCGGCGATCCTTCCACTCAGCCTTCTGAGTAGCCGGAATTACAGGCGCGCGCTACCATGCCTGGCTGATTTTTTGATTTATTGTAGAGATGAGGTCTTGCCAGGTTGCCCAGGCGGGTCACGAGCCGGCGGGCTCAGGCAATCCACTCACCTCAGCCTCCCAAGGCGCGGGATGACAGGCTGAGCCACCGAGCCCGGCTGATATACCTTTTTAAATTCAATAGCTTTTACTTATATTCTTGCCTATTCATAAACACATTTGTTCTTCAGAAAGTTTAAGTCAAAATGGTAAAATAGGCCGGGCACAGTGGCTCAGTCTGTAATCCCAGCACTTTGAGAGTCTGAGGCAAGTGAATTGCCTGAGTCCAGGGGTTTGAGACCAGCCCAGGCAACGTGGTGAGACTGTGTCTCTACAGTAAATCACAAAAACTAGTCAGGTGTGGTGGCGTGCGTCTGTAGTTCCAGCTACTTGGAAGGCTGAGGCAGAAGGATTGCCTGAGCCCAGCAGGTCGAGGCTGTGGTGGCCATGAATGTGCCATTGTACTCCAGCCTGGGCAACAAGTCTGAGACTCCAACTCAAAAAAAAAAGATAAAATAATGTCATAAATCGATATTGTCTTCTGTTTATAAAACGAATTTGATTTAAGATTTAAATTTGAAGTTTTAATATTATTGTTATTAAGCATCAATATATATTTAAATACATATTAACAGTGGTATAATAACGTCAATAATTAATAAAGATTTTATCTATGATAGAAAGTAGAGGCTAGCCGGGCTCGGTGGCTAAGCCTGTAATTCTGCGCTTTGGGAGGCCGAGGAGAGTGAATAGCCTGAGCCCGCAGGTTTGAGACCTACCCGGGGAACTTGGCGAGATTGCATCTCTACAATAAATGCAAAAAAAAAAGTTAGCTGGGCGTGGTAGCGTGAGCCTGTGGTTCCAGCTACTTGGAAGGCTGAGGCAGAAGGATCGCCGGAGCCCAGCAGGTGGAGGCTCGATGGCCAGGAGCAGCCACTGCACTCCAGTCTGGGCGACAGAGTGAGACTCCAACTCAAAAAAAAAAAAAGGAAATTAGAGGCTAATGGAAAACTATGATCTTGGAATACACACCATGCTCACCTTAGGAGGAAACAAAGAATTACTCTTGACCTCCTATATACTCTGAGACAATAAGAACTTTATGTTAAATCACCAATAATCAAACTTTCAGTTCTCAAGTGTCTAATACTTTGCTTTTATGACCATTTTACCTCACTCCTAGGTTGTTTTAAGAAGCAACAAGAAGTCATTGCTTTCCTCAACTCTGGTCTGACCACGTGACTCTTTAAGCTATGGTCACCATGTTTTCCTAGCTTTGACCCGCTCCCCTACCTTGGGGAGGTGAATCTCTTCTTTCTTTCTAATTTCTTTCCTTCTTTCTTTCTTTTTTTTTTTTTTTGAGTTGGAGTCTCACTCTGTCACCCAGGCTGGAGTGCAGTGGCACACTCACAGCCACCACAGCCTCGACCCTGCTGGGCTCAGGTGATCCTTCTGCCTCAGCCTTCCCAGCAACTGGAACTACAGGCATGCACCATCATGCCCGGCTAATTTTTTTATTTATTGTAGAGATGAGGTCTCACTGAGTCACCCATGCTGGTCTGGAACCCCTGGACTCAGGCAATCCTGTCATCTCAGCCTCCCAAAGTGCTGGGATTACAGGCTTAAGCCACCGTGCCCGGCCTTTCTCTCTAAATTCTAAATAAACTATATTTTCCATTCTTAAAAAAAAAGCAACAAGGATTCTTCACTTCAGGAAGAACTAATAACTGAATGATTATTATTTCAACTTCTCTTTATTTTAAGTATTTTTTCAGTAAAGCCAAGACAATAACTATTTCGCTTTCTTGTGACCAATTTGTTCTGAAAATTTATTTTATTTTAACCTTTTAAAAAAGTAGAAACACTGTTTCACTGTGTTGTCTAGGCTAATCTCAAACTCTTGGCCTGAAGTGATCCTTCTACCTCGGCCTCCCAAAGTGCTGAGATTAAAGGCATGAGCAACTGTAACTGACCTCATGATTTTTTTTTTTTTTTGAGTTGGAGTCTCACTCCGTCGTCCAGGCTGGCACGCAGGCTCACGGCCACTCTAGCGTCAACCTGTTGGGCTCTGGTAATCTTTCTGCCTCAGCCTTCCAAGTAGTCAGAACTACGGGCGTGCACTACCACACCTGGTTAGTTTTTGATTTATTGTACAGACGAGGTTTCACCAAGTTGCCCAGGCTAGTCTTGAACCTGCGGGCTCAGGCAATCCACTAGCCTCAGCCTCCCAAAGTGCTGGGATTACAGATTGTGCCACCAAGCCCAGCCTGATGATTCTTTTTGATGTTGTTTTTTCCCAAATTCAGATACCAAATTCCAAATCACAAACCTGTGAAGATGTCTTTTTCTCTTGGATACAGAATCTCCCTCCATTGCCCAGGCTGGAATGCAGTGGCACAATCACAGTTCATTGCAACCTCAAACTCCTGGGCTCAAGAGATCCTCCAGCCTCAGCCTCTGAAACAGCTGGGATTACAAGGGTGCACTACCATGCCTGGCTAGTAAGATCTTTTTTATAGCTAAAATACCTTGGGAGTTTCCTGGACAGGCATGAGTAGACACAAGTTTTGATCCTTTGTGTTATACAAAGGAGTGTTAATAAAATAACTGGCCAGGTGCGGTGGCTCGTGCCTATAATCCCAGCACTTTGGGAGAAGGAATCGAGAGGATTGCCTGGGCCAAGAGGTTCAAGACCAGCCTGGGCAACTTGGTGAGACCTCATCTCTACAATAAATCAAAAAATTAGCTGGGCGTGGTGGCACGTGCCTATGGTTCCAGCTCCTTGGAAGGCTGAGATGGAAGAATCACCTGAACCCAGCAGGCTGTGGCTGCGGTGGCCGGGAGCTTGCCACTGCACTCCACTCTGGGCAGCAAAGTAAAACTCCAACTCAAAATAAAATAAAGTAAACATAACTAGACTTGTTTGGCATTCTCTAGGTTAGAACTGTTCAATGGAACTTTCTGAGATCCTGGAAATGTTCTGTCTGCACTGTCCAATACCGTATCCACGAGCCCACTGTGGCTATTCAGTAGGGGAAAAGTGAATAGTGAGTCTGAGGAAATGAATTTTAATTTTATCTAATTCTAAATAATTTGCATTTATTAATTACTATTATTATTATTATTTGAGTCAGAGTCTCACTGTCGCCCAGGCTGGAGTGCAGTGGCACAATTACAGCTACTGCAGCCTCAATCTGCTGTGCTTAGGCAATCCTTCCACTTTAGCCTTCCAAGGAGCTGGGACTATGGGAGTACTCCACCATGCCCAGCTAATTTTTTCATTTATTGTAGAGACGAGGTCTCTCGCCAAGTTGCCCAGGCTGGTCTTGAACCCCTGGGCTCAGGCAATCCCCTTGCCTCAGCCTCCCAAAGTGCTGGGATTACAGGCGTTAACCACTGCACCTGGCTAAGACAGGGTTTTACTATGTTGCCAGGGCCAGTATTGAACTCCTGGATTTAAGCAATCCTATCACCTCAGCCAGTTGCGTGGCTGGGATTACAGGTGTTACCCAGCTTGTATTATCATCTTGACGGAAGATTTTATTTCTCTCCATTCTGTATTGAAGATGACAATAAATTAACCGAGCCATTCAGTCTTACCACTCACAGGCCAGTTTCTATTTCTTCTCTTTACACTTGCCTAAAGATCCTTGTAACATGATGCAGATCAGAGATTGAGTTTTCCAGAAGAAACATACCAGGTACTCTTGATTGTGGATACTAGGGAATAAAGTTTTAGGTTCAGACTTACCCGTATAAGCAACAGCAGCACAAAGTGTTGTCATGCTGTTCTAGTAATTGAGTCAGGATTCCCAGCACATTTCTTACTCAGAGCAGAGGCCATCATAGACTGCTAAACTCAAGCTCTTTGGGTCAAATGCAGTATCTATAAATAGGGCTACTGGCTTACATTTTAATTTGTTAATTACCTTAAATCACAAAGCATATTTTAAACACATTTTTGATTTCAGTAAGGACATAGCTACTTCAGGAAATTTAACTAACTTTGTCACTCCTTCTGTGGAACACCAGAATGTCCCTGCTATTGAGGTTTTCTGCTAAAAATTCTGTCGGCTCCAATTATGACAAAATTCACCCATGGAGATTAAATTTTTTTTTTTTTTTTTTTGAGTTGGAGTCTCACTCTGTCGCCCAGACTGGCTCCTGGCCACCGCAGCCTCGACCTGCTGGGCTCTGGTGATCCTTCCGTCTCAGCCTTCCAAGTAGCCGGAATTACAGGCATGCGCTACCATGCCTGACTGATTTTTTGATTTATTGTAGAGATGAGGTCTCGCTGCCCAGGCGGGTCTCGAACCCGCGGGCTCAGGCAATCCACTCACCTCAGCCTCCCAAAGGCGCGGGATTACAGGCTGAGGCCACCGAGCCCAGCGAGATTAAATTTTAACTTCTGATTTATTCACCATTAATAACCATCTCAATTCAAATTATACTGTCGGGTTCAAGACCCGTCTGGGCAACTTGGCGAGACCTCATCTCTACAATAAATCAAAAATGAGCAGGGCCGGGTAGCACGTGCCTGTAATTCCAGCTACTCAGAAGGCTGAGGCGGTTGGATCACCGGAGCCCAGCAGGTCGAGGCTGTGGTGGCCGGGAGCGGCCACTGCACTCCAGTCTGGGCAACAGAGTGAAACTCCAACTCAAAAAAATAAAAAAATAAATTATACCGTCCATGATGAGAGATTTTCTGTGAAGTCATGTAATATGAAATCCCTCTGATGGTATCATAATGCAAGAAACAATAATTAACACTCCTTTTTTCAACTAAGCAATTAAGGAAAATTTTGTTACCCTTTTCTGTTGTAACCTAAAACATATTTGTTTATAACAACTCTAAGACACTGAAGAAGTATAGCTTATACAATTTACCAAAACTACAGTCTGCACCCTCTTGGCTTTATGCATTTTTGCCACAGTACAATGGCAGTTGGGGTTTTTAGTATTTCTTGTTTTTTTTTCCTTTTTTTGAGTCGGGGTCTTACTCTGTCGCCCAGGTTGGAGTGCAGTGACACACTCATGGCTACTGCAACCTGAACCTGCTGGGCTCAGGCGATCCTTCCACCTCAGCATTCTAAGTAGCTGGAATTACAGGTGTGTACCACCACGCCCAGCTAATTTTTTGCTTTATTGTAGAGATGAGGTCTCGCCAAGTTGCCCAGGCTGGACTTGAACCCCTGGGCTCAGACAATCCTCTTGCCTCTGCCTCCCCAAGTGCTAGGATTACAGGTGAGAGCCACCGTGCCTGGCGGTTTTTGGTATTTCTACACTGGTAGTGTCTCCATGACCTAGTTCTCTCAGCCCTGTGCTTAGAGATTCTGGCTTTTCTTACTTTGCGTGTGAATTTCTTCCACTGGGTTAGAACGCCTGGTTTAGAATATTGCATTTGGAACTCTCCCTGACAATGGCAGTCACAGCAAATGAAGTTGTGTAAACTGTGTCTGCGATACGGGCTCAACAAAAAAGCTTTATTTTGCTTGCTGCGATGGTGCCAAACAACAGACTCACTTTAGTTAATATTGACAAAACAGGGTGGCATTTGAGCGCTGGCCACACCGTCTTTTGCATTTGCGTATACTTCAGCGTAAGTTAATGTTCCCTATGTCAAAGTCAAGAACAAGTCGAGTGGCTGTCCAAGCTTGGGAACATCGACCAACGGAAGTCTGTGCCTGACAGCCACGTTAGAGGCTGGCGAAGGAACATTCTACAAACGTTGCTTATGATCCTCATTGCTGCTGCTGTCAAGCGTATTATTAGCGGGGTCGTCCGCGATGCCATACTGCCACTGTTCTGTGGTTTCACACAGCAGAAGATTCTGCTCAGAAGAGATGAAGCCAACTCAAATAAACACAAAGAAATGATGTGAGACTGTCAAGCAAAACCAAGATACTGGTACAGTCCCGAAACCAGACAAACTGCCTAATCTTTATATGGTCATCCTGGTGTGTGAGGATAAGGGAGAACTCAAAGAAGAGACTAGGCCGGGCGTGGTGGCGCATGCCTGTAATCCCAGCACTGTAGGAGACCAGGGCAGGAGGATTGCTTGAGCCCAGGAGTTTGAGACCAGCCTGGGCAACAGAGGGAGACCTTGTCTTTACAAAAGATCAAAAATAAGCTGGGTGTGGTGGCACGCACCTGTGGTCCCAGCTACTTGGAGGCTGAGGCAGAAGGATCCCCTGAGCCCAGTAAGTCGAGGCTGTGGTGAGCTGTGATCATGGCACTGAACTCCAGCCTGGGCGGCAGAATGAAACCTCTATTTAAAAAAAACAGAAGCCGGGCTCGGTGGCTCAGTCTGTAATCCCCTGCCTTTGGGAGGCTGAGGTGAGTGGATTGCCTGAGCCCGCGGGTTCGAGACCCGCCTGGGCAACTTGGCGAGACCTCATCTCTACAATAAATCAAAAATCAGCCGTGTGTGGTAGCACGCGCCTGTAGTTCCAGCTACTTGGAAGGCTGAGGCGGAAGGATCACCGGAGCCCAGCAGGTCGAGGCTGCGGTGGCCGGGAGCGGCCACTGTACTTCAGTCTGGGCGACAGAGTGAGACTCCAACTCAAAAAAAAATAATAAATAAAATAAAAAAAATAAAAAAAACAGAGAGAGAGAAGGCACTGTAAAAGAAAATGTTCTGTGTATAGCAGCATTTGCCTAGGAGATTAAAAAAAGGGGCGGGGACTGGGCTTGGGTAGCTCATGCCTATAATCCCAGCACTTGGGGAGGCTGAAGTGAGAGGATTGCCTGAGCCTGTGACTTTGAGATCAGCCTGGGCAACTTGGCGAGACCTCATCTCTACAATAAATAAAAAATTAGCCAGCCATGATGGCGCGTGCCTGTACTTTCAGCTACTCGGAAGGCTGAGGCAGAAGGATCGCCTGAGTCCAGCAGGTGGAGGCTGCGGTGGCTATGAGCGTGCCACTGCACTCCCACCTGAGTGAGACTCCGGCTCAAAAAAAAAAAGAATAAAAAACGGGATGCTGTATTTTCTCACAGTTGCAACTAATCAGTTAAAGCTGAGAAAGGACCGTGAACTTTAAGTGACCTCAGTACACCGGACCCTTGCAGGACATAACTGATCAAGAGATGACAGGGCTTGCTTTAACAGCCATGTGCAGACCTAAGGACTCATTTGGTCTCCTCACCAGCATGCTGGTTTCCAATGTTTAGCATAATCATCTTTCTAGCCCTTAAAAATAAAACTCCATTTTTTTTTCCTCGGGGGACCGCTTAGTGAGTTTCTTCACTAGTGTGTTTCCTTGCCTGACCAGTTAAGAGACTCTGCTTTTGGCCGGCTCGGTGGCTCAGCCTGTAATCCTGCGCTTTGGGAGGCTGAGGTGAGTGGATTGCCTGAGCCCGCGGGTTCGAGACCCGTCTGGGCAACTTGGCGAGGCCTCATCTCTACAATAAATCGAGAGACTCAGCTTTTAGTTCCTCCCCGTCTGGTGATGTTCGTTTTATTCGCTGAAAAATCCTTGACACTGGGTTAGACTGCAGGACCTTTGCTCTATGCAAGGAGGCAACAGTACCAGTGGTATCTGAGGTTGAAGTTCCCATTTTCCAAAGTGGCTCAGGCGCTCAGAGCCTGAGAAAAAAACGTTCTTGCACTCTATGCACAGAGTTTGTGGATTAAAAACTTGACGTTCAAACTCCTGCACAGTGGGACACCCGCGCCCACAGCCTCAGAAACTAGGGATGCAGGAAGATTCGCTAAAACTAAAAACACCTCAATGTACAATATCAAAGAAAATAAAATGAAAAATAATCCCAGCTAACTTTCTAGAGAAGATGTAAGTATTGCATGTTTGGCTTTATGTATAACCATATTTTAAATTTATTTTTTATTTATTTTTATTTATTTTTGAGTTGGAGTCTCATTGCTTGGCCCAGGCTGGGGTGCAGTGGCATGCTCACAGCCACCCCAGCGTCGACCTGCTGGGCTCCGGTGATCTGTCCGCCTCAACCTTCCGAGTAGCTGGAACTATAGGCATGTGCTACCATGCCTGGCTTATATTTGATTTATTGTAGAGATGAGGTCTTACCAAGTTGCCCAGGCTGGTCTCGAACCCCTGGGCTCAGGCAACCCTCTCGCCTAGGCCTCCCAAAGTGCTGCCAGGCTTGAGCCACCGTGCCTGGCCTGCTTTTTAAATTTAATAGTATAGTTAGATCCTTCAATAGAGGCATATGTAACCCACCTTGATATTTATAGTATTTCATTGTATGAGTATACAATTATTTAGTTATCTCATTCCCAAATATGTGGATATTCAGATTGTTTCCTTAAAAAAAAACAACTATAAGAAACAAAGATACTTTTAAACTGTGAAGAGCAAAATCTCAATAGAAAAATAGGTAAACAGAGCACAGGAACGGAAAAGCAAATGGCAGTATACATACAAAAAGGTGCTCAGCCTTACTCCTTGGAGAAATGTGCATGAAAACTACAAGATACCACTTTTTACCTATCAGGTTGACAAAAATCCTAATGTTTGACAACACACTTTGTCAATGAGGCAGTCCCCTACATGGTTAGGGAGTGCAAAATGAGGCAGTCATTTAGAGTGAATTTGGCAATAGCTAACACAATTACAGATGCATTTACCATTTGATCCAGCAATACCACTTCTAGGAATTTACCCCAGAGACTTAACTCCACACATATATAACAATCTATGCATAGGGTTTTTCATTATGGCATTTGTAACAGTAAAAGATGAAAAACAATGCCAGGCAGGGTGTGGTGGCTCATGCCTGTAATCCCTGTTATTCAGGAGGATCCCTTGAGGCCAGCAATTTGAGACCAATTGGGGCAACATAGACTCTGTTTCATAAAATACAAAAAAAGAAAGTAAAACTAACTCAAGTGCACAGTAATAGGGGACTGACTGAATAAAATATGACACATGCCCAGTTGCAACAGTTCATTGATTCTGTTGGTTTTTCTATGTCGGTCATACTGGTTTTTGCAACATGACAGCTTATCTCTTTACTTCCAATCTTTATATTGCTTATATATTTTCATTTCATTATACCCTTGTCAGCACATCTAGTTTGACTTTAAAGGATAGCCATCTAATAAATAGCCCTTTGCTTTTCCTTAATATTAAAGGGAATTCTTCTCAAGTTTCTCATTATTAATTATATTTGTTTATTAATATATAGTTGTACATATTTATGGGGTATATGTGATTTTTTTACATTCATAGAATGTGAAGTTAGTCAAGGTATTTAGGATATTCATCACCTTGAGTATTTATCATTTCTATATGTTGGGGACATTTCAAATTTTCTCTTAACTATTTTGAAATATACAATACACTGTTAACTGTAATTACCCTGTTATTGAACATTAGAACTTATTCTTCTTTCTAACTGTATGGCTGATACCCATTAACCAACCTTTCTTCATTCTCCCAACCCTACCCCACCCACAGCATTCCCAGTCTCTGGTATCTATTATCCCACTAACTTCATGGGATCCACTGTTTCAACTCCCACAAGTGTGTGAGAACATGTGACACTGATCTTTCTGTGCCTGGCTTGTTTCACTTAACATAGTGACCTCCAGTTCCATCCATGTTGCTGCAAATGACAGGATTTCATTCTTTCTTATGGCCAATTATATTCTACTATGTATATATACTACATATTCTTTATCCTTTTATGTTTACTGAGGTTGATTCCATATCTTTGCTATCATGAACAGTGCGCAATTAACTTGGGGGTGCAAGTATCCCTTTGACATACAGATTTATTTTCCTTTTTGATAAATACTCCAGTAGTAGGATTGCTAGATCAATCATATGGTAGTAGTTCTATGTTATTTGAGAAGTTGCCCTACTATCTTTCATAGTGGCTATACTAATTTATAGTCCTACCAACAGTGAATAAGAGCTTTTTTTTTTTTTTTTGAGTCGGAGTCTCACTCTGTCGCCCAGACTGGAGTGCAGTGGCCGCTCCCGGCCACCGCAGCCTCGACCTGCTGGGGATCCGGTGATCCTTCCGCCTCAGCCTTCCGAGTAGCCGGAATTACAGGCACGCGCTACCACGCCCAGCTGATTTTTGATTTATTTTAGAGATGAGGTCTCGCCAAGTTGCCCAGGTGGGTCTCGAACGCACGGGCTCAGGCAATCCACCTACCTCAGCCTCCCAAAGGCGCTGGATTACAGGCTGAGCCACCGAGCCCAGCAAGAGCTCCCTTTTTTTTACATCATCAGTATCTGTTAATTTTTGTCATTTAAATCATTATTACTTTTAAAAATCACTGTTGGATTCAATTAGCTAATATTATTTATTATTATTTTTTGAGTTGAGGGTCTCTGTCACAGAGGCTGGAGTGCAGTAGCACATTCAGGGCTCACCACAGCCTCCACCTCCTGGGCTCAGGCCGTCCTCTTGCCTCAGCCTCCCCAGTATCTGTGACTACAGGCATGCACTATCCCCACGTCTGGCTAATTTCAAAAAGAAATATTTTGAAGAGATGAGGTCTCACTATGTTGCCCAGGCTGGTCTTGAACTCCTGGACTCAAGTGATCCTCCTGCCTCACCCTCCCAAAATACTGGGATTACAGATGTGAGCCACTGTGCTTGGTCTCAATTAACTAATTTTTAAAAGATGAGTCAAAGTCTCACTCTGTCACCCAAGCTGGAGTACAGTGGCACACTCACGACCACCACAACCTGGACCTGCTGGGCTCAGGCGATCCTTCCACCTCAGCCTTCCTAGTAGCTGGAACTACAGGCACAAGCCACACACACTCGGCTAATATTTTTGATTTATTGTAAGAGATGAGGTCTCACCAAGTTGCCCAGGCTGGTCTCGAACCCGTGGGCTCAGTCAATACTCTCACCTCGGCCTCCCAAAGTGCTGGGATTATAGGCGTGAGCCACCGTGCCAACTAATATTCTATACAGGCTGTTCAAGTATATGCTCACATAAAACATCAGTTGAACTTTTTTTTTTTTTTTTTTTGAGTCAGAGTCTCACTCTCACCCAGACTGGAGTGCAGTAACATGGTTCATGGCTACCGCAGCCTTAACCTGTTAGGCTTAGGCAATCCCCCGCCTCAGGCTGTAGCTGGAACTACAGCTCATTTTTTGATTTTTCTGTAGAGACGAGGTCTCACCAGGTTGCACAGGTTGGTCTTGAATCCCTGGACTCAGGCCCAAAGTGCTGGGATTACAGGAGTGAGCCACTGAACGCAGCAGACTTTTAAAATAATGTCCTTATTTGGCAGGGCATAGCGGCTCACACCTGTAATCCCAGCACTTTGGGAGGTGGAGGTGAAAGGATTGCCTGAATCCAAAAGTTTGAGACCCGTCTGGGCAACATGGCAAGACCTTGTCTCTACAATAAATTTTTTAAAAAAATGAGCGGGGCGTGGTAGCACGCGCCTGTAATTCTAGCTAGTTGGAAGGCTGAGGAGGAAGGTTCACCTGAGCCCAACAAGTCAAGTGTGCCACTGCACTCCAGCCTGGGTGACCAAGTTACTGACTCAAAAAAATAAAATAAAATAAAATAATGCCCTTATTTAAAGCTTTTGGATTCAAAGTTACACTAGTCTCACAAATAAACTTGACAACCTTTTCTATTTTCTAAAACAAATAATAATAGTAACCTATCCCTTGAAAATTTGATAACTCACTTGTAAAACCGAGTTCATGCTTTTTTTGGAGAAGTGCTTAACTGCAATTTCAATCTTTTTAATGCTTATTGGTATTTTCTACTTTTCTTTCTTCTGTTTCCTTCTTTTTTTTTTTTTTTGAGTTGGGATCTCGCTCTGTCACCCAGGTTGGAGTACAGTGGCATGATCATGGCAGCTCACCCCAGCCTCCAACTCCTGAGCTCAGGCAATCCTCCCAGCCTCCCAGTAGTTGGGACTATAGGCACATGCAACCACACTCAGCTAACTTTTTTGTTTGGTAGAGATGAGGTTTTGCTATGTTGCCCAGGCTGGTCTCCAACTCCTGGGCTCAAGCAACTCTCTCGGCTCAGGCTCCCAAAGTGCTGGGATTACAGGCGTGAGCCACTGCACCCTACCATCACTCTAATTTGTTTTCTGAGGTATAATACAGATGTTTTTTGTTTAGATTGGGATATTATTTTATCAATGGACAGAGAAGGCCCATTGATAAGAAAGGTATGATCTTGCTCTTTGAATTTATATAAGTGTAAAATATCATATTCAGTGGAAGTAAGAAGTGTCAGCTTCTAGTCAAACCTGTTACTTTTAAGAGGCGGCAACTCCAACTTTTGCAGTCAGGAATTACAGGTTACAAGCCACTAAGTTTCGTTTAATTCACGTGGTGTTTGAATTCAAAAGAAAGGAGATATTCAAGCGGAGAAGTTTAAATATTATGTACACAGTTGACAGCAGGGAGGATGCCTCATCCCAGATGACTCAGAACATGAATGCGGTGTGGTGATGGTGTAGGGAAATACAGTGTGGCCAAGTTCATGAGCAAAGACAGAGCTGGGGAAGTTATTAGCAAAATCTTGCACCAATAAATGCAAATTTTGGAAATTGATAAAATCAAAATACAGCTGAAGATTAGTGAGTTTGATCAGACTAATGAGAAACTATGCGCAACATTGTATATGCTATGATATATTTAAAAATTAAAGGAAGCCGGGCTTGGTGGCTCAGCCTGTAATTCCGCGCCTTGGGAGGCTGAGGTGAATGGATTGCCTGAGCCCGTGAGTTTGAGACCCGCCTGGGCAACTTGGCGACTCATCTCTACAATAAATCAAAAATTAGCCCAGTGTGGTAGTGCGCGCCTGTAGTTCCAGCTACTTGGAAGGCTGAGGCGGAAGGATCGCCAGAGCCCAGCAGGCCGCTCCCGGCCACTGCACTCCAGTCTGGGTGACAGAGTGAGACTCCAACTCAAAAAAAAAAAAAAAAAAAAAATTAAAGGAAGCAATAGGGAAAACTAGAAAACCGGGCATAAATATAAGTGTTTTCTCCAAATAGAAGAACAAGGACTTGAGTCACTGCAAGCAGCAGAAGACAAGAACATTTCATCCAGGAATAGGGAACTCTAAATAAATAAGACTAGCTAGGAATCATGGCACATACAAACCTTGGAAATAATTTTAAAATTTGTTGATTTATTTTCTTTTTGAGATGCTGCGGGGGGGGGTCTCACAATGTTGCCAAGGCTAGATTTGGACTCCTGGTCTCAAGCAATCATTTGCCTCAGCTTACCAAGTAGTTAGGACTACAGACTTGCATCTCCCGCCTGGGAAAATTTGTCGATCTGTTAATGTATCATCTCACTTTTTAAACTGCAAGCTGGCAGAGTGACAGACTCTACCTCCATTTCAAGAATGCATGATATTATTAGTGTGGCAAAAACAAAAATAGAAGAAACACCATTGTGCAATTACTGTAGTATCTAAGATTCCCATGCATGACAATCAGCCAGTACCTGCAATTCACAATAGTTGGAATTATATTATCTCTAATACAAGTGAACAAACACTGACAGGGATCTGTTATTTTTACTAAAGCAGAAATAGCAGGGCAGTTTCATTTACACATTCTGATGTAGCTAATGGCATCTTTTCTTACGTTGCTGTATGTAGGTGTCCTTGAAGTGTGCATGTGATGGTATACATGTCATAGTATGCCCGTTTTTGGAGATATTATCTGTAAAACTCCAAATGCCCTTGGTAAAACAGAAAGGTTAACGGGTGTTCAAAGCTGTAAGAATAAATAAACCTTGACCAAAGGAGACCTAGTTTAAATCATTATTATAGTTCTGAGAGTCTGAATATGTCACAATGGTGAGTTTCAATGTTTCACTTATTTGGTTTAGCTCAAGAATATTGTCTTCATTCCTCCTCAGCTTTCTTTGACTCATGCACATCTGTTAAGAGCTTCCTTTTATGCTCCTGTAGTACCCTGCACCCATCTCTATCATTGTAATAACTTTATAGTAACTGTCAATTTCTTTGTTTTTCCTATTAAACAGACTTCCCAGAGTAAAAAAATTTTGTCTTTTAAGTTATGCATATCCAGGGCAAGTTAAGTTTTGGCAAAGAAGAGGCTAATAGATAATGTACAAATGAAAGCAAATTGCCCCTTCATTTGGTCTGAATGCCTCTAAATGATTCTTTGCTTTTGAATGGCTTGATTGGGTCACTGGCACAAGAGTTCATTTGCAAATTGTTATGGACCAGCGTTGCCCCAGCCCTCACTGATGGCAATTCAAGAGGAAATCCCAAAATTAAAACTCTGTGTCAGGTTCCTTACTTTTTGGTATTTGCTCTTGTAAAAATCATCTTCAAAAAGCCTGAGCAGATACAGATTATGACACAATGGACAACAGGGACTGTTTAAAGAACGATTCAATCATTTGTTTTTCATCAGCGTTGTTCATGGAATTACCTGTATTTGTCATGCTTCTCATAGTAAGAACTCTCACTTTCAAACTGCCTTTCTTACTGAGAAATGAATTTTGTACTGTCAATTTTACTAGTGACAATCCTGGAACTATTCTCTCCATTAAAGTGACCTTGGTGTTTGTGACTAGGCGAAGTGACTTGTTTGGGTCACACAGTGAGTTGACAGCTATTAGGGCACCCTGCCTCTTCTCCAGGACTGCCACTAGAATGTTTAAAGAGGGGCATCCCAGCAGCATAACATCTTGTCACGTGAAGAAACCCATGAGAATTAAACCAAGCACCTGTATTGTTTCCTTCAATGGGTGGTACTTACCAGGTAAGTCAATTAATGAGAGTAATTGCTCTCCAGGGAGTGGTCAGGAACATGATTTAGCAAACTAGTTTTTAATCACCTGTGTTCATCATTTACAAAAGACACACCTCGCCCTTTGCCCACAAGTTTCTATGATACCGCTTCTCTAGCAAAGAGACTACCTGTTCCCCAAGTAGTGAAAATCCAGATTCCATATGAGCTATGACACAGATGTTGATGGTATGTATATGCTCCTGCTCTTCCTGAATTTTAATTACTGTAGGCATAAAATATTTTCTCTTTCACCAAACCTCTAATCTAGATGATTTAGAAGATTAAGGTGACTATCTATCTAAGTAGGTGTAAATATCTATTACTAAAGTATTTAGGTTAACCTAGACTGGGAGATACTGCCTAATTGAATCATAGGAAGAAAAATAAGTCTACCCAACTAAAGTTTAGTGATTCCTCTTTGTTAGGGCATGCGATCAAATCCTTTAAAAATAACTTTTTAAAAATTATAAAAATATATGTGTTTAGAATAAAATAAAGAATACAAACATGCCAGGCGTGGTGGCTCAAGCCTGTAATTCCAGCACTTTGGGAGGCCGAGGCAAGAGGATTGCCTTAGCTCAGGGGTTCGAGACCAGCCTAGGCAACTTGGTGAGACTTCATCTCTACAACAAATAAAAAAGTAAGCTGGGCATGGTGGCATGCGCTTGTGGTTCCAGCTACTTGGAAGGCTGAGGCAGAAGGATCACCTAAGCCCAGCACGCTGAGGCTGTGGTGGCCATGAGCATGCCTCTGTGCTCCACACTCCAGCTTGGGTGACAAAGTGAGACTCCAACTCAAAAAAAAAGAAAAAAAAAAAGAAAAGAATACAAACATAAGTGAAAAAAAACAAAAACAATAATCTTATCACAAAGGAATAATAACTTGCTAATTTCTTGTTCTATTTGCTTCCAGGAATCTTCTATTCTGAAGCTGAATGTGCTCTTTGACACCTAGGGCAAGACATAATCAGAATGCAGATAAAAACAAGTAAGGCTGAGATACTAACAAAAATATCATCCTCAAAATTGTAGGGAAAAAAATCAAGAAAAGGCATAAACTCATAAAGCTTACAGGACTTTAGAGGCCATTAATGCAATCTTTTACTCTACGGACAGGACAGTGAGAGGGTATGTGATTAGCTGAAGGCAGGTGGAGCCAGAACTAAAATCCAAAAGCTGGGGATTTTGGTATTACCTCTCTGCTCTCACAATACTTTTAATGGACTTTGTTATATACACTGCTGGACTCAATGATTGATCAATGTTGGCTTTGAAATGGACACTCTTGGTATGAGATCAGAAGAAAAACCCAATGTCAGCAGATCCTTTTAAAAATGCCCAACGAATCTCTTGTAAAGTTGAAGCCTTCTACTTGTGTTTAGTCAGAGAATGTTAGAATAGCAAGAAATCTCAGATGTCCTGTTGGTTTCCCCCCCATTCACTAGATGTGGAAACTGAGATCCAAAGAGGATGCTCACCTAGTTGGCGGCAGAGTTGGGGGAAGAGGCCATCTCCTGACTCTAAGTTTCTGAAACAGTACAGAACATCCTCATGATCATCAAAAGAGCTTCTAAAAGATCCCACAGTCTGACTGATCAGTGCCCTTTTACTCTGCCTTCTATCGAACGATTTCAGTTGTAATGACGAATCTCAGCAATGGCCATGATTGCCAACCTCATAAAAAGAGACAACTGAAAATTATGCACCTCATGAGGAATGTATGAAGCAATTTTGTCATAAAGAAATTAAACCTGACTCAGAATAAAGCACTCACCATCACGTCACAAGGGGATAGAACACGTTACTAACTGCCAGGAATACAATCACAAAAACTTAAAGAGTGTGAGAAACATATATGACACTTTATTTTTTCAATAAATATGTATCAAGAAAAAATGATATTGAGGGAGGGAATGTATACATTAAAAGAGACTGAGAGACAAATAAATCAAAGGTAGTGTATAAGAATTATCCTAAGCTGGGCTCGGTGGCTCAACCTGTAGTCCCAGCACTTTGGGAGGAAGTGGATTGCCTGAGCCTGCAGGTTTGAGACCCGCCTGGGCAACTTGGCGAGGCCTCATCTCTACAATAAATCAAAAAATTAGCTGGGTGCGGTGGCGCGCCCCTGTAGTTCCAGCTACTTGGAAGGCTGAGGCGGAAGAATTGCTGGAGCCCAGCAGGTGGATGCTGCAGTGGCCGCAGTCTGAGTGAGACTCCAACAACACACACACACACACACACACACACACAAAGAATTATCCTAATTTGAACAAACTGAAAAAAATGTTATGAGACAGGTACATTAATACTGACTTTACAGAAATAAAAAGGATCAAAAGCAAACACTATGAACAGTTGAATGCCAAAAATTAAATAACTTACATAAAATGAACACATTCCTAAAAAGACACAATTTATTGAAATTGACTCAAGAAGATATAGAAGACCAGGCACCATGGTTCATGCCTGTAATTTGGGAGGCTATGGTGGGAGGACTGTTTAAGCCTAAAAGTTTCAGACCAGCCTGAACAACATAGCAAGAACTTGCCTCTATAAAAAATAAAATTAGCAGGGTATGGTGGTGTGCCCCTGTAGTCTCAGCTACTTGGAAGGCTGAGATGGAAGGATCGCCTGAGCTCATGAAGTTGCAGCTGTGGTGAGCAGTGGTTGTGCCACTGCACTCCAGCCTGGGTGACAGAGTGAGACCATGAGTAGTCCAAAAAAAAAAAAAAAAAAAGGAGGAGAGAAAGAGAGAGAGAGAGGAGAATCTGAATAGACCAATAACAAAGAGATCAAATTAGTAATAAAAGAAAGAAAACTACTTGCAAAGAAAAGTCCAGGCCCAGATGGCTTCAATGGTGAATTCATCAAACATTAAAAAAAAAAATGCTGAAACTTCACAAACTCTTTTGAAAAAACAGAATAGGAGGGAACACTTCCCAACTCATTTTATGTGACCAGTATCACCTTAATGCCCCAAACAGACAAAGACATCACAAAACAGTTAGAGATCGATATCTCTTATTAATACAGATTCAGGTCTTCAACAAAATACTAGCAAATCAATTTCAACAGCATATAAGAATCCCACATAATCAAGTGGGATTTGTCCCAGGAAAGAAAGGTGGGTTTAATGTCTGAAAATCAAGCAATGTAATGTAATGTATTAACAAAACAAAAAAGCCCACATGGTTATTGAAATAGATGCAGAAAACGGATTTCACAAAATCCCAACTCTGTTGATAAAAGACTCAACAAACTAGTAATAAAAGGGAAAACAATCAATGTGATAAGGGCATTATATGATAAACCCACAGCAAACATCATGTTTAATGGCGAAAACTGAATGGTTTCTCCCTACGATCAGGAACAAAACAAGGGAAGGTTAGGCAAGAAAATTAAAGGGATTCATATTGGAAAGGAAGAAGTCAAATAATCTCCATTTGCAGATGACATGATTTTGTATACAGAAAACTCTTAAGGAATTAACTAAAAAACTAATATGTGAGTTCAGCAACGTTGCAGAATACCAGGGCAATGCAAAAATTCATTATATTTCTAGACACTTAAAAATGAACAATCTGAAAATAAAATTAAGAAAACAATTCTGGCCAGGTATGGTAGCTCATGGCTATAATCCCAGCACTTTGGGAGGCTGGGGTGAGAGGATTGCCTGAGGTCATGGGTTCCAGACCAGTCCAGGCAACTTGGTGAGACCTCATCTCTACTATAAATCAAAAAATTAGCCAGACATTGTAGCACGTGCCTGTAACTCCAGCTACTTGGAAGTCTGAGGCAGAAGGACCACCTGAGCCCAGCAGGTTGAGGCTGCGGTGGCCGTGAGCATGCCACTGAGCTCCAGCCTGGGCAACAAAGTGAGACTCCAACTCAAAAAAAAAAAGAAGCTGGGCTCGGTAGCTCGGCCTGTAATCCCGCGCCTTTGGGAGGCTGAGATGAGTGGATTGCCTGAGCCTGCGGGTTCGAGACCCATCTGGGCAACCTGGCAAGACCTCATCTCTACAATAAATCAAAAAATTAGCCGGGCATGGTAGCGCACGCCTGTACTTCCAGCTACTTGGAAGGCTGAGGCGGAAGGATCGCCGGAGCCCAGCGGGTCAAGGCTGCGGTGGCCAGGAGCGGCTACTGCACCACAGTCTGGGCGACAGAGTGAGACTCCAACTCAAAAAAAAAAAAAAAAGAAAAGAATTCTATTTGTAATGCATCACAAATAAAATATATACAAATAGACTTAACAAAAGTACAAAACTTATACCTCTAGAAACTACAGAACATCTCTGAAGAAAATTAAAGATGATCTAAATGAATGAAAAGGCCTTTTGTGTTCATAAATTAGAAGACTAGGCCGGGCACAGTAGTTCACACCTATAATCCTAGCACTCTGGGAGGCCGAGGTAGGAGGATTGCTTGAGCCCAGGAGTTGGAGGCTGCAGTGAGCTATGATGGTACCACTGCATACCAGTCTGGGTACACGGTGAGACACTCTTTAAAAATGTGTGTGTGTGTGTGTGTGTGTATACATATAGTTAAGATGGTACTACTCTGCAAACTGATTGAAAGAGCCAATGTGATTCCTACCCAAGTTACAACTGCTTTTTTTGCAGAAATGGACAAGCTGTTCAGAACATTCTTATGAAGCTAGGTGCGGTGGCACATGCCTTTAGTCCCAGTTATTTGGGAGGGTGATTTAAGAATAGGAGTTTGGGGCTGTAGTGTGCATGATTAAATAGCTACTGCACTTCAGCCTTGGTGACATAGCAAGTACCTGTCTCAAAAACCAAAAAAACCCAATAAAAACAAGGAAAAATGCAAGGAACCAAAACCAAAAGAGCTGGAAAAGAAAAACAAAGTTGAAGGGCTCATATTTCCCAATTTCCAACATTTATTACAAAGCTACAGTTACCAAACACTGTGGTACCGTGATTAGACATATGTATCAATGGAATGGAATTGAGAATAAAGAAATAAACTGGTACACTTACAGTCAATTTTCAACAAGGGCACCAAGACAATTCAATGGGGAAAGGATAGTCTTTTCAACAAATGGTGCTGGGACAACTGAATAGCTACATGCATAAAAATGGATTCAAGATGGATCAAATACCATTTTTGATGGATCAAAGAGCCAAAAGTATAAAACTCTAAGAAAAAAACATAAAATTAGACAAAGGTGTCTTAGTTATGACACCAAAAATACAGTGACAAAAGAAAAAATAAATTGAACTTCATCAACATTAAAAACTTTTATGCATTGAAGGACATTATTAAAAAAGTAGCTGGGTGTGGTGGCTCCTATCTGTAATCCCAGCACTTTGGGAGGTGGAGGCAAGAGGATTGCCTGAGCCCAGGGGTTCGAGACCAGACTGGGCAACTTGGCAAGACCTCGTCTCTACAATAAATAAAAAAATTAGCCAGGTATGGTGGCATGCGCCTGTAGTTCCAACTACTTGGGAGGTGAGGTGAGAGGATCACCTGAACCAGCAGGTTGAGATTACAGTGGCTGTGAGTGTGCCACTGCACTTCAGCCTGGTGACAGAGTGAGACTCCAACTCAAAAATAAATAAATAAATAAAGTAAAAAGACACACCAGTGAATAGGAGAAAATATTTTCAAGTGATATATTTGATAAGGGACTTTAATCCATAATATAAACTCCACATCTTAATAACAAAAAAGACCAAAACAAGTCCAATTAAAAAAAGGGCCAAGGATCTGAATAGATCTGTATATATCTCTGATGAGATATATAGCTTGGCCAACAAGCGCATGAAGATGCTTCACATTATGTCATTTGAGAAATGCAAATCACAATGAAGTATCACTTTACATCCAGTAGGATAGATATAATAAAAGACATAATAACAAGTGTTGGTGAAGATATGGATACATTTATTTATTTCTCATTTATTTCCGGTGGGAATGTAAAATGGAGCTTTCACCTTGGAAATCTGGCTATTCCTGAAAAGGTTAAAATAATTATCACATGATCCAGTGATTTTATGTCCCAGAAAACTGAAAACACATGTCTACATGAAATCTTGTAATAGAATGCTCACAGTAGCGTTATTCATTATAGCCCCAACTGGAAACAATCCAATGTCCATAAACCAATAAATGAATAAACAAGATGTGGTATATGTTCATATAATACTTTTATTTGACAACAAGAAATGAAATACAAGCATGAAACTGAAAACTGATAAGTGAAAGAAGTCAATCATATACCGTATAATTCCATTTATATGAAAATTCCAAAATAGGTAAAGTTACAGAGATTAAAAAAAAAATAGATAAGTGGTTGTCTAGGACTCATGGGATGGGGGAAATAGGGAGTGACTACTAACAGGTGTAGATGTTTTTAAATTTTTAAATTTTGTACCATTCTTTAAAAACCCTTTATATTTGAGATTTAGTTTCACAGCAAAATCGAGCAGAAGGTACAGATTTCCCATATGCCCGCCCCCACACGTTCCTATCCTCCCCGCTATCAACATCATTCTAGAGTGGTATTATCTGTCACAAGTGATGAACCTACACTGAAACATCACTGTCACCCAAAGTTCATCGTAGGGTTTCTTTTTGGGGTGACGAAATGTTCTAATATGAGGCTGGGTGTGGTGGCTCATGCCTATAATCCCAACGCCTTGGGAGACCAAGGCAGGAGGATTGCTTGAGCCCAGGAGTTAAAGACCAATGCCTAGTTAACATAGTGAGACTTTGTCTCTACAAAAAAAATTAAAACATTAGCTGAGACGGGCTCGGTGGCTCAGCCTGTAATCCCACACCTTTGGGAGGCTGAGGTGAGTGGATTGCCTGAGCCTGCAGGTTTGAGACCCACCTGGGCAACTTGGCGAGACCTCATCTCTACAATAAATCAAAAATTAGCCAGGCGTGGTAGCTTGCGCTTGTAGTTCCAGCTACTTGGAAGGCTGAGGCGGAAGGATCGCCGGAGCCCAGCGGGTCAAGGCTGCGGTGGCCGGGAGTGGCCACTGCACTCCAGTATTGGGCGACAGTGAGACTCCGACTCAAAAACAAAACAAAACATTAGCTGAGTGTGGTGGTATGTGCCTGTAATGCCAGCTACTCTGGAGGCGGAGGTGAAAGGATCACCTGAGCCCAGGAGGCAGTGGCTGCAGTGAGACATGATGGCGGTGCTGTACTCCAGCCTGGGCCACAGAGTGAGACTACAACCTAAAAAAAAAGTTCTAAAATGAATTGTGGTGGCTGCACAACTCTTTGAATGTACTAAAAGCGATTAAATTGTATAAATGGATGGATTTTGTGGTATATGAATTATATCTCACGCCACCTTGTAGCATAAATTTTATGAGACAATTAGAAAAATTTGAAGGTCAACCAGGTAGTTGATATTAAATTTTTTAGATGTGAGAATGGTACTGAGGTTATATTTACAAAAAAGAATTCTTACCTTTTAGAAATATTTATGAAATAATTGTAAATCCACTGCCTTGACCTCTTCTATCCCTTGAAATAGCCCTTTCCCGCCCCATACCCTCACAGCCAACTCCTCCCCTCCATTCTCTACTCTCCCTCGTCACAACACTGTTCCTACTCTTCTCTTTTGAACCTGCTCCAATTGGGCCTTCATCCTCTCTACTTCGGTGTTATAAGCAATGGTCAATTCAGCCCATCAGCAAAGGACACGGTTGTCAATTGAGTCTCTTGAGCCCCTCCCCCAACCCAACCTGGATTCCTTTTCTGGTTTCCTCATATTTCAGTGCCTTAGATATCTTTTTCAAATTTCTGTCTACACTTAATAAGTAGACATGGCTGTAAATACATGCTGCTGTCTCCCAAATTTACATCTCCAGCTTGGACCTTTTTATCTGAACTCCAAACTCCTACAATTTATCTAACTGCCCTTTGGATATTTCCACGTGGCAATCTAAAAAACATTTCCAATTTAACAGTGCCAAAACTGAATCTCTGATCCCCTCCCATCCCCAAAGCCCTCCCCCATCTTTCCCAATACAGTACAGTAAATGTCAACTTCCCATTCTCCAAACTGCCCAGGCCAAAAACCTTGTCACCTTTGACTCATTTTCCCACCTCATGCCTAAATTCAGTTGTCACTAAATCCTTTGTTCCGTGTGCCATCCCGTCTCAATGTATCTGGATACTTCATCCCTCCACTGCCTGTACCTTTCCAAGCCATTTCTCTCACCTGGACTATTGCAATAGTTTCCTACATGGTCCCCTTCGCTCCCCAACAATTTGTCAAAACAGAAGCCAAAGTGATTCTTTAAAAACACAAGTCAAACCCTGTCACTTCTCTGCTCAGGACCTTCCAATGGCTTCCCATCTCACTCAGAAAAAGCCAAAGTCCTGACAAGGGCCTGTAAGCCCATACCCAATTTGGCATCCTTTTACCTCTCTGACCCCATTTCTTTTTACCCTCCTGTACTTTCCTTGTCATTCTGCCCTTCTTTTTGTTCTTAGAATGTAGTAGCCATCCTTTTGTCTCAGGGTGATTTCTGCACTTGCTATTCTTTTTACCTAGAATGCTCTACCTCAACCTGCCCCAAGACACACTTCTTGTTCTCTCACTTGCTTCATATCTTTCTACAAAGTTTTCCATCTCAGTGGGCCCTTTGGCATAAACAAAAACCTCCTTCCCTACCCTCAGCACCCCATATTTTCCTCACTTTTTTCTCCCTCGGAACACTTATCCTACCTGTCAGAGTTTATATTTTACTTATTTTTAAAATCTCTGTGAGGACAAAGATTTTCTCCTGCTTTGTTGATTGGCACATATTTGGTACACAATATTTTTGAGTGTATAAATGCTGTTTATACTAAACTCATATTCTCTGCTTCCTTTTTTGACTGGCACTAGCGTCATGAGAATTTGGACATGCCTTCCTGAGGAAGATGAGACTGACTGAAAACAAACACTGTCCACCTACTCAGACTGGTATCTCCCTAAAGGAAACCAAGGCAGAGTGAGAATTCTGGAGGCTTGGGTCCTAGATGAAGCTTTGCATTAGGCATGTGACACTGGACAAATTATTTTCCTCTCTCTCAATTTTCTTGCTTGCCAAAGAGATCATTTCCGTAAAAGATCTCACAGTATTTTTGAGGATATAAAATGAAAGATAAAGTGTTGGTTAGAAGAGGGTGATTTCTTAATTTCTCTATTTCGTGCAAAGATATACTTACCTGGCATTTTATATTTGTTAAAGGCAACAAACAGCCCTGGAATCAAACTTTTGGGTTCTTTTAGGAACCTTGGAAGATGCAGTTCTGCTGTGTTGAGCCTTTATACATACCAGTAATGTGACAGTAAAGCTCTTGATGTCAGCCTATGTTTTCCTCCTAAGAAGAGTCACTTTTTTTTTTTTTTTTGAGTTGTAGTCTCATTCTGTTGCCAGGATGGAGTGCAGCCTTGACCGGCTGGGCTCAGGCAATCCTTCCGCCTCAGCCTTCCAAGTAGCTGGAACTACAGGGATGTGCCACCACGCCCAGCTAAGTCTCGCCAAGTTGCCCAGGCTGGTCTCAAACTCCTGGGCTCAGGCAATTCTCTTACCTCAGGCTCCCAAAGTGCTGGAATGGCAGGCTTGGGTCACCATGCCTGGTCTGAAAAGTCACTCTTACATGTGAACGTTTTAATATCCTTGTCCAAACCAGGGAATAGTCAGCACCTATGGGCTGTGGGTGCCTGGCTTCCACGTTAGTTTTCTTTCCTGGTGGCTTGTGTGTACATGAGGTTGGTAAGCCTCCCCTTGGCCCACCTGTAACCCAGAACCTTGATTTTCTTGTCTGTACAATGATTAAGAACTGGCTCACATTTATTTTAATGGATTCGATGGCCTATCAATAATTTAAATAAGGCAGCAGTATAATGCCTGGCACGTCTAGAGGCCTCAATAATTGCTTTATATAAATGTAGCCAGCTTCCCCTGCCAGAGTCACTTTCTAAAGCAGTTCTTTCACCACGTTCCTCCCTTAGTCAAGGACCTGAAACAGTATGTATCACGTATGGGTTTCTCTACTCGGTTTCAGAGTCTTCCCCGTTCTACTAAAAGGAGGATCTTGAAGAGATATTTGCACACCTATGTTCACATTAGCATCAGCCAAAAGGTCGAAGCAACCCAGGTGGTACATACCTACAAAGGGCTATGAGTCAGTCTTAAAAGGGAAGGAAATTCAGACCCTTGCCACAACACAGATGAACCACGAGGACGTCATGCTGAGTCTGTTCTGCAAGATGAAAAGAATTCTGAAGGTTGGTTGCACAACAGAAGATACTCAACGCGGATGAGCTACGCGTTCAAAAACGGTGAAGACGGCAAACTTCACGTTATGCATGCACAAACGTTAAAACATATTTTTCACTCTACTCATCCAAACCTCACTTTCCACTCTTCGCTGGTAGTTATTTATTTTTCCCACTTCAACTAGACGGCTCTCTTCATTGCACTCTCGAGCCTCTGCTCCATGCTGACTCTTCCCTGGAATGCTCCCATTCCCACCCACCCACTCGTCCTCAAAGGGTGGCCTGTGCTTTCCTCCCGGAGGGGACACACCTCCTGGAGCCAACCAGGAGTCACACCCTCCGTGTCTCCCATCCCCACTCTCTCCCTTCTCCGCAGCCCACAGGCGGAGGACCTGCACGTGGCTTTAGGTTGGCCTCTCCAAACAGGCCTCCTAAGGCCTGAGGCCCGGGCGGCATTCTCGGTCCTACACCCCTCTCCCGACACACACACACCTCCCACGAGCTCGGGACTCGGCCCCCGAGAGCCTCCAGGGGAAACTCAGGACAGCGCGTCGTCTCAACACGATGTCATATTACCGGCGGGCGCAGGGGCTGGATGGGGCGAAACTGCGGGTCCCTCAGGATGCTGGCAGGCAGCCCTGTGATTTGCGTAGCGTTCTACCCGCCACAACACCCTCCCACACATCATCCGAGGGGACGCACCCACGGAGGACCGAAGCAGCGGTCTTCCGTGAAGGCGCCTGAGTGAAAAAGCGACTCTCGTTGGCCGACTCTAGGGTCCCCGAAGCCCCCACCGGGCCGTCTCCTCTCCGAAAACGACAGAGGACCGTTAAAAAGCTGCGCTTCCGGCACGAACGTTCGCGCCTGCTCAGGAGGGAAGGAAGCGCGGACGCACAGCTCCGCTACGGGAAGTCGCTGGGCACAGTTTCCTTCCGCGAAGTCGCCCGCTAGGCACACGCCTGTAACCCAGAAGCGAAAGGCCGTCTCCTTCAGGTATTAGACCCCGGCTTACGGGAGTTCCAGCCGGATGTCTTTTATCTAGGTTCTCGCAACTCCTCTGCAGCGCCTCCCATCACGCGCCCTGCTTTCTGGTGCCTTGTCGCGGCCGCTTAGATCGACCCTTCTAGTCTAGTCTGAGTTTGGCTTCACTCCCCAAGGGGCCTAAGGACACTGATCGCGCGTCCCTTGAAGAAACTTTACCCTACGGGTCCCCGTTAGGGCCAGCCTACGTTCTCCATAAGGGCGAAAGCTCCAGGGGTTTTCAGCACTCGAAGCCCGGCGCAGCCAGGCCGGCGCCTGCGCCTGCGCGGGGCGTTACCATAGAGAGGCAGCTTCCTCTCTGGTCTCGATTTACACTCTCTATGGTGCAGCCGGGTCGGTGGCGGTAAGGAGAAAAAGGGAGACCGCACTGCGCAGGCGCTCTGGGCTGCTCTCGCTCGCTCGCTCCTTTTTTTTTTTTCTTTTTTTTCTTTTTTTTTTTAATCCCCGCACCGAGCGCTTAACCTCGTTGGGGTGGAGGAGAAGGCGGCGGCCGTCTGGTCCGCGGCGGCAACGGTAGCGAGTAACAGGGCTGTGAGTACCTGCTCGGGGCGAGGAGGTCCAGACCCGAGCCCCTGCGAGGCCCCGGGCCCTCCCGGCGGTGGCGGGCGCCGGGTCTTGGGGGGGCGATGCCCGGCGCTGTCATCGGCTCTGGGGTGCGCCTGGGGGAGGGGACGGCCCCCGGGGAGAGCCGGGCGAGGCGCGGGTCGCTGATCCGCCCGCCGGGCCGCGGGTCCCGGGCTGCTCCGCAGGGGTGGAGGCGGGCGGCTGTGGGCCCGCCGGGCTTTGTGTGCCCCGGGCCCCGCGCTCTCCCGGACCGCACCCGGGCCCGCTCCGGACCCGCGTCTCCTCGGCCGGGCGGGGGAAGCCGGCGGCGCGCCGGGGCCGCCTTGAAAGGAGCCTGGGGTCGCCGGGGAGGGGGCGCGGGAGGGAAGCCGCGGCCCCTCGTCCCGGGCGAGCGGTGGGTGTGGAGCGAGATCCGGGGGGAAGGGGTGCCGGGGGGCGGGCGGCCGCGCTCCCGGCCGGGCCAGACAAAAGCCGCGCGGGGCGCCGGGCGGAGCGGCCGGCCCGGGGGCCGCGGGGCGGGGGGGGGTCCCCGGTCCTCGCGGCCCGCGGAGCGCTGCTCCCCGGAGCCGGGCGAGCCAGCCAGTGCCGAGCGGAGCCCGGGCAGCCTCCCCAACTTGCCTTTGTTGTGCTCGGGTCTCGGCGGAGCCGCTCCGGCGGGGACGAGGGTGCGATCGCGCACGCCGGCCTGGCCGGGCACAATGGAGCTCGTCGCGCCGGGCTCTCCGTTTTCGGAGCCGCTCGGATGAGTGCGGGGCTTTTCAGAGTCTAACTTATGGCCTGGTGTCTTTTAGGGAGTCGTTTATCCCTAAAGTTGAAAGAGACAGGTGGGGCCTGAAAACGCGTTGTGTTGCGTCTGGGGGAGTTTTTGTGCGGGGGGCGGGGGGGGGGTTCGTCCATGAAATGCTGACCCTTCGTGGAGCCTGTGAGCGCTTTGCAGCACGACACTTTCGTTTGTAGATGTGGCCACGAGAGAGCTTCGGATTCTCTAGTCCTTTGGGAGGCAGCGATGCAGAAGAGGCAGCGGCGAGGAGAGCTCCGTGCTGCCGTGCACCTTGCACCCTGTTTGCTGCCACGGTCCAGTGTCAGTTCTGGTTTCGGGAATTGCTTTTCTGTATTGATGACGTTCACTGAGCTCTTGGTCTGAGGGATCCTGGACATTGGCTCGGTTTGTTCATCAAGGGAGTGGAGGAATAATAACATTGATGCAGAGACAGTATAAATAAGAAAAATAACACAGTGCCTCAGAGAACTGAATATTATTTCTCTTCTCCATTCCCTAAGAAAGATTTACATTTAGATGAGCTGTTTGTTGATTCACCTTTTTGTTTTTCTTTTTTAGCAGTTGTGACTCAAATCTCAGTTTCTATAATTCATTGTTTATTATGGGCTAAGGTGTAATACTGCTGTAGACTTTAGTTTTAATTTTTATGGAGGAGTTTTCAGCCAGTTGTTAATTTTCCCAAGTAAGGTTAGCCAAAGTCAGAACTCCCTTGAAGAGGCTTTGTTGGTGGTGGAGGTGTCAAATACTGTATCTCCTTGTTACAATTGAAGTGACAGATACAGAAAAGGCTTTTGCACCATATGTTTATGTTAGAAACGAAAATCCAGATCTCCTAGTGTGTCAGGCTTTTGAATTAACCCAGATTCAACTTTATTATATGAAAAAGGCAAGCATTTTTGTTACTAATAACAAGCAAAAATCTGAAGCTTGGTGTATTATGCTTTAGTAACTAGTGTAGAATCTCCTATGTGTAGTTCAGATGATGGGAACTTGCTTTTTATAGAGCAAGATTTCAGACCCTTAAAATAGTTTGACAGGGATGTCGAGAAGTGATTGGTCAGAAGAACATTACATTTCTCATTCAAGTGTTATATTTTGCTCATTGGCTTTAGATGTAGATTTTTTTTGCTTCTTTCTTGTTCTGTTCTTTCTTTCACTTTATTTTTTGAGTCAGGGTCTCACTCTGTCTCCCAGCTACAGTGTGGTGGCACGATCACGGCTCACCGTAGCCTTGACTTCCTGGGCTCAGGTGATCCTTCCACCTCAGCCTCCTGTAGCTAGGACTATAGGCATATACCACCACACCTTGCTAATTTATTAATCTTTTTTTTGTAGAGACCAGATCTTGGTATGTTGCTCAGGCTGATCTTGAACTCTTGGGTTCAAGCAATCTTCCCACCCAGCCTTTCAAAGTGTTGGAATTAAGGGTGTGAACCACTGGGTTTCTATTTTCTTAAGTAGTTTAGTGTCATCAGTTTGTAAGTTGGGTGAGATAGTTTCTTGGACCTGACACTTAAATTTATTGTTTGAGATTCTTTTTTTTTTTTTTGAGTTGGAGTCTCACTCCGTTGTCCAGGTTGGAGTGCAGTGGCATACTCATGGCCACTGCAGCCTCAACCTGCTGGGCTCCTGCGATCCTTCCGCCTCAGCCTTCCAAATAGCTGGAACTACAGGTGTGCACCACCACACCCGGCCAATTTTCTAGTTATTGTAGAGATGAGGCCTCACCAAGTTGCCCAGGTTGATCTCGAACTCGTGGGCTCAGGCAATCCACTCGCCTCAGCCTCCCAAAGTGCTGGGATTACAGGCCGAGCCACCGAACCCAGCAACTCCACTTATTCTTAACAATCTTCTACTTAAAAATCACAGTTTTTAAACTATAATACTTTTTATTTTGTCATGCCAGTGGTATCTACCATTTAAGCTCTTATAAATATTAGGCTCAGAGCTGAGTTATTAAAACTGTCAGTTTTGATAACTGTGAGTCTTGTTGTCAGAATAAATACTGGAAATAATAGGCAATAGTAAAACTAGATGTTTAGGAACAGAATTTTATTCTCTTTTTCCTAGAAAATAAGAGTAAGATCGATTAGTCTTACAGACAAAAACTAAGCCAAGAAGAAATAATTGGTAATAGAGTTTTTAGTTTGTAAAATATAATTTAGCCAGGCATGGTGGCTCAAGCCTGTTATCCCAGCACTTTGGGAGGCCAAGGTGAAGGGATTGCCTGAACCTAGGGGTTTGTGAACAGCCTGGGCACCTTGGTGAGACCTCATCTCTACAATAAATAAAAAAATTAGCCTGGTGTGATAGCACCTGCCTGAAGTTCCTGCTACTTGAGAGGCTGAGGCAGAAGGATCGCCAGAGCCCAACAGGTTGATGCTGGGGTGACAGTGAACATGCCACTGCGCTCCAGCCTGGGCGACAGAGTGAGACTCCAACTCAAAAAAAAAAATTTTGTTTTAAATGAACTAACTTTTCTTTCCCCAGTGTCAGCAGGAACATCATTGATAAAGTATGTGTCTATGTGCTTGATTAAATGACCCATAAAGTACTGGAATTTACTGATTGTTTCTAGCTAGTTCTTCACACCTCTGGACTTTCCTGCCCCCTTTATGCTCAGGCCACACCAAATGATTTTCTTCCTCAGATTCTCCTGGCAGCCTCATCCCTCCTCTCCCCAGGGATCCTTAAAGATCTAGCTTAAGTGTGCTCGAATGGTGGCACGTCTTCCATAACACCTTTGTGAACTTCCGTCCTGTTTCCTGCCTGGCAGTCTCCTTACTCCTTGCTGTTTCTGGTTGTATCTGTCACCTTCCTCCTCACTCAGATTGACTCCTGTGCATTTTCTCTTCTTTACATCCTTGAGAGCACAGGGAGTTTGTAGAACACGCTGTGGTGTCCTCTGTTGCTTACTAAGTGACTTGTATGACTAGTGGAAACTGTAGAATGTATGAAAGAATAAACAAGTATATCATAATTTAGACTAGTAGAATTTGAGCTTTGGAGAGCTCTTAGAGACTGGAGAGTCCAACGTCCTTCCTCATGTCTGCTACATTCTGATCACTAGCCTCAAACTGCAGGCATGCATTTCTGTTCCTGGACTTGGTTCCCAGAAATGTTTTTAGGCTGTGCCAAAATCTGCCCCTTTCATTTACCTGTTGACTTTGTTATGCCTCTTGTTTCTTCTCTATGTAATAGCTTTTCATGTTTCCCAGGACAGTTATCAGGCCTTCTCTAGATTTAATGATTAATTTATTTACTAAACTCTTTGTTGTGTTAGATACCAGTTACCAAGGGGGTACGGTTGAAAAGACATCCATGACCCCTGCACTTTAGGGGCTCATAGTCTAGTAGAGGAGACAACCATAACATCATTGATGGCCACTTATAATGAAAGTATGCAAACAGCCCTAAATCCTTAGTCCTCTCCTGGTTTAATATGGGCTCACCATACTTTCCTTAGGCACTCTGTTATTTTAGTGTTCTTTATTATTTTTTTTTTTTTGAGTTGGAGTCTCACTCTGTTACCCAGACTGGAGTGCAGTGGCCGCTCCCAGCCATTGCAGCCTCGACCCGCTGGGCTCCGGCGATCCTTCTGCCTCAGCCTTCCAAGTAGCCGGAACTACAGGCATGTGCTGCCACGCCCGACTAATTTTTTGATTTATTGAAGAGATGAGGTCTCACCAAGTTGCCCAGGCGGGTCTCAAACCCGCGGGCTCTGGCAATTCACTCACCTCGGCCTCCCAAAGTGCTGGGATTACAGGCTGAGCCACTGAGCCGGCATTTTAGTGTTCTTTAAATGCAATATCTGAAATAAAACAGAAGTCTTTGATACATATGACCTGACCAGAGTATACAGCTGCCCCAGGTTAGGAAACTGAATCAGTGATTTTTAAATTTTGTTGTGTGTTCTAGCTCTGCCACTTACTATTCCTGTGACTTTGGGCCAGTTAAATAATCTCTGTATGTTAATGTGTTCATCTGTAAGATGAGGGTGAGGAAGGGGGTGTTAATAGTAGCACCTACCTGTAGGGTTGTTGACAGAATGAAATGAGGACTAGCATACACTAAGTGGGTAATGCATGATAGTAGTTCATGTCAGATACAGTGCATTTGTAGTTGCAATAAATCAAGTCACCAAAATCATGTCGGGACCTTCTTAAAATGCAGACGGGCTGGCCTTATTTTAGTTTCTTCCATTCAGAATTTTTGGTCGGTTAAGTCTGCGTGGGACCTGGGCAGCCAAAGTTTTAACAACCCCCGGATGATTCTTGGATATTCCAGAGGTTGAGAACTCTGCAGTCTATGTTAATGTTGTCAGTGATTGCATTAACTTTTACAAATTTGCATTAAAAAAATTCCCCAAATAATACATGAATAATTCCTCCTGAAAGATGTGAACAATGCTGTTCAAGGGAAAGTCTCCCAAGGCTTGGCCCCCCAATATAGGGCTTCTCCAGAGTAACAGCCACTTATCAGTTTACAATGTAGCCTTCTACCCAGTGTTGCCCTTTCTTGTAGATGAATGAATGCCTTTGTAATGGTGATGGTCAGATGTAAAAGATAAAAATGATTTCCGCTTTTATGACCATAGTCTTTGCTTTCTTCCAATTGCTGTGAGGTGGGCAGGGAAGAGAGCGTCATGATCCCGGATCCTGTCCATTTGCAGATGAGAAGCCAAGGCCTGCAAGTGAAATCCAGGCCTGACAGAACAGAATGAGAACCGGGCCTTCTCCCTGTCAGCCTTATGGTCTTTTCATGTGAACCACACAGTCTCCTAGCTGCATAGTTTTGCTGGCTTATGTTGAAAGTCGTGGTTCATGAAGTCTGCTGATCTTTTTGCCATGTGAATAGCTGCCAAATCAGATTTCCTCCTTTTAAAAAATGTAAATTCAAGGTTTTATAGTTACGTATGTCTGTTAAGATTTATCTTTTGGGGAAAGAAATCTAGAACTGGCCTTGTGGCCGTGTGACAGCATGGCATGTTTTTGTGAGTCTCTTTGTTCCAGATAGCTGAGGTCAATGTTAGTACTTGTCATCTGTTTCTCTAACTGCTGTCCAGTTAACTCTTGAGGAAGAATCTGTTAAATGTACTTATAGTCTTTTTACAATAATATAGCAATGATACAGAAAGGTGAGAGACCAGTGGAGGAAAACCCACATCAATCCATCCCAACATAAGCTGTTATTTCCTAGAGTATCACCCTTTGAGACTGTCCATGGGTCTGTACTTTTTAGTGAATAGTTTTAGGTCTTGCATGCTTTATGAATAGTTTCTTTGTAACTATGTCGTATACAGCATTTTAATTTTTAATAGCTTTGTCATTTTGAGTTGCTATGGCAAGTTTTAGTAACCTGTTTGGGATTTTTGATGTATCTTCTTCACATAGTTTGTTTCTTTTGTGTCATTTCCTTAGGATAAATTCAAAGAAGTAGAATTACTGAGTTGAAGGATATTATTATCGTATTTAGGATCTTTTCTTTTTTTGTGTTTTTAGAGATGGAGTCTCACTATGTTGCCTAGGCTGGACTTGAACTCCTGGGCTCAAGCAGTCCTCCCACCCCAGCCTTCTGAAGAGCTGGAATTACAGATGTGCACCACAACACCTGGCCTCATATTTATGACCTTTGATACATATTGCTGATTAGTTACCAAAAATTTGTACCAGTTAATAATTTCGCCAGCAATCTAAGGATATATGGGTTTCACAGAAATGTTACCAACTTCTGGTAAATATAATTTAAGTCTGTTTTTGCTACTGTATGAGATGTTAGATAGTACATTTCTATTTTTCATTACTTTCTGTATTTATTTTGGAAAAAAATAAGCAATCATGAGGAACTTTTGTATGAAGCAACTGTATGAAACTCATTTTGAGTATTTCATGCAGATTATCTTTGTGACTTTCTTGATTTCTGATTCTGTCCCATATGACCAAAACTGTAGCATTTCTAAGTGGGCATGGAAGAAAATGTGGCCTTTGCATTGTAGGACAGATTGGTGTATTTGTCCACATCTGAATGTAATCTTATAACATTTTTGTGGCCTACCTTCAAGTGTTTCTTTAAACATTTGTGTGCTAGGGCTCTGCCAAAATATTTAGTAATCAGAATGTCTGGGGGTGAGGGCGAGGTATCTGGTTTTTTTTTACAGATTTCCCAGGTGCTTCTGAGGCCACCACAGTTTGAGAGCAGCCTCTGGGGACCACCTTCTAGCTAATTTTCTTCACAGATTATGTCTTTCCTGTGGGTAGAGGCAGACTCTGTTAAGAACGGTAGCTCAGACATGCTAACAGAAGCCTGTTGTATAGAGAGAGTGAATTGTGTAGCGGTGACCTTCCTAATGAAGAGGAGCTGAGTTCATGCTTGGAACAATAGGCCAGTCTTTCTAAGAGAAGTTGAACTGCATTAAAAACAGCTCCTTCTCTGATGTCTTCTTGTGGTGCTGGTGGCTGTGTTTTACTTAGGTCCTAATAAGTCATGGAGTTCTTCCGACCCAAATCGTATCCCGCTCAGCCTTTGTTTGGCCTAAGGGTGGCTCACAGACCTTTTCTCGCAGTAGTAATCACCATCAGAGACTGAACACCCATCATTTGACAGGCACTAGACTGGGTGCTAGAGGTGTACTTCTGCCAATTTTTATAGCAACATTTAGAAACAGGTACTGTTTTCATTTTGCAATGAGAGGAAGCAGAGGCTTGGAGAAGTTACTGGGGGTGGGGGGGACCCAAAAATCACTGAAATTTACTTATAAAAAATTGTACATTTGTTCTCACATGTTTAAGCTTCAGTCACCTTCAAAGTACTCTTGGTTTGAGGCAGTACACATATCGAGACGCTTATTTCTATGCTCAAAACAGTTTTTCGTCTTGTCAGTTTGATGCCTTTTAGTGCTTCTGTTATTTTTTGTTTCATCTCTTCCACATAGGCAAAATGTTTCCCTTTGAGGACTTTTTTCATCCAGGGCAACAAAAAAAAGTTGTTTTTTAATTGCTGAAAAATTTTTGCTGTATGGATATACTACATTATGTTTACCCATCTGTTGATGGAACTTGGCTATTGTGAATAATGGTGCAATGAACATTGGTGTACAGGTATCTGTTTGAATCTCTGTTTTCAGTTCTTTTGGATATATATTGTGGAGTAGAATTGTTGGGTCATTTGGTGATTCTGTGTTTAATTTTTTGGAGCAGTTGCTGAACTGTTCTTCACAGTGGCCTCACCATTTTACATTCCCACTAGCAATATACAAAGGTTCCAGTTTCTCCACATCCTCCTCAAGACTTGTTAATTTCTTTTAAAAAGATTCTATTTATTTTTTTGAGTTAGAGTCTCACTTCATTGCCTAGGCAACAAAGGATTGTAGTGGCACGATCATGGCTACTGTCATCTCGACCTGCTGGGCTCAGGTGATCCTTCTGCTTCAGCCCTGAGTAGGTGGGACTACATGTGCGTGCCACTACACCTGGCTAATTTTTTGGTTTTTTTATAGTGGTGAGGCCTTGCCATGCTGCCCAGGCAGGCCTCGAACTCCTGGGCTCAGTCAGTCCTCTCACCTTGGCCTCCCAGAGTGCTAGGATTGTAAGCGTGAGGCACTGTGCCGGGCCAGTTTATCTGTTTTATTTTATTGCTCATGCTTGTGGTATCACATCTAAGAATTTGCTGCCAAATTTAAGGTAATGAAGATTTATCTCTGTGTCTTCTATAAGATTTTATGATTTTGTCTTTTACACTGAGGTCCTTTATCCATTTGGAGTTCATTTTTGTACAAAGGGTGAGGTAGGAGTCTGACTTTCAGTTGTCCTAGAACCGTATGTTGGCGATCGATAGAGGCTTTTTTCTTGCTGGTATTCTGTATCACTGAGGGGCATTTGTAGTCTGCTTTGGGTTTTTGACTTTATTGTCTGCCCCCTCAGCCTTTCCCCCTGTTTTCTTCCCCTAAAACAGGATGTATGGATGTTTTGTGTCTGTTACAATTTGGCTACTTGGTAAGTAAGAAGCACTTAGCAAATATTAATTCCCTTCTTTTAAAATAGTTTTTGTATAGTGATTGTTAGGTTAAAATATATATCCCAGTGGGGCCTCTAGAATGTGAAGTCAGACCTGCCAGGGGTGTGGGTGTCTGGTGTATGATCTGGTGCCCCGTGAAAGATGCAAAGAATTTCACAGAAGTTAGATTGGAAAATTAGTTTATTTAGAAAGTCAGTTAGAGAAAGAGAGAGAAGAGGAGATTCGCCTCCCTGAGGTAGGGGAGGGTGCCAAGCCTAGGAAACATGGCCACCGTGGCTCAAGGAGCCAAATGGTCAGACCACGGCTTAACAAAGCAGTGTTGACTGACAGCTCAAAGTTGAATCCTTTTTAAACTTTCTGTTTGATGGGGGAAGGTCATCAAGGTGAATGGCTACTTTACATCATCACAGAGGGCAGGTACGCACGGGTACTGACAGCAGGCAGATGGGTGGGCTAGTCACACGATTGAGCCATGGTGATGGGGTCTGTGTCATGAAGGTCATGAAGAGCTGAAGGTTAACCTTTTATGAAGCAAGCTGGGAAGGGGGTGGTAAAGCAATTAGCTATTTATTTTATTTTTTATTTTTTTGAGTCGGAGTCTCACTCTGTCGCCTAGGCTGGAGTGCAGTGGCATGCTCACGGCCACCGCAGCCTCGACCTGCTGGGCTCAGGCGATCCTTCCAAGTAGCTGGAACTACAGGCATGCACCACCATGCCATGCTAACTTTTTGATTTATTGTAGAGATGAGATCTCGCCAAGTTGTCCAGGCTGGTCTCAAACCAGCAGGCTCAGGTATTCCTGTCACCTCAGCCGCCCAAAGAGCTGGGATTATAGGCGTGAGCCACCGTGCCTGGCTAAAGTAATTACTACTGAGAAACCAGTTCTGTCCTTGGCTAGTGACTAGAGAGTAAAGCGAACTGCGAGAGAAACATGAGAGATCTAGGCAATGTTAAAATAGCCGCTCATTGAGTATATTGACTCCATGTTATGTCTTTTCAGTTATTTAACTTTTATTTAGTAGTCTGTGTTCCAAAAGTAGATTGCAAGGATCTTCAAAGTATGAGGGTGCATGTTGTATTTTTTTGTTTCTTAATTTCCTCCTCTCTCGGCTGGGCATGATGGCTCACGCCTATAATCCCAGCACTTTGGGAGGCCGAGGTGAGAGGATTGACTGAGCCTGTGGGTTCGAGACCAGCCCTGGCAACTTGTTGAGAACTCATCTCTACAATAAATAAATAAATAAATTAGCCGGGCATGGTGACGCGTGCCTGTAGTTCCAGCTACTTGGAAGGCTGAGGTGGAAGGATTGCCTGAGCCCAGCAGGTCGAGGCTGCGGTGGCCGTGAGCGTGCCACTGCACTCCAGCCTAGGCGACAGAGTGAGACTCCAACTCAAAAAAAAAAATTCCCTCCTCTCTCTAGAGGAGAGAACATCACTCTAGTGCCCACCACATCTAGTCTAGCACCATGCAGATGGTATGCTTGTCCTTTCTTGACCGAATTGTAAAGCTGATCATAAATCTTTGTGAATACATTTGGGGTAGTTGCAGAAAATTCTTCTTAAAAGATTATTGATCAGTGTATTAAAAAGTTCTTCAGTCAGGCACGGTGGCTCATGCCTATAATCCCAGCACTTTTGCTGGCTGAGGTGAGAGGATTGCCTGAGTCCACAGGTTCAAGACCAGCCTGGGCAACATGGTGAAACCTCATCTCTACAATAAATCAAGAAAAACTAGCTGGTTATGGTGGCATGTGCCTGTGTTTCCAGCCACATGGAAGGCTGAAGTGGAAGGATCCCTGGAGCCCAGCAGGTTGAGACTGCAGTGGCCGGGAGTGGCCACTGCACTCCAGTCTGGGTGACAGAGTGAGACTGACAAAAATAAAAATAAATAAATAAATAAATAAAGTTGGCACCCTGATTTTTAATACTTTGACAGTGGGCCCTAAGAAGTATATGTTAACAGAATTAACCCATTTGCTATTTGTTTTCTTGGGGAAATCTTGTTTCTTTCCTTGCAAAATGAGAAGTTTAAAAGGAACAAAGTTCGTAGGTATGAGGTCCCTTAAGTCGCCCAGAGGTGAAGAGCAGAAAACACCTTCTGCTTAGAATACACTTAGCAGCACTCTGGACTCAGTTCCTGTGGCCCGAGGGTCCCCATGCCACCGTGACTGATGGCCAGTGGAGCCGTGGAGGGACGTGTTCTGAGTGCAGTGCCCGTGCTGGTGGGCTCCCTGCTTTGCGTTCTTGCAGGCTCACCTTGACGCGCTGGCTTTGCAGTTTCCTCAGGAAACGTCACTCTGTCCCTTGGCCAGAAGCTGCAACTCAGGCAGCACCTGTATATTTGGGTTTGGGGTTGGTTTTTAAAATTTTTTCTTAATCTTTTAAAAAAATTCTTCTAGTCTTTGTCTTATTTTAATCAATCTGTTTCCACGTCTTGTTTCTGTTTTTTCAGGCAGAAGAGTTAGATGCACATAAAGTCTGCATTGTGGACATTTTGTTGGCATTTTAGGAATGGCAAATAGTACTTCTCTACTCCTTCCATTTTCTCCTCATTGCATGCAGTACTTATGACTCCAAACGTTTAATGGAGAGGATCTAAAGTGTTTTTAGACACAGTTACTGTATTAGTCAGACAAAGGCATGGTCTATTTTTCTGTTTTATCAATAATTCTACAGTGAGTGTTCATCCCAGAAAGAGTACTCTCTTGGAATTTCTTCCCTTAAGAAGCTAGCTGGTGGCTGAGCATGGTGGCTCACGCCTATAATCCCAGCACTTTGGGAGGCTGGGGCGAGAGAATTGCCTGAGGCCATGGGTTCCAGACCAGCCCGGGCAACTTGGCGAGACCTCATCTCTACAGTAAATCAAAAAATTAGCCAGGCGTGGTGGCCGGTGCCTGTAGTTCCAGCTACTTGGAAGGCTGAGATGGAAGGATCACCTGAGCCCAGCAGTCGAGGCTATGGTGCACCATGAGCCTGCCACTGCACTCCAACATGGATGACAGAGTGAGACTCCAACTCAGAAAAAAAAGAAGCAGCTAGCTGGTTTTATATTCCCAGGTAAAACCCAGGCTTCATCAGGAGATGAGGAACTGAAAGCTGACAGTTAGCCTAGACAAGGCTGCTCTGAGAGACCTTGACACCAGGTATTCTCCCCCTGCTAGCGTGACGTTGCTGCGCCAACACTTGCCCTGTAGCTCCGGCTGTGGAACTGCAGCAAGGAAGGACGGCTTCTTGAAAGCAGTCCCTGCTGGGCGTGGTGGCTCGTGCCTGTCATCCCAGCACTTTGGGAGGTGGAGGTGAGAGGATTGCCTAAGTCCAGGGGTTTGAGACCAGCCTGGACAACTTGGTGAGACCTTGTCTCTACAAGAAATCAAGAAAAATTAGCTGGGCGTGGCGACACATGCCTGTAGTTCCAGCTACCTGGAAGTCTGAGACGGAAAGATCGCTTGAGCCCTGCAGTTGAGGTGGCAGTGGCCATGAGTGTGCCACTGCACTCCAGCCTGGGCGACAGAGTGTCTCTCCAATTAAAAAAAAAAAAAAGTGTTTCAAGGTTTTTTTTTTTTACTCCAATCTTTTAAGTCATTTTCCCAAATGTAGGGATACATAATAGTATCTTGGTCTTTCAAACGCCTTAGGAATTTGTGTGTATGTGTGACATATGGTGTTTGGGTAAGCCTCAGTTAGGTAGCATAATATGGGGCTCATTTTATGGATGTCTGAAGATTTTTCAACTTGCTATTTAAGATTCTGGTGACTAATTTTGAATTGGGAATTTTGCTCATTTTAGCAGTAATTTTGTGTGTGCAGACTTTGCCTTTCCATTTTGGACAAATGCTCTTAGTTTCAAAAATTATTTTGAGTTTGTTCAATGAAATAAATTGAAATGAAGTGTTAGAAAATTCTTCTTTTGTCTAGAAATCCCAAAAGTTAACTAGTGAAGAAGTATTTGCTCTTTCTCCCTGGGTCTGGATCATCAGATTTCCCTCCATCCCACCCTTTAGTGTTCAGCAGTGGCTACTGTTACTTGTCCTGAGTGATCAGACCTCCCTTGGGAATCCAGTTTGTAATCTACAGTCCAGATGTCAGTGATGGCAAGGCTCAGCTTGAAGTTGCCCGTTGGCTTTTGTCTTCCAGTAGGGTTTGACTCTTAAGTAGGTATTTCTTAGCATTTTGTGTAAGCACTCTTATTGTCTGAGATGTTGATTATTCATCTATTGTTTATTTTAGAAGATACGTATTATTATAACAGTGGCAACAAAGGAATTATTGGGAATTTTACTCATTTTAGCAGTAATTATACTCACTTTAGCAATAATTCTTTTGCTTTCTAGTTCTAAGCAACATAACAACAACAGAGAGACCAGAACAAAAAGCAATATTTTATACGCTTCCAGATAATTGTCGGCCAACAGAGTAATTCAACAAGAGCTTAAGCTTCCTTAGTAGGTATAATGGTTTATGCCAGAGAGAGTAGGAAGCAGGGATACTACTTTCTTTTACTACCTTCATCCTTCTTTAGGAAGAAGTTGGACTGGTGTGTATCTGAATTTTGCTATACCTCTGTGTGTATATTTTGTCTAAAAAGTATGACATGAAGTATTTTTAAAATTTAATATATTACTCTCTAGGCATGGGATCCCATTCTGAGGTGGGTGGCCCTTTAAAAAACTGCACCCCATGTGAGCTGGTCTGGTCTGATGAGTGTGGCATTTTAGCTTACTGCCAGTTGAGCTTATCTGCTGGTAGTAATTGGCATGCCAAGCAGGTCGGTGACTGCATTTCTGAAGTATGCATAGTGGGAAAAGCTTGCCGTTCTGTCTTTCTTTTCAGAACTTGGAGTAATTTCTGAAACTGCCAAAGAAGCATTTGTGTGGACAAGGTGACACTATTTAGCTGGATTGTATAGTACTGACTTTATGGAAATCATGGAAGGATGACTGAGCACTGGAAAAGGATTGTAATCATTGGGTTGTAGTCCTCTTTTGGGGTGGGATAAGGGTATACACACGGTGTTAATGGGAAATGGGCCTAAAAGCAGCCTTTGATGAAATGGCTGCCATTAAAAGAAGAGAGGTGTTCTAGGGTATGTGCTGGGTCATTAGTAGAGTCTGAGCCAACTGTACAACTTGATTCAATTCTTCATTCAGCCGACTTTTCTGATGTGCCTGAGACAGAGAGAAAGGCTCTCATGCCTTGTTCCCAAGAGCTCTGTGTCTAAGATGGAAGGCAGACAAGCAGTGGTGTGATTTCCACGTGTGAAGTGAGCTGCTGTGGGAAGACTGAAAAGGGAAGGCTTCTAATCTGGAGCAGAGGGAAGAGATGGAGCCCCTTCCTATTTTTACCTGCAGGATGTGAGGGCGTGAACCAGGTGCACACTCTCCTGGGTGAACACTCTGGGTCTGTGTGTTGTCTTCCATTTTTGAGAGAGCAATGTTCCTGGGGGTCTACCTTGTGACCATGGGTCAAAGAGACGAACTCTTGGCTGTATTAATGCCATGTTCTAATTTTGTGAAGTGTTTACAGATAAGGGCCAACAAAGCACCCTTGCGGAGAGAAGAAGGCTATTTGAAACTAACATGTTGCAGTGAGTCCTAGATGTTGACAAATCAGGACTCTTATATTTTTAGATCTTTACTTGAATCGTAAACTGATCAGTGGTTCAGTTTTGGAATTTGAGGGCAGAGGTTAGACATTGTCCTCTTGGGAAACTGGTTGCTATTGTAATTGGTTCTCGGTAGTGATGACATCATTAACATTGTTAAAAATTGTCATTACGAGCTTATTATGTGCATTTTTGACTACAGAATTTTGAAAAAGATACCTAGGGGATGTACTTTTATTTTTCCTTATATGAGTGAATTAAAATCTGTTGTAGTTATATATGATAATTCTTTTCCCCTTGCTTAAATTATCTAGAAATGATAAATAGGACTGATAGTTAAATGCATGAAATTTTTCTATTATAAAATATTTTTTTGAACAAGTAATACATATAATGGTTTAAACATTTTAAGTTTACCTCCTCCACTGACTGCCATCTGCCTAGTTTCTTTCCCTGGAGACACCAATTTTATTAATTATGTATGCACAAAAATGCATATGTATACACACACACGTCCCCACTTTTTTGTACAGATAGTAACCTCTTATAGACTACTCTGCATTTTGCCTTTCCTTTTTTTTTTTTGAGTCCAAGTTTCACTCTGTCACCCAGTCTGGAGTAAGGTGGCATGATCACGGTTCACTGCAGCCTCAACCTCCGGGGCTTAGGCGTTCCTTCCCCTTCAGTCTCCTGAGTAGCTGGGACTACAGCAGCTAATTCATTTTATTTTTTTTTTAATCCCAAATGCTGAGATTTTAGGCATGAGCCACCACACATGGCCTGCGTTTTGCTTTTTAAAAACTTAATGTATCTTGGAAATCATTCTCTGCAAGTACATGAAAGACTTTCTTCTTTTTGTAATGAGTAGTGTGACTAAATAGCATGCTGTTGCATGGCATAACGCAATTTCTTGAGCCCTCTATTGAGAAACATTTTGTTTTTTTCTATTTTTTTGCATTTGTAAACAATACTGCAAAGACTTATTCTGTAGTATATTATTTTGCACATAAATGATTACATGAATTCCTAGAAGTTGAAATTTTAGGTTAAAAGTTAGAGGTTTTAATATCGGCCGGGCACGGTGGCTCAATCCTGTAATCCCAGCACTTTGGGAGGTCGAGGCGAGAGTATTGCCTAAGCTCAGGGTTTCAAGTCCAGCCTGGGCAACTTGGTGGGACCTCATCTCTACAATAAATCAAAAAATTAGCCAGGTATGATAGCGCATGCCTAAGTTCCGGCTACTTGGAAGGCTGAGGCGGAAGGATCACCTGAGCCCAGCAGGTCAAGGCTGCGGTGGCCATGAGCGTGCCACTGCACTCCAGCCTGGGCAACAGAGTGAGAATCCGACTCAAAAAACAAAACAAGCCGGGCTCAGTGGCTCAGCCTGTAATCCCGTGCCTTTGGGAGGCTGAGGTGAGTGGATTGCCTGAACCCGCGGGTTCGAGACCCGCCTGGGCAGCGAGACCTCGTCTCTACAATAAATAAAAAAAAAAAATCAGCCAGGCATGGTAGCGCATGCCTGTAATTCTGGCTACTTGGAAGGCTGAGGCGGAAGGATTGCCGGAGCCCAGCAGGTCGAGGCTGCGGTGGCTGGGAGCGGCCACTGCACTCCAGTATGGGTGACAGAGTGAGACTCCAACTCAAAAAAAGAAAAAAAAAGAAAAAACAAAACAAAGCAATTATTAAAAAAAAAAAGCCTTAACATTTTGGGAGATGCTGCCAAATTATTCACCTTGGAGGTTTTAATAAATCTAACTTGCAATATGAGATATATTTTTAAAAAATATATTTAAAAAATTTAATTTCAAAATGGCATATAGCCATGTCTTATCATGTGTCATTTTTTGAATTAAAACATGTATATAGTTCAGTGATCTAAAGTGAATCGAATGTTTGTCTTCTTCCTATTGTTTGCTTTTCTGTTCCTGACCTGGCAAGAATTCCGTGGCTAGATGGGGTTCATAGATAAACTTTGTTTCTTTATAGGTGTTACCAGTGCTGCCTTCTGGAGATGAGTACTAGATGTGGACTGTTTACTGAATAACTGCTTCTTTCTGTATTTTCCAGTACTTGGTGTAGTAACTAATGGTGGCTGTGATATCAGGATTACAACTTGATTTGACTTCACAAACAACTTTCTCATATTATTGAATAGAGTGTGGTTTAACTAGAAAGAATGTGAATACTTTTATTTTTTTCCTGAGTTGAAGTCTCACTCTGCTGCCCGGGCCGGAGTACAGTGGCCTGCTTATGGCTAATTGCAGCCTTGATCTGTTGGGCTCAGACGATCCTTCTGTCTCAGTCTTCCAAGTAGCTGGAACCACAGGCACGCATCACCACGCCTGACTAATTTTTTTGATTTGTTGTGTAGATGAAGTCTCACCAAGTTGCCCAGCTGTTCTTGAACCCTGGGCTCAGGCGATCCTCTCACCTCAGCCTCTCAAAGTGTTGGGATTACAGGCGTGAGCCACTGTGCCCGGTGAACAGATCCTTTTTAATGTTTACAACTTTAATGTTTTAAACTTCTTTTGAGAAGATGACATGTACATGGTTAGAAAGGTAGAGTGTGAAACGTTAAGTCTTCCTCTGCCCCCTTTTCCGTTCTCCCACTGCCAGAGGCAGCCACTGTTGTTAATTTCTTAAATGGGCTTTCAGATATTCTGTGCCGGTTCAAGCCATTATGTGTGTGTAAAGGCTGCAGGATTGTTTCATTAGTACTATCTCTTATTTTTCACATTTTTTTAATTATATAAGTAGTGTATTTTCATTTTAGAAAATATAGTGTTAACACTTTGATGTATTCTTCCATACTTATTCTGTGCATACAAATGAATACTTTTTATTTTATAAACAAAAATGCCATCATAAACATGCTATGTTCTAGTTCGCGTTTTTCACTAAACTGATTGTAGATACCTTTACAGGTCAGCAAAAACAGATTTTTGCCATCATTCTCGTAACTGCACAGTATGCTGCTTTTTGGCTATGCTGTAATTTATTTCCCAGTTGCCTATTCTCGAACATATAGGGTTATTCATTTAAAAAGTGTAAATAGCTGCAGTGAACAACTTCACATAGACATTTGGAGTACTTGACAAATTGTTTCCTTAAATGCATTCTGAGATTTGGACTGGCTGGATTAAGAGAGATATTTAAAGATTATGGATAGATGTTGCCAAATTGTCCTAGGTAGTATGAATTTTTATTCTCATCAGAATGTATTGAAGTGTGTATTTGGTTATATTCAGTTATATTCTTAAGTGATCTTTTTGTTTAAATGTAGGACTAGAGTGATTGTTAGGCCTTTTGATATTTTAAAGAAAACCAGGTTAATGTTGAATAGGAATAAGTCAGTGTTGGAAAAATGTTGAGGCAGTTACGCTTACTTTGGAAACTGAGCTTCTGTATGTAGTACGATTCAGTATATACTAACGTTGTTAAGATGCAGATCTCCTTTGGTGGTTTTCTTTTGGAATTTTTTGCATAAATCTACAAAACAGGAATGTAAAATTGTCATTTTGGTAATGGTGGTGTCCTATTATAGTTTTCTTGAGAAAGATAGCAAAATTTCCCTAGCTATTAGGTATAAACTTAGTGAAGTACAGATTTAAAGTATATGTGTTTGAAATATGGTTGAAGGGGGTAGAGAGGAAATAGTATATGGATTTGCCTTTTTAGTAGTCTTTGTCATTGTTCAAGTGAGTTCCAAATTATTGTTCCCTGCCAGGTCACTTATATTGCTTTGAAAGGAATTGGAGTAACGCAAGATTTGATTTGTTGACGAGTAAGTGACTCTCTAAAGCCCTCATTTCAATACTCTTTCTTCAGCAAGCACCGGGCTCCTTATCCTTGGAGGCTCTGTGACTCTGCAGGTTTTCCTAGTCCTCCAGATTCACACTGAGGAGTATGGGCTTTGCCAAAGCGGGCGAAATGGCCCTGAACGGTGAGGGGCAGTCAGCACAGCCTGACTTTCAGGACCGTTCACGCCTCGGATGGAGCTTTGCCCAGTGGTACCTTATTTGTTCCCTTGTTGTCATCTTTTCTTTTTCCGTGCTTATTACTAAGGGGTCATCAGAAAAGTAGCGTCGTGCAGGAAAGCATCTTGATGTACTGTGTTGGAACAGAGTTTTTACTTGTCTTTCTTTTTCCAGTGAACCTGGAGCTTGTTGAGGCAGTACCTGGCAGATTGCCTGGCACATTGAGTATTCAGTGAGTTAGGAAGCTAGGACCAAGAGCCGCTATACATCATGTGCATCTTTTCACTTTTTTCCTTTCTTTTTTTGCTTTTTATTTTGAAGTAATTACAGATGCTCAAGGAGTTGCAAAAATAGTGCCGGGTTCAATACTTGCCCTTCACTCGGTTTTCCCAGTGTCAGGCATGTTTGGCTGTTTCTGTGCTTCTCCTTCTGTGCTGCTCCCCTTTTCCCCTGCTTTCCTCGCTTTTCCTGTTCTTGGTCAGGCATCTGTGGGAAATACTGAATCCTCTGAACTAAATATTGCTAATTACTCTCCTAAGGCTACTTATGGGAATGCATGTGGTTCTTTCTCTTCGTTTGTTCGTAACGGAGCTTTACTTGCTTAGTGTGTGGCTCCATGTCAGGCACTAGTCATTCCTCTATATTCAGGCTCCTCAACTCGTATTCTGAGAATGTTATGTGGTGGGACTGCTTTGAAGGTCTTCTTCCTGAAACAAACAAACATACACACACGTTTATATGTAGATATGTCTAAAGTACTCAGAGATCTGTGTGTGTTGTTGGTGAGAAGCAGCAGCTGCAGTTTGGTAGAAATAGTCCTGGATTTGGAGCCAGAAACCCAGAGTCAAATCCTGGGTCTGGTTCATACTTGCTCTGTGACCCTGGAAGTCACTTTGCTTCTGAATCTTTTCTCAACTATAAAATAGACAGTAACAATCTACAGAGATTTTGTGGGTGATAGAGAAAATGGCATTAGTATGATCACTTACTGAATTGGAACATGTCGCAAATGTGAAGTAGCCATGCTTATTCTATTGCTGAAATGAAAGTCAGCTTTTAAATTATTGGTGGTTTACATTTTTATAGCTTGACTTATTTATTCAACAGCAGAAAAACTTCCCTTGTTTTTATATCCTCAGCCTTCTTATACCTTCTGTCTTCACAGTAAAAACCCAGTACTGCTTTTTTCCAACCGGGTGTAACCCTGCTCCCTTGGGAAATTTGGGATGGCTGTGTCAGCTGTCATGCTATCAAATGACAGACGTATCAGATGTTGTCTTCTCTTCTTATTCACCTAAGTGGGATTTCCCTGTTTCAGGAACCTCTTAGAAAATCTCACAAGCTAGTATAGTTTCTATACTCCCTTCTGCTTAGCTTTTTAGCAGGATTCACTGCTAGAAACCAATTCTTCATATGGGGCTGGAGGCTGAGATTTTTATTTTTGAAGAAGACACTTGATTTTTATTCACACACACACACACACACACACACACACACACACACACAGAAAAAGTAGTATAAAAAGTGGGGGATAAAATGAAGATTTTAAGATTTAGATAATTGGCCCAATTTTTTTTTAAACCAGGCCTATGTGCAGGCAAACTTTTGTTAAGGGACAGACATCTATAGAACATCCCATTCATCAGTAGTAGAATAAACATTGTTCTCAAGTACACAAGGAACACTCTCCAGGATTGACTATATGTTATCTCATTAAACGAGCCTCAATTAATTAAAGGATGGAAATCATGCTAAGTATGATTCCTGACCATAATGGGGTGAAGTTATCAGTAATAGAAGAAATATCAAACAGAAGAAGATGTCAAAAATAGAAGACTTTGGCAAATCCAGAGATATGTGGAAATTAAGCTACGTACTCATAAATCACCAATGCTCAAACAGGAAATCACAAAGAAAATTAGAAAATACTCTGAGGTAAATGAAAGCAAAATAAAACTATATGGTGATGGCTACATAACAAGATGAATGTACTTTATGCCACTGAATTAGTTGTACACTTGAAAATGGGTACAATGGTATAGCTTACATATGTTTTACCACAATTAAAAGAGACCTTGGCTGGGTGTGGTGGCTCACACCTATAATCCCAGTGCTTTGGGAGACCAGGATGGGAGGATTGCTTGAGGCCAGGAGTTCAAGACTAGCTTGGGCAACATAGTGAGACCCCATCGCAACAAAAAACATTAAAAAAAATTATCCGGGCTTGGTGTGTGCCTATAGTCCTAGCTACTTGAGAGGCTGAGGCGGGAGATCACTGGAGTCCTGGAGCTCAAGGCTACAGTGAGCTGTGATTATGCTGCTGTACTTCAGCCTGGGTGACAGAGTGAGACTCTGCTTCTAAAATCAGTCTGTAAAAACAAAACAAAATCTGCCACTCATTGTTCAACAGTGAATGTTTAGTGAGGGCCTACTACACTCCATACACAAAACAAAACTATATATTGTAAGTTGAGGGATGCAGCAAAAGCAGTGCTCAAAGGGAAATTTATGACAATAAATTTATGACTATTAAAAAAGAAAGATGTCAAATCAGTAATCTAACCTTCCGCCTTAAGAAACTAGTAAGAGAAGAACACACTAAATCCAAAGCAAGCAGACGGAAGAAATGATAAAGACTAGATTGGAAAAAAATGAAATAGAGGAAAAAAATGTAGAGAAAATAAAACAGACCAAATATTGGTTCTTTGCAAAGATCAACAAAATTGACAGACATTGAGCTAGCCTGACCAAGAAAAAAGGGTGTCAGATTTAAATAAATAAAAATCACAAAAGGAAAATATAAAAAAATAGGGCTTGGTGTGATGGCTTACACCTATAATCCCAGCACTTTGCAATCAAATGGATTGTCTGAGCCAGGAGTTTGAGGCCATTTTGAGTAACACGGTGAGACCTTGTCTCTTCAGTAAATAAAAAAGTTAGTTGGGTGTGATGGCATGCACCTTTAGTCCCAACTACTTGGAAGACTGAGGCAGAAGGATTGCCTGAGTCCAGCAGGTTGAGGCTGTGGTAGCTGTGATTGTGCCACTACACTCCAGCCTGGGCGATGGAGTGAGACTTTGACTTTTTTAAAAAGTGTGAAAAAAGAAAAAAAATAAAATCAGGAATGAAAGAAGGGATGTCACTACTGACCTTATGGAGGAAAAAAGATTATAAGGGAATACTAGGAATGAATATATACCATCAAGTTTGATAACCTATATGAACTGTATGCATTCCTAGAAAGACATTGCTGAAATGAACTCAAGAAGTAGAAAATCTGAATAGACCAGTAACAAGTAAAGAGACTGAATTAGCAATCAGTCTCCCACAGAAAAAGCCTAGGTGACTGTACATTTTGTGATTTTAACAAATGTTTAAAGAATAATTAACCCACTTATTTACACACTTTTTCAAAATAAAGAAGAGGGACCATTTCCCAGCTTATCCTGTGAGGACATTTTCAATCTGATACCAAAACCAGACAAAAACATCACAAGTAAAGAAAACCACAGCAGTATCCCCTAGGAATATAGATGTAAAAAAAAAAAAATTCTTGCATGCTAAATCCAGCAACATGTCATAGGGATTATACACTATGACCAAGTGGGAATTATCCCAGGAATGCAAGGTTGGTTTAGCATCTAAAAATCAGTGTGGCATGCTATATTAATAGTATAAAGAACAAAACCCACATGATTATCTCAATAGCTACAGGAAAAGCATTTAATGAAATTCAACACCCTTTTGTGGTAAAAACATTTAACAAATTAGAAGTGGAAGGGAACATCCTCAGTGTTACAAAGGTCATCTGTGGAAACTCATACCTAATATCATACTTAATGAAAGACTGAATGCTATCTTCCTAAGATCAGGAACAAGACAAGAACATTCTCTCTTACATTTCTGTTCAACGTTGTATTGGAGGTTCTAGCCAGGGCAGTTAGGCAAGAAAAAGAAAAGGCATTCAGATTAGGAAGTATAAAATAGTCTCTATTTGTAGGGGTTATGATTTTGTATACGAAACATCTTAAGGAATCCACCATTAAATGATTATGAGCTCAACCAGGTTGAGTCTATAGTATTAATATACAAAAATTAATTTTATTCCTATAAACTTACAATGAATAATTAAAAAATGAAACCAGGAAAACAATTCCATTTGCAGTAGCATCAAAAATAATAAAACAGGCTGGGTGCAGTGGCTCACGCTTGTAATTCTAGCACTTTGGGGGACCAAGGCGAGAGGATTGCTTGAGTCCAGGTGTTCAAAACTAATCTAGGTTACATAGTGAGACTTTGTCTCTACCAAAAAAAAAAAAAAAAAGAAAGAAATTAACCTGGCTTGGTGCCATATGCCTGTAGTTCCAGCAACTCAGGAGGCTGAAGTAGAAGGATCACCTGACCCCAGGAGGTCATGGCTGCAGTGAGCTGTGATTAAGCCACTGCACTTCAGCATTTTTTTTTTAAAAAAAAGAAGAAATAAAATATCATTTAGGAATAAAGTTAACAAAAGAAGTGGAAGATTTATATTCACTGAAAGAAATTAAAGAACTAAATAAATGGAAAGACATTCTGTATTCAGGGATTAGACAATATTGTTAGAATGGCAATACTCTCCAAGTTGGTCTACAGATTCAACACAATTCCTGTTAAAATCCCAGCTGCTCATTTTGCAGAAATTGACAAGATGATCTTAAAATTCATATAGAAATACAAAGGACCCCAGAATTGCCAAAACATTCTTGAAAAGAAGAACAAAGTCAGAAGACTTTCATAACTTATTACAAAGCTATGGTAATTAAGACAGTCTGGTACTGACATAAAGATAGAGATATAGATTAGTAGAATAGAATGAGAGTCTGGAAATGAACCCTTGTATTTATGGTCAATTGATTTTCAAAAAGGGTACAAGGACAATTCAATGGAGAAAGGATAGTCTTTTCAACAAATGATGTGGGACAAGTGGATATCAAAATGCAAAATAATGAATTTGGACTCTTACCTCCCTTGTAATGTACTGGTTAATTCAGAGTTCATCAGAGACCTAAATGTAAGATCTGAAACTATAAAACTCTCAAAGGAAAATGTGGGTGTGGCCAGGTGCGATGACTCAAGCCTGTCATCACAGCACTTTGGGAGTAAGAGGATTGCCTGAGCCCACAGGTTTGAGACCAGCCTGGACAACTTGGTGAGACCTCATCTCTACAGTAAATCAAAAAATTAGCCAGGCTTGGTGGCGTGTGCCTGTAGTTCTGGCTTCCTGGAAGGCTGAGGCTGAAGGATCCCCTGAGCCCAGCAGGTCGACACTGGGGTGGCCATGAGCATGCCACCGCACTCCAGCCTGGGTGATGGAGTGAGATTCCACCTCAAAAAAAAGAAAAAGCCAGGCTCGGTGGCTCAGCCTGTAATCCCGTGCTTTGGGAGGCTGAGGTGAGTGAATTGCCTGAGCCTGCGGGTTTGAGACCTGCCTGGGCAACTTGGTGAGACCTCATCTCTACAATAAATAAAAAAAAATTAGCCGGGTGTGGTAGCGCGCGCCTGTAGTTTCAGCTACTTGGAAGGCTGAGGGGGACGGATTGCCGGGACCCAGCGGGTCGAGGCTGCGGTGGCTGGGAGCGGCCACTGCACTCCAGTCTGGGTGACAGAGTGAGACTCCAACTCAACAAAAAAAAAAAAAAAGAAAAGAAAAAAGAAAACGTGGGTGTAAATCTTCATGCCCTTGGATTTGGCAGTGGTTTCTTTTTTATTGTGGTAAAGACAGGCAATGATTTTCAGTATGACACATAAAAACATAAGCATCAAAAGAAAAAAGAATTTATCTATATAAATTGATCTTCAATAAAATTAAAAACTTTATTTCAAACGAGACCATTAAGAAATTGAAGACTGGGTGCGATGGCTCACACCTGTAATTCCAGCACTTTGGGAGGTGGAGGTGACAGGATTGCCTGAGCCCAGGGGTTCGAGACCAGCCTGGGCAACTCAGCGAGACCTCATCTCTACTATAAATTGAAAAAATTAGCCAGGCATGGTGGTGCACACCTGTTGTTCCAGCTCCCTGAACGAATGAGGTGGAAAGATTGCCTGAGCCCAGCAGGCTGAGGCTGCGGCGATCATGAGCGTGTCACTACACTCCAATGTGGGTGACAGAGTGAGACCTTGACTAAGAAAAAAAAGTTGAAAAGACATTCCAAAATGAAAGTTTTTCATGTCATAAGGACTTTTATTTAGAATATATTTTAAAATTCTCAATCAACAATAAAAAACAAGTTTATAACCTAATTAAAAAATGAGCAAAGGATATGATTAGACATTCTCCAAAGAAGATGACCCAAATGGCCGACATATCCATGAAAAGTAGCTTGACATTCATAGTCATTAGGGAAATGCAAATCAAAACCACAATGAGATGCCACTTTGATTCTGGACAATTTCTGATCCCTGTGCAGGTTATTCAGTGCACCATTGCTGATGATGGACAATTTCTACCAAATACAAAAGTAAAGGGACTGTAACAAACTCTTGTGTACCCATCACTGAGCTTTAGCAATTCTCAATTCATATTTGTCTTGTTTTATCTTTGAGGAGGTTTTGAAGAGTAGAAAAAATAGAAGCAATTTTTGTCCAATAGTTTAACTTATACTGTGAAGAAAAAATAAAATTAAAACTGTTCTACTTTTACAGTTCATATTTAGAGAAAACTATTTAAAGTATCTGGAAGGATTAAAAAATCCATTAAAATACAAGTGAAAGCAAATGCTAATCATTATGAATATCTTATGTGACACCTGTGTAGTATTTTTCCCTATTATTTTCTGGTAGCATATGTACTGCAATACAAAGTTGCCTTTTTTGGTTTGTTTTTGTAGTTATTTGTCTTGACCAGCCTGTAGTTTTTCCCGATGTATTTTCGTGGCAATAGCAATGCACTGACTCCATCTTCTCAGGAATTTCAGTTGTAATTACAAAAGAAATATATATTTATTGTAGGAAAAAAATTAGAAAATTCAGGAAAGCATATAGAAAAGGTTAAGGAATCTATAAGCTTATCAGCCAGAAATTAACCGATGTTAATAATTTCTTTTTTTGTTCCTCTGACCTGCCCTGCCTTTTTAAGGTAATATGGCAAACCCCTTTTTTTCAGTCAGTGCCTTACTCTGTCACCCAGACTGGAGTGCAGTGGCACAGTCATGACTCACTGTAGCCAGGACCTCCCGGGCTTTAGGCGATCCTTCTACCTCAGCCTCCCGAGTAGCCACCATGCCTGGCTAATTTTTTTATTTTTTTGGGTAGAGACAAGGACTAACTATGTTGCCTAGGCTGATCTTTAACTCGGGGGCTTAAGTAGTTCTCCCACCTCGGCCTCCCAAAGTGCTGGGACTAGAGGCATAAGCCATTGTGCCTGGCTGATAAACTTGAACCTCTTATTCGTTTTTTGGGCATTTACATTATGGCTGTGTTGTGTCATGGTTATATTGTAGCTAATTATTGTGCCCACTGGAGAGAGAGAGAGGGAAAGACAGAAAGAGAGAGAAGTCAAACTTTGATTTTTTTCCTACTGCAGACTATTCTTATGATCACTTGAGTAACTCCAGTTTTTAATGACCTTTCCAAGGTAAATAGTTGTATGCCTTTCCAGTTTCCTGATTCTGCGGTTCAGAGATGACTTGTACAGAGCTTTCTGTAAGGCTAAAGCACTGTTAACTTTTGGTGCTAGAAATTGACTGTTGGGTCTTGTCTCTGTCCAGTCTTTCTGCTCTTTGCCTGACTGGTAGTTTCCAGACTTTTGAGAATTATTTCCAGACTTTTTAGTGTCTAGAATTGCAGAACTCTACATAAGTAGAATTTCTAGTATTTGTTGATTGAGGAAAACACTTAAGAATTTAGAAATACTTTTTACGTTATTGTATTTTAAAAATGCATAATACATTCATAATATATATAGATACACTCAGAAAATGTGAATACTCTTAGTATTAAAAAATATGCATATGGATACTGTGTCAGTATAGATAATTCTTGATGTATGTGAAAAATAATTACCAGACACCCTTTTGATACCTCTCCCTCTCACCTCGGGCGTGGGGATCAGCAGGGATTACAAGCTGGGAATCAGTGCTCTGGCCTTTCCAGACTGCTTGTTTTCTCCGAACAGGCGGCACTCTCTTGTGTTTGTATGTTGTCCATATGTTTTTGCACATTCCTTTTTTTTTTTTTTTTTTTTTGAGTTGGAGTCTCACTCTGTCACCCAGACTGGAGTGCAGTGGCTGCTCCCGGCCACCGCAGCCTCGACCTGCTGGGCTCCGGCGATCCTTTCGCCTCAGCCTTCTGAGTAGCCGGAATTACAGGCGCGCGCTACCAGGCCCGGCTGATTTTTTGATTTATTGTAGAGATGAGGTCTTGCTGCCCAGGTGGGTCTCGAACCCGCGGGCTCAGGCAATCCACTCACCTCAGCCTCCCAAAGGCGCGGGATGACAGGCTGAGCCACCGAGCCTGGCTGCACATTCCTTTTACCTGTAAAGTTTTCTACCTTCTTCCCTACCTCTGCTCCCAAGAAGAAATAGAACTCAACTCATGACTGCCAGTGACTGTCCTTTGATTTTCAGTCCCAGCAAACTTTCATTCATTGAACAAGTATTTCTGAAGTGCCTTGTTTGCAACAGTCATAGCTAGAGGCATTAAGCAAACAAAATAAATAAGGCTCTCACCTTGAAACTGACAGTTGTGTCACAAAAGCAGACAGTACAGATGCACAAACACACGGTAGAATTACACCTTGTTCTGAGTGTCTTGAAGGAAGAGAACAGTATGCAGTCACAAGAGAGAGCCCTAGAGTGGTCTTCCAAGGGCTCTCTGAGGAGGTGACATTTAAGCTGAAGCTTGAAAAATGAAAAATAGACAGCCAGGCCAATATAGGTGTAAGGAGAGTATTTTAGGCAGAAGGAATGGCACGGGCAAAGGCCCTGAAGTAGTAGAGAGTTTGGAACCAAAAAGAGGCCATTGTACAATGGTATTTGGCTCAGAGGTATTTGGCCGGAGGTACAAATTTGGGAGTCACAGTTTATAGATAAGGGAACGGGTGCTGATCATTCTGGAGTGAGCACAGTGCGAGGGTAAGGGGCACTGGAATGAGCCCGCCCGCGGTTAGAGCTCTGGGTGCTGTGTAGAGATGGTTGAGTAGGTGCAGCCAGAGAAATAGCAGGAAGGCTCGATCATTTGTTTTCACCCAGCTCGGGAATTTTTCAAGATTTGGAATGCTGCTGGAAAGTGGAGTTAGTTAGGTACAGCAAAATTTTTCTTGGATTTGCCAGCATGGCAATCGCTGGTGACCCTGACAAGAACAGCTCTCATGGGGTGGGTGGGGAAGCTGGATCGGAGAGTCTGTGGAGTGAACTGGAAGTGCATCAGTGGAGCTGACTGGTGTAGACAACTGCCTAAAGAAGCTTCACTGTTAACGGTGTCATTGATGAAAGGCATGTGAACTCAAGAAGAGGGCCTTTGTAAGATGGCTGATTTAGAGGACATTTATAAGCTGCTGGGAATGAGCCAGCAGAGGAGGAGAGCTTGCTGATCCCTGAGAGCAGACAACTGGAAGGTTAAAGGTCTGAGGAGACAGAAAGGAGGGCTTGTGAGTCATCCATGTGGGTGCTGAAGCCACTACGGAAGATGAGAGGAGGTAGGGAGGGAACCAGGGACTGGGGTGTGAATCTGCAGTGGATGAAGAGCGATTTGTGGCAGACAAAGGAAAACTGGGGCTGGGAGACCCGGTGCTGTGTCTCGGGGGTGGAGGTGCAGCGCCCCATCCTTGGGATTCCCAGTTGAAGCATTGCTGCGTCGCCTCAGGCAGGCAGAGTTAACTTCCGTCCTTTGCCACCTGCAGCCCTTCCACAGACCTCTGGTTTAAGACTTGCTCCCATACTATTCTGTCTGTTTGCATCGATCTCTTTCTTCCAGGCAGCGACCTTCTTGAAGACCTTGACCAATCTTTACTTTCTGTGGTTCCTATTAATTAGCATAGTGAGAATAAAAGGACAGAAGGAACAGGTAGAGAAAGAGCAGGAACTTACCGCTGGCAGGGCATGACTAACTGTCTTTAATTCAGATCATGCTGTCGCTGTTACAGAAACCAGCATAATACAAAGAAAGTTGATAGACACAGCTGCTTTTGACTTAGTGTGAGTAAGCTCTGCTAATTTGTGGCTTCCAGAGTTGTACCTGCTTTCTACGTATTTCCAGGGAGATTTTTCGATGTGGTTATTGATTAACCGGAGCTGGTATTTTAAATATACTTCTTGGAATATTATTATTTTGTTTGATATATATATAGTGTATAGAGATGAGGGCTTGCCACATTGCCTAGGCTGGTCTTAAACTCCTGGGCTCAAGTAATCCTCCTGCCTCAACCTTCTAAAGCCTTGGGATTACAAGTGTGAGCCACCGCACCCAACCTGGAATATTATTTTATTAAGGCCTCCTGAGCATTTTGTTTATTACTTGACTTCATGTTTCTTAATTTTCTGCTTCATGTACCCCACGTGCTGTAGCTGTTTAACATTTTCATGTTTTAATGAGTAATTGCCCATGCTTTGAACTTTCAGTGAGGCTGCAGTATAGTGGAAAGAACATAAACTTTGGGGCCAGGCAGATCTGGTTTTGAATTACTACCTGACAGTTATTGGCTTTAAAACCTGGGGCAGGTTTTTTAAAATTTTCAACTAATCTTTCTGAGCTTCATTTTCTTATCTTCAAAATGAAAATAATAACGCCTACCTATTTTACAGGTATCTCACTGTGTCTGCCTTACTCACCTCTCTCATTTTGCTTATGCTTTTGTTCCTATTAAATGCCACAACTACTGGATGCGTATCTTATCCACATTTAAGACAAAGCTCAAGCTGAATCTCCTTTATATAGTTTTGACTTGGTCATTCTAGGCCTTCTGAATCCATTCCTGTCTCTGAATTTTCATAGTATTCATTCATACCCCTTATTTGGCAGGTGCAATATTCTGCCTGTGAAATCTACTTATTGTACAGCTTGTGTTAGTGTTGAATTCTTACATTGACAAGCTTTTTGTGTGCATGTGTGTCTTGTCCTCTTTTAGGTTGGAAGCTCTTTCAAGTCAGGTCATAGACTATAGTTATTTCTTTTGTATCTTCTGTAGTGAGGTGTGATATTTGATAAGCTGATGAGTAAATCAAAGTAATTGAGATATTAAACTGGTAACAGATAAACAGGGGATATGCATGTATTCACCCCATCAATTTATTCATTCTACAAATATCCATTGAATACATATGTTCTAGGTTGAAAAACATGCCACAGTACTTTGTACTCCTCCTGTTAAGTGGTATAATCTATTTCCTCATATTTTTATCTTTTTTAGATTTAAAAATATAGTTTATTTAAAAGTAAATTAGAGAGAGAAAGAGAAAGGAGAGAGAAGATTCACCTCCTCAAGGTGGGGGAGGGGGGGCCAAAGCCAGGAAGCACCGTGACAGCCAGAGCTCAAAGAGCACATGGTTACACTAGAGTCTAGTAAGGCAATGACTTCTCCTACTTTTAATGTGACTGGCTTTGACCAATAGAATATGGCCGAAATAGTATGCAAGTTCTGGATCCTAGGCCTCCAGTGGCTTGACAGCTTCCCCCTTTGCTATCTTGGAATGCCCCAGTTACTACATGATGAATTCCAGGCTATACTACTGACTGGTTAAAGAGATCACATGTGGAGAGAGGTCCATTTAACACCCAGCATCAGTGCCTCAGACGTGTGAATGGTGCCATTGTACCGTCTTCAGCTACAGTAAAAATGCCAGATGACTACAGCCACATGAATGATCTCAGACAAGACTAGCACAAGAATCTCCCCCGAGTCCAGCAACTCATAGACTTATGAGAAATATTAATGTATTGTTGTTTTAAGCTACTTAGTAAAAATGGTCCTACTTTTAACTTCGTATGAAGTCTACAGTAAACTAAGAAGTTACAGAGCTTGTAGTTGATTCGGTTCTCCTTTCCACCCTCCATTGTTAATAGTTCTTTATTAATAGTGTATGTAAGTGCTACAGGGTAGGGGATGGAGATAGGTGCTGTTTTTTAAATAAGGCTCTGTGCAAACCCCTTTGCACCCCTGTTCTTATTTGATGCATGTTGAACTGATATTCTTTTCTTTCTTTCTTTTTTTTTTTTGAGTTTAATTTTATTAAAGAATGTTCTTAGGAAAGCAATAACTTTTGATCTGTCATTATTATGTTTTTTCATGCTGTATAATAAAGGTAATGTAAGAGGCTACAGAGTTATCAGCTTCTTTCTATGGGAATTCACTGGTATAGCACAGTGTAGTCATTTCTGCAATGCTAGAATAAATTCAAAAAAATCTCTTCTATGCTTCTCTTCAAAAGTGATGGATAATAACAGAAGATGGCATACAAAAGCACCGTTTTCTATTCATTCTATAGTATTGGAGCCAGTATTTTTACCATCACAGACTGCAATTTTCACTTTATCCACTTTAGTAAGTTCTGTCACCTCTCTGAATTCAACATCATTCAATACAAAAGTCCACACATTATCGCAGAATCTGTACGTATTTAGGGAGCCCCTGAAATTGACTCTGTTCCTGACCCTCTGAGCCAATGCTGAATTTATAACCTTATCGAACTGAAGTGGAACTTGAAGGGCAAGTTGGGGGGTGATCTGTTGAGACGGCGTGAGCTCATCTAGGCTCTCTTGAAGACTGTTTCCCAAAGTGGTGTTTCTGTACCGCTGATATGCCATGGATTAGGAGAAGAAATTGTTTTTCTCATTCAAGCTTGCGTGGATGTCCCGCTCCCTGTGGGGAAGGCCCTTGCCGCCGCAGAGCAGACGGAGGTGGCCAGGAGTGCAGCGGGACTCTGACTTCCCGACCGCCCTCTCAGCCACAGAGACTGCCCCGATGTTCTTTTCATAGTGCCACTCAGGAAGTTGCAGTCAAGAACAGAGACCCCAAGTCCCTACTTTATGATTCTTTTCATTACATCAAGCTATCTTTTCCTAGTCTGTGTTTCTACATTCTTGTTAAAGTTGGTAGAGCTTCTTCCTGATGGCCTGCAGCAGACTTGGGCTGTTGTTTTGGTAAAGGTTCCTCTGGTAATTTTTACTTTCCAGGGCACTACAAGAAGGATAACTAGGACAGTGGTCTTGACCTTTTATCGTTTTGCCCCTGTAGACTAAGATGATATGGCAGGAAAGGGTTGGATGCTTGGAACCCACCTACTGTAATGGGGGTGGAATATTGATATTGGGTGATGGAAGGGCCTCTTGCAGTTGGGGTTGGGTTTGGGAAGGGTTGGTGCATTCTTCTTTCAGAAATACCTGAAATGTGTCCCTTTTCTCAGGTGACTGATAACGTGACATTTAGTGTGTTCAATAGCATTTATGGTGAATTCTTGATATAGCTTATCCTGATAAAGAAGAAAAAAGGTGCTTTGCTGTTCTAACCTCATCTACCATTTTCTATATCTTTTAAATTTTTTTTAATTTTTAAATTTTTTAAGAAAGAAGTAAAGTTTATTATTCACTTTTCACATATTGGAAAGGGAGCCAACACTCAGAGGCAAGTGTGGCCTCTGTATCTTTTTTAAATGTCTCTTATTCTTTTGGAAAATGCGTGAAAGTTGAACGTTTTTTGGACTTAGAAATAGAGTTACATTCTGAATAATCTCTGATATCAATGCTGCTGTAAGGCAGTTCTTCTTGTGTAATGCACCTCTCTGAAGTGGTGATTGTAGAACTGACTGTGGGATTGTAAACAGTTGTACAGAAACTCACTAAGGGGAGGGGCTGAGTCCTGTTTATTCCGATATCCCAGTACCTTCTGCTGTGTCTTAACATCTGTCGACCTGGTATCTAACAGAACTAACTAGGCGACTGCTGGCTACAGGCTAACTTTGGAACTCAGTTTCCTGGCTTCCCTCTTCACTAGTGAAGAGCCTGGTCAGGATGCGGGCTCTTTCTCTCCTCCTCCAGCTTCTCTTCCTCACCAACACCCCCAGCTCTTCTCTTCATCCTTCTCTTCCAAATCCTTCAGCTCCTTCTTATTCTCTTCCTTCACTTCCAGCTCTTCCTCTGTCTCTTCCTGTTCCTTCTCCTGTTTGTCGAACTCCTTCAGCCCTTCTTACTCCAGCTCCTCTTCCTTTCAACTCCTCCTTTTTCTCTAGCTTCTCCAAATCCTCCTTTTTCCCTCCTGTTTATTGATTTTCTAAGTTTTCTGCATTTTGAAATATAAAATTGTAATAAAACTCTTGCTATATGAAACTCTGCCTGTATTTTCATTTTTTATTCATTTATCTTTTTATGATTTAATTGTAAATGTTTAGAAAATTTTCTGGTGCACACGTGTTTATTGTAGCAATATTCAAAATAGCAAAAACATGGAACAAACCATGCTGCCCATCAAAAGTGGACTGAATAAAAAAATGTGGTACATATACACGATGGAATGTTATGCAGCCATAAAGAAGGACACAATTATGGACTTCACAGAAGCTTGGAAGGATTTATAGTCTACCATACCCAGGAACAGAATTGAGTGCCACATGTTCTCACTCATAAGTGGGCCCTGAACACAGTGTTAGAATACCACATGAAAGGAAGTGGCAGTAGTGGGGCACTGCCAGGGGATGGGGCGTGAGGGTGGGGCATGTGGGGGGGGGCACGTAACATCAGTACGGGCACCTTATCCCAGCCCAAGTGAAGTGAGGACCAGTGGGAGGCCCAAACTTCACCTGTGCGATGACCACTGAATTGCATCCCTGAATTGCATTTATAAAAAAAAAAAAAAAAAAGAACTTTCTGGAGTATGTAGGTTGGAGAACACATACTTGGATAACTAAAAATAATTCTGAAAGGATACATAGTAAACTAATGACATTATTTGCTTTTTTTTTTTTTTTTTTTGAGTTGGAGTCTCACTCTGTTGCCCAGACTGGAGTGCAGTGGCCGCTCCTGGCCACCGCGGGCTCGACCTGCTGGGCTCCGGCGATCCTTCCACCTCAGCCTTCCGAGTAGCTGGAATTACAGGCGCGCACTACCACGCCCGGCTGATTTTTTGTAGAGATGAGGTCCCGCTGCCCAGGTGGGTCTTGAACCCGTGGGCTCAGGCAATCCACTCACCTCAGCCTCCCAAAGGCGCGGGATTACAGGCTGAGCCACTGAGCCTGGCTATTATTTACTTTTAAGGAGGGAAACTGGATGGCTGGAGGTCGGGATAGGAGGGAAATCTTGCCTTTTTGTACCTTTTGGATTTGGAACTATGTGATTAATATTCCCTGAATGCCTTTGAAAAGAGAGATTGAGAAAACACTCAAAAGCATGGAAGAAAAACTACGGAGAACCAGTTTAATAAGAATAAGTGTGCAAGAGAGAGTAGTCAGTTACTTTTTTTTTTAATTAAGAAAAAGAGAAAAGAGGGAACTCAATTTGCTTAATGTGTAGGGACTTCCAGTCTTTTTCATTCTTTGGGTTTTGTTCATATGAGTTGCTGACCTAGTTTTGAGTATGTTAAGCTTTTATTGCATGTGCTTATTTGTCAGAAGTCTTAGAAAAGTATGCGCTTTTTTTAATAAAACTCTTACACAATTTCAATTGAAGGAGAGACTTGATCAAATGGAATTTTTCTCAGTGTTTACTTGAATGGAGATGTTGCTGTCCTATCTGTTGCTTCCTTGTTAGGCAGGGCATCTGACCTTCTTCCCTTGGGTCAACACAGAATTAGGCCAGACTTCTAATAATAAGGGTTTGAAGGTGGGGAAAGGCAGCTCATTGGCCATGCAGTCTTGAAAAATTACTTATCCTTACTTTATCTCAGTTCCTTCATCTCTAAAATACGAATGTTAATAATACCTGCTGTATAGAGTTGGTTGAAGAATTAGTGGTAGCATAGAACCTGACATGTCATGTAGATGCTTAAAATGGTATTATCATTATTATTGGTTAGTGTCTGTTGATTTTAGGTCTCTTGAATAAGTAAGGGCTATAAGTTTTTTTTCCCCATTGAGGATGGAAGACAGTTGTTTAGGGGAAGAGGGAGTGTATTGGTTATCCATTGCGGTGTAACAAAACACTTCACAGTGGCTTAATTAAAACAACAATGAAATGCTATTTCTCATAATTCTGTGGTTTGACTTGGTCTTTTTTTTTGCTTGTTTCCTTACACTTGCGTAGTTGTGAATAGATGGTCCCACATGGCCTCACTCCCTTGTGTGGCAGTTGCTGTCGGCTGTTCGTTGGAGCATGTTTCTCTGCCATGAGGCCTCTTGTGTCTAGTGGGCTAGACCAGCTTCCTTATAGCATGGCTGTTCAGGGCAGCATTCTAAGAGAGCAAGCTCCAGTGCTTATATATCAATACACTGTTTGCTTTTAGAGGTGCTAATTTCCAACTGTCCAGAGATTTCACACGGTCAAGTCCAGAGTCATTATAGGAGGGGACTTAGACTTCACCTTAGTGGGGGAGGAGTAGCCAAGAGTTTGTAGCCATTTTTAATCTACCACAAGCCTTACTTCTTTGACCTGCTTCTTATACTAGTATCAGGCACAAAAAGAAGAGATTTTTTTTGGCTTCTCTAGCTGTCCCATATCATTGATGCCCTCTCTAGTCCAACATAAGAAATGATTAAGGCACTGGAGATACTATATTTGTACCAAAAATTGGAATGGAGGATCATAGTTGCATTTGTGTATTTGAAGATCTTTCCTGTAGAGGGACTAATTCCAGGGTGAGGAAATGACTGGAAAGCAGATATTACCTAAATTTGAGTAAGGATTGCTCCATGAGATAGTAAGTCTTGTTGAATGCCATCCTCCCTTACCAGTAAGGTAGAAGCTGAGTAATCATATGCTGGGGCTTTGAAGGAGAGTTTTCCTCTCTGAGTAACTTCTCTGATTTCTATTGGCATCAAAAGTCTGTGATTATATAACTCAGAAAGAGCATCATTCTTTTTATGTTGAAATTAGGCATGGGGATGGGGTGGTATTAGAAAGGAAGATCATTGTCATGTTCAGACTGGAATAGTTGCCTTACCCAGAATTTTAATTTTGCTTGACTTATAAAAGACAAATTTACCTATCATAGCCCTTGAGAGATGGGACTTACTGTTGTTGTGAAGAACATTTCTATTTGGTACACTATTAAGGGTGGTGCTGCATCTTAAGGATATAGGCTTCCTGTGAGTCTTCTTGGCTTAGAATGAAAGGAATTAAGTAATGGTTTTAGGAGAGAAGAAATAAAAGAAAGCCATGAATGTGTACAATTTCTGTAGCAGCAGTAGATTGACTACACAGTTGATACAATTTGTGTAGTCAAAACCGATTTGGTACTTGTTCCACATTATGTGTGTTGCCCTACCCAAACCTAGTTTTTTAAAAAAAATTTTTATTTTTTATTTTAAAGATGTGGGGTACAAATTCAGGGTTAGGTATACAAATGTACATTATGCAGGTACCCTTGTTGATAAGCACACCTGATTTTGAGGTCTGATTTTAGTTTTAAAAACCCTGGCAGGCCCAAATAGTGCTATTTTCAACCGAGAATACTGTGTTAATAACTGATCAGAACCTAAGCCTGTTTCCTTTCTCCTTTTGTCTCTTTCTTTTCTTTGTTGGGGGGAGAATGAGGCGGGGGTTACCTCACCCTATTTTAAAGCACTGAGTGAGAAGTAAGATGTAGGCGCTGCCCTTGATTTTGGTTGATGTGACCAAACCAGCCACTTGGGTAAATGGTGTTTCTGTGGGGCCTGCCCCATATCCAGGCCTTGGTTTTTCAGGAGACTGAGAGTAAGGCAGTAAGCTGCGGTACCTACAGCGATTCAGACACAGAGTGGCATTAGGTTTTTTGGTGGGAAGCCGAATTTAAGCTACAAATAAATATGCTGGCTAAAGCAGAAGATTGCTTTCCTGTCTGGTGCATTTGCAAGCTAGAAAATTGTGAAAAACATCAACTCACCAACTATGTAGCTCATTGGCTTGTTTCTTTGGGCTTTGATGTTTTTCCTGATAAAAATAATAATTATGTTATTCTAGTATGGTTGCCAAGCATTCATGCTTCTCACTCTGCTTGTGATTATAAATGATTCTGCAGCATGAATTGCTTTGTCTTTGATTTAATGTTTCATAACATTTGAGTGTTATGTTATCTGTGCTAATTTGTCGTTCTCTTCTCTTACTTTTCAGAATGGACTGCTGAATTATGAAGTATTTCAGAACCAATAGTAGAATATCACTCTGCCACTCACTGCTTTATCTCCTACTAGTTATTTAAATTGGACTTTTAATATCCTACCAGCTGCTCTTCAGACACACATGGTGCATTGTTGCCATTCCCCGGATTGCATCTTTGAAACACAGGCTCTTAGTAACCTTCAGCGAACAAAGAGGCAACCTCCCGGATACATCCACCGGGAGGGAGTCATCCTGACTGCCCTCTAGCTTTTGCTGGTTCTGGATTTGAATTCCACCATGGAGCCTCGCATGGAGTCTTGCCTGGCACAAGTGTTGCAGAAGGACGTGGGGAAAAGACTGCAGGTTGGCCAAGAACTGATAGACTATTTCTCAGACAAACAGAAGTCTGCTGACCTTGAGCATGACCAGACCATGTTAGATAAGCTTGTGGATGGACTCGCTACCTCTTGGGTGAACTCTAGCAATTACAAGGTAAGTTGTGCCTTGGAAGGCACTCTTAGAGGTGGCTTGGCTGTGTTGGTGGATCAAAATTGGCCTTTAAAAAATCTTTTGTAAGCAATCAGCATGATTCTTTGGTTTCCAGTAAGACACTCATTCAGACTGTGGCCTTTGGGCATTTCATTCTAGAGCAAGTAGGCTCTTGTTTGATTTTTGTTGGAGAAGGTCAAGTGAACAGATAAGGGGAGGCTTTTATGTTGGAAAGTTTACAAGCATTTGCACCCTTGAATTTAAAGTGTGTATTGTATCTTGCAGCATATAGTTCATGAGACCTTGGTGAGTGGCCTTTCATGAATAACAAATATCTTCAGTGATTTTCTCTGGGGAATCAAATTGGTAATAGGATATGGAGCATTTTACCCTCTGGTGACTGTTTCAAAGCTGGCCCAGGCACCTGGCCAGAAATAGTATGGGTGTCAAGGACTCTTCTGTGACCTGTGTGTAATTGCCTAAAGGATATCCTTCAGGTTTAAGGTTTTTCCTGTGCCTTTGCCAGGGAGTAGAGGTGGGGATGGGTCGCATGGCCCAAATGAGTTGTGAAAGTTGGTCATTTTGCCTTCCAGAGACTGAACTTTGTGAGTAAACATTAACTTGGACTGGAAGTCCTGAACGGTGTCCGTCTTCTCTCTGGTCCCTCACCCCCTACCTCTCTTAGTTTGCCTAGAGGGTGGCCTCTTTGGATCAAGTTTCAGATGGCAAGAAGAGTGGAAAGTTTGCATGGCTGCTAATTGACGCTACAGACCTTGTAAAAAGGGCTTATCGAAATAATCTTTTGTGCTTTTTTTCCATTGACTCAGTCTTCTGAGATTGGTTTGGACTTAGAAACCGGTGATTATAAGGAGTTCTTTGCCCTAATATAGACTTTATTTTCTAAATACATTAAACCTGAGTCTCATCTACAAAACGATCAGGTTTTGTACTTGTTCAGGGTATTACCTAGTTCTAATATTTCACTTATAACTGGATATAAAATTTGTCCTACCGGACTGAAAGCTGAGCTAAAATTGTTTCATTAATGTATTTTTTTTTGTTTAGCTGATGTTAACAATTGCTTTTTAAAAAAATTATACTTTTTTAATTGTAAAATTGTGGGGTACAGTTAAGGGTTAGGTATGCAAATGTGCATCGTTCAGGCACCCTTGTTAATAAGGGGTGTCTCCCCATCCCAAGACAAATATTGACTACCGTTAGTCCCACCTCCCTTCCCCTCCCTACCCACCCATAGTTTCCCACTATTGTCAGTCCTTTTTTTTTTTTTAAAGTATTATGGTAGATGTTCAAGGTCCACTATATGAGTGAGAACATGTGATACTCAGATCTTTGTTTCTGTGAGAGGTCACTCAGTATTATAGACTCTAGCTCCATCCAGGTTGCTGTGAAATTCATGATCTTGTTCTTTTTTATGGCTGTGTAGTATTCTATCGTGTATATGTACCACATTTTTTTAATCCAGTCCTCTTTTGATGGACAGCATGGTTGCTTCCAGGTTCTTGCTATTGTGGACAATGCTGTGATAAACATATGTGTGCAGGTATCTTTTTTATAGAGTGATTTGAGTTCTTCAGGGTATATTCCCAGTAGGGGGATTGTAGGGTCATATGGTAGGTCGATATTTAGAGCTTTTAGGAATTGCCACACTGCTTTCCACAGAGGTTGCACTAGTTTGCACTCCCACCAACAGTGTAGAAGTGTTCCCTTTTCGCCACCCCTCTCCAGCAACTGTTATTTTTTGAGTTATTGATAATGGCCATTCTGACTGGAGTTAGGTGGTATCTCAGTGTGGTTTTGATTTGCATCTCCCTGATGATTAGTGAGGTTGAACATTTCTTCATGTGTCTGTTGACTGCTCAGATGTCTTCCTTTGTTTGTTTGTTTGTTTGTTTTTTTTGAGTTGGAGTCTCACTCCGTCACCCAGACTGGAGTGCAGTGGCCCCTCCCGGCCACCGCAGCTTCGACCTGCTGGGCTCTGGCGATCCTTCCACCTCAGCCTTCCAAGTAGCCGGAATTACAGGCATGCGCTACCACGTCCGGCTGATTTTTTGATTTATTGTAGAGATGAGGTCTCGCCAAGTTGCCCAGTTTCCCTGCTCTCTTGATGGTTTCTTTGGCTTTGCAGAAGCTTGTCAGTTTAATGAGGTCCCACTTGTCTATCTTATCTCTTATGGCCTGTGGGTTTCGGGTTTTGTTCAGGAATTGGATGCCAGTTCCAATTTCCATAAGGGTATGTCCTGCATTTTCTAAGGTTCTTATAGTTTGAGGTTTTACATTTAGGTCTCTGATCCATTTAGAGTTAATTTTTGTGTATGGGGATATATAGGGGTCTTGTTTGAGTCTTCTGCATGTGGTCAGCCAGTTTTTCCAGCACTGTTTACTGAATAGGTTCTCCTCTCCCCAGTGGTGGGTGGTGGAGACTTTGTCGAAGATGAGTTGGTTGACAAATTGAGGTTTAGCTTCTGGAATCTCAATTCTATTCCATTGGTCTATATGCCTGTTTTTGTACCAATACCAAGCTGTTTTGATTATTGTAGCTTTATAGTAACGTTTGAAGTCTGGTAATGTGATACCACCTGCTCTGTTTTTTTTGCTGAGGATTGTTCTGGCTATTCTTGGTCGTTTGTGTTTCCATATGGATTCCTATATTGTTTTTTCTAGGTCTGAGAAGAATGTTTCTGGTAATTTGATGGGTATTGCATTAAATCTGTAGATTGCCTTAGGTAAGATGGACATCTTCACAATGTTGATTCTTCCAATCCGTGAGCATGGGATATTTTTACACTTGTTTGTGTCATCTTTGATTTCTTTGAGTAGTTTTGTAGTTTTCATTGTAAAGGTCTTTCACGTCTCTGGTTAGGAAGATGCCAAGGTATTTAATTTTTTTTTTTTTTTTTTTTGAGTTGGAGTCTCACTCCGTCGCCCAGACTGGAGTGCAGTGGCCGCTCCTGGCCACTGCAGCCTCGACCTACTGGGCTCCGGCGATCCTTCCGCCTCAGCCTTCCGAGTAGCCAGAACTATAGGCATGTGCTACCACACCCAGCTGATTTTTTGATTTATTGTAGAGATGAGGTCTCACCAAGTTGCCCAGGCAGGTCTCGAACCCGCCGGTTCAGGCAATCCACTTACCTCAGCCTCCCAAAGTGCTGGGATTACAGGCTGAGCCACCGAGCCTGGCTGGTATTTCATTTTTTTTTTGTGGCTCCTATGAATGGAATTGTGCTTTTTATTTGGGTTTCTGTTTGTTTATTATTGGTGTAAAGAAATGTGATTTTCTTTTGCACATTTATTTTATATCCTGAGACTTTGCCAAAGTCCTTTATCAGTGTAAGGAGGTTTTTGACAGATTCTCTTGGGTTTTCAAGGTACACGATCATGTCATCTGCAAAGAGCGATAGCTTGACTTCCTTTTTTCCTATTTGAATACCCCTGATTGCCTTCTCTTCTCTGATTGCTCTAGTCAGGACTTCCAGTACTATATTGAACAGGAGGGGAGAGAGTGGGCATCCTTGTCTTGTTCCAGTTTTCATGGGAAATGGTTCCAGTTTTTGTCCGTTTAGGAGTATGCTGGCTGTGGGTTTCTCGTAGATGACTTTTACTATTTTGAGGTATGTTCCCTGTATGCCTAGATGTTCGAGGGTTTTTATCAAGAAGGAGTGCTGGATTTTATCAAAAGCTTTTTCTGCATCTAATGATATAATCATGTGGTTTTTGTTTTGACATCTGTTGATGTATTTAATTACATTTATGGTTTTATGAATGTTGAACCAGTCTTGCATCCCAGGGATGAAGCCTAGTTGGTCATGATGGATGCTTTTTGAGATGTGTTGTTGAAATCTGGTTTGCTAGGATCTTGTTGAGAATTTTAGCATCTATGTTCATCAAAGATATTGGCCTGTAGTTCTCTTTCTTTGTTGGGTCTTTACCTGGCTTGGGTATCAATGTGATGTTATCTTTGTTAAATGATTTGGGGAGGGTTCTGTCTTTTTCAGTTGCCTAGATTACCTTCAGTAGGATTGGTACCAGCTCCTCCTTAAATGTCTTGTAGAATTCTGCTGGAAAGCTATCTGGACCAGGGCTTTTTTTTGTAGGTAGTTTTCTTATTATGTAGTCAATTTCCTTGATTGTTGTTGGTCTATTTAGAGTCTCAATTTCTTCTTGTTTCAACCTAAGCAGGTTGTGTGATGTCAGAAAGTCCTCCATTTCCTTAAGGTTTTCAAGTTTGTTTCCATACAAGTGTGAGTAGTAGTCTCTAATAATCTTTTGTATTTCTTCAGAGTCAGATGTGACTTCATGTTTTGTGTTTCTGATTGTGTTTATTTGGGATTTTTCTCTCTCTTTTTTGGTCAGTCTAGGTAGGGGACCATTGATCTTGTTTATCCTTTCGAAGAACCAGCTTTTTGTTTCATTGATTTTTTTTTTTTTTTTGTATTATCTATTTGTCTTCTATGTCCTGGATTTGGGCTTTTATTTTGGTGATCCCTATTTGGTGATGCTTCTTATGTGCTCGGCATTGATGCTGGATGGGTGGAGTATTGAAGAGGTGAGGTGAGAGAGTCTTGTTTTTTTTTTGAGGGCTGTGAAATCACCTTGTCTGTGTTTGAATCACGGTGCTGCCACTTTTTCTATGTATGTATTAGGATGCTTCTGTCTGAGAATAACTGGAAGCTGGGTCAACTGCCTCAAAGTTACCCTGAATAATGCAGTATCTCAAATAAGTCCAGTAGTAGTTAAGGCAATGTGCAGGGAGGGAGAGTGTCTTCTTGTGTCTTTTACTTGGAAAGGGGTCTTCTTTCTCAGAATTCCCTAGCAGTCTTTTCCTTCACCACATTTTCCAGTATAGCTTTGCATGCCCACTCCAGCGCTGCTGGAGGATGGGATGGGTGTCCACGATTGCTTTTGCCCTGCTTGTCTCAAGTAGGGTCCGTCCTCCCCTGAGTGAAGCATTTGGCCATGTGAAGGAGGGTGGGGATGAGACGGGGGTAACGTGGATGTTAAATTAGTAGTTTATAGAGTGTGCTATACCGGATGACCTTTTGTAACTTCTTCAGTCTTGTTTCCCTGTCTATAGTGTTAGGGTAATTGAGTTATTATGGACTTTGAGAGAGTGTGTATAGTTACCACATGCCTGCCATGTAATAAGTGAAGGTGTTAGCAGTTGTTATCAATGCATGCTTCCTGTATTCAAGGAGTTCATAGTCTATGGGGGGGCACTAATAAATAAACAAATGGTTACAGTACAGTATTTTGTATCCAGTCGTAGAAATACACAGAATTCTGTGGGAAGACAGAAGAAGAGAGTAGTAACACTGCCTAGAGGAATTCAAAGTTTTGAAGATTAGGTAGTTTTCCCAGAAGAGCATTTGCAGGTCACAAAGGAGTGGAAAATTAAGACTTGTCCCTTTGTGAAGTAATTCCTAAGATAACCTGACCCTTTGTGAAGTCATTCCTGAACACAGACAGGTTGGTGTGAGGGAAAATCAGGAAGATAGGGTTTACTACTAACTTGCTGGTAACCATGGACAATTCAGTTAACCGTTTTTTTTTTGTTTTTTGAGTTGGAATCTCTCTCTCTTTTTGAGTTGGAATCTCGCTCTGTCGCCCTTCTGAGCTGGGGTCTCACTTTGTCGTCCAGCAGACTGGAATGCGGTGACATTCTTGGCTCAAGCAATCTTCCAGCCTCCGCCTCCCAAGTAACTGGGACCACTGGCATGCACTACCATGCCGGGCTAATTTTTTGATGTTTTATAGAGATGAGGTAAAGCTCTGTTTCCCAGACTGGCTTTGAACTCCTGAGTTGAAGCAGCACCTTGGCCTCCCAAGGGCTGGGACCGTGGGCACGAAGCACCACGTCCGGCCGGCTAGCCTGTTTTGCGGCGCATACGTTAGTCCAGGTTGCTTGGGGGCACTCAAGCTGCAGTGTCGTGTGTGACTTAATTCAGACGGGTTTGCAGTCCAGGGCTGTCGCGTGTGGTTCTGGCCTTACACAGTGCTGAGCAGCCTTCTGGTTTGCATGTTCGGTAAGCATGGTGACGTTCTACCTTGTTCACAGCTGGAGCCCAGGGCCTGGAGCGTAAGTGCTCAACAAGTACTGGTTCCATGAGTGAACTCAGGAACATGTGGAGACTGTTCAGCAAGTATTGCTGTTTGTTTTGCTAAAATCTGCAAGCTTAGCTTTTAGGTTCCACCACTGTGTTCCCTTTTTTTTTTTTTTTGAATTGGAGTCTCACTCTGTTGCCCAGACTGGAGTGCAGTGGCACACTCCAGGCCTGGCCACTGCACCCTTCACCTGCTGGGCTCCGGCGATCCTTCAGCCTCAACCTTCCAAGTAGCCAGAACTACAGGCTCATGCTACCATGCCCAGCTAATTTTTGATTTATTGTAGAGACGAAGTCTCGCCAAGTTGTCCGGGCAGTTCTTGGACCCGTGGGCTCAGGCAATCCACTCGCCTCAGCCTCCCAAAGGTGCGGGATTACAGGCTGAGCCACTGAGCCCGGCCACTGTGTTCCTTAATCACAGATCAGGAGTTCACAGTTCTGAGTTCTGAATCTGTACCTGAAGTATATTTTAGGTTTTATTTGACATTTTTAAATAGTATGGATTGCAAAAGCAGCTATAGGCAATACTTAAATGGATGGGCTTGGCTGTACTCCAATAAAACTTGATTATCTTGATTAAGGCTGAGGACCACTTGGCCTTTTGATGGTAGGTTGTCTACTCCTGCACTGAACATTGAGCACCTACTATGTCCCACGTAGGAAAGTAGCTTTTCATTGGTGGTGGGAGCCATCAGTGATTCGTCTAGGAGAAAGTAGTAAGGCTTATTATTTGCATATAACTTGGGAATGGGAAAGCATTAGTTTAGATTAAATAGAGTGCAGTTTGTTTTTTGGACTTATATGAGATCTCAGAAAACTTGCCTTTTCTAGCTCTCTATCCCAGATTCAATTGGAATCAGTTTGTTTTCTGTTAGCCTACAACCATCTATCTACAGTGAATTAGCCTTGGACTTCCTTGAGTGGTAGAAGTTATCTACCATGAGTGAACTCAGGAACACAGGGAGACTGTTCAGCAGGTATTGCTGGTTGTTTTACTGAAATCTGGAAACGTGTCTTTTAGGCTCCACCTATTTTCCTTAATCATAGATCAGGAGTTCTCAGTTATGAATCTGTACCTGAGGTATATTTTAGGTTTTATTTGACATTTTTAAATAGTATGAATTGAAGGGATTAACTTTACACAAGAACATGGCTTTGAAGCTTGACTACTTGAATTTTTTTTGTTGTTATTTTTTTTTTTGAGTCAGAGTCTCATTGTCGCCCAGGCTGGAGTGCAGTGGCATGCTCCTGGCCACCGCAGCCTCGACCTGCTGGACTCAGGCGTTACTTCCACCTCAGCCTTCCAAGTAGCTGGGACTACAGGCGCTCTACCATGCCCGGCTAATTTTTGATTTACTGTAGAGACGAGGTCTCACCAAGTTGCCCAGGCTGGTCTTGAACCCCTGAGCTCAGGCAATACTCTCGCCTACACCTCCCAAAGTACTAGGATTACAGCATGAGCCACTGTGCCCAGCTTATTTTTTATTTTATTTTTTGAGTTGAAATCTCAGTCTGTCACCCAGGCTGCAGTGCAGTGGCACAATCATGGCTACCACAGCCTCCACCTGCTGGGCTCAGCCAATCCTTCCACCTCAGCCTTCAAAGTAGCTGGGACTACAGGTGGTGCCACCATACTCATCTAATTTTTTTGATTCTTCATAGAAATGAGGTCTCACCAAGTTACCCAGGCTGGTCTCGGGCTTCTGGGCTCAGGCAATCCTCTTGCCTTGGACTCCCAAAGTGCTGGGATTATAGGTACAAGCCACCCTGCCCAGTGGAGACTCAGATATGAGACTATTAACCCCAAACTTGGGATATGGATGCCCTCATTGATCTGGTCTGCTCTTCTTCCCTGTCTTGATTAAAATCTTGAAGAAAGGGAAAGATGATAGATAGGTTTTTGCATGAGCTTCCAGCTGTTTCTGTTTTCCCCTCTTAATTCTTCCTTTAGGTGAAATGGGACAAAAGATTAGAAGTGATCTGTGGAGAGGATGCCTGGGCTGTGGCAGCTGGAGAGAACTGAGAAGGGCTTTTGCTGGGCAGCTTTCTCGGGTCATCCTGACAGCTTCTCTTCTGCCCAACAGACAGTGCAGTGGCACGCAACCTCTTATCTACACCAGTGCAAGCACTCCTACCTGTGGTGGGCTCAGCAGAAACAAAGCTTCCTAGAAGAGGCTCAGGTGCTTTTGTGAATACGGTCCCACAGGCCTTTCTCCACAGTTTCAAAATCTAAAAAGGTCTAAAAGCCTAGCATTTTTCATAACTCATTTGTCATTTGATCTGAAATGAATTGACATGAGATTATTTATAGTCTTTATTTACCCTATATGGGGTATGTTTTGCTGCAAAAATATTCATATGTTTGATTATGGCTTGCTGCCCCAGATTCCGTTCTAGGCTTATATTTTACTTACACACACACACAACACACACACACACACACACACACACACACACCCTGTGTGCACAATTATATCTTCCTAAAGCCTGAAAATTCTATATTCCAGAACACATGTGACCTCTAGAGTTTTGGATAAATGATTGTGGACCCTGTATTTAATATTGTAGAATTATAATAATTTCCATGGCTATGGCACATTTACTATGTACCAAAAAATTAGACTAAATATGTATTCATTTTTAAAGTTATTGCCATACGAAGTAGATGTTGTTATTCCTATTTTACAGATGAGAAGACTGGTTCTCAAAGAATCAGGTAACTTGTTCAGGTGACTGAGCTATTAATTAAGATTTCTGGGACCTGAACCCTGGTCTTTATGTAGCAACCAAAGTGAATTAAGTACATATAATGTGCTGGTTGCCCATTGGGAGCTGGGTATAGACAGTGGAGAAAAAAATGGACACAGTCCCTGCCTTAACATTGTGTGACCCAGTGCCCAGGCTGCCTAAGTCTACCTAATCTGATATATGTGGACTTCAACCCTGTATACAATTTGTCTCAAGGCCTATTCTGTGCTGTTTGAAATTTATGGGTTCCCTATTAACCTAGGGCTTCTTTGTCTCTGCCTTAGGTTCTTATGGTCTGATTGGAGAGTCAGGTAGGGTATATGAGGGGACAGTGCACTACATCGGTTAGGAAATACCTTAGTGCTTAAATAGCATCATAGGAATTTGTATAAATTCTGTTGTTTGGAGAAGGAAACAATGTTAGGGTGTGCTTAGATGGAGAGGTCTTGACAGAGAAGAGGTATTAAATAGGGTCATGAGGAATCAAATGGGCTCTGAGAAAGTCTCTTCCTTTCTTTCCTGTTTCTCCCTTTCTTGGCAACACTCTTTCTGTAGTCTGTAGATTTCGTTTCGCCTAAACTTCTTTACAGAGCTCCTGTGGATTAAGTGTGTTTATGGGCGGGAGGGAAATGTGTTGACAGATAAGGGAGGTTCCTCTCATTTCCTTTGCCTGTCTCCAAACCTTGGCCATCATTGAGGCTTTTATTTCCCACTTTGTGTCCTTGAGAGGAGAGCCAGAAAAGATGATTGGATTCAGATTAGGTGACTTCTGTTTCCTTTTCTGGCAGTCTGCTCGGTGCTGCCACCAAGTGACGCCTCCTTTCGAAGGCTATCTGTTCTTCCCAGGTTTTTCTTGCACTATTATTCTGCTGACTGCAGGAAGTTGAATTTCTTTGGTGTAATTTAGAAAGATGCCTCTTTTGTAAGTAGAAAAACTATAATGAACAGAACTATGCAAGAGCAAAACACCCAGGAAAAGTTGTTTCAAAAAAATTTATGTAGATTATTGAGTAAAAACAGTGTCCTTGATGTATGTAATTAATGGCGTTTCTTCTTAAATATGCGTTTACATGTATGCAAGGGTGACAAAGTATACTGGAAATGATCAGATTTGAGTATGAACCATCTGGATTCCTGTCCTGGCTCTGCCATGTAGACCTTTGAGCAGGTAACTTTCTCTCAACATATTTCTTCATCTGTAAAATGGGTCTGATGATACCTACTACATAGAGAATTAAGTGAGCTGTTTGTATAAGGTGCCGGCTTAGTGCTTAGTATGTAGCATGTGGTCAGTAGAAGGAAGCTGATGAAAATATTATACAGTTACCGGGCTCGATAATAACATGGTCTGTAGAAAGTTAACTTTCATGTATGACTGAGATTGCACGTCCCTCTGTAGTCTTATCAGTTATTTTGTGCCCTGGAACAGAGTCTTGGATCTCTTGTAATAAGATATGAATCCTTCAGTTGTGCAGTATTGATAGTCAAGTCCCTGAGCTAGCAGCAGCTGGCTGGGAATTCTATGCAGGGTAATTTAAAACCTACTGGTATAAACCTATCTATTGATTGAGGACCTCTGTTCGGAAAGGATTTCACTTGTTTTTAAAATTTTTTAGCACTTATATTTTGCCTTGCTTCAGAAAATGAAAATCTAAATAAGGATACATAGAACAGAAGGAATCTTTGTTTTTATTTTTTAAAGGTGTGGGGTACAATTTAGGGTACAGAAGAAATCTTAAATTGAATGTCTGACCACAAACAGCTGCAGTGAGGACATGGAGCCAACAGTGAGGATAATAAGCAGTGGGCTAATGTTTACTAATAACTGACATTTATTAAGCGCTGTCATGTGCCAGATATGGTTAAGACAATGTGTGCGTTGTCTCATGTGATCATGACATAGGTGCTATGTAATAAACTCTGAGATTATTCCCATTCTCCAGCTGGGGACCCTGTCTTAGAGAAGTGAAGAAACTTTCCCAAGGTAACTTGACTAGAAAGTGTCAGAGGCAGGGAGGCAGGGTCTAGGTCTGGATTGTATGACTTTAGAGCATACCTCTGAAGCAGTACGCAGTGTTTTTACAATTTTGCAGCAGTATTAATAGTTGCATTTATTGGAGCATAAAGAAAAGAGTGTGAGGATATACCCCACAGTTAACAATTACTGTAGGAGCCTGGTTCCCAAGTGAGGGAGAAGCAACTCATTTTACACTTTAATGAATAAAAAGACAAAAAATATTTAAAAATAGTTCTTTGGTTCTTCTAGTAGAATCATGACTCTCTCTCTCTCTCTCTCTCTCTCTCTATATATATATATATATATATGTATATGTAATATACATATATATACATATTTTTTTTTTCCAGTGGGTGATTGTGGTCTCACTGTCGCCCAGTGCAGTGGCATGCTCACAGCCACCATAGCCTCAACCTGCTGGGCTTAGGCAATCCTTCTACTTCAGCCTTCCACATAGCTGGAACTATAGGCATGTGCCACCATGCCTGGCTAATTTTTAAAATTTATTGTAAACATGGGGTCTTGCCAAGTTGCCCAGGTTGGTCTTGAATCCCTAGACTCAGGCAGTCCTCTCGCCTCCACCTCCCAAGGTGTTGGGCTTATAGCCACTGTGCCTGACCTCATACATACTTTTTAAACTTTTTATTTTGGAAAATATTCAGACCTACAGGAAAATGTAAAAAACCATGCAAAGAATTTTCATGTATGTTTCACCTGGACCCAGTGTTAACTCTTTTTTTTTTTTGAGTTGGAGTCTCACTCTGTCGCCCAGACTGGAGTGCAGGGGCCGCTCCCGGCCACCGCAACCTTGACCTGCTGGGCTCCGGCGATCCTTCCTCCTCAGCCTTCCAAGTAGCCGGAATTACAGGCATGCGCTACCACGCCCGGCTGATTTTATTTATTTATTTATTTATTGTAGAGATGAGGTCTTGCTGCCCAGGTGGGTCTCAAACCCGCGGTCTCAGGCAATCCACTCACCTCAGCCTCCCAAAGGCGTGGGAGCCACCGAGCCCGGCTCTTTTTTTTGTTTTTTAATTTTTTTCTTTTTCTTTTCTGAAGAGACAAGGTCTTACTGTTTTGCCCAGGCTGGTCTCGAACTCCTGGGCTTAAGCAGTCCTCCCACCTTTGCCTCTCAAAGTGTTAGGAGTGCAGATGTGAGCCACCGTGTCCAACCTAACCCAGTGTTAATGCTTTACTACGTTTGCTTTTTCATTCTCTCTATTACTATTATCATTTGAGACTAAGTTGTAGACACAGTGCCCCATTACTCCTAATACTTGTTTCTTAAAAAACAAGGTAATTAATTTATGACATATTACTTCAGGTACCTTGATCAGGATGAAGGTTGATAGACCACTGCTATCTAATCCATGAGCCTTATTCAAATTTTACCTCTTGCCTTGCTAATATCCTTTGCAGCAAAATAAAATTTACCCTGGTCCATGATCCAGTCCAGGAGTACACGTTACATCTGGGTCTCATGTCTGTAGCCTCCCTTGCTCTGGAACAGTTTATCATCAGTCTTTGTCTCTTGGACTTTACAGTGTTGAAGAGTACAGGTCAGTTTATTTTGTACTTTCGGTTTGGGCTTGTTTGATGGTTCCTCCTGGTTAGCTGAAGGTTATGCATTTTTGGCAGGAATGCTACAAAAGTGATGTGTTCTTCTCAGTGCACCGTAATGGAGGCACACTATAGCTCTTTGTTGTCCTACCTGGTGAAAGAGGTGTTTGCCAGGTTTCTTCAGAAAGTTACTTTTTTTTCTTTTCATAATTACTAGATATCTTGTGGGGAGATAATTTGCATCTATGTAAATAAATAGCTTGTTTCTCATCAAACTTATTATGTACAACTTTAGAATCTATTGATGATTCTTCCTTAAAACAATTATTTCTGTGCCAGCTACCAAAGACTGACTTTCTAATTCCACCATTCCTTCTTTCCTTTCTCATTTACCAGTTGGCTCCATATGTTTTTGAAATGTATATCCTATGTCTATTTGTATAGGAGAAGTAAAGTGTATATTTTGATAGTTATTCCTTAAAAGGAACTACTGCAAAGGAAGAAAGAAATGTTAAAAGTTAGTCTTTTAAAGGTGCATTTATATTAATACATTATTTAGGCCAGACTTGGTGGCTCAGCCTGTAATCCCAGCACTTTGGGAGGCCAGGGTGAGTGGATTGCTTGAGCCCGCGGGTTCGAGACCAGCCCTGGCAACTTGGCGAGACCTCGTCTCTACAATAAATTTAAAAATTAGCTGGGCATGTTAGCATGCGCCTGGTGTTCCAGCTACTTGGAAGGCTGAGGTGGAAGGATCACTGGAGCCCAGCAGGTCAATGCTGGCGTGGCTGTGAGTGTCACTGCACTCCAGCCTGTGTGATGGAATGAGATTCCAACTAAAAAAAAAAATTATTTAAGACAACCTAGTAATTTAGTGAACATAAAATAATGTGATAAAGTTTGATTTGGGCACTGAGTTTCCTACCAACTGAAATAAAAATGAAGAGATGATCAGCTATAGATTTTTGTAACTATTATGAAGGGACTATAACTATTCATAACTATTATAAAGGGAGTATAAAAAAGGCAAATGGTAGCAGTAGTCTTCCTGGATTTAGCAGGATAATAAAGGACATTTTGTAGGAAGGAAAAAAACAAAACATGGAAATGGATGACACAGAGAGTGTACTAGTGAGATCCAGATTATTTAGCAGTAAGACAACTCACCAGCTTGGGTTTATGTGCTAAGGGAATTGTCAGACAGCAATGTGAAAAGAAATCTGAAAGCTAGCAGACCCCACTGAGTTATCTTTTAAATAGATGAGGCAGAGGGAGAGTCTGTGACAAGGGCCACAGGAAAGAAACCAGAGAAACTCGATGAAAATGGCTTCAAGTAGAGAATGGGAGGTTAGCCTGGAGGAATCATCTGAGCTACAGCTGTATTTTACGTGGAATTTTGCATAGGGGCAAAGAGGGCACTGTTAAAGATGGCTATCCGTGGTGGACCAAAAAGACGGCCGTGAAATATGGGGAGGAATTTCTTTGTGTGAAGTTTGATGAATAGTAGGAGTCTCTGCTTAGTCTTCCTTAAAAGCTTTGTGGATGCAAATAGCCTTTAGGATTCTTTTGGATGAGGGAAGAGAGTAGGTTCCACAAAAGAGGGTGTTGCAGATGTCCTTAACAGAGGCAGTATTCTGAGATGCAAGTGCACTGGCTGTTCATGAATAAGGCTGAGCAAATTTCCCAAGTGGAGGAGCCCCAAGGTGCCATCTAGAGAAACTGTCTTGCAGCACAGTGGTAGGACACTAGCAGGACTTAGTATCGATTTGTAGGTCAATGGAAGCCATTGAAGGACCTCAGGGAGAGCTGAAACCTGGCGACAGCAGCACTAGGCTCTGATGTAGGTGGTGTGGACTCGGACTAAGGGAAAGTGAAAAAAAGCAAATTTGATGGCATTAGGGAGGAGGATATAGTGGTTTTGGTATTAGTTTTGATATATGAATTTCAAATGGGATGAATTTGATAACTGTTTGGTATTTCAGGCTTTAGGATACAATTTATTGGCTGTGGATAGCCTTGTTAAAAAAAAGATGGCTAAGTTCTTTTTCTGCATGTGCATTTGACTAATTTTGAAGAATGTTTAGAAAAATAGCCATGAAGATATTTTTATCTTTGACTTTTTTTTTTTTGGTCTTTGACTTCTTACTTTGGCTGAGTTCTAAGCGTATGTTCTTTGTGATTTATACACACATCGTGGGAACAACCTTTTTCTTTTTCTTTGTTTTTTTTTTTTTGGAGTAGGAGTCTCACTCTGTCACTCAGGCTGGAGTGCAGTGGCAAGCTCACAGCCACTGCAGCCTTGACCTGCTGAACTCAGGTGATCCTTCTACCTCAGCCTTCCAAGTATCTGGAACTACAGGCACGCGCCGCCTTACCTGGCTAATTTTTTAATTAATTGTAGAGACAAAGTTTTGCCAAGTTGCTCAGGCTGATCTCAAACCCCTGGACTCAGGCAGTCCTCTCAACTCCACCTCCCAAAGTGCTGGGATTACAGGTGTGAGCCACCGCAGCCTGGTGGGAATCTTTTTCGAACACATTTCTGAAGGCTGCTTAATTGAAGTATGTTTGTCAATGATGATTAAAAGATCATTTTGTTTTTATTACAGTAAAAGTGGTGTGCACCTGTTGTATAAACAAGGACATTGTAACAAAAGTTTTGTAATAAAAAACTGAAAATCAGTTTTTTGTTCGTGAATAACTATTTTGTTTATATCCATAGAGAAAGGATGGAGAGAATATTTATGTAACTGATCATGCTATTTTGTCAACTATTGTTTTTAGTTTAAATATGTGTCATGATTTTCTTTCCAATGAATAAATTACATCACTTATAAGATGATTTAAAATAATTTTAATGTAACAGTCTCTTCTATGCATGTTTGGCTATCATTTCTTTATCTATTGCTAACATTTAGGCTGTTTCTAATTTTTTTCTCATATGCATCCTGCATTGAACATCCTTGTACATACATGTTTCTGCCCTCATGTGTGCCTCTGTGCAAAAATTCTGAAAGGTTGAATTGTTGGGTCAGTGTTTGCCAGTCTGCCTGCCTGTCAAGGGTGCATAAGTGTCTCCTTACCTCTCCTCTCCTCGATGTTTCCATTTCTCTTGAGATTTTTCCTTCTGAGTGGGCCAAAGATATCTGTGTGTTGACACAATCCGCACTGGAGAACCTTTCTTCTGCTTCCTGACCTCAGATAAGAGAAATCTCAAGAGGAAATAAATAATTTTATTTTTGTTAATCCCATTTTCCCCTTAAATGATTGATAAAAATTGTCTGAGGTGTATCAAACAGCAGAGGAGATATCTATAAGCAGGAGGAAGTCCTGATACCTCGACAAGGTCTACTTTGAAATGGATTGGAGGAGCTAGGTCTATTTGTTGTTATTTAATCCAGTTATGTTATTTTTTTTCTTTTACAAAATGAGGATAGTATTGATTTGTCTCCCAAGAGAGTTGTGAGGAAAAAGCATAAAAAATGGATTTAGAACATTCTTTTCTTTTTCCAAGTGCTTTCACACTCACGGTAACTTAATAGTGTTAAATTGGAAGATGGCAAATAATGCTGAAGCAACAGTAATTTTGTTTTCATTGGGCAGTGAGGGGTAGATTTGATTCTCTGTATGCTTGTAGCCTAACCTAGAGAAAGTTTTTCAAAAAACACCCTTGTAAAGAAAATGACTGCTAGTAATCTTTCTGATAAGTGAATGGGCAGGTCTCTGGCCAGGATGGCTGAGATCACTTTGGAGACAGCACTGAGGACTTAGGTGGGGAGGACTGAGCTTCCCTCTGTCTGGTGGCTCTGTTCTCAGACACAGTCTTCTCTTCAGTGTTGCACTCGTGTTCACCGTGGCCTCAGCTTATATCTTGCCGTTCCACCTCTAGAGGACTGTGTCTTTCTGTTCCCAGCTTGGAGTAAAACAACCACAAATCCCAAAACAACCCTCCAAAGCCTTGACTCTGTGCACTGTGTCCAGGGAGGCACAGCTGTGCAAGAAATGGTGGCTTCGGTTCATGTCAACAGATGGGGCAAGCAGGATCAGTTCCCCTAAAAGAAGGAGGACTCCACTGGGGGCAAGTGACTTAGGTGTGACCACTGGGGGACTCATGAACTTTGTACTTTAGAGTGCTTGGAGGCCAGAGGGTCTTTTGGGAAGCCTCAGGTGTTGGGGTCACAGGCCTAGGTTTGCGTCCCAGCTCTGTGCTTAATATTGGTTTGATTTGGGCTTGCCATTGAGTCTCCCTTTCCTGTAAGAGGAGACTGGTGCATACTTCAGGGTGGTCAGGAGTGAGAGATCTGAGGTGTGCCCAAGTGTTGCACACACAGTGCTTTGGCATAATATGTGTCTGTGTTTGTACGTAATTTCTTTTGTCTTCTGGTGGTCCTTTATTATTTGGGCTTTTAGCTGTGTCCTCAAGCAAGACCATTTCCATCTTTCCCAGTCCTTTTGAACTGAGGACTTATCTCTAGTGATTATGTAACATTTTGGAATTCTAGTACCAAAATACAGTATTTAATGGGTATAATGCCATTCTTTCTGTATATTAAAAATGTGAAAGCTGAATCATTTAGGTTTTGGTGTATATAGTTATATTCAGCTTTAGCACTTCTGAAAAATTGTTTTAGTGAATTTTATTTATTCTTTAAAAATGTTTTAATTTTAGATGCGGGGGGTACACATGTGTGTTCGTTACATGGACATACTATATAGTGGTGGGAATTGGGTTTCAGGTGACCCATTCCCCAGTTAGTGATCACTGTGTCCCATAGGTGGTTTCCGAGCCCTCCTCCTCCTCCCTGATTGGCTTCCCCCGTGTCTCTTGTTATGTCTATCATTGTGACTCTTCAGCTCCCACACGTGAGTGAGCACATGCAGTGTTGGTTTCTGTTTCTGCGTCAGTTTCCTCAGGATGATGATCTCCAGCTCCATCCATGTTGCCGCAAAGGACATTCTTTCTTTCTTTTTTTTTGGCTCTGTAGTATTCCGTGGTATATTCATGTATACCACATTTTCATCATCCTCTGTTTGGCTGATAGGCATTTAGATTGATTCCACATCTTTGCAATTGTGAAATGTGCTTCAGTGAACATGCAGGTGTCTTTGTCACATAATGACCTCTGTTCCTTAGGCTAGATACCTAGTATCAAATGGTAGATCCACCTTTAGTTCTTTGAGCAATCTCCGTACCACTTTCCAAAGAGGTTGTACTAATTTACACTCCCGCCAACAGTGTATGAGCGTGCTTTTTTCTCTGCATCCACATCAGCATCTATTGTTTTTTTCATTTTTTTAATAATGGCCCTTCTGACTGGTGTGAGGTGGTATCTCATTGTGGTTTTAATTTGCATTTCCCTGATGATGAGTGATATTGAGCTGTTTTTCGAATGCTTGTTGGCCATTTGTATATCTTCTTTTGAGAGGTGTCTGTTCGTGTCTTTTGCCCACTTTTTAATGGGATTCTTTGCTTCTTTCTTGCTGATTTATTTGAGTTCTGGATATTAGTCCTTTGTCAGATGCATAGTTTGTATCTTCTTTCATTCTGCAGTTTGCCTATTTGCTCTGCTGATTATTTCTTTTGCTGTGCAGAAGCTTTTTAGTTTAATTAAGTCTCGCTTATTTATTTTTGTTTTAGTTGCATTTAGCTGCAGCGTTTTAAATGTACATCCACTGCATACCTATCCTGTTTCAAACCATTCCAGAGAATCTTGTTGTGATTAAGGAATGGGATTAAAACTAGTGAAGTTGAGCCTCTTGTGTTTATTCATCACTTATAGTTTAAGAGCCAGTTTGGGCCCTTCTGCTACAGGTCCTAAATGGAGTCGTCTTAAAAGTCAAATGAGAAGGGCAGGGGGTACGTTAAGGAAATTAAGAGGAGGATATGGTAGGGGGAATAGGAAAGAGAGAGCTTCAGGCCCAATTTCCAGCCCTCCTCTGGATCCGGGCCACCTCCCTGTTCTCAGGGGTAGGGGCTGCCCTCACTCTTTCCTTCAGGTTCAGATCTTTTCTCTAATGGCCAGATCTTTCCTGCTCCAAGAGAGTTTATTTTAGCCAGGATCAGCTGACTTGCCTAGTCATCCTACTTTGAGAGAAGTATGTTCAGAGCAGGTGGGAGAAAGCCAGTGCTCTTCATGTGTTGCGTGGGGCTGACTGTGTGCTGCCAACCCAGTCCTCAGGTCTTCAACGTGCTGCTCTTCATATAGAGCGAATGAGGAGGATTTAGACCTACAGAGCCCAGAAGGACAGTTGGATGGGGCACAGTGCAACACATGCATACACACTGAGAACAGGTGCCAATAGGTGGGCTTAAAAAAAGTTTGTATTGAGCATTGTTTAGTCCAAGAAAACCTTATGTGCATGTGTAGAGAAGAATCTGGTATGGCACATGCTGAACTATTAGTAGCATATTTTTTAAGGGGGGTGTTGAGGATTATAGAATTACTGCTTTATAAATTTATCATTGTTGTAAATTTAAAAAAGAATAACTAGGATTAAAACTTTTTTTTTAACCATAGGGTTCTCAGAAATGTTGAAATATTCAAGTCAGCTTTATTTGTATAGGTCTGTCTATGTTGGTTTACTCTCCGCTCAGGTCTCTTTAACTAAAAGGAGCAAATGGAGTGGTCAGGTTGAATGCGGCAGAATAGAAGCCATCTAGAAGTCACCATCTTTTTCCAGAAGTAGCTTCCCCCTCCCCCACCATCTCCAACACTAGGTATACTGCCCTGTTTGGGGCAGGGGATGCACTCCTGAAAATGGGAACACTGGCGGAGGAGATCTAATGTATTTAGTCTCTGTGGAGTTGTGTTCTAAATCTTACTTGGCAATTGCTTTCCTTGCCTTCCTATCCTCCGAAATCATGACCTACCTCCGGCTGTTCCAGGCATTGTTTTTTGTAACTTGCCAGCAAATGCCCCCAAGCTGCAAAGATGTTTAGGAAGCACATTGCAATGTTGAGGCTTCCACTATTAATTCCTAGTGAGTGCTTTTCTTTCCTCTCTTTTTCTTTGAAGGCGACTCCAGCTCTGTAAAATAGGCAATTTACAATGGAAAAGTTAGGAGCCTGGCATCTGGGCTTTTAACTGGTCTTGGCTTCCAGGATGGTGCCTTGTTGCTGCATCCTCTGAAGGGGGCAGACACTGTGTCCTCACACGGTGGAAGGGTAGAAGGGCAGAAAAGGGCCTGGCTAGTTCCTTCTGCACTTCTATCCAGTTGCTGATACCACACATGAGGGCTCTGCCCTCATGACTTAGTCACGGCCTGAAGGCCTCATCTCTTGATGCTGTCACATTGGGGTTTGAGTTCCAACACGAATTTTGAGGGGACACAAATGTCCAAACCATAGCAGTCAAGAATAAAAGAGAATACAAATGAGCAAGATTAGGAAGGGACTTGGGTGGGGAGATAATAGCTTAATAGGTACTATATGGGTCCTTTGTGAAAAAGGAAGGTAACTTTGAGTGAAGTCAAAAGTGAATTTGAAGTGTTGACTTTGCATATTTTGCCAAAATGAATCAATGATGGTGGAGATTATGGAAAAGACCATCATGAAGATAGTCACCATGTATGTATTTGACCTCCTGCTATGTGTTAGGCTTTTATGTATGCCTTGTTCAGTCTTACCACAATTCCTAACGGTTAGCTGGCTCTGGGACTCCTTCAGGTTAAGTAATACTCCCTAGGGCACATTGTTAGCATTTGACTGGAATTTGAATGGAAATCTGTAGACCCTCAAAACCATCAGATCCCTCATTAAGCCTCTGACTAATATGTATAACTTTGCTCTGTAATCACATTGTTTAGAGAGTATGGTAAGAAAAATAAAAGAAAACTTGGATTTTCTGTTGGACTAATAGTAATGGGTTGTGAGTTTAAATTTTCAATAGAGGAATTTTTTTTAAAAAGTTCTGAAGTTGCTTGGTAGAGCAGCATCACAGTGACTGGGTACTGACTTATCCACAGTAGGAAAATAAGAAAAACATCTTTTAAGATGTAAGGATTTCAGATAAACTAGCACTATTCTAACAGCCAGATGAATACTTCTGACCACCTTAGAACCAGTTTAGGAAGAAAACATGTATTTATTTCTTACTCAAGAACAAAAGGGCCTTTTGAGAGAGAGAGAAACGATTCTAGGTACTGTATAATAGCTTTTGAGATCCTGTGCTCTGCGGAATGACCTTTATGAGACGCTGGGCTGCCTGTGAAGAGTCTAAATTAGAAATTCAAGGTCAGCTATATAAGATGGCTATTACCAAAGTGACACACAGGTAAACAAAATGAATCTTCCCGCCTCACGTTTTTGGTGTTAGAGGTCAGGAGAGGGTTCTGATTGCACATTTAAGATAGGAGAGAATGCTTTTTAACTGATTGAGGGCATGGCCTTTAATTTCTAAGTGGTTTAAAGAATGTATGTCTCATTGTTTGTTCATTCCAAAGTCCTAATGATATGGCTGATATTTTTTCTCAGACAGGAATGTGGCTTTTGGCAGTGACTGCATCACAATGGCTTGAAAATAACCAAGTCCTTTGAAACCAAATTGTGTGGTCCCTGTGCATGTGTTGTGTGTCCAAGAATGAAATATGTGCATGATGATTAAAAATCACTTGAAATAGGAAATAGTGACTTTCAAGGTGGGAAATTCTTAAATATCCATCATTATGAGAATATAAGAGAAACGTGTGCATTGCTATGCATTTCTCCAGGTGATGGGGTACTCTGCAGCAAGTCTAGTTTATAACTAGTTTTCAGTGACATGGGGAAGTGCTAATGGAATAATGTAAAATGAAAAAGACAAATGCAGAATTTATATACAGCAAGACCTCAATTATGTAGAAAAATGATTTGGAAGAAATATGTGAAAATGTATTAATTTAACTGACGAAATTATCAGTCAGTTCCCTATCTTTCTGCATTTTCTGATTTCCCCCCACAATAGGCTTATATTGTTATTATTATTTTTACTGGACAGACTTGTCTTTATTGGCAGCCTGGTCGAGCTTCACAGGCTTGTAGGTGATGGAGAACTCGCCCAGGTAGAGGCCGATCATCTCCGGCTTGATCTCCACCTGGTTGAAGGTCTCCCGTGGTACCCGCCCACCATGCCGGCCCCCTTCTCAGGCAGGACGATCCTGTCGCACAGGCGTGTCTTCACCCCCTCGGGCTTCTCCATGGGGCGCGCCTCCTGCTCGGCCTTGCGCCGGTGCTGCTTTCCCCGCAGACCTTGGTTCCGCCGCCGCCGCCGCGCGCTGTCCCGCTGCGTCGGGTGCTCGTCGGACACGTCCGGCCGCTGGTCCAGGTCCACCCCGCGGTAGGTGAGCTTGCCGAAGGTCTCCTTCTGCTCCACTTCTGCCGTCTCGCCGGCTCATCGGAAAGCATATTATTTTTATAAACAACTGTAAAATATTTATTTTACAACTGCTTTTGAGAAGATATTTGTCATGATATGATAGGAATGTTACATATCTATGCTGTCTCCTACGTGAAGAAATAAATGGAAGTTGGATTTGTGGCAAAAAGCAATCCCTTTGTTTGACTTTATTTTGTTATAAAGATGTGGGATACACGTCAGGATTAGGTACATAAATAATGTATGTGCAGGTGAAGTTTGGTCCCCCAGCCGGTCCTCACTTCCGCTTTGTGTTGTCACGCGCCCCCTTCCTCCCCTGGCGGTGTCCTGCGACTGCTGCTCGCTCCCTTGAAAGCAATGTCTTTGTTAGGTGTACAGTTGCATTTCTGAAATTAAGGACGAACACTGGTAGCTTACAATGATTCCTTAATTTTTCTCTTGGAATCACAAGAAAGTAATTTTTTATGTGTAACATATGGGCAATAACCAAGCAATACTGCAGTTAGATCAGGGATCCGCTAAGTGTATTCTACTGTGTCAGCCCCACTTTTTTCCCATAAATTTCATCTGGTTGCTCTAAAAAGATGAAAATAAAAATCTGTAGAAAATCTGTTACTACATGTGATACACGAACTGTTTTGATAAGTTTTGCCGGCAAAGTGAGCAAACATTGGTATGAATTTAGCTTATTTCAGTGACTTCATTTACTACTTTTTACATTTAGGGTTTTTTTTCTGAGGGGGTGGTAATTGCTGTAGATTTTCTTTTTTGTTGTTTTTGCCTCAGAATTTTGAGATAAAGGATTGTGAAATATGCCATGGCCAAATGTTCAGAGTTGATTAGCAATGCAGTCAGAGTAAGCCAAATCTGGTGAGTTGGTTTGACTTCTGCTTTATAGTAGAAGGATTAATCCGAGAGGGAAATGCTTATTTATCTTCCTCAAAGCATAATGGCATGTATGGAGTTGAAGCATTTTCTTTTTATATGACAGACCTCGTAGAATGGAGATCCTTTGACTTGAGAATAAATGTCTTGCATCTTCCTCTCCCCTTCACTAACAAAATTACCTTAAGGAATTATAATTGCATTAGTGATCACTAGGGTCTGGGACGTGGAGGGAATGGGGAGTGGCTGCTTATGGGTAACAGGTTTTTTTGAGGTGATGAAGATACTCTGGAATTAAATAGTGATGATAACTGCACTGCCTGTATATATACTGTAAATTATTGAATTGCGCACTTTAAAAGGATGAATTTTATGATATGCAAATATATCTCAATTTTCAACAAAGGAGCTAGAAAAAGAAAAGGGATTTCATTTGTGAAGTAATCCTATACATGTGAGAAAGCAAGTTCCAGATCCCACCAACACCTTCAAGTCCTCTGAAAAAGTAAATTACAGGGCTGGGCTCCGGTGGCTCAGCCTGTAATCCCAGCACTTGGGAGGCTGAGGCTAATGGACTGCCTGAGCCTGTGGGTTCAAGACCAGCCCAGGCAACTTGGCGAGACCTTATCTCTACAATAAATCAAAAATTAGCCGGCCATGGTAGTGCCTACCTGTAGTTCCGGCTACTTGGAAGGCTGAGGTGGAAGGATCACCTGAGCACAGCAGGTCAACGCTGGGGTGGCTGTGAGTGTGCCACTGCACTCCAGCCTGGGCAACAGAGTGAGACTCCAACTCAAAAAAAAAAAAAAAAAAAGTAAATTACAGAGAAACCGAGTTCTGGGAAAATGCAAAATTTTCATAGGCATTTGACATGAGAGTAAAAACTCAACGATTAAATGACCAATCTCACGTCTAAAATGTTATGAAGTGATAATGGAAGGACATGGACGTGGGTAATACTGTCTTAAACCTGAAAATGAAACAAGCACGTGTTAGATACCAACAAATAACCAAAAGAAGAACGAGGGAGGGGAAATACTTGAGTTTTGGATTCACAGAGTAAAGCTTTTGTGTTTGTGTTTTTGAGAAGCAGTTGCTTTATTATAGTTTTTTTCCTCTTAAAAATTGTTTAATTACAAATGCAAACATAAAGCAATAACAATAACCAGAAAAACTCACACACATTTTGAACCATATGAGAGATTTACCTAAAAGAGAGATTATTTTTCCCTCCTTGACTTGAAAACTTTTTTTAATATTAGAGTTATGAGGTCCAAGTGGGGATTTTCTACGTAAGTAGGTTGCATGCCGGTGAAGTTTGGGCTTCTAACTGTCCCTCTCTCCCCTGATAACGGACAGGTGCCAAGTGGTTGCCACTTACCCCCTTCCCTCCTTCTTTGTTTCTGTGGAAGTACATTTAGTCTGATGGTGTCCAGATGCACCGAAGTTAATGCGAAGGCCATGATTTTGTTTGATACATAAAAAATAAGTAAAAGGAAGAGCTGTCGCACTTTTTGAATGTTTAGTCATATGCCAGCTCTTGTGATAATTGGTTTTAATATTTTATACACTAAATTAACTATAAGAACTGTATTTTCAACTTAATTTTATTTAATTTTAATTTAATTTTGAGTTGTGGTCTCACTCTGTCATCCAGGCTGGAATGCAGTGGCAAGATCATGGCTCAGCACAGCCTCGAACCCCTGGGCTCAGGTGATTCTTCCGCCTCAGCCTTCTGCGTAGCTGTGACTGCAGGTGTGCACCAACACACCCTGCTAATTTTTTAAATTTTTTGTAAAGATGAGGTCTGATTATGTTGCTTAGGTTGGTTTCAAACTCCTAGGCTCAAGCAATTCTCTTGCCTTGGCCTGGCCAATGTACTGAGATTACAGGCATGAGCCACCACCATGCCTGGCCTCAACCTCATTTTAAGTTTGGGGAAGCTAAAATTAGACATTATCCCCATGCCCCCCCAAACATTATATGTGTGAATCCCTTTGTAAGAAGTTCCCAGAGACAAGTGACGGGAAATAACTTGCCTAGTATATATCACATTAGAATTACATTGTAGGTGCTGTCCTAATTAGCCTGTTTGTTGTTTTGTTCTACTCATGTAAAAAAGTTAGCAGGATATGTTTTCTTATTAAAATGTGGTCCTTTCTGTGATCCCGTGGTATTCCTTTCAATGTATTATGATTTACCTAATTTGTCTGCTCTTGATAGAGATTTAGGTCATTTGCAAAATTTTGCCTAACTACATTGCGATGATTATCCCATGTATAAGAATTGTATCTTTTTCCTCAACCTTTTGTATGGCTTTTTTCAAACATACATGAGAGTTGATCCTCTGAATCCTCGCATGCTTAGCATCCAGCCTCAACAGTTGTTAGCATTCTACTGTTCTTGTTTTATCTGTCTTCCCTCCACCCCCCTCTACCTTCATTCCCCCTGGAGCAGTTTAAAGCACAGTCCACATGTCCTATCATTTTACTTGTAAATTTTTAATTAAAATTTAAAAAATTTATTTTAATTTTTTTGTAGAGGTGAGGTTTTGCTCTGTTGCCCAGGCTGTCTCAAACTCCTGAACTCAAGCAACCTGCCTGCCTTGGCCTCCCAAAGTGCTGGTGTTACAGGCGGGAGCCACCGTGACAGGACTTTACTTGTAAATACTTTAGTTTGTATCGGTAATAAGGTCTTAAAAATAACTGCAGTACCATTATCACACCTAACAAAATTACTACCAGCTCCTTAATATCATCTAATAATTAGTCTATGTTCAGTTATACTCAGTTGTCTCAAAAATAGGACAGTTTTCTAATTCTCTTATTCTTTAGTTCTATTATTAGCTGTGATTCTTCTATAAAGAAGAACTTTGTGTCATCAGCTTGTTGGTGACTTTGAAATACATTCTGTGTAGGAAAGTAATTTTGTCTTCCTTATTCTTCCCTTGGATTTTCAGAACATAAGTTAGTACCTACCAGTCTCCAGAGGTGACCGAAGGGAGTCTTTTAGTATTAATACAACTCGTGAATTTAAACATCCTTCGTGTTCTATTCTGTTTGAGCATCTTCTTGATGTCTCATATTTGACTAGTTGGAGCCCTTTCAAATCATGTCAGAAGGGCACAGAGCCCATTTGAAAAAGCCATTTCCCAGGAAAGGGAATTGGGGTTCCTTGGAGAGATGGCTGATTGTATCTCTAAGCACCAAGTGCCCAGATTGATAAGCCTGGGACATCTTGTCAGACTTGAAAGCAAGGAAACACTTTGTCTGGTTTCAGATCCAGATCCCTTTTTTGTGTAAGTCCTCCCCAGTAGATTATGAGCTTCTGGAGGGCAGGGACTTCGTTTTTGTGGGGTTTTTTTTGGTTTTTTGAGTTGGAGTCTCACTCTGTCGCCCAGACTGGAGTTCAGTGGCCGCTCCCGGCCACCGCAACCTCGGCGATCCTTCCGCCTCAGCCTTCCAAGTAGCTAGAATTACAGGCATGTGCTACCACGCCCGGCAGATTTTTTGATTTATTGTAGAGATGAGGTCTCGCTGCCCAGGCGGGTCTTGAACTCACGGGCTCAGACAATCCACTCACCTCAGCCTCCCAAAGGCGCAGGATTACAGGCTGAGCCACTGAGCCCACCTAGGGACTTTGTTTTGATTTTGAAATCCCATAACCCAGATCTGTCCCTGCTGGAGCTTCCTGCATATTATACCTCCCACCCTTCCCATCCTGATATAAAACAAACTTAATTGGTCCCAAATGAGATGTTTTCTCAGGGACTTTTAAAAAGGACTAATTTTCTCTGTCTTAACGACTATAATAGTTTCACCAGTGATTTCCTAAGACTTGTTAGTGACTTTCTGATAGTTAATTTTTTTGGTGAACTTGGGAGTCCAGTCTTATGACTTTCTATCTTGTTGCCCTTTAGCAAGTACAAATAAAAGTAGTGGTGAGTATTTGACCATGTTTAGATTATAGATTTTGTAGTTAAGGCAAACTATAGGCTCAGATAATACACTGGGTCATGCAGTTTGGTAAAGGAAAGCGATTGACAGTAGTATGTGTACTCACACTGTTGTATTGTTTCTTTCTGTCTCTTTTTCTCTTCTATGGGGTAGTCAGTGTTTCATGTGTGATTTAGTGCTAATTCTCACAAGTTTTGATCTCTCATTGAATCTTGTTTTCTTTAAATTGGGGTCTCACTCTGTTGCTCGGGCTGAAGTGCAGTGGCACAATCTTGGCTCACTACAGGACTCAGGCTATCCTTCTACCTTAGCTTGCTGAGTAGCTGGGACTACAGGTGTGTACCAACCACCACACATGGCTAGTTTTTTTACTTTTATAGAGACGAGGTCTCACTATGTTGCCTAGGCTGGTCTCGAACACCTGGGCTGAAGCAAACCTCCCTCTTCTGCCTCCTAAAGTGCTGGGATTACAAGTATGAGTCATGCCCAGCCTGAATCTTTACTGACCTTCAGACCAAAACAGATTCTCCTTTTATATCCCTTCAAAGCTTTCCCTTGTAACAGTTACCTTGGCTTAATTTGTATTGTAATTATTTGATTAACGTCTGTATGTCTCATCACCCCCATGACTACCTCTTTTTTTTTTTTTAGTGGTTGGGGTCTCACTCTGTTACCCAGGCTAGAGTGCAGTGGCACAATCAAGGCATAGCACAACCTTAAACCTCCTGGGCTTAGGTGATCCTTCTGCCTTAGCATTTGGAGTAACTGGGACTACAGGCCTGTACCAGCTATCAGGCCTGGCTGAATTTTTTTGATTTTTTTTTTTTTTTTTTTTTGTAGAGATGAGATCTTGCTATATTGCCCAGGCTGGTTTCGAACTCCTGGGTCCAAGCAATCTTCCTGCCTTGGCCTCCCAAAGTACTGGGATTACAAGTGTGAGCCACTGTCCCTGGCCCCCATTGGCATTTTTGTGGTTTAAGGATCTTCCCTCTCTTTTAAAATTGAGATACCTATACATTCTCATGCAGTTGTAAGAAATAATACAGAGAAAGGCTGGGCATGGTGGCTCACACCTATAATCCTAGCACTTTGGGAGGACAAGGCGAGAGGATTGCCTGAGCCCGGGGGTTTGAGACCAGTCTGGGCAACTTGGTGAGACCTCGTCTCTACAATAAATCAAAAAAACTAGCCAGGCATGGTGGCGCGTGCCTGTAGTTGCAGCTCCTTGGAAGGCCGAGGCGAAAGATTCTGAGCACAGCAGGGGGAGGCTGTGGTGGCTGTGAGTGTGCCCCTGACTCTGGCCTGGGCAACAGAGAGAGACTCCAACTCAAAAAAAAAAGCCAAACAAACAAAAAAACAAAGTAATATAGAGAGATTCCTTTTACAAATACCCAGTTTTCCAAAATGGTGATATTATCACAACTAGGATATTGACACTGATATAAGTCGACAGTCTTACTCATGTTTATCCAGTTTTATTTGTACTTGTAGTGTGTGTCCATTGAATTTTGTTCTGAATACTTTCTGTTTCAACATTTTAGATTTGGAGTGATGGGGTAATAGGAACAAATATCACATTTAATAGAAAATAATTAATTTATAGATTAATAAGCATTTTGATCTCTTTTCTTTTAATTCTGGTGAATTTGGCCCATGATACTTTTGGGCCAAATAGTACAATAGCATTGTCTAACAGATGTTTTAAAGAACAGAGAACTAATTTATTAGCATATACATTCCTGGCACATCAAGAACACTTTAAAAAGGACTTTAATTAGTCTTGAAAACTATGTCATAACCTTATTCTATTGTCACTTTGTTTACATGGGTCCCTTGCTTAGAACACTATGTTTTCATGAACACTGTGGAGTGATTTTAGTCCGGCTGTGGATAAGTGGGACCTGATCTAGATGTAATACCTTTTCCTCTTCTAATTAGATGAAGATGGTGGATGAACCTTAGAGGTTTGAGATGACAAAGCTTCCTTCCTTTCTTTGTTTTTGTTTAGGTTTGAGGTATGAACAGCCACCATCAGTGGAAGTTTGGGGTTAATTTTTAACTCTGTATGTCTCTAATGTTCCCTTTTTGGTTCAGCTGTGTGATCAGTGTTGCCTGAGGTGGCCTTTTCTCTGCTTTTTTTTCTGTATTTCTTGTTTAATCTGCTTTGTCACTAATAAATAAATCCTTGTGACAATATCCTCTCTTACGGTTGTGTCCTAATTCAGTATAATCTTATGAGAGGGACTAGCTCTGAGGTGAATTTGTCGAACTGGTCCCTGTAAGGCCATCCAGACCCATGGGCAACTTTCATTGCTCATGAGGATGTAGTGGGGAGGAGCAGGACAGTGGGAGGGGACCCCTGGAAGTCAGCCAAGAATATTCCTTGTTTCCTCTCTATCCAGTAAAACTGGAAAATGAATTTTAGTTGGATGAATGTCTTGACATCCATCCTAAGCTTTGTTAGTAACTGAAGAACTTGATTTAAAATTGTGATTTTTGCTCGTACAACTTCCAGTCGACAAATCATGATGTTCCAGTGAAGGCAATCTAGAGATACATAGTTTTTACATTTTAGAAGAAATATTGATACAGTTCCTACCACTCCCCGCTCCCCTTTTGAAGGTAGAAGCTAGTCTTCCTGATTATACTTAACTTGTGTGCGCTGCGTGTTAGAGGGTGCGTGGCAGACTGGAAGCCCCATGAATCATTAAGAGCTCATTAGATTCTGTCTGCAGCTGCTAGAAGATGTACAGTCAGGCGTGTGGGACTCCACCATTTTGCTCAAATGCTCAGCATCCATGATTTTAGCCACAGAGCTATTTTTCACTTTGAGAAGAGAGACCTTTTTAGTCAAGAGAAGATTGCCTTTATCATTAAGAAACAATGTCCTGCTGAGTGGTGCACTGAATTCTCGTTCACATTTTGGGTATACTCCTTCCTCCTGCCACAGTAGTAGCCTCCAGTGAAAAGGAAGCACAGTTTTTACTTTCTTTCTTCCTTTTTTTTAAAAAAAATTATTTTAAAGATGTGGGGTGCAGTTCAGGATTAGGTAGACAAGTGGTCATCATGCAGGTAAAGTTTGGGCCTCCCTTTGGTCTCACTTTGCCTGGTTTGAGATCAGGTACCTTTATTGATTGTATGTGTCCCTCCTTACTCCCCAGTTTTTACTTTCTTAATAATATTTGACTGGTGCGGTGGCTCATATCTCTAATCCCAGCACTTTGGGAGACCGAGGCAGGAGGCTTGCTTGAGCCCAGGAGTCAAGACCAGCCTAGGCAACATAGTGAGATCTAGTATCTACAAAAAAATGAAAAATCAGCTGGGTATGGTGGTGAGTGCCTGTAGTCCTTGTACTCTGGAGCCTGAAGTGGGAAGACTGCTTGAGCTCAGGAGTTTGAGGCTGCAGTGAGCCAGAATCATGCCACCGCACTCTAGCCTGGGTGACATAGTGAGACCCTAACTCAAAAAACAAACAAACAAACAAACAAACAAACAAACAAACGAAAATGAGATTGTGCCAACTGGCCATTGTGTCTGGAGGGTAAGAGAAAGGGAAAGAGAGGGAGAGAGGAAATATGCTAGAGGCTTTTGGGAAAACAATTAATGTATTATTAGTGATATTTAGACATTTGGGTGACTTTTTTTTATCTTTTGCCCTTAAAACTGAAACTAAAATAGCACCTGTGAGATTCATGTTTATCCTCATTTTGCAGATAAGGAAACTGAGACATATAGAGGAAATAATTAGCCCGAAGTTGTGTAACTGGTAAGTGGCAGAGTCTAGGTCCAGAGTCCACACTGTTAACCACCATGTGATAATGTCACATCGACAACTTAAAAACAGGGTTGGCCGTGGTGAGCCTCCAGTACATACGGCATTCCAAATCATCTTTTAAAATCATAAATTGGATTGTTTCCTTTTTCAGCCTAACCCTCTCCATTGCCTTCCTATTAGACTTAGAATAATTTTTACCCTAACAGGGTAAATGACCTTGTGCCTGTGACCTGGCCTTTCTGTTGCTAGAATGTGCTTTAGAGGTCTTTCTAATGTCTGGTTGGCTTTCCCCCAGATCTTTATGTTATGTGCTACATCTTATCTTTTGGGTCTCAGCTTAAACTCACCTTTTAGAAGCCTTCCCTGACCTCTGTAGCTCAAATAGTCTCTTTCTCTCTATCTGAAATTCCCTCTGCTTAAATGTAAGATTCCAGATAGCAGAGACCTTGCCTGTGTTGGTTAACTGTAGAATCTCTGTTGCCTGAAACAGTGCTTGGGACAATGGCCACTCAAAACATATTTGAGTAAGTGAGCATACTGAGGATTTGAACATTGTTGTCTCTGGAGAGCCCATGGCTTTCCTGAGCCCAGTCTTTTGGAACCCTCTGGTTTAAAGGATGTCTGACCCCAGCTCAGGATAGCCGGAGTCTACCTTATCAACTCTATTCCTCCAAACTCTGCCGTCTCCCAAAGTAAAACTTGTGGGGAGAGTTGATTTCCTCCAGTGTGCCGGCAGCAAGTGAAGGTGGAAGACGATCAAGGATCTGAATGTTAACACAGGCCTCCTGTCATTTGTTGCTGTGCCTCGTAGGAACCTAGAAAGCAGCTCTTGGGCTTCAGGTCAGCACAGTGGCTAATTTGCGGTGGTGGCCTTGAAACATCAAGAAAGGCTAAATTCTAGAATATTCTCTATAATAGACATGTCTAGTACATTTTAAGAGTTTTGGGTTAAAGAATGGGAACTTCAGACATTTGTAACAGTCCTCAGCTACTTGGAAAAACCTATCTCCAGGTAGACTCATCCCTTCTCGCAGCTGTGAATCTGTGACTTGCTTAGTGCTGGGCTGTCTTTGCTAAAGCTGTGTTATGGTTATTAAAGAAATGTTTCTTGCATTTGTTCTTTGGCCTGTCTAGAATACAAGTTCCTTTTCTGAAATCAAAGGCACTTTGAGTTTTCTGAAGGTCATTTGTTGTTTAATTGACCTATCTCAATACAAGGGCCAGGAGGCTCTGAAGGCCACCTCCCACCTCTATCAAGTGCACTGGTCACAGTTGCCCTCAGGGTTCCAAGAGGGTGGGGAGCTGGGCCTCCTTGGCCCTGCTTGGGGGACACAAATGTCTCTGAACTCCGAATTGTTCTGAACTGACTCTGGCTGGGCTTTGCAAACTACCCCTGTCCTTCACAGATTTGACTGTGAGCCCAAGGGCACCAGTATACATCTGCCTGAAGTCTTAGACTTGTGGATGAAGCTCTCTCTTCTGTACTGGGCTTCGTTCCCTCTTGACTTGCAGTGAAAATTTTAATATTAGGAGAAGATTAGGTAGCAGTTTGCATATGAGGTACTGGATACTCTCATGACATCCTGAAAGTCTATAAGCCCTTAATCTTTCTCTGTTTCATGGGTGTAAAAACATGCAAGTCTTAGAAGTTCACCACTTCACCAAAAGTTTACCACTCTACCAACCCCATCTCGGAGGACAAAAGTAGTCACATAAAGGAAGGAAGAGACATCATAACTTCTTAGCGAAGATAAAGCACTGAACTCTGGTATTGTGTGGGGCTCCAGAGATATTTCTTTTCTTTCCTAGCACCTCTTTGTAGTCCAGAGTTCTCTTTGGGTTTCATGGCTTAACCATGGCATAATGAGAGAATAATTATTTGCCCATTTCACATTTTCTTCTTTCGAGAAGGTAAAATGTGCTGGGTAGTTAAGAAGAGAAAAACGATACTTCCTGCCTTCAAATTAGTGATTCTAGCAGGCTAAATGTGGTTCGCATAAGAGGACCTCATGTTTTATGTTACAGCAAACCAGTTAAAAGATGCAAACAGTGTCAACTCCAGGCTTCCCTTCTGTGGGATTCGACTAGCAAAAGCTCCTGGAAGTGGTGGCCCTGGAGCTGGATCTTAAAAGATAGACAGGATTTGGGCAGGTCGAAGTAAACTTTCCAGGTGGAAACCATGCCTGAGCGAAGCTGAAGCAGGTTGGAAGCCTCTCCTTTGGGTCCTGTGTGGTGAAGCCCTGGGGTCCCGCTCAGCCCTTCACACGCAGCTCCAGGAGGACAGGGCTGTTTTGTTCAGCCTGTAAGCTGAGCACTCAGGACAGTGCCTGCCCACAGCCAGGCTTGAGCATTTGGTCAGTGAATGGAAGAAGCTGTGGGTAATGAAAATTGCTGACATTTACCAACAGTTCTATGTACCGGGCCTGTGCTGAGCTCTGTTAGGCAAGTTATTTCCCTTCATGCGCACAACCATCTTGTTTGTTGCTGTCGAAATTCCTCTTTAATAGGTGAAGGTAAATGGTAGAACTGGCACCTGAAACTGGGCTACCTGGGTTCAGAACCCAAACTCTTCTGAACTGTGCTTCCTGGGAAGAGATTGGTGCCCCACCTCAGAGGGCATGAAGGCCATGCCAGGGCAGTTAAGCTGTTTTGTAAGCAGGCTGTGAGTGTTCATCAAAGGCTTTGAGTAAGTTCTTAGAGTGTTCCAAATTGTACTTTGGAAAGTCAAAAAAAATTGTGGTGGCATTGCAGCTGACTTGGGGATGAATCGGGGGTTCCTAGAAAATAGTTCAGTGAGCTGAGAGGTTATGAGATTGGGGGTGGATTATTAGACTTTTAGGGGAACTTGTTGGGTAATAGCTTGAGTGTATAGCATTGGAATGTAGTTGCTATCAAAACTACTAGTGGCATCAGAAAGTAATTTAAGCTTGAGCTTGTGCTTTGGACACAGTAAATCCTCAATAAAATGGATTGATCTTGTTTTGGGATGTTGAGTCTCCCTGACCTAAGGAAGTCCTGTCTGTAGACACTTGAGGCATTATACTTATAAATTACACCTCTTCAAAAGCTCTCCACCATAGTTCACTTGAAAACAGATCCTTTCAAGAAAGAGAGAGGCCCAGGTCATTTCCACCAATTGCTTGCATTTTATACACTTGTACTTTTGATAGAAAGTGTAATGCGACCCAAAGCATATTCCAAAGCAATATAATTGTGTTGTTCATGAAGTAATTCTAGGATTTGTGAAGGTGGGAATTCACATGACACACCTGGCGTGTGATCTAACTGAGTCCAAGAAATGCAGTGCACTTGGAGGTCTGGTCAGTGGCCCCTCGATGTCCTCCACGTCTTTCTTCTTGGACGCCAACAGCCACCCGCTCTTGGGGAAGGACTTGGAAGCAGTTGCTTCAGAGGCACTTGCATAGTTTGTGGGGTGGTCACTTGGATCAAAGCGGTGACATGTGAGGAGGGTGCTGAGCTCCATTAATAGGACTCCCAGCTGCCAGTCTCAGGGCCTGGGGCCGGCTCCCGCTGCATGCCTGTTTTGACCTTCCCTGAACCAGCCCTGCAGGGATGCTCGCCGTGCTTTTTGGCGTCTTCTCCTCAGAAGAGAGAGATCCCAAGCCTCTTGTTTGGTCTCTTCCCTGTGGAGGGTTAACGGCAAACTGCCCCAGAAAGGGAAAGGACTTAGACAAGTTGTAGACTCTCCCTACTTGTGTTGTGTGTTCTGGCTCTCAGTGCTCCCGGCATCTAGATTGTGCAGATCTGCTGGTCATGCCTGGTGAGCTTTGATTTGAGTTACTAAGTCAGGGCATGGCCCAAGTTGGAGCAGCCTCCTGAAAAAAGGCTCTGGGCTCACAGCATGGGGCGTCAGCTGTCCCTGCAGCTCTCAGGGCTCTGACAGCCCTTCTCTGCCAAGAAAGAGGTGAACATGGAAGGTCACAGCGAGTTCAGTGGGAAAGTGGCTTCAGGGCAGAGCTTTGGTTGGCGGTGGATGTGGAGGAAGTTCATTTCAAAACTCACTTCGAGTTGTTTTTTTTCTTAATTAAAAAAGGACACTTCTTTTTATGGAAACACAGCTGCTACCTAGAGCTGTGACAGTGCCTCCTGGAGTTGTGCAACAAGGCAGCCCTGGTAGGAATGATGCACAGATTGCTTTTGGCAAATTTAGAATGACCAGAGAAAGTAGTCATAGCCGTTGTTCAGCCAATATTTTCTGAGCGTCTCCTTGGTCTTGGGAAGACAAAACAGAATAAGACAGCTCCTGCCTTGAGGAACTCATGCCTGCAGATACCAGGTGTCTACTTGGCCTGTGACCATCCTGATTTATGCTGCTGTCTTGGTGTAAGAGCACTCCTTTTGCATCTCAAAGTTCCCCAGTTTGCATGATAAATTATTTGGTCACCTTACTCATAGTCTAGTGGTGGGAGGCAGGTCTGTGAGCTCTGAACACAGAACTGGGCATTGTGCAAAGGGCACGCTGCCTGGCCTATTTGTAGCCCACCCCCCCAACCCCCTGTGTGCAAAGCTTCTCTATTCTGGCATGGCATTCTCCTACTTCAACGGCATCCCAATCCCTTCTTGCCCCAGAGCTGCCCGCAGGAGCTCAGTTCATGTCGGGCCCAGGAGGGTGAGCTTTCCTGCTCACGGCGGCCCCCTGGTAGCACATGCCGGGCTGTGGCTTCCTTTCTCTTTTCTTCTTCTCAAATTGTGTTTGGGGAAAAATGTCATTTGCTGATAGCTGCTTGTGTTCTGCCTACTCCCCAAGTCTCTTAGTTGTTTTGGAGTATGATCTTCTGTACTTCTAGCACTTTCATGTGCTGTCAGGAGCAGATGTTGATAAAAGTATAAGCTTGATGGCATGACTTTGGACTCGAATTCTTCATTCTCTCCATCTCTGGGAAGAAAACGTAATGCCACAGAAAGAGCCAGGCTTTGGAGCTGCTTGGGCTTGGATGTGAGTACAGGTAATGTCTGTTACTAAAACAGGACAAATCAAACACAGGATAATGTCCAAGCACTTAAGGTAATTCTTCAGTGGCCTTAAATTAGGGTGAAACCTTTAATCTTAGAAATCCAATTAGAGTAATGATGTGAGGTTGTCTAGTGCTTGGGCCAGAGAGATAAGGTGATTGGGTCTCAGACAGAATTGATTCCTAAAATGTGGTTCATATAAGGTATGGGCATGGGTAAATGTTAGATTTCCTCTTTCTTTTGTTTCCATCATTGCCTTTGGCTAAGTAGTAAATACTTCATTTGAAATGATGGCATCATGAACTTTCATTTTCATCCCATGCTCTTTCTTTTTTGCTTGTTTCTCCCAAATGTGGTCCTGTCTGCTTTTGAAATTAGGGTTAGTTAGGAATAGGAGGTAATATAAAAGAAGCTGACTTCCCCAGAGCTGAGAATTTGTTCCCAGTTCTCAGGGCCTTTTGTTTTCTTAGAGATAGGAAGATAGACGAGATTAGAGCAGCAGATTAGTTTTTGATTTCTTTATCTTGCCTTTAAAGCTTTCTATGCTAGAACAAGTCAGCTTATTTTTCACAAGAGAATTCATAAAGTGTGTAGGCATGTTGATCTTTTTTTTCCCCCCAAAGCTGCTGTTCATTGTGTGTTTGAAAGCATGAATGAGCTTCTGGAATGGAAGAGGAGGGGCTCCGCCCATAAGTGAGGTTTCTGCTGATTCTTCCTGCCCCTCTTTAAACTGTTGCTGGCTGCCTCTGATACAATGTCTTTGCTTTACCCACCTCTGTGATGTAGCTCTTCCAGCCAGTCAACAGCTGTTTCTTGACTGCTTGCTCAGTACTGTGCAAAACGGCCCTCTGAAAAAAGTGGAGAAAAACGAAGTGCCAGTTTATGTTGTCCTGCAGTATTGTGGTTAGAGGTCAGAGAAGGGAGGGATAAGTGAAGGCTGTGTGAGGTAGGGGAAACCTCCATAAGAGAAGAGTTACTTTGTACTTGAACCTGAAAGGGATCAGTTAGAGGAAGGCACACATCAGGAGTGGGGTGCCAGATGGTGAGGGGTGCCGCCTCCCTGAATCCAGGGCTCAACCAGTGCCTATGGGGAAGTTATAGGCCTTGTGGTTAGCTTGGGACCATCATCGTGACTTGCCAAGGTATGCTCATGTGTGATAACATTTCAAAGTTAGTAGAGACATGAAAAATAATCTAGAACACTAGTTCATTTTACAGAGCGAGGAGCTGAAGCCTAGAAAGGACAGGTGACTCCGTTTCCAGATTCTGAAAGAAGAAAATCAAACAAAGGCAGGAGAGGATTCTCTGTCCCCAAGCCATGCCGTGGAAACAAAAACCAGAACAATAACAAAACCCCAGAGCACAAAAGCTCAGCTTAAGTGGAATTTGCCTGTGGTGTTTCTGTGCTTGTGTTTGATCCTCTGGTAAATAATCGAAGAGTTTAAGGTAGCTCCAAAGCGGAAAGTCTCCAAATTATATTTATCTGAAAATGTTCAGAAGAGCGGTTTAACACTGCTCAGTTGATTTTTATGGTGGAAGCCAAAGGACTCCATCAGTGTTGGAGCAGCAGGTTGTGGCCTAGCCTGACGCGGCTTGGAGTTCTTTCTTCCTTGTTGGGTGACGAGATGAAGCGGAGATAAAGCGGCTAAGGTGGAACACGGGCCAGGGAGGAGAGTCCCCCGTCATCGAAGGGACGCTTCCTGCCAGGCTGTGTGCTGAGCGTTTCCCCGGGTCGGCACCCCGGCCCCTGGAAGAACTGATTTCCTTCACACGTGTGTTCAGCACATGCTAGCCGGGTTACAGGTGGCCCGAAGGCAGACTGCTTGCTCAGTCTCCTCTGCCGTTGCTTTGCTCAGAGGAGACAGAAGGCAGCGGACCTCAGCTCTGGGAGGGCTTGCTCTCCAGGGACGAGGTTGTCAAGCCCTTTTACTGAGTCCCTGGTGAGAAACCCACTTTCTGTTGCACCATAGCCAGATGTAAAATGTTTCATCCTGAGGAAAGCCACAGAAGACAAGAGCTCTCATCTGACATAAAGCCCTAATGTAGTGCAACTTGAGCCCCTTTTCTGTATGTTGCTGATTTGATTCCGTAATGAGAACTTTCACCTCTGTTTTTGCAATCTTGATGCCTGCAGACATTAACAACTTTTGTGGAAACTGATGATTTCCTGCAAGGAAGAATAAGGAGCATACTCATTCTAACTTTGGTTCTTCTTTTACCCTTTAAATACTTGGAATATCCTTTATTTAAGGAGCATGGTAGTTTAGGAAGCCTGATTTATCCGCTCTTATCTCCATCCAAATACTTGTCTTATTGTTCTATGTTATCTCTGAGTTTTCTTTTATTTTCTGAATTTTCCTTTGACAGTGGTTGTATGAGGTCAGAGTACTGCAGGCTGCTCTTTTAGTCACAGCATAGTTAGGGTGAGGGAAAGGACGGGCTTAGGGTGGGTTGTGCAATGAGTGATTCTTTCCCAGAACAAGTCGCAGCCTTAATCCTGATTCCTAGGTAATTAAGGAGAAAGGGATCCTCAATTATAAATATAGAAAACACCTTTATTATTTTTAACTTTGTATTATATACAGTTTTGAAACATACATAGAAATAGAGAGAATGTTATCATGAATACACAAGCTCCCATCATGTATCTTCAGTGATTGTCAGTAACTTGCTGTTGGTATCACTGGAGTGATATCCCCTCTTCCTAGAGGGGACATGAACTTGGGGCAAAGGGATGTTCTTGGATGTGGATTCCTTCTCCACGCTGCAGACAAAACCTGGACCAAAGACAGTTCTGTGTTTCCTGCCTGGCAGGTTCTCAGGGGATTTAAATGTATTTGTTTAAAACTTAAAATATTAAAAAAAGTTTTATTGTGACTTTCTTAAATTACTAATTTATATATACTTGCTGTGAAAATTGCATAATAAACACAGGCATGAAGCACGAGGCGAAAAGTTTCTTCCTCTGAATATAAACACACTGCACACAAACATTACATTTACGTTTTTTAAAAAATAAGGTCATACTCTACTTATTATTTTGCAGCTTGCCTTTTTAAAAAAAAAAAAAAAACAACTTCATAACATGGACATCTTTCCATGCTAAATACATGTAGACCTAATTTTTTTTCCAGTAGCTGCATTGCATTCTGTAGTATCTAAGTACTGTAATATAATTTTTTCATTATTATCATCTTTAACATCTTTTTTACTTTGAAGCAATTTTCAGTTCCCATATACATTTCACTTAACGTCCCTTAGTGTGAGAAGTTTTGATGGGCAGCACGGTTGGTTCCATGTTTTTGCTGTTATAAGTAGTGCTGCAATAAACGTGTGTGCAGGAATCTTTTTTGTGGAATGATTTAAGTTCCTCCAGGTATATTCCCAGAAGGGGGATTGCTGAATCATATGGAAGGTCAATTTCTAGTTCTTTTAGGAATAGCCACACTTTTCCATAGAGTCTGAACTAGTTTGCATTCCCACCGACAGTGTAGAAGCATTCCCTTTTCTCTGCATCCTCACCAGCATCTGTTTTTTTTTTTTTTTTTTTTATTAATGACGGGCATTCTTGCTGGAGTTAGGTAGTATCTGAATGTGGTTTTGATATGCATTTCTCTGATTAGTGGGATTGAGCATTTTTTTCATGTGTCTGTTGGCTGCCCCTATGTCTTCTTTTGTGAAGTGTCTATTCATGTTGTTTGCCCACTTTTTAATGAGCTGTTTGGTTTTTTTTCATTTTGGCATGTTTGAGTTCCTTGTATATCCTGGATGTTAGGCCTTTGTTATATATGTAGTTGGCAAATATTTTTTTCCTGTTCTCCTCACTCTCTTGATGGTTTCTTTTGCTTTGAGAAACTTTTCAGTTTCATGAGTTTCAACTTGTTGGTCTCATCTCTAATGGCATGGGCATTTGAGGTTTTGATCAGGAATTGGTTGCCTATTCCAATTTCTGTAAGGAATTGGATTTTCTAAGATTTTTAAAGTTTGAGATTTTACATTTAGGTCTTTGATCCATTTGGAGTTGATTTTTGTGTATGGTGATAGGTAGGGGTCCGCCAGTTTCATTCTTCTTCACATGGTCCGCCAGTTTTCCCGGAACTATTTACTGAATAGGTTCTCCTCTCCCCACTGGTTGTTGTTGGAGACTTTGTTGAAGATGAGTTGATTGAGAAATTGAGGTTTTGCTTCCAGTATCTCTTTCCTATTGCATTGGTTTATATGCCTGTTCTTGTACCAGTACCAAGTGGTTTTGATTATTGTAGCCTTAGAATAAAGTTTAAAGTCTGGAAGTATGATACTTCTTGCTTTGTTTCTTTTGCTAAGGATTGTTTTGGCTATTCGTAGTCATTTATGTTTCCATATGAATTTCTGTATTGTTGTTTCCAGGCCTAAGATTGATGTTGGTAATTTAATGGGTATAATGTTGAATCTGTAGATTGCCTTTGGAAGGATGAACATCTGAACAATGTTGCTTCCAATCCATGAGCATGGAATATTTTTCCATTTGTTTGTGTCATCTTTGACTTCTTTGAGCAGTGTTTTGTAGTTTTCATTGTAAAGGTCTTTCACTTCTCTGGGTAGGAAGCTGCTGATGTATTTTATTTTGTATGTGTGTGGGGCTGTTGTGAATGGGATTGTGCTTTTTATTTGGTTCTCTGTGTGTTTGTTGTTGGTGTATAAGAATGTGACTGTCTTCTGCATGTTTATTTTGTACGCTGAGACTATGCCAAAGTCCTTTATCAGTGCAAGGAGGTTTTTGAACAGATTCTCTTGGGTTTTCAAGGTATAAGACCATGTCATCCACAAGGAGGGTTAACTTAACTTCCTCTTTTCCTATTTGGATACCCCTGATTTCCTTCTCTTATCTGATTGCTCTAGCTAGGACTTCCAACACTGTGTTGAACAGGAGGGTTGAGAGTGGGCAGCCTTGTCTTGTTCAGGAGAAATGCCTCAATTTCTGTCCATTTAGCTTTTTTTTTTTTGAGAAGCTTTTCAGTTTCATGAGTTTCAATATGTTGGCTGAGGGTTTATCATACATGGCTCTTACTATTTTGAGGTATGTTCCCTCTATGCCTAGGTGTACAAAGGTTTTTATTAAGAAGGGATGCTGGATTTTACTAAAAGCTTTTCCCACATCTAATGATTTAATTATATGGTTATTGTTTTACATCTCTTCATGTATTTAATTACATTTATGGTCCTATGAATGTCGAACCAGCCTTGCATCTTGGTGATGAAGCCTACGTGGACATAGTGAATGATTTTTGAGATGTCTTGTTGGATCCGATTTGCTGGAATCTTGTTGAGAATTTTTGCATCTATGGTCATCAGGGATATTAGCCTGTAGTTCTCTTACTTTGTTGAATCTTTACCCTGTTTGGGTATCAGTGTGATGTTGCTTCATAAAGTGATTGGGGAGAATTCCATCTTTCTTGATTGCCTGAAATGCTTTCCTTCCTTCCTTCCTTCATCCCTCCCTCCCTCCCTCCCTCCCTTCCTTCTCTGTCTCCCAGGCTGGAGTGCAGTGGCACACTCATGGCCACCCCAGCGTCGACCAGTTGGACTCTGAGAATCCTTCCGCCTCAGCCTTCCGAGTAGCTGGAACTACAGGCATGCTACCACGTCCAGCTAATTTTTGATTTTATTGTAGAGACAAGGTCTTGCTAAGTTACCTGGGCTGGTCTCGAACCCGTGGTCTCAGGCAATCCACTCGCCTTGGCCTCCCAAAGAGTTGGGACTACAGGCTGAGCCACTGAGCTCGGCCTAATTTATTTATTTGTTTATTGTAGAGACGAGGTTTTGCCAAGTTGCCCAAGTTGGTCTTGAACCTGCAGCCTCAGGCTATCCTCTCGCCTTGGCCTCCCAAAGTGCTGGGATTACAGACTGAGCCACCGAGCCTCGCCTGGAATACTTTCAATAGGATTGGTATCAACCCCTTATTGTATGTTTTGTAGAATTCTGCTGGAAATCTGTTGACCTGGGGCCTTATTTATTTATTTTATTGATAGTTTTTTTATGATAGTCAATTTCTAGGGTGGTTATTGATCTGTTTAGGATTTCAGTTTCTTCTTGTTTCAAACTTGGGAGGTTAGAAAGTCCTCTATTTCATTTAGGTTTTTGAGTTTGTTTCCATACAGGTGTGCATAGTAGTCTCTGATAGTCTTTTGTATTTCTTAAGGGTCAGTTGTGACTTGATCTTTTGCATTTCTGACTGTGTTTGTTTGAGCTTTTTCTCTCTTTTTCTTGGTCATTCTTGCTAGGGGTCCATCAATCTTGTTTATCCTTTCAAGGAACCAGCTTTTTGTTTCATTGCTTTTTTTCCTATGGTATTTTTGTCTTCTGTGTCCCATATTTGAACTTTTACTTTGGTGATCTGGATTCTATTCAAGTTAGGGTTTTGGTGGTCTTGCCTTCCCAGCTCCCTTAGGTGATTTGTTAGGCTTGTTCTCTTTCTACTTTCTTTTTCTTTTTTTAATGAGAATTAATGAGTTATTATTTGTAAAAGCCTTAATAGAATTCTATTCTTGTTTGGTTTTTTTTTTTGAGTTGGAGTCTCACTCTGTTGCCTAGACTGGAGTGCAGTGGCCGCTCCCGGCCACCACAGCCTCGACCTGCCAGGCTCCAGTGATCCTTCCGCCTCAGCCTTCCGAGTAGCCGGAATTACGGGTGCACACTACCTTGCCTGGCTAATTTTTAAAAAATTTTTATTGTAGAGATGAGGTCTCGCCTGCCCAGGCGGGTCTCGAACCCGCGGGCTCAGGCAATCCACTCACCTCAGCCTCCCAAAGGCGCGGGATTACAGGCTGAGCCACTGAGCCCGGCTCTTTCTACTTTCTGATGTGTGTTTGTAGAGTTATAAATTCCCCTCTTAGTGCTGTTTTCATGGCATCCCAGATGTTTTAGTAAGAAATCTCTTCGTTTTCATTTGTTTCCAGGAAACTTTTAATTTCTGTTTTGATTTCTGTGTTGACCCAGGAGTTGTTCAGCATCATGCTGTTTAGTGTCCATGTCTTTGTGGGGTTTGGGGGAATTTTATTGGTGGTGATATTTATTTTTATTACACTGTGGTCTGAGAAGGTGCATGGCAGTATTTCAATCCTGTGAAATTTGTTTATGCTTAATTTATGGCTGAGGATGTAGTTGATCTTGGAGTACGTTCCATGTAGTGATGAGTAGGATGTATATTATGTGGTTGTTGGGTGGATTGTTCTGTAGGTATGTACTAAATTCATTTGACCAAGCATCAAGTTGAGGTTCCAGATCTCTTTGTTGACTTTTTTTGCCTCGATGACTATACAAGCACAAGACAACTAGGGTTTTGCCTCTAGGGTTGTTAGTGGGGTATTAAGTTCCCAGCTATGCTAGTGTTAGAGTCAATATCTTTTTTTAGTTTACTTAGTAGCTGCTTTATAAAAGCTAGTGCTCCTCTGTTGAGTGCCTATATGTTTAGGATGAATATTTCTTGTTGATGAATTGAACCTTTCATTAGGTAGCGTCCTTTTGTATCTTTTAAATTTTTTGATAGCTTAAAGGTTGTTTTGTCTGATATTAGGATCATGACTCCTCTCTTCTTTTGTGATCCATTGACCTGAAAATTTGTTTTCCATCCTCTAACTTTGAGTCTGTAGGTGTCCTTTGTGGTGAGATGAGTTTTCTGGAGGCAGCAAATTACTGGGTCATGTGTTTTTATCCAGTTTGTCATTCTGTCTTTTCAGTGGTGCATTTAGTTCATTTACTTTCAGGCTGATTATTGAAATATGGAGTTTGTCCCTGTCATTAGGCTCTTATAAAGCTGTTTGGTTTTTTGTTTAGCTTTTGTATTCATCTCTTTGAGTGTTTTCATTTTTGTGGGCATGCTGTGTGTTCTGTTTCTTCTGTGTTTGTGATCTGGTGAAGTATATGGTCTTATTTCTTCTTCTGTGCACAGCACCTTTTTAAGCGTCTCCTGTAGAGTTGGTCTTGAAGCAGCATATTCTCTTAGTGATTAGATGTCTTGGAAGGATTTTACTTCTCCATCGCTGATGAAGCTTAGCTTGGGTGGATAGGAAATTCTTGGTTGAAATTGTTTATCTCTGAGAACATTAAGATTGGGGAACAGTGCTTCTGCAGATAAGTCTGCAGCAATTCTGATTGGTCTCCTGGGTAACCTTTTCCCCTTGCTGCTTTTAGGATGTTTTCTTTTGTATCTACTTTGTGTTGGTGGATTATTATGTGTCTAGAGGTTGGTCTTCTCATAAGATGTCTTGCAGGGGCTCTTTTGACCTCTTGTGCTTTTATAGTCAGCTCTCTGGGCAGATGAGGGAAGTTTCCTTGAATTACCTCATGGAATGTTTTTTCCAAGGTGTTTTCCGTTTATCTTTCTATTTCAGGTATTCTGATCAGACATAGGTTTGGTTTCTTGATAAAATCATACCTTGGAGAATTTTCTCTTTCTTCTTAAGTTTTGTTTTCTGTATTTTTAATAGATTGGGTTAATCCCATATTTTGGTCTTTCAGCTCTGAGATTCCTTTTTTACTTGGCCAATTCTGTCTCCCATGCTTGTCAGTTTATTTATTACTTGGATGCAGTCCTTTGTTTCTGTTATTTCTATGTATTCTTTCTTGAGTCTGTCTAGCTCCATTGCAATTTCATTTAATGTTAGCCCTTGCATTTCTTGGTTTTTATTCATTCTACACAGTGATTCCTGGGTACTGTCATTCTGGGAGATAGCCATTGTTTGTAGCTGTTCTTTCTAGCACTGATTCTTTGCGGGACTGTGATGGTTGCTGGCAGTTTTTCACTGGAATTTCTTTATTTGTTGCAGTTCCCTTAGCTTCCTCTTTAATTCCATTGCTCAGTGGAAAATGGAGGAGTAGTCAGTTCTGAAATTTGTTCTACTTTTTGTCTGTCCTTGAGCCAGGGCTCCAGGTTTGTTCAGTTATGAAGTAGGGCTGGGGGTGGGGTGTTGTGTTGTCTCTTTACAATTTTGGCACTTGCTAGGGAGTTGGGAAGGGCTGCAAGGATTTGGAACCTATTGGCAGGTCATAATGTTTGCTGTCTGGTGAATGGGCCAGCTGGGACTCGCTCTACATCTCTGCACAGTGTGACCTTACAGTGGGTATTTCTGCCTGCCCCTGAGTCTAAGACAGGGTATAAGAGGGAAAAGAGAGAAAAAAGAGAAGGGAGAGGAGAAAGAGAGAACGGAGGAAAGAAAAATAGAAAAATAGAAAAAAGAAAAATAGAAAAAGAAAAAAACATTAAAAATACCAGAAAGGACAAAGAAAGAGAAATAGAAGAAGGAAAGAAAAGAGAAAACCAGCCGACAAACAAAGCTACCACATGAGATCATCAAACCAACCAACCAACCAATACCCAACCCTCAGAAAAAACAATGTTGATAAAGAGTTCTCAACTTTAGTTATGTCTCTCTGAGCGGACAATGTTGATAAAGAGTTCTCAACTTTAGTTATGTCTCTCTGAGCGGGTGCTCCCTCTTGTGCTGGGTTTGGCTACAGGGCTGTTATCACAGGTTCCCTGTTTGCTCTGGAACTTAGGATGCTAGACTCTTCACCCCTGTGCCTGCAGTTGGCAGCCATCGCAAGCCTGTGTGAGGGGAGGGGACTGAAATGACTCGACCCAGCGCCTCTCAGGATCTCGCCTGCTTCCTTCCTCTCCCGGTTTTGTCACCGCCCCCAGGGCCTCCCGTCCAGTTCGTGGCAGGGGCGTGGGGCCTTCTGTCTCTGCTCTCCTGGTCCTTCACTTGTTGCTGGTCAGTGGCAGGTGGCGGGGGATCAGTTAGAGTCTAACCAGCTCACCAGTCTCCTTCTCTGCAGTTCTGCTCTCTGTGTCTGTCACCCCGCGGCTGGCTCAGGGTGGAAGGTGGGTCCTCTGGGGCTCCGCATCCACCAGGGCTTGTGTGCTGGGGGTGATGTTCTCTGAGGTTGCGAAGAGCGGCCCCAGTGTGACACAGAGGTAGCGCCTGGTCTCGAGATGCCGTTCTGCTGTTCCACAGGGCTGCCCTGGAGCACTTCTCTGCCCAGGCCTTAGAGAATCTGGTCAGTTTCTCTGCTGGCTGCGGCTCCTGTCACCAATGGGGTCGACAGCTCCCTCTCCAGCAGTTACCACAGTCCCTGGATCTTGGGATCTGGTGACAGGGCTCCAGAGCCCAGTGCAGGCTTGGGGTGGCTTCTCCCTGCTGTTTCCTTGGGACTCTGCCTCAGATCCCTGTACTCTCTCTGCAGCCCTCGCCGCCAGCCTTCAGCCCCGTGCTGTTGTACTGGGGACGGCAGTCACTCTGGCCGTTCTTCAGTTTTTAATTCTCTTGGCTACATGCTTGGGAGTCGGAGAGTTGAGACATACGGTAACTCTCTGAAGAACTGCTGGACTGTTTTCCAAAGTGACTGCGTCATTTTACAATCCCACCAAGAATGTTTGAGGGTTCCAGTTTCTCCACATTTTTACCAAAAGTTGTCATTGCCTGTCTTTTTTATTTTAGCCATCCTGGGTCTCTGAAGATTGAGTGTTCTGCTAGGTTTGTCTTGAGCCAGGATACTTGCTCTGTGACAGTGACCTTGGTCCCTCTATGACAGTGACCTTGGTCTAAAAGCTTTGTCAGTGAATTCAAACAACCCATGGTGTTCAGGTACTCTCTGCAGTTCACCTAGGTTTGCTGAGGAGTGCAGTTCAGCGGATTGATTTTTCACAAATTAGTCTCAGTACCCAGGCCAGGTTGACATCTAGAGTTTGCCAGGTCATTCTCATGAAACATTCTGAGCAGAGGTGTGAGAAAATCTGACTAGCTCTGAAATTCTTTGTAATTTGGAGTCTGTGTCACCTTAACTGTCACTTTTCCCCTGATTGCCGGTGAGATTATATTAGTCCGTGTGTTTCTCTGTCCCTTTCTTCCTCCTTCCCCTCCCCTCCCTTCTGGGCTCAGGCGATCCTTCCACCTCAGCCTCCTTGCAGGTAGGCACGTGCCACATGCCTGGCTAATTCTTTGATTTTTGTAGAGGCGAGGTGTTGCTGTGTTGCTCAGGCTCAGTCTGTTTTCTGTTGCTCATAACATGCTTCGTCAGGGCTCTCCCTCTTCTTATCATGCTGTCAGTTCCACTCCCATGATAACCCCTTCCTAAGGGCAGGGTCCTCCTGAACCAATCGCCTCTTAAAGCCACCTTTCAATACTGTCACACTGGTAAGTTTCCAACACATTAATTTGGGGGCACATTCAAACCATAGCAAAGATGCTTCCTAGGATGCCTGGAGGATTTCTTTCTTTCTTTCTGTTGTTTTCCCATTTCTGGTCTGGATTAGGTAAAACTATTCAGCTGACACTACTTTACCTTTTAGTTTAGCAAATAATGATAGCCTTATGGCTCTGTTAATATTTATCTGTTTTTGAGTTGGGGTCTTATTCTGTCGCCCACTCTGGTTTTTTTTTATAGAGAGGATGTCTTGCTGTGTTGCCCAAGTAGGTCTTGAACTCCTGGGCTCAAGCAGTCTTCCCACTTGGGCCTCCCAAAGTGCAGGGATTACAGCTGTGAGCCATCACACCTGGCCACTCTTTCTTTTTACTCCTATTCTTTGAAGTTACTCTATCTTGCATATATTTTATAATTTTGTTATATATTTGCATAACAGTGGATTGCGTAATTTATAAATAAATATACATAATAGATATTCTATGTAATAAAAAGGCTACCGAGAATAAAAAGGTTAGAGGTCACTGCTTTAAGCTCTCAACCGAGGGAAAACAGGCACAGGCACAGGCACAACTTGTCATCTAACCTGATCACCAAGCCGGAGTCAGTTCCATCATGTGCTGATGAGAAAGGCAGCAGTAGAAACCCAGGGCAGGGTCCGGCAGCAGGGCTTGACACTCCAGCGAGCACACTGCAGACGGGGCGAGGGAAGAACAGAATTCAAGCCACCGAGCTCACAGAGCCTTGGAGACCACTGGCTTTCGTTTTGTAAACAGGGCCCAGATGGTACAAGTGATGCAGCTGAAGTCATTCAGTGTCAGAGCTAGTCCACAGGTCTTGTGACCTCGTGCAGGACTTCTTACATGGACCCCCATTTTCATGGTGCTTTTAGTTATATGTTCCCCCTTATTTATATGTTGCTATCACTTTTTAGCATGAAGAAGTATGGAAGGAGAGATGTCTGTTAGAAGTTATTTATTCACGCCTAACTTAGTTTTAAATCCAAGAGAAAGACTTTTTCCCAAGTGAGCATTGAGGCATATCAATGGGATTCATGTATTTATTCAACAAATACTGTCCTAGACAATAGCAACAAATAATCACATAAAGACTTCTGTCTTCATGGATCTTATGTTCTGCTTGGGAGAAAGAGCCAATAAACAAGCTGAGTGACTTTTACAGAATATTGAAAATGGATGAGTACTTTGGAGAAAAATAAAGCAGGATGGGTGTAGGGAGTGTGTACATGTACAAGCACATGCTGTTCAGTAGGATGCTTGGGGTAGGTCTGACCGAGAAGATAAGGTTTAAACAAGGACTTGAAGGAGATACTGGTACAGGTCAGGTGGGTATCTTGGGGCAGAGCGTTCCAGGCAGACAGTGTGTCGGGTGCAGAGAGTGGAGTGGCTAGCATATTTGAGGAACAGCCAGGAGGCCAGTGGAGGGAGAGGGCAGGGGCAGATTGTGAGGGCTTGTGGGCTGTGCGAAAGACTGGCTCTGGGAGGACACGGTGTGACTTTTAAAAGGATGTTCTGCTTGTCTGTTGAGAATAGACCCCTGAGGGGACCAGGGTGGAAGCAGGGATGCAGTAGGATAAAGTGATCGTGTCTTGATGGCAGTCACTGTATTTGGGTGTGTTAATTGGAATACTTAATTCATGTTATTTATGTTCGTGTCCATATGTCTTATCCAGCCACCTTCCAAAAACATGCTAGCATTACGGTAGAGAGATGAATAACATACAAAACTTGCCTTCACAAAACTTGCAGTCTAGACTCTTGGCACTAGAGAAACAGGTGGTTTAAAAAAATTAGTCACAACTGAGTCTGACTGCTAGAAGAGCAGTGTCATGGGTGACTGGAAACTACCTTTCCATCTTGGGCTGCCGGATAGCGGTGGAAGGCCACTGCAGTTGGTGAGGCTCGAAGTGCCTTGGAAGAGGAACAAGAATAGACAGAAGAGGGACACACAGTGCCTAGTCAGGGGAGCCTGGGGACACATCCAGGAGACTGCAGGTGATTAGTGGCCATGGAGACTTGCTGGGGTTTGTGTGCACAGGGGCTCTCTAGGGGCTCTCCAGTCCACAAGGACTGCCAGTCTGCACAGCCGTGTTACTTTCCACCCGTAACTTCAGCTCCCAACCCTGGACCTTGCTTCCCTCCACAACAGGTATATAGATAAATAACAAATACTTGCCTTCAGCACATATAAGGAGCTCTTCTATGCATGATTCAATCACCAGAAAGGTCAGAAAAGTCTTTGAAGTGCAGTAACAGATTTTGCTTTTTTTTTTTTTTTTTTTACAACTTTCAAGAGCCATAATTTATATATCATGAAATTTACCTGTTAAGTATACAGTTCAATTATTTTTGACAAAATTAGAGTTGTACAACCCAATTTTAGAGCATTTCGCTATCACTCCAAAAAGATCTCTCATGCCAGTTTGTAGTTAATCCCCATTCTTACCCCCACCTCTAGGCAACCGTTTATCTGTTTTCTGTTTCTATAGCTTTACCTTTTCTGGACATTTCCTATAAATGGAGTCATACGATATGTAGTCTTTTAGTCTGATTTCTTTCACTTAGCATCATGCTTTCTTTTTTTAAAAATTTTATTTTAAAGGTGTGGGGTATAATTCAGGGTCAGGTATACAAACGTTGATTATGCAGGTACCCTTGTTGATGAGGTGTGACCCTCCCTCCCCTGGCAGTTTCCCTCAACTGCCATTCCCCACCCCCACACCCCCTGACAGTTTCCTACCACTGCCAATCCTTTTCTTATAGTATTATGATAATTGTTCAAGGTCTGCTTATGAGTAAGAACATATGGTACTCTGTTCTTGGTTTCTGTGATGGCTCACTGGGTATGATCAACCCTAAATCCATCCAAGTTGGTGCGAAGTCCATATGTTTGTCTTTCTTTATGGCTGCATAATGTTCCATTGTGTATATGTGCCACATTTTTAAAATTCAGTCCAGCTTCAGTGGGCAGCATGGTTGGTTCCATGTTTTTGCTATTGTGAATAGAGCTGCGACAAACATACATGTGCAGGTATCTTTTTTTGTAAAATGATTTGAGTTCCTCCGGGTATATTCCCAATAGGGGAATGGCTGGGTCATATGGAAGATCAGTTTCTAGTTCCTGCAGAAATCGCCACACTGTCTTTCAAAGAGGTTGCACTAATTTGCATTCCCACCAGCAGTGTAAAAAGTGTTCCTTTTTCTCTGCATCCTCGCCAGCGTCTGTTGTTGTTTGTTTTATTAATGATGGCCATTCCATTTTTTTTTTTTTTTTTAGTTGGAATATCACTCTGTCACCCAGACTGGAGTGCAGTGGCTACTCCCGGTCACTGCAGCCTCGACCTGCTGGGCTCTAGCGATCCTTCCTCCTCAGCCTTCCAAGTAGCTGGAACTACTGGCGTGCGCTACCACACCCGGCTAATTTTTTATTTTTATTGTAGATATGAGGTCTTGCCAAGTTGCCCAGGCAGGTCCTGAACCCGCGGGCTCAGGCAATCCACTCACCTCAGCCTCCCAAAGTGCTGGGGTTACAGGCTGAGCCACCGAGCCCGGCTGATGGCCATTCTTACTGGCGTTAGGTGGTATCTCAATGTGGATTTGATTTGCTTTTCTCTGATGATGAGTGAGGTTGAGCACTTTTTCATGTGTCTGTTGGCTGCCCGTATATCTTCTGCTGAGAAGTGTCTATTCACGTCTTTTGCCCACTTTTTTTTTTTTTTTTTTTTGAGTTGGAGTCTCACTCTATCGCCCAGACTGGAGTGCAGTGGCCGCTCCCGGCCACCGCAGCCTCGACCTGCTGGGCTCCGGCGATCCTTCCGCCTCAGCCTTCCGAGTAGCTGGAATTACAGGCATGCGCTACCATGCCCGGCTGATTTTTTGATTTATTGTAGAGATGAGGTCTCACTGCCCAGGCGGGTCTCGAACCCGCGGGCTCAGGCAATCCACTCACCTCAGCCTCCCAAAGGCGCGGTATGACAGGCTGAGCCACCGAACCCGGCTGTTTGCCCACTTTTTAATGGAGCTGTTTTTTTCCTTTCGGTGTGCTTGAGTTCCTTGTAGATCCTAGATGTTAGGCCTTTGTCAGATATACAGTTGGCAAATATCTTTTCCCATTCTGTGGGCTGTCTCTCTCTACTCTCTTGATGGTTTCTTTTGCTTTGCAGAAGCTTGTCAGTTTGATGAGGTCCCATTTGTCTATCTTATTTCTTATGGTAAGGGCACTTAGGGTTCTGGTCAGGAATTAGTTGCCAGTTCCAATTTCCATAAGTGTGTTTCCTGCGTTTTCTAAGATTCTTATAGTTTGAGGTTCAATGTTTAGGTCTTTGATCCATTTAGAATTAATTTTTGTGTATGGTGATAGGTAGGGGTCCTATTTCAATCTTCTGCATGTGATCAGCCGGTTTTTCCAACACCACTTACTGAATAGGTTCTCCTCTCCCCAGTGGTTGTTGTTGGAGGCTTTGTCAAAGATTAGTTGGTTGAGAAATTAAGACTTTGCTTCCTGGATCTCTGTCCTGTTCCATTGGCCTATATACCTATTCTTGTGTCAATACCCGGCTGTTTTGATTACTGAAGCCTTATAGTAAAGTCTGAAGTCTGGAAGTGTGATACCTCCTGCTTTGTTTCTTTTGCTAAGGATTGTTTTGGCTAGTCATGGTCATTTAGGTTTCCATATGGATTTCTGTATTGTCATTTCCAGGTCTGAGAAGAATGATGTTGGTAACCTAATGGGTATTGCGTCGAATCTGTAGACTGCCTTTGGTAGGATGGACATCTTAACAATGTTGATTCTTCCTATCCATGAGCATGGAATATTTTCCCATTTGTTTGTGTGTTCGTGGATTTCTTTGAGCAGTGTTTTGTAGTTCTCATTGTAAAGGTCTTTCACTTTAGCATCATGTTTTCAAGGTTCATCTATGTTGTACCATATGTCAGTAGTTTGTTTATCTTTATTGCTGAGTGTTATTTAATTATATGGAGGTATCACATTTTGTTTCTCTCTTCACCATTTGCTTGGTTTGGGCACTTGGATTATTTCCACTTCTTTGCTATTATGAATAATGCTGCTATATGAATTATGACTAATTCATATATAAATCTTTATGTGGCTGTATGTTTTCATTTCTATTTGGTAGATACCTAGGAATGAAATTGCTGGGTAAGGTGGTACATTTATGTTTAACTTTTTAAGAAACTGCTAAATAAGTACATTTTCCAGCCGTTCCTTGTTTTTGCCTTTTCTGCGTATGCCCTGAGGAATAGTCTCCTGGCCGAGGTATAGAGATATGAGAGGGAACAGGACATGCGGTGGGGAGGATGTGAAAGGGAAAGCGTCTTGAAATCCACGCTGGGACAGTGCCTTCAAAGGGCGTTTCTTTCTCCACGAGGCACTGTTTCTAAAGTTCCCACGCTGATGATACTCTCTCTGTTGTGAAAGGTATTTTTGAAGCTTTCATTCTGTTGAACGTCTGTGAACCCAATAAAAAAAACTTTTTCCAATTTTTAAGAAACAAGCAAACTATTGCTAATAGTATTTCAATTCTGAGACAAAATTTTTCCCTCCACAGTTTTACCATCTCTGATATCAGGATAAGTCTTTTGATCAATGGTGTATCACAGTTTTCTTGTCACCAATTTTTTCCTAAAATTGATGGTGTCTTAAATTTGATGAAATATGGAAGATATTTTTGGGCTAAAGATTATAGTACCGGGCAACCCCCTCGGGTCCCCTCCCACCATGGGAACTTTTCTGTCCTCTTGATAAATCCTGCTTTCAAAAAAAAAAAAAATTATAGTACCACCTACAAAATAATCTGGTTAGAAATGTTGAATCTGAATCTAATCAGATTTCTAGAACTGACTTCCATTTGCAGGAACTGCAGGGATAGAGGGTCAAGTTAAATGACGCCCAAGGAAACAGTTCCAGAATCTGGCTTTTTTCACACTGACCAGATTTCTGTAGCATGAAAATGACACGAAAAGAAATGGGATGGGAAGAAGAGCCGCTCTATATTCAAGGAGCCTTTAGAATAACCTCGAATTGTTGTATTCTGTATCTGCTATGTGTCATGTGTGGATTTTGGTTTTGAATCACAATTCAAGCAAACGTCTCTGCAAAAAAAACCCCAAAAAACAAAGCAAAAACCAGAAACCTTTTTTGGAGACAAATGTAGAGGTTTGGTTTGGGCTCAGGCGATCCTTCCCCCTTTTCCTTCCAAGTAGCTGGAACTACAAGCACACGTTACTATACCTGGCTAATGTTTTGCTCTATTGTAGAGACGAGGTCTTGCCACGTTGTTTAGGCTAGTCTTGAACTCTTGGGCCTAGGCAGTCCTCCCGCCTTGGCCTCCCAAGGTGCTGGGATTCCAGGCATGAGCCACTACACCCAGCCTTCCTGTGCTGATTTCAGTCGGGGTCTGGCCATCATCCTGAGAGTCCTTTCTGCTGCCATGTTGATCACTGCCTTGCCTCTCTTCTGAGTTGGCCCCTCTGTTTCCAAGATCCCGTGGTTTTCTCTTTTTTGGTTTATTTTCTTTACTGACAGAGATCTTTATGTGGCTGTTCAAGATTGAGCCCGAGAAGACTCCTTGCCTGTCTAATAGCTTGTTCATCCTACCCTTTTACTTGATTGATATTTGGTCAAGTTTATAGAATCTTGTAAGTACTCAATAAATTTTAAATGAATGCACCTCCCCCTTTAAAAAATATGCATTATATGAGTTAGTGTGTTAAGTACAGACTGTTGTTATACGAGGGGAGACCCCCAAATGGAATTTATTGATTAAAAGTTGTGTATTTATTCTTACATGTTTAAACTTGTCACCTTTAAAGTACTCTTTGTTTGATGCAGCACACCTATCGAGATGCTGTTTTCCACTGCTCAAAACAGTTCTTGAACTCATCAATTTTGGTACCTTTTTAGTCTAATGCTGTTTTTTATTTCACCTCTTCCACCTCGGCAAAGTGTTTCCCTTTGAGGACTTTTTTCATTGGGGGAGCAGCTCAGGGCAAGAATGGGTGAAGGGCGTGGCCTGGGGGTCATACCGTTTTTGGTCAAAAACTGCTGACCATTGTGGTATGGGCAGGTATGCTGTCATGGCAGAAGAAATCAGTCATCTGTTTGCCATGACTTGGGACGTTTCTTCTGCAAATCATGACTCGCCTTCCAGATAAAAACTTTGGTTGACTGTTTGATCTGGAGGAACAAGTTTCAAATGTACTACAAAGGGCCTGCCCAAACACAAGATAATCTGGTTTTTTGGGGGGTGTTCCCTCTCATATTTTTTCCAGGTTTCAACATTCCAAGAAAGGGTAGTAGTTTCTTTTTTGTAATTTTTTTTAAGCGGTAAATCGTGCCTCCCTGGAGCCAAGATTTTTGCCAGAATTTCACCTTGGCATGAACTCTGAGAAAAATCAACGAAAATCCTCCTTTTCTTTGGGGAGGAGTTGATTCACTTGTCCAAGGTGCCTCTGTGGAGATTGGAATGCTGGGAGTTGTGACCAGTGAGCCAATTCACAGATACTTCGGCCCCTAAAATTAGTTACAGTACACTTTTGGAATATATCTGTTACAAACTTTTTGCCAAAAGCACAACCAATGGGCAGATGAGTCTCTGAAATAAGTAGACACCTAAGAGTATTTTGACTTTGTGAGTGTCACTACACATTTGGCGTTCTTGGTTTGCCCTTTTTTTGTAAGATGAGTGGATTACTGGATGTCATTTAAGCCGCGTAATTGCTGAGTGGCCTTGCCCAGTTACTTGCTCCTCTTTCTGAGGCTCAGTTTCCTTACCTGCAAAGTGGGGATATTATTAGGCACGGTATTTGCCTCGAGATGCTTTTGTGAGGATCAGCGAGTGCAGAGAATGTATGCAAGGTAGAAGTTGACTGTCCCTGCAGCGTCACTCCCACTCCCACCCTAGCCCTTTGCGGTCTCTGGGAAAGTAGGCGGATGAGAAGGGTGTAAGGAACGGCCCTGCTTTGAGTAGCTCGTGGTCCTTTCTTAGTAAGCATGTCAAGGAGCCAGAAAAAGCCTAGCTCCTTGACATGCATGCTAAGCATCTCTCCAAAAGTCTTAGGGGCTTGGAGGAACTAGGAGGCTGGGGATCTTGTGGGCTGGGCCAGCTGGAGCTGTCCACTAGCGTTGGGACCTGGGTCTTGTGGGGGAGGTGCAGGAAGACTGTCAGGGGACAGGGAGAGATGAAGCCCTGCTGGCCGGCTGGGGGTGCTGGAAGTGAGGGCTCGGTCTGTCACCTCGAAAGCAGTTTTCGGGAGGATTCTAAAAGCCCAGGTGGGAAATTTGGATCTTGGTTTAACCCCTTAAGCCATGGTGAATGTCTCGGGCCTGAGCTCACGTTTAGGAGATGCATCTGGATGAGAGGGTGCAGACTTAAAGGTCTGTGGCTGGATTTGGCCCACAGATACGTTTTGCTTGGTCTTCTTGGCGCTTTAAAATCTCTGAATAAGTTGCTAGTTTTTAGAATCTGAAGACCTGGCCATATGTCCTCCATTCCCACATGGTGTCAAGTGACCACAGTCCCCTCTTCCGTTGCACGACTGGCCTCATTCCTGCCTGCTTGTCTCAGTTTGCAGCTGCTGGCCGAGAGCTGAACTGTCAGCACGGTCGCCAGAGCTTCTGTGGCAACTGTGAGTTGGGTCCAGTCGCCGTCGATGCAATGAAAAGTCCTGTTTCCCGCTTGCACGGGCGACATTTCAGTTGCTCAGTAACCGCCTGTGGCTAGTGGCTCTGGTATTGGACAACACAGAGGCAGGACATTTCTGTCATTGCTGGAAGTTGCATTGAACTGGTGGAGGTCTTTGAACAAAACTCCCTGGTTCTGCCTTAGACCTCACCGCCTCCCTCGGCCTGTTGCTTCTTGTAGACGAGGAAGGGGTTTGATGTGTGATGATGCTGAATTCCTTTTTGATGGTATGGGTGACAACTGGTAGCAGCCTGTGACTTTGCAAGTCCCACTCTTCTAATACTAATTACTTATTTTAACAGATGTTTACTTTTGTGGCTCATAAACTATCTCTGGAATGCATTCCAGAAGGGGAATTTGTAAAATAGACTGCCCAGTTGCATTATTATTGGGATGAGTGCCCAGGGATGCCCTAGGTGACTGCTTTGAAGGACAAGTCTGAGTACTAATTCTCCCATCTCACATGTGTTCTCCCATCTCACACAATCACTGACTTTATTTCTTCTTCTTCTTTTTTAAAAAATTTGTGTTATAGTCTTATTCTTGGATTTAAAAATGAGTGCAGAGTGCTAATTTTCACCTTACCTAAAAAGGTTGCAAGTTAGTCCTTTAAAATAACTAAAAAATGTATCGAAATCAGCAGCTTAGATCCCTGGTTTTATGTTATTTTTTTTTGAGTTGGAGTCTCATTCTGTCACCCGGGCTGGAGGGCAGTGGCACGCTCCCGGCCACCGCAGCCTCGACCCGCTGGCCTCTGGCGAACCTTCCACCTCAGCCTTCCATGTAGATGCACTGGGATATCACAGAGCCACCGAAAATAGATATCCATATCTGTATTTGATGACTTTAAAGATTTCCATAGCACATTGAGTGATGTCTTGCAGGACAGTCATTAAGATAGGGACAGAGTTGTTGAGCGACGCTTTCCCGCAGTCTTACTTTCTTCTTGGGATTTTAGACCCACTTTGTTTCCCCCTTGCCTCAATAAGCCATGCTTTTTCGTGATTACTTTTAAAGTGCTGCTCGCATAACAAAGGGATCAGGCACTTACTGGGAGTGCCAGGAACTTTGCTAAAACTTGGTAGGCCCTTTGTGCACTCTTTCAAGTGGACGTGTTATTATTGTGGTTTTGCTGATGAGCCTTGGAGCTCGGAGCTTGACCTGTGGCCGGAGGTGGCCGAGCTGGATGTCATTCTCAGTCTTGGATTAAAAAGCCCTGTGCTTTTTCCTAGACACAGCATTCTCAGTGTCAGGGAGGTTTAGAGCCAAGGTAGACTTTCAAGGTTATCTGATATTGGCAGAGAAGCATTGTGACTTAGGTTCTTAAGCTAGCTAGCGAGAGAGAGAGAGAGAAAAAGAATGAAAACATGCGAGGTTTGTGTATATGGTGATTGCGCTGTACTGAGAATGGCCTGACACAGGCAGGAGGCTCAGATTTATTTGCAGTTTGGTCAGTAACCAAACTTTAAAGCCCCGGATAAGTCTCGACTGCTTTGGTCTTTATTTTCCTCATTTGCAAAATAGGGATACTATATTCTACATCCTAGGATTACTGTGAGGTTATTCAGATTTACCTAAAAATGTCTTAGAAACAATAAGGTACAATGTGAGCGTGAAATATTATTTGTACCCTAGCCAATTTAGTCTGTTGAAGCTTAAGAAATGGCCCCCTTTTCATCCCCAGTTTGTCCCTTATGGCTTTTGCAGAAGAGCGTTTATTTAGTGTTTCTTTCTTCGATCAGTGAGCAGATCTCATGCTCCGAAAACAGAACTGTGGTGGGTTCCATTTTGGTGCCTTTACTAGTATTTTGGAAAGACAGAGACAACCACTTGTCATAAACTATAGGTCTGGTTGTCAGGATCACTTCCACCTTTCTAGTTTTTAAAACTAAAAAAATGTTGAACCCTATGTAGAATGTGCACAAACTATGAAGACACAATTTAATGAATTATTAGAAAGCGAACAGCTGTTTAATTGACAAGAAATAGAACATTGCTTAGAACGTTGCCACGAGCATGCCCCAAAGTAAACATTCCTCTGACTTTCATTGTAACCATTTTCTTTTCTTTTTAGTTTTGTCATCTAAATCTGCACCTTAAGATAATACTTTTGTTTGCTTGTTTTTTTTTAAAAAATGAATAATTAAGTGTTTTTAGAAACAGTCTTACCATGCTTTCCAGGCCAGACTTGAACGCCTATGCTCAAGCAGCCCTCCTGCCTCTGGCTCCTGAGCGACTGAGACTATAGATTCATACCACGGTGCCTGGCTTTGCTTGTTTTTGAACTTCATGCAAATGTTTGACCCTTCTCTACAAATAGTTTGTATCTGGCTTTTCTGACGTTTATACACATTCTTGAAACTTTCATACAAATAGTTTGTGTCTGGCCTTCTCATTAATTATCACGAGATCTACCTGGCTTGTTGAGTAGAGCTGTGATTCTTTTTTTTTTTTTTTTTTTGCTGTGTATTGCATCTCTCGATACATCCTGCATTGAATGGTCGTAGAGGTTTCTAGCTTTTGGCTATTGTGGTAGTGTTGCTCTGAGTGTCCTGGTGCGTCTCAGCTGTTGTATAGACGCATGTATTTTGATGGGATGTGCTCCCAGCAGTGGGGTTGCTGCATATGTGTATCTTCACGCGTGTTTGATATAATGCCAGATGTTTTCTCAAATGTTGGTTATGCCAGTGTACCTTCCTGCCAGCACTTAGCACTTCAAAATATGTGTGGACATGCAAATGGTAAGACACTCTCTTTGGTGAGGCAAGGATAAAACGTGCCCCAACGTATCTCAAGACTTACTATAAAACAGCAGGGTTTAAGGAGCGTTCCTGTGGTACCACATTCTTGCCAACACTTAGTCTTGTCGACCTTTTTCGTTTCAGCCATTCCAGTGAGTATGTAGCAGTGTCTCATGATTTACTTTGCATTTCCCTGATTGACTCAGGAGGTTGAACAACTTTTCCTAGACGTACAGCCATTGGTGTCTTTCGTGAAGTGCCTGTTCAAATACTTTCCCAGTTTTTCTACTGGCGTGCCTGTCACCTGATTTCTCGGTCTTTACATATTCTGGAATCCAGCCTGTTGTTGCTTATTTGTTTTATAACTGTCTTCGTCTAACATGACTTGCCTTTCACTTTCTTACAGTGTTTCTGCGACACCAAAGTTCGTCAGTTTAATTTGGTCCAGTTCATCAGTCTTGTCCGTCATAGTTTGCGTTTATTGTGTCCTGGTAGTTTCCCCTATCCCGGGATCATGAAGCTATGTTCTCACCTTGTTTTCTAAGAGTTGTACTGTTTTGCTTTCCATACCTGTACCTGTTATTGGGGATTTGTTTTTGTGCCTGATAAGAGATAAGAGTCAGCTTCGTTTTTCTTCCATGCAGATATTCAGTTGACTTTGTGGCATTTATTGTTTACAGCAGCCCTATTCTCACTGCTCTGTAGTGCCTACTTTGTCATAAAGAAAGTGCTCCTATATGCCTGAGTCTGTTTCTGTTTGTCTTGTTGTTATATTTGTCCATCTACTGATAACACACTACCTTAATTCCTTCTGTTTTATAGTAAGTCTTGAGATACATCGCAGGCAGGTTTTATCCTTGTCTTACCAAAAAGAGTGTCTTGCCGTTTGCATTTCCACACATATTTTGAAGTTCTAATATATATATAGGCTGGGTGTGGTGGCTTACACCTGTAATATCAGCACTTTGGGAGGTGGAGACGAGAGGATTGGGGTTCAAGAGCAACCTGGACAACTCGGCAAGACCTTGTCACTACAGTAAATAAGTAAAAAAATTAGCCGGGCATTGTGGCGAGCACCTGTGGTTCCAAGTACTTGGAAGACTGAGGTGGAGGGTCTCATTCTGTTGCCCAGGATAGAGTGCAGTGGCATGCTCATGGCTGCCACAGCCTTAACCTGCCGGGCTCAGGTGATCCTTCCACCTCTACTGTCCAAGTAGCTGGGACCGTGGGCACATGCCACCACACCTGGCCAATTTATTTATTGTAGAGATGAGGTCTTGCTAAATTGTACAGGCTGGTCTTGAACCCCTGGGCTCAGACAATCCTCTTGCCTCTGCCTCCCAAAGTGCTGGGATTACTGGCATGAGCCACCATGCCCAGCCTATAGTGCGCTTTTAAAAAAGCACATTCATTGGGTATTTAATTTTGTCTCTTGTATTATTTGTTTTTTAAAAAAATCTATGTAACTTTTTAAAAGTTGTCATTTCTCTACCCAGAATTTTAAGCATGCATTTTGTCTTCTTAGCCGTAGTAAGAATTGCTACTTTAAAATCTATTTCTGATTATTCAGTGTCCAGTTTGGTCAGTGTTTCTGCAAGTTTTTATTTTGTCCTGTGTACGTGGTTCTCTTTGAAAAATTGTTACAGAAATAAATCCAGGACTAGACTAGGATGGTGCTCTTTCCATCCAGGAGTGACTTGTTTTTTTTATCTGTGAGGGGCTTTAGGACACAATCTAAAATCACCTTTAATCAGATGTCAGAGGTTAGGATTTTTCTGGGCCACTCAGATGCTTGGAAACGGCTGCATCCGTGTGAAGGCTGTTTTATTTCCAGTTTACACTCTTCCTGAGGTCTGTTGAGTTTCCAGCTCTCTTCCAGTAGAGGCAACCAAGGCAACCAAGCTTGCAGGGCTTTGGAATCTAACTTTTGTGCTCCTAGAGGAATCAAGAGGTTATCAAAAGTGACCGTCTGTGTCTTGGTTGTCCCTTCCCTGGGTATAAATAGTCCTAGGGCAGAAGTGTTGCTGCAGTCTCATCTCTGGGAATTGTAGTCTTTGTTTCTGGACCTGTAGTTCTCCTGTGCCTCCTTGGTTCTCTAATGCGTCCAAGCAGATGTTCTTGTAGGGTTATGTCCAGCATCTTCGGTGTTGGTCCCAACGACCTAGTCAGCCCTGACATCTTCTCTACAAGAGCATCTTTTTAAAGCTTTTAGGGTAAAGAAACCGAGCTGGACCTTGAGAACTCATGTTTCATCTTCATTCTTTACTAGTCAATAAAGTAGGGGTTTTTGATCGCCTATCAGGTACCCGGCATTGTGCTGTATATTATGGAGATTCTGAGGAGATGCGAGATAATAGTACCCCTTACACTCAAGGAGTTTAGCGGGGGAAATAAGTATAAACACAGATAATTAAATAAAATGTTAAAGCAGGTACTCGAGAGTCAAAAGACAAAGTTATAACAGATTTAAATATCCCGATTGGCTTTCATGTGCAGTTTTTGCACCGGGCAGCACCTCGTGCCAGGAAACGCAACCGAGTGATGAGCCTGGCCGAGGCTGGTTTCGCAGACCGAAAAGGGCCGAAGACAGCAGAGCTAGCAAGCGAGTGTCCTGCAAGCGTCTCACACACGGCTTGGTGTGATCCTCACAACCGCCAGTGGGGTCGCTGTTGTTACGGCCTCCGTTCACAGCTGAAGAAATAAGGCACAGGGAGGTTTTACCGCCAGTAAACAGAGGGCTCTTCGGGGTGAGGACTTTGCTCAGGGACCCCCTTCTTCACGGAAGCCCGGGGGAGGAGTCTGAGCTGCGAGGGCAGACCCGGAGGGCCGAGGCCCCCCCCGCGCCGTGGCCGCTGCGTGCCGCCCGGCCCCGTGCTCCCTCCGCGGTCCGCTGGTGTCCGGCTGCGGAGGCGCCTGGAGGGCCTCTGTCCTCCGCCGTCGGTTCTCGGGGCTTCAGCTGCAGGTGCCACCCAGTCTCCCTGTTACGACGTCGAGCACGAGCACATTCGTCGGTCACAAGTAATGGACCAGCACTGTCGTTAGGCTTAACCGAAGTTCATACTTTATGCGGGTTTCCTTGGTTTTCAGCCTAAGGAAAGTGGCGTCTTCCTGCCTCGGAATCTCCCGCGGGACACGGCCCGAGTCTCGCTGTTCGCGACGCCTCCCTCGGCCTCTCAGACTGGTCTTTGCTGAGTGACAGCTGGAGGGGCACGTGGAGGACGCCTGCCTGTCGGGCTCGCGTTGCCGTTTTTCTCGGGAGCGGCCTGGGCTCGCGGAGGGCCGCCCCAAGCGAAGTTCTGTCCCGGCCCATCACGCCAGGTGTACTCACTGCCCGCGTGACCTGCGTGATGTCGACCGCGACCGTCGGCCAGAACGCTTGTCGGGCTTCGCCACTGGACAGCTACTTCCCCTTCTTTACCGTTCTCTTTGGAAGGACGTCAGAGCGTGAAGCCTCTTTCGCTCAAAATCGCTACTTGAAAGTGTTTTACATCATTGCCTAATTAAAAGAAAGATCTGCCCACCAATCGGTCTCTGTAGACACATTTTCGAAATTAGCCGGGCTCGGTGGCTCAGCCTGGCATCCCGCGCCTTTGGGAGGCTGAGGTGAGCGGATGGCCCGAGCCCGCGGGGTCGAGACCCGCCTGGGCAGCGAGACCTCGTCTCTACAATAAATCAAAAAATCAGCCGGGCGTGGTGGCGCGCGCCTGTAGTTCCGGCCACTCGGAAGGCCGAGGGGGAAGGATCGCCGGAGCCCAGCAGGTCGAGGCCGCGGGGGCCGGGAGCGGCCGCTGCCCTCCGGTCTGGGCGACAGAGTGAGACTCCGACTCGAGAAAGGAAATTAGGATCTTTCGTGTTGCCAAGTCGTCAGTCTCTTGCAAGGACAGGGCATGCATCGTGCCGGTTAGTGGGCAAATGAGGGTCCCTTCCGTTTTGAAGCCGAATCGAGAAGCCGGCAGGCTTTTGCTTCTCACTAGCGACTGCAAGACGCAGGGCGGGAGCATGCGAGACTCACGGAGGTGGTCGGTCTCGGTCGTTTGTTGTTACCGCGATGCACGAGCGAGCGATGCTGCTGGACCGTCCACGAGGACTCAGGACGAAGCTCGCGGTGGTGCCAAGGCAGACGGTGAAGCCCGAGTTCCCCGGAGCTCTCGGCTGGCCCAGGGCCGGCAAGCGTGGAGTTACGAGGTGGCCGCGTTACGGTTAATACGCTGCCAAAACCGTGGGGCATGAAGAGAAAAACTGGGGCGGGTTGCGGAGATGCCGGCGTGGCGCTCCATCTGTCGGTGAAGTGCGGGAACAGCAAAAGCTTCCTCAAACCCGTTTCTTTATGTTAGCTTACTTCATCGTGGAAAAGAGATTGTTCTTTTTTCCAAAAATTGCACCAAGATAAAGCAGAGCTCTAGTTGATGCGGGTGTGTTGTGCAGGCGTTAGCAGTACTGCCCTCACTAGACGCTCATTGGACAGTAGCTCAACCCCAAGAAAAGGATGGTCGCCGGTGTTTGTCTCTGCGCCGGAGGCAGGAGGCGCCAATGTCGGGTGGGGTTGTGGTGACTAATTTCGTGAGTCCCGCCCTAGCCTGCCTGGTAGCGAGCTTGCTCCCGGCGACCATGTCTCGAGGCAAACCACCAACTCCTTGTTTTCTGAGGCTCTAAAGGGTCGCTAAACGGCCGCTGCTAGGCTTTACCCAGAACACCGCGCGCCCCGCCGTAAATTTGCATACGCCTTCGCCGGGGCGGGGCCGCAGCGCGCCCTGGAACTCCGCGGCCGGCGCCGGGGGCGGGCCGCGCCCGGCTGCTTTTTATTTCGGGTCTCGTCACGGAGTATTTTCTGGGACAATCGTAAACAGCTCTTTTTGCACAAGACTGTCCTTCCCCACGCTACTAAGCTCGATCTCTCCAGTCGGCACGCGCGCTCTGGGCGCTCGGACCACGTGCTGGCCAGGCACGCGGGGCGTCCTCGGCGCGCGTGGCAGGAGCGCGGCGCCGCAGGCCGACGCTAACGGGCTCCCGGTGTTTTCCGTTGCAGGTGGTTCTTCTGGGCATGGACATCCTGTCCGCCCTCGTGACGCGGCTGCAGGATCGGTTCAAGGCGCAGATCGGCACAGGTGAGCCGCGAGCAGGCGTGGATGGATCCGCGGGCTCTCCGCCCCGCCCCGCAGCCTTCCCTCCGTCTCCCAGCTGCTGCGCTCGAGTGCACCAGCCCCTCCAGCCTGCCTCCCAGCCCCCTGCGCGTCCCGTCCTCTTCCCTCTTCCCTCTTCCTCCTCCCGACCCAGCCCCCACCCCGTTCCTCCAGCCCCGCGCCCCCCACGGCTGCCTCGCTGCCTCCCCTCTGCCGGGCGCACCCGCTGGCCTCACCGCTCCCGCTGTCATCGTCAAGCCTCCTCCCCGTTCGTGCCTTTCTTTCTGCTGGCTTCCGCCAGCCTTTGTGCTCTGGTGTGGAACCTTGTAATACATTTTCCGACGCGAAGTATTGCTGCCAGTTTTACTTCTTGTGCAAAATCAGTCATCACACGTCGGCAACAACCAAGTCATATTTATCGCCATCTCTTCCCTTTAACGAGAAGCAGTTTTCTTTGCGAAGTCCTGTAAAACCGAACCTGCTGTGTTTTTTCCTCACATGACTATTGTTCATATAACTCTTTTCACCTTGATTATAAATGGCCTTACAGGTGTGCAGTAAATGCTTCACTCTCTTATTTTAAAGAAAAAGCAGTGTTAACAAAATGATATAAAACGCACAGACACCTTTAAATTCCTGACTTCTGGAATTACATGATGGCAACATAAGCACTAAGTAGCTCTGTGCAACCGTTTCCTTTTAGAATTTCTCCGTTTATGTTGGTGCACATGTGTTCTTTTCTGATCAATGTGCTTCTTTTAAAAATTATTTATTTATTTAATTTTATTTTTATTTGAGTTGGAGTCTCACTCTGTCGCCCAGACTGGAGTGCAAAATGACACTCTCCCGGCCACCGCAGCCTCGACCTGCTGGACTCTGGCGATCCTTCCGCCTCCGTCTTCCAAGTAGCTGGAACTGCAGGCACGCATTACCACGCCCGGCTGGTTTTTATTTATTGTAGAGATGAGGTCTTGCCAGGTTGCCCGGGCGGGTCTCCAACCCTCGGGCTCAGGCAATCCATTCACCTCAGCCTCCCAAAGCACGGGATTACTGGCTGAGCCACCAAGCCCGGCTCAGTGTGCTTCTTTAGGAAAGGCTGGAAATTGTTTTCTGTCTGTCTATGACTTTAAAAAAGCCTTTTTTTTAGAAATTGGTATCTTACTAGTGTTTCATTTTCCTCCTAAATAAGCTGATTTATTTGGGGATATCTCTTGTAATAGCGGTTTACAGATTCTTTTTTTTTTCTTTGGAGTCAGTGTCTCATTCTTTCACCCAAAGAGCATGCAGTGGCATGCTCACGGCCACTGCAGGCTTAACCTGCTGGGCTCCGGCGATCCTTCTGCCTCAGCCTTCCAAATAGCCGGAACCACAGGCATGTGCCACCACGCCCGGCTGATTTTTTGATTTATTGTAGAGACAAGGTCTCACCATGTTGCTCAGGCTGGTCTCGAACTCCTGAGCTCAGGCAGTTCTCTTGCCTCTGCCTCCTAAAGTGCTGGGATTACAGGCGTGACCCACTGCACCCAGCTGCAGATTCTTAAAAGAAGGAAAGTAAACTGGCAGAAAGGTTCCTTCCTTTGGCAGGAAGGTCCATATTTGGGTGTGTGGGGAAGGGGTAGAGAGCTGGGCTGTCTGATATGTGTGTCTGGGTGAGCTGTAAAGCTAAGAACATACAGTGTCAATGAGACCTGTGTTCATCCATAAGTGTCTGTCCTTCCTACCTGCAGTCAGGTAGCTGGAGACCCTCTCCTTGTCTCTTGGCCAAATTTTCTTTTTGTGGTGACTCTTTCCCGCCAAGGCCTTTCATTTTGTTCACTTACGGATATGTTGGGAACTGACTGGAAGAAAGTGGGGTAAGGATGCAGACTAATAGTATGCTTGTCCATGCAAAGGATTTTGCTGGTTCCTTTGGTGACTTTCATGGACTTCAGCAAGGAGAGTAGAATACGAGCAAGGAAGGGTGATTTTTGAATGAGCAATGTCACTTAGGCCAGGGCTTTGTCTTCTCAGTTAATCAACATAGCAACACTTGGTGACCACAGACTCCCCAAACAGGTTTTCGTCTGATAATTTCCATTTTGATTTTCAGTGCTGCCAAGTCTTATAGACAGACTAGGAGATGCTAAAGACTCTGTGAGGGAACAAGACCAAACTCTGCTGCTAAAGATCATGGATCAAGCTGCTAATCCCCAGGTAGGGCAAGAGAAGTGTGGGGTGCCACCTGGCGTGCGTGCGTGTGTATGTGTGTGTACTTGGACCAACAGCGTGTGACTCCATAGACTTTTAAGCTGTTGTGTTACAGATGAAAATTTTCATGCATTCAACCTGCTCCTTCCTACAATATATTTAAACAAGTAGTAAGTTGCAAAAATGTGATGTTAGTAAGTTAGTGGATTTAACATGAGCATTGAATAAGTTCGTGGACTTAGCATGCTTGGTTTTAATCCATTTGGTGTTTAAGCTCATTTCCGTAAACTACAGGAGGCAGCTGTGGGTCTGGCGGCCTGGCTGGAGCTCTGGGCTCTGTTGGCTAGGGAGCGGGGCTGCTGGATGGATGACACAGCTCTGCCTCCCAGGGCCCCGCTGTCCATCGTTTGGCGGGGCAGAGGGTCAGAAGCAGCAGAGGGCAGTGTCGGTGTATGATCCAGGGGAAGCCACCTGCTGTCTTTTGCGCTGCCCTTCTCCACCCATGAAATGGAGACGGTATTGCCTTCCTTCCAGGGTTGTTGGGAGAATCAAACACTGTTGTGTACGTGACCGTGTTTCTAAATTTTTAACTCGGCATATCCGATACAGTGACTCACGCCCTCATTTTCCACATGCACTTGAGGGCGTTAGATGGGTTGGTGGGGGGGACTGATGTGGCACCCATGTAGCAGCTCTTCCTCTGCTGTTGCTAAGTGCCAGGCTGCAGCACTTCCTCTCTTCTCATCTGCTCTTTGTCTCCTGCAGTATGTGTGGGACAGAATGCTTGGAGGCTTCAAACACAAGAATTTTCGTACTCGAGAAGGCATCTGTCTCTGCCTTATTGCAACACTCAATGCGTAAGTCTTGGTGAACCTGGCATTTTTACTTGGCTAAAGTTTTTTAAAAAAACCTTTTCTTGTGAAATAAGTTTAGATGTACAGGAAGTTGCAAAGAAACATACTGGGAGGTCCTGGGCTCCCTTTCCCCATTTTCCACCTGTGTTAGCTTGCACTACTGTAGTACGATGTCAGTACCAGGAAATCAATATTGATCAGTCCCCAGAGCACCATTCCGACTTCTTCAGGTCGGTGTGCATTTGTGTGTGTGTGTACACTGCAACGTCCCTGCAGGGCTCCCTCACCCTCCCATTTCATAGCCACACCCTGACCCCTGGACCACTAATCCGTTCGTTTCAAGAGCATTATATAAATGGAGTCTCATACAGTCTGTACCATTTGAGATGATCTTTTTTCACTCAGCAGAATTCCCTTGAGGTTTTATATTATGCTGTTGATTGTAACAGTAGTTCATTTAGTTTCATCACTAAGTAGGATTCCATGGTACAGACGTGTCACACTTGGTTTACCGCTCACCTGTTGAAGAACATTTGAGTGATATCCAAGTTTTGGCTGTTATAAATAATGCTGCTATAAACATGCATGTACAAGTTTCTGCATGAACATACGTTTTCCTTTTTCTTGGATTAGTGACCAAGAGTCCAGTTACTGGGGCAGTTGGTAAGTCCATTTTTAGTTTTAAAAGAAACTGTGCCGTTTTACATTCTCACCAGTTTCTTCATACCCTTACTAGCCTTTGGATATTATCACCATTTTTTATTTTAGTCATTCTGATATGTGTTTAGTAATATCTTATTGTGGTTTTAGTTTGTATTTCTCTAGTGGCTGTTGATGTGGAACATCTTTTCGTCCTCTTGTTAGTGGGACAGTCTTAAATTAAGAATTTCAAGTCACTTTTTCTGATTATGAAAAGAGGATTGTATATATCAGAAAAATTCATAAGGATAAAATAAAGGCTACCACCTTCAAATAATTTTTGTTAACACTTGGTGCATATTATTCCAACCTGTAAGGTTATATTATTTTTAGAAACAAAATTGAGATTATAATGTTCATATTACTTTGTGAATGTTTCAAATAATTTTTGTTAACACTTGGTGCATATTATTCCAACCTGTAAGGTTATATTATTTTTAGAAACAAAATTGAGATTATAATGTTCATATTACTTTGTGAATGTTTCCCTCTTAATGTGTTAGCCATTTCAGCGCCATTAAATTTAGTCTTATGTGGCTGAAGCTTTTTAAAAAGTTTCTAGCCTTTGATCAGAGTAGTTCAATTTCTAGGAATTCATGCTAAGGAGGTAGATTAGTCAAGAGATTTGTAGTAATAGGGTTATTTGTGACAGCGTGTGATAGCAGTGGTTGTGATGGTGAAAAGTTCTAATTTAAGGTTCCCTAGGAGAGCAGTGCTTTGCTGGATGCTCTGTGGCATTTGATCCGTCTTTCCATCCGGCAGTATAACCGAGTGTCCTGTTGCAGAGGCTGTGGCATAGCACTTGGGAGAATTAAGGGAGGCCCCTCGGGGGACTTGCAGTTGGGCTGGGTATCCTGGCAGAACAGTTATGCAGAGGTAGCAGGTGGGGGACAGGCAGGGCTGTGCGGAGGCCAGGACCTTACCCCACCCTTAAAGGGGTGGGGCTGGATCGGAGACAGCCCTGGGTGGCCGGAGGAAGACATGTTTATGAGATGCCGCTGAAGGCTTTACGCTCTGCAGAGGGGCCATGGGGATGTGCTTACTTTGGCATCTGCGTGGATGGGACGGAAAAAGCCTTTGAGTGAGGTGGCAGTGGGCCCTAGGGCAGCGGGGAGGGGGCATGGACAGAGAGGCACCTTTCTTTCCTTAATTATCACTGAATAAAGCACTCTGTTTGGTTTCAGCTCTGGAGCACAGACTTTAACGCTAAGCAAGATTGTGCCACATATATGCAATTTACTTGGAGATCCAAACAGCCAGGTGAGTGAGAAAGAAGATCCTGAGGTGGGGTGGAGGGGAGGGACTGTTGCCTATAGACCTTTCAGATGCATTCTGGTGTTCTGTGTGTATCTGATGGGTGGGTGGGGCCTCGGGCATCTTTATAGAACTCTGATCATTGTTTAGGATATCTGATACCCGTTTGCGTTTACAAAATTTGATTGGTGATGGTGGTGGCCACGCTATCTTCTTCTATACACAGGGCTGTGAAATCACTAGCCTACACCTTGGTGTGATCCAGACCAGCCTCTGAGATAAGACCACTCTGGTCACCTTCTCTGCAGCCAGAAGGAATGGGCACAGCGTGATAAAATCTGTGCTGGTTGAGGGGACCGGGCTTGCCTCATGGAGATACAGGGAGAGATTGGAAGGGTGCCTGAGGGGACCTTTGTAAGGTGGTTTTGCTTTTGCTGGTGGCTACACTGGTGTATATCGTTGTGAAATGAACCCTTAAGAACCGTGTGTGCTAGTTTATGCAGATTTTACCTTCGCTGAGGAGAAGGTGCCACTTCCTTGGCGTAGGAGTGGGAGGGGCGCTGGCCTCTCCTCAGTCAGTAGTTGCCAGACCCTTTACGAGGTTTTCCAGGTCTGGGCTGTGGAAGTGCCAGCTCTTTCCACTGTTCAATTCTGTTTCTCCCCAGGGTCATTTTTGTCATGGCAGCTCCCACAGGCTGGTAAGTACTTCATTAGATGAAAGGGCAGGACATGGAACCGTAGCTTACCAAAGAAACACACATGGTCGACAGGCCTCTCCGAATCTTGACTGGTGATCGCCCAGTTGCCCCCCCGAGACGCTGTGCCAGGCGTGCGTCCACTGACCCGCCCTGGCCCTGGTCCCTCTGGGCCGCATCCCTTCGGCTCTCTGGCCGCCTCTGTCCTCCTCTTGCGCGTGGTGTTTGCCCTCTCTCTGGCTGTCGCGGTGCTGCCTCCCAGCCTCTCCTTGCTCCCTGCCTGCTGGCCCTCGCCGGTCTCGCTGCCTTTGTCCGTTCGTGCTCTTACTCAGCCTTTGCTGAAAAGTCTAGGTGCTTTGATTTACGGAATCATACTTTACGAAGGGGACCCCAAAATATGGGAGTTATTTCTTGGAGGGCAAGTCCTTTGTAGTACAGGTTTCCCCTGTTATGTAAAGGCCCTAGGACCCCATTGGCATCAGTGGACCAGCTGGCCTTGTTGTGAGAGGCTGCGTTGGGCTTTAGTGAACTTTTTTTGGAGCTGCTTTCACTGTGTTTGCCCATTTCTTGATGGTGATTTATGAGCACACCCGCCCCCACCAAGCTGAGTGTTCAGCAGTTTTTGACCAAATGGCGTGACCTCCAGGCCCCAGTCGTCGTTCACCTTATCTCTCCCCGGGTGAGGAAAGTCCTCAGAGGGAAATGTTTTGCTGATATGGAAAAGGCGAGGCAAAAAAAATGGCCGAAGCACTAAAAGGCATAAAAATTTACGATTTAAACAGGATTTTGAACAGTGGAAAAAGCATCTTAATAGGTGTATTGCATCAAACAGAGAATACGTTTTTTTTTGAGTTGGAGTCTCACTCTGTCACCCAGACTGGAGGGCAGTGGCCGCTCCCGGCCACCGCAGCCTCGACCTGCTGGGCTCAGGCTATCCTTTCACCTCAGCCTTCCGAGTATCTGGAGCTACAGGACGTACCACCATGCCCGGCTAATTTTTAAAAAATTTATTGTATAGATGTGGGCTCGCCAAGTTGCCTGGGCTGGTCTCGAACCCATGGGTTAAGGCAGTCCTCTCATCTCGGCCTCCCAACGTGCTGGGATTATAGGCATGAGCCTCCACACCCGGCACAGAGAATACTTTGAAGGTGACATGTTTAAACGTGTGAGAATAAATACATAATTATTAATACATAAATTCCTGCTTTTTCACGTCCAACACTTACTCCAAAATAACTTGGGCAATTTTTCGAAGGATTCTGGATCACCGAGTAGGTTCCTTTGTCGAGCGTGCCCCCTCTGGTCTTCCGCTTCTGTTTCTTGTGGAAACACCCCTCACAGGGATCTACAGGGCAGACGAGCCGCTTGGCGAGGCCAGGCGGCGAGCTCCTCGCCCCGACGCCGCCGGCGGCCGGACAGCGGGCGTGAACCTTCGCGCGGTGCCGGGGGCTCGGAGCCTGGGTGGGCGCCGAGGCCGGCTTCCCTCCGTGCGCCGCGCCTGTGGGCAGCGCGACCCCGACCAGACAGACGCCGCCCGGGACGGTCGTGCTGAGGCCGCCTGGCCCGGGCTTGGGCGGGGCCCGCCGGGGCCGTGCCTCGTCCGCCTCTGCTGCCGCTTCCTCCTCTTCCCCCACGCGTGTTTCCGGAGAGCCTGCGCTGTGTTCCTGCCTTGCCTGTGCAGACACTCGGATTTTTCTGCGGGGGGTGGAGATGACTGGCTTGATTTTGTCTTCGCGTCTCCAGTTCTGTTTCTCAACTGGCTTGGACAGCGTCCTCCAACGGGAAGTGGAGGAAACGTCTCCTCCTCCCAGGCCTCTTCACTGATTGTGCTGTCTGTACTTCCATATTGCCCTGCCTGAAAGACCGTGGAGTCTGTGTAGCTTCTGAGAGACGTTGGGCGTGGGATGTGAGGAACACTTAAAATTTCGGAGCGGCTACATCCTCACCCGTGAAGCCATTCACTTAAGCTTCCAAGGTCCTGCTCTTCACGGGTTTTCCTTTCCTCGGAAGCTTTCTGCCTCAGTTAGCAGCGTTCAGAAGTTGCCTGAAGGTTCTGCGGGGAAGAGACAGGAAGGGACAAATCTGGTTTTGTGTTAGTCTGCTCCCTGGCTTGAGTTTTCTCCTTGAAGTCTAAGGGGTTAACTTGCATGGTCTCTTTGGGGATTTTAACAAGGTTTTGTTTATTTTTGCAAGTAGTACAGATTCAGTTTCAAGTGATCAGCACAGGCCCACATTCTCAAAATGTTGATTCAGTTGTTGAAGAGTTAAGATAACACTGAATCTTGAGCGGTTTGACATACCATTTTAAAGCTGCCAAAGGGCAGAATGTGTTTAAAACATGAGCTCCCTAGTGCAGTGCAAGAAGCCTAGATTAAAGACACAGGGCTGGTGTTGGTCCCTGCTTTGCATTTAGCAGCCAGCTGACCTTGGGGGCACTTGGATCTTGACCCTTCGTTTCTACTTTAAAGTGGGAGCACTGGGAAGTGCCTCGCTCCCCTCTCTGTCTTAAGCCTTGGAGGGTGACTATTCTTAGGTGCTGGCATGACCTGTGGGTCCAAGTAGAAGACCCTCAAAGGGGAATGTTACTCAGTAGTGTCCTCATAGTCTGAGGTGGTCGTTTTCATTGCAGAAACCACACACCTGCCATGTGCCAGTGGGTTTCTGAGAAACTCTCAGGTGTATAGTGTTTTAAGTATACGAAAGTACTAAACTGTAGGATAGTATTAGTGTCTTGGTACTTGTGATAAATAATACTTAAAAGCCTTACTTTTCTTATACCAAGTATTGGCAGCCCTGGTGTAGACTACACAAACTTTCATGTGCCAATAATTAGTTTCATTACAAAAAGTCAAATGTTCCTCGACTGATGAGGAGTGGTAACTAATACAACTTAAAAGCAAAAATACATTTAAGTGAAATTACATCTTACTGCTCTATATAAATCATCATAAAGATTATAATTTTTAAAGTAATTTTTTTAAGAAGCAAAGGGATAAAATAGTTTCGCTTTTATAAGATAGACTATGTGAGACTTGTTTTATTAAGCCAAAATTTAAGTTACCCCTTCTTACCTAGTGTCTTTATTTTGTGGTTGGAATTTCTGTGCCAGGAAACCCCAGATTTGGGGCAGGCATGTATTGCCTATAGTAGGTTGAGTCCTTCGCCTGCACGCCTCTGATTTTTAAAAAAGTTCTTTGTATTTTTTTTATTGTTTCCCCTCATCCATTGGTGCTCTGTGGGCAGATTTTACTACTATGTAGTAGACAAGATTTATAGCCAGAGAATTTACAGCCTGAGTATTCCAAACTGAGCACTCTGAACTCTGAAAATAATGCAGGTTTTTACATCTGCCTTAGGAATGTTTTCTCTGCATATACATGTGTGTGTGTGGACACACACACACACACACTCACACACTCACTCACTCACTCTCCATCTCCTCCCTCCTTCCCTCTCCGCCTCCCCCCCATCCACATTTCTCAGAAATCCCTTCCACCAGGAAATTCTTCCACTTGACTTCCCTGATGCTAATCAAGTTAATCATTCCTGCTTCTGGGGCAGGTATGTCGGTTGCCTGTGCTTTTGCTCCTGCCTTTCGTTTTTTACCAGTCCTGCCTGCTACCTATAGAGCCAGGACCGTAACTTGTTCCTCATTGCAGTCCCAGATGCTCCTTGACCGTTTGAGTGACTTTCCCTTTTTTGCTGTCTGAGTTCCAGACCAGAGAGGACACCGCTGTGTCAGCACCGTGTCTGCACTTGGCAGCTGATACACCGCCCAGCCTCGAGCTTGCCACGTCCCTGCAGCGAATGTGCGGAGAATTCTCTCTCAGCTCTCCAGGCAGGCACTGATGTCGCGTTTACAATGAGCTCTGCACACCACTCCCATCTGAAGGGATGTGCGTTTGTTTTCATAGTAGTTGAGTACAGAGTGACTCAGAGCAGGGGAAGCCCCTAGAAGCTTCTCAGATGGATGGAGTGTGTGGATTAGGATGCTTTTGGCTACAAGCAGCTGAAGACTCAGAATTGCTAGAGCAGTGGAGAAATTATTGTCCTGCACAATGAGGAGCCTGGAATAGGGCACATCTGGGGTTGGTTCTTAGCCCAGTGGTGCCCTTAACCTCAAAGTCTTGGCTTTCTTAGCTAGGGTATTGCTCTCTGCACTGTCTTTGCAGATACAGCAGTGGGTGTGGCCATGCTTGCATGTAGGGCCGGCCTGCAAAGGGAGGCTTCCTGAACTCTTCTTTCTCGGCTTTTCGAATTGAAAGTCTCAGGCATACACAAAAGTTGTGAGAGTGACATCATGCATCCCATGTGCAGTCAGCCAGCTTCAGTAGCTGATTAAATAAGACTGATTTAATTTTGTCTGTTATGCCTCCTCCATCCCATTATTTCGAAGCAAAATTTAGACTATTTAGGAGCAAACCTTAGACATCGTTTATTTAATTTTTAAGCACTCTAAAAGATAAAGACCCTTTTTCTTCTAAAACGTAATCTTAATACTATTGCCACCCCCTGTCCCCAAGAATGAGCAATTCTTTCATATCATCAAATTCCCAGCCAATGTTCACTTTTCCCAAATGTCTTTTTCCAAGAGAAGAGATATGTTTCCCAGAAGCTTTTCTCTACATTCCCCTCATGTTTCAGGAGAGTTGCATCCCATGCCCCTGGATGACCTAGTCTCTGGGAAGGGACTGGGATCATATGATCGCTGTGCGCTAAGGAGGATTTACCTCCGGAGCTGAGAGCAGGTGTTCCTGGAGGTGTGGATTCCAGTGCTTGCGAATGAAGAGACTGGGACAGTGACTGTGAGAAAGGCACTGGCAGTCTGAGACATCCTGCCCAGCAGGAAGTCCCTTTATTAGATAAGAAAGACTCAAGTTTTGCCTGCAAACCTTGGGTTTCATCTCAGGGCTCCCCAGCTAGCACTGTCAGCAGACGGGATTGCGTCCTAAGGGCCTCCCATCCGAATACCATCTGCCTTGCTGAGGAGTTCAGATCCTCAGAGCCTAAAACGTCTTGTCACATCTCGAGACTGCCGATGCTCTGCTCTCCTTAGCGGGACTGGCTGTGCTGACAGCACTCAGGAGGGCAGGGAGAAGGAACGTCTGTGCTGTGGGATTGGCAGAGCTGCCACGCTGCCTGCCACGCTGCCGCCTGGGAGCTGGGTGGGCTTGCGGGGCCCCAGCTGAGGTGCTGTCCGGGTGGTTCCTGGGCTGCACTCTCTGAGGTGTGGCTCGCCGAGCTCTAGGTCAGCGTGGGCCTGGAGTCTCATCCGTTCACAGACTGCCTCCCTGTTCCCTCACCCCAGAGCTGAAGCCCTCCTCTGAGTTCTTGCTGTGTGAGAAGCCCTGATTTGATGCCTACATTGGGGTGCAGTGCAGCAAGGTGAGAAGAGTGCGGGCCTGCCGGCAGTGAGCTGGGGGTTCAGAGCCTCACTCTGTCGTTTTCCGGCTGTGGGCCTTAGGCTGGCGACTAACCTCGCCAGACCCCGCGCCCTCCTCGCTGTCACAGAAAACAGTGGCCCTGTAGGAAAGGAAGGAACAACATGACCAGATGTTGGAGGCCTCAGATCCTGTAAAGTATACAGAAACAACCTGGCAGGGAGTGCTTCATATACATGAGACTCTTGTCTTGCTGCGGTTCTAATGGCCTGAAGTTTTAGGATACCTTTTGGCGGTGAGCCCGAGGTACTTAAATATCTGTTGGGCAAAACTGTTATGTCTTTCTTTTTTTTTTGAGCTGGAGTCTCACTCTGTCACTCAGACTGGAGTGCAGTGGCACGCTCACGACCACCGCAGCCTCCACCTACTGGACTCCGGTGATCCCTCCGCCTCAGCCTTCCAGGTAGCTAGAACTACAGGCGCACGCTACCACGCCCAGCTAATTTTTGATTTATTGTAGAGATGAGGTCTCGCCAAGTTGCCCAGGTGGGTCTCGAACCCACCAGTTCAGGCAATTCACTCACCTTGGCCTCCCAAAGTGCTGGGATTACAGGCTGAGCCACCAAGCCCGGCCCTGTTATGTCTTTCAGTCTTCGAGGCAGTTCTCAATTTACAGAGGAGGAAGTCAAGACTATAAAAGAGTTTTCGTTTTTTGTCTGTGGTGATGTGGCTTAGACCAATGGCCAAGTAGGTTCTTGGGTCTACTTCTTTGACACTAAAGCTAGTAATTTTTCCACTAAGTGTCTTTAAACTGTTTATGGCCTAAACTTTTGAAGTAGCTAACTGGGTATTGGTTGTTCCTTAAGGAAATCACCCAGTGAGATTTGCTCTGAGCAGATGTTATCACGAGAAAGTACACAAAGGCAGTGTAATAATAATCAGGACTCAGTGGCATTGACTACTTTTGTAATATATGTGTGTTTCGATGTAAAAATGTTTCCTAACATTGGAAATTCTTTCTTTCCCCAAAGTAAACCGATAGCAAAATGCCATAGATGGAGTGGCTTAAACAATAGAAATTAGTTTTCTCATCGTTCTGGAGGCTGGAAGGCTGAGATCAGGTTTAGGCGTGGTCAGGTTCTGGTGCATGCTCTCCACCTTGCTTGCAGGCTACTTGCAGGCCACCTTGCTTGCTGGTGCATGCTCTCACTGTGTGCTTCTGTGACCCCTTCTTTGTGTATGTACAACTCCCTGGTTTCTCTTACAAGGACACTAACGCTCTATTTCAGTGCCCCACCGTTATAATAGAATCTAACTTTAATTACCTCCTCACAGGCCCTATTTCCACATACAGTCGCATGGGGGAGTTATGGCTTCAGCATTTGAATTTAGCAGGAACACGATTCAGTTCGTAGCGCAAGGTTTTGGGTGACAAGATAATGTCGCCTGGGATTTGTCTTTTTCCACCAGAAAGGGGGAATACTATGAGTAAAGTCACCTATCACATTACACATAAAATCAAAGAGTAGCCTGTGGTGTTCCAAATCGCAAGTTGTTATTTGTATCTCTGCTTCTTTCTTCTCTCTTTCACTCTCCGTGACTTTGATGCTCTCCTATCTTTGCCTGCTGAATTAAGCATGACCATCCTGTATCACTTGGCCTTGGCTTCATTTTATGTTTAGAAAAATTTCTTCGTGCCTTTTTATTTGCAAAATTCTAAGCCTACAGAAAAATTTAAATAGCATTATAGTGAACAACCGTATTTACCGGCGAATGTTTTGTCACATTCGTCCCACATCTCTGTATGTACATGCATGCATACACATATAGACATATACTTTTTTCTTGAACCGTTTGAGAATGACCTGGAGATATAATGATTCAAGGGAGAACCCAGAGAAAACCGGAACTATCTTTTGGAGGGTGGACCCTTTGTAGTATACTTGGAATTTGTTCCTCCGGATCAAACAGTCAACCAAAGTTTTTATCTGGTGGGCGTTTTGAAAAGATTGTTTCACAATTTGCGGAGGAAACGCCCCTAGTTGTGGCAAACAGGTGCCTGGTTCTTCCACCATGACAACACGCCTGCCTGTTCCACATTGATATTCTGCAGTTTTTGACCCAAAATGGCATGGCCCCCATGCCCCACTCTCCTGATTCACCACGTCTTGTCTTGAGCTCCTCTTTTTTTGTTTCCCTGAATGAGAAAAATTCTCAAAGCGAAACACTTTACTGATGTGGAAGAGGTGAAACAAAAAACATCAGAAGCACTAAAAGTCGTCAGAATTGAAGAAGTCTTAGAATTGTTTTTGACACTTTGGGAGGTGGAGGCGAGAAGATTGCCTGAGCCCAAGGGCTTGAGACCAGCCTGGACAACATGGCGAGATCTAGTCTCTATAATAAATTAAAAATTTGCCGGGCATTGTGATCTGCGCCTGTAGTCTCAGCTACTTGGAAGGCTGAGGTGGAAGGATCGTCTGAGCCCAGCAAGTGGAGGCTGTGGTAGCCGTGAGTGCCACTGCACTACTACAGCCTGGACAACAGAGTGGGACTCCCACTCAAAAACAAAGCGAAACAAAACTGTTTTGAGAGTGGAAAAAGCATCTTGATAGGTATATTGTATCAAATGGAGCATTCTTTGAGGGTGACTGAAGTTTAAACATGTAAGAACAAATATGCGCCGGGATCGGTGGCTCAGCCTGTAATCCCGCGCCTTTGGGAGGCTGAGGTGAGTGGATTGCCTGAGTCCGCGGGTTCGAGACCCGCCTGGGCAGCGAGACCTCATCTCTACAATAAATAAAAAAAAAAAATCAGCCGGGCGTGGTTGCGCATGCCTGTAATTCCGGCTACTCGGAAGGCTGAGGCAGAAGGATCGCCGGAGCCCAGCAGGTCGAGCCCGCGGTGGCCGGGAGCGGCCACTGCACTCCAGCCTGGGCAACAGAGTGAGACTCCAACTCAAAAAAAAAAAAAAAAAAAAAAGAAAGAAAGAATAAATATGCAATTTTTTATCAGTAAGTTCCAGGTTTTGTGGTGGTTTCTCCTCGTATTTTTGTCCTTAGATACATTAGTGTGTGTCATCTAATAACAAATATATTTTCTTATCTAATCACATGACATTTTGACACCATTTAACACTGATAAAATGATGTTGTTTAATATATACTCTGTATTTAAATGTCCCCAAGTTTTGAAAAAAAAATTCTTCCTGTCTCCTGTGCCTGATTTTGTGTTCATATTCGTGTCTGGCCAACCTGGTGCAGTAGCGCCCGAAGCATGTGCCGCGCATGTCTGCTTTTGTGCTGCTTCCTTGCTCTTCCGCAAAGTGGTTTTTGAAACGTCCTGATACGACTGCTCCGCCTTGAAGCTGTGTGACCTCGTTCTGCTCTTCAGTAGCGTTTATTGCATCCTGCCTTGTATTGAGTGTAGACTTTCTGGACTTTTCATCACCTTTGGGAGGCAGTGAGCTTCTTAAATATGGGGCTCTGTGTAGTTTGTACTATTCATTTTTTTGTTGCTCATTAAATATTTAATTGACTTAAATACAGAGTGCTTTACGAGGTGTTTTACTTTGGTATAATTCATTTATCTGTAGTATTGTCTTCTGTTTTGGAAAGATGGTCTGAGAAATTCTGGTTTCCTGAAATCATTTTAAAGAATGGAAAGAACTGAGGGATGTGGGCTTTAACATGCATACAGGGATGGAGACCTACGTTTTTCCTTCCCTGTGGCATTGTATCTGTGGAGTGAAAATTGCCACACACGGCTTTATCTAGACAAATGTTTATGAGGAATTGTGTTCACATGACAATTTGGGGTGGTGTGTGGCCTGTTGTGTCCCAGCAGGAGGTCCTGGGGAATGACACAGAGCAGCTGTAAGATCTCTTCTTTTACATCTAGGTTCGAGATGCAGCAATAAACAGCTTAGTGGAAATTTACAGACATGTAGGAGAACGTGTGAGGGCAGATCTCAGTAAAAAAGGATTGCCACAGTCCCGGTGAGTTCAGACTTTTTTCCTTTCTTCTGCTCTTTTCCCCGATCCTTTTCCATTTAACGTCTTGGTTTGCACTGCTTTTTTTGTTATGGTAATTTTACTCAAAGAATATATTGCCAGAGGATTGTTGGTTGGAGATCTCCTTCTGCCTTTATGCCAGTTCCCTGCCATTCCACTTCCTCAGTAGCAAGACTTCCTCACCCTAACATCTGGCCGAGTCCCATGCCACATACTGACTTTAGAAGCACATTTAAAAGCAATCAGTGTTAAAAAACTCAACACTGATTCTAAGTCTATGATTCTATATCTGTATCTGTAACCTCACAGTACCTAGTATAGTAGGTGCTTAGAATATATTTTTTTGAATGAAGCCATTCCAGAATGAGTCTGGATAGAAATTCATAAGCTGCAACTCTGGAAAACATGTTTTCTGTTCATTCATGTCATTTTCAATGCACGGAAGCCAATGCAAGGGGATCAGCATCTCATGAGACCCAAGACAACTTGAGTCCACGAGTGTGTCTTTGTTATAGCTGAAATATTAATGATGTAACAATTGGATATTATAATTGTATCTATGATGGAGAAATTTACATCATGTGAATTCTAAACCTTTAGCGTGGCTCATTTCTTTGACGGAAAAGTGATGTGGAAATTCTGGACAGTTAGAACTGGAGTGGACTGATAGAGCAGCTTGTATAGCCTGCCATTGAGCCATAAAAATAGCAGGGGCCCAGGCACACGCAGTAACTTTTGAGAGATTACATGGCTAGGAAGAGTCAGTGAAGATTGAAACTGTTCTTCTGATTTGCCTTTTAATTTTGTCTACCCTGTTTCACAAAGGAGTTTATGGAGCAAAGGCATTTGGAAATAGGATGGAACACTGAAATTTGCAGGAGCCATCTGTCTTGATGCTCCTCTGGCAGGCATTGCGGAAGTGGATCCCAGACTTTCCAGCGGGGCTTCATGAGCGGGGGCGGGGGCTGTGCGTCCTTGTTGCAGAGAGTAGCCTGACCTCAGTGTTGTTCTCACTGGGACCCCGTGCTGTGTGCAAGATGGAAATAAACTACTTTTTATGTTTTTTACAAAAGCCAATCTGTGAGAATGGTTTTTGTGTGTGTGTGTGTTTTTAATTCTGGCATTTTAGGAGTCTCACCCTTCTGGTCTTTGAATGTACAGTGATTCAAACACTTAGGAGAAAAAAGAACTTACATACTAAACAGTATCTTAGGGAAAATTGGAGGGCACAGATGAGCAAGGAAGGTGGAGGCTCAAGGGTGAGGGCTGTTTAATGATGAGGTCACCACCATTGTTGGGAAAACAGGTCTTGAGAGTGAAACCCTTGCCTGCCCCAGGGATGACATCATACTGTGCTGTGCAGCTCACGGTGGCCCCAGGCCATGAGCCCAACGTCTCACCCAGTTTCCATCTCACCACTGGGGCTTCCTGTGTCTTGTTGGAAGGTAACCACAGCAAACTGGCAGATCCGGGGGGAAATGACGTGGTGAAACCCAGATCTAGAGAGGTGAGTGCAGAAAAGAAGTAATGTGGCAGACCCCAGACTGCTGTCCTTACAAAAGTCTGGAACTGTGGACTTTCAGAGGGTTCCCACCCTTCTCAGAGAACAGGACAAGAGTGGCTCACTGTGTTCAAACTTTGCAATGCTGAATACCTGCTCTCCTTCTGGGAGTTTGGCATCTTGGTACGTAATGTCCCTCTGGGGCACAGAGTCTCTAAGGAGCATTCCTAGAAGGCAAAATCATCTCACTTGGGTTGTCACACTTGGTGCTGGGGGCTTGAGTGTGTCCTGTGTGACTCTACCAGGAGACACTCTAGGGAGCTTGTGCCTGGTTTCCTCTGGACTTTACCTTGGTCCTTTCCTGTTTCTGCTTGGTATATCCTTGTACTGTAATAAATCACAGCTGTGAGTATAACTATGCTATCTTGATAACGAGCTATTAAACCTGGAAGTGGTCTTGAAGACCCCAGCCCAGAGGCCTTGATGACAAAATTGTGGTTGAAGGCGCCTTTTGCAGCCTCTTAGTCAAGTGCTTCACGAGTTCTTACTTTGATATCCTCCTTTTTTTCCGTTTTTTGTTTATAAGTGAGAAAGCAGGATTTATGAAGAGGACAGAAAAGCTCCCACAGTGGGAGGGGGGAACCCGAAGGGGTTGCCTCCCTTTTTTGTTTTTAATATTTAAAAGGGAGCTACCAAAACACTTGGGCCTCTGAATAGGAATGAACATTTCTGCGATCTCGTCTTACCTGTAATCCTTCCTCCAAATTCTGGACCAAGATGGAGGGGATGGTCCTAGGGAAATGAAGTCACATCCTTCATGTTCATATTATAACACGATGGCAGACACTAGAAACTTCGTATCAGAGAAAGTCAGGATATGCTATATGGATGCCGCATGGATGACTGAATTACTTGAATATTCCAGACTTCTCTTGCATTGTTTTAGATTTTTTTTTTTTTTTTTTGGTAATTTTGTGAGCATAGTAGATTTTTCAACTTAGTAATATTCTGTAGAGCTAATAAAATACTATAGAATTTGTTCAATGTTTTCCAAAACTTGAATTTAGTGCTGAATTAAAATTTCCTTTTAAGATTTTCTTCACCAAGAGAGTACTTTATTTGAAAGAATAAAATTAATTATATCTCTAAGCAATATGTGGTTAAAAAAAAAGATTGCTTTAATAATATCAGCTAAGTGACTTAAATAATGAGAGTAGTAATCTCATTTGAACAGCAGTTTTCTTTGTCCATTTCTCAGTTGGGAAAAGAGACTTATACACTACCCAGCTTCGCTTTGGAGGACCTTAGATTAGGGTTTAGGGCAGTTGGGTTGTTAAGTCTTGTCATTCGTTGGTTAAAATCATACTGAACCAGCTAGTAAGGTGGAGATAGTCAGCAAAATCTTTGTATTAGAGGATCTCTACCCACATGGGATCTCTGGCGACGCCCCAGAAGTGTAGAGTATTTGATTTTACATGGATTTATATGTGTTGTTGTCACAGTTCACGTACATCTGTTCAGAAAGCAACTACATAATTAACTTGTAACTATCAATCATATCATGGAATTGTGTGATACTCTGTGAGCCATGCCTTACAACTTAATGAAATGTAAATCATCTAACTCTGTTACTTAATTTCGTAGACGTACTTTCTGCATACTTTGACTTTCACTCTCATCCCATTGAATCTTCTGGAAAATATTTTTAGTCAATAAGTACATACTTTATTTTTTATTTTTTAAATTTTTATGAGATGGAGTCTCACTCCATCACCCAGGCTGGAATGCAGTGGCACGCTCACAGCCACCCCAGCGTCGACCTGCTGGGCTCAGGTGATCCTTCCGCCTCACCCTTCCAAGTAGCTGGAACTACAGGTGCGTGCTACCATGCCTGGCTAATTTTTTGATTTATTGTAGAGATGAGGTCTTGCCAAGTTGCCCAGGCTGTTCTCAAATCCATGGGCTCAGGCAATTCCTTCACCTTAGTCTCCCAAAGTGCTGGGATTATAGGCTTAAGCTACCACACCCGGCCTAGTTTTTAGAACTTTGAAAAAAAGACCGGTCACTGATATTACCTTCTTTCTGGGACCATCACTTGGGAACCAGACTTATAAAAAGCAGTGACTTAAAACCTAAGGATACTTTAACTTATAGACAGAGCTGAATATGTCATCTGATTCACTGTAGCTACTTATTAACTTACATTGTGAGCCTGTGTTTTAAAGCAAGTTTCAGAATAGTTACTTTTTTGCTAGCTATTTTAAACATTTGTAAACATTCACTAGGTATTATTTCTTAGTGATTGTTTTCAAAAGGGAAAATTGGTACTTTTTGATTTTTTAACTTACTTGCTAAAGCTTTAATGTACAGAGGACCCAAGGCGAAAGCAGATGAGACATTGATCAGGGTTATCCCTCTCATTTTTTTTTTTTATATATATGTATAGTCATAGACATTTATAAATGTAGAGTTTCAACCAGGTTCATAAGATACATTTAAAAAAAGGGAATGCCTCACCCCTTCTGCCATTTTCTGCTCCTCAGAGACAAACACTGTCAATTGTTTTCATTGAATTTTTTGCTATTTACTGCTCTCATAATGTGCATGCCTTACTGCTTAATAGTTTTTTTTGTTTTTGGTTTTTTTGGGCGCTAAAACAACTTCACTTTCCACTGTGGGCGTGGATTTCAGCTCTTTTTCCTCCGAGCCTTCCTCAGGTTCTCGTGTGAGCTCCTCATCTACCAAATGTAGTTATATTTTAATTTTGGTAAGGAAAGTATCCAGTTTATATTATGATTATGTGTGCTATACACAGCTCCCTGTCAATACTTGATGAACTTTAGCCGGGCTTGGTGGCTCAGCCTGTAATTCCGCACTTTGGGAGGCTGAGGTGAGTGGATTGCCTGAGCCTGCGGGTTCGAGACCCGCCTGGCAACTTGGCAAGACCTCATCTCTACAGTAAATCAAAAAACTAGCTGGGCGTAGTAGTGCGTGCCTGTAGTTCCTGCTACTTGGAAGGCTAAGGCGGAAGGATCGCAGGAGCCCAGCGGGTCAAGGCTGTGGTGGCCGGGAGTGGCCACTGCACTCCAGTCTGGGGGACAGAGTGAGACTCCAACTCAAAATAATAATAATAATAATAATTTGATGAACTATGTTTAACTTTTCTCACAACCATTTATTTTTCCTGAATAATTATTTTCCTGTCATTTGCATAGTTGTCTAGGTACCTATTATGTACTAGTACTTTCTACTTATTAACCTCTCTGCCAATTTGTATAAGTCCTTTAACCCTGTTTCAATCTGGACTCGCTGCCTGCACTGCCTCTTACACACCCATCATCCTAATGTGTGTATCTCTTTGTCTTCATCCTGGGCTTCACTTCACCTTCCTCTGCAGGTGCATGTGCCTTTTCTTGGAGATCAGGTCTTTTCTGTCTTGGTGCACTCTCTCTTTTAATAGTGCATGTTCTCCACTTCTGAGAAAAGGTGTGGAGAAGGAAAATGTTTTGTGTCTGAGAATATCTTTTTTCCTGTCCTGACATTGATAGTGTAGAATCTAGACCAGAAATTGTTTTCATCTAAAATGTTAAAGCTAATGCCCCATTGTGTTCCAGTTACCAATTTTTTTATTGAAAAGTCCAAAGTCATTCTGATTCTTCATCTTATGTAGATAACTTTGATTTGTTTAAGAAGGTTATAGTGTCTTCTCTTTGTCCCCAGTTTTGACTGAAACTTTATAATGTTGGATCTTGTGTGAGACCATTTTCATTTGCCATGCTGGGCACCCGGGAAGGCTTTTTAATCTGGAAACTCATGTCATTCAGTTCTGGGCAAATTTCTTAAAAATATAACTTTATATTCATAAAAGTATATTATGAGCGCTTGGAATTGTTCTCTGACTTTAGTTCTCCCCCATTTATATTTTCATAGTTTTGTTCTGTCTTCTCACAGATTTTTCTCAAATTTTCCTTCAAACCATTCTCTTGGATATTTGATTTTTAAAGATTTTCCTGTTCTAATTTTAATTTCTAAGATCTCTTTTTTTGTTCACTTTTTATAGCATCCTGTTTGCTTTTTTTCTCCAATAAGAGCTTCCTTAAAACCACACATACCGTACCATACTAAAACTCTTTCCTTTTTATAATATACAATTTAGTGATTTTTAATATACTCACAAAGTTGTGCTACCATCACTACTCTCCAGTTGAACATTTTTATCACCCCATTAAAAAACACTCTGCCCGTTGAAATGCATTTTTCATTCCTTCCTTCCTTTTTATTCTACTTTTTATTTCTGTGGATTTACCCATTATAGACATTTCATACAAGCTAAATTTTATAGTATGCATCTTTTGTTACTACCTTCTTTTACTTACCATGGTATTTTCAATTTTAATCAATGTCATGGTGTGTGTTGGTATTTCCTTCTTTTTTTTTTTTAATTTTTTTAAGTCAGGGTCCCACTCTGTCACCCAGGCTGGAGGGCAGTGGCACGGTCATGGCTCGCTGCAGCTGTGACTTTCTAGGCTCAGGTGATTCTTCTTTCTCAGTCTCCCAAGTAGCTGGGACTACCTGTGTGCACCACCCTGGTTGGCAGGTTTTTTTGTGGCTGTGAGGACTCGCTATGTTGCCTGGACTGGTCTTGAACTCCTAGACTCAAGCAGTCCTCCTACCTAGACCTTCCAAAGTGCTGGGATTACAAGTATGAACCACCAGGCCTGGCTGAATTTCCTTCCTTTTCAAGGCTAAATACTCTTATTTTATGTATGTTTTGTTTATCCATTTATCATCAACGGACACTTGGTTTGCTTCTACTTTTTAGATATTGTGAATAATGCTACTATGAACACAGCTGCTCAGATATCTTTTCCCAGTTCTTTTGGTTATATACCCCAAAGTGGGTATATATTTTAGACCATATGTTCATCTTTAGAGGACCTGTCATATTGTTGTCCATAGAAATTGTACCATTTTTGCATTCCAGCAGCAGTGCACAGAATTCTGATTTTTCCACATCCTCTTCGTACTTTATATTTCCTTCCTTCCTCTCATCCTTTCAAGCTGGGGTTTCACTCTGTCACCCAGGCTGGAGTATAGAGGCTTGGTCACGACCACCACACCTCATGGCAGCTTCAACCTCCCGGGCTCAGGCAGTCCTTCCACTCAGCATCCCAAGGAGCTAGAACTACAGATGTGCGCCACCAAGCCTGGCTAATTTTTTAATTTCTTTTTGTAGAGACAAGGTTTTGCTATGCTGCCCAGGCCGGTCTTGAACTCCTGGGCTCAAGCAATCTGCCTGCCTTGGCCTCCCAAAATGCTGGAATTACAAGCATGAGCCACCACGCCTGACCTAACACTTTATATTTTCTGTTTGTGTGTGTATGTGTGTTTCTTCTACTAATTGTAATAATGTTTATCTCATTATGGACTTGATACTCATGGAATTTTCATGGGACCTTTGTTGAAAATCAGTTAATCGCCAATGTAAGGATTTCTTTTTGGACTCTCAGTTCTGTTCCACTGACCTATACGCACAGCTTTCTACCAGTGCCTCATTGTCTTGATGTAGGTTTTGCAGTAAATTTTAAAATCTAAAGTTTGTTCTCTTTTTGAGATTGATTTGGCTCTTCTGGATTCCTTGTATTTGCATATGAAGTCTTGAATGAACTTGTTACTTTCTGTTTAAAAAAAAAAAGGCAGCCAGAATCTTAACTTTGAATCTATAGGTGAGTTTGGGAAATATTGCCATCTTAACAATAAGTCTTTCAGTCCACGAACATGGGCTGCCTTTTCATTTTTTAGACTTTCTTTAATTTCAACAATTGCTTTGTGGTTTTATGTACAAGCCTTACACTTCTTTTGTTAAATTTGTTCCTGTGTATTCTTTTTTGCTAGTGTCAGCAGTTTTAAAAATTTTATTTTAGTTTTATATGGTTAATTACTAATGTGTTGGAAAACAGTGAATTTTTTTTGGTATCCATCTTTAATTCCACAGTCTTTCTGAATTTGCTTATTAGTTCTAATGGTTTTGTTGATTCTTTAGGTTTTTTATGTATAAGATCATGTTGTCTTTCAGTAGAGGTAATTTAACTTCTTACTTTCCATATGGATGCCTTTATTTCTCTTTCTTGCATAACATCCCTGACTATAAACTCTAGTACAGTGTTGAATAGAAGTGGTGAGCGTAGACATCCTTATCCTCTTCCTGATCTTAAAGGGAAAGCTTTCATTCTTTGATCACTAATTATGTTGTTTCCTGTGGGGTATTTTGCTTTTGTATATGTCTTTATGAAACTGAAGATCTTTCCTGTTTCCGGGTTTTTAATTTTTTTGTCATGAAAACATGCTGAATATTGTTAAATAGTTTTTCTGCATTTATTGAGATTATGTGTTTTTTGATTTTTATGCTATTGATATGATATTCATTAATTAGTTTTTAGATATTAAACCAACCTTGCATTTCTTGGGTAAATACAACCTGATTATCATGTGTAGCTCTTTATATATTCTGTTGAATTTTTATCTATGTTCATAAGGAATATTGGTCTGTATTTTTATGTGATGTATTTTTCTGGTTTTCATGTTCTTATAATACTATGTCTATAGAACAAGTTGAAGGTATTCCCTTCTCTTTTATATACTTTTTCAGCGTTGTATTTTTTTTCCTTTAGTTAATAGATTCTGTTTTGTAGCTCAGAGTCTATTAACTAATATCCCTTCCTACATTCACAATTTTCCCTAATCTCTTTTGTTTTTAAAAAGAGTTCTTGAAAGACTGGTGTTAATTTGTCTTTAAATATTTGGTAAAATTCCTCAGATGTGAAAACTATTTGGGACTGTGCTTTTCTATGAAAGTTTTAAGTTACTGTAAATCTCTTCTTAGTTCTTATAATAGGTTTATTCACATTTTTTCATTTCTTTGTGAGTCAGTTTAGGTGGTTTGGATCTATTTTGGAGTTTAGCCATTTCTTGGTTATTTAATTGTTGACATATAATTCTTCATAGAATTTCTTATAATCCTTTTTATTTGTGCATGATCAGTAGTAATGTACTTTTTCTCAGGTTTTTATTTCATTAATTTGAGTGTTTTCGTTGGTCTAGTGAAAGCTTTGTAAATTTTTTATCTTTTCAAAGAACTAACTTATAGTTTCTTTGATTGTTTTTTTTCCTAGTATTCTCCTATTCTGTATTTTACTCTAATCTTTACTGGTTCTTTTTCCTTTTGGTTGGTTTGATTTGCTTTTATTTTTTCAGTTTTTTAAGATGTAGGTTTAGATTATTGATTTGAGATATTTCTTCTGTTTTAATATAGGCATTTACACCTATAAATTTCTCTCTAAGTATTTCTTTAACTGTAGCCCGTAAATTTTGGTGTGTTGTGTTTTTATTATCATTTAATTTATCTCACAGTATTTTCTCATTTACCTTTTATTTTCATCTTTGACTCATTAGTTACTTAGTAGTATTTGATTACATAACTTTGGTCTCTTTTTTTTGGTTTGATTTCTAATTTCATCCTATTGTGGTTAGAGAACAAAATTTGTATGGTTTCAGTCATTTGGAATAATTTGAGACTTGTATTTATGGCCTAGCAGGTGTTTTCTATTGGAGAATGTTCCTTGTGTGCTTGAGAAGAATCTGTATTCTGCTATTATTTGTTGGAATGTCTTATAGATGTATGTTTTAGTTGAATTATAGTGTTGCTGAAGTCTTTTATTTTCTTATTGATCGTCTTTCTAGTTTTTAAAAATCATTCTTGAATGTGCAGTATTGAAACCTCCAAATAATATTGTTCAGTTATCTGTTGTTTCCCTCTTGAGTTCTGTTGCTTTTTGGTTCATGTATTTTGAGGCTCTGTTCTCAGGTGCATATATGTTTATTATAATTGTTGTATCTTCCTGGTACATTGATCCTTTTATCATAGTAAAATGTCTTTCTTTGTGCCTAATAACAATTTCTGTCTTAAGATCTGTGCTATTTGATATCAGTATAACCTTTCCAGCTCTCTTTTGCATACTATTTGCATGAAATATCTCTCTCCATCTTTTACTTCTCAACCTCTTTGTCCCTTTGAATCTAAAATGAGTCTTTAGGCTGGGTGCGGTGACTCAGCTACTCAGGAGATTGAGGCGGGAGGATCCTTTAGCTCAGGAGTTTGAGTCCAGCCTGGGCAACATAGTAAAACTCTCATCTCTTAGAAAAACAAACAAATAAATAAAATGAACCTTTTGTGGAGAGCACAAAATTGAGTCTTATTTGTTTATGCAATCTGACTTCTTTTACCTCTTCACTGAATTGTTGAATTCATTTAGGTCTATGTTTTTTCACAAACCTGGTTATTTTATTTTTTGAAATTCATGTATGTTTAATATAGTACTGGTAAGGTAGAATTCATGTCTACCAGTTTGTTTTGTTCTGTATGTCATGACTTTATTCCTTTCTTACTGCCTTATTTTGTGTTAGTAGATATTTTTAGTATACCACTTGCTGTTTCTTTTAGTATTTTGGGGGGGATTATTTTCTTAGCGGTTGCTCTGGAAGTAAAAATTAGCATCTTAACTGTAAGCAGTCCAGTTCAATTTGATGCTATTTAACTTCAGTACTAAGACTTTTACTCCTTCTTAGCTGTTTTCTTCCCTTTTTTTGCTGATTGTCATACAAATTACATCTTTATACATTACAAACCCACCGCTGCACACAGTTTTATAATTATTACTTTATGTCGTTTCTTTTTTTAAGTAATGCAGAATAAGAAAAGCGCAGGCCAGGCATGGTGGCTCATGCCTAAAATCCCAGCACTTGGGGAGGCTGAGGTGAGAGGACTGCCTGAGCCCACGGGTTTGAGACCAGCCTGGGCAACTTGGTGAGACCTCATCTTTACAGTAAATCAAAAAAATTAGCCAGGCATGGTGGCACATGCCTGTAGTTTCAGCTACTTGGACTCCTGAGGCGGAAGGATCGCCTGAGACCAGAAGGTCGAGACTGTGGTGGCCATGAGCGTGCCACTGCCCTCTAGCCTGTGTGACAGAGACTCCAACCTAAAACAAGAACAACAACAAGGGAAAAAAAAAAAAAAAAAAGAAAAGTGCTAAAAATAATACACTTATACTACCTTCTATATTTAGCTTTTTGTTTTATGTTTACCTGTGCAGTTATTTTTACCAGTGTTCGTTATTTCTTCATGTGGATTTGGGCTATTGGATAGTGTCCTCTCTTTTCAGCCAGAAGGATTGTCAGTATTTGTTTAGTCACATCCTAAATTCTTCATGTTTTGAAGGATAGTTTTGTTAGACATCGAATTCTTGGCTCACAGTCTTTAATGTCAGGACCTCGAGTATGTTGTCCTCCTGCCATCTGGCCTTCATTGTTTCTCATGAGAAATCAGAGACGAACCTTTTTGAGGATCTCTTGGTACATGGCATATGCCTTCTCTATTGATGCTTGAAAGATTTTCTCTTTGTCTTTAGTTACCACGTGTCTAGGTTTGGATCTCCGTACGGTTTTCCTATTGGGAGTTGTGGTGCTTGTTAAATATGTAGCTGGTGTATCAAATCTGTAAAGTTTTCAGCCATCATTCTTCAGGTGTCCCTTGTGTTCTTCTCTTTTTCTCCTTTCCTGGGATTCCCATGATGTATCTGTGGGTACGTTGGTTCAGTGAGGTGATCTCTAGACCCTGTAATAATTATTTTGTTGTTGTTGTTGTTCTTTTTCTTTCTGTTACTCAGGATAACATCAAATTGACTCATCTTCAAGTCTGTTAATTCTTTCTTGTCCCAACTCAAATCTGCTGTTGAACCCTCCTACCTCCGGTGAATTTTGTATTTCAGTTATTGTACTTATTGTCTCTAGAATTTCTATATAGTTCTTTTTTTGTATTTTCTGTCTCTCCATTGTTATTCTCTATATGGTGAGACATTGTTCAATGCTTTTCTTTAGTGCTTTATAGCTTCCTTTAGATATTTCAACATATTTATACTTGATTTTAAGTCTTCATTGAGTTAGGGCAGTGTCTGGGCTTCCTTAAGGATAGTTTCTATTGACTGGTTTTTATTTCTTGTTATGGGCTGTATTTTCTTGTTTCTTTACATGTTGAATAGTTTTTTTGTTGAAGCTGAGCTTTTGGTTATTTTTGAGTCAGGGTCTCACTCTGTCACTTAGACTGGACAGATAGATCATATACCATGGTCATGCTCACTGCAGCCTCAGCCTCCTGGACTCGGGTGATCCTTCTGCCTTAGCCTCCTGGGTGGCTGGGACTGCATGTGCATGCCACTATGCCTGGCTAATTTTTTATTTTGTTGTTTTAGAGACGAGGTCTCTCTGTGCTGCCCAGGCCGGTCTCAAGTTCCTGGGCTCAAGCAATCCTCCTGCCTCTGCTTCCCAAAGTGGTAGGATTACAGGCATGAGCCACTCTGTGCCTGGCCTTAAGATAACATATTGTTACAACTCTGGAATCAGCTTATTTCCCCTCTTCAGATTTGTTGTTGCTGTTCACTGTTTTTGTTGCTCATTTTTTTGTTGAATGACTTTTTTGATTTAAGTTTTAAAAGTTTCACTCTTTGTGGCACTGAATTCTCTGCTTGGTTGAACTTAGTATTCAGCTGAAAGAATAGAGATTTTCTTAAGTGCCTCGAAGCAGTATGACTCCCAGTCTTTGCTGACCGGCTGTCAGCATTTTGGGGGCATGCTTTCAGTGCTCTGGAAGGTAGCTTATACAAACCCTGTCTTCTTTTTTACTTCTTACTTGTTCTGAGCCTCAAGGTCAGCCAGAGACATTAATGCCTTCTGGGCTCTTTTCTAGACATGGCACATGCAGAGCCTTGCAAATATGCATAACCTTCTAGATTCCCAGGAATGTGTCAGGGATTTCAGAGTTTCCTGTGCACATCTCATTCTCTGGCTTTTCCTTTAAAATGTTTGAGTCGGCTCCTTTGCCCTAGTTATTATTGCTGTCTCGGGCATCTGCCATGTTAAACAGTTGTCACTGATTAGTTTTGATCGTGACCTCAGGGAAAAGGACTCTTACATACTGAGAAAGCTCTAAGTCGGGTCAAATAAAGACAAACCCTGGGAATGGGTTTATAGGGGTGTGCCAGGCAGGTGAAAAAAGAGCTCTTTTGGAATTGGGCTTTTTGGGGTGCTCCAGAGCTTCAGCTCTTTCCAGTTGCTGCCAGGCTGATGGTTTTCAAACTTAGCATGATTGCGAGACTATTGGTTTCACTGCTCAGTTGGCGGTTGATACACAGCACAGCAAAATGATGGAAAGCTTGCTGTTTAAGACTTAGCCATTTTTCTTGAAGAAATGCTCCTCAGATTGTTGTAAACCTTTGTTCCATTTTCAGAATTTTTAAAAACTTGATTTCGACAATTTTTTGCCAGTGTTCTCTTTCCTTCTTTGGAGCAGCAGATTTTTTCAGGGGTCCTTAGTCTGCCATTTTGAAGGGTTCCTTCCCATTTGCTTTTATGATTGCCATATTTTCTCTTATCTCTTTGGTAGCACTAATGATATACTTAAAATTTTTTCTCTTCAAAATCTCTTCTGTTCTCTAAGTTGGAACTTTTGAGCATGTGTTTTTTTATATGCTGATCTCTCTTTTTCATGTTAGAAGCTCTGAGTGTATAGGTGGAGCTTACTGACTATGAAATTGCTATGAATTAACTAAATATTTGCTTCTAGGAAATTATTTAAAATTTTTCTAGGAAGGAATTAATTTAACCTAAATCTCATAATAAAATAAATTTCAGAAAAAGTTGGAGAAAATGTAGTGGTTATTAGTCAAACCAGTAATTTATTTTAAATTGAGATCCAGAAGTTTAAAAAAAAAAGTGGTGGCGTCAGAGGGTAATCATTGCTCATATATTTAGTGACTTTGAATGTAGAAAATTCATCCTTTTAGGTTTGTGAAAATTGATAGTTCCCAAGACAAGCATTTTGTATTCATTCACAATTAGCAGACAAAAGCCAGTGATTCCATTTGTAAGGACTGCTTTGTTGGTGTTAGACAGTCTCTTGAGGTAGTAACTTTGATAGCAGCTGTTTTAGCAGCATTTTGAGCAGAGAATGAGAGAGCTAGTCAGACAGGAATGTGAAAGCCAAGGGAATTCTGAATTAAGGTGCAGCTACCAATAAAAGTGGTCTTTATAGTGTTCTCGTAGCTAGTTGTTCAGGCCTGCCAGGTTGTGGGCAATGTGGCCTTTCCACTGAGATAGACTCTGTAGACGCTTACACAATTGCTATTTGTAAGTGAGGAGTGCTCTCCCAGGAGTGAAAGAAACACTTGTTCTCTCTGGTGATTTCAGGAATAGCCAGACACGAGTTATACCTTGACTCTAACTTGCAAACTTGATGGTTACATCAGAGGGTGTGGCTGTGACACAATAAAGTGATGACTTAGTTAGGGCATGCCCTGGCAATCTGTGGTGATATTATTCATGGACTTGTCAAGCATTGAAGATCTTTGTTGCTTTTAAAGGGGAAGGTAATGGAAACATCATGAAAAATTGATTCTAAGGCATCTTTCCAGATCTTTAGTAACCACCGGATTCAAAAGTGAGTGATGGTTTTATTCATATCTGGTCTTGAAATGGCAGTTGGATTTTTATTCAGTGCCAGTATAATTATTTGGTAGTGCCTGCCTGAAGTGGTCTTAAGAAGGATTCTGAGGGAGCATCTGGGCTTGGTGGAGAGATGGCTTGGAAAGAGTATCAGTATTTCCCATGGAACAAGGAGAGGCAGTATATCAGGCTTGTTCATCCCCTTCATCTGCTTATGTACATTCCTGACTTCCCTGTTGTTTCGAATGTAAGCTCTGGAGGGTAGGGACTTTGCACATTCAGTTACTCACTAGCTCGGTGCTAGGCACATAATGGGCACTCAATATTTGTTGAGTGAATGTATGAATAAATGGATGAATTAACACCACAACGTGTACGAGATAGCTAAAATTTTCCAGAGTGAGGATGGGACTGGATTAGGTACTAACTGACTTAACACAGTGGCATGACTCTCCTAAGTGAATGTCTGCGTGGCATAGTGCTTGGTACAGAAGATGAAAAGAATATGGCTCCCATATCTACCCTCAAGAAGCTTCCATTCTGCTTGGGAAGAAAAGACAAATGTGTTTGAAATGACTAGAGCTTGTAGGGCAGGATGGTGTGTTAGAAAGTGCTAAAATGTTCCCCAAATGGGTGACATAGGTTTGAATGCAAAAATACATTGCTTTGGCATCTTAACCTTTATGCTTATTCCAATGTATATGTCTTTTGCTTGGGAAAGCCTCTTTTTTCTTAATTTTTTCTTCTAGGTAAGATTACGCACGCCTTTTCCTCTCATTTTTGGTGTCTCATTTTGGGATGAGATATTTTGACTGGTTAAGGAATTTTGCTTTAATTGTAATGTCAATGTGAAAGGATCTGTTAATAGACAGTAAATGTAGTGCAGATTTTTAAAAAGCTGGCTGGGTTTTTTAATGCAGTCTCATTTGTTTTCTAGATAAATTATTTATAGCATTTTTGAATTAAGCTTAAGTCACAGCAATAAGCATAAACCTTTGTAGTGTGATGGTAGTGCCATTTGAAAAGCTTTGTCCTAAGAAATTGACAGTCTGTGCTTAGAAGGAAATAGAAGAAATGCACACTTTTCATAACGTCTACATTTTGTGTAGTCAGTTTAATATAATGTCTGAGAGCAGGGGCTCTGGATTCCCACTTTCAAGACTGGAATCTTCAGCCCCCTACCTGTGTCACCTTAAGGTATAGGGTCTTGATTTCCTTGTTTGCACAATAAGGACAATAATAATCTTTCATAAAGATGTTAAGGAGATTAAATGAGATATTTTAGATAGGTATGTAGGCCTGTTCTTGACCCATATCAAGTGCTAAATTATTGTTGGTTATTGTTAATGCTGTTGATCTAGTTACTGTTTTTGTTGTTAGGTGGGTTTGCATCATTGATTCTGGGGGGGGCAGTAGGGCTCAACTTCACATTATTGTTTTAATATAATTGGCCATAAACAATGATGGCTAATAGTTTATATTTATTCTTGCTTTCATACAGGTTGAATGTAATTTTTACAAAATTTGATGAAGTCCAGAAATCCGGGAACATGATACAATCTGCAAATGGTGAGGAGAAAAGCAATCTGTATTTCTGCTTTTTTGGATTTATGTCCATAACTCTTATGCTGTTTGTGAACAGCTGAGTTAGATATTTTTGTAAGGGTTTCTAGAACTTAAAACCTAACCTCCATTCACCCATCTTTCCAGGCCTGAAACTGTGGAGTGAGTTATCATTGACTTTTTTTTCCCATAACTTGTATTGAATCTATTAAATAATCTTGTTGGCTTTACTTTTAAAACTGCGTCATAAGGCCAGGCACAGTAGCTCACACCTGGAATCTCGGCAATTTGGGAGGCCGAGGCAAGAGGATTGCTTGAGCCCAGGAGCTTTAGACCAGCCTAGGCAACATAGCGAGACCTCATCTCTAAAAAAATAAAAATAAAAATAAATTAGCTGGGCGTGGTAGCATGTTCCTGTAATCCCAGCTACTCAGGAGGCTGAGGTGGAAGGGTTGCCTGAGCCCAGGAGGTCGAGGCTGCAGTGAGCTGTGATTGTGCTTCAGCATGGGTGACAGAGTGAGATTCTGACTCCAACAACAACAACAAAAACCCCAAAAACAAAAAAATGGAGCCCTGATAACATAATTCTCATCATCACTACTTCTGTCTTCCTAGTGCAAGCTGTCATGGTATTTTACTGAGCTCTGTGGTACCCTCCTAGCCGGTATCTTTTCTTCCACTCTTCCTCATGCCCAAAGTCTGTTTTTCATACGACAACTAGAGTGATTCGTTTAGATTGTAGATCAGGTAATGTTCATTATCTTTTCTAGATCCTCCAAAGGCTTCCCATCACACACATTCAGTGGCTCACCATGTCCTCCCAGGCCGTGGATGAACTGGCACCCACCACCAATCTGATGTCATTTCTGTTGTTCTTTCTGAAAGTTCTCTGCTCCTGCTGCCTTGGCCTCCTTGCTAATTTTGAACCTTCTAAGCATCTCTTGCTTCAGGGCCTCTTGCTTGTACATCGTTCTGCCTGAAACATTTGTCTCCTGAATGCTGTTATGGCCCTCTTCTCCCTGCGTGCCACTCTCACTTCATACAGTATCTCTTCATTACCAAGGCCATCCAGAATAGCATGTCTAGTGTTCTAGGGGCTCTCTCTGTGCCCTTGCTCTGCTTGATTTTTTTCTTCTTAGATAACCACAAAATACCTGTTTATTCATGAGGACAGGAACTTTGATTTATTTTATTTTCCTTTATTTTTTTCTCACTGAGCATAAGCACGGTGCCTCGAAGAGTCCCTAGTATGTGCTAGGTATACAATAAATATTATTGAATAAAATAATGATTGTCATGTATATTATGACCTGATGTTTCCACTGCCTGCATTCCTTTCTGTATACTATGTGATTATATTTGAGGACAGGTGAGTAATTCTTGTGATTCCAGGGAGGAGGAAAAGATGAATAAATTACTGTATGAAAGAAAAGTCATCCAAAAGTTAATTGCTGACAAAATTTTTTCTTTCTCCTCCTCCTCCTCCTCCTCCTCCTCCTCCTCCTCTCCCCCCCGCTTTTTTTTTTGAGTTGGACTCTCACTCTGTCGCCCAGACTGGAGTGCAGTTGGCCGCTCCCGGCCACCGCAGCCTCGACCTGCTGGGCTCCGGCGATCCTTCCGCCTCGGCCTTCCGAGTAGCCGGAGTTACAGGCAGGCGCTACCACGCCCGGCTGATTTTTTGATTAATTGTAGAGATGAGGTCTCGCTGCCCAGGCAGGTCTCGAACCCGCGGGCTCAGGCAATCCGCTCACCTCAGCCTCCCAAAGGCGCGGGATGACAGGCTGAGCCACCGAGCCCAGCTGAAAGCAGGATTTATTGAGAGGACAGAAAAGCTCCCACAGTGGGAGGGGACCCAAAGGGGTTGCCCCAACAGAATTTGTTCTAACTCTGGATACCTCATTGTATCATAGCTATTTCAGAATTTTTTAGGGATCATATAAGCATAGCCTTTAAATTTTGCCTGTCTTGAGGTTGTGAAGAAAAGTTTGAGTGCTTTTCCCCAAAGTGGCTCGATAGAAAAGAGCATGTTGGGTAACAGAATGCAGGTCTTTTTTACTTGCACTCTGCTGTGTGCTTGCCATATTCCGTTACTCTTCCAAAGGAATTTTTTTTGGAGCATCTTGTTTTCTTCTCTCTCTCTTTGAGTTGGAGTCTCACTCTGTCACCCAGGCTGAAGTGCAGTGGTACGCTCACAGCCACTGCAACCTCGACCTGCTGGGCTCAGGTGATTCTTCTGCCTCAGTGCTCCAAGAAGCCCTGGAACTACAGGCGCACGCTACTATGCCCGACTTATTTTTTGATTTATTGTAGAGATGAGGTCTTGCCAAGTTGCCCAGGCTGGTCTTGAGCCCCTGACCTCAGGCAGTCTTCCCACCTTGGCTTACCAAAGTGTTGGGATTACAGGCTTGAGCCACCGCAACCAGCCATATCATGTTTCCTGTGTAAAATCTTTAAAGAGATCTAAACATGCTTTTATTAATCCCTATTATTTTTTTCATATGATCGTCAAAACATAATGACAAAAAAATTGCCATAAATCAGTTATTACCAACAAAAATCATTTTTTACTTTTTCATTTTTGTAGCTCATTTTTCTGTAACTGTATAATTTGTATATAATTAGCCATGGTATAATTTTATTTATTTTACTCTATTCTTTTGCATAAACTTTTATATGTACTATAAAAGATGCACCATTAATAGAACTGGTACTCTGACATCTGAGTGGTATGCTAGTGACAAGTAGAACTTGGTAGAACCGGTACTCTGACATCTGCCAGAACTCTGTCATCTGAGTGGTACAGTAGTGGTAAGTGGAGTTGATAGGTAGGCAGTTAGTTGTTGGACACATGCTTTTTACTTTTGTGGATGTATTTGTGTAGTTTATGTGGTTTCTCAGTTAAAAAATTGTTGGCATTAAGATAGAAAATGCTTGGCAAGAAAGTAGTTGTAGTGGCAGAAAAGTGAGTTTGTGTTTCATAAGCTGGTTTTATAGCTGTGAAGCAGAATCTCATAGCTGGCATGGGGGCAAAAGACTATATCCATGTGTGGGGGGGGACATGCCTAGAAGAGTATACATGTATTCAGTAGGTTCTGGTGAACATGACAATCTTCTAGAATACCAAAATTGTGTGACATTGGCGTATAGCAGCAACATTTTATTCTAACTAGCTAGGTATAAGTATTGTCCCCAATTTCCTTTACTGTGTTTATGTCTGTATGTGTTTGTGGGCATTAGGGGTAGGGTTGAGAATGAAAACAGTTGTTTTAGGCATCTATGTTAAAAATAGAAAACGGTAAGGAAGACTTTACTCAACATTTCTTGGAAACCTATAATTTCAACTCTTTGCTATATGTATGTAGCATTACCATTTTGATTGTTAAAGCCAAAAAAATCCATTTAAAGGAAAACAAGGAATGTAAAGGCATATACATAAAACTTTAGTTTTCATCTCTTTACAATAACTTTGAGAGACCAGTAAAATGTTCAGTAGCTGTCAAAAGACAAACCACCTAATTTCTTTTTGTTCTAGAGTCGTTGCACATTTACATGGCATAAAGAAACTGCAGGCTGGGTGTAGTGGCCCAAGTCTGTAATCCCAGCACTTTGGGAGGTGCAGGTGAGAGAGTTGTCTAAGTCCTAGGGTTCGAAAGCAGCCTAGGCAACTTGGCGAGACCTCGTCTCTACAGTAAATCAAAAGATTAGCCGGGTATGGTGGCTCACGCTTATAGTTCCATCTACTTGGGGGGCTGAGGTGGAAGGATTGCCTGAGTTCAGAGGGCCAAGGCTGTGGTGGCTGTGACCATGCCACTGCACTCCAGCCTGGGCATCTGACCTCTACTCAAAAACAAACAAGCAAACAAAAAAGAAACTGCAATAGTGATTGAATAAAACTTATCTCCCTCTTCCTCTGTTTTTCTTCTTTCTTTCTTTCTTTTTCTTCAACAAGTCCCAGTGTAATCATTCTTTGAACTCTTCTGGACTTCAGTCTGTTGACTGTTCTACTTTCTCTAAATCTATCCACTCTCTTCTTTCTCCATTTTGTTCTTTACATGGCTTAGGTTATGGCTTTTCTGAGCTTATATATTAGTTCTAGGAGATTTTGTAGCTTCATTGGGTTTACTACATAGACAATCATGTCATCTGCAAATAGGAGCAGTTTTATCTCTTTCATATCTAGTTTCTTTTTCTTACCTTATTACACTGGCTAGAACTTCTAGCCCTGTGTAAAATAAGAGTTGATAAGACTAGACATCCTTGCAGGTTCCCATCTTAGGTTTTAAGTATGGTATTAGCTGTAGGATTTTTTGTAGATTTTTTAAAAATCAAGATCAAGTAGTTTTCATCTATTTCTATTCATCTGAGTTTTTCTCACAAATAAGTGTTGGACTTTTCTTGGAAGTCATGTTTCAAAAATTGAGATACATAATTCACCTACTAAACTTTCACTTTTTAATTTGTATACCTATTCCTGAATTGTACCCCACATCTTTAAAATAAGAAAAGAAAAAAAGAACAAAAAACTTTCACTTTTTAAATGTATATGATTTAGTGGTTTTTGTATGTTCACAAAGAGTAAACCTATCATCACTATTAAATTATAAAATATTTTGTCACCCCCCGAAAAACCCGTATCTGTTAGCACGCACTCCCTATTCCCCTCTCCTTTCATTTTCTAGCATCCTGCCTTCTGTCTCTGTGGATCTGCCTATTCTGTACATTTTATATACGTGGAATCATACAATATCTGGCTTTTTGTGACTGGCTTCTTTGATAATATTTTCAAAGTTCATCCATGTGGTAGCATGGAGCAGTACTTCATTCCTTTTCATGACTGAACAATATCCCATTGTATGGATAGATCTCATTTTCTTTATCCATCCATTGACGGACATTTGGGATTGTCCTACTTGTTGATTGTTGTGACGAATACTTCTGTGAACATTTGTGTAAAAGATTCCTTGTGTATGTATGCTTTCTTTTCTCTCAGTATGCCTTGGAATAGAATAGCTTTTGAGTAACTGCTGCACTGTTTTTCAAATTAGCTGTACCATCTTATCTTCTCACCAGCAATGTATGAGAGTTCTAGTTTCTCTACATCCTCACCAACAGCTACTGTCTCTTTTTTTCATTATAGTCATCATAGTGGATGTAAAGTAGTATCTCAGTGTGATCTTGGCTTGCATTTCCTTCGTGATTAATGCTATTGGGCATCTTTTTCATGTGCTTATTTGCCATTTATATACTCTTCTTTGGAGAAATGTCTGTTCAAATAAATTCTTAACCTATTTTTCTGCTGTTGAGTTTTAAGAGTCCTTTATATGTCCAGGATACTAGAACCTTATCAGATTGTAATTTGCACATATTTTCTCCTATTCCGTGGATTTTCTGAAACTTTCTTGATAGTGTCATTTTAAATTTTAAATTTTGACAAAGTTCAGTCTATCTGTTTTGTTTTAATTTTGTTACTTGTGCTTTAAGTGTCATACTTAAGAAACTATTGCCTGTTTTTACCACAATAAAAAGAAACTGGGCCTGACCACCTCCTTGTTTCTTCCTGCCTTTTGGGCTGCATCTTCTTGGTGTCCTTCTTATGTCTACTCTTTGGTCATTGAATTCTTTTTTGTTGTTGTTGTTGTTGAGGTGTGCTCCCCCTATCCCCGCAGATTCCCACTACTGCCAGTCCATTGAATTCTTAAAGCTTGATTCTAGGCCTTTCCTGTCTCAGGCAGTGCTTTCCCTCTGGTTGTACTTATCCATGGCTATAATTTTATTTACTAACCATATCATATGTTTTCATAAATGTTTGTCTTCTATCCAGATCTTACTGCTGGGTTGGAACTGTATGTGAAGCAGCTTCCTGTTTCCCCTTGGATTTGAAGTGTGTCAAAAACAAGATTTGTGTTCTACCTCAGTCTGAAAGACAAAACAATAACCCTAGCTCCATTCTGCATCTTTTCTGTACTTTCTATATGTGTGACTGAGCCGCTACCCATCGAAGCTTGCAAATTCAAGCTTAAGTGTCATCTTTCCTCCTTCCCTCTTCCTCACTTCTCATATTACTGATTCCTGTGGAGTTCAACTATAATTTTTTTTTATCAAGGTAGGAGATATATATATAGTAGACTGCCTTTATAATTTTAAGGGTGCAGTTCAGTGGTAATAAACACATTTTGTCCTTTTTTCTTCTTCTTCATCTCCCCACCCTTTCCTGGCCTTTGGTCTACTCTCTGTCTTCATGAGATATGCTCTTTTAGCTCCCACAAGTGAGTGAGAACACGTAGAGTCTGTCTTTCTGTGCTTGACTCGTCTCGCTTAAAAGAACGACCTCCAGTTCAGTCTGTGCTGCTGCGACCGACAGGATTTCCCTCTTTTTTTACGGCTAAAAAGGATTCCTTTGTATATAATAACACAGTTTGTTTTCCATTCATCCGTTGATGGGCAGTGTAGGTTGATTACATATTTTGGCTATGGTGAATAGTGCTGCAGTAAACGTGGGAGTGCAGATATCTCGTTGGTATCGATTTCTCTTCTTTGGGGATATAAACCCAGTAGTGAACTTGCTGAATTATATGTTACTTATATTTTCAGTTCTTTGAGTAACTTTCGTATTGTTCTCCATAATGACTATACTAATTCACATTCTTGCCAACAGTGTGTGATGGTTCCCCCTTTTCTGTATCCTTGTCAGCATCTGTTATTGTCTGACTTTTTGAAACAAACCAGTTTAACTGGGGTGAGATAGTATCTCATTGTGGTTTTGATTTGCATTTCTCTGATGATGTTGAACTTTTTTTATATACTGTTAGCCACTTTGTATGTCTTCTTTTGAGAAATGTCTGTTCATATCTTTTGCTCATTTTACTCAGATTATTATTCTTTTTTTGTGGCTATTGAGTCTTAAGGTTCCTTATATAGTCTAGTTATTAATCTCCTGCTGGAAGGGATAGTTTGCAAATACTTTGTCTCTTCACCTTGTTGATTGTTTTCTTTGCCATGCAGAAGCTTTTTAGCTTGATATGATCCCAGTTGTCTAATTTTGCTTTGGTTGCCTGTGGTTTTGAGGTCTTACACAAAAAGTCTTAGCCCAGACTAATATCCTGGAACATTTCCTCAATATTTTATTTTCTTTTAGTAGTTTTTTAGTTTATTATCTTAGATTCAAGTCTTTAATTCATTTTGATTTTATTTTTATGTATGGTGAGGTATAGGGTCTAGTTTCATTCTTCTGCACATAGTTATCTAGTGTGGTTATTTCAGCACCATTTACTGAAGAGATTGTCTTTCCTCATTGTATGTTCTTGGTGCCTTTATCAAAGATGAGTTTGTTATAAATGTGCGAATTTATATCTGGGTTCTCTGTTGTGTTTTGTTGGTCTTTGTATCTGTTTTTATGCCAGTACCATGTTATTTGGGTTCCCGTAGCTTTGTGGTTAATTTTGGTGTTAAGTGGGAGGCAGAGGTGAGAGGATTGCCTGAGCTCAGTTGTTCAAGACCAGCCTGAGTAACATGGCGAGACCTTGTCTCTACAATAAATCAGAAAGTTAGCCTGATATAGTGGCACATGCCTGTGGTTCCAGCTACTTGAGAGACTGAGGTGGAAGAATCACCTGAGCCCAGCAGGTGGAGGCTGCGGTGGCTGTGAGTGTGTCACTGCACTCCAGCTCCAGCCTGGGTGACAGAGTGAGAGTCCCACTCAAAAAAAAAAAAAAAATTTTGGAGTTAGGTAGTATGGTGCTTTTTGCTTTTGTTCTTTTTTGCTTGGGATTGTTTTGGCTATTCAGGGTGTTTGTGGCTCCATATAAATTTTAGGAATTTTTTTTTCTGTGAGGAATCATTGATTGGGATTGCATTGAATCTTTAAATTGCTTTGGCTAGTATTGCCATTTTATTTTTATTTATTTATTATTTTTTTAATGAGAAATATATCTGCTCAGTCTGTAATCCCAGCACTTTGGGAGGCTGAGGTGAGAGAATTGTCTGAGCCCGTGGGTTTGAGACCAGCCCTGGCAACTTGGCAAGACCTCGTCTCTACGATAAATGAAAAAATTAGCCGGGCATGGTAGCACATGCCTGTAGTTCCAACTACTTGGAAGACTGAGAGGCTGAAGGATCACTGGAGCCCAGTGGGTCGACGCTGGGTTGACCATGAATGTGCCAGTGCACACCAGCCTGGGCGACAGAGTGAGACTCCAAATCAAAAAAATGTATATATATATCCACGTAACTTTGGCACATTTGCCTCAGTGTTTCTTATATCTCCCAAGGTTGCCAGGCAAATATGTTTTCTTTCATTCTACTTGGCTTCTTCCTCTTCAGTGTTCAATCCCCTTTATTATTAGTTGAAAGCAAAATTAGCACTTTTTTCCAATCTTTTTATTAATATTAGCTTGTTAATGTCAGGTAATTTTTCAGATGTTAGCAAAATATAAGAAGACGTTAAAGTTTCAGAAAAATGTGAATGGAGTAAAGTTATAAATTGAGAAAGGTATAGAAGGAAATTTTGACAAGTTGATGGAATATACATATTAGGGAAAAAATTGCACAGATTTCAAAAATTCTTTGCACCAAAATAAACTCTTACTACCTTGTTATAAATATGTCTGAAAATCACCTAGTTTGAGGCACTAAGAAGGATAAAGCATCAGTTTGAAACAATCCCCTATCAGAGCAACATGAATTCTGTTACAATTGAAGCAAAAACAAGCATCAAATTTGTGGTGAAGCTTGATTGGAAGAGTGGTGAAGTCGATACGACTTTATGAGAAGTTTATGGGGACAATGTCTCAAAGAAATCAGTAGTTTACAAATGGATGACTTGTTTTATTTTATCTATTTATTTATTTATTTTGAGTCGGAGTCTCGCTCTGCCGCCCAGACTGGAGCGCAGCGGCCGCTCCCGGCCCCCGCAGCCTCGACCGCTGGGCTCCGGCCATCCTTCCGCCGCCGCCTTCCGAGCAGCCAGAGCGACAGGCGCGCGCGACCCCGCCCGGCTCGTTTTGCGATGTATTGCGGAGCTGAGGGCTCGCCAAGTTGCCCAGGCGGGTCTCGAACCCGCGGGCTCAGGCAGCCCACTCACCTCAGCCTCCCAAAGGCGCGGATGACAGGCTGAGCCGGCCAGCCCGGCCGGAGGCCTTGCCTTAAGGGGGGTGAGGAGAGCGGAGGGCGTGCGGAGGCCGCGGCTGGCTCCCTCTCGCGGCCGTCGCGGTCCGCTGAGCTCCGCGGAGACCGCGCGGGGCGGGCTGAGCCCGGCGCGGAGGAAAAACGACCGCACGTGGGCAAACGAGATCCAAGAAGCCGCGAGGCACAGTGTCATGCTACGCGTTCTTTGTGCAGACTTGCCGGGAGCAGCACAGGGAGCAGCACGGGTGCTCCCGTCAACTTCTCAGAGTTTTCTAAGAAGGGCTCGGAGAGGCGGAGGACCAGTCTGCTCAAGAGGGGCGAAAATTCGAAGGCAGGGCAGAGGCCGACGCCTCGTCGCCAGCGAGAGGAAGGCCCGTGTCCCTCCCCGGGGGGAAGCAAAAGGGAAGTTCAAGGATCCCAGCGCTCGCCAGAGGCCTCCCTCGGCCTCCCTCGGCCTCCCCCTCGTGCCTTCCGAGCATCGCCCTCCAAGGAGAGCGCCGGCCTGTGTCGCTGGGAGAGAGGCGGAACGCCGCCGCGGATGGCGGCAGCCTGACCAGAAGCAGGCGCGGAGCTGCCGAGGAAGACGCGACGGACGTCGCCGCTCGCGAGCCCGAGGCCAGCCCGAGGCGAGCCCGAGGCGGCGAGCGAGGGGAGTCGTCGAGGCGGAGAGGAGCAAGACGGAAGGAGGAGGAGGAGGACGAAGAGGAAGACGGAGAGGAAGACGGAGATGATGATGAATGCGGTTCTAGCGCAGTTTTTTTCCTTGTCCATAAAGCATGTAACCCCCTGTACACAGCTCACTCCTTTTGAAGAAAAAAATTGAAATGCAAGGCTGTGTAAGCTTTGCTTTCAAACTGTACAGTGCCTTTTTGGGTATAGTTAACACACTACCGAATGTGTCTTTAGATAGCCCTGTCCTGGTGGTATTTTCAAGAGCCACTAACCTTGCCTGGTGCAGTATGGGGGTTGTCAGTTGGCATGGAAATTTAAAGCAGGTTCTTGTTGGTGCACAGCACAAATTAGTTATATATGGGGATGGTAGTTTTCTCATCTTCAGTTGTCTCTGATGCAGCTTATACGAAATAATTGTTGTTCTGTTAACTGAATACCACTCTGTAATTGCAAAAAAAAAAAAAAAAAAGTTGCAGCTGTTTTGTTGACATTCTGAATGCTTCTAAGTAAATACAATTTTTTTAATTAAAAGAATAAAGGGATGAAATGATGTTGAAAATGAAACTTGCATTGGCAAATTATTTAAATCAATTTGAGAGTAATGAATTGAAAATTTTTTGTTCACGCCTTTATTTAAAAGGATCAGTGATTAACAGCAGAAACAGAAGCCAATACCATAAATATCTCAATTGGTTCAGAATACACAATTCTGACTGAAAAATTAATGTTGAGCAAACTTTCTTTTCAATGGGTACCAAAACTGTTGCACTCAGATCAACTGCAGGCAGGAGAACTTTTTTTTTTTTTTTTTTGATGTTCACCTGGCATTGGTTTATTTATTTATTTATTTTAAATTTCTATTTTTATTATAAAGATGTGGGGTACATTTCAGGTTTAGGTATACAAACATTGATCATGCAGATATCCTTGTTGATGAGGTATGCCCCTCTCTCCCGTAGCAGTTTCCCTCAATTGCCAATCCCAGACCCCCTCCCCTGACATTTTACCACTACTGCCAATTGCTTTCTTTTTTTTTTTGAATTGGAGTATCACTGTTGCCCAGACTGGAGTGCAGTGGCCGCTCCCAGCCACCGCAGCCTCAACCTGCTGGGCTCCGGTGATCCTTCCTCCTCAGCCTTCCGAGTAGCCAGAACTACAGGCACGTGCTACCACGCCCGGCTAATATTTTTTATTCTATTGTAGAGATGAGGTCTCGCCTGCCCAGGTGGATCTCGAACCCGCGGCCTCAGGCAGTCCACTCACCTCAGCCTCCCAAAGGCACGGGATTACAGGCTGAGCCACCAAGCCCGGCTCCAATTGCTTTCTTATAGCATTATAAGTTGTTCAAGGTCTGCTTATGAGTGAGGACATATGGACTCTGTTCTTTGTTTCAGTGATAGATCAATGAGTATGATCGACTCCATATCCATCCAAGTTGTTGCAAAGTCCATATATTTGTCCTTCTTTATGGTTGCATAATATTCCATTGTGTATATGTACCACATTTTTTTTTTATCCAGTCCAGCTTCAACGGGTGACACGGTTGGGTTCCATGTTTTTGCTATCGTGAATAGAGCTGCAACAATCATGTGTGTGCAGGTATCTTTTTGGTAGAATGATTTGATTTCCTCCGGGTATATTCCCAATAGGGGAATTGCTGGGTCATACAGAAGGTCAATTTCTAGTTCTTTCAGGAATCGCCACACTGTCTTCCAAAGGGACTGCACCAGTTTGCATTCCTACCAGCAGTGTGGAAGAGTTCCTTTTCCTCCACATCCTCGCCAGCATCTGTTGTTTGTTTTATTAATGGTGGCCATTCTTACAGGGGTTAGGTGGTATCTCAGTGTGGTTTTGATTTGCATTTCTCTGATGATGATTGAGGCTGAGCACTTTTTCAAGTGTCTGTTGGCTGCCCGTATATCTTCTTTTGCGAAGTGTCTATTCATGTCTTTTGCTCACTTTTTAAAGGGGCTGCTTGTTTTTTTCCTTTTGGCATGTTTAAGTTCCTTGTAGATCCTAGATGTTAGGCCTTTGTTGGATAAACAGTTGGCAAATATATTTTCCCATTCTGTGGGCTGTCTCCCTGCTCTCGTGGTGGTTTCTTTTGCTTTGCAGAAGCTTGTTAATTTGATGAGGTCCCGCTTGTCTATCTTATTTAAGGTATTGGCCTTTAGGGTTCTGAATAGGAATTGGTTCCCAGTTCCAATTTTCATAAGGGTGTCTCCTGCGCTTTCTAAGATTCTTATAGTTTGAGGTTTTACATTCAGGTCTTTGATCCATTTAGAGTTAATTTTTGTATATGGTGATAGGTAGGGGTCCTGTTTCAATCTTTGGCATACAGTCAGCCAGTTTTTCCAGCACCATTTACTGAATAGGTTCTCCTCTCTCCAGTGGTTGTTGTTGGAGGCTTTGTCAAAGATGAGCTGGTTGAGGAATTGAGGCTTTGCTTCCAGAATCTCTATCCTGTTCCATTGGTCTAGATGCCTGTTCTTGTGCCAATACCAGGCTGTTTTGATTACTGTAGTCTCATAGTAAAGTTTGAAGTCTGGAAGTGTGCTTTGTTTCTTTTGCTAAGGATCGTTTTAACTATTCGTGGTCGTTTATGTTTCCATGTGAATTTCTGTATTGTCATTTCCAGGTTTGAGAAGAATGATGTTGGTAGCTAAATGGGTATTGCGTTGAATCTGTAGACTGCCTTTGGTAGGATGGACATCTTAACAATGTTGATTCTTCCTATCCATGAGCATGGAATATTTTTCCATTTGTTTGTGTCTTCTTGGATTTCTTTGAGCTGTTTTGTAGTTCTCATTGTAAAGGTCTTTTACTTCTCTGGTTAGGAAGATGCCAAGGAATTTCATTGTTTTGGTGGCTATTGTGAATGGGATTGTGCTTTTTATTTGGTTCTCTGCCTGCTTGTTTTGGTGCAGAGGAATGCAACTGTCTTTTGCACATTTATTTGACCTTCCCAAAGGCCTTTTTCAGTGCAAGTAGGTTTTTTGACTGATTCTCTTGGGTTTTCAAGGTATAGGATCATATCATCAGCAAAGAGGGATAACTTGACTTCCTCTTTTCCTATTTGGATACCCCTGATTTCCTTCTCTTGTCTAATTGCCTGAGCTAGGACATCCAACACAATATTGAACAAGAGGGGTGAGAGTGGTCAGCCTTGTCTTGTTCTAGTTTTCAGGGGAAATGTTTCCAGTTTCTGTCCATTTAGAAATATGTTGGCAGTGGGTTTATCGTAGATGGCACTTACTGTTTTGAGTTAGGTTCCTTCTATACCTAGGTTTGAGGGTTTTTATCAAGAAGGGATGCTGGATTTTAAAAACTTTTTCTGCATCTAATGATACAATCATGTGGTTTCTGTTTTTACATCTGTTGATGTATTTAATGACATTTATGGTCTTACGAATGCTGAACCAGCCCTGCATCCTGGGGATGAAGCCTACTTGGTCATGGTGGATGATATTTGAGATGTGTTTTTGCATCCGATTTGCTAGAATCTTGTTGAAGATTTTTGCATCTATGTTCATAAGGGATATTGACCTGTAGTTCTCTTTCTTTGTTGGATCTTTACCCGGTTTGGGTATCATTGTAATGTTAGCTTTGTAAAATGATTTGGGGAGAATTCCATCTTTCTCAATTGCCTGGAATACTTTCAATAGAATTGGTATCAGCTCCTCCTTGTACATTTTGTAAAATTCTGCTGGAAAGCCATCTGGTCCAGGGCTTTTTTTGTAGGTAGTTTTCGTATGACAGAGTCAATTTTCTGGGTTGTTATTGGTCTATTTAGTGTCTCAATGTCTTCTTGTTTTATCCTGGGGAGGTTGTGTGATGTCAGAAAGTCCTCTATTTCATCTAGGTTTTCAAGTTTGTTTCCATATAGGTGTACATAGTAATCTCTGATAATCTTTTGTATTTCTTCGGGGTCAGTTGTGATTTGATCTTTTGTATTTCTGATTGTGTTTATTTGGGCTTTTTCTGCCTTTTTCTTGGTCATTCTGGCTAGGGGCCCATCAATCTTGTTAATTCTTTCAAAGAACCAGCTTTTTGTTTTGTTGATGTTTTTTATGATATTTTTGTCCCCTGTGTCACGTATTTGGGCTCTTATTTTTGTGATTTGGATTCTTCTGCTGAAGTTGGGCTTTTGGTGGTCTTCTCCTTCTAGCTCCCTTAGGTGATTTGTTAGGCTTTCCACTTGCGATCTTTCCATTTTCTTGATGTATGCTTGTAGAGATATAAATTCTCCTCTTAAAACTGATTTCATGGCATCCCAGAGGTTTTGGTAAGAGGTTTCTTCATTTTCATTTGTTTCCAGAAATCTTTCAATTTCTTCTTTGATTTCAGTGTTGACCCAGTCATTGTTCAGCATCATGCTGTTTAGTGTCCATGTCTTTGTAGGTTTTGGGGAAATGTTGTTGGTTTTGATATTTATTTTTATTCCACTGTGGTCTGAGAATGTGCATGGCAAGATTTCAATCTTGTGGGATTTGTTTATGCTTGATTTATACCAAGAATGTGATCAATCTTGGAGTATGTTCTATGTGGTGATGAGTAGAATGTATATTTTGTGGTTGTTGGGTGGAATAATTTGTAGTTATCCACTAATTCCATTTGGTCAAGTGTCAAGTTTAGGGTCTGGATCTCCTTGTTGATTTTTGCCTCGATGATCTATCTAGGGCTGTCAGTGGGGTATTTAAGTTCCCTGCTATAATAATGTTAGAGTCAATGTTTTTTTTGTTTATTTAGTAGCTGTTTTATAAATGCTGGTGCTCCTGTGTTGGGTGCATATATGTTTAGGATGAATATTTCTTCTTTCTTTTTTTCAATCAATATTTTTTGTTATGATTTTGTGGGCTACAGTTAAGGGTTAGGTGTACAATTACATTTCATTCAGGCACCCTGTTGATAAGAGGTGTTTCCCCATCCCCAGACAGATATTTGCGACTGTTAATCCCATCCCCCTCCCCCCCATAGTTTCCCAGTACCGTCAGTCATTTTCTTATAGTATTACATTGGATGTTCAAGGTCCGCTACATGAGTGAGAACATGTGATACTCGGATCTTTGTTTCTGTGAGAGGTCACTCAGTATTATAGACTCTAGTTCCATCCAGGTTGCTGCAAAATTCATGATTTTGTTCTTTTTTATGGCTGTGTAGTATTCCATTGTGTACATGTACCACATTTTTTTAATCCAGTTCTCTTTTGATGGGCAGCATGGTTGTTTCCAGGTTTTCGCTATTGTGAACAACGCTGCGATAAACATACGTGTGCAGGTATCTTTTTTATAGAGTGATTTGAGGTAGGATGGATATTTCTTGTTGATGGATTGAACCTTTTATCATTATGTAGTATCCTTTTGTATATTTTTTAATTTTTGATAGCTTAAAAGTTATTTTGTCTGATATTAAGATTGTATCTCCTGCCTTCTTTTGTGATCCACTTGCCTAGAAACTCGTTTTCCATCCTTTAACTTTGAGTCTGTGTGCGTCCCTTGTAGTGAGGTGAGTCTCCTGGATGCAGCAAATAATGGGGTCATAGCTTCTTATCCAATCCACCATTCTGTGTCTTTTCTGTGGTGCATTTAGTCCATTCGCATTCAGGCTAATTATTGAAATGTGGAGGTTTTTCCTTGTCATGAGGTTCTTATAGAGTTGTTATTCCTGTTTATTTGTTGTCTTTCCTTTGGTTTTGGGGTTGATTCATGTCATGTGTGTTTTCCATATTTTCTCTGTACTCTTGTGAAGAATGTTGTCGCTCTTTTCTCCTTTTCTTCTCTGTTTAATGCATTCTTTTTTATTTTTTTTGAGTCGGAGTCTCACTGTATCGCCCAGACTGGAGTGCAGTGGCTGCTCCCAGCCACCGCAGTCTCCACCTGCTGGGCTCCGGTGATCCTTCCGCTTCAGCCTTCCGAGTGGCTGGAATTACAGGTGCGCGCTACCACGCCCGGCTAATTTTTTTGATTTTATTGTAGAGATGAGGTCTCGCCTGCCCAGGTGGGTCTCAAACCCGCGGGCTCAGGCAGTCCACTCACCTCAGCCTCCCAAAGGCGTGGAATTACAGACTGAGCCACCGAGCCTGGCTTACTTTCTTAAGTGTTTCTTGTAGAGGTGGTCTGGAGGCAGCATTAGTTCTTAGTGATTGAATGTCTGGGAAAGATTTTAATTCTCCCTTACTGATGAAGCTTAGCTTGACTGGGTAGGTTATTCTTGGTTGAAATTGTTTATCTTTGAGAACTTTGAAGATTGGGCTCCTAGCTCTCCTAGCCTGCAGGGTTTCTGTAGTTAAATCTGCTGCTATTCTAATTGGTCTTCCCTGGTAGGGAGTCTGACCTTTTTCTCTTGCTGCCTTTAGGATTTTTTCTTTTATACCTACTTTGTTTAGGCGAATTATTATGTGCCTGGGAGTTGGTCTTCTCATTTGTTGTCTTGCAGGGGTTTTCTGAATCTCTTGTGTGTGAATTTTTGTGTCACTGATAAAATGAGGGAAGTTTTCTTTAATAATTTCGTGGAATGTTTGTTCCAAGGTGGTTTCTATTTCTCTTTCTGTTTCAGGAAGGCCAATTACTCTTAGGTTCTTTCTCTTGAAGAAATTGTTCTGTCTTTTTAAGCTTCTTTTCTATGTTTTTGACAGTTTGGATTAGTTCTGTGTTTTGGTCTTCAAACTCTGAGATTCTTTCTTCTGCTTGGCTAATTCTGCTTTCCATGCTTATTAGTGTGTTTTTTATTTCAATCACAGTATTCTTTACTGCTGTTATTTCAGTTGTTAGCTACTTCCTATTTTCCTCTTGTCTCTTCTCAATTCTTTTTATTCTCTGTTACTGTCTTGATGTCTGGGTTTGTCGCATGTGACCAGTCATTCTGGGGGGCTCTTCACTGTTTGCGTTCTGAAGTCTGTTTTCTCAGTGTCTGACCTCCCAGGGGTCTGTGTGAGACCTATATTCTTCTTTTGGTTTTTCTTCATTTGTGCAGATTTTCCCTCTCCATTCCCCCCCCCCGTCTCCTTGAATTCTGTTGTTCATGGGTGGAGGGGTTGCTTTTACTTCTGTTTGTTCAATCTCCTATTCTTCTTTATGTATATCCTCTGGCTTTGTTCAATTCTGAAGCTGGATTGTAGGTTAGGTGCAGTCCTTTTTGCAGTTTTGAGAGTTAATTAAGGGGGAGCTGTGGTTCAAAATCTTATCTGCAGATCCCAGTATCCACTGACAGGTGTATGGATTATCTGGAACCCACTTCCCACTGCCTTGCAATCTGTCCATTCTGTGGGGTTATAGGTTTACTTTCTGGAAGCAAAATGAGGTAAAAGAAGGGAAAAGAATGGAGCAGAGAGTGGGGGGAAGAGGGAGGTGGAGAGAGAGAGGAGTAAGAGGGAAAACAGACAAACATACCGACTAACAAATGAAGAGAGACACAAAGACCGATACAAGTAAAAAGAAAAACAACAAAAAACAAACCAAACAACCATATGAGAAAACTAAAACATACCATCATACAAACATACAAGCTAACGAACCTCCTTATTGGTGTGCTATTCTCTATACAAAGATGGGGTCTAAAGAGGAAAAAAATAGAAAGACTAGAATAAAGTCAGTAAAGTAACAGAACTAAAGCAAGTATGAAAACATTATTGATAACAGTAAGAAGAGAGAGAAAACAAGATGAGTAAGACAAACAGACAAAGAATTTTTAAACAATTTTTAAACTGGGAATCAAGCACACTCTGAGACTTTCCCTTTAAGTTCAATGTCCTTTCAGCTGAGTTTTAGCTGTCCTTGCACACTGGTAGATTTGTTCATAGTTAGGGTCAGTTGCCCCTGGCCTGCTGTGGAGGGTGGTTCAGATCTGGACTGCCTGCCAAATCTGCCACTCAGATCTGGCCTGTGTCTTTTTAGCAAGGGGAAGGAGCTTCTGTCCTTCCCATTTTGATGTTGTTACCTTGGATCCCCAGCCGGTGGTGCTGGTCTCACTACTCCAGCTGGTCTCACCACTCCAGCTGATCTCTTTTTCCGCTGCAGCTGGAGGCTTCCAGGCATTGCAAGCTGGGCTGGGCAGAAGTCTGCGCTGCTCAGGGCTGGAGGGAGCAGGCAACAGTAGCAGTGGTGGCAGCTGCCATTTCACATGCATGAAAGGAGCTCCATGAGCCTGGCTCTGGGTGAGGGGTAGGACGTGGCAGTGGCAGCATCAGCGGCAGTTTCTTCAGTAGCGCGTGCTTGAGGGGGCTTCATGGTCTGGAGCCGTGGGTCGCTGCAGGGCAGGGGTGGGGCGGCAGTGGTGGCTACAGCGGCAGCCATGGCTGTGTGGCTGAGATGACTGAGGTGACTGAGGTGGTGGCCCAGCAGCATGTGAAGAGCAGGCTGCCGACAATGGGAGCCACAGCCCCTTGGAGGGAGCTAGAGTTTTTATGTGTGTTATCTTTTGCAGAGGGTCTCACAGACCAAACTGAGTATTGCCATTGTAATACTATTAATACTTCCAAACTATGAGCATGGAATATGTTTTCATTTATTTCTCCTTTTTTTAAAAAATCAGAGTTGTATAGTTTTTCAGTTTGTTCACTGTTGGTATATGTAAATGCTAGTGACTTTGTATTCTACAGTTTTACTGAATTTATTTATCAGTTCTAACAGTTTTTTGGTGTAGCTTTTAGGTTTTCCTAGGTATAAGATCATGTTGTCTGTGTACAAGACTAATTTGACTCTTTTTCTAATTTGCGTGGGTATTTCTTATCGATGGATTGAGTCGTTTATCATTATGTAGTGTCCTTCCATATCTTTTTAGATTTTTGATAGCTTGAAGGTTATTTTGTCTGATATTAAAGTTGTGACTCCTGCCTCTTTTTGTTTTCCATTTGCCTGAAAGTTTATTTTCCATCCTCTAACTTTAATTCTGTGGGTGTCCTTTGTAAAGAGATGTGTTTCCTGGCAGCAGCATATTGTTGGGTCATGCTTTTTTTTTTTTTTTTTAAATCCAGTTTGCCATCCTATGTCTTTTCAGTGGTGAATTTCAGTCTATTGATGCTCAGACTGATTATTGAAATGTGAGAATTTATCCCTGTCATGAGGGTCTTATAATGCTGTTTTGTTTTCTTTTAACTTTTGCATTGATATATGTGTGTGTTTTCAATTTTGCAGGTGTGTTGTGTGCTCTGTTGGCTTTGTGTTTTCCTGTACTTCTGTGAAGTACATGGTAATTCTTTCTGTTTTTCTTTCTGTGCAAAGGTATTAACTTCTGGAGTGTCTCTTGTAGAGTTGGTCTGGAAGCAGCATAATCTCCTAAGGATTGGATGTCTGGGAAAGATTTTATTTCTCTATCACTGGTAAAGCTGAGCTTGGCTGGGTAGGAAATTCTTGGTTAAAATTGTTTATCTTTGAGGACTTAGAAAATTGGACTCCAATCCCTTCTAACTTGTAGTGTTTCTGCTAAGTCTGCTTCTGCTCTGATTGTTCTTCCCTGATACGGTAGGTAGTCTGACTTTTCTCTCTCTCTGCCTTTTAGGATTTTTTCATTTAAACCTACTTTTGTATAGGTAGATTACTAAGTGTCTAGGGATTGGTCTTCTCATTTGTTGTCTTGCAGGGGTTCTCTGACTCTCTTGTTTTTGGATGGTCACATCTTTGGTGAGATGGGGAAAGTTTTCTTGGATAATCTCCAAGGTATTTTCAGTTTCCCTTTCTGCTTCTAGGATACTGATCAGGTGTAAGTTTAGGCTCTTGATGTAATCACACATCTCTTGGGGGCTTTATTCTTTCTTTCTGAGTTTCCTATGTTTTTAACAGGTTGGGTTAATTCCATGTTTTGATCTTCAAGTTCTGAGATTTTTTTTTTTCTTCTGCTTGGTTAATTATGCTTTCCATGCTTGCCAACTTGTTATTTATTTCCTGGATGAAGTTTTTTATGACCAAAATCTGTTACAAGTCCTCTCAATGTTGTGTCTTGTCTTTCTTGAGTCTTATTCACTCTTTCCATCCATTCCCTAATCCTTGTTGTATTCTGGGATCAATTGTTGCTGATTTCTATTGCTTGGACTCTGAGATCTGATTTTTTGGGGCATTGTTTCTTTGATACACTGGGAATTACCTGTGTTCTTCCGTTGATTTTCCCCGTTTGTGACAGATATCTTTGTTTTCTATTTAATTCTGTTACTCAGTGGTGGTGGGAGGGGCTTTTACTTCTTGTTTGTTCAGCCCTCTATTCTTCCCTGATCAGGGTCTCTGAATTAGTTCTAGTTTGAAACAGGTCTGGGGATGTGAAGCTTTGCTGTCGCTTGTAGTTTTGAGAGTTGAATAAGGTGGAGGATGGAGACCTTGGATTCAGAAACTACTTACAAGTCACAGTGTTCACTGTCTTGGGTATGGGCTCCCTGAGACCCACTCCCCATCACCACCCTGTATGATGATGCAGTAGGTTTATGTGTATGCCTTTTGAGTCCAAGATAAAGTAACAGCAATTATGAGAACAGAGTAGAACAAAATAGAATGGACAAAAATAATAAAAAATAAATTAGAAAACCCAGAATAACAAAAGCAAAAACATCAAAAGACACACACACACACACACACACACACACACACACACACACACGACAAACCAAAACCCAAACAGAAAAAAAACACAAAAAACCGGATAACTGAACACACACACACACACACACACACACACACACAATGAAAGAAGAAGAAATAAGGGAGTCAAATCAAACCCTCACACATTACACACACAAAACCAAAATTAAAGAATCACAAAAAAGGAAAACTGACAAATGAACACCCAAACACTCACATACACACACACACAGAAAAAAAATGAAAGCAGAAAGAAAGGACAAAAGGGGTGCGAGGATGCAAATTGAATCCTCACACACATTCACACACACAGAAGAAGAATAACTAAAACAAAAGAAGAGCAGAAAAGAAAAACCAAAAAATGAACACTCAAAACAGCCGCATACACGCATGTTGAAGACAAAAAAAGAAAGGGAAAAAGGGGGAAGGGAATGCAAATTGAGCCCTCACAGCACACACTAAACCGAACCAAAGTGAAAAAACAGAAAATGAATACTCAGACACACACATACACAGAAAATAAAAAATGAAGGAAGAGAAAAAAGCTTTTTAAGTGTTTGGACACTGAGCACCCTCTTGTGACATATCCTGTAGTTATTCCTCTCACCTGCTCACAGGTAAGCCTGCCTGCCTGCCCTCTCCTGTGTGCCTGTGGGCTGGTTCACAGTCACCCCAGCGGTGGCCCTGGGAGGGGGGGCGGGGGCATCAGTCCTCCCCTCCCACTCTCGGATGGTCAGGGGTATCCCCTCCATTTCTGGAGATGCGGGATTGTCTTCTCCCCAGGTGCTGGCAGCAGGTTGCGCAGCCAGGCTTATCCCAGAGCAGAGTTCTTACAGCATGGCTACTGCCCAGGCTTCACCTGCATTCATCCCACTCAGTTGTGCCCCAGCGGGTGGGGGTCTGAGGTTCCGAGGATTGCTGGGGAGGAGGGGCTTGGTCAGCCCAGGACTCACCACTGATCTCTTGGAGGGGCTTCCTTGTCCTTTTCTGTTCACACCCTCTGTCCTGAGGCTGGGTCAGGCTAGGGGTGGGGCACCGGAGACTGCACTCAGCGTGTCCCTCGAGGTTTGTGCTTTCGGGATATTCCCTCTGGGTCGTGGTTAGCTCCTGAGTAGTTAACCCGCCCGTCACAGAGAGTGGACCTGTTGCTCCATGGTGAGCATGCCGGAGCACTTCCCTGCCCAGTTTTTGAGAGGGGGGGTGCCTGTTTTGTCTCTTCCAGTGGGGCTCTGCCTGGGGCTCCTGGCTCCGCTCCCTCCCCCTCTGTGGCCCTTGCTGTCAGTGTCTGGCCTGGGGCTGCAGTGGTGGGCGGGGCCTAGCGCTGCAGTCTTTCCAGTAATGCTCTTTCTCAGCTGTTATGTCGAAGTATAATTCATACACTGCACAGTCACTCATTTCCAGTGTGGAATTCAGTTATTTTTAGTGTAGTCACAGATATGTGCAACTGTTCATCCATTAATGGACATTTGGATCTTCTGTGAATAGTGCTGCTTTGAACACTCATGTGCAAGTTTTTGTTTGAGCACTTGTTTTCAGTTCTTCTGAGTGTCTACCCAGGAGTGGAATTGCTGGATCATATGGTAATTCTATGTTTAACCTATTGAGGAACCACCAAACTGTTTTCCACAGTGGCTTGCACCGTCTTATATTCTCACCAGCAGTTTCCAAATTCTCCACATTCTGGCAACACTCATTATTTTCCAGTGTTTGATTATGGTCATCCTAGTAAGCATAAAATGGTATCTCATTGTGGTTTTTATTTGCATTTCCCTAATGACTAAAGATGTTGAGCATATTTCCCTGTGCTTATTGGCCATTTGCAGTTTTTCGTGGAAAAAAAATCTCTATTCAAGTCTTTTGCCCATTTTAAAATTGTATTATCTGTTCTTTGTTGATGAGCTGTTATATAAGAGTTCTTATATCTTCTGGATATAAGACTTAACAGATTATTTGCAAATATTTTTTCCCATTCAGTGGTTTGTCTTTTCACTTTCTTTAATGTATCTTTTGGTGAACAAAAGTTTTAAATTTTGATGAAGTCCAATTTATCTATCTCTTTTTTGTTGTTGTGAACAATAATTCTCTTTTGAGTAAGAAATAAAAATTCTGGATTTGAAGTAATTTGGAAGAAGCATTATAATAGCAATATTCTTCAGGAATAAGTTTTTTCCTGGGTTGTATTTCTTGACATGTCAAAAATTATGTTGTTCTTTGGTGTTTAATTGTTAGTTATAGGAAACCCATGGCCTTAGTCAAAATTCTATTATGCTTTTGACAGTAGTAAAAAAGCAGCTGAGTCGCATTTTCAAATGGGCTGCCTGTCTGTGATGGAATACTTCCTATTTGTATAATTCCTTCCTGTTGCTAGGTTACCCCAAGGCCTTTCAGCTTTGAATGGCAAGAATATGAGAGTTAAAAATATGTTGCTGTGTAGATGTTTCCTTCTCTTTTTCTTTTTTTTAATCTCCATATGATTAGCAAACTCATTGAAGCAAAAATTACAGTTTTTCTTTCATGGATTTTAAAAAGCAGATTATTTGTAAGTTTTTTAAACATGCAGATGTGCTTGTACTCACGGAAGAATTGGATTTTCAGAATGAAAGAGCCAGTAATTATGGACTAGTCAGGGTTCTTTATCTGCAACCATTTAATGATCATTAATTGGATTTGATTGAAGTGAGGCTCATGGGCATTAATTTTGTTAAAAAATACACATGCTTTTGAGTTTCTAAAGCAAAGCTAACATGTTTACGAGGAAAGATAGAAATCCATGAAAATTCTGTAATAAATCTGTATCTAAAGAAAAAGAACAAGATATTTACTTACTGATAAAACTATGAACTAGGTAGCAGATAACAACAAAAGTATTGGCCCTTATACATGAATGTACCCAAAGTACATTTACTGTCAAATGGATCTTGCCCTATGTTTTTGCACTTTAAAATTTATGACTTGAAAATTGTTACAGATATCATTTCTACTTTGTTGGAAATGAGAATAATCTTCACAAGCCTGAAAAAAATAGATTAGTGATGGATTGATTATCTAACCAATGATGGTTAGGTAGGATCTGAATTATTGCCTGGTGTAGCTAGCACAAAGCATTTATTTAAAGGCGAATCATTTGTCCTTCCTTTATCAAGAAGCCAAGCCAGTATTATTCACGTGTAGCCTTTCAAAGCGATGATTGTGAATAAGTGGATCAGGTGCTGCTGTTGGGTTCCCGCCCTCTTCCTCTGCTTGTTTATTATGCTCTGCATATTATAAGGTTTGGAATTGTGGTTGAGTATCTTAGGAAAGTGTTTCCATAGTCACGGATAGTGTGGTAGAAGGCTGGCAAGCGTGTTAGGCTGTGCTAAGAAGACCACTTTTAAAATAGCCCTGGAAGAGCCTGTTTCTGATACCAGCCTAAGTAGCGTAAGCTGCAGTAGATGGCTTATTTTATTTTCTCTGTGGAAATAAGACTGCTTTTGATATTCTTCTGATTTATGTTAGGAAGATTCTTCTCTGTTTGTTGAAGGGGAAAATCAGATGGTTGGATAATATGTTTTTAAGCACCAGCTTTAAAGAAGGCTCTCTTATATGAGTAAAGTTGAGTGGGGAAGGCTTCTCCTCCCTTGCCTCTTTTCAAAAACTGTTATATAGGCTAGGCTTTTATTTTGGCAGTTGTCATTGGTGCCACCAGATCACACTGAAGAAGTCATGTGGGTGGAGAGTTTGCTGATGCTTAAGTTGCTGTGAGTAGGTATAGCTTTCAGAGCAGTGTTTTTATTTGGTTCCAGGATCACTGACAGTCATGACTACTGGGAAAGGTAAGCTGTTCTAACATATTCTGAAAAATGTGTGTAATTATTGCTGTGTGACTAGGAAATAACGCCGTACTTAAAATGAATTGCTGTGATAACCAAAAATTATAGATGACACTTGAGGAAATCATTGTTATGAATGCTATTTGCATTTAGGCAGGGAAAAATTGTGAAACTACAATATATTAACATTCGTGTTAACAGCCTTCTAAGACTAGAAGAGAGGAAGTAGGCACGGCAAGCTGAGCCCATTTATTTCATGTGCTTTTAATTTTCCTTTGCTTTTTCATGTTTAAAATGTCTGGGTTGTGACAGTAGCTCTGTTTTGCGTTTACTAGGCATTTGTTAATAAATCTACGCTGTCTTGAAAGGAATCTATTGGTTAGAAATGTCTAAGTTTTCCCAACAGAGGAAAAGCATGTATAAATCAAGGATACTGCTTCTGTCTTAGGTCACTGTTTATTTTTTCCTTTATTTTAATCTTTTAAAGACTTGCATTTTTAAAATGCAAAAGTTGAAAGGAAAATTACAAAAGAAGTGTTGCTCACAAAAAGTTTTATTGATCAGCCTTCAGTCTTTCTACGTGGGATTTCCTCAGGTTTTGGCAATGTTGAAGTGATTTTGAAAAACTCCGTGTGAATAAGGTTTGCATTTGAAGGCAGAGTGCAGCTGAAGTGATGGGAACAGCCTCCTCCCCCACCCCCGCTGTCTTGCTGTCCTCTGGGATGGTTTTCTCGGCAGGCTTTTACTTTGTTGTCTCTGAAGGATATTTCCAAACCCTCTACTGAAACGGGCATTAGGGGGGGTAAAAGTACGCACAGTAACAAGTGTTTGTTTGCCTCCTGCTGCAGGGAAATAAACAGCTCCCATTCAAAATGTGTGCTCTGTGTTTTTTTAGTAGTAGATTTTTAAGGGTATGTATATTTTCTTAAATGAAATGTGGATTTAAACATATTTTTTAAAATTGAGAATTTAAAGCATACAATAATAGTATTTCTTTTTTATTTCATGCCTAATTATATTATTTTATTTTCAGGTTAAGCTGCTGTAGGAAATCTATACCTGGGCAGGAGACTTAAATTATTCATGTTCTGAAGTGACTTCTTTTAGAGCTTTCTGTTTGAGGATTTGAAAATGTGTTACTTATAAGTAGCATTTGTCTTAAGTTGTTGTATTTTAGGTTGTTTTTTAAATAGCAGGGCAGCATAATATGGGAGTCAGCTTTTATGTTAAAGGCCATGGAGAAAGCCTTGTGAATCTGAGTTTAAAATAAAGACTTCTTTTGCTTGGTATTTTTTTTTCCCTACAAATTGCGAATTTCCTTAGTCATTGTCACCTGGAATTCAGGCCTAGAAGCCTTGGTAACTTTTTCCTTACATACTGCAAGTGTGTTAGGAAATGTACATTCAACTACTTCTTGTAGCAGTGGCACATTTGGATCATTATTGATTCGTGACTAATAAATAAACCATTAATAATCTGCAAAATATAGTGCCAGTAATTCTCCCACTACGTGTAGTTTAATATTTCCAAAGCACTTTCTTGCATTTTTTTTTTTCTGTTTTATGATCCTCACTGCAGCCCCATGAGGAATAGACAGGGCAGCTTTTAAACACAGATACTGAAGGTTTCAGGTTTTCTGTAATTGGGTTCATGGCAGGACAGAGAAGAGCACCCTGGTCCTTGCCATCTTAGACCAGTACTCCTTTCTCAAAGCCATCTTGTCAAGCTCGGACTGAACGTCAGTGCTGCATGAACAGCGTGAGACCTGGGACAGGCAACTTGTCTGTCGTCTTTGGTTGCCTCATGTGCAAATTGGGGGTGGAAATCCCTGTGCCACCACGAGAAGCCAGTGGGGTGGCACATGCAGATGACTTGGCGTGGGGCGTTTACCTGGCTTGCCCATCTCATCCTGTGTAATACAGGGAAACGTCTTCTGTGGCAGCCGTAGTCTCCTAATGGAAGGTGAAGTTGGACTGAGACTTAAAAGGACATGGTTGATCTTTGTGCGTACATACAGAAAGGTCTACTAAGAAAACAAGATGCATAATCAGATCTATAAGAAGATTTCTTAAAAAGAACTACCAGTGGATGCAGTGGCTCACGCCTGTAAATCACAACACTTTGGGAGGTCAAGAAGAGAGCATCACCTGAGCCCAGGAGTTCGAGACCAGCCTAGGCAACTCCGCAAGACCGCATCTCTGTAATACATCAACAAATTAATCATGCATGGTGACCCACACCTGTAGTTACAGCTATTTGGAAGCCTGAGGTGAAAGGATCACTTGAGTCCGGGTGGTCGAGGCTACAGTAGCTGTGATCTTGCCACTGCACTCCAGCCAGGGTGACAGTGAGACTCCAACTCAAAGAAAGAAAGAAACTGCCATCCAGGATTCAGATCTTCATCTCTAATTTAAATGGAGAATTTATTTTTTTATTATTATTTTATTTTTAATTTTATTTTTTTTTGAGTTGGAGTCTCACTCTGTCGCCCAGACTGGAGTGCAGTGGCTGCTCCTGGCCACCGCAGCCTCGACCTGCTGGGCTCTGGCGATCCTTCCGTCTCAGCCTTCCAAGTAGCCGGAATTACAGGCATGCGCTACCACGCCCGGCTGATTTTTTAATTTATTGTAGAGATGAGGTCTCGCTGCCCAGGCGGGTCTCGAACCCGCGGGCTCGGGCAATCCACTCACCTCAGTCTCCCAAAGGCGCAGGATTACAGGCTGAGCCACCGAGCCCAGCTCGGTCTTGGTTTATTAATTGTAACAAATGTATCATGCTAATGTAAGATATTAGTAATAGCAGAAACTGGTTGTGGGGTATATGGAAACTTCCAGTACTGCTTTCATGACTTTTCTGTAGATCTAAAACTCTTCCAAAACAAAAACTTTATTAAAGATTAAAAACTGGAAGAAGAAGTGAGGGAGTTGGGAAATAGGTTTTTATTCTTTTCTCAAATTTCTGGATTATTTGATCATGTTTATGCATGCATTAACTTCTTTGAAAAAGGTAACAGTTTAAGTGGGCTAAGTGCTTTTTTACAAAAAAAGTCTGTGTGTTTGAAACGTCTAATGCCATTTAAAAACAAGATTGAAGACATGGAAACCAGTGAAGATACTGTTTCAGTAATACAGACCCCCCTAAGAGATGAAGAAGGCCTGAATTAGGAGCCTCAGACTGGAGAGAGAATGGTGAGAAGCGGCTCCAAGTAGCACTGCCACACCTCATGCTTACTTGTGTAGGTGGATGAGCGGGGAGGTGTGGTGGAAGGTCATGGAGAAGGACGAGTTAAGAGTGGTTACGTGTTTTGGAATGGGTGGGAACCTGGAGGGTGAGCAGGTTTTGAGCGTAGGCTGATTATAAGTTATCAGGGTTTGGGACACTTGGGTACAGAATTTTGTGTGTACATGGGTTTGATTCAGGCAGGTTGTATCTTGGAATAGAGATAGGGTTGCTATTACATACTTAAAAATTACTAGAATGTAGATGTATATTTTAAATTGTCATCTTGCTTCTCTTGTAGAAGTGTGGTTATTTGCCTCTCTAGCTGAGAGGGTTTCTGCAAATGAGGGTTATTAAAGCAGGAATGGATGATTTGAAGTATTATTTGTGCAGAGGGCACACAGCTCTTGGTGTCATCACTTTTAAGTACGAGAGAACATTCTGGTAGGAAACCTTTTCCAAATTTGGCTCTGAGGTCTTCCAGCTCACTTGCTTTTGTGTCTGTGTAGTGGTTGTCAAGAAGAATTGGGTCAGGATTGTCACAGTGATAATTAAAATGACATTTCCAAAAGAGTGCAGGGTGTAGATCTGGTATCTGTGGGATTTGGGATCTGACATATATTAAATATAGTGCCCCTTCAGGGCAAGTTCAAGGCTAAAATAAGAATTGTAGTCAAAGGAGAAACGAATAGTTACTGTGAAAGGACACAGTGTTTCTTGTGTTGAAGTTCTAGCTGTTGACTCCTGAAAGTTCACTTTTAGTCCTGAATTTCTCAGTCATCAGAGTACAAACTTGGTTCACATCCCTTAGTGTTAATTAAAACGCTCCCCTTTTCCATGAAGTAGTAAATCATGCAATAGAACATCCTCACATAAAATAAAGATCTGTGCTGTACCTTCTGAGTACTTTCATGAGGGATAAGTGATCATTCCAACTTTCACTCTTCTCTAACTTATTACCAGGAAGAAGTTTGTGGTTATCATCATTATTGTAGTTATTATCACTAATAGTCGCCAGTTTTCGTTCGTCGCTGCCTCTGTGCCTGTGTTGTGCCAGACCCGGCAGCTGCCTTGTCCTTTCTTGCCCCAGAGCCGTCACACACCTTGTTCTCACTAGAGGCACTTTGCGTTCTTCTTCATCCACCTGGCTTAGCACCTGCTCAATTTCCAGGTCATGGTGCAAGGCTTCCTCAGGAGTGCCTTCTCTGGACTTCTGTGGCCTCTAGGAATTTGCTTTTGCAAGGCTCATTATGCTGCCTCGTTGTCAGTTTTGTGAGAGTAAGGATGAGTGCTGCTGTGTTCACCTCTGAATTGCCAGCAGCTAGATCATTGCCAGCCATAGGGTGAGCATTTTAAAACAACCTCTGCATACACAGAAGCTATGTGAGCCAGATGCGGTGGGAAGCTCAGGCAGGAAGATAGCTTGAGCCCAGGAGTTCAAGGCTGTAGTGTACTATGTTGGCACCTGTGAATAGCCACTGCACTCCAGCCTGGACAACACAGCAAGACCCTGTCTCTTTACCAAAAAAGGATATGTAACATGATCCTCATTCTACAGATGAGAAGCAGGCTTAGAGAAGTTCAATAACTTGCTTAAACTAGAAGTATCACCAGGATTTCTGAAGTCTGGAGAGCTTTTTGAAATATGTGTACTTTTCACCACTGCAAGTGCTGCCTCCCAAGGTTAGGGTCGGCCATATAGGTAAGATCAAACTCTAGTTGTTGCATTTCTTTCTTTGGTTAACCTCCGTAAAACTGCACATTATCTAATCGATATTACCTTCCATGCTCCAGAAATGCCAGAACCTGTATTCAGCTTGAAGGAGTAAAGCTCTAAGGTCAGGAAGCTTTCACTGGCTCGTCCCCGGTGGTGGGCATGCACACCGAGGCTCCTCCAGGATCCATTGAAACGGGCTGAGCCAGCCTTAAAACCTGCGTGCTCCGTGTCACTGCACCACCACCTTGTGTACAGTGTCCCATTTGACGCAAATGTCCAGTCAGTGAAAACAGATCTTACTACTGACTTTTGAAATTCAGAGAGTCGGTTGAACAGGCCAGGTGAAAAGTTACTTATGTGTTTATTTGTTTAATACCAAGGTCTAGGATAAATAGGTACACAGATTTGATTTTTAAAAAATGAAATTGAAAAAACCCCACAATTTAAAGGCCCTCTTTCCTATCTTAAAACATTTTTGGAGTCTTCAGTCTACGAGGGTTTCTTTGTACAGAACTGAGAGTAGTATGTGAGTGTGGCATACTGTCTTCAGTTTTCTGCACTTAGACCGGGCTGTGACAAGCTTCATGCTTATGCTGGCACCCATGAGGCTACACCCGCAGGGTAAATCTCTTCCAGAGCAGCAGAGTAGGGCCCTTTTTCCTCCCGAGTGAGAGCCCTGCTGCTTCAAGAAAGACCTTCCTCTGCTTCATTGTTCATAGCCAGTTGGAACCTTCCTCCTCCCTTTTCTCCCCACCCACTCTTGAATTCCCTGTTCATGACAGAGATGCCTGAGTAATTCTCACCCACGCAGATGAGGTTATGCCTTTGGCAAAAGTCCTGCAGCATGATTTAGCCTTCCCTGAACCAACCTGTCCAAAATGTATCTCGCCACCCTCTCCCTTTCCCCCTCTCTGTTACAGAACACTGTTCTTTTCCTTCACCGCCTGTATCACAGATTTGCATTTACAAACATTGGACCTCTTTGCACTGGAAATTTCCTGTGGGCAGTTAGTATGCATGTTTTGTTCATACCATATTCCCAGGACCTGGCAAAGTAAATAGTAGATCCTCACCCACAGTGAATAGACAAAGGAAGGAGATAGTTATCCAAGCCAGTTGGCAACTACCCTAATATTGCTTCTATAAATTACCTTGACTGTTCTTTCTTCAAGTACAGGAAGTCCCCAAGGTAGGAACGAGTTCCATTCCAAGAGTACATTTGTAAATCCAATTTAAGACCAACAAAGTTAGCCTAGGTACCCAACGAACACAATCAGCTCTGTAGTACTGTATGTATTTAACAGGCTGTGCTGACACCTGGTGGAGAAAAATAGTACATAAAAAAGGCAGGTGTGCATTGTTAGTTCATAATTTGAAGGTTCTTAAGTAGGGAACTTATTATAAAGTAATGCTTTACTCATGAATTTAAAGCGTAGGAAGGACGCTATTCTCTATTCTCTCCTTGCCGTTCTTTATTCATTCCTTTTTCCCTTTTCTCCCCCATCTGCCCCCACCATTTTCTCTTGTATCTTTCCCTTTTCCCTCCCATTGCTTTCAAGGGATCCAAAGTCAAATGGAAGAGAATCTTAGCCTCCAGAATCAGAGCATATTTGTGAGCCTGATGGAGAGAGTCTGTGATGGGGTCCAAGAGCCCTGGCTCCCATCTGTTTTTGCTCACAAGTGCCCTGCGTTGGGGTTTTTGTGACCAACAAGGCTGACTTTTGGCAGGCAGGACAGAGAGGAGTATGGGATATCTGCTCGTAAGTTGGATGTGAAGCTTCTCACACACTGGTCTTCTTTGGCATACATTGAGCAATGTGTGGAATTGGCCTGGGGATGGGGAATATGGAGGGAAGCCCGAAGGCAATGGTGAGCAGGCCTCAGTGGTTGGCCGAGAAGATGGAGATGTGAAGTGTGGCATGCCCACTTGACCTGTTTGGGCTAGAAAATAAACGTGAGTACTTTGCTTGCAGTTTATAAAAACCTCTTTAAGGATATTTGTACCTTAAAGAGTATAATTATGCTCATTTTGCACTTCCTTACCTAAAATACACTGGCTTGCAACCTCCTGTAGTGTTGACCCCTCCCTAATTCTTCCTTTTTTTAGCCTGTAGTGCGACCTAAATGCATAGCCATGCATCTGAATGTCTAGATAATTCTCTAGACAAAGTAACAGCAGGAAGTCCAGGAGCCATTTACAGTTAGGTTTGTAATGGTACCCAGATGTAATTAAAAGAATTTTAGAAAGCCAAGTACTTTGAAATTATGATACAAGTTATTCTTGGTTTGTGTTAACTGTTTGCTTTGTAATTATGTACATAACTAGAGCAGTGTGAACTCCGGGTAGCTATTTGAGTAGGCTCAACAAATGATGTTAAGGTGGCATTAAACTTGCTTTAAGCATATGTGTGCTGCAGTTATCCAAAGACCTTATTAAAACCATTAACTATAATATGACTTTTAACTTTTCAAGTTGTAAGATTTCAGTGAACACTGCACCAAAGTAACAGACACATTAGTGAGTACAGAAAAGAAACCCAAACTTTTGATATAATTATTTCATCAGAGGTATTTACTAAGAAAGAATTTCAGATTCTTAAAATAAGAACTAATTTTTTCCTCTACTACAATGGTGAGTTCTTTCTTAAAATCTCTTTCGGTGCTTTCCTGAGCCTTATTGAGCCGTGTTTCATGAGCTTATTGTAGAGTTCTATAATCATCATGTTTCCATGGAGGGAAGCTTGGAAGAAGCTAACAATTCATGATTAAAGAGTCCGAGAGTCAATAGCGAAGTGATTTAAACGAACTTTCTATCAGGCCCTGTATGGGGTGTGAAAGTAGGATGCCAAGGTCGGCGGCTTGTCCCAGGGGAGGTTTGGTATCTAGAAGAGGAAGACGCGCACAGGTAACCGCTTAGGTCAGCCTCCTCTCCCCGCCTCTTGCTTCATCTGAATGAAGGCTGAGTTGGGTGGCTAATGGCGGGGACAAGATGTCTGAGCTCCGCAAATCTAACAGACAGGAGAAACAGGAGAGGCTCTCGTGGGGAAGGTTCTACCTGGTTTCCTCTTCCCTGTGTCTATCCTGGTCCTGGGCAGAGTGTGAGGGAGTGATGCACAGCATGTGCGGGGATGCTGGCCCTTCCCAAGCTGAGAAGCCAGGCTGCCCGTGTGACTGAGAATCCCAGGAGATGCTGCCGTGGAGACAGCCGGCGCTCGCAGAGCCCAGTGTCAGGGTCGGCTCTCCCACCTGTTCCCCAGCTCTCACGCTAGGGAGCTCCTGGACACGCCAGAGATTAAAGAAGCAGTCTCTCTGTGTTCCCCTTTTTGCCCTTTGGTTCTGAGGGTGAGTCTGTGGTCTTTCTGAGGCGTGTTGGGGCAGACTCCTCTTCAGGGCCGTCTTCAGTGCCTCCTTGTTGCCGTGTGGCTGTAGGTTCTTTCTCGGAGGAAGGCATAGTTTTGGCAAGGTTAGTTGAAACGGGGCCTCCCGTCTAAGAGACACGAACTTCAACAGCCCTAACTGCTGGACCGGAATTGGGGCCAAGCCTTCAATCCTCTGTGCCTTGGTGCCCAGGATGGGGACAGTCCCAGAGCAGTGGGGCTCCTGGACCCATCTGTGTGCAGAGTGCACCTGGCTAGCTTGTTCATTGGCAGGAATTCCTTGCCCCTGCTTCATCTGTCCAGGGGGAGTTCTTGGAATTTGTTCTCTCTCACTGTGTGTTCACTGAGCATGTAACCCAGTGTGTTCCTGAGTTGAGTGGGATGTGCATACATTTAAAGCCCCTCACACTCCCGGTTGGTGTTAAGTCAGTATTGGACACAGGTAATACGAGTCACACCTGAGGTGTGATGGGGATGCAGTGGATCCTTTCTAATTTTGTTTGGCCTCATTTTAGTGTTCACATGGCATGTCCTGTGTGTGCTGTTAGCAAAGCATCACACTGAGTCATAGCTACTGCTGGTTGTGTCTGTTCCCATGTTGGGCTGTGAATCCAGAGTGAGAGCCCTGGCTTTCCTTTCTTCATTGCAACTCCTAGCATGGTGCCTGGGACAAATGTGTGCTTAATGGAGAAATGCTAGCAAGATGAAGGAAGAAAGATGCACACAGTGTGCTGTCAATATTCAGAAGAGCAGTGAATACTGTAGCCTCCCATAGCCTCCCAGTGATAGAGGCTGTTGCTTTGGAAGACCGATTTTAGTGCAGAAGTAACAAAAGGATTGCTCTGAGCCAGATCACCTCGAAGGTGACCCTGTGCTATGGACTTGAACTCCCAAGTTGCAAGGAGACTATGGATGGTTTGGAGAGAGATTAAAAACTTGATGCCATCCCTTTAATATAGTACAGATATTTCTTTGGGTTCAAGTGACACAAGCCCCATTCCAAGTGGTGTAAGGAAGAAGGAATTGGCTCATGAACCTAAGAAGCTGAGGTTGGATCTTGCTGTGCTCCCAGGGGTACACACCTGATAGTAGGCTTCAGCTCTCATACCTCTTCCTCTGCTTTCTTTTACTTTGCTTGCCTCTTAGGCAGCCACTGTCATTTGTTGGCTCCAGCATCTCTAGGCTTGTGTCTGCACAGCTCTGAGTTGAGAAGAGAGAGAGGATCTAGAATTAATTACAGTGGCAGATGGGAAAAGCCTGGATGCTGTGGCCAGGGTCTCCTGAGGCAAGAATGTGGTCACTGTGAGAGTGGTGGAGGGTGGTTACCCAAGAACTGCTTGGAGCTGTCAGTGGAAGAAGCGGGTTGACTTTGGCAGGCAACACAGGGGACAGCACATTTCTGCAGGTAGACAGGATCGTCCCCTCTTCACGGACAAAAAAACCGGAAGCCTGTCTCTTCATTTTCTTTAAACCTCATCATGAGGTTGGTCTTGATGAAAGGTGCAGGCCTGGGCTTCTCTGTTGTGAGTATGCCTGCTTCTCTCCTGAGCCTGCTCGTCAATTATAGGGCAGCAGGCAGGACGTTTTCCGCCAGAGACCTAGTGATAAATTGTGCCTTGGTCACCAGCCCTTGCAGAAGGCACTCGGCAACGCTTACCCAGTGTGACCCGGAGCTCCCAGTGGTGTCCTGAGGAACAGGCAGGGGCGTGAGTTTGCTTCGTGTCCTCCGCGCAGCTCATTTCCCTCTCCAGTTTCTGACGGTGTGTTCCTCGTCTGTCACCCCTGGTTTCTTTCCTTTTTGGCTTCCTTTGTAGAGGATTAGTAGGCCTGAAATGAATTTTTGAACTGTCATCCTGTCTGCTCCAGTTGTCTTTTCTCACTTTGTCTGTGCCAGCAGTGCCACAAATGCCAGCCTGGCTTTCTGGCAGCTGGCCCTCGATGGCAGGACTGGAGCAGGAGCCCTTGCTGCAGCTTGATTGCGTTGCAGGTTCGCTGCTTTGGTGGTGGAGAATGGGTGACTGGTGCTCGAGGGCAGAGAAGTGTTCTGTGAGCACACCCAGAGCTTCCGTTATGCCACTGCTACTTCTGTAGTGTGAGAATTGCCAATGTTTATAGCCCCTACATTCTGACAAAAGCGGTTTTTAATTTTGTAAACAGGGGGTGGAATTTTTGTTTTAGATTATAGATGTTAAAGGATTTTTTTTCATAGAACAGTAGGACTGATCCTACGTAACACTGGTCTAAACTGATTGAACTGGGGGGGAGATATATATGCCTCACTCGCCCCCCCCCCTTTTTTGCGTTGGAGTCACTCTTTTCACCCAGGCTGGAGTGTGGTGGCATACTTGCGGCCACCACAGCCTTGACCTGCAGGGTTCAGGCGATCCTTCTGCCTCAGCCTTCCAAGTAGCTGGAACTATAAGCCAGCACGCCTGGCTGCTTTTTGTGATTTATTGTAGAGACGAGGTCTCACCAAGTTGCCTGGGCTGGTCTCGAATGCCCGGGCTCCCAGAGTGCTGGGATTACAGGCTGAGCCACTACACCCAGCCACTCCCCATATTTTGACGGAGAAAGGGAGGTGACGAAACTTGGAAGATAAATAGTCTTTACTCAGCCATCCAATCCAGATGGTGTGTGTGGTTTGCACTTGTATACCTTTCTATTTAGGTACCATCCGACTTTGGTTAAAATTAAAAATAGGAGGAATAGATGAGCAAGGAATAGTTTGGATAATGAGCAAAATAGCTTTTTATAAATCTTTTGATATATGTACATGGGATATCTTTCTATTTATTAGGTTGTCTTTAATTTCTCTCAACAGTGTTATGTAGTTTTCTTTTTTTTTTTTTTTGAGTTGGAGTCTCACTCTGTCGCCCAGACTGGAGTGCAGCGGCCGCTCCCGGCCACCGCAGCCTCGACCTGCTGGGCTCCGGCGATCCTTCCGCCTCAGCCTTCCAAGTAGCCGGAATTACAGGCATGCGCTACCACGCCCGGCTGATTTTTTTATTTATTGTAGAGATGAGGTCTCGCTGCCCAGGCGGGTCTCGAACCCGCGGGCTCAGGCAATCCACTCACCTCAGCCTCCCAAAGGCACGGGATGACAGGCTGAGCCACCGAGCCTGGCAGTTATGTAGTTTTCAGTGAACATGTCTCATACTCCTTTTGTTAAAGTTAAGTATTTTATTTTCCTTGATGCTATTGTTAATTAAATTATTTTCTAAATTTCATTTTTGGTTCATTGCTGATGTATAGAAAATACAATTGATTTTTATATATTGATTTTATATCCTGTAGCCTTACTGAACTTGTTTATTGGTTCTGATTTTTTTTGTGTGTGCATTCTTTAGAATTTTCTATATACAAGATCATGTCATCTATAAATAAAGATAGTTTTAGTTGTTCCTATACAATCTGGATGTTTTTAATTTCTTTTTCTAGTCGGATTGCCCTGGCTCGAACTTCTACACTGTTGACTAGAAGTAGTGAGCATGGACATCTTGTCTTGTTCTTGATTTTAAGTGGAGAGCATCTAGTCTTTCACCATTAAATATGTGGTTGTTGATGGCATTTATCAGGTTGAGGGAGTTCCCTTCTAATCCCTGCTTGTAGTGTTTTTAGCACAAAGGAGTTTTGTGTATTGTCAGATGTTTTTTACTATGTTTAGAGAGTATGTTGTTTTGCCTTTTATTATGTTAATATGATAAACAGCTCTTGTATATTAAACAAACATCATGTTCCTGGGATCAATCACACTTGGTCATGAAGATAATTCTTTTTATATGTTGCTGGATTTGGTTTGCTAGTATTTTGTTGAGGATTTTTCTGTCTGTATTTGTAAGCAAAATGGATGATTTTGTGTTTAAGATATTATCTTAAGTAAGTAAATTTCTTTCTTTCTTTTTTTTTTTTTTTTGAGTTGGAGTCTCACTCTGTCATTCGGACTGGAGTGCAGTGGCCGCTCCCGGCCTACGCAGCCTCGATCTGCTGGGCTCCGGCGATCCTTCTGCCTCAGCCTTCCGAGTAGCTGGAACTACAGGCGCACGCGGCTAATTTTTGATTTGTTGTAGAGATGAGGTCTCGTCAAGTTGCCCAGGCGGGTCTCGAACCCGCTGGCTCAGGCAATCCACCTACCTCGGCTCCCAAAGTGCTGGGATTACAGGCTGAGCCACCGAGCCTGGCTGTAAATAAATTTCTTAAGTAAACGTATGCTATAAGAATTAAACAAAATGACTCACAGAACATACTTAACAGTGCTCAGCACCTAGTAAGTGGACAGCGTATGTGAACTTGGTTTTTTGGGCTGATGATTGTTTGTTTTCATGGCTCAGAGCATAGAACATATTGAGTCAAACAGGCCTGGATTTGAATCTTGCCTTTCTCTACCTTCTTGTTAGCTGTGTTGAAGTTAATGAGAACATGCAAAACCATACACAGGGCCTGGCACACAGATATGTACTAGGTGTATATTAATTCTCGATACATTTAAACATACTGACTACAGTGGTATTGTGAGGTGAAAAATGGGAAACTTTTGAACTATCAGCAGGTGATTGATTAAATATAGTAGATGTGAACAGTATAATAATAGGTAGTCTTTAAAATGGATTAGACTAATATGGATATAGAAAAATATTTGCTTAAATATTGGTTATGGGCAAAAGGTGTTTGTATAACATTGATATTTATGAACGCGTTAAAGTTTAGAAATGCATGCATATGTATGTATAAAACTGTTAGCAGTTTAATTTTGAGGGCTTAGGATTGCTTATAATGGAACGCTGACTTTTAATTTTAAAATAGGCATATATTTTATCAGAAAAAAGATAAACATTCTGTCTGGGAGGAAAATCAGGAAGCTTAAAAAATATTTAGGAAGGTGGTAATTGTCTTACTTTCTTGATTTGCTCTCAGAGATTTTCATAGCCTTGTTGAACTTTATCATCCAATGAAATCTTATACATTTTTAAAAAGTAATAAAAGCTTCTAAAAAGATATATGGAAAAAGGGCTCTATCCATTCACAGATGTTATCTTTTTCATGTGGACTACCAGGTTAAATTTTTGAGAGCCTCTTGAATTTTGGCCTAGGCTCTGTTTTATGTGTCGTTAATACTAAGAAGAATACGAAGCTATTCCTACTCTAGGAAAAGAGAGACCAAACAGATCTGCAAACAGCTAATTCCAGAATGAGATGAAGTAAATGACACATGCAGGGTCGACTCTTTCTGCACAGAGCTGGGCAGGGTATTATCAGAGGAGCTAACTAGCTAACCTTTTCAAGAATGAATAGGGATGTGTCTGGCAAGTGGGGCAAGAACTCTAGGCAGCAGAAATGGCCTTTGCAAAAGGGCTAAAGGTGGTACAAGATCAGGAAGAAAGAAATTTGGGACTTTTATGAAGGCAGCCAGCCTCTGTGCAGCCTCCTCTCAAGAGTGCTAATTATATTCTAGTTACTAGGCTGCCACATTTCTTACTCCATTGGAGTGACATTTCCATGAAAGGGAGTGGGTGAATCTGAAACCTGTCAGGAATATCAGTTTCCACAAAGTGACCCTGCTGCAGTGAAGTAGAGAGCCAGTTGTCTTTGCTTTAGAAGATGAGGCTTTTCCTTTCCACTGGGCTGCTACCAGTCACAACCTGCCTCAGGACAAGAAAGAGGAAAAGCTTTGTGGTATAGGTCCTTCCTGGCTTTTCTGGCAGATAGGCAACAAGCAGACATTTATTACTTTCTGTGACATTTTGTTGGTCTTCAGTTTTCCAAATGGAAAATATGGCCCAGAGTTTATAATTCCAAGCCCCAGACACCAGACTTGAATTCAAGTTTGTCTTTAGACTGGTATCTGCCACCTCCATACCCAAACCTATAGTCACAATGGTATATAATGGTCTTTCTGATATGCCTGTGGCTTGTTGCTTTGTATATTACTTTGTCCAGCCTGATTCAAGTTTGGTTCTGGGGCAGCTGGGCACTGCTGGGCTTCCTTAGGGACTTTGCATCTGAGTAAATAGAGGCTGATGAAGGGGCTGGTTCTCACCTCCCAGTGCCCTGCCTTGGCCGTTGCCTGTTTTTTCTCCAGCATCTGGACCACAGTGGTAGACTTGTTCAGCTTCTAGAAGTCTGCTGGCTTACTTTCAAGTCCATAAATGACTGTGTTTGTGCTCTGTGTTTTAAAATCTCTTTTGTATTGGTAGTTCTTTGTGGCACTCTGTTTTACTACTGTTTTTTCCCCTTCACTGTGTCTACTTAATGGGGTTGCCAGGAGTGGGGTGATTGAGGGCTGTATCAAAATTAGTGTCACTCTGTAGAACTTTAATGAGTCATTTTAAGTGCCTTGTCCCAATGCTGCAAAAGGAGGGATGGAGCTCAGATGATTTTTAAAGGATTAAAGGAGGTGATGGTGGTAGGGAACTGAAGGCTCCAATCAGCTCATCCCAGATTTCTACAGGACACTGTCAGTTAAAAAAAGGGACCCTCGCATGGCAGTCTTTGAGGTGGTGGCAGAAGACAGAATTAATTATTTCTCTGGGTTCAGGAAGAACTTACCCTTCTGTAAGACCATTTTCTATGTAACATGTTATATTACGTGCAAATGTTAAAATTTATGTAGTGGCACAAGCTTGCATAGTTAAAAATACTCATTTTCACATTTTTTTGGCCTTAGGTAAAGCTTTTTAAAAGAGGTTATATACTAACAGATGTCTATTTAGCCAAAATACCTAAAGAAAATGGGAATTGAAATGACTATAGAGTTCAGTATGGCTTGATTTAGTAGGGAAATACTGGTTTTTCATTAGAACCTGGGATGTGAGACTCACCATCCTGGATTGTAACCATGGTCCAGTTCAGACATAGTGTATTTGCCTGCTTACAGAGTGGTATATTCTACATAGGAGAACTTCCCAGTTAACTGAAACTAGGTACCTTTTTGACAGTCCAGCCTTTTTTTTGAGTTAGAATCTTAGTCTGTTGCCCAGGCTGGAGTGGCAGAATCACAGTTCACTGTAGCCTTGACCTCCTGGGGTCAGGCAGTCTTCTTACTTCAGCCTCCTGAGTAGCTGGGACTACAGACATGTACCACCATGCCCAGCTCATTTATCTTATTTTATTTTTTTAAAGATACGAGATCTTGCTACATTGCTCAGTTGTTCTTGAACTCCTGGGCTCAAGCAGTCTTTGTACCTTGACCTCCCAAAGTGCTGGAGTTGCAGGCATGAGTCACCACACCTGACCTGCTCAGTCTTTTTAAAAATTTGATTTTAATTTCTGTGTCCAAAAAGCTGGGAAGCATCAGCTAAACTTGTTTTTAAACAGCATGTTAAGTTTTGAAGTAATAGGCTCAATCGCTTTTTATCCTCCTAACACCGTTTCAAGTATTTCAATATAAAGCTTTGTGTCTAGCTGTTATTCTGCAATATAAATACACTATTCTGTTTCCTTCAAGTTCCAATCGAGATAGGAAATATGAGTTACTTTCTACACTAATACACAGATTATTTGAAAAATAATTGAACCTTATGGTGTTGGTGTAGGTCATTGTTGTGAGCACCTGCTATTATGCTGTTAATTGTATGGATGTGATTTGGCCCTTTCGCCATGACTGCTTTCTAAGCAATTGAGGCTTAGGGGGTTTTCTATCTGTGTTTGCTTTTCATCGTTTCTGTTTTGCTCTCAGGCTTTTAACTGTCACTTCTTATTAATGTCACCTTGCTTAATTCCAGCACCCCCCTTCTCACGGTCCCTATAATTAGTTGCTTCTGATCTGCTTAGAAAATCAGATAAGTAAGCTTGTTAGATTTGTTTCCAAAGGGTAAGTAAAAAGATAGGACTAGCTAGGAAGAGGATGTTCAGGGTTCAGTTTTAAAACCCTACGTTGGCTGCTCAGAGTACCCTGTCCACCTTCCCTTCCTTTGGCATTTCCATACAGGTTATTGGTGACGAAAAATGTGCCTTCCCAGTGACGTTTGGTTATAATATACTGTCATCAGTTATCATCAGTGTGACATCATCAGTTAATTTGGACAAGTTATAATGAACTTTTAATAATACTGTATATGTTATTTGAGGACAGAAATGGAGCTTCCATTTTCCCCACGCCTTACTGTCCCTGTAGGTTTGTGTGTGTGTCATCTTGTACCAAGACATCTGTTCTAATTGTGGCTTCTCTGTCCTCCAACTTACTTGCCCATTAAGTGAGAAAAAAGAATGAAAATTAAATATCGGGTGTTTCATTTTTGCTTTAAGTAGTTATCTTTTACAGAAATAAAAAGATGAGGAAAATAAAGAATAAACAAAATGCAACTAGAGTGTCTTCTATTCATCCATATATTTACTATCTCTACTGCTCTTCCTTTATGTAAATCCAAGTTTCCAACTGTTACCATTTTCCTTTTGCCTGAAGATCTTCCTGTAGTATTTCTTGGAGTGCAGGTCTGCTGGTGAAAAATTCATTTTTGGTTTGTTTGACTTGTTTTAATTTTGCCTTTATTAAAATATATTTTTACTGGAAAAATAATTATAGGTTAATACAGTTTTGTAGATGTCATTTCATTGTCTTCTGGCTTGCAGGGTTTCTGATGAAGTTTCCGAAAGGTCATTTTGGTGTTTGTTCCTTTGTGTGTAATATGTCTTTTTTCTTCTGGCTGCTTTTCTCTGGTTTTAAGCAATTTGATTGTGATGTATATTAGTGTGCTTTTGTTTGCATGTGTCTTGCTTGGGGGTTATTGAGCTTTTGTGGATCTGTAGGATTATAGTTTTTATCATATTTGGAAAAGTTTTGGTCATTATTTCTTACAGTCTTTTTACCCTCTCCACTCTCCATCCTGCTGGCATCGCAACTTTGTGTGTTTTAGATTGGTTGATATTATCCCACGGATCTCTGAGACTATTCTTTTTATTTATTTTTTCAGCCAGTTTTGGCTCAGTGCTTTTTTTGGATAGATTCTATTGCTATGGATTTAAGTTCCTTGATTTTTTTTCTTTCTTTCTGCAGTGTCTAACCTGCATTTATTCCAACTCAGTGAATTTTTAATTTCGGATGTTGTGTTTTCTTAGTGTTTAGAAATTCCACTTGATCTTTTTTTGACTCTTCCTTTTCTCTTGTTCTGTTATACCTTCCTGTCATTTTTTGCCATTTTGTGCAAGTTCACTGTCACGTGCTTCCTAGAACTTAGCATATTTCTTCTGTAGCTTTCTTCCTGTGTAGCATTTTTTCTCCCCCTAAACTCTGTCCTGTAACTTCTGGCACCTTCAGCCTCCCTGAACTCTGTTCTTTATTGTCTCAACTTAGCAAGACTGTCCATATAATTTGACTTCTCCTTCTCTGAAAGTGGTGGCCTGGAACTTGTCTCTAATCAGAAAGTTGGGAAGATTGTATAGCTCACCTTGTTTCCCTTTTTTCAGGTATCACAGTTCTGCACTGCCTGTTGTCTGGTGTCTGCAAGTAGTTTCATATATTCCGTCAGGTTTTCTAGCTATTTCCTGCAAGAGGTTTAGTCTAGTCCTTGCTATTCTATCATTGCTGCAAGCAGAAATCCCAGGCATTCCATTGAAATTGGTCCGTTGAAAATAAATTCTCAGCAGCTGAATACAGTTCTAAATGGAGTGCCTGCATAGATTAGAAGACTGAACAAAACATAATTTATCTGAATTCTTGAGTGAAGCATAATAGTGTCCTCATGTCCTCCATTCATTTTTTACCTTTCCCACAGACTGGAACTACTCCTGTTCTAAGCAGAGTAATAATTACAGTTTTTCCACGTAGTTGAAAATGACAGCACTTCAGATGCTCTTGGAGTTCGCTAGAGGACAGACAGGGTGAGATCAGTCCCTGTCACTGCTAATGCTGCCACACTCAGTGAGTGATCTGTCCTTTGAGTCATTCTTGTCCATCACATTAGACTTGCATTTACTCTTGGGAAGGCCTTCAGGAATGTGCTCTGCAGTTTCTGAATGACTCTCTAAATCCCGGGGAAGTCTGTGCTAATAGAACACTGCACATCCGAATCAAAAAATTGATGTGTGGAGTGAAAGAACCATCTTATAACAGCATGGTATGATAAGACAGTCTGGGAAATTTAAAGGCAAGTTGAAAGAAGCTGACATGCCTGAGGATATGTGTTTGTAAGGATGTGTTTTCTCCTCCTCCCCAACCCATGTTGAATACATTAAGCCATGTAACTTGAAGTGCATTGCTGGTGAGTTTTACGGAACTTTGCAGTCCTGAGTAGACCTAAGACTCGGCTGTTGACGGTTTAGGTAAAAAGCAGCTAGATCAAGGAAAGCAGGGTGCTCTTTATATCTGTTTTCTGATTAGCAGTTGTTCAAGCTTATTGGGAAAGATCTAATGCCCTTTTTCAGAAATCATGAATATTGCCAGCTACAGATGTTGGTTGTTCTTTTTTGTTTGTTTTTAATTATTCTGAGTTCTTTGTTTAGCCTACTGAAAGACTCATACTTGCTACATTAAGTTTTTGGTACTTGCTTCATAAGCTTTAATTTTGCATCATTAAAGTGTGGTTTATAAATATATTGAGTTTTAAGAACTCTAAATGGTTTTTCTTTTTAATTATAAATGCAATTTAAGGATTACTGATTGAATCCATTGCTGTTTAGAAAATTTACAAGTTAATGAACTTATGCAAAAAGCGTTCAACTTCATTAAAAAAAGAAATGTAGAGCCGGGCTCGGTGGCTCAGCCTGTAATCCCGTGCCTTTGGGAGGCTGAGGTGAGTGGATTGCCTGAGCCCGCGGGTTCGAGACCCGCCTGGGCAGCGAGACCTCATCTCTACAATAAATCAAAAACTCAGCCGGGCGTGGTAGCACGCACCTGTAGTTCCGGCTCCTCGGAAGGCTGAGGCGGAAGGATCGCCGGAGCCCAGCGGGTCGAGGCTGCGGTGGCCAGGAGTGGCCACTGCACTCCAGTCTGGGTGACAGAGTGAGACTCCAACTCAAAACAAAAAAAAAGAAATGTAACATAGAAGAACATTTTTTTAACCTGCCAAATTGGCTCAAGTTTTAAAATGATAATAATGTTGGCAAGGGTGTGTAAAGATGGGCACTTATTTGAGCTTCCAGGAAAAATTGATGTTCATGTGACCTTCTGATGATGAGTTTGGTGGTATAGATAGGGCACTTTACCCTTTTGGACCCAGTAAGATTGTTTCTAGGGATTTTTTTCTTAAAATTGTTTGAAATGTGAACAAAAAATGCATATAGGAAGGTATTTGTTGCAACAATGGTAAGGTGTTGGAAACACCCCAAATGTCTAACAATAAGAGTGTTTCAGTTGTGGCATTTTCCTACTATGAAGTACCATACAACTATTAAAGTGGTGTTTGTGAAAAATATTTCATCACAAATAAAAAATTTACATATTTGAAGTAAGCAGTATTCCAAAGTGATATATAGTCTCACCTCAGCTGTTATTTTTAAATGTATGAATGAAAGATCAGAAATAGTCCAAAATGTTAAAGTAACTGTTTCTAGGTAGTGGTTTTATTAGAGATGGCTTTCTTCTTTTTTCTTTATTTTCCAAAGTTGGAATGGGAAAGCATCTGCGTTTGCGAAAGCAATCACGATCTTTGTGGCTGCATTTTGGACTCACCCATGACTTTCCAGACCCTAGGCAGACACCTCAGATTGCAGAAGAATAGGCAAACCATTTATTGTCTAAAACTAGCTGTTGTTTTATGATCAGGTGAAGAAGTGCTTTAAAAAATTATTTCTGTGCTTACTATTCAGATAAAAATTTTGATGACGAAGATTCTGTGGATGGTAATAGACCTTCCTCTGCTAGCTCGACATCCTCCAAGGCTCCACCAAGCTCACGGAGAAACGTTGGAATGGGAACCACCCGCCGGCTTGGGTCATCCACTCTTGGATCCAAGTCTTCTGGTAAGTCCAAGCTCTGTGTGGTGTTTTGGGGTCCCAGTAAGATTGTTTCTTACTGTGTGTGTTCTGGGTCCTTTTGGACCCAGTAAGATTGTTTTTAGGGATTTCTTTCTTAAAATTGTTTGAAATGTGAACAAAAAATGCATATAGTAAGGTATTTGTTGCAATAATGGTAAGGTGTTGGAAACACCCCAAATGTCTAACAATAAGAGTGTTTCAGTTGTGGAATTTTCCTACTATGAAGTATCATACAACTATTAAAGTGGTGTTTGTGAAAAATATTTCATCACAAATAAAAAATTTACATATTTGAAGTAAGCAGTATTCCAAAGTGCTGGCTTTTGCAACCAGAGGTGCACGGCACTTGCCTGTGGTGGCCCTCAGAAGTGCTGAAGTCCCCGTATGCACATTTCTGCTTGCTGTTCTTTGATTGCGCTACCATTGTGATGTCGCAATGCTGGTAAGCTGATGGGATGTAAGTTTGGGCTGAGAGGTTGACCTTTGCCACATATAAGGCAGAGCCTGTGGGAGAATGAAAAGCCAACACAGAGAAAGGCACAGCTCAGAGATAAGAGCAAGAGCGCACCCTCATGGCATTATTTGGTTATCCAGATTTGGCAATGCTGAAACCATCATGGAACGTTTAAGCCAATTTCTGTTTAAGACCGAGAATAATCTCCTGACTTAAAATATGTTTTGTGCTTACAAGTAGCATGATTCCTTATGAGACCAGTCTGGATGTTGAATTAAATAAATGGTAGGAGATTAGCTCCCTGAGGCTTTGGAAATTGATTTACAAAGATTTCTCCTATTGATTCCTCTTCTCCCACCCCCAACCTAGACAGATTAACTAGCCGTTATACACAACTCTCATCTGTATGTCACGTTTTATTTTTATTTTTTTAATTTTTAAAATTTTTTTTGAGTTGTAGTCTCACTGTGTCGCTCAGACTGGAATGCAGTGGCCGCTCCCAGCCACCGCAGCCTCGACCCGCTGGGCTCCGGCGATCCTTCCGCCTTAGCCTTCCAAGTAGCTGGAACTACAGGTGTGCGCTACCACGCCCAGCTGATTTTTGATTTATTGTAGAGATGAGATTTCACCAAGTTGCCCAAGCGGGTCTCAAACCCGCGGGCTCAGGCAATCCACTCACCTCAGCCTCCCAAGGCATGGGATTACAGGCTGAGCCACCTAACCCAGCCTGTATGTCACATTTTAAATGTACATGCAAATTTCCTCTGAAATGTTATCTCTGAAAATGGTGTAGCTGCTGCTTTTAGAACCATTTTCACTTGTTAAGCTTTGGGTTTTGAGCTGCTGCTGCTGCTGGTGGTAGTGGTGGTAGTGTGAGTGAGGATCCCGTAAGCCAAAAAGCCAAGGCTGAATGGGCTGAGTAAAAGCTGCAGTAGTGGTTAGTACTAGAATGCCATCTCTGATGGTCTTTTCTGAATTCTGAATTGGCCCTGGAATGTTGGTTTCTTGACCAGCTTGGTGCCACTGTGTCCAACATCTGTTTGTGACAGAGGAGCTGCACTGGCAAGCTGCAGCAGGGAAGGCAGAGAAGTATTGTGTTGTTTCTTGTTAGCTGTATTTCTTCTTGGTTCCTTGTCATCTTTTTTTTGAGTTGGAGTCTCACTCTTGTCACCCAGGGTGGAGTGCAGTGGCACGCTCACGGCCACTGCAGCCTCTGCCTCCTGGACTTAGGTAATCCTTCTGCCTCAGCCTTCCAAGTAGCTGGAACTACAGACACACACCACCGCGTCCTGCTGTTTTTTGTGTTTTATTGTAGAGACGAGGTCTCACCAAGTTGCCCAGGCTGGTCGCGAACCTGCGGGCTCTGGCAGTCCTCTCGCCTCGGCCTCCCAAAGTGCTGGGATTACAGGCTGAACCACCACACCCGGCCTCCTTGTAATCTTTATTTGGTGCATTTTAAAACTTTTTTTATAGAGCTTAAATTCACACAACATAAAATTAACCATTTTAAAGGAAACATTTTTAGTGTTTCATCTATCTTGTAGTAGTCAGTACTTTTGTTCTTTTTAATGCCTATCTTTCTGATCTCTTTTCTTGTTCATTTATTGGGTAATTATCAGTTCACAATCAAGGCTTAGAAAATTTCTACATGATCAAACCACTGCTTTCCTTCCCATCCCTCACCTACCCCCCTTTCCAGAAGTCCTCACTATATAGATTATGCAAATATCAGCCCCATTTTCCTTTTTAGCTCTGTGCTCATTCTTTTTCCTTGTTGTTTAACACTGTAGTCTTGGGTTTCCTGGTGACTCCTCCTTGTTAGATTCCTTGGGCTCAAGGACTGTTGGTTTTTGAGTCCTCTTCAGTATGTGGGTACAGGTGTAGTGCCTTCTGCAAAGGAGGCATTCAGGACCTATCTTCTTGGTGAGATCCAATTCTTATGCTAAAACAGCTGCAGAGTACCACATTATAGTGGGTGGCTATTGCCCTTTATGGTTAACTTGTCCATGCAATGTGAGTGATTTTCTTCAAGAGTGAAGACACACATTCAGTGCTACCTGGGATTATCTTTAAAGCCCTTTTCTTTCTGGGTAGTCTATTGGGACCCTGAACACCAGATATGAATCTGATAAGAAGCTCTTAGAAGAACTGTCAGAATAATTAATGCAAATCACTAATGGGGCTCATTAAGATGACTGTATGCACTGGTTTTGAAAATGTGAAAAAAATCTGATAAAGCAAATCTGATTTTCATGTATAAAGGGGAGTTCATATTAGCAAAAAGAAATAACTTTCTTCAAATTATAGCAATTAGCTTTCAGGAGATAACTTTGTAGGGGGAATGTGTAACTGATGTGTAAATGAAAAATTAACATACTTATGGTGGATTCAAGGAAATGGAACTATTTTGGAACTAATATAAAGTTAAATGAACCTGGTAAATTATTTAGAACTTGAGTATTCACCAATTTGTTATGCTGGATTTCCAATAGTAACATAATCTAATTTATTCCCTGAAGAATTAAATTTCCTATTAAATCTCTTTATTTGGAATCTTTCAAAAGATTTGGATGTTAATGCGATATAAATCATCTGAATTTTTTAAAACTCAGACTCTCCCTTCTTAAACATTAGTTTCTCTAGTGACCTTGAGCTAATGTATGTAGCATTGTAGAATTACTATACTTTATCTTGATACAAGTAAGTAATGTTTATTAATTTCATGACACTCTGAAGTTGCATTGAAGCCTTTTAAAAAAAAATCTTCCAAATTGTTCTAAATCTTCCAAAATATAATTTGGAATGTTTATATTCAGGCTTCTCCAGTATATGTTATATACTTTGTTGTACATTGTTTTCATTAAAATTTTTTTTATAGCTGCAAAAGAAGGAGCTGGTGCCGTTGATGAAGAGGACTTTATTAAGGCATTTGATGATGTACCTGTAGTACAGGTGAGTGAGGATATTTGAGTATGAAAAACAAGGGTTTGACTTACTCAGTTTAATTTTTCAAAGATGTCATATGTGGAGTTCTATACTGGGCCAGGTAGTTTTAACTATCAAGACTACAGAAGATCTGAGCTGTGGACTAGAAAATGTTAGAGCAAAAATCAAGGCCCATAAGGTCCTTCAGTAAGAACAAGAGAGAAGCTGATAGCTCTAGTATTAAGTTTGTGGGTCAGGTCACATAAAAGAAAAGGAAATAGAGAATTAGACTAAATGAGAGAATAAAGAAACATGTTCCTTTAGGGATTTTTCTTAGAAAAAAATTGTAAATTTGATGGATTTTGATGTCATAAGAGCTATAGAGAATGGTTTAATAAAAGCTTAGTTCTTCACTTTAAGCACCTAACAGATGAAACAAAGATTATTTATAACATTTGGGATGTAGTCACACTTTTTTCTTTTCTTTTTTTTTTTTTTTTTTGAGTCTGTGTCTTACTCTCTCACCCAGGCTGGAGTGCAGTGGCATGCTCACAGCTACCACAGCCTCAATCTTTTGAGCAATCCTTCTGCCTCAGCCTCCTGAATGGCTGGATCTAAAGGCACGTGCCACCACGCCTAGCTAATTTTAAATTTTTTGTAGAGGCTAACTCTTGCTATCTTGCTTAGGCTTGTCTCAGATACCTGACCTCAAGCAGTCTTCCTGCCTAGGTCTTCCAAGGTGCTAGGATTGTAGATATGAGCCACGGTACCCAGTCAGCCATACATTTTTTACTGCATTGTGCTTCAGTTTCTGCTGTTGCTGATCGGGGCAGATACTGTCAGCCTGATTAACAGCCTGTACTCTGGATTCCTATAGCACTTACAGTTGGTTATAGACAACGCTCCCTGCCATCTTGGTTGCCATATGTGCATAAAGCAGATAATAAGCATCTCAGGTCCAAGTCCATCCCTAAGTACTTGACCTTTCCAGCATACATCATGATTGATTATACCCTGGACCTGCCTTCTAAGATGTGAGGATACATACGAAAGTAGATTGGAAAGTGTTTAAAATTATAGGTATAATGCAATGTTATAAATAATACTAAGAGTAATAAATGACTTGTGCGTCACTGACTGTTTCCTAGTAGTCTTTCTGTTTTATACATGAAGTCATCTGATAAGTTTATAGTGGTGCTATGCGTAAGCAAAGTTATTGACACATCGCAGCAAATCTAGTGGGTACACATTCTCAATGGAAAGGAGCTCATTCTAAGACAAACCTGCCTCGCTATTTACTCATAAATATATCTTAAAAATGAGATAATATCTTTTGCTATACTTGCTAAATGTTCTTGGCTTCATGTAATTAAGAAATAATCTTGTGTTTATTCTGAAAATGTTTCTATATTGATTGTAAATTAATTTTGCTTACAGATTTATTCCAGCCGAGACCTTGAGGAGTCCATAAACAAAATTAGGGAAATATTATCTGATGACAAGCATGATTGGGAGCAGAGAGTAAATGCTGTAAGCTGTTGACTTCATGTGATTACATTTTCATTAGATTAATTTAAATATCCCAAATACTTTATTATGAAACTGAGGGAGAGCTCTAATGAATTTTAAATATACGTTATCATAGTTACACAGAGCCTTTTTAGTAGAGTACTTCTACTTCTGTTTTTAAAACAGAGCAACTTACACCGTTATGTATCTCAATCTTTTAACAAAGACCTGATGTACAACCTCTACTGATAACAACCTCTACTCTCACCTTAGTAAATATTTAGTTCTGTGATTGTTTGCCTGTAAATCAGCTTTTAAGTGGCATTTTCAGTCTGTGTTCCTCAGTATTTTCTTTCTTCATATCACTTGCTGGAACGTTGTGTCTTTTCTGTTTTTAAAAGTAGATTAATGAAAAGTGAGCTGGACATTTAAGTCAGGGTGTGTCTTATCTGAGAAAGCCATTTTATATTGTTTGACTGCCTAGAAGAGAGGTGGTAAAATTGTTTTTATATTCTATTTCAAGTTCAGATTAGCCAGTAAATGATGCAGTAGAGAACAATATAGAAACACTATAGAACTGCTTCTTACTATTGTTAATTAAATAACTAGCAATTGGATGGGGTGTGGGGAAAGGTAAGCTTAAGAGGGGCTTCTTAAGCCAAGAGGAAGGTTCTGAGTTGTTTATCATTAGTATCATAGAACCTATAAATACACTACAATATTTCAGATGTAAAAATAATATGTTTTTGTAGCAGTTGTAATACGGTTTTCACATAGGTCACATTTTAAAAAATATCTTGGTCATATTTGTGCTATGTAGATTTCTTCAGTATATTAGCTAATATTTAACTGACTGGATTCTCTTAGGAAAACTGTATCAGTTAACATTAATATCTATCTCTTTTATATTTTATGGCTTCTCTTGTTTTATGTCTTTCAATTTTCTTTATCCAATTAGCTAAAAAAGATTAGATCTTTACTTTTGGCTGGTGCTGCTGAATATGATAACTTCTTTCAACATTTGCGCCTTTTGGACGGAGCCTTTAAACTCTCTGCTAAGGATTTGCGGTCTCAGGTAGTGCGGGAGGCTTGTATCACATTGGGGTAAGGACTGTGATGCTTCATATTCTCACACACCATCAAGTAGTCTGACCTCAGAGCTTCAGCGATGTCTCTCGAGTATGTGAGCTGGGTCTCTTTTAATGAAACTTTGGACTAGTCTCCAAGACCCATTCCAGTTAACACTTCTTTCAGCATTTTTATAGTATTTTTTCCCAATTATGTAAAGTGTGACAGGTTTTAAATTTTATTTTATACAACGACATAGCTCTGAGGCCTCTGTTTTAAATTTGAAGCAGTTATTAATTATAATATGGAAAATGAAATTTTATAAAATTCTGTTTCTCTGACTTTTGGTTTGTTTTGATGGCAGGATATAGCATGGTTATCAGAATGTTTCTAAAAGAGTACTGTAGCTATAAAGTTAAAGTCATTTACTTCAGTAAAAGTTTATACTGGCTACACCTGGATTAGCGATCAAAGCTAATAAAACTTTGAGAATGTATGTCAGAATATCAAAGAAGGAACAGCAGTAAGGAGGCACTGCAGCTGTTTAAAGTTTTGGCTGCAGTCAAATATTGAAGCCTGAATGTTTTATGTTGAAGATAAAAGGACTAAACAAAAAGCAGGGGGACAAGGGAGCTTTTTCATATTTATATTTTATTAGTGTACGATCAATTTGTTTGTTCCTTGCTATTTTAAGACTGGAGATAGGCACAGTGGCATGTGATTATAGTCACAGCTACTGAAGAGACTGATGCAGGAGAATTGCTTGAGCCTAGGAGTTCAAGTCCAGCCAGGGCTATCATAGCGAGACTGTCTCTAAAAAATAAACAAAACCCATGAGACTAGTTGGAAGTGATTTTCTAAAAAAACTTTTGAGCTAATGGCTATTTACAAGTTCTCTACATGCACATTGGAAATACTTTTAAAGTATCTTACTTAGACCCTTGTCCTGTATCCCTAGATAATTTTAAATGAAGGCTCTAACATGTTAAGTGGTTTATATGTTTCACTGTTTGTAGGAAATGTAACTACAGTCCACTATTCATTTCTTATGGTAGGCATCTGTCATCAGTTCTGGGGAATAAGTTTGACCATGGAGCTGAAGCCATTATGCCAACGATCTTTAATTTAATTCCAAACAGTGCCAAAATTATGGCCACTTCTGGTGTTGTAGCTGTTCGGTTAATTATCCGGGTAAGTATGTTGTAGGGCCATACAATAATAAGCAAGTGAGAAATATTGGTGGTTGATAAGAAATAGTTGAGGCAGTTTTTATTAGAGTAACTATATATTATTGGAACCATGTTTGTACATATAATATCATCTATTACCCCCACTTAATTATAACATAGAGCTTTTTATAATCTATAATGTGAATTGTGTATATGGTGTAAAGTTACTGAGGTGTCAGTTGTTGACTCACCATTGGTTTTTAAATGTTTAAACATCTGTGTCTACCTCTGCGTTTATATTCTACTCATGCCTCTCGCATATTACTCCTATTCTTACCTCCTTAATCCCAGTCCTTCCATTTTGGGTATTTATGCTTGTGGTTTTGCTATTCACGCAAAGCTTTTATTTAATTAATTGCACATAAGCACAGAAACAAAATGTTCTCTTTAATAATTAAGAGACTTAATTATTTATACTTAAATAGTTATTCAAGTAATTTTGCACAAATCTTCAACAAAACCTACTAGTTCACAAAGGTTAAAACGAAAGTTTGTCACGTTAACTCCTTGCCACTTTTAGGCCCATTTCTCCCAGAGGCAACTCTTTTGAAATTTTGGGGCTTGATGAAGTCGACTAAAATCTATTCAGAATATTCTTGATTATTGTGAGTTACTTTGTATTATTTTTAGTTCTTACTGTTCTTACTTATACTGCCTATTTAAAATATTAAACCCCAAATCGTTATTGGACATTTCTGTTGAAACTTTATCAAAATATATTGGCCTAATAATTCCTCAGATCTCTACTGCTTGGATAATTTAGACCTTTAATAATGATTGTTTTGATTTTAGACTTATTTATGTATCATCGTGTTGCCTGTTTCTTGACTGGTGTAAGTTTTCTGATGGCCTTTGGTAATATTTAGTGAAATTATTTTTTTAAAACTCGCCAACATTTGAATTTGATATATATATGTTCTGAGTGGGTTAATAAGGAAGCAGTTCTCTTAGTTTATTTTATTATATATTTTTTATTTCCAAGTGTTCACTTCTGTTGTTTTTGTTCTTTTCCACAGCACACACACATCCCTAGGCTAATACCTGTCATAACAAGCAACTGTACCTCTAAGTCTGTCGCAGTTAGAAGGTAAATTTTTAAAGGGTTTTCTCATTATTTTTGAATTGTTTAAAAACCAAAACAGGGCCAAGCGTAGTGTCTCAGGCCTGTAATCACACACTTTAGGAGGCCAAGGCGATAGAATTACTTCAGTCCAAGAGTTTAAGACCAGCCCAGGCAACATAGCGAGACCGCATCTCCACAAAAATAAAAATAAAAACATTAGCTGGGCATGGTGGTACATGCCTATAGTCCCTGTGACTCAGGGGGTTGAGGCAGGAAGATCACTCGAGCCTTGGAATTGGAGACTGCAGTGAGCTATGGTCACACCACTGCGCTCCGGCCTGGGTGACAGAGCAAGACTGGCTCAAAATAAACTCCAAAACTCCCTCCATGGATAAAATTTCATGTTTGAAATGTTTAGTATCATTTAAGATCATTACAATAAATACCTTTGGGTTGAAGAGTCAAGATCTAAGTATTTTAGAAAATGAATTTGGACATCCTCTGTTGTGTTTCTACTTGTGTGTGTGTGGTGGGGGGAGATTGGGAGCGGCTAAAGTAGGGGAGAGGACCCTCTGTATATTTCTTCCTGAGATAGTCTTCCTACCTGTGTCATCAGTCTACCCCATCATTTAGTGCAGGCAGTAACTGTATGCAAGAAAAAAGAGCATGAACATCAATGGCAGTGATTTCATATTAACCTAGGTGAGAGGAAGTATATGCTGTTTGTGTCTTTGGCTTAGTGACTTTTGGGATCCTGACCAGTCACTTGCTTCTGCTGCGCCATTGTGGGAGATATGCCCAGGAGGTTAAGACACATGCAACCTGGGTAACTAGCTAGGAATTTGTTCCCAGTTCCCTGTCTTGTCATGTGTCCTCGTGAACCGACCCAAACCACATGTGAGAAATAAGGGCTGTTCTTTTAGTTCAGATCTGTGATTGTTGACTATTGGGTCATAGAGTTTTAAGGGTCTATTAAAATCTGTGGCCCCTCTTCCTAGCAAAATGTAAATACAAAGAATAGTTTGTGCAGGTTTTCATGGAATTCATGGACACCACTAAAGCCTCTCAGAGGACCACATCAGGCGCCTTGTAGAGTAAATAACTGGCAGGCCTGGGCCCCTGTCAGCCCCGTTCCCTTAGCTTTGTGTCTTGATGCTATCCCTCTGAATCTTTCACTTCAAGGTTTAGAGCCCATCCTACCTTAGTTGCCTGCCTCTTTTCTCCTCGTCTGGGGTGTCACGTTGGTCCTGCCAAGCCTCTACCAGTAGCGGACTTTTCCTAAGCGTGAAGCTGCCCTATATCCATCTTTGAAAAAAAGTTTTCTGAATTGACAAGTAAAAGTTGTATGTACTTATGGTGTACAACAAGATGTGTTGATACGTGTGTACATTGTGGACTGGCTAAGTCAAACTGTTTAGCGTATGCATCACATCGCACACATAACTTTTTCAGTGGCAAGAACACTTGAAATCTACTGTAAGCAATTTTCGCATGTCCAGTATATTGTTAACTGTGGTCACCATGATGTATGATCTATCTCTTGAACTCATTACTCTGTGTGACTGAGATTTTGTGTCCTTTGCATCTCCCCAGTCCCCCAACCTCCCAGCCTCTGGGAGCCACCATTCTACTTTCTGCTTCTGTGAGTTCAACTTCGTTAAGTGCCACATATAAGTGAGGTCACGCAATATTTATCTTTTTGTGCCTGGCTTATTTCACTTAGCATAACATCCACCAGGCTCATCTGTGTTATCTTAAATGACAGGGATGAGAGTGTGGAGTTTGCCGGGTAGAGAGATGATTAGGAACTTCAGAACCTGGCCGACTTCGACTGAAGCATGATCTCTTCACACTTACTGATTGTCTGGCTTGTTAGGTGTAAGGGTGCCTCTCGGTAGAGTTCTGAGGATTCATAGTCAGGTAAAAGGGGCCTAATGCTTAGTGAAAGCTTAATAAATGGTAATCATTATTAAAATTTGTTGCTGCTGAGGCTGTTGTTATTTTCCTTTTTAATATGCTTTTTTATTTTAAAATTGTAGGGTACAGTTAAGGGTTAGGTATACAAATCTTTACTGTGCAGATACCGTTGTTATTTTCATTTCACTATGACTTTAGGCTTCCAAGAGAAATTCAGAGTGTGTTTATCCTTGGTAAGGAGAGTTTCTCCAGTGAGATGACAGATCTTTGGTATGGAACATTGCAGGATGTTTAGGGGATTGAACTTCTTGGGCTGTGTCATAAGAAAATTCTATCTGGATGGCATAAACAGCAGACTTATTTCTCACAATTCTGGAGGCTGGAAGTTCGCGATCGGGCTACCAGTAAGGTCACATTCTGGCGAGGGCTCATTTCCTGACTGCTGCTTTCTCCTGGGTCCTCACATGGGAGAAAGAGAGGGAAGGGAGGGAGGAAGAGAGCCAGATGAGAGCAACCGACCTGCTTTCTTTTCACACGAGGACACTTAATTGTATCATAAAGGAAGGTCTCATCCTCATGACCTCATCTAAACCTAATCACCTCCCCAAGGCCCCCTCTCCAAGTAACCCTCACATTAGGGGTGAGAGTATCAGCATATTGATTTGGGGGCAGGGGAGACGAAGTTCAGTTCGTAGCATTAGCAGTTCCGACCCTTGACACCCAATACAGGCAGCGACCTGCAGTTGCCGTGGCAGTAAAAATGCTGCCACTCTCACCAGTTTCTGAGCCCCACATCCAGATTCCTGTTTCTATATCTAGTCAGCGAGTAAATGTCAGAACCACAGGTCTTAATGCTGAAAGAAGTCACAGGGGCCTGCTTGCCCAGTCCCTCTGCCTTCGGAAAGGTAGAGAGAGCTTATGAGTGCAACGTAACTGTGGCAGTGTCTGTTCAGCTTATTCCTGGCTTGGCGTTGTAGAATTGCTAAGAAATGGATTATACACACTCTGCTTTTGAGAAGCTTGTTGTTTAGTTGAGATTAAAAACAATAATGCAAAGCATTGTAAGAGTGAGTTACAACATATTTGTTGTAGATTCATGAATTGAGACAGCGCAGTGATTAGAGCCAGCTGATGTGTTCCCAAGAAGCATCGTAGATGAATTGAAAATTGGGCTGCTGTTTGAAAGATGAGTAGAAATAGGTGAAGAAAAGAGACAAGAAAAATCCAGACTAGGAAAATGCCATGAGCAAGAGGACAGAAGTAGAACAAACACAGCCTAGGTTGGGCAGGAATGGGCTAGTTGACAGTGAGGAACAGACGTGGGCATAGTTCTTTGTCTTTTCCTCTGGGAAGGCATGCTTTGCTGCCCTAGCCCCACCACTGCCAGCCCAGCATCAAGCTGCAGAGCTCTTCTGGTGCTTTTAGAGCCCTTTGCACTCCTGATGCACCATAGTGGTTTCTTGTCTCTCTTATTCTCTAAACTGTGTCTTGGTTATCTTTTATCTCTAGTATCTAGCCTAGGATAGGGAATAATTAAAGGGTTATTGAGTGGTTAATTATGTGGATTATAAGGTTGTGAATTGGAGGATCATGGGAAAGAAAGTTTCTTTAGAGAAAGCTTATCTTCTAATTTGTGTGTCCTTGAATGAACTGGGTTCCTAGGACTGTGAAGATGTACTCCTATACAAATAGAAACCCTGGGCTTAAAAGAAATTTTAAAGAGGCATGTACCAAAGTAATGATACAATCTGAAGGAAATGAGACCAGAATTGTTTTTGTGCATGAATCAGACCAAGAAAAATCACAAAAGGGGAAAGGCTTGAAAAGAAGAATGTGGAAAGATTGATGGGAGCAACTTAGCTGTGTAGATAGAGAAAATCCATCTTCAGCACCACCTAGGACCTTCTTAGCATGAAATGTGGAGAACATTTGGTTTCTTAAGATACTTTTAAAACTTTTTGGTGAAAAGCATTCTCTGACATTAATACAAAGTCCTGATTCTGTTATATACGCTGATTTTCTGTGCATGCATGCATTCTGTATTAGCATTACTATTTAGGCGAGCAAATAAAAAACAAATGACATTGCAAAACCCTTTCAGTGATGGTGTCATGAAATTTAAGTTTCTGATTGGAGGGAAACTCTTGTGTCCTGTCTCTGTGTCCCTGTGGCTACAATAGGTGCTTAATCCCTTTCATTTGCTTTGGTTTTTATTAGTAGTCAGTCTGATTCCTTCTTTATGTTCCATTTTCCTAACCATAGAAATGAAAAGAAATGTATCAATTATAAAAAGTAGTGTTGGGCCACGTAAGGAAAACACTGTTTCATTTTCACTAGCATACATATGAATAAGTTATATGTTTCTTTCTTAATACTTTCCAGGCGCTGTTTTGAATTTTTAGATTTGCTTTTACAAGAATGGCAGACACATTCACTTGAACGGTGAGCATCTGATTTGAAGCTGTTTTTTCCTCCGAATTGAAGCTTGAGGCAAATGCCTCAGTGAGCAGTCCAACTCACTTTCTATAAGGAATGAAGGAACCTGTACATTTGTTCACACTACTACTTACGTTGACCGCAAAGTGGCAGACACCTTTACCTAATTTTAGTGGCTGAAATATTAGTGTGCCCAGAGAATGGGCTCGTGTTCACCCAGGTACACAGCCAGATTTCACTTTTCATCGACTGACTCTGCTGCCTGACATTCCTCAATTCCAGTGAGGTAAATGTTGAAAGCTGCTCTAGATAGGCGAGGCGTGACATTTAGGTCTTTAAGCAATTTTGCTCCTTTTCCTCCCCCTCTAATTGATGCAGACAACCCGTTTACTGTTAAGGTGATTCTCTCATAATTTCCAGAGAAACTAGTTCTGAAGGGGAAAAGGGGGATTTGTTGTTTAGGTTCACAAATGATTGAGCTAAAGAAATTTTGCCTGAAAAAAAATCAGCTTTTATTTTTAAAATCTCCCGAGAGAATGAGGGTCAATGAGGTCCCTAGGTGAGGGTGGCCTGGGTGGCATCTAGAGAAGGACTCTGACTCACTCGACTGTGTGGGAGGTGCCCAGCCTCGCATGGAGGCTCCACGTTCCACGTTTCCACTTGAAGTTATTTCTTACACCTGACTTCGTCTGCATAAAACCACACATTTATGATTGCGTTTGCTCTCTTTTCTAAATCTCTAGACACATATCAGTATTAGCTGAAACAATAAAGAAGGGAATACATGACGCCGATTCTGAAGCACGGATAGAAGCCAGAAAGTAAGTTTTTATTGTACTCTGCTTTTTAAATTAACTACTTTTATATTCCACATGCTTTGTATGGATTGCCTTATTAAAAACCCACTAAGTTACTTTAACATATTTTGTTAATTAGGACTTTGAAATATGACCCTAAAAGATCATTTTAGAATATTTCTCCATTTTTGTTGTTGTTGAGAAGTTTGACTGAGTGATATTATTTGGATATAAATAGGACTGAGGCAAACAACAGAATGCTGGCTTTTAAATTCATGAGAAGTTATCACATAGATCAGAAAAGCACTTGTATGCATGCTCAGTCTATCCCTTCATACACTAAGCTCTATTGAGAGCCGTGTCATAATCCAAAGCTACTTTACCAGTTTACCAAGCAAAGTCACAGCCAAGGAGATTCTCTCCCTGCGGTCACATTTTTCACGTGTCTGGTGGTGCCGGGTAAGTGTGAATCACAGTAGAGGGAGCTGGCTTGACCTCATAATGCTCAGGTTATCACAGGGGTAACTGGCTGTTTCTGTCTCCCAACTAAAGTAGTTCTGCCGTTAGAACTGGGAATGCTCTGGTCATGTGCCCACGGCCCCTATATCTGTTACCTCTCTGGGAATAATTTTGCCGCTGTGACTATAAATATCAGAAGTGTAATATTAAGGCTTGTTCTCTCTTGGGATGCCTGCTGCCAGTTTTGCCTCTGTGTTTTGTTTTGGTTTTGATTTTCGTTTTCTGTACTCTCATGGTTGATCGGTTCTTCTAATTGACACAGGCTAAAATCTAGGCTTCCTAGTCTGCAATGTTATGTTTTTACGTAGCTGCATTAATACATCCTGATACAGTACTTACTGCTCTTTGATTGCCCCCACAGTTAAATTATATTTCCCTTGTTTCTGGGTTTATTATAAGTCTGAAGCATTTGTCATGATCTTATCTTGAGTAGTTCCTATCTACCAACATAAGTGGCATAATTAATAGTTGCTAAAGGTGATTAGAAGTAGATTTATTGATGTCTCCTTATGCTGTTTTTGTCCTTATGTTGTATTCCTTCCCCCACCCTCATTTTTTCTAGTTCTTTAATCATAATATAATACAGATTTCAAGTAGCTCTGAATGTTTTTCCAGTTTTTTCATTTAGAGACAGGATCTCACTTTGTCACACAGGCTGCAGTATAGTGGTGTGATCATAGCTCACCGAAACCTTGAACTTCTGGGCTCAAGTGATCTTCCTCCTTCAGCCTCCTAAGTAGCTAGGACTACAGACACATGCCACCATACCCCGCTAATTTTTATTTTTATTTTGTTTTATTTTTGTAGAGATGGGATCTTGCTGTGTTTCCCAGGCTGGTCTCAAACTCTTGGCCTCAAGTGATTCTCCTGCCTCAGCCTCCCAAAATGCTGGGGTTGTAGGCGTGAGCCACTGTGCCTAGCAATTTTTTCATTTTTCCTTTGTACATGCTACCTGATGCAATTTAAAATACCTCAGATCAAGGAAATCAGGGAACATCAAGTTGCATTTGTAAAAGCTGTCATTAATTAGGAATGAATAATTAGGATGGAATTAACAAGTCCATCTCGTGTTCTAACTATCGTGCTAGATGTTCCCTAAGACTCCCCAGTCTTGCATGTTAGACCCCTTAATTCCCACTTTATAAGTGAGGCTGAGATTCAGAGAAATTAATTGATTTGTCCAGTGTCAAAAGCCATTGAGTTGTGGAGGCCAGGAATTATATCAGGCCCCCTTTGTTTACCCTCTCTTCCTTTACCATGCTGCTGCTCTGAGCAGGCAAACTGAGGAGTTGAGTCCTCGAAAATGTTATGTGGTCTATACTCCAGAGCTCAGCGAAAGACTTACGGGGACCCTTAGACCTCGACTGGGAATTTTTGTGTCTTCCCTAGATGTTATTGGGGTTTCCACAGTCACTTCAGCAGAGAAGCAGAGCACTTATATCACACCTTGGAGTCCTCCTACCAGAAAGCCCTGCAGTCCCATCTGAAGAACTCGGACAGCATAGTGTCTTTGCCTCAATCCGACCGCTCGTCTTCTAGCTCTCAGGAGAGTCTAAAGTAAGAAATGCAGCTTGGCTTGTCATTGTGAGAATTTGTATTTAGACGTTTACCACATAGAAACAAGTTCTAGTTACGTTTTACGTGTATTGTGTGCCTGTTATAATTCCCCCTTTCTCCAGGTAGATTCTGGTACTAGGTAGGATACCGGGTGGGAGATGGTAAGAAGTAGACGTCCTTGGCCTCTGCCGTAAGTGTTCTTCAGTTAAATGTACATGACAGTCCCAGAATACAGCTTTAGAATAGCGTAAATGAATTGCAGAGTAGTGTGAATTGTATACACCAGTGCTTCCAAGATTCTTCTGAGAGGATGTAAGTGTGAACCTGGAGAGTTTGGAAAAGGAGGGTACTCGGAAACTGAGACTTAATATTATCAACTTCGCTCTGTGATCTTCCTTTCTGTCTCTGTTTACTCTCTCTCTGCATTTGGAAGGTAGTCCAGAATATATTGCTAAAGCTTTGTTGGAAATTACGGATTTTAAGGTTGGTTTATACTGCCTGAAAAATTCTAAAAATTCTGAAATGTTTCTTTATTATCATAATGTCCAATTGTAGTTTTTATTTGTATTAATGCAGATAAAGTACACATTTGATAATAAACAAATGTGTACTTTGATTTTTAGTCGGCCGCTCTCTGCCAAAAGAAGTCCTACTGGAAGTACCACATCTAGAGGTAAGACTAACAGCCTTGAAGAAGGCCTGTTCTCAGCCTCTGGTGGGCCGCACGGCCCCCAAAGGCTACCCGGTTGCAGGAGGCCAGTGGCCTCTCCTGCACTCCCCCACAGATTGGGCAGTCTGCTGCCCTGCCACCTGTTGTGCCTCTCCTTAGCAGATCCACTTTGCCAAGGCCAGTCACTGCTGAGGACAACACTGGCAGCATGACTCAGGCAGGCAGGAGGGAGGCTCTGGGACCTTTGCTCCCCCCCTCCTCCAGATGGCGCTGCTCCTTTCTCTGATCCCTTGACAAGACTTTGAAGACAGTTGGTGACACTTTGAGGAGGAGCAGCAGCAGCTTGGTGACTGCTAGTGGCGGGAGGGTGACCTGTCCCAGGAAGTGGGGGGGGCCCTAGGTAAGAGTCCCTGCGCGGTTGTGTTATTGCATGAGGAGCCTGGCCAGGTCCGAGCATTTTTTGGTTATTTCACTTCTTTTCATAGTGACCAGAAATATGGCCATTTCTTTGAGATTTAGAGTCTTTAGTTACAAGGAAATATGTGTATATGGAGTAGATATGTTGTAGTTGAGGTCACTTCTAGTTTCAGCATCACCTGAGCTCTCTTCTTGCCAAGGAGAGACTGTCAGTCAGTCCTTTGTGCTCCTGCATTTGTGAAAACTTGATATTTGTTTTCAAGAAAACAAAGCAACATGAAATTTTAGCAGTGTACGTTTACAATTCTGTGTAGTCCTTACTGATGCTTCCTCCTTCACCACTAAAGCTTCTACAGTTAGTACCAAATCTGTGTCAACGACTGGGTCCCTCCAGCGGTCTCGAAGTGATATTGACGTGAACGCAGCAGCCAGTGCCAAATCCAAGGTTTCCTCTTCTTCGGGTGCGACACCATTCAGCTCTGCAGCGGCCCTGCCTCCGGGATCATATGCGTCCTTAGGTAACCTAACCTCTGTCGTCCTTTCCCTCTTGCTCTGCTGTTTGAGGTGACTCGTGTGTCTGAGGAAATGACAGACTCCCGTGACTGAGGGCATTCTCGCTGTTGCAGGACTGATCCTTCCGTCGAGATGACTCTGTGTACCTGCTGCCGGCTAACAGCCGCCCTTGTTGAGCGTTCCTTTCCCTCGGGCCTCGTCCCTTTGGGTGCCGAATAAGCACACTTGTGCTTGGGGAGCAGGTGGCACTGAGCACATCTTGCCTGGGCCGCTTCCTCCTGCTAGTGGCAAGCCCAGCCAGTACCACAGCCACCTCCTGTGTTGCCACAGCTTGGCTTTCTCCCCTCCTGACACTGGTGGGAGCAGAGTCGGAAGGGTTCAGTGAGGTATTCAGTAAGGATAGTCATTGTAGCTAGTGTTTCTTAATTTGAGAATATAACCAGGGTTGAGGGGGTGGGCTGGGTTGGTGGAAATGACAGGAGGACTCGGAAGGAATGTGATGAGCTCAGTAACCGACATAACCATGTCTGTATGGAAGAGTGTTGTCCTTCCATGTGTCACCTTGAGCACATGGTGGTCCAAAGGAGTTTTTAAAAAAATACTTCCAAAATTTTAATATCTGACATAGTGGTAGATCCATTACTCATTTTTTTCAGCAGATCCTTAATTCCTACTGTGTGTTAAGCTGATTATTTTTTTCATTTTGGTTTTGTAAGAGCCAAGTTATTCAAAACCAAAATCTAGGGACCTAGCTGGATTGGTTTTACTTTGGATTTTAAGAAAGTGAATGATACGCAAGCATCATGAAACATTGAGCTGGAGTTACGAATGAATTCCAAAGTCGGTTATAAAATGAATGTTGTGAAAATGTTTTGAACATTGGAAGCACAGTGAGCAAGTAGCACCCAGAGAAGATTCCAGGGTATGCCATTCATTAGCTCTATGACCTTGAGCAGATGGTGGAATCTTTGGGTCTATTTTTCCTCCCCATAAATTACTTGTAATAATAGGCATCTCCAATATATTATGAGGATAAATGAAATTATATATAGGTTTTTTATAAACTGTTGTCCTGTAATATGGAAGACAGTGTGATTGTGATAGGAACATTATTAATGAAAAAGTATATATGTTCTGGAGCATTTTGCCCAGTGAGTCTTGTTTTCTCTATGGAAATACCTCATACAGACATACATTTCAGTTGGGAAGAAACTCAGTAAGAACTCTTTATCATTTTCACTATTGCAACATTAATAGGTGTGTTATGATGTTGTGTTGATATGTAATCATTGAGCAAGGGAGAAGTGACAACTCTTCCCACCTATAGTGAGTTAGTTAATTTTACTCTTCTTTAAGAATTTTAGCTCAGGCTTTAGGAATTTACCTGTCCCTCAGTACATTTGATTTGCCTTTAGTATTTGTTTCCTTGCTGGAAAACGTGAGTAAAGAGCAGCCTCTAGAGTGCTCAGTGTTCATTGCTGTTCTGTGCGTATTTGGAGTGTTTGAATATGAATGGTGTAGACTTGCCCCAGTGCGAGTAAAACCCCCCAGATCTTCTGGTATGATGGTGTAGGACTGACCCTTCAGAAGCACTGATGTTACGTTTTTCAGCCCAGTATTGCCCCTTCAGAGAACAGGACTGGAGTGCTCACCTGCTTTTACTGTTTCCTGAGAATTCTATGCAACGTTCCTTATTATGTCCCAACCACCAAAAAGCCCTGAAGCATAACCCTAGTGAGAGTTAGTTACAGTTACTACTTAGGTTGACACATGACATCTGTGCAAAAGTGTAGCATTAAAGCTGATGGTCCTTTTCCAAACTTCCAGAGTCCCGGCACATGAGGGAAGACATGGAGTACATAGGCCTGGACTCAGGTACCGTGCTGGACAGCTTTTGCTGCTGGACGTGTAGTTGGGATAGGCGTTGCTGGAGCAAGCTTCTCTGAGCTTCTTACTTGCCTCTGCCCTTTGGGTGACACTTTAGTATTGGAATTTCTAGTCCCTTCTCTCTGTCCCATTCTGCTAGTACTTTCTTCCAAGTAGAAGGAACTCTTAAGAGGCTGAGAGTTGGCCAAAACAAAAACAACATTCTTTCAGCTATGGAACTACTCGGGGTTGCCCTTCTGTATTTTATTTTCCAAAAGCAAAAACACATTACTCTATGCTTAGCTAATTTCAGTTTAAGGCGTACTTACTTGCTTCAGACTCTGCTTTGCTGTTGAACTTGTTTCCCTTTTAAGTTTGTTTTAAATTGTACTTTTGCTTTTTTAGTAGCTAATAACATTCTGCTTTTTAATTTTTGAATGTTACTAACTGTTCCCTGTTATCCCTTCCCTTGTTTTTAATTTGCTTAAAGATGGTACTACCACTAAAGCGGAGGGTAAGCGGTTTGTTTCTGTGATTGAGGTGTGTCTCACTCTCTCCGGTCCTCTGTGCTCACCGAGTGTTACCCGGCGCCCACTTGTCCTCACCAAGGTCCCTGCATGAGATGTTGCACGCCGTTTTCCCCTCCTCTCTCTCCATTCTGTCTCCACTGGGTTTTTGCCGTACCTCTACCTGAGTTCGCCCCTCCTCGTTCAGTCTTTGTTCTCGTGAGTTTGGGCACTGAAGTATGCTGTGCGTGGTTTCCAACGCTGAGTCCACACTGGGAAGGAGCGCTGATGTCACGCTGTGTGCTGCTGTCCTCATGGACTGCCTGTCTTTGCTGTTACTGCTCTCCTGAAGCACCACCTTAGCTTTTATCTCCTTTTCTTTCCTTCTGTGCTTTTGTGGGCCTCTCAGGATTTGCCTTTCCTGTTTTGAAAATAAATTTCAATGTCAATTATTCAGACTAAAGGCTGGTAAAGGTTTTCTAACAGGTAATTTATCGAATTTAAAAAATACTTTTCTTTCCCCTAAAGGTACTACTGGTTTGTACATTGCCATTCCTTGTTTTTCTCACAGACACATGTCCCATGCATTGATTTGCTCTGATTCATCCACTCGTCAGCCATGAGTTTATTAAATGCCTTACATGTGCCGTGTTCTGTACTGCACACCAAGGATATAGCAGTGGTGAGATAAATAGGATTATCCAAACCCACGTTATTTTCTTTTTATGCCATTTTCAAGGAGCTCTTTCTGATTTTGTATTACCTTTTGAATCGCAGACATGGCTATTCCAGTCTGTGCAGGTCTCTTACTAGCATGTGTCAGATTCTACAAAGCCTCTAGATAGGAAGCATGATAATGCTTTAAGTAATTGAAATTTAATATAATTTTAAGCCTTCTTTGCTTAATAGTGGCTTAGGTCAACTAGCCCTCAAGATAATGACTTAATTAACAATTAGGAGCACCTAGTTCATTTTTATATATTATTTAGCCACTCTAAATAGCTAGCATGCAAGGTGGATGGGGTTTTAGCTTGATGTGTACAGTTCTGTTCCTTTAATTAATATATACTACCATAAGAGACTCATAGGGGAAAAAATGGGAATGAAATCTGTTTTTAAGATGAACATAGTCCCAAGATCAGTGTTGCTGAAACTTATCATAAGAATTACCTGGATGCTTACTGAGAAAAACAGTCCTGGGTCCTTCCCCTTAAGATGCTGGTTAAGTTTGGAAGGAGCCAGAGAATCTAAATTTCCATTTAACCTCACTGATGATTCTTAGGGTTAGACAAGTTTGTGAAAAAGTTTCCGAAATGGAAGGATGGGCTAGAAACCTCTGTTCTGATAGGCCTTCATTTGTGGTAGCAGAAGGCTGAGGCTGGCGGGATTGTGAAGCTGGCTAATGATTTTCTTCATTTCTTTTGCTGATCTGAGTAATTTTTACATTTGACCTTTCCAAAGAAACAATCCTGTTTTCTCAGTCTAATTGGAAGGGGAGTGGAGGAGTTTCAAGAATAATGTAGATGGAATTAAAAGCAAAGACATTACCTGGAATTTTTTTTCCCCCAGAATGCCCTGATTTCTCTTCTCCTTTATACAACGGAATTGAAATTGGCCTGTTTTTGTGTCCAGCTTTGAGAATGTTTAACTTGTTTTCTTTTTGTCAGTCCTGAACAAGGTCAGAATTGCCCTTCAGTTACTGTGAGGAGATTCTCTTTCTCTGGTTCTCTCTCTGCTAGAATATGCAGGCCCTTGTTTTTGTAGACAGCTCAGACTCTGACACTGTGTGGAGACTTGCTGAGGGAGCACAGTGAGCATCAGTATCCGTGTGCAGGGTCGCACGGACTGTGGCAGCACCAGCCAGCCAGGGCCTTGGGTGATGACGAGAGGGACAGGACAGATGTTTCTAAGAGACCTGTAGACTGGAACCCTTGTAGGCTGTCATTGTTCTGTGGGTTCCAGCAGTGAAACTGAACAGAGCCAGCGATGTTTAGAAAAGCCGACAGTGAGCCGGGCTCGGTGGCTCAGCCTGTCGTCCCGCGCCTTTGGGAGGCTGCGGTGAGCGGATCGCCTGAGCCCGCGGGTTCGAGACCCGCCTGGGTGGCGAGACCTCATCTCTACGATAAATCAAAAAATCAGGTGGGCGTGGTGGCGCATGCCTGTAATTCCGGCTACTTGGAAGGCTGAGGGTCGAGGCTGCGTTGGCCAGGAGAGGCCACTGCACTCCAGTCTGGGCGACAGAGTGAGACTCCAACTCAAAAAAAAAAAAAAAACAGAAAAGCAGCCAGTGGTTACTAGGAAAAGGCCGTGGTGTAAATACCCCTAGTTCTCCGGTCAACATGAGTTTCCCAGCTGCATTTTTGGAGTAATTATGGGCCTTAAAAAAATTTGTTAATAAATATATTAAGTATTTTACAGTCTGGATTCTGAGACAAGAAAAGAGATACTTTCCTCATTATAGGGCAGAGGTGTGATTTGAGTCAGTAGTTAAATGCTGTAAATTAAAAATTTAGGCAATACTATTCAATATAATAATAGAGTTCTGGCAGCTCCATTATTATAATAATTGAGAAAAATGCATATTCTTTAGGAGTTATTTATCGTACACATCAAGGAATCCTTCTAATGTTTATGACTAATTAGACAAATATTTATTTGGTAAAGAATTAAAAACTCAATCTTTGGACTAAAGTTTACTTCTAGGTTGTCTTTCGATATGTTCAATAATTTTGAAAATTTGAATGAAGACAGCATATTGTCTTTTATGTTGAACAGGAGAAAGTTTGTGACTAGATGTCACATGGTAAATTAATGTACATTCAGGCTTTTTAAAAAAGCTGATATGCTTACAGAAAGCATCATGTATACTTTTTTCCAAAATAAATAACTTTTTTTATGATAAAGATGTGGGTTACAATTCAGGGTTAGATATACAAACATTGATTATGAGGTACCCTTGTTGATGAGGTGTGCCCCTCCCTCCCCTAGCAATTTTCCTCAACTGCCAATCCCACCCCCCCCCCTGACAGTTTCCCACTACGGCCAGTCCCTTTCTTATAGTATTATGATAATTGTTCAAGGTCCGCTTATGAGTGAGAACATGTGGTACTCTGTTCTTGATTTCTGTGAAAGACCACTGAGTGTGACTCTAAATCCATCCAAGTTGCTGTGAAGTCCATATGTTTGTCCTTTGTGGCTGCATAATATTTCATTGTGTATATGTACCACATTTTTACAAGATAAATAACTTTAAATGCAAAATTACAATGCTTGAATGGCTTGTCAAACAATCACTGACAGGTCATTGATTGTTTCAGTGAATCATTTGTGTAAGATGTATTAAAAGGCCATGCCAGCTTTACTTTTGGTGATTTTTATTAAGATTACACAGTAAAAAATTAAAACTATGTAGTGTAGGTTCATCAGCTCTTCAGGAAAAATAACTTCGATTTTAGAACACTTTTACCAGGAAATAAAACATTTGGCATTGCTCTTCATCCAAGAACTGTGAATTTAGGTAATTGGCCTTTTGATACAATGTAAAAAATATATATATCTACATATAGAAGTAAAAGACTGTTAAGAAGCCTTTTTTGCATTTATTGCTAAATAATATGATGGAAATTATTCTTTTTAGGGGAGTAGTTGTAGGTAGCAAAATTCATTAAGTGATCACATTCCCCAAGTTTGGTTCTATCAGAAATACCTTGTATATATGTGAGTAGAGGTTGGTTTAATCGTGCCCCCAAACAATGAGATGTAAAACAACTGTGTATGCCAATGTGCCCCAGTGTGATGAGAATTGAGATTTGTTTTAAAGGGCTTTTAATTTTTGCCATCTGTAAATTGGGAATTTGCCGAAAAATTTTGAAACATGTAGGGAACAGAAAAACCCTAGTGACATGAGGCTGTCTAGTGATTTTTCAGGTGCCTAACATGGAGATGGAGAAACCCTGCCTGCAAACTAAACCTGGTAGACAGGTTTACTCTCCCCTGTTTTGAGGTCTCTTCTAGAAGAATGGCAGTATGATTGAAAAAGAATCTTTAGCAGCAGCTTTAAAAAGCCATGAGAGATGAATATTCCTTCTTTATTCCTTGGAAATTGAAGGCTTTGTATTCCTCTTGTAATACTTTGGTTTCTTCTGGGTCTGCTTTTCTCTGGTTAGGTTTGTTTGTTGATGCATCTCTTGTTTGGCCCTCCCTCCAGAATTTGTTTTTGTTGTTGCACAGTTCTCTCTCTCTCTCTCTCTCTGTCTGTCTCTTTTTTTTTTTTTCCCCTTATGCTGGCATTTTTTTTTCTTCTTTCACACCTGTCTTCTTTTTGTCTCTGTCACTTAATAGGTCATAATATAGAGCGGAAATATATTTTTACTACTTGTTGCATTTATTGAAACTTCATTTTTTTCTAAAGACCCCAGAGCATTTTGTATCATCTTTTGGAAACATACAGGTGGTCATATTGGCAAATCAGTAGACTGGAAACAAACAAAAAAATGAAATGACATTTCTCCCAATAAAATAAATATATACCTGAGTTTAACACTACAAAGACCCTTTACACTACATAGAAGCTGCTTCTCAAAAAAGTAAGCAAAGTTCAGAATCAACAGGATCAAAAACTGTAGTGACAGCTTGAACTGATTTTTAAGGCTGTTCTCAAAGGCTTAGTTACTTATGAGTAACTTAGGGTAGACAGAAAACAAGACCTTGAGCTCACCCAAGGTGAAAGTTGAGTTGGCATTAAGCCAGCATTGTCAAGTGGCTATATATATCCAATTAAAAGGTAGACTAGTAAAAAAAAAAAAACAAAAACACTCTATATCATCAAATTCACATGCTGTTTATCATGACTTTTTCTTGGACAGATGGGGAAAAAAATCTTCCCCAATAATTTATAACTACTCTCTACTCAACACAAGTCATGGTTTCACATTTACATTATCTGTGGTGTCTATAAAACTACTAGCTGATGAATAAAAGTGGTCTATGTGGCCGGGCTCGGTGGCTCAGCCTGTAATCCCAGCACTTTGGGAGACTGAGGCAAGTGGATTGTCTGAGCCCATGGGTTCGAGACCAGCCCGGGCAACTTGACGAGACCTCATCTCTACAATAAATAAAAAATTAGCCTAATGTGGTAGCACATGTCGTGGTTCCAGCTACTCGGAAGGCTGAGGCGGAAGGATCCCCGGAGCCCAGCAGGTTGAGACTGCGGTGGCTGGCAGTGTGCCACTACACTCCGGTCTGGGCAACAGAGTGAGGCTCCAACTCAAAAAAAAAAAAGTGGTCTATGTTTATACACCCTGTGGGTACCTGACATTCTACAGAGGAAGCCACTCTCAAATCTGACTCTTTTAGGGTTCCTGCAGATTAAAATCAATCAAATATGAGCTCATAGTCCCAATTTAAATCCATCGTAAGTCAGAGGCAGCAGGGGAAAAGAATAAGCATATACCCTTAAGGATCTGACAGTCTATAAAATAGCTATATTTCAGTTGTTTAAAAGAAATAAGAAACGTGCATTTTTATTTTTATTTTTTAGCAATACAAAAAATTTGGACTGGGTATGGTGGCTCACGTCTAAAATCACAGCGATTGAGGAGACCAAGGCAGGAGTCTGAGACCAGCCTGGGAGACATCGTGAGACCCCGTCTCTGTTTGTTTAAACATATATATATATATATATATATATATACATTTTTTTTAAAGCAGTATATAAAATTTAGTAGTCCTAATTATCCAGTGATCTTCCCAATTAAGAATATATTACTGATCTGGAATAAAAGCAGTGAACACACACAGCTCCAAACCTAAGCATGGCAATCGCCCTAGTAGGTGAGGGTCTAAACTGGCTGTTACACTGAGGCTTTTGGCTGAACCTGGAAGTCTTGGACATTTGCTGTGATGCCTATGCAAGACATATAGGACAGGAGGTGAGCCCAAGTCCATGGAAGACCTGCACCGTCACTGGAGGACACGCTAGCTTTGCTAAACTGAAAAGGACAACAGAGCATTTGCCCATCTTAACTGTGGTGCTGGTTAGAGAAAGGAAGTACTCTGCCTCAGAATTTGCAACCAAAATCTCCATGCAGGCTCCTGGTCAGAATATACATTATCTCTGAAAAATCTAAATATGATAAGAGCCTTAAAAGCAAATCTAAAAAGAAAAAAAAACCTAAATAGATAAATCGTTTTAAATTGGCTATGAATTGCTTGTATCTACAGGACATAACCAGAATCAGAGATCCTCATGGTTCGAGGAATTCACCTTTATATAGATCTTTAAAACTTAAAAATTTCCTTCAAGTTCCAAGAAAAATTATCATTTCATTATTTTTATAGAAATAAGAAATTTTAGAAAGAGAGCAAGACTATCAAGAATGACCAAGCACAAATGGTATTTCTAGAAAGGAAAATATAAATTATTAAAATTTAAAAATTATGGGTCAATTGAATAGCAGAATCAATGTAGATGAAGAGGGAATTCATAAATTAGAAGAAATTTTCCAGACGACAGTATAAGATTAGGGAAAATATGACAGGGATATTAAGTAACATGGAAGATAATAAATTTAACAGGTTTAACTGGAGTTGAAGAAGAGAGAGGAAGGACAGGCGCAGTGGCTTATCCCTATAATCCCAGCACTTTGGGAGGCTGAGGTGCGAGGATTGCCTGAGCCCATGGGTTTGAGATCAACCTAGGCACTTTGGTGAGACTCATCTCTATAGTAAATCAAAAAATAAGCTGGACTTGGTGGAGTGTGCCTGTGGTTCTGGCTACTTGGAAGACTGAGGTGGAAGGATCGCCTGAGCCCAGCAGATCGAGGTTGTGGTGGGGCAGAGACAGTATTGACGAGATCATGGTTAGGGATCTTTTCAGAATTGATGAAAGATACTAAAGCGTAGATTCAAAAAACCCAGTAAATTCCAAGCAAGACTAAAAGAAATCTGTTAAACACATCATAGTAAAATTGCAGGACATCAAAGAAGATACTAGAAGCAGTCAGAAGGGAAAAGAGATTACTCAAAAAGGAAAGCCAGAGGTTACATGCAAATAAAACTGGGGAAATTGGAATAAGACTGATGGAGCATATTAATGTCCTGTTTCTGACTTTGTGTTATAGTTTTGTAAGATGTTACCAGTGAGAGAAACTGACTAAAGAATCACAGGCTTTCTCTGTATTATTCTTACAGCTGCATGTGAATTTATAATTATTTCAAAATAAGGTTTAGTTTAAAATGAAGGGAACCTGGCCGGGCGCAGTGGCTCATGCCTATAATCCCAGCGCTCTGGAAGGCCAGCGCAAGAGGGTTGCTTGAGCCCAGGAGCTCGAGACCAGCCTGAGCGGCGTAGCGAAACCTCATCTCTAAGAAAAAGAAGACCAAAAGAAATGCAAAAACTTCACTGAGTGTGGTAGCTCATGTCTATCATCTCAGCTACTTGAAAGACTGAGGCAGAAGGATCTCCTGAGCCCAAAAGGTCAAGGTCACAATGAGCCATGATCTCATTGTACTCCAGCCTGGGTGACAGTGTGAGTCCCTGACTCAAAAAAAAGAAAAATAGTTAAAATAAAATGGGGGGCACTCTTAAAAATACTGTACTTTTCAAAAGTGTGATTTTTGTATCTTTAAAATAGAAAATTTTAAAAAGACCCAAAAGATGTGATTTAATAGAAACTGTGTTTTTTTTTTGTTTTTGTTTTTTTTTGTTTTGAGTTGGAGTCTCACTGTGTCACCCAGACTGGAGTGCAGTGGCCGCTCCCGGCCACCGCAGCCTTGGCCTGCTGGGCTCCGGCGATCCTTCTGCCTCAGCCTTCTGAGTAGCCGGAATTACAGGTGCGCGCTACCACGCCCGGCTGAGTTTTTGATTTATTGTAGAGATGAGGTCTCGCTGCCCAGGTGGGTCTCGAACCCGCGGGCTCAGGCAATCCACTCACCTCAGCCTCCCAAAGGCACGGGATTACAGGCTGAGCCACCGAGCCCGGCTGAAACTGTGTTTTTAATAATAATATTCTTTAAAGACAATAAAGCATGTCTTTAAAAGATTAAGCCTAAAGAGAGAAACAAAGGAGTGAGTAAAATGAAAATGAAAAATTAAGACCAAAAAAAAGCATGCGTGTAAAATAGAAAAAACTTAAATAAACCAAACTTTGCAGTTAAAAGAGAAAGATTGTCAGACTTGAGTTTGAGTTAGTGATGTGATGTTAAAGGAACAAATCTAAAATGTAAGGCTAAAGATAGAAGACGAAGGATGAGTAGAAAAAAGGTTATAGTAGAAGAAAGCTGTTGAAGATTTATTAAGAACAGACCAATAAAAGAGCAGAAAGTATTATTAAAGAGAATTATAGCATGATAACAGAAAGTTCTGACCAGGTGCAGTGGCTCACACCTGTAAATCCCAGCACTTTGGGAGGTCAGGGTGGGAGGATTGCTTGAACCCAGGAGTTTGAGACCAGCCTGGTCTCTGCAAAAATTTTTTTATAATTAGGCGGGCATGATAGTTCATTTGCTGTTTTTATTGGTGTGAAGTGTGAGCTAGGCATGGTGGTGCTTGCATATAGCCCCAGCTGCTCAAGCGACTGACATAGGAAGATCCCTTGAGCCCAAGAGAGAGACCAGCTGGGGGGCGGGGGGAGAAAAAGTGTGAAGTATGGATCCAACTTATTTTTGCAGAGCAAAAAAACCAGTAAATTAGATCTTGTAACGTGTTTTCAAAATACAACACATAATCCTGAGTCCTCATGAGTCCAGGATAAAGCAAAAGCAGTCCTTAAGAGGAGTGTTCATAGGCTTAAATTTATATAAGGAGAGAGACTCAATAAAGAGCTAGTTTCCAATTTGTTAGAAAAAGAACAGATTAAACCCAAAGAAGAGTAGGAAGGAAATAAGAATGATAAGAGTGAAAAGTGATGAAAAGTGATGAAATAGGAAATAAATATAAACTAGAGAAGATGAAGAAATAGAAAATCTGATTCTTTGAAAAGGTAATAAACAAACTTTCTAAGAGGTCAATTGAAACAAAAGGTACAGATAAACTATTATTAATAATGTAGCCATGAATGCGAATCAGTAGAGCTTTAAAGGTAATAGGAAAAAGCGATGACAACTTTATGTTAATGATTTAAAATCAAATTGTACAAATTTCAGGACAATCCACTCTTTCTCCAAAGAAAGAAACTAGTAGTTGTATGACTGCTCATTAGATAATTTGAATCAGTAATTAAATCTACATCACCCCACTCCCAGCCCAAAATTTTTACTATGTTCAGAAGGTAGAGTTATATATATATTTACTCATATATTCACATGGAAATTTATATATACATACATACACAAACACAAGGGAATGCTGAACACTGGGTTTATCAAATGTTGGGGGAAGGTGGAAAATTCAAGGGGGTCAGCAATGAGGGTTCTTATTTTTTTTAAGCTGAATGGGCATGCATGTTTGTTTCAGAAATCTTTTTGTGACCTAAATATTTTATAATAAGAAATTAAATTCAGTTATTTTTTCATGTTCACTTTGCTCATGTGACTGCTTTGATTTAGCTTGGTGACTTCATAGGAAAATCAAAGATTCTCACTCAGCTAGCTAGGCACAGGTATCTAAACCAATAGTGTGACAGTGGGCCAATTAATTAATCTCCATGTTTCTCTGTTTCCTCATCTGTAAAGTAGGCATAATTACTTCATATGTTGTAAGGATTCTGAGTTGACACATATGTAGTTGTTAATAGAGTAAATGGTATAGCTTTTCATTTTAGTATACTGTAGATTCTAGAATTTGTATATAAGTCTTAAGCTGTCATTAAAGGTCATTGATTCTCTCTAGTTGCAATTTTTTTTTTAATGCTGTGATTTCTTTCATTGGTCCTTACCTTCCTTTCCTGATTCTTTTTCAAGCCTTAGGATTTGTTTTATGCATTTCCTTTTCTGCAGGCTCTGTTACATGCTGGGGTAGAGGTGATTTTAAACAATATAAGAAGCCAGTGGTAGTTCAAATTGGCTTGTGTTTTCTCTATTAGATCACTATTCTGATTGAATTATGGCAGAAGCAGCACATTTTTCTCCTTGAAATTAAATAAGTTGTGTAATTTTTAAAAAAGTTTAACCCCTCACCATACTAGTCTAATCATCAATGATTTTGTGTTTCAGAATTTATTTTTATTTTTATTGTTTCATGGTTTAATTGGGGTTAACATTGAATTACTTTTAGGCTGTCATTTCTGTAGGTATTATTAATATCAATTCTTTTTAACTTTATCTTTTACAGCCCAGAAACTTACTGGCATACATGCTTTAAAATAGAAGCTCAATGCTACGTATCAAATCACATTTACTCGCTAGGGAGCTATAGCTTTTATTATTACTGAGTTAAGAAGGTGGGGGTTTTTTGTTTGTTTAGGGAAGTTTTTTTGTATACTCTTTTTTTAATAGTATTTTCTTACAGTAACAGCTGACATTTTCTTTTCTGTTTTTGGAAATTTGTTAGCTATTTAGGCAATAAAAAAGAGGCAGGATTTAACCTGGAAAAAATGGTAGGAACAAATCCTCAGATGAATGTCACTTTCTCATCTGAAAAGACGCGGTGCTGAAATAACAGAACCCTACGTGCCTGCAGGCCAGTGGCACCTCCTCAGGCGCTCCTCCTGTGTCTGCAGAGCCTCTGTGTGCAGCTCGTATGCACGCGTGTGCATGCACACACAGGGAGATACGTCCGAACTCATGCAGGGGTGGGGGGACTTGGCTCACACAGAAGCTCCTGCTCCCCATGTAGTTGGCCCAGTCACTGCCCTTGCTCGGTGGGTGGGTTTTCTTCCTCAGTAGGTGAAGAAAATGGAAATGTTGTGGAAACACTGTTTTTGCTATGTCCTCCAGGTCGGATCCGCACGAGAAGGCAAAGCTCTGGGAGTGCCACCAATGTCGCCTCTACACCTTCTGATAGTCGGGGCCGCAGTCGTGCTAAAGTGGTTTCACAGTCCCAGCGTAAGAAGTATACTTTATGCTATTGGTTACCGTCGTTCTAGTCAACAGCCTGTTTTACAGTTAAACACTTTACAATATTTACATTGACTCCTGGTGGAAAAAGACATTTTTGTGGGTCTCAGATGCTGTGAGTAGTCTTACTGTTTGTTGGGTAAGCTTATAAAATGGAGCATTCCAGGCAGAGGTGTCTCCTTTCCAGGTGATTTAGATGTTGTATCCTTAAGCATTAAACGTTAAAATATAGTTTCTCTCCCTCTTCTGAAGCCTCTCAAGTGGAAACTTACCTGTTCTGTGACTCATTTTTGTGTTGATAAGGAATCCTTCTGATGTAACTTTAGAACAGTACCTGGACATAAAACTATCAATGCTGAGTTCTTTCCAATGGTAAATGAATAAATCCATTAAAAGCTCTCCTCTTTAACCCTCTGTTCTAACATTTGCGGCCTGCACCTCTCTTGCTGCGTGTGGGCTCTTGCTTTGCCTACCTGTGCCCGCCCCCCCATGATTGCTTCTCTGTATATGTGAAGTCAGTTGATTTGTTAGCCTCAGTCATGAAAGCAGCCACAGCTGGAATGCATTTACTCTGATCACTCTTAGGATCCAAACTTGATGTCTCACTTGGCAGCTGCACGTAACTTTGAGTGGCCTGCTTACTTTCTGTGCATGGGCCAGAGTGTTCCCAGGCAAGGTGAGCGTGGGAAGGAAGAGTCTTCCCATCTCCAGGAGCTGCACATGTGCCCACAGCTCAGCACTGGTTAGCTGATGTGTGTCTGTGTCCTTTGTGGCCCCCGGGACTGTCTGGCTTTTACAGAGAGCACACAGTCTGCGGCCAGACCTTAGTTGCCTTCTTAGTATTGAGCCTTTCTCAGCTCCCTCTGAATTTAAATTCTTTTCCTTGTTCCTTGGATAACTGTAGTCCTCGTGTTATAGCCTTTCTGCAAAAAAAGTAGGTCAGTCATATTGCTGCCTTTGGTGAGGCTCCAGAACCTTCTTGTGGCATAGTTGTATTTTGCAGCGTGACACACTCTAAGCATGGGCTTCAGGGTCAGACCGACCTGGGTTTGCATCTTGGCTCCAGCGTGATTGACAAGGGGCAAGTCTTTCGACCTCTGTGCCCCTTTGTTTCACAGTCTGTGAGTTGCGAGACGACACGTTCCACTCACACGGGGCTTTCCTGAGAATTTAATGAGAATTACGAGCTTCGCATGTGATGGACAGTCAGTAGACGGAAACAAATTGTGCAGCCGTAGTTGTTTCCGATCTGCAGACGCCTGTCCTAGTGGAGGCCGAGCAGCCTCCTCCTCTATCCCTGTCCACGTCAGTAGGTCCCAGAAGGAAAGCCAGAGATGGGTTTATGTGACGATGAATGTGACTGAGGGTAGGTTGAGTCCATTAGGACCACGGATGCCCTCCTTTCATAGACCTGACACCGGATTGTTGTCAGGTCTAGGGTACAGCTGTAGCCCAGAAGCCTCTATCCTGGGAACATCATCCTGCCTCTGGGTATTCTGTTGAACCCTAGTGATTCTGTCTGATCCCTGGACACAGAAGGATATAATGCCATGGCCATGCCCTCATAAATACAGGTCAAGTCCTACTGCAGAGGAATGCTTCATGACAAAAAGTATTCAAGTCTCATAATGTAGGTCAGTATAATAAAATCGAGTCAATAACAGTGGAAGATGAGGGTTCAACAGTATTTTACGTGTCTTTGTTTCTTCTGCTTATTGACATTGGCCTCTTCAGGGTTCCCTGCTGCAGTGGAGTCAGTTCTGTATTTTTCTCTCAATATGGCAGATTGTAGGAATGCATTTGTTACCTCTGCCTAAGAGATGTGAAGAGTAAAGCTTCTTACCTGTTAGGAGTGAGGATGATGATAGGGCTTTAACTCTTCAGTCTTATCGAAATATTGTGCCTGGCCTTGGGGCTCCACTTTTAAAACTCTTCAGCTTAACTTTATTCATGAAGTTGTACTCTGGGTAGGAGACCACACTAGCAGATGATAATGCCTACACCTTCAGCTTTTGCATAGAGCTATTTTTAAAAATTATCTTAGTAAGAGATAAATATAAGCATATTTTGTTACAAATGTAGATATAGTAGTATTCATAGTCCTGGTTTAATACTAAGTAGATTTCATTAATATAATATTTAAAACCCTTAATAATTGGCCCGTTTTAAATATTTGAGGCTTATGGGAGCTCATACCACATTCTGGTGAAACTAGTTGATAACATTTTTTAAATTGATGTTTAGTGAGCACTTACTATGTGATAAGCACCATAGAAGATTGTAGTGATATACAGATGAATGACAGTTGCTTCCCTCACGTTGCTTAAAGCTAGAGAGTAGATGTACTCTGTAAAGGCAACACTCTGCATCTCCTAAGTCTTGCACTGTGCCTGGCATGTTGTAGGTCCCTAAGTTTTATGAAACACCTGAAATAATTGATAATGTAGGCGGCAAGTATAAAATAAACATAAGTACAAAAATAGACTAGAAGAAATAATTAAGTCCTAGGAAAAATAGCTGTTTTGCTGATGTGTTTGTGAACAAAGACATTTGTGTTGTGTTGCATGCTGACCTTCTGTATTGTGTTATTGTCTTTTAATCCACTTTTTGCCTGTCCTTTGGTCTGCTTTCATAATCCAGGATCCAGATCTGCTAATCCTGCTGGTGGTAAGCCATTTCTCTTGCTTTTTTTTTTAAGCATTCTCCTTACCCCCATGTTCCTTGCACAGCATTAATTTCTCTCTTTATTATGAACTTAGTTAATCTTTCTGCATTTTTTCTGTGTGTTCACATTCTAGAGTTTGAAATGGATTTCTTTCCTCCTTATATGTACCTTAATAGTTTATTTTTATGCTCAAATTATATGGACAAAATTAATACATCTTGAAACAAATTCTTCATGTTATGTATATTGCTGATTTTTATAAAGATTTTTCACTTCAATTTGTAGTTAAATTATTATAAGCTATTAAATTTTTGAGTAGTCTACCTTAAGTGATTCATTTGATTGATGATAGTTTTTATTTATATAATACATCTTTAAAAAATTTTATGATACAGTATCTTTTTAAATTTCATACACACACATTTTCAAGTAAGTGTTGCTTCAAAGATTTTTTTCCTTCTGGGTCACTCTGTTCTAGTACATAATAATGTATACTTTGCATTTTAGAATTGTATTGCCTTCTCTATTTAGGGAGATCATCTAAGTAAATGACTGCCATTTGGATGTATTGGTATGATGCTTACAATTTTGCTTTTTCTCTGATTATTTTATTCCATAAGATATGGTCATATAGGTATCTAGCTACTTAGCTGTTAAAAAAATTATCAGCCACGTTACTTGTTTTTCATTTCTAGTTTTATTGCATTCTTCTCAGAGAATGTGGTCTATTATTTCTTCCCCCACCCCCCTCTTTTTTTTGTGAGTTAAGGTCTCTCTCTGTCACCCAGGCTGGAATGCAGTGGCGCAATCATGAATCACCATAGCCTTGACCTCCTGAACTCAGGCAACCGTTCCACCTCAGCCACCTCTATAGCTGGGACTACATGTGCACGCCACCATACTTGTCTATTTTTGTGTGTGTGTGTGTGTGTGTGTATGTAGAGACTAGGTCTTGCTATGTTGCCTAGGCTGGTCTCAAACTCCTGGGCTCAAGTAGTGCTCCTGCCTCTGCCTCCCAGAGTACTGGGAGTGTAGGTATTGTTCTAAGATATGTTGCTTGACTCTTATAAACAACATATAGTTGAATTTTATTTTATTTTTTAAAAATCAATCTAAGAATATGTTTTAATAGGTGAATTCAGTCCAACCATATTTATTATGATTACTGATATATTTAAGCGTATTCGTGCTGTCTTCTTTTGTGATTTTTTTTTTTTAACCAGGTTTCTAACTATTGCATCCTCCTGCCCCTTTTTTCTTTAATTTGTTAGATTAATGGCATTTTCTTGGACCCATTTTCTCTAATTAATACTTATGAAATTTGTTACAGTTATATTTTGCCCTTTTAGCAGTTACACTTAAAAATTTTCACATATCAACTTTTGCAGTATAAAAACAAAACAATAAGCAAACACTTTTGTGGTTATATGTAGAGAATTACTGTGGAATAGGGAGGCTATTGTCGGTACTTCTCTTGCTCTTTTGAAGCAGAAATTTTGTAGTTATTTTTGTAAAATTACACCATTAATTCTGAGTATAGATATTCTTTTATAATACTCAGTAGTTTTTTATGCTCCTATATTTTAAAAAAGTACGACCACCAACTAAAATTTTATTTTGATATCAAATTCCCTTAGTATTTGATTCAAATTAGTGTGTATAAACTGGCTTCTGAAATTATTATAGTGTATTCCTTGATTTACATCTGTTATTCACTGTTGTTTGCTTCTTTTTCAGCTGGCAGCCGGTCGAGTTCCCCAGGGAAACTGTTGGGAAGTGGTTACAGTGGACTTGCTGGGGGTTCCTCAAGAGGCCCGCCTGTGACGCCATCTTCAGAAAAGCGAAGCAAGATTCCCAGGAGTCAGGGATGTAGCCGGGAAACAAGTCCAAACCGAATAGGATTAGGTAAGGATTCTCACAGGTTTTGGAACATCATTTCCAGTTGGTCATAGTTTTGATTATAATCTAAGGAGTGTATCTGATATAGGAACTAGAGGTCTATTTTTAGAACTGAGAATGTCACTTTGCCTGTGTTTAAAAAAAAGACATTTTGATTTGTGCTTTACATAGATGATGGCATGTTGAAGTTGCAGTTAGAAGAATGTGTGGGGGCTGGGCTTGATGACGCACACCTGTAATCCCAACACTTTGGGAGACCAATGCAGGAGAGTCGCTTGAGGCCAGGAGTTTGAGACTACCCTGGGCAATGTATCAAGACCCCCATCTTCATTAAAAAAAAAAAAAAAAAAAAAAAAAGAAAAAGCGTGGAACTTACTATTCAAATTGATGGGAATGAGAAGGAATTAATGGCATTGTGGCTTTTGTGTTTTACAGTCATTTTGTAAAGTATTAGAATTGGATTTTTTACTCACAATTAGAAACAATGTTGTTTTTCATTTTCCTTTCACTGATTAGCACTATATAGTCATTAACCTATGTGAATTTTCAGAAGCAATTTTAGGGTACTTATTTACTTTAATTTTGGCCTTCTATAACCCAATTGGTGGTCAGAGAATATGTATAGTTACTCTCGACTTAGATTTGTTTAAACGTGAAAGCTAGCAATTGGTTGAAAGCCAATAAATAATATTTATTTCTATGTTGGAATATTTTGTTTATTTGAAATAGTATGTAGAATCATATGAATTACTCTCAGCAGCTTAGAGACCTTTTACTCTATTAAAATATAATTCGTAAACTATCTTTAATATAAAATTTAGAAGTCTTGTGATATACAAACGTTTAAATTCATACTCTTTTTGTGACATCTTTATCTATTTCCTAAGGGTAAAAATCTATTAATATAAAATCAGGTTACTATATTCTTAAGTCATGTTGGCTTATCTTTCTCATTTATTCTTTTATCTCCCAACAGTTTTTACTTTATGTTTACTGTCTAGGCACTTAGATCTGAGAACTAGAAGATAAATAGTATATATTTAGACACCGACTTCAAAAGTCTTGTGATCTATTGGGGGAGAGGGGTAAATGTAAGACAGTATGACAAATACTATGGTGTTCTGGGACCATTAAAAAAAAGTGTGTCTTGCCCACCCCAGTCCTCCCAGCTGTCTCAGAATAGGTCCTGTTTCAGTGAAGTACAAGGTGGGATTGGCCAGGGTAGAGAGATCAGGGGGAAAGTGTTTTAGTAGGAAACACTTTTAGAAGGAAGCATGAACAAAAGCCGTCAGGCAAGTGGGAACCCCAAGTAGTTCATTTGGCTACTGCAAAGGAAGTTTGTCAGGGTGGGTGGAAGTTGAGGGCAGGGAGACTGGTAGAGTTCAGCTTGTGAAAGTTGTTGAAGACTGCCTTCAATGATGAGAATGCAGGAGCAGGTATTTAAGAATGGAGAGGATTTGGTTTGAACTCACATTTCCAAAGCAAGAAGAAGCATTTGCTGGGGTTTTATTAATTCTCTCTCATGCCCACTTTCTATTGGCATTAGGTTATATGGTCTCTGAGCTGACAAGTTATTTAGGTGTTGATGTAGATATAACCAGAGAAAAGGTAATGGTTGGAATATCTAAATTTCACATCTGATGCTGTAACATACCAATGTTTAGGTCTGATTGTGTCTGGAAAATGCATCTGATTTTAAATGTAGGTGTTAGGTTTCAGCTGTCATTTTTCCATAGCTAATTTTTAGGTCTATAGGATATCTGTTTGCAATCCATGTTAGTTTTATACTTTTATAAATTCTTTCCTTTTTGGGGGATTTTTTTCATTTTATATTTATTATATACAATCATTTTTAACCTTCTTGAAATTGAGAAATAACCCAACTTTATTTAGCATAACTCTAAGACATGATGATGTTCCATGGTCTCAGCTATGAGGCTTGTTTTGTATATGGAGACAGCATTTTATAAGCTTTTGTAAAAAGGTATTATGAAACATTAGTAAGAACTAAAGAGGAGCCTGTTTCCCTCCAAGGAGTTCTTGTTTTAAGCATTATTTAAAGAAATGTATTTCCTTGGTGCTCATTTGGAGGATCAGTTATGTGTGAAGCTTTCAGGTCATACATAAAGTTCAGATCTGAATTTCTGCACATTGTGAGAATACACACATATAAAGAAATGTGTTTGAGTAAAATGTATCTTTCCACTTTTTTCTATCACTCTACTTAGAGATTCCACTTTATAGAGTGGCAGATATAATAGCATTTTTTAGTGATAGATTTATATATTACTGTGATCGTTTTGTATATGCTGGATATATGCCTATTTGTCTTAACATTTGGTCCATTATATAGCTGTTTTCAATATAAATGTTCATAAAGCGAGGGAGCAGCTTTTAAGAATATTTTCTACAATCGCCAAGCCAGTTAAATCAGCAATTTTAACAATAGCTAAACTAGGCTTAGAATTTGCACTGAGAATTAATTCTAGTTGTCTACAAATTAAGTTTGGTTCAACCATACCTCTTTTTGTTTTAAATGATGTTTCTTAGACTGGACATGGTGGCTAATGCCTATAATTCTAGCATTTTGGGAGACTGAGACTGGAGGATTGCTTGAGCCCAGGAGTTCAAGATCAGCCTGGGCAACATAGTGAGACTTCTTCTCTACTGAAATAATAAAAAAAAATTAGTGTTGAGCAGTGATTGTGCTGCTATATTCCAGCCTGAGTGAGACCCTGACTCAAAAAAAAAAAAAAGAAGAAATTATATTTTTTTTCTCTTTGTTTTAAAAGTGATGCCAAGACCCTTTTTCTTTGGCTTTTAAGATTTCTTAACCAAAACGACCTGTAATTCCTGTTGAATAACCAAAAAAGCAAAGTAGTGTCTTGTTTCTCTCTTTTTTCTTGGCGATTTATTCCCTCATGAACTGTCCAACTGAGTGGGAAAATATGTTTTTAAATAGTTTCATTTTTGTGTATTGTAAAGATATGTAAGACTTTTCAGATATAATAAAGTAACATAAATCACCAGCATCTATAGTGGTTATATTTTGGGAGTTGGCTTTTGGTTCCCTTCTCTTCCCACTCATCTACTGAAAGGCTATAAAAACATGCTTGACATTTTTACATCTTACATTCTGTAGATATGTATTTTTAAAGTTTTAATATTTTCTGGTTAAAAATACTTTGAAATAATTAGGCGAGCATGGTGGCTCATGTCTATAATCCCAGCCCTTTGGGAGGCCAAGATGAAAAGATTGCCTGAGCCTACGGGTTCAAGACCATCCTGGGTGACTTGGTGAGACCTCATCTCTACAATAAATCAAAGAGTTAGCTGGTCATGGTGGTGCATGCCTGTGGTTCCAGCTACTTGGAAGGCTGAGGCAAAAGGATTGCTTGAGCGTGAGCCTAGCAGATCGAGGCTGCAGTGGCTGTGAGTGTGCCATTGCACTCCAGCCTGGGCAACAGAGAGAGAGACACTGACTCAAAAAAAAAAAAGTTGAAACGGCAAGTATGTTTTCATCATCTCTTGCCCCTCTCTTATGCTTTCTCCTCTGTGGCATATTCTCACATAGAACATTCTGTTTTGGCATTTACAGAGAAAAGTGACTAATATAAATATAAATGTATATATAAATAGTTTTGACCACCTAATTAGTCTACAGGAATCACTTAAATTCATACTTACTTGAAATCCTTCTTGTAGATTAGTCTTTGAAAGTGGTATTATAAGTGAGTAGGTTTTTCTCTTGTGTTTAAAATTATTTAACATTTAAACTGCTGCTGTCACCACTAGATGCTCTTTAATGAGGTTTTGGGGAAGATTTTTGCAAATCTTCACAGAAAGAATTCTTTTTTCTGTATACTGCTAATAGCCATATGTTCATATGTTAAAGGAGTCAGTCAGCACCAATGGGTGAATGAACTCTATCTCTCTGAAATACCAGGAGGGTAAACCTTGTTAAGAAATTTATGCATACTATTATTTCAGATCATATCTGTTAATTGCTGTGAATGCTTTTTATTGTCCTCACAAAGCAGAAGACATTTAACCTATAAAGAGAGTATTTATTTCTTTTTGCTATATATAGCATGTATATGAATTTAGGGGAGGGCATAGGGTCTAGGTAAAAATTCAAAAGTAATCAGGCAAAAGCTATCTTTTTAAAAAAATTTTAATTTTAAAGATGTGGGGTACAATTCAGGGTTAGGTACAAATGTTCATTTTGCAGTTAAGGAACCATCTTAATAAATAAAAATGCATGACTAATCTATGCACTTAGTTAACAACTGTCAGGACTGTTTATATTCCTTTTTGATTATTTGTTTTAGAGTGGGCAGTGGAATAAGACAAAATTTCATGTGTGCCATTCAGCAAGGGACTTGGAAGTACTTACGTATGGTGCATTATCTCATAATATCCTTCCCACTTAAATGATGGAACTCTTTCATGTTTCCCATTTTCTTCAGAGGAGGCTGAGACACAGAGAGACCAAGTAGCTGGACCAGTGGGTTAGCATGGAACTGGAGACTTTTCCATATTGGTAGGGTCCTCAGGCACTCCCTAGGTTTTTTAAGGATTTAATTTGTCACCTACTTTTTTTTGCCCTCGTTGTAGGAACTGTTTAGAATGTTATCAAGACTTGCTGATTAAATAGTTATTACTACTCTGAGTGAAAACTCAGTGCTTTCATGTGACTCTGGCAAAATTAAGGAGAATTTAGGAATTTCTGGTGAAGCCCCAATGAAGCCCTGTTTGGCCTGACTGCTCAAATTACATTCCTGTGCCTGACCTTTTTTCGCCTAGGCAGTACTAAGCATCGGGTCATCACTTAAAAGCCTTCAGGGTCTAGTTCACCCCAGCACAGAGCAACTGAGCACAATAGGAGATTGACTTCATTTTTCATTTTTGTATTCCTTTTTATTAGGGAGTTTCATGATTCTAGCTTGTAAGACATTCTTGTTGTAGTTTGGCTGAATCTTTGCTCTGAAATAATAGGGTGTACTCATTGTAATGTAGATTACATGTTTGTTTTTATATCAATGCATCGAGCTTATTGTTTCTAAAATTTCTGAATAAGACGTACGTTTCTGTCCAGTCCAGAAGTTGTGTATCCTCTCAAGATGGAAATGTATATCGTCCCCATCAGCTGTTACATAAGGCATTCCACCACATTCATTCAGTATACAAGGTTTTTTTGGAGTATTTTGCCAGTAATATAATTTCCATTTTCTCATATTGAGAAACAAGGGCAATCAGGGTCTTTTCTGAGCTTCACAGCCAAGTTTTTATTACACCTTAGGCTGTTTATGCAACTCTATCTTGTAGTGTCAATATTTTATAACATAAAAATAATGAACTTTATTTGTAGATAATCAGAAATAATTATTTGCTGTTCTCAGCTCAGAGGAGGAATCTTTCACTCAAATGTTGAGAATATCACTGCTTGCTGCTGTCTAACTCATTATGTAAGACTGGGTCAGTGATCAGTAGTGATGGTGCTTGGTAGATAAAGACCACAGGCAAATCTTTTTGGATTCCCAAGGAAAAAGCATGAATTACATGTTGGAATCAATTAAGGAAAGGATGGCAGCCCTTACCTGTACATCTCTTGGTTTAGAGAATTGAATGTGTTGGAAGCATCTGCTCATTACTCAGAGTGGGTAGGCTGTCTAGCTATGTCGACTCTGTAGCTTCTCTTTATAAAGAAGGCCAACCAGGGAGAAGTGCGCCCTCTTCCTTTTCATTAGGTAAGTCTATGGATTTCAGTGACCGGAGCCTTTTTTCTGTTTGGTTTTTTTATCCAAAGTAAATTACCCGCCTGAGAACCAGGTACATATGAACACAGCGTTAGTCTTTTGTTCTCTTTTCAAGAAGTGTGCTAAACCCATAAAAGTAGATCCTTTCTAAAAGGCTTTTGATCTTGTGTTTTCTGATGCCAATTTGTTCTTGGAAAGATTTCTTTTCGTTGCTTGCATTTAGTTGTAACTTTACCATCATACTCAACTCCACAGCTTTCCGAAGCATTGAGCATAATCCTGTGTTTACCTGACCCCTCTCCTTTTGGCTTGTCAGTCAGTGAGACCTGAGCACGGATAGGTGGCTCCGTCATCAGGACTCCCCAGCGTGGACAATGTCATAATTACATTAACCAAATGTGACTGACGTTTGTGAGTGTTTCTGTCTTCATTAAACTTGTTCACTTCTCTGAAACCCCCCATGCTGCACACTAGCACGGAGCAGCCGTATCCCTCGACCCAGCATGAGTCAGGGGTGCAGCCGCGATACCAGCCGTGAGAGCAGCCGAGACACAAGCCCTGCTCGGGGCTTCCCTCCACTCGGTGAGTACATGGAGGCGTGACCACGGAGCACAGATTCCTTTCCCTGCTCCACATGCTTGTCCGGATACTGCCCGGTGGGATGACCTGCTTCCCCCCCACTGTCCTTGTGACCCTTTCTTCTTTCCTTCCTCTTCCTTAGTTACCCTTTGCTGTTCCCCTGTGCATGCTTGAATTTTGGCAACTTTCACTTTCCGTGTATTAGAGGCAAAAAACACCACTTCACTCTGTGCTGTTGTCATTGATGATCGCTTGCCAAGGCAAGCCCGTCTCAGCCAAAGTTAGTTGCTGCTTAAAAGGAAAGTGAATCCATAGTTTATCCTTAGTTGCTGAATGTTTACAGTTTATCTTTAATTCTACTACAAGTACAATTGTGATAACATTTAGAAAAGTAGTTGAGTTTTCTTTTAGTGTTAGTCCTGCTTTTGTCTAAAATGGACACACAATATATATCTTTCTAGTTATTACAGACTAGTAATTTCCAAAGATATCTGTTAGCACATACTTTTAGGAAAAGGATTATTTTGTATTGTCTCATAATCATTTCTTAGCTCCTGGGTATGTTAGGTGCTGAACAGATGTATATTTTTCTCTTGATAAGCATAAAGGGTAAAAATCATGTTATAATAAGTAGAACTAGACCTGAAACTATCACATGGAACTATGGACTGCAGCAGTCTATGATTTTGACTATGTGATTACATAATTAGTCTTTGAAATATATCAGTGTCACTCCAGAAGAAGGATGTTAAATCAAAAGCATAAGGTTTTAATGTTTGCTTCTACTGTGATCTCCTTCTAATGTTACACACTTCTTCTAATCTCTTTTCCCCAATCACTATCAGTAGTCAAAATCTAGATATATTCTCTGACCCATTGTCCTTTCTGAGGTTCTGAAAAGTGCAGGTGAACAAATGCCAAAGCCTTGCTAGATGGTTGCCTTGACTTATTAAGGCAGTGCCTGTGGTGAAATGTTTTTTCTGGTTAGCATGAGCGCTTGAGTGGGGCAGCTGTTCTAGTGCATGTCAGCTATTCCACAGCAATCTGAAGCATTCCAGCAGAATGCTCAGTAAATCAGAGGCGGCAATAATGATTGTTTTTTTCCCTGAATGAACTGGTGATTTTTCCTTTTAAGTTAAGGCTGTATATCTATGCATCCTTGCTCACTGTTTGACCTTCCAAACATCTTATTTTATGAGTAAACAATCTGTTTATTGGTTCTTTAGTGTTTTAAAAGCAATTCAGTATTTTTATTTCATACATGTGCTGGTTTTTCTTATGTTGTCCATAGAAGCAGCCTTTGTAATCTGGCATGTGGTCTGTGGACCAGGCAAAGTGTGCTGAATTCTTGAGGTCCTAATTGATCCCTGAATAATTGAATGATCTTGTCTGTTTTTTTACTTTCTTTGACTAAATCGATCTGCTCAACTGTCTTGGTGAGAACCCAGAATGTTGAAGTGTATAATTGCTACTACCAAGGCAGAAGGTGTGGAACCTAACAAACTCTAGCATCAGCTCATGTCTTCTGTTGTGGTCAGGGCAATAGTTAAATGTCTTTGAACTAAATTTTTGTATCATGCTGTTTCTTCCCCCTTGGATTAAGCTTGTCTCTGAAGCTTATGCCAGCAAGAACAACAATGTTGCTCATGTGTATTTGCCCCAATCAGAGCAGTGAATAGGCATAATGCCCTGTGGTCCCTGTTTACCCGTTCTTTCCCAAGGTCACAGCTAAGTGAGGGGGAGTCAGGGTTTGAATCCAGGTTTGACTTAAATCCTGCCTCATTTGAAAGTAGCTCTGATAATTCAGCGTCTTTCACTTGCTTTTCAGAAATGTATTAATTGCTTTCTGTGAGGCTTCTCCAGGGTTAGGCACATAGAAAGTGCTCAGGATGTGTTTCAGAGTCAATGATTTCCATGTTTGGGCGTAGGACATTGGGATTCAAAGATGTATTCTAGAAGATTTTTGTCCTCAGGGGAGCTTCCTACACATCCTCTGGAGGTTCCTTCTTTATCTCCTTCATCTCAATAATCACTTCCTACCCCTTTTTGGAAATTAGTGAGATTGTGTGTTGTGCTCCTTTGAATCCACTGATATAGCCAACTTTCATTTTTTAGGAAAGGGAATGAAATAATTAATGTTTAGTGACTATATATTGTTTTTTAAGTTTGTATTTTTATTTCAAGATTGTGTGGGGCCATTTAATGGTATGACTATGTATTTATATGGCCACAGTGATAATTTTTAAGTGAAATTAAGGACAGTAAGACTCTGCCGGAAATCAGGCTTTTTGTCATAAGTAGGTCCACGTTGGATTCCATTGTTGTGTGTTCACTTGTAAATGGGACAGAGGACTCATTGTATAACAGATTTACTTTACAATATTCTGTTGAAACAGAACAAAGGAACCACTTTATAAGGAACTTACATATCAGATATTGCTTGAAAACTAATTTAACTTTAAACTATCAAGATACTAAGATGCTTGTACAATAAATGTATAGTTTGCTTCAATTTTAACCAAATATTTTGCCAACCTTCTTATTTAAAGCGAGGAAAAATTTTATAATGTTTTAGAAATTGCCAATTCATCTTTATTTTGTGACTCTTGAGAAAAGAGAAATTTTCTTTTTCTTTTGCAAGCTGATAAAAATGTGTTTGTTTACCAAGTAACTTTTGCTATTTAATACCACATATACCATAGAGATGCATATTTTATAAAGTAATATGGCCTTAAACAGTTATGTTGAAGAACCTGAGGTTTTGATATTTTATGAATAAATGAGAAGTATAGATGACTCTAGAGGTGTGGATGAAATGTAGCACTGCTCAGTATTACTTTATTAAACCAATGAATTTTCTATGGAATTATCACCGTGAGTTTTTCAGAGTAATGAATGGAAGCATATAATCTTTTATTTTTTCCCGAGGTAACAAAAAAATCATATATTGCATGGAATTGTGGTTAATAAGTCAATGTTTTGAACCAAGTCTTTATTTCATAATTATTTCTAAAAGTTATTCTTTCCCCACATAAGGACTGAGTATAGCATTTATTTCCTCAGATTGATAAATTAATATACTCACTAAAATACTTGTTAGTAAAATGATACTCTCATGTTGAACTGTAAATTGGGGTTTACTCTTAACCGTCACTGCCACCACCAGTATCACCACCACTGCTAAACCGCTGTTTAAGCGCTGTACATGTGATCTCCTTGAATCTTCCCAGTAACTCCCACGAGGTAGGTACCATTATTAGCACCATTTTGCAGATAAGAAACGGAGACCCAGAGAGGTTTAGTGCTTTGCCCAGGGTCTCACGGGTAGTCGTGGTCAAACCATTGTTCGTAGTTATAGTAACAGGCTGGTGCGCATAACCAGAGTACTGAACTGCCTCTCCAAGGAAGGTCGTTAACTTCATTAATTAAATTTCCAACAATTACGCAAGTACGTTAATAAGTAGGCTATTTATGCAACAGAACAACAAACATTTTGACTGGGGAAAATGGAATTCCAGCTGTTGAGCCCCCTTCCTGTGATTCCATTCTGTTTCTGTTGAAAGAACATTATGAGCCTCTGTGCTTTTGTTTTCGGTGCATGGTCGCATATGCATCACATACTGATGACACATCTCGTGAGCTGAGTTTTAATGCCCCATCTTCCTGTTCCACTCTGGGATGTGGCCGGTGCTCTGTGACTCCTGATGCTCTTCGTGTTGCATATTTCCATACTGGCTGGTAGAGGCTTCATGACGTGAATAGAAACCTGGAGTCCCATTGGGTTGGTGCACACTTAGTTTGGAGCACCTCAGAGAGTGCCTTTGTTGTGCCTGTGTGTTTAATCGCTGTGTGAGAGCCAGCCAGCTACCGTGGAGTTTGGGGATCAGCACTTGCTCTCCATTCATATCAGCACCATTTCCTCTCGTGAGAAAACGTGGCCTTGTTGGTGGCAGTCCCTGCCTTTCCTTTGGACTGTGGCGTTTTCTGTCTCGGGTACTTCTGTGTTAATCCTGTGGGTGTTGCCGTTCCTTTTACCTGCAGCCTCTCGACGTCATTCCAGGTCCACTAGTGCTCTCTCCACTGCTGCATCTGTTGGGCAGTCAGGTGAACAAGTGCTAACTGCATGACTTGGCTCTTCATATGTATTAGTTTCCCACCCATGTTGACATTTGTTTTCATCCGTGTCGGTTAGCTCTTGGCATGTATGCACCTCATTTTTTTTCCCCCGATGTGCTTTTATTTTTTTAAGTTGTTGAATGTTTATAGTTCTGTTTAATAGGCCATGGAAGTTTGACAACATCATTTCTCCAGTGTTCATATGTATGTTAAAACAAAACAAAAAAACGGGGAAGCACATTTTCCCTTCCTGCTACCCCATCCCTAGGCAAACAACTCAAACTAGGTAACGTGTAGGGTCCCTGTGAAAAGGGGGTGTGGACATCATCCAACAGAGTCTTTCGTTTCCAGAGGCTTCACTTCCAAGAAAATGTTGAATATTAATGCTAGTTATTAATGCCAAGTTCAGATTATTTTGAGGTACTGGTGAGTTGCCAGTGTTCCAAATTATAGCACACATAAGTATGAGAATAAATGTATTGTTCTAATAGATTTCTGAAAAAGCGGGATTCAGGTAACCAAGTCAGGCCAAAGGTAGTCTTTGCAGCCTACAAACCCCAAACTTTCTGCCTTGGCTCCCTTTAATACCCAACATCCACTGATTAGCCACAGTGGCAAAAAGTAAGTGTATAATAATGCATCAATTTACCAAATTAACTGGCATCTGTTTTATTTACTAACAGCCTCTAATGACTACAGTTTTCTCAGTTGAGTAAGGCATAATCTATGCATTTACAGACTGTTGATGTTGACAGTGGTTACCCGTTCACTGAGTCCCTAATTTTCTTGTGCTTCCTCTAAGTGAAGCCAGCTATGGATTTTGACTATGTATATTCTGCTTAAGTACATTCCCCTGAATATTATGGGCCAGACTGAGGACACAGTCATATGTATCCATCTCTTGGAAAACTGAGCTTCACAATAGTATCAGAGCAGTGAGAATATAGAACAGATTTCAGTCTAGTGAAAACAAAACGCTTATAATGTTGCTGAGATCTCTTTAGATTTGAAATTCCAATTATCTATGACATCTATCAGATGATCCACAGTCGCTGTTTATAGCAAAGCTGTATGCATCTGGGAAGCACAGAATAATTGCATTGTTCTTATAGGTTTAATTTTGTGTCTGAAAAATCAATTTCTCCCTGAAGCAAGAATTGCTGGCATGAGATCTATTTTTTTGTTTTTGTTTTTTAGACTCTGTTTTTTCAGTTTATGCTGGGTAATTTTTAAATGGCTTATAACTGAATTACTTTCATTCTGTTACTCATGAATCTCCTGCTATCTACCCTTTTTTAATGGAAAAATATACTTGAACAAAAATCATCTATAAAACTATGTGCATAGTAAATCTCATTTATACATTTCATATTTCAAATTTATATAGCTAGATAGATGTAATTGTTTTGTGGTCTTTTTTTAGTTAATGTGGCATATAATATCACCTTTTAAACGTAATGGCTAAGATGACATTTGGAATAACCAGCAGATGCATTAAAAAAGGGGATAGTATAACATACAATTTTTGTTTCTTTAAAAAAATTCATTACTGTATAACTTTTGACTAGCAGTGTTTAAATTCTCCCTTTATGTGGTGATGGAAGGTGTAATGTTTTGAAATTGACAAAAAGCTAAGTAACAATTCACTTTTAAAGTTTACCAGTTTTATAGATGATATCTTGTTACATATCTAAAATTTTAAATACATCATTTTATAGGAAAAGATCAATTCACGTAAAATAGATATTAGCTTTCCTTTTAATCTAAATGTCAGAATATGACTAACACAGAGATTTTCCTTGTCCAAACAGTGTCTTATTTATTAGCACAGAGAAAACATTTTTTATCCCAAAGATTTTTATACATTGGAATTTTAAATAAGAAACTTTTACCAAGTAGCACACTTGCGAAGTATAATTTGTGCCAACTTTCCCCTTGCCTAATTTCAATCTCCAGTGATTCTTTTTTTTTTTTTTTTTTTGAGTTGGAGTCTCAAACCCCCAGACTGGAGTGCAGAGGCATGCTCCCGGCCACCGCAGCCTCAACCTGCTGGGCTTCGACGATCCTTCCGCCTCAGCCTTCCAAGTAGAGTAGCTGGAACTACAGGCGTGCGCTACCACGCCCAGCTAATTTTTGATTTATTGTAGAGATGAGGTCTCGCCAAGTTGCCTAGGCAAGTCTCGAACCCGCGGGCTCAGACAATCCACTCACCTCAGCCTCCAATGGCACGGGATTACAGGCTGAGCCACCGAGCCTGGCTTCTCCAGTGATTCTTGAGGAAGGCTGGTCTTCTGACTTAATGGGACTTTAAAAGTGCCATTTCTATGATCATTAACAGGCTTAAAATAGTTGTTTGATCTGTTAAAATTCGTTTTAAATTCTTTGGATTCTTTCCATTTTGTTTACCTGCATAAAGACTGTCATTTAAAAATCCTTTGAGGAGCCCAAGTAAAGCTTAAACTACTATTATCTGAATGATTAATGTTCTGCAGTGAAAGTGCTAGGTTTTTTGTGGTGGTTATTAGATAATTTTAATAAACCGCTTTTTAAATAAACTTTGGTGACAGCAGGCATCTTGAACAAGAATCTAAAACTAATTGAGCTTAATTAATAACAGTTACACAAGAGTGGCACTAATGAAAATTTTCACAGAGATCAATTTAATGCATTTGTTTCCAGTTTTAACTTTTCACTACACATTATGTTAGAACTCATTTACCAAGCCACGAAACTTTCTAAGTCGTTTGGCCAAACGTCAAGGCCGCTAGAGGGAAAGCTAAATCGTTTAAAGATTCAACTCATAGCTTAGCTCCCTTCAATAATAAGTTCTCCCCCTCTTTCACAGCACAAACACTTTTCAGTAATAAAATATGTTCAGACAGTTTTAGTTGACAGTGCTTTTGGCACGAAAGCATTAGTTTAACCTCTACCACTGGTTTACAAATCAAGTGTAGTTAAAATTGGCTAGCAATTTTTCAGCACCTCTGTCTACTATGTCTACTTGGTGGAAGAGGCAGGAGCCCTTGCCAGGAACTGAGAAAATATGAATTAACATGACACATCTTTTGCTTTTATCTTTTAAATAGATCGGTTTGGGCTTGGCCAGTCAGGAAGAATGCCTGGTTCTGTGAATGCCATTCGTGTTCTGAGCACAAGTACGGATCTCGAAGCTGCTGTTGCTGATGCTTTGGTAAGAGGCACCATGTGTCCACAGGGTCTCTGTGAGTTCCTCCTCCGCCCTCCTCTCTGCCTTGACAGGAGATTGCTTCCACATCAGGTCGCTGAGTCATCTTTGACACTCTTTTCAAAAGTACGGATATTGGGTGAATTTGCGCCTTCCTTAAGGTTGTTTTTTTCCTTAAGGTTTTACCTCTGCACACACGTCAATGCAAGCTGGCTTTACAGAAGATAGTAGCATCAAGTATCCTGGCTGCTCAGGATGAAGGAGGTTTTGATGACATTGGGCTTCCCAGATGTCATCAGGCTTCTTTTTTTTCTTTGTAAACAAGGTTTTTTCAGCTTTCCTTTTTTCCATCCTGTGGCTTCTGTTGCTTTACAAACTTTGGTGGCATAGCCTAGACATGTTTATTATAACAGTAAGTAATAGTGTTTGAGGTTTGAAAAGCTTACATTTAGCCCATTACCTCACTTGTTGGGTCCATATGATTTAGGAATTTTTTTGTTTTTAAGAAAATGAGTTCTCCAGTCACTTAAGAAAACTTTCCTAAATTTTATGGTTAACTCCTCTAAGAGGAGGTGAAGATATTCTTAATATCCAAAAAATATAAATGATCACAGCTCCTTTAATTTGGGTTATAGCAAAAAGTCGCTTGGTAGAATCAGCTTGTGGTCACATTGCTTTTTAAAGATGCATCTTAGCTAGTAGTAACACAGTCTTTTGCATATTCCGGTTTATGTGCTCAGCATTTGAAATAGATATTCTTTAGAACTGTCTGATCTCCGGCCTTGCTTTTGCTATTTTAGTATTTCTTCTCTTATAAGGAAAAAAAGTATATAATGTCCTGCTTTCAGACCTGAAGTTTTTAGCCCAGCCATATTTCAGTGGATCAGTGTTTGGCAGGCTGGGGCTACAGAGAGTCCAGCTTCATTCCTTCTGCTCTCTCCCTCCTTTATTCTCGCTTAGTCAGGTTTCTTTGACAAGAGTCTGTGAGCAAGCAGTTTGCTGCTCCTATAATGTTTTTCCTATGGGTAGACTGCCTGGCTGGCTCTGTTCCTCAGCCTTTTGTGTAACAAGGACTTCTTCTGGCAGATACTGGAGTTCAGGGTAATTGCTCTAACTGTGGCTTTAAGTTAAGAGTCAAGAGCTGGAACAGAAATCTCTGATGCTGTTTCTCCTTCCAAGTTGCAGCATTTAGAATCTGCCTCTTATTTATTCAGAAACCCTAAGAAGCAGAGGTCAAAGAGTTGGGAATTGATGGATGTGAAACCCTTAGCTAAATGGAACTTTCAGAAGGGTTGGGGGAGATTTCTTAGTGCTTTGAAGAACTGCTTTAGGGACTGTGTGCAAAGTTCTAGGACGGGAGAGTGCGAGCTTGGGCTGAACTCGACTTGAGCTTTTCTCTGAGCTCTAGCTCCCATTACGTTCATGCTGCCCTTATTACTTTTTTGTTCAAACTGTTTGGTCGCTCCAAGTGACCTACTTCAGAAGAGGAAGCCCAGAGATGGTACAGAATCCTTGCCTTACTGAACAGACGCCCAGGGCAGACAGAATGTCTCAGAGGCGTCCACAGTCGAATTAATGGTGACCTTAGAGATATGCTTCACTGGTCTGGGAAAAGTTTTAGCCAAGAATTACAGCAAGTACCAGAAGGTCTTCTGAGAGGTGGAGGAAGATTAGGAAATGCCGTTTTGAAAGCATTCATTATTATTATTCGCTTGATATGAAACGCTTGCTAACCTGTATTTTTGGTTTGCTAAGATGTGTTTTGCTGTACACTTTTGTTGCAAGAACAATCCCTACATATGCTTCTGACATAATTCTCTATGCTTTTTCCCCATCCTTCAATATTTTCCTGCCTACAGCTGTTAGGAGACTCCAGGAGCAAGGTACCAGTGCTTTTAACTTTTGTTTTACTTTATTTCTTCTGTTGCGAGTATATTTCTTTTAGAAGCTTGTGAAAGCAAAAAATGTAGTATAGTATAGAAATTATGGTCTGTGTTATGATTTTGTTGAATCATAACAACAGTGATTCAACATCATTATTGCCTTTATTTGAGGCGAAATCAGTCACCTTTCACATACATCTGTCTCAGCGTTTATTTTGAATGTCAAACTCTGCTGCTTCCCCTAGTAGTGTTTCATTTTATTAACTCAGTTTGTGCCCATTCTTACGTTGTTGTGATTTCACAAGTGGATTTATTGACGTTTTTCTTATTTTAGGAATCTGGTTTATGTAAAGGTAGATTATATGTATGTGTATGGTGATCACATCAGCCAAACAAAAATGCTTTTGCGTGTAAACGGAGGTGCTATTGATATTATGCTGGGCGATAGGCATAAGGCAGAAGTCCCGAGCAACTTGGAATTAATAATAATAAGCTCTATTATTAGAGAGCTGTATTTGTAGAGCTCAAGTCAATAACTCTATTTGTTTTGCTTTTACCAACTTTATATTGCTGTTGCTCTATCATTTATAGGTTTTACAGTTTTGAATGCTGGGTAAGAGAAATGAATGAAGTGGGTATTATAGTCTTCTTTCAAAGAAGCCTATTTGTGTTTCAGAACTTAATACAAGTGGCTCAGATCATTAAGAATACTTTTACATAAGATACTTCTGCCACTGGCATTTCATATTTAGACTTTCTTAAGGAAACATGACTGTTCCAACAAGTTTACCCACAGATGGTGCTTAAGATATTTTACTTTTGACTGGGTGGGGGATAGCTGGTGGACACACAGTGTTTGCAGCGTGTCAGGTGCTAAGCTGGGATACGTAACATATACTTTCGTTTACTCCTCACCACAAGCCTGTGTGATGGGTATAATTGCTGTTGTCGTAACGTTGGGGAAACTGAAGCCACGCAGCCGGTCAGGGGTGGCGCCAGGGTCATAACCCGTCTGTCTTCCCATAAGGTCACACGCTCTGCTGGAGGCAGCGCTCTTTCGCCCTCTGCTGCGGGGTGCTATGCTTGGTGCTTATTTTACCCACGGGAAGACTGCCTTTGTGTCTTTATTTCCCTGATCTAGAGGCACAGGAAAACTGTGTGAGCCGTCTTCCACTTAGCTCCCTGTTGTGGGTTTTGTTGGGTGTGACTCGTGGTCATTTCACCTTTCCATTCCTTCCTTGATCCTGCCCATTCCTCCCTGGACCCGTCAGAAGAAGCCTGTGAGGAGGAGATACGAGCCGTATGGAATGTATTCTGACGACGATGCCAACAGCGATGCCTCGAGCGTGTGCTCTGAGCGCTCCTACGGCTCCAGGAACGGCGGCATTCCCCACTACCTGCGGCAGACTGAGGACGTAGCAGAAGTCCTCAACCACTGTGCCAGCTCAAACTGGTCAGAAAGGAAAGAAGGGCTGCTGGGCCTGCAGAACTTGCTGAAGAGCCAGAGAACACTGAGGTGAGGACGAGCGCCAGTCCCGGGCTTGACTCATGAGGCGCTTCAGGGTTCCCTGCCGCCTGCGCAGTCTTGGCAGAGCTCCAGGTGGAGGAACCGAGGGCAGGCGTGCCCGGCACCGAGATGACTACGGCGCGGTGCGTGCCGTCCAGGGGCTTTGGAATATCTGGCAAATACTCTGTAATTGATGAGCTTGGTCAAACATCCGGCTCCCTTGTGTTTCACATTTGTTCAGTAGATGCTATTTGAGAAATCTCGGGATAGTTTGCAGTTCAGATGGAAATAAGTCCATGAAACAACTCTGCAGGTTAGCATGATTCGTTATGCTTCAGGGTCCTGGATAAGAGGGAATCAGTCTTAGTCAAAAAATTTTCATACACACATCCATGTATGTAGCTTATAAATGTGCATGGTGAAGCGATAATAAAATGGAGCACTCTAAGATAATAACAGCGTTATCTCTAGAATGGAATATTTTTGCTTTTTTGCTTTGTATTTCTTTTTCATAAAATTTCCAAGATAAACATGTGTTGCACAAACCAAAAAAGCATGTGTGTAGACCATATTTCACCAAACCTTGGGTGCTATTGACACATCATCATTTTACATCCCTCAAATAATAAATGTTGCATATTAAACCACGACAATACTGTGTCACTGATTATAAGATGAATCTCAATTACAGAGATGCTAAAACATGAAAAAAGTGATGTGGAAAGGAGAAATGGGCAACTTAGAATCCATGACACACAGTAGTATATTGTGTATCTTGGATACTATTTTTAAAGATAAGTCTCCATTCCTAAAGGGATGTCCCTCAGGTTCTGTAAAGCCAAGTGAGCACTGACAAGTTTCTTTCAGTCGGACTCCACCCTCCTGTGCTCAGACCTGTTCCATGTTATTCTGTTTATTCATGCAGATGCTATGAAAGGTTTTGTCATCTGCCTTCTGAAATGTCGGCATCCCATGACCTTCTAGTGGATCTGCCAAAAACAAAATAAGGACAGTTTGTCATGATTGTTCTTCAAGAATCTGTCTAATCCTGGTGGTCCCACTTCCTAGATTCTTAGTGTTCATCAGCTTAAATGTTCCAGCTTATGACTGAAAGAAAAAGATTTTTAAAAGCCAAGCTGGCTAGGCATGGTGGCTCGGGTCTGTAACCCCAGCGCTTTGGGATGCCGTGGGGATCTACCTCTGGGGCCGGAGGATCACTTGAGCCCAGGAGCTAGACATAGTGAGAAGCTAGGCAACATAGTGAGGACTCTACTCTACAAAAGAATAATGAGCCGGGTGTGGCAGCATGAGCCTGTAGTCCAGCTGCTTGGGAGGCCGAGGCGAAGGATCATCTGAGCCCAGGAGGTCAAGGGTTCAGCGCCGTGATTGTGCCGCGGCACTCAAGCCTGGGCAGCAGAGTGAGACTCTGGCTCAAAAATAAAAGCAAAGCGATAACTAATTGCAGTGCTGACTTACTGACTTTCAAATTCATCGGTTTTCATCTTGTTTCCTCTAGTCGTGTAGAACTGAAAAGATTGTGTGAGATCTTCACCCGGATGTTTGCTGACCCTCATAGCAAGGCAAGTCTGGAAATGATGTTTACTTACCTTCCCATCTGCATGTCTCTGTGAACTGCATAATATACTACCCAAGAATGAGAGAGGATTCCTCGTAGTGCGGTTTTGGCCTCACAGAATCACACCAATTTCAACAGTAGTATATGTTACATTTTTTAAAAATGGAATGCTTGGACACTTAACTGTGCCTAAAATTTCAAGTTAAGTAAGTGTGCTTCAAGGAAGAGTTGCCATGGAGAGAATCAGATGTAGTCTTTCATTCACTCAGCAAATATTTTTGCATACCTCCTATTAGCCAAATAGTAAGCTAGGCTGTAGAATATAAGATGGTATTATCATAGAGTGCATTTTTTTCAGTTACAGTAGTGAAGAAAATAAGGATATAATTGTTTTTGTATCCCTTGTAGAATATAGTCTCATAGGACAGGACAGAAAAATGGAGGTATTTATCTAATGAGTTTATTGAGAAAACAAAACAGGTTAAAGGTATTTCTCAAAGTAAAATTTTGCTGTCCCCAAGCACTCGCCATGTGGCAGTCATTTAGCTGGGGCCCACATGTCCGAAGGGCCACGGAGCACTGAGCCTGGGCACTGCCTTCTGGACAAGCAAGCCCCAGCTGAGGGGGACATGCCGAGGAGCATCGGGCAAGGGCGTTTCCAGGGGTGGCGCCGAGAGAGCTGACTTGCCGCCGAGATTTTAAATAAATCCTTGTTTAGAAAGTAGCGTTTAGAGGCGTTTAGATTCTTGTAGAGGAGGAAAACGGGGGATAAAGATATTGGGAAAGGTGGAGGGTCGGTAAAGGACAGGAGCTAAGTATGGACACGGGTAGAGGCTTCAGTCAGCAGAAGCAAGTCTTAAATGCAGGATTGATTACAGTTTTTCTGGTAAAGATGGTCTCTTCCCAAGTCTTTTTTTAATCTTTTTCTTTTTTTGAGTTGAAGCCTTCACTCTATTGCCCAGGCTGGAGTGCAGTGGCACGGTCATGGCTACCGCAGCCTTGTCCTGTTGGGCTCAGGTGATCCTTCGCCTCCGCCTTCTAAGTAGCTGGAACTACAGGTGCATGCCCCCCCCACTGATTTTCCCATTTGTTATGAAGACAAGGGCTCGCCACGCTGCCAAGGCTGGTCTTGAACCCCGGGGCTAAGGCAGTCCTCTAAACTTGGCCTCTCCAAGTGCTGGGGTTGCAGGCGGGAGCCTCTGCACCTGGCCTCATCCCACATCTTGCTGGGAGAAAGAAGCCGGTGATGGCCAGAGAGTCTGGCCAGTTACCGTCACGGCCCTTCTTGTCCCGCCTTGCTGCCACGTAGGAGTTGCCCTTGGAGAACCAAACTTCCATCCGCCCAGCCATTCAGGACTTCCGAACACCAGCCTTGGGCCAGGATGCCGAAAACGGTATATGGCTCCAGCCCTTGGAGACGCTCACGGGAGCGCAGGGGGAGTGGATTCTGGGGTCTCCTCCTCCGCGCCTCCCACGGTGGCTCTCCACACGCAGCATCAGTCTTGACGCGTGTCCTGATTCCTGTTATGACCCTCCTAGCAAGGTTGACATTAACCAGGATAATAAAAAACCCAAGAAAGACAGAGTTTAAAGGCCACACAGCGATCCAAAGATATAACTATCCAGGTTTTTCTCTAAGTAGCGTTAACAAGCGGTAAGATTTAAAGCATAAGCATAAGATTAGTAAGAGTTATAACATGAGGGATATTAGATGGTTTTAGAACGTTGATGCAATTTCTGTTACCTGTCACCTCTAGATTGCTGATTCAGAAGCAGAATGTGAGGATAAAGAAGGAAATTTGTTTCCATCAGAAGGCTCTTGTACAGTGAGTTTGGAGGTCTCAGTTTAGTTAATATTTGTTAGCTGCCTCTGAGCTAAGCCAGGAATCCCACAGCTGGGGCTCATTGACTTTGACCTGAGCGGTCTCACAGGAGACCCCTGGTGGTGAGTAGTTGTAGTGCTAGAACTGAGACCAAGTCTCATTATTCATAAGGTAGGGAAACATAGTGCTACTGTCTCCCTGAAATTGGCTTCGCGGTACTCCACCGTGGGCTCTATTTCACCTTAGATAGCAGTCATGATTACAAGACAGCATGAGAATTGTGTCAGTTTTGTAATTCAAAGCCATGATCATTTATTACTTTATGTTATCGGAAGTGGGCATACATTACAATAGCTGCCTGACATGAAAAGCAATGACTACACGGTACTAGGGATTTTTTGCTTTTTGCTTATCTTGTCGTATTTGTTGAATGCTAGATAACAAGAATGCTATAGAGTTAGGATAATTAAGAGGTTTGGGGGACTTTTGTATTTTTTTTTAATTGTTTTTTGAGTTGGAGCCTCACTCTGTTGCCCAGGTTGGAGTGTGGTGGCACAGTCATGGCCCACTGAACCCTTGACCTCCTGAGCACAGGCAGTCCTTCCGCCTCAGCCTCCTGAGTAGCAGGGACTACAGGGGCATGCTACCACACCTGGCTAATTTTTTTTTATTTTTTGTAGAGATGAGGTCTCCCTTTGTTGCCTAGGCTGGTCTTGAACTCCTAGACTCTATCAGTCCTCTCGCCTTGGCCTTCCAAAGTGCTGGAGTTATAGCCATGAGTTACGTCTGACTTGTTTGTTTGTTTGTTTATTTGTTTGTTTTTAGTTTTTTTAGGAAAGAAAAATCTTCATGATTAAACTCAGAGAAGCTAATTCCTCTCTGCATTGCCTTTTAAAGGCATATATTGAAAGAAAAGAGTTTTTAAAAATCAGTTTGCAGCCTTTTTAGGTTTTTAAAAAGAAACTGCATGAAAATAGTATTAATTCACTGTGGACTAACATGGAATTTGTTTTGTTGCATGGCCTGGTTTGCGGTGGAATTCATAACAGAGAGTAAGTTCCAATCCTTTTTTCTTTATCCGCTTTCTATAATACATTTGCCTTCTGTACTACGAACACTCAGTTATGAGAGTCTGGGCAAAGCCAGTATGGGCATTTTTAATGTTTAGTGGACTTTGGAAAAATTTGTGAATGTAATATATGAAATATGTGGTTTCCATTTTTGTCTAGGTTTTCAGTATGTTTTTGGAGACACTTGTGGATTTTATAATAATTCATAAGGATGATTTGCAAGACTGGCTTTTTGTTCTCCTCACACAACTACTTAAGAAGATGGGAGCAGATCTCCTCGGGTCTGTGCAAGCGAAAGTTCAGAAGGCTCTGGATGTCACAAGGTAAGTGTCTAGGGACTAGGCCATGTTGGAGTTACCAGATTCTCGTGGGAGCCTTTTTGCCCTTCTTCTCTGTTACCCGTGGTTGTCACCCACTCAACCATCTGCTCTCTTAATCAGGCCTCCCCTTCTCTTGTTGACATGTCACAAACCCATGAAACAAAATACCCGTATTTTCTTTGTGTGGGCATTGTTGTTGTGAATGTCGTGACAAATGTGAAAACAAATGTAAAACTCTGAAAACTGGTTATCTTAATTTTAAAAACATTTAAAGAGAACATTCAGAATGTTTGTTTACATCTTTCTGAAGACCGTAGTATTTTTAATACTTCAACTTCTTATGTGTCACAGTAGAATTTTTTTTTTTAAATCAGTATATGGTATAGACTTTCCATTGGTCCGGGAACAGTCTTTAAATTGATATTGCAGTGGCTTAAAGATCGATAACACATTTTACAGCCATTGTGACCCTTCTTACTGTTGGGAGAAAAGAAAAGCTGCCGAGGCTCAGAAAAGTTTAAAAAACTGATCACGTGCTGTTATCTGTGCAATTGTAGATCCTTAGCATACAAGTAGTCGAATTAAATGATTTCAGAAGACAAGTTGCAGGAATGTCTTGACTGTGGTTGGGTGGAAGATAGAGGAGAATGTCGAGTCAGTGAATTTTCTAGAAGAACAAACTAATGACTCCAAGCCACTCAGAAAATTGTCATCAGGGCAGTAACTTTTGTAAGACCCGTTTACTACAAACTGGAATAATACCACAGAATTTTCAGAATGGGAAGATCTTAAAAATGATGCTTATTTTATCGGTAAGAGACTTCGCCTTGACTTGCCCAGGGCCATACTTTGTGTTAGTGGTAGTCAGTGGACTAAAATCCAGTATTTCTGATTGTTGCTGGGTTGCCTGTACCTGTTGTTGCAGCTGCCCCATGGACATTTGTTCTCCCCTCCTGTGTGTTGGGGTGAGGGGTGTGGGGGTATAGGCAGTACCTGTGCCTTTTGTTCCCTCTCTGGCTCCCTCGGCTCTCACTGTAGCACGTGCTGCCTGCTGCCCTGCATGTTTCTGTTACTTACGTCTGCCTTCAAAGCATGAGTCTGTTCCTCAACGCCACGATGCTCTTTTCTTTTGGTCCCTGACCCTGTCGGCCTGAATAATTTGTACTGCTGTGGAATTCTGTTACCCAAATAGCGTTCTCTTCTGGTTTTTCCTGAACTCAAAGCAACACACTACATTTGCGATGAGGCTTTCAAACTGCATCTTTCCTTTGGATGATTACGTCTCGTGGAATTAGGGAGCATTACTGTGCACCAGTATACCAATGGACTTATAAAGGTTTAGCCTTTAAAGGAATTGACTGGAAGGCTAGGCTGATACGCTGGTGTAAATGAGTGAAGTAGATGGAGGGAGGGTTATTAATAGGCTGGAGAGTGGCAACCAGTCATGGTCATGGTGGGATCTGGGCCCAGTTGTATTAGACTTTACAAAAAGACCAGAAATGTGGGTTTGGGTGACATATTTGAGAACTTTCTACGACACTGTGAAGGCCAGATAAGACATGTGAGCCAGACTTGACCTATATAGATCACTTAATTTAGGTGAATTTGTGGATAGTAAGATCCATTTTGGATTTTTAGGAGTGGTGGTGATATTAAGGTTATATTCCTAAATTTTGGTGATTAAAGAATACAACTGTGACTTCCTATTAATTTTCTTGGATTCTCCTTTTCTTTTTTTATTAATTATTATTATTACTACTACTACTACTACTATTATTATTATTATAATAGATAGAGTCTTGCTCTGTCACCCAGGCTGGAATGTAGTGGCACATTCACAGCTCATGTAACCTTGAATTACTGGGCTCAAGCAGTCCTCTCGCCTCAGTCTCCCAAGTAGCTAGGACTACAAGCTACCACACCCAGCTAGCTTTTTTTATTTTATTTATTTTTATTTTTTTGTAGAGACAGTGCCTCACTGTATTGTCCAGGCCGGTCTTGAACTCCTTGTGCCCAGGAGATGGGCCTCCCAGAGTGCTGGAATTGCAGGCATCGGCCACTAAGCCCATCCCCTTTTCCTTTAAGAATTCTGGTCCCGCCGGGCTCGGTGGCTCAGCCTGTAATCCCGCGCCTTTGGGTGGCTGAGGTGAGTGGACTGCCTGAGCCCGCGGGTTCGAGACCCGCCTGGGCAGCGAGACCTCATCTCTACAATAAATCAAAAAATCAGCCGGGCATGGTAGCGCGTGCCTGTAGTTCCGGCCACTCGGAAGGCTGAGGCGGAAGGATCGCCGGAGCCCAGCAGGTCGAGGCTGCGGTGGCCGGGAGCGGCCACTGTACTCCAGTCTGGGCGACAGAGTGAGACTCCAACTCAAAAAAAAAAAAAAAAAGAATTCTGGTCCCAGTAGATTTGGTCTGAGTCCCCAAAGCATTTTCATTCTTTTCTTCTTCGTTTCTCAGCAGCTGAGATGCACAGCTGTTTAAGCTTCTCTAGAATCACTCGGTCGTTATTCAGAGGACATTTTAGTGATGCCTGGGAGTTGTTCTTCAGGTTATAGATCTGGCCGCTAATCGGCCTCCATTTCTTTTCCTTTGGCTGTGCCTAACAGCAGGGCCTACCTCCCAGTGAAACACATTCATTGCTGAAAGGCACCGTCCATCCATCTTTTGCTGCAGAAGAAAGGAGAGGGGTGTTTTGTGTGTGCTTTGTTGGCATAGTCACTTAAGTCATGCATGCTGAAGTGTACTTTGCTTCCAGGATGTCCTTAAATCTTCCAGGGCACAGATAGATGTGGGGAAAAGGATGCTGTTGGGTTAAGTTCGATTTGTGTGAATAATTAGTGATGATGCTAATACTGATGCCTAATATGTGCTGTGTGCTTTTTATTTTTATTGTATTATTTAATTTTCAAATTGGTTCTGTGGCATGGATATTATTTACTTCATTTTACAGATTTGAAATCTATGTCCTTATTCATTTTACTACTGTAGATTGGGAAAAGTCTCTGAGTCCAAAGAAAGCAGAAGAATCACTCAGCCTTAATTGTAATTGGTATTTGCATTGCATTATCTTTCCTGTTAACACGGAAATTGTATCAACATTATCCGCATGGGACTCCATTTTGTGATTTTAAACTAAACTAGTAATTGCAGCATTTTATGGGGAAGAATGGACTTTCTCTGCTTGAGAGCCCGTCAGAATTACTTGGCTAGGTCAGAGATGTGTGATGACTACAAAAGTTAGATCAGTAACAGAGGCCGGGCACAGTGGCTCACGCCTATAATCCCAGCACTTTGGGAGGCCAAGGTAAGAGGACTGCCTGAGCCCACAGGTTCGAGACCAGCCTGGGCAGCTTGGTGAGACCCCATCTCTACAATAAATCAAAAAATTTGCCGGGCATGGTGGCATGTGCCTGTAGTTCTAGCTACTTGGAAAGCTGAAGTGGAAAGGTCCCAGCAGGTCGAGGCTGTGGTGGCTGAGAGCGTACCACTGCCCTCCAGCCTGGGTGACAGAGTGAGACTCCAACTCAAAAAAAAAAAAATCAATAGCAGGCAAGAAGGGGGGTCCTAGAGCCCCAGCTTGTGTGTGTGATTTGTAACTGGATGGGGAATTTTTGTCGCTGTCTTATAGGCATTCTTTTGTGGTGACCGCAAAATCAGTCTCATAAGTGTTACTGAAACTAGGGAGGACAATACAGTCAGCTTAAGCAGGGTCAGTGACAGCAGCCTAGTCAAGAGGTAAAACTGAGATCTGGAAGTCAGATGTGTCTTTTGTGCTTAGGAATATTCAGGGGCAATCCCCTTGGTCCCCTCCCGCTGTGGGAGCTTTTCTGTCCTCTCAGCAAATCCTACTTTCTAAAAAAAAGAATATTCAGAAAGGCAGCTGGCGGGAAAATGAGCAAATCTCTAGGAGGGCAGACAGGAATCTCTTTCTTAGTTCATTACTTAGTCTTAATTTTTTAAATTGTTCTTCAAAGAAAGTTCAATATGTGCTTTAGGTCTTTAAACAAGAATTTCTTTTTCCCACATTTTCTACATAAATGTGTATTGCTTTAGTAATAATATAAAATGAAAAGTACTGTTTTTAAAAAATGTGAATAGGCTTGTACATGTATTAATCTACAACAGTATGTTTTTGTTAAAATAGTTTGCATTCTTTTTTGTAATAAATTTATTTTTAAAAAACACTTTTTTAAAACCTAGGGACTCCTTTCCATTTGATCAGCAATTTAACATTTTGATGCGGTTTATTGTGGATCAAACGCAAACTCCAAACCTCAAGGTCAGTAATGATTTGTCTTTACAGTTCAACTGGAACTCAAATTTGTTTAAAACTTACTTTTTTGGTGCATGTCTTATGTTTAACTATTGTGAATAAATCTGCTGTGAGCATTCTCGTTCAATTCCTTGTGGATATGTTCCTATTTCTCTTGGTTTAGTACCTAGTAGAAGACTTTCTGTTTCATTGGGTAGGTATATGTTGAACTTCGTTAAAAAATGCTGAAGTGGTTGTACCCTATTATATTCCTACCAGCAGTGTATATGAGAGCTCTAGTGATTTTACATCCTCACCAATATTCGGGCATTACTAGTCTTTTCTTACAATTAATGTTTAAACTAAAAAATTAAGACATTCTGAGGTGTTGAGATAGGTATTTTAGTGGAATGTTTCTTTACTATTAACATTCTAGGACATGGAGCTTAACCGTTACTTGCTATGGGATATCCTACCTGTAATAATAAGACCAAATTTGAGGGAGGATGTGTGTTAATTGGAACTGTCATGTTCATTGTCTGTTCTTGTTCTCCAATCATTAACTTGTGTTGGAGTTTTGGGATGGGCCTAATAAATAACACCCCTTTTCTCCTGAGGGTAAACCAATTGAGAAGTTGATGAAGCTAGAGCTGAATGTCAGCTTGATAACTGAAGATGCTGCCTTATAGAAAGAACATGGCGTAGAATGTGTGGCAAAACTAAGTAGACAGTTGAACTGACCCTCCTAGTCAGGGGCAGAGCTGGAAATCCCACGGTCTCCCGCATGGGCTCCTGCCCTATGTCTCATAGCACACATGAGGAGCAGAGCACACCTTCAGTGCAAGCATGGTGCCTAAGAAGGAAGAGGATTGAGCTGCATGCTGCTTCTGTCCCCAGACTTGCCCATCAGTCATTGAGTGCTTTTTTACCAATGGATATCACTCCACATAGAAACATAAATCCAGGAGAAAGAAAGGAGGTTCCTCCTCGACAGTGTTTACCTTTCTCTGACCACAGCTAAAAATTCTATTCAAGGATGCACCAAGTATACTTAATGTCTGTAATTATTGGATCCTTCAGGTCAAAGTTGCAATCCTGAAATACATTGAGTCGCTGGCCAGACAGATGGATCCAACAGACTTTGTGAACTCCAGTGAGACAAGGCTTGCTGTTTCTCGAATCATAACGTGGACAACAGAACCAAAGAGTTCAGACGTGAGAAAGGTATGTCCAAGAGAGCCAACGTGTAAGTGCACACTGTTCTTAGGCATGTGTTAGAACCTTTGTCAGGTGTTAAAACTTGCCAGCCATGCCACCCAGCCACCCACAAACCTTTGTCACTCCCCGAAAACCAAAGCTCTGTTTTTGGCCTCTTCTCTCCAGCTCTGCCCTGTTTCAGTCTTTGAACATAAAAATGAAAATCTGAAATCGTGCATTATATGTTTATGGTTTTCTCAGGCATCTATTTTCATATATTTTGTAATAGGAAATTACTAGTAGTTTAGCGTCTTTTACAAGGATGTTTGTTTTCCTTATTATCAGTTTGTAACATGTTCTTTGAAGATGAAATTACAGATCCAAGGCTGTCTAGAGAGTGCCCAATAGTAAAATGTGGCTGAAAAACCTGATAAGATGTAGTAGATTCTTGACTTCAAAAAGTGTAAAAATCTTCCAATTATATAGCACATAAGAATGTGTGAGTGTATGCGAGTATGTGCTTTATAATGGAATGTTACTTAAGTACTCCCTACCATGGGCTGAAACATGTTTTAGATTTGTGTGTTACCTTGATTAGAGCCTGTTGGGGCAAACTAACATTGATTATAATGTTCACTTTCTGTGGACATGAACGTTAGACAGTTTGAACTAGGACTTACTGAGCTAACTGTCCTAAACAAGACATTTTAGGAACTCCTTTTTTGTATTCCTAAAATCTAGCCTATGGCTCCAAAAATCTAAACTTAGTTTAATATTAGCTCAAGCCAAATAAGATTAGTAAACTAGATTTATTGCCAGAAATAATTTGGTCTATTTCTGTTTGAATGATCTTCAATACTTATTTTCAGTTATATTGGGTTGTGCAGTGTTGCTTCACAAAGCTTTGTCTCCACTGGCATGCTACTTGTGATGCCTGCCCCTGCTTCTCCTCCTTATCCACTGTGAAATCTGCTTAACTCCTCATCTTCGGACCTAGCTTAAACTTGGGTTCTGGTATAATCTTGATCGTCAGAGGAATCTGAGAAGAGTTAGATTGATAGTTCTTAGCTGTAGCTACAGTTAAAGTCAACCTAGACCAGGCATGATATCTCACACCTGTAATCCCAGCACTTTGGGGGTCTGAGGCAGAAGGATCACTTGAGGCCAGGAGTTCAAGACTATCCTGGGCAACATAGTGAGACTCCGTCTCTACAAAATAATAAAATTATCTGGACCTGGTGGCGTGTACCTGTAGTCCCCACTACTGAGAAGGCTGAGGCGGGAAGATCACCTGAGCTCAGGTGTTCACGGCTGCAGTGAGTCATGGTCATGATCCAGCATGGATAACAAGAGCCTGGTTCCAAAAGAAAAAAAAAAATCAACCTAGACTCCTGGACTCTATCCCCACATAACTTGGCTTAATTGTTGTAGGTAGGGCCTGAACACTGTATTTTTTATTGGGCTTCCCTCCACTCTCGAATGATTTTTAACGCATAGACTTGAAAGACCTGGTATTTCAGTCTGTTGCCCTGGGATTGAACCTCAAGACATGCAAACTGATGTAGTCTTGACCTGGTTGCTCTGAATTCTCTTGCTACCCAGCCTGGCTCCTCAGTATGCTCAGGTCTAGACCTGGCCTCACTTTTCCCAGCACCTTCCCGCCTCCCCACCCTGGTACCTAGAGTTTACGTGCTGCCTCTAAACCCAGTCTAGTGGGTGGAGCCCCGTTACCCTTTATGGACTTCCTTCAAACTGTTGGAACACCTACTTGGTTTTCTGTATATTGTCAACGCAGAGCATTCAGCATTGATCGTGGAAAGCTTCCTAGAGAAGATAAAAATTCATCCTTAGTTATGGAATATGGATGGGGTTTGCATGAATGCTGAGCTTAGGGGAAGGGCAATAGGCATGTTGAAGAAATGAGGTTTGTCTGGGAGTAGTGACTAGACTGATATGTCTGAAGAAGAGGTCTTGGGAAGCTGAACAGTAGAAGACTGTCTTGCTCACCCCACATGCTCTGCACCTGGCTTCTGTAGTCACATCGTGTGCATCAGTATTTTAAATGAATTCGTGAATGATAAACACCAACAGGGAAACGATCTAATTTCAGATGATGTTTTGAAGCCGTTATTTTAAAAACTATAATCTTGGAAGTTCCCCTCTTTTGACTTTTATATTAGTTTTCTATTGCGTAACAAATTGCCACATACTTAGCAGCTTGAAACAACACAGATTTATTATCTCATAGTTTCTGTGGGTCAGGAGGGTGATGTGTCTTCTCAGGGTCCTCTGCTCAGAGTCTCACCAGGCTGAAATCAGAATATCATCTGGATCTGCAATCTCATCTGAGACTCAGGTCTTCTTCCAGCTCACTGGTTCCTAGCAGATTTCAGTCTCTTAAAGGTGTCGTACCGAGTTGCCTGCTTTCTTGCTGACTGTCAGCTGGAAGCCATTTTCAGCTAGTAGAGGCTGCCAGGATGTTTGCTTGTTCAAAGCCATCAGGAGAATATTTGAAGAAGCAGTATCCAAAAACTTCCCAAATTTGATGGGAAACATTAATCTTTGCATCTGAGTAGCTCAACAAACTCCAAGTAAGATTTTTTTTTTTAAGGATCCACACCTAGACATGAAATCTAATTGTTGAAGGCAAAGAGAGAATTCTTAAAGGAATAGGAGGAGAGCAGCTTATTATGCCCCAATAAGATTAATAGCTCATTTCTCATCAGAAACAATGGAGGACAGAAGGCAGAGTGGGATATCATTCAAAGTACTGAAAGGAAAAAAAACCTGTCAGCCAAAAATTCACTATTCAGCAAAAATATTCTTCAAAAATGAAGGAGAAATTAAAGCCAGCAGTAGAGTCTTCCTCATTTTGAACATCTCTGACCTCTTTTAAGGGCTTACCAGATTAGGTTAGTCCTACCTAGGATAATCCCCCTTTTGATTAACTTAAAGCCAGCTGATTGGGGACCTTAATTACATCTTGGCAAATCCTTTCTGCCATGTAACATAATCGTGGGAGTGATATCCTTTCCTAAGTCCTGCTTACTCTAGGAAAGGGGATTATATAGAGTGCAGTCATGGGAGGAGAATCTTGGGGGCCATCGTAGTGTTTTGCCTACCAGGGCTTTCATATCTCTTTCAGTGGGTTTCCAAAAGGCTTCCATAGTTATTTGATAGTTCCTCAGCTCTTATTTCATTAGGGTGCTTTTTACTTGTCTGTGCAAATTATGATGTAGTTTAACTTACTTAGCAAATGCATGTCTGTGTTCTGGGTACCCCCTAGGTTTGTTTTTTTTTAAATCATCCAAGATGTCTGTGCCTCTATATTATTTGGCTTTCAGTTCACATTCAGGACTGACTAATAAAGCATTATTATTTAATTCAGAGAGATACATTATAGCACAGTATTCAAATATAGGTCCACAAACTATACATTAGGGTACTGCAAATTGTTCTTTTTGAGATAGATTCACTTTTATTTAAATTTCCTATTTTGATGTACCATCCATTAGACATTTATAAATGCAATTGCTGTTTTAAGTGATGTAGCTGCCTCACTCAAGAATATGAGATGTTTTTGAAGCATTGTCTGAATGTAATGCCTAAATAAATTTAAAATACTTAGAAATCGTGATGTGGTATATATATAGTGCTGCTTTAAGATCTAAAATTGTCATTATTTCAGAGCTTTGTAAATTTAAAACTAGGACCATTCTTGTCCAGATAATTTAATACACTAAAAATAAAATGTGTCCGTTTTAAATAAACTTAGGTTTTGTCTCATCTTTCATTTCCAGAGTTTTTAAAAGGTTATATCAGGTATTATGGAAGTCTTGGTGATCTTGAACAAAGTTATCCTGTTAGTGTTCTGCTTTAATTTCTTAAGAGTAGGGTAGGCAAACATATGGACCTCGCAGCAACTTGGATGGATTTAGAGTCTATCATACTTAGTGATCTATCACAGAAACCAAGAACAGATAAGCAGACCATGATCATTTACCATAATACTATAAGAAAGGGATTGGCAGGATTGGGGGACTGCCAGGGGTGTGAGGGGGGCACACTTTATCAATAAGGGCACCTGATCTCAAACCAGGCAAAGTGGGGACCAAAGGGAGGCCCAAACTTTACCTGTACGATGACCACTTGTATACCTAATTCTGAATTGTACCCCATATCTTTAAAAAGAAAAAAAGCAGGAAAAATAAAAATAAAGGCAGTAGTTTTGGGGTTTTTTTTAAAGGATAAGTTAGGGTTATATCCAAATACCGAAGAGCCCTTCAGTCTGAAGTCTATATATTAAACTTTCCTATTGGACCCTTTTCTGGAGAATATTAATTTTATGTAAACAATACCTGAGGGGTTTGCAGGCAACATAATTAATTCTGGCAACATAATTCGTTCTCTAAAGCTATCAGATTGTATTTGTGAAAGCACTTCTGAAGCATTTTAAACAAGCGGATACAGCTCAGATTCATTGACTTCAGCATTTTATTTTTAATTTGTTTTCATAAAAGTGGCAAACTCTGACATTTTTAATACTATGTTTCCCTTCTTAGCTCAATGTTTTGGGCTGTTTCACATTTTAGAGGGAAGGGTACTTAAACACTTAAGATGTTTTCAAAACCAAAACATAAACCAATTACGAGTAAAGTGTGCTTACCAGACTGAGACTGGTTTGGACAAGATAGCAAAGCCCCATTCAATCTGTAGGGGACCTGCTTTATTTCAGAAGTAACCTTTTTCATTTTCTAAGTGTGGGAGCTCTGACTGGTATTGTGTTGACAAAACTACAGGAATACACTAAATCTTTGTTAATGCGCACTGTGTTGGCATAGGGTAACAGAATATATTATTAGTAGAAAGTGGATTCTAGAGTTTGACCTCCATTTGACTTCTTCCTCTGCCACTTGTTAAGGTGGGAGTAAGTAATTTAATCTCTGAGTTCCTTTTATTATCTGTGAAACGGGAATAATAATACTTGCCATGAGCTGAGCATGATGGTGTGTGCCTATAGTTTCAGATACTCAGGTGACTGCAGTAGGATGACGGTTTCGGCCTACAGAGAGAGACCCCATCTCTTAAATAAACAAGCAAACAAGTAAATAAAAACTTACCTCAGGCACTACTTAGGAGGATTAAATTTCAATCAAGTCTATAAAAACATAGATAAATATTGTTTCACTTGCTATTTCAGCTCTTGCTGTTGTTGTTTGGGGGTTGTTTTGCTTCGTTGCTGTTACTGTTTATGGAATGAACTGAGTACCCAATTTTTTCCAGCATTTAGGAAGCTGTATGCTCAATCAAAGGGAATGTGGTGCTAGACATGGTGGCTCACACCTGTAATCCCAGCACTTTGTGAGGCGGAGGTGGGAACATTGCCTGGGCCCAGGGGTTCAAGACCAGCCTGGGCAACTTGGCGAGACCTTGTCTCAACAATAAGTCAGAAAATTAGTGGTGTGTGCCTGTGGTTCCAGCTACTTGTAAGGCTGAGACGGAAGGATCGCCTAAGCCCAGCAGGTCGAGGCTGCGGTAGTCATGAGTGTACCATTGCACTCCAGCCTGGATGACAGAGTGAGACTCTGACTCAAAAAAAGGGAGGAGGGGGAGGATGTGGTAATGGCAGTGGAATTTTAATTGCATATTTATATTTTGAGATTCATAATCTGTGTATGTTCGCTTATCATGTGTGATTCTCTTTGTCAAATAAAATAAAAGTTAGCCCCCAAACATTGCTTTGAGAAATGTGGGAAAAGAAGACATAGCAAAGAAACCTAGAAAGATGCTATTGGCTGGAGCAGAAGTATATAAACAGCCTTGAAAAGGTGAGATTTCTAACTGGTTTTTTAAAAAAAATCTCTGATGACGGAGGCAGCATGGCCTAATGTAGAAGTTAAAGGTTTCACCATCAAATAACGAGCTCTCAGCTTAACAGTGACTGTGAATTCCTTTCATGTCTCATTTCACCTCTGATCTTCCATTTTATCATGTGAAGACTACTCCTTCCAGGACCTAGCCAGTAACTGAGGGCTAAAACTGGCAGCCACTGTTACTGTTCTTACTGTTGCTAACTTTTGATTATATGCAGCTCCCTGACTTTACATAAGACGCCAGATACATTTATATCTAACAAGTAGCCACGGTTAGGCACTTGCTGCTTCTCTCTGATTCCATCCTCCCACCTTTCCTGTTTGCCAGTCCTCGCTTCAGCGTAGTCGAGTAGGCGAGGATTTTCCCACCAGGTCAGCTTCAACCTGCTCTGGGCCTGGAGAAGGAAACTTGGAAGAAAGTTGTAAACAGGTAGATTGAAAACTGTGTACTAATTTCAAGCAATATACTTCACTGTTTGCGTCTTAGATTATTAATACCAGCTACCCCTGTGAAGACGCTGGGAGGGTTTTGAAGAACCCTAAAATTAATATAATGCTATGTGAGCATGTGTATGTGCACACACCTCTGTCCGCATTTGTGTTGTGGTGTGTTTTATAACTAACTACCAGTGGAACATCCATGTTGAGTGCAGACAGCTAGCATTTTTTTTCTTTTCTTTTCCTTTTTTTCTTGACTTGGAGTCTCACTTCATCGCCCAGGCTGGAGTGCAGTGACATGCTCACAGCCACCCCAGCATCAACTTGCTGGATTCCAGTGATCCTTCCACCTTAGCCTTCTAAGTAGCCAGAACTACAGGCATGTGCTACTACACCTGGCTAATTTTTAAAAATTTTTTATTGTAGAAGCTAGGTCTCGCCAAGTTGCCTGGGCTGGTTTCAAACCTGCAGACTCAGGCAATCCACTCACCTCGGCCTCCCAAAGTGCTGGGATTACAGGCTGAGCCACTGAGCCCGGCTGCATATTTTAATGGAATGACAAGGAAAGATACTAGACTGGGCACATGAGCCTGTAGTCCCAACTACTTGAGAGGCTGAGGCTGGAGGATCGCTGGAGCCCAGGAGTTAAGAGCCTGCAGTACACTATAGCTTGTGAATAGCCAATGCACTCCAGCCTGGGTAACATAGCAAGACTCCATCTCTTAAAAAATTTTTTTTGCACACTCAAATAATAGTTTCTACCCATTTCTAGAAATTTGATCTCATTAAAAAAAGCTTTTACTTTGGAAGCCACTTTAAGCTATAAAGTTTATAATTTGCTTCTTGAAAAACCTCAAATTAATTTGTGACATTAGATAAAATATTCGGGAAAGAAATATGGTCTCCTAAATACAGTGGCTCATTTCACATAAAAATATACTATTCAAGAACATAGTGATACATTATATTTGTTTGTTGGTTTTTTGAGTTGGCGTCTCACTCTGTCACCTGGACGGGAGTGCAGTGGCACGATCACAACTCACCGCAGCCTCAGATCCCTGGGCTCAAATGTTCCTCCCACCTCAGCTTCCCAAGTAGCTAGATCTACAAGCACACACCACCAAGCCAGCTAATTTTTTTTATTTTGTGTAGAGATAAGGCTTCCCTGTATTGCCCATGCTGGTCTCGAGCTCTTGGGCTTAGGCAGTCCTCCCACCCCAAGTGCTAGCCCCCCAAAGTGCTGGGATTACAGGCATGAGCCGCCACAGCTGACCTAATGATAGATTTTATAACTTTCAGATGTCATTTTCAGTCAGCAGAAATCTAAGTACCTATACTTTTTAATTAAATTGGTTACATTTTTGTGGTTTTCCTGCTAAATTTACTCCGATCTTCTTTTTTTCTTTTTGTAGTACCGTTTGTTTGCATGTGGTTTTTTTTTTCCTAACATCTTAATAAAATGTTTCTTTAAATGCATACGTTACTTTGCATGATTTTTGGTAATTGTTCTGTTATACAAATACACAAATCACCTTAACAGTACATTAAATTGGTGATGAAATAGGTTCTTTCAGATAATGGTTTATTAAAAATTCTCAATAATGAAATGTAGGAATTTCAGTACAATCAATAATACTGCTTTTTGCCCATGCTATAAAATTTTTGCCATGCTATAAAAGCCTTTGTGATTTAATTTGAGTCAAAAAGCTATTAATGACTATACTTGGAGATCAAGGCAAAGAAATAATGTGCTTCTGCCCAATGCTATGCTTAATGAATGATTTTGAAGTGTTAAAAAATGATTTTTGGCTGGGCACAGTGGCTCACGCCTATAATCCCAGCACTTTGGGAGGCTGAGGTGAGAGGATTGCCTGAGCCTATGGGTTCAAGACTATCCTGGGCAACTTGGCAAGACCTCATCTCTACAATAAATCAGAAAATTAGCAGGGCGTGGTGGCACGTACCTGTAGTTTTAACTGCTTGGAAGGCTGAGGCGGAAGGATCATCTGAGCTCAGCAGTTCAAGGCTGCGGTGACCATGAGCATGCCACTGCATTCCAGGCTGAGTGACAGAGTGAGACTCCAACTCAAAAAAATTTTTTAAAGTGATTTTTGGTTCTATAGAGAACATTATTCTATTGATACTTTTAAATTCATAGTTCTTATTTTTGCTTAAATACATTTGGATCTCTGGATTTTTTTCTCTTTTGTATGCACAGAATAGTAGTTTTATCTACACTGGATCTAGAATTAATGCTAACATTGTAAAAGCATTTAAATATTTTGTAATGTTTATGTTCAAAGGATTTCTCAACAAGCACATTTTTATGTAATATTCTGTATCATGGAAAAAATATTGTGAATATTTACTGCAGTCCTAAAAATTACAGTCTTTGGAAAGAATTTGTGCTTTTAGTAAAAATGAAAAAGAAATGATTGTATATACAGAAACAGTTTTAATAATTAATTTTCTCTTGCCCCTTAGAAATTAATAAGAAATGACAATTAGTATTGACTAAAATTTTTTGGCTTAGCTTTTGTAAATGAAAACCCTTGGAACGAATTCCTCGGTGCTGTCTGTTAAGCTCAGATTGTCTGCTGCTAAACCGACACCATCGAAAGCGTGTCATGCACTAGACCGGCCGAGTCTCACTTGGCCACTCTTGATGTATTGCTTTCCCTGCTTGCTGCTGCAGCCATACAAGCAGTCCTGCTGTAGTGAACTCAGCTATGAAGGGAAGTAGGACGCCTTCCAAAAGGCACAAGAGCAAGCGTTCCATTCATCCATATTCGGAGTCTGGTTTGCTTCCCAAAGTCTCTCTCCTCAATTCGTGGGTGTAAAAGTAGGAGTTTTTTTAGAGGTAGTGACACCATCTTTTTCTAGCATTTCTTGGTCAAGAGCAGTGAAATGAGGCAAAGTGGTTTCTCAAGATAGCCCAGCGGCAGCTTGTTTAGAAATGCATTTTTTCCAGGGTGCATTGGGAGCCCAGTCCCGTTCTGACTTATTAGAGTGGGATCAGTCTTAAGTGTTTTAATTACCTGTTTATCAGCTTCTTTCCTAGTGTCAGACAACAGAGGAAGAGTTCTAGGAATCTGTTGCTGTGGAGCCCTAAGGCCAGGGCACAAAAATGAAGTCAGGGCTTATTTTCCAGACTGAAGTCAGACTACTTATGATTGACATTATTTTCTCCAGATCTTTTTTAGCTTTGTGTTTTATGCCTGAAATACCCTCTGAGTAATGATTTATTTTACTTACTTGAAGTGTTTTTAAAAACAATTTTAATGACTGTTTTGACTAAGACATGCTATGTGCATTATGTAAATTGATCGTGGTTTCTTTTTCTAGGCAGCACAAATTGTGCTAATCTCTCTGTTTGAATTGAACACTCCTGAATTTACCATGTTACTTGGTGCCTTGCCAAAAACATTCCAGGACGGTGCCACCAAACTCCTGCATAACCACCTCAAGAACTCCAGCAGCACCAGTGTGGTAAGGGCTTTGGTCGCGACTGGTGCCTGTGTGCTGACTGTGACCTCTGCGTCTCCCCTCTCTAGAATCTGCCCTGGTAGAATCGCCAGCTTCCAGGTTGTCTCTTGGGAGATGTGGGTGTCCCAGAGGTGGAGGCCGTGACTTACCCTGCCTTATCCCCAGGGAATGAGTGGACCTGGTGTTTAGGTGTGGCCTCGTCCTTAGGTTAGGGTGTTCAGTCAGGTGCGTTTGTACTAGGTCATCAGTTGTCCTCATTCATTGAGTCGGTCTTATCTTTCAGTGCTATAAAGTTGAAGATTGCTCGGTTGCGTCCGTCGCTAACGCAGCCAGCATCGGTCATGACTCCAGTAATGCCTCTATGAACAGTTATCCATTTCTTATTTACTTGCATTTAAAATCGGCCTTATGATCTTGGAAAAAAAATTATTCCAAGCACGTTCAACCCACTTATTTACTTGTGGGTTCAGAAGAACAAGGGAGAAGTGGAACGATACTCTTTTTTGTTTGGTTGGTTTTTGAGTCAGGGTCTCACTCTGTAGCCCAGGCTGGAGTGTAGTGGCAGCCTCAACCTCCTGGGTTTATGCAATCCTGGACTACAGGCATGCACCACTAAGCCTGGCTGATTTTTAGATTATTTTGTAGAGTCGAAGCCTCGCTGTGCTGCAAAGTGAGGTCTTGAACTCCTGGGCTCAAGCAGTCCTCCTTCCTCAGCCTCCCAAAGTGCTGGGATTACCTGCATAAGCCACTGCACCCAGCCTAGAACTGTATTCTATATACGGCCCTTGCATAATGGTGTTTATTTTGCCTTTACACCAGGGCTCTCCAAGCAATACGATTGGCCGGACGCCCTCCCGACACACCAGCAGCAGGACCAGCCCTCTGACCTCACCAACCAACTGTTCCCATGGGGGCCTGTCTCCAAGGTAAGGTCACTTCCACAGAAGTAAAGAAATTAAAGTACCTCAATATCTGTGCAGCCTGTTTCTAGATTTTTAGAATAAACTTAACACCAAAAAGAGTATAGGCATCAGGAGGCCATAGGTAAGGGCTTTGGCCATAGGTTCTAGCCCTCATTCAAATGGTAACTGTGCAATCTTGGGCAAAGGCATTAACTTCTATGGTAAAGTTAATGGTCTGTACTGAATGTTCTCTGTGGTTCTTCTAGCTCTGAACACTCTGTAGTACCGTATAGATTTTAAAGTGAAAAGTTGCAGGGCCAGGCGTGGTGGTTCATGCCTATAATCCCAGCACTTTGAAAGGCCGAGGTGAGAGGATTGCCGGAGCCCGCGAGTTCGAGACCAGCCTGGGTAACTTGGCGTGACCTCATCTCTACAATAAACAAAACAAAAAAAAATTAGCCGGTCATGGTGGCGTGTTTCTGTAGTTCCAGCTACTTGGAAGGCTGAGGCAGAAGGATTGCCTAAGCTTAGCAGGTCGAAACTGCGGTGGCCGTGAGTATGCCACTGCCTTCCAGCCTGGATGGCAGAGTGAGACTCCAACTCAAAAAAAAAAAAAAAAAGAAAGAAAGAAAGAAAAGTTGCATTGAATACTGTTTTACTTAGAATCCATGTAGAAGTTCATTACTAATTCTGTAAGTGATAGGAGAACCTGAAAATATTTAGACATGTAAGTAAACACTTTATAGTCAGTCCACACCAAGTCTGGGTAACTTTCAAACCAAGTGGCCGTTTTAGGCATAGTTGATATCAAGTTTGAAGCAGAATATTGCTCTGCAGGCCTGTGTTTTACAATGTGGGAACTAAAATAGGATCAGCATTTTCAGACTTTTGTTGGGACCATACAAACACTGGCCTTATGAAAGTTAGGGCAGTGACTTAACAAGATAAAACACTTTGAGGATCTTTGGTTAATACTACACCATCTGATCAGAGCCTGTAGAAATCTGCATGGTGGCTTTAGAGACACCCTCACATGGGTTGGAAGTCACACATGGCCCCACTCAGAGTAGTGGCCCTCCAGACCCAAATTTTTAGGAAGGAGCCAGCATCTGGACCAGCTGTGTTTGTCTCCGAGAAGTCTAGATCTTTGGGGTCGCTAACAATGTAAACCAGAAGGCATTTGTCCTGAGGGTGGCTGACACCAAGACCTTAAAACGAAACAAAAATACTGCAAGTGTGCTACTTTTCCCTTTAGGCTACCTCTTTCAGAGAAAGCTATCAAAAAATAATTGCCTTCAAATTTAGATTTTTAAAATGATCCTTCCTTAACCACTGCAGTTCTCTCTAGTTCCTCAGTTGTCCTTCACATACTTTGGAACGTAACACATTTGTATTTTTCTCTTGATGAAAGAGTATTTTATGTACCTATGGTAGGTATCTTGCTATTTATACTGCCTTATGTTTGCTTCTCCAAATGTCTCCCTATATTTCAGGTAGGTAGAAGGAAGTAGAATGGATATTTTCAGACTTGGTGTGTGTTGTCATGGTTTCAGGAGGCAATTATAATTAGACAGTTGAGATCAGAAACTAATGAAAATATACCGAACTTTACCCAGATATGACTGAGGCTCATCCAACATTTTTTTTTTGTTTAGCGCTAACAGCAGTATCCAAAGAATATGATTTGTCTTAAGTGACCAGGGTTCAGTGGTGACAGTAAAATCATAAAATCTTTCCTGCTGGGGAAAACTTTATGGAAAACTTGAGCTCTCTGTAAATTGTTGCCTTTATCTCGAAGTAATTGATATTCCTGCAGCATGAATTGAAAAATCTGTTCCTCCATAATACACAGTTTATATGTCTTAGCTTTCATTTATAGCATTCCTTTAGGGTGGCACATTCTTTGGGTAAAAATACAACTGGTAGGTGCTGCTAGCATAAGCCATCAGCGCTAAGAGCTAGGTAGATATTAATCTTCATGCACCCTCAAGTCATTAAAAATATTATTTTTCCAGGTCACCATTCTTTCTTAATTGGCCTCCTCTTAATTTGTACTTTTAGGATTAAAGATCAATGGAAGAAAGGAAGATATTTATTTCTATTTCTTTAAAAAAGAAAAAGAAAAGAAATCTCATTTAGTGTATAAATAACCAGATGGCTTTAGCCAACTTGAGATCACAGGAAAAATGATTTTTCTCACTATTAAAACTGTCCAGGAGTGGGAAAAACTGCCTCACATCATCATGTCACTAGAAATATTCAATTAGGCTATATACTTTCTAACAGGAAAATTATAAAAGAAACGGATTCTTGTGCTAAATAGGAGAATCAACTGAGCTACCTCATTCTAAGGGGATGGTAGACAGTCTTCAGTATATAACCTCAGGTATTTTTCTGAGCAGTGCTCTTGAAACATTGATTTTCTGTGACCTGCTGTTCTTTTGAATGATCGTAATCATACAGTGTTAGCTTTTTATTCTTAAGGGGCAAGCTATTAGCAATTATTGTTGTCATTCTAATGCTGAGTACGAAATGAACTAGATGTTGTTAGTTTTTTTTAATAGCCCCAAAGTTCAATACTTGGATCATTGTGATAATAAAGAACTAATCTAATATGATGAATAAAACTAAAACAAGCAATAAAAAAATATTACTAGTGAAGAAATCATTTTTATCTACCCAGTAGTATTAGAGATGCCATAGATAATTGGTTAAACTTTTGTAAAACATTCCATTAACCATCATTTCTGTGTGAGAGAATTGCTGCCTGTTACCAACTAATACTAAGTAATATTTACTTGAGATTTATGAGCTAAGATCTTTCGTTATTAAACACATATTTTATCCGATGTGATTTTATGGTAAATTGAAAACAGAGTTGCAGAGGGCTTCAGAAATTGAAGTCCATTTCCTCTAAGAAAAAAATAGTGCCTGGTGGTCCTTGCTCCAGTCTGCTGTATGTTCCTGGCAAACATGTAATAGAACAGGATGACACGACATAAATCGGCTCCGTGTCCCCTAGCAATAGGAAGTAACTTCAGGTAGAGGTTACGTTCCTCTGGTCAGGGGACCAAGACTATCAGTAGAGTCAAGACGGAGATTAATGGGGAGACCCTGCCCCCCCACCCCGGTCAGCAGACCCAGGCCTGAGGTATTGCCCGTATTCCTGTCATGCCCCACCCCCATGCCAGCATATGGCCTGGAGAAGGCCTCTGTGGCACAGGGACCCCACATTTCATGCCTTAACTTCTTTGCCGGATGGGGCCCCTGGCTGCCCCTGGAGGAGAGGGTGCAGGGCTCCTGCTGTGAAGGCACTGCTGGCGGTAGGCAGGGCTGCTCCGTAGGTGCCTGTCTCTGGTGTCTCTGGTGCCAAGACCCCGCCCATGGTCTTGCCCCGCTCCCCCCTTGCCCAATCTGTCTCCTCCATCCTTTTGGATCACAGCAGTTGCTTGAACTTTCCTGTGAAGCCTCTGCAAGCCCAAGTCACCCAGTGACATTTGTGAAGTGCAGACAGATAACCATGTTGCCAGACGAGTTACAATTCTCACTAAGTGATATGAGCATGGGAATTCGACCTTTTTTTTTTTTTGGTTCCCCTACTCTTTTTTTTTTTTTTTGAGTTGTTGTCACCCAGACTGGAGTGCAGTAACACACTCTCGGTTACCGCAGCCTCGACCTGCTGGGCTCAGGCGATCCTTCCACCTCAGCCTTCCTAGAAGCTGGAACTACAGGCACGTGCTACCATGCATGGCTAATTTGTTGATTTATTGTAGAGATGAGGTCTCGCCAAGTTGTCCAGGCTGATCTCAAACCAGTGGGCTCAGGCAATCCTCTCACCTTGGCCTCCCAAAGTGCTGGGGTTATAGGTGTGAGCCACTGTGCCCAGCCAGTTCCCTTACTCCTAGCTGGCCGTTTGAGATTTAACACCCTAGTCCCATAGTGGTACTACTGTTCTTTCAGAAGGAAGTTAATATTGGCAGTTTCTGAACTCCATTTTAGTGGATCCAGCCTCAGAGAGCTCACTGTCCCACACTGCAAGTGCCCTGGTCAGAGTAGCACAGTCTGTGAGTCTTCCTGATGGAATCCCCCGGTTCCCGTTTGCATTGGAGTCTCATAATTCCTTCTTCAGTTCTTTCTAAAATAACTGATGAGTTATCTGAAACTGAACATCCGTGTGTTCTTACGTGTCGGTGCTTACTGTATCCTTCCCAATATAGGCAGACACACACCCTCACCCATACACACAATCTCACATATGGACACCCTTGGAAGCCAGTGTGATTGTAAATAGTAAACACATCCCGTGGTTGGGAGGGGAATGAATAAAACCATTTGATTGAGGACCGTATTGTAAAACAAAATTTGCTCTTTTTCTCTGTATGATGAAGTGCTAATTTTGCTTCGATTAATTTTGACAGAACTTTGCAAGGAAGGAGGAGACTCTAAGCCACTGAGAGTATAGTGCCTTTCTCCTCCCCTCCCCGTTGCCTTTGTGTTTCTCTCTCTGATTTTCCTCTTCTGATCACTGCAGTCGGTTATGGGGTTGGAGTGCCGATGGGCTCTCGAAGCACCCACCTCCCTTTTCTCAGCCTAACTCCATTCCCACCGCTCCCTCCCACAAGACTCTCAGGCGCTCTTACTCTCCCAGGTAACAAACTACCTGTTACACTTGTCTGAGGTGTCACAATATTATTGCATTTCCAAGGTCGTCTCAGGTCTTTTGGATAGCCTCTCAGCTGCCTCCAGGTTGGTCTCTGCCTTGGCTGAGCCTCGCAAGAGAAGAGCCTTGGTAAGAAGCGTCAGCAGGTGCATGATCTTTGCCGAACTCACAAGTATGGCTCCTGCCATGTCACAGGCACAGATGACCCGTTGGTCACCTGACCATACTCATCACCATCTCTGTGGTTCATTGTGGGCATTTCAGCTCAGGGCAGGGGTCAGCTCCCAGAAGGAGCTCAGGAGGTGCCGTGAGGCCAGGGTAGTGAGGGTAAGCAGTTTTCTTAGCGTGCTTCTCAGGTCACAAGGAACTGCACATGTGGCTGGTTTCTTCCTTAGTATATTGTCACGTGAGGATGGTCTGCCACACAAGTCCGGAAAGGAAGCCCAAGAGGAGGAATCACAGTCACATCTTACACTATCACATCCCTACCTCTAGAAAGGAGTGTCATTCACTTCACAAGCCCCTGCAGTTGGCGCTAAGTGAAGCTCTCAGACCCTGGTTGAATGTGCCAGTGAGTCTAGAAGAAGGAATGGGCTCCCCTCAGTTGCTGAGACAGATTGGTAAACCTGCGGTATGAAGAAGGGGCCACATAGTACTGCGATGTGTATGTCAGGGTCTCTTGTGTGTGCTTTGTATAAGGTCCAAAGATCGGAGAACCCTTTCCCTAGAAACCTGTTAGAGCTTGGGGCTTTCCAGCTGTCAGTGTGCTTTGTAAGATGAGTTTGTATCCTCTGTGATAGAACAAGGGTTAAAAAAGAAATAGTTTGTTACTTTTGAAATGCTTCATGGATAGCTTTTATATGGATTTGCACTCCTGCTTTTATATTTATCAACACAGTGAAACACTAGTCAACAAATCAGCTAGATATTTTAACATCTTTCTTTTAAAGCTCTTGGAGATCTGAAAGTAACTTCTAAAGCATAAAGAGAGCACTGGGATAAATGTTAGGACATACAGGGTTAGGGAAAGCAGACAAGGAAATGGCTGCTGTCTGTAATGTTAACAAAGCATGTCACTACTTATTTTTGGAAGGTTAGCTGTGCTCCCAATATACTGACCTGAGCGCCCTTAGGGACATTAAGCTTTACTCTCAGCCAGCTGTCAGGACTGCCCCTCCAAAGGACCTTCCGTTCCTGGAATCATCTTTCACATATGCACATAGTGATGTAAGACGGGACCCAAAAAAACTAGAATTTATTTATAAAAAATTGTGTATTTATTCTTCGTGTTTAAAAACTTCAGTCACCTTCCAAGTACTCTCCGTTTGATGCAATACACCTATAGAGATGCTTTTCCCACTGCTCAGAACAGTTCTTAAACTCATCAATTTTGATGCTTTTTAGTGCTTCTACCATTTTTTGTTTCACTTTTTCCACATCAGCAAAACGTTTCCCTTTGAGGACTCTTTTCATCCAGGGAAACAAAGAAAAGTCACTTAAGGTGAGATCAGTTAAATAGGGAGGGTGAGGCACAGGAATTATGACGTTTTTGGTTAAAACCCACTGAACACTCAGCATGGCATGGACAGTTTCACTGTCATGGTGAAAGAACCAGTCAGTCACCTATTTACCACAACTTGGGACATTTCTTCCGTAAATCGTGAGGCAGCCCCAAAACTTCCAGATAAAAACTTCAGTTGACTGATCTGGAGCAACAAATTCTGAATGTACGACAAGGGACCCGCCCTCCAAAAATAATTCCAGTTTTTTTGGGTTCCCCCTCGTATATGCCGATTTAATTCATTAGTAAATACTTATACTTTGGTTGAGCATTGGAGGGAGACATAGTTGAATAGAGACATATCTAGAAAGCTATTGGCTACATAAAACTAAGAGGGAATCTATGTCTGTCTCTTTGTCCTGTGCCAAAATCCTCTTAATTTCATGACAAGGAATGAGTAATCGTATTCCATACTTGGCATTCTTTCCCTACACAATGACAAAGAAGAAAACTTCAGAAGGCATTCTTCCTCTTTCCGGTTTCTCTCTTGGAGACCTATTCCCATGCTCCTTTCTACTGAGGATATGTGTCCGTTAGAGGGCAAGCCCAGGGCTGAATCGAGCTTTGGTGTTGGGTGACATGGCCTGACCTCAGGTCAGTGACTGTTGCCTGAATGAGGAACTCTTCCTGATCTGAAGAATCCTGGGGAAGCCCTTCTGGGGTCTAATCAGAGTGTTTACAGGTGACCAGAGCCTGACCTTTAACCCAAAGGGTTATGTCCTGGGTTGTCTGAACTGAAACAAGACAGCCTGTGGGGCAGAGAGCAGACTGAGGTTTACCTAAGTCTCTTTTCAGTCAGCTTTTGAGGCTGTCCTGCTGCTTCCTGAAACATTGCTAGTGAGAACGCAGTGTCTACCCCTCCCTGATGATGGCACTCATGGGAAGTTCGTTTTTCTTTATGAAGTGAGGACCTAACAGGTATTGATTTTAAAAAAGACAAATCAAGCCAGAGCTGAAAATAACAAAGACCGTTACATCGTCTGTTTCCTGCTAGAGGAAAGCAGTTATGTCTCTCACCTGGAGCTCACAGTTTTAGTTTCATACCAAGGAGATACTTCAAATCTCAAGCCAGTGAGTCCAAAAGTAGACACCTCACATTGTACTCGGTCATGCCCATGGTGTTCCTGAATTGGAATTTATTCATTGAAAGTGAGAAGGAGGAACATTACCTGGCAGAATCCTTTATGTTATTTTAAAAAGAGGCTATTGTAATGATAAAGTTATATTTATCATAATTTATGAAATGAACAGAAATGAAATATTTTAAGAAAGTTCAGGTGAAAAGTAACGAGATGAATTACCTGACAGCTAACATTATCTTCTGAAGCGACATATGGAAAATAATATTGTGACATCCCTTAAAAACCCCGAACGTTCCGCCAGATTTCCTCTTGTTCATCCCATCATGCTTTCAGTTTTTGTTTTTTTTCTTTTGCATGGGCTATGCTATTGTTTTTGGTTGCTGTGATTTAAAGTATTTTAAGACTTTTTTTTACATCTTGTGACTATATTTTTTGTTTGAGTCATAATACTTAATCTTTACATGTGAAAAACAGTGTACTGGCCAGATGTATAAATGCCCTTGTTCGTACATAAGCTAGTAATGTGATGTTCTAGGAAGGGGAGCAGGGAAAGGAAGCCTCTGCGGCCTCAGTTGTGCTTTCTTCACTTCCCAGGGGTGTTGCCTCGTACACAGACAGCCTGGCTGTGAACGTAGAGGGGTTGAGATCTTGGATTCTGTTCAGGTTTTTTATTCTGCCTCCTGTCGTTATGTACTTGGAATTTCAGCTGTAAACGTGTTCAAAGGTTCACATTTCTTTTCATTTGATGCCAGAGTCAATCTTTGAGTTGGCGTACATTTTTGTGAGCCCTCCAGATATAGTCGGGGTGTATTTCCTTCCATTCATCAGAAAATATGGATTCTATCTGGGCCATTTTTGCAGTTTTAGGCAAATAGCTTCCATCTCTGAGAGTTGAGTTCAGCTCTTGTGCTCTAGCAGAACATACTAGCACCAGCCTTAAAAAACACGTGGATCATTGCAGCCTCGGACCTGTAGAGCTCTGAATACTCCACATGAGACCTCTCCAAATCTTGTCTTGCTCATCTGCCCAAGGTAAATGGGGAGGGGCTTAGTAAACATCATTTATGTTTATGTTACAGGAAACTTACTTCTTTGAGAATGTATAGGGTCGTTGTGTTGCCCTTAGGAAGGGTTCCCACCAGTTAGTACCTAGTTTCTTTATTCATTACTTCAAAGAACAGGAAGGTCGCTTTTCTTTAGTCCTTAATAATGTTGCATACTTATTTATATACAGCCGAGGATTCTTTGGGTGTCCCTAGCTATCTTTCGTATAGCTCAGGCCTTTTTGGAAGTTAGACGGACTCATCTGATCTTAATTCTTGAGTACTTTTGTGAAACGGGACATTTAAACTAAGATTTTTCTGTTTGCCCTTGGTTGACAGTTGCTCCATGTTTTGCTTGCTTTATGCTGGTATACTATCCTGTGGTTTTCTTTTATATTCTCAGTGAAAGGAAGTGATGGTTTTTGTTCTCAGGATTCTCTCTGTTCAGGGGATTTCTCAGACATCTAAAGAGCACTTGTTGACACACTGCAGTACACCAAAAAGGTTTGTTTAGCTTTACTGCTTCATTTCATGTTTTGTTATGCTCAGTGTCTAAAAAGACAGCAAGTGACATCACTTTTCTATGAGGGACAGATATTTCTTCTAAAAGGGTTTTTAGATATTCATCCAAGAATGTGACTTTTTATAAAATCTGCTTGTATTGCAAAACTCTACATAGAAGCATCTGGAAGAATCTGATATTCACAGCAATCTCCTGTGATGTTAGAGGACTACAAGTTAGACTTTCAGGAGCCCATTGGGAGGGTGGATCTGACTTTGAGTCATAGCGTTGCTGTTGTCGTTGTTGTTAATAGAGTTTTTTTAGTTTTCCGAACTGAATACTGGGTGGCATAGCCCAGTCTTGTGAGGTCATTTGCCTTCCTCCTCTAAAATTTTTTTGTGGTACTCGCTTTACTCCCAGCTGCCCTTCCCCTTAAGTTTGTACATTTGAGACCAGTAACAATGAAAATACTTTTTTCCGTTTTCAAGATAAAGTTATTTTTCCACTTTCATTACCTCGTGCATCCAGTCACCAGTTGTCACTCTTTGCTTTCTTGCATTCTCGTGGTTATTGTTGTTTCCCACTGGTTCTGATTGAGTGCTAATGGAATGTGCTTGGCAGATATGACAAAGAAGATGTGTAACTGTCCAATGGTGGAACTCTAACCAAAGGTGTCTCCTTTTCATTCCAAATCACCGAAAGAAACAAAACTATAATTATGTCTTAGACCTCTGTAAATTACTAGAGTAACTTATACCCATGTCTCAAATGTATGCATGTACCTCAATTTAAGAAATAAAATATTTTTTATCTTTAGCATGCTGGACTATGATACAGAAAACCTGAACTCTGAAGAAATCTATAGTTCTCTGCGTGGAGTTACAGAAGCCATTGAAAAGTTTAGTTTTCGAAGCCAAGAGGATCTGAATGAGTCAATCAAACGAGATGGCAAAAAGGACTGTGATATTGTAAGTATTCCCAGGCTAAAAGAGAACTGTATATCAATTAAATGACAGATGCTGACTCTTCTGAACACTGACCACCATGGTTACTAAGCTTCGTCATTATTTTTATCCTGCTTTACAATAGGTTTTTTCTTTTATTTTTAGTTGGCATGTAGTAATTATACATATTTGTGGTACAGAGTAGTGTTTTAATACATGTATGCAGTGTATAATGATCAAATCAGGGTAATTAGCATATTTGTCACCTCACCTCATTTATCATTTCTTTGTGCCGGGAACTTTCAAAATTCTGTCTTCTAGCTTCTTGGAAATACACAGTAAAAACTATATTTACCAGGGCCGGGCTCGGTGGCTCAGCTTGCAATCCCAGCACTTTGGGAGGCCTAGGCAAGTGGATTGCCAGAGCTCACGGGTTCGAGACCAGCACAGGCAACTTGGCGAGATCTCGTCTCTACCATAAATAAAAAATTAGCCAGGCATGGTAGCACATGCCTGGAGTTCCAGCTACTTGGAAGTCTGAGGCAGAAGGATCGCCGGAGCCCAGCAGGTCGACGCTGGGGTGGCTGTGAGCGTGCCACTGCACTCCAGCCTGGGCAGCAGAGTGAGACTCCAACTCAAAAAAACCCAAAAAACTCTATTTACCCTACTGTGCTATAGAGCACTAGAACTTATTTCTCCTACAACTGTAGTTTTATCTTCATTAACCAACCTCTCCCACTCCCCACTTTTTCTGGCCTCTGGTAACCACAATTCTACTCTCTACTTCTATGAGCTCAGCTATTTTTATTTACCATGTATGAGAACACGCAGTATTTTGTCTTTCTGTTCCTGACATCACTTAACATAATGTCCTCCAAGCTCGTCTATGTTGCAGTGAATTATAGGATCTTAATTCTTTTTTATGACTGAATAGTATTCCATTGTATATATGCAACATATATTCTTTATCCATTCATCCATTGATGGATACTTAGCTTGATTCCATAGCTTAGCTGTTGTGAATAATGCAGTGAATATAGGGATGTAAATATCTCTTATATGCTGATTTCATTTTTTTTTAATTGTAGTCTCACTCTGTCTCCCAGGCTGGAGTACAGTAGCACACTCATAGCTACCACAGCCTTGACCTGCTGGGCTCAGGTGATCCTTCCACCTCTGCCTTCCAAGAAACTGGAATTACAGACACGCACCACCACACCTGGCTAATTTTTTGATTTGTTGTAAAGATGAGGTCTCTCCAAGCTGCCCAGGCTGGTTTTGAACCCCTGGGCTCACGCAGTCCTCTCGTCTCTGCCTCCTAAAGTGTTGGGATTGCAGGCGTGAGCCACCGTGCCTAGTTCATTTTCTTTGGATATATACCCAGCAGTGAGATTAACTGAATCATATGGTAGTAGTATTTTTAGTTTTTTGAGAAACCATACTGCTGTCCATAATACAGGACTAATTTACATACTCACCAACAGTGTAAAAATTCCATCTCTCCTCATCTTTGTCATCATTTGTTATCTTTCTGTCTTTTTTTAAATTGTAGCCATAAAATAGTATGATTTTAAGAGATGCAAGGCAATTTTACAAAATTTGAAAAGAATAATCCTCAGATGTCTTTGTGAAGGATGGTAAATGTCTTTTCTCCTCAGTCTGCTTTTGTTTGTCCTGGGCATGGTTTTGTTCCTACGATGTGATACAAATGGTGATCCTGAACCAGACACCGGTGTGTCTCTCTTGGAACTCCAGTCTCAGGGAAGAAGCAGGCAGACGAGCGCAAGGTGGTAGTGTGGAGGGCTGTGGTCAGGGCTCAGCATCCAGACCTGCCGGCCAGCCTTGGTGCCCGGGAAGGATGTGCAGGAGAGGTGCTGTCACCCCCTGAGCTGAAGCACGAAGGTCCGGAGAAACTTGCCGTGTCAAGGAGGAGGGTCGCAGTCGGAGGGGGGCCGGTGTGAAGGCTGAGAGATGGGTGCAGGCGTGGTGCGAGTTTCATTCGGGGAGGCTGGAGAGGAGAGGACGGGAGGACCGTGGGGGGGGGCGAGGCCCAGAGCAGAGCCACAGGGGCTGGCGCAGGGAGGGCACCCGCATCAGGCGGGTTCCCAGACGATGCCTCGACTTCGCCTTGGAGATGCCGGAGAGTCTCTGAAGGACGGGTGAGCAGGGAAGTGTCATGGCCACACTTACATTTTGGGAGACTGCTGTCAGTCCGGGAGGGAGAATAATTCTGGAGAAAGTGTGGTTGAACAGAGCTTGTGCAGAAACGGGAGAATCCGAGTCTCGTGGGCTGTTGAGCAGATGCTGATGCGAGACCATGAAGTGATACGCTAGAAAGAGAAAAGGTGCTTGATGACCTCGTTGGGACGTAGCGAATTCCGCTTTGAATGTATGTGAATTGCAGGACTTGGGAAACCTCCAAGCAAACGTCCGTCAGGTCTTTGGCTGTCCCAGTCTGGAGTTTCAGGTAGCAGTTTAGGCTGAAGATCGATTTGAGAGGCACTGATTAGCTGTTTGATGGTAACTAGAGAAAAAAGAGTGAAATGACCAGGGAAGGGGTGAGGACAGCATTTTAAGGAGCATCAGCACTGAGGGAAGGACAAGCTAGCGAGGGCAGGAGGGAACCCGCCTAGTGTGGTGTCGTGGACGTTGAGGGAAACTGTTTCGGGAAGGGCGTTCTCACGAAAGGGGCCAAGCTGCACAGAGGTGGCAGGCCAGCTGTGCAGTGAAAGGGCTTCACTGGATTTTTGGTTTATTACCTGCATTAAATATTCCATGTTGACCTGTTATATACAAAGTATACATTGACCTTGCCAGTGATCTAGTGTAAAGTCAAGACCATTCCTTCAAGAATGGGCTCACTGTTTGGGCTTCCATGTTTTTCTTCTTTAATAAACTTTATACAGATTTACAGTTTTCACTTTCCAAATTTCGGAGGCGGGCACAGGTGGAGTAGAAGTGAGCATGGAAGAAGTGGGAAGGTTAAAGATTTACTATCTCAGCCACTGGTTACCACATTTTTAGCCAAAAGCTGAGGTAGATATAAAACTGAATTAAATGTGAAAAACTCAGGAGCCAGCTGGACAAGGAGACATTGTCTAGCAGGAAAGAAGCCTAGCCGGATACGGTGGCTCACGCCTATAATCCCAGCACTTCGAGAGGCTGAGGTGAGAGGATTGCCTGAGCCCACAGGTTCGAGAACAGCCTAGAAAACTTGGCAAGACCTCACCTCTACAATAAATCAAAAAATTATCTGGGCATGGTGGCATATATATTTTTTCAGCTACTTGGAAGGCTGAGGCGGAAGGATTGCAGGAGCCCAGCAGGTCAGTGCTGGGGTGGCTGTGAGTGTGCCACTGCACTCCAGCCTGGGCAACAGTGTAAGGCTCCAATTAAAAAAAAAAAAGCAAGTAGAGAGAGTGATATGATTACACGTGATGGTTACACTAACTTTATTCCCGTAAGAAATGCTTGAACAATGAGGAAATCAAAATATAAGCTGGTATGTACTCCAGGATTCCTGTTGGGTAAAATCTGCACGCAGGTTCAGACTGGAGTAGTAATAGCAAGCTAACAAAGGAATATTTCGTTGTTAAAGGTGATTAGAATTGGGATAATTTAACTTTATTTTTTAGTGTCTGAAGTTTTAACAACTCTTCTTTTATAAATGATTTTTGTTACAATAGTAATATATTTTAAAAGTTACAAAGAGAAAAATTAAACTCATCCATGAATTTTCTTTCACCCAGAGAAAACCCATTGTTTCGATTTACACCTTTTCAGTCTTAATTTGTTTATATTATATTCTTTTTTACATCTTAATTAAATTGACATTAAATCTTATTTGTGAGTATTAAAACCAAATGCGTCTCAGCACTTTCACCAGGTATATATTCAAAATACATGGAAGCAGGGATTTGAACAAGTAATTGTTGACCACTGTACACATTATTATCAAGAACCAAAAGGTGGAAACAGGCCACATGTCCATCAGCAGATGAACACACAAAATATGGTATATACATTCAGTGTGGACTATTACTCAGCTTTAAAAAGGGAAAAAGTCTGATGCCTGCTACAACCTGGATGAACCTTGAAAATATTAAGCCATGTGAAGTAAGCCACTCATAAAAGGGCAAATATTGTGTGATTTTGTTTATGTGAGATACCTATCATTAACAAATTCACAAAGACAGAGGCATAATACAAGTTACCTGGGGGTGGAGGAAGAAAGGATGAGTTATTATAGGTGCGGAGCTTTTATCGAGGACGATGGGAAAGTTTTGGGTGTACATAGTGGTGATGGTTACACAACATGTGAATATATTTAATGTCCCTGAATTGAACACTTAGAAATGATATGTTGCACCTATTTTTCCATAGCTGGATTAAAACGTGCGTGTGTAAGCAGGAGGTAGGGGCCGCGTGTCTTGTCACCAGCACAAGCAGAAACGTTTCCAGGGGAACCCATCGTGTTCTGGCTGCCCAGAAGCGTTTTCCACCATCGTTCTGCAGACACGTGCTGAAATGAGGAAACACAGTGTCCTGCCTATTGCCAGCAGCCAGCCCACATTTGCTAGGTCCCAGTACCCCTGCAAAAGGAACTGGGCTGCCCCGTGTACTCAGAGGAGAGGACCCCGAGAATGAAGGGGATCATGACCGTGGCACAGGGGCCAGTCAGAGAACCATGTGTTTGATTTGTTGAAGACAATCAAAATATACTAGGGAACACACAGTCTGGGCGTGGTGGCTTACACCTGTAATGCCAACACATTGGGAGGCTGAGGCTGGAGGATTGCTTGAGCCCAGGAGTTCAAGACCAGCCTGGGCAACATAGTGAGACCTCATCTCTACCAAAAAAATTAGCCATGCGTGATGTCACACACCTCTAGTCCCAGCAGCTGGGGTGGCTAAGACAGAAAGATTGCCTGAGCCCAGGAGTTCAGGCTATGGTGAGCCAGGATCATGCCACTGCACTCCAACCTGGGTGACAGAGTAAAGACCTTGACTCAGAAAAAGGAACATACCAGGGAAAAAACAAAACTCAGAAAATACTAAAGCCCTATTCTTTGACCCAGCATAAAGAAGAGCTCTGAGTGAGAAATATCTGAAGCATAACCTGCCGAGGAGGTCTGAGCTCTCTGTGGGAGATGATACGGCACTGTCCGGCTGACCCCTGGGCAGGAATAAATGCGGCACAAGGAGCAGATTCAGGATGGCGGAAGCGCTTCAGACCTTGTGAGGGCAGTTGCAGGAGCCTCTCGCCATGGGTGTTGTCAGGGCCTCTGTGAGAAAGCCCTTGTTAGGAGTGGAAAGCGCCAGGCTGCAGTTCTGGTCCAGCAGAGTCCTCGAGAGCAGGGTGTGAGGTGATCAGGGGCTCTTCCTTCTCGGGGACTCTCAGAAGTTCATGGTGTTCATCTCTCAGAAAATGTGTGAGTAAAACGAATCACCACATTACGAAGTAAAGCTCTCTTGAAGTGTAAACTGAAGAGTAAATAGGCACAAATCAGGCAGATTCTGTTCCTTCTGTGGTAGCCCACGAGTTTGGTATTTACAGACTGGGAGGCTAGTCGCTGTTCTTTGATCAGTGGCTAGATTTCCCGTGGAACTCTCTGGGCCTCCTCATATTTCTGAGCACTAAAAGGAAAAGCCCGGTGACAGTCCCAGAAGGGACCTGACAGTGTGTGCTGTGCTCCAGGTGTCCCGCGATGGGGGCGCTGCCTCCCCCGCCACCGAGGGCCGAGGAGGCGGTGAAGTGGACGGGGGCAGGACGGCCCTGGACAACAAGACCTCCCTCCTCAACACCCAGCCTCCGCGTGCCTTCCCGGGGCCACGAGCACGAGACTACAGCCCGTACCCCTACGCAGACACCATCAACACCTACGACAAGACGGCCCTGAAGGAGGCTGTGTTCGACGACGACATGGAGCAGCTTCGGGACGGTTGGTCTCTCTCTGCTCGGTTGCCCCCGCCCTGAGTGCCCCATGTGCCTCCTGTCCTGTCTGGCCGGCTCTGGGCCTGCCAGGCAGATGGAGATGGAGGTGCTGGGTCTGTTCTGGTGGGTCGTTTGTTCAGGAACGACTCGTTGAGTGCCTGCTGTGTGCTTGGCATGGGGGACACCACAGGGAACAGAAGCACAGGCAGTCCCTGTCCTCTGGAGGCTAGTGGGGGGGCCGCCAGGAAGTAGGCAGTCACGCAGATGATGTGAGAGCGCTGCCCCTGCGGGGGTGAAGGAAGGCTCCCTCTGCCCTCTGAGAGACGTCTCTGAGGAACCGGGCGGGCGCGGCCGACCGTGGGAATGAGGGTGGGCATTGTAAAGGGCCTCCGACCCGCACCCCCAGTTCCACGAAGCACGGCTGAGATGCTTCCCTCCTCTCCCGCCAGCGTTTTGACTGGGTTTTCCCGGAGCTGGGCTGACCTGTGAACTGGAGGTGGGAGGGAGCAGGTCTGCCGAGCGCTGAGTGAAAACTCCTAAGACATGTGCTTGGTGCTGAGTAAGTGCTGTGTGTGTACATCGTCTAACTGAGACGGAGGGGATCGTTCCCCTTTTACAGACTAAGAAATGGGTTTGGAAAGGTCAAGCTATTTGCCCAAAATATGACATAGCTATCTAATATTTGTAAGATGGCGAAGAGTTGCTTTGTTTTTTTCTGATTCCTGTGTTAAGACCAGTGTCTGTCATTGAGTAACCAGCGAGTAAGGGTACTTTTGTCAGGAACTTCCTTTTTCACCTCACTGTCATGCTACACGTTTTGGTTTGTTTCAGTTGATAGTGCTTTCTAAAATGTAGATGTATCTATCTGTTTTGCTTCGAGCCTGTTTCATTTTTCAAATTGGAATAAAGAATTAAATTAAAACACTAAAGTTAGCGCTCTGAAGAGTTAACGTTCACTGAGGGCCTCCTGTGTGTCGTGAAGTTTCTCAGTTACCGGGGACCCAGAGGTAGAAGAGACACGGTTCCTGGACTCAGCCGAAGGCCTGTCAGGGGAGCGGACTTGGTGATCACACTAGCATGAGAAGGAGAGCTTGCTAGAGGCAGGGAGCAGGTTTACCGGGGTGCAGAGGAAAGAAAGTCATGCCCTCAGGGATCAGACAGTGGGGAGACGCTGCCGGAGAAGAGAAGTCCACGTGCTGTGGGAAAGCACACGTGGCCTCGAGGCCGAAGCATGAGGCCCAGGCTGCTGATTGAACTGGACTGCTGGTGGCTAGTGGGCAGCAGCTTATTGTGCCCAAGCAGCTGTCGACTGGCAGCAGGCCGTGGGTACAGCGTTTATGCGGCCAGCACTTCCTGGGGAAAGTGGGCTGTTTCTTTTCATTGCTTGTCGGATCGGTACATTGTTCGCCTTATCCGTGGATAAGAGCATCCACGGATGCTCTTGATCAAGGTAGAGTAGCGATTAGAATGTTGGCTACTCTTTATTCACCAGTGCCTACTAAAAGGCTTTAAGAGAAAGGTGGAGTGGTGGGGATTTCATTTCCGACAGCGTCCTCTACCATTTCGGACTTGTGTGTCTACTTCCCGATCTTAGAAGCTAGAGAAACGTGCGGATACACATTTCAGCAGTTCCTGATGACTTGTCCTATGTGTTCAAAGTTGAGTATTCACAGTGTCGGCTGTCCTGTGCCCTCTCCCCAGTGCCCATCGACCACTCAGACCTGGTGGCTGACCTCCTGAAGGAGCTGTCCAACCACAACGAGCGAGTGGAGGAGCGCAAGGGCGCCCTGCTGGAGCTGCTCAAGATCACGCGGGAAGACAGCCTGGGTGTCTGGGAGGAGCACTTCAAGACCATCCTGCTGCTGCTGCTGGAGACCCTGGGAGACAAAGACGTGAGGCCCCCTCGGCCTCCGCTGCCCCTTTCCAGGGGGTGGGGTCGCAGGGCCCTTTTCCTGCTGGGTTGGCTTCAGCTTGACTTTTTGGATTGTGCTTACTGTTTACGTAGAAACATTTATTTGGTCATGTTCCACATGTTTTCTGAGTACTTACTAGCAGGGTGATGTTTTTACCAGCAACAGGCTTCATCCTGGCTTAGGTGCAGGTTCTGCCTGTAACTGGGTTTGGAGCAATTGAGGGAAGCTTGTTCATCTAGTCACTTGAACGCAGAATTTCTTAAGCTTCCTTTGCACAGAGCATGGTCTTTTAGGATGCAGTATTGCTTGTGAGTGTCACTTTTGTCTCACATGTAATTGAGAAATAGAAACATTCATTTTTTTTTTGGAAGACCCTACTAAATGCTGCATTCCATGAAATTCCATCTTGGTTCTCCCCTAAATATGTTAATAGTCCCAGTAATCCTACTCGGTGAAGTGACAGGTTCCAGAACCGTGATTCTTGTATTATTAATTTTAAAGCAAAAAAGCCCTTGTCACCCTGGGACATTAGAATGTGAGACTCGTCATTTGTGACATGCCTGGTCTGTGATCCACACATGGCACTTAGCAGAAACTCCCAAAGAGGGGTGATCTAGTCAGAGTCCCGCGCTCTCCCATGTGCAACTGGGCCCTTCTGTGGAGACCGGAATGGATGTTGGGGATTGCTGGAATTAAGCTCCATCTCTACAATGGCTTTGTGTAAACTAGCAGAAACAAGGAAAAAGTGCTGTGGTGAGGAGAGAGAGGTGGGAATGGGAGGATTGCCAGGAGGTGACAGGCCACGCCCAGGGTCGCCCAGGGTCACACAGGGAGGAATTGCGTGGCGGCCAGGTGAGGGTAAGCCTGCTGCATGCCGTGGCAACTCAGATGGCTTTCTGGTGCTTCAGATTAATGATTTGGTTTAGAGATAAGTACAGGTAGAAGAATGGTAATAAAAGATTTGTTTTACTTTTCTTAAAACAAAGTATTGGCTACTGAAGCAGTTATGCCTGGTTGACTCTATCAGGAGATGAAGTGATGTCATGTAGAGGGCAGATAAGTGGTGTATTTGTGTGTGAATTGTACAGATGAGTGACAGAGAATCAGGATGTACTTGTTGGCTCTGTTTAGTATAAACTCCATTCTCTTTTATTGAGATTAGGAGTCTGTTTGGAATGGCTTTCCTCCAGATGCATGACTTTGGCCTTAAACAACTCAGGACTTGTAGAAACCTAGTGATCTCATCACATGGAAGGTCACACATAGCAACAGGCCTCCAGCTGTTCTTAGAGAGTTCACAGCCTTACGGGCCACGTTTATGAAATGTTTAGCCTGCTTCGCACGTGTCCTTTGGTACATTTTACAGGAGGCTAATTTGTAGGCCGAAGCCCCGGGAGATCTGGAAATCCTCGGGAGACTGATAGTGAATGTGGGTGTTTCATCCCCATTTGGTCTCAGGTACAAGGCTCATTCAAGAAGCCTTTGTCAGGTGCCTGTTAGGTGCTGAGTCCTGGGACTGTCACACTAAGACATAGTGCCTGCCCTCAGGGAGCTGGCTGACTGTGCCAAGTCAATGTCAAGATCATGACTGTATCATGGAGAGCCAGTGTCAAGTAAACTCCTGTGAGATGGCAAGGAACCCTGACACAGGTGCTCGGCCCTGCTGAACCCTGCTGACTAGTGTGTGCAGCCAAGTACTGTGTGTTGTTTGCTGATGTCTTCCTTTTCTCTGTTACTCCAGCATTCTATTCGAGCGCTAGCGTTGAGAGTTTTGCGGGAAATTCTGAGAAATCAGCCAGCAAGATTTAAAAACTATGCTGAGCTGACGATCATGAAGACACTGGAAGCCCACAAAGACTCCCACAAGGAGGTAAGTCAGACGGGTGATCAGGGGTGCTGAACAGGCGGGTCTGGAGGAACAGTTGAGGTGTGGGGAGAGAGCAGTTGGAATCGATGTGCAGCTTTAAAAGGAGCCCCTTCCTCGGAGCTCGGCCCATGTCAGAACACGAGTGGAATTCCATCACTGTCATCAGCATGGCTGAGCAGCCGCGCAGCCCCAGGGCGGGGCCATCTGTTCGGTTCCGGCTCCCTCTCCCTGTATCCAGGAGAGACGTTCCGTGGCCCAGCTTCCCAAAGTCGCTTCTGTAGAAAGGAGGGTGCTGCCACCTCCTGCTGACATTCAGCCTCTGGCAGTGGGTTATAGGAGGCGGAGACTAGCTTTGGCATCACAGACATGCAAGTCCCTGACCCAGCGCTTTCTTGCTCCCGATGTGTGGACGGGTCATTTCACCTTCGAAGCCTTAGTTTCCTTGTGTGTACAACAGGGAGAGAGATTCTCACACAGTTTCTTGTCAGAGTTAAATGAGGGGGCCAGCGGCAGTTCCAGCCCTGTGTTTGCCAACAGTGGGCAGCACGCTGCTGTACTGGCCTCCTCCGGGCCCCTTTCTGTGCTGTTCTCTGCAAGGTAAGGCTAAATCGAGGCAGCCCTGCCACGCTCCCTCGGCTCACTTCCCAGCATTTAAAATGCCAGCAAGCCACCCCTGCAGTTCCTGGCGCGGGGACCTCCCCTGCCTGTTGGGGAGCTGGCACGACGTCTCTGTGCCCGCACACGTGCCACAGCCGGTGCACATTCAGTGCACATGCAGCCAGTGTTGTATTGGATGGTCCAGCCCCTCTGGCTCACCAGGCCTTGGAGTAGGTAGGGGCCTGTGGAGAGTGGGAGGTGCCCGGAGCTGTTCTGAATTCAAATGATTTCAGTGATGCCCTTCAGCAAAGACCTGATGGGAACAGCATCATGTATTAGAACCTCAGAAACTTAGTGGGACAAGAAAGGGATCTGACCCCAGAGTGACATAAACTACTCGCTCAGTTCCGTCTCTTGGCTCGCATGTGACTGGCTTATGAGCATGCTCGTGGATTAAGTGAATTGTTATTAGAACAATTCTCAGATCTACAAATAGAATCAGACCCTAGGTCGTGGTTTTTTTTCTTGGGCAGTTTTATGGCTGCTTGAGCAGTGACTGGTTGACCGCCTCAAACCTCCAGCACAGTTGTAGCTCAGCAAGGATGAGGGTCTTGTCCTCCGGCTGGACCCCTCCACCTCCTGCTTCTCCAGAGCACACAGCACATGAGCGATAGGTGTGTTTTCAAACTAATGACTGTGTTTCCAAAGTCTGGCTTGGCTGCATTGACGGTAATTACTGGTGTTTGAACAAAGCACTTTCCATTTGCAGTAACTCATGGTTTAAATGTGAGGACCTGCCAAGCAAATGTGATGAGCATAGTGATTCCCAGGTGAGGAAGGAAGGTGCTAGAGGAACCGCATGCACGGCAGTTACTGGCAGAACCTTGACATGAGCCAGGTCTTACGTCTCTCTTAAGGGACAACTGGCCTGTGCTGACTTTTTCTTTTTCTTTTTCTTTTTTCTCATTCAGGAGACGCTGTAAGTGCTTCTCCTGAATGAGAATACATGGTCAAAAGATGAAATATAGCCGGGCTCGGTGGCTCAGCCTGTAATCCCGCACCTTTGGGAGGCTGAGGTGAGTGAATTGCCTGAGGCTGTGGGTTCGAGAACCGCCTGGGCAGCGAGACCTCATCTCTACAATAAATCAAAAATCAGCCGGGCGTGGTGGCGCATGCCTGTAATTCCGGCTACTCGGAAGGCTGAGGCGGAAGGATCGCCGGAGCCCAGCAGGTCGAGGCTGCAGTGGCCGGGAGCGGCCACTGCACTCCAGTCTGGGCGACAGATTGAGACTCCAACTCAAAAAAAAAAGATGAAATATAATTGATGTTCTTTTACATAGAGATGATACCAGCTGTTTCTTGGGGAAGGACATACTTAGAATGGGGCATTAAGATGAAACAGTGAGCTGTCCGCAGTGTCTCAGCATTTACTCTCCAGTTGGAAGATACCTGTCTTTAGAGTAGGCACCCTGATTTTTAAAACTTTGACAGTGGGCCCTAAGTTAACAGAATTAAATAACCCATTTGCTATTTGTTTTCTTGGGGAAATCTTGTTTTTTTCCTTGCAAGATGAGAAGTTTAAAAGGAACAAAGTTCATAGGTATGAGGTCCCTTAAGTCGCCCAGGGGTGAAGAGCAGAAAACACTTCCTGCTTAGAATACACTTAGCAGCACACAGTGGACTCAGTTCCTGTGGCCCGAGGGTCCCCATGCCACCGTGGCTGATGACCAGTGGAGCCATGGAGGGACGCGTTCCGAGTGCAGTGCCCGTGCTGGCGGGCTCCCTGCTTTGCGTTCTTGCAGGCTCACCTTGACGCGCTGGCCTTGCGGTTTCCCCAGGAAACGTCACTCTGTCCCTTGGCCAGAAGCTGCAACTCAGGCAGCACCTGCATATTTGGGTTTGAGGTTGGTTTTTAAAATTTTTTTTTAATCTTTTTTTAAAATTCTTCTAGTCTTTGTCTTATTTTAATCAATCTGTTTCCATGTCTTGTTTCTGTTTTTTCAGGCAGAAGAGTTAGATGCACATAAAGTCTGTGTTGTGGACATTTTGTTGGCATTTTAGGAATGGCAAATAGTGCTTCTCTACTCCTTCCATTTTCTCCTCATTGCGTGCAGTACTTATGACTCCAGACGTTTAATGGAGGGGATCTAAAGTGTTTCTAGACACGGTTATTGTATTAGTCAGACAAAGGCATGGTCTGCTTTTCTGTCTTATTAATACTTCCACAGTGAGTGTTCATCTCAGAGTGAACTCTCTTGGAATTTTCCTCTCGTAAGAAACTAGCTGGTTTTATATTCCCGGATAAAACCCAGGCTTCATCAGGAGATGAAGAACCTGAAAGCTGACAGTTAACCCAGACAAGGCTGCTCTGAGAGACCTTGACACCAGGTGTTCTCCCCCTGCTAGCGTGACGTTGCCGCGCCAACACTCACCCTGTAGCTCTGGCTGTGGAACTGCAGCAAGGAAGGACGGCTTCTTGAAAGCGGTTCCTGCTGGGCATGGTGGCTCGTGCCTGTCATCCTAGCACTTTGGGAGGTGGAGGCGAGAGGATTGCCTGAGTCCAGGGGTTTGCGGCCAGCCTGGGCAGCTTGGCAAGGCTGCTTCTCTACAATAAATCAAAAAATTAGCTGGGTGTGGTGGCATGCGCCTGTAGTTCTAGCTACTTAGAAAGCTGAGGTAGGATTGCCTAGGCCCAGCAGGTCGAGGTTGCAATGGCCGTGAGCATGCCACTACTCCAGCCTGCATGACAGAGTGAGACTCAAGTCCAAAACAAAAAAATAAAAAACAAAATAAAGTCGTAGGAAAAAAAAGAAAGTTTCTGCAAAGCGAACTTTGTCGTAAAAGCTCTTAGGGAAAATGGATGAGGTGTAGGACTGGTGATAAAATGACCTGTTTTCTCATCCTATAAGCACGGGTCTGCTTTCTCTTCTAAAAACATGCAGAATGTTGTTCTTATATGTTGAAAATCTTTCTTAGACATCATTCAGCCTAAGCTAGCACAGATGTTCTATGGTGAGGAAGACAGATGGAGGATTTGGGCACCATGTTCAAGTTTTTATTTTAAAAGTTGGTGTTTGTCAGCTTATACATAATGTTATCATAGTCCCTATTTGAATAAGTAAATATCTTTCGTTATCATTTTTTTTTTTTTAGTAAAGTCATTTTGCTCTTGAGTTTCATTGCCTCATTAGTGAGGTGACTGTGGTTTACAGTAGTTTTAGCAGTTAGCAAACACCTTAAAGGGTTGAGGCCCTGAGACTGAACTTTCAAAACCTTGAGCCAGTATTCCACTTCTCAAGATTCCGCTGTTAATTTGAACTCTTATTGTAGAATTTGTAGTCTATTTGTGAACTGGTATGGAATCTCTCCTTTGGCAGTTGAAAAGGAAGGATTTAATAAGAAAATTGAGGCCAGACACTCGGGCTCATACTGATAATCTCAGCACTTTGGGAGGCCGAGGCAGGAGGATCACCTGAGCCCAGGAATTCAAGGCCAGCCTAGGCAATATAGCAAGACCTTGTCTCTACAAAAAAATTAAAAGAAAAATTAGCCAGACAGGGTGGCATGCGCCTGTAGGTCCAGCTACTCAGGAGGCTGAGGTGAAAGGCTCACCTGAGCCCAGGAGGGTCGAGGGTTCAACGAGCTGTGATCATGCCCCACTGCACTCCAGCCTGGATAACAGAGTGATCAGCTTAATCAATCTATCAGTGAGGATTGATACTACAAAGGAATTGTGGGATCAATGTGCGATGTGAATCTTGAGGCAAAAAGCCTGGTTTTCAGTCCTGCATTTTGCTGGCAGTTTTATCATCTTCGTATAACCCTGCATGAGCAGAACTGTTGTGAGAATCAGAGATAATATGGTAATCTGCTTTTAAAACTGGCATCTGCTACACAAATCTTGCAAGGCATCCTTATTCATTTCAGAAGCACCAGTTTCTTGGGAAGCAATAAGTACTAATTATAAATTATCTTGTATACCTTTACTGCAAGAAGAGTTGTTGCCCCTGTCATTGTGACTTGCATGTAGTACCCGCAACATTGAAGTTCTCAGCCAGTGTTTTATTTATTCTTGAAAGAAGTGCCAGCTTTCCCTTCTTAGTCTATGATTGAGACTTTTGGTCATTAGATTTAGCTTTCTCTGAACTTTGCCACATTAGTGAATATTCAGTTGCATTTGCCTTTTTTTTTGAGTAGTAGTCTCACTCTGTCACCCAGGCTAGAGGGCAGTGGCATGCTCCTGGCCACCGCAGCCTTGACCTGCTGGGCTCAGGTGATCCTTCCACCTCAGCCTTCCAAGTACTGGAACTACAGGCATACACCACCATGCCTGGATAATTTTGTGATTCATCGCAGAGATGAGGTCTTGCCAAGTTGCCCAGGCTGGTCTCAAACCCATGAACTCAGGCAATCCTCTCACCTTGGCCTCCCAGAGTGCTGGGATTATAGGCACGAGCCACTGTGCCCAGCCTGCATTTGCCTATTAAAGGAGGAAAGTGTTAGCATCATTTCGTGTCACTGTCCTGGTCACCAAATATTTCTTCCCACAAACACAGAAGTTGGTGTTTAAGGCATCAGAATCCAGCTTCTGGTGGTTTGGCTTATTTTGGGAAGTTTGATTCTTAGATAAATATAAAATAACCATTATTATGTCCCCAAATGGCTTTAAGCATTTCTAGTTCATTTTGTTTTTCGTGACTTGAATAAACTAAAATAGCAAAATCAGAACAAAGCTGTTTTAAAAAGAAAAGAGAACTTCCTGGGGTCTTGTCTGGCTGCTGCTTTTCCAGCGTGGTGTTCTGTGGAACCTTGTGACAAACGTTGTGGCCAGCGAGAGAGAGGCAGCAATGGGCCAGAGAAGTTGTGTTCTCGAGCCAGTGTCCCACTTCCAATACCAGTTGGCTTCACCAGCTGAACCCCTCTAACCAGCCCCCCACACACACACACTCAGGAGTGGCCCTTAGAGGCCTCTCAGGGCGGCAGCCAGGTGTGTCCGTGGCTTCTGGGGAACAACACACTACATGAACCTGGAGAAAGGATTTCACCTCTGTGGACCTTGCTTTATCCTTCTCTGTTAGCCCAAAGAGTGACAGGTGGTTATCGATCTCATCCAGTGTCAAGATAACAGAAATTGCTGTTGAGTAACAAACCTAAATCCTCACAAATTCTAAATCTCCAGTTTTCTGTGGGCCTAACCCTGGGATGTGGCCAGAAGCCCCATTCCCTTTGTTGGTTTTTGCTTTTTAATAAAAAGATAAAACCGAAAACGACATAGCTTCAGCGAGAGGTTCCAAGTTGCTGACCCAGCAGTCTAACTCTGATAAATTGTTTTATCGTTGAGGTGGAGGGGGTTCTGCAGTCTTCAAGGACCTTATGGTGTAGTTGAGGTTAAAGCAGAGAATCTGTGTGTGGTTCTGAGTGAAGCGTAACCAGGCGTTTGGAGTGGCCTAGAATCGACAGAGCCTGAGATGGGCTGAAAGGAGTGGGTAGGGGGAGAGCTCTAGCTAGGAGCAAGGCCGCCTGGCCCAGGGAGGAGTGTGGGCTTGGGAGACTCGCCTGGGTTGGATCCTGCTGGACCCAGATGGCAGGAGCACTTGCCCTTTCTGTGGGCCCAGATGGCAGGAGCACTTGCCCTTTCGGTGCTCTGCATCAAGGGGAGATACACATCGCACACGTAGGTGTGTGTGAAGTGCCAAGCTCGGTGTCCTGTTCTGAGCTCCTGCTATAATCAGGGATAGAGGAAGTAGCTCCTCCTGGCTAATGGACTGACTGACCCTCCCAGGGGCCAGTTTTTAAAACTCTACACAAAGCAGATAAAACTGCATTTCTCTGAATGTATCTAAGAAGCTACTTAAATGCGATTGTGTAACTCTAAAACACCAGTTAAAAGTACTGCTTGGATCTTTTTTTGGCTCCTACTTTGGCTCCTACTTTGTTTGAACCTGTCCCTCCCTATTTGTGCTAGAGTGGCTGTGCTTTGTCAGTGTTAGGCTGGAAAGCCCCACAAGTTTTTAGAGATCGATACTGGAGTTGCGAGTGCCGAAGAGAAGCCGTCTGGTGCTGCCTGGCGTTCTGTCTGATGCTAAGCACCTCCCGAGAGGCCGGTCCCTGCAGTGTCCTCCAGGATGAAGGACATAGCACCTCCAGGGCTCCCAGGCCCTCTTCTGACTCCTTGTTGTTTGCCCCCTGGGACCCGATTCTACCCCTTGGAGTAGGAGGATAGAGTAAATCTCCCACCTAAAAATCTGACCACATTTGAAGATACTGTGTTGCCTTGAATCTGCTTTTCCAGTCAAGAAGGTAATGACTGTCTTGCTAGAGATCATTTCTTCCAGACCCTAACACTTCTCAAGATCTTTGAAGCTCCCTGGAATTGTGTGTGTGCGCATTTTTCAGGGGAAACACTGATCAAGTAGAGGTGGGTGATAAGATTTACTCATCTGAAGTAATTTAAAAATCCTGATTCAGGTTCTCCTTCTCATTTTACTGAGGAGGAAAACTGAGGCGTGGGAAGCAGAAATTTTTACCCAAACTCACCCAGCTAGGAGACTGGGGCGAAAGGATTGCCTGGGCCCAGGGATTCGAGACTAGCCTGGGCGACTTGGCAAGACCTCATCTCTACAATAAATTAAAAAATCAGTCAGGCACGGTGACACGCACCTGTAGTTCCAGGTGCTTGGAAGGCTGAGGTGGAAGGATTGCCTGAGTCCAGCAGGTTGAGGCTGAGTGAGACCCTGACTCCAAAAGACAAACAAGCAACTACTCATGTCTCCAGACTGGAAGCCTAGCCTGGAGCTTTTCTTCTCGCCCCTCTGGTGTTGAGTCTAGCTGAGTAAGGACTCTCCTCCCACGTCAGCACTCTTCCATCAATCCCAGAATTATGTCAGTGCCTATCTGGGCGTTGTTTCCCAGTTTGCTTGTGGACACTGAAACTCAGTGGCAGATTTGTGTAAGTTCTTTCTGGCTTTTCCCAGAAGGTGGCGCCAGCCTTTTCCTTAGTTGCTACTTGATTGAGACACTAATCTCGGGATACTCTGCTGGGAAGAGTTCTTTGATTCCAGTTATGGATAGGTGTTGGCTTTTTTTTTTTTTTTTTTTTTAAACACAGCCGGTTATTCTAATGCGTCTGTGACAGAGCCGGTTCAAACTTTCTGAACTTAAAACATGCCATCCAATTTTTGAGAACTTCTGCACTCTTAAAGAAAGAAACCTTATCTTTAAGGAAACTTTCATCAATATTCTGAGTAATCTTATTTTTTTAAAGCTGGATGTAAGCATCATGCTTTTCCTAACTAGACATGATTATTTCACTAGCTGTGAGATGGAAAGAATTCCTATGTTTCTAAGAAGACCATAGCAAAATTTGGAACACTTTTGATCACTTTAAGGCAGATTATAGCCCAGAAGTCTCCTTGATTCTGCCCTCTTTGAATACCCCTCCACCCCCTTTGCAATCCTTGCTACTTTGGCCACCTTGTCTACTACGTGGCGTTGTCTTCCTTGATTTCTGTTGCCCATGTTTGCTTTTGCTCTCTGTTTGCTTACACTTATAATCTTGCTTCTTATGTTACATAGAACACAGGGGCAAACCTAAAGTTCACCCTGATTCAGGCAGCTTGCCAAAGCCAGGGGTTTGGCATCTAGAGGGAAATCGAGAACACTTACCTGCCTTGCCAAAACCCGTGTCGGTACTGGGAAACTTGCTCTAACCCCAGTGATAGAGAGGACCTCAAACTACCCACCTTAATGTGGAACTTCTGACATTTTATTTCAAACATTACAGAACCAGCTGCCTCTCCCTGCCTTGATAGGTATGTTTGATTGTTCCCTGCCTACCACATCTAGAATTCCTGAGTTTTTTTAGTAAGAGGAAGGTCTCCTTAGGGTTGGTTTCAGCTCAGCAGATGTGAAACAGCCTGCTTTCCCAGCAACTCACTGTAGGGTGATCACCTGAACCTGAGTGGTCAGTTGAGTACGGGAGATAGGGAGGAGAGAAGGACAACCCCATGACTGAGTTTTTAACCACGAACCGGGTAGTTGCTGTCTTGTCTCATTAGTTCTCACTGCATCCCCGGGGGCTAAGAGGCTTTAGCTTGCGCCTGTCGCTGGCACTGCTGGGACATGTCTTCACTCACTGAGCTGCTTCATACCTCCCGGTGATACGAAGGTAATCAATTTTAGACACCTTAAACATCGATTCCCGTACACCAGTGTTTTCTAACTTTGATATGCCTGTGAAATCAGCCAGTGTTTTCTGACCCTTATTTTTTCTCACAAGTTTTAAAACTAAGCCCAGAATTCCCCAGCTTTCAGACACTGTATTGTGATACAAGTACACAGTGATTTCTTTTTTATTTTTATTTTTTGGGTTGGAGTCTCACTCCGTTGCCCAGGCTGGAGTGCAGTGGCACGCTCACAGCCACCGTAGCCTTGACCTGCTGGGTTCAGGTGATCCTTCCGTCTCAGCCATTCAAGTAGCTAGAACTACAGGTGTACACTACCATGCCTGGCTTATTTTTTGATTTATTGTAGAGATGAGGGCTCGCCAAGTTGCCCAGGCTGGTTTCGAACCCCTGGACTCAGACGATCCTCTCGCCTTGGCCTCCCGAAGTGCTGGGATTGCAGGCTTGAGCATCCAGTCTGTGGTTTCTTTTATGGCAGAAAGTCAGTGGTTTCTGAGCTTGGTCTCATTGCTGGACCAGATGAGAAAAGAGAGGGACCAGCCCCCTCTTCCGTTTTTCACCACCCACTTGGCTGTGTGTAACTCAGCCGCACATGCTGGGCCTTCTCAGATACACAGGTCTCTGAGCAAGCTTAGGGTCCTGCGAACTGAGGAGGAAGAATAGCCCATCATCTGAGGTCACTTGTGTCTGACGGAGCACTTCTAAGAAACATGCCAGCCATCTTCAAACAACTGATTACTGGAAAAATCCTCACTGAAGTTTCTTTTTCCAGAAACTAGTCTGTTGCTTTTCCAGTATAATATAGAATGGGGCTCTCAGTATGGTTGACTTTCCTATGGCTCAAGTTGGTCATTTGTAGGTCTCTCGCCTTCTCGTCTTCTGTGCTGGCTCCTTAGGGAAACGTAGATATAAATGCAAGTTAGTGTGGCATGCCCCAAAGTTGGCTTTATGAGTCATGAGCATTAAAAATATGTACACTATGGAATGTTTATTGAACGCCTCTTGTATTTTGGGCATTGTGCCAGGCATGGGGATAGAAAGATGGGTGAGAGGGGATCTTGCCTTCAAGGAACTTTTAATCTAGTGGGAGAGCCAGTTTCAGCCAAGTGTTTACCTGCAGTGACAAAGCATGAACGTGAGGCTTCCTGGGGATTCTGGTGCAGTAAGTGTGTCCTGAGGATGACTTGACCGGGCAGAGAGACAGCAGGGCTTGGGCAGGGTGAGAAAGCACCACACAGGCAGAAAGGAGCCAGGCCTCACTGCAGAACTCGAATATGGCCACTAGGTTGGTACGTTAGAGATTACTGGGGAGGGAAGACCCATCTTGATATCGACCTGGACTGAAGGGGAGGAACTGGGTTACCAGTGTCTTCTATTCTCGGGATATTTGGCATGGCGGGTGACCCTCTGTGGAGACTTGTAGGGACAGAGCTCTGCGTTCCAGTGGCCTGGGAGCTCCTGGGTCAACAGCGGGGCCTCCTGGTGGCACCTCTGCTGCCAGGCATCACTCTGGTGTCATTTCTTTACCAACACCTAGCTTGTGTTTTGTTGTTTTTGCTTCTTTGAGACGGGTCTTACTATGTTATCCAAGCTATTTTAGCTCCTGGGCTCAAGTGATCCTCCCACCTTGGCCTCCTAAGTAGCTAGGATTACAGGGCATTCCACCATGCCCAACTTAGCCATCATGTGTCTTGTAGCCAGTATGTGCCAAGCTGGTGTGTATGTTATCTCCTTTAATCCAGTTACCTGTGAAAGTCGTTCATTTTAAATCCTCGTTTTAGAAGCTAAAAAAAGAAATGGAGGCTCAGACCAGTAAGTTTCACGCCAGAGGACTAAGCTGAGGTTTGTGGCAGCGCTGCTCTCAGCGGCTGAGCATGTGCTCATCCAACTCTGGAGGATGCCCTTCTCGGGGCAAAAGGTTAAAGGTCATGCATGAACGTCAGGGTCCAAACAGTACTCTACTTTCAGGTGACCTATGTGGAGAAAGCTAAACTTTGTAGGAGGTTGAGTTGACAGGGAAAAAAGCTGTGTGCTGTTTTCATTGCTCAGTCCTGGCTTAAATCAGTCCTGGGATGATTGAAGCCACGGGTTTGTGGCCTTTGCCTTGATGCTGTGTACAGTTAGGGCTGAGTTATTTTTGGTAGCAGAACACAGTGCAGAGAGGAATCCAGGGGGAATGACCAGGACTGGCAGTAGAAGGAAAGTATTACATTTCCGTTGTACTTTATAAGAAAACACATGCCTGTTTAAAGCCCAGTGTCAGCCGGGCTCGGTGGCTCGGCCTGTCATCCCAGCGCTTTGGGAGGCTGAGGTGAGCCCGCGGGTTCGAGACCCGCCCGGGCAACTGGGCGAGACCTCATGGCTACAATAAATCAAAAAATCAGCCGGGCGTGGTCGCGCGCGCCTGTAGTTCCGGCTACTCGGAAGGCGGAGGCGGGAGGATGGCGGAGCCCAGCGGGTCGAGGCTGCGGGGGCCGGGAGCGGCCGCCGCCCTCCGGCCTGGGCGACAGAGTGAGGCTCCGCCTCAAACACAAAAGAAAGCCGGCGTCGGTTTGCGTGAGGGCGACGTCGCGCACGCACTCGCCTGTGGGCCGCGTGGGACTTGCCGCCGCGGAGCGTCGGCTGCTGCTTGCGCGCTGCTCATCGCTCTCCTCCGTGGCGTCCCCGTTGGCAGGTGAAGAGAGCGAGTTTCAGCCCCTGGCACTAGTGTGGCCGAGACTTGCGCGCAGCTGCCTGGGCCCGAGGCCCGGGCTTGTCCTGCCGTGCGCGCTTTTCTTCGCTGCGATTTGCGTCCAGCTTCTGTCCTTCTGACAAGAGGGCCTTCTGTGGGCCTCCAGGAGTCAGGGGCTGCCCCTGGCCGGCGAGGCGGTCACTTCATGCACTTCCTTCGGGGTATGAGGCAGGGGGTGTCGGGAGCACAAAGTCCCGGAGTCGCAGCTTCCCACCAGAGACCGGGAAGATGCCCTCAGGGGCTTCTCCCGGAGCCTTCCCGTGCCTGGCGGTCGGGCTCCCTCAGGGAAACCCCAGCGTGGAAGTCACTCGAGTTTCCTCCCAGGCTTCTCCCTCGGGCACCCCATGAGGAGCGTCCCTCAAGCGTGGGGCCGCATGTGTGTTCTCACTCTAGTCTTCCAGGGCGGGGGCTCTCAAGTCTTAGGGTCTGTAGAGTCAGCTGCGTCTTCTGTGCCCCAGCTGGGAGTCAGCAGCTCCAGGGTGGGCCTGAGAAGCTGCAGTGCGCGCAGGTTCCCAGGGCTGCTGCCGACGGGGCCCCCACTTGGAGGACCACTCTTCTCAGGTTTTTGCCAGACCCCTCCAGGCCTACCTGTGCATGTCTCTGCTCCCCCTGAAAACCGTCCTCCAGACCACTCTGCTTTTGCTCTCCTTAACAAGGGGGCTGAAGGAAGCCGCGGCAGCCAGCTGCCGTCTGTGAATTTATCGTCACGTGGCCCCTGAGATCAGACAAAGTGCCGATGGACCTTTGTCCTCGTGCTCTGGGGAGCTCACTCCTTGGGGTGTTGCAGGTGGTGAGAGCAGCCGAGGAGGCTGCGTCCACGCTGGCCAGCTCCATCCACCCGGAGCAGTGCATCAAGGTGCTCTGCCCCATCATCCAGACGGCCGACTACCCCATCAACCTCGCCGCCATCAAGATGCAGACCAAAGTCGTCGAGAGGATCGCCAAGGAGTCCCTGCTGCAGCTCCTCGCCGACATCATCCCGGGCTTGTTGCAGGTGGGTCCCGTGCTGCAGGGGCTGCTCGGCTCCAGCCACCTGGGGCTTCCGGCGCCGGTGGGGTGGGGAGGACACGCAGACAGGACGCTTCGTGGCCGCCTCTGTCAGCGTCTAGCCCACCCCCGCCTGGGTGCGACAAGACTTCCCCGGCAGCTCACGGGGTGAACCTTCTTTTTACTGTAAACGTACTTTGATCTTTTGTTGTTGATCATTCTTTCAACGAGCCTTCGTTGCACACATCCTGTGGCCTCAGCCTTGGAGCCCGAGTCAAACAGTGGTCCTTGGTCTCCTGTGGGCGACAAGTGCTGTAGCTCTTCCAGACTTGAGGCATTGAGGGAGACAGTCTCTGGCACAAAAAAGATAGGTTCTGCTGTGTCGCCCTACCTCAGGATGCGCAGCCTCCTGCGGGAGACAGTGCAGCCACACGGTCACCTCCAGATGCCGGCGCCGGAGCCAGCGTCACCGTAGAGAGGGGCTTTCCGGATTGGTGCAGGAGAGAGGGGGTCCCTAGAAGAGATGGCTTAGAAATGGGCCATCTCTGGGGAAAGGTGGAGAGGAGTCGGCGTCACGTTTAACAAATGCTGCTGTTTGCAGACGCTTGGCTTAGGGATTTAAGCACTCCGAGAGCTGGATTTTTCCAGACAAAGGGAAAGGCACAAAGACTGAAAAGTCCCAAGGGCTATTTGAGGACCAGCAGGAAGCCAGCCCCATGTGGGGGTAGCCAGGGGTGGGGCCGAGAGGTTAATCCAGGTGCTCCTGCAGAGGGACGTGGACGTCAGGCAGTGGAACCAGATGTTGCCCAGCAGACACTGGAGGGCAGAGGCTTTTGCCCACGAGAGAGTGATGTTGCTCTCATTTCTTTTAGGGCACTTTCGCGCACGAAACTTGCTTTCCTTCTGGGAGAAGCAGGAGAGAAGCAAGTAGTTTCCTTTTCTCAGCCTGACTCTCTTAGGAGGGTTTTGGCGGCAGCTTGTTCCAGAGCGGCCCAGGCGGAGGCAGAGCAGCCTGGGACTCACCAGCCTCCTGCTTCTACATCCCAGGAACCAAGTCACCCCTGGCACCGGGTTTTGACCTCTTGGGGGTCAAAGCTGTGCCAGGTTCTTTTGCAGGACTGAGGGATATCCTGGCTGTACTGACAACTCCAAGGTTGAACTGTGAGGTGCTTGTGGAAATGTTGACGAAACGCTGACTGTGGAGCGAACCTTTGATCTGCTTTCCTTTCTGTCTTTTGGCTCTCCAGGGTTACGACAACACCGAAAGTAGTGTGCGCAAGGCCAGCGTGTTTTGCTTGGTGGCAGTGTATTCCGTAATCGGAGAAGATCTGAAACCTCACCTTGCACAGCTCACAGGGAGCAAGGTATGTATAGTGTTACCTGGGCTGATACGCACACCTGGGCTCTGCCAGCTTGTCACAAATCCATTTGACTGCAGCTCTGGACTCCAGACAGATTTCGCTCAGCATGTGTCTTTTAGCTGGGCTTTATTTCTCCAAAAGCATTTTTCTAAAGATAAAAATTACTGGTCAGGCATGAGGGCTCAGCCTGTCATCCCAGCACTTTGGGAGGCCGAGGCGAGAGGAATGCCTGAGCTCAGGGGTTCAAGACCAACCCGGGCAACTTGGTGAGACCTCGTCTCTACAATGAATCAAAAAAAAAAAAAAAAAAACAGCCAGGCATGGTGGAGCACGCCTGTAGTTCGAGCTGCTTGGAAGGCTGAGGCAGAAGAATCACCTGAACCCAGCAGGTCGATTTGCAGTGGCTATGAACGTGCCGCTGCACTCCATCTGTGCAAAAAAAAAAAAAAAAAAATTACCAGCTACACAGTAAAGTCATTTTTAACACCAGCGTTATATAAGACAGTCTATCTTGAGTCCCGTTTTTGAAATGATGACATTGAGCTTCTGGTTTATCTCCAAATGAAAAAAACATGTTTGTTTAGAAAGCAGCTATTTTCTCACAGAAACGTGAAAGAAGTTTGCCTGATTGCTTAACAAGTGACTGAGTCGGAGCCGAGTTCCTCATGGACATCAACAGTAGTAACGACTGTGCGTGCTTCGTGCCGGCCTAGTTGCAGGCACAGTGAGCTCTATGCCCTTTGCATGCTTTGACTCATGTTTATGGCAACACCCCTGTGAGAGAGGGATGGTCAACCCAGTTAGCCTGCCCCAGGGCACACAGAGACCTGACCCCTGGAGCCAGGCTTCTTACTTTCTCTGCTGCCTCTCATGTTCCTTTAGGAATCTTCTAGAATCAAGGGAAGAAAATGGACCAAAGGCTTATTGGCTCATTGAAGATGAGAGTGGCTAAAGTGCATACTAACTTAACAGTGTTCTAAAAACAACTCGCGTCTGGCATGCCAGGCCAGGTCGGAGCAGGTAGAAACCCCACACTGTGGTTGGGGTGGTGGGGCCTTGACTCCTGGAGAGGTGGCCAGCTGGGCCCGGGCACCTCACTGCCTGTGGGGAAAGCACGTCTCCATAGAGTTTAAAAATACCCTGGCAGAGGCTGAGCACAGCTCACGTCTGGAATTCCGACTTCTTAGGAAGCTGAGGTGGGAAGATCCCTTGAACCCAGGAGTTCATGACCAGATTGGGAAACATAGTGAGACCCCGTCTCTGCCCCCCAAAAAAAAAATTAGCTGGAAATGGTGGCACACGCGACTGTAGTCCCTGCTACTTAGGAGGCTGAAGCTGGAGGATCGCTTGAGCCCAGGAGTTCAAAGCTGCCGTTGAGCTGTGATCGCTTCACTGTACTCCAGCCTGGGCAACAGAGGGAGACCATGTCTCTGGAAAAAAAAGTCAGTAGAAAGCACAAAGCCAGAAGTACCCGCCCCTGCTCCTTTAAGAGAAGGAATCAGCAAATGAGGCCCCTTCTTTTCAAATCCAGCTACCTCTGGGACACAGCTGGTAAGCATCACAGACAGGCTGTGACATTCAGAGCAGGGTTTCTCACCCTCAGCACTGTTGCCACTGGGGCCACCTAGTTAAGAGGGCTGTCCTGTGCACTGCTGGAAGCTTAGCAGCATGCCTGGCCACCACGCCTGACCACCACCATTTGTATGCCAGCACACATGAGCCTCTGCTTATCTCCACCCATGGCCAGGTGTCTCCTGGGGACAGCATTGCTCCCAGTGGAGAACCACGGGTCCAGGGAGACACGTTCACATTCTGACAGACAGGAGTTGCAGCAGACTGGGAGACGTGAGTGGGCAGGTGTGCAGAACGAGGCGAGGGCCGCCTGGTCCTGTTGGCCAGGCCCTCCCCCGGCCCATCCGGCACAGGCGCCCGTCGAGCCTCCGCCCACCGCGGCCTGAGAAGCCCTGCTGTCCCGAGCAAGAGCCCCGCCCTCGCCCTCGCCCTCGCCCTGCCCCCATCACGGATTGCAGGTGGTTCCTGGCCACAGCGAGGCCCAGGAGATGTTCTTCACAAAGGGAGTGAGAGGTGTAGAATGGAACCCTCATCCAAAAGTCACACGAGTCAGACCTCAGTTTTTGTCTGGGGCTTTTTTTTTTTTTTTAAATAATTAATCAGTATTTTTTATTATCGTTTTGTGGGGTACAGTTAAGGGTTAGGTGTACAATTACGTTTCATTCAGGCACCCTGTTGATAAGAGGTGTTTTCCCAGTCCCAAATAGATATTAGCTACTGTTAATCCCATCCCCTTCCCCCCCCATAATTTTCCAGTACCGTCAGTCATTTTCTTACAGTATTACATTGGATGTTCAAGGTCCACTACATGAGTGAGAACATGTGATACTCGGTGAGAGGTCACTCAGTATTATAGACTCTAGTTCCATCCAGGTTGCTGCGAAATTCATGATTTTGTTCTTTTTTATGGCTGCGTAGTATTCCATCGTGTAGATGTACCACATTTTTTTAATCCAGTCCTCTTTTGATGGGCAGCATGGCTGTTTCCAGGTTCTTGCTATTGTGAACAATGCTGCGATAAACATGCGTGTGCAGGTATCTTTTTTATAGAGTGATTTGTGTTCTTCAGGGTATATTCCCAGTAGGGGGATTGCAGGGTCATATGGAAGGTCAATTTTTAGAGCTTTCAGGAATCGCCACACTGCTTTCCACAGAGGTTGCACTAGCTTACACTCCCACCAACAGTGTAGAAGTGTTCCCTTTTCACCACAGCCTCTCCAGCAGCTGTTATTTTTTGAGTTGTTGATAATTGCCATTCTGACTGGAGTTAGGTGGTATCTCAGTGTGGTTTTGATTTGCATCTCCCTGATGATTAGTGAGGTTGAGCATTTCTTCGTGTGTTTGTTGGCTGCTCGGATGTCTTCTTTTGTGAAGTGTCTGTTCATATCTTTTGCCCATTTTATAATGGGGTTGTTTGTTTTCTTCTTTTCAGTACGTTTCAGTTCCTTGTAGATCCAGGATGTTAAGCCTTTGTCAGACCTAGAGTTGGCAAATACTTTTTCCCAGTCTGTAGGCTGTCTCCCTGCTCTCTTGATGGTTTCTTTGGCTTTGCAGAAGCTTGTCAGTTTAATGAGGTCCCATTTGTCTATCTTCTCTCTTAAGTTCTGTGGGTTTCGGGTTTTGTACAGGAATTGGATGCCAGTTCCGATTTCCATGAGAGTATTTCCTTCCTTTTCTAAGGTTCTTATGGTTTGAGGTTTTACATTTAGGTCTCTGATCCATTTGGAGTTAACCTTTGTGCATGGGGATAGATAGGGGTCCTGTTTCAATCTTCTACATGTGGTCAGCCAGTTTTCCCAGCACCATTTACTGAATAGGTTCTCCTCTCCCCATTGGTAGGTGGTGGGGGCTTTGTCGAAGATGAGTTGGTTGAGGAATTGAGGTTTTGCTTCTGGAATCTCAATTCTGTTTCACTGATCTGTATGCCTGTTCTTGTACCAATACCAAGCTGTTTTGATGATTGTAGCTTTATAGCAAAGTTTGAAGTCTGGTATTGTGATACCACTGCTTTGTTTTTTTTTTGCTGAAGATTGTTCTGGCTGTTCTTGGACGTTTGTGTTTCCATATTGTCTGGGGCTTTTTACTTTCCCGAGCATGAGAGCTGCCCCGTCATCTCATCAGCTCCTTCCGGTGAGGCATCGGGAAAGCCTGGGTGTCTCCTTACCCCCACTTGGCAGTGGACCTGCTCCTGCTGCTCTCGGTGGCGCCTGGGGTCTGGCACGTGGGCTCCCAACCAGGAGCCGGTGCTTCCCTCCCCAGGGGCGACCTCGGGCTGCTTAGGGGCTCAGGAGGCTGACCTCCACACTATCACCCAGCGTATCCAGCTGTTAAATTGTCTCGATGTGGTAGCTGTGGTGTATTGATACGAATTTGCAGACCCACGTCTACATCTCCTAATGCAAATAAACACCTCCCACCCCCAAAACAGGTAGCTTGCAGAACACAGTGCTAAGTCTAGACTAGAAACAAAGAAATCAAGCTGCAGCTCCCCGTTTGTATTACTGGGCTTATGGCATAAGATTTCAGAGTCAAAAGACTGGCACAATTTTTAGAGTTAGAAGACCAGAATTGGCCACGATGTGGTGACCATCTTATTAAACAAGGTGAATAAATGGTTCTTCTGTTTTTCCTTTCTTTTTTTTTTTTTTTTTAGTTGGAGTCTCACTCCGTCGCCCAGATTGGAGTGCAGTGGCCGCTCCCAGCCACCGCATCCTTGACCTGCTGGGCTCCGGCGATCCTTCTGCCTCAGCCTTCTGAGTAGCTGGAACTACAGGCACACACTACCACACCTGGCTAATTTTTGATTTATTGTAGAGATGAGGTCTCGCCAAGTTGCCCGGGCGGGTCTCGAACCCGCGGGCTCAGGCAATCCACTCACCTCAGCCTCCCAAAGCGTGGGATTACAGGCTGAGCCACCGAGCCCGGCCTCCTTTCTTTTTTCTTTTTTTTTTTGAGTTGGAGTCTCACTCTGTCGCCCAGACTGGAGTGCAGTGGCTGCTCCCGGCCACCGCAGCCTCAACCTGCTGGGCTCCGGCGATCCTTCCGCCTCAGCCTTCCAAGTAGCTGGAACTACAGGCGCGCGCTACCATGCCCGGCTGATTTTTGATTTATTGTAGAGATGAGGTCTCGCCAAGTTGCCCAGGCGGGTCTCAAACCCGCGGGCTCAGGCAATCCACTCACTTCAGCCTTCCAAAGCGCGGGATTACAGGCTGAGCCACCGAGCCTGGCTTCTTTTTTTATATAAATTGGGGTCTCTGTCATCCAGGTTGGAGTGCAGTGGCACGATCACAGCTTGCCACAGCCTCAACCTTTTGTGCTCCAAGATCCTTCTACCTCAGCTTTCCAAGTAGCCGGGACTACAGGTGCCACCACGCCCAGCTAATTTTTTTTTTAATAGAGACCAGGTCTTGCTATGTTGCCCAGACTGGCCTTGAACTCTTGGGCTCAAGCAATCCTCTTACCTCAGCCTCCCAAAGTGCTGGGATTACAGGCATGTGCCGGCCGATTCTTCTTTTTAAATCAGATTTTAAAATGATACCAGGTCTGTAGAGGTCAGTCTGATGCAAGGACAGAGAAAGAACCTCTGCGGCACGCTTTGGGAGGCACCCCGTTGCTGTAGCAGCAACTCTGTCTTTGGGGTCAACCTGCCTTCCGATCTCTGTCCCCCACTTACTAGCTCCATGACCTTGAACAAGCATTATTTTCCTTTTTTTCCCTCTAATCTTTTTGTTATGGTATAAGACACATAACGGGGTTTACCATCTTAAGCGTTTTTAGGTGTACGGTTCATTGGTATTGAGCGCACCCATAGCGTCGTGCAGCCATTCCCACCATCCCTCTTTGGAACGCTGTGCCTTTCGCAGAACTGAATCTCTGCACCCGTTCAGCAGCCTGGAAGGGCCCCACTCCGCCCTTCTCTGGCCCCTGGCCCCCACCTCTGTCCTTTCTGTGTCAGTGAGTTTGACTACCCTAGGTATCTCATACAGATGGAATCACAGAGCTTGTTCTTTGGTGACTGGCTTGTTTCTCTCAGCATAATGCCCTCAGGGCTTGTCTGTGTTGTCATATTTGTCAGAATTTCCTTCCTTTTTGAGGCTGAATACTATTCCATTGTGTGCATAGACTGCGTTGTGCTTATCTGACAATCTGTTAATGGATCTTGGGTCACGTCCACCTTAGCTTTTGTGAATAATGCACTGTGAACACTGGAGTACAAATATCTGTTTGCGTTCCTACTTTCAGTTCTTTGAGTCTATACCCAGAAGTGGGATTGCCGGATCATTCTGTATGATCTGTTTTTAATGTTTCAAGGAACTTCCATTCTGTTTTCCACAGTGACTGTACCACTTTACATTCCCACCGATAGTGCATAAGGGTTCCAGTTTCTCTGCAATCTCACCAACACTTGATAGTTTCTGTTTTTATGTATTTATTTTTTTAATAGCCAACCTTTTGATATCTCATTTTTTGAAAAGAAATCCCTAATGGGTATTAGTTGTTTGTTGAGATATTGTCCTTTCCCCAGTGAATGATCTGGGCACCCTTGTCAAAAATTATTTGACCATCTATATGAGGGTTTATTTCTGGGCTCTCCATTTTACTCCATTGGTCTGTATATCTGTCTTTATGCCAGTACCACACTGTTTTGATTGTGGTAGCTTTGTAGTAAGTTCTGAAGTTAGAAATGTGAGTCCTCCGGCCTGGTTTTTTTTTGTTTTGTTTTGTTTTTTTGAGTTGGAGTCTCACTCTGTCACCCAGACTGGAGTGCAGTGGCCATTCCCGGCCACCGCAGCCTCGACCTGCTGGGCTCCGGCGATCCTTCCGCCTCAGCCTTCCCAGTAGCTGGAACTGCAGGCGCGCACTACTACACCTGCCTAATTTTTTGATTTATTGTAGAGATGAGGTCTCGCCAAGTTGCCCAGGCGGGTCTCGAATCCGCAGGCTCAGGCAATCCACTCACCTCAGCCTCCCAAAGCGCAGGATTACAGAGTGAGCCATCGAGCTCAGCCAGCCTTGTTCTTCTCAAGATCCTTTGGCTATTTGGCATCTCTTGAGATTCTGTGTGATTTTTTTTTTTCCCCCAAGTTGAAGTCTCACCCCGTCGCCCAGGTTGGAGTACAGTGGCCCGCCCATAGCCACCCCAGCTGGGCTCAGGCAACCTGCTGGGCTCAGGCAACCCTTCCGCCTCAGCCTTCCAAGTAGCTGGAACTACAGGCACGTGCCACCATGCCCAGCTTATTTTTTTATTTTTTATTTTTTTATGGTAGAGATGAGGTCTTGCCAAGGTGCCCAGGCTGTTCTCAAACCCGTGGACTCAGGCAATCTTCTCACCTCGGCCTCCTGAAGTGCTAGGATTACAGGCTTGAGCCACCGTGCCCAGCCTCTGTGTGAATTTTAGGAGTGACTGTTCTATTTCTGCAAAAAACTTTATTGGAATTTTAATATGGATTGCATTGAATCTGCAGCTCACTGTGGGTAGTATTGACTCCTTAACAATAGTTAGTCTTCCGGCCCATGAGCATGAACCGTCTTGTCTTTTATCTATGTCTTCTTTCTTTCGGAAATGTTTAGTAGTTTTCTATGTATGGGTCTTCTACCTCCTCAGTTAATTCCTGTGTATTTTTCTCTTTTTGATGCTCTTGTAGTTGGGATTGTTTTATTAATTTCCTTTTCAGTTTGTCATGACTATGTTGGAGCGCAACTTATTTTTGCTTGTTAATTTTGCATCCCACCACTTTGCTGAATTTGTTGAACTCTGAGTTTTTTTGGTATAATCTTTAGGGTCTTCTGCACGTAAAACAATATCTACAAAGAAAGATAATTTTACTTCTTTCTTCCCAGTGTGTGTGCTTTTATTTCTTTTCATTGCCTAAGTGCTCTCGTTGGAGCTTGTAGTGCTGTGTTAAGTAGAAGTGATGAAAGCAGGAACCCTTGCCTCGCTGCTGAGCTTTCAGTCTGTCGCTGCCGTGTGATGCTGGCTACGGGTTTTTCATGCACGGCCTTCATGAAATGGTGGCTTTCTCCTGTTCTTAGTTGTTGTCATGAGAGGGTGTTAAATTTTGTCAGATGCTTTTTCTGTATCAGTTAAGATGGTGGCGGGGTTTGTCCTTCATTCTGTTAACGTGTGGTATATGCTGATATGTTGAATGCATCCTCACGTTTCAGGAATAAATCCCGCTTGGTCCTGGCATATAACCCTGTTGCTGCTGAATTTGATGTGCTCGTCTTCTGTTGAGAATTGTTGCATCAGTGTCTATAAGGGATATTGGTCTATAGTTTTCTCGTAGTGTCTGTCTGGCTTTAGTATCAGGGCAAGGCTGGCCTCGTAGAATGTTAGGAAGTGTCCCTTCCTCTTCACTTTTTTGTGAAAATGTGAGGGGCGTGGTCTTCGTTCTTCTTGAAGTGCTCAGTCAAATTCGCCAGTGAAGCCACTGGGTCCAGACTTACTTTGTCAGGAGATTTGTTATGACTGATTTGGTCTCCTCACTAGTTATTATAAGTCTGTTTCTATTTTCTCTTTCTTCATGAGTCAGTCTTGGTAGGTTTTGTTTCTAGAAATTTGTTCAATTCATCTGAATTTTCCAGTTTATTGGCATAAAATTGTTCATAGTACTCTCTTATAGTCCTTTTCATTTCATAATCCTTAGTAATGTCCTTGCATTCTTCTCTGATTTTAGTAATTCGAGTCTTTATTTTTTCTTCTTCATTTATCTAGCTAAAGGTTTGTCAATTCTGTTTATCTGTTTTCAAAGAACCAACTATTGGCTTGTCAATTTTCTCTATTTTTCTATTCTTTATTTTGTTTATTTCTGCTCTATTGTTTATTGCTTTCTTCTACTAGTTTTGCATTTAGCTTTTGTCCTGCTTAGTTCTTTAAAGTGTCTACTTTTTTTTTTTTGGATTTGGAGTCTCACTTTGTCGCCCAGGCTGGAGTGCATGGCCACCACAGGCTCAATCTGCTGGCTCAGACCATCCTTTCTTCCACCTTAGTTTTCCAAGTAGCTGGAACTACAGGCACCTGCTACCATGCCCAGCTAATTTATTTTTATTTATTATAGAGACGAGGTCTCAAACCTCTGGGCTCAGGCATTCCTCTCGCCTCAGCCTCCCAAGTGCTGGGATTACAGGCTTGAGCCATCACTCCTGGCCTAGGATCTTTTTTTAATATAAGCATTTATAACTATAAATCTGCCTGTTAGCACAGTTATCACTGCATTGAAAAAAGTTTTGGACTATTGTGTTTTCATTTTCATTTGTCTCAAAATGTTTTCTAATTTACCTTGTGATTTCTTCTTTGACTCATTGGTTGGGAGTGTGTTGTTTAATTTTCCCAGACTTGTGAATTTTTCAGTTTTCCTTCTGTTGTTTATTTCTTACTTTATCCCATTGTAGCTGGAAAAGATAATTTTTTTAAAAAATTGAGAGATGGGGTCTCACTCCGTCACCCATGCTGAAGTGCAGTTGTATAATCATAGCTCACTGTAGCCTCCAACTCCTGGATTCAAGCAATCCTGCTTCTGTTACAGCCAAAGTACAAGAAAGAAGTTGCCAACATGCAGAGAGTCGGGTTTGAGTCCTTTGTTAGCCAGCAGTCGAGAGCAGACTAGTGCCACGAAGGACTCTCGCCCCGAACAGAGCGAGCAGGGGGTTTATAAAGGCAACAACCACAAAAACTGTACGGTTATGATTACAGTTTTGGAAGGACATTTGGTTGCGAAAGGGTACAGATAGCTACAGTATGGAATTTGCAATTAGGGAGTTTCCACGCACAGAGGGGAGTGAGACTTGGGATTATGCAAGTACCTATGGAAAGGTTATGCAGGGGGGGGTCATCTCTGGGTTAAGATGGAGGATTTGTTACAAAATGGAGTTGCTTATGTGAAGCACACTATTACAGGCTATTATACTTCAACCTCCCAAATCTCTGGAATTACAGACCTGAGCCACCACACCCAGCCCTGTTGACACTTAATTTGTGACAATATTTGTTCTCTCCTGGAGAATGTCCCATGTGTACCTTGAGAAGAATGCATATCCTGTTGTTGAGTAGAATGTTCTGTATGTGTCTGTTAGAGCTAGTTGATTGTGTTAAGTCATCTGTTTGCTTCCTTATCATCTGTCTGCTTCTTCTATCCATTATGGGAGATAGGGTATTAAAGTCTCCGTAAGTTTTTTTGATTTAAAGTCTATTTTGTCTCATATTAGTCTAGCCACTCTTGCTCTCTTTGCTTGCTTTTTCATGGAATATCTTTTTCATCCTTTCACTTTCATTCCAATTGTGTCTTAGATCTAAAATTAATCTCTTGTAAACAGCATGTAATTGAATCATGTGTTTATCCATTCTGCCAATCTCTGTTCTTTGACTGGAAAGTTTAGTTTACTTACATTTAAAGTACAGCTAGACACAGTGGCATGCACCTGGAGTTCCAGCTAAGTAAGATTGAAGCAAATAAAGTACAGTCACCTCTCTATATCTTTTGCTCTGCATCTGTGGATTCAACCAACTATGGATTGGAAATATTTGGGCCAGGCATGGGACTTAAGCCTGTAATCCCAGCACTTTGAGAGGCTGAGGTGAGAGGATTGCCTGAGCTCAGGGGTTCGAGACCAGCCTGGGCAACTTGGTTAGACCTCATCTCTACAATTAAAAAAAAAAATAAACTGGGCATGGTAGCACACGCCTATAGTTCCAGCTACTTGGAAGGCTGAGGCGGTAGGTTCACCTGAGCCCAGCAGGTCGAGGCTGCAGTGACTGTGAGTGTGCCACTGCACTCCATCCTGGGCGACAGAGTGAGACTCTAACTCACAAAAAAGAAAATATTTGGGGAAAAAAACCTTGTATCTGTACTGAACATGTACAGACTTTTTTTTGCCATTATTTCCTAAACGATGCAGTATAATGACTATTTATATAGCATTTACATTTTATTAGACATTATAATAAAATGTAATATTTATAATTACTTATAAGTAATTTAGAGATGCTTTAAAGTATCTAAGAGGATGTGCATAGCTGGCTGTGTGCAGATCCTACTCCATTTTATTTTATTTTTATTTTTATTTTTTTAAGTTGGAGTCTCACTCTGTCGCCCAGACTGGAGTGCAGTGGCTGCTCCTGGCCACCGCAGCCTCGACCTGCTGGGCTCTGGCAATCCTTCCGCCTCAGCCTTCCAAGTAGCAGGAATTACAGGCATGCGCTACCACCGCCTGGCTGATTTTTTTTTTTTGATTTATTGTAGAGATGAGGTCTCGCTGCCCAGGCGGGGTCTCGAACCCGCGGGCTCAGGCCATCCACTCACCTCAGCCTCCCAAAGGCGCGGAATTACAGGCTGAGCCACCGAGCCCGGCTATAGCAAAACTTTTAAATCCCATCTCATTTCCTGGTGTGTGTTTTCTTTGTGGTTGCTATGGAGATTACACTTAACATCCTAAAGTTCTGACTCTCTAATTTGAAATGATACCAGCCTATTAAGTCATCTGAACCCTGGGTGTTTTTTGTTTTTTTAATTTTTGCCCAAAATATTTTTATTTTGAAAGAGATCCAATATAACATATTACTTTTTCATTGTGAAAGAATAAATTAAAAGTGGGTTGACACCAAAGGAAGTGTAAATAGAGTCTGTTTTATGCATCTACATTTTCCACTTTATTGAGAAGAATCAAGGAAAGAAACAACTCAAGCACAAGGAAATACATGAAATTCTATAAAAACAATTTAAGATAGTGTTACAGAAACTCAGTGAAATACAAGAAAATACAGATAGACAATTCATCAAAACCAGAAAAACAATTTATGATTTGAATGAAAAATTCATCAAAGAGATGTAGAGCATGAAAAAGAAGCAAACAAATCCTAGAGCTGAAGAATTAAATGAATAAAGTGTAAAAATACTTTTGAGAACTTGAACAACAGAATAAACCAAGCAGAAAAAAGAATTTCTGAATTCAGAGACATATCTTTTGAAATAACACCGACAGATGAAAAAAAATTAAAAAATGAAAAAGAATGCAGAAAGGCTACAGGATTTATGGGACACCATTAAGTGAAAAAATATTTGCATTATGCGTATTTCAGGAGGAAAAGAAAAGAAAAATTGAGGAAAAGTGAAAATTTCCAAGTCTTAGGAGAGAAATGGACTTCCAGGTCCAGGAAGGTCAAAGAACCCCAAATAGATCAACCCAAATAGGTCCTCTCTGAGGCACATTATGTCATGTTTTCAAAAGACAATTTTAAGAGCAGCAAGAGGCCGGGTTCGGTGGCTCAGCCTGTAATCCCAGCACTTTGGGAGGCTGAGGTTAGTGAATTGCCTGAGCCCGCGGGTTCGAGACCTGCCTGGGCAACTTGAACGAGACCTCATCTCTACAGTAAATCAAAATATTAGCTGGGCGTGGTAGCACGCACCTGTAGTTCCAGCTACTTGGAAGGCTGAGGTGGAAGAACCGCCGGAGCCCAGCAGGTTGAGGCTGCGGTGGCTAGAAGCGGCCACTGTACTCCAGTCTGGGCAACAGAGTGAGACTCTAACTCAAAAAAAAAAAAACAGCAAGAGAAAAGAGTCAAGTCAGATAATCAGACTAACAGTAGGCCAGGCACGGTGGCTCACACCTATAATCCCACGCCTTTGGGAGGCTGAGGTGAGAGGATTGCCTGAACCCGCGGCTTCGAGACCCGCCTGGGCAACTTGGTGATACCTCATCTCTACAATAAATCAAAAAATTATCCTGGCTTGGTGGCACAGGCCTGTAGTTCCAGCTACTTGGAAGGCTGAGGCCGAAGGATCGCTGTCAGTGAGACTCCAACTCAAAAAAAAGACTAACTCTGTGTGTGTGTGTGTGTGTGTGTGTGTATAAATTTTTTTTTTTTTAAGTTGGAGTCTCACTGTTGCCCAGGCTGGAATGCAGTGGCACGCTCATGGCTACCACAGCCTGGACCTTCTGGGCTCAGGAAATCCTTCCACCTCAGCCTTCCAAGTAGCTGGAACTACATGCCTATGCCACCACCCAGCTAATTTTTTGATTTATTGTAGAGACGAGGTCTCACCAAATTGCCCAGTCTGGTCTCGAACCCCTGAGCTCAAGCAATCTTCTCGCCACTGCACCCAGCCAACAGTATATTTCTTAGCAGAAACCTTACAACCATGAGAGAATGAGATAATGTATTCAAAGTATTAAAAGAAAAAACCACCTGCCAAGAATATTATATCCAGTAAATCTCTTCTTCAGAAATGGACAAATAAAATATTTCACAGACAAGGAAAAACTAAGGGAACTTGTCACCAATAGAGCAGCCTTAAAAGAAATGCTCAAGGCCAGGTGCGATGGCTCACACCTATAATCCCAGCACTTTGGGAGGCTAAGGTGAGAGGATTGCCTGAGCCCACGGATTCAAGACCAGCCTAGACAGCGTGGCGAGACCTCATCTCTACAATAAACCAAAAACAAAATTAGCTGGACATGGTAGCACGTTCCTGTGGTTCCAGTTACTTAGAAGGCTGAGGTGGAAGGATCGCCTGAGCCCAGCAGGTCGAGGCTGCAGTGGCCGTGAGTGTGCCACTGCACTCCAGCCTGGGCGACAGGTGAGACTGACTCAGAAGAAATGCTCAAGAGAGTCCTATATCTGGAAGTTAAAGGATGATAACCATTACAGTGAAAACTATAAAACTTACCAGTAGAGCTGATACACAAAGAAGAAATAGAAAGGAACCAAATCTTATGACTAAAGAAAATCATCCAGCTGCAAAAATAAACAAGAGAGAAAGTAAAAACAGAGGATAGGCCGAGTACAGTGGTTTGTGCCTGCAATCCTAGCACTTTGGGAGGCAGACACATGAAGATCACTTGAGCCCAGGAGTTCAAGACCATCCTGGGCAATACAGTGAGACCTCATCTCTAAAAAAAATTGTTTTTTAATTAGCTGGGTGTGGGGGTGGGCACCTGTAGTTCTAGCTACTCAGGAAGGTGGTGCAGGAGGATCTCTTGAGCCCAGGAGATGGCGGCTGTGGTGAGCCATACCGTGTCACTGTACTCCAGCCTGAACACCAAAGGGGCTTTGGCTGGAGGCTGCTGTTTCTCCTCTCCATGCTCCAGCTTGAAGGCCAGCTCTGGCTTGGTAATGCAACAGGTACCCCCCTGAGGCCAGGTGGCTACAGTTCTCTGGCATCACATCCCTGTCCTCTGACCAGGGCCCAGGTGTTGCCACTCTTCCTGGGGGAAGCACATAGTCACATCCTTGAATGACACTGATCCCTGAGATCTGTTCGTTTTCTCCTGGGCTTGGAAAACCGAAGTGTGAAGGCCATGTTCCACACACCCACGGCGCGTTCTGTCGCAGCTCAGGGGTGAGACCTGAACAAGCCACCAGCGACCGCTTCCCGCCGGCAGCAGAGTCATCAGGAGCCCGCCGCAGAGCACACATGCTGGAGCCTGGCTTGTTTGTTAGTAAAAGAAGAGAGCCTGTGATACCTCCTGCAGAGGATTTTTGTGAGGCTCAAGTATGACGATCTGGGTAAAGTCACCTTGTAAGCTATTGAACACCTGCACGTTATGACCTCATGCTATTATCTTTTTCTCGTACTTGCAGTTGGATTATAGACTTGACTAGAAGGCATTCGTGATTCTGAGTTGAGAATAAACAGCAATCTTTAGCAACTCGTTTATAACCAGCCTTTCATAGAAATGACTATCGGCTGGGCACGGTGACTCATGCCTATAAGCCCAGCATTTTGGGAGGCCAGGTGAGAGGATTGCCTGAGCCCAAGGGTTCGAGAACAGCCCGGACAGCTTGACGAGATCTCAGCTCTACAATAAGTCAAAAACTTAGTTGGGTGTAGTGGCGCGTGCCCACAGTTCCGGCTACTTGGAAGGCTGAGGCGGAAGGATCCCCTGAGCCCAGCAGGTCGAGGCTGCGGTGGCCTTGAGTCTGCCACTGCACTCCAGCCCGGGTGACAGAGTGAGATTCTGACTCAAATAAGTAAATCGGACTAAACTCTTTGATTCAGCAACCTCCTGTCTTCACTGCACTGGCTAAGGCACGTAGAAGGCATAGCTCTGTCCTGCCCTGAAGTCGCCTGAAATGCAGCTGGGAGCAGGACTGACACACAAGGCAGCTAGGGCGTGGCAGTCACAGCGGGCGGCCCCGGGGCTGGGTCCTGGGCTGCCGGAGCAGGAGGGGAAGGAGAGGCTTCTTGGAGGGAGTGGGACTGAGCAGGGCTTAGCGGGATGGGAGGCCGTGATCTGCACACGGGAGAAGGAGGCACCAAGTGCAGGGAGGACAGCGAGAACCACTGCAGGAGGAGCCGGCTGTCGAGGGCCGCGCTTCCTGGCAAGGACTCAGGGAAGGCCCTTGGGCAGTGTCTGCGCGGCTCTCCATTTTGCAGGTGGGAAGCTGGGGCTCAGAAAGTGATCTGCCCAGAGTCACGCAGCTGGTCAGGGCTAGAGTGGGTTCTAGAACTCCGCTGGACCTGTTGAGCCTCCGAGCATTAAATCCTCGAGGGAGATGGTAGCCCTTCCTATCGTTCATAGCCCTGCCTGTGATACTAAATGGCTAAGTTTGGGGGTTTTTGTTTTCGTTGTTTGGGTTTTTTGAGCCAGGGTCTCACCGTGTCCCCCAGGCAGAAGGTAGAACAGGTTCTCTTCTTTTGCAGTCACGACTCACCACGCACACTCCCACGGGCGTGCCCGCCGGGTCCTTGGAGAGCAGCCTCTCCCAGGTCGGCCCCGCCCCGCTGCCTGCGGAGCAAGGCGGCAGGCGGCCGTGGAAGGGAGATGCTCCGCGGTCGCCCCATCCGACACGCTTTGTGGCACGTCGGTTTTCGGAGGCCCGCTGCTGCGTCAGGCACCTGTTTTCTGAATGTGACCCGGCAAATTGTCCACATGACATTAATTGAGGTAGCAGATTCCGCAGTTTTCATTAAGGGCCTGCCTTACTTGCTTTTGTGCACACTTGAAGGGCCATACGCTGAAAGCAGATGAGATCACGGATGTGAAAGCCCTCGAGTGGGAACGCGTGCGCCAGTCGGAGCGAGGGTGGTTTTGCGACACGACATCCGGCCTCAGGGAGGTCCCGTCTGGCAGCAGGAGGCAGCGTGTGCCGAGGCCAGGCCGGGGGGAGCCCCAGGAGGGGCAAGGAGGGCGTGGGGTGGCCGCGCCGGGCGCGCGCCAGGTCGTCGCGGGGCTGGCGCCGAAGGCGGGCGTCGAGGGCGGGGCGGCGGGGGCGGCGGCCTGGGAGGCGCGACGCTGGCCTCGGCCTCGGGCCCAGCTGGCTCCCGGCGGCTGCAGCCAGCCCCGAGGGGTGTGGCTCTGCCCTCGCGTCCCTCCCTGTGCCCGTGGCCCGCCGAAGGGCCGGGAGTTCTTGACGCCCCACCCCGGCGCCCCGCTCTCCCGAGGGCCCGGCCCCTGGCAGGCGTGCGACCAGGGCCGGCCCGAGACCGTGTCCCGCGGCGCGCTCCTCCGCCGAGGCGCCGCGGGCCGCGCGGCGTTCTTCCGCGGCTGCGCCGTCCCGCTCGCGCCCGCGGGCCGCGCTTCCTCCTGCTCACGCGCTGTGGTCTTCCCTTCCAGATGAAGCTGCTCAACTTGTACATCAAGAGGGCGCAGACCACGAACAGCAACAGCAGCTCGTCCTCCGACGTCTCCACGCACAGCTAGTGCCCGGCGCGGCCCGCCTGGAAGCGATCGTGGCGCTCTCGGACCCCTCCCAACCCTCGTCGGCCGCCCGGGCGGCGCAGGAGGCCCGCAGATATTTATTGCAATCAGTATTTTGGTCCCTCCCAGCTTTCGTGTAGAATCTTGCAGGTATTGAATGTGAAGGAAGCCAGGCCTGTGTCGCCGTCTCCGTCCGACAAGGGGCGCGCGGACAGAGCGCCGTCCTCCGCGCCGAGGCCGCAGAGCCGCGGGGGGCGCCGCTCGGCCACCAGAGCGCGCTCGCCACGCCCTGCGGCAAGTGCGTTCCCTTCCCGGCGAGAGGCGCGGGGGCGCCTTGCGGCCCCGCCCCGCCCCTCCCGCCGCCCGCGCCGCGCAGCCGCGGCACCTCGAAGACGGCCCGGTCTGGGCACGCACCGGAGACACGCCCGGACGCGGCCTCTCGGCCGGCGCTGGGCAGTCGCCGGCCGGGTCCGGACGGGAGGCCGCTGCCCCGGCCTTCAGCATGGAACGAAGTCGCCCACGCCTCCAGCCCGGACGCCCGCAGCGGCGCCCGCCCGCAGCTTCCCTGCAGAGCCCCTCTCCAGGCTCGGCTCGACGGAAGCCGGAGGCGGGCGGACGCGGCCCGCAGCGCCCTCGCGGTGGCGTCGGCGCGGGGTGGGAGAGAAGCCGCTCGGCCTGGGGCGACCCCGCCCTCCGCGCCTGTCCCCGGGGGCCCGGCCCGAGGGTCCGGCTGGGCGGCGTCTTTCCTGGCCCCGGGCCGCGCCCGGCGCCGTCGCCGTCTCCGCTGGGGTTTCTCTGCTCAACTCGGGTTGAGGGCGAAGCGCGGCCCAGAGAGACCCGGTGTCGGAATCGGTTTTTAGTTTCACGCACCGAAGTGCTTCCCCGGACGTCTGTTCGTGAAATGTCGTCGTCGTGTAAGGAAAGAGTAGCCAGAGGAGCGGCGGTTTGCCGAAAAGCGGGACTTGAAACACGCCTCAGAAAAGAAACCCGCCTCTGGAGTCTGCTTCCTTTCCTTCCACGAGGAGCCGCTAGGGCCCCTCGTTTGACGCTCCTGATGGCCTCCCTGCTCCAGTCAAAGCAGCTGTGGACTTGGAGTCTGGTTAAATAAATTTTGAGGCCGGGCTCGGTGGCTCAGCCTGTCGTCCCGCGCTTCGGGAGGCTGAGGCGAGCGGATGGCCTGAGCCCGCGGGTTCGAGACCCGCCCGGGCAGCTTGGCGAGACCGCGTCCCTGCGAGTCAAAAACCAGCGGGCGTGGTAGCGCGCGCCTGCAGTTCGGCTCCTCGGAAGGCGGAGGCGGGAGGCTCGCGGGGCCGGGCGGGTCGAGGCTGCGGTGGCCGCTCCGGCCGCCGCACTCCAGCCCGCGCGACAGAGTGAGACTCCAACTCAAATAAATAAATTTGGGGTCAAAGCAAGCCAAATGAAAATTCTTAATGCAATCATGAAGACTTCTGCGGTCTGTCACGGTTCTGTTTTAGGTCCTCGAGGTTAGCCGAGTTTTCCGTGAGGGAAACGATTCGCCCGTCCCTCCCGCGCGTGACTCTCCCCGTGGCTTCCGCGACCGCCCCCGCTTCTGCGCTCAGCCTCCGCCTGGGACGGGACGGCGTGGCGGGGCGAGGCCGCCTGGAGACGTGCGCCGTGACGAAGGCCCGCGCCGCCGGGGCGGCCTCTCGGGCGCGGAGCGGCTCTGACTCCCGCGCTGTCCGCTGCTGCCGCCGGGCGGCTTCGGCTCGGAGCGGCGGGACCAGGCCGGCCTGCCGCGAGAGACGCCTCTGTTCGTCTCGTTTCCGCTCGCCAGCGCGTCGGGCGCCCGGGCGGCCCCTCTGCGGCGGAGGCGCGGTCGGGCCGGGTCGCCCCGAGCTCCGGGCCTCACGGGCCGGGAAGGCCGGCTCCCGGAGGGCGCCCGCCCGGTGTGCGGGGTCGGGGACGTCGCTGGCGTGCGCACAGGCTCGCCCGGGCAGCCTCGAGTGGCGCCTGCGGTCCCCCCCGGAGGCCGCCGGCCGCGTCCGGCGCGGCCTCCATCCGGACGCCGCTGCCCCCACGCCGCGGAGACGCGCGGCCGCCGCCGCCCCCGACGGCCGCCCGCCTCGCCGCCCCCGGCCGAGCGGCAGCGCGCGGCCCGGCGGCCCGGCCGGCCGGCGAAACCCCGCCGCCCGAAACACGCGGCCGCCCGGCGCGACCTCGAGCCCGGGAGCTGCCGGGCCCGCCGGCCGCGCCCCGGTCGCCGCCCCGCGCGGGTCCCGCGACGGCGCTGGCATCTGGCCTCCCGAGCCGTCGGCGTCTTTCCCCGCCCCCTTTACTTCTCGAGCGTAGCGTCGCGCTTTACGGGACAGCAGCGAGGGACCTCGCAGAGTGCCGCCCGGACTCGGCTAGCCGCGCTGCGCGGAAACTGAGCAAGAAGCGCCCGAGCCACCCGGCCGCCAAGACCGTGTTGCTGGCGCCGGCTTCGCACGCATGGCCCCACGCCCGGGTCGGTGGCGGCTCGGGTTTCCGGGTTTCGCTGTTTGGGGGCTTTTCACGTCGCACCCGTATCTGTATTTATATCTTATTTGTTTCACTTTCGAGTGTATCATGGCAAATGTACAGACCTTTTTTGTTAATAAGTGCTAGGATTTGCTAAAAAAAAACACAACAAAAAACCCTTTTGAGTTTGCCCTAGAATAAATGAGACTTAATTCCGCTTCCTGCGTGGCCGCCGTCTCTGTCACCCCCGTGTCCGCGGACGGCGCGGCGCTTCCCCTGCAGTCACAGCGGGCTGTGTGTCCGGAGAACCCGGAGGAGCGAGTCGAGCTCTCGGAAGCGGCCGGCCCGGGGAGCGTCCTGCCGGACGGGCTTCCCTGGGAGCCGGCAGCCCTGCCGTGGGGGCCGCGCCAAGGCTGGGGCTGAGGCGGGGCGCTGCAGGCCAGCCACGCTCCTGAGGCCGCGGGGCGGGGCTTCCCTCGGCTCCGCCCCCTTCACGGAGCTGCGAAAACGGGGGCTACCGGAGAAGGTGGAGGTGGAGGCAAGCCTCGACCCAGAGTCCCAAGGCTAGACCGAGAGCTGCCGGCAGCAGATGGGGCTCACAGCCTCCAGCGGCCGGGAGGGCTTGGCACGGCGAGGGCAGAGTCTCAGGGACGAGGGCACATCAGGGGCCCACGTCCACGTCCTTGAGCAACACTTTTTTTTTTTGAGTCGGAGTCTCTCCCCCAGGCTGGAGCGCGGTGGCACGCTCACGGCCACCGCAGCCTCAACCTGCGGGGCTCAGGCAACCTTCTGCTTCAGCCTTCCAAGTAGCTGGAACCACAAGTGCGCACCACCACGCCGGGCTAATGTTTTGATTTATTCTAGAGACGAGATCTCACCAAGTTGCCCGGGCTTGTCTCAAACCCCTGGGCCTAGGCAATCCTCTGGCCTCCATTCCCCAAAGTGCCGGGATTACAGGCTTGAGCCACTGTGTTGGCCTTCTCCAATCGAAAATACACGTAGGCTGAGTTCGGTGACTCAGCCTATAATCCCAGCATTATAACCCCAGACCGAGGCGAGTGGATCGCCTGAGCCCACGAGTTCAAGATCAGCCCAGGCAACTTGGCAAGACCTCGTCTCTATAACACACCAAAAATTCGCCGAGCGTGGTAGCGCACCCCTGTAGTCTGGCTGCTCGGAAGACTGAGGTGGCAAGATCTCTGGAGCCCAGGGGTGGCTGTGAGCGTGCCACTGCACTCCAGCCTGGGCCACGGAGTGAGACTCCAACTCAAAAAGAAAAAAATACACGTAGCACAAATTTGCCACCTAAACCGCCTGTCGGTGCCCCCCTCGGTGGGGTCCCATGCATCCAGGTCGGCGTGCGACCGTCACCATCATGACACCCTGCATCGTCTCCAGAAGCCTGTGCCCGTCACACACTGACTCCCCTCCGCCTTCCCCCAGCCCCGAGTCCCACCAGTCTCTGTCTCTGTGGATGTGGCTGCTGTCAGCACCTCTTGGCGTGGACTCTCAGAGGGTGATTTGTCCCGTGCGACTGGCACGTTCCACTTGGCTGGGTGTCCTCACAGTTTACCCGTGCAGAGCGGCACGTATCACCATCTCCTCCCTTCTTAAGACCGAGGACTGCTCCGTTGTGTGGGCAGGCCGCGAGAGAGAAGCCTTCCTTTTTCTTCACGCGGGCTCGCCCCCCGTTCTGTTCCCTTGTCTGAGGTGCCTCCGTGGGGCGCTCTGGATCTCGGGTACTCGGGCTGGGTGTTCTCTGTCCCTCCCTCCCACGGCAAGTCCTTCACTTCCTCTCTCAGCCTTTTTCCATCGGACTGGGTGAAGCCACCCGTACTGGTGTGCTGAGGGTGCATGGGGGTGAGGTCAGCCAGTCACCTGCCCTGCCTCCTGCTGTGCTCTCGGAAGTAGGAGGGTGAGGACACACACACACACACACACACACACACACACACACACACACGTGTGGAAAGCCCCGGGCACGGCCAGTTCAGGCGAGGCAGGCTGTTCAGCTTCCTCTCTTTGGTCCTCCAGCCCCCGGCGCTGGCCCCTTCCTTGTCCTCGGCTGCCGGGAAGTCCTTGCGCCTTTCAAGAAGGCCACAGGCCTTGGGTGTTCTTGGCAGGCGAGGAAACCAAGCCCCAGGAAAGCCCCAAGCCGGTGGGGGCAGACTCCGCGGGGGCCAGACCCGGCTTCTGCCCGTCAGCCTGGCAGCTCGCCCCCCCCGTCGACCTCCACCCTCCACCCTCCCCCCCAAACTGCCTTGGCCCCAGACTCCCTGGGGGTGGCCGGGCGGGCCTCAGGACGTCCCCGGGGGCCGTGATGGTGTGAGCACTGTGAGAACCCCTGGGGAGCACTTGGCTTCCGCCGCGGCGGTGGCTTGGTGCCAAGGCTTGGAACAATCCCTGAGATGAGCTGCAGCAGGAAACGGGCTTGGCCCAGGGATGTCCGGCAGACCGCCCCGCCGTCGTGATGGCGGGCGGACCCACTAAATTGGCATCCAGAACCTGGGACCACGGGTCAGGTGCCGTGGGCAGGGGACCCCAAAGGGCCGGGCTCCAGGGAGGCCCCGCCCAGGAGAGCGCCGTGGCCAGCCCCGCCCTCTCGGGGACTTGTTCTCTCCCCCTTGGGGCTGGCAGGGCTTCTGCCAGGCACTCTGGGACAAAAGGCTTGGGCAGTGTCTCGTCCAGAGGATGTGTTGAGAAGACATGGAGATGCAGCCACTGGGCCAGCCACGGTGGCTCACGCCTATAATCCCAGCACTTTGGGAGGCCGAGGCGAGAGGATTGCCTGAGCCTGCGGCTTCGAGACCCGCCTGGGCAACTTGGCGAGACCTCGTCTCTACAATAAATCAAAAAAATTAGCCAGGTGTGGTGGTGTGCACCTGTAGTTCCAGCTACTGGGAAGGCTGAGGCGGAAGGATCGCCAGAGCCCAGCAGGTCGAGACTGCGGTGGCCAGGAGCGGCCACTGAACTCCAGTCTGGGTGACCGAGTGAGACGTTCCAGCTAAAAAAAAACGCAACCACGCTGTGCCCGCCGCAGACCTGCTGCCCGGCCTGGTCCCGGGTCCACGACCCCATCGCTGGATGGTCCAGAGGGAACGGTGGGAGGCGGCAGCAGGAGGGAGGGCAGGGCCGCCCAGCACGCAGGGGCTCCGCCCTCGCATCCACCCCCTTCAGGACTGGAAAGGCCCCAGGGAGTGTCTCGTGCCAGCACCCAGGCGGTGCCCCTCGGCCTGTCTCCGGCCTCTTTTCCCTCTGCAGGCCTGCAATCCCTCACCCTTAGGTGGCGACCCGGCTGGTACCCAGGTGTGCCTCCCACCTGCCAGGCTCCCTTTCGATGCTTCTCTGATGTAACCCTCACAACAGCCCCAGGAGGCTGATCCTGGGATTAGTCCCCTTTCACACACGGGAAAGAGAGGCACAGGGAGGTTGAGCAACTTGCCCAGATCACACAGCTGCTGAGAGCGAGAGTCGGGATTCAGATCCAGGCAGTCCGGCCTCACCGAGTTCAGATGGGCCCTGGTCACAGGTAGGCCTGGGTGCAGGAGTCAGGGGCTTGAGTCCGGCCCTGGGTGTTTCAGGGCCCGCGGCTTTAGCCAGAGACGCCAGCTTGGGAGAACCCCGGTTTCTTCTTCTGTAAAGTTCTGAGAGGTGGGACCAGGGAGGTGGGCCTTCCTTTTTTTTTGAGTCGGAGTCTCACTCTGTCGCCCAGACTGGAGTGCAGCGGCCGCTCCCGGCCACCGACCTGCCGGGCTCCGGCGATTCTTCCACTCAGCCTTCCAAGGAGCCGGAACTACAGGCGCGCGATTCCACGCCCGGCTAATTTTTTTGTAGAGACAAGGTCTCGCCAAGTTGCCCAGGCGGGTCTCGAACCCCGGGCTCAGGCAATCCACTCACCTCAGCCTCCCAAAGTGAGGTGGGGTTTCGAACACAGTCCTTGGAAACCTCACCAGATGTAGCTCATGTGATGATCCCTGTCACGGAGACACCTAGCCTGGGTTCTGACCCGGTGATGCAAGATGTCTGGACAATCAGATGAAAGACTTGACATCCCTGCCGGACAAGACCCCATCCGCAGAGAGACACACTGCCAGCCAGAGATGACACACTCAGGCCGCAGGCTCTGGCGCCTGCCCCACCTGTGAGGGGCGGGACCGAGGTGGGGGGGAAGGACCACGAAGCGGCCCCTCCTGTCCACCCGCCCCTCTGCACCCAGGGGTCCCGTGGCCTCTGTGCCGCGTCCTACTTTCAAAGCTTTGTCCTCTCCATGGGGCGCTGGACACCTCGCACCCCCCATACCTGCCATATCGGGTCTCCTCAGAGCTCCAGCTGTGCACGCACCAGCTGGACGCATACCCAGCTACACACACGTGCTGCGCACAGCCAGCTGCACACAAACCACATGCACACACGCCCAGCTGAAGACACCCGCCTGCACACAAACCCACCTGTGCACACCCAGCTGCGCGCGCACAGGTCCACGCGCTGAGCCGAACACACACCTTCCCGTGCACACCCAGCCGCGCACACGCCCAGCTGCCTTCTGCGCGACTTTGCGCTGCAGGCTGCAGACTTCCCGGATGGCGCGTGGCCACGACGGGTCGGTCTCCCGCGTCCACGCTCCTGTGCGGAGATGCCGGTCCCAGACCCTCCCGCCTCCGTCCTCCACTCCCACCCTCGGCCCTGCCCCCCGGGCCTCTGCATCCGGCCTCCCGGTGGGCCTCGAGACCCCCTCCCCCGCCCCCCCACCGGGCCCACCCTGCCTCTCCCCTGTGCAGCCGCAGACGTCTCCCACCCTCTCCCGCCCCCTCCCTAGCCCTGCCCGCCTTCTCTTCCCCCCGAAGCTGCAAGGTGGCAGTTTTTTGTTCTGTTTTTCTTCTGAGTCGGAGTCTCACTCTGTGGCCCGGGCTGGAGGACAGTGACACGCTCATGGCCACCGCAGCCTCGACCTGCTGGGCTCCGGTGATGGTCTGGAACGACAGGTACATGGCAGGCAGTGTTTTTAAAAAATGCCCCTCTGATCTGTCATCCCTCTACGCCGCACCTTGCGCTACCTTTCCTCACCACACACTCTGGGATAAAGCTCCCAAATCCCACCTTCCCCTTCCCCCACCTTGTCCCGCTGTACCAGAGGCACTGTCCCCTGGCTTCTGGGCCTCCTCACTGCTGTCCCCTCTGCCTGGCCACTGCCCCGCCTCTGTACCCCCCCACACACACACCCTTTGCCCAGCTTCCACAGATGCTGAAGGTCTCGGCTTAAACGCCAAGTTCTTATTTTTTGGAGAATATCCTAGACTAGACCCTCCTCCTTCCTCTCGTCACACATTTTGCTTCTGTGTGTGCGACTCCTTGTCCCCCTAGTCGTGTCTGCGGCGAAGACCCGGTCCTGCCTTCCCCACACTTAGCCCGTGTGCCTGGCTCACGGTCGGTGCCGAATACAGGAATGGGCGAGCGAGTGCATGGCGATCCCAAGCGCAAGGCTCGTGGCGCAGCGCTCTCCGTGTGGTCCGAGCTCCGTCATGTCCCCAAGAGCACAGATGCTGCCACTGACCAGCCCGGTTCGAACCCTGGCTCTTGCGTGACTTTGGCAAGTCGTTTGACCTCTCTGTGCCTCAGTCTCTTCCCTGAGTGGGGAGAGTGCCGGCCTCAGGCGACATTTGGTTTTGTTTTTTTTTATTTTTTTTTGAGTGGGAGTCTCACTCGGTCGCCCAGACTGGAGCGCAGCGGCCGCTCCCGGCCCCCGCAGCCTCGACCCGCTGGGCTCCGGCGATCCTTCCGCCTCAGCCTTCCGAGGAGCTGGAACTACAGGCGCGCGCCACCACGCCCGGCTGATTTTTGATTTATTGTGGAGATGAGGTCTTGCCAAGTTGCCCAGGCGGGTCTCGAACCCGCGGGCTCAGGCAATCCACTCACCTCAGCCTCCCAAGGCGCGGGATGACAGGCTGAGCCACCGAGCCCGGCCTCACGGGACATTTGGAAGTGACAGGGAGCACACCAGGCTCTGCCTGGCATGTTGCGTCAGCCACACGTCCTGTGAGGTGGGCAGCCGGGCCAGGCCCGTGGGGAAGCAAGTGTGGCCATGGCATCAGGTCTGGGTTCCAGTACCAACCTTGCCCATTTTCGAGTCTGTGCCCACGCAGGGGAGTCTTCTGGCTTCCGCTAGCCCTACAATTACAAGACGACATTAGCAGGAATCCCCAGGGAACACCGTGTGTGACGAAGTTTCATGTGTCTTATAGCCCAGCAGGTCCACGTGGGGCCAAGCCCTAGCCACACCCACGCCTGAGCGTGCCAGGGACACGTGCAAAGGCGGCCAATGGCCGAAAACAAGACGCAGCCCCAAGGTGCTGGGAGGCGGGCGTGGGTCGAGAACTGGTGGCCTCTCCCCATCACGGACACCATGAAATGAAACGAATCGGCTACAGCTGCGTGTGTCAGGGCAGCTGCCTCAGGAATGGTGATGCGAGGGGAACAAACAGAGCAGCCTGCCGTTTGTTAGGGTCAAAATAACCAAGACTAGGCTGGGGGCGGTGGCTCACACCTGTAATCCCGGCACTTTGGGAGGCCAAGGCGAGAGGATTGACTGAGCCCGCGGGTTCAAGACCCGCCTGGGCAACCTGGCAATTAGCCAGGTGTGGTGGCATGCACCTGTAGTTCCAGCTACTTGGAAGGCTGAGGCGGAAGGATCGCCTGAGCCCAGCAGGTCAAGGCTGCGGTGACCGTGAGCATGCCACTGCACTCCAGCCTGGGCAACAGTGAGACTCCAACTCAAAAAAGATTTTATTTTTAATTAGCTGAATGTGGTGGCGTGCGCCTGTAGTTTCAGCTACTTGGGAGACTGAGGCAGACGGGTCGCCTGAGCCCAAGAGGTCAAGGCTGTGGTGGCCGTGAGCGTGCCACTGTGCTCCATTGTGGGCAACAGAGTGAGAATCAAACTCAGGGGAAAAAAAAAAAACTAAACCACGAAGAGAAACACGTTTGGTAAAGGCCCACAAATTGAGCAGCTACGGAACAGCTCAGGAGAGCAGGGCTTGCTGGAGGAGGCAGGGGTCGGGGAAGGGGGAGTCCACCGCCCATTCCAGTGATGGAGAATATTCTGCTTCCTGATCTGGGCAGTGGGCTCATAGGCGTTTATTCTCATTGCACATAACTAACATGTATGTTGTATGTTTTCTTTTGCCTTATCAGAGTTTTCTTTCTTTTCCTTTTTTTGAGTTGAGTCTCACTCTGTCACCCAGGCTGGAGTGCAGTGGCACAATCACGGCTCACCACAGCCTCTACCTCCTGGGCTCAGGCGAGCCTTCTGCCTCAGCCTCCTGAGTAGCTGGAACTACAGGTGCGCACCACCACATCTGGCTCATTCTTTTAATTTTTTGTAGAGCTGGGGTCTTGCTAGGGTGCCCAGGCCGGTCTCAAACTCCTAGCCTCAAACAGTCCTCTCGCCTCGACCTCCCAGAGTGCTGTGATTATAGGCATGAGCCACCATGCCCAGCCACGTTTCCTAATTTTAAAACAAAACCAAATAAAACAAAAAATGTGTGAGAATCCCAGGTTATAGGGTGGTCACGGAGATGAATCTCCTATTCACTGTTTGGATGGTCATAGACGTAAAACCCCCCAAATGCAAGGTTCTTGGAGAGAATTCACAGGCCCTTGAGACGACATCTGCAGACACTCACCCAAGGAGTGCCCCCGCCTTGATCGAGCCTGTCCGGTGCCCGACAGGCCTGTGTCTGAGGGAACAGCCCTCCTTGCTGCAGGACCCGTCGTGGCAAGTGGCGGTGGGGAGGGGGTGGGCGAGGCAGACCTCCCCCCTTCTAGCGCCGGCTTCTCACAGCCCCTCGGTCCCTGCACATGGCGAGGCTCCGGTCCCGCCTGGTTTTGCCTCCCAATAGAGGCCGGAAGGAGAAAGGGCTCCAGTGCCGTCCAGCCGGGATGGGCCACAGAAGGGTCCTGCTTTCCAGCCAGGCCTGAAGTCCCGAGCCCTCTGGGAGACGAGCTCCCCAAGTGCCGGAAAGCGCGCCCAGCAGACACACTCGCTCTCAGAGCCTGCAGAGGAGAGAGGCTGAGCCCGGGGGCCGCCTGACCGCTTCCCAAGCCCCAGCACGCCTCTGCCCGCCGCCAGCCCAGCCCGCTGGTGCTCAGCTCCGCGTGTGGACAGGTGCTGCCCAGCAGTGGGGCCTCTCGAGGTGGGGCGCGGCTTTTCGGGAGGATGGACACAAGGGTGGCGACCTGTGATGCCTGGGGGGCAGCTCGGGTGCCGTTCCAGCTGGTCCCCAGTCTCGCAGCTACCAAGCAGCAGGTGGCAGCCACCAAGACCCGGAAAGGAACCGTCCCTGTCTCCGGTTGTTCCCGGCTGAATGGCCGAATGGCAGGACCGCAGCACCCTGGCCCTCCCAAAGGTGGCTGCACTGCCTAGCTCCTGGGAGAAGTCCCCTTCTGTGCAGACTCACCAGAGGACACTTTGTCATCTGTAATGGCCCCGCTGCCTGGGTGATGCAGAGACCAACTACTAAAATATCCCCCTGGAGATTAACCATCTGAAGAAATCATGGCTCAGCCTTTCGAGGGACTCTCCAGCCATTTAAAAAGTATATGTCACTGGGTGTGCCGGCCCCCGGCTATAATCCCAGCACTTTGGGAGGCCCGGGCAAGAACAACCCAAGCAACTTGGCAGGACCTCATCTCTACAATAAATCAAAAAATTACCCAGGCGTGGTGGCGCATGCCTGTAGTTCTAGCTACTTGGAAGGCTGAGGCGGAAGGATCGCCTGAGCCCAGCAGCAGGTCGAGGCTGCGGTGGCTGTGAGCGTGCCACTGCACTCTAGCCTGGGCAACCGAGTGAGACTAAAAAAAAAAAAAAAAAAGGTAAGATAAAAAGTATATGTCAGCTGGGCGCAGTGGCTCATGCCTGTAATCCCAGCACTTTGGGAAACAGAGGCAAGAGGACTGATTCAGCCCACGGGTTCAAGACCAGCCTGGGCAACATGGTGAGACCTCGTCTCTACAGTCAATCAAAAAAAATAGCTGGGCGTGGTGGCACATACCTGTAGCTCCAGCTACTTGGAAGGCTGAGGCAGAAGGATCCTTTGAGCCTAGCAGGTTGAGGCTGCGGTGGCCGTGATTGTGCCACTGCACTCCAGTCTGGGCGACAGAGTGAGACTCTGAGGCAAAAAAAGAAAAAGAAAAAAGAAAATCAAAGAATTATCTGGGTGTGGTGTGTACCTGTAGTCCCAGCTACTCGGCAGGCTGAGTCGGAAGGATCACCTGAGTCCTGGAGGTCAGGCTGGGCACTGTGGCTCATGCCTGTAATACCGGCTCTTTGGGAGGTGGAGGCGAGGCGATTGTCTGAGCTCAGAGGTTCGAGACCAGCCTCAACAATATGGCGAGACCTTCTCTCCACAACAAATAAAAAAATTAGCTGGGCGTGGTAGAGCATGCCTGTGATTCCAGTAACTCGGAAGGCTGAGGCAGAAGGATTGCCTAAACCCAGCAGGGGGTAGCCGTGAGCAGGCACCAGAGTGAGATCCCAACTCGGGGGGGGGAAAACCAAAAAAAAAACAGCCAGGAGGTGGAGGCTGAGGCAGCCATGATCATGCCACTGCACTCCAGCCTGGGCGACAGAGTGAGAGCAAAAAAAAAAAAGTATGTGTCTAAAGACCTCTTGGGGAATTCTCACAATGGCTATGAGGATTTCCCCTTCTCATAATGGTACACTACACAGTTTGGGGTAAACCCTCCTGCAGAAAGTAACTAGCAAAGCTGAACAAAAGATGCTGGGAGCTTGACTGACTGTATTAGCAGGTCAACAAGGTAGTGAAGGGTTACCAGGAACTTGGAGGAGGAGACGGGAATCTGGACAGACGAGCCGACCATCTAGGACTGCCTGTGTCCTGGGGGTATTTGCTGCTCCCCAGGAGGGGACGGAAATGCCAAGCAAGGCGTTTGACAGTCTCATTTCCTGGAAGGAGGAATAGCATGATCCATATCAAGAACATCCCACGTTCCTGGCAGAAGCAAACGGGAGCCTTCTCTGGAGGAAGATATCCAGGCCACAAAGATATTTAGACATTGTTTCAGGTACACTGCTCAGCACACAATAAACAGTAACCCACCCCACGAGGAGACAAGACGACACGCACTAAGGTAGGTGCAATGAAAGTGGCAGACAGGCCGGGCGCAGTGGCACAAGCCTGTAAGCCCAGCAATTTGGGAGGCCAAGACAAGAGGATTACCTGAGTCCAGGGGTTTAAGACCAACCTGAGTAACATGGCAAGATCTCGCCTGTACAGCAAAAAAAAAAAAAAAAAAACGAGCTGGGCGTGGTGGCATTTGCCTGTGGTTCCAGCTACTTGGAAGGCCGAGGCGGAAGGACTGCCTAAGCCCAGCAGATCGAGGCTGCGGTGGCTGTGAGTGTGCCACTGCCCTCCAGCCTGGGCAATGGAACGAAACTCCGACTCAAAAAAAAAAAAAAGGAACAGACAACGGATAAAGACACACAGGTGTCCAACTACTTGAGGTGTCAAACCCAGACTTTAAATTTAACGTGTTTAAAGAGATAAAGACAAGATTGAGAGTTTCTGCAGAAGACTGACTAGAAATGTTTAATCTATCACATCATATTAAAAAAGCATATGGGCCAGGCACAGTGGCTCATGCCTGTAATCCCAGCACTTTGGGAGGCCAACACAGGAGGATTGCGTGAGCCCAGGAGTTTGAGACCAGCCTGGGCAACATAGTGAGACCTCTTCTCTACAAAAAACAAAAAAAAAAATTAGCTAGGCGTGGTGGTGCATGCGTGGAGTCCCAGCTACTTGGGAGGCTGAGGCAGAAGCATCTCCTGAGCCCAGGAGGTTTAGGCTGCAGTGAGGTGTGATCATGCCACTGCACTCCAGCCTGGGGACAGAGTAAGACCCCCTCAAAAAAAAAAAATGCTAGAAGTCAGGCTTTGAGAAATGGCCTCTTCATTTTTTTACCCTGTGGAGCCTTTTTTACCCTGAGAGACGTGGGAAACCTTGTGGCTGGAGCCTGCCACGCGTTCGGTTGGCTTCCATTCCCAGCAGGGTTACGAGGACCGTCACCATGGTGACCAGACAAACCAGAGCGTCGCCGGCCAGCCCTGCTCCTCAGGGTTGCTTCGACCCCGGGCACTGGTGACACAACACGGACGGGTGTCCGCGTCGGGCAAAGTCCAAATGTGAGAGATACCATGGCTTTAGGGAGTGGTTTCCAGAACTCAGCCCTTCCTCCAGGGCATCTCCCACCGTCTTCCAGGAACAGGCTGGGCCGGCCCAGGGCTTTGCCCCCACGGCTCCCTCTGCCCAGAAGACTTGTCCCAGAGGCCTGAGAGCCCTGTGTCCCCTCCTGGAGCTCACTCTCAGGTGTCTTTCTCGTTCACGGAGGGCTCCCCTGGCTCTCGCATCTGAACGAACAGCCCACCCCATCCGCACACTCTCGTTCCGGCCTAGAATGTGTCATTATCGAATCTAATCTACATTTTACTTTCTCATCCTGTTTATTACCTCTGTACTTTACTAGCGTGCACTTTTCACAAGGGCAGGGATTGGTGTCTGGAGTCACAGCTCTAGAACAGTGCCTGCTACCTTCTGGGCACTAACAAATATTTGTTGGCGGGTGCACTGATTCACTCCTGTAATCCTAGCAATTTGGGAGGCCAAGGTGGGGCGAACTGCTTGAGCCCGGGAGTTTAAGACCAGCCTAGGCAACACGGTAAGACCTCTTCTCTACACAGAAATCAGAAAATTAGGTGCCGGCAACTTGCTCCTAGAGTCCCAGCTACTCAGGAGGCTGAGGCGGAAGGATCCCTTGAGCCCAGGAGACGGAGGCTGCCAGTCATCCATGATGCATTTTGAAACTCTAGAAAAACTTTAAAATTAAAATAGAGTGTAACAAGAAGGGAACACTAAATAATACAAAATAATCCAAAAGAAGGCAAAAAGGATAAAAATGGAAACAGAGCAAGTGGGACAGACCGAGAGCACATATTACAATGTGAGGGTCCAGGATGGCGGCGGCGGCTCACGCCTGTAATCCCAGCACTTTGAGAGGTGGAAGCGAGAGGATGGCCTAAGTCCAGGGCTTCGAGACCAGACTGGGCAACATGGCGAGAGCTCGTCTCCACAGTAAGTCAAAAAATTACCTGGGCATGGTGGCACGCACCTGTGGTTCCAGCTGCTTGGAAGGCTGAGGCGGAAGGATCACCCGAACCCAGCAGGTTGAGGTTGTGGTGGCCGTGAGTGTGCCACAGCACTCCAGCTTGGGCGACAGAGTGAGACTCTGACTCGAAAAAAAAAAAAAAAGCCAGGCGCGGTGGCTCATGCCCATTTCCCAGCACTTCGGGAGGCCGAGGTGAGAAGATTGCCTGAGCCCACGGGTTCGAGACCTGCCTGGGCAACTTGGCAAGACCTCATTTCTACAGTAAAAATTTTTTTAAAAATTAGCCAGGTGTGGTGGCACGTGCCTGTAGTACCCGTTAATTGGAAGGCTGAGGCGGAAGGATCACCTGAATCCAGCAGGTCAAGGTTACTGTGGCCATGAGCGTGCCACTACACTCCAGTCTGGGCAACAAAGTGAGACTCTCACACACACACACACACACACACACACACACACACACACGGAACACTCTTCCTCTGAGATCAGAAGCAGAGCAAGGTGTATTGTCAACTCCTTCTTTCTTTTTTTTTTTTTTGAGTCAGTCTCACTCAGTCGCCCAGGCTGGAGTGCAGTGGTGCACTCACAGCCACCGCAGCCTCCACCTGCTGGGCTCAAGTGATCCTTCCACCTCAGTCTTCCAATTAGCTGGAATTACAGGCACGCGCCACCATGCCCAGCTAATTTTTTGACTTATTGTAGAGACGAGGTCTCACCAAGTTGCCCAGGCTGGTCTCGAACCCGTGGGCTCAGTCATTCCTTTCACCTTGGCTATCCAAAGTGCCGGGATAAGAGGCACGAGCCACCGCCTCTGGCTTATCACTACTTCTCCAGAACGTTGTGCCACAGCAGAGACGGGAAAAAAAAAAAAAAAAAAAGATCAGGCTGGCGCGGTGGCTCAGTCTGTCATCCCAGCAATTCGGGAAGCCGAGGCGAGAGGATTGCCTCGACCCAGGGGTTCGAGACCTGCCTGGGCAACTTGGTGAGACCTCATCTCTACAATAAATCAAAAAATAAGCCAAGGGTGGTGGCGTGCACCTGTAGTTTCAGCTACTTGGACGGCTGAGGCAGAAGAATCACCTGAGCCCAGCAGATCGAGGCTGCGGTGCCCGTGAGCGTGCCACTGCACTCCAACCTCGGCGGCAAGAATGAGACTCAACTCAGTCAAAACAAAAAAGACATAAGAACTGCAAAGGAAGAAATGAAACTCATAATCTGTGCTTGAAATAACTATGCAAGTAGGAAATCCAAAGAAAACTACAGATTATTAGAATTCATACTGTTTAGCAAAGTTGTTGGATAAAATTCAGTAAAAGCTTTTATTTCCATATATAAACACAAATAGGCTGGGCGCGGTTGCTCAAACCTATCAACCCAGCACTTTGGGTGGCCAAGGTGAGAGGATTGCCTGAGCCCATGGCTTTGAGACCAGCCTGGCAAGACCTCATCTCCAAAATAAAAATAAAAAAATCAGCCTGGCATGGTGGCACACGCCAGTAATTCCAGCTACTTGGAAGGATGAGGCAGAAGAAGCACCTGAGCCCAGCAGGTCGAGAACGTGCCCTGCACTCCGGCCTGGGTGACAAAGTGAGACTCCAACTCCGAAAAAAAAAGATTCAACCAAATGAAGAGACATGTTCATGAATCGGAAAACACAGCATCGTAAAGTCTCCACTTCTCCCTAAATGGTCTATGTATTTAGAACAATTCCAGTAAAATCCCAACAGGTATTATTTTATATCTTGATACACTGATTTTAAACTTTATACGGGAAAGTAAAAGAACAACAATAGCCAATGACACTCTTTTTCCCCCCTTTTTTTTCTGTTGGAGTCTCATTCTGTTGCCCTGGCTGGAGTTCAGTGGCACGATCACGGCCACCGCAGCCTTGACCTGCTGGGCTCCGGCCATCCTTCCGCCTCAGCCTTCCAAGTAGACGAAACTGCAGGCGAGCACCACCACGCCCGATTAATTTTTGATTTCTTGTAGAGACGAGGTCTCGCCAAGTCACCCAGGCTGGTCTTGAACCCGTGGGCTCAGGCAATTTTCTCGCCTCAGCCTCCCAAAGTGGTGAGATTACAGGTGTGAGTCCCTGCGCCTGGCTATTTATGCTTTTATTTAAACTTTTCTGTATGTTCAAAAATGTTCATAGCAAAAAGCTAAAATTGTTTAAAAGCCTGCGCTGCAGGATGGCCCCAGGGTGGAGGGTGGTGGGATCTGCCACATGGATAGAGCGCCCAGTGAACTTTTTATCTTCCTAAAACCCTAAGAGGAAGGAATGAGGCCTAGAGGTCTCCAAGAAGACCTCCAGGACTTGTGTCTTGGAAACCAGACTTGTTCAAGTCCTCTTTTTTTTTTTTTGAGTTGGAGTCTCACTCTATCGCCCAGGGCCGCGCCCGGCCACCGCAGCCTCGACCTGCTGGGCTCCGGCGATCCTTCCGCCTCAGCCTTCCAAGTAGTCGGAATTACAGGCGCGCGCTACCACGCCCGGCTGATTTTTTGATTTATTGTCGAGATGAGGTCTCGCTGCCCAGGTGGGTCTCGAACCCGCAGGCTCAGGCCATCCACTCACCTCAGCCTCCCAAAGGCTCGGGATGACAGGCTGAGCCACCGAGCCCGGCTAGGTCCTCTTTCTTTATGTGTTTCATTCCAAATTGGTCTCCATCAGTTTCATGTCAGATTTTGTGAAGTTCAAGTTCTCCAAGAGAAGGCAGTCTCACCCTGCAGGGCTCAGCCCCCTCATAGTGCCCGTAGGCCAACCCCACCCTTCCAGATAATGTGCCCACTATTGATGACAAGACCTTGAGCCCACCCTGACCTAGTGTTATGGCTGCATTGTGTCCCCCCCACCCCCAGTTGAAGTCCTAACCCCGAGTACCTCAAAATGTGACTGTTTGAATATAGAGACTCTACAGGGGTAGTTAAGTTAAAATGGGGCCGTTCAGATGGACCATCATCCAACGATGGCCTTATAAGAAAATGAAATGGGCGCGGGATTACAGGCATGGTGGCTTGCACCTATAATGCTAGCACTTTGGGAGGCCGAGGTGAGTGGATTCCTGAGCCCGCGGGTTCGAGATCCGCCTGGGCAACTTGGTGAGACCTCATCTCTACAATAAATCAAAAATTAGCTGGGCATGGTGGTACGTGCCTGAAGTTCCAGTTACTTGGAAGGCTGAGGCGGAAGGATCGCCTGAGCCCAGCAGGTCGAGGCGGTGGTGGTCATGAGAATGCCACTGCACTCCAGCCTGGGTGACAGAGTGAGAGACTCCAACTCAGTTAAAAAAAGAAAAGAAAAGAAAATGAAATGTAGACACACAAAGAAATACCAGGAATGCATGTTGCTAAGGTTTGAATGTTTGTCTCCTTTAAAACTCGGGTTAGCCGGGCTCGGTGGCTCAGCCTGTAATCCCGCGCCTTGGGAGGCTGAGGTGAGTGAATTGCCTGAGCCCGCGGGTTCGAGACCCGCCTGGGCAACTTGGCAAGACCTCATCTCTACAATACATCAAAAATCAGCCGGGCATGGTAGCACGTACCTGTAGTCCAGCTACTTGGAAGGCTGAGGTGGAAGGATCGTTGGAGCCCAGCAGGTCGAGGCTGCGGTGGCCGGGAGCGGCCACTGCACTCCAGTCTGGGCGACAGAGTGAGACTCCGACTCAAAAAAAAAAAAAACAACTCGGGTTAAAATTTAATTGCCATCATAGCCATTTTAAGAAGCAGGGCCATTAAGATTAGGCCATAAGGGCTCCATTCTCATGGGTGGGCTTAATGCTTTTTAAAAATGGCTTCCTGGGCCTGGGGAGGTGGCTCATACCTATAATCTCAGCACTTTGGGAGGTCAAGGTGAGAGGACTGTCTGAACCCACAGCTTCAAGACCAGCCCGGGCAACTTGGCAAGACCTCATCTCTACAATAAACCAAGAAAAATTAGCCAGGTGTGATGGCCCATGCCTGTAGTTCCAGCTACTTGGAAGGCTGAGGCAGAAGGATCACCTGAGCCCAGCAGGTCGAGGCGGTGGTGGTGATGAGAATGCCACTGCACTCCAGCCTGGGCGACAGAGAGACTCCAACTCAATTAAAAAAAACAAAAGAAAGAAAATGAATTGTAAACACACAAAGAAATACCAGGATTGCATGTTGCTGTGGTTTGAATGTCCCCCTTAAAACTCAGATTGAAATTTAATTGCCATCATAACCATTTTAAGAGGTAGGGCCATTAAGATTAGGCCATAAGGGCTCCATTCTCGTGGGTGGGCTTAATGCTTTTTAAAAATGGCTTCCTGGGCCTGGGGAGGTGGCTCATGCCTATAATACCAGCACTTTGGGAGGCCGAGGTGAGAGCATTGCCTGAGCCCACAGGTTCGAGACCAGCCTGGGCAACTTGGTGAGACCTCATCTCTACAATAAATCAAAAAGTTAGCCAGTCATGGTGGCGCGTGCCTGTAGCTCCAGCTACAGGCTGAGGTGGAAGGATCACCTGAACCCAGTAAGTCGAGGCTGCAGTGTCCATAAGCATGCTGCTGCACTCCAATCTGGGCAACAGAGTGAGATTCCAACTCCAAAAAGAAAAAAAAATGGCTTCTAGGAGTGGGCCTCCACTCTTGCCCTCTCTTGGCCTTCTGCCTTCCACCGTGAGATGACACAGCACGAAGGCCTTCACCAGATGCCAACACCATGTTCTTTTTTTTCTCGAGTTAGAGTCTCACTCTGCTGCCCAGGCTGGAGTGCAGTGGCTCAGGGCCACCGCAGCCTTGAACTGCCAGGCTCAGGCGATCCTTCTGCCTCAGCCTTCCAAGCAGCTGGAACTACGGGCATGGGCCATCACACCCGGCTAATTTTTCTTGATTTATTTAGAGATGAGGTCTCGCCAAGTTGTCCAGGCTGGACTCGAACCTGTGGGCTCAGGCAGTCCTCTCACCTCGGCCTCCCAAAGTGCTGGGATTATAGGCACGAGCCACCAGAACACCATGTTCTTGAACTGCCCAATCTCCAGAATAATAAGCCAGATGCATTTCTGTATATTGTAAATTACTCAGCTTGTACTATTTTTATAGCAACACAAAACAGACTAAGACACACTTGTGCAGAGGGAAGAGCCATGTGAGAAAACAGGCAATCATCTGTCAGAAAAGGAGAGGCCTCAGAAGATACTGGTCCTGCTGATACCTTGACCTTAGACTGCTAGCCTCTAGAACTGTGAGAGAACAGATTTCTGTCGCCTTGCCTGTGGTGATTTTTATGGCTGCCCTGGCAAACTAGCACATCTGTCAGGCCACTCTGGTCCAGAGATGAGAGGACCAGAACCGGAGTGACCACAGGACATTTTCCTCACCACCAACACCATATAGCTTGACCAAGGGAGTTCAGCCCTGAATTAATTCCTAAGGAGGATGCAAAGGAGCAAGAGACACAAACCCTGCTCTGAACGAGTTTACGGTCGTACTGAGGAAAGAGAAGGGTTGTTGGTAGAATCCAGTTCCTACGGCTGCTGGATGACTGTCCCCACGTTCTTGAGCAAAACAGCTGGTCAACTCCCACCAAAAGAAGATGGAAGTCCAGTTCATAAAGAAAAATCCTCCTGTTTTGAAGGGTTTGACCTCACTGTAGATCCCAGATGTACCCCACTGCACACAGAAACAATAGTTTCGTCTTAAAAAAACTAAACTATTGGCTGGGTGCAGTGGCTCATGCCTATCATTGCAGCACTTTGGGAGGCTGAGGTGAGAGCATTACCGGGGTTCAAGACCAACCTAGGCAACTTGGTGAGACCTCATCTCTACAATAAATTAAGAAATTAGCCAGGTGTGGTGGTGTGTGCCTGTCGTCCCAGCTCCTGGGAAGACTGAGGCGGAAGGATCGCCTGAGCCCAGGAGATCGAGGCTGCAGTGGCCGTGGGCATGCCATTGCACTCAGTCTGGGTGACAGAGTGAGACTCCAACTCATAAACAGCAACAACAACAACAGAACCTAAACTATCAGAATGGTGACAGTGACAGGGAGTGTGAGTGAGTGAATGGGTGAGTGAGTGAATGGGTAAGGGGACACACTTGCACTCTGCCGGTGGGAAAGTAAGCTGGCACAGCCTTTTGGAAGGAAAATTCAGCCTGATGAATGAACAGTCTTAGAGAGCAAAACCTTTTGACTTAGGAATTTTGCTTCTGTGACTATCCTTAGACGAGACGTGCACAGACGTGCATCTATAGTATTGTAATTTAAAATGTGACTCGGTGGCTCAGCCTGTGAGCCCAGCACTTTGGGAGGCCAAGATGAGAGGATTGCCAGAGACCAGGGGTTGAAGACCAGACTGGGCAACTTGGGGAGACCTCACCTCTACAGTAAATCGTAAACATCAAGCCGGGTGTGGTGGCGTGCATCTGTAGTTCCAGCTACTTGGAAGGCTGAGGCGGAAGGATCGCCTAGGTCCAGCAGGTCGAGGCTGCGGTGGCCGTGAGCATGCCACTGCACTCCAGCCTGGGCGACAAAGGCGAGACTCCAACTCAAAAAGGAAATGTGACTTGGCATCTCAATTATGATGTGCTCATACTATATGTGGTTATTGAAATTCAGATTCTAGATAAATATTTAGTAAATCAGAAAATTCTTATGACATACTGACAAATGCTATTTGCAAAAAAGTATATATGATATGGATACAACTATATTTTATATACATTCACATATGGAAAAAAACATACAAACATGTTTCCATGCATACTGTGATCGTTTTCTTTTTCTTTTTTTGAGTTGGAGTCTCTGTCACCCAGGCTGGAGGGCAGTGGCACGCTCCCAGCCACCACAGCCTCGACCTGCTGGGCTCCGGCGATCCTTCCGCCTCAGCCTTCCAAGTAGCTGGAACTACAGGCACACGCTACTATGCCCAGCTAATTTTTTATTTATCGTAGAGATGAGGTCTTGCCAAGTTGCCCAGGCTGGTCTTGAACCTGCAGGCTCAGGCAGTCCACTCACCTCGGCCTCCCAAAGTGCCGGGATTACAGGCTGAGCCACCGAGCCCAGCCACTGTGATTGTTTTCTATTGCTGCATACAAAATTACTGTACACTCAGCAGCTCAAAAAGCACAGATGTATTATTTTATACTTTTCACGGTCAGGAATCCAGGCTTGGATTATTCGACTGAGTCCTCTGCTCAAGGTCTTCCAAGACAGAAGTCAAGATGTTGGCTGAACTGGGTTTCTTTCTTAGAGCTTGGGGTCCTCGTCGAAGCTCACAGGGTTGTTGGTAGAATTCAGTTCCTACGGCTGTTGGATGACTGTCCCCACGTTCTTGTCGCCATTTGCGGGGAGGGCCACCCTTTCCTGCCTCTGTCTCCTGCCCTGTGGTCCTCTCCCCGTTTGGTGGTTGCCTGCTTGTGTTAATCCGTTCAGGTTATGACAGAATTCTACAACCTGGGTGGTGTGTGAGCAACAGATACTGGTTTGTCACAGCTTTAGAGACCGGAAGTCCAAGATCAAGGTGCCAGCAGTTCCTCGTCTAGTGAAGGCCTGTTTCTCGTGTGTGGAACCTTCTCACTGTGTTCTCAGGGTGCTGCCACCATGATCTGGCATGTGGCACAGGCTCCCTATGCGATATGCACACAGTATATGTCTCTCATAGTCACTCACTCATTCATTCCACCATTTGCTTGGTTTCTGTTTTTGAGTCAAGGTCTCACTCTGTCGCCCAGAGTGGAAAGCATTGGCATGCTCACGGCCACCGCACCCTCGACCTGCTGGGCTCGGGCGATCCTTCCACCTCAGCCATCCAAGTAGCTGGTACTACAGGTGTGCATCACCACACCCACCTAATTTTTAAATTTATTGTAGAGATGACGTTGCACCACGTTGCCCAGGCCAGTCTCGAACCCCTGGGCTCAGGCAATCCTCTCGCCTCCGCCTCCCAAAGTGCTGGGATTACAGGTGTGAGCCACTGCGCCCTGCCATCTTCAGCCATTTGTTGTTCATTCATCCTGATGTTGTTGATTGAGTATCTGTGTGCCAGGTTCCATAATAGACCCACAGTTGTTGAATGAATGTCCACAACTGAATCCCACCCTAGTCCCTAGCAGCCCTGCGAGTGCTAGGACTGGGCAGCCAGTGCCCTCCACACCGCAGTCTAGAGAGAGGAGCCAAAGGGAAAAGCAGTGGACGAGAATTCCCCAGGAGGACATGCATGGAAGCAAGTCTGGTGAACGGGAGGCGGCCGCGCACTGGGGGAGAACCAGCACAGAAGAGAAGCCCTGGCTGGGCTTGGTGGCTCAGCCTGTCATCCCAGCACTTTGGGAGGCCGAGGCGAGTGGAATGCCCGAGTCCATGGGATGGAGACCAGCCTGGGCAACTTGGTGAGACCTCGTCTCTAAAAATAAATAAAAAAATAAGCTGGGCATGGTAGCGTGCACCTGTAGTTCCGGCTACTTGGAGGCTGGGGCGGAAGGATCGCCAGAGCCCAGAAGGTCGAGGCTGCGGTGGCCGGGAGCGGCCACTGAACTCCAGCCTGGGTGACGGAGTGAAACTCCAACTCAAAAAAAGAAAAAAAAGAAGAAAGAAGCCCCCAGAAACTGGAAGAGGCAGAGGTGCTGAGAGGTTAGGGGAGGCGTGGGGATGTCCTGGGCCGTCACTGAGCAGCAGGTCTGGGTCTGCATCTCATTTTGAGAAGCCTTTGCCCACGACGAACGGATGGCTCATGTGAGGCAGGAGAGAACAGACAGATGGGCAGCGCCCTGGGAAGCGCGCCAGCCCCAGAAACAGGTGACATTCCCGCATGTTCCATGCGACAGCAGTCACAAGAACAGCGAGCACGCGGCAGAGCCAGGGTCTCCTTGTGCAAAAGTCCTGCCCTGGTAACTCGGTGCAGGAAGGGTGGCTGCACAGTCATCTGAAGCGGAGCCGCTCCCTCCCAGCCGTCCGCCGGGCCCGGACGGAGTGCCAGCCGGCCACCCAGGCTCCCAGCAGAGCCTGCAGGAGTGGAGCGGCAGTTGCCTGGGGTTGAAGGGCATGTCCTAGGACTGACACACGCCACTGCCGTTCACATCCTCCAGGCCAGGTCTCAGCCACACGGTGCACCAGGCACGAGGTCTCCACCCACGTGGCCTCCACCCACGTGTCCAGTCAAAGATCGGAGTTCACAGCAGAAGGGGTGAGCAAGTGTGAGCAACGAGGAGTCTCTGCCATCACATGCTGGGCTGCCTCTTTTCCTCTGGGCCGCCTTCCAGTGCCCTGAGCAGCTCCAAAGGTGAGGGTCTCCATTTCTACCTTTTGTTTTGAGTCGGAGTCTCACTCTGTCGCCCAGACTGGAGTGCAGGGGCCGCTCCCGGCCACCGCAGCCTCGACCCGCTGGGCTCAGGCGATCCTTCCTCCTCAGCCTTCCGAGTGGCTGGAACTACAGGCACGCGCCACCATGCCTGGCTAATGTTTTGATTTATTGTAGAGATGAGGGCTCGCCAAGTTGCCCAGGCGGGTCTCGAACCCATGGGTTCAGGCAACCCTCTCACCTCGGCCTCCGAAAGTGCTGGGATTATAGGTGTGAGGTCATTCCACCCTTCAGTGAATCCAGCGGCTTCAGAGAGATCAGGGACATGTTGGGCCCGTGAATCCCCTGAACGTTCTTAGCTCGTTGCCTCCCTTTTCTTCATGCTGTGAAATGAAAGTCCCCCGATCAGTAGCAATGCTGAGTAGGAAGTCTACGGACAATGCCCCTGGCAGAAACACGGCAAATGAGGAAGGAAAACTCATGTGCAGAATGACTATCTACTCCAATAAGGAAAAAAAATCACTGCCCCCTCCATGACAGAGCAATGCAATCAACCCCCCCCCAGGTGGCAGCCTGGTCCCCAGGGGAGGGTACCAATTTGAGGGCACAGTGTTGGTCTCTGCAGCAGGCTGCTTGAGTGCTTGGAGATGGCCGGAGCCATATGGGCTCTGGAGTGGTCAGTGCTATGCTGTTGAGATAATATGTCACCTCCATTCCTGCCACTGCTCCACTTTGTCAATGAGTACATAGCGACGAGGGAAAGAGATGAATTGTTTAAAAAAAACCCTCATCTGGTGGCTCACGCCTATAATCCCAGCACTTTGGGAGGCGGAGGTGAGAGGATTGCCTGAGCCCACGGGTTCGAGACCAGCCTGAGCAACTTGGCGAGACCTCAGCTCTACAATAAATCAAGAAAAATTAGCTGGGTGTGGTGGCCCATGCTGGTAATTCCAGCTACTTGGAAGGCTGAGGCAGAAGAATCGCCTGAGCCCAGCAGACTGAGGCTGTGGCAGCCGTGAGCGTGCCACTTCCTTCCAACCTGGGTGACAGAGTGAGACTCCAACTCAAAAAAACAAACAAAAAAACCTCATCTGCAGACCAGGCATGGTAGCTCACACCTGTAATCTCAGCACTTTGGGAAACTGAGGTGGGAGGATCACTTGAGCCCCCAGGAGTTTAAGACCATCCTGGGCAGCAGAGCAAGACCTCGTCTCTACAAAATGATAATAATAAAAGAAAAAAAAAATCCAATCGGGCTCGGTGGCTCAGCCTGTCATCCCGCGCCTTTGGGAGGCTGAGGTGAGTGGATGGCCTGAGCCCGCGGGTTCGAGACCCGTCTGGGCAGCGAGACCTCATCTCTACAATGAATCAAAAAATCAGCCGGGCGTGGCAGCGTGCGCCTGTAGTTCCGGCTACTCGGAAGGCGGAGGCGGGAGGATCGCCGGAGCCCAGCGGGTCGAGGCTGCGGTGGCTGGGAGCGGCCACTGCACTCCAGTCTGGGCGACAGAGTGAGACTCCGACTCAAAAAAAAAAAAAATTCCCAAAAAACCCCTTCTGCCGTGGGTGTTCTTCAGGGAGCATCAGCACGAGACACGCATCCCCTCACTTGCTGGGCTCACCCTTCCCCTTTCGCTAACCTCCTTGTCACCAGTCTTTCCATCTCGCTCCTTCCTGCTGCGCGACCAGTGCCCGTCAGCCACCACCCGTGACTCAGGAGAGATCCACACCTCACACCCTCGCTCCTTCTGGGTGAGAGGGTCATGCAATGACGGACTGTTGGAAGTTCTCTGCTGGGGGAGGCCTTCCCGTCTCCACTGTCCTCAGAGCCCCACTGGGCAGGGCTGGAGCTCCACGGGGGTCCGTGCTCAGTGGGTGGCAACATGCTGTTTAGAACCGTGGGAATCCCAGACTCCGGCGCTCTCTTCCTCTGTCAACGGCTCACGGGCTGGCTGGGGAGGAAGTGAGGCGGGAGAAGCCACACTGGGCGGGGGACTGCCAGCTCGCGCGGCTTGCTTGTGCCACCAGGACCCGCACGAGCCCAATCCCACCCATGGGAGGGTACAGTGCACACGGGACTCCACGGCTTGGTGGATCAGACCCATCCGGGCCATGCCGGGCGCTCAGTGTCACGTTCATGGCCGTCTGGTTCCCCGCAGATGTTTGCATTCATCCAGAGCAAAAACGTGTTTCTTAAGAGAATAGTGACTTGCAGAAGAGCATGTGGCTTTCTCTGGAAGCTCCACGGACACATTGAGCACCGCCGGGTCCACTGAGTCACAAGGGCCAAGGGACCCGCAGGATGTCCATGTGGATGGCGAGATGATTCAGTGCCCCGGGCTCTCCATCATATCCCAGAACTGGAGAGGTGACATGGTTCTGAGACACAATGCTAAAGGAACGTTCAGTCATTGTCAGGTACAAGTCAAACTCCTTCTGAATCTTATTGGGTCATGAAAATGTTCTAGAAATAAATTATGGTGATGGCTATACAATTATGGTGATGGCTATACCAAAAACCACTGAATTATGTGCTTTATTTTATTTTTTGAGTCGGAGTCTCACTCTGTCACCCAGGCTGGAGAGTAGTGGTACACTCACGGCCGCCGCAGCCTCAACCTGCTGGGCTCACACGATCCTTCCGCCTCAGCCTTCCAAGTAGCCGGACCTACAGGCATGCGCCACCACGCCTGGCTAATTTTTGGATTTATTGTAGAGACGAGGTCCCACCAAGTTGCCCAGGCTGGTCTCGAGCCCGTGGGCTCAGGCAATTCTCTCACCTTGGCCTCCCAAAGTGCTGGGATTATAGGCGTGAGCCACCACACCCGGCCTGAGTTATAATTATAAGTAAAAAAAAATTCTTTCCAGTGGCAGAGGTCAGGGAAGACAGAAGGAGGGAGGAAGGGGAAGGAAGGACGAGGGAGGGGAGGGTGGAAGCCAGTGACTGTGCGAAGGAGCGACTGGAACATTTGCTTTTCATTATATGCTTTTCAAGGGTGAACTGGGCCAGGCGCTGCAGCTCATGCCTATAATCCCAGCACTTTTGGAGGCCGAGGGAAGAGGATTGACTGTGCTCAGGAGTTCGAGACCATCCTGGACAGAATGGTAAGACCTTGTCTCTACAGATAAAAAAAATTAGGGTTGGGCTCGGTGGCTCAGCCTGTCATCCCAGCGCTTTGGGAGGCCGAGGCGAGCGGATTGCCTGAGCCCGCTGGCTTGAGCCCAGCCCTGGTGACTTGGCAAGACTTCGTTTCTACAGTAAGTAAAAAATGAGCCGGGCGTGGTAGCACCCGCCTGTAGTTCCGGCTACTTGGAAGGTTGAGGCGGAAAGATCACCAGAGCCCAGCAGGTTGATGCTGGGGTGGCCGTGAGCCTGAGTGCCACTGCACAGCAGCCTGGGTACCAGAGTGAGACTCCGACTCAAAAAAAAAAAAAAAAAACAAAACTAACCAGTGCACCGGTAGTTCCAGCTACTTAGAAGATTGAGGCAGAATGATCACCTGAGCCCAGCAGGTCAAGGCTGCGGTGGCTGTGATCACACCGCTTGCACTCCAGCCTGGGGGACAGACTGAGAGTCTGGCTCGGACACAAACAGTGGGGGTGAACTGTATACTTTAAAAGATTAAATAATATGGTATATTATTGTTGTTGTTTTATAGAGACAGAGTTTCACTATATCCCCCGGCTGGCTGCGAACACCTGAGCTCAAGTGATCCCCTGCCTGGCCTCCCAAAGTGCTGAAATTAAGGTGTGAGCCACTGCTCCTGGCCGGTATATTAATTTATGGCGTATCAGTTTAAAGGAAACTCCTTCTGCTGCTCTTTGTTTTGTTGCTAGATCAATAGGCACCAAGATCTTTGATAATTTGTTTCAGTGAGGAGAGGGCCCATGGGAGAGCTACATCTTATTAGACCTTTGGGTGCCCAAGATCCAGCGGTCTTGTCTCACAGTCTAAAGATATGAACGACAGGAGGCCTTAGGAGGGATTGCCACTGTGAGCCTTTGGCGTCTTTGATGGTGGTGCTAACGCTTGCGGTTCAGCCCAGGGAACGGGGTCATTTTTACTCAATGATTTTCACAGGACAGAGGAACCCAGAGACCTCCCTTAGCCACTCAACAGTGACAGCAGTCACTCCTGGGTCACAGAGCCCTTGGGGGATTCTGAGAGTTGTTAAGAGACAGCAGTCACAGGATGCGTTTACAGACCCCTGGGTCATGAGAGACACTCCAGCTTTCATCCCCCAATGCCCACAAACCCCCATTTGGCCAATGGACACAGTAGCATACTTTTCCTTCTAGGAATTTGCACGAGCTCAAAGGTGGCGTCCAACACACAGTACTCTGCTAAATAGCCATGCACGCCTTTGGGGAAGGCCCGGAGGGCTGAGAGTGCGATCACAGGGTTCTTTCTCAAGGCTCCCAGCTTCTCCTGTACTCTGGGGGTCCTGGTTGGAGATATCAGCTCTGGGAATTGTACTGTGGCATCTCAGGTCATCTCCAGTCTCAGTGCCAGCAGCACAGGTCACGTGCAAGCTCAGCGGGGCTGCTCTGTCTAGTTTAGTCCCGGAGACCGCATGCTTGGACAGCCATCACCAGGAGGTTATCTTGCCCGGCCTCTGGAGGAGCTGCTGCATGGCCTCTGTCACCCACCACCGCTCCTTCCTCCTCGAAAACACGGGGTCCCTCTGGTGGCAGGCAGCATTGCTCAGGTCACAGCGGCCTTTCAAAGACCCCCGACACGTGCTCATGGATGCGTTTCCCAATGTCCAAGGGAAGGGAGTAGGTTCTGGCCATCTGGGAGGCCTCTGAAGGAATGAGGAAGGAGCCACGTGTGACAATTACACGCTCACACGTCTCCTTCCCTGAGGACTTAGCGTCTTTTCCCCACATTTTGCCAAGGAACATCTGCAGCCCAGCTTCACCAGCCTAGGCCATGGCTACGTCCATTTTCAGTCAAACCCAAGAACTGCTCCCCGCAATTCCAGCCGCCAGGCTGAATGCAGAGTTCACCCGGTCGTTCATTCTACAATATTTGTTGAGCACCAAATGTGTGCCAGGCCCTCTGCTGTGTGCCAGGAGACAGTGGACAAAGAGAGGCCACAGCCTTTCTTTCTGAAGCTTCCATCTCGGGAGGGAGAGAGACGGCCTACCCGCTGATGAGCATGGGTGTAGAGCTTGTCAAGTAGCAGAAGGGCCGTGGGCAAGGATGAAGCAGGGGAGAGGCCGAGAGAGGGCCCAGCAGGGGAGGTGATGATCCAGCAGCGTGGTCAGGGAAGGCCTTGCCCTGAGCTGAGATTTGAACAGAGGCCCGAGCAGAGAAGGCGGGAAAGAGGGAAGGCGTGTGGACGGCTGAGGGAGGAGGGTTCCAGGCAAAGAGAAAGACAGCAGCAAAGGTCTTGAGCCAGGAGTGGAGCTGGAGCGTCCGAGGCACAGAAGGAGGCCCGAGGCCACCGCAGAGCGGGCCGGGGGCTGTGGGCGGCAGCAGTGGGGACGGACCAGGCGGGGCCTGGTGGGCCGTGGTGAGGATCCCGCCTTTCACTCTGAGTGAGACAGCAGGCTGTGGCAGAGCCGCCCAGCGGTGGCCAGATCGCTTTTCTTCCTGGGCACACACAGTTAGATTTCTCTTTCTTTTTTCTGAGTCAGGGTCTCACTCTGTCGCCCAGGCTAGAATGCAGTGGCGTGATCGTGGCTACCACAGCCTCGACTTGCTGGGCTCAGGTGATCCTTCTGCTTCAGCTTTCCAAGTAGTGGGGACTTTGGGTGTGCCCCACCACGCCTGGCTAATTTTTTTTTTTTTTTTGAGTTGGAGTCTCACTCTGTCACCCAAGCTGGAGTGCAGTGGCATGCTCCCAGCCACCGCAGCCTCGACCTGCTGGGCTTGGGTGATCCTTCCACCTCGGCCATCCAAGTGGCTGGAACTACAGGCACATGCCACCATGCCCAGATAATTTTTTTTCTGAGTTGGAGTTCTCACTGTTGCCCAGGCTGGAGTGCAGTGGTACACTCACAGCCACCACAGCCTTGACCTGCTGGGCTCAGGTGGATCCTTCAGCCTCAGCCTTCCAAGTAGCTGGAGCTACAGGGATGCACCACCATGCCTGGCTAACTTTTTGATTTATTGTAGAGATGAGGTCTCGCCAAGTTGCCCAGGCTGGTCTCGAACCCACGGGCTCAGGCAATCCTCTCATCTCGACCTCCCAGAGTGCTGGGATTACAGGCGTGAGGCACCGTGCCTGACCTAGGCTACATTTCTAAGCCTTCCTTGCCAAGTGGTGTGGCCTGTGACCGAGTTCTGGCCAATGGAATGTGGCTGGAAGTGACAGTTGCCACGTTAGGTTTGGTGCATGAAAATCTCCCACGTGATTCTCCAATCTTTCCTCCTGGTCCGCTGGATGGACATGGACCCCCAGGGAGGTCTGGGAGAGCCTGAGTTGAGGGGTGCAGCCTCTGTCTTCATACCTGAGCCTCAACCTAGCAGATTGGACTGAAGTGACAAGTGCACTTTGGGTTAAGGCACGGAAAGTGTTAGCGCATCTCCTAAACCAGTGAGCCCGTTCTAGCCCACACAGATGTCAGTGGCAGTCTTTGGGCAAAAGGGTGGCATGATCTGAAATATGCACTCAAGAGCCCACATGGACTGTGAAGAACAGGCTTTAGGGTGTCAGCAGGAAGCAGGAGCCCAGTAAGGAGGTGACAGCCAACATCCAGGCAGGAGACAAAGTCAACTTGGGTTGTGGTGACAGAGCAGGCATCATGGAGGAGTGGCCAGGTTCTCAGCATGTTTTTTGTTTTTTGGGTTTAAAAAAAATTTTTTTTTTGTAGCGATGAGGTCTTGCTATGCTGCCCAGGCTGGTCTTGAACTCCTAGCCTCAGAGATCCTCCCTCCTCAGCCTCCCAAAGTGCTGGGATTTAGGTATGAGCTGCCATGCCAAGCCTTCAGTGTGGTTTTAAAGTAGATCATGGAGGACTTTTGCTTGTTTGTTTGATTTGAGTCAGTCTTATTCTGTCACCCAGGCTGGAGGGCAATGCACAATCATAGCTCACTGCAGCCTCAACCTCCTGACCTTAGGGGATTCTTCTGCCTCAACCTCCTGAGTACCTGGGACTATAGGTGCAGGCCACATGTCCGGCTAATTTTTAAATTTTTTTGTAGAGATGAAGTCTCATTATGCTGCCCAGGTGGTCTCGAGTTCCTGGGCTCAAGCATTCCTCCTGCCTCGGCCTCTCAAAGTGCTGGGATTACAGGTGTGAGCCATGCCCAGCTGTCCTTGTTTGTTATATGAAGATAGAAGATAGAAGAGCTGAATAAGATAACATATGCACAGCATCTAACACCTGACATAGAGATTCTTAATAAATGTCAGTTCCCTTCTCTTCTTCCTCAAACATAACAGGAAATTCAAAGAAGTATGCAGTGAACATCCTGTACTCAGCGCCCGGATCTTTCCATGAATACTTTACTCTTAAAAAAAACAACAACACCTGTAATCCTGTGCCTTGGGAGGCTGAGGTGAGTGGATTGCCTGAGCCCGCGGGTTCAAGACCCTCCTGGGCAACTCGGCCAGACCTCATCTCTACAATAAATCAAAAAAATTAGCTGGGCGTGGTAGCGCGCGCCTGTAGTTCCAGCTACTCGGAAGGCTGAGGCGGAAGGATCGCCGGAGCCCAGCAGGTCGAGGCTGCGGTGGCTGGGAGCGGCTACTGCACCCCAGTCTGGGCGACAGAGTGAGACTCCAACTCAAAAAAAAAAAAAAGCAGCTTTATCATATACATATTCATGTATCCATCTATCCATCCACCTTGTTTTTTGATAAATTTCAAAGTAAATTACCAGTAAACATTTCATCATGAGCATTAACAATTAGAGTTCAGGCTGAGTGTGTGATATCTCACATATGTAATCCCAGTACTTTGGGAGGCTGAAGTGGGAGGATTGCTTAAACTCAGGAGTTTGAGACCAGCCTAGGCAACATAGCAATACCTGTCACTACAAAACGTCAAAAAATTAGCCGGACTTGGTGGCATGTGCCTGTAGTCCCAGCTAGTCTGGAGGCTGAGAGCAAAGAATTTCTTGAACCCAGGAGATTAAGGCTATGGTGAGCCGTGACTGTGCCACTGCACAAAATAATAATAATAATTAAAATTCAATATTTGCTTATATTTTAGACAAAATGTGTACACAGTGAAATGTATAATTTTTTTTTGAGTCAAAGTCTGACTTTGTTTCCAGGCTGGAGTGCAGCGGCATGCTCACAGCCTCTGCAGCCTCGACCTGCTAGGCTCAAGTCCTCCTCCCACCTCAGCCTTCCAAGTAGCTGGAACCACAGGTGCATGCCACCACGCCGGCTAATTTTTTGACTTACTGTAGAGATGAGATCTTGCCATCTTGCCCAGGGTGGTCTCAAACCCATGGACTCAGGCAATCCTCTAAACTCCGCCTCCCAAAATGCTGGGATTACAGGTGTGAGCCACCAGGTCCAGCCTCAGCCTTTTTTTTTGAGTTGGAATCTCACACTGTCGCCCAGGCTGGAATGAAGTGGAATGCTCATGATCACCGCAGCCTCGACCTGCTGGGTTTAGGCGATCCTTCCACCTCAGCCTTCCAAGTAGCTGGAACTATAGACCCATGCCACCATGCCCGGCTAGTTCTTGTGATTTACTGTAGAGACAAGGTCTCACCAAGTTGCCCAGGCTGGTCTTGAACTCCCGGGCTATAGCAATCCTCTCGCCTCGACCTCCCAAAGTGCTGGGATTACAGGCTGAGCCACCGCGCCCGACCTCAGTGTGGTTTTAATATGATTACTCAGGATACAGTAGTGACCCCTTATTTTGGGGGGTATGTTGCAAGACCCCTGTGGATGTGTGATATCTCAGACAGTACCAAACCCTATTTACAATGCTTTTTCCTATACACACATACTTTGATAAAGCCTACTTTGTAAATTAGGCACAGTAAAAGATTAACAAAGATAACTGATAATAAAATAGAGTAATTATAACAATATGCTGTAATAAAAGTTATATGTGTGCAGTCACCCTCCATCTCTCTCTGAAAATATCTTGTTGTGCTGTACCCACCCTTCTTCTTGTGATGAAGAAACATGGAGCACGATGGTGGGAGATTTTATCCCACTGCCCAGAACTGCACGCGATTTAAAACTTACACATTGCTTACTTCTGGAATTTGCCATGTAATATTTTTGGAATGCAGGTGACTGCAGGTAACTGAAACCACAGAAAGTGAAACTACTGATAAGGGGGACTACTGTTCTAAATGCTTTATCTTTTTTTTTTTCCTTCTCTTTTTTTTGAGTCCGAGTCTCACTCTGTCGCCCAGGCTGGAGTGCAGTGGCATGCTCATGGCTGTCACAGCCTTGACCTGCTGGGCTCAGGCGATCCTGCTGCCTCAGCCTCCTGAGTAGCTGGGACTACAAGTGCATACCACCACACCCGGCTAATTTTTTGATTTATTGTGGAGATGAGGTCTCTCCAAGTTGCCCAGCCTGGGCTTGAAACTGTGGGCTCAGGCAATCCTCTCACCTTGGCCTCCCAAAATGCTGGGATTATAGGTGTAAACCACAGGAACTGGCCTAATTATTTATGTGTTGCTTTCTGTGTTCTATCTAAGAAACCTTTGCTTATCCTCAATCTACAGAAATCGTCTCCTATGTTTTTTTTTTTTTTTTTGAGTTGGAGTCTCACCCTGTCGCCCAGACTGGAGTGCAGTGGCCGCTCCCGGCCACCGCAGCCTCGCCTGCTGGGCTCCAGCGATCCTTCCGCCTCAGCCTTCCAAGTAGCCGGAATTACAGGCGTGTGCTACCGCGCCCGGCTGATTTTTTGATTTTATTATAGAGATGAGGTCTCACTGCCCAGGCGGGTCTCGAACCCGTGGGCTCAGGCAATCCATTCACCTCATCCTCCCAAAGGCGTGGGATTACAGGCTGAGCCACCGAGCCCGGCTTCCTATGTCTTCTAAAAGCTGTAGTGTCAGTTTGGATGGTTAGGTCTATAATCCATCTCAAATTAAATTTTATGTATTTTCTGTATGAGGTAGGGGTCAAGGTTCACTTTTTTCCATGTAGAGATACAGTTGTTACAGTACTGTTTATGGAAAAGCTTTTTGTTTTTGTTTTCCCTCTTGGATTACTTGGGCATTTGTCGAAAATCAAATGCCTGAGTGAGTGTGGGTGTGTGTCTGGGCTCTCGTTATATTTCGTTGGTCTACTTGCTGATCCTTATGCTACTACCGTGCTGAGCTGATTATTTCTTTTTAGATTAGAAAACATAGTTTATTTAAAAAGTAAATTAGAGAGAGAGAGAAAAAGAAAAAGGAGATTCACCTCCCCAAGGCAGGGAAAGGGGCCAAAGCCAGGAAGCATGGCGACAGCCATAGCTCAAAAAACACATGGTCACACCAGAGTCTAGAAAGGCAATGGCCCAGCTGATTATTAAACTGTTGAGGTAAATCTTGAATTTAAATAGTGTGAAGTCTATCAAGTTGTTATCTTTTTTTTCAAGACTGCTTTAGATATGCTAGATCCTTTCCATTTTCCTATAGATTTTAGAATCAATTTGTCAATTTCTAAAAATAAAAAATAAAAAATATAGGCTGGGTGCAATGGCTCAAGCCTGTAATCCTAGCACTTTGGGAGGCCAAGGCGAGAGGACTCTCTGAGCCCACAGGTTCGAGACCCGCCTGGGCAACTTGGCAAGATCTTATCTCTACAATAAATCAAAAAATTAGCTGGGCATGGTGGTGTGTGTCTGTAGTTCCAGCTACTTGGAAGGCTGAGGGGGAAGATTGCCTGAGCCCAGCAGGTGGAGACTGCAGTGGCTGTGGGCATGCCACTACACTCTAGTCTGAGCAACAGAGTGAAACTCCCACTCAAAAAAAAAAAAAGTCTGTACTTACTTTGCAGAGTTCTACGTAAAGATTTCTATATAGTAGCTGGTCATGGTGGCTCATACCTGTAATCCCAGCACTTTGAGAGCTGAGGCGGGAGGATCGTATGAGCTCAGGAGTTGGAGACAAGTCTGGGCAACATAGAGAGACCATGTCTCTACAAAAAAACTTTAAAAATTAGCCAGGCATGATGGCTTGTGCCTGTAGTCCCCACTACTTTGGAGACTGAGACAGAAGGATAGTCTGAACACAGGAGGTTGAGGCTGCAGTATGCTGTGATCATACCACTGACCTCCAGCCTGGGCAACAGAGTGAGATGCAGACTCGAAATTAACAAACAAACAAACAAACAAAGTCTACGTAAACCATCATGTCATTCAAAATACAGTGTGCCTATGATTTCTTTTTCCTGCTTTGTTACACTGGCTAGGCCCTCTAGCACAGTGTTGAGTGAGAGCAGACATCCTTACCATATTCCTGCTATTAGGGGGAAAACAAGGAACGTATTTATACCGAGATAAACTAGTTGCTGGTGTGGTAAGATTCTTTACAGAAGGATGGGACACCGAGGCTTCTTTGCCAGGAAGCAACGTTTATTTGTGCCGACACTGGCTTAGCAGATTCACATCCAAAGGCTGAGCCCTAACGCAGCGGGGCATTGCCTTATACACCTTTTGCTAACTTCCCTTTACTTTTAGCCCCTTTATTTCCCTTATAAGGCAATATATGACAATATACATTTTGATCGGATATTTCACGGCACAAGGTTGCAACAGGGTTACGCGTGTGCACTTGGGCATTGACTGTGCCATGTTACTTCCTCTTTGTTCTGGAAAGTCCCTTACCACATTCCCCCCTTTGATGCTCGGGCCCTTTTGGGGTCAAAGAGCATCATCTCGGTTTAGGGGTTTGTTCTTCCATAACATCATGACCTGTGCTGCCGTTTTCCCTTCGACCGTGGCCTCGATGAGGCTGGAGACAGACCTTATAACCAGGGAGGCCAGACAAGGCAGGATTAGACAAATTCCCCAAATCATAAGAATAATGCCCTATGAGGGTTTTGAATCCCCCAAAAGTTGAGAACCATCCCCCCAGATAATCCCCTGGGGTTCCAGCCTCTCCAGGTCTGGACGGGGATACGAGTCATCTTTCTCCTTTGGTTGGCAATTTCTTCGACAACCTTTCCTTCGTCAGCTGTTTGTAAGCAGCAGTTGCTTAAGTTAAACTTTCCACACACTCCTCCTTCAGAAGCAAGCAAGTAATCGAAGGCTGAGCGGTTCTGATAGACAGCATTTTGCATCTTGGTTTGCTGTTTGGCTGTAAGTTAAGGGCTTTTGCAGGTCTGTTAGCTATAATGTCGACATCCGCCTGTGTTACAGAATAGGGACTTAGGGTGACAAAAGGAGCCCAGATTAGACGACGCAACTCGCAGCCACAAAGCATCCTGCCCACAAGAGGAAAAGGAATGCAAGTAGAACCCATTCTCCACACCTCCAGTGGGTTGAGGCGGCTTCCGCTGATCCAATAGCAAAGAGTGAGGCAAGGATTACAGGGAAGAGGGGCGGCAATACAGTACAGCAAAAGAACAGTCTATTTATCCCGTCAGATGGTCGTTTTCTTAAGCTTCCGCCGCGTGTGGATTAGTCAGCTTCCGGAGCGACTAAAGCCGGGCTGCAGTCCTCTAGGGTCCTTGGGCTGCAACTCATTTCCTCCGAATGGTCAGCTTTCCTGGTGCTGATGGATCGGGCGTACAATACCAGTCTTGAGAGGCCGGTTTCACTCAGCTCTGGTGAATCCAGGGGGCCGCCTCGGCTACCTTTCCTGCAGTGGGGGTGGATAAAACGACAGTGAACAAACCTTTCCAAAGGGGCTTTAGGGGTTGGACAGTCCATTCTTCTACTCATACAGCATCTCCTGGTTTAAAGGGACGGGCGTCTGTGGTCAAGCTTGCAGGCAACCATTCCCTAATCCAATGCTGTACAGCGGTTAGGGTTGAGCCAAAGCCCTGCATTTTCTGTCTCAGGGTAAGGTTGCCCACTTCCTCTAGACCCCCTCATATGCCCCTGACAATGGGGGGAGGGTGTCCATAAAGAATTTCAAAAGGGGAGAACCCTGTTTGTCTCGTAGGGCTAGACCTGATTCTTAGCGAAGCAATCACCAACAGCTGGTCCCAGTGTAGGTGGGCCTCCTGAAATCGTTTACTTAGCTGTAATTTTAGAGTTCGATTCATTCGTTCCACCTTTCTGGAGCTCTGGGGATGGCATGTGGTGTGTAATTTCCATGTGATTTTCAAACCCTATTATTTCAGCCACGAATGCAGGCTCGTCGTCTGATCCTATGGTGATTGGGGTCCCAAATCGGGGAATGATTTCTTGTAGGAGAAGTCAGACTACTTTGTGCATCTCTGTGGGGGTAGGGAAGGCCGCTACCCAGTCTGAGAAAGTGCACACAAAGACTAACAGACATCTGCAGCCTCAGACTTGGGGAAGCTCGGTGAAGTCCACAACTATATTTTTCTAATGGGGCCCTTCTAACCCTCTGTACTCCAGGGGAGATCCTAGGCCCCTGCCAAGGGTTATTTTGGGCACACATTTCACGCTCTTCACACCCCGCACGGGCTATGCTGGAAAGTCAAGGAATGTAGAAATATCAGCCCAATGTGGTCTTGAGGGCCATTCGGCCCGTGTGGGTTTCCTGGTGGCACTGCTTGACAAAGGCTGGGGCCAAGGTCTCGGGTATTGCAACCCGCCCATCCTTAAACTTTTACCACCCACCCGGAAGGTAGTTTCCAGCTTCAATCTTGAACCAGGTGTGCGCATGTTGTGAGTAATTAGGGTCCCATTCCGCCACCGGACTAGGAAACGGTGTGGGGGCCAAAGTCGTTGGTTCTGTCGTCCTCTGGGAGGCCGTGAACTTTGCTTCGTGGTCTGCTTTTCGGTTCCTTCAAGCGACCATGGTGTCCCCCCTTTGATGTCCCTGACAATGCATAACAGCTACCTTCTTAGGGGCCCACACAGCAGCTAAGAGTTCGAGGATTTCTTTACCATATTTTATGCCTTTTCCTCCCGAATTGATTAGGCCCTTTTCTTTATCTAAAGCCTCATGTGCGTGGAGGGTGGTGAAGGCATATCGAGAATCGGTGTAGATATTGACACTTACGTCCGCAGCCCATACCCCAGGCACCCTGAAGGAGAGCTCGGCCCCTTTCTGTGGCTCTTCTTTGAGGTTGTAGAGACACCACTCTTCTCCTGGGGGGACTGTGTCTCAAGTTTCCCCAGGACTAGGGCTGGTTGGCCGCTGGAGTGGAAAGGTATCTGGGCTTGCAGTTTTCCCAAGAGGTCCCGATCCATTAAAGCCACGGGACAGTCGGGGAGGTACAGAAATTTGTGAATAATTTCATGGCCTCCTGGATGACACCGTCAGGGTCGTAAGAAGGAGCGAGGAGCCTGGCCACCTGTGGTTCCCACAACAGTGGTTTGTCTCTGCGAGAGGAGACCCGTGGGCTGGGCTGTCACAGAATGCTCAGCCCCGGTATCTACCAAGAAGTCAAGGGTCCGACCCCCCACAGTCATTTAAACCATAGGCTCCTGGGGGCCTAACAAAATGGAGCCCGGTCTGTCCTAGTCTTCCCGGTAGTTTTCCATGACAGCTAAGCCAACAAAATCATTCTCGGGGGCCACATATGGTTGGGGCATGGACTGGTATCACCCTTGGATCACCTGGCCTCTCCCTCCACCCTGGGGAGTTGGGCAAAAATTCTCTGGCTCTGGACATTCATTTTTTTCAATGACCTTCTCGGAAACAATGCGCACATTGGTTTGGCCCCAATCTCATCACTGGTCGAGGTGGTTCTTCTTGTCAGCCCCTTCTCCGGCCTTGGCCTTGGCTTTGGCCCAGTGGGGCCGTTCTTCAGGTGTGTCCTGACCATTCCATCAAGGCAGCAGCAAGCAGATCCACCTTCTTCTTCACTGGCCACCTGTGGTTCCCACAACAGTGGTTTGTCTCTGCGAGAGGAGACCCGTGGGCTGCTCTCTTCCAGTCTGCTTCTTGTTGGGCCTCTTGGTGGGTTGACAAATACCTTCATTGCAATCTCTAATAGTTGCCAGCATTCATTCCAGCAGAGCCCTCTAACTTCTGTACTTTTCTTCGGATGTCTCCCTGAGCTTGATCGGCAAAAGCTGCATAACCATTCACTGATGTTTGGCTGCTTCTAGCTTCAAGGTGTTGTACAGGCAAAATGCTTTGTGTAGAATTGACTTGGCTTGTAGAATTGACTTGGCTCTCTTCAGGTCCCTGGAGCCCCGCTGAGGTTTAGCTCATGTTTGTAGGCTTTTTACCTCCTTCCTTCATGCTGCTTAAAAGAGCCTCTTGGTTACGCTCAAGCATTTGAAACTCCCAGCCATCGTTAGGGTCCCATTGGGAGTTTTCCTCGGGGAACTGATTCTGGGTGTAGGCCTGAGCATTCACTGTCCCCACAGGGCGTACTCCTCTAACCATTTTAAAGTGGCCTGAGTCATTCAGCAGCGTTCCTTAGTGTTAAACAGAGTCAGGAGAATCTGGTGGCATTCAGTCCAAGTGGGCTTGTGGGTCTGGATGCTGGACTGCATTAGATCAGACATGGCCCGAGGCTTCTCAGTGAATGAGGGGGTCTGGTTTTTCCAGTTCAGGAGATCAGTGGTGGTAAAGGGCGGATATATAAAAGCATGCTGTCCCCCTTGGATCTGACCGTCTTGACTGTAGTAGAGAGGCCCTCTAGTTTCTCTCAGTGGCAGCTATAAGGCCTCTTGGCGCCTGTGGGGAGGGGAGCAGCCAACAAAGTCCTCTTGGCTAACTAGTTCTTTGTCTAGTGACCCCTCGGAGGGCCAGTCCACCCCGAACGAAGGCCAATCTATTTCACAGAATGTCCGGAGTTTTCCAGGAGTCAACTTAATACCGTAGTCCCCTGAATGTCCCTTTTTGAAATTCTTTACCACACACCCTAGGGGGGGGTAAGCTACTCTGTTTGCCACCCATTCCCTCCCTCTAAGAGACGACAAAGCGACAGGACAAAGGGAAAGGGCAGAGGTGAGCAGTCGTTTCGTCTGTCTCCAGTCATTCTCGCGGAGACATTTCAGGCTCCTCTTCGCAACTGGCAGGTGGGTCTAAGCCCCGACCAGGTTTCGAGTCAGGATTCCTCCCGACTCTACTCCCACCCTAAGCCGTATGAGGTCGCCACGGATCCGTGCATGGGGACTCCATTCTCGCCTCACTGCCAAGCAGCGTCTCATTCCTCCACACTCACACTCCAACCTGCCCCCCAGTGCCTTAGAGTCGTGGTTTCGTCCCCCTGTGGGACCACTCAGGAGGCTCTGGGAGGTGACCAGGCTCCCCTTCTGCCGCTTAGGGTCAGGCTTACCGAATCGAACCTGGGTTCTTACCAGGCTGATGGGCGGTGCTCCCTTGGCTGGTTCCTGGGCCTCACTGGCTTCCTTTGTGCTCCTGGGTCCTTTCCCTGGTACACCGGGCGGGCTAGTCCCCTACAGGGTCATCATGCCGCGGGCGCCAGGCGAGGTCACCTCTCGTGGCATCCTGGGGACCGTACCCCGGTGACAAAGGAGGTGAGATCACTGTCTCTGTCTCCCAGGCGGAGACACTGTCTCTGTCTCCCCAGAGATGTGGTAGAATCCTTTGCAGAGAGACACTGAGGCTTCTTTGTCAGGAAGCTGCCCCTGAACGCAATGGGGCATCACCTTATATACCTCGTGCTAACTTCCCTTTACATTTCAGCCCCTTTGTTTCCCTTATAAGGCAATATATGGAAATATACATTTTGATTGGGTATTTCATGGCACAAGGTTGCAACAGGGTCACGCATGCGCACTTGGACATTGACTGCCCATGTTGCTTTCTCTTTGTTCTGGGGGGGCCCTTACCACGCTGGGACATAAAACAAATCTCAATAAATGTATAAAAAATCAATATCATGCAAGGTATGTTCTCTGACTACAAGAGAATTACATTAGAAGCAAATATTAGGCTGGGCACGGTGGCTTACACATGTAACCCTAGCACTTTGGGAGTCTGAGGCCAGAAGAGTTCAAGACCAGCCTGGGCGACATAGCAATACCTCATCTCAACACAAAAATCCAAAAAGTTAGCTGGGTGTGGTGCATGCTGTAGTAGCAGCTACTTGGAAGTCTGAGGGAGACAGATTGCTCTGAGCCTAGGAGATCAAGCTGTGGTGAGCTGTGATCGTGCCACTGAACTCCAGTCTGGGCAACAAAGTGAGACCCCGACTCAAAAAAGAAAGAAAGAGAGAGAGAAAAAGGAAGGAAGGAAGAAAATATGCCATTCTGCCGTGCCCAGTGGCTCACGCCTATAATCCCAGCACTCTGGGAGGCAGAGGTGAGAGGACTGCCTCAGTCCAGGAGTTCGAGACCAGCCCGGGCAACTTGGTGAGACTTCATCTCTACAATAAACCAAAAAATTAAGCAGGTGTGGTGGCATGTGCCTATAGTTCCAGTTATTCAGAAGGCTAAGGCAGAAGGATCACCTGAGTTCCACAGGTCGAGGCTGTAGTGGCCGTGAGCGTGCCATTGCTCTCCAGTCAGAGCGACAGAGTGAGACTCCGACTAAAAAAAAAAAGAGTAGTAGTCATCCTTTTTATCATTGACCGTCTTCTTCTTCTTTTTTTTTTTTTTTAGTTAGAATCTCTCTCTGTTACCCAGGCTGGAGTGATTATAGACATGAGCCACCATGCCCAGTCTGTTACTGATCTTCTATATATAATGTGTTGTTTTTCTCCTGCTGTTTTTTTTCTTTTTTTGAGTTGGAGTCTCACTGTGTGGTCCAGGCTGGAAAGCAGTGGCATGCTCATGACCACCACAGCTTTGATCTGTTAGGCTCAGGCAATCCTTCCACTTCAGTCTTCCAAGTAGCTAGAACTACAGGTACACACCACCACCCCCAGCTAATTTTTTGATTTTTTGTAGTGATGAGGTCTCATCAAGTTGCCCAGGCTGGTCTCGAATCCCTGGACTCAGGCAATCCTCTCTCCTTGGTCTCCCAGAGTGCTGAGATTACAGGCTTGAGCCACTGCTCCCGACTCTCAGCTGTTCTTAACCTTTTGCTTTATCTTTGGTTTTTACCTATTTGACAATAACAAGCCTTGTGATTTTTTTTTTTTTTTTGGTATGTATTCTGCATGTAGTTGACTGAGTTTCTTGAATCTATAAATGTGTGTCCACCAAATTTGAGAGAATCCTTTTCTTCCTCTTCTCTTTCCAGGACTCCAAGTACAAGTGAGTTAGGGTTTTTAATATTGTTTTTGGTTCCTTGAAATTGTGTTAATTTTAGTTTCTTTTTTTTTTCCTCTCTATCCTGCAGATTGTATTCATTTTGTTGAGCTCTTCAAGTTCACCAATGTTTCTGTCGTCTGGTGCTAAGCCCGTCCAGTAACTTTTCTTTTCTTTTCTTTTTTTTTTTTTTTTGAGTCAGAGTCTCATTCTGTTGCCCAGGCTGGAATGCAGTGGCACCATCATGACTCATTACAGCTGTGACTTTCTGGGCTCAGGCAATATTTCTGCCTCAGCCTTCCAAGTAGCTGGAACTATAGGTGCACACCACTATACCTGGGCTAGTGTTTTTGTTTGTTTGTTTTTTGTTTTTTGTAGAGACAAGTTCTCATTGATGTCTAAGTTGGTCTTGAATTCCTGGTTTCAAGTAATCCTCTTGCCTCAGTCTCCTAAAGTGCTGGGATTACAAGTATAAGCCACCATGCCCAGTCCCATCCACGAAATTTTTATTTAAGATGCTATATTATTTATATTTAATTGTCAATTGATTCTTTTTTATAGTTCCTATTTTTCTGCTAAAGTTTTAAATTTTTTTTAGTTCCATTTGTCTACTTATACTTCTGTTGCCTGTGCTGTTGATGCCACTTCTAAGAAATCACTGGTTGAGCTCAGTGGCTCAGACTGTAATCCCAGCACTTTGGGAGGCCGAGATGAGTAGATTGCCTAAGCCCACAGGTTTGAGACCAGCCCGGGCAACTTGGCAAGACCTCGTCTCTACAATAAATCAAAAATTAGCTGGGCATAGCAGTGCATGCCTGTAGTTCTGGTTACTTGGAAAGCTGAGGCAGAAGGATCACCGGAGCTCGGTAGGGCGACACTGGGGTGGCCATGAGTGTGCCACTGCCTTCCAGCCTGGCCGACAGAATGAGACTCCAACTCAAAAAAAAAAAAGGAAGATAGAAAGAAATCATTGCCAAATTCAATGTCATGAAGATTTCCCCCCATTTTCTTAGAACAGTTTGCTAGTTTTAGTTCTTATATTTAGGTCTTATATTTATTTTGAGTTGATTGATGTAGGGTAAGGCTTCAACTTAATTATTTTGCATGTGAATATCCAGTTAACCCAACACCATTTGTTGAAAATACTACCCTCTCCCCATTGAATGGTCTTAGCACCCTTGTCAAAAATCATTTGACCATGTATCCTAGGGTTTATCTGTTCTATTTAATTGTTCTATAGATATATCTTTTTTTTTTTTTTTTTTTGAGTTGGAATCTCACTCTGTCACCCAGACTGGAGTGCAGTGGCCGCTCCCGGCCACCGCAACCTCGACCTGCTGGGCTCCGGCGATCATTCCGCCTCAGTCTTCCAAGTAGCTGGAACTACAGGTGGGCACTACCATGCCTGGCTAATTTTTTGATTTATTGCAGAGATGAGGTCTCGCCAAGTTGCCCAGGTGGGTCTCAAACCCGCAGGCTCAGGCAATCCACTCACCTCAGCCTCCCAAGGCACGGGATTACAGGCTGAGCCACCGAGTCCGGCAATAAATATATCTTATGTCAACTCCACTGGCATAAAGTTTTTTGTTGTTTTTTTTCAGTTGGAGTCTCTCTCTGTAGCCCAAGCTGGAAGGCAGTGGCATGCTCACAACCACCGCAGCCTCGACCTGCTGAGCTCAGGAGATCCTTCCACCTCAGCCTTTCAAGTAACTGGAACCACAGGCACATGCTATCATGCCCGGCTAATTTTTTGATTTATTGTAGAGATGAGGTCTTGCCAAGTTGCCCAGACTGGTCTCGAACCCCTGGACTCTTGCCTTGGCCTCCCAAAGTGCTGGGATTACAGGCTTGAGCCACCGTGCCCGGCCTGAGACAGTTTTGATGACTGCAGCTTTGTAGGAAGTTTTGAAATCAGAGAATGTGACACCTCCAATTTTGTTTTTGTTTTTTCAAGATTGTTTTGACTATTTAGACTCTCTTGAGATTCCATGTGAATTTTGGGAAGGGTTTTGCTAAATCTGCAAAATACATTGTTGGGATATTGCTATGGATTGCATTGAACCTGTAGGCATCGACTTTTTAAAATATTAAGAGTTCCAATCAACGAATATGGATGTCTTTCTACCTGTTTGTCTTCTTTCATTTCCTTCAGCAACATTTTATAATTCTCAGTATAAGTTTTTCATCTCCTTGGCTAAAGTTTATTTCTAAGTACTCTATTCTTTTGATACTGTTATAAATGAAATCACTTTATTAGTTTTATGTTTAGATTGTTCATTATTAATGTACAGAAATAAACTGGTTTTTGCATGTTGATTCTGTATCCTGCTACTTTGTTTAGTTCATTTATTAGTTCTAACAGATTTGTGTGTGTTTGTATGTGTGTGTAATCTGTAGGGTTTTCTACATTAAGATCATATTGTCTGCTACAGAGATAATTTTACTTCTTTCTAATTTGTATGCCCCTTCTTTTTCTTGCCCAGTTGCTCTGGTTAAGACTTCCAGTACTATGTCCAATAGAAGTGGTAAAATCTTGTCTTGTTTCTGATCTTGGAGGAAACAATTTCAGCCTTTACCATCGTGTATAAAGTTAGCTATGAAATTTTCGTATGTGGCATTTAATATGTTGAGGTAGCTTTGTTCTATTCCTAGTTTGTTGAGTGTTTTTATCATAAAAGGGTATTATTGAACTTGTCAGATAGTTTGTCTGCATCACTTGTGATGGTCATGTCATCCTTCCTTTCATTTTCCTTCCCTTCATTCTGTTAATGTGGTGTATTGCATTGATTCATTTTTATATGTGGAACCATCCTTGCATCCAGGAATAAATCCCATTTGGTCATGGTGTCCATTTAATATACTGTTGAAGTTGGTTTGCCAGAGCTCTGATGAGGAATTTTGCATTGATATTAATAAGAGCTATTGGCCTAAAGTTTTATTTTCTTGTAGTGTCTTTGGTATCATAGTAATGTAAGTCTAATAGAATGAGTTTGAAAGTGTTTCCTCTTCTCCAATTTTTTCGGAAGAGTTTGGGAAGTGGTGTTTATTTTCTTTTAAATGTCTAGTAGAATTCACCAGTGAAACTATCTGGTCCTGTGCTTTTCCTTGTTGAGAGGTTTTTAATTCCTGAGTCAATCTTTTCAGATGTTCTCTTTCTTCATAATAAAGTATTGTTATGTGTGTGTTTCAATAAATTTGTCCATTTTATCTGGGTTATCTAATATTTTAGGCCTACAATTGCTCCTAGTACCCTCTTTCTTTATTTTTTATTTTTGAATAGGAGTCTCACTCTGTCACCCAGGCTGGAGTGCAGTGGCATGCTCACAGCCACTGCAGCCTCAACCTGCTGGGCTCAGGTGATCCTTCCACCTTGGCATTCAAGTAGCTGGAACCACAGGTGCCCACCACCACACCTGGCTAATTTTTGATTTATTGTAGAGATGAGGTCTCACCATGTTGCCTGGGCGGATCTCGAACCTGCAGGCTTAGGCCATCCTCTCGCCTCTGCTTTTTTTTTAAATACACGTTTGCAGTTATGAATTCTTCCCAGTACTGTTTATGTTGCATTCCATAAGTTTTAGTATGTTATGTTTTCTTTTTCTTTTAATCGGAGTTTCACTCTGTCACCCAGGCTGGAGTGCAGTGGCATGCTCATGGCCACTGCAGACTTGGCCTGCTGGGCTCAGGCGATCCTTCTGCCTCAGTCTTCCAAGTGTCTGGAATTACAGGCATGTACCACCCCTGGCTGGGGCAACATAGTCAGATCTCCTCTCTACAAAAAAAATACAAAAACTAGCTGGACGTGGTGGCCTATGTTGGTAATCCTAGAACTTTGGGTGACTGAGACAGATAGCTGGGTGAAGGTTATGTGCCTATAGTCCCAGCTCCTTGGAGGGCTGAGGCAGAAGAACTGCCTGACCCAGGAGGTCGGGGTTTCAGTAAGCCATGATCATTATCATGCCCCTGCACTCCAGCCTGGGCAGTGAGTGAGATCCCAACTCAAATAAATAAATAAATATGCTTTAACATATGTTCTCTTCTGGAGAATGTTCTTGAGAAAATTGTGTATTGTGATGTTGAAGATACACACACACACACACACATTTTTTTTTTGAGTCCGGTTCTTTCTCTGTTCCGCAGACTGGAGAGCAGTGGCACAATTCTGGCTCACTGTAGCCTCGACCTCCTGGGCTAAGGCGATCCTTCTGTCTCAGTCTCACAAGTAGTTGGGATTATAGGTGCGCACTCAACTAATTATCTATTTTTTAATGTAAGCTGGTCTTGAACTCCTGTGCTCAATCAGTCCTCTTGCCTTGGCCTCCAAAAGTGCTGAGACTACCGGCATGAGCCAATACATCTGGCTGAATAGATGTTTTTTATATGTCTTAGGTCCAACTAGTCTGAAATGTTCAAATTCTCTATTTTCTTATTAATTTTCTGTCTGGTCAGTCTGTTTATTGAAAATGGGGCTTTGAAGTCTCCTACTGTTATTGTAGAGCTATTTCTTCTTTTAATTCTGCTGATATTTGCTTTATATATTTAGGAGTGCTGATGTTTTGTGCACACACAAATTGCTGTGTCTTTTTTTTTTGAGTTGGAATCTCATTCTGTTGCACAGGCTGGAGTACAGTGGCATGCTCACTACAGCTGGAACTACAGGCACACGCTACCACGCCTGGCTAATTATTTTATGTATTGTAGAGACGCGATCTCACCAAGTTGTCCAGGTTGGTCTCAAACCCGCGGGCTCAGGCAATCCCCTCATCTCTGTCTCCCAAAATGCTGGGATGACAGGCATCAGCCACCTCGCCTGGTTTCATCATTTCTTCAGATAATCTCTCTAATCCTTTTTTCTCTCTTTTTGGATGTCTCATAGTTTACCTTGGTCCACTTGATGGTACTGTAAACCCCTTAGGCCTTGTTCACTTTTCTTTTCTTTACATTCTTTTATTTTTATGACTTAGAGATGGTGTCTCACCATGTCTCCCATGCTGGTCTCAAACACCTGAGCTCAAGTCGTCCTCCTGTCTAAGCCTCCCAAAATGAGGGGATTACAAGCTAGCTCACTCTTCTTCACTCTTTTTTCATCTTTGCTCCTCAGAATCAACAACTGCAAATGACCTGTATTCACGCTTCGGATTCTTTCTTCTGCGTGTTTGAGTCTGCTATTGAAGCCTCCTTGTACAATTTTCAATTCAGTTATGGTATTTTTCAGCTCCAGACTTTTGCTTGGTCCATATACATATATACATCTTCTTTTTGATGATATTTTCATTTTGTTCATAGATAATTTTCCTGCTTTCGTTTAGCTCTGTTTCCATGTTTTCATTTAGTCCTCCGAGCATATTTAGGACAGTTGCTTTAAATACTTTGTGCAGGTAGGGTGCAGCGGTTCATGCCTATAACCCCAGCACTTTGGGAGGCTGAGGTGAAAGTAGTGACTGAGCCCAAGGGTTCAAGACCAGCCCGGGTAACTTGGTGAGACTCCCATCTCCACAATGAATCAAAAAAATTAGTCGGGCATGGTGGCGTGTGCCTGTGGTTTCAGCTACTTGAAAGGCTGAGGTGGAAGGATCACCTGAGCCCAGGGGTTCGAGGCTGCGGTGCCCGTGAGTGTGCCATTGCACTCCAGCTTGGGCGACAGAGTGAGACTCCAACTGATAAAAATAAAATGAAATAAAATAAAAAAATTAATACTTCGTGCAGTAAGTCTGATGTCTGTGTTTCTTTAGGGATAGTTTTGGAGTTTTATTTTGTTTATTTGTATGAGCCATGTTTTCCTGTTTCTTTGTATGCCTTGTGGACTTTTGCTAAAAAAAAAAAAAAATAGGGCATTTGGTGGCTTATGCCTACAATCCCAGCATTTGGGGAGGCCAAGGTGGAAGAATCGCTTGATGCCAGGAGTTGAAGACCAGCCTGGGCAACATAGCAAGACTCTGTCTCTATTTTTTTTTTTTTAAGGCTTTAAAAAAATAGGACATTTGAAAAAATAGCCACCTCTGCCAGTGCAGACTTTCAGTAATCAGCACAGCATGAAGGCATAAAGTTGTCCCAGGACTTATCACAGCTGCAATCACAGCACACGATGGCCTCAAACTTCTGGTCTTTTCTTGTCTCAGCCTCCTGAGTAGCTGGGACTACAGGCATGTGCCGCCAAGCCCAGCTACTTTTAAATGTCTTAATTTCCCTGAAATTCCTGCTTCCTCTTAGGACCTCGGCTGTTCTACTATATTCCTCAGACACTAATCTCTCCTCTAAAGGGTCCGCTTCTGCCTCCCGAAGTGCTGGAATTACAGGCGTGAGTCACTGTGCCTGGCTCCTAGTACCCTATTATAATTCTTTTTGTTTCTGTAAAATTGATAGGTTTGTTGAAAATATTTACTTAGCACCTAATGAAGTTATTTTAGCCAGTCTCCCGTTGCTTATTTAATTTTTTTTATGGGGAACAAAGGTCTGGATAGTCTTAGTTGACCATTTTACCAAAGTTTGTCCTATTTTGGAAAAAGTTTGATAAATTTTCTTTTTTCTTCCTTTCTTTTCTTTTTTTTTTTTTGAGTCAGAGTCTCATTCTGTGAGCCACCACATCCAGCATGTTTTCATTTTCATTTATACCAAAGTATTTTACCCTTGTGACCCATTCTTTGTTTGACCTATATTAAATATATGGTTGCTTAATTTTCACATATTAGTGAATTTCCCAAATTCCCTTTTTTTATTGATTTGTAATTTAATTCTATTGTGAAACTGGGCATGGTAGCTCACGCTTGTAATCTCAACACTTTTGGAGGCCCAGGTGAGAAGACTGCCTGAGCCCAGTGGTTCGAGACCAGCCTGACAACTTGGCGAGACCTTGTCTCTACAATAAATCAAAATATTAGCCAGGCATGGTGGCACGTGCCTGTGGTTCCAGCTACTTGGAAGGCTGAGGCGGAAGGATCCCCTGAGCCAAGCAGGTTGAGGCTGGGGTGGCCATCAGCGTGCCACTGCACTACAGCTTGGGCAACAGAATAAGACTCTTACTCAATAACAACAACAACAACAATAATAATAGTAACAATAATACTATTATGGTGGGAGAACATATTTTGTATGGTTTCAGTCTTTTTCAATGTATTGGGGCTTGTTTTATGACCTACCACATTGTCCATTCTGGAGAATGTTCCATGTGTGCTTGAAAAGAATGTGTATACTACCTACTGTTTTGGGGTGGAGTGTTCTATAGATGTCTTTTGGGACTAGTTGATTTACATTACTGTTAAAGTCTTCTATCTGTCCAGTTCTGTCATTGAAAGTGGGGTTGGGCCATTGCCTTGCTAAACGCTGATGTGGCCATGTGTTCTTCGAGCTCCGGCTGTCGCCATGCTTCCTGGCTTTGGCCTCCTCCCCCACCTTTGGGAGCTGAATTGTCTCTCTGCCTTCTCCTTCTTGCTCTAATTTATTTTTAAATGAGCTATATTTTTTAATCTAAAAAAAAAAGAAAGAAAGTGGGGTTGGCCAGGCACTGTGGCTCACACCTTATCATTCCAGCACTTTGGGAGGCCGAGGTGAGAGGATTGCCTGAGCCCGCGGGTTCGAGACCCGTCTGGGCAACTTGGCGAGACCTCGTCTCTACAATAAATCAAAAAATTAGCCTGGCGTGGTGGTGCATGCCTGTAGTTCCAGCTACTTGGAAGGCTCAGGTGGAAGGATCACCTGAGCCCAGCTGGTCGAGGTTGCAGTGGTTGTGAGCATGCCACTGCAATCCATTCTGGGTGACAGAGTGAGACTCCAACTCAAAAAAAAAAAAAAGAAAAGAAAAAAAGAAAAAGAAAGGGGTTGAAGTCTCCTATTATTATTATTATTATTGCTATTTTTTGAGTCAGCGTCTCATTCCGTTGCCCAGGCTGGGGTGCAATGACATGATCAAGCTCACCACAGCCCTGACCTCCTAGACTCAGGCAATCCTTCCAGCCCAACCTTCCAAGTAGCTGGTACTACAGGCACGCACCACCACGCCTGACTAAATTTTAAATTTGGTAGAGACAAGGTGTTACTATGTTGCCCACTCTGGTCTCGAACTCTTGGGCTGAAGTGATCCTCTGGCTTCAGCCTTTCAAAGTACTGGGGTTACAGGCATGAGCCACCATGTCTGACCAAGTATCTCTTCTTTTAAGGATATCAATTCCCCAGGTGTGGTGGCTCACGCCTGTAATCCCAACACTTTGAGCGGCAGAGACAAGAGGATTGCCTGAGTCCACGGGTTCGAGACCAGCCTGGGCAACTTGGCGAGACCTCATCTCTGTAATAGCCAGGTACGGTGGCTCATGCCAATAATCCCAGCACTTTGGGAGGCTGAGGCTAGAGGACTGCCTGAACCCAGGGGTTCGAGAACAGCCTGGGCAACTTGGCAAGACCTCATCTCTACAATTAAAAAGAAAAAATTAGCCAGGCATGGTGGCACGTGCCTGTGGTTCCAGCTACTTGGAAGGCAGAGGCGGAAGGATTGCCTGAGCCCAGCAAGTTGAGGCTGCGGTGGCCGTGAGCATGCCACTGCACTCCAGCCTGGGCGAACAGAGCGAGACTCCAACTCAAAAAACAAACATGGTTGTCCATCTCCTAGGAAGACTGCTAAATATAGTTTCTGTTGTTGCTGTTTTAGTTAAGCACATTGTTCCCCCAGCGAAATTCAGGGTCTGATTACTAAGGAAGAAAGGGATGATGTCTACACGGTGAGTGGCTTGGCAGTCTCTACCTCAGCTCCTTGAGCCCTCAACCCCCATCGCGTGCCCTTCCCATCCAGAGAACACATCCCAGCTGCCCATGTCCAGTCCAGTGGCTGCATCCAGCTCCAAGTCCAGGGCTCCCAGCATGTGCTGTCCTCTCCATCAGGGACAGATGTAGCTTGTCGGGGACCTGCAACCTATAATTTGAGACCTTGTCTAAAATAATTCCCCTACAGCTTGAGGTTTCCTTTCAGCACTATGCATCTGGGACTTACCCCGTTGATGCACATAGCTATAAAATTCCATCTTCACTGCTCTGGGTATGACCCTGCTAAGAAATTTTCTAACCCAAAATTGTTAGTCCATTCTACAGCTGAAGATGAGTACTGCTCCTATGTTTTATGACGACGGTGACTCTGCAGGTTTTTTGCAACTTGTCCCTGGTATACACGGTCAAGCATTTCTCCAGAGAATGCACATGTTCCTTGACTCAAGATGGGCTGATGTCCCGAAGACCCCACCATTCTTTGAAAAGACTGGCTTTAGCCGGGTGTGGTGGCTCATGCCTATAATCCCAGCACTTTGAGAGGTGGAGGCGAGAGGACTGCCTGAGACCAGGGGTTCGAGACCAGCCTGGGCAGCTTGGCAAGACCTTGTCTCTACAATAAATCAAAAAATTAGTTGGGCTTGGTGGCCGGTGGCTCCAGCTACTTGGAAGGGTGAGGTGGAAGGATCGCCTGAGTCCAGCAAGTGACTTTGGGGTGACTGTGAACATGCCACTGCACTCCAGCCTGGGTGACAGAATGAGACTCTGATTCAAAAAAAAAAAAAAAATTAGCCGGGCATGGTGGTGCATGTCTGCAATTCCAGCTACTTAGAAGGTTGAGGCAGAAGGATTGCTTGAGCCCAGCAGGTCGAGGCTGCGGTGACCATGAGCGTGCCACCGCACTCCAGCCTGGGCAACAGAGTGAGACTCCGACTCAAAAAAATAAAAAGAAAAAAGAAAAGACTGGCTTTGATTACACCTAACTTGCCAAACATCATGACTCGGCTTAGCCTACCTTAAAGGGCCTAGAACATTACATCAACTCATTAGCCTGTAGTTGGACAAAATGATCTAACACAAAGCCTAGCCAGGCATAGTGGCTCACACCTGTAATCTCAGCACATTGAGAGGCTGAGGTGAAAGGATTGCCTGAGCCCAGGGTTCAAGACCAGCCCGGGCAACTTGTTGAGATCTTGCCTCTACAATAAATAAATAATAATAATAAAAATTTAGCCAGACTTGGTGGCGCGTGCCTGTGGTTCCAGTTACATGGAAAGCTGAGGCAGAAAGATCACCTGAGTCCAGAAGGTTGAGGCTGTGGTGGCCGTGAGCATGCCACTGCACTCCAGCCTGGACGACAGTGATAATCCAACTAAAAAACCAAAAAAACGAAGCCTGCTGTGAAGTACATATTGTTCCGGGCACAGTGGATCACCCCTGCAGTCTCAGCACTTTGGGAGACGGAGGCAAGAGATTTGCCTGAGTCCAGGAGTTCGAGACCAGCCTGGGCAACATGGTGAGACCACATCTCTACAATGATTAAAAAAAATTAGCTGGGCGTGGTGGTGCATGCCTGTAGTCCCAGCTACTCAGAAGGCTAAGGTGGAAGAATCGCCTGAGCTCAAGAGGTCAAGGCTGTGGTAGCCTGAGTGACAGAGTGAGACTCTAACTCAAACCAGCGAACAAACTAGAAACGCTTATTGCTTTTTGCCACAATCAAGTTGAAAACTCCTGTCAGCCGGGCTCGGTGGCTCAGCCTGTCATCCCGCGCCTTTGGGAGGCGAGGTGAGTGGATTGCTTGAGCCCGCGGGGTCGAGACCCGCCTGGGCAGCGAGACCTCATCTCTACAATAAATCAAAAAATCAGCCGGGCGTGGTAGCGCATGCCTGTAATTCCGGCTCCTCGGAAGGCTGAGGCGGAAGGATCGCCGGAGCCCGGCAGGTCGAGTCTGCGGTGGCCGGGAGTGGCCACTGCCCTCCAGTCTGGGCGACAGAGTGAGACTCCGACTCAAAAAAAAAAAAAAAAACTCCTGTCTACAGCAGGGAAGGCCTGAGTATTTAGGAGTGGAATTGCTGGGTCACGGGTGTGCACATGATTCCTGCCAGACTGTCTTCTATCATGGTCTATACCACCCCATTCTTGTTTTCTGTTTTCCGAGTTTAAAGTTTGTGCCAGCCTTTTAACTATCTCCTGGCCAGAATTTTCTTTCTTTCTTTCTTTCTTTCATTTGGCGTCTCAATCTGCTGCCCAGGCTGGAGTGCAGTGGCACGTTCCCGGCCACCACAGCCTCAACCTGCTGGGCTCAGGTGATCCTTCCGCCTCAACCTTCCCAGGAGCTAGAACCACAGGCATGTGCCAACATGCCTGGCTAATTTTTTGATTTATTTGAGAGATGGGGGCTCGCCATGTTGCTCAGGCTGGTCTCGAACCCCTGAGCTCAGGCAGTCCTTTCACCTCCGCCTCCCAAAGTGCTGGGATTACAGGCTTGAGCCATCGCACCCGGCCAGGATTTTCATCTTCCACTGATGAGGTGAACAATGTTCTGTAAGTTCGTGGGGCCTTCTTCCAATTCTAAACAATGCCTCTTCAGTTCTGCTGCCCAATATTTGACTGAGTGGTGTGTCTAGCTGTCATTGGTTTATGGGAATTCTTATTCATATTCTGGACTCTAATTCCATGACAATTAAATGTACTGCACAGACCTCCCCCCGATCTCTTTTTTTTCTTTCTTGACTCAGAGTCTCATTGTCACCCAAGCTGGAGTGCAGTGGCAGGCTCACGGCTACCGCAGCCTCGACTTGCTGGGCTCAGGTGATCCCTTGCCAAGGCTTGTCTCGAATCCCTGGACTCAGCAACGTGTGCCCCATGCCTCACCAAGTTGCCCAGGCTGTTCTCGACCTCCTGGGCTCGGGAAATCGTCTCACCTCAGCCTCCCAAAGGGCTGGGATTACAGGCATGAGCCACCGAGTGGGGCCCTTTTAGTCTGAAAATTTAGGACTCTGTAACTGTTGGTCTCTGTCCTTGGCCCCTAGCCCATGCCTCAAGGTCATTTGAAACAACAGGTCCAGGTGGAAGGGCTACACCCTTCATCTGACCTTCCTGGTGTGCGCGCTCTTGTTGTCTGGCAAAAAATTCTCAATGGCCTTTGCCCACTTTATAATGAAATTATTTGTTTTTTTCCTTTCACTTTGAGTTCCTTGTAGATCCTAGATATTAGGCCTTTGTCAGATGCATAACTTGCAAATATTTTTGTCCCATTTCGTGGATTGTCTCTTTACTCTTCTTGTTTTTTGAGTTGGAGTCTCACTCCTTCGTCCAGGCTGGAGGGCAGTGGCACGCTCACAGCCACCGCTGCCTTGACCTGCTGGACTCAGGCGATCCTTCCACCTCAGCCTTCCAAGTAGCTGGAACCAAAAGTGTGCACCACCACGCCCAGCTAATTTTTTGATTTATTGTAGAGATGAGATCTCACCTAGTTGCCAAGGCTGGTCTTGAATCCCTGGACTCAGGCAATCCTCTCGCTTCTGCCTCCCAAAGTGCTAGGATTACAGGCATGAGCCACCACCCCTGGCCATCCTGAACTCTAATTGATGGAGGGTCCCGTGGTTGGAAGCCTGGCAGAGCCGAAGAATTCAGCTGCTCCTGTACGCCGCTCGGTGAAAGGAATGGAAAGAAACAGCCTCAGCTGGAAATAGGAAAATTGCCTCCCGGCCCTCTCAGTCTTGTTCCACTGGGAGTTTTCTTAAGCTCGAGGCCAGGAATTCAAGACCAGCCTGGGCAGTGCACCTCTTTCTACAACCTGACAAAGAAAAAAAGAGTTTAGGCTGTCGGCAAAGTGATACTTTTTTTCCTTTTCTGACCGGCTGGCTCCAGCCTGAGTTTTCTCTTCCTTACAGCACTTGGCTGAAAGCGGCCAGGATGAGCTAAGCCAACACGTGCCGATATTCTGCCACTTTTGCTACCCAGCGCCCTAGCCTACTGCCGCGGTTGACACACAATCCACTTTCTTTTTTCCATTTTTTTCCCCTCCCTTCCCCACCCCCAGGGATTTGAGACTGCCGTGAACGCTGATCGTGCCACTGCTCTTCAGCCTGGGAGACAGAGAGAAGCTCTGCCTCTAAGATGCAAAAATCATTTCATCTTTTTTTCATAAGTGCCACAGGCAATAATGTGATCACATTTCATGACCATGGCACCAAAGGCAACAACCTCCCTGCTGTCTACGTCTTCACCTTTACGGCCCTAACCCGATCTTCTCCAGTTGATTCCAAAACTTTATTTACGATGATGGTGATGAGTTGGAGTCTCACTCTGTCGCCCAGCCTGGAGCGCAGTGGCACGCACCTGGCCACCGCAGCCTCGACCTGCTGGGCTTGGGCGATCCTTCCGCCTCAGCCTTCCAAGTAGCTGGGACTACAGGTGTGTGCCACCACGCCCAGATAATTTTTTTATTTATTGTCGAGACAAGGTCTCGCCAAGCTGCCCAGGCTGGTCTTGAACTCCTGGGGTCAGGCAGTCCTCTCTCCTCTGACTCCCAAAGTGCTGGGTATACAGGCGTGAGCCATCGTTCCAGGCTATGATTATTATTATTTTGAGTTGGGGGAGAGGGGTCTCACTCTGTTGCCCGGGCTGGAAATCAGTAGAGCAGTCATGGCTTTCTGCAGTCTCAATCTTCTGGCCTCAGGCGAGCCTTCCACCTCAGCTTCCCAGGTAGCTGGGACTACAGGCTTGGACCACTACACCCAGCTATTTATTTATTTATTTATTTATGTAAAGATGAGGTCTCCCTATGTTGCCTGGCTAGACCCAAACTCCTGGGCTCAAGCAATCCTCCGATCTTGGCCTTTCAAAGTTCTGGGTGTGTAGGTGTAAGTCACTGCACCTGGGCCCTAAAACTTTAGACTCTGTAACTTGTAGCCCCTACTTTGAAAGACCAAATTAAGATCAATTAATATCAGTTAGTATCTGATGGCTGAAAGGCGGCCCAGGGCATTGAAATGGTACCTTCACGATGTCTTCAGAGGCTCAGGCTTCGCTTGTATTTCTGCTCAATGTTAGAATGGACACTTAACTTTCACAAAATGGCTGCCTGAGCACCAGCCTTCACGGCAGAGGGAAGGAGGAAAAGGCATGGGCAAAGACTGGTCAACCGATCCAGTTCTTTCTCTCATCTTTCTTTGCTATAAAATATATTTGTATATCTTCGTTTAGGCACCTTTTTTTGTTTGTTTGAGTTGGAGTCTCACTCTGTCGCCCAGGCTAGAGTGCAGTGGCACACTCACGGCCACCACAGCCTCGACCTGCTGGGCTCAGGCGAACCTTCCTCCTCTGCCTTCCAAGTAGCTAGAACTATAGGCAAGCGGCACCACGCCCAGCTAATTTTTGACTTATTGTTGAGATGAGGTCTCACCAAGTTGCCCAGACTGGTCTTGAACCTGCGGGCTGAGGCAATCCTCTCACCTCGGCCTCCCAGAGTGCTGGGATTATAGGTGTGAGCCACTGCACTTTTAGGTGAGAAAGATGATACTCAGATTTCACTACCAGACTCAACAGAATATAATGTGTAAGTGCCATGTCCAGTGTATAGGCAGTGGCACGTCAAAACAAATGTTAAATGAAGAATACTTCATCTGCAAACACGTTTATAATAATAATTTGGACCTTCATGAAGCAAGATTATTCCAACTTCAAACACTAAGAAACAGAACCACCACGAAAACTTAAAATTAACTTCTGAGGGTCTCAAAAGGGATGTAAAGCAGACATAAGGAAAATTACCATTTTTGAGTTACAAACCCAAGTTTTCTATAAAACAAACATTAATTATTATTCATTTTCAGGGCCAGGCTCAGCGGCTCATACCTGTAATCCCAGCACTTTGGGAAGCCAAGGCAGGAGGGTCACTCGAGGCCAGGAATCTGTGACCTAGTGAGATCGCCCTTTTCACACGCACAAAATGTGTTTTAATGAGCCCCAGCGAGGTACAGTGACTCACACCTGTGATCCCAGTATTTTGGGAGATACTACAGTGGGAAGATGGCTTGAGGCCAGGAGTTTGAGGTCAGCCTGGACAACAAAGTGGATGTAATTTCTTTTTTTTAGAGTCGGAGCCTCACTCGGTCGCCCAGGCTGGAGTGCAGTGGCAAGCTCATGGCCACTGCAGCCTCAACCTGCTGGTCTCAGGCGACTCTTCCGCCTCAGCCTTCCAAGTAGGTGGAACTACAGACGTGCACCGCCACAACTGGCTAATTTTTTTTTTTTTTTTTATTGCTCGGCTGGTCTCAAACTCCTGAGCTCAGGCAATCCTCTTGCCTCCACCTCCCAGGTGCTGGGATTACAGGCGCGAGCCACTGAACCTGCCGATCTTGTTTTTGAAGATACTCCCCTTGAATGTATGTCCCATGGCGATAATGAATAATAATAGATTGGGTACCTGGCTCACACTTGCAATCCTAGCCCTTTGGGAAGCCAAGATCAGAGGATCGCTTGAGGCCAGGAGTCTGAGACCAGCCTGGAAAAAAAAAGTCTCCGGATAGGGAGACTCTATCTCTACAAAAAAATAAAAAAAATTAGCTGGATGTAATGGTGCGTGCCTGTGGTTCCAGCAACTTGAGAGGCTGAGGCGGGAAGATTGCTGGACTCCAGGAAGTAGAGGCTGCAATAAGCTATGATTGTACCACTGCTCTCTAGCTGGGTGACAAAGTGAAACTCTGCCTCAAAAAAAAGAGTAATAATAATAATAATAATAATAAAAACTCTAGCTTTGAGGAGCTGACCCACCCCACCCCATCAGAGGGACATTATCCTGGGTGGCACAGAGAGGTCAGTTTACCAGCTATGGATTTATCCTCAAAGCTCTCCCCTTCAACTTCCACTTCCATTCCATTGGCCAGAATTTAGTCATGTGGTTAGCCCTCTCTCTGAGGAGCCTGGGAATCGTTTTATGGTTTTGGGTTTTTTTTTTTTGCTGAGAACCTACTGCCAACCCCCAATACAATCAGGGTTTTGTTAACAAGAAAAAAAGAAAGAAGAGATCAGAGGTAGGCAACTCCAACTAGCTGCAGCAGAAAGAAATTTGCCCCTCACAGAATTGTTGGAAGGGCTGAACAGACAGGTCCAGGCAAAGCTTCTAGAAACCATAGCTGCCTAATGAATCTGATTAACCTCAGAAGCACGGTCTCTGCCGCTTCCTGCTAGCAAACAGATAACCTCGGCCCAGTCTGTGTCTTCGTGTTGCTCTGATTTGGGTGCGTCTTCTTGGCGAGAGCCCGGTCACATGTCTGCAAGGGAGTCTGGAAAATGTAGTCTAAGAAAATGTTGACCTTAAGAAGGTGGGATTCAGTCGGGTGTGATGACTCATGCCTGTAATCCCAGCACTTTAGGAGGCAGAGGAGAGAGGACTGCCAGAGCCCAGGGTTCGAGACCAACCTGGGCAGCGTGGCGAGACCTCGTCTCTACAATAAATCAAAAAATTAGCTAGGTGTGGTGGCAAGCACCTGCAGTTCCAACTACTTGGAAGACTGAGGAGGAAGAATCGCCTGAGCCCAGCAGGTCAAGGCTTCAGGGCCACTGCACGCCAGCCCGGGTGACCCAGTGAGACTGACTCAAAAAAAAAGGGGGATTTGCTGGGCACGGCAGCTCATGCCTGTAATCCATCACATTGGGAGGCAGAGGCCCGGCCAACATGGTGAGACCTCATCTCTAAAATAAATAAATAAGTAAAATGAACCCGGTGTGGTAAATGCGCGCCTGCCTGAGTTTCCAGCTACTCGGAAGGCTGAGGCGGAAGGATCACCTGAGCCTAGCAGGCTGAGGCTGCGATGGCCGTGAGGCTGCCACTGCATTCCAGCCTGGGCGACAGAGTGAGACTCTGACTCAAAAAAAGAAAAAAGGAAAAAGGTGGGGTTCAGAGGTGAGGGGCAAGCACATTTCATTGATTCTAAGACACACGCTTCTTTTCTTTTCCCCTCCCTCTCTCCTTCCTTCCTTCCTTTCGGTAGAGACTGGGTCTCGCTACATTGCCCAGGATGGTCTCGAACTCCTGACTTCAGGTGATCCTCCCACCCTGGCCTCCCGAGGTGCTGGGACTACAGGCATGAGCCACTGTGCCTGGCCTCTTCCCACATTTTCTTCATGTCTCTGAAATCGGGACACTTTCCACAGCCGGAGATGCCTCTTGACTAGTGGTCAGCATTGTGAAGCGGCTGGCATGGTTACGTGTGTGTGAACTCTCTGTTTGAGGCTGACAGCCTCCATGAGGGGGCTGGGTGTCACTCCAGCCTGGGTGACAGAGTAAGCCTCCGACTTAAAAAAAAAAAATTAGTTAACTGGCTGATTTTGCTGGTGTTTTCCTTTCTTTATATATGCACGGGAGAGAGCTACATCTCAATAAATATGAGATCTTTTGATAAAAGCAGCATACAAACTCTAAACAAGAAGAAAGCACTGTGTCTCGGTCATTTGCCTGTATTTTCTCTTTTTGGTCCATTAAATAATGGTGCATCTTACAACTGATGACATCTTAGGTTTGATGAAATATGCTGTGAAGCCAGGCACGGTGGCTCATGCCGGTAATCCCAGCACATTGGAAGGCGGAGGCGAGAGGACTGCCTGAGTCCACGGGTTCGAGACCAACCTCATCTCTACAATAAATTAAAAAATTAGCTGGGCTTGGTGGTGTGCACCTGTAGTTCCAGCTACTTGGAAGGCTGAGGTGGAAAGACTGCCTGAGTCCAGCAGGTCGAGGCTGTGGCGGCTGTGAGCGAGCCACTGCCCTCCAGTGTTAAAAAAAAAAAAAAAGAAAAGAAATACACTGTCAACACAAGGGGGAGGGGTACAAAAGACCCCAGGCCACTGCGACAAGTGTCTGCTGCGTTCCTGGATAAGGAATTGTGTCCCTGTCCCTGGCCACTGGAGGCTGTGTGGCCAGAAATGCTGGGGAGCGAGGGGCCCTGGGTGCCTGTAGGAGTGTGTGCCTGCCCTGCTTGCTCGGTTGTCAGGACGCTCCAGGCCACAGTGGACAGTGCAGGGACTGCCTGGTGGACCCAGCCTGACTCTTGCGTGTCCCCCAAGGAGCAAGCCCCAGGGTCTTGAGGAGTCAGGTGAGACAAAAGCGCCATGCTGGTGACTGCTGGACTCCGGGTCCTGCTCTCCCCAGGGCTGTGCAGGTTGCAGGGCCCTCCCATCTCCCTGCCCACGGGGCTCCTTGCAGTTCCATGCCCCACGATGGGGCTGTGTGTTTGATTGCTCATTTGTCTCCCCATATCAAACCCTTGGCCCTGTGAGGACGGGGACCTTGTGTGTGGTTGCCCGACACACAGCAGGACTCAACAAATAATGCAGTTGGCAAATACCAGGGACCGGCCGCGGACAGTGCGACTCAGACGCGTGGTTTGCCCCAGTCTGTGAATGGTAAGCCGGAGTCTTGGCTGCCTTTCTCTCATCCTTTGTGGGTCTCCTGCCTGCCATCTTTGGGCGGGCTCCCTGAATGCAGGCCCTGCGGAGTGCTGTGGGCAGGGAGTGTCCTGGGGGTGCTCTTGGGATCCGTGTTGGGCTGTATGTAATGCCGCAGGGCGGTGCGGAGGGGAGAGTTGAACGCAGAGCAGAGGCCACCAAGGCCTCAGCCAATTTCCTGGGCAGGTCTGGAGCTGAGAGGGCCCTGCAGAGTTGTCCTGAGTGGGGGGAAGGGAGCCAGGACTCTCTATTACCGAGTGGTCATCAGATGTGGGCTGCTCCAGGGACCGGGACATGGCAGTGAGTGGGGGTCCTGGAGGGGGGATCAGTTGTCGACACTCTCAGTTGTGGAGAAGTAAGGACAGAGGGGACACGTGTTTTGTCCTAAAAGGGGGGATCTGGACAGCACGCCACAGTATCCACTACACAACCACAGAAATTGTCATCTTAAGGGGTCACAGAGGCCGGCTGCAGTGGGTCACACTTGTAATCCCAACATTTGGGAGGCCAAGGAGGGAGGATGGCTTCAGCCCTGGAGTTTGAGACCAGCCTGGGCAACATAGTGAGACTCCTGTCTCTTCAGGGCATCACAAAATTAGCTGGGTGTGGTGGCTTGCACCTGTAGTCCCAGCCACTCGGGAGGCTGAGGAAGAAGGATTGCCTGAGCCCGGGAGGTTGAGGCTGTGGTGAACTATGAGCGTGTCACTGCACTCCAGCCTGGGCGATGGCGTGAGGTCCAGTCTCAAAAGAAAAAGAGGGGCCCCTTATGGGAAAGAATCACTCTGGGGGCGGGAGGTGTGAGCCCCGGACAGCTGAGCTGGCTCTGGAGTCATGAGGGCCAGAGGCATGGCTTCTCCGATATCTGACCTTGGCAGGCACTAGACACTCAGTCCTCGCCTTGGGGTTGGACTGAACCCAGGGCAGGGAGGCAAGCATTCCCTGGGCACCGACCACACACTTGGGGCTGTGCCCAGCACCTCATTCACATCCCCCGCAAGCCTCCACACTTCCCTCGGAAGTAGGCCCCGTCCACATGAGAGACAGTTGAGGCAAGCGAGAAGAGGACTCGAACCAAGGTCTCAGAACTAGTAGCAAAGGCAGGATTGGAAGCCAGGCCTGTCTCATTCAAACTCTCTTCTTGGCAAGCTTTGCCCTTTCTTGGGCCTGTGAGGCTGCCCCAAGCCAACTCTTGCCGAGCTTGGAGTGAAGGAGAGGACCCCCTGGACTGCTCTGCTGGGGGTAGGCGAGCTTCCTGGAGGAGGTGACCCTGAGCTGAGCCTTGTGAAAGTCCGCTAGGCAAACTGGTACCAAGGAGAACACTGAGGAGGTGGTGCTCCAGGAAGCAGGATCAGTAGAGACAGAGTTGGGGTGCAAAACATACAGACCCCACGGGTGGGTGAAGTGGCTCATGGCTGTAAATCCAGCACTTTGGGAGGCTGAGGTGAGAGTATTGCCTGAGTCCAAGGGTTCGAGACCAGGCTGGACAATATGGCGAGACCTCATCTCTACGATAAGTAAAAAAAAAAATTAGCCAAGCGTGGTTGTGTGCACCTGTGGTTCCAGCTACTTGGAAGACTGAGGTGGAAGGATCACCAGAGCCAAGTGGGTCGAGGCTGCGGTGGCTGTGAGTGTGCCACTGCACTCCAGCCTGGGCAACAGAATGAGACTATGACTCAAAAAAAAAAAAAAAAAAAAAGAAAGAAAGAAAGAAAGAAAGAAGGAAAAGAAAAGTAATAACAAAGTTAGCAAGGTGTGGTGGTATGCACTTGTAGTCTCAGCTACTTGGGAAGCTGAGGTGGGAGGATTGCTTGAGCCCTGGTGTTCGAGTCTGCAGTGGGCTATAATCATGCCACTGTCCTCCAGCCTGGGCAACAGAGTGAGACCCAGTCTCAAAACAAAAAACAAACAACAAATACAGGTAGGATCACCCTTTCAGGTTCCCTCCCACTGTGTGAGATTTTCTGTTTTCTCAATAAATCCCTCTTTCTCAACGGCAACAAAAAATACAGGTTCCTGATCGCCTGCGTGGCCCCAGGTGGACACAGCCCATGGGCACTCAGTTGGGTGAGCAGATGGTGTTTCTGGTGACTTTCCAGGTATATGGCTTGGCGAGAGGACTGTGGGCTTGCCTTGGACCACAGTGATGCACTATTGTGTGCAGTGCTCAGCCGGTTGGCCCCAAGGACACAGGACCAACCATTGCATCCTTAAGGGGCCATCCTTTCTTTTCTTTTTCTTTTTCTGTTGGAGTCTCGCTCCATCACCCAGGCTGGAGGGCAGTGACACGCTCCTGGCCACTGCAGCCTCGACCTGCTGGGCTCCAGGGATCCTTCGGCCTCAGCCTTCCAAGTAGCTGAAACTACAGGCACACGCCACCATGCCCGGCTCATTTTTTGATTTATTGTAGCGATAACGTCATGCCAAGTTCCCGGGCAGGTCTCTAACCCGTGGGCTCAGGCAATCCTCTCGCTTCAACCTCCCAAAGTGCTGGGATTACAGGCTTGAGCCACCGCCCTTGGCCGGGCCTGGGTTTTCAAGCCGGATCACACTGGACCCCCGCCTGGCTCTGTCACCCTCTGGGTCTGCAAGTTCAGATATGCTCCTGAATCTTGAGGCCTGGTTTTCTCATCTGTGCAGCGGGTGTGATGACACCTTCCACCCTAGGACGTCGGGAGTTCAACAGGACCATGAACAGGAGCGCCACGGTCTCTCCCTGCTCGGCCGTCTCGCTGGAGCAGCAGTCCTCGGGGAAGAGCTGCCATGGGGTCCCCCACAGAGGCCTGCCCCTGCGAGAGGGGCTGCTTGCAGAAGGAGGTGTGGCACAGATAACAGGGTGCTTTGTTTGCCTAGAGGGAAGGCACTGTGCCAAGGTGCTTGTGGCCGAATCCACCCACGGCAAGTCCCGGTGCCTACGGGGCAGGGAGCAGGGCAGACCTCGTGGGAACGAGGCTCCCCAACTGCTGCCCGAAAGACCCACAGGAGCAATCTGGGGCAGAAAGGACACAGCAGGCGGAGGGTTGCCGTGGGTCTTTGCAGTGGGAGGGACCGGGGTTCGAATTCCAGCTCCTCCGCTTACCGGTTGGGTGAACCTGGGCCGGTTGCCCAGCCTTTGGGTCTCCATAGCGTTATCTGTGAAATGGGGCTGTCAGCTGTCATAGAGGACCACCGTGAGAACTAGAGAGCTATGACCATAGCGTTCCTGTACACGGCATGGACGTGCCAGCGGCTGGACATACAGTGGCTGTTAGAATATACCCGCCCAGAACTGGGTGCTGTGATCCCAGCGATTCAGGAGGCTGAGGCGGGAGGACTGCTCGAGCCAGGAGTGCAAGACCAGCCTCTGGGCAGCACAGTGAGATCCCTGTCTCTAAAATAAGCCCACTCAGTCTGGGCTCTTTGGTGTGTGATGAATGTCAATGATATAAGTGAGCTTGGCTTTAAGAAAAACAAATCGCCGGGCTCAGTGGCTCTGCCTGTAATCTTGCGCCTTGGGAGGCTGAGGTGGGTGGACTGCCTAGGACGCGGGTTCGAGACCCACTGGGCAACTTGGTGAGACCTCATCTCTACAATAAATCAAAAAATTAGCCGAGTGTGATAGCGCACACCTGTAGTTCCAGCTACTTGGAAGGCTGAGGCGGAAGGATCGCCGGAGCCCAGAAGGTCGAGGCTGCGGTGGCCAGTCTGGGTGACAGTGAGACTTCAACTCAAAAAAATAAAAAAGAAAAAGAAAAACAAATCACGCAAGCCCAGACTTTAAGTTTGACCACTTAAAGTCTAAGAAACTTTTTTTTTCTGTAAATCTCAAATTATTCAAAAATAAAACAAAACAATTTTTTTTTTTTGAGTTGGAGTCTCACTCGGTCGCCCAGACTGGAGTGCAGTGGCCGCTCCCGGCCACCGCAGCCTCGACTTGCTGGGCTCCGGTGACCCTTCCGTCTCAGCCTTCCAAGTAGCTGGAACTACAGGCACGCACCACCATGCCCAGCTAACTTTTCTTGATTCATTGTAGAGATGAGGTCTCACCAAGTTGCCCGGGCTGGTCTCGAACCCCTGGGCTCAGGCAATCCTCTCACCTCAGCCTCCCAAAGTGCATGAGCCACCGTGCCTGGCCACAAAACAATTCTTTAAAAAAGTTACCTAAATAATACAGATAATTCCTGTGCCTCCCCGCCCAGTTTCCCTAATGTTGACATCGTAAGTGACTATGCACATTCGTCAAAACTAAGAAACCAAGATTGGGGCAGTCCTAGTAAGTACACGCCAGACTTCATCTGAATGAGAAGGAACATCTTGGAAAAGTCACTCTCCTTTCTTGAGAAGCTAGTGACATTCTTGATGGAGAAGTGGGATCAGACACGAGAGATGATGATATGGATCACTGGCAACTGGTATGCAAATGACACAGATATAATTGAGTCAAATTTTCTGGGAAAAGGTATGATGAAGAGATGACCAGTAGTCAGGAGTCCTCAATCCATGCTTGAGTCTATCACTTACTCTGTTTCTTGGCCTCCGTGTCTTCATCTCTAAAGTAGGAATAATATTCCACACCTGGTGCCCCTGGCAAGATACTAATCTCCCCCTCTGGTTCACTCTCCCATCTTTCTCAATAAGATTTTTAGCTGGCCGGGTGCGGTGGCTCAAGCCTGTCAACCCAGCACTCTGGGAAGTCGAGGCGAGAGGATTGCCTGCGCTCAGGGGCTTGAGACCATCCTGGGCAACTTGACGAGACCTCGTCTCTGTAATCAATAAAACAATTAGCCGGGCATGGTAACGCACACTTGTAGTTCCAGCTACTTGGAAGGCTGAGGCAGAAAGATGGCCGGAGACCAGCAGGTCGAGGCTGCGGTGGCCATGAGCGTGCCACTGCACTCCAGCCTGGGCGACAGAGTGAGACTCCGACTCAAACAACAACAACAAAGACTTTTAGCTGGGCACCTTTCACTTCAATAAGGACTACGTTTCCTAGGGTCCCACACAGCAAGGGGAGGCCAGGTGACGAGGTTCTAGTCGATGAGAGAAAAGCAGAAGTGGTGTGCATGCCTTCCTTGACGAGAGAGGGTGCGCCCTTATTCTGCTTTTCTCTTTGAAGCTGGTAGGAATGCTGTCGCAATGGCTGGTGCTCCAGCAGGTGTTTTATTTTATTTTCTGTCTGAGTTAGAGTCTCACTGTTGCCTAGGCTAGAGTGCAGGGACATGATCGTGGTTCATCGCATCCTCAACTTCCTGGGCTCAGATGATCCTTCCGCCTCAGCCTCCCAAGTATCTGGGATTACAGGTGCAGGCCGCCACCCCTGGCTACTTTTTCTGAATTTTTGTAGAGGTGCGGTCTTGCTATGTTGCCCAGGCTGGGCTCAAACTCCTGGGCTCAAGCAATCCTCTTTGGCCGCTTTAGCCTCCAAAGGTGCTGGGATTATGGGTGTAAGCCACCGTGCTGGCAGCCATTTTAGGCTGCGCCACGACTTTGCATTTAGAAGGGTCACATGGCAAAGAAACACAGCATAGGAAGACTGGGTTCCTGACCTCATAGATGCTGTGAACAGTGACCTCTAGACCTACTGACATTTTGGGCGCAATCCTGGCCTCTACCCATAGACACCAGGAACACCTCCACTCCTCCATCCCCAGTTGTGACCAACCAAAATGTCTCCAGAGATTGCCATCATCCTCTGGGGCAAAGTCACCTCTGGTCTAGAACCACTGCTCTGGGACCCATTCAAGAGGAATATAATGCAAGTCACAAATACAAGCGATACAGATAAGTTTTCTTTTCTTTTTTTTTCTGGGTCAGTCTTACTCTGTCACCCAGGCTGGAGTGCAGTGGCATGCTCACAGCCACCACAGCCTTCACCTCCTGGGCTCCTGCAATCTTTCTACTTCAGCCTCTGGAGTAGCTAGGACTACAGGTGCTTGCCACCCTGTCCAGCTAATTTTTAAAATTTTTTTATAGAGTTGAGGTCTCACTATGTTGCCCTGGGCTCAAGCAGTGCTCCAACCTTGGCCTCCCAAAGTGCTGGGGTTTCACGTGGGAGCCACTGTGCCCAGCCTACATGTGTAAGCTTTTTTTCTTTTCTTTTTTTATGTGTAAGCTTTTTAAAAGTGAAACGAGGCTGGGCGCAGTGGCTCAGGCCTATAGTACCAGCACTTTGGGAGGCAGAGACAAGAGGACTGCCTTAACCGAGGGGTTCGAGACCAGCCTGGGCAACTTGGTGAGAACCTGTCTCTACAAAAAAAATCAAGAAAAATGAGCGGTGTGGTGGCACACGCTTGTAGTCCCAGCTACTTGGAAGGCTGAGGTACAAGGATGGCTTGAGCCCAGCAGGTTGAGGCTGTAGTGGCCTTGAGTGTATCACTGCACTCTAGACTGGGCAACAGAGTGAGACTCTGACTCAAAAAAAAAAAAGGTGAGATTGTTAAAAAAAAAAAAGGAAAGAAAAGAAAAGACTCCTACAGATTCTCTCAGGCTTCACAGCTGCCCTCTGCCCTCTGCCGCTGTTCCCCTCGTTCTGCACAGCAACCATCCCAAGGGGATGCCACGCTGTGACAAACTTGTTTACGTGTGTTTTTCCCCCGGCCAAATCCCAGCCCCTACCTTGGCCATCCTGAAACTCCTAGTCAAAACCATCCTCTTAGGCAACATGCCCCAGGCTTCAGCGTGACTTCCCTCAAGAACCGCTGGGAGTCCTTTTTGTGGGACGCCAAGAGGCTGGCCCCCGAGCGCTAGGTAGAGCCTTTTCTGCTGCCTTTGGGGGGGGGGTCCCTGGCTGATCCCTGGGAGCAGAGCACATCTGATCACAGCACCTTTGCTCAGCATTGATTGAAGGAAGGAATGTGGCCTCAGGACAGGAATTGATGGTAGCCAGAGAGCACGGGCCCTGAATGCACAGACCTGATCTCAAATCCCAGCTGTGGCATTCAGTCGCCTGGGCCTCAGTTTCTTCTTCTGTAAGGTGGGATGACGTGCCTACTTCTCAGTGCTGGGGAGACTGGAGCATATGGCTCTGGGTCCGGTGCACAGTAGAAGCCTATATTCCCACCAACCATAAATCGTGGACAGTCACAACAGAAAAAGAGGGACTGGCAGGCCATCTCCTGCACCTCTGTCCCCTCCTCCTCACTGGGATGTCCCTGCAGTCCAGACCAGGTCTAATTGTACCCTGCAACATCAGAGTCACAGGCAGAAATGTGCATTCTTCACACAGCGCAACTTGAATGCTGGCTCTGTGGGCATCGCTGAATGGTACCCTCGGGTAGTTAAAAACCCGTGAAGGGAGGCAAGGTATGGAGTCACCCAACATGTTCAGTCACATTTAGGTCATAAGTGATCATTCCTGAGAACTTCGATGCACCTGATGACTCCCACTTTCCAAAGGCAAAACCAAGGTTCAAAGGGCCCGCATGTCAATTCTCCGTCGGCACGAGGCAAACCAGCCCACAGCTTAGTGGCCTAGAACCACACCATTCATTTGCCCGCCAGTCTGCATTCTGGGCGGGGCTTGTTTCTGTTCCACGTGGTGTGTGGCTGGATCCACTGGAGTTCCAAGATGGGCAATGGCAGGCTGCGGGGGGCTTTTGGATTCTCTAAGCACTGGTTAAGGGTTCAGGGGAATGAAGACAAGCTGCCTGGCTTCCCAGGGCAGCCTGGAGCTGGAATAGCATTTTTTACTTTTACTTCCTCTGCATTCTATCTTTTTTTTTTTTTTTGAGTCAGTCTCACTCTGTTGCCCAGGCTGGAAAGTAGTGGCACGCTCATGGCCACTACATTCCAGCAATCCTTTCACCTCAGCCTTCCAAGTAGCTGGAACCAGAGGTGTGCACCGCCACGCTCAGCTAATTGATTGATTGTAGAGACGAGGTCTTGCCAAGTTGCCCAGGCTGGTCTTGAACCCCTTGACTCAGGCAATCCTCTCGCCTCTGCCTCCCAAAGTGCTGGGATTACAGGCATGAGACGCCATACCTGGCTTCATTCTACCTTTTGGTTTTTTTGTTTTTTTTTTTGAGTGGGAGTCTCACTCTGTTGCCCAGGATGGAGTGCAGTGGCACACTCACAGTCACCCCACTGTCAACCTGCTGGGCTCAGGGGATCCTTCTGACTCAGCCTTCCAAGTAGCTGGAACTATAGGCGAGTGCTATGTCTGGCTAATTTTTTGATATATTGTAGAGACGAGGTCTCACCAAGTTGCCCAGGCTGATCTTGAACTTGTGGGCTCACGGCCTCCCAACGTGCTGGAATTACAGGCTTGAGCCACCGCACCCGGCTAAATATATGTGTGTGTATATATATATATACATATTTTTTTTTTTTTGAGTTGGAGTCTCACTCCGTCACCCAGGCTGGAGTGCAGTGGCACACTCACAGCCACCCCAGCACCAACCCGCTGCGCTCTGGTGATCCTTCCGTCACAGCCTCCCAAGTAGCTGGAACTACAGGCGTGCGCTACCACAACCAGCCAATTTTTGATTTATTGTAGAGGTGAGATATAGCCAAGTTTCCCGGGCAGGTCTCAAACCCTCGGGCTTCGGCAATCCACGGTGCTGGGATGACAGGCTGAGCCACCAAGCCCGGCCATTCTACCTTTAAGGCAAGTCACAGGGCTGGCCCAGGAAGAACAGAGAGGGGAGGGAAACAGACATGGGAGAAGCAGCATGGGATCCATTTACCCCGCCCAAGGTCACACTTTCTGAGCTAAGCGGCAAACCCAGGCCTGAGTCATTACAATCTCGATTTCCCTTCCTCCAGTCTTTGCGTGTGTTGCACATGCGCACGCTTGCAGGCACACACACAGCTGGAGAACCCCCAGCTCCACTTTGCAGATCATCTTGGCTTCCACCCACCCTTCTGCCCCTTTACCCTTGAGACTTTTCGGAGTTCCCAAGTCTTCCTCTGTGTTCCCCGAGCTGCCTTGCCTTCCCTGATCACACTGCCCTGCAGTTGCTGCGTACCCACTGGCTTTTCCAGTTAGAACTCAAGAGCCGACCCAGCAAAGGACGTGTCCTTTCCAGGCCACCCACGCGTGCCTCCCATGTATACGATGTGTTGCTCATGGACCCTGACCTGCAGGCTTAGTGTTCAGGATGTTTCTTAGGAAGTTCCCTTAGGGCCAACACCTGGGCAAGGGACTGGAAGGAAGACCTTGCTCAGTGAAACAGGCCTGTGATAGAGGCCAGACCTGACGGCTTCCGCTCCGACGGTCCTTGTGCGAGTCCTAGGGCTAAAGTATCCCGTCTGCACTGTATCCAACTGGGCAGAGATGGTAAGACTTCTATACTTCTTTTTTCTTTTTTGAGTCAGTCTCACTGTTGCCCAGGCTGGAGTGTGGTGGCACACCAAGGCCACCGCAGCCTCGACCTGCTGGGCTGAGGTGATCCTTCCAACTTAGCCTTCCAAGTAGCTGGAACCACAGGCGTGCACCACCACGCCTGACTCATTTTTTGATTTATTGTAGAGGCAAGGTCTCGCCAAATTTCCAGGCTGATCTCGAACCCCTGAGCTCATGCAATCCTCTCACCGCCGCCTCCCAAAGTGCTGGGATCACAGGCATGAGCCACTGCGCCCGGCTGACTTTTATACTTCTGCTGGGATAGTCACTGGGATGTGGACCATCCCAAGAGGCGCATGACCTTGGGCGAGGCTGCCATCCTCAGCAGAGGCAGTTCCAGGAGGGGTTGGTGGCCGGGGACTTTCTGCCATTTTCATTACAGAACAGTGAGGGGTGGTAGTCTTTGTGGACTACTCAGAGGAAGTGGCTTGCTAGCGGTGCTGGAGGGACATCCATGCTTGTGGGAGCTCGGAGTTCTGGGCCCGGGTCTCCAAGGGACTTCATTCAATTGGTTTAACGCTCAGGGACAGAATGCCCATCTCCTCTGCACCAGGCGCTGGGCCCGTGTACTCCCGGGCTGAATGTCACCTGCGTGTGAGTCATGGCGCCAAAGAATGCCACTTCCTCTGATCCCCACCATGACCCACTGTCTTCAGTGCCGCCAGACTGATCTTTCCAAAGGGGAAATAAAAAAAGTAAGTCCTCTGCTTAAAACGTATTTAGAATAAAATCCCAGCTCCTTGGTCCTCTGTGACCGACCCTGGCCACCTCTCCCACCTCACCCCCTGCGCTCTTCCCGGCCCAGCCAGGCCAAGGGAGGACTTCCTCGGGGCCCTGCCCAGAACCGCTTTCCCTCCAGACGCTCACAGAGACGCTTCCTCCGCATCCATCCGTCCTAGGCTCCACTTCGCCTCCTCCAGGAAGCCTTCTCTGATGACTCCTTCGATGCCGTCGTCTTTTCATATTTATTCAGCAAATATTTATCGAGCGCTTAGCTACATCCCAAGCACTGTCTGAGGCAGCAGGGTAAGGTGGTGAGGATCCAGGCCCCGGGAAAGGCAATCCATACGCAGGTGAAAATAAAAAATGCCCCGTTTCAGCGAGCGAGAAGGGCTGCAAAGACACAAGCGCGCGGGAGGGGCGGGCCGGGGCTCCGAGGGCTCGCGGGGGGGAGGCGCGCGAGGCGGGCGCGAGCGCGGGGTCCCCCGAGCCCCCCGCGGCCGAGGAGGGCGCCGGCGCCCGCCCCCGGGAGGGCGCCCCCGCGCGGGCGCCGCCCTCCAGGCCGCGCGCCCCGGGGGGCGTGTCGGGGGCGGCCCCGCCCCCCGGGCCGTCCATAAAGGCGCCGGGCGGCCGGCGCCGGGGCTGGGCGCGCGGCTCCGGGAGGCGCGGGCAGCGCGGCGGCGCCACCATGCTGTTCTGGCACACGCAGCCCGAGCACTACAACCAGCACAGCTCGGGCAGCTACCTGCGGTGAGGGCGGGGTCGCGGGCGGGCGCCGTCGACGTCCGGGCGGGAGGCGGGCGCCCGCGGCGGGCCTGGGGCGCCCGCTGCCCGCCCGCGGGGACCGGGCGAGGCGCAGGCCGGGGACGCGCGGGCCGGCGTCGGGGCACCCGGCGCCCGCGGGGACCCGACGGCCCCGGCGAGGGCGCCCCCTGCCGGCGCAGCCTCCCCGTCCGCGCCCCTCCGCGGCTGCGCGCCCCCGCGCGGTCCGACCCCGCCGCCCCCGGGAGCGACCCCCGCTCGTGGCCGGGCTCCGCCGGGTCCGGTCCGAGCCTCGCGCCCGCGGCGGCGCCCCTCGCGGGGCCCGGGGCCGGGGCGGCGCGCCCCCGCGGGGGCTCGGGAGCGGCCGGGCGCCCTCCCCGGGGCTCGCCGGCGGTCGCCCGAGGCCCGCGTGGCGGGGCGCTGCCCTCGATGGAACCTCTCTTCTTCTGCAGGGACTTGACTAGTGCTCTTCAAAGGGAGAAGTAAGTCCTGCCCGTCCCGCAAACCTCCCACGACCGCCTGTTGGGAAGGAGGACCCCGGTTTGCGTTAGGCTCCGGGAGATGGTTTTTCTCCGTCTGCCGCTGGCCGAGTATTAACGGGCAGGCATTTCGCTTCCCGAACTCGCCGGAACCAGCTTGAGCCTGTCTTTATTTCCATCCTAGTCACAGTGTATGAAATGTGCCTAGTTTAACCCAGAGGGCACTTGGTCGGGGCTCAGGAAAGAGAAGTATGAGGCTGAGGGAGTCACAGGCAGCCCTCAAACCAGAGCTCCTCTTGGTGCTGGTTTGAGCCCCCAGAAATTCCCACTCGGATTCTGACACTGTAAGTTATTTGTAACTCTTGGCGTTTGTCCAGTGGTCCTTCCTGAAGGCGTCCCCGCTTCTAGAAGGCTGGGGAACGATTGGGCTTAGCTGAGGTATCTGCTGCTTTTTTCTTTCTTTCTTTCTTTCTTTTGAGTTGGAGTCTCACGCTGGCCCAGGCTGGAGTGCAGTGGCACCCTCATGGCCACCGCAGCCTCGACCTGCTGGGCTCAGGCGATCCTTCTGCCTCAGCCTTCCAAGTAACTGGAACCACAGGTGCCCACGACCACACCTGGCTAATTTTATTATTATTATTTATTGTAGAGACGAGGTCTTGCCATGTTACCCAGGCTGGTCTCGAGCCCTGGGCTCAGGCAGTCCTCTCACCTCAGCCCCCCAAAGTGCTGGGATTACAGGCTTGAGCCACCACGTCTGGCCTATCTGCTGTTTTTTGTTCGTGGACCAGAGTAGTAGGAGATAGCAACGTCTAGAGTCTTAAGGGCTGACATCCACTCTGCAGACCATGGTGATGTTCCCAGAGGGATGCAGCTCTGGGGGATATTGGAACCCCCTGGGAGGAGGTTTACCCCTCTTCCACCAGAAGATTAAGTGTCCGGTCACTTACAACAAATGTTACAAAGGAATACTTTTTTTTTTTTTTTTGAGTTGGAGTCTTTGTTGCCCAGTCTGGAGTATAGTGGCATGATCAGGGCTCAACGCAGCCTCAACCTCCTGGGCTCAGACTACCCTTCTGTCTCAAGCCTCCCAAGTAGCTGGGACAACAGGTGTGTGGGCCACCATGCCTGTCTTATTTTTTAAACAATTTTTTGTGAGAGATTAGGTATGGCAGTTTTTTCCTAGACTGGTCTCGAACTCTTGGACTTAAGCGATCCTCCCACCTCGGCCTTCCAAAGTGTTGGAATTACAAGTATGAGCCGCTGGGCCTGGCCTGAATACATTTTTACTGTACTGCCCCTTGCAAGTTTTGTTGTAGGTTTGCTTAAAGCAGTTTATGGTCATTAAGTCTGTTGCCATATCTTAAAAAAATGTGTTTGAAGGTGACCCTGAGTTGAGTATATTTAAAACTTCCTAGATGTCTAGTCATCCAACTAGTGGGTAATTCTCCCTTGCTTGGGAAATGTAGTTCTGACGTCTGCTACTGAGATGGACATTTGTCTGGAACACCTCTGATACCTTTTAGGATTTGATACTGCGGGAAGAGAGGAGGGCGGGAGTTGGGGCGAAAGGTGCTCTGAGCCATGCTGGTTTCCGGGGTCCTTTTGGGACCATGGACCAAGAAGTTCCACGCTCTTTTTTTTTTTTTTCACCTCTTGGAAGCTGCGGGTTTCGCTCTCCTAGAGGCTGACATCAGGGAAGACCGAGGTGGGGGTTGGTGCCCTTGCCCCAGGGTCCTGCCTCTGTGAGTGAGGGTCTTGTCCTTTTCCTTGCTTTTTCCTGTGTTATTTTTGGCGTCTCCTTGGCCTGCAGAACTTCTGCAGGCTGTCTGACCTCACCGGGCAGCGGCCTTTACTCCCTTTCTGTTTGATGTTCTCGTGACTTTTATTCCTTGGCAAATAAGGATGCCAGCCTGAAACGAGTTACTGTTGAGTGATGCTTCTCAACCCCCTCCCCCCTTTTCTTTTAAGTTTGAAGGCAGCAGCCCATGGATTATTAACTTAACATGGTCTGGGCAAACATGGAATTGTGCAATCCCGGTGTTCCTAGAGAACCACACGGGCTGGGAGCGTGCACGGCTCGGGCAGGGCGGGCGAGGCAAGGGGGACGCCGAGACGGAGGGTAGCAGGCGAGGCCCACATGGTCTTCCAGGTGCGCCAAGGCCAAGGGTTTCCTTCTGGGAACTGGTTAGACATCGGGGTGTGTGCCGGGCTTGTGTTGTGGCCATGCTGGTTTATGATGTGCAAGGAACAGATTGTCCCGTGGCTCTGTTTATACAGTGAAGTGAGGTCAGCGAATCAGATTCCTAACCCGGGACCCAGAAGGGAGGGGGTTATCAAGATAAGGACACGGACGCTTTTTGGCTCCGGTGCTGCTCATAACTTAGAGGTCTTAAACTAAGTCTGGCCTGCTGGTAGGTCCTTTGTGTTCTCACGGGTTTCTTGGTCCTTGTGAGGGCATTTAAAAAATACATCTAGGGAGGCCAAGGTGAGAGGATTGCCTAAGCTCAGGGGTTCGAGATCAGCCAGGGCAACTTGGCGAGACCTCGTCTCTGCAATAAATAAAAGAAAAGCGGGGCGTGATAGTGCGCGCCTGTAGTTCCAGCTACTTGGAAGGCTGAGGCGGAAGGATCGCCTGAGCCCAGCAGGTCGAGGCTGCAGCGGCCAGGAGTGTGCCACTGCACTCCACTCTGGGCGACAGAGTGAGACTCCAACTCAAAAAATAATAATAATAATAATACATTTAGGCTGGGCGCAGTGGCTCACACCTGTAATCCCAGCACTTTGGAAGGCTAAGGCAAGAAGATTGCCTAAGCCCAGGGGTTTGAGACCAGCCTGGGCAACATGGCGAGACCTTGTCTCTACAATAAGTAAAAAAAAAATTAGCTGGGCATAGTGGTACATGCATGTAGTTCCAGCTACTTGGAAGACTGAGACAGAAGGATCACCAGAGCCCAGCAGGTCGAGGTTTCAGTGGCCATGAGCGTGCCACTGCACTCCAGCCTGGGCAGCAGAGTGAGACTCTTGACTCAAAAAAAAACCAAAAGAACATCTAGAAGCAAGTTCCTCACTCAATCACAGGCTGATGTGAGGCTGGTTTTTTTTTTAAGTGAGGAGTTTTGTTTCGTGGAGGAGGAAAAGAATCTTTGAGCAGGCACCACAGAACTTCCCACTTGGATAAGAAAATGGACGTGAAACCAGCGTCCTTTCTTCCACTTTGGCTTCCGGAGGGATTAGTATGACCTGAAAACAGTTGTCCTCTGTGTAGAAGGGATGGAGGGGTGTCTCAGTCTGGTTGGGGGAGCAAGCAGTTCCCTCATTTGCGTAGTTCACAGAGCCTGGGAGACACAGTCATATTTGTTTGAGAAGTGGCCAGCAAATAGAATTGTTAATTTAAGGAATAAAAATTTTCGTTCAGATTTTTATTCTAAAAGCCAGACTTAACGAGTGGTCTTTCGTGGCTGGAAACCAAGTAAAGGGCTTCTAAAGGTCACTGCATCTCACACAGGTCTGAGATTTGCCAACGGTAAATACATTAGGCTGGGCACTGGGGCTCACGCCTGTAATCCCAGTACTTTGGGAGGCTGAGGTGAGAGGATTGCCTGAGCCCACGGGTTCGAGACCAGCCTGGGCAACTTGGCGAGACCGCGTCTCTACAATAAATCAAAAAATTAACCAGGTGTGGTGGTGCACGCCTGTAGTCCCAATTACTTGGAAGGCTGAAGGGAAAGAATCTCCGGAGCCCAGCAGGTCGAGGCTGTGGTGGCCGTGAGCAGGCCACTGCACTCCAGCCTGGCCGACGGAGTAAGACTCCAACTCAAAAAAAAGAAAAGATTAAAAAAAAATTTTTTTTTAAAAAGGGCCCTTCTTTGCTGGGAGCCTCTTCCTGTCACAGAGAGGGTTTCTGTAGCTGCTAGATAACTTTGCCTTTCTCCTTCCTCGGTGACCTGACGGAATCCGTCTCTTGGGGGCCGTCTAGGGAGCCAAGAGTAGACGGACTGGTTTACTCCATCTTGAAGCATCTAGAGTGTGAGGTGTCCAGCTGTGCTGGGCATTGGTCTTGGTCCTCTGCTGGGTGGCCCCTGGCTCCCGGGGTGCTCTGCAGGTGGCCCCTGAGTCCTGGGGTGCTCTGCTGGGTGGCCCCCGGGTCCCCGGGCTCTGCCTCCAACTCTCTCTCTGCCCCGGGACCGTGCGGGGGTCCCCGAGGCTCTGCTTCTGACCATGGCTTCCCGTGTCTTGCAGCGATGTGCTTGCTCTGCCCATCTTCAAGCAGGAGGAGCCCCAGCTGTCCCCCGAAAACGAGGCCCGCCTGCCGCCCCTGCAGTACGTGTTGTGTGCCGCCACGTCCCCAGCTGTGAAGCTGCACGAGGAGACGCTGACCTACCTCAACCAAGGTAGTGGCTGCAGCCCAGGGCCAGGGCACAACCGCAAGCAATAAGGAGATGACGGGAAAGCTCCATTTGGGCCTCCAGTGGGCCCCCTGTGTTGTCACGAGGGGTGAGGTGGGGCTTGGGAAGGACGACCGGCTCTGGGTACAGAGGAGAGATTTCACATCCTGGCTGTATGACCTTGACCTCAGAGTCTTCATCTGAAAATGGTAGCATCATGTGCATTGCTGCATGGGGCCACCCTTGTAATATTCCCATGTAGCATCTCCATGGAGTGGATGTTCAGTGGCGAGTGGGGTCATTACTATTTATCGCGACCACGACTGATGTCACTTGAAGGCATAGATTGAGCACCCGGAGGTCATCGATCGAGCACCCGCAGTCTTCCGGGTCTGCTGTCCTTTCTGTGCAGTGATAGGAAGCTGGCAGTGTGCTCACGTGGGTCCCATCTGCACTAGACAGAAGCCCTCTGGCAGTGGGGATAAGGTCACTCGCCATGGCCTGGGAGAAATGGGCTTTGGAATTTGAATTCCAACTTCAGCACTTCCTCGCTCTGTGACTTTGAGCGGCCTTTTCCTTTCTCTGAGCTTCAGTGTTTTCATGTGTGAAAGTCCACTTTTGAGAGGTCTGAAAGAATGAAAGTGTGTGGGCCGGGCTCGGTGGCTCAGCCTGTCATCCCAGAGCTTTGGGAGGACGAGGTGAGTGGACTGCCTGAGCCCGCGGGTTCGAGACCCGCCCGGGCAACTTGGCGAGACCTCATCTCTACAATAAATCAAAAACTAGCCAGGTGTGGTAGCTCGCGCATGTAGTTCCGGTACTCGAAAGGCTGAGGCGGAAGAATCGCCGGAGCCCAGCAGGTCGAGGCTGTGGTGGCCGGGAGCTGCACTCCAGTCTGGGCGACAGAGTGAGACTCCAACTCAAAAAAAAAAAAAGAAAGTGTGTGAAGTGCCCTGTATGATAGTGGATGCTGTCAACACACAAGTGTCCTGATGGGTGGTGTTTTTTGTGGTTTCTATCATAATTATGTGTCTGTTTATGGCTCTTTCTTCCTGGGTCATCTTATAGTCACCCTGGCATCAAGTGGATTCATTGCCCCTCTGCTTTATTTTTCATATTTCTTCATGTGCCCCAGATGTGAAATAGCCCTGGCCACCAACCCAGGCATCAAGTGGGAATGAGCAAAGGACTGTGCATCTGCTTTGCTCCTGACTGCAACTACCCTTTTCTTTGAATGGGAAGAGCGGGCTGGGTATGGTGGTTCACACCTGTAATCCCAGCACTTTGGGAGGGGGAGGTGGGAGGATTTTTTTTTTTTTTTTGAGTCAGTCTCTCTCTGTGGCCCAGGCAGGAGTGCAGTGGCAGACTCATGGCCACCACAGCCTCGCCAGGTTGTGTCCTCTCGCCTCAGCCTCTTAAAGTACTGGGATTACAGGCATGAGACACCATGCCTGGTGGGAGGATTGCTTGTGCCCAGGAGTTCCAGACAACAAAACGAGCCCTCATCTCTACAAAAAAGTAAAAAAAATTAGCCGGGCATGGTGGCACTTGCCTGTAGTCCCGGCTTCTTGGGAGGCTGAGGTGGAAGGATCTCCTGAGCCCAGGAGGTCGAGGCTGTGGTGAGCTGTGATCGTGCCACCGCACTCGAGCCTGGGTGACAGAGTGAGACACTGACTCAAAAAAACAAAACAAAACAAAACCAGAGGGGCAGAGGAACACTGTAGGGTCACTAGTAACTTGCCACCTCCTCTCTGTAGAACTTTGACTCCTTAATTTGGTGAGCCAGGCAGGGGTGGCAGTCCAGTGTGACCATTAGGCACACCTCTGGCTGCTGAATTTGCCAGCTTCTGGGCCAAGAAATGAGCTCCGAATTAGCAGATGGCTCTGTGTCTGTCTCCCTCTGAGTGGAATCAGACCTCTCTCCCCACCCCACTGTGGGGATGGCTCAGGTCAAGGGGATGGCTCAGATGAAGGTGGTGTCCCATGGGCAGCCCTGTGGGCTTTGGCTAGGCTTGCCAACCTGGGTCAGCCGGAGGGAATCTGGCTCAGGCCCTGAGGTCTGCACACCATCTTTGGAGGCTTCGGGCTGTTGATGGCAGGAGATGCGGCCAAGTGACTTCTGCCATTCTCCTCTTTCTTTTTTTTTTTTGAATTGGAGTCTCACTCTGTCACCCAGACTGGAGGGCAGTGGCACGCTCCCGGCCACCGCAGCCTCACCCTGCTGGGCTCCGGCGATCCTTCTGCCTCAGCCTCCCAAGTAGCTGGAACTACAGGCGTGCGCTCCCATGCCCGGCTAGTTTTTTGATTTACTGTAGAGATGAGGTCTCGCCAAGTTGCCCGGGTGGGTCTGGAACCCGCAGGCTCAGGCAATCCACTCGCCTCGATCTCCCAAAGTGCTGGGATGAGCCAGGCTGAGCCACCGAGCCCAGCCCTCCCTTTTCTTTCATAAAAGGTCAGACGTGGAACTTTGAGCACTTCCTTTCCTCTGTGGACCTCTGCTTTCTTGCTTAAACTTAGCATGAAGAAATGAGATGTTTACAGAGTCTGTTGAGCTTGGATGTGGGTCTTGTATTGTACTTGGCCACGTCCCATTGTGCTCCCGTGGTGTTGAGATGGGATCAGGGCTCCGGGGTCTGCTGCTGGACCAGGATGTTGTGTGTCTGCCCCAATGCTCCCACCCTCTCATTGGCAAGGTCTTAAGCTGCGTTCTCTGTCTTCCCTCCGCCCCTGCCACTTTTTGATCAACCAGCTTTGGACGATGTTTGGCAGTCAGCGTTATTAAGTTTTTTGGGGTTTTTTTTGAGTCGGAGTCTCACTGTCACCCAGGCTGGAGTGCAGTGGCATGCTCACGGCCACTGCAGCCTTGACCTGCTGGATTCAGGCGATCCTTCCACCTCAGCCTTCCAAGCAGTTGGAACAACAGGCACATGCTACCATGCCTAGCTAATGTTTTGATTTATTGTAGAAATGAGGTCTCACCAAGTGCCCAGGCTGGTCTCGAACACCTGGGCTCAAGCAGTCCTCTTGCCTCAGCCTCCCAAAGTGCTGGGATTATAGGCATGAGGCACTGCTCCCGGCAGCTTTGTCATTTTCTTTCTTTCTTTGTTTTTTTGTTTTTTTTTTTTGAGTTGGAGTCTCACTCTGTCGCCCAGACTAGAGTGCAGTGGCCGCTCCTGGCCACCTTCCAAGTAGCTGGAACTACAGGCGTGCGCTACCACACCCGGCTAATTTTTTTGATTTTTATTGTAGAGATGAGGTCTTGCCAAGTTGCCCAGGCAGGTCTCGAACCTGCGGGCTCAGGCAATCCACTCACCTCAGCCTCCCAAAGGCGCGGGATTACAGGCTGAGCCACCAAGCCCGGCTCTTTCTTTGTTTTTAAGTGAGTAAGCAGAATTTATTGAGAGGACAGAAAAGCTCCTATGGTGGGAGAGGACTCAATGGGGTTGGCCAGCTTTGTCATTTTCTAAACCTCATTTAGTGGGGTCTAAACTTTAACACTGAAATGTATTTGGAGTTTATGATGTGATGCAAAGATCTAAGTTTGTTTCTTTTTCTAAATAATTAACCTACTAATTATTGCCTAACTTTTTTTTCTTTTTCTCACCGGTTTAAAATGTCACTTTTGAAACATTTGAAAAACTATATTCTTATCAACAAGGGCACCTGCATGATGAACATTTGTATACCTAACCTGAATTGTACCCCACATCTTCAAAATTAAAAATAGAAAAAAAATACTATATTCTAAAGATTTAGGTCAGAAACAGACCCTTGTGACTATTTGTCCTCTATTCTTGGTGTTCTCCTGTTCCTCATGGAACTAATTATGGTAGCTTGGAAATATTTCCCTGTTTGGGAGAAGTTCATTAAAGTATATTAAACATAATTTAAAATGTAGGCTGGGTGTGGTGGCTCATGCCTGTAATCCCAGCACTTTGGGAGACTGAGGTGAGAGGATTGCCTGAACCCAGGGGTTCGAGACCAGCCTAGGCAACTTGGTGAGACCTCATCTCTACAATAAATCAAAAAATTAGCGGGACATGGTAGTGTGCACCTGTAGTTCCAGCTACTTGGAAGGCTGAGGCGGAAGGATCGCTGGAGCCCAGCAGGTCGAGGCTGCAGTGCCCATGAGCGTGTCACTGCTCTTCAACCTGGGCAATAGAGTGAGATTCTGACTCAGAAAAAAAGTCTGCATATGGCCAGGCGTGGTGACTCACCTGTAATCCCAGAACTTTGGGAGGCAGAGATGAGAGGATTCCTGAACTCGGGGGTTCGAGACCAGCCTGGGCAACATGGCGAGACCTTGTCTCTATAATAAGTCAGAAATTTATCTAGGTGTGGTGGTGCACACCTGTGATTCCAGCTACTTGGAAGGTGGAGGCGGAAGGATTACTTGAGCCTAGCACTGCGCTCCAACCTGAGCGACAGAGTGAGACTGACTCAAAAAAAAAAGTCTGCATATTATCTCATTTTTCTTTTGTTATTTAGGGCAGAATATTCTCATGAATAACTGCTGGAAAAATATACAATGTAATTATTTTAGTGTCTGTATTCATATTAAAATGGAAATTCTGTAGGGCCCAGCCATGTCTGTCATTTTAATATAGATTGAGTATTCCTTTTTTGAATTTTTTGGGACCTGAAGTGTTTCAAATTTCAATTTTTTTTGATATTGGAATGTTTGCATATCCATAAATGAGATGTCTTGGGGATGGGACCCATGTCTCAACACGAAGTTTATTTATGTTTCAAATTCACCTTATACACATAATCTGAATGTAGTTTTATGCAATATTTTAAATACTTTTGTGCATGAAACAAGTTTGTGTACATTGAACCCCATCAGAAAGCAAAGGTGTCACTGTCTCAGCCACCCATGTGGACTGGGTTTTGGAGTATTTCAGATTTTGGATGTTTGGGTTAGGGATGTATTGTGTACTCTGCATGAAGCTTAGTGCCTTCATGGTATAGTAGGTGTTCTATAAATAGAAAATTTTAAAATGGCTTGATTTTCTTCTCTCTTGCTATCAACAATAATGCTGTTCTAGATATCTTTTCAGCATACCTTATTTAAATAACCTGTTTTATATGAGAAAAAGTAAGCATTGCTAACAATTTTTAAAAAGTAGTTTTGACATATCATTCAAGACCTTTTTGGTCAATTGAAAAATTTACTATTAAGTATTAATGTTTATAAGGCTCTGTGGTATTTATTGCATTATTTCTGTGGTATTTATTGCATTATTTCTGTGGAGTCATCTCGTGTCTTCTTCCTTGTTAATGATGTGTTTAAAGTTCTCAGAAAACATGAAAAGGGTACTAGGTGTGTAAATCCAAATTATTTAAATTCCTGGGTGTCCCTTTTTTAGTGCAATGCAGGGTCAAACCAGTGCCTTGACAATGTGGCTTGGGCAAGTTGTGTTTCCAGGCTAGTCTTGAACCCTGTCACCAAGCCCCGTGTCTAGTTTTGGATGTGTTGAAAATGGTTTGAGCTGGGCTCAGTGGCTCACACCTGTAATCCCAGTACTTTGGGAGGTGGAAACGAGAGGACTGCCTGAGTCCAGGGGTTTGAGACCAGGCTGGGCAACTTAGTGAGACATCGTCTCTACAATAAATCAAAAAATTAGCCGGGCATGGTGGCGTGCGCCTGTAGTTCCATCTACTTGGAAGGCTGAGGTGGAAGGATCACCTGAGCCCAGCAGGTCGAGGCTGTGGTGGCTCTGAGCGTGTCACTGCACTCCAGCCTGGGAGACAGAGTGAGACTCCAACTCAAAAAAAAAAATAGTTTGAAAACAAAGTGTATCCTATTCCTCTGAAAAGTCCTTCCGAGAAGTGAATAGCTGTTGAATAGAGGTTTGCAGACTTGCAGATAACTTCTTCCCCAGGTCAGTGGTCAAAGGTCGTTGTAGAGAGATCTTCCTGGAGTCTGGAGCCTGAGGGGAAGGTGGAGGGAGGGGATGCAGGAGAGTGGGGAGGAGGGAGTTGGAGTCGGGTAGAACAGAACCCCAGGCTGTCTGTGTAGGGTATTCTAACTTTGAGATAAGAAACAACTTTGCAAGAATTGCTTGCAATGGAGAAAGCTTTGGCATTTTCTTTCTTTTTTTTTTTTTGAGTAGGAGTCTCACTGTCCGGCAGGCTGGAGTGCAATGGCACACTCACAGCTACCGCAGCCTCTACTTGCTGGGCTCAGGCGATCCTTCTGCCTCAGCCTTCCAAGTAGCTAGAACCACAGGCGTGCGTCACCATGCCATTAATTTTTTGATTTATTGTAGAGTCGAAGTCTTGCCATGTTGCCCAGGCTGGTCATGAACCCATGAACTCAGGCAGTCCTCTCGCCTCCGCCTCCCAAAGTGGTGAGATTACAAGCCTGACTAAGAGGAAGCATTTCACCACTCCGATTTTGGAAGTCAACAAGGTCATTGATTTGGGACTTAGGGAATTTTTATTAATTTTATGCCTTCTCTTCCCTATTCAAAGATGAACACAGGGTTGGCTCCGAAATGAACTGCATCTTTTAGCACTGAAAGACGGTAGCTGTGGGACAGGGCAAAGGCAGGAAGTCCTGCTTAACTTCACTCACAGAACAGCCACATGATAAGACGTAACCCTGAGGAGACATTTCTTATTGCAGAGTGTTGAAATCCCACTAAGGAGTCATGATTACAAAAAGCACTAGGCTCTTGGATGCTGTGAGCTGCCGTGTCCAGGAGGGAGGGGGACCCTCAGCCTTGAGGGTGGCACTCCACTGTTGAGTACTTTCGAATTTAAGAAGCACTTTCTGATACTCTCTTGGGAGTTAACTCTCCTGAGATGCGTCCCATTGTACTGATGACAGTCTGAGAGCGAGGTCAGTCGACCTGTCCCCTGCTTGGTGAACTGGCAAGTGGTTGGGCTGTGAGGCCATGATGAAGGGAGTTCCAGGAGGAGAGGCACCCTTTCCTTCTCCGGCTGCTTCTCCTTGGCGCTCCTGCCAGCAGGATTCGAGGGGAGGCACTTCCCCGAGTACCACTTGGCCCACCTGATGCCGCTCAGAGGGAAGGCGTGTGAAGCTCTTCTGGGGAGGGATGGAGTGGGCTTGGAGAGGGAAAAACCCATAATCAGTTACTACTACCCCACCCCACTGCTCCACCTCTTTGCGGCCACCCCAGGGCAGGAGATAAGAGCTCCAGGAGAAAGTCCTGTCTTCCCTGCTCCTAGAACCAGGCGGAGCTGCTGCTGTCTCTCTCTCTCTTTTTTTTAGCCAGTTTTTGCTCCAGGGAAATCACTTAATCTCTAGGAGCCTTGGTTTCCTCGTTTATGAACCAGGACGGTGTCACTTTGTGGGTTTCCTTGAGAATTCCGTGAGTCACGGGTAAATGTCTGACAAACGGTGAGTACCCAGTTATATTTTTCCTTCTTCCCAATTATATCAGTGACTTTGAATTTAAGGAATGAGGCAAAGGATTAGTGACTTGGTTTGTTTGTTTTTTCCTCCAAAGCTGAAAGTTTTCTTTCCAGATTAATTTTTAGCCTGAAGTTTGATACTATAAACTGAATAAACCAAATGGCTCTAAAATACATTCTTTTTTTTTTTTTTTTGAGTCGGAGTCTCACTTTCTCTCCCAGGCTGGAGTGCAGTGGCACGCTCAGGGCTACCGCGGCCTCGACCTGCTGGGTTTAGGCGATCCTTCTGCCTCAGCCTTGCAAGTAGCTGGAACTACAGGTGCACGCCACCACGCCTGGCTAACTTTTAAATTTGTTGTAGAGATGAGGTCTCACCAAGTTGCCCAAGCTCAGGCAACCTGTGGGCTCAGGCATTCCTCACATCTCAGCCTCCCAAAGTGCTTGAGTTTACCGGTGTGAACTACTGAGGCGTGCCCAGCCCCAGCTTTTGCATTTTTGAGAGAAATGGAATCATACTGTATTTATTGTTTGACAGCCTACTTTTTTTTTTTTTTTTTTGGAATCTGAGTCTTGCTCTGTTGCCCAGTCTGTAGTGAAGTGGCACACTCATGGCCACCCCAGCCCTGACCTGCTGGGCTCAGGCAATCCCTCCACCTCAGCCTCCCAAGTAACTGGAAGTACACGCGTGCGCTACCACACCCAGCTAATTTTTTGATTGTAGAGATGAGGTCTTGCCATGTTGCCCAGGCTGGTCTCGATCCCCTGAGTTCAGGTAGTCCTCTTGTTTCCACCTCCCAAAATGCTAAGATTACAGGCACGAGCCACCTGCCTGGCCTTTGTTTTTTAAAAAAAAAAAATAATAATAATCTCAACATCTCTCTACATGAGTACATTTTAAAAAATAATAAGCAAAAGCAGATCTTTGCTAGCTGCATTATGATCATGGTATAGGTGTTGTGCAACTTTGTCCTCTTGAGGAACGTTGAGTTTGTCTCCATCGATTCCTTAGTTACACCCAGCACCCCGGTGGGCATCTCTGTTCGTCCACCTTGGTGTTTAAGCAGGAGTGAGGATAGCTATGGGATAAGTATCCAGATGTAGGATTACCACTCAGTATTTTTTTTTCTTTTGAGTTGGAACGTCACTCTGTTGGAGCTCCGGCGATCCTTCCGCCTCAGCCTTCCAAGTAGCCAGAACTACAGGCGCATGCTACCACACCTGGCTTATTTTTTATTTATTGTAGAGACAGGTCTCGCCAAGTTGCCCAGGCAGGTCTGGAACCCGCGGGCTCAGGCAGCCCACTCGCCTCAGCCTCCCAAAGTGCTGGGATGACCGGCTGAGACACTGAGCCCGGCCACCACACGGTATTTTGACAGATACTGCCCATATTGTCCTCCAAAGAAGTTGTACCTCTTTGCACTTTCGTGGCCAATCGCTATCTGAATACCTGCTTATTTCCTCCTCTCTCATCTATCTCCAATCTCTACCAGACTTGGAATATAAACTCCTCGAAGGCAGAGAACTTGGCTATCTTGCTCACTGCTGGTGTGGCCCAGTGTCTGGCGTGTGTAACCTGTATGAATGAATAAAGAATGCCTATTTTCCTCTTCCTTTGCCAATACTTTTAACCTTTGGTAACTTGTGGGGGGAAATATAGGTTATTCCTCTTTTGTTTTTCACTTCCTCAGTGATCTTGGACATTTTTCCATTTTATTATCCTTTTTGCCCTTCGTGTGATTTACTCATTTTTCTTCTTTCTTGTTTTTGGAGTTGGAGTCTCACTCTTGTCACCCAGGCTGGAGTGCAGTGGCACGCTCATGGTCACCGCAGCCTCGAACTGCTGGGCTCCGGCAATCCTTCCACCTCAGCCTTCCAAGTAGCTGGAACTACAGGCGCGTGTTACCATGCCCGGCTTATCTTTTGATTTATTGTAGAGACAAGGTCATACCAAGTTGCCCAGGCTGGTCTCAAACCTGAGCTTAGGCAATCCTCTCACCTTAGCCTCCCAAAGTGCTGGGATTACAGGTGCGAGTCACGGCACCCAGCTAGAAATGTTTCAAAGGTCTCCCTCCACTTGGTCATGTCAGACTTGAATTATGTTTTAAGTAATAGTGGACCAATTAATTAATTAAATGATAATACTTAAATTATATAATTTCACATGGTTCAATGTGCTGGAAATAATCCTGAAGAATTACATATGTATATATATTTTGTTGTTGTTGTTGTTGTTGTTTGTTCGTTTCGAGTCGGAGTCTCAGTCTCTCACTCAGGCTGGATGGAGTGCAGTAGCGTGCTCCCAGCCACTGCAGCCTCAACTTGCTGGGCTCAGGCGACTCTTTTAGCTGGAACTACAGGCACGTGCCACCATGCCCAGATAATTTTTTGATTTATTGTAGAGATGCGGTCTTGCCAAGTTGCCCAGGCTGGTCTTGAACCCGTGGACTCAGGCAATCCTCTCACCTTGGCCTCCCAAAGTGTTGGGATTATAGGAGTGAGCACTGCGCCAGGCTAAGAATTATATTCAAACCATCTATATTCTGAAACTACTTTAAAGGAGAAAGAGCTAGCCAAAAGCTTTTCTGCCCAAATTGAAGTGTGTCTTAAAGTCGCTGAACAGATGAGACTGAGCAGAGAGAAACCTTCTAAGCTCTGCAGGGTAAACAGTCCTCTGACGTCGCACACTCTGTGTTGGCAGCACTTTGAAAGGATCTACCAGGGCAGGGCACCTTTTCGCCGGAGGAGACGGTAGACTTTTGCCACTGAGAACAGACTAAAGCAAGTCCCTAATGTTTAATTCCGTGACTCGATGATGGCCCATCTGGAAGGACAGACACGGTCACCCAGAAACATCAGAACCCTTCTCGTCCCAAGACTACAACCCTCTGCCTAGAATCCTCTAAGTCCCATCCTTAATCCAAGCAGGTGCCTGGCGACCAGGATGGACCATCAGTAGGGCTAGGGGAGGGAGTGCCTGGTTTCATAATCTTTGCAGTAACTTTGCTCTGGTCACTGCACGAAAAGGGTTAGGGTTTGTATGGTGCATTGTAGAAAAATCGTATTTAAGGGCCAGGTATGTCAAAGGGTCTCTGGAAATGCGGCTTTCCTTCTGCTGCTAGCTTAGGCTGTGTTTCATGGAGCTTGCAGGGGGGCGAGCGGGAAGGAATGTCGGAGGTAGGAAGGAAGACCCGCCTGACTCTTAGTAAGACACACTCCTGAGTTGAGTTTTAGGGACCATGGCACAATGGCTAGAATGACTATTTGGGAAGAAGAAATAAAAAATGAGAATGGCTGTTTGGAGGAACGTGTGCAGAGCCTCTGCTCTGAATGAAGATGTTTTGTGTTTTGTTTAAAGGAGCCGCTCTACCAAAGAGGCTACATGGTTGTTCCAAAACCTTCATGAGCAACAAAAGGAAGCCCTGAGTGCAGCAGGAAGGTTCCCGGGCCATGCAGCCTGCTGGCGTTGTATTGACACTAGGCAGGTCCGGGGCCTGTTTTCACTAAGCACCCCCATGAATGGTCCTAGGTAGACTGAGTTCGGCCAGCCGCTGCCCTGAGGGTGTGACTGGTGACTTGCAACTCTTCTCCACCTTCTTCTTTCCTTGGACAGAGAAGACTGGACCACGCAAAGAGAAGGCTGTGGCTCTGTGCTCCGCAGCTGAAGTGTCTCCCGTGCCCAGCCAGATGCTCTGTGCTTGGGTGGATTTGGAGGTGCTTGGCCTTCCTCCGCCGTTTGGAACTGTCTAAGACGCCCAAGTAGCTGGGACTACAGGCATGTGCCACCATGCCCAGCTAATTTTTTTATTTAAAAATTTCTTTTAGAGATGGGATCTCATTCTGTTGTCCAGGCTGGTCTCAAACTCCTGGGCTCAAGCTAGGAGTAACCAGGATTAGAGGCGAGAGTTAACATGCCTGGCTGAAACTTTTTTTTTTTTTTGAGTTGGAGTCTCACTCTTATCGCCCCGGCTGGAGTGCAGTGGCATGCTCACGGCCCCTGCAGCCTCGATCCTTCCGCCTCAGCCTTCCAAGTAGCTGGAACTACAGATGCACGCCACTGCACCTGGCTGACTGAAACATTTTTAAGAAATGGCCTATAGTCCCAGCTACGTGGGAGGCTGAAGCAGGAAGATTACTTGGGCCCAGGGGTTTAAGACTGTAGTGAGCTATGATTGTGCCTGTGGCTAGCCACTGCTCTCTAACCAGGGCAACACAACTAGACAGCATCTCTAAAAAATTTTTTAAAATATTATTGGGATGTAATTTGCCTACCATATAATTCACCCATTAAAAGTATAAAATTCAATGTTTTTTAGTGTATTCAACTAAATATACTAAACCATCACACTAATTTTAGAACATTTTATCTTTTGTAAAAGAAACCGTATGTCCTTAGCAATCATTCCCCAATTTCCCTTTCCCTCCCCACCCTCCAGGCAATCAGTAGTTTACTTTCTATATTTGTCTACTCTGGACGTTTTATATAAATGGTATCCTACAAGGGGTGGTCTTTTGTGATTGGCTTCTTTCACTCAGCATCATATTGTTGTTGTTTTTTTGAGTTGGAATCTCACTCTGTCGCCAGACTGAGTGCAGTGGCCGCTCCCGGCCACCGCAGCCTCGACCTGCTGGGCTCCGGCGAGCCTTCCGCCTCAGCCTTCCAAGTAGCTGGGACTACAGGTACACGCTGCCATGCCTGGCTAATTTTTGATTTATTGTAGAGATGAGGTCTCGCCAAGTTGCCTGGGCAGGTTTTGAACCCGCGGGCTCAGGCAATCCACTCACCTCGTCCTCCCAAAGTGCTGGGATGACAGGCTGAGCCACTGAGCCTGGCCCAGCATTATGTTTTTAAGTGTTATCTGCGTTGATATCACTACTTCATTCCTTTTTATTACTGGATGATATTCCATGATATGGAGGTACAACATTTTATGTGATCCTTCAGTTGATGGACATTTGGGTTGTTTCTACTTTTGGCTATTATGAGTCATGCTGTGAAGTACAGGTGTGTGCAGATTTTTGTGAGGATCCCTGTTTTCACTTCTCCGGGGTTTATGTAGGAGTGGAATTGCTGGGTCGGACGGTCATGCCAGGTGTAGCTTCTTGAGAAACTGTTGCCCTGTTTTCCAAAGCATCTGCACCATTTTTTCAGCAGCACGACAAAGTTTGTCCTCACGCAGCACTTGCTATGTATTGTCTGTCTTTATGATGGCGTAGGTGTGAGATCATGGAGGCCTCTGAGGACATGGATGGCACATGCAAAGCAGGGGACCCCAAAGCAGGTTGTAGCTGGACCTTGGGAGAACACTAGAGCCTGGGCTCAAAGCCCATGGGGATTCTTTGACGCTCTCCTCTGTTCCTTTCTGGGGGTCTGCCTTACACCAGTTCTGCCTGGTAGCTTCCCCGCCTGCCCCGGTGGCCAGAGGGCAGATAGCGAGGCCACTAATGGGCTCTCAGAACACACGTCCTCTTATTCCCTCTCTCCTGCTTCCGCACTCCTGGGAGGGAACTTGTGGCCTGGCTTGGTCACCTGCTCACCTGGACCAGATGTAGCCCGAGGTGGGCCAGGTGTAACGAACCCTGGCTGTCCCCACCCTTCTCCTTCCTCCATCTGTAGCCCGAGGCTGGGGTTTGGGGGCAAATGTTCCCTGGGCACGATGGAGGGAGAAGAGATGCTTTGGTGCCTGGGGGCAGACTGGCAGGCTCTGTTTGCCCCAGCAGAGGAGGCCACAGAAAGCCTTCCCTCGGATCAGAAGCCAGGAGAGAAAACAGGACTGCCCGGGGCAGGCTGGCTGTGGGGGTCAGAATAGAAGCTAAGCAGAAAGGGAGCAGCCAGGTGAGCTAGCCTTACCTCCAAATCTTGGCTGGTGGAGGTCATGCGACCCAAATCTTGGCCGACAGAGGTCACGCGACTGCTATCGGCCACTGTCCTCAGCCGGTGAACAGAGATGGGGGAAGAGTGCCTGGGTGAGTCTCTGTTCTGACCTTACCTGAGAGATTGGTTTTCAGCTCTTTACTGTCCTTTGTTCTACTAACTTTTTGGGTGTTTTTTTTTCTTTATGTTTTCAAAATTTATTTTTTGGCAAGTTAACTCATTCCCTTAGTTCAAGATTTAAGCAGCACAAAAGGGTTTATGGTAAGTCTCCCTCCCACCCCTGCCCTAGGCACCAGTATCGCACGCAGCTGATGGTTATCCATTGCTTGCATGTATTTTTGTGTGCATGTACAAGCAAGGATGCATGTCTCTCCTTAAGCACACACACAAATGGTAGTGATATATGTGTTTAAGATTTCTGCAGACCTTGTCAGAGCGCCCTACGAAGAGATGCTGCCTGCTTATACCTTTGGGCTTTGTCGAGAGTACCCGTGGCTCCAACACTGTATTGTCGACCTTGTGAATATTTTCTGACATCCACAGAATAGCACTTCAATTAGCATGTATTATAACTTCTAGTAACCTTTACGAGGTGAGATTTAGCATCTTTTCATATGCTTATCTGCCCTTTGTATTCTGCCAAAAACTGACATTGATCTGTCAGGACCATTAATTTTATAAATTAAAATGGGAGATTATCTTTTTTTTTTTTTTTTTGAGTGGGTCTTCATCTCATCTAGGCTGGAGTGCAGTGGCATAATCATGGCTGCCGTAGCCTTGACCTGCTGGGCTCAGGTGATCCTTCCTCCTCAGCCTTCCAAGCAGCTGAAACTATCAGCGTGTGCCACCACTCCCAGCTCATTTATCTTATTTTATTGTAGAGACAGGTCTTGACAAGTTGCCCAGGCTGGTCTCCAGCCCCTGGGCTCAGGAAAGTGCTGGAAATACAGGTGTGAGCCACCCATTCTGAATTAATAGATTCAGAATTCAGGTCAGCAGTGTGGATGGATGGACACATCTTCAACATGCAAAGACTGGCAAACTTCCTATATGTCAGCAACCAAGTATAAAATAAAGCAAGAAAAAGATGCCATTCCTTGTACTGGGAGCAAATCAAACAATTTTTTAACAATGTTTATCAAGTTTCCAGGTGCTTATGAGCAATTTCTGAGTCCCACCCAGCTTCTTTGTCCACAGTTCTGGAGTAGGACTTGGGAATTCAGAGCACTTTGTGGGAGGAGGGGATGTTTAGACTTAAAGAAATATAGCTCTGAGCGTTCTGGGTACCTTGTGCTTAGCTTCCCATACATTATGCTAACCTCTTACATATACACGGCACCAGTACTGAAACCAGGAAATTGCGTGGACTTAACCAATTTGTGTGTGTGTGTGTGTGTGTGTGTGTGTGTGTGTGTGTGTGTTACCGTGTCACCGTTGCTCAGGCTGGACAGTGCAGTGGCAACATCGTGGCTCACCACAGCCTCGATCTCCTAGGCTCAGGCGATCCTTTTGCCTCAGCCTTCTGATCAGCAGGGACTACAGGTGTGTGCCACCATGCCTGGCTAATTTTTTTATTCTTTGTTGAGAAGAGATAAGCTGGTCTCGAATTCCTGGGCTCAAGCAGTCCTTCTGCCTTAGCCGCATGAGCCACTGTGCCCAGCCTGTCTCTGATGTTTCTTTTTTTTTTTTGATTGGAGTCTCATTCTGTCGCCCAGACTGGAGTGCAGTGGCCACTCCCGGCCACCGCAGCCTCAACCTGCTGAACTCTGGCGATCCTTTCGCCTAAGCCTTCCAAGTGGCTGGAACTACAGGCGCGTGCTACCACGCCCGGCTAATTTTTGATTTTATTGTAGAGATGAGGTCTCGCCAAGTTGCCCAGGCGGGTCTTGAACCCACGGGCTCAGGCAATCCACTCACCTCAGCCTCCCAAAGCTCTGGGATTACAGGCTGAGCCATTGAGCCCGTCTCTGATATTTCTTTTAATGATGAGATTGAAATTATACGTTTTTGGTGAGAATACAGAAGTGACATTGTGCCCTTGGCCTTGGGGGCCATGATGCTGGGGTGTCTTTTTTTTTCTTTTATTCCTTTGAGTCAGAGTCTCACTCTGTTGCCCAGGCTGGAGTGCAGTGGCATGACCACAATGAAAGATCACAGCTCACAGCAACCTCGACCTTTTGGGCTCAGGCAATCTTTCCACCTCACCATCCTCAGTAGCTGAGACTACAGGTGCATGCCATCACACCTGGCTAATTTTTAAATTTTTTGTAGTGACTAGGTTTTGTTATGTTGTCTAGGCTGGACTCGAACTCCTGGGCTCAAGCAATTCGCCCACCCTGGCCTCCCAAAGTGCTGGGATTGCAGGTGTGATGTTCCGCACCCACCCCGGGCTGTCCTATTGCTGGTGGTGTTGACCTTGAAGATTTAGTTAAGGCAGCATCTACCAGGTTTTTCTGCTGTAAAGTTACATTTCCCCCTGTGTGATTGATAAATATCTTGGGGTGGGGGAGACACTTGGAGACTATGTTGAGGTCTCGATTTTCCTCAGACTTTTGCCTGCGAGGTTTAGAACGCATTGGTGGGTCGCGTCTACACCAGTTATCTCTGTAGGGTCTGCCTAATGGTGATTTTTCTATCCATTTTTCTCTGTTTGTAATATACATGCTGCTGTAAAAACGAGCTTATTCTTTTCTGCCATCAATTCATTCATTCACTTACTTATGTCCATATAGTCTCATGGGTATTTTATTCTATGGGTTAAAATGAAATCGCATTGCTGTTTATGTTGCTATGCACATTGCTCCAGCTGTGGCTTTGTCCTATTTGGGGGCATTTCTTCACTTGTGGCGCTCCCAGGTGCTTAAGCTCACCTTGTGTTTTTCCTGCACCCGTCCTGTAAACAGTTCCTTCACTAAGAAGCTTCCGGGACGTGATTAACTTCTGGTGGTGGTGGGGGCACACATATACACGTACTTACGACTACTGTTGCACTACCTTGTGTTGACTGTGACCCGCAGGGTATCATGCTTGGCCCATGGCCTTCAGCAGCAGTGGTGAGAAGTTCACTGCCCAAGGTCACACAGGTAATGGTGCAGCAGGGTCTGGCTCTGGGTCCACTCCTGGCAAAGCTCTTCCCACAGCGTGCTGCCTCCTTATGTGTGAGTGCCGTGTCCACAGACCCATGCAGACTGTTGCACACCTGCAAGCGACAAGGCAGACCGTGCGTGCTGGGTTCAGTAGGTGCAGGATTGTGCCTTCTACGAATGCCATTATTACAGGACTTCTGGCATCAGCCTTCCTTTCTCAGGGGTAATGATGGCCTCCATTATGTTTTATGTGGCATTAATTACTCAAACCAGTAACTGTTGGAAAGTAAACAACCTGTAAATCTTGGCTGGCTCAGGCAATTGCCTCCTGCTCTTGGGAACACTGTGATCTGGGCAGGAGGCCGTGCACTGGGTTCTGCTCGCTGGGGCAGAGCCTCTCTGGCTGTCCGGGCTGCCCTGCAGGAGCGCCTAGTGGGCATGGTCCAAGGGGAGGCCAGCTGAGGGGCCTACTCTGGACCCCTTGAAGGGAGCGGGTGGCGTGATGGTGTCGTCTCTGCCTGGGGGTGTGTCCCAGCTGCGCTGCCTCTCGGTGCTGTGACTTTGGGCAGCCAGGTCACTCAGCATGTGGAGGTGTGTGAGGCCAAGTTTATGAGCGGCACAGAGTACAGTGGTGGGGGGTGGGGATGGGTGGGGCTTGGCGGAGAGCGCATGCGATGCCTGCTGTCTGGCAGTGGTCGTCAAGACTGGCCGTTGCTGACTACTGGCCATATGCTCGGCTGGAGGAACATGATCTCATTTAATCTTCACAACAAGTCTGCAAAGAACATTTTGCAGATGTTGAGAATGAGATACAGAGAGGCTCGAGAGCTTGCCTGTGGACCTACAGCGGGCATGTGGGAGGGTCTGGACTCGACCCCTGTGTGTCTGGCCTGACCGGGTTCTCCTCTCCCCTCTTCTCCTGGACCGGGATGCAGGATGCTGAGTCTTTGCTGCTAACTTGCAGTGTGGCCTTAGGCAAATCAGTACATCTATGAGCCTTTGTTTCTTCATCTCTAAAATGGGCACAGTCCTATTGTACTGTGTGTTCTTCAGGGTAGTCTCCCAGGGACACCCTGCGTTGGGGGACCTCTTCCTGGTCATGGTCTGCGTGTTCTATTAACTGGACTGTCTTCCCCAAATGCTCACCTGTCTGGCTGGCTTCTGTGTACCAGCCTGACACGGAGAATTAATGACAATCACGGTCATGGTGAACATCTGTTACATGCTTGGAACGGTGTGAGACAATTGTCCTTCTCTTTTGTATCTTTTTCAAATTCACATAGAATATGTCTCTAGTTTTTTTTTAAAGCCAATACCGAAGTTGCATGTAATTTAAAAGAGGAAGGTCCTTCTCTGTTTACTGTTAGATGCATATGTTAGACTCACAAATATATGAAGTATGCACATAAGTTACGTTAAAACACAAAATACAGTCACAATATTTACATGGTTTTCAGCAACTTGCTTTTTTCTGGTGTTTGTGTATGGTGGATGGTGTTTCATGTCTATAATAGAGCTAGGTCTGCCTAACATGTTTTGTAATCTTAATTTTAAAGTTATTTTTAAACTTTTGTTTTTATTTTTACTTTTTGAGTCAGTCTCCCTCTGTCGCCCAGGCTGGAGTGCAGTGGCATGCTCATGGCCACCGCAGCCTCAGCCTCAGCCTTCCAAGTAGCTGGAACTACAGGCGTGCACCACCACGCCTGGCTAATTTTTTGATTTATTGTAGAAACGAAGTCTTGCCTCGAATCTGTAGGCTCAGGCAGTCCTCTCACCTCGGCCTCCCAAAGTGCTGGAATTATAAGCATGAGCCACTGTGCCTGGCCTATTTTTAAACTTTTAGATCAAAGTAATTTTAAGCTTCAAACTATGGAAGAGTTGAAAGGTTAGTACAGTGATCTTCCGGGTATATCCTTCATCAGATGCATCCATTTTTTAATGTTTTGTCCTATTTGCTTTATCTCTCTAGCTTATATATATTTTATATATAAACTACCTATGGGTATGGATATATCTATATATGTATGCGTATCTATGACTGTCACTAACTGTATTTAGAGATAGTGCTAGCTATAGGTATGTGGCTTTAGATATCTCTTTTTTATATCTTTCTCCTCCCTGAATCATTTGGGTGTTAGTTGCAGACAACATGGTCTTTTTTTTTTTTTTGAGTTGGAGTCTCACTCTGTCGCCCAGACTGGAGTGCAGTGGCACGCTCCCGACCACCGCAGCCTCAACCTGCTGGGCTCCGGCGATCCTTCTGCCTCAGCCTTCCAAGTAGCCAGAACTACAAGCGTGCGCTACCACGCCCGGCTAATGTTTTTTTTTTTAATTGTAGAGACGAGGTCTTGCCAAGTTGCCTGGGCGGGTCTCGAACCCACGGGCTCAGGCAATCCTCTCATCTCGGCCTGGGATTACAGGCTGAGCCACCGAGCCCGGCCAACATAGTCTTTTATTGCTAAATATTTTAGCATGTATTTCATAAAGACAAGGACATTCTTTTACATAACCATGACTCCATGATCAGTTCAGGACATTTAACATCAATAGGATGCCACTGTCTATCGTTCAACCCTCTTAAAATAGGGCCAGTTGTGCTTTTCATACTTGCCCTTTCTGGCAGGTTTTTGCCTCTATTCGAGACCCAGCCCGGGACGAGGCATCGTGTTTAGGGTTCTACCCTTCACTCTCCTTGAATTTGGACAGAGCCTCAGTCCCTCCCCTTGTCTTTCATAACATCGACATCTCGGAGGCGTACAGGCCAGGAGATTGTAGGCTGCTTTTCTGTCTGGGTCTGCCTGTGTTTCCTCATGTTTACAGTCGGGCTGTGCCCTGGGGCAGGAATAGGATGTGGGTGATGTGGTGTCCTTCTCAATGGCCCACGCAGGAGGTGCACATGCCAACTGGACCACTTGGGTCAGGCGGGCATCTCAGCCTTTGATGGCTGCTTCGTGTTCTACAGTTTAGCAGTAACGGGATTGTTGAGCGTTTCGCTTTTTTTCCAGTTTGTGGCTGGAACAGCACTGCTGCATTGAATAGCTTTGTGCAGACATTTGTATGCACATGTGCTGGCAGTTCTGTAGACCGGAATCCTGGTGAGGGGATGGCTGGCTTTGTGCGTTTTTCACATTGATGGGTACGGTCACAATGCCCACCAGGCTGTGACTTGTCGTCTCCCACCTCCGCTCACATCTCTGTCCTCACGAGATGTTAGCGATCTGTTAGTTTTTTTGCCATTCTGGTAGGTGATTAGGCGTTGCGTTATTTTCATTTGTCATTTCTCTGAATCATTAGGAAGGTGGAGAGTCTTTTCGAGCTCTTTAGGGTTTGGCTGATGAGTTCCAGCTTTGCTATTTGCTTTAGGGATTTCATTTCTTTTTTTTTTTTTTTTTTTGAGTTGGAGTCTCACTCTGTCGTCCAGGCTGGAGTGCAGTGGCACACTCATGGCCACCCCTGCGTCAACCTGCTGGGTTCCGGTGATCCTTCCGCCTCAGCTTTCCAAGCAGCTGGAACTACAGGCACGCACTACCATGTCCGGCTAATTTTTTTCATTTTCAATTGTAGAGATGAGGTCTCGCCAAGTTGCCCGGGCTGTTCTCGAACTCACGGGCTCAGACAGTCCACTTGCCTTGGCCTCCCAAAGTGCTGGGATTACAGACTGAGCCGCTGAGCCTGGCCAGGGATTTAATTTCTAATTCTGCCACTTTTTTTTTTTTTTTTTTTTTTTTATAATCAGTATTTTTTATTATCGTTTTGTAGGGTACAGTTAAGGGTTAGGTGTACAATTACGTTTCATTCAGGCACCCTATTGATAAGAGGTGTTTTCCCAGTCCCAGATAGATATTAGCTACTGTTAATCCCATCCCCCCCCCATAATTTCCCAGTACCATCAGTCATTTTCTTATAGTATTACATTGGATGTTCAAGGTCCATTATATGAGTGAAAACATGTGATATTCTGATCTTTGTTTCTGTGAGAGGTCACTCAGTATTATAGACTCTAGTTCCATCCAGGTAGCTGCGAAATCCATGATTTTGTTCTTTTTCATGAATTCTGCCACTCTTAATTAGAATCCGGTCACATGCCAGTACTGTCTGAGGGGCCGGGGCTGCAGGTGACCTGGATCAAGTGAACTGGTAGCTGGCCTGTTCTCAGAGAGCTTTCCATCTTTTGAGAGGTGAGTATGACTTAGCCATCGTGCACGAAGACCAAGAGGGGTGGGCAGAGTCGCAAAGTCCCAAAAGAAATTGGGAGGAAGGAAGAGGCCGACAGGAAGAAGCAAAGCTATCTGAAAATTCACATCTCAGTGTCCAACAGTACTGTTCTATTCACACGGCTGTGCCCATTCATTCCCGTCTGTTTATGGCTGCTTCCTTGTTCAACGGCAGAGTCGGATAGTTGGGACAGGGCCCACAATGCTGAAAATGGTTACTATCTCACGCCTGGGCTAGAAGGTATTGGACATCATGAGTTGCATGAGGCGAGAGGGATGGTTGGTCCCTTGTGTATTTTGTTCAGCCTTCTGCCCGCCCTACTACCCTCTGAAGGGAGGAAGGGCTGGAGGACGGAGTCTGGGCACGGCCCTAAGGTTGAGTAGAGGAAGTTTCCACACCCGTTGTGTGGCTCTGGGCCCCTGGGGCGGAATCCAGGCCATCTTTCCTGGGTGGTGGTGGGGTGTGGCGTGGGTCTCTGCTGAGCCTATAACCAGCGGAGGAGTCCTCTCCCCAGGGAGGGGACAGTCCTGCCTGACCCCCTTCTCTGTCGCTGGAGAGCCGAGGCAGGAGGCCCTCCCCACTCTCCTCAGCCGGCCCTGCCTGCGGGTGGGTGGTGGGTGGAGTCTTGGCCGCCCTCCCTCAGCTCCTGCCACTCCCAAGGTCACCTTGGCTCTCTGGGCTGGGCTGGCAGTCGTCTGCGGGCTAGTTGACATCACAATGTGACCTGGGGCTCCTTCCCTGCTAGCCTTTAAAAGGCTTTTAACAGCTTCCGAGTGGAGGGTTGGGCCAGGACTTTGGAGGGAATCTCCTTGAAGCCTTTGCAGGCCCAGCCTGGTGTCCGCCCTCCTGCCAAAGCTCTCCTGGGTGGGGAGGTTCCCTAGGGCGGGTGCAAGACTGCCTGTGCACCAGACTCTCTCTGCTTGGTGTACCTGCGACTCTCCAAGCCCCATGCATTAAGTACCAGCATCGTTCACGTTTTGGAAACGCGGAAGCCGAGGCTCCCAAATGGAACAGTTCCACAAGGTTTACACCGTTAAGTGGTGGGCCGGATGAGAGCCCAGGCTCCAAACCTGAGTGCGTTTGTTTCTAGTCCAAGACATCCTTTCCTACCCCATGGTCATAAAGTAGCCTCATGCAATCCACAGAAATGTTTCACTGGTTTTTTTTTTTTTTTTTGAGTTGGAGTCTCACTCTGTCGCCCAGACTGGAGTGCAGTGGCCGCTTCCGGCCACTGCAGCCTCGACCCGCTGGGCTCCGGCGATCCTTCCGCCTCAGCCTTCCAAGTAGCTGGAACTACAGGTGCGCGCTACCACGCCCGGCTAATTTTTTGATGTATTGTAGAGATGAGGTCTTGAACCCGCGGGCTCAGGCAATCCACTCACCTCAGCCTCCCAAAGGCGAGGGATTACAGACTGAGCCACTGAGCCCGGCTGTTTTGTTTTTATATTCAGGTCTTTTGCCTTAGAATTTACATATAGCGTGAGGTAGGGATTTATTTTTCCATATGGAACGCCAGTTATCCCACACCGTTGAAAAAAGATGCCTTCGTCTTTTTTTATGCTGCCATGTTTCAAGTTTCCAGATATGAGGTCTCATTTGGGCGCCTTGTTCTTTTCCATGGGTCTGTCCATCCCTATTCCCACACGACGTGGTTTTAGTTCCCGTAACTCTACAATATGTTCGGAGTATTGTAAATGGTATGGCAACATGCGTTTCGGGGAGACTAGTTTTTGTGAGGAAACATATAGAATCTTATGCCACAGCGTGGTTCCACGTCTGTCAGACTTCTGAGGTCCATCTTAGAGAACTGAGAGCATGAGGCATTCGGGATTTGAACCTTAGAGAAAGTGTGTGGGGGGGTGTTTAGATGTGTAAAGGAGGCCCATAAAATAAAATGAATATCACGATACTCGGGGGAATATAATGGAGAGATTCCTTGAATGTTACAGCCAGTGGGAACCTTGCAGCAACTAAACACCGTGTGGAGCAGTCTAGACCACCCCTACTGCGAAAGGGGTTGTCTAATGGCCACATGCACAGTCTTTGGAGTCAGACTGTGTTTGATCTTTAACTGGATACGTCACCTCTCTGGGACTTAGTTCTCTCATCTACAAAATGGGGCAATAAGTTTTCCTCACAAGAACGCTGAGAGGACCGAATGAAGTAATGCCCATAAGGGGCTGCCTCATAGCTGGATGACAATGACATGGTTATTTGTACTATTTGTACCTTGTCTCTTTGATTCCTTTTTTTTTTTTTTTTTTAGTTGGAGTCTCACTCTGTCGCCCAGACTGGAGTGCAGTGGCCGCTCCCGGCCACCACAGCCTCGCCCTGCTGGGCTCTGGCGATCCTTCCGCCTCAGCCTTCCGAGTAGCTGGAACTACAGGTGTGAGCCACTACACCTGGCTAATTTTTGACTTACTGTAGAGACGAGGTCTTGCCATGTTGCTCAGGCTGGTCTCAAATCCCTGAGCTCAGGCATTCCTCTTGCCTCCGCCTCCTAATGTGCTGGGATTATAGGCATGAGCCACCATGTCCGGCCATCTCTGATTCTAAGACCACTTGTTTTTTATTTTCCCACATTTCACAGTTCTTGAATTAGAACAGGCTTTACTGTCACTTTCTGTGGTGACTTGTTTTCCCTCTTGGATCATTGCTATGAATGTAGGAAGCAAAAAAAAAAAATCTTAACTTGGGAGGGAGCTACGCCCTAGGATACGCAAAGCAAATTTTGATCAGTGTGCAAAATGGAAGCAGATGCCTTCTAGAAGGAAGTGGAGAGAGAATCACATAGGACTACAGATGTCCTGTGCCCAGCAAATGAGCCCTCCAGGTGGGGGTATGGCAAAAAGTGTGGTGGGTTCTGGAAACAGACTTAAAGTCTGTTCCTGGCTCTGTCACTTGCTAGCTGTGTGAGCTTGCCCTAGTCATGCAACCTTTCTGAGCCTCTGCTTCCACCATCCAGTGGGGCTCATAATCCTAAGGTGTAGACCTTCCACACGTGGGCACCAGTGAATGCAGCTGCTGGCTACTGACGTCGAGGCACGCCGTTCCTCTCCACCCGCCTGGCTGCTCTTGGCTTGGGATTTCTTTCTTCTTCGTTCTTTCCCTCCATGAGAGAAATCTTGCCCGCCCTTCCAAGCTCCTCTCTCGGGTCGCCTCCTGGCTCAAACCTTGTGGCCCACCGTCCCCAGCCGATCTGGGTGGCTGTAGCTCGTTTTTGGATCCCCTGTGTGTCTCGGGATTTTTCTAATTCTGCCTAATGAGTTCTCTTCCTGTGCTGTTTGATCTGCTCCAAAGGCTGCCAACCTTGGAGGGCAGGTGTGTGTCTTCCTTGGAGTTCTAGCAGAGAATAGCACTGCAAAGAATTCAGAGTCACATGGGAGCATTTGCTGGGCACCTGCCGCATGCCACACAGTGCGGCAGAGTGAACAGACACGCCCTGGGCCCTCACCGGCCAGCCCCTATCCTGGCTCCCACCCACACCCGGCGGTGATGCTGGCCAGGCAGACAGATGCCCACATGCCCTCAGTCAGTTCAGTTGACGTGACCATAGACGATCCCGGATGATGCTGGGCTGTGTGGGTGGGGCGAGCGGTCCAGCCGGGTCCCCGTGTGTTGGCGTGGTGGCAGGCATGGGAGGTGGCAGATCATCTCTCTCCTGGCCTGAGCCAGCAGGGGAGGGGACTAGAGTGTGTATGTGAGAGAAAGGGGTGAGGAAGGAAGATTCGGTGGGGAAGACAGTAGTTCAGGCCTTGCTGGAGGAGGCTGGGGAGGCCCACATGGCTCGGTCCCGGGCCCAGGGCTGTCCCTTCTGTGCAGGCCTGGAAATTGCTCTGTATGGGACTGCGGGGTGCCTCCTGTTCTGTGTGAGCTGAGGTTGTCCTGCAGAACCTGGGGTCACTTGGGTCCCGGGGTGCATGTGAACTTCTAATAAAGACCACTGGGTCCTTGGCCCTCATGCCAGGGCCACCGTCTGCATTCTCCACCAGGGAAGGCCGAGGACACTGGAAAAGCCAGTTCGGGCGAGCGAGTCGCGTTTTTTGCCGTGGGCGCATTGGACTCTTGGTTCAGGAACTCTGGCTTTTCCAGAAAGTTAGATGTGTGGGTGAGGTTAGCGAGACCCTTTCATGAGTTGCGTCTTCGGAACAGGCAAGGAGGCGGGATGAGCATGTGGGGTTTGCTTCTCTTCCCGCTGGAAAGGTCACTGCACACGTGGTCTAGAGCCACGTGGGGGCTTGCCATGGTCATGAGTGTTGTCTGGTCATGTTGTAAGACACCTTTGTGAAAGCTGAGAGGAGACCCTGGCCCAGCAGACAGGCTGTGCTGCGCTGACCTCATGGCCAGGCCCTGCGAAAGCCATGTCTGAACGCACGCGCCGCCTGGCTCTGCTTCCCTTCCTGTCCCCAGGAGTCCTACGCCATTCGGCATGGAGTGTTGCTCAGCAGACATTTGGAGTGAATGATCTGATTTTACATGGTTTGTCCATTTCATTCTTGGTGAGAGGTGGGAGTGTATTTGGTTTTTTGGGGTTTTTTTTTTGAGTCAGAGCCTCACTGTGTCACTCAGACTGGAGTGCAGTGGCACGCTCATGGCCGCTGCAGCCTCGACATGTTGGGCTCAGGCGATCCTTCCGCCTCAATCTTCCAAGCAGCTGGAACTACAGGCACGTGCCACCATGCCCGGCTAATTTTTTGCTTATTGTAGAGATGCAGTCTCGCCAAGTTGCCCAGGCTGGTCTTGAGCCCGTGGGCTCAGGCAATCCTTTCACCTTGGTCTCCCAAAGTGCTGGGATTATAGGCATGAGCCACCGTGCCCAGCCTGGGAGTGTATGTGTTACCTGTGGCTGCTGTAACAAGTTACTACATATGTGAACTTCACACGACAGGTGATTCTCTCACAGCTCCGGGGAAAATGCTTTTCATTCTGCCATGAGAGACAGCGTTTAATAGGCCTCTTGTGGCTTCAGATCTGCTCAGGTCACTTGGCGCCCTCTCCTCTGTCTCCTATGTGTCTCAGAAGCATACTTGCCATTGGATTTAGGACCCATCCGGATGACATTGGGTGATCTCCTCATCTCAGAATCTTTAGCTTAATGATGTCTACCAAGACTGTTATTCCAAATACAAGGTCACTTTCCTAGGTTACAGGAATTAGGACGTGTCATATCTTGTTGGGGAACAACCATTCAACCTACTACAGGAATGAGTATGTTAGCATTTGTCTAATCAGTTGCTTTTTAAAGTTGTATAATTGCTCTTAGCTACTGGTTTGCTCTTCCTAGTTTGCTGTTTACCTTGTTTTTTACATTCATACATATATATAATTTTTTTGGTAAGAAAAACAGGTTTATTGAGTATACTACAGGGGAGGCAGCAAGCGGAAAAACACTAAGGCAGCTGTCAGCCTATATAACTAATAATTTTATATAATTTTTTTCATGTAGCCAGACTTCCTTTTCTTCCCATTGTTTTTTGGTTCAGAAAATCTTCCTCTTCCTTACTGAGTATCTGATAAGTAGTCATTCATTTAAAGTGAAACCTTGCAGAATTGACTAATAAAAATTGTATATGTTTATCATGTACAGCACGATATTTTGAAATATTTCTATGCATTGTAGAATGACTAAATTAAGGTATGCATTACCTCAGATATGTATCTTTTTTTGTGATGAGAAAATGGAATATCTCCTAGCCATTTTCAAGAATACAATACACTGTAGTACAATAGATTTCTTGAATTTATTCCTCCTGTCTGAATTTTGTATCCTTTTCTTTCTTTTCTTTCTTCTTTTTTTTTTTTCTTTTGAGTTGGGGTCTCACTCTGTCGCCCAGGCTGTAGTGCAGTGGCACACTCATGGCCACCACAGCTGGCCGTGGGCTCCGGTGATCCTTCCGCCTCATCCTTCCAAGTAGCTGGAATTACAGGCATGCACCACCATGCCCGGCTAATTTTTTGATTTATTGTAGAGATGCGGTCTTGCCAAGTTGCCCAGGCTGATCTCGAACCTGTGGGCTCAGGCAGTCAAGTGCTGGAATTATAGGTGTGAGCACTGACAGTTTTGTATCCTTTTTTTTTTTTTTTTTTTGAGTTGGAGTCTCACTCTGTCGCCCAGACTGGAGTGCAGTGGCCACTCCCGGCCACTGCAGCCTCGACTTGCTGGGCTCCGGCGATCCTTCCGCCTCAGCCTTCCAAGTAGCTGGAACTACAGGCGCGCGCTACCGCGCCCGGCTCATTTTTGACTTATTGTAGAGATGAGGTCTCGCCAAGTTGCCCAGGCGGGTCTCGAACCCGTGGGCTCAGGCAATCCACTCGCCTCAGCCTCCCAAAGGCGCGGGATTACAGGCTGAGCCACGGAGCCCGGCTAAGGAGCCCGGCTAATTTTGTATCCTTTGACCAACATTTTTCTTACCCTCCCCTCCAAGAAATTGACTTTTTAACCCAGTGGTAACTTCTTTTGGTATTTGCTGTGAGGTGAAGGTTTGCACTTGGAGAAGAAAATAGCTGGTCTCTGCATGTAATCAAATTTCATAGACCTGTGTACATACAAGCCTACAAGCAGAGAGAACAGGCGAAGCCTAGAGAAATTCTAGTAAGGTCTAGTTTTGTGAGTTCTGGTCTTGTTCATGTCCCGTGGTTACTTGCATCAGATGCCACCACTGGGCACTGCTGCGGGAGGATATTGGGAATTTCATAACTTGTGAGTCTTTATAATTATTAAAAATAAAAATTTAAAAAGTGAATCAGGTTTACTAATACCAATTGTTAAATAACTTATTTTATTTGTAAAAATCCTTCATTAAGTTGTGATATATGCTAGTGTTTTGGATATTCCTAGCTTAACATTTAATTTGGGGGAATTGGCATCATTTGACGTATATGCTGTAGTCTTCCCTTCTGGGAACATGCTGTATTCTATTTATTAAAGCTGTGTATTTTTTAAGGCAGAGCTGCACTTTATTCATTCATTTATTTTGAGTTGGGGGTCTCGCTTTGTCACCCACACTGAAGTGCAGTGGCGCAATCATGGCTCACCGCAACCTCGACCTTCTGTGCTCAGGTGACCTTCAGCTCCCCAAGTAGCTGGGTCTGCAGGTGTGTGCCACCATGTCAGGCTAGTGGGGTTTTTTGTTTGCTTCTTGGGGGTTTTTTGAGTAGGAATCTCACTCCATCGCCCAGGCTGGAGTGCAGTGGCACGCTCCCGGCCACCGCAGCCTCGACCTGCTGGGCTCAGGTGATCCTTCCGCTTCAGCCTTCCAAATAACCGGAACTACAGGCCTGCACCACCATGCTCAGCTAATTTTTTGATTTATGAGTCGAGGTCTCACCGTGTTGCCCAGGCTGGTCTTGAACTCTGGGCTCAGGCAGTTCTCTCACCTCAGCCTCCCAAAGTGTTGGGATTAAAGGCTTGAGCCACCCCACCTGGCTTGTTTTAATTTTTGGAGAGATGAGGTCTTGCTATGTTGCCTAGGTTGGTCTTGAATTCCTAGGCTCCAGCGATCCTCTCGCCTCAGGCTCCGAAAGTGCTGTGGCCGGCCTGTTCAAGCTCTGTTTTACCTTTTCAATAAAATGTGTGCAGTGGCCGGGCTCAGTAGCTCAGCTGTAATCCCAGCACTTTGGGAGGCCGAGGCGAGTGGATTGCTTGTGTGCACAGGTTCGAGACCAGCCCGGGCACCTTGGCGAGACCTCATCTCTATAGTAAATTTTTTAAAAATAGCTGGGCATGGTGGCGGGCGCCTGTAGTTCCGGCTACTTAGAAGGCTGAGGAGGAGGATCACTGGCACCCAGCAGGTGACACTGGGGTGGCCGTGAGCGTGCCACTGCATGCCAGCCTGGTCAACGGAGTAAGACTCCAACTAAAAAAAAAAAAGTGTAATTAGCCGGGTTTGGTAGCGCGCGCCTGTAGTTCCAGTTACTCGGAAGGCTGAGGCAGAAGGATCCCCGGAGCCCAACAGGTCGAGGCTGCGGTGGCCGGGAGCGGCCGCTGCACTCCAGTCTGGGCAACGGAGTGAGACTTCGACTCAAAAAACAAAACAAAACAAAAAAATGTGCAGTTTTCCTTGGGTTATTCATAGATACTTTTTAAGTTTTTTGCTGTAATCATGGGTGGATCTTGTTTTTTCCGTTTATATTCTTTAACCAGCCTGTGCTGGTTATATATCACTGAATAGAATCCCCACACCCTTTCAAATGCATGAAATTCTTTAACTGGGGAAAATGCTTTTCGTTCTGCCATTAGAGACAATGTTTAACAGGCTTCTTCGTCCCTTTAAGCCTGCTCTCAGGAAAGGCATGGTGAGTTATTTACTCTGTGATGTGAATTTAAGTAGCTGTGTTTTCCATCCAAGTGTGGGGGAACAGCTATAAAGACATGAGTTTGTGTTCTGTGCTTTTAATAGTAACTGTATTTTCCTGGATTCTATTTCCTTGAAAACTGTAGAGGTGCTGTCTTGGGAAGGTCCCATGGGGTGTTGCCTGGGGTGTCCTAGGCCTGACAGGGCTGGGTGGGGACACACTGGTGGGGTCAGTCCAGAGAGTGAACTGAGCTGGCCGTGGACTTTCTTCTCTGCTTTTCTCTCCTTGGGGCCTTGAGGCCTGAGTGGGCATGGAGGGTGTCGAGAGGCCACTAGCTGGGTGAGCCTCCAATCTGGAAACACTCAGACATGAGAAATGTACTGTGAACCCCCATCCAGGTCAGTCTTATGAAATCCGACTGCTGGAGAATCGGAAGCTGGGAGACTTCCAAGATCTGAACACAAAATATGTCAAGGTAAGCCTTGCAGGCTGCCTGGGCAGTTGGTTAGAGTTGGCACCTGGGTTCGCCAGGGGTAGGCAGGTGCGGCTGGAAGGTGGGGGAAAGCCTTCAGAGGGAGAGGCGGGTTGAGCTGTAACCCCTGCTGGGGTTCTCTGGAGCATCTTGCCCAGGTGGGGTAGACAGCCAGCAGCCACTGAGAGCCAGAGGGACTTGGGCTGATGGAACGAGCTCCGGGTCAGACAGACTCAGATTCAAGCATGACTTCGCTCCTTACTGAACTTTTCTGAGCTTCAGTTTGCTCATCTGCTCAAACGTGTTCATAAATTAGACGTGTGTATAAAGCATTTAGTAATCCCGGGACAATTGGCAGCCATCATTACGGACACTGTTGTTAGTATTATTGGGGTTCCGAAGTAGAGCTGGAGAGCTCGGAAGGGAAGCTCTGGGAGAAAGAGGTCTGGAAGGGTGGGCAGGGTGTGTCCTGGCTGGGGGAAAGGAGGGGTACCCCTCCTGGCGCCCCCATCCTCACCCGTGCCCCTGCCGGCTTCCCCGCCCAGAGCATCATCCGTGTTGTCTTCCATGACCGCCGGCTGCAGTACACGGAGCACCAGCAGCTGGAGGGCTGGCGGTGGAGCCGGCCCGGGGACCGCATCCTGGACATCGGTGAGTCTCCTGGCTGGGCAAGGCCTGAAGCCTGAGGTGCCCAGGCCACGCTGGCGTTCTTGAGTGCCCCCTGGATCCACGCCTGCAGGGCATGGTAGCACACGCCTGCCTGCCTTAGGTACAATCCCGAGGGAGCTTGCAGAAGGTAACCCTACCCTCAGGGAGTTCTGTTTTTGGCGGACAAGAAAGCACTGTGGAACTCAAAGACCTGCTGGAAAGGAGATCTGGGGAGGCTTTGCAGAAGATGGTAACTTAAGGGATTTTGAGGAGTGAAGAAGGGAAATGGCGCATTACAGAAATAGATGATCATTGGAAATGGAATTGTGGGGCTCAGGGACCTTGGGGCCAGGTGGGTCGTGGAATTCAGAAGCTACGGTGACAGTACAGTGTGTGTACTTATAGCATTAGGGAGCACTCCCTCAGGCAGTCATGCATAGTATCTACCGTGAAATGAAAGGACTCTTTACACAAAATAAAGACTCCAAAAAAGAAAAAAGACTACTATGCCCAGGCACGGTGGCTCACGCCAATAATCCCAGCTCTTTGGGAGGACTGAGGCAGGAGGATTGCTTGAGCTCAGGAGTTTGAGACCTGTCTGGACAGCCTAGTGAAACCTCGCCTCTACAAAAAAAATAAATTAGTCGGGCGTGGTGACAAGTGCCTGGAGTCCTAACTACTTGGGAGGCTGAGGCAGAAGGATTGTCTGAGGCCGGGAGGTCGAGGCTGCCGTGAGCTGTGATCGTGCCACTGCACTCCAGCCTGGGCAACAGAGTGAGACACCAACTCAAAAAAAGAGGAGCGGACGACAAAGGGCGTCGTGGTGGTTCAGACCAGGCTTTCTGCCCGATGAGTTAAGCAAAACTTAGTTTTCAGAGCTTTTGGCATTTCTAACTGGGGTGGAGGAATTTGGACCTGTAATGAGGGTCCTTCCCTGAATATCTGGGAGAGGCTGACACTTGCGCTTTTGTGTGTGTGTATGTGTGTGCAGATATTCCACTGTCTGTTGGTATCTTGGACCCCAGGGCCAGCCCGACCCAGCTGAACGCAGTCGAGTTTCTGTGGGACCCTGCGAAGAGAGCATCTGCTTTCATTCAGGTGAGCCGAGGGAGCACGACCTCCAGGGGGAGGTCTGGCCTAGGCCGTTCTCACAACTAACCCCCCTGCAAGGGCCTGGATGGGCTCCATTCTCTGTCGCTGGAAAGGAAACTGCAAGAGGAAGAGGAAGTATGAGTGTAGTTGCCCAGTTACCGAGCTCGTTGGTCCATGATATTGGGGAAAGGACATAGAAGCTTTTACAAAATAAGTAATTCCTAGCATAAATAACTTCAGTTATTTTTTTCCAGTCTAGTTTCTATTATCGAGGGAATTATTTTATTCTCACATACCTGGTGTGGATTCAGCATTGTGTTCTACACCACGTGCGATCGAGGCGGTGAGCGACGTGGCCGTGGCATTGGTTGTGGCTCTGGCTCGATCCTGGCTCTCTCTCTCGCCGTATGTCCTTGAGCAAGTCTCCTCCCCTTCTTGAGCTTTTTAATTTCATAAATAAGATAATGAATATGAAGCCATTGGCACGGTGCCCAGTCCATAGGAGTCACTCACAAGTCAGTGATCTTTTCTTTTTTACAATTACGATATTCTTACTGTATTTAAAGATTACTATTACAATGTTATTGTATTCTTACTAACTACATGTTGAATTATTATAATATTGTTGCAGTATTATAACAATAAATCGAGTACCTTTATTCAAATGTAGCGGGTATTTACCAAAAATATAGTAATGGTTCCAGCCTTGGGCCTGGGCTTGGTGGCTTAATGCCTATAATCCCAAACTGAACTTTGAGAGGCAGGAGTGCTTGAACCCAGGAGGTGGAGGCCAGTCTGGGCTACATAGCAAGACTCCATCTGTACAAAAAATTTTAAAAACGGCCATATGTGGTGGCATGTGCCTATAGTCCCAGCCACTCAGGAGCCTGAGGTGGAAGGATCGCCTGAGCCCAGGAGGTTTAAGGCTTGGAGAGCTGTGATCGTGCCATTGCACTCCAGCCTGGGCAACAGAGTGAGACCCTGACTCGAAAAACAAAACAAAACCCAAAACCCAAAAGATAAACGGCCCCAGCTTTGGGTATGCTTCCAGGCTGGTCCACGTAACTTGGACACCAGGATGTTAGAGAGAAGTCAGGGCTTTGCTGTGGTCCCTGCCGAGAAGTCTGTAGGATGAGGAGTGAGGTGAGGGTGAGGCTGTCGGTGTCGGTGGCCTAGAGCAGTGGCAAGGACTGAGCTGGCCCAGCAGGGCCTCCACAGTAAGGGAACAGAGGGGGGAGGGATGTCTTTTGAGGGCAGGGGAACGGGGTGGCCATCGGCCTGATGGGGCGGACAGAGTGTCGAGGAGAGCAGGGAGGTCTCGGCAGGCCTGCCCTGACAAGGCAAGGAGGGAGCCCTCCACTGGAGAGGGGTGCGTGGGGAGCCCGGCTCCTCCCCACCTTCTTACCTGCCCGATGTCTCCCTTCCAGGTGCACTGCATCAGCACCGAATTCACCCCCCGGAAGCACGGGGGAGAGAAGGGAGTGCCTTTTCGAGTGCAGATCGACACGTTTAAGCAGAACGAGAATGGGGAGTACGCAGAGCACTTGCACTCAGCCAGCTGCCAGATCAAAGTGTTCAAGGTAGGGTGGCCTTGCACGCCTGCCCCACGCAGGCCTGTGGTCACGGCCGTCATCTCCACCACAGAGGTCCTCGCAATTCCTCTCGGGGGCCCTTCAGACAGGGCTGCTTCCTGGTTTCCTGATGAGTGTGAGCTTTGTGTGGGGAGTGGGCAGCACCGCCCCACCTCTCCCTGCTGGGAGCACCTTCCCCCCGTGGCACTTGCTTAGCTTTTGGCACCTGCGTTTGCATCCCTGGATGTCAGTCGTTGGCTCTGTTGTAAGAATGATTGGATTTTCACATTCTTCGATTTTTTTTTTCTCCCAAGCACTTTACAGTTGCCCACAAGTGTTCACCCCAGGATTCTCCTTAACAGTTGGTCAGGAGGACCTCCCTGCTGGGGGTCTGGCCTTGTGTCTTCCTGTTTAGGGCAGAGGTGTTTTCTCTCTGCATGGCTTCCTGTTGGAGAAGCACTTTCAGAGTTGCCTCCTCTCTTCTCCTGTCTCGCTTCATTCCTGACAGCCACCGCTCATGGTTTTCCATTTCTTCCACCCGCCTTGATTATTTCCTGAAGACGGTAGCCAGGGATCTAGCTTACTGCCCCGTGGCCTCAGGGAGAAGTGCGGGGTTGCATGTAGCAGAGCGTGTCTTCTTAGTGTGAGGACGCCCCGTGCCCAGAAAGGCCCCATTCCCCCAGGGCCCCTCCGGCCTGGGTGACTCCAGCAGGAATCTGCAGGGAGAGTGGACCCTCCCGAGCGGGAATTGCTTCCAGTGACCAGCCCCAGTGCTTATCCTGTCATTCCCTTGTTTTGCCTTCGAGCGAATTTGGAACCTGCTGAGAAGGTTGCACCTGCTGGGGCTGGAGGCCCAGGGGAGTCGCTTCAGGCAGGGCCTTGTTAGGAAACTAGGGCTGTGCTGATCTTCGTGGACTCAGCACAGGCCCCTGTAAGGCCTGTGCTTGGGATGGCTGTGGAAATACATGCCCACAGGCAGGACCGAAAACCTGGTGACCGAGTGGTCGATCTGCTTCTCAGCTGGCCTGGCGGCCCCGGAAAGAAGACAATGGCATCTCCTTCTCTGAGCGTCTCCGCAGAGCCCATCTCCCAGTGAGCGCCAGCAGTGACTGGGGAACGTGCCAGTCACAACCGCCTTAGGAGAAGCCAGAGGGAGTTGGAGTCTGCACTCAGGAGAGCACACAGCGGGCTGCCATTTCCGTCTACAGCAACAGGGCTCGGCTGCCCAGGGACTGTGGGCAAAGGTTCTGAGATCCTGGCTGGGCTCCACGGATGGGCGCATGGATTGGGTCAGTTAGCGATGCTGCCCAGATGGGGAGAAAGGAGTGCTGTTAGGGGTGTGTGTTTGCCAACAACCCAGAAAGAAGGCCTCCAAAGGCAGGGGTGCTTCACCACTGTATATGTTTGCTGCTGCTGCTGTGACAGGTCTCGTCATATAAAACCATGCACGCTAGTGATCTTACATGCTGCTGGTCGGAGTCTGAAAGGATCTCACTGGCCTAAAAGTGTCGGTGGGGCTGTATTCCTTTCTGGAGCTCTAGGGTAGCCTTCTCCAGCTTCCAGAGGCTGATCTGCTTGGCCCGTGGTCCTTCCCTCGTCTTCAAAACCAGCAAGGGCAGCTGGGTCCGTCTCACACGGCCTCCTCTGGCCACCTCTTCTGCCTCTCTGTGCCTTTTTTAAGGGTGATGTTGGGCCCACCTGATGAGAGCCTTCCTGTGATGTCAGGTGCAGGGCAATCTTAATTCCATCTGAAACCAGGGTTAGGATGCAGCTGTCTTTGGGGACCATTATCCTGCTGTCTGTGTCCACCTGTGAAGTGAGTGCTGCCACCCTGGGTCTTTCTGCCTGCTCTGGAGGGGCCTGGTGATCCTGGCCCACCCTGGATGTCTCCATGACTGTGCACTGGTGGTCTCGGTCTGGCCTGTAGTTCGTTGTTCTCTGGCCAGTCCTCTCCTCCCACGCACAGACCACATCCACAGTCCCTCGGGCCGGCGTCCACCCTCAGAGGCAGTCACTTCCTCACCCAGGGCTGTCGGTTTGGTTCTCCCACTCGCAGTGTGTGCCCCTGGGGTTGAGATGCTGGATTGAACAGAAGGAGGGAGAGGAATGGGGCAGGGGTCTCTCTCCCCGCCTAGTGCCTCGTCCTTCCCAGGGTTCCCTTTGTCCACCTGATTCGGAAGCTCAGGAGTGAGGGCTGTACCCACCAGGCTCTGTGGCTACACACCTGGCAAAGCTGGGGGCATTGTGCTGGAAGCTGCCTAGTCTGAGTGCCCTGAGGAAGGCCTCAGCATCTCCTGCAGGGAGGTGGTGGGGGGGCTGAGTAGGAGCCCCTAGCCCCCCGAAACTGGCACCTCAGAATGCCCGAGGAGATGTGTCCACCCATGCACTCACCCCCATTCTCAGGAGCAGATGAAACAGGCGTGCGTCAGCCAAGTGGCGCAGAGCCAGACTGCCTGTCACCCCTCCCTCTCCTGGTCACCCCAGTCACCGAGGAACTTGTTGGAGCTGCTCCTTGGGCCTCTGTTGGGGTTGTCAGGGTCAGCCCAGAGGAAAGGCAGGGTCCCTGTCTCGCGGGCATGTCCACAGTCTGGCTGTAACCTCCCTTTGCCTGTAGCCTCTGGACAAGGGAGGAAGGGCGTCCCCAGGGACAGAGCTGGAGGGGAAACGGAGGCCGGGTTACTGTGGGACGGCTGCCCGTGCCTTGCACTCACCCAGGGCGCTGGCTCTGTCGTTCCCGTTCCCACATGACCCCTGGCAGCTCTGCCACCATCCTGGGCAGGATGGCCCCCAGCGATGTTCCTAAAAGTCCTTCAGTTGGGAGCCAAAAGCCACAGCCCGAGGAAAGAACGAAAAACCCCAAAGGCACCATTGAGCCAGATGTGCTCTCTTCGCCGCCGGCCCACCAGGGTGGTCTGCTGTGTACAGTCATGAGTTCTTTATAGTTGAACTCGCCAGCTGGGCTGTGAGCTCCTGTGACGTCAACGCTGAGGAGATGACTCAGGCCGGTCAAGAAGTCCCGAGAGCGGGGCTGGCGGGCTGGCCTGGGCTGCTGCCCGGGTACTCTCACTTGGGTCCTCTCCAGTCCTGGTGCGAGTGACTCCCTTGTGCCTCAGTTTCCTAATCTGTAAACGAGGGGAAAGATGGCAACCATGAGGCCTGCACACACTTCATGCGTCGCTCAGGTTTGCGGGTCACCCAGGGTCAGGGCCGTGTCAGGATGAAAATGGCCCCTGCGTGGGGAGCTCAAGCTGGGGCTCAGCAGGGTCCTAAGAGCTGGGGGCGAGGTGGCCGTCAGCGGATGGCCAGGATTTCACACCTGCTTGTGGAGACCCAGCTGCAGCCAGCAGCCCTGTGTCTTCACTTCCCTTTGCTCTCCATGGGAAACCCGCGGAATGCACTGGGATTCCTCGGGGCTCCCCAGGGCTCCCAGGGCTCCTTTTCCTAACAAAGTGGCTGTGGGTAACGACCTTTTCCCAGCAGTTCCCTGTGAGCAAAGTGCAGGACCCAGAGCTGGCTCTGAGCTTCCTTGGTCCTGCCTGGCAGGTGGTCCTTCTTCCGGGCAGAAGGACCTGGTGTTTGGAGACTGGGAGGGGAGCGAGGTCTGCTCTATGGTGAGATCCCACCTGCGGGCTGGGACCCTGGGGTGAGGCAGGGAGCCAGCATGCCCTGGGGGCTGCTGTTGAGCCTTCCTGTTGGGCTGAGTCCTCCTCTGACTGCTGCCCTTGTCCTTTTTGGGCTAAGTGAACCCCCTGCTTTGCCCTCGCAGCCAAAGGGAGCCGATCGGAAACAGAAGACCGACCGGGAGAAGATGGAGAAAAGAACTGCTCAAGAGAAGGAGAAGTATCAGCCGTCCTACGAAACCACCATCCTCACAGAGGTGAGCCAGCCGGGTGCCAGGGAGCCTCCAGGGGCCTGCCAGCAGGAACAGGGCTGTTGGTTTAGATTCCTGGAAGATTGCCCACCTTGGTGAGTAACTTCTGAGAGCGCCCATTCAGTCGTGGTGGGTTCCAGTATCTGGAACTCGTGTTCATCTGATAAGACCCGGTGGCCAGGGAGCTGCTCCAGAAATAACTCTGTGCTCTCTGCTGACTTTGAATTCATGTATGTTTTCCAAAATGTGTGCTTTCTGAAGGTGCCATTGAAATGGAAGTACTCTTTTCGCTGCCTGCCCACCGATGTCGTCTACTGTGTGCAGAATCAGACGACAAAGTTTGGTTATTTATATTGCGGTGATTTGTGCTTCGAGTAGGTAATAGATTCACATGGTTCAGAATCCAAATGATACAGAGTATGTACAGAAGAAAGTACTTCTCCCATCATGGTCTCTCCCCCAGGATGGCCATTGTCTGGTTCCCTGTGTGTCCAGCCTGACCTTCCCTGTGAATGAAGTCGATTTGAACAGATTGCCCTGTGCCAGCTTTTGTACACTGGTAGCGCACGCAGTCACGCAACTCTGCACCTTGCTCTTTTAGTTAATGGCTTATCTTGGCATCTGTTCCCTGTCTGTTCATAAGGAACTTTCTCGTTCCTTACCCAGCTGTGTGACATCGTGTGTGGTGGCCTGTGGGGTCTGTGTAGTTGTTTCGGGCTCTTACAATTTCAGATACTGGTGCAGTGAGTAGCTGTGCATGGGACAGTCTGTACATGGGAAAAAACCTTCGGTTTCCGTCAGAGTGTGATCACTGGGTTGGAGGGTGTGAGCATTTGCTGCTTTGTTGTCGGGACAGATAGTGGAGTGCATTTTCTCTTAACCCCAGCACCAACGCCAGCCTGCTCCAACCATCCTTATATCCAGGGGAACTGCTGGGGTGCTGACTGTCATGGGTGCCTCCTCTTCCCATTACAGGCCACATCCGGTGCTGTCTCTCTTTGTGGGTACTGTTTTTTTGAGTCAGGGTCTCGCTCTGTCACCCAGGCTAGAGGGCAGGAGCACGGTCACCGCTCACCGCAGCCTTGACCTCCTGGGCTCAGGTTCCTTCTGCCTCAGCCTCCTAAGTAACTGAGACTGCAAGTGTGTGCCACCACGCCTGGGTAGTTTTTCTATTTTTTTTTAAGTCAAAGTCTCACTCTGTCACCCAGGCTGGTGTGCAGTGGCACCCTCATGGCTACCGCAGCCTCAACCTGCTGGACTCAGATGATCCTTCTGCCTCAGCCTTCCAAGTAGCTGGAACCACAGGCATGCACCACCACACCCGACTAATTTTTTGATTTATTGTAGAGACGAGGTCTCACCAAGTTGCCCAGGCTAGTCTTGAGCCCCTGGGCTCAGGCAATCCTCTTGCCTCCACCTCCCAAAGTGCTGGGATTACAGGCGTGAGCCACCACACCCAGATTAATTTTTCTATTTTTTTTTTTTTTTTGTAGAGAGGAGGTCTCACTATTTTGTTTAGGCTGGTCTCAAACTCCTAGGCTCAAGCAGTCCTCTTACTTTGGCCTCCCAGAGTACTGGGACTACAGGTGTAAGCCACTGCACCTGACCGTGGGTGCTGTTACTTTTGAATAACTATTGCCCATAGTTCTCTGCAGTCCGATTGGCTAATTGGTGTTGGTGTTTGTTTATCGACTAAGTAGACTTTACTTGGCAGGCCCTTCACACCTACGCAAGGCCCATGCTGGCCATGGTGGAGTTAAGGCTGCATTAAGGGTGGGACTCAGAGCGTCTAAAAGGGTGGTGGCCTGGACTTGGCTGATGAGGTGCTGTGTGTGTGCATGTATGTGTGTGCATGTATGTGTGTGTGCCTGTGTAATCAGCCGTGTGCCAAAAAGTATTTGCAGGCCAGGCTCAGTCCGTGTGTTAGGCGGGAAGCCCCAGCTGACCCGGGGCCTTGGGAAGGCCTTGCAGCTGCCCCTTTTATCTGCTTTCCTCCTCGGGGTATGGGATTGAGCATCTAATGATTCCAGCCCATGCTCACAACAGTGCTAAAGAGTGGCCAACCCCTGCGGTTCAGTGGGTGATAGTAAATCTTCCCGAATGCTTCAAGTGGGCCCACTCGAGAGAGACGCCATTGCAGGGAAGGGAGGAGGTGGATACTTGGCCTGCTGGCTTCCCTGGCAGGCAAAGCCTGGGTGTCCTTAGTCGCTTTGGGACACTTGGCTTCTGTATTAGAAGTGTTAGAGGACAAGGATTGCGTCTTTCACTTTCATGATTCCCGTGGTTCCTAGCAGGGTGACTGGAATGTGGTGAACCCCTGTAGGGTTTCGTGGAGAGGGGCCGATCGTGCAAGCGCCCTCCTGCCCTGCTGGCATATTCTGGTATCAAATTGCACAGGTTTTAATACTGACTCTCACAGGCTATTTTTGGTTTGGAGGTGACCCTCTAATATGCAACTACGCATTCGTCTGTACTGGGAGCAGCTGCCTCTGAGCGACGGGCTGTTTTGCTTTTTCTCCCTTTTCTTGTGGACCCGAGAATCATGTGACTGGTGTTTCCCTCCTTGGTTTGACTCCTAGGAAGCTCAGAGACACTTTTCACACTCTGCCTGCTCCCGGGATGACTTACCAAACGTAAGGTGTCTGTTCTGCCGTGTTTACTCTCTCTGTGTGGACCTCGACTTCGGCCTGACTGTGGCTTGCTGGGGGCACCGGTTAGACACAGGCGGTGTGTTGACTGGTCCAGTCTCACGCATTGGTGTCTGTAAAGGTTTGCTCGGGAGCGTGGCTCCCAAGGCTCCATCTCAGCCCTGTGCTCTCTCCCTCAGTGCTCTCCGTGGCCCGACGTGGCCTACCAAGTGAACAGCGCCCCGTCCCCAAGCTACAATGGCTCTCCAAACAGCTTTGGCCTCGGCGAAGGGTACGTCCCACCTCGCTCCCCCTGGGTTTCCTGGGATGACGATGGGCGTGGGATCTTTCTTGCTCTCCCTCGCGGTCTCCCTCTGCATCCTGTTTGGGTTTCAGGGCAACTGACTGGTGTTGCCGTCACAACCATTTTTGGCGTTTGCACAGCTTTTTGTGCTCAGAGACACTTCTGCAAACACTGTCTGGTGGAACAGCAACTCAGGACTTCCCTAGTAAAACCAGGACTGGCCGAGCGTGTGTCAGGACAGCCACCGGAGACAGCCTCAGGTGCCTTCAGGGCAGAATGGTTCTCCCAGCCTTGAGGCCTTCGGAACGGCTGTTTGGGTGGCCCTGGCTGCTGGGAGGGCCCTTCCTGGTTCCTTGTCCAGCTCTTGCGCACATTCGCTGAGCGTCGGGGGCCCGGTGGGATTCTCCCCGCCTTGGGTTCCACAGAAGCCCACCTCATTGCCACCTGCCCAGCTCTGGGCATGCCCAGGCCACGTGGCCCCTGAGGACGTGGTGATGGAACAGTGCAGGAACTGCAGGCAGTTTTCTGACTGTCATAGGCTGTGTGGCACTGGGCCGTGGCATTAGCCTGGCAGCTCTGCGTGTCCTGTTCTGGGAGCAGGGCTGAGGAAGGGGCAGCGCCAGGTGGGAACCTGCATGGTTTCTGTCTGCAGCTTCCTCAGAGCCCGTGCTTAGCACACAGAGCAAGATTGTCTGTGAGCTTGATTTTAGCCAAGGTGGAGAGCCCTCCTGGAGGTGGAATAGGCGTACACAAGGTGTCATATTCAGAGTCAGGCAGGCCGAGTCTTAAATCTGTACCTTTGAGGCTCAGGGAGTCTGAGGGGTCATTTCCTCCGCCTTCCGGAGCCTCAGTTTCCCCACTGCACAAGGGGTGTGAATTCCGTGCAGGATCAGGAGGAGCAAGTACACAGTGCTTGGCCCTCCATAGACCTTTGACGCAGAGCAGCTGTTCCTGGTGACTGGTCTACCCAAGATTCCCTGCGAGAGTCTTTTTGTCCATGGCCATAAAATACACATAACACAAAATTTGCCATATTGACCATTTTTAAGTGCAGCCTGAGGCATTAAGTCCGTTCACACTGTTGCACAATCGTCTCTGCTGTCCACCGGGGAGGGTCATTTCTCAGTGCATCCTCCTCTTCCCTTGAGCCCAAGTGTTAGTCCATGCTTTCTCCCTGAGTTAACTCTAAGGAAGTTTGTGTGTCTCCTGTTAGGAAAAACATGACTGGTTTTTCCTTACGGATGGATGCCAAACTGTGGATAGTGGTGCTTATTCACCGCAAAACAGTCCCCTGTGGGATTCATTTGTCTTCTCCTGATGCCGCTTAGAAAGCGTTTGGTGAATGATCCTTCGGGTTTGGCTGCGGCTTGGGTTACTGCGGGGAGGGTGGCCTGCGTGACCTTGGTCAGCCTGCTTTTCCCTGGGGCTGGGGCTTGGGTGGAAGCTCGGAGTGGGAGGGAAGTTCTGATCAAGACCGCCAAGGGCCTGCCGACAGGAGCCTGGGTGGAGGGACCGAGGCCGTGCAACCTATCAGAGCTCCCTGTCTACGCTGAAGGGTCCATTAGGGTTTTGGAGGAACTGGACCCTGGCTCCTGCTTATGTTCTTCTTACGACCGGGGCACTCTCCCGGTCCCGTTCGTTTCAGACGAGCTCTGTTGGTGACGGACGTAGAAGCAGCACGCTGGGTGGCGGGGCGGTGGCGGTGGCCCCGGGCGCTGCGTCCGTCTCCCTCACCTCTTCGCTCTTCCTTGCAGCAACAGCTCTCCGACTCACGCGGTGGAGGCCCCGCCCGTGGGCGGCGACGTAAGTGCTTGCGCTGGGCCTGGGCTGGCGGTCCCCCACAGCCCCCCGCGGTCCTCTCAAGGGCCCTCCCCTCTGCCCACAGCACCTGCTCCCGTCGGCCTCCATCCAGGACGCGCAGCAGTGGCTGCACCGCAACCGGTTCTCGCAGTTCTGCAGGCTCTTCGCCAGCTTCTCGGGTGAGCCTCTCCGAGCTGCGGCCGAAACCCGCGGGCATCTCGGAGACACGTGGCCAGGCCGGTCACCGTCCAGCCCTGCCCTTGACCCCCCCGTGGGGCTGTGGTTTTGTCCAGGGCACCCAGAGCAGTGTGGGCGCACTCACTCGTGTGTCCTGCCCCCGGGATACGGGATGCCACCTCTGGGAGTGAGGGGGGACTGCCTGGGTGACTTGATCGAGACCGCCTCACCTGCGGGGGTGGGCGGGCTCTGGTCTGCCCAGGAAGGGTCACACTGGCCAAGCAGAGTAATGCGAGTTGAGCGTTTTCTGCCAACACTGTCTTCAGAGCCGTAGCCTGGGAGAGGGTGAAGCCACGGGTAAGACAGGAAAACTGGTTCTTCCCTTTTTTTTTCTTTTTTTTTTTTTGAGTTGGAGTGTCACTCCATTGCCCAGGCTGGAGTGCAGTGGCATGCTCACGGCCACCGCAGCCTCGACCTGCTGGGCTCCGGCGATCCTTCCGCCTCAGCCTTCCGAGTAGCTGGAACTACAGGCGCCCACTACCACACCCGGCTAGTTTTGATTTATTGTAGAGATGAGGTCTCGCCACGTTGCCCAGGCTGGTCTCGAACTGGTGAGCTCAGGCAATCTTCTCACCTGGGCTTCCCAAAGTTCTAGGATTAGGTGTGAGCCACCGCGCCCGGCCAAGTTTCTTCCTTCTTTTTTTTTTTTTTTTTTTTTTTTTTTTTGAGTTGAAGTCTCACTCTGTCGCCCAGACTGGAGTGCAGTGGCCGCTCCCAGCCACCGCATCCTCGACCCGCTGGGCTCTGGCGATCCTTCCACCCCAGCCTTCCGAGTAGCCGGAATTACAGGCATGCGCTACCATGCCCGGCTGATTTTTTGATTTATTGTAGAGATGAGGTCTTGCCGCCCAGGTGGGTCTCGAACCCGCGGGCTCAGGAAATCCACTCACCTCAGCCTCCCAAAGGCGTGGGATTACAGGCTGAGCCACCGAGCCCGGCTGGTTCTTCCCTCTTTAAGAGGTTTTGAAACCCTTCCTGATGGGCTGAGCAAGGGTGAGCAAGCATGAAGCCTTGCTATCAGAGCGACAAGCCAAGCCAGAGCGACAGAGGAAAGGCTTGGCCTAAACTGGAGGTGTGGCTTCCAGCGATACCTTGGCAGTGGAAGAAAAGCAGCATCCATGCGTCTTCCGTCTCCGTGTTGCTGAGAGCCCTCTTGGTGTTGGGGTGGAGGGTACAAGAAGGGCCAGACAGTGACCCTTTCCTTGGGAGCATGCAGCATTGAGTCATGGCAGACGCATAAACCGCCCACTTCAGTGCACTGTGACCCATCTGTGATCAGAGAGGGCGATCGAAGGAGGACCCTGACCTGGACTATTCTGGGAAAGGGGGGTGAGGGCCAGCTGTGGTCTTACATTGGGTGGTTAGACACAGGGTGGGCACCTGCCTGGTGTGGTCACAGAACAGAGGACCCAGGTGATTGGGGTGGAGTGGACCCGGGGGGAGGTGAGGTCAGAGAGGCATTGAGGGAGGGACACAGACAGGTCGAGCTTCCTGGTAGAACAGTGGACAGACTTTGGATTTTCCTCCCAATGGAAAGGAAACCATTGTGTCCATGGAATCACACCTAAAACTGTATCCTACCATGGCAGGAGGAAGGGATGGGAATCGTGGTCTTAGGCAGGTTTTCAGCAGAGGCTGGTAACTTGCTTGTACCTTGGAGAGTCCATGAGGGCTCCAGGCTCTCGGGGAGTTCTGGGCTTTGAGGAAGGACAGGCCTCACACTGCTCACTGCTTAACCCACCATTCGCCTCTGTCCCCTGAGATAGCTGCCTCCCTGTGTTCCTTTAAATGTGGGCCAGTCCTAACATGCTGTTGGGACTGTAAGTGACTGGGATGCTTTGAAAACTGTTGGGAGTATCTGCCAGAGCTAAACTCACGCGGACCCTTCCAGGGCTAGACCCAGCAGACGCGCCACAGTTGTGTTGACCAAAGAAGTCCAAGATGTTCGGAGAGCCCATTCATAACAGCCCTGGACTCCCAGTGCCAATCCAGAGAGTGAATATGTGAACTGTGGCATACTCACAAAATGGATAATAGATAGTAATAGCTGTAACTACATCAACATACACAAGCCCTGAAACATGATTTGGAGAAAGGCAACCCAGACCCAGAAGAGTGCTTGCCATTCTGTATACTTCTGAGAGCACGTGGAACTTGTCTGCACTGAAAGAAGTCAGGATAGCAGTTCCCAGAAGTGTAGGAAACATTCTGCCCTTTGACCTGGGTGCTAGGTACCCAAGTGTGTTCAGAATATCAGCATCCAGCAAGCCCTATAATTCTGTCTGCTAAGAGATGCACACGTAACCAGTGCCACATGCCGATGAAATCTGTGCACATAGATTATATGCCAATGAAAAGTGAGGAGGTGTCTGGGTGCGCTGGATCATGCCTGTAATCCCAGCACTCTGGAAGGCCAAGATGGGAGGATTGCTTGAGCCTGGGAGTTTGAGACCAGCCTGGGCAACATAGTAGGACCTCTTCTCTACAAAAAATAATTAAAAAATTAACTTGGCGTGGTGCTGTGAGTGAGCATGTGTTTGCAGCCACTTTGGAAGCTAAGGCAGGAGTGCCTGAGCCCAGGAGGCTGAGGCTGTGGTGAGCCGTGATCGTGCTACTGCACTCCAGCTTAGTCAAGGAAGACCCTGACTCAAACAAAATAAAAGTGAAGAGGCAGGGGCTGGCAGTGAGCACCCATTGGCTTCTGATCTCACTTTTGTGAGCACTGACATCTCCTGGGCTGTGATCTGATGCTGTATAGTTCTTCGCAATTTTTCTGTCTAAGAAATGTCTGGTGCTCAATGAGGTTGAGGCTGGCTCTCCCCTGCTCCCCACCCCAATACTATGGAGATTGCGGGTGCTTGGGGAAGGAGCCTTTTCTCTGTGCCCCCTCCCAACAGGTATCCCCATTTTTCTGCCTAGGTGCCGACTTGCTGAAGATGTCCCGAGATGATTTGGTCCAGATCTGTGGTCCTGCGGATGGGATCCGGCTCTTCAATGCCATCAAAGGCCGGTGGGTGTTGGTTTCTCTGTAAAGCCAGCCAGAATCTGTGGCCTGGTCGTGTATTGCAAGAAACCTCTATCCCAACCTTTTAGACGGGGCGGGGGTCTGGCTCGAAGGGGATGGGAGGTATCCTCAGGCAGGGTCCTTCTAAGAGTGTGGTGGCGGGTACAGGAGATGATGTGATAAGAGGGGCACCGCTATGGTGGGGCGGGGGAGTAGACGTTGTGACAGGAGATGCAGCCCACACAGATGCTGTGGCAGACCCTGCCGGGGGTTCTCCCCTCTTCTTAGTCCGTAGTTGCTTGTCCAGGTTCCCAGATGCTCGCGTGGTCCTGGGCTCCAAGCTGCCTCTTCCCTGAGAGGAGCCTTGGACTGGGCCCCGTCAGTCTGCACTGTGCATGGGTCTCAGGGCATGCACTCCCGAGCAGTGCGGTCCTGCAGACCTTCCTGCCACAGTAGAAATGTTCCACAGCCACGACGTCCACTGTGGGAGCCAACGGCCACGTGTAGCCCTGGAGCACTCCACCGAGGCTAATGCGATGGGCAAACCGAGTTTTAGATTTTATTTAACGTCAGTGAACCTGAATTTTAATAGCCACCCATGGGCAGCACGGTATTAGAGTGAGAGGGGGAGGGGGGATGAGCCCCAGATCTGCCTCTCCGATGGGGGAAAGCCCTGCCCCTCCACCCCATGAGCCTCCGTGTCCTCGTCCATAACACGAGGGCAGTGGTCCATGCTCCCTCACAGGTTGTGTGAGGATGGACGCGACTTGCACCTGTAAAGTTCTGAAAACCTGCCTGGCGTGGAGTCAGCCAGGGACAGCGACCCGGGAGGGGTTGTGTGTTGCTTCCCTCCCCCGCCTCCAGGCAATCCTCCCACCTGGGACAGGCGTTCCACATCCCCGCCACTGTCTTTCTTCCGTCCTGAGTTCTGCCCACTGCTGTTTCCATCCCGGAACATTCTGGAACAGCGGCGCTTGGGCCAGCACACCCGCTATCTCTTTTCTCCCCTCCCGCCAGGAATGTGAGGCCGAAGATGACCATTTACGTCTGTCAGGAGCTGGAGCAGAACCGAGCACCCCTGCAGCAGAAGCGGGAGGGCGGTGGGGACAGCAGCCTGTGTGGTGAGTTGGGTGGGGGGGCGGGCAGCGCCAGGACCCGAATGCCTGGCTTCACGTCCGGCCCAGGCTCTGAATGTGCAGGCTGTCTGCTGTAAGGACAGACCGAGTCTCCTGGATGGCTATGTGTGTGGAAGGGGCAGCCAGCTGCACGTACCTGGCCTGGTGCCAGGGTTCCATGTGGCTTAACCTCATCGCGGCCCTGCAGTGTGGGCACTGCCCCCGGGCACAGCCGAGGCTTGGGAAGGTGTCAGGATTTCAGCCCGGGATCCCCTCTCCTCAGCCTCTTGTGTCTCCAAACTGCTCCTCCGCGGCTCCTGATGAGGAGGTGTGAAGAGCTCAGGGGCACGGCCCAGGATCCTTGGAGTTCTTTTTGCCAGCAGCATGGGTTTGTGTGAGGATGAGTGGAATCAGAACAAGCGGAGCTGGCTTTGAAAGACTGAAAAAGGAAGAAGTACAGTCACAATTCCGTGCCAAAAGGCATCTTGGAAAAGAAGCCCGGTGGAAGGAACGTTGGGCAGGGAGCACATTCTCTGGATGGCATTGGGCCTGTTTGACATGCAGATCAAGGGTCTGGGACTCCTTGGCTCATGCCACCCAGTCCACCGAGAGCCACCCTGAGTGCCTGCTTTTAAAATACCGGGCCTCGGGTCAGGTGTATTTGAACCAAAGCTTCCTCAGTTGAGGGAGAAGTTTGGGAGCCTTGAATTTAATCCAATGTTCACTTTTGAGAGCTCGAGGCCCCTTAAAACCGAGTCACCCACCCTGGGTCACCCGTAGAGTTTGCTCCCGCCCGGCGGATGTGGGTTTTGTCCAAGGGAGTGTTTCCAGGTGTCAGCATCGCCACTGTCGTATCGTCCGACTTGCTGACAACATGGCGCCCTCCTGGTGTCCCCCGCTTCTCCCTTTAGGGTCCCAGCTCCAACAGAGCATGGTTTGTGTCACGGAGAGGGGTAAGGAGCACGCTCGTCCTTTCTGCTGCCAACTAGAGCCCTCCTTCGCCTTCATTCTTGGCCATCCAGAGCCATCCTGGGCCCACTCACACCGGAAAGAGTGGAAAAGGGACTCCCTCCCGAAGCGGGTGCACATCTAGCCGCACGTCAGAGTCACCTGATATTCTCTCCACCCCAGCTGGTGTCCTTGGGTTCGGGGTGGGTCTAGAAATCTCCGCATTTCACAGAAGAGACCGAAAGGAACCAAGAGCCAGTTGCTCCGGGGACGAGCCTCCTCACAACCGAGTTGTGGCTTTTCTCAGGGTGGGGTGGACGGACGGAGGCGGGCTCGCGCTGAATCAGTGGCCGCTTGGAAAGCAGGGCTCCTTCCCCCTCCAGTGTACCACGCCATCTTCCTGGAAGAGCTGACCGCCTTGGAGCTGATTGAGAAGATTGCCAACCTGTACAGCATCTCCCCCCAGCACATCCACCGAGTCTACCGGCAGGGCCCCACGGGCATCCACGTGGTGGTGAGCAACGAGGTGAGGGCCGCTGCCCGGTCTGCCCTGGCTCTGGGCTTCGGGAGGTGCTTTGGTACCCCTGCCCCGGAAACGTACCCTGGGGGCATGGAGATGGTGCCGGGTTCGTCTGCGTGCCACCTGCTCTCGGCTGTCTGGATCTGCCGGGGAGGGTTCTGAGGCCACGTCCAGGTCTCAGTGGCTGCTGAGTAGCCACTCCACACCCCTCTCTTGGCTAGGCAGCATGCCGCAGCCAAGCACAGACTCCACCCTCCCCCAAGATGCTTGCAGAGAGGGCTGTGGAGGTCAAGAGAAGGGCACTTCCCTAGGGTGGGTGGCAGGAGAGGCGAAATGGATGGGAGGGAGGTGACGGAGAGGAGAGCAGTGGCTTTTGCTGAGTGGTGAAGGTGCCACAGCCTCCCTGGGCACAAGCAGCTGCTGGCACAAGGCTCCAGGGCTGTGCCCCCTGGTGAGCCGATCCCAGCCTTGGCTGAGAGGGTTATTGAACAGGCTTGCCGGCAAGGTTGGGCATTCCTTGCACATTGTAGCACGGAGGCTTTTAAGTCTGTTCTATCCTGGACTCCTTCCCCTAACAATAACAGTAACATGCACCAGCATTTATTGAGCACTTACGGTATCCTGGCCACCGTTTTAGGTGTACGCATGGCAACTCATTTAATCCTGACGGCCCCCGTGGAAGTGTCATTTATCTGTTTCACGGATAGGAAACTGGAGCACTGAGGCTGAGTAGTTGCCCAGGTCGCATAGCTGGTAGCCAGCTGCGGAGCCCAGGCCCCGAGCCTGCAGGATACCCAGCCCCTCCTGAAGTGTAGCAGAGCTGTGCTGGCAGGAGCAGGGCTGAGACCCCGATCACTCAGCTCAGCTCCTAGCAGATTCTAGGCCAGTTCTGGGGACTCTGAAATCCCGAAGAGAGAATTTCCGGGGAAGCTGGGGAGAGGAACGGGGGCTGGGAAAAGCAGAACAGGTGGGCTTTGGGATTGGACTGGTTCCCACTCAGAGCTGCCTCCCTCAGCCAAGCGACCTTGGGCGAATTTACTTAACCTCTCTGCCTCTCAGTTTCTACATCCACAAAACAGGCATGAGTATACTCATCAGATTGCAGTAAGGACGAAATGAACCAACAATACCAGGGCACGCTAAATAAGTGGTGGATCTTGTCATGGAGCTAGTCCTTTTTTATTTGGGGGTGCACATGGTGGAGAGATCCTTTTAGATTGGGGACGTGTGACACGCAAGGCCTTTAAGGGTCTGTGCATTTCCTCAGTTGTTGTTGGTATTAGTCCTGTTGCACTTGTCATTACCAACTGCCAGAACCCGTTTATGTTCATGGTCATTTCATCTCTGTCCTGGAGGTCGGGGGGTAGATTTTTCCTGCCTTCTTAATTAAAAAGTAATTCTTAATTAGTATAAGCAGTTGAGCAACATAGTGTAACAGAAGGCAAATGTGGAAAACCTTGGTCTTCCCCACTCTTTTCTCGTAGGGGAGTTGATGTTAGGTGTGATGGGAATCCGCCCGGCAATTTTTTGTGTGCGTTTCTGTGTGGAGGTGTGGGATTTTAAAACACAGCAGATATCCAGCTGCATTGTTGATCTGCAACTTGCTATTTTTGCCATCAATTCAGAAGTCCTTTTATATCATCACATGCAGATCCCATGCGGCTATTTTTGTGCCCCTGTTTTATGGATAAGGAAAATGGAGCCCGGAGTTCCTGACCTGGGAGCTGACTTCAGAGTTGATTAGGAAGGTGAACGTGCCCGAGCCATGGCGGTTGCGGTGGCACAGAAGGCTTGTCACTTCGCATTTCAAAATGAATCTCCTTTGGAGCCGACAACGCCGAGAGCGTGGGGGTCCTTCACCTCTGGCGGGTCCCTAAAGGAAGTTCCTTCCCCAGCTTGACCTGTGCCCTCAAGAGTAGGCAGTTAAGCAAGTGAAGCAGAGAACAGAGCTCAGACTAAGCAGGCGATTCTTATTCCCCAGAGTCTCCTTGCCTCTGAACCCCAAATCAATCGGAAACCTTTGGCTCTGAATTGCCCGAGTGCTGGAGGCAGCCCGGCCAGGCGCGGAGCCGGCCCCCGGGGTGCAAGGGCACTTCATTAAACAAGGGAGTTACTGATTAAGCCCGTGTGGGCTCTGTTTCGGGTTCTGCGTGCTCAGGCGGCGGGGCTGCCGAGAGGCCTGGATGGCGCAGGCCAGCAGTGTAGAGTCAGTGTACTTCACGCGTCGTTAGGCGCCATGGGGAGGGGCAGGGTCGACAGGTGGAGGGGCTTGCGAGGCAGTAATCCAGAGCAGACCGTAAAACGCGGACGGCAGCGTTTCAGTGTGGAAAGGGGTTTTGCTGTCATGTTGGCCGGCTAGTGTGTGTGCTGTGTGTTTAAATTTTTAAAAATATTCTTAAGCCGGGCTCGGTGGCTCAGCCTGTAATCCCGCGCTTTGGGAGGCCGAGGTGAGTGGATTGCCTGAGCCCACGAGTTCGAGACCTGCCTGGGCAACTTGGTGAGACCTCATCTCTACAATAAATCAAAAATTAGCCGGGTGTGGTAGCGCACGCCTGTAGTTCCAGCTCCTTGGAAGGCTGAGGCAGAAGGATCGCCAGAGCCCAGCAGTTCGAGGCTGCAGTGGCCAGGAGCGGCCACTGCACTCCAGTCTGGGTGACAGAGTGAGACTCCAACTCAAAAAAAAAAAAAAAAAAATCCTTTAAGTGTATATTGTGAAATATGGCATACATATACATATGTACTCTATACATATGCGTAGAGTACACTCGTGTTCAGTTTAAAGTATCATCAAAGTACCCATGGACTTGTACTCAGGGTACTAGAATGTTATGTTAGAAGCCCCTTTGTGGGCTCGTTTCAGAACTACCCCCCTTCCACCTCATATGAATTTGTAGGCCGGGCGCGGTGGCTCACGCCTATAATCCCAGCACTTTGGGAGTCGGAGGCAAGAGGATTGCCTGAGTCGGGGATTCGAGACCAGCCTGGGCAACTTGGCGAGACCTCATCTTTACAATAAATCAAAAAATTAGCCGGGCATGGTGGCATGCTCCTGTGGTTCCAGCTACTTGGGAAGCTGAGGCTGTAGGATCACCTGAGCCCAGTGGGCAGAGGCTGCGGTGGTCGTGAGCCTGCCACTTGCACTCCAGCCTGGGTGATAGAGTGAGACTCTGACTCAAAAAAAAAAAAAAAAAAAAAAAAGCCAGGTGCAGTGGCTCACGCCTATAATCCCAGTACTTTGGGAGGCGGAGGTGACAGGATTACCTGAGCTCAGGGGTTCGAGACCAGTCTGAGCAACATGGTGAGACCTCGTCTCTACAATAAATCAAAAAATCAGCCAGGCATGGTGGCATATACCTGTGGTTCCAGTTGCAGTGGCCGTGAGCGTGCCACTGTACTCCAGCCTGGGCGACAGAGTGAGACTCCGACTCAAAAAAATAAATAGATAAAATTTTACAAAAAGAAAAATTACCTAAGGGATACTGTGTTCACTATTTGGGCTATAGGTTCACTAAAAAACCAGACTTCACTACAGAATAGGTGGATGTAAGAAAAGGATTTACACACCCACCAGTAGTGAATGCCAATTCCATTGCTCTATATCCTGGATGTGTGTGTGTGTGTGTGTGTGTATTTTTAAATTTACTTTCTATTTTTTGAGTTGGAGTCTCACTGTGTCACCTGGGCTGGAGTGCAGTGGCACTCTTACGGCCACTGCAGCCTCGACCTGCTGGGCTTAGGCCATCCTTCTGCCTCAGCCTTCCAAGTAGCTGGAACTACAGGTATGCGCTATCCCGCCCAGCGTATTTATTTATTTATTTATTGTAGAGACGAGGTCTCACCAAGTTGCTCAGGCTGGTCTCGAACCCCTGGGCTCAGGCAAGTCTCTCGCCTCAGCCTCTCAAAGTGCTGGGATAACAGGCTTGAGCCACCATGCCCGGCCTATACATTTTTTAATCATTAAAACGGTCCCATTTTACAGATAGGGCCATGGAGACAGGAAGGGAAAAGGTTGACTTGTCTGAGGTTCCCGGGTGGTTGATTAAAGTGGGAACCCCAGAGAGGTGACTTGTGAGTCGTTGGTTTCCTGCCAAGTTGTAGACACAGGGAGTGAACCCTCCTTTATATTTTGTCCTCATGGGACACCGATGTGCAGATCACTACCAATTAACAAGGGTTCTGTTTTACAAAACATTTCACTTAGTTTTTTTAAATGTTGCTATTGTACACATACACGTTCTTGTAATGTGTCCGTCACTAGGGCTAGAAGGCTCAATGACTAGGAAAAAGCAAAACCAACACAAACAAACCACAGTCCCATATTAAATGGTAACAGCTTTTTTTGTTGTTGTTTTTGGTCAAGGTCTCACCTGTCACCCAGGAGCGCAGTGGCACGGTCACAGCTCACTGCAGCCTCGAACTCCTGGGCATAAGTGATCCTCTAGCTTCAGCCTCCCGAGTAGCCACAGGCATGCCCACCACTGTGACCGGCTGATTTTTTTTCTTATTGTTATTTTTTAGAGATGAGGTCTCGCGCTATGTTGCCCAGGCTGATCTCCGACTCCTGGGCTCAAGCATTCTTCCCACCTCAGCCTCTCAAAGTGCTGGGGCTATAGGTGTGAGCCACCACGTCCGGCCCAAATGGTAGCATCTTGATTTCCTTCCAGGCCTCTCTCCATCTTTTTTGTTCAGGTTCCTGCTTTTTAAAATGGCAGGCGTGTCACACTTCGATTCTGTATTGCCGTTTTTCAGTGAATGTTGTAGCAGAACCCTGCTCCTTCATTCGTAGACGCTGTGGGAGGATGTCGTTTCTGCAGCTGTGCACGGCTGGCCTCTGAGTCACCGAGCCTTCCTATATTAGATTAGGGGAACATATTCTCTTTTGCCTTTCAGATGGTGCAGAATTTCCAAGATGAATCTTGTTTTGTCCTCAGCACAATTAAAGGTGAGAGCCCTCTCCTCTTTCCCCGCTTGGCTGGGTCCATCAGGGTAATGGGAGGTGGGGGCAAGCAGCTGCAGGGTGGACCCCTCCTAAAAATGCTTACCTGGGAAAAGCCTTTGGGAATACGAAAACACAACGTTCCTGTGATGCCTCGCCTTAGAAATGCTGGAAACAGTGAGATTGGCCCCAAAGTAACTTCTAAAAGGGCAGTTGGTATCCGAGCACAGTAGCTCACACCCGTAATCCTTTGGAAGGTGGAGGCAAGAGGACTGCCTCAGCTCAAGGGTTCAAGACCAGCCTGGGCAACTTGGCAAGACCTCATCTTTATAATAAATCCAAAAAATTAGCCAGGCTTGGTGGCACGTGCCTGTAGTTCCAGCTACTTGGAAGGCTGAGGCGGATGGGTCACCTGAGCCCAGCAAGTCGAGGCTGCAGTGGCTGTGAGCATGCCCCTGCACTCCAGCCTGGGCAACAGAATGAGACTCTGACTCAAAAAAATAAAAGGGTAATTTTTTCACTGTGAAGTCCATGTTGAGTAGAAGCAAGATGTGTTTCACTTTTTTCTGGAGGGTCTCCAGGAAGATCCAACCTGGAATGTGGTAGCTGGCTCTGCAGGCAGAGTGGGTCAGGAATCGGGGGCGACGAGGGCCCCCACCTGACAGCGCTCTGCTGAGAAAGAGCTTGGGGGCCTGGGTCATGAATTTGCTCGGAGAAGGCAGAGGAGGGCATGCTGTGACCTTCCTTGGACTGGGCAGGTGTGTGTATGGCTGTCAGAACGAAAGCCCTCTGACCAGCTCATAGGCCCTGAACTGAGACAAGGCCACTGTCTCCTTTGTTCTGTGGATCGGTCAATGAGTGGCTTTAGGGCATGGCACTCATAACACCAAGAACCAAAATTTGTCCAAAGCCTCCTCTGACATGGGTCCTTTCGTCCTTGGGCCCAGGGCTATGGCGGAAAGACCCATTGTCCAAAAGACACTAAGCGAGGCAGATGCCAAGACATGTGTGGCAACCCCTGCTTCTGTCAGTGCGCTTTGCTTTACACGGCCGCATCTCGGTGGTCCCTGCTGATACCCCAGTGCCGCGCCTTTCGGGGCTCCCCAGTACTGTGGCGCTGTGCCTCACTTCCGGTGCAGTATACCCAGTGTTTCTCTCTTGCAGCTGAGAGCAATGATGGCTACCACATCATCCTGAAATGTGGACTCTGAGCAGGATTAGGACATGCACCTGCCTCCATCTCCCGGCCCGTGGACCCCCTTGGATGTAGAAATCGCCCCACTGTAATCTGCAGCCTCTTCAGGCAAGCTGAGGTCAGGAGGGCCCCTGCCCTCTATGAGAGCTGCAGACCGTGCACCAGCAGAAACCCACGGACACAGTCTGGCATGCAGAAAGCCAATGGCTCCTTTCCCTTCCTCTGGGCCTGCAGCTTTCCAGTGATTTCCTTGTTCTTTTTCACTGGTCCAACCCTGGCATTCTAGAGAGGCAGACAGTGGGGGCATCTTCTCTGAAACCTCTTGCCCTTTTGTTGGGGGCTCACTGAGTATCTCGTACCTCGGTGCCACCTTTATTGGTCCCTTCTGGCCACCCTCCCACCTCCGGACAAGGCTCTGCCTCCCTCTGCACCTTCCCCTCCTTTGGGAGCTGACTCCTGACTGGCGCTGTTGACTCCTTGGGAACTGTTTGCCCCATCCTCCCATTTTCACGTTTGCTTCCCTCCTCAGTGACCATGGTGAGCATCCGTGTTTTCTGCTCTTGGATGAACTGGTGGGAGAGGGGTTATTCTGGGTCTCCTTGCTTCCTAGGACCTGTTGCTGCAAAACCCGCAGATGTGCTCAGGGCTCTGCCTTGGCACGGCGGACACCACAGTGTCTCCAGGGCCCTTCTCACAGATGCTCGGTCTGAGGCCCTCTGCGGGTGGTGGGGGTGGGAATAGACGATTTTTCAGATACATCATTCACGTGAGTAGAAACGGGATGAAAACAAAATGATTCCCCTTGAGTTACAGGAGTCGAATTTTATTTTCTAAGCAATCAGGGGTAAAGAGAACTAGGAAATGAGCATTCCGTTATATTATCAGATGACCTTGACCATCATAATACCAGGCCCTCTTGGATGGACTTTAAAAAAAGTCTCATTTAGAGAAGACCTTGGTGCCCAGTTTCCTAGGGACATTGTATTTTCTGCGGGGTCTCCTTTTTTTCCATGTGCATGATGTATGTTTAGGGTTTTGCCTCTATTGGTATAATTGGGTCAGCTTTCTTAGTGGCCTGATGATGGGGAAATTTGAGTATCAGTAACTGTGGCAGACTCAGAAATTAGTCTTTGTCTTACCTCTGGTTCTGTACTGTGATCTATACTGACCCGGGGCTTTAGCCCTTTGCTAATTTAGGTTCATCTTCCAGACCGTGGTGAATCCTGTGACCACTTGCATAGGATTTCACAGCTTCTAAATGGAACTTTGTGGAATGTTAGTGGTAGACTTAAAGCTCATCAGACTGGGTAGACCTTGTTTTGTACACGAGGAAATTGAGGCCCAGAGAGGCATCACATAGTGAAAGGGTAATGATACGCATTTGTCATGTAAACCAGGACACTTCTGAGAGTGAAAGTTAATAATGACATTAGGATAGTAGCTGTGGTATTTCCACAAGTGAAGACGGGCTCCTGATTCCTTTCCCTTTAATAGGGGGGAAGGAGGGAATGGGTTTACTAATAGCTTTATTGAGATATGACTCACACACCATATAATCTACCCATTTATCGTGTACAGTTCTGTGGTTTTGAGTGCATTCATAGAACCACAGTCAATTCACAGAATTACAGCCAATCTGAGAACATTTTCATCACCCCCAAAAGAAACTCTATACTCTTTGTATATTCTTGCACTTTCCTTCCAATGCCTCCAAGCCCAAGACAACCATAAAATCTACTTCTAATAGATTGATTTATTCTGGGCACTTAGCATATATGGATACAATATGGTTTTTTGGGACACGCTTCTTTCACTTAGCATATTTTCTGAGCATGCACCTTCCTCCCACTGAAGTATCAGTACTTCTTCCCTTTTTACTGCTGTATAATATTTCATTATATGGAGAGACCACATTTGTTTATTCATCGGTTGATGGATATTTGGGTTATTTCAACTTTTTGGCTATTATGAATTGTGCTGCTATGAACATATTTGTACACGTTTTTGTGTGGGCATGTTTTCATTTCTTTTGGGCATAGACATAGGAGTGGAATTGTTAGGTCATAGAGTAAGTCTGTGTTTAACTTTTTGAGGAACTGTCCATCTGTTTCCCATAGCGACTGTACTGTTTTGCATTCCCATTAGCAGTGTATGAGGGTTTCACCCTCACCCATGCTTGCTATTATCTGTCTGTCTTTTTTTTTTTTTCCCCCTTTGGAGTCTGGGTCTCTTTCTATTACCCAGGAAGGAGTGCAGTGGCGTGATAATGGCTGGGCTCAGGCGGTCCTTTGGCCTCAGTCTCCTGAATAGCTGGGACTATAGGTGCGTGCCGTCATGCCCAGTTAATTTTTTGATTTATTGTAGAGATGCGGTCTCACCATATTACCAGACTGGTTTTGAACTCCTGGGCTCAGGCAGTCCTCTCACTGTGACCTCCCAAAGTGTGGGGATTACAGGCGTGAACCACTGTGCCTAGCTATTGTCTGTCTTGTTATTATAGAGCCCTAGTGGGTATGAAGTATCTTGTTGTGGTTTTGATTTGCATATCCCTGATGGCTAATGATAGTAAGCATCTTTTCATGTTCTTACTGGCTATGTGTACATCTTTGGAGAAATGTCTATTCAGATCCTTTGCTCATTTTTAATTGGGTTGTCTTTTTTTTTTTTTTAAGTTTTCTATTTTCTTTGAGTTGGAGTCTCACTGTCGCCCAGGCTGGAGTGCAGCGAGTGGCATGTTCATGGCCACTGTAGCCTTGACCTGCTGGGCTCAGGCAATCCTTCTGCCTCAGTCTTCCAAGTAGCTGGGACTACAGGCGTGTGCCACCACACCCGGCTAATTTTTTGGTTTATTGTAGAGATGAGGTCTCACCAAGTTGCCCAGGCTGGTCTCAAACCCCTGGTCTCAAGCAATCCTCTCACCTTGGCCTCCCAAAGTGCTGGGATTATAGACTTGAGCCACTGCGTCGGCCAAGTTTTCTTAACCACTAGAATATCAAGGATGAATTGTCTTGTTATTACCGACCTGTATGAATTCTTTGTATATTCCAGATGCAGGTCCTTTATCAGATAAAGGATCTATATAATTTTCTCCCATTCTGTGAATTGTCTTCACTTTCCAAGACTGAGATACCTATTTTTTTCTTTTGTTACTTGTGCTTTTGGTACCTCTTCCAAGGTCATTTGTTATCTATCTTTTCTTCTAAGAATGTTTATAGTTTTAGTTCTCATAATGGTCTTTGATTTATTTTGAGTTATTTTTTGTATATGGTGTGAGGTAGGAGCCCAGCTTCATTCTTTTCTTGTGAATACTCACCTGTGCCACTGCTGATTATTGCAAAGATTATTTCCCCTATGCAGTTGTCTTGGCACCCTTGCTAAATGTTCCTGATCCTTACTGGATCTTTTTTCCTGGAACATGCTGTTGTCATTGGGAAGCTTACCTTTTTTTTTTTAATTCAGTCTGTATTTAGTTCCATTTCTACAGCTGCCCTTGTATTCTGTGCATGCTATCTCTTTCTTTACCTGACTCAACATTACTGGGTTGTATCATTCTCTTACGTTCCGCAATCTTTCTTGGTGCATGTTCTAGTCCTCAGGGAATGTCAAGACCAATTATTTACTTTTTTGAATGATGAGGAAACTGACTCACAAAGAAGTGAAATAATTTTTTCAAGGTCACAAAGCCCATTAGTGGGAGGACCAGGACTAGACCTCTGGTCTTTTGACATCCAGATAACCATACCTGAGTGATGACACTACCCAGGCCAAGTAATGGCAGGATAAATTTAAATTCTTAAAAATCTAGGAGGCTAATACTTCTTAATTCTAAAAGAGGATCTCATAAAAGTCTGCTGTTAGTTGAGTCTTCCATTTTTCTGACACAGCCCCTGGCATGTGCTCTTTTCCCTTCTAATGGTTGTCGTTAAGTCCTGTAGTTTACAAAAGAATAGAAATACCAAAAAGGAGGATACATGGGAATTTGGTACCAAAACGTCGCAGCCATGTCGTTCAACAGCTTGTCCCTTTCCTGGGAGTCAGGCGAACTAAAGCGGTAGGTTTCATTTTTTTCTTTGATTAATGCACAGAAAAGCCACAGCACTTTTCACTCCTGTCCAGTGCCTTTCCTGTGAGCTCTGAGTCCAGAGATCTGGACCTGCCAGGCAGGGCAGCTCTTCCCAGGGCCCTCCCCCGGCTGCAGCAGCTTTTAAAAGTGAACCCCAGAGGGAAAGAAAACTGATGCACGTGCTCAGCTTGCCACCTTGAACCAGAAGCCCAAAGCTGCGCTCTGTACCCTCAGGTCACCATGTTTTTTGGCTGGGTATCTTGGCAAGGCTGTGAGCGACGTCCTCCTGTTTGCTAGGCGACCCCTTCTTAGTGACGAAACGGAGATTGCTGAATGGAGGAACAACAGGGTCTGCTGGGGGAAGGAGTGGTGAGCCTATGGAGGGGGCGGGATGGGGTGGGGGTGAGGCCCCGGCTTGGGGTCTTAAGCAGAGCTTGCCCTAGTGACCTCTTGCCCAGGCAGCCTCGGGCCCTCTGTTAACCTAGAGGGGGCTTTACCGGGAGTAGAGGGAGTAGACTGGAGCAGGCCAGGGTCACAAGTTTCCAAGCCCAGCATTGCTTCAGGGCGGCCTGAGTAACTGAAGATCTGAGAATCATTAACGAGTTGATGAAGTAAATGGAAAAGTCTGGGGCCGTTGTCAGTGGAGCCGAGGGAGAAAGCCCCTGGGCGCTCAGAGGATGGGGTGGGGTGGGGGTTGAGAGTTGGCACTGGTGCGGGAGGAGGGACGGGACCAAGAGTCAGGGTCCTAAGCCCTAGGCCTTTGCTCAACGTGCGTCCCTTTGCCTCCCTGGGTCTCTGCACCTCCCCTTCAAAACACAGCCTTGGAGACTGCAGTTTGTCCTGCCGTGTCCTGAATCTGAAGGGTGCCTGAGCTTTTGTTTCTCCCGCCATCATACCACAGGCAGACCACCTTCCTGTGTGCCTGTCCTGGTCGTGCCTGGGGCAGCCAGTGTTCCCGCAGTGCAAGGCTGCCTGCGTCTTGGGTCAGATCATCTCTGTTGTGTCTTTGGGAACCAGCTCATCTGTGGGGCCCCAAGTGATCCCCGGCCGCCCAACACCCACAGTGTTGGCCCTGTCTGGAGCTGCGACATAGACGTGCATGTGTGTGCTCATGGGTGCGCGTGGTCCCTCTCCTCGCTCCTGTGTTGGCTGCGAGCACAGCTGGGAACAGCGTCCGCTTGGCACTATGGAGCAAGCGCTGCCCCTGAGCACGGAGCTGCCTTTGCATCTGGGTACAAAGAGCGTCCTCCGAAGCCAGGTGGTTCTCATTCGATCTCATGTGATTTCTTCTGGGGAGAGCTTTGGGGGAAGCCCGCTGCCCCATTTAGGGGAAGGGAAGGAAGCGTGAGCAATGCTAGGAAGCGTGAGCAATGCCAGGCCAGGCCCCAAGGGCGAAGCCCCTGGTCCGTCTTCCCCACAACTGCCTTCCACCTCAGGTTGCATGCTGGGTGTCGTGTCACCCGTCGGTGGCCTGCAGGGCATGTCTGTACCCTCCTCTGATTGCCCTCCTTTCCTTCCCGTTGGCCCTTGGGGACAGGACCAGTGAGGTACTGGTCAGGCCACCCCAGGCCTCCTTCCTGGGACCCACACGGGGCAATCTGAGAGCTCCCACGCCCCCACTAATCCTCCAGACCTACTGCAAAGGCTCCTCGTGGCTTCCTGCCTCCCCGTCCCTGTGAGCCATAGCTAACAAATCTGAGTGGCAGCTCTGTGCCAATGACTCGGGACTGGACCTGCCGCTGCCCGACCATCTAGAGGCCTTCTCGAGACAATGTCCCTGGGAAGTGGCCTGATGCATGGGTTTGCTGCTCTGCGGGGCAGCTGATGGGATGAGGTGAGAGGGAGAGCCACGGCCCGGGCCTGGGCTGGCCAGTCCTGCCATGCCAGCAACCAAATCCAACCCCTCTTCCCGCCTCCCCATAAGGCCAGTGTGTGAGCCTGCCTTTGTGTCCTTCCTCTTGTGGGGTCCAGGGTGGGCTGCAGGGGACCAGCAGGGGGCAGGGAAAGTTTTCAGGCCTTCGCCAAAGAGAACAAGATAACCAGCCGTACTCCTCACCCCGCCCTAGCAATTTTCAGCATGTGCTGACCCAGGGGTCGGCAAATGGCAGGCCAGACCAGCCCACAGTTTCAAGGACAGGGAACGTCATCTTTGAACCCAATTAAGCAAAGTGCTATCCACCCCACCAAAAACAAAAAAAATCCATTCTTCTAATTAGTAGACCTGCATTACCAGAAAATGTGCTCAACTATTATATTTTGAATCTTATCATTTAGAAAATTATAAATAGGGGCCAGGTGCAGTGGCTCACTCCTGTAATCCCAGCACTTTGGGAGGCTGAGGTGGGCAGATTGCTTGAGCCCAGGAATTTGGGATCAGTATGGGTCACATGGGCCTGTCGTAGCCCCAGCTCCTGAGGGACCTCTTGGCTTCCCTAGGGCCTGCAAACAACCCCCCACACTGGTGTGTCCAGTCGCTCTTCTTGCTACGAAGCAGATCGTGCATGGTGGCCTCAGCCTAGTGGTTTCTCGAGCGGCTCCTTGGACCTCCGTGTGGGTTTCCTGGGCCCGGGTTTCTGGGTCTGCCCTGAGAGGGTGGAGGGCCTCACGGTGGGAGTCCCATGAGGGTGGGCCCAGTGTCTGGCTGCGGTCATCCTCCCCACCAGGGCCTGTCCAGGACTCCTCACTCTAACCTCCATGTGAGACAGTGGCTGCCGCAGTCCGGTCCCCCGCCATGCCGGCGACGGCAGTGGTGTTGCTAAGTGACCTCTCCTGTGGGCCGGGCCTCGGGCTCCACGCTTTTGCTCGGCGTCTCGTGTGGTCCTTCCTGCAGCTTGACAGGGAGCTTCCCTAGCCCAGTTTCGAGGTGAGGAAAACAGCAGTGAGAAGTCAGATGGGGTCCAGGGTCCTGCAGGATCTCAGGTTGCGCCAGGGTGAGCTTCCCAGCGCCCAGCGCGGACCCCACATCCAGACCACACGCTCAGGGACACGGATGGCAGCGCTGGCTTTGTCTTGAGGTTTCATGGCTGGGCGAGTGTGCTCTGCTGGTGAAACCTTTGTGGGACTTGGTTGTTGATGGCAGTTGCTAAGTTGGGCACCTCTCTCCCAGCCCTCCCATCGCAAGGTGAAAGCGTGGTTACTGTGTTCTCGAATGTTCATGTATTTAAAGTGATTTCTCTCCTAAGATGTCACCTCTCCACCTTTCTCCAGATTGGGTGATTCTTTCCTCCAGGTGGTGGGAGTATCTGTTGGGGTGGCGTGGCCCTCGGTTGGGAGTATCTCCTGGGGCAGGCATGACAGGTCCTGGGAGTGGGCGCTGAAGTTGTCATATGCCATATTTTTGTACCTGAAATAAAGCATATTTTGCACTTGTCACTGTACCGTTGTGCAGACGAGCGATCTGTATGTGGGGGTCTGTGCTTGGGTCAGAACACAAATAAAACTCCACGTTTGTAAGAAACCCCTGTGGCTCAGGCCTCTCCTTACTGTGTTTTGTTGTGTTTAAAATTGTAGTAAAATGTACAAAACATAAAATTTACCCTCTTAGCCATTTTTACGAGCATCGTTCAGTGGCATTATTGAGTGCATTCTCAGTGTTGTGCAACCATCACCATCGTCCATCTCTGGAACCAAAGCTGTGCCCATTAAACACAATGAGGGGGTCTCACCTCAGCCCCTGGTGACCACCATTCTGCTTTCTGCCTATGAATCTGACTACTCTCGCTGCCTCATGCAAGTGGAACCGGATATTTTTGTCCTTTTGTGACTGGCTTATTTCACTCAGTATACTGTCCGCAAGGTTCGCACATGATGTAGCACTTGTCAGACTTTCTTTCCTTTTTAGGGCTGAATAATACTCCATTGTGTGGCTAGACCACATTTTGTTTACCCATTCATCCATGGACACTTGGCCTGCTTCCGTGTTTTAGCTATTGTGAAGAATGCTGCTGTGAACATGAGTGTGGGCCCATGTCTCTGGGTCCCTGCTTTCAAATCGTTTGGGTCTACACCCAGAAGTGGGATCACTGGGTCATGTGGTGGTTCTAGTTTGAAAGTTCTGGGGCCCCTCCGTTCTGTTTTCTGCAGCAGTTGTGTCAATTGACGCTCCTACCAGCAGCGCACGGGGTTCTCGTTTTCTCCACATCCTTGCCAACACTTATTTTCTGGGGTCTTTTTGTTGGATGGCAGCCCTCCCAGCTGGAGGCCCTGGATCTTTGAAGCTGGATCAGTGCGGGTGAGCCGCGCCGCACACCATGGTTGGCACATGTGCCTGCCATTCCAGGCCCTCATTCCTCCTACGGAGGCCGGAGCTGCTGGCAGTGAGCCACCCACTGGCCTTCCCACACCAGCCCGTGCTCTCTGCCAGCCCCTGCCGTGCTTGGAAACCTCCCTATCCAGACCACACCTCTCCCAAGCTTGTCCGTGCCCGATGTTATTCCAACCAGGCATGTGCCCGCTGTGCCCACAGCTGGACTCCTCCGTGCCTTGCCTGCGTTCCCTCTGTCCTGCCGAGCCCCATGGACGGCGTCACCCTCCAACGCACTCTGGTGAAGCGCCCCTCTTTCAACTTCCCTGCAAATCCCTGCGAGAGGGGCGGAGGGTGTGCATGGGTGGGTCGGAATCCAGGATCCTCATGACTTTGAGCAAGGGGCCTAACTTCCCAGAACTCTGCCGTCTTCCCGTCAGGGAAACAGGAATACCACCTGCCTTGCAAGTCTGGAGGGCTGAAGGGAGGCCACGCACGTGTGGTAGCGAGCACAGAGTGGCACAGGACAAGGCTCCCAGGGGGCTGTGGGAGCAGCACAGCAGGGGCTTTGAGGTGGGAACAACGCGGGTGGGTCCCAGGAGGCCATTGTAGCTGAAGGAGAGTGACCCTGGGGGAGGTAGGAGTCCGCGGGATGGGGTCAGGTGACGCAGCGACCCTCAGGGTGTCCCACGTTACCCAGGATGTACCCACAAGAGTTTCACAAACCAATACTGGAACTCTTCCATTTCATTTTTTTTTTTTTTGAGTTGGAGTCTCACTCGGTCGCCAGACTGGAGTGCAGTGGCCACTCCCGGCCACCGCAGCCTCGACCTGCTGGGCTCCGGCGATCCTTCCGCCTCAGCCTCCCGAGTAGCTGGAATTACAGGCGCGTGCTACCACACCCAGCTCATTTTTGATTTATTGTAGAGATGAGGTCTCGCTTGCCCAGGTGGGTCTCAAACCCCGGGGCTCAGGCAATCCACTCACCTCAGCCTCCCAAAGGCGTGGGATTGCAGGTTGAGTCACCAAGCCCGGCCCATTTCATTTTTTATCAGTGAAGATCCTGATGGGATCCGTGCCCTGGTGGGCTGAGCCCTGCCCTTTGACTATACTGACACGGGGCCTTGCAGATTGTGTGTGTGCGGGGGTTCCCCTCTGTGTTGTAAGCGTGGTGGGAAGCGGCCTGGGAGATCCTCGGGCTGAGAGGGAACATGACGGCCGTCTTAGCCCATTTGAGCTACTATAACAGAATACCATCAACCAGATGGCTAATAAACAACAGAAGTGTGTTCTTCTCCATTTTGAAGGCTGAGAAGTCCAAGATCAAAATGCCAACAGATCCAGTGGCGGGTGCGGGCCCACCTTCTGGGAAGGAGCAAATAAGCTTCCTTGGGCCTCCTTCACAAGGGCACTAATCCTATTATGAGGGCTCCACCCTCACGGCCTAATGACCTCCCTAAGGCCCCTCCTCCTCACGCCAGCGTCTTGGAGGTTGGGCTTCAACACAGGAATTGAGGAGAGGGAGCACACACTTTCAGTCTACAACAACGGGATTGGGTTCCAGAGCCCAGAGCGAGGCTAGGGAGCTTGCCAGTCGTAGAGCCATTAAGGGCCAGGGCCTGGGGAGTTGCCCTGGCCTCCCTGCCTTTCTGGTTTAGCTGCTGGCTGCCCCATCTGCCTGCACAGCCTCTGACCCTGCAGGGAACCTAGACGCAGAGCAGGACACAAACAGCCGACGGAGCTTCCCAGTCACGAGGCCCAGGGCGCAGGGCCCCGCAGAGATGGCTCCTTCCATCAGTTTTGCAAGGGCACCAGGCAGGCCCCAGCAGGTGTGCACCCACTGAGACCAGACCGCTACCCCTCTCCCTCCCGGGGGCAGGGGAGGCAGAGCCATGCTGCGAGATGTTGATTTACAGCAAACATTCCCCAAGCCATGATGTGAGCTTCCCCAGGACCCTCATTTCAGGCAGCAAGGTGTAGCGCTGCGGGCCTCAAGCTGGAGGGCTGGTTCTGCACACGGCTGGGCTCCATGCCCAAAGCTTCTGACTCAACAGTCTGAGCCGGGGCCTGAAAATCTGTATTTCCTTTGTGTGTGTGTGTGTGTGTGTTGGGATCTCACTCTGCCACCTTGACTGGAGTGTAGCGGCGCAATTATGGCTCACTGCAGCCTCGACCACCTGGGCTCAGGGGATCCCTCTTTTCAGCCTTCTGAGTAGCTGGGACTACAGGCATGTGCCACCATGCCTGGCTAATTTTTTTGTTTTTATGGCGACAAGTTCTCACTATATTGCCCAGGCTGGTCTCAAACTCCTGGGCTCAAGCAGTCCTCTTGCCTTGGCCTCCCAGAGTGCTGGGATGACAGGCATGAGCCACCACGCCTGGCTGAGAATTTGTATTTCTAGAAAGTTCCATGCTGCCAGTCCAGACCACACTTTGGGACCCCCTGGTATAGTGGATGCCCAGCTTCAGCTTCTGCTTCCGGCTTTGAGACCTTGCACCAGGGCACTTTCCTGCGCTCTGTTTGCGCCATCCATAAAATTAGTCCATGAGGACTAACACTCATGCTGGCTTCATAGGCTTGCTCCACAGATTAAATGCGCTTAATTTACTTCAAGAATTTCGAAGCCGGGCTCGGTGGCTCAGCCTGTAATCCTGCGCCTTGGGAGGCTGAGGTGAGTGGATTGCCTGAGCCCGCGGGTTCGAGACCCGCCCGGGCAACTCGGCCGAGACCTCATCTCTACAATAAATCAAAAAATCAGCCGGGCGTGGTAGCGTGCGCCTGTAGTTCAGCTACTCGGACAGCTGAGGCGGAAGGATCGCCGGAGCCCGGCAGGTCGAGGCTGCAGTAGCCGGGAGCGGCCACTGCCCTCCAGTCTGGGCGACAGAGTGAGACTCCCACTCAAAAAAATAAAAAAGAATTTTGAGTGGCCCTGGCACAGAGCAAACCAGTGGGAGGCAGGAGGGTTTTAGTCATGGTCTGTGCTCGCTGGGTAGGGTCCTGGAGCACTGGAACCTCCAGCAGGGCTTATAGGACACTGCTGGGCCCCCACCCAGAGTCTTCCACTGAGTGGGAGGGTGGGGGTGGGGCTGAGGATATGCATTTCTTTCTCTCTATTTTTTTTTGAGTTGGAAGTCTCACTCTGTCGCTCAGGCCAGAGTGCAATGGCACGCTCACAGCCACTGCAGCCTCGACTTGCTGGACTCAGGCGAACTTTCCGCCTCAGCCTTCCAAGTAGCTGGAACCACAGGCATGTGCCACCAAGCTCCGCTGTTTTTTAAAAATTTATTATCGAGATGAGGTTCTTGCCAAGTTTCCCAGGCTGGTCTCAAACCCATGGGCTCAGTCAAGAGGGTGTGCATTTCTAGCAGGTTCCCGGGGTTGCTGTTGCCGATAACCTAGAGACACCAGCCTGCTTTCTTGAAGGGGTGAGTCACCCACGACCCAGAGCAGAGTGGGTGTCAACTAAGGAGGGGTGGGGGGAAAGGGGGCTAGAGAATGTCAGGGTCAGTGGGCACGGAGGTCACCCTGAGCCTGAGGAGCTGGGCCATGGCTGTGGAGGGAAAGCTGGTTTGAGCTGTGAAACCCGTTGGTGCGTCCGCCGGGAGGCAGAGGGGCCTCCTGGACGTGGGTGTGGAGGCCACTAGCTCTCCACCCCCACTGTCCGCTCTGGCCTGGGGGCAGCAGTCACGCATACTTCTCCTGAGTCCTGGGAAGTCTTGGGCTGCAGAGGCTCCTACATGACTGACTGTGGGAGTCCCTGAGGAAGGCCAAAGGAAGCCACTGGTGGGAAGGACAGGAGGTCACCCATGGTTTGGGCCTCTGCCCATAGGCTGGAGATTCCAGCAGGACTGTGTCACACAGGACGGGCCCTGAGAGGCTGACTCACAAGGACCAGAGGCTCAGGAGCCTGAGGGAATCAGTCCCTGCAGGTGGGAGGGTGGGAGTAAACCAGGCTGTGTGGCTCTGGGGAATCCTTGCAGCCTGTCCCGGCTGAGCCTGGGCTTCCCCTGGTCCTCGCACCAGGACGGGCGGCACCGGGCTGCCAGGCTGCAGACACAGCCCTGGGACTCGGCGTGGACAGCATTCCTCGGACCTGCCAGGGTGACCCAGCCCCCGGGGGAGGTCAGGACTGGACGGTCCAGCCTCTGACGAGCACACTGTTGGCACCCCCGGCCTGCCCGTGCCCTCCCTGGCCCCGTGTCTCGCTGGGCCAGAGCCCGGTGTTTCGCTGGGCCAGAGCCCGGTGGCCGGGAGGCTTCCAGAGCTTGGTCGGGTTGGATATTAACCCACCTTGATTGGGCAGATCAATATTTAAACTCAATTACCAGGGAAAGGGGTTATCTGGAGAGGGCTTATCGGCAGGAGCAGCTATTGGAATATCTGATAAGCCCAGAGGTTGACACGAATGGGGGAGGGGCTGGCCCAAAGAGTCCAGAGAGTAGAAGGGAGAACGGAGGGAAATCCACCGACTTCCCTTCACCCTCCCTTCCTCCTTCACTCCCTTTCTTTCTCTTCCTTCCTTCAGGTGTGGGCCTGGCTCTCTCCCGATTCCAACGGGTCACAGAGCGTGTCAGGCCCTCTGCTCTTTCTCTGGGTCTTCCTCGGTGCCTGCAAACATCCATCCGTCTGCCTCTCCCACTGGGTGGAGCTTCTAAGGGACGGAGATTGGTCTGCCTGATAGCTGTGGCTCTGGAATGCAGAGCCAGGCCTGGCAGGGGAGAAGTCTGCCGGGAGTGTGTGTGGAATGAGTAAGTGACAGCAAGCAGGTCGTGGGGGGAGGTGATCCCCAAAGGCCACAGTGAAGGAGAGTCTGGACCGGCAAGGGGCGAGCTGATGTGCCTCGATGGGACTTCAGATCCGCGTGTCAGCTTGGGCCAGGGGGAATTGGGACGCTGGACGGTGGACTTGGATGGGGCCGTAGGGCCAGGGAAGACTTCCAAGCCTGGGGCAGAGGGAGGCTGGTGAGTCAGCCTGCAGAGGGCCTGGGTGGGGCTTCCCCAGGCAGGTGCCTGCACTGTGCCTTGTAGGCACCGGAAGGGAAGCAGAATATACCACCGCAAGGAGGGGTTTTTGTTTTCTCCTGAACTCCCTCTACACCTGAAAGCTGAGCCTCCCAAGAGAATTCCCTGGGGGCTTCAAAGCCAGGGAGACTCACTCCTATCACCAGAGGGGAGAAGTCAAGGAGTCAGCACTGGCACCGGGATCAGAGATCGCCTAAACAGACATTGCCACAAAACTGTCCCATCTGCCATCTCCTCTCCCAGGGGCCCATTTCTTTTTCCTAGGGGAATTTGTTTTCCCAGGACTGCCGTTCTCCTCCCCTTCCCCTATTAAGATGGTCTACGCATTCAAAATTCTCACCACCTCCTCGAGTCACATTTTTATTTGTTTTTTAGAACTTTTCTCTCCTTCCTTTTTTTTCCTTCCTTGAGTCAGAGTCTCACTCGGTCACCCAGGCTCGAGTACAGTGGCACAGTCAGGGCTCACTGAAGCCTCCAACGCCTGGGCTAAAGCAAGCCTCCAGCCTCAGCCTCCCAAGTAGCTGGGGAGGCATGCACCACCATGCCTGGCTAATTTTTTTTTTTTTTTTTGAGTTGGAGTCTCATTCTGTTCCCCAGGCTGGAGTGCAGTGGCATGATCACAGCTACCACAGCCACCACCTGCTGGGCTCAGGTGATTTTCTGCCTCAGCCCTCCAAGTAGCTGGGCCCACAGGCGAGAGCCACCACACCTGGCTAATTCTTTGATTTATTATAGATGGGTCTTGCCATGTCGCCCAGGCAGGGCTCCAGCTCCTAGGCTCAGGGAATCCTCCTCCCTCGGCCTCCCAAAGTGCTGGGATTATAGGCATGAGCCACCATGTTTTTGTAGAGACGAGGTCTCCTTATGTGGCCCAGGATGACCTCAAACGTCTGGGCTCAAGCAACCCTCTCGCCTCATCACAGGCCTGAGCGACCGTGGCCGCCCAGCCTCTTCCTCCCCTCCTGTCCCCTCCACTCCCCTCTCCTCCCCTTCCTCTCTCACCCAGGCTGCAATGCAGCAGATCATGGCTCATACCTCACTGCAGCCTCAGTCACATTTTTCTATGTACGCCCACATAGGTATGTGAATAAAAATTCATCTTGTCTCTCACAAACCCGTCTTTTGTCAGGTTAATTCACAGGTCCCCAGTCACAGAACATAAGAGGATAGAGGAATCATTTATCTGCCATATAATCTCATGCAGCACTCACAGCACCTTTGGGGGCAAAGTCTCCACTTTGCCCGTGAGGATACTAAGGTGCAGAGAGACTGGGTAGCTTACTCAAAGACACACAGCTGGTCAGGGCGGAGCCACGCTTCTGACCTGGGTCTGTCAGCTCCAACGACTGCCGTCTTTCCACTGAGTCACGTGGCTCTGGTGGGGCTGATGGCATCGTGGGTGAGGTGCTGCCCTGAGCTGGGAAAGTGGAGGCCAGGGTGTCTGGGCAGGTTGGGAGATGCCCCTCCCCTCTTCTGCAGACTCTCAGGGAGGGATGCTTTGGGGACAGGCTATCAACAGGCTGCTCTCCACCCGACCCTGTCCCAACTGTGCCCTTGGGGTCTGTGCAAAGGGATGAACTAGAACCACCTCCTCCTTCCCAGCACCAGCTCGCCTCCTGGGACAGAGAGGATGGCGGTGTATGTGGCCGGGGCAGTCACTGGCTTGGCGACCCTTCGGCTCGGAGCCCAGCCCCTGCCAGGGGCCCCGGGTCCCCAACCTGCTTATGGTCCCTGAAGGGGCCTCTTCCCCACAACTGCAAATGTCCCCCTGCTGGCCCTGCCGCTGCCCTCTGGAACGTAGGCCCTGGGAGAGGAAGCCCATCCCTGGTTACCTATGGGTGAGCTCCAGGGTTCCGCCCCAGCACCCACCTCCCCAGGTGCCCGCTGCTCACCCAGAGCCTGCCTTCCTGCTGGCGTCCTGGTCTTCTGTGGCTGACTGATGTTGACTGATGAACTTGGGAGGCCAATTTGGTGCCTCGCCTCCTTGCAGCTGCCTTCTGGGTATCCCTTCTAGTCTTTCTTCCCTCTTGGAAGGAAAGAGGAACTCTGAGCTCAAGTCAACCTGGGAGGGGGCCCTGGCTGGGACACCCATAGGCTGCTCCCTATTTAATCTCCCTAAATCTCAAGTGCCTTAAAAAAAGGGGGGCAGGCTATGAATACCTACTCCAGACGAGTGTTGTGAAGGTGAATCAATGTACAAAACTCCAAATAAATCGATTCTGAGGGTTTTCATCTGGCTGCCTGGAGCCTTTGGACCTGGAGTTCCCCATCACGGCAACTGTCACTCTCTGGGCAACCATCGCTCCAAGGAAGGAAGGACAGGCTTGCTGGAAGTGACCTTCAGGGTGACCTTCATTTTTTCCCTGGGGTTGTAAGAGCTCCCGGCTGAGTAGCAGAGGGAGAGGAGGGAAACCCTGTCCTTCCCCTGTGAGGAGGTCTGCAGGCAGCCCTCCCTTCAACCTGATGCCTGGGGCCTTCCAGCCAGGCTGACTTGTCCATTTCAAAGCTTGTGCTCCCTCAGGCCTGAAGGGAAGGGCGTCCATGGTTTGAAAGCAACCTGACTTTAGGAAAGGGGGCGGCAGGGCCTGGGCAGAACAGTGTGTTCTAAGTAGTGTTTGGGCACCGCTTTATTTGTTGCTAGTGACTGAAGGTTGGAAGACTGGGTCTGTGAACCAACTAAATGTCTGTAAAGTATTCAGAAGATGGCATTACCAAGGAGACTCCCCAAACACAAAGCAGCACCACTATGGTAATCATTGTTAGAAAAAGATTTAAAGTTGGACATATCCTGAGAAAACTAGGTTAAAATACGCTCTTCTCACATCAGGACCGTATTAGATAAATAATGCCAGATGCTAGGAAATCAAGTCCCCAGATGTCCGTGGTTTAGCACAATAAAGGTTTATTTTTCCTTCAAGTCTCAGGTCAACGTGGGCTGCCAGGGCTGCATTCCACGTGGTCATTCAGGGACCCAGGTTCCTTCCACCTAGTGGTTCTGCTGTTTTCTAGGGCCTCAGCGTCTTCGCATCCTCCAGAGACAAAGGAGAACCTGGTGGATGGAAGGACAGGTCGAGGCCAGGCATGGAAGGGGCACACGCTCTTCTGCACGCATGGCGTTTGGGCACCACAGAGACTGGTCTCCACCCACCAGCCTGACTGGATGGCTGGGAAGAGCTTAGGTCCAGCCTTCGATGGCATTTAAGACATAAATAAGTATAACCCACCAGAATGAGTAGAGAAATAAATTGCTGATGCATAGGGTGTTCCCTCTGTGCCAGCCTCTGTCCTGAGCTTGTAGATGCCAATGTTCACCGCAGCCCTGTCTAGGCGTTGCATCAGACCTACTTTCAGAAGCGGGAAACTGAAGCCAGGAGAGATTCAGTAAATTTCTCAAGAAGAGCTGACCCCAAGTTTTCTGACTCAAGCCTATGCACTAAACCACCAGTTGATTCTGTCCTTAGAGAGACACAAGCTGGCAAAGAAAGGTCAAAAGTGTGGCTGGGCATGGTGCCTCACACCTGTAATCCAAGCATTTTAAGAGACCAAGGTGGGAGAATTGCTTGAGCCCAGGAGTTTGAGATCAGCATGGGCAGCATAGCTAAACTTCGTCTCCACAAAAAAATTTAAAAAATTAGCCAGCTGTGGTGACCCACACCTATGGTCCCAGCTATTTGGGAGACTGAGGCTGAAGGATTTCCTGAGCCCAGGAGGTTGAGGCTGCAGTGAGCTGTGATCATGCCATTGTACTCCAGGCCAGTTGGCAGAGTAAGACCCCCGGCTCAAAAAACAAACAAACAAACACAAAAACTAGCCAGGTGTGGTGGCGTGCACCTATAGTTCCAGCTACGTGGAAGACCGAGGCGGAAGGATCGCCTGAGCCTGGTAGGTCGATGCTGCGGTGGTTGTGAGTGTGCTACCACACTCCAGCCTGGGTGACAAGAGTGAGACTCCAACTCAAAAATAAAATAAATAAAATAAAATAACATCAAGAAAGAAAGAAGAAGAAAGAAAGAAAGAGGGGAGGGGGGATGGGACTGGCCATTGAGGGAAACTGCTAGGGGAGGGAGGGGCGTATCTCATCAACAAGGGTAACTGCATAATCAATGTTTGTATACCTAACCCTGAATTGTACCCCACATCTTTATAATAAAATAATAATTATAATAATGAAAGAAAGTAAGAAAGAAAGGAAGGAAAGAAGGAAGGAAGGGTCAAAAGTGGGCTGATCTTTAGGGATCCTGCATTAATGTTCATTCTTTTAAGCCAACGGTCACTCTGAGCCTGCAGTGTGGTGTGCCAGGCAGTGCTGTGAGGGCTGGTGCAGGGTGACTGCTCACCACCCCTGCCCAGTGTGTCAATCGGGGGAGACCTAACAGTTAAGAGGGGCTGAATATAGTCTCCCACCTCCTCCAGACTCTTCTGATGGGCTCTCCTTGCCTGGGCAAACCGAGTGTACACAGGTGCCTTTAAGAAAAAAGTGTGTTGTTATTGGAAAGACAAAACTGGCCTGCAGGTTTCCAAAGCCCCACCACTGGTGTTTGTATACACAACAGAGCCGGGGCCTGGGGACAGCCAGGGGCTGGGCCGGGCACACAGAGGCCCACTGTCAGGTGGGGCTGAGGCCCTGTGGCCCACTGTCAGGTGGGGCTGAGGCCCTGTCCTTTCGGTCTCGAGTCTCTGGCACAGAAGCTGATGGAGGCTGGGCGGAAGGACACGGCTTCCGCATGACACAGCTGTGGCGTCGCGGCTGAATTCTGGCCAGACCCCAGGTAATAGGCCTCCAGCCGGCGCGACGAGGAACCCTGGAAGCCACCCAGGCTGGTGGTCTTCTCTTTTGCCCTCTAAACTTTCATGAAAGGAAACGGTAGGAACAGCACATTCAACACCAAGATCTGTTCTGAGGGGCCCTATGGAGTGGGGCAGGGCTCTGGGGATCCAGGGCTGCAGGGGCAGGTATGGAAGCTCTGAGCTGGTCTGACCTCTTCTGTTGCTGCTGCTGCTGTGAAAGTTGAGGCCCGCAGAGAGGAAGCCACGTGTCTCAGGGTTCCTGGTGACCTGGTGGCCTGTCCAGGCGGAGAAGGAAGCAGGGACCCATGTCACCAGCTGTGCAGGAAAAACAAACAATTTTCCCTGTAGTATGCTTAACACTTTGCTTCCCACAGCAACCAGTTCCCCCACTCTCTGGACACCAACTGGGCTGTACAATTCGACGCCGATACATCTGCCTAGAGCAGATGTACAATTCGATGCCGACACATCTGCCTACAGGGGGAGGGCTCGGTCCCACGAGACAGTCCCTGCTTCAGATGCCCACTGCAAGCACTGGGTACCCAGGTGACCCACACCACTGGCCAACTTGGTTGCAAATCAGTGGCGCATGGCTCACAGAACTCAGGGGAACTTATATTTATCCGTTTCTTATGTTAATCAAGGGTGTGATAAAGGGTGCTGCTGAACAGCCAGATGAAAAGGTATCCAGAGCAAGGTCTGGAAAAGTCCCAAGCCCAGGTGCTTCTGGCTCCGAGGAGCTGGTGTTCCCCAACCTGGAAGCTCCCTGCGCCTTGTCCTCTAGGGATATCTATGGAGGCTTCATTGCACGGCATGATGGATTATTAACTCAATCTCAGGTTTCTCTTCCCTCCCCGAGAATGGTGGTGGGGTTGAAAACTCCAAGTTTCTCATCAGGGCTCGGTCTTTCTGGTGACCAGCCCCATCCAAGATTCCTCCAAGAGTTGCCTCATTAGAACAAAGGATGCACCTATCACACAGGAAGTTTCAAGGGCTTTAAGAGGTCTGTGTTGGGCCTGGGCGTGGTGGCTCATGCCTATAATCCCAGCACTTTGGGAGGCCGAGGTGAGAGGATTGCCTCAGCCTCTGGGTTCGAGATCAGCCTGGGCAACTTGGCGAGACCTCATCTCTACAATAATAAATAAAAAAATTAGCCAGGCATGGCGGCATGTGCCTGTAGTTTCAGCTACTTGGAAGGCTGAGGCAGAAGGATCACCTGAACCCAGAAAGTTGAGGCTGCGGTGGCCATGAGCATGCCCCGGCCCTCTAGCCTGGGTGACAGAGTGAGAATTTGACTCAAAAAAAAAAAAAAAAGGAAGTTGGACTCTTCCCTAACACTGTATAAAAAAATGAACCCGGCTGGGCTCGGTGGCTCAGCCTATAATCCCAGCACTTTGGAAGGCCGAGATGAGTGGATTGCCTGAGCCTGCAGGCTCGAGACCTGCCTGGGCAACTTGGCGAGACCTCTTCTCTACAATAAATCAAAAACTAGCCGGGCGTGGTAGCTCGCGCCTGTAGTTCCGGCTACTTGGAAGGCTGAGGCGAAAGGATCACCAGAGCCCAGCAGGTCGAGCCTGTGGTGACCGGGAGTGTGCCACTACACTCCAGTCTGGGTGACAGAGTGAGACTCCAACTCAAAAAAAACCAGAAAAACAGAACTGTGTTGGGAAAAGGGGTCAGAGACCAATTACCGGGACAAAAAATGCTAGCTCCTCCATAGCTATGGAACTATGGAATTACAAGAGTTTTAGGAGCACTGGGAGGTCATCAAGAACAGTGGATGACTGACATTTATTGAGGTGTTGGGGGGATCAGGAATTGCTCAGTGCCCCCCAGTGAGGACCCGCCGGGGCTGAGACCAGAGGTAGCCAGGGACTCCGGAGACAAAGCCTCGCCAGTGTTCTAGATGCAGGCCTCAGCAAAGAGGTTCCCATAACCAGCACGTGAAAGTGCCACACAGATGGGTCTCAGACAGGACAGTGATGGACAGAGCCAGAGGGAAGACAAAGCTTGACGGGACAGCCCCCGAAGCTGGTATCCAAGGACCTGGAGGTGGTCACAAGGAAAGACAAGGGCGTGACCAGCCTGCATGTCACGAGAGCTGGGGGGAGGAAGGGAGAGCGGGGTGGGGGTGGGGGCTTCGAGGCTGGCAGGGAATCTAGGGGACAAAAGTGCTCTATTTCTGGACCTGGGTGGTGACTTCATAGGTGTTCGCTTTGTGATAAGTCACTGAGCTATGTGTCTGTTTTTGTGTATTCCATTTCGCAATAAAAGATAGGTTTACAAAGAGAAAGAACGCTCAGTAAATGAAATACGTCACTCTGCAAATAAAGGCCCTGCCCCTGGAAGGTCACGAGCTGGGTGGACAGCTCCTGAGGGCCCGGGGCTCTTCTGCACGTCTCCCTTTCACCCACCCGCCTGTCTCTCGCTCTCGGCATCTTCCTCAAACTGGTGCTGACAGTGCTTGGTCACGGGCCCCCACACCTGGTGCTGGCATGAACAGGCAGTGCGGCACCCTACCCCCCAACCCCAGTGCCCGCCTCTAACACACACCTGAGCGGTCATGCCAGGCAGGGGCTGGCGTGGTCTCTCCATTGTCCTTCCCCATTGAAACTGCTCTGGCTGAGAGCTTGGAAAAATGAGGCTCCACAATAGATGGGCTCAGAAGCAGGTCTTGGCCTTCTCCGCCTCATGCCAGCCTGCACAAAGGAAGCCCAGCCCTTAGGCGCCGGCGCTCGACTGCCTACCCACGTTTCAGCCCACCTGGGCCCGCTGGTCTATGGAGGGACTCGGGCAGATCAGTCTCCAACCACTTCTCTGAGTTCAGCTTCTGAGTCCATTGAATAAGAATAATTGCACCTGCCAAGGACGGTTGCTTGGTTTCAACACGCTGACCTGTGAACAGCGTAAGACACCACGCTTGCGTGGGAAGGACCCCATCATGCGACTTCCTGACCAGGGATGCCCTCCCTTTCTGCAGGCCTCAGAGGAGTGTCCAGCCCCACCCTGGCTGTGCCACTTTCTGGCTTCCCAACCTGCAATCCCCTCTTCTGTGGCAGCGAGCCCTCCTGGGCCCCTCTGAACCCAGTGGGGCATAACACCCTATCCCCATTTCCATAGCCCCTCATGTGCCCCAGCAGTGGTGCTCCACCTTCCCCTGTGCCCACACTGGGCAGGAGCCCTGGCGCACAGGGACTTGTCTTATTCAGCTCAGGGTTCCACGTGCTCCTGCCCTGGCCCTGGGCCCGGACGCAGCGGGAACCCATGGTCCTCCATAAGGAAATCCTGGAGGCCCAGTGAGTTGAGGGCAGCTGCCAGCTCTCCAGAGCAGTCCCAGCTCTCAGTCGACGTCTTTGGTTCTGTCGATTAATCTGGATGCTGCTTGCTGCGAACAGTAGTGACCTTGCAGAGGTCAGATCCAGTGCTGTAAATCGAGCACTGGTTTAAATATGCCAGGGGAGTCGCTCTTTGTTTTATTTACTTATTTATATTGAAAAAATGTCGTTTATTTAGAAAGTACATGAGAGAGAGAGAGAGAGAAGAAAGAGAAGATTCACCTCCCCAAGGGAGGGGAGGGTGCCAAAGTGAAGAAAACATGGCGGCCACAGCTCCAAGGGCACACGGCCAGACCATAGCTTAGCAGGGGCAATGGCCGGAGTCACCCTTTAAGGAAAATCTGTGGTGAGTTCGTTCTTTGGGAGAGTGAAAGCCTCCTTTGTAATGCAACAAAGCCCACCAAAAAATTTTTTTGGTTCTTATATAAATTCAGATTTTGGGCTTTGGGAGGGCTGGGGTTCTCTGGGAGCAGCAATTAGAATGCAGGACGTTTAATAAGGGGCGCTGTTGTGAGGCCCCCTTGGAATGGGGGGGAGGAGAGGAAGCAGGATGGGTGGGGGAGAAGGTGGGCTTCCAGACGGCCTCCCTGGAGGCCTCAGCAGGCTCCACCCAGAGCTGCAAGCTGAGCTCACCCTTCAGAGGTGTCTTCATATGGGGTGAGGTGGCCAGACCCTGAGATCGTCTGCCAGTCTGTCCCCGGATGCAGGCCCCAAGGAAGCGGCATGACCTTGAACGAGGCAGTCCTTGCAGGGACAGCCGAGGGCTGACTGCAGCAGCCCTCACCCGGCAGCTGGGGGTGCAAGTCCTTCACCCCACTAGCAACCGCTCTGTCGTGTGCAAAGTTCTCACGGAAAAAGAAGGGAACTGCCGCTTCCTGAGGGCCTGCTATGTGCTAGGCCCTGCCCAGGTGCTTTATATCCGTTCTCCCAGAAAGCCCTCACAATGGCTTTGCCAAGTGGGTGTTATTATACCCATTTTCCAGATGGGAAAGCCGAGGAGAAGGAAGGTAACTTATCAGAGGAGCACCCGGTCGTTCCCACCCTCCTGCCGCTGGGCTCTCCTCTCCCTACCTTGCTCTGGCACTGGCTTCAGGTCTTCAGGCCTGCGGATGTCCAGAGACTGTGTCCCTCAGGGCCATGGACACGCCTCCCCACTAGTCAGCTCTGACGCTCTCCTGCTGATTGGGAAGTGGCGTGACAACCAATTCCCAAGCAGGACTGGGGACAAGGACGGGCAGAGTCGGGCTTCCTTGAAACCTGCCCCAGCGCAGACCTCAAGGTCGGTGATGCACGGACCTGTGAGGACATTCATTCACAGACACTGGGCATGGCCTGTGTGCCAGGAGCAGTGCTTGGCCCAGGAGCCCAGGCATAAGCTAGATGCCATCCCTGGCTCAAGGAGATCCTGGCTGGTGGAAGAAAATGACAGAAAACAAACAACCGCAAGACACTGCAACAGAGCTTCTGAGAAGGAAAACAGCGGCGGTCTGCCCAAAGTCTCACGATGTGGGCCCAGGCTGGGGCATGTTGTGATTGGTGCCCATGAACCACCTTGCAGAGCAGACGTCTTCACGTCCATTTTTGCCAAGGAGCTGACAAAGTTCTAAGGCTTGCTGGCGGTCACAAATCATGGAGGGTCAGGATTGGAACACAGGTCTGTCTGACTTGCTTTCCTTCTTCCTGGCTTTGAACCTTGATCCTTTTTTTTTTTTTTTTGAGTTGGAGTCTCACTCTGTCGCTCAGGCTGGAGGGCAGCGGCATGCTCCCGCCTACCGTAGCCTCGACCTGCTGGGCTCAGGCGATCTTTCCACCTCAGCCTTCCAAGTAACTGGAACCACAGACCCGGCTTACTTTTTGATTTATTGTAAAGACGAGGTCTCACCAAGTTGCCCAGGCTGGTGTTGAACCCCCGGGTTCAGGCAATCCTCTCGCCTTGGCCTCCCAAAGTGCTGGGATTACAGGCTTGAGCCACTGCGCCTGGCTGGACCTTGATTCTTCTCTGAGGACCCTCTAAAGTGCTTTATGCCGACGGCCACAGTGGTGGGCTCCACATGCATTGAGGAAAGTGCTTGCCTATAGCTGACCTTGGCTATGACCTTAGGGAAGACCAGAGATCTGGTGTTTTGGGGGCAGGGTGTGGTTGGGGAAGAAGGGCAGTCCCGGCAAGGTGTCGGGGCGGGGGAATGGTAAGGAGGCCACAGCTGAGAGGTCCAGTCTCCATGGCTGAGCTCACTCTGGCCTTTAATCAAAGGCACTTCTTCCTGGGAAGCTGGCACATCACATCGGACCGGGGGCAGGAGGGCCCATGTGACCTCCTCCAGACAAGGGAACAGGCACCTTTCAAAGGAGGAAGCGAGGGCCCCTAGCACCCGCTTCCTGGTGGCAGCTTCAGAATAGCAACTCGCGTTTCCCGTGGCTCCCAGAGCTCACTCCTCAGAGCCATCTTCCCACCGCAGCCAGGAGCGTCTCCCAGCGACATCCTTCCTTGGGCAGTTCTCTGCTGCCCCACATGCCATCCGTCAACGCCTTCTCCTCCTTCCAGTCCCTGGACCGGGATGAAGTGTTCTTGGTCAATGCCGGTCCGGCTCTCGCCGCTTCACGCTTTGCACCCTGTCTTAGGCGGTTGGCTCCCACGGCAGGGAGCAGAGACACACGCAGGGCAGCTCGAGCAAGGGTCTCCCCACGCAGAGAGGGACCTGGGCAGCACGAGGTGCCAGCTGCTAGGTAGGCCTGGGAAACGGTGATGGAGACTTGCTGCCCTGGCCTTGTGCAGCTGACCTTCCAGAAGAACTTGGAGCTGGGGACAGGAGAAGGGTCAAACTGGGTCTGGGGCCTCTTTTCAGGGGCATTTCCTGCAGCCCCATCCAGCCACCTCCCTCTCCCCTGCCCCCTCGGGCTTCCGCAAGGTTGACAGCTCCACTGGCGGCTTGCTCCCTTCACCCACCAGCCTCCTGCCTCCCATGCACCTGCGGGACGCCCCTGCCCTGACCTAGCAGCCTCAGTTCCTGTTCTTCCATCCCAGTATGTTTCCAGCTGCCATCAGCGGGTCAGGTAACAGGGGAGGGACAGCCCTCAGTTCTTGAGGCTCTAGACAGTGGCCCATGCTCCCCCAACTCCCACCCCTGCCCCGGGAACTAGCCACTGTGCATGCGCCTCTGCCTCAGTTTTCCCTCTGTCAGTTCGCGATGCGGCATTCCGGAGCCCGGAGTGCAGAACTAGAGGCACCCGCCATCAACTCACAGATCCGACTGAGAGGCTATCCCCTCCTCCCGGGAGTCGCTGTCTAAAGCGGCACACGGGCCTTGGAAACAAAACGCGACGGGGAGTTGCAGGGGTGAGGGGGCTGCTCGGGCGGTAAGCCCGCAACCCGCCTTGAGGGTCTGGGGGTGACTTCCAGAGAAGAGGCTGGAGGTCAGTGGGGTTTTATGACTTACCGGGTGGATGCATACGTTCGTGGCGTTTTCACTTGCCCATTGCCTGATGGTGGACTGGTCACAGTTCATCACATTTGCCAGTTCTGGGGTTGACGGACGTGGCCCATCGTGGACTGAAGCGTTTAAACGGTCTTCATCAAAGCCAAACGGTTTTCCTGAATGTGGAGAATCACTCAGGTCAAAGGGGCCCTCTTTGAAATGACAGAACCGTTTTCTTGCCATGCCGCTTCTGATGGCATTCTCTCCCCACCCAGCACAAATGTTTCCAGCCACCGCCACTGCCTTTCCCCCTCTGTTAAACTCAAACAGCAGAGTATGTCGGAAGGGCTTGGGTGGTTTATTTTTCCGCTTGACACTCCATCTTCTTTAGCCGACAAACAGCACTCACTTCAAATCTGCAAAATGCAAGGCGCATTCACAAGCGCCACGTTGTCACCCCAGATGGCAATGACCCTCAATACACAGATGCCCAACACCACGGTGTTGCCATGCCAAAAAAAAAAAAAAACCCGCTACTAACTCATGCATCTGCCTAATATTTTCCTCCCATTTTCCTGTAACTTCTTTTCGGTGAATGTGTGGGACACCACTCAGGATCAGGTATACAAGTGGTCCTCGTACAGGCAAGGTTTGGGCCTCCCTTTGTCCCCACTTGGCCTGGTTTGGGATCTGGCGCCCTTATTGATGTTGCGCCCCTCCATGTAACTTTTTTTCGGGAAATAACGCCGAAGTCACAGAACGGCTGCAAAAATAGCACACAAAATTCCCAACATGACTCACTCAGATTCCTTAAGAGTTTGCTGTCTTAGTCTCTCCCTCCTCCTCCTCTCTTCTCTCTTTCTCTTTCCCCCTCCCTCTCCCCTCCCCTCCCTCCCTCCCTAGGTTCTTCCTTCCTGCCTTCTATCCTTTTTACAGGCCTCACGCTGTCACCCAGGGCTAGAGTGCAGGGTCACGATCACGGCTTGCTGCAGCCTTGAACTCTTGGGCTAAAGAGATCCACCCTCCTCAGAATCCTGAGCAGCGGGGACTGCAGATGGGCACCCCCACACCTGGCTCTCATTTTCTTAATAACTTTCTTGTGAAACGTTCCAGAGTCAGTTACAGACACGAGGCTCTCTGTCCTCTGAACCTTTCAAGAGTGTTTCCTAAAGACTAGGGCATTCCTTCACGTAACCACAGCACCACGATCCATGTTAGGAAATTGCTATAACAGTGTTAGCCAGTTTGGATTCCATTTTGTGGGCCTCATCTGGTCAGACCCCGGAGGCCGTCCTGGGGCACAGAGTGGCCAGTGAGCAGGGAAGACCGGATGCCCTCTGTGCTGGCAGCAGCCCAGGAAGAGTAGGAGACAGGAGATTGCAGGGTAAGGCCACCTCAAAGACCTGGGGCTAAGTCGAGGGTTGAACTTGACCCCAAAGCACGGGGAGCTGGCAGATTTGCTGGCTGGCCAGGCTCGGGCTTGTCCCTCTTGGGTCCTGTGTGAGGCCCTGGCCTCGAGCCCATGATCCAGTCGGCCGAGGGCCCTCAGTCCATGGGAGAAAGACCGAGTTGCTCTGCTCAGTGAGAAGTTCAGAAGAACAGAATGTACTTGCTGTGCCCAGGGAACAGGGAGTGGAAGGGCAAGGGAGGGAATGGACAGCGTCATTGAGAGCGAGTGTCTGGCAGGAACCTGGCCTGTTTTGTAACCTGCGACATGTCCTGGTGAGTCACCACTCTTCTCCCAGGCCGGTCCCTTCCGCATCGCCTCCCTGCTGGTCTCCCGTTCCAGCCACTCCAGCACCAACCCCCTCCGGGACTGCTGGTGTTCCCGGGGCATGTGTATGTGGAGTTACTCGGAGCTGAGCTCAAATCCCACCATGGCCGGCCTGTGGCTCAGGCAAGGCAAGGACCCCTCTGAGCCCCTGCCTCGCAGGTTGTGGTGGGAACTCCAGGTGGGACGGGAGGTGTTTTGCACAAAGCAGGCCCCGTGCGGGCCTGGCTCCCTCACTTGTTGGTCTTGAAGCTTCTTCGTGGGTGGGTCCCACGACACCTGAGCACATTCCTTCCCTAGCTGCAAGGTGGCCCTCGCTGGCCCTTGAGGGCAGGCCTGGGCCTGACTGTCTTTTTTTTTTTGAGTTGGTGTCGCAGAGACTGGAGTGCAGTGGCCGCTCCCGGCCACCACAGCCTTGACCTGCTGAGCTCTGGCGATCGTTCCTCCTCAGCCTTCCAAGCAGCCAGAACTACAGGCGTGCGCTACCATGCCCAGCTAATTTTTTATTTATTATAGAGCCAAGGTCTCACCAAGTTGCCCAGGTGGGTCTCGAACCCATAGGCTCAGGCAATCCACTCGCCTCGGCCTCCCAAAGTGCTCGGATGACAGGCTGAGCCACCGAGCCCGGCCCTGACGTTCTTGTATGCAGCACACAGCAGGTATTCAGTCAATGTTTGCAAGGAAGATAAACTCCAAAGTCAGCACCAAGCATGCAGCAGACCCTCAGAAGGGTCCATTGTCTGATGTGAAGCCTTTAAACCATCCAGTTACGCCCAGACAGGCTGCTCAGAGGCAGGTAACCTGCCCAATGAGCCCACTTGCCAGAGCCCATGGGTGCTCTCTGTTCTGAGTGTGAGAACCAGTTGGAGAAGAAGACCCTGGAAGACAGAATGACTAAGACCCAGGGGTGAAATTGGGAGGAGCAGACGAGGTCATAGCTAGGGCTGCCGAGGCCGGCGCGCTGGACACTGTGTGGGCAGTGGGGTCCCGGGAGAACGTGGGTGTGCAAGAGGCAGGGGCCGGAGAGTCTGGCTGCAGACCCAGGCTCCTGCCAGGGCCTCTCCTCGGCCCCTGGGGTGACCTGACACCTGGCCATCCACGGAGGTGCAGGTGAGGTCTCCACCTCGCCTGCTGTTCTTGGCTGCTTCAGCTGCAGTTTGAAGGTGTTGCAAATTGCTCTGTGATGCTCTGGGGCCAAACCATGTCCCTGGCTCACAGCCCACCCCCTGGGGCTTGGCGTCAGCGGCCTTGTCCCTGGAAGACAGGCTGCCTTTGAGGGTTTGCGGGTTTGAAGGCTTTGGGTTGGTGGGCCGGTTGGCAGGTGTCTCCACCTGGCTGGCAGCGGGGAGGGTGTCCACCTGAGGGTCAGGGTCAGGTGGAGTCAAGGCGGTCAGAGGGCACAGCCCCGTGCCACCCAAAAGCGCTCTGGGGATGAACAGTGGAGAGTTTAGGAGTGTGTGCTCTGGAGCGAGACAGCCTGGGTGCCACTTACGAGCTGTTGGACCCTGAGCAACAGACTAACAGTGTCTCATCTGTGAAATGGAGCCGGGAACGGTCCTTACCTCTGATCTGTGCTTTGAAGGTTAAAAGAGCAAATACAAGTAAACGGCTCAGAGCATCCTTGACTTACAGACAGAAGCCATTGTGACAAGAATGCACATCCCTTTCTAAGAGCAGGATGAAGCCAGCCTCCCCTTGCTGGCCTTTCAGCCCCCTGTGCCCTGGCCCTTGCCCGCCGCCCTGCCTCGCCTCTCACTGCCTCCTCCAGCCCACAGCAGCGGCACGAGCTGCCGGTGCTTCTCCAAGCCTGCCCAGGCCCCCAGCCTCCAAAAGTGCCCATCTCTACCTAGACAGTTTTCCCCACCCTGTTGGGCCAACACCTTCCTCTTACTTTCCTTCATGACTCAGCACCGGTGCCACCTCCTCCACGAAGACTTCCACCCAACATTGTAGCATGATGAACCTCCCCGAAGCCTGCAGGCCTGAAGACATGGAACTTCCTCGGGGCGGGAGAGTTGGCTGCCCAGGGGGAAGCTGCCAAAGTGGAGTGCTGGGACTTGGTTCTCAAGCGGGTAACTCTATCCTCTTGCCAGACCGCCTCTTGATGGTGGGGGGTGCTAGCAGAAGCCGCCCAGTCCTGCCTCGGGACTGAGGGGCTTTGCGTGAAGCTGCTGGGAGGTTCCCATCAGCCTCTCCCAGGGTCACTTTGGCTGGGGGAGAGCCCTTCACCCGGGGTCCCCCCACCGACAACTCGTGGACACTGGTGCGCCGTCTTTTAAGCTGGGAATCTGAGTCTGAAGCCATCTGATCACAGACGTCAGAAAATAGGCTTGGAGGGGACCCACAGACCCAGCACAGAGGCAGGAAGCCCACTCCACAGGGGCCCCTTGGCCCAAAGGACGCCACTGTGTGCACAAGGTGTGCCCAGCAGGTATGGGTGCGGCTAACAAAGGCCCTTGGCCACAGGGCGATCCTCTTCTGCTTTTCTGAGACCCAGATCCCCGCGTGGATGCTGGCGTCTTCCTTCCTTGAGACTTCGCGGGGTCAGCTGGCTCCTTCGAAGACATCCCCGCCTTGCCCACTGTGCTCTGGGTTCACACACCTGTAAGCTGACTGTCCTCGCTGGTGAGAGGAGGATGGGAAGGCAGAAAGGGAGGGGCAAGCCCGCTGTGGGCTCGGCTGCCCTCCCGGTCTCCTGGCGCTGCCGGCAGGGGCCCCATGCAGGCGTCCAGCCAGAGGGGCGGCGGGCCCTGTCCCAGGTGTCCCAGGTGGGGCCTCCTGGGGCCTTGAGGGAGAAGAGAAAGTGCGAGACTCGGGCTGACTTTCTGGCCTCACCCGGTGGCGGGGACACAGGCTGCGTGGGGACAGGCCCCAGGGCGCTGGCCGGAGGGGCCTTGGCCCGGCTCAGTCTGTGCCTTGGGAGGCATTGAATGAGACCCCAGCTCATCAGTGCAGGTGACATGTGGGAAATGGACAGTTTCTACGGTGGGGCTTGGGTTCTGCAGAGGACAACTCACGGTCTACTCAGGCATGCGAGTGAAGGTGAGACAGGGTAGAGGGGACGAGGGAGAGGAAGTCTGGGCTGTCTGCATCTTGAGAAGGGGTGGAGTTTTGGGGGTTGCAAGGAGACGAGCTTAGAGGTGTGGATGCTGGAAGGCTTCCTGGAGGAGGTGGTCCTGGGTGTGTAGGAAGGGTGAGTGTCTGTGCACAGGCAGAGCAGGAGCAGGGACACTACAGGCTGAGGGTGCAAACCCTGGCATTGGGACCAGAAGTGCCCATGCCCAGACCAGTTCTGAGAAACAGAGACTGCCCCGTGTTCAGCATGTCCACCTGCACAGAGGAGGAACCTCAAATTTCTGGCCTCCTAACAAAGCACCCCTCACAAAGGCTTCAGATTGCAGGGTCCTGACTGGGGGTTCCACCTCGCGTCACCTGTGACAGACGGCTGGTTGTTTGCCCAGACTCCAGTCACCACCACACCTCCTTGTCTTCCCCTGCTACTGAGCCCGGAACACAAAGTTACTTGCTGTTCAATCTCCCATGAGGCTAGGCGTGGACACGCGACACAGTTCTGGCACCAGGGTTTAGGCAGAAGTCCCCCGGAAAGGACAAAGTTTTGCCTGGAAGGAATCTTTTTTTCCTTTACCTTCTCTCTCTCTCTCTCTCTCTTTTTTTCGGATTGGAACATGGCTGTGCGTCCTGGAGGAGAAGCAGCTATCTTATTGCCATGAGTCAACAAGCACAAGGGGAGAGACTGCCATAGTCTTTGCAGCCGAATGTATTCCTACTCACGGCAACATTGGACGAAGGAGGGTCTCTGACGCCTGTCAGACAGTGAGGGCCGCCGTTGGAACTCTGGGCCCGTTGATAGCACTGCTCGGCTTATTCATGCTTTTCTTTTTAATTATGTATGGACATCTGTCTGTCTATCTAATATGTTTTTTCTTTTTGCAGTGATGGGGTCTCTCTATGTTGCCCAGGCTGGTCTCCAACTCCTGAGCTCAAACCATCCTCCCGCCTTAGCCTCCCAAAGTGTTGGGATTACAGGCGTGAGCCACAGCGCCCAGCCTGATTTATTGATTTTTGAGACAAAGTCTCGTTCTGTCACCCAGGCTGGAGCGCCATGGCATGATCACTGCTCACTGCAGCCTCAAACTCCTGGCCTCAAGTGATCCTCCTGCCTGACTTCTTACTCCCTGGGATTTCAGTTGTGAGCCTAGTCTATTTTTTTTTTTTTTTGGAGATAGGGTCCCACTGTTTTGCCCAGGCTGGAGTGTCCACCGGTGTGATTCCAGTACAGATCAGCACAGGGCTTTGAGATCCAGCTGTCTCTGTTCCACATCCATGCTCACTGAGCAACTCACGTACTGGTTACTGGTTTTCTGATGAAGGTTTGCGTGAGTAGAAGGTGTCACTCATGGGCCAAGAGTGGCTTCCACCGCGTCCCCAGGACTGCCTGTTAGGAATGAACAGTCAGCCTGAAGGCCTATACATGTGTGTCCACCCCAAGAGATGGAGCTGCAACCAGAGTGTCCCCTAAACCAGGCTCCCAAACCCTTGGACAGTGTGATACTCACCTTGTGGCTGGTAGATGTTGAATGAATGAGGGACTGAACCTTGCTTCCCTCCCTGGAGCAGGGTCTGGAAGGTAGAATCCGCGAGTGTTTTGTCCCTCGCAGCCCCAGTGCCCAGCACAGGGCCTGGTCCACGCTCAGGGTTCTCAGTGCAGGCTGAGGGCCAGTGGCTGGGGGCAGGTGGCCACTGAGGCTCATGGGAGAGGGCACCCGGAGAACTGGAGTCCAGCTGCTCCTTGCTGCTGTCTCCAGCAACTTGGCTGGCCCCGAGGCCTGGGGGACCCCAACTCATTTCTAGAGGCCCCTAAGGGACACGTGTCTCTGAAACACCTGAGTCTCAGACATAGGACCTTGGGTTGTGGTCAGGGGCTGCAGGAAAGTTCCCGCAGTAGAGCCACCCTCTGCCTCTGCTCTGCACTTACCAGTCTTCTCTCAGAGGCCTTCTGAGTTCAGTTTGGCTTCTTGCCATCCAGTGTCCAGAGCCCTCTCGTGTGGGTAAAGATTAAAGTCTGGGTTCAGGTCTGACCCCAGCTAGGCTTTGGGTCCAGGTTAGGGACAGGACCCGATCTCGCCTCTGGGATAAGGTTCGGGTTTAGATTCAGGTTGATATTAGAGCCAGGGCTACAGGGTCCGCTCCAAAGTTTTGGGTCATGGTTTTGTACCTGTCATGGGACGAGGAAGTTGGAGTTGAGAAGGAGTCAGCGTCTTAAAGGGCTGAGTGCTCACTGCAGAGCAGCTCTGGGGCGAGCTTCTCTGCTCCCTCTGACCCACCCCAGACTCTCCTCTCAGCACCCGCTGCACCTGCTCAGTCGTGGGCCAGCTGGTTCCTGTGAGCTACGCCCAGGTGCGTCTGGTCTGTTTGGATGATTGGACTGACTTCCTGTGGACAGGGCCGTGGCCTTCCATTTACTAGGCTTTCTTCCTCCTTCTGGCATCCAGGAGGCCCACAGCCAATGCTGACTGCGTGAATAAAGGCAGCAGCACAAGGCGAAACTCTCCCTCTCGTGGGGACCTTCCAATTCATATTAATCTGGTCGTCTCCAAAGTTGTTGTTGATCATGAAGGGTGTGAGGAAATTTAGGACATCTTTGCTACTTGTAGCAAAAAAGTGACTTTGTACTTCCTTCTTCTATCCATCCATTCAACTGTCTATCCACCCATTCATCTGTTCATGCATCCATCCATCCATCCACCCACTCATCTGTCCATCTGTCTGTCCATCCATCCATTCTTCCATCTATCCATCCATCCATCCATCCATCCATTTATCCACCCACTCGTCCATTCATCCGTCTATCCACCCATTCATCCGTTCATGCATCCATCTATCCATCCATACATCCAACCACCCATCCGTTCATCCATCTGTCTATCCACCCACTCATCTGTCCATCTGTCCGTCCATCCGTCCATTCATCCATCCATCCATCTACTCATCCATTCATCCATCCATCTATCCATTCATCATAAATCCTTCTGTCCATACATCTGTCCATCCATTCATCCACCTATCCACCCACCCATCCATTCATTCATTTATCTACCCATCCATCCATCCATCCATCCATCCATCCACCCATCCATCCACCCATCCCATAAACTTTTTTTTTTGGAACCTGCTATGTTCTGAGACTTGGCTGAGCCCACAGGGGGTGAAGGAGACATACAGACTGTCTTCTGTATCAAGTCAAGCACTTGATCAATAGATGGAATCAGAACAGCAAGCAGTTGATGGGTATAATAGGACAGACATGAGGTCAAATTCCTAGCCTGCAGGCATCTTCATTGTGGAAGCTTTCCTGAAGATGAAGCCTGAGTCTTGAAAGACGAGTAGGTAATCATGTGTCAAAGAGGCAGAGAAAAGCATCCCAAAGAACAGAAACAGAGTGTGCCCAGGCCCCTGGAGAAATGAAGACACGACCTTTGGGGAGTGCCCAGGGCTGGGGGTGGCAAAGAGGCAGGTGAGGCTGGGATGTCAGGCAGGCAAGAGGCCTCCGAGGACTTTGCCCAAAGAGCCTGGGGAACAAAGGCTCAGCCTGACGTGAGTGGCATTCTGGAACCAGCATCCTGGAGACTGTAGGGGTGGGCAAGCTTGGGTCTGAGCATTCTGGCGAAAGGCTGGCAGCAGCAGAAGTGTGCCCCGAGGATGTGATGTACACAAGTCTGACTTCAAAGTCCCCTGGAGATATTTGACCTCCGGAGTGCTGGGATGCCGGGGGGAGGGGGAGGAGCTGGAGAGCCTTTCTGGGGAACCATGTTTGTAGGCTGAGTAGAATTTGTAGCTGACTCAGGGACCCTCATGGGTCAGAGGCTCTAGAGGGCTGTGTTGGGCCACCTGCAGCTTTAGCCGGAGGGCCAGGGGCAGTGCTCGTGCATGATGGCCTGGCTGTGCCCGCCAAGCCTCTGGGGGAGCAGGCCATGACTGTGCCTCTCACCTTCCATGGCGCTCAGCCCTGCCTGGGCCTCCAGAGCAGCCAGAGATGAACGGGATGCTGCCATTGGTCCTGCAGGAGTGAAATCCCTGGGGCTGTGGGACACCCAGGACTAGACGCTGGCCCGGGGTGCTGAGTGGAGGTGCTCGAGCTCGTCAAGTTGGGGTGAGTCTTGCCGCATGAGAAAAGCCTCCAAGCCGGGATCGGTGGCTCAGCCTGTCATCCCGCGCCTTGGGAGGCTGAGGTGAGTGAATTGCCTGAGCCCGCGGGTTCAAGACCCGCCTGGGCAACTTGGAGAGACCTCATCTCTACAATAAATCAAAAGTCAGCCGGGCGTGGTAGCGCACGCCTGTAATTCCGGCTACTCGGAAGGCTGAGTGGAAGGATCGCCGGAGCCCAGCAGGCCGAGGCTGCGGTGGCCGGGAGCGGCCGCCGCACTCCGGTCTGGGCGACAGAGTGAGACTCCGACTCAAAAAAAAAAAAAAAGGAAGAGAAGAGCCTCCGAGTCACTCCCGTTTATTCAGGTAAACAGGCTTGGGCAGCTGAGGGGGAGTGGAGGGCAGAAGGCTGGGAGGGCGTCAGGGTGTCAGAGGAGCACGAAGGCTGGGTTCCGGGGTTGCTTCCCGCTCCTGGCCAAAGGAAGCACGCCGTATGTGCACCCCGAAGCTTGTTGATCTTGAGTGCCTGCTGGAGTCTTGGCCCCAACTCTGCGCTCAAGACCCGGACACGCATTTTCCAGCCTGTGAGTGCTGGATCTTGGGACTCGTGGAGGAGGGAGACGAGGTAGGGGCGACGTGTGGGATTTTGGGGCGTGTGGCTCGCTCTGGTGTCATGGCCGGTCAGGGAGGCAGTGTCTCCTGAGGGACGGCTGCAAGCTTCCTGCCACTGCCGTTCCATGCTCCATGTGAACCTTGGTGGTTGATTTTAATTATTGAGCACCTACTGGGTACTAGGCCTTGTGCAGAGCACATTATGTACTTATTTGTTATTTTTTCTTTCTATCTTGCTCTTTCTTTCTTTCTTTTTGGAGACAGGGTACCTCTCTGTTGCCCAGGCTGAAGTGCAGTGGTGCAATCATAGCTCCCTGCAGCCTCGAACTCTTGGGCTCAAGTGATGGTCCTGCCTCAGCCTCCCGAAGTACTGGTATTACAGGCATGAGCCGCAGTGCTTGGCCTTTATGTACTTATTTTATCCAGTCTTTGGAGCTGTTCTTTTAAGGGTCAGCCCGACGTCACAGAAGAAGAAATTCAGAGTCAGATACCCAGTGAGTGAAGGAGGCAAGGATGTCACCAGCTGTGAGATGAACACAACCAGGCCTCCACTTTTTACATTCTTTTTAAAAAAGAAGACCCTTCACGCGTTGCATAACAGCAGCCTGAGAAGTTCCCAAATCTATTGTCTTCCTCTGAGTTTACCCAAAAAGCAGAGCCTGAGGCTTCCGGCGTCTCTGTGGAAACTTCAGGAGTGTGACCCAGGGGGACAGGATGAGGGACAGAGGGGGAGAGCTGGAGGGAAGAGGACCGTGGCGGAGGGAAACTGGTGGAGACCCCTGGGCCCAGCTCCCAGAAGCTCCACAAAGTCATCCTGCCTCCCTCCCGCCCGGGGGGCAACGTGTGGCGCTCAGGCAGGGCGTGCTCCGTGGACGCGTGCACAGAGCTGTCCCCAGGGGCACGGAGGCGGCGAGGGCAGGGCGCGGGTGAGGGGCAGAAGAGCTGATGTGGAACAAAGGGGCTCCCATTCTACATGGGGACACTGAGACCTGGGAGGCTCTGGCAGGTTGTGCATTGGTGTCTGAACCGGGACTGTCCCCCAGTCTACTGAGGGAACTATGGTGGTGAGTGGCAGGAAGTGGCCTGTCCCTGTGTGTGTGTGTGTGTGTGTGTGTGTGTGTGTGTGTAAAGAGAGAATATGTAGAGCGTCCTGCAGGTGGCCAGGAAATGGAGCGTGGACACCGCCCTATCTAGAAAGCCCTTCACCGTGTGTGTGCCCCAGAACAAAGGAGCTTGGCCCCCAGGGCTGGGAGGTCCAAGTCCAGCGTGCCCAGCCCCATCCCCAACCCAGCCCCAGCCAGGGCATCATGCCAGTCACTCCCAGGAGAGGCAGGGGACAGCGGGACAGCACATGCCCTGGGCTGTTGAGCTGTTTCCACTGAGTCCTCAGACAGCCCAGGGACCCAGGTAGATTAAGAAGGGTGAGTAACCAGGCGGCAGCATCCAAGGACACGCCGCCCCAAGCCCCAGACCAAACCACCCACCGAGTCTGCCAGCTGCCGCTGCCAAAGTCATCAATACCCATTGTTCTCCCAGACAAGCGTTCCCTCTGCACGCCCGGCCACTGCCTTCCAGGGACGGCGAGGTGTGGGCTCACCTCATGGGGACAGACACAGCTTAAGAGGATCCGTTCCCCAACAGCTCTACCCCACATCCTCCGGCTGCGGGGTCACAATCAAAGACAGCCGCCTGGCTGGATCTGGGCGGAGGGCCAGCACCAGGCTGCGTGGACACCAGTCCTTGGAGCTGAGAGACCTTGGCCTTGGCACCTCAGCTACTCAGGAGGGTGGTCATCTGCAGCTCCTGCTGTCTCATAGGGTTGGCACAGAGGATTTTCACATTTTCAGACCTTCAGATTCCTGGGAAAAGCAGCCGGCGGGAGGGAATGCCAAGTGTCGGGCTATTCTGGTCACACCCGGAGGTATCAGGCTTGGGGCGAGGAGTGTGGACTGCCCCGTGGGACAGGGTGGGCTCGCACACCAGCTTCCTCCACTGAGGCCCGTTGGCTCTCAGCTATGGGGTCAGCGAAGTCTGCACGATTGTTGAGGAAGCTGGAGTCCCACATGCCTAATCCTACATGCCGTGACCATGTGGTGTAGACACTGCAATGTAGACACTGGCACTGGCGCTCTCTGAGGATCCCCTGCAAAGCAGCTGACCAGGTCAGGACAAGCATCCCTGACAGAGCAGGGGTCACATCCTCTCTGTGCTTAAAGGCCACACTCCCCACACACCTCTTCCATGAAGCCCTCTTGGATTCTTCCAGCCTTCATTACAGGTCCCTTCTCTAACTTCTGGATCCCACGTCCCCTGTGCCATTCGTCTGAGCTCCTCATCATTGCAGGAGACGTTTGCCGCTGGGTGGGGAGGGCCCTGCCCATTTGCCCCTTCTTGTTTGCAAGCAAGGTCCCACGAGGTGAGTGTTGGCAGGAGACCAGCCGTGCACGGCGGAAGTCGAAGGGAGGCCTCACCTCACCCAGTTCCTGGGCAAACGGACCCAGGCGTGGCTGGGACACTCCCACCGGGGCTCGGACTCTGCGCTGGGTGACCCTGAGCAGATGGAGAGTTAGACTCTCTTCCCCGGGGCAGAGTCCGGGGGTGGCAGCGGTGGTCCCGGTGTCCCGCCATGGTGGGGGAAGAAGGCTCTGGTGGACCCTCCCCAGAGGACTCGGGGATGTGACCTTGGCCGTGCTTGGTGCTTCTGGGCCTCCCTGGGCTGCGGCCCGCTTCCTGAGCCCTGTTCTTCCACCTTCCGGTGAACTCTGAGCACCCCAGAGTTTTGGTTTCCGTGCCTGGCGCTCCGCAGACACTGCTCCAGGGGAGCAAATAACCTGCCCCTCTTGGGCTCACCCCCCAGGACCGGAATGCCGCCTGACACCCTTATGTGTCTCTCAGCTCGTGCCTCCAGATGCCGGCCGTCTGGAGGGGGATGCTCTTCCTTGGCGACCAGACACACCTGGGATAGGATCCAGGTTCTGCCGCTTACTGAATCTGGGCTCTGAGCAGTTATTTAATCTCCAGGAGCCTTGGTCCTCTCATCTGTAAAATGGGCATGAAGACACTTACTTCCTAGGTTCTGGAGACAGACTCGAGTGTCAGGATGGTGGCGAGAGAGAGCGAGAGAGACTGGTTTAGGAACGGTGACAGGAGACAGAGTTGAGGTTCCAGGATGGGGTGTGAGGGCCTGGGGTGGGCAGAGGCGGGGCGCCTCGTAATTAATTCCGTTTCTCTCCTTGTTAGATTTTCACGTTACCAGCTTTGCCATTTAATCTTAGCTCTTGATGGACGTTTCCAAAGGTTGATATCACGTCTCCCAAAACAAAACATGAGCTCCTTGAGGAATGAGACTTTGTATTTTCTTTTCTTTTCTTTTTGAGTTGGAGTCTCACTCTGTCGCCCAGGCTGGAGTGCAGTGGCACGCTCCCGGCCACCGCAGCCTCGACCTGCTGGGCTCAGGTGATCCTTCCGCCTCAGCCTTCCGCGTAGCTAAAACTACAGGCATGCGCCACCACGCCCAGATAATTTTTTGATTTATTGTAGAGATGAGGTCTCTCCAAGTTTCCTAGGCGGGTCTCGAAATTGTGGGCTCAGGAAATCAATCCTGAGAGCACCTCGGCCTCCCAAAGTGCTGGGATGACAGGCATGAGACCCTGTGCCCGGTCGAGACTTTGTATTTTCATATTGGTACCCTCACAGTGTCTGGGACATGATAGTTACATGAGAAATATTTGCTAATTGGATTATAATCCTGCAGATTCAATAGATGTCACACTGCCTGGACTTTTCCAAAAAAAAAAAAAAAAAATCTGCCGATGGGACAGCCTGTTCAAATAATTTGGTTCTCTTACACGGTTCCAGCCTGTGCCGGCAGTTGGAAAAAAACTGAGGCCGGGTGCAAGGGAAGACAGATGGGCAGGTGGCCAGGGTCATCTGTGTTAAAATAATAAGTCACAGATACACATAATAATTTGTTCTTCGAGTCCCTTATGCTAGGTATTATATAAGTGCTTTAATTGTCACAACATTTTGGGAGGCAGGTGTTGTTATCAACTTGATTTTACGAAAGTGGCATTTTGTGGCTTAAGGACCTGCCCAAGTTCATATAGTTAATAAATAGTGGAGCCAAGATTTGAACCCAGGTGTGTCTGACCCCCAAAGTCATGGCCCTCACCACTGCTTTATGCTACTTTGGTAGACACAAACTCTGTTCAGTTTATACTTGAAGTGGCCAGGAATGTCAAGGAAGGCTTCCTGGAAGACGTGGTGCTTGAACTGAAATTAAACAACAGCAATACTTCTTTTTTTTTTTGAGTTGGAGTCTCACTTTGTCACCCAGACTGGAGTGCACTGACAGCTCACAGACACCGCAGCCTCGACCTGTGGGCTCTGTGATCCTTCAGCCTGAGCCTTCCAAGTAGCTGGAACCACAGGCGTGTACCACCATGCCTGGCTATTTTTTGATTTATTTGTAGAGATGAGGTCTTCCCAATTGCCCAGGCGGGTCTCGAACCCGCAGGCTCAGGCAATCCACTCACCTCAGCCTCCCAAAGGCGCGGGATGACAGGCTGAGCCACCGAGCCCGGCTACAACAACACTTCTTAATGGGCATTTTCTTTTTTCTTTTCTTTTCTCTTTTTTGAGTTGGAGTGTCACTTTGTCACCCAGACCGGAGTGCACTGACATGCTCACAGACACCACAGCCTCGACCTGTGGGGCTCATGTGATCCTTCAGCCTGAGCCTTCCAAGTAGCTGGAACCACAGGCGTGTACCACCATGCCTGGCTTTTTTTTTTTTTTTTTTATATGTTGTAGAGACGAGGTCTTGCCAAATTGCCTACACTGGTCTCAAGCCCCTGGGGCTCAGGCAATCCTATCGCCTCAGCCTCCCAAAGTGCTGGGATTACAGGCATGAGCCACTGCGCCCGGCTTAATGTGCATTTTCAGTACTCACAGAAGCAAAGAAGATATGAACGAAACCTTTAAGGAATGAGACAAAGTGGAGGGAGAGAGGCCTGCCAGAGCCTGAGATTGTCAAGCCATGTGTGCTCTGGGCACTCAAAGCGGGTGGGTCTTGTAGTGTAAGCTGTGACCTGAGCCAGAATGGGGATGGGTGCGATACAGTGGTGGGCACCTCTCAGGAGCTCGAGTTATTAATACAGAAGATGATTGTTCCTTGGATTTCCACCTCTGACTTAGGGCATTTGCAGGTGGCACCTGGCAGGTGAAGGAATTCGCTGCTTTTGGATTTTCCCAGCAGTGGGCAGGGAAATTACTTCTTTCAGGATGGTACAGTTGGATTCAAGGGTGAAGACTTCAGAATGCATGGGAACCTGGGTCATTCCTGCAAGGACATGGCCAAACAACCTCACAGGAGCTGGGGCAGGCATCAAAACTGGGTACAGCTGGGAGAGGCCCTGGGTTTTACTGCCAGGGTCCTCGGGCAAGGTCATGTTCCTTCCTGGCATGTTTATACAACAGATACGGTTGTTGCTTGGCTTAAAGGAAGTTTTATGGTTGGCTGTAATTTTTGACAGTGCAAATGTCCCCATGTACCATGGAACAGTCAAACTTCCTGAAGAGCAGAGGAGAACATTCCCTGAATGCATATAGCAACAGAAGTTGTCACTGTGCCAGGCCACCGTCAGCATCGCCATGAACCTGGCCTGTGGACAAAGTTGCCGTGTCCAGGCTAGTTATCCCTTCCTTTGCTCATTCCTCCATTTATGTGGTCTGCATATTCACTCTTTATTTACGACCCCATCTTTGTTCTGGTAATTCTCTTGCTCGGGTATTTAAGTTTCACAGCCTAGTTGAAGAGAAAGAATAGTCAAGAAGGAAAATTTTCTGATGTTCCTTCATTTCCTCTGCCAGCTTGTCCTTCTTGGGTCAGGCTTTCAATATTTAGGCGAACAAGAAAACACAAAATACAGGACATAGCGTGCAGTAAAATTCACCATTTTAACTACTTAAAGTGCACAATTCAGGGACCTTGATTGTATTGTATTTGCCATGACATGTGACTCTCCTTACTATCTAGTTCAAGAACATTGCCATCACACTAGAAGGAAACTCTCTATATTAAGCAGTCTCTCCCCATTTCCTGCCCTCAATCCCTGGGAACCACGAATCTACTTTCTGTCTCTGTGGACAAGTTAAGTAACTTGATCTTTTAGCTGAAATGTCTAAAATAATTTTTTTCATAAAGTCTAATAATTTTGCTAGAATATATATTGATATTAGCCCCATAGGTTACTTTCCCTCGGTACGTGGTATGCTATGAACATGGTTACAGTTTTTTTATTTTAGAATTTATAATTTCTTGAATTATAGATTTTAGTCTTTATTCTTTGCCATTGTTTTCATGCACTTCTCGAAGGTTCCTTCTTATATGAATGTTGAATCTCCTTTGTTTATTATCTTTTACATCTTTCATTTTTAAAAATCCTTTCTTAAAACTCCTCTCTTCTGGCAACCTCCTCAGGTCTCCTGCTCTGAGAGCTTTTCTGTCTTCTCAATAAGTCCTACTTTCTAAAAAAAAATCCTTTCTTCTAAAATGTTTTAAAAATATGTTTTCCTCTCCAACTTCTCTATTTATCTTAAAGGCATTGTTGTGCTTGCTCTTTTTGTGTTTCTTCTAGTTTAGTCTTCACTTTACATTTAATTTAAAAATAATTTTTGTTTAATTACATCCTGAGTTCTGTCACCTCTTTTTAAAAAAAATTCCCATTCTCTTCTCACTTCATTTATAAGATTTTGAATTTTTTAGTTTATATTGTTCTCTAATGGTTTTTGCCACTTTCATAATATAGTTGTATTTTACTTGTTTTAATGCTAGATAATAATATTTATCTCTTTCACATATGTCTTGTGTTTCATTGTCTTGTGTGTTTCATTATGGAAGATATTTGTTGCTTTATTCATATATATTCTTGTAATATTCCCTATTTCTTATTTCCTCAGAATAAACTTTCTTTTTTTCTTTTCTTTTCTTTTTTTTTTTTTGAGTCAGAGACTCACTTGCCCAGGCTGGAGTGCAGTGGCATGCTCATGGCCACTGCAGCCTCAATGTGCTGGGCTCAGGTGACCGCTCTGGCCTCGGCCTTCCAAGTAGCTGGAACCACAGGCATGCGCGCCACCACACCCGGCTAATTTTTTTGATTTACTGTAGAGATGAGGTCAAGCCAATTTGCCCAGGCTGGTCTTGAACCCCCTGAGCTCCGGCAATCCTCTTGCCTCCACCTCCCAAAGTGCTGGAATTACAGGCATGAGCCACTGTGTCCAGCTCAGAATAAACTTTCTGTGAGATTTCACTGTGATTATTTTCCATTACTCACTTTTTATATACAACAAATTTTTCTTTATTTTTAGGATGGAAGGGGATACTAGGATAACTTTTAAAGCTTCATGCCTATAGAGCTCTCTCTTAGGTTGTTTTCACAAAGTGATTAAAAACATGGCCTTATGCCTGGCACCGTGGCTTACACCTGTAATCTCAGCACTTTGGGCGAGAGGGTTGCTTGTGCCCAGGGATTTGAGAACAGCCTGAGCAACTTGGCAAGACCTTATCTCTACAATTAAAAAAAACAAACAAACTAATTAGCCAGGTGTGGTGGTGTGTGCTTGTCATTCCAGCTACTTGGAAGGCTAAGGTGAAAAGATCACCTGAGTCCAGCAGGTCAAGGCTGCGGTGATGGTGACAGTGTCACTGCACTTCAATCTGGACGACAGAGTGAGAATCCAACAAAACAAAAAGCATGATCTCATATTTTCTGAGATCTGCCTACTCTGCTTCCCCCCTCTAATCTGAACTTTATTTTTCCTTTGCGTCTATTGTTCTTGTCAAACTCACTTGGGATTCTGCTTCCGTCTGCTTCTTCTCAGTGTGGATCTTTGGGGAGAGAGACTTGATGTATTCGTTTCATGAGTGTGTAAGGCCCACTGCTCCAGCACTGTCACATCCTCTGTACCATGGTCTTGTGCATTCACCTGCGTATTGGATCCTTCAAAACTTTCCTCATTTTGATGACTCTTCTCAGATTGACCCAGAGTGCTTTCCAGTTAGTTCACATTGATGACTCTGGGGCTATTCAATCTTTACCACCTTCAAAATCCCAGCTGTATTACCACACAGTTCCCTGCCAGTGGTTTTTGCCACTTGCTCATACGAGGAGATTCTTAGGGTGACCTAATTACCTAGCTTTGTGGTCGATGTTGGCCGTGGACCTTTAGTTTTGTTATCTATTTGTTTATATGGGATAATTTGGGAAGACTAGAAACTCCACCATCATCCTAAAAATCCAGTGTACATTTCCTGTTTTTTTTTTTTTTTTTGGTATAATTCAGCTAGAGATATTTGTTATTGTTCACAAGTCAGAACCTGGACTTCTACAGTGCTTTAATCAACTGTAGCACAAAAGTAGTGGGGACACGGTTGCCAAATAAGGTGATCACAAGACCGTCCTTTCTGTCCACATCCAAGAGAGCAGAGCATTTTCACCACAGGAGGTGACGGCCCTATTCCTCTTCTCTGGACCGCCTCTGGGTGCAGCAGAGCGTGATATTCTGCTCTAGACACCATGGCTTCAGCAGACACTCATCTGTGAAGTGTATTCAGGAAGAAAAGGTGTTTTATAATCATGTTATCCAAGTAAGGAGCTACTAGTAGGGACATCTCAGGGGGCAATGTGACTCCCGCCTCTAGATCCTTGATCATGAGAAAAGCAGATAGATTTGTCTGTGTGACCCCAGAGGGTAGAGCCTCAACCAAGGAGTAGACATTACAGGGAGATAGACATTCAGTTCAACTAAAAGAAGAGCTCTCTTTCCCGTCAGGTGGCACATAAGCTTGGCGGGTACTTTCCAAGGATGACACAACAGCAGTGGGGTGTGGCTCAATCACCTCTAAAGCTCTGCAACTCTAATACAAGCTTTGGCTTCTTCCCACTCTGAGAGCCAGTCACCTCACTCTTGAAGCTTGAAAGATGTGCTTCGCATTGTACCAGGGTTTGGTTTTTTGTTTGTTTGTTTTTGAGTCGGAGTCTCACTCTGTCGCCCAGACTGGAGTGCAGCGGACCGCTCCCGGTCACCGCAGCCTCGACCTGCTGGGCTCTGGCGATCCTTCCGCCTCAGCCTTCCAAGTAGCCGGAACTACAGGCATGCGCTGCCACGCCCAACTGATTTTTTTATTTATTGTAGAGATGAAGTCTCGTTGCCCAGGCGGGTCTCGAACCCGCGGGCTCAGGCAATCCACTCACCTCGGCCTCCCAAAGGCGGGATTACAGGCTGAGCCACCGAGCCCGGCTGTACCAGGGTTTGTTGAGGCCTGAGGTTGGTTGTGGGATTATAGAAAACTGAGTGACAGACTTTCCTTTCAAATAAGCCATGATTTGGTTGATAAGATTGAATTGACAGATACTTTGAATAACAAGCAAGCAAAAGTGTTAACACTTATAGTTCTCTGGGGTGTGCTGTATGTCAGATACTGTCTGTCTATATCATCTCACACGATCCTGGCAACAACCTTATAAAGCGAGTGCTGTTATTATTTCCATTTCACAGGTGAGGCATCAAGAGGGGAAGCAAGTTGGCCAAGGCTACACAGCTAGTAGGTAGCTGAGCTGGGATTCAAACACAGCTCTGTCTGTCTCCAAACCTGTGCGCTCAAACATTTCAGTGAGAAACACTCAAGATTTTTGAAAAAGAGGGCACCCTGTGACTCTAGGGGTGTTTCCCGAGGGAAGGAAAGGATTAACATGAACTGAAGGAAGACTTTGTGCGTGCCAGGCACCATGCAAAAGCCGTCCAACTTCATCCCTAGTAAACAAGAAGCAGCGCATCTCGTTGGCATGAAGAATCAGCCAGGACCAGTCAGGAGATAGAAGCCACACCCATACATTTCTACAAAAAGAAACGAATATAAAAAGTGTCCGCCAGGAATACAGTTGTTAATGGCATAACTGGAAAGGCAAAGAGGAAGCTAAGCTATGTGGAGGTAATAACTTCTGGAAGCTGAGGGAGAGGGAAGGAACCGGCATTATCAGAACTTGAGAGCTTGGAGAAGCCCCATGGAGCTGACACGCAGGGGGTCGGGTTGCGGGGTGGAGAAGGCGCTGCCTTTCTGGGGGGCGGACCAAGGGGCTGGCTCCGTGACGGCTGGCAAACCGCAGACTGGGTTCAGCAGCTGTGACGGGAAGCGACGGGGCTGCCGGGGTGCAGCAGCGTCTCTGGGCCCGAAAGGAGAGAGGAAGGGCCAGGTGCCCGGGAGGAGACGCACAGGGAGCCAGCGGGCAGTGCAGACACATGGCCACAAGAGCCCAGCCCCAGTTTCACAATATGGGGGAGAGGTGACGTTATTTTGGCAACAGAGAAAGGGCGACTCAGAGAGCGAAGACACACTCCTCAGCTTTCACGGCTGGCAATCCACACACGCACCACTCTGCCGTCCAGCCTTGTGCAAGTGCTGGCTGCTTTTAGGATTGCTCATTTGCGGGGCTGCACTGGGGTCAACTCAGCCTCCTTCTGTCCCCTCTCTGCCCTTGGCGGGAGCGCTTGCCTCAGTGGGCAAAACAGCCCAACCCTGGCTGACTCGGAGCTCGGGCAGGTTCCTGGGAGCCCCGGGAGCGCCTTCTTTGAGCTCCTCCCACACCTGCAGTGTCTCCTGACACATCCCCTGGCTTGACTTCGTCCCGCTGTTCTGGCAGGCCCAGTCTGGCAGTGGCAACTGCCAAGCATCTGCTCAGCTTGCCCTGGTGCTGGGAACAGAGAGGTCAGCCTAGCCCAAGCCATTACCTGCCTCTCAGAAGCCATCAGCACCGTGGCTGGGGCAAGCCCTTGTGTCAGTTTCCCACAGACGTGTCGGGAGGATCCCATCAGACCCCCAGCCCCTTTCTCCAGTGTGGTGTCCTGCTGCCTCCGTGGAGATCCTGATCTCAGAGCGTCCAGATTGGGAAGGGCGTGGTGACAGGGCTCCATCCTGCTCCCGGCATGGTCTGTGTGTGGCTCCTCGGGCCTGGGCTCAACCCATCCTGGGCTTCTCACCTCCTTGACCTGGGGTCAGGAGTTTCTGCAGGAAGAGTCTGAGTATCGAGTGTGATGCGTTCTGACATCTTCCCAGGTGTTCGACCACAGCCTGGCAGGACAGAGCAAGCTGGGAGAACAGGCCCTTAGCCAAGGCACCCAAACCACGAAGAGATGGAAGGGACTCAAGTCTGTGGTTTTCCTGATGCATGAATGGGCAGGGCTGGGGGTGCAGCTGAACAGCCCGGGGGTGCGGAGGGGACAGTGCCTGGGTGGAGTCTGTCTGAGCCTCAGGGAAGGATGGCGGCTCCCTCTGCCCCACGCCTTCTTACCTGCCCTGTGCCCTTGAGACTCACTTTGTCCTCATCCTGGAAGGCAAACCCAGGAGTGGTTACACTTCCTCTCAATTCCAGCACTCCCATCGCTGGAATTTTTTCAAAGACTGCACTTATCAATATTCTGCTCAAGAAGCTTTGCAGTCCTTCTGCTTCTGGACAAGGTGAAGTAACAGGAACCACGTTTACCAGATCACCTTAAAATGCAGATTTAAGGACAACAAATACCAAGCAATGCAGGTCAGTCCTCCCTGATAAATGGGAAGCAAAGGAAGTAAGCCCTACAATGGCCCCAGCTTAGAAGTTCTCAGGCCGTGATGCAGAGAGGGGACCCAGAGAGACCCTGGGACTCCAAGTTGAGATGAGGTTGAAGTCCAAGGATATCAAGGCAGCTAGATGGAAGGGACAGAGTGCCAGAGAGATGAGAGCTGCATAGAAAGATAATCTGCAGAGGGTGCCCCTGGTGTACCACCAGAGCACTGGATAATTGTGACAAATCTGTCCAACGTTGAAGAAGAGTTCGAATAACAGTGCCTAGCAGGCACACAGTTCAGGAATTGTGTAATTTCCCATGAGACAGATGGAAAACCTCATAATTCACAACACATTGGGTGCAATACACAGGGGGACTTGCCTCAATAGTGGGGAATAGTTAGCTTTAGAGTGGACATATCTCCATCTAAAACACATTCAAGCAAGACTTTAAAGGTTTAAATTGTTCCCAAGTAACTAAACTGCATCTCAGAACAAATCTCAAGAATATTTACAGGAATGTTAAAAACACAGGACCCAGCAAGGCAAAATTAACATTGTCTAGCATTCAAGCAAAGATTACCGGACATTAAATGAAGCAGGAAAATACAACTCATAGTGAGGAGAAATATGAATCAACTGAAGTCAAGCTAGAATTGACACAGATGTTAGAATTGGTAGACAAGGACATTGAAGCAGTTATTACAACTGTCTTTCATATGTTCAAAAGCTAAGTAGAGGTATAGAAGATATATAAAGACCTAAGCTGAGCTTCTGGAAATAAAATTGCAATGTCTGAGATGAACAATACAGAGAGTGGGATTATTAATGGATTAGACATTGCAAAAGAAAGGATTAGTAAACTTGAAGACATAGCAATAAAAATCTATACGAAATGAAATACAGAGAGAAAAGAGAACAAAAATTGAAAAGAGCCTCTAGCTGCCGTCTTGCGTCCTCATGTGTGTGCGTCTAATCTCAGCTGATCCAGCCGAGACCCCCTGAGCTCCATCCCTAGTCCCCTGTGCAGCTCCTTTTCCGCTCCTACAAGATGAAAGAAACTATCATGAACCAGGAAAAAACTTGCCAAACTGCAGGCACAAGTGTGCATTGGTGGGAAAGGAACTGCTCGCAGAAAGAAGAAGGTGGTTCATAAAACAGCTATAGCAGATGATAAAAAACTTCAGTTCTCCTTGAAGAAGTTAGGGATAAACAATATCTCTGGTATTGAAGAGGTGAATGTGTTTACAAACCAAGGAACAGTTATTCACTTTAACAACCCTAAAGTTCAGGCATCTCTGGCAGCAAACACTTTCACCATTACAGGCCATGCTGAGACAAAGCAGCTGACAGAAATGCTCCCCAGCATCTTAAACCAGCTTGGTGCAGACAGTCTGACTAGTTTAAGGAGACTGGCTGAAGCTCTGCCCAAACAATCTGTGGACAGAAAAGCACCACTTGCTATTGGAGAGGAGGAGGATGATAAAGTTCCAGATCTTGTGGAGAATTTTGATGAGGCTTCCAAGAATGAGGCAAACTGAAGTGAATCAACTTCTGAAGAAGATAAAACTTGAAGAAGTTACTGGGAGCTGCTGTTTTATATTATGACTGCTTTTAAAAATTGTTTTGTTTATGGATCTGAGAAAATCTAGACCTCTAATATTTTTAAGCCCAAGCTCCTTGGACACTGCAGCTCTTTTCAGTTTTTGCTTATACACAACTCATTTTTTGCAGCTAATTAAGCTGAAGAAGGCTGGGGATAAAGGTTTTTTTTAAAAAAAGAGTATCTGTGACTTGTGGGACAACTTCAAGTAGTCTCAAATAAGCGAAATGAAGTTCCCGAAAGAGAGGCAGGAAGAGAATGAAAAAAAAAAATTGAACAAATAATGCCCAGAGAAGTTCCAAGCTTGATTAAAAGTATAAACTCATCAACCCAAGAATCTTAATGGATCTCAAGCACAAGGAATATGAATAAGATCACACTAATGTGTATCATAATCAAATTGGTCAAAATCATTAATAAAAAGAAAATCTTAAAAGTGATATGAACAAGGATATGCATTGAAGCAGATTTAAAAAAAAAACAAACCAGCAAAGTGACATTTTAAGCACATGACTTAAAATACTGAAAGGCAAAAAAATTTAAAAAAAACAAAAAAACAAGGAAAAAGATCAACTTAGAATTCTATATCCAGCAAAAATCATCATTAAAAAATGAAGGTGGAATAAAGGATTTTTCAGATGTAAAAAAGCTGAAAGAATTCATTACCAGCAGACCTGCACGAGAGATATTAAAGTCCTTCAGGTAAAGGGAAGATGATATTATTTGCAAATATGAATCCAAACAAAAGAATGAATAACATCAGAAATAATTACATGCGTAAATATGCAAGATTTTTTTCCTATTATTTAAAAATCTTTAAAAGCCAGTTGGCAAAATAATAACAACAGACAATATTAATACAGGAACATAAATAATTTTGGGGCGCTTATAACATATGTATGAGTGAAATGTATGATAATAATAATATAAAATCTGTGAGGGGAAATGTTGTACCCTATTGTAAGATTCATATGCTAAATGTGAAGTAGTATACTATCACTTGAAGCTAGATTTTTTTCTGAGTTGCCTAGGCTGGAATGCAGTGGCACAATCTTGGCTACCACAACTTCAACCTGCTAGCCTCAGATAATCCTTTTACCTCAGGCTTCCAAGTAGCTAGGACTACAGGAGCATGCCACCATGCCCAGCTGATTTTTTAATTTACTGCAGAGATGAGGTCTCGCCGCCATGTTGCCCACACTGACCTTGAACTCCTGGGCTCAGGCAATCCTCTTGCCTTGGCCTCCCAGAGTTCTGGGATTATAGGTGTAAGCCATCACACCTGTCCTATAAAAAGGAATTTTAGAAAGTATTCTTAACTGAATGAAAGTGAAAATGTAGCATATCAAAGTTTGGGGAATTCCAAGGTAGTACTGAGAGGGCAATTTGTAGCATTAAACACTTATGTTAGAAAAGAAAAAAAGGTACCAAATCATTGACCTCAGCTCTTGTCTTATAAGACTAGAGAAAGAAGAACAAATTAAACCTGGAGAAAGAAGACTACAGATAATGTAAAGAGACCAGAACAGAAATCAATGAGATGGAACAGAGAAGAAAGAAAAATCAATGAAACCGAAAGATGGTTCTTTGAAAAAGATCAATAAAATTGATAAATCTCTAGCCTACTGATCAGAAAGGAAAGAAGATCCCTATTACCAGTATGACAGAGCTGAGGTGCCGTCACTGCAGTGTTCACAGATATCAAAATGATAAAAGTGAATGTTTTCAACAGCTTTATGCCAAGAATTCAACAATGTAGATGAATTGGATGACTTCCTTGAAAGACACACATGATCACAGCTCACCCAAGAAGAAGCAGATGACCAGAATAAACCTTATAGGTATAAAATCATTTGAATTTTTGTTTCAAAATCTTCCCACAAAGAAACACTGCCAGATCCAGATGGCTTCATTGGTGAATTCTATCAAATATTTAAAGAGGAAAAATATCAATCCATAAACTGTTCCAAAAAATTAAAGAAGCGGGAATACTTCCCAATTCATTCTATGAGTCTAGCATTACCTGATTTAAAAAAAAAAAGACATTACAATGAAATAAAGTTACAGACCAATACCTTTCATAAATACATATGCAAAAATTTAAAACAAAAATTTAGCAAAGCAAATACAACAACAATATGTAAAACAGTTAATACAAGTAGGGTTTATCCCAAGAATGCAAGGTTAATTTAACACTCAAAATCAATTCATCATATTAACAAACTTAAAAAGAAAAACGTACGCTCATTTAAACAGATGCAGTGAATATATTTGAAAAAACTCGTCTATTTATTTTTCTTTTTTTGTTTAGTCACTGCCTCACTTTGTCACCGAGCTGGAGTGCAGTGGCACAATCACAGGTCACAGCAACCTTGACCTCCTGGGCTCAGGCAACGCTTCCGCCTCAGCCTCCCAAGTAGCTGGGGCTACAGGCACATGCCATGAAGCCTAGCTTATTTTTTTGATTTTTTATAGAGACAAAGTCCTGCTATGTTGTCTAGGCTGATCTCAAACTCCTGGGCTCAAGCAAGCCTCCTGCCTCGGCATCTCATAGTGCTGGGATTACAGGCATGAGCCACCATACCTGGCCCACCATCTATTCCTGATTTTTAAAAATTCGGCAAATTAGGAATAGAAAGAAGGTTTTTCAACCTGATAAGGGCATCTGTAAAAACTCCATAGCTAATACCATACTTCATCATGAAAGGCTGAGTATTTTCATCCTAAAATCAGGAACAAAAAAGTGATTCCTCTTCTTATCATGTCCATTCAACTGGAGATTTTAACAATACGATAAGACACCCCCCCAAAAAAAAGAAAGAAAAAAGAAAAGAATGAAAAAGGCATCCACATCAGAAAGGAAGAAGTACAAGTGTCTATTTCTTTATTTGTGTTTGACATGATCATCTATGCAGAAAATCTGATGGAATCTTTGAAAAAGTAACTACAGGCCAGGCCTGTAATCCCAGCACTTTGGGAGGCCGAGGCAAGTGGATTGCCTGAGTCTGCAAGTTCGAGACCAGCCCGGGCAACTTGGCAAGATCTCTTCTCTTCAATAAATAAAAAATTAGCCGGGTGTGGTAGCACTCACCTATAGTTCCGGCTACTTGGAAGGCTGAAGCTGAAGGATCACCAGAGCCCAGCAGGTTGACGCTGGGGTGGCCATGAACATACCACTGCACTCCAGCCTGGACGATGGAGTGAGACTCCAACTCACACACACACACACACACACACACACACACACACACACACACACACACACACACAGAAAGGAAGAGAAAGTAACCAGAAACTGGGTGCGGTAGCTCATACCATTCCAGTACTTTGCTTCATCCCATGGGTTTGAGACCAGCCTGGGTAACTTGGTGAGACCTTGTCTCTACACTAAATCAAAAAATTAGCCGGGCATGATGGTGTGCACCTGTAGTTCCAGCTACTTGGAAGTCTGAGGTGGAAGGATCACCAGAGCCCAACAGGTCAAGGATATGGTGGCCATGAGCGTGCCACTGCACTCTAGCCTGGGCAACAGAGTGAGACTGTGACTCAAAGAGAAAGAGAAAAAAAAGAAAAAATTACTAGAACTAACAAGTAAGGTTGCACTATGCAAGATCAATACACACAAATCAACTGCATTTCTATATGCCAGCAACAATTACAAACTAAAAGTAAAATCTCTACACTGAAAACTATAAAATCCTGCCTAGAGAGATCAAAGAAGACTAAACAGAGTATCATAACTTGTTCATCAGTTGAAAAACGCAATATTGTTATGATGTCAGTTCTCCTCCAAATTGATTTATGGATTCCATGCAATCCCAATCAAAATCCCAGCTGACTTTTTTTTTTTTTTAGAAATTGGCAAGTTTATTCTAATACTTATTTGGAAATGCTAAGGACCCAGAATTTCCAAATAACTTTGAAAAGAAGAAATTTAGAGTACTAATGCTACAAGATTTCAAGACTTACAACGCGGTGGTAATCAAAACCAGAGGCCAGTAAACCTTCTCTTAAAGTGAAAAACAGCAAATACTTTAAGACGGTGGGCCATGTGGTCTCTGTCACAACCACTCAATTCTACCATTGTAGGCACAAGCAGTCCTAGACAGTATATAAATAAATAGGAGTGTCCCTGTTCAGTACAACTTTATTTACACAACAGGCGGCTGGACAGTAGGCTGTCATGTGCAGACCTTTGATCAAGAAAATGTAATATTGCTGTAAGGACAGATGAACAGATAAATGGAACAGTAGGGAGGACATAAATATACCCATACACATGTGGAAACCTAATTTTTGACAAATATGCAAAGACAATTCAGTGCAGAAGGAATTGTTTGTCATTAAAATGACACTAGATACTCATATGATAAGAAATAAACTTTGATCTATACCTTGCAGCATATTAAAAAATGAACCCAAGATACGTCATGTTTCCAAACCATATTTTTTTTGGTTTTTGTTTTTTGTTTTTTTGAGTTGGAGTCTCACTCAGTCGCCTAGACTGGAGTGCAGTGGCCGCTCCCAGCCACCACAGCCTCGACCTGCTGGACTCCGGCGATCCTTCCGCCTCAGCCTTCCAAGTAGCTGGAACTACAGGTGCGCGCTACCACACCCGGCTGATTTTTGATTTATTGTAGAGATGAGGTCTCGCCAAGTTGCCCAGGCGGGTCTCGAACCCACGGGCTCAGGCAATTCACTCACCTCGGCCTCCCAAAATGCAGGATTACAGGTTGAGCCACTGAGCCCGGCTCCAAAGCCATATTTAAAAGAAACTTAAGATGGATTATAGACCTAAATGTGAAATCATTAAAACGGTAAAACATCTAGTTTTCTAGTGTATCCCAGCACTTTGGGAGGCCGAGGCAGGAGGATTACTTGAGCCCAGGAGTTTGAGACCAGCCTGGGCAACATGGCGAGACCCTGTCTCTACAAAAAAAAAAAAAATTTGTTGGGTATAGAGGCGTGTGCCTGCAGTCCCAACTACTCGGGCAGCTGAGGTGAAAAATCACCTGAGCCCAGGAGATTGAGGCTGCAGCGACCTGTGATGGTGCCACTGTACTCCAGCCTGTGCGACAGGGTGGAAACCTGATTCAAAAAAAACAAAACAAAAACTTGTATCTGAGTATGCAAAGAACTAGGAAAACAAACAGCCCAATTTTATTTTATTTTATTTTTTTGAGTCAGAGTCTCACTCTGTCACCCAGGCTGGAGTGCTGTGGCATGCTCATAGCCACCGCAGCCTCAACCAGCTGGGCTCAGGTGATCCTTCCATTTCAGCCTTCCAAGAGGTTGAAACAGACGCGCGCACCACCACGCCCGGCTAATTTTTTGATTTATTGTAGAGACGAGGTCTCACCAAGTTGTCCAGGCTATTCTGGACCCCATGGACTCAGGTAATCCTCTCATCTCAGACAAGCCTGTTTTAAAAGCTGGGCAAAAGATTTGAGCAGAGACCCCCAAAAATCCATGGTTGGCAAAAAATCACATGAAAAGATGCTCATTAGTCATTAGGGGAATGCAGATTAAAAACAGAATGATATATTACTTCACACCCATTAGAATGGCCGGACTTAAAAAAAGACAGACCATACCAAGTGCTGGTGAGGCTGTGGAAAAAAATGGAATGCTTACATACTTCTAGGGGGAATGTCAAACCCACACCCACTTTTGAAAACAGTTTGGCATAGACATACCAAAGTTAAACACATATCTACCATCAGATCCAGTCATTCCACTCCTAAGTATCTACCCAAGGAAAAAAAGAATATGTCCACACCAAGATTTGTACACACAGATTTGTAGTGGTTTTATTTGTAATAGCCAAAAACAGAAACAACTCAAATGTCCAACAAGAGGTGAATCGATAAATACATCATGGTGTGTCCTTGTAATAAACTACTACCTTGCAGTGAAAGAATGAACGATTGCTAGCATGCTACAACATAGGCAAATCTCGACTGAATTATGCTGAGTGAAAGGATCCAGAGAACAGTGCATGATACTGTTCGTGACATCCGTGTAAAACTTGAGAAAATGCTCACTGATTTGTAATGACAAGTTACAAATCGGTGACTGTTATGGCAGAGGGGGCCAAAAGGAAGGGTGACCAAAGGGCAGAAGAACATGTCTGTGGGTGACGGGTGTGTTCATTCACTTGGTTGGTGATGGTTTCCAAGTATATATGTGTCAAAACACAATTATAATTATGTTTTGATTAATTATCATAATTGTCATCGTAACTATGTGCAGAATTATTATTATTATTATTATTTAGAAAGCAGGATTTATTGAGAGGACAGAAAAGCTCCCACCGTGGGAGGGGACCCGAGAGGGTTGCCCCAGAGTATTATTATTTTTTGAGACAGAGTCTTGCTCTGTTGCCCTGGCTGGAGTGGAATGGTGCCACCATAGCTTGCTGCAGCCTGGAACTCCTGAGTTCACATCATCCTCCTGCTTCAGTCTCCCCAGTAGCTAAGACTACAGGTGTACACTACCATGCCTCACTAATTTTTGTAGAGATGGGATCTCACCTTGTTGCCCAGGCTGGTCTCTAATGCCTGGCCTCAAGCAGTCCTCCTGCCCCTCAGTCTCCCAAAGCACGGAGATTGCAAGCATGAGCCGTTGTGCCTCGCCACGTGCAGATACTTGTATGTCAATTACAACTCAAGAAAGCTCTTTTGGAGAAACCTTCATGGGCTCTCCGCTGCCCTAAGATACAGTACAGTCTTCTCATTGAGTGTTCGAGGCATTTCAACACTTTCTAGAACTCAATGTTTAAGAAAACTGGAAAGAGCTGAGCGGGGTGGCTCACACAGTAATCCTAGCACTTCAGGAGGCGGAGGTGAGAGGGTTGCCTGAGCCCAGGGGTCTGAGACCAGCCTGGGCAACTTGGCGAGACCTTGTCTCTACAATCAATCAAAAAATTAGCTGGGCGTGACAGCGCACACCTGTAGACCCAGCTACTTGGAAGCTGAGGCGGAAGATCGCTTACGCCCAGCAGGTAGAGGCTGCAGTGACTGTGATCGTGCTACTGCACTGGTCGACAGACTGAGACTCTGAAAAAAAAATGTATTTATAGTTCAGCATTGAAAAGCAAAAAAGGCTCACCTACATTTTGAGGCAGAAATTTTTTGGGGGTAAATTATATATCTCTTTGTAGCTCATAGTTTGAGTACAAAACAGGGTTCAGGGTGAATAATCAGCTCAGGGAGGGAAGAACAAGTTCACTTTCTATTCAGCAATTTGCTCAGCTGAGAAGCTATTTACATAAATATCAATTACGTATTTATACCATTGTATTATGGTGATTCAAAAATGAGAGATATGAAGAATTATAAATCTTGAGCTGTCTCTAAACCATGTAATTTCTTTTCTCTAATTATGAGGCAGAGGGGGAGGCGGGAAGCCGAAAAACAGGCTTCTCTGTGGAGGAATTTAGGAGCTAAAACACATCTTTGAGTCAAATGGGGCTTTCTAAATGACATCTCAGATAGCAAATTACTGCAAGTTAGATGGCAAAGGAGTTGACAAGCTACAGCCAACACAGACACAAACAGCCCTGCAGGGTCCACTGTGGAGGACCAAAGAAGATGCCTGGGAAGGGATGCAGATGTGCCGTTGTCGTTTTCTTCTCCTTCTCCTTGGAGGGATGCAGATGTGCATTCTTCTTCTCTCTCCTCCTCCTCCTCTTTCCTGTCAAAGGAAGATAAACACAACATTTATACACCAAGAAATGAATTAAGGTTCAGGTTCGTAGAATGCTATCAGTATGTGAGAGCAACGCTTCTTTTAGTTAATCTTGCTCCATAACTTTATCTTTTTCTCACTGACATTGATTCTTTAGTATTTAAGTTATAAAAAGAGGAAGAAGAGGAAGAGGAGGAGAAAGATGCAATAGAGACAGGATTTAGCCCACAAAGCCCGACATATTCCCTGCATGGCTTTTACCTTTTACAGAAAAGTTTGCCGACCCCTGCTCTAGTATAAGTGAGGATGGCAACTACCCAGCACATGTCGAGAGAGTTTCTGCCACTCTCATTTTACAAAGGAAGTTACAGAAATTGAGAGAGCTTAGGGAGTGTGGGCAAAGTCACCTTATTCAAGCCTCTTAAGATCAAATGACGTAGAATCCAAGGACCGCGAAAAGGGAAACTCAGATGAACTGCGTAGCCTGCACGGTAAGGCCCAGAGGTCCTCCAGCTGCCCTGAGAAAAGTGAATGGTAAAAGTGATGTGGAGTCTGCATGAAGACAAGAAGTCTTTGACATGTCAGTCCTGCTCTCACTCCTATCATCAGCTATGCTTAGCTGAGGATTATGTTCCCTAGGGCTTACCTCTTGCTGGAAGAAGTCCTTTGAACCTGTCCCTGTGTCTCCAGGGTTGGCTGTGAGCTGTGAGATTTGAATGTTCCTTGGGCATGGTGAAATTTAAGCGTCTTATGTAAGTAATGTGGAAAAAATCAGGACACCATAACCTTGTCCACGCTATGTCTGGCTCAAGGTTTCGTGGTGGGAGATGAGCAGAGGACTAAGTAAGCCCTCCCTGCAGTGGACAGTGGTATGTGAGATGGACTTCAGCCCCCAGCTGAAAAATGTAATACACACATACACACACACTTCTCATAATGTCTACGCTATTTACACGAAGGTCCTTTATTTGTACTAGAGTTCTTCTAACTGTGATAACAATGTCTGACACACATCACATGGAAATGACATGCCAGGAAGTTCATGTACTACTTCTGCTCCCCACAACAATCCTATGGGGTGAGTTTCTGCCGTTCCCATTTTATAAAGGAAGTTACAGACATTTAGGGAGCTTAGGGAGTGTGGGCACTGTCACATTAGCGAGTAAGTACTGTACCTCAGTACACCCAAGACGGTCTGGGTCCAAAATGAGCCCTCTCTTTCTTACACTGAGCCATGCTGAGACAAGGAAGGGGTGCTGAGGGGGTCTGAGCAGACTCCAGAGTCCCCCCTCTGTAGACTGCCCAACTGGGCCGACTGGTGTCTGAAACTGAGCTGGGAGACGCTGGTCCAAGGCAGCACCTGCTTCTCTGTGCCAGCTGACACGAGGCTCCTCCCGTCGGAGGCCGGCCCGGCCACGTGTGTCTGAGGATGTGAACACAGATCTTCTCATTGGCCTGTTTTCGTCAAGACTTATGAAACCCTCAGGGGTTTCTGCACGCCCTCCCGGCTTCAAGCAGGATGATGGCTTTTGGATTTGCACAGTGCCTTGGACAGGTAGAGGATGCCCAGGGAATTCTGAAGCAGAAAGAGCTCCCATTCTTGTGGATCTGGGATTTGTTTTCTCCCAGGCAGCTCGGTGGTTCTGAAAGGTTGAGGTGCTTGGGTCCTGGGGCCATTTTTGTCTTGAAGACAAACCCGTAGACAAATCCTTCTGTCCTGGCCTCCCACCGTCGACTTCTCTAGGAGTGATGAGACAGAAGAACACTGGAGGGTGTTGGAGATTGGAAGGTGAGAAGCAAAACGGAAAGCCCTCAATCACACCAAGGGCTAGGATGTGGCAAGAAAGACGTGTCTTTCTTCGAGAAGGTATTCCCAGCTGGGCGCTTCCTCCTAGTCCTCCCACCAAGTACAGCTAAACACTCTGGCATTACACACGAAACAAACCTAAGAGGACCCTGAAGTGGAGAGAAGGCAGACCGGCTCGGGACCTCAGTACCCGAGGAGTGACACAGGCCAGTGCCCGGGATTGTTTGTTTGCCTGATATATGCTGGACTGAGCCAGCAACCCCAAATGCCAGGAAGCATGGAACAGAAAAAGTTCCACCAAAAGCCTGCTTTCTCTGGGATCGGGAGAGAGGCAGCCCAGTGGGAGGGAGAACTGGTAGACAATAATCTCTCTCCATGGTCAAATACACAGCAAGAACTGTGGCTCATGTCCTTTCCCATCCTCTTCCACAAAGGTGGAGTGGGAGCTGAGACTTTTGTCCAGGCTGGAGGGAGGCTCACAGGCCCTTGCTGGGTGGAGTCAAGGAAGATGAAGGGGGAACAGGGACCAGAAAATGTAAATGAGAACCAGAGTCTCACAGCATACTATCTACAATGAAAAGATCATGGTAACACATCCCTTGTGATTCCACAAACTAGACGATCCTCTCAACTTAAGTGGGAAAAAGATGATCCACATCAGCACTGAGAGGATAGAGATGTGGGAATCATCCGACAAGGACATTAAAGCAGCTATCGTGCTGGGTGTGGTGGCTCACACCTGTAATTCCAGCACTTTGGGAGACTGAGGCAAGAGGATTGCCTGAGTCCAGGGTTTTGAGACCAGCCTAGGAAACTTGGCGAGACCTCATCTCTACAATAAATCAAAAAATTAGTTAGGTGTGGTGGTGCATGCCTGTAGTTCCAGCTGCTTGGAAGGCTGAGGCAGAAGGATTGCCTGAGATCAGCAGGTTGAGGTTGCAGTGGTCATGAGCGTGCCACTGCACTCCAACCTGGGGAACAAAGTGAGACTCCTATTCCAAAAAAAAGCAGTCATCATGAAAATGCTTTGATGAACAATTATGAACACACTCTAGACAAATGAAAATATGGGAAGTCTCAGCAAAGAACTAGAACGTCTTAGCAAAGAGATGGCAGAGGTAAAGAAGAACCAAATGGCAATTTGGGCAGGGAAACATAACTGAAAGACGCATTGGATGATTCAGCAGCAGAATGGAGAGGACAGAGAAAATAATCAGGGAACTTGAAGACAGAGCCGCCAAAATCACCCAATCTGAATAAGAGAGAGATAGACTTAAAGGAAAAAAAAAAAAAAAAAAAAAGAACAAAACCCCAGGGACCTGTGGGATACAACAAAAGACCTAACATTCGTGTCATGAGACTCTCAGAAGGAGAGGCGTGAGAACATGGAGCGAACAACATCCTCAAAGAAACGGCGGCTGAAATTCTCTCACGTTTGTCAAAAATACGTAAACCTGCATGTTAAAGAAACCGAGTGAACTATTAAAAGAATAAATTCAATCAAAGCAAGACATGTCATGATCAAACTCTTGAAAACTAAAACCACCTAACTCCAGTCAGGATGGCCGTCACCAGTAACCCAAAAAAACAACAGATGCTGGAGAGGATGCGGCGAAAAGGGAACACCTCTGCGCTGTTGGTGCGAGTGCAGACCAGTACAGCGTTGGCGGAAAACAGTGTGGCGATTCCTGAAAGATCTGAATATCGACCTGCCATATGACCCTGCAATCCCCCTACTGGGAATATACCCGGAGGAACTGAAATCACTCTGTGAAAAAGATACCTGCACACACGTGTTTATTGCAGCATTGTTCATGATAGCAAGAACATGGAACCAACTGTGCTGCCCATCGAAAGAGGACTGTCTAAAAAACTGTGGTGCATATACGTGATGGAATATCGCACAGCCATAAAGAAGGACAAAATCATGAACTTCACAGCAACCTGGATGGACTTAGAGTCTCTAATACTGAGTGCTCTTTCACAGAAACAAAGAACCGAGTATCACATGTTCTCACTCATAAGCGGACTTTGAACAACTATCGCAATACTGTAAGAAAAGGATTGGCAGTTGCGGGAATCTTTGGGGGGAGGGAACCTGCATCATGAACATTTGCATACCTAACCCTGAATTGTACCCCACAGCTTTAAAATGAAAAAATTAAAAAAGGAAAAAAAAAAAGAAAAGAAAACTAAAGGCAAAGAACGAATGTTTAAATCAGGGAGGGAGGAACAACACCGGCCTCAGGATCATGCCCCTGCACCCTCGCCCCCTCCCCATTCCATCTGTCCTCCCGGCCCCTTTCCTCCTGGACTTGCCCAGCCCCAGGAAACCCAAGCCATCTTGGTCTCCTGGGGGAGGTTTCGGCTCCCCTGGGTTCTTCTGCCCCTCCCCCGAGCTGTAGCCATGCAGCCCACCCAGGCCTCAACCCAACAAAAGACACTCTCCTTTGACACCCTACGCCCCTCTTGGCCTGCAGTCAGTGTAACCTCCACCCCACCTGGGACCGTCGATCTTGTCACCTCCTGTCCTTCCCGACACTACAGTCCGTGTAAAATCGACAAAATATAAGCCATAGCTCTCCCTCCCATGTGACCTTCTGTGGCTCTCAGGTGTAGGTTTACATGCCGTTGGTTGGCTTGTGAAGCCCTTCGAGAATGGGTTCCTGCTTACTTCTCTGGCCACAGGGCCTGCGGCCGGGCCTTCAGACCAGACCCCTCTGCTTCCCTCATGTACCCTGATCTCTCCCCATCTCCTTCACCTGCTTCCTTCCACCTACATGGGGGCTATCTCCCTCAGAAACACTGTGGCCCTGTCTGGATCCCACCCCCTCCCCTGCCCTGTCACCCCAGAATCGTTCCCATTCATCCCTGATGGCTCTAGTGGGAAAATGAAATGGCCCAAGGCCTGAACCCAAAGTCCCACGGAGACACGCACAAAATTTCACAAGCTCATTCTTTTATTTCTTTTTTTGAGTTGGAGTCTCACTCTGTCGCCCAGGCTGAAAGGCAGTGGCACACTCACAGCCACCCCATCATTGACCTGCTGGGCTCCTGCGATCCTTCCACCTCAGCCTTCCACGTAGTTGGAACTATAGGCGCGTGCTACCATGCCCGGCTCATTTTTGATGTATTATAGAGACAAGGTCGTGTCAAGTTGCCCGGGCTGGTCTTGAACCCGCGGGCTCAGGCAATCTACTCGCCTCGGCCTTCCAAAGTGCTGGGATCACAGGCTGAGCCATTGAGCCCAGCCTCGTTAGTTTATTTCTAAGAATCAAGGAGGTAGAGCCAAACACGTCTTACATGGTTCCTTCCCTCAGACTCGTTACTTTCTCCACACTTCCCTTTCTGTTTTAGTAATCCACGTCTGGTCAGATGTGCCTGGATTGAATCTGGCCCTGACTCTTCCTATAGGTGAGAGGCTTTGGGCAAATTCTTTAGCTTCTCGGGCTCTTCTGAGACACAGTTTCCTCATGTGTAAAATGAGAGGAAGCCGTTCTTGCCGTGTGTTGTGAGGTCAAATAACACAAGCATTGTAGGGACACTCACTAAGCCTCGATAGCTGGAAGTCTATTCCTAACTTTAATGACAATACCATGATTTGAGCCTGGCAACCATCCTATGCAACCATGCATACAAACGTAAGGTGCTGGAATGTGCGGCTTTAAGAGGGACCAGGAGGGAAGAAAAAGGATGGGGAGGGTGTGTTTTTGAGTTGCACACCAGTGAAAGATGCTACAAAAGCGGCAACTGGAACTCGCAAACCCAGCAGAAATTTCTGGAGCACTGTGCTTTCTAAAAATCAGAGGCACAAGGCCAGGGGCAGGTGGTGGTCCACGCTTGCAATCCCAGAACTTTGGGAGACTGAGGCAGGAGAATTGCTTGAGCTCAGGAGTTCAAGACCAGCCTAGGCAACATAGAGAGACCTTATCTCTACAAAGAAAAAAGAAAAAAAAAATCAAAAAATGACCTGGGTGCGATTGCGTGTGCCTATAGCTCCAGCTACTTGAGAGGCTGAGGAGGAAGGATCGCCTGAGCCCAGGAAGTTGAGGCTATGGTGAGCTGTGATGGTTCCACGCACTCCAGCCTGGGCGACAGAGTGAGACCCCGATTCAAAACAAAAACAAAAACAACAAAATCAGAGGCACAGCTTTTCCCCAAAGCCAGCCACCACTCCTTTCCTGCTCCCTGCAGGTCCCAAGTCCTCTCTGGAGCTTTCTTCTAGTTTCCCCGGGGGACCACTTGCTCCTCGTCCCCAAGGGAGCTTCACACACACAAATGATTTCCCTCATTCAACCCTTCAATGTTCACTGAGTCCAGGCCACTCACTCAGAGGAGACCAGGGTGCTCGAGGCAGCTGCTGCACAGGGTGGAAGCAGGGGGCACTCATTGCATTTGCTTTTTAGGAAGAGTACTTTGGCCACCAAGTGTGGAGGATAAATTCGAGAAGGACAAGTTCGTTCAACAAGCATGTAGGTACTGCTGATAACAGACTCAGTGCCGGCCAGGCACAGTGGCTCACACCTGTAATCCCAGCACTTTGGGAGGCTGGGGCAAGAGGACTGCCTGAGTCCAGGAGTTCGAGACGAGACCAGCCTGGGCAACTTGGAGAGACCTTGTTGCTACAATAAATCAAAAAATTAACTGGATGTGGTGGTGCGTGCCTGTGGTTCCAGCCACTTGGAAGGCTGAGGGAAAGGATCCCCTGAGCCCAGCAGGTTGCGGCTGCAGTGGCCATGAGTGTGGCACTAAACTCCAGACTGGACAACTGAGTGAGACTTCTACTCAAAAATAAAAATAAACAAAAAGACTCAGTGCCGGGCACTGGAGACACCAAAAACGGAACTTCCCTGGGTGTGATCTGCTTTCAAACGAAGCAGCCACAAGTTTATTCACCCTTCGTCCCCAGCACGCCAGCTGGCATTGCTTTTTCTGTTTGATGCTTCTGTCCAGCTCTCATGACTTACCGGGGAAGACAGACACATGCATGGACGCAGCACAGTGAAATGGGTGTCCTGACCTCATGTTCCTTAACCTTGTGGGGCCCCACGGGGCAAGTTCAAAGAAAGAGTCATGGACTCAGCCAATACTCGACTGAACAGAGTGAACAGGAGGTGAAGCAGCATCACGTGTGTCCCTTGTGCTGCGAGTATCAGGAAAAGTGCCTTGGAGGAGTTTGCAGTCTAACTGTAAATATGTGTGTTGTATATGCTTTAAATTATGTATATTGTTATATGTAAAATATATGTTATATATGTTGTATGACATCAAATAATATAATATAGCCTGTATAATAACATGTAAATTATATGCATTGCATATAGGTACAGACGGTACCTGACTTACAATGGTTTGATTTAGTTTTAATGTTTTTTGCATTCTAGTAATAACTTACTAGCAGTGATCTGAGCAAATTGTGATGCTGATAATTTAGAAACATATGTACACAGCCATTATAAACTAAATGTTAAAGATATCAAAGAAACGTATTTGGTTCAACATTTAACAATGAACTTGTGTATGAAGAACAGTCTCAGAATTAAAGTCGAATCTATGGAATGGTTTTGTTTCCTTCAAATTAGACGAACGCACGCCTCTCCTCCTGTTAGCCATTCTGATCAGACAGCTCTCTAAGGCAATATTTCAAGCTTCCCAAAACTTTTATTGGAAAATTAGGAAGGTGGTTTTACGTCCCAAGGCACGTTCACAGGTATGATTGATGTTCTGTCTAAAGTTCTCTACTTTGTGCTGTGGTTTTTGGCTGCTAAACCCAGGCACTGGGCCGCCAGATGCCCAGTGAGTGGTAAGATGTCAGTGGGCTGAGGAAGCGAGCCTGTCCACCATCACAGTGGCTCAATTTAGGATGGCTCAGCTTTAAGAGGGTGCAATGGTGATGCACGTTCAGTAGCCAGTGGTGCTGAGCAGTGGCAGGGAGGAGAGGCTGCCAGCCCACCACCCAGTCCCCAGGGTAAACAATCACAGTGTACTGTGTGGCCAGGTGATTTCATCCGACTGTGGCCTCATGTAAGTGTTGTGAGGGGACTTTTAAGGTAGACTGGACTGAGCTATCATGATTGCTGGGGGAGGCGTATTAAAGGCAGTTTTGATTTGCAATGCTGTCAAGGGACCGTGGGTTTATCAGAACATAACCCCACTGTAAGTCAAAGAGCATCTGTATTCTAATTCTATATGACAATACATACCTAATTTTCTGAAGGGCTTCGCAAGCCGTGTGAAGGCGTCTAAGCCTTAACCAGAAAGTGCTGAGGAGTCACTGAAGGTCACTCTGAGACACTCTACGGTTTTAGAGACTTTGCAGGCTGCAGTGTCCGAAAGACCAGGGAGTGGTGAGACCGGAGGCCCTGGGTGTGGGTGGGGGCTTCGGACTGCTGGCTGCTCCAGGCATGTCCTCAACCCCCTTTACAGACAGATGTGCAAACCCCGGCTGGGAGTCTGGGGTGAGCAGGCAGGCCCCTGCCTCAAGGGTGCCCCTTCTCTCCGTGACCCGCCCGATTACTAGGATTTGAGCACAGTAGGGGAAGAATTTTGTTCTGGAGTCAGGGCAGTGAGCGGAAGGCCGGGCTGGGCATCAGGCCTCGGGCAGCCGGAGGTCGGGTGCTTGGCCTCATCGCACTGCCACCTGGTCTGCTGCCCCTGGTGGAGGCTCACGCCAGAGCTGACCAGCCCACGGTTCTCACCCTTCCTGGGCTGGTCCCTCCACAGCCTTGACAACAGAAGCTTCCCTGGGCCCCGAACCTGTCTGGGGACCCAACCTTCTTCACAGAGACCGTTCTGGGTTGGCAGAGCCCCCAGAAAGCCCCGGCCTCAGGCTTGGACAGGCCCTGCCCCTCCACCCCCCACCCCACACCACCCCGAGGGAACAGACCACCTGAAAACGGTGTTTGTTCCTACTCTGAAAAACACGTTCAAGGCTCATTTCCCTGCAAGTCACCTGGCCATAGGTTGACAGGTCTGATGAGAGAGAGGCACTGGGGCCAAACTGGACCCAGCTGGCTCAGTGGGCCGTGGCATCGCTCTGCTTGCCATGCCAGTCCCTGTCTGCCTTCTCTCTCTCGGACTCGCTTCACGTCTGTCCAGGCTTTTCTGTCCGCCAGCCTCTCCCTTCTTCCATCTGCTGTTCTTTTTCTGTATCTCTGCGGCCTTTCTCTGTGTTGTTCTGTCTCTCACCTGTTCTTCCTCTGTCTCCCACCCTGCCCTCTGTCTCCTGCCCAAGCCCAGGGGGTGATATTTCTTTTGGAAAACCACCTGTTTTGCTCACAAACAAGATTTCCGAGAGGCAGTGCTCAGACCCTACCCTTGCAAAAAAGGTACTATGGAGGGTGAACTCCAGGGAACCCTAGACCCAGCCAGCTGGGAAGGGGCCCTGAGGGTCTGGGGGACCCAGTGCCAGAATTTAGAAGGAAAATGTTCATAAGCGTTTTTCAGTTCCTGCACAGTAAGGGAAGAGTTTTGGTCTGCAGCAGGAAAAAAAAACACATAATAAATAGTAATTATGATTTAGACATCACTATTAACTGCCATGCCAGCCACCGTGCTAGCTGTCTTACACACAATATTGTATTTAACCCCGACAACAGTCCTACGAAGCTGATTCCTCTGCCCTCTTAGCAGATGAGGGAACCTGGGGTCAGAGAAGTCACCCAGCCCTTCCATGGCAGCCTCAGTCTGAGTAACCCTGATCTCTGTTAGCCTCTGTGCCAGGAGGGCCGTCCTGCTACTTGCTTCTGCTTTGGCATTTGAGGAGCCTGGGGAAGGAGCTGGCGCCGCCTTGTTTTCCATCAGAGGGCAGCGTGTGGAGGGGGGGCACCCTGCCCAGCCACCCAGCTGGTCGACAGTGGTGATGTGGAGCCTAGGTGTCTGACATCCCAGGAGGAGGGGAGGCGTGGGCTTGGGACTATGCCTGTGACTCTGGGTGGCCTCTTTCCTCACTGTGTGGCTTCTGCCAAGGCCCTGCCTCTCACTAGATGCATTTTTCCCATCTGAGGGGGACCCTGGAATCCCCTCCTGGGGTTCTTAGGAGGGGTCTGACCCTGAACCAGCGAAATGGGAAGGAATCTGAGAACTTTTTTTTAATGTCAATTTTATCATCCAGTTGACTTGTGCCCAAGGTTTTCCTAGCTGAGAGCTAATCCTTTTAGAGGAATTTAAAGGAATCAAGCAAGATGATCTCTTTAAAAAGAAAGTTCTCAGGCTGGGCTCGGTGGCTCACACCTATAATCCCAGCACTTTGGGAGGCTAAGGTAAGAGGATTGCCTGAGCCCATGGATGGGTTTGAGACCAGCCCGGGCAACTTGGTGAGACCTCATCTCTACAATAAATCACAAAATAAGCCGGGCGTCCCTGTAGTTCCAGTTACTTGGATGACTGAGGCAGAAGGATAGCCGGAGCCCAGCAGGTCGAGGCTGCGGTGGCCGGGAGCGGCCACTGCACTCCAGTCTGGGCGACAGAGTGAGACTCCAACTCAAAAAAAAGGAAAGAAAAAGCAAATTCTCAGGGACAATATTGAAGGTGGGTCAGGGGCCAGATCTCCCCCCGAGTTACATAGCCATGAGAAAGAGGGACAGTTCTGCCCCTCCAGGCGCCCCCTGCCTCCCAGGCCACCCCTCACTCAGGCTTCACAAGGCCACCTGGTGAGAATTCAGTGTGTTTTGTTCATTGTTCAACAAGGATTTGTTGAGCACCTACTTTGTGCCAGGCACTGCTCTAGGCTCAAGAGCTACAGCAGAGATCCAGCCCTTGTGGGATTTTCCACATTCTAGGAGGGACAATGAATGATAAAGACGACAGATGCATGAGGTAGAATAGTATGCTAGATGGTTCACAGAGATGGGGAAAGATAAGCAGAGAAAGGCATGGAAGGGTGGAGGGCCCGAAAACCAGGCCATGCCACCCATGCAGGTCGTCCAGGGCTGCCCACTGGGCCCAGGAGGAAGTCCTGGTTCCTTTCCCTGAGACTCAGGTCTCCTGCACAGGCCTGGCTCCCCCGCTCAACATGGCAGATGGCGGTCCTGTGGTGGGAAGGCCCTGTCCTCCCGTCACCACCTGGCATTTTCGGTCTAATTCTATGAAAGTCGGCTCCTCCAGGATCCCCTCCCTTACCTCCTCCAGCACCACCTGTGTCATCCCCCCCACCCCGTGCCTCTAGGCCTCAGTGTGGGCACACACCGACAACCCAGTGACCCCAGAGCGGACCTCCGAGAGTCATCAGCCCAGGGAGGGACCCTTGATTGACACTTTGCCAGGAGCCTTCATTGTGCTCAGAGAGGGCCGTGAGTTGCCCAGAACCACACAGCGGGGTCCTGTCTCCCAGGCAGCCTGCTTCTCCTAGCACTGCCAGTCTCACTGGGAGCTCTGTGGCCAGGGTAGGGACAACATCTGGGCAGCTGTCACCTGAAGGAGAGGGGGAGATGGGGCTTCCCCCCGAAAACCTCCACAAGGACTGCCGCAATGACATCCATCCCCCCCGTCCCACCTCCAAGACGCCTCCTGAGATCACTCTAGTACGCAGCACGTCTGCCTGGGCCGGGAGCCACGAGGGACGCGGAGACACCAAGACGCGGCTCCAGCCTCCAGGTGCGTGGGGGCTAGCAGGACACAGGAGACCCCAAAACAGACCAGCAGCATGGAGCAGGGGAAGCACAGAGGGAATCTGACCCAGCTAGGCCACTGAAGTGCACCTGGGCGAGGGGCATGGGGGGAGGTGGAGGCAGGTGGTGTCTTTGAGCAGAGGCAGAGTATCTACAGAGTTAGACTGCGTGAGTGCAAAGTTTAGCTCAATCAACTGCTGTGTGATTTGGGGCAACTGACCTAATCTTTCTGTGCCGCAGTGGGAAAGAGAGCACATACCTCACAGGGTTGTTGGACTTCTAAATGGGTTTGGACAGGTTGCACACGTAGAACAGGGCTGGCTGGGTCATTTTATATACATTGTAGAAGAAGTTTGTCTATATCTTTTTTTTTTTTTTTGAGTCGGAGTCTCACTCCGTCGCCCAGACTGGAGTGCAGTGGCCGCTCCCGGCCACCGCAGCCTCGACCTGCTGGGCTCCGGCCATCCTTCCGCCTCAGCCTTCCGAGTACCTGGAACCACAGGCGCGCACTACCATGCCCGGCTAATTTTTTGATTTATTGTAGAGATGAGGTCTCGCCAAGTTGCCCCGGCGGGTCTCGAACCCACGGGCTCAGGCAATTCACTTACCTCAGCCTCCCCAAGCGTGGGATTAGAGGCTGAGCCACCGAACCCGGCTGAAGTTTGTCTATATCTACAAAATATCGTGCTAGAGTTTTTGATAGAATTTGCTTTAAACCTATAGATCATTTGAGAACTGACATCTTTACTCCCCACACCTTTTAGCCTTTAATCCTATGTGTTTAGAGCCATGCCAGAAGTTTTTTCATTTACAACCTTTTTTTTTTTTTTTTTTACTGTAAAGGCCTGCAATCATCAGACTCTAGACATGTAGATCATTTTTATTTGCATCAGTTCTTTCTTAAATCAGAGCTAAAACATAATTAAAGTGACATTTTAAAAAAGAAACAAAGCTGTACTAAGGGAAAAAGAAATAATTGGGTATTTGTCTGATTATGAGACATAACCCATTCTAATGCCCAGAAGTATTTTATTTCTTTTAAATGCACTTCATTAAAACATTTTTTAAAAAATTGATTTGCCTCCCATATAGCCAAAACAAAATTGAAAACAGAAGAAAGAAGTTGAAGGTCTCATACTTCCTGATTTCAAAACGTGCTAAAAAGCTACAGTAATCAAGACAGTGTGGTATTGGCATAAATACAGACATATAGACCGATGGAAGAGAATACAGAGCGCAGAGAGAAGCTTTCACATGTATAGTCAAGTGATTTTCAACAAGTGTGTCAAGACCACTCAATGGAGAAAGGACAGTCTTTTCAACAAATGGTGTTGGAAAACCAGGATATCCACATGCAAAGGAATGAAGCTGGACCCTTGTCTTATACCATGTACAAAATTTAATTCAAAATGGACCCAAGTTCTAAATGTAACAGTTAAAACTATAAAACTCTTAGAAGAAAACTGAATGACATTGGATTTGGCAATGATTTCTTGACTATAACACCAAAAGCATAGGCAACAAAGGAAAAAAAAGAATACTTGGATTTTAACAATATTAAAAATTTTGTGCATCGAAGGACACTACCAACAAAGTGAAAAGGCAACCCGCAGAATGGGAGAGAATATTTGCAAATCATATATTTGATAAAGGACAAATTGATAAATATTCAGAATATAGTTTTAAAAATCCTACAACTCAGCCGGGCTCGGTGGCTCAGCCTATAATCCCGCGCCTTGGGAGACTGAGGTGAGGGGATTGCCTAAGTCGCGGGTTCAAGACCTGCCTGGGCAGCTTGGTGAGACCTCATCTCTACAATAAATCAGAAAAATTAGCTGGGTGTGGTAGCGTGCACCTGTAGTTCCAGCTACTTGGAAGGCTGAGGTGGAAGGATCGCTGGAGCCCAGCAGGTCAAGGCTATGGTGGCTGGGAGCGGCCACTGCACTCCAGTCTGGATGACAGAGTGAGACTCCAACTCAATAATAAAAAAAAAATCCTACAACTCAATAGCAACAACAAAAAAACCTAGCATAATGAAAAAAATGACAAAGGACTTGAGCAAACTTTTCTCTGAAGAAAATAGACAGATAGCCAATGAGTACATGAAAACACTCTCTACATCACTGGTTATTAGGGAAATGCAGACCCAAACCACAATGGGAACAAGACTTCACACTCATTAGGGTGACTGTTAATTTGAAATTTAAAAAAAAGGAAAATAAAAAGCATTGACAAGGAAGTGGAGAAATCGGAATGCTTATATATTCTGGTGGGAATGTAAAATGGTGCAGCTGCGATGGAAACCAGTTCTGGTGGTTCCTCCAAAATTAAAGTAGAGTTATGTGATCCAGTAACTTCACTTCCAGGTACATACATGCAAAAAATTGAAGGCAGAAACTCAAATAGAGATTCATTGTGATGGTTAATTTTAGGTGTCAACCTGGGGAGTGGTTTTGGATGAGAGTAACATTTAAATCAGTGCGCTTTGTATAAAGCTGATTGCCCTTCACAGTGTAGGTGGCATTTATCCAATCAGTGGAAGGGCTGAGTAAAACACTTTTCCCAGCAGATTCCCCTTGGTCTGGAACTGCATGGCTGGTTCTCTTGGATCTCAAGCTTACCAGACGTCACAGATTTTGGACTTCTCAGTTTCCATAATTATGGGAACCAATTCCTTATAATAAACCTCTTTAAATATGCATCCTATTGGTTCTGTTTCATTGAAGAACACCAACTAATACATTTATACATTCATGTTCATAATAGTATTATTTGCAATCCAAATGTTCATCAATACATGAATGGATAAACAAAATATAACATATACATATAGCAAAATTTTATTCAACCTTAAAAAGGAAGGAAATTCTGATATATGCTACAACATGAATGAAATTGAAGGACATTATTCTGACTGAAATGAGCCAGATACAAAAGGGCAAATATTGTATGATTCCACCTATACCAGGTACCTGGAATAGTCGAATTCATAGAGACAGAAAGTATAATGGTGGTTTCCAGGGGCTGCATGGAGGAGCGAATGGGGAGTTACTGTTTAATGGGTATAGAGGTTCAGTAGGGGAAGATGAAAAAAGTTCTATGGATGGATGGTGCTGATATTTGCTGAATGTACTTAGTGCCACTGCACACCTAAAAATGGCTATAATGATAAATTTTATGTTATGTTTATTTTATTACCATACAAAAGTATATTATAATTTAAATGAAATGAAAGTCATACTTAGTCTGACTAGTATCTCTCTAGCAAGATTTTTCATAGCTGCAGATAAGCTTCTTCTAAGATGTATATGGAAAGGCAAAGGAACTAAAAGAGTCGAAATCACTATTAAAAAATGGATGTAAGCCGGGCTCGGTGGCTCAGCCTGTAATCCTGCGCCTTTGGGAGGCTGAGGTGAATGGATTGCCTGAGCCCGCGGGTTCGAGACCCGCCTGGGCAGCGAGACCTCATCTCTACAGTAAATCAAAAAATCAGCTGGGCGTGGTAGCGCATGCCTGTAATTCCGGCTACTTGGAAGGCTGAGGCAGAAGGATCGCCAGAGCCCAGCAGGTCAAGGCTGCGGTGGCTGGAAGTGGCCACTGCACTACAGTCTGGGTGACAGAGTGAGACTCCAACTCAAAAAAAAAGAAAAAAAAAATGGATGTAGCTACTTGGAAGGCTGAGGCGGAAGAATCGCCGAAGCCCAGCAGGTCGATGCTGGGGTGGCTGTGAGTGTCCCACTGCACTCCAGCCTGGGCTACAGAGTGAGACTCTAACTCAAAAAAAAAAAAAAAAAAAAAAAGAAGGATGAAGTGGCAGGAATCCCTCTACCCAATTTTAAGGCTTGCTACACAACTCTAATTAAGGCAGTGTAGTCTCCCTCATCCTAGGCCTCTAGTCCTCTTTCCAAAGGCAGTCATTGTTAATAGTTTCTTTTGTTTCCTTTACATTTTTTATACATATACAAACAACTTCCCTTTGGCAGTACTGCAGAATACACTTAATTTTGTCCCTTGAATTGCATTTAGATATAGCTTAGAAAGTGTAGACTAAAGTTATGAACTAAACTCTTCCCTCTGGTCTCAAATCCCTAAAATTTCAGGAAAAAAAATCAGCAAATGTTCAGGTCTGTACTGAAAAACAAGGAGAGACTCCCAGGGTGAGGAATTTCTGATAAGTAAAAAGGGAGTCAATGGGATTCAAGAGAGGAAGCAGCTGCACCAAGACACACAGGAGAGCGACAGGTGGGAACATTCCCAGGAGGCTCCTGGACAGATGGTGACAGGTCCTGGGAGTAGGATGGAACTCAGAGGCACAGACTGGGGTAGGTGGTTCAAGTACCTCTGCAGGACAAGTTAAGATATGGAGGATGCAGAAATTCCAACATTCATTTATCTGGGGGGGGGCAGTTCTCGTTATGAGGGAACATAGAGAAGGGAGGCAGATAATACCTAAGTCAGTAATGGAGGAAAAATTCTTAGAGCTGAAGAAAAAGAGTCCTGAGACCTATAGGGTCTACTAGGTACTGAGTAGGAAGACTGCAAAAAGACCTAGACACATCATGGTGAAATTGTAAACCCCAAAGCTAAAGAGATGACCCTAAAATCTTCCAGAAAAAAAACTACCTTCAAAGAAAGGAAGGTCAATGAATTCACACTTTTCCTAAGTAACATTAGAAAATAGGAGAAATGTCTTCCAAGTTTTGAGGGAAAATATTCTTGGACCCCAGAATTCTATACCCAGCTAAACTATCAATCTAGACTGAATACTAAATAATTATATTTTAAGATTTAGAAAGTTTACTTTCCACTAATCCTCTCTATAAGAATTATAGGAAGGTGTACTCCAATTAAGCCTCAGGAACCCAAGGATAGCTGGTTACAGAAAGCAATGGTAAGCACAGAAGCCAGAAAGAATATGGACTTACATCTAAACACATGATAATCATTATTATCTAGAATTAGAATTCTAGGTAACATCAGCAGGAAAGATGGCCAAGTGGGGAATGAGAGAAGAAAGCAGAGGTAAGTTTTGAGAATTAAATCATCACAAAGCCAGTCTTAACAAATTCCAAAAACAGAGCCATATATGCCACACTTATTGGCCGTAATATACTAACTAGAAATAAAAGAACAAAGATAGTCCCTCAAAAGCTATATATCATGAGTTAAGGACCCGGTGGCAAGATGGTGACGGGGCAACCCGGCGTCTGAAGCCTTCTGCAAGGGAGATCTGCAGTGGGTCTCTGACTCTCGCCCCGGGGGGCTGGGGACCCCAGCATTGCAGCCTGCTCTTCAGACAGAGCTCGGCCATTGCCACCGCTGGAACATCGCAATGACTGGACAGTTTTACTGCATTGCACTGTCCCGCCGCCACCGCAGCCCCTCCCCCCGCCGGCGCTCCTGTCGCCTCCGCCGCCACCGCTGCCGCTGCCGCGGCCTCTGGAATGGGTAGCTCATCACAACCCGGCCCGAGGAGATCCACACCAAACCGCTTCAGGGAAGATCTGCTGGGATCGCTGCCACCTCTCCTGCGTCTGAGACTGTCCTGCCTGCCGGCGTGGGGCTCCTGTTGCCTGCTCAGAGGCAGGCAGCCATCTTGTTCCTGTCCGGCCCCACCCCCTCTGGGGCTAGCAGCTGAGATAGCACCACCTGCTGGCGATTCAAGGTAACAACACCGAAATGGGAGAAACAAGCTTGATAAAGACATAGACCAAACTGCTGAACCGAGGTTAATCTGAACTGTCCTTCACAGCAGATCAGGGCAACTGACCCTAACTGCAAACTAATTTACCAGCTTGAAAAGAAAACTAGAAATCAGACCTGAAAGGACATTGGACTTAAACGAAAGGTCTCAGAGTGTGCTTCATTGATTCTGTTAGTTTAATGACTTAATTCTATTCCTTCTGTATTGTTCCCTTTTTTCTTTTTTCCTTTTCCTTTTCTTCTCTTTTCTTCTGTCTGTAAACCATGTCTTTGTATAGAGGAACAGCACACTAACAAGGTGGTTGGATAGCTGGTATGTTAGCATCACTATATGTTTTATTTTTTATTTTTTGTGTGAGAGTTGGTTCATCTGTAGCTGTGGTCTATTGTTTTTATCTGTTTCAGTATAGGCCTCTCTCTCTATTTGTTGGCACACTCATTTGTTTCCCCCCTTACTCCTCTATCTCTCCACTCCCCTCTTCACCCCACTATCTGCTTCATTCTCTCCCCTCTGCTAACCACATTTTATTTCAGGGAGTAAACCTACAGCCCCACTGCATGGACAGATTCCAGGGCAGTGGGAAGTGGGTTCCACATTATCCACAAACCAGGACCTGCAGACAGATTTTGAATCACAGCTCTCCCCTCAAGTAAATCTCAAAACTGCAAAAAGGACCACCACCAACCTACAGTGCAACTCCAGAATTGAACAAAGTAAGAGGGCATTCATAAAGAATAGGAGATTGAACAAACAGAAGTAAAACCAATCCCTTTACCCCTGAATAACAGAATTAAAGAAGATGGTGACGTGGAGGGAAGGAAAAAGTAGGGAGGGGGGAAAACCGCACAAATGAAGAAAAACCAAAAGAAGAATATAGGTCTTACACAGACCCCTGGGAAATCAGACACTGAGAAAACAGATTCTGGAACACAGACAATGAAGAGTCCCCAGAATGACTGGTTACATGCAACAAACCCAGACATCAAGACATTAATGGAGAGAATTTAAAAAAAATTTAGGAGAGACAAGAGGAAAATAGGAAGGAGCTGTTGTCAGAAATGACAGCAGTAAAGAATACTGTGATGGAAATGAACAACAGACTAGTAAGTATGGAAAGCAGAATCAGCCAAGCCGAAGAAAGAATCTCAGAGCTCGAAGACCAAAACACAGAACTAACCCAAACTGTCAAAAGCATAGAAAAGAAGCTCAAAAAGACAGAACAAAACCTGCAAGAGATGAATGATCACTTCAAGAGACCAAACCTAAGAGTAATTGGGCTTCCTGAGGCAGAGAAAGAAACAGAAACCACATTGGAACAAGCATTTCATGAAATCATTCAAGAAAACTTCCCTCATCTCATTAAGGATGAAAAAATTCAAACACAAGAGATTCAGAGAACCCCTGCAAGACAACAAATGAGAAGACCAACTCCCAGACACATAATAATTCGCCTAAACAAAGTAGCTATGAAAGAAAAAATCCTAAAGGCAGCAAGAGAAAAAGGCCAGACTACCTACCAGGGAAAACCAATGAGAATAGCAGCAGATTTATCCACAGAAACCCTTCAGGCCAGGAGGGCCTGGAGCCCTATCTTCAAAGTTCTAAAAGAGAAACAATTTCAACGAAGAATAGCCTACCCAGCCAAACTAAGCTTCATTAGTGAGGGAGAATTGAAATCTTTTCCAGACATCCAATCCCTAAGAACCTACACTGCCACCAGACTACCTCTACAAGAAACACTTAAGAAAGTACTGAACACAGAAGAAAAAGAAAAAAGAACAACAACATTCTTCACAAGAGTACAGGCAAAAGATTAAAAACACACATGAACCAACTCCAAAACCCAAAGAAAGACAACAAATAAACAGGAACAACTCTGTAAGAACCTTATGACAGGGATCAACTCTTGCATTTCAATTATTAGCCTAAATGTGAACGGACTAAATGCACCACTGAAAAGACATAGATTGGCCAAATGGATAAAATATCATCAGACAACGATCTATTGCCTTCAAGAGACTCACCTCACTAGAAAGGACACCCACAGACTCAAAGTAAGAGGATGGGAAACAAACTTCCAGGCGAACGGAATACAAAAGAAAGGAGGAGTAGCCATCTTAATTTCAGACAAAATACCCTTCAAACTATTAAAAATCAAAAAAGATACAGAAGGCCACTACCTAATGATAAAAGGCTCAATCCATCAACAAGAAATATCTATCCTAAACATATATGCACCCAACATAGGTGCGCCAACTTTCATAAAGCAACTTCTTGGAAAACTAAAGAAAGATATTGACTCTAACACTATCATAACTGGGGACTTTAATACCCCATTCACAACCCTAGACAGATCATCAGGACAAAAAATCAGCAAGGAGATCCAGAACCTCAATGTGACTTTGGACCAAATGGACTTAATTGATACCTACAGAACACTCCATCCAAAGACCACAGAATACACATTCTAGTCATCACCACACGGAACATATTCTAAGATCGACCACATGGCCATAAATCAAGCATAAGCAAATTTAAAAGGACTGAAATTCTACCAAACACCTTCTTGGACCACAGTAGAATAAAAATAAACATTGACACCAACAAAGTCCCCCCAAAACCCACAAAGACATGGACACTAAACAGCATGATGCTAAACAACTCCTGCGTCAATGACGAAATCAAAACAGGGATCAAAAGATACCTGGAAACAAATGAAAATGAAGAAACATCTTACCAAAATCTCTGGGATGCCCTGAAAGCTGTAGTAAGAGGGGAATTTATATCCCTACAAACACACATGAAGAAAATGGAAGGAACAGAAATTCACAACCTAACAAGCTACCTAAATAAGCTGGAAAAGCAAGACCACAAAAACCCTAATTTCAGCAGAAGAATCCAGATCACCAAAATAAAAGCCCAAATCCAGGACATAGAAGACAAAAAGATAATACAAAAAATCAATGAAGCAAAAAGCTGGTTCTTCAAAAGGGTAAACAAGATCGATGGTCCCCTAGCTAGACTGACCAAGAAAAAACGAGAAAAAAACCAAATAAGCATAATCAGAAACACAAAAGATGAAGTCACATCTGACCCTGAAGAAATACAAAAGATCATTAGCGACTACTACGTACACTTGTATGGAAACAAACTTGAAAACCATAAGGAAATGGAGGACTTTCTGACATCACACAACCTACCTAGGTTGGAACAAGAAGAAATTGAGACCCTAAATAGACCAATAACAATCAAGGAAATCGACTACGTAATAAGAAAACTTCCTACAAAAAAAGCCCTGGTCCAGATGGCTTTCCAGCAGAATTCTACAAGACATTTAAGGAGGAGCTGATACCAATCCTTCTGAAGGTATTCCAGGCGATTGAAAAAGATGGAACTCTCCCCAAATCATTTTATGAAGCCAACATCACATTGATACCCAAGCCAGGTAAAGATCCAACAAAGAAAGAGAACTACAGGCCAATATCTTTGATGAACATAGATGCTAAAATTCTCAACAAAATCCTAGCAAACCAGATTCAGCAATACATCTCAAAAATCATCCACCATGACCAAGTAGGCTTCATTCCTGGGATGCAAGGCTGGTTCAACATTCGTAAAACCATAAATGTAATTAAATACATCAACAGATGTCAAAACAAAAACCACATGATCATATCATTAGATGTGGAAAAAGCTTTTGATAAAATCCAGCACCCCTTCTTGATAAAAACCCTTGAACATCTAGACATACGGGGAACACACCTCAAAATAGTAAAAGTCATCTACGAGAAACCCACAGCCAGCATATTCCTAAATGGACAAAAATTGGAACCAATTCCCCTGAAAACTGGAACTAGACAAGGATGCCCACTCTCTCCCCTCCTGTTCAACATAGTATTGGAAGTCCTGGCTCAGCAATCAGAGAAGAGGAGGCAATCAGAGGTATTCAAATAGGAAAAGAGGAAGTCAAGTTATCTCTATGCAGATGATATGATTGTGTACCTTGGAAACCCAAGAGAATCTGTCAAAGGCCTCCTTACATTGATAAAGGCCTTTGGCAAAGTCTCAGGATACAAAACAAATGTACAAAAGACAATCGCATTTCTCTACACCAATAATAAACAAACAGAAACCCAAATAAAAAACACAATTCCATTCACAATAGCCACAAAAAAAATGAAATACCTTGGCATCTTCCTAACCAGAGTCGTGAAAGACCTTTACAATGAAAATTACAAAACACTGCTCAAAGAAATCAAAGCTGACACGAACAAATGGAAAAATATCCCATGCTCATGGATTGGAAGAATCAACATGGTGAAGATGTCCATCTTACCTAAGGCAATCTACAAATTCAATGTAATACCCATTAAATTACCAACAACATTCTTCTCAGACCTAGAAAAAACAACACAGAATTCATATGGAAACACAAACGTCCAAGAATAGCCAGAACAATCCTCAGCAAAAAAAAAACAAAGCAGGTGGTATCACAATACCAGACTTCAAACTTTACTATAAAGCTACAATCATCAAAACAGCTTGGTATTGGTACAGGAACAGGCATATAGATCAATGGAACAGAATTGAGATTCCAGAAGCAAAACCTCAATTCCTCAACCAACTCACCTTTGACAAAGCCCCCACCACCTACCAATGGGGAGAGGAGAACCTATTCAGTAAATGGTGCTGGGAAAACTGGCTGACCACATGCAAAGATTGAAACAGGACCCCTGTCTATCCCCATGCACAAAGGTTAACTCCAAATGGATCAGAGACCTAAATGTAAAACCTCAAACCATAAGAACCTTAGAAAAGGAAGAAAATACTCTCATGGAAATTGGAACTGGCATCCAATTCCTGTACAAAACCCGAAACCCACAGAACTTAAGAGAGAAGATAGACAAATGGGACCTCATTAAACTGACAAGCTTCTGCAAAGCCAAAGAAACCATCAAGAGAGCAGGGAGACAGCCTACAGACTGGGAAAAAGTATTTGCCAACTTTAGGTCTGACAAAGGCTTAACATTCTGGATCTACAAGGAACTGAAACGTACTGAAAAGAAGAAAACAAACAACCCCATTATAAAATGGGCAAAAGATATGAACAGACACTTCACAAAAGAAGACATCCGAGCAGCCAACAAACACACGAAGAAATGCTCAACCTCACTAATCATCAGGGAGATGCAAATCAAAACCACACTGAGATACCACCTAACTCCAGTCAGAATGGCAATTATCAACAACACAAAAAATAACAGCTGCTGGAGAGGCTGTGGTGAAAAGGGAACACTTCTACACTGTTGGTGGGAGAGTAAACTAGTGCAACCTCTGTGGAAAGCAGTGTGGCGATTCCTGAAAGCTCTAAAAATTGACCTTCCATATGACCCTGCAATCCCCCTACTGGTAAAATACCCTGAAGAACACAAATCACTCTATAAAAAAGATACCTGCACACGTATGTTTATCGCAGCGTTGTTCACAATAGCAAGAACCTGGAAACAACCATGCTGCCCATCAAAAGAGGACTGGATTAAAAAAATGTGGTACATATACACGATGGAATACTACGCAGCCATAAAAAAGAACAAAATCATGAATTTCGCAGCAACCTGGATGGAACTAGTCTATAATATTGAGTGACCTCTCACGGAAACAAAGATCAGAATATCACATGTTCTCACTCATATAATGGACTTTGAACATACAATGTAATACTATAAGAAAATGACTGACGGTACTGGGAAACTATGGGGGGGAGGGGGATGGGATTAACAGTAGCAAATATCTGTCTGGGGCTGGGAAAACACCTCTTATCAACAGGGTGCCTGAATGAAATGTAATTGTACACCTAACCCTTAACTGTACCCCATAAAACCATAATAAAAAATACTGATTAATTATAAAAAAAGAAAGTTAAAAAGTGTACTTCTAAATAACTGTTGCATTAGAGAAGAAATTCTACTATAGATATGTAAATTCTAATGGTTAAAATATTGACAATTAAGTGTAATATCAAAACCAGTGGAATGTGGGCAAAGTAGCTCATGGAGGGAAATGCCTTGCATTGCATATAATTGCCATAACATTTTTATATGTTTTTGTGTGTGAGGAAAAAAGTTGCAGTGCTATGCAAATGTGTAAAGACATCTACAAATCCATAAGAAAAAGTGCAAAACACAGTTGCACAAAGAATGGGAAAAGGCAGTCCATGGCAGAGGAATTGCAATAATTACAAAAGAGGGTTCACTTTTGTAGTTATTCAGGAAATGTAAAAAAAAATGAGATACCATTAAAGAGAATACAAGATTGCTTATCATAAAGCATGAATATGTGTGATACAAATAGTGCTTTAACAGAAATCAGGAAAGAATTGGGGGAAATTTCATAAAGTGTCGACACTGAAAGGATGGAATTACTTTGGGTCAGTGGCAAGACCATGGCCTTTGCTTAAATATTTTTCCCCACTGACTAGAAACTGAATGGCAGAAAGCACAGGCAAATGTGGCATGTGACTGGGACTTGGCTGGGGTGTCCCACTGAGCTCTGGAGTTGAGAGAATGCATCATGCCCATGGTGTCAACGCCACTTTATCTGTACATCTTTCTTTTCTTCTCGTCTCCTTCCCAAGCCTTGTGCATTCATTACGTACTAGGCACTGTAGCACATCACAATTAAACTTCCTTTCTTGACTATTTTGTCAACACACTTCAGCCTTGAATATTATTGTAAAGACCAGCTAATGGCATTTTAAACATTTTGAAGAAATTAAAAAAAAAAATCCACTCCTAACATCATTATCACTCCGAACCAGTTTTGGCTTGCTTATTCCCTTTGTCTACATGTGTCATAATCTGTCCCAGCTTATATATAACGAAACACCTTACACTGGGTAATTTATAAATAACAGAAATCTATTGTTCATAGTTCTGGATGCTGGGAAGTTCAAAGTCAAGGCTCTGGCAGATTCAGCATCTCATAGACACCTGTTCCTCATGTATGTTGCCTTCTAGATGCAGCCTCACATAGTGGAAGGGGCAAAATGGCTGCCTCAAACCTCTTGTATAAGAGCATCAACCCCATTTGTGAGGGCAGAGCCCTCATGACCCAATCACCTTCCCAAAGTCTCTACCTCACTGCTAGCCCACTGAGTATTAGGTTCCAACATACGAATCTGAGGAAGATGGCCACATTATAGCTGTAGCAACACATATCCCAACTTTATACAGCTTTCATCATATTGCATATATAATTTATAAATTGATTCACCTTAATTACCTTCGTATCATAATCATTTTCGTGAACCCACACAGATTTCAATTGCTTTTTTTTTTTTTTTTTGAGTCGGAGTCCTATTCTGTCTCCCAGGCTGGAGTGCAGTGGCATGCTCCCGGTCACCACAGGCTCGACTTGCTGGGCTCAGGCGCTCCTTCCGCCTCAGCCTTCCAAGTAGCTGGAACCATAGGCGTGTGCCCACCACACCCAGCTAATTTTTTGACTTATTGTAGATATGAGGGCTCACCGAGCTGTCCAGGTTGATCTTGAACCCCCAGGCCCAGGCAATCCTCTCACAGTGCTGGGATTACAGGCATGAGCCACCACACCTGGCTTACTTACATTTGAAATGGCTGCATGATGTAGATGTCGCCGTCCCACCATGTGCTTATTGGAGTCAGGGGTTGATTCCAGTAACGGACTGTGAACTCATGGCATTGCAAAGAATTTCAGTTAATTTAGCTTTTTTGTTGTTGTTCTGTTAAATCATTTCCTCAGGCTAAGTTTCTAAGAGTTACGTTATTTGGTCAAAGGAAAGAACAGAGAAACAAATTCTGTTGGTTACAAATACCTTCAAAATACGGCAGGGCTTGGTGGCTCCCGCCTACAATCCTAGCACTTTGGGAGGCCGAGGCAGGAAGACTGCTTGAGCTCAAGAGTTCAAGGCCAGCCTGGGCAACGTAGTCAGACTGTGTCTCTACAAAAGTAAAAAAATTGCCAGGTGTGGTGGCACACGCCTGTGGTCCCGGCTACTCTGGAGGTTGAGGCAGAAGGATCGCTTGAACCCTGGAGGTCTAGGCTGCCGTGGGCCATGACCATGCCACTGCACTCCAGTCTGGGTGACAGAGTGAGACCCCGCCTGAAAAAAAAGATAAAAGAAATACCTTCCAAATAAACCTAGAATCCACCACATCTTAGCACCTGCCCCACTCCCTTGTCTAAGCTGTGGCCACCTCCTGCCTGGACTATTGCAGACACGTTCCTGGACTCCTGCGCCCACTTTGTCCCTCTATGGCAGTGGATCTCAACCAGAGTGATTTTGTCCCCGGAGGACATTGGGCAATGTTTGGAGACATCTTTGGTTGTCATGACCAGGTAGAAGGAGTGCTACTCGTACCTGTTGGGTAGAGGCCAGAGATGATGTTCACCATCCTTGGATGCACAGGACAGCCCACAGCAAAGACGCCAATCGTTCTGAGTTCGAACAGTCTTGACCTAGTGTCTGATATCCACCCAGCAGCCAGAGTGTTGTTTCTGCGCTCAAAGCCCTCTTGTGACTTCCAAGATTACTTAGCGTAAAAAGTAAAACGTCTGTGATTGACAACGTCCTCTACGAACTCTGACCTCACCGCCACCACCCTCCCCTTGCCTGTCTGCTCCAGCCTCACGGAGCTCTCTGCTGAGGCTCACACACACAGCACGGCCCAGCCTCTGCCCATCCTGTTCTCTTGGTCTGGAATGCGCTTTCCAGATGTTCACATGCCAGACTTCTCGGCTTTATTCATGACTTGGCCCAAAGTCTTCTTCTCAGAAAGCCTCTCCGGATTGCCTCGTCTAAAACACCCCTTTCACTTTCCCTCGCTCTAAGAGCATTCATCTCCACTGACAGTTATTTGACTGCGTTTTCCATCAGCTCACTCTCCCCAAGAAAATATAAACCCCTCAGGCCAGGCTCGGTGGCTCAGCCTGTAATCCCAACACTTTGGAAGGCCGAGGCGAGTGGATTGCCTGAGCCTGTGGGTTCGAGGCCAGCCCAGGCAACTTGGCAAGACTTCGTCTCTACAATAAATCAAAAATTAGCCAGCCGTGGTGGCGCGCACCTGTAGTTTGGCTAGTTGGAAGGCTGAAGCGGAAGGATCACCGGAGCCCAGCAGGTTGAGGCTGTGGTGGCCGGGAGCGTGCCACTGCACTCCAGTCTGGGCGACAGAGTGAGACTCCAACTCAAAAAAGAAATAAATAAAATATAAACCCCTCTATGTTTTGCTCACGAATGTGTCGACACCCCCATATGAGTTCCTGGCATGTGGAAGGCTGTCCACAATACCTGTTTGACAAATGAATTTTTTTGTTGAGCACCTACTATGTGCCAGGGTGTGCCAGGTCTGCTACACGTGCCATCCCATGCGCTTCTCAGAGCTGCCCCATGTCATATACCCCTAGACCAGAGAGGAAGCAAAAACCAGTCAGCATGCCCATGCTCAAATGCCACCAAACAGACCCCAAGCCTGTGTCCCCAAAACTGCCGCCAACATACCTATGGCTTGGTAAATTGTCACCCTGCTCTTTAAAGCATCTTCGTACGCGTATAGCAAGGATTCCCAACAGTTTTTCCCAGCGGCCGTTCATGGAACTGCCGTATTTGTATTCAGCTGTGGAGCCCCTTCCTTTTCCATTTCTTCCTTCTGCTCTCTGGGCCTGACAGGGTGGAGGGATGCGGAGCTCGCTCGGCCTGCGCGGGTCAACTGTTGTCACTAAATGAAACATTTAAAGGAGCTGCCCCCACCAGGTTTAGGAATGCTGCTTTTAGGACACCAAACAAGCCTCATCCTGAACAGATGAAGAGCTGGAGGACAGGAGGACAGATGGGCAGTCCTCTTTCACCAGCTGCAGGGGACAGCTGTGACTGAAGCCCCAGGTCCCCATATCAGAGCTCTAGTGAGGTCGTCCAGGCAGCGGAAGCTCGGTCCATCCTTTCAACCAGGTCGGGAGTGGGAGGCCAGAGCGGGGCCTGACGGGAACTCTCCATGGGGCCAGTCCTGCTCGGCATACCTGTGCATCTTCTCTGGGCCTTGTCACAGAGCCTGATGACAAATGCTGCTGCCACTTACTGGGGCCTTCTGAAGAACGGAGCAGGGCAGCAAGCTCTACCCTGGGAGCCAGTGGCGTGGGCTCTAGTCTCCCCTATGGCCAGCTGAGTGACCCTGGCCGCAAGCCTTCCGAGCTCCTGCTCCGTTGAGCTGTGGAGTCGAAACCATACAGCAACAGACTCACATGGTCCCGGAGGTATTTGAATGGGATGTACGTGTGAAGTTATCACTTTTTAACGGATATGATTTACATACAGTAAAAGTTACCCTTTTGTGCGCCATTCTGTGTGTTTTATGTAACCACCACCACAATCAAGATAGAATATTTTTGTCTCCCCCAAAAGCTTCCTCCTGCTTTTCAGTAGTCAACGCCCGTCCTCACCCTCAGCCCCTAAACAACCCTACAATTTTGCCATTTCCAGAATGTCATCTAAATGGAGCCGTCTAGTATGTAGCCTTTTGGGTTTGGCATCTCCCACTTGGCGTCATGCATTTGAGATTCATCCATGTTTCTGTGACTCCCAACAGTTTGTTCCTTTGTGTTGCTGACTGGAATGTACCTGTTTGTGTTTCATCTGTGGAAGGACATCTGGGTTGTTTCTGGTTTTTCTAATCCAGTTGCTAGATTATGAATGGAGCTGCTATTCAACATTTGTGTAGAGATCGTTGGATGCGTAAGTTTCATTTCTCTAGGGGAAATGCTTTCCACGGTGTCTGTACCATTTTGTATTTCAAGCTGTAATGTTTGAGAGTTCTGGTTTATTTTTGCCAGCACCTGGTATGGCCAATTTTTTTTTTTTTTTTTTTTTTGAGTTAGAATCTCACTCTGTCACCCAGGTTGGAGGGCAGTGGCACGCTCCCGGTCACTGCAGCCTCAGCCTGCTGGGCTCAGGCAATTTTGATTTATTGTAGAGATGAGGTCTCGCCAAGTTGCCCAGGTTGGTCTTGCATCTGCAGGCTCAGGCAATTCTCTCACCTCGGCCTCCCAAAGTGCTGGGATTACAGGCGTGAGCCACTGCGCCCGGCCTGGTATGGCCAATTAACAACAACAACAACAACAACAAAACGTTCACTACTTATATACCTAATCCTGAATTGTATCCCATATCTTTAAAATTATAAATAGATAGATAGATAGATAGATAGATAAAATGTTTAGCCAATCAAATAGGCGTACACCATGAGATTGTCTTTAAACTGTCAATCAGCTGTTCCTGGTCACTGAGCAGTATTGAAATGTGGGTAGGAAATTGGACTCTGGAGTCAAACCAGGTGGGTTAAAATCCTGCCTTCTCTACTTACTCAGACTTTAATTTTCAGCTTTCTTATTTAAAAAGTGAAGTTATTAATAGCAATGAGGTTGTTAAAGGAATTAAACAAATGTATGATAGGTTCTCAGTCTTGCCTAGTGCTAAGCCACTATTATTACTATTAGAATATTGCACACCTGAGCCCACGTTCTTCTAGCATCTACACGTGACCACGCCCCTATGTAGGTGAAGACGCTGAAGCTCACAGAGGTCAAGTAACTGGCCCGTGCTCATGTAATTACTACGTGGTGGAGATAAGATTCGCATCTTGTCTGATTTCTGCTTTCACTCCTGCGCCAAGTGGCTCACTCTGTCAGTTAGGAAAACGTTTGCCTCCGAATATCTGGATACCCATCTTCCAGAGGCTGAGTCCACCAGGACACATAGGCCTCCTTTAAAGAAACAGGACGGGAAGTCTCAGGTCACTTAGTAGGACTCTTCCTGTCTCTATGTGCCACTGTCCTTCGAAGGCTGGCATGTCCTGCTCACGCTCAACACCCTCCCACAGATGGATTGCAAAACTGACCACCGTTCCCTTTGCAGGGTCACTAGTGGCTCCTCCCATCAGGAGGCGGAGTCTATTCCCCATGTCTGGGACCCTGGTTGGTCTTGTGATTTGGCTTGCAGAATGTGGTGACATTGACTGCGACTTCTGGAGCTCAGATCTCCAAAGTCCTTGTGTGCTTCCACTCTTATTTTCTGAAACTCTGCCATGAGAACAAATCTGCTGAGCGATGATGACAGGTGGGCGACCCAGTCACGCCTTGTTGTCCCATCTGTCAGGCAGCCTAACCACCGGACATGTGAGTGCCTCCCTTCTAAACCAGCCAGCTTCTGTGTGGTCCTCCCAGACTTGCCAGCTGACCACAGATATGTAAGTGACCCCAATGAAGATCAGCTGAGTCAAGCCCGTGTCAGCAGAAACCCCAACTCACCCATAGATTTGTGAGCAGTAATAAATGGTTGTTGTCACAAGCTAACAGATTTTGAGGTTGTCTGTTACACAGCAACAGCTAAGTGATACCTGCATCATTGTCGCAGTGTGGTTGTCTCAACTGCAGGAAGGAAGACTGTCCTTTTTGCAAGGAAGCATAGCTTTGTGATTTCGGGCAAGTAACAACTCCTGAGAACAAGATGATCTTCATCTGGAGAGCAAATATCATCTGCCTTATGGGTGTTTGGTGCAAAACAATAGCATGTCATGCAAAAGTAACGACAGTGTGTTCTATGAATGTGGGGCGTGATTAGTATCCCAGAAAAGCTGCTCAGAGGACCTGGACATTTATTTGTGTTTCTGAGTCACAGCAATGCACAGTAGCCTGGGTGAATTCAACTACTGTATTAGCAGTTCTCACCACAATAATGCTGTGTAACAAACCACTTCAGAACTTCGTGGTTTCTAACAGCAAGCCCTTATTCTCATGACCACAGTTCTGCAGTTGACGGAGGTAGGCTGAATGTGGCTGAGTGGCTTTAATTCAGGCTGTGTCTCTAAGCTGAGAGTGGAGTTTAGGTCTTCTGCACGGGTCTCCCATAATTCTCGGGCCAGCTCTTTAAGACAACGGCAGAAGTACAAGAGAACAAACCCAACTTCACAAACACACTTGAAGCCTCTGCTTACACCATGTACACCTGCATGCCAGCGGCTAAAGCACTTGGCTGAGCTCCATATCAGTGGGGTGGGGAAATAGAGCCTTTCTGTGATGGGAACAACTTCAAGTCACACAGTAAAGAGGGAGAGTGCCGGGAGCTGTAAAAAACTGGGAACAATGACACGAGACACTAGAGCCACACTGGGGCATTACCATTGTGGCTGCCATTTTCCAAGATGGCAGAAACATGATGATGGATGTGAGATATAATTCACGCATGAGGGACAAAAGGTGAGGCATCTCCATCCAAAAAGCAAAATACCGCGGTCCCACCCAAGCAGAAAGCTAACACAGAAGAAGGAAATTCTGACTTCAGATCTCCAGCCGGATAGGGAGGTGGCAAACTTCTCAAGAGTAAGGCTTGGGTATTATTCTTTCGGGTGTCTTCTCCAATGCCTGCCGCAATCCCCGGTACAGAGCCAGGCCTAGATAAATGTTCGTGCATCCGTTCACGAGGATGACTGAGTTAGTCGTTTTTTTCACCAAAGAGTCAATAAGATGGTGGTGAGTTTTGGTGGAGGAGATTGCTTAACTGCTGCACTATTGACAATTTTTTGTTGTGGGGCTGACCTGCGCTTTGCAGGAGGTTTCACAGCATCCCTGGGCTATTCCCCCCAGATGCCAGCATAATCCCTCCCCACTTGCCACAGTAAAAAATGTCTCCAGATGTTGCCAAATCACCCTGGACTGAGAACTACTGATGTACAGGGAAAATACTAGGGATACCACCATTCATAGAAGAATGCCTCAAGTACAGAAATTTGACTTAAGATAATAGATACAGCAAATTGTGTCAAAGAAACTGAGCAAGATCTATATATTTTTAGCTAAGTATAACTTGGAAGTCAATTTTGCAAGTTTGGGGATACTCTATGCAACGTCTCACAGTTTCAGAACCAAAGACTGGTGTGACAAACTGCAGACATCACTGTGGTGGTCATCGACTATTCCGGTAAAAGCACAGACTTTTCAATGGGTTGACAAAATTCCATTTTTTGCATTAGACATATTTTTTTGAGATTCTGCTAGGAACCAGGCACTGTTCTAGGCTCTGGGAGATGGTGGAAAACAAAACAAAGACCCTTGTTGGCAAGGCACTCATGGCACTCATGGCACTCACATCTTGATGGTAGAAAAAAATGGTAGATAAACACATAGATGCCTCGATATAGAATATCACAGTATAAATTATAGAATAATATAAAATATAATAATATAAATATATAAATAAAATTATCGTCCAATTTTGTACATTAAAATTACATAACTAAAAAAGTGTTGACCATATGCTAAGAAGAAGACAGGCAGAGAATGGCTTGGAGTGGGCAGCCATTTGAGTACGCGGCTGCTGCACAGTGCCAGAATAACAAAGGACGAGTCCGTCCACGTGGGAAAGAAGCCCGCTTTTTCTTCCATGTGGCAATATCGCACAAGATTCACAAGATGCCTTCTCCTTCTCTCCTGCTTCTTCTCTTTTCATTTAAAAAAACAACTGAAATCATTAAAATCAAGAGACCCCACCAAAGTCCTTTTGCCCAAAAACTTTGGTCAAGTGGTATTTGTGTTGACCAAGTTGCCGCTCACCTCCAGGCCTCAGTTTCTTCATCTGTCCGATGGGAGGGTTGATCCAGATGAACAGTTTTTACGGGAGAGAGACTCTGTACTGCCTGACCTGAGTCTGAATCCCGGCTCTGTCATTTCCTGCCAAAGTGTCTTCACCTCTCTGAGCCTCAGTTTCTTCCAAGCCATCCTTCTGGAATTGAATGAAATACCCTGAGTCCAGTCTGGGATCAGAAACCCTTTTCTCTACCTACTTCACTGAGACGCCAGGTCTCCAGAGATGATGACCACAAGGAAAGAGGGTTGTGAACAGCCAGAGAGCCTGGGAAGCGAGGCATCGGTTCTACCATGATGGTGCCTCCAGCAGAAGCTGTCTTGGCCACGCCGAAGGATCCTCAAGCTTTTGGAAGTTCTTAGGTCTAAACAACGCACGTGTGGACCCCAAGTGTCAGGAGACAAAGGCACATCCAGGATCCCAACGTGTGGGAGCCTGTCCTCCGCATTCTTGAAAAACCAAACAATCCGTGTGACAATTGGAGCACTCTCCTGAGAGGGAATGTGTTCTGTGTGGGTTCCCACGTGCTCGGACTCTGGGAAAGCAGGCATTTTCTGCATGAAAATCAAGAGCAACGGAGACTGCCACACCTGGATGTTGACAGCCACCAGGCCCCTGCCAGAGGAGACGTGGATGCAAAGGACAGTCCTGCCTACTGCAAGCAGATTCATGCTTTGTGCCCCACCTGGAGGAGGGAGGGGCGGGAGCTCAGGGGGCAAGGAAGAAAGCACAGGGGGCTGGATCCCGCTGGTGCCCGGGGTGGCCGTGCCAGCCCAGGATCGCCCACCTCTGGACTTCTTGACAAGTGAGACAAAGCAAGCTCCATTCGGTTAAGTCTCTGGACTGGGTTCCTGCTCCACACAGTGGAACTCGGTACTAACAGATCTCGTGTGCCCCGTGCAAGACCCTGCGAGGGGACCCCTGCCCCGTGACCCTTCTGTCCTCACAGCCCTCCTGCAAGAGTCACACCCTGGGCTCCGTTTGACAGACGAGGAAACCAGGCCTCAGAGAGATCACTCTTCACTGTCCTACAGATAGAGTTGGGGTGTGAACTCAGAGCCGTCTGATTCCAAATGCTGCCGTCCTAACCCCCACCACCACTGGGATTTTTACTGTCATATTCTGTTTGGGTTGCTTTTAACAAAACGCCGTAGAAGGTGGCTTTCAGGTCACAGACATTTATCTCTCACGGTTCTGGGAGCTGGCAGTTCGAGTCCAAGGCCTGGCAGACTCTGGGGAGGCCCGCGTCCTAGCTCACGGATGGTGCCTTCCTGCGCTGCCCCACATGGTGGGGAGGACAAGGCTGAGCTCTGGCACCTCTTTGGTTAGAGCACCCGTCCCACCATGAGGGTTCCTCTCTCATGACATGACACGCTCGCCTCCCAAGGCCCCGCCCAACACCATCACCCTGGGGTTTGGGATTTCAGCACATGGAATTCTGGCGGGGAGACGCAAGCATTCAGACCACGGAACTCAATAACAGTCACTAGTATTCACAGCCACAGGGTTGACTGTGGATCTGAATCCTGGCTGGCCGCTTGCCGGCTGTGGGACCCGGGGAAGTTATTCAGAGCCTCAGTTTCGTCCTCTGCAACTGGGGACCATGGCAGTACCAAGTTCCTTGGGAGTTCTGGGGTGGCTGCTGCCTGGCACAGGGCAGACGCTGTCTGCGTGGCCACCATGTCACTTGACCGGCTTTGCGGCAGTTTAAAGTCTCCCCAAATCCTCCCGACTCTTGCGGTAGCCCCTCTGAGGAGGTATCATGGCCTCTTTCTCCAGGGAGGAGACAGGCTCAGAGAGAGGGAGAACTAAACTCTGGGTCACCGTTGCGGTGCCGAAAGGAGATGCTCATCTCTTGCGTGAGGGGTTTAGGTTCTCAGGAGAGGAGCCACTCCTCTGAGCCTCAGTCTCTTCATCTGCAAAATTGGGGTGAGGCTAAGCCGGGCTCGGTGGCTCGGCCTGTCATCCCGCGCCTTTGGGAGGCCGAGGTGAGTGGATTGCCCGAGCCCGCGGGTTCGAGACCCACCTGGGCAGCGAGACCTCATCTCTACAATAAATCAAAAAATCAGCCGGACGTGGTAGCGCATGCCTGTAATTCCGGCTACTCGGAAGGCTGAGGCGGAAGGATCGCCGGAGCCCAGCAGGTCGAGGCTGCGGTGGCCGGGAGCGGCCACTGCACTCCAGTCTGGGTGACCGAGTGAGACTCCAACTTAAAAAAAAAAAAAAAATTGGGGTGAGACTAGTATATGCCTCGTAAGGCTATTGGATTAAATGGGCAAAACTAGCCCAGTCTCGAGCACATAGTGAGCGCCAGTCAACGCAGCCGGTGCTATTAGTGGTTATGATTAGAAAGCCTGCACTCTCCGTGCCAGTCTCCTGCTGTCCCACCGCTGGAGATTCTGGGTTGGACGTGTGACCCAGTTGCAGGCTGGGGCAGCCCCTGGCCCCCGTCAGACTCTGCCCTGGCTGTGCTGAGACTGAGGTGACAGTGCAGAAGGCTCAAGCCCTCCACGGCTGTCCTCTGCCCCATGGACATTCATGCTGTGTCCTCCCAGTCCCTTAGTTCTGGGATGCTGGAGAGGTCCTTCCCCTCAGATGCTCCAACTGGCTCTGGCCTGGCCGACTGCCCGGCGACTCCTGATTGATGGAGAAAGTCCACCTCATGGTGTGTGACCTTGTCCATCCCCTGCTGGCATCTACTGGACCTGCCTGAGGCAGGGCCCCTGGCTGTCAGGTCACCTTTCTGCGGGGCAGCAGGGGCGATGGCCAGGACACACACACTCACACCAAGCCACACACGTGCACACAATCACACACACACGCACACCACACACACACCCACACACACACTCATACACATTCACGCACACGCTGCACACACTCGCCACTCTATCACACACACCACATCCCATGTCACACACACACACACCGCGCGCTCACGACACTTACACACCACACACACACTTTCACATCCACCCTTCACACACACACACACACACACACACTTGTATTCTGCGGTGAGGGCTCCCCAGGCAGGTCTGCCTCGTGTTCCCTGTGGCTGCCCACTTCCATCACAGTGCTGGGCACCGGGTAGGGCGTGTAGGGCGCATGCTGTGGCTGAGCGGGCGGGGCGTGGCAATCAGGCAGGGGGCAGCAGGCATGTGCATGTCCACCTCATGGCTTGCCTCTGCTTCCTGAGCGCCTACTGCGGGCCCAGACTGCGGGCCCTGCCTTCAAGGCCCGGCAGGGCAGCCACAGAGGAGTGAGCAGATGAGTCTGTCGGTTGGAGTGAGGGGACTCTGGCGCCCCTACTTCACTCCTCCAGAACCCCATTCCTCCAGGACAGAGCCAGGGGAGAGACCACGGCAGAGGGTGGCCTCTCTTGTTCTGGTCCCACACGCGTGGCCAGGACTCAGGTGAGGCAGGTGAGTGGGGGTCTCTTGCATGACCCTGAGAGTGGGCGTCCCTTTAGTGTAGCAAACCTGGCAGTAAAGATGCCGTGGCTGCCCCAGAGCTTCCACTTGAGCTGTGGGACAGAGCAGGGCCATCAGGTGGGGATGAAACTCCCCTAAGCTGCTTTTTTTTTTTTTTTTTTTTTTTGAGTTGGAGTCTTACTCCATCGCCCAGACTGGAGTGCAGTGGCCGCTCCCAGCCACCGCAGCCTCAACCTGCTGGGCTCCGGCGATCCTTCCGCCTCAGCCTTCCAAGGAGCCGGAATTACAGGCGCGCACTACCACGACCGGCTGATTTTTTGATTTATTGTAGAGATGAGGTCTCGCTGCCCAGGCGGGTCTCGAACCCGCGGGCTCGGGCAATCCACTCACCTCAGCCTCCCAAAGACGCGGGATGACAGGCTGAGCCACCGAGCCCGGCTTCCGAGCTGCTTTTTTTTTAAATTGGATCTCACTCTATCGCCCAGACTGGAGTGCAGTGGTATGCTCATGGCCACCACAGCCTCGACCTGCTGGGCTCAGGTGATCCTTCTGCCGCAGCCTTCCAAGTAGCTGAAACCACAGGCATGTGCCACCCCACCCGGCTAATTTTTTGTTTGGTTTATTTTATATTTTATTTTATTTATTTTAGAGATGAGGTCTCACCAAGTTGCCCAGGTTGGATGGGAGAGCCGAATTTGTGCTCTAGTGATGTTCCAGGCTGCACCCAGGCAAGCTTGCCACCTTCACCTTGATGTCACCGCCCTGTTCTTTGGCCGCAGAGGCCATGCAAAGGGGGGGCAAGTGACTGGTCTCAGTGACACAGCAGGTAAGAGACAAGGTCGGAATTCAAACCCTCTTCCCTGCTCTTGGTGAAACACGGAGACAGTCCACAGGGTGACAGGGACGGTGAGTGGTCAGAGGGTCCAGGCCAGCTCCCCGAGGAAGGAAGAACTGGGTTAAACCTTGGAAAATGTGTTCATCTGAATTGACGGCAAGGAGGTGGGAGAACAGGCCTTTTAGGTGAGGGCATCCCCTGCTCGCTGGGATGATGGTGGCCCAGCCCGGCTGACCCTGGAGCGGCAGGCTGAGATGACGTAATCCAGCCCTGGATGAGAAGATGGCGGGACACAAGGCCCAGAGAGGGAGACACGGTGCTTGCGGCCACCCCATGTGAGGATGGCAGAGCCAGGACTAGAACCGGTGTTACCAGGAGGCACCACGGACAAAGCAAAGCAAAAACAAAGGAAACAACAGGGTGTTTCAGTCCCCCAGGTGGTGCAGTTACGAAAAAAGAAGAATCAGCCACTCTTGTCATTGGGCATCTTATAGCCAAAACAAGCGTCCATGGGACCGCGTCCTTCCCTCTGCACCCAGTCCCACCTGGGCCCATCCCCTCTGAGACCTCCCCGCCCCCGGGCTGTCCAGCACCCCTGAGGGGCCCAGACACTGAGGAACAAAACACTGGGGGAAACCCTAGGCTGCCAGCTTTCCTGAAGCAGAAAGTCAAGTTGCCAAAACAAACTTCTTTTGTCTTTCTTAGTTTTTCCGTGTTTAAATCATAATAATCTGAAAATGAAGTCATTGTGCTCCACCACACCTGCCAGCACCGCTGGGGCGTCCAGGGTGTGTCTGAGAGGCAGCTTCTGGGAGCTACTGCGCCCGACCCTCCGGAGTCCCACTCAGGGTCAGCCCCTCCTCTGACATCCCTCAGCCATCAGCCATGTCCATCAGGCTCTTCCCTTGGGGTACTCCTTTCTGCGGGGGAAGGCGCCAGACCTCCCAGTGTTGGTCACTCTTCCCATGGACGAGGTTTCCGTGTTTAAATCATAATAATCTGAAAACGAAGTCATTGTGCTCACCACACCTGCCAGCACCGCTGGTCACTCCTTCCCATGGAGGATGGCTGGCTTTCACAGAATTCCCAACCCTCAGGGAATGCATCTTAAGGGGCAGAATTTAGGCCCTGGACAACTGGCAGGAACACATTTTTTTGCAGAGGAAGGGTATTTAGAGACCTGGAGTCACGTAAGTTCCGGCCGCTCCGTCCTCTGCGGTGGGCAGGGGAAGGCCGTGGTCTGGGCCTCCGCGGCCTACTGAGAAACTCCTCATCTGCAGGACGGCCCTGCTCGCTGCCTGCTGCCTTTTCTTCCCAATGGGGACCTCCCTGAGGTCAGTCTCTCCGAGTCTTGCTCTTTCCTCCTCCCCTGCATGTAGCCCTAGGGGTCTGGTAAACAGTAGGCGCTGCATAGGGGTCACAGGACCGAGAAAGGACCAATCCCTGAACTCCTTCTCGTCCTGCAGTCATGGCTCATGTCTTTTCCCACGGGGCCTCTGATGTGTCCTGGGACCAGGAGGGCGGGGCTGAGGGGTAAGGAGGAGGCCTGCTGCCGAAGGGCCAAGGCGATACACCCTCTGAGCGCCCGCCCCTCTCTGGCCACGGGGTAACAACACACCCCAGGCGCAGTAGCACGCCATCTCCCACAGTATGGGAGGTTCAAAGGAGTCAAGATGCGCCGTGTGTTCAGCAGAAGTAGCTCTTAGGAGGTGTTTAATGATGGGTGGTATGCTCCGAGTTTATTATCCTAAAATACAACACCCGCCAAGATGTCCTGGGCACAGACCGTGCACCGGGTCAGTGCAAGGGCTTTGCCCCTAATCCCCATGGTGGCACCTTTGCTGTCCCCATTTTCCAGAAGAGAAAACTCAGTCTTACCTTAGTAAGGACTGAGGCTAGGTTCTCGGTTATTCCATGAACTCCCTAAAGCCCCGGGGCCAGCCCTCGCTGCAGGGCAGGACTGAGGTGCACATGGCCCCTGGTCCTCAACACTCCCTAGGGGAGAAGAAGGGAGGGTGTCCTGGGCCCACAGCCTCAGCCCAGGACAGGCACAGAGACGTTCACACCCACACAAACACACAGACGTACACACATAAATACACACGTGCACGTGTCTGCATACACAGAGACACAAACATAGACGTGCATGCAGATACACAGGCACACACACATGCTCACGGGGGTAAGGCCTTGATGACGCCTGTCCCGCAGAAGCAGGGGTTCTGTCAGGCTCTGTGACCCGCCCTCGTTATCAGCTGCCCATCTCTGACAGGGAGCTGGGAGGAAAGTCCCCGATGGGCAGATGGAGTGGGACTCTGGGCTGGAGTGTCCGGCTGCCTCTGGAGGCTGGCGGCCCAGCTGGCTGTGTGGCCCCAGGGTGCCAAGCTCTGAGGGGGAGGGCCAGCCCGGGCCTGCTTGGTGGGAGACTGCTGACCTCGCCTTGCCAGAAGCCGTTGCCCAACGCTGACTTCACCGAGGGCAGGGGCCAAGCATGCGGCTCAGGGGGCGACCCTGGCTCGGAGACACCCTGGGGAGCTCCAGACAGGCCCAGGGTCCACAGCCCTGCCCTGGAAGTGCGTATCACGCCCACCCTAATCCCTCCGTCGCCGAGGCCCTGTCCTCTCAGCCTTCCCCAGCAAGCGGAAAAGCTGACCACTCTGCACTGAGCAGGGGAGCTTTCTCCTCTGGTGGAAATACATGTTCCATATCCATGCTGCCCGATAGGGTGGCCAGTATAGGATGCCCGATAGGGTGGTCTAGAGGGCTGGAAATATCGCCGGTGGGACTAAGGAGCTGATTCTTTTCAATTTTATTTTGATATATTTCGTTTTATTTTGGAGCTGTGGGGTACACGGGAGGGTTTGCTGCATAAGTCAATGGCGTGCAGGTGAGGTGTGGCTTTCGGGTGGGCCCTCTCTCCCCCGGAGAGTGGAGCGGGCACCCTGTGTGTGGCTGTGTGCCCCTTTCTCCTCCTCTCTCCCTCCTTCCTTTAGCGGGGCCCGGCGTCCGTTGTTCCCACCTGAGGAACTGATAGTTAATTTGGTTGAATTTCATTTCAATTTCAATAACCATGTAGGCGAGCGGAGGCCAGGTTGGCTGGTGCCACCCTGGACACACCCCAGCAGCCTGCAGCCACGGGGCCCTGAGCTCTAGGCTGGAGTGCCAGCTCACCCGCTCGATGGCGGTGACCCACCCATGACCCCGCAGGGCACCCCTCAGCAGCCAGCACGAGAAGGAGTGACCGTGCCCGCAGGCCCTCCAGCTACTGCTGGACTTGAGGCCTGAGCCACAAACTCGCCTCCATTTCCTTATCTGTAAAACCAGGGAAGGCACCCACCGCGCTGACTTCTCAGGGCTGTGACTTCCCTGCTGAGTGTTAGCCAGCAGGTGGGCTCTTAGCAGGTGAATCAAATGTTGGACCAATGTGGCCCCCTTGCCACAGGCTCCTGCAGACAGACCCGGTGCTGGGCTTCCCACCTCTCCGATTCACTAAGCACTGAGGGACAGCTTCTGGGGAGCTTGAGTCAATGGCCCCAATATCTTGGGCCAGAAAGTGGGTGAAGAACCGTATGTAGAGGCTTAGCATTTAACAGGGGATCCCCAGAGCAAGGGGCCTCATTCCTCCAGGGGCTGGATCTTCATCTTATCAGAGATAATCTTACATTCCTCCCACGCTCAGAGCACCTCCCCATGAAGCAGGAGAAAAATGCTAATGGACTCAGTTAAAATTCCTCCCCTGACCTGCTCAGGGAACCTGCGAGTCTGGGTTCCCATCTGGGCCCAGGAGGGCCTGAAGAATCTTAGGGCCTGGGCTTGGGATGCCAGTTCAGGGACAGCGTCCTGTGTCCATGCCAGGTCCTCGGGCCAGGGCGTCACAGTCCGATTCACATTGCAATCTCCTGTCCTTTCAGGAGAGAAAGACTTAGCTTCTGCCAGCCAACCTGTCGAGCAATAATTTTTGTTACCAGTCTCCATTCTACACAAGAGGATACTGAGGTTCATGGTGGCCATGTCACTTGCCCAAGCCCCGAAGTTGCAGTGCTGAAATTCTGCACTGGCCAAACAGGCACTTGCCCAGACACAAGGCACAACATCCTAGACTAGGGCATTTTATCTTCTTTTAAGAATAGACACAGTAGAACTTCCTCATCCAAACACACACCGTCCCTCCTCCCAGGCATTTCCTCCAGAGGTGGGACAATGCTGCCTCCAGCGGTACCTGCCACCATGGGCTTTCTTTGGGAAGGAACTTCCGAATGAGTCTGTGAGCTCATTCCTTTCACCACACATTGTTTATGACAAGCCAGTATTGCCCAGACTGACGCCTGCCCTAGATGGGCAAGTTTACCGAATTACATTTTGGTGTGAGGCCAACCGAGTGCTTTGAGGATGCTATTTAAGGAGGAGCTACAGAAATTCACCCTGTGGGGATGTGGTCAGAACGTTGTCCCTCATCCCGTGAGATCACCATTATCTGAAATCACAAGAAAAATTACCGGCCGAACTTGGTGGCTCAAGTGGATTGCCTAAGTACGCAGGTTCAAGACCAGCCTGGGCAACTTGGCGAGACCTTGTCTCTACAATAAATCAAAAAAATTAGCCAGGCATGGTAGTGTGTGCCTGTAGTTCCGGCTACTTGGAAGTCTGAGGCAGAAGGATCGCCGGAGCCCAGCAGGTTGATGCTGGGGTAGCCGTGAGCGTGCTACTGTGCTCTAACCTGGGTGATGGAATGAGAGTCCAGACCAAAAGAAAAAGAAAAAGGAAAATTACCTACAGATCTCAGATGCAGGAAAGCCCATGTTTCTGGACAACTGGCTTGTTGATATCTTGCAGAGTCTGAGAATCTTGGGCTGACCATTTTCCCTCTCTGCTTTGGTCACTAGGAAGTTGGGGATCACTTACATAGCCCACTTTTAGCGTTATAAAGCATGCTTTTCATGTATTGAGTTTGCCCTGTTTTCAGTTTACACTTTCATTTCTTCTTTTCTGCATTTTCTTACTTTAGATTTTCTTGTTCACACACCTTTTTAAAGTCACCTGTTAGGCTGGTCATGGTGGTTCATGCCTGTAATCCCAGAACTTTGGGGGGTCGAGGCACAAGAATCATTTGAGCCCAGGAGTTTGAGACCAGTCTGGGCAGCATAGCAAGACCCCGACTCTACAAAAAATTTTTAAAAAACAGCTAAACATCATGGCACACCTGTAGTCATAGTTACTCTGGAGGCTGAGGTGGGAGGATCGCTTAAGCCCAGGAGATCAAGGCTGCAGTGAGCTATGATCACACCAGTGTATTCCAGCCTGGATGACACAGGGAGACTGTGTCTCCGAAAAACTACAATTATTAATAATAAATAAATAAAATCAAGTGGTGCAGTGGCTCAAGCCTGTAATACCAGCACTGGGAGGCCAAGGTGAGAGGATTATCTGAGCCCATGGGTTCAGGACCAGCTGGGCAACTTGGTGAGACCTCATTTGTACAATAAATCAAAAAATTAGTCGGGTGTGGCAGCATGTGCCTGTAGTTCCGGCTACTCGGAAGGCTGAGGCGGAATGATTGCTGGATCCCAGCAGGTCGATGCTGGGGTGACCATGAGTGTGCCAGTGCACTTCAGCCTGGGCGACAGAGTGAGACTCCAGCTCAAACAAACAAACAAGAAATCAATTGTGTAGGGAAAGTGTCAAACAAGCAGTGTTTCAGTAGATTCTATAAAAGTTTCAGAGACGGCAAGATCATCAGGCAATGAAAGAGTTTTTAAAAAGTCAAAAACAACCACCAAGGTAGAAAGATTTTCCTTTGGGCAGGATTCTGCAAATGCGTTCTCAGGGGTTCCTATTCCTTCCCCGGCGGCAGTGTTTCGGTCACCATCTCTAGGGCAGTAGCTGTACTGGGTATGAGGGACAGCAGTGCCCAAGCCCACCCCTCAAGGCAGCAAGCAGTGTGCAGAAGGACAGCTGAGGCTCTCACAAGCTAGTGGAAGCTCCAGACAAGGAGGCAAGGGCGAGACGCAGAGGCTACACACACACTCAAGCTCAGATGAATGGGCCACGAGGCTGGGAGCGCCCGGGCTGGAAAGGCAGCCTCCCCAAAGAAGGGAGCCTTGGCTGAGAACAGCAGGGTCAGAACAGAGTGGGGACAAGGGCAGGAAGGCGGCTCCAGCAGGGCCAGCCCGAGGCCTGGTGGCTGGAAGAGCCTGGGACATCCCAGCCAGAGCCTGAGCTGGGAGAGCGCTGGGGTCTTGGGCTCAGAGGCAGGAAGGGCTGGCCCATGAAAGGCCTTGTCCCCTACATGAGCAGACAGCACTCTTCTTGGCCAGAGGAGCCAGGAGAAAGTGTAGAACAGGAGGCGGGAGGATCAGATGTGCCTCTTGTGCAGTTCTCTCAGACAGAGTACGTGCTTGGAGGCCTGGGGCCCTGGGGAGGCCAGGCAGCCCAGGTCAGGGAAGGGTGATGGCATCTGAGCTGGGGCGTGGGCAGGGCAGGGTGGACAGATGTGCTTCCAGAGACTCTCTTGGTGTGGGGCTTTTTCCATCCTTTTCTCCTCATCCTGGAATGGTACGTGGTCATTTCCAAGCACAGAAAATATCTGCTAGCCAGTGAGTATGACGGACCAAGGAATGATGGTTCACACCTGTGGCTTGAGCACACACCTCACGGGGCTGCATCCCACCATGACACACCGCACCAGGCCCTGCCATGCCACACCACACACATCACACAGACGCCACCGCACCACACTACACCACGCCATCCACACACGCTGCACCCCACCCCATCATACCACACACACGGCTGCCACACCACCCACCACGCCATGCCACTCCACACCACACACATCACACACCCTGCACTGCATCACATATCGCAGCACACCACACCACACTACACCACAGCACACACACTGCACTGCACACATATCGCAGCACACCATATCACACTACACACACACCACATTGCACCACACCATACCACACATATACCACACCACACTGCACACACACCACACACACCACAGCACACCGGACCAAAATATTCTGCACACTGCTTTGCAGATCTGATTTTTTAAACTAAATCCGTTTGAACTCTTGGCTAGTATAGCTCAGAATTGGACTCATTGGTTGAAGAGAAATGAGAACTCAAAAAGAAAACCAGAAAACAGCAGCCTGGATTTTGATGATACGTAGACCTAGAGAAAAGGGTGAAAGCCAGGGCATAAAGGCCATGGGCTCTGAAACGGACCTTCGTCCCTGGGCCGGGTGGTCCACCCGTGGGGGACAGGGGTCACCCTCAAGGCAGTGAGGAAACGGATTTCAATCATACGGGCGGAGCATGTCGACTCCACTCTGGCCTGGGAAATGGGCACAGTGATCCCTTCCTCTTCAGGCTGTGAGATGTGAGTGGCCCATGTAGATCCTCAGTAACAGGGCAGTCTGTGTCGGGGGCCAGGGGTTTGAGGTGCCACCACTTTCCCCTTCCCTGGTGCCCTCCATGGTGGGCTCAGATGATGAAACCAGATCCCAGCCCCACGAAAGGGGCGACGTGCCTCTCTGCCACCCTCCCTCAGACGCAGTCTGTGGCGCTGACACCTGGCTCACCTCCCTTGGCACCCAGCCCTTGAGGCAAGGCCAAGGCAGCCGGGCCGGGCAGTACGCGTGATGGCTGGAACTCCCAGGACTGGCACCCACCAGCGGGAGAGGAGCCCGAGAGGCCTGGAGACACTGGGGTACCTGCCAGCCACCCCTGCCCTCTGAGGAACAAGCACACCGCCTACCCCATCCCCATCTTGCTGGCGAGGCTCAGCCAGGCGGCTGTGGGACTCCAGCCGCACCGTACCCCGTCAGATATCTCAGCCTTTCCTGGCCCCACGACTCAGTCTGGCAAAGTTATGCTTTACAGGCTCATACCTGTAATCCCAGCACTTTGGGAGGCCGAGGTGGGAGGATCGCTTGAGCGAATTCGAGACCAGCCTGGGCAACACCGTGATACCTCATCTCTACAAAAATAAATAAAGACATAAGTAAAAATAAACATTTTAATAGCAGCTGGGTTGTCTAATTACAAAAGTAATATTGATTTTGGAAAATACAGACACGTAAAAGAAGAAAGCAGGAATAACTGATCCATCACCCAGAGACAGTCATTGTGGAATGAACACAGCATTGCTCTGGGTTCTTCCACGCTCATGTGGTGAGACCCACGCACACAATGAGGCGTGCACAGTTCCACATCTTGCTTTACTTGTGGACTGTTTTATCGTGAGCATTTTCATGGGTCATCGAAGATGACTCAAAAGCAGGTTAATGTGACTGTGGAAAGTTGGAAATACCCCCAGAGGGGGAGAGAACCTAATGCAGAATCCACATTTTCCACTGCTGCAGTCCCGTGGGGACCCCATTGGCCAACCTCAACGGGAAACCCAGGGGGCAGGCCTGCTGCTGCAGTCTCAGAGGTCAGCCCACTCGGCCCCCCCGGGACAGAGGGCAGGGGAGAGGATGGAGAGGGGACCGGAGGGTACACGGAGAAACCGGGCCCAGGCCAGGAACCACAGGGGAAACTGAGGCCAGAAACCGTCGTCTGTGGGGAGCACTTGGGGCGGAGGAGGGTGGACAGGGACTGCACTTCTCAGTATGATTACTTTAATTAAAAAATTCAATAACCATAAGGGGCTAAGCGTGGTGGCTCGTGCCCATAATCCCTGCACTTTGGAAGGTCGAGGCAGGAGGACTGCTTTAAGCCTGGTAGTTCGAGACCAGCCTGGGCAACATAGCGGGACCTCGTCTCTACAAAACAAAAAATTAGCTGGGCTTGGTGGCATGCACCTGTAGTCCCAGCTACTTGGGAGGCTGTGGTGGGAGAATTGTCTGAGCCCAGGAGGTTGAGGCTGTGGTGAGCCATGGTCGTGCCACTGCACTCCAGCCTGAGCGACTGAGAGAGACCCTCAACTTACAAAAAAAAAAAACAAACCCCAAAAATATTAACAACAATGAAAAAGAAATCACCCCGCCACCTGCTTCTCTTTTACTCAGAAACCACCCCCATTTGGTTAATTTTGTAACTCATCAGAGTTGGAACAGGAAAAATATGGCATTCTTGGACATTTTCCTTAATGCCAGGCGGGGGAAGTTCCCTCCCCTTGCCGTCCCCAAGGTCCTAGATGCCGCATGGTGTCAGTGTTCTGTTCAAGTCCTTGCAGGCCAAGGCAAAGTCTCATCAGAAGGATTCAAAGGAACCTGGCTAGAGTTTGGCTAAGAGGAAGCCTCTGTCACTGCCTAGCATCCACGTATCATGGTAATGAGGAGCAAAGCCCGGGAGAGAACTCCACTCACAGCTCCCGATTTTCCAACTGAGAAACCCCAGATAAAGCACATACTCCCAATGTTAGCTTCCTAGGGCTGCCATCCAGGCTGGTAGCTGGAACCTACAGAGGTGTGTTCTCACACGGCACTGGCGGCCAGAGCCTGACATCAAGGTGTGGATGGGGCTGGTTCCTTCTGGAAGGTCTGAGAGAGAGAGTCTGTTCCATGCCACTCTCCTGGCTTTGATGGCTGCTTGGACCCTTGGCTCAAGGCTGCGTCATTCCAATCTCTATCTTTCCTTTGTGTCTGAGTCTCAAATCTTCCTCTCGTTTCTCTTATAAGAATACTAGTTAGCGGAGGCCAGGTGCAGTGACTCACGCCTGCCATCCCAGAGGTAGAGGCAGGAGGATTCCTTGAGCCCAAGAGTTCTAGACAACATAGCAGGAACTTGTCTCTACAAAAAATCAAAAATTAGCCAGGCCCGGTGGCACGTGCCTATAGTCTCAGCTACTCAGGAGGCTGAGGCAGAAGGCTCACCTGAACCCAGGAGGTTAAAGCTGGTGCCACTGCCCTCCAGCCTGGGTCACAGAGTGAGATCCCAACTAAATTAAAAAAAAAAAGTCATTGGGTTTAGGGTCATCCTGAGTTCAGGATGATCCTTACCTCAATGGCATCTGCAAAGACCTATTTCCAAGAAGGTCACATTCACAGGCAGGGCGGTTGAGACTTGGACATGAGTTTTAGGGGCCACTTTTCAGCCCACTCGTTCCCTCTGGACTGGTAGAGCGGAGCCCGAGAGACGGAATGTGGAGACAAGCCCGCGCGCCCTTGCGAGCCTGTTGCAGCGAGGGTGGGGGGCGGGGGGCGTTGGCTGTGGCTCAGGAGGGGGAGATGGGCCCTAGAAGGTGAGAGCTTTGTTTTCCTGGTCCTCAGGTGGGTGGCACAGTGCAGACAAGATTCCTGGGCCCAGCCTGTCGTTCTCTGGCGAGGGAAGAACCAGCAGGTAGGGGGTGGAAAGAGCCCTGGACACGGAGCATTCAGGTCAGATGGGTGTGGAGGTGAAGGGCGTGTGACTGTCATGCCAGGAACAGCTGTGTCACGGAGGTCACCTACCCACCCCCACAGAGGGAGGGGCCCCTGTGACCTGGTGAAGGACAGACCTGGGTTAACACCCGGAGGTTAACCCCGATATGGAAACATCCGGGGCACTGCCTGCAGCGTGCCGGTTTGGGCTTTCGGTCTATGGTGGAGCTTTCCCAGTGCGCTCAAGCGTCTGTCCTCATTTTGTGTTGAGTCCTGCACAGTTTCAAGCACTCATCTCCCAAGGTCTCTCTGCGTGAGAGAGAGAGAGAGAGACAACGCAGGAGTGGGGACAGATGGGGGAGAGGGAGAAAGAGAGGGAGAGACAGAGAGAGAAGGAGAGAGGGAGAGAGAGAGGAAGAGAGAAGAGAAAGGGAGAGCAAGAGAGAAAGTGAGAGCAAGAGACAGAGACAGAGAGAGAGAGAACCCTAAACTCTGCCCCATGGCCTCCACTCAGCCTTCAGTGCAACTCGAGGTTGGAGTTTAGAGGCCAGAAGGCAGCCGGCTGAGCTCACCAGAGGCGTCCTGGGCAGGAAGCCAGTGTGGTGAGTGCTTGCTTCCTGGGTGACCAGGCCCCTTCCTCTCGGGCCTGCCCGCGAGGTTCCATAACTCCAGCACCTGGTGACAAGGCCCGAAGGATTGGGTGCCGCACAGGAGGGCCGGGGGTCTCTTGCTCCTCTGGCTAAGCCACACTGACAGGCCATGAACCAGAGCCACGCGCAGGCCCGGTGAACGTCCCCCTCCTAAGGGTCTTCTGTCCAGACCCACGTTGTGCCGGCTCCCCCTGGCCAGCCGGGGGATGAGGGCTCTGTCCGCCGCCCACAGTGCCTGCGCCAGCAGCCGGCTGCCTCCTGCTCTCCTGTCTACAGCTGCTTGTGGATCGCCATCCAGGTTCCCTTGCTCAGCTGTCTGGAGAGGAGGCCTCGGGCGGCAAGTGAGCGGGAAGACTTTGGGGGGAGCAGGTGAAGGATGCTCGTGAGTTTGATTTTGGTCCTTTGAGCCTTGGCTTCAGGTGGCACCGCTGGGACATCCCTTGGCGTTGGCGCACGTTTGTCAAGTCCCAAAGTGTGACAGATCCCATTCTAAACTCTCTCCCTGCAAACATAAACCTGCTCATAATATATCAAGTCTCCTACTTATGGACATTTCGGTTATTGCTAATTTTCTGCTCAAATGAACCACGCTGCCATACATATATATGTGCACGCATTGTTTTTGTGTCCGTGAGAGCATGTATATCTGTTAGATATCCTGGAATAAAAGTGCCCCGTCCAAGGGTATTTGCATTATAGAAGTGAATAGACACTGACAGATCGATGTCCTGAAAGTCTAAACCAACGACCACTTTCCCCACATTGTGAGAGATCACGTTTCTTCCCACTCACGTCAACACCCCAGAGTGACGGCATTTTCCATTTTTCCAGTTTTGAGCTCTTCGTTTTGTGATTGGCCTTTCCCTGAGGCTCCCACAGGTGAGCATCTTTTTATTTTATCTTATTTTTATTTTAGAGTTGTGGGGTACCTATGAGGAGTTAAATTGCATGCAGGTGAGGTTTGGACTTCTTTTTTTTTGGAGTCTCACTCTGTCACCCAGACTGGAGTGCAGTGGCCGCTCCCGGCCACCGCAGCCTCGACCTGCTGGGCTCCAGTGATCCTTCTGCCTCAGCCTTCCGAGTAGCCGGAACTACAGGCGTGCGCTACCATGCCCGGCTGATTTTTTGATTTATTGTAGAGATGAGGTCTCGCTGCCCAGGCGAGTCTCGAACCCGCGGGCTCAGGCCATCCGCTCACCTCAGCCTCCCAAAGGCGCGGGATGACAGGCTGAGCCACCGAGCCCGGCTCACAACGTTTGGACTTCTAGTGAGCCCTCTCTCCCCCCGGTAGTGGACCTGTTACTTTTATGGTCAGATCCAATAAGTTGCTATCCCTCATGGCCAATTAAAGACGAGAGGCAGAAACGGAGAGAAATGGGTGTTTAATCTGATATTCATCTAAAAAAAAAAAACCTCACTTCCCAACAGTACAGTTTACTCAGAATTTATACCGCACAGCCCCTCACCCACCCCCAAGGCTAAATTAACAAAGGCATGACTCACGATCTCCTAATCTCTTCACCAACCCCCTTCACCAACCCCCAGACCGAATTAACAAGGCCTGGAAGCAGTTTGGGCTCCACCCGAGATCTAATCATGCTGAGAGTTCCTTAAGAGGGGATGGCAAGTGACAACAATCAAAAAGGCGACCTAGTGCATTTAGATCAACCACTTTGAATCAAACACGAGAAATACAAGAAACTCCAGTTCCCAGAGCCTTGGCCTCTCCCAGCACCCAGCGTGTTACCGTGTGCCCCCCAGCAGTGTCCAGGGGCTGCTCTCCCCACTTTTCTGCCCGTGTGATCAGTGATCGGGTGAGCGTCTTTTCCTGTTCTGGCCATTTGTACTCACCTCCTGGGTCGTCCAGACCTGTCCTCACCCTGAGCTTCTCCAAGTTTAATTATCTTTTACTTGTTCATCAGGAGGCTTTGCCTCCTTTTAAAAAAGGGACCAGTGTACAGGATCTTAGCAACTCAAATAAAACAAAAAAATATAGAGCTAAAAGGAAGTCTCCCTGCTGCCTCTGTCTGCTGCAGGTACCCAGGAAGACATCTCTGCAGTCACAGCACAAGTGATCACAGCACTTTCAGGGGTCCCTGAAAAATGTGTTCATGCTAATTTTTTTTTAAACCAGAAGGAAAAATAAATAGAATTGTAATAAATATATAATAATGACTCTAGCCTGGATCATCCAGTATTTGTCTTTATACCAAGGCAGTTATAAAGTATCATTTTTAAATAGAGACAAAAAATGCCTAAGGTCTGTAAGGCCACAGCACATACAAACCTTCCAGGACAACCACTTACTAGTTTCTTGGGTGTCATTCTAAAATATTCAAATATTTACTTATAAGTGGTAATTCTCCTTTTTTTATTATGCAAAATTTTAAACACATAGAAAAACGAAGGAAATGTAACTAATACCCATGACTCCGATACCCAGATTTTAATAGTAAATAAATATAATTTTACCATATTTGCTTCAAAATTCTTTTTTGTGTGATAAAAAAGAAGAGAGAGATGGGCACCGTGGCTCATGCCTGTAATCTCAACTCTTTGAGAGGCCAAGGTGGGATGATTGCTTCAACTCGGGAGGTCAAGACCAGCCTGGGCAATACAGTGAGATCCTGTCTCTACAAAAATAAAAAAATTAGCTGTGTGGTGGCATGCGCCTGTAGTTCCAGCTACTTAGGCTAAGGTGGAAGGATCTCCTGAACCCTGGAGGTCGAGCCTGCAGTGAACTATGAGCCTGCCACTTCACTCTAGACTGGGTAACAGAGTGAGACTCCGACTCAAAAAAAGAAAGAGCCCTGCGAGATGGGTCACGCCTATAGTCCCAGCACATTGGGAGGTCAAGATGAGAGGATTGCCTGAGCCCAGGGGTTCGAGACCAGCCTGGGAAACTTGGTGAGACCTTGTCTCTACAATAAACAAAAAAATTAACCAGGCATGGAGGTGCGTGTCTATAGTTCTAGTTACTTGAAAGGAGGAGGGACAAGGATTGCCTGAGCCCAACAGGTCAAGGCCGTGGTGGGTGTGAGCGTGCCTGGGTGAAGTAGCAAGGAAGGAAGGAAGGAAAAAAGAAAGAAAGGAGAATGTGGTGTGTAAAATCAGTCCACCCATCATTTCCCCTCTTTCCTGCACTACCTTGACATTGTCATGGGTCACTCCCCAGCACGTCTGTGAGGACCATACACCCTGGGCTTGCTCCCAGGACTCACACCGTCCTGGATTCCCTCCTCTGTCACTAGCTACTCCTTCGCTCACTACCCCTGATCTTCTTGACAGCTTGCTCTCAGAGGGCCCAAGGCTCAGTCCTTCTCATCTCTGTCTATCCTCCCGGCGATCTCATCCAGTCTATGGGTTTAAATATGGTTTACACGCCGAGTGACACCCAGGTGGATGTCTCTGGCCTAAAACTTTCACCCAACTCCAGACCCACGTCCCCAACTACCCGGTGGGCATGGCGTCTTGGAGCCCGATGGGCATCTCCACACAAAGAACCAAAATCAAACTCATGAGCTTCCTTCCACCTGCTCCTCTCAAGGTCTTCTGTCTCCGTAAATAAAAGCTTTGCTCTTCTGGTGGTGAAGCCCCCAACCTGGGCATCATTCTTGATTTCGCTCTCACACACATCCTACCTCAAAACCAATGAGCAAATTCTAGGGCTAGGCACAGTGGCTCACACCAGTCGTTCCAGCACTTTGGGAGGCTGAGACGGGAGGATGGTTTGAGGCCAGGAGTTTGAGACCAGCCCGGACAGCATAGCAAGACCCATTTCTACCAAAAAAAAAAAATGTTAGCTAGGAATGGTGGCGTGTCCCTGTACCTGCTTGGAAGGCTGAGGCAGGAGAATGGTTTGAGCACAGGAGGTTGAGGTTGCAGTGAGCTGTGATTGTGCTGTTGCACTCCAGCCTGGGCAACAGAGACACTGACTCAAAAAACAAAAAACAGCAACAACAACAACAAAACCAAGCAAACTCTGATAGCTTAGAACATATCTGGAATCTGACCCCTTCCCATCCCCTCCACTGCTAGCCTCTGGTCTGAGTTGCACTTAGCACCATCAGCTGTATTATAAAATTGTTTGCTTGTGCATTCATCGTTTGTGTCCCCCACTAGGATACAAGCTCCAAGAGGTCAGGACATGATCCATTGTGTTGATTCTTAGATCACTTGCACCTGGAAAAGTGCCGGCACACACAAATATTTGTAAATATTTGTTGGATGAATGCATTTTTTAATACTCAAGTGTATTTCTGTACTTTATTCTGTTTCATGGAATGATTTGGTGACTCTTGCACCAATATTTTGGTTCCTTAACTTAAAAAAAATTTTTTTTGAAAGACAGCATCTTGCTCTGTCACCCAGACTAGAGTACGGTGGCACAATCATGGCTCATCATATCTGCATCTTCAAACAACTGAGATCAAGCGACCCTCACACCTCAACCTACCGAGTAGCTGGGACTGCAGGTGCGTGTCACCATACCCAGCTGATTTTTCTGTAGAGACGAGGTCTTACTATGCTGCCTAGAACAGTCTCTATCTCCCGGGCTCAAGCAATCCTCCTGTTGGGCTCCCAAAGTGCTGGGATTACAGATGTGAGGTACTGCACCCTCCCCCTTAAAATATGTTTTGATATACGGCAGTTCATATGCCTCCTGATGATTATTGTTTTTCAAAATTGATTTTGTTCTCCTCATGCATTTTCAAACACAGATGAACAAGTGAACTTTAAAGAGTGACCTTGTCAAGTTTCTCTAAAAATCTTGTCGGTGTTTGGATTGGAATTACATTTATAGACTTATAGACTAATTTGGGAAGAAACAACAACTTTACCCAATTGAGTCTTCCCATCCTGCAGCATTGGATGTCTCCCCGCTTCTTCATGGCTCTTAACGTCCTTCAATTTAGTTTTAGGGTTTCCTTAACATCAATATTGCACATTCCTTGCATTTCTGAGAAAGATTCTATCCGCATGGTGCATTTTTAAAAAATTTAGCAGTCAATTTACTATGCTAATATGTAATTTAAGATCTTTGCATGTCAGGATTATAGAGAGGCAGGAAGATGTTTATCTTTGTTAAATTGTGGAACAGTTTATATTACACAGGGATTGCATCTTCCTTGAAAGCTTGGAAGAACTTGCCCCTAAGATTGTCTGGACCTACTGTCTTTTGAGATATAGATCCTTAACCATCTTTCCAGCTCGTGTGTGTGTGTGTGTGTGTGTGTGTGTGTGTGTGTGTGTTTGTATTTAGTATATTTTTGCTTTGTAGAGCATTTTTTCATTTTTTTGAGTCAAAGTCTCACTCTGCCGCCCAAGCTGGAGTGCAGTGGCACGCTCGTGGCCACCACAGCCTGGACCTGCTGGGCTCAGGCGATCCTTCCACCTCAGCCTTCCAAGCTGGAACTATAGGCACATGACACCATGCCTGCTAAGTTTTTGATTTATTGTAGAGACGAGGTCTCACCAAGTTGTCCAGGCTGATCTGGAACCCCTGGACTCAGGCAATCTTCTTGCCTCGGCCTCCCAAAGTGCTGGAATTACAGGCTTGAGCCACTGCGCCTGGCTTTGTGGAGTTACATTCACAGCAAAACTGAGTGGAAAGTAGTGTCCCCATAAACTCCGTTTCCCACGTGCCACCCTCCTCATTCCCTCCCCCACTACCAGCACTCTACAGAGTGGCGAATCTGTTGCAGTGGAAACTACATTGGCCTATCATTATCACCCAGTCTGTAGTTTGCGCTAGGGTTCGCTCTTGGTGGTGGACATTCTGTGGCTTTGAACAAACGCGTAATGCCATGTATTCACCACCATAGTATCACACAGAGTAGTTTTGTCACCGAACAAAATTGGGTTCATTTGCCCACGTGCCACAAAATGCCAAGCCCAGAGGCACTCGACTTTTGCAGTAAGAAAGGCTTATTGCTATTGGACTGGCAAGGAGACAGGAAAACCATTAAATCGGCCTCCCCAAGCTGGAGGGGGGGCAGATATTACAGTCAGAGGGCGATGAGATGTGATCTGATGGGATCCTGGATCCTGCCACAGGGTGTCTGCTTCTTAATTCTGTCCCTGTTCCTCGGTCCCAGCACTTAGGTACTGCTCGTGATCCCGTTCTCAGGTCATGTGACCTTCAACCTAGGCTTCACGGCAACTGAAAAACAACTCACAACTATTCTTACATAGAAGTTGAACCAGATTGGTCTGGCGCGGTTACAGTTTCACTGACCTGAAACGTCTCTGCTCTACCTACTCATCCCCCGCATCCCCAGCCCCCACCCCTGGCAACCACTGATTATTTACAGTAGTTCTGTCTTTCCCAGATGCCATATAGTCAGTATCACACTGCATATGGCCTTTTCGAATTGGCTTTTTTAACTTAGTCCCACGCATTTACGTTTCCTCCATGTTTTTCACGGCTTGGTAGCTGATTCCTTTTAACTATTGAATGATAGTTCATTGTCTAGTATACCACAGCCTATTTATCCATCCACCTGCTGAAGAGCATCTTGGTTGCTTCTGAGTTTTGGCAATTATAAATAAAACTGCTATAAACATCCATGTGCAGGCTTTTGTGTGGACATACATTTTCAACTCATTTGGGTAGATCCCAAGGAGTGGGATTCCTGGAACGTATGGCAAGAGTATGTTTAGTTTTGTGAGAAACTGCCAGACCGTCTTCCAAAGTGCTGGAGCCATTTGCGTTTTCCCAGCAACGAATCAGAGTTCCTGTTGCTCCACGCTCTTGCTAACGTTTGGTGTTATCGGTGATTTTAAAAGTTCTGGTCGATGTGTGGCGGTATCTCGTTTTAACTGGCAATGCCCAAATGGCATAGGATGGCAAGCATGCTTTCATAGGCTTTTTGGCCATCTGCATATCTTTGATGTTCACATCTGCTGCCCATTTTTTCAAAAAGAGATGGGGGTTTTCCTCCATCATCCAGGCTGGACTTGACCTCCTGGGTTTAAGCGATCCTCCCGCTTCAGCCTCCTGAGTCGCTGGGACTACAGGCACATACCACTGCACCTGGATTCTACTGATCGTTTTAGAATCAGGTTGTTCATTTTCTTATTGCTGCCTTTTAAGAGTTCTTTTGTGGCTGGGTGCGGTGGCTCATGCCTGTCATCCAACACTTTGGAAGGCCAAAGTGGGAGGATCGCTTGAGCCCAGGAGTTTAAGACCAGCCCGGGCGATATCGTGAGACCTTGTCTCTAAAGATAAGATACAATAATTAGCCAGGCATGGTGGCTTTCAGCTACTTGGGAGGTTGAGGCAGGAGGACTGACTGAGCCAAGAAGGTTGAGGCTGTGGTGCATCATGACTTTGCCACAGCCCTCTAGCCTGGGTGACAGAGGGAGCCCCGGACTCAGAAAAAAGAGGAGTTATTTGTATAGGCTGGATGACAATTTTTGAAAACCAGACATGTATTTTGCAATTTTTTTTTTTTGCAGTCTGTGGCTTCCCAGTCTCTTGAATAATTTATATTTTTCCTACCTCCTCTGAAGCTGCACTAATTCGCCTTCCTGGGCCTCCGTGGCTGGGTGCTGAGATTGACGGATTAACTCCCTCCCCTCTCAAGCACGCATATTTTCCTTTAAGAAGCTACCCTCCAGCCGGGCTCAGTGGCTCAGCAGCCTGTCATCCCATGCTTTGGGAGGCTGAGGTGAGTGGATTGCCTGAGCCCGCAGATTCCAGACCCGCCTGGGCAACCTGGCGAGACCTCGTCTCTACAATAAATCAAAAATCAGCCGGGCATGGTAGTGCGTGCCTGTAGTTCCGGCTCCTTGGAAGGCTGAGGCGGAAGGATCCCGGAGCCCAGCAGGTCGAGGCTGCGGTCGGGAGCAGCCACTGCACTTCAGTCTGGATGACAGAGTGAGACTCCAACTCAAAAAAAAAAAACTACCCTCCACCCTGATGTCACATCCAGCATGAGCATGGGCCCAGACTGGATGAATCCAACCCATGCAACTCCTTCCCGCTGCTCAAGTTTCAGGGCCTCTGCCACAGAGAAGATGTGTGTACCATCCCGAGCTCTGCTCTGCTGCAGAATACCTTCTGGTGGTCCTGACAATGTCTCCAGATCTGAAGGAGCACTGGGTCTGTCCTTCTCCACTGCAGCTGTAGCTTCAGGATGGCAGGGAGACTTTGGGGCTCCTTTCCAAAAAAAAAATTTTTTTTTTGAGAATGTGCCACCTTCCTAACAAATAGCAGACAGGAAGATTAAAAGACGACCTTGACTTTCAAAACATTGTTCTCTTCCATTCGACTTCCCTTCACTTCGCCCCACCCCGCCCCTTCCTGCTCCCCCACGGATGTCAGGGAATGGGCATCACAGGTTAAAGAAAAGGGGGTGTGTGCCGCTGAGACCGGTGACCCCGCCTTCTCCAGAACAGGGGTGCAGCTGAGGCGGCGTGGGGGAGGGCTTGGAGCTTGCACTGTATTTACCGGAGGCTTTCTGTGTACCGGAGGCTTTCTGTGTACCGGGGCACTTTCGGGACACTTCCAATGGCTTATGGTGCTTGCCACTCCCTGGCAGGGATGTTTGTCATCCCTGTCTTGCAGACGAAGACATGACGCTCAGAGGGGCTCAGATCCCTGAGGCTGCCCCGCTTTGCAGACGGATCCCGAGTGCTCCTAGGGGAGGGCTCTTCCTGGATTCCATGATGTCCCTGGGGGTGGGGCAGGTGTCCGAAGGTCTGCTGTGATCGGTGACTCGCATGAGGAATGCCCTTGTCCCTCGAGTGTGCCCCGGATGTCAGACGGGACCCCACCGCCTGCCCCTGGGTGCGGAGTTGGGGAATCTGTTCACCTCTGGGTCGAGCATGAGGCTGTGCTCAGCGCCGGCTGCCGGTGGGGACGGCTGCTGACCTGGGCCTGGGGGCAGGCAGTCCACGCGCTCCACCTGCTCGCCAGCAAAGGCCGGGTTCTGCAGCAACGACAAACAGCACCCCAGCAGTTAGTGCGCACCCCACTCCCTTCTGGCCCCTGCTCCCTGGGCCCTCTGCAGTGCTGTCCAGGGCCCATGGCAGGACGCATCTCTGAGCTGGCTGGGAAGGGGCGCTGAGACCCGGTTCCTGGAGAAGCAGCTGGCGCCCGTGGGGCCCAGCAACCCCGCTCCTCAGGGTGGATCCGAAGGAACTGAAGACAGACGTTCGCTCAAAACTTGTGCCCAGATGCTCGCACGGCCCCGTTGGTAACAGCCAAGAGGTAGAAACAACTCAGATGTCCATCGGTGGACGAATGGATACAGAAAATGTGGTTTGTCCATCTGGTGGGATATTCTTCAGCCGTAAAAAGGGACGGTTCTGACATATGCCGCAACGTAGATGAACCTTGAAAACACCATGCTGAGTGAAAGAACCCAGGCACAGAGGAATGCATACTGTACAAGGGGAACCCTCCCCCAAAACCCGGAATTATCTTTTGCAGGGCAGGTCCCTTGTAGTACAGGCATCCCCCGCTAGATAAGTGCTCTAGGAAACTATCAGCATCAGTGGACCAGCTAGCATTATTGTGAGAGGCTGTGTTCAGCTTCAACAAATTTGCTTTGGGAGATTCCTTCGATGCGTTTGCCCACGTCTTGATGGGTCATTTACACAAACAACCTGTCCACACAGTGCTGAGTGTTCAGCGGTTTTTGACCAGAAATGGCATGGTCCCCGTGTCCCATCTTCTCTTCTCATCCGAGCTCACCCTAAGCAACTTTTTTTTTTTAGCTTCCCCGAAGGAAAAAGTCCTCAAAGAGAAATGCTTTGCCAAAGTGCAAGAGGTGAAACGAAAACAACAGACACACTCAAAGACATCAAAATGCACGCATTCTGAAACTGTTTTGAGCAGTGGGAAGAACGTCTGGATAGGCGTATTACATCAAGTGGAGAATACTTTGAAGGTGACAAGTTTTTTTTTATTTGAAGGTGACAATTTTAAACATGTAAGAATATGCAATTGTTTATCAATGAATTCCAGATTTTGGGGGGTCCCCCTCTTAATACTTGTTTCCTCAATCTCCTTCCATCAGAAATAATGCCTCAGTTGGCGCTCGTGTCCCTTGCCTGGAGAGTTTTTTTTTTTTTTTAAGTTGGAGTCTCACTCTGTCGCTCAGATTGGAATGCAGTGGCCACTCCCGGCCACCGCAGCCTCGATCTGCTGGGCTCCGGCGATCCTTCCACCTCAGCCTTCCAAGTAGCTGGAACTACAGGCGCGCGCTACCCCGCCCAGCAAATTTTTTATTTATTGTAGAGATGAGGTCTCGCCAAGTTGCCCAGGCGGGTCTCGAACCCGCTGGCTCAGGCAATCCACTCACCTCAGCCTCCCAAAGTGCTGGGATTACAGGCTGAGCCACCGAGCCCGGCTGCCTGGAGAGCTTAAAGAGCACAGGTCTCTTGTTCCATAAGCAACCTCACCCCAGTCCTGCAGGGTTTGCTCACACCCAGGCTCTGGCCCCATGGTCTTGGCGGCAACTACAGGACGATGATGTCCTTTTTCCAGAGCATCTGCTCAGGACCTGCCGTGGACACTTCCTGTCCTCCGGTCCCACCTGGGTAATGTTCTTCATCACCTGGTCATGCAGGGTTCTGCCAGGTTTCTCCTCAGTTGAGCCATCATTCCCCTCCATGTTTGAGCCGTGGTTAGTGGGAGATAGCCTGATATGATGCCAGCCTTCTATTCCTCACCCTACCTGTGCTCATCATCTTCACGGCCCCTGCCTGTGCCCACATCTACCGCAATGGCTGCCCAAGGGCAGGTGTCCATTTCTGGCCGCCCTTCTACTTCCATTGGTTGAATTCTAAGGCAAGGAAGATCTCACCCCATTTTTCATGTGTGCATGAATGTGGACTCACTGGCTCCTATTTTATTGCCTAAGTCATACTCCGAAGGCTGTCTGCTGGGGAACTCACTGCCACTGGGGTGTCACACTCCTCAACTCTCTCAGGGGACACACGCATACGTCACTATGTGGCCACGCGTTTGTTGATAACTATCTCTCTATTTACCCATGCCAATATATTTAAGAACCATCTGATGGTTCGTCTGCTACTTCCAGTTCCATTCCAACCTCTCAGGATTCTTCAAACCTTCCCAATCCCATGCTTCTGAATTCCTCTTCAGATAGTGGGAGAACTGGCTCCCTCTCCCTTAATTAACTCACTATCTGCTCAGAGTAACACAACCTACACAACCTGCCACCTCCGTCCGAGGCCCTTGGAGGCCCGGGAAAGCTAGCGCCAAGGCAAAGCCCCTCTTTCCTGCTCTGCAGATGTCCCCATGTCGGGAGGGGAGGCTAGGGGTGGTGGAAGAGAGGATAGGGGAGGCGTGTGAAGGGCACACGCCTTTTCTCGAAGCAGTTTCAGGATGGGCTTTCTGTTATAGCAAAAGCCCTCGGATCCGACACGATTGAGGTTAGTGATTGGACCCTTTTGAAAAGGCAGGCTCAAGTAGATTCATAAAATATTTTTCAAAAACCATGTGCCTGGGTGAATTTTTAAAATACGTTCTTAAACTTTAAAAATGCAGACGTACCTTAATTTCCCAATATTTCGATGTAGGGCTAAGGCCTTTTCCTCGGTGTGAGTCTGCTGTGAAATTTATTTCGTCTTTCATACATAAACCACAACTATTCCACATTGCCTACAATTTCCAGTTCCTATTCCCTTAGCATGAGCCTTAAAGATGTATACAGCCCTCTCCGATTGATAAGTTGCTCCAGATTTGTGCAGTACCCCCAGCTCTACCATACACAGCTTTTTTCCATACTCTCAACTGAATGGCAATTGTTTTGATCGACTTACATTTTTGAGTCTTTCTAAGACATATAATCTAGTTTTCATAGAAATGACACTTTCCTTTCATACTATATGCCATTTAATTAAATTACACACTTGCAACAATAAATCCAACTGGCTCAAACAGGCCTGGAACCTGTTTTTTGATGGGTAAACACACTACTCAGTCAGTAAAAGTGGAAGGACATGATGTTCTAAAGCAGACCAGGATATGTTTTCTGTGAGGGTCACATAGTCAATATCGTTGGCTTTTGCAGGGGGTTGTCCTATGGTCTCTGTAGCAATGGCTTCACTCTCATCGTGTAAAAACAGCGTAAATGAATGGATGTGACTATGTCCAAGAGAATCAGATTTTGCCTCCAGGTCAGTAGGGGTCAGAGATTGCTGAGCCCTGTTCCGAGAGCAGCCTTTTAGCGCTGAGCATTTGGTGTGCGGCAGGCACCCCTCAGTATGTCTGAGAGGGAAATGGAGGGTGTTGGTAAGTTAAGCGGACGTCAGTTAAGAGAACACTTCCTACCTGGACCAGAAAGCATCCTAATTGTCCCCGGCTGGCTCATCTGCCTCAACTGCTGGCCATGCAGACCTTCTGATGCCCGAACTATAGTCAATTTCTCAGCATCATTCTGAGAACAAAACATCTTTGATTTATGTTTTTAAAAAGACTTTTGTTATGGAACATTTCAGAGATATAGAAAAGTCGAGAGAATGGTAAGTGAACCCAATGCAACTGTCACTCAGCTAAAACGGTCACTAATAGCTGGGAGCAGTGGCCCACGCCTGTAATCCCAGCACTTTGGGAGGCTGAGGTGAGAGGATTGCCTGAGCCCACGGATTCGAGACCAGCCTGGACAACTTGGTGAGACCTCATCTCTGCAATAAATAAATTAATTTGCTGGGCATGTTAGTGCACGCCTGTAGTTCCAGCTACTTGGAAGGCTGAGGCAGAAGGATCACTTGAGCCCAGCAGGTCATGGCTGCGGTGGTTGGTAGCATGTCACTGCACTCCAACCTGGGTGACAGAGTGAGACTCCAACTCAAAACAAAACAAAACAAAAAAGCAAGCCTCCACAAAAAAAAGATGTTGCCTTGAGTGGTTTTTAAAAAAAGATTTAAAGAATAAAGCAGCCAGAAAGGGGGAAAAACAGTCACTAATACATGGCTTATTTTCTTTTTCTTTTTCAGCTAGGGGTCTCACTCTGTCTCTCGGTTTGAAGTACAGTGGAATGATCACAGTTCACCACAGTCTTGAGCTTGAGTGATGCTCCTGCCTCAGCCTCCCACGTGGCTGGGACTCAAGGTGCACCCAATCACGCCTGGCTAATTTTTTTTAATAGAAACGAGGTCTTGCTATGTTGCCCACACTGGTTTCTAAGCAATCCTCCTGCCTCAACCTCCACCACACCTGGGCTCCAATTTTCATCTGCAGGCACAGAGGAGCCTCTTTTGCTCTCCTGGAAGCCTCCTGCTCACTATGGAAGCATTGTCCTGGGCGGGCAGCCGGTACACACACACCTAAGAATCCTTCACGGCTGGGACAGGGGACACAAGAGCCTGGCAGCCAAGAGAAGCTGAGCCCAAAGTTCTTAGGGCCTACTGAGCTATTGTGCTTGTCCTAGTTGGAGTACAGTGTTGCCTGTCTTTCAGAGACTCTCTAAGAGTATCACAAGCTAAACTTAGGTGGACATTTGAGACCTTCCACCACCTTCACCCTCACAAAATTCTTTTCTGCTTTCCTTCTTTTTATGCTCTGCAAATATACAAGCTCAAGTGCATGCCCTGGCCCTTCAGGCCAAGATTTCTGAAGAGGCCACACAGCACAGCGGTCCTCCAGAGGGGCCCTCTGGAGTCAGGCTGCCTGTGTCCAAGTCCCCGCCTTCCCATTGACTAACTGTGGGGAAATCGCTTCCCCTCTCTGTGCCTCTATTTCCTCAACTGGGAAACAAGGATGATGAAAATTCCTGCCTCCGAGGATTTTGGGGAGGATTAAGGGGTTGTATGAGATACATGAAGCACCCAGAACAGGCACTGACACGCTTAGTAACATTTTTGATGAGCAATAATGGTACAGAAAGACTCCACCCACTGGTGGCAAAAAATGCTGATGCCTAAATACCTACTAACTACTGTCTGTAGAGAGTGGGCTCCAGTGGGGACACGCTCTGACTCTTGGTCACACACTTGACGGGCGTCGTGACCATGGGTCAGCCCCCGTCCCTTTCAGGACCTCCAAGTCCCCGTCCATCACAGAAGGCGCTTGAGCAATCTTTCCCTGTTATACGACTTCGGTCTGAAACTTGGCACCTTTTTGCACCCGGGAGACGTTCCCACCCCACTGTGGGCCTCTGTAAGCCCTTGGGCTTAGTTTTGATTAACCAGCCATGAACGTCAGGAATGCAAGTGCTTATAGGTCAAACGCAGCCATGGGACAGCCCCCAGGCCTCCCTCCTCCAGCCAGCAGACTCTTGAGGTTCAGCAGTCTGTTGGCTGGACAGTTCCTAGGGCTGGCCCAGGAGCCTGGAAAGGCCACCAGCAGCTCAGAGGATGGCGGCCACATCTTTCCCAAGAGAAAGGCAGAGTAGGACACCCCCATCCGGGGAGCCAGCCCTTTTTACCTCCGTTTCCTTCCTCCTTCCCTCTAGACGTGAGATTCTAGAATTCCTCAGTCACCCAGGGCTCCAGGGGCAGCACAATCCAGAAGTCCGTCTGCAGCCTCTGGTCCTAAATGAGCCTGGGCTTCTGGGCCCTCCACTGATGGCACTTCTTTGCCTTGCGGGGTGCTGGAGGTCAGCTTCAACCCCACGAATCAAAAGTTGGTGTTAGCCACAGGGCGAAGGCTTGGCCAAATACATCCCGTGGGAAAGAAGGGGGACGATTAGACACCGGGGATCCCAGGAGCTGGACTCCAGCAAGGGGGGTCATGACTATGGGCCCTGGCTGCCTCCTGGGGCCTGTGTCTTCAAGGTCCATGCCAACTCTCCCGGATGAGTCTGTGATCTGCTGGAGAACGCAGTCCACAAACCAGAGCTTCTGAAGGCTGTACTTCCGCAGACAGGTTTGGCTTCAAGTAGAAGGCAGGCCTTCTCCCTGCCCTTCTGTGTGCCTCCCCTTCCCTCGGGCCCTTCCCTGCGTCCCCGCCCTTGCGTCTAGGCTGCCCTGCCACCCTCTCTGCTACTGCAGCTTTCAAGGCCTCAGCTGAGCACCAGAGAGGGGGCAGAACCCACTCTGGAGTGTCCATGTGATCACGGGTCTCCAAGGCGGACCAGAACACGTCTGAGGCACACAGAGGAGAGCCTCCGTGTGTCTCGTGCCAGGTGGCTGTATGGTGCGATCACACTCGCCATGTGGCCCTTGACGGTGAATCTGGATGAGTCTGGACGGATCTCCCTGGATAAAGGTCCTGAGAGAATCATAATAGAGTATACCATAAACTTAGGTTAAGAGCATGCTATAACCCAATAAATATGTAATCGGCTTGTGGGCAGCAGCACAGCCATCTTAGTTTTCTGCTTTAAAACATAACCTGTAGCTGTTTAAAGTTTCAGTTATGGGAAAAACTGCAAAGCTCCAGTTCAAGCTTCAACCCCTTCCCTTGACCCACTTTCCCCTTAGCAACAACCAGTCAGGTGCCAGGGGAAAATCGCCTAAAGTTTCCAGATGTCTCTGCAACTTCCCCAGCTAGTGGGCCAAGGTCAGCCCACGTCAAGTTAGCCAATCCTCCATGACTGAGCTGACCACCAGAGGTTACTACCCAATTAAATGGTAACAAGACTGGAAAGTCCCCCCAAACTCCTCCTCCCTTTGTGTAAAAACATAAAAGGCGTCTGCTTAAGGAAGTCAGGGCCTCTGGGTGTACTCCGCCGCGTCGGTGGTCGACAGAGGTCCAGGCTCGAGCTTGCAAATAAAGACCCTCTTGAACTTTCATCGGAATTGGCTCTTGGTGGTCTCTCGGGTTGAACATTCGGCCACTACAGTCCGAGACAGTTTCGACACGTCTGGCTTGGACACCCTTTGGAAATCACACGTCCACCTAGAAGCCCTTGCACCGGGCCTCCCCCGTCCTCCTTGGTGAGTGAACGGGTCACCCTGACTACAGACACAAGCCTCTGTCCCAAGGTCTTTGTTATAAAACCCACGTAGTTCGCCTCAGTTTCACTTTTGCCTACTGCGTTTTCTAACCAATCAGTACCAGCCCATTCACCAAACTCCATACTTGGACTTGGGCAAATGAACTGCTGTCCTAGCACCTATACCCACCATTCATTTTGCCCTCTCTTCTCCAGAAAGGCGGTGTCCAGTGGCTAACAGAGTCACATGGGCAGGGAGTGGTGGCTCACGCCTATAATTCCAGCACTTTGGGAGGCTGAGGTGGGAGGATGGCTTGAGCCCAGGAGCTCCAAACCAGCCTAGGCAGCATAGCGAAATCCTGTCTCTATAAAAAATAAAAAAAAAATTAGCTGGGTGTGGTGGCATGTTCCTGCAGTCCCAGCTACTCAGGAGGCTGAGGCAGAAGGATGGCCTCAGCCCAGGAGGTCGAGGCTGCAGAGCTGTAATTGTGCCACTGCACTCCAGGCTGGGCGACAGAGTGCAACTCTGACTCAAAAAAAAAGGAACAGTCATATGCACTTGAATTTTAGTTCCACTGCATGACCTTGGACTAGCTACATAAACTTTTCTAAGCCTCAGTCTCTTTCTCTGTGAAATGGGAGTCATAAGTGTCTCTCTTACCGGGTTATGATGTGATAACTCCAGGAGATCGTGCACGTAAATCTGCACAATGTTCAACTCAGTGCTTTTCATTTACTATGACTTACATTCATTTTCTCCTTCTCTCGCCCCTATCCAAGCAGTGAGGTAAACGGAACAGCTTAAATTATGCTTCTGGTAGCCTATATTTGTAGAATGATCTATTTCTTAAGTTACACATTAATTCAGCGTTTCATTAAGTAGCTCAGCGCCTTGGGCAACAGATTACTTATAAATAGCATAATATTGAGTGGCTCCAGTTTTGCAGTCAGACATTATTAATGGTCCATGACTTAGGACCGGGATGAAGTTTGAGCACATGCCTCCACAGTCATACACAGATGATGCAGACACCAAATATTTCAGGAAGACGCCCCAAAGCTGCGAGCTGAGCTCACAATTATTTCTGGATAAAGAAAGATCGACATGAAAGAGGGAGGGGACCAAATCCTTCCTTCATCAACGGATGTAGAGAAATGTAGTTTAACTGCATTTTCATTGTAATTTTAATTGTTTTTGGTAGAAACAGGGTCTCGCTATATTGCCCAGGTTGCTCTTGAACTCTTGACCTCAGGTGATCCTCTCACCTCAGCCTCCCAAAACGCTGGAATTACGGCTTAAGTGTTGCTTCCTAGGTCCTGTTATGCTTTTACTTAGTTATGACCAAAGCATCCCAGGACACCCCTTCGCAAATGTTATAAGGCCCCATGGATAATCTTCATTGCCCATGTTCTACCCGTCAGAGAAAGTGATATGTTTCCCATGGCTAATTTAATCATTAGGTAATCAGGAGATCACAGTGATACAATGCATTCAACAGGCATCGCACAGACCCTCACCGGTTTCGCTGCTATGTGTGATTCACCGCAGACCGGCCGCTGGAAGATGAGCTGTTGGAAGAGACAGTGTCACAGAGAGGTTGTCAACACAACTGCATGGAAAACATCTGACGCAGTACAACAGCTGGGTGAAGACGGCCTGGGTGTTCAAACTGGGTCTTGGCTAAAGCTCCTTCCAACACGCATGCTTGTTTTTTTGCTTTTGCTTTCGTTTTTTCACTAAAAACAGAAGGCTCTGTCACATTAAGGTCTCCTGGAGCGATGAGAGACGTCATTATTCATGGTCTTCAAGCATCTGGCAATTCTGAGTCCACAGACCCCACCCTGCGTCCCCAGCCCTGCCCTTCACAAGCAACCAGGGTGGCTCTGGCTTGAGTCACTTGCCAGAGACCCAGCATCAGGCCTCTGAAGAAGTCAGGTCTACTCACAAACTATTCTCTGGCTTCTAGGTACAGGGCTGTCCCTGCTGCCAAGAAAAGGCACACAGAAAAATTCTCTGGCTGGGAGGTCTTGTTGTGTGGCTTTTCAGAGCACTCAGCTTGGGGTATCCCCGTGAGAAACTGAGGGTTTTGAGGGTGGTGGCATGGGTGGTAGCCCTTGGGGTCATTCTCACCATGGCTTCTTTCTATCTGCTTCTTGGAGGATTCCCAAGTCACAGAACTTCACAGCTGCCACAAACCTTGAAGACCCTGGGGTCAAACCTCACAGAGGTGCAGACAGGAAGCAAAGGCCATGGCTGCGGGCAGCGCCGTGACCGGCGGAGCCCAGAGGCCAGCCCCTCTGCCTCATCCCCATTCTCTTTGGTTCATGCCATGCCCACATCGACCTCCGTGTCTCCGATCAGAGGCAGCAAGAATGACTCAAGAGATGTCCCAGCGTCTCTGTTCCACGTTGCCAAAGACACTGAGCGAATTCAGAGAAACCTGGATAAGCCGGAGCCCAGGCAAGCAGAACCCCAGTGCTATAGCTCCCAGCGTGTCCTTGAATTTTTTTCTGCTCTGCTCTCTGGGAGGAGGCGGCAAATGAGAAACTCAAGCAGGGGCTCTCAGGCAGTCGTCCCACTTTACACCCAGCTCTGCTCTAGCCCGAGCATCCCCCACCTCCGGACGTCAAGAAGCGGGCCTCAAGCACCACCTCGCTCGGCATGTGCCAGGATGTGCAGGTACTGTTGCAAGCTCTCCCCTGCCCTCCATGCCGCAGGGGCTGTGCCCGCCGGAGCCCAGCAAGTCGAGGCTGCGGTGGCCAGGAGCAGCCACTGCACTCCAGTCTGAGTGACAGAGTGGGACTCCAACCCCCCCCAAAAAAAGAAGAAAAAAGAAAATCAAGCTTCAGCCGGGCGCGGTGGCTCAGCCTGTAATCCCGCGCTTTGGGAGGCCGAGGTGAGTGGGTTGCTTGAGTTCGCGGGTTCAAGACCCGCCCGGGAGACTCATCTCTACAATCAATCAAAAAATGAGCCAGGCGTGGTAGCGCGCGCCTGTAGTTCCAGCTCCTCGGAAGCCTGAGGCGGAAGGATCTCCGGAGCCCAGTAGGTCAAGGCTGTGGTAGCCAGGAGCAGCCACTGCACTCCAGTCTGGGTGACAGAGTGAGACTCCAACCCCCAAAAAAAAAGAAAAAAAAGAAAATCAAGCTTCAGCCAGGCGCGGTGGCTCACGTCTATAATCCTAGCACTTTGGGAGGCTGAGGTGAGAGGATTGCCAGAGCCCATGGGTTTGAGACCAACTTGGGCAACTTGACAAGACCTCATCTGTACAGTAAATAAGAAAATTAGCCGGGCATGGTGGCGTGCACCTGTAGCTCCAGAAGGCTGAGGCAGAAGGATTGCCTGAGCCCAGGAGTTCGAGGTTGCAGTGACCAGGAGCGTGCCACTGCCCTCCAGCCTGGGCTACAGAGACTCCAACTCAATAGCAAAAAAAAAAAGAAAAAGAAAAAGAAAAAAGAAAATCAAGCCTCTCCTCAGCTTGCCCTGGGACCCTCCAAGCACAGCTTCTGCCGACCCACGGTACTGCAGGGCTGCCTGGCCAGAGAAGCACCTGCAAACCAGGTCCTAGTGTCCCAGGGCCTCTCTGTGGAAGCAGGCAGCTCTGCAAATGGTCCCTGGAGACAGCACTAGCTTTGCATCCCAAGCCCCACCCGTTTGCTGAGTCTGGGTGGGGGGTGACAGGTCCACAGCTAGAGAAACTGCCCTGTCTGCTGCGTCTCGCTCTCTGCCCGGCTGTCGCCATGACCCCCCTCAGGACAGGGCCTAGTCCTGAGCATCTACCATGCATGGCTGGAGGGGCTCCATACCCCCTGCTCCTGGGCCACGCTACAAGGTTCGCATCACTGTGAACGAGGCACAGGGAGGCAGCGAGAACACTTCCCAACATGGCGCCGTTCGCAGGCAGCGCTGGGAGAGCAGGGGCGGTTTGCACAAATTTAGAACTAAAAATGATCTCCGTCACTCCTATCCACCCTGGAGGGTTTGGGGACAGGGGGCGTAAGAGTGAGAACAAGTCAGATTAGGATTGACAGAGACCAGAGATGGGGTGTGGGGAGGGGGAGAGAGGGAGAGGGAGAGACAGAGAGAGACAGAGAGAGGGAGAGGGAGAGGGACGCCTGGCCATGACGGGGAGGGTCTGCGCCATGTAGAGATACAGGCTGAACTAGAGAGGCAGGTGGGACAGGGTGATGGGATTGTGTGGAGTAGAAGGATGCTGACTTCCTGAGCCTTGGACCACAGACTTGACCTCCCCAAGGCCCATTTACTCATTTATACAATAGAACTATAAATATCGTGGCCACAGGTTGGTCAGCAAGATTAAATGGCGTGGCATATGGGAAGGTGCTCGGTACCCTCTGGGTCGGGCGGAAGAGGCCTGGCTTTCATCACTTCTTCTCCAGACAACTGGGAAATGTCAGGTCCGTGTCCCTGCCAAGGGCCCCCAGACCCACCCTCCGGGGGCTGCCTCGCCGTGGACAGCTCACGTGCATGCCCTGAAGGGAACGGCTTAGCTCAAGAATGGAATGTTCCGGCCCCACCGATTTGATTTTCAAGTCTCTTTCCCCCAGAGCAGAGTCCCACCAGGGATTGGGTGCACCCACGGGCCCGGTCGACTGAAGACTGGACACCGAGATTGGAGGCCCCGCCCCTCCTGTCCATCCCACCCGCCCTGTCCACACCCTATTACCAGTACGTGCCTTTCCAGAAACCAGGTTAAGATGCTTCTGACTTGGAGAGATGTCAAGAGAGGCCAAGGGACTGGACGGAGGGAGAGGGCAGGGATATTGTCCCCCCCAGTAACTGAGGGGACAGATATTGTGGACACCGGCAGAGTCTTGATCCCTATTTCTTACCCCTGCCTGACTATGTCAGGCTTTTGTCCTGGGGGGAAAGAGCTGGCAGCCTTCCAATTGTCACACCTTAGGAACTAACTCCCTTGACCTTGAACGCCCACCTGTAACCGTCTTTCCTGATGAGGCCAGCAGAGGGCGCCAGGAACCGCACACCTTCTTTGACCAGGACTTCTCGGGGATGCTGTCCCTTCCTGTAGACAGAACAGGGGACCACGTGGCTGGGAAAGCTCTCAGAGAGGGGCTCCCCCACCCTGCACAAACCCGCCTCTGAGACCAGAAGCCCTTTCACAGAGGGCAGGTCTGAATTTCAGTTATTCTCAGGAGAGGAAACAGAGGGACTGGCATGCATTTATGCAGAACTGCAAGTGGGGCAGCTGAGGACCGGAGGGCTAAAGTCATTGCCTGACATCCTCCAGCTGGCAGATGACACCATCTGGGTTTGAACTCGGATCAGCCTGACTTCAGAGCCAGGCTCTTATCAATGTGGCTGTTCTATCTGGTTATGAAGGATGCGTCTTCGAGGAGATGCAGTGAGACATGTCGCCGGCCCTCGACCCAGCCGCTCTCCCAGCCCCTCCCTCCCCCCAATGCCCTTCTCTCCAGAGGCCACCCTGACACGAAGGGCTGAGCCCCCTGACAGTGCCATCCTGCTCCCAGCCTGGGAAAGTCTCTTTGGGCAGAGTCACCTTCCCTCCGCTCAGGGGCTCCTTGGAAGTAGAAACCAGCTCTGCAACAAGAAAGAAATCGAAACGTGTGACAAACCATTGAGTGCCGTGGACACACCGAGCTAATGTCAGAAACCACAGCTCTGTGAAACTGCGGCTGTGAGGCTATTGTCTACAGCTTCCTGAGAGCGACCCTTGAGCCCCTGGGACTTGGGTGGCAGATGTGACGGTCCTGCCAGGGGCTACCGCAATAGGAAATCAAAGAACAGCTTGGTCACCATGTCCCAGATGTGCCAGAACCCCTTGGACACGGGTGGGGCCCAGGTGGAATTGCTGGGTCTGGGGTCTAGGGAAGCCCTTCTTCCCCAAGTCTCTCTCTAGGGCACTTTGGGTCTCAGGTGGGTGAAAAATGGGCTGGAGGTCAAGGGGTTATCCAGCAAGCCACCTGATGTCCAGAGGCAGCGTGTCATGTTGGTACAATGGCCACCTCCATTTTACAGATTCGGAAGTGGAGGCTCTGAGAGGAGAAGGGACTTGCCTGAAGTCACACGGGGGTGGTCTGAGCCAGGAAGGCCTGTGGCTCCCAAGCTCGGCAGGGATGGCGATGAGAGTGACTTTTGCCAACCAGAGCGTTGTGCGGGTGTCCTATCGCTGCTGTGACAAATCACTGACCTCCTGGCTTAAAACAACACACATTTGTTATCTCACAGTTCCCCAGGCTGGAGTCAAGGTGCTGGCAGGGCTGGCTCGTCCTGGAGGCTCCAGGGGACAAGCCACTTCCTGGGCTCTGCCGGCTCCTCCTCCATCTTCAAAGCCTGCAACGGGACACCCTCAACATTCTGTCTGTCTCTGGCGAGGGGCTTCCTGCCTCCTTATAAGCACCCTTGTGATTATTTCCTGTGATTTTATTCTATTATATCCAGGATAATCGCCTCATTTCAGATCCTTAATGCAATCACATCTGCAGAGTCCCTTTTGCCCTGTCAAGTGACATGTTCCAGGGTGTGGGGATTAGGGCATGGATAGAGCCTTGGGGGCCATTATTCTACTTACCAGTCACTTTTTGCTGTTAGGAAGAAAGGCTAGCCGGGCTCGGTGGCTCAGCCTGGAATCCCGTGCTTTGGGAGGCTGAGGTGATGGATTGGTTCGAGACCCGCCTGGGCAACTCGGCGAGACCTCATCTCTACCATAAATCGAAAAATGAGCCGGGCGTGGTAGCGCACGCCTGTAGTTCCAGCTACTTGGAAGGCTGAGGCAGAAGGATCGCCTGAGCTCAGCAGGTCGAGGCGGTCATGGCCGTGAGCATGCCAGTGCACTCCAGTCTGGACGACAGAGTGAGACTCTGACTCAAGAAAGAAAGAAAGAAAGAAAGGCCCCAGACAAGTCACCTGCCCGTAGAGTTACCAGAGCCCTGGGAGCCTGGCGGGCTGGGTCCCCTCTCAGGCTGTGGCAGGAGGTGAGTGGTAAGAGTGGAGGGAGCTTGCCAGTGAGGGCAAGAGGTGCGGACGGAGACCAGCTGGTTGTCACCGAGGCCTGCCTCTATCCTCCCTAGGCTCACTCCAAGACTTCGCTCCCAGCCTCCCACGAGGTCTTGCAGGCGTCCAGCCTCCCAGGGCCCCGGGTTCCCTCTGTTCTCCACCTTCTGGCGGGACTTGGACAGCCCCGGATGGACTGAGGTGTGAGGAGTGCCCGGCGAGCACCCTAGACTCTGACTCAGCGTTCCCCAGGAACAGGAGCATGAGCGTGCAACAACCGAGCCAGATCACAGCACCGCTGTAGAGCTCGCAGCCGTGGGGTGAGGTGGGGACGCCCCCAAGGGGGTGACCTGGGAGGGCACCCCTCAGGCCCTTTGGGGAAGTCGGACTCCCCTGGGTGCTGCCTCGGGCTTGGCCCTTATGCTCCCTGTACTGATGGGGTCCCGTCTCTGCACAATGGCAGGTGTCTCTGATGGAGGCGTTCCCTTTGAGCAGCTCGCCTTCCTCCCTTGCTGGAAGGGTTACCTGGGCCAGGCAGGTGTGTCGATACAGAGCCAGGCTGTGTCGGGGTTCCCCAGAGCCCCTGGCTCCCTGCGGAAGGAGCCCTGACATGCCGCCCAGATGGGATGGGATAGGACTCTGGGGAGGGCGGGACAAGCGTGGCCAGGCCCCCGAATTTCCCGCTCACCTCTGCAGAGCCACGCAGCAAAACATCCTTCCCCGGGAGAGCTCGGGGCCACCCGGCAGATCTGAAAAGTAAGGCTGGCTTCCCAGCCTCAGGCGGGATCCCCTCCCAGCTGCCCTCCGTGAGACCACAGCTTGGGTCTCCGGCCTGTGACTCTGCCCGTCCCGCAGAGCCCTCCCTCACCCACCAGCCGCACAGCTGAGCGTCCACCGTCATGGGCGGCGGCCCCAAGCAGCGCATGAGACAGTGCCACCCCTCAGGGCTCGATTCAAATGCTCCCCGCAAAGCCAGCACTCCCCCTGCGGTGTCCTGTCCCACAGACGCGACTTTCCAGGCCAGCGACCTGGCTTCCCCGCCCGCCACCTAAGAGCCGCCCCTGATGCCTGTGGCCCCTTCCCCAGACCAAACTCAGAACTCCCGGGGAAAGCGGGCAGAGCAGCCGACGTCCGGCCATGCATTGCCATCTGCTGGCCGGACAGGTTTTGTGTCGTCATGAGCGAGGCTCTGGAAGGTTGACCTTCCGACTTTGCCTCTCCTGCACGCCGGGCGAGGGGCCAGAAACACCCATCCTCCCTGGGGTTGTGACTGACCCACATGGCTCCTCTTCTCACCATCAAATCCATCACGGTTGCTGTGGTCTTGTGGAGAAGAATCTGTTAGAACAATTCACACTGAGCTGTTACTAGCCTTTCCTCAGCCCCTTTGAGCAAGAAAACAGGACACGGCGAAAAAACGACTGGACTCTAAAGAGAATGATGTCCACCTCCCAAGAAATGATTCTCCAGCAGTGGAATGCCAGGCCTCGCACTGGTGTCTCGGCGAGGCAGAGCTCTTGCTGACATCCCCTGGTCTCTGACTCACTCTGAGAACAGAGGTGGAGCCGGGAGGGCGCCTGTTGCGTCTGTCACCTCAGCATGTTACAAACGCGATGGAATATTAGAGTCGGCAGCGGCCTTCGAGACTGGTCTCCTTGCACGGATAAATCCAAGAGGATGCGATTGTCCGTAGGGAACAGGCCTGAAACAATCTTCCAGAAAATCCAGGGCTGAGGTGCCTCCAATCCAAGATGGCAGACGTCCCAAGGCTCTGAAGGGGAAGGGTGCGTTTTAGATCACAGAGACCTGACCTACCCCCCCCCCGGGCGTTATCCCCCTTCCCTCTCAAAGACGCCTCCAAGGTCGGGCAGGGGTGGCATCACTGGGGCAGGGGCAGTCCCGCCTGCCTTCCCCTGCTCAGACTCCAGGCCTTCTGTCCCCCCGGGCCTGCCACACCCGGTCCCGCTCATGACTCTTCTCCAAGGGAGCACCCGGGAGGACTGTGACCTCGCTTCCTTGGCTTCATCTCTCTGAGCCGCACCGTGGCCAACTCCTGCAACTGCTTTTCTTCAATGCAGTCATTCTTTGGGAGATATGCTTAATTGGATGTCTAAGCCATCTCTTACTTTTAAAAATGCAATCATCTTTTTTTTATTTGGAGATTCATTTGTTTATCAAATCTGTTTTGTCCTTTCGGATGTTTTTGTGTTCCCTGCTTGTGTTTTTAATTTCCCCCTTTTATTTCTATAGACATTTAAGAATATGCTTTTTGGGTTATGGTCATTCCATGATGCGACATCTTGGGAGGCCTAATTCTGACATTTGCTGACACTTGCTCGTGATGGCTGGTTTCCTCATGTGTTGGTTCAGTGTTTTTTTTTTTTTCTATTTTGTGGTGGTTTTTTTTTTAGTTGGAGTCTCACTCTATCACCTGGAGTGACAGTCTGGAGTGCAGTGGCATGCTCATGGCCACCACAGCCTCAACCTCCTGGGCTCAGGTGATCCTTCCGCCTCAGCTTTCCAAGTAGCTGGAACTACAGGCATGCATCACCACGCCCAGCTAATTTTTTGATTTATTGTAGAGATGAGGTCTCGCCAAATTGCCCAGACTGGTCTCGAACCTGCGAGCTCAGGCAATCCTCTCACCTCAGCCTCCCAAAGTGCTGGGATTATAGTTATTGTGAGCTCATGTGTATCTGATCTGAGTCCTGGGGAATCCCAAGAGAGCTGGGCTGAGAGTCAACCCCCTGGAGAGATCTGTGTCTGTTTCTGCCAGGTGCCCTGGAGAGCTTATTTCCATCTTAGAAACACTCTAAAATCATTCTCAGCTTGGATATTCTTCGGGGGGGGTGCAAATCCAGACTCTAAATCCATGTGAGGATGGTCTTTAAATTTTCGGGGATGGGGAGAGGGGATGTCCCTCTCATCTTCCTCCTCTTCCTCTTCTCCCCTTTCCTTTTCCCCTTCTGTTTCCCTTATGCAAAGCTGAGGCCAGAACCGGCTGATTTTCTTGTCAGTTCCTTTTCCTACTGAGGGTGTCGCTCTTCAAGCATTCCAGCTTCTTCCAGGGTTGTTAGTCCCGACTCTCCCTCTTTCCTGCTTGGGCCCAAGGCCTTGCCTTCCCCCTCTCGTATGGCAGTTAAAATCAGTGACTGCAGGTTTCAGATAGTTCTGAGTGGACTTCAGAGATCATTTGCCGCTCACTTCCGGCCACGTCAGAAGTGGCCCCTGTGGGTTCCCTCAGTTTCTTACATGTTTGGGTAGCCCTTTTAAAACGATGTTTGGTTTACTTGAATCAACCTGCCCAGGTACCTACTGTGGAGTTTATTCTCCCCACAGATATATAGTCTAGAAGTGGAAGTCCTAATTTTATATTTCAAATTAAGTGTGGTGCGGTGGCTCATGCCTGTAATCCCAGCACTTTGGGGGGCTGCGGCAGGAGGACTGCTTGAACCCAGAAGTCTGAGACCTGCCTAGGCAACATAGCAAGACCTAGCCGCTACAAAAAATTTAAAAAATTAGGTGGGCATGGTGGCACATATCTATAGTCCCAGCTACTTCGGAGGCTGAGGAGGGAGGATCCCTTTTGCCCAGGAGTTCCAGGCTGCAGTAAGCTGTGATCGTGCCACTGCACTCTAGTCTGGGTGACAGAGTGGGAACTTGACTGAAAAAAAAAAAGTAAATGCTTGCCACATACGAAGAGTTTAACTGTGACGGTGCAGAAAAGATGGTCTGCACAGGAGACCACTCTCACTTCTGACACCAATGACAAGCTTGGGGACAATGTTCCCCAAACCGGGTACGGCAATTCTCTAGAAAGACTCACAGGGCTTCCTGGAGGCTGCTACACCCCGGTTATTCTCCTCCATGCAGGTGAACAGCAGCCAAGGGAAGATGCCCCCACGGCAGAGTCTGGGGACTGTCAAACGCAGAGCTTCTGCGGCCCTCTCCCTGTGGGGTTGGCCTTACCTTCCCAGCATCCACGTGTGACAAAGCACAGGACAGCAGACACCCAGGGAGCTCACTGAGCCTCTGCGTCCAGGGTTTTCTTGGGCTCCGTGATGAAAGCACAATTGACTACCCACATGGCTAATCTCAGTCTCTGGTCTCCAGTCCCCCTGGGGCCCCCACCCTGCATTTTTGGTCTTTCTGGAGTGACCAGTCCCTCCTTGAAGTCAAATTGTTAGCTCTTCAGTATGATCCACAGCCCTCAGGCAAACAAAGATACTCTAATCAGGTCTGATGTTCTCAGAGTTTAGAGGTTACCTTCCAGAAGCCGAGGGAAAAGCCAGACCCCTTTTGGGGCAAGGTTAAATTCTTTACGACCAAGCACAGCATTTCTGTCAAGCTTCTCTAGTCCAGCATTCTTTTGGGGGGGGTCAAGGTCTCACTCTGTCACCCAGGTTGGGTTGGCATACAGTGGCACGATCACAGCTCACTATACCCTTGACCTCCTGGGCTCAGGTGGTCCTTCCGCCTCAGCCTCCCAGATGGCAGAGACCACAGGCGTGCACCACCACGACCAGCTTATTTTTTGATTTTCTATGGAGACGAGGTCTCACTATGTTACCCAGGATGGTCTCGAACTCCTGGGCTCAAGCAATCCTCCCGCCTCGGCCTCCCGAAGTGCTGGGATTACAGGGGTGAGCCACTGCGTCCGGCCTGAGTTCATCACTTTGATTCACCTTTTGAACAAGGATTGGCGTAGGTCCTGTACTCCCCGAGTTCGCGTGTGCCTGAGATGTCTACCCTGTGACTGGACGCCAGAAGCGTGACTGGGCTGTGAGCTGCGCTTTCCATCCCGTTTCGTCCTTCAGAACCCCAGGCCCCGAATGCTGCTCGAGGGGCCTGAGGTCCTGCTTCCCCTACGCCTCCGTGAGGAGACAGGTCCCCCTGTCTGAATGCACAGAGATCATCTCTCTGGGCCTTGGTGCTGATGGCGGTGAGCGTCACTGGAACACGAGGTGCATCCATTTTGCTCCGTAAATTCTAAATTCTATCTTTTCCCTGTTGCGGGACGTGCTTTTTCTTCTTCTTTTTTTTTTTTAGTCGGAGTCTCACTCTGTCGCCCAGACTGGAGTGCAGTGGCCGCTCCCGGCCACCGCAGCCTCGACCCGCTGGGCTCCGGCGATCCTTCCGCCTCTGCCTTCCGAGTAGCCGGAACCACAGGCGCACGCTACCAGACCCGGCTGATTTTTTGATTTATTGTAGAGACGAGGTCTCGCTGCCCAGGCGGGTCTCGAACCCGCGGGCTCAGGCGATCCACTCACCTCAGCCTCCCAAAGGCGCGGGATGACAGGCTGAGCCACCGAGCCCGGCTTCCCACGTGTTTCTTCTAATGAGCGTTTTATTTTTCTTATTTGTTTTGTTTTGTTTCACCCAGGAAGAGCATTCCTCTCTATTTATGTTCTTCATAATCTTGTCTATTTTGCTGTTCTTTTTCACTTTTTCTTGCAGGAGCCATTTTTTTTAAGCTTCTAGTGTGACTTTTGGCTCTTGAATGGTTTTATTTTTCCCTTCTTTCCCCCGGGCTCTTCTCGTTCCCGCTTTCCCTCCTTCAGATGGAATCTTTTATCTCTGCCCAGTCTCTTTTGTATCTACTCTAAGCCTCCCAGGGAGCCGTGTTATCTCTCATCTTTTAAAACATGAAGAGTTCTGCATCTGGTTTTTCCTCTACTCTCTTCCCAGGATGCCCGGGGTGGGATTTCTCTTCTGATATGCTATCTATGCGTCTTTTGTTTTTCCTCCCATTTTCTGGTTACTGTCCAGAATTTTTCTTTTTTTTTTTAATTTTAGAGACAAAGTCTTGCTCTGTCACTCAGGCTGGAGTATATAGTGGCGCAATCATGGCTCACTGCTGAATTCGGGTGATCCTTCTGCCTCGGCCCCCAACTAGCTGGGACTACAGGCACGTGCCACCATGCCCAGCTAGTACTGTCCAGAGATTTAGCATGGGTGGGCTCCGGCCTTTCTGTCCTTGAGAGCTTGGTCGACCCTGTGCCCCTGTGCGTGAGGCTCCACCTGGACGAGTCGGAGGCCAGTCGTGGATGATTAACAAGGACGCCGGTGTCGTTGCAGACATTGCAGTGGGCTCTCCCGGCTTCTTGGCAGCACCTGACCGAGCACGGCCCCTGTCCTGTGGCCCCCCTCCTCGGGCCCCTGGACACGCTCCTGGTCCTGCCCCTCCTCTCTGCCTTTCCCCCTCTCATGCCTTCCTTTTCTCTGGCTCTTTCTCTACTGCATGAACAGACAGAGCTTCTTCCCAGAGCGAGGGGCAGAGGCCCTGGGGTCGGTGGTAGGGGATGGGGTGTGAGCAGCCTGGTAGACCCCTGGCTCCACCCCCTTCAGGGCTCGCCGTGGGGCACGATATGAGCCGCCTCGCCACGGCATCCCCCTCCCAGGGTTGTGAGTAGGACCGAGTGAGGGAACATGTGGAGGGTGCCCGGTACACCGCCTGGCACAATGCCTGGCACGTAGCGCCTCATGAATCAACGACCTCCCTGTCTGCATCCTCTTTCTAACCCCCGGGTTCGAGCCAACGGCTGGCCCCGCCTTCCCTGCCTCTGAGCTTCTTGCAGGCCGTGGCCCTGCGTATCCACCCAAGGCCCGTCTCCATTCTGATGGCAGAGAACCTCCCGGGCGTTGACAGAGTGGGCTGACACGAGACAGTTCTGGGGGAAGGGGAGGCGCCCATCCTGTCCCAACCCTGTCCCCGCCCCCTGCCAGAGCCTGCGCCTGCAGGAATGGGCTCCCACTGCTGCCAGCTGCTGTCCGCTCCTCGCTCACCCTCTCCACACAAAGGACCCCCAGCCCCAAGCTCCTGCCCCGTTCCCCAGTCTCTGTCCCACCCGCCATCCAGCGGGACTCTTGGCGTGGCTTTGCCCAGGCTCCAGGCTTCTAATTCCAGGCCTCAGGCCCCAGGTCCCAGGCTCCAGGCCAGAGACCCCAGGCCCTGGAATCCAGGCTTCAAGCCTCAGGCCCCAAGCCCCAGGCCCCGCAATTTAGGCCCCAGACTCCAGGCCTTAGGATCCAGGCCTTAAGCCCCAGGATTCAGAATCCAGGTCTTAGGATCCAGGCCCCGGGTTCTAGGCCTCAAAATCCAGACCTTGGGCTCCAGATTCCAGGCCTCAGGCCCCAGGCTCCAGGCCTCAGGCCCCAGGCTCCAGGCCTCAGGCCCCAGGCTCCAGACCCCAGGCCCCAGGCTCCAGGTTCTAGGCCCCAGGTTCTAGACCCTGAGCCCCAGGCCCCACAAGCCAGGCTGTAGGCTCTAGGATTCAGGATTCAGACCTCGGGGTTCAGGCTCCAGGGCCTGGGCCCCAGTCCTCAAGCTCCAGGCCCTAGGCTCCAGGCCTCAGGCTCCAGGTCCCAGGCTTCAGACCCCAGGCCCCAGGCTCCAGGCTCCAGCCTCCAGGCCTCAAGACCCAGACCTCACCATCCAGGCCACAGACCCCAGGTCCCTAGCCTAATGCCTCAGGCCCCAGGTCCTAAGCCACAGGCCCCAGGCACAGGGCCCAGGCTCCAGGATTCAACCTTCAGCCTCCAGGCCCCAAATCCTAGGCCCTAGGCTGCAGAATTCAGGCTCCAGTTCCCTGCCTCCCCCCCCCCAGCATCCAATGGCCAATCTGCAGGCTCCAGGCTTCAGGCTTTAGGCCCCAAGCCCCTAGAACCAGATTTCACAATCCAGGCCACTGGCTCCAGGTTCTAGGTTCAAGGTCTCATGATCCAGGTCCCAGGCCCCAGACCCAGCCTCTAGACCCAGGCTCAGGCCCCAGGATTTGGTGTCCGGGCCCCAGGCTTCAGGCTTCAGGCCCCAGCCTCCAGGCTCCAGGCTCCAGGCCTCTTCTCAGTTAGGATTCCTTGGAGAGTCCTCAGTTTCTGCTGAAAGCATCCTCTACCCCCCAGCTGGGTCTGATCAACCTGGGAACCTGTTCCTGCCCTTATCTGACACCTTCTGTGGGAGGTTCAGCCCTTGGCGAGACGGAAGGTGGGGCAAGGGAAGCGGTCATAAGAACACTGCAGTGTCCACAGCGCAGCCTGCAAGCCTTGCACGTGAAGCCAGGGCCTTTTGGCAGAGCTCTGGCTGGTTGGCAAGAAGGAGAAAAGACAGGGACTTGTGTTTCTTTCCTTGGCCAGAGAGCAGCAGGCGGCAGGATGCTTGTTGCCGTGGCTTTATCCTCAGGGATCCTACTGGCTCTGCCAGGTCAAGGTCAAGGGCCCCAGGGAAGATCTTTGTTTTGACTTTGACCCTGAAGGCAGAGTGCCCTGGGAATGAAGAGCTCCAGCGTCAGAGTCCAACAGACTTGGCTCCAAACCCCAGCTCTGCCAGTCCCTGTGAGTGACCTCGGGCAAACCATGGAACATCTCTGAGCCTCAAAATACCTTCCTTGTCATGATGCTTAAGTGAGACAGCAAAGCTCCTAGTGCTCAGAAGAAGAACAGATGCTGCCGTCTTGGTTGTTACCCAAGCACCCTGCCACCCCCACTAAGGTGTGAAGGGTAAGGCAGGAAGTTTAAAATCCTGAATGGTGCCGCCCTCTAGTGACAGAATCCAGCAGCATAGACCATCCCAGCAACCACAGGCTTTTCACCGCCTCCTTCCTGGAAGTTCTGGAAAAATTGTGTATCAAAAAACCCCATGCATACTGCATACAGTAATCCATGAGGAAATTTTCCTCTGAAAATCTATTTTTAAGAATTTCAATACATGCACGTGAACGAGTTCTTAAAACTGACTCCCCTAAATACATGTATGTTCTTGGGAGACCGGCTTGCTGGTACACCTTGCTCTTGCATGCTGGGAAACTCGGCCATCCCCTCTCCTGGGCTTCAGATCACCGAGGACCGCTCGCCAAGGCCCACACCAAGGCCCCAGGCCCCAGACCCAGCCTCCAGACCCAGGCCCAGGCCCCAGGATTCGGCATCCAGGCCCCAGGCTTCAGGCTTCAGGCCCCAGCCTCCAGGCTCCAGGCCTCTTCTCAGCTAGGATTCCTTGGAGAGTTCCTCCGTTTCTGCTGAAAGCATCCTCGACCCCCCAGCTGGGTCTGATCAACCTGGGGTCCTGCCCTTACCTGATACCTTCTATGGGAAGTTCAACCCTTGCAACTGGCCGAGGCCCACGCCAAGGGAGGGAGGCCAGGGCCTCCCTCTGCAGGTCCACCCACGTGGCCCGCTTTGAAAAGTCCGTTTTGGGCTGTGACCAAGTGCTGAGGCAGCACCGGCGGGCCCCTGACGGCGCCCACCCGTCATCGCTCACACGCCCGCCTTCCTCCTCGGGATTTAGAGTCCTACTCATCATCCGGCTGAAGTGTCAAGGATTTCCTTTCCTGGAGGAAATTAACTTGCATTTTACACTTCACACCTCGAGAAATTTAATCATCTGCCAATTCTTGGCATGACAGAGGTGGCTGCCAGCCCCGCTCCTTCCTGTAAAATACGGCCTCCCCTGTAAATCCGGGGGCTGGGGAAGGGGGCTTTGACCTCCACAGAGAGAGGCCCCTAAGTGTGCCTGGATTCCAGCAGCAGGAGTCAGTCCCGTGGACGCTCAGAGCCGCGGGCGTGATGGAGGGAAATAGAGGCTGGGGTGTGCGCTGCAGGGCCATTGGGCAACCCCAGGGGTCCCCAGCATCCTCTACGCCTTCTCACCTCAGAGGACAGAGGGACTCAAGGCTCCAGAGCCAAGCGCCCGGGCCAGACCCGGCTTCATCATTCCGTGCTTCGATATAACAATATCGGACTGCTGGAAGCATTGCATGAGTTACCGCGTCAAGTACAGTAAGCGCTCATCAATTGTTAGAATTTTTATCAGTGTTGTTCCTTTATTATCATCAGGCCTTTATCGTCTCTCTGGAAAAGTGCCGCCTCCTCCTCCAGGCTGGCCCCTGTCTCCCGCCTCCCTCTCTCCATTTCCCGCTGTATCACGGGAGTCCCAGATCACACAGGGCGCTCATTTACCCCTTCTGAAGAAATCACCCGGAGGACAGGTTGGCCAAGGTGTGGGTTTATGACTCCTTGCCGGAGGGACCGATGGCGGCCAGTAGGCAGGCGCAAAGCTCTCTGCTCCCCAACAGACATCGGGAGGGGTTATGCACTCCCAGCAGGGAGGAGTGAGACACAAACAACAGCACGACGTGCAGGGAAGCATGAGCCTTGAGTACACAGGCATGCGTGTCTCCAGAAACACTGACCCTGTGCAGACGGCCTTGGCCCGGGGCCATCTTCCCGGGAGCCGTCGTGGGGAGGGAGTAGAGCGCATGTGTTTACCCCACACCCACCCCGCAACCCTGGGACGCTTTGGCGCTTTCTGGCAGCTTTCTGGCTGTCCCCAGCCAGGCCCCTGGGTCCCCTCATCTCTCCTCCACCTCCCAAGCTTCCCGTGGGGCCATTCTGCAGAGTGACCTCCCAGCAGGCTCTTCCCACCCTGGCCTCTGGCAAAGTTCTCTGGGAACATCACACCTTGCCTTACTAGGGCCTCCCCTGCAGGGAATATCTCCCAGAAACCCCCTCTCCTCCAGGCAACCTGCGCTGTGGTCTGAATGTTTGTGTCTTCTCGGAATTCCTATGCCAAGACCTGACCCGCAAGGGGTTGGAGTCAGGAGGCGAGACCTTGGGGAGGTGATGGGTCGTGAGAGGATCCGTGGCTTTATAAAAGCAGCCCCCAGCCGGGCTCGGTGGCTCAGCCTGTCATCCCACACTTTGGGAGGCCGAGGTGAGTGGATTGCCTGAGCCCGCGGGTTCGAGACCCGCCCAGGGAACTTGGTGAGACCTCATCTCTACAATAAATCAAAAAATTAGCCGAGTGTGGTGGCGCATGCCTGTAGTTCCAGCTATTTGGAAGGCTGAGGCGGAAGGATCGCCGGAGCCCAGCAGGTCGAGGCTGCGGTGGCCGGGAGCAGCCACGGCACTGCAGTCTGGGCGACAGGGTGACACTCCAACTCAAAAAAAAAAAAAAAGGTATTTAGTGGCCGGGCTCGGTGGCTCAGCCTGTCATCCCGCACTTTTGGGAGGCTAAGGTGAGTGGAATGCCTGAGCCCGCGGGTTCGAGACCCGCCTGGGCAGCGAGACCTCATCTCTACAATAAATCAAAAAATCAGCCGGGCGTGGTAGCGCATGCCTGTAATTCCGGGTACTCGGAAGGCTGAGGCGGAAGGATCGCCGGAGCCCAGCAGGTCGAGGCTGCGGTGGCCGGGAGCGGCCACGGCACTCCAGTCTGGGCGACAGAGTGAGACTCCGATTCAAAAAATAGAAAATAAAAAATAAAAATAAAAGAAGCCCCAGAAAACTCCTCTCCCCTTCTACCTGGCGGAACACAACAAGAAGGCCACCTAGGAGGGACCGGCCCTCACCAGACGGACACTGAATCTGCTGGTGCCTTGAGCTGGGGCTCCCAGCCTCCAGAGCATGAGGGATACGTTTCTGTTGTTTATAGGCCACCCGGTCTATGGTGTTTTGCTCCTGCTGAGCACACCGAGACAAGCTGCGTGCCTCCAGTGTGATCGTGGCACTGCCCAGGCCACACTGGGGGCAGCCCGGGAGGGAAGGGTCTGTCTCTCCCGGCCGCTGAGCTCCCTGGAGACAGGGCCACACTTTGCCTTTCCCCTCGTGTCTGCAGGACGTGGGCCCAGGGGCTGCCCAGAGCTGTGCTCAGGAAGCGGCATCGAGGATGCATTGTGTGGTTTGCAGGCTCGAGCTCAGACGGGCTGGGGGGCGTGGAAGTGGGCACAGCCTTCTCAGCAGCTCTTAGCACAGCGTCTAAGTGCCGTGTCCCCAAGATCCCTTTCCAACTCAGCAACCGCGCAGCACTTGACTTCCCCAACAGAGGTTGGAGTGAGCCAGGACCGGCTGGCGGGGTGGTTCTGTGTGCTGGGGACCCGCGCTGCAGAGCCAAGCACACAGGAGGTGGCCCACGGATGCAGCCCCAACTCACCATGGTCACCGGGCCTGGATGTCCACCCCCTTCCCCAGCAGCCCCTTTCTAAGCCAAGTACCCTTCCTCCCGTGCCCAACATCTTTGCCTGTAATGACTTGTCCTTATCCAACTCTCTACCTGTCTTCAAGACCCAGGTAAGAGGAAAGGGAGAGAAAACGGGGGGGCGGTTGGGTAGAGATAGCTTTTATTGATCACCTACTATGTGCCAGCCCTCAAGAGGCACTTGACATCTGGTCCCTCAGACTCTACTCTGGGGGACATTCCTTGGCAAACCGTGTCCCTGAGTTAGTTTCTCTCCCACAAACAGAGCCACCCTCAGGCCTCTCCCCCATTACCTCCAGACACCCCTGGAACCATCGGTCCCCACCCCTCCCCACACACACACTGAGACCACGAATCTGACTCATCAGAGATTGGCAAGCGCTACCCAATATCAATAGGATGCTGGCCACAGGCGTCATTTTAAACTTTCTAGGAGCCATTTTTTTTTTTCTTGAGCTGGAATCTCACTCTATCACCCAGGCTGGAGGGCAGTGGCACACTCCCGGCCACCACAGCCTCGACCTGCTGGGCTCAAGCAATCCTTCCGCCTCAGTCTTCCAAGTAGCTGGAACTACAGGCACGCACCACGATGCCCGGCTAATTTTTTTGATTTATTGTAGAAATGAGGTCTTGCCAAGTTGCCCAGGTTGGTCTTGAACCCGTGGGCTCAGGCTCTCACCTCGGCCTCCCAAAGGGCCTCCCAAAGGGCTGAGTCACCATGCCCGGCCAGGAGCCATATTTTAAAAACTAAAAAGCAACTCATAAATTAATTTCAGGAACACATTGTTTTCAACCAAACATACCCAAAATAGGACCGATTCAACATGCAATCACCATGAACAGTTATTCATGAGACCCTCTGGTTGTATTTGTACACAGTGAAGCCTAGTGTGTATTTCACCCGTTGGCCCCATCTCCATGTGACTCCCCCCCCACACACCTGGTGAGTAGCCCCGAGCTGCCCACACGAGTGTGGACTTGCTGTGATTCTGCTGGAGGCAGGACATCGTCTTCCTGGGGGACATCTCAGCCTCCCCCTCTGTGAAGGTGATGACAGCAGTGCCCACCTCGTAGCGCCATCTGGGGCAGGTGAAGAATGTCCCACGAGTGTCCGTGGCTGGCGGGTATGCACGTACGTGTCCACACACCCAGGGGTGGTGAGCACAAGCCTTGTCAGGAGAACTATGTTTAAAATGAACTTTCCTTGCTTATTCACTCAGCAAGCATGATTGCAGGTGCAGGGCACACCCTGGTGCTCTTCCGTGTGTCGGGTCACGGTGGACAAGAAGGACACACTCCCGACTCCTGAGCGTGCATGACCCTGCCAGTCTGTGAGCCCAGAGATTCCACCTAGGGCTTGCAGAATCTCCCAGCCACACCGCCGCCTATTTGGCCGTAATGCGGGAGATGAACACCAGGTGGCGCCATTGGCCACATTCCGCTTTCGGCCTCCGCTCGCCCTTCCAGACCCGACCTCCAGACGTCCCAAGACCCTCAAGGCTCTCCGAGACGCCAGACATCCCCCACGCTCGCAGATTCCTGAACTCCTGTCTCCTAGACCCTCACCGTCTCCAATTCTGCAGCCCCTGCGCCCCGATGCTGCAGATGCTGGATTCCTAGACCCTCAAATCCCAGACCCTTAAGACGGAACCCCGGACAGCCGGACTCCATAACCTCCAAGCCTCCCAAACTGTCCTTAGATCTGGCATCCTTAGGCCCTCTAACCCCCTCAGACCCTCAGACCCCTGGAGTCTCCAAACTCCTGCAAACGACTTCCGTCTTCAGACCCTCCTATGCTCCTTAGGCCTCTTCAAATGGTCAGACTCCCAAGACCCCCCCAAACTCCTAGACCCCAGTCCACAGACCCCACGACTCTGCACACAGACACCGGTCCTCAGTTTTCAAGAGGACCCATCAGACCTCCCAGGTCCCCATCAAGAGCGGCGTCTCGAGATGGCTTTCCCCTCCACGACAAGGCCCAGGTAGAGCTCAGTGCTGGGAGTGGGTGCCGACCACCCTCTGGGCTGGAAGACAGGGCCCCTCCCTCCGCTTGGTGAGGGTTCACGAATGCCACGGCTGTGAGGGACCCAGGTCACACACGGAGGCCCAGAGAAGGCAAGACTCAGGCATGTGAGCAGCGCGGCTCCTGGGCTCACGCAGTGCCTGGCATACAGCAGGCGCTCAGCCCATGCTGGCCACGAAGAGCATCACCATCACCCACGCAGCTCAGTCACCGTGTCCTGGCTCCAGCCCAGGCTGGCCTCTCGGAGGCCCCAGGCGGGACCGTTCCATCTTCCCGGGACTGAACAACCAGAACACCTCCTAACTTAGCGACATCTGCAAATTTAATTAACAAGCTGTTTATCTTCCTGGCTGAGCGATTAATAAAGGTGTCAGGCAGAACAAGGCCCGACACAGCTCCCCGCGGTGCACTGAAGAGGCCCCTCCTTCGGTTCCAGGGGACCAGCCATTTATCAGAGGGATGGAGAGGGATGTGCTCGAGGGGACCAGACGGCCGGGGTGGGGGAGACAAAGCAGAGAGTTGCTTGGAGTCGCCACCCAGACGTCGTGCCCGTGATCCGCCACGCGGCCCCTGGGCACCCAGCCCCTCCTGTGCCCAGTGTGGTGCGGTGCAGCGACGCTCCACGCAGTCCGCGGGTCGTCATTCCGCCCAGGTCGTGCGTGGTCAGAGGGAAGGCGTGGGGTGCCGGCCAGGGTGGGCTCTTCCCACGGCGGAATGAATCCGACAGGTTGTGCACCAGCCAGAACCGCCGTCCCCTGCCATCCTCAGAAGAGTGACTGATTCTGTTTTTTCCGGGAGGCTGATGGGACTCGGTCACACAGGCAGCACAGTTCGCCATCAGAGCTGGGGCGGCATCTGTCCATGTTCCTGTAGCCTAAGGAGTGGTCTCCTAGACAGGCAAAGGTGGAAGCAGACCCACCTAGTTCAACACGTGCCTCTTGCAGGTGAGGATATGGAGGCAGGCACAGGTGAGTTGTGGCTTGTCAGAGGCTCTCCAGTGAGTTAGAAACAGAGCCACATCTAAATGTCACCCTAGATTCTCCCCAAGTGAAACGCTACCTTTGGGCCTCATCGTACCCAGCCACCCCCTGACCCAAGCCTGGGACAACCCTCCTGCCGGGGACGGCCCGCCCAGACACACGGACGTCTCGCCCAGACACACGGACGTCCTGGCGGGCCGCCTGGAACTTACTCGGCCTAATGGAAGAAGCCCAAAGCACCCCTCGCTGCATTCTGGGGGACTCTTCCTCATTTGCATTCTCTCCCCAAACCCTGGCAGCTTTTCTTCAAACTCCGCTGCAATTTTGCTTCTTATTTCACGGGGGGGAAAAGCAGCCAGGTGAAAGCAACCTTCCCACTACACCCTTACCAGCCAGCAGGTGTTCTCCACCCCTCAGCGGGCGACAGTGGACCAACCCCAGCCGCACCCTGTCACGTGGTCACCCCTGTGCTGGGCTTCCTGCTATGATCAACATGGTCTTGGTCTCCTTGGCTCTCTCCTCCTCACCTCACAACTTAAGGGAGACCTTAGGAGCTCAGTCCAAACACCCCTTCTCTCTTCTGTCCTTAGGTGAGCTCACCCAGGCCATAGCCCTCCGTGTGGTCCGTAGGTGACAGCGCCCAAGCTCATGTGGCCAGCCCCACCGTCTCTCTGAACGACAGACTGGCAAATACGCATCCTTATGTGATTTCGCCCCTTGGGTGCTGGTATAAGCACCTCAGCCTTAAGAGGGTCCCCGAGCAAACTCTCACCGTCCCCGCCCCTCCTCAGCCTGCCGTCTCTGTCCCGGCTGCTGCAGGGACCCGTCCCCGGGGGCTTTGGCCCACTTCACGCCGCTAGGGTGAACAGCGCCTTGGGACGGGCCCACCCAGGGTGCGGGGTGTTGGCGAAGGCCGCTCAGCACCCACTGGCCCCCTGGAAATTAGCACCACGGGCCACCCTTGACCGTTGCGGGGAGGCGCAGCTGGCCGAATCCTCTTCATCCCCCAGGCCGGTGGTTTGAGGCAGGCCACACTCCTAGGGGGTCCCTCCCAGGTTTCTTTCCCTCCCTGCACAAGCCGGTGTGTCGGGCTCTGCTTTTGGGGGTACCCACACTTAGACACAAGGAGGCAGCTGCTTAGACCCCCCTCAAGAAAGGACTGCCGCCCAGCAGCGAGTGATTGTTCAGCCGACCCCCCTGCTGGCTCCTGAGCTGAAGGGCACTCTTCCGGGGTGGCCCCCGCAGTGGCCGGGCGGGGCCGCGGTCCCAGGGCCCACCACCACCACCACCACAGCCGAGGGACCCAATAAGCGGTGGCCCCCCTAACGTGCTCTCGGGGTCTGCCTCCCAGACGGTCCAACCGGAAACACAGCTTAGGAGTCTGGGGAGAAAGGGGATGCCGGTTAACTGGACTGGGTGAGGAGAACGTTTTTTGGGGGCGGGGGCTTCGTTAACTGAATCATGTTTACGTATTAACACCCCTTATTGAGCACCTGCTGGGCTGTGCCCGGGGAAGCAGGAGGCCAGGTTCTGGCCGGCTGGGGTTTGGGAGCGGCCAGGAGACGCCAGGGGCTGCCTACGCAGGGAGGCCGGGGCCGGAGGCGCTGCCCTTTGCAGCCTCCGTAGCCCTGCTGAGCGTGGGCCCTCGTTCTGTCCCACGGGAGAAGCAGACGCCGGGATGGCCGCATGGGCAGGGTGGGCAGGGAGTCCGGCCTTTCCAGGTGGGACACTGGGGGTCTTAAATGAGGGCTCTTCTCTGCCTCCCCAGACCTGCCATTCAGCAGGGTCATCCCGGGCTCCGACCTGCCTGGGCTGGCGTGGCCGTGCCTGTCACTGGGTACAGGAAGCTGGGGCTTCTCTCAGAGGTGGGGAAGAAAACGGCTCCCGTGCCAGGAGCCTGCGGCCCTGGGGCGTGACCAGTGCACCAACATGTCCGTGCTTTGTCACACCCAAGACAGGTCAGCTCCAGGAACCACAGAGGCACAAAGGAGGAGGCCTGAGGGCTTCCCTGAGGAGGTGATGCTTGCCCTGAGTACTGAAGGGAAGAGGCCGGGAGGGCTCTAAGCGGGGCTCAAGGATGCCCTGAGGCCCAGAGGTGGGGAGGGGGCAGCGGGTAGCATGTGCTTGGCAGTGACGGGCCAGGTGGGCACTGGGGCCGGAGAGACAGGAGCCGACTGGAGGCAGGAGAGGTGCTTGAGAGCGCAGGAAAGGCTGAAGCCGGAGGGGTCTGGATTTGGGGCCCGCAGGTGCCTGCTGGCAGCTAACAGAATGTGGGGGGCGGTGGGGGAGGTAACGGGGCAGAGAGGCGGGCAGGGGACAGAGCTGGGAAACGCGGGGCCAGGCACAGGCAGCGGCAAAGCAGCCCGGGAGGCAGGGCTGGCGAGAGCGGGAGGGAGGCGGCGTCCCGTCCTTTTCTGGCTGGCTTCCTCCGCAGGCTGGACGGGGGCGCCTTCCGTCCCCTTGGCTTCGTGGCCCAGGGCGAGGAGCGGGTGACAGGAAGACCCAGCGCCTCTCCGCGGCGGCCCCAGCCACTGTCCCTTTCGGTGAGAAGTCGGCGGCGGGAAGCGGCTGGGAGGATTTCTGGAAGGTTTCGCTCCCAAGCCGGCGGGGAAGGACGGGACCGGCCGCGCTCCCAGCAGCTCATCTGCATTTCAAACAGCTCGTTTGTTTTATCTCCTAATTAGCATACTCACCCTGGGCTGCGAACGAGTCCATTAAAGGAGCCCCCGCTCCGGGCCCGGCTCCTCCTTTAAATATTTTTAAAGTGCATGATTAATACGCTGGCCCGGCGCTGCCTGGACGGCGCTGGGGGGTCAGGGGGCAGGGAGGCGAGGGAAAATGGCCGCGCTCGGAGCTGACTGGCTGATTAATCACTGCCTCCTTTCGATAAATCACGGCAGATGGCAGGAGCTGCCTGCAGGCCCTCGAGGGGAATGAGGCGCCGCAGGCAGGAGGGAGCGGGGGTCGCAGGAGCCCCCGCAGGCCGCGTGTGTAGGCCTGTCTTCCCGGGCACCGCGGAGCCCGGGCCCGCGCCCTCCCCTCTGCGCGTCAGTTCCCAAGTTCGAGAGCGAGCCCGTCCGTGGCTGCTGGGAAGACACAGGAAATCTCCTCTTTCTCTTGGGATTTTCTGGACCCGGGGACGACACCGACAATTTTAGGAACAGCCAGAGCTGTGGGCGAGGGAAGTGGGGCACAGCTCAACGTTTGGATGTATTTTGTCTTGAGTTCGCCCACTTTCCGGATCGGCCTCGGAGGCTGAGCAAACTCAAGGCCTCACCCCACGTTCGAGGCAGACACAGGTGTGGCTCCCAGCGGGTCCTGCCCTCTCTCGAGAGGGGCTTCGTCAGCCTGAGGCCCGGGAGAGGAGGTCCCGGCACTCGCACGGCTGTGCCCTCCCCGGGACCCTGGGCTCTTGTCAGCCTGCCGCCAGGGTCCTCACCCCATTCCCCACCCCCATGCTTCCACGCCCAGCCCAGAGGTCTGGGGACCAGTTCCCCTGCTCAGAGGCCGACAGCCGTGGCCCACCTCGCCGTACATATCGGGGGTGGTTTGCCTCTTGCCTTGTCCTTCTTCCCAGGAGAATTTCCTGGAGACGGCAGGTGTGGTTAGAGCACCGGGGCAGCGTTCAGGCTGCCCTGGCCAGGCTCTGGGGTAGTGTGGTCGACTTGTACCTGGCCGCCTCAGCTGAGCTGGACTGCAGCTCCCTGGACTCCCTTCCCTGCAGGGTTCTGGTTCACGCCAGGGGAGAGTCCACATGGATTCGGGACAGAAGGAGGGTGGTCTGGTCTTCTCACATTCGGAAGGCACCAGGGTTCCGCTGTGCCACTCTCTGGGGCTGTTGACCCCGGGAGATGGCCTGGACTCCCGGGCAGCTCTTCCGGCCCGGCCAGGCCCTCCGTGAGCCTTGCTGGCTCCTGGGCCGGGTGTGTGCTCAGCGCCATGAGGCTGCCAGCTTCTGCCTCTGGTCCAACATCTTGGGAGGTGTGGGCTCAGAGGTGGGCCTGGATCAACTTGGGGTCCAGCACTTCCGTGGGGGTCGAGCTCAGCTTGTCAGGCTCTGTGTCTCCTTGCCACCCCACTGCAGACCCTTCCCCTTCCCCTGCCCGCCCTGCCGGCTCCACGCACCAGAAGCAGGAGCACAGCCTCCCCGGGCCGGCTCCCACGGTCACGCAGGGCCGAGTCCCTGTGTGAGACCGTGCGTGCGTGTGTGTGTCCCAGAATGTTTCCGCTTCTGACTGATACAGGTGGGCAGACCCTGGAGGAACAGGAGGGGAGGGAGAGGGGCGGCCCCCACCGGACGTGAGCTGTCTGGTCGGGGGTGTACAGAAAACGTGAACCCCTGAAACCCGGGATTCCTGGCAAAGGGAACAGCGTGTGCAAAGACCAGGGGGCAAAGGGGCACAGTGCCCAAGCAACCATGGGTTCCAGCCCCAAGGAGGAAAGAGGCCTGAAGCGGAGGCGAGGCTGGTCTTGGGGAGCACAGCCCAGCCTTGCGGGGGAGAACGAGGCAGAGTCTCCCTGCAGGAGCCCTGTGTGATCCCTGGGACGAGATGGAGAGAGGGTGCGGGAGGTGTCTTGGCTTGCAGCGTCTTCTGAGCCGGGCAGAGCCTAGAAAGCCGGCGAGACCAGGTCCCTGTCCTGAAGCTCCAGACTGGCAGGGATGGGGATGGAACACGGGCCCTGCACGGCGATGCTCTGGCTCCTCTTTCAGGGTGAAGCCAGGCAGGAGGGCTTCTCCCTCGGGACGCAACAACTGGGCTGGGCCAGTTGTGCTTTCTAGCTGGAGTTGAACATGCCCGCCTGCCCCGTGGGGGGCGCCCACTCCCATCACTCCGGAGAGCTGGGTATTTTCCCAAACCCCACGTGTCGGTGTCGGCTAGAGCAAGAAAAAGATGGCCAGAGAAGGGTGGCTGGGCCTCTCCCGCCCCTGCGGAGTTGGGCTGGCGGGTCTCTGGGGGGCCCAGAAGCCCCCTTTGTGCGTCCAGGGAAATGGGAACCCGGGAAGAGGACAGGCCATGCCTGAGGCCACCCTGCCGGTGGCAGGAGCCGGTGAGAGCCCAGGTGTGCAGAGGCCGGCCCAGGGGCAGTGCCAGGGAGAGGCCACAGGACCAGGGGAGACCCCCGACGGGGGAGCTCCTTCCCTGAGGTTCAGAGACATGGCTCGGGGACGCGACCCCGGGCATCCCTCCCTCCCTTGGGAGCTCACCACCTCCAAAGAGCTGGACTGGAGGTAAACCAGAAGACGGTGTTCGGATCCACCTATCCTTCACGTGGTGACTGGCTCTTGAGCACCTGTGAGGTACCAGGCTGGGTGGGGCTGGGAACACAGGCGAGCAAGACGGGGCATCCTCGCCATCATGGCGCCGACATTCTAACACGAGGTCATATACTTTATCCGGGCAATGTCATCTCGGCACTCTGTCCTAGAAAGGTGGATTCAGCAGGCTGAGTGGCGGGGAGCAGGGGTCCTTGGCTGCCGTTGAAATCGAGACCTAAATGTTGAGAAGGAGGCGGCGTGTGAAGGTTTAGAAACAGATGTTTTCAGAGACCGGAAACAGCAAGTGCAAAGGCCCTGGGGTGGGATGAACTTGATGCTTTGAAAAAAGGTCCAGCCCGTGAAAGCAGAATGAGCAGAGGGATCCCGTCATAGGTGACTCCAGAGAGGTAAGCTGGGTTCGACTGTGCAGAAACTTGTGGCTGCAGGGGCATGGGAGTACATTTTGGAGAGTGTCCCCTCGCCACTGAGTGGACAGTGGTCTGCCCCGACTGGCCCCAGGGTTCTGTTCTGTCCTTGGGTGCTCAGAACTCCTGAGGTTTTGCAACCTGGGCCGCCTGGGATTTTGCGCCCCCCGGGAGCGTGGCCTGGGCAAGCCCATGCTCAGGCCCAGTCCCTCCGAGGCTGGGGGACGCAGCTCAGAAGACAGCCGACCGACAGCCGGTCTGTTCTGGAAACATCTTCCGTGACCCAGGGTGACCCCGGACCGGCCACTTCTCCACAGGCCCTCGTTTTTCTCCTGTGTGAAACACCGAGGCTGGATGAGCGGCTGGAATAGAAGGAGAGCTTCTAGGATGGAGACCCGGAGCGGGGTGGGGAGGCCCCGGGGGGAGGGAGGGTGCTGGCTGGGACCGGATCGCACCTCCCCGGCCAGGCTTGGCGATCGACGCCCGACGCCACCGCCCTTCGCTCACCAGGGGGCGCTGTTGGGCTTTTGCTCATGCCTGTCATCCCAGCCTTTTGCAGAGGGAGGATTGCTTGCACCTGGGAGTTTGAGACCAGCTTGGGCAACCTAGCAAGACACCATCTCCACAAAAAATACAGAACGTAGCCAGGCATGGTGGCATGCACACATAGCCCCGGCTACCTGGGAGGCTGAGGCTGGAGGCTCACTTGAGCATAGCAGGTCGAGGCTGCGGTGAGCTATGATCGCGACACTGCACTTAATTGTGGCCCGCAGAGCGAGACTCTGTCTCTTAAAAAAATAATCATCATCCTTGTAGGATCCGTTTTCAAACAGACTTTGGAACAGTCTCTGAGAAGTCCAACGTAGCTTTAACTCTGCGTTTCCGAACCAACTCGGGAATCAAGTGGGAAGGTTGCAGCCACCCCACTGAAGGCCAGCCCGGGTCTCACCCTGTCGCTGGCATCCTGGGCTCCCACGGGCAGCCCAGGCACCCCCTTTCTGTCATTCTGTTGGCTCCAGTGAGCAAGGACGGAGTGCCAGGGTACTTGTCCCCCACCCTGCCTTGTGGACGGGCCTCGAGCCCCAGAACAGCCAGGACTGCAGACGCCTTGGGTGACGGATTCCCTGAGCTTTGGGGACACACTGGGCTCAGGAAAGCCGTCACCCAAAGTGCACCCTGGGGCTCAAGTTGGGGGCAGGGGGCCTTTTTCACTCTTCCTGCTCAGAAACATTTCAGGGACTGACTGGTTAGCAAGGGCACATATTTCCTTTTCTACTTTTTTTTTTTTTTTTTTTTTTTGAGTTGGAGTCTCACTCTGTCGCCCAGACTGGAGTGCAGCGGCCGCTCCCGGCCACCGCAGCCTGGCCTGCTGGGCTCCGGCGATCCTTCCGCCTCAGCCTTCCGAGTAGCTGGAATTACAGGCGCGCCCTACCACGCCCAGCTGATTTTTTGATTTATTGTAGAGATGAGGTCTCGCTGCCCAGGCGGGTCTCGAACCCGCGGGCTCGGGCAATCCACTCACCTCAGCCTCCCGAAGGCGCGGGATGACAGGCTGAGACTCCGAGCCCGGCTTCCTTTTCTACTTTTTAAATCACTCACGTCTTGTGAATCTCCCAGCGTGTGGGAATGGCCAGCCTTGGATTTCCTGCCCTTCCGTGCTTGCCTAAGACGGAATATTCCAGCCCAGGCGCTGCAGGGTCCACATGGTCTTAGGCGTGGCTCTCCTCCACCCAAGAGCCACAGGCAGGGTGCAAACAAGGGGCAGCTGACAACAGGTTCCTGATTCCCAGCACAAGTTGGGCGTATCCGGCTTCCTCCACCGGGGCCAGGCCCAGGCCCGTGCTGTACCCCTCAGAATTGCAGCTGCTAGTGTGGTCCTGCAAGGGAACTCAGTGGATGATCCCGGCCCTGGAGGGGGGTGACAAGCGGTGCCTGGTCTCTGCCACTGACCACTGCCAGACCTGCGGGAGCAGGTGCCGAAGCTCCACGGGCTTCAGTTTCCTCATCTGCAAAATGGGAACGAATAGTGACTGCTCCATGAAATTCTGGTGCATGTCAATGAGATTGTGCAGTGCCAGGTACTCCACGCATATACCTCCCTCCTGTCTACCATGGCTTTGCACACCCCAAGAGAGGCCGCTGCAGCTCAGAGAGGCTAGGGGACTCGCCCAGGACGGCACGGCATGGAGAAAGGCACGCGTCTCAGCCAGATCTGCAGCCTGCCACTGCACCCCACGGCCTTCCTCAGAGGTCCCCTGCTCCTGCAGACTCCCTTGGGAGTCCCAGAGGCTGGGCTGAGCTTGCAGTCTCCCTGCCCAGGACCCCGGGGCAGGGTGTGCCTGGGCCTGGCTGTCGGCCGGCCCTCGATGGCTAAATTGTCCTGACAGAGCCAGCCCTGTGCAAAGCCCTTCCCGGGAGGAGGGCTGGTTTCGCCGGCCTCAGGGAGAGGAGGAGGGATGCTCAGGCCCTGCCCACCAGGGAGTCGGCAGGTCCCCAGGGAGGGCAGCAATTCACAGCTGGGGTGCGGGTGCCAGAGCCTCCAGGGGATGCCAGGGAGGGCGGAGTGGGGGGCGGATGCCAAGGGCGAACGAGGTCGGAGTAGTGAGGATGAGGGAGGTTAGGGCAAGGATGCTGGATGAGGAGCTGTGTGGAGGTGGGACCCCTCAGGGGACCAGAGCCCCAGAAAAGACGAATGGCAGAGTTGGGGGCGTGGCTTACAAAGGGGGGAGGGCCTGCCAGGTGAAGGATGGCCTCGACTTGTTGTGATAAAAATGGGGGGTCATGGTAACCTCCTGCGTGAGGGCATGCCCCGGTGGAAGTGGACGTGACAGGTTGTGTGTGTGTGTGTGTGTGTGTGTGTGTGTGTGTGTGTGTGTGTGTGTGTGGCGGGGGGATAGGCTAGGGAGGGGGGAGGGGACAGGTTAGTGGTGCCAGCCTCTGCGCCCACCCACGACTGACCACCCATCCACCCATCCCCCGGCTCCCAGTCACTTACTACGTGCACCTTGGACGCGGCCTTCAGAAACCACATTTTAAAACGACGTGGGAAAACGCTCAGGGTGTGATGCCCAGTGCGAAACTAAGCAGCGGTTCTGCATGTGCGTTACAGTCGTGATTTTGTGAGAGACGGGGGTCTGTCTGCACGTCTGTCAGGTCGCTGCTGCCCAGATCGCTTTATGGTGGAGCCTTGGGGATGCTGGCTTTTTTTTTTTTTTTTTTGAGTTGGAGTCTCACTCTGTCGCCCAGACTGGAAGGCAGGGGCCGCTCCCGGCCACCGCAGCCTCGACCTGCCGGGCTCCGGCGATCCTTCCGCCTCGGCCTTCCGAGTAGCCGGAACCACAGGCACGCACTACCACACCCGGCTAATTTTTGATTTATTGTAGAGATGAGGTCTTGCCAAGTTGCCCAGGCAGGTCTCAAACCCGCGGGCTCAGGCAATCTACTCGCCTTGGCCTCCCAAAGTGCTGGGATGAGCCACCAAGCCTGGCCTGTGCTGGCTTTTGTCTTTTCTCTTTCTTTGACCAACATCTTCCTTCTCTTGAGAGGCTATCCTGCCTCAGCCCTCCCTGCCCCTGGGGTAGGCGGGGCTGGCTCCTGGTGAAGGATTCCTGAGGCTCTGGATTTTGTGGCCTTCCAAGTGCACTGGGAAAGGACAGGCAGGGAGCGTGTGGGCGAGGCAGAATGTCAGGAGAAGCAGGGCCTGGCTGGGGAGGGGGCTGGTGAGCGGGCCCAGAGGCCTCCGGGGGCTGCTTCACGGGTGCCAGTCTCCAAACTCTCCCCTCAGTCTCTCCCCAGGGTCACCTATGTGGACAAACACAAGTGGCAGGTGACCCAGGACCCCCAATCACCCCTCCCCACCCAGCACCCAGCAGGGCTTAGACCAGTCCTGGGGGGGTGGAATGCCTGGAGCCTATGCCAGACTGCCAGCCCTTGTTCCGTGGCAGACATTACTCATCGATCGCTGCACTCTCCTCCAGCTCATCCGGAAGGTGGCTTCCGCATCCTCGTCAGCACCCTGCATCAGGCATCAGACTGTTACGGAGCAGTCTGGGTCCTAACCCACGTCCTGTGCTTTTCCCACTGTCCAGTCCCAAGGGGGTGTGGTGTATTGGCATACTCACATGGCGACAGCCCAAGGGAGTTTAGCAACCGGACTAACCACACAGCGACAGGCAGGCTAAGGGCAACCCCAGGCACCGTGCAGCACGCCAGGAACAGCAGCAGGAGAGCTGCCACCACCCCATGCCCGCGGAGCAGGGAACGCGGAAGGAGAGAGTGGCTTTGCAAGGAGTCCCCCGGCCGAGGAGCGCGCGGACCCTGAGGCGCCTCGCATGGACGGAGCCGGGGCGTCAGCACCCTGGCCTCTGTCGCCTGCCAGGGCTCCCCATTGCCCAAACCCCAATACAGCGAGAGGGCGGGAGACCCCAAAAGGCAGATCAGGGCCAAGCGGATGTGGGGACCACCAGAAACTTCCAGCCCGGAAGGGGGATGCCCTCCTAGCCCTGCAGGGGAGGGAGCAGGAACAGGCCAGGCTCTCAGCAGATCCCCGGCGTGCCACACCTGTCACATCCTGAGCTTCTGCTTCTGCACATCCGTCTGCCTGTCTGCCTGTCCTGCCAGCTTCACCCACAAAACCCCACTCCTCCTTCCAGGCCAACCCAGGAGCCGCCTCCTCCTTGAAGCCTCCTTGATTCCCCCTCCTGCTGGGACCCCGCACTGTCCCAGGTAGAGGTCATCGTTTCTTCCTCTGGACTCCTGGGCTCACCTAGGCACGTCTGCGGGAGTGAGGCCTTTGCAGCGGACGGAGGAGGACTCAGAGGCCGACAGAGCGTCTCCGGTGTGGTCGAGGCGACTGGCCCCAGACCCGGCATCCTCCCTAGAGAGCCCTCGACCGGTCCCCTTCTCTGTGTGTCTGCCCACCCATTTCTGTTCCAGAGAGGCAACGGAGAATTAAAGCAGCCGAGTGAGGGAGTTGGGGGTGAGAAATGTCTTGGCTATTTGGTGCTTTGTCTAAAAAATACTCGAAGTATGCAAATAGGCCTGTCTGCGTTTTGATGTCCCAAGAATGTTCTAGGGCCCCCATCCTTGCGCAGAGCGGGTGCTGGGGAAGCCATGGTCCGTCTCTCTGGCACTTTCCTGTGTCTGGCTGGTGGGCGCACTCTGCACAATCCCACCTCTACCCACCTGACCCAGGTCAGGACGGCAGGTCTGAGAAGCGGCCCTGGCCTGCCTGTGGCAAACGGACTTGCGGCCGGCCTCACTTTCCTTCTGTGGCCTTTTGGGGAACGCGTCCTACCTGGTTGGTGACAAGCCACAGACACCCCTGCAGCCACATCAAGGGAGCGCAGACTCTGACACCGCTCGACCTGCTCCCGGGCCGTTGTCTCAGACACTCACTCTGAAAACCTGCCTGACCCTTAGTCTCTTCTTCCGCTCTGCCTCCCAGCCTCTGTCCCCTGTGACCCACCTTTGGACAACCGGTCGTGCCCAGCTCTATGTGAGTGCTCCCAGGCTCAAATCAACTCAGCTGGACACACCTCTTCTCAGAGTCTGGTATGTTCCTTGGGCTTTCCTGGGCACTGAGGGTGTTGGGGTGTCCAGGTCACAGTCCCCGCTCGCTGGATCCTCACATCTAACCCGAGAGACTGGCATGTGGCAAGTAAATGATGCCAGCGTATGCCAAGAGCAACAGTACTAATTGTGCAGACAGAACAGAGAATGGATGGTACCATGTGCATGCTATCCAGGAAGGCTTCCTGTAGAAGGTGGCGGTAGGGCTGGGCTTTCCAGGGAAGACAATTGTCTTGTTCTCTAGCTGCTTAAGGCTTCAGACAGAAAAATGGTTTCTTTCCTCTGGACGAGGACGGTGCAGGCTAATGTCCTGTATGAACGAGGTCTGGGACTCAGCCCTGGTCCTCCTGCCCAGCTGAGGGGACCTGGCCTCAGGAGCAGCACAGCCGCTGCCCTCATTATCAGGGTGGACATTCCCACCAGTGTCCCACATCATGGCCTGATCGTCATCACAGATGGCAGCGTCCCAGCCTCCCCAGCCCAGGGGCGGCTGGGCGGTTCACGAGAAGCTCCACTAGCGACAATATGCTGCTGCCTCGAAACACAGTGTGGCCCGAGGCCCCTCGGCTCCAAACGGTGCTATCCTGCTTCTTTCCACTCGGTACCTAATCCAACCTCATTAGCCTCCCCCAGTCGTCCCCTAATTATACTCTGGCGGAGGTGGGGCGCACGTCCTTATGGTCTGGGCAGCCGGTTTCATCGTAATAATGAAGAGCAACCATTAGGCTCCTACCCTCCCCCCGACGCCGTAGCCCCCATCCAAACTGGCTGGGGCCCAGGAGCCTGGCCCATAGCGGCGCCTGGGTGTTCAGGCTGTGCACACCACCCTGGCAAGCGACTCCAGCTGTCCTCCTCCCGCCCGCTAATGAGCATCTGCTGGGTCGTTCCTGCGAGTTCAAGGACTTTGGAGAGCTGGCTTCGGGGTGGTGTCATCAGAAACCAATCACCACCACCGTCTCCAGTCCCGAGAGCCCGAAGGAGCCCCCGCTGTGCCTTCGGGTCCATGCTGTCCGTCTCGGGGATGCCCTTTCTGTCCACCCATCCATTCTCTTGGCCCCAGACACTCAGCCCCGGCCACTCTCCTTTGGACACCCGTCCTGGTGGCCCAAGGCGGTAGGGTGGGCACCTCCCTTGGGCTCCCACGACCTCTCCTTTGCTTGTTTGTCTCTGAGGCTGCGGGCGCCTCACCTCTCTCCCCCACGGCGGAGCTCAGTGTCAGGCGGCGAGTGGGCTTTGTTACGAGTCTGTGGGTGAACGGTGCAAGCTCCAGAATGCCTGGAGACGGCACTTCAGAAACAAACAGAAGTGTAACATCTTTTTCTGATCTTCCCCTTGAATGACGGTTCCCAGGGTAGAAGCTGAGCTCCTGGACTAGATGGGCTCAAGGGCGGGCATCACTGCCGTCCCTCTGAAGACACGAGGTGGTCCCATCCGGTCTTTGCCCACAGCAGAGACACGGCCAAACAGCGCTGCCACGACAAAGCCTCATGCAGCTATTGGACAAGACCACGGTCTTTGGTAGAACCCAGCCCTGCCACCACCCCCTAGAGGAAGCCACAAGGGTCACCGCTGCAGTCGGTCCAAGCCTTCTGGTCCTTCTGGGTGGGGGCCAGAGCAGCCGATCTTTCTGCAGCATTCCTCCGTCTTCATGAGCTTTGAGGACAATCTGCAGGCTGTCTGGCGACAGGTGCTGGTGGCATGGGGGTCAGAACCCTCCCCTTCACTTGGGACATCCCCATGGAAGAGGGGAAGGGTCTGAATCTTTCCTTTTCCTGCCCTCAGGGAGGGAGGTGAGGAGGGGCCCAGGGAGGGCATGTCCCGTCAGGTGCGGGCAGCCAGGACCTTGAACGTGAGGGTGTCTTCAGCAGCCCGGCCGGGTTACCTGGGGCCAGGCTAGCCCTGGGCAAACAGAGGGCCTTCCCTCTTGGAATGCTGGCACGACAAGAACCCTTGCCATTTGTCCCCGGCGCATGTGTCCAAGGGTGGATGCCAGGGATGCTTGTCCTGGTGTGAGCACACACAGACGTACACACAGGCACACGTGTGTGTAGCAAGAGCTCGGGAGCTAAAAACATTCCAAACACTCACTCTTAGTCTGTGGCAAAGACCCGCCCTCCCAGAGAACAGGAAGAAAAAGCCCATTCATCAGCCCTGCAGGTGTTTCCTGAGTTTTTTCCTCTGTGCCAGGCCCCAGGTTGGGGGCGGGTGTGGCAGCGGGCAGCGGGCTCCCTGGCTGGGTCTTTGTGGGCCGTGCCGGGTGGAGAGAGACGGGCCTTCGAGTCTTGTCACAGACCAGGACAAGTGCAAGGAAGGGAAAGTTCAGTGTCGCCCGGGCTGGCCCAGGCTCAGGAACGGCCTCCCTGGCAAGGTGACTTTGATGGAAGAGCTGAAGGACAGGTAGGGCCATCCAGGTGGGAGGCGATGGGCGTGGAAAGTGAGGATCCAGGGAGAGGAGCTGCCTGGGTGAAGGCTCCGGGCCAGCCGGAGGCTGCTGGGACCGAGGGGGCCCGTGGGATGGCAGCGTGGTGCAACAGGAACGGGAGGGACTCGGAGGTACCAGAGCAGCCGGGCCGCGGCCACAGGCAGCTGTTAGTCTCCCTCCTGGGTGCAGAGGCAGCGTGATGGGGTCTCCGGGCTGCAGGACAGAGAGTCACAGGAGGGGCGGGACAGGGTCGGCCGCTCTTCCTAGTCCTGGCGAGAGGCGAGGGTCGCAAGGGAGGAGCGTGGAGGCAGGGGTGCGGCCACTCGGGGGAGTGGGTTGTCCAGGAGGCTCCAAAAGGGTGGGTCGGGGATGCCCCGACATCCTGACTTCCCTAAGGGTGGATGGAAGAGGCCGAACAGCCCCGGCTGAGAAAGAGACGGACGGGGTTTCCCAACAGCGAGGTGGGCAGGGGTCCTGGGGTCCTGGTGAGTCCCCGGAGTCGGGAAGGAGGCCGGAAGGATCTGGCGGAGGGAGGGCGTCTCGGGTGTGGCTCTGCAACTCGGCTGGGCACCGGGTGTCCCACACATGTGCTCCCGGGCCTGTCTCACCACCCACCTTGTGCTGACCTCCAGGGAGGGGGAGGAAGGCCCCGGGCAGGGCGAGAGGATCCTCCCCTAAACCCATTCCGAAAACAAGCAGCCCTGTTTTCAAAACACTTCTGTAAGAGATAGCCCCTTTTCAGCCAAAACACGAAGGGTATTCAAAATACGTCCCAAACTAGGAGCAGAAACACGAAGAAAGAACCCCACAGGAGAATAAACACAGCCAAAAATTATTAACGTGCAGTCGCGGGTGACCCTGTCCCCACGAATGCCATGGCACAGGGCCTTCCAGCGCCTCCTCTAGCAGATGGCGCCATCTGGGGTCCAGCGCCGGGCCTCCCAGAGGCTGCGGTCACCTCCTGGGGATTCCTCAAAGCTTGGTCCCGATCAGCAGTCGCGGCACCCGGGAACTTGCTAGGAATGCCAATTCCGAATCAGAGACTCCGGGGTGGGTCCAGCAGTCTATGGGACTTTTTTGTTATTGTTTTGCTTTGCTTAAAAAAAATTGAGATGGCCAGGCTCAGTGGCTCAGCCTGTAATCCCGCGCTTTGGGAGGCCAAGGCAAGTGGATTGCCTGAGCCCGCGGGTTCGAGACCCGCCTGGGCAACTTCGCGAGACCTCATCTCTACAATAAATCAAAAAATTAGCGGAATTCACGTAACATGAAATTAACAGTTTTCGAGTGTTCAATTCGGTGACATTTAATGAATTCACACCATGATGCAATTGCCATCTCTCTCTAGGTCCAAAACAGTGTCACGATTCCAGAAAGAACCCCACGCCTCCGAAGCAGTTACTCCCCATGCCTCTGCCCCCAACACCTGGCAACCCCCATTGCCTCCTCTGGACATTTCCCGCACGTGGGTTCACACGACGTGGCCTTTCGTGTCTGGCTTCTCTCTCTTAGCCTCTGTTTCCTGGACTCGTCTGTGTTGTAGCATGCGTCAGTACTTGTTTCCTTTGTGTGGCTACATAAGACTCCGCTGGCTGCATACACTGCCTGGATCTGTGGTTCACCAGCCCTTCTCAAGCTTGAAAACCGACCCCTGCACTGCCGGACTCCAAGCCCCTGGGAGGGTCCATTCTGTCCACCACCCCACCTGCAGGCACTAGCTCCAGACACCTACAGGGTCCACACATGCGGTGCTGCTAATAACAGACCTGCAAATCCACATCCAATAAAGCATGGGTCCCCATCTCCCAGGCCACAAACCCATACCAGTCTGTGGCCTGGTAGGAACTGGGCTGCACAGCATGCGAGGAAGGCTTCATCTGTATTTAGAACCCCTCCACATCGCTTGCATTACTGCCTGAGCTCCACCTCCTGAAAGATCAGCACTGAAAACCTGCTTCCATTTCCAGCACCCTGTCGTTGTGAAGCAGGCTTTTCTGTAGTGACAGCAGCCAAAACGAGGTGGCAGAGTAGACTGGACATAAGCAACACACTTCGGGGTCACTGTCTCCCATCACCCCCAGATGGGACCATCTAGTTGCAGGAAAACAAGCTCAGGGTTCCCACTGATTCCGCATTATGGTGAGTTGCAGAATTATTTCATTATGTATTGCAAGGTAATAATAATAGAAAATAAAGTAAACAACACATGCAATGCGCTGTAATCATCCCGAAACCATCCCCACACTCCCCCACCCCAGTCCTTGGGAAAATTGTCTTCCATGAAACTGGTCCCGGATGCCAAAAAGTTTGCAGACCGCTGGAATACAGTATCCCTGCAGAGCTCTGCTCAGGAACATTTTGACTGGGTTGCGATTTGAGCTTAAATGTAGTAAAAATACATCGTTTCAAAAATGTTTCCTTGTTAGTTCAGAGTATTTGTACTCTTCCTCCCAAGGCAAAGCAGGGGTCCAGCAGGCTTTAGAGCCCTTGCTTTGGCCTTGAAGCCTGGCTCTGTCACTCGCTAGCTCTGGGAGTCCCTGGCTTGGTCTCTGATCTTCCAAGTGTCAGTTCCCTTCCGTAGAGAGTACCCAGAACCAGGCTCCACCCATAGGAACGATTATTTGGGGAAACTATGTGAAATCGCCATTTTTGTAGCTTCAACAAAGTTGCAGGTACACTGGGACACACTGGTGTGGGTTAAGGAGCTGGGATTTTAGTCTGAATTCCATAGAAGCCACCGGAGGACTTTGGACTTTAGGCAAGAGATTAATAAATGCCAGTTTCCTTTCTTAAAAAATTCCTCCAGCTTCTATGGGGACAACATAAGAGTGTCACCTTCTTCTGCTGGGCTCGCTGGCGTTCCCACCCACCCAGGGCCACTTCGCCTCCCAAGAGGTGTCTGAGTCTGGGGGAGGACCCAGCTGAGACCCACATGGACCCTTTCTTCATCGACTGGCCATCAACTCCGTGAGGCGGGCGCTGCTCTGCTTCCCATTTTGCAGATAAGGAGACAGACTCAAACGCCAGCCCCATCCGCCAGCTCAGCCTGGGCTTTGCCCCACCAGCACCCTGCGCTGGGCCGTGATATGGGAAGGAATGTCTGCATCTCTGGTCCAGGCCTCCTGGTACTCAGACCCCTGAAGGCCTCAGCCTGACACTCAGGGGCTCTGGGCCACCCTTAGGCCCTTGGTCTCAATCAGAGCAAGAGCTAGGAGCCCGGGGTCCCCTCAGACACCTCTGTGGCAGCCTGTTAGACGCTTCTGGCTGCGTTTCGTTTGGACCCACACCAGGTGTGACCTTGGCCAACCGCAGTACCTTTCTGAGTCTCCTCTTTCTTGTCTGCAAACATGGAATGATCACGGCCCCTACCCCTCAGTGCTACGGGGAGAATCAGACGCCACGGCTTGTTTTCTGCTCTGAAAGGCGGGCCCAGGCAGGGTCACCCCGCCTCCCACCCCCACTTATTCCCAGCCGCTTCCAGCTGTCCAGGCTGGCTCCGTCCTGTGCTCCCCCAGCCTTGGTCCTTCCCGCACGGGAAGAAGGGGCCGGGGGCCGGAGAAGACCCACAGCGGCATCACCCCCAGCAGCCCCCTCGGCCCCGGGAGCCCAGGTGAAGGGCAGGCGTGTCCTCGGAACCTCGAGGAGCCTGGTGACACGCTGGAGTGTGGACATTAATGCAATCGTCGGGTAATTCAATCACTTTATAGAAGTTGATCTGTCCTTTTTATTACAATTACTGTCGGCTGGGGTGTTTCGTTCCATCATTGAAAATAAACATCATTTATCATACTTGTAAAGATTAGCCCCCGACAGCTACAGCTCTTGCTTTGCATAAATGTGTATTAATGTCGGCCCTGCCCGCAGTGTGGGGAGAAGTCTATATTTCACAAGACTGATTAGGCCCTGTCACCACTGCTTTAAGTAATGTCTTATCATGACTGATACTCCCCGACTGCAAAACAGCGGCTGGGGGAGGGAGGGGCCGCTCCAGGCAATTTATGGTGGCACCGGAATGAAAAACAGGCCCCGGAAAGGTGGGCATCTGTTTTCTCTGCGCCCGAGCCCGTCCCAGAGGCTGGGCATGCCCCTCCCCCCCAGGCCCTGCCCACCACACAAAGGCCACCTGGGGTGTCAGGGCCAGGGAGTTCTGGGTCTCACGGCAGGGCTGAATCCCCACGGGGCCCCCGTCCGGCCCTCCTGTGTCCTCTCTCGACACCCCACTGAGCTCTGTCTCTCCTTCCCTCTGCTTTGGGGAGACTGATCTGTCAGGACCTCCGATTGCTCTGACTCCCCTCCCCTTCCCTGGCCCACCATGGACACCCAGCTCGGTCCCCACCCCTGGCCTCTCTCTGCATGCAGTCTGGGACCCGTGACTTCCTGTCTGGTCCCTCCTCAAATCCTCCACGCACACTCCAGGGACTCCACATGTCCCTTAGGACAAGGCCCAAACTACGCAAGAGTCAGGTGGAATCACGTTGCTCCTCCTGCCGCCTCCGAGGCCGGACCCTCTGGGCCCCGGCCATGCCGAGCTCATCACACAGGGTAGGTGCTGAATACATTGTGGTTTCCAACACAAACAAGGCCAAACGGGATAAATGGTGAAGACTCTACTCTGTTTCAGAGACTCTTTTTAAAAATTTTTCTTTATTTTTATTTTTTTGAGTTGGAGTCTCACTCCATCACCCAGGCGGGAGTGCAGTGGCATGCCCATGGCCACACCTGCCTCGACCTGCTGGGCCCCGGTGATCTTTCCGCCTCAGCCTTCCAAGTAGCCGGAACTACAGGCGTGTGCTACCACGCCCAGCTAATTTTTGATTTATTGTAGAGATGAGGTCTTGCCAAGTTGCCCGGGCGGGTCTCGAACCCCTGGGCTCAGGTAATCCATTCTCCTCGGCCTCCCAAATTGCTGGGATACAGGCTGAGCCACTGCACCTGGCCTTTTCTTCCTTTGTATGAGACGGAATCTCGCTCCATTGCCAAAGCTGAAGTGCAGTGGCGCTATCATAGCTCACTGTAGCCTTGAACTCCTGGACTCAAGTGATCCTCTTTCGTTGGCCTCCCAAAGTACTGAGGTTATAGGTGTAAGCCACAGTGTCTGGACCTGTATGTCTGTCTTTTAAGAGAGCTGACCTGGACCCCTTAGAGCTGTGCTGCCCTGTGAGGTGGCTGCTAGCCACATGTGGTGATTTATATTGGTTTGATTTTTTTTTTTTTTGAGTTGGAGTCTCACTCTGTCGCACAGACTGGAGTGCAGTGGCCGCTTCCAGCCACCGCAGCCTCGCCTGCTGGGCTCCGGCGATCCTTCACCCTCAGCCTTCTGAGTAGCCGGAACTACAGGCATGCGCTACCACGCCCGGCTGATTTTTTGATTTATTGTAGAGATGAGGTCTCGCTGCCCAGACGGGTCTCGAACCCGCGGGCTCAGGCCATCCACTCACCTCAGCCTCCCAAAGGCGTGGGATGACAGGCTGAGCCACCGAGCCCGGCTGTGATCCATATTTAAATTAATGAAAACTAAATGCAATGGAAAGTTCAGTTCTATATCCCACCAAACATATTTCTGGTGCCCACTCCCATATTAGACAGCAGAGACATAAAACACTCCCACCAGCCCAGAGCGTGCTATTGGTCGGAGCTGTCCCCCGGGCTCAAGGGGTCGTGAGCTCAGACTGGGGAGAAGGACGCTGAGGGGACGTATTGCAGCCGTGACACTTTCTGGGTGGGCGTGTCAATCAGGCAGGAAAAGAGTCACTGAGCCCCACGGAAACTCAAATTCTGCAGTCTCGTGACTTCACCAGAGTCAGGAGGGAGGGAGGCCAGTCGAGAGGGAGAGAGGCCAGTCTCAAGGCCAAGTGCTGCCCCAAGATTCAGGTGCCCAGGTCAGTGCTGGTGTGGCTTTTGAGTGACACAACTGCTTATTGGCATGGGCTGACAAAAAAGTCAGGTAAAATGACAAGGGCTGGCTGGCATGTCCAGCAACGAGAGGCGTGTGTCACATGGAGGCCCAGAGACATCAGGGAGCAGGGTTTGGAACAGAAAATGTGGAGGAGGGATGGATGTCACCAGGCCCACTCTCTGCAAGTCGGAAAAACACGTTATCGTGGGTTTTGCTCTTTTACTTGATCACAGTTGTAAACTCGTTGGGGTTTCATAGTTCTGTAAGAACTCTAAGCAAGCCAGGCTCGGTGGCTCAGCCTGTCATCCCGCGCCTTTGGCAGGCTGAGGTGAGTGGATTGCCTGAGCCCGCGGGTTCGAGACCCGCCTGGGTAGGTGAGACCTCATCTCTACAATAAATCAAAAAAAAAAACCAACTAGCCAGGCGTGGTAGTGCATGCCTGTAATTCCGGCTACTCGGAAGGCTGAGGCGGAAGGATCGCCGGAACTCAGCAGGTCAAGGCTGCGGTGGCCGGGAGTGGCTGCTGCACTCCAGTCTGGGCGACAGTGAGACTCCGACTCAAAAAAAAAGCACTCTAAGCAAAAGTAAAGGTTTGCATCTCATCTGATGCTCCCTGCTTAAGAAATCTTGTAATAAATAGAATGAAAGATGCTTGGACGTTTCCCCCCTAAGGGGTCTGTTCGTTACCCAGGGGGCAGGGATTCTTGTCTTGTCTGTGCTGTCCTCTGAAGCTCAAAGAAGCAAACTCACATGCCCAAAGGCACACAGCCCGGAAGGTCACAAAGCGAAAATTTGACACAGATCTGTGGAACTCCAGAGTCCGTGTTCCTTCCGCTGCACTCAACATACATAACCTTACACATGTTGGACTCTGCGTACTCATACAGTAAACCACATGAAATGTATGCCATGTATTTTACATGCAAACATAGCTGTCCAACTGTTTGTGTGCATCTATCTGCCCACACACCTGTGTGCCTTTGGCCTGGAACCTTAACCTGGAGTCTCTGGGCCTCCAAGGAGGACATAGGTGGGCTTTCGTAGCCAATGAGGCTCCTGCAAAATTGTTTGCAACGTTTCCTGCGTAGGTCTGAAAGGGAGCTTTTATAAGGGAGGATTTATAGCTTCGTGAGACTTTTATAAGGCCTGTGACCTCACACCAGCTGGGGAGCGCTGACGTGTTGTACGCAGGCGTCAACACCAGGCTAGAGGAGGCATGAACAAATGCACTCACTTGTTACCCAAGTGTGCCACTGTGTGCTCTGCCTGACCCAGGCCGCCGAGCTCAGCCTCCAGGTCCCACATCTGGTGTGGCCAGCCTGATTCAGCACGTGGAAGTCCAGCCAGGAGAGGTCCCAGAGTGGGTGGTCAGTGGGAGGTGTCACAGGGGCCAGTGGGAACAGGGTGGAGGTGTGTGAGAACAAGGTGGGGGGCTTGGCACAGGCGAGACACAGCTCTGAGAGGGGGCTTCTTAGAGACTTAGCCATTGACTAGGGAGAAATTCTCCCTGGGAGGAGGGAGGTTTTGCTTCTGGCTCTTGTCTTGCTGGGTCTCAGAGGGGTCAGGGCATGGAGACTGAGTATCTGACGACCTTAGCACTAGATCTGGTTCTAGCATAAACCAACTCAGTCTTAGGCAAGTCACATCCGCACCCCAAGCTTCAGTTTCCTCATATTTAACATTCGTTGTCCTGGTTAGAATCAAAGCGTGACTAAAGTATCACACCTTTAGCTAAAGAATCTGGCACTGCCATGGAGGTCTCAAATCACCAAATCACTAGGGCTGGCTGGCCACAGTTGGCTTGTTAGTTGGTTTTTTCTTCCTTTCTTCCTCTCTTTCTTTGAATCAGGGTCTCACTCTGTTGCCCAGGCTGAAGCGCAATGACAAGATCACAGCTCACTGCAGCCTCGACCCCCTGGGCTCAAGCAATCCTTCCACCTCAGCTGGGACTATAGGTGCATGCCACTATGCCCAGGTCATTTAAAAAAAATTTTGGAGAGACGTGGTCTCGTTATGTTGCCCAGGTTGGTCTCGAACTCCTGGACTCAAGCAATCCTCCCACCTTGGCCTCCCAAAGTGCTGGGATTACAGGTGTGAGCCGCGGCGCCTGGGCTAGTTGGTTTCTTAACCCTAGGGCACTGGTAACCGCTGCCCAGCCTTCTGCCCAAGGGTGAGACAGGAGGTTGTGGGAAGGAAGCCATGACAGAGGTGGGGATGCCATGAGCGCTTCAGGATGGAGACCACACGTGTTCCCTTCTCTCCTGTAACCCCAGTTTCCAGAATACCACTTGGTGCTGAGTTGGTGCCCGTGTTAGTTCCTAGGGCTGCTGGAACAAAGTCCGGTAAAGCAAGTCCCTTAGAACAATAGACATGCATGCTATAACAGTACTGGAAGTTGGAAAGTCTGAAATCAAGGTGCCAGGGGGCTTGTGCGCCCTCTGAACCCCATGGGGGCGCTCCTACCTTGCCTCTTCCTGAGGCTTCTGGTGCGGCCGGCAATCCTTGGCAAGTCTTGGCCTGCAGCTGTGTCGCCGCCGTCTCTGCCTTGGCCTTCACATGGCCTCCCTGCAAGTCCGCTTCACGTGGCCGTCTTCTCGTCGGTCACTGGCCATACTGGGTTAAGGGCCCACCTTAAGATTGCGGACTCATCTGAACCAAATACATCTGCAATGACCTTATTTCCAAATAAGGTTTCCGTTAGGACTTTAGGGTATCTTTTGCCTGAGGGGGCGGGGACACAATTCAACCCATAACAGCGCCCAACAAATATTTGCTAAATAAGTGAGAGGGACAGATGGGCACAGGCTCTGCTGTTGGCAAGTATCTGCCACGAGGAGATTGCCAAGGAGATAAAAGTGAGCTTCTTGGGACGTAATTTTCAAATAATTGCTGCTCCTTGGGAAGGAGCCAAAATTTGGTGACTCATGGATGGAGAACAGAGTGCACACAATCAAGGTGGGCAAGGGGGTGAGGACCAACATGAGTGGATGGCTGCGTGTAGACAGGCCCACGGGACACGGCTGGGCAGAGGTGGTGGGAGGCTCATCGGACCCGGTGCTCACTGTCCCTTTGCTGGGATGCTGTTATTTTTGTCATTTTTCTAAGTTGATGAAAAAAAACCTGCGGAACAAATAGCACTGTGACTTGTGTTTCGCCATTTTGTGTGTCCGATTTCATGTATCTCTCACAGCTTGACTACAGCGTGGACATAACATTTGAGCTTGAACTCTATTTTTTTGAATCCAGCCTTGATAAAAAGCTGTTGTTTTAACAAGCTGTGGTGTTTGAAATCATCTAGGTTCCTTGTACCCTTTTTTCTGGGGTTCGAGAATTCTGAAGAGTCAAGGTATAGTGACCATACGTAAAATGAGGGCAGGCGTGACTTGGTTCAGCTCTGTAGGACAACGGTGACTGAGGTTGGAGATTTCTAGTTCCAGGACAAGTTGTTTGGGTCATGGGGTGATTTCTATTTTAGAGATGCCTGATAGTCACACTGAGTTAGGATTTTCCTCTTCTAACTGGTCTCTGGCTCCTTGCTAGTCAGGGTTTAGTGTAGGGGACAGAAGCCATGCTAGGTATTTCAAGTAGGAAGAGATTTAATACAGGGAATTAAAGAGTTACAAAATCATTTGAAGGGGCAGGTGGGTCAAGTCCAGCCTGGGTCTCCAGGAAGGTCGACCAGAACACCAAGGGACAGGAAATGAGAACTCCAGGAATACATTGTCATAGATGTGACCCAGGGAGGAGGAAGCTGGGATGAGGGAGCTGCCACCGCCCATCTGGCTTAAACATTAGGTGATGGAGACACACTGCCGTGTGACCCATGAAGCTTGTGGCTGGTCACTGGGCGTCCGGCCGCTGCTGCAACCACTTCTCAGCACTGTGGAGCAGGAGGCTGGACACTGGTCCTTCAGGTCTGCCCTCACATACGTGCTTCCATTTGGCAGAACTGATTCTGTATCCAGGACCTTAACTGCAAAGGACTCTGGGAAACGTAGTTTAAGCTTTCAAATCTCTCTAGTAGGGAAAGGCATTCAAGAGAGAGAAGTGATGCGGAGGCCCATGCTGTATCCTACTGACGGGGGTTTCTTCGTTGAGGGCTAGAAATGACTCTTCTCTAGACGAAGAGGAAGCAGAAAACGCAAGTGCTCCGGGGAGAGAGAATACGAGGTCTGTAGCCTTCTCACACGTGCACGTAACTGCAGGCCGGGGCTCCTTTCTCGAAGCCAAGCAAAACTTTTAGGTCATCAGAGGGATAGAAGAACCTCTCAGAGCAGGGCTGCCTCATGGAAATTTCTGCAGCAATGGAAATGTTTGATGTCAGTGCCAAGCACAGGTGGCTAGCATGACCAGACAGCAGAATGTTTACTTTTTCATTAATTTAAATTAATTTCTTTTTTCTTTTTCTTTTTTGAGTAGGAGTCTCATTCGGTTGCCCGGGCTGGAGTGCAGTGGCACACTCATGGTCACCACAGCCTCGACCTTCTGGGCTTGGGACATAATTTTCACATAATTCCTGCTCCTTGGGAAGGAGCCAAAATTTGCCCATCTGTCCCTCTCACTTATTTAGCAAATGTTTATTGGGCGCTGTTATGGGTTGAATTGTGCCCCCGTCCCCCCCATGCAAAAGATACCCTAATAATCTTCCCATCTCAATCCTTCTGCTTCAGCCTTCCAAGTAGCTGGAACTACAGGCACACGCCATCACGCCTGGCTAATTCTTTCTTTTTTTTTTTTTTGTAGAGATGCAGTCTCACTAAGTTGCCCAGGCTGGTTTCGAAGCCCTGGACTCGGGCAATACTCTCACCTCCGCCTCCCAAAGCACTGGGCCATGAATTTAAATTCAAATTCCCATAGTCATGTGGGTAATGGCTACCCTATTGGACAGTGCACTCTTGGAGGTCTCCAGAAAGGGAAAGCCAGGTGCCCTGACTTCCCAGCTCTGTTGAAGGCTGGGTCTGTTAAGGTCGGGATAAGCCCGTAGGCAGAAAGCAGCAGGGCTGGCAAGACCACCAGAAGTGGAAGCGGGACTCCCGAGGCAGAGATGGCAGAGGGGCTCTCCTGGAGTGGCTGGTGGATTGCGGAGGAGCAGGGACAAGAGGTGAAGCAGAAGCCGAGTCCTCAGTCCCAAGAAGACACGGGTCTGAAAGGCTGGAACGCCGGGAGGAGAAACCAGGCAGGAATGACTGGGGGTGGGGGCGAGTAGCAAACCACAGCCAAGCTTGTACAGCCAATGGCAGCGGACGAAGGAGCCACTCTGGTGGCCCCACCGGGCCTGGCAGGCGTGACAGGTGAACACTGTCACTAGTAACCAAGAGCACGGGTCTCCTATGGCTGCCGTAAGGAGTTGCCACAGACCGGGCGGCTTAAGCCCCACCAGTGTATCCCCTTACAGCTCTATCAGGGAGAAGTCCAACAAGGATTCCATGCGGCTAAACACAAGGTGTCCGCAGAGCTGTGCTCCCTCGGGAAGCCCCATGCGAGAATCCGTTGCTAGCCTGCCTCCCCGGCTTGTGGCCTCCTCTGGCCTCCTCTGGGCCCGTCGCTATGACCTCTGCTCCCCCCTCTCTTCTCCTCTGACTCTGTGCCTCCGGCTTCCTCTGGGATGGACGCCGTGATTGCATCGGGCCCACTCAGATGATCCAGAATAATCTTCCCATCTCAAAAGCCTTCACCGAGTCACATCTGAAAAGCCCCTTTAGCCACGTAGGGCAACATTTTCACAGGTCCCGGGAATTGGGACCTGGGCATCTTCAGGGGGACACTCTCCGGCCGGCCGCCCCCCCCCCGTTCCCCATCCCACTGCTAACCCCGCTCTCCTCTCCTTCCCTCCCCAGTCAGCTTGCATCTGTTGCCTTCAAGAAGGACAGCGGGACGGTAGAGGAGATGGAGCCACTCCTTGCCTTTTAAGTGATGAAAGCCTGACCCGAGAGAATGGACACCGGGCCAAGGAGCGGAGACTGACAGCAGGAAGCAGGCTGAGCCGTGGGGCTTGTTAGACTGCAGGCTGGTCTGGAAGGTCAAGAGCAGAGGAAGCTGGTGTCTCTGTAGCAGTCAGGACGGCAGGCTTGGCTGCAGCGGCAGATGACCCCACGTTGCAGCGGCTGAACACAATAAGCTGAATTTCTCGCTGTCACTCCACATCCATCGTGGGTTGGCGGGGACTCTGTCCTGTGTCCTCACTCTGGGGCCCGGGCTGATGGATGGAGCAGGCGCCCTCCGAGGCAACACACTGGCCACCACAGCGGGGGAAAGTGCATCTGGCTCTTAAAGCTGCTGCCAAGAGATGCCACCTGTCACTTCTCCCTCTTCACTGGCCAGAGCAAGGCACAGACCACATGTAGAGGGGGAGGGGAGTACCACGCTACCCCGTCCTGGAGGGAGAACCGGAAATGTGTGGCGATTGGAACTCAAGCCCACGCGTCCCAAGCAGAGCCAGGGAGGTGACAAGGCCCAGGGAAGAAGCAGCCACTCGGGAGGTCCCCGGGGGCAGATGAGCCCGGGGTGAACACCAGGGTTTCCTGGGCCCAGGTGACAAGGTGGCATTGGGGAGGGGACTTGGCTGGCAGACCAAGAGAGAGAGCAGGCTGAGGATGTCCCGGCCCATGCCGGAGTGGACCTGCGGTGACACTGCGTCCCCAGGAAAGAGGGGGAGTCTGGATGAACTGGACTGATAACAGGGGAGCAGGAGTTCTCAACTAAACAGAGGGTGAGTTGAGACACAGGAGAGTCGGGTTATGTTTCATTCAGCCCTGAGTGGTGAGTGATGCTTCATTCACAGCCTGACCGAGATTCCCACCACCCCGCATCCGGATAGGAACCACGGGCTGACATTATGGGACACTCAGGAGCGCGGCTGACAGGTGTTCGCATGAGACATGCTGGTGCTGCCTGTGACAGACAGTCCCTTGAGCACATCTCCTTGCCATTTAGAAATACTCTTGAGTGAGTTAAAGTTTTAACGGTGATTTTAATCAGAAGTCAAACACACGCTTGTGAAAAATGCAAACATATTTTGTTTATTAACCACCGTCCGAGGGAAAGGGCTCTCTCCCCTAGCCTTATCGGGACTGCTTTGAGGAACTTGGCCAGAGAAGATGAGACAAGGGGCAGAATCAGGGCTGCTGAGCTTCCAGAATGTGCCAGGGATTGTGCGGAGCCTCAATTCATATGAGCCTATAAGGAGAGCTGAGCCCAAGAGTCTAGGAACACATCCCTCGCTCCTCACCCACCAGGGATAAAACCAAGGCTCGAAGCTCACCCTTCCCCACTGACTCAGCCCCTCCCTCCAGCTGCCCCTTGGAAGGATGTGACTGGCCAAGGCCTTCAGCCTGCAGGCTTGCCAGTGCCGGGGTCAGAGCAGAAGCCCCTGGCAGAGCTGTCGGGAGAGGACCATCAGAGGACCATTTTCATTCGTGGTGCTCCCATGGGAAGCCGAGAAAGGACGTCTGCAATCAGAAACGTAAGTTTCCAGGGCTGACGGCCGGGCTCCAGGTTTGCGGAGTGGCCCGTGGGTCCTGCACACGTGACTCTCAGACAACCCTGGGCCAAGAGGCCCCGAGCCCCCAAAGGTTAGCACGGAGAGTCCGGGAGGCTCTCTTGAGGGAAGCGGGCCAGGAAGTGACAGTCTCTCTTCCCATCAGAAGGACAGGAAGGGGGCATTTTCCCTCTCGCCCTTGGAAACTCTCGCTCCAGTGCCACAAACCCTCTCCCAAACAATCCAACAACAGGAAGAACCATTTTTTCCCAGGTGCGATTGTTTCTGAGACACCACGGGACCCTCGCCCGCACTGGGGTCGATGCTCAGGTATCCGGTGTCTCCCACTCCGAGGCCCGCATGGCGTGGGCGTTTGTGTACAGTGTGGGGGCCCCTTTCGCGCCAGTCTCATGAGGGGCGTCTCCAGCCGCCTGCAGGGGAGGTGAGGGTCAAGCCAGGGCCCGAGGTTCCTCGCTGAGGCGGCCAGTTGTCGCCCTGCCCTTCCCTGGCAAGGGTGCGTCCCTCCTCTGCTTGTTCTGGGTGCTTCCTGTTCTCGGGTGCCCAAAGGAAAGAGCATTTGTGTGGCAGAGTTCCGAAGTTTTGTCTCTGGGGCCAAGTGCAGAAGGCTCGCGCGCTGCCCTGGAACTGTAGGGGGCTGGGGCGGCTGCCCCAACCCCCCCTCCGGGACCCTCCTCCCTCTCTCTTCACTCCCTCACTTCCTGCTGTCTTCTGTCTCTATGCCTCTTTCCTTCCGGGGTCTCCTCCTCACCTCTCTTCCCCAGGCTTTCACTAGGTCAAGGAATCATCAAGCCGGCTTCCCTCGGATGGAAAGTATGCAAGTTAGACAGCCTTGGCGGCTCTCTACTGTCACATTAAGGCTGAGAACACTTGTTCCCTCCTCAGTTCCTAGTGGTGGTGATGATGGGACAGTCCACCATGTACGGATGCTCTGGCTGTGCACTGCACAAGGGCTTTACACCTAAGGTGATGCTATTCTTGTCCAAAGCATATACGAAATTATATGAGAGACGCGGGCGGGCATTGGGAACCCTGATCTCCCATTTGGGTCTTGAAGCTGTGAAGGGGAACCCCCCACCCACGACACAAACCCATGTAGGACACGGTCTCTCTCCTAGCCCCAGTAGTCTGGGCCAGTTAGGACAAAGTGCTTTTCCTGAATGCTTTATCACCACCTACTGGAAAGTACTGCACTGGTTGGCTCCGGCGGCCATAACAAAATACCGCAGTGTGAGCGGCTGAAACACCAGAAGGAGAGTTGTTCATGGTTCTGGAGGTTGGGAGTTTAAGATCAAGGTGCTGGCAGAGTTTGCTTCGGGTGAAGGCTCTTGTCATGCTGCGTGCATGTCACTTTCCTGCTTGTTCTTTGTTTGTTTGTTGTTTTTGAGTTGGAGTCACTCTGTCTCCCAGGCTGGAGGGCAGTGGCATGCTCCCGGCCACTGCAGCCTTGACCTACTGGGCTTCGGCGATCCTTCCGCCTCAGTCTTCCAAGTAGTCGGAACTACGGGCGCGCGCTACCACGCCTGGCTAGTTTTTTTTTATTTATTGTAGAGATGAGGTCTCGCCAAGTTGCCCAGGCGGGTCTCGAACCTGTGGGCTCAGGCAACCCTGTCACCTCGGCCTCCCAAAGTGCTGGGATTACAGGCTGAGCCACCGAGCCTGGCCTTCTGCTTGTTCTAATACGGTCTTTCTTCTGTGGGGGTGAGGGAGACAGAGAGGGAGAGATAGTCTCTCTCTCTCTCTCTCTCTCTCTCTCTCTCTCTCGTCAGGGTCTTTCTCTCCTCTCCTCTCTCTCTCTCTGTCTCTTTTGGGCAGGGTGTTACCCTGTCACCCTGGCTGGAATGCAGTGGCACATTCGTGGCTCACCAGTCTTGACCTCCTGGGCCCAAGCAATCATCTTACCTCAGCCTCCAGAGAAGTTGTCACTGGGTGTGCGTCACCACACCCGGCTATTGTTTTATTTTTTATAGAGAGGAGGCTTTTCTTTGTGGCCCAGGCTGATCTCGAACTCTTGGGGGCAAATGATCCTCTCACCTCAGCCTCCCAAAGTGCTGGGATTACAGGTGGGAGCCACCGTGCCTGGCTTCGATGGAAAAGACCCGGTTACTCCGCTCAAGTAGCTGGCTCACAGTCTGCGAAGGGAGACAGAAGAGTGAACGGATAAATGGAGCACAAGGGCTGCTGCCAGAGTTCCTGAGGGAATCCAGGAGGGCTTTCTGTAGGAGGACACTTTTGAAGTGACTTTAAAAAAAATTTTTTTGACATAATTTCAGACTTAAAGAAAAGTTGCAAGACCAGTAAAAAGAAAAAAAAATCCACACACTCTTCATCCAAATTCCTGAAATATCAACATTTGCCTGATCTTCTACCTCCCCAGCTACAACTAAATACATCAGTGTGTATTCCGAAAAACAAGAGTATTATTCTACACAGTCATGGTATGATGATCAAAAGCAGGAAATTGACACTGATAAAATATGATGATCTAATCTACAGACCTCGTTCCCGTTTCTCCCATGACCCCAGTAATGTCCCTCAGAGCAAACACAAATCCAGGATCCCATGCCCTGTCTCTTTGGCATACTGTGACCTGGACCCACTACGGAGCCTGTCTTGCGTCTCATGATGTCATCACCTTTGAAGGGTATAGGCCAGTTATTTTGGAGAACAGGTCCTGGTCTGAGCTCGGCTGACGTTTCCCTGGGGTCCCCTCCGGGTTACTTCTTTTGCCGGGAAGACCGCAGAAGGAAGGGGTGCACGTCCACCTCAGCAAGGATTCTCAGAGGCGTGTGCTGACAGTGCGACTCATGGACAATGTGACGTTTGCTTGGATCACTTGGCTGAGATCGTATCCTCCAGATTCTTCCGCTAGAAGGTTACTGTTTTCCCCCTCGAAATTCATCAGTGGGTGCGCCTTAAAACGATAAAACCATACAAATTCGAACGATACACCAAAGGCACCTCCTCCCATCCTGGGTCTCAAAGGTCTCACAACAATTTGGTTTGCAACTATGTGTTTTTCAGATTTTTCGCACTTTTTTAACACGTAAAAGCAATATCTAACACGAACTTTTTGTTCTTGCGACTTAACCATTTCACCTAACACCATACATTTCTAGTGTTGTTTTCCTTTTTATTATTGTAGCTTTCCTTTTCTTTATGACGAGTGAGAGGGGAACGTTCCCCCCATAATTCCTAACTAGCCGTATTTCTTCTGTGAATGCCGCGTTCACAGTCCCTATCTGCTCTTGGCCAGTTTGTCTCTTCCTCACTGTGTTGTAGGCACTCTCTGTGCCAATAGCCGAGCCTTAAAGGACAAATGAGCTTCTGACTCCATGTCTGGGACCAGCCGAGAATATTGGTGTGTATCCTTTGGAGGTGAGGCACGGGAATGGGGGGGAATCCTGCCCAGTGGAAAGCTTGCAAACCAAGAGGCCAGCGGGCTTTAAAAAACCGCTTTCACTCGGGGGAAGCTTGAGAGGGGAGAAGGCAAAGTTCTGGAGAATTCCAGAAAGGCACCGTCCATTGGAGACGGAGCTGGACCCTAATGGGCATCTTTCATTATCATTACCCCCATTAGTGCTTGATTGTATTAGTTATAGCTAATTTACATTTTACTGGAGCATTGAAAACAGATTGCAGATGTTTGGAAACAGATGTTATCCTAATGTTAAGGCCAAACCATGAATATTTATTATGATAATTGCCCAGATCAAATTACCTTGCTTAAACAGGGGGGCAGGCATGTTCTAACAACTTTGGCTGGGACCCGGCGAGGAGAGACAGAAAAGTATTGATGAACTTTTGGGCACACTTCAATTCTCCTTCATGTGGGATCCGTTTTTTTCCTGCCTTCCTGTGGACCTGGGAACAGAGATTGGTTGTTAAGAAACCAATTTAGAGATTTTCCTGCCGCTCGTATTAATTGGCCAAGTCAGGCTTTTCCATCTGGTTTTTTTCCACACGCTCCTTCTTGGAGAGCGTCTGCCAAGCCTCCGCCAGCCCAACAGCCAAGGGCACTTCCCAGGCTAGAGGGGGAGGGCTGGGCGGCTCTGCCCTTCTCCCCGCCCACCTGCCCAAGCCTGGGGAGCCGCGGGAGGCGGGCGGGGCCTGGGGACGAGTGGAGTGGGCAGATGTCCCCACCGGAGGCTGCGAGTGCTCCAGGTGGACTCACTGCCAGGCAGGGCTCCTTGTTCTCCTGCCGGCCACAGAGCCGCCCCTTTGCTGTCACCGAGATCCCGCCTGGGCTCAGCAGCGTTGAGGAAGCTTTGCGGTGGGTGCGAGGTCCCCAGGGCAGGCCTCCCTTTGACCGTTCTCGCGCCCCCCTCCTGTGCGCTTCTGCATTTATCCTCAGCCCCTGCAGCCTTTCTCGGGAGGCCCCAGGAGCAGAGAATCAAGTGTGCCCATCCTGCCGCGCCCCTCGAGGGAGGGTTGGGATGGGAACCCAGCCCTTGGGCCTTGTGAGGGGCAGGTCTGAGGCACAGCTTCCACTCCAGAGTCCCCCGTGGGGTCAGGTGGGAGCTCCGGCATGGCTTGGCCTCCCCTCCCCCCCCTTCCTTGTCCGGCTTCCCCACGGACTTCTCCTGGAGACTGCAAATTCCCTTCTCAGGGGTTCTTGACACAGGCCTGCTACTGGGGAGCCCTACCTGAGTCCTCATGGGTCTATTCTGTGTTAGCCCTGCTCCCAGGGACGGGGATAAGGACACCATGAAGGGACCGAGCCCGGCCCGAGGAGCTTGTGGACAAGGGGTGGAGACCAGTGGATAAGCAGATGGCTCCAGGAGCCGAGGCGGGTGCCTGGGGCAGGACGCTTTTGGCCTGTGGTGGGTAGCCGGGGGGGGGCAGCTGCCTGCAGCACCAGCCGACACCCTCGAGCACCCACTGTAGGCCACGCACTGGCCCAGGATCCCCTTGTGTCATACCAGCCCTGCGACAGGATGTCATTAGTCCCAATTCCAGTCCCAAAACCTTGAATCACAGAGATGTTGAATGACTCACCCAGGGACATCTCTTCATGGATAAACATTTGCCAGGTGCCTCCTGGGGTGTCAGGGACGATGCCAGGCACTTAGAAACGATGGCCAGCCCACGGATACCGTCTCTGCCCTCATGGCTAGACTCCACAGGGGCACAATTCCAGGCTGTGACAGGTGCTGTGAAGGTGCACAGCCTGCAGTGAGGATCGTGACGGGGAATGGCCTGAGGACGTGACGTTCGGGCTGGGCAGAAAAGATGAGCAGGCGCGCCCAGCCAGAGGACGCGGAACGGGCCGAGGGACAGCACGTGCCAGGGGCCCAGGTAGAAGACGCTCGGGGACTCGGAACCAGGAGGAGACAGCGCAGCTAGAGACGGCAGGATGGGCGGGAAGCTGGAGAGACTGTCAGGGGCCGGGTCAGACAGGGCCCTGTCGCAATGCCACGGGGTGGGTTTCATTCTGAGGATCACGGGGAATGATGCAGGAAGAGAGGAGGGGGAGGGGAAACGTGGAACAGAGGAAAGACCTCAGCTGTACGAAAGGAAACCAATAAGTGATGTGGAAACGGACAAATCGCGAAAGCAGATGCACACATATTATTTCGCCGTAAGGTCAGAGCGCCAGGAGGAGCAGTGAAAGGAGACAGGAATCAAAAGTCCTTGTCCTGTTGGCGGTGAGAGGCGTAGGTGGACAGCCGCACACGCCTTTTAAATAGTTGATTCGAAAATCGTATGCCTATGCCGTATGATTTTGGCAAAAGATGAAATTAACTTTGGAACAACGAAATGAACTAAAATCAAAAGCTGGAGAAGTGAAATATTATGAACACCTTATGCGGGAGGCTTCCATGACACCATTAGATCGTGCCAACAGCTCGATCCGCCAAGCGACCCTGACCCAACCAGAGGGCTCCCGAGAGGGCACTGCCCGCCCGCTCCAACCATGGGGTTTTGATTGTTTAGGGCCAACAGTCAATCTGATCAAGAGATAACTATCTTTCAAGAGATAAATAAAAGCTTTGGTGGTTGATCCCTTGCAAACACTTAAAACGAGGACCCTTGGTTAAACAGTCTAGGCCCAGGGCCTTGGGCGTGTGGCCATAGCTGATTGCAGGTGGCTGTGTCAATAGTAGCAGCAACGTGTAAAGTGGTTTAGAGCACGGGTGGCTTTTCCCTCTGCTCCTGTCTTTAAAAAGCAGGCACTCTATTTACAGAGTACGCAGCGAGGGGGCTGAGTTCAGGAATTTCATGTCACACAGGCATGAAGTAGCCAGGCAAATACGGTGCCTTGTACGAAGTCATTTGTGCAAACATTGTCAACACAGAGCTAGCTACTGCAGTCCCACCGCAAGGAGAGGTCGTGTGTTGATAGCTATGCAAACAGAGCGCCTTGTGAGAGGCTGTTTGTTCGGTTCTGTATTTATCTAGCTGGCCCCTGCATTTTCGTAGTAGGGGGTTCTTTGAAATGCAAACGTAATATGAGTCTACTTGAAATCAGCCCTGGCGACTCTGCAAATACAGCCGGGAAATGATTTTTACGAGCCTTTATTATTTGCAGATTCTACACCTGTGAACTCACTCGACTACTTGCCAACGTTTCTTTGTAAGCCCAAATCAATACAGCGCTTTTCTGGTCACTTGCAGACATGTGCTGCGTGGCAGAATTTGAGCCCTGAGATGTGCATGCTCCCAGCTGAGGCGGGATACCCTGATGCTCCTCTTTGCTCCCGTATTAGGCTGTAAACAAGTGTCCGTTTCATCATCTATTTAGTGCCATGTTTTCCACATCTTGTGTGCTTTTGTGTCGGTGATTTTGCTATTGAAAATGACCCCAAACCTAGTGCGGCAGTGCTGTCTAGTGCTCCTAAGGACCAGATGCTGTGGTGTGCCTTACGGGGGAAACCCGTGTATTAAATGAACTCAACTGGAGTTCATCTAATAGAGCTCAACGTCGGAGACCAACACTCTGTGTTAGATACGGTGTCTTTACACGGAAACACCCAAAAAAGCAAGGTTGTGTATCAGTTGCTTGGCAAAAAATGTTGTATGCTAGAAGAACCCTGCATTTTTCTCGAGGGACAATGGCTCAGTATACGTGAATTCGGGGTTAGCTCTGACATCGTCGGCCCTAACTACTGACAATCATGAGAATTAGCTGTGGTTAGTCTGTTCAGTGATAGGCGATGTGGCTGTCTCCCCAGCATCCACCCCTCCCTTCCTCGTGTGAAGCAACCAGCCCAAGTGTGGGTGGAACTGATGTCGCCCTCACATCTAGGGGTAGACTCTCATGGGTCTAATCAAATCCTGTCCTACCCCACTTGCTAAGATGAGGTGCTCAGGAACAAGATGGTGCTCTGTGTTGGTCCGATCAGAGCAAAGTTTGCCTTCAATTAAGTACCCCAGAAGAGAGTTGCCAAAATTAAAAATTCAGACTACCCTATTAAATTTGAATTTCAGATAGCAAAACAAATTTTTTTTTCTAGTATAAATATATCCCAAATACTGCATGGGACATACTTCTTCTAAAAGTTATTTGTTGTTTGTACGAGATCCAAATTTAACTGGGCCTAGAAGAGAGTTGCCAAAATTAAAAATACAGACTACCCTATTAAATTTGAATCTCAGATAGCAAAACAAATTTTTTTTTCTAGTATAAGCATATCCCAAATATCGCATGGGACATACTTATTCTAAAAGTTATTTCATTGTTTGTATGAGATCCAAATTTAATTGGGCTTTTGTTTATCTTGATTATTATGCATTATTATTGTTGTTATTAGTTGTGTGTTTGTTTGCTAAATCTGGCAACCCTGCCCAGATGCAGACTCTGAAACAAGGACTCTTCTCAAGCGCCTACTTAAGGCAGTGTTCCTAGGGCAAGATCAAGAAGGGAGTGGGGGAAGCCAATCCTGGTGTGACTTCAGGTAAGGTCCTGTCAAGGTGTGACTTCAGGTAAGGTCCTGTCCAGGGAACTGTCACAGGTAGCTGGCTCTGTAGGGGAACTCTGGGAGCTGGGCTGCAAGAACTGCCCCTGGGAAGATAAGATCCCAATTCACAGAAGCCTCTCCAGGCCTGAGGGCAGTCTTCCAGGAGAGTGTCGGGTGCAGGCAGTTAAAGCAAAGGTTCACAGAGTCAGTAGCAAGGATCCAAGGCCATCCCGTAGGGCACCCACAATATCCACCCTAGAGCTTTTGTTCAACGGTCTAGAGAGAGACTTGGCTGCCACCTAGACCTGCATCCCCGTATGCTGCCATCACCATTCTAAATCTGAAAGGTGGGCAACTAGAGTGGAATCCCGTGCCCCCCAAAATTCATATCCACTGGAAACTCAAGAATGTGACCTCATGGGGTGCTATAGACTGAATGTTTCTGCCCCTCACTTCAATCTCTATGTTGAAACACTGACTCCCTGAGTGATGTGTCACCAGGTAGAGCCTTTGGGAGGTGATTAGGCCATGAGGGTGAAGCCCTCATGGATGGAATTCGCGCCCTTATAGGAAGAGACAGGACAGAGCTTACTACTCTCTCTTCTCTCCACTATGGGAAGAGACAACAAAAAGCTGACTGTCTGCAAACCAGGAAGAGAGCCTTGCTGAAGAACCATGCTGGCGCCCTGATCGCAGACTTCCGGCCTCCAGAAGCGTGAGAAATAAACGTTTGCTGTTAAAGCCGCCTGGGTCTGCAACCCCATTTGAAGGAGGGGTGTCCAGGAGGCAGATCAGGGTCAGAACAGATGAGTCCTCCTGACCCCTGTAGCTCAGCCCAGGGCTTTCTGCATCAGAATCCCAAGACAACGCATCCTGGATGCTACTGCTTTTCCCCTTCTGAATTCATAAGCAACATTTTTTGGGAGCCTGCAGTGCCTGGAGCCCTCGGTGAGCACTGAATTTCAAGTGGCATCTCTAAGGAGCAGCCACACAGGGCCTTAGCAAGTAAGCAAGCCTCTCCCATTCAGACTCGGCCCTGCTGGACTGCCTCGACGCTTGCCGAAGCCGCCCCGGGAGACAGGGCGGGAAGCCCAGATCAATCGCCGTCTGTTCTCCTGCCTGGCGGTGTGTGCCAGGTGAGCTGTCCCCAGCGCCCTATCCACAGATTTCCAGAACCTGCGAAGGAAAGCATGTGAGGCAGGCTCCTTTCCTTTTCCTTCCGCAGGCCCAAATGGTCTGAAATATTTATACGCTACCAAGAGCAGGAGACTTCTGGGGCGGCGGAGAGAGCTGAATTCCAGGTGTGGAAGAAATATGCAAAAACAAGGGAGCGTGTGCACATCAGCAATCAAGGCTTTATCTGAGCTGATTTTTATGCGGAAATCTCATTGAAGTTCTCAGAATATAATCAAGAGATTTTTAAAGTTTGATTTTTTGAAAGTTTCCCTCTTAGAAGAAAGATTGTTTAAAGAGGCCTGGAACGTTGGGGAAGAGCAGGAGACGAGATTTCATTTTGATTCTGCTGATGATTAACTGCATAACCTTGGGCAGGTTAATTACTGCATTGAATCTGTTTCATCATCTGTAAAATCAGGGGGATCGTTCCCGTATCTGGGCTGTTGTGGATGGTGCGTGAGCTCATTAGGGCATGTCAACTCCACCCCAATCCTGCAGTGCTGGTCCCTGCAGGAGCTCAGGGTCCAGGGTTATTTTAACTTTTTCATATTTGTAACTGGGACCCCCCTCCCCAGGGCCCGGTCTTGGGCTTTCTTTGTTCTTTTCCAGTCTAGAGCTGCACAAACGTCAGTTCAGAGTCAGGGGTTCTCCGTCGCTAAGTCAGGAGAGAACCCAAGCAGTTCTCCTGCCCAACCTCTGTCCTAGCAGGGCATCTTTCTGCTCTGTGGTCCCTGACACCCGCCATCCACCTTGGGCAGCCATCCGCTGAGAGAGGGAGAACACGGCGGTCAGGAAATCCTTTTGCGGCCTGAGCTGAAAACAGCTCTCATAACTACTCACCCCTCGATCCTCTGAAGATCCTTTACTAGACACAATTCCCTTTACTACACATAAACCTTCAACTCTCCGAAGGGCCGTGTGTCTCTGTAAAGTGTTCTGCTAAGTACAGTTCGCAAGTGCCGCCCGAGAGCCTGCCTCACCCTCCTAGGGGGCTCATGAAACGCAGGCTCCAGGGGCTAAATTCCATGCTTACAGACTCAAGAATGCAAAAGCACATCGCCATTTTAGGTCTCACTTGTTTTAATTTCTGATGCTACCCGGGAACCAGGGTGATCTGGGGAGAAGAGGGGTTGGGCAAATGCCCCGAGTGCTACCTCTTCTCGGGGGTCATGTGGCCCGTGCAGAGCCAAGGTGTACTGTGCCCTGTCCAGCCTCAGCTTAGGACGTGGTGAGCCCTGACTCACTACTGTCTGTGGGTCCTAACTTGACCCCCACACCCAAAGTCCAGGGATACAGCTGACCCTTCATTCCATCTCCCAGGCAGGTCTCTCTGCTACGTTTCCAGACCCGAAGGCCCGGGCGGGTCCCACAGGCCTAATCCTACAGTCAACCTGGTCGCCCCTTCCAGGCTCGTGAAAACTCGTGGGCCCTCCCATGCCCCTCCACAGTCAGGACATCCTTTGGGGCCGCCTGTGGCCCTCTCAGACCTAGATGCCACTCGTCCCTGTTCTGCCGTCACTCCAGCAACTGCAGGGCTACGCTTTTGTCAGCCCTCCCTGCCACAATCCCCCGGTTGCGAGAGGGGAGCCTGCGTAAATGCAGGAGCAAGTGTGGACTGCCAATGACCGGGCACCAAGAATGCTGATGTGCAGGAGACTGGCACCAGAGAGTCAAGGTCGAACACTGACCTCTCCGTCCCTCTCTTTTGCATTGGTCTGCGGGCTTTTCGCTGTTACCCAGCTCTGCAAGGTGGCTCCAGTCGCTCTGTGGATGGGTTTTTCCACGGAAGAGCTTGGTGCCACTCTGACTGAGAGGGCAGGAAGTTCTACTCAAACTCCTCAGAATTGCCCACACAGGCAGCTGTTCTGGCTGCCACGCCCATCTGGTGGGTGACATTTGTCCATGATGACACTCTGACCAGCCAGCGGTGGCCAGGAGACAGGACCCTGGCCATGGGTGTGGGTGGGCGAGGTAGTGGGCATTTCTACCGCCCTGCTCACGAAAGGTAGCTGGATGCATCTTGCCCAAGGTGGCTCCTCCGTGACCAGTGCCCTGGGGACCAGTGCCGGCACCCACACTCTTTCCTGGAACCCCAGCCTGCTTTCCGGGCAGATCAGCTCTGTTGGCAGACGGCCTTGTTTCCGGATCTGCACCTATCGGTGGCAAGTCCACCCCTCCCCTGCCACCTCTGTGATGCCACTGCCCTCCTAGCCCAGGGAAGGAATTCTCCCAGGTTAAAAGTGTTTCCTGTGCACAGGCAAACCTTTTCCGAATGGAGGAATGTCGCTTTCCAAGGGCTTCCAGAAAGGACAGTTCCCGGGGTTGAATGGCAGGTTAATTCTGATCCACAAATTAATTTTGTCTCTTTGTATATCAAGGGTGTGAGAGACTTATTTAATTTGAAATAAATGTAATTATAGAAATGAATGAGCTATCAAAATTTTAAACATATGATCCATCAATATTGGCATGATGTGAGTGGTTGGTTATTATAAATAAAATGGGTCTTTGGCAATATGGAATTCAATTTCCCCCACAGTGTGTCTCATTACGTCTTGACATCTGGGTTAACGCTAAATTACAATCCCTAATTTCCAAATTGGAGCTTAATTTCTAAATAGGAGGTCAGCATAAATAACCTTTCCAGCTGTGGGGCTCCTGGGAGTTCTGGGAAGAGGAACTTCAAGGCAGAGCAGGCTGTGGTTGGTGCAGTTATCTGCTCCTCCGAATGCCCTGCCACAGGTCAAGTCCAGAGGTGGAACCATGGTGGCCAGTGCCTTCCGGGGCCAGTGTTCCCAGGCACGCCATCTGTTCGTTGGGCCTTCTCTTCCCCAAGGCAGTGGGAGAAGAGACGGTGGCATCCCGGACAGACAGGGCTGTTTGCAGCCCCACACCCAGGTGTAGGACCGGGCACGGTGCTCTTCACCCATACCTGCCCGACCTTCCAGAGGGATTTATCCAGTGCCACAGGCCAGTGCTGCCAACCTGTCCGCTGACCGCCGCTGAAGGGGACTTCACAACCCAGGTCCAAGGGTGAATTGAGAAAAGCGGACTTCTCTGTGGGCCCTCTGGAAAAACACTGCAGAGCAACAGGAAGGGAGATCATTCTGAGGACGCAGAGGACATAAGCCTCCTGGACATGGCTCATTGCACACGTCTGGATGGAACCGCAGAAGACAGTTTGGCGGTCTCAGGTAGACGTCGGGGGACGGGCTCCAAGAAACAAGAACAGGAAGCCTGCGAGGGGAAGGAGCTGAGCAGGAAAGCCAGCAAGGCACGGCGGAAAAGGGAGGGAGCCACTGTAGGGGAAGAATGGAGGTTCCCACTAGAGCAGGAAGAGTCCCACAGACAGTGACAACTCCAGCTGAGGGCGTGGAGAACAGGTGTGGCGAGCGCACCCAGACTGCTGACGAGAAGGAAAAACAGGTGCAAATGATAAAAATAAATATGCCACATATTTGGGGCAGAGGACAGACCCACTTCCACTGTGCTGATCTCAAGGAAGGAAGAGGCGCCCGCCCAAATGCCTCCACAAGTCAGACCTTCCTACCCAATAATGCCTAAAAAGGCGGTCATCGTGATCAAGTTTGCTTAATCCCAGGACAGCAAGATGGGTTTAACATTTGAAAAGTCAAGCGAGGCACTGGAGGGGAGATGAGAGGACTTTCTAGGATGATGGCAATGTTCTCTACCTGACTGAGATGATCGTAATACAGGGGCGTGCCTGTATCAACGCATATTCGACGTAACGCTGACGTTTGCTACATTTTACGCGAAGTGAATTTTACAGAAACGAAACCCAGCAAAAAACCAAAGCAATGACAACAAAACACAACAGAAATCAGAGAGTCATTCCCAAATTTGGGGCACTGGCATCGAGGTGAATGCTGGTGCTGTTCAGATCCCGGAGGAGAACTGGGAAGAGCCAGGCCGGAGGGAGGCCAAGAGTTCGCCGGTGCACATGACGTATTTGAGATGAGACGGCCAAGTAAAATGCCAACCAAGCAGCTGCAGGAGGGGACAATGAGAGGGATGGGTGAGCTCGTGACTGGATGTGGGGACGAGGGCAAGAATCAGGCTCCTGGCCTGGGTGATGACATGGCCGACGGGACCCTTACTTCGATGGAAGCGCAGAAAGAGGGTGTTGTGATGGTCCCTGAGCTAACGGCCCGCTCTCCAGGCCCAGGGGGAAAGGGCTGGTGGCTGCTGGACGGCTCTTCACTGTGTCACACCTGCCTCCAGCAGAGGTGCAGCTCTGGGTGGCCAGGAGCCCCGAGCTCAGCCGATGCCCTGATCCTTCTCTTCTCACCAGCTGCTTCTCACAATGTGGGCACCACGGAGACCTTCCACCTGTCGGCTCCCCTGTGGGGCGAGCCTGCTGCCGCCATGGGCCTGCTTCCTGTCTCCAGCACCCCACAGAGCTGGAAACATCGAGGGCTGGCAGGTTGACTCCATACAAGACGTGTAGGTCAACTGCTTGGCGCAGCCGCTCTTCCTCTCAACAACTCATTGGAAGAGAAACAGGAGAGTTGTGAGAGGCAGACAAAGAACACCCATTGCGCCGACCACCCAGACTCACCCTTTCTCTGCTCTTCGCAGACCTTTCCTCTCTCTCTTCTTCCCTCTCCCTTTCCCGCCCCTTCTCCCCCCTCCTCCCTCCCCTCCCCTCATCTCCACTTGTTCTCCTTGTTCTCAGGAGTTATGTACCATAGCCCCGCTATGACCATGAAATGGGTGCGTGTGGAACCGTGGCTCCTAGGTGAAATTCAGGGTTAGGCTCCTATAGGCTACCTCCCGCAAGATTTTTTTCAACGTATAAAGGCCTAACCTCACTTCTGTTTAAAGACACCTCGTTGGCTACATGTTATCAATCTGTGAACACTGAGCTCATGGCCAACAGCACTACAGCGTGGAGGCCTGAATGAAGCTTATCTGACACACGCACACAGCCTTCTTGCTCTTGGGAACACTGGACAGCACTGCCACCCTCCGCCTGGGGCCCGTCGGAGAAAAGTCACCAACCGGTAGCAGAAAAATGTGAAAACAGGGCACTAAATTGACCTTCAGTGGGACATATGAGCATGGGTTTGGGGGTTCATAAAAAATTTTAGTGGGTAGGCAAATTTGTGAATATGGAGTCCATGAACAGAAATCAACTGTGTGTGTGTGTGTGTGTGTGTGTGTGTGTGTGTGTGTGTGTGTGTTACTGCTGCTACGGTACACTACCATATTACCACTGAATATATGCAAATGCACCTTGGCGTGTCTATGGATATGTATTAGTTTACTTCAACTGCTATAACAAATGACCACAAACTTGGTAGCTTAAGATAACACAAGTTTATTCTTTCATGGTGCTAGAGGCCGGAAGTCCACAGTCAGTTTCACTGGGCTAAAGTCTAGGTATCAACAGGGCTTGCTCCTTCCGGAGCCTTTGGTAGAGAACTCCCTGGTCTTTGTCGTGCTTCTGGGGCCCCTGGGCGCCTTGCCGTTGGCCCCTCACAGCACTGCGTCTAGCTTCTGTTGTCACATCCCCTACCGCTCACTCTGACCTCCTGCCTCCCTCCTGGAAGGATCCTTGGGATGACAGTTAGGGCCTACTGGGACAACCAGTGGCAACCTCCCCATCTCAAGACCCTTAGTGTAATCATATCTGCAAAGTCCCTTTTGCCATAGAAGGCAATCTTCACAGGTGTCAGGGACACGGATTTTTTTCTCCCGCATCCTTTGAGAATGAATTGTGGACACCATGCCCCTTCACCCTTAAATGCCTCAGTATGCATTTCCTAAGAATAAGACTTCTGGCCAGGCTCGGTGGCTCAGCCTGTAATCCCAGCACTCTGGGAGGCTGAGGTGAGTGGATTGCCTAAGCCCACGTGTTCGAGACCCACCAGGGGAACTTGATGAGACCTCGTCTCTACAGGGAGTAAAAAATTAGCTGGGTGTGGTAGCGCATGCCTGTAGTTCTGGATTGGAAGGATCGCTGGAGCCCAGGAGGTCGAGGCTGCAGTGTGCCACTGCACTCCAGTCTGGGTGACGGAGTGAGACTCTAACTCAAAAAAATAAAATAAGCTGGGCTTGGTGGCTCAACCTGTCATCCCGCGCCTTTGGGAGGCTGAGGTGCCTGAGCCCGCGAGTTCGAGACCCGCCTGGGCAGCGAGACCTCATCTCTACAATCAATCAAAAATTAGCCGGGTGTGGTAGCGCACGCCTGTAGTTCCGGCTACTCGGAAGGCTGAGGCGAAAGGATCGCCGGAGCCCAGCAGGTCGAGGCTGCGGTGGCCGGGAGCAGCCACGGCACTCCAGTCTGGGCGACAGAGTGAGACTCCAACTCAAAATAAATAAATAAATAAATAAAATAAAATAAAATAAAAGAAGGACTTCCTCTTACACAACTATAGCATAATTAGCAACATTGGGACATTTTAAAAACAATACTTTAATCCACTGTCACATGCTGATTTTGCCAGTTGGCCCTACACTATCCTTCATAGATTCCTTTTTTCTTCAGTACAGAATCCTCTCTAGGAGCATGTATAGCACTTAGTTGTCACATCTCTTATCTCATTTAAACCGGAAGATATCCTCAGCTCTTACTCGCCTTTTATGGTGTTGACGCTTGTTAAATTTTTTGAGTTGGAGTCTCACTCTGTCACCCAGGCTGGAGGGCAGTGGCACAATCATGGCTCACCACAGTCTCCATCTCCTGGGCTCAGGCAATTCTGCCACCTCAGCCTCTGGAGTAGCTGGGATGACAGGTGCATGCCACCAAGCGTGGCTAATGTTTTTGTTTTTGTTTTGTAGGGATGAGGTCTTCCTGTGCTGCCAAGGCTGGTCTCGAAGTCCTGGCCTCAAAAGACCCTCCTGCCTTGGCCTCCCAAAGTGCTGGGATGACAGGTGTGAGCCACCGTGGCTGGCCAGAGTGGACATTTTTGAAAGATAGAATGTTCTCATTTTAGGTGAGATTTGGGTAACTCTGGCTGGCACACTATACCAACAACATTGTGTGATTCTCAGGACATCTCTGGAGAGCGCATTGCCCATCTGCCTCTTGTGGTGACATTAATTTTGATTTCCCCAAGATGAGGCCCCAATGCTCCACTTTATAGGATTTCTCCCCTTGCAACAAATAAGCGCTCCATGGGAGATGCACATTTCCTGCTCTTTGTTAAAATCCCCTCTGTATTCGCATCCGTTGATGATTCTTGCCGGAACCAACCTTTGCTAGCTGCTAAAGGATGATTTTCAACCCAGATGCACCGTCTCCATTGATGCCAGCACCCAAATGTTTGACAGTAAGCAAGGGATCCTCCCCCACTGAGTTATCTACTTGCTTATGTTTTTTACCATCACATAAGCCAGGGCTTCTCAACCTGGGCACTGCTGACGTTCGGCACCAGATAATTCTTTGCTGTGGTGCTGTCCTGAGCATTGTAGGATGTTAAGCAGAATCCCTGGCCTCTTCACATTGGATGCCAGTAGCATGTCTCCCTCCCAGTGGACGATGGCAAATGTCCCCTGGGAGCTGAAGTTGCCCCCAGCTGAGAACCACCCAGGATAAAAACTCAAGGCTCCTTGTTTTTCCTAATGGTTTATATTTGTTTTGGCACTGAAATTATCCCACATTTGACCGGAAGGAGCCCTTCAGGGGTCCCCTGGACCTGCTGTCCTCGTTTCTCCCAGTCTGTCCTCACTTCCTGCCATAACAAGGTGTCCCAGGCCCAGCGTGTGGCCTTTCTGCCCCAGCCCTGGCCTCCGCCATTTCTCCAAGGACATCGTGGTGTGAACCCACAAAGCTATGTCCAAACAGAAAACTGAGGATTTAAAACCATACCCCGTAACATTCACTATCCCTGACCCGCCCACTCTTCTGACCTCACCTCATGCTTATCTCTCCCCTCCTCGCCTGGTTATCCGTGAGCCTGGTCCCTTTCCAGCCTCCATCTGGCTCCTGCTTTGTTCCTAGGCAGCAGGCTACACCGGGGGCAGGCTAAAGACTGTTTCACATCCTGCTTGATCGTGACTTTGTAAGTTGCAAGTTAGATGTTTGTTTTCTAGGGTGTAGCAAAACAACTCCATGAAAACAACTGTGTTGACATGGAAAGTGGCCTCTAAGATTGTACGCGGTTGCCACTTACCCACATAGGTGTCCCTTGCACATCTACCCTCCCCAGGGCCGCCTGAGCCTGTTCCTTTTGCGTCCGCCCCAAGCACGTCCTGCCTCTGCCCTGTCTTTGCCACGTCAGTCTACCGGTGGGGACGTTTGGGCAGGAATGCATCTTTTTTAGTGTTCTGAGGGCAAAGACCCCCCCATGAGCCTCTCAGCTCCAGTCTCTTCAAGGCGGGTCTGGCCCACTTAAACTGGGCTCTGGGTCCTCAGGGACTGATGCCAAAACTCTCAGGGCCAGCCTCCTACTCCAGACATAGTGAAGAGCCCATGCATTAGAGGACTCTTCTGCCCCGTGGCTCCTCCCTCGGTGCCACGCGGCGATGGTAACTTCCCTCGCTCCTGACCTATCACAGGAAGAACCAGCCTGCGGAAGGTGCTACGGCCACGGGAGGGGCTGCTGGCCTCCCCGTCAGCCCCCAGAGCTGAGCTCACTTCTCCCTGGTTGTGCGGTGGATACGAGGGGAGACCCAAAACAATCTGGAACTTATGCATAAAAATTGAGTATTATTCTTACGTGTTTAAACTTCAGTCACCTGCAGAGTAGTCTCCGTCTGATGCGGTACGGCTGTCAAGACACTTTTTCTCCGGCTGAAGGCTGTTTCTGAACTTGTCAATTTGGATGTCTTTTTGTGCTTCTGCTGTTTTTTGTTTTCCCTCTTCCACATCGGCCGAACGTTTCCCTTTGAGGACTTTTTTCATCTGGGGAAACAAAAAGTTGCTCACGGTGAAAAGGGGTGAGTAGGGAGGGTGGGGTATGGGGATTATGCTGTTTTGGTTAAAAACTGGAGAACACAGCGTGGGGTGGGCAGGGGCACTCATAAATCGCTTGTCGTGAAATGGGCAAACGCTTTGAAAGAATCTCCAAAAAACAAACATTCACCGAAGCCGAATGCAGCCTCTCGCAGCAATGCTAGCTGGTCCACTGATGCCGATGGGTTCCTGGAAGCCTGTACTAAAAGGGGCCCACCCTCCAGAAGATAATTCCGGTTTTTTGGTTCCCCCTCATATTTAATGAAACCCTGTAGGCTATGAGTCTCTCGAAGACAGGGATTCTATCCTTCTATTTCCTCAGATTTTATTATTGACAGTTAAAAACATAGAAAAAAGTTGAAAGACTAGTACAACAGACACTTGCAAACCCTCCGCCTAGATCCAACCATTTTTCATACTTTGCCCTATCTGCTTCATCAACCAACGTACACAGATCGATAGATTTTTCTTTCCTAGCCCTTTGAATGTGAGTTGCAGGCAGCATGACATTTCTCACTTAAGTATTTCAACCAGGGTGTATCTCCTAAGAATACAGATGTTCTCCTGCCAAACCATGATCACACCAAAAACATGAAGAATGATGATTCTCCAATATGTTCACCCAGGCCATATTCACATTGAACCGATTGTCCCAGGACTGTCTTTGAGAGCTCTTTTGGCTTCTGGACCAGGATTCAGTCAACGTTGGCACTGGGTTGCTGGATGTTTGGTCTCTTGATATCTAGAACAGTCTCTCTTTTCTTTCTTTTTGGAGGCTAGCTTCCCAAGGAGCCAGCCCCGTGTCATGCAGAAGGAGGGGCCGTGTCTTGTCACCCCTGTGTTTTCCGTGCACTTTGGGGGAAGTGCCCCCCCCCCCCCCCCCGAGCTCCGTCTGTCTCCTGGCTGCCACGCCCCACAGAGGTGTCAATGCTGGCCTGGAGTACCGTTCCCACCCACTGTGCTTTCACGCCCACGGCAAAGTGGGATGATGGGCCGCACACTCGTTCCTTGGGAGGTTGAAGCTGATTTACTGAACTTTCCAATTCTCAAATCAATACCCATAATAATGCCCGGCAGCAATAAAATCCCGCTCCAGGTACTTTGCCAAGCGGTTGATATTTACGCAGAGCAGGTTTCCCTTGACGGCTTCAAATAGCTTAATAAGTCTTGCCACAGGCAATCTACCCCCCAGCTGGCCAGCACGGAGGCCAGGAAGCCCTGCCTTGCCTGCCAGGGCTCCGATCCCCGGCTTCGGTGCCTGGCAGGCCTGGGTTGGGGCCCAGGAAGCCAGTCATTAAGCCTGTCTCCAACCTTCCCATTTGTAAAACGAGGAATGTAAGAATAAGAAGACCTCCTTGCCTTCGATGGAATGTTTACTACGCTAGCCAGGCCCCTCCCCTACGGGGCAGCTGTCTGGCCATGGTGGGCTGGGGCCAGGGACAGACAGCTGGGTAACTGGGTTGAGGGACAGGGGCAGAGGTTGCTGTCAGTCAGATTCTCTCTCTCTCTCTCTCTCTCTCCATAAGAGGTTATTGGTTAGCAGGGAGCCTTGGGTCAGAGACTTTGTGTTGGGGCCATGGAGGTAATGCAAGCTGACCAGACAAGGCCTGGGGAGCAGCAGATGAGGGGAACCCCCCAGCAGAAGTGGGGCTGGAGGCCGCAACGCTCCTGAAACACCACCTTTGTGGAGTTCTGGGTTTCTCAAGGGATGGCCACGTGCCCTCGGAGAGCCTCACACTTCTCAGGAGGCCCCCCTAGCGCCTGGCTGGTGAGAGAAGGTGACCTCCCTGTTTAACCCGCCAACACCCTGGCCGGAAAGGTTGTTGTGACTCAGTGCCTTTGCAGGGCTCAGCACAGGGTTGGCAAGCACCAGGGCAGAGGGGACTAATCCCTCTCCATCCCCTCGTGGCCTGCCTAGAAGCGGGGGTGAGCTTTACACACTAGGAAGGACCGGAAGGCGACCAGCAGGCCATCGGGACATCCGGCTCTTTTGTGTTCTCTTGTGTCTGGCTGCAGTTTCCTCATGAGGGTTGACTGTCCTTTCTGCTGCCTTGTCTTCCCATTCAGCAGCCCCGATGACTGGTGTTAGGTACAGAAGGAAGAAGGCCAGAAGCCGACACCTCCCAGCTTGCCCCTCAGGGCGACTTGGAGCTGGGCGGCAAGGACGCTCGTGGAGCCCAGCAGGACCTGGAGGCACACAGGCGGCTGGGGCCTTACTAGCCCTCCTGCGGAAAGAATGAGGGAGTCTGGCAGGAGGCGAGTGCGGCCTCCGGCAACAGGGGAGGCAGTGGACAGAACTTACAGTCCGGGGGACCGGAGACTGGTTTGTGCTGGGGAGCAGGAGTCTCCCAGAAAGTTGATGTTTCTAGAAGGCCGGGAAGGGGTGCCTGCTTTCATCTGGATCTCTCAGCAGTAAAGGCTGAGATGGTAAGCGGGGCCTCTCAGGACCGAGGGCAGGTGATGGGAGAGGCCCACTCTCAGGACAGGCAGTGGAAGGTGCATGGGATATGAGAAATTTATAAACAATAATAAAACAGACTAATAGTTGGTCTGCTTTTCATTGCCAAGCTGCACCAGCCATTCTAAACACTGTCGGGGGTAAGAATTTCCTCTGCGAAAAGAAATCTTCTGTTGGTTTAAATTCTAAAGAATTGCTGTGGTTGAGTTTCCATAAGACACATGCAAGCTTCGGAGGAGCACACTTTTATCACTTGTGCTTCAATAAACATCGGATTCTGCACGGCATACAGTTTGAGGGCTCCTGGTTACACAATCAGCCTCTGACACGGGTGGATCCACGGGTTGCAAGAGCACGTTCACAGGATTCAGACTCACCCGACCTCCTTTCAAGCACAATTCACGTGTCCAGGGGCCGTGGCAGCACGTGTCTCAAGCACAGTCGTGGCAAAGACAAAGACGCAGAGCAACGTGGGGCGCTAATTTATATTAAGAACCGAGCGCAGCGGGCAGGGTAGACTGCTGAGTGTCATGTCTCCGTTTGGTGGGCGCAGGTTTCGGTGCATACACGAACTGTTTGGCAGCGTCTGAATAATGCCTTTAAAATAGAAATGTAAATTTTTAAATGTTAGTTGGCTATTTTAGAACGCCATAATAAGCCAATAAAATAAAACACTACCTCACTGTATGATTCAGTAAGTGTCTAAATTGCACACTTTGCAGATGTTTGGATTTTATTAAAGTTTGCTTATTAGTTATGAGACAATTAGTTACACAGAATTAGCATTACCTCAGCCTGGAACCAAAGGATTAAAGTTCAAATTGTTGAGTAGATATAAAAAGTATTGAATATGCAATTGAGTTTTTTTTTTTTTTGGTAAATACTGTAATTTTTGTTTTCTTTCCCTTTCTTTTCATTTTTTCTTTATTTTGTTTACCTGAATTTCATATGTAATTAACTTATATATAAATATAAAATAATAAACATATAATTAATGTCACATAATATGCCATATATTATGTAATATGTGAAGTAACATAAATATTCTATGTATAGTTATATAATCATAGTTGAACATTATATGTATGCTTTTCTCTTTTTCTATTTTTTTTTTTTTTTAGAAAGCAGGATTTACTAAGAGGACAGAAAAGCTCTCACAGTGGGAGAGGACCCAAAGGGGTTGCCCTGTTTTTTTCATTGAGGGTATTTCTTTTCTGGCTATTTATATTTTTCCATGAATACTACTGAACTTGAATATATTGTTGTTTAGGGCAGCTGTCACCAACTTTTTTGGCAGCAGGGACTGGTTTCACGGATTACAATTTTTCCACACGGGTGGGGAGTGGTCAGGTGTCAGATTCTCGTAAGGAGCAGGCAAGCCGATCCCTCGCATGTGCAGTTCACAGTAGGGTTCTCATTCCTACGAGAATCTAATGCCGCCGCTGATCTGACAGGAGTAAAGGCTCTGCTCATCTTTGTTCACCTCCTGATATGCATCCCAGTTCCTAACAGGCCACCGACTGGTACCAGTCCATGACTCGGGGGTTGGGGACCCTGATTTAGGGGAAGGAGTGTTATACGTGACCTGCCTGGTGGCTGACTCACTCACTCCACCACGCTGAGGTTTTGGAAAGTCAGTCAAGCCATGCTCACTGCAGGTCCTCGGGCAAACCAAGGGACCCTTCTGTGTCGCAGTTTCTCTGAGAGTGTCGAGAACCTCGCTCACAGGGATACGGGGAGCCCCCCAGCGATCAGTCTCCAAGCCTGAGTTGGCTGAGGTATAAGAAAAAGGAACCCAGGCCCTGCTGGGAGGGCTGCAGTGCCGAGAGTAAGGCAGATCTGGTTTCTCCACTCTCTACCCAGGCGACCTTGGGAAAATATTTATTCTTTGTGAGTCTCAGTTTTCTCAGTTGTAGGAGGAGACCATAATAACTCCCTTTGAAGTTCGTGGCGAGGGTTAAATGGAATAACACATCCAAGGGCCCAGCCCAACCCAGCCCTAGGTCCGTGGCTGGCGTATAGTCAAGAGAAGTTGGTTTCTGTAGTCACACACTTTGAGGGGAAGCAGACCTTCGAGGTGTGACAGGAGGTTTAATAGCAGAAGGGATATGACTTCCTGGGAGGAGAAGCCAGGACGGCCAAGGAAGACAACTCAGCTCCTTCCACATGCTGGACCTCCCTAACTTCCCAGACTCACCTCCCACTCGCTGACCCTCCAGGGAGCACACTCCAGAGCTGGCTGTCCATCAGAATCGCCTGGGAAGACTTTGAGGAACTCAGATTCCTGGGCTCCATCCCTAGAGAAGCTGATTCCATTGGTACCTGTTGGGACCTGAGTCATGTTTTTTTCTGTTGAAGTAAAATCCACACAACACACAACGACCTGTTTTAAAGTGCACGTTAAGCCCCCCACCTACGAACCTTCAAGTTGTGAGCGTTCAAAGATGCAAACGTGTGTTCACATAACCAATCATGTAAGGTAGTTCACACGACTGGCATACGTTGTCATGTGCTGTACTGGAAGATTTAAAATGTTTTATCATTTTTTGATGTATTGATTTGTGTGAAAAGCATTCTAAACCTATCACAGTACAGTGCTATATAATCAGTTGTGTTAGTTGGGTACCTAGACTAACATTGTTGGACTTATGAACAAATTGGATTTAGGAATATGCTCTCGGAAGGGAACTCATTTACATGAAAGGGATTTACTATACTTTCACAATGTTGCGCAACTATCGCTTCTACCTGGCTTCAAAATATTTCCATCACCTAAAGGGGAAACAGTGACCATTAAGCAGTCACGCTGTCTCTTCTCCCCCTAGTCCCAGGCAACCACTAATATGCTTTCTATCTCCGTGGGTTTGTCTAACCTGAACATTTTATATAAATGAATCCATACATTATGACGCTTTTTGTGTCTGGCTTTTTTTGATGAGCATACAGTTTCAAAGACCATCCATGTTGTAGCTGGTATCGGTATTTCATTTTTTCTCATGGCAAAATACTGTTCTTTTGTATGGCTATACTAGCTTGCTTTACACATTCATCAGCTGATGGAAATTTGGGTTGTTTTGGCTGCTGTGAAGAGCGCTGCATGAATGTTCATGTATGAGCTTTTGTTCGAGTGCCTGCTGTTGTTTCTTTTGTGTATGGACCTAAGAGTGAAGTTGGTTAATTTCACCGGGTTAATACCATAACTCTCCGGTCAACTTTTTGAAGAATAGACAACCTGTTTCCCACAGCGGTTGCCCGATTCTCCATTCCCACTAGCAATGCCTGAAGGTTCCAGTTCTCCATGTCCTCACCAACACTTGTTATTGTCCGTCTTTTTTATTCTAGTTGTCCTCGTGGGCGTGAAGCGGTGTCTTCCTGTGGTTCTAATTTACATTTCCCTAATGAGTAATGGCAGAAAGTATTTTTTCATGTGCTTGATGGCCCCATTTATGTATCTTCTTCGGGGAAATGTCTATGCCAGTCATTTGCCCATTCAAAAAATTAGATCGCAGCTGGGCTCGGTGGCTCAGCCTGTAATCCTGTGCCGTTGAGAGGCTGAGGTGAGTGGATTGCCCAAGCCCGCGGGTTCGAGGCCCGCCTGGGCAGGCGAGACCTCATCTCTACAATAAATCAAAAATGAGCCGGGCGTGGTAGAGCGCGCCTGTAGTTCCAGCTACTCGGAAGGCTGAGGCGGAAGGATCGCCGGAGCCCAGTGGGTTGAGGCTGTGGTGGCTGGGAGCGGCCACTGCATTTTTATTCCAGTCTGAATGATGGAGTGAAACTCCAACTCAAAAAAAAAAAAATGAGATTGCCTGCCTTCTTAAAATGCACATATAACAAAGGTTTTGCATCTCAATACACATTTAAACAAATTTTCAGATCCAGGGATTACACAGGCACCTTCATTACACGGACATATTGGGGATTGGGTCTCAGGTGGCCCATTCTTCAGATAGCGAGCATTGTGCCCCAGAGGTAGTTTCTGAACCCTAACCCCCTCCCCACATGGATATCCCCAGTGTCTATAATTTCTATCTTTGTGATCAGTTAGCTCCCACATCTGAGTGAGAACATGCATTTAGGTTGATTCCACATCTTTGCAATTGCAAATTGTGCTGCAGTGAACATGTGGGTGCAGGTGTCTTTTTTTTTGAGCGGTATGACCTCTTCATATGGTCTAGATAATAGAACCTTAGCAGATATATGACTTGCACATATTTTCTCTCATTCTGTGGGTTGTCTTGTCACTTTCTTAATAGTGTTCTTTGAGCCGGGCTCGGTGGCTCACCTGTCATCCCGCGCCTTTGGGAGGCTGAGGCGAGTGGATCGCCTGAGCCCGCGGTTCGAGGCCCGCCTGGGCGGCGAGACCTCATCTCTACAATAAATCAAAAAATCAGCCGGGCGAGGCAGCACGCACCTGTAGTTCCGGCTGCTTGGAAGGCTGAGGCGGAAGGATCGCCGGAGCCCAGCAGGTCGAGGCTGCGGTGGCCGGGAGCGGCCACTGCACTCCAGTCTGGGCGACCGAGTGAGACTCCAACTAAAAAAAAAAAAAAAATAGTATTCTTTGAAGCACAAACATTTTTAATTTTGATGAAGTTCGTTTTACTTTTTTTTTTCCTTCGGATGTGTGTGCTTTATGTGTCATACCTAAGAATTCAGTACCAAATCCAAGGTCATAAAGATTTATCCCTATGTTTTATTCTAAGGGTTTTATAGTTTTTGCTCTTCCATTTAGGTCTTTGATTCCTCAAGAATTATTTTGTGTCTGGTGTGAGGCAAGGGCCCAACTTCATTCTTTTGTATGTGTATATCCACTCGTCCCAGCACCATTTGCTGAAGACACTATTTTTTCTCCATTTGATTTCCTTATCATTCTTGTTGCAAATGTGCTTCTTTCAGCACTCTCAGTTTTGTTCCATATATGTTTGCCCCTATGCCAATACAATGTTGCTGCGATGACTGTAGCTTTGTAATAAGTTTTGAGATAGGAAAATGTAAGTCCTTGATCTAGCTTTTCTTTTTTAAAATTGCTTTGGCTATTTGAAGATTCTCTTGCAATTCCAGATGAGTCATAAGATTAGCTTTTCTATTGCTTCCCACTTTTATTTATGATTTTAGTAATTTGAGTCTTCTCTCTTTTTCTCTTGGTCAGTCAAATGAAAGATTTAAAAATTCTGTTGATCTATTCAAAGAACTAACTATTGGCTTCCTTAATTCTCTCCATTGTTTTACTATTTTCTATTTCATTTGTCACAAACATTTATTGTTTCCTTCTTTCTGCTAGCTCTGACTTTAGCTTGTCTTCTTGCTATATTTTCTTAAGGTGTAAAATTAGGTTATTGATTTGGGATTTTTTTCTTTCTAAGTATATGCATTTACAGTTACAAATGTCCCTCCTATCACTGATTTCACTGCATCTGATAGACTTTGGCATGTTGTTTTTTCTTTTTATTTTACAGATGTGGAGTACAATTCAAGATCATGCATACAAGTAGTCATCATACAGGTAAAGTTTGGGCCTCCCTTCGGACCCCACTTCGCCTGGTTTGAGATCAGGTGCCCTTATTGATATTATGTGCCCCCCTGTCCCGACAATTTCCAGCTACTGCCAATCTCTTTCTTACAGTATTATGGTAAATGTTCAGGGTCTGCTTATAAATGAGAACATATAGGATTCAGTTCTTTGTTTCTGTGATAAATCACTGAGTATGATAGACTCTAAATCCATCCAAGTAGCTGAGAAGTCCATAATTTTGTTCTTCCTTATGGCTGTGTAATATTTCCTCGTGTATATGTACCACATTTTTTTAAATCCAGTCCAGTTTTATGAGCAGCACAGTTGGTTCCATGTTTTTGCTATTGTAAATAGTGCTGCAACAAATGTGCTCATGCAGGTATCTTTTTTTGTAGAGTGATTTAAATTCCTCCAGATATATTCCCAGAAGGGGGATCGCTGGGTTGTATAGAAGGTCAATTTCTAGTTTTTTGAGGAATTGTCACACTGTTTTCCATAGAGGGTGAACTAGTTTGCATTCCCACCAATAGTGTAGATGCATTCCCTTTTCTCTGCATCCTCGCCAGCATCTGTTGTTTCATTAATGATGGGCATTCTTGCTGGAGTTAGGTGGTATCTAAATGTGGTTTTGATCTGCATTTCTCTGATGGTCTTCTCTCTTTTGTATGTGTATATCCACTCGTCCCAGCACCATTTAGTGAGGCTGAGCATTTTTTCATGTGTCTATTGGCTGCTTGTGTGTCTTCTTTTGAGAAGTGTCTATTCATATTTTTTGCCCACTTTTCTAATGAGGCTGTTTTTTTCCCCCCTTTCAGCATGTTTGAGTTCCTTGTAGATCCTGGATGTTAGTCCTTTGTCAGATATGCTGTTGGCAAATATTTTTTTTCTTGTTCAGTGGGCAGTCTCCCTGCTCTCTTGATAGCTTCTTTTGCTTTGCAGAAGCTTTTCAGTTTGATGAAGTCCCACTTGTCAATATTATCTCTTGTGGCATGGGTTTTGGGGGTTTTGATCAGGAATTGGTTGCCTATTCTGACTTCTGTAAGGGTATCTCCTGCATTTTCTAAGATTCTTAATGTTTGAGGTTTTACATTTAGGTTTTTGATCTATTTGGAGTTTATTTTTGTGTATGGTGATAGGTAGGGGTCCTGTTTCAATCTCCAGCATGTGGTCAGCCAGTTTCCCCAGAACCATTGACTAAATAGGTTCTCCTCTCCCCAGTGGTTGTTGTTGGGGGCTTTGTCGAAGATGAGTAGGTGGAGAGATCAAGGTGTTCTTCCAGAATCTATATCCCGTTCCTTGGTCTATACGGTTTTTGTACCAATACTGGTTGTTATGATTATTGTAGCTTTATAATAAAGTTTAAAGTCTGGGAGTGTGATACCTTTGTTTCTTTTGCTGAGGATTGTTTTGGCTCTTCATGGTAATTTATGTTTCCATATGAATTTCTGTATTGTCGTTTCCAGGTCTGAGAAGAATGATGCTAGTAATTTAATGGATATTGCGTTGAATCTATAGATTGCCTTTGGTAGGATGGACATCTTAACAATGTTGATTCTTCCAATCTGTGAGTATGGAATGTTTTTCCACTTGCTTGTGTCATCTTTGACTTCTTTGAGCAGTGTTTTGTAGTTTTCGGTGTAAAATTAGGTTAGGAAGATGCTGAAGTATTTCATTGTTTTTTTGTGGCTATTGTGAATGGGATTGTGCTTTTAATTTTGTTCTCTGTTTGTTGTTGGTGTATAAGAATGTGACTGTCTTCTGCACGTTTATTTTATACCCTGAGACTTTGCCAAAGTTCTTTACCAATGCAAGGGTTTTTTTTTTGACAGATTCACTTGGATTTTTGAGGTATGCGATCATATCATTGGCAAAGAGGGATAACTTGACTTCTCTTTTCCTACTTGAATACTCCTGATTTCCTTCTCTTGTCTGATTGCTCTAGCTAGGACTTCCAATGCTATGTTGAACAGGAGAGGGGACAGCGCCTCTTGTTCTGGTTTTCAGGGGAAATGCTTCCAATTTCTGTCTGTTTAGCAATACGTTGGTTGGGAGTTTATCAGAGATGGCTCTTACTAGTTAGAGGTATGTTCCCTCTATACCTAGGTGTTCGAGGGTTTTTATCAAGAAGGGATGCTGGGTTTTATCAAAATCCTTTTCCACATCTAATGATATAATCATGTGGTTCTTGTTTTTACATCTGTTGATGTATTTAATTGCATTTATGATCTTGTGGATGTTGAACCAGCCCTGCATCCTGGGTATGAAGCTTACTTGGTCATGGTGGATGATTTTTGAGATGTCGTTGGATCCGATTTGCTAGACTCTTGTTGAGAATTTTTGCATCTATGTTCATCAGAAATACTGGCCTATAATTATCTTTCTTTGTTAGATCTTTACCTGATTTAAGTATCAGTGTGATGTTAGCTTCATAAAATGATTTGGGGAGCGTTCTTTCTCGATTGCCTGGAATTCCTCCCTCCCTCCCTCCCTTCCTTCCTTCCTTTTTATTTGTACAAATAGCACAGGAGGACACCAGCCCCACACAGACAGCAGCCTAGGGGTCACACTAGTCCTTCTGTCCTCACGTTGGCAGACAGAGGTCTCTACTCTGGAGCCTTTGTGGGGGCCTGGGCACCTGAGTAGCAGCTGGAAATGAAGCTGGAGCCATGGCCTGGGGCTTAACTTGACCCTTGGCCTTTGGGTGGCAGAGCCTGTGGCCCTCGGCAATGCTTTACAAGCTTGGGGTGGGCAATGTAGGCAGGTGGATATAGCTTGCGGCAAGGAACCTTTGAGATCTTGGGCTTAAACTCCTTGGGCTTTACGAGGGCCTTGATAGCCTCAGCAAGTGCACTCGTGGCCTTGGCACTGTTGACCTGCATCTTCTTCAGGCCCTGCTTGTTGTGCTTCTTGGCAAAGCGCATGTTCCTCAGGAACTTGGGGTTCACCCCCGGAAGAGACTCGAATCTTTGTGATCGGGGTTTCTTAATGCCATTTCTGTGCCATTTCCAGGGCTGGTTGTGTGTGGAGTGGTTCTTGGATTTGACAATGTCTATACTGAAACCAGCGGCTCCTGAAGTGCCTGGGACCTCTAGAAGCGCTGGGATACTTTCAATAGGATTGGGATTAGCTCCTCCTTGTATGTTTTGTAGAATTCCACTGGAAATCTGTCTGGTCCGGGGCTTTTTTTTTTTTTGTAGATGGTTTTCTTATGACAGAGTCAATTTCCTGGGCTGTTATTCTAGTTAGGATCTCAATTTCTTCTTGTTTCAAACTTGGGAGGTTTTATGATGTCAGAAAATCCTCCATTTGTGCTTTTTCTTGGTAATTCTTGCTAGGGGTTCATCAGTCTTGCTTATCCTTTCAAAGAACTAGCTTTTTTGTTTTGTATTGCTTTTCTATGGTGTTTCTGTCTTCTATGCCCCATATTTGGGCTTTTACTTTGATGAACTGGATTCTTCTACTGAAGTTAGAGTTTTGGTGGTCTTGCCTTTCCAGCTCCCTTAGGTGATTTGCTAGGCTGTTAACTTCTTCTCTTTCTATTTTCTTGATGTATGTTCATCGAGATATAAATGCCCATCTGATTTCATGGCATCCCAGAGGTTTAGTAAGGTGTTTCTTCATTTTCATTTGTTTCCAGGAATCTTTTAATTTCTGTTTTGATTTCTGTGCTGACCCAGGAGTCGTTCAGCTTCATGCTGTTTAGTGTCCATATGTTTGTGGGTTTGGGGGCAATTTTTTTGGTGGTGATATTTATTTTTATTCCACTGTGGTCTGAGAAGGTGCATGGTCATATTTCACTCTTGTGAAATTTGTTTATACGTGATTTGTGGTCAAGATGTGGTTGATCTTGAAATACATTCCATGTGGTGATGAGTAGAATGTGTAATCTGTGGTTGTTGGGTGGAGTGTTCTGTAGGTATTTACTAAGTCAAGTTGAGGTTCTAGATCTCTTTGTTGATTTTTTTTGCCTCGATGATATATCTAGGGTTGTTAGTGGGATATTTAAGTCTCCAGCTATGATAGTTTAGAGTCCGTATCTTTTTTTGGTTTGCTTAGTAGCTGCTTTATAAAAGGTGGTGCTCCTGTGTTAGATGCATATATGTTTAGGATGTATACTTCTTGTTGGTGGACTAAATCTTTTATCATTATGTAGTGTCCGTCCATATCTTTTTAAATTTTTGATAGCTTAAAGGTTGTTTTTTCTGATATTAAGATTGTGACTCCTGCCTTCCTGTGTGATCCATTTGCCTGAAAATTTGTTTTCCATTCTCTAACTTTGAGTCTGTGGGCATCCTTTGTTGTGAGATGAGTTTCCTAGAGATAGTAAATTACTGGGTCATTTTTTAAATCCAGTTTTCCATGCTATGTCTTTTCAGTGATGCATTTAGTTCATTCATGTTCAGGTTGATTATTGAAATGTGAGAGTTCGTCCCTGTGATAACGCTCTTATAAGGGTGTTTTGTTTTTGTTTAGCTTTTGTGTACATATAGGTGTGTGTTTTCATTTTGTGAATATGCTGTGTGCTCTGCTGCTTCGGTGTTTGTTTGTGATTTTGTGAAGTATATGTTCTCCCTTTTGTTTCTTTTTTCTTCTGTGCACAGCACCTTTTTAAGCATCTCCTGCAGAGCTGGTGTTGAAGCAGCTTTTGCCCCAATAACTGTTTCTCTTAGGGATGGATGTCTGGGAAAGATTTTAATTATCTGTCACTGATGAAGCTTAGTTTGGCTGGGTGGAAAGTGCTTGGCTGAAATTGTTTATCTTGGAGACCATTAAAGATTGGAGTCCAATTCCTTCTGACCTGTAGAGTTTTTGCAGATGTCTGCAGCAATTCTGATTGGTTTCCCCTGGTAGGTAGTTTGACCTTTTTCCCTTGCTGCCTTTAGGATTTTTTTCTTTTATACCTACTTTGTGTAGTCAAATTACTATGTGTCTAGGGGTTGGTCTTTTCATAAGATGTCTTTCAGGGGTTCTCTGAATCTCTTGTGCTTGTATAGTCTTCTCTCTGGCCAGATGAGGGGTTTTCTTGAATGACCTCATGGAATGTTTGTTCTAGGGTGTTTTCCGTTTCTCTTTCTATTTTAGTATTCTGATCAGATTAGGTTTGGTTTCTTGATAAAACTGAACATCTCTTGGAGAGTTTCTTCTTACGTTTTTTTTTTTCTTCCATATTTTTAATAGATTGGGTTAATTCTATATTTTGGTCTCCTAGTTCTGAGATTCTTCTGCTTGGTCAATTCTGCTTCCCATGCTTGCCAGTTTGTTATTATTTCTTGGACGGAGTTCTTTATTTCTGTTATTTCTAAATCTGCTTTCTTGAGTTTGTCCAGCTGTGTTGCAATTTCATTTAGTTTTACCCCATGCATTTCTTGATTTTTATTCATTCTATTCAATGATTCTCTGATCTCTGTAAGTACCTTCTAGGCACTGTCGCTCTTGGAGATAGCCATTGCTTGTGCTCCAGTAGCTGTTCTTCCTCACACTGACTCTTTGCTGGGGCTCTGCTGGTTACTAGGGTTCTTCTTTGGGTTTTCTTCATTTGGAGCAGTTTTCTTATCTTTCTTTTTAATTCTGTTTCTCAATGGAAAATGGAGAAGCAGTTACTTCCAACATTTTCTCTACCTTTTGTCCTTCCCTGAACTGGGGCTTCGGGTTTGTTCAATTATGAAGTCGGGCAAGGGGTGGGGCATTGTGCTGTCTCTGTACAACTTTGAGCACTTGCTATGGGATGGGGGGGCTTGCTGCAAGGATTCAGAGCCTATTGGCAGGTCACAATGCTTGCTGTCTGGTGCATGGACCATCTGGGACTCACTCTCTGTCTCTGCATAATATGACCTTACTGTGGGCATGCTTGCATCGTCCCTGAATCTAAGACAGGGTATAAGAAGGAAAAGTGAGGGGAGAAGGAGAGAAAAAAAGGAAAAGAAGAGAAAGGAAAATAAGAAAGAAAAATATAAGAAGAAAGAAAAAAGCACATACGTACAAACAAAACAAAACAAAACAGAGAAAGAACAAAGAAAGAGAAACAGAGAAACAAACAAAGCAACCAAACAAGACAATCAAACCAACCAACACCTCCAGCAGCCTCCTTCTCGGTCAGTTCTGCTGTCGACATCTATTGTCCAGCCGCTGGCTCAGGGTGGCAGGTGGATTGTCTGGGTTTCTGCATCTGCCATTTTCAACCAGGGCTTGGGCACTGGGGGCAATGCTCTTTGAGGTCACAGAGAGCAGACCCAGGGCAATGCAGAGATCAGCACCTGGCCTCCAGATGCAGTTCTATTATTCTGTAGAGGCTGCCCTGGAGTACTTCTCTACAGGCCTTAGAGTGTTTGCTCAGTTTCTCTGCTGACTGCTGTTCCTGCCACTGTTGGGGTCAATAGCTTCCTCCCAGCAGTTACCAGTCTCTGGATCTCAGGACCTGGTGGCAAGGCTCTGGAGCCCAGTTCAAGCTTGAGATGGCCTCTCCCCGCTGCTTCCTAGGGAGTCTGCTTCAGGCTCTCTCCCTGCATTTCCTCCACAGGCCTCGCTGCCAGTGTTCAGCTCGTTCCAGCAAAAGATCCCAACTTGTCTGCCGCCAGGTCTCCCCCAACTTGTCTGCCGCTTGGTCTCCCGCTCTGATTTCACGCGTCTGTGTTTGGTCCAGTGTGGGGGTGGGGCACCTGTCTCTCCAGTGTCGTGCACTTGGAGTATCCTCTCTGGGCAAACAATGATTGATTTCAGAGGAGTGCGGAGATCACTCCTCGGTCTCAGGATGCAGGTTGCTCAGAACTGGGTGAGAGAAAGCAGGTCTATGCCCAGTCTCGGAACCGAGAAATGGTGGCAGTCTGTGTTTTCTCCTCCGGCAAGACTCAGCTCCACATTTCTCTCCCCAGAGCTCTCTCCATGGTCCCTGCTGCCAGTGGTTGGCCAGTTGCTGCAGGTGGTGGTGTGGGCCAGGGCCAGGTGTTGAGAGGTAGCTGATCTCTTCTGCCTTTTCCCGAGAGATACCCCAGGGATGGTGGATACTTCTGCATGCAGCAGGGGCTGAATTCTGGTGGTGGTGTTTTTTTAAAATATTCATTCATCTTAAAGTGTTTTCTGACTTTTCTTGCAATTTCTTTTTTGATTCACTGGTTGTTTTAGAGTATGTTGTTTAATCTCCAAATATGTGTGAACTTTCCATTTCTTTCCTTTATTGATTCCTAGTTTTATTGTGGTCAGCAAAGATTTTTAAAAATATTTTTAATCTAATTGAGACTTGTTTTGTGGTCTTATGGTCTATGGTCCACATATGGTCTATCCTGGAGGATTTCTCGTGTGCATTTAAGAAGAATGTTTATTCTACTGCTGTCAGGTAGTGTTCTTTATACGCATGTTGGATTTAGTCGGCTTATAGTGTTGTTCAAGTTCTCTATTTCTTTAGTGAGCTTATGTCTAGTTATTTTGTCCATTACTGAAAGTGGGCTTAGAAGTCTTCCACTGTTGTTGTAGAACTATGTATATTTCTTCATTCAATTTTGTTGATTTTTGCTTCTGGGCTGTATTATTAGGTACACATATATTTATAACTGTTTTATGGTGATAGTGGATTGGCTATTGTATTAATATATAATCTTCTTCGTCTCATAATACTTTTGTCTTAAAATCTATTTTGTCTATATAAATATAGCCATCCTTGTTCTCTTCTGGTTATTATTTTTATGCACTATCTTTTCTCATCTGTTCATTTTCAACCTACTTGTGTCTTGCAGACAACATAAAATTGGATCATTGAAAAAAATCAATTCTGCCAATCTTTGACTTTTTATTGGAGATTTTAATCCATTTTCATTAAAGTAGTTGTCACTAGGGAAAGACCTATCTCTGCCATTTTGCTTTTTGTTTTCTATGTGTCTTACACCTTTGCTACTCACTTCCTCCATCACTGTCTTGTTTTACGATTAGTTGATTTTCTAGTGGATCATTTTGATTTCTTCTTCGCTTCTTTTTTTTAAGTTCTATTCTTAGTAGTTACTCTGGGGATTACAATTATGATCTTAACTTTATATCAATCCAGTTTTTGTTTTTGGGGTTTTTTTTGAGTCGGAGTCTCACTCTGTCGCCCAGACTGCAGTGCAGCGGCCGCTCCCCGCCAGCGCAGCCTCGACCTGCTGGGCTCCGGCGATCCTTCCGCCTCAGCCTCCCAAGTAGCTGGAACTACAGGCGCGCGCTACCACGCCCAGCTAATTTTTTTGATTTATTGTAGAGATGAGATCTCGCCAAGTTGCCCAGGCGGGTCTCGAACCTGTGGGCTCAGGCAATCCACTCACCTCAGCCTCCCAAAGCGCGGGATGACAGGCTGAGCCACTGAGCCCAGCTTCAATCCAGGTTTAATACCAATTTAGTTTCAACAGTATACAAAAACTCTGATCCTTCACAGCTCTAACCTTCCACCCCATGTTGTTATTTTTACAAATTATATCTTTATACATTGTGTGTCCCCTAACAGAGATATATCATTATTGATTTATGCATTTTTTTCTAAATCACATAGAAAAAAATAAACTACAAGCCAATATTCTAATATTATTAACTTTTATATTTGTCTATATATTTAGCTACCTTTACTGATCCTTTATTTCTTCCTATGGCTTGACTTACTGTCTACTGACTACTAGACAGAAGACTCCTTTTAGCATTTCTTGTAGGGAAGATCAGTTAGTGACAAATTACCTGTTTTTGTTTTAAATCCTATTTAATGTTTTAAGACTACTTTGGCTGGATATAGAATTCTTGGTTGACCATTTTTCTCTCTCAGCATTTTAAAGATGGCATTGTCTGAATTTCATGCTTTCTGATGAAACAACTACAATTAATCTTATTGAAAATTCCTTGTCTATGATGATTCTGTTCTCTCTTTTGTTTCAAGATGATCTCTCTTTTTTTTGTCATTTGACAATTTGCTACAATGTGTTTCAAGTGGGTCTCTTTGAGTTTATTCTATTTGGAGTTTGTTGAGCTTCTTGGATGTGTAAATTCATGTTTTTCATCAGATTTGTGAAGTTTTTGGTTTTTATTTCTTCAAATATTCTTTCTGTCTCTTTCATCTCCCTTTGGAACTTTCATTATCATATGTTTGTAAGACTGATGGTGTTCTACAAGTCTCCTGGCCTATCTTTGTTTATTTTCCTTCATTCTTTTTTCTTTCTACTCCTCAACCTGGATAATCTCATTTAACCTACCTTCAGGTTAGTTTCTTTTGCCTGTTCAAAACTGCTGTTAAACACCTCTAGTAAAATTTTTATTTCAATTATTGTACTTTTCAGGTCCCAAATTTCTACTTGATTCTTTTATTATTTCAATCTCTACCAATATTCTTTATTCAGTGAGTCCCATTCTCCTTATTTCCTTTAGTTCTATCTCTGTGGTTTCCTTTAGCTTTGTGAGTATATTTAATATAATTTATTTAAAAATCTGTCTAGTAAGTCTAGTGTCTGAGCCTCTCATGTACAATTTCTATTAATTTTTTTTTTCTGTAAATACACCATGATTTCTTATTCTTCACATGCCTTATGATTTTTTTGTTGAAAATGGATATTTTGAATATTATAATGTGACAACTCTGGAAACCACACTCCCCCCATACCCAAAGTTTGTAGTTGCTTGTTGCGGGTTGTTGTTGTGCATTTGTTTAGTAACTTTTATAAACTAACTTTTGGAAAATCTGTATTTTCATTATGAGTGGTCACTGAAATTGTGTTCCATTATCTTAGTGGTCAACTAGTGTTTTGATAGTTTCCTTAAATTCCTTGAGTTAAAAAAGAAAAAAGAAAAAAATGGGTAAAGAAAACCTCTTCCAGCCGGGTTCGGTGGCTCAGCCTGTAATCCCATGCTTTGGGAGGCTGAGGTGAGTGAATTGCCTGAGCCCGCGGGTTCGAGACCAGCCTGGGCAACTTGGCGAGACCTCATCTCTACAATAAATTTTTTTTTTTTTTTTTGAGTTGGAGTCTCACTCTGTCGCCCAGACTGGAGTGCAGTGGCCGCTTCCGGCCACCGCAGCCTCTCCTGCTGGGCTCCGGCGATCCTTCCGCCTCCGCCTTCCGAGTAGCCAGAATTACAGGCATGCGCTACCATGCCCGGCTGATTTTTTGATTTATTGTAGAGATGAGGTCTCGCTGCCCAGGCGGGTCTCGAACCCGCGGGCTCAGGCAATCCACTCACCTCAGCCTCCCAAAGGCGCGGGATTACAGGCTGAGCCACCGAGCCCGGCTACAATAAATTTTTTAAAAAATTAGCTGGGCGTGGTAGCGCGCACCTGTAGTTCCAGCTACTCAGAAGGCTGAGGCAGAAGGATCGCCGGAGCCCAGCAGGTCGAGGCTGTGGTGGTCGGGAGCGGCCACTGCACTCCAGTCTGGGCGCCAGAGTGAGACTCCGATTCAAAAAAAAAAAGAAAAAAGAAAAGAAAAACCTCTTCCAGTCTTTGAAGATTGGCTCCATGGTATTGGTTGGCAGCAAAAGTGCACATACCTTCTCATGCACATCTTCCTGAAAAATCTATCACACAAAAACGAGCATTGTTGCCTTGTCAACACTGGTAGGCTCATCAACCTGGATTGCATACCGTGACTCATGAATCCTCTCTAACATTTGTGCTTGATATCCTCTGCTGTTTCACCGAGTCGCCTGGCCATGGTGCTTGCCGAAAGAGGTACCTGTGCCGCCTTTTGAACTGCAGCCTCTCCTAGAAGTTCATGGCAAATGTCTCAGCAGAAGCAGGATCAACTCTTCACCCAGAGTAAAGGGCTTCTTAGCTTTAGCAAGGTGGTTGGGCACCAAGAATGCTGTTCTCGGTGTAGACACATTTGGTGCAGCGATGGCCTTCAATGATTGCTTCTGTTCTTTGTATTCACATTTTTTTCTTTTGAAAAACTCCAAAGGCTTGTCTTTTAATGCAGGGTGCTTGGTCTCCATGTGGCAAAGCAATTTTGAAGGCTTTGCGGCTTCGTTGGATAGCCAGTCACCACATATTATACAAAGCGGACTCGGAGAATGTGAATCACCTGTTGCAATGAACCCGTAATTTAAGTAGGACTCTTACTATTTTCTTTTAAGTACAGCTTTCTTTAACTTGGCAGTCTTAGCATCTTCTGATGTTTCATCATTGCGTCTTTCCCCCTTTTCAAAGAAGCATTCCAATGACATTTGTTTTTTTACTCATTTTGGCTAGGGTTAGCCCGTGGGTTTACCAAAACTGTGACTGAGACACATGCACAGTACAGGAAAGAGGCACGGACAGAAGTGGTAAATAAAATAATGGGTGGGACACGCATGGATTAAAATAAGCGTCAGGCCGGGCTCGGTGGCTCAGTCTGTAATCCCGCGCTTTGGGAGCCCGAGGTGAGTTGATTGCCCGAGCCCGCGGGTTCGAGACTCGCCTGAGCAACTTGGTGAGACCTCATCTCTACAATAAAAATTTAAAAATTAGCTGCCACGCCTGTAGTTCCGGCTACTTGGAAGGCTGAGGCAGAAGGATTGCCGGAACCCAAAAAAAAAAGTGTCAGATTCTGACTTAAAATACAGCTATACAATTGAAGTACATCAACTCACTTGCCACTCACTGATAGGGTTTTGATATGAGTCTGTAAACCATTGATTCATTATGGTCTCTGTGCAGCCAAACCTCTCCGCTCATGTTAATCTGTATTTACAGCCGCTCCCCAGCACTAGCCTCACCGCCTCGGCTCCACCTCAGATCATCAGGCATTCGATTCTCGTAAGAAGCACACAACCTAGACCCCTCGCATGCACAGTTCACAAGAGGGTTCACTTCTCCTAGGAGAAGCTAATGGTGCCGTTAAACTGACAGAAGACGGAGTTCAGGCAGTAATGCGGGTGATGAGAAGCAGCTGTAAATACAGATGAAGCTTTGCTCTCTCGCCCGCCACTCACCTTCTGCTGTGCGGCTCAGTTCCTAACAGGTCACGGACGGGGGCTGGTCTGTGGCCCGGGGGCCGGGGACTCCCGCATGAACCAACTGTCTGGGCACTTCATGGCCGGTCGGGTGGACGGAGAAGATGAACCATCGCAGATGGCTCACGAGTTCTTGCCTTCGTCCATTGTGAATGGTGGTGCTGTTTGATGAGACGAGGAAGACCAGAGGCGGAATTGGTTTGGGGACGAATATGCAGTTGGAGGTGCCAGGGAGACCTCCAAGGGAGGCAGTTCAACAGAAGAGTCGAGAGTTCACCGGGGAGGTGTGCCTTTGAGAGCCAGCAGGGCAGTGATGGCATGAAAGCCCGAGACCGCACAAGCACACCCAAGGAAAGTGTGGAGGAAGGGCTGAGGACGGAGCCTGGGAGCTTCCACCACTCGGAGGAGGTGGGAAGAGGAGGGGCCGGCAGCAAAACCAGAAGAAGCGGCCCCGAGTCAGACCCCTCACCCGCTCTCCTTCTCAGCGCTGAGATGCGTGTGCCGATCCGCTTACCTCGGCAGTCACCTGACTCGAGTTCTTTGCCTCGCTCCGACCATGCAAGTCCGGTGCCCATGGCTGAGATCCTCCTATGTGTCAGGGCCTGGCTCCCTCCTATGTGTCAGGGGATATTGGCTCTCGGCAGGCCCCTTCAGTACCCAGGAGCACAGCTCGCGTATACCAGCTAATTTGACAGCCAGTTGGACCGAGCCCTGATTACGGTGCCAGACACAATTCAGGGAGCCTAGGAATGTGGTCAAAGGAAACCAGTCTAAGTGCTCAGAGTCTAGTGGGGAGACAGACCTAAAACAGGTATTTCACTAAAATGTAGCAAATTCTTTCGTGGGAGACATTATCATTCGTTCTGCTGTGAGCTACCTGGGAAGAAGAAAGGAATCCAAGTTGACTTGGCAGAAACTGATGACTCCTGGTCACCTGCCTCTTCTCCAAAACTTCACCGTCAGCGTGTGATGCAAGAATCAGGGCCATCACGAAATGGGTCATTTGATTTCATTTCATCTTGATAGCCAGCATACTCAAAGGAGGAGTTCTTGTTTTCCAATACTTGTAAGCCTGGCAGACCAAGTTGAGCAGACGCAGACACAGTTACATGTGTGCACACACACAACGCACACACACACTCACACACGCCCTCAGAGGCTGTTTTCTGGCTTCCAAATTTCTTAAGTGTGAGGTCATTTTCCTCCCTGGCCAAATGGCTGTCTGCAGAGTGCCAGGGCGGCCCATAAATCGTCCTGCCCGTAATAGAAAACACAGCCCTTATTGACAGCTCGTAAAGCAGGGCCCGGTGTCACTCCCGCCGAGAGGAGGCAATAAAGGGCACAGGGGAATTACCTCTTGCTCCAGCAGCTGGCGCACCGAGGGGACGCCGGCAGCGGGTCTGATGGCTGCTCCTCCCCACCTTGTAAAGCGTTGCATCTTCACCCAATTCCTCCCGTGCTCCAGAGCGACTTCTTGGGAGAGAGGCAGCACCACGGAAGAGGCACATTGTCCCTGCATCCCCACGTGGCACTGGAGTCACAAATGCCCAGCTACGCGGGATGTGATGTCTGGGGCTGCTGGGCATCTTCCCATGACGTGTGGCCCAGTCGTGTGGATTTCACCCCCTAACTAACTCTTGAATCAACCGTGGCCCCTTTTCCTCCCCACCCCTTCCTGGGCGCCAAACACCCGGTGGCGTTCCCTTGTCCTCCAGCGACAGCCACTCCGAACCGTCTCCATCCTTCGCGGGCCTCTGACCAGTCCTCTCCCAGCAGACCACCTCGGAGAAAGGGAGAAGCGCTCCCTTCTTGCCAGGGCTGAGCCCCCATGCCACCCCAGCCGCCTCTCTCCCCTTTCCTTCCCTCCTCCCTCCCAGCGGGGCACCGTCCGCTCTGCTGCCTAGGGCACCTGCCTGCGCCCCTGTTTGGCCTCCCCCCACGCATTCGGGGTCCTGCCCCTGCCCGCCTTGTCGACGTGGCGTCTCGCTCTCGACGAGATCACCCCAGCAAGTCTCCAGTGTGCTGAAGTCTTCCCCGGGAAAACGAAAACCACAGGCAGAACCTCTCCTGCCGCTGCTCTCTCTTTCTCTTTCCCCCTCCCTGGCAAACTTCTGGAAAGAGTCATCTCCACAGCTGCTCCCACCTCCCACTCCCTGCCGCCCTGCAGCTGGGCTTCTGCCCCACCCCATGCCAACACGGCGCCTGTTCCCGTCACCCACGGGCTCACTCGGCAAGCGTAAGTTGCACCGCGAGTCTGAAGCTCATTTGTGCCGTGGGAAAAAAAACACAGCAGGTCAGGAGATGGGAATGCGGGGTATCCTCATTTCGAGCAGAGTGGGTAGGACAGCCAAGGCCCGAGGAAGACGAGTCACGTGACCCGAAGGCGTGAGTCCTGCGAACATCCCAGGCCGTGGTAGCCGGCAGTGCAAAGGAGTGTCCTGGGAGGACAGTTGGGACAGCAAGGAGGCCCGTGGATGAAGTGAAGTTCGGGGGAGGAAAGGGATGAGGTGGGAGAGACAGGAACACAGTGTCAGTGCTAAGCGGGGGAGTGATGTCACTTGAAAGACCGTTTCTCCCAGAGACTGGGAAGAGGCTGTCGGAGCCCAGGGTGGGAGGTGGACCAGTAAGGAGGCGTGGGATGACATGGGGTGCAACGGTGGGACAGGGGGCTGGGGCCGGCAGACCTGGAGGGGCGAGGGGAGCCCTGACCTGGTTGGCTTCTGGCGGGAACGTTCCCGCCGGGGCAAATCCCACCGCAGGGCTTTACCAGTCCCCGAGCCGATCTCTCAGCGGGCTCCCGGCCACCCCAGAGGCCCAGCCTTATGGTGGAACTCTGGAGAACAGATTCCGAGATTCTCTGAGGTTAGAGCCCAGAGGATTTCCAGGCAGACCGGAGCTCCTGGCAGAAGGCTGACTCCAAGACTGCTCGATCTCACGGTGGTGAGGGCCACGGCCGCTGTCACCAGCCCCCCGTAAAGGCGCTCCCCGGGGCTTGGGGCCTACTCTCTTCGGTTCTCTTCCTTCACGGTTCCTTCTGGGGCTCCCGGCAGCCTCACCCTGCCAGTCCCGGCCCTGGGTGGTCGGCGTTCCTGAGACCCCCGAGCTTCTCTGAGGCTCCACCTTGCGCCAGGTGCATCCCCCGCAGCGCCCAGGGTCCCCCGTAGGCCACGACTCACAGGCTGGCCCCGTGGCCCAGATCTCCTCCGAACTCGCTCCAGACCCACAAGCCCTTGTGCCTTTCCTCTCGGGTATCGCAGAAGCACGTTGGACGCAACACATCCACCTCCGGACTCATGGTGTCCCGCACCATCCCGCCCCAACTGTCCCCAGCCCCTCCAGCCCCGTCACCCTGGCTTTCGTCCGGCACGCCCCGTCTTGGGGTCAGGCGAGTCAGGGGTGCGGGAGCGCTCCCCACGGGGACTCCTCACCCAGTCCTGTCGATTTCACCCCCTAGGTGGCTCTTGCACCCACCGCGACCCCACTTCCTCCCCATCCCTGCCGGGGTGCCACATGCCAGGTGGTGCTCCCTTGTCATCCTGCCAAGCCCCCTCCCTCTTGCAGCCCGCCAGACTTGCCAGCGTGCGCGTCTTGTCGCGTCATCCCCTTGCGAGGACCTCTCGGATGCCTTCTCCTGCTCGCAGGGAGAGGCGAAGCTCACACTGGCCTGCAAGGCCTTGCACGCCTGGCACTCTTCCTCGCCCGTAGGCCTCTTGCCCTCGGCCGGCCACATCTGCTCTCCTTCGCCACTCGCGTGCCCAGCGCTCCTTCCCCCAGACCCCAGAGCTTTTACACATGCTCTTCCCTTTGCCCGGAATACCCACCCTCCTGCCCTTTTTGGGTGGTCATCTCTCAGACCGAGGCTCGGTCCCCACTTTCCCCGAAATTTTCCCCAAACCCCTGGCTTGGCCACGTCTGTGACGCTATCTCGTAGCCCCACGGACCTCACGGTCCAAGCGCTGCGGCTCTCCTTCTGTGTGCCCAGTTGTTTGCGTCGTGCCGGCCTCTCCCATTGCCGGCAAGCCTCATGCTTCTTACCACCTCTCACCACATGAGGCGAGGGTCCTGCCCAAGTCTGAAGCCCCAACTGCTGCTTCCTGGCAATGTGACCCTGGACCGGGCAACCCACTTAGAGAAAATCTAGCTCTTGCCTGCCTGACGGGGTGGTGGACACCACAGAACCCCATTCAGGTGGCACGGCCTGTCACAGCGCCCACCGCCGAAGAAACGCCACGTGTGGGAGACAGGCCTTGGTCCGAGCTCTTCCCCTCACCTGGCGCCCGTGCCCTGGCCTCAGTCTCCCTCCGGGTAGGGCGGAGCGCCACCCAGCCCCTGTGACTTCGGGGTGACTCGGCCGGGCCATGTCACAGGCTTTGGCCACCAGAAGGGGATGGCAGTGGCAGCGCCTCTGTTGTGAGCCCGGGCCTCACGGGGCCTTGCAAATCCCCACGAGTCCTCTTGAGCTTCTGCCATGCCCACGAGTAGCCTCCTCCCTGGGTCCCCGCTGCTCCCGCAGCCTGGGCCACCGAGCCACGCCTGCCACAGACCTGCTCGTCCCTGGCCAGCCAGCAGGCCGGCGAGAACAGACGACTGCTGTTTTAAGCCTGTGTGCTTGGGCGTGGCTCGCCTCTGGCATTTTTGTGGCAATAGAAAGCCCGCCCAATCAATGGATGCACGTGGCACCATGCCACTGACAGGGTACACACTTAGCGTAGCTCCCTCTTCACAGCAGCTGCGGTGGGTCCACGGGCTGACCCTCGGCCGTCGTGCCAGGTCTTCAGAGCTGTCTTCCTCTGCGCCAGGTGCCACAGAGGCTCAAGCAGGGATGTGGGGACACAGTGATGGGTGGACAGACGATAGGTAGACAGACAGACAGACAGACAGATAGACAGAGAGAGAGAGAGAGAGAGATGTTAGATGATAGATGACTGTTAGGCAAACAGATAATAGATTGTGTTATAGATGACGTAAGACCATTAGATGATAGATGGCAGATTGACAGATAGGCTGATAGTTGAAAAACAGGTGATAGATTGATAGCGACAGGTAATTGATAGATTGATAGATAACAGATGATAGAAGACACAGCTAGATGATAGGTGATGGATTGATAGATGATGGCACACATCGACAGATCAATAGGTGATAGGTAGGCAGGCAGACAGATGCAGAAACGGATCCATGACAGAGGTCTGGCTTTGTACTTGGGGAGTTGGCCCAGCCGTCCCTGGAAAAGGTGCTAGTTCTGTGTCTGATGCTGGAACTTGAATCCCACAGCAGGCAGGGTGTCAGGAAGGGAAGATACCCATAGAGTCGGAGAGCAAGGACAGGCAGGAGCCCACAGGACGGGCTGAAACCCATCCATGCTAGTTGCCTCTGGCCTCGGTGGCCAGAGGGCCTTTCCAGCGCCAGGCCCCCTCCCCAGGGGACTAAGCTCACAGCCTGGCCCAGAGGCGGGGGAACGCAGAAGGCGGACCGGGCGAGGTGGAGTGGCTCAGCCCAGGTGACTGTCTGCCAGTGATGGGTGAGCCCACAGGTAACTGATAACACAAGTGGGGAATGAATGCTTGCGGTGTCCCTCCCGCCCCCGCAAGAATCTTCTCCTGACCCAACCTGACAGAAGCACCCAGGCACAGGGATTCTGGGCAGTGCGGCGAAGCAAAGCCCCCGTGCCTCTGAAGTACTCTCACACCAAGTGTTCGGACCAGAGTCACTGATGAAATCCATTCCTAGGACGGGCCTGAAGGTTGTCTTTTCCAGGGGCATTTCTGTCTCGAGTCTGTTAGGGGAGTTTTTCTGTGGTGGTGACATCTCCTGGCATGGAGAAGAAGGAGGCGACGCTAGCTGAACACTCACCAGGAGGAAGGTGTTTTACACATTTGGTCCCTGTCACCCTAGGACTGCTTTTGGGGGTGGGCAATTGATCAAGCCTATGTAATGGATGGTGACGTCAGGGCTCATGGCTTCTTACCCCTTCTCGCAGGCTGGACCTGCAGCTCCGAAGGGAAGTGAAGGTGTTTCTTCCCCAGGCAGAGAACGGCAGATACAAGGCAGATGCCTGAGTGGTTGCTTCTAATTGTGCTTGAATCGATACTGCCTTGGTGGCTCATGATGGTGACTGCTTTTCATGTTTATTTGCCATCTGTATATCCTCTATAGTGCCACATCAGTTCAAGTCTGTTGTCCATTTTTAAATTGGATTGTTTGTACTGTTAATTTTGAGGGTTCTTCATACATTTGGGATGGATACAAGTCCTTCACAAGATAGTTGATGAAAAGATATTTTCTCTCAGTCTGTAGTATGTCTTTTCACTCTCTCAACACTGTCTTTTGTAGAAAATGTATTTTTAATTTTTATGAAGTTCCATTCCTTGAATTTTTCTTTTACCTGTCTTTTTTTGGGGGGTATGTCATGTATAAGAACTTTTTGTCTAACCCCAGGGCATAGAGATTTTTCTCTGCTATGTTTTCTTCTAAAAATGCTATGGTTTTATATATATATATATATATATATACATATATATATATATTTTTTTTTTTTTTTTTTTTGAGTTGGAGTCTCACTCGGTCGCCCAGACTGCAGTGCAGTGGCCAGCCACTGCAGCCTCGACCCGCTGGGCTCTGGTGATCCTTCCGCCTCAGACTTCCGAGTAGCCGGAATTACAGGCATGCGCTACCATGCCTGGCTGATTTTTTTATTTATTGTAGAGAAGAGGTCTCGCTGCCCAGGCGGATCTCGAACCCGTGGGCTCAGGCAATCCACTCACCTCAGCCTCCCAAAGGCGCGGGATGACAGGCTGAGCCACTGAGCCCGGTTGGTTTTATATTTTACATTAGACCTATGGTCTTTCCTGAGATCATTTCAGTGTGAGGTTTACTTTCGGTCAAGGTTCATTTTTCTTCTCTGTGGATATCTGGTTGTTTCTGCATCATATGTTGAAAAGACTATCCTTCCTCCACTGAATTGCCTTTGCACCTTTGTCAAAAATCAACTGGCATTTTGTGTGTCTATTTCTGCATCCTCTGTTCCAGGGGCTGCCAAAATGTTTTCTGGGAGGGTTAAATCGTAAATATTTTAGGCTTTGTGGGCCATGTGGTCTCTGCTTCATACCTTTTATTTTAGGGTTTAAAAAACCCTTTAAAAATGTAAAAGTCCTTCCGAGCCCACCGATCACACAAAAGCAGGCCCCGGCCACATCCGGTCTTTGGGCTGCCATTGGCCAGCCCTGCTCTGCTGTGTCCCATCGAGCCGTGTCTTCCCTGACACCAACGCCACACTGTCGTGACTACGGCAGCTTTTTAGCAGCCCTTAAAGCAGGTGGTGGCACGAGGGCTGCCGCTGCGTTCTCTGTCTTCTAGTGGAGGCTTTTATCCCGTCTTCATTTTATGTCATTATTGATGGGTCTGGATTTAGGTCTGTCGTTCCAGTCTTTGTGCTGTGCTTCTCCCTGCGAATATTCCGGTTCTCCCTCTCCTGCCCTCTTTGGGGTCACTTGAACACTTCTCCGAGTGTTCCACTCGAGGCGTCTATTGGGGTTGGGTACTACCTTCCTGTGCGTCGCTGGCTTGGTCTTTCCCTGATTGCACGAGGGATGGCAGGACCCATACTTGACTTCCCACAGTCTGCGAGTCGACACTTTCCCATGGTTCCATGACCCCAGACGGGCCTTAACCCTCCCCACTCTATGGAATGCTTGTCTTACGGCACCCACATGCATTGGAAACACCATCAGACAGTGTCCTGTTTTTTCCCTTTAACTGTTAACCATGCTTTTTTTTTTGAGTCGGAGTCTCACTCTGTCGCCCAGGCTGGAGTGCAGTGGCCGCTCCCGACCACCGCAGCCTTGACCTGCTGGGCTCTGGTGGTCCTTCTGCCTCAGCCTTCCAGGTAACTGGAAATACAGGCGTGCGCTACCACGCCCGGCTACTTTTTTTTTTTTTTTTGTAGAGATGGGTCTCACCAGTTGCCCGGGCGAGCCTTGAACCCGCGGGCTCAAGCAATCCTCTCGCCTCAGCCTCCCAAAGTGCTGGGATTACAGGCTGAGCCACCGAGCCCGGCCTGTTAACCACATTTTAAGGAACTCAAGAAGGAAGCTCGTCCACATGCTGGCCCAGATTCTGTTTCTGTGGCTCTCCCTCCATCCCTGACGTTCGATCTTGCCCTCTGGTGTCATTTCCCTTCTGCCTTTCAGAGCAGGCGTGTGGGCAGCGAGCTCTCAGTTTCCCTTAGCGGAGAATGCCTGTTTATCTCAGAGTGTCTATTTTCCCTCCATCTATTTTTTCTGTTTTCATGAATGAAGAGTTCTGGGTTGACGGTTCTTTCCTTTCAACACTTCTGAAAAGCATTTCACTTACTTCTGGTCTCCATGATTTCTGATGAGAATCCCCAGTCCTCTCAAACTCCTATCTATCTTCAAAACCCAGATCAGGTCCTTTTCCTTATTCAAAGTGTCCTGGTCTTTCACGTTCTTTCTCCACCCCACCCAACCCATGAACTGATCACCCCCTTCTGTATGAGAGAGAGAAAGGGAGAGAGAGAGAGAGAGAGGAAAAGGAGGAGGAGAAGGAGAAAGAGGAGGGGAGGAGGAGGGGGAGGGGAAGGGGAAGGAGAGGAAGAACCAGAAGAAGCCGACGGAGTGGCCGTCTTTTAGGAACCTCAGATGGCCTCTGAACTCAGAGGCATTCTGAAACGGAACTTGTCAGCAAGCAGGGGTCCCATGTCTGGAAGGAAGCCAGTGTGCAACCGTACAGGTGGGTCTTGCGTGCCCACCCAGGTGCAGGAGATTCTCGGGCAGCTGGAGAAACGGTTGATGAGGGCTTAGACTCTTTCCGTGTGCTCATTCATTCAGTACGTTTGGAGGTCCTGGGTCACCCTGGCATCTTTTTCAGCAGACTTCAACGTTCGCACCTAAAGGAAGTCCACTTCAACGGCGAGTTTTCTGAAACCGAGGCAGGCCAGCGGGGTGCACTTTGGAGTTGGAGGCCCATCAGAGACTGCCAGCTTATAGTGACAGGGCAGCTACTGGTCTCTGTCAACCCCCAGCCTGCCCGATCACGGGTGAGGGCGAGACCAGTCATCCAAGAGCGAGACCGATCCTCCAGCCCCAGAGCTGGACTGGAGGGGCCACGCTGTGAGGCCAGAAAGCTCCCCCACGAGGCCCACCAGGGAGCAGGGGAGCAGGACACAACGTGTGGGGTTTGGAAGACAGACGTTGTTAACAGACAGCGTCTTTTCTCCCCCATCCCTTCCTCCTCTTCCTTCTTCTCCCATAAGATCGGTCTGTCTTCTCTCGGGATATCACAATAGAGAAGGTGAATCTCTGACGAGGACAAGAAACACACCGTCCCGAGCATTTCTTCCTTCTCTCTCTCTCCATCCAGCGGCCGGCAAACAAACAGCCAGTATCTCAGGACAGCCTCGAAGCTTCTGCAGCTCCACCTCTGTGTTCAGAATTCTTAATAGACACCTTTGGACATGGCTGCTTGTCCAAATACAGTCTGAAAGGGTTACTCTCCAGACCTCATTTCTGCCCATCTTTTCCAGCTGTACGCACTCTACCTCCTCCATGAAGCCTTGTAGAAGGCTTGATTTGGAAACAAACTCAGTAGACTTGTTGAAAACCACAGATGGGTTTCCACATGCTGGACACTGGGGAGATCAGGTCGGTCAGGCACCGCTCCTGCCCCTGGAGCCCACAGCCTACTGGGGCCAGAAAGACAGGCAAAGGTTTGAGTGCTACGAAAGGCTGTGTCCTGAATTGGGTGCTGGGGAGCCAGGTTACTTCTGAGATCCCAGGAAGAGGGCTTCTAGTGCTTTTACTAACTTGCGCACAGCTTTTCTGGGCTTCTGTTCATTTGGGGTTGAACTTGATGTCCGGTTTTCAAACTCCACGGACTCTCGTCTGTATTGCTTCCAGTTGCTAGCAGGGATGGCCAGGAGAAGGGGATACGGATACGGGGAGTGTGTGGGTCCTGAGTCTCCTGCTCCCAACTTCAGCCAGATGAAGTGTTCTCTACTTATGTCGCTAACTCCATTTGAACAAACGTTTCCTTGACTTTTGAAGTTAGGGAACCCGAAAACTCTATGATCCTGGTGGCCATGACCATAGCGTGCTGGACTCACAAGGCACTCCCCAGAATGAGTTCTGTGGACATGCACACTTGGGAAAGACCGCTGGGCGTACCATGTAATGGCACCCTACAGGACCTGGGTCGGTGAGCAGATATGCTGGCCAATGTTTAATCACCTCATCTCTGGGAGCACGGAGGGGGAAGCCCTGATTTGTAGTGTTTGCTGACTCCCATGGCAAGAATTCTCCCCATACAGCCAAGTTCAAGATATCGAGGTGAAGTCTCTGAAGGTGGACTTGGGAAGAGACACACACACGACAGGCTCAGCCGTTGGCTTCATGACGTCACTGGTTACAGGGTACTGATGAGTGACCCTATTTTCCCCTTCTGGGTTGAGAACCAACGAAGATACAGACACAGGAGACAGATGGAGGCTGCAAAGTGGTCCTCTTACGATGAAAGCTGGGTTTGGGGATGTGGTAGGTTGGATACTTTTTCAGATACCTGTCTCCCCTCGCTGGATAGGAGTGTGTGTCTTTGTTCTGCTGGGCCGAGGCTCAGCTACCCGACTTGCTTCATTCCTGGCCTAGGTCGGCAGTGGCCTTCAGAGTTCCTGCTGGCCCATCTGTACTGCTTCCATTGCCGTTAGATGTCTGAGCAACGCCACGGCCCAGGGGAGAGGCCCAGGAGTAGAGCCAAGATGCTCCAGGGAGCCCAGCTTGGACAAGCCCAGCTCAGCTGACTCAGACTCGAGTTAAATAAACACTTCTTGTTGTAAGCTGTTCTTATTAGACAGCGTTACTGGGCTGTAGTCAACTTTTTTGGAAATTGGTGCCTAGGATGGGCGACTGCGGGTCCTAAAATACGTAGCAGAGGTTTGGACCTGGGCGGTGAGGAAATTTGAAGGTTGTGGGGGAAATGGCAAGAAAAACGGTGACTTCTTGTGTTATGTGGTGGAGAAACATTCGGTGAAATTATTGCCTGTGATGATTTGGGAGGCAGAAAATGTAACTATGAATTAGTGGAGCAGGGCAGGGTGGTTTCCAGGCAGAATGTTGTAAACATGTGCTTCTTTGGGCTGCAAATGATAAGGTACCACAAATAACAGACGAGTTCAAAAAGGAACTGGCCAGTTTCCAAGCAGAATTTAGAAAGCAAAATGATTTCTCATCTCCCGTTTCTCCAGCCCGTAAAAGATCCTGAGATCCAGAACTGGCCTGGGAGGCAAAGGCTAAATCCAGGGCGGTGCCCTTGAAAACTGCCTCGGAGGACAGACGACATTAAGGTTGCACCCTTGGTTGTAGTGCCCGTGTCTTAAGGTCCTTGAAGAAAGCAGCATCTAGAACGGCCTTTCAGCGACAAGGTGCCTAGAAACCTTCAGGGCTTGGCCCACAGCAGCCTGATGTGGGGGTACCCATCATCAAATGTAGAGGGGCATACTGCCCAAGGAATCTGGGCGTGGCTTCTGGCACACAGAGTGAACTGGAATCAAATGCACAGGAAACCCACATCGAGAATGCCACAGACAAATGCATTGCCAGCGTGGACTCCAAGGGGACCGAGACTGCTTGAAACACAAAGGACCTTGGGCTTCCAACTTCTAGACGGGAAGAGGCTGAAAGTTACTTCAAAGAGCCATTTTCCCATGCCCTCATCAGACATCGAAAGAATGATGGGGCCGGGCTCGGTGGCTCAGCCTGTAATCCCAGCACTCTGGGAGACCGAGGTGAGTAGATAGCCCGAGCCCGCGGGTTTGAGACCAGCCCGAGCAACTTGGTGAGACCTCGTCTCTACAATAAATAAAATAATTAGCCGGGCGTGGTAGCTTGCGCCTGTAGTTCCAGCTACTTGGAAGGCTGAGGCGGAAGGATCGCTGGCAACCCAGCAGGTGGACGCTGGTGTAGCCATGAGTGTGCCACTATGCTCCAGCCTGGGCAACAGAGTGAGATGCCAACTCCAAAAAAAGAGAAGAGAAGATGGAAAAAGTAGACTGCTCCAACAGTGGAACAGAGCTGTGGGCCACAGTGGACCAGAATCCCCTGGCCCAAGCAAGGAGCATCCCACCCCCAAAGCAGGGAGCACTGGAAACATCTGCTCGGTGGGATTTCAGATGTGTGAGCCAGCCTGATTGCCCGGTCAGGGTTGACCCTGATACTGTGGCTCACCCAGGCTTTGGTGGCCCAGAACAGCATTGGGCCTCGCCCTCCCCACAAGGCGGGGCAGAGCAGCCTTCAGAGATGTGGCAAGTGGTGAAGCAGGAAGGTGGGAGCCCCAAAGATGGGCTTCCAAAGGAAGGACAGGGCTCGCCCGGCCCGGCAAGCCCAGTTCCTCCGGGGGGGGGGGGAGTGCAGTCACAGCTAAGCCCCGCCTCCTTGGGGAAGAGGGCGGAGCCAGGCCGGGAGGGTGACTCCCAGAGCAGTTCTTTCCCTGGGAACTTCGGCCAGAGAAGTGGTAGGTGATTCCCCTGACCCCGGGCTCCCCAGTGAAGGTTCCAGGACACTTGCCGAAAGGACATCTGCTCAGCTTGGGTTTCCTGGGGGGTTCCTGCACTTACATGACCACAAGACACGTCTCCAGTCCATTTGGTCTCACCCTCTCTAGGCGAGGGTGGCCTACCCCACGTGGCTTGTCTTCTAGACTACTCAGCCAGCAGGCTGAGGTTTTTCTCCTGGAGAAGAGACGGTGCCTGGGCTGGGAGTGTGGGGACTCAGTGTGCCAGGCCCTCGCAAGTGCCCTCTTCTCAGCCCTGGGGCTCCCTTCTCTGTCCCCTGTCTCAGTTCCAGAATCGAGCCTGACCCCCAGGCTGGGCCACACCCCTCACCCGTGGACGCCCCTGAGGTTTACGGAAGTGGCCCGATGGCTGCCCTTGGCTGTCCGCTGGCTCACCAGACCCAGGCCCTCCCTGTCCACCTGCCAGGCTCAGAGCCCCTGCTCATGGCTGTCCCCCGTGGGCTCCCTCACCCAAGGCTGGTTGCTGGGCATCCTGGGGGTGCTGTTTGCCTGCCCTCTCCTCTTGTCTGTGCCAGAGCACGGGACACCCGCTCATCTTCCCGCCCCACCCCTGCCCTGATTCAAATGTGCTCCATCAGCCCGCCCACCAAAGAGAGGATTCTAACACCAGGGGCGTTCGGGTCCTCACCTCAGTCTGCTACGCACGGCTCCTGGCAAACCAATTCATATGTTCAGACCGGCTCACTGGAAAAACAGCCAGATATTCGTCGTTGGATGTCAAAATCTGCCCATCCCCAAGGAAGTAACAAACCGCCGGTAAACGCCTTAATGTTACATTTCTTGGCTAAGGCGGGCTAGTCAATTTTGACACGGTTAAGAAAAAATACACCCTAATTTCCACTCAGATGCACCAAATTTACTGCTCAGGCTCTCATTAACCACTGTCAAGGGAGAAGCAGATAGACAAGATAAATTATGAAAAAATTACTTTAATGTACAAAAAGACTTATTTACAAGTTGAGCATGTCATCTCAATTCATAGCATGTAGAAAAAGCTAAAAATGTTTTGGAGCTATAAATCTGGACGGTTCACCTACAGTATATTCAGGGAGAATGTCTCTGTACAGAACATACAGGTCGGGAATGGCGAGAGAAACCCGGGCGCGGGGAGGAATGAAGCCCTCCCCGCAGAGCCACGCCCCCGGCAGCGAAGGCACTGGGCTCTCCCTTGGAGGTGGCCTTGTCTCTGGACCTTGGCAAAGAGTCTAACGTGCTGGGACGCAGAGGGCCCAGATGACTTTGGTGCTGTCCACAGACTCTCCTAAGAAGTTCCTCACTGAAGCCAAGGTCACAGACAGACATGCTCACAGCAGTGTCCTAGCTTCGGCAAGGTTGCCACAAATTCGTCATGAGAAGGTCTGCTGTGTGTGTGGTGGTGGGAAGACGCACCCGTTCGCCTTACAGTATGTTCAGGAACGACGTCTTTTGAAGCCAGTTCCAGATTCCACTTCCAGGTGGGGCTTGGTCACACTGAACAGGAGAATTCAGTGACGGTCCCAAGCATCAACCCCTTCACCTTTCCACTCCCACTGCAAAACACCACGCATGTCATTATTCTCCGACCAGTAACCAGGGAGGGGACAGGGAAGGGAATGCAGAAGGTACCGGGGCTGCACGCCATGGCTTGGCAGAAACCACCGGGCTGCTGGTGCACGGACAGTTGGCGGGGTGGGGGGGGGAGAGGCTGGAGAGACAGGATTGGGTAAACATGCGACTTCCTCTTTCTACTGTGAGAGCCCCGGGGCAGCCTGAGGCTGGGTCCCCGAGGGCGCCCTCACCTCGAGGCCTCAGTCTCTCCCTAAGCCCCCAGGTATTTAGAAACAAGTGTTCTTTTCAGGAAGGGCTACATTCTACATGCAAACACTGTAAACACGGGCTGGAGAGGCCAGGGCAGCTTCTGGGCTTGCCCCGAGCAGTACACTTTTTTCTTTCCTTTTTCTGGTGAGACTCACAGACTGATTCATTCATATACACTTGGACGGGCTGCTGGCCCCATCTTTGGCTTTTCGGGGTAGAGAGGCCAGCTCTACCAAACTCGGAGTCAGGATGTGCTTTCCAGCCATCCAGGTAGAACCCGTTTCTGTCCTCTGTCACAAGGGATGTTACAGATCTCAAAAATTAGGCTTCGCCAAAGAATCTGAGTGGACAGGAATTCCTTTTCCTCGCCAGTAGCAGAATGAGAAGCTCATCTTTCTGGAGCAGAATATCCAGTGCGACATTCAGATTCAAACAAAAATGAGGCTCCCCTGCGCTCTTCCCGCATGTCTTTGGAAAGCCCTTGGCCGCCGTCGTCCCTCATTAGTCGAACACGAGAGGTGAAAAACCCAGAACAGCGTGGTCCGATAGACACCAAAGGGTGCAAAGCACTGTGTAGATGAGTTTTTCATTCCTTCCTTTCCTTACTGAGAGATTTTTCATCGTTCTGAAAAATAATCCAAAAGCCCAGAGAGGCTGCCCATAAACCTTTTCTTAAAACATCTGTCATCTGAACCAGCCATTGGCAAAAATCCCTCAGGCCTATTTAATACTTTCTTGGGAAAAGACAAAACGGACAAAACCCCCACGCTCCGAGAAGCGATGATCCTTCGGGGTCCGCTCGGGGCCACAGGCCTGGGGCTTCAGGTCATCAGGTTCAGGAACTTGCTCTCCTCGGCTAGGCTGGTGAGCATGGAGCTCATGTCCCCGACGGCCATGTTGCTGATGCCCGCGGGGATGGAGGGCAGGGTCAAGGAGTTCCGGGGCGTGGTGAGGCGGGAGGAGTTCTGGGAGAGGCCGTGGAGGAGGCTGGGACTCAGCGCGCCCGAGAACAGACTCGAGTGGTCGCCGTCGTCCATGATGGCGTCAAAGTCGATCTGGGGTGCCTCCAGGAGCTGGGAGTCCACGGTGCTGGACACCTGGTTGACCCCCGGGGAGGGCAAGGGCTGCGGCTGGATGGAGTCCGGGCAGGCCTGGGGCTGGGGTGGCTGGGGCCGCATGACCTGGCAGCCTCCCAGGTTCTCCAGGCCTCCGTCCTGTTCGTACATGTGGATCTGGCCGTAGTAATACAGCATGCTGTGGTCTTGGGCCCCGCTCACGTCCCGCAGGGACGGCTGAGGAGGCAGGGAAGCCATGCTGCCCACGGCGCCCTTGGGCACAGCCTCTGGGGTCTCTAGGCCGTGGCTGGTGTCCCTGGCATAGGCCAGGTGCGGCTGTCCAGCACGCACCCCATGGTGGCGGCCGGCGGGACTGGGCTCGAGGGGGGGCCGGGGCTGCACCAGGCCGAAGCTTGATGCTGCCCCTCCCATCGTGCCTGGCGGGGGCTCCAGGAAGCCAGGCTGGTGGGGAGGCAGAAAGCTGGGGCCCTGGTGGAAGCCCTCTTGGCTCATGGGGGCCGCCAGGTGATGGTTCTGCTGCGGGTAGCTCTGGACCGGGTGAGGTGGCGGCACCCCGGCCAGAGCCGAGTTGGGAACCCCAAGTTCCCTGTGGCGGCCGCCCATCACGGTAGGGTCAGGCACAACTTCCGTTTGCTGAAGATGTGCCAGGTGGCCTGGCTTGGCTGTCATGCTGCTGCAGGCTGCCGGGAACGGGCTGAAGGCCCCGCTCACGGTGCTGGGGCTCAGTTGGGGGTGGGCTTGGCCATAGTTGGCATGGGGGCTCACAGTGGTGGCCATGCCGGGACACTGGCCGCCTGCGGCTGGCTGTCGCAACTGCTGCATGTAGTTTGCCCTGGGTGCAGAGGGGCCCCCGCCGCGGGGCTGAAGGTGTGGCTGGGTGCTGTCCAGGCCCCCAGGGCTCACCTGCGGGCCTTGTGGACCGTAGCCTGGGTACTGGCCAAAGGCTGGCTTCTGTGACGCCACAGCCAGGCCGCCCTGAGGAAAGGCAGGAGGCTTCGCCTGGCTGGCCAAGGCGTCCACCGTGCCGGAGCTCACCTCGTTCCACTGCACGGGCATGCTGCTTTTGCTCAGGTTGGAGGGCGCCCCGTAGCCTAGCGGGCAGCCTCCCACCACGGGGGCGGAGGGGCCCACGCTGCAGTCAGCGGCCCCCAGCCGGCGCTGGCCGTGCGGCCCCGGGCTGGCCGAGAAGCCGGCGCTCTCCGCAGGGTGGCCCTGCCCCGCGCCTCCGGCCCGCGCCTTGAGGTACTGCACCACGTCGTCGGGCAGCACCAGGTCGTCGTCCGGCAGCCCCAGGTCCGCCCCGGGCCCGGCCCCGTCCGCGGCGGCCTCCATGGCCACGTGCTCGCTGATGCTGGGCGGCCGGGGCGAGTAGGCGCCGCGCGCCAGGCCGACGTCGGAGGGGCCCGGGTGGCCCTGCGGGCGCAGGCCGCGCCGCTCGGGGGCCACGCTGTGGGCGCTGTGGAAGCGCTGCACGCGCGGCAGGGCTGGCGCGTCGGGCCGCCGCACCGGGTCGCTGGCCCGCCGCCAGCCGCCGCCGCCGGGCACCTCGTGCGGGAAGGCGGGCGCCGGCCCCGCGTGGCCGCGGCCGCAGACGGGCCCGTCGCTGCCCCGCCGCGGCCCCAGGGGGCGCGGGCAGGGCGCGGGCGGCGCGCGCCCGGGCGCGTCCAGCAGGGCCAGGCGCGCGCGCAGGCTGGCGCGCTCCAGGCTGGGCAGCGGCGTGGGCGGCGGCCCGCCGGTGGCCGCCGCGTAGCGCGCGCGCAGGCTGTACTGCTGGGCGGGCGTGAGCTGCAGCAGCCCCGGGCCGCCCCCGCTGCACTGGCTGGCCTCGCTGGAGCGCCGCGACGCGTCGGTGGAGATGGGGTCGTAGGAGTCGGCCGAGCTGGCGTTGTGCGCGCGGCCGGCGCCCGGGGCCGAGGCCTCGCTGGAGCGGCGGCTGGACAGGCAGGCGGAGACGCCCGAGGAGCGGCGGCTCACGGTGTAGGCCGAGCTGACCGTGCTGGCCGAGCTGTCGCGGCGCTCCTGCAGCTGGCTCAGCACGGTCGCCTCGCCCGCGGGCAGCTCGGACGGCCGCGGGGCGGGCAGCAGCCCCGCCGGCCCGCCGCCCCCGCCGCCGAAGTTCTCCAGGACGGAGCCTGCGGGAAAGCACAGGGGTCAGCTCCCGGGTCGGGCGGGCGCGAGCTCTGCGCGCGTGGACCCCGCCGAGCCCGTGCCGCGGGCCTGGCCACGGCAGGCTCTCGCCAGATGGGTTCTTCTGAGTTTTGGAGACAGGGGCTGGCTGTGTGGCCCAGGCTGGACTCAAGCTCCTGGGCTCAAGGGGTCCTCCCTCCTCAGCCTCCCAAGTAGCTGGGACGGCAGGTATGCACCACCACGCCCGCCTGCGGTGATTTTAGAAGGGAAGAAAGGAATAATAAACAACGGTGGCACTCATTGCTAAGGATGGGTGAGTGGAAGTCGGCAGGCCGGAGCGGCTCCCTAGGCCGCCTGGCTGGCCCCACGTTCGCATTCCTCTGCCCTCGGTTTCTCCAGCTGTAGGGAAAAGGTGCCACTCCACTGGCCCAGGCCGCGGAGAGGCGGGGACGAGCAACCCAGCAAGGCCCAGCACTTGGCTCCGTGTCCTCTCAGGATGGGCGGGTAGATGCTGCTCCTTCTCCCGAGAGGCAGGCTAGGGAGCAGGCGGACGGAGGGTGTGCCTGAGAGCCAGGTGGAGGAAGGAAGGTCTTACGGCAGGAGCCGGCCTGGGAGAAGTGAGCCCAGGCTGACCTCACAGGGAGGCCGGGACCCCCTACGGCCCTTCAGTGCCTTCCCAAGCTGGGCTGAGACGGCTGGGCCTTTCCACTGAGGCAGTGACCCAGGAAGGGCGCCTGGGGTGGGACAGCTGTCGGCAGTCCAGGCGATCCCTGGAGGGGGCTGTTCAAGGCCAGCGGCCTGCATATCCACAACAGTTGGGGCAGTAAATCCTCTCTTCAAGAAAGAGAGCAGATGGCTCTGCTACAACGGGCCGCCTAGGGCTGAGTACCTGGTGCCCGGCACAGTGCCAGGCCACACTCAAGACGTGCTTGCTGAAGACGCCTTCCCTCTCAAAGCCTGGCTGACACCACCCCGAGGCTGAGCACAGTGCTGCCTCCTCCATGCAGTCCTCCCCGCTGGATGTGCTTCCCCCCCACCGCCGCCCCGCACAGCTATGCCCTAAGCTCCGTCTTGGTGGCACTTGGCTCGTCCTGCTGTGGAGTGTGTCTGGCGGCTTGGCCTTCCAGCCATACACTCCTTGGGGACTGAGACACGATGCTCCTTCCATGGTGCTCACGGCAGGGGCCCAATGAAGGACCGAATGACTGGATGAGGAAGAGGATGAGGTGAGCAGGGTCTGCCTGCTTGGGGGTCTGCAGGGGTGCAGCATGGCGTAGTTGAAAGAGCATGGGCTTTGGAGTCACGGAGGCCCGGGCTGTTGATTTTGGAGCAGGCATTTTGCCTCTCTGAGACTGTTTCCTCATCTGTTCGATGGGCCGCCAAGATCTATCCTATTGTGGGCGTCCGGTGGGCAACCACCAACCTGGCTGGTGCTGCCTCAGCCTCTCTCCTACCCCGCTGCAAGCCCCAGACCTCCACTCACCACTTCCCGGGAGGGGAGGCAGCTTGGTGCTCCGGGTGTGTGGCGCCGGCCCGGCCCACGAGCAGGAATCCTTGAGTGACCTGAGCCTCTCCTTCTTGAGCTGCTCGAGTCGGTGCATGGTGGTCATGTGTTTGCGCAGCTGCAGGCCCCCGGCGGAGGGGGAGGCCAGGGCGGAGGCGTCGGTTCCCAGGGGTGTGTCATCCAGGGCCGTCAGGTCTCCCAGGCTCCCGGGCCCCGTCCCGGGCATCTCCACGCCGCTGTCGTGGTTGGGGGCACTGCCCAGGGGAGAGGGCTCACTGCTGCAGGACGACGGGGCCCCGGGGCTGGACTGACACAGCTGCAGGGATGAGGAGAGAAGGCGGGCGCGAGCGGGTGAGGACCACCAGGTCCTGCATCCGTGCCTGCACACAGGCTATCCCCTGGCAGGCCCCGGTGCAGGCTGTGGGGGAGGAAGCTGCCTGAGAAGTTTGCAGGGAGACGGTCAAGTCACTTCACTTCTTTGAACCTTGGCTTCTCCAACTATGAGCTGGGCCTGAGCTGCCCCCGGTGCGGGGTTAGTGGGGGGCGGACAGCACGCATCGCGTGGACGGCACCAGGACAGCAGGAAAGAAGGTATGTAGCGTGGCCCGCAGCCGCCAAGTCCCATGGGGATACAAGGAACGAGCAAACTTGCTGGCTTGGCACCTTCTCCCGGGTGAGGCGACCTCAACCCTTGCCTTGATGGCCACCCCACAGCCACCTGCCCTCTGGGCTGGGTGAAGGGAACAGGGAGCTCACGGCGCGTGTACACGGTGCAGAACGCCACAGAACGACGGCTCCGTTTCCTGTGACCTGAGACCCGGCCCAGGTGAAGTTTACCCCAGCACCTCTGGGCTCATTGTAGGCCGAGTGCTCCCCCAATCCCAGTGCCTTCCTGGGGAAGCTGCAACAACACTCCTCCCCACAAGGACACAAGGCCCACGGGAGCAGGACCTTCTGGGCCTTGCCCCTGGCGCCCTCCGCCATCCTCTCCCTGGCCCCCGGGGCCGCTGCAGCCTGGACTCACGCCTCCTGTCGCTCTGGGCCTCACGTGGCCCGGTCCCCTCTGCTCCCTGTACCCGCCAGCTCTGCTCCCGGCACCGCCTCCACCCATTCCAGCGGTCCCACGGCAGTGCCCTGCCGTGTGCCTGTCCAGACCCACCTTCCCGGGCCTGTGAGGACGGGTCGGTCTGTGCCGGGCAGCGGCACGGACAAGCCCCCCAGCCCACCCTCACTGGCCCAGCCCTCGTCCCTCCCCCCACCAGGCTCCTTGGCTCACCTCAGTACCGTCTATCCTTAGGGGAGGTACAGTCAGGAAAGAGAGGTGGAGACAAAGAACAGGTGGTTAGAATGAAGGCGTGGAGGCCAGAGGGGTGAGGAGGCAGAGACAGGACAGGGGGGTGGGCGGTGGCGCCTGGGGACCGGCTGGGAAGTCAGACACACAGGGGCCACCCCCACCCGCAGACCCAGCACCTGGGGCGGGCATCTCTGTCCCCCACAGCCCTGCCACGCTCCCAGCAGGAGCCGGGTCAGAGCAGAACTTGGGGACCTAGATGAGACAGGTTCCACCTGAGGCCCGAGGTGGTGAAGGAAGGAAAGCCAAGCTGGAGAGCGTGGGGCACTGCTGTGCCCTTGGCGGGGTGCTGGCGGGCAGAGCCCACCACTGTCTTGGGCCCTGGGCCTGGAATTGCCTGGCTCCGCTTACCCCGGAGCTCTCGGTCTTGATGGCTTTGATGTGCAGGCAGTCCTCCACGGCCTGGCTGGTGCTGCCGGCCTCGGCGCTCTCCTCCGGACCCCGGCCGCCGGGCTCCGTGCTGGCCTCACTGTCGCCGTTCTCCTTGGGCAGCGGGGCGCGGAGGTGCACGTCGTTGCGCTGCTTCTTGGTGACGTGGGCGTCGGGGCCGTGGACCGTTTTCACATGCTTCCGGAGAGAGCTGGGGTCTGTGTATCTCTTGGTGCAGCCTGGGATCTTGCAGATGTACGGTTTCTGGGGAGAGACCCAGGCCTGTGTCATGCGTGGGGGTATGAGCACACCCCGCTCTCTTGAAGCCAGCCACACCCCTCAGGCAGGGCCTCCCTGGCAGGCAGTGGTCCTCCCATGTACCTGCAGCCAGCACCCTGTGGGGGGAGCCTCGCCAGCCCAGGCCTTGTCTGCCACCTTTTTTTTTTTGAGTCAGAGTCTCACTCCGTCGCCCAGACTGGAGTGCAGTGCATGCTCCCGGCCACCGCAGCCTCGACCCGCTGGCTCTGGCGATCCTTCCGCCTCAGCCTTCTGAGTAGCCGGAACTACAGGCGTGCGCTACCATGCACGGCTAGTTTTTGATTTATTGAAGAGACAAGGTCTCGCCAAGTTGCCCAGGTAGGTCTCAAACCTGCGGGCTCAAGCAATCCACTCACCTCAGTCTCCCAAAGCACTGGGCTTACAGGCTGAGCCATGGAGCTGTTGCCTGTCACTTTTTAATGCAGATATGCGCATGGCTAGGGGGCTCTCGCCACAAGAAGGCGGAGTGGGGGGGGCACAGACCAGAAAGACTGTGGTGGAGGGGCACACACGTGTTTCCTGTGATCACAATGCTGCCTCTCTGTGAACAGGGGATTGGGATTTTTAATATCAGTAGCAAGTACATAATTCTGGTACCCTGTGAGATAGGCTGGCATCCCTAATTTCTCTGATGAGGAAAGACAGACTCAGGGAGACAAAGAAACTTGCTCAAAAGCATCCAGCAGTGGGAGGAAAACCCCAGGATATCTGAACTTCAGCCCTGGGTCATAAACACACGCGCAGTCACATTCACACACAGATGCACACCCACACAGATACCCTCCACATCTACATACACACACTTACAAATACACACGTTTCCCTCCTCCTCCAAGGCTGGCTCTTGTCTGTGGAGCCTCTGAGGGGCTCAGATGCCTTTGAACATTCCTCTAACTTCTTACAAGCCTCGGAGCAAAGTCCCTTTGGGGTCCAGGATGTGTCTAAGCTTTTAGAAATGCCCTTTCCCTAGTCTGAGTGACAGTGATTGTGGCTCCCGGTCGACGTCCCTCCCTGGCTTTCTCAGCCCTGCTAAGGCTGTGACTACCTGGGGAAACAGAGGCTGCTCTGTGCCCTATCTGCGGGGGCTGATGGCCAAGGCAGGCCCAGGCAGCGCTAGCGGCGGGAGCATGTCACTGCTGGCTGCCCAAGCCGCTAGGTCAAGGACTTGCCAACGTGGGCCACACTCAGATGGCGCAGCACCTCTCCCCCGGGGGCAACGGCAGCTGCTTTGCAGCGGGACGCCTACTTGTGGGTGGAACAGTAATTTTAGGGATGTGAAGCGATGTCTCAGGGGGTTCTCACAGCAGCAGCAGAACCCACACTCCTGGGCACAACGTACGAGCTACCTGGCGCCAGGGAATGTCGCTTCGTCTCTTTGAGCATTATGTTCCGGATTGATAGGGTGGGGCAGGGGAAGCCACCAAGCGGCCCGGGAATGAGGAGCAGAGGCCTGTCTCCTGACGCAGCAAGCACGTGCGGGTCAGAGAGATCAGTCCCTGCCTCGATGCTGGCTCCTTGGACCTCATGGAGGCCTTTGGGGAGGGCACCATTATATCTATTGCAGAGACGAGGAAACCGGGGCACAGTGAGGCTGAGTATGCCGTGGGCCTTCCAGGCACCGACCCTTTCGGAACAGAGGGTGTGGCACAGAGAGGGAGCCTGGGCTTTCCGGGCCTCTGAGCACTAGGCAGCGGGGGGGGAAGGGCACCTGGGCACCTGGCTCCCTACGGCCCCGCAGACGCCTAGGAGCGGCGGGGCGTCAGCAGAGCCCCGGGGCGCACGCCTGGCCAGGTACCTCGTTGGAGTGGGTGCGGTTCTGGTGCTTGGCGCGGTCCGAGGCGTTGGAGAAGGCCTTGTTGCAGCCCTCGTGCTCGCACACGTACGGCTTCTCCCCGGTGTGAGACCGCAGGTGCGTCTTCAGGTTCTCCAGGCGGGAGTAGGCCTTCGAGCAGCCCTCGAACTGGAAGGAGGAGGCTGGGTCGGCCGGGCGCCCCAGGGGCAACATGGGGCCCCGTCGCCCCTCCCTGCCCCCACCCCGCTCCGCCCCGCCCTGCCAGAGCACCCAGAAGCACGCACGGTCGCCGTGACGCTCTTGTCTAGAGAGCTTGGAAAGGGCGGAAGAGCACAAAAAGAAAATGACAGCCACCGCCGACACCCACATGGGTCTCGTTCTGGCGACTCTGCAGTTCATCCCCACATGCTTTTAAAGCCCAAATCGGGAACCTATTCGGCATTCAGTTACACCTTCTACTTTTAAAAATCAGCACACTGGGGGATCTTCCTACATCATTAAACTCTTTTGAAATCTGTGATTTTCAACTGTTTTCCAATACAAATAGACTTCTTCTGTGCATTAAAATGTGCTGAGGATGAAATTCAGTGTCTCACCCTCGCTCCGGCCATGCTGGTCTCCTTTCAGTTTCTTGACCCCAGTAAGTTCTTCCCGGCTTGGGGCCTTTGCACACGCTGGCACCTCTGGCTGGAACCTTCCTCTGCTCCCACTCGCCCTGGCCCGTGGCCTGAGTACCTCCCTTGCAGTCTGTTGGGTCATTCCTTCTGAGGGTGCTTTTTTTGTTTTTTGTTTTGAGTTGGAGTCTCACTCTGTCGCCCAGACTGGAGTGCAGGGGCCGCTCCCCGCCACCGCAGCCTCGACCTGCCGGGCTCCGGCGATCCTTCCGCCTCGGCCTTCCGAGTAGCTGGAACTACAGGCGCGCGCTACCACGCCCGGCTAATTTTTGATTTATTGTAGAGATGAGGTCTCGCCAAGTTGCCCAGGCAGGCTCAGGCAATTCACTCATCTCAGCCTCCCAAAGCACGGGATTACCGGCTGAGCCACCGAGCCCGGCTAGAGAGTGTTTTTCTGATACTCTTGATGGCGAGGCTCTGCCCTTCCTCCCTTACACCCCCTGACACAAGTTGGGATGACCGCCACCTTCGTCATTGTGTTATCTGGCCTTCCTCCTGGCACACAAGCTCCCCAGAGCGAGAACCTTACGGGTCTGGGGCACTGCTGTCTTCCTAATATTTAGCACCTAGGTACTCAAGAGACATTTTTTCAGAAAGGAAGGAAGAAAGGAGGGAACAAGGGAAAGAGGGAGCGGGGAAGGGGGAGGGGACAGATGATCGCAGCAGGCTCTGCAGCCACGCCAAAGAGACTGCAGTTGCAGCCACGGCACATGTGGAAATCGTCCTCAGAAGGACGCACACACCCCAGCCGGAACTGCCTCATCCTCCTCCACATCGTCCCCTTTATTCCCGACCAGTCTGAGCACACTGGGCTCCACATGTCTTTTATCTGCGTCCACAGCTCGCAGCTCACATCATCAGAGGGCGGCGGGTCGCTACCCCTCAGGACGCCAAAGTCACTTGCTGCACAAACCCAGAAGTGCCAAAACGATCTTGCCAAAGGAGGACAAAGTCAGAGGACTCCAGGGTCCCAATTTCAAGCTTGCTACAGCTCTGCAGTCTTCAAGACTACGTGTGGTCCAGGCATAAAGGGAGGCGCAGAGGGCAATGGGGTAGACCTGAGCATTCAGAAACAAAACCCTCCAGGTCAATGTTGGGCTGTTAGGAATAATGCTGCTATGAACCGCAAAGCATAAACCCTTTGGGCCACACTTTAGGTCAACTGACTTTTGACAAGGGTACCAAGGCAGTTCAAAAGAGAAAGGACAGTCTTTCCACGAATGGACTGGGACAACTGCACGCATGGCCACATGCAAATAAATGAGTTTGGATCCCTACCTCACCCCATGTATAGAAGTTAACTCCAAATGGATCAAATATATATATGTAGACACACACACACACATTTATATAAATAAAAGTACATATATACAAACTATAAGCTCTTAGAAGAAAATATAGAAGTAAATCTTTGTAACCTTGGATTAGGCAACAGTTCCTTAGATATGACACTAAAAGCACAGCAATTTAAAAACTGTAGTTCGTCAAATTAAAAAATGTGTGCTTTAAAATAAATGATCAAGAAAATGAAGAGAAAACCCACAGAATGGGAAAATCATTTGCAAATCATAAATTTGAAGAGGGTCTAGTAACTGGATAGAACGCTTACAGTTTAACAGAAGACAAATAACTACATTTTTTAAATGGGCAAATATTTAAGTACAAAGTTTTCCAGAGAAGATGCACAATTGGCCAATAAGCATCCGAAAAGATGTTCAACAGTATTAGTTCCTAGGGACATTTGAATCAAGAACACAATAAAACATTACTTCACACCTACTGGGATATGGCTGGAATAAAAAGAATAGGTAACAACAAGTGTTGGTAAGGATGTGGAGAAACCCCGTACGTTGCTGGTGAGAATGTAAAATGGTGCAGCCTTTTTGGAAAACAGTCTGGCAGGTCCCTAATTTCCATATGAACTAGCAATTCTATCCCTAGGTATACATACTCAAGAGAATTGAAAACATATATCCACACAAAAACATAAACATAAATGTTCATAGCAGCATTATTCATAATAGCCAAAAAATAAAAACACAAATGTCCATCCACTGATGAACAGGTAAACAAAATGTCATCTACCCAAACAATGGGATATTATGTAGCCATAAAAAGAAAGTACAACATGAATGAGCCTTGAAAACGTGTTAACTGAAAGATGCCAAAGGCTACATATTGTATGATTTCATTTGTATGAAATATCCAGAGTAGGCGAATTGGGAGACAGAAAGTGGATTTGTAGCTATCTGACACTGAGAGAAGGACAGAACTGGAAGTGGCCACTAATGGACACAGGGTTTCTTTTTGGGGTGATGAAAATGTTCTGAAATTAACTAGTGGTGATGGTTGTACATTTTTAGACAAGGGTGAACTTTATGGCATGTGGGTTATATCTCAAATTAAAAAAAAAAAAAAAAAACTGGCTTGCCAACAAAAGCAGTGAATTTCAACGGATCCTGCATGCCATCAATTTTAAGAGGACCTGATTCTAGAGATACTAAAGTGAGAACAAAATGGGTCTCAGAATCTATGAAACACAGTCATTCACAAAGAAGAGTTCTTAGCTGTTTCAGCCTGGACCCTCTCCCCTTTTGAAAGGCAGCAATTTCTGTGTGTTAAAAAAAGTCTCACCAATTATAGTCACAAAACCTGTTGACTCCTTAAGGGAGACCATAGGAAGGGAGACCCCCAAAATCCCAGAATTTATTTATTAAAAACTGTGCATTTAGTCTTACATGTTTAAACTTCTGTCACCTTCAGAGTACGCTCCGGTTAATGCAATACACCTATCGAGACACTTTTTTTCACTGCTCAAAACAGTTTTTTTCTCATTCATTTTGATGTCTTTTAGTGTTTCTGCCTCTTTTTATTTCACCTTTTCCACATCAGCAAAACATTTACTTCTGAGGGCTTTTTTCTTCCAGGGAAACAAAAAAAGTTTGCTCGGGGTGAGATGTGTGAATAGGGAGGGTGGAGGGCCAGGGGTCATGCTGTTTTGTGGTCAGAAACTGCTGAACACTCAGGGTGGCGTGGGCAGGTGCGTTGGCATGGTGGACGAATCAGTCACCTGTTTGCTAAAACTCAGGATGTTTCTTCTGCAAACTGTGATGCAACCTTCTCAAAACTTACAGAGAAAAACTCTGGAAGACCGTTTGATCCAGAGGAACAAATTCTGAGTGTACTACAAGGGGCCCACACCCCTCATCTAAAAGGATCCTTGAGTTCATGTTAAAAAAACGCCAAAAAACTTAGCGTGATTTTTAACCATCATGGTTTAAGCTGTGGCTCATCAGTGATACTTTTCTCTAAGTGTGCTACACTCTGCCTAGCGCCACCCAGCTAAGCAAACCACAAGGGTCCGGCTGTGCCTCGGGGCTCACAATCACAGACATAACCAAAGAGACAGCCCCCACCCCCTGCACACCCTCCTTGAGTTACCAAGATGCTCACACCAGGGAGTGAGTCCACCGGGGTCTGGGACGGCAGGACGGAGGGGCCTGCAGGACCCCAGCAGGCAGAAGGCCGGGGCGGGAACGGATACCACCGCGGCAGGCAAGGCCTGTTCCGAGGCTGCTGCCGTGGCTCGCTGCCCCCAGGCGTGGCCAGTGTGGCCAGACCCATCCCCTCGCTGACTCACCGTGCACTTGTGGGGCTTCTCGCCCGTGTGCCGCCGCATGTGCACCACCAGCATGTACTGCGCCTTGAAGGGCTTCTGCTCCCGCGTGCAGGCTTGCCAGCGGCACACAAACTCCTTCTTCTCCCCGTGGATGTGCTCGTTGTTGATGTGCTGCCAGACCGACAAGCCCACAGAGGGGGTGAGCCTGGCCGCCGGACCCGCGGGGCTCCCCCGGTGTGGACGGTGCCCCGCAGACCACCAGCGGCAGCCGGCTGGCCACCCACCCCCGCCCTCTCCCACCCACGTGCGCACCACCCCCCACAGACCACCACCTACTGTCGGCTGGGGCTGGCCACCCACCCATGTGCAGACCATCCACCCCCACCCTCTCCACCCACATGCAGACCACCCTCCAGACGACCACCTACTGTCAGCTGGCCACTCACCTTCACTCTTTCCACCCACAGGCAGACCACCCCTCCAGACCACCATCTACAGCCAGCTGGGCACCCATCCCCACCCTCTCCCACTTGCCTGCAGACCACCCCCTACAGACTACCATCTACTGTCAGCTGGCCACCCACCCATGTGCAGCCCACCCCTGCTCCGACCACCACCTACAGCCAACTGGTTACCCACCCTCACTCTCAACCACCCACGTGCAGACCACCCCCCAGACCACCACCTGCTGTCAGCTGCCTCCCCCCCATGTACAGACCTCCCACCTTAGAGTTCCCTCCCCATTCCATGCAGAGCAGCCACCTTATTGCCCATCCCACCTGCTATGTGCCCACCACCGACTGGATAAGACCACCTCTGTGTGCCAGTCACACCTCCCATGGATTATCATTAGCTGCCATTAAATGACGATTTGCTGTGTGCTACTTGTCTCCCATGCGTTTTTCAGTTAGTCATCAAAGTAAGCATCTGTGATGGCCAAAGGCATCCCGCTCACCCAAGCCGGGCTCTGGGCTTTGCCCTGTGGTGTCATGATGCTCCCAGGCTGCAAACTGTAGGCACTAATTAACTGCAGTGAGGCAGACATACACACGGTGGGTGCACAAGAAACCTCTCCTAAGCGTGTCCCTATTGTTTCAGAGATCTGTAAATAACAGTTCTTATTCTAAAGAAAAAATAATGACTGCATCCTCATCTCTATTTTTGGCATTGACCCATGAGATGATGGCTTTGTCCCCTTTACGCCAAGGCCCAGAGAGTTCAGTGGTCTGACAGGATATGGCAGTAAGCGTGGGCAGAGCCAGGCCTGATCCTGATGGCGGGCTCCAGACACTATGTAAGGCTGACCCAGGGACACAGCAGTCCAGGCGAGTGAGGCGAGATAACCAGGGACAGCACAACTGGCCCCCTCTGCATCGCAGAGCGGCCTCTCGGACAAGAGGAAGCGCATGGCTAAGAGGCCTTCCCGGGGATCGTGTCCCTGGACCCCTCCCAGCCAGCCCTGTGGGCCAGGCATGTGGGTGGACTCCCCTTTGTGCCTCTGCCCCAGGCTTATCACCGTGTGCCCTCCTGAACGGGCCCCACCTCTGTGCCCAGGATGCGTTGCCGTGTGTGGAGGCCCTGTGCCGCCTTCGTCTTTGGAGTTGCCCACCGAGCTGAGGGGTGGAGTCACACAGTTGAGCGGAAAGCACATGGGCCCTCCTGCCTCCTCTCCCACAAGGACGCAGGGCCATCCAGCCCTTCCACCTCCCTTAGTTCAAGGTTGGGTCCTGCCTGTGTCTCGGGTCAGGCTGGGCTTGCTTCCCCAGGGAGACAGTGAGGGCGGGGACACGCCGGTCTTGGCAGTCTCGGCTTCCTCAGGCCAGTTCCTTCCTTAGCCTTTCCTTTTCCCCAGCACGCTGAGACTCACACTGCCCAGTGCAGCAGCCACCTGCCACGTGTGGCTCTTGCATTTGAAACGCGGCTGGCATAAAGCGGGATGGGTTATAGGTGCAAACGACACGCCCGTGTCAAAGACTTAGAAGGGAAGAAACGGGGGCACAGTACCTCAAGAGTTTTGCTCCATATTGATACATGTCCAAATGACAACATTGTGGACACAATGGGCTACATAAAATACATTATTAAAATTAACTTCACCTGTTTTTTTTTTTCAAACTTATTTAAAACGTGCTCCTAGGAGATATGACATGGCATGCATGGCTGGCATTTGTGGCCTGCAGTATCTTTCTACTGGACATTCTGCTGGGGACCTTGACCACCTCCAAGGCTGTCCCGAGAGCTGAGCGTCAGTCACTGCCGCACCTTGCCCAGAAGACGAAAAACTGCAGGGGACCTCACACCCTGTGCTGCCGGCCCAACCGTCACGCACACAAACGGCCCCTTCGGAGCAAGCGAAACTGACAGCGCTTTGAACTTCCAGAGAAATCTGATCATATTAGCCTCACTTTCCATTTCGAAAGCCTTTTAAATGATAAAAATGCTTTCTGACAATGCCTTTCATTTTTTTCATATAGGTTTACTTAGCAACAAATTGCTAATAATCGGCCAGGAGCTTCAGCTGCCTGTGCGCCTGTCCCTCCATCTTCCCGGGGCAGAGAGAAAGATGGGCAAAGGGAACCAGCACCCGGCCTGCAGAGCAGCCAGGTCTTTCCAGGGCCAGGTGAAGGCGGCCCCCTATGGCCCCAAGACAGTCCTGGTTACAGGTAGAAGCCTGCAGCTCAAATCCCCCTTCCCAGGTTGGGACCCCTCTGCTTCTGTTCGAGGAATCCCCTGCCTGGTCTGCCGGTCTGACCCACCTACCACACAGCATGCCCTTTCCACCTGTACCTGCCCAGGGCCTTCTCCGGGCCCAGGAGGCTATCCCTCTCTCTGCCTTTCATCCAACCAGTCTGTCCTCCAACTCCCAGCTCCAGCTGTCTCTGCTCCGTCTAGGGCTCGTTTACCCCAAAGGCTTAGAAGGGAAGAAAAGGGGGTACAGTACCTCAAGAATTTTGCTTTATATTGATGCATGTCCAAATGACAACATTGTGGACATAATGGGTTACATAAAATATATTATTAAAATTAACTTTGCCTGTTCTTTTTTTTAAAACTTATTTAAAACGTGTTCCTAGGAGATATGACGTGACATGCATGGCTGGCATTTGTGGCCTGCAGTACCTTTCTACCGGACATTCTGCTGGGGACCTTGGCCACCAGAGAGGTGGTATAGGTTGAAAAATTATGTTCAAGTCCAAAAAGGAGTAGATAAGATCCGGGTACCCAAGTTCTGTGTTAGCTGCACGGGTTTGCTGGGAAGTTCTGGTCTCCTAGGTGAGAATTGTGTTTGGCACAATTCTGTAATAATGGGAGCAAGTTGCATGAGTGGAGGAAGCAAAGTTGAACTTGGTGTGTCCTAAGGGCCAAGTTCACAGAGCAAGACTCCTTTGGGACGGCTTCTGAGGGTATGCACGCATGTGTGTCTGCCCTCCCCAGCAGCTGAGATATTAACTGAGTGGGCTCACCTTTACAGACACCCCCAAGGAGTGTGGGGGGTGTGAAGGCCAAGCTTGTTCTGGAATTTAAGTTCTTTTCTGGATGGAGAAGAGAGAACTGCCCAGGGCTGGGGTGGGAAACAGTAGGGAAGAGGAGGGAGGGAGACACCAGGTATGATTGCGAGCTCTCTGCTAAGTGCTGATGAATAGGGTAGAATGCGGTGACATGTTTGATTTTGAACCCCTGTGGGGTCGGCATCATCCCCTCTTCACAGGAGAAAAACCGCCCAGAGCTGGTGCCATCGGCTCGGAACCACTCAGTTTGTTGTGGTAGTGCTAGGTTTGAAGCCAGGCACCTCCCACAATGAGCCCCTGTTCCTGGCATGGTCACCGTGGGTTGGGGGGCAGGGAGGAGAATGCTGTGGCGTAGGAATCTGGAGTGGGGACCAAGAAACCTACCCAAAGGGCACACCGGCACCCACTGTCTTCTCATCACCCGAGTTGTCAGCACCTAGGCATTTTCAAGCAGCCCTTTTCCTGATCTGGGTGTAGGCACCCATCTGCACCTGAATACATTGGGCATCTATGAACGGTCTCCAAGAGGAAAGATCAACTCTTCCTCCATGGGAGAAGCCTCTTTCACTTACTATCTTGTAGATGCTGGTTCGTTTAACTAATCGTTTTTTCCTCTTTGCATTGGCTACTAGGAATCTCAAAAAGGAAAGATGTGTATGTGGATGACAGCTCAGAGCGCTTGGATTCTAACACTACTCTACTTCTGGTTGCACTTTATTACTCCCTTTCCCTGCATGTTCTCGTTGATTTATCTTTCTTTTAATCTCTTGTACGACATACGCGTTCGGAAGCGCCCTTTTAAAAACAGGCAAGACGTGCGTAAGTAACCCCGCCTCCCCTCGCAGGGGCTGTGGCCCAGGCATCTTCCAGGGACTCTTCCCCTGTTCCTGGCGGCGGCCCCGGAGGGCTCAGCGTCCCGCGTGGCCTGGCTGTACCCCGGCGGGCAGGGAGCGGGGCTCAGAGGCTTACATGCACCAGCTGCTCCTGGGTGTCGTGCTCCTTGGTGCAGGCCTCCCAGCGGCAGTTGGTCTCGTAGATGACCACCTCAGTCTCCTGCTTGCAGTCATCCCTGTCCAGGTCCTCCTTGAGGTCAGCCAGCTGCTCCTGGGGGAGGAGGGGTGCATACCCACATGAGCTTGCAGGCAGGCACCTGGCCCCAAGGCGTCGGCCTGCGGATTAGCCTGGTCTGCGCCGGGGACCCTGGGCTGGCACGGGCGCAGACACACATGCGTGCACACACATACAACACACGCACACACACACACACATCAGCTTTTTCGGCGCGTTCTCCCCACCCGTCAGTCTTCCTGTCACCCATCCTGGGGCCCTCCTCCTCTCCAACGCCAGCTTGTCATCTTTATCACGTCCGGGTCGACTGACACGCAAGGAAGACAGGAGACGGGGGTGGAGGGCGGGGAGAGGGGACTTTTGCTTCTCTGTTTGGCTTCTCCTGTGGGGAGCCTGTTTCCCTGCCCAGCCCCCATGCACGGTCTGTGGTCCTGCAGGACAGCGGGAATCTGACCCTCCCTCTCCAGAATACACAGTGAGGTCGGGCAGCCTGGATCTGGACCACCCTAGGGCCCACGTGACCATGCCGAGGCAGCAATGGGAAAGCTCCCGAGATGATTCCGGAGGGTGCCTGAAGTTTCTTTCCAAGAGGACAGTCCTTTAAACCAGGAACAGAGTGAGAGTTCACCCCACAGGGCCATCCCTGCCCCATGCCGATGGCACCCTGAGCTGGCCAGGGCAGCCTCTGTGCAGAGGACTCGGGGATGGGCCAGAGGTCCCCGGCTGGGATCAGGGGGAGGAAGATGCCCCAGACTGGGAGAAAAGGCTGCAAGGACTCCCCAGATCCCACCGGTCTAGCAGGCTGGGTGCAAAGAGGAGCCAAGAGGCCGATGTTACAAAGGCTTGAGCTACTTGCAAACGATTCCCCCAAACGGCAGGAAACTCTAGGGAAACTATGCCGAGTTCAGGCTGAGGGGGATGAGTGACCCCCCTCCCAAGTCCCGAGCCCTGACATCCTTGGCGCCAGAGACGCAGCAAAGCAGGGGTGGCGGCCGCCCACGTCACAATCTCAGTCCTCTCACGGAGGCTAGTTCTAGGAGCAGTGGGAACCAGCCTCAAGACCTTGCCGGTGGCACACGCCCACCTGACAGATGTCCTCCTGGGGCTGTACAGAGCTCCTCTGAGGTCTTCTCAGATGACCTTTCTATCAAGCCACTTGCTCTGAAAAGGAAAATGCTGCCATGCTGTGCAATAGCTCTTGGGTCGCTGGGCCCGTACCCACAGGAAGGTGCTCGAGTGCCTGCTTCCAGATCTTTCATCTTTTATTTATTCATTTTGCTCGAGTTGGGGGTCTCACTCTGCCACCCAGGCTGGAGTGAGTGCAGTTGCATGATCACAGCTCACTGCAGCCTCGAACTCCTGGGTTTAGGCAATCCTTTCACCTCAGTCTCTCGAGTAGCTGGGACTACAGGCGCACGCCACCAAGCCCAGTTAATTCTTTTTGCAGAGACGAGGTCTCACTGTGTTGCCCAGGCTGGTCTCGAACGCCCAGGCTCAAGCAATCCTCTTGCCCTGGCCTCCCGAAGGGCTGGGATTACAGGTGTGAGCCACTGCGCCCAGCCTTGCTTCCAGATCTTCAGCAACGGGGTGGTCGGGGGCTGACGATGTGGACCGTGGAGACAGTGGACCCAGGGGCTCCTGCCGCTCTCTCTGCACTTAAAAAAAAACCGGAAGCCGATCGACTATTTCCACTGCTGTGAGCCCTGCACGTTCCAGAGAGGACGTGGGAGGCCGACAGTGACGTGCTGAGTGGAGGGCAATGGGCATGGCCCTGGGTGGCACGGGGCATCCTTTTGGCCCAAGACATTGAGGCCTTTGGCAGAGAGGGGATTCATGACGCTGCATTTTCTGCCAACGAAGAGGAAGCCCATGCACCTTACAGATGAGTCAGGGAGTCCTTGGTCCGCGAGTCAGAACATGAGTGACAGGGGACAACCTCCTCGTGATAAATGGCTTTCCTCCCACTGACACAGGCGGAGCCCGCCTGGGCTGGAGGGCGGGCACAGGGCCCCACGGGAGGTCGACCGTGCAGCCCAGGTGCTCAGTGCTTGCCTCCCGGCCCCATCCTCGCTGTTCCGGCCTGTTTATCTTCCCCGGATACGCGCCGCCCTCATTCATTTCAGCGGCCCCCGGTGCTGGTTGGCCTCGTGGAAGCCATGCATCATGCTGAGACCGGCTGTGGTGGCAGTGAGGGGAGAAGAATTTGTCACCAACCTTCTGTTTGCTTGACAATAACAGGGGCCGATATTTCATGAAAATTAAGTGCCCGGAGCACGCCTGATGGCTCATGGTTTTGATAAAGGATGGTCAGGCAGATACAGGGGAGACAGATAGGAGCCCACGAGCATCTCTGGAACCCAAGCTGGGGATTCTGTAGTCGCGGATGGAGACCGGGTCACCGCCAGAGGCCCTGGGGAGCCAGGGGTTGCCTTCGAGGTCATGTTGCGTCCTTTGCACAGCAGGACCCTGCACGCGTGAGGACCGCCTGCATCCATCTAGGAATGTTGGAATAAGTGGCAGGGTTTCCGACGGGATGGGCACAAGGTCCCGGCCACACGGCTGGCCAGCCCCAGGCTGTGGGCGGCTCGCTCCTCACTCTGCAGCAGCAACTGTCCCACGTTCCCTCCCCGCTCACCCCCTCACTCTCTTCCTCCAACCCTGCGTGGAGTCATTAGAAAATACCATTTCACGGCACCGGCACCCCAGGCCCAGTGCAAACCCTGGTGACGCGGAACTCAGTCAGGCACCGCTTCCAGAGTGCCGCCTCTCCAGATCTTACAGTGCAGAGGGGGAGATGGCCGCAGACACGGCATGTGCCCGGATGTGACCCAGGGGCTAGGCCGGGCATCGGGGCCCACAGCTTAGTCCAACTACCCAGGTGGGTCCAGAAAGTGGCAGTGAAGGGGGTGGGGCAGGGAGGGAGTCTAGGAGAGAGGGCAGCCCAGAGGGGCCTGAGCCATTTAGGGGACGGGAACGACTCGGTTAGGGCGATGCTGGTGCTGCTCGAGGGTGAGGCGTGGGGCCAGATGTAAGTGGCCTGAGACAAGAGGAAAGGCCGGGAAGAAGTTTATGTGTTGACTGGCTGATTGATGGGCTCATTCATTCATTCAGCACATGTAGCGTGTAATATGTGCGGGAAGTCACAGCTGGGCGTGCCCAACCTCCCCCCCCGGGTCACGCATTCATCCACGCAGGCAGCCACCTGTCCATCCAGTCACCACCAGGGATGCGGTCCCAAGGAGACCCGGCCTGGCCCCAGTCTGAGGACAGCGAAGACAGCCGGCGGGCTACCTGTGTCAGCGTCAGCGGGGAGGCTGGCCGCAGGCCCTCGGCCTCTGTCTTGACTTTGCTCCGCTTGTGAACGGCGATGGGGTTGACGGTGCTGCTCACGGCCGACTCGCTGTTCTGCTTGTTCTGAGGAAGGGGGCAGAGGGCAGCCAGTTACCGCGGGCCAGGCTGCTTAGGCTTTACCTTGGGGCCTCCCTACACAGCAGTCCGGACCAACCTTGTGCTGAAGTGTCAGAAGCCACGTCCCCTGGCTCAGTCCCCCAGCCAGGGGGAGGCTAGGAGAGCACCTGAGCCTCAGCCTGTCAGCCCCACCCGCTCTCCCGGTGCCTCCCCAGGCCGAGGCACAGGAAAGAGACCCTGGCTCTGGAAAGTGCTAGCATCTTCGCGCCTGTCCTGATGAGGCTCAGCTTCTCAGCCCTCCAGGGCAGGGATGGCTCTGGGTCTGAGAATGAGGTCTGGCCAGCTGCAGTATCAGGGGATAGGGGAGCCCTAGGGTGGAGGGGGACGTGTCTAGCGTGTGTGGTGTATACACACTCCTGGGGACGACGGTATATGTACAGTTACAACACACACGCATTTATATATGAGGGGTGATACCCCAAAAACCCGAATTTATTAAAAAATTGTATATGTAGCCAGGCTTGGTGGCTCAGCCTGTAATCCCGCGCTTTGGGAGGCTGAGGTGAATGGATTGCCTGAGTTCGCAGGTTCGAGACCCGCCTGGGCAACTTGGCGAGACCTCATCTCTACAATAAATCAAGAAATTAGCTGGGCGTGTCAGCACGCGCCTGTAGTTCCAGCTACTCGGAAGGCTGAGGCGGAAGGATCGCCGGAGCCCAGCGGGTGGAGGCTGCGGTGGCCGGGAGCGTGCCACTGCCCTCCAGCCTGGGCGACAGAGTGAGACTCCAACTCAAAAAAAAAAAAAAATATATATATATATGTATATATAAAATTGTATATTTATTGCTATAGGTTTAAACTTCAGTCACTCTCAAAGTACTCTCTGTTTGATGCAATACACGGATCAAGACACTCTTCCCCTTGCTTAAAACAGTTTCTGAACTTGTCAATTCTGATGCCTTTCAGTGCTTCTGCGGTTTTTTTGTTTCACATCTTCCACAGCGGCAGAACGTTTCCCTTTGAGCACTTTTTTCCAACCAGGGAAACAAACAAAAAAAATGCTGCCTGTGGCGAGATTGGGTGAATAGGGAGGCTGGGGCAGGGGAGTTATGCTGTATTTCATCAAAAACTGCTGAACACTCAGCAAGGCATGGGCAGGTACGCTCATAAAGCACCCATCGTGAAAGGGGCAAACGTGTTAAAAGAATCTCCCGAAAGATGCACTGAAGCCACACACAGCCTCTCACATCACTAGCTGGTACAGCGGTGACGAGTTCCTAGAACACTTACTTAGCAGGCGAAGCCTGTACCACAAGGCGCTTGGCCCTCCAAAAGATAATTTCGGGTTTTTCTGGGTCCCCCATCTGTCTGTATATGTATATGAGATAGGGGCTCACTGTGTTGCCCAGGCTGGACTGCAGTGGTGCAGTCACAGCTCACTGCAGCCTTGAACCCCTGGGCTCAAGCCATTCTCCTGCTTCAGCCTCCCAAAGCACTGGGATTGCAGACATGGCCGCCGCACCTGGCCAAACTACACAATATTATTATTATTATTATTCACTCATCCGCCCATGTCATGTACTGCACATGGAACACCTGCATAGTGTCAGGCCCTAGGAGTTCCAAGCTATCTCCATTTCCTTATTAGGTTTACAGACCAGGAGACAGCAGAGCCGAGAGGCTGGGTGTTTGCCATGAATGGAGCCTGGGCCTCCCAACCCAGTCCAAGGCCCATTCCGACATGTGGCCTCCGGCCAGAGGGCATCACGCCCACCAGACACAAGCCCAGAGTCTCTCCACAAGTTCTGGGCGAGCTCCAGCAGCGACCAGTCCTCGTGGGGTCCAGACGAGTACCCAGGATCACCTCTGCTCCCTGCACCCACCTACCTGGTTGGCATCACCCAGACAGTTGCTGCCGCTGCTGAGCTGGGTGGGCGTGGCATTGACGGAGGCGAGGGCCATGGGCTGCTGGGCCAGGAAAGTGGGCGAGGGCTGGAGCAGGGGTGGCGTGTGTCCAAAGGCTGAGCCCAGGCCTCTCTGCTGGCTCAAGATCTGCTGATAGGCCACGGGGTTGATGGGGTGGGGGAAGGTGTAGGCTGGGCTGCAGAGAAGAGCAGGAGGGAGTAGGGAGTGGTGGGGCTGTTAGGCCGACATTTCTGGACAGAGAAGACCTGCCTGGGGGTCAGGGTTGGCTTGCTGCTGACATCGGCACAGTGTGGCTTCCCCTCACTCAAGAACCAGCTGTGGCTCCCTACTGCCTGCCACTCAGGTCTTACTGTCTGTGCTTAGCTCCCAGATTCTGCCCCCGGATGCAGCCTTCATTCCTGGCAGGTTGGCCTCATCAGGGGCCAGCCTCCATCTCGCCCCACACCCGGCCCCGCCACTGCTCTGGCACCTGAGATGTATCCCTGCTCCCTGTTTGAAGCCAATTTGGCTCCTGAAGCCTGTTCTGCTGTTCCCTAGTCCCGGAAGCATGCCTGGAGGCCCCAGGCCACATCATTCCCTCTCTTCTGACTGCACTTCTAGCTTTATCTTGTCCTGTGAGTACGAGCCATTCTTTTCACAGCAGGACACGGAGGAAGTGTGGGTGACCCCCCCCCCCGCCAAGCCATCGTGGCTTCCTCTCTCCTGCTCATTCTTTCCTGCCTCGCTGCAAGGTGGGGTGGGACCGGCTGCCATGCTGTGAGGACACTCAGGCAGCACTCTGGAGAGGCTCACGGGTCCTGCCCACTGCCCTGTGCACGAGCCTTCCTGGAAATGAACGCCAGGCCAGGCAGCGCCTTCAGGGCACTGTGCGTGCCCTGACTGTGCGAGGTGACACATGCTTGCGGTTCCGAACTGCTCACTGCTGGGGCAACTCGCTATGCAGCCGAAGGTCACTAACGAATACTCGTGCTATTACTTCTATCTCCGGGTCCTTGGGCCGAACCCTCCTGACGTTCCTGACACTTTCAGCCTCTCTCAGAAGAGCTGGGAAGCAGTGAGTTTCGGTCCAGCAGGCTGGGGTCACTTCAGACAGCCAAGGGCTGCACAGAGGAGAGGAGGGTGACTGGTGCCCGCGAGGTTTGGGCACGTTCTGCAGTGGCCACAGAGGGAGGCTTGCGGCCAGCCCAGACTGGCTTGGAGCATGGTCCACGCCAAGGTCACGCCTCATGTGGTCTCCAGTGCTGGCTAACACCTGGCTGCTCCACCACACCTGGTGAGATACTAGGAAAGCCCCTTTGACCTTGAATGCTTTTAGTCCATGAGATCGTGCTCAGACGCTGGCACATTTCCACTTCATCACTATTGGTTTCGAATCCACGAAAAAGGTGCAAGCACACAGATTCTCGCACCTAACAATCTGTCTTTCTCCTCAGGCTGAAAAGTGCCCTCCCAAAAGCCGGCCCCTCCCCTCCTGGCCCCAGCCCAACTCCCAGGCTTCACGCCCCCCAACTGTGTGCAGGCCGTCACCTGAGGGTGCCCGCCGACAGGTGCCCATAGGAGCCGCTGGCGGCCGAGCTGCTGCGCGAATTGTTGATGTAGGCCACCAGCGAGTTGGGCGAGGTCCGGATCATCCGCTGCAGGTCCAGGCTGGCGTCTGAGAGCGGCGAGATGGACAGCGCCCGCTTGCGGCTCAGGCGGGGCGTCACCCGCGGGCTGGAGAAACGCGACACTGCAGGACAGCCAACACAAGGCCCCTCAGCATCGCGGAGCAGGGCCTGGGTGTCAGGCAGCCGGGTCCCAGGAGGAGCCCGCAGCACGGACTAGCGGGAACGGCAGCTCTGCCAGCTTTGCGGTTGTGGGCCCTTGGGCAAGGCAGGCGACTTTTCCCAGCCTCAGTTTATTCATCCACAAAATGGTGCTGACCAGCACGGGGGGGGGGTGAGGCCCCAAGACGTGCATGTCAGGTGTTTAGGCGAGTGGACGTGAGCACTGGGCACTGTGTCCTTACCCATAGGGGCAGAGACCAGGGCAGGGACCCGGCCGGGCAGCAATGTGCCTCTGTCATAAGTGATGCCTCTTACACAGCAAGCCCACCTGGGAAGCCGGCTTAGGTCAAAAAACAGGGCCTGGCCCGGGCCCACAAGCCCCTTGAGCCCTCCAGACCTGCACCAAGGGCTGCCACACGCCTGGCTTCTGATGTGAGCAGTGTGTGAGATCTCTCCTTGCCACTGTGTGGCTGGAGAATTCCACGGGGAGAGGAGGGAATGGAGGTCAGTGTCTAAGGTCACGGGTCACGTAACTGGGATCATTGCCGAAAGGGCCCCGGTAGGGCACTTCCAAGCAGAGGTCTAGATGGCGGTCCTCGACTCAGTGTGATGCCTGGGCCTTTGGCTGGCTCCGCAGAGCCCGCTGGGTGGGCTGCTGTGACGGGTGGGAGGCTGTGAGGACCCAGCAGTGAGATGCAGCCTGACATATGCAGTCATGCTCTGGTATACTTCGGTCCTCAGCTCCGGGGTTGCCTGAGGCTCTGCGAACCTGTTGCTTTGAGTGTGCACACTCACACATGCAGACACACAGAGGTGTGCACACAGTTACACACACACCCGTGCATGCAAACACGCACATACACAGAGTATACCCACACATACACATGCATACCCACCTGCCCACACACACCCACGCATGCACAGGCCACGCACACACAGGCTTGTCTTATCTGGCCACCCTTTGGACATGCCTTCTCTAGCTGCACACCTAGCTGTAACTACGGAAGGGAAGATGGCCTGCTCTAGACCAGAGTGTCCTGCACCCCAGGGCCACAGCCCTTTCCGCTCTGGCTCTAGAATGCTCCCCACCACATGGCCCACATCAGGATTGTGGGTCTCTCCTCTGCACAGACAGTGGCCTAGACATGGTCTGACATCACTGGGTGACTCTTCATGCACCAAGGCTCCCCGGCCATGCACTCCCGAAGTACTTTCTCTTCTTTTTTTAAATTTTATTTTAAAGACGTGGGGTACAATTCAGGGTTAGATATACAAATGCTGATTATGCAGTTACCCTTGTGGATGAGGTATGCCCCTCCCTCCCCTGACAGTTTCCCTCAACTGCTAATCCCACTCCCCCTCCCTGGCGGTTTCTCTTTCTGTCTCGAAGGAGTCTAACAGCGCTGACTCCCAGCGCTGATGTGAGGGGTGAATTAGGGGGTGTGTGAGAAGCGCCTGGCGGCCATGGCAGGGCACAGTCTCCTGCGATGGTCTGTGGCCTCCAGGTTCCCCATGGGCTGGGAGTTTGTCCATAAACAACCCTGGTGGCTGTTCAAACACACCCATGTCCATGCTGGGCCATTCCCAGGCTTGTGATACCCGCCTTCTTCCCTTCCGCCTGCTCGACCTGTGCAGACCTCACCTAGGTGTCCCCTTCTCCAGGCAGGCTGCCCTGGCTGCAGGGTCCGGCTCACCTGGCCTCCCATTCACAGTCCACATGGCCCCTTGGTACTCCTGTAGCTCTTTTCCTGGCCCAGCTAGGACCTGCTGACCTCAAGGCCGTTCTTAATTGTGCAAGCGCCTTGTCCCCAGAGATGCAGGAGCCCTGAGGGCAGGGGTGCAGCTCTGGGATCCACCCTGGGCCTGGGGAGCAACTAGCCAGCCCACCCCCATGCTTGGCCACAACCCTGGGGCGTCGGAGGAATCCCTGGGAAAGCCCCTTTACTACTGGGCCACAGAAAAAAACACCTGTTAGGTGATAGAGAGGACAGAAGAGGCCCCAGATCCTTGGGCCGGAAGGGTCTTCCAGGGTTTTCTCGCTCAACCGTCTCCATCATGGATGATGGAGTCTGAAGTCGCAGAGGGAAGCAGACAGCAGTCTGGGATGAAGGGCTCTGGGTACAGGGGCAGAGACGGGCTGGACCGATGGCCTTTGGTGGGTGGGCTGGGCGTGCTCACAGAACACCTGGGGCTGGAGCCACAAGTTGGCTGTGGGACTTGGGGCAAATCGCTTTACCTGTCAAAGACTCAGAATCTTCACCAAAGAGGAGCATAAAACAGGTCACCTGCTAGCTCCAAGGCTGTTATGACCCCATGGGATGGCAGACGTGGAAGTGGGCAGTGCACTCCACAGCTGTCGCATTCATGCGACCCTATACTTTGTATACAAGAGGGGACCCCCAAAACCCTAAAACTTATTTATTAAAAAACTGTATTTATTCTTACATGTCTAAACTTCCACCACCTTCATAGTACTCTCTGTTTGATGCAATACACCTATCGAGGTGCTTTATTCACCACTCAAAGCAGTGCTCGCCAATTTTGATACCTTTTAGTGCTTCTGCTGTTTTTTGTTTCAGCTCTTCCACAGCGGCAAAATGTTTCCCTTTGAGGACTTTTTTCCTCCAGGGAAACAAAAAAAGTTGCTTGAGCCAAGATTGGGTGAATAGGGAGGGTCCATGCCATTTTTTTTTGCTGAAAAACTGCTGAATACTCACCACTGTGTGAGCAGGTGCACTCCCAAATGCAAACGTGTTAGAAGAATCTCACAACCAAACCAAACCAAACCAAAAACCACTGAAGCCAAACGCAGCCTCTCACAATAACTTAGCTGGTACACTGATGCTGGTGAGATCCTAGGACACTTACCCTAGTGGGGAAAAACTGTACTCTCAGGGGTCCACCCTCCAAAATAACTCCATTTCTTTTGAGGTTTCCCCCTGGTACTATGCTTTCAACAAGAAGGAGGAAGTGATTTTAGGAATGCTCCCAGCTGGAAGAAAAAGTTGAACTGATCAGAATACCCTTTTCTCTCAGCATCCTTGTCAGCAGAAGTTTTTTGTTTTTTTCTGTTTATTCTGCAGGGTCCCGAGGCCTGAGATGTATAGATCTTTCAGCAAGCAGAGTCGTGGTGGGTATACAGGAGTGTTCCATAGATGCTTTTGGAGATGCTGGCTTGCCGCGCCCCACAGGGGGCCAGGGGCACGCAGGTAACTCACCACAGCACAACTCCATCTTTCCGTGGCGGCAGGAAGGACCCCAGCCCACACACCTAAGGCGTGGGCGGTGGGGTTGGGGGCGATGGAGCAGACCCCCTCTCCTGCCAGCACCGAGGCTGTGCTGCAGATGTGACCCCCATCCTGAACAGGGCTCCCAGCCGGCAGACAGACACCTTCTGGCCGGCGTGTGTCCCTTCGGGTGGCATTTGATGTCCCTTAAGTGCTTGCTTCTGAATTCCTGCATGGGTCGCAACTCAGCAACTGGCACCGTGTAGTAACATTCATACCCACTGCTTTGGTGAACAGTCACCAGCACCTTCCAAGCAAACCCAGCTTTGCAGATAAAGAAACTGGGTTTGGGAGATCAGTGATTTGCTCAGGGTCACAGAGCTGCAGAGGCAGGATTTGAACCCAGCACCAAAGAAGTACTGCTGCATGGACTTCCCGGGGACTCTGCGTCCTCCCTGTCCACCTTCAGAGAGGTGGAGAGAGTCCCGGGCATCGTTCCCTCCCCACAAGCGGTTTTCGACCTCTGATGAAGGGTGAACGAGCCACTCGCTTGGCCTCACCTACTGCCTGAAGGCATCTCCCGGCTCAGCAAGGCAGCCCGAGCTCTTTACCTGTGCCCAGACTGGCTTCCCCTGCAGGGCTGAGCTTGGCGAGTGCTTGCCAACCACATGGTAGCAGAGCAGGGGACCCGGGAGCCGGCCTTCCCTCCCGCCCTCCTTCCCAGCACAGCCACCGATTCCGCCTTCCACGCCTCCTCCTCACAGCCCCTTCCTCTCAAACTGCACCCCAGCTCAGCCCACCACTTGCCCGGCTCCCTGTGGGGCCCCTAGCGAACGGCTGTCCAATGCTCAGTCAGGGAGCGCTTCTCTCTTGGAAGTGAGGTCAGGACTCTGTCCTCCCCTAGTCAGCCCCCTGCTGTTGCAAAGCCAGCCTCCATGGTGGCCCTGTGGGTGTCCTCCCCCCAGCCACCCCAGCTTCCTGCCAGCTCCTCCTTCGTGTCACCTGCAGGGGCCTTCGCACCTGTGGCTTCCTCTGCCCGCAGCCCTCCTCCTCTCTTTCTGCTCAGACCTCACTCGGCTGCGTCATTGCCTTCCCTGAGAAGCCTTTCCTGATCCACCCTGAGTTGGGCAGAGCCTCCCTGCTCTCAGGCCTCTCTCTCCAAAGGAGGTTCGTGCTGGCGGGTTCGCGTCCACCTGTGTGGCTATCCTGTCTCCCCCCTCTCCTCTCCGTGCGTTAGGGACTCCAAGTCCTTCCCACCTGACCATGGTATTCCCAACCCCATCACAGATGGCTCAGCAGGGAGCCTAGCAGGGGTGCCAGGGGTTGCCCTAGGCAGGCCCAGCAGGGAGAGAGCAGAATCACTGCTACCCGAAAGTCAGCCCTTGCCGAATGCCACACCGCCAGTGCCACACCATCAGGTCCGTGTGCTAGGGACTCTTCTGAGCACTTTGCGGTGTTAAGTACCTTCATCTTCACAACTGCCCCATAAGGGAGGGGCTATTGTGAGCTCATTTCACAAAGGACAAAACAAAGGTCAGGCGGGGCAAGTCACTTGCCCAAGGCCACACAGCCAGGGGGAATGGAGGTCAGGACTGGAGGGTGGGGTAAGTCACTTGCCCAAGGTCACACAGCCAGAGGGAGTGGAAGCCAGGACTGGAGGGTGGACACAGGGATACTAAAACCAGGGAGACACACACACACACACAACGTGGAGGCGGAGACAACCTGCACCACTGGCCACCCCAAGCCTGTCGCTCTGTGGCTTCCTCAGAGAGTGCTGCTTGCTTCCCTGCGCCTCTCTTTCCCCATCTGCACATGGGGACAGCGAGGCTGGGTCTGCAGGACTGTTGCGAAGTCGCACACAGAGCACGCTGGGAGTGCCTAAAACCCAGCAGGAATCCCAAAAGGAAGCCGCTAGTTGACAAAGCTTCTTCAGGGGCAAGGGGGACTGTTCTGACGGGCAGGGTGAGCGCGCGGTTAATGACGGAGAAAGGGGCAGCAAGCCTGGGAGGCACGGTGGGGCCACCAGCGACACAGCTGTCACCCGAAGTTCATCCATCACTCTCACTCGGCGTCCTCCCGGCTGCTCGGCTCTTATTTACCGAGTGCACTCCGTGCCAATCCTCACTTCAAAGGAAACTTGGAGTAAGACGCACACGCGAAGCCTCCGAAAGCCTCCGATTCCTCACCCACGGAGCCACGAAGGGGAAGCGCGAGGGGAAAAAGGCCCACCATCACACGCAGTAAGAAACACACACATCTCTGCAATGCACGCTTAAAAAAAAGATCACGCTGCTAATATCTGGATTCCCACCCTCTCGTGTGCCCTAACGAGAGGAAACAGGACAAATCTGACAGTGACATTCATCTCTGTTATGCCCCCTCTCCGGGGAAATATGTTTATTAATGTGCCTCTTCCCTTGACAGATTACTAAATAGAAAGAAAAGCCCGGCACTCATTTCCTGGGGTTTCTCCCGTGACTTACGGCCGGGAACACGGCAGAGCCTTCGTCTGCGGATGTGCCTCTCCCAGCACCGGTCAGCCACCGGGTGCCTGGCCTCACTGGGCAGGCACCCGATACCGCCCACGCCCGTCACCTCCTTCCTCCGGAGCCTGCCTCACCGAAGCGCTTTCTGTTGCTGGCCCATCCGTTAGACCCCTGCACGGTGCCGAGAGCAGGCCAGGCGTGGGCTGGGCATGCGGGGATGCCGGCGAGGAGGGCCCTGACCCGGCTGGCGAGGGCTCACTGGCTCTAGGCGAGACACGGAGAAGGAGTCCGCGGCACCGGGCGGGATGTGCAAGGTGCCACAACAGAGCGCTCGAGAGGGAGGCTTGGCAGCCTCCCTGGAGCAGTGGGAAGGGCAGGAAACTGAGCGCGAGCCTAGGCCCGCGAGCTGGGAAGTCTGGGGTGAGGCGGGCCAGCATCGCTTCCCAGCTCTGTGATGAAGACAGACATCCCGGGGCCCTGGACTGTGGCGCCTCCCCCACGAAGTGCCTTCGTAGGGCGGGTATGGTGAGACAGCTGGTGCAGGCTTACCAGCGGACCCACGGACACCACTCGGCCCGTGCTGTACATAGCAGCCCCGCCCCTCCCTGGCCTGTGCCCTGCCTCAGTCTCCCCGCCTGTCCCAGGCTGGGCATGGACCCTCCTGCCCGACTTGGGCCTCTGGCAGTCCCCCCACCAGCTCCTCCCGCCTCTCTGTGGTGTGATCAATGTAATTGGCTTCTGAAAACTCTCCGGATCCACAGATAGCATAAAGAACCAGCGTCAGATGGAGGTGACATCCGAGTCAACTTAGTGTCAATATGACGATAAAATACACAACTCGGAGGAAATATAGGCTGTAAACAGACAACATTTCAATCGGAAACATTTCAATCTTCTCAATGTGGTGGGAGCGGGCGGAGGGGGCTCGGTGGCAGCTGCTGCTCTGTTGTTAAATCACCAATATTCAACGGCATAACACGAGGAAATTTCATTTTAGGGCCCGGGTGACAACCGGTGAGTTCTCCGCTCTCCAGAGAGCTGCCTGGCAGAATGATGACCTTGGATTCCCCGACTGGCTGTCTGTCACCCTCCCACGTGGTATCGCTCCCCATCTTCCTGTCGTAAATCAGGTCCCCTTTGAGACCAAGAGAACAAGAGGAGACGGGCTTCACCCATCCCTGGAGGCCAGAGGGGATGGGCTCTCCCCAGAGCCCGGAGAGGCCTTCCTGCCGCCCACACACGGGCCTTGGTGCCCGGAGGGGCGCAGGGCTCTGCCCTTCAGCCCACGAGAGCCCCATGGAGACTTCCACCCCTGCAGTGTGTTCCCAAATGGAGGGTGCATACACGGTCCCGACGACGGAGAGAGACAGGGCATCCTCCTCCAATAAGACATGTTTTCTGCTTCGGGAAGAAACACAAAGATCTACTTTAAGATCCATTTGCTTTACCCCAAAGGTGAGTCTGTTAAAAATATATCAAGTACATAGTCGTGCAAGCAGCACTTGGCTCAGGTAAAAATTGTGGGTTGGGGGCAAGGCTGTGTGGGATGAAGACCCACCCCCAACTGCCTCGGCTCTGCCGGTTTCCCTGCCTGGCAGAGCCTGTCTCCACACCTTAGCTGGGTAGTCAAGGCTTCTGGAAATCGCTCTCCCCCCCAGTGCTCCCTCCTCTGGGAACACGAAGGAAGGTGCTGAGAAAGGAGGTTAGGGTTGGTAGTGTGGAGGTCAGGGTGGACATTTCCTCCAAGGGGATCTAGAATGGGGCCTGGCACATAGTAGATGCTCGGTAAATATCTGTCAGACAAACAAGTGTGTGTATGTGAAAGACAGAGACGGCCTCCTGTCCCCGACAACCTGCGAGCTCTCGAGGCTGCTGTACCCCCACAGAGCTTACTGTTCAAGATCGTGTTTATGGGACTTCCTGGTGTGAAAACACATGTCCTCCCACAGGTCTCCTGAGCTGCGTGGTCAGCACTGCATGAGGCCTGCACAGTTTCTCCTGTGAGAGGCTGAGCAGAGAGAAACCTTATGGGGAGATCCACTCACATGCTCTCCAGGGTGGTCCGAGGCGTCCAGGAGGGACCCTCCACGGGCCCAAGCAGCTGGGACCCGCCGAAAACACAGGCATGGGCAGGGCCTTCCCTGCCGCCAGGGTTCATGGGAGAGGAGGTGCCGGGGACACCCCAGAGGCCGGACTGAGCTGGACTCAGACCTGGGCTGACAGTCCGCCTTGCACTCAGAACCCTAGCACTGCACACGCTACCTCGTAGGCAATGGGGCTGAGTGGCAGTGCCTGACGCATTTTCAACAGCTGAAGCCAAGGGTCTGATTCTAGCTTAAACGGGTTGAAGAAGTGTATTCAGGCACAACCATTACGGGAGCTCACCCCAGCCTACTCTGATATCCTTGGGCTGGACCTGATTGGGAACAAAGGAAAAGAAGTCATGGTTCCTCAAATCCACGGTTACAAAAATCCCCCTGCTCCAGGCTACACTGAGCTGGAGGAACGGACGGCCCTGCTCGGGCTCAGCTGGATCTGACGATGTTTCCCACTGCATCCCAGGGCCAGACGTGCTCCCAAGGCGGAAGTGGAAAAGATGGTGGCACGGTGATGAGTTGCCCAGCAGCCCCTGACGAGAGCAGGAGCTCACCTGCCCCTAGGTGAGCATGCCTCCTCACTCCTCCTGCCTTTCCGCCTCGGAGATGCTTGGCCCCTGAGGCTGAGCGGCCAAAGAACAAAGCTGCTCCCCAGCCCCTTCCAGGCTCCCTGCGAGCCAACAGTCGCTTCCCCTGAGCGGTTTCTCCCCTAGCTGGTGTGAATCTTGACACTTCAGGCTCTTCTGTAAACCCCAGTGACTCAGCTACTCAACAAACACAAAGGGGCCTTGTCAGACACGCTCATGGACCTGGTGGAGCTGGCCACCTGGCCACATACGAGAAGTACAGTCAGTTATAGTCAGGGTGCCTCCAATCCCACTGGTGGCCCCAAGGCCTAGGGCTGAATTTGGGCAGAGTCTCCGGAAAGGTCCTAGGACACTGTGCATATGATGGGGTGCAGGAACAAGGGAGGAGGAGTGGAGGCCTGTAGGCAGGGCATCGTACAGCAGAACTGCACTGTGCAAGGGGACAGATGAGACTGGAGAGGAAGACTGCTCGGCTGTGTTCTAGAGTCTGGATTTCACGCTGAGGCTGTTGGGAGCCGCGCAGGCTGACCACAGAGAAGGAGGCAGATGACTGGCTGGCCTGGGCAGGGGAATGGGGTGGATGAGGCGATGGTGAGGACAGGTATCCAAGAGGGCCTGGGGCCTGAGCTTAAGCAGCAGGTGGACAGCAGTGCTGACAATGAGAGACAGAAGTCTGCAGGGGGGGTGGATTTGAAAGAGGGAAAAGGATACGGGTGGAAAGAGATGGGAACAAGCATTCATTGAGCGGCTACTATAATGCTAGGCACTAGGCCATGTTCACATGTATGATGTCTTTCAGTGTCTTTAACCCACACAGCTTTCAGGGCTTGGGATCATCAACCTTTGGTGCTGTCACCACCTCAGGGCCTGGCCACCACAGCAAGGACGTAATGCAGCCAGGCCCTGACCCAGGGCTGTCTGCCGCCTCCCTCCTTCCTTCCCCCGCACGGTCAGGCCTGGAGCTCACTGCGCCCCACCCTCCCTTCTGCTCAGGCCTGGCTGCCCTGTCCTGAGCCTGAACACCTTGGCCCAGTGGGTGCTCCCTTGAGGCATGGCTCATGGTTGGTGGGGTAGCATGCTGCTGGAGACAGGAAAAGCCCCAGGGAAAAGCAGATGACGCAGGTAACAGAGCAAGGCTCCGGGCAGGTCACTTGGTGCTGGGAGCCCCAGCTGTCTCATCTTCGAGGCGGGATCAGAGCTCTGGCCTCACAACGGGGCTACACGGGAGGATGTGGGTAAAAGCACAGAACAGAGGCAGTTCTACCTCTCACGCGTGCACATGTGGGCACACGCACACACACACACACATATATGCACACATGCGCGCACAGACACACACAGGCACCCATTCACAAATGCACACACGCGCACATACATGCACATACCCACACACATATGCACACACCCACACAGAGACATGCACGCACACACAGCAGATGCTCAGGTTTGCGAGTCACTAGACGACTCCGTTGCCAGACTCAGTCTTTCCTGCTCTGTAGGGTCACCTGCCTCTTCTGACCTCCCTTGGCCACAGTTCCTCGCTCTCTGTCCACTTTCCTGCTGGCCTGGTGCCACCCTCAGGGCCATGGAAGGAGGACCGTGCTTGGAGGAGGCTGCCATTTGTCATCGGGATGCGGCTTCCGGCACACACCCTGGTGACCGTCATGCACTGGGGCGCTGCTGTTGGGTTTCAAATAGTGGTAAGTAGCACAACCCATACACAGCCTGCCCTGAGTTCCAACCGTACCACCTCCACACCGCCTCTCTGCCCTGACAGGGCTTCTGTGCGGACGCTGGCGCTCAGGGCCGGGGGGAGTGGGCATCCCTGCGAAAGCAGCTGTGAGGTGGGCATCTGGCGGGGGGAGGATTAGAGTTTAACTGGTCCCAAGATGCCGACTACCCAGACCAGCTGGTCTTCCCTCTGGGCCGCCTGCAGCCTCTGAGTCTCCATCAGCGACATCTCTGTCCCCCAGCAGCTCAGGCCCCAGACACGGGGGGCCTCGACTCCCCTCTTCCTCTCCATTCTCGTTCAACACGGAGACAAATGCGGAGGCTCTGTCTTCAGGGACTACCTAAAACACGGCCACGTCCCACCTCTGCTAATCAGGCCCCCGCTTCCGCCAGGCCCCCAGGACATTCTCATACCCGCCTGGAAGGAGAGCCCTTGAAGACTCAGTCACGTCTTTCTTCTCTGCCAGCCAACTCCAGGGAAAGCCAGACTTTGCGGAGGCCCGACTGGCCAGCCCGACCCCACCCGTCTCCCGCCCGCCCCACCCCTCGCTCCTCCCCCGGCCACACCGGCCGCCTGGCCGTCTCCGGAGCTCAGCGGGCACACTGCTGCCTCCGGCCCGCTGCACTTGCTGCTCCCTCGGCCCCGAGCACTCTTTGCAGAGCGCTGCCCGGCCCCCTGCCTTCCGTTCTGTGTCTGAACACCATCCTCCCGGCCAGGCTTCCTCCGCTGCCTCATCCCACATCGCACTCACTCCTTCCTAGCCCTCCTCCCGCAGCCCGGCTTTGTCTTCCCGTTCCATTTACAACTGGCCGTTTTAGTGTCTGATTCCCGAGTGCGGTGTCGTGTCTGTTTCTTCCCACCATACGGTGAGTTCCACAGAGACAGAGACGTGTCTTGTGCTCACTGTGGTATCAGGGACGCACGAAACACTTGGCTGTGGTGACTCGGTACGTGTGGCCTTGAAAGCCTCAGTCCCCTGTGGACAGCAGTTGTGGCAGGTGCTGGGGAATGGCCCGACTTCTCCTTAGGGCCCCTGGCCCCCCAGGCAGCAGCGAGCACCTTCCTCAGCCTAGAGGTGCGCCCACCAGCCCTGACCCTCGATCCTCCCAGACCCTACCCCGCAGTTTCCCCCGGCCGGGCACTCACCGTCCACTGGGTTGAGGTAGTCGTGGAGATGGGGTGCGCCAGCAGCACCCCCACTCTGCATCAGCAGGTCCCCGTAGGGTGCGGGGTGGCCCGCCATGAGGGTCATCTGGTGGTAATAGTCGGAAGGGTTGGTCCCCGGAGCAGGAAGGCCAAACAGACCCCTCTCCTTCAGGTGCTCCTGGGCCACTGCGGGCAGAGGGGAGAGAAGGAGCCGTCAGAGTCCAGCACCGGCTTCGCCTTTTCCCGCTGGAGGAAACAGAAACACACCTGGCCTGCGGGGGTCCCCCTTGGAGCCCTCCCGCCCGTACTCCCTGCTGCACCCGCGTCTCACTGAGCTGGGTGTGTTGCTGCCCCCGAGGGAGACGAGATCTCTTCCATTTCCTTGGATTCACAAACAACCTCCTCTCCTTCCCTCCAGGCTGCATGGATGCCCAGAGCCCCAGGCAGACTGGATCCACGGTCTGGCAGAGTCTCCAAAGGAGAGAAGACGTACGTGGAGACGCCACAGTGGCAGACAGCCGGGCCGGGTCAGTCTCTGCCTGAACACTCGGGGTGAGACTGCTGCTGAGATCCCAGGCCTGGCTGGATAAAGCCCATCGCCTGGCGAAGTCCACCTGCTCCCTGACCCTGAAGCACAAAAGCCCAGGGCTGCTCCGACCCTGTCCTCTGCCCTGCCTGCGGTTTGGGGAAGAGGCAGGCAAGGTGAGGTTCAGAGTCTCCGAAGGGGCCTGGCCTGGATGACGTGGTGTTGGGGAATGAACGGAGTCTGGACACTAAGCACGTGCATCGAGAGTCCTGGTTTTTACGAGTTGTGCAAAGCCGGGAGGTTGGACGCTAGAGCACAAGTTGCCAGCCACTGTGCCCACAGCCTCTTCGCAGGCACCAAATGAGACCTCCTATACGGCTGGCAGATGGAAGGAAGCAGTCAACGGATGCTGTCTCCTCCCTATCTCACGCCATATCACCAGAGACCATCCTGGCCTCCAGCCAGGCTGACCGGCTGTGGCCTCTGCCTGCTCCGTCCATGCCTGAAACGCCCTCCCTGACTCCTCCTTGCCATCTACTCCCCTCCCGAGCCCTTTCCTGAGATCCTGCTTGTCCCTAGTCATACAGGGCTGGCAGAACTTGGATCACTGGCGAACTTTCCAGGCCTCACAGGGGCAGGTTCTGGGGCTGGCACAGTGTAGGACACACACGGGACTCAAGTTCAGATCTCCCGACAGCTGCTCTTGAGCTTGATGTGCTATCCCTGGTCGCTTGGCCACTGGGTCCAAGGCCGGGGAGGCCTCAGGATGTCTGGTCTACCGCCTGCAGGAGTCAGGGCCATGCAGACTGGCCAGGTCCCCTCTGGTGTGGAACCTGCTGTGGGTGGGGAAAGTGGGGGTTCCAGGAGCTACATCAGCATTTATCTTGAACTCAGGTGCTCCATCAACAGAAAGCCTCTCCTCTGGGGATAGCCCCATCTCTCCATCCCATTCTTCATGGATCACACTGCAGTCAGCAGAGACTACAGCATCATGGCTCCTGGACATTCCCAGGAGGGACTCTGCTCCTCCTATGGCCAGATCTCAGGGTCCACTCTAGCCCCTTGCCTGGGAACCCTGTCACCATGCAGATTAGCTTCTTGGGTGGCCATAACGAATTTGCACAAACTTGGCATTGACTGTTGTTAAAACAACAGAATTTTATCTTTCCAGTTCTGGAGGCCGGACATCTCAAACTAAGGTGTTGGCAGGGCCACGCTCACTCCCGAGGCTCTGGGGGAAGATGGTTCCTCGTCTCTTCCAGGTCCTGGTGGTGGCTGGCTTCCTTGGCTTGCGGCCACATCGCTCCCATCTCTGCCTCTGTCTTTACACTGCCTTCTCCTCTGTGACTTTTTTTTTTGTTTTATGTCCCTGGGTGGGGTGGGGCATAGATGTATATGTCTTCTTTGTGTGTCTCTTATGAGGACGCATGTCATCCTAAATCTAGGATGATCTTGACGGCGCAAGATCTCTAACTTAGTGACATCTGCAAAGACCCTTTTCCAGACGATGCAACACTCAGGTTTGGGAACGAGGATGTGGATACACCTTTTGGAGGCACCACTCAGCTGCCACACCGCATGTGAACATCGACACCAGGGCAGCACCTGGAGCTTGACATGCATCTCGTGCTCTTGGCCAGCCCAGCACCAGCTGAGTGACAGGTGTGATATGGACAAGCCCAGGCCCCTGTCCACAAGATAGCAGCTCAGCATGGAGGGAGCACAGCCCTAGGGCACGCTGGCTTGGACAAGGCCACTCAGGGGACTCACACAGAGTTCAGGGCTGGGTTCCGACCCTGAGGGGCCACTTTAGAACGGTGCAACATCCTGGCCAGCCATTTGCAAGCTCCGTGGATGCAACCATTCACCTTGTCTGGATTCTCTTCAGCGAGAACCAGGTCAAGCACAAACCTCCCCGCCAGGAAGATATGGTGCTGCTTCAGGGAAACTTTCTGCACATTTGCAGGCTATACGTTTCTTTTCCATTGGGAAACCCCAGCCTGCACCTTCCCAGAGTCAGGTCTCTGTTTCAGCTCAAGGTCACACCCACGGGAGGGAACACATTCCTCTGGGGGAGAATGGAGGTAGTGACCAGGGAGTCTCTGCCCACAGTGCTGCCAAGTGCACATGCAAATGTCCCGTAGCCCCAGAGGGAAAGTCTCAGTATTTTTTGAGAAGATGCAGCATGGCTGTTTTCAAGGATGGGAGCCATGGGAGGCTAACAGAGTAATGTCAGGGGTGGCATGGGGCTGTGGGTGATGGCCATGCCGGACTGGGCATGGGGATGCATTTCCCACAGAGACTTCATGGATGGGGCTGGCCTCCAATGTCCAGTGTGTTTTCGTGCATGTTTATGTGTGGAGTAGGGATAGGGTCTAGGAGCATAACACTTTAGATCTGAAAGATGTATCTGGATCATGTGACTCTGCCTTTTTCTGGCTGAAATTAATCACACTGGGAGTGGTCATCAGTTCTCTAAGCCAGGCCATTCAACTCTCTCTCAAGCATCTGAACGGAGAGACACAAAGCCACAGGTCCATGCCTGGAGCCTCGAGGCTGGCCTGCCGTTTGTCGCCCACCTGTGTTGACACGCAAGGGGCAGATCAAACAAGGGTGTGGGCAGCCCGCTCCCCCCTTTCTGCAAGAGGCACCCTCACACCACACCCCTCTTGCTTAACGCAGCCCCTGCAGACTTTGAGGTGCTGCAGCCAGTGGTTCTCACCAACACAGGACCTGCCCGGACAGAGCCCTACCAGGACTATCGTGGTGAGTAACACGTGGTGTGCGAGCGTGGTGCTCACAGAGGCTCTGTCATGAGCTCAAAAACCAGTGGACCCCAGCCAAGCACTGACTGAAAAACTTGCTGCTCAGATCCGGGGGCAAGGAACGCCAAGCGACCGTCCGAAATGGACCGAGGCTGAGGAGTCCACAGGGCTGGTGAGCGGGGCTGGCCGTGCTGACCGAGCCCCGGGCTGCCCGTCACGCCTTGTCCCGGGGTCCCAGCTGCCCCCTCCGCCCCCAGCCCCACTCACCGTCGGCGGGGCTGAGGCCCCTGGCTGCGGAGATCATGGACAGTGTGGGGCTGCTGTGCACTGAACGGAGGTAGTGCTCCATGTGGGGGTTCATGTAGGGGTGGGGCGCGTTGAACGGGGACTCCCCAGGGCCGGCGGGGTGCGGAGAGAGCCGGATCAAGGAGATGTCGGAGATGACAGGACTGCCGCTCAGGGTGGGGGGCCTGTGGAGACAAAGGGCGGCGGTCGGGGAGGGGGACGCATGGGGAACCCTCCGGGAACCCCAAGCCCACACAGCGGTCCTCGAGCCTCAGGTGAAGGCTTCCCAGAACAGCCCGCACTCTCTGTGGGATCAGCCAACAGCCTTGGCCTCCTTGAGGGCCTGCCGTCTTCGCATCAGCCAGCGAATGCAGACTTGGAGCCACGGGTCAGTGGGGCCCCATGGTCAGTCTGGTGCTGGAGAACGAATTCTGTTCCCCCGTGGGGTCTGCTGGAGTGTGGGCTCTGAGTAGGCTTCCCCAGTGCCCGCCCAGGCCTGGGTGGGCGAGAAACACCGAGGAAGGGTGGAACATGTAAAGACGAACACCAGGCCGAGTGCAGTGCATGCCTGTAGTCCCAGAAGGCCGAGGAGGAAGGATCGCCTGAGTCCAGAAGGTAGAGGCTGCATGAGCTGTAATCGTGACACTGCATCTGCCCTGGGCAAAAGAGTGAGACCCCTCACCACAAATAAAAAAAAAAAGAATGAATGCCAGAGGCAAGACACACAGAGCCCAGACTCCTAACAGGATACGTATAAAGGAGAGGAATCAGGAGAGGCCCTGCAGCTGGGGGGCTGGGAGCGGGTGCTGGAGGTCACTGGTGTGACCCAAGCAGCCACGGGGTGAGTGTGAAGGAAAAGATCAGTATTCAAGATGAGTTTTGACACCAGTGAGCCATCACTGCAATCCTGAAGCCCATCAAGGGTCAGGTGTGCATCCGGGTGGGTCTCTCTGGCCTGGTGTGGCCGGGTCACCCCCATGCCCCCTGTTCTGCCCCCCAGAAGGTGCCAGAGCCCACGGGCTCTTACGTCCGGCCCGCCAACCCGGGGCCCACTGAGCAGCCACGGGGGTGTTTCAAGTCATCCGCTCCAAAGCTCACTCGCTGAAGACCAGTCAGACTTTAGAGGGAAGCGGTGGTGAAACCACAACGACATCCCGACAACCAAATCTACCCAGATTTCATTTCAATTCTTCAGAAAACAGGACCTCTCCAGGATGTGACATAATGCAAAGAAACGAGTACATGCCAGCATCAGACGAAGCTGGGTTGGGATCCCCAAGGAATCACACTGAGCAAGTAGCTTCACCCTGGCCAAGTCTCAGTGTCCTCAGCTGTAAAATGATGGGGACAGCCACAGTGTGTCTATCTCACAGGGCTGTCATAGCGACGAGACACAGCAGGGAGTTGGGGGGGGCTCTTATTCGAGGGTGAGAAACACCCTCCGAGGGCTAACCCAGAAGCGCCCGGGAGGCCCGCACCCTCCACACTGGACTGATATCGGGCTGTGAAGGGGACCGTGAGAGCTGGTGGTTTCAGGAGGGGAGTGACGTGTCCACTGGCTGAACAAACCAGAGACAGCGCCTGATTGCCTTAACGCTCCACGAACACCGGGCGTACGACACAGCACAAACGGGGACCCAAGCGGGTGACATCCAGATGCCTTTGCACGTGGGTTTCTCACACTTCCCTGGAGGCCGCTGCACTGGACCTGGGGGTGAGCCTCCCGCTACGTCATCTTCCAGCTCTGACAGATGCAGCCGCCCTGGGCAGGCAGGTCCAGGGAGCCCTCCCGGCCACCTCCACGCTCTGCGTGCTTGTTTATGTCAGCATTTGACCTCAAATGCCTTCCTGTGCCCTACGCCTTGTCGGCAAACTTCTTCTCGTTCCCGCCAGCCTGGCAGAGGACCCTGGGAGATGCTCTCCCTGAAGTTCCTCCCCCTGGCACAAGATCCCGTCTCTCTGCTCCCCCAGGGTGCACCATTCTGGTCTCAGGCTGACAGGGCCATCTCCCAGGTGACCAGGCTCTACCTGGGAGCAGGGCGAGTGGGAGGCACCTTTGCACACACGGAACCTGGCAGGGAACCAGCACCGTACAGGTTCTCAGAGGGGTCCCCAGAATCAGTGACAGCCCCATGTCTGAGCGCCAGGCACCGAGCTTGTTGACAAAGGTCACGAGTCATGACCTCAAGACTGTCTTGCTCACAGGTGGCCCCTAGGGATAGGTGGCCCTGCAACCACGCTGCATGAAGCACGGGAGTGAAGAGATATCGTGTGACTCTTGGCAGAGACTGCCGTGTGCGCCCAGGAGAGACAGAGCCGTACCCACGCACCCTCTCACCAAAGGCGGGTCCTGCTGACCCTGGCACGTGACTGCAAGAGGATGGCTATCACATTCCCGCCAGGGGACAGGTGTCCTATGAAGAGGAGCCTCGGGGAAAGCACCACCTCTGTGTGGCTCCTGGGTAGACCCGGGGCTGAAGGACGCAGGTTCCAGAAGGCTGAGTGTGCCCGAGTGTCCGCTGGCCGGGAGAACGGGAGAGGACCCTCCTGTCCGGGGACTCTTTGGTCCTTTCCCAGACACTCTAGGCAGGGCAGGTTCCCAGAACCCAGAGGACACTGGCTGGGACTTGAGGTCACGGCGGCAGTCACATGTAGACTTCGAGCAACGTGATGAGGCCATATGGCAGTATCCGAGGTGACCCAGACCTCACTGGTCTCCCCAGACAGGCCGGGGGTGAGGCATCGTCATGGCCGTATGGACACGGCTGGCATAAGATCCCGTCTCTGTGCTCCCCCAGGGTGCACCGTTCTGGTCTCAGGCTGACAGGGCCGTCTCCCAGGTGACCGGGCTCGGAAGGCAGCTGGGTCTGAAGGTGACAGGTGAGGCCCGGGTCCCCACATGGAGGAACGGGGAGCTTTGTCTTCACGGTCAAGCTGTCCCATGTGGGGGAAGGTGAAGACCATCTCCCTCTCCCCACTGCCTGCCACCCCCGAGAGAGTCAGGGAGCCTGGGTCTTTCCTAGGACACCCCCTTCCTCTCCCGGGCCCCGGGCTCGGTGGAATGTCCAGGGACTGTGCCCGGACGTGCCTGGCCCAGCTCACCACAGTGGCCCACGAGGGATGCACTGGCCGTGTGCTTTCCAGGTGGGCACGGGAAAACCCTGCACCAATAGCTGGCCTTCACCGCGAGGAATCAGCCCAAGAGGGAGTCCCTTCTCCATGCCGTGTGCCAGAAACAGGCCAGCAAATGGAGTCTCCTCACGTGGGCCTCACTCCCGGGTGGTACTCCCCTCCCCAGGGGCCACCCAGCCTCTCTCTGAGAGCCACTGCCCTACCTACCCCAAACACAGGCAACTGGGGATGGAGAGACAGGCTGCTCCCGACGGCAGGGCTGCTTCAAGGTGTGCAGAGCACCCTTGCTTTCCCAGTGCTGGGAAGCTGCAGCGCTGGGCCTGGAAGGGGGTGCCCAGCCACAGAGACACCTGGCAGAGGCGAGCCCAAGGACCTTCTTGGCATGCACAGGGCAGGGTGGGCTCTAGAGACCACCTGTATTTGGACACCGCCTGCCCTTTCAGAGCCCTGGGTCCCTAGCTATCCCTAATCCTTCCCTTAGCTACGTGGTCTCAGCCAGGATGCTATCCATCTCTGGGGCCTCATCAGGGTGGCATGAAAAGCCCGGCGCCAGACACGTGGTAGGTGGTTACCATGCATTCATACCCTTCCCGACCCTCCTCAGCACCAAGTCAACTGGAACACAGAGTGTCTGACAACCTGGGATCCCAGGGCACCCAGTCCCCGAGCCAATACAGCCATGGGTGACTGTTTAGACACTTCCTCCAGGAAGCCTCCTGACATGGCCCCACTGCACAGAGCCACTTAGCTCACAGCTGTGCCCTCACCTGGACATCTCCTCCTGATGGGGCTGACCACCTGCCAGCCATCAGGGGCCCAGGTACACGGATTTCCTTTTTGACTCTAAGTAAAAAACTCACAATATGCACTTTATACCCATTTTACAGATGAGAACACCCCAGGAGGGGCCAGGTCCCTTGGCCAAGGTCCCTCAGTGAGCTGCTGGTGGGACCACAGCCAACCCAAGCAGGGGTGTGCCGGCACTTGCGCCTAGGCCCTGGGCAGAGAAGCGGGGGCTCTTGGTGACGGGTTCTTGGTACGCGGGGTTCAGGATAGATGCAGGATCAGGAAGGGGCGGTGCCTGTGAACAGGACGGCCTCCCACCCTCAACTCCAACCCCACCTCCGCTCCAGCTCCCTTTTCTGTCTCCGTCCCCACTTACCCCCTTATCATGTACAAAACCGCCCCTTGTGTAGAAAGGGCGATAAACACCCGGGGAAGCAAATGTCCCAAGGGAGCTCACGTTGACAGACCAAACAACGCCGAAGGGCTGGTCTCGAAAGCCAGCATTCCCAGCATTACAGACGCGTCTGGGGCATGAGGAGGTTTCCTGGTGGACCCCAAGCCACACCAGCACTGCTCACTTACACGGCGGGCCTGCGGGGACCAGAGCTGCTGTTCCGTGGACACTCGGCCCTGCCCCAAGCCCCATCGTGTCGGATGTCACCGGTGCCGGTGAACAGAATGCTGTGCTGGAAAGGCGTCTGCTGGTGAATCGGAGCCTCCAAGTCAGGCTGGCCCTGGCAGCAGCCCCTGTTCCCCTTCCATTTCCACACTGCCGTGCACAGGGGTCTGAGGCTCTGGCTCCTTCAGGCCTTGAATTCCAGCACTGGGCAGAGCGCCAAGGACGCAGCCTTCAGGATGGGAGGAGCCGCCAGCTGCGTGAACTTCACTTAAAAGATGGCTGCAGTCTCCCCCGTCACAGATGCACCTCGCACACTCCAGGCCGTGACCCCAGCACAGAGCCAGTCTCTGGGGTGTTGCCTTCAGCCCCTCGGGGCAGCTCTGAACGCATCAGAGCCTGATTCCACCATTGTTCCTTCCTGCATCTGTCTGTACTCCCGGCAAGGCTTTCCGAAGTGTTCGCTCTGTGCCCAGAGACCTATAGGGAGTGCAGAACCCAGGTGGAAGAGGCAGACCCACATATCAGGTCAGCACAGGTTAGCATGATAGGGGCTTCTGAATCTGCCTGGAGGCGTGGAAGAAGGCTTCTCTGAGGAGGTGACAATTGGGCTGGGTCCTGCAGGATGAACAGGAGTTCATGAAGAAGTGCATTAAGAATAAACGAAGCAGCGTGTGCAAAGAAAGGCTGAAGTGTGAAGTTACGTGTGTGCGGGTTAGCCCTGAGCGGCAGGGCCCAGCCCACAGAGCACTTCAGGCTGGGTCCACGTCGCACCCACTTCCTTTCTTCTGCTCTAGGCAGGGCGACATGGGACCCGAGCCCAGCTGATCAGAGCGTTCCATATTCCTGACACGGTGATTGGTTCAGACACGGGCAGGTGTCCAAGACAGCCGCTCTGGCTGGAGTCTTTGAGAAGGAAGCCCCCTCAGTATGCAGAGGTTGCTGAGCTGGTAGGATGCACGTGGGGGCCCTGGGGGCCTTGGGGGGAGACAAGCACGAAGACGGCGCAGTGAGCGCCAGAGGGACAGTGAAGGCTCGTTTCTTGATCCCGGCCGCTTTCCCGAAAGCTAGCGCTCTTGGCCTTCTCAGTTGCTTGAGCGAAGATGTTTGTTTCAACCAGCTGGAGCTGAGCATCTCCAAGAACTCTCAGGGCAGGCTTCGACTCTGACTGCCTCCTGCTGCCCAGAGTGGTCCCGGGCCTGGCACCCTGCAAGGCAGACCTGAGCCGCTGGGCCTGGCCCCTGCCCGCCTCAGGACTGGAGGAGAGGGTCCCGGACGTCCGGCCCACAGCCCTGAGGCTGGCAGGGCAGCAGTGCAGGTCCTTCTGTGTCTGGGCACGAGGCCCAACAGGGGCTCTGGGTAAGCAGAGCAGCCAACGGAAGCCCCCGGGGAGTGTGTGTGTGTGTGTGTGTGTGTGTGTGTATGTGTGTGTGTGTGTGTGTGTGTGTGTGTGTGGTGTGTGTGTGTGTGTGTTGCATGTGCTGGTGACAGCAGCAGCTGGGAGCAGGAATCTGCTTCACGGGGGACCTCTTGCCGTGCAGCCGGCAACTCCTCCCAATGCCAGGCTGCAGGCAAGGAGAGGAGAGGCCACTCCTTAGCGGGATCCTTCCTCTTCTCTCCCTCTGCAGTGCGGGATCCCTGGCAGCGCCCCTGGGTGGGACGTCAGGACTAGGCCCAAAGGCCAGCCCCATGGCTGGGGGAAGTCGGGAGGGAAAGGGGAGAGAGGAGAATGGCAAATGTAGCCGAGGTGGGACTGGACGGCTGTGGTGCTCAGCCCATGGATACTGCCCCCAGGAAGCTACTACGGACAGAGTCGTCAACATTTGCTGAACACCTACTACACACAACACATCCAGCCAGCCTGCAAGGTAGACTTCATTATCTCCATTTTAAAGGGACCAGGACGCTGAGGCTCAAGGACACCCGTGACCCACCCACGGCTACAGAGCTGGAAGTGATGGAGCCCAAGGGGAAGACCGGTCTCTCCACCTCTGCGAAGTCAGACTGGGCATGCTGAGGTTGCTAGCAGTGCGCTGAGACACAGGCTGCTACCCATCCAGTCTTGCGGTCTCTGCCCTCGAGAAGCCTGGAGCGGTGGGCCCTTGGCGGACATCCCCTCGGTGGGTCCCCAGGCTGACTCGGGATGTTGCAGGCGGAGGAGGTGGTCCACACTGGCGGACAGAGCCCAGGCTTTGAAGTCAGGCAGATCTGGGTCTGAATCGCGGGTCTGCCGCCACTGTGGCCTTGGTGCTCTCTGCCCCGGGCCCCTGTGTCCCTCCCCGGTAGGACGGGGCAGTTGCGAAAAAGAGCGAGCCAGGTGTGGGACATGTGTCGCACAGCAGCAGGCCCTCAGGTGCTCTCGTTCATCGCGCAGACGAGGACACGGAAGCGGCTCTAAGAGTGGAGTGACACGTCCTCCCCTTCTCACCTGGAGTCCCAGGCCCCTTCCCCACGTACCGGCACGAGGTTTCTGGCGAGAGACACCAGGAGGGGCCAAGGCGACGAGAGCCCCGCATGGCCGTGCAGCCCTCGGCGCCGTGGCTGGGCCTGCGGGAGCGCGCCTGACCCTCGCAGATGGGCACTGTCCCTGGAGCAAGACCGTCGGGATCACGTACCCAGCGGGCGTGTGGCTTCTGCGGGCTGGAGGCCCGAGGAAGACTCTGATGGGTGGGAAGCAGGGAGGGCGTCTGGTCCACAGCACAGCCCAAGCCAGGGTGCAGGGGAAGGAAGTGTGCGCACTGGGGCTCTCACACCCCACCCATGTGCTGCCTGGGGAAGCAGAGTAAGGCAGGGTCGTCCAGACTCAACACGGGCCACCTGGGTGGGCTTTCCCACTCAGGGGTCAGGAGCCAGGATGAGGAGCCCCCTCCGGCACCCCAGAGATGGCTTTGTTTAGAGGCCTCCAGTGCCGCTCAGTGAGGCCAAAAACAGGCAGAAGCAGGCCCTCTGGGTCCCACTCCACAGCCAGCCCTCCTGAGAGCCAGCGCGACTGTGGCGTGGCATGGCCACCGTGAGGCCAGCGGCAGGCGGGGATGCCGGGACCCAGGCACCCCCAGACTGGCCCAGGGGCTGCTGCTCAAGAGAAAGGGGAGGCCCAGTCACTTGGGGTCACGGGGTGGGTGGAGTCCGGCCTCAGTGGTAGCAGGGGAGAGGCCCTGTGGCCCTGGCCTGCCTCCCGGCCATGTCCTATGTGCTGCTCACTGGTCCTGGGCACAGGCTGTGCTTGCCCCTCCCAGCTTCGTCCCTCCAGCCACGCCCTCCCCCTGCACTCCTCTCCCCAGTCGATCCCTGCCCTCCCAGCAGTGGTGCCAGGGGAAGCTGAGTGAGGCAGAGTCATCCAGACTCGGATCCTTGCTGAGGTCAGGCCGCCTGCGAGATGCTCCAGTGGGTTTGGCGCCTTCCCTCCACCCTGAGCACGTCCATCCATCTCAGCTGATGACAGGGCACCCTTGGCCATGGGCTCACCCTCAGCCTGTACCCTTGTGTTTTGTTTCTGCTCTCATGGCTTGCCCAGCACCTGGCCCTGCACCCACTGGGGCATGGAGCCTGTGCGGTGTGTGTCTGCTAGATGAATGAATGAATGAGTGAATGAGTGAATGAATGAACAAAGCAGGGGCTGTGCCCAGTGGAAGGCACAGACACTCCTGCAGGAGTCCTGGGTGGTCCCAGCTCAGCTCAGCTCACTCCTGGCTGTGTGGCTGGGAGCAAATCACGCACCTCTCCGAGCCTGTTTTGTCCTCTGCAGAAAACAATTATAATGGTGACCTAACAAACCTGTCACAAGGAGCAGAGAGGAGGTATATGGGGACTGACGATGTCTCCCAGAGACGCATCCACGTCCTGATCCCCAGGACCTGCGGACGGGACCTTATCTGGGAAGAGGATTAGGTAGATGTGACCAAGGCCAAGGTTTTGAGATGAGGAGAGCCTGGGCACCCTGGGCGAGCCCTCCATGACATCCCAGGGTCCTTACACGAGCACGGAGACTAGACACAAGAAGAGAAGGCTGTGGGACATGGAGGCAGAGGTGACAGGGATGCGGCCGTGAACTGAGGAATGCTGGCAGTGCCAGAAGCTGGGGGGTGCAGGGGCAGAGCCTCCCCGGGGCCTCTGCGGGGGAGTTTGGTCTGCCTTGATTTCAGCTCTGCGATACTGATGTTGGGCTTCTGACCTCTACAGCTGGGAGAGAGTGAATTTCTGTGGTTTGAAGCCACTGAGTCTGAATAACTTGCTACAGCAGCCGCAGAAATGCATACAGCACGGCAAGCATCTCGCCCTGGCTTGGAGCTGGCCCTTGGGAGGCGACAGACATCGCCATCCCTATAATCACCTGAGACTGTAAACTCTCAGAGAACAGGGTTTGTGTGTTGCTGCTAGACACAACCTAGGCCCAGTGCTGCTGCCTCTGCAGCGGGCTGGCAGGGAATGGGAACCCCCATGCTGGGGTGCGCTTGGCAGAGGAGGCAATCCGGACCCAGCATTCCTACCTCCCTGCTCGCAGGGCCGTGGGACGTGTCTCCCCCGCTGCCGCCTGGATTACACGGTCACTGACTCCCCAGAGCCAGAATCCACAGCGCGCGGCCCCAACATGCCAAACCCTCTTGCCCTGGGATCGCTGGCCTGTGTGCACCAGCCCTGCCCGGGGGCCAAGATGTCTACCACCCACCAGGAGCACAGGGCCATGGGGTGGGGTCAAGGAGCTTGGAAGCAGGGGGGCCGGAACCCCCTGCTGGTGCTGAGCTGCTCAGAGCCAGGGGCCCACTTTCTCTGAAACACTGGACAGGCATCCTCTGGGCTCCTGGGTCTGCTGGCAGTGAGCAGACTCCCTAGAGACCAACCTTGCGTCTCTTCCTCCCTAACCCGGGACTTCTAATGCCAGGGCAGGGTAGGTGTGTCTGTCCTCCCCCCTCGAACCCTCTCCCAGAGCAAGGACATTGCCTGCACCCTCGGCTCTACCTACAGCAGAAGCAGAGTGCAGAAAGTGCCTCTGGAGGGAACCTCTTCTCCAAGGTTTCTGTTTGTTGGTTTTGGTTTTGTTGGGTTTTCTGCTTTGTTTTGCATGTGAAACTGTCTATTGGCAAGCTGGCCTACTGTGTTTCCCATACATGCGTTTAAAATGTTCCAGAAATCAAATCCTTCCCAGAATGTCCCGGGGGGGGGTTGCATTCTTAAAGAGACATCTTCCAAATTCTTCTGGAAGATTCTGGAAAACTGCCCCACGCCCAGCCCAGGTTCTGTGCCCATCTGCACTTGCTAGTGTCTAGGTGGCAATCTGTCAGAATGGGGAGGGTCTGCACAGAGGGGCTGGGACTACAGCGTCCAGTCAGTCACTGGTTTATGCTCACGTCCACACACCATTCCCTCCATCAGATGATGCTCCCTGAGTTCGAGCCTCTGACGGCACTGGGCGGGAAGGTGAGGGTCTGAGGAAGACTAGGTCAGGACTCCATGACTCCACGCAGTGAGGGGGTGGATGGTCACAAAAACGACTGACAAGTGTGCACTGGAGGTGTGTCTGGGGGCACCAGCATTCCCAGGGTCCGCCCTGAATTTGCACGTGCACAGGTCTCAGCTGAGCGAGAAAGCACCCATGAGGCTGTCAGGGTGCTGCTGCTGGGTGGTGTACCCCGGGTCCCATCATGAGCTCAGGAAATCACAGATCCCCCAACACCATAGTTCACACTGGGGCCTTGGCCAGATCATCATGGGAAGGGGGAACCTCTAGGGTCACAGAGGGGGAGGGACACTGCCTGTAGCCTGCAAACAGTGCGCAAGGTGCAGAAGCAGGAGGAGGAGAATTCATCCACTCTGCTGGGGCAATCTGAGAGGACTTCCTGCAGGAAGCAGCATCTGAGCTGGGCACATACTCTTCCAAGAGAACGAGAGGGGATGAATGGGGCAAACCTGGTGTTCTGAGATGGGAAAAGAGCTAAACGAGGGCCGGCTACATTGAAGAACAGCCACTACAGTCGAGTCTGGCCAGTCACCTGAGCGGGAGAGAAGGTGCAGGGAAAACCTTAACAGAAATGCCAGTTGTCCGCCCGAGCCACCCTACCATAGGAGCTGCTCCACCTCCAAATCCACCCGCTGCTGAGGGCATGAGGGGACCAGGCACGAAGCGGGAGAGGATAATTGCAACACACGTTGCGCAGCATGCAATGAGCAGCCCTGGTGCACAACTCACCTATTCGAATCAGTGGGGAGAAGACATCCCCATAGAACAATGAGCAAAGGCTGAACAGGCATTTTACAAGAAGGAGACCGTGGCGGTAAACATATGCAGGAATGCTTGGCTTCCTCAGTAATCAAGGAAACAGAGTCACAGGGAGATGCAGTTTCGGCAAAGGCAGCAGGTCGAGGACCTCGCCGGGGTGGTCAGGACGCGGGGCTGGCTGAGCGCTCAGACTGCCCTGGTGGGAGTGAATGTCGGCAAAACCACCCGGCAGAAGTCAGGCAGCGCCTGGGAGGGTGAAGACGTGAACACCCTGTGACTCAGCAATTCCATCCCCAGACACACATTTAAAGAGCTCACCGTGCACGGGCTCAGACAATGGTGCCAGAGTGCTCCGGCAGCAGCGATGACATCAGCAAAAACAGACGTGTCCCAAACGCCCTCTACACGAGCTGCTTCAGAGCGGTGAGAACAAACGAATTAAGAGCCCCACGCATTGACGGGTGGAATCTCTGGGACATGATGTGCCCTGCGAAAGCAAGCTTCCAAAGAATGAACTGCAGAGATTCCATTTCTACAAAACACCACGAAGCAAAATGCAACCACATATTGTCAGAGAGCCAGACATAAGGTGAAACTTATGATAGATGCAAGGGAGCATGAACTCTAAATCCTAGAGAAGGGTGGAGTGGGAAGGATCTGGGACAGGACAGTGGGGAACATGGGACCTTGAAGGTGCCGCCATATCCCCGGTCCTCAGGCTAGGCAGGGGACCAGGGTGTATGCGTCATAATTACTCAGATACCTTAAACATGCTTTTGTTATTCTTTCGCATGTCTTCAATGTTTTTTTATTTTTTCCTTCTGAGTTAGAGTTTTACTCTGTCCTCTGGCTGGAGTGCAGTGACATGGTCATGGCCCACCACAGCCTTGATCTCCTTGGGTTCAGGAGATCCTTCTGCCCCAGCCTCTTGAGTAGCTGAGAGGATGGGTACACGCCACCACAACCAGTCCATTTTTAATTTTTTTATTTTTTGTAGAGACAAGGCTTTGCTACGTGCTCAGGCTGGTCTCGAACTCCTGAGCTCAAGCAATCCTCCCGCCGGGGCCTCCCAAAGTGCTGGAATGACAGGCAGGACCAGCCTTCGATATCTAAACAGACCAGCGCTATTAGAGAGGATCGCCGGGTGGAAGCCAGCCTCTGGTTGGAAGTCGGCTGAGTGGATGGGGACTCTGGGGTGGGAGCAGGGTCGTGGCAGGACTGGTGGTGGAGAACTTGTGTGGGGGCTGAAAGGTGTCTGCGGCTCAGTGGTTGTCTCCCAGATCACCCAGTGGGCCCTCTTGGCCGCGACATCGATCCGCTGCCCAGCCCCCTCCCAGCCAGCCCCGGCAGTCTGCGACAGACACACATCTGTATACACATCCCGTCCGTGCGACCCTTTGCTCACCCCGCTCCCATTACAGACCCGGCCACTCCACCAGACCGGCCGAGCGCCAGCTTTCGGCTGTCACTCCCTACGCAGAGCCCTAATAAAGAAATCACTGTTTTCAGTCGACAAAGAGCAGATTTCTTACTAAGTAAACACTGATGTTTGGGTAGGGAAATGAGGTTATAAAATTTCGCCTACAAGGGAGGCCATGCAGATGGACTTGGTTACGATCTGGCCGCACAGTCGACAGCGGCGAATGCAATCGCCCACCCCTTATCACGGCCCCCCCTTCGGAGCCAGAGGATGGGAAGGTTATCGGCTTTGGCAGACATAAAAAACCACAGGCGGAAAAGACAAGAGGGAAATCTCAGGAAGGCTTTTTTCCTAGCAGTTATGATTTGCATGGAGCAGGGGAGGGGAGGGGAGGGGAGGGGAGGGGAGGGGAGGGGAGCCTGAGAAGGCCTTGGGTTTACTCCACGTGCCTGGCGGGGCCCAAGGAAGAGGCCTGGGGGGAGCGGGGATTAGGCCCTCTCCAGGTGACCCAAGGCACTGGGTAACCCCTGGGTGTGGGGGGGTTGTGGGGTGGGAGGGGTGGTGGGTGGGCTTCGTCTGTAGTAGGAGCCGTCCTGGCTGAGCACTGATGATCTGAATCCTCTAAAGCCATGGTGGGAATAAGCGGGTAAGCCATGTGGTCCTGGGAGTGGAGGGTGCAGGGTGGCCTTCCCTCAAGGGGGCGATCCCACTAGCCCTCACCCAGGGTTTGAACCGTGAGAACAGGCCTGGGCCCACACAGGGCTGAGTGGCGAGAAAGAAACTCCTCCACGGCGAGATTTCTCCAATGCCGGCCCGGCCTGCCAAAGTGCCCTGTGGAATTTCTTATCCCGGAGGCCTGTCAAAACGAGATGGATAACCCTGAATCGTTCAGATAAATCTCTTCTTAGAGGTGGGCATGCCGCCTATTTTTACGAAGGCTTTGAGTCCGTTTGTATGTGCCCCAAGAAGGTTCCCCTCCTTCTCAGTGGCACAGGGGTCTTCCTGGGATAGAGGCTCCCAGTGGAAAGGGGGTGACCAAGAAGGGGGTGGAAGGGGGGTGGGGGAGAGGAGGCTTCCTCGGCTCGCTGCTGACGATTGCTTTCCATTCCTGCTTTCTGGTGCTCTGGGGTCCCTCTTCGCCCCTTCTGGCACGCCCGATTGCTGCCCCCTCTCCAACCAGACCATGGCGTCTCTGTGGGCAGCAAGACCGTTCCTCCTTGGGCCTGTATCCCCCACGCCTGGCACACCGTTGGCACAGGGTGGGTGGCCTCACACGCGTGAGATCTAGGAGCATCTCCCACTGATTAAGCAGCTCTGAACTCTTGCTACTTTGCCTGGGCTGGGCAGGCCAAGCGCACATTTCAGAAGCACGGTTCCCGGAAGGACAGGACGGAGGAGGGGGCTCCCAGCGTGCCCAGCATATTTATTCTTGCCGGGTACCAGGCACAACATTGGTGCGACAGTGAAGGAAACCTGGAACAGCAGCAGCAACCTGGCCTTTTAAAGCACGGGGACTCAGGGCCATGGCACTGCTCACATAATCCTGCCATACATGTTGACTCACGCTGGCAGAAGTGAGCCCAAGTGACAGACCTTGGGACAAAGAGAAATCCAGCAACAGGGGATTCGGCTGAATACATGAATGTGTTCTGCGCACTGGCACCAGCTTCTACCCAAAGTGGACGCTCTGAGTATGTACAGTCTAAGAGGTCTCCCTACCTCCAATGCCAACCCAACCCACCAATGCCTGCCATTATACTGTTAGTAATTGATTCCTTTGTGGGGTTACTGTTCTGTTTCCACACTTGTTGACAGGAATAACACCCGGAAGCCCCAGGATCTGCGGTGAGACTTTCCTTCAATTCTGGGGATGATCACAGCACAGCGGGGAACTCAGGCTTGGGGGTCAGCTCTCGCCAGCTGAGCCGTCTTGGGAAGCTCTTACGTTCTGGGAGCCTCTACTTTTCTCCTCTATGAATTGGGGAGATCGTCACCCGCCTTACAGGGTGTTGGGAGGACCGACACCCTGCAGAGTGTCCGGGATGAAACAGTTTCCTCTGGTGACAGCACAGTGGTGATCCCAGCAGAGGGTCCCCGCCGCTCACTATAGACCAGGCACGGTCCTATATACTTTACATATACTCACTTATCTGGTCCCATGGCAATTCCACATGGGGTGCTACTGTAGCCCCCTTTTAGAGATGGGGAAACTGAGGCTTGTGGCGGCCAGGCAACCGGCCCAAGGACATGTAGGGTATAAGCAGCGTGAGTAGGGTTTGAACTCTGGCCCTACCCCATTCTGCCCGTGTCCTGGCAGTATGGATGGGAAATGCCCGAGACAACGGGGGCTGCTGAGAGACAGGAGGGGACCAGAAAGGTCACCTCCTGCTCCCGTACGGCTTTTCTGCCTCAGCCCCTCTCCCTGGTTGCCGTGCATCCCTGCCTCATCACACCAACATCCACGTTAGCCCCTGGGCCCCTCCTGTTCTCAGCCGACCACACCAGCTCTCTCCAAAGCCCAGAGCCGGGCAGCTCCTCTTCCGCGAGGGACTGGCATTCAGCAAAGATCAAAGACCAGGCCATCTTATCAGACACGCTCCTCATTAAACTTTTACAGGCCAGATTCCATTATAAATGAGCTGTCTGTCCCACACAGCCCCAAGAACGTACTCCTGCCTTTGGGAAGCTGAGGCTCTCAGAGCCAGGGAAGATTTTAGCAAGGGGGGAGGGGTGCAAGCTGCCCGGGGTTCAAATCCCAGCCGTGCTGCTTTCTAGGAGTGCAGGTCTTCCCATGCTTTGGCTTCCCTGCTTACCAAGTACTGAGAGTTCTGCCTTCCTTGCAGGGAGGGTGACGTGGCATAAGCAGAGGCTGGGCATAGGCTTCCACCCCTGCTCCTCAGCTGGTCTGCCCAGCACCCTGCAGCCCAGAGAGGGGAAGGGTCTGCCTTACAGACAGCCAGGGAAGGATGGGGTAATGCCCCACAACCATGCAGACCCAGGGCTTTGGGGCTCTTTGTACACCTGGCATCCAGGTGCTCCGAAGGAGTGGTCAGCCATGGTGGGTTTGGAGGAAGGGCTCCCTGGAGGTAGGGAGGCGGCGAGGACCCAGTGGAGAGGAAGGCCAAGGCCCCACGTGGGTGACCCCAGGCCTACCTAGCATCTCCTCCCAGGAGGCAGGCAGACAAGCCCTACGGAAGTCTCCTCCTTTCCCCAGTCTCTGAAAGAGACAAGCGTGTTTGCCGAGGGAGGAGACGGTTCTTTGTGAAACACAAAGAAACCGATCCCTGAAGAAAACCAGCCTTCTGTGACCCGAGAACCTGGGGTGCCAAGCCGAGAACCAAGAAGAGAACACCCCAGTGTCTTTCCGCCCAGCCCACCCCCAGGGCGAATGGCTGACAGAGTCACAGGGCCCAGGACGAACGTGCTGAGTCACAGGCTGAGCAGGCTGCCCTGTTGACTAGCTCAGGACGAAACCGATGCAGTCTGCAGGGAACACTGACATTGGGAAAGCCATCCTCAAATGCCCCAGACTGGGAAGTTCATGAGCTCAGTGCAGCAACAGCAAAGAAACTGCTCTCTTAGGTGAAGGCGGTCCAGCACGGGGCTAAACATCCCCATTAGGCTGCAGTCGCCAGGACGAAGAGGGCACGCAGACACTCTTCACAGCTCTCTCTGGGGGCTCTGGGTAATGCACACTTCGCGCGACCAAGTGTGTATGCAGATGGGGGGGAGGCAGAGGCCCCCGTGCCCACCAGCTGGTGTTCCCTCTCCTCCCACAGAGTACCTGGGCCAGGGTGTTGACTGCACGAGTCAACAGCTACGTCTGAGCCATCTGTCCCAGCAAGAGTCCCTCACCCCCTTCTCTGTGAAGGGTCGGCCTTGGGCCATGACTTCCAATGCAGTGCAAGCCAAGAACGGCTCAGGACCAAGTGATCAGCAGGGGGCAACCAGCAGTGGGCAGGTCCAGAATGGGGTGGGTAGGTGGGGGGGAATCATGGACGTCAGAGGTCAGACATGGCACCCAGCAGGAGGGGAGGGGGCTGTCCTCCTACGGCTGAGATACTGTGGCTGCTCCCACCTTCTACGGTAATCAGCCTTCTGCAAACTGAGAATATGAGTAGGTTCTGGGTCCATGTGGAGGGACTCGTCTTTGAACGGGCTATCAAAAGGAACCAGGGGCTTTTTGACACCAGATGTTTCAGGGGGCGGGGTGTTATCAGGAAGAGAAAATGCTCTGCGACCCACTGGTCCTATGACCCCAGAAAGCCACAAGCAGCTCTGGGGCTGCTTTCCTGGGTAACAAACAAGCAGGGTGGCCTCAGGCCAAACTCTGGTCAGAAGGTGCCTGGAAATAAGTAGATTTCCAGGCCTTACCCTAGCCTGCAAGAGTCAGAACTTTCAGAGTTGGGGCCTGGGAATGTGTACCTTAAGACACTCTCCATCGGTTCAGATCTACAGTCAGGGTTGGGAACAGCTGCACGAGACCGTTTCTGTAAGTCCTTCTTAGTGGGAAGCAGTTGAAATTGGTCTTCTGGGCCGGGCTCGGTGGCTCAGCCTGTCATCCCAGCACTTTGGGAGGCAGAGGCGAGTGGATTGCCTGAGCCTGCGGGTTCGAGACCCACCGGGCAACTTGGCAAGACCTCATCTCTAAATAAATCAAAAAATTAGCTGGCATGGTAGCACGCGCCTGTAGTTCCAGCTCCTTGGAAGGCTGAGGCGGAAGGATTGCCGGAGCCCAGCGGGTCAAGGCTGTGGTGGTCGGGAGACTGCCAGTGCCCTCCAGTCTGGGCGACGGCACCAACTCAAAAAAAAAAAAAAAAAAAAGAAACTGGTCTTCTCTGAAGGCCCAGGGCAGGGAAGGGCCGGCAGGGGAGGACCCCATCGCAACAAGGGGTTTGAGGTAGACCCAGCCTCCTGAACCAGGAGCGTGAACTTCGACCTCCCCTCAAGGACACGAGTTAATTCCGGCCCAGGGCGGCCCAGATGCCGGTCGGCGTGGCCGCATCCACGGAGGAGATGGGGAGCTCGGGCCGGGGTCCCGCCTGGCCTGGCCTTGTTCCCCACCACACCCGGGCCTGTTTCCGAAGGCGGGGGCCCCGAGGGGTCCAAAGCGCCTCTTTCCTGCTCATCTCACAAGACCGTGGAGAGACGGCAAGAGCATCTGACGCCGCTCACAGCCACGCTCGTTCCTCTCCCTTGCTTGGACTCTTGGAGACCAGGAACACATCCCCCTGGGGGTCACACGAGGACCCCGCCTGACCAGCAGTGATCACCTCTGACCCACTGTCTGCCCATCACCTGCAGTTCGCACAGACCAAAGACGCTGTAACAGGCGCCCGTGGCAGTTCATTTCCTCCTCTGGAGCCATGGGAGCATCAGCAAGTTGTGCAAAGGCTGCCCTGGGGTTTACCTTGAGGTGCCTGGCAAGGGTGGCTCTGCAGAGGGGAGGGCTGGGGGTCTGCAGGAAAGCCACCCCGCTGGGCCGGGCAGTGTGGGTGTTCCCAGGCCGAGCTACATGCCCCTGCACCCACGTACAGTCCCTGGAGCTGTGTGGTCAGCTCCGCCCCTGCTCCCCCTTCCCGGGGCCACTGTGGCAGCTCTGGCAGGTCCCCTTGACACAGTTCCGGCCCTTCTCCGGTCCATCTCCTAACTGCTCCTCCAGTGACCTGACAATAGATCTGACCGCTCTCTCCTGCTCCTGGTCCCAAGAGGAGCCAGTCCCAGTTCCTCAAGTGGGGGAAAGAAGGTGCCTCCCCTCTCCTCCCCTAGGAGCACTTCTGCAGCCCTGTTCCCCATCTTCCCATGCCACGGCCCTGACAGCCCCCTCTCTGGAGGACATTCTGTGGCCTGCCTCAGCCTGCCGCGGACCCCTTCTCAAGTAGGCGCGTGAGGGCCACAACAGTCATAACTGTCGCTGGCTTATGTTGGATGTTTCCAAATTGTTCTGGACACTTTACTTGAGTTATTACCTTCTCAAAGTAACTAAGTAGACTGGATTATTGGGATAGCCCAGTAGATCTGACCCTCCTACAGGTGGGAAAACAGATTTGCTAGTTCATGTTAGTCATGGCTAGGGCTCCAGGTGCCGAAAGCCCGGCGGGGGGAGACCTCGCAGTCGCAAGCTCTTATGCAGAGGACAGGGCAGAGTGGGGGCACGCAGGGAGCCCCTCCTTGAAGCCTGCTGTCCCTGGAGCTGCAGGGTCCTGAGAGGGACTGGGGAGGGGTCCGGGTGCCGGAGTGGTGGCGAGCGGGGGCACTGAGGATGCAGCAGCAGACGCACCCGCGCCCTGACTCCGAGCAGGAGCAGAGGCTCAGGCTTTACCGACAAGAGATGACGCCACAGCTCATTGGCTGCGCAGCATTTGTGTAATGAGACACATTTGGTGCCAGCGAGGAGGGGCGGCCCCGACATGGTGTGATGGAGCCAGGGCTCCACCAGGCTCCCACCACATTCATCATGGAAGTCAGAGTCACGGGGCCATTTTTCTCATAGGCTTTGTCCTGTTCCCACCTCGGGCACTGGGAATGGGAGAAGAGAGGGGGTGGGCTTTCCAGAGCCCCAGGCCAGCCCTGGGAAACTCGTTGTGTCCTCCTTTGGCCTGGGCAGGGATCAACTGTCCCCAGGATAATGTGGAGCTGCTGGAAGTCCACCCAGCAGGACAGGGTGAGGGTCCTGGGAACACCCTGCTGCTGCCCGTCACTGGGGTTTACCAGACTGCCCCTCCATGGCTGGGGAGGGGATTTGCACCCAGACCTGGGTCTCCTCAGCCCTTGTGGAAGCAACCACTTTGCAGGGGTAATGTGTGAAAGTCATGTACCTCTCTGAGCCTCCGTGTCTGCATCTGCAAGAGGGTGCTTAAACCCCATCTCACAGGGCAATCGAGAAGATTAATGAGGACGGCACACCAGCCTCCAGGGCTGTGCCTAGCTGGCTGTGGACCCATGCAAATCGTTGCCATGCTTTACTGCATTCTACTGGGTGAGGCCAGACTCCCCACTGGGGCTTGGCGATTCCAAATAATCTGAAAAGTGGCCCCCAAGGGTGTCCACGTCCTAATTCCTGGATCTTGTAAATGGTACCTTCTATAGCAAAAGGGACTTGGCAGATGTGAAGACCTTAAAGATCCTGGCATGGGAGACGAGTCTCAATTATCCAGGTGAGCCCCAAGGGACGACTGCAGGTGTCCTTAGAAGGGCGAGGCAGAGGGAAGAAACCACCCCAGACGGGAGGAAGGTGCTGTGAGGACGAAGCAGAGCAGAAAAGGTAATGAGGGGGTGAGGCTGGGGTTGCAAGAGCGCAGCAGCCTTCCAGAAACTAGAAGAGCCCAAGGGATGGTTCCTTCCTGGAACCTTCGGAAGGAGCCACCCGCCAACACCTTGCCTGTAGCCCCGTTAGACCCACCTGCGATTTCTGTCCTCCAGAACTATGTGAGAGGAAAGCTGCGCTGCTTCGAGTCACATGTTTGCGGTAACTTGTCACAGCTGCTATAGGAAACAAATACACCACTCCTCAGGTATCCAGGCTGGTGGACGAGCCGTGTAGGCCGGGCAGGGGCAAGGCTGTCTCCACAGGCCACAGCCAGGCTGCCCATTCCTGCTGCCTGCCAGCACCCACAGCCTCCATCTCCAGGGGCTCGTGCACAGCTGCCCCTCTGTCCGGGCCCAACCCAGAGCGGAAGAAGGGTGAGGCTGGAGAAAGCCCAGGCTGCTTATGGGCCCGGGCCTCCCATCTGCCCAGGGAGGGACAGCATCAAGGGCCTTCCTCTTCACCGGCGTCGGTGACCGGGCTCTGCCTGCAACCTGAGCTCGCAAGCCTGAGCCTGCCGCAGCATCACCTGGAGGATGTGTCAAACATGGATGTGAGCCCCACGCAGAGACGGATTCAGCAGGCCTGGCTGGGGCGTGATCCCCAACAGCCTTCCAGGGGATGAGGATGCTGCCGGGCCAGAGGTTTTGGGCCCGCTGAGCTGGGGTAATGCCCTAACAATGGGCTGCATGTGCTGTCACGAAGGGACCGCCTGAACCCGCCAGAGGGACCTGGGGTCCATACATACGCTTCCAAGAGAAAGACCAGCATGTGACTGAGGGCCTGGGCTCAGGGGGCCATAACTCAACTGCTAACTCTCCCCCTCCCTAAGTGGGAGACCCTGGGGTTGGCTATCTACCCTCTCTGTGCTGCCTCAATTTCTTCATCTGTAAAATGGGGAGGACCTGAAACAACTATATTTTGGATTAATAAATTAAATGACATGATTAAATGACATAAAGTGTTTACCATGGGGTCTGCTCACAAGGTCAATTATGAGGAGGAATGGCAGTCATCGAGGCTGGGGAGATGGTAGCCAGGACATTAACCATGCAGAGCAATACACGCCTGCATGGACTCTGTTTGCACAGAGCTCTCAGTACCACCCACATCTTGCCGCCAGCAACGGGAGCCCATGCAGGAAGCACTTTGGGACGGGGCTGCTGTGTCCAGGATCTGTGTCACTGAACCAGCCAAACATGTCCCACAAGCAGGAACTCAGCCACACCAACCTGCCCATCCCCAGGACCAAGCTCCCCGGATGCTCCTAGGATTCTCAGATGCCACCAACTGAGCAATTCTGGGTGGCCCACCTAGTGGCACACATATGCATCTTCCCGAGGCTGCCTGGGCTGCAGTCTCAGCCACCTGTGGGTGAAGGGGCCCCAGAGGTGAGCAGAAGGCGGAAACAGCCCCATCACCCAGCAGGTGGACACAAGGCTGTCGCCCAGCGAGAACTGTCAAAAGGACACAGAAGACAACTCGAAGGGACTCCCAAGGGCCAAGCATGTGACAATTTGAACACCACACTAAATGGCGATAACAATAGGATACAACCCATAGAATAACACAAATGTACATGCATCTATGTGAATACCAATAAATAATAAAATAAATAAATGAATGCACGACACGGGACAGCTCTTCCTTACAGAAGAATCCCAATCAGTAAACATAGAAGGCATGATGGAAACAGAAAATGGCCATTTGGCAAACACTAGTAATGACCGTTTCTGTCCAGAACCACCAATGGATGTTTAAGTTAGTGGGTAGAAATACCACAAGAAACAGGATATTTACATATTCCCAAAGTATTATCCTGTAACGTACTTGTTCACTAGAGAGGGAACAACTCTAAAGTGAAGAAAACCCGGCAGACAACCCATAAGCAGGTGATCAACCTTTCTAGCGGTACGAAGCATGGACATCATGTGCCTTCTGACAGGACACCTGGAGGAGACACGTGCCACTCTCGTGACATCACTCCCCAAAACACATGATCTGACTGTCACTGTGACGCCACGGCAGGCAAGCCCAGAGCGAGAGACGTTTTAGACAGTAACTGGCCGGAACGCTTCGGAACTGTCAAGGTCACAAAGGACAGAGAGAGTCTGAGGAGCTGCCCTGGATTAAAGATGACGACGGAGACACAATACCAAACGCAGGGCAGAAACCAGGACCGGATCCCAAACCGGGAGGAAGAAGACCCTCGCGAGCCACTGACTGAACTCCAGTAAGATCAGCGGACTCGTATCTTTATCAGTCTTGGGTCATGTACGATGTTCACATTTGAGGGGCTGGGGGAAGGGTGAACAGAAAATGAGTTTTGCAACTGCTTTTGTACAACTGAAATTATTTCCAAGTAAAATGTTAACAAGCAGAAAAAATTTTATACATATAGCAAGCAAGATGTATTGAGAGGACAGAAAAGCTCCCACAGTGGGAGGGGACCCAAGGGGATTGCCCAGAAAATATTTTGAAGGGGAACATAAAAGTACCAGGTCTGCCCTGTCCTGGCGAGGCAAGGATGCCCTGGCCCAGGTCACTGCTCGGCACGATGCTTTGAACACAGCGAGAGCTCACCGAGCGTTCGCTGACTTCCTCAGAATGGGAGAGGGGAGAGCCAGGAGGGTCTGTGCTCCCCAGGTGGCATGTGGGGAGAAGGTCCCCACTCAGCAAGCACTGACTGTGCACCCATCACGTGTCAGCTGTTGTAGACACGGACATCAGAGGGAGGGCAGAGCCTGCTGGGAGGCAGGTGTGAAAACAGAATCCTGGTGTGCATCCGGATCGGGGCCCCCACGCAGGGTGAGGGTCCCAGTGCCCCCAGGAGGAGGGGGCTCCCCTGCTGAGGCTTAGGGGTGGCTGGCTAGGGGGCATGACGACAGGCAGGAGAGCTCAGGCACAGAAGCATGGGCAGGGCCGTGTGTGCAGCTCGGCATGGACAGGTAGCGGGGCCAGAGGGTGTTGCGAAGGCACTGGCTCAAGAGGGGCCTTGGGGCCCGCTGACTCTCTGCAGAAGCTCCCCTGGAGAAAGGTGTGGGAACAGCAGAGAGTGTGGGGGGAGGGAGGGGGCGGCTCGCTTCCAGAAGGAAAATGGATGTGGTGACAAGGAGCTGAGCTTCTGAGTCCTAAAGGCCAGGAACCCTGACACCAGCTGCAGCTGAGAGCCCGTTTGGGAATGAAGAGGGACAGGGTTGGGCAGATGGAGACTGCACTGCTGAACATACCCCTTCTGCCCGGGACCTCAAAAAAGAACATAGGAAGGGACCCCAAAGCATCACTTTTAACTTGTTTTCAGTAGTGACGTGACTACCAGCTTGGGCAAAACAGTGAGATCATGTCTTTCCAATAAATCAAAACATTAGCCGGCTGTGGTGGTGAGGCCCTGGAGTCCCAGCTACTCAGGAGGCTGAGGCATAAGGATCGCCTGAGTCTAGGAGGTGGAGTCTGCGGTGTCTGTGATCATGCCACTGCACTCCAGCCTGGGTGACAGAGTAAGACTCTGACTCTAATAATAATAATAATAATAATAATAAAAAAAATAGCAGACTATATAATTTATTGTTCAAATGGGGGCACTTGAAGAAGCAAAAAGGGTACTCAAACTATTATGCTGGGACAACATCACCCTAAGGTCACCTTACTTACATGAGCTCTTAGGCCTGGAGGGGATTCCCACTTCACGAATGTGTAAAGAGCCTCAAACCACGTAAGGACCCACCAAGGACGCCCAGAGCCTTAGAAGTGATGTGGAGGCCGGGCTCAGTGGCTCAGCCTGTAAACCCAGCACTTTGAGAGGCCGAGGCGAGTGGATTGTCTGAGCCCGCAGGTTCGAGACCAGCCTGGGCAATGTGGTGAGACCTTGTCTCTACAATAAGTCAAAAATCAGCCAGGCATGGTAGCACGTGCCTGTAGTTCCTGCTTCTTGGAAGGCTGAGGCGGAAGGAGTCCAGCAACTCGATGCTGGGGTAGCTGTGAGTGTACCCCTGCACCCCAGCCTGGGCAACAGAGGGAGACTCCAATTCAAAAAAAAAAGGAAGTGATACGGGAAGCAGAGGGGGGCTGGTGCTCACATGCCGTCCGTCCACCCTCACACAGGGTCCCAGGTCTGTGCACTTATGGATGACAAAGGTGAACATTTAGTCAGGACGGATCAGGAGCTCTCAAAAGACAGACAGAGGCAGCAGAGGAGGCCGAGGCTGCCGGCCAAGGCTTCCAGTGGCAGGTGACAGCATGCCGGGAGCAGCAGGCAGAGGGCAGGACTTACCCGTGCACGCCGTGGACAGAGTGAGTCTCGTAATGGTACCTCCCCTCCTGGTGGCGCATGTCAATCGGCAAGGGCGCGTGGAAGGGCGGCAAGAGGTGCTGCGGCACTGTGGAGCGGGGAGAGAAACAGGACTTCAAAAACTTGGCCCTCCCCGGAAAAGCCGCATTCTAAGGGCCTGAAAGCTCAATGAATTTCATAGCAAGAGCAGCCAGGACAAGGGCTCGGCGGTGCCCGTGCTACCACACGCCCACGAAGGAGGATGAATAAGTAATCAAAGTCCACCCGCAGATCCTACATCTTCCACATAAAAGATCCCCAACTGCGCTCTTGACAAAGACAAGCAGCTAAGCGCTCTTTGAACTCGGGGAGATTACAGTCAGGGCCACGAAACTGGGCTCGGCCCCTCAAATCAGGGCTGACAGAGCAACAGGCTCTGACTCTGCTGGTTCTCGCCCCTCCTGGCCTCGCCTGCGTGTGGCTCTGGTGGCATCTGTCCCAGGGTCCGCATGCTACAGGCACACAGGCCGGGAATAGTTACCTGCAGCCATCTGCGCAGGCAGGACCCTCCAGGAGGTCAAATCCCACCCAGCTGCCTGTCCCATCTTGCTGGCTGTAGAAAGCAGACATCTCTGAGGACCTGTTCATGCTCCAGCTCTTAATATTAATGATCAAACCCACGAGCACGGGCGGGTGCCCCCAGGATGGAAAGCGTCCATTTCCAGAGTTGAGTCAGCCTCCTGTCTGAACTTGGCCTGCCCTCAACAAATCATCATGATAATTGTAGGATACTCTTTGTTTATTAAAAAAAAAATCCTGGGTACCCTCGAGGCAAACATAATTATAGGCTTTAGGAAAACAGGGCTCTTTAAAAAGGAGTTATACTGGAAAAAGGGCAACCAAGTAGAGATTTCTCAGTCGGCTCTCCCTCAGTCTGAAGGCCACAGGCCAGCGGGAGGCAGGGTTGAGTCTGGATTTCTGAATAATTTAGAGAAAAGCGGATGGGTTTGTTTTACATATAGACAGGTCAGCCAACTGCTAGGCCTACTGCAATCAATGCATAAAAATGATGCGGCCAATTGTCTGCAGACAGATTCTGCCATGGTATTGCAAACACTACAAATTCGTTTTTATTGTGGAAAACATACATAACACTTACCATTTTAACCATTTTTACATGCACAGTTGAGTGGCACTAAGTACATTCACGCTGCTGTGCAACCATCACCACCATCCATCTCCAGAACTGAAATTCTGCACCCATTAAACACTAATTCTTCGTTCTTCCTCCTCTCAGCCCCTGGCAAACACCAACCTACCTTCTGTCTATATAAATTTCCTATTTTAGGTGTTTCATATAAATAGGATCACACAATATTTGTCCTTTTTGTGACTGGCTTATTTCACTTAGAGTAATAGCCTCAAGATTCAGCCACGTTGTAGCAGGTGTCGAAATTTCCTTCCCGTTTAAGGCTGCATGATATTCTGTTGTATGAATAGACCACATTTTGTTTGTCCATCCGTCTGTCAATGGACACCTGGATTGAACACGATGAATTCTTTTTTTTCTTATTCAGCTGTTTGCTTTTTTTAAAGATGTGGGGTGCAACTCAGGATTAAATATATAAATGGTAATTGTACAGGTAAGTTTTGGGCCTCACTTTGGTCCTCACGTCACCTTTGTGATCAACTGAACATGATGAATTCTTTTTTGTTGTTGTTGTTGAGTTGGAGTCTCACTGTGTTGCCCAAGCTGGAGTGCAGTGGCATACTCATGGCCAACCCCCCCAGCGTCAACCTGCTAGGCTCCAGCGATCCTTCCACCTCAGCATTCCAAGTAGCCAGAACTACAGGCATGCACTACTATGCCCGGCTAATTGTTTTATTTGTTGTAGGGATGAGGTCTTGCCAAGTTGCCTGGGCTAGTCTCAAACCTGCGGGCTCAGGCAATTCACTCGCCTCAGCCTCCCAAAGTGCTGGGATTGCAGGCTGAGCCACTGAGCCTGGCTAAGTGGCAAATTCTTAATGGGAAGAGAACTTTTTACTGAAACCTTATCTTTAATTTGTACATATTCAACTTTATCTCCATACTTCCACAATACTGGCACCTTCCATGGGGACCGAGAATAAAGAAACCAGAGCCTCTCATCCTAATTCAAGGAATTTGCCCAACCCGGACTCAAAGAGGAACTGGCCAAGGACGTACGGTCCAACCCTCTGGTCTAGCTCTCCCTCCCAGAGCCGCCGGCTGCTGGGAAGACTACCTCCTCCCTGAGGCCCCAACCCTGCACAGGAGAGCCTGGCATGGGGCTGTGACTCTGGTTATGACAGTACCACCAGGCTCTCTGTAGGCCAATAGCCTCTGGGAATCAGCTCGTGCATCTGCTTTACGATTTGGAGCAAGTTTCTTTGCTTTGCAGAGTTTCTGTTCATTTGAAAATGGATAACAGTAACTACCTACATGGTCACTCTGCAGATATGAGAAGTACACGCGGAGGAGGTACTCAGCCCAGAGCCTGTGCAGATAAGAAGCGCTCAATGGGTGTTCTGCTGACAAAGACAAGTATCACTAATATGGGGTGTCTCCAAAGCCCATAATCAAACTATGAATTTCCTAGCGGTGGGACATGAGACAAAATGCTCACATACAAGGCAAAGCCTGGGAAGACCCGAGACCAGCTGGGCCTTCCCAAGGCCCCAGGGAGTCCTCAAGGGAGCAGTGTTTACGTTCCTAAATGTATAAGAAATGGTCTAGTTTTTTTTTCCCACCGAAAAGCCAGGAAGACCAGATGACAGTATTACTAACAAAATTAAAATGGCTCGTTTTTGTGTATTTCTGAATGCTTCCCTGTATATCCAGAAGCCCTCTGAAGCAACTAGGGTAGGTGCTACTGTGTCCATTTCACAGATGAGGGAATGGAGGCCAAGGATGATTCAGGGACTTGTCCAAAGTCACGGGACTGAAAATGTCAGGCCAGGAGGAGGACCCAAGGCTCTGGACGGCTGGCCGTGGGCTCTTCTCTCTACCCAGCCCAAAGGAGCACCCACAGGCAGCTCCTGGGTGCGAGGGGAATGCCAGGGGCCCCCCGTCTGCACCTGGCTTGGGTTCTGTAGTTAACAAACGCACACATAGCACCCAGGACGTCACAAATACCAACTCCTGGGTCTCCCCACAGGCCACCCCTCAGCGTCCCCATCTCCCCAGTCTGGCTCCCACAGAAACTAAAGAAGGCCTCCCAATACCATCAGAGCCCAAGCACCCTACCCCTAGCCCCAGCTGGGAGCTGGCATGCTCTGCTTGGGACTCAGAATTCATGCAAGTTCACCTGTGTCTGTGGAGTCTATAAACAGCATACGCCTCAGGGGTCTTCCAGGCAAACAGGAAAGGGAGGTAGTTCTATGCCCGCCTGCTGCCCCAGAGACCAAGACATGTGTGTGTCTGTATACGTGTATGGACACGTGTCTGTGTACAGTGTGTGTGGTGTATACATGCATATGTGTATTGTGTGTGTATGCATGTGTGTCTCTGCATTGTGTTTGTGTGTTGGGGGAGGGACCTGGGACTTCCAGGAAGAGGCACAGGGGACAGGGGACAGGTACCCACAGAGTCCTGATGCAGCTGGGCCTGTTCTCCCTCTCTGGAGGCCGCTGGGGCGAAGGCTGTGAAGGTTGCAGAAAGTACTTTCTTTCTGGAGGTGGGCTGTAGGTAGCAACTCTCACAGGCCCGGCTGCTCTCCCAGCAGCCACCCTGCCGTTGTATCCCTCCCTTCCTTCCCTCCCCTCCACCCGAATCCTCAGCAGGAGCCTGGGAACACGTCTAATGGGTCCTCACACCCTCGCTTGCTATGTCAGGACGGCCAGCCACAGAAGGGCAAAGTATCCCTGGGCTCAGAGCTGTGGGCACTTGTCTTTAGCCATGTCTGCTGTCTCGCGGGCTTGGCTTACCACACTTCATTTCGTTTCACCCTCAAACTTGTCCTTCTCCCCATTTTTCAGGAATGAACATTGAGGCTCAGGGTGGTGAGACTCAACTTGTAGGCGAGCCATGACGGGGCTCTAAGCCTCACGCGGCTCCTCAGACCACACCGTATCCAGCACACGACGGGCCCTCGGCAGCAGCACAGTGATACCTCAATGCCTAGCTCAGGTCAGCCAGGAGGGGAAGGAACAAGGAGTCACACCCAGACACCTCTGCCCACCAACACACTCAAATCAGCAGGGGTCACGGGCTCGGAGTCAGTCTAGGATTGCTCACTCCATGCCTGGATCCAGCCACCTTGCATCAGGCACTCACCACACGGCAGGCGCTGTTCTAGGCACCGGGAACAGTGTCGTGACAAAGAGCCTGCATGTGGCCCAGAAAGAGGAGGCAGCTGGTGGACAAGCCAGCAAATACATTCACAACATGCCATCAGAGGGGACAGAGAGGCGAGGTGGACACAGGGCAGGGCGAGTCAGGCCTCTCTGGGGGCGGGCGGCTCCAGGCAGAGCGAATGGCAGGTGCAAAGGCCCAGCAGCAGGAAAAAGACTCAGCGGATTCAGCACAAAGGCTAGTTTGGTTAGAGCAGAGGGAGCTAGTCTCCCACGCTTCTTCCAGTCAGGAGAGAGTCCTATAAGACTGGGTGGGCTGTGGGCAGAATGGTGGGATTTTTTTCCTGAACAATTCGGGAAGCCCCTGGGAGGTCCAGAGCAGGGAGTTGCCTGAGCGGATGAAACTTCTCGAAATGCCATACAAGGGTGGTCCGGGGGCGTGGGGCAGCAGTGCACAACTGCTGAGAGTCCCAGACTGGCCCTGCCACTAGGTGGCCCTGGGACTTGGGGAAATTTTATATGCCGCCTTTGGGTCGCCCGTTTCTTGTCTGTGCACAGGCCCCTTCCCTAGCCACAATTCTGTCTGGGAATGGTGACCCGCCTCCTAGGAAAAGGACTCCGCCTGTTCCAGCCAGTGACACACTGAGGCTTCATGGGAGCTCTCTGGGCAGAGCACCGTCAGGGGCTCTGGGTGCAAGTGCCAGCTCATCCTTATGGCCGTGTATGTATAACACACTGGCCTGGGTTCCTTCCAAATCCACTCAGCCTATCTGCTCCAGCCTCACTCAGTGTGTGCACGTGTGCAAACACACTCACACACACACACACACACACACACACACACACACACACAGTCTCTGGGGACCCACCCAGGATGAACTGAGGAGTGACTGGGGACTCTGACTCATGAGGTCTCAGGACACTTTCAGATCAGCAAGGACTGTCCCCACCTGCACCGATAGAAAACTTCCAGAAGTGAATACTTTGCTCAGAGCCCATGGCCAACCTGAGAGGAGGAAATTCCACTTTCAAACTCATGCAAGCAACGACCCCCTCCAGAGGCCTCAGAAACGCTCGAGGAACAGGAAGACATACAGAAGAACAAGAGCAGCCCTCAAGTAACATATTGAACGAGACCCTTCCACACACTGTTTTCATTGTGGGCTCTTTTTTTTTTTTCAAGTAATAAAAAAAAATCCAAAGTAAATCAAGTCCTTCCGGCAGAGGGGGAAATGCACACGCACACATACACGCACACGCCCCATATGCCGTTTCAAATGACTCTTTTTAAATTCCTGAGGACCAAACTCTAAGATGGGAATTTTCGATGGACTATCCCTCCCCAACTGGAAGAAAAAAATGTGCATTTTTTTTTGATCCTGCACAGAAAACCGACAGCCTGAGAAGCTGAGGGTGGCGGAGTGATGGCTTCTTTCATTAAAGCCCTGGAATTCTGCGCTGCAAATGCTCCTGGCTGGTGGTCCCGGGGCAAGCTGTGTCCTGGGTATAATGATCTCGCTGTGTAAGTGAGCAGGGTTTTGAAAAGGGGCAGGGAGACCCTTCCCTGGAAGCCCGGCTCAAGTTAATGCCCCATTAGTAACGATCCGGCGAATTCCTGGGGAGAGAATGGGGTGGGAGTCAGCAGAGTTCAGACAAACAGTCGGAAAAACTGGGTCACCGAAACATGACCAGGCAGTCGCGTCAGCAGCCCAGGAATTCTCCTCAGATGAAGTCATGTGTTGCCGCTATGCAGAGGGGCTGTCCCACGGCTGGCCAAGAGGCCAGTGAGGTGACAGCAACCACCTCCCCGGAGATACTGGATGTGTTGAAGACGCCCAGCTTGGGGCTGTCCAGCCCCTAGAGACGAGCACAGTCTCCAGTTACTACGGTCTTTTCTGTCAAGACGGTAAGAAAAACTTAGAGCTCGTGGCTGGCATGCACAGGGCAGGACTGGACCAGAGAAGAAATGGTTTCTTTGAGAGAAGCTGTGTTGACCGACACCCGCTGAGGGAAGGCGAGGCCCCACTTTGCTAACACAGGTCTGGGTTATGAGGAAGCACAGACACATCTTGGTGCAGCTAGGTGGGCCTGGGAAGGGAGGCCTGAAGCCCGGGCTGGGTGTGCCCGGGCTGCCCACACTTCTCAGGCAACTGGTCCATGCTCCAGGGTCGCCACGCTGGAGGCCGATGTGTTGGCCGCATCCCTGACCAGGAACCAAGGAAGCGCATGCGGGGGCACTTGGTCCTGACCTCTTAGTCCCTCAGCCTCTGGGTTGCAGCCTCAGGATGGGGAAACCCAGGCGTGCTCAGTGTTGTTGAGGCTTCTGAGTGCACTGGCTCACGTGCTGTGTGGTGTGAATCCCAGAGGCAGTGGTGGTGGCTGGCAGGCCACATGTCAGGACCACGGGTCCACCTGCCACACCCAGGTGACCTTTGTGTTGCCCCTGCCTTTACAATCTCCAGGCCAGGAGGCCTCAACCCAAAGACACTGGCCACCATTCATCCCGCCGGCGCTCCTGCATGCCAGCTCTGTGCTGGGCACTGTGAGGCTCTGGGCGGCCCCCCATCAGCTGAAGTGGAGGCACTCCAACTCAGCATGGCTCTGGGGGACCCGGAAGGGTTTCTTGGCCTCCAATTTCTCCCCCACTATGGGGTACTCTGCTTCAGATTCCCCAGTTAGTGACTAATTTATTATGTTCCTTTGCCTTAGACTTCCTTGCATCTTGAGTAGTATCCTGTGTGATTGTTCTTTTTCTTTAAACAGACCTCGGGAAAGTCATGGGAACAAATTCACACTACAAGTGGCATTGCTCCTAACGGAAGGACCTAGGCAAGATCTGTCTGGCAAAAGAAGGTGCTGCTGTAGAGGAAAGAAAAACAGTCGCAGGGTACGCTGGGAGTCAAGTGCCATAAATTTCCTAGTCAGCCTAAAATCCCGCTTGCTCTCAACTTGCACTTCAGACAAGGGTCCTACAGGAGATCACTTGTCCCTGCTGTCTAAACAGCGAGGGGTAGGAGCAGGAAGCATGTGAGCCATGAATCCAGACAGATCTGAGTGCAAACTGCACTTGCCAGCAAGTGACAAGTGCTCCAAGCTCAGTTACGTCATCTGTAAAATAGGAATAAGACCAGCTTGACTTTCGTGAAGAGTATTTACGGTATATCTGCAGAGTAGGAGCTCAAAAAGTGGCAATGCCCTTCCATATCTCATAAGCCTTAGAGCAGATATGACAAGGGTCCCAGTGTCATGGTCACGAAGGGACCTTTTCCTCCATCCCCAGTGTAAGGGACACTGAGATGCATCAGACAGAAATTCGAATGAGGCATCCCCCATTAGACGTGCACTTGGTATAAACTCACTGCTTGATGGAGTGAGGACAGCAGAAATGACGCGAGGCATGGCTTTGGAGCTTTGCAGAAAAGGTCTTTTACAAATTAATCCCTGCTGACCGCCCACCTCTATTCCCAGATGGCCGATCCCCATGAGGTTCAGGCCAGTGACTCCAAACTCCAATGCTTCCTACCTTTCTGTCCCTGGTGTTGGTGTCCAACACACATCAGCCATCTCAGAGGCCTGGACCAGGCCTGAATCAGTCAAGTAAGAACAAGTGCACTTCTGAGTAGGACCCACCGGTTACACAGCCATCGCCAACTCTGTGTCTCCAAAAGAGAGACACAGAGAGAGAAACTGCCGCTCTCCACTCCGCCCTTCATGCCTAATTTGGTCAGTTAGGTTGTTCAAGCATGGGATTGTGAAGACACCTTGCAAATGAAAAAGGTTGATCTGGTGGGTAAGGGCGGCGATCAGCACCATCATTCCGGCGATGAACTCCAGTTGATATGGAACGCTAGCTTGTTGTTCACATGGCTAAGGCCTGTTCTAGCCACTCATGCTGGGCTTGCCACGAATTCCACGGTGCAGGACTTTGCCCTCTTCTATCCCTGGGGAGACCACAGGCCTCTTCCTTGGGGAAGTTGGAGCTGCAGGCTTCCCAGAAGATACCAGAAATGACGGCAACGGCTCCAAAGAAAAACATCAGACGCTCCTGCCTTCGGCCGCCCAGATCCAGTCTGGGGACATGATGTAACTCAGACGTGTGGCCTCTTCTGTGGTGGCCTTGAGGTACATGGGCTGCAGCCCCACCAGGAATTCACAGTGGAGATGCCTGCCACCCGGGGTGGAGTTCTCAATCCCTGGCCCGCTGCAGCCCAGAGGATGGCAGTCACACCCACAGCCTGCCCCGGCCAAGGCTTCCACCACTCTGTCAGTGTAAGAAGGTTGTTCATGGAGAACAAAAGGCCTGATTCCCGCCTATGGGGGGGGGGAGCAGCGGGGGCACCTATGTGTAGGTTGGCTGCCAAAGCCAGAGAACCTGACCCTGCGGGGTTCAGCCAGGGCCACGCAGCACAGGCTGCCAGAATGGCGTTGGAGTCAAGCAAGGGAGATTTCAATGGGGCCCAGGGCAGCCACGAAGGCTCCCTGGAAGAAGTGGTTTGGGGGGAGTCTGAAGGAAGGGGGAGGATGGCAGGTCCTCCAGGCTTGGGGCGCGTGGACAGCTCTGTTATGCCCTGGGGCAAGCTGCGGGAAGTGTGAGCCCTGGTGCAAACCATGTGGTCTCTCCTGTGCCCACCGGATGGGAAACATCTCTTCCTGGGGTCCTCCTGGGGAATAAATGATGTCATATACATAGCAAGAGACTCTGCAGAGCACCTGCAAGCACCAGCTCAGTGCTTCTCCGGCTCTTGCTGGATCCCACCCCAGAGCTCCTGCTTCTGTGTGCCTGGGGCATCGCTAACCGGTTCTCGGTGACACCGAGGCTGTGGGTCCAGGGACCACACTTGGAGACCCAAGGCCCTCATCCATTTCCAGGACCCGCTGGAGCACCGGTGCTCCCACCTTCTCAGGAAGACCCACGCCCACAGGCATTGTACCAGTTGGAGAAACTCAACACGAGGATGAGAGGCAGGTGATGCGCAAACCTTGGGGACCACCACGCGGTCCTGTCTATGGGGCTTCTGCGTAGCGGCCGTGAGGGGTCTGGGAGTCAGGATCTTGATGCAGGCTTTGAAAGTACGCAGGGACCTGAGCTTTCACATGCCACAGGAATGAAGGTGCACACCAGGCTGGGAGAAGCCACGGGAGACTCCCTCCCCTGGTTTGGGAGCCTCGCTCCGGCTTGGAGAAGTGACAGTTTTCCATGCCAACCCTTCAGGCATGTGGACTCATGCTCTCCAATAGGGACGGAGTCACTGACTGGCCTAAGCGTCAGAGCTAGAAGGCACAGACAGAGTCCATGCATTGAGGAAAGCCTCACTCCCCAGGGCCCAGCAAATGGCACCATTCTTCTCCATAACAAGCCACAGGACAGGGCACTTCCAGAGGCCTCTCCCATGTCCAGCCACCACCCCACAGGAAGCATTTAATAAGAATAATATCCTGAATGGTCACTCGACAGCATGCAATTAAAAAGTGCTTCTGTCTCACTTGGGGGGGGGAAATGGTGTGGGGGGGTTAAAATCAGGCAGGAAATTCCAACGCCACAAGCTGACTGGGGTCCGGCCGGCTGAGGTCCAGGCAGTTTGTGCCATCAGGCCTGCTCTCCCTCCTCCCGCCCTCCCCAAACAGCTGAGCAGGACCTGGGCCTCCGCAGAGCCACCCGTGCACACCCCCACCCCAGGCCGAGGTGTTACTTGACAAAAGAGCTGCTGAAAGGCAGAGTGTGCTGGGCTGGGGCCAGTACAGCCACTCCAAGCCAAGTAGCGTCCAGGGGCTGGTCCCCAGGCCGGGGCAGACTGGGACACAGAGAGGCGTGCACGTCCCAGAGCTGGGAGTGTGCTCTGGCCAAGGCCACTGGGAGAGGCTGGCCCAGATGCCATGTGGCCCTCACTGCACAGGAGCCTGGGCAGTCGTGGAATCTATCCTCTCGGACGGTGACCCTGAGATGACGGGGGCCAGGCCACGGGAGGCAGACTGGGACCTAGCCTGGCAGGAACACCGTGTCTCGGTGGGCAGTACTGAGCCTGCTGCTGGTGTCATGGCAGCCAAGTCTGGCTCAACCGCCGACCCACTGAAGCCTCCTGTGCCTCATCTGTGAAACAAGGGTGGTGATGGGGCCCACATCAGAGGGAGACTGAGAGGGAGACCAGCTGACGTGCGTCAAAGCTTATCCAAGGATGGCCAGGCTCGGTGGCTCAGTCTGTCATCCCAGCACTCTGGGAGGCTGAGGTGAGTGAATTGCCCGAGCCAGCGGGTTCAAGACCCACCCGGGCAGCTTGACAAGACCTCGTCTCTACAGCCAAAAATCAAAAATTAGCCGGGCTTGATAGCACGCGCCTGCAGTTCCGGCTACTCGGAAGGCTGAGGCAGAAGGATCGCCGGAGCCCAGCAGGTTGAGGCTGGGGTGGCTGGGAGCGACCACTGTACTCCAGTCTGGGCGACAGAGTGAAACTCCAACTCAATAAAAAAAAAAAAGCGTACACAAGGGCCAGGCATGCAGTTGGTTCCCGAGGGTGCCAGTGTGGCCGTCCCCACCATCCTCTCTGCTAGGCTCCTGCCTCTTTAGCAAGGGGTGAGAGACTGCGGTGGACTCCAGAGGGACCCCAGGAAGACCCTCACCATCCCAGGTCCTGGGATGGGCTGCCCACCTGTCTGGGTAAATGAGTGGGAGAAGAAACACTGGGGATGGTCAAACTTGATGAAGGTGGAAAGCTCTGTCTTGGCCACAGAACCCACTCCCAAAATAATAATGTGCAGGGCCCTCAAATATGCAGTAGATCCGAAGCCAGAAGAGTGTGGCTCCCAGGGTCCCCCACACCTACAGAATGTAATGAAGAAAACAGGAATCCAGCCCGGGTATCTGGAGAAGAGGGTGACCAGCAAGCCGGTGCCCGGGTGCTCCTTCCACTCGTGACAGAGGCCAGGGCTGGGTCAGGTGGCTGGGGACAGATACAGGTATGTCCCCAAGCCTTGTTGTCCCTTGACAGACTCAACTGTCAACTCGTGCTGGCGACCCCAACAGCTGGCAGGGATCTTGTCAGCTGGGAGTGCAACGCTGTCTGGTCCCAGTCCAAAAAGCCCACTTGTCATGGGGCATTTAGCCCTTCAAGAGGACCTCTCCACCACTCCCCTACCTGGCCCCTGGGTCCCGAAGGGGTCACCTGCCCCTCTATGTACCTCACCAGCATCCAGCCATTTCCTGCAGAGCTCCAGCAAGAGGTTTCCCAGTATGACACTTAGGTCCCACCTCATACCCTGCCCAGCACACCAGGACCCTGCTCTGCACTCTGCAGTAGCTATCACGGGGACAGTGAGGTCCACAGGCACTGGTGATGGTTTCCTGGGCTGATCTAAGCCACCCCTGTCTCCAGGGTGTGTTCTGGGGCAGAGCCTGCCAGAGACGATTATGACCTTCAAAACCGGGCAGTAGATTTTGCCGCCTGGACAAGCAAACGAGCTCCAGGTTGTACATCCTGTCCTTCCTGCAATCAACAGGCTAATGACAACACGCTCTTCACTCTTTTATTGAAGCAGCTCCTTAAGGACCACTTCCCGGGAACCCCTTCTCAGTAGGGTCCAGTAACGATGTCACTCAAAGAGATCCTTTTCTTGTCTCTACCTTAAACTAGCATCTTCTCTGGGTACCCACTCATCAAACGCAGTCCTGGCCAGCAGACAGACAACATGGGCCACGTATGTTATTGTCAATTTTCTAGTAACCACACTGAAAAAACGAAAAGGAAGCAGGCAATCCTTGTAATAATATGATTTAACCGACCCAGTACATCAAACATATTATCACTCCAACATGGAATCAGTATAAAATTACTAATGAGATCTGTTATCTACCTTTATTCCTACTATGTTTTCAAAACCTAGTATCCGTCTTGCACCTACATCTCCATAGGAACCAGCTGCGTTTCAAGTGCTGGCTAGCCACATAATGGCTCACGGTTGCCCCACTGGATGGCTAACTCAGGCCTAACTCGCCACCATTACTGACTTCTGACCGCTTAGGAATTCCAGTCCAGGTTAATGAAAGTCCCATGGCGATGAGAATGCTCCCCAAACCTCAGTCCTTCCTCATTTCTGAATCTTAGCTTCCTGCAGGCTTCTGTTTGGCCATGTCCATGAACTGATTTGCAGAGTCATTATTACTTCCTTTTTTTCCTCCCTGCCTTTTACTCACTTAACTCATAAGGGCTCCCAGGGATATAGAAGGGTGACTAGCGATTCTAGGGAGGAAGCTGGTGCCCCACCCAAGGGAGTAAGTCAGCGGGTGCCCACATTTCCACACCCTTCACCCTGTCTGAGGAGAGCGGGTCAGCACCACCTCTCTGAATCCTGCAATGGACGGCTGCCCACTGCATTCCCGGTAAGCTTGGGGCCTTCTCAAACAAGCCAGTGGGTGTGTGGACTCCCAAGACTTTCTGACAAGAGGGTCCCCAGAGGGCAAAGCCCACTTAGGAGGAGGTGAAAGGCTGGGGAGTAGAGCTGTGGAGAAACACTTGGCCAAGCCACACCACACTTCCAGAAGCCAGCTCCCCATCCGTGTAAGGAGCTGGAGGACGGTTCAAGAACATGCTTTTCCCACCTCCCCTCCCCACACGCGGGCCCGCCAACGCCCGCTGCCACTGATGGTGTTTCCTCTCATCAGGGATACTGGGGGTCCACCAGCAGGACGGAAGGCCGGCCACGATTTCACGGGAAGAGTTTGCTCCTCTGTTTTGCTGGTGGAGAAACTGGTCTCATGACCCAACCCGCCGGGCCTGAGTGGTGCTCAGAATCTGCTTTCCTAGAAGAAGGACCGTATAAGACGGGGAGGGGCAAAACACCCCAAAGGCTTCCTGACATCAAAAAAACCTCTTGCAAAACAATATTTTGATGAGCTAAGTGTGTGAATTAAAAGCAGACGGAGTTCGCTTCCTTTTAAATAAACAGGGTTTAAAATCTAGGGGAAAACTCCCACACACAATGTGTTTTGGGGCTGGAGAAACCAGAGTGGCCCTTCTACCAGGCCAAGGGCAGCCTGGCCTCTTCACTCTCATTTGCGGTGCTGGTGGGCAAAGGCCCTGCTCCGTGGGCCCAGTCACACCCCAGCAGAGGGGACCCGGAGGGAGCACACGACTGCTTGACAGGCAGCAGACCCCTGGTCTTGCCACTGCTCGCGGGATGGAGTTGAAAGCCCCAGCCTGGCACTCAGGGCTCTCCAGAGCCTGCCCCACGGACTCCCCCAGCCCTGGGATCAGACTGACAGCCTTGCAGACCCTGCGCCTCCCAGCCTGCACCGGCCCCCACCCTGCCTGGAAAGCCCCACCCCATCACAAACCCCCTCTTCCTCATCCTGCCCGCAGCAAGTTCAGTTCCCACGTGCCTTTCTCCAGGAAGATTCTAGGCCTTTCTTCTGTCTCCTTCCTCCATCTCAGACATAAGACACTCCCTCTGCACCATTTCCTCAAAGCAGGTGACCAGCCCGGGGTCTGGCACAGAGAGGGTGGGGCATATGTGTCCAGTGAATGAATGAATGAACGAAACTCCTCACTCCTGGAAAACAGGCCCTGAGGCTATCAAGGGCGGCCAGTAGCTTTCCAGGGTCTGGATAAATCAATTTAGGTCTGAGGAGAGGAAACCTGGCACAAGACAGTGGCAGGAGCCAGAGGGGTGCACAAGAGTCTCATCAGTCGGGCCCCTCTATGGAGGCTGAAAGTCGAAGGGGCATGAGCCATGGATGTGTTGGCTTCCTGCATGCTGGTGCTTTCCTGAGCGTGTCACGCTTGCGAACTCATTTAATCCTCGCGCAATTGATGAGGAAGGTATTCCCCACTATTACCTCCATCTTACAGAGGAGGAAACGGAGGCATGGGCGAGTTCAGAAGCTTCCCTGGGTCAGTGGCATGGCTCATCTGCGTAGCCAGACCTCATACCCACTGCTCGGAAATTCTAGACACGTCCTTCCAGGAGGGTTGGGGCGGGGCCACGGGAGCCCTTCTCAGACCATGGAGATGAAATGAGGCCAGGCGAGGTCAGGCCCGTCTTTGCCCAAATCACCCCCAGCTCTTGTGGGTGTCCAGTGCCCATCAAGGGCAGCGTGGGCCAGGCTTCAGTGTGATAAGGGCCACAGGGTGTGAAACGAGGAGGGCGAGTACTCTGTGGCCCTGGCCTCGGCCGGAGGAGTCGGAGACTCGACAAGCTCCAGGAAGCACAGGGTGACACCCGGAATTTCTACTTTGTGGCTTCTTCAGAGGGAAGGTGACTCCCCAGACAGAAAGGGAATCTGCCTCCAGACAGTGGCTTCGGAGCGCTGTCCAAGTACCCAGCCAAGTCGGAGGCAAGTCAGGAGGGACACCCACGGGAGGGGAGTTATCTGTTTTCCCCAGCTGTGTTCCTGGTGCCTGCTAATAACCCCCATGGATCATTCTGCCCAGTGCGGAAAACGTTCTGACTGGCGTTAAAAATGGGCCCCTTCCCTGCGTGGCACGGCGCCCCTGCAGCGCGCGCAGGGTGCTGGCTGTTAGCATGCTGCCTGTGTAATTAGGGCGGTGAGGATGGCAAAGGGCCCACCCCAGGTCCCCAAGAGTGATTGCAGTTCAGAAAAAGCACCCACCTGGTTGCGCGCTGATTAATGACGGGCCCCACTAATAGCCCTGCTTAACACAGGAGTTTGTCAAGATTAAGTAATTGCCTTAAACAAAAAGTGTATTATCTTTAAGGCCCCGCTGATGAACGACTGGTGCTAGAAAACGGGGTGATGGATGTCCGTGACTCCCTGCCACCGCACCTCCCCCGTTTGCAGAAATTAAAACGCAGCCCTTGATGAGGCTAAGAAGCCCCGGCAGACCCCCCCCGAGGGGGTGGGGTGGCCGGGGCCCCTGCTGTCACCCCTGCCTCAGGCCTGCTGACCCCTGGGAGGCCCCAAAGTGCTTGTCAGCATTAAAAGTTCGAGGATGGACAGAGGCCTCATTGGCGGGCACTGACCAAATGCCCCATGGGAACGGAGGCTGGGATAAGACAGCTGGAAGGAAGAAACCACAGCACAGGAAGACCGAGGATGCCCTGAGGGAAGCAGGACCGACAGCCCCAAGGATGGCTGGATGGAGGCTCACATAACAGCATGCCCTGCACTGAGAAGACAGCTATCACTTCAGCCATGAGTGCTGAAGAAACGAAAACACAGAACGCTTAGGAAGGATCTGCTGTCTCCAGGGCGGTGGGATCCCCATCTGTAAAATGGAATTCCAAGCGAGGCGGCGTGCACCCATCTACCTACAGCCCTGCTGCCCATGGACGCTTGCGCTTTATGTCTTTGAGCATCACGTTGCCAGGTCATGAAACCCACATCCCTTTCCCTAGGCTCCCGGAGCACTTCACACGCTTTCCCTCCAGATGGCAAATTTTACAAGAGACAGTTCACGGCGCTGGACAGGGCCTCGTGCTGTGGGATGGAACCGACGTGGGGCAGGGCTGACCGGAGACAGCAATGGGGAAGGGCAGCTGGGCAGGGGAGCTGAGCTGAGAGGGGACGGCAACAGGGTCCAGCCAGGAGGGGAGCCACCTCCAGGTGATCTCCCTGTGGGACTCGCCCAGGAAGAGCACCTTGGGCAGGAGCCTAAGAAAGCCAAAAGGTGGAGGGCGGATTTATGCCCAGGAAGAAACAATGAGCATGCTGCCATCCGGGACTTCTGGTGGTTCGGGGGACAGGAGTTGGAGCACCCCCACGGCCCTTCTGCTGGAGGTTCAAGCGTCAGCACAAGCCACAGACAGCACGGCATCTGGATCTCCCCCCACCTCCCCCTGGGTCAGGGATGCACTTTCCAGGCAGAGGAGGAGGGTGACGTGGACACTCATCGGAAGCCCTTCTCAGCCCGCACCTGACTTCTGCAGACAGTCTGCCTGCCATCCGTAAGCCCTGCAGTGCTCTACCCAAGGGTTGACTCCCCCTGCCTTTCTGGGCAAAAGAATCCCAAACCAAACCACCCACCCCGAATCTGCCTCCAGGCTACGGTGACACCAGCTAGAGCCGGGAGCTGTTTCCATAACACTGGGTTCCCCCAGACCACAGCTTGAGGACAGATGCCATGTGCGGTTGGTGGGAGCAGCTGGGGCCAAGGGGAAACTGCTGCCTTCCACACCCCAGATGGGCCGTAAGGCCTCTGCCTCACAGTTCTGTCCTTCCCCTTGCAGAGGCTGAGAAGGGCAGGAGCTGCACAAGCCCTACAGAGTGGAGCAGACCTCATGCCCCGAAGGCGTCACCCCGACAGCTGCTCACCAGAGGAGCGGTGGGATGTCCCTGCTCTTGTTCTACCAAAGTGCACACAAATGAGTCTCTCTTAAATGATGTCCATGCCATACTCTGGGAGGTCCCGGGCACCTGCCCTCCACCCCGGTCCCATTCTGGCGGAAGCCAAGTGGGGCTGAGGGCACAGACCACCAAACCAGGGCTTGAAGGCTCTTCCTGCCACCCAAGGATGATGGGCACCCCAGGCCAAGGCTTCCCTGCTGTAACTGCCCTCACAAAGCTTGGGTCCTGCTGACTCCAGAGTACCAGGGGCAAGTTTAAGGACTTACTGTACGGCCGGTGGGGGGGGTCTTGGAGCCCCCCACCCCAGACCGTGAAAGTCAAGATCGGCAAGAACGCCAGGAGGGCAGCCTCCACTGCTTCTCTATTGTTCACAACACTATATTATCTTCTCACGCCTAGCAGTCCAGAGGTAGAAACTCAATGAGCACCTATTGCATGGCATTCAGTAACAAAAACAAACAAACAAACTTGTGAGCGCTCCTGCTGGTACAATTCTAGGCACTGAGCAGTCATTGGCTGATCTGCCCTTTACACCAGCCCAGGTGTGAGGGGAAGGCATCTATAATCAAGACCCCTATTTTATAGATGAGGGAACTGAGGCCTGAGGGGTAGGTGACTTGCCCAAGATCACCCAGCGAATAGCTGTCAAGGAAAAACTAAGCTTCTGCCTGCAATTCTAGAATTGCAGGTGGAGCCACCTGCCCACCCTGCCCATTGGCTGGCAAGGAAGATGCCACACAGATGACAACCGCAGTGCACCCAGCTGGACAGAGGGAGAAGCCGAAGCCCCCGGCTGCAGAAATGCACTCCCCATGGTTGTGCAGAAGCCAGCCCCATGGGGTCTTCCCAAGGGAGATCACTTCTACCCAGAGCCCCTGGGGGTGGCCAGGTCCCAGTTCAGAGTCTCCTCTGCCAGACAGCCCACAGCTTCAGGTCAGGGAAGCTTTCCTCCACTTTACACACTTCCTGATGGGTCCCGGGCCAGGCGTGCAAAGAGGAAAACGCACCGGCCCAGGTCTCAAGGGTCTCCCAGGCCAGCGGGAGCCATGGGTCAACAGGTGACGGCCAAGCTGAGGAGAGGGCCAGGAAGGCACACGCAAGGGCTCGGGGATGATCAGCGGAGCTCCCTTGGACGCTGGCAGCCCCGCGTTGTTGCAGCATCAGTGGCCGGGCAGAGGGCGAGGGAGGCAGGGACCTGGGCACGAGTCTGCTAGTGATGGAGTGACATCAGGAGGGTTCGTACAAGGAGTGACCGGGCTGGGTTGGTATGTGGGAAGGTATGCAGCACGCTAGACACAAGGCTCAGGCTTACCTTGGAACAACTGGGGTGTGAGAGGGAGGGCCTCTACCAGGGCAGGGAGACAGGTCAGGAGGGAGGGGTGCACCCCTGACCAACAGGGGCTACAAGGCCAGCAGGACCTGGGGCCGAACGGGGCTGGGGCTGAGACGAGCATCTCTAGGGCAGGTTACTAAGGTGGCCGGGGGGCCCAGCTATGAGAGGGGCTCGGGAGAGAAAGGCTGCCTGGAGGGCAAGCAGACGGGTGTTTGCCGACAGGCTGAGTTCAAGGTGCTGTGGAACAGGCGGCAGTCGTGTCCAGGGACTGGGTAGCGAAAGGAGGCCAGAGCTGGGGGCATCTCTGGGTGGGAGGCGGGATCTGGGGGACACTGGGTGGAGCCTGCAGCTGGGGAGGAGGACAGGATTATACAAGGCCAGGGTGTAGAGAGGGAGGGAGCCAGAGGTGGAGCCTTGGGCAGGGCTCCTGTCTGAGCCATCTGGTGCTCGCCTGATGCTGGGGTTTCTGACAGTAAGTACAGACTCTTGTGAGCTACTGACCAAGTCAGCTGAATCCAGATCCCGGGTGCTCTGCTCCTGGCCAGCCGGCCTGGCATCCAATGCTGGAGAGGGCAGACCCCAAGGTTTGCACCCAGCACTTTGGGTTCAATGCCTGCCACGTGGAGGGGGCCTCATCCCCCCACACACGGGTGTGGGCAGGGACAGGGGAGACCCCTTTGGAGACCCCCCCCTTGAGTCAGAGTCCAGGGGTCACAGTCACGCTCAAGCCCCTGACTTCCTACTGAACACCTTGCCTGCCCTGACCGTGTCGCTTGAGACTGGGCCCCTGACGTGGCTCCCCAAGCAGACGCCACGGCTGTCAGGAGGCTGGGCAGTAGGCAGCTTTGCTTGCCATTAGCAGGGTGCCTTGCCGGACAAAAGTGCCAGCCCTCCTGGGACAGCACGACCTCTGTCCAGGGAGGACTAAGTTGGTAACCAGAGCCCAGCAAGGGGCAGGAGGTGGACATGCTGGGTGCACCGACTAACTGGGTCGACACTTGGACCAGGGCAGGGGACGGTGTGGCCCACTCCCCGATCATCCAGTAGCCGGGGGGCAGAGGCCATGCCTGTCTTGTCATCAGCTCAGGCGTGCTGAGCTCTAGGTTGGGTCCTGAGAGGAGTAAATAGGGCAAGAGAAGCCTGAACCTGCTGCAAGACGTTTGTGTTCCTGTCCAAGAGCCCTCAGATGTGGACAGAGAACCCCTCCCTGGCCTGAACTATGCCCCAAGCCCAGGCCCTGGAGCAGTCACAGGGTGGTGGGCCGAGGCCTGCCCAGGCCAGTCGGGCCTCTGGCAACTCCCCAGCTCCCAGGCAGAGAGCTCATCTCAAGCTCTGGGTGTCCCAGAGGAGGAGGGTTTTGATTTCCTGATCCTGGCATCACCACTTAACAGCTGTGCGACCCTGGGCACATCACTTACTCAACCTCTCTGAGTCTCCATTTCCTCCTCGCAGGCCGCCAGGAGCAGTCCGTGAGGTCACACCCACGTAACCACATGCCCCGACTGACTGTCGGCCAGCCTGCCCCTCCCCCTCAGGCATACAGCCCTCCCACCCTCCAAGTAGGCAGCCAGGAGACACACGAGGGACAGGCACCCACTCAACTGTCCGGGCGCCATGAGGAGGATCTGGTTCCTCCCCACGATCAGTAGGCTGGATTTTGGCTTCCCTTCCTGTCTGTCTTCTCTCCCTCCTCCCTGCTTCTTTGCAGGAACGGCTCTAGAGCCCCCTTTACAGCCCCTCGCTGCAGGCCCCAGGGGAGCCCGAGGCTGGCAGAAATGACTGCTAATACTTCCAGGCACATTTACTGAAACCTTTTGACACGGAGGATATTTTTATGAGATAAGTGCCCTGTGTCGGTATCAACTGGCAAGTTTCATTGCTCACATTTCAGTCCTGCAAAAAGCCTTTTTCAATCACTGTCCATGGCAACGATAAACTTTAATGGCCAAGGGAAAGCCTGCAGCTCAGGCGTTCTGTCCTTCCTCTCCTGCTCCAGCCGGCCAGCCTCCCTTCTCTCTCCCTGCTGGGCCAAAGGCCTGGGCGAAGGGGTGGACAGAGGTGGGAGCAGCATCACCTACCCCCTGCCCCTCCAACTTTGGTGGATTGAGGGCTCTGGAAGCACATTAGAAACACTGGGGAATCAAAAGATGCCAATGCCCAGCCCAGCCCAGCCACTGCCACTTGACACGGAAACTCGGGTGGGCTCTGGGACATCAGTATTCTTAAAAGTTCCCCAGGGGATTCCAGTGGGCAGGGGGCATTGGGAACAGCCTTCTCCCGGGAAGGCGAGACCTTGGTCACAGGGCCACATGCCTTAGCGGGTCACTGCATGGCTCCTGTGTGTCCACCCCTCGCCTTGCCTCCAGGAGGTGCCAGGCAGGTGTGACACTCTCCACCTGATGGTAAGAGAACCAAAGCCCAGAGTTGACGAGCTCACACAGAGCCCAGGGTCCTGCCCTTCCCGCCGGAACAGACATGCACGAGCATCTGGGTGAAGAATGATCCAGGGCTGCCACACGGCCGGCAAGGATTCGTGCTCAAGGAATGAAGAAGAAGTGAATAGAAAGATGAGGAAAAGTAAGTGAACAAATGAATCCACGAATGGCTTCTACCTGCAGGAACTGGTTCGAACGTCTCAGTGCCTTACAGGCATGGGCAGTGCTGGGTCTTCCCAAATGCTCTTTTTCCAGAAGACCCTAGAATGCTCCAGAGAGCAAGGGCCCTCGTGGCGCCACTCCCAGAGCCCAGCCGCTGCCCGTGGCTGTCCTCGCGGGATGAACACACACCTGAGACGGAGGTGAGTCAGGGAGGACAGCTTCCTCCGCACCCCTGGATCACACCCCTGCCACATCCCCGTGCTCCCCCACCTCCACCCGCCCCTCCTCCACCGACCCTTCCCCAAGCCCCCACAGCCCACCGGCCACGGTGAACCCCTGAGCTCCCCAGCCCGTGTGGAATCGCCCCCGTCAGACTGTGTCTCCTCGGGCATTGTCTCCCAGCAGCCTGACTCCCAGGCTCCCCTGGGCATCGTCCCTTGGATGCTTGGGGAGGAGCGGACCTGGGATCGGCAGGAAAGAAAGGGGCAGTGCCACCGCAGGCAGGGAGGAAGAGTGTGCAGGGCTTTGGGGAAGCGCCTCATCCCTGGGCCATGACCGCCCAGCTCTGCGAGGGCGTGCTGTGTAGGTCTTCAGGCGTCTCGAGTGTGGACAGAGACTCTCCCACCTTGTTTGGTGCCCCCCTCGGAAGGGAAGGCACAGAGAGAAGTAAGGGAGACACGGGGGCAGAGTCGAATTCTCAGAGGCCGCCGACTCTTCCCAGGCGTCCTCAGCCCTCTCAGGTTGTGTCCAAGGTTCTAAGGCTGAGGACCCTGGGGACTAGCTGTCAGAACTGAAGGTGGGACCCTGTCTTGCTCAGAGAGGCCCAAGCCCGCTTGAGGGGCTCTCGGGGAGAGTCACCAGCACCCAGCACCCACTATCACGGGTTTTGGTGGCTGGCTTGAAGAAACAGTCTCAACTGCCTTTTTTTTTTAAGCCTGCATTTATTCCCCCTGGTCGTCTGGCCCCAAATCCTGCCACAGAGAATGGCTTCAATAAACGCCCGACGGCCATTCATCTCTTGAGTCTCACCTCCCTCTCCCACCTCAGCTTGGACCATTTATTACACACACAGTCTCCAAATGAACAACTTCTGCAACTTCCAAATATACTCGCAAGTTCCACCTGTCCTCCCCCATCCATCAAGGCAACAAAACTCATTTCTCCTCCTTGGGAGATGAAAAAAGCCCAGCCTTGGGGACCAATTAAGCACTTCCTTTGAAATGCAGGCGTGCTGTAGATTGCTAAGGGTGAACTCCAACCTCTGATGAAATAGGAACCAGATGCCAGGAATTGGAGGTGCACGGCGTCTTGCCACCGCACCCGTCACCCAGGAGGCACCCGGGGAGGGGTAGCCCGGCCTCTGGAGGGCTCTGGCTAATGTCAAAGTCCAGGTCCACAGCGCCAATTTTAATCTCAGGCGTCGCCTGTGACAAGGAACGAGTGCCCCATGAGCACAGCATGCCTTCGGCCCTCAATCCTCTTAGCCCTTACCTCACACACTCTGGGGCCTGGCTTACACCCCGATTCTCCTACAAAACCTTCCTGGAACACTCAAGCCTGAAGGGGATGCTTCCGCTCCCGCTAAGGACTACAAATGCAGCCGAGATGCCGCCCTTCTGAGATGCAGCCCTCGGCAAGGTGTCGATTACCATTAACCACTACTGCTTGGTCTCCAGCCAGACTCTAAGCTTTTCTTATTATTTTGTGCTTTCCCAGCAAGGCTTCTATAGCCAGCTGTTGATCAGCAGTGGTGTGCTGATAAACGTCAACAACCAGCTCTTGGGGAAGGGGGCACTGGCTCATAGCATTTGCTAATTTCCATGGTGTAAATGTTTGGAGCATGTGCCATTTACCAGGGTGTAAATGCTCTCACCACGGCTGGCTTAAAGCTACCGATGAGAGGTGACTGAGCATGGAGTTAGGGTGTAGAACTTGCTCTCACCAGCTGGGATTAGCCCGCTCCGGTGTGGCACTGCACAATGGGGTCTCCACAACCCCCAGCGTGGACTCTTTCTTTTCTTGCCAACCCCTCGGAGTAAAAAACAGGTCCCCCAAAACACTGGATTTCCTAAACATTAAATAATACCATCTACCTTTAGAAAAAAGAGACCGTTATTTAAAACAGGAGAACACCCAGTGCTGAAAAGAGTGTGGTGAACGGCCCGTTGGAAGTAACTGTTAGAAATAATTTGCCAATGTATCTCAAAAACCACACCCTTTTTTGTTAGTGATCTTACCTTCTTAATCTATAGAACAGAGTCTAGGTGGTAAATCTAAGTGGTAAAAAAGAGCTGGCACAGAGATTTTGATCACACTAGCCAAACAATGGCAGGTATACCAAACAATGGCAGGTAACCTAGAAGTTCAGCGAAGGGAAGGCTAGATTCAGTTCAGAATCAGTCTTTAGGATGATATTGCAAGGACTGCACTGCAAACAATAAGAAAAAGGGTGCACACCCGGCAGACGTCGCCCTTCACAGCTATCTTTCTCCCAGTGGTCTCTGAAGACCCCCAGATCTGTCTGTCCTCCCCAGAAGCCTGGCTCGGGGCTGGGACCATGAGGAACTGCAGAGACCAGCACCCACCCGGTGGAAGTTGCCTCCCCCCAGAGGCCTGGAGTCATGGGTCGGCCAAACAGATGGGATAAATCAATGCCAAGGACGCTGTCACCCCAGGCAATCCCGCTCCACTCCATTTTCATGTGAATTTAGCAGCTCGGCATGGTTTTTAAGAACCCAATTGTATCCTGACACTTTTTAAATGATGCCGCTTGAGATCGCGCCATAATTTATCTTTTACTAAGGAGCAGCTTTACTTCCATAACCATTTGGAAGGAAAAAAAACACACACACACACAGTGACTTCCCTTAATTTACAATAGCCCACACTCAGTAAAACACGGATGACAGAGGTTTGCCAAATGCGAATTCCATGTCAGCGGTCCATTTTGGTAAAGCTTAAGTGGCTTTATTTGGAAAGAAAATACACATTTAAAAGATATTTACCGTGGAGAGGAGGGGCGAGGGTAAGTGTGTAGGTGTGTGAAAAAGAACATACCCTGCTACAAACAAACCCCAAAGCTAAAATTTACACCCATCAGGCAAAAGGGCTCTGTTCTCTCTTCTCACTTAAAAAAGAAAAGTAAGAATGACTTCAGATTCTGGAAAAGTCCAAGGGGAAATGAGTGACCAGACAGATTCTCTGATGAGTCCTCACGTTCAACTCTGAATCCACCACTGTGAACCTGAACTTGGGGATCCGGAGACATGGGGGCATCTCCAAGGCTTCCCCCGCCATCCCAAGAACTGCTTAGCATGGTGGACCTCCACTTTTTGAATACGACTATCACCAGGAGAGTAAAGTTGTCCTCTCATCATCTGTCATCCACACAACTCTCCCGGGGCTGGGTTTATCATCCCTAGGGTGCAGAGGGGAAACTGAGGCAGCGACTGCTCAGATCCTGTGCGCAGGGCCACCGAGCTAGCTGGTGAGAACTTCATGGAGAAAATGGCCATCGAGCTCACCACACAGAAGTGACTTTACTGTTTGGAAATTGAATGTCTGGGGGCTTGCAACTCACCAGCAGCAGGGGCGTCATATGGTGTGTGTTTGAGACAAAGACGCCCAGATCCCACCCGGGACCTGTGGATACACAAGCTGCATTTAGCAAGATCCTTGGGTGATTCTCTTGCATGGTAAAGTTTGAGAATCAGCGGTTCAAGGGATGTATCCCGTCAAAGCAGGAACAAGGAAAGGCAGGATAGGAGGCAGTGACTTCCAGGATACCTGGGGGCTTCATGTGGCAAGTGTGTGTGTGTGTGTGTGTGTGTGTGTGTGTGTGTGTGTGTGTGTGTGTGTGTGTGTGTGTGTGTGTCTAACCTCAGGGCCCCATTTTGCAGCCAGTCCCTCAGCAGGGTCTGCCTCGCCTGCCTCAGGGCTGAAGGAAAGCAGACTTCTTACAGCAATACCTGGTATGGCCCCAGGCCACAGCTGCTGCATCTCCTGGAAGCCCATTAGAAACCCAAACACTTGACACCACCCCAGACCCTCGCAGTGAGACACTGGGTCTGCGGCTAAGTGGTGGGTATCTCCCAGGCCTCCCGGTGATGCAGGGCATGAGTGACGTACAGTCCCACAAAGGACCACTGTCCACTCGCAGAGCCATTTGCATTTTACTGCAGCCCCACACCTGGGCTGGACACCAGTAGGAAAAACAGCCTGCATTAGCCCTCGCTGTGCAGACCTTGTTTCTAAAGTACATTTCCATCTATGACCTCACCTCACCTGCATAGCAGCCATAGAGAGAGAGGAAGATGGGCACCGCCGTTCCTCTCCAGCAGGGGTGAAACCGAGACTTGTTATTTACAGGCCCAAGCCAGGGTGGAACAGAAGGTGGGCCCTCGGGCTTCAGGTGCCCCGCCTCCCGAGATGCTGCTGCTGCTCCCCGCAATCACTCTCAGTTCAGGGCAGCTTGAACCCCTGCAGCTAGCAGGGCCTCCCAGACCATCACAAGGGAGGTGCAGCCAGGAGATGGTTATGGGGTGCTCTCCTTCTTTGGGGAGTTTTACCCCAAATCCGCAGCCTGAGTAATAGTTTGGCTGTGCGGCGGGGGTGTGTGTGTGTGTGTGTGTGTGTGTGTGTTGTGTGTGTGAGAGAGAGAGAGAGAGAGAGAGAAAGAGAGAGGGAGAGAGAGGAGAGAGAGAGAGAGAGAGAGAGAGAGAGAGAGAGAGAGAGAGAGAATGCAGTTCCAAAAAAGGAAGCCCCCGGAGCGAACCCCTGAAGTGAGAAACGTGCTCTCTCTCCTGTCCTGGGATGTTGACTTCTCTATTCCAGGGACCTGCAAAAACCATCTCTCACCAAGACGTCTGCTTGTAAAAACAAATGCACAAATGAGACTCAGCTGCAGTCCGGCTCACATACGCCTGCTCTCTGCAGACGGATCCCCAAGAAAAAGCCATCCTGGCGGGGTGCGGAAGCTTGCTATGTGTCCAGAGTCTCCAGGGAAGGTCCAGGCACGGCGGGGGGAGAGGGGGAAGTGGGTGAGCAGCTGGCTCCCTCCCCGGGGAAGTGGAGGAAAGAGGACTCTTGTCTTCCCCACTCGTAGACCCTCACAGCTGTGCTAACAACCGCCACAGTTCCTCGCTTTTCTGCCCTGGTCCTGGGTTCAGAAAGATGCTGCTGCTGGCATGCGTATGTGTATTTGTTCAGTAACTTGCTCTTCCGTTCTGAGTGAGGGAATGATCCAGCTACCCCAAATGGTCGCCGTGTTGTTTCGGACAAGTTACTTCACCTCTCGGAGCCTCCGCTACTAAAAACTGGTAGCAGTGATTCTTACCACCCAAGGTCGGGTGGTGATAAAATGAGGCTCTCTGTGTAAAGTGCGGCGCCCACAGTGGATACCCCATAAATGTTCATTTCCCCTCCCCGAAGCCCGGCCCTGCATTCCGTGCTGCGAAGAGAAAGACAAACGTGCCACCGTCAAGCACAAATATGGGACGCAGGCCCTCGAGTTAGGAGACTCTCGCCAACATCCATTTGCATTTCCTTCGGCGAGGGCTCCCATCTTAAAAGCTTAATATTTATTTAGATATTTATTTTTCACTGTAAATATAACACATGTTTACAGAGATATTTATTTTTCTCTGTAAACACAGTGAACGTCTAGGGAAAATATAATCTCAAACTTGCAAGATTGGAATGATTTTCTTTATGACAGTCATTTTACTTTTTTTTTTAAAAAATCTACTATTCCAGTGCATCATGCCATTGCATTTTTCTCTAATTTGGAGGGGGAGGGGTGGATGGGAACCACTTGATATAACAGCAACATGAAAAGATTCCTCATTGGGAAAATAATATTGCATTTATTCTTCTGAATGGCAGAAGCTGGAAGGATGGTGCTTCCCATGGTCAGCGTCAAGACCTGTCTTGCAGGACATGACATTGATGTCTAATTAATAATAAAATGCCACTCCATGGGATAGAGTTATTGGATAATATTATGAGACTAAGTAAGAAAGTCCTCATAAGTATTAGCACCTTAAAGAGATGACCAAGGCCGGGCTCGGTGGCCCAGCACTTTGGGAGGCCGAGGCGAGTGGACTGCCTGAGCCCGTGGGTCCAAGACCAGTCCGGCAACTTGGTGAGACTTCGTCTCTACGATAAATCAAAAATTAGCCAGGCGTGGTGGCACGTGCCTGTAGTTTCTGCTACTTGGAAGGCGGTGGCAGAAGGATCTCCAGAACCCAGCAGGTCAACGCTGGGGTGGCTGTGAGCATGCCATTGCACTCTAGCCTGGGCAACGGAGTGAGACTCCAACTCAAAAAAAAAAAGAGAGAGAACCAAGTTATGTATACATAGGATCCATGTGAGAGAGTGTCAGTCAAACCCACTCATTGTCCAGAAAGAAAAACTGAGGCTCTAAGAGATCACCAGGCCTTTCTGAGACCACACATGTTAACGACAAAGCTTAAAATAAGACACATTTCATTTTCATTTGGGTATTTTTCCCAGAATAGAGAGAGAGTTGTGGGACGTGTGAGTTATCTGAACAAATAACGTGAAGTGAGTTTCTTTGTTGTGATACAGATAAGGGGTCTCATGTGGAGATGTGTCATTCGGGAGACTGGAATCCTAACAAAACAGCCCCACTCCCCGAAAACCCTGTGCCCACACTCTTCACCCTCCAAACAAAATACAGATACCTCTAGACTTACATGCCCCGATAAACCCACCCTGAAGTTGAAAAATTGAAGGTTGAACCACGGGGACTGTGTCTTGTGATCATCTTTGCACTTTAAAAGTTTACTTCTACTTACTTATTAGCAAAGCAGAAACATTCAGGCTCTTAGGCGTGGGAAAGCGAGGCCGAGAGAGGACACCATTCGCTAAATCTCTGACTACTCCCGGCAGCGTGATGGAACAGGGCCCCACGCCACTGCAGAGGGTCAGGACCCAAAGCACGGAGGCCAGGCTGCCCCAGCAGGAAAGCAGATTCACGGAGCGTGCTACCGCTGAGGCCAACACCGGCAAGATCAGAGCCCTGGCCATATTTGTGACTGAGAGGTAGAAATGGAGTACATCGGTGGGAGAGATGCCGGGATGGGTGTCTGGGGGGCGTGGCCCCCGGGGGGGCCCTCCTTCTCCCTCAAGTAGCCCACCTGGGACAAAGGCACCCTTCCTGCCCAGCCCCCAGGCGCGCACTGGCCTCAACTTCCCTTGTTAATGTTGATTTTATGACCCCTTTTTTCTTTCCCCTGGTCTCCTCTCCTTCTCATTTGGTCCTATTACATAGCATGCGTTTTGGAAGACCGTCTCTAGAGCCACACAGGGTAAAGATTAATGAACAAACTCAAGAGTTAACTCTTGATGACTCTTGAGTGATTAAAATCCAAGTGGGGATTCCTTAAGAAAGAGTGTGCATGTGTGTGGACGCGTGTGTGTTTGCACGCACGTGTGTGTGTGCGTGTGTGTGTGTATAAGCCACTGGTAGAGACCTATTGACACTTCCACCTTTAAAACAAAATGCCAATTGTTATTGGTGCTATTTTGCCCTGGAAAGTTTTCCTGTTGAGGCCAGGATACCAGCACTAGAGGCCTTTGGAGTTTCACCCTTTGCAACACAAGGCTACCTCCCTCATTCCTGTAAGTGCAACCCCTAACCCAACGTGGTGGGCTGGCCAACACTCCCATCTCTGAGCCATGTTGGACCCCACCCTGCCTCAGATAGGGAAGACAGCCCCCCAGCCCACCCCGGGCTCCCTCTAGACCCTAAATATCCTTCTAAGGTCATGGCCGTCCGCCTTCCAGAAGCCCTGATGAGTCTGACTCTCCTGCTAAACCTCAGCTCCCTGAGGGCAAGAACTAGCCCTGGGGCAGGGGTGGGAGTCCACCTTCAGAAAGGAGGTAGAAATCTGAGCCACACTGAACGCTCTGAGATCATTGACCAATGGGGCATATGAGAACCAATTCCGCCCAGTTTCACACAGGAAGGACAAGATGGAGACAGGAAAACAATGACAGTTCTACCTCTTGGCTCGATGGGAACCACAGCCCAGAACCATCACACTTCAGCAGAGCCCTTGTTTGCTTTCTCTGAGTCTCAGTTTCCTGATTGGTACAAAGACGAAGAGATCCCTCTGTCCCCCCAGGAGGTGATGGAAGAAAAAACAGCTCTCCTGACTCAGAACCCTTTGCAAATATCAAGGGCCTTAGCAACCTTGGTAACCACAGAGGGCTCAAACCCTTCACTTTAAAAAGAGGCGAGGGGGCAAGCCTCTCTCGGGTCCCTTCCTGCTGCAGGAGCTTTTCTGTCTTCTTAATAAACTCCCACAAAAAAAAAAAAGAGGCGAGGAAGGGGTTACACGGCCAGGGAGACCAGAGACCAGCAGCAGAGTCTCACCTTCCCAGACCCGGCTTCCCTGAGGCCTGTCCTCCCATGGAAACTCACTGAGAAGTGTGTGTTTCTCATTCACCTAAGTTCTACGGGTGAGTGCTTAACCTCCCTCTTCCCTTTCTGCCATAGGACTGCTCCTCCTGTCAGCTCCATCAGTGCCAAATCCAAGCAAAACTCTCCTGCTCCATAGTTACGGCCAAGTTCACATTGTCTGTGTTGTTGTTGCTGTTGTTGGTTTCCTCCCAGTTTCCAAGAAGGAGAGAACTGCTGGCCACAACTGTTGGAGCGGTAACCACAGAGGGAAGCCCAGACTGGCCTGGGGCGTGGTCTGTGAGGGTCCACAGGCTGGTGACCCCAAGCCCCGGCTGGGAAGACCCTTCCCTCCTGTCAGCCCTTGGGGAGTTACCTGCCGAGGACCTGAAAAGGAAACCACACCGGAGGAAGGAGCCAAATGAGGGTGTAGGGGTTGGTTTGTGTGTGGGTGTGAAACCCCCTGTACCCCTCTCTCCATGCAGTCCTCTTGGCAAGGGGACATCCCACCAGGACACAGATTGGCCCCCACCCCAAGCAGTAAGGACCACCCAGCACTGGTGCTCTAGAAACAGAGCGGGAAGGGAACAGAATCCACTGGAGGGAACAGAGCAAGCGCTTCTGAGCCCTAGAGGTGCTTCGGCCATGTTTGTGGAAGGCCAAAGGCCTCCAGAGACCTAGCTAGAAGAACCAGCCTGAGTCAGTCTGGCAGTCACACGGGCCCCAGGCAGCTATCTTTTCTTTTTTTGTTTTGTTTTTTTGTTTTTTTTGAGTTGGAGTCTCACTCTGTTGCCCAGACTGGAGTGCAGTGGCCGCTCCCGGCCACCGCAGCCTTGCCAGCTGGGCTCCAGCGATCCTTCCGCCTCAGCCTTCCGAGTAGCAGGAATTACAGGCGCGCTCTACCACGCCCGGCTGATTTTTTGATTTATGGTAGAGATGAGGTCTCGCTGCCAGGCGGGTCTCGAACCCACAGGCTCAGGCAATCCGCTCACCTCAGCCTCCCAAAGGCGCGGGATGACAGGCTGAGCCGCCGAGCCCGGCTCAGCTATCTTTTCTAAGGGGTGTTCTTTCTGAGGGATATCTGTCACAAAACCACAATTAAAAAGTACACAAATGAGTGTTGCTTTCAAAAAGTACTCAGATCTGAGAGATGGGCAAAGAACCAGGAGAGCAAACCAAACTCCAGAATAAGACTCAGACCCTTTGCTGCAGTCAGATTCCTTCCAGGCGAAGGAGCAGTGAAGAAAAAGGAAACACGAGTGTGTGCGAGTGCCCCAAGCTCCGCTGGAGCCGCCACAAAGCCCCAGGAGGACCCCACTGTCCCCACAATGGGCCCGGGGGCCGTGATTAACATGCAGCGGACTGGGAAGAAGGAGGGTTTATTCTGCAGGGAGGGGGAGGCTGAGGCGCAGGGGTCAGGTGGCTCACCCTTAAATCACGGGCTGTCAGCCCCACACAATCCCCTCCCGGCAGGCTGGGTCATTACTGGGGTTGATGCCACATCCACTCCTTGAATAACTATTCCCCTAGACCGGGCCCACGAAAGCCTGGACCCAGGTCACCCTCTGCCTCCTTGTGCAACTGCGTGGCAGGGAGCGTGGGGGCCTCCTGCCCACCTCCGTCCGCTAAAAGTTTCTCTGTTTTACTTTGGGGGTTGGCTTCGCTTTTCTTTTTCCCTTTCTCCTGCTTTTTTGTAATGCCTCCCAAGACACTGCCTCGAATCCCGTTCCCTTATTCTTGTCTGGCCCTGCCTCACTCCCTACACTTTCTTGTCCGAGCTACGTAAGACTTACAATTCCTGGTTTTCTATGGGGGAACTGAGCCATGAGCAATCTCTTATAAACGCTCCCAATAGGGAACCAGTTCTCAGAAGACCCTTCAAGACAGGCTCAGAGGCGGGGCTGCGGGCACCCTGCAAGAATCTTAATTGTCCCAGAGCCACACACATACGCCTTGGGGTGGGGGAGGGGACGCCCAGAGGCAAAAGAGCTGCAGGGTTTTGAAAAGAACACTCCCTCCAGGAGCTGGGTTTGGGTATTCACCTTGAGCTCACCCTTCTCTCCCCACTTCCGTCCAACAGCAAGACCAAAACTAAAACCCAAACAAGAAATAGAAGTCCCAACTATCCTCGGGCACTCCTCCCACGTCCCCACTAGCCACATCCAGACACCTCAGTTAAAATATGTGTGCTGGAGGCCGTGCACAAAGTGCTATAATCCCAGCACTTTGGGAGGCCGAGGTGAGAGGATTGCCTGAGCCCATGGGTTTGAGACCAGCCTGGGCAACTAGGCGAGATCTCATCTCTACAATAAATACATTTAAAAATTAGCTGGGCATGGTGGCACACACCTGTAGATCCGGTTACTTGGACGGCTGAGGCAGAAGCATCACCTGAGTCCTGCAGGTCGAGGCTGCGGTGGCCATGAGCGCGCTACTGCACTCCAGCCTGGGTGGCAGAGTTACACTCCAACCCAAAAAACAAAACAAAACAAAACAAAAACTCGTGCTGGGAGACAGGAACTCTGCAAAGCAGGGACCGTCGCTACCATTTTCCACTGGAGGTTGCGCCACGGGCTAGCGGTGGCCTCTCCTGCCTGACTTCAAGCCCATGGCATCGGTCGGAGAAGGGGCATCAATCTCATCAGGTTTGGGTTCCCTCAAAGCCTACCCCGAGGTAAGGACGTGAGTGCAAGCGGTTTATTTTAGAGTTGACAGGCCACTTGTAGGGCACCGGGAAGTGACACCCATCAGGGACAAGCAACTGAAGGTAGATAACTAGGGTCATCAGCACACTCCCTGCTGCTCTGGTAAGTGGATCTGAACTCCATATAGAAATTTTGGGAGTCAGTGTAGGCCCGGCCAAGGGGGAGGAGAGCTAAGTGTTTATATACCAGCTCTGCCATTGCCATTTGTTAACTGGGGCTGTTGATCTGGCTGTTAATTTCCTAGCACCCTGAACTGCCACTGGGGCAGCAAGAGCACGCCCTCAGGCACAAACATGCAGGTGCCGGACCCACTGAAGTGGTCAGGAGGTGGCAGTGAGGACAGAGTGTGCCAGCTCCTATCACCATCACTAATGGTCCAAGCTGCCACTGGGCCAGCACCAAAAATTTCCTTCTGTAGCCTCTTGCCAGCTGGGAGGCACAGAGCAGGGCATATGCACCCACTTTCCTGAGAGGCAAAGGGAGGCCTATGCCCTTCCCAGAGTCACACAAGGCCTTCCGACTCCACACCCAGCAGTGCTGCCACTAAATGAGTCATGTGGTTACCCCGCCCAGACCTCAGCTCTGCCAGAGACGGGGGCTCAAGCCCATCATGTGCAGACACCTCTCCTAAAATAAACATCTCCCTTGTGACCCAGGAGCACATTCACGAGGCCAAAGAGAAGAGGCAGACATCTCTGTCCCTTGAGCCAAGAGACACAGTCTCCCCTTCCCTTCCCTGGGCTGACTGGGGAGAGGTGGGTGGGCACGACCAGGGGACGATGCTTTTAATGAGTGCCCATTCAGACGTCAAGCTCTGTCCACAGTGTTGGGGTACGGAGGCCAAGGAGGTCACGATCGGCCTAGCCAAGGAGAAGGTCACAAAACCAATGGCGCAGGGTGCGGTGGGGAGGGGGCTTCACCCACTGTGCTCGGTGGTTACACATGGGTGCATGGAAAGACGGGTCACCGTTCCAGGTTTCCTGCAGTCCAGCCTCTTCCAGACCCCACAGGTCTTGGTCTCCAGCCAATGAGGACAGCCTAGTGGGCAAAGTCCCTTTTTGCTGCCTTCACAGTGGAGTCAGGGTCCACAGAAGAGGGGCTCACAAGGGAAAAGAAGGGAGCAGCGCCCTCCTCTGTGAAGAAAGCAAGTGCCTTACACCCTCGTCCCCCCGTCCCCTAGCGCAGGCTCCCATCGCGTTCTGCAAGCCCGTTCAGCTATCTGCTGGAATTGATTGATCAAACGCTTACACAGCACTCACAAGGGACCAGGTCCTGACAGATGTCAACTGTCTGATCCTCACTACGATCCCTATAAGGTAGGGCCCCTTCTTGTCCTCATCTCACAGAAGAGGGAACCGAGGGAGAGAGGTTAAGCAGAGCCCACATTCAAACCCAGACAGTCAACTCTTAGCCACTAGGCGACACTGCCTCTCAAGGAATTCCTTCTCTGCCTGCACCCTCTTGTTCTTCAAAAGGCAGTGCAAGCATGGCCCCCTCCAGGAAGGCTCCCTGATTTCCTCTTTTCCTATCAGACCCACCTCTACGCCCACTCCTGGGTGAGAGCCGCCCGCCTGTCTCCTCATAGCACCTTACTGTGTGGCATTCAGGCCACTGTTTGCTAACCACCAGCTACCAGCTCCTGGAACCATTTCTGCGGGCCCCATGCCTGGTGCCCAGTCGAACCTCAAGAAACCCCTGCCGATAAATAGAGAATGAATGAATGAATGCACATGATTCTGGGAAGCCATTAGGAGAAAGCGACCCCCAAGAAGCAAACTCCATGAGGTGAAAATGGCTATAGGTGATGTGGAAGACGTATTCTCACTCCGCCCCACTGCCGGCTGCCTGCAGCTTCATGAAGCCAAGTCTCTGGGGGGGTTAAGGAGGCCAAGGAGGTCACAATCGGCCTAGCCATGGAAGAGGTCACAAAGCAAATGGCGCAGGGTGAGCCCACCTCTCTATAGTTCACCAGACTCTAGGTAGGCACAGATGTCCGGAGGGAGGCCTAGCCCCTTGGGAAACAGCAGGCTTGCTTCCTTAGGGACTAGCTAGTGAAGTCCTATGAATTAATCCGCATTGTATCTTTTAATTAATTTTATTATTTTGAAAAAATTTGAGGCCAGGCTCGGTGGCTCAGCCTGTAATCCCAGCACTTTGGGAGGCCGAGGCAAGAGTATTGCCTGAGCTCAGGGGTTGAAGACCAGCCTGCGTAACTCGGTGGGACCTCGTTTCTACAATAAATCAAAAAATTAGCCAGGTATGGTGGCATGCGCCTGTAGTTCCAGCTACTTGGAAGGCTGAGGCGGAAGGATTGCTGGAGCCCAGCGGGTCGAGGCTGCGGTGGCCAGGAGTGGCCACTGCACTCCGGTCTGGGTGAGAGAGTGAGTCTCCAACTCAAAAAAAAAAAAAAGAAAGAATTTGAGATTCAAGTACATTTGTAAGAAATAACGGGGAAAGAGCCTGTGCATCATTTACCAGGATTTCCCTCATCAGGTCTTACAAAACTACAATGTGACATCAGAAGCAAGATATTGACACCAGTGCAATCCATCCACCATATTCTGGTCTTCCTGGTTTTACTTGCCCTCAGGTGTGTGTCTTTAGCCATCGCAGGTATGGATTCGCATATCCACCACCTCAGTCAGGACACTGAACAGTCCCAATGCAAAGACCCTTCTGCTGCCCATTTACAGCCACACACTCCCTGCTGTTCCCTACCCGCCTCTGTCTTTAACCCCTGGCAGGCAACCCTTCTTTCTCCATTTCTAAAATTTGGTCATGTCAAAAATGTTATAAAAATGGACTCCTACCACTTGTAGCCTATCAGGATTGGCTTTTTCCCCCAGCATAATTCCTTGAGGAGTCATCCAAGTTGGTACCTGCATCAACCGTTTGTTCCTTTTCATCGCTGAGCAGTTTTCCACAGTATGAATGTGACCACAGTTTGCTTGACTACTTGGCCACTGAAGGACAACTGGGTCACTTCCAGTTTGGGGTTATTACCAAAAAAATTGTTATAAATATTTATGTGCGGGTTGTTGTGTGAACATAAATTTCACTTCTCTGGGATAAATGCCCAAGAATGCAATTGCTGGGTCCTATGTTGCATGTTTAGTTTTATAAGAATCTGCCAGACTGTTTTCCAGAGTGGTTAGACCATTTTACATTTTCCAACAGCAATGTATAAGTGATTCAGTTTCTCTGCATCCTCACCAGCATTTGATGTCATGCTTTTTCATTTTAACCATTCTGATATGTGTGCAGTCATATCTCATTGTGGCATTAATTTGCATTTCCCTATTGGCTGAAGAAGTTAAATATTGTTTCATGTGATTGTTTGCCATTTATATACATCCTCTTTGATAAAATGTCTTTTTGTGTCTTTTGTCCATTTTCTAATTGGATTGCTTCCTTCTTTACTGCTGAGTTTCGAGAGCGCTTGAAATATTCTAGATGCTAATTCTTGGTCAGATTGGTGATTTGCAAATATCTTCTCCCAGTCTGCAGCTTGACTCTTCATTCTCTCAACAGGGTCTTTTGAGGAGCAAAATGTTGAATTTTAGTAAGGTTTAATGTATCAATTATTTCCCTTACGGATCCTGCTTGTGATGTCAAGTCTAAGGATCCCGTGCCTGGCCCTGAAGTCTATGAAGACTACGTGTGAGCAAAAATTTCACTTCTCTGGGATAAATGCCCAAGGGTGCAATTGCTGGGTCCTATGTTGCATGTTTAGTTTTATAAAAAGCTGCCAGACTGTTTTCCAGAGTGGTGAGTCCATATTACATTCCCAGCAGCAATAACGCCTGGCCCTGAAGTCCTGAAGACTATGGTGTCTCATTCCTTTCTTGGGCGAAGGACCTCACACTGTAAAATGGAAAGTATATATATATTCTTTCTCCAGCTCTACCCTGCCAAGATGTGCATCTTGCAACCACCTACCGAGGACCGGTTCAAGGTGGTGTCTGAGTTGGCAGGAAAGAGGTGCAAAGTAAGAGTCATTTAAGCTTCACTAGACTCCCTGACCTTCTTCAAGCCTTTTCTGAGAGGCAGGAGCAGCAAAGGGCTAACACAGGAGAGACCGTTCTCTGGGCCCACCCCACGTCCTTTCTTCCTGAGGACCAGGTGTAAGATTCATTTGGTTCCCCTGGGGCCCCCCAGAACCCGATCCGCCGTCCTTGCCAAGGGACGGTCTCCTTCTGGACCAAGTCCTCACCGCTGTCTAGCTGGTGCCTTCCTCACTCTGCTCTCCCCAACCCCGGGGAGAAGGGAGACTTGGTCCCCTTCTGGGGAAGACACACCTGCATCCATTTCAACCATCAACATGGAGAACTAGGAACATTAGGTCACCGCTATTTTACAAGCCTGTGAATTGTTGGGTTCTCTTGAAAAATGATTGGCTACTGAGGCGTCAACCCACGCTAGCTTGTCTGGGTCACCTTAGGGGATCCCAGACCCCAGTTGCGAATCTGGCCCAGAACACTCTGAAGATTAGGTCCATTTGAGAAAAACCACTATCATCAATGACAGTCAACATTTATTACACATTTCTGACTGTGGCAGAAGAAAATCTCTGATGCTTCTGAATACTGATTGTAATTAAAAAAAAAACAAAAAACCTCAACACCCCCACCCCCCAAACCAAACACAACCTAGCAGCCCACGTCTATACCAAACATGGGGCTTCTGAGGGGAACGGGCCCTCACAGTCCGTGTGTGTGTGTGCCCAGCCGTCCCCGGAATTACACTGAGCAGGGCCTTTCGTGTCTAAGGAGAGGGGGAAAAGCCACAAAAATTAAGAAGATAAAAGTCACGGCAGTGCTGTTTGGAAGGAGAGAACCCCAAAACCTTGGACTCCATTTCTAAGGCTCAGTGATGTTTCACTGCGAGAACTAACGGAGTCAACAGGTGCCACAGATGTCCCAGAAAAACACCGAAATTAAAGCCAAAACATCTCTCACCTTGCCAAACAAGACAGCAACAACACCCAGTGGCAGGGCATGTTGGCAACTGAAGGCGTCTACCCGGAGAAGCAGCTGCCCTTCCCCCAGCACACCTCCTCCCCACCCCTTCTCCCTCTGGAGGGTTCTTCTCGGCATCCTGCCAGACAGAAGGGGGGCAGGTGATGGAGCAGGGGCTTAGGAGGGCCCACGCAGGGCTGGACTGGGGAGGGCCACTCCAAATCACTTTGGCAAACTTGAACTGAACCGCAGGCCACCAGAGCCGGCAAAACAAACGCACGCACACAGGCCAGGTCCCGTGAGCTGCTCCGACCACTGCCGCCCCTCTCGGGGGCTCAGAGTGGAGCGATGAAAGGGGCTTGTGAATGCGTGTCCCAAGCTTCTTAGCCGCCTGTCATATTGACCTAGCACCGCCTCAGGCTCCCCGGGTCCTCTCAAGGACCCGGGCAAACGCTGGTATTCGTGCTCCCCTTCCTCTTAAGAGTTGGCTGAGAAGCCACTCCACTGTTTCCCAAGGAGGAGACCCCCGACCCCGGCAATCCATCAAGTGAATGCAAATTGCGGCACCGGACAAAACCGGGCAAACAGCACCCTGCTCCGGAATAATGGCCTCTGTGGGAGAAGGGCGCCCCCGACAATGATGGCTGTGTACACATCCCGCTAAATCGCCAAACTTCTGATTACCCCACCGTGATTTGTGTGCGCACCCGCCTCTTTTGAACCGCTCCCAAGCGCGCAGGGCAAGTTGACTCAAGCCTAACCTCAAACAGCGGCCTTTCCGGGCTCTGCCAGCTCCGGGGGCCGGGTGCACAGAGAGCCCTTGCTGCTGGTGACAAGCCTTCTGGAAATCCAGCAGGCTGCCCGGCAAGGAAAAGAGCACCGAGAGCGGGTGATAATCACAGGCCCCAGGCCCTGGCTGGAATTGATCTAATTTGGTGAGCAGCAATTCAGGTTCACGGTGGGGGATATTCCCAGATGGCAGAGCTGTGTATTTACAGGGAGAGATCAAAAGCGCCAGAATGGGATGTTCCCTCACTCCAGCAGGCCGGGGGCGTGGGGGAGGGCTCTGTGGCGTGTGACGTGGATCGCCTGCCATGTGGGCGTTTTCAGACGGGGCGTCTGGCCGCTGCTTTTAAGGACCACAGGCATCCCTCGGGGCCAGTTTACCAGGGAGGTTTGGGAAGCCCTGTATCTTCCTACAGTGCCACTGGCACCCCTGGAAGAAAACTGTGGGTGTGTCAGATTGAGTATATTTCACCCTGTGTGTCTGTATCTGCGTTTTGGGCCCAAATCTCTCTTCTGAGCCCTGGATCTCTCTGTCTATTCCTTGCACAAGCCCTGGGCACCTTGGATGTGCCTCGCTGGACACAGACAGAGAGACGGCGCCTTTCACCACACTCCTGTGTCTGCTCCTTGTGCAGGGGAGGGCACCCCCATCCTCTTGGCCGGCATCATCCTGGCTTTCCCCCTGACCTCAAGTCCACCTACCAGACGCAGCTCAGGGCCAGTGCACAGGCCACCTCGGCCCCTCCGCCCCTGCCTAGCAGCCTCCTAACCTGTCCACTTCTGCCTTTGCCCTTGCATGCCCATCGGGAAGCCCCACACAGGCGTTTCAAAGCTCAGGCCTGACCCTGTCACTCCCCTTCCTAAACTCCTTGGAACGTGGGCATTGGGATTCCCACTTCGTGAGGTTGGTATGAGGGCACACCCCAATCCGTGTAAAAAGACCTGGCGCATAACAGGTGCTCAGCAAACAGAGGTATCCCCTTTTTTCGCTTTCTTAAAACCACAGAATGAGAAAAGTAAGACTGAGCTCGTGTCCTGTGTGGTAGATAGAACGCAAGGGACAATGGCCCACCCCTGAAGCACCCCCTTCCACACGTGGTGGCAGAGTGGAGTTTCTTTTTCCTCCTGTGCCTGGCATCCTCCCCTCAAAGCACAGAGCCCCGGGGAGCAGAGACAGCTTTACTTTTAATCCTCCCATGGCCTCAGGCCTGAGTCACTCTGCCCACCTGCTAGATGCCTCCCGGGCCAGCCGTCGCCCCCCGGGTTCTGTTTGCCGAGGCAGGCGCTGGATGTCGCCCATGGCCGTGGCCTCCTCAGGCCCCTGCAAGGCAGCCAGGGAGGCAACCACGGGATCAGAAGGGGAAGGGCCATGAAAACACACGCCCTCGAAGGGAAGCAAGAGGAGGAGAGCTGTCGGCCCAGCGCAGTGGCTGGAAGCAGAGCCAGCCCCGCGGGAAAGGCCCCGCCAGCGTTTCCGAGGCTGCGCGGCCAGGCCCAGGGAGCCACCCTTGGAGGACGGCAGTCCAGAGGCCGCTGTTATGAGACGTCTGTCTGAGAGACTAGAGCCACTGCTCCGGAGGCTGGGGCACTTACAAAGCCCCGTGAGCCCAGCGATGTAGCCACATCCTCACTCACTGGGGTAGGGGTCCGACAACATGAGCCTATGACAACAGCGTCACCTACTAGGTGCCTCCTAAGGACCAGGGCCAGTAGCAACTGAACACATAGAGACAGGCTTGCCCTCGAAGCCCCCAGTCCACATGGTGATGCAGACTCTGACGGACAGCAGGCTCCACGGGGGCAGAGCCTGTGCCTTTCACTGTCCGATGCCCTCACAGCTTCCAGAAGGGAGATCTTTCCCCGGGCATGAAGGGAGTCAAGGCAGCCTGTGTTCTGTGGCTGTGAGCCCAGCAATAGGCTACCTCTGAGCCCTGAAGTAAGTGACTTCCCTGGGACTGAAGCTGGGCTTCCCTAACCTCCGGCAGCAGCAAAAGGAACACGGGGTGGCCTGCGAAGGGGTGCAGACGTGCATTCCTACAACTCACGTCTCAACACACGCGTCTCCTGGGGAGGGTCTGAAGCACAGACTACTTTTCTTGGAAAGGAGTCCCCCTTGGAGATGTGGACTAGAAGCTGGACCGTGAAGGGCAGGAGGCTCTGGATAGGTGGGCAGTGGCGATGCCTTCCGGTGAAGACCCTGAGGATTTCCAAGGAGATAACCGGAAATGGACAGAGAGGGAGTAGGGGCTATGGGATAACATGGGGGGGGCGGCAACCCTCCTATGGATCCAGGGGGCAAGCCGAGGCTGGGCCTCTCCCCGGCAGGAAGGCAGAGGCAAGGTCTGGGCCTGGGCGTGCAGCCGGCTGGACGAGTCCTCGCCAATTCTGCTCTGCCCACTATGGCTGGACTCCGGTGGCTGTCCTAACGTCTCTCGGCTCGGGGCGGGCACACTGCAGGGGCCCGGCCTGATTAAATCCACCATCTCAACCTGGGCCCAGCTGTATATCTCCGACATGGGGGAAGTGACACTTCACAGCCTGCACACAGCTTCATTTCCGAAAAGAATGTGTGAGGGGGAAGGTCAGGAGACAGGCACAGCCGTAAATTTGATGGAAGGTTTAGCTGGAAACCCCATTAAATCCACACACGGCTCGGTGCTGGGCAATGTCCTTCCTCCGAGTCTGCTGAATGGGGCCAGGGAGGTGAGGGACTCACTAAGTAATGCCCTCATTTTTTGGTGTCTCCTATTACCCAGGGGATGAAAAACCCATTACCCATAGGGTTTAGTGGCACTTGGTCCCAAGACGGCGATACTGTCCTTTACCTAAGCTCTCCCCTTGGCCAGCACGTGTGGCGCTCAGCCTCCGTCTGCTGGCCTCTCCGCCCACTCCACCATCTGTGGACGGCTCACTCTCGCCACAGCCCGGGCCTGGGTCCCGCAAGGTCCTGGCCCAGCTCCTCTAAGGTGGGCGCTCTCTCCCCTGCCCGGCAGGGCCTGATGGGGCCCAGGCCATGGGGTGGAGAGTTAAGTGTGCCCCGGGTCAAAAAAGTCTGCATTGTATGACTGTGAGCCCAGCCTTAAGCGGCCCTTGGCTCCCTGAAGTGGACCCTGGGGCTGCCCTAATCTCAGATGGCACGGCAGCCTTGCAAAGGGATGACAAGGAACACAGCGGTAGCCCGCAGAAGGGTGCAAATATCCATTCCTACAAATCATGCCTCAACACATGCAGCTCCCAGGGAGGGGCCAGAGAACAGGGTATTTTCCCGGGAAGGGATTCTTCCTTAGAGTTGAAGACTAGAGGCATGGATCCAGGAGCTTCCTCCTACCTCCACCACCCTCCCATCTGCCACCCCCCTCCTCTCAAGTGCCGACGCCTTACCTGTCACTGCAATGATCACCCAAACAAGATTCAGCTCAAGAACCATACAGAATAGTGAGAATGAGGGTACTGGGCTCAAAACTCCACTATGTGACCTTGCGAATTGTTGAACCTCTCTGAGGCTCGGTTTCCTTACCTATTAAAAGGGATCAGAATGATACCTACCCTCCTAAGACTACTGCAGGGAGTAAATGTAGTCAAGGCTCAACAAACACCTGCAAACGCCATCCCTTGCTTTATGGCCAGGCCGCCTCAAGGTTGTCTTCTAGGCCTGAGGAAAGTGTGGACTTTCTCATCAGAACAGGTGCAAACAGAAGGCTAAGCCCCTTGTCAGGCTAAAGGGGCCCTGTTCTCTCTACCTCAAAAGCCCCAGCTAAATATACTTTATGAGGCCACTTGTATGATATCCTGGAAAAGGCAAAATTTACAGGGACAGAAAACATAATAGAGGTTGCTGCCAGAGGCTGGAGGGAAGGGGGGTGACTAGTGACTATAAAAGTCCACATTTGGGGGAGATGGAACTGTTCTGTATCTTGGCTAGTATACACAACAGTATACATTTGTTACTGTATCCTTCAAAAGGGGGACTGTATCCTTCAAAAGGGGGACTTTTCCTGTATGTAAATGACACCTTGAAAAACCTGACTTTAAAACAGAAGACAAGAAGAAACCAGGTAAAATCAGCTCTGACATTAGGTCAGCGACCTCAGTCCTGGAGGTGAGGAAGAAGGAGCGGTTCTGGAGTGAAAACGGTCAGCAGGACCCAGAAAGGACATCCTGGATGACAGCTCGATTCCAACGTCCCACGAGAGATGGACAGCCCGGGGCAATGACAAAGTAGGGGGACCCAGACGCTCCAGCGCTCAAAGGCAGCCAGACCGGGCGAGACCTTGGCCTGCACGACGACCCTTCCCTTGGCATGCCCGGCAGCCCTATCCTCCGCATGCCTGACAACCTGCACGGCGGCTGGAGCCACCGCCCTCCCGCTGGATTGACCTTTTCCCTCCAGCTGCCTTTCACAAATTCACAGAGCTCTGGTGGGGCTTCAGGGACACACATCTATATCTTCACAGGTGGGCAAACCAGGGCCCATGGAAATGAAGAGCCTTGATCAGTCCCAGGGGCCGGGGCACGGATGCCGGGGTGAAGCCCAGGCTGCCACCCCGCCAGGATATCCTGACACTGGCCACGATGACCTGGGCTTCTCTGAAGGGGTGGATCCCAGAATTCCCTCCTTCCAGAGGCCAGCGTCCCCAGAGGCCAAATTCACTGTGGACAGCCACGTGGGTCCAGGACCAGATGCGAACTCACAGCCGAACACAATTCCTGGAGGCTGAGTTGTTTAATTTCCAAGCTACATCTCCCCTCACGCTGTACTTGGATAGTGAACTCTGAAATCAATCTATAGGAACTCACTGGTCCCCTGCGACCTTCCATCCCAAGGCACGTGGACATTGCAAGCTGTCTTTGGTGCTGGGCTGTCATGGAGAGCCACAGCTCCCTTTGCGGCTGGCTCTACAGGCCCTCCCCGCTCCAGCCCTGTCCCTCCGCGGCCTGCCCTCCCTCCTCCTCTCCTCCCACCTTCTCCCCTACCCTTTCCCCACCTGTCTTCCCTCCACTTGCCCTCTCACATTCTGGGGAAAGGGGCCAGGCCTCCCACCAGCAGATGCTGCACCAGCACTCTTCAGCGTAGCACAGGTCGTTTCAGGGATGCGTCGACCACCCCGGGGCATCTGTGGCTCAGACTCAGAGGCCTTGAATTTGAGCTGCCTTTCCGGAAAGCGACACATTCAAGGTCTTGGTGCCTCTGTGTGCCTGGCAGGGTACCAGGTGCTTTGCATAAACTTGCTTAGTTAACCCCACTAACCATCCTCTAGGTTAGTGACTCACCCCCATTTTTTTTTTTTTTGAGTTGGAGTCTCTCTGTCACCCAGACTGGAGTGCAGTGGCCGCTCCCGGCCACCGCAGCCTGGACCTGCTGGGCTCCGGTGATCCTTCCGCCTCAGCCTTCCGAGTAGCCGGGATTACAGGCATGCGCTACCACGCCCGGCCGATTTTTTCGATTTATTGTAGAGATGAGGTCTCGCTGCCCAGGCGGGTCTCGAACCTGCGGGCTCGGGCAATCCACTAACCTCAGCCTCCCAAAGGTGCAGGATTACAGGCTGAGCCACTGAGCCCAGCTGACTCACCCCCGTTTAACAGATTCCAACACTGAGGTACAGAGAGATCATGTTGTCATGGTAACAAGGGCTGCTGCCTTCAAAAGGTGGCTAAAAAGAAAAATTTCGTGATTTGCTCCCGAGGGTGGAGGAAATGTTTGCATTTCCATCTAGGTAGCTGAGTAGAAACTATGCAGAGTCTTGGGCATAATGTCTGAAAACAATGATTCGGCATCCCAAATTAAGCTTGGCTTCACCTCACATATCAAAATTTCCATTTTCAAAAATAGTTCAGATCATAATTCTACTTGAGAAAGACAATTTAGCCAGGTGCTCTACATTTATAATCTCTTCCACATGCAAATATCTCAATTGTCCCAACCCAGTCCTTAGGGCTGCTTTTTTCAGTGTTTTCTTGATGCTTGGGGTGTTCCAGGACACAGATAGAAAACCCGCAAGCTCAGCTTTCAGTGGGGCAAAGCAGGGTCTGTGTTTGTTATGACCACAGACATGACCTGGTTTCCCCTCCCGAGAGCAGAACTAGGGGCTGGGACAGGTGACAGAGTTAGAAAGAGAGCCACTGTTTATGAAGACAAGGCGGAAGGAGGCTGCCCGAGCAGGATGGAGACTGGGCGACGGGATGAAACCTCGGAGACTGGACTTGGGCTGGGGAAGATGGGGCAGTTCAATCAGCCCCTTGCTTTAAACCTGAATGGAAGGTACTTAAGTTTGCCCAGTTCCCTAATTAAAACTCCCGACTAGCAAAACCCCGATAGCTTATGTATTAGAAATTCATGGAAAACACGGAGAGAAAAGTAAGTGTCTGGATTAGGGGGTGGGAAACTCAAAGATGGCAACCACTCCACGCTGTTTGTTGCAGAGGTAAACATGCTGCCTTCCAAGTTCCTTATACCTCTGTGTCCTTAAAGAAAACTTTCCTTCCCCCATAAGTGGCCCCCGTGGGATGGAGGTTGAGAAGCCAGACACCTCTTGTTCAGTGTTGTGCAGACAAGAGAAGGAAGCTTGAAGGGGCATCTCTGGGCACTCCAATTTATTTCTCCTCTCATCTCCAGCGCAACATGCAGAAATATGAACACACACACGCTTCCTCATATGGCCATTCTCACAGGCATTTAACATCCTAAATGCTGAGATACGGCTGGCTGTGGTAACTCGCTGAAGATGACTGGCCGGCTCTGTCCACTGAGGCTGCCTCTGGGGAGAGGGGCTCTCTCATAGGTTATACGCGCCTCATTAGAGCGGGCGTGTGCAGAGTTGAACATACTGAATTGGAATCTACTGGTTTGCATCCACAAACTGCTAAGTAGTCATTATGGGTTACTGTGGGGTGACAGCCCAGCCAGTCGCTAGTGACTCCAGCCCAAGATTCACCCAGGCACCCAGCCCGTGGCAGGGCCGTGGCCAGAGGCAGGCAAGTGGCCATGTGTCCCGGAGAGTGCTGTCCAACCCGCCGTGGCCTGGCCGGGGTGGCGTCCAACCATGGTCTGCACTGCCTCCTTCTAACTGCCTGCTGACACCATCTCTGACCACGCACCGGCAGGGAACTGCGCCCTGGATTGCTGGTTATCTCCCGCCTGGAGAAAGTCTGCAAGAGCCGCCTAACAGGTCTCCACGTCCACGGTGGGGTCTCCTCCAACCCACCAGAGTAAGAACCCTAACACAAAACCTGATCGAAATCCAAGCTCCGCAGCCTGGCATGGCCCCTCCAGACCTGGCTGCAGCTCACCCTCAGACCCTTCCCCATGCTCAGCAGCACCCCTGAGCACCCCGCCAAATGCCAGCCCTCTGCCATTTCTCCATTGCCCTGGGAACTCCTCTGGGCCGGACAGTGCCCGGCTAAAGGCCTTATGTCTAAGTCAAAGCCAACTTGTAGGGCTACGCATGAGGGGAACACGGGAGCCACAGAGAGCAAATCCCCCAGTGCCCCTTCTGGGCAAGGGAACAAATCCACAGCTGAGATGCCCTAGCTAATGCCAGGCCCAGAACAAGGCAGCCAGCAACATCCCACAGCGCAGTGCCTCAGGAGATGCACACTGTCCTTTCCCTGACTACAGCCGGGGCTTCTGGGGGTGCTGAGAGGGCAGAACTGGGCAAGAAGGGGTGAGCTCCGAGTGCCTCTGCCAGAAAACAGATTTTTAAAAACCAGAAAAACGAGACCGAGTGTGTTGGTTTCCTTTTGTCACAGGATACGAGTTTTAAAAATAAGTTTCATCTGTGCATATCATTCCATATCCTGCTTTCTCCCTTTACACATTGTACTATGTCAATATGATTCTTCATACATATTTTAATGGATTCATACTGCCTGGGCACTAATTTATTTAAACTTTCCCCTTTATTCAGTCAAGTCTTTAAACACCATAAAGTGACTTTACTACAACCATGATTCTGCTTAGGCAGCTCTTCTTGCACCTAATTATTTGTACAAAGAGATGGCCTTCCTCAGTCAGAGCTATTATCTGCAACGAGAAATAACAAAGGCATCTGACTGTGATATCACAAGGAGCAAAGACTCTGGCTTTATTTCCCCCCAGGCCGCCCCAGGGAGGGAGGATGCATGTGATGAATATCTGTGGCTGGAGGAAGGAAAAATAGGTAAGTGGGGGAGTCAGTGTAGAAGAAAATATTCACCTAGGCCTGTTTTTCTGAAGTTCACAATTCTTCAGTTTCCCATCAGGGACCCATGCTCAGCCAACATTTTAATGTATTTACCTTGATCTGAACAGTTTTTCCTAGATGTTACTATAAAAGAAATTTTTAAGGAAAATAAACAAACCACCTTTGAATAGCAAATTCCAGTATCAAAACGGAGGTAACTGTCACCTTTGCAGTATCTACCACCTTGCAGTATGAATTGGCAGTATTTATCAAAGCTGACCATGTGCACATTCTAAGATCTGGCATTTTCCTTCTGTGTCTATTCTCAGGAGAAACGCACCACATACATTCACCAAGATGTACAAGGATGTCCATAAACAGCACAGAATAGCCCTAAATGGGAAACGGCCCAAATGTCCATCAATATTGGAATACATCAGCATATCGTGTGACATTCACACAAAAAAGAATACTCTTCAGCAGTGAGAACAAACAAACCACAAGTACAAGTAATAACACGGGGGAATCTCCTAAACATAAAGAAACCAGACACAAAAGTGCACACGCTGCATAATTCCATCTGTGTACGGAACAAAAGCAAGCAAAACCAGGCTGTGCTCTCAGAACTCAGGAACACAGTTGCCCCGGGTGGGAGGGGGCGACTGGTGCTGGGAGTGGGCCCCAGGGGGCTACAGCTCATGGGCACCACCTGTTTCTTGACCCAGGTACTAGGTCATGACAAAAATTCACCAAGCTCCACAACAGGTATGAGGGAACACAGGAGCCACAGAAAACGATATCCCTGCACCTCCTGGGCAAGGGAACAAACCCACCACTGAGATGCACCAGCCAACACCAGGCCCAGGACAAGGCAGCCAGCAACACCCCATACCCAATGCCTCAGGGGACGCACACTGTCCTCTCCCTGATTCTAATTCTTTCTTTGAAGGATGCATGGTCATTTGTCAGCCACATCAAAATAGTTCCCTTAAAAACTTTCTCCAGTATCTACATGCAAGGCCCTGAAGAAACGGATAAGTGACACAGGGTCTGTGCGCTGGGTCCACAGTCTAATCTCGGGGAGTTCAGACTGATGTGTATGGGAGCTCTGCAGAAAAGGTCCGGCAAGCCACCCTGGGGTCACACTGGGGAAGCCAGGCCAAGCCCCGGGCAGGTGCATCCCCTGCAGACCCTGGGCCGAAGCCTCGCACCCCAGGCCCTGGAGACATACCTACCCCCGCTCCCCCGGCCCTCTTGCACATCTTGCTGACTCCTGTGTGAGTGGTGGGCCGGCCCAGGTTCCATGAGGCCTGAAGCGTACATGATATTGCTTTGTCCTTTAACGAACGGATGCACAATTAAGCACAGGGTATGGAAAGGGCCGTGCAAACAGGGCCCAAAGCACAAGTGTCATTCACCCAGTAGCATCTGCCTCCAAGGAACGAGTCCCCACCTGGCCAGGACTCCATACACCTGGCTGCGACACAGGCCGCCTCAGCAGAGGCCGGCAGAACCTTGCTCCTCCCTGCCGGGCAGCAGGTCCCGTGGAGCCAGTCTGCCCAAGAAGCCACTGCCCCTGCCATCTGGCCCACCTGTGTCCCCTCCACCCCAGCCAGCAGCAAACCCTTGCACACAAAGCTCCCCATAGGCCATCCCCCCCTCATCGGATTTCTCCTGTGACTATTTTAAACCGTATTAAGTGATTTTTAAAATCTTCCTCCTGGCGAGGTTTGATCTCATTTATCTTTGCAGCTGGGAGTATACTGGGGAATTTGGGGGTGGGGGTGGCTGTCAAAGCAGCTGAGTGAGTGGAGGAACCCACTGTTATCAGCATGATTTTTAAAAAAATTCTGCTCTTGGCTGCATTTTGTATTTATTTTTGTAAGGTGTATTTGGCATGGCTTTAACTTGTCTTAATGCTACCTACTAAACAGCCCGTTCTCTCCCTATGATGTGAACGGCCATCCTTGTTGGAAAAGAACAAATTGCACCCAATCACATTTATATCCACTTCTGGCCTTTCTACTCTGTCCCAGTGCTCTGTTTTAATCACTATGGTCTTAGAATATGACTTAGCATCCAGGAGGGCAGACTCCCACCCCCAGCTCACCACCATCACCGCCATCTTTTAGTCTGGCTCTTTGGGATTATTTTGTCTTCCATGTGGATTTTGTAATCAGCTTGGAGAATTCCACTAGCATACTGGGGTTTGGGTCATGACCAACTGCCTAGAATTTACAGGTAGTGACACCCAGAGGGGTATCCTGAGGCAAAGAAGAGGGGTGGGGTCTGTAGAGGCCTGGAAGGCAATTCTCGTTCCATCAACATCTGTGGCTATTCATGCCGAACCAGGACAGGCTGTGTTTACCAACTCTCCTTGCAAAACTTCCCATCATCCCTTTCCCCACAAAAAAAGGACTTTGTCCTTGGTCTCCTTCTCCACATACCCTCCTCCAAGTGAGCAGCACCTGGGTCTCTCTCGCTCCCTGGGCGACGATGGCCAGCCTGAGGCCATTCTCTGGGCGCTTCCTCTAGATTTGGTTCACTTTCCTAGGCTTCTTAGTCTGCACTGTGCCTGCTGGCAACCAGAGCCAACCACAGATACCAAGTCAGCCTCCACTCTGCTCAGACACGGTGTGCTAACAGGTGGGGCCTAGGCCTGTCCCCAGCACTCAGCTTGGGAAGAGAACCTGCGTGCCCCAAACAGCTCCATGCCAGGTACAGGCAGCACTGCCAAGCTCCCTGATACTAATGGCTCAGCACAGGTCACAGGCTGCTGCTGAGCCTCACAACTCTCACAGAGGCAAGGGTCATCTGCCTGCCCACCTTATCCATGATAAGGCTGTGAGAGCAGAGAGCTTCAAGTGGCCAATGTCCCAGAAACTAGGACCCGAACTCAGGACTGCTGGACAGTCCCGAGCCTCCTTCCTCCTAGAAATGGCACCAGGGCCAATGGTCCTGGAGACAAACATGGCTAACATCAAGCCACCTAAAGGGCAGACCCCTGCCCGAACTCAGGTTCCCAGGCACCAAGGTGCCCCGCCCCCAGCTGCAGCTTCTGCCTGCATCTCCTGCCCTTTTTTCTTCTAGGCAGGGACAGCAGCTGTCGCGATGAGCGGCTGTTGACAAACTAGTCAGCATGCTGCCGGGGCGTCTTTCCAACTCCTGCGTCCTCCTGAGCAGAGAGATACCTCATTAACGTGCTATATTTCAGCCCCGAGAAAACAATGCATGCCAAGAGACCATAAACAACAAGTACAAATGCTACAGGTCACGGATGATAGATGCCACCCGCAGACACTCAAGGCAGGCCTGCTTACGCAGACAGGAGCGAAGCCCGCGTCCGGGCACATCTGTCTTTCCCCAAACGCTGACGCAGGAAGAAGCCAGCGTGGTCCGGGCTCCGCACACAGACGGGGGCCACGGCTCCCCTGGCCCCATGCCATCAGTGCTTCTCCTGACGGGTGAGCAGCACCGTTTTGTGACAACTTCCAATATTTCCAAACCCTCACCATTCTACTTTGACTACTGGTGTTTTTTGATTATGATTGTAACTTTTTTCCCTTTGCCACAGATCCAGGAACTTTTCTCTTTGAAAAACAAAGTTTCAAAACACACCAGTGGATTTTTGAAAAGGGCTGGCCAGCCAGTTGAGAAGCCAGGCCAAAGCCAAGGCAAACAGGGGCTCCTGCGCAGACACGCTGGGCCTTCACAAGCTGGGCTCTGTTGGCCGGGAAGGGCGGTTTCTGAAAAGGGGGCCCCGCGCGGTTGAACCGTCACCCTGGCCAGCTGCAGCCACAGCCTGCGCACAGCTGGGAGTCCTCTGGGGTGAGGACAAGGCAGGAGTTGGGATGTTCCCCTGTGGCCAAGGTCCTGCAGGACAAGCAGGGCCATCGGGGCAGCAGCTCATTCCTGGAGCAAGTTCCAGACGTCAGGGTCTGGCCACAGCATGTGTGTCCCAGGCCAGGTGCGGGACGCGCTGAGAACCCTGGGCGGAGCAGTGTCCTGGCTGTCTTCCCCAAAGGTGGCCGAGGGGAGGTATGAAAATGCTGTCTGTGGTTACAAACTCTGCAAACAAGTGGGATTTCACAGGTCCCATTTCACAGTGATGGAGAGGGGAGCTCACTTGCTCTGTGGACATGGTTTGGCCGGATGAGGAGGCCCGAGGAGACTGTCGTCGCTGGAGGGAGAGTCCTGACCCAGCCTCGGTGGGAAGGTCGAAAACATTCTGTAGGCATTCAAAAGGGGACCAGAGTGCAGTCTGAGTACCCCCAGGGCTCCCTGAGGCCCCCTCAAGGGGTGTGTCTGCAAAGTCAAAACGAGCTTTACACTAAGATGTCCTCTGCCCTTTCCGCTGTTCTTTCTCAAGTGGACAGTGTGGGTTTCCAGAGGCTGCCATGCAAGAGACCCACTGCAGGAAAGACCAAGGACACATCCTTCTACCAGGTCGGACAATAAAAAGAGCTGCAAGTTTGAAAAATGATGTCACCCTTCTCATTTTTGCTGTTGCTGTTTTGGGAAATGTTTCTCATAAAAATGAGCTATTCCCTTTAATGCAAAATGAGTTTAATGCTATCAATTTTAAACAAGTTTAAAATATGTTTTAAATGTTTCAGTTTTAATTTCCAGCATGATAAATATCAACGAATACACATCACAAAGCAAAAGCTCTTTGGAGCTCTCGATAACCTTTCAGAGTGTAAAGGAATCCTGAGACCAAAAAGTTTGAGAACTGCAGCTGTAGAAGAACACAAAATAACAGGGACAGGATGCGCTGGCCGGTGAAAAGTTTACAAAGTAGGCCGGGCTCTGTGGCTCAGTCTGTAATCTCAGCACTTTGGGAGGCTGAGGTGAGTGGATTGCCTGAGCCCGCGGGTTCAAGACGAACCTGGGCAACTTGGCGAGACCTCATCTCTACAATAAATCAAAAATGAGCCAGGTGTGGTAGCGTGCGCCTGTAGTTCCAGCTACTTGGAAGGCTGAGGCGGAAGGATCGCTGGAGCCCTGCAGTGGCTGGGAGCGGCCACTGCACTCCAGTCTGGGTGACAGAGTGAGACTCCAACTCAAAAAAAAAAAAGAAAAGAAAAGAAAAGGTTACAAAGTAGCAGATACAATTTGGGCGGTGAAAAGGTTACAAAGTAGCAGATACAATTGATCCAATTTTGTAAAAAGGAGGCAGATATGGAAGTGTGTGGCTTATACACACAGAAGATAGTGAACATATCTTCTGAAACCTCAACCCTAGCCCCTCCTGGGTAGAAGATAGTGGATAGACTCTTTGGTGTCTGTCACTCACACACATTCCACAGCAATCAAATGAAGCAACTAATTAATGTTTCCAATTGAGCCTATCACGTTCAGAAAAGCCTGCTGAATAGTAACTGAACAAGTGACATTTTTCGAGGTCACTTGCTATGGATCTATGCGCTAGGTACCATGCTGAGTGTTTCAAGGATGAGCTCTCATTTAATCCTCAAATACTTATGGGCTATCAGCCTCATCTTACAGAAGAGAGACTGAGGTTAGAACAAAGTTGAGCATCTTGTCTACAATCACGCAACCAGCAGGTGACACAGAACTGGGTCGCCAATCTGGGCTGTCACAAGAAGCCTGTGCTCCCAACCACTGGCCGAGGTGGCCTTCCCTGAAGGTGGGGCTTTGTGCCAGGGACTCAGCCTGCCCACAGCTTGCGCTGACCTCACAGCCTGCTTGCTCTGCAGTGTGAACCTCATCTCTGGCGGGCAAGACCTTAATATTATATGCACCCTGCAGTCCCTATGCCCACCCTCTAGTCCAGTCAGATGACCAAAGATCAGGACCGGGAAGCAGCAGCTCCCCAGCAGGCGTCCACAGGGGTGCACTGCCCTAAGGAAGCCCACTGTGAGCCAGCTAATTCCAGCCTCTACTCTCTCATGGACCGCATCCCAAATCAGAACCGAGGCCCAGCCTCTATGGCCAGGACTGCCAACAGCCTGGAAGTGAGATCGAGGCTGAGGGCTGCTCTGTGCACAGATCCACCACCCACCTCTGCTCTGTGACCACAGCTATGGGCTTGGGGCAAGTCTTGGTGCCGGTGGCATGGTCTGGGGTCATGCTGTCTCCTCCAGGCCTCTGGCCCCAGCTGTCAGCCCATCTGCCAAGGGCCACCTGGCACACAAAGCACTGTGCTCCCCTGCCGGGGATCCCAACTCACCTGCACAGGTGGCTTCCCATCTCTTTGCCTCGAGCACAACGTGATGTCGTGGTCATCATGCCCAGACCCTGAGGGTCCCTCCCCGCTTACCCCAGGAAGGACCGGAACTCGCAGCTGATTTCTGAACTGGCGTGCTTGCTGTGGGAGTTGAGAAGCATAATAAATGGGCCCAGCTCTGTTTGCAGCACCTAATTTGCAATAATATTGAAGTCTCCAACAATAACTCATTTACTCTTATAATAAATATATAAAAAAAGACAAATTGCTACACTGAACATGCATTTTCTTCACTGCAAGTAGCTGCTACCCCAGGGAGAAAGCCCTGTGCTGCTAACTAATAGTAAATCCTTTGGAAAATCATGTGTCATAATGATGGACAACCAGGGAAGGGGTATTAAATAGATTTAGAGGTTAGCGACTCTAACAAGAACAAAAGACGTCCTTTGCCAACCCACACCTATGAGAACACAGATCAGCCCGTGATGAGCACCCACGGTCTGACAGCTCTGGTGCACAGGAGGAGAGAAAAGTTCTGTCCTGGGCTGGGTGTGGCCGGCCAGGAGCCAGGACAGAGGGACAAGGGGGCGAGGGAGCACAGGGAGGCCCGGGCATGTGTGGTTCAGGCAGCAGGCCATGCTCTCTGGCTCAGAAAGTCACACCTCCATTTCTAAGGGTCAGGCAGCCCCCGTGAAGCCATGTGCCAACACTCACAGAGCATCCGCCACGCCCAGCTCAGTGTGGACACGGGGCATGCAGTTTGAGACGGAAGCTGTGACTTCGGGGTGAGAGAGGCTCCTGTGGGCACCTATGTCAAGGGCCCTGGAAGCATAGCCAGCCTTGGCTGTGGGTGCCTGGGGCTGGCTGCCTGCAGGGGCTGCTGCCTGAGTTAGTGCTGAGGCCCAAGCTCTGGCCTGGAGGAGAACAAGGCTGAGAAAAGGACATCCTCATTTCCTACGTCTACCATGATATTTCACGGACTGGCGTAGCCTTGTGTCTTTCCAGTCTGTTTATTCAAGGCCCTGGATTTGCCATCCTCAACTTGGCCAAGCTCTGGCCTCAAGGGCAGAGGTCGACACCTGTGCCCCAAATCCTGAGTGGTCCCCGCCTTCCCAGCCATCTATTGTCTAACTCTGGGCTTCGACGCTGGCCTAGGACCCGGCCCAGAGTTGGCGCCCAATGGCTGCTCACTGAACTGAAGACGGGCATGGAGGTTGCATGTACCACATGCCCACTATCTGCCAGGCTCTGTGGGTGTCTTCGGCATCACGAAGGAGGAAGTGAGGTTCCAGGGAGTGACACAACTTGTGGAGACTCACACACTTATCATGATGGCACCCACAGTTCCCCCTCAGGTTCTGGGGTCCCCCTGGAAGCCAGGGAAGGTCTCCGCCAGGATCTGGCCCGGAGTTGGCACATGGCACAGCCACTTGGAGTTAGGAGGGGCAGCTGGCACTGAGCTGACACAGGTGTGGGCCAACATTAGCCGTGACGGCCACATTCCTGCAGATGTCACTGCAAGCCACACCTCGGCCGGGGCCCACTCCAATCTCCCTTTGAGATCCAAACATCCATCCATCCAGTGGAGGAAAAGTTTCCTCCTGAACTGACAACACAAGTCACCCACAGCCAAGAAATAACTCATCCGGGCTGAGGCAGCTCCACGAACACAAGGCAGTGGACTTCATTTTTGCCCCGAGAATATCCGTTTCTCCAGCACCCAAGCAAGGCTTGGTGACTTTGTACTCCAACCCTCTCATACTTTCAGTAGACTTTGCTTTAAAACTTGTTTCTGCATGTGAGCCCAACACACTTAAACATGACATAAACTGGAAAACTTCCCAAAACTGTCTAGAAGAGGAAACAGACGACTCAACCCACTGGGGAAAGCCAGACCCCATCCCCAAGCTTGGAGCCCAGAAGCGGGTGTCCTTTGACCTTCAGGAAGGGGTTTGCTTGCATTTCCTTGCGTCCTTCGTACCTGAGCCACCATTCCTCTGTCTTCAGAATGCAAATACAGAGATTTGACTTCACCGGTGCTTTATGCCTCTGGGATTGCCTAAGTGTTCCTTCCCGGGCTCCCAGCATCTCGCTTCTGGAAACCTTGCTGCAGTTTTAGCAATGCCGCCTGGTGATTGATGACTATTTTGCAACTGCTATCAGTTTACTATTTTAACCAATATATCATAAATCAGGAAGAGGAATGCTGGGCCCAACTGGAGAGTGTAGCTTTCGCTCATTACCTGGGAGGATTATAGCCATTTCATAAAATCCATTATCTAGGGAAAGGGTTCTATTGGCAAGGGCCAGTGAAATTCATTTCATGCTTCAAAAGTTTGTGATGGGGCTAGCTAGGGGGGAAAAAAAACTAAATTGTTCAGAAGGTGGGGATCATGATTTGTTTAAAACTCAAGACTGAGCTGTGTCCATTATACCAAGTGGCACTTTGTACTCAAATGCACAGTGCTGTCGGACCAGGGTCCAGCCCCCTGACCACAGCCCACCCCGGTCTCACAAACAGTCGGACAGAATGACTGGCGGACAGACTAACAAAGGAAGCACTGCCCCGGGGCGGCTTCTCTCCCCTCCCTGTCCCTCCTCCAGGTCAATTCCAGGCCTGGAAGGGGTCTCCTCTGCGGCCTCCCTGCTGCAGCACTTGGCCCAGCAGGTAGAGCGATATCCCTACGCAGTCACCTGGTCACGTCCTTCCCACTGCTCTGAGGATAGGGATCTCACACCTCATGATCTCTGACGCCATGCCCCCTGCCCTCCCATCTCCTGTCATGGTCCAGGGACAATGACTTCTTATGTCCTTCCTGAGCACACATCCTCCTTCCCTCTCAGAGGGGGCTTCATGCTCTTGTTGGTCCGCTGCCTGGAAAGGTTTCCCCTCTATAATTTGTAGCAGGGTCTTTCCAGCTGACGGCCCTCCCCCTCCACACCCAATCATTTCTCCTTTAGCCCAGCCACCCTCTGACTTAATTCGAGGTTGCCATCACCATTTCCCCCAAAGGAAGCCCCCAGGAGCGCCCCGCCTCCTGACCTAACTTTGTTTCTGAATGGCCAAGGGAAAATGACAACCGTCTCCGGGGTCAGCACAAACCAGGAAGAGGGGACCTCCTGCCTGTCCTTCCCCTGCAGGTACTGGGGAGCAGCTCACAAGGGCTCAGGTGCAACGCCATGCCCCCTGGGAAAAGTCCCCTCAGTTTTAGGACCCCTGGGGCCCTGAAGGATGGGCTGGGTAAGGGCCTTTAAGAAGCCAAAATAAGCTAGATTCAAAAGGATGTTAAAAAGAAAAGGGATGATGAAAGAAAGTGTCTCCTGGATTTCGCCAAGCTGCTAGAACATTCCTTTCCAACATGACTTTGTTTCCACCACTCCTACACTCAACTTTCCCCAAATTCATTCCTCATGCAAAAACAGCATCGTCCCCTGGGAAGCTCGGTTTTAACACACACACGTTTTTCTAAGTAACTGTGAGCTGGGGCTCGGCAGACAATAAAGATTCTTGTCTGGAGTCCTCCTCGCTGCTCAGACCACCAGGGAATTGAAGTGGCAAAGACTGAGCTCTCAGAAGCTTGGCTTTGCCGAATCTCAGAAGAAACTCCGAGTTCAAAGTTCTCACCAGTACCTGGAGTGTTTGAGGGGCTCCGCGTATATCTGTTGCGGGGGGGGGGGAAGGATGCCTCTGGCCGACAGTGAATCTTCCTGCCCAACCACTCCCGGACAACCAACATCACCTGACTTTACGCAGAAGCTTCTTAACTTTCTTGGACAGTTTTCTGGGCAGGGCCAGGGTTCCTCCAGCACGCTCCCTCCCTCCTCCCCTCCAGCTCTTGTCCACTCCGCTCCTTTTTCTCCCTCCCCTAAACCCCCTCCTTCCTTCCCTCCAGCTCCCTGGCCTGAGGCCCACTAGAGCTTCCCCTGTCTTGGCTTCAAACTTGGAGCACACCAGACGTGGGGAAGGGATGGGGGTACACACACACACACACACACACACACACACATACACGTGCACGTGCACGGCCTCATTTCCACTTCAAGCATGCAGGAAAGTCTGCCATTCTCCTTCAACTTACCGGGTGTGCAGGGAGGGCCCAGGGACAGTGCCCAAAGGGGCATGGTATATAGGGAGGGCACTGTCCTGCTGTGGGGAGAGGCTGCTTGGACTGGAGCTCCAGCCGGAGGGAACATCAAGTGGCACCAGGGGAGGCGGGGCCACACGGATCATTTATGACCCGGGCCAGGGTTTAGGAACACTCCTCGCTGCCCGCTAACATAAAGGCTGGCTTGACTTGGGGGATCCGGCTTGGGTGATCTGGTGGGTCCCTGCGGAGGCCTTTCTCAGACAAGGACCTGTGGGAACTCTGCCTGCTGGGAGAAGCTGCCGCCTGCGGTCTGCTGTCTGTGTGCCCTCTGTGTCCTCGGGCCGTCCCAGGACAAGGGTCCAGAGCTTGGGGGCCATGGTGCCTGGAACTCCTGACTCCATAACCCCAAGAAAGGAGGAGGAAGCTGGTTGGATCTTAGGGACCATCTGGACCAGAGGGTCTGGTGGGTAAGAAGGGGAAACTGAGGCCCAGGAAGCACGGGCGACTCACCCAACAGGCTCCCAAGCCACCACCCCGCCTCTTCAAGAAGGCTCCTTGTAGCCCCCTGTGGGCTACAAGGAGTAGAGCCTGGCAGGCAGGGCAGGTGCAGGGTGGTCCTCACAGATAGGGGCCACGGAGGGATCTGGATCCCGCCTCGCCACCAGCCTGAAATGAGTTTCAGACTTTTGAATGTGGGGGGGTTTCAGGCTGTGGGGAATCGCCCCCTACCATCCTTTCCCTTCCTCAGAGAGTGGGCACACGGGAAGAGCTCGGGGACAAGGCGTCTCGATCAAACAGAAGGTTGGCACCTCATCCCTTCCCACACTCGCAGACCCACAAACGAAGTCTACCAGGACCATGGATGTCACTCGGCCATGACCCACCCGCACCCCTTTTGCCATGTGTAGGATGCTGCAGTTTCTGCTAAGGCAAAAACTGGTGAGAGAGAGGTCAATGCTACTGTCACCTTCACTCCATCGCACTCCAAGGATATTCTGCATCTTCTTGCACATTTGATCTCAAAGCATTGAGAATATGAAAAACAGCTCTTTGGCCGGGCTCAGTGGCTCAGCCTATAATCCCAGCACTCAGGAAGTGGATTGCCTGAGCCCGCAGGTTCAAGTCCCGCCCAGGCAACTTGGCAAGACCTTGTCTCCACAATAAATCAAAAATTAGCCGGGCATGGTAGCACACACCTGTAGTTCCAGCTCCTTGGAAGGCTGAGGCAGAAGGATCGCCAGAGCCCAGTTGGTCGAGGCTGCGGTGGCTGGGAGCATGCCACTGCACTCCAGTCTGGGCGACAGAGTAAGATCCCAACTCAAAAAAGAAAAAAAGAAGAAAAAAGAAAAACAGCTCTTCTACCCCTGAAAGGGAGAGCCTACTTTAAGTAATGGGATTAACATTCATACAAGAAGTTTAAGATTTACCCCCGGACAGGACAAGAGGGAGGGAGGATGGTCCAGATTCAGGCACCTCCTTCCCTCACCCTGACCCGTCCTGTCCTGCTCTTCTTCAGAGACCCGACTCCACATCCCCAATCGAGACCCTCCGACTGAGTCCAAGCTCCAGCCCTGCCCCGTCCCTGACGCTCTCCGACACATGCCTGCAGGAGTATAACCTGAGTCCTCAAAAGCAAGACATGCTTCCCACATAGGAGGCAGAGGCCATTGGGGCCCCAACCTAAGCCAAGACAGCAGTGCAGGCCTCTGCGGACCTCCCTTGGACCTCAAAGGAACTGGGGTACCCCTCAACACAGGAGCAAGGGGCTAGGCCATAAACACCAACTACATCCCCGCTCAGTCCGGGCAGTGCTGCTCTTGAAGAGGGGGGTGCCAGGCCCAGAGACAGGGTCTGACCTGCCTGGAGCACCTGGAGCAGGTGCACACGGCAGAGGTTGCATAAGCAGGGCCTGGGTGGACCCAGGTATCCAGACCTGGGGCCATCACTGTTTGAGCACCACACGTCCTCCCCACAGCAAGCAGCAGCCCTTGAGACAAACTGCGGTGGCTTCCTGGGATGGGTGAGGTGGAGAGGAGATGGCCAAACCAGACGCTGCTTCATAGACACTTCTTTGGGGCCACGGGGTTGCGAAGGGGTCAGGGGTTTGTCTTGGTCGATTACACAAAAAAATTCTCATCCCCAGAGCTCCGGGTCAGCAAAACTAAAAAGCAGACCCCCTCTTGGGTGGTACTGCCGCAGATGGAGCCGCAAAGGCCACAGAAAGAAAACAAAGGAAGTGAACCAAACTTTCTCCCCGGCTTCAGGGGGAGCGCCAGGCTCTCAAGGCCCCTGGTGGAACAGAGCCTCCAACCTTTTCTTGATGAGGATCCTTGCCCAGAATAACCCCTTGCCTCCTGGGGCTGAGGGCGTGACTCCTTCAGCTCAGGACTCCAAGCTTCTGGCAGGAATCAGGCGACAATTGTGTGTGTGTGTGTGTGTGTGTGTTGGGATGAGTGTCCTCACAGACGGCTAAGCACTGTCCTGCGCCAATCGTGTGTGTGTGTGTGTGTGTGTGTGTGTGTGTGTGTGTGTGTGTGTGTGTTGGGATGAGTGTCCTCGCAGACAGCTAAGCACTGTCCTGCCACCGTCGCACAGAGTGAGTCCATCAGGAAGACTCCTCTCCACGCAGCGGGGTGGCCATCCTGGAGTCTCTGAAAGGGCCGGAATCGCACTTCCGAGCATTCGGAAATCAAGCTGCCCACTTCCAGGCCTCCCACTTCTTGTCTGGGTTCCGCATCCCCTACTACTCCTCACAGACAGAAGCGAGACAGAAAGAGTCAGAACTCCTGGACATCATTCTCAGCTTCCTCAGGGACTGCTCGGGGCCCAGAACAGGGCATCACCAAATGGAAGAGACTGCTCCCGCCCGACCCCCACAGCAAAGGCCCCACAGAAGGGGCTGCTCTCCTGGGCCCCACAACCAACCCCAGAGAACCCCCCTTCCCTAGGCATTTGTACCCAGTCAGGTCTTCCACAGGCAGCGATGACCCTGAGATGGGGGAGGGCTGAAGAAATGCCCTTCCATGACTCGCATGTGTCCCACAGAGAGCCAAAGCCATGCTGTGTCTAACACCTGTTTCAGGTGTAAGAGGGGGTAGGAAGGCCCCCAGAAAGTCCACCTCTACCTCCTCCCCCACCTTCAGGCACCCAGACACACCCAGCTCTGCACAGAGCAGGACTCAAAGGACCAGAGGCTGAAGAATCAGGAAACCCACACGAGAGACAGCAGGTAGAAAGCAGACAAGGTCAGGCAACAAACGAAGGCCACGTCCGGGTCTCGCCCCAAAGTCAGCACCTCCCAGAAGCCCATTCCCTGGGAGCAGCCTTTCCCTGCTCTGGGTGTGCAGACCCCCAGAAGGACCAAGGCAGCCGTCCAGGGTCCCATGCCAGCCCTCACAGAGCCACCCCCTGCAGGCTCACACCAGGATGCTCCACGCCCAGAACCTTCCCTGATCCCACCAACGTCCAGCAGATCACTTCCAAGTCTAGGGTCTCCCTTGGAAATGCGTCTGCTTCTCCAGCCACAAACCCAACACACACAGGCCATTCTGCTGCCAGCCTGGCTCGTCCGCCAACCCCGATGGGCCCACAGAGGCGGCACAGCCCACCCTGTCTGTGTCCCTTCAACTTGTCCTGCGAGTATGAGCCTTCCTGCCTGAGCCCTGCCCTCCCGGTGGCTCGGCTTATCTGTGCTGTTTCCGAGACACACCAGACCCTTTATCTTATTCGGAACACAGGCTGTTCCCACTTACAAATGAGCTGTGTTCTCAAAGTTCAGCATTTTGTAAGTCAGTGATTTGGAATGTAAATGATGCCCCATAAAAATGACATTACGTCATACGGGTAGGTTTCCAGGTTAGCTCCACAACCCAGATAACCCACCATGTGGCTAAGATACTGCATAGGTGTGGCTAAAACCTCTGTTTTAAAAACACAATACTAGTAATTAGGCAGACTGAAACCATTAAGCATTTGATTAAAACAGAATAAAGAACTGTATGTGATTCACGCGGACTCCTAGTGCTCAAAGCAAAGCAGCCTGTCATCGCAGCAGCAGAGACGGCCCGCGGTGGATTCCACAGCCCGGGGTTGTGCAATCACAAGGGCTCGGGTGAGGACCGGGGTTGGGAAGTGGTGGACACTGACTGGGTCAACATGGACACTGGCTGGGGGTCCTGGGGTGCCTGTGATAGCTCTTCTCAGGGGGACATGAAGCAGACCATGTGCTCCCAGGACCCCCCAGTGGCTCTCCTCGATCCACTGTTGGGCATGTTGTCCTCTGCTGACCTGCTTACCAGGGCTCAGGAAGAGCCCCTGGTCTTTCATGAGGCCACACTGTAAGTGGTCCAGGTTGTGTCCTCCAATGGCCTGATCGCAGCAATGGCCCTTTCGAGGCACTGCAGTGATCTTAGAACCCTATCAAGCAGATGCTGTAAGCACAGATGAAATCTCAAGGCTCAGGTTCTTGGCGAGGGGAGGGCCAACCCCAGTCCCCACACTGCTGCCTGACGCCTTCTCAGACTCGTACCCACAGGTGCCTGCAGGGAGCCGGGGAGAGAAAAGGGAGAAAGAGGCTACAACGGCATGCCAGCAACAAATACAAAACCCAACGTCCCATGTGCCCTGTTAGCTAGAAGCCCGAGCAGGCCGCCCTCGGGGCCGAGAGGAGCCCTGCGCTGAGCTTGGCCAGCTAGACTGCTGACAGCCCACTTGCTCCCTGGCGCCTCAGGGCACCTGCCTGCACAGGCACCCTGGGAGCAATGATGAACACCATGCTGGGCAGTACCCCGCGTGCACGCTAAGTGCTCGTGATGGAACCGCCAGCCCACCCCACAGGAGACAGAGACGGGGCAGGTGCCCCTCAGCATAGTTTACAGATGAGGAAACGGATGCTTGGAGTCACACAGTCACCTTGGTGGCCCCAGAGAGCAAGGACTGCCACGTCCCCAGCACCTCACACAATGCCTGTCACGCAGCAGGAGCCCTGGCTGAGTGGTGGGCGAATCATGTCCTTCTGCTAATGACATCCCCTAAGAAGGCATCTGTTCATTCCACAGACCTTCAGCACATGCCTCAGGGGCCAGGGCTCACCCCACGTGCACCCCGGTCTCCGCTGAAGCCCTCTAGACCGCAAACCCCCTTCACCATCAGGCCGCCTTCGCCATCACACAGCCAGTCACCCTCGCCTCGCCTGCCAAAGTCGAGCACGTCTTCTTACTTGCTTCTTTCAGGAAGAAAGAGAAAGAAAAGGCTCACACACGGGCCACGCCACCCCTTCCGTGGCGGCTGCATGTTTCCGTGTTCCTCCTCCCCATCTGGGGTGGCTCACCCCTCAGATGTATAATGAATCAGGCACTCGCTCATTAATAAAAAATGACAAGCGATCACCTCGTTGAAATCCGCAGAGCTGCCGGAGCCTGCAGACACAGCCCCTGCCTGGCTCGGCAATTCCTCTGTGGTCAGGCAGTAACGAGTCTGCGGGGTGGACGGGCTGGCCGGCGAACATCTTTGTGCTTAACGGGCGGGCCGGGCGGTCACCTCTCCGGGGCGGCCGGTGGCAGGGCCGGCAGGTTAACTCCTCTTTCATCGGTACTAACAAAGGGACTCGGCCCAGTCGGCCCCGACTCCCCCGGGTCGGTGAGGCAGGAGAACGCCACAGGCCACGGAGGGTTAACCCTCCTGGTAGCCATCAGCATCCAATGGCAGCAACCCCCTGCATCCAATTCCGAAGGGGCCAGACCCAGGAGCAGCCCAGCAGCCTTGGAGACTGAACACTTCGAATGCTTTTTTGGCCTAAAAGGCAAGTAAGTGAGGTCTACACGGGAGACGCATGGCTACAGGGTAGGCGTTTGCAGTCTCAGCCCAGCCCCAGGACACCCCCCCCCCCAGGCTCACTGCCAGCCACCTAGAGCTGAATCACAGGCCCGGCTAAAGACAAAGCAGCAGGAGACACCTCCAGGAAGCCTGCTGGGGCCTCTGCAGCTTCTCCTGTTGGGCACATTTCCTGTTTTATGTTCGCTTCGGCACCCAGCACAGATGGAGTTGCACAGGCAGTGCTGCAGCCTGGCAGGACACGAGCCGCCCTGCCCACGGACAGCCTGGGCGGGAACCCAGGCGACGTGGCTTCAGCGACCTCAGGGAAGGCAACTGCTGTGGCGTACCAAAGACATGCAACCCACTTCCTTGGGAGAAGGCGCTGTGTGGACCAGGCTCGGCCAGGTGGGGCTTATTATGGAGCCTGGGGTTCTCATCTGCCAAGTGGGGTGACCAGGCCCCTCTTACAGAGAAGACAAAATGAGCCCCAACCCATCCATCACTCAGACGTTGCGCAGCACATGACAGCTGCTATGGCTGGGGCGGGAGTCTTGGGCTTCCAAGGCTTCACGGGGCGGCGGTCCAGGCTTCAGCCTCACTCAGCACCATTCCCATCGGTTGCGTCTTCACTGCACGCGACTGTGTGTGGGCCACAAGGCATCATCTCTCCTTTCCACAACAGTCCTGTGGGGTGGGTGCATTCCGCGCCTACCGGGTTAGAAATGGGGGAACCTACCCAGGGCCCCAGGGAGCCAAGTGGCAGAGCCAGGACTCTGACCCAGGCGCCTTCCCCACGACCATGAGTCTCACACCTGCACTGCCCCTGCACTGCTCTAGAGCCCTCGGTGGCTCCCTATTAACCGTGAGGCAGGCCCAGACTCCATAATGAGCCCTGCCTGCCCAAGCCTCTTCCACACAGGGCCTCCTCCCAAGAAAACGGGTTACATGTCTTCGATCCCCCAGAACAGATGCCTTCAACGCCCTCCCTAGGTTTCTCCGTGCTGCTCGGCCATTCATCCTTCAAGCCAGCCACCTCCCCAAAGTGGTCTTTCACCACTCCACATCACAGCGACTGCCGGGATTCTGCTCCCAGAATCCTGACAGGGAACTCGGTCCCGGGGCTCCCTCTGAGCTTCTGAGACGGACACCGACAGCAGCCTGAGTACCCAGGACCTGGGTGGGGGGCTTGAGCGAGTCTCAGGACCCACGAGGGAGGCGGGCCAAGGACGAGGAGCCCCGCTGTGCAGATGATGGAGCTCAGGGTCGGCGACAGGATGGCACAGGCCATGCCAGCGTTCACACAGTCCCTCGGGGGCACTGAGACCCACCAAAGGCACGTCTCAGGCATCTTGTGGCGTTGACCTCCTCGCCTGTGATTGGGAGATGAATCGGGACACCACCCTGGCCCAGTGCCACTGCCTCTTGTCTGGACCACTTAGCAACCCTCTCCAATGCATTCTCCTCAGTCCGTACCCTCCACACCACAGCCAGGAGGAGCACATGCATGCACCTGGTCACCGTGATGACCGCCAGCAGACAGAGCGGGACGAGGCATGCGTTCTGCCTGTGCTTCTCTGCTTGCCGGTGTTCGAGAAAGGCTGTGTCACTTTTTCTGTTGTTGTTTTTTGAGTCGAGGTCTCACTCTGTCCACCAGGCTGGAGCGCAGTGGCACGACCACAATGATCACAGCTCATGGCCGCCTCAGCCACCTGGGCTGACGTAATCCTTCCACCTCAGCATCCCGAGTAGCTGGGACTACAGGTGTGCGCCACCAGGTCCGGCAAATTTTTTTTTTTTTTTTTTTTGTAGAGATGAGGTCTTGCTGTGTTGCCCAAGCTGGTCTCGAACTCCTGGGCTCAAGCAATCCGCCCGCCTCAGCCTCCCAGGGTGCTGGGAGTATAGGTGTGAACCACTGTGCCCAGTCTTGTGTCGCTTTTTAAAAACAAAGAAGGACAATGACCTATAGGGCCGTCGGGAGGCATGGCTGGATCCGCTCAACACAGCTTCCCTGCTCCTGCTGCCGAGGGCAGGGCAGCCCTTCCTTCACGTGGGGAGGGGGCCACGCTTAGACGCCTCAATACACCAAGACAAAGGAGGCCTGAACTGGAGAGCTTGCCCTTGCAGGCGGGAGGCCTGGGCTTCTAAAGCATCCGCCACCAACTCAGTGTGACTCCAGTGTGTCTCACCTGCAAGAATCGCATAGGCCCCTCCCACCTCTGGCACTCTGACCTGTTGGGGATTCTGGGGCAGGGTCCCAGGAAACAGCAAGTAACTTGGAGAGGCCCAGCCCCAGGCAACCCCCTTCAGAAGGCTGCTTAAGAAAACCCTTGTGAGGAAGCGATTCACCAGCACGTCTTGGGGCAAGAGGAGGCGGCACCTGGCTCCGCAGGGCCTCCGGAAAGCCTGGCTCGAGCACAGGCACAGCCAGGGCAAGATCGCTCCCGTCCTGCCCCAGCCTGGAACACGCACGCAGGAGACAGCTCGTTGCAAAACCCATGGCCCCGGGGATGGAGTCTGCCCTACATTAAGAAACGCTTTCCAAATGAGATAATTATTTAATAGGTAATAAACGGAGTTGGGAGGGGACAGCGGGGATTCAGTTGATTAAATGCCCGTGGCCCCCAGTGCTGCAGGCCCTCCCCGGAGTCCGGCCGCCTGCCCCTCACCTCCTAATGCCATCTCATGCTCCGCTCACCCCACCATGCCCTGAGTATGGATAGCTGGCCCCTGGCCCCTGGGCTGCACAGAAGGCCCAAGCCAGAGAGGGTCCACAGCAAGGGGCCAGGTTGGATCCAAGCCATCCTGCCCACCAGCAGCTGTCGCTTCTCCAGTCCTGTCCTGGGAACAAGCAGACCGGTGGCCAAGAGGGAAGATAGGCTGAGACAGGACAGGACAGGACAAAAATCCCTGCCAGCAGAGGCAGTGACCAGAGCACCAGAGGCTGGCCTGGCCCGGAGTTCTGTGTCCTCAGCAAGCTCCAGCTGCCTCTGCCCATTCCAGCTCAACAAGGTGGGCTTGATCAGTCTTCACATCTATGGCCATGGGTGCTGGGAGAGACCACTGCCCACTACCAACATGCCAGGGACCACAAGGAGTACTTACATGCTCCTTTAATTGCACAGATTTGTTATAACTTGCTTCTTGACAAATACGAACATGAGATTTACAGAGCTCAAGTGACTTGTCCAAGGCCACACGGCCAGCATCAGACCCAGGAGTCAATCCCACCCTTGCCAGTTCCAACACACGGGCTCTTTCCCCAGCACCAGACTCTGTTGTTCTCCCCTGCTCCCAGAGGACTTGGCAGGTGCTCCCCAAACAGGAGCTTCCTTTCCACTTAGATCACCCCTGACAGACATCTGGCCATCCCATCTCAAGGAATCGATGTTTCCCAGTGACCTTTCCTTCCACCTGCGCAGGTGCTCAGGTGACTCCTCCAGGAGATCTCTAAGAGGGGTGCGCGAATCAGAAGCAACCATGACTCTGAGCGAAGGAGTCTGCAATCTCCAGGGGAGCCAAGAAGAGAAACAGCAGAATCACAAGAAAATGATAACGAGGGTTCAGAAGGGCCGATGGGCATCACCAAGCTGTGAGTGCAAAAAGAGGTCAGAAAACGGTGATGGGGACAGCTGTTCCACCAGTGGCTACACTGAGGTGAAGCCTGAATGGAATGACTAGAATATAGCAGGTGACGGATTAAAAGTGCACTGGATAGGGAAGTGGGCCCCTGGATGGATGGATGGGTGGATGGGTGGAGGGTGGATGGGTGGATGGGTGAGTGGGTGGGTAGGTGGACAGGTGGGTAGGTGGTGGGTGAGTGAATGGATGGGTGGGTTGACGGGTGGGTAAGTCGGTAGCTTAATGAGTGGGTGGGTGGATAGGTGGGTGGACGGATGAATGGCTGGGCAGGCCAGTAGGTGGTAAGTGGATGGACAGATAGGTGGACGGGCGGACAGGCGGTGGGTGAGGGAGGCAGCTCTCTCGTCAGGGCATTCCGTCTTCTCCCCTCCCTGTCTCTTTCCCCGTCCCCACCTCACTCCTCTCCTCCACAGCCATTTCATCTCAGATCTTCTTATCTGCAGGCTCCCCCAGAGTAGACAGTGGCTTCAAAGATTAAGACGCACAGCCCTGCGTGTCTTGGGGTGCGTCACTAGGTCTTCTCCTGGTCTTTAGCTAGAGTAGTCCAAAGGCACAGAAGGACAAGCTCTCACTCCTGGCTTTCCCTCCAACCCCGTCTTCCACAAGCCCCCGGTCCACAGCTTCATGACCTCTGCCTGCCCAGGCAGCTCCCACTCTGACGTAAATCAAAGGGCCTCTGGCCCCAGCCCAACCCAGAGAGAGCCTCTGCCCCCCAGGCCTGCAAATGAGCCAGGCCCGCCAACAGCCCGAGCTCCCGTCGGTGGGGATTTGATCTCCATTCCAGCCACAGGAGCTTCCGGGCTAAGATAGTCAACAGAAGCAGCCCAGGAAAACTCCGGTCTGCAGGATGGCAGGAGGGGAGGGGTCGGCAGGGCTCAGGACCACAGTCCCTGGAGCTCAGAGCAGGGACATCCCGTGGGCAGTGGAGCCAATTCCCTCACACAGCGACTGGCCCCAGGTCAAAGCCAGGCCCCGGCACTTAAAGGTCTGCAGGCAGCAGAGATCTGGGGCAGTGGGCAGGTCCCATGGCAAGAACCCATCCAAATCTATCGCCACAGGCTGTCCCATCTCACAGCCCAGGCACCGTTGGCCCAAACCTGCCATAACTGGGCGGCCCAGATCACCTGGGCCCCGGAGGAAGGAGCTGGAAGGTGATGTGGGTGGGGAGGTGAGCAGCAACCTTGGCTCTGGTCCCGGGAAGCAGCCACCAACACCCACACTAGAATCGACATGAGCTGCTTGGGGCGGGCACCCCAGGCCCTCTCACCCCCTGGCCGACATCATGGGCGGAGCCTGAGCAAACAGCACAGGAGGGGGAAGAAGCCTCGCCTGGCTTCTCGGCCTGAAGTGTCAGAAAAGAAGTCAGATGGACGTCAGGGAGAACTTAGGTTCTGGGATCAGCAGCCCAGGGTTGAGTTCCAGATGCACAGCCGTGCTCAAAGTACCTGCCTCCCCAAGCCTCAATTTTCCCCTTTGTAAACTGGAGCCAAGCACCCTGACCTTGCTTTCATCAAGGGGCCAAAGAGCATGTGAGTCCCTGGATCCAAGCAGCTGTTGCACAAATGGTCCCTGCTGGTGTTTTAAATAACATTCCCGACTTTGCTTGAGGAACCTAATAGGACACATGTGCGCCTGCGTGAGTGGGGAGGTGACAGCACACACAGGTTCGGAGCGGAGGCCTGAGCCAAACGCCCACTAGCTGCGAGGACCCAAGCCAGCCACACGACCTCTCTGGTCTCCATTTCCTCAACGGTGCCGTGAGGATCACGGGACTGTTACCTAGGGCTGTCAGAGGATTCGAGGAGTCAACACATGGAAAACCAAGCAGCAACTGGAGCCCAAGAAATGTGGACTCACAGTCGGCTCATCATCTCCACCCGCGGGGGAGGCACCACGCCGTCTCGGGATGCTGGCTTTGGGAACCCCGCGTCAAGGGCGGGTTTCAAACCTTGTGGATATCCTCAGTGATGTGAAAGCGTGACCCTTCTCTCCACCTTCATCCATTTTGCAAATAAGCTAAGCGCTGGAGTCACAGGGGCGCGGACACGACAGCCTTCACCTGGAACACTTGCTGACGGATGATACGGCTGCGCAGATTGTGCACTGTCCACAATGCACAAAGTGCACTGTGCAAAGTGCACTGTGAAGCCACCTGACCAATTTTCTCAAGTAGCTCACTCACTGGCTGCGAGAGACAGCTCCAGGCTCGAGAACGACCCCAGGGCAGCAGGCTGAGAGGCCAGAATCAGCAGGAGCCAGAAGCCCTCAGGGAGCTCCCAGGGACCGTTTCCTTACAAGAGCTCTGTCTGCACCAGCTCCTTCCTACAGCACCTTCCCAATCTGCCCACTGTTTCTCTCTGTGAGTTTGCATGTCTGGTGGGTTCTGTTCTCCTCTGCTCACCCGCTCAATAAACCCCCTCTCAAATTATTCAAGGAAATCAGGGTAACTCTCAGACCGCTTCGAGGGGAGTCCACTCCGCTTGGATGGTGAGCAGGGCTCCTCCCGGCCTCCAGAGGGGTCCTGCCTCGTGCTGGCCCTGGCTGGGCCTGAGTGCCCAGCACTGGCTGAGCCAGGGGTTCTCCAAATGTGGTCTAGGCCAACTGCATCAGCATCCGGGACTTCCTGGAGATGCAAACTTGCCAGGCTCACCGAGTCAGAAACTCAGGGTGGAGCCCAGAACCTTGAGTTTAACAAGACTTCTGGGTGATTCTGATGCACGTGAAAACTGAGAGCCTCTGTGCGGAGCAAGCAGCAGGCGCTCAGTCAGTTCTGTTGGGTACGGCTTCCTTCTGGTCTCTTCTCATCCTCGTATGTGTCCCGGGCGCTGGAAACGGAAAAACTCGAAACATACATAGTGGAGTCCACGGTTAACAGGGTGAGGGGAAGCGCAGACCCGTGTGCAGTTGCAGCTCCTCAAGGTTCCAAAGGTCTTTCCGGGATCCAGATTTCGTGACTGTGGGGAAGGAGATAGCTCGCACGCTCAGCAGACGGCACTGGCTGAGGACAGCACCCTTAAAGTAGGCCTGGGCGGCCGATGTGGACACATCCCATCGGGCCTGGGGGAAAGGAAGGCCGCGTGTGGCTGGAACCAGCAGGCAAGCCCTCCTGAAAGTGGGACCCATGTGGAACCCAGAGGGGGAGGGGATTCACCGGGCCTGCCAGGATTGTCCATGCATGCCTCGGTCTTCATGCCACTGTCCTCTCTGCCCGGAGTACTCTGGCCCTTTGGCAAATGCTTCATTCTCTGAGGCTCAGTATAGGTATCACCTTCTCCAGGAAGCCTTTCTTGACTACAGGTCTTGACTCTCGGCTGCCCTCTTTGCTCTCAACCTTCTACATTGTGACTCCTACATACTTGACTGGTTTTTTTCTACAAGAATGTGAGAAGTCTTTTCAGGGCAGGGATTCTCCTTATCCCCACTTATAGCTCTTGATATACCACCGGTGCTAAATAAATGCTGGTCAGATAAAGGAGGTGCAGGCAATGGGCTCAGGGAGTGCCACAGGCCACCATGGGCAGAAAGCACCTGTGTGTCTTGGCTGCCACCACGGAGCTGTCCCATGTCGTGGGGGTCACACATCCCTAATAGCACCACCATGGAAACGCAGCCCCCCAGGCCCACCTGAGCCAGCCACGCCTATAACCATGCCACCCAGAAAACATCCCTCCCAGATGCCGAGAGGGAAGAATCAAAGCCAGTGGCCCAGGTAGAGGCCCGGCCCCTGGGACCCGCGAGGAGAGAGGTTCAACACAAGTCGTGCGGAAAACATGTGCCCCCCCCCTTCTGATATCAGCCACTCGGAAAAGTGAAGGGGTATCTTTACTGGAAAACGAAGAAAAACATAACGCCATTTCATGAGCGCTCATCTCTTTTCTGACCCTTACTAAACAACAGCCTAGTGGCTTAGGAAAGACAAAACCCCCCCACGAGTCAGACAGCTCAGCCCTGCAATTCCACGCCAGCCGTTGCCAGCCCTTGCAGATGGATGATATGGCTGGGCAGATTGGGTAAAAAGCAGAGCACACTGTGAAGCCACCTGACTGTGAAGTGCTGGCCATCCTTTGGAAGCTGACAAGAAACACCTGGGGCCATACCAGCTCTGGACTTATTTGGGGCCCACCGATGCATTTTCACACACGTTCTTTTCCAAAAAAGTCACCCCAATCAGAGTAAAATGCCAGAACCGAAAACTCCTCCCTAGAGAGGTTGCTCCCACCTAGCCAGCCCAGACTGGCTTCTTGGCCTCCCTGGCGGGCTTCATGGCCTCTTGTACAAGGGAGCCCTTCTCAAGGGAGGGGAATCTTCCACCCAGATTTAAGGAAGGAACCACATCAGCTTCTCCTCTGTGACCACCTCTCTGGCCAGACCTCAGTCCTGGCGGCCAGGTGGAGTGTCATTCTCTGAACTCAAGCATCCTTCTCCTGTGCTGGAGTGAGCTGCTCTCGGCCACCCCGTCTCACACCTCTGTGCCCGCCAGCATCTTCTCTGTCCCCTGGAAGTTCTCCTGGCCATCCTTTCAGCCTCCCCTCTGGAAAGTTTACCAGACACCCTCTGGGGACCACCGAGCTGCTGGTTCCTCAAACTCCTTGCAAAGAAGGCGCCATCTACCCCTCCCGAGTCACCGGGTGGGGGCCAGAGAAGGTAGGGGATCTGGGATTTGGAGTTTGCGCAAGGACACATGCCATCTTCTCTGTGCTCCTCTGCTCCTGGCCACTCCTTTCACAGTGCCCATTACACCCCTCAGGATCCCTTCCTGCGCATGTCTCCCACAGAGCGCAGGGTACACAGCTTCTGACCCTCTGCCCACCCAGAGCCAGCACAGCGGGTAACACACAGGGCACAGTGAGTGCTGGCTGGCTGTTCAGCTGTATAGCAAAGGCCCTCGTGAGCAACTAAGGTATACGGGGTGCTCAGGACTGCTGAAGCTCAAGGGACACCTCCTCACTGGGAAGTCTGTAGTTCAAGCCAAAGGAATGAACCTTCAATGGCGGAATTCTAGGCCTCAGTGTCTGCGGGCTGAGACGCTCTCCTCAAGCCAGCCACATGAACAGCTACCTCCTCTGTCCGTGCTGACGGCAGCCCTGCCTCTGGGACGCTGGGGCTGGATCTGAATGCCACCCTCAGAAACACACTTGGCCCTCAGTCCTGCCTCGACTTCACTGGCACCGACGTGACATGCCATCCGAGGCTGGGGTGCTGGGGGCACACCTGGCTCTATGTGGGACAGTGCTCGCCCAGCCTGGGGGTAGGCGGGAGGTTCTACGTGTTCCAGCACCTTCCTTGACCTGAAGTAGCCCCACCCACCGTGGAGCTGGCCCCCCAGGGAGGCCAGGAAGCGACTCCGTGGCCATTGTCTCTGTGTGCTCCATGAGTCTGGGAAGGGTAGCAATGGCTCATGCACTCCACTCTCTCTCCTCTCTCCCATTCCCCACAGAGATCCAGGCTCAGGACCTGCCGTTAAACACCCTCCATGCAGGCAAATGCCGCCTCCACTCCAGGGAAGACCCAGGCTTTCGCCCAGACCTGGCCCCACTCCCTCTGGGCCTGGGGCTTCTTGCCTCAGCATGGAGTTTGGACTCCTCACCCTACGCCTTTCCAGGCATAGCTCACTCTCAGCTGACGAGTGTGATTCTCCAAGATGTGACGACACTCCCCACACGGGCCAGCCTGCCCCTCCTACCAGATGGCGTCAAAAGATTCTCCACCAACCCCCTTCCTAAGGCTTCCTCCATTACGCCTCTCAGCTCTCCCACGCCACCTCCTCCGGGGGGCCTCTCCGACACTCATGGGGGACCAGCTGCCAGCTACTCTCTTGGGCCTTCCTCCTTGCACCTCTTGCTGAAATTCTTTCGTCTGTGCACGTTTTTGGTGAGTGTCCACCTCTCCCCATGGGAACAGGAACTGAACCAGGCTAGCCACTGCCCAATGCCCGGCTGGCACTCTCTGCCTCCTCTGTACTTGGGGGCCATATAGAGACCTCCATGGCGGGGCCTCTTCCACCGAGCCACACTTAGTTCACCAGACAGGTTCCCAGGGCAAGGACCAGCCGGAGTCATCTGCAGGCCGTCCCAGGCCCTAACAACCCCCGGGCACATGGCAGCTCCAACAAGGATCTCCCGGGCAGGACTGCATGTTGGAAGAGCCAGTGCCCGACTCAGCTGGCAAGCAAGCTGCCCACACCAGCCCTGGACTTACGTGAGGCCCACCGATTGCATTTTCACACAGATTCTTTTCCCAAAAAGTCAACCCAATCAGAGCAAAATGCCAGAACCGAAAACTCCTCCCTGGAGAGGTTGCTCTCACCTAGCCAAGCCCAGACTGGCTTCCCAGCCTCCCCTACAATGCCCAACCCTGCGGCTCCAGGAGACCACAAGGGCCAATCCTTTGTGTCCCTGCATCTCCCCCCAAGTTCTTGTTGCAAACTGGGGCCTGTCCAAGTTGTTTCACTTTCGTGGTTCTTTATTTGGCTTAAAAAAAAAAATTCTAAGCAGTCCTACATATGATTTTTTAAAAACGAAATAACACAGAAGGGCTCATAATGAAAAGCAACAATCCCCTCCCTGTGCCCCAGAGGCAACTACTTTTAACTTTTTTAAGCTGTTCCCGCTTTTAATTCCTCTGGCAGCTATCTGATCTATAGAAGGAATGTATTAAAATACCCCATTCTGGTTCTTTAATCCTCTGAGCTTCATGTTTCCGATTGATCAGTTATTTATACCAAGGACGGCTCAGCTCACTTGGGCCGCCACACACGGATGGTGCGTCAGGCCGACCCCTGCCTCCCGTGAATGACGACACCAGCCCCGGTGCCTCCATGGGCACCAGGTCTGCTGAAGCTCTGCTGACGCCCATTCCCAGCCCTCCACCCTTGGCCCCGAAAGTCCCTGCACTAACTGCAGGCAGGGGCCAGCTACACTGCGTGGGCCTCACCATTATTTCCTTCCTGGGGGTCCCACTGAGGGGACACCCCCACGAGAGAATCTCGAGGTAGCTGCCTGAGGAACACGTGTGGAAGGTAAGTGCTTTGAGTCCTTCCTGCAGGATGACAACAGCCTTATAACAACCTTCACCGCCTACCTACCGCAGAGTTTGGCCAAGAGTTGCACAGGGCAAATTCACTGACTTCACACGCAGGCTGCTGCTGACCAAAAGGGTGGAGCAGTTTAATCCTCTTTCCTTTGTGGATGATCTGAGCTTTTTGTCTTAGTCTATTCTAGAAGTTTTTCGAAATGTTACTTTATTCTTGGTTATCTAAAATTTCACAATCATATGCCTATTTTTTTTTTCTTTTAAAGTGCCAGGCGTGGTGGCACAAGTCTGTAATCCCAGCACTTGGGAGGTTGAGGCAAAAGGACTGTCTCAGTTCAGGGGCTCAAGACCAGCCTGGGAAACTTGGTGAGACCTTGTCTCTACAACAAATCAAAAAATAAGCCGGACATGGTAGCGCACACCTGTAGTTCCAGCTCCTTGGAAGGCTAAGGCGGAAGGCTCACTGGAGCCCAGCAGGTCGAGTGAGTATGCCACTGTATCCTAGCCTGGGCAGCAGAGTGAAACTCCAACTCAAAAATAAATCAAGTGCTGGGTACAGTGAGGCCTGTTTTCGTTTGTCTCATTTTGTTTTTGTTTTGAGACAGGGTCTTGCTCTGTCGCCCAGGCTGGAGTGCAGTGGTGCAGTCACAGCATGCTGCAGCCTTGACCTCCTAGGGTTAAGTGATCCAGTTATCTCAGTCTTGCAAGCAGATGGGACTACAGGTGTGTGCCACCATGTCCAGTTAATTAAAAGGAGTTATTTTTGTAGCAATGGGGTCTCATTATGTTCCCAGGCTGGTCTCCAACTCCTGGTCTCAAGTGATCCTCCCACTTTGGCCTCCCATCGGAGCCCCCACCCTTGGCCATGGCCTGTCTGAATAGGAGGATTTTCTTTTCTTTCTGATCCAGGTAATTTTCTTGTATAATTTCCTCCCATTCGTTTTCTGTTTCAGCTTCCAGAACTTCCGATAATCAAATGCTCCATCACCTGCCTTCACATGCCATCTTTCTCAGTTTTCCTCTCAGATGTTCCTATCTTTGCCTTTTTATTCTTCTTTCCATGAGAGCTCCAAGGACTCTCGCCTTTCATTCCTTTAATGAACTTTTAACTTAGACAACCATATATTAAATCTAAAGCTCTTTTTGTTTTCTGACTGTTCTTACTTCGCTGCATCCAATTCTTGTTTTATGGATACAGTGTTATCTTGGACTTTTCTGAGGGTACCATTGAGGGAGCTATTAGCTTACATTTTCACCTCCTCTTGAATCCTGCAGGTTTGGGGATCCCACTTTCCCCATCATCTATGTAGACATTGCTCTTTTACACGACAGCCTTTCTTTAAATGTCTGTCAAACCTTGGACGTCCACTCGCATTTAAAGAGACTGGAATCCTAGTCGGAAGTTCTGCACAGCTGAGTGGGGTTTGTCCAATGGTAGCCTTAAATATCCCATGAGGGACCACTTGGGGGTCCCCAAATGCGAGAGTGCTTGAGGCTTGGTGCTAGCGTTCAAAATACCCACAAGGTTTTCCCTGGTTACCCCAGAGAATTAATTTTGTTTCTCCACAGGAGAATTAAATTGCTATCATCAGCATCACTATTAGCATGAAAGATAAACTCCTGGATACTAGTCACTCTATATGGGCGGGGGTCAAGAGAAAGAGAGGTGTCAACAAACCCATTTCATTTTTTTAAACTATGGTAAAATACAGACAACATTAAATGTATCATTTCAACCGTTTTGAGGTGTATCACTCAGTGGCATTAAATACATTCACGCTGTTGTAAATCTTCAAAATTTTCTCATCTTCCCAAACTGAAATTCTGTGCCCATTAAACACTAACTCCCCATGGCCCTTTCCTTTGGCACCAACCATTCTACTTTCTGTCTCTATGAAATTGTCTCTTCTAGATGATTCATTTAAGTGGAATCATCTAGCATCTGTCCTTTGGTGTCTGTTTTGTTCTGCCAAGCATAACGTCCTCAAGTTTTAGCCATGTGTATGGAGCACGTGAATACAGGCTAGTCACTGTCACACAAGGCCAGGTGTGTCACTCAGCTCTCCAGAGGTGGCACTCCACCCCCTTCCCATCCCCTCTTGCTTTCTCTGAAAGAACGTGTCCATCTGCGAGCTTCTAGGCCTCTCTACCGAAGGCATGGCTCAAGGCTTATATCTTGCTGCCCCCCATTCCTAGATCATCAGTGTGGGTGGCCCTGGTGACAAAAGACTAGCTATTTTTACTGGAAATGCAGAGAACTGCCACCATTTTTAGCAGAGAAGGCAAAGGAGCCAAGGAGACTTTTTTCTCCTCCAACTCTTCCCTCCCTAACGTCCCCTTCCTGCCAGGACCTTCCACAGAAGTTGCCAAGAATAGGATGAACAATGAAAAGCAGACCTAAGTTTTCATCCCTGTCCTGAATACCCTGCCTCCACCCAAAATAAGGAGAAAGGCCGAGGGGTGAGTGGGTGGCAGCGTACCTCCCTGCTGCTGACTCACTGTGCGACTGTCCCTGCTCTGCCCGCCAGTGTCTTGGTCTGATGAGACGAGGGGTGGGGCTGCGGAAACCCAAATGCCACGGAGGAACCCCAATTTCTAGCTGGTGCAAGCCCACAGGCCAGGGCAGGGGCCCGACACCCATCCCGTCGTCCCTTCCCAGGGCTGCTGCAACTGGGCGGCTCAGTCAGTGCTGACCCAGGGAGTTCTCCCAAGTCAAGAGCATTCTGAGCACCTGCCCAGGTGTGTACTGCAGTCTGTGGACCAACAAGCTCCATCATGACATGGCCTGTATTATTCATGCCTTCCTCTTCCCACTCCTTCTGAGGAAGACCGCTACCAGGGCCGTTCACACGGGCTGCTCTGAGCGCTGGCCCTGCCTAAGCGCCCGCCATTAATAAAAGAGAAACAAGAAGCGCCGTGCAGGGACCGTGACATCTGCTGACATCTGCGGCACCCCTCCCCCCGGCGGGTTTCCCCCTTTGGGGGCTTTGCAGCCACATGGTGAGAGAGGGGGGTTGGCCGGGATCCAGCCACATCCTGCGCCTCCACCCTGGGTCCTGGCCTCAGCTGGATTAAATCAACTCCCTGGATCCAAACAGGAACCCCCCCACCCGCCCCCCACACAGTCAAGGCAAGAACATCTGAATGCCAGAACGTCCCAGCTCACTCTGGGAGGCGAGCTTGGTTTCCAGCACGGACATTCCGCCAGCCGGCAGCAGCCCCCCAGTCAAAGTCCTGGGGCTCGACAGGCCCAGAAGCCGCCAGCACTGTGCTTCGTTCCATCACTGGATACATGGGGAGCCTTGCTGGTGCCTGGTGGCCCTGGTCTCCTTGGCTGTCTCCTGATCCTCAGACAAGAGTCATGAAGGCAGGGATGCCTGGGTGAGCGGGCCCTCCCAGAGCTGCACTGCAACTCATGGCACTAAATACGTTTGCCTTTGGGGGCCTCTTTCTCCATAAGACCTACGATGGGGGACCCCCAAAAAACTGGAATTATTTTGGGGGGAGTAGGCCCTTCATAGCACAGGCTTCCTCGCTAGGTAAGTGTTCTAGGAACCCACTGACATCAGTGTACCAGTTAGCATTGTTGCGAGAGGCTGCTTTTGGCTGCAGTGAATTTGGGGGGGGGCGGGGGAGATTCTTTCAACGTGTTTGCTCATTTCATGATGGGTAATTTGCACATCTGCCCACACTGCACTGGGTGCTCAGCGGTTTTTGACCCAAAACGGCATGTTCCCCATGACCCACCCTCCTATTTACCCCATCTCACTCCAAACAATTTTTTTTTTTTGTTTCCCCAGGTGAAAGAAAAGTTCTCAAAGGGTAATGTTGTGCCGATAGGGAAGAGGTGAAACCAAAAACGGCAGAAACACTAAAAGGCATCGAAACTGATGAGCTAAAAAACTGTTTCCATCAGTGGAAAGAGTGTCTCAGTAGGTGTAGTGCATCAATCGGAGAGTACTTTGAAGGTGACCGAAGTTTAAACATAAGAATAAATACACAATTTTTTATAAATAAATTCCAGGTTTTTTTAGGTCCCCCCGTAGTCAACTTTACACTTGACAAATGTGTCGGTTTAAAGATGAATATAACCCAGGCTTCTGGGCTGGATTATAGCCATCTTTATTTTCCTACAATTAAAAAAAAAGTAAACGCTTTTCTGGGCCCTACCAGTATGCAGGGCTCTTGGCACGGTGCCTGCTGAGGACAGTGAAGGAGTCGGTGTTTCTTTCTTGCTGGAGCCCCAGGGCCAGCCTGTTCCCGGGGTGCCCAACTCCTCCAGGCTTCTCCAGGATGGTCAATCACCCTCCCTGCCCTCCTTGTTTCAGGCTCATAGAAGCATGAACTGCCCCCACAGTCTAACCAGTGCAATCCCCAAACCTGGGGACTAAACCAGAGTGGCTGAGTCCTTGCCACAGGCCAGGACTTTGCCAGGGACTGGAAGAGAGACACAGCGAAAACTCACGTCTGCTCCATGGAGCTGCCTACAGCACAGCTGCAAAGCCCGCTCCCTGCAAGGCCTAGGCTGGAGGCACGGTCACTGTCACTCCTCTGAGCACATGAACACTTGCACCTGCCCAGCAACTCTGAGATGCAGCTACAAACATGGACTTTATGGGCGGGGTAAGAGCATCCCAGAGAGGTCAAGGAACTCACCCAACAAGGAGGCACAGCGTTTAGCTCCATCTCTCCAGCCTCTGACCAAGTCATGACAAGACTTGACATGACAACGTTAAGAGTTCGGCCACTCTGGTTTCTCCAGGTTTGGGCATTGTGGTAGTTAGACTGTGGTGGCGGTACGTGCTTCTGACAAGAGCAATGAAGGAGTCAACATGGCTCTTTCTTGCTGGAGCCCCAGAGCCAGCCTGCACCTAGAGGCCGGGACCATGGTCTAACCAGCTCCATCTGGCAATCCAGAAGAATGACCCCAAAGGGGTCATTCAGGAAGGCAGAAGGGAGGTTTTGAAGGGGGAGGGCCGAGGACCAAGCCTGGACCACCCAGCTCCATGCCTGGGTCATGGTTTTGCTAGGACCAGATGCACTGGGCAGGAACAAAACACCGCTGCCCCTTGCCTGGCACAATAGGGTAGCCTAAAGCGAGTGGGCAGGGCAGGTGCTTTGGCATGGCTGGGGGCATGTGGGATAGGCTGGGGAGGAGCCAGACCCTAGGGAGTACAGGTAAAGTATCACCGCCTGCACACAGCCGCATCAAGCCACCCAGAGCCCACAGTCCCAGCGGCCATGATGCACCCTCTTAGAGAGCGCCTTCTAATATGACAGACCCCAGGTCTCTCCCAGCCCAGTCAGCAGCAATAAGACCTGCTAAGGATTTTACAAAAGCACTTCCGAATAGCTTTGCTGAGCAGTCAGAACGAGAGAGACCAGAACCCCGCTTTCTTCCTGCAGACGGATGCACACAGAGGCCTAGGGGCCAGGACCGTGATCTAACCAGCTCCACCTGGCAGCTCAGCAGAATGGCCCCAATGAGGAGCTTTCAGGAAGGTGGAAGGGAAGCCAGCCCACAGCAGGAACCCAGAATGGCTATCTGGAGCGATCTCCTCAAATGGCAACACACAAGGAAGTCTAGTTCAAGCTCAAGACCCCACCAGTGATGTCCTGTGGCTGACCTGGGAAAAGGCAGTCACCCAGGGATGTCCAATGACAGGCCAGATCCTGGCTGTGTCTCTAACCAGCTGTGTGACTTTGGACAGATAATTTCCCATCTGTAAAACTGAGAGGGTTGTAAGGATTCCTGAGCTGGTCTGTGTAGTATTTAGCCGGGTGTCTGGCAGTCAGGAACACCTCAGTAATGACACCTGCTACTATATACTCTAGGCAGTGCCTAGCACCTAATAAATATTTACTAAGTGGCTAACTTAGCACAGAAACCAAGGTATCCATACAGGCACCACCCGTCATTATATGGTTTGAGTTGGGAAACTGAGGCTCCAAGGGACCAAGCAATATGCTGAGTTCACCAGAGGTGAAATATACCAAGTCAGCACAAGAAGCTGACCGCAGTTCCTGAGTGCCATACCATTTGCTTCCCAGGGGAGCACCTCTCCGGTCCCCAGGACCCCCGGCCGCCCAAGGCTGGGCAGGTTGTCTGAGAAGGAGACGAGGGGCAGCCTCCCAGGCAACCGGCAGCTGTAACATGTGAGCCCCGGCAGAAAGTTCAGGTTCGTATGGGGGTGCCTGGTCTCAGCGGAGCCGGAATGCATGCATGAATGGCTCTGGTTTATTGGAAGCCAAGTGAGGACGTTTCCTTCTCCTGATGCAGGTCTTCCCTCGGAACCACCAAAAGACTGGTCGCTCCTCGCACCCACTCTACATGGGGCAATTCCAAGTAGAGTACGGAAAGCTAGAGAGGGTAACACCTTCCTCACCTGAGACTATGCAAGAGCTCGCAGATGTAGCCTTCTTTCCATGACACGTATGTGGGCCAAGAAGCTAACAAGGACTGTTCCTATCCAACTGCCCCCAAAGGTTTAGAAGTCTGCTAACATGCGTACCCCAGAAGGTAAATGCCCCTCAGGGTACAGATTACAACACAAAATTACCCTATCTACTTTGTCGTGGTGACCAAAGACACAAATGGAAACTACAACCTCCAGGGAAGAAAACGTCAACTTTCCAACGAGAATTGGAATGTTTTGGAGCTGGGAAGCACCTTTGAGAAATCATAATTTTACAGATAGGGAAAGTGAGGCCCAGAGCAAGAAAGATGGCTCAGGCTACACCGTCAGTCAGTGGTAGGTCTTCAGACCCCACACCTCGCATTCCGCCACTGCCCTTGGCAGTGAGGCAACCAGTAGGGGACAGAGAGCCTCCCAGCCTCATGGAGATGCGCGCGACACAACACAGACACATGAAACGGGTGTGTTCGCAAGCAGGGCTGCATTTACAAATTTAATGCAGATTCTGTCTGATGCCATTCATCAGTCAGAGTAAGGATTAGCAACTACAGCCCGAAGCCAAATCTGTCCACTGCTCATCTTACTGGCACGAGCTCCGCTCTATCACGCACGTACTGTCTACGCTGCTTTCGAGCTGCAACGGCAGGGAAGAATAGTTGTGAGAGAGACCGTATGCATGGCCTGGAAACACATTCCTCTCGGGTGCTTTATAGGACAGGTGTGCTGACTGCGGAATTCCAGCTGGGGGAATGTCAAGCACACGCTGCCGGGTTATTTGGGGATCTTGGGTGACACCAAATGGGACCCCTGCTCTGATGTTGAAAGTGGGAAAGAGACCCAGCAAGGGGTGGGTCCTGCACAGGACCACGATGCAGGCTTCAGCAAAGCCACCCTCATCCCTGCTCCGAAGTCCCTGGGACACCCTCAGACCACAAGCAAGGAACCAGCAGAGTCCCAGCTGCCTTGCAATTTGCTAGGCTAACCGTAACTGGGGTAGGAGTACTTGCTTTCCTTTCAGACATCATGGAATACTATCCGGTTATAAAAAAAGAGCAGAATCATGTCTTTTGTAACCACTTAGATGGAATTGGAGGTCATAAAGTAATACAGGAATGAAAAACCAAATACCCACACGTTCTCACTTATAAGTGGGATAAGCTAGGGTCCACAAAGACATATAGAATGGTACAGTGGACACTGGCATCTCAGAGGGGGGCCCAGTGGTTAAAACAAAACTGCCTACGGGGTACAAGGTGCACTAGTGAGTGTGACAGGTACACATAAAGTCCAGACTTCTTCACTACTGTACAACACATCTATGTATCCAAAAATCATTTGTACCTAAAGCTATTGAAGGGTCTTAAAACAATGTTTTCATGGAAGAAATAGGGAACATAATGCCTTTAAAAGACAACTTGATTACCCTTGTAGTCCCCTGTTGGAATTATCTTTATGGACTCCCACACAGCAGTTTGTCACAGTTTTAAGTATAGACAGACCCTAGTCAAAATCCACTGTCTCGTGGCTTGGGTTGGTGCCGATGTCTATGTTCTAACGTGCCTGGGAATCACAGTGAAGGGCTCAGTGCTCAGCCTCCCAGCCCTGGCTGGAGCCTGGCGTGGGTCCTGCCTGTGGACTTTGAACGAGGTACTGCACGCCTGAGCTGTAGGTGTCTGTCAAGAGACAGAACAACAGGGCTGGGAGGATAGAAGGAAAGTGTCCCAGTGAGGAGGCAGGTGGAAGCTGAGCCAGCCCACTGTGCAAGCGATAAGGGTACACATTCTGGAATACAAGAACAGTGGCCAGGCCGTTATGGAAAGGCACATTCCCACACACACAACAGCTTATCCCCACATGGGCCTGTCTCGTGTTTCGTCATAAATGAAGCTTCTGCCAAATGTGAAGCTCACGTTATTTCAGTGTCACCAAAAACATCATCATCTTTGATTTGGTGAGCCGACCTGTACAACACAGCGAGTGATTCCTCTGCCAGACTTCCACCTGGACCACGGAGGGTCGGATTAAACAGCTCTCGGGTTCATTTCAAAAGCAATCGAAAAGCCTTCTTCGAATTTACCTTCAGATGGTCTACAAAACTGACAAATAAAGCTACTTCCTATGCCTTCTGCTCATGGCGACTCCTCTGGCATGCAAGTGTTTTCATCCATTCATCTGGAAAGTATGCATCGCAAGTCTGGGGATAAAGTTCTCAGGAGAAGTCCTTGAACTGTAGGTTCAGCCCATGGGAAGCCCAGAAGGCCAGGCCAGCCACCCGCCATGGGGCAGCATCGATACACAGTCTCGGTTAGAACCTTAGAACTCCGTGGCAGGCCACGTTATGCATCCTACAAACACACTCTGAAATCTGTGAAGTACCTCAACACAAGATGATATCTTGAGGAATTGTTTGAAAATAGCAAAAGATTGGGAATCTAAATAACCATCAGAAGGGGACTCGTTAAATAAATTATGGTCTGTCCATATAATGGAATACCAAACAGCCGTAAAAACAAATGAAGAAGCGCTTCGGGTCTGATATGGACCAATTTCCAAGATACATTGTCAAGCAAAAAAAGCAAGACGCTGACAATTGCATTAAAAAACATATATATGTATGTATGTGTAAAAATTTATAGATAAGCATACAAATATATTCACAAATAATGTATTATGTATATGTACACATTTAGAATATCTTGCCAAGGATATGTGAGAAGCCAGGAACATTGGTTGCCTCCAGGGAGGCTCAGAGACGGGCTGGGAGGGAGATTTTTCACCATATAACCTTTTGTAACTATCGAATTTTTTGTTTCAATTTCATCAACTTTAAGCAGAGAAGTCAGTTTTTCTTAGTTGACAAATAGGTAACTATTGAGTTTTGAATCATGTAAGTTACTCTAGTTAAAATAATAAAATAAATAAACTTACCAAAAAGTCACAAACCCTCAACAGTTCACACAAAAGTGAACGGGAGGGAGGGACGGAGGGCCCCCGTTTACCTTTCGCAGACCCTGGCAGCGGCACCAGCACCAATAACATGCACATAAACATCCCCTCCAGACTGGCATGCTGTGCCCCACCCCTCACTGGGACAGAGACCCCAGCTGGTTCGTGCATTCGGCTCTGCGGGAAGCTCTGGAGATGGGCCTGTCCCCACCACATCCTGGACAGGATGGTCCAGTTCTCCTCTGGCCTCCCAGCACCTGGCATACCAAAGGCAAGGAAGACATGCTTTAAACAGTGTCTGGCACACAGCAGACCCTCAGTACAAACTGTGTGAACGAACGAAGACAGAAGAAATCCGAGAAGTAAGAATCAAGAAGGCAGTTCCTGACTCAGGGTGACCTTAAGCCCGTGAACTCAGTGTCTGGGGGGAATCGCCATTACAAAAATATTAATTTATAGATAAGGATGCGCTCACAAAATGGTCACGTGGCCTGCCAAGAGGACACAGCAAGGCGGCATTGAGGATGGCACAGCCGTTGGCTGGAGAGATGAAACGAACTGGCCCTCTGTCTCCACCAGGCCCTGGGTATAATCCCCAAACACTGGGCCCCAGCATGGAGCGAATGAGCCTTGGTCCTCATCCAAGAGGGCTTAGGCAGCCAGGGACTTAGCCAGTGGATTTGGGATAAGGCAGACGCCAAGGATTTTCTCCTCCGAAAACCGACCACTTCACGGGTCTTTTGCCTGGAGTGGATAATAATTACAGTTCTTTCCCAAAACATGGGTTTCCTTCTCCATCAACCTAATTATCCACCTTTAATTTAGCATAGGAAAAAACAACAGCATAGTGACTTCCAGTTTCAGCAGTTTGGTCGACAAGGTCAACTGAAAGCCCTCCAGCTCAATACACAGAATGAACATCTGTTTAGATGCACGCTTCAGCTACGTCTCTAGTAGATACATCTCTACTCAAGAAAAGAGAGGCCTCCTGGAGGGAGGCAACGAAGGGACCCCAAGACCAGGGTGGGAGCAGTGAACTGACACCAAGTGGCCTGGGGGCAGGTGCTGTCTCCGTAGCCTGTTGATTCTTTCTAGTGACCACACAGTGAGAGGACAAGGCGCCTAGAGTCCGTGGAAGATGAGAACCCAGACTGAGACCCCCACGTACAGTCAAGGACACCGAGAGCTGTATCTGGAGGCTAGACACCCTTCAATGTCCATAGCACAGGGACACAACAAGAATGCTTGAATTCTTATGTCTCTCCTGGGAAATGGGCAGAGGAGTTTAAAGTCTCTTCTGAGTGTTTGTAACCACACGCTTGCTTTCTCTTCGGGTGACGGTTCAAATTTACAGTCCCCATGTGGTCCAGAACCCCCAAGCTATGAAAATAATACAAAATGGATCCCAGGTCTGTGTTACTCCGGAAGAACTTGGTAGTCACGCAGAAAACCACGGTGAAGGGATAGCCTTCAGTTAGGTTACGGCGGTTTCCTATCGATAAATCTCTACTCACTATCCAAAATTACAAAGTACACACATGCACGCACACACAACTGTGAGGAAGAGTCACCAGACAAAAAACACCACAAAGAGCATTCTCGAAGTCAGCTTAAGAGAGGATTAGGAAATGCACAACAGAAAGAGAAGGAAGGCAGTAAAAAGACAAGTTGAAGAGACATGGAAGATCGAATGAGAAAGCCCAGGAGGAGAGAATGGACGGAATAGAAGAAGGGCATAATTTGAAGAGACAGCTGATGGACATTTTCCAAAACCGTGGAGAAACATGGATCCTAAGGCTTAAAAAAAGAACAAACTGAAGCATGAGTTAGAGACATGCTTGTGTCAGGAAGAGTGTAGACCAGCAGGAAGGTTGAAAGTCACGGAGGTGCCCAACTCAAGGGATTAGGAAAACACTGCCAATGCAAACCTAAGAAGGGGAGGAAACCACAGAATGATGGTCCCAGAGGAAACCAATGAGACAGAAAACAAAGAAACAAGAAAGACAATCACCCCGCTCCCGAGTCAGGTCTTTACAAGACTTGACACAACTCTGTGAAGACTCACCAAGAAACAGAGAAGACACAGATTAACATTAGGAATGGAAAAGCAGATACACTGTAAACACTGCAGTGAAATTTGAAAACAGGAAAAATGAACACATTCCTGATGACAGAGATAGATTGACTAACTTAACAAAAGATGACTAAAAAAAGAAATAGAAAGCTGGAATCACCCCTAACCATTAAATAAACTGGATTAGTAATTTAAAAAAAAAACTCAAACAAACCAACAAACGCAGGCTGAGGCAGTTTTACAGTTAGGGTTTTTCCAGACCTTCAAGACACAGATAATCTTTAACATATACAAATATTTGAAGATAATTCTTGGCATTTATTTGACATATACAAACATGAACATATACAAATATGCTGACATATGCAAATATTTGACGATAACGCACAATATATACAAATATTTGGATATGTGAAAGCAGAACATTCCTTATTATATGTTATGAGGCTAATTTGGTTGAAACGTCAATAAGGCTAGAAGGAAAAGAAACTTACAGGCTGATGTCACTGCTGAACATGGATTCAGAAGTCTTCATGGAAATATTACCAATTAACTCCAACCATGTAAACTCAGCCAGATTTATACCAAGAATCAATGATGCTACAATAAAAGAAATGTCTTAATATAAGTCATCCCAATAAGAAGAAATTTTATGATTGTCTTCACGGTCACAGAAAAGCACCGGTAAAATTCTGCATCCATTCACAATTAGGAAGCCTTAACAAAATAGAAACAAAAAAGAATTTTTCAAACTAATATGGGAAATTTACCAAAAAGTCAGTAAGCATTATTCTTATGTTAATTTTCTCAACGATTATTTCCTTTCATGTCAGAAATAAAGAAGAGGATGCTCACTCACCAAACTTCTGTTCAACAATAGATTAAAGATTCTCAAGATGTGCAGTCCAAGACAATATAACCACTCATCACCCAGCTACTAACTCAAACTGAGATGTGCTCTGGGTCCAAAACACTCACTGGATTTTGAAGACTTAGATGAAGAAAAGAATGTAAAGTACCTCAATCATTTTGATATTGACTGCATGTTGAAATGATCATTTTTAGATATACTGGGTTAAATAAAACAATATTAAAATTAATTTCACCTATTTCTTTTTACCTTTGTAAACGTGTGCTATGATCTGAAAGTGTCCCCCAGAGTTTAGTTAGAAACTTAATCCCCAATGCAACAGCACCGAGAGGTGGGGCCTTTAAGAGGTGAGTAACTCGTGAGAGTTCTGCCTTCGTGAATGGATGAATGCCATGCTCGCCAGAAGGGGTTAGTTATTGCAGGAGGGGGTTCCTCAAAAAAGGATGGGTTTTAGCACCCCCTCATCTCTCTTGCGCATGTTCTCTCTTGCTCCTCCTCCTTCTTCAGGTGAAACGATGCGTCAAGAAGGCCCTCACCAGATGCTGGCTCCTCAACTTTGGACGTTCCAGCCTCCAGAACCATGAGAAATACAGTCATGCATTGCTTAACAACAACGACAAGATATATCTGAGCAATGCATCACTAGGTGCATGGGGGACAGCCTATTACACACCTAGGCCATATGGGGTAGCCTAGGGCTCCCAGGTTACACACCTGCACAGCATGTTACTGCACTGTAGGCCTTTGTAACACAATGGTATCTGTGTATCTAAAAACAGCTAAACGTAGGAAAGGGATGGTAAAAAGTCAATATTAGAAACTTATGAAGCCACCATCCTATATGTGGTCCATTATTGACCAAATGTCATTACGCAATATATAAGTACCTTTTCTCTCTTTCTTTCTTTTTTGAGTCAGAGTCTCACTCTGCCACCAGACTGGAGTGCAGCCCTGACCTGCTGAGTTCAGGTGTTCCTTCTGCCCCAGTCTTCCAAGTAGCTGGAATCACAGGTGCATGCCACCATGCCTGGCTAATTTTTCAATTTATTGTAGAGATGAGGTCTCGCCAAGTTGCCTGGGCTGGTCTCGAATCCCCTGGGCTCAGGCAATCCTCTCACCTCAGCCTCCCAAAGTCCTGGGATTACAGGTGTGAGCCACCATGCCCAGCAATACCCTTTTCTTTATAAATTATCCAGTCTTGGTACTCTGTTACAGCAACACAACATAGAATAAGACAAGGTGGCTACCAGAAACATTAAAATTAAACATGTGGCGCACATTATGTTTCTATTGGGCAGCACAGTAAGATGCGAGAATTAAATAAAAGCAAAGAAAGGAAAAAGCTTTCATCATTTGTAAATGACAAGATTAGATAAAATCTATAGGGACAAATTTAAAACCATATGAGATTGGCAAAATTGTTGGAAACAGGATCAATATATAAAATTTAACTACATGCCTAGACACCAGCAATAACGAATTCGAAATTATACATTTCTTTGAGGCAGGATTTTACTCTGTCCACCCAGGCTGGAGTGCAGCAGCATGGTATTAGCTCACAGCAGCCTCAACCTCCTGGGCTCAAGTAGTCCTCCTTCCTCAGTTTCCTGAGTAGCTAGGAACTATAGGTGCACACAACCATGGCTGACTAACTTTTGTATTTTTTGTAGAAACAAGGTCTCACTATGTTCCCCAGCCTGGTCTCGAACTCCTGGGCTCAAGCGATCCTCCTGCCTCGCCCCTACCGCTAAGTGTTGGGATTACAGGCTTGAGTCACCACACCTGGCCAGAAATTGTAATTAAAAAAATGCATACATACATATATAATTTACAACATCAGCAGAAACTGTAGAGTATTTATGAATAAATTTAACAAAAAATGAGTAAGAGCTTTATGATACAAATGACAAAACTAAAAGACAAAAAGAAGCAACAGATAAAAGAGAAAAAGGCCATGATCATGGGTGGGGAAAACTCAAAATCACAAGGATGGCACGGTCTTCCCCAAATTAGTCGGTAAATTAACCCAATTCGAATCAAATCCCCAACAGGGATTTTCATGAACTCTAACAAGTTGATCTTAACGTTCTCATGGCAAAAGAAGGGTGGAAAAAGAGTCAAGAGCATTTGAAAGAAGAACAGATGAGGGAGATTTCCTCACCAGATGTTCTACTTAACAAAAAGCTGCAGGGACTAAAGCAGTGTGAGATGGCAACAGGAAAAACTAACAGACCAATGGAGCAGAGCAGACAGCCCAGAAACAGAATCACGTATAGAAGGAAAAGTGACAGCTTTTGAATCTAAAAAGTCATCGAATAGGAAGAAATGGAATAAATGCTACTGGAATGACTTATTATTCACATAGAAAAAAAATTTGATCCTCACATTACGTTAAAGACAAAACAATCTCAACTAGATTTTAAAACTACATTGTGCATTTATACACGTACAGTGTTTAAAATTTTTAGAACAGGAGAATGACTGTGGGACCTCAAGGAAGGAAAGGATTTCTGCAACAAGATACGAATACAAGCCATAAAGGAAAAGAATGATACACTTGACCGTGCTAAAATGTACAACTGCTGTCCCAATAAATCACACTAGACGCAAAGATAATGGCCAACCAAAGATTGGGAGAAGTTATTCACAGCACATCTAAACAAGAAGTAATTCGTATCTCTTTAAAATATTTTCAGTAGAAAGCAGAGTAAAGATGGACAGGCAGATCGGGACAGAAGAAGCCACACACCCAATATATTGCAAAAGAGCAGATGCAGATCAAGATAGGTCATTCACATGTGTCAGATTGGTGGAAAAAAACTTCAGGTCTAATATTATCAACCATTCCATGAAAAGTAGGGGGTGAAGAATTTTGTCCAGCCACTTTGGAGAGCAATGTGGCAATGTGGGATAAAGTTGAAAGTATGTACACCCTGCAGCCCAGCAATCCCACCTTACTCTGGGGCTTGGACTTTGCAACTGTTCAATGTGATATGGAGAAAGAAATACATCTTACACACACACACACACACACACACACACACACACACACAGGCACACGTAAACGAGTGAAAAGGTTTGACAAAACTTTACTACTTGCCATGCACTGTGACGTTTTTATATTTCATCTTTTTTGATGCTGTTGCCCACAGCATTGATTTCAGAAACCCTGCCCTGAAGTAGTCCTTCCACACAGATACAAGGGGAGGTGACCTACCCAGAGCAACAAGGTTTACAGTAATTTTTTTAAGAACTGTAAGCAAAGCCGGGCTCGGTGGCTCAGCCTGTAATCCCGCGCCTTTGGGAGGCTGAGGTCAGTGGATTGCCTGAGCCCGCGGGTTTGAGACCCGCCTGGGCAGGCAAGATCTCATCTCTACAATAAATCAAAAAAATTAGCCGGGTAGCGTGCGCCTATAGTTCCTGCTACTTGGAAGGCTGAGGCGGTAGGATCACCGGAGCCCAGCAGGTAGAGGCTGCGGTGGCCAGAAGCGGCCACTGCACTCCAGTCTGGGTGACAGAGTGAGACTCCAACTCACACACACAAAAAAAAACTGTAAACAATCTAAGTAATCTGAACAGGATGGGAGATACATTGGTTGTGGAACATTAATTCATTGAGGAGTCCACAGAGCTTGCAATGAGCAAATGAGAGCTTCAGGTAGTGACTTGGACACATCTCAAAAACGTAATACTGTATACAGAAAAAACATATATGCGCACACAGTAAGATGATGTGATAATCAACTTTAAATACACACCATGTGTGGATAGGTCCATATATAGTAAAAATATGGAAACATGCCTGAGAATGATGACCACAAAATCCTCTGGCCTGAGGTTACCCCTGGGGGGGCGGGGCAAAGGGAGAGAACGGGATCAAGGGGGAACAGACGGAGAGGGGGTTTAAATCGGTGGTTTAACAGCAGGGGGAGGGGGGCATGGGATCAGTCTACCCCAGCAGGGACTGTGTTATCACTGACATAGGTTAGAATTGCCAGGACGAGGTAATAAAAAGTAAACCGTTAGCCGCTTTGATATTGTCTCTGTAAGCAACGTACATTCCCTATTGCCTGCACGCAGGGCAGAACCTACCCAACCCTGACATACAGATTGGAAACAGGACAAGGAAATGTGGAGGTCTGGGTATTGGCTACATCTTGTTTTGCCTGTTTCAAGTATTAAATATTTAAATAGACACGTCTCTGTGTATGCATGTATGTTTCCAGAGCTGAATTACACGTAAGGTCAAAGCAGATCTTCTGGTGCCTGTCACTCTCTGGGACCTGGGAGGCCAGACACCTCTCCTGGGGAGGCCAGGCAGGCTTACCCCAAACACTCACCTAAGTATTGCAACAGCTCAAGTCGACAGTGCCCTAAGGCTATAGCTGATGGACTCCACCAATGCTCAGCTCCTGGGTAGCTCTGCCTTTGCTCTTTCTTGCCTCCGTTCTTTGTCTGTCAAATAGGTACAGCAACATGTCCCCTATCTCAGGGGATCAAAGGGACCACACACTTGAAAGAGAGAATGTGCTGGTGTGGAGTGACCCAGTATGGGACTGCTGCTGGCCAGCTGAGGCCGGAGGCCCGTCCAGAGGTGGGGGTGCATCCACACTGGGGCGATGCCAACACCCAGTGAGGTGGCACAGCTGGACCCACTGCACACCAGACACGTTCCTGAGCTCCTTTAACTCTCCCCATTGCAGATGAGGAAATCGATGTTCTCCATCAGCTCCTCACGGTCATCCAGCTCATACGTGTCCGAGTCACTCTTGGAACCCAACCTTCTGACTCTGATTCTGGGCCATACTCTTGCATGCTTCCGGGCTCCCTGCCACTAAAAGACCACCAGCCCCAACCATACCACCCCCAAATCCTGACTCCACCGTTTGATGGTCGTCTTCCTCTCTTCAGAGATTTGCTTCTCATCGGTTAGGTACGTTTGCCAAAAACCACAGTCAATCTATCCAAACAACATTTGCTCCAAAAGTGAAAAGCCTGCCTGGTCACAGCTGCACCTAAGTGGCACATGCAAACAGTAGAAAACCAGCTGAAGAAGAGAACCCATGTGGGTTTAGCCAAGGAAACTTGGGCTGCAGCCCGCTGAAATGCCACGTGAGGCGTGTATGGCTTGGGCCTTCCTTATGCATGACCTCCAGCCGTGGAACCAGGACAACAGCTGGATCACACCTTGTCATAATCCCCAGAGAAAACTGGTGGTGATGGCACAACGCAGTAGCTGTCCCTGCATGGCACAGAGTCACCAGGAACAGCATGCAAATGAAGCCCAGGAAAGCCCTGCAGCAAAGGACCCTGCAGGGGCCTGGAGGGTTCCAGGCTCCAAATTCTTTGAATTTACTATTTCTTAATCTCTTCCCCGCCAGCCACCCCCACCCCCTCCTTTTTCTTCTTCTTCTCCTCTCTCTCTCCCTTTAGAGACAGGGTTTTACTCTGTTACCTAGGCTGAAGCGCAGTGACACCATCACAGCTCACTACAGCCTCGAACTCCTGGGCTCCAGCCTCGAACTCCTGGGCTCAAGCTGGGACTCCAGACATGCACCACCACCCTGGCTAATTTTTTACAATTTTTTTTGTAGAGATGAGGTCTCGCTATGTTGCCCAGGCTGGTCTCAATCTCCAGCCTCAAGCAGTCCTCTTGCCTCAACCTCTCAAAGGGCTAGGATTAGAGGTATAAGCCATCATGCCTCACCCTATAATTTATTTTCTGTGTTCCTGAAGCTCTCTTGTCTGGGACCTCACTGACTGGAGAGAGACTGCCTCTTCCAGTCCTAGCCAATACAATACTCCCCCAGCAGGGAGCCTTTTCACATGTAAACCAACCCCAACTGATCCATCCAGAGTCCATAAGCCAAACCTCCTCTCTTTGGCTCTTACACTCTGGAAGCAATATTCCTCTGTCCTAATCACCACCAGTGACAGCCCCTACACCCCAGAGTCCGCTGGGATTACTGAAACTAGTCAGCCCAAGACCTGCTGACTCTGCCTGGCCTGCTTCTAGGGCAAACAAACAAACAAAAACATGATAAAGTCTCCGTCCCAAGTTCTCCCTTCACTCCCTCGGCCTGGCAGACCCTGGGGCCTCCCCGAGGGGCCCTGCATGGCCTGGAATGCCACCTCCTCTGGGAACCGTGAGGAAAAAGTCATCGTTTGAACGGCAATCATCTTCTGCTCAGCGGGCCTCACCAGACCTCAACAAGGAAAAAGCACGCTTGTACATTGTGCAGAGGAGCCTGGGCATGATGGTGTGGGGGAGTGAGGCCCCGGAGCTGGGCAGTGGCGCCACAGGTCACTCTGAAACCAGACCGAGAGTCAGGCCTCCATGCTGTGTGCTCCGACACCAGCCGAGCTGGCTCAGCCAACGACAGACCGACAGACCCACTACCTGTCACTCGCTAGTTTAAGAACTGCACGGAGTTGACTCGGGAAGGCATCAGGCTGGCTTCCCACTGAGTTTTAAACCTTGGTTTGTGGATTCTGCTGAAGAAGAATCTTAAATTCAAATGCAGAGTGTCCCTAAATGGCCTCCGTGTGTCCTAACTGCCAGAGAGGAGACCTGGGCGCTGAGGGAGGCTCCAAGCCCAGGAGCCTTGGCAGTCCTCAGCACCCCACTGACGGCCAGCAGGCGGTGGGAGGTGTCTGCTGTGATGTCTGAGCACCAAAGTCCACGGAAAGCCAAAAATCTCTGCGGGTAGCAGCGCATGTGAGGGGCCTGCTCATCCAGGGTGGGGAGATGAGGCTTCCAAACCGGCTTCACAACAGCCCCGCAAAGGCCTGACTCTCTGGGTACTACACTCGATGAGAAGACGGATCTCAGAGAGGTGCAGGGCCTTGCCCGAGGCCACACAGCCAGGGCACAGCAAAGGGTTCCCAGAACTCACTGTAGAGCCCATGCTCCTGCCCCAGTTGCAGACCGTCACGCTGCCCAGGGAGGGGGCAGGCCGTCCTCTCCAGCAGGGAGGTCCTGGGGATCCACAGCCCTCAGAAACCCTCTACAGAGCCCAGGCCTCCAGCCATGTTGCTTCTGTGCCATTCTGTCCCCAGTGGGCAAATACCATCTCCAAGGCCCTGGAGGCCTTAGGCACAAGCAGAGGAAAGAAAGAGAAAGAAAAGGAAGGAGAGGGACACGCAGGGAGGTGGGCAGACAGACAGAAGGGCAAAGGTGAAGAGACAGGGGTGAGGAAGGCCCGGGGAGAGGGGCTGGGAGAGGAAGAACAACCCCAGCCGGAGAGACTGAGCAGGCAGCCACCTCCCTGGGCTCTCAGTCCCACACACATGCCAGCGCACCCACATCCTTCAGGGAGGAGGGTTCCTCCCAGCTGTTCCTGGCCAGCACCCAGCAGAGCAAGGGCCGTAGTGAGGGAAGGGACAATCAGAGCCCCTAAGCTGCCTGCGGCTGCCCCTGGAAAACCAGCCCTTCCTGGGCCTGCCACGACCTAGCTCAGCCCAGCCGCCCTCCTGAGGACTCAGCAGGCTGAGGCATAGGGAGAGAAATGACCCAGCCAGCAGGGACAGGGCTATTCTCGAGGCCAGCTCAGTCTCCCCTCAACGCAGAAAGTCACCGGCTCTCCAGCTGCCCAAACACACTCCAGCCGAGTCACAGCCAGTCTTGACGGAGCAGCCAGCAGTGGCCTGAGGGGCTTGTGGTCTGGAAAGTGGACGCATCATCCCCCTTCAAGGGCAGACACAAAGGCCAGCCCCTAACAGGCACACTTCCTGGTGAAACACGGCTGCTGGTCTCGAGCATGCCTAGAGGAGAAGGCAGCCAAAGCTGTACCCTCCTCAGCCTCTCAGCGCTGACTGCCCAGCACCTAGGGTAGGCCATGTCACGGGGCACAGCCTGGGCCTCAGCCCCAGGGCCCCCTGCCCTGGTCACACCCGCTGGAGCAGTGCCCACCAGCCCCCTCAGGCAGTCTGCGTGACCCTTCCCGCCTCCTCCCTTCATCGCTCTAAACTCCTGCATCTGGGGAGTGGCTTCATTTTCAGCATGCTGGCTCTGAGTCTCCTGTGTGTAGGCCCTGGCCTTGGCAAAGTCAAGACCGATGACCCCTCGTGGGATGAGTCAGCACACGCTGTGCCAGGCAGGCACAGACTGGGGCCCCGTTCACGGCGATGCCTCTCCACCAAGCAAACACCACACGTATGCACCTGGTTGTGACTGCTGGTTGAGACAACAAACTAAGAAACTCCCTGTGGTGCCCGCGTGGCACAGCGATGCTTCCCCGAGCAGCACCATGGCAGATGCAGCCCCACCTGGGCCCACTCCAAGACAAGCCCCTTCAGTCGCCGGATTCTGGGCTTTCGCACTCAGGACAGTCTCAAGACTAGCGGAACCAATTCCGTCCTTACCCATGCCACACGCATGCGCACGGCCTCACTGAGTCCTCACGAATCACGATGAACCCATTCACAAGTGAAGAAACCGAGGCCTGGGGAGTGAGGTGAAATGGCGAGGGTCTGAGCGGGATTCGAACCCAGGCTCCCGGCCACCAGAGCAGGCGCCACCTACCTTCCTACAGAACAGGACAACAGGCTCCACGCCAGGGGCTGTGCGGCACTCAGATACCATGCAGAAGGTTCTCCACAGGTCCCCGAGTACGGAAGATGCTCTCAAAATGGAATCCGCTGTTGTCCCCAACGCCCCGCCACCAAAAAAGGGACAAAAGTACTCTGAGTCCAGCTTTCATCTTCTTGGGTGTGAGTCGTCCTCTTTGTGACGCTCGTGGCCTCTTCCTCAGGAAAACACAGTGCCCCCTCCTCGGCCTGACATCAGCATTTCAGCAGGCACCACAGTCAGTCACCCTGACACCAGTCCCCCACACTGCGGGCCCTGCAACTTTCAGGGATGTCTGATCCCCGTGGTGGAGGCCGCCGTGCCTGGAGGGCTTTCCCCGGGAGGAGCCCCAGCCAACTGCCCGGTTAGTAGGATGATCGGGGACTGGATTGAATGTCCCGGAAGAATTCTGAGTCTGCCCGACAGGCCCTTGGCAGCAGGCAGGCCAGGCATGGAGACAGGGCCAATCTCCCGGCCTCAGGATGCAGAGGCAGACAGGGAAAGGAGACAGAGAGACAAGCACAGACGGGAGGCGGGAGGGGACGAGGGGGAGAGGAAGAGAAAGACTGGTAGGAAGGAGAGAAATGGAGAGGCCAAGATGGAAAAGGGGACGGAACGAGGGAAACAGAGGGACAGAAAAACAAGGAGACCAGCCCGACCAAACGAGAGGCAGGCGGGCAGACGGAGAAGCAGAGGCAAGAGTGAAACTGGGACACAGGCAGAGCCAGAAACGCTGCACAAAGTGTCTCTGCAGAGGCACCGGGAGGTCCAGGACACAGACTGAAGGAGAGAGACAGAATGGCAGAATGAAGACAGGTACAGACAGACAGCAACAGTAAGAGGGAGTAGAGAAAGATGGCTCTTCAGAGAGCAGACAGAGCGTGGTGGGGACAAGGTCCCATAGTCCCAGCCAGGAGGTTCTGGGGAGAGCACTTCCCCCACTGCCCATACGCTCCCCTCTCCCAGGCCAGCCCTGCCCTGCCTGAGCCTCAGGTGACAAGCCCACCGTCTCCTCTTGCCTAAGGTCAGGGGGCTCGAGGGGAACACGTGACCAGCCCCGGGCCTTTCTCCCCACGGACGGATGTGTGGCCTGGCAGGTAACCGTGTACCTCTGTGTGCCTGCATGCACCCGTCTGTACACATCCATGGGCATGAACACCAACTCGCACACACCAGACTCCGCAAGCAGGCCACCCTGGGGAGCCGTCTCCTCCTCCACACACCCTGCACCCTCCTACATGCCAGGCATGTGCCTGGGGGTTGGACATGGTGCGAGATGCAGGGGCACAGAGAGATCTTCCACGGGCCACTTAAATGTGAGGACAGGGAGGGGCCCGAGACATGGCCTGGTGGCATACCAGGAGCCCACCCAGCACTCTCAGGATGGCGGCTGGTCGGACTGAGGCAGACATGGGCATGCGACCTGTCCAGGGTCTTATGATTGGCTAGCTAGACCACCCCCACATCACCAGACTCCCACCCGCTCGACAGCAAACATAGACGCCAAAACCTGCCAGTTTTCAACCAAAGTTGAGAGCTTCCACTCAAAAACCACCTTTTCTAAGCAAACTTCACACACAAATGTGCGCACACACAAACACACATGGGAAACACACATCCCCCCTCCCCCAACTGAGAGCCCAGCACGGAGCTGATTCCAAGGCCTGGAGCTTGCCTGCAGGACTCACGTGAACTCAGCCCTGCATACGCCTCGGAGCACCTAAAACCCTGGAAACTCCCCCCATGGACTGGAGAAGGAGCCTCAGCAAGGAATGGGTCCCGTGAGCATGTGGAATCTCCAGGCCCACACAGCCCCTCCCGCAGACACCCTGGAGGGACAGGTCCCCTCTCCCAGGCCCTGGTCCACAGTCCCGGCCAAGTCGGCACCTGGAGAAGAGACAGGACACCACTGTCGTGGGATGGTGATAATAAAGGTGATGTTGGCCAACTCAGACAGAAATCCCCTGGGATTCAGGTAGTATGCACAACCATATTTACCCTTCAAATGCACCCTATGAAGTCAACCATTTTTACCATTCAGGGATAAGAAACTGAGGCTGGGGGAACTCATTCTACTTGCTGAACACACATACTGGTAGGTGGCTGGGCCACCATGCCACTCCAAGATCTGAGATCTTCCTCACTAAACTACCTTTGTGCCAAGTCAACCTGCACTAAGACATTAACCGTGGCCAGAAACAGAGACTCCCATGCCGTGCCCACTCTATAAGTTACAAAGAGAGAGATCACTTCTGAGACTCCCATCCTTTTTTGAAGCATACTCCTTGCTGGGTTCTATGACCCCATGTAAGTGTGACTATGTGACTGCTGGTGTGTGCATGCGTGTGTAGTGCTGGGTATGCGTGTATGTGATGGTGCGTGACAAGTGTGTGCACAGGCACACGCGTGTGACCGTCCCTGCATGAGCGTGTGTGCATGCAGTTGCACATGTGTGTGACTGAGCATTGTGAGAGATTGTGTGGGTGTGTGACGATGGGTGAAAGCATGCCGTTGTGGGGGACAGGGTGGTGTGCAGAAGCATGTGCTGGATTCTTTACGAGCCCCCGGGGCCCAGCCTCACAGCCTGATGGGCAAGGAACACCTTTCACAGGACTTGTGAGGACTAGTGACCGCGGATGATCATTTTTCTGGGAGCTAGAAGTCACGGCCTCGGCAGAGAATCCACTTCGGTAACGAGAGGAATGGAATGACGTGGCAAATTATAGTGTCTGACCAAATAAATTATTCCTTTCATTTCACCGTTTTGTTTGGAGGAGAGCTTTAAACCTCATCCCCAAGCATATTCAGCAAGTGCTTACGGAGCGGATTTGGCGGTAATTAATATGAATTTAACTTTCTTTTCTTTCCCAAGGCACTGAGCAGGAGGAGAGGCGGGCAGGGCAGATTCTTCCGGGCTGCAGGCTGGGTGAAGGTTTAATAGCTTCACAGACCTGCGCGCTCTGCAGGGGCAAAAGGGAGAGGGAAACAGAAAACCTTTCATTGCTACTTCCCAAAATAACCTCGGTCCGCCTGTAATAAGCTTACGCTGGGTTTTCATTCTTTTCACAGAAAAGAAAAAAAAGTCAGATTTAAATTTCTAAAGCGAACGTATTTTTCACAGGTTCCGCCCTCAGCGTCTGTCTGGGGCTGCGAGCTCAGATGTCATGGAAGTCTCGGGCCAGGGACCCAGCCACGAGGTCGGGTGCACGGGGCCTTCTCCTGGTGAGAGAGAAGCCAGGACAAGCGAACATTTCCTCAGGAAGGCCACCTGCCCAGGGGCCTCCTCCCAGTTAGCGCTCCTCATGCGTGACCGAGGAGGATGGCGAATCCAGGGGGCCTCGAGGTTCGTGGAAGCTTGAAGGGTCCGTGGGTCTTCAGATCTGCTGCCCCCTCTCTTTTTAGTAATTTCGTTTTTTAAATTGTAGCGAAATATACAAAACATAAAATTTACCCTGCGAATTCTTCTTACGTGTACAGTTCAGGGCGTTACGTACCTTAACACCACTGTGCAGCCATCACCACCCTCCAGCTCCAAAACATTTTCATCTCCCCAAACTGAAACCCTGTACCCATTAAATGCTGATTCTTTATTCCTTCCTCCCCCCAGCCTACAGCAACCACCCTTCTACTTTCTGTCTCTATGAATGTGACCTCTCTAGGGACCACATATGAGTAGAGCCATGCAGTATTTATCGACTGGTTTGTTTCACGTAGCATAACATCATCAAAGTTCAACCACGTGGCAGCATAGGGCCAAATTTCCTTCCTTTTTAAGGGTGAATAGCACCCCATTGTAGGAATAGACTATATTTTGTTTATCTAGTCGTCTGTCAGTGGACGCTTGGGCTGCTTCCACCTTTTGGCTGTTGTGAATAACGCTGCCGTCCACATCGGTGTGCAAATATCTTGTCAAGACCCACGTTCAACTCGTTTAGGTCTATACCCATAAGTGGAATTGCTGGATCCCATGGTAACTGCATTTTTTAATTTTTGAGGAACTTCCATAGTTTTCCAAGGCAGTTGGGCCATTTTCCATGCTGGTGTTCGTTTGTTTGTTTTTATAGTAGCCATGCTAGTGGGTCTGAATCCCCACAGCCTCTTTGTCCACAGGCAAAAGCCTTGCTGTGAGGGGCCAGGCTCACCACTTAGCAAGAAGTGTCCACAGAAACCCGAGTTGGCTATGGCAATTCCACTATCATGAGAGAAGACAGGGACCAGGCAGGACAATGGAGTCGCAGGTTTGTGTTTCTGGACTGGCTCTAAAGGATGCCTAGAGGTCCCTGAAGCACTTATCTGGTCATTTCTTCAGTCAACAAACCGTTGGCCTGGACAGGGCCAGGCACTGTGTGCGGGGCAGCGATCCCTCGCAGGCTCGTAGAAGTCACCACACAGAGTGAGATGGCAGGAATTCCCACTCGTCCTGGGAGCCACCAGCAGTTCTGTGCGGCTGAGGTATGGGGACACAGCTGGGTGGAAGTCACAGTGGAGAACATGCCAGCCTGTGAAGAGGGGACAGAGGAAGGGGAGCTGGCCAGGCACTGGGCTGACCCGAAATGGGCTCTGGGTTGTCACTGGCACCACAAGTACAGGGGGACTGAACTGCCGGCTTCACACGTCTTTCCATCTGGCCTGAAGCGGAGAGGCTGTGGGCTTTGGAATCTCACGGGCTTGCATCCACCTGTATGAGCTGAAGCACCCGCTCTCGCTGAGTCTCAGGTCCCTAATCTATAGCATGGGAATACGGGGAAATCCCTGTATTCTTTTGCAGGGACTGGATGCTGAAGTCCATACGTAGGATATAAATCTCCCCAGTCCGAACCACCTCTGCCCTCCGTCCAACCCACCCCGGCAAGGACCCATGTGGAGAGGCCCACTTGCTCAAGAATCCAGCTCTGGGGTCTCCTCTGCATGGAGACACACACTGCCTCCCAGGCCAAATAGTAGTGGAGGGAAGGGGCGGGCTGCATCCAGAGGCTGTGTGCGGAAGCTGCGCATGTAAACGCCAGGAGCTGGAGGAAAAACTCCAACTCGTGAATGTAAACCGACTGGGACCAGCAGTCCTCACTCCACCTCCCTCCAACCTGGTTCTGGCGCACTGGGGCAGCGGATTCGGGGCGAAGGCCCTGCCCTATTCTCAGCCTCTGTCTAGCCTACTCCCCACCGCCGCCCCCTCCCCCAGCCACCATGTGGAACTGGCTAAGCTGAGTGCACGCAGATGCACGCGGCCACAGTTCCCCGTCCCGCCCAACTGGCTGGAAGCATCGCAGCTGTCTCTGGACAGAGCCTGGCCACCGCCCAAGTCTCTGCTCTGTCATAACAAAGGCAGTCGTCACCAGGCAGCCTCCCATCATGCCCAGCAGTGAGGGTCCGTGGGGTTCTCACCCCGGCATCCCATCCCTCACTGGGACACTGCTGGGCTACAGCTGGAGTGCAAAGCTCAGCGTAGCCAAGGCTCGTGCAGGGACATCTGAGAAGCAGCAGACACAGGAAGGAGCGCCCTTGGGATTGCCTGCCAGGCTATCCAAACACCTCCTGGCCTGCGGGGCTCAGCCCTAAGAACAGGACGCAGCAGGCTGGTGTGGAACACTTGTCAGAGGGGACACCCGGAGCTCTGAGGGCTGCGGGAAGCATCAGGTAGGGCACCTGGAGGGAGGGCTGTAATCAAGGAAGGCCTTCTGGAGGGGGCAGGCAGAGGAGAGACAGGGGTGCAGAAGGGACTGCACAGCCACTGTCAGGTGAGTGTTGTTTTAATGTGGGGCAGTGAGTGCCCACAGAGGTGGACAGGGCTAGGCCTCGCTTGGGCTCTATGCCTGTTTTTAGCACCTGGGTGATGAATGGGCTCCTTGAAGAGGGAATGCATTCTTTCGGACTCTAAGCATCTGCTTAAATTCTCCCAAAACTCCCAAACCATGGCAGTTTTGCTGCATTTTGCCACGTTACTGCCTCCTGCTGCTATCACGTCATTCCAAAGTAAACCGCCCAAGATAGGAACACCTAGGTTTCCAGAGCTCACCCATTCACTTCTTTGTTAAATAAAATTAATTCAGCACAGAATTCCAATAATTAATGAAACTGCTTTTGTGCCCCCCAAAATAGGCATCATTTTGATCTGTGAATAGTTTGGGACAAATCACACAGTCATATAGAAAGCCAAAGGCCATCACACATGTAAATCCTTCTTGGGTGCAGAGGGAAAGCCTGTCTCAGCCTGCACGGTACTGTCCCCTCACCCCCGCCTGTTACAATCTGGAAGAAGCTCCCAGGAGGAAATGTCCCTGAACCCCACCTCTTCTCGCCACAGTCCTCAGTCAGGGGTGGCAGGGGCCAGGTCTTCCTCTAAGAGAATCCAGGGAAGCACTTGGGCCCCTGCCTCCCAAGACCAGGTATTCCTAGACATCCCCTGGCCACCAGCTTCCATGTGCTCCCTGCTCCCACAGAAAAACTGCTGCAAGCAGGTAGATCAGATGAAATGCTCCATTACCCACTCAGCCTTTTCCACGAGCAGCCGAGACCAGGCGCTCCTGGGTGAAAGCCCACTTCAGCAGCTGCTGGGCAAGAGGTGTCCCTCTCGGCCACTCCCACGCCTGAACCCAGAAACGCAGGGTCATTTAATGATGGGAGGCTCACTCCCCCAGCCCCCACATAGCTCCAGTCCCTTGCCCCTACCAGGACGGCTAAATTTATAGATTTGGGATTGCTGTAAATTACCATGTAATTATACCATGCCAGGGGCAGCTTCCCACGGCAGAAATTAAAAAGCAATTCAGGTAAATGATCTTTAGCTACAGTGGAGCGTCCCTGCAGAACTCATTAAGTCCGGGGACCAAACGGCATACCAAAGCCAGCGTGCAGGCACTGCATGTCAAACACAGCCGGGCCTTGGAAACTCATGGCCAAGGCGGGGCGGGGTGGGGACAGGAGCTGGTTCTTTCTGGGACACCCTTCACTCGCCTCGGACCACAGACTCTGTACACACCTGCTCAGGTGTCTCCCCCAGCACCCTCTCAGCCAACCACCACCCCAACGCCGTCCCTCGGAGATGCCCGCTGGGGAAGGAGAAGGAAATCTGGAGGCGTCTGATGAAGAGCTGGGGTAAGAGGTGAAAGATGGGTTCAGAATGTTTTTAAAATAAAAGCACACAGGAAATTAGCCATTTTGGTCGCATTAGTACCATTTCCTCTGAAGCTTTGAATTCCAAAAGCCCAGGGAGTTATTTTTTGTTTTGTTTTTAATTTCCTTAATTGAACCTTTCATTGGAAAAGGAAAGCATTGCATAGAAAGAGAGAACCGGAAAGAAGCATACTAACGTGGATGATGGCCATCCCTGGGCTGTGGAATGAGGGAAGAACCTGATATGTCCACTGGGCTTTTCTATGTGCATCAAAATTTTAATCACTTTCCTAATCAGAAAAAGAGTTAAACACGTAATTCACAGAAGCATTTCCCTCTGCCGGCCTTACGGCCTTTAGCCATGGACCAAAGGACGGGATGGGGCAGTACCATCTCTCTTGGTGTTAACTGTGCCAAGTTCACGCAAGGAGCCCTTGTGAGAGTCAGGATGAGATTGGGGGAAAGGGCACAAAGGTTCTGGAGTCCCAGGGCCAATCATGCTGTTTCCTAACATGCGTCTGGAAGAGGTCACCTTGTCCCTGGGCCTCCAGTCAAAGCCCACCCTCCTGGTGCTGCTGGAGTCCCCACTGCACAGGACCCCACATCCATAGCACACCCCAGGGCCCAGGACCTCTGGAAGCCGCCCTAACCCCCACAAACCCATCTGTGAGCCTGTCACCTGCCGGCATTGCTCAGGGCTCCGCTAATAACAGCTCACTCAACGCCTGCGATAACCCTCACACCCACGAGGGGCTTTACAGACAAGGATTCTGAGGCCTTAAGAGTCCAGTCCCTTGTTTTAGGTCCCGTCCAGCTGTCACTGGCAGAGCGGGAGCATGAACTCCGCCCACTGCCCTAGTCTCAGCCACCACAGCCACGTCTCCAAGTCGGAAGGCAGGGACACAGCAGAGGCCAGCCAACAAGCAGCCCGGCAGCTTCCCCAGTGCCACATGTTCCCCATCCTCATGGAGCCAAAGAAGACAGGAACACCCACATGCCCCTTGGGAGGCAGCCCAACCTGGAGGAAGGCCAGCTGAGACCAGGGAGGCTTGGTGTGACCTCCCAACCCCACTGCCATCCAGCGAGTAGCCCTGGTAAAAAGCCTCAGGTTCTCCATCTGTAAAATGGAATTCACCTGCCTCTTTTTTTTTAAAGTAGGAGTCTCACTCTGTTGCCCAGGCTGGAGTGCAGTGGCATGCTCACGCCACTACAGCCTCAACCCACTGGGCTCCGGCGATCCTTCTGCCTCAGCCTTCCAAGTAGCTGGAAACACAGGTGTGTGCAGAGTTAGGCAACCTCGTAAAATGCTGGATGCAGCGGAGTGGAGAAACGTAGACGTAACTGTCACCAAGACTGCCGGCCCATGCACACGGCACCTCCTCCCATGCACCAGAAAGGAGAAAGAGTGGGAATGGCATGGCGGCTCAAGCCTGTAATCCCGGGACTTTGGGAGGCGGAGGAAAGAGGATTGCCTGAGTCCAGGGGTTTGAGACCAGCCTGGGCCACTTGGCGAGACCTCGTCCCTACAATAAATCAGAAGATTAGCTGGGTGTGGTGGCACGCACCTGTGGTTCCAGCTACTTGGAAGGCTGGGGCAGAAGGATCCCCGGAGCCCAGCAAGTTGAGGCTGCAGCGGCGTGAGCATGCCACTGCACTCCAGTCTGGGCAACAGAGTGAGACTCCAACTCAAAAACAGGAAAGAAAGAAAAGAGAAGGAGTGAGCTAGAGGCGGTGAGCCAGGCGTCCCACAGGGAGTGCATGTCCCCTCCTCATCCTCACATTGGTGAGGCTAGGCTGGACACTGGTTTACAAGCCCATCTGAGAGTTGACAACTTAGGCCGGAACAGTCTCAAACCCCCTCCTCAAAGCTGAGTCTCCCTTCTCCGTCGCCCATACATGTCCATGGGATGTGCTCGTTTCTTTCCCAGGAGAAGCTCCCTCAACGATCTGCTCGGCTGAGCCACCAGCCCATCCCTAATTTGGACATTTTTCTCCCAACATCCAGTCCCACAGGGAAACAGATCGCACACGGGGCCTTCCCTGATCCTGGTCAACTTTACCCATGAGGCCCAGGGGCCAGCAGCTACCCCGGCACGTCTGCCCCTCTGCCACCTGAGAGAGCCTCTTTGCACAAACGCCCCAGGAAACGCCATCCCTACCACGTCCTGGTGGCCACAGCCTTGGCTGGCCATGCCCAGACAGGCTGCCGGCCAGGGAGGAGCAGCTCAGCCTGGCTTCGCATTCCAGGCCCCGAAAACACTTTTCACATCTCCCCGCGGGAAAGGGGGGCTCGGCGCAGCCTTGGCACAGCCTCCAAAACCACGGGGAGGCCACACACCAGTTACGGAGTCGGCACATGGCAAGCCTTTGAACGCCTCCTGGTCACACACAGATTGGGAAAACATATACTTAAGCTGCCTCAGCAAATTGCTCCTGCAGCCACTCGGGACTGGCCCTCCCGGGTGGGACAGAGCCCTCCTCGGAGCCCCCGAAGCTGCCGGGCGGGCCGCCCCTGCCTGCTCGTGGCTGCTGGGACACTCAAGTGTTTGTTTAAAAAAAAGCAGTCCCCTCCCCACCAGGGAGAGAAGGCACCCTCCCCAGCGCCCTCACCCTGTCCTCCGCCGAAGTTTCTGCCAGTGCAGAACTCGCACAAAGAGAAGAACCACATGGACGCACACGTCCGCAAGTGGCCGGGGACATCACTGCCGGGTGTCCGGAGCCCACACACGCACAGCCAGCCTACCTGGGGGGTGGGGGACAGGGTCCCAGGCCAGAAGCCCAAGCCTGGGGCTGCAGGCAGCTCTCCGCCTTCTCTTGCTACCAGCTTCTCTCTGCCTCTCCTGCATCAGCCTCTGACGTGACTGCCTGGAGAGGGGAACTAATGCTCACCAGCTGGCTGGGTGGTTTAACCCTCTCAGCGACCAGGGACGCCGGCATCCAACCAGGAGGAAAGCACACAGTCCCCCTGATGGGGGCCCCCGGTGCGAACAGGACAACAGCCAGGAGTTTAGATTCCACGGGAAGGCATGGCCGGGGTGAGGGGAAGAGAAACCGCCTCCCAAACCCGCCCTCGCTCCACCATCCTGATTCTAAGGGAGCCGGAGGCAGCTCAGACTCCACTAAGGGAGAACCTGAGGGCAACAAGGACCAGCCTGGGGCTCTCTTTCCTTTCCTCCATCACAACAGTCCTCCGGTCCACACGGTCTCAGGTGCCACACATTCATCCCTCTCGCCTGTGCTCATGTTCTGTTCCCGGGCCCCACTCTTCTGCCTAGTGAACTCCTACTCACCCCTCAAGACCCAGCTCCAGCATGCCATCTCCAAGAAGTCTTCTCTGCCTCTCTTCCCCGGGACAGGAAGGAGCATCTAGAAATGACCTCTCTTGGCGTCATTACCACATGGAAATGCTGTCCCTGCACTGAGCAGTCCCTTCTCCTGGATGGTGAGTTCCTTGGGGGCTTGAAGGGTGGGGTATTTGCCCCAGCATAATGACTGGCATCGTAACTAGTGAATGCCTGTGACCAGATGAATAAATTGCCTGTGACAAAGTCCCTCCAATTTCCTATCCTCGAAAAGTCTCATGCTGTAGAATTCTCCCTGCCTGCCGTCGGGGCTCTGCTGCTGTCAGAATGGCAAAGGAAGGAGAGAAAAGGGGGGTAGAAAGAGCGTACAAAAACAGTCCCGATGACGGGCACCCTGATGATCTACCCTCAGCACTTTTAAGTGCAGCACAAACCTTACCCATCTGGAGGTCACTCGCCCCCAAAAGGCAACTCCCCCAGCTGTAGGCAGGAGCCCAGCAAGAGATGAGAAGGCCTTGGGCCCTAAAGCCTCCGCCTCAGAGGCCTTGCCCGAAGGATGTATGACGGGAGAGTCCCTGCCTGTCACACACTCCTCCCTCAGGGCCCCTGGACGCTTGGTCTAGAAGCAGTGACGACAATGAAGACGCTACCCAGCAGCCATGCTGCCCGTCAAAAGAGGACTGGATTAAAAAAATGTGGTACATCGACACGAGGGAATACTACGCAGCCATAAAAAAGAACAACATCATGAATTTCGCAGCAACCTGGATGGAACTAGAGTCTATAATACTGAGTGACCTCTCACGGAAACAAAGATCCGAGTATCACATGTTCTCACTCATATAATGGACCTCGAACATCCAACGTAATACTATAAGAAAACGACTGACGGTACTAGGAAACTATGGTGGGGGGAGGGAGATGGGATTAACAGTCGCAAATATCTGTCTGGGGACGGGAAATCACCTCTTATCAACAGGGTGCCTGAATGAAACGCAATTGTATACCTAACCCTTAACTGTACCCCACAACTTCATAATAAAAATAAATAAATAATTAAAAAAAAAAAAGAAGGGGTCGGAGTTAAAGCCAGAGAGCTGTGTCTACTTTTGATAAGCAGGTTCCTCAGCAGGAGGTAGGAGGGGGCAGCGCTCCGGAGGAAGCGTGCCTGTGGGTCAGACAGACTCAGGCTCAAGTCCTGGCTGCAACTACTTGACAGCTGGGTGACCTTGGCAGCATGCCAACCAGGAGGTCGTTCACAAACATCTGAATGCTTTTGGAATTAAACAGAATTGACTAATGGGATCTGGTCTTGAAGGAGCCTTAGGCTTTGAAGAGGCAGAGGGCCTGGAGGGAGACACTGGGGGGCTGGAGGGTCCCTGCAGAGACGGGCCTGAGGGGCCCTATGTGAACTCAGAAGGTTCGGGCTGGGGGTTGGGGAAGAGTAGGGGAAGCGGGAGAGAGGGGCATGGCGTGTCAACAGACCCTGCTGGTCTGGCAACAAGAGGCACCCTGGTCTCCTCCCTGCAGTGCCCAGCCCCCACACTGCAAGGACTAAGCCAATACCAGTGTCTGGCCCAACTCAGCCTTGCCTTCAGTCCCGCCTGGCTCTTGGCTTTGACTACATTAACCACACCAGCCGAGGGCCCAGACTAGGCCCAGCAGTTGAGAAGGTCGGCACACATCATTTGTCTCTATCACAGGCCAGCAGCACTACACACTCCTGCCCAGGCTGGAAAAGAACCCTGAATGTACCCACAGGCCATCCTGGTGTCAGGCTCAAGTCTGCCAGGGTCACAGGGCAAGCATTGTAACCCTCTGCACCCCCATCCCAGGTTTGGAGGACACACTGCCATCCCCGTGGACGGCTGCCCCCAGGACACCTTGGAGTTCTCTGGCTTTTCTCATCACCTCTGCTTATGGCGCTGGGCCCCGGGGCTCAGGCATCCCTGACCTAGGCCAGGCGCAGGCACAGGGCCAAGGCGCCGGGAACCAAGAGCGGGACGCCCGGGTGGTGGAACAGCGGCTTAGGAACCGAGACGCCCTAACTCCCAGTCAGGAACTCCTGGGCCTCCTGTGTGACAGCAAGGTGCCAAGGCCACAGGAAGTATGTCCAGGGTGGTTCCACGGGGGTCTGTTCCTTCGGCCTTGCCACCCTGGTCTCGAGCCGTCTGAGTGTCGCGAGTGGGTGATGACGCTATGGCCACGCGGTGATGTGGGGCGGGTGGGGAGGGAACGATGTGCATCCAGCCCAGGACAGGCCAGGCACCAGCCATGCTGGACAAGCAAGACGGGGCTGAGGCGGTGGAGAGAGGGTCCCGGGCAGAGACGGCTGAGAAGGCCCCACTGCCCAGGTGTGCAGGTGAGGATCTGTGAAAGGAGTTTCCAGCGAGAAGGGAAGAGCACCGAGGACAAAGCCCTCGGTCAAGGGAGAAGGACGGGGACAGGGGAACGTGGGTAGGGGCGCCCTGAAGCCTGGGAAGGAAAGGGCCGAGTCAGAGGGGCCAGACGCCGGTAGGACAGTAAGACGAGGGGAATGAAGTCTCCCGCTGGTCCAGGGTGAGCTCAGCAGAGTCACTGGGACAAAACGACAGGGCTGTCCTGATGGGTGTGTGCGGGGAGGGGTGACATGCAAGCCGTGAGCACAGCCAGCTCCCTTCAGGAATGACACGTGGCCAGCGGGTGCAGGGGAACTCGGGGGTGGCTTTGTACCGAGGCAGCACAGCCAAACTGTCACACCATCTCCAAGGATCCCCGCCCTGAGTGGCTCCAGGCGAGGGCTGGCCACCACAGAAATCCATGTGAGACCAGAGGAAGGACGGTACAGAGTGACAGTCCTCTGCAGGACAGGGGCAAAGTCACAGCACCATCATGATACTCTTGAGACTTGGTGTGTGTGTGTCTGTCTGTGTGTGTGTGTGTGTGAGTTTTCCGCCGCGGATCCGGAAGACTTGCAGGACTCCGTCAGAGAGCAGCTCCAAATGGCCAACGCAGAGCGGCACAGAGGAACACGGGGGGCACAAACACCCACTCGAAGTGCAAGGCAGACCCGTGGACTTCAGCAGAGTACAGGAAGTTCTCTGACGTCCTTCAGATTCCACAATGCAGCGAACACCAAAGAGACAACCACTTGCCAAGTTTTGGTGCACTATCAAAGAATATCCAAATTGGCCGAAAAGGCTTCCGGAGCAGCCCTCACTTTTCTCACTCTGCATGCATGTGAGGCTCGGTTTCCTTCAGTCAAGAAAAAAGAAAAACACCCAGTGCAGCAGACTAAAGGTGGAAGCAGATATGAGAATCTAGCCGTCTTCTGTTAAGCCAGAAATTAAAGAAATTTACAAAAGCGTAATCCACTCTTCTCAATATTTTAGAAAATAGTTCTTTTCATCAAATAATGGTTTTATCATTGTTACTTTTGAATGAACTTTAAATACTTTAAATTTTCCACATTTTAAGGTTCAATAAGATAACTAACGATAGATATAACCCCCATAAAGAAAGCTCTCTGGCCGGGCTCGGTGGCTCAGCCTGTAATCCCGCGCCTTTGGGAGGCTGAGGTGAGTGGACTGCCTGAGCCCGCGGGTTCGAGACCCGCCTGGGCAGCGAGACCTCATCTCTACAATAAATCAAAAAATCAGCCGGGCGTGGTAGCGCGTGCCTGTAATTCTGGCCACTCGGAAGGCTGAGATGGAAGGATGGCCGGAGCCCAGCAGGTCGAGGCTGCGGTGGCCGGGAGCGGTCACTGCACTCCAGTCTGGGCGATAGAGTGAGACTCTGACTCAAAAAACAACAACAACAACAACAAAAGAAAGCTCTTTGAAGTCCTTGGTAATTCCTAAGTGTACAGGGATCCAGGGACCCCAAAAAGCTTGGGAACCCCTGGTGGAGGGTCCCAAGTACCCCCGCAGCCCCCAGGCGTCACCACCACTGATCTGTGGGATGGAGCTGGTTCCTTCAGGAGTGAATAAGCTCCAAGGGGGTCGTCTACAGCCCTGCACCCTCACTTCCCGCAGGTGTCCACCTGTCTGTCGCGAGGCTGGAAGCACAGGGAGGCAGAGGCGAGGTCCAACTGTCCGTGTGGGTTCCAGCTTGTGCTTCTTCCCTGCTACGTCACACCCAGCCCCCTAGACTGCCAACCACACAGACCTATAGGGGCTTCAGCCCAGCATGAGATCAACAGACATCAGCCTTCCAGAAATGTCACTGCTCCCACAGCTGGGCCATCAACACCCTTATCCCGTGTCCCTTACAGAAGTTCTGCTCCAAGACAGGACAGTCACTGGTGTGGGGTGGGTGTCTGGGGAGCCCTCCCAGGGGCAGAAAAGCAGATGGCGCTCTGAGAAGAAGGGAGAGCCATTGAAGGCGCAGAGGCACGAGGGCTGGAGAGGTGGGCTGGGGCGCAGACACCCACGGAGCTCAGGTGCAACCCACCGTACCTGGGCGCCACAGCTAGAGGGCTACTGTACGATCCCCCTTCGACGCAGGGAGGGGGCTGGTGGGGCAGGCAGTCTGAAAAGGACTGAGTCATTTTCAACTCTCATCCGGGCTCGGTGGCTCAGCCTGTAATCCCATGACTTTGGGAGGCTGAGGTGAGTGGATTGCCTGAGCCCGCGGGTTCGAGACCTGCCTGGGCAACTTGGCGAGACCTCATCGCTATAATAAAACAAAAAAAATTAGCTGGGCATGGTAGCACGCACCTGTGGTTCCAGCTACTTGGAAGGCTGAGGCGGAAGGATCGCCGGAGCCCAGCAGGTGGAGGCTGCGGTGGCTGGGAGCGGCCACTGCACTCCAGTCTGGGCGACAGAGTGAGACAAAAAAAAAAAAGATTCAGCTCTCACTCCCACCCCCAACTTTGGGCAGTGGGCCTGCAGCCGCTGATGATTTGCAGCTCAGTTACAGATGGGCTGAAGCGCCATAAAGGCTGAGCGCTTCCTCTCTCGGGCTTCATTGTGTTTCTTTACGAGTAAACATTTCCCGATAAAGACTTAGTGTCTGCAGAGACCCCTTTATACCCTAAAGGTAAGGGTTTAAGTAGCCTGAAATCTGCTGTTACTTATCTTTACAGCAGCCGGCCAGTACCTGCTCCAAGCAGAGACTTTCATTTCATTGTGTATATTTTCAGTGACTGCACATAAATCTGGCTCGTCCCTGGGGCTCAGGGTCCGGGGTCTCCTCTGTTCTAAAAGGCCCAGCTGGGAGAGCCATCACCGTCCCCGTCCCGGGCCCTCTGGATGCCGGCACCCACAGTCCTCAGAACGGCAAGACACGGGCCCCGATCTCTGTGGATACGCTACTGGGATCTTGAGGACCCACGGGCCCGTTTCTGGCCCCCTCCTCCAAGAAGCAGCCTCTGTCCTTCTGCCCTCTACCCCCTCAAACCCTGCTCGCAACAGGAGATCGTATAAACTCATTCTCAAGGAGGCACTAAGATCTGACGAGAGCCAGGTGGCTTGCCTGGAAGCGTCCTTTGGATCACACCCATACATTCGCCAGCCATCAAAATCCATCTTTTATTTTATTTGTTTACTTTTCCTTTTTTCATTGTTGTTTTAGACTCAGGGGGTGCACATGCATGTGCATGACACGGGCATATTGCATAGTGGTGGGGACTGGGTCTCAGATGGCCCATCCCGCCAACAGTGAACACTGGACCCTACAGGGAACTTCTGAACCCTAACCCCCCACCTCCCCCTTTTTTGGTGTCCCCAGTGTTTCTCATTTCCAGCTTCAGGAACAAAAGTTACTGAAGGGACACAGTAGGGTAGGCACAGAAAAAGATCATACACAGGGACACAGAAAAAGATCCCTAAACCTCGAAGTCGTGGCCATACACACTTCTCACTTCCGTCTCAGTGTAGCAGATCCCGTTGGTTCCCCTCAAATCCCAGTGCCCTTTGAGGCACCCATCCCCATGTCGCACTCCCAGTACCCGTGGTTAACGGTCTGAGGTTTTCTCTGTCTCCAAAGCCTACACCGCCCAACCTGAGGCCAGGGCAGCTCTCTCCCAAGTACTGACAGCAGTTAGGGTGAAGGCTCTGCTCCCTTGACCCAGGGGAGGGGATAACCACATCGGCTCCAGCTGTTATCAGCGACAGTGGCTTGCTAAGGTCCTTTTAAGGGTGTGTCTCCTCCGGTCTCACCACACCCTCTCCTCCCCACACCTCCAAATAGCCAGATCCTGGAATCCTCACCTTAAGAACCTGCCTCTGAGAGGGATAGCGAAGACACCGCATATGGAATTAACTCAGGAAGTGCATCTTCCCCTCAAATCAGTTGGAGACTACCCCCCACGACAGGTAGGGAAGCTGGAGACGACCTTCTCCTCAAGATGAAGCAGCCCGCAAGGCTGCACCAGCCTGGCGATCTGGTGGGGATGAGACGGCAGGCAAGAAAGGCAAGAGATAGAGGAGAAACTGGCAGGGAAGGTCCGGGGTGGGGAGGGGGCCCCTGAGAATGCAAGCCCAGGTGCAGCTGCACGTACAAGACCATTATCGGGAGGACGGTCCAGCAGACACGTGTGGTGGTGCCCATAGGCCTCAGGCAGCCATGCAGCTGGAAAGTTCTTGCACAAGCAGAGTCCGGGATTTTGGTCTGACCCTGGGGACTTGGCTCTCCCCTCTCAAGACAGGCTGCTCCACTGCCTGCCACAGGGACATTCTGGGAGGAGGTGCCCAGGGCACCTGGCAGCCATACCCGTGGACTGGGTGTCCGCGTGATGTCCACTCGCCCCCATCTCTGAGAAGCACTTTCCAAGGCTGCTGCCCTCCGCCCAGCCCCAAAGCAACGAAATTCACAGAATCACAGCATGGGGAAATGTTTACTCTGGTTTGTTTTGCTTTAAGTCCTCAGAAGCTTCCAATTGCTCCTTGGGGACAGATGAACAAAAAATACACATGACCCCCCTTGGCCCTGCTGGGACATTTTTTTGGTGTAGTGGTGCTCAAAACGCCAACAAGGCGTGCTAGCAGCCTACGTCTGTGGCGCGCTGAGAGTTCTTCAGGACCCTTTTACGGCCATCATCTGGGGACCTCGTGGCACTGGGGCAGGGGGGATCACCAGCCGGTGTCATCCACTCCAGTGGCATGTTCTTCCCTGCCAAAGAAAGGCCTCACGACATGGCCGGGTATCCCACACCCTCATCAGGGCCTGGCAGTGCCGTAAAAGAACACAGGACTCACAGACAGGTGGGGGATGGGGTGGAGGGGTGCTCCCCTGGGCCAGCCATGGAGGCGCAGAGGCATGAACGATACGGGTCGGGGGGAAAGTTCCAGGGGCAGAGAGGACAGAGCCCACATGCCAGGGATGGCAACAAGGAAAGGGGTCCCCAGCAGTAAGGGGACAAGGAATGACTTGAAGCTCGAGGACTCCCCGGAGCTTCATAGGGTGGGGAGACCCAGAAATGCTCCAGACGACCACTCTGGGGTGGTGACCCCAGAGACAGAGAGGAGGGCCTGAGGTCTCCTGGCGGCAGCACTGCAACCAGCCCTCCTACAGCCCTGGGAGGATGGCCCTGTCGTACGATCTCGCCTGCGTCTCAACTTCAGTCCTGACCACAGTTCTGGAAGGGAGTCACTATCTTTCCCATGGGAAGACAAGGACACGCAGGATCTACCCTAGTTCCCACCCAGGGCACCCGCCCCCACAGGGGTCCACACTAGCTGCTCCTGGTGACTCCCACCTCCCCGGTGCAGCAAGGGGATCAGGCTGTGGGACATGTACGCGGCACGGACCCGCTGTATGGGATGTCCTGAACCAGCTCTTCGGCCTGCAGCTGGCTTTTGGGTGAGTTTCGCCCTCCCCCAGCACAGGAAGCGGTTTTCCATCGGGCCTAACTAGCACATCTGAGAGAGATCGTGGCGTCAACAACCCTGGGAAAAGCCTTCCCGCCAGGGTGAAGACTGGCAGCCAAGCCCATCTCTCCCTGCTAGAATACCCTTACAGTCTTCTCCAAACGGCCATCTCCTGGGGTCGTTTCCGGGAGACGTGTACCTGCCTGTGTGCTTCCAGCTGTGACCCTGTGGCTACAGCATCTCCCAGGGTGCTAAGTAGGTCTTCAATAAACTTGCGGGAAGAAGGAAGAAGGGGCTGGGAGGGAGGGAGAGAGGGAGGAAAAATAACCTTCGGAAAAGCAGAGACGTCCGGCGGGATTTCGTCGGTGGTTACAGAACACTTCAGGTCAATCAGCAAAAAGATGTGCTGAGTCTCAGTGTCCTTTTCCTGCTCAAAACCCTTCAATGGCTCTCTGTTACCCACCGTCCAGACTCCTCCACAGGGCACCCCAGGCTCCCCGCAGCACTTCTAGCCTCCTTTCCAACCGTGCCTCTCCCCCGACCCCCTGCATGGAGCTGCTTCTGGAGCCGTCACTGCCCCTGCCCTCAAATGCGTCCTCATCCCCTCCAGGCTTCTGCCACTTCGGGCCTCCCAGGAGCCCCCACAGGCCATTCGCTCTTTAGGGAACACTCCCTAGCGACACCACTCCTGAACTTTCCGGCATTTCTCTCTAAGGCTCTGGTCTGGCACGTCTCAGGGACACTGTGCATTCCACCACAGGGAGCTCAAAAGGGCCACCAGGGAAGGGGCCTGGTCACCCTGATGCAGTCCAAGGGAGAAGGCCCAGGGACAACCAGAGGAGTCCTTGCTGCTTCTGACAAGCCAGAGCTCTGATCTGTCAGCCACAGGTGGGTGTCCACAGGGGCCCAGCCCTCCCTGGTGTCCTCCCCGGTGTCCTCCTCACTCCTCCTGCCAACTGGCTGCAGGAGGTGGATGTTTGTGTCTGGCCTGCCCATCCTCGCATGGGCCGCCCTTCTCTGCAGGACCCTGCAGGTAAGGGGCTAAGCCTCCCACACCGCGGGTCCGGGTCCCAGCGGCTGATTCAGAAGGGGCACTGGCCCCAGGCTAGCCAGTGAGAAGGCCCCAGGCTTTCGCTGGAATCACCTGGAATGAGACGCCCCTCCATCTGAGCTCTCGGGCATCGGGCCACATTCACCCGCAGCAGCGCTACCACCTGGTGAACAGGAGCTGCCTGGACGCCGACCCAGAGGAAAGCCAGAGACATGTCCCGGGGGTACACTGGAGCCTCACTCAGGTTTAGCTAGTCCCGAATCCAAATCTGACCCTGGGCTCCCCAGTTATGGAGGCCAAGAACTCCACGAGGCTTCAGGGAGTCTGCATTCTGCATGGGTTTCTGTCACGCGCGGCCCAGCATCCTGACTCATTTCCCTCAGAGAAGAGCTGTTCGTTCAGGCCAAGGTACTGCAGTCTCCCTGTGTCCTCATGCATTTCAAGTGTCTCTATCAGGACACCCTGAGAAGCCTGGGGGTTCGCCCATCCTGCACAGCACAGGGCTGGGGAGAGGAGGCAGGCTGCCAGCTGGGTCTCCCCGGAAACAGTATGAGGCCATGGGGTAGAGGCGGGAGGAATGGTGGAGGGAGGGGACTCACTGGGAATTTCAGGCCAGGACAGGAGGTCTTGCACCAGACCACCACAGCCTCAGCACGCAGCCCTGGCCAACACTGCCACTTCCTGAGAGCCACAGTCTGCCACAGAAGGAGCTTGCCCCCTGCACATGCTGCTCTGAACACAGATGGGAACACAACACACCCGGCTGAGAACACCACAGAGCATCTGGTGCCCACCACCCGGGGTGACCGTGTTGGGGCAGGGGTCCCAGATCTGCTCCTTACCAAAATCCATCGCGTGCTCACTGTGTGGCATCGGCAAGACCACCCCCCTTTCTGGGCCCCCATGGGATCAGAGGCCCCCAACACCACTCCCGCTTCGAAGCCTGACTCTCTCCAGCTGGGGCAAGAGGGTGGTGAAATCCCTCAAGCCCTGGTTCCTCCCAGCACAGCTGCTGATGTCCAGCAGGACGGGGACCCCATCTTCAGGTCCATCCAACCGGAGTCCTGCCATAGACAGGGCCTGCAGGGTCTCTCCCACTGCCCGCCTGGCCGGTGGGCCCCACCCTGCAGAGCCCCCACATCGTGCAGTCCATCATGCTGAGTCCATGGGAGGACATGACCGGTGATGAAATTCTGGAAGGAAGCTGGAGGCGGGCACTCTCTCTCAAGTGATCGACTCAGCGCCCCTCCAAACTCGCACTCTTAATGTCATTATTCACTCTGTCATTAAACACCCTCCTTCCACTCGGTTATTTTTAGAGCTTCTGCAGCCTGTAGAAGGGGCTGGGAGGCTGCTCACTGGCCAGGGAAAGCCAGGTCCTCGTCCCTGAGGGGCCTGGACCCGAGGGGGCAGTGGGACCCTGATGAGGCCAGGCCCAGACACCACAAGGGACAAGGGCAACAGCCTTCCTCCGTTCCTCCAACAGCCTTCTTCCTTCCTTCCTCACTTCCTTCCTCTTTTCCTCCCTCCTTGCTTTTTTAAAACTGAGATATAATTCACATACCATAAAACTCACCCTAGTAAGGTCCACAATTCAGTGGTTTTTAGTACATTCACAGGGTTGTAGAACCATCACTGCTATCTAATTACAGAACACTTTCATCACCCCAAAAAGAAACCCCATCCCCGCAGCCGTCACTCCCTGCTCCCTCCCCCCGCCACCCTGGCACCTGCTCATCTACTTTCTGCCTCTGTGGAGTCAACTGTTCTGGACGGTTCACAGAAATGGAATCATGCGAGGCCTGTCCTTTCATGCCAGGCTTCCTTCACGTAGCATGATGTTTGCAAGGTTCATCGGTGTGTGGCATTTATCAGCACTTCGCTCCTTTTTATGGCCAAATAATATTCCACTGTCCATTTATACCGTATTGCGTGCATCCATCCATTAGCTGACGGGCACGTGGGTTATTTTCGTTTGCAGACAATTATGAATAAGGTTGCTATAAAGTCTCATACGCAAGGATCCTATGGACACAGTTTTATCAGTTCTCTTGGGTGTTTCTAGAAGAGTGGGGCTGCTGGGCCCTCCCTCCCAGCCAGTGCAGAGTTCGGGAAGCCGGGGCCCGGCCGTGAGCACGGCCGGGAGCCCTGGGCAGCTGGAAAGCCCAGCACTGTCCTGGCACCTGACAACGCAACCAGGAGCTGCCACAGGCCTTCTCAGGCGGGGAAGGATAATGACAGCATCCCCCACTGCCCACAAGCCAGACCCCTGCCCTACACAGCTGGCTGAGGTGAGCCTCGTCGCCCCCACTTTGGCAGCCAGACGTGAACTCACTTCTGCCTGTCCTCTAAGGGAAGGCACCTGCTGCTCTCCTGGTGACCGACATGGTGTGGAGGGATGTGACCAGTGCGGAGACCTCACCAGCAACAGGACAAAGGCCCAGCCCCAGCACCTCGTGGACTAGCATAGTGTGTCTCTGGCAAGTTATGCTTCCCTCTCTGACCCTCCTGTCTCCTGGGTTAGCCCCCCAGTCCCAGGTGCTCTGGGGCCCAAAGGCTGCCCAGGCCCAGGGGTCACTGGGGGAACGGCCACAGGAGGACGAGGACACTGTGGGCCTCTGTGCAAACCCAGAGGTGAGGTGACAGCCAAAGTGTAAATGCCTGATGGAACTTCAGCAGCCACTGGGGGAAAGGGCTTCCCCGCTGGGGTCACTGTCACATCATGCAGTGACCACAGGCTCTGCCCTGCAAGAGGCTTCTCCTGGACATTTCTCCATTTCCAGAGGGATTTCCAGCAGGGATTATGGAAGGTGCAAAGCAGTGCCTGGTATCCACTGTCTGGCCACCAAACCCAATCCTCCTCCCCAAATCACAGCTGACGACAGGATGGAAAGGCAGACAGCAGACGAGGCCCTACTCTGCCCAGAGGCTTGGCTGCTGAGTGTCAGGGTTCCAGACTCCCCAGGCCTCCACAACACCAAGCAACGGTCCACACCCTCTGTGAGCAGGGCCAGCTGGGACATATTCACAGGGAAAGAGCCAAGGGCGGCTTCTCAAGACAGAGGCCCTCAGGCTCCGTCCCCGCCCTGCCCACCCAGGAGGGAAGGAGGAGCTGGCATCCGGCCACAGCCAGACGCCGGAGGGGGTTCAAGTGAGTCGTACACGAAAGGGTCTGAGTTGCCAATGTCCACGTGTAGCTACAAGCAGCAGTGGGACGCAGACCCCACAAGGGGTCACTGGACTTGCCCTCTGGTGTGAGCATGTGCCAGGGCCAGGAAGGAAAGGTGCTGACGAAACCAGTCTCAGCCGCTCAGCACAGCCTCCTGAGTCACTCCATGCCATCCTCAGACCCCAGGGCCTTTGCTCATACCATTTCCCCTTGCATGTCACGGGTTAACTGCTTTTGACTACCAACACGCAGCTCATTCCTTCACGCTGTCCGATATTTACTGGGAACATATGTGCCCAATATTTCAAGCGATCATTACGGACTCAATAATCATAGCAATAATAAGAACAGTGATACTTACAGCAGGAGCTACCCTTGACAGATGCCCACTGTGTGCCGGGTGCTACCGAAGCACTTCAGTCCCGTCTTCGGTCATCCCAGCCCTCAAATGGTAAAAATTTCGCCCACTTTAAAGATGCAGACGCTGGGGCACAGATCAGCCAAGGCCACCCAACCGTAAGGGGTGGGGCCAGGGTTCAACGCTTATGTGTCCGAGCCTGAGCCCAGTCTGCAGACTACGCCGGAGTTCGTCGCTCGGTACACCGTCCCCTAGGCTTGCCCCATGCCCTGCTGTACTATGTAAATGCCACTCGGTGACCCTTCCCAGGCCCCTGATCCGAGTGTGCGGCCGCTTCCCGTGGAACGCTAGGCAGCAAGGGCACGGGGCTGTGGCAGCAGTGTCACCAGGACCCCAGCCCTTCCCTGCCATTTTCCTGGCTCACCCCCAACAGCGGGCAATGCCCACAACAGCATCCTGGGGGGGGTCTCAGGGGACAGAGCCCGCGACTCCTGACCTGGTGTTCACACAGAGCTCCAGGTCTCCAGGTGGACTACTTCCCTCCTTGCCCTTAGTGTCCATTCAAAGAAGCTCTGGCAGAGCCCACGGGCCGCGGTCTGCCCAGCTGCACAGCCCTGCTCGCCCCTGAGCCTCCCTCCTGGGCAACAGGAGGCCTCGTCCTTCAGATCCCACATGCTACTGTCCCTGGCTGGGTGGACCCAGGGCTGACCCAGCCCCCACACTCCCGTGGGGGTGCTTTGCCACTCCTTCTCCCACCAGTGCCCACCCGCCCCTTCCTCTGTCCGCCTGGTGAAAGCCTGCGCGTCCCTAAAGGCCCAGCTCAGACGCTGCCTCCCCTGTGATGCCCCAGCGACAAGATTCGTCGCCATCTCCTGGGTGTCACCTCCGTCAGGGAGCTCCAAGGGGGCAGAGACAGCGTCTCCGTCATCACCGCTTCTCTGGTCCGCGTTCCAGAATCATCCCTGGGACGCACACAGGAGCACAGCGAACACAGAGGTGCCCAGGCCAGGGCGTCCCCCGTCCACCCCAATGCAGGGCTTGACTTCATTATCCTCAAAATGCTCCTGAGATCAGGAGCGGTGAGACCTGGCCACAAACACAAAATAAATTATCTGCTTCCCCCCGCCCCCCACCCATGATAAATGGTTCTATTAGCAATCCAGATTGTTAAACTCTGATAGAACAGAACGCAGGGAACGGGGGCCCATCCATTCTCCCTCCGGCGCATACTGAGTTGTAAATAGGTTATTTTGTGTGTAAATAACACATTAAAACACAGCATTAGCTGTGTCTTTTGATAGAGAGGAAATTGTTCCAAATAAATAATTCCGGACAGGGATGTAAAATAAGCCAGATTTAATAGTGCATGCCTGGCGCAGCCGTGTTAAACATGACTAAAATGATAAACCCCAGAATATACTAATAGTAAACTATGTGCTGACATCAAAGTAATGAGGCTGTATTTTTACCAAGCTTTAGAAATGCTAAAATTAGTTTTGACGGATCCAAACGTCAGAAGAATGTTTCCAACATAAACACCGTCAATTTGGGAAGTTGGGATTTGGGCCAGGAGGCCCACGAGCGTGGGGGACAGCTGGGGGACACCTGCTGGGAGCTTCCTGGGAAATCAGTTTTTGGGTCGAATCTTATCACCAGGTGACTGTTTGGGCTTTGTGTCTCTAGACCTCAGTTTCCACATCTGTAAAATGAATGGATTCCGGCTAGAGGATTTCCAGGGCCTTTTCTACTTCCATAAGTGGAAATGGCTTCGAAGTTTTCCCCAACTCAGTTTCACACCCACAGCGAGCCACAAGCAAGGAGGCAGTGCCCGCCAGGCATGTCCAAGGCCCCGGGAGCATGCAGGAGCCACCAGCACTGTCCTCCGATGCTTTCACTCCAGGGAAGCAGAGCTGACCCGTTCCCGGGCCCCAGCCAGAAAACAGAGTAACATCAAGGTGACATGCAAACGTGTGTGGCGGCCCCCACAAGCAAGAGGGCAGTCAGGCAGGGCTCGGGAGCCTTCCAGAGCACAGACCTTGGGCTGGGGCGGCAGCAGTAACAACCTGCTGCACAGAGGCATGCCGGGTGGCTGTTTTGAGCAGCATTCGGAGCACAGCAGCGAGCGTGAGGCCAGGACAGGTGAGAGGAGACCTCAGGTTTCTGTGACGCGAACTTGTACTTGCTCTGTGCTCAGTCTCCCGCTGGCCACTCTGCAGAGCGTGACCTACTGAACCTCATGGCAGTCAAAAGTAATGACCACCACCATCTGTATCCCACAGACCTCAGAGCGGTTGTTCCCTGATGCATCCAGAACACATGGCCAGTAAGCAGAGAGTTGACAAGAGCCCAAGCCTGACTGACCTCAAGCTACCCTCCCTGCCAGACTCTGCTGTGAACAGGAAGGAGCCCCCAGCCTCATCCCCAGCCTCTGCAGTACACCCCGAGCCTGCCTTTAAAAGTGCCAGGGTGGTCACTCCACCTGGACCCTACTTCCTGGGAAAGCCAGGCTGTCACGAGGCACTGAGATCGGCTCTCTGGATGGAGTCTGATGGGAACTGACCGTTCTGTGCGGCTGGGTCATAAAGCAAGCTTAGAAACGGCATCAACAGCAATCCTGAAAATCACTTACATAAGAATAATTGCCCACTTAGTCACACCTGAGTGCATCCCCAAGCCCAAGGCAGAAGTGTGTGGTCCCGGCAGAGAAACTCAGATAAGCTGGAGAGGCGGGCCCACTCAGCAAGACCTCTGCTGTCCAAGAGGTGTGGGGAGGGGCCGAGGAGCAGGACCAGCCTCGACTGACCCTCATGCCTACAGGCGGCTGACCCACCAGCCTGCCGGGCACACCCCTGGCATGGTAGCATCAGACTCGGTCACGATTTATTGGATGCCTGCTGCAAAGGAGGGGGCTTGGGGACAGTGGTGAACACACAAGGACAACCTGGAGGGCAGGAGGAAGGCACAGAAACAGACAGAGGCCAAAGACACCAGGGACTTGAAGACGTGTGGCCATGGAAGGGTATCAAGCACATTTCTGGGTACAGTAAGGTGGGTGAGAGCACGTGTAGGGACTTTCCAGCCCTGGGCAACTTGGCAAAAATGCTCCAAGTCTGAGTCACTGAAGTCTCCTGGTATTTGCACAGCATCACAATACAGCCTCATAAGCACGCCTCACCACAAAGCAGAAACGTGCCTCTGAGAAACTTCCCAAGAAGCCAGCAGGGCCAGTGTACACAGGTAGCACAGAGGCCTCCTGGATCATCAGAGCACTGTGCCAAGAGTCGCAGTGCTGAACCACGGTTATGCTGGCTGGTCACAGCCCTGCCAGTACTACCAGCTGCAACCAGTTAGTCCCCTGACCCGAGACTCTTTAACAGTCCGAAGGATCGGGTCCATGCCTTGGACAAAATGCACCCAATGACTTGGGAAGCCTATTAAAAATACACATGTCCGGGCCCCAGCCCTGGGGCAGCCCGGGAGCCTGCACTGACTATGGTCATCTCATGAGGTTCTAAGGCTTGGCCAACTTTGGCAACCCCTAATCTGGTCCCACCCTCCAGGGTATTGGGGAAAAGACGGAGTCAGAGAGGCTGGGATCAGCTCAGGGCAGCTACCGGGGACAACCTTTGGGAGCAAAGCAAGGCAGGACAGGGACCTAGGTCTGATTTCCAGCTCAGGATTCCTGCTACCTCTCTCTAGTAGAAAGACAACAGGAACCCGGACTTCCTACCTGCCATCGGCCTCAGCACGTGAGTGGGCAACGGTTGCCGGTGAAAGAGAGACGTCCTGAATCCCCAGCAGACCCAGAAACAGAATACCAGACAGAAGGATGGCAATAGTTAATCAAGCAAATACTGCACTTGGACCTCACGTAAAGCTACCTCTGGGCCTGATGCTATTCTAAGCACTGTGCGTTGCTATTAATAACTCAAGGAATTCTTACAACACGACAAAGGCATTGCCATGATTGTATCCATTTTACAAATGAAGAAACTGAGGCAGAGCTGGGACTTAACCGGGCAGTCTAGTTCCAGGGCCTGAGCTGCTTCTTACTATGACTCAGCACTGCTGCACTCAGAGGCCGTCTCACAGCTGCATCCATGGAGCGCCTGGCAGGAGTGCACAACCCCCTTGGAAGCCTCCTGGAAGCTCTGCATGGAAGTAGCGTCTGACACCCATTTTGCATGGAAAGACTCACCCGACCTCACGGCACCAGATCATGTGGTTCTCCACCTTAAGCACGATCAGAATCACCCAGAAGGCTTGTTTAAACACAGCTTGCTGGGTCCTCCCCCCCCATAGAATCAGATTCGGTAGGTCCGGGGTGGAGCCCAAGAATGAGCATTCCTAACCACTCCTAGAGAAGCCTGCTGCTGCTGGTGGGACCCACGCCTGGCCCAGCACACCGTGGACACTCCGTGTAAGGGGCGAGGGCAGGCCATTGCAGGTGCATCCCAGGTTTCCTGCAGTCCAGCTGGCTGCTTGACTCAGAAACCAGCAAGACTCATGAGATCAAGAACCAGCTTCAGGGTTTCATGGCTCTAGCCTTTCATGTTGTCCCAGAGGCTTAGCGTGTCCCTGGTGCTCAGCTGAGCACACAGAGAGGTTCCGAAATATTTTTGGAAAGAAAACCCACAGTGGAGGAGGAAAGTCCAGCAGCATCTTGGACAGCTTGGTGTAAAGCAATGAGGAACATCTGAATCAAATTGCCTCTAAAATTACTCCATTTTGGAAATTAAGGGGGGGGGCGGAGACTCTGGGCCAAAATGCATTTCTAAAGATTTCCAAAGTGTTCGCACCACAGCAGGAGAGGCTGGGAAAAAACCCACCCGCCACGGCTCCTGTACCCGCCACAGCTCATGCCGTCTGCTCTAAGGAGCTGCTCCTGCCAGATGATGAAGCTGACCTTGTCCCCAGTCTGACCACAGGGCTGCCTTTTCCTTCGGTCTGGCCAGGCCGTGCTGCTCTGCAAATGTTTCTCATGCGCATTTGGCCCAGGGAGGTGGTGACTCTGAGTGGAAACGCCAGCTCCCCGCCACGGGTCTGGTCTCATGGGATCCTAGGGGAAGTCAACAGCAGAGGCTAGGCAAGCCAGGTGACTTTCCAAATAAGTCAAGGCTCCAGACCTCAAAGAATCGGCTGTCTGGAAGAAAGCAGGTGGCATCAGTGCTGGTGAGACACAAGGAGATCTTGCCAAGCATGGACGCTCACCACCGAGGGGCGGTTGGGCCCCAATGAAGACTCAAATCACCCCCAAACCATCCATATTACAATCTAAAGGCAAATACCTGAGATTCCCACCCCATGAGAGACAGGGGCCCCAAGCCCCAAGTTTGAAGCAGCTGGTAGCCTCGGGCAAGCCCCGTTCCCACCCGGGTCTCATCTACTGACAGAGGCTCGGACCCTCGTGAACCAGGCAGACCTGCCGCTCCAGCCAAGAACCTAGAGCTTCACAGGGGCTTGACACGGGAGACTCGGCCACCTCAACCCACTCCCCACTCTGGGCCTTCTCTCTCTGCCTCCTTCCTCATGGGGCTTGAGGGTGGTTGCCTCCTGCGTTTTCCACTTAACATTAACACAGAAGCATGTTCCCGCCCTGTGAATATAAAGTCTTAACAAACATTTCCAATGGCTACATCACATTCCATTCACCATGTTCCATGGTTTGGTTAATCCATCTCCTATCAATGAACAGTTGGGCTGTTCTAATTTTCACAGATTAAAAATAACGCGGGGCTGGGCTCGGTGGCTCAGCCTGTCATTCCAGCCCTTCGGGAGGCCGAAGCGAGTGGATTACCTGAGCCCGCGGGTTCCAGACCTTCCTGGGCAAGTTGGCGAGACCTCGTCTCTACAATAAATCAAAAAAATTAGCCGGGCATGGTAGCGTGCGCCTGTAGTTCCAGCTCCTTGGAAGGCTGAGGCGGAAGGATCGCTGGAGCCCAGCAGGTTGAGGCTGCGGTGGCCGAGAGTGCCACTGCACTCCAATCTGAGCGACAGAGTGAGACTCCAACTCAAAATAATAATAATAATAATAATAATAATAAAACACAGAGGTGGAATTGTTCTGCCTGCAGGGGAGGTCGCTGTCAGAACCAACCAAAGTCACACAGTTCTAGCAGTGGAGTAGAAGCATGGGGCTGGTGTCAGTGGGGCAGGAGAGGTTGGATGAGGGGTCATAAGGTGCCTGGAACGCAGGGTTCCCCCCCACCCCGTAACCGGATACCTCACAGACGTCAGTGAACTCAGCCCGCCAACTTGCTGGATTCAGCCCTTTCCCCCAACTCTCCACGCCTTGCCACTGTGCGCCTGACATGCTCAGACAGGCCCCACCCCACCCCCCACAAAGTGTGGCAAACCAGGAACGCTAAGCTTGTGCAAAGCACGCCTTTCCACCAGACCCCAAATCAGGGAGCAAACCATGAGGACACATCGCGGGCTCGGAAGGAAAAAACGGGGCCTGGGAGGTGCCGGACGTCTGAGCAGAGCTCGGTCACACTCAGGCCCCAGCAAACAGGCCTCCAATCAGGATGGCCGACCCGTCTTTTCCAGGCAACTCAGGAAGAGGGGCCTTCAACACGCAGCTCTCAGCTCCCCGCACCCCGCAGCAGGCCCGTGTGCACGGAGGACAATTCCCTCTCCCAGGCGCCATGTGGGCCCCGTGTCTCCCCCACCCACTGTCCACACCCAGCTCCTCACCCATGTCACCCTTCCTCCTACACCATTCGGGTCTCCTGGAGATCCGGGCGCCCCTCATTCCGGGCCCAGCACCAGAGGCTGAGACCCAGAGCTGAGTTCCCACCCCAAGGGGGACTCATGCCAGCCACCTGCTGCCACCTGCCACCTCCTTCCACAGGTCCACTGCGCCTGCTCCCGTGGGCGGGGAGACCCACGTCAGAGGCTTTCTGAAGTCTTCTGGGGGACTCGGTTTTGCGGAGTACACAAGGATTCTCGCTCATGCAGCTCTACCACCATCCATAACACTGAAGGAAGACCTGATGTTCCGAGATCAAGAAGACAGTGGACAACGTCTGTCAAATCCCCTCGCGGCACAGATCAAAAAGACTAAGACTCGGGTCGGTGGCCCCTGGGCGGCACCACTGGGCGCCCCTCACCTCATCCCAACTTGCAGCGACCACAGTTCACCAGTGCTGGGCGAGCCACCCCAGGGAGTGCGGGCTGTGCTCTATACATGAACAAGTTGCTCTCCCTGACTCCCGGAGGGCCTTCCCAGACAAGCTGCTGGGAGGTGGCTCCGAGGCCTGCGCGCTGCCTCTGCAGCAACCGGGCCCGCTCCATCCTCTGCTGGAAGCTCACCAGCTGCCCTGGGGCCGGGCAACAAGGGGACAGAGGCCTGCGGTGGGCAGGAAAGGCGTCCTGGGGTGGGGGCAGGTGTGAGCAGAGAGGGGTGATGGATGCCTCCGTGGCCTCCGTACTCCAAGTTTCTGGGCTTCCCACCCACCCCACCCCAGCCTGAGGGAGAATCCCTCAAGCATCTGTTGTTGTTGTGCCAGCAGTGACAACCAGGTGCATGCTAGAGGGGCTTCCCCTTCCCCAGTTACCTCCTAATTACTGCCTAATTACTGCCTGAGTCTGTTCTCCGCTGCTATGACAGAGGAGTAAAGCACCATGGTAGATCGTGAACCACTCAAGGCTTGAGAGAGGCAGGTGGCTGGTGAGAGGGGGAAGAGGTCCGGCTGAGAACCGCAGGGGCAGGCCAGAGAGAACGCGTTGCTCACTGGGGCCTCGGAGCCCCTGGCAGAGGGAGAGCCAGAGGCTAGGCCATGGGCCAGGGAAGCCCTGACCCAGGGGAAGGAACAGATCCGTGGCCCCAGGACCAGGCTCTGGCTTTCTGCTTCCCCTCCTCTCCACTCCTCCCTCCCTGCGTGGGTGGCCACCTCCAGCTTTGGCCCTCCCACAACACCCAAGAGCTGCTCCCTGACTCGCAGGACGAGGGCCTAGAGAGGCACCACCCAGGTCAGGAGGCCAGATGCCCACCTCCCTAAAGAACCCCGAAGGCTGACCTCAGACCTCTCTTTCCTGACTCGGGCCACACAATCTTAGAATCCAACTGAGAATCACGGGAAAATAGTAGCAAGGACCCAGGGATCCTCCAGTCCGTTCTTAGCAACACCAACTCCTAAGCCCCCACAAGAATCCGGCGGTCTTCCTCGGCTCCGGCCCCAAGCTAGGCCGGCCTGCCCTGCGACCCCACCGCACCAGACTCACCTCAGCGCTGGACAGACACGCAGACACAGCCTGCCCTGACGTGCTGAACTGGGGTCTGCACTGAGACGAGCCCCCCACAACTGGCGTGCACATCCCTGAGGGACACTGCCCAAGTACCAGCCCTGGCCAAGGTGCCCGTTCTTCCCCGCGCTGCTGTCGAGGCTGTGCTGGCCATGAGAGCAACAGGGCATGACTAAACGCACGTGCAGAGAAAGGGAAGGAAAGGCAATCTCAGTCTCTCCATTCCTCAGAGACAGAAATAGTTCTGTGGCCTCCAGATGGACTGCGCAGACACAGGGGAGGTCTCGCCTTCCCGCCAAACTTTCCCAACGGGATGCTGGCACGGACAGGCCCCGTAGAAACCAGAGAGCATTTCTCTTTGGGGCAGTAAAATGAGAGGCTGTGGCTCGGGCTGGCCCTTCTGTTATAATTAACTTGGCCAGAAATTCACCTAGGATACTAAATTCCGTACCTGACCCTTTAATTACAGCCAGAAGACATCGGGAGACAATTACTTTCCAAAATAGTCGGCGGCGAGTGAGACGCAAGAAGACATCCTCTGGGCACTTTTCAAACATGCCAGCTGCACGCACCCCAGGACCGCCCGCCTCTCCTCCCTTCCCTCTGCCCATCGGAGGCAGCCCAGCCGCCCGGGCTCAGGGTGGCAAGACCGCCAAGCCCACTTGCAAGCAGCCTCTGTGGCGCCTGGGATTCCCCAGAGCAGGGGCGCCCTCCATGCCTCCCTGACGGTGTGGGCCGTGTCTCTCATGAAAACACCCCTGCTGCCCTCCGAGCGTGCGAAACACACCGTACCTCCTTGGGCAGCCACCGCTGCTGCCGTGGCCACCACCAGAGGAGAGGCTTTCTTGCCCGGGTCGGGGAAGCCGGTGCCTTCCAGGATCCCGCTCTTGGCGTCTGGCTTCTCCGAGGCAGTGGCTGAGGCGGACGTCTCCATCTTAGGTGCTCATGGTCCTGGGTGGGAGCCCTGCAAGAGGAGACAGAGCATCACCCACACTGCACCCAACGCCGACCCAGATTCACCCCCCCCCCGCTCGCTTTCCGCGCAACCAGCTTCAGATCACTCTCATGATTGGGAGGGAAGGTTTAATTAATTTGGAGGATTATTAGTCCTGAGAGTCGTCTGGTCTGAACAACCTCCCGGACAACTGCCAGGCGTCTTCATCACCTTTTACCCAGATTGTTAAAATCGAAGCAATAAGCTCCTACTGAGGGGAGAAACAGAGTCAGATAACCCCCAGCTTAGAGTCAAGGAGAAAAGAAAGACAAAATAGGGTACCCACAACCTGCAGGTCCCCAAGAAGGGCCCTCATCTTCCTGTCACTTCTCTGCCCACCAGATCCATCTTGCATTGATTATTTGTATATTCCCTCACTCCTCCACACATTTCATCCCCGACTGACTCACACGCTCGCCCCCCACATATTTTTAAGCCCTCTGATGCATCAGGCATCGCGCCCGGTGCTGAAATACAACATGTGGGGTTTGCATTCTACTTGGGAGACAACTCGGGGGGAAATAGATGTCGATTTAATTCCAGTTGGTGGGAGGCAGCTCAGGAAAAGAATGTCAAGCAGCAGGACAGAGGGTGGCTGGAGGAGCAGAGCGGGGTGGCGTGGCCCTGCCTCTCTGAGGTGGGGAGAGGGCGCCCGAGGGGCTGCCCCATGGCAGCCAGAGGACAGAGGCAGGAGCCAAGGGCCGGCAGAAGGAGCTGGCTTCTTTGAGTAGCGGCGAGAAGGGAGGTGCAGGCACCAGAGGGTTCTGACCAGGACAGGGACGTTACAGGATGTGACTCCCGGAGTAAAGGGGGTGGGTCACTATTTTGCGGAGAGCAGGCTTTTGGGGGTAGAGGGGGCTGCTGCAATAACCCAGAGATGTGATGGCGGTTTGCGCCAAGGGCGAGCAGTGAAGCTTGTGGGAGAGCTGACAGATCCTGCTGCAGACTGACGGTGGGGTGGGGTGGGGTGGGGAGAGAAGGCACACCCAGAGGGATGCCGGGTACAGGCCGCCTCCCACCCGAGCTGGGCGGTGGCTCAGAAGCAAACATTCCCCAACATGTCTCATCTCCTGCAGATGCTGCTAGTACGTCATTCATACCAAATACTACAGACAAGAAATCTGAAAGTCACATTCTTTTTTAAAGGAGGGTGGTGTCAGCGACGGCTCATATTTCCAGCTGGACACCCGAGTGAATGAATGGTGCCCCGTGCCAGACACTCTTCCCCTTTGGGTCCTGATGCCTTTCGCATCTCTGGTGGCCCCCAGGTCGCCCCATGCTTCAGTCAGACACCTTCCCAAATCCCCAGTCTCACCTCATCCCTCCCCGACCAAGGCCCTGGGGTGCCCCCTGGCCTTCAGGTGAGGCCTTCCTGGGTCGTCCTGCAGCCTCCTGTCCCGGCCACCTGACCCCCCAGCCAGACGTGCGTGGCCCTGGCCCTGCACACAGCCAGGCCTCTGCTCAGGTCGTGCCGCCCACTGGAAACCCTTCCCCTTTCTGTGTGCGATGAGCTCCTACGCTTCCTTCAAGATGCCACTCAGACACCACCTCCTCTGAGCAGCCCCGCTGCCCCTCCCAGCCCATGGTTGGAGCCCTGCGGGAGTCAGCCCACGTCCCGACTCATCACAGCCAGGAGCTGTTCAGCATCCCCACCACTGGCCCAGCCCAGGCTGGCATAGAGCATCAACTCAGAAGAGCTGTCAGAGCCGGGCTCGGTGGCTCAGCCTGCAATCCCAGCACTTTGGGAGGTCGAGGCAAGAGGACGGCCTGAGCCCGCGCGTTCGGGGCCCGCTGGGCAACTTGGGAGACCTCATCTCTACAGAAAAATCAAAAATGAGCCTGGCATGGTGGTGTGCGCCTGTAGTTCCAGCTACTCGGATGACTGAGGTGGAAGGATTGCCGGAGCCTAGCAGGTCGAGGCTGCGGTGGCTGGGAGCATCCCACTGCACTCCAGTCTGGGCAACAGAGTGAGACTCCAACTCAAAAAAAAAAGAAGACCTGTCAGAAGAACTCCAGCTAGAAGGCTGTGAGGAACAGGCCCTCCTACAGAACCTCCCAGAACCTCAATCTTGGACTCCCCAGCCTCTGGAACAGTGAGACAAAAATGTCTGCTGTAGGTGGATCACCCAGTCTCGGGCATTTTGCTGTAGGACCCAAGCCTACTTACACACAGTGCTGCAGCTCCCTCACGCCAAAGTCTGCCCAGAGTCATGGCACCACGATGCTCACCCAGGAAGAAGTCAGGGCTCCCAGGAAGTGAGCTGCCCAAGACCACGCCCCCACGGAGGGCCCAAGGGCCAGGTCTGCAGTCAGGCCCCCTGGCTGCAATGCCACCTGAGGCCTTAGGGTGTGGTTGCTCCAGGGACAGGAGAACAGGGTGAGGGTGGGATGGTGTTTGCTCAGATCCCACCACGGCCCCCGGGTCAGACGTGCGCAGAGACGCACCCGGGCTTCACGCACCCCCGTGAGGAGCGCATCCACCAGGGGCAGTGCCTGGCAGTGCCTGCCGCATCCTTGGCCTCGCCTTCCCACCCCTCCAGGAGAAGACGGCAGGAGGCAGAGCCAAGAGACTGCATGGGAATTAGCGGGATTAGCACAATTTCTGGGTAAACACCAGGCAGCCACTTTCACTCCCTGAAGCTCCTCTGCGGCGGGCTCTGGAGCCCTAGTGAACAGCCTCACCTGGAAGCCCAGAGATGCCCAGGGATGGCAGGAGGTAGGGGTCCGTCCTGGGAAAGCTCCCGTGGGCTCTGCAAAGCTCTGGAACAGGAGGGGCTGGGAGCCACAGCCCCTCCCAAAGGGAGAAGAATCAACAGCTCACTTGACCTCTGAAACTCACACAGTCCTGCCACCGCCCAGGTTCACACGGGAATCACAGCCTCAAGCTCTGGTTCCCCCGAGAGGAGCTTGGGCCCGGCCCCGGGGCCAGGGGGAGCCCCCTTTTCCATCAGGAGGTTCAACAGGCCCCCTGCTGCCCGCGGCCTCAGCAGGGGCGCTGGTGACAGCCAGAAGCTCTGGAACGTTCCCGTACCTTCCCTTGGGGGTGCCCCTGCCCAGGTCTAGCTGGAGGGTGGGGGCCGCATGTTCACTTTTTTAAAAAGTTCTACAGATGTAGGAAAAACTGAACCAGGTGCTCATACAGTCCCTCAAGCTTCCAAAAAATGTGTAAGTTCCAGTCAAGCCAAAATCATGTAACTGGATGAAAAAATACATTTTTATCTACACTAACTTGGAACTGCAGCTGCTGCCTCCCCCGGCAAAGACACGACAGTGCCTGTGAGCCTGCCGCCAGCACCGGTCGGCCATACGTGTGTCCTCACCACGACACGGGGTGTTACCAGTGCTCACCACGGAGCCCCAGTGACGCCCATCACCGCACCCCACCACTGGCCCTGCCCTCTGGCTGCAGGTAAAGAAGCCGCGTATCCTATCACAGAGGCAGCGCCTTTGACGTTTCGGCCACTGCATTCAGTATAAGTGGTTTCTCTCATAACCCCGTGTCTTTTAGCCTATGTGTTTCTAGCAGCATTCTGAAGCGGGGTCCATGGGCTTCACCAGGTTGCCGAGGGGTCCACGGCACAGAAAAGGTTAAGAACGGTGCGTTAAGGACTCACATGAAGAATAAATTAATAATTGGAGCAGAGTGAGAGAATCACCCTGAAACCTGAAATCCCAGACACCGTCCCGCCACCTGGCTGCTTTGAGCTCCTCTGACAAGTGACTCACAGGAATTAGAGCGCTGCTCCCCGGGCAAAATCAATCTCCAGGAGAAAGATGAAACCTCGCCTCCAAGCCATCACCGCCTCCGTGGGGCCGCAACGTTCTCACCTCCTCTCTGACCTCAGCCATGAGGCATGCTTGTCCAAGACCCAAACGTATGAGCACATGTGGATGCGCACACACACACACACACACACACACACACACACACACAAAATCTCATACACTTATAACACAACACACAATGACTAACCTCATGCACAGCCACACACTTGCATGCACACATACACGTGCATGCCACATTATAGTCACATACATGTGCATAGGCACACACACCCAAGGCCACAGTGCAAACATGGCCACACATACCACACATACATGTACGTACACACCACATACCTCGCTACACACATGTGTGCACATGCAGCATGTGTGGTTACATGCAGTGATACACACACTCATGCATGTATACACAGACACACAGATCAGATAAACACACACACATACGCTGGAGATGAACAACTGCCCTGCTAGCTCACGGGTTTGTTTTTAAGATCCAGTGAGGTAAAATGTGTGACAGTTCCTGGAGTGAAGATCATGTGTCCAGTGCAACACAGATTAAGGGAAAGAATCGCTAGGCCTCCTGACAGCTGAAGGGGCAGCAGACTCGTGGCCCAAGGCCGTGAGGACTTGTCCCACCTGCACCCAAGGGGCAGCCACCAGTCGTTTCCTCTCCCATCACATCAGTGTCTCTGTCAAGAAGATGGGCACCGGCCGGGCTCAGTGGTTCAGCCTGTAATCCTAGCACTTTGGGAGGCCGAGGCGAGTGGACTGCCTGAGCCCACGGGTTCAAGACCCACCCAGACAACTTGGCGAGGCCTTGGCTCTACAATAAATCAAAAACGAGCCGGGCGTGGTAGCATGCGCCCGTAGTTCTGGCTACTTGGAAGGCTGAGGTGGAAGGATCGCCGGAGCCCAGCAGGTCGAGACTGCGGTGGCCGGGAGCATGCCACTGCACTCCAGTCTGGGCGACAGAGTGAGACTCCAACTCAAAAAAAAAAAGAAGATGGGTATCCTACAGGGTGCTCTCGACATAAGGGACACCAGCCATGCCACAACACAGCGGCCACAGGAGAGAAGCCAGCGGACTCTGACCCCCATGTTGGAGGTACAGGGGAGGCTGGTGCATGCTCCCATGCAGTCCTACTGTCCTGTCTCAACCCAAATTTGCACTCACTCCACCACACGGAAGGAGAGAGAGACATGGGGGTGAGGGTTCCCTGGAACGGCTGGCCCTTCGCTGCCAGTGGCAAAATAATCCTGTTTTAAAACACAATGTGTTTGATTCTCCCAGACTGAGAGGCACAAGCGTGCTTGGACCCATGCAGTCCACATCTGCTGCGTGTCCTCGGCCTCATTATTTCCCCTCACTGAGCCTCCACCACCCTCCGCTCCTCCTTACCAGGATAAAAGACAGTCAGCCTTCCCAGCACAGGCCACACACTTATAGCAGCTACGCCCGTGAGGGCTGGCCCAGCAGGTGACCTCTGCAGGCGAGCACCCTTTCCAGGAAAAAATCACCTGCTTGCAGGGGCCCAGGGGGGGGGACAGCCGGGGCTTCAGCTGGCTCCTCACACCTGCCTGTGGGGCCACGGGCCTTGGCTGCACCTGTTTCTGCCTTCCCTGCCCACCTGCCTGTCTCTGTAAGTGAAACCTAAGCCTGCCACAGCTCCGTGGGGCCCAGCAGGACAGCAGCTCCACGGACACCCGGAGAGCGGCATCAACGGGGGCTCCAGACCTGGGGCCAGGCAGGGCTCTCAAGGTGGGGCTGCCCTTCCAGAGTCCGGGGTTGTGTCACAGCCCTTGTCCCCAGCCCCTCCCTCCTTCTGGACACCGGGAGGGGGCCCACAGTTCCCACCTGGGCTGCTCCCTCTTCTACCACCCCAGCCGGGGTGCTCCCACGGCCTCCGGCCTCCACCCTGGGTCCCTTGGGGAGAAGACACACTTGAGAGGGGAGCTCAGACCCTACAAAAGACGCCTGCGCCCTGGACTGCTCAGATACGGGGGAAAGGCCTCCTGGCCCTGGGGCTCCACAACCCTGACCTTGGCCTCCGGGAGACAGCAAAGGGGAAGACACTCCCAAGCAAGGGTGTCCAGAAACTCCCTGATGGCCACGTGTGCAAGGGGCCAGCGCACACCCCCGTGTCTTTCCAGGGACTTGACACACAGTCCACTGCCCAGCCTGGTGTCCCGTGGGCTGTGAGGACCGCGAAAGGAGACACTGAGAAGAGAACACATCATTCTTCTCCCACCCCTGGGGTGCATCGTTCCTGTGTGACTCGGAGGAAGAGTTCTCTGGAGCTGCTTAGACCCCTCCTCTGCCTAGGGTGTCCCTGCACTTGGAGCCCCATGACCAGAGAGAGAACAGAACCTGCAAGCACGTGTTGGTGTGCCCAGCCCAACCAGCTCCTGTCCTCATGGGATCTCATCCCTCACTGCGGCTATTTCAGCAGGCCACTATCACAAGCCTCAGTCAAATAGATGACCAGAGAGGGTAAATAATCTCCCCAAAGTTACACAGCAAAGCAGTCACACAGCAGGGCTGGCAGCCCAGCACAGGTCCCGTGGATTCCACTCTTCAACTTTTTCCATCACGGCCGAATTCTTTGGGTGCATGGATGTCTGCCATGTTCAAGAATTATTACAGGCACGTCAAAAGGTAGGAAGCCACATGTGTTGAGTGTTCATCAAAGTCTAAAGTGGTACGTGCTCATCATCAAAAAAGCAGCCCATGAGTTTATGCTGTTGGAAACGCAACAAGGGAGAGAGGTCAAGAGGGCAGAGGAACTTCCTGAGGGCCATCCGATCGGCCCTGTGGCTTTGCATTGGAGAATGAAGGGGCACTGAACTTGGCCCACAGAGTAGAGCAGGAAGGGCACTCCAGGGAAAGGGAATGGCCCGGGCAAAGGGAGGGCGTGAGCCCTTGGCACCTTCTAAAGCAAGAGGAAAAGAAAGGAGAGAGTTCCCATGGGGAAAAAGAAGCAGGAGCTAAGCCAGGTCGGAGGGAAGCTGGAAGGGCCGTCGGGGCCTCTGGGAAGGGCTGGCTGGGAGAAGACGGAGGCTTAGGAAGGGGAGGATGGGCCTCCAGCCCCCTGGTTCTCCACCCAGCCTGGGCAGCCTGGGGCGCCTGCTGGTCCTGGCCAGCCCAGGGGTCTGCATGTTTGGGGGGACGGGAGCCCTCACCTCCTGATGTGGCCAGAGGTGGCACCAACCAAACCACTCTCCTAGTGGGCGCACCTGCTCCTTTAAGCCCCTTGAATTTAGTTTTCCGAGTAGAGAGCTCCCTGATTTGCCCAGCCCCTGGGCTTGCTGGTGTTCAGGAAAACAGATTAACCCTGGTTCACTGATTTGCGGGAACAGGGGCGGGATGAGGCGGGCGGGCCGGCGGGAAGTGCAGGCCCCTCGTGCGGCCTCAGATAAGAGGAGGTGCGTGTCTCAGGCTGAGACCCACTTTGGGGCTCCATTGGAGGGGCCTCACGGCCCACTTGTTTCCACTGTGACCCCCGTTCCTGCAGTCCCATGCTTTCCCATGGGAAATCCTTCCCTCTCTCCACTCTACGGAGGACTCAGCTTCAAGTCCCATGAGGCCCACCCTGCCGCCCTCCTGTCAAGGGTCCTACACGGAGCTACCCAACCTCTTCGTGCTGCCACTGAACCTTGAGGCCATGCCCGGCACATGTCAGCAGCTGGCACATACAGAGGGAGTCCGGTGACTGCAGACTCAGGAAGAACACCCATGTCCACCTCCCAGCTCCACTGAGAGCTGCCTCGGTCTCCTCCCCTGCAGAACGGCGATGGCCAGGACCCTCCCACCCCCAAACGGGCACACACAGGGCCCAGCATCATCATCGCTGTGGCCGGAGAAGACCCGTCCCCAGGCAGTGCTGGGGGCCGCCCCGCCAACAGGAGGCTCTGCCTGAGACCCCGCATGACAGCTCCATCACGCCCCACTCCTCCACCCACCGAGGTCTGTGCCAGGGCCTCTGGGGTTTGACATCAGCAGTCTCAGGTGGGCACATTTTAATGATGTGTCTGCCCCACTCCCGTTGTCCGCCACCTTCCTACCTGGAGAGCCCTGAAGCCCAGAAGGCCAGGGTCTCTCCCTGACACCCCCTTCCAACCCGCAAAGAGCTGGGACATGCGCGGAGGCCACCGTCTGCGGGGGGAACAAGGGGCTCAGTGTGCGGCCTCCCGGCCAGACCCAGATATTTTAACAACTGCTTTGTGTATTCCTGAGGCGTGATTCCTGAGCAGGGAGGAAAAACAAGCTTGGCCTCTGCCCCGAGGAGGAAAAACAGACGACCCAGGACAGGCTGTGGGCAGGGGCGATGGCCTCCGCAGGGCCCGAGGCTGCGGCAGACGCCAGAAACAGGCCCAGGCGGCCTGGCACACGGGAACCACGGGCACCGACACCCCTGCCAAGGGCCTCTCCATCCAGGGCTGCAGGCGGCCAGGACTAAGAACCAGTGAGTGGAGAAGATCCCTGAAGTTGGCTTTGAAAAGGGACAGAGGACCCCAACAGCAGCGAGGTCCCAGTCTCGTTATGGCCCCAAGGCCCTGCCTCGGGATCTGCTCCCACCCTGCCCCCAGACTCCCTGTCCCACCACCTTTCCATACCCAGTCACACTGTTTGCAAATCTGGTCACATTGTTTTCACTGCCTGGAAGGCTGGTTCCCCAACACCAGCTATGTCACCTCTTCAGGGAAGCCTCCCTGATGATCCCCCCCCCCCAAGGCCAGACAGGGGTCTTCCTTGTCTCCAGGCCTCCTGAAGTCAAGACTCCTATCTCATTGCGTTTTAACTACCTGTTTCCATGTCTGTCTCCCTTTCCGGTTACCCCAGGCACGGGAACAGTCAACGTTTGATGACTGACTCAGAGACTGCCTGAACACAAAAAGACCCTCAGGCACCAAAGTAAGAATCCTTTTCTCCTCTGAGCCTCCCCTCAGGCCTGTGACCTATCAGCAGTCTGCAGGAAAGGCTGGGTTGAGGACAGGATTAGCCTCTTAGATAAGAAGTGCAGTAATCAACTTGTAATGTCTGCCACGGGAGGAGTAGAAATCAGCCACTTAGCCATGTGTGATGTCAGCTGTCCGCAGTGTTTCCAGCCTTGCGTGAGAACATATCCTTCCCTTGCACTGTAAACTCCTGGAGAGCAAAAGGCTTGCAGTGCCGTGCTTAGCACTGAAGTGTGCACACTTGAACGGAGGACCTGCCGGAGGACCTAGGCACAACCATTTTCAAGATAAATGAGAAAAATGAGTGCTTAGCCCTTAAAAGGCACTTTCTGAGCCATGACACACTCAAAGGGGCTATCTTCTCCTTGTGAACTGCAGATTGAGGGGGTGGTATTTGGGGTCACGGACATGGTGCAGGTGTTCTTTTCACGCCTTTCCAATCAGGACCCAAACAGCCAGGATGGAGGGCTGTTTGCAGACCCAGGATGGATCTCGCCTCTTCAAACACCGTGACGTGAAGTCACAAAGGCTTTTCTGAGAAAGGCTGGGCCATCTCAAGACCCCGCATGGTGGGTGGTAGTTCTGGCCTGGCTGCAGGTTAGCTTCTCGAGCCCCGCCCAGGTGGTGGGACAGTACGGTGTGACTCCTCCAGGCACACGGGACAATAAGGCTGCCTCCCAAGGGCCTCCCCAAGGCCCACACCATGTCTTCCCAGCCCCTCGGTCTTCTCTGGTGACCCAGAGTCCGGCACGGAGAAAGGCATCCAAAGGTCATCTCATCCAGCCCCCGGTTAACGCAGCCCCAGAGCAGCCCCTTGCAGAGGGGCTGTCACCAGCCCCCTACCCAGTTTATACAAACAGCAGCCAGCTGTTTGTTCACCACGTCACTGACCCCGGCCCAGATGGGCAGTGCAACTCTGGATAAGCATCCCCCACCTCTGGGCTCCATGCTCCATCTGGGAGATGGGCAGACTGGACCCCCCTGGGAGTACAGTGCCACGCCACAATTGGAGGGAACGCACAGGATCCAAGCCACCTGCAACCATGAAGCAGCAATCTCCAGGGCCTGAGGTCACCCTCTCCACGGGTGGTGCTGGGCTTGGGGTAAGGGCAGGGCAGGGCGGCTGCTCTGCCCGTCAAGGCTCCAGGGAGAACCGGGCCGGTGTGTGGCCCTGGCATCTCCTGGTTCGGTCTCCCGCCCTGACTTGTCTGGCTGGGGCCCTTCCCACCCCTCCCAGGCGATGCCTGCACCTCTCGCAGTGCCTGTGCCAGGCTCAGCCACTGGCTTTCCTCAGAGTCTGCCAGCAGCCAACAGGCAGCACTAGCCTGGCCAGCAGAACACCGCTGTTTCTTTGCAGAGAAGCCAGGGGGAGTGGCCTGCCTCCAGCAGGAATCTTCAGCTGAGGGGGGACAAGAGCACCCCAAGCTCACCCGCTAAGCTGCCCTAGCTAAGTCTCCATCCTGCCCCGTCCAGGCACTCCCCAGGCCCTGGTCTTCCACCTGCATACCCAGGAGTCCACATGCCCTCAGATGCCCTCCCAGCCTCCTGGCAGCCACACATCACAGCCCCAGCCCCGTGTCCGGGCTCTCTCGCCCACCCCAGCCCTGTGTGAGTCGGCTGCAACCTGGCACCCATGGAGGAGGCCAGGAGAGTTCCGACAGCTCCGTGACTCGAGACAAGCCAGAAAATCTTCACTGAGCTGGCATGGGTTCCCTGAGGGCCTACTGTGTACCAAACCTGAGGTGACATCCTTGCCCACAGAGGGAATAAAACACAGTACTGCCATCCCAGAACCCCCAGCCCAGGCATCAAGGGAAACAGACAGTGTCATGCAGAATAAGCCCCTTAACAGATACAGGCCAGGAGTATGGCGTGCTGGGTCTCGGCCAGCCTGAAGAAGTCAGGGAAGGCCTCCTGGAGGAAGGGCTAAGTGAGCATTTTCGGATGAAGAACAGGCAAGACTCGGTGGCTTATGCCTGTAACCCCAGGACTTTGGGAGGCCGGGGGGGGGTTGCTTGAGCCCAGGAGTTCAAGACCAGGCTGGACAACAGAGACCTTGCATCTATTAAAAATAAAAAATTAGCTGGTGTGGTGGCTCATACCATAGTCCCAGCTACTCAGAAGCCTGGCACACAGTCAGGGTCTAACAACCATGCAGTGAGAGACAGTGCTCTGAAATCATCCGTCCCTTGGATGTCCCTTGATGTCACGTCTACCAGAGGCTGCCACCTGGTATCCATTGTTTGACTGGCCCCAGAGAGCCTGATAGGAACCTGTAGCCCAGCTGGTGGCCCGTATCTTAGAAGATGCCAGTGAGATCTCACAGGCTCAACAAAAATCACCCAATCCCCTACCTGAAATTCTACCATTAGAGTCATTTCTGTGACTGTTGTTCGTTTTCAAGCACGGTCCATTAAAATGCCAACGGCCGTGGAATACCATCAGACCTTAAGCGGTTTTCATGTAAAAAGTGCCTTTCTCGAAGAGGGGCACAGTGTGGAGAGGGCTGGTGGGGGGAGGAGGGAGGGGATACGGTGCCACCCCCCCACTACCGGCTGTCTTTGGCTGCAACAGCAGAGCCACACCCTCCTGGTAAAAGGAACCCGTCTCTCGGCTGGTTCCTGCACTTCGGAGTTTCTTGGCAGGACACCGCAGGCAGAATTAAGCGCCTTTGTAGTGTGTGCGCGCTCTTGCCCCCTCTTCTTTCGATGACGCTCTCCAAGACACACTCAACCAGGCCCCTTTTGTTCCCGCGGCCTTTTGAAGGCTTCCGGAGAGGAAATGAGAACGCTCTTCAAAGCCCAATCCCCACGGAGCCCGCAAATCACCCTGCTGGTCCCTTCATGAGTCAGCGTGCTCTGTGGGCTTGGCTCTGGGCTCCCGACCAGGACCGTCCCTGGAGAGATGGTCCACGATGTTCCCAGCCGACCTGGGGGGCCGGGGGGCCACGGGACTTCCTCCTCCTAGGGTCCTCCAAACTGGTAAGAAGCTGTAGGGGGGGCGGGGGGACGCTTTGACAACAGGTCAGAAGACAGCCACCCACGGTCACGACTGCCAGCGATTCCTTGCCCCCATACCGCTGATGATTGTGAGGCTCTGTACCCCAACTTCAGGTCTGCACGGGGACCCCTGAGCCCGGGTCCCATGACGCTGCACGGTGGCCCCACGCCGAGTCCTTCCAATCCGCCGCCCACGGATGGGGACACAATCTTCCAGGGAGCCCACCAGGTACGGGCGCCTTGGAGAGGTCCCAGAGATCTCAGAGAGCCTGGGGCCACCCTTCCATCCTCCTCGGAATCCTCAAATTATCCCCAGAGGACATCTGGCAATGTCTGGAGACGTGTTTGATTGTCTTCAAATTGCACTACAGGCAGCACTACAGTGACCGAGACAGTCCCCGCCCTAGAGAATGATCCGGCCAGGTTGCCTGCGATGCCGAGGTTGAAAAACCCCGAAGCAAACTGTTCTAGACACCTCCTCATCCAGCCTTGCTTAGCTATCCCCCCAAGGATGGGGAATCTTACCCTCTCACGCCATAAAGAGACAGCATGGGGAAGTACTGGATTCCCAGCCTGGGCCCGCCTCCTGCTGCAAACTGCAGGGAGTGACTCAGCCTCCCCACACCTCCCTGCCTCTCCATGAAAAACGGAGCCCGTTCGTTGGTGTTCCAGGGCTGCTTCGCCTGAGTTCCCGCCTACAAAACACTCAACACAGCAGCCATCCACAGAAGGCACTTAGACCAAAAGAGACCTGCTCGGGGTGTGTGCTTTTGGAACACACCAGAGAACAGAACTCCAGCGATGCCGATGGCTGCTGGAAGTCCACCGGCCGAGTCCCCGGCCTGCCTCGACCAAGCAGTCCCGGAGAAGAAGAAACGTGTAAGATGTTCGCTGCAGGGTTAACTACCCTCATAAAACCCGGAGAGCAGCCCTCGTGTTTCACGGCGGGAAGTCGTTTTTAATAGACCGTGATCACTACCGAGGCAATGGGACAAGTGCCACAGCTATGCGAGGTCACTATCATGACTGCAACTCGGAAAGTGCACCATGGGTACGAGGGAGAGCAGCACACAAGGAAAAAACATCTTGTGCTCGGATGTGGGGGTTTGGGATATTGCTGGGTGTGCCGCAGGGCTCTCTAGTGGAAAGGTCATTCTGCTTTCTTCGTTAAAATGCTATTTATTGATAAACAGGGAATAACAAGAGAAACACAAACTGCGCTTTACATCTGACCACCGAGTAAGCGGTGCAGAAGAAATCTCAGAAAAAGGTGACCGTGTCCTCAGCCAGTCCCAAGGGGAGCATCCTGGGTCTCAGGAGGGGGAAGGCGCTGTTTCCTGTGCCCCTAATTTACCGTCACTGGACCACGCTCCTGACTTGGAAGTTTCCAACGCTGGGGGAGGTACTGGCTGTGAAAGTGGACGGAGGGCAGGTCCCCTGCAAGTACCACTGACTCCAGCAGGACACGAGAGGAAAATGTCTTCTACAGATTTCCAAAGGCTCAGCCTCACTCTTCTCGGGAGCCCCTGGCACCCACCTTCTCAGGGGCCAATTCCTCACCTTTCCCCCGGCTCCCTCACCAGCTCTCAGTGCTGGACAGTGAGGCGGGGGCAGGGCCTAGTCTCCGCCCAGCACTCCGCTCCTGTTTCCTCTTCTTCTCCCAACAGGCCCAGAAGTGGTGTAGCCAGTGTGTCCTCTCACAGACGAGGAAACCGGGCAAAGAAAGGTTTATGGCAAAGGCGTCGCGGGCGGAAAGAGATGTGTGAGCGGACACAATGATGCACCCAGGACTCAGGTACACTGGACAAAGCAGGGAGCCGGCTCCCAGCTCCAGGCCATCTGGGACGCCACAACGAGGACCCTGACACCCATAAGTGGAGCTGGGGCAGGGTCACCCCATAGCCTCCCGGCGCTGTAATGCAGCTCAGAAATAGGACCGGATCCCTCGAGAGCTTTTACAGGGCCTCACTGCGAGAGGGGAGAACCGCATCTCTAACACACGCATGCAAGGTTGGACAAGCTCCAGGCCGCCTGCAGCTCTGGGATCCAAGCTGGGACGGAAGTCAGAGGCAGAGGCAGGAGGGCGGAGTTGGAGCTGGTGCTGACCGTGTCCAGGGTGCAAAGCTGCAGCCAGGGAAACCGGGGGTAGGGGACAGAGACTCTCAGAACAAGCCACTCCATGGTGTCAATGGGTCTGGGGCAGCCCTGACCCCTCTGGCTCAGCCTCCAGCGGCTCAGGGGAAGAACCAGGAGAGAGCGTGTCCACCAGGACCTGGGTGCCGGCTTCTTATTGGCACCACTCCCCATTTGTTTCCAAAGTGCTCCGGTGGCCAGTTCCTAGCCACGATCCGGGCCCTGGGGATGGAAAGGGGACTCCCAACTCGCACCCACGCTTGGGGCACTCAGAGCAAGGCTGACAGCAAGCCAGCACTCGACACAGCGTGTGCCAAATTCTATGCTGGAGAGAAGCAAGGGGAGCTTCCTGGAGGCAGTGACACCTGATCCCAGGCTGCAGAATAAGTCCCAGTGAGCAGCACAGCAAGGTCTGGAGACAAGGCAAGAAGGTGCTGAGACATCCAGGTGACAGGGGACCTCCAGAGCCAACACGCTGAAGAACAGGGTGGGCAAGGCCCAGCCTAGGACTGGGATCAGACCCCAAGAGCATGAGTCGAGCCAGGAGTTTTATTCTGAAGGTGCAGCCATGGAAGGGTTTTGAGCAAAGCAGGGATACATTACAGGTGGAATTTATACCGCGAGGCTCTGCGTCGTGATACAAACGCTCCACTGCACTTTGCAAACTGTTTCCGAACCCTGGGGGAAGTATTTGGTGGCGAGGGTGAACGGAGGACAGGCCCACTGCGAGTATCACTGTCACGGTCACTCCCGTTGAAGGAAGCGCGAGGCCGTCTATACTCAAGAGTACGGAGGCTCACACCTCCCCCCAGAGCACGTGGAAGGGGCTCACCTGGGAAGGACCCTCGGGAAGGGCACTGGGTGCCTGGTCAAGGGCACGGCGTCCTCCCACTGGGAAGGGCGGGACAGCTTGGCCAGGGTCAGCGATGAGGCGCCCAGGCTCGGCGCTGCCCCTAACCGACAGGGCCTTGGCAGGAGGCGTAGCCCCTCCAAGCTGCAGCTCGCACGACGCTAGTTGACAGTGACATTATCCGTCCCACAGGACACGCACCACCAGGCCACAGGCCTCCCCACTAGTCACCCCTCCTCCCACACCCTCGGCCTCCTGGAAGCTCCTGCTGGGGAGGGGGGTGCGTGACACACCCCGCTCCGCTGGGAAACGCCCCCAGGTTCTGCCTGGGCTGGGCTGAGCTTTTCTCCCTGCCCCCACCCACCTTCATCCCCCTCCTTCTCCCTGCCGCTCCTGTCTTCCCCTCCCCTTCTCTTCCCCCGTCTGTCCGTCCCTCTCCCACCATCTCTCCCTGTCTCCATCTCTTTCTCTCTCTCTGTCCCCCCTGTCTGTTTCCGTCTCTCTCCCACTCTCTCCATCCATCTCTCTGCCTCTGTCTCTCTGTCTTACCCTCTCTCTCTCTCACCTTCTTCCTTCCCTCTCGTCCTCCTCTCCTTCCTCCCTTCACATCTGGCAATGATCCCTGCATGTCAGTGGAGACGGCTGTCTAGGCCCATCTATGCTCATCAGGAAGACAGAGCTGAAGACGGCCCAGCGCTCGGAGCGGGGCGAGACTCCCCAGCTGGCGCTCGGCAAGTAGCCCTTTTTGGTCTCGGCACGGCTGCCTCATCTGGATTCAAGGAGCCTGCGCCTTCCAGCTGCCTGAGGGGGCATCTGAGTGTGTGATGTGTGTGTGTGTGTGTGTGTGTGTGTGTGTGTGTGTGTGAGAGAGAGAGAGAGAGAGAGAGAGCGAGAGAGAGCGCGAGCGAGCGCGAGCGCCAGCCCACGTGCTGCCCTTCTGCGTGGCAACTGCAAAGCAAGGCCTGAGCAGCGGACGTCTTCCTGAGAACCGAGAGGCCCCAAACAAGGCACTTCCGTGCGGCGAAGAAACGAGCCGCTCTGCTGACTCCACATTCCTTCCCCGTGCAGTGATGTCGACGGGGCCACGACGGAACGCGCGTGTTGTTTTCACTCCGTTTGCCTCAACACGCACATGCCCGGGACACTCACATGCACACTCAAACATGAACTCACACGTCCATGACACTCACATGCACACATACACACACCCGTGACACACACCCATGCACTCGCGCACACACCCTGACACATGCACTCACACACATGCCCATGACAGACTCACACACCCATGACACACACTCAAACACACACCATGACACACACACACACACACCCATCGCATACATGCACTCAAATATGCACTCACACACATGCCCATGACACACTCACACACTCACACACAAGCCCATGACACTCATATGCACACTCACACACGTTCATGACATTCACACACACATGCACAAACACGTACTCACACATGACACTCACATGCACACTCACACACACACCCATGAAACACACACGCACAAACATACGCTCACCCATGACACACTCAAACACGCACTCACGCATACACATGCCTATGACCCTCATGTACACTCAAACATGCACTCTCACAAAACATCCGTGTCACTCACATGCTCAAACACGCACTCTCACACACACCCATGACTCTCACACACACACTAAAATACGCACCTGCCCACATACACACATGCACAACACTTACACACACATACCCATGACATGCTCAAACATGCGTACGCGCGCGCACACGCACACACACACACTCGCTTTCTGACACAGCAGACCAACACTTTCCCAGCTTTGGGGCAGAAAACAGCCTGGGGCAGCCGGTTCTGACTTAGAGAGGTGAGAAGCAAGGCTCAGGGGTTGGGCCACCTTGGAGTCTAACCCCAGCCCTGCCTTCTACCAGCTGTGTGCCCTTGGGCAAGCTACTTACCTTTGCTGTGCCTCCCTGTGAACCGTCAACTCGGTCAAGGACACGGCATGCCTAGCACAGAGAAAGCCCTCCATAACAGCAACCATTACGAGTGAACCACGAGCGTCTAAATCCTCTTGCTGGGCAGTGAGGGTGGCGGTCACATCAGACCCAGACCCTCTGGGCAAGGACTCTGACCTCCTGGACCCCGCTCCCGGCTGCTCCATCCCAGTTCCTTCTCCAAGTCCGGGATGTGGACCGTGTGGCACCTTTTCTCCCAAGCACCGCCAAGCTCAACGCCTGCAGCTTGCACGGCTGCCCTCGGGCCCGTTTAGCCAGAAACTGCCACAGGAGGTCCATCCCCCACTGCCCAGGCCCAGCCGGGGGCCCACACACAGTCTGGTGCAAGACCAATCGTCAGCAGGATTTCAGCAGTCCTAGCCTGACTTTTTTTCAAGGTCCCAGGCAATGGGACCAGCTGGCCCTTCCAGATGGGACCCCGAAAAAAAAGTCTCAACTCCCTGAGCCACAGTTTCCCGATCTGTAAGATGGAATGCCAGCAGTGACTTCACAGCCAGTGAGACGGCCCCTGTCTGTCAATGCTTCACACGAGCCGACGTGTAAGCACTCAGGCATGTGACGATGCTTGATAGAGCCGATCTTGGTTTTATGTCACTTGGGAAGGGAAGTGGAGTCCATGCCCTCCCCTGGTCCCTGAAAAGGCCACTCTGGGGTCTCAACCCAGATCCTCCACTTCCCATTTCACCCTGAAGCATGCGCCATCCCATCTGTCAGGCAAAGCTGGTGGCCCAAGCGCCCAAATCAAGCGTGGGTTGTGCCCTAGGTGACACCTCCCTCTAGTTCAGCCCAACACTTCCACCGCCGAAACCAGGGGCATCCTTTGCAAAAGGCCTGAGGCCAGGCCAGAGGCCCTGGGTTTGTGTGTGGATGGGTACCAGCTTCTCCAGCGCCTCTACTGGTGTGGAGGTCCTCTACGTCCTGCCCCCCTGGACAAGCCCCCTACCCCCCAAATCCCCACCAGACACAGGCGGACTTCACTGCATCTCACCCCACCAGCCACACCCAGAATCTGGAGCTGCTGCCTGCCTGTCCCTCAGGTGCCCAGAACCCAGAGCAGAACACCTGCCCTCACGGCTCTCATGGTCCGCCACAGAGCAGGCCAACATCACCGCCCTGGGAACCTGGCAGATGGCCCTCTGTGCTGCCTCATGGCGCTCTCTGGCTGTGGGGGCGCCGGAATCAGGACCCACGAGGGGAGAGGAGGGACACCGCGAGGCGCCAACCTGGAGTTCTGAGACACAGGGGAAGGGGCGGGCCAGGAAGCCCCGGGCTGCCAAAGAAACCAGCATCTTGCCGCACGGGGGGAGGCCAGGAGTGGAGACCAGAAGTGGAGGCCGGGCTGGCCCCAGCGGCCCTCAGCTTTCAGGACTGTCAGTTCAGGAGGCCGCAAGGCCTCAGGCAGGAAGCTCGCCCGTGGGGTGGCAGTAGCTCGGTTGACAGTGGACGCTTGGCCTCCACCTCCCCTCCTCCAAACAAAAGCAAGCTCTGTCCGTCACAGTCAACCCCACCTTCAGCACTGCCCCCCCAGCTGGGCCCCGCCCTTGGGTGCTGCTCACTCCCCAGGCTCCCAGCAGCTGGACCCCAGAGAGTCCCTGTCCTCCCACCCTGACCGCAACGGACCCCGCACCCCATCCAGGCTCAGATGCCACAAATCCACACCCCAGGGGCAAGGCCTCAAGGGCCAAGTCTCAGTCAGCAGGTACCCCAGCCACTCACGACGGCCCCCTCCAAAAGGCAATCCCTCAGAGATGATATCTGCCAAGACCCCAATTTTTTTTCTTTTTGAGTTGGAGTCTCACTCTGTCACCCAGATTGGAGAGCAGTGGCCGCTCCCGGTCACCGCAGCCTCAGTCCACTGGGCTCCGGCGATCCTTCCGCCTCTGCCTTCCATGCAGCTGGAACTACAGGCGCGCGCTACCACGCCCGGCTGATTTTTTGATTTATTGTAGAGATATGGTCTGGCCAAGCTGCCCAGGCGGGTCTCAAACCCACGGGCTCAGGCAATCCACTCACCTTGGCCTTCCAAAGCGCGGGATGACAGGCTGAGCCACCGAGCCCGGCTGACCCCCAAGTTTTACCGGCGGGCGCTCTGGTCTCCCCTGCCCTGCTCCTCCCTGGCTGAGCAGGTGCATGTGTCAGGTCTGTGTGTCCCGGGGAGAGCCTCAGACCCCAGCTACGAGGGGTGGACAGGGACTGCAGAGCAGGGGGGCTACCCAGCGGGACCCGCCGCCCACGTCCACACCAGGCCTGGGCAAAGGGGCTGGGGACCAAGTAGGATTCGTGCCACCGCAGCCCGCCCCTCATCTCATTCGGACACGCCTCACCCCCACACATGCGCACTGCGTCTCGCACGTGCACTCACAGGACCGCCCCTCCCGTCTGCACGGGCTCACGCCCACACCTTTACTCACATACAGGTACTCGTAAGCTCACCCAGCACTCACACATGCGTGGACGCTCACGATCACTCACACCCAGGCAGCCACACTCACCTAAAGACACATGCTTGTCCACGCTCCATTCACTCACCTGCTGGTTCATGCTCACACACACGTTCACAGGCTCACACATCCCGTCGCACACGCCCACGATGTCACAGGCTCACTCACGCACATTCACACACATGTACCCCCACCACGGACAGCACTGCCCCGCTGCCAGGCACCCAATTCCTCACCGTGGGAGGTGGTGGTGAGGGCCTGCTGGAGACAGGAGCTCCCAGCTGCGAGAGGAAGGAGTCTGCAGGCGGGCTCCCCACACCACGTCCTGGGCCCCTGCCCCACGCCACATGCAGGCTGGTCCAGAGGCAGGCCCCACCCGTTGGGCCCTTCCCATCCCCCAAGTCCCCACTCACCCTCTGGCCCCTCTGCAGAGAACGTCTGCCAGGACGTCTCCCCCCAGCTCAGCCCCGGGCCTCCACAGCCCCCACCTGGGCATTTCCTCTGGCCCGGACAGCCTCACCAGGGTGGGCTGGACTGAGGGCCAGAGTCCAGGGTCTTGGTGGACCCCTGTCTCCCACTCGCATGACCCCAGCTTCCACCCAAGGCTCACTGTGGTATCCCAACCCCACCAGAGCCCACTCCACCACGTCTAGGGTGCAGGTCCAAGGCTTAGGGAGGGCCAGGAGCCTGCCAGGAACCCAGAGGATAAATATCCACTCATTCCACCACCGAACACGCCAGGGCAAGCAGGCAGGCTAGGTCTCAACACACACCTGGAGCCTGACTCGGGACTATGCTTCCCAGAACCCACCGAGCCGCCCTTAGATGCTGACAGACTGGAAGGAGACAGGCTTGGAGTCCGGCAGAACTGGATTCCAAAGAGCTATGCAACCCAACCTCTCCGAGCCTCAGTTTCCCTCTCTAGACAGCAGGAATGACATGACCTGCGTCAGGCAGACGAAACGTGTCGAGACCCGGGGCCCAGCAGGTGCTCGATGCCACTGCCACCCCACATCCCGTCCCTCACCTGCCCAGGACCTGATGGGAGTGGCCCAGACTCGGCGCTTCCAGCCCTGGAAAGAGGGCATCGGTTCGGCCTCCGTCTCAGAGGGCTTGCTGGAGTCCTGCCTTGCTGTTGGGACGGTCCTAGCCCCACTGGGCCAAGCAAAGGGATTCGTCCCCGTCAAGATGAGAAGAAAAGGGAGGCCTGGGGCCACAGACTGCAGAAGGCAGAGGGAGAGGAGCCCAGGGGAGGGTCGGGTCTGTCAGCCCATGCCTGCCGTGCCCCTGGCCGCAGCCTGTGTCGGTGTTGCCTCATGCTCCCGAGGGAGGCACTGCTCTTCCTACCTCCTAGGTGAGGAGGCTGGGGCGGCCTGCCACGATCACCGGAATACCCAAGCCCGCAGGGTGCTCCAGGCCCCAGGCTCTCCAGCGCTTTGCTTTCCCATCTTAGAGAACTGGAGTTTTTCACCAGCCCAAGCCCTTAACTACGCCAGGGGGAGAGCGCCGGTGAGAACCCCGCGTGGCGCTCTGCAGAGACGCACTGGCAGATACTGCGGGCTCCCGTGACTCTCCGCGGGGTGTCTGGCCTATCACCGCGGGCAAGCATGACAACACCAGCGACTGCCTCTGGATGACAGACACCGCCGTGTGGCACAGGAGAGGTGAGGCGGTATAAAGAACACGAGTGGCACGAAGTATCATTATTAAATGTTGTCATTTTGGAAGAAAATTAATTAGCAGGCGCTGTAGCTGTCTTGTGTCTGCTTAAGCAGTATGCATCTCAATTAAAATTTAATTGCCACAGCTTCAATCACAGCAGGTTAACCGCCTTGAAGTGCTGAGTGGGCTCACAGCTACACAAAGCTTACATTAGCCTGGAGTGGAGGAGTTGTCACTGAAGGGGAGGTGACAGGCAGGGAAGTGGGTCCCAGCATCCCCGTGTCCCGGTGTCCTCCCATCCGGGCAAGGGGCAGCGTTTCCAGGTGTGGAGTTGGACACGGAGGATGGTTCCTTGACTGCCCACAAAGATCTGCTCTTGGAAAAGAGCTTTTAAGCTTGGCGTGAGTCTGGTGGGCTCTCATGGGAACCCAAGCGGTGGGCAAGGGGCCACATAACAGAATAGGATCTGGGGCGGAAATACCAGGAACAGCTGACTAGGTGCCATTTGCTGAGGAAGCAAAGGTCTAGGGTAAGGGCTGCCGATTCCCATGCCTACGGGTTCACACAGGAGAGTAGTCCAGGCCTGGGACCATAGGGAGTGGTGAGGACTGTGGCAAACTGGAGCACACGGGTCCTGTCCAAAACAGGCAGCCACGACTCCTCTCTGGCCATCTCTTCCCATGCAAGGAAGAGGACACAGTGTGCTAGACTCTCAAAAGAGTCCGGGATGGAGGTTCTGTTTCCATTTTCCTGAGTTTTAAAACACAGTGTAGGCCTAATGCATTTGCAGGCCACGGCCGGGCCATGGGTCATCAATTTTCTGCTTCTTGTCTAGGAATTTGTGCACATATGCTCAAAAAGGTATCATCTTAGAAAGTAGATGAGTGGTTGCCAAGAGCAACTGCTAATGAGTATGGGTTTCTTTTTGGGGAGATAAAAATGTTTAGACACTAGTAATAGGTGTTTATATAGTGGTAATGGTTACACAACCTTATCAATATTCTAAAAACCACTGAATGGTACACTTTTTAAAGGAACGCGTTCTATGGCTTGTGAACTATATCTCAATAAAGAAAAAAAGGGGAAAAAAGAGGTATGGTCTTTACCTCAAACGCACCCACCAGTTGCCAGATTTCTCCGCAAGGCATCTTCCATTTGTACCTTTCAGGGGGTGAACTGGGGGCCCAGGACAGGCCGGCTCTGGATGGTGATCAGGACAGACAGCAGGGTGGCAGTGTCCATGCTGCCTGTAATGCCCTCCCAGATCACCAGACCACATCAGGGAGCCCGTTCCTCACCTCATAGTAAGGATGATTGTAAGGAGGGGTAGTGGGTGATGGGAAGAAGGGCAGAGAGGAGGGGAAGGGAGGGCTGGGGGGGAGGGAAGGAGGAGAAGGTGGGGGAGGCAGCCAGAAGGGAAGGAAGGTGAGGGCCCTCTGGCCAGCAGGTCCAGCAGCCCCAGCAAGCTCCTGACGGGCCTCCCACAGCATCCAAGCCCACCTCCCCTCCACGAAGGTGCCTTTGGCCTCACGGAGCTCATCATCCTTCCCGGCTTCAAGCCCCAAGACTGTGCCACCTGCCACCTGCGTCACAGTGCTCACGGTCCTGCACATGTGGTTCTGCTGACCCGGCTACGTCCCTACCCCTCCGCTGACTGGGGGGGGCTTCCTGAAGGCAGACACAGTGCCCGGGCGCACAGCGGATGAGCCGTGTCTATCATCTCTCTTCAGCCCCAACCAAGGCCTGGCCTGGCACCGCCGGCAGCGGCAGACAGCAGCAGGGGCTGGCACAGCACCCGGAAGCAGGGGACGAGGGGCACACTAGTGTGCCAGGCTGAGCAGCGTGAATGAGGCACCCCCCACGCCGTTCCCATCCCTGCCCGAGTTGCCCAAGCTGCCACCGCGGGTGGCAGGATGCCACACATCATGCCCACTCAGGCGACAGGGCTTGCCTTTTCTCTTTCAGAAAAGCAGCGTCAGGACTCAGTCTCCACCGGGGGCACCGATATCCTCACCCGTCCTGGCGCTGCAGGCCTGCACTCTGAGACCAGCTCTCCCTCCACTTCTCCCCAAAAGTACCTTAGAAAATTTGACGCAGGCCTTAACTACGTCCCTGCTCCAACCCACGTGTTCTATCTACTCCACAGAGAAAACTCAGAAGCTGTCACCCACAGAGTCGTTTGGCACAGCAAAACACATACAGTCAAAATAGTGAAGACAAAACCAAGTGGCCCTAAGTGAAAGGCCGGTCAAGTAACGACAGCATTCCAAATGATGGGATGTTAGTCGTTGAAAATGCTATTTACAGATTGATATCATAACACAGGAAGGGCTATGTTAAAGCATCAAGTAAGAAACCCAGGACACAGAGCTGCAAAGGCAGGCGGCGTCCTCGGCCATGGTCCTCGGCCCTGGGACCAAAGGGACTATCACCAGTGTTGCTGCAGAAGAAGAGCCTGCTTCATTTATACTTTCCGGAACTTTCCAATTATTATCTTGAGCATGGATTGTGTATACGTTTTAAAAATACACTCTAAAACATTTGTCCACGGCAGAAGATTCTACCTCCTCTCCCCAGCAAGTGCCAAGCATCAGGCTCCAGGAGCTGGGAGCTTCGGAGCCCAGTTCCAGGACTAGGGGGCTCCTTCCTACAGCTCTGCCTGGAGTGGGCCAGCCTGGGCACTCGGAATTAACTGTTTCCAGTAACACATTTGCTCTGCCATGGACGGAGTGCTCCCTGGTGCTGGGCCCCACACCAGGCCCTGCAGAGAGCAAAACGAATGTGCCTGTGACCTCTGAAGGGTGTGCTGAGCACATGTGAAAACGAAGGAGACCAGTAACGACTGGGGAAGGGAGTCCTCGGGGGTCCCCTAAGAATGGGAACGGCATCCTGTCCTAAGGTGTGCACAGGGCCAGCACTGCTAACCCCCTCCTGGTCCAGGGCAGACGCAGCTCATCAATCACAGCACTTTTCCCAGCAGTCCCACTAGGGTTGCACTACTCTTCCAGAGCGCACGGCTTCCAACAGCACCTGTCCTGTCTCCATAGGAGAGGTCAAGAGTCTCTGGGAAAGGGAAAGCCCCCTTAGAATGGCAAGACTCTCTGTGGGAAGGAGGGACTCTTGGAAACCAGCCAGGCCCTCTGGTCGTTTGACAGATGTGGAAGCCGAGACTCAGAAGCACGAAGCCGTCCGCCAAGGTCCGCCAAGGTCACAGAGCCGGTGAGGGGCGAGAGAAGCATCACCCCACCCCCGCAGCTCTAGTTCCTCAGGCCCAGTGAATGCTGAGCCCAGGCGGCAGCACCAAACACCTGCCAACGGACACGGGGATGGGCACTGCCTTGAGTGTCTGTGCACTCAAACCTCCACACATTCGCACACACTTAAAACCCTGGGCTGTGCGGCCACCACCCATGATGCCAGTCGGTCTTCTCATGCAGAGTGCACTCAGAGTGGCCTGACACCCTGCAAAGCCCATCGGTGGTCTCCAGGGCAGGATGGACGGCTGCCCTTTCAATGTCACTCCGGTGGACTTGCCGAAAGACTCTGATGGGCAAAATGAGGTTTCCTGGCGGATCTCAGCCAGGGCAAGTGGGACGGAGATGGACGCCACAGCCAGGCTCCGGACTGTGGCTCAGCAGGTGACAGGCAGGGCGTGGACAGGTGTGACAGACACGGAGAGGAGGTCCCTTCCACCGAATCTAGCAGCCTGGTGGGTAGGTAGAGTCAGCACTGACAGCTGAGTCCCAACAATGATCATTATACGAGAACGCCCACCAGGCACCGGGCACCGCCGAGCACTCCCCACTGGAGACCTTCCCAGAGCCACACGACACCCTGTGGGCTACCAGCCCACGTTCGAGACGGGGAACTGAGGACCCCAAGTTTTACCGCCTTGCCTAAGACCACAGAGGAGGAGGGGCAGGCCAGAAACCACACTCAGGCCCACCGGGAAGCAGGTAGCGTGTTCCTCCAGCACTCGCTCTCCAAATCCCACTGCAGAGCACCTTCCCTGCCGTCTCCCAGTCACCCAGTGACAGCTCCTGAGTGCCTGGAAACCGCACCAGGCACCCAGCCAGGACACAAAGACAATGGCGACTCCATCTCAGAGGGTCGCTGGCCCAGCTGAGGAGTGGACAGGTAAACCATCATCAGTCCTGGAGCTGGACCCAAAGGGAGCCGGGGACCCTCAGTGGGGCGTGGAAGGAGGGAAGACCAGGACAGAGGAGGCATTCCCACGAGACTTGGAGAAGAGGCGAGGGCTGGACAGCAGGGGGCTGAGACCTGGGCACAAGGGCTGGGAAAACAGCCATCAGGGAGCACAGAGGATGGTCTGGAGCGGGGCTGGGAATATGGAAGTTGAGGTTCGGGGAACTTCACGTGGGACCACCGAGTTGTACAACTGTTCCATCTGATTCTGGCCCCAGAGTACAGGGTTAGTGGCACCTGGAGGCCACCAGGGCCTGCCCTGAGGAAGTGAATGCCGGTTTCCTTCCAGTCAGCATGGGCTGGGCAGCTCCCTCCCCCTGCAGGGCCACAGTGAGGGGGCAGGAGGCTGCAGGCACCCACTGTCAGACAGGACCTGCCCAGTCATGTGGCCTGCTAGATGCTGTGCCCGCACATGCACACGCACACGCGCGCGCACACATACACACACACACACACACACACACACACACACACACACACACACACACAGTTTGTGCACTCAAACTTACACACACTTTAACCCACTCAAAACCCACACACATTCAGAGACACACTTTCCCAACACACGCACAGCTCGAAATGTTTCACATACAAATTCACACACACACACAGGCAGCAGCAACATAGACACACTGCTGCATTCACATATGCACATAGTCACACCCAAACACACACTCACACAGCAGCACGGCATGTGTGCTCATGCCCCCCCATGCATACACACACACACACACACACACACACACACACACACACACACACACACAGGAGAGCACTGCAGGGTGAGTCCCTGCCTTGCCTGTGTAACTCAGGGAGATTATTTCCCAGAGGGCCAGCTCCAGAGCTCAGCATCCACAAGGTTTCCACTTGCCCACACAGCAGCAGGACCTAGTGTAAAAACCCTCACTGTCACCCGGGAGGCGAATGGATGATTCCCCAGCAGCTGGGAGGCCTGAGCCAGGTCTCCAGGGCCTGGAGGGGGTCTCTGTTCAGAGACAACTTCCAGAAGAAAAGCGGATACATGCACAGGGCACTGAGGTTCAGGGACGGCCGCAGCCCCCAGGCACCCACAGAGCCCTTGGGATCTTCCACCCTGCAACAGAGAACATGCCAGACTTGGGCAGCACTGGCCGCCTGGCACTGGCCACGAGCTCACCGGGAAGCAAGTGGCCGGCTTGCTGTAGCCACTCCTGTTTGCCTCCGTCCTCCCATCCACGGCTCTGTCCCTTCCTTCAATCGACACTGGTCACAGGTGCTAGTGCCAGGCACCAAGAGGGGTGCCAAGCAGAGGCGCCAGAATCAGAGAGGGTTCTGGAGACAGGCTGTGGACTTTGGGAGGAAGGAGCTACTTCCTGTCAGAGATTGTCACACTGTTGGAGCATTTTCCAATGAGAACCTTACGTCTCCTTATCACAGGGAAGCCACAGGGATAAGGCCTGGCCAGCCCGGAGAAAGCCTTCGAAATTCTTGGTAGAATGAACAAATAGCCAAAAGAATGGGGATGCCCGCTCAGCCCCCAGGCACACCACACCAAATGTGCCTGGCCCACCTTTCCAGAGAGTCCATGCCTGGACCAGGCCTGCCCTACTTTGGGCGAGGGTGGGTGGGCCAGGACCGACCCAGGCCCTGGCATCCTGCAAGCGTCCACAGGCCTGAGCAGCAGCGCCCTGCCCGTGCAAGGCATGAGCCCATTCAGCCAAGGGCGGTCAGGGAGGAAGGTGGACAGATCTGCCCACCCTCCGATCCTCCAACCAGTAATGAGCAGGGATGCTGGGTGTTCCTTGTGCCTCCCCTGAGGGCCGCGGCCACTCACAGGATGGACCCTAGGCCCACACATGGTGCAAGCAGCCACTGTTACCTTCATGATGAGGACCTCTATTCCACAAGCAGGGAAACAGAGGCACAGGGTGGCAGTGCTCAGGTCACTCCGCTGAGCGGTCCAGGTCAGCCCCACCCCAAAGGTGGTGGAGAACGGCCCTCATCATCCAATGAGTCACCGTGCGGACGGAGCCCCTCATGCTCACAGAAGCTGCCTGGAAGCGGCTTTTGCGGTCTCTGTGCCCCTGCAGCCTGCAGGCCAGCTGGACTGAAAATGTCCTCTCACCTGCAGTGAAACCTGCCCAACTGCAGCACCCTCATTTCCACGGTGAACAGGACGGCAAAGCAGGGGGTCTTGCCTGGAATCCCGGCTCAGAGGCCACGCCTCCTCTGTGCCTTAGTGTCTTCTGTGAAATGAGGAAGCATCTGCTCACCACACAGGGAAGCCGAGAGGAGGTGATGGAACGAACCCAGAAGCACTGAGCACAGAGCTGGGCACCGTCAGTGCTTGGCAGCTCAGCCCCCTCTGATCACCACTGCTGGCGGCAACATGGCTATTCCACCACCAGAAATGCTGCAGTGTTTAGTAAAAAATGTGCCAGACACATGGTTCAGACAGGAGTAAAAAGAGTTTGGGGAGGAAGAGCCTTGGGTGGATTTGAGGTTCCAAGAGTGTCAGAATAGATGCAAACTGGCCCCTAAGGAGATCGGCAGCACGGATTGCGGACAATGGCGACAGTGGTGGCAGTATCACCAGTCGAATCACAGCCACCGGGCATGGAGTCCCCTGCTGTGCCTGACACAAGCCCAGCACTTACTATATACTACCTCCCCCACCCCTCAACGCCCACGTGAAGTGGCCCTTTTCCGGATAAAGACAACGGGTACAGAGAGGCAAAGACCTCGCCGAGTGTCACACAGTTGGCTCGCTGGACAGGAACACCGGGCGGAAGGCGAGAGCCTAGGTTGGGCACCTCGGCAGGGAAGAAGGACTGGCCGTGGAGGCTGGGCAGAGGGGTTATAGCCTATCATGCTGGAGACCGGGAAGAAGGTGGGGGGAAGCCCCCGCTGCTCCCGTACCCCCATGCCAATTTGGCGGTTGTATTAAAAAGTTTCTTTTCAATTACCTCTTTCTCGAAAATCACTAATCGCACGCTGATGGAGATGCGACTTAATTTCCCAGTTGGCCTGGAAAGGAGGAGACCCATAATTGTCTGACCCTCTCCGCAGGGGGGCTGGCTCCTTGGAGGCCAAGTGTGAATAAGAACAGCCCCACTGAACGTGCTGTGCCCCAGGAACCAGACGGCAGCCCGCACCCTGCGCCCTGCATCCCGCTCAGCGCACCCAAGGAGCAGGCCTCTCGCTCCGGTCTACGCTTGGAAGAGCGCGGGTGCTGGCAGCCACCTCCTCAGAGCCCCTCCCAGCCATGGAAGCAGCTTCCTTGGGGCCCCAGGCCCCTGCCTTGGAGGCAGACAGGCGAGAACACCTTTCAGGGGAGAGGAAAAGGAGCATCAGCCTTGAGGGCCTGCTGTGTGTCTGTCTGTGTCGGTGCCTCCAAGCAGTTTTGCATCTCAAACTCACAAAGCCCCAGGAGAAAGACACAACTGCACCACCCACCCGGTGAGGGGACCGAGAGCCAGGTGCCTAGATTCCTACCGGTGCGGCCTTGGTCTGACCCTGGAGGTTGTGTCTGCTCCACAGCAAATTCCCTGAGGACAGCCTCTGGCACTAGCCTCAGGAGTTTCCCCTGGAACTCTCTGGAATGTATTCATAAAATAATCAAATGATGATGGCCACTGGTTTCTTTAGCCACAAGTCTGTCATGGCACGCTATCTCAGTGACTCCTAAAAATCACCCTGCAGGCTGGGCTTGGTGGCTCAGCCTGTAATCCCAGCCTTTGGGAGGCTGAGGTGAGTGGATTGCCTGAGCCCGTGGGTTCGAGACCTGCCTGGGCAACCTGGCCAGACCTCATCTCTACAACAAATCAAAAAAAAATTAGCCGGGCATGGTAGCGTGCGCCTGCAGTTCCAGCTACTGGGAAGGCTGAGGCAGAAGGATCGCCGGAGCCCAGCAGGTCGAGGCTGCGGTGGCCGGGAGCGGTCACTGCACTCCAGTCTGGGCGACAGAGTGAGACTCCGACTCAAAAAATAAAAAAAATCACCCTGCAGGTACGCACCATTATATCCCCATTTGACAGATGCAGAAACTGAGGCATCTTAAACAGCAGAGCCAGGACGCCACCAGGTCAGCCCAAGCATAGAGTGGGCACTCTTCCATCATCCCACAACCCCCTGCTTCCTCCCACTTGCGGTGAACCCAGAACCTCAGGCTGCAGGGAGAGGGCCTTTCCCTCCTGGTGCTGAGGCGCGGTCCCTCCACACCTTCCTACCTCGGGACTCCCCCCAGATCCCCTCCAGACTGGCCAGGAGGGTCTTCTGGGGACCACTTTCCCTCCCTAGGAGAGGGATCTGGGCTCGCAGGACGCGGGGCACCAGGCCCTCTGCATCCGGCGGGTGAGGCCACGTCACACAGCCTGCGGGGGCGGGCTGGCTGCTCCTCACGCTGCCTGGGGGCAGGAAGTGACCCGCCGCCTGCAGGGCTTCCTGGAGAGACCGATGTGTCCAGACTGAGGCGCCACAGCTGGACCCAAGGCTTCGAGGTCAGGGAGGGTCAGCCGGCTCCAGACGCGCGGAAGAACAGCAGGAATAACTCACCCCAGCACCACGGCCCTGCCAGCGTGACCCCTGGACCCTCCCGCCGTGATGTCAGCCACACGATCCAGCCACGCGAGAGGGACGGGAGACACGGCACCCCGAGACTGCCCACAGAGGGACTTTTGTTTGGGAAACAGGCGTTGCTATCACTGTGACAAATGCTGTCTGGATCCCAGAGGAGTGTTTTTCCTCCGCTTTTTAAATTCCAAGTTCTCTCTCCACAACGGCATCTCCTGGCTCGGTGGCGGAGCCAGGGTCTGTCAAGAGGAAATCAAGTGGCGGGTTTCAAACACTCAAGGAGACAGCGGCCTCAAGCCACCTGGTGCGCTCCCCCACCCGACTTCAGTGGAGATAGGGCTTTGCTGGGCTAACAGGCCCCTCAAGCCCGGCAGGACCGTGTGTCTCCCCGGAGGCCCTTTCCCCAGACACGTGCTAGTGGGCCCTGACGGAGGGAGGGAGGTGGCTTCCAAGTTGTCTCTGGCATACAAGCAGGGGAAGGCACACCCCGTGCCCATCCTAGGAGGGCAGCACGCACTACGGGCACTCCCAGCCCTGGCCCGGGCACAGACCAGCCCAGGGCCCAACCGGCAAGGGCACAAGGCCAGCAAACCCTACCTCAGGGTCTCCCGTTTCCTTCCCCCCACCCAACGCCAGGCCGCACCTCCACCTCCTGTCCCCTCTTCTGCCTCGGCCCCCTGCCCCTGCTGCTGTGTTTGGCTCCTCTGGTTGGACCGCTGACACTCCCTTCAGCGACTCTCGTTCATCTGGGTACTGGCCTCGTGCACAGGCATGAAGAGGCCAACACTAAGGTCTGTGTGGGCCGTGCGGCTCAGGGAGGCTCGTCCCCAGACAGGCAGGGAAGGGGACAGGTGGTCCTGCGTTCTCCAAGTGGCGTCCAGGGAGCTTTAGGACGTGAATGAGGTAGGCCCTGAAGGCCCATGGGAAAGGCCCGGGGTCCCAGACTGGGTGTTTGGAGAGAGGGTGGGGCCAGCAGAGAGGAGCCTCAGCCCCGGGGCAGGGGGATTCAGGGAATCCTGTAGAAGGGAAGAAGGAAGGGCGGGAGTCCCCCAGTACCGGCAAGCAAGGTGGGGCTCACCAAACCCGGATGGGGAACAAGAACCACCACATCTGCGTCTACAAGGCACTTGCCACATGCATGAAATGTGAACGAATGAACAAAATGTCAGAGCTCTGCCTTCTTCTGTCTTCTAGAAGGCAGAGCTAACCCCAAAACACTAGCGCTCACTCAGAAGCCTTGTATTAGAGAAGCACCTGAACACTCTCAGAAGCAGCAGCCTCCCTCTCCCAGTCAGATGTTCCACATTATGGGAAAAGCTGGCCAGACCTGACAAGAGTGCATTCGGTGCAGGACTTCTCAGAGCCTTCAAAACAGTAACACGCGCTTTTAAGACCAGGAAAACCACTGTGCTCCTCCCAAGCTCACATGGGCCCTTTCTGCCTGCAGCAGCTCGGGCAGAGCGGAGCTGTCAACAGCAAACTCTGGGCAGCCCCGGTCCCTCACGCGACACACGGCACCCTCACCCTAAGGACGCTGAGCCGGGCTCACCTGCAGTCTGGGGTCTGCCCGACGCCCGGCTGTGACCCAGCCCCTCACGCCCACTCAGATGGAGCGCACGTGATTGACAGTGGCATGAGGAACAGGCGAACCTGGGAGCAATCCATGCCTTAAAAAAATTCAAGCATTCACAGAAACACCTGTCGTGTACCCAGAGCTGTTAGCAGACTGCTGGAGACACACCTCTCGAGAGAGTCGAGAAGCCGGAGCCCAGAACCCTGCTCCAGCTTGGGAGGCCAATCCTGGGTCTCTCTACTGGGGCCTCTCCCCATCCCTACGACACCCCTCCCCAGCTTGTCCTCCCATAGCATCACAAAGGTGTCCACCACCCAAAGGCACTGCAGGAGTCCAGCGGTGCCGCCCGTCCGCCAGTCAGTTCTGGCGCTTTGTCTGCTGTTCTCTGTGCCCAGCGCCATCGGGCAGGGGACGGCCTCTTCCCTGGAGCCCGGCAGACATGTCCAGGTGACAATGCAGGAGACCCCAGGAGGCTTCTGCCCAGCACACACGGCCTGAGGGACACCGAGGGCCCACACCACGAGTGTGGCCCTCCCGGGGACCCAGTGGGAAAATCCTCAGAGGGCAACGTCCCCACAGGGCTACGCGATCATCTCGACCGACAGAGACTGGCTTCGTGAGGCCCTGGTCCGCCGGCCGACTTGGGAAAGCACAGAAGGCCCGCTTGCTGACCCAACTCACCCCTAGGATGGAAGCTGCCCAGAAACCTTTGCAGAGGACTCTGGGTTCTGGCCCCAACTTGTCTTTCACAGCCCTGCCCCCACAGACACTTTCCCGACAGGTGAATTCACGCTCCGCGCCTTCAGTAAAGGCAGTCTGGAAAGCTCACTGCTTGGGTGGGGGGAGATGACACATGACAGCCGACAGGGCTTGGCTTCTTGTCACTCTGCCCCGGCGGCTGTGATCAGAAGGCAGTCTCCTCTGTCTGCCAGGGAATGGGTGGGCGAACCCGCAGCACAGTGGGGGGGCGGTTCTGAGCAGGCCTTTGGAGAGCTTTCCCGAAGGGCCAGACGGCAGCGCGCCTCCTGGAGCACCCACCAGTCACCTGGCCTTGGCTGTCACTGAGCCTGCTGCTCAGGACAAGCCCGTCCACAGTCACAAATCAGATTCTTGGCAAGAATCTGATTTCATACACCTCCTTTTATACACCCCCCAACTGACAATGATCTGATTAAGTGTCTGTCCTGGGGCAGAGGGGTGCACAAGAGAGGGCGTGGCCAACGGGGCCTGTGGTGGGGGCGGGGAGGCTACATGCAGGGAACCCCAGACTAGTCCGTCGGAGCACAGGTTGACAGCAGGGCACAGTGGAAGACGAGGTCAAAGAAGGGGTCACAGCCAGCCTCCCAAGATGGCACGCCAGTTTCCAGGATCTCACAGGGCTTTGCCCACGCGGTCACCCATCTGGAATGTGTCAAGGAGGCTTTTTGGCCTCAGATCCCTCTAGCCCCAAAGCTCCACAACCCTCAGCTTCTGTGGAACCACGGGCCCTCGGGGTATGCCCTTGGCCCCACGCCTTCACAAATGGTGAGAAGCCAGCACCCAAAGAAGAGCCATCCTGCTTCTCAGCAGACCTTGCTGCTACGGAGAGACAAAGCAAAGACAGAGCCAGGGACCTGGGATTGGTGCTGAGCCTACCACTAGCTGCGGGCCCTCAACAGCTCTTGGGGAAGCCTGTGTCCAACTCAGGGTAACTCCCTGCGTCACCTCCAGCAGAGCAGAGCCCTCCCCCTTGACGCCTGAGGGTCTGTTGATTTGTTCATCTTCCCTGCACCCCAGCCCTCAGCACTGGGGGCTCTGTGAGGGCAAGAACCGGGTCTTGTTCGTTGGCGTATCCCCAAAGCCCAGAACAATCCCAGCTCCCAGTGGTGCTCAGTAAATGTCCGCCGGCTGGATGGATGGATGGATGGATGGAAGGATGGCTGGGTGGTGGATGGGTAGGTGGATGGGCAGGTGGGTAATTGAATGAGTGGATGGATGGGTGGGTGAGTGTATGAGTGGACAGGCGGACGGGTGGACAGATGGGAGGCTGGGTGACTGGATAAGGAGAGAGAAGAAAAAAGGAAGAGAGGGAGGGTTAGAGACAGGTAGGAAGACAATGGCTGAGTCAGTCACAGATGAGAAGTCGTCACCCAACGCTGCAAGGAAGTGCTGGTATTGGGGTTGTGCCTTCCCGAGACCCTCATGGCATCCTTCACCTGTTCCCTTCTCATGACTCTCCTCGTGCTGTCTTGGCCCCTCAGACCAGCCAGCCTGTGTGCAAACCCCAGCTGACACCCTTGCAGCTGTGTGGCCTCGAGTGGCTTCCTTAAGGACGAGGCAGCTCCGCTACTTCACGGCTTCCACAGGCCCCCAGAGGGAACCACTGTACAGGGAGTGGCTGAGACCACTCTGTGAGCAATGCAGGCAAAGCCCCCGTACGCACTGTGCCCCTTGCAAAGGCCAGCCTGGGGTGAACCCATCTGCCAGGCCAGAGCCCCCTAGCCCAGAGACCGCCCCTAGAGACCAGGACTGCCACCAGTTTGGGCTCCTCGGTCTCACAGAGCAGTACACGGCACCAGAAGGGGACGGCTCTGTGGGTGCCTCAGATTACCCGAATCTCACCATCAGCTGGGCTGAAGAAAAAGGGCCCAGAGAATGATCGGCTCTGCTGTTTTGCCCGATGACTAATTTGCCCCGGCAGAAGGGAAACAGCCCTCTCTGGAGCTGCTCTCGCGGGCTGAGGGCCAGGTGCAGAATCTCCCCCCAGCAGTCACTCCTTCCCCTCCTTGTCCCAAGCCACCACCAAGAAAGCTGTCCTCTGTGCCGGGACAACACAGAGCCCTGGGGAGGGAAGGGCCTGGCATCCTGGAACGGCAGAAAGCTGCCCCTGTCCCCACCCGGTTTAGACTGCAGGCAGGAGGCTGGAGGAGCAAAGGACACAACCGGCTGGGGACTAGAGGGAGGCAGAGGGGGCTGCTCTCCTGGACTGGATCCAAGTGCTCCCCGGGACACCCCAAGCCCTCCACCTCTGCGCGCGCGCACGCGCACACGCACACGCGCGCACACACACACACACACACACACACACACACACACACACACGGCTCCAGCTGCAACTCCCTCCACCTGCACCAGCTAGAGCCAATCTGGGCGGGTGAGGGAGAGCCAAGAGGGTGGCAGTCGTCCTCGGGTTGGGCAGGGCTTGGCCATGAGGACACTGGGTCTCACCTCCCAGGTTCTGGGAGGCCGACAGGCCCGAGGGTGCTTTCCCAGTTCTTCCATCCACTCACCGCTGCTTGTGTCCCCACCTGGCCTCTATGTCCCCACCCGTGGGTCAGTTCCCAAAGTTTCCCCACCTAGCCGGGACTCCAGCCTAAATGAAGCCGGTGGAGTCTGGTAAACAAGGTGCCCTTCCTCTCTGGCCACCTGCCTTTCTCCTGCCACCTCATTCTCCATTATTTTGAAAACCAGTGAAACAGGACCAAGACCCACACCAGCTGTAGATGAGAAGGAACGTCTGGCCACAGCATTCAGAGCAGCCAACCCAAGGTGTGGCCCAGGCCAGCCGCTCCCTGCCTTCCCGCCTGGCCTTCCCAGGGCAGGATGAGGCCGCCCAGTGGGATTGCGCAAGAGGGCATTCAGGGCCAGCAGAACCTTCCGGGCCGGGCTCAGAGGAGAAAAGCATGTCTAACAAGAGGAATCAGAAGGCAGCATTCCACAAGGACCTGGAAACATTGTGACAGTTTTGTTCTGATTTTTGCAAGGAGGCAGACACGGAACCTTGGGGCCTGGGAACAGAGCAAAGAGAGACAGGGGTGAGGTCGGAGAAACTGAAAAAAATTGCCCGCCGTGGTCCCAGAGCTGATAGAGGCTCAGCGGCCCCGACAGCGGGCCGGGCCAGGTGGGGAGGCCTACAGGCATCCCTGGCCTGGGGCAAGCCACTAAGGAGCTCATGTGATGGTTAAAATGCTGTCACCTCCCAGAATTATCCGAAGTCACACCTCCTCACACAGGTGCCAGAAGGGAAGAGTCCCCCAAATCTTCTGACACAAGCTCCAGAAGTCACTCTAGGTCTGGGAAAGGGGGCTCCGCTCTGACACCCATTCCTGGGAAACTGCTAGTCCCCTCTGGTCCTGGGAAGGCTTGGACTTTCACTCATCCTCTCAAAGGCCCCAGACCTCCACAGAGCCCATACCAGGGCCACCCTCCAGCCTGGCATCCCGAGGAGGCCCCAGCTCCCAAGAGGCTTTCTTTGGAGCTGAGCTGGACCTGGAACGATCTAGCGCATCGTTTGACAAAAGCGGCAACAGAGGCCCAGGGAGGCCAGGGCCTCGCCCAAGGTGCAGGGTTAACCCTGCTCTTTGGAGCGCCTGGGGGGGGGAAATGCTTTGGGACAACCCTAGACCACAGGGGCAGCCCCAGGGACTGAGCCCCCTCGCCCTCCGCCATCCGGGGGCTCTGACGATCTCTCACTGCAGGCTAGACTGTCCAGCTGTGATACTGTAAAACGTGTATTTGGTCTTTCCGGGTATGCAACTCTAAAATCCTTGCACTCTTCCAAGTGATGTCTTCTTGTATGCTCATGAGTTGACTGGTGGTCGGCAGCCCCCGGGGGGCTTCAGGATGGGGCTGGTCACCAGAAAGACCAAGGCAGGATTAAAGGGCCGGTATTTTTAGCCCCACCCCCCAGCCTCCAAGGAAGGGAGATGGGCTGAAGGTTGAGTTGATCACCGATGGCCAATGATGTCATCAATCATGCCAATGTAATGAAGCCTCCATAGAACCCAAAAAGACAGGGTTCAGAGAGCTTCCAGCTAACGGAGTCTACAGAGATTCCCGGAGGGTGGTGTGCCCAGGGAAGGCACCGAAGCTCTGTGACCTTTGCCGCATACCTTGCCCTACTGTCTCTCCCTTGGTGGCATGCTTTATAATAAACCAACACATGTAAGGGCTTCTCAGATTCCAGCAAATTAACCGAACCAAAGGAGGGGGGCATGGGAACCCCCCTGTCTAGCCGGTCAGTCAGAAACACAGGTAAAGCAACCTGGGGCTTGCAACTGGCATCTGAAGTAGAGGGGCGCCAGTCTTGGAGACGGAGCCCTCACCTTGAGGGAGCTGATGCCATCTTCAGGCAGACAGCATCAGAACTGAACTAGAAGACACCCAGCCGGTGTGCCCTGCAGAGCTGACTGCCTGCTTGGTGTGTGGGGAAAAAGTCCCACAGGTTTGGGTACACACGCCTTCTGTGCTGATTGCTGAGAGTGTGGGAGAAACCAAGTCTGTTCTTTCCTGTTCTCTCAGACTTGCTCTGCTACCGCACTTATTGGCCGTTGGTCTCTCACGGCCGACCCCACCTGTGACAGAGACAAACCTGCCCATGAGGCGGGGGGGCAGGAGAGTCATGCAGGATGGGCACAGAAGGGGCCTGGCTGCAATCACTGTGCCCCTTTCTCCTGAGTGGAGGGAGAGCCGGCTGGACCTCAGCCTTGGGTGGATATGTGTGTCCCTGGCTGAGCCGTCACTGCCCTTCTGTGCCAAAAGAGGACTAGAGTGGCAGGTCTCTAGGGCCGGCTGGCCCTCCCCCTGCCCCTCCCACGGCTGGCCTGGCCTGGCCTTTCGACAGCCGCTTCCCTCTTCCCCACCCACGGTCCTCTCCCCACAGCAAGGAGGCCAGAGGCAGCTCTCCCAGCCTGCAGGAATGATTTACAGCCCCCTCCAGCCACCCCACCCATGGCCGCAGGCCCGGCAGACATTTTCCACCGCTGCAGCCACTCAGACGGTACAGGGAGCACAGGGTCTGGCCCACCCCGGCTTCCCCTCTCCTGCGCACAGGCGGGCCGGAGGCCCAGGCGGAGCATCTGTGCCTAGGCCCCAGCACTCATCACAGGGCCCCGGCAGGGGGAGGGAGTCCGGCTTCCCAGCCAGCGCCATTCGCGCCAGGCCCTTCCCACTTCCGCTTTCCGCCACCCTCCCCATGACAACATCTGAACAAGCCTTTGCTGGCAAGCCCCAGCACTCTGGGGTTTTCTGCCCTGACGCGGCTCCCACGCTCAGCTGTGCACACAGCCCTTGGACGAGCTGCGGAGATTGTGTGTGGTGCTGGAAGTAAAATGCAAACCTCCAGCCCACACAGATGTTCTCTGGGACCTGGTCCCTTGGGGCGGGCGGGCGGGCAGCTCGGGTAAGTGGGGAGATGTCCTGGCCCTCTCAGCTTCAGGCCCCCGCCCAGCCATCCTCTGGCCATGCCAGACTCTCCTGTCAGGTCATAAACACATCCGTTGTACTGTGGGATACTTTACACCATTTAAAATTCGAAAGATCCTCCCAGGGAGAAGCACGCAAGCTGAGCTTTCTGCTTCTGCCAAAATGGAGAACAGGGACCAGATCTCGTCTCCCACTCAAAACCATCAAAGAACCAGACCAAACAGTGGAAACAATGGTTTTTCGGGACACTGAACGTCAGGCAACGAAGGAAAGGAACCAACAAGCTGAGCCCCAGACTACCCCAGTTTGCTGTCTGGAGAGTGTTTCCAGGCCACGGCACGGGGAGGGGTCGCCCAAGCGGGGCCTGGTGGACTCCCGACTTGAGTAGGTAAAGTGGAAGGCCAGGGAGACCGGGGTGGCCAGGGGTTTGCAGGACGGAGGGGAGAGCTGAACAGAGGGAGAACGTCAGAGACCTGCAGGAGGCAGGGTCCCTGGAGTACTACAGAATATAACGAGCACATGCCGTTCTTTCCCCAAGGCCAGGGAAAGAACCAGCTGAAAGGTTGAGAGGGAACGGTGCCCAGTGCAGACAGGGCCAGTGCCTGGGCCCACCAGCCAGACTGGAAAACCTCAAAAGTCACAGAGCACTGCGTAGAGAACTCTGAAGGACTTTTCCTCAATAGCAAGAAATAATTAGCCCCAGGCTCTGGTCCCAACTAACAAATCTTTAAAAAAAAAAAAAAAATCAAAGTTTCTGAGTATATCAACCATGTCGCAGAGAAAGCTCAAGAATATCACTAGGAAAACAAAAATATTCAACACCCCGAAAAGTAAAATGCACAATATCTAGCATCCATCAAAGATTAAGAGGCAGGCAAAAAAAAAAAAAAAAAAAGGCAGAAAAATACAGCCCATAAGGAGGAAAATAATCAAAACCAAGCCAGAGCAGACACAGATGTTAGCAAATAAGAGCATTAAAAGAGACATTATAATGAATTCCAAAAAGTTAAGTGGAAACATGAAAGCTATAAAAAGACCCAAACTTCTAGAGATGAAAAATACACTGGGATTAATGGTAGATTACACACTGAAGAAATAAGACTCACAAACTTGAAGAAACAGCAATAAAAACTATCCAATATTAAAAACAGAGAAGAAAACAAATAATTAGAAATGAGTATGTAAGCTGTGGAACAACATCAAGCTGCCTAATATACATATAATTGGAATTCCCAAAGGACAAACAGAACAGAAAGGATAGACAGAAAAAATATTTGAAGATATACAGGCTAAAAATTTTCCAAGTTTGACAAAAACCACAAACCCACAGAAAATCATAAAATCAGCCAGAGCAAAAAATATTAGCAGAGATACAGTCATTTGACATCATAACAAAGGACACGACAATCCTAAACGTCTTTGCATCTAATAACAGAGCTCCCAAATACATGAAGCAAAATTGAAACAACTGCTTTAACACTTAGAAAACAATCAATAAAACTTACCATATTACTCAATCCAAGATCAAGGACAAGACAAGGATGACCACTCTTACCACTTCTGGGCAAAAAAGTACTGGAGGTTCTAGTCAGTAAAATAAGGCCAAAAAATTAAATAAAAGGCATTCAGATTATAAAAGAAGCAAAGCTGTCTTTGTTTAAAGATAATATGATCATTTGTAGATGACACGATCGTTTGTGTATAAAATCTGATAAACTCTAAAAAAAGCAGGATATTAAGTGCAATGCACCAAACCAATTCTATTTTCAAATACGAGCAAATTGAAATTTAAAAATACTACTTATAATAGTGTAAAAAAACATAAAATACCTTGGGACAAATCTGAAAAAAGATAGACACTACCTATACACTGGAAGGTATAAAACACGGCTGGGAGAATACAAAAAAGACCTAAATAAATGGAAGCGCATACGTGAGCCAGGTTTTTGAAAATCCATATTCAGTAATCAGGCGGCAATAAAGCACACCAAAAGAATCACATCATTGGTCATTAAGAAAATGCAACTTAAAACCTCAAGGAGATGTTATCACATGCCTGTAACAATGGCTAAAGTTAAAAGGACTAACTATTCTAAGTGTTGACAGGGATGAGGCAGAACTGGCATTCTCGTATACCTCTGGTGGGAATGTAAAATGGTACAGCCGCTTTTTGAAACAGTCTCGTGATCTCTTAAAAAGTAAGCCTTCCGACCCAGACACACCTTCCATTTGATCCTGGTATTCTACTCCACAGTATTAACCCAAGAGAAAAAGAAAGCATGTGCCTTTGTGATGACTTGTACAGAAATGGTCGTGGCAGCCTTATGTGTAATGGCCCAAAAGTAGAAACAGCCTAAATGTCTATTAACTGACATCTGGATAAACACATTATGGTATATCCATCTGATGAAAGACAACTCAGCAATACAAAGGAGTGAACTATTGGCACGTGTCACAACATGGACACATTTCAAACTAACTGTGCTGAGTGAAAGAAGCCAGACATGGCCCGGATCAATGGCTCAGCCTGTAATCTCAGCACTCTGGGAGGTCGAGACTAGTGGACTGCCTGAGCCCGCGGGTTCAAGACCAGCCTGGGCAACTTGGCGAGACCTCATCTCTACAATAAATAAAAAAAAATCAGCCGTAGTTCTGGCTACTTGGAAGGTTGAGACGGAAGGCTCACCTGAGCCCAGCAGGTCGAGGCTGCAGTGGGCACGTGCCATGGCACTCCAGCCTGGGCAACAGAGTGAGAGACTCCCACTCAAAACAAAGAAAGAAGCCAGACAAAAACGAAAACCATGAGTGCATTCTACATGGTTCCACCTTTATAAAACTCTAAAAAAATGGCAGAAAGCAGACCAGTGGTTGCCTGGAGAAGGCGAGGGGGTGGGGTGGGAGACAGATTACAGAAGGGCATGAGGAAACTTCTGGAAATGATGGATAAGTCCACTATCTCAATTGTGGTGACGGTTTGCAGACATAAGTCAAAACTTATCAAACTGTGCATTTTAAAAAAACTCCACTAAGATATAGTTTTTCTTCCAACTATCAGATTGGCAAAGATCAAAAAGTTTGATAACTCTCCCTATTGGCATGGCTATGAGGAACTAGGCATTCTCAAGTGTTGCTGGTGGGAGGGCAAACTTCTATGGAAAGTGATGTGGCAATATCTATCCAAATGACAAAAACACCCACCCTTATACCCAGAAATTCCACTTCCGGGTGTTTATCTACAAAGATATATGCATGTATATGAAATCACATATTATAAGGTTATTCGATACAACCTTGTTGATAATGTTCATCAATAGGTATAAGATGCCAGACGCAGTGGCGCATGCCTGTAATCCCAGCACTTTGGGAGGCTGAGGCGAGACAACTGCCTGAGTCCAGGGTTTCGAGACCAGCCTGGGCAACTCGGCGAGACCTTGTCTTTACAATAAACCAAAAACCTAGCGGGGAATGGTGGCTTGCTCCTGTAGTCCCAGCTTCTTGGAAGGCTGAGGCAAAAGGATTGCCTGAGCCCAAGAGGCTGAGGCTGTGGTGGCTGAGATCATGCCATTGCACTCCAGCCTGGGCGACAGGGTGAGACTCCCACTAAAAGAAAAGATACGAGACAAATAAATGATGGTATAACCATACAATGGTATCCCTCCCAGACATAAAGAATAGGAAGATCTTTACATACTCCCACTGAAGGGTGAGTGCAAAAGGCAAGTTATAGTGCTGGTTGTAAAATATGCTTCCGTTTGCGTATAAAAGAGGGAAAAAAATCAGCCTGTAATCTCAGCATTTTGGGAGGCCAAGACGAGAGGACTGCCTGAGCCAGTGGGTGAGAGACCTGCCCGGGGAACTTGGCAAGACGTCATCTCTACAATAAATCAAAAATTAGCCAGGCATGGTAGCGCGTGCCTGTAGTTCCAGCTACTTGGAAGGCTGAGGCGGAAGGATCGCCAGAGCCCAGCAGGTCGAGGCTGCAGTGGCCGGGAGCCTGCCAGTGCCCTCCAGCCTGGGTGACAGAGTGAGACACCAACTTAAAAAAAAAAAAAGAAAAAAGATCATATCATCATTTCCATGCCACTCGCATAAAATGCATTTCAGGAAGGATACACAAAAAACTAGCATTACTGATTGGTTCTGGGGGTGCTGGGTTACAACAGTGGTAGGAAGACTTTACAATGTATGTGTAACAGCCTTCATGCTTTCTGATATTGCTCAGAGTGTGAATACGCTACTATTCAATAAATTAAGAAATAAGTGAGCCGGGCTCGGTGGCTCAGCCTGTAATCCCGTGCCTTGGGAGGCTGAGGTGAGTGGATCGCCTGAGCCTGCGGGTTCGAGACCCGCCTGGACAACTTGGCAAGACCTCTCTCTACAATAAATCAAAAATTAGCCGGGCGTGGTAGCGCATACCTGTAGTTCCAGCTACTCGGAAGGCTGAGGCAGAAGGATCGCTGGAGCGCAGCAGGTCGAGGCTGCGGTGGCCGGGAGCGGCCACTGCACTCCAGTCTGGGCGACTGAGTGAGACTCCAACTCAAAAAAAAAAAAAAAAAAAAAACAGAAAGAAGTGTACATAAAAGTAAGTGAAAAATAAGATGAGTGAGGTGGATCCATATGCACGCGCTAAGAGATGTGGAAAGAATGCCAAGACATATTGCTAAATGAGCACAAAGAAAGCAAACTGCTGAACACTGTAGCGGTATGATCCCACTGGTGTAAACATAAATGGTAACAACAAGAAAATACTGGCCTGTGCCAAACCAACAAATGGTGGAAACACAGGCACGCCAATGATATCTCAAGCAGGAGAGCTTCTCACTCCAAATTTTACATTTCTGAACGTCTAGCCTTTTTTAAATCTGTATTATGTTTGTATCAGAGAGAAACTGGCTTCATGGACCACCCTCCCCTGGGGCAGTAACACTTTTGTAACCACTTGCCCAGGAATATGAAGAAAGGATCTTAAACCCCACCTCACCTCTGATCAAGGATTCTACCTTTAGGAAGGTATTCAAAGAATGGATCGATTACAGTCAAAGACTTCTGTGGGGAAACTAATAGGGTATTAAGTGAAAAAAGGAGATCACAAAACAACATGTGATATGATCCCATGAGTGTAACAAATATTAGTAAACATCAATAGAGAAAGGCCTAGACCGACATCGCCAAGGTGCTAGACAGCACCCCACAGAGAACACTGAGAAGATAGGCCTGACATCATGGGTGGCTTTTACTAGTCTCTTTTTAAACCTTTTTTCATTATTATTTTACAGAAGATCTGTTTTTGTTTTGAAAAAGCAAGTTATGCATAACAATCTCAGAGGACTTATATACGAAGGTATTTAGAGAAGAATGACTTAGGATAGAGAAATATTAACTTTTATGTCCAAAATAGAGTAATCATTTTAATAGAGCCTACAGAGGTACTTACCAAAAAGCATTAAATAAAAATTACAGGATGTGCCAGGAGCGATGGCTCAAGCCTGTAATCCCAGCACTTCGGGAGGCCGAGGCGAAAGGACTGCCTGAGCCCAGGGGTTTGAAATCAGCCTCGGAAACTTGGTGAGACCTTGTCTCTAATACAGATCAAGAAAAATTAGTCGAGCGTGGTGGTGCACACCTATAGTTCCAGCTACTTGGAAGGCTGAGGCAGAAGGATCACCTGAGCTCAACAGGTCGAGGCTGTGGTGGCCGTGAGCGTGCCACCGCACTCCAGCCTGGGCAACAGAGTGAGATTCTGACTTAAAAAAAAAAAATTCCAGGATGCAAAACTGTAAACCATACGATCTCAAATCTGTACAGTTTGGAGAGAGGCCTTTCTGCAGTGGGCCTTCCAGCCAGGTCCCTCTTGAAGCCAGGATAGTGGCCTGCAGCCCTTGTACCAGCTCAAGGTGTGGAAACTGCTGCCAGTCAGCGAAGGCATGAATGGATCCCACAGGGCCAGCCCCTGTAGCCTCTCAGCGGGCATTCTAGGGGTCTTGGCTACAGTAGTGGTAGGAAGACTTCATGGGCAGCCCTCCCCTGGGACGGTTACACTTTGTAACCACTTGCCCAGGAATAAGAAGAAAGAGCCTTAAAGATGAGCTCACCTTGGACCAGGAATTCTACTCTGGAAATGTAGTCAAAGAATGGTTCGAGACCCGCCTGGGCAAGCAAGACCTCATCTCTACAATAAATAAAAAAAAAAAATTAGCCGGGTGTGGTAGCACGCGCCTGTAGTTCCAGCTACTGGGAAGGCTGAGGCGGAAGGATCGCCGGAGCCCAGCAGGTTGAGGCTGCGGTGGCCAGGAGTGGCCACTGCACTCCAGTCTGGGCGACAGTGAGACTCCAACTCAAAAAAAAAAAAACAAAAGAATGGATCAGTTAGAGTCAAAGACTTACTCCTAGGGGGAGGAAGGGTGAATGGAGAAGGGGTAAATATTCACATACACAAAGACTACAATTAAATAGACCCCAAAGGTAAAAAGGAACAAAAAAATCCAAGAGAACAAATCTGTTCTATTAATATGTGGGCCATCGTGAGCCCTACGTTGCAGTGACAATGGGGAAAAGGCCCATTTGGGGCAAGGAGACCTGCCAGGAGGATCGTTCTAGCTGTCCGACCAGCAGAATGCCCACTGAGCAGCCATGGGGCCTCACCCCATGGGGACACCCAGGCACCAGCCTCGGGAGGCCATGTGCACCTTCTCCGACCGGCAACAGTCTCCACACCTTAAGCAGGTACAAGGGCGGGAGGCCACCATCCTAGCTTCTAGAGGGACCTGGCTGGACGGCCCGCTGTGGAAAGGCCTCTCTGAAAGGCAGAGGCAAAAGGCCCTGGGTCATCGCCCTCAGGTCCAGCGCAGCCTCCAGCAGCCTGAGAAAGGTAACATACTGTGCCAGGCGCCTCTTAGAACGTCTCCCTGCTGAGCAACGGATGCCTTTCCTGGCCAGAGACAAGGCACAGAAGAACCAGATTCTGGGAAGGGTGGCTGTGCTCCCTGCCAGAATGTCTTCCAGCAGAAACGAGACGTGAAGGCCCAGCAAGATAGAACTATGGTATAAACCAGCAGCGCGTGCTACCGGATTCTGCTGTCACTCGTGTGACGTCGCGGCCAAACGCATCGTGCCCGCGAGGGCTGCCTTTTCAACCCTAATCAAGATCTACGGAGCGCTTGCTAGGCCAAGTACGTGACTCACACTAACTCTTTAACCCTCATCCTATTCCTATGAGACGGGTGATGCAGTTATCCTCATTTTACAGAAGAGGACACAGAGGCACCACGTCTGTCTCCAGGGCCTACTGAGTCCTTTGTCCACAGAATCTTCCGAACCGAGGGGCTGATGGGCCCATCCCTTCCAGATGGCCATGCCACAGCGGGACAGTCCCTTTCGGGGGAGCACTGGGCAGGGCGCCAAACTGATGCCCTGCTGGCTCAGAACGTGCAGCACCCAAACTTGCCCAAAAAGTGGGTAGTGAACTGGCCTGGAAAAGAACTGGCCCAGGGAAAATGCTCACAGGCCTCCTGCAGAGAGCTGGGGACACAGAAGGGACAGTGAGTGGACCTCCCGCAGGAGCAGGAGTGAAGAGGGCAGGCTCAGGCTGACTTCAGGGCAACATGGAGCCGCCCGGGCAGAGGGCATCTCTGCTGAGAGCAAGCCTGTGTCCTAATCTCCCCCCCGCCCCCGAGGATGTAGCAGAGTCTCATAGTCCTGTGCACAACCTAGTAGATGGGAAACCGACCCCGGGGCAGGGAGGGAGCAATGACCTGATATTCTATCTTTGGGACCTTGAGCAACTCCAATAAAACCACAAAGCCTCAGAGGCATCTGTAAAACGCAAATGACAACATCACTGCATAGGACTGTTGCCATTGTGGGATCCTGTGTCCCATTCCTAGTGTCCCCTACTGCACAGAGGCTAATGCAGCATGTGGTCTCCAAAGTCTCCCTCCTGAGAGGGCACAACTGCATTTAAAGGCATAAGCACTCTCCGAGGGGACTACCAAGTTCAGGGCTGTTGCCTTAGTCACGTACGTAAGTAAAATGACTGCCAGTGAGTCCAGAAGCCCCAGACACAGCCCTCTCTAGTCCCCAGCATTGAAGCTCACGGCTTAGAGAGTGCTAGAGAAGTTCTATTCTGAGAAATAAACAAGGAGAGACCCTGAGAGGGACAATGGCCTATCTGAGGTCTCATGTCAACTCAGGCAATGCCAGGCTGGAGCTCTGGTTACCTCATCAAACTCCCAATGTCTTGTCCACCAAAACATCCCACCTCCCACCTAAAGCACTCCACGATGGACATAAAGATATTGCACAGATTATGTTTAACACATGCTTAGATTTTAAAAAATACAACTCTTCTATATTAAAACTAATTACTAATTAAATCTCTCAAATCAAGGAGGTCAATCTGGAGACTGCCTGTTAAGCTGATATTTCTTTTTTTTTTTGAGTTGGAGTCTCACTCTGTTGCCCAGACTGAAGAGAGAGGTCAAAGAACACAGAACAAATGCCATTTTCTCCCATTGAAAAATAGCCCCCAATTCACTTATAAACAAACATTGACTAAGTACAAATAAACAGACAACAGCAAGACAGTATTAACGAGTGTCATAAGCAAGAAAAACTCAAAGGACAGTGAAACCATAGGGCTGGAACAAGAAAGACTCCACAGAGGACATGACCCTTGGCTTCATGGAGGGGAGAGGAAGGGTACACCAAAGACCAATAACAGAGGCCTTTAAAATTCCTGTAGCCAGCGAATGGAGGATGGATGGATGGGCAGACAGACGGGTGAAGGAAGGATGAGGGACGGGTGGTGGATGGATGGATGATGAACTAACAGAAGATGCATGGGTGGAGGGATGAAGGGTGATGACGGACTGATGAAAGATGAGTGGAAAGATGGGAGACGGATGGGTGGATGGGCAGAAGGATCAGTGGGTGGATGGAGGGCGGAAGGATGGAGGGAGGGATGGCAGACGCGTGGACAGATGGGCGGATGGGGAGCGGAGAGTAGGACGAATGGATGCTGGATTGAGGATGAGTGGAGGATGAACGGATGAAAGAACGGACGATGGATGCCAGACCTCCACCACCCTTAAATCCCGAAGCGTTCCTGAGGACCAGAGTGGAGAACATTCTGAGACCCAATCTCATCTTCCCACAGCACGTTTCCTCTTCCACCAGTTCCCCCTTCCAACAGGCTCAAGCGGTGACCCTGAGGGGCGGTAATCTTCAGAGAGCAAGTCGAGGAGAGGTGGGGGCTGACACACCCCTTGCCTACAGACAAGCCGTGGGTAGCAGGATGAGAACAGGTGCATGCATACTGGCTGGGAATCCCCTCTCTTTTCCTCAGTGGTACCTCACCCACCTGGCAGGAAAAGAACTTTAGAAACGGAGTCAGCCCAAACCCAAGAGGGAAAGGATATACAGGCAAAGCTGAGGGTCACTTTGCTGCACATCGGGATGCCAAACATTCCAGCCTCAGAAAGAACCTGAGCCTACCGCATGTCTACAACCCAGGACGTAAGGATAAACCACAGGTCTACAATAAGTCAGTGGAGTCGTCCTTGGACTCACAAAGCCACTCTCAGAGGCATCCCCCGGCTGACTCACCCACAAACCGGAGGTTCCAGAAATGCCACTTTGTCCAGCATCTTCCCCGTGAGTCCTCTGCCTGGACTGCCCTTCCTTCCCCTACCCCTCTCTTGGCAAAGTCCTCATTCTGGAAGACCCAGTCTGGCCATCCCTTGGAGGAAGCCTCCCCAAACTGCTCAGGTGTAACTGTTTGGTTAAATAAAGGAACCAGTGCCAAAGGCCTCACCAGGGCTTTTCAGCATTCTGACCCAGGACTCTGCATTCCCTGACTAGTAGCTGCCAGGAACAGTTCAACACAAAATCCACTGTGATGTGGGAAACTGATCAGCCTGTGGGACCAGAACACAGACCTCTCCAGGTTGTCTGGGAGAACAGTTTGGGACAATTCTGCTCCTGGCCAACATTCCCATGTAAAGTAGCCTCCCTCCCAGGCATGGAGGAGAAGGAGGAAAATAGACATTTGAGAAACCTGCAGGGATTTCAGAGGTGCCAGCTTCATAACCAGGTTATCAAGGTAAGCCTACAGCGGTCAGCTTAATCAGTGCCAGGCACAGAACAGATGTTCCAGTAAGTGCTAGCTGATTGACTGATGGATTACACAAGGAATGACTCTTGATGGTACCTGCCATGCTGTTTCGAATTCAAGGCACAGAGAAGAAGGTTTAAGATTTACTGCTGCCTGTTTTGACAGCCCCGCTGTCAGGATCCCCAAGAAGACCCAGAGGCAGAGGACTGCTGTGGGACTGCAGTGGGCCTTGCTGGTGACCTCCACCCGGTGTTTCTCACGACTTCCACCCAGTGTTTGGGCTGGATAATTCTTTGTCGTGTTACCCTGCACCTTCAAGGACGTAAAGCAGCATCCCTGGCCTCTTAATACCAATAGCATCCCCCAGCTGTGACAACCAAAGCTATCCCCCAGACATGTCAAATGCCCCCTGGGGACATCGCCCCAGCTGCTCCCAGCACAGTACTCAGGAACTAACTCTAAGAGAGGATCCTGGTTCTGGGGTTGGCAAACCTGCCTCTGCTCAGAGCTCAGCCCCACTGCCCTGATGAGCCTGGCAATTATCCCACGTCTGATGCTCAGCTTACACATCTGCAAACTGAGGCCATGTTTAACAAGTGGTTGGCATGCTTCTGGGCATGCAGAAGGCACTCAATAATTGCTTTATATTAATTAGTGCATAGTTGGTCTAAAAACCTCAAGCTAGCACTTCTCATCTCTTCCTAAAAGCTGAAGAGATACTACTGGAATCCATCAAGGCCTAAGGAGAACCTCAAAAGCTGCTGCCCAAATACTTTGCCTAAGTTATTCCATGTTTAGGAATCTATTCCAGGAAACTATCGGAATTCCAGGTAGACATTCACAAAGATGTTCATCTCAGCATTATGTACAGCAGGAAAAACTGGAAACAACCTAAATGCTGAATGATATACAGATGACATAAAAAAATAAAAAATGATAGAGGCAGACAAAGGAAAGGTATGTGGCCAATAAAAATCACATTAGTAAAAATTATTAGCCAGATGAAAAATGCCAACGATATAGTGTTTAAAAAAAAACAAGGCCCATAAGACTGTGACTAATGTAACTTAAATTTCGTAAGAAAATATAGCACAAAAAATTATTTCATATAAAAAAATAGAGACTGGCAGGAAGTTTAATCAAATTTTCCTCTTTCTGCTTTTCCTTATTTTACAAGTTTTCTGTAATTAAAAAACAACATGTTTTAGTTTTAAGATCTTGAAGGGCAAATAATTTTTTGTTACTGTTTTTAATATTTTTATATTAGGAGAAAAGGTTTTTCCTGAATCCCCAAAGTCCAGACCCCGAATTCAGAGACCAGAGCCCAGCAAAGAGAAAATTCTTCAAACAAAGGAACTCCCAAGAAAAAGGAAGCAAAAGAAAGAGGGACAGGCAGGACCTGGGCCACAAAGGAAACCCAGGGTACCCACGGGTAGATGGACAGGGCAGGAAAGTGGGGAGACCCAAGCCTGTCCTGTTGCGAGGACAAGCCACAGGGTCCACAAGAATGCCTTACTGATGCCCACGCTGGGCGCTGGCCTGGAAGCTTAGCTTCTTGCTGCTGACATTAACACAAGCAGGCCTTCCAACCAACCAGAGGTGGCTCAGGACGCCGGAGCCCGGCCAGACGGGGCTACCAAACGAGTCACCAGCCTGCTGCCACCTCCACTTTTCCTGTCCAGCCACTGACCACCCGCAGAAGGTGGGCCCTTGAATATGGGGAGGTGGCGGCACTGAAGGAGCACCTCACTGGAGCACGGGGCCTCAGCTGCTATTGGTAAAACAGCTGGACGGGGAGTGGGGCGTGGGATCTGCGCACCGTGAGGCCAAGGGCTGCCCCAGCAGAAGGATGTGGCCCCCAGATCTTGCAGCCAGAGATCGGGAAGAGATAGAAAAGCTACCTGCCTGCACTCCTTTTTTTCTTCCCAAGGGACCTCAGTGCCAGCAGGAGCCCTCGATCTGCTCTGCAAGTCCGCCCACACAGAGCAAGTGTGCAAATGTAGACACGACGCAATCCTGCACCTCCTCAGAGCAGCCACGTCCTTCCAAGTGGCCACCATCTGAGCCAACTGCAGAGTGGACGAGGACCGTTCACGCGTCACAGTTTTCTTCCACACCCTCTTGAAGTCTTTGCCCACGTGCACTTATAACACGAACATCAAGGGAACAAAGTCTGCAGTGCAGAACACACACAGCAAAGCCCCCAAAAGTTGCCCCACATGGTCACAGCCACAGGCATACAAGAGCCCAGTCTCCAAGGCCCCCAAAACTGTAGTGACAGGAAAGGACAGCATTCCCAGGACCCTGACCACAAGCAAGGGCCCTGCTGGGGCTCCCATGCAAAACCTCATCTGACACCAAGACACACCCGGAAGGCAGGCGTCACGACTCCCACTCTGGTCTGTGAGGCCGTGCCCCTTCTGAGGTTCCAGCTGTCCCTTGCCCATCAGGGAGAAGACAAACGACACCCCGTCAAGCCCAGGGTGCAGGGAGGAGTGCTACGAGCCAGGGCAGGGAGAGGGCGGCCCACGCACAGGCCCCTTCTCCCCAGGGCTGGCAGGGGCTTGGAGCACGCGAATGCTCATGTCCTGTCGTTAGCTCTTGCCTTTGTGAGAGTGGAGCCTGTCCCCAGCCTGCAGGGTAGAAACCAGGCCCACCACTCCTGGGTCTGCCCATAGGACAGGACTCTGAGATTCAGAGACTCCTCCCCCTACCCCCCACGTTGCCTGGCCCAGGTCCTGAAATACAAGGGAAGCTGAAGATTTAAACCAGGCCTTTCTACCTGAAGCCAAAGCTTACAAGTCTCACACCCTGTTGCCTCCTTTAAAAGAATGCCCCCAGGAGGGTACACCAGTTGCCTGTGGACCATGTGTCCACTCAATTTTACTGAGGAAGCAGCAAGTGTGGGGGACGGAGTGCTATCTATGCCTGGGCCAACCTTAAGCAGGGACATCAAAACCCCAAGGAGGGCAGCGACCAGGGCGCCAGAGGCAAGGCAGGTAAGGTCTACCAGGTTTGGGAAGCAGACCATGCCCCTAGCTCCTGGACCCAGAGCCATAAGGGAAGCTTGGGGGGCTGGGGAGGGAGGGAACAGAGGCCACCAGAATGGTCTACCGGTCTCAGAAGACATTCCCTCCACTGACATGTGCTGTGCTCTGGACAGAGAGGCCTCCTCCTTCCTCAGGGAGCAGAGTCCAGGAACACAGAGGGGGTCTAGGCTTTAGCAAAGGGCCTAAGGTCCCACAGCCAAGGCCTGGTCCTCTCATGACCCAGGCAGCCAGAGTTTGTGGGTAGAGCCTGGGGCCAGTGGGGACCAGAGGTGACTGGGTGGGCCTGGGTCTGTGGGTAGCCTGCACTGAGCCTTCTTGGGTTGAGCAGGAAGCTGTCCCACTCCCCCTCGGGCAGGCCCCTTCCAGCTCCCAGGCCTGATGCCATCACAGTGTGGCGGGTGGACAGCCCACTCCACCCTCTCCTGCGTCTCCACCTCCACCCTCATTGGTCTCCTTCCAGGACCATACCGATGTCTACAAGATAAGCCCTTCAGCCAAATCCAAGGGTAGGTCAATCTTCCAAAGACCTAATCAAACTGTTCAACACCAAACTGGCCTGACTTCTGCCTCGAAGCACAGAGACAGCCATCCTGATGCACACAATCTCTTACACAGGAAGAGAAAGGCGGCATCCCAGGGAACCTCAGGACAGAACCCACAGCACATAAACTAAGGTGCTGATTGGACATGCTCTCTTACTTCTCCTAGGGGCCCAGCAAAAGCCAGGCCACCAGAGCCAGCTTACAGTCTCGGCCACCATCCTGTGACAGAGACCCTGCCTAGGGTCCACTTCTCTGTGCCGCTTTAGAGCGAAGCAGCTCTGTTCTCGGCAGTTTGCTTGTCCCAACCTCCAGCAACAGCTGAGCAGGCAGTTAAAAGTCCTACAGTCTGCAGCCAGCAACATCCTGGATCATCCCAGAACTGAGGGACATCATGGTAAAAAGACATTAATCTCTATCACCCCCCCCCAAAAAAAAAATCCTCAATAAAATGCAGATTCCCGCCGGGCTCGGTGGCTCAGCCTGTAATCCCACGCCTTTGGGAGGCTGAGGTGAGTGGATGGCCTGAGCCCGCAGGTTCGAGACCCGCCTGGGCAGCGAGACCTCATCTCTACAATAAATCAAAAAATCACCCGGGCGTGGTAGCACATGCCTGTAATTCCGCCTACTTGGAAGGCTGAGGCAGAAGGATCGCCGGAGGCCAGCGGGTCGAGGCTGCGGTGGCTGGAAGCGGCCACTGCACTCCAGTCTGGGCGACCAAAAAAAAAAAAAAAAGCAGATTCCCAGGCTTATTCTGCAGAAATTCTCATCCTCAGGGGCACTGGAAAGTCTGCATATTTAGCAAGTTGCCACTTGAGTCCCAGTTAAGAAGGTCCAGGAACCCACTCCCAGATGCCTCAACTCTCAGCTAACTCGCTTCCAGGTCCAATCTCATTCTCCTCTGCTGTTTCCCTTTTTCATGTAACTGCATCTTAGGAGAAGAAAATGCCAAATTCATAAAGGCATCTGGCAAGGTTTTACTGACATAAATGTCTATCAACATAAATATGTATTTCACACACCCCTCAGTCACACAAACAGCAGGAAGAGGAATCCAACATATTGTGTTGTGCAAGTCAATTACGACACCGTGTACTGTTACCTCTTCTGTAGATGGATGCCTCTGAATTCCATCCAAACCCTACCGTCCTGTTCCAGCTCTCAACTCGCATACCTGAAAAGTATGGGAGTAACTGAGCAACTGCCGAGTCCGATTTCTTCTTTTCCTACATACACAAGGCTACACATGCACACCCTCCGCCCGTCAACACCAGAGATGTCCCCTCACCTTGATCTCCGCAGACAGCGCGGGCCAGCCCTAAATATCCTGTCACTGCCTGGACACACACAATGTATCATGACAGCACAACCCACCGCTGTCTGCGGGAAAGTGTGACGGATGTGCCTTCAACCTGTCATCAGACCACGATGACCTCAATTCTTGGAGAGGTGGAGTCAAAACTCTCCCCTTATCTTCAGAGATCCAAGACATATTTATGTGTCAGCCCTTCCTTCCCTGATCTTCAGCCTTCGGGAAAGTCTGAGAAGACTGTCATAATCTCCCTGAGCCCTGCCAGTGTCCCCAAGTCCATCCCCCCCCACACTCGCCCTGTGATGCCTGACCACTGAGGCTGGTTAGGGAGAGTGACCAGCAGGGGAAGGCGGGGGCTTATTCCTTGAGAGGCACTGGACTCTCATAGTCTCCCCAGAGTCCCAAGACCCTCCCTTTCTTCGGTCTCTGATCCTTCCACCCTACCTGCTATCTGACTCGTAGAGGGCTGTCCAGAGAGCAGGGTGGGCTAGATCCTGAGAGTTTTGAAGCTGGAAGGACCTGAGAGAGCACATCTGCCAAGCCACTTCTTCCACAAAGCAACTTGTACCGGGTCATCCAGCTACTGAGTGGCTGGGACTCACTGTCCCTGAGGATAACCCCAAGACACTCGGGCTAATTTCTCTTTGTAGTACAGCGATCCATCACTCTTACATGCGCTTCCTTAACTTTTTTCAGAGGAAAATAGTCAGAAAAAGTGACATACGTAAGAATGTCTTTCTAGTAGTTATCTGGGTGGTCCCCTGGCCCAACTTTCTACACCACTGGGACCTTTCTCAGCAGGTATTCAATGATTGTCTCTTAAGATGGTCTTAACTAGCAAAGGAAAAAGATGGGGTGGCATCAGAGCCCCCTTACCCTTCCCTATCTGGCCATTACACTCAACCTTCAAGCCAGTTCAAATGGGAGCCTTTCTTAGTTCCCAAAGCAAAGCTAGCTCAGTCCCATAGGATATGGTACCTTGATGATCAGGTTGGAATTACATAAATGCCATTTCTGTGTCTTCAGTCAGACAGAATCTGCTAAGTCTTCTTTCTATCCCCTGCTCCTTAGACCACTGCCTGGTACATTGTAGATTCTCAAAACAAGAACCCGCAAATTAAGAGCTATTTTCTGGTCATCAAGGTCTTCCCATACTGCAAATGCTTGCATACTAATCCTCCTATCTCAGGTTTTAAAATATGGACTTGCGTGGTTTTTTTTTTTAACTCCCAACATAATGAATGAGTTTAAATATTAGAAGTTGAAATTATTAAGTAAATCATTTCACCTGCAAAGCTTCTATTTGCATAACATTAATTCATGGTGGCAGCTAAAACAACTTCATCACATTCTGTATATTAGAAGCTGATTTATGTAGGAATTGAAAAAAATCATGAGCTCAAAATTACGTTGACATGATGTACATGCTCAATGGAGAAAGATTTTTCTCTTTCCTTCTTCTTCTTTTTTTTTTTTTTAAATCACCCTAACAACTGAATTATGGAGAGAAGGAAAGGGTTTGAGGAGAAGAAGGACTGGCATCTCCGGAAGATGAATAATGCTGCAGCCTCACGTGTGTGGCGAGCTCTCCGCGAGGGTACACACACACACACTCCAGTTATTAATGTCAAGTATGCCAAAGATACGCCGGAAAATCATTACCATTCATCGCCACTAACCGCCATTAAATTTCAATCAATCCAACTTAGCACAAGTGTACTTGAGCGGCCCTCACAGTTCCTCATAGATGCGGCTCCAAAGTCGGGCTGACTTACGGCATTGTCCACCGCACAAAGCAGCACCGCTAAGCGTCCACTGAAAGGGGCGATCTCGGAACCGGGATGCTCTTTTAACATCTCGGCATTCAAGATCTTTCTTTGGCTGAGCGCAGGGAGGGCTGGAACCCCTAGGGGTCAAGACGCCGGCGGGGAGGACCACCCTTCCTTCCCCGCCCCGGGGTGGGGACAAGTAGGGAGGCCCCTTTGGGGCCATTGTCTGCAGACGCCCGTGCAGCAAAAGTTTCAGACTCTTTCTGGAAAGAGTTTGGGGAGGGGCCGGCCTCCCTCCCGGCTCTCGCGGAATGCTCACGTCCACCCCGCAGACCGCAAAGGAAGCCCGAGCCCCTCCTCGGGGAGCGGGCGGAGGGCGGAGGGCGGAGGGCGGAGGGCGGGCCCCGGGGGGGCGGGAGCCCCGGCGCCGGCGCGCCCCTCGTCGCTGCGCCCTGCCCGGGCGGCCCCGGGGACCGGCGCTGGCCGTGCTCCCGACGCGCCACGAGCAGGGGCCAGCCTCCCGCCACTCGCCGGCGGCCGGGGCCGCCGCGACAATGTGGCCATTGTTCGGGCGCCGCGAACCAGGCCGGCGCGCAGGTGGGAGGGCCGCGGCCGCGCGGGCGCTCGGGGACCGGGGACACGCGGCCTCCCCGCGCGCCCCCGCGGGGCGAAGACCCAGGGGGAGCCGGGGAGGGGCCGAGACGCGGCGGGCGGGGAGACACCAGGAAAGATGGGAAGGGAGATGAGAAGGGGAGGGGGGACAAAGGGGAGAAAAGAAGGGGGGACGAGGGGAGAGAGGAAAGAGGGGAAGACAGAAAGAAAGATAAGGAAGGATGGGAGGGTGGGGGGAAACAGCCATATGCACAATCGAAGGGTACCACGGGCTGCCCAGGAAGCCTCTGGAAACAGCGAGAGTTCACTCTGTCTCATAGGGGAAAGGCTCCAAACCCAGCCGAGTCAGCAAAGCGTAATCACGCCAGGGGCTTTGCTTAATTACAGGTTTGAGAGCTGGGTCTGGAGAAAGGCAGATGCTTAACTGTGTCCCAGGGAAGGCCCAGCATCCAAATGCTCGGTAAGTTTGGGAGGCATAAATATCGCTCCACCTTCGCTGCACCCCAACCCCCGAGCCAGGACCCCGACGGACAAGGCGGGTGAGGGGGCCACGGCGTGGCTGGACCCGGCTATGGCAGACGAGCTTTGAATATTCACCTGGGATAGGAGTCCGGGCTGAGCCCGTGCTGGTCAGCCGGGAGGCCACAGGCCTGGAGAGGCCGGCCTGGGCCTGCAACAGGGCCACCCTCCCTCCGCCCCCAGCTCCCTCACTGGAGGCCTGGGGCCCTCGGCCCGAAGGGGGGAAATCAATCCCCATCTCGTGCTAATGAATAAAAAGTCCCCTTTATTTCACTGCTAGTTTTGGTTCATTAAATTTTCCACAGATTTGCGGAGAAGAAAACATAATCAATAAACCCTGACAAAAGTGAATGTGTGAAAAAGGCCAGAGAATGGAAAAGCAAGATAAAAGTGATATCCGATCACAGATTTCAGAGGCAGATGACGAGCTGAGGCTGCAGAAGAATCTCAATGGACCATCACCCTTTTGCGGCTTTCCTTCCCTTAGCTGAACTCTCCATTCAAGACAATAGCAAATGCACTAAAACTTTTTTTCTTATGCTAATGGCTGAAACCCGGCACTCACAGTTAAAACACACTTCCCAGCAACCTGGTTTTTTTTTTTTAACTCACATGCGTGCACACACACACAAAACCACATTAACTTAATTCATTTAAACCCAAATCCTAAAAACAGTTTAATACATACTCTTTCTTTGGTCACATCTTAAATGAGTTACTTTTCTCCATGTGTATGCTTTTTAAGAAACTAGAAACAGAACACACACAGGATTATTGAGGTTTGTTTTGCTGATGAAAGAATTGGAGAAAATAAGATACTGAACACACAGAAAGTATCCTATTATCATCCCTGCATTTTCCCAGGGTCTTAAATATAGTTTTGTGGGCTAAGGATGCGTTTGTCATCCTTAAAACCTAAAAACAATGATCAACTATTTGTTTTCCAAAATCCTTAGTATTCCACAGCAATCATTCAAATTAGTTTTAGGGAAAATGATTAATACTGAATCTGGTGTTATGTGTTTAATCAAAAACCATGAAAGTGTCAAAGGCGTCACTCTTTTCCAAAGGGTGCTCTCAAGCATCAATGTCCAGTAAAACTTTCTTTCCCGAATCTTCTTTTAAACAAGCCCGAAGAAAGGATCACAGAGCAGTTTTGCATCTTCGAGTTCTTTAGAAGCGTATGAGCCCTGTTCACTGAAATTACTGTCCATTCTGGTTGTTGGTACAATCACCTATTCTGCCTCTCTGAATTTTCTGGAATCCGAGAATACTGTTTCTCTCTTTGGCATTCTTTACGTGTTTCACTTGTCCATGCCTCTGACACTTACTGAAAAGAAGAAAAGGGAAACTGCTCCCCCGGGGTGCCTTTTCAAAGGGCCCTGGCCCAGCGGGAACAGCTGCAGCTGTCCAGAGCGAGGTCCACCTGGCCTGGCAGCCCTCAGTGCACTAGGAAGCAGCTCTGGCACAGGTAAAACTCCTTTCTCCCCCCAGCCTCAAAGAAGCAAGGCTGGTGTGCTCCACCTCTCAAGCCAGCACCGTGCAGATGAAAGGAAGCCAGGCTGAACACACTTTCCCCCAGAAGAGGCCAGCTGCCCTACTCATAAGAGTACACAAGGACACAGGACTTGGATTCTGAGCTTTAACAAGCCAGCTGGGTGTGAGGGGGTCACACAGGCTTTCAAAGTGCACACGACAACCTCCTGGTCTCATTTAAAGGGAATTGCTGGCATCTGTGGAGTAGTTTTCCCCTGGGGTGGCCAAGGAGGGCCCCCGATGGAAGAAGGGTGTTTATTAGGCAAATATCCAATTTTGTCTGCCTGCCTGCTGAATCCCCTGGTTAGCTAATCCAGCCCCAGGGGCTGCACTGTGTACAGGGCACTTGTGGGAGTACAAAAAGCGTGAAGTATTTGTGTATTTTTCAGTCTGCAGTGCAAACAAGCCAGCTACAGTACACAGCCTCCAAGACCCCCACAGCCAGGCAACAAGCCACTGACCAGCAGCCCTGCGGCCCCCTCTTCCAACCAGGCACCGCGAAGGACTGCCTCTCCCCACAAGGGGATGGGAGCATCCCTGAAAAAGTAGAGTGGCACTCCATTCTCAGGCCAACGGACCACAAAGCCTGGGCTAACCCTACACATGGTTATAGAGTTAGGCGGACTCCCTTCAAGGCTTCAGGCTGGAGCAGCAAGAGTCTGGGAGCAGCCTGGTAGTCTCTGCTGAAGGAATCAATCCACGCCCCATGTAATGCCCAGCAAATCAATGCCCACAGAGGATGAAAACATCTCTAGCAGGCCCACCTTGCCCCTTGGTGAGCCCGAGTCTGTCCTGGGAGGGTTTTTCTCCCTCTTGTTCTCACTCTCACCACCTGACTCTGCAAACAGCCTGCTCTGACCACAATCTCTCATCAGATGCCAACCCAAGGAAGACCGGCTAACCTGAGGGTCACCTCCTGGGCAGTGGTCGATCTTCCCAGCATTTGTTTAAATCTCCCTAGAACCACACAATAGCCTCATGAAATTGGTATATTTCTCAACACGAAAGGGGAAATACAAAACCACCCTAAATCTTTCCAAATATAATTAACTTTAAACTCATCAGACAAGCGACAACTTTCCATATGGCTGGGTTTGAGTGGAATTTGAATCCTGGAAAGAACAGCTCCAGTTTCCTGTGATCCTCAAAAGAATTACAATCCTCAGGAGAAGCAGCAAGTCTAGGAAAACGAAAGCAAGAAAGACGAGAAAGAGAAAAAGAAAAAGAGGCTCAAGAGGAGTCTCAGAAAGTAGAGAAGGAGACTCCTGAGGGGGTTCCCAGTTTCCATTGCAGAATTACTGCCCCGGGAGAGACCAGCAGCTGGGAAAAGCCTAAAGAAGGCCTCAAAACTCCACCAGCCAGGCCTCGCCAGGGTGCCCTCCCCTCCTGGAGAGACTGGCCCAGGTAGCCACACAATGAATTTCTCCCCGACTGAGCAAGGGCTCCCAGGTCCAGGGAGGGCCGGGCCCAGACACACGGAAGGAGGGAAGTAAACGCCCGGCCAGGTGAGGAAATGGGCGAGGAGGAGGCTCCCAGGTGAGGTGGCTAGAACAAACAGATCTCATCAGGCAGACTTGTGACAAGTCCGACTATTCCGCCGCTTTCCCCCGCTGTATATTTTGGATTTCACAGTTTATTTGCTTTACTTTTTGGCACTGAGCCCCCTGAGCATGCCAATACAATATTTGTTTAAACACTATTTTATGCCGCTTGCGAGGGAAACGTTTACTTTCAAATTCCCCTACATCCCCCCAGAGCCTCGTCAGCAAACAGCCTATGAGCGTTTTACAACTGCTCCCTTTATCTGAAGCTGTCGGGATTAAACCTTCACACGCCCGGCAAGGGCTGCGGCGCGGGGGCGCGGGACACCGCGGCGGCCACCGGGCTGCAGCGCCCGCGCCAGAGGTCGCGCACCGAGCCGGATGCCCCGGGCTGGGGGCAGACGCGCGCAAGAAAGACCCCTGGGGCGTGGGGCCAGACTCGAGGGGAACGGTCTACTTTCCCACCCGGGAGCAGCTCGGGGCGCTTCAGGACGACACAAAAGAGAAGGCAGTGGGGAGAGCGGCAGCCCGCGGGGCGTGCCAGGGCCGTGAGCGCCCGGGCAGGCGGGCACCCGAGGCGGGCGCGCCGGCTCCGTGCCCAGCTCCCCGGGCGGCGCAAGTCGGGCTGGGAGACGACCCCAACCGCGCGGGCTGCAAAGGAGCCCGGTCGGGTGGACTTCAGCCCCCCGGCGCGGCGGGCGCGCTCACACTCGCACACGCACGCACACGCTCCCTCCCTCCCCGCCCCACACCCGCCCCCGTCGGGGAAAACGCGCCCCTCTCTAAACCCTTAATAGGATTGGCGCCCAACGCTCCCCGCGCCTCTCCCCATCCATCACACACAGATCAAGTTGCAGTAGTGGATTTTTCAAATTCCTCAGCAAATATACTTGTTGAGAGATGGTCCGGGGCGGGGGCGGGGGGGACGCGTAGGAGGCGGGGATGAGAGTGAGGGGTGAGGGGTGGGGGACCGGAGGACCCGGCGAAGGACTGACTCCGCGGATCCCTTCGGGAAGTCAAGCGGATCTCAGGGCTGAAGGCAGAAGAGGAGAGCGGCCGGGAGGGAGGCCCGGGAAGAGAGCCCGGCGGAGGGGGAGGGGGACAGGGCCCGGCGAGGGGGAGGAAGGGGCGAGGAAGAAAGAAAGGCAGGGCTCCCGGAGCGCGGCGCGGAGAAGTGAAGTTGGGAGTTCGCGAGTGGCTGGTGCAGCCCCCCGCACTCAGCGCGCTCCTGCAGGCTCGCTCCCGCCGCCCGTCCCCGGGAGCCTTGAGCATCCCGGCCCGCGTCCTGCCCTCCAGCCCCCGAAGCAGGCCTGGCTCGGGCGCGGGGGCTGGTCCGGCCGTGCGCCCCGGCACGGAGGCGCTTTCCTCCAGGTCGGGAGGGAGTGCGAAGCCGACCCAGACCACGAGCACCAGGCCCGGCACCCCGCCGCCCCTTACGGCCGCGCCTTGCGGCCCCGGGCCGGGAGAGGAGCCGCCCGCCACCCTCCAGCCCCCGAAGCCCGGCGCCCGAGCCAGGGCTCCCCGAGACGGCGCGGCATCCCAGCCGGCCCGGGCTCGGCGGAGGGAGGAGGCGCTTCGCGACGCAAAGCAAGCAAAGGGAGGCCCATGCAACTTTACCGAGGAGACAAAAGTTTGCCTCTAGCACGCAGGTGGCCGCCCGGGCGCTCGGCGGCGGCCGCGGGCCCCCATGCCAACTCGGCCGCCGCGGGCCGGGCCGGGCGGCGCTGGGGCCGGGGCGGCGGGGGCGCGGGCGCGGGCGGCCCTACCGCCGGCGGGCAGGCAGCTCCCGAGGCCCCGGCGCGCCGCGCGGCCCGCGCTCCTTCCCGCGGCGCCTCCCGCGGCTCCGCGCCTTCCTCCGCGTCCGCGCTGGCCGCCGCCGCCGCCGCCCGCTCCGCCTCGAGGTCTCATGGACGGCAGCCGGGGGAAGGTCCGCGGAGCCGTGCTGCCTCGGCTGGCGAGCGCCGGCTCTCCCGCGGTCCGCCGGCGCGGCCGGACGGCGCAGCGCCCCCGCGCGCCCGGCCCGGGCGCGCCCGGCGCCGCGCCCCCCGCCCGGGGCTGCGCGCGGGGGCGGGCCGGCCCCGCCCCGCCCGCCCCGCCCCCAGCCCGGGGCGAGACGCGCACCTCCGCGGAAAGTTCGGGAAGGCGGCGAGGCACGCGCCCGTCGCCGGCGCCGGGCGCGGGCGCGGGGCGGGCGTCGCCAACTCGAGCCAGAGGCGCGCCGGGGCCGGGCGCGGGGCCGGCGCTGCTCTGCGTCGCCGCAGCCGCCCGCCTCCCCCACGTCGGCCCCTCCGCGCCGCCGGGAGAGGCCGGGTCGCCGCCCCCCGGGCGCCCGGGAAGCGCCGGGCGGAAGCCGGGCCGGCGGGGCGGGAGGCGCGGGCCGGGGCCACGCGGGCCGCGCGCGCAGGTGCCGGTCCGGCGGCGCCACCCGGCCGCGCTCGCACGCGTCGCCGGCGCGGCCCTCGGGGCGGGGCGCCTGCGTCCCGCGGGAGGGCTGCGGGCTTGCTTGGTTTCTCAGACTCCACTCCGGCCGCTGCAGCCAGATGGAAGTAATCAGAACCCAGCAACAACAGAGGAGGAAGGAAGGAGAAGCCTCGCTGGGTTTTCGGGCCCAGGCGTGTGTGGCGCTGTGTGTGGAAGAACTCGCCTGAGCGTATTCGGTGGTGGGCTCTGGACCCTCGAGCCGAGCCACGGCCCAGACCTGGGGCCGGGCTCGGAGGCGCCCTGGGGACGCTGGCTGACCCCCCGCCCCCGGCTCTCCCCTGAAGAGGGCTTCTTGGGGGAATGAGGGTCTATTTCCTTCTCAACCCTCGAAACCTCTACCAAGTGTCAGGTGACCCTCTCATTTATCTCGCAGCTCTTGAGGGAGATCTCTTCCTCCCTTTTGGCAGGCGGGAAGACTGAGGCTTCAAGAATAAATTAACTTGCCCAAGGCCATAGCACTGAACTGCCGTCCTCGCAGAGTTTCAGCGGGGCGGACCATTCCTTCAGCTGAATCCGCCCTGTTGAAGGTGGCGGGCGGATCTCTGCCTTCTGCCCCTCTTCCTGCACTGGGGTGTCACTTGGAATGCCGGAGCCGAGGGCTCGAGACTCCGTGCTCCCCTCCACGGGCCCATTGTACTGATGCCGTCCCCTCTTGTCCCCCGCTGTCTCCGTAGACCTCTGCCCTCTGCTCACTTTATTTTTTTTTTAACTTTCTACTCAAAGGGGATGCAGTTAGAACCCTCATTACCCTCCTTTCTCCTCCTGGCATTCATTTGCATGAAAGAAGCAACCCTCTCTTCTTGACCTAGAGGAAATATGCAGAAATATATTAGAACGATTTGATGCTAATTTGGGGTTTGGAGGAGGAAAAAAAAACCCTAACCAGCAGCGTTTTTTAAAAAGCGAAACTTGAAGAAGCCAATGCATTAAAAGAGAAGCTTGAAAGGGACTTTTTCTTTCAATATGATCAGATTCACCATCCCTCCGTGCTATTTGTTTAAATTCCTGCTGAGCTTTCAGAACACAGACTCTAAGGAGACAGAAAAAGTAAACTCTCCCTCCCCTCTTTGGCCATATTTTAATGACCCTATTCATATCTACCCCGATAAAACATAGGGAATCATTTCTTGTTGCTGGAATATTAGCAGCATCGGCTGATTACTTCATTACGAGCCTGTCTCTGTTGGTTTCCTTGTGTTGTAAAGTTTGCGAAGAAGTTTAAACAAATCAACATTTGGGGATATTTCCTTTTTCTCTGTTTTTCTTCTCAGACCAGCTCGACTCCTGCTGGAATCCAGGCACTCGCATAACCTTTCCCGGCTTATTTTGGCAAGAAGGTGGCTGTCGAGATGAAGAAGGAATGTTTTTGGTTCGAGGAGAGCTCTGTGGACACTGGACCGTCATCGCTGGATGGTCAGAAGTTTGGGCGCTGCAAACAGCAGCAGAAGGTTTAGCATGGAGGCCAACCGGTATGGCCGAGGAAGCCTTCGCTGAGCCTTGGTCCTAGTCCCAGTTCTAGTACTAAGTGTATGACCTTGAGCAAGTCCAGGTCCTTCAGCCAGTACCTTTCTGTGTACCAGGCACTGTGCTACGAGGCTTGGACATCACAATGAGCAGCACTGAAGAGTTACTTCCCCTCGAAGAGTTCTGTTTCATTAGTAACCACAAACACAGTCAGTCATAGACTGGGTAAAGAAAAAAATCCAAGATGCTCTAGGAGCCTGTGACTGAAGACCTGAGTCAGCGAGGGAGATGAGGTTAGGAGATTTAGAGCAGGCTTTCCTGGGGAGGCAAGGATGTGCTGATGTGAAGAAGGAATGAGGAGGGAGTGGTGTTCTAGTCCTTCCTTCTCTCTTTCTGTAAAATGGGCCTGAATGCTGAGAAAATCCAAGACCAAAGAGAAGGGCTTGTCCATTATTTCACGGTGTTCTAGTTACTAGGGCTGTAACTAGGTGTAAACCACCCATAAACTTAATGGTACAAGACCATCACTTAAAATGCTCATGGCTGGCCAGGCGCGGTGGCTCGTGCCTGTAATCCCAGCACTTTGGGAGGCTGAGGTGAAAGGATTGCCCAAGCCCACGGGTTCGAGACCAATCTGGGCAAAACATGGCGAGACCTCATCTCTACAATAATCAAGTAAAATTAGCCGGGCATGGGGGCACGTGCCTATGGTTCCAGCTACTTGGAAGGTTGAGGTGGAGGGATCTCTTGAGCCCAGCAGGTCGAGGCTGCGGTGGCCACAAGTGTGCCGCTGCACTCCAGCCTCGGCGACAGAGTGAGACTCTGACTCAAAGGAATAAATAAGTCAATAATGCTCATGGTTTCTGTGAGTCAGGATTTTGGGAAAAGCATAATAGGGACAGTTTGTCTCTGCTCCACCGTGTCAGCGCCTCAGCTGGAAGGCTGCAAGGCTGGTCTGGGATTGTCTGAAGATCGCTCACGGGCCTGGCAGTCTGTGCTGGCAGTTGGCTGGGGGGGGCTCAGCTCCTTTCTGCCTGCACTTCTCCATGTGGTCTCTCTACTCAAGCTAGTTGGGGTCACTCACAGCCTAGTGGCCACTGATACCAAGGGTGAGTGTAACAAGAGCTAGCCAAATGGAAGTCCCTTAGCCTTTTGACACCTTGGCAGTTGCACTGTGTCACTACAGCAGCATTCTACTCCTTGGGGTAGACCCAAAGATCTGTCTAGGTCAAGGGCAGGGAAAACAGACTCCATGTCTTGTTGGGGAGTGGCAAGATTCTGACATGCACAGGGGAGCAGAAATAATGCTGTGGCTATATTTGGAGAGCACAGCTACACAAAGCTAACTGGAGTTACAAGGAAGACAAGAAGGCAGGTTCAGAGGTAGGTGTGTAGTTTCATGGCTTGGCTGAAAGGCCTGTGTCTTAGTCTGTTCAGGCTGCCATGAAAATGTTTTAGACTAGACACTTTGTTAACTACAGAAATGTACTGATCACAGTTCTGGAGGCTGGGAAGTCCCAAATCAAGGCCCCAGCAGATTTGGCGTCTGGTCGAAGCTCGCTCGGCTTCATAAAGGGCACCTTCTTGCTGAGTCTTCGTGACAGAAGGGGTGCACAGGTACCTTCTTTCATAAGGGTACTAAACCCATGAATGAGGGCTCCACCCTCATGACCTCATCACTCCCTAAAGGCCCAACTTCTTAATACTGTTGTATCGAGGATTGTTTCAATGTATGAATTTTGTGGGGACACAACGTTTTGACCCTTGCAACCTGGTGGCAAGCAGGTGGGAGCACTAGAAAAAATCAGGAGACTCAATCCCTATCCACAAGGAGTGAAGGCATCTACACTCTCATCAAGGGGAACACACTTGTGGTCATAAATTAAAGGACACAAAATGGTGCACTGAATGAGGAGTCACCCAGCCCCCACCTGAATAAGGCAGGCTGAACAACCAGTCCATGGCCAGAGAGGGTACCCATGCAACAAATAAGGATCAGTCCCCGAAGTGGACTGTCCATCTCTGCTGTGTTTTCAAGGCTCCCGAGATGGCCCTCAGCCCCACTCCACACCGGTACACACCACAGACTCTGCAAAGTCTGGAGTCACTCCCATGCCTTAAGGTTGTTATTACAGTGCAGATATACCTGGGAGAAGTGACAACCTTTCTAGGGCAATACTCCTTACCGCTGTGAGTGAATGTACCAGGTGTTTTCCAGAAGCTCGCCTTCTGGAAGAGTGAGAAACATAAGGTGGCCACCTGAGGGGGGGCTCTGCTAGGGGGACAATTGCACTAACGGAGGATTCCAGGCAGGCCAGAGACCAATAAGCATTTTTATTTGCAGCCCAAATTGCCAACCTTCTCCCAGACAACTTTGTGGAATAAAGCAATGTAGGGATGCACACTGGGGGTTTGTGCAAAGTTGGAAGATGTTTGGGATTCCCCCCTCCCCACCAGCAACTGGTGAAAACCCTTTCTCCCTTCAGGACTGCCCTGGAGGACCCAGCTGGGAGAAAGGTCAAAGGCAGGGGGATCGAAATTCTTCGGCTAATAAACTCATGCATGCACCCGTGCATTCACTCATTCATTCATTCATTTATCTTTGTTGAACTCCTACTCTGTGCTTTAGAAACAAAAAGATGAAGCCGGGCTCGGTGGCACAGGCTATAATCCCAGCGCTTTGGGAGGCCAAAGTGAGTGGATTGCCTGAGCCTGCAGGTCCAAGACCCGCCTGGGCCACTTGACGAGACCTCATCTCTACAATAAATCAAAAAATTAGCCAGGCGTGGTAGCGTGTGCCTGTAGTTCTAGCTACTTGAAGGCTGAGGCAGAAGGATCGCCAGAGCCCAGCAGGTGGAGGCTGCGGTGGCTGGGAGTGGCCACTGCACTCCAGTCTGGGCAGACGGAGTGAGACTCCAACTCAAAAAAAAAAAAAAAAAAGAAAAGAAAAACAAAAAGACAAACAAGCTATAGTCCCTGCCTGTCCTTCACCCTCTAGACCCCTGACTGGGTGATACTGCCACAGGCTCCTCTGCCAGCCTGGAGGGAAGCACTATGAAGGTAGATTGGAAACGCAGGGGGCCAAGGGGTGGGAGGCGCAGTCGGGCCACAGGATACTGCTACAACATCCTGAGAGGGCAGAGGAGAGCAGGCAGCAGGGTGGGGAGGAGGCAACAAAATCAGCAGGACTGGCCGGGCGCAGTGGCACAGCCTGTCATCCCAGCACTTGAGGAGGCCGAGGCGAGTGGATTGCCTGAGCCTGCAGGTTCGAGACCCGCCCGGCCAACTTGGCAAGACCTCATCTCTACAATACATGAAAAAAAAGTTAGCTGGGCGTGGAAGCACACACCTATAATTCCGGCTACTTGGAAGGCTGAGGCGGAAGGATCCTCTGAGCCCAGCAGGTCGAGGCTGTGGCGGCCATAGGCTGCCACTGCACTCAAGTCTGGGCAATAGAGTGAGACTCCAATTCAAAACAAACAAAAATCAGCAGGGCTTAGAGATCCAATTCCCAAGAACTTTTCTGAAGATACATTGTGAGTTTCTGGAAAAAAAGCTGAAAAAGCAAGCATCATCTCACAGCTAGTAGGCAGTGTCAGTTGTCCTCACCAACCACATAATAACGGCAGACATTATTTCAAGACAATTTAAAAAGAAGTTATTAAAAGGCATCTCATAAAAATGTAATGAAATTATCATAAGGTGCTAGACTGGCCTACACGTTGATCTTAAGGATGGCCACTCCCTGTCCATCAGCAGTGTGTCAACTTTCAGGTGAGTTGGTCACCTCGCAGGGGTTACAGGCAGCTGTGGAAAGGCAGTGTGAGAGACGGCCCGTTTCTAATACACCTACTTCTTCCGTTTCCATCCTCTCAATTCGTTGTCTCCACCAGAAGGAAGATTATGTGGAAGCCACTGGAGGACGTCGTTAAAAGCACATTGAAATCTGAATCATCTCCAAGTGTGTAGACATCATGTCTGTCCTCCACCACCTCCTCTGTGATGCATTATTTTATCAACGTTTTAACTTTACTTTTTAAATGTTCAGTGTCATAGGTTTGTTTTGTGCCTGTTAATTGGTGAGCCTCGTTTTGGCAGAAATCTACTGGAGAGAGGTAAGCTGTTACTGGCCTTTGAAAACATTGAAGAAAGAGAGAGACAGCTGGCAGGACACTTCCTGTCAGGCCTGCAACAGAATTGTTCACAGCAATGTGAAGGCGGGCGTTGGTGGGCAGCTGAGGCTCACCTACATGGCTTTATTGGATGCAAGTCTCCCCCCCAAAATTAACATACAAATCAAAGGTTTTTATATTAATGAGCAAACAGTTTAGAAGATGAAAATAGCAAATGATGATAGCAAAGAAAATGAAAGTACGCGCTGCCTAGGCTTAAATGTTAAAAGAAGTATCCAAGGCCGGGCTCGGTGGCTCAGCCTGTAATCCCAGCACTTTTGAAGACCAAGGCGAGTGGATTGCCTGAGCCCGCGGGTTCGAGACCAGCTTGGGCAACTTGGCGAGACCTCGTCTCTACAATAAATCAAAAATCAGCCAGGCATGGCAGTGCACACCTGTAGTTCCAGCTACTTGGAAGGCTGAGGTGGAAGAGTCGCCAAAGCCCAGGAGATTGTGTCTATAGTGGCCGGGAGCATGCCACAGCACTCCAGTCTGGGTGACAGAGTGAGACTCCAACTCAAAAAAGAAAAAAAAAAAAGAAATATCCAAAACCTAAATAAGAAAAACTGTAAAACACTACTGAAACAGATCAAAGTTGCCCTGAACAACCAGAAAGCTGTAAGTTCCTAGATAAGCAGATTCAACCTTATAAATGAGTTGGTTCCCCTAAGTTGATATACAAATGATTGTAATCCACATAAAAATATCATCTAGGAAAGGAGGCAATAGCCGGATAAGTTAATTATCAAGTTCATTTGGATGAAGAAAGAAGCAGGAATAGCCAGGAAAACCCCCCAAAAGAGAAGCAACTTGGAAGGAGGGGAGAGCCCTGTCAGCCCTATCAGACCTCGACACATATTATAAAGCCTCTGTAGTTAAAACAACTTTTTACTGTTGAATAAATAAAAAGACAGATGGAGTGGAACGCAAAGTTCAAAAATAGACCCGGTGTGTATGGAAGTTTCTGTTTTGATGAGGGCAGCATCCTGAATGAGTGGGTGAAAGATGTGCTTTCTAAATAAGTTGTGTTGGGATAACCAGACCACCACACGCAAAGGGAAACTCGGATCAACCTGCATCACAGTGTACATCACAGTATACATCAGCATAAAAGAAACTTAGGTCTCAGTGTCCACCAGCATAGATTCCAAATGAATCCGCTATTTGTTTTTATTTTTTTATTTATTTATTTATTTATTTTTTTTGAGTGGGAGTCTCACTCGGTCGCCCAGACTGGAGTGCAGTGGCCGCTCCCGGCCACCGCAGCCTCGACCTGCTGGGCTCCAGCGATCCTTCCACCTCAGCCTTCCGAGTAGCTGGAAATACAGACGTGCACTACCACGCGCGGCTAATTTTTGATTTATTGTGGAGATGAGGTCTCGCCAAGTTGCCCAGGTGGGTCTCGAACCCGCGGGCTCAGGCAATCCACTCACCTCGGCCTCCCAAAGTGCTGGGATTACAGACTGAGCCACCGAGTCCGGCCAACCCGCTATTTAGATGTAGAAAATTTGACGCTGCAAATACTGGAAGAAAGCCCCAGTAACTGTACCATAGCCTGGAAATGAGAGTGAACTTCTTTTCTATGATTCAAAACCCAGAAACAAAAAGAAAAAAAGTACCGTTAGGTTAGATTTTTTTTTAAAATAAATATCTTCCTAGAAAATACTAAAAATACCCAAAAAACACCAAAAGTAAAATGATAAACTACGTAAAAACTATATGTGACTTATTACTGAGAAAAGTTACTATCCTTTACATATTTTTTAAAAACTTCTGAAAATACAGAAAAGCCCAACAATCTTATAACAAAATGTCAGTAATCAGAAAAAAACTTACAAGCTCTCTCATAAGAGGAATACAAGTCGGACTCGGTGGCTCAGCCTGTAATCCCGCGCCTTTTGGAGGCTGAGGTGAGTGGATTGCGTGAGCCCGCGGGCTCGAGACCCGCCTGGGCAGCGGGACCTCATCTCTACAATAAATCAAAAAATCAACCGGGCGTGGTAGCGCGCGCCTGTAATTCCGGCTACTCGAAAGGCTGAGGCGGAAGGATCGCCGGAGCCGGCAGGTCGAGGCTGCGGTGGCCGGGAGCGGCCACTGCACTCCAGTCTGGGCGACAGAGTGAGACTCCAACTCAAAATAAATAAATTAATAAAAACTTCTGAAAATACAGAAAAGTCCAACAATCTTATAACAAAAAGTCAGTTAGAAAAAAAACAAGCTCTCTCATAAGGAGGAATACAAATTCAAACTAGCCCAACATACCATTCCTCACCTACTAGACTCAAAAAACCCGGCACCATACTCTGATGCCGAGGCTGTAAGAAAACAGAAACTCTCATACAATGCAAGATGGACGGCCCTGTGGAAAACCTAGCAAAGTCGCATATGCATTTACCCCATTCTTCTCATTTCTAGGTATCTATCTCAAACACAACACAAAAAGGCATTCAAAGAAAACTCTCAATAGCTAACCTATTCATAATGTCAAAAAACTGGGAACAACCCAGATATCTTCATAGAAGGACAGATTAAATGAACTGGAACGTATCTTCACACTGGAGTAGCATACAGCTGTAAAAAGTAATGAGAAAATATATTTACATGTATTGTTAAGTGAAAGAAATAAGGTGAGGTGATCTGTATGTGTGTACTACTGTTTATCTTAAAGTATGTACACACACACACAAATGACTTGTTTATATTTTTTTTTCTTTTTTTTTTGAGTTGGAGTCTCACTCTGTCGCCCAGACTGGAGTGCAGTGGCCGCTCCCGGCCACCGCAGCCTCGACCTGCTGGGCTCCGGCGATCCTTCCACTCAGCCTTCCGAGTAGCTGGAACTACAGGTGCGCTACCATGCCCGGTTAATTTTTAATTTTTATTATTTATTTATTTATTTATTTTTGAGTTGGAGTCTCACTCTGTCGCCCAGACTGGAGTGCAGGGGCCGCTCCCGGCCACCGCAGACTCGACCTGCTGGGCTCCGACGATCCTTCCGCCTCAGCTTTCCAAGTAGCTGGAATTACAGGCATGCGCTAGCTACCACGCCGGGCTGAATTTTTGATTTATTGTAGAGATGAGGTCTTGCTGCCCAGGCGGGTCTCGAACCTGCGGGCTCAGGCAATCCACTCACCTCAGCCTCCCAAAGGCGCGGGATTAAAGGCTGAGCCACCCAGCCCGGGTGTTTTTTTTTGTTTGTTTTTGGGTTTTTTTTTCATTATAGAGATGAGGTCTCACCAAGTTGTCCAGGCAGGTCTCAAACCCGCGGGCTCAGGCAATCCACTCACCTCAGCCTGCCAAAGCGTGGGATTACAGGCTCAGCCACTGAGCCTGGCTGTATTTTGTCTTTTTAAAAAATGTTTCTTAGCTCTGACAACTGAAAAGTTCTAAAAACAATGACCGATCCAGAAGCAATGAGCTCCCTGAGGGCCTAGATTTGGTTTCTAAATACCGTTTCCCACTATAGTGGGAATACATAGCCAGAATTCCTTGGAGAAATGGTTGATTCTAGATCTTGGGGAGGAAATGCCCAAAAGATACCTGCCATGGACTGATGTCTGTGTCCCCCCCAAGATGTATATAGAAAAGCTCTAGTCTCCAGTGTGATGGTATTTGGTTATGGAGCCTTTGAGAGGTAATTAGGTTTAGATGAGGTCTCCATGATGGGATTGGTACCCTTAATAGAAGAGCAAGAGACTTGTATTCTCTCTCTCTCTCTCTCTCTCTCTCTCTCTCTCTCTCTGTGTGTGTGTGTGTGTGTGTGTGTGTGTGTATGTCTCACCTCCCCTTTACCTGTCTCTGCCTCTCTTTCTTCCTCTCTCTCCATGTACGGGCGCAGGCGTCTCTCAACAGGAACCAAAAACCAACAGTTTGCTGGTGCCTTGATCTTGTATTTCCCAGCTTCCAGAGCTATGAGGAATACATTTCTGCTATAAGTCACCAGTCTACGGCATTTTGTCATAGCACCTGAACTAAGACAAAGCCTGCCACATACCTGAAAGGAAGGCAGCTGTCAGAGACACCTGTGAGTTGTGTCAAAGGACTCAGGACCAATTAGATAGGCTCGCTTGGCCAAATATGGGATACTTGAGTTGCAGTAAGGATGGTGGCAATGAATTAAAACACATCCAACATGCTTAGATCCATCTGTAGATAAAGATACTTGAAAGAAACCCCCACCTCACTGGCTTCCTTGAACCTATGCTGTTCATTATGGTGCCCATTGGCATGGCATAGCTCCTGAGCACTTCAGATGACCACATCACTTGTGGTAATCCCACGGAGGAACTCAATTTTTAATTTTGCTTAATTTTAAATGTAAGACCTGATATTCAATTCAGTTATTGAAAATCTTTTAAGTGTGTTTTAAACAACTTGGATATGTGAATCTACATTTTCCAGAATAAATTTTGTACAATCTGAATGCAAGTCAAGTATTTATGATAAAAATTTAGCATCTGAATTGAATGTAAAATACACACTAGTTTTTGAAGACCAAACACACACAAAAAAGACATTTTTTGTGTTGACTACATGTTGGAATGATAGTATTTTGGAAATATAGGGTTAAAAATATATATATAATTAAAATCAATCCCACCTGTTTCTCTTTCATATTTTAACATGGCAACTAGAAAATGTTAAGTTACTTATGTTGCTGGCATTATATTTCTGTTGCTATGGGTTTTTCAACTTGACTTAGGGACCATTAGAATATTGCTATTCTAATGTTGTCTTAGAGGATGATACCATAATTTTGACAATGAAAAAACAATAAAGGGGGAAAAAATCAAATGTTAGTTTCACTTTTTCTATTTTAGCTTTACCTCAGAGTAACCAAATAGTTCATAAAGTTAAGTTTCTCCTTTTAGCCAGGCTCGGTGGCTCAGCCTGTCATCCCGCGCCTTTGGGAGGCTGAGGTGAGTGGATGGCCTGAGCCCGCGGGTTCGAGACCCGCCTGGGCAGCGAGACCTCATCTCTACAATAAATCAAAAAAATCAGCCGGGTGTGGTAGCACATGCCTGTAATCCCGGCTACTTGGAAGGCTGAGGCGGAAGGATCGCCGGAGCCCAGCAGGTCGAGGCTGCGGTGGCTGGGAGCAGCCCCTGCACTCTAGTCTGGGTTACAGAGTGAGACTCCAACTCAAAAAAAAAAAAAAAAGTTCTCCTTTTAGAGGAAGTATTCCAGGTTCTAAATGAGGAAGAAATGTCAGAATTCGTCTATCACCATTTTGCGACTCCTAATGACTTTAGGAATCTGGGCTGCCAATGCCCCCAAACGAGGGACCCCGTTGAGTCCCTTCATAGAAGTAGATGGCATCATCTATGAAGTAATCTTGAAAAAGAGAAAAGCAAACTAGTGTCTGATCAAGCCTTTTAATCTAACTGCAATTTGGCAGAAATTATGAGGGCAGAGGGACCACTCAACACCACCGCAAAGATGCAGTCCACACAGTAGAAAACTGCAGGACAAACAGCCCACTTTCTCTGACAAATTGTAAGGTGGGGGAAGTAGTTGCAAAGGGTGCTACAAATTTAGAGATTTAAGTGACATAACAACCAGTTGTGTTGATGAAACTCATTTGAATCCAGATTTGAATGAAAGAAACTGCAGAGGAAAAAAAAAAGTTAAGGCAACAGAGAAAATGTCAACCGTGATCCGTGATTGGAATTGTTGACAAGGAATTGCTGGCCGGGCGCAGTGTGGCTCACGCCTCTAATCCCAGCACTTTGGGAGGCCGAGGAGAGAGGATCGCCTGAGCCTGCGGGTTCGAGACCCACCTGGGCAACCTGGCAAGACCTCATCTTGACAATAAATAGAAAGTTAGCCGGACGTGGTGGTGCTCGCCTGTAGTTCCAGCTACTTGGAAGGCTGAGGCGGAAGGATCTCCTGAGCCCAGCAGGTCAAGGCTGCGGTGACTGGGAGCATGCCACTGCCCTCCAGCCTGGGCGACAGAGTGAGACGCCAATTCAAAAAATAAATAAATAAATGACAGATAGATAGATAAGGAATCACTGTTGATTCTTTAGATGTGATCATTGCTATGGTCCGGAGACTCGATCCTTCAAATCTCGGGCTGGAATGCGATCCCCGGTGTGGGACGTGGGGCCTGGTGGACGGGGTTTGGGTCGAGAGGGTGGGTCCCTCGTAAATGGCTTGGCGCCTTCCTGGAGGTCAGACACGAGCTCTCTCTCCGTTGCTCCCCAGGGGCTTCTGGGAGCTGCGCATTCAAAAAGAGCCTGCACCTCCCTGCTCTCTCTCTTCTCCCCTCTCATCGCGCGGTCTGCGCACACCTTCCCCCGGGCAGGGAAGCGGTCTGAGGCCCTGCCCAGATGCCGGTGTCAGCACCACGCTCCTTCTTCAGCCTGGCGAGACGGATAAACCTCTTTTCCTTATAAATTGCCCAGCCTCAGATATTCTTTTAGAGCCACACAAACGGACGAAGACGTTTACGTATTTGGGCTTTTTAAAAGAGTCCTTATCTTTTAGAAATACATTTTAAAATATTCGCAGGTGGAATTGATATGCGTAAGATTGGTCCTCAGGTGATTTGGGGTGGAGGCACGAAAGGGCACTGGGATGGATGAATGAAACAAGGTGAGCCATAAGTTGATCACTGTTGATTCTGAGTGATGAATTCATGGAGTTTATTCTACTTCTCCCGATGCCCGAATTGTCTGAAATTTTCAACAGTGCAGGTTGTTTTGGGTTTTGCTTTTTTAATTCCAAAAAAAAATTAAGGAATGAAAACGGGTCGGAGTCAGAATTTAAGGAAGGAACACACGATTAAGATTCCGCAGCAGCCGGGCTCGGTGGCTCAGCCTGTCATCCCGCACCTTTGGGAGGCTGAGGTGAGTGGATTGCCTGAGCCCGCGGGTTCAAGGCCCACCTGGGCAGGCGAGACCTCATCTCTACAATAAATCAAAAAATCAGCCGGGCGTGGTAGCAAGCGCCTATAGTTCCGGCTACTTGGAAGGCTGAGGCGGAAGGATCGCCAGAGCCTGGCAGGTCGAGGCTACAGTGGCCGGGAGCGGCCACTGCACTCCAGTCTGGGTGACAGTGAGACTCCAACTCAAAAAAAAAAGATTCCGCAGCACCTCTCCAGCGGTTTCCCTGTCCACAGGATCACCCGTTCCCACTCACACCTTTGAACCTGTGCTACAGCCTCACCTTGGAAGGCCCTTCGCCGTCATTTCTACTGGAGAACTCCTATGCATCCTTCAAAACCCTGTTCAATGTTCACCTTCTTTGGGATGCTTTCCCTGACTCCCCTAGACAAAGAGAGGCAGTCCCTCTCTCTGTCTCTTCACAGAGTTGTAGCAGTTGTGACACTGTGTTGTTGGTGTCTGGAGATCTGTTCCCACCCCCATCCTGCTGCCCCCTCTTGCTCTCTAAAAGCAAGATCCTGCTAGAGTTCATCTCAGGTCCCTAGCTTGAAGGACAATGCTTATCGCTCAGAAGGTTCTCCATGCACGCTGAGAGAATAAACAGGTATCCTACTCTGACCATCCCCTCAGTCCTGACTGTAGGCCACTCAGCTTCTAATCCTTTGGTGCCCTGTTGAATGCATCCAGCCCTGTGATGCCTCAATCCACTCTAAGCTGGAAACCTTCATTTCCTCCCAGTTTGGCTGTGTTGAGGGTATTGGAGTCACAGGCATGACCACAGTTGTAAATTCCAAAGACAGGGAACAGTGCCTTTTTATAGCATGTGCAGAGTGACAGAGGCAGCCCTGGGGCCAGCAGTTCCCGAGGGCAGGAACACCGTCTCATTTATCTTTGTGTCTTCATTTCCTGGATGGACCCAGTGGGTGCTCCCTGCTGAACGTTAAGGCAGACGGAGTTTGAGAGGGAGGAGCGCCTGATTCTGATGTCACATCGTTCCCGACACGAATGGTCTTCACCCTGAAGGGGACTGGAAAAATATGAGTGAGAGAACCTTGGCCCCGACGTGGCTGAGAAGGTGGTCAGAGAGCTGAGCCAGGCTGAATAGCATCTGGTCCCCGTGTCCGGACAAATTACACCCAGAACACTGGGAGAACCTGCAGCAGTGGATGCACAACCACACCCTGCCACGCTCCAAAGGAAGGGCAAAGGCCCGGAGAGGGTCACTGTTGGTGGTGAGTGCGGAGCGAAGAATAGCTGCCCTGAGAGCCAGGCGGGAAGGCACCTGACTGCTCAGCCCTGCCTGGTTCTGCATTTTTTTTTTTTTTTTTAGTGACAGAGCAAGGCTGCTGATTATATTCGGGGGTGACACAAAGCTGGAATCTAATGCTTGGGATGCAGAATCAAGATTCGCAAAGGTAAGGACTCATCGCCCTGGAAGAAACAGAAGAAGCCGGTCAAATGTAATCTAAAATTCTGAGCTTTGCAAAACCCACCCCATAAAGGAAGAATGCAGAGGTCTGGCTCAAGAGCAATGCTTGTGGAGGCAGAAGAAAGATCCCACTGTGCGTAATCCAGTGAAAACCTTAAACACTGCCACAAAAGTCAATGGGCTGTGGTCCAGAGGAGTATCCCCAAACCCTTGGTGCTGTGGGCCACCTCCATAGAGTTTTCTGTGACTGCAGACAACCTGCGCTCTTGGTAACCTTTAGGTAACTCACTGTCTTACAAAGGAAATTCTAGATGAGACCTGTATGCTTGCCATGCAGACATTCAAGTACCAAACTATTTTCTTTTTGTTTTATTTTTTTGAGTTGGAGTCTGACTCTGTCGCCCAGACTGGAGTGCAGTGGCTGCCCCCGGCCACCGCAGCCTCAACCTGCTGGGCTCCGGCGATCCTTCCTTCTCAGCCTTCCAAGTAGCCGAAACTACAGGCGTGTGCTACCATGCCCAGCTAATTTTTGATGTATTGTAGAGAGAAGGTCTCGCCAAGTTGTGCGGGTGGGTCTCAAACCCACGGGCTCAGGCAATTCACTCTCCTCAGCCTCCCAAAGTGGTGGGGTTATAGGCTGAGCTGCTGAGCCCAGCCCCAAACTACTTTAAAGCCTATGCCCGTGCACAACTGCAGGTCATCTTCCCTGCCCCGTGTGGCACTGGGTGCCCTCTCTTGGGAAACAGAGGCCCGACCCAGGGGGTGATTGCCTCTCCTCTCTGTGCGTCAGACCAGCCCTGGGGCCTTGAGTTCAGGGGTAGGGGTGCAGAGTTCTGAGAAGAGAATAACAAACTCGAACGTATCCTGAGACTGACCTGGAAGTGACAGGCTCAAAACCCTGAGCCCCGGCCAACAGGGGAAGACACAGGAAACACTTTGCCTAGCACAGAGAGATGTGCAGTGACCATGAGCAGGCCACTTAGGCTGTCAGAGTCACTGCTCCCTTTCAACCCTGAGACTCTTCATCAGGAAAACCAGGGGAGAGAGCCCTACCTTGTGCAGAGAGTTAAACAGGCTCCCGCACCCCTGCCCTGTCCCTCTTTACAGGGTACCTCCGGGCTCGTCTCTCCACCTCTTCTCCTCTGGGTGCCTCGATAGGGATGGGTAACACTGAGAGGAGAGCACTGGGTTAGGCTCACCTGTGCCTTCCTAGCAAGTCATTATGCGTTCAGATGTGTCCCCACCCAGAGGGCTTGGTTTCCTCATTTGTAACACCAAGGGTCAGGCAGGCCGATTCATGGCCAGTGGCTGTCTGTGGGCTGAGCCTGGCCCACTGGTGGGTTTTGCTTGGCTCGGCTAACATTAAACAATTGTTTTCTAGCCGAGCACAGTAGCTTGTGCCTGTAGTCCCAGCTACTTGGCAGGGCTGAAACAGAGGGATCACTTGTGGCCAGGAGATCAAGTATGCGGTGAGCTTTGATTATGCCAATGCACTTTAGCCTGAGTGATGGAAGGAGACTCTGTAAACAGTTGTTTTCCATTAAATTAATTTTTAGTGCCCAGGCTGGAATGTAGTGGTAACCTCCAACTCCTGGCTGTAAACAATCCTCCCACCTCGGCCTCCTGAGAAAACTGAACTACAGGCGAGAGCCACTTCACCCAGTTTCTACTTTTAATTTTTGATAACATTTTAAAATGAAGAATAGAAGAAATACCTCGACATCTTCCTAACCAGAGAAGTGAAAGAACTTTACAATGAGAACTACAAAACACTGCTCAAAAAAATCCAAGAAGACACAAACAAATGAAAAAATATTCCATGCTAATGGATAGGAAGAATCAACATTGCTAAGATGTCCATTCTACCAAAGACAATCTACAGATTCAATGCAATATCTATTAAACTACCAACATCATTCTTCTCAGACCTGGAAATGACAATACAGAAATTCATGTGGAAACATAAACGACCACAAATAGCCAAAACAACCCTCAACAAAAGAAACAAGGCAGGAGGTATCACACTTCCAGTTTTAAACTTTACTGTAAGGCTACAATAATCAAAACAGTCTGGTATTGGTATAAGAACACACATATAGATCAGTGGAACAGGATAGAGATTCTGGAAGCAAAACCCCAATTTCTCAACCAACTCATCTTCAGCCTAGCCTTTACCACCATCCTCTGTGGAGAAGAGAACCTATTCAGTAAATGGTGCTGGGAAAACTGACTGAACACATGCAGAAGATTGAAACAGGACCCCTACCCATCACCACACACAAAAATTAACTCTAAATGGATCAAAGATCTAAACGTAAAACCTCAAACTATACAAATCTTAGAAAATTCAGGAGATACCCTTACAGAAATCAGAATAAGCAACCAATTCCTGATCAAAGCCCCAAGCGTCCATACTGTAAGAAATAAGATAGATAAGTGGGACCTCATCAAACTGTAAAGTTTCTGCAAAGCAAAAGAAACCATCAAGAGAGCAGGGAGATAGCCCACAGAATGGGAAAAAATGTTTGCCAACTGTATATCTGATAAAGGCCTAACATCTAGGCTCTACAAGGAACTCAAACGTGCCGAAAGGAAAAAAACAAACAGCCCCATTCAAAAGTGGGCAAAAGACGTGAATAGACACTTCTCAAAAGAAGATATACGGGCAGTCAACAGACACATGAAAAAGTGCTCAGTCTCACGCATCATCAGAGAAAAGCAAATCCAAACCACATTGAGACACCACCTAACTCCAGTAAGAATGGTCATCATTAATAAAACAAACAACAACAGATGCTGGAAAGCATGTGGAGAAAAAGGAATGCTTCTATGCTGCTAGTGGGGACGCAAACTAGTGCAACTTCTTTGGAAGACCGTGTGGCGATTTCTGAAAGAACTAGACATTGACCTTCCATATGACCCAGCAATTCCCCTATTGGGAATATACTCGGAGGAACTCAAATCATTCTACCAAAAAGATACCTGCACACACGTTTATCGCAGCACTATTCACAATAGAAAAAGCGTTTGAATCAATCATGCTGCCAATCAAAACTGGACTGGATTTTTAAAATGTGGTACATATATGTGATGGAGTATTATGCAGCCATAAAGAGGGACAAGCATATGGACTTCGCAGCCACTTGGATGGATTTAGAGTCCATCATGCTCAGTGATCTAGCACAGAAACAAAGAACAGACACCATATGTTATCACTCATAAGCGGATCTTGAACAATGATCATAATACTATCAGAAAGGGATTGGCAGTAGTGGGAAACTGCCAGGAGAGGGGGGCGGGCTGGGATTGGCGGTTGAGAGAGACTGCCAGGGGAGTAAGGGGGACACACCTCATCAACAAGGGTACCTGCATGATGAGCATTTGTATACCTAACCCTGAACTGTACCCCACATCTTTAAAATAAAGATTAAAGTTAAAAAAGATAATAAAAATAAATAAAACGAGAAATGGACACATACACATATTTCTTTTTTTTTTTTTTTTTGAGTTGGAGTCTCACTCTGTCACCCAGACTGGAGTGCAGTGGCCGCTCCCGGCCACTGCAGCCTCGACCTGCTGGGCTCTGGCGATCCTTCCACCTCAGCCTTCCAGATAGTTGGAACTACAGGTGTGCGCTACCACACCTGGCTAGCTTTTTTTAAATTTATTGTAGAAATGAGGTCTTGCCAAGTTGCCCAGGCGGGTCTTCAACCCGCAGGCTCAGGCGATCCACTCGCCTTGGCCTCCCAAAGTGCTGGGATTACAGGCTGAGCCACCGAGCCCGGCCTCACAGATTTCTTTATTCTCCTGAAAAGCTCAGAAGCTCTGGCCACCCAGACCTCCCTCTCTGCCTGGCAGCACCCAGCTGGGCCTGAGAAGCACCTGGTCCCCAGCCAGGGCACTGCTCAGCCCTCTCTGACCTAGAGCTCCTCCCTGGACCTGAAGGACCCCCAGGAGAGCTGCCACCACACCAAGCTCAGGGCACGCCCTCAACAAGCCCTCGGGAATTGCCGTCAGGCCCTCCGGACCCAGCCAGGCCTGGACATCACTTCTCTCATGTTCCCATTTCCAAAGTGACCAAAGTGCCCAGAGTGATTGCGGCTTATATTGTGAAGTCCCAGACATCAGAAGATGCTGCTGATACATGTGGAAGACATTTCCCATTTTTTGGATTAAAAGCTGCTCTGTTTGAACAGAATCAGCCAGCCCCGCCACTTTCCTTCCCTGGTCCCTGTAGAATCTCCTCGCTAATGTGGCAGAGCTGGGGTCTCTTGCCTGGTCTGCAGTTTTTAAGCAGCTGGGCTAATCTGTCTGTTCTTTCTGCTTCTCTGTGTGTTGCTGTGATGTCTACATGGCTCCAAGGACCTGTCTGGAGCTTTCTCTGAGAGGAACCCTGTTCTGCCCATTGTAACCAGGTTCTTCTTGACTTTATGGGGTCCTGAAGATGACCACAGGCTCGTTTCACACCCCTTGTGGCGGTGTTGCCAACCCCTGTTAGCCTCATTCACTCATGTGGTCAGGTTTCCCAAGCCACCCCGTCATGTGCTTTCACCCAGCAGCTCACTACCGCACCTCAGTGCCAGGCTGGGCGCTGGCACCGGGGGAGACTTTCTGGAGGCTGGTGGCATACGTGAAGAAGCCAGGTCTTGGCCAGACCTGGGGCTGTGGGCAGCATAAGGTACAGCCTCTGTCCTCACAGGCACCCGACCATCAGGCTGGCAGAGTGCGTGCTGTGTAGACATCGCAGTGACTCAGCATAGCAGTCTGGAAAGTGTGGTCAGAGCCTCAGAGGTCCACACCGAAGCATGGTGGTCCAAAAAGTGGCACCCTTTGGATCTCAGGGCAGCCTGTGGGGGGGATGATCCTGTGATGTCTCACCCACATTGGGATCCAGGGGAAAGGATGCCCAGAGAACAGGTGTAAATGGGACTGGTCCAGGAGACCTGGGATAAGTAGCCACCCTACATGCAGGTCACAAAAACTTTAAGATGGGCTCATATACTTCCACCCAACAATCCTTCCTCCAGGAAATGTATCTTAAACGTGGGAAGTGCTTTATGCAAAGATGTCCGTCAAAATGTCATTTATTTCTTATTTTTATTTTATTTTATTTATTTATTTTTTTGAGTTGGAGTCTCACTCTGTCGCCCAGACTGGAGTGCAGTGGCCGCTCCCGGCCACCGCAGCCTCGACCTGCTGGGCTCCGGCGATCCTTTGCCTCGGCCTTCCAAGTAGCTGGAACTACAGGCGCGCGCTACCACGCCCGGCTGATTTTTTTTTTTTTTTTTTTTTTTTTTTTATTGTAGAGATGAGGTCTCGCTGCCCAGGCGGGTCTCGAACCCGCAGGCTCAGGCATTCCACTCACCTCAGCTTCCCAAAGGCACAGGATTACAGGCTGAGCCACCGAGCCCGGCTTTTTATTTTTTTTGAGCCAGAGTCTCACTCTGCTGCCTAGGATGGAGGGCAGTGGCACACTCACAGCCACTGCAGCCTTGGCCTGCTGAACTCAGGTGATCCTTCTGCCTCAGCCTTCCAAGTAGCTGGAACTACAGGCATGTACCACTATGCCTAGCTATTTATTTATTTATTTATTTATTGTAGGGATGAAGTCTCACCTTGTGACCCAGGCTGGTCTCGAACCCATGGGCTCAGACAATCCTCTCGCCTCTGCCTCTCAAAGTGCTAGGATTACAGGCATGAGCCACCACACCCGGCAAAATGTCATTTATAATGGCCACCAACCTAAGGGTCCCTCAAAAGGAGAATCATCTAGCCAGCAACAATATATTCACCTACAATGTGGAATAGCAGATAAGCACTTTAAAAGGTTTTACTTTACTTACTGGGCTCAGGTGATCCTTCCACCTCAGCCTTCCAGGTAGCTGGAACCACAGGCATGTGCCACCACACCCGGCTTTTTTATTTATTTGTTGTAGAGATGAGGTCTTGCCATGTTGCTCAGGCTGGTCTCGAACCCCCGCGCTCAGGCAATCCTCTCCCCTTCGCCTCCCAAAGTGCTGGGATTACAGGCATGAGCCACTGAGCCCGGCCTAAACTTTTAAAAATGTTCCTGTAGGCTGGGCGCGGTGACTCACGCCTATAATCCCAGCACTTTGGGAGGCCAAGATGAGAGGATTGCCTGAGCCCACGGGTTCCAGACCAGCATGGGCAACTTGATGAGACCTCATCTTTACAATAAATCAAAAAATTAGCCCGGCTTGGTGGTACATGCCCATAGTTCCAGTTACTTGGAAGACTGAGGTGGAAGGATTGCCTGAGCCCAGCATGTCGAGGCTAGAGTGGCCGTGAGTTGCCACTTCACTCCAGCCTGGGTGGCAGAGTGAGATTCCAACTCAAAAAAAAAAAACGTTCATGTACTTCTTTCATGATGAGGGAAAAACGTCATTCACTGGGTCTCAGTGGGCAGCCTGGCCAAGGCCAAGATGCCTCATGTGGGCAGAGCACGAGGGGGCAGCAGAGTGACCTCTGTCCAGCACCGTGCTGTGCCCACCCAGAGTGGCTGCAGGAAGCTGCTCGGTGAGGCTGGCAGTCGACTCTGTTTTCTGTCCTCTTGAAAGTATGATAGAGCCGGGCTCGGTGGCTCAGCCTGTAATCCCGCGCTTTGGGAGGCTGAGGTGAGTGGATTGCCTGAGCCCGCGGGTTCCAGACCCGCCTGGGCAGCAAGACCTCATCTCTACAATAAAATAAAAGCGCACACCTGTAATTCCGGCTACTCGGAAGGCTGAGGCGGAAGGATCGCCGGAGCCCAGCAGGTCGAGGCTGCGGTGGCTGGGAGTGGCCACTGCACTCCAGTCTGGGCGGCAGAGTGAGACTCTGACTCAAAAAAAAAAAAAGGAAGTATGAAAGGCAGAATGACAGCCCCCAAAAGATGTCCTTGCCTTAGTCTACCGAACTGGCAGTTAAGTTGCCTCATGTGGACAAAAGCGCTTTGCAGATGTACGTTAAGGACCTGGAGGAGAGGAGAGCAGCCCGGATTACCTGGGTGGGCCCAACCTAATCTCATCAGTTCTGAAAAGTGAGAGCAGAAGCCCAAGGGTGGATCAGAACATGTAACTGAGAAGGACTAGCGACCATTGCTGCCTTTGCAGGTAGAGGAAGGGGACCCTGGACCAAGGTGTGCAGCCACTTCTAAAAGCCAGGAACTCTTATTCTGTACAGCCAAGCAAGAAAACAAGCACCCGGGTTCTACACCACAGAGAACTTGGTTTTTGTTTTGTTTTTTGATTTGGAGTCTCACTCTGTCACCCAGACTGAAGTGCATTGGCCGCTCCCGGCCACTGCAGCCTCAACCTGCTGGGCTCCAGGGATCCTTCCACCTCAGTCTTCCAAGTAGATAGAACCACAGGCATGTGCCACCACGCCTGGCTAATTATTGATTTACTGTAGAGACGAGGTCTCGCCAAGTTGCCCAGGTGGGTCCCGAACCCGCGGGCTCAGGCAGTCCACTCACCTTGGTCTCCCAAAGTGCTGGGATGACAGGCTGAGCCACCGAGCCCGGCCACCACAGAGAACTTAATTCTGCCAACCACCCAAATGAGCAGGAAGCAGGTTCTCCCCTCCAGCCTCCAAAACGAAACCCAGCTTGCCGACACCTTGATCGTCGTCTGGTGAGAAAAAAAGTGTGTCTCATTTTAAGCCACTAAGCGTGCGTCATTTGTTAGGGCAGCCATCGAAAACAAGGCAAGGCAGCATGGAGAGAGCACTGGCTGGGGGTGGGACACAAAGTTCAGGTCTGGGTCTGCCGTCAGGAGTCTGTGTGTCCTCGTTGAGCTCTTGGTTCTTGGGACTCCTTCCACACACGGCAGGGTGGTGGCTTCACCCCCCGCTCTGAACTTGTTTGGCATGGACTTCATTGGCCCCGGAGTTTGGAGAGGAAGAGGAGTTCTCCTTGCTACAAAGTCCAGGACCCCTGGCATCATTCATCAGGTGGGCTGTCTGGGGTGTGTGTGGGGAGGAGAGACTCCAGGAGCCCAAGGCCTCCCCATCCCTTCCCTGGAAGGGCCACACACCCCGGCCCCTGGTGTCCGGCGGAGCACTGCGTTTCAAGGTGGGGTCAGCATTTTGCTGGCTGCCCAGGGGTACACGTAGAAGCTCGGGGCAGGAGGGTTTCCACTGAGCAAGCAGAGTTCTTGAAAGCGGCTTGCTGGGACCCGCCAGCCTAGACTCTCCACCCTCCCCGGCCCTCCCCAGGGGCACAGTGAGAGGTGGGCCGAGCACGGGTCGAGGAGGCAAAGCGGCTCTCCACGGAGCCCCAGAAGTTGCCTCTCCACCCTGCTCTGCAGCCTCCTACCTGGAGCTTTGATCCCGCGCAGACAGGCCCCCGGGTGCTCCCTGTCTGTTCCTGTCCCTGGGCCTTTGCCAAGATGGCATGTGGGAGGCCTGCCTGGCTTAGGGGCTCCCCACCCGGCTGGAGCTACACATACCTCATCCTGGGGTGGCCTGTGCGGGAGCTTGGGCCCCTTCTCAGGGTGAAATTGCCCCAGAAGCTCAGCCTCAGTTTCCCCATCTGTCAAATGGAGACACCAAATAACACCTCCTTCGGAGGGTTGTTATGATGATAAAATCAGAATATTTCTAATAAGCACTTAATAATGAGCGGTGGCTGGCACGTTATGAGTAAGTGTGTTTGATAAATATTAACCTTTCTGTTATTAATTACAGTGTTAACAGAATCATCAAGTCATTGTGAGGGCTCGGGCAACTCACTTCTCTCACTGGGCCTCTGTTTCCACATCTACCGTGAACGGTTTGAACTCACCAGTGTCCTCGGGAGTCCTGCTTCTCTGCGGGATTCTGGGTTTCTCAGTTTCCCCATGCCTTTTCGAGCGGGCACGCATCCGGTATGCTGGTACCCAGGACAGAGCCCTGCAAAGACAACAGCACCCGAGGGGCTGGCTCCTGATCGACTGCCTGTTACCAGGGGCCCTAATCTGAAAAAAAGGAGGTTGGCAGAATGTTAGACCCTCCTGTGCCTGCCCCTGCCTGTCTCTGTGAGGCACCCCGCAGGCTTGGCCCAGGTGGCGGCTGGGGAAGGGGCATGTCGGGAGATCAGGACGAGCTGCCACGCGGATGGAGCCCGGTAGTCTGGGCCAGCCCTCCCCACTGTCCCTGCCTCCCCTCATCCTCCATAAGGTAAAGGCCCAACACGGTCGCACTGTGTTCGGCCTTGTGGGCCCCGCCTGTCCTGTTCCTGCTCTTGGCTCCACACATGCTCAACAAAGCATCGCACCTTTCTTTCTTTTTTTTTTTTCAGTTGGAGTCTCACTCTGTCGCCCAGACTGGAGTGCAGTGGCCGCTCCTGGCCACTGCAGCCTCGACCTGCTGGGCTCCGGCCATCCTTCCACCTCAGCCTTCCAAGGAGCTGGAACGACAGGCGCGCGCTACCATGCCCGGCTAATTTTTGATTTATTGTCGAGATGAGGTCTCGCCAAGTTGCCCAGGCGGGTCTCGAACCCGCGGGCTCAGGCAATCCACTCACCTCAGCCTCCCAAGGCGTGGGATGACAGGCTGAGCCACCGAGCCCAGCTAGTGTCGCACCTTTCATCCTCTGTGTCTTCCAGTGCCTGGGATGCATCTCTGACGTCTCCCTCCGAGATGTCCCCTCCTCTAGAAAGCCCTTCGGCGACCCCCTGACTTTCTTCTCTGGCTCTCCAGACTCTTTCGGACAAGCTCCCACACTGTCTCGGCTTCCCCTGTGTTCACCCACCCCTGCTCATAGATGATAAGCTCCCCAAAGGCAGGGGCTGTCGCCATTTTATCTGGGTGTGCAGCACCCAGCCTAGAGCTGCCACCAAGTAAGGGGCCCGAAAGACTTCTCTAATATGATAACCAACAGTGGACATTGCAAGAATAAATGAGGTAATAAACGAATCACGTGGGCGTGTATGAGTGCACATTGGTGGCGTCAAGGTGGACAGCTCAGAGGAAAGGTTTGCTCGGCTGTGTAGCCACCCATCCAAAGAGTAGCCTGTACTACAGGCCCAGGGACCAGCCAGCAGCCGTCCTGGGCATGGCTGTCAAAGAGGCAGGCCTGGGCTTTGGGTAGAACTCTAGGAGAGGGAGTCCGAGGTTGGGGAAATTCTGAGCCCCAGTTTCCTCCTCTGCAAAAAAGAAGGAGAAGCCAGGCTCAGTGGCTCTGCCTGTCGTCCCGCACTTTGGGAGGCTGAGGTGAGTGGATGGCCTGAGCCCGCAGGCTTGAGATCCGCCTGGACAACTTGGCGAGACCCCATCTCTACAATAAATCAAAAAAATTAACCGGGCGTGGTAGCGCACGCCTGTAGTTCCGGCTACTCGGAAGGCTGAGGCGGAAGGCTCGCCGGAGCCCAGCAGGTCGAGGCTGCGGTGGCCGGGAGCGTGCCACTGCACTCCAGTCTGGGTGACAGAGGGAGACTCCAATTCAAAAAAAAAAAAAGAAGGAGAAGGAGAGTAGAATCTCTGCCTGGAGATTTGGAGATTTGTTGTGAAAATTAAGCAAAATAATAACTGCACAGAAGACCTGGCATGGTGGCTCACGCCTACAATCTCAACACTTGGAAAGCCTAGGCAGGAGAATTGCTTGAGGCCAGGAGTTCGAGACCAGCACGGGCAACATAGTGAGACCTCAGTCGCCACAAAAAAAAAAAAAAAAAAATAGCTGGGTGTGGTGGTGTGTGCCCGTGGTCTCAGCTACTCTGAGGCTGAAGTGGAAGAATTGCCTGAGCCCAGGAGGTCAAGGCTGCAGTGAGCGTGATAGCACCAGCCTGGGTGACAGAGTGAGAGCCTGACTAAAAACTATATAATATGCGATATATAATGCATAATATATAATCACAGAGACTGATCTAGACCTGGCATTCCATAAATTATAGCTCATCTGGGATTCTGATCTCACAATGGCTCCTGTTTCACTAAAGTGGTATCAAGGATCAGGAGTTGAGCTCTTTTTTTAACCGAAAAATGCCAAGTCACCAAGCGCACAGATCTCCAGGTATGAGGAAATATGGAGAAGTTGGCACCTATGAAAACGGAGGTTTGGAGACCCCGCCTGGGTCCAGTGTCTGCCAGCTTCTCGTGTCGCATGTGGAAGTCTGGTTGTGGTTGAGCTCTGTGTCGGCCACAGCCTTTATCGACACTCGCGCTCCTGACAGACGCTCCTGACACTCTAGGTGGGAGACCCCTTTGGGCGAAGCAACTCGGAATTCTCTCTCAAAATGTAAAGTCGGCATACACCATTGCACCCAGCAGGTGTCCTTCCAAAAACCTGTCATGTAGATTAGTGTACTCTGTGTCCTTTGTGGCATTCCTAACAATAGTGAGATGGAAACAATCTATACGTTCCTCAACAGAAGAACAATTAGGCGCCTCATGTGACATCCACGGCAGGCTAGGACCAAGCTCCTGAAACAAATGATAGCAATCTGCACTCTGATATGGAAATGTGTCCAAGAAGAAAAGCAGGTGTCACACAATAAGCATGGGAACAAGGGAGGTCAGGGACCGTGACCACTGCAAGGCGATGCTCAGGAAGCCTCCATGGAGATGTGGGAACGGAAGCACCATGGGTGCCCTGGGAGTGCAGTTTCCACGGAAGAAATGCAAGCACCCATGCACGATTCATCTTCCCTGGGCTGCGCTTCCCTCGCCTCTTTGAAGTCGGCCCTTGTGGACGGTGAGCATGCATCTGGACGGGACTGGTGAGGACCCATGAGGCCGTCATCACTGAAGCCCAGTGCAGTGGTCCACTTGTATTCATCATAGACTCGGGTCACCCGGAGGGCTTTGGGAGCTGGGATGGGGGGGGTGTCATGGGAGTGTCCTTGGCGCATTTTAGCCTGGGCCCGACTTCCAGCTGTTTGCCTAGGTGTCTGGACACTGGAGGCCATTCTGCCTTCATATGGCAACTGCAAGCCCTGGGGAATTCTGTTGCAAGGGAGTAGCCTTCCACGGCTGACACATGGGAGCTGGTGGATTAATCCCCAACCCCCTTGCCCCGGGGAGGCGGGGGAGTCCTTACCTTTCCCAGAATTCCTTGTGGGACTACACGGAGACGTGTTGGTAGTACAGTCCTCCCCAGCATTCTTCCCTTTCCTGTCTCGCTTCTCCGTCCCTGTTCCGGGTCGATGTGTTTCCCCCAAACTTATGTAAGGAAGTCCTAACCCTCGGTATCTCCGAAGGCAACCTCATCTGGAAATAAGGCTGTTGCAGATGTCAGCAGTTGAATTAACGTCATGACAAGGTCATGAAAGTAAACCTGGATCCAGCACAAGTGCTGCCTGACCAAAAGGGGAGATTTGGACACAGAGACATGCACACGCTGAGAACACAGTATGAAGACAAAGGCATATCAGAGTGACGCGCCTACACGCCAAGGAATGCCAAAGCTTTCCAACCACCACCAGAAGCTAGGAGAGGGGCCCTCATGGCCTCCAGATGGAGCTAGCCCCAGTGACACCTTGCCCTTGCCCTTCTGGTATCTAGGACTGTGAGACGGTACATCTCTGGCGTCTAGGCCACCTAGATGGTGGCTCTTTGATGGCAGCCCTTGCACACTAATACAATCTCCGTGCTGGTGTTTTCTAGTTGCCACATGAAGCCTTTGCACTTAATCTTTGTCTCAGGGTCAAGAACCCAGCCTAAGGGACAGGGGAGAGGAGGGAGAGCCTTGTCCTCCGGAGCCTAAAGGGAGCTTCGGGGGGTGTGAGAAGGCTGAGAGTCAGAACCTGGGGACGTTTTCTACAGGCTGTGTACTCGGGTGGAGGACATCAGGGTGGGTAATTGGTTCAAGTGGTCAAGGCGACTGCATTCAAATCCCTCGCCCCACCCTCTGTATCGGCTGATGGAGGAAGGGCTAGGTGGCCACTATGCCCAGCGGGGCAGGGTGAAGCCTTGGCGGTTGGCTGAGGTGTGTGGCTGACCAGACAGCCCCCAGCAGGGCCCTCTGAGAGTGTCACTGTTTAATGAGGCAGAGGCCACTGGCAAAAATGGAGAAAAAATATTTTAGTACAGTTGTGGGAAAATGAAAAATTAGCTTTTTGTTAAAAAAAAAATGTAGTGTTACTTTTTGGGAGCCAAATGTTCATCATGACAGCAATAACAATAAAATAGAAACACAATAGTTTCTATTTCTGACTTGGCCCCAGTCCTAGCGAATGTGCTGCCACCTCCCGAGTCCTGGTCCCTTCTTGACGGATGACATGGCTCAGGCTCTCGGCACCCGCGACAGGTCTCTCTTGGCAGGACCTTGAGGGCTGATGACCAGAGAAAGAGTAGGGCTGGGAGTGGGGCCTGGGGATCCCCCGCCTCGAAATGGGCACCTCACCACAGGGGACAAGGCACTAAAAAGTTTCCTCTGGGCGCAACTACTTTGGAAGAGTCTCCCAACCCTTCTCTGAGATCCTGCCCGCTCCCGTCCCGATGTGGGGGGCAGACCCCTCGGGGCTGAATGGCAGGAGCTGATCTCGACAGCCTGTGGGTGCGAGCTCGGGAAGGATTCTTGGTGGTTTGGGTGTAACTTGAAGTTCTGCCATTTTCTCCCCCTATCTAATCATCGGAAGGAAATCAGACAAGAGAGGGTGAGCTCATGCTAACAGAAGCCATTTTTCACCCTTCTGGTTCCTATCAATTAAATCCTCTCCCTTCTGTGGCCCGTCTTCAGAGACTCCGAAAGGCCTTCCAGGACCGAACGGCGCAGAGCTAACAGGCCTGCAAACGCTTGCTGAGGGTTGTCTCAGGGGCCACATGACAGCGTCCCTGCATTTGGCCCCAGTGAACTTGGCTTTGGAGCGGAATTCTGCCATCAGCCAGCAGTGTCACTGTCCACGGGAACTTAGCCCAGACCTGCGTGTGCAATGCCTACTGGACGTCACTCCTTGGAGTTGGCCGGCAACCTCAGACTCAACCTGTGCAAAACCGACTTGACGCCTCCCTCCCCCAACCTGCTCCGCGAAGCAGCCTCCTCTTCAGAAAACGGCCCCACCATCAGCCAAGTCTCACACCTGAATATCTTAGACAGAAAGCTCCAAAACGAACTGTCACTTCCTCCAGGAAGCCTTCCTCGGCCGCAGCCCATCTCCCAGAGTGTTGCTGGAGAGGAGTTCTCTTTGATGGGGAGAGAGAAGAGACCTCAACTCTTGCGCGGGCTTGGACTTTTCTGCAGGAAAGAATTCTAGAGCAAGCCACCAGGTCGGTGAGCAAAGTGAAGAGTGTATTAAGACCGAGGGACACGGGTCAAAGGAAGGAGAGTAGGCACAGGCAGTCCCAAGAGGAGCACTTCCTCGAGGAAGAAAGGTGCACACTCCAAGGCATGGGACTGGGACGCTCAGAGCGAGTGCCCAAGGCAGTCTTGGTGATGGGCTCTATCTCCTCTCCGGGGGGGGGTTGGGAGGGAGGGGCAAGGGTGGTTCTGGGCTATGGCTCTTTCTTTCTCTCCTCCTCCCCACCCCCCTTTCTCTCTCTCTCTCTCTCTGTTTTTTCTCTCTTTCTTTCTTTTTTCTTGGGTCTCACTTTGTCCCCCAGGCTGCAGTGCAGAGGCATGATCACCACAGCCTTGACTCCTGGGCTCAGGCGATCCTTCTGCCTCAGCCTCCCGAGTGGCTGGGATTGCAGGCAGGCACCACCATTTCTGGCTAATTGTTCGATTTTTTGTAGAGACAGGTCCTCGACGTGTTGCCCGGGTTGTCTCGAACACCGGGCCTCAAGCGCTCCTCCCGCCTCAGCCCCTCAAAGTGCTGGGGTCACGGGCGTGAGCCACCGTAACCAGCCTGGATTTGTCTTAATTTGAGCATCTGGCCGCTGATGAGCTCCTCGGGTGATCAGGAGGGTGGAGGGCCTGCTTTGCTCTTCTGGATCCAACCGTAAACAACCTGGAAGTGTTTGCCTTATCTTTAGCTCCTGGCTTCCTGCCTCCGGTGGGACAAAACAGAAGTCACGATTTCCTGCACTTACTAGCTTGCCGCAAGGGGGTTAGATGCCCCTCCAGTTGGCTTCTGTGCCAGCCTGTGTGTCTCTCTGACACGCTCAACACTTTACATTTTGGTGATTTGTTGGCATGCCTCTCTTACTAAACTGTGAGGCTCTGGAGGGCAGGAAGAATGTCTCAACTTTTTGGAATTCCCACAGTTCAGCGTTAAGACCTACTTTGGATGGCTTGGGAGAGTTCAGACCATTATCTCCACCCCCCCCATTCCCACCTCCAAATAAAGTCAATTCAAATAAAACGGTATGTTTGCTTTAAGACAAACCCCTTAGCCACATTTCTGGATCAGACTTCAGCTCTGGAACCTTCCAATCTAGAAATCCCGTGCTGCCACTGAGGTTCTTATATGCAGCGGGAGCTCAGGAAGTAGACATGGAATGATTCAGGAATTTGTTATCCGAATGCTCGTCCCTTCCCTTGTGTCCCACAGCCAACCAATCTGGAGTCCTTGAGCCTCTTTCTCCTAAGCACGGTTCCTGGGTCCCCCTCTTCTTCGTCCACCCTGCCCTGAGCTACCCCAAGCCCTAGTTCCACCATCCCACTCTCCTCCAGCATGGGGATTGCAATGACTCTCTCCAAGGACTGGGGTTCTGATCAGAGCACCCGTCCATTTGTGGTCCCCTTTGCTGCCTTCTTCTGGCCAGGCTCAGCTCAGTACCCACTCGGGCAAGTTGGCGAGACCTCATCTCTACAATAAATCAAAAATTAGCCGGGCGTGGTAGCGCACCCCTGTAGTTCCAGCTACTCGGAAGGCTGAGGCGGAAGGATCGCCGGAGCCCAGTGGGTCAAGGCTGCGGTGGCCGGGAGCGGCCACTGCACTCCAGTCTGGGCGACAGAGTGAGACTCCAACTCAAAAAAAAAAAAAAAAGACTAGATTGCTCCCCAGGGCCCCAGGACCCCTCTGCCTGAACCACCCCTTCTCTACTGGCCGCTAGCACATCATCTGTAACACACAACCGCCAAGTAACCACAGTCCTGTGTTGCTCTCAGCACGCAGGTCCCAGCATCTTGCACCCAGTAGGCCTTCAGCACACATCTGCTCCTTTTCCATGTCTCGTCTCTTTCCCAGGACCCTGGACTTCTAGGCCGACTCAGCACGGACCTGCTGTGTGATTTCACCTGTTCTGGGTGTGCTTGCGCATCTCCCTGGAGGGCGCTGTGCGGTCCTTCAGGGTTGGCACATCCTGGATCCACTAAGGCATTCTTACCCGCTTTCCCGCTGCCACCTGTGTGTGGAGTGACAAGGAAAACCCACGTGGAGCTGTCGTTTTCTGCTGTTTATCGAGGGCTCTGCAGTGTTCCCCCAAACCATCGTCTTCCTGCCCTTTCAGCAGAAAGCAGCCTCTCAGGAAGGCTTCCCCCTGCAAGAAGAAGCCCGAGGCGGCCAGGAACGGGACCTCATAAGGCCATGCAGGCCTCGGAGGGCAGTTACTCTCAGCCTTCTCTTTGTTCCCAAAAATGTACTTCCAGCCAGAGGTGGATATGTCAAATCCACTTTTACAATTGCCTCCCAGTTTCAGTTCAAAGGTGGCCGTCCCACAGATAGACATGTCAGTTTCTTAAAAAAAAACTTAAAAAGGATTCATGGGAAGGAGGCACTCTGACTTTGATAGAATACCATCTAGGCATCCACCACTTCAGTTGTTCTCCAAGCTTGGACCCCAGATCGATAGCAGCTTTGATATCACCTGGAAACCGTGTGAGAGAAATGCAGGTTCTCAGGCCCCCACACCAGACCTTCAGAATCTGAGTCTCTAGGGGTGGGGTTCAGCAGTCTGTTTTAACAAGCTCCTCCTCTGGGGGGGGCGGTCCTTGGGCCTTCAAGTTCAAGAAAGTTTGTTCTGATCTATACCGCCCAGTGTAGGGGAACTACCTAGTTCTGAGGGCTCCAGTGAGAATTCAGACAGGGACAATTCCTGGCTTGCTTTCTTTTTAATTCAAACCTAAGCTGTCAGGATCCGCTGGAGGGCTTGTTAAAACCCATTGGCTGGGGCCCACCCTGCGAATCTCTAATTCAAGAAGACTGGGATGAAGCCTGAGAATTTGCATTTCCGACAAGTTCCCAAGTGAGGGTGATGCTGCAATGCTTGTCTGGGAATCCCATTTTGAGAGCCATCACCCTAAACTATTTCCCCAATAAATACTTGACTGACTAATGAACACTATGTGTTTAGCATTCCGTCAGTACCATATTGGTAGATGTCCTACTCTTCAAGGGGTTTGCCTTGTTTTGTTGTTTAATTTTTTTTTTTGAGTTGGAGTCTCACTCTGGCGCCCAGACTGGAGTGCAGTGGCCGCTCCCGGCCACCGCAGCCTCGACCCACTGGGCTCCGGCGATCCTTCTGCCTCAGCCTTCCGAGTAGCCAGAATTACAGGCGCGCGCGACCACGCCCGGCTGATTTTTTGATTTGTTGTAGAGATGAGGTCTCGCTGCCCAGGCGGGTCTCGAACCTGTGGGCTCAGGCAATCCACTCACCTCAGCCTCCCAAAGGCGCGGGATGACAGGCTGAGCCACCGAGCCCGGCTTGTTGTTTAATTTTAAAATAAGGTCAAAAGCATTTAGTGGCAGTTTCTCACTGTGCCTCAGCTTTCTCATCTACAAAATGGGCAGATCACAGTGTCTACACCAAAAGATTCTTGTGAGGATTAAATCAATAAATTCCCCCAAAGTACCTAGCCCAGTGGCTGGCACAGTTATATCCTCTTTAAATATCACCTACTTTGCTGGGCTCAGTGGCTCAGCCTGTAATCCTAGCACTTTGGGAGGTGAGTGGATTGCCTGAGCCCACGAATTCGAGACCTGCCTGGGCAACTTGGTGAGACCTCATCTCTACAATAAATCAAAAAATCAGCCGGGTATGGTAGCACATGCCGATAATTCCGGCTACTCAAAAGGCTGAGGCGGAAGGATCGCCAGAGCCCAGCAGGTCGAGGCTGCGGTGGCCGGGAGCATGCCATTGAACTCCAGTCTGGGCAACAGAGTGAGACTCCAACTCAAAAAAAAAAAAAAAAAATCACCTATTCTGATTACACTTCCATATTTGTATTGGACTATAAAATTAGTGCCATAATTCCTCGTGCAAATCCCAAATCATGGGAAACACAATGTATGCAAAGTGGGAGTGAACTGTGTTCTTAAAAGCAAATACAGAGGTGAGTGGTCGAGGCTGCAGGGGCCGGGAGCAGCCACTGCACTCCAGTCTGGGCGATGGAGTAAGACTCCAACTCAAAAAAAAAAGCAAATACATATGTTTGAAGTGAACTGTGCTCTGTTCAAAGCAGCGAGTGGAAAGAAAGCTTTTCTCAGCCCTCAGGGACGTGTCTCCAGGAATAGGTGTCCATCGTCTACAGGGGCTAAACCACCCTGGGTTGAGCCAGGAATTGGAGTCCCAGAGAAGAGCTGTAGATGGAAGAACGTGAATGAACAAAGAGCGAGAAAAAGTGTTGCTACAACAGAAAGCTGTGCAGGCCCAACTTCCACTATATATATATATATATATATATTTTTTTTTTTTTTTTTTTTTTTTTTGAGTCGGAGTCTCACTCTGTCGCCCAGACTGGAGTGCAGTGGCCACTCCTGACCACCGCAGCCTCGACCTGCTGGGCTCTGGCGATCCTTCCGCCTCAGCCTTAAAAGAGGCTGGAACTACAGGCGCACGCTACCACGCCCGGCTGATTTTTTGATTTATTGTAGAGATGAGGTCTCGCTGCCCAGGCGGGTCTCGAACCCGCGGGCTCAGGCAATCCACTCACCTCAGCCTTCCAAGGTGCGGGATGACAGGCTGAGCCACCGAGCCCGGCTTCCACTGTATTTTTTATTAGAAAAGTAGTACAGGGTCATTGCAAAAAGTTGCCGAGTGCTGCCTTTCCCTTTCAGGGTCCAGGTGGGGCCACTCCCAAGGTGCTGCGTCCTCTGTTTTCCGCGAATGTGAACGTGCACAGGGATACTATCCTGCTTTATCCCCTCTAACGCTAATCACCAATGATCTGGAAAGGTCTTCAGAGAGGTGCTCTGAGAGATAGTAGTTAGTGGTTTCGGTGATGCTTATGGCACAAAGTGTCTACTCTCCGCACACCCAGAAAATCAGGACATCCTCATAACCGAGTCAGAGTGGGGAGGTCTTTTCCCTTCCAGGAGGTAGAAATGTGTTCCGGCCGCAGGCAACGGGGCGATCCCAGAAGCTCAGCTCAGTCCTGGAAAAGAGGTCACATGAGCCCCAGGAGGAGAGGGCCTCACTTGCAAAATGCCTCCCTGGAGGAAGAACCACCGGCTTCATTTTATTGGCGAAACTTCTCCTCTGTCGAGCATGAGCTTTCCTGGTTCTGCCGTGTCTTGTCTTCTCCTGCCTGCTGAGGCCCTGCACTGCAGACCCTGACCGCAGGCTCAGGGGTCACAGGCACAGTACCAGCAGCAAAAGCAAGTGTCACTTGCGGGAAGGAGGCTCTCTGGCTGCCCCTCAGAGCTGCCTGTGCCGCCCCCCTTTCCAGCCTGCCAGAGGAAGGTGCTTCTCTCCCAGCTTCAGGAAGCATCTGTTTCTTTTTTCCTTTCCATGAGAAAGAAATTGCATTTTTTCCAGCGACCCACTAGCCATTCCACACCTTACTCTGCCACCCCTCCGTTTACAATCTCTCCAGGGCCCAATCTTGCTCTTGGGGTCCTACGAGTTCCCAGTCCTCCCTTGCACCCACCTCTCCTGCTCCACGCTTCCCACTCAGGCTCCCGGCCGAGGGACAGACACATGGTTCCCACCACTGAGCCTTCACACCTCCAATCTGCCCGCTCGGGATCCTCTTCTCTGCTCTTCCTGTTCCCGCTGAGGCGCCAGTTGCCACGTCAGCCACTTCTTGTCTTCCCTTTACTTTCCAGAGTTATCCACCCTTTCGAAACATGTACAAACTGGGCTGTGTTATACACATTGTTCTGAAACCTGTTTCTCCTTTTGACATCTTTCTTGACCACTTGTTCTGAGAGCGGCCTAACAGTCCATCATAAGGAAGTACCGTGATGCACAGAGATTCCCCTATTGATGGGCACTTAGGTTGCTTTCTATTGACTAGTTCAGAGAATGTAGCAGAGGCCATTCTTGTGCACACATCTTTGCCCAGACGTGGGAGAATCGTTTAGGATGGAAACCTGAAGGTTGAATTGCCAGGTCAGATGTTGTATGCACTTTTTTTTGAGTTGGAGTCTCACTCTGTCACCCACACTGAAATGCAGTGGCCGCTCCCAGCCACGGCAGCCTCGACCAGCTGGGCTCCGGCGATCCTTCCACCTCAGCCTTCCGAGTAGCCGGAACTACAGGCGCGCACTACCACGCCCAGCTAGTTTTTGATTTATTGTAGAGATGAGGTCTCGCCAAGTTGCCCAGGCGGGTCTCGAACCTGCGGGCTCAGGCAATCCACTCACCTCAGCCTCCCACAGCATGGGATTACAGGCTGAGCCACCGAGCCCGGCTTGTACGCACTTTCTAAATTTTGGAAGGCAGTGCCAAAACGCTCTCCAAGATGTAAGTTCCCATTTACGCTTTCACCAACCAACCGTGAACTGGCCTTGACTCCTTGGAGGCTGAGGCGTGAAGACCTATCGGAAGTGAACAGTGGCGCCCCTTTTTTAGAGAGCTGCTTGCCTGTGTCTCACCACTCCAGTTCCCTGGCTTTTCCTCTCCCTCCCACTGGTAAGGATGCTTGGCCTTCCAGGATCAAGAATGCCTTTTTATTTATTTATTTATTTTGAGTCGGAGTCTCACTCTGTCGCCCAGACTGGAGTGCAGTGGCTGCTCCCGGCCACCACAGCCTCGACCTGCTGGGCTCCGGCGATCCTTCCGCCTCAGCCTTCCGAGTAGCCGGAATCACAGGCATGCGCCCCCACGCCCGGCTGATTTTTTGATTTATTGTCGAGATGAGGTCCCGCTGCCCAGGCGGGTCTCGAACCCGTGGGCTCAGGCAATCCACTCACCTCAGCTTCCCAAAGGCGTGGGATGACAGGCTGAGCCACCAAGCCTGGCTAAGAATGCCTTTAACCGAGCCACAATGGAGACGGGATTAGAAGAGGCTCCCTCGGCCTTTAGTGCCTGATGAAAAAAACCCTTTGTTTTGCTGATCGCCCTGCTGGGGGTTTGACATGCTTTGGGGCTTTGTTTTGTCATTTCTGTGGCTTTGGAAGTGGAAGTGGCAGGTGCCTGGGATGATGTGCTTGTGAATCCGAAGGGTGTGGTCAGGGAGGAAGCTGGTGGTGGCAGTAACAAAGGCTTTAGCCCAAAGTGGTGGTGCTGGGTTCTTAGTCCCCCGCCTTTCCGCCTTTCCATATTCATTTGTTAAGTAATGTATTAATTCATAAAATAATGACTGAGCAGCTTCTGTGTGCCAGACGCTGGGCTAGACTTCGGAATGCAGAGTCGCTAAACAAATACAGTTTGCGGGGGGGCGGCAAGGAGGGGGAGAGGGTGTTCCCAGCAAAGGCCCCAAAGCAGGAAGGTGCCACAGTGTGGGAATGGGAAGAGGGGGAGAGGCGAGGCTGGGGGCGGGGAGAGAGTGGCTTAGATCCCACAGGTTTCGAGATGTGCCCAAAGCCACAGGAAGCCCTGGAGAGTGTGAGCAAGGTAGAGTCACAGGGTCTGATTTGTGCGATTACAAGGACACGAGGACCCCATCGACGGCGAGGTTGGAGGGAGTAGCCTGGCGTCAGCTCTGGTCAAGCCAGGACATCCTGGGCAGCGAACTTGCTGGCTTTACGTTTCCTCTGGATCATTCGAACATCCCCTGGTGTGGGGCTAGGATTCAAGGGCGGTGACCGCGAACGTCGGCGAGCGCTGAGAAGAGTGCAGGCCGCCGGCCGGCTCCTGGTGGCCAGCCTCGCAGAGCTGGGCCCACGGGTGCGCGTGCCACCAGTCCTCGGAGGAGGGCAGCAGGAGGATGGAGAGACGGCAGGCAGGACGGCAGGGCTGGAGGCACCAGGGCTCCCTTTCACGCCCCCTCCTCCCCGATTCCACACCGCCCAGCCTTCGAAGCCCTGAAAAGGTGGTGGGAGCTTTCCAGCGTCGTAGGCTGAAGTGTCCCCTGTTGCAAAAACTGTTTGGTATCAGGGACTGAGCCAGTGCCCCATGCACACCCCCTTGCCCTGTAAGAGCAAGCGGGCCCCGCTTTACAGAGGAAAAAGCTGCCTGTCTGAGTGGGTGAGTTTCCCAGGACCTGAGGAGAGGTCTCCTCACCCTTCTCTGTCTCTCGGAGACGTGGCATTAAAGGCCTTTCCAAGCCGGGCTCGGTGGCTCAGCCTGTCATCCCGAGCCTTTGGGAGGCTGAGGTGAGTGGATGGCTTGAACCTGTGGGCAGCGAGACCTCATCTCTACAAAAAATCAAAAAATCAGCCGGGCGTGGTAGCGCATGCCTGTAATTCCGGCTACTCGGAAGGCTGAGGCGGGAGGATCGCCGGAGCCCAGCAGGTCGAGGCTGCGGTGGCCGGGAGCGGCCACTGCACTCCAGTCTGGGCGACAGAGTGAGACTCCAACTCGAAACAACAACAAAAACAAACAACAAACAACAAACAATCAAAAAAAGGCCTTTCCAGAGGTCTGATTTCAGAGTGCCTGTGGGTCCTTCAGGCCTTCCACCTCCTTCCTCAGCCGGGCTGCCCACACTGGCTGCCTCAGCAACCAACACACTGTGTCCCTCACAATGCACAAGAATCTGGGATCTAGTCACCTGGAAGTACCTGGGCCACCGATTTCCACCACCCCAACTCCCCCTCCCCCAGCATACGCTGCCAAAAGGCCAGAATCAACTGCCATTCACCTGTCCCTTCCCTCGACACTCTGGGTTCTGACCTGGCACAGAGCAGACCTACGAGGGGACACAGTAAGTCACTGTGGGATCGCTGAGAAACTTCGGCAGAGGTCATGGTGACCCGGTGTTTTTCAGAGGGGCCGAGAAGTGAGAAGGCAAGTTTCCAAGCCACAGCCGTCACCTATTCCCCACCCCCATCCCAGGAGGGCAGAGATAAAGGCTTAGGTGGGGCAGGGGTGTAGTGGTTCAAATCTGGCATGGCCTCTGGGTCCAAACCCTGCCACACACTAATCCTGTGACTTGGACGAGTCACTTAGCTTTTCGTTGCCTCAGTTTCCCCCCCAGTAAAAGGAAACACATTAGTTATCTCCCTCATAAGTTGCTATGAAGCTAAAACGAGTTGACATGCTTAGACTGGAGTCTGGCGAATACAAAAACATGTATTAATCCTGTCCTGCCCTCAAGGGACCTAGACTTGAGCCAAGGGACGGGCGTATCCACTGTGAGAGCATAGGATACACGCTCTCAGAAGGGACCACGTACCCAGCGTAAACTCTACGGACCTCACACTTCTGAAGCCCATTTTCAGCCTCTGAAAATAAATTTTTTCGGACACCAGAAATAAAGAGATAAAGAGAACATCCCAGAAGATTCTAACTGGAGAAAGACTCCATACAACTGTAAAAGACTTGTCTTTGTTTTGGGAAAACCACGAAAAGCTAAAGCCAGAAATTCTATTCCCGAGCGAAAGCTCTCACCCAGGAGCTAAAGTGTCCTGTTGGGGACTGCAAATAGTCGTGCTCAGGGAGAGCATCATTGTGTTCAGAGCTTGATGACAAGGAGGAGAACCTGTAACTGAGAATGAGGGAGGAATTGTTTGCTGCCCTGGAGGGGCCCATCAAGGGAAAGGGTGGGGCGGGATCCTCACAGAGGGCCCTGGTTTCAGGGTGGTGGGGCCAGGTGGTTGGCAGCGCTGCACTGGCAAGTAGTGTCCTGGGTGATGTGAGATGGACAATGCCATTCTGGTTCTTGGCCCACACTGAGTGACATTTTCAGTCTCTGAAGGCGTCTGGGATGTTCTCTTTATCTCTGGTATCCGAAAAAATTTATTTAATAAAATTCAATGTTTATTCTGAAGGAAGCCTTTTTTTTTTTTTTTTTTTGAGTTGGAGTCTCACTCTGTCGCCCAGGCTGGAGGGCAGTGGCCGCTCCCGGCCACCACAGCCTCGACCTGCTGGGCTTCGGCGATCCTTCCGCCTCAGCCTTCCAAGAAGTTGGAATTACAGGCATGTGCTACCACGCCCGGCTGATTTTTTGAGTTATTGTAGAGATGAGGTCTCGCTGCCCAGGTGGGTCTCGAACCCGCGGCTCAGGCAATCCACTCACCTCAGCCTCCCAAAGGCGTGGGATTACAGGCTGAGCCACCGAGCCTGGCTGGAAGCCATTTTTAATGAGTTAGTCTGGAGGGATAATTCCATAAATTGCCATGCATTTATTTATTTTTAAATTTTTATTTATTTTTATTTTTTTTGAGTTGAAGTCTCACTCCGTTGCAGTGGCATGCTCCCGACCACCACAGCCTCGACCTGCTGGGCTCCGGTGACCCTTCCGCCTCAGCCTTCCAAGTAGCTGGAACTACAGGTACGCGCTACCACACCCGGCTAATTTTTGGTTTATTGTAGAGATGAGGTCTTGTCAAGTTGCCCGGGTGGGTCTTGAACCCACGGGCTCAGACGATACACTCGCCTCGGCCTCCCAAAGCGCTGGGATTATAGGCTGAGCCACCGAGCCCGGCCTATTTATTTATTTTAGAGATGGGCTCTCAGTCTGTCGGCCAGGCTGGAGTGCAGTGGCAGTCTTGACTCCCTGGGCTCAAACAGTCCTCTTGCCTCAGCCTCCCAAGTAGCTAGGACCACAGGTGTGAGCCACCGCGCTTGACCCTCCTTTTCTGATTGGAAGCTTTTCTCCTCTGCCTCATCATTCCCTCCTGCCGTTCCCAGACCTTGTGGAGAAGTCTGTCTCTGGTCCTAGCCATGGGTGGGGAATCACAGGACATCCTGTGCCCCTGTGGCAGGGAGGGGAGGGGTGAGAAGCAAGAGGTGGCAGGACGGAAGAGGGGGCTCCTGCCACGTGTGACGCAGCCCCCCGCAGTCACGCCAGCAGCCAGGCGGGATGTGTGCAGCCCGAAGCCATCCCAGAAACAGGTCGGGGAGGGAAGCCAGGCCATGACGGCCTTCCCAGGGTCTCAGCCCAACCCTCCTTGAGCATCCAAGGAAGAGGCGACCCTGCAGGCTGGAGAGCTGGGGAGGTAATCAGCATTGACTCAGCTGCAGATGGAGGAAGACCGGCTCGGAGGGCTTCCCAGAGGAGGTGACTCACAAGCAGAGTCCTGAAGGATGAATAGGAGTTTGTCAGTGAACCAGATGGGGGAAACGGCTTCGACGACTCTCCCCGGTTTTTCCCCATCACACACCAGATGGGAAATTCACACAGGCCTTTGTGACATCCCCAGATCCCAGACAAAATCCTCCACCCTAGTCGGGCTCGGTGGCTCAGCCTGTCATCCCAGCGCTTTGGGAGGCCGAGGCGAGTGGATTGCCTAAGCCCGCGGGTTCGAGACCCGCCCGGGCAATTTAGCGAGACCTCGTCTCTACAATAAATAAAAAATTAGCCGGGCGTGGTAGCACACGCCTGTAGTTCCAGCTACTTGGAAGGCTGAGGTGGAAGGATTGCTGGAGCCCAGCAGGTCGAGGCTGCAGGAGCGACCACTGCACTCTGGTCTGGACGACAGAGTGAGACTCCAACTCAAAAAAAAAAAAAATCCTCCACCCACCTGGAGCAGAAGAATAGCCCCATCTCTGCCTTTTTGGAGTCATCTGTATGGAGGGACAGGTTTCTGGCCCCTCTGGCTCTGCCGGGCTTTAAAAGTCTGGCAATGAATACCCTTCTCCATCTCATCTCGGGCACTCGAGGTTTGGTAGAGTGCTTATAGATTCCTTTTGTCAAAGCGTGTGCGTTCTCCTGGGGGCGGGGAGATTTATTTAGTCTTCATCTTTGCCGAGTTGGCTCTTATTTGCCGTTACCTGCAAAAATATATTTCTTGGGCCCAGTTCCCAGAGGAGCGATGCTAGGCCATTACCCCGTGAATTGTTAGGCTGTAAAGGAGCCATTCCTCATTCACCCTCGACTCGGCCGTGGTGGCTGGGCTCCGGGTCACCGCGGGCACTCCCGGCACGGTCATCCGTTGTGGTGTCAGCAGATGATAGCTCCGCACGCACCGCAAGTGGACACTTGGGAATTATTTGTGGGTGCATGTGAGCCCCGTCTCCCTGTCCCTGCTGTACCATCTGATGCCACAGAAGCCGCCACGGCCGGGGAGAGGAGCAGAACAAGGTGGCATTCAGAGTTTGTCAGAAACTTCGAGTGTCTCTGCTGAGGACCCCTCGAGGGGGCAGTCACTGGGTGTCCTGGTGCCCACCTGCATTCCTTCCTCCTATGAAGTATGGGTCTGCAGGCCTCCAGGCCCCGGGGATGCCATATGCGCCCCTGCCAGCACTGCCCGTCCCCGGCCAGCTGCGAGCACGCAGTCCACAGGGAACTGGCCATGGCCGGCGTGGAATCCCACAGTAGGTCAGTCACGTGGGTGGCCTATCGCTGTCTCCTCACCCCACCCCAGTGATCAACCCTTTGCATCCAGGCCTCCTCTGTCAAAGCTCCCCCCCCACCTCAAGGCCTGTTGAGGTCCTGGGAGAGAGTGAGCAACGAATTCCCCGCCCTCCAAGATGCCAAGTCCGAAAGCCCCAACCTCCCCCAGATGGCCTCCAGTATGCATACAACGGCAGGGCTAGCCCCGATCTTTGAGGTCCTTACTCTGGGCGCTTCTGCGTCCCCCACCCTCACTCCCATCCCAGAGACACTTTTGATTGTCACAGCGCAGGGGAGGGAGGTTATTGCCATAGAGTGGAGAAAAGCCAGAGATGCTGAGAAGCAGCCTACGAGGCACAGGACGGCCCCATAACAGACGATTATTATGCCAGCAGTGCTGAAACCCTGAGTTAGAGATTACTGGATTCTGGCTGGGTTCGGTGGCTTAGCCTGTCATCCCAGTACTTTGGGAGGCCGAGGCGAGTGGATTGCCTGAGCCCACAGGTTTGAGACCAGCCCAGGCAACTTGGCAAGACTTCATCTTTACCAGAAATCAAAAATTAGCCGGGCTTGGTGGCGCGAGCCTGTAGTTTCAGCTACTTGGAAGGCTGAGGTGGAAGGATCGCCGGAGCCCAGCAGGTCAAGGCTGGGGTAGCTGTGAGCATGCCACGGCACTCCGGCCTGGGCAATGGAGTGAGACCCCATCACTGGGAGGGAGAAGGAGCGTTTGCACTCCCCTCACCCACTCACCCCATCCTTAGTGTGCAGGGTCACAGGGACTCCCTGGGAGCCGTGCTGGCCAGCAGAAGTTTCTTTTTCTTCTTTTGAGTTGGCGTCTCACCCTGTCGCCCAGACTGGAGTGCAGTGGCACGCTCCCGGTCACCACAGCCTCCCCCTGCTGGGCTCTGGTGATCCTTCTGCCTCAGCCTTCCAAGTAGTCGGAACTACAGGCGCGCACCACCACGCCCGGCTAATTTTTTGTTTTATTGTAGAGATGAGGTCTCGCCAAGTTGCCCAGGCGGGTCTCGAACCCACGGGCTCAGGCAATCCACTCACCTCAGACTCCCAAAGCGCTGGGATGACAGGCTGAGTCACCGAGCTGGTTGACTGAGGTTTTAATTGTACTCAATTTGGATGACTTTATAAGGGAACCCTCCAGCACTGTCCTGTGGGACCCTGGGGGTCTAGAGCCCCAGGACTGCCCCCTGCAAGTGTCACCCCGGCTGGGGCTGCTGCCTTCACAATGAGGTGCTAAAGGCTGGCGGGAAAGGTCCAGTCCTCCTTTCAGCAGGATTTCCATCTGAATGAGGGGGGCAAAGAGTTGGGATGCCTGGGGCCTCCAAGGGCAGCACAGGTGCCAGCAGCTTGTAGCTGGCAGCCTGTGTGGAGAGGCCACACACACTGGAACACCAGCCACTCCATCTGCAGAGCGTGGACCCAAGTCTATCCCTGAGATGTGTAGGAACTTTCTGGGGCTTTTTTGAACTTTCATGCGTGGGCCAGTTGCAGAAAAAGATTAGCCAGCAGGTGAGGGAAGGACAGCCTCTGGCCAGAGGCAGGACTTAGAGGGATGAAACCTGCCAGATCCCAGTGGTGTGCCTTTCGGGGGGGCTGGTCAGCTGTCCCCCTTCCGCCCTCTCAGAACTCTCACAGACCGCGAGAGGCCTGAGAGATGACCTTCTGGTTCCCCCTGACACCAGATGGGGTGGCCAGATGTATAGATGACAGCACGGGGCCTCTCAGGCTCCATCCAAGACAGATTTTTAGTAGATTTGGATCATTTAGGAATGACTCTTCTTACCATAATAGATAAGCTTTGTAATAAAATATAAGTGCTGACAACTAACTGGGCAAGGGTTAAATCCCCAGAGAGAATTTTGATTCAGGCAGAGGAGTTGGGGGTCAGCTCAGGCTCTTTCTAAGTCATCTTATACCACTCTTCTTGTTTTTTTTGTTGTTTTTTTCTTGAGTCGGAGTCTCACTCTGTCGCCCAGACTGGAGTGCAGTGGCTGCTCCTGGCCACCGCAGCCTTGACCTGCTGGACTCTGGCGATCCTTCTGCCTCAGCCTTCCAAGTAGCTGGAACTACAGGCCCGTGCTACCACACCCGGCTAATTTTTTTTGATTTATTGTAGAGATGAGGTCTCGCCAAATTGCCCAGGCGGGTCTCGAACCCGTGGGCTCAGGCAATCCACTCGTCTCGGCCTCCCAAAGTGCTGGGATTACAGGCTGAGCCACCGAGCCCGGCTTTATACCACTCTTCTTAATAATAATTTTTCAATACTGGATAGCTTGGTAGCTCGTGTCTGAAGTCCTAGCTTCTCGGGCGGTTAAGGTGGGTAGACTGCTTGAAGTCAGAAGTTTGAGACCAGTCTGGGCAACACGTGAGACTCTGTCTCTACAAATAATTAAAAAATTAGCCAGGCATGGTAGCACGTGCCTATTGTCTCCAGCTACACAGGAGGCTGAGGTGGGAGGCTTGAGTCTAGGAGTCTAGGAGTTCAAGGCTGCAGTGAGCTATGGTCATACCACTGCACTCCAGCCTGGATGACTCCACCTCTAAGAGAAAGAAAAATAAAAACAAACAAACGAAAAACACAAACAGATAAAACTCTAGTGAAGACGTACAGGTTTCTGTACAGGGTCAAAGATAATAATAGCTCAACCACACTTGCAAAAGCACGGGAAGGCAGACTTTGGTCAGGTCCATCGTGATAGCCACATGGGGTCTTTGGCGGAGGGGTGGGTGGGTAGAGGAGAGATTGGGCTGAACTCCAAACAGCAAAGGTAAATGGGAATTTATAGCCAAGGAGCAGGTTGTGAGCCAGTGGATGGAACATTAACAAGAGGAAACGTCAGGAATAAGGGGAATTCTGGTGACCTTATGGGATTCTTGCGAAGGCGGGTCCAGGTGACCAGGCATCATCTGGGGGGTGAGGAGCCCCATCAAATCTCAAAGACGGTCAGATCCTGAAAAGGGGTTTTTCCAAACTGAGCTTGCAGGGTTCAATCCTAAAGCTGGATTTTACCAGGAATGCACAGACAGGTTTGGGAGCCTATCTAGAGGGGTTGAGCAAAGACTCTTTGTCAATCTCCAATTTCCCTTCTGCCTTGACTTCTCTGCTGGAACATCACCTTCTCCACGTGGCCGGCCAGCAGGGGGGATGCTCAGGCATTCGATTCTCAAAAGGAGCGTGTGGCCTAGATCCCTCCCGTGCAGTTCACAGTAGGGTTTGCTCCTGTGAGAATCTAATGCCGCTGCTGATCTGACAGGAAGTGGAGCTCTGCCTGCCCGCCACTCACCTCCCGCTGTGCAGTCCAGTTGCTAACAGGCCACAGACTGGTACCCGTCTGTGGCCCGGCAGTTGGGGACCACTGCTCTTGAATGTGCTTATTTACTCTGTGAATGTCTGCTGTCTCCCTTGTCCCACTGGCACCCAAGCTTCCCAAGGGCGAATTCTAACCTGTTTTGCTCCTTTCAGGAGCCCAAGTGCGAGCAGTCAAATCTGTCTGAGTGAATGACAGACGCCAGGTTCCGTGAGCAGGCTGGTGGGTGTCACCGCAGGGTTTTTGTCACACCAGGAGGAAGAGCTGAGCCGGCCTGCCGAGGATAGCGCAGCCAGTGTGCGGCAGGGCAGGGTGCCAAACCCCCATGCCTGCCCCTGCTCCCGATTCTGGGGTTTCCAGGCCTCCTGCAGAAAGGGCGTCGTCACGACCCTGATGCTCACTGTGGCCTGGCAGCAAAGTCTTATGTTACGTACACCACACCTCCTGGAGAGATTTCGGCTTCCAGGGAAGGGTGGGAGAGGCTTAAAGCTAAACTACTAAGAGTCCTTGCCCAGTGGAGCATAACCTGAAATAGCCAAGTGAGCGGAACGTATCTTGCAACAAGAACAGAAACCGATGTGTAAGGAAGATTCTACGTAGAGAACTTGGAATCCGCTCCCCAGAAAGAATCTTTTTCCATGAAGTGAAGTAAGCCCAACTTCACTTTCAAACGCAAACTCAGAGGACGTTTCCAGCGCAGATAATTCTAGAATCTTCCTTGGCAATCCAATCTGAAGTCACCCTCAGAAAATGTTTTCAATGTCCTCCTTATCGATCTCTGTAGAAAGGGAAAGAGAGGGAGTGAGTCCAGGACACAAGAATGGGGAGGAGAATACGCACTACCTGCTTAGGTATTTCAAAGGGAATATTCATTCTGGATGTGTCCTAAGTGGTCCAATTACTCCGCTGCATAGCAAACTGCCCAGAAACTTAGCAGTTGAAACAACACTTGTATTATGCTCATGGCCTCTGTTGGTTGGGAATTCAGATAGGGCCGGCAGGGGATGGCTTGTCTCTCTCCACTCTGTCTGGGCCTCAACTGGGAGGACTCTACGGATGACTTGATCTGGAGCTGCTGAGCAGAGTGCCTGCAGGGGGTAGGTGGGGGGGCAGTGCCTGCACGGGGTGGGGGGGGCTGTCTGTGATGCCCTGCCTCCTCCCAGTGTGGCTGCCTCGAGGGGTGCTCAGATTTCGTCTTTGGCAGCTCAGGGATACAAAAGCTAGCAATCCAGCAAACAAGACAGAAGCTGAACGAGTTTTGTTTTTGTTTTGTTTTCTTTTCACTCTGTAGCCCAGGCTGGAGTACAGTGGCACGATCATGGCTGCCGCAGCCTCGACCTGCTGGGCTCTGTCGATCCTTCTGCCTCAGCCTTCCAAGTAGCTGGTATTACAGACGTCCGCCACTATGCCTGGCTAATTTTTTTAAAATGTATTGTAGAGACGAGGTCTCACCAGGTTGCCTAGGCTGTTCTCGAACCCGTGGGCTCAGGCAATCCTCTTGTCTCCCAAAGTGTTAGGATGACAGGCTTGAGCCACCATGACAGGCCTGAATGGGCTTTTCAAAGGAGTCTAGGTTTGGGAGCCAATCTGTGTCATTTGTCATACTGCTTGGGTGACAAGTTAGTCACAAGTCCATCTAGATTCAGGCTCTGGGGCTATAAACTTCGCCTGTCAAAGAATTTGCAGCCGCACAAGGGAAGAACAAACAGCTCTGAATCCAGTCACCTACAGGCTGATGAAGTAAAAAAAATTTTTTTTGAGTCGGAGTCTAACTCTGTCGCCCAGGCTGGAGCGCAGTGGCACGCTCACCGTCATTGAAGCCTCGACCTGCTGGGTTCTGGCGATCCTTCCTCCTCAGCCTTCCAAGTAGTCGGAACTACAGGTGTGTGCTACTACACCCGGCTAATTTTTGATTTATTGTAGAGGTGAGGTCTTGCCCAGTTGCCTGGGCTGGTCTCGAACACACAGGCTCAGGCAATCCTCTCGCCTTGGCCTCCCAAAGTGCTGGGATTACAGAATGAGCCACCGAGCCCAGCCTAAGTACAATTTTTTTAACCAATTATCTTTGGTCTCCTATGGTTTATTCATAATGTGAAAATTTATTTTAATTCTAAAGATATTTTTAAAATGTAACATAAAACTTACTATCCCAGCTGCTTTTAGGTGTACAGGTGAGTGGCGTTAAGTACATTTGCACCGCTGTGCTACCAACCCACCATCCACGTACAGAACTTCTCCATCTCGCAAAACTGAAACTCTGTGCCCATTCAGCTTCACCTCCTCGTTCACCCCTTTCAGCCGCCGGCAGCCACGCTTGTACTTTCTGTCTCTGTGAATCTGACTATTCCAGGGACCTTGTGTAAGTGGAATGACACAGTGCGTGTCTTTCTTTTTTTTTTTTTTTGAGTTGGAGTCTCACTCTGTCGCCCAGACTGGAGTGTAGTGGCATGCTTCCAGCCACCGCAGCCTCGACCTGCTGGGCCCTGGTGATCCTTCCGCTTCAGCCTTCCAAGTAGCCAGAGCTACAGGCGCGTGCTGTCAAGCCCGGCCAATTTTTGATTTTTGACTGTAGAGACGAGGTCTTGTCAAGTTGCCTGGGTGGGTCTCGAACCCGCTGGCTCGGGCAATCCACTCGCCTCGGCCTCCCAAAGGGCTGGGATGACAGGCTGAGCCACCGGACCCAGATTAGTATGTATCTTTTAGTGGCAGACTTATTTCACTCAGCACTGTGTCCTCCAGGCTCATCTGCATTGTGTCAAAATGTCCTTCCTTTTTTTTTTTGAGTTGGAGTCTCACTCCGTCGCCCAGACTGCTCCTGGCCACCGCAGCCTCGACCCTCTGGGCTCTGGCAGTCCTTCCGCCTCAGCCTTCCAGGTAGCTGGAACTACGCCTGCCTAATTTTTGATTTATTGTAGAGATGAGGTCTCGCTGCCCAGGCAGGTCTCGAACCCGTGGGCTCAGGCAATCCACTCACCTCAGCCTCCCAAAGCGTGGGATTACAGGCTGAGCCACCGAGCCGGCTGTCCTTCCTTTTCATGACTGACTAATACCCCATTGTATGGATGGACCAACTTTTTTTTTAACCCATTCTTCCTGGGGACAACCGGGTTACTTCCACCCTTCGGCTGTCGTGAATAATGCTGCTATGAACACGGGTGTGCAAACATCTCTTTGTGTCCCTGCTTTCAATTTTGGGGGGCGTCTACCCGGAAGTGGAATTGCTGGGTCCCTGGGCAATTCTCTGTTTAATTTTCTGAGGAATAGCTCTGCTGTTTCCACAGCATCTGCACCATTTCCGTCGGCACCAGCTGCGGATGAGAGTTCCAATTTCTCCACATCCTCGCCAACACGTGTTATGGATATTTCTGGTTTTTGATAGTAGCCACCCTAATAGGTGTGAATGATAAGATGGACTTTATCCGTATCTAACCCTCAGCGAACCTCGCGAGACGCCCGCTGCGACGATCACCCTCCCCCCTCCCCCAGTCTCACAGAAATGAAAACAGAGGAGCGGAGAAGCCGGTTAGCCGTGCTGCCAGAATTCAAACCCAGGCCTGCCGATCACCAGTCTCTCCCAGCGGGGGCTGTGTGGAGCCCGGGAGGCGTCAGAATCCTCCAGCTCCTCAGGGAAGCCCCTCCCTCTCTTCTCCAGTTTCCTCCCGTCTCTCTCGCCTCACCTGGCCACCGGCCCTCCTGTCCGAACTCACAGCCTGGGAGCCAAGTTCTCACCAGACTCAGTGACGGCCTCTTCAACATAAGCAGCCCAGGGACGCGATCGAGGAGGTCAAGAGTACTGAGGCTGTGAGTCAGGTGCTGCGGTTTCAGGCTTGAGTCTGAGCACGAGACGCCAGGGATTTGCAGGAGGGATGCAACCACTTTGGGGCTCCATTTGCTTTTCCACAAGGTGAGAAGATACAGTGCGGACCTAAGGTGCAACGCAGGCCTCACTATTTGCCCTGGGCGGCTTGACTGTTGTTTGGGGGTGTTTTTCTTCCCGGTCTTGGCGTACCCCTCTGCACCCCTGGCCGTTTTCTGTTGCTGGGCTCTAAGTCCACCCCCCAGACCGCCGAGGAAGAGGCCAGCCAAGTGGCCTCAGCCGTGCCGTACTTTGAGGAGGCAGCACGAAACACACTGGGGAGAACTGGACGCCTGGACGCAGATGGCTGGCCTTCTGACTGCTGCTTCCATAGGGCTGTGGGGTCCCAGTTTCCGGGCTGCAAAATGGAATCCAGGATCCATTTCCTGGGGCGGCTGCAAAGGGAATGCTGTCTATAAGCGCAGGGCCACCACCGTGTCTGGAATTCTGGAGATGCTCCATAAATGCGGCAAAAGGACTGCACCATGCAAAGTCCAAAATGCTTCAGGAGGCACAAAGCTGAGATCACACTATTCCCTCTGCGGTCGGAGCCCGGTCCGGCCGTCCTTGCAGTCCGGAGGTCGCAGGCTGAGGACAGCGGCGTAACAGCTCTGTTCCTAATTCAACGCTCCCACCTGGTGGCGCCTTGGTAGAATGCACCTTCAGAGGCGAGGTCCAGTTTCAAAGTCCTCCTGCCAGCGATGTAAAGACGAGAGCCAGAGCAGCATTCTGTGTCTCCACCCCTTCCCCACCCACTTCGTTATTTCAGTCGCGCCTTCAGGGCCTTTCTCTTTCCCCAGAGACCCTGCAAGCACCCCGGCGGAAGGGACACAGCTGTCAGGCTGTGGGACAGGAGGATTTGGGGTGCACTTCCCCGGGGGGTTTTCGTGCCCAGGGCCCCGGAGACAGTGGCTCCTGCAGTCTCACTGAGGACCGGACCCACCTTCTCCCGTGTGAGACGCCTTCGCCCATTCAGACCACTGACTGGAAGACCCCCGCCCCCTGGATTGGAAGGAGCGGGAGTGTGCGTGGGTGGGGGGAGGCTGGGGAAGAATCTTAAACCCCAGAGAAGGGGGGTTGCCTGTGGCTGCTCTGCCCACCCGGACCCCGCCCCCTTGGAGTCAAAAAACCTTTTCGGGACAGCCTGGAGGGCACCTCCCCTGCAAGGTGCCCTGTGGATGAAATTAACTCCGTTATCGAGGACCACATCACTTCTGGGAGCTGCTGCTTCGGGGAGCCAGAGGGGGCTGGATGGCTCTTCCTGAAACTTCTCAGTGCTGAGCAATTTCAAGCACACAGAAAAGCCGAAACAATGTCCAGGCCCTTAAATACTACAGTTCTGACCAGGTGCGGTGGCTCAACCCTCTCATCCCAGCACTTTGGGAGGCCGAGGCGAGAGGATTGCCTGAGCCTGCGGGTTCGAGACCAACCTGGGCAACATGGTGAGACCTCATCTCTGCGAAAAATTAAAAAAAACAAAAAACTAGCCGGGCGTGGTAGCGCGCATCTGTGGTCCCAGCTACTCGGAAGGCTGAGGCGGAAGGATCGCCGGAGCCCAGCGGGTCGAGGCTGCAGTGGCCGGGAGCGGCCCCTGCACTCTAGCCTGGGTGACGGAGTGAGACTCCAACTCAAAAAAAAAAAAAAAAAATTTCTGCAGTTCATTATGTTTTGCTGTGCTTGGTTCCTTTCTGCCTCCCTCCATAGAAATTAATACAGACGTAACTAGGTATGGAGACACACACATGTGCACACACACTTTATTTGTATGTGGAACCGTTCGAAAGTTGCTGGCTTGGTGACATCTCACCCTTGAAAGACTCTTAAAGTCCTAGCAGACATCTTCTAGGCACGAGGACATTCTCCTAGGTAACCATGATGCCATTATCATACCCAAGCAAGCTGACAGTAATTCAGTCATATCCAATAGTTAATCCATATCCAATTTTCATAATTATTCCTCCGGTATCTTTGATAGGTGACTTTTTTTGGATCCAGGATCCAGTCGAGAACACACACTGCATTTACATGTGAGGGCTTTTTATCTTTAGTCCTTTAAATTTGGAAGATTTCCCTACCTCTTTTATTATTATTATTATTATTATTATTATTTTGTCTTCATGTCACTGACACGTTCGAAGCATCTAGGTCAGTCAGCTGTTTTATTTTGCAGACATTTTCTCACTTTGGATTTGGTGGATCTTTTTCTGCTCATGACTGGCATCAGGTAAACGTTTTTTACACGAGTGCTACGTGTGTGTTGTGTGCCTCCTCGGTGCAGGGCTTCAGGAGTTGCCAAGTGGTCCCACTAACAGCACTGCCGAGTGTGACCCTCAGTTAGGGCAAGCCATTGCATCACCACCCATCACCACCACTATTGTTTCGGGCGCTCTCATGGCCCCAGAGCTGGCCAGTGGGAGCCCTCCCGATCAACTCCTGCAACTTTTTGTCGTGACCCTAGTCAGCCTTCAATAATTCTCTTCTTTCTCTCAGAAGATGTCAAAGATCCATCTCGCCTCTTCCAGTCCAGACCTGGAGTCAGCCGTTCCTCCAAGGAGCCTTGGTTCCCTGCGTGCAGAAGTGTGTGTAAAAACCCCTGGAGGTCTCAGGGCGCTGGTGGCGCGCCTCATCAGTAAGCAGAGCTGGACAGTGGGCATATGTACTTAACTCAGGAGTGGATTTCCATGCCAGGAAGAAGGCACGTGGCCCATGGGCAAAGGCAAAGCCCCCGGTGTCACCTGAGTGTCAGATGTCAGGGTCTCAGAAGGTCTGGAGTCGGTGGAGGGTCTGAGAGGCATCACCTTTGGAATTTTTTTCTGACTTCTGAGCAGACGACTCTGTGGGGTCTGTGGCAGGATGCCCAAGCAATGAACATCAGGGCAGGGCTGGGGAAAAGGCTCCGGGATGCTGTGAGTTTGAGACCCGGCTGCAGAGAAACGTGGACCACACCGCTCAGGCAGCTTCTAAGTTGGGCCAGCATCACTGTAACCCCTTTCCACCCTGCCATGGCTGGAGCTGGGAGTGGGGATGGGTTGGAAGTCGAGGGCTGTCAGGGAAGGAAGCTGCCCCAGGAGGGGTGAGGTGGTGCCCCCGCTGGGATCCCTGCAGCAGGTACCCCTCCCCGAAGAGCTGTCAAGACAGATCTGAGCACGGCCAGCAGCCTTATGGGGCTCCTGAAAGCAGGTAGAAGCCACGATTTCCCCACGGAGCAGAGGAGGTCCAGTTCCACACAAAGTGGGCTCCACCTTGGTCTGTTACAGCTGGGGGGCTCAGCACAGGAGCAGGGGACAGGGGCGAGGAGGACATTTGGGATCGTCATGCACCTTGGGCGATGTTTTTTCACACGAAGAGGCGTCTCAAGCTTGTCTATGGCCACAGTGTTCTACTGTGTGGACGCACCGGGGGTTGTCCAATTTTATCCAGCCAATGTGCCATGGGTGACTAGCTAGACTGTCCCCAGAAACTTTGCTAATACAAACTACTCTGAGGAATATTCTTGCACATGAATCTTTGCACACTAGTAAGAGTTTATCTTATGATAAATTCCTAGCATTTTAATTGCTGCTTCAAAAGCCATTAGAAAAACAATTTTTTTTTGAGTGGGGTCTCATTCTGTTGCCCAGCTGGAGTGCAGTGGCACACTCGTGGCTTACCGCAGCCTTGATCTCCCGGGCTCAAGCGATCCTTCCGCCTCCGCCTCCCAAGTAGCTGAGACTAGAGGTGTGTACCATCACGTCCAGCCTATTTTAAATTTTTGTAGACACGAGCTCTCGCTATGTTGCCCAGGCTGGTCTCGAACTCCTGGGCTCAAACAATCCTCTCGCCTCGACCACCCAAAGTGCTGGGATCACAGGCATGAGCCACCATGCCAGGCCCGGAAATTTTAATTTAATTTAATTCCTCAAGCTGTCTTCCACAGGGGTTGAACCTCCCCATACGACTACCAGGACACAGGAGAGAGTTTGGTTTGGAGGTGCTGGTGGAATAAGTGCACTGGGGTTCCTGCCAAGATGGCAGCTGCTCTCGGAGCTGAGTGACCACGTTTGCCGTGTCAATCCTGGTCACAGACCAGGCACCCTTCCTGTTGGCTGCACACAGCGGCTGCCGCTCCCCCAGAATCTGCCAAGGAGGCGGGAGAGGCGGTGGCCTGGGCTCTGCAGGGTGGGGGCGGCCCCTGAGGCAGGAGTCAGGGGCTCCTGGACTGAAGGCTGGAATGGCTGGAAAAAATGGCCGCCAGGACGAGGGGCCTCGTGCAGGGAGTGCGGTGCCTTCACGGAGTCATCACGGCATGCACACGATCATAGGGCTGCCAGCACAGAGCGATGCACTTTTGTCTCCTCTCGACTCTAAACCCACCCTGGGGGCCAATCCTTGACCCAGCCCTTTCTAGATTCCAGGCCATTTCCTGTGATGTGTGCCACCTTTCGGGAATAAAAAGGACTCTGGTTCCTTGAAGCCACACAAGACAGACTGAGTTCAGGCAAAGGGTGTTCTGCCCAGTGCAACAAGTAAAACCTTTGTCTCAGCCGGGCTCGGTGGCTCAGCCTGTCATCCCGCGCCTTTGGGAGGCTGAGGTGAGTGGATTGCCTGAGCCCGCGGGTTCGAGACCCGCCTGGGCAGCGAGACCTCGTCTCTACAATAAATCAAAAAATCAGCCGGGCGTGGTAGCGCGTGCCTGTAATTCCGGCTACTCGGAAGGCTGAGGCGGAAGGATCGCCAGAGCCCAGCAGGCGAGGCTGCGGTGGCCGGGAGCGGCCACTGCACTCCAGGCTGGGCGACAGAGTGAGACTCCAACTCAAAAAAAAAAAAATACACGGAACCAATGGTGCTGCGTACTGAAACTGGACTGGATTTAAAAGGATGTGGTACATATACACAGTGGAATATTGTGCAGCCATAAAGAAGGACAAACATATGGACTTTGCAGTCATTCGGATGGATTTAGAGTCGATCATACTCAGTGATCGATCACAGAAACGACAGAGTATCATATATTCTCATTTTTAATTGGACCTTGAACAATTATCCTAATACTACAAGAAAGGGATTGGAAGTGGTGGGAACCTGCCAGGGGAGGAAGGAGGAAGGTAGAGTTGGCAGTTGAAGGAAACTGCTGAGGGAGGTGCACACCTCATCAACAAGGGCACCTGCATAATGAACATTTGTGTAACTTACTCTGAATTGTACCCACATCTTTAAAAAAAACATCATGTAAGCCGGGCTCGGTGGCTCAGCCTGTCATCCCGCGCCTTTGGGAGGCTGAGGTGAGTGGATTGCCTGAGCCCGCGGGTTCGAGACCCGCCTGGGCAGCGAGACCTCATCTCTACAACAAACCAAAAAATCAGCCGGGCGTGGTAGCGCGCACCTGTAATTCCGGCTACTCGGAAGGCTGAGGCGGAAGGATCGCCGGAGCCCAGCAGGCGAGGCTGCGGTGGCCGGAAGCAGCCGCTGTACTCCAGCCTGGGCAACGGAGTGAGACTCCGACTCAAAAAAACACAGCCTTCGTCCGCAGGCACCCCCGCGCGAGCCTCCGGGGACCGGGGTGGGGTCGGGGTGGGGAGCTGCGTCTCTCCCTCCCACAGGAGCTCCTCCCCCGTGGCCCCCACGGGGTCATCCTCGGTCCTCCATGGCGAGACTAGAGAGAGGAGAGGAGGAGAGAGGGGCTCGCATTCACGGACTAGGACGGCCTGCCGTCGGTTCGCGCCCGCAGGACGGGCAGGTGTTCGAATCCAGCGTCTGCGGACCGAGGTTCGCTGGCCGGCCCTCCGCTTGGCCGGGCTGGGCTTCTCTCTCTGGCTCGTCCCTTGCCACTCCGACCGCTGCCCTGAACCTGCAGCCCTGAGTCCGGGTTCCCTGGGTCGAGGTCTTTCAGCCTGAGCGGGACACGGCAGCCCCTGCCCTCCCCCCACCTCCTGAGCTGCCCCCTCCTCCCGCACGTGCCCCAGGGGCGACACCGATGCCAGCCCGCTGTCCCCACACTGCGGCTGCCCGGCAGTCTTCTGAACTCCCTCTCCTTTGACTCCTGGGAGAGCGGTGCAGTCGGCATCCCAAGGACACGCTCCACGGGAACCTCCATCCCTCCTCCCTGACCTCCCTGTCCTCCCTGTCCTCTGAGCCTCTTTCTGGAGGCGGCATGGCACCTCAGCTCAGCAGGGGCGCCTCTGGTTTTGTGGACTCAGCCCAAACGGGAACCCACAAGGTTCTACTGCAGCAACCTGGACGCCGCTTGAAGCGGTTTCTCCTGCCCCTGCGCACACTCCAGACCTCTCCCTCGGTCGCGGGTGGGAGCCTCCGCCCCCTCGCCAGCCCGTGAGGTGGCCACAAGGCCCTTCCGGTGGAGACGTCAGGAGGTGTTCTGGGAGGCCACACACATGATGGAGGAAAGGACAGGAGGGAAAGGACAGAGCTGTGTCCCCAGGGGAATGCGTCAGCGCTCTCTCCTGACCAAGAGGGACGTCTGCACCGGCCAGCACCTGCCTCTGAACAGCTGCTGGCCCGTGCCCGGATGCCCTGTCCACCTTCTCGTGCCCCAGAAAGGCTCTGATGGGCCAGCCTGGCTTGGGTCATGTGTCTTGACCCGACTGCTGACCAAGCCTGAGCCAAGTGCCTTCCCTGAGAAGCGGTAGAGGGGGAGGGCGGAAGGGAGGTGGGCGGCCCCGTGGGGGCCTGCGGTGGGGGTGACAGCGGCACAAGGGAAGCTCACTTCTCGACCCCACCGAGATCAGCCCACAATCCCCTCCAACTGCAGGCCGGCGTGGGCCCGCCATCAACCTGCTGGGTGGTCCCTGTGTGTCTACTGCACCATGTAACAGAGCCACGATGGTTTGCAATTTCTGAAGAGGAACTCACATTTCATTTATTTTTTATATTTTATTCTTTTATCTTTTTGAGTTGGAGTCTTACTCTGTCGCCCAGACTGGAGTGCAGTGACCGCTCCCGGCCACCGCAGCCTCGACCTGCTGGGCTCCGGCGATCCTTCCGCCTCAGCCTTCCAAGTAGCTGGAACTACAGGCATGCACTACCACGTCCGGCTGATTTTTTGATTTATCGTAGAGATGAGGTCTTGCTGCCCAGGCGGGTCTCGAACCTGCGGGCTCAGGCAATCCACTCACCTCAGCCTCCCAAAGGCTCAGGAATACAGGCTGAGCCACCGAGCCTGGCTTTTATATTTTATTTATTTTTATTTTTATTTTATTTTTTTTGAGTTGGAGTCTCACTCTGTCACCCAGACTGGAGTGCAGTGGCCGCTCCCGGCCACCGCAGCCTCAACCTGCTGGGCTCCGGCGAACCTTCTGCCTCAGCCTTCTGAGTAGCTGGAACTACAGGCGCGCTACCACGCCCGGCTAATGTTTGACTTATTGCAGAGACGAGGTCTCGCCAAGTTGCCCGGCTGGTCTCGAACCCGCGGGCTCAGGCAATCCACTCACCTCGGCCTCCCAAGGCGCTGGGATTACAGGCTGAGCCACCGAGTCTGGCTAATTTTTTATTTTTTTGAGTTGGAGTCTCACTCCTTCGCCCAGGCTGGAGTGTAGTGGCACACTCACGGCCACCCCATTGTCGACCTGCTGGGCTCCGGTGATCCTTCTGCCTCAGCCTTTCAAGTAACCAGAACTACAGACGTGTGCTACCATGCCCGGCTATTTTTTATTTTATTGTAGAGACAAGGTCTCATCAAGTTGCCCGGGCTGGTCTCGAACCCGTGAGCTCAGGCAATCCACTCGCCTCAGCCTCCCAAAGTGTTGGGATGACAGGCTGAGCCAGCATACCCGGCTGGAAATGACATTTTAAATGGCTGCGAGTTTTTTGGTGTCATTCTCCTCACGGTGCTAACTTTGTGCTGAGGTCAGTTTAGCGAGCCGCTCTCATGGACGGCCAGCTGTACGGCCACACGTTCCCCAAACTTTTGAATTCTAAGTCCCTCACGCGTCAAAGAGCAAAAAGCGCAAGACATATCTGCTTGCAGGTGGGACCTCCATTGTTTTCAGCTTCTTGGGACAGCAAACTCCTTCTGGAACCCTAAAGAATTGCAGCTTTCTTTCTGCTGGAGTGACTAAGCTGCTGGGATGTCCCTGCAGAGATGTTGTGGCCGTCTTCATTCCCTCACCAGATAAGTCTGCCTGAGACCGAGAGCGACTCAGAGAAAAGCAAAGGCCCCAGAGACGGAGAGCATCAAACCTGGTGCCTGATCCCACCTGCACACCTGGATCCAGCTATACCTGAAGCTGATGATCTACCCAGGACCCTTCACTGATGTACGGTATGATCCAAATCCAGGGTCTGCCTTCCTTCTGTCCTTAGTACAATCCTAGCATTTAGCGCTGGGCGAGCTTTCATGTTTGTTCAGAAGATGATGACCGAACGTCCACACTCTACGTCAGGTCCCGTGCCCGACATCCAGCGAGAATCGGACGTGACCCTGGCCCACAGGCTCCAGCCTCGTTAGTAGACAGTGATCGTCTCTGGGATTCTATCCTGATTCTCAGCTCCCAGCTTTCAAAAGCTGGACTTCAAGTGGGCACGGCTTCCACAGAGATTCCCACGGTCGGCTTCCACATTGGTTTGCTTGTCTCTTTTGTCCCACTGGCCAGATCCCTTCCCCTCCCCACCCCCAGCCCAGGGAAGGAAGAGAGGAAAGTAGGAGAGCGGGGCCGGGTGGAGCCCTGCGACCAGGACAGTCTCAGCCCTGGCCATCCGCAGACCAGCGCGCCGCAGGACTCCAGACGGAGCGATCCCGAGCTCCCAAAGTCGGCTGTCTGACGGGCGACACGTGCCATCGCTCCCTCTGTCCTGGGACAATGCCAGCATCACAGCATTTTGATCATGGCTGTCGAAATAACGAGAAGTCGCGAGTGAGGCCCGTGCCTGCAAACCCAGCACTTTGGGAGGCTGAGTGGAGGGGATCGCCTGAGTCCAGGAGTTCAAGACCAGCCTAGGCAACTAAGAGAGATCTCAAAAAAAAAAAGCCTGGTGTGGTGGCATGGGCCTGGAGTCCCAGCTACTCAAGAGGCTGAGGTGAGAGGTTCGCTTGAGCCCAGGAATTTGAGGCTGCAGTGAGCCATGATCTCACCAGTGTACTCCAGCCTGGGTGCCAGAGCAAGACTGTCTCAAAAAAAAAAAAAGAAAGGAAAAGAAGTTAAGTTAAGTTTCAGTTGGAGGGGTATGAAATTAGTGAGAGAGGATTGAGGTGACTAAAACAGCCATCAAGCCAGCCTCTTTCCTCCCCTCTGGTGGTTATAGACTCCTGAGGACAAAGGTGCTTGAACAGGCAGACGTTTGTTTGGTAGCTATTAGGTGCATCGCACAGAACCGCCGATATTCAGGTGTTTTGGACCTGTAAAAACAGCAATTTCATAGAGTCCCAATTACTCCTACCTTGGTCTTGCAAAACCTGGTCTTCTAAACCTTCCCTGATTAACAGTATAGAATTTAGATGTGGCCAGGCTCGGTGGCTCAACCTGTCATCCCAGCACTGTGGAAGGCCAAAGCGAATGGATAGCCTGAGTCTGCGGGTTCGAGACCGACCCGGGCAACTCGGCCAGACTTCATCTCTACAATAAACCAAACATTAGCCGGGTGTAGTAGTGTGCGCCTATAGTTCTAGCTACTTGGAAGGCTGCCAGAGTCCAGCAGGTCAACGCTGGGGTGGCCGTGAGCATGCCACTGCCCTCCAGTCTGGGCAACAGAGTGAGACTCCAAATAAAAAAAAAAAAAAAAAAAAAGAATTTAGATGTTCTGGAATCCTCCTTCAACAAAGGCCAGATTTGATGTCGAGGACGTTTTGAAGGTCTTACAGATGGGGTCAGAGCAAGACAAAGCCTGAAGATGCAACGGGACCTCAGAGGGGCTACCTCCCCACACTGTGTGGTGTGAGGTGGGCTGGGAGAAGACCCAGTAACGGGAGGACTCAAAGCCTCAGGAAGCCGTGGAGGGGGCACGGCCCCATCTCACGGGCGGTGGTCGCCAAATGGCTGGGGAATTCTCTCCAGGGGTCTCCTTCTCCGGGTCTTTAGCTAGGATTGGATTCTTAGAACTTAGGGCTGGTTACACGCAGAGCCCAGGGTTTGGTGCAGAACAGGAGCTAATAATAATCCCAGCAAACGTCACGCTTCTGGTTCGGTTCTGAGACACACTCGAAACGTCTCCCAGGGTTGAATCGTGGACGATGGGGTGTCAGACATGGTTCCGTATAAGAAAAATGCCAGCCGGGCACGGTGACTCATGCCTGTAATCCCAGCACTTTGGGAGGCTGAGGAGAGAGGACTGCCTGAGCCCAGGGGTTTGAGACCAGCCCGAGCAACTTGGTGAGACCTCGTCACTACAAAAAAATCAAAAAATTAGCCGGGCGTGGTGGCGCATGCCTGCGGTTCCAGCTCCTTGGAAGGCTGAGGCAAAGGGATCGCCAGAGCCCCGCAGATCGAGGCTGTGGTGGCGGGGAGCGTGCCACTGCACTCCAGCCTGGGTGACAGAGTGAGATTCCAACTAAAAAAAAAAAAAAAAAGAAAAATGCTGTCGCAGCCAGAGCTTGCTGGGGTCAGACAGGCTGCTCTGCAGAGCAGAGCGTCCCCCGCGGCTGCAGGGCTGCGCTCAGGCCGGGAGTGCGTCCCATGTGGAGACACTGCAGTAAGTGCTTTGTAGCTGGCATCTTACTTGGTCTTTCTCACGACCTTCGGGTGCACAAAGACAGCACAGCTTGAAAGACGTGAGCCAGGGTTCAAGTCCCCAGCCTTGTGTTGAGTCACCACCCTTGTCCGCACAAATGGCAGCACAAAGAGCTGTGAACAGTACAAGGGGACCTATGGTCGCCCAGAATAAACACAGTAAAATGGAGCATGACCCAGCCTCCCTTGGGAGTGGGCGTGGCCCCGTGGCTCAGGGGGATGTAAGAGGTGGCAGTCTATGTATCTTTCAGGAGGTATCCTCATGGGAGGAGACGGACCTTATTTGATGTCTGTCTTCTTCCTGCATGCTGGAATGTGGATGTGATGGCTGAAGCTTTAGCAGCCAACTTGGTCCATGAGGTGGTACCCTAAGAAGGATGGAGCCGAAAGAGAGAAGAAGCTTGCTGGGGCCGGGTGTGGTGGCTCAGCCTGTGATCCCAGCACTTTGGGAGGCCGAGACGAGAGGATTGCCTGAGCCCGTGGGTTCGAGACCAGCCTGGGCAACCGGGTGAGACCTCATCTCTAAAATAAATCACACACACACAAAAACTAGCCGGATGTGGTGGCGTGCGTCTGTAGTTCCAGCCACTTGGAAGGCTGAGGCGGAAGGATCGCCCAAGTCCAGCAGGTCAAGGCTGTGGTGGCTGCGAGCGTCCGCTGCACTCCAGCCTGGGTGACAAGAGTAAGACTCCAACTAAAAAAAAAACAAAAACCCCTACTCGGAAGGCTGAGGCGGAAGGATCGCTGGAGCCCAACAGGTCGAGGCTGCGGTGGCTGGGAGCAGCCACTGCACTCCAGTCTGGGCAACAGAGTGAGACTCCAACTCAAAAAAACAAAAACAAAAACAAAAACAAAACCCCAAAAAACTTGCTGGAGCAGATCTGCCTTGGCAATTCTGTGCCGTTCATCTCTGGACTTTACTGTTACCTTCCCGCAGGCCTCTCTCTACTCCCTGATTTACACGGGCTGTGCGGCTTCTCAGGCTTTTCAGCTCAGCATCGTGCCAAGAACAGTTTTCAGATCATGACATGTTCCTGGAAAACGTCATTTTCCTGTGGGCCCAGGGTCCCCTGGTACGGCAGAGTCATGATCTTCTTATCCAGGCCCACCCTGGGCGGTGGGTCATGAGTCCAGGAATATCCAGGGCAAAGGAGACCCCTGGACCCAGCACATCCTGGAGCCTCTCCCCAGCCCCTGTGTCCTGTGTTGTCACAGGGCCGGGGCCTGGGGTGGGAAGGGACGGGACAGGTGCTGCCACACAGGGCGCGCAAGCTTGTCTCTGGCCGGGCTTGGCCTCCAGTGGCCTGGCTTCTGCTCTGCCTTCCAGCCACAAGACCCCTAAGACTCCCTCAGCCGCTGTCACCAGATCCATCTGTTGGCTGACAGGTGACTCTTTTCGGGGAGGAATGGTGTGGGATTTCTCACGAGTTAACAGCCCAGTGAATAACCAATCATCGTTTGTAAAGGGAACACTTAGCTTTAAAGACGCTGCCTGGATTCAGCCAAGTGGCTCCTCCTCCAGAGAAATGGCCATGCATTTAAGGCCCTGAGTGAAGCGCATCAGGAATGAGGGAAACGGCACCAGATAAGCTGGTGGCCGGCCCGCTCTGTCCATTCACAGCAAACACGAAGGTTGGGAAGGAATTTGTGCAAAGTGAGCGCTTTCGGGGACTCGCTGTTCTGCGTAAGGGCTCAAGATTTTGGCGGGACGATACAGTCCGTTCCTTTATGTCATACCTCTGGTTTCCCAAAAAGTCATGCAAGCCCCCGTGAAGTCAAACACACAGATTACGGGGAAGAAACTGATGCCGACGGAATTGTTCGGCCGTCGGGCCTGGACACGCGGGGCCGCTGATGGCTGGGGGTGTTAAACGGCCTGAAATCACGAAAGGGGAACCCTGAGAGTCTTCAGTTCAGAGGTGCTGGAGGCAGAGGCCACGGCAGGCAGGATTCTGAGCCCCAAGATTCCGGCCTCTGGTTTACATGCCTTGTGTGATCCCCTTCTCTGGGGTGTGGGCAGGACTGTGACTGGCATGGGATTTTACTCGAGTGACCAGATCGCAGCATACGACAAAGGCAACGGGACTGCGCAGACGTAATTAAGGCCCCAAGCCGGTTGGCTGGGCTCCGGCTATCCTTCCGCCTCAGCCTTCCGAGTAGCCGGAACTACAGGCACGCCTGGCTAATTTTTTTTGATTTATTGTAGAGATGAGGTCTCGCCAAGTTGCCTGGGCGGGTCTCAAACTCGCGGGCTCAGGCAATCCACTTGCCTCCCAAAGTGCTGGGATGACAGGCTGAGCCACCGAGCCCCGCCAGCTTCGTTCTTTGATCGGCCTCCCACAGCCCAAGGGAGGCAATATGATAATCATTGCTCACTGCAGCCTCGAACGACTGGACTCAAGCGATTCTCCTGCCTCGGCCTCCCAAGTCGCTGGGATTCCAGGTCGGAGCCACCGCGCCCAGCTCAAGGGAGGGAATACTATTATCCCCGCTCTCCAGACAAACAAACAAGAGCATAGAGTTTAAGTGACTTGTGGGAGATCAGTTGCTAAGGAGCAGAGTTGGGATTGGAAACCAAGTTTTCCAGACAGAAAAGTCATTCCTTTCCAAGCGCCCTCTCCCTCCTCCCGCCTCCTCCCTTCTCCCCTCCCCCTCCCCACACCCCTTCCCCTCTTCTCTCTCTCTGCCCTCCTGTCCACCCGCCCAGCGGGCGCAGATGGGTTGAGAGGAGCAGTCGTGTGCGTCCTGACCACCAGGTGGTGCCCGGATGCCACAGTTGGAGCACCGGAACCCACTGGGGTTCTCTGCGACGAAAACCGGGGGCTGGCCCGGGGTGGCGGTGGGTTTTGTCTGCCCTAGCCCTTGGGTCTTGAGCCAGGATGAGCCTGGCACGGCAGCAGACAGGGAGTATGGGGGATTCGCCCGCAGTGGTCTGTGTCCCGGTCACCGTCCAGGAAACGGCAATTTATAGAAGGAAGGCTCGAATAAATTCTCGAATTAACTTGGGAGGTTCAATATAGGTATTCTTAGATCGCCACCATCCAACACTTCTTTTTTTTTTGAGTTGGCATCCCACTCCGCCACCCTGACTGGAGTGCAGTGGCACACTGCCGGCCACCGCAGCCTCGACCTGCTGGGCTCTGGCGATCCTTCCGCCTCAGCCTTCCAAGTAGCCGGAACTACAGGCGAGTGCTACCACGCCCGGCTAATTTTTGATTTATTGTAGAGATGAAGTCTCGCCAAGTTGCCCGGGTGGGTCTCGAACCCCCGGGCTCAGGCAATCCACTCGCCTCGGTCTTCCAAAGTGCTGGAATGACAGGCTGAGCCACCAAGCCTGGCCCATCCAACACTTCTTATCCAGCTATATTACCCCAAACATATAAACAAAAAGCGTGATGACATGCAAAAAAAAAAAAGAAGTTATTGTACTGTTCTCAAAGTTCGCATCCATCGGCCCACAAAAAACTGCTCGCATGTTAGGGTTTGCAGCGTGATGTTGGGAATGTGGCACCCCGGTCTGTCCTGCGCTCTTGGTCGGCTGCATGTCTGGCTTTCCTAGCTCTGGGCTGGCCCTGCAGGACGGCAGGATGTGATGCTGCCTCCTGCTTCTCAGTCCTCTATAAAATGCAAGCTCGGGGATGCAAGGCCGGCTGCCTCCTTTATTTCCCGGAACTCAACGTGGCTTCCATTGCCACGCTGTCTGCCGGATGCTGGGCCTGAATGTCTCTGACTCTTCCAGGTCACATTTGGGGAACTCGAGGACACCTCAGAGAGAGGGAGAAGGAGCGTCGGAACGGTAGTGTGTGCATGCGTGTGAGAGAAGGCAAGTCTGGTCTCGGATGCCCCTGGGGGTCCTCTGGGAGCCCTACTGTGACGGTCCTGCAGGGCCTTCCGGGTCCTGGGAGCTCCCTGCAGCTCCCGTGTCACCCTTGCGGTGGGCGAGGGAGGCGTGCAACTGCTTCTGTGCCGGGCGAGGGCACAGGGGTCTCAGTGACGCCATGGTCCTCCACCGACGTCAGGAGCGTGCCCGGCGACCTGGGCTCAGGCCCTCACCCGGGCTCAGGCCCTCAAGCCGGGACCCGGCGCCTCCTCCTGCAGACACTCCCTGTCCCTTCGTTCTCACCGCAGCCTGGGCAGCCGCGTTCCGGTCTTGGGGGCGCGTCGATAGGCTCATATCCTCTTCCCATCTCCTCTCCTCCAGCTTTTTATCCGACCAGGCATGTTCCCCCTCTCATGCCGGCAGACTTGAGGATGACAGAGACTAGGAGAGCTTAGTGCTCTGGTTGTCCACGGCGTGGGCACATTCTTGGTGGTCTCAGTGATTTGGGATTCAGGCCAGAGACGCCGAGCATCCTGCAATGCAGAGGAAGGTCAGCGCTTCAAAGAGCGGGCCTCCTCTCCCTGTGCATGGCACCCCCGTGCACGGAGCAGCTTCCTACCCTGCCGCAGCCCTCCCGGCAGAGGAAGAGGAAGCTGGGGAGGGAGAGGCCTCGGGGAGGCGTGGACGGGGTCCCGGGTCAGAGGTCGTCTCTCCTGCAGGGGTGAGGGCAGGCGGGTGGGCGTGTGGACTCTCCCCCAAGAGCGTGTGCCCCTGGACTCGGGGCTCAGGGCTCAGGGATGAGTCTGGACAGGCCCGGGGCTGGGACGGTGAGAGCGAAAGGCCCAAGGGGCATGGCAGGGAGCAGGGCATCGGTTTAAAAGACCATTTTACTTGGGAGAATTTTGAACCTACACTAAAGAGGACAGAAGAGAATAACGCACTCCTAGCTCACCCTCTGTAACCTCATGAACCACCGCCCGGCCAGTCCTGTCGCATCTCACCCCCGACTCTTCTCTCCGGCCTCACTTTGAAGTGAATTCCAGCCCACACCGGCATCACCCAGAGCCCAGCACCCAGGTTCCAGAGGTTTGCCGAGGTGGGGGGAGTGGGGGGAGGGGGGGTTTCCTTTCCGTCCAAGCTCCACTAGAGGGACCGAGCGAGGTGGCTCTCACATCTCTTTTTTTCCGTCTTTCTTCACTTCTCATTTGGAAATAATTTCAGGCTTACAGGAAAGCTGCAAAAATAGTACAAAGAATCCCCATTGTATGCTTCACCCAGATTCTTCAAATATTAATATCTTACATAACCGCAGCACAATGGTCAAAACCAGGAAATGAGCGTAGATGTGATTCTGTCATCGGACCTTCAGATCCTGCTTAAATTCTGCCAGTTTAATTGGCTCCTTTGGTCTGGAAGAGCTCCTCTGGCTTTAACCTTTTTTTTTTCCTTTTGGCCAGTTATTTTGTAGCCTGTCTCTCCACTGGGTTTTGTCTGATGTTTCCTGGTGATTAAATCTGGGCTATGCTTTTATCCCGTGGGCGGGAAGTTGCATCCCCAATCATTCTGGAGGTACTTGATGTCCAATTTCTCCACTATGAAGTCATTATTTTTTGCTGTTGTAATGCATAAGTTTTTTATTTTTATATCATTTATTTTATTTTTTCCCCCTTTTTTTAATTATAAAGATGTGGGATACAATTCAGGGTTAGGTATACAAACGTTGATTATGCAGGTTCCCTTGTTTATGAAGTATGCCCCTCCCTCCCCTACAGTTTCCCTCAACTGCCAATCCCACCCCCCTCCCCTTGACAGTTTCCTACTACTGCCAATCCCTTTCTGATAGTATTATAATTGTTCAAGCTCTGCTTATGAGTGAGAACATGTGGTTCTCTGTCCTTTGTTTCTGTGAGAGAGCACTGAGTATGATCGACTCCAAATCCATCCAAGTGGCTGCGAGGTCCATATGTTTGTCCTTCTTTATGGCTGCATAATATTCCATTGTGAACCACATTTTTTTTTATCCAGTCCAGCTTCAATGGGCAGCATGTTTTTGCTATCGTGAAAAGAGGTGCAACAAACATACATGTCCGGGTATCTTTTTGGTAGAATGATTTGAGTTCCTCTCCAGGTATATTCCCAAGAGGGGAAGTGCTGGGTCATATGGAAGGTCACTTTCTAGTTCTTTCAGAAACTGCCACACTGTTTTTCAAAGAGTTTGCACTAGTTTGCATTCCCACCAGCAGTGTAGAAGCGTTCCTTTTTCTCCGCATCCCCGCCAGCATCTGTTGTTTGTTTTCTTAATGATGGCCATTCTTACTGGGGTTAGGTGTATCTCAGTGTGGTTTTGATTTGCATTTCTCTGATGATGATTGAGGCTGAGCACTTTTTCATGTGTCTGTTGGCTGCCTGTCCTGTATTTCTTCTTCTGAGAAGTGTCTTCATGTCTTTTGCCCACTTTTTGTTTTTGAGCTGGAGTCTCACTCTGTTGCCCAGGCCGGAGTGCAGTGGCACACTCACAGCCACCCCAGAGTCGACCTGCTGGGCTCCAGGGATCCTTCTGCCTCAGCTTCCAAGTAGCCGGAACTACAGGCGCACGCTACCACTCCTGGCTAATTTTTTAAATCTATTGTAGAGACAAGGTCTTGCCAAGTTTCCCCGGGCTGGTCTTGAACCTGCAGGCTCGGCAATCCACTCGCCTCGGCCTCCCAAAGCGCTGGGATGACAGGCTGAGCCACCGAGCCCGGCCCACGCTCTTACCTGTCTGTAAGCCCCAAGTCCACACGAGCAGCCCAAGTCCAACCCAGCACTGCAAGGCCCATCCTAGCCTTCTCCTTTCCTTGTTCTCCAACGCGGAGCACGCTGGCTCTCCTTCTCCACAACCTGCGTGCTCATCTGCTGGGCTGAGGCTGCACGTGAAGTGGTCTCAGAACCAAGGATCTGCACCCTGGTGAGCAATGTACCTGCTAATGGGGAGTGATGGACGTGGACCGGTCTTTCATCTTTCGCCTTAATGGATGTAATCAAAATGCTGCTTGCCAAAGTTCTCAGGTCAGTCTCCCCGTCTTCCTGCAGAAGGAGGTAATTCATTTGTAAGCCATAAGCTTCACTTCTGTTTGTTTTCTATCTTGGGTTTCCTTCCATTTAAAAAAATGCAAAAAGGTTTGAGTACATGAAATATACACATGATTCCAAAAGTCAGGGCTATTAAAAAAGGTAGACTTGAAGAGCCGGGCTCGGTGGCTCAGCCTGTCATCCCGCGCCTTTGGGAGGCTGAGGTGAGTGGATTGCCTGAGCCCGTGGGTTCGAGACCCGCCTGGGCAGCGAGACCTCATCTCTACAATCAATCAAAAAATCAGCCGGGCGTGGTAGCGCATGCCTGTAATTCCGGCTACTCGGAAGGCTGAGGCGGAAGGATCACCGAAGCCCAGCAGGTCGAGGCTGCGGTGGCCGGGAGCGGCCACTGCACTCCAGTCTGGGCGACAGGGTGAGACTCCAACTAAAAAAAGAAAGGTAGACTTGGTGTCCCCCTTTGAGCGCCTCCCTGCCACTCCCATCACCCATCCTCTGCCACCCGCCACTGCAGGTCCCCAGTCCCACTGGCACTGCTTGATCCCCCTATGCTTCTTTTGACCAAAGAAGGGGGTCTCTGCACACGTGTCTTTCTCTCTGCCCCCCCCACATGAAAGGAAGCGTGCACAGACACTCCTTCACGCGTTGCCTTTTTGTTCAACAGTACAGTCTAGAAATCACTCTATCCTCAAGGTTCTTTTAACCCAAATTTTCCTCTCCACTTTCCATCCTCTCCGCGTCATCAATTCGCTGGAGGAACTGGCCGTTTGTCCTGCAGCATTTCCAAGTCTGGGCTTCACCAATGGCATGCCCACTGTGGAGCATGACATCTTGTCTTCAACTGGCCGTTGAACCGGAGACTGGGCTGGATTCAAGTTTGCTTACTCAGGAAAAGACTCAGAGGATAGAGGGACCCTTGGCATAGCAGGGGGCCCCTGCATAGGTCCAGCCGTGTGCCCCAAGCATGCTCTGAGTGTGCTGCCCATAGACTGCCAGACTCTGGGTTGCTCCCTTCACATAAGCTCTGAACTTTTCATCTAGAGTGGGTGTTCCTTTCCTCCTGATGAGCTCTTTGGTGTCTCCTGGAGCCCTGGGGACTTGCACAGTTTCTTATTCCTCAAAGCAGGTGGCTCGCACCATCCTTGCTTTCCACCTTTCCAACCTGCGTGGCCCGGGGAAAAGGGCTTTGAGTGATCAGTTCCTGTTCTACAGTTCCTGCCTGAAATATCCAAGGTGGCCAGTAGAGGGGAATGTTACCCCCAAAGACCTGCCTGCCTTCCCCTCCTCCGCCTGCGTTTGTCTGGATTCTTCTGTGGGCAGGGCAGCAGGGGCTGTCCAACTTCTTCTGAGTAAGCTTGGACACCCCGGGGGCTGACCAGGCGCCTTCAACCTCACAGGGAAGGATGGTCATCATGCGCATTCACGTGGTGGGGGTGGCCAGTAAGCGAGGGTGGATGAAGGGGACCACCGTCCCTGGGTTTGGGCCAGTCCGTCCCTCCACTCCCCTGCAGGCTGTGGCTTCCTCCCATGGCTGGCCTGATGCGGACTGAGCTTGGGAAGTGAGGATGCGACTGACTGTGTCATACGTAGAAAATTCTTGCCTTTTTTTTGAGTCGGAGTCTCACTCCGTCGCCCCGACTGGAGTGCAGTGGCACGCTCCCGGCCACCGCAGCCTCGACCTGCTACATTCCGGTGATCCTTCCGCCTCAGCCTCCCGAGTAGCCGGAACTACCGGTGTGCGTTACCACGCCCAGTTAATTTTTGATTTATGGTAGAGACGAGGCCTCGCCAAGTTGCCTGGGCGGGTCTCGAACCCGTAGGCTCAGGCATTCCACTCGCCTCAGCCTCCCAAAGTGCTGGGATGACAGGCTGAGCCACCAAGCCCGGCTGAAAATTCTTGCCTTTAAAACAACTTCAGCAAGCAGCATTTTGATCATGTCCTCAAAGGTGAAAGATGAAAGACCGGTCCACGTCCATCACTCCCCCGTGAGCAGGTACACTGCTCACCAGCGGAATTGACTTTCATTTTGCAGAACCCTCTGTAGGCAAGTGCCTCTTCTCAAAAAACCCAAATGATTACAAAAGAGGCACAGAAGCCCCAAAGGGCCCCCAGTCCTATCAGAGGTGGTGTTTCCCCTTTTCCAGCGGGTGTGGGGGTCTCCTCTGATGGATGACATCACTGAGCAAGCAGCCCCGACTTCCACCTCCCTCGTTTGCCTCCACGTCACACGCCAGCCTCTGACAGGCGACGTCCCTCACGTGAGGGTGTGCCGGGCCAGCCCCCTCTGGAGCAGATGCCCCAGGGGCCAGGGCTCTATAGGCCTCTGTTGAAAACCTTCAAGGAAGGTGAGTGTTGCAGGCGCCCTGCAGGGAGGGAGGTGTGTGTCGCCTGCCGGCGCATGGGCTTCTAGGACCTGGGCTTGTGGTGCATCCCTCCGCCACCTTATGAATTTATAGCAGGGCGGGTTCTGCTAAGGACCTGGACCCATGTATCTGGCTGGCACAGGCTCTCTGTAGGGAAATCCGCGTGTGACAGCATCACTCAGAGCTGCCCAGTGAGTGTGGGTCAGGGGAGGGGAAGGAGTCCGGCCTCCGTGGTCTCAGCACCTCCATCCCTACCGTGTGGGGCCCCGGGGCCTGGGATGCTCTTTGGCCAACCAGGGCTGGGCTGGGCCCTGACCACGCTGGCCTTGTCGACTGCCTCCTCGACCCCCTCGGTGGGAGATCTCAGCAAGACTCAGCCAGGACACATCCCAAAGCCAGGGCCCTGAGGATCGGAAGAAGCCTCTTCCTGGAGCCCCGGCTCTGGGGCCTTGACTGGAGAGGCCCCTCTCTGAGCCTCAGGGCTCTCATCTGGACAATGGGGTCATCAGGGGTATCTGCAGGAGGGAAGGTAGGAAGGTCTGGCTGCCTGAGGCCCTGGTAGGGGCCTGCCACCCACGTGGGGAGCCCCCCTCTGTGTCCACACTCAGGGACAGCCCTGGCTGGAGACCGGGCCGGGCTGGGGCCATGGGACTGACTGGTGTTAAATGTTTAGCACGACTGGGAGCCATTGCTACAAATTGCATTCTATATGTTCACGACCACGTAAACTGTACTAAGGACAAAGGCGGTGAATCCGCACAGCCCAGCCGTCCCTGGTGGCCTTCCTGCACCATCTGCGCTCTGGTGTGGCTTCTGCGGCTGGGTCGGGTGGAGATGCTGTGTGTGGCTGAGCGGTTGCCTCTCTGTGCAGAGACGGCGGGGACAGCTTGAGATGGGCAGACGTGCCACCAGAGAGCAGGCAGTCTCACTCTCCTGTGTGAGCCCGGCCTCCGCAGCCAGGGAAGACTGTCCCCGGCACACACAGTCCTTCTAGCTGAGTGTGTAGTGGCTGGGGACTCCGGGCCTGGTTTCTGAGGACTCTCCCTGCAGGACGGGCTCCGTGTCCAGCTCCATCCTCTCCTCCTTTCTGGAGCCTCTCTGCTCTCTGCCGGGCTCACCCTGGGCTGAAGAGCCGGACAGCAGAAGGCCCAGGTGCAGCCGAGGGGCGGGCCCAGCCAGTCATTGGCACAGCCACCCTGTGGGAGAAGGCCCGGCCTGGATGAAGGGTGAGGGGACCGGGGTTCTGAGAAGGGGCTGACCAGGGCCTGGCAGTCAGCAAAGGCAGGCCAGGACTCCAGGCCCTCTGCTCCTTAAAGAAAGTGCCTCTCAGGGCGGCATGGCAGAGGGTCTCCGTGGAGGCAGCCGCACCATTCGGGCCGTGGGGCGAGGTCCAGGAACGCTGCGGGCTGACCGTCCACTCCTGAAGGTCCACCACTCGAGACAATCTGGGGCATGTGCCACTGCCCTTCCCTCGAGCCCTCCTCCCACACACATCCCGAAAAAGTGGGACGATCAGGGCGCCCACATCCTACTCGTGGTTCTGGGGAGACACCGGCCGTGGAGAAGCCCGGCGGGATGGGGCATCATCAGAAAGGGGAGGAGCGGACAAGGAAGCGGCCGGCACCCCACAGCGGCGACTCCCTGAGGGGCCGAGGGAGCAGGAGAGGCCCGGGTCCAAGCACTCTCCCGGTGCAAGGAGAGGCCAGGGCAGGGGGCAGAGCCGGGACTGGCGGGGGGCGGGCAGGCTGGTCTGGAGGGCTGGGCTTGGAGGGCGAGGCCCAGCGCCACACGGGCCTCAAAGCACTGAGGGCCATGGATGGAGAGGAACACACGCACGTGTCCACCACGAGTGTCAGCCTTAAAACGGAAGGGGATTCTCACACGAGCCGCAGCCTGGATGGATCCGGGGGACACTGTGCTCGGGAAACAAGCCGGGATGCAAAACAGACGGTCCACGTCCGTCAGAAGGACTTTCCAGAGTCACAGAGACACAAAGTGGACGGCAGTTGCGGGGGCCTGCGGGAGGGGAGGCAGTGTCGACCGGGCACAGGGCTTCGGTTTTGCAGGATGAAGAGTTCTGTGGGTGGACGGTGGGGTGGTTGCACAACAATGTGAATGCCTTTTTTTTTTTTGAGCTGGAGTCTCTCTCTGTCACCCAGGCTGGAAGGCAGTGGCACGCTCACCTGCTGGGCTCCGGCGATCCTTCCGCTCAGGCTTCCAAGTAGCCAGAACTACAGGCATGGCTAATTTTTGATTTTATTGTAGAGACGAGGTCTCACCAAGTTGCCCAGGCGAGTCTCGAACCCGCGGGCTCAGGCAATCCACTCGCCTCGGCCTCCCAAAGTGCTGGGATGACAGACTGAGCCACCAAACTCCGTTGTGAATGTCTGTGATGCCACTGACCTGGATGCTTAAATGGGTCAAGATGCTAAATTTTGTGTTATATGTATTTTATCACAATTTAAAATAAAGCAAAAAAAAAAAAGCTTTAAAATGCAAAGAGCGTTGAAAGAAGCCACGGGGGTGCCATAAGAAAGTCTCTCTTTTTTTTTGAGTTGGAGTCTTACTCTGTCACCCAGGCTGAAGTGCAGTGGCATACTCACGGCCACTCCAGTTTCCACCTGCTAGGCTCCAGCAAGCCTTCTGCCTCAGCCTCCAAGTAGCTGGAGCTACGGCGCACGCTACCACGCCTGGCTAATTTTTGACTTATGTAGAGATGAGGTCTTGCCAAGCTGTCCAGGCTGGTCTCGAACCCGCAGCCTCAGGCAATCCACTCACCTTGGCCTCCCAGAGCACTGGGATGACAGGCTGAGCCCCCGAGCGCGGCCCATAAGAAAGTCTTCAAGTGGGTGGATGGTTGCCCAGGCAGGGGGACCTGTGGGGGGGGCTCCCGAGGGGTCTGCCCTGACTGCACGGCCGTGCTCTGGCCATCCGTCTGCTCCTCTGTGAAACGGCTGGCAAGGATCAGCGCCTCCCCCACAAGGCTGCTGTAAGGATTTCAGGCCATGAGTGGGAACGCATGCGGGGTGGCCCCGGGGACCGAGCAGCCCGAGCAGCCAGGAACCCTGGAGCCAGCCTCCCTGTGAGAGGGACGCGGGCAGCTGGTGACAGGGCCAGAAGGCAGTGTGGGAGCCTCAGGCACCCCCAGGGAAGGCCGCCGTGGGCTTCTGGAGCATGATCTCAAAGAAAAGCCAATGGGACGGCGGCCGCCACAGGGAAAAAACGCGCTTTGTGTCTCTCTGGGGACACTGGTCTTGCTCCCCAAAGGGCTTGAAGTGATTTGAAATGGCATGCATGGCAGGAGGGACCCGGCCTGTGTCCCTCCGCCATCTTGTCCCCCGGCTCCAGGATCCAAGCCCAGGGAAGACCCTGCTTTAGGTGGGACTTGCCTCGCTTGTCCTTCATGTACATTGAATTTGGGATCCACAGCCTGCCTCCTAGACTTCACAGTGACCCCTGGCCCGGGTGTAGCCCTCAGGGAATTGGGGGCCTCTCCTCCCCTCCCCCCACCCCTCCCCTCCCATCTCCTTCTCCCCTCACCCCACCCCTCCCCTCCCATCTCCTCCCCTCCTCTCACTTCCGCCCTCCTTCCCTTCCTTCCTCAAACATTTTTTTCTTTGAGTCGGAGTCTCCCTCCGTCGCCCAGTCCGGAGTGCAGAGGCCGCTCCCGGCCACCGCAGCCTCGACCCGCTGGGCTCCGGCGATCCTTCCGCCTCCGCCTTCCGAGTAGCCGGAATTACAGGCGTGCGCTACCACGCCCGGCTGATTTTTGACTTACTGTAGAGATGAGGTCTGGCCAAGTGGCCCAGGCGGGTCTCGAACCCGCGGGCTCAGGCAATCCACTCGCCTCGGCCTCCCACAGCATGGGATGACGGGCTGAGCCGCCGAGCCCGGCTCTTCCTCAAACTCTGAGCCCCCTCTTCCGCGCCTGGTCCTGGGTCAGCCCTGGGCGTCCCGCCTGGAGGGGCGGAGGGTCTGCTGGGAGACAGGCAGTAAACGGGGTCCGTGCTGGGACAGAAGCAAACTTAGGGCCGCAGGACCCCGAGGGGGGACAGCCCGGCAGAGGCCCGTGGGAACCAGGAGCGAGCGCTGGGCAGGGCTGCCCTGAGGCCACGCCCCCCTCAGCCCAGGCCCTGTACCTCCTGGGCGTCCTGGGGTCACAGCTCTCTCTCGAAGCACCTGGGGGCGGTGCGGAGGAGTCAGAGCTCTGGGTTCAAGTCTGGTCGCAGCCTCTTGCTCACTGCAGTGGGGCAGCTGGTTCTCTGCGACTCCGCTTGCCCAGCGTGAGATGGGTCCAAGCAGAGCCGCTTGGGGAGCAGAGGACAGGAGGCGGGGGCCAGGAGCCACCCACCCGAGCGGCCTCAGCTCCTAGCTTGCCGTCGTCACCCCCTCGGTCTCCAGCGAGGGGAGAGGGACCCGGGGTCTGCACGTCAGCCTGAGGCCCGAGACTGTCCACGGGAGGGGAGCCCCCACCCGGCTCCCAGGTTGGTCCCCACGCCCGCCTTGGCACAGAGCCTCCCTTTCTCAGGAAGGCCAAGTTACTGAAACAGATAAATCAATCTGTCAAGAAGAAGCCTTGGAGAAAGAATCTCTCAACTGGCTCAGCCAAGCAGCTCAAAAGGGGAATTGTTCCCGGAGACAAGAAGGAAACAACAGACACTTTCTTCGTGGGCTCTTTGCCTGCAGGGCCCTCCTCCCTGTGCCCCGCAGAGAACACCTGTGGGCTTGGGGCCAGCCCCGGCGCAGGCGCGGCTGCCCCCAGCTGGCTCCTGGGGTGGGTGCCGAAGCCCAAACCCGGTCTGGGGAGGAGGGGGCTGAGAGCCACCGTTTGGCTCCCGTCCCGGTCCCAGCTCTGAGACCTTCTCAGAAACTCAGCCCCCCCATCTGCCCAACGGAGGCCGGAAGACCCGAGCCTCCGGCCTCCCCAAGAAAGGGGCCCTAGAAAGTGACCGGAAGGGGGCGGGCCCGTCTCAGACACTCTCCCAGAGTCAGGTGACCCTCAGGGATGGAGGGCAGCGTGACGGGGACCCACAGCCACGAGGGAATGATGAGCCTTTGGAAACCAGATGCTCCCAAGATAGAAAAGGAACGCCTCTGAGAATGGGGACGTCTCCTGGAGGGAAGGGGGGCACGCCTGGGATCCTAGCCAGCCCTGCCACCGCCAGCTGTGTGACCTTGTGAAAGTCACTAGGCCTCTCTGGGCATCAGTTTCTTCTTGGCAGGCTGGGTGTCTCGTGGGACCTTCCTCGCGGTGTGCAGCAAGGACTGAGAGAGTGTAGCACACGCCAGCCACCGTTGCCTTGAAGCACGACCATGGGTGTCTTTCCTCCCTTGACCCTCACTGCCACTCTGCAGGAGGGACGTCCCTGTCTCGTTCGCCGGAGGAGACTGAGGCTCCAAGAAGGGCGGACCTACTGCGGCTTCACTGCTTGGGTCTGCAGCCGGGCGGAAAGGGCTCTTTGTGCTGCCAGCTCTGCACGCGCAGGGAGGGCTGGGCAGTGCAGGAGGGGTGGGACACGAGCCCAGCTCCCTCACTGTCCCCCTTCCCTGGGACCCCAGGGCTAGGAACATCATGGCCTCTGCTGCGGGCCTAGTCACAGCTTTGCCAAAGAGACTGCGACCCTCACGCCTGTCGTCCTAGCACTTCCGGAGGCTGAGACGTGGCACCTCTTGAGCCCAGGAGTTCGAGACCGGCCTGGGCAACATAGCGAGACCTCGTTTCTACAAAAAAGTAAAAAATTCACCAAGCGTGGTGGTGTATGCCTGTAGGCCCAACTACTCAGGAGGTTGAGGTGGAAGGATTGCCTGTGCCCAGGAGGTTGAGGCTGCAGTGGGCACTCCAACCTGGATGACAGAGGAAGATCCTGCCTCAAAAACAAACAAAAAAAGAGGCTGCGACTAGAAGTGTTCCCGGAAGGAGCTGTGGGGAGGCAGAGGGGCAGGAAGAAATGAAAGTTAGAGATGGAAACATCCTTGGCGTGGAGGGACAGTCTGAGATTCTCAGCATGGACCTGGGACCCTGTGAGCTGCGAGTCAAGTCCCGGCCACAGGGCACACCCGCCTCCACCCCGCCCATCTTCCCACAACGGGGAAAGAAGGCCGCTGGGAGCAGAAGGGAAAGGCCTTCATGAGAAACTGGGAAGGTTGCCCAGAAGAAGCAGAGCACAAAGCCCTCCGTGGGCGGCGGGCCGGTGAGTCAGTGGGTCGCGGGGGTCCTCGTGTGGCAGGAAGGGGAGGCTCAGAGACACAGCTCGGCCACCTGGAAACCCACATAGCAGCCTCTGCTCACACATGAAAGGTGACAGCTGAGTGTCATCAGCCTGGGAGTGTCCGCATCACGTCACCGGGGCGAGGTGGGCCGTGGGGTGCGGCACTTGCCCCCCGGCTTCCCAGGGGGAAAGGCTCGCCACGGTCAGGGGCATGCAAGAACTGTCAGAGTGCCCTGAAACCAGCTCTGTGGATTGTCAAACTTCAGACTCGCCGCTGTTTGTTTTGTGACATCGAAGAAGCCGCAGATGTTCTCTCAAGATAAAAAGAACCGCCAAAGACCTCTCTCGGTGTCACCTCCGTTGACTCCTGCACATCACCCGTCCCCATCTCCCACTTCTCCGGGACAGCCTGCTCTGGGGGGCCACACCCACACCCGGAGTTTGTGGCAGGAGGGGCTGGGCCAAGGGGAGAGTCTCAGGGCGGAGGAGCAGATGTCATGGGTCGGGAATCATGGATCAGATGGGAAGTTATATCCCAGCAAGGATATGTGGCTCTTGAGGACCAAGGACTGGTCAGTCGCCAGTGTCTACAGGCAGGCCAGTGGACAAGGAACAGTAAGGTCTTGAGCAGGGAGCCAGGATGCAGCGGAGGGAAGGAAGATCGTATATCCCTTGCCCACTGGCCTGCCTGGGTTCCCAGGACATCCCTGGGGCTGGATTGGCCCTCAAGCCTTTCCCTGAACTCAACGGTCACTCTGCCAAGCCATGCCTGAGTCACGTCCCACCCCTGGAGGGAGGGCTGCTGTCACAGAGCCTGGGCTGCCCTGCTGAGGCTTCCATGAATATTTTCTCCTCCTGACCTTGAGAGGGGAGCATCATCCTCTTTCAGACTGTGTGGGTCTCTGCAGTGGCCCCTGCCCCTAGCTCCAGGGAAGGGACCTGACTCAGACGTGGCCAGACAGAGTGACCGTTGAGTTCAGGGAAAGGCCTGAGGTCCAATCCAACCCGAGAGAATCAGCACCAGGGATCCAGGGATGCAGTGGGGGCCAAGGAGAAAGGAGCTCTCCAGGTCAGGCTTGCTCATCTATCAGGGCAGGAGACAGAGCTACTGGGGGCCAGTTACCTTGGTGAATGGACAGGTGAGTGTGTAGGAAGACAAGGTGTGGGGGAGCTCATGAATCAGATGAAGCCACTCCTGACTTTTCTTTCTCACAATGACCCATTGCATCCCTCTTCCATCATGCCAGGTGGCCTAATGGGGCTTCCACACAGGTCAGGCCAACTAGCATATATCATTCCCATGGACCATAGTCACTGGGGTGAAGATGGGGTGATCTAAGCTTGACCAATCAGAGTTGATTTTAGGACATTTTTAGGAGCTATTATAAGATTCTACCTTGCTGGCCATATTTGAACCTGGAAGGATGGCAGAGTGCCTGCTTCTGCAGTTCTTTTGTCACAATGAGGAATCATCTCTCTGAGAACAGCCCCAGCACAGGTGAAGTGAATCCAAGGGATAGAAAAAGAGAGTAGTTAGGCCGTGAGTTTCGGTCCTGAGTCAAATTGGCGAAAGCCAGCTATAACTCTGGACTTTTCAGTTGTAAGGCCAATTAATTTACTTACTTTTTCTTAAGTCTGTTTATGGGGGCTTTTTGTCTCTCACAGTGAAAACAGTCTTGATTAGAGTCAACAAAAATATTTCCATCCCAAGAACTAGAAATAATTGAACAATTTAGAATTGATCAATAATTGAACAAAAGAGACTGTAAAGTAAATATGATTAAAACACTTAGAAAGATAAAATATGAAAATTACCATAAAAATAAGAGGCAAATTTGAACATTAATAAGTGAATTTTAAGAAACCAAAAAGCATTAACGTGAAGAATTCAATGGATCAGTTAAAGAGATGGTTAAATACAGCTGAAAAGAGAAGTGAGGAATTGGTGGGCAAATCTAAACAAATTAGGAAACAAAGAGATAAGAAGATGAGAAATGTGACTGTGATGTTAAGAGACTGGAGGACAGAATGAGATGGTCCAGATCCATATTCTCTCCAGAATGAAGGACTAGTAAAGACAGACTGAAGAAGCACATCAAGTTCCAAACAGGTGAGAGAGAAACAACTCGACACCTAGACACATCATTATAATGCTGCAAACACAGAGACTGAGTGATGCAAAAGGAATGATTTAAACTGACAGCAGACTTCTCAGCAGCAACAACTAATGCCGGGAGACAATGGTGTAAAATCATCACAGAACCAAAGATCTGACTGAAGATTATTGACATCCAGCTAAATCATCACTCAAGAATGAGGATAAGAACAGTTTCAAACAAAGATGGAAATTTATTTTATTTATCACTTGTAGTCTATTGAGTTTATGGCCTGCAGCTTCTCATTTGGGAATTAGTAAAGGAGTTTCTCCAGTAAGAAAAAAATTGAATCCAGAAAGGAGTGGGATGGAGGTAGCAAGGTAACCAAAGCAAGTGAGCGTGTTGGTAAGTCTAAATAAGTATTTATTGTTTAAAAAAATACCAATTTATGGGAAGGCTTAAAAATCAAGTGAAAGTGAAAAGCTATGTAGAATTGCATGAAAAATGTTAAGTGGTTTATTAAAGTTGCATTGTCTATCTATCATGGGACTAAAAAATATGAATGCTAATTAGCCTTAGATATGCATGTTAAATGTACTGGGTTAGCACCCAAAGATAGAAAGAGAACGTGCAACTGTCCAACTAGTGGGATGGGGAAACAGACAAGAACAAAGGAAGTACAATACAATAAAGGTAGGGAAAGAGAAAAAGGAAGCAAAGAAAAAAATACAAAGAAAGAAATCACAAAAATGGGATGGTGGCAATAGTTCCAGATAACAAAATCTAAGCTAGTCCTAATGAACGCAGCCTCGTGTCTCCTCCCGTGCGCCTGTCACCAGCCATTTAGGCCAGATGTGTTTACCTTTGTCTTCCCACCATTACCAGAGGGCCAGGCCCTCTAGGAAGGAAATCTGTCCCAGTGGATTCTGTGGCTCCGGCCCCATGCAACCCAGTGCCTGGCCCACAGTCTGGTGAGGTTTGTGGACAATCCCCACTTGCCGACTTAAATTAAATTGGACAATGGAAGCAAATAAAGAAGTGGAAAAACCAAAGTCTTAGTAAATCATAGTCATCACAAAATAATAAAAGAGAGGAAATTCAAATGTTAATAAACACTTTAGCCGGGCTCAGTGGCTCAGCCTGTAATCCCACGCCTTTGGGAGGCTGAGGTGAGCGGATGGCCGGAGCCCATGGGTTCGAGACCCACCTGGGCAGCAAGACCTCATCTCTACAGTCAATCAAAAAATCAGCCGGGCGTGGTAGCGCATGCCTGTAGTTCCGGCTACTCGGAAGGCTGAGGCGGAAGGATTGCCGGAGCCCAGCAGGTCAAGGCTGCGGTGGCCGGGAGCGGCCACTGCACTCCAGTCTGGGCGAAAGAGTGAGACTCCAACTCAAAAAAAAATAAATAAATAAAAAAAATAAACACTTTTTAAAAATTCAGTCTCGGGCAACCCCTGTGGGTCCCCTCCAACTGTGGGAGCTTTTCTGTCCTCTCAATAAATCCTGCTTTCTTACTTAAAAAAAAAAATCAGTCTCACTGGAAGTAAAAAATAGGCACGTTAAAGCTAAAGGCAACATTTTGCTGTTTTGCCAATCAATAGAATATTTTTATTTATTTATTTTATTTATTTATTTTTTGGTGTGTTGGAGTCTCACTCCATCGCCCAGACTGGAGTGCAGTGACCACTCCCAGCCACCACAGCCTCAACCTGCTGGGCTCCGGCGATCCTTCCACCTAGCCTTCCAAGTAGCCGGAACTACAGGCACACGCTACCATGCCCAGCTAATTTTTTTTTAATTTATTGTAGAGATGAAGTCTCGCCAAGTTGCCCAGGCGGGTCTCGAACCCGCGGGCTCAGGCAATCCACTCACCTCAGCCTCCCAAAGGCACAGGATTACAGGCTGAGCCACTGAGCCTGGCAATAGAATATTTTTAAATGATAGTACTAAATGTTGGAGTGAGTAAAGAAGCCCTTGTATACACTGGATAATAGTAATAGCTGTGCTAATCAGGCACAGCTGCAGAGAGGATTAGTGAACTGGAAAATACATCAGAAGAAAATATGCAGAGCAAAGCTCAATGAAACAAAAGGATGGGACAAATAGAAAAGAACATAACAGACATATGGGAAACGGAAAAGATACAGCTATTACTATTATGTTGTCTCAAATTTTCTGGAAAGCAATTTTATTTCCAAAATTGTTTATCACTCAGGGTTGTTGGGTTGCAAGTGACCACAAACTTGCTTAAAAGAGAATATATTGCCACAAAAGTCAGAGAGTTGTGTGGTGTGATGTGTGTCTATGTGTGTGTGTGTGTGTGTGTGTGTGTGTGTGTGTGTGTGTAGGAGGATATTGTTATGTTCAGGACATGCCTTAACTGGGTGATCTAATGAGAACAAAAACCACTTCCTCTCTGTCCACGGTATTCCCGTCCTCCAAGGCTACCCTTTTACTCTCACCAAATAGCATTTTCAGTCCTCACATTCTGCCTTTCAAGGGAAAAAGAGATCATTCCTTCCCAGTGCCTAGGAGTCCCCACAATATGCTGTCTCCTGTAACTGGTGTTACATGTGGCCAATCTCTGGACAATATTTTTTCTTTAAAAGTACCAATTAGGAACAAAAGATGATGGAAAGTATTTTAGAAGGAGGAAGCCAAAAGAACCCAGAAGTTTGAATTATTTGGAATGGATTATGAGAAGAGCACCCACATTGGACAATTCTCAACTCTTCCTGCCTTTGGATGAGTCTCCTGTTCCCATTTTCTTCTCTTCTTCTAAGATTCCAGTTAGAAGTACGGCATCTTTTCCATTTCCCATACATCTCTTATGTTCTTTTCTATTTGTCCCATCCTTTTGTTTCATTGAGCTTTGCTCTGCATATTTTCTTCTGATGTATTTTCCAGTTCACTAATCCTCTCTGCAGCTGTGCCTGACTAGCATAGCTACTACTATTACCTATTATCTACTATTAGCTGTTATCTATCTATTACTACTATTATCTACTCACTGCATTCTTCGTTTCCTTTTTTAGTTTTAGAATTTCAATTCTTCTTAGTTTATATTCTCTGCTGAAAATTTAATCTTGTCTTTCATTTCCTTGAGCATATTAAATAAGAACTTAACGATAACTTCACAATCTACATCTCCTGTGGATCTGCTGTTTCCATTGGTTATATCTGTCACCTTGTCTTTTCAAATGCCTTATTATTTTTTATTGCATGCCAGACATTGTATTTTAAACACGCTCATTTAATGTCAAACTTTGGATGCTGTTACAGTTTTTATGAGAGGATTTGTGCTTGGTTCTGGCAGCCTACTAGGCGAGGACCCCACAATCCCAGATCATCTTAATCCAATCAAATATCGGGCTTCCCACTAAGTGAGAGTGGGAAATGTATTTGGTTCACTTTTACTTTTAGGGTGTAGCCCTTTGAGTTCCAACTGGAACCCTCGGATGTTTATCAGTGAACCTTGAATTCTAATATTTGTTCCAGATCCCTGTGAGTCTGCTGAAAGCCCAGCTCTGCCTCCTGTCTGCGTCCTCTGTTTCTTTAGGGGTCTTGAAGGAAGACAACTTCAGGCAGAAAACAGCACTCTGGCTTTTTTCCACCCCAGATCTCAGCACCCCAGTTCCTCACAGCTTGAGAGCACTCCGAAGCCTTCTAACAGATGGTTACTGTCTATTACTCCAGGTTTACTGGTGGTTCTCAGCAGCCTGGCTCCTACGGCAGATCTCTGGTGTCTGGGATGAGCCCCCGGGGATTTTGTTTGCATGAGAATCCAGGACTTTTATCAGGACGTAATGAGTGGCTGAGTCCTTTTTGTTGGCTGGGGTGAAAGTGGTAGAACCATGCTTCCTTAGCTAGGGTCACTTAGGGGTGGCTGGGGCTTGTCTGAGCCTGGGGAAGCAGGCAGTGAGAGGTCAAGAGAGAACGTGCGTCATAATCCCAGAGGAGAGGACAGGTCCCAGCCATGGCGCCTGCAGCGTATCAGAGGGCAGAGGTTGAGAGGAGGCTGGAAGGGGAGTCAGGAGGCCACGCTGGGATGGAGGAAACAGGCTGGGGTGGAGGGCTGAGACTGAAGCTAGCCATGCAAAGTGCTAGTGGCCCCATGGTTGTGTTGGCCTCCAGAGTGGGGGTGAGATGGGATATCACGTCCTTGCCTTTTGGCATATCCCCTTTGATCCTGAGAATGTTGTGACCCTAAACCCACTGGAATATTTACATTTCAATAAGATCGTGTCAACATGGATGAACTCTGGGAAACTGTATTTCTTTTTTTTTTTTTGAGTTGAAGTCTCACTCTGTCGTCCAGACTGGAGTGCAGTGGCACGCTCCTGGCCACCACAGACAGCCTCGACCTGCTGGGCTTCGGCGATCCTCAGCCTTCCAAGTAGTTGGAACTGCGGGCATGCGCTACCACGTCCGGCTAATTTTTTTATTTATTGTAGAGATGAGGCCTCGCCAAGTTGCCCAGGCGGGTCTCGAACACGTGGGCTCAGGATATTGGCTCACCTTGGCCTCCCAAAGCGCGGGATTACAGGCTGAGTCACCGAGCCCTGCCAGGAAGCTGTATTTCAAACCAAATACCAAGCCAATTTAATTCTAATTGTTCAGTACAATATGATGACCCTTCTGCTGTTTTTCCTTTTGATACTTTGTCGAAATGGTTTTCATCAAGTAAGTTCTTTTCTGTTTAAATTTCACAACAAAATTTTACAACTAGTTCATAGATCTGTTTTTTTGGTCCATTTATATTTGTACTCATTATAGCTTCTTCTATTGTGTGTGTGGGAGTGTGGGTATGTGTATGTTGGTCATTATTTCTACCAAGTCCAGTGTCCCTTGTCACATTATGCAGATCGAAATCTAAGGAAGATTTAACTGCTGGTCAATTGTTCTGTTTCTCTCCAGCGCTGGTTTCAACATACTGTGAATTTCCTTGTTAAGATTATTTCTACAGGCAATATTCCTTATTCTTTGTCTAAAAACAGGTAGTTAGATTTCTCTTTTTGTTAATCTGTCAGAAACACGTGAACGGTTTTGTGAAACAGAGACAGGAGGCGACGAGAAGGGGGTGAGGTCAGTGAGGAGAGGAAATGCCCAAGATCCAGATCCAGGCAGGAACTGGGGAGGGGGCCCAGTTGGTCAGCTCTAAATATCACTGAGTTCAAAGAGCCTGGCTTTGGGGTCATACAACAGGACTTGGAACCATGTGATGGGTCTCAACGGGGAAAAAAGGTGGCCCTGGTCTAAGGGGAACTTCACCCAGGTGGTCCGGAGACTTGGGTTGAAGGAGGAGTCCCTTTGGTTCTGGGACAAGGGGATTGATAACAGGAATGACAGCCGTTCCTGGGCCTGGTGGGCCTTATCAGGTAACCTTGGCCCCACCAGGAGGCAGGGCAGCTTAACAGAAAGCGCTCAGACTTTCGAGGACGCTGCACCTGCTCTTAGTCCTGTTCCGTCATTTACCAGCCTGTGCATAGGACAAGTCACGTGGCTTCCATCCCATTGGCTTCCTCCTCTGAAAGGTGGAGACACTCTCCTCAAAGGATTGCTGTAAGAATTATACAAGATCACATGGGTCAAGCGACTGGCCCACAGATAACTTGCAGCCTGACAGCTCTTATTATTATTATTAGTCCATCACGGGCAAAAATGGACCCGTGGAACAGATGGTACACACAGTGGGGCATCTAACAGAGGGGCCATGTGCACAGACCTGGGCAGCGCTGGGGGAAACCATCAGGAAAGGTGCAGGGCCCTGAGGCTGGTACCAGCGGGGCCCTTACCACGCAGAGTCCTGCAGGGAAGCTGAGGGAGAGACAGGCTGTGTGGACAGGATTGCTAGCCCGGGGGGCCTCCTGGGAGAAAAAGCCCTGGGGAAATAAAGGCTCTGGTTTCAGTCTCCTCTTCCTTCCCTCCCTGCTGGGGCTTCATGGCCAAACCCAAGAGGAAGGCAGAGGGCTAGGAAGACTGTCGGGTCCCACCAGTCAAGTTTGTGTGTTGGGGCCAAGAGCAGGGGAGCACAGGGTGGCCCTGGGCCGTGAACTGCAGGCTTCCAGCACAGACCCAGTAGCCAACACTCCCCTGTCCCTGCCCTTTTCAGAATGTGACCTCTTCTCCAGGCCATGACAGGGGCCTCAGGTCCCAGAGCCTGCCGGTGGGGACAGGGAAAGGCTCGTCCTATCTTCCTGGTGGACAGGCTGGGCCGCCACACTCTCGTTGGAAAGGTCAGGGGTAATATATTCCTCCTCTCTCCACTCAAGGAACAGGCAAAGCCCACTTACGCTGACCCCTCGGCAGTTCAGGTCTGGAATAATTCAGATGGGACTTGGGCTGAAATTTATCTTTGGTGTATTTACACAGATGAGCTTGCAAAGCTAGTCGATAGTGTAAATGAGGATAATTATAATATTTCAGGAGAGAAGGCTTAGCGTACCAAAGTGGGGGTGGGGGGAAATTTTCCAGTCCAGCATCCATTTCTGGATGATGGGAGAATGATCCGTTGTCCTTCCTGGGAGTCATCACACAGATGTGAGTTCGTGCCATCCTAAGGGTGATCTGTAGATGAGCAATATGATATGGCTCGGTTTGGTTGGTGGCCCAAGCTGGCCCTCCGAAATCAAAGCCAGGCTCCTTCCATGCAGAGGCAGCATGGGGCAGCCAGGAGAGAGCCCAGTCCTTGGAGCCAACAAATCTAGCATGAAATCCGCATATCTTTGGGGTCCTGAGACCCCACTGAGCCTTTACCTCCCTACCTGTGAAGCGGGTAAGGCAATACCCATCCCGTGAGCTTTCTCCAAGGAGCCCCAAGACCTGGTGGGGACAGCCCTGGGACATCACAGCTCCTTACATCCCAACTCCCTTCCCACTCTGGCCACTAAAGTTGGGGCTCAGTACTTCCTGAGTACATCCAGTCTCAACAGCCTCCATCCCTGCCTGGGCCTGCCCCCAACCTGGATGCCAGCCAGGGAATACCGGTTGGAAGGCAGAGAGGCCCCTGTACTTGGCTCAGGCCTGACCCAACTTCTCCCAGGCTTTGAGTCCAACCTCCTTGTTTCTTTTCTTTTTTTTTTGAGTTGGAGTCTCACTCTGTCGCCCAGACTGGAGCGCAGCGGCCGCTCCCGGCCACCGCAGCCTCGACCTGCTGGGCTCCGGCGATCCTTCCGCCTCAGCCTTCCGAGGAGCCGGAATTACAGGCACGCGCTACCACGCCCGGCTGATTTTTTGATTTATTGTAGAGATGAGGTCTCGCTGCCCAGGCGGGTCTCGAACCCGCGGGCTCAGGCCATCCGCTCACCTCGGCCTCCCAAAGGCGCGGGATCACAGGCTGAGCCGCCGAGCCCGGCTCCCCCTTGTTTCTGTCCCAGCAGATGTTGACCCTCTGCATCACAGGGGTAGTGTCGCTCACGGACAGAGTGGGTGGGCTTGAGAGCCAGATAGGCGTCGTTTCTAACCCCAGCTCCGCCAGTCACATACCAAGTTGCAAGTTTTTTAACTTGTTCAAGACTTTGGACAAGCAAGACGGCCAAACCTGCCTTGCAGGGTGTTCAAGTGCCGGCATGGTCATTGTAGTGACTGGGTAATTGGTGATTATTATTATTGTTGTTTTTTGTGTGATGTGTGCAGACATTTCTAATTGTCCAGAAATCTGGCTTTGCTTTTGGGCATTTTCCCTTGATATTTTGCAGGACGTCGAGAGAATCTGCCAGTTTAGGGAGAGGTGACGTGACAGTGGTGAGGGAAGATGTCACATGCTGCAGTGGCCCAGAGGGGACGTGTGTCTGTTCTGCACAAACCCTGCTTTCAGACAGGGGTGCACTGAGGGGCAGGGTTCCCCCAAGTCCAGAGATTCTGAAGGCCTGCTCCCATGTCTTGTTCCCAAGGGTGCAGGTGTGGTCCCAGAGCTTGCATCCTGGCCAGAGGAGCACGGGACACCCCCCCCACCACATCGTGACCTCCCCGTGGGAGAGATGAGTAATGGAGCTCAGCGGCTCGTTCGAGCACCATGGAAAAAAGCGTCCATCATCTTAATGGTAACTTGGAGCTGCCTTGCTGACCTGCGGCCTCTGCCTTGGGAGTGCCCCTCCCGAAAGCACTCGGTGTGAGCTATTCCTGGCATGTCCTGTGGTACAAAAGCGTGGTTCATCTTTTCAAGGAGACATGGGGAGGTTGAAAGTCAAAGCCATTGGAACAAACGTTGGCTTTGGAGTCGAGTCAAGTGCTTATTATGCAAGTCCTCGCTTTCCCTCAGACGAAGGCAGCACGACGAGCAAAACAGATTTTGGGGGGGTCTGGCGATAAGGATAAAACGGAACAAGATCTATGCAGTACATACCGTCTCCACAGGAAGAGCCAGGCCTGTTGGGCAATCGTCTGCTTCCGGAGGAGCCCATCGTCTCAGCCATCTTCTAGGATGACCAGAGAGAAGGGGCACGCTGGGTTAGTCAGCCCCAGCAAGGTCCGGGACAAGAGCCGGAGTTCAACTTGGCTTGACCTTGGAAGAGGGAGGCGCACCCTCCCCTCAGGCCCACGGCCACCATCTTCTTGCGTGCAGTGGCTGTTGCCGCCGTGAAGACAGGCTTGTACTGGGCCTGAGGACATCTGTCCTCTGGCTTTACTGAGAGGTTTAACCTCTTCCGGCCCTGCTTCTCTGATAGGACCGCAGAGCTTACATACATTTGCCTTCTTCTCTACCTGACAGGTGCGCTGGAAGCAGAGGCCGCTAGCAACGTCTCTTGGAAGAGAAGCTGTTTCAGCATCTCAGGAGGGTTTGCTGGACCGTGACCCTTGGTGTCCTTTGGGGAAGGAAGGCAGCGCATTGCTCAGCAGTGAGAATGTGCGTGCTGGGGCTACCCAGGGCCTCTCCTACCTGCTGATAAAGGGAAGGTCCTCAGAGCGTGCTTCCTTCAGGGGCACTGTGAGCACAACTCCAGGGTATGGCCAAGATGCTCTCTGGACCAGTGGAGGGTGAAGAAGAAAGTCTGCTGTAACTTTTGTTTTTTCAGTTGGAGTCTCACTCCGTCACCCAGACTGGAGTACAGTGGCCACTCGCAGCCACCGCAGCCTCGACCTGCTGGACTCCAGCAATCCTTCCGCCTCAGTCTTCCAAGTAGCTGGAACTACAGGTGCGTGCTATCACGCCCGGCTAATTTTTTGATTTATTGTAGAGATGAGGTCTTGCCAAGTTGCCCAGGTGGGTCTCGAACCCACGGGCTCAGGCAATCTACTTACCTCAGCCTCCCAAAGCGCGGGTTTACAGGCTGAGCCACCGAGCCTGGCTAATTTTTTTTAAAGGAAGGGAGTGGGAGGGAGCGAGCCAGAGAGAGAGTAGTCCTGGAAGAGTAGGTGGTGGCCTCATTCATGCCCCCAGGGGCTGCTTCAGGGGCACATGGGAAAAGGAGACCTCAATCAGGTCTCCCACCTTTTAAAAACAAGAACCACTGTGCTTTTGTTTCTTTTACATGTATGAGATCTAATTATGATTCTTAATAGACAAAAGACTCCTTGGCTGAGAAGTTTAAAAATCACTGCTCAAAACCTTTGGTCTGTGGGGCTGGAAGTTTCTCGCAAGCCTCTTATTTCTTCATGCCAGTATCTCTTTTCTGATTTTCTCTTGCTGCAGTCACAAAGCATCCCTAAACGTAGTGGCTTACAGTGGCAATTTATTACTTTCTCTCATGGATGGACTGGGCTCCGTGGGGCGGTTTTCACTTGGCTGCAGTTAGATGGTGGCTGGAGCTGGAGTCCTGAGGCTCACCTTTGCAGGTCTGCCCACATGTCTTGTCACTCCGCGTCTAACATCCTAGCTGGGATGACTGGGTTAGCTGTGGACTGGCTGGGCAGCTCTCGCCATATGGCCCTGCTGTGTAGACTTCCTCCAGCATAACAGACTCACAGAATATGTGATCCAAGAGACCCTGGCAGAAGTCGCATGAGTGTAGCTTTGGAAGCCACATGTGTCACTTCCATGCCATCCCACTAGTCAAAAGCTAGTCACAAGATGAGCCTGTATTGGCGGGTAGGGGACTGGGTAAGAACGTGAATACCAAGAGACTAATGCCTTGGAGGAACATCTTTAGAGCCTCCCTACCTCCATCCCAGGAGGGGGAAAGAACATGCTCTGTCTCTGCAGTCACTATCAGAAGCTGGATTTGGAGGCCTCAGTCCACAGTGACCTGTCCAAGCTCCAGAACTGGGGTTGTCAGGGTGGGCTAAAGGAAGTCCACCCTTTGCTACTCATCTAAAGTTCTTTTTATAGAAGATGAAGTCTTCTATTCCATAAGCTCTGAGATTAGAAGTGCCACTCCCCTTTCAGGAGAACAAACCCAAGTTCTTCGGCTGTAAAAGGCAAGTCAGGTTTCCAAGTCCATCTCTAATATAGTTTAACAGAGACATCTGCTTTCCTGTCCAGGCCAAGAGTCAAGTTGGTCTCTTGTTTCTGACAACTGCTCCTTCGGCAAATCTAAAAGCAGGCGTCAGCTCAAAGGTGAGCAGGAGAAAAAGGCAGGGTCTGGTCTTCCTTGTGGGACCCACCTTAGCGGGAGACTCCTAGCTTCCTGGAGTAACTGCTAAAACTCACTCTCCTAACAGTTTCAGACACACTAATTTTTCACCAGTAATGTGAAAGCCCAGCTGGATGCCTAATCCTTTGTTTTGGTTTAGTCATCATATTTCCCAGGGACGTAAAGGACTCCCCAGACAGCCAAGCCCAACCATCATTTGGCAAAAAACCCAAAAAACAAAAAACAGCATTTCAGCGGATTGTTAGGAATATTGGGGGCTCCTCTGTCACCACTGCCCTAGAGGCCTTCCCTGCTAGTACATCGTGATGCCTGAGAGCCCACCTTTGGGGGAGACGCCTTTGCACGGGTTAAGAGGTCTGGGTAGACTGAGGACACCAGGAAAAGAGCTGTCTCACGATATGACTATGGGATCACAGGTAGAGTCCAGGGACAAACTTGCAAGGTTATGTCCCCTCTTGCTACAGTGTGGGGGGATCACAGATGGACTTTCGGCTGCCGTGGGCAGCACTTGGATTTTCGGGGCTCCCACCTGACCTCTGACGTCCTGGAGACCCACTCTTTCCCGTCCCGCCAGGAGCAGGAGAGCGTCCTGGGAATGCAGTTGCTGCTGAGAACCCAGCATCCCGGCCCCAACATCCCGGCCCCGCCCACGCCCCGCCCCCGGCCCGCCGTCGCCGCGTCCATTGGCTCGCCAGCAGCCTTCCGCCCTCTCATTGGCTCTCCCGCCACCTTCCGCCCTCTCATTGGCTCTCCCGCCACCTTCCGCCCTCTCATTGGCTCCCGCGAGCCCTCGCCCGCCGCCGCCGGAGTGAGCAGACCAGGCGGCGGGCGAGGATTCCCAGGGTCCACGAAGGCAGCTGCCGCCTTAGCTTAGGAGGCGACCCCAGGGAGCCCTTGAGCCCGATGTCGCTTCTGTCCTGCACAGGGAGAGGCGCGGGCGAGCGTGTGCGGGGGAAGAGAAATGCCGAAAACACAGCTAGCCTCTGTTGATGTTTGATAGGCAGCCAAAGCACTTTTGTTCCCAACCCCGGCGAGCTACCCGTGAAAAAATAAATTGCTTTTCAAGAACATCCATCACAGCAAGTGGCTCCTTTCCTTGTCCTCAAACAACCCCGTTCGTAGGCCCTCTCCCCCCTTAAAAACTCCACGGACGTGGCAAAATAAATAAAGAGGCCCAGGGAGGCCCGGGGTGGCGGTGGGCGCTGCGGGAAGGCGGCCTGCGGCGGGGGGGCAGCGCGCACGCGCGCTTGGGCCTTGGGCTGGGCCACCCAGACGCTCCTTCCCCAGCACAGCGGCTCGGGCTCGCCACGTGGGACTCTGAGATTCAGGAGCAAGTGTGCTGACCTCCACTGGGCCCGGGCCCTCTAGATCCCGGTCCTCTAGCCTGCTTGGAGGGGCCGTCTGGGCCAGCCCTCTGCAAGGGTGCTCTCCCTCCCAGGCGCTCTGTACCCCGTCACCGTGTATTTCCCGATATATAATTATGAAGCCATTTGTTTACGGTCTCCTTTCTCCTCCAGACCAGGGCAGACCCCATGCTTTCTTGTTCACTGGTGGCTCCCCGGCACCCCCTGCAGGTGATTGTCACATAAATGGGCAAATCCCAAATGCTATGCTTAGGACCAAAGGTATCACCAATCCAGGATATCATCTTTTGAGATTATTATTTTTTTTCCCCCAGCATCCAATTCCCTGATGGGTTGGCCTGGCCAGCCAGACCTTCTGTCTCTAGGACCTGTGGTGTGACCCTTGTGTGAAGGGGTTACTTAGCAGGTTTGAGAGGACGCTTTCTACAGAGCAGGCCACTGAGCTTTGGTTCCACTGTGTGACTTTGAATAAAAGTGACTTCACCTCCCTGCACCTCAGAAGCCTTTAAAAATAAAGCGAATCACTTACCTTGGGGCATTTCTACAGAGATTATAGTCAATGTGGAGAATATGCAAAGGGAATTTTTATGATTAATTTGATGACTGTAGGTCTTCTGACTCAATAAAATATCAATATAATATTCAGGAATTTCTGGGTATCCAAACCATGATGGTTCCAAAAAATCCTCCTGACCTGAGATGTTGGCACGGGTTCTTCCTTTTAGGTGTCTGTGAGACCCACACAGATGTGCTTGGACTACAACTTTGTGCAGGCAGGTGTTTAGTAGAAGGCAGCACCACCTTCCCCCACACCCCAAGCACGAGTGTTCCTGCAGGTGACTTTGTAGAATAAGGCTGCTGGTCAGACTCCTCAATCAGCAACAAGATTCCAGAAGGGTCTGGTGAACCTAATACCGTATTTTGGATATGTTAATTTTTTCAACACGGATTTGTTGAGTGTCTGTGAGTGTCTGCTATGGACCAGGGGACACACCCATAAACCAGACACCCACGAACAAGACTCCCCCCCTGGTGGAGCTGGCATCTAGCTGGGGAGTAGATGGCAAACAAATGAATTCATGATTGATTGCATGCTGAGATAAGCCCCTAAAGAACATGCAGAATGAGTGAGAAGAGTGTTGGGGGGGAGAGATCTCCTGCAGGGGGGTGACCAGCAGAGCTAAGGCCTGAAGAAAAGTGGGGAAGTGCCTGCCAAGGAGGCGAAAAGAGGCTAGAGGTGGGGGTAGTGGGCAGGAAGAGGCAGAGGCCGGTGAATGGGCCTGGCACCCCTGCAGCAGGGGTGGGGCTGTACAGGGGTGCTGGGTCAGAGAGGCCACGCCAGCCCTACCCCTGGGCCCTTCTTAGGCCAGTGCGGGGGCGCAGTCGAGGGGAGGGCCGGGGTGACTGGAGCCCGAGAAGGGCCAAAGCCCCCTCCTGCCGGCACCCGGATCCCCCCAACCCTCCCGATCCTCTCTTCTCCAGCAGAGCCTGGCAGAGCTGAGACGGCCCGCCCCGCCCACGAGGGCCCCTTAGGCGCCCAGCACCCCGGCTGCTCGGGCCCCACCCAGCGGCACCGGGCGACCCACATAGCTGCGCTGTTTGGGTTTGAGAACTAGAGAGGGACACAACTTCGTCTTTCTTGGTTGACAGAAAAGGCTCCTTTTCAGGCCCTCCTAAGAATAGTCTAATTTATTCCCGCTCTCCCGGGCCGGGAAGCAGGGCGCGGAGGGGCGGGTGGCTGGCCTGGCGCGCTGCCAGGGCCGGCGGTGAAAGAGCCGGGCCGGCCCGGAGGGCCAGACGCGCGCGGCATCCCGAGAGGAGCCCGGGAGGCCCTCGGTCCCCCGGCCCCGCCCACGCCCCGCCCACGCCCCGCCCCCAGCCCGCCGCCGCCGCGCCCATTGGCTCGCCCGCCGCCGTCCGCAGGAGCCCTCGCCCTCAACGGCCTGGAGGCGGCGCTCTCCGCTGCCCCGGAGTCGGGAACCCCGAGAGGCGCGGTGCTGAGGACAGGCGCGCGCCGGGAGCGAGGAGGCCTGGGAGGATGCTGAGGATGCTGCCGCTGCCGGCACGGGGCGAGGCTCTCGGGTGGGGGGCGTCAGGGGACGCACAGGCATGGCTCAGGATCACCACGTGTCAGATATCGACCAGATACCTCCCCCACAGCCCAGACTTCCCGTTGTTATTTCATTCAGCCCTCACAACAGTCATGCAAAGCAGGTATCATCATCCCCTCCGTTTGCAGATGAGCCAGGTGTTGGCCAGAAGTTAAGGGGCCTGCCCGCAGTCACACAGCTGGCATGCTGTGGAAGTGGACTCCTATTTGCTCGTGTGTGGTTTCAAGCACTGCACCCCCGTGGACCCCTAAGGGGGGTGGTGGGCTTGTCCTAGGGATTAGGTGGATGACCACAGCCCTTTGTGTCCTGAGGGTGCACCCAGGCACCGCCACCCTAGGGACTGGCTTGGTCAGCTCAGAGGAAGCGTCCCAGGGAAGAGGGCACTTGCCTGCTCTTTGAAGAAATGGTGGAATGTAGGATGACTTACAGCCAAGATGCCATAGGAACAAAAATTAACCAGAATGGCCCTTGGCGTGAGATCAGTCACTTGGTGACTCAGTTAGTGAAAGATTCATCACTGACATGGACACGGAGTATTCTTTTTACACAGCGCTTTAGATTTGAAAGCCCCTTCACCTTCATGGTCTCATTTAATTGCAGTATCAAAACAACACTGTAAGGTTGGCATCATCCTAATTTTGTAGAGGCGTGAACCAAGGACAAACAAAGACGGACAGTGTACTGTTTCCTGTATTTGGGGTACTTGACATTTCACACGATTCTTACAACAGCCCAAGGAGGGAGAGGTATTGTTTGCCTTATTTCACAGAGGCGCTAAGGGAAACTCAAAGAGGTTAAAGAACTTCCTCAGGGCACACAGGGTTTAAGAGCAAGGCTCTACCTGACTGACTTGAAACTCACTCTCTTTCAGTCAGTCATTCTCCTGTTCCTTCAGCTTCTGAACCAGCCTAACGAGGCAGTAGTTATGGAATAAGAAAGATCTGAAGGATGACAATACGGCCCCATGCTCAAACATACCCCCTTTTCCCTTCAATTCACTGCAGATGACTGAAACACCACCACTGTCAATTGTTTCGTTGGGTTAAACGTCATTTGAGCCACAAGAGTCTTAAAATTCAAACTTCCCTGTATGGGAATAAGGCAGTAATTCCACAACGTGATTGAGAAAGGAAAAACATTTGGAAATTCCACTAGAATAAATCACCCAGCTAAAACGTCTGCTGAATTGTAGTCTGGACCACATTCACCCATTTCTCCGCCTCCTACATAAGGACAGTTCCATGATAGATAGCAATGAGCATGAAGGAGCCAGAGAGCTTCTATTTGGGGGTAGAATGTACTAGGTAGCAGCAAACCTCTTCTCATGCTGTGCCATCAAGAAACAAATGGGATCGCTTATGTAAAATGTATTTGAAAGACATTGGAGAGCTACGTGGGCAAGATGAAACCGAAGTTCCAGAGATGAGAAAACCCTTTCTAGGTGAGTTGCCATTAGTGGTCCTTTTCTTTCCCTGTCTGAGTGTTGGGTTCGCCGGAGCACAGAGGTCTACTAGGGAAGGAGATACCTGTAGAGCCTTCAACAGCCACATGAGCTGGCCTAGCCAACTAGAGAACAGCAGAGCCCCAAGCTCACTGCCAACTGTCCCCATGGAGAACTTAGTTCTTGGAGGGCAATGTAGAATGATGCTGGGGGGCCATTTTTCAGTCCTTGGAAGACAAAATGTGACTGGAGGCCAAGGCCTTCATGAAACATTCCATAAGTATCCTTCTTGAAACAGCTGCCAGATATTTTGCTTGCGTACGGAGGGGGGCAAAAGAGCTAAACTCAGAATCTCTGAAGAGTAGAACTTTCCAGGTCAAAGAGATAAGGACTAATCTCACAGTCAAAAACTTAGGAGGGGCAGGCCTGAGAAGGAAGCTGAGCATTACAGTCCCATGGTACTCGGGCGATAAAGTCCTACTAGAAGGAGGAAGCTGCAAGAAGCACAGGATACATCTCACCCTTGAGACATCTGAAATCAGAGGTGAACTGACGGATACTAGAATCTAGCCTTGGTCAAGTTCAACTCCTGGTTACATTGAGATAATCAGTTCCTCACCTTTTCTGTTTAACAGAAGATGGGGAACTCCTCTCTGGGGAAGAGTAATAATGACCTTAAGTTCTAAAATTTTTAATACATAATGTCTGAAATTCAATTTAAAAAGTTATAGGACTTGTGAATAAGTAGGAAAACATGGCCACAAAGCACAGGAAAAAAAAATACAATAGAAGTTAACTCAGATTTAAGTGTCTGAGTCAGCTCAGGCTGCTATAATGAAATATCATAGACAGGGTGGCTTATACTACAGACATTTCTTTCTCATGATTCTAAAGGCTGGGCAATCCAACCAAGGTGCCGGCAGTTTCAATTCTTAGTGAGGGGCTGCTTTCTGGTTTATAGATGCCTCTCTTCTCTCTATGTGCTACATGGTCAAGAGAGAGAAATCTGATGTCTTTTCTTCTTCTCTAATCCCATCATGAAGACACCACTCTTATCTAAATCTAATTACCTCCCAAAGGGGCCCCATCTCCAAATATCATTGTGTTGATAGTTAAAGCCTCAACACATGAATCTGGGCATAAAAAGACATAAACATTCAGTCCATAGCACAGGTTATAGTAAATTTACTATAGTAAATTATAGTAAAGAGTAGAGTGACTCCATTAAGCTTTTTAAAATTTAATTATCTCTCTTCTTTCTTTCTTTCTCTTTCTTTCTTTTCTTCCTTCCTTCCTTCCTTCCTTCCTTCCATCCTTCCTTCCTTCCATCCTTCCTTCCTTTTTTAGCTAGTAAAGTGAAGCAGTGGGAGTGGAGAAGGAAAAAAGAAATCTATAACTGGTTGTAATCAATTAGTTGTACATACCACTGCACTCAAATCAGCCTGACTCCATTTTTGATATTTGAGTGTGGACAGTTTTTCAGTCTCACCACATTTTTTTTCCCCTTTTGTCTTACATCTGTACCAAACAGTAAGTTCAGGTGCTACTTCCTTTAGCCCTAGCAGGAAGTTTAAACCTTGTAAGTTATGGCCCATGCATAGAAACTCTCACCCTCAGCTCCACCTCCAACAATTCCAAAGTCAGTCTCCTTTCTCTGCTATCTAAAACCATTTTTGGATCTTCTTGAGACTTTTCTAGGCTATCCCCAGAATTTATATGTGAATGACAAAACTTTTCATGTCCTGGTAGTGTGTGTGTGTGATATCATCATTTTAAACATTTAAACCAAATTTGAGGTGGAGGTGCTTATCTCATCACCATAACACAGATGATTCAGCTATTGAAATTATCAAAGAAGAATTTAAGCATACCTCTGATAACTAGTTTATAAAAGCAATACAAATGTAAAAATAGATAAAATGAATAAAAAGATAGAGATTTCTATGAGAATTAAAATTTATAAAATTCAAATAGACATTCAGCAACCAAAAGTGTAGTATCTGAAATTAATAATTCATGGAATGGATTTAATGACCACTTGAACACAGGAGATAATAAGATTAACGAGCTCAAATATGGGTATATAGAAAATACTCAAACTGAAGCACAGAGAGGAAATAATGAAATGAAAAGATCAGAGTATAAGACACATGTTGGGACACAGTGAAAAGGTCTAACATGCATATGATTGGATTCTTAGAAAGAGGAGAGAGAGGAACAATAAGGTAAGCAAAATTTGAAGAGAAAATGGGCAAGAATTTTCAAAATCAGATAAACACATCAACTCACAGATTCACAAATCTTTTTGAATTCCAAGGAGAGTAATTGCAAGGAAAATTACACATAGACACATCATAGTCCAACTGTGAAAACCAAAAGAAGAAAATGTTAAAAGCAGCACATTTCATTCAAAACAGCAGTGATGAGTTATGGCTGATATGTCAGTTGTAAGTATGAAAGCCAGGAGACAATGGAATGGTGTCTTTCAGGGCAGAAAGAAAAATTCTATACCTGGTGAAAACTTTCTTTTAAAATGAGAGCAATTCACACTCCTCTTTCTATTTCCTTTCCCTTTCTTTCCCTACTGATCCATATTGTCCTAAAGCCATTAAAGTGGGGTGAAGCAAGATAGGTAGGTATCTGTGGTGTGGGAGGTGGGAAGACACTGCAGATTAGAGCAGGTGTCAGGGTCCCAACAAACTGAGAAGTGCATCGCTCCACGGGATCAGTCCAACATGGGAATCCAATGTCCAGTCAAGGTGAAGAGGGCACCCACTAGGGAGGCTGGCTTCATGTGGTGTGGAAGTCGAAGAGCAAGGTCAGAAGGGTTTGAGGAGGAGGCTCAACTTAGGGAGTCAGAGAGGGAGTTGCAAATATAAGAAAAGAAAAAAAATGTAGAAAGAACCCTGTGATGTTGGTTTGGAATAGACTATTTCTGTGAGTTCATGAATATATATGCACATAGACCACACACACACACACACACACACACACACACACACACACACACACACAGTGTACACCCATACACATACATACCTAACACCCAGATTCTGGCTTCTAAATAGCAGTAACGTCTGAAAGAAGGCCAGGGTTCCTTGGATAAATGATTGCTTTCAGGATGGGTCAGGGAAAATAAGATGAGTCCAGAGTTCCTGTGCCAACATGCAAGGAAGTGCTCATGAAATGATGGCGATGTGTCAAAGGGACACAGAAACCACTCAAAGGGACTCCTATTAGTCAAGCCAGGCACAGTGATCAAGAAAATAAATAAATGCTAAGAAAGTTCAATGAGGAGCAGGAACTTTTGTATAGTTTCAGAGTATGCCTTTATAAAATAGCTATTGATTGCACAGAGAAAAAATAACTACAGTGGAGAAGACTGGCAGGGCCTGCTTTAATAAAATGATAAAGTGAGCATCACCAGCAAGGGAACACATTGTTATGCACCACCTACTAGGAAGCAACGAGAAGAGTGCAGACTCACTTTCTTGATGGATCTGCCAAAGATGCATCGCCTAAATGTATGCTCACAAACGAGAGTATTAGAGATTTGCAAGTTGAAGGACAGCCAGTGAAATATCTAGCCTGCAATCTTCAGCAGTATCAAGGTCAAGGAAGCCCAGGAAAGATCAAGATCCTGCTCCAGACTGAAGGAGACTAAAAAGACATGATCGCTCATGCCAGCTCAATGCAAAGCATGATTCTTTTTCTAAAGTCATTATTGGCACATGCAATACGGGGTGTCAGATAAGATAGTAATGCATCATTGTTCATTTTCTGATGTTGAGGTTGTACTGTGGTTAGACAGAGAATATTTATAAAAAATATATGCTAAAGTATCCAGGGTGATTAGGCATTGGGTTGGCAAGATATTCTCAAATGGTTCACACAAGAAAACCAGTCTTTGTATTGGACTTTGTACTTTTCTGTAACTTTGTGATTGTTTCCAAAGCTTTTTGTATATTGTTTACATTTACTTATTTAGTTAAATGATAGAAATGTGGGGTCCAAGTGAGGGTTAACTTCATAAGTTGGCTGCATGCAGGTGAACTTTGGGCTTCCAACGAGCCCTCACTCCCCCGGTAGTGGACCAGGTACTCTTTGTGTTGTCATGTGTTCCCCATCTTCCTCCCTCTTTCACTCTCTCCTCTCCCAGTGCCCAGCAACTGCTGATCCCTCCCTTGTACTAATGTGACTAGCGTTCAGGACCCACTTATAAGTGAGAACATATGGTATTCCATTCTTTGTTCCTATGCTAGATCACTTGGTATGGTGGTGCAAAGTCCATAATTTGCTGCAGAGTCCATAATTCTGTTCTTCTTTATGGTTGTGTAATACTCCATCATGTATATGTACCACATGTTCTTTTTCTAGTCCACTTTGAATGGGTAGCAGGGTTGGCTCCATGCTTTTGCTATTGTGAAGAGTGCAGCAATAAACATGCATGTGCAGAGTGATGTGGGTTCTCTGGTTATAGTCCCAGGAAAGTGATTGCTGGATTGTATGGAAGACCAATTTTTAGTTCTTTTAGGAGTCACCACACCGTTTTCCATAGAAACCAAACTAACTTGCACTTCCACTAACAGTGTAGAGGCGTTCCCTTTTCTCTGCACCTGCCATCGCCTGTTGTTTTTTGACGTATTAATGATTGCCATCCTTAATGAAGTTAGGTGGTATCTCATTGTAGTTTGATTTGCATTTCTCTGATGATTTGTGAGGCTGAGAATTTTTTCCTGTGTGTCTGTTGGCTGCTTGTATGTCATCTTTTGAAAAGTGTCTCTTCATGTCCTTTGCCTACTTTTTAATGGGGTTATTTGTTTTTTCCCTTTTACTTTCTTTGATTGGGTTCCTTGTAGATCCTAGATGTTAGGCCTTTATCAGATGCATAATTTCCAAATTTTTTTTTTAACCATTCTGTGGGTTGTGTCTTTACTCTCTTAACGGTTTCTTTCACCATGCAAAAATTTTTTAGTTTGATGAGATCTCACTTGTCTCTCTTAGCTTTTATGTCATTTGCTTCTGGGGACTTGGTCAAGAATTCGTTGCCTACTCTGGTGAGCATAGGGTGTTACCTCCTAGGATTGTTTCAAAGGTTTAAAATGTAAAAAATGAAGACAAAGTTAAGACATTTTCACACTAACAAGAGCCAAGAAAACTAATCAGCAGACCCACCCTAAAAGAAATCCAAGGAAAACGATCCCTATGGAAACACAGAGTCACAGGATAAAGTTGGGAGCACCCAGAGGGTAAATGTGTGGACACAAGTAAGAGCACTGATTGTTTGAAGCAACAACAATAACTAAGTCCCGTGGAATTTATAACATATGTGGAAGTAAAATATACAACAATAATAGTACCAAAGATAGAATGGGTTACATGAGTGCAAACTGTTCTAAGTTTCCTTTATTATTTGGGTCATGGCAAATGTTAATGTCTAAAACTCTAAAAGCCAGTGATGCATAGGCTGGGCTTGGTGGCTCAGCCCGTAATCCCAGCACTTTGGGAGGCCGAGGCAAGTGGATTGCCTGAGTCCATGGGTCTGAGACCAATCAGGGCAACTGGGTGAAACCTCGTTTCTAAAATATATTTTAAAAAAAAATTAGCCGGGCGTGGTAATGCGTGCCTGTAGTTCTGACTACTTAGAATGCTGAGGTGAAAGGATCACCGGAGCCCAGCAAGTCGATGCTGGGATAGCCATGAGTCTGCCACTGCACTCCAGGCTGTGTGATGAAGTGAGACTCCAACTCAAAAAAAAAAAAAATAGTCAATGATACATCTCTGAGTGAACCACAAAAAATTAATTACAAATAAAATTAAAAATTTAATGCAGCAAGTAAAATGAAACAAACATACACAGAAGGAGAAAAGGAGGAATTAAAGAAAGTTGAGATTATTTATTTATTTGTTTATTACTTATTTACTTATTTAGGGTTGGGGAGGTCTTACTCTGTCATCCAGGCTGGAGTGCAGTGGAACGATCACAGTTCATGGCAACCTCAACCTCTTGGGCTCAGGCAATCTGTCCACCTCAGCATCCTGGTGTGCATCGCCACACCCAGCTAATTTATTATAATTTTTTGTGTGTAGAGATGAAGTTTCACTATGTTGCCCAGGCTGGTCTCAAACTTCTGGGCTCAAGCAGTCAAGCTGCCCTAGCCTTGCAAAGTGCTGGTATTGTTGGCATGAGCCCCCATTCCTGGCTGTGATACCTTTTAAAAAACCCACTCCACTCAAACTCCTATTAAAGGCATAGATTGTCAGGCAACTGCAAAAAGCCAATTGTGGGCTATCTCTGAGACACATTTTAAATATAAAAACATAGAAAGGTATAAAGCTGAGAGATGCCAAAACTTGTAGCATACAAACAGTAACCAGATGAAGGATGTGGCTCGATTAATAATAGACAGAGTAGACTTTAGAACTAAAAATGGTAATGGAGCTGAAGAGTGACATTTCCTAATGATGAAAGGTGTAATTAAACAGAAAGACATAACAATCATAAACTTGTATGCACCTGGTAACAGAGCTCCATAATACATGAAGCAGAAAATAGAACAAAAGGAAGAAATAGGCAAATCTGTAATCGCAGTTGGAGATTTTAACACATCTCTTTCAGCAACTGATAGACAAATCAGCTTAAAAAGTCAATAAGTAATAGAAAATATGAACAACAGAATTAATCAACTTGACTTAATAGACATTTATAGAACACTACACCCAGCAACTAAAGAATACACATTCTTTTCAAGTACGTATTTACCAAAATAGAACATGTGTTGGACGGTAAAGCAAGTCTTAACAAACTTCAAATGGTGAAATCATGCTGGCTATGATCTCTGATCAAAGTGGAATTAAACCAGAAATGAACAAAAGAAAGATTATTAGAAACACCAAGTATTTGGACATTTAACAGAACACTTTTTAAATAACCCATGGATCAAAAAAGAAATCACGCAGAAAATTCAAAAGTAATTTGAACTGAATACAAATAAAAATACTACATGCAAATACTTTAGAGCACATGGGGCAGAGAAGATGTTACAGCTTCTGGGGGGAAAAAGGGCATGTATAAAAATTCAGAAACCAGAATTCTTTTGGATTTATCAACAGCAACGCTGGGAAGCTAGGAGGCCAGAGTAAAGCTTTCAAGACTGTGACGTTTTCCTTCTATACTTATTTCCAATTACACTTTTTGCCTGTTGCTGCATAATGAATTGCTCTGAAAATTAAGAGCTTAGAACAACTTATACTTATTATATCACAGTTTCTGGGACCAGGGATTCCGGAGCGGCTTAGCTGGCTTATTCTGGCTCGGGCTCTCATGAGACTGCAGTCAAGCTGTGTGACTGAACTGCCGTCATCTCAAGACTCAGTTGGAGTTGAAGAATTTGCTCCCAAGCCCACTCGTGTGGTTCTTGCACACAGGCCTCTCCATGGGACTGCTCGTGATGTGGCTTCCCCGGAGGGAGCGATCCAACACATTAAGGAATCCCACGACAGTCTGTTAAGATCCAATCGCAGAAGTGACATTCCACTACTTCTGCCATGTCCTATTAGTCACAGACCAACAATGCTGGGATCATTATGCAAGGGCTGGAATACTGAAGGTAGCAATCATTGGGGCCATCTTAGAGGCTGCCCATACTACACCGACCGAGAATTCTGTAGCCCCCCAAAAGCATCAACCAAGTATGAGGCTGTAATGAAGGATGTGGCTCGATTAATAATAGACAGAGTAGACTTTAGAACTAAAAAATGGTAATGGAGCTGAAGAGTGACATTTCCTAATGATGAACATGCAAGTTCTCAAAAACTTTATCTCTGTAATATGCTTTCTCAGAAAGCTACTTGAGGACATTCTCCAACAAAACAAGGGGGTAAACCAAGAAACAGAAGAGCCAACCCAGGACAGAGACTGAAGGATTTCCCAAGATGACAGAGAAGGGAGATAGCAGGATGGAGTCTGGTACCCAGCAGAGAAAGCAGATTAGGAGGCTCTGGGAGAGATTTCTCCATGCTGCTGGAACGGACAGAACATCCGGTAGGAAAGAGCAAATTTTAGACACCTGGGAAGTTGGTGTTAAATTAGTGATGAGTACATAGGAAGCAAACAAACCCAAACAAGCCAATTATTAACTCTGGCAGGGCGGGGGCGAGGGAGCCAGATGTGCAGGGAAGGAAAAAATGATAGGGTTTACGACATAGCTCAACTCTGAAGAAATAGGCATAACGTCTCAGACACCAGAATATGTATCCAACCAATGTAACCACAGATCTGTGCTGAGAGTTTAGGCAGAGCAAAGTGTGTCTGGTGGGGACAAAGGTGGCAAGGGTTGGGAGTGCGGAGAACAGAGAGCTTCTTACACCTTCTGGCCCCTCAGAGTTGGAAGTCAATTGGATAATGCCTAGAATAAAAACATCAGGAAGCAGCAAAACACACATATTTTTTCTGCCAAGCTGTAGAGACAAACTTTTTTTTTTTAAAGCTAAAAAACTTGAACCTGACAGCCTGTGGTGAAAGGGAACAGGAGAGGGTAGTTGAGGAGGTCTGAGGACAACTGGTTTTCTTAGAAAACCCAGGAAAACTAGTTAACCCTTTAAACCATTCAGTGTGCATGTGCGTATACACACACACACACACACACGCGCACACACGTACACACACACATATATTTGAGGCAGAGTCTTACTCTGTTGCCAGGCTGGAGTACAGTGATACAAACATGGCTCACTGTAGCCTTGAACTCCTGGGCTCAAGAGATCCTCTTGCCTCGGCCTCCCAAGTAGCTGGGACTAAAGGCGCTTGCTACCCATGCCCGGCTGATTTATTTTTTTTTAATGTTTATAGCTGGACATGGTGGCGTGCATCTGTAGTTTCAGCTACTTGGAAGGCTGAGGTGGAAGGATCGCCTGAGCCTAGCAGATCAAGTTTGCGGTGGCCATGAGCGTGCCACTGCACTCCAGCCTGGGTGACAGAGTGAGACTCCAACTAAAAAAGGAAAAAAAATTTTTTAGTAGAGATGAGGTCTTGCTGTATTGCTGAGGCTGATTTTGAGCTCCAGATCTCAAGTAATCCTTCCTTCTCATCCTCTTAAAGTGTTGAGGTTATAGGCATGAGCCACTGCTCCTGGCCCTGTATCTGTATATTTTTAATCATGCACGCAATTTTTGACATTCATTATTTTAGTATCCAATATCCATTCAGTTCAAAATTTCAACTTCTGAATGCATACTTTTTTTTTAAGTGTGTGAGAACTGAAATCAGGATCCAAATAAGGATCTCTAGCCTTCTCTGCCTAGTCTTCATTCTCAATTCTGCGCTTTCTCTCTCTCCTCCTGGCAATTTACTTGTTGAAACAACCAAGACGTTTGACCTATCAAGCTTCCCGGAGTCTAGACACTGCTAATTATGTCCTCGTGGTTTTGGTGAATATGTTCCTCCATCCTCTGCCCTTGCTGCAGTGTGGGAGTGGGATCCAGAGTCTTGATCAGATTCAAGTTTGATATTTATTTTTGACAGATCTATGTCATGGGTCTGGAACTCTTCCATCAAGAGGCATATTTGGCACGGTTGTTTTTTCATTTTATGATATTAACAGCTGCTGATCAATGCTTAGATGTATTCATTCATTAGAGGTAATGCTGTCTTTCTGCTTTCAATTACTGGCCAGAATGCTCCTTCTTGTCTGTTTGGCTACACAATGGTACAGGTCATATAGGGAAGGCGGAGTCCATGTTTGATTCTGTCTTTATTTTACTAATTTGCAAAATCATGCATTGGCTCGCTTGACTCCTCAAAAGGTGACCAATACTCCTCAACGCGCCCAATAAAACTGGCTATCACTTTAAACGGTGTCTGTATGTTTTTGATGAAAATAAAAATCTTAAAAAGGTATATAGCTGGGGGCAGTGGCTTGTGCTTATAATTCCAGTGACTCAGGAGGCTGAGGTGGGAGGCCCACTTGAGCCCAGAAGTTTGAGGTTGCGGTGAGCTATGATTGTGCCTGGGCAACAGAGTAAGATCCTATCTCAAAAAAAAAAAAAAGAGAAAAAACAAACAGATGTATATGGAAGGAAAAAGAAAACAGCAAGACAGATCACTTTTCAGGAGTCTTAAACATCCTTTCATATCAAGGGCTCCATTTATTCCTTTGCTTCTTACCAGCCAAAGCAAAGAGGGGAACAGACAGCGGTCACGGTGTACGCTGGGCTCTGTGGAGCAAAACCCATAGTCGGTCTGCACAAACAGCTCTCCTGCACGAAGAGCATATTGGGCATGGCCACCTTTTTTGACTTGAGGTCATCAACCTGGATGCGAGGCTCCTGGGACCTGTGGAAGCGTGTTGGGATGTTTGTCCTTGTGCACCATGTGCCCAGGCGTGCTAAGTCACCCTCTCTGTGTTTTCCCATGCCATTCCCCTGCCCGACATGAGCATGTCTCACGCAAATGTCTCAGCAAATCTCATGCACCCTTCCAGGCTGAGCTCTGGGGGTCATCCCTATCAAGGTGAAGCCAAATGCCCTCCACCTTCCTCTGGCTCCCACTGGGGCTCTGTGCCCCTCCCTGGCTCCCTTATCACGGAAGCCTCGTGACCCAGAGCATATCTTGTCTATCGTAAGTGTATCGTAAGTGTCTGAACCGAGCTCCAGCGCCTTTCAGCAGAATTCTTCTCTGTCTTCGGCTATCAGGCAGTCAGTGGTCACGAGGTGCCTGTTCCCCCACATCTCATCTGCAGCTTCCAGTAAGGGAATGGTGAGAAGACGAGAGGGGAGGCAGGTTCCGATGGCCTGTCAGCCACAAGCCATTGGGTTCTGGGAGGCCCAAACACTTGCACGAATGGGCATGGTCAAGTCTAGGTTATGGGCCTGGGACGTGCCACTTCTGTGTGCACTTTTGGGCTCTCTGGGTGTACTTGGTCCAACCTAAGCTGCTGGGATACTGGGCAGACACAGACCCCTATGGCGAGCGTGGGGCTTTTATGGCCCCAAAGGCCCATTCTCAGTCCAGTCTTGGGACGCTCACCATCTCCTGTGAAGTAGCGGTTGGCGGTAGGGATGGGGCTGTGGCTTCCAGCTCACACATCCTTCCCTCACCTGAGTCTGACTCCCTGAGCCAGTGCTCGCAGTGCACAGTCCTGCAAAGGAGAGATTTTGGCTGGTGGACCTTTGGGCCCTGCCCTGACTGATATGAGCACCCTGGGACGCTGCTCAGACCCCAATACTGCCTCTGTGGAGAAGCCGCCCTGCCTGACTGTTCCCAGGGGGAGAATTAATACTCCCGAGTTCTTTCTTCAGTCTAATTTCTGCCGAATTTTCTGAAGTGGGAACACATCTCTGGTATGCAAGAGATGTGACTATGTCGGGGTTTTTTTTAATAAGTCAGTTTCATCTGTTTTTAGGATCTGAGTGTTCCAAGTAGCAGAGCTTTAATCTCTGCCAGTCTGGGCTTTCTTCCCTACGAAAGCTGCCACGGAGCGGGACCCTGGCTCTACTGGGTGTCATCTTTGCATGTGGGCTTCCATCTTTTCAGGTGGGCTATCTTCATCTTTCCTCTGGTCCCTGTCTTCAGGCCACTTTGGTTCTGCTGAGCCACACAGAGTCAAGTAGCAGCGACTCCAGTCTCATCCTCATGAGCGCGTGTCCTGCTGCAGCCTGTGGCAAGCGGCCTGGCTGGGGATTCGGGAACCTTCTCTCTGCATGCGCGTCTGCTCGCCACAGCCACACCGACTCTGCATTTGGCCAGGTGTAGACGCTCCTCTGCGAGTCCTGCTGCCACTCCAGGCCCCACTCAGAAAGGGAGGCACAGGGACCCACACTCACCCGGGGGATCTGTGATCAGTCTCACCTCAGAGCTGAGTCTGGGAAAAGGGCTTCACAGTGGGACAAGACTCAGGCTTCCCAGCGATCTAAAGGCTCAGTGTCTGGAGAGCAGGGGTAGGGCGGATACTGTTGACAAATGGGAATGCAAGGATGTTCCCCTCATCCATGTGTTCCCCTCCTTCCCTGGGGTACCTGCCAAGCTGGCGTGCTAGAAATGCAAAGATAAACACGGACCCCGTGCTTGAGGGCCCAAGGAGGGAGCAGGTAGATGACAAGCCAATAATTCCGGGGCTAGAAGGCGAGGGTAGCATGAGTGCAAGAAAATGAAGGGTTAATATCCCTAACATACCGCAGGCTTCTGAAAATGGATCAGAAAATTTAAACCTATCGTATTACTTTCCTATGGCCTTTCTAACAATTTATTCTGAGCTTAGCAGCTTAACACAACACAAGGTTATCTTATAGTTCTGGAGGTCAAAAGTCCAAGAGGGGCTTCGGTGGGCTAAAATCAAGGTGTCTGCAGGGCTGCATTTCTTCTGGAGGCTCTAGGGAGACTCCACGTCCTTGTCTTTTCCAAATCCTTGAGCCTAACTGCCTTCCCTGGCTCTTGGCCATCTTTCTTTCCGTCTCCAAAGCCAGCAAGGTCAGACCCGGGCCTACCATGCCGTTTCTCTGCTTCTGTCTCTTTGGCCTCCCTTTGTCATGTAGAAGGATGCTTGCAATTCCATAGGATAAGTGCCATAATCCCGGAGAAAACCCCCATCTCCAGGTCACCTGGTCAGCAGTCCCACTGCCTTCTGCTGGCTTACTTCTCCTTTGCCATGTAAGGTAACATAGTCCCAGGTTCCGGGGATGAGGACATGGGCGATTAGGTGGGCCATTATTCTGCCGGCCACACATACCAACAGAAAAACAGACAAAGATGATAGGAAAGGAATTTGCAAAAAGGTACAAATAGCACATAAATCCATGAAAAGAGGAGCACCAAATGGGAGTTTGGAACAGCCGGGGGATCTCGTGCTCACCCTCCAGATGGCTAATATTAAAAAGGTCAGTGAACGCTGTCTGGGGCTGAAGGGGTGCGACGTCTGGCCAGAGAGCAACACAGCAGTTGGAGAAAGGAATCTGACCGCCTCTCAGAATTAGGATGGACTGACATTCTGACTCATTGAGCCCACTTATAGGACTCTGTTTCCGTTAGAAATAGCGCATTGTCACTTCATTCAAAGATTGTCGCTGTGTCAGGCACTGAGGGTGCAGCCAAGGACAAGACAGACAAGGCCTCTGCTCTCATGGGTCTTAGACTCTCGTGGGAGAGGCAGACCACAGATGGACACCGAGAGAAAGAAACCACGAGGTACTGGATAGAATTCATTTCCTGGGCTGCTGCCACGAATGGCCACAGCTTGAAGGGCTTAGAATAACAGAAATGTGTTCCTCACCGTTCTGGAGGATGGAAGGCTGAAATCAAGGCTGGTTCCTGTTGGCGGCTCTGGGGGAGAACCTGTTTGTGCCTCTCTCCTAGCTTCTGGGTGTTGCTGGCAGAGCTTGGTGTCCCTTGGCTTGTGGACACATCATTCAATATCTGTTGTCGCACTGCGTTCTCTCTGTGTGCCACTTTGTCCAAGTTTCCCTTTTCTTATAAGGACACCGGTAATTTGATTATGTCCATCCTCGTTCAGTATGACCTCATCTCAATTTGACTACATCTGCAAAGACCCTCGTCGCGTTCAGAGGTACCAGGGATTTCAGCATATCTCCCCACAAGAGGCCGTGCGGGGGACTGATATAAGGTAATAGAAGGGAGTGAGGGTGGCCACTTAAACTTGGATGAGCAGGGGGGCCTCTCAGAAAAGGGTGACATTTAAAACCTGAACTCTGAACAAAAAAATTAGCCGGGCGTGGTAGTGTGCGCCTGTAGTTCCAGCTACTTGGAAGGCTGAGGCGGAAGGATTGCCGGAGCCCAGCGGGTCGAGGCTGCGGTGGCCGGGAGCGGCCACTGCGCTCCAGTCTGGGCGACAGAGTGAGACTCGAACTCAAAAAAAACAAAAAAACCTGAACTCTGAATGGGGAGGAAATAGCCCCTGGACAGCAGGGAAGAACATTCTAGGAGAAGGAACAGCCAGTGAGATAGCCTTGAGGCAGAATTGGGCTTGGTGAGTTTCAAGGCTCAGTGTAGCTGGTGCCTGATGGGCGTGGGAGGATGTCACACGCGCTCAGAGAGGGTGGCAGGCTTGGGTCGTGCAGGCTTGGAAGTTCAGGGTAAGCAGTGTGGTCTTACCTTAGAGAAGGCCAGTGACATGAGCTGACCTGTGTGTTAAACGGCAGTGTATGAGAATGTATGTACAAGGATTTTATTAGATCACTGCAAAAAAAAACCTGAAATAACGTGTGTGTATTCATAGGAAGCTATGTTACGTCTGTTCCATGGATTACAAGTATGAGCTTTATGTATTCACCCGGAAAGAAGTTCTTGACATATGAAGTCAAAACATAAGTTTTGCAGTCAGATGTCTAATGATCTATCTATGTGTGTGTCTTAACACAGTAAAAGTCATCGGCCATGTTGGAATATAATCTGTGCCAGGCCACTGAGGCAGGCCCTGAATCTGTCTGGACTCCCCCCAGCCAAACTCTTGCCTGCCAGGGGGGCTCTCTGAAAAGCCCAGTTCACAATACGCTGGACAGCCTCGTGCCAGAGGCCCTGTCCTCCTCGGCGCCTGTGTAGAGTCACTGAGTGTTTGAGGACAAATGAACCCTCGAGGCCTCCCTCGCCAGCTCCCCAGTTCAGAGGAGCCGAGGCCCACAGAGGGGAAAGGCTTGCTATGGGCCGCCCAAAAAGCCAGTGTCAGGGCTGGGACCCGCATCCAGATCCTCTCTAAAATCTGTCCCTCCGGTCCTGCTAGAAGCCTGCCCCCGTAACGTGGGTTTTTCCACGTCCCGGTTCCGTGCCACATCTCGTGCATGGACCCAGCATAAGCAGAGCCCAGTCGGGGGCTGCAAATCGCCTGGGAGTCCAACTCGACTTGCTTCCTCGGAGCCCAAATGCCAGTGTTCGTTTGCAAATGCTCAGATGAGAGAACTCGGTTCCAGGAATCCTCTTAGCTGGTTCGTTCTGTGCGTCGCCTCCCATCCAGAGGCTGCTCTGCGGCCACGCCTGTCTTATGCAGGCTCCTCATACTGAGTACCGTTGTACTCCAGGTGAAATAGTGGGTTCCCGGCAGGTGTGGGCCAGGTGCTCCTCTGTATGGAGGTGGAGGGGGTTCCTGCACACGTGCGCGCGCACACACACACGCGCGCGCGCACACACACACACACACACACACACACACACACACACACACACACACACCCCCCAGCTTGGGGAGGCAAGGGAACCAGGAGACTGGGGAGCTTGGAGGCACTTCCATCGAAAGGATGAATGACGTCATTTCCAAGTTACTCCAGAGAACGCCCTCTCCTCAGGCCATCCCAAAGGCTGCCTCATTCTGGAAGCCCTCCTTGATCCAGAGCCGGAGACACCAGTCTCCAGTGGCCCTTGTGCACCAAGACCCACTCCCTCTTTCAGCCTTTCTAGAGGCTCAAAAAGTCTTCGTTGACCTCTTGGCCCAGACAGTTAGATGACCTGGAGCTTCCATTCCCTGGGAAGTCCAGGAGGGAGTCGCTAATTAGGACTGATTTCTCTGGATTTCCCCATTTTCACGGCAGACATTGTTTCCTCGGGTCCAAGCTGCTTATTGGGTGGCAAAAATCAGGACATCCAAAGAAGACTGGGTGGTCGGGTGGGAAGGGTTCTTTGTAATGGTCTCCCGCTGGAAACGACCCAAACTCCCATCCGCTGCAGAATGGCTCGTATGTTGTCGTGTGTCACACCACAGAGTGTCTACGGCACTGTGGGGGAAGGGATGAACTAAGTAAGCTAAGTAAAAAAGCAGGACTTATTCTCAAAACTTATATGACGAGAGAAAAGCTGCATGCAGAAGAGCACGTAGGATTCCCTTTATGTGAAGTTTAAAAAGGCGGCAAAGCCAAACTGTAAGTGTTTACGGTTGTGTGCTTAATGACCCTATAAGGCTTTTTTAAAAAGCCAGAATTCCTGATGTCCATCAGCTTTGTGGGAAGGGAGGTGATGAGTGGACCTTTGGGGGCTGCCACCTCTCAGTTTCCAATCTGGCTTATAATTTGACGCTGGATAATGTGTTGAGCTGTATGTTTATTTTTTATGCCTTTTTCCCCTCCATGTTGTATTTAAAAATTCAAAAGACTATAAAACATCCACGCTTTCTTTTTTTTTTTTTTTTTGAGTTGGAGTCTCACTCTGTCACCCAGACTGGAGTGCAGTGGCCGCTCCCGGCCATCGCAGCCTCGACCTGCTGGGCTCCGGCGATCCTTCCGCCTCAGCCTTCAGAGTAGCCAGAATTACAGGCATGTGCTGCCACGCCCGGCTGATTTTCTGATTTATCGTAAAGATGAGGTCTCGCTGCCCAGGCGGGTCTCGGACCCGCGGGCTCAGGCAATCCACTCACCTCAGCCTCCCAAAGGCGTGGGATTACAGGCTGAGCCACCGAGCCCGGCTCCTCCACGCATTTTTTAAAAGGATGAAATTTAATATAAAGACTTACGGAGACTGGGGCGCTACAGCAGCCATCTTGGGTATAGCTGGACTGCCGCTTTCTCTCTCTCTCCTTGCTCTCTTTCTCTCCTGCCCCTTCCTTGGCATCTCTCCTCTTCTGCTCATCTCTCTCTACCACAAAAGCCCCCTATCCCCTCCCATCTGCATCATTTTTTAAGCACCATCAGCCCCCCTACACCCAGCCTTCCTTCTCCTCTGAGAGCTGACAGACTCTTTCCAAATTCACATTCCTGTTGGGTACCAACCACTCCTGGATTGGCGGTCCTGGGCCAGGCGCCTCCTGGTCTGGCCATCGCTGGCCATGGGCAGCAAGGGTGGAGAGGAGGGGCAGCCTCTGGCCACTCCCTGGCAGCTTGAGTAGAGAGCTGAGATGGCCTGTGTCTCTGAGAGGGGCCGAGCCCGCCTCACACAGCACAGGGTCAGAATGGTGTGGAGCTGGGCTCACGGGTGGGCAGGGCAGCAAATTATTTCAGGCTCAGCAGGAGCAAGAGGCCCCGACAGACCTGGAAGAACAGGATCCCCGGCTGCCTCCGGCTCTCCCTGCCTGCTCTGGGCTGCCTGGGGGTGCAGAGCCCCTGGCTATCCATGTGGGGCTTGGCCTCCTTCCAGGTCTGTGTCCACAAGTGAAGCCCGATCCCCAACCCTGTTTGTGTCAGCAGCCGTCTCCGACGGCCAAGCCCCAGCCCTTTCCTGAGGGAGCACATCACAGGTTGGCATCTCCCCAAGAGCTGTCATCTTTCTGTTTTTAAAAATATTTCCCTTCTCATCTTGTCCACATTTTCCCTCCCCCGCCTCTCTCTTTTGGGGTCATCTGGGCAGGAACAACTTTCCCTTACACATCCTCTCAGCCTCTTCCAAGAAGCTCTCCTTGATCTCCCAGTCCTGTGTTCCTGCATTATCCTGTGAGAGCCTCAGGCCTCTCTGTGGTCCAGTGTGCTCTGCTGGAACCACATATCCACGTGCAGCTCTGTGTTGTCCACGCCAGCACGAGAAGAATGCTGAGGACCGCAGAGACTCTGACCGCAGTCTGGGTGCGTGCTCTCACGCACAGAATCTTTCTCAGACACATAACGTCCTGCCCAGCTGCAACTTGATCTCTGAATTTCACAGCTTAGGTTTAGGGGGCTCAATCAATTTCCTCAGGGCCCACCTCCCCACACATGGTGGAGCCAAGGTCAGACCCCATCCCGCCTGAAGTCAAGGTGCTGGGCCTGTTTGCTCTGTGGCCCTCTGAAGCACATTCTCACTTTTTTCTTTTTCCTTTTTTTTTTTTGAGTCGGAGTCTCACTCTGTCTCCCAGACTGGAGTGCGTTGGCCGTTCCCGGCCACCGCAGCCTCGACCTGCTGGGCTCCGGCGATCCTTCCGCCTCAGCCTTCCAAGTGGCCAGAACTACAGGCGCGCCCTACCATGCCCGGCTAATTTTTGATTTATTGTAGAGACAAGGTCTCGCCAAGTTGCCCAGGCGGGTCTCGAACCCGCAGGCTCAGGCAATCCACTCACCTCAGCCTCCCAAAGTGCTGGGATTATAGGCCAAGCCACTGAGCCCACCTGAAGCACGCTCTCTGATGCATATCCTCTCATTTGTCCCTGAGAGGCAGACCCTGTTATGATCATTTCCTTTTACCAGAGTAGAAACGAGAAATCAGACTAAGACCACTCTGGCCTCTAGATTCAAACCTGGAGCCTCTGCCCCTGTAGTGCCTTCTCTCCTACCCCAGCTCACTGCCTTCTTCTAGGGACAAGGACTGCCTGGCTCCTGCCTGTCTTCCACGTCACGAACAAACCCACCATGAACAAATTACTGTCCTAGGGTCAGAGGAGGTGCATCTGCCTGTCTGTCTAGTCATTCATGCATCTGTTCATCCACCCACCCGCCTCTCTCTCTCTCTCTCTCTCTACTCGTTCATCTCCCACCCCTCCATGCCCCATCTTCCCGTCCACTCACCCACCTACCCACCTATCTTTATCTCATAGTCCCCGCAGTCAAGGAATTCACAACCCAGCAGATAAATATGGACACACACACACTCGTCTATACGCATGCCTATATTCGCAAACATACATTTAGAAATCATCACTTCTATACGTTTTTAAATCCTGTGAGAGAGGTTGATTACCGCCCCGTGGGACTTGGAACTCGCCCATAGTGAAAGGGAGTCAGAAAAGCTTCGTTCTCTCAGCCACCCTTTCCTGGCCTTTCCCGTGGTGCTGGATACCCGGAAGACAGGGACGTGAAGAAGGCATGGCCCAGCTCGCACAGCGCGTGCCGAAGACGGATGCTCCGTGGGTTTCATGGGGAGGCGTGGGAGGCAGGACTGGCAGCGGGGCCGGCGTGTGTTTCCTACTGAGAGGCTGAGAAGGGTCTGGGCAGCAGGCAGCCCCAGGCCGTGCCCTTTGCTCTGTGGCTTGGGACCTCACATCTCTGGCCGCGCCTCTCTGTCTCTCCTACAGAATGACACAGTTTAGCAGCAGCTGCTTCCAGGAGAGCTGGGACAAGGGGGGTCATCTCCCTTCCCCAGCCATAATGCAGGGGGACAAGGCGTCCTCTACGTGTCCAGGGGCTCTGCTGGAACTAGGAGGTAATTTGAGCCTTCCTGCTGCTGGAGCTTCCAATGAGGTAGGAAGCCCAGCAGATTTCTGTGTCCCCCTTTTCCTGGTCTTTGGGCAGAAAGCCTAAAAAATATCTTGGCTCTCTCACTTTCTTGCAGCCTCTCTCCTCTGGAAACAGTACCAACCTGCCTTCTTCTCATGCAAGGAGAGAGCTCTGGTTTCCCAGACACTTTGCCAATGTCAAGGACGCTAGGGTTACGGGGAGGAGGGGAATGAGAAAGGGGCACCCACAGCTCGGGGCTGGTGCAGGCAAACCCGGCACCTCCACTTCTGCTACGTTCTCTGATCAAAGGAAGCAGCAGGCCAGCCTGGACTCAAGGTTAGGGGAACAGAGTCCTCTTGAGGAAGGAGCAGCTCTGTCATGGCCAAGGACTCCAGATGGGAAGGAGTAGAGGGTGTGGCCATACTTGAGCCATCTCTGGTCACTCCTGTTTTTAGAGAGTTTCCTGCAGGCTCCAGTCGACACCCATCGTTCCCACTGCAAGCCCAGAGGGCCGGAAGCAAGAGGTGCCACACGTGGGGAAGAGGGTGGGGTGGACGGCACTAGGTTCTCAGACCGGCCTCAGCAACTGCTCTCTGAGAATGTAAAAACGTGTTTTTATTTTGATGTTAATCGAGAAACACATTTAAACGTGCTCCAGGCCATCTGCATAGCCCCGAGTTCCACTAGGAATTTTAACTCACTCTGGTCAGTATTTCTCTGCAACCCAAGATGCCGGAGTCAAGCAGCCACATTTTGATGTCATGGGAGGTTGAAGAAAGAAGTGGCCAGATGCCAGCAGGATGCAGGGTACCCACAGGGCTGCTCGGGAATTCTGGAAGCAAAGAGCAGAGGGAAACTGAGTCGTGGCACAGCAGAGCTGAACTGGAAGAACTTTCTCCCAGTAACTAGGAATGTTTCCGCTTTGTCAGGGACAATTTCATTTCTGCCCCTTCACCGCCCCCACCCCCGTCCCCTTCTCCCGGCCATCTTGAAGGAACACTGTTCAGCTTGGGGGCAGCGAGACTGGGAGCAAGTATTGGTTGGGCAGTGAGGGGACATGTTTGGACAGCATCTGTTTGTGAAGGCGCTTGAGGGTGGCAGCTGGGTCTCCAGAGCAAAGGAGTCGCCAACAGCTGGACCACATGAGGACTTGGTACTAATGACAGCCACCTGTGCTTAAGTGCTGGGTGCCAGGCAGTCATTGCAAATCCTCCAACAGCCTGGCAAGGGGAGTACTGCTGTTTCCACCCAGCAGACAAAAACAGAGATTCAGAAAGGTGAAGCAGGCTGTTCAAAGCCACACAGCTTCCCTACCAGCTCTGTCCAACTCCACAGACAGATCCCTTCCCTGCTCCAACTCCGCCTCCTCCCCCAAGAAGTTTCTGCCTGGGGTGGGGCAACCCATCTCCTGGGACTTCTCAGGGCCCAGGGGAAAAGCGTTTGCCTCACCTTTACCTTTGCCAGCCTGCGGGGCAACCAGCTCTTAACCAGGTGATTAAGTCTCCAGGTAAACACTGGAGAAGTCCAACCTGTTTTTATATAGTTTCCGGAAAACAGAGTCCCAGGAGCTTTCCAGTAAGTTTGGAGAATAAACAGAGTGGGCGCCTGAGGATGGTTTGCTGAACAAAGCAGGGTAGAAGATGCCTCAGGCTCTGGAGACCCCGCTAGGAGACTCCTCCTGGGGTGAGACCACGGGCGGCAGTGGAAAGGGAGGGGGCTCTTCAGAAGCCCACCCCAGGCTCCCCAGTGGGAGACAAAGCCTGTGTCACGGGAGGAGAGGTTCAGAGGCCAGGCCTGGCCCAAGAGTGCCGCAGAGGCCCCAACAGCCAGGAGCCCCTCCTGGAGGCAGGCTGTGTAGACGGGAGGGGAGAAGGGCACCAGGAGGCCAGGCCTACATCAGGAGAGGGCAGTGGGAAGGACAAGGGCCGAGGCCGAGCCGTGGGCCCAGGGCCTCACCCACCCTGGGGCCACTCAGGGCCAGCGCAGCAGGGAGCTCTGAGTCCCCCGTCATTTCTGGACGTGCTGGAGAAGGCACTTCCTCAGAGCTCCTCGTGGCCACCTTGCCCGTCCCCGTACCTCTGACGCTGCATGAGAGGCTGACTCCCGGGCGGCCGTCCCCCACCTGGGGCACCGGCCGCCTCATGTTCAAATTGTCTAGATTTGCCTATCTCTCCACCAGACCAGCTCGAGGGCAGGACTGCAGGCAACATGGCCTTAAATGCCCCCTGAGGCCTGGCCCGGGTATGTAGGAGGGTCGCAGAGCACCTCTGCCGTTGAGCGCCTGGGCACCGATGACGGAGAAGTGTGTGGAGAGGGCACTGGACCGGGAGCCAGGAAAACTGGCTTGTGCTTCCTTCTGGGTGGCTGGCTCACAGGGGGGCCCGAAGGAGAGCGCTCCACCCTTCTGGGCCTCAGCTGGCCCAGCTGTGAAACAGGGGTTGGGACGGCAGGAAAGGTTCTCTGCATTTCTGATAGCCTGTGTGCCAGTCGGGGGTTCTGCTGCAGATGCATTGGAGCAAAATCAGAAGGAGGATGTGGAGATTTTCAATAAGATGATGGACGGATGGTGGGTAGATAAATGATAGGTAGATTGGCAGCTGATAGGTAGATAGACAGATGACAGATGGAAGATAGATGGATAGGTAGCTGGCTAGATAACAGAAGGCAGGTGGGTAGGTAGATAATAGGTGAATAGGTAGTTAGGTGGACGAGTAGCTACCTGGATAGATGGAGGGATAGTTAGATGGGTCAGTAGCTAACTAGGTAGGTGAGAGATAGATGGACAGGTAGCTAGCTAGAAGACAGAAGGTAGGTAGGCGGGCAGGTAGCTAATAGATAGATGGAGAGATAGACGCCAGATAAATGGATAGGTAGAGGATCCATAAATGGATAGGTAACAGATAGATATAGAAGGTAGGAGGTAGGTGATAATAGACAGATGGGGAGATAGTTAGGGAACAAGAGCTACTAGATAGATGGATAGTAGCTAGCTAGAAACAGAAGGAGGTAGGGGGAGGTGAATAGATAGTTAGGTGGACTAGACAGCAGTACTAACTAGATAGGTGAGATGATAGATGGATAGGTAGCTAGCTAGAAGACAGAAGGTAGGTAGGCGGGCAGGTAGCTAATAGATAGATGGAGAGATAGACGCCAGATAAATGGATAGGTAGAGGATCCATAAATGGATAGGTGGCTAACCAGATAGATATAGAAGGTAGGTAGGTAGGTAGATAATAGACAGATGGAGAGATAGTTAGGTGAACAAGTAGCTAACTAGATAGATGGATAGGTAGCTAGCTAGATAATAGAAGGTAGATAGGTAAGTAGGTAATAGATAGATGGATAGATAGTTAGGTGGACGAGTAGCTACCTAGATAGATGATAGTTAAATGGATAGGTAGATGATCAATAGATGAACAGGTAGCTAGCTAGCTAGATAACAGAAGGCAGGTAGGTAGGTAGATAATAGATCGATGGATAGATAGGTGGACGAGTAGCTACCTGGATAGATGGAGAGATAGATGGGTCAGTAGCTAACTAGATAGGTGAGAGATAGATGGACAGGTAGCTAGCTAGAAGACAGAAGGTAGGTAGGCAGGCAGGTAGCTAATAGATAGATGGAGAGATAGACGCCAGATAAATGGATAGGTAGAGGATCCATAAATGGATAGGTATTTAGCTAGATAGATATAGAAGGTAGGCAGGTAGGTCGATAATAGACAGATGGAGAGATAGTTAGGTGGACAAGCAGCTACCTAGAGAGATGATAGATGGATAGGTAGCTAGCTAGATAACAGAAGGCAGGTGGGTAGGTAGATAATAGATAGATAGATGGTAGATAGATGGATAGGTAGATGATCAATAGATGGGTAGGTAGCTAGCTAGCTAGGTAATAGAAGACAGGTAGGTAGATAGATAATAGATGATAAATGGAAAGGCAGATGATGGATGGATAGGTACATCGATTGACAGATGATAGGGAGACAGATGGATACACAGCTAGCTAGCTAGATGGAGAAAGTAGACAGATTAGGTAGACAGATAATAGATGGATAGCTAGATGGATATGTAACTAGCCAGATAGACGATAGATAGGTAATAGATGATAGATAGCCATACGGACAGATGACAGATAGGCAGACAGATGATATTTTCATTGCAGGGAGCTGGCTTATGCCCACTGGGGAAGACGGGCTAAGTGGCTCACGTCTGCTGCTACAGCCCTCTGTACCGGCGAGGCGTGTCGGCAGATGGGCACACCGTGTGTGCTGCACGTGGGGGCTCCTCCCTTCCCCTCCAGCCCTCTCCCAGGAGAGCACCCCTCAGAGTCCGTCCTAATCAGAAACACGCAGGAAAAGGAATCTGGAGGACAGAGTTCGACGTGGCCATGGTGACACATCGCAAAGATATCCCGGTATGGTTATGATTCAGAACTTCTATAAAAAAGACCACTGAAAGAAAGTTTGGCAAAAAAATATCCTGAAATTTCCTTAGCAAACTGAGATTATCTCCGGATAAATGACCGACCTTCTAGTGTGCAGCCCCTAGGCCATTAACGCAGAGTTGGTTACAGCTGTGGATTTTCAGCTTCCCCGGGACGGGCCGGGGTCTCCTCTTCCTCCTGTTATTTCGGTGCACACATGCTGGTCCAAGGCTCTGACGCATGGTAGGCCCCTTCTGTTCACCAGGGTCATTGTGCAAGCTTTGCACATTTCATTTCCATGCCAACATTTTGAGGGAGACATTTTTCTCTTTTTTTGAGTTGGAGTCTCACTTTGTCGCCCAGGCAGGAGTGCAGTGACACACTCACAGCCACTTCAGCACTGACCTGCTGGGCTCCAGTGAGTGATCCCTCCGCCTCAGCCTTCCAAGTAGCCAGAACTACAGGTGTGCGCTGCCACGCCCGGCTAGAGGGAGACATTTTATAGATGGGAAACCAAGGCGCAGAGAAGTTAAGGAACTTGCCCAAGATTACGTAGCCAGTGAGGAGTAGTAGGGCCGAGATCCGAGCCCGGGCAGAATGTCTCCAACGCCTGCCGCCTGACCGCTGACCGTGCCTTATTCTGCCTCTGAGATTGAGCATGCAAAGCTTGTCATTTTCTCAGACTTGCCTTAAGGTGGACCGAGAGATTGAGGGCAGAAGGCTTCGGGGTCAGAAATGAGGTTCATTTTCATGTTTGTCCCTGGAAGACTAAAGACAGTGGTTCTGACATCAGGGGTTAGGAAGTGAATGTCTGTGATTTCAATGTCTATGATTGCTGTGTGTCAGAGACTACAATGCTCCTTACTGAATTCTTCAGTAATAAGACTCTCAATTTTAAGCCGGACACACAGCTGGCTGGAAAATAGACCATTTCCCAGGCTCCTTTCTGGATAGACATAGGTGAGACCGTGTGGCTGAGTGTTGGCTACTGGGACATCAGTGGAAGCAAGCACATTTGGATGTATTCTCACAAGGAAGGGGCACACTCTTTCCTTCGATCAGTTCCTGCTGTAAGAGAAAGGGGCAGGGTGAAATGCCAACGTAATGGTTGGAGCTCCAGCAACCATTTTGGACCACGGGGCATCACCTTGGGGATGGAAGTCACTCATGAGAAGAAGAAGGTAGAAGGAACATGGGTCCCTGACATCACAGAGTACCACTCTAACCCTGGACTGCTTCTGGACTTCAAGACTGGAAGGAAGATATAAACCATTTTAAGTTATTTTTCCTGAAAGTATGTTCCAAGGACCGACATCACTGGCTCCTCCAGGGAAATCTAGAAATGTGCAATTTGGGTCCCACCCAGACCTACTAAATCAATATCTGCAGTTTAATATCTGCCCGGGTGATTCGAACGTACATTAACGTTTGAGAAGCACTGCTGTTGGGTGTTCTGACTGTGGCCCTGATGGCCTCGCTGATGCTGTCAACTTGAGTCTCCCTGTTATTTTTAGAGTCCACTGAGCAGTGGCTTCTGGGGAAGCCGTCAGTGACTAATGGGGGGCCATTCTCCAAATGATCTGTCCTGCTCTTGCTGTGCAGGGCTCCGGGTGAAGAAGGGACCCACCAAAACCACTGGGAGAAATCAGAAGTCCCATGGCTGCGTGGGCGTGTCTGTGCATAGGAGCGGCTGTGTGGGGGCCTGCATGTGTTTGCAGCGGGGCCGGAGGACGCAAGAGGGTGTGTTCACCTCCCAGTTTTGGATGCCAAACTGTGAGGGAATCAGAGGAGGACAAGCCGGGGACGTCCTGCCCGTGGAGACATACGGTTAGAATGAAGTAGGCTCTGTGGTGAGCACCGAACCGCAAGAAGCCTGGGAAGGGAGGCTTCAGGAGGGCGCCAATGTGGGACACCGTGGAGGACCTGAGGGTGTGGAGAGAGACGGGGTGGGGAGATGCTGGCCAGCTCCAGGCATGGAGGCCCCTGGCTGAGGGTCTGATGCTCCCTGTCCCGGGTGCGGATGGGCTGCCTGCTGGCACCCGCCGTGGGCGGCGACATGTGTGGGAAGGACGGCCCAGGGCACCGTGTCTGTGGGCTGACCGGCGTCCTGTGGACACCTGGTGTCTCTACAGCTCTCTCACTTCTCCCCCGTCCCTCTTGGAAGAATTCCTTCACGCCCGATAGCCAGAAGGGCATCCAGTTCCGAGAAACGTGGGAGGTGGTGAGGCTGGCGTGGTTCGTTTTCTTGCTGCTGGAGGCTCTGCCAGCCTCCCTTTCTCTCTAGGAAGCCAGTGGAGCAGCCAGGGATGTGAGAGGCGATGGCACGTAAGTTCTGGGGGTTCCAGGATGGCTGCTTATTTTCATGGGCAGTGATTTAAGCCACTCTTTGCTGGGCAAACACCCCCTTATTCTGGGCCTCTGGCCCGGAATAAGCCACGCGTAGCCAGTGGGAAGGCCCACACCTGGAGACCCTCTCAGGCAGGATCACAAATATAAATCTAAATAATTGTAAGGCAGTTTGTTATTTTTGCCATCGAGGCAGTAGCCGTGGGACCTTGGGCAGCCTACTTAACCTCGCTGGGCCTCAGTGGCCTTGCCTGTAAGATGAAGACGATCACATCTCCTGTGGACTTGTGATGCTAACCCGAGTTAATAGACATGAGGCCATGTAGAGAAGTGACCGGCACACGGCAAGCTTGCTCATTTCTCCCTGCTATCATCAGTGATGGCTACGACACACGTTGCCACTGTTATGACTGATACTGTGATCATGGTGAGTTCAGGATCCTGGGGGAGTTAGAGGAGGGCCCTCCATGCGGTGGGGCAGAGAGAAGGTGATACTTCAAAGGGAGGCTGAGAATGCGTAGGAGTTTGCCAGACAGAGAGAGGGGGAAGAGCATTCGGGGCCAGGACGGCACCAACCAAAGCCCCAAAGAACGGAGTCGTGGAGTGGGAAGAAATCTGGCGGGGCTGGAATGGAGAGGGCCAGATGTGAGCGGGCATCACCCAGAACCTCCCTCCTCTTGGACTTTCTGGATGGCGCATGCAGGAGGCATCTGCCCTCACAGCTGCCGGCCAGCGCTTGGCTGGGACTCCCCAGGGTCTAGGCTGTCCTCTGCCCTGTGCTTCCCTGGACTGAGCTCCCCAGGTGAGTACTGCCCACCTATCTGGTCTGAGTCTGCTGCAGCTCAGGGCCCTTACACAGGAGGCCTCCATGCCTGGGTCCTGCCAGCCCCCAACACCTTCCCCCTACAAGTCTTTGGTTCTCAAGTGTTCTTTGCGCGAAGCCTTCTGAGACGGCGCCCGTCTCTCCCCGAGTTCTTGTTCTGTCCTCTGCCACACCTGCGCCGAGTCTGGGCCTGCCCTGGGCCTTGGAGCCCTTCCTTCCCGGGGTGGCCCTGCAGGGATGGAGGGCTGGGCCCGTGGTTGGGCGGAGCCGAGAAAAGCCTGCAGTCCTGGGGGCCCGGCCTGTGCACTCCGCATTCCCACCCCAAGCAGAGCTTAAAGAGGAGAAGGGATCAGAACTGGTGAGGACCGGATCTCTCCTCGGTGAGGCCTTGTTTTTGCCCTGGAGCAGTGACTACAGGCGGCTGTGGTTTCACAGTCCCGCTGCTGACCCCTGGGGCCCGGCCATCGGGGGCATCTGGCCACGCGACCTGGACGTGTGTCCAAAGGGAGCAGGCAGAGTCCTCCCCACCAAGCCATCCCTGATGTGTTCCTGTGCTTCCTAGGTAAGACATTTTGCTTTGGGTTTTTCAAACCCATCTTTGCTGGACTAATAGCCCATGAGGAAGACGGTAGCCTGGCTGGGAATAACGACCTGCCGGGCTGAAAACGGCAGCCTCTGCAGGGCTCATCTGCCTGTCTCCGATGGACAGGCGGGTTTGGGCGTGAGGGCTGGGTGGTCTCAGTACAGGTCCTTGCCATCTGGTCGCTGTCACCAGGAGCGAGAGTGCTGTCATTGAGCTGTACGTCAGCACTTCCTCCTCTCATCGCTGCACTGGCTGCAAGGCCAGGGTCACAGTGGAGTCCCCAGAGCGTCCCCTCTGCCAAGGCTGCGGGAAGCAGGATCTGCCTGGGCAGGCTGCGTTCTAGGTGAACCGAGCTGGATTCTAACCCCGGAGGGTCGATTTAGAGGGTTTGAACTATGGAACCACCGCTGTGTGCATGTTTTGTGGGATCCTTAACAACACGGCAAGCCAAGCAAATAACCTTTGCTGATTAAAAGACACCTGGCTGGTGAACCTTCTGTCTCAGATGCTATAACTGGTACCTTGCCCCCACTCAGATTTGAGCCCCCAGCTGAGAGGATCTGAAGGAAGGTGGGAGGTTGTGACTTCTGAGTCATGCAGTCCCTCCTACCACCCTGGCTTCTGGACGCGGCTACCCTATGGCTGGCGCAGGAGAGGAGACTGTGTGGTGGGACGTGGCCTCATGCTGGCCTGCTGGGGGTTCGAGGCCTCCGCACTGGGGAGGCGTAAGCTGGCTGGCGCAAGCCGGCGTGCTGGCCGTCATCCCATGGATGGCGTGTTTCCTGAGTGGCGTTCTCTTCACCTCACGTCCCTCTCTCATTGGGATGCCTCCAAAGGGACAGTCCCATCCCCTTTGGCCACGTTCATGGTCCCCGCCCTGGACTTCTCTGGGTGGGATGACTCCTCACCCGGGAAGCCCACAGCTCTGCCCCTCTGACTGATCCCGTGGGGTCTTCCTCCCTACCTGGCCAGAGCTGCCCTTGGTCTGAGGTGGGTTCTCACCCAGCTGCTGAGATTGTATCCGGGGGAGCTTTCAGCTTTGGAAAAGTCCAGAGGGAAGAAGGGGCCATGGCCACGCCTGTGGCCTCCGCAGATGCGGGCCCTGGCCAGGTCTTGCAGGAGTCCCCTCCTCTCTGTGCGGATGAGCGGCCAGCAGGGGCTGTTGATGGAAGAAAATGCCAGTGCTCCCTTGGTCATGTGGCCTGGTCGTGGGGGGTAGGTGGGGAAGTGACCCCTTTTTCCATGGGGAGAGGTGGAGGGCCGTCCCACACAAGGCCTTGTCCTCTCATCAGCCATGGCCCTTGAGCCTTCTCCCCATCCCTGGTCCGGGGCTGCGCTGAGTGACGGGACTGGGCAGAGGGTGGGTGGCAATGGCAGGCTGCAGCTGCCACCCTGGTTGGCCACTCTCTTCACAGTGTGGGCACTTGGTGCCTCCTTGTGTTCACCCGTGGGCCTGGTCACCAGTGCCTGAGCACCAGGAAAGGTCCCCTGGACACAGTATTTGGCAAAGTCTGCTGAGCCACCAAGCAAGACGCCATGACAGATGTGCCATAGACAATCACTGTTGCATTATGCCAGGCTAACTTTTCTTTTTTTTTTTTTTGAGTTGTAGTCTCACTCTGTCGCCCAGACTGGAGTGCAGTGGCTGCTCCCAGCCACCGCAGCCTCGACCTGCTGGGCTCTGGCGATCCTTCTGCCTCAGCCTTCCAAGTAGCCAGAACTGCAGGCACGCGCTACCACACCTGGCTAATTTTGATTTATTGTAGAGACGAGGTCTCGCCAAGTTGCCGGGCGGGTCTTGAACCCGCGGGCTCAGGCAGTCCACTCGACTCGGCCTCCCAAAGCGCTGGGATGACAGCCAGAGCCACCGAGCCCGGCCTACGCTGACTTTTCAAAAAATGTTCGCAAACGCTTTCTGTTTCCCACCTAGCGAGATAAGATACCAGCGCAGCCACCGGTCTTCGGGCTGAGAGGAGAGTTGACCAGCTTGTCTGAGCCTCAGTTTCCCATCTGTGATATCGGGGCTAACAGAACCTACCTCACAGGGATGTTGAGAGTTAAAGAGCAAAGGGGATGCAAAGAGCTTAACGTGGAAGCCTCAGAATGTGCTGCGGGGGCACCGTCCACTCTGTCCAGGGCAGGGCTGGCCTGGGTTCGAGACTCAAGGAGGAAGAGGAGAGGCGGACGGAAGAGGGTGCAGGAACGCGGCCCCGGCACCAGGCCGGCAGGGACTCACACCCCGCTCCGTCACTTCCCAGCTGCGTGCCTTGAGGCCAGTCACTTGGACCCTCTTGTTGTCGGTCTGCCAAGTGGGCCTGACAGCAGAACTCCGTCACGCCGGCACCTCCTCCAGTGTTGCCCTTGTCACTAAGTGACGCTGCGTCTGCCCGGTCACCCCTGACGCAACCTGGGTGTCACTGTGGAAATCTCCTCGTCCTCACGCTCTGCGTCCATCAGCAGTTCTCTCCGTTCTGTTTCTAGGCATCTTCCAAACCGATGGGCTTGAGAGCACGCACGACTGGCCGCTATGAGACGGGCCACCGTGAGGGTAGGGGCAGGTGAGGGTTAGGCTGGGGGACAGCCCTTGTTTTCCCTAGGCTGGCTGATGAAAACCTGATTCCAGGGTGGCCTGCATTAAATCACCGGAATTCTGGGTAAAATTTGTTCTGAAGTGAAGCTGTTGTGCGTGAAAACCCCCGCCCTTTTTCTTCCCCAACAGGACACCCCTTTCACCAGAAATACACCGGCGAGGGGAGTGCTGGCCCCTCTGGGAAGTGTTATACTGGCTCCTCTCTGAGGTCCCGAGGTGCAGGTCAGAGATAGGGTGGTAGAAACAAGCACCTGATCCCACAGGAGCAGAAGTAAGCAAGGGCATTCAACCGCCAGAGGCAGAGTGGGTCTGGACACGTTTTGATTCTCATGACGGAGAAGTGTCACCTCTCAACCGATCCCCAGGCCTGATTCAACTCACAGACAGTCCGCCTGGAATGGACCCATTATTTATATATTTATTTATTTACTTATTTATTTTTTAGTTGGAGTCTCACTCTGTGGCCCAGACTGGAGTGCAGTGGCCACTCCTGGCCACCACAGCCTCGACCTGCTGGGCTCCGGCGATCCTTCCGCCTCAGCCTTCCAAGGAGCTGGAACTACCACGCACTACCACGCCCGGCTGATTTTTTGATTTATTGTAGAGATGAGGTCTCGCTGCCCAGGTGGGTCTCGAGCCCGCGGGCTCAGGCATTCCACTCACCTCAGCCTCCCAAAGGCGCGGGATTACAGGCTGAGCCACTGAGCCCGGCTCTGAACCCATTATTCTTAAGGTAGGACCTTGTAATAACATGAATCTTCCTCCTGGTCTAGACCCACAGAGTGACTTGGGCCATTTACCAGGTAATTCTGCATTGGAGCAAGGACTTTGGAGTATTGGTACTGCTCTAAGACTGATTCCTGGAAACTTAAAACATTGCTGGGGTCTACCCATCAGTTTGGTTCATTTATAAGCCATAATTCTCTTTTGAGGCTAACATGTTAACTGGAGTTTTGACTCTACCTCAGTGAAGGCAATAGGCACCAGAACCCATCCCATGTTTCTTTCCCAAGTTTTTGAGTGAATACTTGGAAATGCTTAGAAATGGGCATAATCTCTACACCGACTCCTGGATTTGTGGAATAATGGCTGTCACAGGCTGCATACATTTACAGGGAAGAGTCAGCTGGATGCCCCTGAGATTCTACCTCCCTATTAAAATTATTAGCCCACACAATTCCAAGTCCTTGGGGGGAATTTCAGATATCAGTGCCAACACTTAACTTTTGAAAAAAGTTTGAGAGTAGTGATTCTTATTCTATTCTCATGTAACTTACCTGTTTTGTTGGTGTAGAAGACAGATGGGTCTTGGGGAATAAGTACAGATTAATGTAAACTTACTCGAGTGGTTATTTAAATTGCAGCCATTGTTTTAGATGAAGAAGCTTTAAAAATGTACACAGCCCACGGCATCACAGCTGGTAATTTTAAAAAAATCCCTTTGAGCATAGAGGCATTAGAAATTCAGTTTTGATTTCACCTGGAAAGGCTAGCAGTGCATTGTCACCATCTGTTCCCTGGGCTTTCTGGCTTGGCTTTCTGGCTTTGTGGCACAGATCAGTCTAATTGTCTCACCACCCTTACATGGTATGTGCTTAGTCTCCTACCTGCTATATCAAGCTAGTAGACCATGGAGAGGAGAAACTAAGAAGTACTTAAGTGCCTGGTAAGACTCATGTGTGTTTCAGGTCAGGTGACAAATCCCATACAAATCCAGGGGCTTGGCCACCTCGCTGAAGTTTCTGGAATCCTGGCAGTCTTAAATATATGAGGATATTCCTTTATTTTAACCCTTTGTACAGAAAGGAGGCATGATGCTTTGTGAGCCCCTTTAGACGGCATAAGGAGCATATGCTGTGTTTGGCTGTGCTCTTCTGATTTATTTATGAGTAAGCTGTAAGTCTCCCCATTCTCGGTGGGACTCACAGCAAGAGAAAACTCTTAAACTGGCCCTCACTATAAGCAGCTCTGCCCCTTGGGCCTTATAACCCAGTAGATGCAGTGGTGCTAAATTTCTTCAGTAGATCAGGGTGCTGAAAACACTGATTAGACTAAGAGTCATAGTAGAAACCTTGAGGTTTCTAAACAAAGCTCTGATGTGTGCAATAAGCAATTATTCACCTGGAAGAAATAGCTTCCAGGAAGTAGCTCCTGGAAGAATCCTGGGCCCTGGGAGAGAAATTGTGTACCTGATCAAAAGATGTCGAGTGGTCATGCAACCTGGGCTTCTCCTTATTAGTGGGGTGTGATCTGCTCCACCAAACGATAAAATTGAATGTGCCCAGCCACATTTCATCACTACATGAAAGGAGTCCACGCAGGCCTGGGCCCATGCAGGTCTGTTCCCAGCATATTTGAGAGGCAGCGTCAGAGGCGCACTGGTAAATATTTAACAGCTGGCTCTTGAGGGCACAGCACTCATCTGTGGTGTTTGCAGATCTCCACGGTGCCAACATGCCCATTGCGGCTGATTTCAAGCTATGGACACAGCTGGGCGAGATCTCATGGTTGGGTCTCCTGGCCAGTGCGGGCTGCCCGGAGCTGATCACGCTTTGCCTTCCCCGCCCTTTATACAAGGTTATTTCAGCAGATAATCAAGAAATGAAATCAATAATAATAATGGCTAGAAAAGAGGTGTGCATGCTGAAAATTTCCTGTCATTGAACTGTATATATGTAATATGTGTATGTGTGTGTGTGTATATATATATATATATATATATATATATATATCCTTTCCAGGTGAAATCGAAACTGAATTCCTGATGCCTCTATGCTCGAAGGGATTTTTTTTTAATTACCAGCTGTGATGCCATGGGCTGTGTACATTTGTATATAATGCAGGCAAAAAAGAAAATTAAAAATGTAATCTAAAAGACAAATAATGTATTAGTACTTTTAAATCACATCAGTGTGGTTTTTTTTTAAAAAGGGGAAACTTTTTTTTTTTTTTAAGTTGGGCTGTTATAGTAATAAAGAACATGACAGTTTCTGATTTGGGGCTTTAACTTCTACAAGTTTGTCGGATGCCATCAAAATTGATCTTCTTTGACTATTAATATTCAGTGGACAATATGACCAGATTTGTCATTCTATCTTTGTTCATAGTTGTTCAACAAACATATTTTGTTGATCTTAATTTCGAAAAGAATCTTTTTACACCTGATGCGATGTAGAAACGAGCGGTTTTTGTAAGTAAAGTTTTATTGGGACACAGACACACACTCACATTTCAGTTATGTCTGTTTTCATGCTGCAGCAGCAGAGTCAAGTAGTTGTGCACACAGGCCACATTGCCTACAAGTTTGTCTACCCCACCCTAAAGAATTGAAATAAAATGTGGTTTCTTTTCATCAAAAAGCTGAAATTATGGTCAATAGAATAAAAAACATTTTTAAAAGTTTGCTTTCAAAAATGTATTTTTTCTTTAAAATAATCACAGTTGACTGGGTGCGGTGGCTCTTGCCTGAAATCCCAGCACTTTAGGCCAAGGTGGGAAGATTACTTGAGGCCAGGAGTTTGAGACCAGCACGGGCAACATAGTGGGGCCTCCTGTCCACAAAAAAATTTTTTAAATTAGCCTGGCATGGTGGCATGCCCCTGTCGTTCCAGCTGCTCGGGAGGCTGAGGCAGAAGGATCACTTCAGCCTGGGAGTTTGAGGCTATGGTGAGCCGTGATCATGCCACTGCACTCCAGCCTGGCAGTAGAGTGACTCAAAAAGATAAAAAAAATAAAAAGATGAAATAGTCACAATTATCTGTGACAGTTGAAAGATAAAATATAATTAATGCATGTCGAAATCTAACATTATTTAAATAAAGCTGAAGTTTTAAATTTAATGTATTGAAAATTCGAGAACATCATATTAAGTGTTTTTATAAAGCAAAGATTATCTGTAATTCTGGCACTGTGTGCATGCAGTCACTAGCAGAAAGGATTGTTATGACACTTCATCATATTACTTTGAATGAGACCCACATATATACAGGTTGAAGAGTAAAATGAACTGCTTAATACGTAAAAATATTTCTCAACTGCTCATGCAAAATATCAACTCCACTATCGTGAAAAATATGCTAATTATCTGGTGCCTTCAGAATCATGAATGGGAACAGGAAGAGAAGAAACAAAGTGAGAGATCCAATGTTACCAGGAAACAGCAGTTTGTTATTAAACATATGCCATTTTATTTATTTTTTAATGTTTTGAGTTGGGGGTCTCACTCTTGCCTCCCAAGCTGGGGTGCAGTGGCACACTCACGGCCACCGCAGCCTCGACCTGCTGGACTTAGGTGATCCTTCTGCCTCAGCCTTCCAAGTAACATACATCATTTTAAAAATCGACCACATTTACGCCGAGAGGATTGAACAAGCGACACAGTTTGTGCTTTCCCTTGGAGAAGAGATTACACTACCCAGATCCTCCTTCCATTTGGAAGTAAAGTCTGCCTGACACTGTAGAGGTGTAACACACACTTTCAGGGGCTCAGATAGCTTTTGTATTGAGGACATTAAGCAAGAAATGTAGCAGTGGATTTCCTTGGGGCCCAGACACTGGATCCCGTGTGTTTTTGTGTAAGTGTGTGTGCGTTCGTGGTATGCAGGGCCCTTGAAGCATGGGCCCCGAGGCAATGGCCCCGCTTGCTGGGTCTAAGGGCAGTGGGGACAGTCATCCACGTGTTAACTGTCCGTGATCCTCAACAGTAAGCTTGGAGCAGTCACGACTGACCTAGGGGACCCGGTCCCAGAAATGACTGATTGGTGGAAAGGCAACTTGATCCAAGTTGCCCAACATGTTCTCTGTCAGGAATATGGATATATGACAGAGGGACTAGAAACCAAGTTAATGACAATGTTCTGGAAGGCAATTAACTTCCACCTTCGAGGCTCAGAGCTGTCCTGCACAATCTTGGATTCTGTCCTCCTGGTTGGGATTTCCAGTTCCTTCCTGAGATCCCATCAAGCTTCTCGGTATCCTGCTAATAATTTTGTTTTCTTTTGCTGGTACGGTCTCTGTTACTTGAGATCAAAAGAACTGTAGCTAACACATTGTGTAAGGAATTATCTGCATGCCCTCATTGTGAGGCTGGGTCGAGCATACACCAGCTCGACATCTGGAGAGGTGGCCACTTCACGAGGCCACACTGCGGTCTAATAATAGCCTGTCCATGCCACCCACACTCTGAGAGAAGTGGAGTCAGATGGACCTGAAATCATGTCCTGGCTCCACTGCTCACCCATGGTGTGTGGCCTGGAGCAGATTACTTAACCTCTCTGAGCCTCAGTTTCTCCCTGCAAAATGGCCCCATCCAGCAGAGGGGTCAGGTATCTGGGTACTGTCCATCTATAGAGTTATAGAACCTCTTTGCATGAATTAGAAAAAAAGGTGCTCCTCTGGGCAAAGGGCTTGGGAAGTGGACTGCAGGCTAGACTTGGGTCCCTCAGGCCTCAGCTGTGTGTGTGGTACAGCGCCCAGTCTGCAGATGGAGCGGCATGGCCCTGCATGCATGGGCCATCCGTGAGGACACAGAGCCGCTGTAAGCAGTCACAGTGGTTCCCTCTTCCTGTTCCTTCCCAAAGTCTCAGCCCAACCACACACCACACAGAAAACGAACTTGCAAGCTGTGTTTAAGGACAGGAGTAGTGAACCGATTATAGAGAGAAAAGCTGTGCGGATGTCTCTGACAGCTGGGCCAGGCTCCACGTCACGTGACCCGTCATCTGCCCAGGTGCTTCCTTGGGCCTTTGAGAGAAAATGAGGGGGGTGCTTGTGGATCCTTTCAACCCTTAGTTCCTCATCTGGCCAGCTTCGGGGGACACCTGTGTCCAGGCTGGTTCTGCTGGCTGCGGGAAAATCCAGATGTGAAGCCTGATCCGTCCCTCCTGAGATGGGGACTCTGACGGCCAAGGCAAGCGCATCCATCATCGCGGCAACAGCGGTCTGCCGCGGCTGTGCGCCCCTCGCGGGGCGGGGCTGTGTCCTCTCCCCGCTCTCGCCACGTTTTTCCCCAACCCGTGAGGCAGGCAGGATGGGCTCGCGATGCCATTTTACGGCTGAGGAAGCGGAGGCTCTGAGGACTGCCGCGACTGTCCACTTAGTCATAAGTCGCCGAAGCTGAGACTGGAACTTGGATTTGGTGACCCTTGGGCTCGGCTCCAAATCAGAAGGGTTGCAGGAGCCCTTCCCTTGTGCACAGGCCTCCCTGCTGCTTCCCTGCCCACTCCCCTCCAGGGAAACGCTCCCGCTGGAGTGGGATGGCAAGACCCCCAAGCCGGCCGCACTTGATCTTCAGCAGGTTCCTGCACTTGCAAGCCGTCCACTGTGGAGGGCTGCCTCCTTCCCCGTCCTCTGGCCCAGGAAGAGGGCCCTGGCGCCTCCTCAGGCCGGAGCTCTTATTCTCTGCAGGTGAAGTGCGTGAGTTTGGACAAGGCGGGCCAGAGAAGTTTGGATTCATGTTTAGGGGGAGGTGGGACGCCTCCCTGCTCCTGAGGGCCGAGATCCTTTCTCTGGCCCGGCTTTCCCAGAGCTCTGCTTGTGTAGATACTGGACAGGGGGCTCCTTTTTTAATGAAGTGGTCCTGTCTTGGGTTCCTGCTTGGTATGTGTCATAGGTGGGGTTCCCTGGGAAGGGACTGAGGGGGAGACTTGCCTGGGGGAGGTCATTAGTGAGCGCCCTGGGGACTCACACCTGCGGATGGGCTGGGAAAGGGGCAGGGGAGGGATGGCCTGGGCCAGGCAGTCTTCACAGAGCTTTGGCTGACCCAGAGGGGAGCCCTGGAAGGGCGTCCCCAGCCTTTGTATCTCAGCACCATGGCTTGATGCAATCCCCCTGAGGAAGGGACATGCCCCAGGTCGAAGGACTCTCCCCTGCCTGTGGGAGGAGGAAGATGGGAAAAGCCCACTGCAGAGACATCCCAGTGCCTGGGGAATGAGTTCCCAAAGCGGGGCCCCATGACATGCCCTCGAGCCCTCCTTCAAGGCGCACATCTCCTGAGGACCCCAGGGGAGGTAGGAGAATTCACAGAGCAGGCTTCCCCCATTGCTGGGTCCTCTGGCCACATGCCAACATGGGCCCTCAGAACGGTCTCCTAATTCCAGGCAGGGCAATCCAGCCTGCGGGCCCCTGGGCTTCGAGGGGCGTGGGGCGTTCAGAAAGACCTAGATGGCTGGCGGAAACTAGCATGAGAAGATTGTTGGAGGTAGGAAGGTCGGGGTGAGCGTGGTGAGCCCCGGGAACGAGAGAGCCCTGCCCGAGTGAGGCCTCCAGAGTCTGTGGCCCAGAGAGGGCATCCTGCAGGCAGGACAGCGGGCAGGCCTGCTGGGTGGGGGTCAGGACACCGTCCTGACTTCCCTCTCCTTTGGGGAGGTCTGGGTTGCCACTGCAGGATGGGGTCGGGCTCTAGGACCTTGGCCTCGGGGTGCAAAGTCAAGAGCGGCCAGGTGTGGGGGGGGCTCACTGGGCTTGGGTGAACTGGCCAGGCCGCGGGCGACCTCGGAGGGCGTGAGGGACCGACCACGGTGAGCAGGGCCAGCCCGTCCGATTCGGCACAGCTGGTTTCCTCTAGTGCAGGTTTTTCCACAGCGGAAAGAAGATACAGGATGGTGGGGAGTGGCTGACTGCCTTTGGGGGTCCCTCTGTGACCCACAGCGTTTTCCAGTTTATTGAGCCGGGGCGTGCTGTGCGCAGCTTCTCCTGCGCTGGCCGATGCGTGATGAGCAGGGAATCTGATCCAGATGCTGCCGAGGCCTTACCCTGGACTCACCCAGCACTTTGATGTCCTGAGGACGCGCAGCCTTTTTACAAGATGTTTTATGCTCTCTCTCCCCGCCACACTCCCCATCCAGCACTCACCGGCTACGTTTGAGGAACAGAAGTTGTGTTTCTCGGGGCCTAAATGGATGTAGAACTTGCAGGGCTCAGGTACTAACGTCGGAACCCATGGGTTCCCTTGACTCAAGCCTTGGCAGCCGCTTCTCTTCCAGCCTGGGACCCGGGGGCACAGTCCCGGGGGCCTGCCTGGCAGGCGGTGTGGGGTGGAGCTGGGGAATTCCGGCCTGGAGCTCTGGGCCTTTCTCCTGACCCCAGCGCAGGGGCTGGCCCTGGGCACAGGCCGAATGAAGAAGGGTGACAGAGCGGCCCAGCCCCTGACTCCACCGTCCGGTCTCTCTGCCATCAGCCGCTTCACCCAGGCCATTCGTTCTTTGGGGCCGAGGCATTTTCTCCCCACATCTCTAGCACGCTGCGAGTATTCATGATTTGGTCCGTCCTGAACACGTGCTTATGGGCTCCCTTTCCAGCTGGGAGACGGTCTCAGGCAACAGGACACGGGACGGTGCATTTTGGAGACTGAAAGCAAGCTTCTAGGACTCCCAGCTGGCCCTGGGATCCTGGGGTCTGGACTGGGCCTGGGGGTGGGGGTGGGGCAGGGTGGACTGGGGTGGACTGACTCAGGCTGCAGAAGAGGGAGACTCCAAAGAACAGAGATTGTGTTCTCAAGAGAAGACAAACCTCCCAAACAGGGTGTGTGTGTGTGTGTGTGTGTGTGTGTGTGTGTGTGTGTGTGTGTGTGCGCGCAGAGGGCAGTTTTCTGAAGGCAGTTTCTTGAGCTTCAAGTACAGACTGAAGTTGCTTCTCCAGTTGCTCAGCACTGCCAGCCCCGAGCAAGCACAGCTGGTGAACTTTTGCTGAAAGAAAGAAGCAGAGAAGGGGGAGAGGGAGGCTGAAACAGTTCATCCAGCCGTTCCTGCTAAAGCATGAGCTTCACTGCACTACGTCACAGGGGTGTCTTCTCCGGCAGGCCCAGGGGGAGGTCTCCACGTGTATGAGCCACGCCCTCTACTTGCTGAGCCCCTTGGGGGCTGCGTCCTGTCCCACGGAGGAAGGAGCCTGGAGCCGGAAGACTCCTGGCTGCAGGGGTATCGTGAGTGGGAGCCTCGATTTTAGTTTCAAGGTGGAGCCAGATGCCACTTCTGTCCGTGTGGAATAACGGACCCTTACTCAGAGCCGAGAGCTTCAGCAGGGGAGTGAGGCACAAGACAGCTTTAGCGTGGCCTCCCAGGACTGGGTCGCCTGGGCAAGTGACTTCGGAGCAGGAGCGAGCCAGGGGACGCCTCCTTACGGGTCCCGATGAGGCAGGACAGGCCCAAGGCAGCAGTGGGGCTGGCTGTGGTTCCGGCGGCCCAGGCCCCATCGGGAACTTGGGTGGCCCCGAGCAATTGGAGACCACGCTTGCCTGGAAACTGGGTTTCACCTTCTCTGGTCGGGGAAGCACACGGCCTTCAGGAGGGCTGAGCAGACACAGCCATGGCAGTGGGCTGGGCTGTGCAGCTTGGGAGAGAGTTAGTGAATTCGTGTCCTCTCTGTTTCTGGGGCCAACCGGGCGTGGTCCTGCCTTGCTTTCGATGGGAGAAGGTCTGGGCAGATCTGCCAGGCACAAGTGTTCCCCCCCACCCTGCTGGGGTTCTACAGTTATATTGCAAAAGACCTGTCAGAATAGTACATCATGCCCAGCAGAGCCCTGGAAGCTAAATTCAGCGTACTGTGTCACAACCAAGGCTGCACCAGCCAGCTCTGTAGGTGAGGCTTCAAGCAGTTCAGGGGACAGCTGGGCGCTTTGGGAAAGGGTTTCACGACCACAGAGCATTTGTTTGGGAGGGCCTGGGCCTCTGAGGAACCCTTCCACTGAGAGTTCTGCTCACCCACAGGGGTGTCATGAATGGTCCAACCAAGCGGCCTGGGTCTTGGAGGATTCTAACCTCAGTTCTGCCACACACCAGAAGTGGGACTTGGACAAGTCGCTCAGCCTTCTCCTTGTCAGATGTGAATAAGAATCCCCGGGTTGACCGTCTTCCAGGGCTGTGAAGAGAATCAAACGAGCTCCTAGATGAGGAAGCTAATTTGAAAGTTAAAAAGATCTTCCCTCAATTCCTCCGCCTGAGCTGACCCTGCAATCTCTGAAGGCCGCAGCAATCATTTCCCGTCTGGGGCCTGTTCTGTGGCCTTCCTGGGCCCCGCTGAAAACGCAAGTGACGTTGTGGCCAGGGATCAGAAAGAACCCGCCCCATTTCAGCCCAGAGCAGATAACAAGAGGGGAAAACGGACTCCCACAGCCCATAAATTCCTCCGCACGCCACCCCCCACTCAGGGTCATTTAACTTTCCATCAGCAGCGGCTAATGATGTGAGGGACACGACCCTGGTGGGACCCATTCCCGCCTCTTCCCGGGCAGCCTGGCTCGGAACAGGAGTAAGGGCCTTGGAGTCCTAGGGAAACTGCAGGCCTGTAAAATGACTAGACAATTCCTCGGCAGGAAGTGGATGCCGTCCCTGAGGGTGCAGGCTTTTCCCTCCTCGATTGTCCCGTGAAGACCCTGTCTTTACTGGGAGCCTGGGAGGAGGCTGACACCTGCTTGGTCTGGGCTCTTGGAGAGAGGCAGAGGCCCTGGTGTCTGAGTGGAGGCCAGCCCGTGAGCCTGTGTTGATTACTTCCTGCAGGCCCTCGTTTGACAAGTGTCTGTAGATCCCACGTTGAGGCGCGGGCACCAAGCTTTGTGCTAGATGGCATCGGCCCAGAAGGGCCAAAGTGCCTCGTCTGTCTAACCCCAGATTCACATGGCTCCCATGGCTGGCAATTTTGCCTCAGTTGAGATGTCTCCCCCAAGCTGCATTTGCCAACACCGAAGTTTTTTGCCAGTGTGTGTTGCTGTGTAACCCTGAGGGTCTAGACTGGCGTTAGATTTCCAGTCTTCCTTGCACCCAACCTGGGCTCTGCGTTCTGGAAGCTCCAGCTTGTAACTCTCTGCCTGGGACGTCAGTCATTTAGGATCTGCTCTGTCTCCCTCCCTGCTCAGACTTGGTTTTGCCGCTGTCCACACTCACTCCACATGTGATCCAAGGGTGCGTGCCAATTCTTTTAAGCCGAACACGGCAAATTTATGCTCCCTGTCAGTGATTGGTCTAGAGGTAGACCTGCGACACATCTCTGGCCAATCAGACATGAAGGAAACGTGTTGGGGAAAGAGGCTTTGGGGAAAGATTTCTCACTGATGAGGAGACGCACAGGAAGACGTTTCTCTCGATGGCGTTGTCTGTGTACGATGCTGGAACACACCGCCATCTTGAAGCCCTGAGGGCAGTGGGTCTGAGAACAAAGCCAAGAGGGGGCAGAGTTGAAACATGGATGGAGCCCGGGACCATGATGATGTCACTGAATTGCTGATTTGATCAACCCCGATGCAGCCCTTCCTCAAGTTTTCTTGTGTGACATTTTCCTTGATGCCAGCTGGGGTTGGACCTTCCTCTCCCTGTAGTAGAAGCACCCCCACGGATGCACTCCTGGTCTCCCCCTGCCAGCAGTCCTCTTCCTCCTCTCTGGGAGCCACAGAGATCAGAGGCAGGTAGCCACACACTCCATAAAAACACAATCAAGGCCAGGCTCGGTGACTCAGCTTGTCATCCCAGCACTTTGGGAGGCCGAGGCGAGTGATTGCCTGAGCCCGCGAGTCCCAGACCAGCCTGGGCAACTTGGCGAGACCTCGTCTCTACAATAAATAAAAAACTAACCGGGCGTGGTTGCGCGCGCCTGCAGTTCTGGCTACTTGGAAGACTGAGGCGGAAGGACTGCCGGAGCCTAGCAGGTAGAAGCTGGGGTGGCCATGAGTGTGCCACTGCACTCCAGCCTGGGTGACGGAATGAGACTCCGACCCAAAATAAATCAATAGATACAAAAATTAAGCTAAAGTCCCCAAGTGTGGTGGGGACATTGCCTGGGATTGCTCAAAAGCTGTGTGATGTGGTGGTGTGGCTGCTAGTGGGGCCTTCTCCAGAAGAGAAGGGGGCCTCAGGATCCCCCCACCTGGCACCCCACCCTCTTCTGTCCCCACCCAAGAGGAGGGCAGGGGGTTTTCCTCCTCATCCCCTGCCCGGGTGTGGAGGGCTCATCCTCCATAGCCTCCCCCTCCAAGGTCTTCTACCCTCCCGGGAGCCTTGTAGTTGTTGCCCGTCTTCCTGGGGGACAAGGACTCCCCCACCTCTGCTGGTGCAGGCCGGCTGCCTCTCTCCCTGTCTTTCAGCTGGAGGTTGGTTTCACCCAGGGCTTCCTCCGCTGGGGAACAAGCAAGGCTTGGGGCGCAGTGCAGGGGCCATGGCCTCAGGACAGCCTCGGGATGAGTAGAGCGCAGAGGCCGTCCTCGTGTCCCTAGCTCGAGACCCCTCATGGGGACCGGGGTGCGAGGCGGCAGCTCGGGAGCAAGGAAGAAGGCTGCTGTCTGGGGAGCGGTCAGCAATAGGGATAATTCCTGTACTGGGCCACCTCGGGGCTGGGAGTCTCATTCTTCCATGCTATGCTGTGTCCGGCATGTTCAGCAGGTGCTTAGGATGTGTGTCCAGCGGAACATCCGCTCGTTCATTCATTCATTCATTCAAAAAATACATTGCACTACCACGTGCTAAACAGGGGTAGTGTTGAGTGGGACGGGTGGGTCCCTGCTCTGTTGGGTCCCACACTCACGTCAGCAGAGATGGCCGTAAACCAGGAGCTGGCTAGCTAGTGAATGAACCCACCTACCAACTCGTTTTAGTTCTTTACGTGTGCTACAGAGGATGCCAGTCTCGGCATGCTGTGGGAGGGGGTGGGGAGGAAGTTGGGCAGCAGCTAGGGTGGGCAAGGCCGGCTGAGGGGGCCGACTGTAGAAACTACAGGACCGTCCACCCTGGTGACAGGGCAGCAAGCCTGAGGCCCTGGGGTGGCTCTGGAAGGACCCCGGCAGAGTTGAGGCCACAGGAAGCTGAGAGCCGGCCTCCCAGCGTCGGGGGCCGTGCTCACTCGGGGCCTGGAGAGGGAACAAAGGAGTTCCCCCAGTTCGGGACCTGAGTGTATGTCTGCATCTGCATTCAGGGACAAAAAGAACTGCTGCGGGAAGGAAATCTGGTCAGAGGGACACAGAACCAGGTCTTTGCAGCCATCTGCTCACATGTTACTGTGCTGAGTGATCTCTGGTGTCTAGGACCTGGGCCCCTTCCGGTCTTGATCCTGGAGGACTTGCTGCCCACCTCACTCTGAGTACGCCCTCCATGCAGCCCCTGCTAAAGGGAGAAAGATGGCAGAGGCCAGTCCTGGGACGGCACCTGTTCCGTGGGAGGTAGGACTGAGGGAGACCGGCCCGGGACTCTCAGCCCCTGCATGCTCCCCTCCTCCTTCTCAGCCCGTGCCCTGTCGTCCCGAGCCCCCTCTCCCAGGCCCTAGGCACCTGACCAGGCTCTCTTGACTGAGAGGTTCCCCTGGACCAGGTGTCCTAGGAATGGCCCAGCCCATTTGCTTCTGCTGTGGTTCTGTGTGGACTAACAATGGTGAGTTAAAGGACACCACTTAAGAAAAGAGTTAGGGACAAGGGGAAGGGGACACAGAGGAAAGGGCAGAGGGCCTGACTGGGGACACTTGGACACCTTTCCTTCCCTCTGGGCTCCGTCCACAGGCGGGCTGCAACACCGCCTTGCAGACTGGTGGGAGGACTGGCTGAGCCGGGTGGGAAGGGGGTCGGGGGCTTCCCGCTGCTGTCTCTTGTCGCGCAGAGCTGTGGTTGAGAGATGGACCACACAGCGCAAAGAGAGGCCTGTGAGGGGTCCCAGGGTGGTCAGTCAGCTGAGGGACTGCGGGCCATCCAGGGGGCCATCTCAGCCTCAGTTTTGTCACCTGTAAAATCAGAATGGTCGCAGATTTCTGATGGGATAGACAGAGGGCGAAAGTGAGGCGCGACCCCAGCCATTGCCTGGGACGGGTCTGGCACTCAGCGGCATGTCCGCCATCTTAAGTCCCCAAAGAGAACCATGGCAGGAAAGTGCATGAAACACCTCGTGGTGAGGCTTCAGGCAACACAACAGTCCTGGGGAGGCAATCTTGCTTGGTGGGGACCAGCTCAAAGCCTCTCCAGTTGCTCTGTAAATGTGACTACCCTCTTTCCACCCAGGAGGGACCCTTGGACCTCCCCTCCACAGGCCGGGGCTGCAGTTCCTGCTGCTTCTGCCACTGAGGCCTCTCCCAATGCTGCTCTCACATACACCCCCCGACACACACACACCCCCCACACATACCACACACAGGCACAGCACACACACCCACACGTACACCCATTCATGAGCTCTCTGGATCAGGCGGCATCTGTCACCAAGGAAAGGCAGGCCGGGTCCATCAGGGTTGGTCCCCCTGAAGGCCTAAACTGTCTGGGGTGTGCCTGAGTCTTTTGGGACCCAATTGAGAGGGTGGCCAGCCACCCGTGATGGTGTCCCCAGGATCCCTGGGCCCCCTCCTCCGGAGAGAGCAGTGCAGCAGGGCCCGAGAGAGGAAGGAAGCAAGGGCGTCCTGTGGACTTGCAGGTCTGTGGTGCATGACTGTCTATTGTGTGTATATAGGGGGTGGGGTGTCTGAGGTGTGCATCTTTGTGTGTGTGTGGGCAGTGGTATATCCATGACTTGTACCCGTGGTGGGTGTAGTCTAATTGCACATGTGTATATTATGTGTCTATGGTGTGTGTGTGTGTGTGTGTGTGTGTGTGTGTGTGTGTGTGGTGTGTCAGCGATACATGATGTGTGTGTGCCTATGATGTATGTGTGTATGATGTGTATGTGTCACGTGTATCTGTAATATGTGTGTACTATGATATTTGCATGGCGTGTGTGGTATGTGTGTATGTCTGTAGTATATATATGCTTGTGGTGTGTGTCTGTGATATTTGTGTTTATGGTGTATGTGTGTCTATGGGGGTATATGTGTTTGTGGTGTGTGGGGTATGTGTCTGTGGTGTGTGACGTGTATGTGTCTGTGGCATATGTGTTTGTGGCGGGCAGATGTGTCTGTGGTATGTGCAGATGGGTGTGTTGTGTGTGGATATGTGTGACGTGTGGTGTATATGAGTGTGGGGTGTGTGCTATGTGTGGATGTGTGTGGAGGGTGTGTGCAGTGCAAACACTTTGCGTGAGTGTTGGGCATGCATGTGCATATGTTTGGCAGGGCCCTGGTGGGGACAGGGGTGCGTGTCCTTGGCGAAGGGCCCCCGGCCAAGATGCAGCCCATGGAGCCCGCTGCTGGCTGGCTAGAGCCCCCCGCCCGGCCCGTGCTCTTCCCCTGCCCTTCCGAGTCTTCCTGCTCTGTTCCCTCGGCCGCCCCTCAGAAAGCTGCTCAAGCTTCCCTCTGGCCAGCCTGCCACACCCTCTGCCTCCTACTTGGCTTGGGGCTCCTCCTCGCCCTCCCAGGCTTCAAGGCGTGGGTGACATCTCTGTTTGGCCAACGCTCTGTCGCAGTCTCCACGTCAAAGGAGCAGTGTGGGCCTGTGCCAGCCAGAGGAGCTGGCTCGGCCTTCTCTCTCCGGGCGTGGCATGCTTGCCGTCCCTCTGCGCAGCTATGTGGTGGCCAGGGCCAGCATCCAGCCTTGTCCAGAGACCAGAAGGGAGACACGCATTCCCCGCTCTGCTGAGCACAGGGTTCATGGCCTCGGTCCCAGTGGGTGTATGGGAGGAAAGAGGCATCTACAGGGGGTGGGCTTTGGGGAAGGCGTGACCGTCTCTGGCGCACAGGAAGATGGTAGAGATGGCCCTTGTGTATGAAGGCATGTCTGTCCCCAGGCCCTGCTCACTGGGGCTGGGCTGGGGTCCTCTTACTTCTAGCTAAAAGTACCCTGACAGGCTCCATGAGGGACAGCCTCACCCTATGCCCTCCTTCATGCCCCGGACCCAGCGAACGGCCAAGTCCCCTGTGAGTGCGCCTCTGTCCTTGGTGCTCCTCGGTGCTCCTGTGCGGTCTCAGCCCTTCTGCGCGGCCGCCTAGGACGCCCAGGACACAAGATGCAGCCCGTGGCCCCAGGTCCTGGCCGTGTGGCTGTGGGCAGGTCACAGCGCTTCACGCCCTCCTCTCTGAGCTGGGAGAGCACATTCGTGGTCCAGGGCACGCGAGCATGGCAGATCACAAGTGCCACACGTGCCTGGCGCTATCCAGCCCGTCGTTGGATGACACACTCCAGCACTGTGGTGGGTTCCCCTCGAGTACGCCCGCCCCTGGCGCCCACAGGGTCGGGGGTGCCCAAGGCCCTAGGAACAGACAGTATCGCCAACGCCACCTGGTTCCCAGGCCTGATCCACCGCGGCTGAGGGGCCGCAAGGGCCTGCTGACCCACGTACCGGCTCACCACCAGGCAGCAGGAACCCGGAAGACCCTGGTCTCTAATCAGCAGAGTTGAGGTTGCTGAGCTCCGAGGAGCAGACCCAAGGGTCCTTCTCAAGCTCGCCTTGTTGTCTTTCTTTCCCTTTAAGGGCCTTCTTGTCCCTAGATCCAGAGGTCCCACCTCTCCTGCTCTTCCTTCTCTGTCGCTCTGCCCTTCTCTGGGGCCTAGCACTCTGCCCAGCCCTTGATGGTACCGTTCCCTGTCATGGCCTCATCTGCCCCTTCCCCTCCTCTGCCCTCCCCTCTTGCCTTCCTTCTCCCCCTGCCCCTCCTCTCCCCTCTGCCGTCCTCTCTTCTCCCTCTTCCTCCTCCCCCCTGCCCCTTCCTCACCTCCCGTGCCACCCTCTACGCATCCCTGCTGGAGGAGGTGACCCGGAGGAGGGCAGAGTGGGGAAGGAGGTACTTTTTTTTTTTTGAGTTGGAGGCTCACTCTGTCGCCCAGACTGGAGGGCAGTGGCCGCTCCTGGCCACCGCAGCCTCGACCCGCTGGGCTCCGGCGATCTTTCCGCCTCACCCTTCCAAGTAGCCGGGACTACAGGCGCGCGCTACCACGCCCGGCTAATTTTTTTTATTTATTGTAGAGATGAGGTCTGGCCAAGTTGCCCAGGCGGGTCTCGAACCCGCGGGCTCAGGCAATCCACTCACCTCAGGCTCCCAAAGCACAGGATGACAGGCTGAGCCACCGAGCCGGGCTGGGGGTGCTTTTTAAAACAACGGATCTTGGAGCCACTCGGAGCTTGGGTTGGAGGGGCCGGCTGGAAGGGGGCCCAGGCTGCAGCGGATTCCTCAGCCAGGTGGGAAGGTGCGGAGTCAGAGTGAACTCCAGGAGGTGGCTCCTGCAGTTAGAGTCCACAGCATGAGGCAGGGGAGGGGAAGCAGGAAGGCGAGAGTCAGGCCTGGCTCCCAGGTCTATGGAGGAGGAGCAGAGGCCTAGACAGGGAGAGAAGGGGCTCGCTTTGGGGCACTTCGGTGAGGTTCCGATGGGGCACCTGAAGGGGCAGGGGTTGGGGATCCCCGGAGACACAGGGCGGAAGACCAGACAGGGCAGGGCAGGCATGACCTCCAGCCCACAGTGCTGGCCACAGCATCCAATTAAGATCACGGGGCCAAGACCAGGACACTGAACAGCAGTGTGGACAACTACGGGGTCAACACTGGCATCAAAACAGAGATCGAAAGATTCCTGGAAACGAAGGAAAACAAAGAAACATTAAAAAAAAAAGACCACGGGAATGGGAGTGTGGGGCGAGGGGTTGGCCCTGGGGCATCCATGTGGAAAGGCTGACGGAGAAGAAACACACACACACACCCCCCGTGTACCAAAGTCCATCATCAAAGGTTTCCGTCCACACTCAGAACAAAGCCGGCCCCTCCCCAGTGGTCTCCAAGTCCCCATGATCTGCCCACGTACCCGCCCACCTCCAGCCTCAGGACCACCTTGCTGTTCTGTTTCCCTCCCAGGGCTTTTGCCCCGTCGTCCCGCCATCTGCAGCAGCGTCACCAGGCAGCCCTGGGGCTCACCCCCACGCTCTATTTGCATCTCTGGCTCAGGCCCTCTTCTCGGAGAGGACTTTCCTGAGCACGTTATTTAAAATATCGCTCCCGGCCCCGTGTTGTTTTCCCCGCGTTGCCTGAAGTCGCATGATCTAACCGTGTGTTTATCCGTTTGCTCTGTCTCCTCCATCAGAGCTCATCTCTCCAAGGGCAGGCTTCCAGTCTAGCTGCTGAATCATTCCTGTTTGGTGCCCAGCACGGGGTCAAACATATTTGCAGAGGGACCGAACGAGGGGACAAGGGCCTGGGAAGGTAGGTGGTGTTGCCGCATCTGCAGATGCCAAGGCAGGACTGGGTTTCCTAAGAAAGGGAGTGTCACACTGCCAAATCCATTTCAGATGGATGAAGGCTGTAAAAGGAAAAAACAAAGCTATAAAAGCATGATATCAAAAGAGAGGAGAATATTTTCACGATCTTGGAGGAGGGAAGGCCTTTCTCAGCAAGAGACGGAATCCAGAAGCTATAAAACAAAAGCCTGACAGATTTGACTACATAAAAATAAAAAGCTTCTGCATGGCCAAATACACGATAAACAAAGTTAAAAGGTCTCTGATGGACTGAGAGAAAATATTTAAAACATGTACACCAGACAGTAGATTAATAGCCTAGCATATAATGGGATTCCACGAGCCAATAAGTAAAAACACACATGACCCTGCTGGAAAAAAAAATGGGCAAAGAATGGGCGATTCATATAACAGAATAAGAAATACTCATGGCCGGTGGATGGCAGGAAAGATGCTTAACCTCCCCAGGCATCGGGAAATCAAAGTGAAGCAGCGAGAATTCATTGGGGACAAAACGCAAAGGAATGACATTGCCGTGTTGGCAAGGATGTGGGGTTGGGAGACCTTCTACACTGAGGCAGGGGTGCGGTCCCTGCAGAGGGTGGGGGGAAGCTGGGTGGGCTTAGTGATATTCAAAATGCACGCTCTTTGGAGCCCAGAAATTCCACTCTTAGGGGTCTGTCCTTGAAAAACGCCAGTGACATCCAATGCCTCCTGGTTTGTGCTAGCAAAGGAAGAAAGCAGAGCCATCCCATTGTCCAACAGCAAGGAGGTGGGTGCACAGGTATTATGCAGCCAAGGAAATGCTGCCTGCTGGCCCTGATAACTGCTCCAACTCCTTACGTGAAAATAACACCAGACTCAGAAATGCATGGGCGGCGTGTACTGTGTGAGCTTTTCATAATCTTGCACAAGCATTCCCTCCAGCGTGCGCGCGCGCACACACACACACACACACCCCTGCATACGTGACTGCACGTGGTCACAGGTGCTTCTGGAGTGAAATACACAACTATGGACAGTAGTTACCTCCGGGGAGTGGGATGGGGCTGGGGGAGTGACTTCCCATCTTTACTGTTTATTTCTTTATCGTAACATTTTAGCAACTACAATATATTAGTTGTACTTTTTTTCAGCACAGAAAAAGTAACAGCACTAAAGAAGAATGCAGCTGGGGTGTGTGGGCGGTCAGGTCCAGACGCCAGAGCCTGATCGAACTCCCAGGAGCCCTGGGGAGGTCGCAAGGCCAGGGCACGATGGGAGCTGGGCAGTAGAGCCCCTGCGGGGACTGGCTCTCTCTCAGGCTGACCACGGCGCTGTGGGCAACTTCCTATGCCCCACTCTTCTGATCTGTAGATAGATGAAACCCAAAGTCTCTCAGGCAGGGCGAGAGGTTCAGAGACAGGGTCAGCCCCACCAGGCACACTCCGAGCCTCTGCTGGTCAGGGGCCGGGAACCCCTGGCAAGGTGAGGTGGCTGAACTGCTGCTGCGGTGGTGGCGACTTTTTGGCTCAGCGGTCCTGAGTAGGGAAGCAGTTCCAGTGCATCGTCCTCCCACCCCTGGGGAATCCAGGTCCCCTCCCTTCTCACAGACCCAGGGTCAGTTCCGGACACATGGCTGCAGCGACGGGCGAGACCTCTGGGCAGATGGCGAGACGACGGGTGACTCCGTGTCTCCGCATTTCGGGGAAGAAGCCCAGCTGGAGACAGACCTTTGGATGGGACTCAGCCAAGCGCGGGCCACGGCACTGGGGAGGGGGTGTCTAGAGGCGCGGCAGCCCAGCCCAGAGCTCTGGACACCCCCACGCAGGGGGCTGCAGTCAAAACCCTGTAGCAATCATCCCTGCCGACTCCGAGCCCAGCCTGAAGAGTCAGGGCCTCAGGGAGGGCAGGGACGTGGCCGAGGCCACCCAGCTCACACCCTGCTCTGCCGGGCTCCCTAACCTGCCAAACCCCGCAGGTCACTCTCCTTGGTGTTTCTGTTTCCGACCTCACAGCCCACCTTTGTTTTCGATTCACCGCTCTCCTCCACAACGGCTCATTTGGCGATTGAAGACAGCCGCACTGTTTCATCTTTATTCCTGCCTTTGACCTTGGTCCTTGAGCTCAGAGGTCGATGGGCTGGAAGTTTGAAAACTCGGAATGAAACTGGAAACACCTGCGAGAGGCAGAGCCTGGGGAGGCTCAGCCCCGGGGAGCAGGCAGCCCAGTACCCACCGTGCGTGCCTTGTGCAGGTGCCCAGCAGGGGCGGGAGCACAGGTACCGCCCTGTCCACTCACGCAGCCCAGGATGGGCTCTGCGGCAGGGAAAGGAGGCGTGCTCACCTGGCTGCAGGAGCAGCAATGCTGCACTCACGGAGGTCTCTACAGCAAGCCTGTCACATACGGCCAGAGTGAGCCTGTGTTCTAGCTGGCACGCATGGCTCACCACCTTCGCTTATGTATAGAATTCCTACAGACGTCAGTCACCCCACTGGATCCACCTCCTTCTTTCATACATTTATCTATCCATTTGGTGATTCACGAGCGTTTTCTGTACTGGCCACTGAGGGAAACGTCAAGGCAGGTAATCCACAGTTCCCCACATTAGGGCCGGAATCCATGAACGGCCGTGAGAGGACACGTGACATGATAACGCTGTTATGACCGTCTCCTGCCCCACACAGGGTGGGCTGATCGTTGCCCTGATGGACTGACGCAGCAGCTCCGTGGTGCCGTGGACCCAGGCTCAGCTAATCACAGAAAACAGCTTTTGCCTCTCCGTCCAAGGTGGCCGCTCCACTTCCTGCCATCACTTCCACATTTCTGCCAGCAGGAGGTGAGGAGGGCAAGTGGAAGGAATTCCCTTTTTCTTTAAGGACATGGCCCAGAGCCGGGCTCGGTGGCTCAGCCTGTAAACCCGCGCCTTTGGGAGGCTGAGGTGAGTGGATTGCCTAAGACCTCATCTCTACAAGAAATCAAAAATTAGCCGGGCGTGGTAGCACACGCCTGTAATTCCGGCTACTCGGAAGGCTGAGGCAGACGGATCGCCGGAGCCCGGCAGGTGGAGGCTGCGGTGGCCGGGAGCGGCCACTGCACTCCAGTCTGGGCGACAGAGTGAGGCTCCAACTAAAAAAAAAACAAAAAAAGGACATGGCCCAGAAAGCAGTCCCGTTGCATCTGTTCCCATCTGACCAGCCGGAATTTAGTGGAAGGGCCACACCTTGTTGCCCAGGAGGCTGGAAAAGTGATCTTTAGCTGGGTGGTCACGTGCCCAGCCTAAACTCAGAGGGTCATTTACTAAAGCAAGAAGGGGAGAATGGAGGGGTAGAGGGTCCTGCCAGAGTGGGTCTGGAAGGAGGAAATGGTGGGAGAAGCAGAAAGGGGTGTGAGCTTGAATAGATGGAAGCTACCCCGGGATTCAGGGGTGCACAGTCACAGTCTCTCGGGTAGGATGGAAGCCCCCGAGCCCTCTGAGAACACAATATGCTGGCCTGTATTCTAACCAGACACACGGACAGAGGGCACAGAGGGGTGGGCGGGGCTCACAGTCCCAGCACAGAAGCTGCACAGTATTGATAGCAAATCTGAACAAGCAATCGGCATCCACAAAATTGAGAGTTTCCCTTAAAATATCAGCAACTCAGGTAAGACTGGTCTGACTCTCCTCGGGGCGAGAGTTGGCGGCCCTGGGCAGTGCTGCGGGCACCAGCTTACCAACCCCAGCCCTCCCTGCTTCCCTCCTGGCCTCATCTGCCCGTGGAGAGGGGAGTGGGCCACCTTTTCCACACCACCGTGACCCCACTGTGTCACCCAGGATCACACAGAGAAAATCCATCCCTGGGGGACAAACGTCAGCTCATTCCCATGCACTCCATGCCGGGCCTTGTGCCCACGAGACAAACGTCAGCAGAAAAGGCAGCGATCCCGTAAGCGAGGAGAAAGAAACGTCTCTCCCTTGAAGAAGCCATCCAGAGGGAGGCAAGCCAAAACGGGCACGGCGGGACCCACATCACACCCTCTTCTGGACGTAGCCCAGGCCTCATGATCCAAAACGGACCTTGGCACCAGCCGTGCTCTCTACCTTCCAAGCAAGAGGCACGAGGCAGGGACAAAGCAGTGGGCACAGGTGCCTACTCCCTCTAAGGAAATTTCCAGAAGCTCCATGGAGCACACAGGCTTACATCCACTGGTCAATCTCACGGCCACACCATGCTGCTAGGGAGACGGGAATAGTCTTTACTCGGGGGAAGGCGGGGCCGGGGGTGGGCTGTGCCCAGCAAAACCCCAGACCTGTGCTACTGAAGCAGCCAGGAGAAGGGGTATGGCCAGACTCACTGCAGCCTCACTGCAGGGCTGTCTCAGACACTCTAAACTGCGGGCCCATAAAACACATACCCATGGTACAGAGGAGAAATTGTAGCCTAGAAGGATTCTGTCATCTGTAAGTCCTCAGCCCGAGTGGCCGGGATTCCATTTCACACTTGGGTTTGTCCCCAGCGCAGAAGCCCACTCATGACGTCTGTGCCTCCGTCCCCGTCCCCACTCCCACCCAGCACAGTGCCGATTCCAGAGAAGTCCAGACACACAACCATCACCGTGAACCCGTGAGGCTTCTTGGCATTTTTCTTTGGGTTCGGCAGCCGGTCTGGGGTGTGACTTATGTGTTTATTTCTATCATTACTTTTTGAAAGGTGTGACTTACCCAAGCTGTGGAATGAGTCAGCGGTCCCCCCCCTTTCTGGCATGAAGGACTGGTTTCAGGGAAGACCATTTTTCCATGAACCGGGGGTAGGGGAGTTGGGGGAGACATCAGGCATTCGATTCTCATAAGGCGCCTGCAGCCTAGACCCCTCGCACGTGCAGCCCACAGTAGGGTTCATGCTCCTACGGGAATCGAATGTCTCTGCTGATCTCACAGGAGACGGAGTGCCACTCACGGGCCACAGACCGGTACCAGCCTGGGGCCCGGGGGTTGGGGACCTCTGGAATAAGTAGCCGAGGGTATCCCTAGGGGACACGGAGGCCTGCCCTGGAAAACCCCAGCCCGTGGGGAATGCAGCTGGTGTGGCTGGTTGGAGGAAGAGACAAGGCGTGAAGGGGTCTCCCCTGGGGCTGGAAGAGCTGCCCCAGAAGCCGAGAAAGCCCCACAAGACCCAAACAGTCTGGTTCCATCCAGCAACCGGTTACTTATTAGCTCGATTGTTTTCCACATCACCCTTGGCCTGAACTCAAATGCGGCTTTATTTTGCAAGCGGCCTGTGTGCTGGAGACACATCTGGGGCTGATAATGCAGCAGCCTGGGGTATTTTGGTTCTTCCTTATTTAAAGGGAAGAGCCTGCGGCCACCCGGCCCCACCTCACCCTCCAGATTGGAAACTCTGTGACTCTCACGACGGGGTTTCAGCCGGACACCTCGAGCCAGATTTCCGAGCTGGGAGGAACACAGGGCCAAACACATGCTCTGGACAGCTGGGTATGATGTTTTGTCCTGTCCCTGAAAAACAAGGCTTGAACTGAGCAAGGACTTGCTTTCAGGTCAAATATTCGTTGGCACAGGCGTGTGTCCTGTTGGTGAGGAAACATGTTTTTTTGGTTTTAAAATTAGATTTCCCTGGAAAGAACAATAGCAAGAATCAAAGGAGACAAGTGTTTGGTGGGGCCGCAAGAAGGACTTTTTTGGTGAGCGCCAGGCTGCTGGCGGCGCCTGCCTCCCTGGCTTGTGCCACGGACGGGGTTCACAGTTTGTCGCGAGCAGAGAAGTGGCCACCTGGGTCCCTCGGGGGCCCTGGTGCCAGGCATTCTGGGAGCAGCCCTGGAGACCACGTCTCACCGCTCTGGTCAACCTCTGCCTGTTGATGGCGCGGGCTGAGGGTGCCCTGAGGGCCTGGGATCCCCGGGCTGATCCTGGAGAGCTGAGACCGCTCCCTCTCACCCCACAACCCCTCACCCGCCGCACTCTGGTTGCTGCCCTGGTGAGGGCCGGTACCTCCGCACCACCCCGCCGCTCTGGCCACAGCTGGGGAGACCAGCCTCAGAGCTCCGACCCAGGGCAGCTGTCAGTAGCCTGGCTCGAAGGCGTGGCCCGGAGCCCAGGGTGTGTCCGGCCAAACAGATGCTGTCCCTGGGGGCCTCTGGGAGCAAAACACACAGAGAAGGATCCAGACAGAGAGACTCGCTGACAGCAGGGGCCAGGGAGCGGCCGCGGGAGCCACGGAGGGGGAGCACCGGCCCCGAAGCGCAGAGAGTGGACTGGGCGGAGGGCGGGAGCAGGAGGAGCGGGGGCCTGAGACCTGGCAGCCGAGGCCGGGCCGGGGACAGCCAGAACTGTGGCTGGGCCTCCCAGCTGCTCCCAGGTGGCCAGAGACACTGCCCCCTGGAGGACGGGTCCTGCAGCTGCTTGCTTGCCTAGATTGAACCCCAGAGCCACCTGCCCACGCGTGCTTGAGGGGACATTTCTGGGACTTGGGCTCTAAGGAAGGGGAGAGATGAAAGCAGGCAGAGCGTACACAAAGACAGCTCCTTGCTTTTAGAGTTGTAGCCTCTCCGCACCTCTTCCAGGAAGCCCTCCCCGGCTGCCTCCCTGCTTACAGTCCTCCACCATCTCATGGGGTGTCCAAGGAGCTGGTCCCTGAGGTTTCCCAGGCTCCTGCCATGGCCGAACTCTTCTGCTTCACGTTCCACCTTCAACTCCAGCCTCAAGCTCCCCAAATCAGGGCCGGTGTCTGGGCATCCCCACGGCACTGAGCACAGGCCCGGGGCAAGGCTGAGGCCCCGTATTCACTAGTGGGCAGCTGGAGCGTTCACCTGCACGGCTCAGGGTGGGGGTTCTCTCTGCAGACCAACCCAACAAGGAACACCAGCCCTAACGGCCTCTGCAGAGGGAGATGAGGCCTCTCTGTGGCCTTTACTCTTGGCAGGGCTGAGGCAGAGTGTCATGGCCTTGGGGTCAAGCAGGCGGCGGGCCCAGAGAGCCAAGTGCACTGGCCAGGCTCAGGGAAAGGTGGGAAGTCTCTCTCGCTCCGTTCAGTGTGGGCTTTCTGTGGCTGTCCATTGGCCATCAGCTCGGACACCCTTGGGCTCACCTTCCTCAGGGAGGGCCACCTGGACAGACCCGTGGGGTGTGAAGAGTCACCACCGCACCCCTGCCCCACCATTTGTGTGCTGCCGGGCTCCTCACCCAGGCTTGCCTTGGGCTGGGAGCTCCCCGAGGGTGGGCAGGGCCTGAGGCCTGGTTCTGGTGTTCCCAGCAGTCAGCACCAGGCCCGGGTGGAGTTGATAAGAATCGCTGAGTGAAAGACAGGACAGGAGGCTGATCTGGGTTGGTGGGAGCATAGCAGAGCGGGACGCCTAGCTGGGGCTCAGGGGACATGGGTGGGAGGGCCTTGGTGTGTGCCCCCAGGAGGGGCGGGCTCCAGGTTCGCGGCCTGAGATCAACTGTGGAGTTTTCACATGCCTATCCTAGGCGGGACTCGAGCAGACCAAAGGCAAAGCTGCCCCTTCTCCTCATCCCCCCCCCACATGCACGTGAGTGCACACACAAAGATACACGTGTGCACATGTGTGTATACTCACACTGTCTGCAACAGTCAGTTGGGCTGAGAGGAAGGAACCTTCCTGTAGGTGAGAGGAGCTTGTGCACAATGCGTCAAGTAGTGAGGGCAGAGAGGACGGCTCTGAAGGCTTCCAAGAACATCACTGTGGCCAGACAGCAAGGGGGCACACAGATTGGGAAGGCCAGCGTTCTTATTCCCATTTGCCACATTGTCGGCCACTGGTGGATATCCAAAAACTTGTCAGTAATTCTCAAAACAGGCCCATATGGTGAGTGTTACTTCCCTTTCACAGATGAGCAAACTGAGATCCAGAGAAGTGAAGAATCTTGCCTACGTTTAGATGCTGGGAAGTGTGGAAGCAGAGATTTGAACCCAGGTCTCTTGGGTTCCAAAGTCCAGCTCTTTCCACACATCCCTCTGCCCTCTCTGGCAGAACGGCCTTAAGTAGGACGCAGAGATGGGGCTGGGCACATGGACCTCCGGGCCGTGGACCCTCCCGACTGGCTGTGGAACAACGACCAGCCCAGCTGACTCACTCGTGTCAACCCCCATCGGGCCAAAGGGACTCCCCCACGGCCCCACAGTCCTCCTCAGGCCAACCCCATGATGGAAGGTCAAAATCCTTTTGCTGTCATCTTAGTCTAGGGGAAAGGAATGAAAAATGAAAAGGAATTACAAAACCCCAGCAGCAAGTTTAGGGGCTGCTTGGATGCCCTCAGCCAGAAGGAGCTGACTCCAGGGGGTGCCCGCTGCTGAGTCCATCAGCAGATGGCCAGACACTATCCCCATGCCTGTCATGGAGGATGCCACAGATCCTTCGGTGCCAGCGGACTCGCTGTGGAGAGACCTAGGTGTGGCGTGAGCTCTGTGATGGTCTGTGCCTCCCTGGTCCTCATCAGACCAGGATGGCCGCACCTGCTCCAGGCACGCTGCTGTCAGGGCAGGGTTCCCGCCTCCAGCACGTGGCTGTGCACTCCTGGTCCAGCCGCCCTCCCGCTCCCCACCCAGGTCCGTTTCCCTGTGCTGTCCCTCTCCCCCCTGGGAGGCACAGAAATTGAGCCCTGGTCTCCCTGAAACGATCATTGGTTCGGTTCCACCAGCTCAAAACTGCAGTCTACAAGGGGCCCTGCTTTGCCCGAGGCCTGTGGCAGGCCCATGGGGTGGGCACAGGGGATCCTGCTCAGGAGAGAGTGCAGGACCAACTCAACAAGCGCTCACCGTGCCTACCACTGGGCTCAGCACTGGCCGGCTCTGGGAGGCAGGGAGCAGGGAGGAGACGCAAGAGCTGAGAGCCTAACAGACATAGAGCTGCGACAGGGGTGGGTCAACGGCGAGGTCCAGAGGGGCTGGACAGGTGAAGGTGCGTGAGTAAGGGGGCCGGTGAGACTGCCTGGAGAGGACAGGGCTTGCCTGGGGAGGGCACGGCCTGGGGAGGGCTGGCAAGCTTGGCTCCCATCTGAAGGAGCGGGGCTGTTCAGTAACAGCTGCCCGACATCTGGCGGGAGTTGGCACCTAGGGTGGCCAGGTCTGCTCATTCATCTGGAGAGGCCAGAAAAGAAATGCAGGTTATGTGTGCATATAATGAGTGCATGAGAGGGAGTGTGTGTTTGTGTTTGTGTGTGAGAGAGAGAGAGAGAGAGAGAGAGAGAGAGATCTGCTTTTTCAAATATTGACTGGAGGCTAAGTAAGCTTTGCTTCCGAGTCCCTGGGCCACCCGGGCACCCTCTGCCGAAGAGACACCCAGGGAGCAAATGATGTGATTCAGAAAGCAATGACTGGACTGAACGGAAGTATCTGGAGCCCAGGTTTATGACCGGCAGGACCTATTCGCTGCACCTGAAATTGGTATCCCTCTAATCCCTGCAAGAAGTCTCTGAGATAGATGTCGTGACTTTCATCTTTCTTCTTCTTCTTTTTGTTTTTGAGACAGGGTCTTGCCGCCTTGCCCAGGTTGGTCTCCAACTCTTGACTTCAAGCGATCCTCCTGCCCTGAAGGACTGGGATTACAGGCATGAGCCACCACCCCTGGCCCATGACTTTCCTCTTTCTATGTCTTTGTTTTTGTTTTGTTTTTTTTGAGTTGGAGTCTCACTCTGTCGCCCAGACTGGAGTGCAGTGGCCGCTCTCGGCCACCACAGCCTCATCCTGCTGGGCTTCGGCGGTCCTTCCACCTCTACCTTTCAAGTCACCGGAACTACAGGCGCACGATACCACGCCCAGACTCATTTTATTTTATTTTATTTCTTTTATTGTAGAGATGAGGTCTTGCCAAGTTGCCCAGGTGGGTCTCAAACCCGCAGGCTCAGGCAATCCACTCGCCACAGCCTCCCACAGTGCTGGGATGACAGGCTGAGCCACTGAGCTCGGCCCCTTTTCCTATGTCTGAAAAGGCTGTGGCTCAGAGAGGTTGGGTCCTTGCACAAGGTCACACAGCTCAGGAGCAGCCCCGAGAGACCATGCTGAGCCTTAGACATGATGGAGATGCAAGCCTCCTCAAGGACGAAAGTGAGACTCAAAGCAGGACAGTGACTTGTCCAAGTTACCCAAGAGCGAAGTCCAGGTGGGCCCAGCTCCAGGTTGTGGCCTGCCAGGCTCATCTCCTGTTATCAGTTGCTTTTTCCCCTGTCACCCTGGAGGTTTCCTACACAATCCATGTCTGTAGAGGGAGCTGCGTCTCCCCGGCAGGGCTTGCTGGGGAGCAGAACCGACATGTGTGTGTGGGTCCCCTTTGCATAGCAAAGCTTTCCACAAAGCACATCACCTGCCAACACGTCTTCTTGCGAAGCCTGAGCCCTGGTCTTCCCAACGTCCACAGCCCAGCCCACCTGCACTACATTTCTGGCCACTCGTGGAGACCCAAGCCAGGGGACGCTTCCTGAGCTCATGGCTTCTGCGGGTAATGAATGACACATGCATCCTGAATGTGGGCTGATGCACAGCTGTCGGGGTAGATCCTTGCCTCTAGGCAGGGAGCCGGCCTCAGTGGCCTCAGATAACCCTTCCAGCTGGGGACAGTGGCGACCGGGAGACCTCAGAGCCACTGCTGTGCACCCAAAAAAGGAAAGGGATCTTGAAGTCCCGGGCAGGGTGGGAGGCCTGCTGTGGGCCTTTTCTTTCACGTAAAGTGGGTGCCAGTGCCCCCATTCTTTTGTCGTGTTTACTGAGCCCCACCTGTAAGGCAGGTTACCTGCAGCTTCTGCTTACCTAACCTCCTCACCCAGCCCCCTTCCTCTCTCCCTGCCAATCACACCTGCTCTGGATCAGCTGCAGGGAACTCGGAAAACTCACGCCCACTAAGGTACACATCCCCTACAGTGGCTTACAGGATACCCTTCCAGGGTTATTTGCATTTCAAGAACTCTATGGTTGCGCTACCCATAGGAGGAGCATCTCGGGCATTCGCGACCATGGATTCTGGGATATCCTTAAGTTCTACCTGCTCTTTTGGAGTGCCTGTCCTGATTGTGCTCCTTGTCAAAGTACATATTATTTATTCCTGTTCATAGATCCCCAGTTTCCAAAGCTTTTTGAATCTTTTTTTTTTTAAACCCACCCTACCTTAAAAGCAACTCTGGATAAACTCTGGTCTGGCTTTCATTTTTAGGGCCCTGGCATGCCCTCGCTGCCATTAATAGGGCTTTGGATGGGCAGAGTCCTGGCAAAGAGACAGCCTCCACCTGGTGGGGGCAGCTAGCTACGGAAAGAACCTCCTTCATCTTGTAGCTGTGTCAGGAGGAGGGTGACCAGGAGGCCCCATTTCTGGGCCAAAGAGAACTGCCACTGTCTGTGGACACATAAGCCCATGTGCAGAGGACTTGGACCACATGTCAAGCAAACCATGTTTATTTGGTCCCAGGTCAGCCCAGAAAAGCTCTTGGAACCCGAGATCCGCTTGAAGCTTAGACCATTTGTTCCAGTTTTACAGTACGTTGCTCATTCATCATTCACTCACGGATTTAATCGGCAAATACTTACCGAGTGCCTACCAGTTGCAGGGCTAGACTCATTAGGCCTGGGGTCGAGTTCCCGCAATGTGGGCCAGAAGGACATGGCTCAGCAAAGCAGAGGCTGAGTTCTCTCTTGTCAAAGGCCCAGCGGGCGTGTGGCTCGGGCCCCTCCACCTTGTCAGTCTGCATTTCTGGGGTCTCTTGTCTACACGGCCCAGAGTGGGACCCCCACCTGGGGGGAGGAGATGGAGGAAGGGCGTGCCAGGAGCTGTGCACATCACGCCCGCTCGGACGCCATTGGCCAGAGCTTGTTCACACAGCCACACCCAGCTGCAGAGACTGGGAGATGAGGTCTTTGTTTTGGGGGAACATAGATCAAGCTAGGAATCAGGAGAGCTCCGTGGACAATTCACAACTGCAAAGATGTGGAATCAACCTAAAAAGCCCACCGACTGATCGGTGGAGGATGAAAATACAGCATACATATACCATGGCACACATTCAGCTATCAGACATAATGAAATCATGCCTTTTGCAGCAACTTGGATGGAAGTGAAGACTATCATCCTAGGTGAACTGACACGGGAACGGAAAGCCAAACACCGTATGTCCTCGCTGATACATGGGCGCTAAACTCAGGATTTGCAAAGGCGTGGAGGACGGTGTAACGGGCATTGGAGACTCAGAACAGAAAGGGGGAAAGGGTGGAGAGACAAAACAAAAACCGCCTGTCAGGTACAACGCGGGCAGGTGGTGGATACGCTTAAAGCCCAGACTTCTTTGCCGCTGTGCAGTGCAACCATGCAACCCAAAACGCTCTGTAGCCCCTAAAGCTATGGAAATTAAAAAAATCAGAAATTTTAAAAAAGGAAGAAGACTCAGGAGGTCTCTCACTGGGAGAGAGGAGGAAAGGACGGATATGGAGCACCACTGGCTGGCTCTGGCAAAATTGGTGAGGAAGCTAGACGTGCTCCCGCCCGGTGGAACTCACAGTCCAGATGGGGAGGCTGACACAGTCTTAAACAGCAAGTAAAATGACAGCCCTTAGAGGAATGCCTCCTTCTGTGACGAGGGGTCTAGGAAAGCGCAGGGTGCGCTGAGAGCAGGGAGTCAAGGCAGGCTTCTCGGAGGAAGGAGCCTAAGAGCAGAGAACTGCAGGATGGCGGCCTGGAGGAAGTGGCAGGGGGCGGAGTGGCTGAGGGAGCAGTGTTCGGACCTTGCGGCAGGAAGGGAGACGGCTCTTAGGGACTAAGAAGGGGCTGGTACGGCAGGAGTGCACAGGCAATAAGAGATGATGAGAGGCAGGTGCTGAAACAGGCAGGGCTGTATCTGGCCTGGGCATCTGGAGACCCGCTCTCCCAGTCAGGACAACGGAAGCCCGCCAACACGGAGGGCTTGACGGAGGGGGTGACACAGCTGCACACTTTGTTGTAGCTTTCTCCACTCTAGTCCCTGTTTTCTCTGGAAACAGGGATGCCGGGAGCTCAGCAAAGGTCACAAGGGTGCAGTGGGGGAAGTGACCCCACTGGCACTGGAGGCAGAAACGTGGACAGAGAGCTTTGCTGGCCCTACCACATGCTAGGCACCAGGTGCCAAATTAGAACCACAGGACAGAGGGAGCATCGGGTCCTGGGACTGGAGATGGGGAGAGACTAGCCCAAGTCGCCCAGCAGGGTGATGACAGCATTGGAAGCAGGACTGGTTCTTCCTGCCTCCCTGGTGGTGGGTGGTTGGACTGGGGTCACTGGCTTGAACTGGTATTCCCTGGCCCCTGGGAGCTACCTATCTGAAGCAGCTCCAGAAACGTAAATTTGCTAATTAATTTATAATTCCAGCCCTAAGCCATAAAATCAAACCACATACTGAGCTGCCCACACTTGCCTGACAGCTGGCCTGTCTGATCCTGGCTGTCTGCTCACAAATTGGTATTAGTGGCACCAAGAGCAGATTAACATGGTGACCAGGCACCCAGAAACCCAATGCCACCAGCTGAGATCGCTAAAGCCGCCAGTCTCCCCAGCTGCTCGGCTGTCCACGCACCCACGTCTCCCCAGGCGTGGGATGCAGAGCGGTCCTGGGCCCACCAAGGGGTGAGGCCTCCCTCGGCCACCAAGCGCTGCCACTGGCCCAGGATAAGAGACGGGAGAGGGAAGCCGGGAAGCCTGGCCAGCGTTAGCACAGAGCTTGAGAGCCAGCGGGCCTGTGGGCGTTCATTCCCTGAACCAAAGCCCACGCCGTGCAGCCAGAGAACTGAGGTCAGAGAGGGAAGCACATGGGAGAGTCACACAGCTCAGGACTGTAGCTCTGATCCCTCCTTGCCACCTACTGCTTGACTCGTTTCTTTTCGTGGAGGGTGCCACCTTCCTGTCACCTCTGCTCATCCGCACCTTTCCCCTGCGGGTGTGTTCCCCTCACCAGCAACCATCTCTTGAGCACCCAGCAGGTGCCACACCTGTGCTAGGTAGGCCCTGGGACGCAGAAAGCAAACGTTTTGTGGAAAGGACTCGAAACGCAAACGGAGCCGTTCTCTGGGGTCAGTACGATACACATCAGTGAACAAAGGAAGGCGGGGCAGGAAAGACATCTCAGCAGGGAGAAGCCGCGATGTGAGTTGTTCGCCACAGGAGAACAGTGTCACAGTGCACAGTGACCAGCATTTTTGACTTTTCCCGATTGTATGATGATTGTACAAGATTGTCACACCTAGTTCTGTGCCCTCCCTGTGCCCCTGCCACCCCATCACATCTGGGCAGTCTACCTGAGGCTACTTTCCTCTTAGCCTCAGTGCCCCTGGGTCATCCAGATCTTCAATTCTGGGCTCTGTGCCAGGCCTCAGAGACTGACAGCCTTCCGTCAGCCTCTCTGGTTTTGGACCTTGGCTCCCTGGACGGTTTTTGACTTTGTCTGCCGCCTGGGCTTGGGGTCCACTTGGTAGTGGGGATAGACTGGGGTGGGTGTGCAGCTCATGGGAGCGTGTCCACGATGTGGCCTGCACCTGGCCATGGCCGATTAGCCCAGAGCGAGGCCACTGGAACCAGGCCTAGCCCAACAGAAACCTCTATAACTCCCAATGCCCAGGCTGACCTCCAGACCAGGAGAAGCCTGTGACACCGTGTGCCCCAGCGCCCGTCCCCGCTCTGCCCCTTTCATTCCCTCTGTACTCTGGCACACCAGCCTCACCGGCCGCCCTTCTGCCGGTGATTGCCTCTGCCTGAAGGCTCCCTCGCTTCTGTCAGGCATGGCCTCCTCAGGAAGGCTAGCCCCTGTCGCCCTGCCTGTTCTTCCTGGAGGTACGCTCACTGCGGTCTCCCACCAGGGCTGGAATCTCCTGTTTTGCTCACCCTGGAGCCCCCAGAGCTTTCAAGAGTGCAGCCACATAGTAGGTACTCGACGTCCTTCCCAAACACAAGGAGGATGAGTAAGGATTGTGACTGTAGCCAGGGGAACAGAACTTTGCCCGTGGAGGCCATTTCCCTGGTAGAAGGCAGCTGCCCGGGGAACAAAGAGGGCCTGGGACTTACACCTGAGGGCGGAGTGCCGAGTCGGGGCCAGGTGAGGGTCTTCACCTCTTGGCCTCTGTTTCTTCAGCTGTTTGGCGGGAACGGTGGGACCCGCCTCTTAATGTGATTTTGAGGATTAACGCAGGAATGGAAGTAAGGCTTTGGGCTTCGGCCAAGGTTCGGGAGCCTAACTATGGATAACCAGCGTGTAAGCTTCAACGTGAAGCCCTCCGAGTCCGCACTATTCTCTGATTGCCTGGCTTACGTAACAACGGAACTCCTGTTCCCACCAGCCCAGAGAGGGGCGGCCGGCGGCCGAAGGCGCACAGCCTCAGGGCGACAGGGCCAGGGGTACCCGCGGAGGGTGTCGGGGCGGCTTTGTGGGCCGCCCGATGTCCATTTCCCCGGATAAACACGTGGCGGGGGCCGCGGCACAGCCAGGCCTGGACTCCCCGCCCCGCGTGGGGCCCGCGATGGAGACCATCACTCCTGTTTTGCATGTTCATTCGCCCCAAGGCCACCCGTCCGGGAGCAACCAAGAGGCCCTCGGGCGCCGGGCGCGGGGCTGCGGGCTGGGGCGGGCTGGGCGCGGGGGGCGCGGGGGGGTGCCGGGGACGGGGCTCCCACCCCGCAGACAGACCCGCGGCCTCCTTTCCGCCGTGCCCCAAGCCGCTTGGGCCGGCTGATGGCGCGCCCGTCCCAGGGCCGGTCACTGGCCCGCGAGGTGGGCCGTAGCCTGGTCCTCTCTTTTCGGGCGCGGCTGAGCGACTCGGGGGCCAGCAGGCGAATCTGCCTCCGCCCTGGCCGCGGCCATGCCCCTCCCCTCGGCCCGCTGCACTGCCCTGTCCCTCGGCCTCTGCAAGCGGATCCCAGAGCTCCCCTAGGAGAGCTGAAGGACGAGGGGGCCGCCAGCCAGCCCACCAGCGAGGCAGGGGGGCAGTGTGGCTTGTCCAGGACCCCCCAGCTGCTCCCACAGAGCCCGGCCTGCAGACCTGTGCCATCAGGCTGTCTCCCTAGGTCCCTACAGGGGGTGGGAAGTTGAGGCAGGCTTCCCCAGAGCCGTTCCTCCCAGCGCACCCCTGCTTGTCGCTTTCCCCGGGAGATCCACCGTGGACACCCCCACCCCTCTGCTGGGACCGGAAACCAGCACGCACCCCTGGACTCACTTCCCTGGCACCTGTGACCCGCAACCGCGGCCTCTGGCATTTCCATGAGTCCTGTGGGTTCCCAAACACCCAATGACTTATCTCCAGGTGAGCTGCCTCTGCCTCCTCTCGCCAGCACCAGTGCCCCAACTCTCTGCCGGTGGCGGCCACGCTGGCCCTGTGGTTTCCAACCAGTGCCACAGGCAGCCTTTCAGAGGGCAAACCTGGTCCAGTCAGTATTGCCTGGCTCCATGCTCCGCCCCAGCCCTTCCAAGGTTCCCTGTCCCAGTCAGAAATGGACAGCCTTTCCATGCCCTCAAAGGCGGCCAGCGCCCCCTGGGGACCTGCCTCCTTGCTCTCCCTGGGCCTCTGCCGGCATATATTACAGACTGCTTTTAGGGGGAAACCTGAAGGATGAGCAGGGAACCGCCAGCTAAAGAATCAGGGGAACAGCATCTCAGAGGGAACAGTGAGTGCAAGGGCCCTGAGGCCAAAAAAGAAGGGTGGGGGAAAGCCCTTGGCTTGGTTTAGGATGGCCCAAGGCCCTCGTGGTTTGACGTGCAAGCTGAGCACAGAGAGAGACCGCAAAAACCAGAGGTGGGCAGTGGCGGACCACTCAGGTAAGGCGTTTGCCTTTTTTTTTTTTTTTTTTTTTGAGTTGGAGTCTCACTGCGTCGCCCAGACTGGAGTGCAGTGGCACGCTCCCGGCCACCGCAGCCTCGGCCTGCTGGGCTCCGGCGATCCTTCCGCCTCAGCCTTCCAAGTAGCCGGAACTACAGGCGCGCACTACCATGCCCCGCTAATTTTTGATTGATTGTAGAGATGAGGTCTCGCCAAGTTGCCCAGACGGATCTCGAACCCGCGGGCTCAGGCAATCCACTCACCTCAGCCTCCCAGGAGTTTGCCTTTTAAGCAGGCGTGTGACTGGATCTGGTTGACACGCTTGTGAGCGTTTACCCATCTACACGAGCATCTTGGGGTGCTTCCTTAGCTCCTCCGCCAGTGCTCGCCTGCCTGACCCCAACACACACGCAGAGCCATCTGTCCTCAAGCCCCGGGGATTCAAGTCCCCCGTTCCCTCTGGCCAGGCCTCTTTCTCCTGCTCCCTCTGCCATGATTTCTCACCTGGGTGACCACGATGGCCTAGGAACTGTTCCTCCCCCGCCCAACTTCTGCTGCAGCCTCTTGTCCTCACCCCCACCCCAGGGCTCTGGACTCACCAGCCGCCATTCCCCTTCCCCTGCCTGTTCCCTGGGCCCTGTCAGCTCCGGAGGACCTGAAGCCCATGTGCCGCATCCTCAGGGCAAAGAGCAGTGGCTCGGTCGGTTGTTCCAGGAAGGAATGAGGGCTCGGCGCTGCCAGATTTTGAGACACTTCGGGGAAAGCCTCTAATCCAGGTTCTGATATGAAATCTCCATTTAAAAAAAATCGGATGAAAATACAAGACATAGCCCGGTAGAACCAAACAAACGGCATGTGGTTCTGTGGTTTGGATATTTGCCCCTGCAAGTCTCAGGCTGGAATGTGACCCCCAGTGTCGGAGGGAGGGCCTCTTGGGGGGTGTTTGGGTCATGAGTGGGTTCTTGCTCTGTTAGTTCCTGAGAAAGATCACCTCCCCCACCAGAGCTGGTTGTCAACAAGAGTGTCACTCATGTGATCCCTGCACATGCCTGCTCCTTCTGCTATGACTGGAGGCAGCCTGAGGCTTTCATCAGCTGCCCGGTCTTCCAGCCAGCAGACCCGCGAGCCAAAGACACCTCCTTTCTTTATAAATGGCCCTGCCTCAGGTACACCTTTATAGAAGCACGAGTGGACTAAGTCATGTAGCAAATCAAGTCCAATGTCCACCGATTCGCAGCCACTGCTGTGGCATCTAGTCCGTCCATCCATGATTCAGTCAGCAAGCCACCGGCTGGGCCCACTTACGGTCACCAGGCCTTGAGCTGAAGCAGAGGCCCCATAGCTGATTATTCCCATAGCCTCTGTTTTCTTCTGGTACTTTAAGGATTTCACGATTTCATTTAAACCTTTGGTTCATGTAGAATTTATTTTGGTATAACATGTGAAACGAGGATCTAAATTAATTTCTTTTGCAGATGGGTAGCCAATTATTCCGATACCAACTATGGATAGATCCTGTTTCAAGTGCCAACTTGATCATATGGTAACTTCCTATATATATTGGAGGACATCCAATAATTTCTAAATTGTAGGGCTATTCATTTACGTGTGCTGTAGTTTTACTTACTTCGGCTTTGTAATAGGTGTAAGATACCATACAAGTAAACAACTGAGAGGGTTATCCCTGCTCTGTGCGTTCCTGTTTTCAAACTCTTCCTGGATATTCATGCATGTGTATTTTTCCATATCAACTTTAGAATCAACTTGTCTGGTTCCACAAGAAATCCTGCTGGTATTTTCATTGTGCGTGTATTGACGATTGGCTCAATTTAGGGAGGACCAGCCTTCATATAATGTGGAGACTTTTTACCCAAGAATGTCGCATAAGTTCACATTTGGATCCTTCAACCGCATTTAAAAGGTTTTCTTCACACAGATTTTGCATATTTTTAAAAAAGTTTATTTCTAGGTTGCTTTGCAAATGATGTCTTTTATACATTATATTATACATTACATGTCTTATGTACATTATATTTTAGTTTAGTTCTGGTTGTTGTCTATATTTGAAGGCTATGGATGATAGAATATGAATTTTGTATCCAGTTGCCTTAGTCAGTTATTTTGCCATTTTTCAAGACATTTTTCAGTTTATTTTTGTGAGTTTTTCAGGTAAATGGTCAAATAATCTTCAGTAAGAAGTTACCTCACTTTTCTAATTTGACAGCTATTTTCTGTTGCATTGTCCAGCACTCCAGAGCAGCAGTGATAGTGATGACAGTGTGTCTAATATCTGCCCCCTGGCTTTGGGTTGAAAATAGATAAATGCTGATGCTGGGCCTGGTGGCTCACACCTGTAATCCTGGTCCTTCGGGAGGCTGAGACCAGAGGAACACTTGAGGCCAGGTATTTGAGACCAGCATGGATAACATAGTGAGATTCTATCTCTGGGGGGGGGAAGACAAACAGATAAATGCCAATTTAAAGTTATCCATCTAGCCTAACATTATTATTATTATTATTATTATTATTATTATTATTATTATTTTGGCCATGCTATAATCTTAGCACTTTGGAAGGCCAAAGCAAAAGGATCACTTGAGCCCAGGAGTCTGAGACTAGCCTGGGTTACACAGAGAGACTCATCTCTACAAAAAATTTTAAAAATCAGCCAGGTGTGGGTGACTTGTGCCTGTAGTCCTAGCTACTCAGGAGGCTGAGAAGGGAGGATCACTTGAGCCCAGGGGTTCAAGGCTGCGGTGAGCCATGATCATGCCACTGCACTCCCGCCTGGGTGACAGAATGAGACCCTCTCTCAAAGTAAATAAATAAATAAAATAAAAAACAAAGTAACTTTTTTCAGAATAAACGGTGAATTTTATTAAATAATTTCTTTAGAACACCATGGATAAAGAGAAGGTCCTAGGCATGTTCAGAGACTGAAAAAGTCACCCAGCGAAGATCAGGAATCAGAAGAGCATCGGACCACTTAACATCTACCCAGAACACCACGTGCCAGCGGAGAGCTGCCTTCAGAATTCTGAGGGGAGATGATTTCCAACAGAGACTTACGCATCCAGCCAAACTGTCAATCAGTTATCCCAAAACTGAACTTCCATATGCAGTTTCCAAGGAAGCTACTGGCGTATATATTACGAAAAAAATGAAGGAAACAAACCACAAAAGGTGGCTTGGGATCTAAGAAACAAGGGACCGATACAAGCGAGACGTAAAGGGAATTCCCAGGATAATTAATGGTGAAGAGAAGTTCCAGGACTATGACAGGCTGCCAGAGCAACTGCTCCAGGTAGCGGCAGGAGGAACCCAAGCAGGAGGGCGCCCAGAAAAAACAGAACTGATAGGTTGCCAGGTGTGTGTGACTATATGGCTAGAAGTTTTAGAGCTCTGTTGTTACGTTTGTGGGAAGAATTAGTAAAGTTACACAAAACATGAATGAAATAAAAACCTGAGGTAATTACTAACTCCAGGTAAAACAAAAAGCTGTCAAGATAGCAACTGCAACCACAACAGAGTCATTTGTTTGGCTGTGAAGAACATATATGTAGATATGATTATATAAAAACTGAATGTTGAGCTAGCAACTGTGACAGGACTATGTTGGAAGGAAAAGTGTGTGTTTGTGTGTGGTGGCTGGTGGAGAACCAGCCATCTTCCACGGGAGGAAGCCAATAAATAATATCTTTAAAAATACCCGTAAAGAATGATATTTATAAATATGAATGTAAGTATCAGAAGGAACAGCCAAAAGACTTGAAGTAGTTCCCTCTGAGGATAAGCAAGACTGCTGCTTTTTATTATCAGCCTCATGGTACCATTTGACTTTTAAAAATCTTCTGCATAACATTTTTGGTTAAAAACAGAAATTTAACTTTAAAACATTTTTGCATGTATTACCTAAAGTCACTTTTTCTTCCATTCCTGCTCTTGGCAAGAAACTAGCAGACCAAAATTTAGACAGGCGAAGGTGCCAGTCCCAGCTCTGCAAATTAACGACTGTGTGACCTTAGACCAGTTGCTTAGTCTCTCTGAGCCTCCGTTTTTTTCACCTAGAAAGTAGGGATAATATGAGTACTGACATCACAGGATTACTAAAAGGAGTAAAGGAGATCATGCCCGGGCCTGACACATAATAGAAATGTGCAACAGAGGATGTCTCTTTTCATGGTGATGGTTTTAAAGTCACTTTCTTCAATTCCTCAGTGATTAAGTATGGGCAACTTCTCTGAGCCTTCCCTTTAAAACCAGTATAAAATATTTCAAGCCTCTGAGGAGATAAATGAGATAATGTATGTGTAAGACCTGACACCTAATCTCCCTAAAATTCAGATTTCTGATTTGTAAAATGGGAAAATCCTTTCAGGGTTTTGAGAGCATCCAATGAGATGACAGAGTGAAAGTCTCCAGTCCAGCAACACGGACACATTTACTTACTCAAAGAAAGTTAACTACGCTGAAGACTAAGAACTTTTTAAAATCATAAAAACTGCCTGGGCTTGATGGCTCAGCCTGTCATTCCAGCGCTTTGGGAGGCCGAGGTGAGTGGATTGCCTGAGCCCGCGGGTTCGATACCTGCCTGGGCAACTTGGTGAGACCTCGTCTCTACAATAAATCAAAAAGTAGCCGGGTGTGGTAGCGTGCACCTGTAGTTCCGGCTACTTGGAAGGCTGAGGCGGAAGGATCGTCAGAGCCCAGCGTGTCGAGGCTGCAGTGGCCGGGAGCGTGCCATTGCATTCCAGTCTGAGTGACAGAGTGAGACTCCCACTCAAAAATAAAAAATAAAAATAAATAAATAAATAAATAAAATCATAAAAATTATGCTGACGATAGAGAATCTGGGGAATCTAGAAAAGTCTAAAAACAAAAATCGCCAGTCACATCCATGTTTCTGGACAGTATTCTATTTCATTAGACTTATTATATAAGTCAATATAGGGTAGATCATGCTCTAGGGAAAACCACACAAAAATCTCAGTGGCTTGACAGCACAGAGGTTCATTTCTGTTCACAGGAGTTTGGGGGACGGTCAGCAGTGCTGTCTCCCATATGGCAGCTTTGTGACAAGATTCTCTGAGCTTCTGGGCCCTCGATATCGATACACGTTTCTGTGGCTGCTGAGGCAGGGAAGAGTGGTCCGGAAAGGGGAACACCAGCAGTTAAACCTCGCTACCAGGCAGGGACACAGGGGACATCCCTCACCGTTCACTGGTCAGGACAAGTCATATGACCATCCTGATCTCAAGGGGGAGGAAGTAAAGTCTCCCTCCCTGGGCACCAGGACGCGATGGGGAGTTGGGCCTGCATGAACCGTGGTGATATCCGTCCCGAACACACTTACCGAACTGAAGCCTCACGGTGTTTATGGTTTTGCAGTTTGCTTTTGTCTCTTAGCATGACATCAGGAAATGTTCTTTGAAAACACGTGGCATGGATAAAACCGCAGATTTAAGGCAAGATTTTAAATTGTGGCCGGGCTCGGTGGCTCAGCCTGTCATCCCAGCATTTTGGGAGGCTGAGGAGAGAGGATTGCCTGAGACTGCGGGTTCGAGACCCACCCAGGCAACTTGGCAAGACTTCGTCTCTACAATAAAAAAATAAATAAATAAAAATTAGCCCATAGCCGGGCTCGGTGGCTCAGCCTGTAATCCCGCGCCTTTGGGAGGCCGAGGTGAGTGGATTGCCTGAGCCCGCGGGTTCGAGACCCGCCTGGGCAACTTGGCGAGACCTCATCTCTACAATTAGTCAAAAAATTAGCCGGGCGTGGTAGCGCGCGCCTGTAGTTCCAGCTACTTGGAAGGCTGAGGCAGAAGGATCGTTGGAGCCCAGCAGGTCGAGGCTGCGGTGGCCGAGAGCGGCCACTGCACTCCAGTCTGGGCGACAGAGTGAGACTCCAACTCAACCCCCCCCCCAAAAAAAAAAAAATTAGCCCATGCCTGTAGTTGCGGCTCCTTGGAAGGCTGAGGCGGAAGGATCGCCAGAGCCCAGCAGGTCGAGGTTGCAATAGCCGGGAGCATGCCACTGCCCTCCAGCCTGGATGATAGAGTGAGACTCCAACTCAAAAAAAAGTAATAATAAGTAAACAAATAGTATGGCGGCACTGCTTCCCTCTTCCTTGTTCTCTCCCTTCTCTCATTCTCCCAGTTTAGAGAACTGTGTGTGGGTAGCAGAGATCCAGGGCCCAGGCCCTAGCATGTCCGCGCTCAGAAACGCCCCCCTCTCTCCCGGCCCGTGCGGGACGGGCAAGTCGTGTCATTCCCTGCTGGGAGCCCTGGTGCGGCTCTGCGGTGTCTTTCCTTCCCCAAGTAACACATTGGGAGGTGAGGCCCAGAGAACCCGCTGAACAACTGCCGGGTTGACAGCTCCACACGTGGGGTGTGGCTGCACCAGCTCTGCTGGGGCTTCCTTGCGCAGTCAGCCGGCAGTGTCAACGCGCCGTGCTAAAAGTGACACCAGAGTGGTGCCGGCACCGCCGTTAGCTGTTACAAGAGGTGACACACAGGCCTGCAGAGTTGGGTGCGAGCTGGGAAGCAACAGCCCCTCCTCAGTGTGTCCCAGGATCCCGGGACCCTGTGGGAGGAGATCTTGGAGGAAGAGAGCCTGGCAGGCTCACCCAAAGGAGCGTTATGTCCCAGGCATGCAAAGAGCGGGAAACCGAGGCTGTGAGGACGGGGAGGAACATGCAGGGGTCGAGGGGCTGAGAGCAGGAAGGGAAGGGGCCCGGCGAGTCAGGAAGACCGCTGTGCTGAGAGTTACTTAGTTCCGTTTCCTCCAGCAGACGTTTCTGCTGGGTGCCCGCTCCGGTCGTGCAGAGAGATCCCCTGTGGGTTTCACAAAAGAAATCACCCACAGCTTCCGAGGTTTATAATCCAGTTGTGAGAATGTCACGGACACACTCAGGGCAGCTAAAGAGGGATACAAGGTACACGCGTGTCTGGCTTGGGCTGCGTGGGCAGATGGCCTGGGTTTCAGAGGACTTGGCAGGAGGGAGTTGATGATGGCGCGGAACTTCCGAGGGGCTCCTTCCTTCTCAGCTGCCACCATCCACAGGAGTCCCAGAGAGCAGGGGAGGAAAGCACAGACAAGGAACCAGGAAGGCAAACCGGGAGAAGGGGGGATTACATAATCCTCCAGCAGAGTGTGATCAGGGTGGGCAGTCACCGTCAAGGCTGTTTTGCAGATGGAGAAACTGTGACCCAGAGGGCGAATCCACCTTCTTCTGGGGCAGAGATACAGCCGAAGCGGAGATCTTCCAGCCTGGTGCACTCGGCAACAGGACGTGTGTGGCTTTTCCCCGCAGGTCATGGATGTCAGCGCAAGATCTGCCCCGTGCCCAGCGTCGACTGGAGGCTGGACTGGGGATTCATGGAGAGCAAACTTGAGCCTTCCCTCCCCTGGGTGTGAAGTAAAACAACTTGCCTCCAGCTTTACAGTTTACGGAACACTCTCCTGTTTGCTCTCTCATTTTCTCCTCACAACAGCCTTGTGACAAGCACTTTATTACTTCCATTTTGCAGTTTAGGAAACTGAGGCTGGGAGAGAGATGCACTGTGTTCCTCAGCCCTTCGGGGGGAAGATGGAGCCAGGTTGGTTGGCCCCGCTCAGGCCTTAATGTGTCACCAGCCTCCGGAGCCCACTCGGAAATCATCCAGGACAACCCCGGTGTTCGCCCACTGGTGGCCAAGCCCATTTCTTCCTTACCTGTGACCTGCCCATCACAGGTCCCCACCTCGAGCTCACAGGACCAGGAGGGGATTTCACAGCCGGCAGCCCATCAGATCCTTCTGCCAGGCGGCCAGCAGCCAATCAGACACTTCCCTTGGCGGCTGGCGGCCAGTCAGGTACTTCTGCCAGATCAGGCCTAAGTCCTCGCAGGGAGCTGGAGGAACCAAGCCCAATATGGGAGGAACATCAGCCAGAAGTCAGCAGATAGCTGCTTCTAAGGTCCTCAAAGCTGCCCCGGTGACTCCCTCAAGCCCTGCCCACTGTGTCCCTCCTCGCGGCCCTGGAACCTGCGTGCTCTGGTGCCGTAATTCCCTTTTCCTTTGTCTATCCAAGGTTTGTAGAATTTCTTGCTCCAGGAGAGTCAGTTACCCCAAGGCACCAAGGAAAGCAGCGCTGTAGAATCCAGGGGGCCTGAGTTCAGCAGCTGGGCCCCCAGCAAGGCCCCCTCTCTCCTTTGAGATGACGTCTTTCTGGGGGGAGCAGGGTGCCAGCCTCTTGCAAGTGCGTCTCTAGAGCACTGAGGCCTGCAAGAGACATTTCCACCATCCCTGTGCTACCTGCCCTGAGCCTGGTCTCAAGCCACCACGGCCCTGTACCCTTGCTGTCCTCAGAGGCTCGAGGCTCAGGTTACAGGTCTCACCAGTCTCTTTTCTGTGTATGCACCTGAAAAGTGTGAGTCGGGTGCCCTCTGTGTGTCACACACCTTTCCACGAGCTCGTGTTTTAAGTTTGTCGCCAGCTTTCGACCTCGGGATCTGGTTTTCGATCAACCTTGCTGCTTGGTGGTGACCTTGAGCCTCTCTTGGGCTCGTGTTTGCTTCCTGCTTCACGTTAGATGCTCCGGACTGTCCTCCGGCTTTGCTGTCCTTGCAGCTCTGAGCTAAGTGCCACCATCTCCCTCTAATACCTGGGGGGCTGAGTCTGGGCCCCTCCCTCTGCTGGGCTCTGGGTGTGCCCTGGCCCTACAAGCATAACCCAGCCTCCCGCTGGGCTGGCTGATCAGGAGAGCTAGCCATGGGCCAGGCTTTGAGGCAGCTGGGGGGTCCGGCCCTGGGACCCTGAGGCCGTGTTCACAGCCTGCAGATATTCTCACGCACCCCCCTCCCCACCTAGCCATCTCCCCATCTGTATCTTTTTATTTTTATATTTATTTTATTTTATTTTTTTGAGTTGGAGTCTCACTCTGTCGCCCAGACTGGAGTGCAGTGGCCGCTTCCGGCCACCGCAGCCTGGACCCGCTGGGCTCCGGCGATCCTTCCGCCTCAGCCTTCCGAGTAGCCGGAACTACAGGCGTGCGCTACCACGCCCGGCTGATTTTTTGATTCATTGTAGAGATGAGGTCTCGCTGCCCAGGCGGGTCTCGAACCCGCAGGCTCAGGCCATCCACTCACCTCAGCCTCCCAAGGCGCGGGATGACAGGCTGAGCCACCGAGCCCGGCTTCCCATCTGTATCTTGTCGCCCCTTTCCTTCACTCCCACACAACCTTGGAAGTGGGCTGTCCAAGACCAGCTCCATCTTCCCCCATTCCCATGGCTGTCCTGGTCTGCTCCCACCGAGGCATCCTCTCCCCGTCTCCCCACCCCTCTGCTTCTTCACAGTGACCCCTTCCTTCTGCCCCAGGTCTTGCCCTCTCAGCCTCCGTGCCGCTCCCGGATTCTTTCCTCCCCTGACGACACCTTCATCTTACCAGAAACACATGGTGATCCTCGGACTTACAGATGGGGAAACTGAGGCTCAGAGAATGGCCGGCATCGCACAGCTGGGAAGCGGCAGAGCCAGACCTAATGGAAAACTTATCCCCGGCTCTCACCACTACGCAGACTGTCTGAAATCACATCAGGCTTCACTGTCCCTCCAGTGGGAGCTGGTCACGACACCTCCCCACAGCCCTTTTCCCCCACAAGGCCATGCTCCGGAAGGGGTTTGTCTACCCGGTCGAAACCACGATGCTGTTTCTCACCTCCACCTTTCCGTGGTTGTGAGTCGGGCAGCAGATCTCAGTTTCTGCAGGAGCATCTCTGGCTTCTTTCCCTGAACGACCTGTTGCTAGCTGCTTGTTTCCCCTCGGGCTGTTGGTTTTCCGCTGACTGTAGGAGGGCTCTAGCATTTAAGGAAACTCACCCTTTGCCATATGTGTTGCAAATATTTTTTCTAGCTTTTTTTCTAGTGGGATTTTAATATCATAGGCAGTTGCATTTTCAATATTTATTCTTTGACTTGACATTTAAAGTCAGCGCGGCCCACCTCCCTCTGCGGCGCTCTCCTGGGCTTTGGGGGTGTGAGTCTCCCCTGGTCCTGCCCTGAGCCGAGTGGTGGATGCTGCCCGTTCTCGGTTCCGCAGCGATCGGAAAGCCAGACTTCCTGGCGATGCCACCTTTTGCTTCCTCCAACTACAGGTGAGTCTCTCCTCCTGGGTCCCGGGTGGGGATGCCACAAACAGGTTATCTGTGATGGTTCACCTGCCCTGGATGGTCCCCGAGACACAGCAAGGCCTCAGGACATTAGGTTTGGAGAGGGCGAGGAGCAGGATACTGGGGCAGCCTGTGAAGGTCTGACTATGCCCGGAGGACACGAGAGGGCATTTTTCTTCTTTTCCTCACGAGGGAAAGAACAGAAGGGTGGGAGAAGAAGACCCCCTGGGAGGACAACGGTAGGTCTGCCTTGGCCGGGACAGGTTTCTAGGAGGCAGGGCACACAGGCGGCAGCAAGAGCACTGATGGTGCTCCCTCCCATCGCAGGGGGCCGACCCTGGGGTCCCTGGGGTCAGGGCGGCCTTGAAGGGATGGGCGGAGCTTGGCAGGTCTGACGATGCCCTAATTAAGCTGCGGGTACATTTCCCAGCCCAACTGTCAACGGGTGCACAGTGCGAGCCAAGAACGAATATTCCCAGAGCTCCAACAGAAGGGAGCGCTTCATAAAGACGGAGCCCGAGGGCGTGAAGGGAAAACAAGCCCTGTTCACACGCAGGCAGCAGCATCCGCTCAGCAGCCCCCAGGGGCGGAAATGTGCCGGTGTCACCGCCGCTGGCTCCACGAGCCCCCAGTGGCAGATGTGCAAAGCCTGGAGCTGGTTGGAGGCTCTTTGTCTGCTGGGCTCGTGCCCTCTCTGCAGCCTTCAGGGGTCCCTAGGGCCTCTGGGGGACACAGGGTGCTGGCCATCTCCTCTGAGGTCCTAGGATGGGGTCCTTAATCCAGAGCCTTGCTGCTCAGGAAGGCTTGCGACTCAAGGAGCTCCCAGCCTGGGCCCCCAAAATGTACTTTCTCGGTGTCTCCATGCTGGTGTGGCCTTGGGCAAGTCACCCACCCTATCCTGGCTGTGTCTGCTTCCTTCTCTGAAAAGTGGAGTTCATTGCACTCCTGGGTGGCTTTAGGGATGGAAGGAGATGCGTGAACATTACTGGCGACAGTCATCTCTCAGTGACGGAGATTTGGGGGTGGGGGAACAGAAAGAATGTTTTAAAAGGAATTTCTTCTTTTCCTGCTCGGGGGAGTTTGCCTTCTGTTCCTTCTTCCACGCGCTGCCACAGTGGCTGCTGGAAGTCTCTCTAACAAGAAAGAGAGCTTCACATGGTACTCTCTGTCTAAACTCCTCCGGGGGTCCCTTCACCCTCAAAGCTATCAAGCTTCTGGGACGACAAAGCCTCTTAGAAGCGGCCTGTCAACTTTTTTGGTTGCACCCCTTCCCAGGCACCCACCTGGACCCCAGTAAGGCCAGATCTGGTGGTTCTGGGACCAGCCATGTTGCTTGGGCCACTCCCCACCCTGCCCCCTCTGAGCGAGGAGCCCTGTATATTGCAAAGGTCGATCACTGTGAAGCCACCAGCCCTCGGTCAGACTTGAGGTCAGACTACTGCTGTCTCTCCTATTAAAATATTACCTTGCTGGGCTCGGTGGCTCAGCCTGTAATCCCCCGCCTTTGGGAGGCTGAGGTGGGTGGATTGCCTGAGCCCGCGGGTTCGAGACCCGCCTGGGCAGGGAGACCTCATCTCTACAATAAATCAAAAAATCAGCCAGGCGTGGTAGTGCATGCCTGTAATTCCAGCTACTTGGAAGGCTGAGGGGGAAGGATTGCCAGAGCCCAGCAGGTCGAGGCTGCGGTGGCCGGGAGCGGCCACTGCACTCCAGTCTGGGCGACAGAGTGAGACTCCAACTCAAAAAAAAAAAAAAACACACACACACACAAAAAAAATATTACCTCGTCCCCCGGTGGGGCCACGCTGTGCTGTGGTTATGCTCAGCTGAAGACAGGGCATCTCTTGCTAGGAAAAAGCTTCTGAAATCCTGGAACTGGTGGGCAAGGATGTGGCCATTCTTCCAGACAGGTTCTTGAAGCTCTGATTAAAAACCCAAAAAGAGCCGGGCTGGGTGGCTCAGCCTGTCATATCGCGCCTTTGGGAGGCTGAGGTGAGTGGATTGCCTGAGCCCGCGGGTTCGAGACCCGCCTGGGCAACTTGGCGAGACCTCATCTCTACAATAAATCAAGAATCAGCCGGGCGTGGTAGCACGCACCTGTAGTTCCAGCTACTTGGAAGGCTGAGGCGGAAGGATCGCCGGAGCCCAGCAGGGCGAGGCTGCGTTGGCTGCTCCCGGCCACTGAACTCCAGTCTGGGCGACAGAGTGAGACTCCAACTCCAAAAAATAAATAAATAAATAAATAAATAAATAAAACCCCCAAAAGACCTTAAGTAGATTCGCCTTTAGGGTAAATCTTAAGCCACAAGCGTCTCAGTCCCCACTCTCCCTCTGCCCCTTTAGTCAGGTTCTTATCTCTGTGACCGTTTATTGAGCACCTACTGGGTGTAAGCACTGCAGGGATGGAGCAGTGACCAGTGCAGATGAAGTTCCTGCCCTCCTAGGGCTGACATTGCAGTGGGGAAAGACAGACATAAACAGGAACAAGAAGATGGATGTGCAGTGTAATGTCAGGTGATGTTAAGTGCTGTCTGCACCCTCGCCCCACCCCCCCAAAAAAAGGCAGATTAAGGAAATAGAAAGGGGAGGGGGAAAAACGGTAGGGAGCTGGGCTTAGTGGCTCAGCCTGTCATTCCGCGCTTTGGGAGGCCGAGGTGAGTCAATTGCCTGAGCCCGCGAGTTCGAGACCCGCCCGGGCAACTTGGCGAGACCTCATCTCCACAATAAATCAAAAAAATTAGCCGGGTGTGGTAGCGCGTGCCTGTAGTTCCGGCTACTTGGAATGGTGAGCAGAAGGATCGCCGGAGCCCAGCAGGTCGAGGCTGCGGTGGCCGGGAGCAGCCACTGCACTCCAGTCTGGGCAACTGAGTGAGACTCCAACTCAAAAAAAAGAAAATAAAAATGGTAGGGTAGTCAGGGAAGGCCTCCCTGAGGAAGTTTTTGAGCAGACACCTGGATGAAGTGAAAGGCGAGCCATGCTAAGGTAAGGAGCTGGGAACAGTGTTATGGGCTGGGAGAAGGGCACTTGCAAAGGCCCTGAGACAGGAATATGACCAGCAGGGACAGCCAGGGAAAGAGAGGACACAGGAACCAGAGCAGGCAGAGGCCTGTGGGGTCTAGTCTGAATCTGGTGTCCATGGCCAGAGGGCAAGCACTCCTTAGCGTATTTGACAGCAGACTACAGCATTCCTTCCCAGAGGCGACTCAAAACGACTTCTTTTCCTGGGTACACTAAGCTCCTGTGTTTCCGCAGTGCCTCCTGGGCCCTGGAAGGTGCAGGGGCCACCGGAAATGAGAGGGTCCTGAGTCCAAATCTGTCTTCTGCGGTCACTGCTTTGGGACTTGGGTCCATTGCTTAGGCCGTCAGATCCCAGACTCCTGCACCAGCAGCCTTGTCAGGAGAGATGTGAAGCACCTAATAGTAGCCTGGCACACAGTGGGCACTTGGGAAGTGCTGGCTGCAAGCATCACCCCTTGCACCTTCCCCAGTGGGCTCATTCTGGGGTTTAGCCCCAGCATCGCTAGAGTTCCAGTGTCTCCACCCTCTTGGGGAACAATCGTGCTTTGTCATGTGCGTTGTCCTCTTCAGTGTGCCTTCCTGAGGGGGAGCAGGGCGGATTTAATGTTCAGCACCAACTCCCTGCCTGGCACCTACTACACACGATTCCACATCACCCCCAGTAAGTCCAGGGAGTGGGTGCTGTTAACGCATTTCACGGGCCAGGAAGCTGAGGCTCAGAGGGACACAGCTAGTAAGTGGCAGTGCCAGCGTGCCAACCCAGGCAAGCCTGCAGCCAGCCTGGTGGTGCAGGAGGCCAGTTGACCCTGTGTGACCTCCTAGCTTTCCTGGAAAGAAACCCATGGACCACTGCTTATACTCTGGGGCCCAGTGCTGGGGTCTGAATCCTGCCTGGGCTTCCTCCAGGGAAGTTCCTGAAACAAGTGCCTACTATGCCTCAGTTCCCCCATCTGTAAAAGGGGAAGGAAACAGTCCCTGCCCCATATGGCTATCGTAAGAAAGAAATGAGATAACCCTGCATATACCTAGCACGCACAGATTGCCCAAAGAATCTTAACCATCACATGATCAGAAAGTAGTGACCCAGCATTTTCTCAGTAATGCATTCTGAATAAGGCCTTTCAAGCCTTATTCCCTAGGCTGACCTGTGTTTTCCGCAGGTTCCCGTAGAGGCGTATCCCAGCTCAAGTGCTCTCTTGCGCTGGGACCCTGCACTCCCACGTCAAGAGGTGGCGTCTTCAACCCCTCCCCCTTGGACCTAGGGCCAAAAGTGATTCTGCCTGCATTCTGAACCAGCATCAGAAAAGGCCATGCAGCTTTTCTTTGCCGTTCTTGGGATGCTTACTCTGGGGAAACCAGCTGCCACCTGAGAAGTCCAAGTGCCCCGGGACTGTCATCCTGGAGAGGCCACAAGGAGGCACCACATGTGCCAGCATTCCAGTGAAGTCATGTTGGGCCCTCCAAATGTGGAGCCAAAGAATTGCCTGCAGAGCCCTTCCCGAATTCCCCAACAGATGCGGGAGCCCACAGGGTCAGTGGAGGTCAGCCCAGAGGCTGCCTTGGCCTGCTCTGGGGGCTCCAGTGCACTCACACAGGGTCTGATTTGACCAGAGGAGAAGATCCATTAGGGGCTGCCTGTGGGGGCAACCCTGGAACAGTCCCCAGCTTGCTGCTTCCCACAAGGCCATTGCCGGGGGCCAAGGCTGGGGTGGGGCCCGTCATTCATCTCAGAGCCCACCTGCTAGGACAGCAGAGATTGGCAACCTGCTTCTTGGGGGGAAGCAGGTAAGGATTAGTCCTAGTCAAGTGTCCTCCATGCAGGCTATAGCGGCCTCTGCCAGTTATTGTTGCCCCCAAATTGCAGCCCTATGCCCTGCCTTCCCTTCTCAGTGCTGAGGAATGAATGGGTGGGGTAGACAGCCAGGCAGGAGGGTGTCTCCGGGAGAGACATGCCATGTGCTGCCGTGTGCTACTGGGAAGGGGAGAAAGGCATAGGGTGGGTTATTGCTTTCCCCCAGCCTGTTGGGATGGTGTCAGAGCACTTGGAGGGAGGAAACCCTCCTGGAGCACCTGGAGACTTGCTGTGCTGCTAGTTGGGAAGAGGTTTTTTGCTGTGGGAACAGGCTGTGTCCAGCATTCTGTGTACTGGCCTCTCGCTCCTAATGTCACCACTGGCCCCCCCAAAGAAGGGCTTAGTGTAAGGATTCCAGGAGGGGCGTCCCCCGCACCAGTCTGTGTGTCTCCACGTTCATTCCTTCATCAGCCAAAGAGCACTGAGCACCTACCCTAGGCCAGGCCCTTCCCAGGTCCTAGAAATGCCAAGACGATCAGGCCCGGCTGGTGGGGTTCTGGCACCAGCGCTCCACGGCTCACAGAGCACGAGTGCACCTCCTTCTGGCGCCGTGTTCAGAGATGTCGTGTGGGCAACCCGATGCTGACCGCGGCGGGGGTGTCCACCCCACAGAGACAGGCAGACGCTGCGGGTCAGCCTTCTCCCGCCCCTCCCCAGAGCTAGCTCACTGCAGTCTCCTGATGAGACAGGCTTGGAATGACCGCACCACCTCCAAGGCCCCAGGTCCTCAATGCTGGGGATGAGATGGGCTGGGTAAGCCCAGGAGGTGGGATCCCTCCTCTCGTGCTACTCAGACCGCAACCATAGGCCCGGGGTGCCGTGCTTCCTCTCCACACAGTCCCAGGTCAGAGGCATCCCTCTCCTTTCACAGGTGGGCCAGCTGAGGCCCCTAAAGATCAAAGGCCTTGCTGAAGTCAGTGCCGTGTGGAGAGGTAGCAACCGTAAGTCCAGAGCTCTCATTTCCAGGGAGGCGACAGACGCCCAGAGCGGGGAGGGAACTTGCCCGTAGGCCCACAGCAGGTTAAGGTAGAGGCAGGAGGAGAAGGCAGGACCCCAGACCCCCAGCTGGGGTGCTTCCTCACACCCCACCCCTGCTGCAGGGTTCCTTCAGTGGCGTCTTCCCCCTCCCCAGAGACCTCGGTTCCTAGAGTGCAGTGTTTACAAACGTCATGCTGCCAGGCTGGTTTGTGTGTGGAGCCAGACAGAGGGGTGGCCCATACTCCACCCCTGCCCTTGCCCACCCCCTCCTTCTCACCCGCCTCCGGAACGCTGAAGCTTCAAGAAGGGCCTCCCACCCCTCTCGGCCGGGGTTGGCCTTCCGCACTTTGTCCTCTGCTTATCTCCTCCCAGGATCGATATTGGCTGTTTAAATGGATGCTATTTGCCTGTGTTTGAAGTTTTGCGTTTTGCCCTGTTTGGGGTCCTGGAAGGGGGTAATCCGGGGTCCCTGGGGTGGCCTGGAGCTCCCAGCCGCTGCTGGGAAGGCAGGGTGTCCAGGGCAGAGACGGGATCCGTTTAGGGCTCTCTGCCATGTCTTTCCCCATCGCTTTATCCGTGTTTGTGTCTAAATGCACACTCTCGTGATTTGCGTCTATTCGTCCAGAAAACCGTTCCCGACGCCAGCCCCTGCCAGGCACTGCCATGCGTGGGAATCAGAGGTGTGTGGCAGGGGCTGCTGCTGGCTCACCAAAGCTTCTCCCTCTGTTTCCGGAGCCTCTGTGGGATCACAGCTCTCAGCGTCCACTGCGGTCACATAAGGTCAAGTGGCTAGTTTTGGCCAATGGCATGTGGGCAAGAGACATGCCGGGCCAGACTCGAAATCCTCTCCCCCACGCCCTCTTTTTCTCCATTTTCTAGCTGGAATCAGAAGACCCAGAGGAGGTCACGGAGCTGCATCATGCAAGATGGCAGCCACCGATGCACGTGGCCATCTAAATTAAAATGAGTGGACATTAAGTAAAATGCAGAGTTTGGTTCTTCCACTCTACTGGCCAAATATTTGCCTGGACACAGAATTGCAGAAAATTCCACTGGAGGGTGCTGCTCCAAGGCCCCAGGATCCCGACTGCCCACGTGGAAGGCCACCCACCAACCTGGAACATCCACGTTGAACTCTGTGTGAGCGAGAAGTCAGCTTCTTGTATTCTTGTATTCAGATGTGGGAGGGGGAGGCGTTGCTATTTAGCACACATTTCTAGGCCTGGGGAGGCTTTCCATCTAGTGCAGGGCCGAGATGAGTAAACAGCCAATGGCGGGGGTGGTGGCGGGGTGGAGGGGTGCACGAGTAGAGACGCCGGAGGCTGCAGAGCCCTGCCCTAGATGCAGGGAGGTGAGATCAGAGACGGCCCCTGTAAGATGGTGCCCATGTCCCCAGGCCGGGTCCCAAAGGTCCATCCCACCAGGGAGAATGTGAGAGGCATTTTGCATGATTTCTCTCCCTCGCTTCTTCTCTTGGGGCCCAGAGGTTCCCCGCTGTCGGGACTGTGATTGCAACGGGAAGGGAGGGCTGGACTGAGACCACGTCACGTCCTGGGCTGCAGAGCATGTGGGTGCGTGGTCTGGGGGGGGCAGTGACAGGCCAGGGTGGCAAGACCGAGGCTGAGGGCGTTCTCCTCCCAGGGGCTTCTCAGCAGCCTGGAGCTGGAGGGGGCCTCTTTCTTACCACTCGGGGAGACCCTGCTGGCATGACCAAGAGATGGAGAGGGATGCTGAATGCCTAAGAGCAGGTAGCCCTGGCCTTCTCAGCTAAGAGCCATTAAAAGTGCTTTTTGGCCTATGACAGCTTGAGCTGAGAGCTGTGACTCATGCAATCTTCCCTTTATCAGGAGATTTTCTCAGGTCGAGCTCTGATAAACTCATTTACAGAGTGGTGTCGATTCATTCAACATGCCCCATTTACATGTTAAGTGTGATCAGAGCCTTAGGCTAAGCCATGTAGTTCATGGAGAATTTTCAGAGCAATCAGCAGTAGTTGAGGGAAATATTGGGCACCGTTTTCAGGGGGGGGGGTTTGACTCTGTCCACACATCGGCGAGAGAAGGTGTGCAGGCATGCTGGGCTGTCAGTCAACCCACTGTCATTAGCAGAAGGGAGAGAAGGGGCAGATCTCAAAGATGGGGTGGAGTTGGTAGGAAACTCAGAGAAAAGTAGAGAGTCCTACAGAAGCCTTGGAAGTCTACTGAAGACTAGAGGTCTTTGGCCATCAGTTCCCAGCTAGGGTGGGGGCGGCTAGAATGAGAGACATCCCCTACACCCCCGATCTCCTGGGCTTGGAGCCTACTGCACCTGGGTCCCTGAGGGTCGGACTGTGTTCCCAACTCCCTGCAGTGAAGGCCCAGGTTCTGAGGTTCTGGGGTGTGAGGTCCCAGGTCTAGGTGTGACTCCAAATCACGTCAACCTTGGGCAGGTACTGTCCGTCTCAGAGCCTCAATCTCTGGTCCACTAAAACAGGGTTTTTTAAAAATTCATTTGAGTTTTGTGTCTTTTTACTTAATTTTGTATCATTTTACTTAATTTCAACTAATTTTAATTTAAATGGCCACGTGCATCAGTCAGGGTAACCGGAGGAAATAGATGACACACTCTGGAAGACTGCGAGAGTTTAATAAAGGAACTATTTGCAAAGTTAAAGCCAAGGTATAAGACACCGTGGGGGGGGGGTCTGTGCCCGCCTCTAGGCCTAAAGGGACCAGGGAGCAGGGGAATATTACAGATCCCAGCAAGAGTCTGAGTAGAGGGAGTCCTAGCAGGCAAGGGACTTAGCCAGATTGTGGCAACTCGGCTCTCTCCTACCAACCCAGCCAGAGCCCAAGGACAGGGCCCCTGGGTGCGTCCATCAGGTCAAGCTCTGGGGCACAGAGGAGGGACAGAAGGAGGGAGGCTCTGGAATGGCAAGTGGAGGCAGTCCAGGAGAACACCTGCTTCCTGGGCTATTGTAGGTCTAGGGATTCTTCCAGGTGTTCTGCAAACACCATCCCACCAAAACCAGCCTGAGCGCTGTGGAGAGCGCACCCAAACCAAGGCTCTTTCCATGGGGCCCCCCAGAGATTATCAGTGACATGCTCCCCACACAAACACTGAGTTGTTTTGGACTGCAGTGGGCTCCAAGCTTTTGAAAGGTGAAGACTATCCCAGGCCTCTGCATTCTCGCTGGAACTTCAGGGTCACCCACAGGGCCCAGAGCCCTTGGGTTTTTCACCTGGGTACCACTGGCAGGTTGATTTAAGTGACAACAGGACACAAAGACCAGCCAGGATAGACTCACAGCATGAGTGGGATTTGCAGGTCGCTGTCCAGACCACCAAGATGCTGTCCTCGAAGGAGGTGCAGCCCAGGAGCCCAGGTGGCTGGCCCCAGGACTGCCATGAGGAGGCCCCAGCAGGGAGCATCCTCCGGTAGGTCAGTGCCAGAAGGACCCAGGGAGCACTTGGCCCAGTCCCTGCAGGGGCAGATAGAGAAGCCAGGGAGGTCTCAGTGGCAGACCTGGGCTCCCTAGCAATCATATCAGGACTCCTCCATTCCCGGAGAACACGTTTAATGATGACTGGGCCGGAGACTTAAAGACAGATGCCTGGTGTCCCATCCCACTTCTAGCACTCCGTTTCTTCTCAGTTCCCCAGCTCTCTCCTCTGTAAAATGGGAATAACCCCAGAATCTGCCTTACGCATCTGAATGAGCTCCCGCATAGCCGGTTCTCAGGCCACATGCCCCTGCACACACTGAGGCCTCTGCATCTCAGACATCCTCATCAGCACGAGGCTCAGCGCTAACCCCAGGAGCCACACCATCTCGTTCATGCCCCATCAGCTCTGGGCGAGTCTGCCTGTGCACAAAGCGACTGCCCAGATGCTTCCTTCCACACCCAGGTCTATGTGACGCAGTCATCCCTTTTCCAGGCAGGTCTCTGCTGTACTCTTGTTGGCCGTTTTCTTCTGAGAGACCGTCTGGCGTGGTGGAACATCTCCATTTTCTCATCTGAGCAACTGACCGGTCAAGAAAAGAAAGGCATTGGTTAGTGTTAATGTGTGGGGGGTCACGCCAGCCTCCACAAAGGCCTGCTTTCTTTCCTTCCCCGTGGGACCTGCAGGGCCTCCGCACCACCGAGGTTCCCTCACATCCTTGATCATCAGACTCGTGAGGCCTGCTGGCTAAAACTACAGGTTCCCAGGCCCTGTCCTGGGTTTCCTTAGACTGTCTGAAGCCAGGCCCTGTCCTGGGTTTCCTTAGACTGTCTGAAGACCAGGCCCTGCAATCTGCATTTGACACAAACATCTCAGGTGATCTCCCAGACAGCCTGCGCTGGCCCCTGGTGCCCTCGGGCCGGGGTCTGTGAGCCAGCAGAGGCTGGAGGAGGGCCGTGGGGAGGAGGTCCCGCATGGCTCCAGCAGAACAGGGCAGTGTGAAAGGCCGTGGTGACAAAGCCCAGTCTTGGAACGGACGGCCCTGGTCTGCACCTGGGCGGAGGCACACGATGGCCGATGACCTTGAGTGAGTGGTTTCGCCGCCTCCTGTCTTGCTTTCCTTCTCTGCCAAATGCGGATAACGCCACCCTTCCCCGCCCCACACACCTTGCAAGGCAGTTTACGGCTCGAGTTAAGACGCAGAGATGTAAGTCTGCAGTGTCTGGAACCGGGTCCAAGCTCTGTCCCTGGCAGTGCCCTTTGTATCTCCCTGCAGAGTTGACGGGGGCAACGGAAAGAAGAATGACCTCCCTGAAGGTAGGATCTCAGCCCAGGCACCCTGGCCGGCCGGCAGGGGAGGGGCTAACGATGACGGTGCCCACCAAACAATAAGTGGCGGTGGTGGAAACGCTGAACTGTGATGCTGGGGCCGACAGGGGCTATTTTCGGAGCCCAACCGCACAGAGTAATAGGATTGGAGCGGGGCAAGCGTGACCAGAGCCGACGTTCTCAGCTGCCGCGGCAACGCCCGCCGGCCGCGCCAAACAAAACCCTCTGCTGCTTGTCTCCCCCCCGCTGGTTTTATCTTGACCTTCATGCAAGCTACCCTCGCCAGCAGCAAGAGGGAGATTTGCTTTTGATTTTCTCACTGTGGTGTGCTTCAGACTCACTGCTCCCATGCCCTTGGACTCCAGCTGGGCGTCCACTGCTCAGGGATGAAGCTGAGGCAGGAGTGGTGGACGGGTGGGCAAGCAAGTCATCGCAAGGGCAGCTTGGGCAGGTCGGAAGGGAGCTCAGACACCTGGCTCCAGCGACGAGCCCGGGCGATTCTCCCCGCATAACCTGCAGCTTGGCTGGGTCAGGTGGGCAGCCTGGGAACCCGGTCTTCCTCTCTGTCATACCTGCACTGTCTACCTGTCAGAAGCCCATGTTTGGGAGAGGATTCGGGTCTGCCCTTGTCACCTGAAGACTGTACATCAGCCTTGGATTTGCTGCTGTCACCCAAGCTTGCTCAGTGGAGGCAGGGCAGACGCCTGCTCTGAGTCCGGCTGGACACACAGGCCTACTCAGGAAAGACTGAGGCCCGCAGCTGCTCCATGTACGCCCAGTGGCAAGGCTCCGTCTGCACCAGGAGTTTCATCTCTTAACCCTCGTGCCTTCGTGACACAGGCATGATTGTCCCCAAGCCACAGGCGTCTGGCCACTTGCTAAAAAGTGGCAGGGGCCCTTTGTCCTCTACCCCAGATGCCAGGAGGTCCTGAGGTTCAGATAGGGACCCCACCACACACCCCTGCGTTGAGCCCAGTGCCCTTACCAGGGCATGCCCGGGGCAGGTTTACATATACAGTGGAATAAAGTATCTAAAATGTAGAGGGTTTTTTTCTTTTCTTCCTAGTTTGTGACCTTCCTGCTCTGCCAGAGGCCCCCAGTGCCTCGGGGAGCACTAGGGGTGTAATAAGACACAGAGAGACCCCACCTAGCCAGGCTGGGATCCAGGCCCACAGCAAGATGATTTTGAAAGCCAGGCTTTGCTGCAGGAGAAAAGTTCTGCTACATTCCTCACGCTGCCCTTTATATATCCAGTGCAACGCCCGGAGGTCTGCGCATGAGACTTGCTCTAAGCTGGTGCAGGGTAGAGAGGACGCACAATGTGACAAGAAGGTGAGCTGAAGCATGCAAGATAGACATCAGGAGGGACAAGACTTGGCTGGGGGCTCTGCTGGCTCCGCAAGACCCAGTGCCAACAGCATACCAGGTGGGACCCCAGGAGAGGAGGAAGAAACTTCTTAGATCAAAGGGAATGCTGACACTCCCCTCCCCTGCCTGCCGTGTTTCTACAGCCAAAGACCCAAACTTCACAGCATGGGGCTACCCCCCACAGTAGAAATGGCAGGGACACAGGTTCAAAAGTACCCTGGAAGGGTCTGGGCTAGCCTCACTCCCCTCCTGGGTCCTAGGTTCCCAGCCATATGGAAGGGAGCAGTAGGAAGCTGAGAGTGGTGGGTGCACCTGCCAAAGGGTCCACCCTACAGTCAAGGACTGCAGAGCAGCCAGCCACGCCAGGGGTTGTCAGGGGACATAGCTTGACCTCTGGGCAGCAGCCCCAGAGTGGAGGACCCAGAAACAGTGCCCAGAGCCATGCCCCTGCATGGCTTAGGGACAGTAACAGACCCCCCACCGACCCTCGGCCCCAGAACTGCAGGGCGTGTTTCAAGCAAGATGGCCAACACCCCAGCGGGCAAGCCCCTCCACTGCAGCCTGGCAAAGAGGGGAGGGAGGAGGGGTGTCCTCTGAGAGCAGAGACAGCCCTGCAGCAGCTCCGACCTTTGAGAAGTCAAGTGCTTAGCTAAAAGAGACAGAATGAACTTGAACTGGGATGTTTAACTCTCACTTGCCCAGCAAGAGGAGGTCAGATGGGGTGTTGTGTGTGTGTGAGGAGGGCATTGTGTACATTTGGACCCCCTGCCCAGCACAGGGGAGGACGAAACCGGTCCTCTGAGACTCTTGTCTTGTGTGGCAATCTCGGCCGCAGCTGGGCCCGAATTTACCCCAAAGCTATTTCCGACGGGCGCGTTTGCTGAGCAAATGAAGAGAGCAAACAGGATTGCAGGGGGATTGTTTACACGCTTTGGGCAAACAAAGTTCCCCAGGCGGCCCCACCCCCACCCCCCAGGCTACCCTGGAAGCACCTATTGACGGCAAACAAAGGATGCGCTAATTTGCCCCTTCACCCAGGCCCCGCCCCTCGGGACCTTTGCCCCTCCCCCGCATCCCCCACCGCGGTCACTAGTTATCCCTGATCACGCTGCGGCGTGGACAGCTCTGCCCTCTGTTGTCTCCTCATCCTCCCTCCGCAGGGAGGGCGAATTAATGAGGTGTCCATGTGACCCGCCCGCCTCTTGTTTAATATGCGGCAGAGGTCAGAGTCGCCGGAGAGCAGCCCGAGTCATCCGGGCTTGTCCAGGAGGGGACGAAATGGCTGATCTGGGGTTTTATGTTTCTATTAATACTGGAGCGCAAATGCATTGTGATTCAGCCCCATCCTGTCCCGGTGCATAGGCCCGCGTTCCAGCCCCCAGGGATTGCCGGTGGACAGGGCACAGGTGATGCCCACGGCAGCACGACCTCTACAGTGGGTCGGGAAGCCCGCATTTTACTAAGCACTGCGGGTGACGTTTCTGCTGCACACTGGAGCTTAGGAACCGCAGGCCCATTTGGTACCGGGCAGCTGCTTTTGTTAGAAGAAGGAAAAGCCTGCCGGTTTTGCTAAGCCGGGTCTGGAACCTCCATCACCGACCAGCTGCATGACCTTGACTTGGGCTCCACACCTCCTTTCCTCATAGGTGGAGTGAGTTTGGGGAAGTTTAATGAGATAACCCACTTAAAAACTTGCAGAGGGCCTAACGCACGGGGCGCTTGGGAGTTGGAGTGAGAGGGATACACGAAGAGCCTTAGGGAGGGGCAATTCCCGTAAATCAAAGGCACCCCTGGATGTGCACACCTCAGTGACTGCAGTGTCTTTTATGGCATGCAGGTCTTTTCGTCAGAGTAGCAGTTCGTATTACTTTCTCTTCCCTCTGCCCAGGTTGTTCCATGGTTGACTACGGGAACCCATCCGGCCTGCCAAGGTTTGAACTCTCTTCTTTGTGGGAAAGCCAGGCCGACCCTGAGCCCTAAGCCTCTCCTAGCTAGGTCTCTCATCTGGGGAACTGGCTTCTGCCCCCCTTCCTGCAGCAGATAAGTCAGTCACGACATGAGGCACTGTGGGTCACCAGGCGGGAGCAAGTGTCTGCACCCATGCCCTGAGGTCCTCAGAAGGCTCTCTGGTTAAACAGGTCGTGGCAGGGACAGGACTGCAGGGCTGCAGGGCTCCCTTCACACCAGCTCTCCAGGCATCCCGCCCTCACTCTGACCCAAGGGGGAGCCCAGAGAGCGTCCCGCCCCCTCTCTGCAGCTCCTTCATGTGACACGCAGGCTATGAAGACAGGTTGCCTGAGGACCTTCAGAGGGGGGATGTGGGAGGGGGCATTGGGTGTCAGGGCCACCGTGCTGGGTTATTTTTACTTCAAGATGTCCTTCGGCAGCTAGAGTCTTCTCTTCCCTTCTTTCCTTGGGCTCTAATCTCCGAGCTGACCGTGCTCCCTGGTCCGGTGATGGCATTTGTCAGCCTGCTCCTCTGTACTTGCACGTGTGCCAGAGGCATGGGGCCCTCTGTGTGTGTGTGCAGGGATGGGTGCTTGTGTGTATACGGCTTGTGCCTGCAGGTCTCCATATGTGGTGTACAGCAGGTGTGCAGAAGTGTGTATATGTGCATGTGTCTGCAAGACTCTGTATGTGCAGTATGCATGTAGGGACCTGTGCATTGGTGTATATGTGCATGTGTCTACAGGACTTCATATGTATGGATAGCATGCATGCAGAAACCAGTGTGTTGGTATATATGTGCATGTGTCTGCAGGACTCCTGCAATCCTGTTTGCTCTCCTCATTTGCTCAGCAAGCCTGATGCTCAGAAATAGCTTTGGGGTAATCTGTGCATTGGTGTATATGTGCATGTGTGTGCAGCATGCATGCAAGGACCAGTGCATAGATGTATATGTACATGTGTTTGCAGGACTCCGTGTGTGTGCATGCGTGCAGCAAGCATGCAGGGACCAGTGCATAGATGTATATGTGCATTTATCTGCAGGACTTCATATATGTGTGCAGCATGCATGTAGGAACCTGTGCATGGGCATATATGTGCATGTGTCTGCAGGGATATGTATGTGTGTATGGCATGTGACTACAAGACTGTGTGGGCAGCATGCATGCAGGAACCTATGTATGTGTGTATACAGCATGTGTTTCCAGGACTCCCATATGTGTATATAGCATGCATGCAGGACTCTGTGCATGTGTGTATATGTGCATATGTCTTCAGAACTCTGTGCAGCACTTATGCAATGTATACACATGTGCATATGTGCATGTGTCTGCATTCTTTATGTGAGCATGCAGCATGCATGCAGGAACCTGTGTATGTGTGTATAAAGCATGTGTTTCCAGGACTCCCATATGTGTATGTAGTATGCATCAGAACTCTGTGCATGTGTGTATATATGCATGTGTCTACAAGACTGTGCAGCATATATGCAATGCAAGTATGTATAGGTGCATGTGTCTGTAGGACTCCATATGTATGGGCAGCAGGTATGCAGGACCCTGTGCATGTGTGTACGTGTGCATGTGTCTGCAGGACTCTGTGCAGCACTTATGCAATGCATATATGTGTGCATATGTGCACGTGCCTTCATTCTTTATGTGTGCATGCAGCATGCATGCAGAACTCTGTGCATGCGTGTATACGTGTGCGTATATGTGCATGTATCCACAGGGCTGTGCAGCACATATGCGATGCATGCATGTGTGCTTATGTGCATGCGTCTAAATGTGCAAGAGTGCACATCTGCAAAGACATTTGAGTTCCTGAGTGTGATTTCCAGTGTGCGTGCAGACATGTGCCTGATACTTGGGCTTATGCCTGTGGGCATGCAGGGGTGTGTGTGCAAGAGGAGTCTACTTATGCCAACTCTTCAATGATGCCAGGTGAGTGACCACAGCTGCTAGACCAGTGTTGAGGAATGCGGGCTGCCAAAGGGCCCAACTGTGTAAGCGGACCAGGCAGCTCCTTTAGGGCTGACCCATGCTTTGTTTCCCTGCTCCTCGTGAGTATCAATAAAGCTATTGAGTTCTGATTTGACACCAGACTAAGTGCTTTGCTGCACTCTCTAATCTCATCACAACCACCACCAGCATCGTTTTTATCCCTATTTTACAGATGGAGGGTCCACAGCTCAGAGATTAACTCAAAGTATCAGAACCAGATCTGACTGGTTCCAGAGTCTTTTCTTTGCATTACTTCATGTTGTTTGGCCATCATGACTGGAAATATACACACAGAGACACACGTGCTGCTCATTTTAATAGTGTAGACCCAGTACCAGTAGGTTGCTATTGTTGTCTGTGAGGACACCAGGGGTGTGGTCTTTGCTGCGGATATCCGTGAAAGAGGACGAGGGCTGGTCTGCAGCACAAATACTCAACTTGGAAAAGGTGCCCAAGCCGGGCTTGGTAGCTAGCTCAGCCTGTAATCTCAGTCCTTTGGGAGGCTGAGGTGAGTGGATTGCCTGAGCCCGCGGGTTCGAGACCCGCCTGGGCAACTTGGTGAGACCGCATCTCTACAATAAATCAGAAATTAGCCGGGCGTGGTAGCGCGCGCCTGTAGTTCCAGCTACTTGGAAGGCTGAGGCGAAAGGATCGCCGGAGCCCAGCAGGTCGAAGGTGCAGTGTCCGGAAGCATGCAACCGCACTCCAGTCTGGGTGACAGAGTGAGACTCCAACGCAAAAAAAAAAAAAAAAAGGTGCCCAAAGAGGTGAGCAGGCAGAACACTGGGGCTCCAAGGAACATCCTGCTGAGGCTGCCCCCAAATTTGTGCCACATAGGAGTAGACAGGCTTCCCCATTCACAGGATGAACTGAGCTCTGCTTGGAGGAGCCCCGGTCCAGCCCTGACCCTTGGTGAGAGTGCAGCCCCGGATGGAGGGCGCCCCTTGCCTGCTCCACCAGTCCTGGAGAGATCCTATCATCCCCGTCATCTGCAGCCACAGGACAGAAGGAGGGCGGGAAGGGGTGGCTGCCTGGGAGCCCCTTGGAAAATAAACAGCTGCGCTCTGTGCTGTTGAACCAAAGAGACAGGTCAAGCCGCTAAACCTCCCTTCTCTCCTGTTGGCCATAAAACTAATTAGCCCTGGAGATGGTGGAGCCTATAAACCGACTTCCAGAGCCCTTTCGGAGGGGTCTCAGGCCAGCACAGTCATCTATCAGCATGTGGCAAGGCCAGCACTCGGGCTCTCTTGTGGCACATCAGAATGGGCAGGGGTAGGGGTCCCAGGCTCTGGGCAGGAGACTCCCAATTCCCAGCAAGAGGGTGGATCTCTGCCCACTTTAGATGAGGGATGGTGTCTCCCTTGGCAAAGTCAGGGCAGGGTGGGGGAAGCGGCGTAAGCCCCGCTAGCTCCCTTGCCTCTTGCTGACTCTCTGTGTCCTGCTGCTGTGGACACATGGCCCTCCACCATCGGGAGGCCCTGTCAGAGGGTCTCAAAGAGTCCTTGCTGTCCCCGCAGCTCAGTGATGGACCCTGGGCTCCTCTGGCATCCCAGCCTCATCCCTCCTCAGACGCCCCTCAGGGTTTCAGCTCTGAGTTTGTTTGGCCGGGCAGAGGTCCACGCCCATCTAAGGGCTCAGATGGGGCCCAGGGACCAGGGGCTCTGGCCTTGGCTGGGCTACTAGGTAGCTGATGGCTTTGGGCAATGGCTCCACCATTCCTCAGCCCAAGCCCTGGGTGTCCGGGCCACGTGCTCATTAGGTTCGGCGTAATGGACCTCCAGCTTCACGCTTCACAGTTCGTGGGGCCCAGCTCCTTTTCTGGTCCTCAAACCCTCCGGCCATTGCCTTCAAGACTGAGCAGTGACGGGAGCAGTGATGGGAGAGGCGGTGACACCTCCCTAGGGGGAGGTCCCAGTTCTAGTGCTGGCCTGCCCTCCCAGCAGGACCAGTGGGGTTCTCTGAGAAGCAGACACTGAGATGGAGGTAGGAGCAAGAAAGGTTTGGAGGGGGTTGTTGCCTGTGGAAGAGAAGGTGGAAGGAACAGGACTGGCCCACGATGCACACATGACACCGCCTCAGCCGACTCTATGGGGAGATCCAGAGCAAGGATTGCCCCACCGAGGAGTTCCAGGTGGGCAGGAGAGCCAGGTCCTTGGACCCTGTCCTGCTCAGTCCTGGCCAGGGGTCACCCAGGAGATACTGGGTCTTACAGGGTCCCGAAGGTGCTGTAGGGGGCTGAGCCCCCTGTGCCCCCACTGCCCGATGGCAGGTTCTCTCTGGAAGGGAGACGGGAGAGGCCCGTGGAGGCCGCCTTACCAGCAGGATGACCCCAGGCTTGTGAACTGCACTGAGCTCAGCCTTACCATGTGGTGCCATTGGAGACGCGTTGATGAGACCCCAGCACGGTGCCTGCCACCGGGTGGTGGTGAGTGTGGTCGCTGTGACTGTGGCCCTGGTTTTTATTGTTGTTGGTGCATTCCCTTCGCTGGCTGTCAGGATTTAAATCCTGGAGAGAGCACTTCACTCCAGCCCTCTCTTCCCTTGGGCGGTTGGCTGTTCATACCGGGCTCTGGCCAGCTGTTCCTTCTCTGTGGGTGGCGGGAGGATGCCCGACTTCTGTGTCCTGGCCTCTGTCTCCATGGTAAGAGCCAACTTTGGTTGACAGAAAATGATCTTGGGTCTGTGGTCTTAAGAGCCAAACCATGTTCTCCCCATCCCCATCCTTAGGTTGAAGTCCTAACCCCAGTGCCTCAGAATGTAACTGCAGCTGGAGATAGGGTCTTTGAGATGGCCATTTGGCCGGGCTTGGTGGCTCAGCCTGTAATCCCACGCCTTGGGAGGCTGAGGTGAGCGAATTGCCTGCGCCCGCGGGTTCCAGACCCGCCTGGGCAACTTGGTGAGACCTCATCTCTACAATAAATCAAAAAAATTAGCCGGGCGTGATAGCACACGCCTGTAGTTCCAGCTATTTGGAAGGCTGAGGCGGAAGGATCACTGGAGCCCAGCAGGTCGAGGCTGCAGTGGCCGGGAGTGGCCACTGCACTCCAGTCTAGGTGACAGAGTGAGACTCCAACTCAAAAAAACAAGAAAAAAAATGGCATTTGGTTAAAATGAGGTCACCAGGGTGGGCCCTAGTCCGATTTACTGGGATCATCGTGAGAAGAGGAAACTTGGATACAGACACGTACAGAGGGACGATGATATTGAAGACACAGAGAGGAGCCATCTTTGAGCCCAGGAGAGAGGCCTGGACCAGATCCCTCCTTCCCTTACTGTCCTCAGAAGGAACCCACCCTGCCAACACCTCCGTCTCGGACTTCCAGCCCCTGGAACCGTGTAATCATGATTTTTCTGTTGTTTAAGCCACCCAGGCTGTGCGCTTTGCGACAGCAGCCTTAGCAGATTAACACACTGGCAGAAAAATGTATCAGTTAGAGTGCTTTCAACTGCAAGTAACAGATATCTGATTAGGAGTGGCTTAACCCACAGAGCCATTTAATTATCTCAAACGGTAAGAAGCGCAGAGATCGAGGCTTCTACAACGTCGTCAGGGACCCGAACACTCTCCAGCTCTGCACCCCGCCTCCTGAGTTGGGCTTTTGGTCTTTGGGCTATTTTAGAAGGCTGGTCCAGGAGGGTCTCTCTGGGGATGGGATGCTTGACTGAGACCTTCGGCTTGAGAAGACGCCAGCCACAGGCAGGTCCAGAGAATGACCGGTTCCCGTTGCTATGGAGCCCGGACCCACGTCCCCCCTGGGACTAGATAACAATTGGCCACTGACTTTGACTTGCAGCTCAAGGCCACCTGGTTCAGTGCCTGACTTCAGGCAGAGCCAGGCGTCCATCCAGCATAGACAGCTCATTATTTTTGACTATTTTTTATTTCTGGCAACACTGGTAGAAGGATATGCAAATAAGAAGATCAACTGAATTTGTTTCACAGAACAAAGAGTGACATTTAATCAGTACAATAAACACTTCCATGTAGTCATTTGCTGCATAGGATGACGGTTAGTGGAGGAAGAATGGGTGGAAGGGAAAGTTTGAAGAACAGCGGAACGCAAAAGAAGAGGAACAGGAGAGACCCCGTGTGTAACAGAGTGAAGAAAGGACCAAAGGGCCCAGAGGCCCACAGTCATTCATTCAACACATATTTACGGAGAGCTTACGAGGTTCCAGGGACAATATTAGCCACCGGAAGCAGGTTGATCAAAACAGATACTGCTCCTGCTTACATCGGACTTACACTGCCCTGGGAGTAGGAAGGCATTTGTTCATCCAACAATCTCACAAGCACCTAGGCTGTTACAAATGATAACACACACTTTGAAGAGGGCGCAAGAGGGACCGGAACCAGCCAGGCGGTGAAGAAAGGCTTCCCGCAGGAGGTGGTGACCTAGGCAGGGGGTGTAGGAGTCCCCGAGGCAGAGAGGTCAGGGTGGAGGACAGGTGTGTCCAACACAGGGAGCGGCCTCGGCAGAGGCCCTGGGGAAGGAAGAAGCATGGAAACTCCAGGCCACGCAGAGGACAACATGGAGGGAGAGAGGGAGGGGGTGGGCGGAGCCTCTGGGCGATGGCGAGCAGTTGGGGTCTGCAGGCAAGTGTGGAATGAGGATTTACTTTTTTTTTTTTCTTGAGTTGGAGTCTCACTCCGCAGCCCAGACTGGAGTGCAGTGGCCGCTCCCGGCCACCGCAGCCTCGACCCGCTGGGCTCCGGCCATCCTTCTGCCTCGGCCTTCCGAGTAGCCGGAATTACAGGCGTGCGCTACCACGCCCAGCTGATTTTTTGATTTATTGAAGAGATGAGGTCTCGCTGCCCAGTCGGGTCTCGAACCCGCGGGCTCAGGCCATCCACTCACCTCAGCCTCCCAAAGGTGTGGGATTACAGGCTGAGCCACCAAGCCCGGCTACGTTTTTTGTTTTTTTGTTTTTTTTTGAGTTGGAGTCTCACTCTGTCACCCAGACTGGAATGCAGTGGCCGCTCCCGGCCACCTCAGCCTCGACCCGCTGGGCTCCGGCGATCCTTCCGCCTCAGCCTTCCAGAGGATTTACGTTTTAAGATCATCCCGGCTTCTGGGTAGGGGGCAGAATGGAGTGGGGCGGCTGGTGGGGCGGCCCTCCAGCTTGTGCATGCGAGAGATGACGGCGGCTCGGCCGAGGGTGGAGTTTCTTAGCTTCCGCGTTGTTGACATGCTGGGCTGGGTGATGCTTCGTGGTGGGGGCTGCTCTGTACTGCGCAGGATGTCTAATAGCATCTCGGGCCTCCACCCACTACCCACACAGTGGCAGTGAAAACGTCTCCGGACGTGATCACGTGTCCTCTGGCGGACCCCACCCACCATTGCTGAGAACCGGGGCCGAGGAGGACACTGGTGACATAGAGGGAAGGTTGAGTGGACAGGGAATGGGGCTTGGCCACTGAGCGTCTGGGGCGGGGAGAGAGAGGCGCTGAGGGTGACTCCGGGAAGCAGGATGGACGTCAGTGCCACTCGTGGACATGGAGATCGGCAAAAGAGAATCCCGCTCAGGGTGGGCACGGGGAACCGGGTGTGACTGCATTAAGAGCGGCCGCAGGCACGTTGTTTTTTCTTACTTGGTCTCAATTTTCCTGCCCTCGAATGTCAATGTTTGTGCTTGACCTAGAACAGATCTGTAAAGGTGCCACCCTCCTTCCTGCACCCAAGTCCGAAGTAACCGGTCAATTAACTGACCCCTCAGAGTCTGTGAGAGAACACGCTTCTGTCATCTGAGTCACTCCGTTAGTTCTGCTCGTTCGATTTGTTACAGCAGCCCACCCCAGTTCCCTGGGGAGTAGGCTGCCATGTTTGTTTGTGTTGCGTGTGGACTTTCTTTTTTTCTTTCTGGTTCTCTGAGCCTGGACACGTCGCTGCACAGTGCTCCAGGACACCACCAGTGGAAGCACGGCACGAGAGAGAAAACCTGTCTGCCATCCCTGAACTTGAAATTCGTTTCCATCCCGTCCAATTTGCCACAGCACCGACATCTTCCAGATGACGACCCAAGGATGCTTGAGGAATTCTGAGCGACACTGTGTGGAGCTGGAGACGCCCTGGCTCTCATCCTGCCCGTCCTCGGCCCCAAGGGGAGCTCACCCAGCTCATGCCAGTTGTTGCAAATACACAACGGAGGCTTCGGAAGGCTCTAACAGTAGACTCTCCGAGGCCTCAGGGGCGTCCCCGTCTTGGGGACCTTGCAGCCGTCCTCCTCTTCTGCTTGCCTTCTCTGAGGTCCTCTGTCTGCTGTGGCCTCTGTGTGACTCCCTTCACCTCATTCATGGCTTCCCTGTTACCCTCCCCAGGCAGCTCGTAACAGAGTGGAAGTCGAGATTTTATTGCTTTTTCACTTTTATTCAAAAGCACTTCATGCTTCCTGTTAGTGCTTTAAAAAGCAGATGCATGAAATGTGAATTTTTAAATATTTGTCTTCCTTCCAATTTGAGAGATGTAGCGGACCTGCCATTAGAATCACCCTCCACCCCTGCTGTGGAGTGGATTGTGTCTCCTGAAGATGGGTTGAATTCCTAATCCCTGTGCTTATGGGTGTGACTTTATCGGGAAATAGGGTCTTCGGGGAAGTCATCCAATTCACGGGCATTCATAGTGGATCGCAGGGGGGCTCCTGACTAATGACGGTGTTCTTTTAAGAAAAGAAACATTTGATCGTAGCCACGCAGAAAATGCTAGGGAATGCCGGAGGCAGAGACCGGAGTGACGCGTCTCCGAGCCAAGGGTCACAAGGATCGCCAGCCACCACCAAGAGCCAGGAGAGAGGCGGGGAGCAGCGTCTTCCTCACAGCCCTCGGCAGGAACCAACCTTGCCGACACCTTGATTTCAGACGTCTGACCCCCCGCAAAGTCTGGAGAGGATACGCTTCTGTTGTCTAAGTCACTCCACTGGTGGTGATTTGTTACAGCAGCCCTGGGATACTCACACAACCTCCCCCCACCCCCAATTCCCTGGAGATTCGACTGCCATGTATGCTTGGGTTGGGCATGGTTTTTTTCTCTCTGGCTCAGTGACTCTTGGCGGAGAAAGAGGTCTCCCTGCCACTCACCTCCTTTTCCCCGGGCCGCCTGCTTCTGACTCACGAGCTCCTGAATGAGGACCAGGCCCCTCGGAGCTGGGTCTCCATGGTAGCTGGTCTCCAGGACAGCTCGCCACAATCTCGGCCTCCTGGGACAGATGCAGGGTCCGCCTTTGCCCTTCTCTGACTCACCTCCCTTGTGCTGGGTTCAGTCTTGATGCAAAATGCTGGTATTTGGCTCATCGTGGGTGTTTTCCCACTGATTTTCCACAGCATGGCTTGCTTCACCACTGAGATTTTGGGCACCCCTTTGATGTTTTGCACCCCAGCAAGGGCCTCCTCTCGTTCCAGCCCCAGTCCCTGCTCTCATCGCTGACCTAAGTGACAGTGGAATAGTTCAGGAGTACGTGGCTTATGAGCCTGGGTCACAAGAGATATATCAGTTTCCCTCCAGCTTTTTGCATCCTCTGCCCTGGCGGCAGCCAGCGGCCCGTCGGTGAGGACACAGAGCAGGCCTGTGCAGAGGCTGGCGGAGTGGGGGCTGAGGCCTCCCGCCAGCAGCACCAGGCACGTGAGTGAGCTGCCTGGGTGAGCGAGATCGTCCAGCCCCAGAAGTCCAATCCATGGATGAATATAACTTTGGGAGACACAGAAATGGAAAGAGTCAATCAATGATTACTGTAACTTTAAGCCGCCACATTTTCAAGTGATTTATTATACAGCATTATTAACTAACAATTCCCTTCCTCCCCTCCCTCTGGCCAGCTCCTACTGACTTCTCAGATTATCTAACTTCATGTGCCCCCTCTTCCAGGAAGCCTTGCTGAGTTATGCGCCCTTACACTTGAGTGTCCAGCTACACCGGACTCCCTTTTGTCCCTAGGCCTGGCCTGGCTCGCTCTTTCACTTCTGGGTCTCTGACCCACAGCTGTTTTTCCCCTGGAACACAGCTCCTGCTTCCCTGTCATTCCGTCCGACTCAGCTCAGGCATTACCTCCTCCAGGAAACCTTCTCTGACTCCCTGGCTGGGTTGGACACTCTCCTGTGAGCCCCTTTAGCACCCTGTGCAAACCTTCATCGGGTCCCATTATGGTTCCATGACGTCACCTTCCCGCATGGCTGCAAGTTCCTGGAGGGTGGGAACTGGGTCTTGTCATCCTGCTGCCCCCTGCATGAGAGTGGCTCGTGTGAGACGAGGCAGTGGAGCTCTCTGCAGCAGAGATTACCAAGCCCTGGTGAGCATCAGAGCCAGCCACTGGACTTTTAGAAGGCAACGATCGGCCACTGGACTTTTTGAAGGCAGCGATTGGCCACTGGACTTTTAGAAGGCAGCGATCGGCCACTGGACTTTTAGAAGGCCCATGGCAGGGGGGAGGTGTCGGCCCCCAAGGACGGCCACCACGACCAGGACAGCCACAATGGGATAAAGCGGTAGCTGCAAACTCAGCGCTGAGAGGGGCCGGAGGGCCACATCACTGCTGATGCTGGACGAATGGGGCAGGTAAGGACTATGGCAAACTAGAGAAAGGAGTCCCTGCTGGCTCCCAGCTCAAAGGTCACCTTTTCACGAAGGAGTTCGCAGACTCCAGACTCTATCAGGCTCCCTGTTAGAGGCTCACTTAGCACCTAGCACCTCCCTTGAAGCACCTCTTACCACTGGCATTCACTAGCTTCTTAGACAATGGGCTTTATGGCCAATGCGAGGCTGCCCGGGGCAGGGGAAGGAGAGAAGCTAGCCCAAGCCCTGGCTCCATCCTCTCCGGGCTTCCGTGCCCTTTCCTGTTCGTGGCGTGAAGCAAAGTGAGGAAGTGAGCACTTAGCACACGACGGGGCGCGTGGCGGGTGCCGGAGGAGCTGGCGAGGTGGGGTCTGCTCCCTTCTGGAGAAGTAGGGAGCAACCGCATTTGGAGCCCCCCTTCATTGGGAGCAGAAGTAAACTCCTGGAGACGGCGCTCCCTAGGCTCCGCCCACTCCTCTGACTCCGCCCACTCCGCTGGTGTCATTGACCTGCTCATTCATTCGCCAGGGTCTTCTTCCCGCCAGTGGTCTCACAAGAGGTAAAACATTCCTTCGTCCTCCCATGCAGTTACCTCACGAGTTCCATGGAATCGCTCAGTAAATTCCATGGTTGTGGCATTGTTTACTGGTGCACTGCCCGCTCCTTCAGCAAACAGTAACAGAGCGTCATCAAAGTCAGGCAGGGGGAAGTGCCAGAACACAGACCCAGTCCCAATCCCGGAGGAATTCCCAGATCCTGGTACGCAAATCATGCAAGGAATTAGTTAACGACATGGTGAGCAGTGCGCCCAGGGAGGTGCTAGGTGCTAAGTGAGCCTCTAGCTGGGAGGCCAGATGGAGTCTGGGGTCTGTGAGCTCCTCTGTGAAGAGGCGACCTTTGGGCTGGGAGCCGGCGGGGCTTCTTTCTCTAGTTTGCCACAGTCCCCACCTGGCCCACTTGCCCCACATCAGTAATGACGTCGCCCTCCTGACCCCTCTCGGTGCCGAGTTTGCAGCTCCTACTTCACCATCTCAGTGTAGCTGTGGTTTCTTGCATGGTGCCCAACCTGAGCTCAGGGCTGTAGCAGTGGCGTCCGTCCTTGCGGGCAGACGTCTCCCCTAGACCACCATCTCCACCTTCCAAAAGTCCGGCGGCAGGTCTGATGCCCACCAGGTTCAAGAATCGCTGCGGTGGCCGGGCTGGGTGGCTGAGCCTGCGATCCCTGTACTTTGGGGGGCTGGGGCGAGTGGATTGGGCATCGTGGCGAGACCTTGTCTGTACAATAAATCAAAAACTAGCCGGGCATGGCAGCGTGTGCCTATAGTTCCGGCTCCTTGGAAAGCTGAGGCAGAAGGATCGCAGGAGCCCAGCAGGTCAAGGCAGCGGTGGCCAGGAGCGTGCCACTGCACTCCAGTCTGGTGACAGAGACTCCAACTCAAAAAAACAAAACAAAACAAAAGAATCTCTGCTGCAGAGGACAGGGCCCGGGGTGGGGGGCAGGGCAGCCCCCCTAGCCACGCTCTTTTGCCTTCTCTTCCCCCGTGGATGCTCCCAGAGGGCGAAGGCCTGCCTCTGGCCAAGGGCCCGGAATTTCTGGCCCAGTCTTGCCTGAGGAAGCCGCCTGTGCAGAAGAAGGTCAGGATCCCTGGGGGTCAGAGTGGGAAAGTTAACACCATTCCCAAGGGACCCCACGCAGCAGGATTTCCTGACCCGGGACTATTACCTTTCTCACATGGCGTGGCCAGACTGGCTTCCTGCTATTATTAAAATGATGAAAAGAGATGAAGACATGGATTTAGTGGGAACAAGGGAAGGAATTTGCCTGACTCTGAACTGTGAGGAGGCAGTAAGACCTTGGAGTGAACTGTGGTGGGCAGGCCGGGGTTCTAGTCCTGGCTCGACCTGTCTTTGCCATCAGCTGGAGCAAGTTACGCTGCACCTCTGAGCTGGTTTCCTTTTCCACAAAAGGCGGGGAGGGCGGGTGGTAAATATGATCCCGAATCAGAGCTCGCAGAGTTGCCGGTGGAGACATGAAGTTACAGGGGCGGGGAGGAGCGTTTTGCAAACTGAAGGTGCCGTTTGTGTTGTTGTCACCGGTTGCGATCTGCTGCTCCAACAACCTCGCACCTCAGCTGAGACGTCCAAAGTGGCTCCTGGGGCCTCCAGGAGAAGGGTTACCCCGTCCCCCCGCTGAGTCCAGGTCATGCTACCAGTCTTCCATACTCCCCTCCCTCTGGCTTGGTCCACCTGGGCTTTGTCCCCACGTGCCCTCTTCTGCTTCTGTGTTTCTGTGTGCTGGGAGCCCCTCTTCTGTCCTTGGCCCATCCAAATGCGCTTTCCCAGCCACAACACCTCCTGGGTCTGGTTTCCACACAGCTGAGGGGCGTGGTTCTCTGCATCTTGTGGCCCCGTGGTTCTCAAAGCGGAGCTCCAGACCCGTAGAAGCCTCACCTGGAAACTCTTCAGACATGGGAGTTCCCTGGACCCATCCCAGACCTACGAAGGTAGGAATTCTGCGAACGGGGCCTTCTGGGGGATTCTGCTGCACATGGGGACAACCTGCGTCCTCAACTGGGCTGTGTCTCACCCAGTGGCTCCCGGGTCCCGTCCCAGAGCCCGGCACCAGAAGCTGAGAGTGGACCTCAAGCACCGCATGGGATGCCCATGAGCTGTCAGAACTGGGCTGGGGCCTCGCGGATGTGCCCTCGCCTTCCTGCCGCCACACCTGGGCTCACCGCACCCCCCCCCCCGCCCCTGGCTTCCCATGGCCCTTCCCCAAGCCTCCCCCGACCTCACAGCCTGCGCTGTCTGGCCTTTTCCAGAAGGCCTTCCTGAGCCTGGCGACGGCCTGGTCTGTCCCAATCTCCTTAAGAACCGCTACCTGAGCCAGGCTCGGTGGCTCAGCCTGTAATCCCGCGCCTTTGGAAGGTTGAGGTGAGTGGATTGCCTGAGCCCGCGGGTTTAAGACCCGCCTGGGCAGCGAGACCTCATCTGTACAATAAATCAAAAAATCAGCCGGGCGCGGTAGCGCGCACCTGTGATTCCGGCGACTCGGAAGGCTGAGGCGGAAGGATCGCTGGAGCCCAGCAGGTCGAGGCTGCGGTGGCCGGGAGAGGCCGCTGCACTCCCATCTGGGTGACTGAGTGAGACTCCAACTCAAAAAAAAAAACAAAAAAGAACCGCTACCTGAACCTTCCTGACTCTGCTCTGGCCCCGCCGCAGGCCACGCCCTCAGTGGCATTGCCCTTAAACTGCGGTGTCCCTTCCTGTGTCTGCTCATGCCATACTTGGCACTGCGGTGTCCCTTCCTGTGTCTGCTCATGCCATACTTGGCACTGACGTGGCTGGCTGGTGTTCATGAGGTCCCTGCACTACGGACGCTCATCTTCAGCGACCCCATTGGAGAATCCCCCTGCATCTCTGGCTGCCAACACATCCACACCGCCTTCCTGCTTTACTGGCCAGAGGGAGAAAGAAAGACAAGGAGGAGCGAGGCTTTTACCAAGACCCAGAGCTGTGTCCTCCCACTGTACTGAGTCTCCCGGCTGTCCCTCTGGAGTTGGCCGTGGTGGCTGTGGAGGAAGGACCCTTCGTGGCCCCCTGGCTTCTGCCACTCACGCTGTCTGTGGGGTCTGCTTTTCCAGCGCGCCCTTGCCGCCGCGGGGCATGTGCCCCTGACCCTGGACAGGGGCCGGCCTCCAAACCCCAGCCCTGCTTTCCCGGAGGTGTTGCTCAGTTGTTCCGTCCCTCGGTTTCCTCAACTGTAAAATGGGCCTGGGGGTCACACTCAGCTATTGAGGCTGTCCCGCAGACTTGAGTCTGAGAGTTCCCGCAGAAGGGTCCCCAGAGCCCTCTTCGCGGGCCAACGGCTTCTCCTCCAGGGAACCCAGGAAGGAAAGGAGAGCGGTGGGCGGGTGGACCGGGCTGGCCCGGCGGCCACTTCCTCTCAGCCGCCCTGTGGCCCACAACCAGCCTCCGAATCCGGCATCACACGGGACCCTGAGTTCGTCTCAGGACCGAATTTCTAACCTTTTTGGCTGCAAGTATGTCGGATAATGAATCCTCCCAGGAATCACATGCCTGTTTGTTGCAAGCGGAGCTAAGAATGCAATTGTCCCTATTTAGGGCTGAAATAAAACATTTGCTCCTTCTCTTTGCTGTCCCAGCATCCGTCGGCTGAGAGGAAGCGACTTCACCAGCGCCTGAGAAAGAACTTGCGTTTCACGTGTTACAACAGCACATTTGAAAACCACTCAGACTTGTGTGAGGCAATCTACTCTGCCTGCATATATTGCTTGGGACCCCAGTGAACTCTCTGCAGCCCCCTTTGCTGGGTGCCTTCCAGCCTGGGCACCGGTCTTATCTCCATTCAGTGGAGTCTTGATATAAACCTGGCTCTCCTGAGGCATGACCCCTCTAACACAGCTTGCCAGGCACAGAGGATGACGAGCCCATTTTGCGGATAAGAAATGGGCACCAAGAGCCGTAAGGATTGCTAAGACACAGAGCTAATGATGGTAGAGCAGGAGTTAGGTCTGGGAGACCCCAAAGCCCATGCTTTCCCCCTGCCCCGTGTGAGATAATCCTGGTTAATCCTGCCTCTGTGGCGAGGGACTGGAAATTCTTCCACCGTGAATGTCAACTACCAGCCATGTGTCGACAGTTCCCAGACAACCACAGACTCTCCCGGGGCTCTTGCGTCCCCTACCCCATTGAATCCCCAAGAGTTCAATTAGCTGTCCTATTTTACGGAGGAGAAAATAAATCAATTCTCAGAGAGGATGAGTAACTTTCCCAAGGTCACACATTCAGGATGCGGCTGGGCTGGGACCAGAATCCAGGTCCGCCCATCCCCAGGTCCTTGCTGACCCTTTCGCAGAGTGTGGGCTTCCCAAGGCCAAAGATAAGACCTGCGTAAATAGTTCACGGGAGCCATAACATTCCCCAGCCATGCCTTCCTTTCCCCCCCTCATGACATGCTGGCATTAAAGATCACATTTTAACATCGAGCCGTTTGCCCCAGAGCTGGTCCCGCACTGGGGATACATAGTCTCCACACAGAACACATTTAGGGTCTCTGAATTGAAGGAGCAAGTGGGCAGGACAGTGGGGTTTGCAAAAAATCTCAACGGAAAGTAATGTTCAATGTGCCAAATATTGCAAACTCAATCCAATACGCAGGTTCTTGATACAGAAGGCCAGCATATCCCAAACAGGCATTATCATTTTGCAACAGGAAGAAAGAAGAGCAAATCCAGCAGTCACTGTTCCCCGGAGCTAAGAATGTAATTGTCTAATGTGACTTCTAATCAGCTAAGGTCTTGTCTTAGCTGCTTTAGCCTACCAAATGGCTCTCCTGTCTCCAGGGGACAATAATCCCTGCTGAATTCTCCTTAGCACAGATGGGTTTCTGCACAGATAACGGGTTTTATTGCTTGAAAGCATTTTGCATTCTGTACTGCTGTTCCCAAGAAAGAACTGGAACCGTCCTGCCTCGCATCTGTCTCCTATTCCAGATACCTCCAGAGCCGCTGAGAATCAGATGCCTTGGCTTGGGGGCAAGTAGAGGCAGAACGTGGGAGGGACGGCTTTGTGCCCGGCAGACACTCTCCACCCTTCCTGTTTTGTGATTCCGAGCCAAGTCCCTCAGCGTTCTCAGCCTTGGCTTCCTCTTCCCGAAAATGGAAAGAGTAACGGTCTCTTCAGATGACCTGGGGTCTGAGACTCCCAGCTCAGTGTCTGACCCTCCACAGATACTCGGTGGCCCCGTTCTTAAGAAACTGCTCAGCTGTGGAGTGGCCGGAGAGAAAGCTGACTTCGTGCGTGTACTGGGATGCCCGGGGACTGCTGCCCGGTCAGTAAAGTGCTCCTGGCCGCCTGTCACTTTGATCTAGCCACTTTCCTCTCAAAAATGCTCCTTGGCTTCCTGGCTCCCCTGAAGGCAATCCAGATTTCTTAAGCTGACCATTAAGGCTTTGTGTCTCAAATGTCTTTTCAGCCAATATTCCCACTGTACAAAGAGCTGCTTAATAAATATTTCAAGAAAGAGCAAATACAATGAATTTAGCATTATGCGGCTGAAAGTGTTGGTCCTATTCCCAAGAGGCCAGTAAGCTAATTGTGAGCAATAAAATACCCAAAGAAAAGAACATGGCATCATTTTCTACATTATTCTATATTTTTCTCAAGGACTACCAATTCAGACCTGGAGCTTTAGTCCTGATTCTGCCCCTGGCCAGCGGCTTCAGTGTGTCACACAGAAGACACCCCTTGAGTTCAGCCATTAACCCCAGTGCCCAGGACAGGCGGGCACTGACCGTCGAATGAGAAAGTCCCATGCCGGAACAGCCACCATCCGTGTTTGTTTCTCAACCTACACATACACTTTGCCAACAAGCGCAGAAAATGTCAGAAATGGGTGTTTTGTTTATTTGTTTGTCTTGGCCGTGATGGTGGAGTGCCAGCCTGCTTTGACAACAAGAGAAGTGAGCTTTCCTTGGTGAAGTCAAGCATGGAAGGCCTGTGCTATTGAGAATGCTTCCCAGGGTTGCGTGAACTAAGAACCCAGGGAGCCCAGCGGCTTTGCCCGTGACTTGGACTTGAAGTATTAGTCCCTCTTCAGTCCTGGGTGCAGTCATCCCTCACTTTATTGTCGGACAGTGAATCCTCCCAGGAATCACATGCCTGTTTGTTGCAGGTGGTGGTGGGTCAGGAACCCCCTCAAGACACTTAAGAACTTGCACGGGCCGCGTGGGGTAACTTGTGAATGAGTGCTTGCCCTCTAACTGTCTCCAGATGGTGGAATCTGGACAGAGATTTGCGTCCATTCTAACCTGGTTGTGAGACTCGGGGAAGGAGCTTACCCTCGCTTACTTAAACTTTGACAGGGGCTACACACTCCACCAAAAGCACCCTCAGCATTGTGCATGACTGAACGGTCTCAGGTCAGTCCATTTTTAACAGGTCATTTGCAGGCATACTCTAGGACAGTGTGTCCCGCACTCTGACGTGAATACCTCCAGGATACTTGGATGTAAGAAACGACATCCAGGTTCATCTAAATCCAATGAGATCTGTTTCAGGACGCCCCCTCTTCCCGCATACACACACGGCTGGACAAAAATTACATTTTCAGTCATTCGCTGACGCACCCTCCCTCCCTCGCCCAAGTTCTGTAGCCACAGCAGCGGGCTTCGCTGCTCAGTAGGCCGTGGTGACCCTCTCTGGGCTCCTGGGGCAGGTACCTTCAGGGGCAGGTCTGCCAGCCTGGCCTCCTGCCCAGCTCAGCTTTGCCCCTGTGGAGGGCATCTCCTGCGATTGACCACCCCGCCTTGAAGCCAGCCAGCCAGAGGGACCTCATGCAACTATGGGGCTTCCATGGTTGGATCCAGGCTCAAGGTGGCCATTTCTACCACGGGCCGGGCCACTTGAATGGCTCTGCATTTGGGAGACCCAAGGCCTAGGCCTGCCTTCTTGTATTTCCCTCTTTCTTGTTTATCAGCCCCCTGGAGCTGCATCATATCTCTCCCCCTTTCTCTCTCCCTTTCTCTCTTTTTCCCCTTTCTCTCTCTCTCTCTCTCTCTCTCTCTCTCTCTCTCTCTCTCTCTCTCTCTCTCTCTCCCCCTCTCTCATCCACTCTTTGTCTCTTGGGTTAAATTCTCCTTGTGGGGTCCTAAATCCCAAAGTCCTTAAACTCACAGGGTGACAGAGACCAGAACATGGAGCTCAGATACCTGACTGTCCAGATAGCAATTTATTAATGGTAAAAAAGCTATGACAAGCCGGGCTCGGTGGCTCAGCCTGTAATCCCGCGCCTTTGGGAGGCTGAGGTGAGTGGATTGCCTGAGCCGGCGGGTTCGAGACCCGCCTGGGCAGCGAGACCTCATCTCTACAATAAATCAAAAAATCAGCCGGGCGTGGTAGTGCATGCCTGTAATTCCGGCTACTCGGAAGGCGGAGGCGGAAGGCTCGCCGGAGCCCAGCAGGTGAGGCTGCGGTGGCCGGAAGCGGCCACTGCACTCCAGTCTGGGCGACAGAGTGAGACTCCAACTCAAAAAAAAAAAAAACTATGACAGCAAGTATTGTCTCAGAAGATTACCCACCACATATGAATCCTGTTCGACTCCCACGGCAAAGCCCTGAGAAGGTGCTAGTGCCATCATCACCTCCACTTAACAGATGGGGATATGGACTTAGCAGGGTGAACCAAGTGTCTAGTGGGTGGGGCAGTGTCAATTTGGGCCCAAGGTTCAAAGTCCACGTTCTGAACTTCCCACCCCCCATTCTGTAGTGGTTCTTAAAATAAGGCCTGGCTCAATTTTTTTTTTTAATTTTAATTTTTAAAGACGTGGGGTACAATTCAGGGTTAGGTATACAAATGTTCATTATGCAGGTACCCTTGTGGTTGAGATATGTCCCCCTTCTCCAGGCAGATTCCACTACTGCCAATCCTGCTTCTCCGACCCCCTCCCTGCAGTTTCCCACTACTGCCAATCCTTTTCTTATAGTATTACGATAATTGTTCAAGGTCCACTGATGAGTGAGAACACGTGATATTCAGCTCTTTGTTTCTGTGAGAGATCACTCAGTATTATAGACTCTAAGTCTATCCAGGTTGCTGTGAAGTTCATAATTTTATCCTTCTTTATGGCTATGCAATATTCCATGGTGTATATGTACCACATTTTTAAAGATCCAGGCCTTTTTTGATGGGCAGCACAGTTGGCTGATGTGCTAGCTATCGTGAACAATAAACATATGTGTGCAGGTATCTTTTTCATAGAGTGATTTGAGTTCCTCCGGGTATATTCCCAGTAGGGGGATTGCAGGGTTGCATGGAAAGTCGATTTTTAGATCTTTTAGGAATCATCAAACTGTTTTCCGCGGAGGTTGTATTAGTTTACACTCCCACCAACGGTGTCATTTTCTTTTTTTACGACTGCACAGAATTCTTCGGCGGTACCAAACAGCAAAGACGGAAGACAGAAGGGCCTCAGCTGCCCGGACTCGCTTTGCAGCCGGGGTCCTCAGCGCACCTGGACTTTGTCAATCAGGCGGGCCTCCAAGGCTGGCTCCCAACAGGTTGTCTCCTGGATTTTCTAAGGTTTGTATAGCTTGAGGTTTTACGTTTAGGTCTTTGATTCATTTAGAGTTGACTTTTATGTATGGTGATAGGTAGGGATCTTGTTTTAATCTTCTGCATGTGGTCAGCCAGTTTTCCCAGCACCATTTACTAAATAGATTCTCTTCTCTCCACTGGTTGTTGGTGGAGGCTTTGTCAAAGATGAGTTGGTTGAGAAATTGGGGTTTTGCTTCTGGAATCTTTATCCTGTTCTATTGGTCTACATGCCTGTTCTTCTACCAATACCAGGCTGTTTTGGTTATTGTAGCTTTATAATAAGGTTTAGGCCGGGCTTAGTGGCTCAGCCTTTAATCCCAGCACTTTGGGAGGCCAAGGCGCGTGGATTGCCTGAGTCCGTGGGTTCAAGACCAGTCTGGGCAACTTGACGAGAGCTCATCTCTACAATAAATCAAAAATTAGCCAGGCATGGTAGCATGCGCCTGTAGTTCCGGCTACTTGGAAGGCTGAGGTGGAAGGATCACCAGAGCCTAGCAGATCGATGCTGGGATGGCTGTGAGTGAGCCATCGCACTCCAGCCTGAGTGACAGAGTGAGACTCCAACTCCAAAAATAAAAAAAAATGAAGTTTAAAGTCTGGGAGAGTGATACCTCCCACTTTTTTTCCTTTTCCTTTTTTTTGGCTGAGGATTGTTTTTTGGCTATTTGTGGTCATTTATGTTTCCATGTGAATTCCTGTATTGTCGCTTCCAGGTCTGAGAAGCATGCTGCTGGTAAATTAATTGGTATTGCGTTAAATCTATAGATTGCCTTGAGTAGGATGAACATCGTAACAATGTTGATTTTTCCAATCCATGAGCATGGAATATTTTTCCATTTGTCATCTTCAATTTCTTTGAGCAGTGTCTTGTAGTTTTTGTTGTTAAGGTCTTTCACATCTCTGGTTAGGAAGATGGCAAGGCATTTCCATTTTTTTGTGCCTATTGTGAATGGAATTGTGTTTTTTTATTTGGGTTTCTGTTTGTTTATTGTTGGTATATAGAAGTGCGACTGTCTTTTGCACATTTATTTTATACCCTGAGACTTTGCCAAAGTTCTTTATCAGTGCAAGGAGGTTTTTGACAGGATTCTCTTGGGTTTTCAAGATATAAAATCATGTCGTCTGCAAAGGATAACTTGAGTTCCTCTTTTCTTATTTGGATACCTCTGGTCTCCTTCTCTTGTCTGACCGTTCTAGTTAGGACTTCCAAAACTATGTTGAAAAGGAGGGGTGAGAGTGGGCATTCTTGTCTTGTTCTGGTTTTCAGGGGAAATGGTTCCAATTCCTGTCTGTTGAGTAGTATGCTGGCTGTGGGTTTGTCGTAAATGGCTCTTACTATTTTGAGGTATGTTCCATCTATGCCTAGTTGTTCGCGGGATTTTTATCGAGAAAGGGTGCTGGATTTTATCAGAAGCTTTTTCCGCCTCTATGATATAATCATGTGGTTTTTGTTTTTACATCCGTTGATGTATTTAATTACGTTTATGGTCTTGTGAAGGTTGAACCAGCCCTGCATCCCAGAGATGAATCTTACTTGGTCGTGGCGGTTGATTTTTGAAATGTGTTGTTGCATTCGGTTTGCTAGAATCTTGTTAAGAATTTTAGCATCTATGTTCATCAAGGATATTGAAGGCCTGAATCCTCTGGGACCTCACTTCCCCACCTGCAGGGTGACAGATCCTAACTCCTGTGCAGGCAGATGGAACTGGCCCAGGCCTGCGGGTCAGCATCTCCGTCGGGAAGTCAGCTCTGGCCTGCAGGCGTTTGACACATTTATGCTCAGTTGCAAGCCTCAGGCCCCTGAGTGTATGAGGGGCAACTTATCTTGGGGCTTGGTCAGTCATAAATGAGCCGACACACTCCCCAGCTCCCTGTCTCAAAGGTGGCAGCCCGAATAACTACCTCTGGGGTAACAACGCCAATAAATGACCCCAGGAGACAGCTAGACAGCAGCCCAACAAAGGCAGCTCCTGGGGCAGGCAGGCACATTCTCAGGTCCCATCCTTTCACAGCGGAATCCACTCTCCTGCTGTAACTTCTGCCTCCCCGGCAGAGACAGACTTTCCCAGAGAGGATGCCTTGGGCCCCACCTGGTCTTGTTCTGAAAGGAGGAAGCAAGGAGAGAAGCTTCCAGCCTCCCCAAGGGGTCGTTTCATTTCATCTCCCAGCCTGTTTTTCTGCTGCCCCCCTCAAGAATGCTTAATCACACCTTTAAAACCACCAAAAGCAACTCTTTCTTTACTCTTGACTGCTAGGGTAACACATCACCATGCAAATTCGTTTGGCCCCAGGGCCGTAGGACATGAAAGGCATGTAGTGGGCAGCATGACTCAGTTTCCATCAGGCCTTTGGAAGGTGAGGTAACCACCGCTTGTCAGTTTCTCCATCCAGACAGTCCCCTTGCTTGCATCTGGAGCGAGGGATTGTCAAGTGGATTCCAGGGCCGGCCCTGCCCCCCCCCCTGGTTCCAACCCAGCCACAGGCCACCGCCAGCAAGGACACGCACCGTCTTTCTGCACATTCCCACGTACACCGCCCCTCCCCCACTGCACCCCCTCTCAGCTAATTCCTGTCTTTCCAGCGGTGTGAATTCTAACAGCTGGGGGGCGGGTGTCAGCCTCCCCAACACCGTTCCAGAGTCTTCCTGCAGCATTCTCGCCCCACCGCCCACACTGAAGTGTGAGACCCCTCCATCCACAGTGTGTCTCTGTCCCAGCAAGGCTGCAAAATGGCACGCCTTCCATAGCCTCTTGTCTAACTCATTGGACTTTAAAACACATTTATTTGCGGTGGTATCGACACCACACTAAACCTCTGGAGGGAAACCAGGGGACAGTGCATCAGGAATTTTAATGTTGATTCCACACTGCGGCTTTGAAAACCTGAAATGGGGAAACGACATCTTTAGCTAGTTGCTTGGTGGTGTGTAGATCTAAGCCAACATACAATCCCATCCAGGTTAGCCCTTCTTGCCTTCTCTCTAGTCATGAAACTCATTCACCAGAAACTTGGTTTTTTTTTTCTTTTCTTTTTTTGAGTCAGGGTTTCACTCTGTCGCCCAGGTCAGAGTACGGTGGCACGATCACAGCTCACGACGGCCTCGGCCTCCTGGGCTCAGGTGATCTTTCCACCTCAGCCTCCCAAGTAGCGGAGACCACAGGCACGTGCCACCCCACCCAGCCCAGAAATATTTCTTTCTTCTCCTCTCAGAAACAGGTGGAGCCCATCTGAGCCAATGACAATCGTTCATCCAGTCCCACCCAGAACCGAGGCCTTCAAGAGCTGGACGGGCGCAGGAGACAGGGGCCCTACATTCCTCGTGATAGCCCATCCGATCACCTTCTCGGCCCTCACCAGATCTCACCACTTCCGTGATCACCATCCCACGAACCACACAGTCGGTGGCTCTCTGAAGGCTTTCACGACGATGTCACCCGCACAGCAGAGAGGCCCAGCAGTCACTCTTTCGCGGAGGCGCGGCTCCCTTTTGCTTTCCCCTAGGACAGTCAGTCACAACGAATGGGAACCTGGCGGATTCATTTTAAAGATGAAATGTGAGAATCTCAAGGAATCAGCTTCGCGAATGAAACGCGAAAAAAGCATAATCCCCGAGGAGCGAGCACTCTTTTCTTCCTTCCACAGTGTCAGGCACTAAGAAGTTCTGGAAGATACTCAACACCTTCCCTTGTCTCAAGGCCCTTGGGCTCCCTTTTTACCTAATAATCACACCCAATTGTGAAAAGTCCAGGATTCTGAAGTCTCAAGATAAGCCTCTCTCCAGGCCCACCATTCACCAGACGGCCTGAGGCCCTTCTCTCTCCTCGAATGATCCAGAACATTCCCGCCACGGCTCTTTTGCCAAATCCCCTCCTTCTGCTCAGGATGTCCTTTCTCCATGTCTGCACCTGCACAAATCCCGGTCCTTCGGCTAGGGCCACCCTCACTGGTGTAACTTTCAGAGCCGAATCAGGGAAGTGACATCTTTAACCAATCGCTTGGGGTGTGTAGACCTAAGCCAACGTTCAATCCCATAAAACCTGTCACTGTGCCGTCTCACGGGCACTCACACAGAAGGGCCCGAGCTTGCTTTAATGCTCCAAGGTGGCCGTTTTGAAATTCTTGCTAATTTTATCTTTGATCTTGTGTTTCGTAAGAGAAGTCTTATAGGACCACAGAGCATGTGAGTGAGCAGAGATCTGTACAAACCCATTCCCAGCTGCCAAGTACACCTTCGGCGATCGGAAGGCCCTGAGCACAGAATTCCGGCCAACCCAAGATGTGCTCAGCAGCGTTCAACATGCGTACAAGAGAAGCGTGCCACGCTGCGGCTGTGCAGGTGGGGGGCTGATGGCTCGAAAGGCCTCGCTTTCCTTGGGACAAGAACCTGCTTCCAGGGAGAAAGAAGGCGAGGGTGTTCCCAGAAACACAGGCGACGAAGCCCTGTCATATCCTTTCTTACTTGCATCACCAGCCAACCACTTATGCTGGGAAGGATGACAAGGAGGGACAGGGTGAGACAGGGCAGCTGCGGTTCCTTTTCCTTGACGTCTTTCCTGTCTCATCTGTGAGCTGAGGTAGAGCTGGGAGAATGTGTGCGCAACAAGGAGTGAAGACAAAGCGGCCGAGCTGGCGTTCCAGCCTTCCCCGGTTCCGGTGAGTCCCAAACCCAGTACGCCACGTATGCGATGCAGTACAAACTGTGTGGTTTGGGTGACTCCGCATGGCAGGTAGATGTCCTTGGATTCGCCTTTAAAGCTGCTGTTGTGCAATATAAAGATGAACAGTAGATGCATGCTAAGATTTTGCAGTTTTTACTCTTATTGACTTAGAATAGCATTAAATAGCAAACACACACACACACACACACACACACACACACACACACACACCCATGACAAGTTGAGAGAGAGAGAGCACACACAGAGAAAGCACACACAGAGGGACACTTACCCCTGCTTTCTCCCTTTGCCCCGGGCCTCAAAAATTATGGAGCCAACCCTGCCTTCTGAGTGAGTTCGAGGGCTTCTCCCTCCAAATCACTCAATCCTGCAGCCGTGTCCTTGGCCCTGAACCCCGGGAGCTCTCGTGGCCGTACTCACGTGCCTTTTCCTCCGCTGTCTTGTTCTCATGTCATCTGTCCCCCCTCTGGATGGTCAAGAGGCACTAATGGCCTTGGCAACCAGAAAGTTCTCAACTGGAAGATGTCACGGTTCCACTTCATTTGCGTAGTACCCAGTAGGCATCCATGAATGCTCAACCCTGGGCCTTACACCGCGGAGTATTTTTCACAGCGGAGGAATGTAGGGCCGTGCAGAACAAGAACACGACGGACGCTTGCTCACCGATGAAGACCTGGTCTCGGCATTTTGCTCAGGAAGCCTCTTCTTCATAGACAGCACAAGGCAAACTCTGGCCCTACTCTGGTCTCCATGATTCAGTGCTACGGAGGAAGATGAGCTCCAGAATATTAGGGTGAGAAGGGACTTTGGACAAATTCTCTAATTTTGTAAACGAAGGAGTAGAGACAGGAAGAGGGAGAGACTTTGTCCAACACGCAAAGGAAGTGGACAGTGTTGCCTTTTCTGTCTGTGACCCTCCCTCCTCCCCAGCTGCTCCATGGGAAATCGGCCCCACTCCGTCTTGGGGTGGGCTTCTGACCCAGACTAGGCCAGTTGACACATCCCATCCTTCTGACTTAAGAGTCAGTGTGAGATGAATCAGCCTGGCTTCTACCAGGGATCAGAGGAGGCAGGTCCCTTTCTTCCTCTGGACCCAGGATGTAAAGAGCTGTGCACCAGAACTGCTGTAGACCTTTCTGATATCCTGAAGGGACTGAGCCTGGGGAACAAGCCAGGACACTACAGAAGGAGGGACAAAGAGAATGACAGAATGACTCCAGAGCCCGAAGCCACATCAAGTCACTGGATCAACCCATACCTGAAACCTGCAAGGCGATGGGAGTTTTCATGTATGCAAACCAACAAATTCTCCTTTTGAAACGTGTTATTCTTGGGGATTTCTGCTCTTTGCAACAGGATAGATGCTGACAAACACAACAGAAAGAGGGCAAGCATAATTCAGGACATGCAGAGGCGAGCCTGAAGCACAGGTCTCCTGACTGCCGCCATTACAATGCCCCATCTGAACTAATGCTGCCGATAACAAGTGCGGTGGAGTCAATGCAAGCAAAGCAAACCTGATAGAAATTGCGCTATGCTATTCCTACATGGTGAGTGAATCCAGGACCCCAGCTCCTCCTCTGTCAGGGTCAGCTAAGCCAGGTCTGAATCTTCCCCAAGAGAAGTATGATGTATACAGAGCCACTGCGGAGTCAAGGATGCCTTGGCTGCTTCCCTGGTCTGCCACGTGGGCACTGCCCGCCTAGGATCCTGGAAGTAGCCGGCAGGTGGCTGCCACCCGGCATAGTGTCTTTGAGGGCAGTCTCCCTGTGAGCAGAACTCGAAGCTTCATGAGGACACTGTGGGGAGGCCCTCCAGCCATGCACTGTGGTTCCCTCAGGCACAGTCTGTACTCAGTGACTCCAAAGGACGGGCCATGGCAGGCCACGGCAGCTCTCTCCTTCCTGCCTTCAAGAGCACAGCATGGAGAGACTCTTAGAGCCCACTCATCTCACACCTGGGCAGACCAGGTGGCGACACCCCCAGACTGCGCAGCTACAAGATGCACCTTGGCCAGCCCAGCTCTGCTCCCCTGTCCAGGTCACTGGGTCTCCACATCCAGCGACCTCTTCAGCTGCTGCGGATCAGGGCCCTGGGGTCCTGCACCCTCACAGGCCAGATGCTTTGAGCAGGCGCCGGGGAGGAGAAGAAAGAGCCCATGACACCGAGGCACCCTGGAAAGGTCTCTTCCTGATGAGGGAGATCAGGAAGCAAGGCAGTACTGCCTGAGGCCGGAACTGAGTTTTCCATCCTGGGCGGCCACCAGAGCTTTCAGCACCAGAGAAATGGTGAGCCCTGAGGGCGGTGCAGACAGGGAGGCCTTGGGAAGAGGTAACAGCCGGGCAGAACTGGAAGGACGGGTCCAGAGAGCAAACAGCAGAGGGAAAGGATGGCACTGGAAGGCACCCAGGCAGGTGGAGGCCAGTGGGTCAACCCCCTCCAGCCGTTCCTGCCGGAGACCCTGCCAGGCCCAAGGGTGGGCGTGGAAGGTCGAAGGGCTCCTTACAAGGCTGATGAAGGGAGTCTCCCATCAACTGGAAACAGGCAACTTGGATTCTGGTGACAGGCAGGCTGGCGGGGCGGGGGGTAGCGGCATGGAGACTTCAGGACCTGGTCCAAGAGGCTCAGACAGACACCGTGGTCGCAAGAGGCCCTTCCCAGCAGGAAGCAGAGCTTTCTTTCATCCTTTTGACTAGTGCCTCGGTTGGGTTACTTGACCTCGCCAAGCCTCCATCTCCCGCTCTGTAAAATGGGTATGTAAGCTGATCGGCTTATTTTGGGAACTCACTGGGAGCACAGGCCAGGCCCAGAAGAGTGCTCTTCAGTTATGGGCTCCGTGCTCCCTTGTCCAGTTCCCTGTGTACTCTGGTTTTCTCTAGTTTTTTACCTACTCTGTCTTGACGCACTGACCGCCTGGAGCTGAGTACAGCAGTGCAGGGGTAAATCAAGCCCACGTGGCTATCACCAGGCACTAAATCTCTCCCGAAGACATTCCTCCCCGCAGCAGTCATGTCGCCAGCTCTAGGGAACAGGGTTGCACCATAAGGCAGACTCCCCTCACCCGGGAGGCTTAAAAGGCCCACTGGCGGGCTTCCCGTCCAGCAGAGGCCATGGGCCTGGCCTCATGTGGTCTCACACGGGTCAGCAACAACAGCAGCTACTATGAAAACAAACAAACAAACAAACAAACACCACCACCACATCCAGAGACTCAGGGATAAGGCGGCTGGAGCCCAGGCTCTGAAGACAGACCGAGTCTCTGGTTGCCACATGGCCTGGGACGGGCTCCTCTTCTCTCTGTCCACCTCAGCTTCCCAGCTACCTCCCAGGTCTTCCGTGAAGACTGAAACGCCCAGAGTCCCTGGGACACCCCAAACCCACCCTTATAGCGCCATCGTTGTTTGCCATGCACATGCATTACGTCATTTGCTGCTCCCCGGAGTGTCCTGAAGACGGGACCGTGACTATCTGCAATTTCCAGAGGGAAAATGGAACCGAATCTCCAGCTTCCTCTGGCTGGACCGTCCGGGGTCATGGTGGAAACCCGGGCACTTGCACTGAGCTCCAGGCAGGACGGGGCATGGGCTGGTCCCAAGCCTGGGCCGCCCTGCCTCCTGTGTCTGCTCCACCCACCCACCAGCCCATACTTCCTGTGGGCTCCCACCCACAGGCGCTAGTCCAGGCCAGCCCTCCCCAGCACAGTCTGGCGGCAGACAGTGGAGGATGGCCCAAGAGCTGGTGTTTGTGGAGTCCCACTGGGTGAGGAAGGCCCTTTCACTCCCAATCCTCCCCCAGCTCTGCCAGGATCCTGCTTTGGAGAAGAAGAACCCAAGGATCAGAGAAGCTCTATGCCTGCCCTGGGGGGCGTCGCAGGGAGCTGATCCTGGCGGGCTTTGAAGCCAGCATTCCTTCCTCCCCGGCCCGCCTGCGTGGTTCAGTCTAAAGCACCCCTCACTCCCAGAAAAAGAACAAAAGCGTTCAACACATGGCCCGTCTTCTGGCTGCGAGGGATGGCACTTTTATTTACGATAACCGGCTGGCCAAGATCAAAATGACCACTGGAAAAGCCAGTCTTTGTGGCTGACTTTGCCACCAGATAACTCAAGAAAAAAGAGCATTTATCTGTCAGAGAGGCTCACTCCTCTTTCTGCAGTACCTTCTGACGTTATTAGGGGTGATTTAAAACAGGAAAACACAGCGTTTTCATCATGAAAATGGCACACTTCTGTCAGAGAAAATAGAGAATGCAGAGAGATTGGGGTGGGGGACGCTTAACCTCCCACCCAAAGACAACCACTGACCTGTCTGTGTTTTCCTCCACATTGACATTTCAGGGTTTTCAGCAAACTTGTATTGTGATCTTCTCCCTCGGAGGGTGCTGAAGAGTTGGTAACGGTAAACCCGGTCCCTCAGTGAGCTCACGGGGTGCGTGGGAGTGTGGAGTTCTATTTTACACGTGTCTCCCACGCTTGGGCACCACATCACGGGAGCCAGTTCCGTGGGAGCCTGCTGACAGGCCTTTGCCTTGGCTACCCGTGCTTCTCCAGTGCTGCGGCGCTGGGCCCCGTGCGTGGCTGGCCCGGGAGTGCAGCTGCTCTGCCCAGAGGCTGCCCTTGACCAACGGAGGACGGGGGCAGACGGGCAAAGTTCATAAGGCTCCAGCGGGTGGAGTTCCACCAAACGGTCAAGCCCATTTGGTGTTCTTGAGTTGGTTCCCTGTCCTCCCCTCCGGGGTCCCTCACTCTAGTCCCTGGTAACCATTTCCAAATAAAAGACCTGCGTGCCAGCTTTTGACTCCGTTCCTGAGGTGTCCAGGTTAAGCAATGTGTGATCATGATAGACATAATTTTTGAGGGAGAAACAGATTAAAAAATTTTTTTATTGGCATATTTTGGTTCTGTGGGTTTAGCTTTAGTAGTGATGAAATACCACCCACGGTGACAGTACAACAAGGTTGTTAATCACATTTGATTCCTCTCTATTAATAGAATATCAAGAAACTAGTTAGAGGCCAGGGATGGTAGCTCACACCTATAATCCTAGCGCTTTGGGAGGCTGCGGCGAGAGGAATGCTTGAGGCCAGGGGATCGAGACAGTTGAGGCAACACAGGGAGAACTCCCGTCCCCACAAAAGAGAGAGAGACAGAGAGAGACTGAGAGAGAAAGAGAGAGAGAGAGAAAGAAAACAGAAACAGAGAAAGACATGTTACCATGGTTAAAGAATTCTATTCACCCTTCACTGATTTACTGAAAGTAGCCTAGGAAAACGGTTTTAGGTTTTTTAAAGCTTTGGGTTTGACATAATTTTATTTATTTTTTTTATTTATTTATTTTTACTTTTTTTTTTTTTTTTTGAGTTGGAGTCTCACTCTGTCGCCCAGACTGGAGTGCATGGCCGCTCCCGGCCACCGCAGCCTCGACCCACGGGGCTCCGGCGATCCTTCCGCCTCAGCCTTCCGAGTAGCCGGAATCACAGGCGCATGCTACCAGGCCCGGCTGATTTTTTTGATTTGTTTTAGAGATGAGGTCTCGCCGCCCAGGCAGGTTTCGAACCCGCGGGCTCAGGCAATCCACTCACCTCAGCCTCCCAATGGCACGGGATTACAGGCTGAGCCACCAAGCCCGGCTGACATAATTTTAGATTAACAAGAGGATTACAATAGTACAGAGAGTTCCTGTTGTGTATTTTTTTGGGGGGTATTGCTTTTTCTGCATCACACAGTAACCTCACTTCCCATGTCGGGCGGGGGCCATGCCCACAGCCACCCAGGCATTGGCTGTCCCCAGCCCCCTGCCACAGACTAGTCTAGGAGAGGGCCTGCACCCCCCTCCACAGGCCACTAGAGCAAGGGAAGCCTGCTGGGAGGCTCCTGGGTCTTCCTGGTCCTGAAAGAGAAAGTCCCAGTCTTTCCTCTGGACACGGGGGTGCCTGGGTGGGATTCCTGGAACAGCTGTTGCATCTTGTGACCCAAGACCAGCCTTAGGAGGAGCCAAAAGGGGACAGGAGGAAACCAGGGTCTTCACGATGCCGCCTCTGGCTCCGTGAGACAGCACGCCCCTTCTCGTTCAAGTCCCTTTGAGTTTTCTGCTCCACTCAAGCCATCCCCATGGTCCGCCATTTTGTTAGAAATCCTTTAGAAGCGTCATCTTAAAGACTACCTTGTATTCCATCTCATGGATGGGTCTTAATTTACTGAGCTGAGCCCTATCAGGAGACATTTAGGCAGCTTCTTATTTTTCATGATCAGACATGATGCAATGGTAAGAATCCTGGAGCAGCTCTGTCCGTATTTCAGATGCCCTATGTGGAACTGCTGGGTTCTAAGACTCAGTCTTGTTAAGCTTTCTTGACACCTATGGCCAAGCTGCCGATGGTATTAAGCCACCAACCAGACAAACGACGGCTCACCTCATAACAGCAGCAGCAGCACTGAGTTCTCTCAGTTTTTTTTTTTAATCACCACTTTGGTAATTAAGAAACAGAAGAATGTTGGTTGCGTCTCTTTCATTACTGACATGCTCAGTCATTTCCCCTCTTGTTTGCTAATGGGCTTATTGCCTCTTCCTGTTGTTGATTGTTATTGATTCTAGAAGACCCAGGAGGGAGAAGTCTCATTCCATCTTAGAAGCTGCCTCTCAGGTGAGGGACACCTGCCTGACTTCCCTTCCTCCAGGTGACTTCACATGGCTTCTCCACCCTGCCCCAACGATTCTCCCCTCCCCGCCTGGATCCACCGCCAGAACCAGGGATAGAAGGAAACGGCTGCACCAGAGGAAGATTCTGAGCAGCTCCTCCCTCCTCGGGCTAGCGTGAGTGGTTAGTGATGGCACGTGGCTCTGGAAAGGGGACAGACACACATAGAGCACCGATGCGTCTCCCCTCTGGAGGTTCTGCTCTCTGCTCGCTGTCGGACCTGCCAAGCCAAATCCCAGTCGGCATTGCAGATCCGGCCTGTCAGAGCTGGAAGGCACTTGCTCCGAATAAGTCGCTCCCAGCAAGTGAGCCCTGAGCGTCTGCTATGGGCCGTCACCATGGCATGGGATGTGGGCACACAGACAGGGGTGCGGAGTCCTCAGGTGCTAGTGGGTTCAGGATGGCTTCACTGTGGTTGTCTGAGCCCATTCAGGCTGCTGTAACAAGATGCCATAAACTGGGTGGCTTATAAGCCACAGAGGTTTATTTCTCGCAGTTCCAGAGGCTGGGAAATACAAGGCCAGCAGGTTTGGTGTCTGATGAGGACCTGCTTCTGGGTCATAGACACCCGTCTTCTCAGGGCACCCTTAGGTGGCAGAAGGGCAAGGGAGGTCTTTCCTGAGGGCATGACCTCCTCCCCCTTATGACCCAGTCACCTCCAGAGCCCCTATCTCCCGATCCCATCACCTTGGGGATTAGGTTTCAGCCTGTGAATTCTGGGAGGCCACAGATGTTCAGTCCGTAGCAGCAGTGGAGGCCACAAGCCCAGACTTCAGGCAGAGTGAGAAGTGCCACCCTCGTGGTGTGGCAATGGTGGCATGAGCTGGTGGCCTTCCGTCGGCACTTTGGGGAGCTCTCTGAAAGAGCATGCACTTTGTAATCCGACAGCTGGGGGTGCCCCCAGTTCTGCCTCGGCCAGAGGGAAGACGGGTGTCTATGAACCCAAGCTACCTTGGGCCGGTGGCTCACTTCTCCAAGCCCTGGTTTCTCATCTGCAGTGTTAGTGCTTGTGTCAGTATAACTATGTGCTTCTCTTTGTAAAGCTCTTCACTCTCTGCCACTCTCTCCCATGAAGCCAGACCACTGTGCTCTTCTGTGACCCTACTGGGGGCAGCATGACAGGCATCCAATGCATCCTGGTCCTAGGCAAAAGGTGGCGGTACCTGGTATACAGTAGGTGCTCAACAGGCGAAGTTCACTTCCCTTCCTGTTTAAGCCTGTTTTGAGCCTTCATCTATAGGCAAGCCCCTAGCAAGCAGTCAAGGTCGCCATAAACATTAAAAATTAGATATGTGTGTATGCTTGTTTTTATTTCTTTTGAGACAGGGTCTTACTCTGTATCTCAGGCTGTAGTGTAGTAGCATGATCATAGCTCATTGCAACCTCCAACACCTGGGCTCAAGTGATCTTCCTGCCTCAACTTCCCAAGTAGCCAGGATACAGACATGTGTCACCATGCCCAGCTAGTTTTCTTGTCGTGTTTTTTTTTTTTTTAGAGCGAGACACTAAGGTCTCACTATGTTGCCCAGGTTGGTCTTGTACTTCTGGGCTCAAGTAATCATCCCATCTCAGCCTCCTAAGGTGCTGGGATTGCAGGTGTGAGCCACCATGCCTGGCCCAGATTAGTATAATTAATCACAATACATGTTAAGGTCAGTTGGAACTTGTGATAGCCAGTCCTTCAGTTTCTGCTGGGGACGGAGACCCGAGCTGGATTAAGGTATCGTTATATGATGATAGGATGAAAATAACGGTACTGATTATTGCTATCCCCGTGAGGTGGTTGTTATTTCACCATCATCATCCATTTACTGGGCATCTATTCTGCACCACCAGGTGCTTCCCAGGTGCGTTGTCCCTTGGCCTCGGCGGTGGTGCTTCCGTCCCGCTGCAAAGATGATGAAGAGCTTGAGATGCCGAGGGTAAGCCCCTGCCATGGACGCTCGGTCAGTGGGGAGCCTCTGTTTGGAGCCTGGCCCATGGGGTGCCAGCACTCAAGTGCTTCCAGTTTTGTCTGAGTGGACCAGGGCCCCCTGGGAAGCAGGTTTGGCACCCTACACTCCTGACCCCGGGGAGGCTGCCTCCCCCAAGCCGGGATCCCTGTCCTTCTGCCTCTGTTCTCCTCTGGCAGGAGCAATCCCTACTGGGTCAAATCAAAAGTCATCTTTTTTGGGACAATGAGGGCTGCAGGCCTCTGACTCTCCCTGACCCTCACTGGGTCCCACTGACTCAGAACCAGTTGCTCCCTGTTACCCGGCGGGGGGTGGTTCCTGGGTGGACTCGGTGCAGTTTGGAGGTCTCCTGAGGCTGCCACCCCATCCTGCAGGACCCTCTCACAGAGGCATTAGGCTCTCCTCTAAACTGGCACACCCCCCAGGGGGAGAGATACTCTCCTACCTCCAGGGCTCCCGGGGACTCAGCCTCCCCTGGACGGGTGTCAGAAAGAGGACTTGGGGGCTGAGTGAATCTATCCAGGTGCCATGGTTGAGGAAGATCTCACTGTAGGGCCTGGGGCCTCCTGGGATGGGGACCCCGTATGAACATCCCTCACTGCCACTAGGGCAACCCATGCATTATAGCTGGAAACAGGCATGGAGTGAGGAAGACCACAGCAGGCACCCTGACTCCCACCCAGGGCTGTGGTCCCTGTTACAGGCAGCCCTGCAAACAAGCCACTGGAGTAAAAGCCCCCATCAAGCAGGTGATGACACTGGGAGGGGACAGAGAGAAGGACAGGAGGAAGACCAAGGGCAGAGGAGGAGGTAGCAGTCCCCAGGAGCAGCTGTGGGAAGGCTGCACCTTGCTGATTTTGTAATTCTCAAAGCATCTTTACCAGGTGGGCACTACTAGCCCATTGCACAGATGAGAAACTGAGACACAGAGGTTAAAGCAGAGCCGGCATTTGAACTGAGACCTGCACCCATCTAAGCTAGCGGCCTTTCCCTACTCCTACAATCTCAGGAAACCAGTCTGGTTCTGGGTGGCCCCAGGCCTGACTCCAGGAGCGTCAGCCAGCCAGCTGTGAGTTTCCCCACAAGCCATCTCTGGGACTTTCTGGTCTGTGGGTCTTTGCGGGAGAGGCTGGCCCCTTAGAGACACTCAAGGTCAAGGAGTGGTCTCAGCTACATGTGGTCCAGGGCAGCCGTCCAAACTCACACATCCATAAATACCAGACACACCTCTGAACTGATGGAATGAATGTTCGGGCAGGGGCAGACTTCCAGGGAAGGCTTCGCAACACTCAGCTGACAGAGACGTGTCTCCCTTTGGGGGAAGACAGGGGCAAGACTGAGGAGTGGGGCGGACCGAGTGGCCCAAGAGAAAGAGGGAGTCTCTGAAGAAAGCCTCTGGCGCCAAGTTCACTTCCTCCCGGAAGCCTTCCAGAACCAGGGTCCATCCAATGTTTGTTTATCGACTCTCCGCCTACCTTTTGCTATTCCCCATCTTCCCACGTGAGGAACACTAAGACCCTGCTTCAAGGGGGCATCCCCGGGGTTGGAAGCTCACAGACTTGAACATCCTTGACTTGAATCCTGTCTCCACTGCTTGCCAGGTCCGCAGCCTTGGGGGTGTGACAGCACCTTCTGGGGCCCAGAGTCTGCACCTGCGGGATGGGGCGACAGCCTCTGTTAACTTGCTGTGGTGCGATCTCACCCCAATCTTGTGACTCTTGTACCACAAATAAGAGCACAACAGCCACTGAACTCATGCTTACAAATCCTTTAAAAACCACAAAGGATACGTGAGAACTCCAACTTCTAACAACATGACAGACAGAATTAACACAGACCCTTTCTTCTGATACAAGCTAGAGCAACGCTGCTTACAAACTAACAGATAGTTGGAAAAATTCCTTTTTCTGCCCAAGTTTTTATTATGGTAAAATACACATAAAATGTACCATCTGGACCATTTTTGAGTATACAGTTCAGTGGCGTTAAGTGTGTTAACATTAGTGTGCAACCACCACCACCAACCATCCCCAGAACTTTTTCATTTTCCCACACTCCTTAAACTCTGTGCCCATGAAACAATGACTTTCCCTTCTCCCTTCCCCAGCCCCTGGCAACCACCATTTTTTTCTGACTCTGAATTTGACTGTTCTAGGGGCCCCGTGTGAGTGGAACCATGTAGTACAGTATATGTCCTTTTGTGACTGGCTTGTTTCACTTAGCCTAGTGTCCTCAAGGTCCACCCACAACCTCCTTCCTTTCTAAGGCTGAATAAGGCCCCACGGTATGGAGAGACCACATTTTGTTTATACACTCACCTACCAAGGGACACTTGGACTGCTTCTACCTTTTGGCTATTGTAACCAATGCTGTTATAAACGTGGTATGCAACTCTCTCTCTCTCTCCAAGGTCCTGCTTTCCATTCCTTTGGGTGTATCCTGAAAGCGGAATTGCTGGATCATAGAGTAACTTTGTTTTTAATTTTTTTAGGAGTGTCTGTACTGTTTCCCACAATGGCGGCACCACTGGGCACTCCTGCCAGCAGAGCACAGGGGTCCACCTTCTCCACATCTCACCAGCCATAGTCGTCTGTGTGGAGAGAGGCCCTCCTCACAGGTGTGGGGAAGTATCTCATGGGAGTTTGGCTTTGCATTTCCCCAGTAATTAGTGAATTTGAACATCTTTTCATGTGTCTGCTGGCCATTTGTATATCTTCTTTGGAAAAACGCCTGTTCAAGTCCTTTGCCCATTTTTGAATCAGGTTGTTGGTTTTTGGGGTGAAATTTTGGAATTCACTATATATATATATTCTGGATACTCATCCCTTATGAGACATATGATTTGCAAATATTTTCTCCCATTCTATGGGTTGCCTTTCTACTTTGTTGATAATGTGTTTTGATGCACAAAACTGTTTAATTTTCATGTTTTGAAGGAAAGAGGATTCTCTGGGCCAGTCACAAAGACAGAACACAAGCTAAGGATGTTGGTCAGTACAAGCTAACCTAGGACTGCTGTGGCGGTTTCCAACCCCGTTGGAGTCTGGTGGCACTGGGGGGCTGGGGTTTAACTCCCGGTGGGGGTGGGAACTACAACCTGGGGACTGTGTAGGTGGGAAGCTGGAAAGGAGGCCCTTCCAAAACCTAAGATCCTTAAAAGGCAGCCACAGTCTGTGACAACCGGACTTGAAAACGGCATCTACCAGCCCAGGAAAGGGAGTGTGTTCCCTCTGCTCATGGCTCTTAGCGGGATTTCAAAGCCTTTGGTAAGAATTTGAAAGCCCAAGTCTGTGCCTTGCAGAGGCGTGAGGCTTAAAGGCACCCAGCAGGCTGCCTCAGGGAGGAATCCCCACCAAGAAATGAAGATGAAACCAGCAGATTCAGGGAACCCCCTGGAGCCCCGTAGAATGGAAAGCCAAACCAACCTGCAGAGCTTGGATGAGTCCCCATGCGGAACTCTCTCCGACAACTGCCCCTGCCAATGATGAGCTTATGAGACAGACAAGCCCACGTCCCACCAGGACGCACATCCCAAGAATAGCAACAGGAGAGCAAAATGAAGGAGACCACAGTAGACTTCAAACACTTACAGATGAAAGGACAAGAAAAAGGAACAGAAAGGTCAGGACACTGAAAACATAAAGGAGGTACAATTGCAAAAGCATCAAACAGGACTCCTGCAAATGAAGGACTTGGTCATTGAAATGAAAAACAATTGGCCACAGGTGACAAGAAAATTGGTGAACTGGAAGGAGCAAAAGTGTGATGGGGTGGAAACATTTTTATTGCATGGAAGTCTGTCCCGATGTCTCAGAATCCATGTCTCTGAATTGCAAGCTAAGCAAGAAAAATGTTTCTCTGCATGTGTGTGTGAGTGTGCAAAGGAAGTGTGAATGTGCATGTGTGTGTGAAAGACGTGTATGTGAGTGTGTGCTTGTACTCTGAGGGAAGGAAGTGTGTGAGTACATGTGTGCAAAAAGTGTGAGTGTGCATTCTCGTGTGTGTGTGAAAGAAGTGTGAATGTGAGCATGCATGTGTGTGTGTGTGTGTGTGTGTGTGTGTGTGTGTGTGTGTGTGTGTGTGCATGTACACAGGCAGGCTGGAGAAGGAGTCACAGATAACACAGACACTGATGTGGTCTGTTAGGTGACTACCATCATGACCTTGCTTTGAGATTATATCTTATCTGGTAAAACGTTTTTCAACCCGTTTCACAGTTTAAGTGGTGGACTTCATGGCTTTTTAACAATTTTATCAAGTCTCCATCAATTGTGATTCCCCCCTTCTGGGATGTCAGGACTCAAGGTTGGGATATCAGGGGTACCCAGGGCCCCCATTAATGGCTTGCCTGCGCGTTCCCATCTGGGCAGGGGGGCTGTTGACTGGAGGGGAGGGAGCACATTAAAAAGGCAACCCCCACCCCCTACCACGGCTCCCAGCTAAACCTGCCCAGCCGGGCCCCCAGGGCTCAGCATGCGTTCCTCCCCTCCCCCATGCTTTGATCTCCCCAGCATCTTCTTAAGGACCATGGAGAAGCCCCCCGAGGGAGCCCACTGAGAGTGGGCAGTGACTGTACCTGTCTTCCCACTCAAGCCTATGCCTTCCTCTGGACCATCCTCCAAAGAATAAGGACGCCACATTTTTCTGGACTAAGAAAGCGCTCCAATAAAGTTGCCCATGTCTTTTAAAAATGTTTAAAAGTAAGCTGGGTGAGGCATCACAGGAAAACGTCTCCCTGTTGGGAGGCCCAACCTCCACCGCCATGCGCGTGGTGGTCAGGGACGTGCCTGTGCCCAGAGCCCCAAGGCCTGCGTGCCCTTGGGTAAGTCACCTCGCTTCTCTGAGCTTTGGATTCATGTCTGACAAACACAGATAGAAGACAGTATCCCGCACCCCAAGGGCGTGTGGACGGAAGGAGACAGCTCCTGCAGAAGCTGCCTTTTTCTTGTGTTGGAGTGGTGCCCTAGGTTCCCCTGCCTGCGCCACCACTCTGCCAGGCTGACTTGAAATAACTTAGGCCAGGTGCCTGCGCAGTGGTCTTCCAGGCATTGCTCACAGGAAGCACTATGCTAATACCAGCCATCACTTCCTTTCTCAGGAGGGCTGCCAGGGAGCTCTATTTTATTTTTTTAAAACATATTTTTTATTTTAAAATTGTGGGGTACAGTTAAGGGTTAGGTATACAAATATGCATCCTTCAGGCACCCTTGTTGATAAGGGGTGTCCCCCCCCATCCCCTGATAGATATTGACTACTGTTAATCCCACCTCCCTTCCCCTCCCTCCCCCCCATAGATTCCCACCACTGTCAATCCTTTTCTTATAGTATTATGATAGATGTTCAAGGTCCACTTATGAGTGAGGACATGTGATACTCAGATCTTTGTTGCCGTGAAAGATCACTCAGTATCATAGACTCTAGTTCCATCCAGGTTGCTGCAAAATTCATGATTTTGTTCTTTTTTTTTTTTGAGTTGGAGTCTCACTCTGTTGCCCGGACTGGAGTGCAGTGGCCGCTCCCGGCCACTGCAGCCTCGACTTGCTGGGCTCCAGCAATCCTTCCGCCTCTGCTTTCCAAGTAGCTGGAACTACAGGTGTGCTACCACATCTGGCTAATTGTTGATTCATTGTAGAGATGAGGTCTCACCAAGTTGCCCAGGCGGGTCTCAAACCTGCAGGCTCAGGCAATCCACTCACCTCAGCCTCCCAAGGCGCGGAATTACAGGCTGAGCCACCGAGCTCTGCCTTTTGTTCTTTTTCATAGCTGTGTAGTATTCCATTGGGTATATGTACCACATTTTTTAAATCCAGTCCACTTTTGATGGACGACATGGTTGGTTCCAGTTTCTTGCTATTGTGAACAATGCTGCGATAAACATACGTGTGCAGGTATCTTTTTCATAGAGTGATTTGAGTTCTAGGGTCAAACAACCCCATTACAAAGTGGGCAAAAGATATGAACAGACACTTCACAAAAGAAGACATACGAGTGGCCAACAGACACATGAAGAAATGTTCAGCCTCACCAGTCGCCAAGGAGATGCAAATTAAAACTACACTGCGGTACCACCTAACTCCAGTCAGAATGGCGATTATCAATGACTCAAAAATAACAGATGCTGGAGAGCATGTGGTGAAAAGGGAACACTTCTACACTGTTGGTGGGAGTGCAAACTAGTGCAACCTCTGTGGAAAGCAGTGTGGCGATTCCTGAAAGCTTTAAATATCAACCTCCCAGGGTGCTCTAGAAGCGCAGGAGTCAGCCATTGCTTTGTTAAGCACCAGCCAGGCCATGTGTTCATTGAGCTATGGCCGTCATGTTTTCCTAAGCTTTGGCCCTCTTCCCTACCTTAGGGAGGTGAATCTCCTTTCTCTCTCTCCAATTTACTTACTAAGCAAACTGTTTTCCAATCCAAAACAAAACAAAGTGAAAACAAACAAGCAACAAAAACCACACAGGAGTCACATGCCTACGCATTCCTGAAACCTGCAAGGGTTTCCCAGCCCCCTCCCGACGGAATCCACACTCCTTCCCAGGGATGGGTGGGCCTGCTTTGCTCTCCAGCCTCAGCTCTTGCCCCTCTTCCCTCACGTACCACACGCCAGCCACCCTGGACCTCAGGGCCTTTGCACATGCTATTCCCCACCCATGCTCTCCTTTCTGCAAGACTGGCCATCATCTGTCTTATCTCTTCCTGGAGAGGTTTTCATCGACCATTCTGTCTACACCCTCTCCCAGCCAGCTGCGTGTCTGTCTCGGCGGTCTGCTCCTTTCCTTCAAAGCCCCCACCACCGTGTGATTCCGCGTCTGGTGTCGCTTTATCTGCCTGCAGTCCTCGTCCCCCACAGAATCGGAGGGCACGGACCACGTCTACTTTATGGCCCCTGTGTCTGCGCCTGCCACGAAACAGGCACCAATAACTTGGGGTTAGAAAGTAGTGAACTAGTGACAAAACCAAACATTTTTCACTTCAACTTTGGAACGAATTGGGAGATTAACATTCTGGCAGATGGGGCTAAAAATACCACTCTTGACACGGAGAGGCTGGACCGAGGTCGTGGTTCCGAGACATTGTGGTGACAGCAGGGTGACAAGCCCCACATGGGACTCCTCCCTCCTGGTCACCAGCAGGCACCGCAGGGCTCAGCCACACGCTGAGTGTGTGCTCCCTGGGGTGTGCGCTCCCTGGGGTGGCCTGCTCCCCACTGGAGTGAGAAGTGGGCTGGACAGGAGGTCAAGGAGGCCTGGGTGGTGTCCCTTCGTGGGACCTGAGGAACAGAGAGGATGCATTCTACCTGCTTCCTCCAGTCCATAAGAGATAGATGTGAGGGGCAGACCTGAGGCTGCAGAGACTTTAGCCCAGTGGAGCAGCAGGGAGGGCAGGCTGGGGGGCTTCCTGGAGGAAGCAGCAATGCCGTGGAGACCCAGGCTTGGCCCTGAGGCTTCTCCCCGGGTCCAACAGCAGGCCCGGCGCGCCCTGGTCCCTGGCTCAGTCACACCTGGAGAGCCCCACGGAGTCCGGGCTGCACAAGGGAGAAGGGCTGTCCCCTCCCTTCCAGCGGCCGTGAGACCGGCCACATCCCCTCTCTTTTCCAAGCGGATATTCCAGAGAGATCAGGCTCTGTGATTAGGGGATTGAATCCCGGGAGGATTAGAAGAGCTCAAGGCGCAATATCTATTAAGCGTGATGGAGGGATGGCGCCAGGGCTGTTTACAAACACAGAGGGGAAACCGGGGCCGAGGCAGGGCTAGTTCAGGCAACAGCCGACTCGGAAAGACAGAAACGGGTCTGAAACATTCGCGTGCCCATGCCGTGTGCTGTGGTGCGGGTAAGAAATTCCGAGTAAACATACTGCATATGTGTGAGGACATGCACACTCAGACATGATATGCGCACACATACAGGGCTTAGTGTGTGTTTCTAGACAGACGTCACGCAGTACATATGAACACATGCTGTGCGTGAACGCGTGGCTGTGGTGCATATGGGTACATGCTTCCAGCGCCAATCTGTCCAGTTATACAAACAGCACATAGATGTTGTTGCATGTGTTTAAGCATAGCCGCACAGAGCAGGCATACACATGGTGCTCAACACAGATCTCGTGGCAAGGTATACGTGTGACATACTCACCCATGCGATGCATCCCTGTGTGCTGTGAGCACAACCCACTGTTGGTATCGCTGCATGTCAGACGTGTGCACGGGGACCCACTCCAGTGTATCATCGGTTTCCATACGTATGTGACTTGCAGTAAATCCGGGAAGGAAGAGCAACGAGAACCGACTGTTCCTGAGAAGCCGTGCGGGAGGACAGTGCAGCCCCTCCCTCCCCCCATCCCTTTGGGCACGCACGTTGTTTATGCGAACCGCTGTAAACAATGAATCTTGCCTCCTGGGCAGCCGTCCTGAATGGGCAGGCTCCCTTCTAGAAGCAGGTGATGGCGTCACTGCCAGGAGGAACAATGCGTCCCAAAGGGGACCCTGCAGAGACGGAAGCCCAGCTCTATAGTAGGAAGCAGCCCTGGGTCCAGAGAGGGACTTTCTGAGGCTGGGGAGAGAGCAGCCCAGCACAGCAGGGGAACGAGGGCCGGCCACGCGGCTCGGCTGCCCAGCCCGGGGAATCCCTGCTTTCGGAGCCTCCTCCGTGGTCCAGCCTGACTCCCAGAGCTCTTCTTCCACAGTTCCCGCGGTGTTTCTCCTGGGACTCATCGGACAGCGGGGCTGTGGTCGGCCGTGGCTGTGCTCTGCCCATGGGGCGGGCCCCTGGCGAGGCCGCGATGCTAGCTTCGTTGGCATGAGATGACCATCACGCCTCTCCCCCAGACTTAAAAGGACAATTGGAAAAACGGATGGCGCCCCCGGGCTCTTCCTAAGACCATTCCTAGGGCTGCATTGTTGAGGGAGAGACCCCCTCACAGCTATGCTGAGTCCTGCTCGCTGGCAGGGTCCCGAGGATGACGTTAGCTCAGAGGGACAGACGTGTCCACATAGGAAGGGTACGTGGGCTTTGGGCGTCATCTGGCCTGGGTCCTTCTCCACCCCACTTCTTAACCTGTCTCTGAGCAAGTTGCTTTGACTTTTCCAAATCTCAGTTCTCTTGTTTACAAAATGACGCCTGTCTCCGGGTGGGCGGGGTAGAAAAATTAAACTGCATGATGTCAAAAATGATCTCTTCTTTGGTTGTAAAGCCCTACACAGGTGTTATTTCATGGCAGAACAAAGAGAGCCTGATCTTCTAGGTACGTTTTCCTGCCTTTTAGAAACTTTCACTGGGAACATCTGGGATGTGGGAGATTGTTACATAAATGCTCCCCACCCATGCCACTGCCTGGTATACGTGCCCTGGGGGTGCCCTCCCACGTTGACTCTGCACCTGACCACGTGACTCGTTTGGCCAAGGTGACGCAATCAGAGGGTTACGGCCCTTGCACCCTGCGGCTCACCCTGGAAGAGTACTGTTGCTGCCACATGAGAAACTGGGCTGTCCTGCTGGGAACCCACGTGGTGGGAACCCAAGGGTTGCTGTCCACAGCCTTGGCACAGCACGGCAAGGAGAGGGCCATCGTGGTCAACAGCCCAGGGGAGGCTCCGGACGACGGAACCGGACAACGGAAGGAATGAGCCTATCTGGACCAACTCCAGAATCATGAGCAAATTCATGCTTTCAAGTCCCGACAATTGGGACAGTTTGTTACTTGGCAACAGGAGACCGATACACAGGGCATTGGAAGCACAGGAAGTTCCTGTCTTCTGCCCAGGTTTAGAGAGAAAGTTCATGGCTGAGCCAAGTGTGGCGTTCACACCCCAGAAGTCTTCCTTCCTTCCCTGGTTCCTGCGTCTGTTCATGGCATAGAACTCGATGTTTCAAGGGCCCTTGGGGAAAATGCTGGCTGGTTTTGGGAGGGGATTCAGAATGTTACCTGCACGGACCACATGGCATTGGTAGTCCATGATACTGGAAAGAGGAAGGGGCAGGGATTCGGAAGAGCCAAAAGGGAAACTTCCCTCCTTAGCAGGGAAGACAGCAAGCAGAGGGCTTAAGTCGTGAGGTCAGGAGGAGCCAGGGTCAAGGCCCAGCCCTGGCCTTGGCTCAGCTTGTGCCTTCCCTCGGACCCGTTGCTTAATCTGGTGAGCCTCAGTTTCCACATCTATAAGATAGGCGTCGTTGTGCCCTCAAGCAAGGCTGCCATGGAGTTCTGTGGAAATGCTCCCCTCCAAGCCCGAGGGGCACAGAAATGCGCCTTCTCTCCCGGGGTCCCCCCACCCCGGGAAGTCTGGAACGTGCTGTGTGAACCACTTCTCAGGAGTCTTGTGAAGATTCAAGGTGTTTGGACCAAGAAGGTGTGACAGTGGCGGACAAGATCTTCTGTCAGGGGGAGCTCAGGGGCGGGGGAGGGAGGCCCTGCCCGGGGCCTGTTTTCTGTCTGTCCATCCGCAGTGCCTGGTTCAAAGGCAGCAGCATCCCCTCGGAGGTGTCGCTGATCCCGGGACCCTTGACTCTGTCAGCGAGACCCCGCGGCTCACCCTCCTCACCTTTGATGGCTGACCTGTGGCCAAGAGGCCGGGCATGCACATCAAAAAGCTGCGCTTCCCACAGGCTAGCCAACCCCGAGGTCCCCCGTGGGCCAGGCCTGGGAGTGGGGGCAGGTGCTCGGCCTCCGCGGGTCTGGGCCCATCCTCCACGTTCTCACACCCCCTGCCGCGTGGACCCACCCGCCCTAAGCGAGCACCTTCCTCTGCCGGAGACCCCCTTCCTTCCTAGTCCACAGTCGGTCATGTGCATTTCTCGCGGCTGCTCTGACAAAGTACCACAAACAGCGAGACTTGAGTCGAATGTCTTCTTGCACAGCTCCAGGTCCAAAATCAAGCTGTGGGCAGGACCATGCTCCCTGTGAGACCCTGGGGAACGCTTCCTTGCCTCCCCTAGCTTGGGGTGTCCACCAGCCCCGAGTTCTCCTTGGCTCCAGCGGCAATATTTCTTTTTTTTTTTTTTTTTGAGTCGGAGTCTCACTCTGTCACCCAGGCTGGAGGGCAGTGGCTGCTCCCGGCCACCACAGCCTCAACCCGCTGGGCTCCGGCGATCCTTCCGCCTCAGCCTTCCAAGTAGCTGGAACTACAGGCGAGCGCTAACACGCCCGGCTAATTTTTTGATTTATTGTAGAGATGAGGTCTCGCCGAGTTGCCCAGGCGGGTCTCGAACCCACGGGCTCAGGCGATCCACTCACCTCGGCCTCCCAAAGTGCTGGGACTACAGGATGAGCCACCGAGCGCGGCCTGGCGGCAATATTGCAATCTCTGCCTCTGTCATCACATGGCCCTCCCCTCTGACCTTCCCCCGTGTATCTGAGTGTCCCCCCCCCCTTCCTTCCTTCCTTCAGAGGCTCACTCTGTTGCTCGAGCTGGAGTGCAGTGGCATGGTCACAGTTCATCACAGCCTCCAACTCCTGGGCTTAGGCCATCCTTCCACCTCAGCTTCCCAAGTTGCTGGGACTACAGGCATGCGCCACCACGTCAAGTTAATTCCTTGTAGAGGCAAGTTTTCACTATGTTGCCCAGGCTGGTCTCAGACTCCTGGGTTCAAGCAACCCTCCCACCTCGGCCTCCCAAAGTGCTGGGATTACAGGTGTGAGCCGTTGCACCTGGCCTCCATAAGGACACCAGCCACATTGCACAGAGTCCTGTCTACTCCTGCAGGATCTGCTTATCTTTCCTCAACTATGTCTGCAAAGATCACCTCTCCAGATTAGGTGATAGTCATTTGCAGCAGGGGTTAGGATTTCAACATCTCTTTCCGGTCACAATTCACCTCACAATAGGTATATAATAAAAATGTGTCAAGCACTTCCCTGTGGTAAGCATAATAATTTTTTTTCTTGAAATTTATTTCCAGTATTTCTCCTTAGAGAAATAGACGGTGTTAACTAATGATTCACTTGTCATTTTGCTATTGTCAGCGTTATTTGCATTCGCAAATGCACCAAAAACAAAACACAAGGGAAAGAAATAATAATAATAATGATAGCATGCTTAGTCAAGCTGTTTGTCTTTCAACGTATTTTTTTTCATAGTTAACCACACTAGTCCTTGGATGTATTCTTAGTTTTGTGATGGATCAAAAACACGTTGTGTAAACTCCAGCATGTCACCCAGTTAAAGGACTATCATCGTCTTCTTGTAGCTGAAGTCAGGAAAATGGGCGAGGTCCAGATAGTCTGTTCTGCATGCAGGTGAGGAGGCACATCAGCGAGGTTAACACCAAGAGTGCACCGAGGACGATCCCAATGGCTTCTGGGAGATTAATACTCCACTGGTCAACTAACAAGCACTTAGTATGACTAAAGATTCCATTACTGGGTTGTAGTTTTAATCCCAGGATGCGGCACATCGTTGGATAAATATCTACAATGTTAATTGGGTTGTACTTGTCATCTTTGTGAAATGCAGGTCCACGGGCAGCTAGAAACGGATGCATACTAAGCAAAGAATGATCGTAACCATGATCTCCTGATTTTTGTGATGATCTATTCAGCACAGTTGTCCAGCCTTCATCAGCAACCAAAATAATAGGCTGAATTCCATCATTACGTTGGTAATAAAATCTGTTGGGAATGTTTTCTTTGAGGTAGACATTCATGTGAAGGCTACAGTTTTTCAGTTTGTCATAAACCTCTGTTCTATTTATTCGGGGAAGAATTGCAGCAACTGGACTCAAATCTATAGGTGTGTAGTCTGCATGATTGATGTAGAGATCCAAATTAATCAGTCTTTCCTGAGAACACTGGGTCATCCCATGATCACTTGGAATGATCACATTAAGATTTTCCCACAATCCTAACATCTTGAGTTTTTGGACTAAGTCACCAGTAAGATCATCTATTTCTTTCGGCACTTTGCCCATGTTTTCTTTATCTTCAGGTCCATATTTGTGGCCACTTGCATCTGGTTCTTCCCAGTAGAGTGCTGCAAAGGTGACTGGTGGGTTCGCATTGTTTAGCCACATGGTAATATTATTCAGTCTCTCTGCAAATGACACTGAGGTGCTATAATTCGTAAAATAAGAAGGTACGGCATTGTGAATGGGTACGTCAGTGCCAGGCCACACGGCAGCAGCACTTGGTCGGTTTTCCTGAAGCTGATTGGTCACCCAGATAGGTACTGCCCTATTCTACCAAAAAGGATCTGTGTCATTAGCATCAGAAAAATGTCTGTGAGTGTGTCATACATGGAGTTAGCCACAATGCCATGACTCTTCATACAAGCCTGTCACAATACTGTAGTGGTGTGGAAATGTTTTTACGATGAACACATTTTTAACATGCTCTACCAATACACCTTCTTTGATAAAATTCTGGAGATAAGGAAATTCATAATTCTTCAGATAGACAGCTCTGAAGCCTTCAAAGGACCCCAATAGTAACTTGGATGGCAAACTAGAGGAAGAGTTGCCTCTGTAACCAGTTATAAGACCAGAAAGCAAAAGTATTACTAATAACTTCATAATGAACATGCTGAAGGACAGCGATCAGGGTTCCTTGTCTAATTTCAAAGCCCCTGTGGACTGGAGAGGGGATACTATTTTCCTGCAGGAAGCCAAGGGCCTGAGGCTCTTACCCACCGCCTCTCCTTCCCAGCCCTCGGAACCTGGCACTCACGGAACCCGGCACCCGCAGGCACTGGGGGGTAAGAGGGACCAGGCTGATAAGCTGCGAGGCAGAGTGCTTCCTGAGGCGCCCCAGCCGTGGGGCTCGGCCGCAACCTCCTGGAGTTCGGCCGCAACCTCCTGGAGTTCTGCAGGGCTCGCATAATCATTTTAATTATGATAATAAAATGCTTATTTGCTCCAGGGATCATCCCCCAAATTTTGCACATATTAGTGGACTGAAATCCTCTATGAATTATCTCCATTTTATAGGGTGGAAACTGAGGCACAGAGGTGTTAAGTAAATAGGTCAGGGTCACACAGATAATAAACGGCTTGGTTGGCTGACCCCACCCAGTACCCGATGCCACCTCCTTGGTTTCCAGAATCTTGATGGGTGGGTACAGGCAGCCACATTAAAAAGAGGTTCCCTTCTTCCTCCTTATCTCTTCATCTCTGGGTCTGGCCACAGGATTTTTTTTTTTTTTTGAGTCGGGGTCTCACTCTGTCACCCAGGCTGGAGTACAGTGGCACCATCATGGCTACCACAGCCTCGACCTGAAGGTCTTGAACTCCTGGGTTCAAGCGATTCTTCGCCTCAGCCTCCCAAAGTGCTGGAATTACAGGCATGAGCCACCACGCCTGGCCAGACCATAGATTTTTTTTTTTTTTGAGTTGGAGTCTCACTCCGTCGCCCAGACTGGAGTGCAGTGGCCGCTGCCGGCCACCGCAGCCTCGACCTGCTGGGCTCCGGCGATCCTTCCGCCTCAGCCTTCCAAGGAGCCGGAATTACAGGCATGCGCTACCACGCCCGGCTGATTTTTTGATTTACTGTAGAGATGAGGTCTCGCTGCCCAGGCGGGTCTCGAACCCGCGGGCTCAGGCAATCCACTCACCTCAGCCTCCCAAAGTGCTGGGATGACAGGCTGAGCCACCAAGCCCGGCTCAGACCATAGATTTTAATACCATGAGTTACATGGACTGGTCCTGGTGTTCGGGCTGCTTCTTCTAAGGGTCTTTTCCGCTGGTCTTAATCATGATCAGAGTGACACGTTTCCTCGAAACATGTCATTGTTGGGACCTGAGCCCCTTGGAGGAAGGTCCCAATGCTATGCACCTGGATGCAGAGAATGTGAGGTGTGGAGAACCCCAGACCTGCCCTCAGAATCTGTCTGTGGTTGAGTCAGAGGGATACTGAGGTCCCGGAGGCGAGAGAGTCCAGAGTCACACAGCAAGTTGGTGCAAGGCCAGGGCGGGGTCTCAGGCCTCCACCACCCCAGTACCTGGCTACCCCCAGAGCTCCCACCTCCAACCCCATGCCACCTGCTCCCGGAGGGAACATCACCCACGGGCAGACACGTGCCATTTTCAAAAAGTCCCTTGCACGGAGCCAGGAGGGGGCAGCCGGGGGACGCCCCGCCCTGGAGGCCGAGGTCACGTTTGTGGCTCAAAGTGCCCAAGCTTTGCCCGTCTCTAGCTGTGACTGCACCTACTGCCATGCCAGATGTCTCCAGGAGACGGCCCTGCGGTCAGCCTGGAGGCCGGGGCCGGCCTGATCTGCTGCCCTCCCCCTCGGATGGGGATTTCACACCCAGGAAAATAATTTCCTGGTAAGGAGATTAGAAGGCATCGCCCGCTCTCAGGAACAGGATGGGGCCAGGGTGAGGCGGGAGAGGAACAGCGGGCGAGGCCGGGGGGCAGGCGGGGGCACGGGAGGAAGTGTCACTGTCAATCAGGGCGCTGACCCATCTAATCCAGCCTCCCGGCTCTCCTGATCCCAGGGACAGATGCCGGCTAAAAAGGTGCAAACCTGGCGGGTCCGGCCCTCCCCGCAGGCCTGCAATACTGGCCCCTCGGCGGAGGGCCGGCTTAATCTTGCCAAGAGATAAGCTGTCCAAAAGGCGCTCTCCGCCACTCCCGTGTGCTTCCGCCGACCTGGCCTCACGTGCAACGCTGCGGTAAATGAGGCACATGGACCTGTAGCTAGGGAAGTCACACACTTGGGAGGACTGGGATGGGACTTGGGCCACGTCTTGTGCTGGTCTCCCACCCCACTCGTTCATTCAACAAGCACTTCCTGATCCTCTAACACGTGCCAGGATCAGATGAGCTCATAGTCTCAAAAAGGCATGGTGGGGAACGCATGGGATTACCCCACCGCCATGCATCCGTCCATCCATCTGTCCCTCCATTACAGACCCAGCTCCAAGGTTGGCCAGGCGCTGGCTTTAAGAGACGCGGCCCCAAGCCTTGCCCAGTTCCCTGTTGAGCGGCGAGCCCAGAATGCAGTTTATGTCTTGGCGAGGCGCTCATCTTCCTGCAGTCCCCTTCTATTAGAATCCACGCACGTTTTTTGTTTTTGTTTTTGAGTTGGCGTCTCACTCCTTTGCCCAGGCTGGAGTGCAGTGGCATGCACGCTCATGGACACCCCAACATCGACCTTCTGGGCTCCAGCGATCCTTCCGCCTCAGGCTTCCAAGTAGCCGGAACTACAGACGCGCACTACCACGCCTGGCTATTTTTTATTGTGGAGATGAGGTCTCGCCAAGTTGCCCAGGCGGGTCTCGAACCCACGGGCTCAGGCAATCCACTCGCCTCGGCCTCCCAAAGTGCTGGGATGACAGGCTGAGCCACTGAGGCCGGCGGGAAGAGCATTTTTGCAGGGAGACGAGAGCGTTCGCTTGCTGACGAGGCCTCGTCTGCACTCCCCACAGGCCTGCAAGGGAGATAATGCTGTGTCCTGTTTACAGCTGAGGACACTGAGCCTGGAACAGTTGCTTGTCCACGTGCATGGGAAAGGAGGGTGCCTGGAGGCCGTGGCGCTCAGCAAGTCTTTAGTTCAGTTCACTGACACCAAGAAACTGCTTGGGCCTGAAGATGCCAACAGAGCAGTGGCCAGGCTGACCTTGAACACCACGGTGCCCGTCCCCAAGAGGACGCCGCCAAGAAGACGCGTAGTGTACTAGGGGCAGCAGCACCCGGAAGCCAGGGCCAGGTGGAGGGAGGCAGAGGTGCTCAGCCACCAGGGCCCACCTTTCCTTCCTCATTTTTACCTGCCGGGGGACTCCTTCGCAAGACAGGTGGAAAAAAGAACACGCTGGACCTCTCAAGGACCACAGATCGGGGTTATAGCGTTTTCTGTGCCGCAGGGTGACACGCATGTGCCGAAGACTGAGGGAGCACCTGTGGGGGCAGAGGGGATGGCGTTTGAATGTGAGACTCTCGGGGAACACACCAGGTGCTTGTGTGCCTCACAGGCGGTGAACAGCGTGTGGCAGAGCCATGGGGTCAGCGCCTTGCCTCCAAGTCCGTTCAATCCAATTCTGTCAACCGCACACTTTCCGCATGGTGCCAGGTGACCGTGGCTGCTCTGTGGTGGGGAGGGAGTGTCTGAACGTGCCCTTCTCCTGGCCTGTCTCTTGGTACCTGTGGAAAGCAGCCTGGCCCCTTGGAGAGCACTGGGCTGTCTTGCAGAGGCAGGTAGGGTGCAGGCTCTGCCCCAGGCTGCCACCACGCCTGTTCAGGACCGGGGCTCATCTGATCCCGGCGTGTGTTAGGGGATCAGTAAATGCTTGCTGAATGAATGAATGAAGCCAGAGACCAGCGCAAGGTCTGGGTAAGCCTTTGCCGTTGAGGGCCGTCCTAACTCCACTGCTTACCAGTGGAGTGGCTGTGGGGAAAACGCCTTAATTTCTCTTTGACTCAGTTTATCTATCTGTAGATTGGGGATAAGGGCGTATGGGCCACTTGGGCTGTTCTCAGATATTCTGCTTCTTCTACACCACATGGTAGGGTGATATTTCTCTGCCTTTGTTTTTCTGAAGACGGTATATTACTTTAAGCATATGTGAAGCAGTCACAAAATTAATTTTATTTTTCCACCTTCTTTGTGTTTGAGCGTACTGCTGTTTAGCCAATGAAATATGGGCGAAGTGTTACATCTCTGCCCCTCCCCCTCACCACCTCCATGGTGACCATGACATGACCGTGAAAAGCACAGGCCTTCTGCCAACCTGTGTTGAACATGTCACATGTGCAAGAAATCAACCTTTGTTGTTTTAAGCCACTGAAATTTGAGGACTGTTTGTCACCATGGCATAACCCAGCCTACGCTGACCAGTACCATTTATCACCGCTACAGACGGAACCATGTCCCCCTCCTAATTCATATATAAAAGCCCTAACTCCCAAGGTGATGGTATCTGGAAATGGAACCTTTGGGAGGTGGTTCGATTTAGATGAGGTTATTAAGGGAAGGCTTGATGATGGAATTAATGCACTTATAAGAAGAGACTCCCCCAGCCTGGGTAGCATAGTTAAACCTTGTCTCTCCAAAAAAAAAAAAAAAAAAGTTAGCTGGGCATAGTGACATCCACCTGTAGTCCCAGCTACTCGGGAGGCTGAGGTGGGAGGATCGCTTGAGTCCAGGAGGTGGAGGCTGCCGTAACTTATGATGGCATCCCTGCTCTCCAGCTGGAGCAGCAGAGTGAGACCCCAACTCAAAAAAAAAATACTAAGAAGAAGAAGAGACCCCAGAAAGCCTGCTGTCTCCTCTCTTTCTGAGCATACAAAGAAGACACCCTGTGAGCACACAGAGAGAAGGTGGCTCTCTGGAAGTCAGGAAAGAGAGTCCTCACCAGAACTCTGCCATGCTGATCCAGGACTGCCAGGCTCCACGACTCTGAGAAAAGAAATCTTCGTTAAGTCCTCCCCTCCCCCGTCTGTGGTGTGTTGTTATGGCGTTATGAGGCTTCCACAGGTGAGACATGGGAACCCTCAGAGCAGCGTCTGGTAGGTCGTGAGTGGTGTGGCAGAGACAGCGGCTATTACTGCTTCTTGCTGTGGAAGACGGGATGGTCCCGGGCAAAATGGAAATGAAGGGGAGGTTTATGTTTTTACTCCTTCTGCCCATGTCCCAGTCTTGTTGTCGGGAAACTTCCTTTGTCCCTACGAGCAAGCCAGCACTCATTCGGCTTCCAGCCCAGACGTTCTCAGGACCAGCGCTGTTCCAGGCCCCAGAGCTCCAGGCAGTCATCGGCAGACCTTTCCCGAGGCCCTGGGGACGCGCCCAGCCACGCCCCTGCTCCCCAGGTGCTCACAGCTGAGAGAGACCCAGGCAGTGAGCACCCACATGACGAGGATGACTCTGGTGGGGCTGGGTAAGCCCTAGGGAGGGCCGGGGACTTCCTGGAAGAGGTGACACTTGGTCTAAACCGTGAGGACAGAGCGGGATTCACTTGGGCAAAAGCCGTGGCAAAGGCCATGCCAGGCAGAGGCAGAGGTGTGAGCTCAGGGAGAAACCTCCATGTCCAGGGAAGCTGGAGCCCACACGAGAACATATTGCAGGGTCCTGGCAGGTGGGAGGCCCCTTCTGACCTCAACCCACAGACGGCAGCTGGGACCATTCCTGCCCCTCCTCCTGCCCGCTCAGTATCATTTATATGACACCAGGGCTGCAGGGCTGTCACGACAGAACACATTGCCACCAGACTCCCCGTAAAGCCCAGGGGAGCTATTTGGAGTCGGGCTCTTGGGGGGTGTCCCTGGGCCATCGGCTGACTCCTCTGGGCCACCACAGCTGTGGAGGAGTCCAGAGAGCCACCCAGGACGGAGCCCCTCAGAACGGCCAGTGTTGGGCACAGAGGAGCTCTGAAAGGGTCGGTGGATGCAGAGAGGAATCCTGGGGGTTGATGGGCTCCCGGGGCTCCCCCAGCCTGTCTCTGGGCACAGAAGAACCCACTTCATCAGAGACAAGGGCGGGAAAGGCCTCAGAGGCCATCACCAGAGCAGGCCCAGGAAGATGAGGGAAGAGCGTTTTTTTTTGTTTGTTTGTTTTTTGTTTGTTTGTTTGCTTTTGAGTTAGTCTCACTCCGTCGCCCAGACTGGAGTGCAGTGGCCGCTCCCGGCCACCGCAGCCTCGACCTGCTGGGCTCCGGCAATGCTTCCGCCTCAGCCTTCCAAGTAGCTGGAACTACAGACGCGCGTTACCACGCTCGGCTAATTTTTTGATTTATGGTAGAGATGAGGTCTTGCCAAGTTGCCCAGGCGGGTCTCGAACCCGCGGGCTCAGGCGATCCACTCACCTCGGCCTCCCAACGTGCTAGGATGACAGGTTGAGCCACTGAGGCCGGCGGGAAGAGCATTTTTGCAGGGAGACGAGAGCGTTCGCTTGCTGACGAGGCCTCGTCTGCACTCCCCACAGGCCTGCAAGGGAGATAATGCTGTGTCCTGTTTACAGCTGAGGACACTGAGCCTGGAACAGTTGCTTGTCCACGTGCATGGGAAAGGAGGGTGCCTGGAGGCCGTGGCGCTCAGCAGATGCCAGTCGGCTGGCTAAGGAGGGTGAGCAAGCCCCTGCTTGGCCAGAGGGAAACAGTCAAGAGTCGGCATGGTGCTGGGGCTGCGGGGGCTGGGACTTGGGAGCGAGTACCCCTGAGGTGGGAGGGGCTGGGAAGAGGTGCTTGGCCTCACACCCACTCCTGCGTGCAGGGCAAGAAGCCGCCAAGGAGCTGGTCAGGCTCAGGGGTCTGGAAGGCCTCAGGGCGGTCCAGTGGCCTTCAGATGCCGCCGAAAGATGAAGCCGGGCTTGGTGGCTCAGCCTGTCATCCCGCGCCTTTGGGAGGCTGAGGTGAGTGGATTGCCTGAGCCCGTGGGTTTGAGACCCGCCTGGGCAGCGAGACCTCATCTCTACAATAAATCAAAAAACCAGCCGGGCGTGGTAGCGCGCGCCTGTAATTCTGGCTACTTGGAAGACTGAGGCGGAAGGATCGCCGGAGCCCAGCAGGTCGAGGCTGCGGTGACTGGGAGCGGCCACTGCACTCCAGTCTGGGCGATGGAGTGAGACTCCAACTCAAAAAAAAAAAAAAAAAGACAGATGAAACCCACTAAGCACATCCCCAGCCCTGCTCTCCAGGTCTGCCACTTAACAGCTATGGCCGTGGGCAAGAGCCTCAGCCTCCTCGAGACTCAGTTTCCCCATCTGTAGATCACTGGTGCTTCTCCCCCTCCAGGGTTGCTGGAGTTTTCAGTAAGATCGCAGATGGAAATGTCTAGCCTGGTGTCTGGCCTCTGGCAGGTTCTCAGGAACTCGCCTTTCTCTGGTTCTTCCCTACGACTTTGCCTTCTTCTGTAGGCGTCCTTTCCCCATCCCATATAGGCTGCAGCAGGGACCGGAACACACCCAGGCTTCGAGGGCATCCGGCAGGGTTCTGGGCTGGGCGTGTGGATGGGGGCTGAGAGACCACGCCCAGGACTCTGGTCAACTGGTTGCATGTCATTTGTGAGGGTCCCTTCTTTGCCTCATTTTATTGCCTGTGGAGCAGGAAGGAGGAGGGTGACCAGTGGGTTCCTGAGAGCCCTTCTGACTGTAAGGAAAATAAACACTGGGTGACGGTCGCAGGGAACCCAAGATTCCACTGGGCCCCAAAAGAACCGTATTTGTCCAAACGTGTTGACTTTTCTTTGTCCCAGAGCAACCTCTTTGTCGGCCTCTCATTTCAGCTTCTTAGTTCAGTCTCTCCGTTCAGCCAGTGCCTCTCTGCTTTCCTGGCAGCAGAAGGGGGCACATAACCAACTCCTGTGTGATGGGAAGTGTCTCTGGCAGCTTCGGGAACATACCTCAAGGAGACAGCCATGGATCTTCACCCCTTCCCCTCCACCCATTCCTCTCTCCAGCAGGGTGTGAGGTGCTCTTGGAAATGGAGGCGAGCACAGCAGAGCAATAAGCTAGAAGGAGCCTGAGTCCGCCACAGCTCCGTGGAGCGGAGCTACCAGTACCTACCTCTGGGCTCTCATGGAAGAGAGAAATCAAACTCTATCTCGCATAAACACCATTATTTTGGTCGCTGCTGTGTGCAGCCAAGACTTAAAAGATCCCCATCCGAAGGCAGCACACAGAGTGCGTGAGCGGAAGGCCCTCAGAGCCTGGCTTGCAGGAAAGTGGCTTGCGGCCCTGTAATCACTTCACACAACTGGATGGGGCCCCTTGAAAACTTTGAGTGGGCCTCCCACAGGTGTGTGTGTGTGTGTGTGTGTGTGTGTGTGTGTGTGCATTTGCATGTACACATATTCACGCACGTGTCTGTGCATGTGTGTGAACATCGTATGCAGCATGTGTGTGCGTGTGTGCACATGTGTACATGCACGTGCATGATTGTGCACAAGTATTGTGCGTGTGCATGCATGCGTGCAGCAGTCTCTCAAGGAAGGACCCATCTGTTTTAAACTAAACAGAGAAGGCATTCTCCCACCCAGGGAGTGAGCAGAGCCCATGCCTCCTGGCTGCTGCCTGCCCCAGCAGCCGAATTCAGTTGACTCAATCACCCTGTGATATGGAACGGGGCTGAGAGAACCCCTGTCCTTTGATTTCCGTGCTGGTTGACCCCGCTCCCTCACGGGCCCCTCCCGGCTAACGTGGCTCCTGGCCCTCCTGTGAGCCTCAGCTTTGGGCCACATGTGTGTACGGCAAAGACAAGCGTCTATTAGCAGGGCAATGATTAGCAACTCATGTAGTGGGCCATGTTTATACTTCCATTGTCAACGGTGGCCGTTATTTATTTGAAACGAGGCCTTTCTCGTGGACTGGGCATCGCTGCTGTGAGTAAGAGCATGCTGGCGGCTTAATAATTTTCGGAGCAGGGAGGGCCGAGGCTCTCTGCGGCGGCCCAAAGGAGGGGTCGTCCCGCGGGGGGGGCCCACATCACAGAGAGGGACGAGCAGCCGAGGTAGGAGACGGGATGGGCGAGGCGCACCTGGTGGCCTCAGATGAGCCCCAGCTTCCTGGCCCAGACAAGCGAGCTCTCTGGACACCAGGGGAATCTGCAGATGTGAACGCAGTCGCTCCGTCAGGAATCTTGGAGAGACCGTGCAGAGCTGGAGGCTGGACACACAACCACATTTGTCATCCTCCAAACAGGAAGCAAGCACATTTTAAGCAGCTACAGCTGGTGGGAGGCAGCGTGGTGTTGAGGAAAGAGAACAGGATTTGGAACCAGAAGGAGCCAGGAGAGACGCTTTCTGGATGTGGGCCCTTGTACAAGTCCTCAAGTCTGCCGTTCCTCATCCGTGAAATGGGATAATTACATACACCCCACGCGAGGCTCACAGGAGATAATGCACGTGGCTTTCCAAGACAGCCAAAAAAACACGACTTTCCTCTCCTTCCCCTGTAAGCCAGCTACATTCTCTTTGGAAACACAGAGAAGGATTTGGAAAAAATTCGGAAGGAATGTGTTTCTCCCCAGGGAAGGCCATGTCCAACTCATCTCTTCCTCAGTGGACGCACGCGCTTCAGAAGTCAGAGGAAGTGGTCAGCAGAAAGTGTGTCTGTTTCAAGCAAATCCTCACGCCAGGGGACTGGAACAGAGACACTATCCACCTGAATCATTCCTGGGCTCGACTGGGCTTGCAGGCAGGGTCCGGAAGTGCGAGGGGACATCGAAACAGGTCGTTGGATTTTGAACGGGTTAACAGATTATATTGAAAGAACAACCGCTGGTCCCAGATCAACCAGACAGAGGTCTCTGCATGGTGGCTCAGAGCTCCGTTCCTGTGATCTGTCCCTGTCCTGAGGCATTATTATCCGTGCGTTCAACGAAGATTTGGAAAATGTGCTCATCGAATATTCAGATGACAGAAAGAGCTAGGAAGCAGGAGGCCAAAATCACTGGGCTTTTAACAAACTTACTGTCACCCAATCTCCACCACTACCCCATGAGGCAGGGGCAGTTCTACGGGGGCTTAGACAGGGAGAAGGTGGAGCCAGAACTTTAACGGATGCCAACAGCACTTGTCCTCGATTTGCAGGCAAAACATCAGCTCCTTTCGGTGCATCTAAAACTCCAAGAGCCTAGGGAAGAATCCAGGGAGCGATCCCCTTCAGGCTCTGCTCATCCCTTCCTTCAGCCAATGTCGAACAAACACCTAGCACACGTGCTGCACAGTCTCGGCCCTGTTGAGACCGCAGGAACCAGAGTCCCAGGGGTGTCTTGCCCTGACGGTCCCGGGAGAGCAAGACACTGGGGGAATCGACCAACTACAAAATACACCAGAACATGAATTAGGTAATTTTGGGAAATGATAATACAGTAAAACATTTATTGAATGCCAGTATTGTTCTAAATTCTTTGTCTGTGTTTCCTAATTTAGTCCTTACAACAATCCTATGAAGTGAGCACTATCATTATTTCTACTCTACCGAGGAGGGAAACTGAGGCAAAGACAGCACAAGTGCCAAAGCCACACCACCTACCCTATAAGGTGGCTGTTTATTCTCTGAGCCTGGACAGTGCACTGTCCAGTGCTCTAAAGAAAACACAGTGGGGGCAACCCCTTCGGGTCCCCTCCCGCGGGGGGAGCTTTTCTGTCCACAATAAATCCTGCTTCCTCACTTTCCGGCCGGCCGTGTCCCTCATTCTTCCTGGGCCTGAGACAAGATCCTCAGTCCTGAAGAGCGGCAGAAGGTCATCGGAGCCAAAGAGTCATGCACCCCAGAGGCTGGCTTGCCAGCCGACCGAGCCAGCCGAACCAGGAGAGCTGCCGGGAGAAGGTGAGATTCCAAAGCTGAGACACTCCGGGGCTTGCCAGCCCACCGAATCAGCAACACTCTCAGGGCTTGACTCGCCGGCCCGTTAGAGCTGACACTTTTGGATCAGGCGTACCAGCCCCTCCAGACAACCCTCCCTGGGGCTTGACTGGCTGACCCATTGAGCTGACACTCTCGAAGTCCAGGCTAACCTGAAAAATCCACATCAGTTTTGGCGCCCGAACGTGGGGCTCGACGGAAGGTAAAGGTTACTGGAATAGACCTGCGGATCCATCACACTAAAGTGAAAGCCTGGAGTCTAGAAGCTGACCTGGAGGAGCATACAGAATCACACTAAAGTTCATAAAATGTAAGTGCCACTAATTAACTGCCTATGAATTTCCTCCTTATAGTTATACCTATACTAGCTGCCTGTGTTTTCATCTTGATTTGTACCGTTAGACGTCCCTGTCAAAGACCCCTTAATCCTGAGCGTGCATGGGATTGTTTTCTTCCCTAGAAGTTTCTCTCACAGGAACAAGCAAAAAGCCTACTCTATCTTGCTTCCTGTTTTTAGTATCATTAGTCCTAGCTTCATATAAGTACCCTCTCGCACCTTCCATTATGTACATGGCTCAACAGGGTAATTATTCAAACGTTAGATATGCTCACAGCAGAATGTAGAGGAACATGCGCTTTATTAAATGAAACTTGTTGTTTCTGTATTAACGCTTCCTTCCAAGTAGAAGAGACTTTACAGGCTATAAATCAATAATAAAAGCGTTGACTCTCTACAAGAACAGGCAGTTTCAGGACCTAGTTGGTTACAGTCTTTTTTATCCTCTAGGGATTTCCAATATACGGACATGGGTTTTTTTTTTTTTCTTAATATCTCCTTTTGTTGTATTGCTTGTGTTTGGTCCATGTCTAGCTAACCTTCTTGTAAAGTTTGTTTCTTCTCACCTAGAAGCCGTCAAACTCCAAATGGTGATGCAGATGGAAACTTGTCTGGAAGCTTCTTTCTACCAAGGACTTTAGGTGGCCCTCCAGGGGATCCCTAGCTGTCGTCCCCAGGCGACGGCCATGATTAGCAGGAAGTAGCCAGACCTGTCATTGTCCTCACTCCCTAACAGCAGTTAGGGTTACTATTCCAGAGGGGGGAATGAGACCAGAGACAGCTAGAAAAAGGCTAGGCAGACAGACAGGAGGGTCCTCTGGTAACATTGTAGCTCAATGTAGCAAATTCCCTGCAGGCCTCTCAGGCTCAGCATTGGTAAACAAGCTCCTTGCCGACCTCTCAAACTGGAGCTGAAGTACTCACTGCTGGGATCAAAAAGCAACCAATCAGCTCACCATTAGGCCCCTACCTCCTGCCAATTGGTCCTCAATGCTAACCAATCAGAACAGCTATAGCTCACAGCTAGTGCTAGCCAATCGGCTTGGACTTAGGGCTATATAAGCACCAGGTTTCGGTGGCCCCAGATGGGCAACCCCTTCGGGTCCCCTTCTGCGGTGGGAGCTTTTCTGTCCTCAATAAATCCTGCTTTCTCACTTTAAAATTAAAAATTAAAAAAAAAACCAGTGGGACTGGGAGGGCACTAGCCGGGGCGGGCAGGGGGGATTCAGGGTAGATCAAGAGAATGCTAAGTAGGGTGGTCAGGGAAGAGCTCTCTGTGAGGGTGACAGCAAGCCTGAAGGAGGACCCCCGAGCCGTGTAAAGGTCAGAGGGAACCACGGGTGCACAGGAGAGAGAGTCAGAGGAGAACATCAAGGAGGAGGGAGAGTCAGGGAGGAGGGCGAGGCGGGGGGAATCAGGAAGAGGGAGAGTCAGAGAACAGGGAAAGGCAAGGAGGAAGGAGAGTCAGAGGAGGGACGGTCAGGGAGGAGGGAGAGTCGGGGGAGGGGGAGCCACAGGAGGGAGGGTCAGGGAGGTGGGAGAGTGGGAGGAGGGAGCGTCAGGGAGGGGGGAGTCAGAGGAAGGAGCGTCAGGGAGGGGGGGAGTCAGGGAGGAGGAAGAGCCAGGGAGGAGGGAGAGCCAAGGCTGATGGAGAGCCAGAGGAGGGAGAGTCAGGGAGGAGGGAGAACCAGGGAGGAGGGAGAGTCAGAGGAGGAGGGAGAGTCAGAGAGGAGGGAGAACCAGGGAGGAGGGAGAGTCAGAGGAGTGAGAGCCAGAGGAGGGAGAATCAGAAGAGGGAGAGCCAGAGGAGGGAGAGTCAGAGGAGGGAGCATCAAGGAGGATGAGTCAGGGAGGAGGGAGAGCCAGGGAGGAGGGGGAGTCAGGGAGACGAGGCAGCGCCAGACAAGCCCCTGCCTCTCTGCGCACGTCCTCACTCCCGTCTCGCGCCCCAGGACGGGGCTGCAGGAGAGCCGCTGGCCTGGCCGCCGCCCTGGCCGAGAGAAATCCTGGCACGCGCCGGCGCGGATCGATACTTGCGGAAGGAGGGCGCTGGAGGGAGGTGGCGTCCCGGCGAGATGCCCGGCCTCTCCGCCGGGAGCCGCTCCGCCGTGAACAGGGGTGGGCTTGGTGTTAGGAACATCGAGGGTCCCCGGGGGAGTCGGGTGAGGAGTCGGGGGTCTGCCCCGGGGAAAACCCCAGCAGGCAGAGCTGGACCAGGCCGCCAAGCAGAGGCAGAAGGAGAGCGTTTCAGGACAGCACAGGAAGAAAGTCCCAGCGTTTGCAGACACTGAAATGGCTTGTGACGCAGGGAGCCCTCGGTCACTGCGGGCTCAGGCAGAGAACGAGTGACACAGCCAGCCCGAAAGGAGTTTCCGCATTCGACCATCCCCGAGCACTTGCTGCATGCCCGGTCATGGGCCAGGTACCGGGAGCATCCCTAAAAATCAGCCCCAGCCCTGCCTCTGGGATGCCGCATTTCCATGGCAGACATAGACCACTTAACAGACAAATTCCAATGATTTGTGTGGTGACAGAGGTCCCCGTTGAATCCTGAAGGGAAACATGAAACAAATCTAAGAGGCTTCCTGGAGGAGGTGCTGATAAAGTGAAGAGCTGCCTAGAATCATGGCCAAAGGATTCATATCCCAGCTGCAGGAGACGTGAGGTCCTCCCCCCCGGGGTGGACAGGCGGGAACAGGCCTGGATGGAGGAGAGGGCAGGGGTTCCCAGGGACACAAGAGCAGCCCCCTGGTCCCACTGCAGTCGAGTGGGCCACGGAGCCCCTCAGCCATGCCCACACTGGCTATAAGCGACCAAGCTGCCACGAAAACCAGTGCTGCATCACGGTCGTTGAAAAACGCTGCCCGCAAAAATCTCGCTGGGACAGGACATTTGCTTGTAGAGTCACAAGGCATTTCCACGTCACGTGTGTCAGTGTTGGAAGAGGAAGCGCAGCGGCCAGGCTCTTTAAACCCAGCTTCGGCCGCCAGAGGCTAGTCTGACACTGGAATCACCTGTTCCTGTGAATTCACGTTTCTCTCCAAGAGCGCGATCAGGAGGGTGAAGACCCCGTTCTTAAAGTCTCTCGCTCGGTTTCCGGGGTCTGGAGATGGACGCTGTCGCCCCCGGGGAGGCCGGGCGCTGGGGGTGCAGCCCTCTCCACTGCGTGTGCAGCCTTCTGTGGGTCTGTTGTGGTTTCCCAATAAAACAAAAGATGAAAGACAGACACAAAGCTCCTTGCTCAAGATCCCGAGTGGCCACCCCAAGCCTTAACCCTTCACGCCAAAACAAGTTGTGTGTGGGAGCGGCTGCTTCTCATTTGATAGTTTTCTTTCTTTCTTTCTTTCTTTTTTTTTGAGTTGGAGTCTCCCTCTGTCGCCCAGACCGGAGCGCAGTGGCCGCTCCCGGCCACCACGGCCTCGACCTGCTGGGCTCTGACGATCCTTCCGCCTCAGCCTTCCGGGTAGCTGGAACTACAGGCACGCGCTACCACGCCCGGCTAATTTTTTTTATTTATTGTAGAGATGAGGTCTCGCCAAGTTGCCCAGGCAGGTCTCAAACCCGCGGGCTCAGGCAATCCCAAAAGATTGCTTTTGGAAGCGGCACTAATGTGTTATGTATCATGCGTCTTGTTTTCTCAGCATCGTTTTGCAAAGCAGAAAAGGCGCCCTTCTTCCCCCTACAGCGCCCTGGACGTGTCCTCCTTACCCTGAAGCGTGGAACTGAGCCGCTGGTTTTCTAAAGGTTGGAGTCTTCGGAGAGACAGGTGTGCAAGTAAGGGGTGGGGAGGCAATGCTTGGAAGGAGTAAGACAGGGTGAGTTGGGGTCCGAGCAGTGTTGGCGTTGGCCGTAGGGAGAGATTTGTGACCAGGAGCTGCAGGAGGCAAACTTGGGCAGATGGGGTGCAGATTCCAGGGGCTCTGGACACTCTTCTGTCCTGCAGAGCGCCCCGGCCAAAGGGAAGAGGGGTCCGGCAGAGAAGTCCCGCCCTCCCTGTCTGGGAGGATGGCACCTGCACTGTCCTGTCCCTCTCAACACCGCAGGGAGGGGACTGCGGGGTCTGGGGCCCAGGATGGAGCCCAGCTCGTGCCCACCCACAGACCAGCCCATTTCCTGTTCCCAGCCTGGCCACCAGCAGGTCCACCGAGCAGTGCCGTCCCCAGGGGACTCCGGGCAGGGATCACACAGACACTGCCCGCTCCTCCTGCCAGCCCTTCCGCTCACGAGGCCCCAGCAGGCCTATCCCCGGCCTGCCAGGACACTCAGGACACCCCCGGCCCCGGCAGGCTCTCGCCAGGCCAGCCCGCAAGCTCAGTGGACGGCGAGAACATGTCTGTCTGACAGGTCCCCAAGCTTCGCCCAAGCCGGGGTCTGAATGGAAACATTATCACAATTTAATTACCTTTCACAAATGCAGCCTGAGAAACCCAGCTCCCTGGCCAGAATGCCAACTTCGAATGGAGCCAGGGGTGAGCGGAAACTGTGCTCCCCCAGGGGCGAGGGGACAGCCCCAGGAGCTGCACACCCTTTAATGAAGTCTCCGAGTGGCCCCTGGGCCCCCTGCCCACATGCGGACCGAGCGGGTCCTCCCCAGCCGTGAACAGCGCACCCCAGAGCCGGGCACACGGGTTTTGTTGGGAACATCCCAAGGGATTTTTTTCCCCCTCGTCACTTTCTTCTCCTCCTCCTCCTCCTCCTCCTTCTTTTTTTTTTAATAAAACGGGTGATAAAGGGTCCTGCCAGGAACCATTGTCTTCCAAAGTCTAAAGTGTTTGAAATTAATTTATCCGCTTAGGATGGTGTATAAATTTCTCATTACGAGTGTCAGTGATGAACAAGAACCCATTCCAAGAAATGTCTCGGGCTCTTGCCAAGCCCCGGGCCCTGGGTCCCTCGCGGAGCCGATGCCGCGACAAAGGGTTTCACACAGTCAGGAGCGTTAAACTATGCATGCTTTCGCGTTGCCCGGGCTCAGCCAAATGCCCTGTGAGAACGACACGTCCACACCCGGTTTTGTTATTCCACACAGATGCCGGCTTGTTGTGTGTTTCCAGCTTTGTGGAGCATAATGTGGGGTGTTGGGGGATTTTGTGGTGGTGGTCGGGGCATGTGCTTTTTTACTCTACCCCTCCCTCGCCCCCCCGTTCAGTGACCCCCCTCCCCCGTGTACCCCCAATGGGCAAAGGGGACATGGAGGGGGCCGGACGGGAAGGTTTCTTGGAAGGGCCAGGGATGGGGTGGGGGAGGGGATTAAATGAATCGAGTCTCTTTGAGGTGTGTGTGTTGTGGGGGGGGTTGAAACCAAAGAGAGAAAGGAGAAGGCGAGGGGGAGGTTAAGCCCTGGGAAAAAAATGGCACCCCTGGCCCTGGCTGGGTCCGGCTGCCAGCTACGCCGGGGCGGGCATAAGCAGAGGGAGCCACCACCCGGCCATAGGGCCAGCCGTGCTCCTCCTGCCAGCCCCGGGGGCCCCGGCACCTGGGCCCGGCCTCCCAGGCTGCCCCCAAGAGCCTCGGTTTGGGAGAGAGGAGTCCTGGGGGAGCCCACCTGTCTTGTGTCACCTTTAATTCTTAGACACAAACGGCACCCTGAGACCACGAGGGCTGAAAAGGTAGCAGGGCTGGGATTCGAACCCAGGTCCTGACAGTGCTGTTTGCTCTGCCTCCTACAGCCTAGGCAAGGTTCTTTCCCCCTCCCACCCTGCCCCCTGGCCCTAGGGCGAGGTCTACAGCCCTCTGCATGTTCTGATCTGCCCCGTCTGGGTGCTTGTGCCCTGACTCCGTGGTCAGGAGCCCCGGACGGCCTTCTTCCACCATGAGAACAGCCTGGAGGGAGATAGGGAGCCAGCCCCGGGAGCGCAGCCCTGCTCAAGGGTCCTAGTTACAGTTCAGCACAGGGTGGCTTTCCCAGGGATGGCTGGGGTGAGGACAAGCTAAGCCCTCATGAGGAGAGTCAGGAGAAGCCAGGAGTCCCCCCAGAGTCTTGCCTTTGTCCTGCTCCCCCTGTGTGATCCAGGCCCAGTCCCGGCCCCGACCCTCTGTGCTCTCTTCTGGCTGGGTCCGGGGATCGCTGTGCAGCACCAGCTTCGGGCTCCGGGATGCAGGACGGACGCAGACAGTGCTGGCCACAGACACCATCAGCACTGACCGCAGTCTCTGCGACTCAGGCGGGTCCAGGCCATCCCCCGGCAGCTCGGGGTCAGGAGTCCAGCACGGTGGTGGGCCCTGTGGGTGATGTGGTCTGCAACACCCCAGCCCCTGGGATACGGCTGGCTTCTCTCTGAACACAGAGCCTCAGGGGTCCAAACCCAGGGGCCACCTCGCAGAACCTCCAGCTTCAGCTGGCATGCTCCCACCCGGCCTCTGTGCCCGGCCGCCGAGGGCAGGGCCTCTCCGGAGTGGCTGATTGGGATGCCGGGCAAGTCACCGGCCCTGGGCGCTGGGCCAGCCTGCAGCCCCTGTGGAGGTGGCCTCATTAAAGACCTCACGGTCCAGTGGGCAGGGCATCAGACTGGACATCTGGAAGCCTGGGGCCCGGTCCAGCCTGCTGCTGCTTTGCTGGGTGACCCTAAGCAGATTACTTGGCCTCTCAGTGCCCCATCTGCCCCCTGCCTCCTCCCTGTCTGGCAAGGCATCCTGGAGGGAATGCTAACGGGCTCCTCGCAGAAGCCTGGATTCGACGGCACCTCGGTTGGACCCATTCCAGCCATGCCAGGGGTTGGCAGGGTCGCGCAGGAGCCCTACCTCCTGAGAACCTCTGAGAATCTCACCCGACTCTGCTTCCCAGGCTGCCACAGGCCTGGCCCGAGAGGCAGGGTGCAGAGCGGAGGCCTGCAGCATCTCGGAGCAGGAAGGGTTGCCGGGATCCCCCAGGGCAATCCCTGCTTCGCAGACGCAGAAGCTGAGGCCAGGACGCACAGCCAGGTGGTAGCGTTGCTGGGCTGGGAACCTGGAGTCCGCCCTCTCAGCCCTCCCGTTGCCCCCCGAGCTGTTCATGCCATCCTCCCCTCCCAGACCTGGACCCCAGGACAATGGACCCCAGGACAGTGCTTCCAGGGCACGGACCTAGCCCTGCGGCTCTCTGCGGCAGCCCCCTCCACGGCCTCCCGTCTTCCCAGGCATCGAGCACCACCACCAGTGTCCTGGTCCTCTTTCTCTGCAGCCTCCCACCGGTCTTCCTCTCACTGGCCGCAGTCCAGCTCCAGCATCCCCCGGGTGTGTGCTCTAGCCCTCCACACTCATGCAGAATCCCAAGCCCTGGGCCAGGCACGGTGGCTCACACCTGTAATCCCAGGACTTTGGGAGGCTGCGGTGGGAGGACTACGTGAGCCCAGGAGTTCAAGACCAGGCCCGTCCTGTGTTATTGCCACCCCCTGGAGGGCCCTCCCTCCATGACCGCAGTGACGTCTCCCCCTCTGGGTAACTCCTGCTCTAAGATGTCCCCGAGGACACAGCCTGGGTCCCTTTCTTTGGTCCTGTCTACTCTCATCAGACTGCTCATTCAGGTTTTGAGAGAGTCTCACAGGGCAGGATCGGCCTCTCAGCCACGTCGGCCCACAGGGTCGACCCAGGGCTTGGTGTGTAGCGGGTATTCAGTAGACGTGTCCTGAGCAAAGCCCCAGGAGACCAAAACCAGCGTCCTGACCCTGTAAGCCCCTGCACCCCTCCCACGACTCCTCTTACCTTTTCAAGTGCTCTTAAACAAAGTTAGCAGAAGCTTTGTCCGAGGAACAGTGACTCACCAGGTGCCTCCCACGGCTCGACCCCCGAAGCTCCTCTCTTTACACTGTCGGGGTCTCAAGCCAATAATAATAATAATAATAATAATAATAATAAGCCGGGCTCGGTGGCTCAGCCTGTAATCCCAGCACTTTGGGAGGCCGAGGCGAGCGGATTTCCTGAGCCCATGGGCTCCAGACCCGCCCGGGCAACTTGACGAGACCTCGTCTCTATAATAAATCAAAAATGAGCCGGGCGTGGTAGCGCGCACCTGTAGTTCCGGCTACTTGGAAGGCTGAGATGGAAGGATCGCCGGAGCCCAGCAGGTCGAGGCTGCGGTGGCCGGGAGCGGCCACTGCGCTCCGGTCTGGGCGATGGAGAGAGACTCCAACTCAAAATAATAATAATAATAATACTTCCTGTTTATGGTGACTTAACTTTGTGATACGTGCATGATCTATCCATACCCGAAAGCGCCCTTGCAACTCGGGGTTTAGCCGAGGAAACCGAGACTCCGAGGGATTAAGTGGCTCGCCCAGGGTCACACCGTTGGTGGAGGCAGAGCTGGGGTCTGAGCCTGCAGGACCCCGAGGCTCACGCTCCCACCCCCACCAGCATCTGCTCTCCTCAGAGCCCCGCCAAGGGGCTGCTTTGAGGCCTGGCATCAGCTGAGCTGCGAAAAGCCAATGAAGAATGTTCCGTGTGACCCTTTTCCCTTGTCATTTTAGCCAGTCTTCAGGGGTTCCCCACATTGGGCTTGATGGGGGAGTTTCAGACGCCAGAATTGTCTGTTAGCAAGATTTCCGTGTTCGTCTCTTGCTCAGCCACACACAACAGACCTGTGAGGGTTTATCTTTCTCCCCATCGGTCTCCACCACAACTTGGCTTCTTTATTTGTACTTGGAGGTTGAGCCTTTCAAGGGCTGTGACTTGAGGGGCAAGTGCCAGAAATGAAATGTTGACGAAAATCCCTGAGACCTTAAGATACCGGTTCTCCCTCCAACAGATCGAGAGAATCATCACAAACCCAGCCACATTCTTAGCAGGAGTTCTTAGAAGTAGAAGTTGATAAGTTGGCTCTAAAACGTTTATGGAAAATTAAGGGGATTGGAAGAGTCGAAACAAGACTGAAAAGGAACAAAGTTAAAGGACTCATATTCCCTGATTTCAGGGTTTAGTATAAAGCAACAGCAATCAAGGTTCTGTGGTATCGACAGATGGGTAGACACACGGGTTCGTGGGAAAAACAGAGAGTTCAGAAATGGCATCACGCATGTGTGGCCAATTGATTTCCGATAAAGGTAAGGGCAGTTCAATGAAGCGTCATGCTTTCAACAAAGGGTATTGGGACCATTGGACATCCACATGCAAAGAAATCAACCCGGCCTAAACTTCACCTGCACGCAGTCTGCTTATGTAGCAAATCCTGTGTTCCCCACCACTCTATCATACATAAACACATTTTAAAAATGTTTAAAAAGAAGCCCATTGCTTGTTTACACCACACACAAAACTGACTCAAAGCGAATCCAAGACTGAATATAAAACCCAAACCCATAAAGCTTCTATGAGAAAGCATAAGGGAAAATCTTCGGGATCTTGGGTTAAGCAAAGATTTCTGAGCGATGACACGAAGGCACAACCCATAAAAGAAAAAAAACCCAGATAAATTAGATTTCATCAAAATACAAAAGCGTTGCCTTTCGGAAGGCCCGAAGCCTGACAGCAACAGGAGTCGGACCCTTTCTGCCGTGACACAAGGGCGGACGAAGCGGGAAACCCGGTGGGTCGGGGTTCGACAGGAGGGGTAGAGAAGACCAGATGCGCAGCAGGCAGGTGCCATGTGCGCTGGGACGGGCCGGAAATCCTTCACAAGGATGAGGCCACGCTCGGCCAACTTTGGTCATGCCCCTTCCAGCCCAGCCTCGGCTTTCTTATCTGTCAAGTGGGGAGGAAGAAGCAACATCTGGAAAAGTTGCTTTGAGGAGTAAATAACATTTGACAGTGCAATTCTCAAGAGCACCAAATTCTTTTGTCTCCCCCCCACCCCACCCCAAAGAGAATACAGACCAGTTAAGGAGGTGGAACGCGTGAATGGGAAAGAACTAAGGACATTCCTACCGCATTAAGGACCACAATAGCAAGCCAGGAAGGGAGCCCCCATCAGCTGACAGATGTCCTCCCAGGAGAAGTCCACTCCGATCCAGCCCGGAGATCCAAGCTCTGGATGGCTAAAGGAGACACGGGGGACCCGGCCCTTCTCCAGGGCTGCTGATGGTTCTGGAAGCCAAGATTGAGAAATGTGGAGAGAAGCAAGAACAAGAGGCACCAAGGGTGCCGAGGAGGCATGGGAGGGGTCAGGATGAGGGGAGCAGCGACCGGAGGCCTCACCCACGGCAGGGAGACACACGGAGGGACCCTAAAGACGGACGAGGGAGCGGCCCCATCTCAGGTGGCAACTTGAAGGGCGAGTCGCTCAGTCTCAGGCGGCAACTAGACCCATTCATCAGGGGCGGCTGCCCAGAGTGTGGTGTCGAGGGCCGCGAGGTCGAGGCCAGAAGCGACAGGAAGGAGGACCGTCGCTGACTAGCAATGTCTGTTCGGGGGGAGGCCTGGAGGGGTGGAGGCACATGGGCCGTGTTGAGGCTGGGTGGCCACGGAGACGGCCACCATCAGGGGTTTATTTCGCCCAGATGCCAGCAGCCCTCCTGCCTCTCAGTGATGAAGTCTTTTGCCCAGCGCCCAAACCGGAAAGAAAACGACGTCTCAGTTGACGGAGTTCAGTTATCTTTAGGCCGGAAAGTGTGTTTAGAAAGTGTCTGATGCCAAAGAGGTGCACGAGAAACCTTCCAGGCCACATCACTTATGCTAAGTTAATGGTCAGTCACGAGAGACACTTCACCCTCGGAGCTCGCTGGAAGATTGGGTGGTGTCACTCGCGTGAAGGAACTGGGGCTGCTGAGAGAGGGTCCCAGGGGCAGGAGTCTGGCAGGCTTGGACTGAGGCCGGGGCATAGATCAGTAGAGCTTTGTGCAGGGCGCAATATCGCCAGGTACCTTGTAGTCACACAGCGCATTTGAGGTCTGGGGGTTTCCCACATTTCTCCCTTCCATGTAGCAAGCACAGGTTGAGACCCTTCTCTGTTCCAGATTCTGAGTCAGACAATGGGAATGAACAGAGACCTAAACAATGCTGGGGGCTCCCTGTCCTGGAGGGGCGCCCCAGAATAGGTCCTGTGGAAGTGGGTGTCCCACCTGGTCAGCACACCCTGGTACTGGTGTCCAGGCTGCCGCCGATCGCATCCGTTTAGCCTTTGTGAAAGTACCTAGAACCTCACTGCGTCACTCTCCTGCTAAGGCCCTCAGTGGCTCCCTGCTACCATTTAGTTATTGTGACAAGATCTAAGCGCTCACAGTGGCCGACAAGGCCTGAGGATTCCAGTTCCTCATCTTTCTCACCTCATTTCCCACCTGGGTTCTCCTTGAATTTTGGCTCCAGTCGCACGGGTTTTTTTCCCAATTCCTCCAGTATTCCGATCTCTTTCTCACTTTGGGGACAGCCCGTCTACCCTAATCACCTGGACACCTGCAGCTCACGCTTCACGTCTCAGCGGTGTCACAGCTTTCCCAGGGAGGCGGCCTGTGACCCCTGGATGGTGTGCCTTCCATCTTAGCCTGCAGCTTCTCCACAGCACTCAGCGCGACTGGAGTGCAGTCAAATGTTTTGTTTCTGCCTCCTCTGCTAAATCAAAGGCTCGGTGGACGCGGGGACCAGGCCCATCTCCTTCACAGCTACAGCCACCAGAGTCAAAGAGCCTGTCAGAGAGAAGGCACAAATATCCGTGGAGTGAATGAATGAAGTTCTTCCATCAAGGCTCTATGGAGGCAGGCTGGGCGAGGCTGGGCCTCCACCTGGGTGAGACCATGAGAGACCGCGAGAGCCCTGGCTGCATGGCTGGCACAAGCCTGATTGCAGAGGGTGGGGAATGCCATCGGACACGGAGTCAGGTGGGTTTGGGTCCTCTCAGGCGGGCGGGGCAGAGAGCTCCCTCCGCCCCAGGCTCTCCACGGGTCCGGAGGTCCCTCTTCCTTGTCTTCTGAGTCTGTTGTTCAGGCCTCTGACCTGGAAGCTCCCATGTGCCCTGCAGTCATGATGGCTCTGTGCGGTCTGGGGCACCCCTGTCATTCTCTTTTCCCTTTGTTGGATTTTCACCAACGATTTTCTTTTTTAGTAATTTATTTTATTGTATTTGGTAGAGATGGTGTCATACTATGTTGCCCAGGCTAGTCTCGAATTCTTGGACTTAAGTATCCTCCCATCTCTGCCTCCCAAAGCCCTGGGATGGCAGGCGTGTGCCACCGCACCAGGCCGTTCGCCAGCCGTTTCCTTTCTTGCCTCCCCGACACACTCGGCAAAATGCCTGCGGCTGAGCCCTGCCGCTATAGGGGCTTAGCTGTCACGCACCAGACCAGCCCCTTTCTGCAGAGCCCAGGAAGCTCAGGGTGAGGGCCAGGGGTCAACTCCTGGCTTGGGGTCTGAGTGGGAGGCCCAGACTCTGGGTGCCCCATGGCCCCCCCATTTACACCATGCTTCCTCTGAGACCACTGAGCACCCACTTTCTAGGGGCTGCGCTTTCAAGGCAATATGGAGCAGTGGAGCAGGGAGCCGGGTTCCAGAGTCTGTAGACAGAACGTCCTCTGAGGCCCCTTCACAAGATCTCAGACCCGGCGGTCGTCAGAACGGAGCTAATAAAAAGCAGCCTACTTCCCAGGGTGGCTGTAAGATCTAAAAGGAATGGCCAGCCATGCCTAGTACAGGACCTTAATGGGGCCTTAAGAGTCTTATGCAGCTGGCACTTAATAACGGTAGTGCTGGCCGGGCTCAGTGGCTCAGCCTGTAATTCCAGCACTTTGGGAGGCCGAGGCGAGAAGATCGCCTGAGCCCGAGGGTTCGAGACCCGCCTGGGCAACTTGGCGAGACCTCGTCTCTACAATAAATCAAAAATTAGCTGGGTGTGGAAGTTCCAGCTACTTGGAAGGTTGAGGCGGAAGGATTGCAGGAGCCCAGCAGGTCGAGGCCGCAGTGGCCGGGAGCATGCCATTGCCCTCCAGCCGGGGCGACAGTGAGACTCCAACTCAAAAAAAAATGGTAGCGCTTCTCCCTCCTTAGAACCCCCGATGATGGAGGCAAGGCAGCCATTACGTCCTCAGGTTCCGGGCCCTACAGGCCAGGAGTGAAGTCACACATCCACGGTGACGTGGCCATAGGTGACAAGGTCTCCTTGACTCCCAGCAGTGGGGTCCTTTCAGGATGACACAGCTCTCGTGGACAGGGGTGAGGCCGCGGAGGGCAGAGCCTCTCCAGGACCCGAGGTGTGGGAGGGACACCGTGTCACTGTGTTGCTCAGCAGAAGCACCCCTATCAAGAGCCCGGGAGCACTGATGTCACCACGAAGATGGTCCCGGGGGAAAACAGAACTGCGCCCCTGGACCTGCCCCACTTGGGCACGAGGCCACCCTGGCCCCGGAGAGGCTTGCCCTGTTGAGTGGTTGGTACAGACTGGTGTCTCCCACCGCCCCTGGGCACCACAGCGGGCACATCAAGTCGTGGCACGTTTGTCTTATTTGCCAATCTGTTGACTGCGCGTCTCCCCCCCCACCCGGTCCTATTCACTGGGCGGTAAACACGTTACCTAGCAACCAAGTGTCAATATCAACAAAGGCTCAGATGAAGTTGTTAGTCTGGGCGAGACTGACAGCGGGGCCAAGGCGCTCCGTGCGCCGCTCCTCCGCGCATTGTCTGACACTTAGACTCGCCCGCGAGGCTATCGATGCTCAAAAGACTCCGCATCTCCCTCCACTATGAAAATTAAATGAAGTGTGTGTCGCAGGCAGGGAAAAGGCACCGGCATGGGCCGCCTGGTGATCTCGCATGTCGTTTCCTTTCTCTCCCCTGAGTGCTGCCGCCCATGGGGTGGAATGCTTCCTCTGAGTGCAGCCACCGCTGCTAATTTCTGGGAACAAAGGGGGACACTCTGGGACCGGTCTCCAGCACCCAAGGAGACAGGCCTGTCATTTGTCCTGGGCGCGGGACCCCGGGTGAGGTGAGGAGGGCACAGCTGGTTCTGGGAGCCAGCCTTCTGCCCGGTGGAGGCTGCCGGTCCACACGACGGAGCCAGACGGACCTCGTGGCAGAAGCTGTGAGGATAGGGGCCGGGCCGCTGCGCCCCAGGACTTGACTTGTGGTATGGAGACGGGCAGCCTCCAGAGAAGCAGGCCCGTCATCTAACGCCCGCCGTGCAGACATTTGGGGAGAGCATTCCCGGTCAAGAGGGTTGCAAGCACAAAGTCCTGAGGACGGATGGATGGAATGTTTTGTATCTTTGAAGAGCTTCGGGAAGGCCAGAGTGTCTGGGATGGGCAGGGGCTGGGGGTGGGGCGAGGGGGATGAGGGGCCAGACGGGGCAGGGCCTGCTGGGCCCTCACGAGGACTTCAGAGCAGTTCTTTGCGGGGAGGGGGAGCAAGCCAGCGGAGGGTTTCCATCCCCGGGGGACTTGGTCTGATTTCCACAGGGATACGTGCAGATGCGAATGCCGGGGCCTGGGTGGGGTTGCAGAAGCCGGAGAGGAGGCTCCAGCAGAGGCAGGTGAGAGGGTCTGGAGGAGGCAGTGGCATCAGCTCCCCAGCAACACTCCCCCCAAGGCTGTCGGTGGGGGAGTTGAGTGGTCTCGAGGGGGCTCCTTGCTTGGGTGGGGCCAGGGGTTGGGAGGCTTCAGTCTGAGAGGGAGAGCCGAGCGCCGGGCTGCAGTGGCCAAGAGCGTGCCCTGCCCTCCAGCCGGGGCGACAGTGAGACTCCAACTCAAAAAAAATGGTAGCACGTCTCCTTCCTTAGAACCCCCGATGACGGAGGCAGGGCAGCCATTATGTCCTCAGGTTCCGGGCCCTACAGGCCCGGGGTGAAGTCATACATCCACAGTGATGTGGCCGTAGGTGACAAGGTCTCCTTGACTCCCAGCAGTGGGGTCCTTTCAGGATGACACAGCTCTCGTGGACAGGGGTGAGGCTGCGGAGGGCAGAGCCTCTCCAGGACCCGAGGGTGTGGGAGGGACACCGTGTCACCGAGTTACTCAGCAGAAGCACCCCTGTCAAGAGCCCGGGAGCATTGATGTCACCACGAAGACGGTCCCGGAGGAAAACAGAGCTGCGGCCCTGGACTTGTCCCATTTGGGCACGAGGCCACCCTGGCCCCGGAGAGGCTCGCCCTGTTGAGTGGTCGTACAGACTGGTGTCTCCCACAGCCCCGGGCACCACGCGGGCCTCAACTCTTCCGTCCTGTGTCCGTGGGAGAACATCCCTTCCCACTCGGGGTCTCAGTTCCTCACCTGCTCGTGGGATGCTTCCGTCCTGTCTACCTTGCAGTCATGCTTGGAAGAGAGAGGCAGCACCCTGGGGTGGGAAGAGCAGGAGTTTGGTGTCAGGCAGAGCTGGGTCCCAAGTCCTACTGTACCATTTGCTAGCTGTGTGGCCTTGTGTGAGTTATGTATCCTCCCTGGGTCTCAATTTTCTCCTCTTTATCACAGAATAACAGCATCTACCTCAGTGGTGCTTCATTGGTCTTCGATGATCTGTTCACCATATTTTTTTCAGTGTCAGGCACTGTGCTAGGCATAGAGATAAGTAAGGCTTGACCATTTTTCTCTTGAGGGGAAGCAGATTAGCTCATCAAGAACAATGATAAGCCCGGGCGACATAACAAGACCCCCTCTCTACAAAAAAAAAAAAATTAAAAATTAGCTGGACATGATGACCTGTGCCTATAGTCGCAACTTCTTGGGAGGCTGACAGAAGGATCGCCTGAGCCCAGGAGTTTGAGGCTGCTGGGAGCCATGATCCTGCTGCTGCGCTCCAGCCTGGGCAACAGAGGAAGAGTCTAGCTCTAAAAAAAGAAGAAAAGAAACAATTAGAGTCCAGGAAGCCCCAGCACTCCTGCTCCTGCCTGGGGAGCAGGTGGCGATGGAAGAAGTGAGAGGTCTTCCAGGAGGCTGTTAGGGTGGAATGGAAGGGGTGTGGGTTAGGGCTCAGAGACCTGAGTTTGGAGAGGCCCCTGCCCCGATTGGCTAAGGGACCCTGGGCACGTCCTTCCTCCTCTGGGTCTTCCTTTCCGTACCTGGAAAGCCACAGTGTTGACTTGGATGGTCTTTCCAGGCCTTTCCAGCCCTTGACCCTGCAAGGAGAAGGCCCCTCTGCTGTGGGCCCGGGGCCAGAGCTGGGCAGTCCTAGGCTCAGGCCCCCTGAGGCCTTGTTTCGGGCTTCCTAGCACTGGCTGCATGTCAGGGTGACCTCTCAGAGCCTTTTCCACAAATCAGGGGCTCCCTCAGCACAACAGATTCCAGGTTCCTAAGGGGTTGCAGGGACAACGCTGACCTCCTGACAGAACGTGATCCCGTCAGTTTTTAACTTGGTTTTTAAAGATCTTTTCACGCTTGATTACTTACAGAAAAAGCGGGGCACGCACGCTCCTCATCCCTCCAGAATTCTTGCTAAACTCCATCTGAAACGAGGAGAGTGCAGCCTCGGACAACGTCTGAGAAGGCAAGACTGTCCGGGAAGAATCGAATATTTTCATTTTTACTTTCATCGTGTATGGGTGTCTATTTCCTTCTACTATGGTGAGCTCTATTAATACAGTAGGGATGTCAAGTTTCAAAATGCATTCATTTAATAGACAAGCTAAAGCCAACTTTGAGGGGAAGATTATATTGCATTGAATAATGTGACATGTCCAATCTGACCACTTCTGATCTATAGAAATGGCAGCTCTGGGCGGCTCAAGCTAGCATAAAGTGGTGATTAACAATGACAACTGGCATTTATTGAGACTTACCATAATAACCAGGCGCTTTTCGGGGAGTATCTCAATTAACCCCAGAGTAAGCGGAGTCCTTGGGAAGCGTGTGGTCCATGAGGTACCAAATCCACCGCAGCTTCGTGATCTGGGCAAACGCCTTCTCTTTTAGACACAGGCCGGCCCAGAGGCTGAGGCCTTCCCTCGCCTGTTGCTCCTGGGCCCATGCTTTGAGCAGCGAATCCACAAAGCGCTGATGGGCAGTGGCCGTGCCTGTGGGTAGGGATGAAGGACGGAGCTGTGGCAAGACACTGTCCCAGCCTCCGGGAAGGGAAGCCAGGAAACGTGCGCGTGTGTCTCGATGGGCCCAAAGCCCTCCCTCCTACAGGGGAGAAGGACGTCTGAGTGGTTACAGCGGACGGAAGGCTGCCCTGAGAATCGGCTGCAGCGTGAGCCCCTTGAAGGCCAGAGGACCGAGCCCTGTTCACTTGCAAACGGCACAGATGACCAGGGAGGAGAATGAGGCAGGAATGGACCACTGGGCACAGGTCCGGAGGAGGGCCTGAGATGGCCAAGCCAGGAGGGACCCAAGATGAGACTGGAGGGCAGAGACCCCGACGGCGGGCATGGCTGCACGACTGCAGAGCACACACAGAGCTCGGAGTCTCTCTTCCAAGCTCACCAGTCAGACCTCAGCCCCGTCGCCCGAATCCGGTGCAAAGACGCCACCCAGGCCAGCATGATCAGGGACGGTCACACCCAGAGGTGCTGATGTTGGGTGTGTGTGTACCTGGAGACAGGTCTGCTGTTCCCTGACACCACCTCCTCAGGGCCCTGGCTCAGACCAGGTGGGGGAAGGGAGGCTGGACGCGTGCTCCGTGCTCATCGGCGTGGGGCGATAAGGGACGCCAGGTGCCGGGTGGCAGACTCCGTGTCCAGGATTCCCAGGTGGCCCACAGCAGTGGACGGGTCCTGCAAGGGGAATCCCAAAGGATAAACGTGACTGGGGTTCAAAGTGCCAGGAAGAGAGGAAATCGGGCAGGGGACGAAGAGGTGAGGAGTCGGTACGGGAGTTGTGAGCTAGCTTGAACCCCAAGTCAAATAATCGCCTCTCCTTCCTATGTGGATCACACTCCCTCTCCCAGTGCAGCCCACAAAGCCGTGGGAAAGCAAAAACAGAAAGGTGAAAACCCAGATCCGGCTCACTGGGATCTAGAGAAACACCAAGCTGGGTAGGGGCATTCCTGGAGAGAGAACAGGGGGACCGCAGGCCCTGGGGACTTGGACAGCTGTCCCCGTCGGCGTCTGTCCTGCAACCACAAAGGGGGGAGACGTTGTCAGCCGTCTGGGGAGAAGGGGCAGCCTTGTTCTCCTCCTCCCTAAAACGGGCTCCTATTCCCAGCCCTGCCCTTGCCTATAAGGAGTCCAATCCCCCGCCCCGCCCCTTGCCCTGGGCACAGCGGAACGGCTGCCCAGAGCTGACGGACGCAGAGGAAACTGGGGGGGCAAAGCTCGCAGGGGCTGCCGCAGGAGGGGACTCCAGGCCTGAGGCGGAGGGGTGGAGAGAGGGGCCAGGCTGGACAGGGCAAAGCCCGCAGCGGGCAGAGGGGACTCCGAGGGTGGGGGCGGGGCTGGTGGGGAGGCGCTCCTGTCCCCGTGGCTGCTGTCTCATGTGCTGAGTCCCAGAGAAAGAATCAACAAGCTGAGGAAGGGGGAGCAGGAAGGAAGAGAGCCCTGGCTGGACAGAGGGAGTGGGGAAGCCAGAATCGCAGCCCAAGGTGAGCCAGAGAGAGGGGGTGGGGAGGCAGATGGGGAGGGCAGTGGGCAAACTGCATTTAAAAACTCTTATTTGGCCGGGCTCGGTGGCTCAGCCTGTCACCCCAGCGCTCTGGGAGGCCGAGGCGAGTGGGTTGCCTGAGCCCCGGGTTTAAGACCCGCCCGGGCAACTTGGCCAGACCTCGTCTCGACAATACATCAAAAACTAGTGGGGCGTGGTCGCATGCACCTGTAGTTCTGGCTACTTGGAGGGCTGAGGTGGAAGGATCGCCGGAGCCCAGCAGGTCAAGGCTGAGGTGGCCGGGAGCCTGTCGCCGTACTCCAGTCTGGGCGACAGAGTGAGACTCCAAATAAAAAAAAAAACAACACATATTTGGCACCTCACATCTTTAAAATTAAAAATTTACACACACACACACACACACATTCGCCTGACGCAAGGCAGCTGTTGTCACTGTCCCTCTTCCCTCTCAACTCCACAACCAGCTTGGGCTGCGGGAGCCTTGAAGGGCACACCCAGCTTTGCCCCTCCCCCGGTGAGCAGAGCCCCATGTCAAGGGGGCCCATGGCAGCTCTCCCTCAGCGTGGCCCCCAGAGCAAGCCCGGCCCCACGGCCCCGACCAAGACCCAGTGGTGCCCCCGCTATCGCCAGCCGCAGCCTCGGGCTGAGGATTTACCCAAACCAGAGTCCAGGTTGCGCCTTGTTTAGTCTGGTCTGGCCCTGGTCCCGATCGCTGCCTCTATCTGCCCGGGTCAGATGCACCCCGATGGCCGGCGCTGCCCCCCGGGCCCGGCCCTCCCTGGCCACAGGAGCCGTGTCTGTGCTTCATCCCGACTGCTCCCGTCTCCAGCCTCTGTCCTCACCATCTCCCTCCCCAGCTGGCTTTTGAGCTGGAGGTCCACTAGCTGTGCCCCCAGGAATACAAGTGATGGAGCATATACTCACGCGGTAACCACTCTAGGGCGCAAGCAAGTACTCAGTGGATGTTAGTTATTCGCTAAGTTTTAATCAAGTTTCTGGACTCTTCAGGGCGGCAGCTTATTCACCTTGAAAATGGCATTCATGCAACATGGAGTCGCCCCTGATAGGAGGCTCTGAGAGGGTAAAGCCTCCCTTCTGGGGTTTTCTTGCCCAAAATACATAATCTGAAATCAAACATGATTTCAGACAAGCCCACCCTGAGAGACATCTCCACAGAAGAGCTGGCCAGGACTCTTCCAGAGTATCAAGGTCAAAGTCATGAAAGACAAGAACAGATGGAGGAATTGTCCTAGATTGGAGGGTTCTAAGAGGACAGGACCCCAAGTGCCCAGTGGGATCCTGCATTCGTTCCTGGAACAGAAAGATGTTAGCAGGAAAACGTGCAGCATGTGAAAAGGCCTGTGACGAGTTGGCAGTGTTGCGTCTCTGTCCTGGTTTCAATCACTGTGCCATGGGTATATAGTGATCACAGCTCCCTTGCAGCCTCGAACTCCTGGGCTCAAGGGATCCTCCCGCCTCAGCCTCCCAAGTAGCTGAGACGACAGATGCACACCACCATGCTCTGTTAATTAAAACCATTTTTTTAGAGACAAGGTCTTACTATGCTTCCTAGGCTGGTCTCAAACTCCTCGGCTCAAGCAATCCTCCCATCTCAGTCTCCCAAAGCGCTGTGACTGCAGCATGTGTCACTCTGCCAGGCCAAAGGGAATATTTGCATCTCTATTTTCCTAGTGAGGAATACGAAATTTGCAGGCCTGTTGAAACTGGTCGACACTCACACCCTTCACAACTGTGATCATGCCATGCACTCCAGCATGGGCATCAGAGTGAGACTGTGACTCACTTAATATTAGAAGAAGCTGACTGGAGAGAGATAGTCATGTGGGAACTCTTGGACCATTTCTGCAACATTTTTTTCAAGTCTGAAATTATTCCCACATAAAAAGTTTTAAAAGAGAGGATTAACAATAATGTCTCTTTTGAAGTTTAATGGTGGAGAATAAGTTAATACACACAAAGCACCAAAAGGGTGCTGCCAAGCTAGGAGCAGGTGTCAGCTGTCAATCTTGTCCTCCGCAGACCATGCCGATGGCCTGGCCCAGCAGTCTTGGGCCCGTGGAGTCATAGTTTCAGAGCCACGGGAGCACAGGTCGGCCCCCTCCCTTTCAGGAGACATTCAGCGGTCTAGAGAGCACCCCCAGCACTTCTAGCCCCACGCCAGGCACTGGGGGTATGCCAGGGAGCAGAGCCCAGCTCTGTCCCTGACACCCCCCCCCCACAACACGGTGGCAGATGTTCATAGATTCATCCCACAAGCCAGTGTGAGTGTACAAGTGATGACAAGGGCTAGGAAGGGGTGGTCTGCAGAGAGCGTCCTCACAGCCTCTGCCCTGGGTCAGTGGACATCCCTGGGCAGTGACCCTGCAGCTGCCATGTGAGGGGTGGTAGAGAATTAGGCTCAGGGAAGCGGGGGAGGGTGTTCACAGGGGACAGACCCTGAAGGCTGAGGCAGAAAGAGCTAGAGCCTGTGAGACATCAGGCCGGTGTCTCCGGAGTCCAACGGCTTCACCAGACAACCGAGCAAAATCCAGGCTGCTGTCCATGCCGCCCTTGATTCTCAGCTCTTTGTGGCCCATCATGGCCCATCACTCCTGGGGGGCGGGTAGCCCCCATAGTCCCAAGTGCCCCTGAACTTAAACTGTAAAGACAACCCGATCTTGCAGATAAGTAAGCAAAACACCTTGCGCCTAATGACAAGGATTTTTTTTTTAACAGAAAATAATGGTGTAGGTTCTAACGCTGCTGTGTGGGATTTGGTGATCTTGAGGCCAGAGTCAACCTCCCAACTTTAAGAGGAAAGGGAGGTTTACCACGAACAGCAGGGATATTGCAGGCACCCAGCACAGTACCTTCTGTCCAGGGGCGCTGGCCAGGGTTCACAGCGTGTGTTCACAGCGTCTTTGCACTCCGTCTGCGGGGGAGACACTGGCAGATGCCTGGGCCCTTATTTCACAGACTGAAAACTAGAGCGCTGAGCTCAGAGGAGGCCAGAAGGCTCGTCCTGCCCAGGTGGGGCTCCGACCACCAGAATAAGCTGGGAAGGGCTGGTGGGAGGGGAAGAGGGCCTCTATGCCAGCCCTTTACCCCGGGAAGGGTTGGAGAGGAGGGAAAACTGAGTCCATGGCCAGGGTGTTGACCAGTTTCGACAGGCCTGCAAATCTCGGTATTCCTCGCTAGGAAAATGGAGATGCAAACATTCCCTTTGGCCTGGCAGCGTGACACATGTCTGTAGTCACAGCGCTCTGGGAGACTGAGACGGGAGGATTGCTTGAGCCCAGGAGTATGACACCAGCCTAGGACACATAGCGAGACCTTGTCTCTAAAAAAATTTTTTTAATGAACAGGGCATGGTGGCGTGCCCCGTAGTCCCAGCGGCTTGGGAGGCTGAGGCGGGAGGATCCCTTGAGCCCAGGAGTTTGAGGCTGCAAGTGAGCTGTGATCATGCCATGCACTCCAGCATGGGCAACAGAGTGAAACCGTGACTCAAAAAAACCCCTACCAAACCAAAAAAAAAATCACAGGGTAGCAATGAGGGTCTGTGGCAACATTTGTGCAGGTCTTGTCCGCGGTACCTGGCATACAGAAGGCGCTAACTAAATGGGCAGCTCCTTTCCTCTTATCCTGAGGTAGGGATGCCCTGTCGGTGTCCGCACCACCCACTCCTTCCTTCATGCTCACATCCTTCACAGCCAGCCAATCCTGGGCAGTCCTCAGAATGACCGTGATGATCCTGCCACGCATTTAACACTCAGAGAGCACTTACGGTGTGTCCCACTTCACACATGACCACCCCTTTATCCTTCATGACCTAGGAGATGGGTACAGATAGCAAATGGCAAGGATGCAAGTCGACCCCAGGGAGTACAACTCCCAGCAGCAGTGCTCTGTCGTTGCCCTAGCTCACCTGCTGCGGAAGATAGCAGTATCGTCATGGTTGTGGGTTGAACTGTGTCCCCCCCAAAAAAGATACGGTGGAGCCCTAAGCCTCAGTACCTCAGACTGTGACCGGATTTGGAAAGCGGGCTTTCAAGGACGTCATCAAGATAAGGTCATGAGGGTCGGCCCTGATGCAATGTGACTGGCGCCCTCACATAAAGGGGAATTCGGACCCAGAGGGATACACACGTGTGAGAAAGAAGGCAGAGATCAGGATGTCCTAGACCAGGGATCCCCAACCCCTGGGCTGTAGACCAGGAAACGGGCCACACAGCGGGAGGGAAACGGCAGGAGAGCAGAGCTCTGCTTTCTGTCAGATCAGCGGCTGCCTTAGATTCTCATAGGAGCGCAAGCCCTATGGTGAACTGCAAGTGTGACGGATTTGGGTCATGCGCTCCTTATGAGACTCTCATGCCTGACGTTTCCCCCACCTCCCCACACCCTGCCTCCCTCTCTGTGGAAAAAATTGTCTTCCCTAAAACTGGTTCCTGATGCCCAAAAGGCTGGGGACCATTGTCCTAGACTTTAACCCAAGCAACACCAAAAATCGCCAGCCAATCACCAGAACCCAAGCCCGCCGATTTCTTGGATCTCAGACTTTTAGCCTCCAGAACGGTGAGGCAATACATTTCTGCTGTTTTGGCCACCCTGTTTGTGGTACTATATTATGGCAGCCTTGGAAAGTTGATAGAATTACTATGGTCTCCTGCAGCATTTCCAAAAACAGTTCCTCGGTGTTCCCCAAATGCTACCGAATTCCATCCTTTCAAAGGGTTCATCACCTTTTGAGTCCTAGATTAGTGAGCTTTAATCAGAGGCAGTGTGGGTCTGTCTGGAGACCGTTTTGATTGCCACATTGGGAGGGTACTACCGGCATCGAGCCATGGAAGTCAGGGCCGCCGTTCAGCATCCTATTGTGGGCAGATCAGCCCCCAGGCATGGAATTATTTGGTCTAAGACACCAATAGTGCCAAGATTAAAAACCCTTTTGACAATCGGATCCATGGATCCTTTCTGAAGAAAGAAATACTCGTGCGCTTATCCACTCATGCAGATACTCAGCTGTCAAACATTTATACTCACACTCACCCACACTCACGTGCCATTTCACATCAAACCCCAGGGGCATATAATGTCTCCGAGCCCTTCCATGCACCCTAGATTAGGAACCCTTGCTGCTCTATCCAGAAGAAATGATGTCAATATAGTTAAGAACCACGGTTTTCAGCATAGTAGAAAAGAGGTACAACTGTAAGATAAAATAAGCAAGGTAAAAACCGTGTCATCATACTCTCAAAGTGGAAATATCAGTATGAACTCATAATGTGTTTTCTCTTTCAAAAAAAAAAAAAAAAGGACCAGACTGAGTGGCTCATACCTGTAATCCCTTAGGAGGATCGCTTGAGCCCAGAGGTTCAAAGCTGCAGTGAGCTATGATCATGCCACTGCACTCCAGCCTGGGCAACGGAGCAAGACCCTGTCTCTAAAAAAGAAAAGGAACTAGGCACCATCTGGCTGTAGCCACTGAAAAGCCCCATCAGTAACACCAACCCAGAAGCAATGAGTATTTTGGTTCCAGGTGGCATCTCTGAGGACCCAGGGCACCTTGGGAGGGCAGGATCCAGGGCTAGGGTAGAAAACAGAGAAGATGAGCTGGACCATCTCGTCATACCCAAAAGCCCGGAAGTTGCCCCAAATTTCTATGGTTGTGTCAGAAGGACCACACTCAAAATGACTTACTGGTCAATGATGGGAAAGCTTTACCACTAAATGAATAACTAAAAGGGATTGAAACAAACCAAATACTGAATTAATAATGACAGTTTTAAAAGCTCATCTGAACCCTTTGGAGGCTTCTAGGGAACCAACACATTATTCCAAAAGCCTTGCTAAAATTATTGTTTTCAAAAAGAAAAGATCACGTACTCCTTCTGACAAACCTCAGTCTGGGGAGATAATTAATGAGGTAAAGAGTTGTAGAAGAATTTCACCCAGAAATTGCAGGAGGAGTCATAGGATATCACCACTTGAAAGCACGAATGAAATAATGGAGGGGGCGATGCTTCTGAAGCCATTAAATGAAAGACTGATGGGAAATTTACAACGGCTAGATCAAACCAGCAGCACCCGAGTCTGCCGACAAGTTGTAACGTCACAGAAAGACTCAGGAATTGTGTGTCCCTCAAATAAGATAAACAGGAAGCATGCAGCACCACCGCTTCTGAAAGGTTGTTTCAGAAAACTGAGCCCACATCTGACCAAGCTTCTGGATCTAACTATAAGTCTACAGAAAATGCAGAAGAGGGGCAACGTAATAAAAAAGAACATGGAGGTGCAATCCACAAGCGGTCAAGTCCAGAACAGGGGAAGCTCCATGGATCAAATGGCCTGTTTTCTTCCAATAAATAAACGGCTTTATTTTTTTTTTTTTTAAAGAGTGGGAAAAACTGTTACAGGTTAAAGAGACTTAAGAGACCTATCAACCAAAGACCACGTGCATACACTGTCTGGGTCCTGATTTGCATAGATGACTGTAAAAAAGACACTTCGGGAACAACCGGGGAGATTTCAATCGATGGACATGAAATGACAGTAGAGATATCTTACTGAGATATTTAGGCTTGGTAGCAACGGCATTGTGAATTTTTAAAGCGAGGCCTTATCTTTTGGAGACACACATTAAAGTGTGTGTGGGTAAACTAACACAGCAGGCATCAACACAACAGGGGCTGGTGGTTGAAGCTGCCTGACAGATGCTGCGTGACAGATACTGCTCTCTAATAGTGTATGTGTTTAAAAACTCGGTGATGAATCATTTTTAACAGAGACCACAGGGTCCAACAGGGCTCCCATTCTGCCAGGGATCTCCGATACTTTTGCTGGCGTCTGGTGGCTCCCACAAGGCTGCCTGGGGCACCACATCCCCAGCCTGGATATCGAGGACAGCAGGTGGTGGAGCAGCCAGGAGGCCGTCCTGAAGGAGGTAGGGACAGACCTGAGTGTCCCCCAGGGGAGGAGGTGGGAGGGTGAGGCCCTCAGGCAGGGGACCCGGAGCAGACACCACCGGAGACACTGGCAAAGGTGCACACGAGATGCTCGGGCTGTGGCTGGCAGTGGGACAGAGGCGGGGGCTCACCGCACACACACTGGAAAAGGGGAAGTCGATGTGAGCTGGGAAAGGGCCGGATGTGGATTTGAACGCGCTGGAGGGCTCAGGGAGGCCCCGGGTGCGGGGGAGGCAGGGGGGATGAGGGACGCTCATAGCTTGGATGGGGCCCATGGAGGGGGAACAAGTCGGGTCCAGAACAGATAGCCCAGGAAATTAGCAGAGAGGCAGGCCTGGAAGCCTGTCTCCCAGAAGCTTCTCCTGGGCCACCCACCGCCGTGCTCTGTCTCTCCTTGTCACCAAGAGCACACTGCATATATACAGTGGATGTTCTTTTTCGACTCCTAAAGACGCCAAGAAAAATTAAATGAACAATGACGTAGGGCCTTAGAGGGAAACTGAAACCATGCATCCGAGGGGCTGGGAGGATAAGGCAAGTGCAGCCAAGGGTCTCCTGGGGGGCAGGTATTCAAAAATAAGGTGCAACAGGCCCGAAGAAAAGACCGTAAGAGGTGTGCGGTGTAACTTGTGGTTTAAATGTGCATTTCCTTAATAATCTAATGATATCGAGTGGCCTTTCGGTGTCAATTTGCCATCATATATCTTCTTTGGTGAATGTCTGTTCAAATCTTTTGCCCAGTTGTTTTCTTATTTCTGATCTTGGAAAAAAGCATTTGCTCTTCTACTATGGGGTGTGATGTCAGCTGTGGGTTTCTGTGAGTGCCTCTGTATCCGCTTGAAGACATCCTTCCATTCCCAGTTTATCACAGGTGGGCGCTTGATTTTTCTCATGTGATGTTTCTGCCTCTATTGAGATGATCATATGATTTTTCTTGTTTAGTTAGTATGGTGAATTTCACTGACTGATTTTTCAAATGTTAAGCCAACCTACATTCCTGTGATAAACCCCATTTGGCTTATCTGTTTTATATATTATCGGTGATATATATATATATAATATATAGTTAATATATATGACATATATAATATTGTCTGTTTTATATATATATATGGATTCAATTTACTAAAAAAGGGTTAAGAATTTTTGCATCTATGTTGATGAGGGATAGGTCTGCAGTCTCTTTTTTTGGTGATGTCTCTGTCTGGTTTTGGCATCAAAGTAATTAATTTTATGAGCACTGGCCTCATAAAATGAATTGGAAATATTCCCTTTTTTTAATTTTTGGGAGTTTGCGCAGAACTGGTGTCATCTCTTCCTTAAAGGTCAGTCTTTAGTCACTTGCTAATCACCACCCCACCACGATTTTTGCCATATCCACGTTCTCTACCCATAGCCACACGTTTTCCTTGAAAAAGCCTAGTAAAGCTACCTCGTAAGGAATCTTTCCATCCCCAGCACACGTGGAACCAGTGGCATCTTCCCCTGCAGCTCTGACAGTTGAGGCGCATTGGTGGCACCTGTCAGCCCCCGACCCCTCGGGATGGACCCATGGATGAGGCCATCCTTCCCAGCTCACGGGTACACTTTTGAGTGTGCCCTGGGGTGGGCCACACCTCAGAGTGAGGGGCCCAGAGGTACCTCCTGCCCACTGACGGGGTGCGCTCATGCCAAGGGGAGGGCTGGCTATCAGACCAAAGTGGTGCCTCCTATGAGCATCCCGTGTGCACAGCAACACCTGCAGCAAGCTCTGAGGACACACTGACCGAAGGATGCATTTTACCTCCCCAGAGATGGAGCGTGGCAGTGCAACCTGCTGGAAGGCACACGAGAAGTAAGTGCCACAGCCGGGGTCACAGCCTCCCTGCCTAACTCCTGGGAGCTCTGTGTGTCGATGCGTCCTTTTGTTCCTGAGATTCTTGCTTGTGCTTCTTGCCCTGCTCTGGGGCCCAGGAAGACACTGTCTGTGGAGTGTCTACCCCAGGCTTCTTGCTCTCTGGTCCCAGCAGGGTATGGGATGGTGGAAGGGGGAAGGATCAGGGATCTTGCTCTCCCTCTTTGGTCCTGCTCTGGGACTGGCTGTGCCCCTGTGAGCCACGGCTTCTGCTGGGCAGCCTCCTTCCACATCTCACCTCTGACCCAGCTTCTGCAACTGTCTCCTTCCCTGTCCCTTTGGGGCCTCGGAGAGCAGCAGTTCCCATGGTGCCCAGTTCCCGGGCACCTTGCATCCCTATTACTTCCCTTAACCCAATGGCACCTCGGAAACAGTCCCTTCACTTACAAGTGTCTTCAAAAATCCCAGCCATGGTCAGGCGCGGTGGCTCACACCCGTAATCCCAACACTTTGGGCGGTCAAGGCGGGAGCATTGCTTGAGCCCGGGAGTTTCAGACCAGCCTGGACAATATAGCATGACCTCGTCTCTACAAAACATCAAAAAATTAGCCAGGCAGGGTGGCGCATGCCTGTAGTCCCAGCTATTCGGGAGACTGAGGTGGGAGGATTGCTTGAGCCCAGGAGTTTGAGGCGGTGGTGAGCTGTGATTGTGCCACTGTACTCCAGCCTGGGTGACAGGAGACCCCTGACTCTAAAAACAAAATTCCCGGCCAAGACGTGCCCCTGTGTCCGGCCTGATGCCTGCAGGAGGGGTCTCTCCCTGGCCTCCTCCAGTGCTTGTGCTCCTCACAGGGCATACCTCCAACCCCCTGCTCATAAACCAAGAGCTCCAATGCCCGCAGCCTCTTGCTGGTGCCATTTACTTCCAAATGAAAGTGTGTCCTCCTTGGACCTATCAGAGTCAGACACACGAGACGAGATGCTCCTCGAATAGAGCTCTTGCCTTTGCTTCCTCTAGGCACCCAGCCCACCCCAGAAGGACTGATCCACAGCTTTAAGGGAGCACATGATATCAAGGCGAGCGCAGTGGTGCGGGCTGTGGGGAAAGGATCACGTCCTCCAAGGTGGCGCCTTCAGATGAGGCCCCAAAGTCAGGGACATTTCCCACACCGGTCCTCAGGGACTCTCGCAAGCACACCAGGTGCCAAGAATAGGAAGGCCAGTGCAGGGCACAGTACCCACACACCCAAACCAAACAACAGCCGTCCTTGGCACCTGTGTGGGAACTTCCACCTTAAAACAATTCTGGGGCCCACATAGTGGCTTACACCTATCATCCCAGCCCTTTGGGAGGCCGAGGTGGGAGGACCACTTGAGCCCAGGAGCTCCAGACTAGCCCGGGTAACATAGTGATACCTCATCTCTACCAAAATACCAAAAAATTATGCAGGCGTGGTAGCATGTACCTGTAGTCCCAGCTATTCAGGAGGCTGAGGCAGGATTGTCTGGGCCTAGGAGGCTGAGGCTGTGGTGAGCTGTGATTGTGCTACTTCACTCCAGCCTGGGTGACAGAGTGAGACCCTGACTCAATAAATAGATAGATAGATAGATATTTTTAAAAATAAAAACAATTCTGGATCTTGATAAGAAAAATACCCCTCGTGTCTCCCACACGCGGACAACCAGAGACTGGGTTTCAATCTGGCCCATGGTTACTGGCAGTATTTTCACTGAGGATGCAGAGAGAGAGAAATAAGACATCAAGTCTTCAGAAAGGTGTGGTGTGCAAACAGGGTCCTACCGGGCATACCTACTGGCTTTGGGGGCCGCGAATTTGAAGATCCAGACGGTGTCCCCCAGGGATGACAGTGTAAGTCAGCAGACATCACCACAGCATGAGACACAGAGGGAGAGCTCAGTGTGGTAGCCAGCACCGTGACCTGAGCCCGTGTTCACAGCCCCATGGGCTAGAAAGAGCGTGGAATTTGTCCCAGGCTGCCTGTGTCCCAGGGATCACTTGGTATCCAAGCCCGGCGGCCGGTGGGTCTGTGGCTGGGAGCCTGGGGGTCGGGAGCTCAAGAACAGCGTGTCATGTGTTAGTGCCTCTTTCGGGGAGTCATCGGCAAGCTTTGTTTACCCACCAGCTCGAGGAGGTTCTGACGGGTAAGAAGCGAAGGGAACCGATATTGACTGAAGGCCGGCCATGGGCCTGGGCACGCGCCTGGGCTCTGCGTCTTCGTCAGGTCCTCAGGTCCCGACCAGGGATAATACGCATAACGATGAGGACCAGCCAGGAAGGTCTCCCGCTGTCCTTTTCAAAACCCTTTTAAGGGCCCTCACGCAGCGTGTCATAGCATCCTGGCTGACATTCACAGCAACTCCTGCAGGTGGAGTGGCAGCTCTTCCAGCAGCCCTTTTATGGATGAGCAAACAGAGGTCCCGGGGGTTGAGGAGACTGCCCACCCAGGCTCAGACGCGGAGTGCCAGACCAAAGCTGGCCCCTGACGCTTGACTTCTTCTCTCTGGTCTTAGCCTCACACCCAGGACTTCAAAGTTCCTCAGCCCCATCGCCTAGAAAGCCTCTGAGGGGCTGACGTGAGGCTCAGTTGGTCTCAAGGAGCAGGATGGAGTGTCTAGGAGTACAGCAGGAAAGGTGACCCCATTACTGCCACGTGGACATCTCCTCCAGGTGCTTCCGCCAGGGGGCACCCCCCAGAGGGCTTCGCCTTAGCCAGCACCGTCAGCAAGCGCCTGGCCCTGGAGGGCAATGTGGGGGACTCCCAGTAGCAGTGTGGCCCCAGACGGTCCCTTCCCAGGCGTTGGTATGAGTCTCCAAATGGTTCTGGAAGCGTGAGCACAGGCCAGGCATCAAGGGCTGTCCTGGCCTCGGCAGGGGACTGCTGATGGCCCCCTCCCTGTGGTGAGAACGGGATGTCACAATCGCGGCGAAGTGTTTAGCGAGACGCCTGGCACACGGCCTGTGCAGAGAAACTCGAGCATCTTCTCGGGCCTGTTCCCTGGGCTCCAGAAGAATAGTCTTGGAGGAGAGTTCCTCCTCATCCGGCACGGTTTCTGGGACTGAGCCCTTTGGGACAGCCTTCTCCACCCACAGTCTGGCTAACAATCTGAGGTGGGGATGGGCAGGCCCAGGCCAAGCCCAGAGAATGGGAGTGGGCAGCTCTCCTTGCCCCAGCCAGGCCAGAGCAGCAGAGCCAGGGAAAGGAGCCGGGCAGGGGCTCCGGAAGGGGGAGGTCAGCCAGGGCCTCCTCCCTGGTGGAGCGGCAGCTCTTCCGGCACCCCTTTTGACTTGGCCTTGCTGAAGCCACCTGGCCAGGAAGAAAACCTGTCCTGCGAGGTGAGAGGGCCCGAAGGAGGAAGGAAGTCCACTGAATGGGCAAGTCATTGAGGACTCCAGCCAAAGGCCAAAATAAAGTCATCAGGCCAAGAGGAAGCAGTCACAGGCGGAGCTGCCTCAGGCCAACCACGCACCCTGGTGCATACGTGCATCACACACAGGCACACACACACGCACGCACGCACACACGTGGCTGCACTCTGCCCACCCTGCCATGTCTCTGGACTTGGCCAGCATCAGGGTCAGCTAGGTGATACAGATCGGCCCTGGGGCTCGGCTTGAAGAATGCAAGAAGAAGAGGCAGGTACAGGGAGCCAGGGAAGGATGTACTAGGCCCAGGGAATGGCATTGCGGCCACAGGGAATTCGAGGTCCCGGAGCTCAGAGCAGGCAGTGAAACAGGAGAAGGCGACAGAGCCAGACCACGTGCTGAGGCAAGGGGGGCTTTCTAAAGATCCCTCGGAACCAACACCATCACGTCCGACGGTGACTGGATTGCGAGAAGGGCTCAGCACACTGAATGACACCCAGGCCGCAAGAAGGCTGCACCTTCTGGAAGGCTCTCTGTCGATCGACCCACTCACAGGCACCACACACCCTCCAGGCAGGTGGAAAACAGCAGTTCCCCAGTGTCACAAAGCTCGCCCAGGCTCACATGAACGGTCGATGGCTGTGCTGGGGTTCAACCTCCACAATTGGCCTCAGGGATCTCGTCTTCCTCACCATGCTTTCTTTGTCTTGAAATCTCTACCTGGCTCTGGGGCCTGATGTCAATGGAGCAGGTGACCTCTGTAAGAACATACACAGACCCAGTGGCCCAGGATTTATTGAGTAGCTTCTAGGAGTTGTTGGACTGGGAACTGCAGGAAAGTCATCAGGAAAAGAATGGCCCAGGGCTGCTTTCCACGTGGTGGTGGCGGCGGAAACAGTGAGTCAAGCCAAAAGGGGAGACAGTGACGGGGTCATTCACCCAGGGACAAGAGAACTCAAGCACCAGGGGCTCTGGAGCTGAGGGGACTGTGGGAAGCGCCCAGGAGACAGCTGGGAGACAGGTTCTGTGGGCATCTCATCTTCTCTAAACTCCATTTTGTGGTTCTAAGGGCAGCAAGGTGGGCGCCGGCTGATCGGAGCTGCACTCGCCGTGGGCCAACCGTTCCAGGTGGTGCTCTGCCCTGCCCCGCTTGACCTTTGGCTGCCCGGACCTCTTGGGCCTGCTTGTCCGCCCCTCGCCTGCCCCTCCTTGGCCAAGTCCCTGCTGCCACCGTGGCTCACTGCCCGGTCTATTCTCAGCCAGGTTGCCACTTCCTGGATTCCAGAGCTTGGCTTGACCCTGCCCCCAGCCCGGCCTTCTGGAATTTTAAACTCCAGAAGGCAGACGGGCGATCCGACCCCTGCCTCCCTAATCCCAGCCTGAGACCTGGCAGTCCAGCCCTGTGGAGAAAACCAGCGTGGCATGCCAGAGAGAGCAAGAGTCTGGGGTCAGTCCCAGGCCAAATGCAGGCTCTGCGGACCTCAGCCAGTCGCTTGCCTTCTCTGGGCCTCAGTTCCGGCATCTACAATGGTCTCGCCCCACATGGTTTGAAGATGACTGAGACGATAGCGATAGCAGCCTGAGGCGGTCAAGGTGTTCACTCAGTAAACAGCGCCCTTGTTTTCCCAGCAACCCACTCTCACCCCTCTGGGGACAAAGAAAGTGCTGCATGCTTGCCTTGATCAAGCGCCCACAGTATGCACGGTTTGACGTGCCACGTGAACTATGTAATTGTGATCATGAGTTGTATACAGCCTTATCGTTGTGCTGTTTTTTGCTGTTTCTTGAGACAATGAGGTGGAAGAAATAAAGATTATCCCTAGCCAGAAGGGACCAAAACCTTGGGCGAGGGGCCCTAGATGCAGGCTCCTTACGGCTCTCTCTGCAGCAGAAGAGCCCATTGCTGTATGTCCACGGAGAGGCAGGTAAAGAGGTAGCTTGCAGGCAGGGGCCGGGGTGCACGAAGAGATGTAGGCCGGAGCCAGAGACCCGGGCAGCCTCGAGACTCCCACCCAGCGGAGCACAGGGGATCTGGCAGACAGACAGCAGGGGAGAGAGTCACCTGTCCTAGGGCAGGCCGACGCCCCTTACCACACGCGTTTAGGAAACTCTGTCTTAATCCTGTAGAAATTTTCTTGTATTCAAAGCACAGCCGATGCTGCTTCTCTGATAAAAGTTCCAGACTCGAAGACCTGAGGGCTCAGCTAAGCCAGTGGCTTTCACGCTTTTTTTTTCCTCCAATAAAATTCAGCATAATATCCCAATAAAGGAATCGCAACTGTCCATCCATTCTGGCTGAAGAGTGAGGCAGTGGGGAAGCCTGTCCCTGCCCCTTCCATATCCCTGGATACTGCTGAAGCCCAGGGGTTTTGGGAAACAAGGTGTGGAAGCCACTGAGTGACTCCAGCCCTCTGCCGGCCAAGAAAACGCCGACCTGTGACATGCCCCTGCCCATGCACATAAGATTGGTAGTAGAATATTATCTTGTTCTCTAACTGCTTCGTGTGTGCTGAATTGGACTCTGTCATGAGATTGCAGATTTGAGGAGAACTCTGTGTTCTCTCCTCCTCTGGGTTCCTCTGCACCCTGGGAAAACGTTTGCAAGAATTCTCAGTTATGCTGACGTGCCTTGAACCAGAGTGCTTGGGCCAGTGTCTCCCTGGACAGGTGAATCCTGAGGTCGTCCCCCCGCAGGTGGAGGGAGCTCAGTGGGCTGGTCACGCTCAGATGGCCCCAGGAGCCTCCAGCCTGGGCACCCGCTTCTCCTCGGAGACGGCCACGCGTGGGGCATGGAGACTGCGTTGGGTTCAGGCTGCCCGGAGAGCGGAAAGAGAGCCTCTGGGTGTGGGTACGAAGTCACAGGGCCAGGCAGCCATCTGTGGATGGCCTGGGACGGGCAAGCCAGCAGACACAGGGGGCTACTTAAAGGCGACTTTGGCATTTAAGCCCCCACACAGAACATGCCATTTCTGTCCAACAGGTCCCTACAGGGCCGGAAGCAGCTCCCAAGCCCCATAGAGCATGGCTGGCCTCAGAAATTATTTGAAACCTCAGCAGAGCCAGGCCCCAGCAGGCACTGAGCGAAGCTGGTTGCCTCAAAACCGGGTCTGTCGCCTGTTGGCTCTGCGAAGGAAGGCCAAGTGGAGACCTGACAAGCAACGTTTAATTCCTGCTCCTTGTCGCAGGCTCTGTCTCACCTCCAGCCAAAAACGGTGAGCAAATTCCTCCTCCGGGGTCCAGTTTACCTTACCACTCTGAAGGTCAGTCAATCACTTGTTTGTTGAAACTAAACCCGCTCACCTCCATGACTCATCAGAGACTGCCAGAAGCAGATAATTCCCTCAGCTGCTCTGTCAACACAGTCCCACGTGGATGAAGCCTGTGGAGACTGGTACACAGCTGGAGCATAATTGCTGCGGATTTATTGGTCCCTCGGGCCTTTTCTGCTCAGTAGACACTACTGTCATTTGTCCTACCGTCTGACGCGTGGACCGTGCGTGGCCAAGTGTGTTCGTGTGTGTGCATAGGCGTGTGCTGTGGAGAGGCGGCCAGGCCACTCCCTCAGCAGGCTTTCTGTGTAGGTCTGTCCTAGGTCCGTGGGCCCTCCAAGCTGGTCAGGTGAGTGGCCCTCACTGTGGTTTAGCTTTGAGGTCCCTCCCTTGTCTTCTGGGACCTCTCCCTGGGCACCATAGGCTTCTCGTTTGCCCCAGTTCCTCCCCTGCTGCCTGCTTGGTCTTCAAGACAGCCACTAATAGGACGACCATCCTGGATGACTAGATTCAAAAGAGAACGCAGGGGCTAATTTCCCTTGGTGCTTAGAGGGTCGTGAGCTCCCGGTCTTTGAGGGTCTTCAAACATAGGTTTCCCCACGGTAGAAATGTGGGAGAAAGAACCCTGGGGTCCAGTGGAACAGGGGGCAGAGGTGAGGCTGAACTCAAGACAACTAACTGAAGTCTTTTGCAATTTTGACATTCTTCTCCAAGGTGGCCCTGCCTGTGAGAGCTCCCAGGTGGGCAAGGCTCACGCCCATCAGTTCCATAGCTGGGATGGGAGTGGCCTGGCCTGTGTGCCCATGGCTTCACATGCAAACGTGCACAGAAGCCCTCCTGCGTTCCCGGCCCTGGCCAGGAGTGGCCACCACACCACCTTCTCTGAGCCTCACAACAGCTCTCTTGGGCAAACCTGGCATCTGGCTAAAGCTCAGTAAATATTTGTTGAATGAACGGACCTGCTGAGCAGCCAGGACAACCGGACAAGGCCACATTCCCATGAAGACCCTGACTTTGCTCCCAGCCTCCTCTTGATTTATAGGCGGCCCAGGCTTCCTCGGGGTCTTCTCGCCACATGTCTCAGAGTTCCCAGGGACGCCTACCTGTGCCCAGAACTCCATCCAAGCACTGCTCGCCGCCCATCTGCCCTTGAAGCCGGAGTGGGTTCCACCCGCCAGTCCTGTGAGGGACACTGCCACCCACATCCTTATGGCCCTGGGGCCTGGGGACCTTTGCTGCTAACGATAAAAAGGGGCGTGCTCCCACCAGCCACGCTGCCTGGCCCTGTGGGGGGGAGACAGAAACCTGCCCCGGCTGCTGGGGTGCAAACATTGGCTGTGTGCCCACTCTGTCTCAAACACGGAGAGCTGGAGTCTGGTTAGCGGGGTGGGGCCCCAGAGCCAAGCCGTGGGGAGCAGAGGGGATCCCGTCACAATCTCTCCGGCCCTCCCCCCCCCCGGGTTAAGCCAACACTTCTGATTCGTACACACCCCTCTACGCACTCTTTCTATAGCAGACCCCTTGTCCTGGGGGCACTGGCTCTGCCCAGGTTTCTGTTTTAGTCCCTGCTGGTGGTCTCAGCCATCTCCTGGCCATGGCATTGGGGCCGAATCTCCATCGTTTTCCCCATGCAGAGCTTCCTCCAGAGCCCCACAGTCCTTCCCTGGAGCCCGGCCTTGGTCAGGGTCACTGCAGTATATCTGACTTGTCCGCCATGGTCCTTCCCTTCCTGTGAATAAGAGACAGGCAGCCCTGGGTGCAGACAGGAGGCCCCAGCTGAGAAAGGCCTAAGGGTGGTGGTGTCGGCCCAGCCAGAATGCCCAGTGTGTTTGGGGGTTTGTTTGTTTGCTGTTGTTGTTGTTGTTGAGTCAGAGTCTTAGTCTGTCACCCAGGCTGGAGTGCAGTGGCATGCTCACGGCCACCACAGCTTCTACCTGCTGGGCTCAGGCGATTCTTCCACCTCAGCCTCCCAGGCGGCTAGAACCACAAGCATGCACCACCATGCCCGGCTACTTTTTTGATTTATGGTAGAGACAAGGTCTTGCCGAGTTGCCCAGGCTGGTCTCAGACCCCTGGCCTCAGGCAATCCTCTTACCTCCGCCTCCCAAAATGCTGGGATACAGGCATGAGCCACTGCGCCCGGCCCCTGTGCCTTCTTGTAGGTCAAGCACAGAGTTTTGGGATGAGAAGGAGCAAAGAGACCTCAACTCAGCCCTCAGCAGGAGGGGAGGCAGCTTTACCAAGAGAAGCCAGGCTCCACCAAAATTAGGGGTTCCCCATCTCGACCAGGGCTGAGGGGAGTCACTTCCCAGGGTTAATACCCAGCACTTCTCAACTCATCAGCAGAAAGCTGAGGACGAGAGCTTTGCTCCAGCCCGGCACAGGGCTAGGTACCGGGCCTGGGGTGGGTGCTGGCAGAGGCGACTGCACCAGGCCAGTGGAGGTATCAGGCAAGGGCGGGCAGTCCACACTTGGTTCAGAGGCAGGCTGGCCAGAGGTGGGGGCGGTTCGAAACCCAGCCTTGGCAGAAACCGCCCGAGACGCTGCTGGAAGTGAATCAGCACTCACGGACCCTGAGCCCACGAGGACAGTCCGCTAGAACGTCCACAGAACTCACGGCAGGTGCTTTGCCAACCCTGGGTGAGATGCCGCTTTTCGTGGGTTCTGGCCCCAGCGGTGTGACCTCGGATACGTGACTTTGTCTCTCTGAGACTCACCTTGAAGCAAGCCAGAGGCATGACAGATGGCCCCACGCCCTATCCCCAGGAAAAGCTGGGCTGTGTGTTCAGCCTCAGACCCAGGCAGGCTCCACTGGGCCGGGGGGGTCTTGGCAAGCAGCTTCCTCGTGTCTGCCCTGGGGGCTGGGCTGCAGCTGGCCAGATCTGTCAGGCGCTTCCACGGGTCTAGCAAAGTGTCCCCACTCTTGGACCTCACAAAGCGACCTCATAGCGACCGTCTGAGGGAAAGGACCCGAAATCCATATTTGTAGCCAGAGCAGTGTTCACTGCAGCACATTTATCATGGTGAGAAATTAGAATAACTAAGATGTCCAGCCCCGGGGGGACAGTTTTGTCCAGGTGGCACTGTCACTGGATGGCATAATGCGCAGGCCTTAAGCCTGATGTTGACACAGAATTTCTCATCATAAAGGGAAGTACTTCTGTTAGGTACAAAACCTGGAATCGTAAGAGGATCTCTGGACCAGGGCTCTGCAGGCAGATGGATTTCAGGTTTCAGGTTGAAGCCCTTCTCTGCCTTTCTCTTCCTGTGGGCGAGCCTGTCAACTTCTTGAAACTTGGGTTCTACATCTATCAGTGCAGGGATGCTGCCTCCCTTGGAAGCTAGTGCAGTCAATGAACGAGCTCAGGGAAGCTAGCGGTATCCTGTCCACACAGAGGGGACGTTGACATCAGCAAGGCTAAACCCATGCATGCATACAAAGGGCTGGACAGAAATGGCCACGTTCTCATCTCTGGGTAAGCGATGTTTCTTTACTTCACTCTTTTATCGAAAGGTCCTCCAAAGAACGTCGTTTACTTTGAAAGTGGAACCAAATAACTTGACTCTTGTTTAAGACACGTTCTGGATGGAGGCGCCCCACGTGCGGCCTGACGTCCCGGGCGCCTGGGTCCCCATGGCGTGCAGAGAGGGGATGCGAATGACGGTGCGGTCCAGCCCCACCCGCACCCCCCACCCAGACACACAGCCCACAGCGTGGGAGCAGAGCTGGCACCCACTCCGGGGGGCAACGGGTCCCAGGAAAGAAGTGCGTCGCCTTGGGCGCTGAGGCCCAGGGCCGAGGCCAGACTCAGGGCTTAGGTTCTCATCGGTGGAGAAAACCTTCCAATGGGTGCCCGCCTGCTCCTCACCCGGGATGACTCATCTCGCTGAAGCGCCACCGGTCCCTGGCCACGCCAGGTGGGCGGCAGAAGCTTGCCAGGGCCAGACTGGCTGCCAGCCCAGGGCTGAGGGCCCCTGACTCGTGAGAACAACGGCTCCCCTCTCTCCAGACCTCTCTTCCAGCTCGGCCTAAAGACCATCCCTCGCCATCACCACGTTCCCGCTCTAGGGAACTATGGCCCCGCAAAAGTAGGAAAAAACGGTCGCAGGCCTGGGTGGAACCCCACCGCCGCCGTGCTAGTTGTGTGGCCTCGGGCGAATGAGGATGATCAGGACCTTTCTCAGGAGGTGGGTGAGAGCATTGACCGAAGCAGCACTTACAAAGGATCCTCCGTGTGTTCATGGTAGGCCTCCATCGATGTCATTCCCTCTCTCCCTCCACTCTCTTTGGTACATCCCTTCCCTATTCTGATGATGAACCTGGGTTCCCAGCATGGCCACTCCAAAGCCCAACCCGGAGAGGCTACTCTCCCGCATCCCTGGCTTGGGACCCCTGCCCGCGGATACAGGTGCCGCTGTGTGGACGGCTGCTCTCTGCCGAAGGAGCATGGTCATGCTGGGAACTCAGGGCGCATGGCGGACAAGGGGGTCCCTAGGGCATCCCCAGAATCATTCCACATTAGCAGCTGCCTCTCCTGCCTCCTCCCTCAGACACGGGCGGACTGGCAGACTGGAGAGGGGCCGGTGGGCGTGGGGGAGAGACGCTTTCTGCAGCCCACGGAGTGGAAGAGCAGTTGGCGGTGGGCTGAACCTCTGGTCTGCGGCCCATCAGCTGTGAGTGAGCTTGGGCCACCGGCCTCACCTTGCCGAGTCCCTCACGGGCAAAGAGGCTAGATAATAATAATAACACATAATGCATAATTAGTTCGCTGTGAAACAGGCACTTTTCTGAAGTCTCCTTAGAGTGACACAAGGTCTGATTAAATTTATCTACCATGCTCAGGTGCTTCATAGACGATCACTTCAGTAAAGCCTCCCAGTGAAAGGCTGCCATGATACCCCTACTCAGACAGAGGAGGCCTGGGGCTGCTCCCTAAGCCAATGGACCCGGATGGAGCCTGGGAGATAGGGTTTGACCAAGGGTTTTTCCACCCCTGAGCCTAGAATCCCCTCTCCCTGTGCCCAATCACTCTCCCCACCACCACCACCCTCAGCCTTGTGCAGTCGGTGCTGTGTGGCTTCCTGACCATGTAGTGGCCAGCTCTTCTGTGTTCTGCAAAGCTCCCGAGGGCACCCGCCGGCATCCTGAAGGATCAGGGGTCCTACAGGGAAATTCACAGGAGAATGCGGCAGGAGGGGCACGGACTGTCACCTACCCAGTCCCATCCTCAAAACTCATTTCTGTCATTCATTTGTTCTACCCAGAAAGTAGGATTTCAACCAGAGAAATGGTGGAAGGAAATTCCAAGTGGAGGGCAGGGCCCGGGGCAGAGGTACAAAGGCTGGACAGGGAGAAATCTGTCCCAGATAAAGTGAGAACACCAGCCAGGCAGAGCCAGGAACTCCGGAATAGGAGCCCAGAGGCACTGCCAGCTCCTGAGGGGGCAGGAGTGGTGTTTGCAGCGCTCCTTAATATCTTCTCTTGGGCACCTATCCGCATTTCACCTGCTACCTGGCAGGGTAGGCTGCGTGATAAGAAAGAAATCCAGGAAATTCAACAAACGCAGAGCACTTGGCCATCACCGTGGTTTATGCCAGAGCAAACAGGGCCTGGCACGGGGCTGCAAGGCCCTGTCCCAGGGCAAACACTGCCCTTTGCCAAATAGGGAATTGTTTTTGCAAAGGCTGTGTGTATGTGGTGGGCAGTGGAAGAGCAGTTCCGCCAGCACCTTGACCGCTCTCCCCATGCCGGCTCTGACATCAGTTCTTTCTAACGGAGGAGGAGGGGAGGCTCTCACGGCCAGATACAAAGTTGTTGCAAAACTGAAAAGGAAGAATGAGTAATCGCCATAAACGCCCAAACACAATACAAACCCCGGCAGGTCATCCATGCATCGAGCTTCCTACAGTCTCCGGAGTTGCCAACAAATGTGCCATCTCACTTGATCATAAAGTTCCCTGAGGGCGGGGAGAAGAGGATGAGCCAGCTCTACTGACTGGAGAAACTGAGGCATAGTGTAGAGTGAAGGCGCAAGGTAGAGTGAAGGAGCACAGAGAGCCAGGCTTGGCTGGGTTTAAACAGCCTCACTGAATGCCATAGGCAGGTCCTCCCAACTCTGTGAGCCTCCGTTTCCTCATATGTAAGACAAAGATCGCAGCTGCTTCTCACAGAGGGGTCCGTGTGTACACGTAGGTGGGCATGTGCATGTATTTATCTATGTGCATGTGAGTTCGTGCATGTGTGTGCATGTGCATGCATGCGTGTGTGTGTGTGTGCAGACACACCCGCCTTCCTAAGGCCCTGGCTCCAACATCATGGGCAGCTCCTTTGTATCCCGCAATAAAGTTACTTAGTACTAACAGTGAAATGCATGCCCTGCAGTGCTCATTACTGCAGGAATTAGGTAGATTTCAGGTAGCATAACAGTGAGTGACGTGGGCAATGAACACGTCACGCCAACCTGACTTGTGGCAGACAGACGCCACTCGCACCGTCCCTCCAGAAGGAACCACTCTGTGCAGCAATTACAGGTGAATGAGTCACTGGCCCCAAGGGATCAGGACTCCCCCTAGGAGCCACCAGGGTGTCCCACGCTTTTCCTTCCTGAAGATTTTGAAAGTGTCTCCATTCACTCTCACGCACGTTGTCCGCCTCATGCGCTTGTACCGGGCACCCTCTATGCAAGAGCAAACAGGGCCTGGCACGGGGCTGCAAGACCTGACCCCTACCCACATCCTGACACCTCAGTTTGTCCCAGAACCCCATAGAGCGAGAGCTAGACCCACAGATATGCACACGTTCACAGGATCACACAAAGAGACGTGCACACAGAGGCTGCAGCCACACACACGCACGTGAACACACATGTGCCCTGTGTGCACAAGAGGTGTATGCTGAGCAACATAGAGTGGGAAAGGAAGACGAACCCAGAGCAAGCAGCTTTGCACAGAACCCTCGCTGATGCTCCCAGGCTCCCGCTTCCCCAGCCTTCTTGGCTAGCCTCCACTCCCACACTGTCCCCTGCGTCCCCTTGGGCCATCCAGACAGACCCCAGCCCCTATATGCTTTTGTTTATGTTGTTGCCTTTGCCTGGAGAACCTGGTTGTCTTCTCAAGGCCGTAACTGTCACCTCCTCTGTGAAGCAAGAGCCTCCTGATCCCCACACTCAGGAGAGCCTAGGTTATGTCACTGTAACAAGTAACCTCAGATCCTTGCAGGTGTTGGCCATCCGGTGGGAGTTCTGCTCCACACGGTCACTCGGGGGCCCAGGCTGTCTGCAGCAACACTGTCTTGTACCCTCAGCAGCTTGAATATCCTCAGTGACTGTGTCAGTGGAAGAGAAAAGTCAACAGACACGCTGATAACAGACACGCAGTGCCTTCTGTGTCACCAAGAGACAGTCCAGGGCAAGGAGGGAGAGGCCCGTGGTAGGGATGACTCCATGCCCCAAACATGAGAATCACAGCAGCCCACAGGATTGGCCGGAACCAGTCACATGATGCCAACTAACTGCAGGGGTACTGAGACGTGTTCTCTTCTGTGTTTGCATTCTGTGTCTGACATCAGAAGCCAGAAACGAGACCCCTTGAGCTAAAATCAAGGCTGGTTCCTTCTGAGGAGTCCAGGGGTGCTCACATCCCTTGTGAGGGGCCTCGCAGACCCCTCTTTCCTCCATCCTCACAGCCACAGAATAGCATCTTCTGCCCTCTGTGACCTCCCGCCTTTCTCTTACAAGGACCCCCGTGTCCACCCCAATAATCCAGGGTAAACTCTCTCTCTCAGAATCCTTAACTTTATCCCACCTGTAATGTCCCTTTTTGCCATGGATGGCCACATTCACAGATTTGGGGTAGCAAGACATGGCCACCTGCTATGGACTGAAAATGTGTGTCTCCCCAGAATTCATGTCAGCATCCTCATTGCCACTGTGACGGTGTTAGGAGCGAGGGCCTTTGGGAGGTGGCAAGGTCACAAAGGTGGAGCCCTCATGACAGATTCATGCCCTCATGAGAAGAAACAGGAGACTCTGCCTGCTCTGTCTCTGTCTGCTCTCCTCACAGGAGCACGGCAAGAAGGCAGCCATCTGCAAGCCGGGAAGAAAGCCCTCACCAGAACTTGGCCGTGCCAGCACCCTGACCTTGTGAGAAATAAACTGCTGTTTACGCCACCCAGCTTGTGTTCTCCTACTACAGCGGTCTGAGCGAAGACACCATCTTGGGAGTACCTTATGCTGCCTAGGACAGTGTTCCAGAAAGGAGGGAGAGGACACCCAGCACTGCCCTGCCATCCAGCTCTCCTCACTGAGCTGTCCCCGCTCACATCGCCTCTCTAGAGGGGCAGGTGCTGGCCATGAGCATCTCCGCCCAGTAGGTGTCTGGCTGACAGCAGGCCCTGGGAAGGTCTGCAAGGAGGGAGGAAGAAAAATATGAATGAATGACTTTGGCGAGATTAAGAGGTCTATGTGGACAGAAAAAGCATGAGAGGAAGTGGGCGGATCCTAAGGCATGTAGAGGCAATCCTGTCCTGCAGTGCCTACGTGGGAGGCGGGTCTCCCTGCAGCCGGGAGTTCCGAGGGAAGCATGGGCTCTTCGTGCCCCCACGTGGAGGAATGGTGGGCGCGACCCGTTTGGAAAGGAAGGGCAGTAGGAAGCCGAGAAGGAAGCCCCTCTCTGAGCCAGGCACAGTGCTTGACGCGTTACCATCAGCGCCTCGGGAGGGCTGTGGGACGCCCTTGCAGAGGAGAGGACCGAGACTTGGGAAGGAGAAGTCCCTCATCCAAGTCCACACAGCCAGTCGGCTGTGCCAGATGGGCTTCCTGGAGGGGGTGGGAGTCAGAACTTCTTCCCGCTGACAACAGACACGCAGTGCCTTCTGTGTTGCCAAGAGACGATCCAGGGCAAGGAGGGAGAGGCCCGTGGCAGGGATGACTCCATGCCTCAAACATGAGAACCACGGCAGCCCGCAGGATTGTGCAAGCCGCCCGCAGGCCGCCAGCGGCCCTGGCCCGAGGAGGGCCATTTACACTCCTTGAGGTGTCCTCGCCGTTAACTCCGACAGCCTGGCCTGCTGGGTGCACACCCTGAGAGCCACCAGGAGGGTCGGTGTAGAGGAGACAGGGACCAGGCCCTCTGTCTTGGGCACCGGACACTTGTGTGTTCATTCATTCGCCCATCCATCCATCCGTCCATTCGCTCGTCTGTTTGTCCATTTCTTTGTTCGTTTCCTGAGTGTCCGCCAGGCATGAACAAGGCACAGGGGGTTCAGACCTAAGCAAGGCAATGTCCGGAGAAGTCTCCGGGACGCGAGAGCCACGAACACGAGACACTACATGTGACAGTCTCCCTCTCCGCAGGGTTGGTGCAACGACAGAGGTATGTGCTGGAGTTCAGGGAACACAGGGCGGGGGACGTTGAGATCTTCCTATGGAAAACATTCAGCTCCTAGTTGAAAAATCAAAACAAGATGATAACTCTATCCTCGAATCCCTTTGGAAATGCTTTTTTCTTGTGAAGGCGGATACGAATGTGAGAATGTCACATTCAAAGTTTTCTTTAGATCTCACTTGAAGCCTGGCCAGGAAGACCCACCTTAGTCATTCCCTGGTTTCCCTGGCTGCTGAGGACAGGAAAAGGGCCTGCCTGGCCCCCAGGAGGGCTCCCCAGAGATCGACGTTCCCACCGATAGTGCGTTCCCGGACGCCCAGCGACTGGGCCAGGCTGTGGGCGCTGAATGCTGGGGTGCGGCTTGGCTTTGACTGCACTTTTCTTGGACAGACAGCGACCTTCAGGAAAGCAGGCTACATTCCTGGGCACTGCTATGGAGCGGACCCAGGACCGGCCTCTGGGACTTCGGGGCCCCCTCCCAGGTGCCAGGATTCTACCCCCTTCCGTTTTTCTTCCTGCCGACTTTTTGGGGGACTGCCTACGTGCTTTCTTCCTTGATCTTCCTCTTTCAAAAAAGACGTTGGTTGCAAGTAGCTTGGGGAGTGGAGGGTTCTGAAACTGCCCCTGGGACTAGGGAACAGAGAGGGGTCTGGCTACATATCTGACACACTGAGAGGAAAAAATACAAAGGAAAAACCACAAATTAACATTTCAGTACATTATTTGCCTTGCACAAAAATAACAATCTACTTCTATTTATCATTTCTTTTTTTTTTTGAGTTGGAGTCTCACTCTGTCGCCCAGACTGGAGTGCAGTGGCCGCTCCCGGCCACCGCAGCCTCGACCTGCTGGGCTCCGGCGATCCTTCCGCCTCAGCCTTCCAAGTAGCTGGAATTACAGGCATGCGCTACCACGCCCGGCTGATTTTTTGATTTACTGTAGAGATGAGGTCTCGCTGCCCAGGCGGGTCTCGAACCCGCGGGCTCAGGCAATCCACTCACCTCAGCCTCCCAAAGGCGCGGGATTACAGGCTGAGCCACCGAGCCCGGCTTATCATTTCTTTATGGTATATTTCTAGGAGTAAATCCAAGAGATAAGCACATTTTGAAGAGTGCTATTCAAGCTGTTTTTCTAAAGGTTTATATCAATTTACTCTCCCACCAGCAGTCTATGAATGTTGTCTGTTTCACCACATCATCACCGGCAACAAGTGTCGCAATGTTTTATGTTTTCCAACTTTGACTACTTTAGAAATTGAAAATTGTTATTTTCAATATTTTTGCATTTCTTTGATTATTCACATCACTCACTGATTTTTAGAAGCATGGTTTTGTTTTTCAATGCTTCCTTTAAATACAAAAGTTCCCGAGAAAGTATGCGTGAATAGACCCCAGGTACACCTCCGATTTTGCTCTTGTCACTTCACGTGCAAAATCTGCCAGATGTCTTCTCCCACTCAGGGCACCTCCGCCTTGTCTGACTGGGAAATTCCAACTGGTGCTTCCAGATCCTACATGTCATTCCCCACCTTCAGAAAACCTCCCATGGCCTCCCCGGAGAGGGTGGCACCCTCTACCCGGGGGCCACTTGAGGGCCTGGTTCATGCCTAGATCCTTCAATCCACCAGTCCCTTGCAGCCTAGAGGACAGGCCCAGGTGCCAAGGCCTCGCGCATAGCAGTTAAAATCATGCCTGTCCCTGGAGGTTTACATGGGTATCCAGTAAGTGCCTGGCACTTGGTACGTGCTCAGTGAACTACAGCGACCGCACTGTTATTTTTCTCATCATTCTCCTTCTTTCTCTGGAAGACGAGGGGATGTTTTTTATCTCTGACGCTCTTGTTGCTGGCCCAGAAGGTCGAGGCAGATCCATCCAGCTGTGTGCTGAGTAAGCACCCACATCCCATCCACAAGACAGGAATGTGAGCTCTTCCGGCAGGTGGCTGCTTTGGATGACGCGACGCTCCGTCCCTTGCTCCATGCCCCCCACCCACGCTTGCCTGGCTCTGCCACAGACGCTGGGGGAAAAGCATTCACGTATCTGCATTCCAGCTGGGCTCCGGGCTCAGCCTGTCATCCCAGCACCTTGGGAGGCTGAGGCGAGTGGATTGCCTCAGTGGATTGCCTGACCCCCTCCGGGCAAGACCTCATCTCTACAATAAATAAAAAAATAAGCCGGGCGTGGGAGCGCGCGCCTGTAGTTCCAGCTACTCGTAAGGCTGAGGCGGAAGGATCGCCGGAGCCCAGCAGGTCGAGGCTGTGGAGGCCGGGAGCGGCCGCTGCACTCCAGTCTGGGCGACAGGGTGAGACTCCAACTCAAAAAAAAAAAAAAGTATCTGCATTCCTAGTCTCCCTTGACCCTGAAACCCATTTCTGGCCAATGAGACACCAATGGGGGCTCCCGGGAGACCCTCTGCTTTCCTACAGAGCTGGGGCAGCCATCTTGCCACCGCTGGGGAACAAGGAGACCCCCGTATCAAGGATGAGGAACGGAAAGCTGGGAAGAGCCCAGCCCATCACCAGCAGCTGACCAGGACCGGCATCCACCCATTTCCAGAATTCTTGTTATGTTAGAAAAATACACCTACCTTTGCTTAAGCCACGAACACATTTCTCACTGACACCTGTGAACTTGCCTGAGGAGCTCGTCAAACACTGAGCCCCCTCCTCACCTGTCCTTCTCTTCTTTCTCTTCAACAAGCCATCGGCTGGTCCCAGAGACTAGGTCCGAACCAGGGCCTCATGCTGAAGAAGTCAGCAGTGTGCATAGCCTAACCCAAGCACTCCTCACCTTCTGAGCCCCAAGAGGGGCTGGGGCCACAGACGCCCTGGAGGTTGAGATCAGAAGAGCGTGTCCAGGAGGCTGAGGAGTGGATCCAGGGGAACAGCGAGGAGAAGGTGCCCAGACAACACACTCGGGCCTGCCGGGTGCTCCGGGCTGCCCCCGAGGGAGGACACACCCAGATTCCTGCAGCCCAGGGGACAGGGCTGTTGTCTGAGGGTGGCAGAGTAAGACATGCCGAGCTCCTGTGTCTTTGGCTTGGCCAGACTCCCAGCTTCTTCCAGGGAATAACGAACTTGCCCTCCTCACCCCCCAGGGGCTTGTGTTCCAGCATCTACTACGTCTCCGGCTCTTTTACCGATGGGGAAACTGGAGGCCAGAGAGGTCAGACAGTCACTCACATTCAGGCTTCTGGGAAGGGGGCCATGATGTAGTATGTCGCTTCAGACATCATTTTGTTCACTGTCCCCCAGACAAGAGTTATCCGCGTCCACCTGAGTGCTTTTGCCCCAGCTTTGCTCATCTCCCGACCCCCGACCCCCGCACCCGGCCCAGAATGCCCTCTGGACTCAGCTGGCATCTGGCTCCAGCCTCAAGACTCAGCCTTACCTGCCCGATGACAAGGAACTTCCACTTACAGAGAGCACAACTCGGTATTTTGCGACAGCCTGACCAGACGGGTGTCTTTGCCCCCGCTTTCCAGAAGAGGAAACTGCGGCACAGAGGGGAGCATCTGCGGGCCTCTGTCACACAGCGAGGTAGAGGAGAGGCCGGGACGCAAAGCCCGCTCCGCCCGGGGCAGGGTCCTCGGAAGGGCCGGGCGAGGCTGGGGCTGCTTCCAGGTGAAGTTCAGGCCTCCAGCAACGCTTGGTCTCGCCCGGCCTCCCCTCCCCTGCGCCTGGCCCTGCAAATTGGCTTTGACCTTCCGCGGCCCTCCTTTGAGCTTCTCCCCATCCAGTCTGAAATCACAAAGGAAGGAAAGAGGACGGGCGAGAGGGAAAGGCCCCTCCTGGCCCAGGCCCAGGCCCGGGCCACGCCCCCGCAGGCGCCCCGAGCCCTCCGGGGTCTGTTTGCACAGTTGGGGCGCTGGGCTGGGCACCCACCTCCCGGAGAAAGGCACTCCGAGGTCATCTGTTGACTCTGGGATTAGCGGCTCCCTGCGGGAGCTCTTTTCCTACGAGATGAAAAGAAAGCGGACAATCTGTCAGGTAAACAGGCGGCATTGTTCCTGGCCATGTCGGGGCCCCTTTGTGGGCCGGGCCTTTGAGGTCGGTGGCGCCCTGGTGGGGAGAGTGCTGACTTAAAGGGAAGGGGAGGCCCTGGCTGGCGGGCAGGTCGCCTGCTGCCGTTACCAGGAAGGACAAAGGGCTCGGACAATTCTTGCCTCTCTTTAGGCCTCTCTCTGCAAGCCCCTTCCTCTCCCGATGAGCCTGAGGAGGCTGGCAAAGAGCCCGGCCTCGCAGGTGGGGAAGCTGAGGCCAGCGGCAGCCTCCCCAGACGCAGAAGGGAGCTCCTGGCATTCCAGCAGGGAGTGGCTGGAAGGAAACCAGGGGCCGGGTCTCCCCCCCTCGCTCTTCGGATGGGACGCCCTGGGAGTGTCCCCAGGTGGTCGTGGGGGACACTTGGGAGCCACAGCCATCCCCACCAGCAGGCTGTTCTGTTTTGTGGATTCTTAGAATGTTTAACTGAATAGACAGGGCTGTCAGGGCTGGCCTGGTTCCTGCCACATCTGTGCCACAAGGTGCCTTCCCTGGAAGGAGGGAACAGAGTGTCAGGCCCCGTCCTGCCTGGCCAGCGCAGGTGCCCCCGAAGTCAGGACACCCGAGTTCGGGAGGCTCCGCCCCTAGTTTGTCCTGTGGCTCCAGGCCAGTCACTCACCCTCTCTGGGCCACAGTCTCCTGGTTCGTCAAACAAGAGGTCAGATGCTCTCCAAAACCCTTGTGGCTGTGGGGAACGCTGGTGAAAGCACAAGCCTCCCTCCGTGAGGAAAAGACGGAGGAGGGTGAACAGCCATTTGGGGAGGAGGGACTGCCTGTTGCCCTGCCCGTCTCAGAGCCCCACGGGGCCCAGGAGACAGTGGGAGCGGGTGTCCTGGGCACAGCCATGATGCCCCGGGCAGGGTCCTGCCATGAGAAGAGCACCGTGGTGAGGTGGAGAGACACTGACCAGTCCAGCTCCAGCCGATCACTCGGCAGAGGCCCCGACTTGGGCGAGAGATTCAGGTCCTCTGTGAAACGGCCCGTGGGGCCCTGAGGCAGCCGGGGGTCCTGACTAACAAGAGCTGAGGCCGTTCTCACTGCCGCTCCCATCAGGTCCTGCCTGCCCCTCCAGCCGCCTGCTCCCAGACCCCTCGGCGCCACCCGCTCCTCAGAGGAAGACACCACGCGCCTGCCCCCCAGATGCCACATCACGGTGCAGCTTGCAGGGGACAGACTGGAAGCAGAGAAAAGCCTAGCTATGCTCCCAAGTCCAGAGGGAGCTCAGAGAAGGCTGGATGGAAAGACCCAGAGCCCCGGCCTGACGGAGCCACAGAGCGTCTCGGAGAGGATCCTGGACGCTGTCTTGAGACAGACTTCGTCCCTGGAGGGCAGCCATGGGCCGCACGTGTGTCCAGACCCCAGCCAGGACCCCAAGGCACAAGCCTGATGTTCAGGAAGGAAGCTGGAGGCCCAAAGGCTCCACCACGGAGCTGTCCTTCCTGGGGTCCCAGCTGAGCTGTGTAGGGCTGTGTGGCCCCAGGCAACTCACTTGCCATCTCTGAGGCTCATATGGAAATGGAGATAGAAGGACCCCTGCTGCACAGGATTTTGCGAAGATTAAATCACGCGTTTATAAAAGCACCTGGAAAACCACAGGAGCTCCATGAAAACGTGCGCTGCCTGGACCCTCCTCCTTGCTCTTACACCCACTTTTCCTGGTCTTCTCCTTCCCCGTGAAGCGTCCCAAACCTCTAGCTGGAGACACCAGCATCGTCCGGGGACACACATAACAAGAATGCCGATGGCAACCGTCGCCGTTCGTTGAGCGTGTCCTCCAGGCCAGGCCCTGTGCTAATGGGTGTTTCATCTCCACTTTTCAAAGGAGGCAACCGAGATACAGAGCGCTTGGATAACCCGCTCCGGGCGCCGGCTAGGAAGTGGTACAGTCGGGATTTGAATCCAAGTCGAATGCCCTCGCTGTGGTTTCTAGGGCAACCAACCAACTCACTGAGCGGGACGGCATGCCAGGGTCGTCACCTCCAAATTCTACGTGTTGGGCGGTGCCATTCCCTTCATGGAGACCACAAAACTGGGACCAGAAAGATCCAGTGTCCACCCAACCCCCTGCGTGAGTGCATGAGAAGTCTGGGTGGTAGCAGATCCAGGCAGCTGGTGGGGGTCCTGGCTCGTGCATGCTCTGGGGTCCCTTCCTGCCCACTGCTGTCACCCCAGCCACCTCACTCCAGGGAGTTGTCAGCTCCCAGCTGATGGCAAGACCAGGCTGGCCACGCCCCCTACCCCAGTAAGCCAGGCAGCCCTCTGCAGTGAGGTGCCCTGACACTTCCTTGCCATCACTGGGCGTCCACACACTGCCTCCCTGTGGGTTGCCCGCGGTGAGGATGTAGGGTGTCTCCAAGAGGCCACCTTGGTTAGAAGGAAGGGTGAGAGCAACCCTCTGAGCAGGGGCTTGTGGGGTGGACAGACGTAGATGGAAGGTCCAGATGTCCCCGGGCAGATGACTCATGACCTTGAATGCCCATTGACCCCTCTCCCTCCCTGGCTTCGGGCAACCAGCTCCTGGGAACCAGCTCAAGATCTGCTGCTTTTAGGGAATCTCAGTATTTGGGGGAGACCCAGAGATGCAGGCGCCCAAGGAGGAGGGGTCTCCAGCTGCAGCTGAAACACATCTGGCCTCAGCGATATGTGGCAGACGCCCACCCACACACACGGCCACAAACCCCACTCCCCTGCTCTCCGTCTCAGAGTCCACTGCACAAATGTGGTCCAGAGATCTGGCCACACCGCGGCTCCTTCTGTGCTGCTGTCCCCCTTGACACCTCCCTACTGGGTGACCGGTTCCACCGGTTCATTTCTGACTTCCAGAAAGAGCTGCGTTACACAGACACTTGCCTCCCTTCCTGCAGCTTCTACCTGCCAGCCTGTTGGTCCCAGGGCCTGGAGCGTGGGGGCGGGGGGGAAGCTCTGCGGATTTTCAGTAACCTACGCAAGTGGGAGGAGCCTGAGCCCAGCAAAAGGTAGAACCAGAACCAATCAATACCCAGCCCTGGGAGGCAGCGCTCTCCTCGGAATGATAAACATCTGTCCTTCCTGAGGATCAGAATTGTCCAAAGGCAGGAAGAGCAGCCCCAGGATGGAGTGAGCTCCCCATCCCCAGAGGTATTCAAAATAGAGGACCATCTTCCAGGGAGGTTATAAGAAAGATTCCTGCCGCGAGTGGGAAGTTGAACTAAATGACACCAGAGATAAAAGCTCATCACAAAGAAGAAACAAGTTCTCTCCTTCATTCATTCAGCAGATACTGATGGCTGAATGCCTAGCCATGCCTAACTCTGGGCCAGTGACTCTCCTGGGTGTAGAGTTCATACTCAAGAAAGGACATGAATTCTGGAAGCATTTCCTGAAAACAAGGCTACCTTGAAGTTGCTTTTGCGCTTGGTTTTTGTTGTTCCTCTTTATTTATGATTTATTATGGGTTGTTTTGTTTTGTTTTGTTTTGCAGAAAGACCCATACAAGGTACTAAATCAAGTCTCAAGAATCTAACCCAGCTGAAGTCTCTGCCCAGGACAGCTGGGACCAGCTTCGGCTGGAGGCCGACAGTGCATCAATTCTTGGACCTCATCCAAAGTGGCCCATCCTCAGAGCCTACCTTTCTTTTTTTTTTTTTGAGTTGGAGTCTCACTCGGTCGCCCAGACTGGAGTGCAGTGGCCGCTCCCGGCCACTGCAGCCTCGACCTGCTGGGCTCCGGTGATCCTTCTGCCTCAGCCTTCCGAGTAGCCGGAATTACAGGTGCGCGCTACCACGCCCGGCTGATTTTTTGATTTATGTAGAGATGAGGTCTTGAACCCGCGGGCTCAGGCAGTCCACTCACCTCAGCCTCCCAAAGGCGCGGATGACAGGCTGAGCCACCGAGCCCGGCTACCTTGGCTTTCACATGGAGGACCATTGGAATCCAACAGCCCCACAGAAAACCTGATGCCAGCCAGGTTCTTGCTTCTCCTCTATCTCTAGTTGCTGGGTGCTCGCCTGTGGCCTGAGAGGCCAGGACCGCCAAGAGTGCTTAGGTCAGATCCAGCCCTGTGCCTGTTCCTTGGGCTCTGATCATGGTCTCCTGAGCCCCTCAGACCCTCAGCGAGGCTTGCGGCTCCTACGAGAAGGCCCTGTCTGGGACGTCTCCTATGTGGAAGAGCTTGGGCCCCAGAATCAGGCCACCTGGCTCCTGGGCCCAGCCCTGCCGCTCGCCAGCTGCGTGAGGCTCAGAGCGCTTAGGTGGCCTGCTCCCTGCTCCAGAGCCAGGCTGGGCAGGGTCGAGTCAGCTGATCCTGGAGCAGTGCCGTCCCTTCCTCCTGTGGGAGCCATTCTCTATCAGGAAATGCGGGCATGTGGACGGGCACCGAGGAGGCCCCGGAGAAAGGGGGGCGATGGGGCTGAAGGCTGGGGCCGGGGGAGGGGGCCTGGCTGTGGGGTGAGGGCTGGCTTTGGAGGGAGAAGGAGAAAGGGACGTCACCGCCGGGCGTTTGCCTCAGAGGTTTCAAGCACCTTCCAGAGGCCTCGGGGGCCTCTGAACTCTTACTTGAGGAAAACAAGAGGAATCTCTGGACAAGAGGGAGAGGGGAAAGCAAGGGGGTTGCTGAACACATGCAGCAAGGAGTACGGACAAGGCAGACCCAGGCCCCACCCTTGGGAACGAAGGGCCCAGACGCCAGCTCGGGAGTCCTCAGACCTTGGGGAATATCAACGTTACTTGGAGAGCTCGGAAAAATACAGCTGACCAAAACTTCTACTTCTGAAAAGGGAAAGGAAGGAGGCGCCGGGCTTGGGACCTCAGGACCCGAGAAACGACGTGGTGGCAGGTGGCCGAGGTCTTCTTTTGCCTCACCCGTCCCAGACGTGGAGCTGAAGCGATCAGCCACCCAGAAACACCCACAAACACAGGTGGAAGAAACTTAGGAAGCCCCCCAAGCAGCCTGCTCTTTCTAGCCCAGGGAAAAACAAGGGAGTAGCCTAGCAAGACACAAAACCTGAAGTCAGTAACCATCCTACTTTGGTCAAATAACAAAGAAAAATAAGGTTCCCCCCCAACCCCACCATCAGTAACCAAGTGAGAGCCTAGATTTCCACCCAAGCTGTAACCAGGAGCCTCCATACCCTGCTGGGGTGGTGTCACAGAAGGCCCGGTGGGGAACCAGGATCTTTACTTCCCCGGAGACTTCCTCTTTGACCCATGGATTATTTATCAACTTCTGGTTTGGTTTCACTGTGGTCAGAGAAAATATTCTGTATGCTTTGAATTCTCTTAAATTTGTTGAGGTTCGTTTTACGATCCAGGATACGGTCTCTCTTGATACATGTTCTCTGAGCACTTAAAAAGAATATGTAAGCCGGGCTCGGTGGCTCAGCCTATAATCCCGCGCCTTGGGAGGCTGAGGCGAGTGGATTGCCTGAGCCCACAGGTTCGAGACCCGCCTGGGCAACTTGGCGAGACCTCATCTCTACAATAAATCAAAAAATTAGCCGGGCGTGGTAGCACACGCCTGTAGTTCCAGCTCCTTGGAAGGCTGAGGCGGAAGGATCGCCGGAGCCCAGCGGGTTGAGGCTGTGGGGGCCGGGAGCGTCCACTGCCCTCCAGTCGAGGCGACAGAGTGAGACTCCAACTCAAAAAAAATAAAATAAAATAATAAATATAGCCGGGCTCGGTGACTCAGCCTGTAATCCCGTGCCTTTGGGAGGCTGAGGTGAGTAGATTGCCTGACCCCGCGGGCTCGAGACCCGCCTGGGCAGGCGAGACCTCATCTCTACAATAAATCAAAAATTAACCAGGCGTGGTAGCGCGCGCCTGTAATTCCGGCTACTCAGAAGGCTGAGGTGGAAGGATCACTGGAGCCCAGCAGGTCGAGGCTTCGGTGGCCGGGAGTGGCCACTGCACTCCAATCTGGGCGACAGAGTGAGACCCCAACTCAAAATAAATAAATAAATAAATACATAAAATAAAATAAAATAATAAATAAATAAAAAGAATATGTATTCTGCCACTGGGTGGAGTGTTCTATAAATGTCAATTGGATCCTGATGGTGGACCATGTTGTTGTGTTATCTTTGCTGATTTTCTGTCTAATCGTTCTATCAATTTTTGAGTGAAGGGTGTTGAAATCTCCAACTATCGTTGTAGATTTGTCTGTTTCTCATTTCGCTTCTCTCGGTTTTTGTTTCATCTATTTTATAGCTCTGTTGCATGGTGCATACATATTTACGATAGCTATATGTTCTTGGAAGACCCTTTTTATCATTATATAATAATGTACCTCTCCATCTCTGGTTATTTTCTTGGCTCTGAAGTACTTTATCTGGCACTAATATAGCCACTCTTACTTTTCTTTGATTAATGCTTTCATGATGATATATCTCCTTCCATCTTTTTACTTTTAACTTGCCTATATCATGATCATTAGAGAGTTTCTTGAAGATAGCATATAACTGAGTTGTGTTTTCTAATCCACTCTGACAACCTCTGTCTTTTAGTTGCTATGTTTAGATCTTTTATATTTAATGTGTTTATATTTAGGGCTTAATTCTACCATTTTATTTTTTGTTTTCTGTTTATACTCTGTTTCTCTTTTCTTACATTGTCTGTTTTCCTTTTCCTACAGTCCTGTGAGTTATTTGAACATTTTTTAGAATTGTTTTTTTAGTATCTTGATTTGTCTCTTGTGATGATTATATCATGATTTGTATCATTTTGTAGGGCAGTTTTACTTGTTGCTAAGGTATTACCTTTTATATAATAACTTATCACAGTCTACTTGAATCATCATTACATCAGTTTGATTGCAGTGTAGAGACCTTACTTCCCTTTACTCTCTGTTCATATTATAATTGGCTTAAATTTTTCCACTGCATACAATTAGAGCCACATCATATAGTATTGTAGTTTTGCTTCCATCATCAAGCATTATTTAGAAAATACAAGAGAAGAAGGAAAATCTATTATATTAACCCATGTTTTTATTTATGTTCTTTCTTCCTTCCTGGTGTTCCAGGTTTCCCTCTTTTATCGTTTAGAGAAGTTCCTTTAGCCATTCTTTTAGGGCAGATGTGTTGATTGCACATTCTCTTCGTTTCTCTTCACATCTGGAAATGTCTTGCTTTCCCTTTCATTCTTGAAGGATGTTTTTGGTGGGGATAGATTTGTGGGCTGACAGCTCTTTTCTCTCAGCACTTGAAATACATTATGCCACTTTCTTCTAGCTTCTATAGTTTCTGATGGAAATTCTACTGTCGTTTGAATTGTCTTTCCTCTACAGGTAAGGTATCACCATTTTCTGGTGCTTTCAAGATTTTTTTCTTTGTCTTTAGTTTTCAGAAGTTTAATTATAATTTAATTATAAATTGGCATGGATTTCTTTAAGATGTTTCTGTTTGAGATTGTCTTAGTAGCCCAGGCTGCTATAACAAAATACCACATGATCAGTGCCTTAAATAGCAATTTGTTTCTCACTGTTCTGGAGACTGAGAAGTCCAAGCTCAAGACACCAGCAGATTTGGTGTCTACTGAGAACCTGCTTCCTGGTTCATAGACAGCAATCTTTTCACTGTATTTTCACATATTACTCAGAGAGAGGAAGTCCACTCTCTCAGAACTCTTGTCAGGACACTAACCCTATTCATGGTGGTGCCACCTCATGACCTCATCTAATCCTGTTTATCTCCTCAAAACCACACCCCTCAATACTATCACATTAGGGGTTAGGTTTTCAACATATAAAGTTTGGGGAGGGAGGGAACACACATTCAGTCTTTAACAGGGATTCTCTCATCTTCTTGATTCTATAGGCTATGTCTCTTGACAAACTTGGGCAATTTTCAGTCACTTTTTATTTGAATAATTTTTCCATCCCCGTGATCCTTCTCCTCTTCTTCTAGAATTTCACTAACAAGATTAGATCTTATATATAGTCCCCACAGGACTGAGGTTCGGCTTTTTTTTTCTTTAGTCCATTTTCTCTCCATTATTCAACTAGGTTCTACCTTTTAGGTTCACTGATTCTTTTCTCTGTCACCTCCATTCTGCTGTTATGCTCGTCCACTGAGTGTTTGATTTCAGTTATTGACATTTTTCATTTGAAATCTTCCAGGGGGTTATTGCCATTGCTGTTGTTTTTGAGCTGAGGTCTCACACTGTTGCCTAGGCTGGCATGCAATGGCATAATCAAGCTCACCACAAGCTGGATCTTCTGGGCTCAGGTGAATCTCCCATCTTGGCCTACTGACTTGTTGGGACTAAAGGTGAGTGCTACCACACCTGGCTAATAGTTTTATTTTTGTAGAAATTAGGTCTCACTCTGTTTCCCAGGCTGGTCTCAAACTCCTGGGCTCAAGCAATTCTCCTGCCTCAGCCTCCCAATGTGCTGGGATTGCAGGCATGAGCCATCACACCCGGCCTCGTGTGGTTTTTTAATTATACCTTTATTTCTTTTTTATTGCTTGCCATTTTAAAATGTGTTTTAACTGTGTTTGTAATTGCTTGTTGAAGCATTATTATCATGGCTGCTTTAAAATCTTTGTTAGATAATTCTAATATCTCTGTCATCTTCTTGGTGGCCTCTGTTGATTGTCTTTTTTCATTCATCTGAGATCTTCCTGGTTCTTGATGAGCAATTTTTTATTGAAACCTGGACATTTTTATAGCGTATTCCAAGACTCTGGATCTTTTTTTTTTTTTTTTTTTTTTGAGTTGGGATCTCACTCTGTCGCCCAGACTGGAGTGCAGTGCAGCCTCGATCTCTGGGCTCCGGTGATCCTTCCACCTCAGCCCTCCAAGTAGCCGGAATTACAGGCGCGCGCTACCACGCCTGGCTGATTTTTTGGTCTATTGCAGAGATGAGGTCTTGCTGCCCAGGTGGGTCTCGAACCCGCGGGCTCAGGCAATCCACTCACCTCAGCCTCCCAAAGGCAGGGGATTACAGGCTGAGCCACCGAGCCCGGCTTTTTTTTTTTTTTTTTTTTTGAGTTGGGATCTTACTCTGTCGCCCAGACTGGAGTGCAGCGGCCGCTCCCGGCCACCGCAGCCTCAACCTGCTGGGCTCCGGCGATCCTTCCGCCTCCGCCTTCCACCTCCGTCGCCTCAGGTTTCCGCCTCCACGCTACCACGCCTGGCTCATTTTTCATTTATTGTAGAGATGAGGTCTCGCCAAGTTGCCTAAACCGTTGTTGAAGTTGGCTTTCTTCGACACCGCTCCAGTAGGGGCAGGGAGAGGAAATTCCAGGTGGAGAGAGAGGCACAGACGCCCCACGTGGTCTGCAATGAAGAGGGCTCCTCGTTGCTGCTGGGCATGGGTGAGAGTTCCCACTCCTGGGCAATTTCCACTGGTTCTGGGATGAGGTGGCATTGTTTACTCCTGGGCAATGGTGAAGGTCCTGACTGTCCATGAGGCCTCCTCCAGCACCACGCCCCAGAGGAGGGGCACTTCTGTCGGTCTGAGCAGGGACGAAATTTCTAGCCCCCTGCTTGACCTTCTTGGACACCACTTCAGAGAGAGTGTTGGGGAGAACCTCCCTTCTGCAGCCCAAGGGTGCTCATCAAAAGGCCAAGTGGCCTTTTCTAACTGGGGTGGCGATGGAGCCCCGTGTTTCTTCTGTGGCGTTTGGCTGGAATAGGGTGGTTACTGTCGAAAAACTTTGTCATTAGGTTGTCTCTTTCCTGGTCTTTTGGCAAGAGAGTGCAGAATGAAGGATTCTGTTGGGGCTTTTTTTTTTTTTGGCCTTTGTGTGTTAGTGTTTCTGGGCTGGATGTTTCGTCTCCAAGTCACTCGTTTGTAATAAAGTTTGATTCACTGGCCACAGTCTGCACTTCATCTGGGGTTTCCCCATACCTTGGCTGACTTTTTAAAAATTGCAGAGAGTAAAGTTTACTCCTTGTGGTGCACAGCCCTCTGGGTTTTAACAAATGCATAGAGTCACGCCTCCCACAGCACACAGCAGGACAGCTTTGTCACCCACAAACTCACCTTGTGCTGTTTCTCTGTACTCACCTCCTTCTCCCCGCCCTGGAAACTCTGAAATGCTTTTTGTCCCCATCGTTCCATCTTTTGCAGAATGCCATATAAATGGAGGCATACAACATGTTGCCTTCTGCTTCTGGCTTCATTCTCTCAGCAAAATGCATTTACAATCCATCCATGCTGATTGGTGAATCAGTAACTCCTTCTTGTCGCTGGGTAGCATGCCCTTGTTAGGACCTGCCGTGGGTCGCTTGCCTGTTCCCTTTGGAAAGAGCTCTGGGTTGTTTTCCGGTTTTGTTGATTATGAACGCAGCTGCTGTAAACACGCGTATACTGGTTTTCTGTGGGGGCCTAATTCTTCATTTTACTTGGGCAAATATCTAGAAGTAAAATGGCTGGATTACATGGCATGTGGCCGGTTTAACTTTTTAGGAAACTTTTGAACTGTTTTCCTAGTGGTTGCACCTTTCTGCAGTCCTACCAGTAATGCATGAGAGATCCAGTTGTCTCATGTTCTTGTCAGCCCTCGGTATGCTCAGGCTTCTTTGTTTTCGGTATCCTAATAGAGGTATGGTGGTATCTCATTATGGTTCTGATCTGCACATCCTTGACAACTAATTATGTTGGCCATCTTTTCATGTGCTTATTTGTCATCTGCATGTCTTCTTTTGCCCATTTGTTGCTTTTGTTGCTTGTTCTTTTTTTTTTTGAGACAGGGTTTTGCTGTGTCACCCAAGCTGGAGTGCAGTGACACAATCACAGCTCACAATAACCTCAAATTCCTGGGTTCAAGTGATCCTCCTACCCCAACCTCCCAAGTGGCCAGAGCTACAGGCGCATGCCACCATGCCCACCTGATTTTTAAAATTTTTTTTGTAGAGATGGGATCTCACTACATTTCCCAGGTTGATCTCAAACTCTTGGCCCCAAGTGATCCACCTGCCTCAGCCTCCCAAAGCCCTGGCATTACAGGTATGGGCTTCGACTCCTGGCCATCTTTTGCCCATTTTTAATTGAGTTGTTTGTTTTCCTATTGTCGGCTTTTGAGACTTCTTCATATATTCCGAACACAAATCTTTTATTTATTTGTTTAATCGTGCTTTTCTGAAGGACAAAATCTCAAAACTTTTTGCAGACTCTAATATATTGCGTTCTCCTGTTATAAATTGTGCCTTGGCCTGACCCAGGTCACCAAGATTTAACCCTAAAACTCTTGTAGTGCTATATGTCGCATTTGGATCTACAATTAATTTTGAGGCCGTTTTCGTACGTGATAGAAATATGAATATATGTTCAACTGTTCCGGACCGTTTGTCAAAGAGCCCTATCCTTTTGCCACTAAATTGCACCTTGGTTGAAAATCAACTGACCATATATGTATGCGTCTATTCCTGGACCCTTGATTCTCTTCACTGACCTGTGTGTCTGTTCCTCTGCCGGCGCCAGCCTGTCTTGCTTGCGACAGCTTCAAAGAAACCAAGTAGCGTAAGCTCCCCAGCTTTCCTCTTCACTTCCAGTCCGGCTTTGACATCCCGGTTCCCTGGCCCAGCGGCCCGTCTTGGCCCACGGGACTCCCGCCCTGCCTGCCTCCTGGGAGACTATCTTCCCTTGGGTGTGAAATCTCTGGTCAGTGTCCTCTCCCCTGCCCCTCATCTTCTGCAGCCGAGTGGTGGCCTCAGTTTCCCCGTTTCACCTGGCTCTTTCTCATAAACTCTCAGTCCTCTGGTTTCTATGCCTCACGTCCCCCCAGGCTAAATCTTTTTGGTCTCTGGCTGCCTAGCCTCCCGTGCCTCCGGCTGCAAGTACCCACCGGCTTCTTCTCCCCAACCCTGCTCTGACCGTGCGGTTCCCTTGCACTGAGACCCTCAGACCCTCTCCGAGTCAGGGAAACTAGATGTGACCCTGGCTGTGCCTCCTCTGGCAAAAAAATCTCCGTGTCCCTGTGGCGAAAGTGGAGGGACGGGATACAGAGGGGTTAGAAGTTTCTCTGCACAGGCCCTGCTTTCCCCACGGTCTTTTGGCCATCTTCTCCATGGTGCCAGGTGAAGGACTCCATGCTGAAGTCCTTACAGCAGACCCCGGTGGCTATTTTCAGGTCTCCTGCTATGATTTGGTGGGGCTGGGGCATTTCCTCTTGAACAGGGCCCCAGAGTGACGCGACATCAGTGGTTAGGCTGGGTTTCGAGGACGTCATGCCTTGGCAGAGCCACGTCCACACCACCCTCCCTGGACTGTGGGCCCAGACAGGCTCTAAGCTTGACGCCCTGTGGTGCAGTTGTCATGACCTCACGGCCTGGTTCACAGAGTTATGGGCGAGCCACGTCTGAAATCTTTCCGGTAAGTAGTGGGACAGACCCTTGTGTTGAAAGAACACAGCCTGCCACATGGCCTTCTGAAGTGCCGCCCATGTGCCGATGTGAGGTGGAAGCTTTGTCATTAACAGGACATGGTCCTGCACAAAGGGGCACGGTGACCACCTGCTCAGTCGCCTGTAAATGCCAGTCTGTGAATTGTCTCCATTCTCCACCTACAACAATCCATGCATGCATTCATTCAGTGATTCCACAGCACCCGTGCTGGGCCAGGCCTGTGGCATGGGGGCAGGGGACTCAGAGGAGGTAAGACCTGGGATTGTCCACAGGAAGTCCATCGCCCAGGGTGGCTCTGCCCATCCAGCAGGACCCACCCAAAGGGAGACTCCCGTCCTGTCTCTCTCCTCCTTCCAGAGTCCCATCCCCTGCACAAGGGCTTCTCGTGCCCACGGGCTGCTCAAAGGAAGGGCTCAGGACAGCTCCGCAGCCAGGGCTGGGCCCTGCCTAGCCCCCTCCGCTGCGCTGGGAGGTCCTGGGGGCCAGGGTCCCCCCTGAGCCCTCAGCAGGGCTCTCCAAACACGGGGCTGATGCTTTGCATGTCGCGGTTGAGGTTTTCAATGAATTACCGAGATATGCGATATGCGTAATGAGATAGCATATACTCGTTTAAAAACACCAGAAAACACATAAAAGCAAAAAGAAAATAAAATCTAATAAACATCACCTACAGTTCTACCAGCTACACAGGCCTACTTCTTACATTCTGGAAGATTTCCTTCAGACTTTTTTATGCCTCTATACTTTAAAAACAAACAAACACACGAAAACCAAAGCGGATTATATTAAGCACGTTCTGATACCTGCTAAGCTGATGTAGCTGTGTGTGTGATACTATTCCCCTAAGCCTTTAAGTATTCCCATGTTTTCTGACAATTACCCGGATCGGAATCAGACAACACCCGACACTCCTTGAGGCAGTTAACCAATCCGTCATCGCTGGGCATCAGGGTGGTGTCTCATTTTCATTATTTATACAAGACTCACCAGCCGCGACTGTAGCTGTGTCTTTGTGATCCTTCTCAGAACCAGATTAAGACCTTCGTGACCTCTGAGCCCTGGAAATACCTGGTGCAACTCCCCCCCGCAGGGTGCACTATTCAATTCAAGCGGTATAATGAGTGCAAGGACATCTGGTGGAGCTCCACGTTTTCCCCTGAGGCACCTACACTTTGTTTGAAGCACTGTATTAATTTTTAAATTTATTTTCTGCTTTTGGGGGATGGCCCCACTTGGTTGGTAGCCCCAGCCCGGGCTAGCTCTTCCTGATGTCGCAGCACAGCTGTGACCATTACCTTGGGGAAAGTTTCAGGAGAAGGAAGACCAGCGTCAAGTGTTCTCCAAGTGTGGGGCTTTTTGGTCCACCGCATCCATCCTCACTGACGCTGAATCCGTCGCCTGTCACACACCCGCACTCAGTAACCCGCAGCTGAATAACGGCTTATTGCCAAGCGCCCCCACTTTCTCTAACCACCCCCCACACCGGATGTGCAATTGTAATGGTATGCGATTGAACAGTAGATCAGACAGGGGTGTGACGATCCTGGGAGCAGATGCCTCGGGCCCTCGGGTGTGCCTGAGCCGGGAGGATTTGGGACAAGGGCAGACGGTGCCTGCTTGGTGCGATTGCAGGGCGCTGCTCAGAAAGTCTCAAGCGGCAGAGCTGACAGCGTTAACCCCACAGAGCCAAGACAGCGGGGAGACACAATCTGAGGCACAACCGGCCTGGCCACCAACTGTCTTAATGCAACTTCCTCGCCCTTGTGGACTTCACTTTCCTCATGCGTAAATGGGCGCAACAAAATAAAATATGCAACACCTCCCTCCGTGGCTTTCACTGTCCTGGAGTATGGCCCCAACCGCCCCTGGGACAGCTCAGGGGACCCCAGACTCTATCCAGAAACACAACTGGGGGCCATAACATGGCAGCCAGGTCCAGCATGACCCGGCACTAACCTGCTCTTCTGGCCTCGTCCTCTGCCGCACCCCTCCTGGAGCCCAGATGCAGTCTGGCCACTCTTCTCTCCAAGGACCCCCTGAAATCCCACTCCCCACTCCCCATCACCCCTGCTCTGCAGAGCCTTCCTGTAGACACCCCTTACCTGGCACCTGGTTTGTGTTTTCTGCCATGGTGCCCGTGACATCACCCCTGGTGAGTGTGGTGCAGGTGTGTCACCTCTCTTTGAAAGCAGTGGCCACGGCTGGATTCCCGGCAGAGAGTGAGTGACCAAGAATGATGGGGGGAGGGGTATGTCGGAGCTTGTTTTTGTCTGTTGTTTTCCCGAACCGGTCCCAGAGACACTACAAAACAGAAGCACAGATACTCACACAGAGCTGGAGACTCAAGGGTAGAGGGGTTCTTAGCCACAGAGACCTTACCATGGTGGAAACATGCAGACTTTCCAGAACCTTGAGTCAAGCTGTCACCAGGCCCCTCCCAGCACGAAGCCCTGTGCTGGGGTGAGCCTCTCGTTTCTCTCTGAGCACGCTACCTGTTTCTTCCTCAAAACAGACCCTTCCTTCAGATGCACTTGGACTTCTCAACCCTTGCAGCAGTGAATCTACCCACATGGCCACCTCCCTTGAGACTAACTCCTTCTGCCACACTGCCCACCCAGCTCCTGGCATGGCAAATTAACTCCAGAGGAATCTTTTCAAGAAAGCTCCTAGACCAGGCACAGTGGCTCATGCCTATAATGCTGGCACTTTGGGAAACTAAGGCAAGAGAATGGTCTGAGCCCAGGAGTTCGAGACCAGGCTGGGCAGCATGGCGAGACTTTGTCTCTCCAATAATTCAAAAAATTAGCCGGCCATGGTGGTATGCACAGATAGTTCCAGCTACTTGGAAGACGGAGACGGAAGGATCACCCAAGCCCAGCAGGACAAGGCTGCGGTAGCTGTGAGCGTGCCACTGCACTGCAGCCTAGGTGACAGAATGAGACTTCAACTGAGGAAAAAGAAGGAGAGGAAGGAGGAGGCGGAGAAAAGAAAGCTCTTGTGCCCCTCTTCGATGAAGCACTCATTGATAAATATCAATTAATGTATCACATTACAAGTCTGGGTGTTTTTTTTCAGTCTCTCCAGGGAATACACGCTTGATGGTAAAAGCAGGATTGAACAGAGGTGGACATTGTACTGAGAGGCAGGCCCCGCAAGGCCTTGACCAATCAGTGAGGAGCTCTGGACCCAAATGAGCAAGTCTCCAAACACAGTACCACACCCTGTTTCTAGCTGTCCCAGCAAGTCCATGGCCTTGGATGCGGTGGCTCTCTGCCATTCTGAAGAAACGGACAGCGGGAGCAGTGTGCTGGCCACACTTCCTGCAGCTGGGCAGCAAGGCCTTCCTTGGAAGGGAATTGGGTGCAACATTTCCATGTCCACTGCAGACAGGAAAGGAGATGTTCAAACAATCATGGAACAATTTTAGCACTCAGTTTAGGAATTGACCAACTGTGGCTCTCAAGCCAAGTCTGACCCATTGCCTGTTTTAATAAATAAAGTTTTACTGAGATACAGTCATGCGCATTCTCTCTGGTGAATGTCTGTTGCTTTTGGCTGCTTGGGGCTACAGAGGCAGAAGTAAGTCGTTTCAACAGAGACTGTATGGCCCACAAAGACTAAAATAGTCACAAACTGGTCCCTTACAGACAAACTGTGCTGAAGTCTGTTCTAGTTGACCCTTTCTGGGACAGAAACCCAGTTCATGGTGACTTTAGCTGTTCACACCACAGGCACACACACACTTGCACACATGGGCATGCAAGCGTGCACACATGTACACAGCATCACGCTAGAGCTGTGTTAAGTAGTGTAGATGTAATTGATAGGACTTAGAGAATGCCCTTGACTCAGGCTGGACCTTGGTCCAGTCAAAAATCAGATTCTTTGTCACAGAAACTTGAAATCTAGCATCTAGTATATTACAGCCTTGCTTGATGAGAAAGAACACGATCTTCTGCCCAGGTCTCCAGAGACTCCCCAATTCCAATCCTTCCTGATGTTCTCATCCCAGCCCTTCCCTTTTGCTGTATGAACTTGAACCAGAGGCCAGAGTGAACCTCAATTTCCTTATCTAGCAAATAAAGATACTAAACTGACCTCAAAGGGTCGCTGAGGCCCCTTGTGTGTGTTAGATGCTAAAAAGTGGGCTCGCATTAGGTAGCAACAACAACAGCAGTAGCTGTAGCCGTCATCGTGATATTATGACTTTGAGGCATTGCCGATGGCCAGCTGATCGTCCCCGTCTGGGTCTCCCACCAACACTTTAAAGTCTATACGTCAAAACCTGATCCCGTTCCATTTCCATCTGTGGTAGCCAGCCTCCAAGGCGGCCCTGCGAGCTGAGCCTCCTGGCATTCCAACTCTGTGTGGTCTCCTATTGTGCTGGAATTAGAACTGGTCTGCATGACCAGGCGAGCAGGAGTGGGGTCACCTAGGTGTCCCGAGGGAAGCTAGCCATCATGTCATGAGGACACTCAGTGGCTCCTGTGAAGAGGCCCGTGTGGGAAAACCCAAGGTCTCCCTACTGTCTCGTCAGCCGCGCAAGCGAGCCGCCTGGGAAGCACACCTCCCAGCCTCAGCCAGACTTTCGGGTGACCACAGACCCAGCCAAAATCCCGATTTAGCCCCATGAGAGACCCTGAGCCAGGACCACAGAGCCAAGCTGTTCCCAGGTTTCTAGCCCACAGAAACTGGGAGCACACTGTCAGATACTGATTGCTGCTTTAAGTCATTATGTTTTGAAGTCATGTGTTGTAGCAAACGAACACACTCTGCAAACCTGTTCGTCCTAATGTCCTTGTTCCGGGGAAGGCCACCCCGTCCTCCTCACCCTGCGAGCTCCAACATCACAGAGTCTGCTCTTTTTCTTTGCTGTGTTCAGCCTACTGATGGGACCCCGGGGGGTCCTCTCTTTCATCCTGCGCTGTCTGGTCCTGATGGCCACCAGCCTGGGAGCGATCACAGCCCGCTGCTGAGCACTGGCCACGTGCAATGGCCCCGCTTTGTGCCCTCCTCTTGGCCCTGAGTTTGACTCTCCAAGGAAAGCCACAACAACTGGACGAAACAGGTTTGCTGTTCTCACTTTGCAGGTGAGGCACCTGAGACTATGGGAAGCCCGGTAGCTTTCCCAAGTCTCCCAAGCAGGATCAAATTAGGAATCAAATTAGAATACAGGTTGGTCCCAGAGCCTGTGCGCTGTCCCCGGGGGGCACCACCACTGCTCTCGGCTCCACCGCAAACCAGACCCAACCTTCTGAACCGCCCTGCTCTAAAGCTACCAAGAGCCTCCACCCCCGTGCCCCTGTCCTGCCCATCCTTCAAGGCTCAGCTCAACGGCCCCTCCTCACACAGCCCCCTGAGCCTCTCCGTGACCACCCAGAACTCTTTCTCCTGATGGTCACTCATTTGCTCTTGGCTTGGAGTTGGTGGTGCACACTCTCAAGCCCTCACGGGAGTCAGTGGAGTCCTCAGATGACAGACCGCCCAAGGCCTACCTGGTGCACCCAGACCCGTAAGAAGGGATATGTGTATAAGTGGGTGGAGGAATCATCAAATAACTAATAACTGAATCCATGAGTGACTATCCTCAGCTATCAATACTTCAATGAATCAACAAAGAAAAGCTCTCTCACTGTGAGGCCTACGTCAGGAATGACTGGCGGGTTGGCTGAATAGGACGTTGCCTAGATTCAGTGTCCTGATACTGTGGATATGTCTTTGCCGAGAGCAAGATATTTTATTACACATAAAATCAGGAGCAACATTCAAAATATTTAACAAACAGTACAGCATGGGCAACCCACCAATCAGGACAGAGCCCCCATACGGCTGGGTCGAGTCGGGAGTGCCCCCGTCGGACCCCTTCAGCGCTGGAGGTGGGGGAGATTAGAGGCGTGGACCCGAGGAGGACTAAAACAGCCAGTGGGGCAGCACTTGAGAAGCTCCACCCGCTCTCAACTTCGCCAACTTCGCGGAGGCATCTGAGTGCGGCCGCAGGCACACGCGCGGCCAGCCCTGGGCCGGGGGAGCTCACTCCATCCTCAGAGAGCACCACGAGGCGGGGACTTCTGTCGTCCCCTGTGGCGGTGCGGCCACTGAGGCACAGGAAGCCATGCAGCGAGGAAGTGGGCGGAACCAGGACCGAGCCCGGGGCCGCCGTGGGGTCCCAAGCTCCTGCAGCCCCCGAGCTCAGCGTGCGGCCAGCGGAAGCCCGGGCCCGCGGTTGCCTGCGCGCCCCCTGCGCAGGGGCGGGGCCGGAAGCGGGCGTGGTCTTTCCGGCCCGGGGTTGGCCGAGGCGCCGGGGCCGAGGGGCGTGGCCCGAGGCCGGGCCCGCCCCGTCCTCGCCACTCGGGTCCGGGATGCCCGCCCCCTTCCCGAGGCCCGGCGGTCGCAGGAGAGGGGGCGGCGTCCCCCCGGCGCCGCGGGCGCCGTGCTCTGGGCGCGGGTGGCCCCGGGAGGGCAGGCCTCGGGCGACGCCCCGCGCCATCCACCAGCCGTGGGACCTCCCTGAGCTCAGCGTCCTCGTCTGCAATGATCACGTGCCGGGCCGAGGGTCACGTGCAGGGGCCGAGGGTCACGTGCAGGGGCCTGGCGCGCGCCTTCGCGAGGCAACAGCCTGCGGCCCGGCGTCGGCTGCCACTCTTCGACGCTGCCGAGCGACCGTGCCGCCCTGCCCCGTCGGGGGCGGGGCGGGGGCCGAAGAGCCCGGCCGGGTCTCCTGCCTGCGCCCCCCGCGCCGACCCCGCGCCTCTGCGCGCCCCCGAGGCCCGATCAGCTCTCCTTCCTTCTCGCTCCGGGTCGCGAAATAGTTCTGGTGCCCAGAGCCCTCCTCGGGAGGAACAGTGGTGCGGGATGATATCAGCCTAATTAAGCGCTTCGGCTTCGGGGCTCGCCCCCCCCCCGCTCCCCGGCCGGCCGGCTACCTGCACGGGCCGGGCTCCGGAGCCCCCGGCGCCCGCGGGCCGCCCCCGCCTGATTGATGTCTTGACGCGGCGCCAGGAGCCGGCGGGCCAGGTGCTACCTCGGCGCGGCTGGAGGCGGCGCGCTCTGCGAAGCGGCCTGAAAGGCGCGGGCATGTTCCGCCGCGGCAATGAGCCTTTGTTTGCCTTGGCAGCGCCGCGGCCTCCCCGGGGCCGGCCCCATAAAGGCTTTCTGTTCGCGCGGGAGGACTCATTGTCGGAAAATTGTCCCTCGAAAAATTAGCATGGCGCAGCGGAGAAAGCGGAACGCCGGGCAGAGGACAGCTGCTGGCCCCAGACCAGGGCCAGAAAGCCGGGTTTCGCGGGGTGCTGGCTCCCGGGGGCACCCCGCGCTCCGGGCCTGGAGCGCCCGCGGGGCGGCCGCCGGCGGCGGCGCGAGGACAGGCCGAGCCAGACGGGGCGTGCGGTGACGTCAGGGCCGGGGGCTTCGCTCCCCTGAAACTCGGGCGTCTCCCGGAAGCCAGCAGGCCGGGTCCTGGGCGTGGGGCTCGCGGGCTCCTGAGCCGGCGTCGGGCTCAGAGGGGCAGCTGGCTTGAAGGGTGAGGGTGAGGTGCGGGCGGGAGGTGGGGGGGCGAGAGGGAGAGGGGGAGAGAGAACCTAAAGGTTATGTGGTTAATTAAACATCAACAGCCACAGATACGATTATGTCCCTTTGTGTCTTTCTCCCAGTGTGTTGATGGAAAAGTAACTAGATTAAAAGCGCCGGGAGCCCGGGTTGGAGGGGCCGGGCCGCGGGGGGAGAGCTCTTCTGAATGCCGGCCGAGGGCTCCCGCGGTCCTAGCAAGGAGGGAAAACAGTCAATTAGAGAGCAGAGAAAAGATGGGGCGAGCTGCGGTTTGGCATTTGCATCAAGGCTGGGGCTCGGGGCTGCCACCCTTCGGGAGGGGGCAGAGGTTCCCAGGGGAGAGCCTGGGGGTGTCGTGGGGGTGAGGCGCGTGGTTCCCTTTGAAAGTCTCCGCCCTGCCTGTGCGTGCACGTTGCGTGTGTATCTGTGTACGGGGCATGGGGGGGTGTGCATGTGGGCGTATGTGTGTTCTTGCCACATCGGTGAGGTTGTGGGTATCCTCGGACGTCCTCGTTTCTAGTGGGCTGCACCTGCATGGCTGGCGTTGGCCTCACTCTCGGGTGCTGTGACCTCGCGTGCAGTTTTGTCGGTGTGCACCTGGGCCTTTCTGATGGGCTGGGAGCGTGGCTGGATCAGGGGCATATGGATTTGCTGACCGGATTCCACCGGCTGGGGCAGGTTAGGGTCTCAGGATTCCCTGTGGCTCTAAGGAGCCAGGACCTGGAACCTGCCCCCAGGCTTACTGGGCATCTGGGCTGCCTGGAAAATGTTCCTGATCCTTCCAACTTACTATTTCCACGAAGCCCCCAACTTCCTTCCAACTTACTATTTCCACGAAGCCCCCAACTCCCGACCACCCCCCCCAGCCTAGTCCAGCACCTGCCAATCAGCGTCTTCTCTGAACAGACAGTTTTCAGGTTGCAAAGGAGGACATGCAAATCGAAAATCAGACTGATCTGAGGTCTGATACTGGCTCTGGCTTTGTGACCCCCAGCACGTGCCTGCCCTCTTGGAGTGACTGCCCTGTCGCCAGGAGACAATCGGATCCAGTGGTCAGGCTGCTTTAGGGATTCAGTTAGATTCTGTACCCCTGTAGGGAGGAGTCCATGCACCCCAGCCTGCCTGGGACAACCAGGTTTGCGCCTGTGGCCTCAGCATAATTATTCACGGTGCCCTATGCTCTCAAGCATGTCCTAGTTTGGATTACAAATTATACAGCTCCCCCAAATAGAAGAGGGGCTGTGGTAAATATTTTCCTTCTCTCCCTCCGTGCCCCACCCCCTCTGATTATGTAATACTTCCTTAGTCTGTGCCCTCCTGCACACCACAAGGCTGGTGAGGGTCCAGCAGACGCCCAGTGGTGTAACCGCTGCCCAGGAGCTAAAACTGCCTCAGGGACTCGCTGCAGCGGACTGCCCTCTTCCCGCTGGCTTCAGAACAGGCCAGGACACATGAAGGCCACAGAAGACAAAGGAGACCTTGGACACCACCACGAACGTGGGCTCCTCCTGAGAAACAATGGGGTACGGCCATGCTTATGCACCCACGGGCCATTGGAACCATCTCTTGGTGTGGACAAGGCATTCCTCCCCTGTTGCAAACGTGCCTCTCTGCCCATCTGGGCCTGAGGCTTTCGTCTTTCCCTGCCTACCCAGGGTCCAGCTTTGGTCAGTGTTTAACCATAAGGATGGCGCTTATCCATGTTCTTGGGGCCTCACTGAAGCAAGCAAGTTGTTTAGTCCACAAGAGATCCCAAACAGGCCCTAATTCTTCGGCTAATAGTCACTGTACCCATGTAGACCAAGACCCTCTATAAGTAACTCAGAGGGGTTGCCTGGGTGCCTGTGAGCAGAATACTGAGTCCTTTGTAGCTGGGACACACTCTGCACCCAGTTAAGGAGGGACTTCCGGTCAAATATGGCGGATCAAGCACACACCCCTAATCTATACTCATTCCCGAAGTACCCCCGCATGACTGTGAAGAGATTTTAACAAGCAAAAACCCTCAGGGGCAAAGAGTATGGTGGAGGAGGCACCAACAACGTTCTGGAAGCTTAAACATGGTGTGTCTGGAGCGGGGAAGGGTGCTCCCAATTCCATTTTCAAGCACTGGCTTTATTTCATAATAAAGGCAGGGTGTTGGGCCGCAGGACCACCCAGAGGATGGTCAAGTGACATCAGGAGCTTTGGGCTGCAGCAGTCTGAGGCCCCCTTGGGCCAGTGGTCCAGAAGCAGTACAGGAGCTCCAACAACATTTTGGAAGCAGATGGGAAAGGGGCGATGCTTCCTGTGGAAGCAGCTAAACTCAGGGGGACAGGAAGTCTGAAAAGCCAGAACTCCAGAAAGATTCACAAATAGGAGACATTTACAGAAACTAAGAGAGAATAAAAACAAGTAAAGGTCAGGTGAAAGAATAACATCGAGCAACTCCATAAAATCCTAGAAGCTTAAAGACAGTGGAACAAAATTCTGAGAGAAGTTTTTGTGTGCAGGCAAGCTCATCAAGAATAAGGGTAGAATAAAGACGAGGGTCATAAAAGCTCCCCAGAATTTACAAACATGAGAAATAATAATAGCTGATAGATGAGGCTCAGAGTCCTCAGTGAAGGAGAGGGCGGGGAAGGCTTCCTGGAGGAAGGGGCATTTGGAGTGAGTCTCAAGGGATGGGCAGGGTGTCCGTGAGCACAGGTAGAGAATTGAGCAGGGAGAATTTCTGGGTGGTGGAACAGAAATGGCTCTGGCGTGGAGATGGGGTGCAGGCCTGGCTTGCTTCCCGTTTGGAGAAAACGGGCGAGGGGTTCCGTGGGTTGGGGTCCCACCACAGCAGCTTTGGGGCAAGGGATGGGACATGATTCTCCAGTCCTGAAGAGCCGTGAAGAGGAGCCCCGAGGGCTGGGAGAAGGGAGAGGACAGAGGGACCCCCAGGCTGAGGCTTAGCAATGGCCGGGGTCATATGTGAAAACAGCATGTCAGAAAGGTCCAGGCAAGCGTGAAGCCCACTGAACTGGAGGGACTGAGGAGGGACAGAGTCCAACTGGCTGTGAAGCCGCCCCGCAGGGGAAGGTCCCAAAAAGGCAACCGTCCCTGGTGGTCATCAGGGCATCAAGCACGCAGGAAAGCTGCCCCCCCTTAGCGCCCCCGGGTGGCCCCATCCTGGGCCTGCAGGGCAAGACACCCGCTCCACACTGCTCCCGCCCCACGGGGCCAAGGGGCGTTCAGACGGCCCCAGCCTGAAGCTCCAGATGGCCCCTGCCCTCCGTCACGCTCTGGGCTGTCCTGCTGCCCAATGCCCCGCCTTTCACAGGTTGTGAAATAAAGCCGCTGCTTGAAAACGGAATCGGGAGCGCCACCCTGGTGCCCACGCCCCACGCCAGACACATCATGTTTAAGAGGGCTGGACACGGAGTGCCGGCACTCAGCAACCATCCATGGCCTGGGCAAATTGCTTACCCTCTCTGTGCCTCTGTTTCTCCATCTGTAAAACGGGATTCACGATGGCACCTGCCTCTCGAAGCTGCCGTGAGGATGAAATGAACCCAAACATGAGAAGCGTGCTGAATAGAGCCCAGAACCCTGGGCGTCATGGTTATCGTTAGCCTTGTTGGTAATATTTTCGAGCCAAGGTGGGTGGGAAGTTGCGGAGGAGAGGCTTGGAGTCGGGGCCAGGCTGGCCTTGGGGCCGGCAGAGCCTGGAAGTGGAGACTCGGCCGGGTTTTGTGGCCTGGACTGCCCTGCAGCTTGCAGCTTCTCAGGGTCTCCTCCTCCTGCGGCCTGGGTAGCAGGGATTCTGTGTCCCCAGGCCTGTGCAGTGACCCAGCCCAGGAGCCATGCTGATGGGAAGGAAGTCACAAGGCATACTGTCTCTATGGGGCTGTGGACAGCAGCCGGCTTGTTCGGGCATTCTGACTGCCAACAGCTCCTGTCCTGGCCAAGGGGACCCCGCCCCACACTGAGGCAACCCAACGCCCTGCTGTCCTTGGGTACATGGTGAGGGCGGGCAGCTCTTTCCACGGGATCTGCCCCGGGTCCAGGGTGGAAGGGTTCACTGCCCCGCCCACCCTGCCTGGTGTGCCCCCTCATCACTCTGTGTCCCACCCATGTCCCAGGGCTCCTTGACACGGTTTCCAGAGCTCCGTAAGCGAGGGCCTGAAGGGTGGTCATTTCCGCTGTGTGAGGAAGATCTCCGGGAGCAGACACACTCTTCAGGGCTGTGCCAAAGCCCCGGGGGTCCGGCCATCACCCCCCCCCCCGCTGCCTCACACCCCCGGAGCTGACACGGCTAAGAGCAGGGAGGGGCGGTACGGACATGGGCCCCTTCAGGCTTTCAGAGGAGGTCTGGCTTCCCAGCCCGGCTGAGGTCTGGTGGGGGTGACGAACAGTCCCCAGATGCCGCTTCACGGGAGGGCTTAGTCGGTAATTTGAGCATGCTGCCACCAGGTGGCTCCATGTCAAGGCCCTCCCTCCTCAAACACAGAACTGGGGTCTGTCCCAGAAGAGAGGGTGGTGGGTTCCTCTCCTGGCTCAGGCCAGCCCCTCTTGGGCGCTTGAAGGCCAGGCCTCCTCTGCCTGGGTCCCCTTCGGCCCTTCTCCCCCCGTTTCATCTCTCTCTCCTCCCCGACCCCCGACCCCACCCTCTCCACTGGTCACGGGCTCAGGGTCCCTACCCTAAACCACCCGAGCCTCCACTCTGCCCCCCAGGCGCCATCTCCTCAGAGTCCTTTCCAGCTCTGGCCAGCAAAGACTTTCTCGAGGGGCCCAACCCCTTCCCTCACTCCCAGCCCGCACCGCAGACCAACTCCCCTCTTCCTCTCCCCCTCCCCCCTTCTTCTCTGCCTCTCTCGTGAGGCGCCTCCTGCCAAGACCCGCTGAGAGTCAGAAGGCAGGCTCGATGAGTGTTTGCGGAATGCAGGACTGGGTCAGGGGGCCGGTGAGGCCAGGAAGGAGCCCATGGGAGCACACGGCTTTCTTGGGTGCCCGCTGTGTGCCGAGGTCTGTGCTGGGCAGTGAGGCGAGTGACTCAATGAAGGCGAGGCCGTGTGGGCAAAGGGGGTCTGAAGGCGCACACACAAGAACGGCCTGAGAAATGGAAGAAGCAGGGGCCTGGGAAGCGGGTGAGTGGGGGGCTGGCTGGCTGGCAGGGGGGGAGTGGGGGATGGGTAGGTGCCTGGCTCCCGTTATTTGCTGGGGAAGAATCAGGTCACTTGGCTTGAGCCGACGAGACAGTGTCCCCAACAGGACCCAGACCAAAACAGATGACTCACTTTGCGTGGCCTTGGTGAGCCAGCTGTTGCAGGGGTGGGGCAGGGCGGAGGGGGCTGCCGGAGCTGAAATCGGCTGCCCGGGCACCCGGGGGAGCCCAGGCAGGGTCAGAGCAGGCCCTGCCCAGATGGGAGCCAGTGCAGATCAAGAAGAAAAGCCGGGGGATGCATCCCAGAGAGAGCAGCAGTGACGCATTCACTGAGCACCTACTAGCTGCCAGGAGGCCCCATAAATCAATCCGGGCCCCGGTGGCCCTGGGGAGGAGGGTTGGCCTCACCTGCCAGAAAAGGAAATGAGAGCCGGAAACATGAAGTGACCGGCCCAGGGTCATCCGGTGGCACGGGCCGGAGTAGGACGGAGCCGATCCCCTCCCTGCTGGGGCCCGCCCCTCGGGATGGCGAGTGTGTGCGTTGGCAGGGAAACCGCAGGAGACGTGGGCCAACGTGTGGCAACTGGAGGAAGGTGGGCAGCGGGCTGGCTTCCCGGCACCCGAAGAGGGGAGGAAGAGCCACCGGGTGGAGGGAGGCCTGGCTCTGGCCACGGGGCTGGTACCCCCTCTGGACACGCACAGACTAGCGTCTTCCCTCCGTGGACCTGAGCACATGCTCCCAGAACGACCTTCTGGCCACCAGGCAGGAAGCAGTCGGCAGGAAGGGGCCCGCCTGCCCTCTGCACGGGACCCACGCTGGGGGCATTTATGCTTTCTGGTCAACCCGTCTGGCTGGCTGACGTCAACTGCCCAGAGCCTGGACAGCTTGGAGAGCCAAGGCTCAGTTGCCGGCGCTCAGTTCCAAGTGCCCACTACTTTCTCAGCCCCGAGGCACGTTCCCACCCGTTATCGACTCTAAATAGGGCAGGCAGGGCAAACATTATGATCCCCGTGTTACCGATAAGAAAACAGAGAAGGAGAGAACCAGAACTTCCCGGAGCCAGCACAGTCTGGGAGCCTCTTGTGGGCGATTGTCACAGTCCTCCCAGGGGCTCCGAAGGGTCGGTATCTCATCCCCATTTCACAGATAAGGACACTGAGGCTCAGAGAGGTCAGATGACTTGTCCAAGGTCACACATCTCATTAGGATCTGAAGCTGACAGACACAGGCTTTCTAGCATGGGGTGTGACCTGGCGTGAGTCCACACGTACATGTAAGCACACATATTCCCCTCCTTGGGCCCCGTCTCCTCATCTCTGGGGCAAGGGGAGTGGACAAAGTGAGTTGTTTTTTTTTGAGACCCTCCCAGCTCCAGCACTTTCGGAGTCTATGCCCTCACAGGAAAGAGCACTGGATTCGGAGTCCTCAAAGCCATGACTGAGCCACCGCTCTGACTCACAGCAGGCTAACCCCAGCAAGCCACAGCTCGCTTCTTGGGTCTCAGTGGCCTTGTGGCTTCAGCTCAGCAGGTGTGTGGAGAATGGATGCCCGGGAGCCCCGGGACTCCGCCTTGTGAGGGGCCGGAGGCAGTTCGCCGGGGAGCACCGGGACGCACCTGGGGCCGGAGCCCGGGAATCCCAGGCCTGGCTCCTGGGGTCAGGGGGCCCACGGGGGAGCCTCTGGGGTTCTCCAACCCCCAGCTAATTTATTGTGATGCAAAATCAGGCTCCAGGGCGGCGGGAAGCAGAGCCGAGTGCCAAGCACGCTCCCATCCTGTTCTGTTCCACATATTTTCAGTATTTATTGTCCCCATATGTGATGCCGAACATTCAAAAACATGTTGCTGAGATTCCTCCAGAAAGGGCTGACATTTCACAATATTCCTCTGATGCCGGGGATTACTGCTCAAGATGATGAAGACGTGGTTTATTCAAAACAGATTGGGGCAGGAGAAAACAAAGGCATGGCCTCCCTAGAGGCCAGCGCTCCCAGAGAGGCCGACTTCGCACCTCTGTCAGGAACCGCAGACCCCAGAGCCTGCTGCAGTCCAGGTGGGGGCCTGGAAGCAGGAGGGATTGGGCCAGAGGGACACGGCTCCCACCCTGGCTCTAGTGGCTCCCAGGGAAGAGTCGTGGCCATTTTTGGTGGGGCACGGCTAAGTGCCAGGCAGAACATACCAGGTTACGGGCTCGGCACCACTTGGTAATATCACTCTTCCCATTTAAAAAGGGAGAAGCTGCCGGGCTCGGTGGCTCAGCCTGTCATCCCGCGCCTTGGGAGGTTGAGGTGAGTGGATGGCCTGAGCCCGCGGGTTCGAGACCCGCCTGGGCAGCGAGACCCCATCTCTACAATAAATCAAAAAATCAGCCGGGCATGGTAGCGCATGCCTGTAATTCCGGCTACTCGGAAGGCTGAGGCGGAAGGATCGCCGGAGCCCAGCGGGTCGAGGCTGCGGTGGCCGGGAGCGGCCACTGCACTCCAGTCTGGGCGACAGAGTGAGACTCCAACTCAAAAGAAAAAAAGGAGAAAGAAAAAGGGAGAAGCTGAGTGTAAGCAGCTCGCCAGAATTCACAGAGCCAGGCAGTGCCGAGGCAATATTACCAGTTCAGGTTTCCAGCCAAAGACCTGTTTTCAACCGTGACCACGAGGAACAGAGGCTGTTTTGCTGCGTGATCCTGGGCAAGAAGCTCTTCCTCTCTGAGCCTCAGTTTGCTCACTTTCAAAATGGGGGTAAGAGCTGGGCCTTCCCTGTCGGCCTTGAAGCGATGCTGCGGGTCCAGAGAATAGCAAGGAGTGGAGGCAGCCAGGAGGCAGAGGATGCAGTCTCAGCTGCTCTCCCAGTGACGTCGCCACAGGCTGGGAAGCTTCCATCACAGGCTGGCTTGGGTCTTCCTTGCAGAGGGCCTGGAGCAAGTGCCTCGGGGCTCTGGGCCTCCACGTCGAGCTTCATAGAGTGGAGGCCGCCTCGAAGGAGGCCCCAGAGCGCCCTGGATGAAGCTTGGGCTTTGAACAGGGCCCGCCTCTATCCCAGCCTGCCATCTGTGACCATGGCCCTTCTTTTGTCCAAGCTCCATCTGCCCGTTGGGGGCGGCCAACTGTGCCCACCAGGCAGCCAGCACGCGGTGTGAGCACCGGAGGTCACTTTGCAGGGAATGTGGCCATCACAGAGACCAAGGGCAGAGGGCACTGTCCCAAGACAGGGGCTGGACCTGGGAGCCCTTCCAGTCCCCTGCGCCCCGAGGCAGGAGAGCCGTGGGGGCCTGAGAGACACGGCCCCTGCACTGGGTGTCCCACAAGGAGTCCCGCACTGCCCCCCTCCGGCCTCAGGCCTAGAGGGCGGGCCTCTGCCCTGCGTGCCCACGCCTGCTCCCTTGCCTGGGGCCCAAGGACAAGGTGTCATCTGGGGCCCCTTCTCGAGGCCTTCGTGTCCCGGACAGCAGTGAGCCCCGACGCACTCCCCAGGCTGTTTTCTGAGGGGTCTCGGTGTCTCCTTGAGACCTGCAACCCCCGATTTCATTGAGTCTGGCGGGGGTAGGGGAGTGGAAAGGGGAGAGGAGGGTTTTGGCCAAAAGCCGGGGATCCCGAATCTCTGGGCCACGTGGGAAATCAGGCATGGGGCCCAGCCGCAGTGACGCAGATGGTGGCACCCTTGGCCACGAACACCCAGGGCCTCCAGTCCTGAGGAAGGCGGTGGTGCTGCTGGCGAGTGCCCTGGACGGGCAGCGGAGTCCCGGGCGAGGGACGCAGCCTGCAGAGCAGACGGGAGCCCTGGCCCACGTCCTGCCACGCCTCGACGTCCACACTGAGGGTCTGTGCTCCCGGGGCTGTGGGCCCCCAGGAGCTAGCGACAGGCTGACAAGGGCCATGAGTGCCATCTGCAGAGCTGCGGCTGTGAGGGGGCCTCCACCCTGCCAGCCCTCCCCAGGGACCGGCCCCAGCCTTCACGGGCCCAGAGAGCCCATTTAAGGCCCATTACCCTTGGCCATGACTCTGAGGTTTCTACCTCCGCGGCCTCCTCCGCCACCCTCCATGTGGACGTGGCGTCTCTCTTTTCCTTCCCGAACCCCCGGCCCAGTGCTAACTTCCTCACCCGCCCAGTGCTGGGCTGAAGGCCTGGTGGGCGACAGGACTGTTCCTTTGGACTTGACCTGCTGCCTCTTTTTCCCCACAGAGGGCCAGCCTCTCACTGACTCCACACTTGCTCAGCGCCCGCCCTGCTCCTCCATGCCCTGGAGGGTGGCGGGCGTGATCCAGGCCATGTCTGTGCCCAGCGCCCACGTTTCCGAGGCTAGACAAGCGAGCTATTGGTGGGTCCCTCTGAGGGGGAAGGGGGCCACAGCAGAGGCCTGAAGGTGGGAAGGATGAGTCCCAGGGAGATCCAGGAGGCAGGGCTTCGGGGCAGAGGGAACAGCGAGTGTGGAGGGGGCTGTACTGGTGGACTTGAGAACGGTAGGGAGGAGGTCCGTGAGGCCTGAGTGAAACAAGCCAGGGAGGAGGGGGCCCAGGGGGTGGCAGAGCCCTGGAGGTGCCCCGTGGGGTCCGATCAGAGCCTGACGCTGTGTCTCACGTAGGGTAGAAGGCACCGGAAAGAGCCTCACTCACTCACACGGGCAGGGCGGGGGTGGCAGACCTGTGAACCAAACATTCCGTGACAGAGCTCTGGCTGTGTGCCGGGTCCAAGCTCTGGTCCTCAAAACCATCCCCAGAGGTCGGGGCTGTGATTCAGTGATTTGTCTCACTGACAGATTAGGAAACTGAGGCTCGAAAGGTCACGTCACTTTCCAAGCTCATGAATCTCGGGATTCCACCCCAAGACTGTGGGACCCCCAAAGCTGCCTCCCACCAGGCTGCAAGTTCGGGTGGGTATTGGGCTGAGCTGCCCCGGCAGGAAGCCACCAAGAAAGCAGACCAGGGAGGGGAATGTCTACCTCAGAAGTTTGGACTGGGCCCTGGGCCTACTCGCACCCAGGACGCAGAGGTGGGACACGGAGTCTGGACCCCAGGTTGACCGTTTGTGCACAGAGGGATTGGGATTGGGTCCTTCCTGCCACACCCCAGCACTGGGAATCGGGGTTCACGATACCACTACAGGCCCCCAGAGGCCTCCTGAGCCTCCACCAAGCCTCAGGGATACCCTGGCACAGGGGCTGCCTGACCCACTGTGGCCCTACTGGTCGGCACTCACTGGGCGCCACTGCATACCCGGTACCGCTCACAGAACCTCCAGAGACAGACTGAGTCATGGCAGGTGTGATCTTCAGAATGTTGAACACCAGGGGCTGTTGTGTAAATTAAAATATCCGCCTAGAGTTTTAAAATATTTTTCATCTTATTTGCCAAATAGTCCATACCTATCACCAAACTGCTTACCAGGTGATGCAAAGTGTCTTCCGGATGTTCACAAAACCCATCGTGCTTTCTTTCGCGTGTTCCCCAGGCGAACCAGAGCTCTGTCACGGAATGTTTGGTGTGAGGTCTTTCAAGGTGCCAGATCGACGGTGCACATGTCTGAGCTGTGGTCTGACAGGGGGTTCTCATTCAATACCCTCCCCCCACTGTCCCCATGACACCAAGAGCCTTTAGGGCCCAGGTGGCCGGCACTCAAACCAAAGTGCCAGAGCTTCCCATGTGGCTTTGACCCAGAGCCTGCCCTGGACTCTGCTGACAATATGTCACGAGGGCTGACAGTGGGAGCAGCCACACACCCTTCATAGCCAGGCACCTCGTAGCACACTCAGTAGCCACAGGGACCCTCCAAGCCAGTTGCTCCCCCTGCAGTGGCCACTGGCAATACCACTCAGTGACTCTAGGATAGATACAGAGACAGCTCTGTGTCAGCCAGTGTAGAAGTGCTTCACCACAGCGGGTGAGTGCGGTCATAGCCCAGGCCAGGCACCGTCTCTCCAGACCCCCAGGAATGGGGAATTCTGCGTGTCCCAGGCTGCTGTGCCTCAGGGAAGCCCCAGGGGTTTTGGAAGGAAAGAGGGGACCAGGTTGTTTTGTTTTGAGTTGGAGTCTCACTTTGTCGCCCAGGCTGGAATGCAGCGGCACACTCACGGCCACCGCAGCCTCGACCTGCTGGGCTCCTGCGATCCTTCCGCCTCAGCCTTCCAAGTAGCTGGAACTACAGGCACACACCACCACGTCTGGCGATATTTTTGATTTATTGCAGAGATGAGCTCTCACCACACTGCCCAGCTTGGTCTCGAACCCCTGAGCTTAGGCAATCTTCTCGCCTCGGCCTCCCAAAGTACTGGAATTACGGGCTTGAGCCACCGTGCCTGGCAGGGGACCGGGTTTTGATGAGATCCTGACTTGCCTTCCTTTATCAGTCCTGGGGTGCGGGCCCTGGGGAGGTCACCCCCACTGGTCAGACTCACCCAGCTCTGCCGCTGCAGCGACATGGTCCACAGGGCCAGCCAGTGTCTAGACAGCCCCCCACCGACCTCCTGCAAACCCGCAGCCCCCCTCTGCTTTCTTGCTGTCTGGAGGTCAGGGTCAGCTGTGGGCCAGTCAGCTGCGGGGCAACCCAAAGGAAGCCACCGGGAGGGCGGGAGGGCATCGTGCCCGGCTCCCCCGGCACCGACGGGCAGACAAGCCCAGGAGGACAAGCTCCCTCCCCCAGTGTCAGGCTTGGAAGTCCTCAAGGGCAGTTAAAACGCCTCAGCGTGCACTCACTTGGGGTCAGACAGACCAAGGGCACCAGCTCTGGCATTTGCTGCCCGCGTGGCCTTGGATGGACTAGCATGCCTCTCTGAGCTGCAGCACTCTCTTCCTTTCTCCCCTCATACACGTGCACCCTACTGTGTGTCCTCTGCGTGCTCTGGTTTCTGGGGGCACAGACACGCACAGGTAAATGATAGGTGCCTGGGCACAAAACAAAGGCCTATCTTCCGGGGCTTTCGGTCTCAGGGAAGCCTGAAAACCTCAACAGATGAACACGGATGTACTGCAGGCGTGATGCTTGCCACGAAAGAGAAGCTGCAAGCAAAGGGGCCGTGGAGAAACTAAGAGCAGGGCCGGAGGGAGAGGGCTCCCAGGATGCCAGGGCGGAGAAGCTAAGGCGGGAGCGTGCGGACATGTGTGAGGAACAGCAAGAGCAGAGAGAGCTGGCAGGAGGGTGGCCGGAGAGGGCAGAGGCCCTCGGAAGGATTGCTGAGGGCTTTGCTCCGAGCGAGGCGGAAGCCCTTGCAGGGTTTGCTTGGAGGAGTGGCGAGGCCTGACTCCCCTGGTCAGAGGGTCCCATCTGCTGTTGGGGGTGGGCCACAGGGGGAGTGTCATGGGTGAGAGGGAGAGCGGCAGCGGGGGAGTGAAAAGCACCTGGAGCCAGACCTGGCTGGAGGGCAGATCGTTACCACGGAAGTGAGGGCACCCCCAGGACTGCGGTTCCGTCAGGGAACAGAGCTCACACCTGGGCCCTATCCCGGGTCCACCTTCCCTCTTGGGCCTGAAGGGGAGTCCACAAAACACCTAGTCAAACTCCTCGGGGTCGGTGAGGACTTGGTCATGAACCTGCCCGAGACCGTACAGCCAAGTCACAGCAGCATCACGTGAACCTAAGCCCCCAGCCCCTCCCAGAAGTGCCCCCACTCACCAGCCTGGGCATCTGAACCTCTCCAGAGATGTCAAGTAAGCTGCCCAGGATGACACAGTGGAAGTAGCAGGACCAGGGCTTGAATCATGTGCTCTTAACCGGTAGGGTTGCCAGGTTTAGCAAATAAAAACATAGAACGAGCTGGGCACAGTGACTCACGCCTATAATCCCAGCACCTTGGGAAGCCAAGGCAAGGGGATCGCCTGAGCCCGGCACTTCAAGATCAACCTAGGTAACCATGGCAAGACTTCATCGCTACAATAAACAAACAAAGAAAAAAATTAGCCGGACGTGGTGGCCCTGGTCTCTGGTCCCAGCTGAGGTGGAAGGACTGCCTGAGCTCAGCAAGGCGAGGCTGTGGTAGCCGTGATCACATCACCACATCCCAGACGCTGATGAAAAACAAAACAAAACACAGAACATTCAGGTAAATTGGATTTGTGGGTAAGTAATGAATGTTTTTAAATATAAGTATAGTCCAGGTGATCTTTGGGATATACTCATACTAAAAAGTATCTGTTGTTTATTTGAGATACAGATGTATCCGGGCGTCCTGTATTTTATGTGGCTACTCTAGCACGAGGGCCAAGGTGAAAACTCAGGAAAACAAGAAGAGCAGCTCCACCCTCTTCTGGGTGTCTCCGGGGCTCCACGCTGAGCCCTCTACCTCCAGGGAGCCGGGAGCAGCTTCTCGGGTAGGAGCCCTCTCTTTCCCACAATCCCTGTCCAACCTGTGTTCTCCGAACACGCACGGTTTTTGTTGGCCAAACCCTTGGCCCTCAGACTCCTCAGGTATAGTGTGTTTAGGCATGCCGATCTGGCCCACGGGATGATGCCAGGGTCTGTCCTGGAGCTAAGGAGCTGATCTTTGCGATATAACCATCTAGGGTAGGTCATGGGCTTCTCTGAGCCTCTGTCCCCATCTCTGCATGGGCTCTGTTCATTTTAAGCAACACGTCCTGAGTGTCTGCTACATGCCAAGCGCTATGCAGAGCTCTGTGAGTTCAAACACACATGTGACACACCCCAGGAGGAAAGCTAACAGGTCATCTGAGGCAAAAGAGAGCCATGTGGAAAAAAGAGCCAGGTGCGGCAGCTCACACCTGTAATCCCAGCACTTTGAGAGGCTGAGACGGGAGGATTGCTCGAGCACAGGAATTTGAGACCAGCCTGGGCAACTTGGCAAGATCTCATCCCTATGACAAATCAAAAACTTAGCCAGGCGTGGTGGCACACACCTGGAGTCCCAGCTACTCGGGATGCTGAGGGAGAAAGATGGCCGGAGCCCAAAAGGTTAAGCTACAGTGAACCATGGTCACGCCATTGCCCTCCAACCTGGGTGACAGAATGAAAACCCAACTCAAAAAAAAAAGGTGGTCTTGTGCCCTTATGAAAGTATAAGGCGGTGATTAAGAGCACATGATTCAAGCCCTGGTCCTGCTACTTACACTGTGTCGTCCTGGCAGCTTACTTAACATCTCTGGAGAGTTTAAATGTGTTACATAGACACAATGCACGTTTCTTTGTGCATTCTCTGGCATTCTTATAGTCTCAGGCCTACTATCAAAAGGGGGAGGGGAGACATGGCAGCTTAAGGAGTACCTGGTCCTAAACCAGGGGTTGTGAGGACCAGTTGGAGGCCCAAACTTCACCAGCACATAGTTTATGTATGCACCTAATCCTGACTTGTACACCACATCTCTACAATAAAATGAAGTTAAAAATAAAAAATAAATTTAGCCGGGCTCGGTGGCTCAGCCTGTCATCCCGCGCCTTTGGGAGGCTGAGGTGAGGGGATTGCCTGAGCCCGCGGGTTCGAGACCCGCCTGGGCAGCGAGACCTCATCTCTACAATAAATCAAAAAATAAGCCGGGTGTGGTAGTGCACGCCTGTAATTCCGGCTACTTGGAAGGCTGAGGCAGAAGGATTGTCGGAGCCCAGCAGGTCGAGGCTGTGGTGGCCGGAAGAGGCCACTGCACTCCAGTCTGGGCGACAGAATGAGACTCCAACTCAATAAATAAATAAATTTTAAAAATTTTTCAAAGTTGGCTTGTTTTAATAATAGAACTTAAAAGTCGTGAGAGTGCAAAAGAGAGATACATGAGTACAAATTTTACAACTCCCATCAACGTAAATTTGAAAGTATCAAGAACCTTAAAAAATGTCCATCCATTTCCTTTAGCACAGAAATGATCCAGCGGGTACAGCATAGTCACACGCAGTCTCTCTGGGTGACTTACTTAGCTGTGTGACCTTGGACAAGTTACCCCATCTCTCTGTGTCTGAATTCTTCCTGAATACTGGCAGACACACCTTTACCTCTAGGAAAGAAATTAGAAGAATCTTCGCTGAGGAATTGGAAGAAGAAAGACCCGGAGTTCAGCCAAATGGTGTAGCTAATCCCCAACAGTGAAACTCACAGTTCATGAGCCACACCAGGAGTTATGCCTCTATTCATCTTGTTGCTTCCCCATCTTAGATATGAGCAGGAAATTGGGGATCCCAGTCACCCGAGAACTACCTCTCACAGAAAAGTCACCTAACAAATGGAGGCAGGGTGGCAGAGGCAGCCTGGCAGGGAACTCAGAACATGAAGGAACTGTCATTAGTGTTCTCCGAGAGGGAAGGGATGCTACGACGTCCTGGAAGCCAGCAAAGGATGCCATTTAAAAAAGCATCTGGAGAGCAGAAATGAGCTCTTAGTCGTCAAAACCATGAAGGCGGGACATAGAAAGCCAAGTTGAGGACCTGACCTCAGAAAGTAGAGCACAAAACACAGAGACAGCAGGTAGAAAAGAGGAACTAGGAAAATATGAAGCCTACTATCCCACAAGACCGTTGGATACTAGGTGTTCCAGGAAGACAGAATGTGGGAAACAGAGTGCAAGAAATTCTCACTGAACTAATTTGAGAAATTCCCTAGAACTGAAGAACAGGCGTTTCTAGATTGGAAAAACACAGACCCGTCGCATGCCCAATCCAATATAGAAAAAGACCCTCGCCTCAAGGTACATTAAATTGGAAGCTCTAAACACAGGACAAAGAAATGTCCTCTCCTCTCTTTTAAAATGTGTTTTAAAACAGGATCTCACTCTGTCGCCCAGGCTGGAGTACAGTGGCACAGCCATGACTCACTGTAACTTCGAACTCCTGGGCTCAGGTGATCATACCACCTCAGCCTCCTCTCCTCTTAAAAAATAATAATAACAATATCGTACAACAAATCAGGAATACAAATGGCTTCCGTATTCTCAAGTTGTTTTGGAAGCCACGACACAAAGCAGTGATGTCTTCGACATTCTGAATCTAGAACCGGATACCTAAGCAAAGCGTCATCAAGGGCTAGAGCATTTTCAGCCATGCAGAGTCTCAACAAGTTTGCATGTTCTCTTGGGAAAGTGCTGAAAGAGGCGCTCCACTAGAAAGAGGGAGTTAACCAAGAAAAAGGAAGAGATGGGCTTCAGGAAGCAAAAGAGCCAACCAGGAGAAGGGCGAGGAGCTCCCCAGCGTGATAAAGAAGAGAGACCGCAGGACGGCAGCTGTGTCCCCAGCAGAGAGGGCGGCCAGGCCAGCCTGAAGCAAGTCGGGAGGCTCTGGGAGGGACTTCTCCACGCTGACGAAACTGGCAGAATACCTGATGATGACATCTTGATACGAGATTTAGATGTGCTGTAGGCAGAGTTCCTGATACAATCCGTGATAGGTGATTTGCAAACTAACAGAGAGTAAGGGACAGAGAAAGTCAGAGACACAGAAACAGAGGGAGTGGGGGATTATTCGCATCAGGAAAAACAAAAAGTTGTTCAATAAACAAAAAACATGCATAATGTTCTGCACACTTCAGGTCTAGCTAGTCTTCACAGGTATGATCATCTAATAGCAATAATGATCTAAGCAAAATAGCAAAATAACTAGACTTTGAGGAGGGGTAGAGAGAAAGAGAGAGAGAGAGAGAGAGAGAGAGTGTGTGTGTGTGTGTGTGTGTGTGTGTGTGTGTGTGTGTGTGTGTGTTCAGGCACAGAAAAGAGAAACTTAAGCTTTCATGGTGAATGGTGGGAAGTTAATAATGGCCACACTGAAAGACCAATTACCATTCTGAAACGCATGTGTGGTGTTTAGAGGTAGTAAAGCAAATAGCAAAATAGTCAGTCTACGAGTTGAAGTAGACACCCTTGGGAGAGAAGAACTGGAATTGGGGTCTGGGAGTGTTGGTTTTCATAACAAGTCTTGTAAAACTAATTGATTCTAAACTATGCACATGTGTCATATTAATTTTTTATTGACATTTTTCAGAGTAGGGAGGAAAGGAGCGGAAAGGGAAGAAAAGAACAACGGCTGGGCAAAGCGGCTCACACCTGTAATCCCAAGCACTTTGAGAGGCTGAGGCAGGAGGATCACCGGAGACCAGGAGACCAGGCTGGGCCAAACGACCCAGTGATACCTCGCCTCTACAAAAGATAATAATAATGGAATCAATTTTTTAACAACTAGAAAGAAGAAAAAAGCCTGGAGGGACGTTCTTCTCAATAGCGGTTATCTCAAGGTGAATAGATGACTGGTATTTTTCTTTTTTTTCTTCCAAGTGGGGCCCGAGTCTTGACAGTCAGCACCTCTTCCTTTTGGTTTCCTCAGAAACTCGAGGCCAGCAAAGACCGCCTGGCAGCCTGTCCCTGCCAATGCCACGCCAAGCCCTCCAAGACCCTTCTGGGGACTGAAAGGAGACAGGACGTCCCAGAGCATCTGAGGAAACCAGTGCTGCCCGCGAGTGCCCACACTGGCCCTGGACCGGCCTCCGCCCCCAGGGGCCAGAAGAAAGGGGTCCTGGGCAAACCCCAGCACAGAGCATCTGAACAAGGCACGAGGGTCCCCACTTCAAAGCCTCACGCTAATGCCTCCCGACAAGCGTGGCCAAGCCTTGGGGTGTTCCCTCGCCGGCTGACAGCGTCTGTTCCTAGACAAAGCCGACGAGAGCAAGGCAGTGTGAGGCCAGGGGCACGCTGAGACCAGGCGTTGGCCTGGTGGGGAGAATGTGATTTCACACCCAGGCCCGCAGCCAAGCATTCATGCCCATCCAGGGCAGGGGCCACTTCGGGCTGGCTGGTCACGGGGTGTCTTCTGCAAACACCCTCGCCCCCTCCTCTTCCCGCCCTGGTGGCTCTTGGGTCCCAGCGGCAACCTCACCCCTAGGCCCATCCACCAGGTCTCAAGCCATCTCTGTCCCAAAGCGAGGCTGGAGCGGGGAATGGAAAGCAGGCAGGCTTTGAGCCAGGCGTCATCCCGCCCGGTCACTTTTTCTGAACTATTAGGGGAGTTATTTAATCCCCGACCCTCGGTCTCCCTCATCTGTGAAGTGGTCGAGGGATCTTTACTGCAGGATTGTCGTGCACCTCATAAATAATGCAAGAATGCAGACGAGCGTGCAGCAGCGTCGCTATGGCCGTTACCTGTCACGGCCTAACCATCCATCCCAAAGGAATGGCTGAAACAGCAGCCGTTGTATCTGCTCCTGGCTGGCAAGTTGAACGAGGCTGGACCAAGCATGTCGTCTGCTCCGTGTAGCACCCGGGAGGCCCCCTCGGAGGCCCCAACTGCTCCCTGGCTGAGCTGGAAGGGCTGGGACGGCCTCACCTGCATGGCAGGCCGGCCGTCGATGACTCAGGAGGGTTGTCAGCGGGGCCTTCGGTTCTCTGACAAGGGGGACTCTCACGTACAGGCTGGGTTCCAAGAAGAATCTTCCAAGGCGCCAAAGAAGAAGCTGCAGATCTCTTAAGGACAGGGACTGGGCCTGCAAGTCATACGATGCCACCTTCACACATTCTATTGGCCCAAAGGTAGCCGAGATCCAAGGGGAGGAAAGACAGACCCAATCTTTCGAAGAGTAGAGCAGCAAAGAATTTCCAGCCATCTTTAATCCACCACAGTAGGTCTCAGCATCCTTATCCCTGCCCCTTCTTGGCCAGGATCCATGGGGTAGTTAAGCTGTAAGTATAATACGGCTTATATCAACATCATTTGTTCATGCAGTCATTCAACAGCTAATATTTGTCAAGTGCTTACCCTGTGCTTGGAACTAGGGAAGCCATCACTAGAGCGAAAACAAAACCAAAACAAAAAACCAGAAGTGAAGCTCCACAAGAGGTTCGATCCTTCCTGGGAAGTCAGAGCTCGGAACCCATCCATTGTGGTCAAATGAGACGCAAACTGTACAGGGCAAGAGGGAGGAGGAACAGCTCCGTACTGGGGTCAGGGAGGACTCCACAGTCAAGGCCCTCTGAGTCCACAGGAGGCCAAGGAGCTGCCCGGCAGAGAGGGACAGGACAGAAACCAAAAGAGGACCGGTGAGAACAGAGCATGGCCAGATGGCACCAGGCTGGAGATGCCTGCACCACCGGAAGCCAGGAAAGAGCCGAGGTGCCCACTGATGGGGCTGAGACCAGCAGGTGACACGATGAGATAAGAATTTCACCAAGCCCACTCTGGCAGAGGCAAGGGAGGATGGCTGACGGCAGGGCACTGGGCTGAGAGGATGCCCAGCGATCTAAGAGAGGGAGAGTGGGGTTGGAGCCAGGTGAGGGCAGTGAGGATGGGGAGAAGGGAATGGTGGGCCTGGAAGGACGTAGCAGCACCAGGGCCGGCATCAGGCACGGGCTGGCGCAGGACCGATGTGGGCGGAGGCGGGAGGGGGGTGCCAAGGATGATGGACGGTTTCTGGTTTGGAGCTGGAGGGAGGTGGCGTCTTGTGCTGAGGTGCACGACACAAACAGGTGAGCAGCACGGGACGAGGGAGAAGGCTGAGGGCCCGAAGGACTTGAGGGGGAGCTGCCCTTTGGGCTCTGAATCAGTCTGTCGGGAGTCTCGAGACAGTCTGGACTGGAGATACCAAGTTAGTGCTGGGACCACGAAGGCTCGCCTCCCTCGTGCTGTGGTCCACGCAGGTTGGGTGAGACCCGAGACAGGCACCTCGGAAGGGCGCTGATTCTATTTCTTAGGACATGATGGCCCAGAGACTCGCGTCCAGGCGTCCCCATCTGCACCACGGCCTGGTGCACGTGCAAAGGTCTCTGCACCTGCCTGGCCGACCCAAGCTGAGTTTTGGCTGGAAGGCCGAGGGGTCCCCGGGCTGAGGGGCAGACTGGGAGGGCTGGCTGGCCAGCAGACCTCAACCTTGACCACAAGCAAGAACTGCAGACAGCCAGCCTCTGGAATGTGGCAGTTCCTACCGTGTGGGACTTTTTCCTTACTCTGCCACAGTGCACATTCCAGGAGATAGTGTCCAGTTAGCTGCATAGAGTCAAGGGTCCGCCCTGCAGCTGTTTCCTTGTGCCCACCGGGGCAGGGAGGAGATAGGCATTCCCCAAACGAAACTGGGGCGCTTCCATCAGAAAAGGGACGCTGGGAAGACAAAGAGCAAGAAACGTCCGCTGTCTTTCTTCTCCAACTTGCTGGGGTAAGGTTTTCTTTGTGTTTGTTCGGTTTTTTGCGTTAGGATTTAACAACACGCATTAAGGTGCCTTCACTGATGTGTACATTTTCTTTTTTTTTTTTTGTAGAATGACACTCGTGGGGCCAGCACACAAATCAAGACGCAGGTCAGCCCGTCCCTGAAGCCTCTCCATCAGGAAACTTCGGAGTCTGGAGGCCACCCGAGGGGCCCCCTCTTCCTCCCTCCACCCATGCTCCGGTGCATTTGTTCTTGAACGTCACACGAGCCGGCAGTGTAGACACGTACCTGGCTACGTCGGCTCAACATTGTGCCAGTGAGAGTCCCTCCTGCCACGTGTCGCGATAGTGTGGTCTTTTTGACTCTTATGTAGTGTTTTGTGGTGTGAATATACCGCCCTTTATTATCCCGTTCCTCTGGCCATGGCTGTTTGGGGTGTGGGCTCCGTGTGTCGGGTCGTGGGCTCCATATACAGTCTCCCCAGGCAGACTGACTGGGGAGAAAGACCCTCGCTGGGGCTGAGCAAGGAGCCAGCTTTTTCGTTCTCGCCAGCGTCACATTCCTTCCGTGTCCTGGAGCCACCCCCCTGGCCCAGCATCCCCCAGGCGTGCTGCTACATGAGGATGGCGAATCCAACCTTGTCCTGGACTCCCTGCCCAGTGCTCCCGGTGCCTCTCCCCATGGCCCCCTATAGAAAGCTCCGCCCTTGCTCACCCAGCGGGTAAGTCAGGGTCTCCTAGGGGCACAGGGATAAAGTTAACTCCCTGAGAGCAGGAACTGTCTGTAGCCGCACGGGACTGTCACATAGATGGGACTCCAGAAACTTGTGTGGAACGAACAGAATTAAGTTGACACAGAGATGCCGCCCCAGGCAGGAGGCCTGGGAGAAGGCTGTGACTCCCAAGCTCCAGAGCCCCGGATCCGCCTGGGCCCGAGGCCAGGTTCCGGTCTGGCAAGGACAGGGATGGACGCTGCGCCTCTTTTTGCTCCAGTCGGCAGAAGACCGTGTCTCTGTTCCCCGGGGCCGGGATCTCGCAAGCTGGACTGCTTCTGGGTGCCGAGCGTGTGGAAGGGAAGCCGAGGAACTATCTCTCCAGGCCTCCTCCTGTCAGCTTCTCCTCCACAGTGAGAACTCCGTGGGTGGCTTCGCTCTCCCAGGAGAGCCCAGAGTCACACACCCTCCCCACCCACCCGCTCCAGTTGAAACTGTTGCAGATGTCCGGCTGCTGCTGGAACTTCAGGCATGGGGGGTCTAGGGGCTGTGAAGACCCAGCTCACGGGGACAGTGAGGTGGATGGGGGGTGGGGGTGGCGGGGCAGGAAACCCAACTCAGCACCGCTCCTAACCAGTGGCAGCGTGGAGGGCTGGTGGGAGTTGGGTGGGTGGGTGGAAGGATTTGGATTTGAAACCCACTGAACTCTGTTATGAAACCCAACTCTGCTGTGCGTTTGCTGTGTGACTTGGGTAAGTCACTTTACTTCTCTGAACCTCGTTTTCTGATTGGAAAATGGGACTGCTCTTCAAAAGGCGATGAGGAAGATTAAATCAGAGAATGAAAACGCTGGCACAGAAACGGGGCTGCTCCTTCTCCACTTGCCCTCCTGGCTTTGGAGCTCTGACCATTGGAAGGGGCGGGGCGAAGGTGTGTGTGACACCCAGGAACTCAAGCAGCCTCAAGTTGCTCGGTGACCAAGACCAGTGCGCAGGGTGCTGAGGGTTTGCTGAGAGGGCCCTCTTGTCCTCTGGTGTCTATTAACATCTGACGTCCAGCATCAGCTTGGAGTATTGCTTGTTGAGAAAGCCCCGGTCCTCAAACCAAAGGCTTGGGAAAGTATTAAAAAAGAGGGGGATGGGAAAGTGTTAAAAAAAAAAAAAAAAGAGGGGGAGGGTGGGAAGAAAACCAAACTTGTTTCTTTGGACTAGAGCAGGGATTACAAACCAAAAAAATGACGGTGTGAACTGAATGAACAGAGAAACCGAGCATATGAGTGGATTGACGAACAGCAGAAATAATGACAGCTAAGACATAAGACACTCTTACGAGTGCACGTCCCACTAAAGCCTCACAAAAAGTTACGTGAAGTGGGTACTGTATTTTATCCTCGTTGGAGAGTTGAAGAAATTGAGAACCAGAGAGGTAAAGGGACCCGACCAAGGGCAGCCAGCCGGTGCTGGGGCCGGGACGGCAAACCTGCTGCTGGCTCCTGAAACCTGGCCCTTTCCGCCCCTTGGGGAGGTGACCTGGACAGATGGATAGATGGGTCTGTGGATGAGTAAGTGGATAGATGGATGGTGAGTGGATGGATGGATGAATGGATGAGTGGATAGGTGGGTTGGTGGGCGGGTAGATGGGGGGGTGAATGCAGAGGTGGGTGGGTAAGTAGGCGGGTCGGGGGGTGGATGGTGGGTGAATGGATGAGTCGGTAGATGGATCGGTGGGTGGGTAGGTGGAAAGATGGATGCCTTAGTAGTTGGGTCGGGGGTGGATGGACGGATGGATGATGATTAGTTGGACAGGTGGGTGCGTGGTGGGTGGGTGGGTGGGTAGATAGCTGGATGAGTACAGAAGGAAAAAAACCAATGAGTATTTCATGGGCAAGCATGGATGATACCTGGTTCCAGGGTATCTGCCAGGAGGGCAGGAGTCAGGAGTTTAACATGACGGTAGCAAGTGCCTGAAAACCAGTGCTCACCCCTACCACCACCCTTCAGGCCTCATGCTGCTGCCTGAAATCCCCATAATCCCCAGTTAGCTCCTTAGGGGTGAACGTGGTCCTCAGCAGCCCACCTTGAAACCTAGAGCCCGTGGGAGTGACCCCCAGCAGTCTGGGCCTATGAGACTCGTGCATCAGAGGTGTCCCCTCGGGTCTCGGGGGGGAGCAGGGCTAAGCGGAGCTGAGGGCAGCACCTCGAGCTGGGAGGATGCGGCGGTGCCCCTTCCGTCCCGGGAAGGTCGTCTTCGCTAGGCCGGCCCGCCTCCCAAGCGGCGGGGTCCCCACGCTCCCGGCTCCTGGTGAAGCATGAAAAATGGAAAGCAGGCAGCCTTGAGGCAAGCCAGCCGGGTGGCAGCCCCACCCTCGGCTCGCAGCTCTTCCACTGCCAGAAGCCGGGGTGTCACACTGCGTTATCACACCAGGCGGCACAGGGAAGCTCACGGCACCCAACAGCCTCCTCCTCTCCCTCCCTCGTGGGAAAACCTTCCAGGCCAACTCCGACGGGACTGTGGCTTCCAGCTCTCTCTGAGGAGCACCGTTGAGTCCCTGGGCCTCAGTTTCCCCCTCTGTCAAATCAGGAATGTAACCTGCCCCATCTACCTCTCAGGAGTAATGGGTACTTGTTTCCAAGTGGAGAATAAAATTCTCATTTATTTTATTTATTTATTTAGTGTGAGTTGGAGTCTCCCTCCGTTGCCCAGACCGGAGGGCAGCGGCCGCTCCCGGCCCCCGCAGCCTCGACCCGCCGGGCTCCGGCGATCCTTCCGCCTCGGCCTTCCGAGGAGCCGAACTACAGGCGTGTGCGACCACACCCGGCTGATTTTTTGATTTATTGTAGAGATGAGGTCTCGGGTCTCGAACCGCGGGCTCAGGCCATCCACTCACCTCAGCCTCCCAAGGCGCGGGATGCCAGGCGGAGCCGCCGAGCCCGGCTAAAAATCACACCTGTTCTGTGCTTACCATTGTTCTCATCATTCTACACATAAAAGAAGTTTCATTTTCACAAACCCCTGCGAAGTCAACCATAGTATCACTCTCCCATTGTGTAAAGAATCCACAGGGTCACAAAAAGACAAGAGCATCCCCTTCAGGGTGGTCTTTCCCAGAGTGGAGGGCCTAGTGCCTGGTGAGGTCAACGCCAGCCTGCCACAGACCAGTGAGGCACCCCTTTCTGCTCAGCCCAACCCCCCTCACCTGCAGGATCTCCCCTCTTGCCAATCCTTGGCTTCCTCCGACCGGCAAGGAGAGGACAGTCTTCCTGCCCCAGCAGACTGGCCACGCTCCTCTAAGTCTTTCCACGGGGCCTGCCGAGCACCCTTTATCCACACTCCTTCCTGGGCCTTTTCTCTGTGCCTTCCTTGGCTTCTCCTGGACCCCTGACAATTCTATGAGCATCCCCCTTCACTTCCTGCTCCACCACAGTCCTGCCCAGTGGATTCTGCCTGGCTCCCAGCACCAGAGTAAGGGTCGGCATGCTCCCATCCCCTCTACTCCTCTTTTTTTGGTTGTTTGAGTTGGGTCTCACTCTGTCGGCCCAGGCCGGAGTGCCATGGCATGCTTCCGGCCACCACAGCCTCGACCCGCTAGACTCCGGTGATCCTTCTGCCTCAGCCTTCCAAGTAGTGGGAATGACAGGCACACGTTACCACACCCGGCTAGTTTTTGATTTATTGTAGAAATGAGGTCTCGTCAAGTTGCCAGGCGGGTCTCGAACCCGCGGGCTCAGGCAATGCACTTGGCTCAGCCTCCCAAAGTGTTGGGATTACAGACTGAGCCACCAAGCCCGGCCCCCTCTCCTCCTCTTGAAAGCCCAAGCCACCTGTCTTGGCCATCCCCACTCCTGGACCCCAGGTCTGCAGGAGCCAGCCTCTGGTTCCATGTTGTAAACATTTCGATTCTTGTCCTCAGGACTTCAGCTCCCATCCTGGTGGGGCTGTGAGCCCTCAAGACTCACTTTTATAGCAGCCAAGACTTTACAGTAGTGAATCCAGAAAATCCAGTCCACGCTGACATCAACAGATAAGGACATGGGTTGATTCCAAAATCTTGAAAAATCAAGAGGGTAGTTTGGATTCAGATGTAGCTTGATCCAGGACTCCAACTCAGTCTCTTTCGACCTCTGTGGGAGCCCAATGTTCAGTCTCCCAGGGTCACAGAGTTTTGTCCAGGAGAGAGAGACAATCTCCTTAAAGTCTCCAACAAAAGCTTGAGCTCCCATGGGGGTTGGGAAGGGTTGGGGAGGGTGTCATGTGCTGATTGTCTTGGCCAAGGTCGCATGCCTGTCCTTGAACATGGAGGGTAGGCGCGATATGGAATCCACCTCATCGGAGGGGCGGGTCCTCAAAGGAATGCCAAAGGACCGATGCCACAGAAAGAGACATGGAACGCGACAGACGTCCATCACACATTCCCATGCTTTCCCCCATCCGAGTGGGTCTGACCTCACGTGGCATTTTGTGCAGACTGGAATCCTGAATTTCCCTCTCTAGCCACAGCCTTGGAAACCTTAGAATACGAGAGCAGAAAGGGCTCCTACTGTCAAATGACCTCCCCCGGCCACCTCACCAACATGCCGCCCCCCGCCCCACTCGCCCACCGTGGCCTCACCCTACCGCAGTGTCTCCCGGCTGGGCCCTGCCCCAAATTCCTGACATGCAACATTGTGAGAGATAATAAAACAGTGTTTGTCTTAAGCCGCGAAGTTTGGAGGTAATTTGTTATGCAGCCACAGATCGCTGGAACCATATCCAAAAGAAATCCGTGCACATGTGCACCGAGAGGTATGTGCAAGTGTTTACTGTATCATTGTTTGCAAAAGCAAAAAATTGGAAACAACCTAAACCTCCATCAACAGAAAAAACAGATTTTTAAGATCATGATATATTCATACAATGGAACACATTTCAGCAGTGAGAAGGAATACGTTGGAGCTCCGTGTGTCAACACGGGTGATCTCAAAACAATGTTGGGCCAAAAAGCAAGTGGCAGAAGGATACGTGCAGCTTGAGAGCGTTGGTATAATGCTTTAAATTATGTAAAAACCACAATATTTTGTTTATGGATACTTATCTATACAGCAAAAATACAGCCACATGCATGGGAATGGAGACCAACAAATTCATGATGACAGTTGCTTGCTGGGGGAAGCAGGAGGGAGAGGTAGGAGGGACCCACTGGGGCGTCGATGATACCTGTTGCTTTATTTCTCCTAGAAAGTCTGAAATAACTAGGAAAATCGGTTCAGCCCTGGCAAAGCTAAAAATGTGGGTCCTGCGGGGGGGTCCTTCAAAGCCAAAATAGCTTAAAAGATCTGTGCCCCTACATTCCACCCCTGGACTGGGCTGGGCACTGAGCCTTTCGTTAGCAGACGGCAGAAATGGCTGGGGAGGCTCTGAGAAGGGTGCCCCAGCTTTGAGGACTGTGGAATTCAGGAAGTTCCCACGAATCTTTAATTCCCATCCATTTCTCCGATATGGGGGGGCCTGGCCCTGGGACACAGGAATGAATGAAAGAACTTCCCTGCTCACAATTGCTCACAGCAATAGCAGGAAGGAGGAATGGGGTGGGGGTGGCAGACAAACCCCCAGGCGCTCACTCCTGCAGGCTGTGGACAGGAGAACAGAATCGCTGGGCCCAGAAAGAAGAGCACCTGGGAAGAGCCATAAAGGGCTCACAGGATTATAGAGGGCAACACCCAGAGGGTGCCTCATGGGGGTGTCTCTTGGGACACCTGCTTCCTTAAGGAGGGGAGGACAGGGAGCTAGCCAGCCAGTGAGGGGAACTGGGCCAGAACTGGGGTGAGCCTTGGAGGGGAGCATCTGCCAGGGAGCTTCAGTTCAATTCTGCCCACTCCTGGGTGGGTGGGAGGGCCCAGGGGTCTCCCCAGGTACAGGCGGAGGATGCAGCCCTGCTTTGCAGTAAGTAGACTGGTCAGCCCACAAAGAGCCCTGCTCACAGCCGGACACAGGAATACCAGGTGCCCAGCCTCCTGCTTGAGCCTCAACTGACAGGTGAAAGCAGGGAGGGAGAGGCTCACACCCCTAACAGGGGCACACAACCCGGAGCTGGGTCTACCCCTCAGAGGCCACCAAATGACCATTGTGTCATGGCCTGGAGGTCTGGAAGGGTCTTCAGGGTCACCCAGACATCTTCCCTCGCCCTGCTGCAGTCATGGGTTAGGGTTGGGGGTCTCCACACCCCAGCCTGAGCACAGGAGCCTTTAGGGTCTGTCTGAGGGTAGCAGGAGAGGAGAGGCCATGGAGGCTGCAATGGCTCACTCATGGCCGCCATCTTGGATTTATGGTTGGATGGATTCACAGCCTTTCCCAGGTTAGGCCTCATCACTTCTCACCCCTACCTTCAATCACACACTCACACACATTCACTCACACACATTCACACATACACATTCACTCTCTCACACACACACATGCGCTCACACTCACACCCACACACACTGTACCTCCAGGGCAGAGACCTAAGTTCATCATGATTCTTGGTCAAGCACACATAGATTCTTTCTTGCTCTGTTTTATTTATTTTCTTCCCCCTTTTGTCCCATCCCCCTCTGGACCCCCACAGGCACTGACTCAATATATTTGATCTACAGCCTTGAATATGCCTGACACATTATCAAATGTGTAGTGGTGACATGTTTTGTGCATTTACGTATTGTCGACACTAATGGTACAAGGCAGTGGTTCTCAACGTGGGGTGGGGAACCCCTGAAGGGGCCCACAAGGTCAAAACTATTTTCATAATTTGCCTTTTCTTCTTGTTCTCTTTTGAGTTTACATTGGAGTTTTCCAGAGGCCGACACGACATCTTATGTATCACAACAGACTGGAGGCAAAAGCAGATACGAAAATCCAGCTGTCTTCTCCTAAGCCAGATATTTTTAAGGTTTGCAAAAATGTTAAAGAATGCTACTTCTCACTATCTATATTTTTTATTTTGGAAAATATAACTGTTTTCATAAAACATGCTATGCACGTTAACACAGAGATTTTTCTTTTCACCTAATTAATACACTGCTTTGACTTTCCGTTTTAACTGTTGATGTGATACAGACAGCTATCACCCACATAAACAAAAGCTCTTTGAGGTCTTCAATAATTTTGAAGAGTTAGAAAGGGGCCCTGGGACTGAAGTTTGAGAATGGCTGGTACAACGTGATCACTCTCCTGTTCCCACGATACTTCTGGATACCGTCTGTGTGCCTACGGAAGGCTCATTCATTGCTTCTAAGGCTACTTCCATGTCCAGGGTGGGCCACCACTCCCCAGGAGTGCACCCCTGGGCAGCCTGTGACTTCCAGGCACCATGAACGGCCTCATTCTTGCCCCCGTTTGAATAATTTTTTCTAGGATAAATACACAGGAATGGAATTCCGGAGCCAAACAATGCATGCAAACTTAATCAAAATAAAGAATATTTCCCAGGCTGCCAGTACCTGTTCACACTCCTACACCTGTCTCCACTCCTACAGAGGGCTCCTCTCCGCACACACCTGTCAGCACCTGTTTTCCATTATCCGCCCTTCTAATTTGCCATTCTGATGGGTACAAAGTGGTAACTCCTGGTTTTGATTTGCATTTCCCTGATTACTGGTGAGCTAAAACCTCTCTTCACGTATGTTGTCGGTCATTTGGGATTCGTCTTCTGAGAATTGCCTATTCACACCCATCATCCGTTTTTCTGTTGGGTTTTCTGTCTCTGTCTTGTTGATTTGGAGTTCGTTGAATAGCCTTAATCAGCGCTGCTCCAAGTGGGGACTAGCCGCCGATCTAAGAACAGTTCGTCAAATCAAAGTACTGCTTCTTCAATCAACAAATTCTTGCTACAAAAACCAAATCCCTCTGAACAACTCTCAAGAGTATGGTTAGCGATTGTAGTTGATTGACACTCTGATGCAAGTGTCTTATCTCCTTTAGACTAGCAATTTGAATGACATGTGTCTAAATATTAATTCCTTATTGATTTTTCTAATCTGCCATTTTTCTTTGTGCCTTCGATGTCCTTTGTTGCATAGAAATCTTCAGTTTTTATATTGTTGAGTTTTGGTTGTTTTTATTTTGTTTTTGCCATGGTTTGTGCTTTTCAGATCTTGGGGTTGTTTTTTTTTGTTTGTTTGTTTTTTTTACTTAAAATTTGTTTAATTGACGTGATAATGGTACATATCAAGGGAGTACATAGTAGTGCTTTAATGCACATAATATACAGAGATCAGATCAGGATAACTAGCATAACCATCTCAAACATTTATAATTTCTTTGCATCAGGAACATTCAATATATTCCTACTAGCTATTTGAAACTAGAAAGATATTCTTATTAACTCTAGTTAACAAGAACATTCAATATCTACCTTCTAGCTATTTTGAAACTGGAAATATTTTTAATTAACTGTGGTCATCTTACAGTGATACAGAACACTGGAACTTATTCCTTCTATCTAGCTGTAATTTTGTATCCTTTAACACAGTGGTCCTGAACTTCTTGGCATCAGGGACCATTTCATGGAAGACAATTTTTCCATGGGGGGGAGGCGGGAGGATCATCAGACACTAGATTCTCATAAGGAGCACACAACCTAGACCTTCCCCAAGCGCATTTCACAACAGGGTTTGAGCTCCTACGAGAATCTAACGCCACCGCTGATCTGACAGAAAGCAGAGCTCTGCTCACCCACCGCTCATCTCCTGCTATACCTCCGGGGTTATCAACAGGCCACAACCAGTATGGTCCACAGACAGGGGTTTGGGGACTCCTGCTTTAAAAAATCTCTCCCTAGCTTTCCCAGCTTCTTGTATCTTCTGTTCTACTTTTTATTTCTATGAGATCGAGATTTTTTTTTTAGCTTCCATATATGCGTGAGAACATGCAGTGTCATGGATGGATCCAGAGGACATTATGTTAAGCGAAATCAGCCAGGAGCAGAAAGACAGACCTTGTTTTTAAAAGTCTTTGTCATCTGAACACAAACTGATTATGAGATAATAATATTGAGCAACAATTATTAATTTTTCTGGGTGTGTAATGATAATACGGTTATGAGATTTTTTAAGTCCTTGTCTGTCAGAGATGAATAATTAAGTACATAAGTGTATAAATAACATGGTGTCTAGGTTTGTTTAAAAATACTATAGCGGCCGGGCTCGGTGGCTCAGCCTGTCATCCCAGCGCTTTGGGAGGCCGAGGTGAGTGCATTGCCTGAGCCCGCGGGTTCGAGACCCGCCTGGGCAACTTGGCGAGACCTCATCTCTACAATAAATCAAAAAAAATCAGCCGGGCGTGGTAGTGCACGCCTGTAATGCCGGCTACTCGGAAGGCGGAGGCGGAAGGATCGCCGGAGCCCAGCAGGTCGAGGCTGCGGGGGCCGGGAGTGGCCACTGCACTCCAGTCTGGGCGACAGAGTGAGACTCCAACTCAAAAAAAAAAAAAAAAAACAAATAAAAATACTATAGCAAAACAAAGTGAGAAGATCAATAAAGCAAGGCTGTGTCAGGGAGTGTAGGACTACAGCTATTTACCTGCCCAGTGGAAGATTGGCGAAATAGTCATGACTGTCGAGAATAGTGTGAAGAGCGCAGGAGGGTTCACTAGCCTGCTCTTGTTATATTTTGTGTATATATGAAAATTAAAAAACATAAAATAGCCTTTCCCTGTGTTAGATCACAAAATAAAGTTATTGTGTGCTTCTGACTGTTGACCTTGTGATTTAACCATTCTCATTTAGATATTCAGCTCATCTGGAGTCTACCTTTGTGAACGGTTTAGGGTAGGGATGCAATTTTATCTTTCTTCACGTGGTGAGTCAGTCGTTCCAATACGGCCTACCAAAGTCCATTATGTCCCCATTGCCCTGTGTGGCTATCCCTGCCACTCTGCCCGGTCCCCACACCATCCCTGCCACTCTGTCTGGTCCCCACACCATCCCTGCCACTCTGTCTGGTCCCCTTATCTTCAGAGGACTCTTTCTACGCTCACTGTTCTGTCCTATGATCTTGAGGTGTGGGTTCCTGCTCCTGCATCTCCTTTTATCATGGTAGCTTACAATGTACTTATTATCTGAGTGAGCAAGAGTTAGGATTGCATGAGTTAGAATATTGGTTGGGCTGGGTTTTTTTTGTCATTGTTGTTGTTTAATTGGAGTCTCACTCTGTCGCCCAGACTGGAGTGCAGCAGCACGCTCCCAGCCACCGCAGCCTTGACCTGCTGGGCTCTGGCGATCCTTCCGCCTCAGCCTTCCAAGTAGCTGGAACTACAGGCACACACTACCACACCCAGCTAATTTTTTGATTTATTGTAGAGACGAGGTCTCGCCAAGTTGCCCAGGTGGGTCTCGAACCCGAGGGCTCAGGATATCCACTCGCCACGGCCTCCCAAAGTGCTGGGATGACAGGGTGAGCCCTCGAGCCCGGCCAGTTTGACTGTTTTAACAGAGATCAAAGAGTAGAAACTTTATCAAGATGAAAGGTTTATTTCTTTTTTTGGGTAATCGAGCTGTTGGAAAGTGCAGTCTGAGACAGAGGCTACACTGCATATGGTCACCTAAATTTCCAGATTCCATCCATTTTTGTCCTCCTCTTTCCCTTGGACATGATCTTCATGGGGAAGGTTGGCTGAATGTTCTAGTACGTGGGAAGGACAGAGCTGCCCATCAGCTGTTCACACTTCTGCTCACGTTCCGTTGGCCTGAACTTGGAAACCGACCATAACTAGCTGCAAGGGATGCTGGGCAACATGGTGGCAGACTGGGCAGCCACGTGTTTGGCTACAACTGAGAGGTTCTACACTAAAATTAAAAAATGAAGAGAGGATATAGTGGAACAAAAAAGCAGTGTCTGTCACACATACCCGCTTTTGTTGTTCTTTCCATTCTTCCATATAAGCTTCAGAATGAGTATGTTGGTATCTGTGAGAAATCCAGCCAGATTTTTTTTATTAGGATTGCTTTTAATGTATAGATTCCCTAGAGGTCATTAATGTCTTTTTTAGGTTAACTTATTTCATTTATACATATAGAACATCTGTTGTTTTCTTTTTAATCTTTTTGAAGTTCCTTCAGTAGAGAGTTTGCTTTCTCCAAGAAGGTTATGTTCATTTTTTGTTAGGTTAATTCTTAGACAGTCTATAATTTTTATGATGTTATGTACGATATCTTATTTTCTGTTATATGTTCTGGCAAGTATGGCTGTTACAGAACGGGAAACAGCAAACTATGGCCCACAGGTCAAATTCAGCCCATGGCCTGTTTTTCAGTGACCCATGAGCTAAACATTGTTTTTATACTTTAAAGGAGTTGATTTTTAAAAGAAGAAAAAATATAAATAATATGGTGCAGAAACTTTTGTGGCAAAGCCCAAAATTGTTACCCTTTGCCCATTTAATGAAAACCTGCCAACCCAAGTATAAAAGAATACTATTAATAATTTTAAGTTGATCTTTTATCTTGTAACCTTGATGAGTTTTCGTACTAGTTCTAGTAATTTTCCTATTGATTTATTTGGGCTTTCCAGGCAGTGTATCTTATCTTCCACAAATGAGTCTTTTACCTTTAATCTCTATACATCTTGATGTCTTTCCCTTGTTCTATAGCTTTGGCCAGAGCTTAAAAAAATAGTGATAGTGTAAATATAATGTCCTTGTTCTAAATCTTTTGGTGTTGTTGTTAGAGACAGGATCTCATTATGTTGCCCAGGCTGGTCTCAAACTCCTGGCCCCAAGTGATCCTCCTGCCCTGGCCTCCCAAAGTGCTGACCCTGTAGGCATGAGCCACCACAGCCACTCTGTCTAAATTTCAATGAACCTCAAATTTCTCCTTTAATTATGATTCTTCTGTAGGTTTTCGATATATAACCTTTATCAAATTTAAAAAATTCCCTTCTGTTCTTGTGTTTCTAAGAGATTTTTAATCATAAATAGGTATTAGAATTTCTCAAGTGCTTTTGAAATAATCATATGATTTTGTCCTTTGAATTCATGGATAGATTTTCTGATGTTAAGCTATCCTTGCATTCCTAGGACAAACTCCATGTTTAATATGCTATAAGTGAAACCTCTACAAGACCTATCCTTACTAGGTCTCAGAATCGAGATTATACCAACTAGATGTATTAAATGAAACGGCACCTTTTCTGCTTTGTCTAATTCTGGAATAAATTTTGTAAGAGAGCAATTATGTACTCATTGAAAGTTTGATAAAACTTACCCATAAGACTGTCTGGGCCTAGAGGTTATTGGCTAGAAGACCTGTGATTATCATTTCATTTTTTGGTAATAACTATTGGCCTATTCAAGTTTTCTATTCCTTCTTGAGCTTATTCTCCATTTTTAATTTTCCAAGAATTCATCCAGTTTGTTGAGGTTTATCAATTTGCTATCATGTGATCACTCAAGCTATTATTATATCCTGATGATACCATTTCTTTGTATTTTCATTATCATCCAACCTATTGATGCATTTTTTTCTTGATCAATGTGCAGTGGTGCCAAAATATATATACACATTTTAAGAGATATTATCTATGTATTACTTTTCAAAGTTGGATTGAATTGCTGTAGCAATGTGTAGTATGATGTTTGCTCAAAAGACAGCATTAATCAAATGAATGCTAGCGTCACCATGTGACCAGCAGGACAGTAAAAAAAAAAAAAAAATGGCAGAAGCACAGTTGTTCGTGGAGCCCAAGACCATTTCAAAGTGGTATTTGAAATTTGAGAAGGTTGTGGAAGTACAAAGACAATGGAGGCATGAGTAGGCAACAGACCCTCCAACATGCTAACAATGGCACCCATTTGTGCTAAGTTTGAGACGCATGGGACTGTGTGCGATGGGAGGACCCGGGAGGCCTCACAGAGACAATTCCTGCGGTAGTTTGCTGTAATCAGAAGTGTCTGGACACTGATGATAACCACTTTGAGCACCTCTTCTCATTGCAGAAGTTAAATGTGACTGCGTTCATCTTTTATTATCAGTCTATATTATTACAACTTTAATAGTTTTTTCCTTTCTTAAGACAAGTATATACTTTTTGGCACCCTCTGTATTAACATATTCAAAGAAGCAGCTTATGGTTTCCAGCAGTCTATATTTTTTGCTATCGTTTTGCTAATTCCTTGATTTCCTTATTTTATTATTTTTTCCTTCTTTTTTAATTTTGTTTTTCTTTCTTGTTTTTTCCCAACCTGAGCCGAAATGTTTAGCTCATTTGTTTCACTATTCGTGTTTCTCAACAAATGTATCTAAAGCTATATATTTTCCTATGAGTACTGTTTTCAGCTGTGTCTCAAAATTTGGGCATACAGCACTTTTATGGTCCCTTAATTCTGAGTCTCTTATAATTGTCCCTGGTGGTTTCCTCTTTGATCCGGGTGCAATTCACTAGTATGTTATAGTTTCCGGACAGCCATAGCATTTGCTGTTATCATCTGGTCACCGATGTATGATTATTGTGTGGTAATCAGAGAACACAGATTATTTGACGCTGGTTCCTTCTACCGCATCAAGGCGTCTTTTGAGACCCAGCACGAGGACAATTTTTGTGCTTGGAATGTGCATTCTCTGCTTGTGCAACATTTGATATGCCTGTGTAAATCTGAGTTTATTAGTTATGTCTATCCATTTTTCCATATCTTTTTGACCTGCAAGGTCTATTCAGAGAAGTCTATATCGAGACAACAACTGTGATGGCTGGTTTGCCAAGGCAATCTTTCTTTCTTTTTTTTTTTTTTTTTTGAGTTGGAGTCTCACTCTGTCGCCCAGACTGGAGTGCAGTGGCCGCTCCCGGCCACCGCAGCCTCGACCTGCTGGGCTCCGGCGATCCTTCTGCCTCAGCCCTCCGAGTAGCTGAACTACAGGCGCGCGCCCCCACACTCGGCTAATTTTTTTATTTGTTGTGGAGATGAGGTCTCACCAAGTTGCCCAGGCGGGTCTCGAACCCGCGGGCTCAGGCAAATCCACTCACCTCAGCCTCCCAAAGCGCCGGCATTACATGCTGAGCCACCGAGCCCGGCTACCAAGGCAATCTTTCTGACCCCCAAATCCAATCACACCATTCCCATTTCTCTGGGCGGGAAACAAAGACCACCCTCAGCGGGGCTTGTGCTCAGGCCCTCTTCATCCAGCCCCACTCCACTCCCTCGACATGCTTCATCTCTCCTCCGTCGACACCCCTCCCTGACACACACCCTGTGGTCACAGTGAACTCCTGGCCAGGCATGAACACGAATGACACGCGTCCCCGCTCACTCCCTGTGTTTAGGCACCGCGACTCCCTCGTCTGGAATTTTTTCCCGAGGCTCATCTGGTTCCTGGTAAATACCCACTTGCTCTTCGAGATTCCGTTCAGGTTTTTCCAACCCCATCCACCACCGTGACCCCACAGCCTCCTGGACTCCGGCCAGGCCTTGCCATCTCGGCTCCCCCGCTGTGCCGTGCCCTCTCCCGCCTCTGAGCCCTTGCCTGGGCTGTTCCGCCTGGAGGCACCTCTCAGATAAGCCTCGTCTCTGCCCCCCAGGTCTCAGCTCATCCCCCTTCTCTCAGAAATGTTCCTCCCACTTTAGTGTGATTTGGATGCCTCCACCTGATAATCCTGCAAACACCGGGTGCTCCCTGGGTACTGTGCCCGGGCCCAGCACTGGGTAGATCTCAGCTGTCTCTGCAGGAATTTCCATCCCGGAAGCTGGGGCGGCAGACTCAAACGCACACCAGGGTCCAGGCAGTACAGTCAACACGTTAGCTCCCGCCCCATCCAAAGGCCACGGTTGGGGCTCTGCTCCCACTGTCCGTAGTATTTGGAAATGGGGTGCCGGCTTACCCGCTCACTCGGTTTTTCAAGAGAAGACATAAATTTTAAAGCACTGGTAGCCAATTCAAATACTTCTGCAACACGGTGCTGGACAAAGGGAGCAAGCCTGCGGGCCAGGTGTGGCCAGGTGTGACTTTGCGTATGGGCAGACAGAACAACGGCAGTCAGCTTGGCCTGGCTCGGCGCCGCTGACGTGAGAACAGGCATCTCTGGGCCGGAGGCCCCTCGAAGGGGCATCTAACCCAGTCAGAGGGGCAGCTCCCAGGGGACAAGCCGCCTGGGTGGAGTGCTGAACCATGGGCAAGAGAAACCTCAGGAAGAGCTGGGAGCAATATTACAGGAAGAGGGCAAGAGACCAAACGATGGCCCTGTTGCTTGGATGGTGCCTCGCCCCACCGGTCCAGGGGCAGGGAAGGCCAGGGCAGCCTCTCGGGAGCCAGGCTGCACACAGAGGACAGCCCGCCCCAGGCCCCTCGACCCACCCGCTCCTCACAAGAATGAATGCCAAGCTGGCAAAGGAGAGGAAGAGCCATGGCCTCCTCTGCCAGGCCTGGAGTGCCGCCGGGGGAAGCCAGATTCAGGTACCTCGGTCCAGAACGAGAGTGAGGCCCGCTGAGCAGGGACAGAGTCCTGGGTTGGGGCAGTGAGAGGCGAGGGCATCCCCTTCGCCAACCAAGCACATCCCTGCTGGAGGCCAGCCTCCTCTTTCGGTGGGCATCCCAGGGGCACGGGGCGCAGCCCAGGAGACAGGTGGACAGGACAGGAGATTCACAGAGAGACGTGACCTCTGCAACACAGCCCGTAGCTGGCCCAGCCCTACTGGGTGTGTCCCCGCCGGGTTGTTTTGTCTCTTGTGTTTAGTGGAGTCCTCTGGGTGGGGTAGGAAATTATTGGAAGGCTTTGTGCTGGAGCAGACAGAAGAGAGGCTCTCAGGTTGGCCTGGCTCAGTGCCCCAGGTGAGAGCAGGTACACCCTGGGCTCCCTGCACCAGATCTGAGCCTGACAGTGGGCCCTCTCAAGCCAGGCACGCCGCGCCCTGTGCCAGCCTACAGGCCACTCGTTCCAGCAGTACCTACTGCATGCCAGGGGTTACCCTGGTCACTGAGGAAGCCACCACCCGGGACCGGGAGGAGCAGACACCCCGATAAACACTGCCCAAAAGTGTCTGGTGTGGAGGGGACTGAGGGCTGAAGGGGGCTCGGAAAATAATCCTAAAGCAGGGATTGCTGGCACGCGGCCTGAGGAGGGACAGTATTTGCTCAGAAAGCTCGAGTGGGCAGAGGCTTGGGCGTGGGCATCCTGGAACATAGCCGACGCCAAGTAGGTCTCCTCAGTGGGAGCACAGAGTTCAAGGCAGTGGGAGGAGAGAGACCTGAGGACCCTGAAGGATCCTGCGGGGTCTGGACTTCATCCTGCAGGCAGTGGGACCCCCGTGGCCACCAGCCTTAGAAAGGCCACCCGGGCGACGGATGGGAGGGGCAAGCCCAGCAGTTCAGGCCGGAAGCTCAGGACCATGGGATGATGAGGCCTTCTGGAGAGACAGTCGGCAGGACTTGGTGGTGACTGGGTGTGCTGGGTGGGGGGCACATCCCCCATCGGTGGCCCAGGCTTGCTTAGCAGACACTCCTACCGTCCAGGGGGTCTGAGCGTTGCTTTCTCTCCAGAAGGCCGGCCCTGATAGCCAAGCAAAGCCAGCCGACCAGAAGGCCTCACCGCAGAAGGCCCCTGTACCCTGAGCCATGCAACGCCAGACCCCCTCAGGCATGTAACAGACGCCGGCCTCGATCAGAGTCCTAGGGGTCTGTGTGGCCTCGGGTTCACAGCAGCTGAAGATAGAGCAGCAGCCAGGGGCCTGCAGGAAGTCCAGATCACTCCCTGCAGGGTGCTTTTGGGAATGAACCTTGGCCCCCAACAGGGTGATGCAGGAAGGCCAAGGGCCCAGGAGGCGGAAAAGCTGACCCTGAAGTCCAGTGCTCACCCAGAGTGGTATAACCCTAGACAGGTTTTTCCACCTCTCTAAGTCTCTGTTTACTCATCTGTAATTTACCGGGTGCCGGGCACGATGCTAAGTCGTCTGTACCTCATTTCATCGAATTCTCACGAGCTGCGGGGGCAGGCTCTGTCTCCTGGCCCCATCTTATAGATTAGGAAACGGCAGCTCCAAGGGGACCAAATACTCACCCCTCGGAGGTTTGGGACCACCCGAGTCCGTCTGCCTCGTGGCCGAGTTCTGACTCTGTGGGTCTAATCACCCTGACTCCGTGCACTCTCCCCATGGCCTGGTGTGGGAAGGAGCCAGCGCCTGGGAGTTCCCCTTCTCCCCCCCTCCCCCATCCCCATCACCTGCTCCTGGGAGGTCGAGGCTCGCATGAGAACCCTGTCCCAAGCTCATTCCTTATCCCATGTGCTCCTTCTGCCTCCAAGCAGCAAACCCCCCCAATCTCTGAAATTCCAGAATTTTTCATATACACTTCCGGCGCAAAGACACAGGGTGTGTGCCACGTGACCTAGGTGGGCTGCACAGCCTCCGCCAGTGTGGACAGGGTGGCAGATGGAGTCAGAGAGCTCCCTGAGCAGGAGTGGCCCCTCTGCCGGGGACTCGGCTGCTCAGGCTGGTGCAAGAGGCCCTCGTGGGCAAGTGTATATGTGCATGTGTATACACGCTTGGGCACACACACGCTGCACACACGCGCCCACAGACGTGCTCGGACCTCAAGCCCCCCATAGGCTGCTGCTGCATCCCTGGAGGTCCAAGGCCAGCGTCTTCGGCCCTGGAACTCTTCAAGCCAGGCCTCAAGCTGGGCCAAGGGTGCCTCTGTCCACACTCACCTTCGAATGCCCCAGAGGCAGAGAATGGCGGGTGAAGAGGCAGGGGGCCCAGTGTCTACCCACCACGGCTGCCCCACGGCAAGGGTCCCCTCCCAGACTGCGGGCTCTGGTCAGTTACAGGGGTGGCACCTCTTCCCCTCCACTGGACGTGCCAGGGCCTCTGCCCTCTGGCTGTCCTGGATTCTTCAGGGATGGTCAGCTCCCAAATGGTGTCCCCCAGACCTACCACCTACTTCTGGACACTGTGGTCTGATGGTAAAGCAGAACTGGAAAGGGAGGGTTTGTCTCTAGCCTTGAGTATGCGGTCTCCAGGGTTCGGAACAGGGCCTGACTCATGGTAGGTGGCCAAGAAATATTTGGGAATGAGGGAGTGTCGTGCTGCCTGGCGTGTTCTCACTGTCATTTCAAGAAGCTTCAATGGCCACGTTTGAGGGTGCATGAGCAAATGCCCACACACACCTGTGCACCTGGTCACGGAGCCTCCTGGTGGACGTGGACACACTTGAAAGAAATGCTCCCACAAGCCTGGCCCTTCTTCTGGAAGGGAATGGGTTGGCTCAGGGACCCCGGGGGAGGCCTGGAGGTGAGGCAGAGCTGGGGGGGCTCTTTTTACAGACGCTCCCGGGGGCCCCCGCACCTCCAGCCTGTCAGCTGGCCAGGCCAGGTTTTCCCAGGCTGCCAGCAGAGCGCCAGGTTTCCCTGGGACGGGAGGTTTCAGGGCTGAGCCTGCACCCGCCTCACCCCGGCCACAGCCCACACCACCCGTCGCTGCAGCCTTGCTGAAAGAACAGCGTCCCTGACACACGCCCAGGAACTCTCCAACTCCGTCTCTGCCGCAGACGCCCTCCACCCACACTCACATCAACACACACGAACATGTACAAGTGCCCTCACACACTCGTCAACACCCTCACACACACAGGCGAGCTGTCACACATCATCCACCAATACACACTCGCACATACACACTCCTAACAAACTTGCACACGTATACACACTCTCGCATCCATACACCAACACACACTCACACACGCATCAACACGTGCAAACACGCACACACGCCCTTGTCAACACACTCACACACACATGCTATTATCCGTACCCATACACCACACACGTGCGCACGCCCTCATCGGCATACACACACACGTGTGCATACTCACATGCTCACTCACACATGCACACACCCTCACCAACACACACACGCTCACATGTGGCACACACATCCAGACACCAGCGCACACCGGCGCCCACGCATAGACTCCCCAACACACTCACACACACACACAGTGTGCACTCACACACGCGCACTCACACGAGGCTGGCAGATCCCAGCCCCCCGCCAAGACGCCTCGCCTGCTGCGTGAGGCTGGTGCCACTGCTAAACAGCATGAGCTCCACCGGAAGAAAGTTATTTCCTTTCAAATCAGTCCTTTTTCAACAACGGCTAATTATATCAAGGAGTGAGGAGCGAGCAAGCTTGAACATCTTTCTGACACTCATTAGCCTCGCCTCTTCACAAAGAAGGCCGGCCTCGGGCTCGCCGCGTCCTGCAGTAACGGATCCAGAGAGACCTGAATAGCCTTTTGTGTGGCGCTGCCTTCCAGTGGCAGATGACGTGGTTTCCTGTGGAAGGTACGGCGTAGCTTCTCTTCAACGAATGGAAGGATTCTGCGGGTGAATTCATTTCAAGAAAAATGCCCCCTAAGAAATGGTATCGAGAGTTCCAGAAGCACGGCACAGGTGGCAAGATTTGACTCAAGCGCCACCTCCGAGAGGCCCTCCCACTCCCTGGGATGCCCACGGTCTGGGCACCTGCGTTGTCATGTGACCGTGCGTCCTCACGTCTGCCTTCCCAGCAGACCCTGAGCTCCAGAGCCAACGTGTCTCCTCGGAACCCAGACACACCCAGCGCTTTGGCCCTGCCAGGTCAGTGTTGGGTCTGGCGGGGCGAAGGCCGCGAACACCGGGTGCCCCGTGCTCTACCCAATCCGGTCACCCATCCATACCCCGGAACGGCAGAGACGGTGGAGGGGGGTTCCACCGTCTCTGACACAGCCCGGCCTGACGGGTCAGTCCCTGGCACAGAGGCACTTTGCCCAGCCGGGGCTCCATCTCTCTCTCTCTGAAAAGCCCTGGCCTCTGTCCCGAGCCTGACCCACTGCCCTGCTGCCTGTCACACCCTCCACTGGGCTACTTCCCAGCCCTGCTCCTCCCAAGTCTGCCCCCCTTCTCTCCAGACCTGCCATCAGCCTTCCTCACCCCCAGCCCCACCGCGATGCCCCACGGCGACAGCTCAGTGGCATCGTCCATCTGTCTCTCCCTCAACCTCCTCTCCCCGCCGGGTTCCCCAAGCCCTGCGGCTCGCGCCCCCGTCCTGCCATCCACCCTGCCTCCGATTCTGCCTGCTGCATCCCAGAACCCTCGGCCCAGCCCTGGGGCGGCTCTGCCCCCCGGCAGCCCCTCTGCCCTCAGTCCACCATGCTCCATTACTCACAGAGAAACGACAGAAACTCGCATTTGTGGAGCCTCTGCCAGGAGCTGTCAGTGTACATACTCTCTACACCCAGCACCTTGTTTAATCTGCACACCAACCTGCCGGTATTCCTGTTTTACAGATGAGGAAACAGGTTCGGAGAGGCTGAGTGTCCCCGAAGGAGGTCAGTACGGCAGGGGGGGACGACAGCCTTACGGAGAGAATCTTGTAGACATGGCTCTCAGCGAGCTGGGAAGAGTTTAGTGGCACTGGAACTGCAGGTTGGCCCCAGCAGGGGTGAGAGAGACAAGGAGGGAGACTGAGCCCGGCTTGAAGAGCTCCAGGCCCCAAGATGCTGGCCTCCAACCGCCGGGGCAGCAGCAGTCTGGTGGGCCTGACACCCAGAGAGGCAAGGGCACGGGATATCTCGGGAAGTCTGGATGGAGCAGGGTACCCCAGTCCCAGCCCAGGTGACGGGGCAGTGGGAGGAATGGGGACCCGCTGCCCAGGCAGAAGTAGCCAGACCTGGGTGTCCTGAGGCCCACGGAGGAAGCAGAGGGGCCGGGGGCCTCTCGAGCGGCTGCGGGCCTGGTGCCGTCCCCTCCTCCTCCTCCCTACCCCTCACCCCACCTGGCACGGCACAATTTCTCCGGGTCTCATCCCTCCTAACGCCCTGCCAGCCACCCACGAAAAGGAGAATTCCCGGAGGGCAGGGATTTGATCTGTTTTGTTCCCTGCTGGCTCCCAGTGCCTGTTCAACACACTACGCCGAATGACTCTTTAAGTGAATTTGCCTTATTTGTGTTTAGGAAGACAGAGAGGGAAATCACTTGCAAGGGAAGAAAAACAGCTCCGCCTGGGGCCTGTGACATCTCCCCCAGGAGTGGACGCCCAGCAGGGGTCAGCGCCGACTTGAGGGGTCAAAGCGAGCAAATCGGTTTGGTTTTCTGTCCTCTAGAACGCCCCTCTCTCCAGCCTCCCCATGCCCCTGCCTCTCTGGACCTCAAGCCCCCCGCAGGCTGCTGCTGCATCCCCGGAGGTCCAAGGCCAGCGTCTTCGGCCCTGGAACTCTTCAAGCCAGGCCTCAAGCTGGGCAAAGTGCCTCTGTCCACACTCACCTTCGAATGCCTCAGAGGCAGAGAATGGCGGGTGAAGAGGCAGGGGGCCCAGTGTCTGCCCACCACGGCTGACCCCACGGCAAGTGTCCCCTTCCAGACTGCGGGCTCTGGTCATTTACAGGGGTGGCACCTCTTCCCCTCCACTGGACATGCCAGGGCCTCTGCCCTCCGGCTGTCCTGAATTCTTCAGGAACGGTCAGCTCCCAAATGGTGTCCCCCAGACCTACCACCTACCTCTGGACACTGTGGTATGAACGTAAAGCAAGACTGGAAAAAGAGGGTTTGTCTCTAGCCTTGAGTATGCGGTCTCCAGGGTTCGGAACAGGGCCTGACTCATGGTAGGCGGTCAACAAATATTTTGGAATGAAGGGAGTGTCGTGCTGACTGGCGTGTTCTTGCTGTCATTTCAAGAAGCTTGGAGTAACACTTCAACGGCCAAGTCAGAGTGATAGCACCTATAATAACCATGACAGCACTGACCGAAAAGAGGGTCACCATGGCAGCGTCATTCTGCATGGGTGCAGTGTCCTCAGCCACTCTTTCGGCTAGGACGTGCATCATGCGTCTGGGTTACAAGTGGGGACCTACAGCTCGGAGCATCAGCCCCAGTCCAGGCTGGGAAGCAGGCCCAGAGTGTGGCCACAGCAAGGCCTGGGAGAGGTGAGCTCACCTCTGGGCGGAGTGGTGGCGGCCTGCTTGGTGGGGACATGAAAGCTGGGCGCCGGGCCGTGTGAACACTCACAAAGGCATCCCCTTGTTTCCTTTACCAACACCAGGCCCGTCGGCCCTCCCGGGGCCTCCGTCCTGGGTCGGCTGACCTGCTGGGTAGCTCTACTGCCCATCCAGGGGCCCACGAGGACGGAAGCCGGTGGGTGACCTGGCCAGGGCCCCGGGTGGGTCAGCCTCCCAGAGCACAGAGAGCCCTGCCCAGACCGCCTGGCTTCTCAGCACCCACCCCCATCATTCGGGGGTTCTTGGCCTCTCTTGGAAGACGCCAGGCTCCCTAAGGTGGGGCCGGGTCTTGTGCATGGGCCCACGCCTCTGAGTACCCATGGCATCGCTGTGGGTAGGAGTGCATTTCATGTCTCTGGTCCTAGGGGGAGACTCGGATGGGGGTTGAGCCCAGACAGGGCGGGCAACCTCTTGGGCTTGCCTCATGACACCCTGCAGGCCAGGTGCGGGTGAGGGGCTAGTGGGGCTCGCTCTCAGTCAGGGATGGCCCTGACAAGGCCAGGTGGGGATGGCAGTGTCCGGAGCGCCATGGGGGGAAGGCTGGACCCGTCCGTGAGAGGTCTGACCGGCCGGCTGCGGGGCTGAGGGCAGAGGAGGCCACGGAGATGCCATCGGGAGCCCCTGTGTGCCACGGAGGGGAGGAATGGGAGTGACCGGCGGCCCAGGAGAGGGAGTGCAGGGCACCTGCAGCAGCCCAAATCCCCTCCCTCTCAGCAGTGGCTGCGTCTCTGCGCTCACACCCCACCCATTCCCAACCACATTGATCTACTCTGCGTCAGGGGACCCGTGACCCCAACAGACGGGGCACTTGCCCCCGCCTCCCACGTGGAACCTGTCTCCCCGCCAGCTGCCGGGAGGCGTTTGGGGGAAAGGATGCCCGCTTCCCGGGGCCCCTAGATCTCGTGACTCTTGCCACTGTTATCACTTCGTAATTTACAAATCAGACTCATGCCCCGGAAGTCACGTCACCCACAGAGCAGCTGCAGCGGTCGGCATCCTACGTGAGAATCAGTAGCTCCCGGGAGCAGGGAACCTTGCTTTCAGCTACGTCCCCTGAGCCTAGCGCACAGGTCGAGCTTGAGAAATACTTGTGGGAATGAGTGAATGAACAAATGAATGAATGCTGGAAGTGACGAATACCCGCTTACCCTCCACCAGGCCTTCTTCTGCCAGCTTTTCCTTTTACCACACTTCAGCTTCACAACGGCCCGAGAGGTGGGCGCTGCTGTGGTTCCCATTTCACAGATGAGAAACTGAGGCTCGGACATGTCAGCTGCCTGGCCAGGAAGGGACAGAGTTAGGCCTTAATCCTGCAGCTGGCGTTCTCCCGCCCTCAGCCGCTCTTCTTACTGGAAAGGCCCAGGATGAGGACGCCCTGTGGCTTGAGGGGCTCTGAGACATCTCGCCATCCCAGAAGTCTGTGGCCTCCGAGACTCGGGGAATCCAGCCCTTCTCATCCCCCCATCCTGCTGTCGAATTAAGTTTCCGTGTCTGTGTGCTACAACCCCCCCGGGACGAGGGAGAGAGTGTGTCCCTCGCACCCGACTTTGACTCGGTTAGGAACACTCTTGCGCCACGATGGCTTCCACGAGACTGGCAGGGTCCCCTCTGCAGCCCTGTGCCTGCCCCATATCTGCCATTCATTCCCTGCCCTTCGCCGAGCGCCAGCCTGGGTCAGGCTCAGAGTTGGGCGCCGAGGACTGAACCCGCACCCTGGCCACAGGACCTCCCGAGGGCGTCTGCCGCAGACGGCCCGGGGCACGCAGGCGAGAGGACTCCAGGGTTCCAGGGAGTGCCGGCCACCGCGGCGGGGATGTGATCAGAGCTGCCTTTGTGGAATAAATGAGCGGGTGGGTGGTGACTCAGCCGCCAAGTGAGTTAGTAAATATTGTGTGTTCCTCACCGGCTGGGAACCATGGAGAGAGCCCTTGGTGAGGACGTATTGAGTTGCATTTGGGGAGGCTATGCTCAGATAACCTTCCTCGGTCCTTCCCTGGGCCAAGGCAAGCAGAAGGATTAAATTAACACACATGCTGCCCAGCTCTGTGCCTGGTCCATGGCACCCTCACCCCAGCCCCCATCTTCCCCTAGCCCCATCTTCTGAGGCCCGGGGAGGCCGCCGCCCCTCTCGGAGACTCAGCTGCCCCCTCTGGACATGGGGGCCACAGCTGCTGTCCTGGCCCCACCCTTGGTCCTCCCCTAGGGTCACTGGTACTTCAGTGGACAGTTCCCAAGAACCCAGAAAGCTTTCAGCCTGGGGCTTGCCTAGGTGGGGTCAGCCCAGACCCTCTGTGTGGCCCGGGACTTCCCCTGCGGCTCCAGGCCCAGCATCCAGCCACCCTCAGGCCAGGAGCGCAAGGCTTTCCTCGGGTTCACCCCTCCGAGGGCGCGAGGGGTGGGGACACAGGGACTCCTTCCACCACATCCCAAGGAGCGGCCTTTGCAGCCTCGTTCCCTGTGCAGGGCCCATGTGGTCCTCACAGCGGCCCTGGACCATCGTCTGTGCTTGACCAGTGGGGGAAACTGAGTCTGAGATCATCCTAAGGCCCGTGTCCAAGCTGACAGCAGCACTGGGAACTCTCGCCCGCCCCATGACAGCCAGCCCCTCACCTCCCACCGTCTCCTCGGGAAAGAAGCAGAAGTGGAACCGGGACCCGGATAGGACAGTCCGTGGCCTGGAGGGCCCCCGTTGCCCCTGGTGTCCCCGTGGTGAGCAGAGCCTGCCCGGGGAATGCTAAGACAGAGCCCAGGGAGGAGTAGGCTGCCCCGCATCCCAGGAGACTTCTGAGTCGGGCTGCAGACTGGCGTGGATGCTGCCCGGCGGGGTTCACTGGGACAGGTCACTCAGCCTCTCCGGGACACTCTCCAGCACACACGCACGAGCACGTGCACACACAGCCACCCTCCCCAGCGCTGCCCGGGCCCCGTGCGTGGGATGAGTGGGTGGGTGGGCCTGCCTGTGGAGTCGCTTCCCAGCAAGTCCCTGGAGCTCGCGCAGAGCCCTCCACGCTTGGCGTCGTGTCAGCCCCAGCCTTATGCACAGGCAGCTGCCTCTGGGGAGAGATTTGAAGGGCTCCCAGGAGAATCCCCCACCCGCAGCCCGCCTGCCAGCCCTGGCCCTCCCGAGCCCCGGCTGAGATCCAGGAGGGGAGAGGAACCCCAGCAGCGGCCCCAGGGGGCGGACAGCTGTGCCGAGCGACCCGCACACACCCTCCATGCCTCTGTCAACAGCCCTGCAAGATGGGCGTTGATTCGCGGGCCACCATCCTCTTGGTCAGAGATGAGAAACGCCAGGTCAGGCAGGGAGGGAACTGCTCAAACTGAAGGAGGCAGAGCCAGCGTGCAAGCCCCGGTGTCCTGGCTCGGCCCCAGTCTCACTGTCTCCCCTCGGCCCTCCCCTAGGCTCACCTGCACTCCAGTGGACAGTTCCCAGGCGCCAAGACAGTTCCAGCCTGGGGCCTGCCCGGGTGGATCAGCCCAGACCCTCGGTGTGGCCCGGGACTTCCCCTGCGGCTCCAGGGCCAGCATCCAGCCGTCCCCAGGGCCAGGAGCGTGAGTCTTTCCTCGGGCTCACCCCCCGAGGGCGCGAGGGGTGGGGACACAGGGACTCCTTCCACCACATCCCAAGGAGCGGCCTTTGCAGAGTCGTTCCCTGTGGGGGACCCATGTGGTCCTCACGGCAGCCCCAGACCATTGTTTGTTCTTGACAGTCGGGGAAACCGCGGCCGAAATAATCCCAAAGCCAGTGTCAAAGCTGAGACGAGAGCCAGGGCCAAGGCCCCTTGGGAATTGGAGCCTGGGAAGGGAGAAGCCCTGGAGAGGCTGAGTGACCTGTCCCAGTGCACCCTGCCGGGCGGCGTCCACACCAGTCTACAGCCCGACCCAGAAGTCTCCTGGGATGCAGGGCAGCCCACTCCTCCCTGGGCTGTGTCTTAGCATTCCCCGGGCAGGCTCTGCTCACCACGGGGACACCAGGGGCAACGGGGGCCCTCCAGGCCACGGACTGTCCTATCTGGGTCCCGGTTCCACTTCTGCTTCTTTCCCGAGGAGACGGTGGGAGGTGAGGGGCTGGCTGTCATGGGGCGGGCGAGAGTTCCCAGTGCTGCTGTCAGCTTGGACACGGGCCTTAGCCCCAGAGGGTAACAGGAAGATGAGCCCCAAGGTGCAGCTGGGGCGGGCAGCCCCGAGGAAGCTTCTAGACTTTGCAGTTCAGCTGGGTTTAAAACAGTAAGACTTGGAGGTGGCCAAAGTCATGCCGTCACCAGATGTGTGGTGCGTGCGCACGCACACGCGCACACACACACACACACACGCAGGAGTGCCCATACACACATGTGCATGTGGCAAGAATGACTCCATGAAGAAGGAAATGTCTGCAGTCAGGGGAGGGCTCTGGAGTTTTCATTCAGCAAACTCCAGTCAGGCCCTGCACAGCCCCGGTGTGTCCACCAGCGCATCAGCCTGACAGCATTGCATGTCACTCCTTTCACATGTAATTAAGCCACAGCCCCAAGCCGACACAGAGCTGAAGCCTGAGCTTGGGGGTATCTGGCTCCACACCGCTGGGTTCTCCCCGGCCAATGGAAGAGGTTTTGCATGGGCGCCGGAGGGGAGAGGTAAGAAATCCTGGAGCCCAGGTGCATCCTGAGGAGGAAGCAAGTGAGGGAGACCTGGATGGACGGGCTGCTGGGCCACCACTTCAGAAAGGATTTTCTAGCCAAGGAAGGGCCCAGAAAAGTGCAGGGTTGGCGTCCTTTTCACTGAGGACCCGTCAGCTGGGAGTGTCTAATGCCCGCAGCCAGGCCCGTGGAGAAACTGAGACTAAGAATCTTGAATCGGAGGAGGAGAGGTTCACACTAGATCAGAGGGCACACACGGGGGGCCTGAAGGCTGAATGTGACCTTCAGGTACGTTTCCTTCAGGCAATACGATGTGAGCCCACAAGCGATATTTTAAAAATCAAATTAGTTGTCCACATCTGAAAACCCCGATTGTGGAAGACCCAACAGTCTGACAAGGCATCAATTCGGTGCAGGCGAGTAGCCGCTATCCACTATCACTCACCACAGTCCTCACCCCTCCCTATTGCCCACCTGTGGCTTCTGCACCCATTATATTGACTTCAATGTCTGTGGGTCTTTGGTTTTGGTTGACAAGATGATGTCCCCTCCAACCTTCAGATGTCAGGTTCTTAGGCAAGCAGACCTATTTCTAACACTCGCCCAACGTGTCTGACCCTGCAGTAAGGCCCTAGGTGTAGAAGATATACAAAATGGTGTGACCGTGTGTGCCAGTGACTTCCCTGTTGTGGAAGAAGAAACCAAACTAAAGGAGAAGACCTAGCATTAAGATTCTAGGAGTCGCCGCACTCAATGGCTCAGTCTACAATCCCAGCACTTTGGGAGGCCGAGGCGAGTGGCTTGCCTGAGCCCGCAGGTTCGAGACCCGCCTGGACAACTTGGCGAGACCTCGTCTCTATAATAAATAAAAAATTAGCCAGGCATGGTAGCGTGCGCCTGTAGTTCCAGCTCCTTGGAAGGCTGAGGCGGAAGGATCGCCAGAGCCCGGCAGGTCGAGGCTGTGGTGGCCGGGAGTGTGCCACTGCACTCCAGTCCGGGCGACAGAGTGAGACTCCAACTCAAAAAAAAAAAAAAAATATTCTAGGAGTCTGTGAAAAGGTGGAAGGATGGAAAGAAGGCGGAAGGGAGGAGGACAAGGAAAGAACGAAGTGGAGATGAAGGGGACATGTATCCTGGCGGCTTGGTGGTAAGAAAAGGTGTCAGATGTGGCTACGTCTTTGACAGTTCTCAGTGTCTGTGATGGTTCGGTTTGGTGAATCTAAGAGCGCATCGTGTAGGTAATGATGCACAGCAAACCGCCCAAAACACAGAGGCTCAGAACAACCACCATTTGCTCAGCTAAGCTTGCGTAGGTCAGTCACTGCGGCTGGGCTCAGCTGGGAGGTTCTCGTCTCGGCAGGCTGCGGGCTGGTCTTGGCTGCGCCTTCTCCTGCATCGGTGACACATCCACGGCCAGGCGGGAGGGGGTGGCCGGCCTAGGACATGGCTGGGCATGGCCAGTGACCGGCTAGTGCGGTGATGGAGACTGAGCCGTGTGTGTCTGACCCTCCCACGGGCCAGCTGGACTGGGTTCCGGGAAAGCCAGCGGAAGCGTGCGTGCGGGACCCCTTGAGCCCTGGCTCCGTGGCTTCAGTTCCTTCTGCAAAACGGACCAAAGGGTGAGGGAATTGCATCCGCCTCTGCTGGAGCAGCTGCTTAGCCACATCACCAAGGCTGTGGGTATGGGAAGGAGAGGTTGGTTACGACCAGTTTGGTAATTAGCCTACCACAAACAGTAAACACACGTAAGTGTGTTAAGCAAGCCGCTCTCTCGGCAGTCCTGGAAGGGTTATCCAGAACTATCATGGCTGCTCACTCCTCCACGTCCTCGGGGATTTGGATTTTTGTGTCTTCCCGTCCTGCCACCTCAATCCTGCTTCCACCCTTACGGTTGCTGTGTGTTCCAAGCCGCCTACTTGGAAGGCTGAGGCGGAAGGATCGCTGGAGCCCAGCAGGGCAAGGCTGCGGTGGCCGGGTGCGTGCCACTGCACTCCAGTGAGACTCCAACTCAAAATTTAAAAAAACCAGCATGGGTGCCCTTATGCCGTTGCGACTCCAGCCATCAAGTCCTCATGACAGGCAGAAAGCAGAAAGAATTCGGGAGGGGAGAATGCCCACAGAAAGTCACGCCTTCCAGCTCAGTGCCCTCGCCCGTCGACGTCTGCCCACGTCTCCCGGGTCAGCACCAGCTGCCACGGGCGACAGGGATGCAGTCCTCGAACTGGGAACTTCGCTACCGGGGATAAAACTCGTTTTGTTTGAAAAGGAGATGTGGGGAATGAATGTTGGGTATAAACACAGCAGAGTCTGCCAGAGGTGTGAAGGGAAGGGGAGATGTCCTAACAGGAGTTTAGGGTGACTAATTACCCCTTCTTGGCATCTCACTAAAAGATTGAAGAATGCCCAGAAAGTGCTGGAGAGCTCTTAATTATTTTACTTGTGAAATATATTAAACATACAAAAGGGTGTGTTTTAAGTGCATGTGTGGGCCAGGCTCCGTGGCTCAGCCTGTCATCCCAGCGCTTTGGGAGGCCGAGGTGAGTGGATTGCCTGAGCCCGCGGGTTCGAGGCCCGCCTGGGCCACTTGGCAAGACCTCATCTCTACAGTAAATCAAAAATTAGCCGGGTGTGGTAGCGTGCGCCTGTAATTCCAGCTACTTGGAAGGCTGAGGCGGAAGGATCGCCGGAGCCCAGCAGGGCAAGGCTGCGGTGGCCGGGAGCGTGCCACTGCACTCCAGTGAGACTCCAACTCAAAATTTTAAAAAACTAGCCTGTGTGCCCTTATTAAGAAAAATAAACACTCGTGTGCCCGAAGGCTGAGAGAGAACTAGCAGCCACCTGCCGACCCAGGACCGGCCCTCCCACAGCCCCCACTGCATGAGGCACCCCCACATGGCAGGTCTCCCCACCCCGCCCTCGCCTTCCACCAACTGAGAACCCCGGGTGGAGAACCCAGCTGCAAGCAGGACCCGAAGCCATACCTGGACAGCGCCCACCGCAAACCCCCGTGGCAGGCAGCTCCTCTTTCCTACTCACCCCCGGGCCGGCCTGGGCCAGGCTCAGCCGCATCCCCATCTCTCTCAAAGCCTCACCCATCTCTCTTGCAAGCCTGGCTGGCTCCAGACGGGCCTCAGAGGCCCCAAAGAGAACCGTAAAGGCTGACGGCAGGGAGGTGATGAGACGCGACACGCAGATGAAGCCGCTCGGGTCGGGCCCAGACACACCGGCCCTGCTCTGACTTCCCGCCGAGAGCCATGACAGCTCAGACGAGAGGCTGGACCCAGATGGAGGGACAGGGTGGGCTGGGCGCTGCAGCACCAGGCACGCATCTGGGCAAGCAGACCGGAGTGCGAGCCCTGGGTGGCAGGTGCAACCCACAAGGGGCCTCGTGCCCAGGCCAGGCAGAAGCACAGCTCGAGCCATTGTTCATGCCGCGGGTACTGACCCGGGGCACCCATCGGAGCCCCCTTCCCCTGCCAGCCTCATGCGGCCTCTGGGGCATGATGCAATTAGCTGACGGCAGGCCACAAAGACCACTGAGAATGCTAGGGCTCGGGCCCTGCCCATGTGGAGTAAATCCTGGATCAGAATCCCGGGGTGCCCAAAGACAGGACAGCGTGCCTAGCCGAGGCCTCGGAGCTCCACCCCTCCTCGAATCAAGCTGTTTTTTCTCCAGCATTCTCCTCTCGTTGGGCTCCCACACATGATTTCGCATGAAGAAAGGGCTCTCAGCTGAGAGTAAATGCGTGAGGAATGAATGAATGAATGGTTGACAGCCATGTGGGAGGAGCACACTGTGGGGCTATTCCCCAGGCACGAACCAAATGGGTGCCCAGTGTGTGAGGGTGCCTCCGTGGATGCCGGGCAGGGGATACGGAGAGGAAAGGGATCCGCCTTGCCCTCATCCGCGGGGGAAGACTGGTGTCCGAGGGGCGGGAAGGCAAGTCCAGGCGAAAGCAGAAAGTTCTGCCGTGACAGACCCCGCCGCTGTTCTTCACCTGTCTCTGCCCCCCTCCCACCAGGGCCCTGATGTGGGGCCCACACCCCCCACCCCACAAGCCACCCCTCTGTCCTTTCCCCCTGCCAGTCGGCCCGGCCCAGCTATAGGCGGGCCCGACGGAGGTCCAACGGTGATCCCACGTCACCCCTTGCTGGCGATGGGTCCAGACACAGCCAGTGAGGCTGGAACGGAGGTTTCTGGGGCTTTTGCACCGTCATCTCTCTCTCTCTCTCTCTCTCTCCTCCAGAATCAGACGTGACCCGCTCCCTCCCGGCCACTGTCCTGCAGGGACATGAGTCCAGAGCTGCCGCGGGGTCTCACTCCCTTGACCGAGGGGCTGCAGTCCACAGGCAGCGTCCAGGGCTGCGGGCAGCGTGCACGGAGCCACCCCCTGAGCCCACTCAGCTCCAGGACCTGCGGTTCTGGGGGACCCAGGGTGCCCGCCGCTCACATCCACGACAGGAAGGTTTCTGTGTCTCACAGCTGAAGTCACCCCCGGGTGTGGTAAGAGAGAGGCCGGAACAGAAGGACAGGCTTTCTGCCTGGAAGAGGTGACGTTTGGGCAGCATTTTAAGAGATGAGCGTGGATTCGCGGGCAGGGAGAACATTCCAGAGGAAGGGAGCTGCAGGAGGAGGAATGCAAGACTTTGAAAGATGTAAGTCCTTCAGGGGGCGGGAGGTGCAGAATCCCACCACTGACCGAGTGTGGCCACGTGCTGGGCCCTTCTCAGTGACTGAGCTCATGTCCTCATCCTCACATCCTCAAAGTTCATGTCGTGTCCCTGTGGGGACACACTAATGTGATATCCATTTGAGGATAATCACTGGCTTTATTCCCAGGCACAGAGAGGGTAAGTAACTTGCCCAAGGCTGCACAGCAGATGGAGTGTCAGAGCTCAGATTCCCAGTCAAGCCCTGGTCTCAGAGTCCTGATTCGGCACTGGGCTCTGAGTCCTGTCATGTCACCTTGGGCAGGTCATTTAACGGGCCGAGGCTCTGTCTTCTCAACTAAGAAGGGAGATATAAAATAATCCTAGTGACAGACCAGAGACCTGAGCAGTAGGGAGCCATGTCTTATTTTGTTTTATTTTATTTGTGGTCTGTAAATGCGGGTCTCCTGTCCGTCCTCCCCAAGGGAGCTTGGGAAACGGGTGGGTGCCCAGTCTTCCAGGGGCCCAGGCTTATGTCCACACCTGCTCCACCATTCTCTTTCTCAGCGGCTTCGGGCAGGCAATTTCATTCAGGAGCCGCGGTTTACTCACCTGTGAAACGGAACTAGCAGTAGCTGTTTCACAGGGTAGCCCGGCCAAGGGTCCGACTCCCAGGCAGTTTAGTTGCCAGGCAGCTGCAGGGTCAGGAGAGGGGCTGGGGAGGGGTGCGGGGCTGAGCGCCCAGGCTCTGTGCTCGGCTTTCGCAGGAGACGGCACGGGAACAGCGGGGCCCCAGGAGGCCGCCAGAGACAGCCCCAGCCCTGGGAACTCCACCACGGGGCGCGGCGGGGGCCGGGGAAGCAAAACCTGCAGAGGCCGAGGGCTCAGGAGCGCAGCAGGGCAGGGAGCGGCCGGGCCAGGAGCCAGCGCCAGCCCAGAAGGGGGCGGGCGGGGTCAGCCCGTCAAATGCCACGGAGAGGGCAGCCGCGATTAGAGCCCCGAGTGCTGTCAGATCTGTCAATTAGGAGGTCATCAGTGACCTTGGCAGTGGCTGTCCGGGCATGGGAGGACTGCAGGCAGCCACAGAGGGCCCGCCGGGGAAGCAGAAGCCGGCAGGGCGGGACAGGCCCTCCCACAAGAGGAGATAACTGGCAACACCAAACAGCGGCGATAAGGCGGGTGGGCGGGCTGGCACAGGGCAGCGGCCGTGGGGTTCTCAGGCGCCCTGGAGCGGGGTGGGGGAGCTGAGCCTCACCCCCGCCCCATCTCAGCGAGCCGGGCAGGGCGGGGAGTCGCTTCCAAGGACACCGAGGTCCCACCTCTCGAGCGTCTCTGAAGCCCAGGCCAGCTGAGCACCAGCCCCGGTCAGCACCCGGGGCCCTGTCCGGATCCAGCTCCAGCATTGTGTGCGTGGATGTTGTCAGTTGCGATGGACACTTTGGAAGGCGGATGGATGGATGGATGGATGGACGGGCTGGCGGGCGGAAGGATGGGCGGATAGAGAGAGTCCTGATGAGAATTGAAAACGGAACTTTAGAAACCCAAAACCAGCCAGCAGCCACTAAGCAGAGTGAAGACTGACAGCAGACCCCAGGGCATCATCCTCGGGCGAGGGGGCACAGTCAAAGAGCGCTCTGTGAACCCGCCCAGCTCTCTCTGCCGCGGCTGGTCCTGCTCCAGGGACACCCTCCTCTGCCCCCTCCATCTGCCTCCTTCCTCCACATGATCCGTCAAGGTTGCTCAGATGTCTCCTCTTCCACGAAGCTTTCCCTGACCTCCTCCTGGCCCTTCCTGCCGCCAAGCTGGGTTGGGGATGGAGCCATCTCGCTTCTGCTTGCAAGTATCCTCAGAATCTTCATCGCCCATGGCAGTGCCTGGCGTGCAGGAGATACTTAGCAGATTCTTTCATTTGTTCAAGGAAGGAAGGGAGGGAGGAGGCAGAAAGTGAATCAAAGTGTCCATTAGCCAGAATACCTGGCCAGCGGTCGGGGCATAAATGCTGCCATGATGTGCTTCCGAACCCCCTCCTGCTTCCTCCTGGGGCTCCCAGCCCTGGGTCTGTTTCAGCCTGTAGACACGCGTCTCGTAACCAGCAGTACCCCTGCCCCCGGCTCGGATCTCAGCACCAGTGGCCCGCAACTTCCACCAGCCACGCACCCAGAGTCAGACGTGACCTCGGACCGCACAGGCTGGAGACCGAGTGGACAAAACCACGGGCTCACCAGGGGCCAAATGACGCCGGGATCAGAGAGGGACAGGCGGCAGGTGGGGCTGGGCAGGTGGGTGGCATCAGGCCGGTCATCAGAGCCCAAGGAGGGCAGAATCCCGAAGGGGGCATGCGGGGAGAGTAGAGGCAACGCACACGCTGGCGCACTCATTTTGCTCCCAAATGGCCTGCTGTCGCGCTGGGACCCGGGACCCAGGCGTGAGCAGAGACAGGCCGCGCCAGGCCTCGGCGGACAATTCCCAGGCATGAGCTCCACCTTCCGTACACTGGCCCGGTTGACACCGTTTTGTGGAATGAGGACACTTTCATGTCGATGGCGTAAATTAAATTTATTTGCGAGGAATATTGCAGCCCTCCCACGCCTGATCCCCGCCCCTGCCGGCTCTCTCTCTCCAAAGCACTTACCACCATTTGACACGCCGTGTGTCTGATTATTATTTATTTGGGGAGTGGTTCATCTCCCAGTGGAGGGGAAGGGAAGAGGGGAAGGGCTTTCGGTCTGCTTTGTTCCCCTGGCCCCGAGCAAGGACTCAATCATTGAGAGGGGTGGAGGATGGGAGACGGGTGGGTGGACGGATATGGGCAGGTGAGTGAGTGGACAGGTAGCCTGGCCAGCGAACAGACGGGCGGATAGAGGCTGGAGAGAGAATGAGTGAGTGGGTGGTGTGTGAGCGCGTGGATGGGTGGGTTTGTGGATGGACGGGTGGATGGACAGGTGAACAGATGGGTGGGTGGGTGGATGAAGGGCTGGATGGATGGATGGAGATGCATGAATGAACGGGTGGTGTGTAAGTGAGTAGATGGGTGGATTCGTGGACGGATGGGTAGGTGGACGGGTGGTGGATGGGGAGCAAATGAGTTGGTCGACGGGCGAATGGATGAAACACTTTGGGGATACATGGTTCAAGGGCGCTGGATGAGTGGCCACTCAGGTCACAGGACATTTTGAAACGAACTAGAAACAGTCCCAGAATACACCACACGCTTCCCTACGAAGACAGAAAGTCACTTCAAATCAGCCAGCATTTTTCTCCGATCTGACCATCCCTATTCTGATCACAAAATCCAAATGTTTCTCCCCACCGCCATCTGGGCGCCCTCGCTATCTTAACGGATGACTCGCAGGTCCTTGACTTGAAGTCACAGGGGAAAGTTTTTCCTTAAGCGACTACGTCTACACAACGTCGGCCCAACGTAGCATGAGTAGAGGGTGAAGAAGTGACTTTTGCAACTGTAAGATGGGTGTGACCACAGTTACCCTCCGTGGGGCGGTGGTCTGTGAGTCCCCAGGGAGTACCCGGGACGGGCCCAGAATACAGTAGTTGCTCCATAAATGCTGGTTCCCGTTTTTCTCTTCGGTGGAGATCATCACGCATTTCGAGGAGCCCTGGCCAAGGGGTGTCTCGCCGGTCACTCCGGGGACCAACCCAGAGCGCCCTTGCCAGGCCCCCCAGCAGGTCCCCAAATTCTCACTCCCGGGTGAAGAGAGATCCCTCCTCCCCTGATGTCCGCTTCACCGGCTGCAGGGCTGGAGAGCGCAGCCTCCCGCCAGCCCGTTGCACAACGACCCAGCCCGAAGGACCGCAGCCAGCGATGGCTCTTTCCCTGGCAGTGTGACCTTACGCCAGCAACTTAACCTCTCTGAGCCCTATTCTGCTCCTCTGTAAAAATGGGAATGATAATAGTACCTGGTACGAGGATGGCTGTGAGGGTCACATGGAAGATCACTGTAGCGCATTTAGCTCTGCACCCGGAGAGCATGCTTTCAATGCATCGTAAGTGTGTGAGTAATCATTGTTATTTGTCCAGAATGGTTCCCTCCCCCCAGGTGGATCACTCTGGACTGCAAAATTAATTGGCCCTGCAGTCACAGTGAGACAGGGCAGAGGTACTCGTTCAAATGATGTCCATAAGGAAACGGGCTGATCAGAAAGGGTAAGACGCCGGCCCGAGGTCACACAGCCAAAAGGCCGCATCAGAAATTTGGCTCCAACTCCCGCCCAGGCACCTTGCCCAGGCACCTTCCCAAGGGCCCTCCCGAAGCCTAGCAAGACACCCTTTCCCGCTTCCCAGGACCAGGCCCTGCTCATCTTTGTCCCGTCTTCCCCTCCCCCTTCCCCAGCAAACATGATTTCATTCAGCCCCAAACGTGTGAGAAGCTTGGGCTGATGCATAATTCATGATGCCAATTTGCATTCCCTCTGCCAGGCCTCCAGCCTCCTCCCCCACCGCCCCCAGCCCAGCCCAGCCGATCCTCCCAGATCGAGCATCTGCGTTCCCAGTGACATTTTTCTAGCAGCAGTGATTCTGGAAGCCCAGCCCAGCGTCAGCCTCTCAGGGTGGAAATGCCCGGAATCGCAGGGTGCTTCCTACCCCCAGGGCCCTGTCAGCGCACTCACAGGCCTGTCTTGGGGGTCCACGGGTCAAGCCCTCCGTCAGGGCGGCCGATGGGACGGGAGGTGCGCACAGCATTGAAACGCGAACGCCCACGCCGCGGTTCTTGGCTTTGTCCCCTGCGGAAGGTGTCGTTTCCCCCTCCACTTGGACCCAGGCCACAGGTGACCGAGCCAGGCTCACGGGTCCCCCCGCCATTGTCAGAGCCGGTCCTCAGATGAGAAAGTGGGTCTGGCTGAGTCCAAGGCCCACACTGACTCTGTGCGCAGCTCCTGGGGAGTCCCAAGCCTCTGCAGACGATTCGGTTGAGGCCTGGGAGGAGGCAGCCTTGACTGTGGCCTCGTCCATGGCCCGAGCCCTGGTGACCCCAGGAAGGGGAAGAAGGGGGAGCAGATACCACCAAGGACTGCCCTAGAGGGATACCCCAGACTGGCCTAATGCAGGACACCCCCTCCCCAGGCCACACTCCACCATCCAGGAGGCCCGGCAATCCCCGGAGCCGGGCCCAAGCCCCACCCCCTACGGGGCTCTCAGAACTGACAGACATCAGGACAGGGTGGCTTCCTCTGGGACATCAAGGGGGTCCCGTAAGGACATATGTGGGTTCGGCCGCCTGGAACAAGCACCCGGATGCGGCCAGCGATGGGGACAGCCAGACTGCCCGGTTGGGAGAGGGAGAGGGTCTGGCAGCCCAATCAATCTCCTTCCCCACAGAGCACACAGTAGGCGCTCAGACTTAAAAATCACCACCACGCCCCAAGTGCCTACTACATGCAGCAGTCCCCAAGGCCCGGGCTCATTTTGCACGCGAAAGAGACCATTCCAGAGCGGTGACATTCCAAGTCAGTCCAAAGTGACACAACTGGGAGATGACAGAGCCCGGCCTCAAACACAGGTTGGTGGAAGGCCCACCCGCCCTGTGTCCTTCCTCGAGGCCTCAAGAAAAGGGGGGAGGGACAGACTCATGTTCCTTGAGGAGGAGAGCCCCCCCGCCAGCTGCACCCCAAGGCCACAGCAACCGGAGGGGAGCGGGGAGAGAAGGCCGCTGACACTAACCTTCAGCCGAGTCTTATCGGTCCGTAGACCCAGTGAGGTCAGCAGCGGCTCCTTGCCCCTCACCTCAGCCCTGCCCTCCTGGGCCGCTCTGTTGTGTCTGCCCGAGGCCAGCAGACTCAGCTGGGTATCTCGCCATCTGACGGGCAGGGGCCGGGGCTAGGGAAGGCTGGCCTGGGTTCTCTCCCAGCCCCCCGGCAGGGAATCCCTCGCCATGGCTTCTTTCCCCCAGACGGGTGACTGCCCGCTGGCCACCTGGCCACCCTCCAGGGCCCCAGGAGACTGAGAGCCCAGTGCCCTTCCTGGAGAGAGCTCCGAGACCCAAGGGTCTGTGCTGGCCCCAGGGAGCCCACTGGCCAAGCACACCATGCAGGCAGGCGCTGCCCCAGGCCGGTCCGCACGCGTGATCTGACAATCATGACCAGATACAGAGAGATGGGGTGTCGTGCCTGGGGCTTCCGCGGTGGCCGGAGGGAGCAGATTTGTCTGTGGAGGTAGAGGAGCTACCCAGGGGGGCCGGAAGACACCATGCTTGTTCACTCACAGGAAGTTCAACCCAGGCCGCACCCCTGTGGCCCGCTGAGCCTAGCTGGAGGCCTGGGGCTCGGCCCCTGCGCACAGGTGCGGACACTGAGCCCGGGGGTATAGTAACCTGCCCGGGGCTGCGCAGTGAGCCCAGCTGTGAGGCTTAAACCTGGCCTCGGTGGCTCAGCCTGTATTCTCAGCACTTTGGGAGGCTGAGGTGAGTGGATTGCCTGAGCCCGCAGGTTCGAGACCCGCCTGGGCAACTTGGCGAGACCTCATCTCTACAATAAATCAAAAATCTGCCGGGCGTGGTAGCTCACGCCTACTCGGCTACTCGGAAGGCTGAGGCGGAAGGCTCGCCGGAGCCCAGCAGGTCGAGGCTGCGGGGGCCGGGAGCGGGCACTGCACTCCAGTCTGGGCGACAGAGTGAGACTCCAACTCAAAAAAAAAATAAAAAACCTGGCCTCTCGGGCCTCCAGCCCGGCACACTCCACCACGCCCCGCGGCCTCTCCAGGTCAAAAATGCTGGTTTCGCCCAACTTGTAAAGAGAGACCCTCGTCCACAGGACTTCCTTCCCTTGGTGCTAATGGGTACATCGAGGCACAGGCCAGTTACCTCTCTTGGCAAGCTCTGAGAAAAAGGGGAGCACCCCAGGACATGTGGGGTGCTTCCCACCAGGGGCCTGCTGCCTGCCTACCAAGGGTTCCTTCGTCATCTGGGGAAGCCTCACAAGGATCTCATGCGGCCGGTACTGTGGCCCCCTTTCTGCGGACGGGAAAGCCAAGACCAGCGAAGCCGCCTGCCTTCGGTCACAGCGCTGGTGAATGGCAGAGCTGGTCCTCTGGGGGCCCAGGGGCTCCAAAGCCGGGACCTTGGCTGTGTCATGGCAGCCCCCTGAGCCTTGGGGTGGCTGGGAGCTGGGGCCCACTGCCTGGGTGTGAGCCAGGATCCGGTCTGCCTGCCTGTGAAATGGGGCCGCGACCCTGGCCGCCGCGGAGACTGCCACGAGGACCGAGCAACACAAGGCGGGCGAAGTGCTCAGGACGGTGGCAGACACAAACGACCCATCCTCACCCAATGCCGCCCACGGCCACCGTCCGGCCGTGGCCGTGCAGGTCAAATACAGCTTGGAAGGTCTGACGCCTCACCACCCAGAGCTTCTCCAAGTCCAGCGAGCAACGCCCCAGGGTCTCCCGTTCGGCCAGTCCGGTGTAGGGCCCACGGCTTTGCGTTTCCAAGTCCCCAGGTGGCACAGAGACTGGATCTGGGGTCCACACTCGGAGAACCACAGTGAAGAGCTTGCAAAATTTGGGAGAAGAGCCTTGTCGGCAGGAGTGAAGAAGACCTGGCTGCTGGGCCCGGGGACTCCGGGGAGGTCCCTGCCTGCCCAGAGGCGAAGGGACAAAACCAAGACCCAGAATTGTTCTCTGGCCGTCGAGCGTTTGGAAGCCTCACCTCTCCACCTGTCCCAGCAAGTGGAGCCAGGTGACTCTGCCGAAGAGGAGGTTGCCCTTGGGCCCAGTGTCTTCCATCCCCCCTCCCAGGACACGCCCCGGCACACAGGCCCCGGTCAAATGGAGCTGATGAAGCCCCTCCCTCTACAGCTGCTTCTCCAGTTCTACTGGGAGACGTAGATAGCACCAAGGCTCAGAGAAGCCAAGCAACTTGCCCAAGGTCACACAGCCCAAAAGGGACCAGCCTGGTCACAGGTTCATCGAGCTTCCCCGGCTGTGCCTTGGGACCCCATTCAAGTGCGCTCTCAGGGCCCCCAGGCCAGATCTCCGTCTCTCCTCCATGGTGCTGACTGCTGCTGCGGTTAAATCACTCTGCTTCTCTCTGAGGGTATGTGTGTCTGTCTCTCCACCAGAGCGCCGCGAAGGCCCTGGCCACACCTCCCACTTCTCACCCAGTCCCCAGAGCTGGGCACAGAGCGGGCTCTCCCTAAGCATCTGTTTTGTAAGTGAATGGATGAACCCGGTGGTACCATGGCACCGCCCAAGGCAGCCCGTTCAGGTGGCAGGCCTGCGGGAGGTGAGGCTTCTGGGGTCCTGCCTCCCCCTTAAGGTCGGTGGGCCCCAGAGACCAGACCTCTCATTCCCCAGGGGCTTCCTGACCCGGCCGGGCCCAGGCCACTCAGGTACGTCTCTGGAGCCCACAGCCTTCAGCCCACCAGGCCAGCTCTCATTTCTGGGCACTGCTTCAACCTCAGAGGGTCCCGGGAAATGGAAAGATCTGAGCGAGAACGGCGTCGTGTCTCCTCTGTCCTCTGGCGTGGCGCTCTGTGTGTCTCCAAATATCTTGTCTTCCAACAAGAGCAGCAGAATGGCTCACCCCCTGAAATTACAATTCTACCTACCTCGCTTTCCACATCTGTGGAATGGAGTGATGACCCATGACTCGGTCTGCCTTGCGGGGATCTTAAGGGCTGGGGACGAGCACCCGAAACTTGTGGGCTGACCGACGGACCGACTTTGCCCAGGACCGAGGGGTTTCCTGGGACGTAGGACTCCCCGTGCCGAATATGGGACAGTCCAAAGCCGAAAGGGACAACTGTCCACCCTCCCCGAGAGGCTTTGACAAGGACTCATCATGCAGACTGAGAGTCAGAGAAAAAGAGACCTTCACACGTTTGTTCATTGCAGCCTTGTTCACCACAGCAAAAACATGGAACCGCCCGTGCTGCCCATCAAAAGAGGACTGGTTAAAAAAGCGTGGTACATATGCACGATGGAGTATTATGCAGCCATAACGAAGGACAAAATCATGAACCCCACAGCAACTTGGATGGACTTAGAGGCTGTGATACTGAGTGGCCTGTCAAGAAAACCAAAAGCTGAGTGTCACATGTTCTCACTCATAAGCGGCCCTTGGACAATGATCATAATACTATAAGATAAAGGATTGGCGGCAGCGGGAAACTTCTGGGGGTGAGGGGTGGGGTTGGCAGTAGTGGGAATCTGCTGGGGGAAGTGAGCGGGCACGCCTCACCAGCCAGGGTCCCTGCATAATGAAAATGTGTATACCGGCCGGGCTTGGTGGCTCGGCCTGTCATCCCGCGCCTTTGGGAGGCTGAGGCGAGTGGATGGCCTGAGCCCGAGGGTTCGAGACCCGCCTGGGCAGCGAGACCTCGTCTCTACAATAAGTTTTTAAAAATCAGCCGGGCCTGGTAGCGCATGCCTGTAATTCCGGCTCCTTGGAAGGCTGAGGCGGAAGGATCGCCGGAGCCCAGCAGATCGAGGCTGCGGTGGCCGGGAGCGGCCGCTGCCCTCCGGTCTGGGTGACAGAGTGAGACTCTGACTCAAAACAAATAAATAAATAAGATAAAAAATTAAAAATGCGTATACCTAACCCTGAGTTGTACCCCACATCTTTAAAATTAAAAAACAACAAAAACATACGAATTGTCTATAAAAGGACTGCCTTCCCACATGGGACCAAGGTAGATTCTAGGGAAGCTTCCGGCACAGGGTTGGACACACCCCCTGCTGCAGGACGGATCCACCTTGCCCCCCTCCGTGCCCACCCGCCCTGTGGTGAGAAGCAGGGAGAGGGGGTGTGGCCCCTCAACCCTCCCTGCCCGCTCGGGAGCCTGGCACCCAGTCCTTGCTCAGAATTGCTGACTCCCTGCTGGGGCACACCATCGGATTGCCCAGCAAGTCAAGAGCGGAACTGGCCCCAGACCCCCACTGATTTTCCGCCCCCTCCGCCCCTGCCGGGGTCGGCTCACCTGCCAGCTGCTCCCAGGCACCTGCTTCCTGTCGCTTGAGTGGCAGCGTCTGCACGTGGCTGGCGGTGGGGCCTCACCTGGCAGAGCAGCCCTGTAGCGGGAAGCTCGGCAGACAAGGGGGGCTGGGCGGGCCACCCCTCCACCTGTCTTGCAGCTTCACCTGCCCTTCTCTTAAAGGGTTTTCCTCCTCCAGAGACAACCAAGTTCAAAACAAACATGTCAGGTCAACGCAGCTGCAGGCCACCGGAGCAACAGGCAAGCCGCGGGAGGAAGAAGACACTGCCCCTTCATCTCAGGGGACTGGGGGAGCTCCTGCAACTGACAGGAGGGAACCCATGCCCCCACTTAAGATGGAACCATCCCTCCCCCTTAAGTCCTCAGATGGGTCCACCCATGGATGCTGCAGGGTGTGTCCTCGTCCCCCGGCAGCCTACCCACAGGGAACCAGAGAAGAAACATTGGAGCCTCCCGTTTCCTGGGGCTTCAGCACCCAGCAGGCCCGGTTCAACCCCAGGCTCTGCCGCTGACCAGTCTGTCTCCCCTGGCCAGTCCTTTAATCCCTCAGAACCTCAGTTTCCTCCCCTGCTCCTGCGCGGCCTTCCATGTGACTGGCGGTGTTTGTGGGTGATGCCGCTTAATCCCCAGCGCACCCCATAGAGAGCTGGCTGTCAAGAGCAGTCATCGGGCTGGCCGGGGTCGCAGGGCCGCCAAGCCAGAGCTAGGACACAGAGGCGCTGGTGGGCTCGAGGGGCCGCCCCACAGGGCAACACAAGCCCAGGGTCCTGCCTGTGACGCAGAGCGGGGAAAATCCACAAACGCGTGATTCTCTGCTTCCGCTTTTTTTATTTCCGAAGCTGCGGCCGGCACCTGCATACAGCGAGTGCTCGATCAAGGTTTGTAAAATGAACGAATGCACGGGGGCGTGTTTCCCTCCCAGGAGTGTCTGTAGCAAGTACGAACACAACTGCCACAGGCACTTTCATCTGAATGTGCTGGGGGGGTCTGCTTCTCCCTGTCTAAATGCCCACGTAGGGCCCTAGTGGCTTCTGGGGGAGTTTCCAGCACGGGGAGGGACACACCACCTGCTGCACGATGGATTCGCCGATGGTACTGACAATTCAGGGCACCCGCCTTCACCAGCCCCCTGCTCGTCCCTGCTGACCCGCCCTGTGGTGAGAATCAGGGGTGGGGGATGGCCCCCAGCCCCACCCACCCACCCGGGAGCCTGGCGCCCAGTCTGTGCTCAGAATTGCTGGCTCCCTGCTGGGGCACACGCCACCCCCACTCCCAAGCACCCCCAGTCCTGCTTCCCCCTTTTGACCCAGTCTTGTGTCTAGGTCAGGCAGGATGGCACGGCCCAGCCTCCCTCCTCGCTTTACAAGGCAGATCCTTTGTGGAATTCAGCAGACCCCCAGCCTTTCTGGGGGGCTGACTGTAGCCCTCTCTGGGACCCTTGAAGCGGATCTGCCTGTGCGCAGCCTGCCAGGGGACCCAGAGCCGCACTCAGATGCCTGGCCTCAGCCCTGGACTCAGCAGCCAGGCTGAGAAACGGGAGGGTCTGCAGGGCGTTGAGGAGGGATCTCGGGTCTGGACCAGAAAGCCGCCAGGTCCTCCCCGCTCCAAGGCTCTAAGGTCAAGGAACATGCCCTCGACTGGGTGGGGGCAGCTGAGGGGAGAGGCAAGGGGAACCTCAGAGCCCCAGGCCACAGAGTTGGAGCTGAGGGTGCCAGAAGTTGAGACGTCTGGGTCACTTGCACCTTCAGGGGTGCAGAGGCCAGCCCTCTCTCAGATTTGCACCCCTCCCCTCTGGCCTACACAGACCCTGAGCCCCCTGTCTAACGCAGCCCACCTCCCCCTCACTTCCGGCCCCTCCCCCATCTCCATGCTGTGCCCACAGTCGAGGGCAGCTGTGTGACTTGGGCAACTCGCTTAACCTCTCTGAGTCTGGGTTTCCTCAAATGTAAGTGAGACACAGACCTCTCCTACTCAGAGGAGTGGTTTGAGACCACGTGTCTAGAGGACACTGTTCTCTCTGCCTTTCCTCCCTCTCCCCTTGGCCAGGCACCGGGAGCCACATCGCCCACGCTGGGTCCTTCCCACCCGCCTTGCCCCCCGCTTCTCCCTGGTCTGGGTCCCGACCGTTCCCCACTCCCTCCAAGCCACGCTCCCGCCAGCCTGACCCACGGCTTCCCGGTCTGAGTGCCGGCGGCCGCAGGCAGGGATGCAGAACTCACGTCTCCCGCAGGAGTCCAGGGCTGTCCACGCAGCGGGCATATGTGCTGACCTGACATCCGGGCCGCCACCCAAGGTCAGGGTCCTCTCAGACCCAGGGCCCCATAACCGTCACGGAAACAATCCTCCTGGCCTGCCTGCCGTGATCGGGTCTTTTACAAATACAGCCCCGCTCCGTCCTCAAGGCCCTGAGCAGAAGCACCAACGAGCCCATTTGACAGACAAGGAAACGAAGGCTCAGGGAGCTTGGTTGAGCAGCCGAGCGTGCTCAGCCCGGGGACGCGGAGTCACAGCAATGCCCGGGTCTGTCTCGCCCCGAGGCTCCCCTCACCCCGCCCCCCGCACAGCCGTGGCCCTGAGAGGGCACAGGCCGAAGGAGCCGCCAACATGAGCCCACAGTTTTCTTTTCTTTTTTCTTTTTTCTTTTTTATTGTGAAGTTGTGGGGTACAGTTAAGGCTTAGGTGTACAAATATGCTTTGTTCAGGCACCCTTGTTGATAAGAGGTGTCTCCCCATCCCCAGACAGATATTTACTACCGTTAATCCCATCTCCCTTCCCCCCCATAGTTTCCCACCACTGTCAGTCATTTTCTTATAGTATTGCATTGGATGTTCAAGGTCCACTACATGAGTGAGAACATGTGATACTCGGATCTTTGTTTCTGTGAGAGGTCACTCAGTATTATAGACTCTAGTTCCATCCAGGTTGCTGAAAAAAGAACAAAATCATGAATTTCGCAGCCCGCAGTTTTCAACGATGCCCTCTGGGGCCTGGACAGCGGGCTTGTGAGGGGTGCCGGGCGAATAAGGCTCTGTTCTGGCCTAAGGCCCTTCGGGGCTGGGGACTCTCACTGAGGCCCCGGTATCCTGCCTGCATATGGGGCGGGGGCTTGGGGGCTGGGCCCTGGGAAGGGAGAGAGAGCCTTGTCGGACGGCTTCTGTTTCCTCAGGGCGGTGGGGGCATCCCATGGGGTCAGTGGCTACCGGAAGCAGAGGGAACGCCAGGGCTAGACAGGCACCAGGCAGAGGGTCTCAAGGGCACGGGGAGGCCCTCCCCTCCGGGCTCCGTTTCTCCTATCCCAGCCTCGCAAGCAGCTGACATGGAAAACTGACCCCGTGTTCCTCTCCCGGTGGTGGGGCGGGCGGGGGCTTGCAGAGGGCTCTGGATGGCCAGATGTGGGACCTGCAAGGTGGCATCCACACTCCCCAGCCAGGTGGCCCGCTGAGGGTGTGGGTGGGGCTGGAGCGGCCAGGCCCTTGAACTAGGGACGGGGAGGGCCACCCCTGTGGGGTCTGCCCTTCCCTTGGACTCTACTCCCACCGGCCACAGAGTCTCCCTTTGTTGGGTCTGATTCAGGTGGCACCGGTGGAGTCACAGGAAAGGAACGTATTCCAATGAGGACGTCGTCAAATCTCTAAAAGAGCCTTCTGCGGGGCCTGGTAGGTCCCCATTTGACAGAGGGAAGAATTGAGGCCCAGGGGGGCTGAGGGGTTGGCCCCTGAGGCATCACCTTTGTGATTCCAATCAGCGGGTTTGGGTTTAAATCTTCGCTCCAGGCCAGCTTGGTGGCTCAGCCTATCATCCCAGCACTCCGTGAGGCGGAGATGAGAGAATTGCCTGAGCCTGCGGGTTCGAGACCCGCCTGGGCAACTTGGTGAGACCTCATCTTTACAATAAATCAAAAATTAGCCGGGCATGGTAGCACGCGCCTGTAGTTCCGGCTACTCGGAAGGCTGAGGCGGAAGGATCGCCGGAGCCCAGCGGGTCGAGGCTGAGGTGACCGGGAGCGGCCACTGCACTCCAGGCTGGGCGACAGAGTGAGACTCCGACACAAAATAAAAAAATAAAATAAAATAAATCTTCACTCTCACCAACGGTGGTTTGGAGCAAGTTACTTAGCAGCTTTGCCTCAATCTCCCTGTAACATGAAAATAATAACCATTCCAGCTGGATGTGGTGGCTCATGCCTGTAATCCAACATTTGGGAGGCAGAGGTGAGAGGATTGCCTGAGCCCTGGGGTTCGAGACCAGCCCGGGCAACTCGGCAAGACCTCGTCTCTACAGTAAATCAAAAAATGAGCTGGGCGTGTGGTTCCAGGTACTCGGAAGCCTGAGGCGGAAGGATCTCCAGAGCCCAGCAGGCGGAAGCTGAGGTGGCCGTGATCTTGCCGCTGCACTCCAGCCTGGGTGACAGAGGGAGACTCCAACTCAGAAAAAAAGGAAAAATAATCCCGATTCCTCCTTCCTCAGGGACCACACCACTCACAGGAAACCGTCCCAGCGAGGTGCCGAGCTCACAGCCGGTGCCAGGCACCCCTCGAGGTCCTCCGGAGCAGGGCGGCAGGCAGCCCCACACTCCAGAGCCAGCCCCAGGCCTGGAACCCAGCTGAGGCAAGTGGCTTGTCTCATGCCTGGTTGAATCGCCTCCGCCTGCAGGGCCAGCCTTTCCAAGAGATGGTGTCTTGGTGTGTTTGTTTTTGAGTCACTGAAGGCAGGAAGGCAGAAGGCCGTGGGCGTGGGACCCTGAGGAGCGGGGAGAGGGGAGGGAGCTTCCCACAGGTGTCGGAGCAAAGGGAAGGGGAGGCCGCCAGGCAGGTGAAGGGAGATTAGAGACCAGAGAGATAAGAACGCCAAGGTAACCAGGGTCTGGCTGCCAGGGGCCACCGAGACCCGCATCACTCACAACCGGGCTTTCTGGGCTGAGTCACCTGCATGTCACAACTGGGAGGAGAGGCACTGGAAAGTCCCTGTTCCGCGGGGGACGTGTCTCCTCTCCGCTTCTACCGTTAGTGCTGGATCCAAACTCAGGTGGCCTGGCCCTGCACCCAGGGCTTGACGCTGCACCTGGCCCAAAGGCCAAAGCCCTGCTTCTCTAAAGGTCTACCTTCGAAATGGCCCTCGGGCTTTACAATTGGGATATTCCACTCTGCACCCTGGCCCCAAAGGCCAAAGCCCTCCTCTAAAAGTCCACCTTCAAAATAGCCCCTGGGCTTTGCAACTGTAACATTCTACACTGTACCCTGGCCCCAAAGGCCAAAGCCTTCCTGCTTTAAAGGTCCATCTTCAAAACGTCCCCCAGGCTTTGTGACGGTGGCATTCCTCAGCACCTGGATGGAAACCTACAGCTTAGAGCTTTTTCCTCAGGCCCAGGTGGGGCGTGGAGGAGGGTCACTGTCACCACTAGGGACGGGGGCACAGAAAAGGCTTGCAAAGGGCCCTGGTCCCAACTCTTTGCTTGCCACAGGACGAACTGAGGCCAGCCAAGCTGGGGCTGGGCTGGGGCAGGGGTCCTGACCGAGACCCCGCGGCAGGGCAGTGACCGAGCTGCCCTCCTCCGGGCCTCCTGACCCACTTTGGGAAGGACCTGGGTTTTGCCAAGTCCTGAAGGGCAGGGTGAGAACCAGCTCTGAGTACGCCCAAAGCCACACAAGGGAAGTGACAGGTCTTGAGAGACCCCAGCTGAGGGCAGTCATTCATACAGGAAGGAAGACCATCCCTGCAGGAAGACCTCTCAGGCCCAGGGGACTGGGGGTGCCCAGCTGGCCCCATCTCTCAGCCAGGAGGTAGTGAGTCCAGTGCCGCCAGGCTCCTTGGCCGTGCCCAAGGCTCTGCCCGTTCGGAAAGATTCATGAGCTGGTTCTCCAATCCCTGGGGAAGCAAGACCCTCAGCGAGGAGCCGGGGCAGAGGAGACCGCAAGCCGGCCCCCGCCAGCCCTAGCAGTGGCTGGAGAGCAGGAAGCCCCCGGCCAGCAACGAGACACAACAGCGATAAGGGGCATCGGCGGGCGTAGGGGCCAGGAAGGCCAGTGCGCGGCAGACTCCCGCCTGGGGCCTGGGGGTGGAGGCTCTCCTTGGGCAGCAATGGTGGGCAATCAGAGGAGATGCCCAAAAGTTGTGGGTGGCGGGGCAGAGGTGACCCGGACACTTGGCCCTGTCCAAATTCTGGGCTTGCCACCACCCAGGCATCTCAGGAGGGGGACGCGCTCCCCAGCCAGGGATAGGGGTGCTGCCTGAGGTACGGGGCACCAGCTCGAGTCTGTCCTCAGCCTCAGAAATGTCCCGTGGTGGGGGCAGGGTGCTGCAGCCTGGAGATAGGCTGGACCGGAGTGGGCTGCCCCCCGAGATGCCTCAACCCTCTTGGAGAGGCCAGGGACTGACTGACCAACTTCCCCTATGGAGGCCTGGGGCTTCCCGGCCCAGGGTTCAGGTGTGATTTCCACCCTTGGCTCCTCAGGCCAGAACGACCCCTCTTCCGGGCTGCTGAGGGCATTTGGTAGTGCGATAAGCCCGCAGGCCGCCTTCTGCTCTCAGCAGAGGGCATGTGTGGGATTCTTCAGGGTGGGCTCCTCCCCTCCCCATCCTGTGGGGGCCCCAGGGTCCGTCCAGCATCCTCACATCGCCTGCTCAAGGCTCTCCTGTGCACCTGAGCACTGTAGCCGCTGGCCTAGGCAACAGTCCCTCGGGGGCTTTGATGGAGAGGCTTTTCTCCTCGTTGCACAGAACAGACCCAGACATCGAGAGCCCAGGACAGGCCAGGGCTGTCTGCTCCCTGGGCCTTTCTCGTCATCCACCTTGCTCCTCTCGAGGCAGGGACCCAGGGCCTCTTGGGAACCCGGAGCCCTCTGGCTCAACCCCCCACTCTGGGCAGGGGCGCCAACCCAGCAGGAGGTCAAAGCAACCGGCCTGGGTCACCCATCTCATTCCTGGGACCTCTGAGTCTGACCGTCCTCTGGCTTCGTGGCCTGGTGTCGCCCAGAGACCCCCATGTGTGTCGTATGACTCTCCTTTCTGCCACCTTCCCGTTTGTTCTTCTGGGCTGCCCCTCCAGAAGCGTCTCTGTCACCCACCCTCAAGCCTCCCTCCGGTCTTATTTCTGGAGCCCTTCCTTGCCAGATACCCTCTGCTGGGGACAGGCTGATGCTGAGACCGGGGTCTCAGTGGAACCCCAGACCGGGCACCCCTTCTGAGACAACACAGCCCCACAGAACAGAGTCACCTCCCCTTCCAGGCCCCAGAGAAATTTTTATGTAGAGACGGCCAGCCCCTCCTCTGGTCCCCCGGGCACTTTGTCACTGTCCCAGCCACGCCATGGCACTCTCGCTCACACAAGTCCTGAGCCTCGGAGAAGCACGGTGGTGAAGAGTTCAGACACAAGTGCCCACCGTGTGACCTTGGACGAGCTGCTTAATCTCTCTGTGCTTGTGCTTCCTTATCTGTAAATTAGGACACTTTTGGAACTATCTGGCTGTGAAGCCAAACAACGGTGCTTGGAGCAGAGGTTGGCCTTGGTCAGCACAATGTGCACTTGCTGGTATTTTCATTTCAGCGCCTCTGAGACCCGCTGCTGTCTCCCCCCGGAACGCCCTTCCTTCCCCTGAGTAACGCCTGCCATCTCGCGGGGCCTGGCCCAGGCCTCCTGTCCCCCACGGAGCACCCTCACTTCAGCCCGGTCCGGCCCCAGCACCGACTCCCCCCGCCCCGCCTCGCCTCTTCCCCGGGCTTGTCCAAGAGAAGGTCGGTATCCACACAGCCTCCCTCCTGCCCTAAGGCTGACGCTTCTTCCCCCAGGGCCTCCCCAGCAGGCCTGGCAAGGGCCTGGCCCAGAAAGCTGCACGTGCATCAAACCTAGACATGGGGTATGTCTCATGGTGGTGGCCCTGCTGCCAGATCCTGGAGACCATTTTTTATTTCTTTAAAATACCTTCTTTTTGCGTTGCAAGTAATTTTTTTGCAAGCAGGTTCAGGAATGCATTAACCTTGTGGGAAAAAAAAAAACCTAAGCACAGCTATGACTAAAGTCCCCTCGGAAATCGGGCCCGTTCGAGGTCCTTCTGCTTCTGTTCCCTGATAGAGCTGCGGCAGCTGACGTCTCTCACTCCCTCATGTATGTGGATACGTGTCCACAGGAGCCTTACGGAACTCTGTGTGTGTATGTGCATGTGTGTGTGTCTGTATGGATGTGCCGGCTTGTCTGTCTGTGTATGTCTGTGTGCATCTGTGTCTCTGTATGTCTATGTGTCTGTGTGTGCCTGTCCGTGTGCATCTGTGTATGCACGTGTCTCTGTGTGTCTGTCTGTCTGTGTCTGTGTGTACACACTCCCCAAAATGGCATGGTCTCTCCCCTCCATCCCTTCCCCCAGTGATCTGACCAGCCTCTCTCTGCTGAGACCTGGTTGGGGACCTGACTGACTCCTGGCTCGTTCCCCAGCCCATGGCTCTTCCTCCAAGGCAGACCTGACCTTGCCCTCTGGTGGTTTTCCCAGGCTGGGAGACAAAGATTGGACGTCAGGACCTGCCATGATGCCAGGACTCCCCAAGGAGAGATTCCGGGGGGATCCCTGGGCCGAGGAGATTCTACAAGGGAAACGTGATCCCCTATTCAAGCAGTATGGGGAAACAGAGCCTGTTAGCCCCCTCTTGAAAACTCGCAGGGAGCACGACCCAATAAAGGCTCTGCGAAGTCCTGCAGAGCAGAAACGTGTTTGTCCTTACCCAAGATGACCCGGGCTGGGCAGACCACGGAGATCTTCAGGATATTTCCCTCCTGCTAGGTGGTCTACTGTGGAGTAGTCTCTGCAGCCCTGGAAAGTTCCTTCCAGGCCAACACGGAGGCAGTCAGTTCCTGGGTTTAAAAAAAGAAGGAAGCCGCCATATTTAAATCGACTACCCACACTCCTCATTTCTTCAAGTTCACATGGGTGCCTTGGGAGAACTTGTCCTGTGTCTCACAGCCTTCACGTCACAGCCACCTCCTACCCCATGTATGAACAAAGCACACAATAATCGGGCCATGGTGTGCCCTGGTGACCCTGGCTGCCCCCCTGGGTCACCTCACCCTCTCCTGCTACCTCCCAATGCACTGACCCCGCCAGAATACTGGAATTTGCCAAGACGCCATGCACCTTTCTCCCCGGGGCATTTCTGGGTGATTTGCCTCATTCTAACCTGGGGCATTCGGCCATCTCCAGCTGCTTCCTGACCTTGGGGTTCTCAGGGGCCCAGCAGTGCTTCTGCAGCCTGCTTGGCTGGGCTCTCCCCACCCCGGATGCAGGGATTTACTGGTGTCTCATTCCCGCCCTACTGATCTCAGCACCTGTCTCCTGCTCCAAGCACTGGGGACCCCTGAAAGGCAACTCCTGATGGCCCCAGACCCACACAGAGCCTGCCTCTTGATGAACTTCACGGTGGCCTTGCTTATAGACCTCTGCTCCTCCAATGGCCTCCTTGCCCGGCCCTGGTATTCTGCCAGGTCTCTTCCAAAATGACCACACGCCTCACAAGCAGCAGCCCTGCCCAGGGACGCCAGGGCAAGTGAGGGAGACGTGGCTGCCCTCAAGGGCACAGCTGGAGCCTTGACCCAGAGGCGCCTCTCGGGATGGGAGGAAACAGGATCTGGGAGGACAGCCCTGGAGTCAGGGGAGGGGAGAAGGCATCGGGACAGGTCAGTGATGGAAAGGAGGGAACTAGGAGAAGGCCCCAGGTGGACAAGAAGCTGACCAGGGCAGCCTCAGACTCTGGACAGATGGAGTGTGCGCCCCTCCTTCTGTACAAAGGCAGATGTGCTCAGGGTTTTCGCCAGGACACTTAGACATGCCTGAAGCAAAGGCATCCAGATTGGAAAAGAAGAAGCAACACTATCACTATTTGCTGATGACATCATCTTTCAAATAGAAAATTCTAAGGAATCCATTAAAAAACTATCAGAACGAGTAAATGGGTTCAGCAAAGTCATAGAATATAAGACCAATACACAAAAATTAATTCTACTTTTTTATGCTTGCAGTGAACACTATGAAAACAAAATTTTTAAAATACTCCATACTTATGAATAAATAGAGCCCCAAAGTTCAGAATGTATACTCTGAAAACTACAAAAATTGTTGAAAGAAATAAAGGAAGATCTAAACAAATAGAAATATAGCCCATGTTCATGGATCAGAAGACTTACTATTAAGATGACAATACTTCCCAGATTGTTCCAGAGATTCAACTAAATCTCCATCCAAATTCCAGGTGGCTTCTTTGCAGAAAGTGATAGGCTGATTCTAGTATTCATGTGGATACTCAAGGTTCCCAGAATAACCAAGACAAAGTTAGAGGACTCACACTTCCTCAGTTCAATACTTACTACAAAGTCACAATAAACAAGAGAGTTTGTTACTGGCACAAGGACAGACATCTAAAGTAGTGGAATAGAGTTGAAATCCCAGAAAGAAACCTTCACATTTCAGACCAACTAATTTTTGAAAATGATCCCAAGATAATTCAGTGGGCAAAGAATGGCCATTTGAGCAAATGGTATTGGGGCAACTCTCTATCCACACACAAAAGAATAAAGTTACACCTCTTTCTGACACCACATAAAAAAATCAACCCAAATACCGAAATATAAGAGTTAAATTAGAAAACTCTAATAAGAAAACATAGGTAGTTATCATAATACTATAAGAAAGGGATTGGCAGTAGTGGAAACTGCCAGGGGAGGGGAGGTGTGATTGACAATTGAGGGAAACTGCTAGGGGAGGGCGGGACATAGCTCATCAACAAGGGAACCTGCATAATCATCGGCTGTACACCCAAACCCACTTCTTTAAAATAAAAAAATTAACCTCACATTTTTAAAATTAAAAAAAAAAATTTAAAGAAAACAGGTATAAATTTTCTTGACCTTGGATTAAGCAATGTATACTTAGATATGACACGAACAGCACAAGCAACAAAAGAAGATGATGATTAAAAATGGGCTGGGCATGGCGACTTGTGCCTGTAGTCCCATATACTTGGGAGGCTGAGGCAGAAGGATGGCTTGAGCCCGGAAATTTCAGGCTACTGTGGTGCCATGAGCAGCCATCGCACTTTAGCCTGAGTGACAGGGCAAGACCCTGTCTCTAAAAATAAAAAAGTAAATAAATTGGGCTTTATCAAAATTTAAAACTTTCATGCTTTCAGAGAACCTTATCAAAAAAATTGGGAAGAAACACAAAAGAGGAGAAAGTATTTGCCAACTCCATCTCTGATAAGGGACTTTTATCCAGACAATAGAAAGACGGCTTCTATATCTTGATAACAGAAAGACGAACGATCCCGTTAAAAAGCTGGGCCAAGAATCTGAATAGACATTTGTCCGAAGAAAACATACGAATGGACAATAAGCACACGAGAAGAGGCTCAACACCTGGCCGGCAGGGGCATGCAAATCAGAACCACGACGAGATACGCTTCCCACGGATGGTGAAGCTGATGCTGGTGCTGGTGATGGTGATATGCTGGTGATGGGTGATGGTGGTGGTGATGACGGTAGTGGCGGTCATGGTGACAGCGCTGACAGCTAACACTTTTGGGGCATTTCTTATGTGCCAAGCACTCGATATGCATTATCCATTGAATTCCCAACGCAACCTGATGAGGCCAATCTGCTATCATTATCCCATTTCACAGATGAGCAAACTGAGGCTCACAGAGGGGGCATCACTTGGCCAAAGACACACAGCCGTGGGGCGTGGTGGAGCTGGGATTCAAACCCAGGCAGCCCAGTTCTAGAGCCCACACCCTTGAGCAGTAAGCTGGGCCCTCACTCGGCCAGACTCACCCTCCCTCTCCACCCCTCCCACCTCCCTCCTCCGCCCTCCTCATCTCACCCACCGCCTGGCATGAGTCCTCCTCCCAGGTGCCCACTCTGGGTTTCCCCCGTGCGTCCTCTGACCTTGCAGCCCTGAGGACAGTTGTCTGGCCTCTTTTGAGGCTCCTGAATCCCCCAGGCTTCCAGGTGCCCATGGGGCTGCCTTACTAGGGTCCTCGGGGCCTCCCGAGTACACGGAGCTGGCGGATCTCTAAGGCAGCAAATGACTCAGGCCCACCTCTGTTGCCCAGCTCTGTTCCAGGAACAGGGCAGCACTTTGACATGAGGTGACTCAGGGCCCAGATGAGTAAGGCAGACACGCAACCTGACAGACGGACAGACGGAACGTCGCAGCCGCAATGCACTGTCCACAGGCCGCAGCCACCTCGAGCTCCTCACAGGACCTGTCTGAACTCGCATGGTCAAGAATTAGGTTCTGAGCCAGGCTCGGTGGCTCAGCCTGTAATCCCACGCCTTTGGGAGGCTGAGGTGAGTGGACTGCCTGAGCCCGCGGGTTCGAGACCCGCCTGGGCAGCGAGACCTCATCTCTACAATAAAGCAAAAAATCAGCCGGGCGTGGTAGCTCATGCCTGTAATTCCGGCTATTCGGAAGGCTGGGGTGGAAGGATCGCCGGAGCCCAGCGGGTCGAGGCTGCGGTGGCCGGGAGCGGCCACTGCACTCCAGTCTGGGCGACAGAGTGAGACTCTGACTCAAAAAACAAAACAAAACAAAAACAAAACAAACAAACAAAAAAAGAATTAGGTTCTGAAAACAAGTCTTGCTCCCGTACCTGGCACCCCAGAGACCCCCCGCCGAGACCAGCCCCCAATCCTAGCCATGGGGAGGAGCCCCCAGCCCCGCCTGCCTGCTGACGGGACCAGTTCTTTTCTGTGCCAACTGCAGCCCATCCCCAGGGCTCAGTGATCTAGTTTCTCCTTCCTACCTTAGAAATAGCTCACGGCCCGCGGTTTACCCACGAGCCCTTCTGAGGGCGGGGGGCCCCTCACCCCAGGAGGAGCCGCTCACGGGCTAGGAATTTCTGAGGGCACAGCTGGCCTTGGGTGATGTTCAAATACTTTTGTCTTGTGTGACAAGGAAGGAAGGAGAGGGAAAGGGAGAAGGGAGGAAGGGAGGAAAGATTCCAGAGGCTCACTGAGTGTCCTTGAACTTGTTGGCCGGGTTTACTCTCACTTGTCTTCTAGTCGCTGTGTGACCTTGGGGAACAAGCAGTCTCTGGGCCTCCTTTCGCCAGCAGTCAGCGAAGAGGTCAGATCAGGTAAGATTCGTTCCTTGCATACTGCCGAGGCCACAGTGATGAGATCGCAGGCACAGCTGTTTGCGAGGCCTTCCGAGTGCCTGGGGCTGGCTGGGTGGGTCTCGTCCCTGGAGGCCCCTTTCCTCCCCACACATCAGCACCTGACAACCTTCTTGTCTTGCAGCCGCCGCATGCAGCCTAGAGAACGCCCCCCCCCGGTGGCACCGGGACCATTTGCTCAGCCAGCATGGGGGACCCGTGCTCTCAGACCCTCAGACTCATGCTACCTGTCCCTCAGACACGCCAGGAACCTTGGCTGGAACTGCAGATTTCGCAGCCCGTTTGCAGCCAGAACCTCCCCGCATACACGGCTTCCACGAATGGCGGACTTCGCCAACTCACATCTGCCCCTGCCCATCCTTCCCTGTGGAGACCCAGCTGCTGGCAGGGGGACTTCTGCCCCCTTGACCTTGCCCTAAGCACAGGAAGTCCCACTGTGCTGTCATTTTGTGAGTTTGGAAACTGCCCTGAGGCCCACAGGGATCTCGTGTGGGCAGGGATTCTTGAAAGCACTGCCCAAGCTTCTGCCAGTTTGCTCCCGGCCTGCTGCCCGCCCCGCCCATGCAGCAGCCCCAAGCCTACACATACACATGTGCACACACATTCACACATGGACAGGCACACACCCACATGGGCATGCACACACATACACACACAGGCAAGTACACATGCATACACACAGGGGCATGCACACACACATGCGGGCATGTGCACACATACACGGGCATGCACACACATACACACACGGGCGTGCACACACGCATACACACAGGGACATGCACACACACACGGGCATGTGCACACATACACACATGGGCATGCACACACATGCACACACGGGCATGCACACATGCATACACACAGGGACATGCACACACACACAGGCATGTGCACACATACACACACGGGCATGCACACACAAACATACACAGGGCGTGCCACATGCATACACACAGGACATGCACACACACATGCGGGCATGTGCACACATACACACACAGGCATGCACACACGTATACACACAGACATGCACACATGCATGCACACAGGGACATGCACACACATGCGGGCATGTGCACACATACACACACAGGCGTGCACACACACATACACATAGGGACATGCACACACATGCAGGCATGTGCACACATACACACACAGGCATGCACACACGTATACACAGACATGCACTCATGCATACACACAGGGGCATGCACACACACACGCGGGCATGTGCACACATACGCACAGCATGCACACACATACATACACAGGGCATGCCCACATGCATTCACACAGGAACATGCACACACACAGGCGGGCATGTGCACACATACACACACAGGCGTGCACATACACATACACGCAGGGACATGCAAACACAGATGCAGGCATGTGCACACATACACACACGGGCATGCACACATGCATACACACAGGGCATGCACACACATGCGGGCATGTGTACACATACACACATGGGCACGCACACACATATACACACAGGCATGCATACATGCACCAACCCCATCTCTCGTGGGACCAACTCCACAGGTGCCCTGGAATTCCGGCCCACAGAAGACCCCAGCCCCTCTTTCACAAGAAGGGAGGCCATGGGGAGGGCAAAATGGCACCAGGCTTGTGAGCCCACTTCACAACCGACAGGACTGTCCCCATCCCCCGTCCCCGGGACAGGAGGCCTGCGGCAACACAGATAAGGAGCCTCAGCTTATCCTGGGCATGGCTCCCAGCGGCCCGGCAGGAAGGTCAGGGCCATGCAGGCAGATCCCTGTGGCACCTTTGGAGGCAGCCCCACGGCCCACACCCACACCGTGGGGTCCCGACTCGGGCCGCCCAGAAGACCCTGCTCGGGCCGCCCTGCCTCCCTCTTCTCAGCCCGACTCCCCCCGGGCGGTCCTGGGCCTGCCGCTGTGGTCGCCCTGCCTGTCCCACCCTCAGAATCCAGCGGAGCCCAGGCTCTTCTGTGATCCTCACACCCCGTGAGCTCCGATCTAGACGTTGCAGGAGCCTCTGGCTGGGCTCACTGCCTCTCTCTCGCCCTGCCACACAGCACCTAGGAGTGGTCTCTTGAAGAAAGTAAGTCAAGTCACACCACGTCCTTGCCAAGACGCCCTGGGTGCGCCATCCCCTGAAGGCCACGGGTCTCTGGCCTCTGGTGGTGGTATCCTCTCCTGCCTCACTCCACTGGGCTTCTTGCAGTTTCTCCACAAGAGCAGCTCTTTGCTACCTCAGGACTTTGCACAAGCTGTCCCTCCGTCTGGACTGGCCAGCTCCCCCCACCCTGACACAACCATTTCCACGACTAGCCCCTTCTCTGCCACTCAGCTAACTGCCCCTTGGGAGGCTTGGCTTCCTCGGCCACCCTGTCTAAAGCAGCTGTGAGGGCATCTCCTATTATTGACTTATTCACGGTGCTCTCCTCACTAGACAATGGACTCCGAAAGGACAGGGAGTGTGGCTTCTCTGCTGGCCACTGGAGCCCTGGCCCCTACCGCAGCCTTGGCGCCTTGGGGACACTCTAGGAAGCTGTGGAGTGAGCAGAGGGGTCCACAGGTGAGCACAGAGAGGAAGTCACAACATAGGAAGCCGCCCCGGACAGGCTACGCCTGGCTCCATCCCTTTGGCCACACACTGCCCGCTGAAATACGAGCCACGATGCTGAGTTCTTGCCAAGGGCTACCCGCCCGCCGCCCGTCTCCTTATGCGATCTGCACACCCTCCCTGTGACACTGGACCTGCGGTGAGCCCACTTTGCTGATGAAAAATAAGGCAGGCACCTCTGTCATAGAAGAGAGCCCCAGAGAAAGGAGTGCCTGCAGCCCCGGACAGGCAAGGGCACAGTGGCCCCGATGGGTCTGAGGGGCTGGAGAGAAGTGCCCTGGCCAGCGTCAGCTTGTCACGGACCCCAGCTTGGAGCCAGAGGGAGCTGAGAACGACTGAGAGTCAGGGAACCCCAGGCAGCTCTGGGAGCGCCGTCACTGGGCGCAGGACAGAGGCTTCAGGTAACTCCCAGAGGGTCTGCAGTTTCCAAAGTGCCCAGGATGGAGAAGTCCCAGCCAGCAGGGTCCCTCCCCATGGCCTGCGCCTGGCTGGTGGCTGCCTCACGGAAGACTTCTCAAAGAGGCCACACTGCTCAAAGTATGTTTCTCCAGCATCCGCTTCCCCGAGGAGCGTGTTAGAAATGCACTCTCCGCCCAACCCTGACTAGTGAAGTCTCAATCTGCTTTCATAAGACCCCGAGGAGCTCTGTGCACACATACACACACGGGCATGCACACATGCATACACACAGGGACATGCACACACACACAGGCATGTGCACACATACACACACGGGCATGCACACAAACATACACAGGGCGTGCACACGTACACACATGGGCATGCATCTGTGGCACATCTGTGGCACATCGAGAAGCTCTGCCCCCAGAGACTCCCCATGTGGCCTGCTTGCCATGATGGCACCACTCCTGGCGGTCAGTACGCATGTCCGTCAACAATGTCATTGCCACAAGATGGCCAGCACAGCGCTGTTTCTCAAGGAGAAACAGCGGAAATATCCTAACTAGTCAATAATAGGGAAATGGGTCCTAAATTAAGAGACCAAGCTGGGCACGGTGACTCATTCTTGTAATTCCAGCGCTTTGGGAGGTAGAGGCATAAGGCTCACTCGAGTCCAGGAGTTTGAGACCAGCCTGTGCAACATAGGAAGACCTCGTTTCTACAAAAAAAAAAATTGTAAAAATGACCAGGAGGATCACTCAAGCCCAGGAGGTCGAGGTTGTGGTGAGCCACGATCATGCCACCGCCACTCTAGCCTTGGCAACAGAGTGAGACCCTGACTCAAAAAAACAAGAGAGAGAGAGAGGTCTCCACCGAAATGCTCTTTCGAAGAATGTCTGATGACATGGGACAGCGTTCATACTATAGCATTACATGGAGACGGCCAGCTCAGCCCTGCACACATCGTCATACACGGCATCGCCCCAGATGTGCAAATTCACAGCACGTCAACGGTGGGCATCTTCTGATTGCTGGAATTACAGCTGCTTTTTTTGGTTTCCGTTTACTTTTCTACATTTTCCTAACTCTCTCAGTCGACGGGCCTTTCAACAATGGCAATGAAACCACCAGCCGGTGATATTGTTTTTCAAAAGAGAAAGTATCAGTGTCCCTTTCAAGAGGCACTCCTGCATCGATTCATTCTGCTACAGGGCCTGACATGTCAGGTTTGGGGGCACCGCCCAAGGCCTTGAGGAGGGAGTGTGGGAGGAGGGGCCGGGTTGTGAAGGGGGTGTGAGACGCAGGGCCTCCCTGAGCACGTGGGCCTTCTGGGGACTGGCTCGCGGAGAGGGACGCCTGGGGAGTGGGGATCACTGAAGGCCAAGGCCGCCTGCTCTGGGCCGGTGCGGCTCCTGTGTCCACTTCTTAAAATACTTTTCTATCTGCCCTTCTTTTCTGGCCATGTTCCTCCCATCTGTCCTGCCAGATTTGGCTCAGGGGCCACCTCCTACAGGAAGACCTCCCCGGGACCCCTATCCCAGGGCTCTGTGCTCCCTTAATAGCCTCTTGGAGCCCTGGCAAAGACCTGTGCACATGTGATGGAGGGAGTTCCCGACATGCATCATGGCCAGGCCTAGCACACAGAAGCCCTCAGTCAGCTGCCTCTGCATGGACCACAGTCTCAGCTTTGTGAGGAGGCAGGCCCCCCTGCCATGAATCTCCACTGGCCTTCCTATAGCTGCCTGCTTTGGCCTGGGCACTGCCCTCTTCTTGGGGTTCTGCCCATCCCTGGCTAAGAGCCCAAGCAGGGCAGTTTCAGAAGAGCATTTAGGGACAGACATCTCTCGCCGACCCTGGCGTCCCCCACCCTTCCTCAGCCCTTGGGTCTCAGAGCCCACTTGGCAAGGCCCCAGGCTCCAGACCTTTCCAGAGCCCTCGAGCCCCTTGGTCTGAGCCTGAAGGAAATCCAAGGACGGGCGGGACCCACGGTGCCCGCGTCTCATGGAGAGCGTGAGAATACAAGGAGATGGAAAAGTGCCCGTCCAATGCCTAGCAAAGTGAGCGCACTCAGAGGCCACTGGCTCACACTCCTTCTGGCCTATAAAAGAAAGGTGGGGGCCATTCTGGAGGGGGTCCAGGTGAGCTCCTGAGTTCTGAGGACTGTCCCAACCAGGTGGGCTGGGACAGACTGTTCTCAGGGTGGCCCAGCCTCAGGCAGGAGCCCGACACCTGCAATGACAACATCACCCTGCTCTAGAGAGACTCCTGGGGCAACCTACTCCCTCCGGAGCCACCCTTGGCACCGTTTCCAAGGCTTCTAGGAGTGGCTGGCACCCGAGGAAGCAGGCCACACACACACACGCACACACACACACACACACACACACACACACACACACACTCACAGAGAACTCTCACGGTGTGGGGAAGACCAGGGCAAGGCAAACCCCGGACCACCGTGCCCTGGAGAGGGGGTAGTGACCACGGGGCCAGAGGACGTTGATGTCTGCTGCCAGGGAGCCTGGAGACAGGCTGCCCACAGAGAAGGAGCTTCCAGTGCTGGGTTCTACATGGGTTTATTATTTTTAATTATGGTAAAAATATACCTAACGTAGAATGTACCATCTTAGGTATTTTTGAGGGTATATTTCAGTGGCATCAAATTGTTTTGCAGCCATCACCACCATCCATTCCAGGACTTTTTCATCTTCCCCGGTTAAAACTCTGTGCCCATGAAAATCAACTTCCCATTTTCCCTCCCCCAGCTCCTGGCAGCCATCATCCCACTTTCTGTTTCTAGGATTTTGACTACTCCACTTTGACTACCTTAGTATTTGGTCTTCTGGGACTAGCCTGTTTTTCTCAACAACGCCCTGCAGGCTCACCCATGTTGCAGCACGTGTCGGGATCCCCTCTCTTTTTAAGGTTAAATAACATCCCATAGTAGATATAGGCCACATTTTGCTTATCCATTCATGCGCTGATGGACATCTGGGTTGCTTTCATCTTTTGGCTATTGTGAATAATGCTGCTATATGCATCTGTGTACAAATACCTCTTCAAGAACCTTCTTGCAATTTGGGGGGTATATACGAGGAAGGACCTCCCAAAATGGAATTTATTTGTAAAAATAATCGTGGCCAGGCTTGGTGGCTCAGCCTGTAATCCCAGCATTTTGGGAGGACGAGGCTAGTGGATTGTCTGAATCCACGGGTTCGAGACCAGACTGGGCAACGTGGCGAGACCTCGTCTCTACAATAAATAAAAAGTTAGCCGGGCGTGGTAGCACGCACCTGTAGTTCCAGCTTCTTGGAAGGCTGAGGCGGAAGGATCGCCAGAGCCCAGCAGGTCGCCGCTGGGGTAGCCGTGAGTATGCCACTGCACTCCAGCCTGGGCAACAGAGTGAGACTCCAACTCAAAATAAATAAATAAACAAATGCGCATTTTTTCTTACTTTAAACTTCAGTCACCTTCAACGTACTCTCCGTTTGATGCAAAACACCTGTCGAGACACTTTTTCCACTGCTCAGAACAGTTTTTGAACTTGTCAATTTCAATGCCGTTTAGTTGCTTCTGCCATTTTGGGGGGGTTGTTTTTGTGAAAATCTTTTTTTTTTTTTTTGGTTTCACTTCTTCCACACTGATGAAATATTTCCCTTTGAGGAAACCAAAAAAAGTCATGTGCGGCAAGATTGGGTGAATAGGGAGGGTGGGGTACAGGGGTCATGCCATTTTTGGCCAAAAACTACTGAACTACTCAGCTCAATGCGGGCAGGTGCCTTGTCGTGGTGGAAGGATACTCACCTGTTTGCCACAATGCGTGACGTTTCTTGTGCAAATCGTGCTGCCACCTTCTTAAAAACTTCTGCCACCAGACAAAAACTTTAGTTGACCGTTTGCACTACAAGGAGTTCACCCTCCAAAAGATCATTTCGGGGCTTTGGGGTTCCTCCCCATGTACCTAGAAGTAGAATTGCTGGAGCTTATGGTAATTCCATCTTTAATTGTCTGAGGAACCTCCAAACTGTTTTCCACAGTGACTACAGCATTTTATAGCCCCATCCACAAGGCACAAGGTTTCCAATTTCTCCCCATCCTGGCCAGCCCTTGTTATTGTTGGTTTGTTTTTGTGTGCATTTGCTTTTTAATGGTAGTCACCCTAATGGGTGTGAGGTAGCATTGCTGGTTTTATGCCAGCCTGCTTCCCTTATTTATTTAGTCCTGCCCTGTGCCGGGCATTGAGGTCTCTGAAGAATCACCGTGTCACACTTGTCCCTCCAGGTCTTGGCCCTCTAAATGTCTAGGACTCACTCACGATGCATTCAGTGTTCAGGCCACTGTGATTGTCTCGGCCAGGGTCACAGCTCCACTCCTTCAACCATTAGCAGTAGGAAGGTCATCGAAGTGGATAGACCTCCCAGGAGGGACTTGAGAATGGAAGGAGAAATTACAGTGGCCTCCTGGGACATCTGCCCGGCCACAGAAGCCTCTAGGTCAGATGAGTAGCCAGCAGACTTTTTCTGTGAAGAGCCAGCTAGTAAATATCCTAGGCATCACAAACCTAAGATATTAGGTTTCTGTCCTACTATGTAAATGAATGGGGTCGCTGTACCCCAATAAAACTTTATTAATAGGTACTAAACTTGAATATCATATAATGTTCACAGCATGTAACCTTATTCTTCTTCTGATTTGGTTTCATCCATTTAAAAATGTAAAAACACACTCACGCCTGTAATCCCAGCACTTTGGGAGGCGGAGATGAGAGGATTGCCTGAAGGTTTCGAGACCAGCCTGGGCAATTTGGCGAGACCTTACCTCTACAATAAATTTTAAAATTAGCCAGACATGGGGGTGTGTACCTGTAGTTCCAGCTACTTGCAAGGCTGAGATGGAAGGATCACCTGAACTCAGCAGGTTGAGGCTGTGGTAACTGTGAGTGTGCCAGCGAACTCCAGCCTGGAAGATAGAATGAGACTCTGACTCAAAAAAAAAGAGTAAAGCCGGGCTCGGTGGCTCAGCCTGCAATCCCGCGCCTTTGGGAGGCTGAGGTGAGTGGATAGACTGAGCCCGCGGGTTCAAGACCCGCCTGGCCAGCGAGACCTCATCTCTACAATAAATCAAAAAATCAGCCGGGCGTGGTGGCGCGCGCCTGTAATTCCGGCTACTCGGAAGGCTGAGGCGGAAGGATCGCTGGAGCCCAGCAAGTCGAGGCTGCGGTGGCCAGGAGTGGCCACTGCACTCCAGTCTGGGCGACAGAGTGAGACTCCAACTCAAAAAAAAAAAAAAAAAAAAAAAAGAGTAAAAACTACTCTCAGCTTGTGGATTTGGCCCGCAAACCCTGTTCTAGAATCCAGGGCGTTGGCATCGTGAGAGTCAGCTTCCAGGGCAGGCGTTCCTCAAGCTCTCGGCAGCTGGGCTCTCAGTGGGGTCAGGCGTCCCCAGTGACCCGGCTCCAGGGTGGAACATGAACGGCTTTGACAGTGACACCCGCAGCGCCCACCCTTAGAGCCTGAATGTTGCTCACCTGGCTCTGTGGCTCTGTCGGCCGTGGAGAATTCACAAGCACCTGCTGGAGAAGACTGAGAGCCAAAGGCAAGAAATTAGAGAACAGGAACTCTGAGGCAAATGCGCCGAAAGCATCTCCAAAAGCCCTGTCTCCGTTTTGCCCCGGAAGGAGGGTCACAGTCACCCTGGTGGCCTTGAGAGGACCAGTCTGGCTCTCCACGCCCTGAGGCAGACGGGAGGAGAGAGGGGGTTTCCCTCCCTCCCTAGGGCAAGCCATCCTCACCAGGTCAGCAGGGTGCAGACCCCACAGGCCAGGCTGGGGACTCAGAGTTCAGGACCCAGGACCCAGTGGTTCATGCCAGCTCCTGCCCATCATGCCATGTGACCTCGGGCAAGTCACTCACGCGGTCTTTACCTTGGTGTCATCATCTGTGGAGTGGAAATGGTAGTGCCTCCTAGAGCTGTGCGGACCCGTTGGGGTAAAACATGACTGAGGAGAGTTCTTGGCATACCGGAGCACTCAGTCAGAGGTAGCTGTGAGTATTATTCACTCATTTAATCTGGACAACAAGCCTCTAAGGTAAAAACAATTTTTAGTTCCACTTGATGAGGAAACTCGGACACAGGAAAATTAAGTAACCAGCCCTAGGGCACACAGCTAGGACAGGGCGGAGTCTGGAGGGCCATGCGAGTCTGCCTGCAGGCACACGCTGTTAGGCTCTGGCCTGTACGCCGTCTTGGGAAACCACAGGAGCGGGGAGCCTGGGCCCGGGGCGACCCTGCAGACAGGTGCCTAGCGGCCATCTGGCAGAGACCTGTTTCCTCCAGGAAGCCCTCCTGGTGACCACAGCCCCAGCTCTCATCCTCAAGAGCACATAGTAATGCCAGGTGAGGATGGCACCCTGGAGTTCAGCTTCCGCCAAGGAGGGGCCCCATAGTTCTGGGCACAGAGCGAGGACGCAGGAAGTATCTGGGCTACTGGGTTGAGAGCATTCGCTGTGGGCCCTCAGGCAGGTCACAGCCCCTCTCTGGACCACAGTTACCCCATAAGAGATGTTGCCTATGTATTACTTTTAGTTTGTTGTAATCAGTGGTGTCTGGATGCTGATGGTAACCGCTTTGAGCACCTCCTGTAATTGCACAAGTCAAACCTGACTTGTATTCATCTTTGGTTATTGGTATTATTATTACAGTTTTAATGGTTTTTTCCTCTCTTAAAATGTGTATACTTTTTTTTTTTGACACCCTCTGTAGAATGAGAAGTTGAACCAGCTTCTCCACAGATTTCAGATCTAACCAGCCTGAGAAAGGTCTTCCACTTTTGGCAATGAAATCGCTCACCCTCACCCTCAAACCCACTAAACCTTGAAGGACCCGCCTTCTCTCAACTCAGGGAAGACAGAACAGCAGTTTCCTTTTTCAAGCTTTTACCCAGACGAGCCCATGCTGGTGAGGAGACCGCCAGTCTTTCCAATACAAACCAGCACACTCCTGACTCACGGTGCCCGCTGGCTCCCCTCCCCACCCAGGCGCTGGGACAGGCAAAGATCCATCTGGACTGGAGCTCAGAAGAAACGAAATGTCACATGGAAGACCACATTCTGTCCCACCACTGTGGCCAAGGTCAGCCGCCCCGGCCACCAAGGCCCACAGCAAAATCCTCTAGACGGAGGCCAGTGGGCACTCCCGTGTCTCACCTGGGACCCAAAGTTGGCGTGAAGCTAGCTCAGGACAACTTGCCACTCCAAAAACCCACCTGAACTTCCAGGGGCCCAGCCTCTCTGATGGGAACAGCCACAGCACAGATCCCTAGGGTCTGCAGGTAACTGCTTACAGGAGCAGGGCAGCCGGTTTCTATGTGGGGAACAGACGCTGTATCTGGCACTCACGGAATACTGGAGAAATGAATGGACGATAAATGAACCATTCACCAATCCAGTCACTTTTCCCACGAGAAGACAATAGGCTAGAGAGGTAGAAAGCTCACCCGAGATCACACAAGCACTGAGTGCAGGGCCTGGGTGAGGGAACCAACCAGCAAGCGTCCCCTGAGTGCCCGTGGTGTGCCCGCCGTGGGAGGCGGCGTGCACAACCAGCCCCGGCCCCTGCCCTCCTGGAGCCAACAGTCTTGCTCCTAACCGGAGTCCAGGCCCTGGGCCCTGTCCGAGGAGCCTTTTCACCCCACAGGAGGAAAAGAGACCCCCTACCCGGAGGCTAGGGATGGGGTTGGGGAGCAGCAGTGGGTGCAGGCTGGCTGGGGAGCTGACTTGAGACTGTACCTTCCACTCCTTCTCCGGCACGGCTGGAGATTAATTATTAATGCTGAGATAATTGGCACTCGTTAACGTGCCAGTCACCCACGGGGAGTGGGGCCCTGCATTCGCCAATTCATCACTGGGTGATTGATTAATTAAGCTGAGCTTTTATGAGACACCCTCGGGTGACAAACCACACTCTCTCAGGGTGGAAGACATAGGCAAGAGGGACGCCTTCCCGGGGTGCCAGGAAGAACCGGGCGCCAGGTCTTCCCTGGAGCCCAGGCCTCAGCGTGCCTCCCATTCAGGCCGGCATTTCTTTGGCCCGCAGCAGTGGTTCGTGGATGAGACTGGTCTTTACCACGAAGCCCGAACACTCGGGGCAAATTACAGGCTTCGGAAAATGCTATTACATGAATCACCTGTGGGGCATGGGGTGCTCCCAAAAGCAAGAAAAATAACAAAGGCGTGGTCAGGAGCGCTGGCTTCTGGTCTTAGCCAGGGCTCAGCCTCTCCCTAGGTCCCACTGGCCCCCTCAGCCTCAGTGGCTCCAGCCAGGAAATAGGTGTGTGGCATCAACTTCTCACCCTGAGATCGGTTTCCTTCACTCACTTACGAAGTGTGTACTCAGCAGCTTTTCTTTCTTTCTTTCTTTTCTCCTCTTTTTTTATTTTTTGTTTTTTATTTTTATCAAGACAAGTTGTCGCTATGTCGCCCGGGCTGATCTCAGACTCCTGGCCTAAAGCGATCCTCCCACCTTGGCCTCCCTAATCTCTGGGATTACAGGCATGAGCCACCGTGCCCAGCCTATGTGGAGCATTTAATTCGTCCCAGCCTCAGGAGGGTGGCGTGGTGAGCCACAGACTCTGGCTCCCCTAAAATCCGAGCCTGCAGCCTCTCGAGGGAGACAGGTGTGCACAAGGTGAGTGACCGTGTTGGTGAGAGGTGAGAGGCTGGGAGAGGAGTTCCAGGAGCCCTGGGAGGCAAGGTTCCAGCCCCAGAGCCCGGAAGGTGAGACACAACTAGCCAAGCAAGGGGGCAGCAGGGTGTTCTGGGGAAGAAAGCGTTTGTGAAAGGTGTAGAGTGAGGGGGGTGAGCTCTGGGTGGGACCTGAAGCCCAAGCATAGCAGGTGAGGAGGGACCCCAGGCCCTGGGCAGGGATGGGAACAGGGCCTGAAGCCCTAGAAGCCATGAGGTGTCAGACCCCATCCCAGTGCTGCAGGAGGAACAGGGCCACAGAGAACATGGCCTGGGGGGGTGGGAGGGGGATGGCGGGAGAAAGCCATGGCATGTTCTGGAAAAGGACCTTCTGCGACCCCCAACGGCAGCGCAGTCGACACCAGGCCCTGGGCCTCGCCAGCCGTTCCCAAAAGCCACGACATACACCTCGCAGAAGCAAAGCTGCACCCAAAGGATCAGGTCACCATAGTTGAGACTTGGGGGCGGGCCTGTGCCGAGAAGGTCGCTACACCCCCCTCCCCAAGGTCAAGGCAGCATGGAGCCTGTCCTCGGAAGGGAAGTTAGGAAGCTGTCTCGGGGTGGTGGTGAGGACTCGCCAGCCCTAGGAGCTCTGTGGCTGGTCCAGGAAAGCCTGCTGGGAGCTTCCTCTGTGAATGGGGATAACAGTCTAACTTACTTCTCTGGGGCGTTCCTGTGAGGAGTAAGAGAACACCCGTAAAGTCCTTCCCAGAGCTGGACAAGCTCAGAATGGTCCTCTGGACCTTTGCGATGGGTCCCACCCTGGGTAACTGTGAGCATCTCCCAGGAGCGTGAAAACCAGGCTGTGAGCTCAAGGAGGGCCAAGGCCACGCCCACGAGACCCAGAGCTCTCTGGGGATGGAGATAAACTCCAGATTCATACACACACGCACGCACACGCACACACGCACACACACAGCAGCCAGGAAGAGCCCCCCTCCCCCTGCCTGACCCCGGCCACCTGAGGATGCTGGGACCTGACTATTTCTTCACCCACAGACCCCTCAGTGAATGGGGGACACTGAGCACTGCAAATCCCACCCCCACACCCTTCACTCTGGGCAAAGGTTGGAATTGGCACCCGGAACGTCACCCCACCCCTCACCCCTGTCCCTGGGGCTGGGCTAAGCAGACCCCGGGGTGGAAGTGAGTGGAAAGCAGGTGGAAAGAGGCAGGTGGTAGGCCAGGAGAAGACCAGCGGGCAGACAGGAGCCTACCCGGAGCAGGAGGTGAGGCCACATGCAGCGACCCGAAGCATGTCCAGCTGCAAAAGTTCCCCGCCTGCCTCGGCATCCCAAGCGAAGACGGGGCCCTCACCCCCGCAGCCCCTCACCCAGAGGACAGAGGAGCACTTCAAGCTCCCAGTGATGGAGAGGTGGCAAAGGCTCGCTCTGCAACCGTCTCTCTCTCCCTGCTCCCCCTCCTCTCTCCTCTCCCCACATGGTCTTTAGCTCAAGGAGTTCCCAGGAGTCCCGAGCCCTTCCTTGAAACCCCACTTGGAAATGCGGCCAGGGTGCATCTTCTCAGAACCTCAGAGGGTCCTGGCCCCCATCAGATTCTCCATGGACCCCGGCAGGTCCCCTTTCCTGCTCGCAGTGTGGCCATTCTCACCGGGTGGCCTGCAGGTGGACACACACCTGATTCTGGAGAGACACAGACCCTCAGGGCCCCCTACTGGGATAGAAAGGGGTAAGAGGACACCGGGGGCTGCTGGAGGACTTCGGAAGGGCCTTCCCAGGACAATCCCCGCAGCCCCCAGGCCAGCTCTGCCCACGCAGCAGCTCTGCATCCTGACCCCAGCCTCCTGGGGTTCACAGGCCCACAGGCCTCTAGAAGACACTGACGGGAGAGATGCAGCTTCTGGAAGGTCACAGGCCCAGACCTCCGCATGAATAGCTAGGAGGCCTGAAGCCAGATTCTCAACTTCCCTGAGGCTCAACTTCCTGGTCAGTAAAATGGGCTCACCTCCCCTGCCCAACAGGATGGCTGTAAAGATTAACTTTGAGGGTGTTTGCCAAGCACTGCATCTGATGGCAGTAAACGCTCAATAAATGTCAGCCAACACCATCGTCATGCCTCTGTGGATATTCATTAAATGAATAACAGAATGAAAGAGGTGTGCTCCGGAGAGGGCCTCTCGGACAGGCGGGGCTCTGGCTGGGAACCCACACCACTCCTGACACAGAACACGCTAGAAAACAACAACAGCAAAACAACTCGGGGGCATGGCTCTGTGCTAGACATGTTCAAGTTCATAACAGTCCAGGCACTGTCACTGTCCCCATTCTACAGATGAGGCCCCTGAGAGGCTGGGCTGGGCCAGACTGGAATTGCAAAGCCCATGCGCCCGGTGACTAATCACGAAGACAATTGTTCAGGCCGCCCTCTCCACTACCAGGGGACCCAGAGGTCAGGCCTCCAGCTTCCTCCTGCTTCTGCCTCACTTCATTCACAGCCCAAAGACCCCGAGCCCAGCAGCCACCTCACCATCCACCTGGCCAGGGAGGAGCGAGGGTGGTGCCTGGGCAGCCTGCCCTGGGCCGCAGTCAGGGGCAGGAGTGGAGGGGGCAAGCCCTTCCCAAGTAAACACCGAGAAAACCCCAAGCCCCAGCTTTCCCTCTCATCCAGAACAGCCACGCCTCTCCTAACCCTCCTCCTCAGCAACCCTGTGGCTGTGAGTGACTCTGGAAACAGCCGCCTGGGGGAAAAACCCCAGCTCTGCTACTTGTGCAAGCTTCAGGGCATGTCTCCCTTGCTCTCGGCTTCAGTTTCTCATCTATACGATGGGCATAACAAAACCTGCTCTCCCCTATCCCTAAGGTGTTGCGAGGACTAAACTGAGATAATGTGTGAACATGTATCATGACAACATGGAACACGTATCCATGACAACAGGCACCCAGGAAATGTTTGTTGAGTGACTAAGTGGCGGACCAGAAGATGCCTTTCCACTTTTAAAGGGAGACTATGGTGACCTCCAAGCAGTGGGCGGCCAAAGCAGAGCAGCAGGGGCTGTGAAACCACACCAGAGGCAGCTGCACAGGCCACAGAGACGGGGCCTGTGTCCACCCAGCCCGGCCTGCTCAGGACCCGCCCGGCATGAGGGTGAGCATGGCGTCCGTCTGCAAGGGGGATCCCCAGCAGTAGCCCACATTGAAACACACAGCTCCCCCGTCACGAGGTGCATATCTGTTTGGGTGCCTCACCTCTTGACAAGGAAGACAACCCAAACAGCAAGAACTGCACACAGCCAGCCAAGCAGTCGCGCCCCTGCCATCAAGCCTCAAACCCCGTACATCCAGCCCCGCCCTCCAAACTCGACCCCCAGCCACACACCCCGCAATCACGGTCTGCAGCCCCACAGGGCTCAGCACACACGTCACCCCTCCAACCGCAAGGCCGTCACTCAGCCCCACCCACAATGCCCCGGCCACGCCCACCAACAGCCATCCCCCCGACATGCACGGCCTCCCACCCGGCGGCTGCCTGCCCACCGCCCTCACCAGGCACAGAGGCCCACGGCCACCCCGACACACCCCTGCCTCACACACAGCAGACCCCCCAGCGGCAAGGCTCACAAAGCCCACCAGGGATTCTGTCGTTTGCTCACAACCTTCTGAGGAAAGCCCAGCGGCCGAGCTGGGGGCTCCCGGGGCCTCTGCCCGCAGGAAGGGGATTTTGTTCTGCTGCGTCGCCTGCAAAGATGCACTTTCTTCAGCCCACAGCCGTTCTTGTAGCTTGGCAGCCCCCGTGACCTCCCACTAGCCTCCCCCCATCGCTTATCCAAGTCCGTGGTCCTCGCAGGAGGTCGAGGCGTCTGCAGGATGCTCGAGGTGAGATGGCCTGCCAGTCAGGCCCCTTGGGCATCTCAGCAGTCGTTCTCACAGGGACTTGCAGCGGGCCCAGCAGACGCGGCAATGTGCCAGTCAGTTGGGTCAGGGCTGGGCCGCAGCGCAAGCGTTGCCCAAGTCCCACCCCCAAGGCCTGGAGCTGTGGGAGGGCCCATCCTATCACCGGAAACAGGCATAAAGCTCTGATGCGGAGGAGCCCCTCCTCTGTGCTGCCCCGAACCTGTGGGCCCTGTATGTCCCACTCTGAGCCAGGCCCTTAGAGGCCCGGGAAGAATGTGGCCCGAGGATACCCTGGGAGCCCCCTGAGCACTGCACCCTCTGCCTGCCTGTCAGGAAAGTGGGGAGAGAGGGAAGGGATGCAGGTGTGGGTGTTGTCCTCACCCCAGGACTTTCTCCAGGCCGCGGGCTCCATGGAGTCACTGAGGACTCAGGGCATGTTAGAAGGTAGCCAGAGACAGGCCCTCGTGATGGGATCCCAGGCACCAAGATGGATGGGGCGAGACACTTGAGGTGGGTGGGGACGGCGGCCTTCCAGTTCCGGCAGGCCCTGCCTGTCCCGCTGGTCCGAGGGGGCTGGAGGGGAGCAGGGGAAGCCAACAGCAGGGAGGGTGGAGGGAAGGAGGGGCAGAGGGCCTGAAGTCCGGGAAAGGGGAGTCCAGCCCAGGGCGCTGGGCCTGGGGTCTCCAGGCGCATCTTCAGAGAGAAGCGGGGCCTCTGGCCAGGCCGGTGAGGGAGATGGGGGGTGGGGGACGACCACAGGAAGAGAGGCTGGTACACCGAGGGAGGCCAGAAGAACAAGGGAATCCGTGACCATGAGAGCACAGCAGGTGCAGGGTCCCACCCGAGGCGCACGCCCAGCAGGAGCCGTCCCCGCTGCCCCTCTCACAACGGGAACTGTGTCCCCCACCTCTCCCAGGGCCTCAGAGGCCAGCCCCCACAGGGATACGTGCCGGCGTGGGGCAGCAGAGAGCCCCTCAGCGCCACGTCTGCCGGCCCCCTGGCCCTGTGCCCTCGGAGTCCCAGGCCCTTCCTAGGCTATGGAGAGGCCTGTGGGCCCCGCTGGGACGCTCAGCCCAGGAGGACCCCGGCAAGTGCTCAGTGTCCGAACAGCTGAGGCGACTCACGCCTGTGACTCCCATGGTGCCTCCTGGCTCCTGCCTGAAAACACCCCGGGGCAGGGGGAGGCCGGCCCTTGAGCAGCCAGCAGCTGGGCCCAGCCTACTGCAGAGCAGAGGCCAGCAGGATCATGACTCTCCCCGAAATGCCCAGGCCAGGCCTGTCTCTATGCCACTTTCTCCTTTGTCCCTGCGAATTTGTGCACTGTCTCACGACTTTACAGATGACTAATCCACCCCTTGTCGAAAGCCTGGCAGGGCAGTCGCTCCTGTCGTTCAGGCAAAGAACGGAAAAAGAGAGGCCGGAGGAAGGCTGCCTCCTGCTACCAGCTGGCTGGGCCAGTTGAGATAAGCCCCTCCAGCCATCCAGGGTTCCCTCAGTCTCCCCATGACTATCTTGATGGGGTTAGATAATCCCAAAAGTCCCACAGGCTCGAATGTCTTCTGAGATTTTCTGAGAAGACCACAGGTGACCCAAGCCCCAGGACAGAGCCCCACTGGCCCTGCAGGGCCTCAGATGAGGGTAAAGCACAGGGACGCAGTCCTCCCAGGGCAGGTGGACTCAAACACCCGGGGTCCCTGTCCTGGCTGCGTGGCTGCCGGCGGGCTCTGAACTCAGCGTTAGATCTTCAAACTCTGGGAAACACAGATGAAACCACTTTCCACAAAGGCGTGTAGCTGCGTGGTAGCAGGTGACAGGACTTGGTAGGCATCTCAAGTCCTGCCTGAGATCCCAGCACGGGGCTATCCTTACTACATACACTACCACGAAATCCTATCTCCACTCTCTGCCGGTTAAAAATCCTACAGGAAGGGATAACTAGCACACTTGTGGCCTGACTCTGTCTACCCTTCTCTCCCGAGATACCTCTAAGCAGAGGAGAGCACAGGGGTCAGATGGGCTTCAACCTCCCGGGCCGACACTTCCAACCAGGGTCAGGGGCCCACCCAGTACTTTCAAGTGGCAATAGGTGTGGCCTCGGTGAAACATAAATCAGCTTGGGGACTAGAGAGGTAAACGAATGTGTAATTCATGAATTTGCTAACTGTCCTTCATCTGGATATTCTGCCATCTTTCCTGGACACCCTGACTGAGGTACATCTCATGGCAAGGACTCAGAGATGCCGGGGGCCAGCCGTGGAGGCCGCTGGCACCCCTCCCAGACCCCTGGACTGCCCCCTCCCAGCTACCAGCCTCCAGCTCAGCGCCCCCTCCCCAACCCCGCCCCAGACATCATACAAGGCAGGAAGCCCGTGGCACTCAATCTTTTATTTTCTTAAACTGTACACAGACGTAAAATACTTTAACAGCAAGTCTATGGGAAAATTGTTTGGTTTTAAATTATTATGAAACAGAACCTAAGGGGAGCTTTATTAAATAAACATAAAGATGGGGATTTAAGGATACACACCTGCATTCTACCATAGTCATTTTTACTCTACCTTCTGGGTGTGTAAGGATAGAAAAGACACATCAAACTGAATAAACAAAACCCATTTATACCCTGAAACATTGGCAGGCCACTCAAGGGATTGTTCAGAACGTCTACCTCATAGATGATGGCCTCGCCGTCTAATAAAATTAAAACTGATCTGTTGGCCTCTTTGGTTCCAAAATTATGTATAATACATTTAACTGTATTCATTTTTTCGCTGCTATAAAAATAACTTCTTTTTTTCAAATGGCAGTTTCTGACTAATCATGCAACTAAATCAGTGCAAACATTAAAAGCAATCATTCGCTTAAAAAAGAAGCAAAGGATTTCATTTCAAGTATAAAAAATATAAAAAGAGTCGTACGAGTCCAGTTTCGTCTAGTGTGGGTCAACCCTTTAAATTGCATAGTTCACGTGGCACTTGGACTTCTAGGGGGGGAGCGAGTTCAGTGCTCTGCCGGGGCCACTTCTGGACACACGCAGATCGGCAAGTGCTAAGTCATGTGCGTTCGGGCAGGTCTGCAAGTGCTCTGCGACAGGCGGGCGAGTGGGCAGGAGCCACGTTCACGGCCGGCCCTGGCGGCCGGGGCCCACGCGGGCAACTTCTGCAAAGCAGCTGAAAGCCTTCCCCACCGCTCCAAGACCAGCTCAGCTGCGCCCTTCCCTCAGCATTTTCCAGAATGCCTCCACCCTCGCCTAGGGTCCTTCCCACCCCTCCCCCAGCCGGTCCTAGAGGAATGTCCCCGGCGGACGGCACGGATTGCAACTTTTTCCTTCCCGTTTAGAACAATTCAGCTTTTAACTTAAAAGGTCATACCTGGCAGAAAAGTCCCTTTTCGGTTATACAACTGGCACGAAGGACCGGTCCACTGTGGGAGACCAGTTAAAGCATCAAATCAAGACCCCTCTCCTCTCCCTCCCTCCCCCCAAAACAAACACACACAGAAGTCGTGTCAGGGACCCAAGCGACAAACAGTCAAACGGTCATTGCCCCGTTCCCCGGTCTCTGACAGGTTGTGTCCTTTCTGGGCCTCTCTCCCTCTCCAAGGGCGCGAAGGACAGGCTCCCCTGGTCGTGCAGCGTGAAGGATCCCAGGCAGGGGCGAGCGGGGGGAGGAAGCAGGCGCGCTTGCCCGGGCGATGCCGGGGCAGAGCAGGCCTGGTGAGAAGCCAGGGGGACACGCAGCCCTCCGCCTGCCCGCACGCTCCACCCCTGCATCTGCTTTTCGTCTCCGTGGCGCGCGCGCTCTCTCTCTCTCTCTCTCTCTGTGTCTCTGTCTTTGTGCTTTTATGTGTGCGGAAGGCGCAATTCAGAGTGGCCGGGCCAGCTGGTGGGAATGGTAGCTGCTCACCCCATTCTCTCCGACTGACAGGCATTCGTGGCTAGGCTGCCATTTGTCACCGCATCCGTTTGCTGGTATCCCGGAGGCTGCTGTGTGGGTGGCAGGATGCGTCTGGCTGTGCGTGGCTACGCGTGCATGTGAAAGTATCTCGTGTCGGCGGCGGGTTCTCGCGCCGGTTCTGCCCGGCGGCCCCACGCGCGGCGGAAACAGGCCTCAGGCCTCGCCCGGCGCGCCGCGGCGGCCGGCGGGGCACCCCCGTGCCCGCAGGGGCGGCCCCCCGGGCCCCGCCGCGCAGCCCGCGCCCGCCCCGCGCGCCCGGGCCGTCAGGCGCAGCCGCACTCCTCCACGATCATGTTGGGCACGTCCCGCTTGACGATGTTGTACTCGTCGTCAAAGTACAGCATGGACATGGTGCTCAGCTTGGTGGGGATGCAGCAGGAGTTCACCGTGCCGGGGTTCAGGCCGCGCATGCGGTACTGGTTCACCACGGCCGTGTGGAAGGAGGAGGCGGAGCCGGGGACCCCCGCCAGGTAGGCCGGGCAGCTGCCCTCACAGTAGTTCCCGAAGTAGCCGGTGGGGGCGATGATCCAGTCGTTCCAGCCGATGAGGCGGAAGTCGATGAAGAACTGTTGCCTGCAACAGAGGTGGGTCCGGCCGTCGCACTCCAGGCCTCGCTTGCGGATGCGGTGTCTGCTGTCGCCCGGCCGCGCCTGCACCACCACGAAGGGCCGGTGCGACTCCTCGCCCGGGTCCACGAACACCGGCGCCACGGCCAGCTCCTGGCAGCCGTCGCACTGCACGTCCAGGCTGAGCCGCCGCTCGCCGCGCTCGAACAGGGCCTGGATGGCCTCCGTGAGCGGGAAGGTGTGCCAGCCGCTGCGCTTGAGGTCCACCTTCTTCTCCACCACGCTCCACCTGTCGCCGTGGCCCTGCTCCTGGAAGTACACCTTGACCCGCACCTTCCGCCGGCTGCCCTTCTCCAGAACGTAGGGCAGCAGCTTCAGGTACAGCCACAGGCTGGCCTGCACCACAAACAGGTTCTGGTTGCCTTCGTTGGAGACGAAGAAGTACAGGCGGACCCGGGAGGAGGCCAGGCCATCTGCGGAGAGGGGGAGAGCGGGCCAAGTGAGTTCAAGGAGAACACGAGGCAGTGGGGGAAACGGACTCCCCGCTGCAGGATGCTGGAACACACACTCGCCACACAGCTGGAAAACGTTAATGACCCGAAATACGGTTTCTGGGGCCGGGGCCTCTGACTGTCACCTGGGAGAGGCGGAGAAACTCACTTCCCATTGAGAAATCCAGACCAGGTTGGCGCTGGAGGGTCTGGGCCTATAAAATCCTGCCTCACCTCTCCCAGGCCAGGGCTCCCTGGAGACAGCCTGTCAGGCCTCAAAGCTCAACAGAAGAACTTGTCAGGAGGCCAAGTTCTTAACAAGTTGTTATGGGTATCTGTGAAATCTGAAAAACAAAACCAGGATCGCAGGGAGGGTTTGGGGGTGGGTCGTTTCAGTAGGGCATTTTTTTTTTTTGGTTAACTCAGGGCATTGCAAAATCGAGCTAAGCCACCTACTGCCTCTTGCCAGTGTTTACCTAAGCATGATCTGATCCAAGCCCTGGTGGAACCTCCACTGCAAACAAGCTCTGCTCCGGTTTCTGACATAGGAACGTGTGCTTTGCAGGCTGCAAAGTGCAGCCCTGTTGCCGAGGAGTTCCGAGGGACGGGACACGCAGCCTTGAAACTTAAGGTCCAGTCATTTGACAGGGCTCTGGCTTCTCATTAATGACACGTTCAAAATCTCTAAGGGAAGGGGGGGCTGGCTTGTTAATTTTCCCAATAATTCGACCAACCAAGAGATGACCTCCTCTCACATCCTACATTTCGGTGACCCTTCCCCTCTGGCAATCTCTAGTTTTTTCTTTTTGGCCTCCCCCCCCCCAGTAAGAACAAATAAGACAACTCTGCGGCCAGGGCTGGTTTTATCAAACCTCCCATCACACCCTGCCAGCCCCTGCCTCGGGCTTTGCCGGGCTCCTCTAATAACACTGACACCTGACTTTGAAATGGGGGAAGCCGCAGCCTTAAAAGCTGGTCTTGGACGAGCTGCCTGTGACCTGAATCTGTTATTTATAAGTCAAAGAGCCGGCTCCGTGAAACGGACCAGAAATATAACAGCCCCCGCTGTCATTTTGTGCCACCGGGACCAAAAGGCCTCCTCGACCTTCCAGAATCACATTTCTACTCCGGGCCCCAAAGCACCTTTTAATCCGAGCCCTCTAATTGCATGCAGAGCTTGCCCTGACTCACTTTAGTGGACAACTAAAACGGCAATGCATTTCTTTCTAAGCACAACCCAGCCGATCGTCACCACACCCGGCCATGCAAAACTTTTCATCCCTTTTTGTCCCCAGGCTGCCCGCTGCCTGGGGAGCTGGGGGGCATTTTGCGGCCAGGGGCGTAATCGCGCCCCTCCTCGCACCCCAGGCTCCCTGCTTGCCCCCGCCCTGACTGCACCGGAGCTTCCCCCACTGCGACCTTCTCGCAGTCCCCTCGGCACAAATGGGGCCGAGCTCCAGGCACAAAAGCCAGCCTGGCTCATTCAAGTCCTGAAAAGGACAGCGGAGCCCAAAGCACTTGCAGCATCTCGGCGCCGGCACATTTTTCTCCTTCTTTTAAAGTTCAGAAAGACTGTTCTCTCCCCGATTTTTATATTTAGGCAGTGTTAGAGCTGTGCAATCTGGGGCCAGAGGGGGAAGATTCCAGGAAGGAGTCCTACCCTTTGTTAACTATGAACTCTGCGGCTCTCGGGCGAGGGGACTGCTGCGGCGGCCAGACCAGCCGAAAAGCACGGGGCCGTCCCCGGGCCGCGTCTTTCTCCGCGTAAATGAGGGACCTGTTGAGAAGCCTGTCTTCCGCCCGATTCCGGTGCCCACACAATCGGAAGAGAGGTTGCCTAGCTCTCCCCGGCGAGGCTTCAGCAATCCTGGCAAGCCCACGCCGCCGGTGATGGAAGCGGCCCCAGGGGCCTCTCACGCAGGCACACACACACACACACACACACACACACACACTCACTCACTCACTCCTCCGGCCCACGTATATCAACAAGCACACACATCTCCATCTACACTGCTAAGCCGACACTCCGATCGTGGGAAACAAAAACATTAAGCAATCACCAAGCAAGTGCCCGCAGAGCCAGGGCCGCGCGCATCTGCCGGGAGGGGGACGCGCGCCCAGAGGCTCTGGGGCCCGATCCGGAGAGCAGGGGCGGAGAGCCAGGCGCGGCCGCGGGGGCTCGGGAGCAGGAGGGGTCTGCGGCCCGGGAAAAGCGGGCTGCGCTCGGGGGAAGCGCGCAGGGCCACGGCTGCGCGGGCCCGGCCGGGGGTCCGGCCTGCCCCCGGGACGCGCGGGCTGCGGCGGCGGCTGGAGCTGGCGAGAAGAGGGCGGGAGGGGCCGCGGGCCGGCTGGCCGCCGGGCCGCCGGACCCACCTGTCTCGGCGAAGCTGATGATTTCGGAAACGCGCTCCTGGCCGTCCGCGCCCGGGCTGGCGTGGCCGTCGAGGCTCGGGATCTCCACGCGGCCGTCCTCGCGCACCCTGCCCGCGTGCAGCTTGCGCAGGGCCGTGACCATGGCGGCCTTGGGCACCGCGTGCGTGATGTTGGGCCGGCCCCGCATCTGCAGGCGGCTCAGGATGTGCCGCTTCACCGCCTCCAGGAAGTCGCCGTCCACTCGGCCCAGCTCCTCGGGCCGCCGGAAGACGCCGCACGACGCGCAGGTGTCCGGCGGGCCGCCCGGGGCCGCGGGCGGCGGGGGCGGCGGCGGCGCGGCGGGCGACGGCGGGGGCGTGGGGGGGCCCCAGGCCGCAGGCCCCAGCCAGCCGGCCGCCAGCAGCAGGAGGCCGGCGGCCCCCAGCGCCCGGCCGGGCAGCCCGTCCATGGCGCGCCGCTGGCGACGAGGGCGCCCGCCGCGAGGCGAGCCGGGCCGCGCGCGGGGCCGGGCTCCGGGCTCCGGCGCGCCGCCCCGCCCCGCCCCCGCCGGGCCTCCGCCCGCCCGCCGGGAGGGCCGCCGCCGGCGAGCAGGGGGAGGGGGCGGCCGGCGCGGGGCTCCGCGCGGCGCGGGAGGGCGCGAGGGCCGCGGGCCGGAGGGCGCCGGGCGCGGCGGCGGCCGGGGGTCACTGCCGCGCGGGGGTCGCGGCGCGCCTCGGCGCCTGCGGCCCCCGCCCCATCCGCTCCGCGTCGGGGCCCGCGCCGGGCTCGGCGAAGCGAAAGCGGCGCGGCGGGCGGGCACGGCGGCGAGAGGCCGGTCCGCGCGAGTTGGCCGGGGCGGAGGCGAGGCGCCGGGCCGGGCCGCTGCGGCGGGCGCTGCGGCGCGGCCGCTGGCACCTGCGCGCCTCGCTCGGGCCGGGCCGCCGCGCGGGCGGGTCGCCCTCGCCGCGGCCGGCGGGCGGCGGGGCGCGCGGGGCCGGCGCGCGCGGGGCCGGCGCGGGCCCGCTCACGGGCGGCGCCGGGCGGGCCGCGGGCCCTGCGGCGCCCCGGCGCGTCACCCGGCGAAGTTGCCCCCGCGCCCGCGGGGCGCCGCGTCCACGGGCGGCGGGCCGCGCGGGCCTCCGCGCCGCCGGCCTGCCTCCCTCCGCCGGCCGGCGCGGGCGGGCCGGGCGCGGGGCGCGGGCGGGAGCGCGGGCGGCCGGCCGGGCTCCGCGCGCCTGTCTCCGCTCCGGCCGCGGCGGCGGGGCCGGCGCAGCGCCCGAAAGTCTCGCGGCGTCCCCGGCGCGGCGCCCTCGCCGCGCTCGCGCGGGCACTCGCCGCAGGACGGCCGCGGGCGGTGGCGGCGGCGTCCCCGCGCCCGGCCGCGGCGGAGTGCGGAGCGCCGAGGAGTTCTCCGCTCTGCCCTCTCTTCTCGACTCTTCCCGGTTTTCCTCCCCGGGGAACAGCCGCACAGCCTCCGTGTGTGCGCGCGCGTTGAGACAGACGCTGGCAGAGGAAAGGGGGAGGAGGGTGTCGTCCTGCCCGTGCGGGAGGAGACGGTCCGCGCCTCCCCGCTCGGCCTGCCGGAGCAGGAGGGGGCGGGAGGAGGGGAGGCGGAATCCGCTCGGTCCCGGCCGCCCGCTCCCCCGCCCACCCCCGCTTCCCACCGCGCCTTCCTTTCTGCCTGCGAGAGGGAGGGGCGAGCCGCCCTCTCCCCTCCCCCGCGCCGCGCCGGGCCACTTGGGCTGCCTTGAAACTTTCCCACCACGTGGGCGCCTCGGACCCTCGCCCGGCCGGGCGGCGGGCGGCCCGACGGGCTCCGGGCTCGGGACCCGGGCGCGCGTCCCGCCCTGCGGCTCCCTCCCGCGGCCGCGTCGGCCCTGCCGGGTCCCAGCCGGCGCCCGCCCCGTGGAGAGAGGGACTCCCGCCGCCGCGGCCGCCCCCTGCCCTCCCGGCGCTCCCTCGCGGACGGGCCTGGCCGGGAGCGCGCGGCCTGGGGCGCCGCTCCCGGGCGGCCGCGCCCTCGCCGAGCGCCCCGTGCCGCCGTCGCACGGCCCAGGCGTGGGCCCCGCGGGCCGGCGGGCGGGGAGGGCCGCCGCCGCCCCTGCCCGGCCTGCAGGAGCGCCCCGCTGGTGCGGCATCCCAGCCTCGTGGCCCGGAGGCCACCGAGCCTGGGGCCTGCCGGGCTGGCAGGGCCTCCAGCCGCCCCTCCGGGCCCCCAGCCCGGCCAACTGCGAACTTCGGCCTGGGCCAAACCCGGGCTCCCGTGGGGGCTCAGCCACTCCGCTTCTATGAAGTGACCTTGACTAAAGCCCTCACCTTCTCTAGTGTGACTCCTCTTCTGCATACAGACAGTGCCACTTAATCACAGGATGCCTGGGAGGCCCCAACAAGGCACCGGGCCAGGCTCTTCGAGGAACCTGGTAAAGCTCGGTCCCACGGCAGCCGCTCTCCGGCCACTGGCAAGAGACACTGTCGGTGGAGACCTGACTCCCAGCTCCGGCCGGAGCCTCAAGTGCCCGCGTCCCTCGGGCCCTCCTCACGCCCCCACCTGGGCCCCCACCCGGGCCCGGGGCCCCGCGACCGTGCCCTCGGGGCACAGCGCCGGGGTCCAGAACACGGCCCCACCCGGACCCTCGCCGCAGCGGCGACCGCGAGGCCGCAGCGGAGCGAGAGGTCGCCCTGGCCTCCCCAGGACGCCGGGGAGACGGCACGACCGAGGCGGAGCGCGGCCGCCCGCCCCGCCCCCGCCGCCGCCTCCCGGCCGGCCAGGCTGCGGCGGAGCTGCCGGGCCGCGGCCGCGGAGGCCCGCAAGTCTGGAGGCCGAGCGCCCCCTCCCTCCCAACCGGAGGAACCGCCCGGAGCTCGCCGGGCCCAGCCAGGACTGGCGCGAGTTCGCCGATCCGAAGTGAGAGGCAGGGGCCCCGGGAGACGCCTGCGACGGCAGCCCTCTGTCCCCTCAGGACCGTCCCCAGGGCGGACTCTCTGCGGCTCCCCTGGGCTTGGCCCCTCGCCCTGTCGGGAGCCTGGGGTTCCTGGGCGGGAGGGAGCGCTCCTGCCTCGCGGGCCGCCTGGGCCAGCACCCCCCGCGCAGGGGCCCTGGGCCCCAGCGGCCCGCCTCCCGGTTTTGCTCCAGCCTTCCCCCAGGCACGTGGCGCTCTGCCCCTCGGGCTGTCTCCATCGCCACAGCCACCCACCACTGGACCAAGTCCTTCTTAGGCTCTAAAACCTGCCCAGCCTCTCCGTGGAGAAGCCTCTGGTCCTCCCTGTGCCCTGAATAGGTTTTTACCTGCTGAGGCCAGCCAGCCCGGTCCCTGACTGCCCTCGCCTCCCTTGTCTACCTCCTGTGTGAGGACCCAACCTCCTGAGGCCCGTCTGGTGCCAGACCTGACAGGTGATGGAGGAGAGCTTATTGGGACGCAATGAATGATTGAATGAATGAGTGAGAGAAGTATTTAAGCCAGTGAAGGATCTGACACCCCGGCACTCCCCAACACACGCCCTAGCAGTCGTGTTCCTTGCCTGCCTTACTGCCAGCACCACAGGGGCTGGACAGGGCCCCGGGGAAAGGAAGGGGTGCGGAAGGAAGGGTTGCGGGTGAGAAAGTGCAGCATCCTGCCCGTGGCCCCAGCACCAGGGAGAGGCAGAAGCCATCGCCCGCTGGGTGGTGGGAGGAGGGAAGAGGACGCGGGGAGGAGGGTCCGCACTTGGCTCCGCCGGTGGAGGAGCTGTCAGCCCCGCTGCCAGTCATCTGCTGGGAGGGAACTGGGTCAAGCGGTAGTCAGAAACCATCTGCTCGAGAAGCTGGGATTATCCCGCCCTCTGCTGATCCCCCAGCCCACGGGAGCCAAGGGTGTAAATTGAGTTCTTCCAGATCACCTTGTGCTTTTGGGCTGGGGGAGCTCGCCATCCCCTCCTGGGGGTAAAGACCTGTTTCTGCTGCTTCGAAACTTCCTTTCGCACCAGGCTGGGTTCTCCTTGGGCTGGTAACCCCAGTCGTCAATCCCTGCGAGGGACGGGACTGCGCCTGTCAGTTTTGAATGCAGTAATGCACATCAGCGCCATAGCTGACACCCTCCCCCTGGCTGTAGGACCAGGCTGCCCCCACGCAGGATGCTAGCTGCGGCAAGGAACTCCAGCCTGATGGAGAAGGCGGGAAGGAAACATGGCGACACTCCGGACCCGGGCACACGCAGGGCGGAGGAGGCGTTCTTCCGGGAGCTCGGAGCACTTACTCTCGCACCAGTTTTTCTTGCCTAACCCATTGCCAGTGTCAGTCTGAGGGTGACGAACACGTCCAGAAGTGACAAGGCAAACCATAAAAGCCAGCCTTGGGGCTCATCTGCAAAATGAGAACCCAGGTGCGGTTCTTGGCCTGCATCCTCTGTGGGGCGTGGGGTAGAGAGAAGGCCTTTGCACCCGTGGGTGCTGGCGTCCTGGGCTGAGGAAGGCCTCTGGCAGTTGGGCTCGGAGAGCTGGCATTTACTTTTCCACCCCTGGTCAAGCTCATCCTCGCCATCCTGCGATGCACTTCTGCAGAACAACTCAATGTCTGCACAGAAGGGCCTGCATGCGGTGGTCCCGGACACAGGAGCAGGACAGCCCAAGCCCAGAGCCAGGTGCAAAGAAGACTACAGCTGAAAGTGACTTCTAGGGGCAGGGATCAAGCTTACCTGGGTAAGAAGAGCTCAGGCACCCGCATGGAGTCCTGCAGAACACCCCAAGGCTGTCTCATGCCGTTGAGTTCACAGAGTCAAGTTCTTGCCGAGAGAGTGGGTATAGGTGGGTCCTTTTGTAAGACAAGCCCCATATTTTTCATCCGGGCAGCTGGACAGCTTCTACCGCGGGAGGGCCCGGGCAGCTGTCTACTTCCTCAAATCCAGCTGCGGCCTCTGCAAGGCTGCTTGTCGTCTCGGGGAACTCATGGACTCCGAGGCCAAGGCCTACGCTGTCCATTGGTGGCTGCTCAGTGCCCAGCTCAGTGCCTGCGTGCTTGGGGACTGAAGTAGGGTCATTGCATGGGACAGAGGAAGGAGCTAAGGGGCCCAGTGTGGCTTGGCCAAGACCCTGTAGATTAGCAGCGGGTGTGGGACCCCAACACAGATGCTGCATGCATTCCAGTCAGCTCATTGGCGGGTCACCCTGTGCTCCCCTGCACATACTGCTGTCTTCCTCTCGCTAGAGACAGGTCACGTACAGTGTGTCTGGGCCCCGGGGAGGGGCAGGGTGGCCTAGACAGAAGCATGTAACCACAGGCATGCCATACCTCCTCACGCCACCCTTCTGTCTCCCAAACGGCTTTAACCTATTTTGCAGAACGTGTTATTGACTGTGTTACTTTGGAATGATTTCTTCAGCTCCCAGACCCCTCAAGATCATTGTGTTCTGGGCCCGATTCTCAGTAAGGCCAAGGAGCCCCGAAGGTGCTGGCTTGAGAGGACACCCCTCCGCTTCACCTAGCAAGGCTGGGGGCAGGGGTGCCGGAAACTCCGCAAGAGTCGACTTGAGCGTGTTTGGAACACTCAGGAAATAGTCAACAGCAGGCCCCGAGGGATCGCTGTCCAAGTCGGTATCTCTTCTAGAAAAAAAAAGAGGCGCTAAATGCAGCAGTTGGTTAGTGGCCCACTTCAAATTGCTAATCACAAAGTATTCCTAGCACAGAACTCCTTCATTCATTCCTAGCTGCTGGGGATCCAGCGATGCAGAAGTCACAGTCCCTGGTGGCCCCGCCCACCTGGTTGAAAGGGGAGGCCAACACACAGGCAATACCCAGCTCAGGAGGGGGCCGGAAGAAGGAGGAGAGGGGGCAAGACACTCAGAGCGGCCGGGAGTCTCGGGAAGCGGGGTCTGGACTGAGCCGCGAAGCAGGTGGAGGCATCTTCCAGGTGGATGCCAGGTGCCACGAGACAGGGAGGGCAGCCAAGGGCAGGGCCCACGTGGTGAGCCTGATGAGTAGGGTCTAGGGGAGAAGCCGGGCCAAGTGCAGTGCATCTGGACCCCGGGGAGGGGCAGGGTGCCTTGTCAGCCCGGAAAGGGGTGGGGAGGCCAAGAGGGCAGGTGACCCCTGCAGGGGCATTTTAGAACATTAGTGGCATTGCGGCAGGAGAGAGCCAGTCCGTCAGGGAAGAGATGAGGACCAGAGGGAAGGTGGTGATGGTGAGAAGCCAGAGGGAGGAAGGGAAGCCTTCGACTCCTGTCAGGACACAGGATGGGGCAGCTAGTGGGAGGCGGGGGCGGCCCACAAGAAAAGTTGGGGACTCCTCCTCCCCGTCCCATTTCTGCCCGGGGACTTCCTGTAGGCGACTCCCAGAGGCCCATGTGTGGCCAAGAAACCAGGGAACTGGTTATTTTGCAACAAACAAAGGAAAAGTAGGGCATTTCCAAGATGTCCGTGTTGGTTCTCCAAACCCACTGTGTCCCAACCTCCCCTTAAAGAGCATTTCTTGGGCCAGCTCTTCTTGAACTTCAAAGCTGATCTCTACGATCTATTTCTTAGAGGACAAGAAGTGACCTGCCTATCCGAGGGGCCACCAGCAGAGAAAAATGCACAGCTGACCCAAAATAGCATTTCTTAGGTTCTAATAATGGATGGCAGGGACCACACAGAAACCAAGGAAATTGCGCTCGTATACAGAACATCTTTTGTGCATTTTAAAACCAAGAAACGTGCTAGTCCATTTATGTTTGCGAAAGGTGAGGACCCGGGTTTCTAAGGGTCACGACCCCCTCCAGCTGCACCTGCTTACGCCATCATCGTGTCACCCGCTGTAACGCGACCGCAGCAAGGCAGCTCGAGGAGAGAAGCGCCATGACGCTGGGCTTCCCACAAGTCCTCCCCTTCCTGACCTAAGACCCTAATTGAATTTTCGCAGTCAGTAAACTGGTCACTTGTCTTGCCGCTGTCTTGCCGCTGAAGGGAACCCCCTGGGGAACCACTGAAGTTGTAGAAGGAAACAAGTGAACTGAGATTACAGAAGAACAAACCCAGAGCCGGGTGCAACTACAGCTGCCCCCAGCCCAGGCCTGTTTGCTGGCTGGTAAAGCTGGGTTGTTCTCAAGTCCTCTCCCTTTCAGGCTGGGCACCCGGGCAGGTGTCCTCGTCCACCCTGTGCTCCCTGTCTTCTGTCTCCGTTCTCTACCCCAGGCCCCAGGAGCCAGGTGCTGATCGGACAAGGAGCCGTTTCTCACACACCTTCCTGCACCCAGCTCTTTCCCGGACATTAGATGATGGGCTGAAATGCCGGAGAGGGAAAAAAAATGAATGAAAAGGGACACAGATGTTTGTTTGTTGGCTGCACTTATTTACATCTAATTAGAAAACCCTAGCCAGTCTCAGTGGCTCAGCCTGTCATCCCGCGCCTTGGGAGGCTGAGGTGAGTGGATGGCCTGAGCCCGCGGGCTCGAGACCCGCCTGGGCAATTTGGCGAGACCTCATCTCGACAATAAATCAAAAAAAAAATTCAGCCGGGCATGGTAGCGTGTGCCTGTAGTTCCGGCTATTCGGAAGGCTGAGGCGGAAGGATCGCCGGAGCCCAGTGGCTCAAGGTGGCAGTGGCCAGGAGCGGCCACTGCACTCCAGTCTGGGTGACAGAGTGAGACTCCAACTCAAAAAAAAAAAAGAAAAAAGAAAACCCTGCTGTGAAACAAGTGAAGTGTTTAAGTTCTGGCTTACTGAGGGATACACACTTAGTGTGCACTCGCTGTCTCTGTTGGGCCAAGATTCCCAGAAGGCGTCCTCATCTGGGCCACCAACAGAACCGTGAGCAGAGTCCAGGCTACCGGACGGCATCCTCGGGGCTCCGCTGACCAACTGGTCCCCGTACCAACTGGTCTCCAGCCAGGGACTTGAGGGTTTGCCTTTATACCCTTTCTCCAAATAAATAAAAGATAAAAGGACAAATGTAAAGATAAAGATAGATTAGATGGATGGATGGATAGACAGACAGACAGACAAAGCCTCTTTAAGATGAAGAAGAATAAAGCATTAAGTTTCCAGTTCACCTTCACCTCCCTAATGCATCTCATACTTCCACAACTCCCTACTGGCTCAGAAATAACAGCACAGAGCAAGGAGCTCAATTAAAAAAAAAAAACCCCCGCCAGGCACTGAAGCACCCCTCACCTGACATTCAGTATCACTAGTCAAAAGCAGGTATTGCCTTGCATCCATTGTTAGCAAGTCCCTTTAGGACATTATTGGTATCTGCCATTTGCCTGAGCTCAGCTAGCCAGGAGTCCTGCAGCGGTTCAGTCTCTGCACACTCCCAGACACGTGGCTGATCTTGCACCTGTCGGGGATGGCTAACCCTGCCAGCCACGAAGGGATTGTTCTGGGCTCAGCGCCCCTCGGGACGGTCTCCTCCCCTTCCGGATGCCTCCAACTGAGGTGGGAAAGGCTCCTTTTATTCATTCTACATTAATCACAGGGCCTAGTAGGAACAGAGCAGCGGCCCAGGAAAAGGGCTCCTTCCTGCTCCTCAACTAATTAGCAGGGAGGCCCAACGCCTCGGCCACAAGCGCCAGGCCCCATGGGAGCGGTACATCGGGACGGATGAGCGGAAGAGGCCAGGCACCAGGGGGTGTGCGGAGGATGGAGGAGAGGGACGCTTGGGCTGGGCTTCCTGGTCCAGCGCGAAGGGTTGGAGCGAACCAGTCGGAGCCCAGGAGGCATGTCTGGCCAGGGCCTCCCGGACAACAGACTCCTAAGGACCAGGCTGGGATCTTGGTGGCTTGGCAGAGCTGCCCATCCAGCCCCGAGCCGCTCCTGTCTGAGGTGAGAGCAGCAGCCCTTGGGAGCTCCAGCGGCCATGATTCTGGGCTCTCCGCACCACGCAGCCAAACCTACGGTCAGCGGACGCCAGGAGGTGTGAGGCGGAGGCGGGATGACCACATTTAGAGAACAGGAGGGAAGGGAAGTAGGAAACAGGCGCCGTCAGGGAGGAGGAGGGAAGCCAGGGCCGGGCGGTGTCCCACAGCCAGAGGGGCTCGGGGGGCAGGGGGTGGCCAAGGAGGCCCCACGCAGGATCTTAGGATGGAGAAGGATCAAGCGTTCAGTTTCCAGGCGCCCTTCACCTCCCTGATGCTCCTCATCCCCTGATGCTTCTGGGCCCCAAGGGAGGCCGGGAGAGGACACTGCCCCTGGCAGCCTGGGGCGGGAGGTGGGTGATCTCTGGATCCACAAGAAGACCAGCAGCGAGGATGGCATCAGGGCATCAGGGCGCGGCCTGCCCGCCCGGTGCGGGTCCCTCGGGAGCCCAGAACTGCAAGTCAGGGCTCCGGCGAGGCCTGCTTGGCTGGGAAGACCCCGTCGGCGGGAGCAAGGTGCTCAGAAGTGCAGGCAAACAGACGGTGTGCAGAGCCCTGCAGGCCAGGCCCTGGGCTGGGTGCGGGGACAAGGGCCCGGCCCTGGGAACGCACTGCCTGGAGCTTCGTAGACAGACGGGCGGAGACGGGGCCCAGACTGACACCTCGGCACGAGGGAGGCGTGTGGGTTCTGGTGGGCCCGAGAAGGTTCCTGGAGGAACCGAATTTGAAGGACTGGGTGGTGTGTGTACGGAGGGTGGGGCGTGTCAGGGTGTGTGGGTGTTCGGGTGCATGCATGGTGTGTGTTTGGGGGCACGCTGTCGGGGTGTGGGTACCAGGGGGCACGGGTGTTCGTTGTGTGTCGGGGGCGTATGTGTGAGTTCGGATGTGGGTATTGGGTGTGGGCATTGGTGTATCAGTGTGTGCACGTTGGGGTGTATGTTAGGGTGTGTGTTGAGGCATGTGTTGTGGGCGGTGTGTTTTAAGGGGGTGTGTGCGTTGGGGCATGTATTGTGTGTGTGTGTGTGTGTGTGTGTGTGTGTGTGTGTGTGTGTGTGACTGAGGCACCAAAAATACAAGTACAAAATACACGGAGGCAATGACCAGTTTCGGGATGCTTCAGGAAAGACCTCAAGGGCCAACTTAACTTCCTTGTGATTGGTTGGATGAGGAAGAAAGGAAGAGGGAAGAAGGAAGGGAGATAAAAAAGGAGACAGTCCGCCGGACTCGGTGGCTCAGCCTGTCATGCCGCGCCTTGGGAGGCTGAGGTGAGTGGATGGCCTGAGCCCGCGGGTTTGAGACCCGCCTGGGCAGCGAGACCTCATCTCTACAATAAATCAAAAATCAGCCGGGCGTGGTGGCGCATGCCTGTGATTCCAGCTACTCGGAAGGCTGAGGCGGAAGGATCGCCGGAGCCCAGCGGGTCGAGGCTGCGGTGACCGGGAGCGGCCACTGCACTCCAGTCTGGGCGACCGAGTGAGACTCCAACTCAAAAAAAAAAAAGGAGGCAGTCACAGAGATCAGGGACAGGGCTGCACAGTGGGACTAAGCTTAGGCGCTTAGGATGTTTAAGGAGCAGAAAGCAAGCCAGCGCAGTCGGACCACGGTAAAGCAAGGACAGATGGCAGAAGGAACTAGAAAGAGGTCAAGGCCAGGTCACACTAAACTGTACACGTTTCACTCTCTAGGATTCAATTTGGCCTCAATCAGTGGCTAACACAAGATATTTCTCACATCAAAGAAGCTCAGAATTAGGAACTCCAAGCCCGGTAAGACAGCTCTATGGTCATCTAGGAGCCGTGTTCCTTCTGTCTCTCCTATGAAGTTCTCATCATCGAGGTGGCTTTATAATCACAAGATGGCTGCTGGAGCACCATCCATCGCATCTCTCTCTTAAGCAGCAGAAAAGAAAAAACCAAAGAAAAAAAGAGCAACACTTTTTTCACTCTCCCGACTGAGCAGGCTCCCTTGAAAGGACAATACCAGCAGCCTTGCTCGACAACTCTGCTTTTATCTCATTGCCACCCCTAGAGATACAGGAGGCTGGGAGTAGCAGGCACTTAGCCAGGTACTGTGTCGCTTCAAGTAAAACAAGGGTTCAATTAGAAAGTAGGAAACACGGATTAAGTACTGGCTAGGCACGAGGGGGTGGAAAGGAGCCAGTGCTGTGTGCTGAGTACAGTGAGAAGGTTTCCGAGGCTTTTATCAAGTGCTGTTGTGCTGGACCGGCCCCGGGGAGAAGATCGCTCTGGCTGCAGCTGGAGGGGGAACGGTAGCCGGAAAGAGTGCAAGCAGGAGACCCGGCGGAAGGCGAGGGGCCGGGCCAGCCCTTCGGCTCCAGGTGCTGAGAAGTGGCTGGATTCGCCTCTGCAGAGGCTGTGCTGACCGGACTTGTCGAAAGGCCGGGCGTGGGCATGAGGGAAAGACAGACTCCAGAAGACAGGTGCCAGGCTGCAGGGCTGGGCCAGGAGGAGGAGGCGGCGCCACGTTGGGGGCAGGAAGGATGGGGAGGCACGGGGCCACCCGAGTTCTGGTCGCGCGCATGTGGATTCCGAGAGGCTGCGAGACACCCAGTAGGACTGCCGGACCTGGATGTTGAGGCCGGGGATTCAGGGCCAGCCGGTTCGGGAGCCGCCAGTGCCTGGCTGGAATTGGAACCCAGGGGCGGGCCGAGCTCAGCCGGGAAGAGGGTGTCGGCGAGGACCGGCAGGGGGCTGAGCAGGTGGGAGAGCCGGCGAGGGGGGAGGAAGGCCGGGCCCAAGGGCGGAGCCAGGAACAAGTGCGCACACCGGGACGTGGCCACATGGATGCACATTTCGGCGTCAGGCCTACAGGGCCAGACCCTCACTGTGGGGATCGAGGGCTATCGGGCCTTTCCCCGGGGGCTGTGGGGTCCTTCCAGAGCTGGCCAAGCTGGCCCCAGTCCCTACCCGGGCGAGTCCCTGGGCCGAGGCAGCGTCTCAGCTCTGCCAGCAGGGACTGCTCGCCGTCTGAGAGTAAAGAACCCGGGCCTGCGTGTCTCTTTCTGGCTGTGAACTGGGTCCCCCGAAGTTGGAAGGCACCACGTTCTCCACTCGGTGTTCCTGGGCCTTTGTGGCCTCCGGCCTGTGCCCGTCCTGTTTCCTCTCTCTGGGCATTGGAGGAGAGGGGCTGGCCTAAGGGGGTCAGGGCCAGGGCTTTATTTTCTGCCTTAGGTTTTTGTAGAAATTCTGCAGCTCAGGCGAGAAGAGGGAGAACAGACCACAGACCCACGGGTGGCAGTTGGTACGGGAGGAAGGGCCGTCCGGTCTTGGAATCTGTTTTGCTAACTGCCTACAGGTGTTTTCGCATGGCAGGTTGCCCGATGCAGGTGAGTCTGAAATCCAAGTTTAGCGGATCAGGACCTTCGTTTCTTAATGCAACAACAACAGCAAAAATAGAATGGAAAATCACAAAAAATCACACATGAGAAAGTAATTACTGTTTCGAGACACTTTTGCTTCCGTGACATCGATGCCCCTGGCTATATATTCATATTCACGTGTGTTCTAGGCGGCAAAGTCAAGTCAATTTATCTGCTACATAAATTGGAGTTCAAAGAGGGTGAGGGCGCTGGCCTCTCGAACCCTTTCTTCTTGTCCCCATGCCCTCGTCAGTGATGTCCCCAGTGCCGGAGCATGGACGGGGGCAACACCCAGCAGTTGGAGCCATTGCTCTCGCCGGGGGAACCTTGCCTCCTGGACGACCAGCCGACGTGGCGAAAGAGGGCACCGAGTGTGGTCGCCCTGCACCTGCTGTTGTGTGGCGCCATGCAGGACACCTGGACACACCCGAACAGTTCCACAGCAGGCCGCTGCTCCCACCGGGTGGAGCGTGACAATGCTGAATCCACAGCTGAGCTCAGACCCGGCAGGTGGAGAGGCCCGTGGTTCTGACCAGGCTGTGCTCTGGAAGCACTGCCACGTCTCCCCCAGGGACGTCGCTGGGAGGTGCTGCCCTGGCGCTGGGAGGGCTGGAAGCTTCCCGGGGATTCCAACGCAGGGCCAGGCTGAGAACCCCGGGCCTCGCCACTCAGCCAGGGTGCCGGAACCGCGGCAGCAGGGCAGGTGCACCTGGTGGCTTCAGGGTCCCAGGCGGCTGGTTCCCCGGCTGTGGCAGAAGAGGGTGCCGGGCCTGCCGCCCTCGGTCCTTGGGATTGTCAGGCCAGCAGTGCCGTCTTTTCTGCCTCTGATTCGGGAGCATTCCTTGGAGTAAAAGCACCCCCACCAACACCACGTCTCAGTCCGGCAGTCGGCAGGGTGCCAGTGCACTCTGAGCCACCGATCCCTGACATCCCTCCCCCGCCACACACGACTGGAAGCGGCTCAGGCTCCGGGGAGCAGGCAGTGTGTGTTCCTCCCTCCCCACCGTACCCTGGCCCTGCCATTCCCTTCTCCTGCCTGGCCTCCGTTTGCCTCTCCCAACCTATGGAGGGGGAGAGGGGGTATCCGAAGATAACTGGAGCCAGGACTTGGGGCTATTTTCACTTGCTCAGAGAAGTTTCCAGGCACACACAAGAGTAGAGGGAAGAGGGCAGTGAGCCCTCCTGCACCGTCGTCAGCCCCTGGGGTCCGTCCCCAGGCTCCGTCCGCTTCACGGCAGCAGAGAGGACACCGCAGCCCCGGAATCCGCCCTTCCCCCTGCTCCAAGGACTGGGCTTGGAAGAAGCTTAACCCTCTGGGACTCTAAGAGCTCGTATCTGGAGACCTGGACTCAGACAGGGTCAAGAGCCCTCCCCATGGGCCTGGCCACGATTCATCTGCCGGCTTACTTAAGAAGGCTGGGGTCGGGCTTGGTGGCTCAAGCCTGTCATTCCAGCACTTTGGGAGGCCGAAGTGAAGGGATTGCCTGAGCCTACAGGTTCGAGACCAGCCCGGGCAACTTGGCGAGACCTCGTGTCTACAATAAATAAAAAAAATAGCTGGGTGTGGTAGCGCGCGCCTGTATTTCCGGCTACTTGGGAGGCTGAGGCGGAAGGATCGCCGGAGCCCAGCAGGTCGAGGCTGCGGTGGCCGGGAGCATGACACTGCACTCCAGTCTGGGCGACAGTTAGACTTCAACTCAAAAAAAAAAAAAAGAACTGTGGCCGGGCTCAGTGGCTCAAGCCTGCAATCCCAGCACTTTGGGAGGCTGAGGTGAGTGAATTGCCTGAGCCCACAGGTTCAAGACCAGCCTGGGGAAATTGGCCAGACCTCATTTCTACAATAAATCAAAAAATTAGCTGGATGTGGTAGTGCGCACCTGTAGTTCCAGCTACTTGGGAGGCTGAGGCAGAAGGATCGCCGGAGCCCAGCGGGTTGACACTGGGGTGGCCGTGAGTGTGCCACTGCCCTCCAGCCTGGGCAACAGAATGAGACTCCAACTCAAAAAAATAAAAAAGAAGAGCCAGGCTTGCAGAGGGACCCACAGAAAAATCAGTCTGTCCGTAGAGGAATTACTGGGGACTCCCAGGTCCTTCCTGGGCTGAGGCTTGTTTATCCCTCAGCGCCCAGCAGATCGTTACCATGTTGGCCAGTCGCCTCAGAAATGAATAAAACTGCTTCCAAAATCTGTTGACCCTGAGGTCGTCACCTTTGCTGCGAGATGAAATCTATATGTGAAGTATATTTGTCCGGAGGAGGGGAGATGGGAACGGCAAAATGGTTCATTGCAAACTTGAGTGACTCTCTCCGGGTTTTGCTCAATCCGGGCTAATGGCTAAACTATCTGAACTCCAAACCAAAATAAATACACCTCTGAAGCGAAACAATGTTATTACATCGAGGCTGATGTAATGGTTCCAAACCATGAGAAAATAAGATTCCAGCATAATGGGTCCCTCTGTTGAGCCAGAGGAAAGGCTGGGCTTCTGGCTTCTTGTCAGCTGGAATCTGGCGTTTTCAATCGTTGCTAAGCCGGGTGTGTGTAGATGTGTACGTAACCTCATTAACGATGTTTTAGTAATTGTGGTGTGAAAGTGCACAGATAGACATTAAAATATAATTGAAGGGTGCAGAGTGGGTCCCTGGGCCAACCCAAAGGAGAGTTCCAGAATGATCAGCCCCTGCTGGCTCCACCCCTCGGGCCCCTCCCAGACTCAGCTTCTCACGGGGTGGCATTTAGGATTTCAGCCACCCCCCACCCCACCCCTAAGGCTTAGGGGTAGAGAAAGGTCACATGGCTCCAAGGCTGCTTCACTGTGGGAGACAACTTCCAGATAGAAAGGATGGCACCCGACCCCAAGAACGTATCTGCCCGTGACGCTTGACACCCTCGGGGTGTCTGCAGACAGGATGCTGACTCCCGTGGCCAAGCAGGACACGAGCTAAAGGAGGAACACCGCTCGGTTGACGCTGCACCAATGGCTTAGACAGGCATGCAGCCCCCCGGGTTCATGCTGGCCCTGTCCCCTGGCCTCAAGGGCTTGGGCCCTGAGCTTGGCTCCCCTGGCCCCCTCACCAGGGTCAGGCCAGGCAGACAGGGCCTGCAAGACACGCCCTGCACCCTCCCCGACCTGGTCAGAGGCTGCCGTAGAAAGATTTCGACCTAGGGACTCACAGGGTGTTCATTCACGCTCCCAAGTCAGAGAAATCTGCCAATCAATGGAATCTGAGCCCTTCCGATTCCAGGTTCTGTATAGACTGCAAAAGGTTTTATGGCTTTGGCTTTGGGGTTTTGTTTCGTTTTGTTTTTTTACGTATCTTTCATCAACACCAACTGCCAACCACATGCAGAATGCAGAGCTAGCTCCTGCCCCAGGGCCAGGGGCTCCCGAATCAAATCAGGCGGAGGCGTGGGTAGGGACAAACATGCATGGTGTCATATCTCACTGAACTCTGACCACACAATTACCGTTCGTCCCGTTTTGCAGATGAGGAGCAGGCCCGGCATTCTGCGTATGGAGTCTGGCGGGGCTGCGGGCCTCATCTGGAACGTGGGAATGATGCTCCACGTCACAGAAGGCGTCTCAGTCTGCTAAGGCTGCCCTCACAAAGTGGCACAGACAGGGTGACTTAAACAACAAAATTTATTTTCTCACAGTTCTGGAGGCTGGAAGTTCGAGGTCAAGGCGTCGACAGGTTCGGTGTCCTCGGAGGCCTGTCTCCTTTGGCTTGCAGGCGGCCGTCCTCTCCCTGTGTCTTTGCACGGTCTTCCTTCGGTGTGTGTCTGTGTCCTAATCGCCTCTTCTTATAAGGACACCCATCATATTGGATTAAGGCCCAACCGTCTGACCTCATTTCACCTCGATTATCTCTTTAAAGGCCCTGGATCCAAACACAGCACGTCCTTTTTTGTTTTTTATTGTATTATCATTGTTTTCACGGTCACAGTCTGAGGTACTTGGAAGTTGGGGCTCCAACATCTGAGTTTTGAGGGGACACACCTCAGCCCGCGGCAGGGGCGCCGGCCGGGTTGAGGGACACGGTGTAGGCCAAGTGTCTGGCGCAGCGTGCGCCCACGGTAGACTCACTCAAGGTTGGGTGGGAGGGTGTACAGCATGCTCTGAGAGCCATCGCCTGCCTTACCTGGAGCCGTGGTCACTGCAAGGCGGCCTGGAGACCACCGCGTGAGGCAATGGAGAGTGCAGCCAAGAGCAGCTGTTCCCAACACGGCTGAACCATTCCAGAGCACCGAGAGCACGCAAGGGACCATGCACATGCCTCCACAGGTGCACCTGCCGACGGCACAGACTTTACAGGCCTCCAGGTTCCTGCACCCGCTCTGGACACCAGGACCGCTCACAGGTGGCCAAAGGAACCCGGAGCCGCCCTCCACTTGCCATTCCTCCCCTGCCTGGGTGCAGCGTGCAGTGCGGGCGCAGCACCAATCTGCCGAATGAGTGAATGAAGACATGTTCGTTCTGACCAGTTCAGCCCTCTTTCCTGCTGAGACTTCATTTCTTCCAGAACAAGAGGCTGAGCTCCGTGGGATTCCGGGGATTCCAGACCAGACTCACTCTCAAGGATAGGGCACCCCAAGCCGGGGCTGGCCCTGGAGTGTCAGACAGCTTGCAGACAGGCCGAATACCAACCCCCTTCTCCTCACCCCTCCACCCCCCACCACACGCGTGCACACGCGCACACGCGCGCACACACACTCACACTCCGGCCTTGCAGTGAGGAGGGCAGGCATGCAACTCTCCAGACACCCAGACACCCCAGCAGATGTTCACGAGGTGACATCCAAAACCCCTTTGGGGACAAGCAGCAACCAGATCTGAGGCGAAGATGCCTCGGTGCTTCCTGACGGAAGGGCTCGCTCAATGCTGGAACGCGTTTCGCCGGGCAGTCTTCTCTGCAGGTTTTACCTCCAGGCCCCGTCCTCATCGTCTGGATCAGCTCAGGTCTCACCTCGAGGCAGGAGGGAAAAACGGATGACCTCTCCGGGTCCCTTCCTGCCCTGGGATTTCAGGCAGACATTAAAATCTGGGGAGTGACAGTAGCTGAGAGATCCCCATGGCCTGAAGCCAGCAGTAACAGGGTGGCCCGGTCTGGGCAATTCACCTGGTGCTAACCAACTGGTAGGGTTGCAGATAGCAACAAGTCTGGCAGCTGCCGGGATTACCCACCTGAAGCAAGAGGCCGTGGATGGAGCTGGTCACCTCAGAGGAGACAGGAACAGGGACCCTGACCGGCGGCACGGCGTGCGTCCACACAAGTCCCACAAGCCACACACACACACACACACACACACACACACACACACACACACACACCCCGCCATTTATGCAAAAGTGCCGGGAAGGCCTGTGTGAGAGGTCCTTCCTCTCAGATCCTGGAATGCCTGAGAAGAACCCCAGCTGCCAAGCAAGAGTTGGACATGTTTTTAGCGCTTCGTTTTCCTCACCACACATCCTCCGAGATCAGACGAGACCAGGCGCGTTCAGGATGGCATAGCTGTAGACCATTTTTCTCACCACATCCTCTAAGGAGCAGAGGGCCAGGGGATTCATCTCAGTTTCACCGATGAAAGACATGAAAGACTAAGAAGATGGTCAAGATCACACCTGCTGTGGTCCCCAGGGCTTTCTCATTCACTTTTTCATTCTAGACACCACAGAAATCAAACCAGTTTTTTTTGTTGTTGTTTTTTAAGCCTGGTGTAGAACAGCACTTTATCAATCACACCCAAATCGCATCAATCAATTAACCAGCCCACATATATTTTTAGGGGTCTACGCTTGAGCTTAGGAATCCAGAAGATGTGGAGGAAAAACAACTGATACCTTCCTTCAAAGAGTTTCATGTTGGGACTCCACCAAGAACACAAGAAAAACAATGATATGCAGTGAGACGGCCAGAGGCAACCTGGGCGTTCAGAGGAGGCCGAAACCCAGAGGGCAGGGTGGTGGGGGCTTCTCTCTGGAAGAGGTGGGAGGCGCATAAGGCCTGGAGGGAGACCTGGGGTGGGGGAAATGCTGGAGAAAGAAGATCTTCCAGGCCAAGTGAGCCACAAGCAGGGGTGGGCAGAGCCACAGGCAGAGAAGTCCCTCCCAGGCCAGGTACTGAGGCCCCCCAAGAAGGTGGGAGGGCCCGGCCTCCAAGGCTGTGGAGAGACCTGGGAATGAGGGACGGTTTCCACACACAGGAGGACTCCGTGGAAGCCTTCTAAAATGACCGCCTCACACAGATAAGCACGTGAGTGTCACTTCCCCGCCTGGAGTCAGCCTTCAGTGGGTGTGCTCACCACTGAGCCGCCTATCACAACGCCAACGGAGAGAGAGATGAGGGCTATCTCGCTACCTGCGGCACCGTGGACCCCAAATGGAGCCCCGGAGCCCTGGCACCGCCTGGATTATGTAGATCCTGTGATTTTCCCAGCAGGTTAATAACACCCACACGCATGCATGCGTTGAGTGACGGACACCAGCATATGCTAATTGACTTTAGTTAAAACCACGTACTTAAAATCGAAGCCTCTAAGTTAACCTCTTGAAAAGATCTCTGCATCTACTATTAACAACTGAGTTACTGGATCCGTTCTTGTCCCCTTCCCACCATGCATGGAGGACAAATAATAGAAACTGGGGCTGCTTGGGTTTCCGGTGTCTGACTCTGGTCTCTGTCTCCGACTTCCCTCACCTTCCGTGGCTCCCAACCCCTCCACCGACGGCGCCCTTTTGTCACGCATTCCTCCCCGTGAGTGTGTCTGTTGCGTTCTTGCTACGGACCCGCGTGACACGTGTCGCTGCGGCAAACCACAGTTAAACGTGAAAATCATCAAATAAACAAAAGAATGGCAGGCCGCGGTCCGTCGATGAGGCAGCAAACGAGAGAGGTGGAGCAAGAATCAGATCAGTGACCCTCCGGATGGAGGGGCCCGGGGGCTGAGACCCAGGATGGCGGGGGACGTACGGATGCGAGGTGTGAGCACAGAGGCGCTGCGGTTAGCAGAGGCCCACACGCGGGTCCACACGCACAGAGTTCCTGCGGGACATGGGGCTGGGTGCGGGGAAAGGACTGGCGGACAGCTGGGGTGGCTGGAACGTGGCGGGCAAGGTCCCAAAGGAGGTCACACGGGGCGTCAAGGGCCGTGATTGGACTTCCGCCCTGTCCCGAGCCCTCTCCTCCCCCTCGACTGCCCCTGGTTAAAGGGAATCACCAGAAACCCTTGCTCCTCCCCTGCCTCCCACATTCTCCTGGCCACCAATTCCCACTGATTCTTCCTCAAAATCTCTCCCAGTGCTGCTCTCTTTGCCTCCCTCTGCCTTGCCCTGGGTCCTCCCAGTCACTTGCCCGAGCAACTCTAAACCCTCCTTCTACCCAGGAGGGCTTGTCCTCAAAGAAGCCTATTATCTGGGCTTTGCACGTAGCTAAATATTTCAAATGCAATCAAAGAAACCATTCCTGCTATAGTCCATTTCTTCTGCATTTTCCTTTTTTTTTTTTTTTTTTGAGTCGGAGTCTCACTCTGTCGCCCAGACTGGAGTGCAGCGGCCGTTCCCGGCCACCGCAGCCTCGACCCACTGGGCTCCGGCAATCCTTCCGCCTCAGCCTTCCAAGTAGCTGGAACTACAGGCGCGCGCTACCACGCCCGGCTGATTTTTGATTTACTGTAGAGATGAGGTCTCGCCAAGTTGCCCAGGCGGGTCTCGAACCCAAGGGCTCAGGCGATCCACTCAGCTCAGCCTCCCAAAGCGTGAGCCACCGAGCCTGGCTGCTTCTGCCTTTTCAGAAGCCTCCCCCGTCATCACCGCTTTGGAGACCCCGTCTCGGCCATCGCCTGCCCAGCCAGCCTCGCCCCTCCCTGGCTCACCAACATCCCGAACGACCAGCCACGATGACGGCCCTGAAAACCGCACGCCCTTTCGGACCTCCTGCTGCCGAGGGTCTCTCTACCGGCACGTCCTTCCCTGCTTGATAAACTTCGAGTCCTCTGTCAAGGTCAAGTTGAGTGTCAGGTCCTCTGCCAAGGTTCTCTTTCCTTTCTGCACCCTGCCCACCTGCACTAGTCAGCATGGCCACCCCCCCTCTGGCCTAGAGGTGGGTGAGGACCCGGAGCCATCTTAGCAGAGGGGCAGGAGTTCCCTTACCTGTGTCGCGAGCACGCTGGGTGCTGCAGCATGACCATGGATGCCGGAAGGAAGGCCCCGAAGTCCAGGTGAGAGCAGAGGGGCAGACTCAGAGTGGGACACACCCGCCCAGGGCACCCCCTGACTCCAAAGGCAAGGGGGCCCCAGACAGCTTCTGCAGCACCCCTGCTCCCCCCGCCCCGCGAGCTGCCCCCTGCATGATGCTTCCTTCCCGGCCCTTTGATCGGGGCCCGCCAGGCCCTCTGTGGCTCCTGAATGAATGCATCCCTCCCCTAACCGGCCTCCGCCTCTCCCCAAAACAAAGCTCCCAGGCAACTGGGCACCCAGCAACTGACCCAAAGCCCAGAGGCTCCCTGTGAGGCGGGGACAGAGTGTGGGTCACCCTGGGGAGACCATCACGGGGGAGCCTCCGCGTCCCTGGGACGGCCCACTCGTGGGCCTGCGGAGGGAAGCCAGAGGGGACACGTGGCTGACAGGCATCCCCATGACGATGCCAGCCCGGCCCACCTCCTTTCCACGCAATTTCACACGAGTCCCTGACTTCACTGGGTCCTCACGTGAAAATGAAAAGCGGGACCCAAAACCGCGACCGAGGTCCGTGTTCAGACTCGTCCCTGATGTGGCGTTAGCCACACCCACTACCACAATAGACCTGTTTTTAAAAATGTTTTTCAAAAGAGCTCCCGTTAAGCAAAGTATTAAGATGTAGTTTCTCCTCCGTGCTGCTGCTGAACATTCCAGAAGCTACCAAGAATGGTGACAAGGCAAGAGGCTTCTTTCCCCAACAGCGCCGGGGCATCCCCACGGCCGAGGCTCCCTTTGGTTGACAGAAAGGGTGGTCGGCAGCGGAGTGGCCTGGACTCAGCTGCAGGTGACCCCACACGTGAAGATTCGTGAATGCCTGTCATTAACCTAGTTGTAGACAACCTTGGGATTCACACCCAGTTCGTTTCCACCTCTGCCTGTACGCCTTAAAACCACACTCTCCCGGGCGAGCACTCCTCTCCTCACACTTCCTCCACCGTCAAGGTCAAGTGCTAGGGCGTCTGTCACTGGGACAGGTTCTGCGTTTGGGAGGAGTCCGCAAGGTAGCAGACCTTCACAACCCAGAGTCTGAAGGAAGTTGAGTTCAGATGTCAAAGAAATCTTCCCAGTAGGAGGGAAGGATTAGAACCAACAAGGGACAAATATTGCCTCATCAACAGCCACCCGCCTATCTGTCCATGGGTTTTCTAGGTTTGGTCTTTCTAAGATTTTCCTTGAAACCCAAGGCTGGGAGGAACAGGGTGTTTCAGGGCTGTGTCCTCCCAGCCTGGTAACTCGGGGATTAATACCAATTATGTCGCCAAGCCTTGCCCACCCTGGGAAGATGGGGAAGATTAGGAGCCACGGAGTTCAGCACAAGGTGCCTGGCCCGGCCTCAGCCTGCTCCTCTCACAGGGAGGGCGGCTGTGGTGACACTCAGGTGACAAAGCGCGTCACACCCTTAGCCAGCAGATGCGATGATGACCCACATTCAACTGGAGATTCTCTGGGGCTCGGTCGCCGAGTTGCCCAGGGTCACCCGGGCGGGTGGGTGGCATTGCCCAGAATAGCACCCTCGTGTTTATAACCCCAACTGCCTCTGACAGGCAGTCAGGGAAGGGCTGACCAGCTGGGGACCCGATAGGAGGGGGCCCTCGGGCAGGCATGGCCTTTCTGCAAATCGGTGCTCCACTTCAGAGGGTGCCTCAATGATGGTGCTATTTTTTTGTCCTCTCAAGGGGCCTGGCTCAGGAGTCTGAGGCTTTTATGAAGCACCGGAAACACATTGGAAGCACAATGCACTGACCTCCCCGTCCACCCTAGAGCCAGAGGAAGAACTGGACCGATGCTGGCCGGCTCGAGTACCCACTGTTCAGACCTCAGGTGAGCCGGGGCGTCTTCTTTCCCTGCAGAAGATCTAGAAGCTGTGAGGGATATCCCCCTCTCGTGGCCTAGATCTGAGCACAGCTCCGGGCCACCCTTCTGAGCACCGTCGCCCCGACCTGGCCCGGCGATGCCCCCGCACCAGCAGCCCTCCTGGAGAGGCAGGCCTCCTCACCAGGGCATCTGCGGCCTCCACCTCTGCAGTGGATGGAGTGAGTTTCCAGTGGCGTCGTTTCCTCTCAGGGAATAAAACTTGAGGTTTGGAAGAAGAGCTCACTGTAAATGTGCAAGCAATGAAAGCGCTCAAACAGGAGGGAGGAAGACATGGTTTGGCATCATGGGGCCCTTCATCAGGTCAGCAGGGCCCAGAAGAGGAAGCCACCACTGACCCGGAGGGCTGATAGAACCACGGTTACTTCCTGCAATCCCTGTGGCCACAAGACCTGGACACAAGGCTCTCTCCAGCTGTCCCCGACCCCCGCTGTCCCCAAGAGCTTCCAGAAGAAAGGAGGGCGACCGCTACAGGCCCCTAGACACCTGCTGTGTGCCCTCGAGGGCTTTCTGGGCTTCCCTTACTTGATTTTCACAGCCCTGTTAAAGTAGGTGCTATGACATTTTCCGTGTCAACCCGAGCCTCAGAAAGATTAAGTAATTGCCAAAGTCAACAGCCGCTGGGCGGCAGGGCCAGGATGGGAATCCAGGTCTGCCCAAGCCCACGGCCCACGCTCTTCCCACTCTGGGCACTAAGTCCAGGAACACGGCACGTCTGCACGCGCTCCCAGCCCCAGCCGGTCCGCAGCGAGGCGGACTGGAGGGAGGTGCCGAGCAGAAGGCCGTGAGTCGACCGCTGAGAGGCTTAATTAAGCAGAGACACAAGGGTTTGGCCCACGAGAGAGACTCCATACACGTGGGCGGGGGGTGCAGCTCAGGAGGTCTCGCAGAGACCACGAACAGAGCTGGGCAGCTGGCTGACTTAAATCTACCCTCCCGGACCCCAAAACCAGCAAGCTGGGGGGGACAGGAGAGCAAGCAGCAGAGTCAGGTGTTGCTGTGGTCTTTCGTGGGGGTGGCAGCTGACGTCAAAGGCGTGAAAATACAGATTCCAAACGGAGAGGCCGCGGGGAAGGGGTGAGGCCACAGGGAGGGGGAAGAGGCCATAGGGAAGGGGAGAGGCCTTGGGGGAGGGGTGAGACCGCTGGGGAGGGGAGAGGTCTCGGCTGGGACCCGGGGAATACCCTTCCCCCGTACCCGATTCGGAGGCCAGCCAGTGTTGGAAAGAGCACGCCGACGTATTCCAGAGGGAGTGCCTGGCAAAGCACGCCGCACCCCAGAGACGGAGGCAACCAAGGGGGCCTGGGCGGATCAGGAACAAAAGCAAAGGCTGTAGGAGCCAAGGCCCATGGAGAGCAGCTGCCGAGACAGATAGGAGGAGGAAGGGAGGAAGCTGCAAATGGACACTACTTCTCAGAAAGTCTGACATCGAAGAGAAATTGATACATGAGTGACTAGGTCAAGGGGAGATTTTTTTTTTAAGATCGGGGCTGTTGGACCATATTTGCAGACAAGAAGAACTGGAGCCAGGGAAAGAGAAAGATTTAAACTGTACAAGAGAAAAAGCATTCACAGGGCAAAGCTGAACAGGAACTTGGGTGCAGGCGGGGTCAGACCCAAGGGCACAAGCTGCTAAGTTCAGACTTGAAAAGGGAAGATGCTTCATCCTCTAAGATGAGAGAAGGGAGAGAAGGGGAGAGAAGGGGAGCTGGAAATGGAGAAATACTAGGGTAGAGAGGCTATCACTCACAAAGATGTCACTGAGCAGCACGGCAAAGCAGGAGACACTTGCGGAAACTTGGAAGGGCAGCTGGGGAGGGCCAGCCGGGCGGTGTGAGTTGGGGTGACCATCGCTAGCTGCTGCGACGAACACACGCCCAGGCCTCGGGGGCTTGGCCCGGTGAGAGTGTGTTTCTCATCCGTTCAGAGCCCAGAGCCCAGTGCCGTCTTGACCCAGGCTCTCTCCCTCGGGTGCCCGTGCCACCCCCTAGAGAGGAGCGAGCCCGTGGCCAACTGCGTGGGGAGCTTTCTGGGCAGGCCCAGGAGCAGCACACACCACTTCCTCCTGCTCCCACAGCCGCACCCAGCAGGAGGCTAGAAAAAAAGCCAGCTCGGTGGCTCAGCCTGTCATCCCGCGCCTTTGGGAGGCTGAGGTGAGTGGATGGCCTGAGCCCGCGGGTTCGAGACCCGCCTGGGCTGCGAGACCACATCTCTACGATAAATCAAAAAATCAGCCGGGCGTGGTAGCGCATGCCTGTAATTCCGGCTACTCGGAAGGCTGAGGCGGAAGGATCGCCGGAGCCCAGCAGGTCGAGGCTGCGGTGGCCGGAAGCGGCCACTGCACTCCAGTCTGGGCGACAGAGTGAGACTCCAACTCAAAAAAAAAAAAAAATCAAAAAAAAAAAAAGTCGTCTCGGAAACAGGTGTTGATGCAAACACAGCCACTTCTGCCACCAAGTGAAGGCTCAGACGAAGAAGTCTTCCCTCACTTGGGTTCACGAGTCGTTGCTGCAGCCACGTCTGGAGGTGAGAGGAATCGGACCGCCCTCTCGCTCAGGTCTTCTCAGCAAATCTTTTGCCAAAACTCTGAAGACACTGAGTATATCACGCTCCCTGGCCGAGCCCATGTGTCCACTGCACAGACACAAAGCCCTTGCCGTGCAGGAAGGCCTCCTTGACTCTAGCGGGTTGCTTGGTGCCTAAGATGTGCAGCGTTTGCAGCAAGGTGTCTTCTCTGTTTCAAAGGCATGAAGCCCTATCCATGGCACTTCAGACGCCCCATCTCGTCATTGCTGGGTTCAGACAGAGGGGGCTCTGGCCAGGCCTGCCCAGGCAAGACAGCTCAGAGTGAGAAGGCCTCCAGCAGATTTTTTTTTGTTTTTTTGAGTCGGAGTCTCACTCTGTCACCCAGGCTGCAGGGCAGTGGCAGGCTCATGGCCACCACCGCCTCGACCCACTGGGCTCCAGCAATCCTTCCGCCTCAGCCTTCCAAGTAGCCGGAGCTACAGGCGCATGCTACCACACCCGGCTCATTTTTTATTTACTGTAGAGATGAGGTCTCGCCAAGTTGCCCAGGCGGGTCTCAAACCCGGGGCTCAAACCATCCACTCGCCTCGGCCTCCCAAGATGCTGGATGACAGGCTGAGCCACCAAGTCGGCCTCCAGCGGATTAACAGATCTTGCGATCTCAATACTTTTCCTTTGATTCTTGTTCTAGGAATCAGCTGTTTCTATAAGGTTTTTTCTAAGTTCCCCACATCTTCCATTTAGCAAAAACAAGGATATTGTCTTCTGTCTAAAAGAAAAAATTCCCAGGCCTGTTTGAGGAGGCTGTGCTGGCCATCCTCCCCCTACTCTGAGAAAACAGAGGTGTTTGTCCGCCCTTGAGGGAGGCTGTGTGAGTGCCGTGAATAACCTGCTGCTTTAATCCAGCAGCTTTGTTACGGGCAGCTGTTGAAAACCACCAACTTGGAGAGAGCAAAAGCAACCCTGGACTGACAGATCCGAGCGACTTAAGAGAGACGAATCCACACACACACGCGCGCGCGCGCCACACACACACACACACACACACACACACACCACACACACTCTCGTGTTGTGCAGATCTTGCAACATCTGTAACTATGGGGCGAGAGGGGCCGGCAAAGGAAGAAAACAATCGAGCCCCGGAGGCATCTGGAAATGAATGCTAGCCTGTGTCTGGGTGTTGCTCAACGGTGACCTGCCTTCCTGGCGGCCTTGCCAGGCTCTGGCGAAGGCGCGGGCTGTGCCCATGGCTCGTTTCATCGCTGCTGGAAGGAGCGCAGGAGCCGCTTCAAAGCTGCAGCGTCCTTGGAGCCGCAGCGCTCTGACAGTGGCGGGGCTGGAGGAGGGCGTCGCTCCCCTGCGCGCGCAGGGAGCGGACAGGCGGCTACCTGCACGAGGCGTGTTTACGGGAGGGAGGCGAGGTCGCTGCCTGCAACACCTGTGGTCGGCCTGGAGCACAGAAGCCCATTCAGTCACTGTTTGCCCCAAAGCCCAACCTTCTCCTCCAGTTACCTGGAGTGAACGGCGGCTGCCGGCAAGGGAGAGGAGGCGATTCTAGAGACGACCCCCTGCTCCCACCCGGGGCTCTCCCGCCCTGCCACGTTTCAGCCGTGCCTGATGGCGGCCTGCAAAGTTCCACCAAAAACATCTCCGGCCCCAGCCCGGGCTCGCAGAGGGGAAATCGAGGGGTTCGGTCCGAGCTGCAGAGCCAGGCAGCCGGAGTTGCGGCAGGACGGGGGTATGCGGGGAACAGCTGGACATCTTGATGGCTTTGAACGCCGTGGACCTGCTTGGAAGTGGCCACATTGATCTGAAACATGAACGCCTCCTCTTCATGGGCTCAAGAAAGGCGGTCAGAATATCCGGGCTCGGTGGCTCAGCCTGTCATCCCAGCGCTTTAGGAGGCTGAGGTGTGTGGATTGCCTGAGCCCGTAGGTTCGAGACCCGCCCGGGCAACTTGATGAGACCGCTGCAATAAATTAAAAAATTAGCCGGGCATGGTAGCACGTGCCTGTAGTTCCGGCTACTCAGAAGGCGGAGGCGGAAGGATCGCCGGAGCCCAGCTGGTCGACGCTGCGGTGGTAGGGAGTGGCCACTGCACTCCAGTCTGGGCGACAGATTCAAAAAAGGGAAAAAAAAAAGAACTCCCCCTTTCATCTGTGGGGTTGAAACTTATTTCCAGATGGCTCCATGGTGAACACAGATAAATACCCTATCACAGAACAGCGACCATTTACTAAGGACCGACTCAGCGTTGGCTACTGGAGAAACGTCACCTTTTACTTCTTGTACGATCTCTGTGCAGTCCGGAGATGAGACTTCGGAGTCTTGACGACCAGCGTGTTCACTGGCTTGCCCGCGGGAAGGCACAGGGCTGAGGTCCGAATCTAGATCCGTCTGCGTCCGGGAACCCTCTTTCCAGACGCCCTTCCTTGGGGGCTCCATAGTTCTACCCGCGGGACCACAGGGAACAGGCCACAGACTGGTGGGCTGGTAGGGGTGAGGGGTGGAGAAAACATTCTGACGGAGCGAGCCAGTGGGTCAGCAGGCCTGGGGGTGGCGGAAGAGGCCCCCCGGCAGCAGCCCACGGTCCATGGAGGCTCCCGGTCGTGGGGAGGCGGGCCACGACCCATAGGAGCTGCAGGGGGCATGAGGTGCCGGCCCCTTCCTGGCCTCCCTCTGCCCAGTGACCAGGGCTTGGAAAGAGTAGGCTCCCGGCCAAGCCCCCGTCTTGGCACAGACCCTCCACCCCACCCAGAGGAGCTTGTCAGTGCTGTGCTCAAACGCAGGCTGAGAAGTCAGCGAAGATGGGAAACCATGTTCAAATATGCTGGGAGGGGTGTGTGGAAACAGAGCAGGCCAAACAAAGGCCGATTGAGTCTTCTGTTTGTAGTCCCGGAGGAGGGCAGGGTGCACGCAGGTCTGAGGGGTTTCCTCAGACAGGGGAGATGGTGTCTGCGGGGCCAGTTCAAGTGGGGGCATGGGCTCTGCCCAGCGGCTGCGGGGCTGGCTCGCCCACCGCCCAGGGCTGGGGCATGCACTGCGCACCCCTGGGGAGCCTTGAGGCCAGGAACCCCCCCGCCCACACCTGAACTCTGGCCCTAGAGATGGCGAGCGTGTGCAGGCCGGAGTTTATGGGGTCGGCAGAGGAGGGTCAGCAGGTTAAGAGCAAAGCTTGGCCTCCCGGCTGTCGGGGAGTCCCTGTCACCCCACTGGTCCTCACGCAATTCCTCCAGGTGGGTCCTATTTATGGGTTTCAGTTTATAAACCAAGAGACAGAGCCGTAGAAAGGCAAATCGCCCGCAGTCACAGAGGCGGTGTGTGGCACAGCTGGGCTGAGGTTGTCTGAGCATGGGGTCTTAGGGGGGCAACCACACGGCCCAGGTGGACTCCGCCTTCTCCAGTGTATCATCATCAGTGCTCCATGAATGATCAGCAAGTGTGGTAATGCCAGGAGAACCAGAAGTGCTTCTGACCACCTTTCTTTCTTTTTTTTTTTGAGTTGCGGTCTCGTTCTGTCGCCCAAGGGGGGTAGTTTTTCAACTCCTTTGTTACGGTGAGGTGTTTGGTCGATGAGGCTGGAAGGGGCCGTTTGCCCCCACCGGGAGCGGCCACCCCCAGGCAGGTCCAGCCTGGTCTGTCTGGGGGGAGGGGCAGGGGGCTGGGGCACTAGAGAAGAAGAGAGAAGGGGGGGCTACACACATCTGAACGAAAACGGAGGGACGGTGGAGGCATGAAAACGAGGTGCCTGGGGGGGGTCGCCAAGCTTGAGGTGCAAAGGCCAAAGCCCGGGGAAGAAGGAACACGGGCCTTGACCACCACTCCACACCTGCGGACCGGGACAGGAGATGGGCACCGTGGAACTGCCACCCAGCACAAAGGGACTCCCACCGTGTGTGCATGGAACCATGGGGTTCAGTTGGGTCTCTGGAGCCCCCCTGCTGTCCGACCATGTTCTCGGTAGAAGAGGAGAATGGAGGCTCCCACCTCAGGCTTTGTTGAACGAATATGAAGGGAGAGAGGCAGGAATAGTGGTGCTAGAGGGACCCAGTTCCAGGGGGAGTGATGCCTGAGGGGGAGGGGGCACTGAGCCTGACTCTCGAAGACAAAAGGATGAGGGGTTGAGCGGGTGACTGTCTCCCTATGGGACCCCGCCCCCAACACACACACATTTCCCACTCCCAGCCTTGTTGTTTCTGGAGAGTTGGGTCATCACCCCGCACAAAGGTAAGAAATAGTACCCGGGCTCGGTGGCTCAGCCTGTCATCCCGCGCCTTTGGGAGGCTGAGGTGAGTGGATGGCCTGAGCCCGCGGGTTCGAGACCCGCCTGGGCAGCGAGACCTCATCTCTACAATAAATCACAAAATCAGCCGGGCGTGGTAGCGCGCGCCTGTAGTTCCGGCTACTCGGAAGGCTGAGGCGGAAGGATCGCCGGAGCCCAGCGGGCCGAGGCTGCGGTGGCCGGGAGCGGCCACTGCACTCCAATCTGGGCGACAGAGTGAGACTCCAACTCAAAAAAAAAAGAAATAGTGTAGAGCAGAGTCAGCAAGCTACAACCTGCGGGCCAAACCTGGCCCTCCCCTTGTCTTTCTAAATAAAGTTTTATTGAAACACACCACGTCTGTTTCTGCACATATTGTGGAGGGCTGCTTTCTCACTTGGAGTAGTTGTGACCGAGACAGTGTGGCCCGAGAAACCATAATTCTTTTGCCTCCTGGCCCTTGACAGAAAAGGTTTGCTGCCCCAGATTTAGAGAAAGGGAAGGGAGGGCACTTCCTACCCCCTCCCTCGGTGAGTGGAGACGCACTGAGGGCAGAGCACATGCTTTTGGGAGTGGGAGCCAGGGCCGCTGGAAAGCAAGGCCATGAGGTTCAGAGGGCCTCTGTGGGGACACAGGAAGGAGCCCTGGGAGGACAGGGAGAAGATCGCTGGCAGGGGGCCGTCGTGGCTGCCCCTTGTGGACTCAGCCGAGGCAGGCAAAGCTTCACTAAAGGGGAAGGGCAGGCGTTTAGGCCTTTTATTTTATTTTGTTTTGTTTTAATTTTTTTTTTTTTGAGTTGGAGTCTCACTCAGTCGCCCAGACTGGAGCCCAATGGCCGCTCCCGGTCACTGCAGCCTCGACCTGCTGGGCTCCAGCGATCCTTCTGCCTCAGCCTTTCGAGTAACCAGAATTACAGGCGCGCGCTACCACGCCCGGCTGATTTTTTGATTTTATTGTAGAGATGAGGTCTCGCTGCCCAGGCGGGTCTCGAACCTGCGGGCTCAGGCAATCCACTCACCTCAGCCTCCCAAGGCGCGGGATGACAGGCTGAGCCGGGAGGAAAACGTTCCTGTGGAGTGTGTGGGTGGGGAGAGCAGGTCGGCGGGGCCGTCGGCCACAGACCTTGCCTGGCCGCTGCTCAGGGTCCTTGTTGCCCGGGGCTTCCCACCACCCGGCGAACCGGCAAGCCTGATCCCTCCACGGCTTGTGGACACCAAGGGAACGGGAGGGGGCACGAACTGACCTTCCCCATGACCCAGCAATTCCCCTCTTGGGAATCTACCCGGAGGAACGCAAATCATTCTACGAAAAAGATACCTGCACACGTATGTGTGTTGCAGCTCTGTTCACAATAGCAAAAACATGGAACCAACCGTGTTGCCCACCGAAGCTGGATTTTAAAAATGTGGTACATCTGCACAATGGAATATTATGCAGCCATAAAGAAGGACAAATATATGGACTTTGCTGCAAATTGGATGGATTTGGAGTCGATCATACTCAGTGATTTATCACAGAAACCAAGAACGGAGTTCCATATGTTCTCGCTCATAAGGTGACCTTGAACAATTTTTTTTTTTTTAGTCGGAGTCTCACTCTGTCGCCCAGACTGGAGTGCAGTGGCCACTCCCAGCCACCCCAGGCTCGACCTGCCGGGCTCCGGCGATCCTTCCGCCTCAGCCTTCCGAGTAGCCGGAACTACAGGCACGCGCTACCACGCCCGGCTGATTTTTTGATTTATTGCAGAGATGAGGTCTCACTGCCCAGGCGGGTCTCGAACCCGCGGGCTCAGGCAATCCACTCACCTCAGCCTCCCAAGGCGATGACAGGCTGAGCCACCGAGCCCGGCTGACCTTGAACAATTATAATGCTCTAAGAAAGCAATTGGCAGTAGCGGAAAACTGTCAGGGGAAGTGGGGTGGGACTGGCAGTTGGTGGAAACTGCTAGGGGAGGTAGGGGCATGCCTCATCAAGAGGTCCCTGCATGATCAACGTTTGTACACCCAACCCTGAATTGTACCCCACATCTTTACAATTAATGAATAAATTTTAAAAACATCCAAAAAGAGGGGCTGAGCATGGCTTCCCCTCCCCTGCTGCTGAGAGCGCGAGGACCCAGACCCCAAGTCCCAGCGCCCACCGCCGACACCCACGCCCTCCACAGGGTGGCCATGGCCCTCGTGCCTGTGAGCCTGCCGAGCCCCTCCTCTCCCCACGCCAGCCCCCCGCCCAGCCACCCCCAGTTCAGAAGCCCCAGACGTCCCGAGGCCACGTTCTCCCTGTCCACCTCCCGTCAGATCACCTCCAAGTCTCTCCTGAGACACATCTCGGTTCCTCCCCGGCTCTGCCTCTTCCAGCTGAGCACTCCCCGTCCGAGGGGACTCGTCTGGCACCAGCTCTCGGCGGCTTCCTTGCCAGCAGGTCTTGGGTCACGGCATGGAGGCCACCTTGCCTGACCCCAAGGGCAGCCAGGCCCATCTCTCCACTCGCTCTATTTTTTTAAAAAAACGTATTATTTTATTTTATTTATTTATTTTTGAGTTGGAGTCGCACCCTGTCGCCCAGACTGGAGTGCAGTGGCCGCTCCCGGCCACCGCAGCCTCGACCCGCTGGGCTCCGGCGATCCTTCCGCCTCAGCCTTCCAGGTCGCCGGAATTACAGGCGCGCGCTACCACGCCCGGCTAGTTTTTGATTTATTGGAGAGACGAGGGCTCGTCAAGTTGCCCGGGCGGGTCTCGAACCCACGGGCTCAGGCAATCCACTTGCGTCGGCCTCCCAAAGTGCTGGGATTACAGGCTGAGCCACTGAACCCGGTCAAAAAATTTATTTTTTTAAAGAGAGGGTCTCACTCTGTCCCCAGGCTGGAGTGCAGTGGCGTGATCCTCATCTCTCCACGTTCTGCAGAATATTCCAAGCAGAGGGGGACCTCAGGCAAGTTCTCCAACCCTTCTGGGCCTGGGTTCACTTATCACTGAAATGGCAGCACTAGCCTGAGCCACAGCGAGGACCGGCTGGGAGGCCGCACGTGACCTGCCGCACGGCAGATGCCCACGCCATGACGGCCCCCTTCCCTGCTCATGTCTCAGTGCTCGCTTCTGTTCACTGATATTCACTGGGTGAAGAGGCCAGGCCTGCCTGGAACACAGGGACCGTTAGGTGATCAGGCGACAGTGGCCGTTGGGGGCGCTGGGCCTGGAGGGGGCCCTGCACCCGGCTCTGCTAGGGAGACGGAGAAGGGCGAGGTTGTGAAGTGCGCCATGGGGGGCGGGGAGGAGCGGAGCTGGGTTAAGGCACGGCGCTGGGCACACCAGAACAGGGCAGCCCATACGTCCCTGGGCCCCAGGGTATGCAGGTGACAGGCCACGGAGCTTCCCAGCGATGTCCTGTCACGGAGGCAGAGAAGAGGATGCCCTGCCAGTGCCAGTCTGGAGGACCGGAGAAGGAAGGTCAGCAGCTCCACCAGCCCCACACCCGCCCGGGTGGGTGGGCCGTGTGGTCCTGTGGCTCTCCTGCGTGGGAAGATCGTCAGCTGAGCAGCGATGCCATCAGACCCACGCAGTAGCGCATCCGTGTCAAAGATTGCACGAGGGACGGTGTGTCAAGGTGAGAAGTTGGTGAAAAGATGCTTTCAGGGATGGAGGAGTGACACTGTGCAAGCCAGAGCCGGGGGATGGGGAACCACCCAGACGGAGCACGCTGACCGGGGACGGTCGCCGTCGTGTGTTCCTATAAACTACGAGACCGGACAGCACGGTCCGGGGACGGTGGCCGGGCCTTGGGAAGCGTGGAGATACCTATGGTGTCACCTGGGGGCACTGTCAAGGTGGACGCCTGTCCCCAGCCAGAGAGGAAAGGAGTCCATCCCAGAGGCCACTGGGGGTCGGAAGGAAAGGACTAGGGTCCGAAGGAGAGGCCGTGCTGACGGAGAAGCAAGCCGCTGCCCTATGTGTGGGTGGGGGGGGGGGCAGGAAGCGGGTGCCAGTGCCAAGGGACCCAGGAAGAAGAGATGACCGGGGGCACAGGGAGGATATCCAAGCCAGAGCTGGGGAAGCCTCGGGGGTGAGGAAGGTGCAGACTGCGGTCAGTTGTTGAGGGGCAGAAAAGGGCAGGAAGGCGCCGCCCCGGGGTGTCCGCCTCCATCACCCAAGGGCGCTCTCCAGGTGAGGGGGGTTGGCAGGAGCCCCGGATGCCTCCAGGTTGGCCGCATCAGCTTGCACGGTTTTATTACCTCCAAGCGGCCTCAGAAGCGCTGGCTCCATCTGGTTGAGGCTGTTAGAAACGTGCTTGGCTTTCTTCTTAAAATAAAGCCTCAATCAAGGGATAAAGAAAGTGCTGAGAGCTCGTCCAGGGACCATCCGTCCAGGTGGGGAGGAAGGAGCCTGGAGAGGAGAGGTGGGAGGGAAGGAGGCGGGGGAGGCTGGCACGGCACCCGCACCAGGGAGCAGCAGACCCGCCGGGATCTGTCATTGAGGGAGCACAGAAGGGACATCCGGGCCTGGGGAAGGGGTGTGAACGTGCATGGCAAGGCGCGTGCGGCTACTTTTAGCTAGGTAGCGGGGGGCTGCTACAGCAAGCCTGCCTGCAGGTTCAAGGCAGCCGATGGCCACCCCTTCGTGACAAGCAAGGGGCTCGCCTCTGCCAGCTCTGTCCCGAGCGACCGAGGTGAGGCTGGCTGCAGGGTCTGGAAGGTGAGCCTACGTCCCAGCTCCCGGTCTCCCACGATCGGGGATGCTCTCACACCGCCGCTCTAGGGCAGACACGCGTGGCAGGAACAGCGCAGAGGAATCACACGAGGCAAGATGGCTTTCCACAACCTGCCAGTCACCCAAGCAGAACGTGCAAAAAGTGGTCTGGCCCCCGGGTCCGGTCACAGCCCACCGGGAGGACCACCTGCATCCAGGGATGTGTCCACGGCCCGGCTGCCTCTGGGGTCAGCTTCTTTGAGGGGGAGAAAGCAGGCCTTGCCGTCAAGCCGGTCACACTCGACCACAGCCGGCGCGGCAGGCTGCAGGAGGCACGACACGGGCCCGGCTGACACCGGCAGGACCGCCTCTTGAGATCAAGGCCTGGGGTTCCTGGGAGAAGGTAAGGAGTGCGGAGCCTCACCCGGCCAGCACCTTCCACCCAGCCATGCTGTGGTCCTGCCTCCCCTGCTAGGCCGGGCCAAGGCCCTGGCGAAGGGTTAGGCCTTTTCTCCCACTCTGTTCTCAGCCAACAGAGCCCAGTGTGGGAATGGGATTCCTGTAGATGACAGATGGATTCATGCCATGAAAACGGCCCTGAAACCACCAGCCCTCACCAACCGCGGGGCTTATGTGGCCTCGGAAGGAAGAGTTCCCTTGGAGTCTGTGTATCGTTAACCCTTTTTCTTGGTGCACACGTGGAATCCAAAGCCTAGAATAACGCAGGTCATTAAATGACACGACTGCATCTGGACCCCTTTCAAGGGAGCGATCCAGGCAGGCGCTGTCCTGGCGGAGTCCTCTGCAGAGTGTTACCAGAGGCTCTGGAAGGGGGGACGACCCGCCAGCCGCGGATTTCTCCGGAAAACAGGCTTTCTTGGGGCCACTAGGTGGAGCTCGGTGCCCGTTGAAAAGGGACACTAAAATGTCACCTTTCTGTGCAACGACCTTTCGTGGGGAGAGTCTGCGTGGCGAGAGGCCCCTGAAAGTGGCATGCTGGGGGAAGCCCCCCAAAGGCGATCAGAGAGGCACGTGTGCCTCACCCTACGGGGTGATGGGAGGAAGGGGGACGGCAGAGAGGAGCCCTTCAGAACTTGACACGCCACGCGGCCCTGGTCCGCCATTCCTCCCCCTGGACTTTTCTGGGATGTGGAAGCTGGCCGGTTACTCCATGGCTGACTTCACTGTCTGGCTCTCCTGGGTCTCTGTGCCCAGGGACCCGCGTCTCAAGAAGTCACGTGGCCCTGCCCACCGTGTAGGGTCACTAGGAGGGCCCCACAAGCCGGCGGATGTGAAAGAGTTCTGAAGAGAGAAAGCAATCTTCAGACACGTGGGAATCGCTTTGTTATTTCTCAGAGAACAGACTGATCGGCCGAAGAGGGAGACAGAAGGCACTGGCTGTGTGGACAGGTCGCTTTTCATTCTCCTTGATAGAATTTCTTTCCTGGGTGACTTTGAAAAGCAAATCACGGCCAGCTGCGATGGTTCGTGCCCGAAATCCCTGCGCTCTGGGAGGCCGAGGCGAGAGGACTGCCTGAGCCCAGGGGTACGAGACCAGCCTGGGCAACTTGGCGAGACCACGTCTCTGCAACAAATAAAAGAAAATGAGCTGGGTGTGGTGGCAGTGCATGCCTGTGGTTCCAGCTACATGGAAGGCTGAGGCAGAAGGACCACCAGAACCCAGCAGGTCAAGGCTGCGGTGGGCGTGAACGTGCCACTGCCCTCCAGCCTGGGTGAGGGAGTGAGACTCCAACTCAGGAAAAAAAAAAGTAAATCAAGGCAAGGGGCACAGGTATATACTTAAGTACATGGCGATCAAGTACACAGCGTCACCAGCGCCTCCAACAGCCCCAGAATTGGGGCAGGGTGGATGAACCATGAGAACAAGGGCTGGCCAGGCCACGGCAGCGTCAGTGGTGAGACTTTGGCCCACAGGCGGGCAGAGGAAGGGCTTGAGGACCCCAGGCAGCGTCCGACTGAGGAAGCTCTGACCCAGTGGCCGGCCCGTGATGAACTGGAAGAGGAAAGCTAGTTGCTAAGTTCCAGACAAACCACCACAAAACCCAGAAGGAATGGGAAGTGTATTAAAGCAGCCAATGTGTGTTTTTAAAGCAGTCTCATTTAAAAGGAATCAAATTCCAGGATCCGAGCGGCAGCGTTGAGCTCATGGGCCTTCCAGAGCTAAAGTTGTGTCCAAAAGAAACTGATTCTGAGCCTACACGTAGCATTTGCCAAACTGCTGCTCTGATCTATAGTGATGAAGCATTTTGTTTTAAATTTTTTTTGAAGTAAAAAATAGTGTTTCCTGTTCTAATAAGCCCAGAAAATACGGGATTAAAAATAAAGTGTCCAGCTGGGCTCAGTGGCTCAGCCTGTAATCCTGTGCCTTTGGGAGGCTGAGGTGAGTGGATTGCCTGAGCCTGCGAGTTCGAGACCCGCCTGGGCAACTTGGCGAGACCTCATCTCTACAATAAATCAAAAAATCAGCCGGGCACGGTAGCGTGTGCCTGTAGTTCCAGCTACTCGGAAGGCTGAGGCGGAGGGATCACCGGAGCCCAGCAGGTGGAGGCTGCGGTGGCCGGGAGTGGCCACTGCACTCTAGTCTGGGCGACCGAGTGAGACTCCAACTCAAAAAAACAAAAAATTTAAAAATTTAAAAAATTAAGTGTCCCAATGAGCACACGGAACCTCTAAAAGGAGAAACCTGACCTAAAACACAGTATTTCCTGAGCACAACTGGTCACGGAACCTGCCGGCTTTCCTGAAAAACAAACTCACATTTCTGAAAACTAGCATTTTGTGTCATTTTTATGGGAGGAATACTACCCCAGTGGAATGACTTCCGGCACCGGGGTTAAAAACACCCGCTGGAGTGTGGTTGAAACAGTAGCAACGAGTCAGAGACATGAGAGGGAGGAGGAAAGATACAAGACGGTTTGATCCCAAGAGCACAGACAGGAATGCAAAGACCCCGACTTTGTCATAAAAGCCTTTTTGGCGCCCTAGCTAGGCCTCTGTGCTGGGGCTTGGCAAGTTATTTTTGGAGTCTCGATCTGTAGAACAGGTTTCTGAAAAGTCATTTACAAACGAAGCATTCTCAGCGAATAAGTCTGAGATGTTAGAGAAGAAACTCTGTTCCAAGCAGTTACCGCAGCACCAGGGATCTCCACCTCTTTGTGGCCGTGTGGCGGCCTGAGCCCAGCGGCAGGCTTTCTGAGCTTATCTCTTACAGGTTTTTCCAACTCCCAACCCTTCTCTGTTTCTTCTCCTCAGCCGCTGCCCCAGTTCAAACCCTCATCTGCAAATATCTCAACTAACCAACTGCAAGAGTCCACGTGTGCTCACTTTCCCCGGTCTTACGCTCCTTTAAAATACTGCAAGTGGCCCGGGCTCGGTGGCCCAGCCTGTCATCCCAGCTCTTTGGGAGGCCGAGGCGAGTGGACTGCCTGAGCCCGAGGGTTCAAGACCCTCCCGGGCAACTTGGCGAGTCCTCATCTCTACCATAAACCAAAAATTAGCCGGGCGTGGTAGCGCGCCTGTAGTTCTGGCTACTTGGAAGGCTGAGGTGGAAGGATCGCCAGAGCCCAGCAGGGCGAGGCTGCAGTGGCTGGGAACGTGCCACCGCACTCCAGTCTGGGCAACAGGGTGAGACTCCAACTCAAAAATAAATACTGCAAGAGGAGATAAGGAGCATCCTGGGTTTTACTCAGCATCTACCCTAAGTCAGACATGTATCTATGTATACACACACACATTGCATCTTTCCAAAGACCCTGAAAAGGACAGTGTCACCAGTTCCTATTAAAGAGAAATTATGAGAAGATGACGCACAGAGAGATTTAGTGATTCATAAAAGGGCACAGAGCTTTCTTGCCAGGACTTGAGGCTGCTCTAGTCAAAAACCTACGTTCTTACAGCATTATAATTGTTCAAGATCAGCTGAGTGAGAGCATATAGAACTCAGTTCTTTGTTTCTGTGATAACTCACTGAGCATGATCGACTCCAAATCCATCCAAGTTACTGTGAAGTCCATACAGTTGTCCTTCTTTATGGCTGCATGATATTCCATTGTGTATATGTACCACAGTTTTTTATCCAGTCCAGCTTCGATGGGCAATATGGTTGGTTCCATGTTTTTGCTACTGTGAATTGAGCTGCAACACACATACGTATGCAGGTATCTTTTTCATAGAATGATTTGGGTTCCTCCGGGTAGATTCCCAAGAGGGGAATTGCTGGGTCATATAATGCTATAAGAAAGCGATTGGCAGTAGTGGAAAACTGCCAGGGGACGGGGGGTGGGATCGGCAGTTGAGGGAAACTGCTAGGGGAGGGAGGGACATACCTCATCGACAAGGGTATCTGCATAATCTACGTTTGCCTACCTAACCCTGAATTGCACCCCACATCTTTATAATAATAAATAAATAAGAGGTTATAGCACTGTTATCTATATATGGAATCTACATAACTAAATATTAAAAACCAGAGCATAAAAAAAAAACCTGCGTTCTTTCCAAAGGGTTCTGCCCCACCTCCCGACTCAAATAATCCTCACCAAACGTGGCCCGGCAGCCCCGGGCTTTCCCTTAAGGATGCAGTCTGCAGGAAGAAGACAGAGGAGCATCTGACCAGAGGCTTCCTGGAGGTGTGCGCACCGTGCCTGGCTTCACCTGTGCCCTGGGTGCTCCACTGCAGACCCCTCCCCAGAGGTCCGTCCACAACCTGGCCTCCAGGGCCTCCCACCGTCTGCCTCCCTTCCCGTCAGTGCGGCGGATCCGCTTGCAGCACCCACAACATACCGGCTCCTGGTCTTGCTGTATTCCCCCTCTGTCGTGAACAAACGTCCTCTTTTCTTTGCCTCCCTCTCTCCTTTCCATCCTTCAAGACTCAACTCATTATCACCTCCTCCAAGAAGGCTTCCTTTCTTCCCGCTCCAGGATGGGTCATATACTCTTCCACCCTCCGCCTAACGCAAGTGCACCAGCCAGCACAGGGTGACACAGTCACGCCAGCAAGAGGGCACTGTCACGTGGTCTTCTATCAGCAAACACGTCGACCCTTCCCAGCAGCCTAGAGACTCCTGGAGGGCAGGGCTGTGCTCTGTTCTGTTCTGTGTCCCCAGTGCTCAGCCCAAAGCTTGGGACAGAGTAGGATGTTGGGCAAGGGATGCTCCTGCCCATGAAATGACCCGCGTAAGCGTCTGCAAGCTGCTCCAAGGCAAGGCTCAGGTTGACTCCCCCCAAAGCCCTGCCACCAACCCGTGCCAGCACCCCCCGGCATGGGAGTTCCCACAAAGCACTCCTGGGTAAGTACTCCCTGACGGCTGCCTCTACACCCCCACCCTGGAGCTGGATGAGCTCACAGTCTTTCCAGGGAACGATAGTCCACAAACGTCTCTGTCAGCCCCCCACTCCATGCCTGTTTTTCTGCGGGCCTGGACCGCCTGGGACGCGGAGGAGCCTCTGGATAAGATCGACCCCAGGACATCTGGAGCACACCCAACCGAGGCAGAAGAATGACTTCAAGTGGTCCTTGCTGGCTCCGTTTGTCCGTAAAGCCCTGGAACCTGGAGGAGTGTTCTCAGTGGGGAAAAAAAAATACAGTAATTCAAAGACAACTGCCTTAAATGTGCACTCACCCACACGCAAGAATCACGGCAATCGCAACAGAATAAACAGTCACAGGCTGCAGGAAACATATCAAATATGCCTCTTTATTATCAGTGATATGCCCATCTCATGTAGCAGTGAATAAAATATATTTTATGCAACTTTTAAAGTCTATGAAATTTTCCATTTTAAAGATGCTATAAGAAGCTCTCATGAACATTCCGAATAACTTAAATACAGACAGCAGGAACATCAATGTGTATTTCTTCAAAGGCATATTTTTTAAATTACGCAACTTCTAAAAAAAAACCACGCCCACCCTCCAGCAAGAATCACTATGATGCGCAGTAAGAGATTTTGGAAAAACAACCATCTATTAAAATCAGGGCTCCAGTTCTGCAAAAACCACCCAGAGGATCTGTAGCTATCCGCATATACCTCTTAAATAGAAATGTTTAACTCATCACACACCATGCCACTTTTCCCATAGGCAGTTTGTGACGATGTAAGTTCAAAGTTGGTCAAATCAGCTGCCACACACTTTTTCTGATTTGATTGTCTTTGGAGGAAGTCGAGGATGACACTGGCTTTTCTGATGAAGAGGCAGAGTAGAAAAAAGTTGTTCCTCTTGTTAAACGTAAGTTCCACGAGAATCACTTTCTCCCTGATTCAGCTCAGAGCTAAAGCTCCTAAACACCTTCGTGGTGTCATTCAAAGTCCGCAGGGCTGTGCTGAGCTGCAGGCTTACAAGCCCAGGGCCTCTGAAACACTCTCCCCCCCGACCCGGAGCGCTCGCTTGCAGGTAGCTCGGCCACTCAGAGCAGCCCGTCCTGAGCCCCCTTACCACAACCTCGGTCCGAGTTCAATCCCGGACCCACGGCATGCAAAACCTAGGGAAAGTGCTCCGAGCCTTCAGCGGCCATCAGGGACCAGCAGAGCAAGCCCGCCCTCTGGATTAGGCCCCTGCAAAGTCCGTACAATTGATACAGAGAGCAGCGAAGCATGCTGCGCCCGGGATCACTATTGGAAGTCTCAGGTCTACACGGCTGAGTTTCACACATGTAACAAGTCTTGCTTTCACGCCCTGCGGGGCAGGCGGTCTGCTGGCTCATTTTTACAGTTAGATGTGTGACATTTCACCCACATTTCAAGAAAGGACGTGGAAAGAAATTCTTTTAAAGCTGCTTTAGCCACAGGTGAGTGGTCTCTCGTCTCTCTGAAACATAAAGTTCCTTCAGCCCCCACGATGGGAAGATTGCTAGGAAACTTTGATACAAGCCACCCAGGGCATGGAAGGCATGGCTCCCTCTGTCACGGGCTTCGTCAGTTTCCTGTGAAAGAACCTGCGGCCTCGGTGTCCCCTTCTAAGACCAGGTGCCTCGTGAGCCCCTCTGTTGAAGAAGCTGAGTCCGGGGCCGCAAGGACACAGGGGGGTGACCCTCAGCCTGCCGAGAGGATGGTTGGCAGGGAACTGGAGATCACAAAGGCAGAGGAGGAGGAGGAACCGAAGAAGGCACGACAGGATTCTGAGAAAAAGAGACAACATCCAGACCAGGGACATCTGAAGGGTTTTGGAGTGGGTGAGCATTAGGGATGGCTATGGGGGGTTCAGGCTGCCCCACAGGGTGTGGGGTAATGTCTGCTTGGAGGGAGGAGCGTCTTTGGAGGGAGGAGCATCTTTGGGGGAGGAGCATCTTTGGGGGGAGGAGCATCTTTGGAGGGAGGAGCACCTTTGGGGGAGAAATATCTTTGGGGAGGAGCATCCTTAGGGGGAGAAGCATCTTTGGGGAGGAGCATCTTTGGAGGGAGGAGCATCTCTAGGGGGAGAAATATCTTTGGGGGAGGAGCATCTTTGGAGGGAGGAGCATCTCTGGGGGAGAAGCATCTTTGGGGGGAGAAGAATCTTTGGAGGGAGGAGCATCTTTGGGGGAGAAGCATCTTTAGGAAGAGAAGCATCTTTGGGGAAGGAGCATCTTTGGAGGGAGGAGCATCTCTAGGGGAGAAGCATCTTTGGGGGAGAAGCATTTTTGGAGGGAGGAGCATCTTTGGGGAGAAGCATCTTTAGGAGGAGAAGCATCTTTGGGGGAGGAGCATCTTTGGAGGGAGGAGCATCTTTAGGGGGAGAAGCATCTTTGGGGGGGAGCATCTTTGGAGGGAGAAGAAGATTCCAGACAGAACGAACTGCACAAGAGAAGGCAGAGTGGGGAGCAGAGGGCTGTGCACAGCACCCATCTTTACAGTTGCCTGGAAGGACACCGTCGCCACCTCCATCCAACAGATGTGCCTGGTCACAAGTCCCCGTGGGGCGGAGCCCAAACTCACACAGAAGCGTGTGTGATCCCAGCCAGAGCAACCTCCCGACACCAAGCATGGCACTGCGGGGGTGGGGGGTGAAGGCGGGGGCTGCACATCTGGATGGAGCGGTCCCTGGGGCTTCTACCTCGACAGAGGAGCGGTCTGGAGAAACAGCTGGGGGCTGGGGGTTTATCGACAGCCGCATTTCCACAGCCCTGGACACCATGGCTTTAACTTAGGTGCACGTTCGCCTGAGGCGGTGCCACCACCTGCTCTGTGCTGGCGTGTCATCCGCACTCACGTCAGGCCTGGGCAGGAGGACCATCCGGTGGTCCTTTAAGCCAGTGGCCAGGGCAGGGGTGCCCGCGCAACGCAGACCGCGAAGGCAGGCGGCAAATGTCTACTTCAACACAGCGGGAAGCTTTCTCACGGAGAGCACAAATCAGTCCTCCAGTCTGGGTTTGGAGAAGCCCAACCTGGCCAGACTTCTAAGGTAACTGCTCGAGCTCTTGTTCCACCCTGCCTCTTGGTACCAGTCCTTAAGAGAGCCACGACTTTATGAGGAAACCTTAATGAAGCACTTTGTCCAGGCGATAGGACTTTCCATCTAAGCTACTTCATTCCGTTCAGCAAACACTTAAGATCCGACCATGAGCCAAAATCGATAGAAGTCCCCAGAGAGACACGGTTAAATAGGACACGGTCTCTGTGCCCACGGGGCTCACAAGACAACAGGAACTGAGACGCAGCCAGAGTCACGTGCGCGGCTGGTGGGGACCGTCAGGAGAGCTGGCCCGGGCGCCGGCTGGGAGGCCGGGCAGGGCGCAGGTCCGCGCCACGCACCACACGGCACCCAGCAGCTACAGGCATCGCAGGATGAGACGATCCAAGCTGGAATTACAAAGTGACGTGCTTGCTTGTATGTTACGCCTCGATACACGTGGACTGAAAAAGACAGTGGGCAGAGAGTGCGGCCAGGGAGGGCGCGAGCCCAGAGGCAGAGGACAGTGCAGAGAAAGCAGAGGTGTGGAAATGCCAGCACAGGCTGGAAAGACCGAGGAGGGCCTGCGGGTCTTGCAGGAGGAAGTCATGGGCGACCCTGCCCTGAGCAGCCTGGCAGAAACGGAAGCAGACTGCAACGGCTACTGATTTGTGTTTCTGGAACATGCAGTTCCCTTCTCTGCGCCTGAGGTAAGTAACATGGCTGAACCACGAAAGACAAAAAAAAGAAAGGGATTCTATCTCCCTCCACATTCCTACACTTCAAGCATCTCTGCAGGAAAAAATAACAATCTATACACATACCCAAAGCAAAGTTTTCCTAACAAAGAACTGACTGTGCACACATGATTGGTAAGGTCGTTTTTGGGAAAGTGCTGATTTAAAGCTCAGTACTCACCTTAGTTATCTTGATGGAGACAGCCAGAGCTTTTAGGAGGCGGCACTCCCAGTCTGTGGGAGTCTCCACAACCAGAATCCGGTTCCCAGCACTTCCCATACCTGACTGGGCACCAGTCCCTGGGCGCCTGTCACCCTCCCAACGTGTGAGCAGCCCTGGCCCGGAGCAGGGTTTTCAGCTGTGCCGAGATGAAGCCCAGCTTTTTTGGACGGGACATCATCTTGTGTCTCATCTTAGCAGTCTCATTAAAAAAAAGTGCGATCGTCACTCCACATTTGCATATCTCACCGTAGGCTTAAAATAATGATATCATACATTTGTTTTCACTGAGTAAATCAGATTTTAGGAACGCCTTTCCAGCTCTAACTGAAAATACAAATACAAGAATTATCTGGCGACTTATCTGTTAAGAAGTTAACTGATTTCTCTCTTTGATTCCTGTGCCACTCACCCTGCGATGTGTTTGGTTTAGCTACTAGAGATACTTAAGCTTGTTTTAACACGTGAAACTGACAGATGTAACTCTTCTAAGGGCCCTGGAGCTTGAAGGCTGCTGGGATCTCTGATCCTTCTTCAGCGCCACCCGAGGACTGCTCTTTCCTTCGAGAATGTGCGGCAGGGAAGCAGCTCCGCCCTCCTGGCAGCTGGGGGTCCGTCTCCGCTCCCCAGGCTGCGCCAGCCTGCAGCCTCTTTACCAACCTGGCAAGGAGACCGAGTCTTCTGCTTGGTCATGTTTCTGAGCTTTTCAGACTCGACTGGGGGCCCCATTTCGACTTAATGAATTACACGTGTGGCAGTGAATCATTCTGGCAATACATTTCTGACAACACTGTCGGTATAACTGAAAATATCTAGTATGGTGGCACACAACTAAAGGAATGGAAATTAATAGCTAGCTGCAGTATGTCAGAACATGCTCTAGCACTTAAATTAGATAAAGATGGGGGGTTGGAGGAAGTATCTTTGTTCATTTATACCTACTCAAATAGAGAAGACAGCCCTAAACCCAAGGGCCCAAATTAGCTTTAAAATGTTTACTACATTATTTCTAAAAGTCTTCAAAGTAGAACTTGTGTAGCAACTCAAAAAAAAAAAAGTGAGGAAGCCCATATGGCACATGCATTTTTTTGCTGTTGTTTTGTTTTTCTTGTTTTTCTTTTTTTGGGCACATGCACTTTAAAAAGCAGCATCACCAAGGAGCAAAGTCACTCACAGACCACAAGGGCAAACGGGACACTCCTAACCCTGAAAACAAACCAAAACACCCTATAAAATCACTAACCGTGCAGATGAGTTAACTCAAACTTTTTGATCATATGAAAGAACATCCAAAGTCAAACTACATTTTAAACAAGACAGAACAGAGCAGGAACTCCAACTCCATACTGTGGGTGATAAGCTCACCTCCCAAGAGGTAAGGGCGGTGAGTTTGAGAGACTACAAAGCCGGGAAATACGGGAAATGGTAAGGCAGGAGAGGGTCTAGGAGGCCCCAGAGGTGGTAACAGGAGTTCTGGAAAGAACAGAAAACAGAAAAGGTCAAAGGCATTTCAAAAGAACATTTTGCAGAGCTGAAAAGACAAGAGTCTTCATCAAAAGCAGCTGCTGGCAAGGCGCAGTGGCTCAGCCTGTCATCCCAGCACTTTGGGAGGCTGAGGCGAGAGAACTGCCTGAGTCCAGGGTTTCAAGACCCGCCTGGTCAACTGGGTGAGACCTCGTCTCTATGATAGATCACAAAACTAGCCAGGCGTGGTGGTGTGCGTCTGCAGTTCCAGCTACTTGGAAGGCTGAGGCAGACGGATCGCCGGAGCCCGGCAGGTGGAGGCCGCAGTGGCCTTGAGCACACCACTGCACTCCAGCCTGAGTGACAAGAGACTTCAACTCAAATCAAAGAAAAAAAAAAGTGGCTGCTGAGTGCAAGGCAGGGTGAGTCATGGAAGACCCACTTTCAGACCCGCTGCTGTGTCATTTCAGACACCACAGATAAGAAGTCTTCAGCGACTGGAGAGAGGGAAGAACCAGAGCATCTACTACAGCGGGGTGACACTACAGGGGGGTGACTGCTGGGTCGCACCAGACTGACCAGCAACGATGGATCCTTGAGGACCCCATAGCCGCTCCTCCAAGTTCCCAGAGAAAATGATTTTGAGCCTGGAATTCTACTCCAGGCCAAACCAGCAATCAAGTAAAGGGCTGAATGAACACCACTCTCACCGAGACTCTAAAAAGTTCCCGTCCTCAGTGTACCCTTCCTGAGTCTCACCAACAAAATGGTGAAAAACCAAGAAAGGAAGACGCGAGACTCAGGGAAGCACGGAGTTAACCCATGTGTCCAAGAGAAACAAATCTCAGCCTAGAAAACCATCAGTCCAAGTCAGATCAGGAAGTCCAGGAGCTCTAAGCAGAGTATCTTCAGCAGAACGGAAGCGGATTCCAAGCAGCAGAAAGAAAACGATACTGGCGTGAGGGAAAAGAGTCCAAAAGCCTCCTCTCAATAAGAGAAAAGCGACCAACATCAGGAAGCACGGGAGGACTGCACAGGCAATAAGCAAAGATGAAGCAAGCCAAAATGCGACATGATTCGGGCCGCTGCTGGAAGGGTCCACTTGGCCGGACACGAGGAAGGCATTCCTCGAGGGGCAGTCGCTGTACAGTGCGTGGCTGGGCACTGAGTCAGGTTTGCCTAAGTCAGAATAATCACGCTGTTGTTGACTGGTGTTCAACTTTTAGACGTAACCTATGGAGAAAGCACAAACATCTGAATGATGGCCACAGAATGGAATCCATGCCATCCACTCCGATCATGCAAACGTGAGGGCGTACAGAGAAGGAAGAGCTGGCAGAAGCTGGGTCAAGAAATGGAGGGCAGGAATGGTAATCCTCACCCTCCACTGGGGAACCAAGCAACACGCGTGAGAAGGGACCGGATGATAATCAGGAGGTTAAAGAAACAGTTTGAAAGGCAAAGCAGTAACCAAGAACGGGATTAAAGCGGTGAAATGACCGTCATCAATGGTGATGATGTGGGTGAAGGGAAGAGGGGAGCCAAATGCTCATCTGCTATGTCACGTCCTCACTGGAAGCTGGTCTGAGGTTGGCTGGGCATGGGGGTCACGCCTGTAATCCCAACACTTTGGGAGGCGGAGGCGAGACGACTGCCTGAGCCCAGGGGTTCAAGATGAGCCTGGCAACATGGCGAGACCTCGTCTCTACAATAAATAAAAAAACTAGCTGGATGAAAAGCAGTGGGAAAGGAGAAATAAGACATACGTATTTGTCAACTGTGCAAGTCCCACGGTGACCTAATCCACTTCCAAAGAGTTGCCTATACCAGAGAACAAAAGGAGAGTTTTCTTTTTACTTCTGATGTTCATTTAAGTAAAGATAACATGGAAAGAGGTAATGATAGTTACAAATGTTGTGGTATTGAAAACTAATTGTTTTAGAAGATTCCCCATTGTTAATTTGCTACTGCTCTGTTATGCTTTTTTGGTTTAATTTTCATCAAGACAATATTTTCATCTAGATAATGTTGTGATCTCTCAGGCAAAGTGGAAAATTAGCATCACAGAATAAAGCAACATCCTACACGTATGTATATACGTTATGCACGTATATATGTATATGTATTTATGTTTACAGGTATATGTATTTGTCTATATGTAAATTAGATTTATACATATGTATGCATATGTATATGTAAACACACTCATTAAAATGTGTGTTGTGTCTCCATAGATACCATGAAGTAAAGTAATTTCTCTCTCTCAGTACAAAAAAAGAATTAACCAGGCATGGTGGTGCGTGCCTGTAGTCCCAACTACTTGGAAGGTCACCTGAGCCCAGCAGGTGAAGGCTGTGGTGCCATGAGTGTGCCACTGCACTCCAGCCTGGACAGCAGAGTGAGACGCCAACTCAAAAAAAAAAGTGTCTGAGGTTGAAAATTCATAGCACAAGAAAATTATCTAGAAACACATAAATACCCAGCAAATGATCTGAAAATATAAAGGGTTAGACGTGACCTTTGGAAACAGAACTGGGGTAGGGAAGAGCAAAAGTGAAGATCTTCCAATACAAGAACTTTCAGACCATTCGATTTCACAGCTGTGAAGTTAGAATCGTGATAAAAAGAATTATTATTTTTTTTTTTTTTTTAGTTGGAGTCTCACTCCATCGCCCAGACTGGAGTGCAGTGGCCACTCCCGGCCACCTCAGCCTCGACCTGCTGGGCTCCAGGGATCCTTCCGCCTCAGCCTTCCAAGTAGCTGGAACTACAGGCATGCGCGACCACGCCCAGCTAATTTTTGATTTATTGTAGAGATGAGGTCTTGCCAAGTTGCCCAGGCGGGTCTCGAACCTGTGGGCTCAGGCAATCCACTCACCTCAGCCTCCCAAAGCGTGGGATTACAGGCTGAGCCACCGAACCCGGCCTGATAAAATAATTTTAATAAATTTAAAAGTGAAAATATCCAGTCAAACTTACTATGAGGACACTAACATATTAGTGCTTTCCAAACCCTGTTAAGCTTCTTTGGTACTTTATTAGAATGTATCCCCTTAGACCAACAGAGGTAAATCTCGTATTTCAGTTATTGTCACTTAATCTAAACATGTATAACCATAACTCACCTAATATGAGACATATATTTTCTCCCATATTTTTAGGTTACTGATTAACTTAATTGGCAGGTTAGTAATGCCAATAAATTATGTTGTCTTGCAATTAAAGGTGTCTTAGATTTGATGAAATAGAACACCTGTCGGGAGTATATGTATTTTTCCTCTGTGTAACTTTATAAAATCATAGGCTGTTTCACCTTTTTTCTAATACTCTGTCCCTCCCATATAATATTCCTCCCATATAATATTCCCTCCCATATAATATTCCAGGTCTTCGAGATTTTTTCCTGAACACCTTAGGGCCTAGGGACTAGCTGTTCTGATAGCCCCTGTGTCCAGCACACCCATTCCTCTCAGGGCTGACTCCTTCAGGTCATGCAGTCTCACCCTGTGTGTCACACCTTGGAGAAGCCCGCTGACCACCCAGTCTGATCAGCTGTATGCCCTAGGGACATTTCCTATCATGTCACCCGGTCTTACTTTCATCAAAGCACGGACCCTGGTATCTTCGTTTACCTCTTTCCTCACTAAAGCATAAGCTCCAGGAGAGCAGAGTTCTTGCCCATCTTGGCCATCACCACATCCCCAGCACCTAGAAGAGAGTCTGCCACTGACTCGGGGCTCAAGTATTTCTAGAATACTTTAGAAAAATAATGCTAAGCCTGTGGACACAAAATATAACCATTTAGTAACTATGTTTCAAATGTATAAGCAGCATTGCTTCCTTATTCTTCTATAGTAGAGAATTTCATATGTACAATACATTGTTAGGAAGATCCATTTCTGACGGCTACCCAGTTAAATATAATTTTAGAATTACACTAACAGCATATTCCAAGTATAATTTATATAGCATGAAACAAACCATATTCTCTTTTATTCATCTGTATATATTCCAAATTTACCTACTCTTTTTTTTCTTTGATTTTTTCTTTTTCTTTTTTTGGGTAGAAATGAGTTCTCACTATGTTGCCCAGGCTGGTGTTGAACTCCTAGCCTCAAGCAATCCTCCCACCTCAGCCTCCCAAAGTGCTGGGATTATAGGCATGAACTGCCATGTCTGGCCCAAATTTATGTCGTCTTGACTAGAATGGATACCAAACAGGATAAAAATAAAAAGGTTTATTTCTGAAATTCAAGAGTGCAATTACTCTCAACTTTCTAAATTTTAAGAAGAGTGGTGATCTCAACCAAAGGAAAGATCAGGATAAAATTACTGTTTATACTTAAAATTTTATTTTCCACAATTCAATTCAAAGGACTGACTGAAATAAAGTTTGTCCAATAGTGCAGAACATCTGACAAGAACAACAATGAATAACTGTCAGTTCCTTGGATACTTACACTTTACATGTATGACAAAAGGATAAAATAAAAAGGCTGACAAATCTATTTGTCTGCTTTGTTTTTTATTCAAAAAAAAGTCCATGATTCTTTGGGAGGTAATACAAGATTGTTTTCCAGGCAGATCACAATTTCTCCAGTCTCTGCAGTAACCATAATGCCAAAGGCTTCCACTCTCCCCACTCCCATTCCCTTTTGGCACCTATGCATGAAATGTCACTTCTGAAAAATGGGGAAAATGTGCCCAATGCTTGGCTTTTATCACAGCGCTCCTTTCCTGATTTTTCTGATTGCTGAATTTAGAACACTGATACAACAAGAAAGAGTTACAATATCTCATCAGTGAAAATTCTACTTCTAATTCTACGGCTGTCTCAGGAAAGCATTACATTGGAAACAGCAGCCAAGTCTCAGAGGTAAAGAATGATGGCTTATCTTATCTGTCCCCACTTCTAATTTTAAATGTAGAATTACACAGCAATTCTGTGAGAGGTAGCAGAAGGTCTGGCCTAGGCTCTGGCTTCAGCATCTTAGAATACAACTTTAACTCCTCACGTCTTTCAGAAGAATTTGTGTGACACTTAAAAGAAGAGGCTTACTCAACCTTTGTATGCGAGTGACCATGATCAGGAAGACAGATGCATTCACAGTGGAGAAGGAGGCGACTGGTAATTACGTGAAGGCTGAGCCAAAGAACTTCAAAAAATAGAAATGACTGGAAAAAAGGGGGTCATCTACCATGCACAATACTCTTGAGTCTTCACTTAGCCTACCAAAAAAAGTTCCTACAAGAAAATCAAGTTGCTATAGCAGGAGAAAAATAGTCAACACAGACTATGACTGGCCAATATTTAAGTACGAAGAAAGCAATTCACAACTTTCACAATTTTTCATATGTGAGGAGGATTCATAAGCTTGGTATCAACCTATTCGGCACAATTCAAATTCATTTTTTAGCTATCCTTCAACATGGTATTGCCAAGAAACTTATCCAAAAACACCTGTAGATTGTTTTCATTGTCATTAAAGCTAAATGGATTTTATTCAGCACTACTGCTAAACTGATGAAGGTTGGGGGTGTCTTACTCCACCTCTTCCAAAACCTAATAAGACATTTTTGTTTGGGAACAAAAGATGGTCATGTTATAAAACCAGGATGAAAATAAGATACTCTGACTTTTTCTTTGTAATTAACACTTGACTGTTTTCCACCTGCAGCACTACACACCTAGTTAAGCTTCTGGGAGGGAAGGAGGCAAGAAAGAAACTCCGAAACCTCCTGACAGAGCAGCTGTCCTGCTGCACGAACCACGGCTTATTTCTTCTGCCAGTCACTGAGTCACGAGTACTTTTCCCCATTCAAAGAAGTACGTGAGTGAGTGAGACCGGGGAGAGCGGGAAGCACAAGCAAGAGTCAGCTCCAGCCTTCTCTCCACGAACCCAGCCCCATGTCCTTTGCGAACACCGACTTCAGCCACCATCTTGGCGTTCACAGTAAGCAACACCTCTCTTTAAAACTTTTCTTGTTCTTGCTGCTTTTCTTGCCATTCTTGTCTTTGTTTTCTGACATCTTCTTTGCTCTGATTTCTCTCATTAGGTCAAAGAACACCTGGGGGTAGAGAGAAATGGGTCAAAAGAATAGGGAAGAAAAAAATCATTTAATGATGTTTCCGTTAATCTGACATTGTGAACATATCATTTAATGACTTAATGAAATAATTCAACTAAGAATCATATGTAGTTATTTTTTAAAGCATAAAGCCAAACTTATTTTTATACCATATGCCAACAAAAAAAGGATTCAGAGCAAGAATTAACCCTGAAAACATTTTCTAATTACACAAAGGAAACATCTCTGCTCATATCATGCAACTGGTCCAGCCCAGGACAGACTCATCATTCTGTTACTTCCATTCAACAACTAATTAAAAATGATAAAATATTGTATTATGGTAATTTAATGAAGAGTAAAACATGTTTTTGTGCAGAACAGGTCTGCAACAGCTTGTGAAATTTATGACGATCAAGACAACAGAAATCAGACTTTCGAGCATTCCCAACCACCAGAAAAAGGAAGGCGGACATGAGCACCTGCTACTGGGTGCTCTGTCCATCTCTGTATTTCCCTTAAGCCTTATAATGGCCCTCTAAAGGTTGAAATATTATGCATGACAGCTTTTCCAGCAGAACCCCAAGAGCAGCCCTGGGAAGGCGCTGGGTGGGAGGAGGAAGGCATAAAGTGTCAACAAACGAAGACTCCTGCACTAGGAAGCCCAGGAGAGGCAGGGAGCGAGATGTCCTTCCGGCGACACCGTTCCTCTCCATGTACACCCCCCGCCCCCCACCCTAATGCTCAGAAACAACCACTTCTCCATTCCTTGTGATGTCAGCTGAAAGGAATTTTATCAAGAACTGATGAGACTTGTCCTTTGAATGTCAGTGTGTTATTTAGATACGGGTTATCATTTGTCACAGTAGTTTGGGTTTTGCCCTCTGCTGCCAGCAATCATGCCAGAGGACTGATTAAACCCAAGCAGACAAAATATGCCTCCCACAAAGAGACACTGAAGATTTCTCTTAGAATGACAAAGACTGAAAAGCGTGAGACTGAGCACGGACTTTTATCTTTGGACACTCACAGAAGACCGCAAGCTCCTATCTTTTACTTTCCTGAACATGCCTCCTTCTTGGTGAAAAGCAGGACTGAGCTTCTGGAGCGTGGACTCCACCGGCACTGACCGCCAGCTCCAGGCACAGAAAAGTGCCCCCACCCCCAGCTAGATCAGGCTGACTTAAGCACCCTTCTCGCCAGCCTCGCGGGAAAGAACTCCGCTCACAAAAGCGAGAGTGAACAGCTTCAGATGTGATGGGTTTTCCTTTGTGTCCAAACAGCAAACTGCAGGAGGAAGGGAATGTGGCATGAGTCCAACTCAAAATGATGACAACGTTGTTCACGGTGGATCTTATCACATCTTTCATGTAAATTCTCCACGAGTGAACACAATGCTGCCAGTCATAAGTTTCTGCCGGTTCCTGTTTGGCAGGTCAAGCTGGTCTAGCGGAGAAGGGGGGGACCACAGGGGCTGCGCTACTGGCCCCCCCAACCCCAACTGAAAATACACGGAATTCCTAGCCCAGCACGTCCCCTGATTTTCCTTCAAGTGAGGCATATGTCTGGATTTCCAGTGGGCTTTCCGCAGCTCGGCAATAAGTTGATTTTTTTAAGTGGTTTTGAGAAGCACAAGAATCCACAGAAGAGCTGAGAGATAACAATATTTTTTAAAAAGTAGCTGACAGCTGAACACGTTTCACATTGCAGATTACAACGAAAGGGATTTATGTTGTGGGATGTATGTTTCCTACATATCCTATATGCATGTGTCCTAAGAGTATGTTTGTGTGGATGATACATTCAAACAGATGTATGTTGACACAGTGTTTCTCAAGTGAACCCCTTCTAATACTGACATTCTAAATACCAATGTTGTTCCAGCATCACCTCAAGCTAAAGTAAAGCCTGGATCAAAATCTCTCCTCCATTAGGTAAAGAGGCTAGGGGGAATTACTTCTCCCCAAGAAAAAAAAACAGTCGAAGGGACCTGGGGGTTGCAGGTGCTGACACTGCGTAACAGACAGCAGACGTAACCACTGCTTGGCTGCCAAAGTGACACATGACACCTCTGCCTAGATTTTAGAGGATCCTGGATCATGAAGTGAGGACTAGCGAGCAAGGTAAAGGCAGAAGGAAAGGCTTCGTCCTTAAGGTTTAGCTGAAAGATTTTAGCTGTGTGGCCATCACCTTGAGCCGTAACTGGAAAAGGAAACCAAAGCCTAACAACAGCAATCCTTGATAGGGGGATTTTCAAACTGTCAGCATTCATCATTGTCAAGGTCACCCTTTCATTAGCTTCAGAGGTTTAAATGAGAAATTGTCCTGGGGGTGGGATAAGAGAGAGAAGAGACCCTAAGAGCTTATTCCTGCGAGCAAATAGTATTCAGCGGCTAAACTATGAAGGCAGACCTTGGCTCTCTCAGGAGACAGTAGGTGAAACGAACAAATGTAGCCACTAACCCAACGAGAACCAAATCAACCTCTATGCTTCTTTCAGGGCCACCTTCAGGGGACCTCCCAGGAAGGTTCCCAGCCAGCCCCCCTCCTAAACACAACAGGCTGTGGAAGACAAGAGCACAGGGAAGCTGATGAGGTCTGTCCTTGCAGCACAGCCCCACAAAACAATGGCCTCATCCTGCCATTCTTCCAGGACTACACTCAACCAAGCCTCATGACAGAGCAAAAGGACTCTGTGGGTTGTCTTAAATACAAGGTCAAACCCTCTTAATTTTCCCCATCATAACGGCTTAGACATCTGGAGAAACCAGAATCTTCACCTAGGTCCCATAAATGGCTCCCACAAAACCAATCAGGTGAGATGTCTGCATTCTGCCATCTCCAAGAAACGCGCAGCGCGCACATGCCTACCTTGTCCACGTTGGCCCGAGTCTTGGCTGACGTCTCCACATACTGCACACCCCACTCTTCAGCCTTGCCCCTAGCCTCCTCCACGGGCACCTGCCTCCGCTCCTCCAGGTCAGACTTGTTTCCCACGACGAGCAAAGGAATTTTATCTTCTTCAGCCTTAACACGGAGAATCTGTTCCCTAAGGCGTCACACCAAACACACAGCAGCTGAGAAAGCTAGAGTAAGAACCCAGTATCCTGGACCCACCTAAAATAAAAGGCTGTCCTAAGGCAGAAGAAAAATTGCCATGGTCAAGGCAAGAAAGCACTCCCCAGAGGCAATTAAACCAGACAAGTGTTTTCAAAGCCAGGTTCTCAATTTGCCGACATCAGATCACCTGGGGTGCTTATTACAAATGCACATTTCTGAGCCCAACAGTCCTACAGAAGTAGATGTCTGGATAAGAGTCCAGAACTCTGCATTCTAAAAGGGTCCCCAATTCATGCTTATGCACCAAAAAAAAAAAAAAAACAAGAAAAAAAAGCTGTGAAATCTCTGGGATAAAAGCAAGCTGAAGGAAGTCTCTCCATAAAATGCTTAGTAAGTAAAACCTATGAAATCCAGTGTTATTCATATGGAAGGTGGCAGCTTATTAGTAGATCACAAAAGTCAGTTTAGTGGGTTACAGCCAGCAGTTTTTTTTTCCCCATCAGTGAAACAGAATATCATAAAACAGAACTGAACAAAACAGAAATATCCAAGGGAATATCAAGTGGTAAAGGTAAGTACCACGTTGTGGCAACTTGTTTTAATTAGATCTGCATGTACGTATACCCGCCTCCAGTTTCCATTTAAGCACAATAAATGTTACAGGCAACAAAATGGGCACAGATACAGCAGGCAGTAATCATATCTCAATGCACATTATTTTTCTACTACAAAGTGAAAACGATGAAAGGAAACACCCTCTGGCTTATGGAAGAGTATTTCAAAAACATCTTCTCTGAAAAAACCATTATCTGTAGCAAATTAAGTTTCATCTCTACTAAAAATCATCAGTTGTCTAAAAATATGAATCAAAACCAAAGACTAAAAATATTAAATATTCCACTTGGCCCAATAGGGACATTTCAACTTCTACATTCCAATTCATTCTAAAAGAGTTCCCTCCAGAAATGTATTTCATGGAGATGTGCATTGATTTTTACATGATAAAGGGTAACATTTTACAACAATACAAACAGAAGAACTAATTTCTCTTCTTTCTTGTTTTTTCTTCTAAGGATCCCTCTTGTCACACAACAACCAAAACCCTTTTCTTTTTTTTGTTTTTTTGGTTTTTTTGTTTTATGTTTTTTGGGGGGTTTTTTTGTTTTTTGTTTTTGAGTTGGAGTCTCACTCTGTCACCCAACTGGAGTGCAGTGGCTGCTCCTGGCCTCCGCAGCCTCGACCTGCTGGGCTCCGGCGATCCTTCTGCCTCAGCCTTCCAAGGAGCTGGAACTACAGGCGCACGCTACCATGCCTGGCTAATTTTTGATTTATTGTAGAAATGAGGTCTCGCCAAGTTGCCCAGGTGGGTCTCAAATCAGTGGGCTCAAGCAATCCACTCACCTCAGCCTCCCAAAGGTGCGGGATTACAGGCTGAGCCCCCGAGCCCAGCTCAAGTATCCTTTAAAAGGCCCAAAGGAAGGCCTCAGATAAGCCTGTAGAGTGGGAGGGTGTCTCAGTGGTTATACTTCATGGTTTTGGATCTTCAGTGGGTCGAATACCTCAATTCTCTGGAAATGTAATGTGTGTATTGTGGTGATCAGTTTGGCATCTAGAACTCATTATGAGAAGTCCTGTTGATTTGTAGACCTTTCAGACATACTTGGAGGTTTCTGTATCTGAATATAGCACATGTATTTATAATTTTGTTTGCGTCCACATAGTCCTATTTTTATGCCTCCTTGGGGATAAAACCGGCAGAGGCACACACTGTCTTATTTTCCTCTCTGTCCTGAGCCTTTGGACTTCCCGTTGCTCCAGGAAGCACTGGGCAGGAGAAGAATCCTCTCCAGAGGGGAGAGAGTGCTGCCACACGCACACAGACCACACAGGTGATACTCATGTGTTCTCATGGAGTCGGAGCAGTCTTACTTCATCTTGGAAAAGGATTTTGGAGCTTGGAAAAGGATCTCTACAATAAATCAAAAATGAGCCGGGCGTGGTAGTGCGCGCCTGTAATTCTGGCTACTCGGAAGGCTGAGGTGGAAGGATCGCCAGAGCCCAGCGGGTCGAGGCTGCGGTGGCCGGGAGCGGCCACTGCACCCCAGTTTGGGCGCCAGAGTGGGACTCCAACTCAAAAAAAAAAAAAAAAAGGATACTTGGTTTTCTCACTGTCACCTTTATTGATGGCCTCACTTTCTGACCAGAACTTGCTAAAAAAATTTTTAAATTACTGAGTGTTCTTTTGTTTAGTTTTCTCTTTCGTTCTCTGCTTCCTAAAATAAAAAGTCATCTGGATAGGTATGTTTACAAAGAGAACAGACTTTTAAAAATATAATTGTGTAAAACAAATGAGAAGGATATGGGATATGAAGTTATAATACAAACACTGGTAGGAGTAAGAAACGAGTTCTTATTTATAATCCACAAAAGTATACAACTCATCTGAAAAGAGAAAGTTGCAGAAGATAAGAAGCATGCCCAAAAGACTCACTATTTCCTTATAACAAAATGAACGTAAGGTATCTTTAACTGCCACATTTCAAAATGGATTATAGCAGTGAATATTCTATTCACTATGTCAGCAACATGAGCCCACACTGTGACAGGGTCTGGGGACACCATGGCAGATAGCCATGGCTCCTGCCAGTATGAAATTCATAGTTTAATGCATTTCATTTCATTTCACAATTAACAAGTGCATCTTCTTCATTTTCCCTTTTTTTTTTTTTTTTTGACTTGGAGTCTCACTCTGTCACCCAGACTGGAGTGCAGCGGCTGCTACCAGTCACTGCAGCCTCAATCTGCTGGGCTCTGGTGATCCTTTCGCCTCAGTCTTCCAAGTAGCTGGAACTACAGGTGCGTACTACCACACCCGGCTAATTTTTTTTTATTTATTGTAGAGATGAGATCTCGTCAAGTTGCCCAGGTGGGTCTCGAACCAGGCAATCCACTCACCTTGGCCTCCCAAAGTACTAGGATTACAGGCTGAGCCACCGAGCCCGGCACAAGTGCATTTTCAGAGGAAAAAAAACCAGAATCTCAATGTTAAATAAACTTGCCCATGGTCACAAAGCCAGGAAGGGGCAAGGCAGAGATTCATACCAGGTATATCTGATTCTATACCACTTTCTTTCCCTTCCATTATGCTAAACATCCTCACTGCAGCAGCAAATGGTCATTCTGACTCACATCTTTTCCTCTCCTATCAAAACTTCATAAACCTCAAAATAGACCAAAATTGTCACTTTTTCAGTAAAATTACAAAAAAGATAGAGTTAACTCATCAATCACTGTCTCTCAGGATTTTTTGTTTTTTTGAGTTGGAGTCTCACTCTGTCACCCAGACTGGAGTGCAGTGGCCGCTCCCAGCCACCGCAGCCTCGACCTGCTGGGCTCTGGCGATCCTTCCGCCTCAGTCTTCTGAGTAGCTGGAACTACAGGCGCGCGCTACCACACCCGGCTCGTTTTTTATTTATTGTAGAGATGAGGTCTCACCAAGTTGCCCAGGCGGGTCTCGAACCCGTGGGCTCAGGCAATCCACTCACCTCAGCCTCCGAAGGCGTGGAATTACAGGCTGAGCCACTGAGCCCGGCTCTCTCAGATTTATATGAACAAAGTTGCAGGTTCTTGAATATATGGACTAGCTTCATCCTTTTTCAGAGATAAGATTCCTAAGATAATTTACATTCGGAAGTCATAGAACAGGGAAGCCCAAGGAGATTACAATAGTGGTCTATAATGTGCCAAGATTCAGAAAGCCCCAGGAAATTCTTAGACAGAATTCTGCCTAAGAACAAGTCTGACACTCTGCTATTATACTCAGCCCCAAATTCCTTCTATGCCTAAGATATATGAAAAAGGCAAAGCCTCCTGGGCCTTCAGTGCTCTCATTTCAAACGCACCTGAACTCGGCAGTTGCTGTAAAGGACTCGTGTTCTGTGATGGAGAACACCAGCAGAAAGCCTTCCCCACTCCGAAAGTAGTTGTCACGAATGGCTGCATAGTCCTCTTGTCCGGCGGTATCCAGAATATCTATCTGGACTTCTTCTCCGTCAAGAACCACCTTCTTTCTATAACTGTCAGCTTTGGTAGGTTCATAGTCTTCTACAAACTGGGGAAATCAACAACATTGTCAGTAGTGAACAAAGTCTTAAGGGAATAAAATCTGCCAAAAAATAAAATTCGTTATGTGGGTACTTTACACCAAGTGAAGATCCCTTAGCATATAAGGCATTATAAAATAAAAATAACACTGTGTATAACATTTATGTTCTCTATAGATCTCAGCTCTACCATTTTTTATTTTGTTTTTAAATAACTGGGGCAGATACCTTTTTTTTTTTTTTTTTTTGAGTTGGAGTCTCACTCTGTTGCCCAGGCTGGAGTGCAGTGGCATGCTCACGGCCACCCCAGCATCTACCTGCTGGGCTCAGGTGATCCTTCCGCCTCAGTCTTCCAAATACCTGTAACTACAGGCGGGTGCTACCATGCCCGGCTAATTTTTTGATTTATTGTAGAGATGAGGTTTTGCCAAGTTGCTCAGGCTGGTCTCGAACCCATAGGCTCAGGCAATCCCCTTACCTCAGCCTCCCAAAGTGCTGGGATTATAGGCTTGAGCCACCACACCTGGCCAGATATCCCCATTTTAGAGATGAGGGAACTAGGCAATATTATTGTTAGTATAAAGTTATAATACAAACACTGGCAGGAGTAAGAAATAGGAGTTTTTATTCATAATTCACAAAAGTATACAATTAATCTGTAAAGTAATTTAGCAAGATGTAGCAAGAGGTTTTTAGTGTTCTGAATTTTTTGAAAAAGGAATGAAGTAGTGATATGTGCTGCAACATGGATAAACTTGCAAACACCAGGCTGAGAGAAAGAGGCCAGACATAAGGGCCACATAGTGTATGATTCCATGTATATTAAATGTCCAGAATAGGTAAATTCCTAGAAACAGAAAGTGGCCACCAGAGACCAAGGGAGGGGCATAAGGGGAATGACTGCTACTATGGAGGGTTTTAGTTTTCTGAGTGATAAAAATGATCTAAAATTAGATAATAGTGAGGTTGCATGTCTGTATGAATATACAAAAGACCATTAAGTTGCACACTTTATTTATTTATTTATTTACTTACTTATTTATTTATTGAGTTGGGGGTCTCACTCTGCTGCCCATACTAAAGTGCAGTGGCCGCTCCCGGCCACCACAGCCTCGACCTGCTGGGCTCCAGCGATCCTTCTGCCTCAGCCTTCCAAGTAGCTGGAACTACAGGCGCGCGCTACCACGCCCGGCTCATTTTTTGATTTATTATAGAGATGAGGTCTCGCCAAGTTGCCCAGGCGGGTCTCGAACCCGCGAGCTCAGGCAATCTACTCACCTTGGCCTCCCAAAGGTGTGGGATTACAGGCTGAGCCACCAAGCCCGGCTAAGTAGCACACTTTAAAAGAGTGAATTTCGGCAGGGCATGGTGGCTCATGCCTGTAATACCAGCAACTCAGCCTCCCAAAACTCTGGGATTACAGGCGTGAGTCACCCAGCCTATATTTCTTTTTAATTTTAAAACGAAATTGAAAATATAAAAATAGCCAGGCTCGGTGGCTCAGCCTGTAATCCTGCGCCTTGGGGGTCGAGGTGAGTGGATTGCCTGAGCCCGAGGGTTCGAGACCCACCTGGGCAACTAGGTGAGAACTCATCTCTACAAAAAAAAAAAAAAAAAAAATTAGCCAGGTGTGGTAGCGCACATCTGTAATTCCAGCTATTTGGAAGGCTGAAGCGGAAGGATCACCAGAGCCCAGCAGTTGAGGCTGGGGTGGCCGGGAACGGCCACTGCAGTCCAGTCTGGGCGAGAGAACGAGACTCCAACTCAAAAAAAAGAAAACATAAAAATGAAAGTTTCTCTGAGGAAAACGATTAAAAAGAACTTTACACTGTCAATTAATAGGTGCTAGCTCAAATGATTTAAAATTTTTTAAAATACTAAGATATGCTTAGTACTGCGTTCTCTTAAATGTGTATTAACAAGTTATCTTCAAATAGAGGAAATGTAGGAACTTACCTATGCTTACCAAGTGTCTTCCTAATAATTCCGTTCCAAAGAGACAAATAAATGACCAAAAAAAAAACCCAAAACACCACCACACCCTGAAAATCTCTGAACTCTACCATAAAGCACCTCAACTATGTATTTGAGCTTCCAAGGGAAAACCAGTCAGAGTTCCACTGATTTCTTTAGCCCTAGAAGTCAGAATGTCCTGCTACACCTGCACACCTCTTCACTCAGTGAAAAGCATTCCAGTCACAAGAACATTCCATCACGACCCTGCTGTTTAATTTATCAGTTACAAATAGAAAATCACCGAAGTGTGTATCCACTGACATGAACCATACTTATCCCCTACTGGCCTTGCAGGGCTCCATGTGATTTTGTTTCAGATGCCCAAGACACCCGAATCTAAGACCAACTTCACGCAGTCCTCTTGTTAATTACTGAGCCACGTCTATGCTGACTTTGCTAGAGACTAAAAATCTGAAATGGCTGGTGCCAAAGCCACCCCAACCCCAACCCCACTTTCCCAGAAAAGGCACAAACCTGAAAGCCTTCAAGCATCAGGCCAGACATTAAAAGATTAAAATCCATTGGCCGGGCACGGTGGCTCAAGTCCGTAATCCCAGCACTTTGGGAGGCCAAGGAGGGACGACTACCTGAGCCCATGGATTCGAGAACAGCCTGGGCAACTTGGTGAAATCTCACCTCTACAATAAATAAAAAAGAAAACTAGCCGGTTGTGGTGGTGCGCGCCTGAAGTTCCAGTTACTTGAAAGGCTGAGGCAGAAGGATCGCCAGAGCCCAGCAGGTTGATGCTAGGGTGACTGTGAGTGTGCCACTGTACTCCAGCCTGGGCAACATAGTGAGACTCCAACTCAAAAAACAAAAACCCAAATCCCCTATTGCCACCACCCTGGCAGTTCCCTCCAATTTTTCTCAAAATCAGGACTTAGACAAAAAGAAAGACTTCTGGGACAGTGGCTCCTTCCATAATCCATTTTCATGAAAATTCTACCATATAAGCTAAAAAATGTTTAACCTAAGGGTAAAACACTGGACTACAGACAAAGAATTTGAATGGCCCATGAGACTTTAGACCAATGGCATCCTTTAGTACAAAACTGTTTCCTTTTCTGTGAAATCATGCTTGGCTAGATCATCTTCCAGGCAGGAGTTTCCAGATCAGCATGTCAGAATCACCAGGAGACTATCTTAAAAGTCGAGTCCAGTTCTCAAGTCAGTCCACAGTGTTACTTAGACAGTAAGTTTTTAGGATGTCCACTTGTACACCTGATCCTGAATTGTACCCCACATCTTTAAAATAAAAAAGCAGTAGCAGCAGTAGAGAGAAGAATGGTGGTGACCTGGGGGCAGGGAGAGGAGAGGGAATGAGATGTTGGCCAAAGTTACAAAGTTTCAGATGGGCAGGAGGAACAGTTTTTGAGGGCTACTGCATAGCAAGATGGTCATAGTTACTAATAATGTATAGTTCACAATAGCTGAGAATAAATTTCAAATGTTTAAAAATAAAATAAAGTGATGAACAAGGAAAAGAAGGTATTTTTTAGAAAGGTCCCTAAAGATTCTATAATCAACCAAGTTTGGGAATCACTGTTAACGTCTCTTTGAGCTCCAAAATTATGATTCTAGAACCATCCTGTCCAATATAGTAGCCACTAGCAACATTTCAAGTATACAACAGCCACACGAATCTAACCTTATCTTAGCCAGAAGGCGGAGAAGTGATAGGACATGAATCGCTCATCCTAGCTCCCTAATCCTAATTCTCCTCCTCATCCTCTTTTCCCCAGTCTCTGTTATGGAAGAAAAATAAGAAACTTTTAGCAAGCAAATTACAGGTTATCAAGCACATTACACTTCCATAGCTATCCCGTCCACTACAATAGCCACTAGCCACATTTCAGGTGTACAATGGCCAAAGGCAATGGATACAGAATAGACATAGAACAAGTTCGCCACTGCCGAAGGCCCTATTAGATGGCACTGTTCTAGGAAATCAGGTGAAGGCTCCTCCCCCAAACACACCCCACTTCATCTCTGTTCCTTTCTTGTGCTCATTTTAAGACTTATTCAACGACTTCTGCCTTTCAGTCCTCAAATACGTTCGGCCATGAGAAAACTAGACTAAGGTCCAGTATCGCTTTCGTGAAGAAATCGGGAAGAAGAGGAAGGCTCTCGACTCTTCTGCATGCACCTCCTTCCGCCGTTCGTGTTCGTGCCACTCCCACACACACATAATAAAAACGAAGCACCCAGACTGGGCTCTCCCAGTCTCCTGTGGTGTCAGCAACAGTGCTGAGCAGAACAAATCCTAGTCCCAAAGTAGAGCTGGGCTCTGTCCATGAACTTGCTCTTGCACTCGGCATCCTGGGGCCTCTCGGCACCTGCACCATAGGGAAACCCGCCCTCCTCTGATCCGCCACACGCTGTCTCTAACACGGGGTTTCTCAACAGCAGCATTACTGATATTTTAGACGGGCTAATTCTTGGAGGGGGGCTGTCCGGTGCATCACAAGACATCAAACAGCATCCTTGGCCTCTACTCATTAGATGCTAGCAGTGCCCTTCCCTCACCTGGGACAACCAAAAATGTCTCCAGGTGTTGACAAATATTCTGTAGGGGGACAAAAATCCCCCCCCTCGCCTCTGTGGCAACTCCTCTTCTGACCCCGTCACTCATCCTAATTCCCGTGTCCATTCTCTTTCCCCACTCCGTTACAGACAAAAATAATAATAAAAATAAGGAACATTCAGTGAGCAAATTACAAGTTTTTGAGCAAAAACAAGCAAGACCTCCAAAGCCAACTTTGCAACCTGCCTCTCCTTTTATGCAAAAAATGTTTTGGGCAAACTCAGGAGATACTAGATTTACGCATTTTGGCCTCAACTATGAGATAAAGAAAAGCAGGCATCAAACACAGAAGTTTTTCATAATAAGACAAAGGGGAGTAAGACCCAGGAGATCCAGGCTTTGGTCTGAAGCTTATTCATTCTGGGGGCCTGCTTTCAGAGAGGAACACACGGTCACACAGACAATACTGGTTACAAAAGTGATGATCTAGAACGAGAAAAGAAATCATGATCCCTTATAAAGTTGTTTGTGTTTTCTTTCTTTTTGAGTCGGAGTCTCCCTCCATCGCCCAGACTGGAGTGCAGCGGCAGCCTCGACCTGCTGGGCTCCGGCGATCTGTCCCCCTCAGCCTTCCAAGCAGCTGGAACTACAGGTGCGCTACCAGGCCCAGCTAATTTTTTTGATTTTTATTGCAGAGATGAGGTCTCAAGTTGCCCAAGCGGGTCTCGAACCCGCGGGCTCAGGCAATCCACTCACCTCAGCCTCCCAAGGCGGAGGATTTACAGGCTGAGCCACCGAGCCTGGCCCATTACAAAGTTTTAAAGACAGAAAAATAGTGTGGCAAACACACCCCCAGGTGATGCCCCCCAGTGAGGCCAGGTGAGGGGATTACCCCACGACTGAGTGCCATTCTTTGAAACTCTGTCTCAGCTGATGGGAGGCTCTCCTGCTGGCCTGGGAGAAGCAGCTACCGGGACATGAATGGCCGCCTACAGAGGGGGCATGGGCCTGCGGATGACTGTGGAAGCTGAAGGCCCTTGTCCTACATCCACAAGGACCTGAATTCTCCAGCAATCAGGACCCTGAGCCTCAGACGAGGTCACAGCCCCAGCCGCCACCTTGACTGGAGCCTCATGGGACCTTGAGCGAGCCCCCAGCCAAGCCACGCTCCAATCCCTGACCCGTGGAAACTATGAGATAATAAATGCATGTCACTTCAACCTGCTAAGTGTGTGATTATTCGTTACACAGCAATAAAAAACTAATATAAACAGCACTGACATCACAAAATCCAGCAAAGTAACAGAATATTTTTATTAATCAAACTGCCTGACATACCTCTAGAATACCTTCTACTTTTTTGTCTCCTGTAAACTCTTTCTCTTGCCATATGCCAATGATTTTGAAATATTTCCTATAGAGAACAAAAAATAATTTAGTCTTTCCTCTAGCATGGTTAATGAAAGTTTCTCATATTGAAAGTTCAGAAAAGGCTTTTTTTCAGTTTCACAATTACATGACATTGCTAGTACTGAAAGTTTTTGGACTATTTTCAAATTTAGGAAATTTCTATTGAGCTTCACTGTAAGATGTAAAGTCCGAAAGAACTTTCCAGACCAATTTCTAGCTCCACATGTTTCAGCCCTTGTTTCTCCTCCACGACCCACAAGCTTTCAGGGCCAGGTGCCACAGGACACCCTCCTATTGGGATCCCGCCCTGGCCCAGCCCCTCACATCCCGACGCTGCTGAGTCAGCACAGTGGGCGGCAGTATTCCTACAGCAAGCAACAACTTAACCACATGCTAACAAGACTCCAGACCCCGGAAATATCTACCACTATTCCCCAGCTCACCCCACCCAGTTCAGCTTGCCTCAGTTAACTACTGAAAATGCCGACAGTCACTCCAACTGCACTCAACCTAAGAGGAAGCAGCACAGAGGGAAAGTCTAGCGAAAGAGAGTGATCTTAACCGACTGTGGTGACGATACCTTTCTTTCGCAAATTTTATGAAGCCGTGTGGCTGCAACACCAGTGGGAGGCCCTGAGGCTTATGCTCTGCTCCGAATGCTCTCCCTACCTGTACTGCAGTCTCACCTTGATATCCTTTGGAAACTGATTCCAGGACCCCCAAAATCCACAGATGCTCAAGTCTCTTACATAAAATACCATAGTATTTGCAGATAACATGCTCCTGTATACTTCAGATGATCTCTAGATTACTTATAATATCAAATACAATGTAAGTGTTATGCAAACAGTTGTCACACTGCATTTTTAATTGAATCTTTTGTTGCTGTGCTGTTACTTTTCATTGGGGTTTTTTCCCAGTATTCTCAAGCCATGGTTGCTTGAATCTGCAGGTACAGAACTCGTGAAGACAGAGAGCTGACCGGACCAGCAAAGGCCATCAAGCAGGGGCCTTTGTTGCCGCAGGAATCAAGGTTGTGTTGTCACACTGGACTCAACCCACATCAAATAAGTGACGCACGTTTGGGGTGGGGACACTGCTGTGGCCGACGGCAGGAGGCAGCTTGCTGACGGTCTTACCTCATCGTACATGAACTGGAGCGTCAGGGCCGACTTGCCAACCCCGCCACTGCCGACCATGATCACCTTGTGAAGGACCAAGGAGCTCTGGCCTTTACTCTTGCTGGCAGCCATCCTGCTGGTCTTCTGAGGGTGCCACACGCAAGCAGAAGGCCCCGCTGAAGAGCTGCTGATGACAAAGACAGAGACTTAGAGGAGTTTGTTTTCTGCCCCCACTGAAGTCAAATGCCATTCACAACTTCCCAAAAAGCCTCACCCCACATTCCAACAGAGAAGTAATTCTATGAGGCTCCCGACAGAGATAAAACCCCCCAAGAACTCTGGAAGTCATTTGCCCGAGCAGAGCCAGGGCCAGAGAGAAGGCAAGATGAGAGGGGAGAAATGGGAGTGACACGCACAGCTGCGTCCCTGGGGAGAGGAAAGAGCGCGCCCCACCACCAACACGCATTACACCCCCACAGGGCCTCAGCGAGGCAGAGCGGCCAGACTGTTCCCAGGCCCGGTTTCCGACCCCACCCCGAGTCATCTGGTGCCACGGAGAGCAAGGCAGGACCGCACTCCCCACCGTGCCCTGGTGCCTCCGTCCCCAACACACACACACACACAGTCACTCACACTCACTCCCTCACAGCCCTCGAGTGAACTGAGGAGGCGAGCTGAAGAACGAGTGCCCCCTCACGACACTGAAGAGGAGGAGAAGCCACTCGTTTACTGCAGCCTCGCCATTCACAACAACTGCAGTAAGTGAAGCTTTCCTCAAAGAACAATCTTCTCGTCAGAGTCGGTTTACCCTCGTCGGGAGTACAACCCTGGCAGTGTGGGAAGGCAAAGCGTTCCAGATAAGTCCGTTGAACGGGTCCCTGGAAGCCACTGCAACCCAAGTGCCAATCTTTAGGCAATCTTTACTTTAACCAACTGGTATCGAAAAATCTCTCCACAGCAAAAGGCGGAAGGACGGGGTATGGACTCCGGTGGGTCTGATCGGGTTCTGCCATGGCTGAGCTGTGTGGCCTAGGACTGGTTATTCAGTTTCGCCAAGCCAAGACCAGTAACCACTACCTACATGCAGAACCGTTCTGAGGACTGGATGAGACGACACGCGTGAAAGGCCTAAGGACAGAGCCCAAGCACACGGCAGGAACTGAATCAGTGCTGGCTTCCTTCCCGTCTTGTTTTAAGAGGATGTTTTTTCTAATTACAATGTGATGGGTTCCTATTTCCACTACTGACAAGACCATCTGAAAACACCCCCACTAGAAAAAGAAACGCATCCACACAGCACATATACATCGTTGGATAGAATAAACAACATCATTTTAACTCAGTGGTTCCCATTCTTGGCTACACAATAGAATTACCTGGGGAAATTCAGAAACATCCTGAAGCCTGGGTCCCACCCTAGTTTCTGATGGAACAGGTCTGGAATGCAACCTGGGCATGGGAAATTCTAAAAGATTCCCAGGTGATACTTGTTAGGGCATGGATAGGGTGAGGGTGAGATGGATGGGCAGGGGCGCAGCACCGCTGGAGCTGGTGCACTGGAGTTGCCGTGCTGGCAACCCAGAGATCCGAGTAAATGCAAGGAATTGCACCACCACAGAAGTGAGAGGAGAAAAGATTTATCTAAGAAAGCTTCACCACCCACAGACAGGGAGCGAGCCCACAGTCCAGGCAAGTGTGGCCTCATAGCCCCCCAGAGCCCTGGCTTAAATCCTTTTCCTTGGAGATGTTGCAATCAGGTAGACATGACCTCCTTATCGACCACCTGCGGATGTCTTGGAGAACCTGTGACACAAAGACCCACTAATGTCCGCCCACATTATCATGGTCCCTAGAGAAGGGTGTTCTAATTCTCCTGCACCTTCCCAAACGACATTCCTTAGAGCTAATGGAGAGTGCATTTCCCCTCATCTCCTAAGCATTCCCAGTGGGTAGCTTGGGGGATCCTGGGCTTCCCTGCAGACAGTGCCCAATTTACTGGAAGATCGAATCCCCACCTGCTGTCCCTCTGAGCAGTCATAACTTTTGTAATTACAAGTTTCATGACTTTTACAATCCTTGTCCAATGCATGATGTCTTAGGCCTTGTAAATTCCCTTTACTCTAGGCAAGCTTTATTGTCGCTATGAGATACCTCTGATACCTGGCACCAGGAAGTCTGCTTCTGAAAAGACAAAGTCGGCAGTTAATTTTACCTAAAGTGTGCATTTCTCCAAAAGCATAGCTTCTACTTTCTCATCATTGTGGCAGGGTTTAAGAACAAGATAAGCTGGGCTCGGTGGCTCAGCCTGTAATCCCGCGCCTTTGGGAGGCTGAGGTGAGTGGATTGCCTGACCCCGAGGGTTCAAGACCCGCCTGGGCAGCGAGACCTCATCTCTACAATAAATCAAAAAATCAGCCGGGCGTGGTAGTGCATGCCTGTAATTCCGACTACTTGGAAGGCTGAGGCGAAAGGATCGCCGGAGCCCAGCAGGTCGAGGCTGTGCACTCCAGTCTGGGCAACAGACTGAGACTCCAACTCAAAAAAAAAAAAAAAAAAAAAAGAACAAGATAAAAAATGGCTTTCAACTCTCGGTCTGTACTTTCAATACTGATGATCAGCCAAGGCTTAGAACTGCTCTTAAATGCATATCAAGCTCAAAAGTAAGTAAAAAAAATCCCCAAGGCTGGGGAGGGGGTAGGTAGTGGGATCAGAGCAGTAAGGAGCAGTTCTGCAGTCCTTGAGGGCTACTGTTCTAGGATTTAACATACGCAGGGCTAGGAGACCGGATGCCCATGAAAGGTTGGAGTGAGAACTAAGACACCTTCTCAGTTGAAAGTTGAGAAGCCAAGACCCTTGAAGAAGCACATCTTCGGGTGAAGAACAGCTAGAAAAACATCTGTCCACCAAAAGAGGAAGATGACAAGGAAGCTTGTCTGCCTGGGCCCGGGCTGAAAGTTTTCAAAAAATCTGTAACCACACCAGTCCTCCAAGTCAATCAATTAACATGAAAAAAGGTCCGGGGGGGGGGCACAGTGCTGCAGTCCCAGGCAGAGGGCTAAACAAAGCCTCTGGGGAAACATCACATACTGCTCAGGAGTCTCACAGCTCAGGTCCACAATTCCAACTCACAAAGCACACAAGAAAATCGTCATTCTTGAGAGTCAATGTATAAAACAAGGAGGAGCTTCAGACAGAAGCCGGAAAACGTATTACTTGATAATTTTAACGAAGACAAAGTGAAACGAGAAGAATGGCATTCTCAAAAGACCAGATGGAGTTGAACAAGACCATTTGAATGCTTAAAACATTTTTAAACATTTAAAATGAAAAGTAATGACAGTCAGTAGCAAATTTACAAAATACACAAAACTATCTTTTAAAAAATAAAAAATAAAGGACTTCTGATCCTGCCACCCAGAGAAATTCACTACTAACTGTGTATTTTCTCCCACAATTTTGATCTATATATTCCTGTACTTAAAACCTGCTCGAGGTCATATTTAGAGAGCCTTCCAAGTTGTTTTTCATGTGTTATATTTGTCAGTTGAAAGGACAGACCGAGAATGGGAAGCCATTTTTCATCTTGTTCTTAAACCCTGACATGTAGAAGCTATGCTTTTGGAGAAATGCACACTTTAGGTATAATTAACTTTACCGACTTTGCCTTTTCAGAAACAGACTTCCAGGTATCTGAAGTATCTCAAAGTGGCAATCAAGCTTGCCTAGAGTAAGGGGAATTTACAAGGCCTATATCATGCATTGAGCAAGGACTGTAAAAATCATGAAACTTGTAATTACAAAAGTTATAACCGGCTCAGAGGAGAACAGGTGGGGATTCGATCTTCCAGTAAATTGGGCACCATCTACAGGGAAGCCAAGGAATGCCTAGGAGATGATAAAGGGAGGTACACCCTCCACTAGCTCTAAGGAAGGTCGTTTGGGAAGGTGCAGGAGAATTAGAATCCCTGTCACGCCCTTCTCTAGGAGCCATGATCATGTGGGTGAACATTAATGGGTCTCTGTGTCACAGTTTCTCCAAGACATCCACAGGTGGTCGATAAGGAAGTCACAGCAGTCATGGCAGTCACGTGCAACATCTCCAAGAAAAGGATTTAAGCCAGGACTCTGGGGGGCTAGGACACCACACTCACCTAGAGTGTAGGCCCACTCCCTGTCTGTGGGGGATGAACTTTTCTTAAATAAATCTTTTCTCCTCTCACCTCTGTGTGTTGCAATTCTTTGCAATTTACTCGGATCTCTGGGTTGCCAGCGCACACCTCCAGCTTGCCAGCCCCGGCAGTGCTGTGTGTCTCCCTGCGCCTCTCCACCTTCCCCTAAGTCCAAACCCTAACATCAGTCTCCTGAGGACCAGGAACAGAAGCCCCTTCTTGAGGGTGTGAGGGCCATCATCAATCACATGCTGCTGAGTGGCCGTGGCCGCTGTGGGTCCACTCTTCTTCCTCTCGGTTGAGCTCACCAGCCTGCACCAGACCTTCTCTCCCCTCCCCTCCTTTGACAATTATGCTTTTTAATAAATGAGTTAGGCAATTAGCCAGACAATTAAGCATGTCGGACTTGAGGCTAAAATAGAATAAATGGGAAAGAGGCAGACCTCCCCAAAAAGCTTCACGATAGGAATGCAAAACTACTTGTGACCTCATTTCTGGTCCACACTGTTTCCTACAGAGCTGAGGCTGGTGAATGAGGTTGCAACCTCCAGACCATCGTGTCATGCAATTTCTCTGAAGCTACCTTGTTTCTATGAATTATCACAGTTGTCTGAAAACAGATAAATATTTTTCCAGACTGGGGCGAGGTTTCTTTCAAATACATATAGCTACCTAATCTTGAACTCTTATTTTCAAAAACAAAATCAATTTCTCTAGAAGAAATGATAATTAATGAATTGAAAATGATTCAACAAATACGTAGATAATTGCCAAAACATCTATGTTCTGTGCTTAAAATTCAAAAAGGGAAATAACTACAGAGGATATTTCCAAGCCATATCACTGCTTCAGCCAACGTGAAATGATTAAGGGACAGGAAAAGGACAAAGTGCCAGCCATTTGTCCCTCTCTGAACCCACCCCAGAAACTCCCATATTGAAGATAGAAACACTTAACACTTAAGCAACTCATGGTCTATTTAGCGATGTTTTTGTTTCTACTTGTACTGAAAGCACTCCAGAAAAACAGTCTTTGCCCTCAAGAAACTCAGTCTAGTGGTTCAGACAGATTAGTAAGGAATTACGGTACAGGATGATAAATTCCATGGCAGAAGTATGCAAGGGATGCTCTGGGAACACAGGAAAGACATCTAGATCAGACTCAAAGGCCAGGGGAAAACTTCCTGGAGGAAGCAACGTATGAATAGAGATTTGAAGGAAATGACTAGATAAAGAGGCAAGAAGTACCAGGAAGGAAAAAAAACAGTGAAGTTTAGGGAGTTCGTGTTAATGATTTAACGTTTATAACAGATAAGCCTAGCTAATAAATGTGTTCTTGCAAAAAACAAAAACAAAAAACAGGTCTCCCTTTCCCCAACATCTTATTCTGTAAAGTTTCAAACACTCATAAAAGTTGAAGGGAATCTACACATTCAACACCTGGATTCTACAGTTAACATCGTGCTGTTTGCTTTTCACAAATCCATTCATCTCATCCCTCTCTCTACTCATCAGTGCACCTTATTTTTTGACGCACTTCAGTGTAAGCTGCAGATATCAGTACACTTCACCCTGACATGAAGCACAGACACTCATTTTTCCCAAAGCAATTACACATCCCCCACTGACTTTGCTAACAATTTCAGAACTATTCCTAAGGAGCTGGAACCACTTGCAAACCTGATCTTATAAGTGCACATAACTGGTGCACTTATAAGAAGAGGAGGACACCTGAGCTCTTCCCACCATGTGCGGACATAGTCAGCAAGCAGTTACCTGCAAGGCAGGAAGAAAGCCCTCAACAGAACCCAACCACGCTGGCACCCTATCTCAGGTTCGAGCCTCCTGAACTGTGAGAAGGTAAGTTCTGCTATTTGAGCCACCCACTCTGTGGGGTACTTCGTTATGGCTGCCTGAGCTAAGATGGCACCTTTAAATAGGTCTCTACCTAGTAGCTCAAAAACTCTGTAGTTTAGTTCATTTTTGTTCCAAAAATATTTATTTAGGCTCTACTTGTGCTGAGCATTGGGTCTCTCCTTTAGAAAATCCAGCCTCCTAGTGAAAGACATATAAATAAAGCATCTTAATACAATGCCTCACATGGAATGATAAAGATGGTACAGGAATGATGGAAAACGCAGTGAACTCCAGGGAAAGAGAATCGAGAAGCCTCCAGAGTTGAATAAGAGTCCATGCCGCTGGGAGAGCATATTCTGGCAAAACGAGGCAAGTGCCAAGTAACAGACACATGAGACATCACGTGGGTCCAGTCATCACACAACGGGGTGAGAAAGTGGCGGGGTGATGAGTCTTGAAAGACAGCTCTGACCATCTACAAATGGGCCTAAAATGCCACCTTAAGCAACTCTGTTTCATCCTCAAGAAAATGGGGAGTCATTGGAAGACGGGTTTTCTCTAGCCCAACTTAGCTTGCAAAGTGTTGAATCAATTAAGATAAACACATACCATCCCATACAGAATGAGAAGACACTCCAAACTAAAAATGTTTCGTGTAGACAGCTGAAGGGAAAAGTGGAGGACAGAAGAGAGCTGGAAAACCATTTCCTGTGAAACGTAATATGATACATTAATATTAGATAGGGCCCCTACCACTTAGCATAAAGTAAAAACCAGAACATATATTCACTTGAGAAGCAAAAGGTATACTGAAGCAAATCACAGTATATAAAACCATACAAGTGTATGTTAGGAGGAAGGCGTGGTTACTAACGGTCTTAGTCCCACAGGCTAATGTAGTTATTAGCCTTTTGTTAACTTAAGCATGGGGTTGTCAAGAAAATCAAATGAGAATCTGCAAACCTAGGGGAAATGTAATCTCCGAGGCCCCTCATGATATTCAGTATCCTGGGTAATCTCATACACAAAAGCACACAGCAAACTGTCAGACATTAAACACCAGCTAAGAACTGCATTTAACACTTTTTCCCAGACTGTATGAATGCAAGGGAAACGGATGTTACAAGTAGACCATATTCATAATATTTGAGTCTCCCAAAATATTATCTATGTTCTTAATCCTTTAAATAACAATCAAAAGGGACACCAATCCTAAATTAGGGACAATTTAACACCAAAATAATTAAAAATAGTACGCAAAACAGACCATTGAAAAATTAGGAATCCATGAATCCATACCTATAATAAATATTTAAAAAACAAGGGATAAATAAACTGTTCTGCTTACAGTAGAACACAGAGCACACAGCCTGGTAAACAGAGAGGGTATTGTCTGAGTTAGAAAACCAGCATTTTGCAACTATCATGGTAAAGGTTGGTTCAGGCAAGACTCATAAGTAGATGCTAAATCTCAAAGAGGGGATTTGATGAGGAACAGAATATCTGCATGGTCTTAAAGTGTCCCCCATAGATGACCTATTAGTTGCAAGGGAAAAAATGGCAATTATGGTGCAGTTAAATCGGATGACACTTTGATCAAATGGTTAAAATTAACATCACCAAGGACAGGCCAATGAACATCACATGTCTCCAGATGTGACATCCTGAAAAAAACATTTAACCATGAGGACACATCAGACAAACCCTATAAATGGGGGGGGGGGGGCGGAGAGGGAGATTGTATTAAAATGTCAATGATATAAATTCTATAGTAATTAAAATCTTCTAATTTAAGAAAACTAAAAAGAACAGCAACTAAATGTTACACATCGCCCTAGACTTGATCCTGACAAAACTGGAATTCAAACGTAAATTAAAGAATTAAAGATTCAAGTACTGTTTCAATGTTACATGTACTAAGGTTGATAACAGGACTGTGGTCATATACAAGAACATCTTTATTCTTAGGAAATAGCCAAAGACGTATTTAGAGGTGGAAGACCATGATTTATACAATCCTCAGTAGTTCAGGGAAAAAAGGAATCACCAGGTGATTCTTAAATACATTAAGGTAACTAACAGCATCTGGATGCCAATTACCTAAAAAAAAAAAAAAAAATCCCTTGCCAAGGAGGCGCCAACGTTTGGTACTGGGAATCTCATCCCAGAGGCGCTATCTACAGTGCTCAGATACGGGCATGGACAAAGAAATGGAAAGAGAAGAGCACGGTGAAAACTTTTTCCCCCACCCCTCATATAAACCTCAAGTGTCCTGGGTAATCTGGTAGGTTTCCCCTTTAGCAAGGTTTGGTACATTCCCCAGGTATGTCCACAGCCTCTCACAATGTTACACACATTATTCTGAAAGGTTTGAGGGGCCATCATTGCTGTGCCCAGTGAAGCAAGGACATGGTTGGGGAGGGACATCTGATAAGCAATTACTATCAGCTATTTCAAGTTCAATACTATCTCACGTGGTACCATCTATGCAGGCTGTATATTGAGACATTAAAGAAGGAGGCTAACAAGGAAATTTAGGTTTACTCACTGCTAAATAAAAATTACAGAAGGCCCTGCACCAAGCTCCTGCGTCAGGCCCCAACAGACCACACCAAAAACCTATGTGGAGTCACCCATGCTAAAGTTCATGTCACCAAACTTTAAGTGTTAGCAGGAGAGGGACAGCCAATTTCTCTAACAGGCCAGTTTCAGTCTTCAATCAGTATGATACTGAAGTTCCCTGTTTTAATCCTTACAACAAAAAGTAATCTGAAATTAACCAGTTATTTTTCTATTGTTCTGTTTTCCTGTCCCTGCCTCACAAGAAAAGTAACTTTGAAATGACCAATTGACATTTTGTTCTTTGTTTCTGCTTTCTTCAGCCCTTTTCAGCCTATAAAACCAACCTGTTCTGTTCAGTTCACTGGAACATTTATTCCATTTTATGGAATAAACACTGCCCGATTCTAGAATCAGAAATAAAGCTAATTAAGATCTTTAAATTTGTTGTAAATTTGTCTTTTGACTCTACATAAGCCCAAGCTCAACAAGGGAGATAAAAGTTCAACAACCTTTATTTTTTTTTTTTCTCAAACAAGTGTTCCCAACAGGAAGCAATAATGAAAAAATGCAGAGAATCAAATATGGTAAGAAGTTTTCAATCGAACAGTCATAAAAGAGATAACCAATTTGAAGAGTAAAGAATTATAAGAAGGACTGAAAGAAAAGCAGATTTGAATAAAATACTTGCAACACACAACAAAGTGAAATCCATAGTATATAAAAATCCTGGATAAAGCAGTCAGTCAAGCAACGCAATTTTTTAAATAACAAAAAATGAAAAAGTTAACAGAAAAGGAAATGAGAATAGATAACAAATAAATACATGCAGCAAATATAACATTAGCTTGGCCAAAATTACCAAGTGCTGTCAAGAGCCTGGGGAAATGAATACTGTTGGTAATAATATTAACTGCCACAATCTTTTGGAAAAATATATCTACTAAAAAAAATTTTTAACATGAAATTTTTATAGGAATTTATTCTATAAAAGTATAAGGATAAGCTTACAGGAATGACTTGTCATTACAAAGAAAACTATAATGATCTAAAAAAATACTCATCAATGGGGGTACTTGCATAAATTACAGTAGAACCAAGTTTTAGATTACACAGATATTGAAAAGAATGAGGTACTGACCTGGGAAAATGTCCAGGACATACCATTAAGTGGAAAGAAAATCATGTTGCAGAAAACAAAAAATATGATGTCATTGTAAAAAAAATTGCTTGTTTATATGTAAACAAAGAAAAAAATGACGCTGCAAATACTGGCAACAACAAAGATTGCAAATGAGGTAGCTTCAATTTTCTTTTACACATCTCCATTGTATTTAAATTTTTGTAATTAACATGAATTACATGAGAAATTTTACAAAATCAAAAGAATATTAAAATTTGATTTAAAAAATTATACAGCTGACTACCATATCAAGTTATCTGGAATTTTTCCCCATAAAGTTCCTGAGGTCTGTGGAGCTAAGCTATTACAGCGATGTTGACATTGAGGGCTTGGTCTGCATTCTGTAAGTCCTTGCTACCCCAAGTGTGGTCCTGAGATCGGCCACATGAACCTCACCTAGGAGTCTGTGGAAAATGCAGAAGTCCTATTCTACCCCAGACCTATATACCAGAATCTGCATTTTAACCAAGTCCCCAGGGGATTCCTCTGCACAGTAAAGTTTCAGTAGTCACATGCTAAGTGCCAAGGCAAACCCCAATTTTTATACCACTTCCGGTTACAATCCAAATTAGGGACACTTCAATCTAAATTAGGGTCATGAGGGACTCTCCCCCCAAAAATAGCTCTCTCAAATACAAAAACATAGGAAACAGACCCCAAGGTTTGTAAATGCTGCGTAATTTAAAAGTACAATGCAGTGATACTGACTATCCAGTAGATGTCATTTTCTACTAATATTGAAAACTGGCGGTTTTATTATTTCTTAGCATCTAATACCAAATTATTAAATAGTTGTGACAAGATAAACTGAGGGTGTGCAAGTGTGTGAAAGAATATGTGAGCTGACACAGCCTCCTTCCTTCCCTGAATCCCTACATACCATCATTGTAAGGACATATCATACATCTTGTAGTTATCTGAAAACAAGTGTCACGTGCACTCCAAGAGCAAGAGAGATTGTGTCTTACACATGTGTGTGTCTCCAAGGACTACAACCCTGGTCTATGGTGTACTAGAAACCTAGATATGCTTAGGGAACAAACTAAGGGACAAATGAATGGGGACTGAAAAATTTTAATAAAAATGAGGATACACTTTAAACAATATTCCATGATACATACCAGTTCCATTGCCCATCAATGTTTGTTTAAGAAATGCTGTTTAGGCAGTAAATCACTAAAGCAGTAGTTTTTTTGTGTGGTTCAATAATAAATGTTGTTAGTTACAAATATAATAATTTTTAAATATGCACGTGTCCACACACACATGCTCAGGAGCCAATTTAAAGAGATTAATCAATGATGGGCAATTAAACATCAGTGAAGATTACCGCAATGGACTGAAACACATTGAATTTGTTCTTCATGACACTAAAAAAGCACCTCACTAATCACCTTCAGAGGACTAGTGAGAAAACTCATTGTTTTAAAAAGTGACAAAGGGAAAGAATAATAAACGTATACAAACTATGCTACTGGGTAGCCAGGTAATAGCTGAAGCAATGTTTCTCTTTCTGGCAATATTCTAACAAATCAAGGAATGATAGATTTTGGCTTATCACCATTTTATACCTCCTCCTGAATTAAGAAATCTAGGCACTGAGCACCAGTGCTGCTAACACTGCAAAAAGAGAGACCACCCGACATGACGAGCGCCTTGAAAAAAGGCACATCATCATCAATGATATAATCTTGCCAAGAAAGCTTCTTAATCTACCAATTGACAGGAGCTACAGGGACAGAGGAGTCTGTCAAACACCACCACGGAGGCGTGCTGTCAACAACAGATAGATTGTAAGAGGGTCTATGGAAACCAGTTTTCTTTACTTTTTTCAACAAGTAAACTTCAAGGAAAAAAGAGAGATGGAGAAGGAGACTATAAATTAGGAGACCAAAGAGACGTATTAGCCAACTGAGACAGACAGACCTTACTTGGACCCTAATTGCAACAAACAAAATAAGAAAATTGAGAAATTTTAACCACTGACTAGATTTGATAATATTAAGGAATTATTGTTTTAAAAACTTTTAAATGCCTCATTACAAATGAAGTTAAATGATATATGGCATTTGCTTCAAAATTATCAAGGGAGATCATTTTGACGAGCAGGGATAGAGATGAAATAAGAGGACCCCTACAATGATCGCTGATGAAGCTGACTGGTAGGAACAAGGCAGTGCTTCGTGTACTCTGTACTGCATATGTGGGAAAATTTCCATTAAAAAGAAACAAAAAGTCAACAAGCTCATATCCCAGAGGGGATTTACAGGATACTAGCGTCTGTCACTTACTCAAAAAAGTGAAAAACCAAGCCATGGAGGAGGCCCAGGAGACACTGGGACTCAGAAACAGCTGAGCTTTCTCTAGTGTCCTGAAAGATGCCAAGACTGTCACTATGTTTCTCTCCATGTGCTGGCTCTCTTGTAGAATTGGTGGTCTGCAGACATGCTGTTTGCTCACACAGTGCTTTTAAAAACTGATTTAGTGGCCGGGCGTGTGGCTCATGCCTGTAATCCCAACACCTTGGAGGCCAAGGAGACAGGAATGCCTGAGACCAAGAGTTTGAGACCAGCCTGGGCAACGTGGTGAGACCTTGTCTTTACAATAAATGAAAAAATTAGCCGAGTGTGGTTGCACACACCTCTATCCCAGCTACTTGGAAGGCTAAGGCAGAAGAATCATCTAAGCCCAGCAAGTCAAGGCTACGGTAGCTGTGCTTGTGCCACTGCTCTCCAGCCTGGGCAACAGAGTGAAACTCTGACACAAACAAACAAAAAACTGACATTCCGAAATCCCAGCAATCAGCTGGTGCTGAGAAGCAGCCATCACCTTTGGAAGGGACATGCACTGCCTGAAAGACCACCACAGGCCTCCTACACTTACGTCCACCTGCTTGGCTCCATGATGCTATCCATCTGGCTCCCTGTCCCAGCTGTAGACACGATGGGTCCAACCCTCTCAGTGTCATACCCGGGCTCCACCTTGGGTCAAGTGCCCTTATTGAACAAGCTGCAATTGTCATTGGCACCATAAAGTAGAATATTTTCATATGTTACACGTGTATAACTCAGTTTCCATGTCTATACAAATAAGAAAGTTGAATTAAATTATCTAAGTTCCTTTTCAATTTTTGCCTGTTTTTCTGAAATCAGATCTGAAAAACAACTCAAATTAGCGTCCCTGTATACCTAAGGAAATTTGTTTAGCTTCCTAAACTTTATCTCTCCCCAAAAGACACTAAATTAGCAGAAACAAACTACACTAACTAAGCAAAACTCAGAAGGCTTTGAAGCCTCTTATCATAAGCATGAGACTGCTTCTGGTTTGTACCTCTGTGCACATGCTATTCCTTCTGCTAAGGATTGCCCTTCCTCCTGCTGACAGAGTACCTGTAATTTAACTCTGAGTGGGAATGCTTTCTCCACCACTTTCTTGGACGTCCCCTAGCCAGTTCACCCTCCCAGTCTAAGTGGGTCTCATACCCGTTAATACTGTCTACCATTGCACTTAGGGAAACCTGCACTTCTCCTGGATGAGGTCTGTCTCTCCCATCACTCTTTGAGCCCATTCATCTTTGTGTGATCAGCATGCCTGGTACTTAGGAGATGCGCAATACTTGGTAGATTAAAAAACCAGACCTGAGTGCTCCAGCTGGGTTGTCTAAAGCAGACAAGTGGGAACTGGTAAGCTTGGAAACGTTAATGCGTTACTGGATGACTTTCCTGAACTACAAAGCGACACGAAATAGTAGGATTAATTTGCAAACTCCTGATTTTTTAAAAAATGTAGTTATTTCTAAAATAAAGTCCTTTCTCACTATAATCCTGTCCTGTCTCCCCCACATCCATGCAATAGGGAGATTCTGCTAGTCTTTGGAGAGGTCCACCAATTTATAATGACTCACTGTGAAGTTCCTTCTACTTGCAAATGCAGCCTCAGAGACACAAGGGCTGATTTCATACCTCAATACCTGAAGGTCAAACTTGGAACTGGCATACATGTCCCTATTACGAATTACTTATCCCCCAAAAAAATTCTGTTTAGAGATTTAAGCAGATTCTACTGCTACTTCTACAGACCTAAGGGTCAGAAAGCTCATTAAAGAGGGAAAAAAATGCACAGGAAACCTACAGCACAAGTTCTCAAACAAAGACCTGGGAGGAAAGTACAATAAAAAGTAATTATTGAGCCAGGCTCGGTGGCTCAGCCTGTAATCCCGCGCTTTGGGAGGCTGAGGTGAGTGGATTGCCTGAGCCCGCGGGTTCGAGACCCACCTGGGCAACTTGGCAAGACCTCATCTCTACAATAAATCAAAAATTAGCTGGGCGTGGTAGCACACGCCTATGGTTCCAGCTGCTTAGAAGGCTAAGGCGGAAGGATCGCTGGAGCCCAGCAGGTCGAGGCTGCGGTGGCCGGGAGCGGCCACTGCACTCCAATCTGGGCAACAGAGACTCCAACTCAAAAAAAAAAAAAAAGTAGTTATTGGCTGGGCATGGGGCTCACACCTGTAATCCCAACACTTTGGAAGGCCAAGATGAATGGACCGTCTGAGCCCAGAAATTCAAGACCAGCCAGGGCAACATAGCAAGATTTCGTCTCTACAATACATCAAAAAATTAGCTGGGCATGGTGGCACTTGCCTGTAGTTCCAGCTACCTGGAAGGCTGAGGTGGAAGGGTCACCAGAGCCCAACAGGTCAAGGCTGTGGCAGCTGTGAGTGTGCCACTGCCCTTCAGCCTGGGTGACAGAGTGAGACCCTGACTCAAAAAATGAAAAAGTAGGCTGGGCTCGGTGGCTCAGCCTGTAATCCCAGTGCTTTGGGAGGCTGAGGCGAGTGGATTGCCTGAGCCCGTGGGTTTAAGACCCACCCTGGCAACTTGACGAGACCTTGTCTCTACAATAAATCAAAAATTAGCTGGGCATGGTAGCACGCGCCTGTAGTTCCAGCTCCTTCGAAAGCTGAGGCAGAAGGATTGCAGGAGTTCAGCAGGTCGAGGCTGCTGTGGCCGGGTGCGTGCCGTGCCACTGCACTCCAGTCTGGGCAACAGAGTGAGACTCCAACTCAAATAAAATAAAATAAAATAAAATAAAATAAAATAAAATAAAAAAGTATCTATTTATGTCTTTTCCCCATCTTTTAATGGGGCTATTTGTTTTTTTCCTTTCAGCGCGTTTGCGTTCCTTGTAGATACAAAATGCCAGGCCTTTGTCAGATATGCAGTTGGCAAATATTTTTTCCCATTCTGTGGGCCGTCTCCCTGCTCTTTTGATGGTTTATTTTGCTTTGCAGAAGCTTGTCAGTTTGACGAGGCCCCACTTGTCTATCTTATTTCTAAGGGCACTTAGGGTTCTGAACAGGAATTGGTTGCCAGTTCCAACTTCCACAAGGGTGTCTCCTGCATCCAGACTGGAGTGCAGTGGCCGCTCCTGGCCCCCGCAGCCTCGACCTGCTGGGCTCCGGCGATCCTTCCACCTCAGCCTTCCGAGTAGCTGGAATTACAGGCACGCGCTACCACACCCAGTTGATTTTTTTTTTTATTTATTGTAGAGATGAGGTCTCGCTGCCCAGGCGGGTCTTGAACCCGCAGGCTTAGGCAATCTATTCACCTCAGCCTCCCAAAGGCACGGGATTATAGGCTGATCCACCGAGCCCGGCTCTGCGTTTTCTAAGATTCTTATAGTTTGAGGTTTTACGTTTAGGTCTTTGATTCATTTAGAGCTAATTTTTGTGTACGGTGATAGGTAGGAGTCCTGTTTCAATCTTCTGCATGCCTAACCCCAGTAAGAATGACCACCATTAATAAAACAAACAACAACAGATGCTGGCAAGGATGCGGAGAAAAAGCAATGCATCTACACTGCTGGTGGGAACGCCAACTAGTGCAACCTCTCTGGAAGACAGTGTGGTGATTTCTGAAAGAACTAGAAATTGACCTTCCATATGACCCAGCAATTTCCCTCTTGGGAATATACCTGGAGGAACTCAAATCATTCTACAAAAAAGATACTTACACACGTATGTTTCTTGCAGCTCTATTCACAAAAGCAAAAACATGGAACCAACCATGCTGCCCATTGAAGCTGGAATGGATTTTTTTAAAAAGTGGTACATATACACAATGGAATATTGTGCGGCCAGAAAGAAGGACAAACATAGGACTCCACAGCAACTTGGATGGATTTAGAGCCGATCATACTCAGTCCTCTATCACAGAAACAAAGAACAGAGCACCACATGTTCTCACTCATGAGCAGACCTTGAGCAATTATCCTAATGATGTGGGAGAGGGATTGGCAGTAGTGAACCAGGGGAGGGGAGGGGGGATTGGCAGTTGAGGGAAGCTGCTACGGCAGGGAGGGGCACGCCTCATCAACAAGGGTGAACATTTGTATGCCTAACCCTGAATTGTACCCCACATCTTTAAAATAAATAAATAAATAAGTAGTTATTTACAGTTGTGCACTGCATAAAGATGCTTCAGTCAACAACAGATCACATATACAATAGTGATCACATAGGACTAAAAAACTGTGTTTTTACTAGGCCTTTTCTACGTTTAGATATGTTTAGATATTTAACACTGTCTACAGCGTTCAGTATAGTAACATGCTGTACTGGCTTGTAGCCTAGAAGCAACAGGCTATGCACAGTGACAACATCGCCTAATGACACACTGCTCAGAACATATTGGTGGCTAAGTGACGCATGACTGTATACGCAAAACAACTGAAAGCAAGAACTTTAAACAGATATTTGTACACCCATGGTTCATATCAGCATTATTCACACAACAGCCAAAAGGTGGAAACAACCCAAATGTCCATCACCAGATAAACATAAATAAAATGTATGTGTGTGTATATATATACACACACACACACACACACAATAGATTAGTCAGCCTTAAAAAGGAAGAAAATTCTGATACATTCTACAACATGGATGAACCTTGAAGACATGATACTAAGTGAAATATGCCAGACACCAAAGGACAAATATTGTATGATTCCACATACATGAGGTTCCTAGCACAGTCAAATTCAGAGACCAAAAATTGAATGGTGGTTGCCGGAGACTGGAGGAAAAGAGGGAATAGGGAGACAGTGTTTAATGAGCAGAGTTTCAGTTTGGGTTGATGAAAAAGTTCTGGAGATGGATGGTTGCACAACAATGTGAATGAACTTTAAAAATGCTAAATTGTATGTTCTGTATATTTTACCAGAAATTGCCATTAGGAAGCGAATGGCTTTGATTAGTATTTCCTGGTCTTAGTCTGATCTATAAAAATACAGGATCCTAGCCGGGCTCGGTGGCTCAGCCTGTAATCCCGCACCTTGGGAGGCTGAGGTGAGTGGACTGCCTAAGCCCGCGGGTTCGAGACCTGCCTGGGCAACTTGGTGAGACCTCATGTTTACAATAAATCAAAAAATTAGCCGGGTGTGGTAGCGCGCGCCTATAGTTCCAGCTACTCGGAAGGCTGAGGCGGAAGGATCGCCGGAGCCCAGCAGGTCGAGGCTGCGGTGGCTGGGAGCGGCCACTGTACTCCAGTCTGGACGACGGAGTGAGACTCCAACTCAAAAAAAAAAACAAAAACAAAAATACAGGATACTTACATATCCTCAGAGTTGTTATGAAGATCAAATGAGGAAACACCCATCAAATAAGCTGTGAGTAAGCACTTAACTGCTTTCTGAGAATCACTCTAATATTCTAGAAAGTCTGGAGAAAGCAACTGGCCTCAGAGTCAAATGTACGCTAAGGCCAGAAGAGCTGCCAGCCCACACAGAAAGAAAAGACGCAGCAAGGCAGATTTCGAGCAGGGATGCGGGACTCCTTGTCCTGAGCGCTGCGCCAGGAATGAGGGGGCCTGGCTTCTCAGACGCGTTCAGCCACTACCTTACTAAAGGACCAGACAAGTCCCTTTGCTCCACTGGGCCTCAGTTGCTACCTGAAGAACAGGGACAATGTTTGCCCTGCCTGTGTCTCAGGGCAACTAACTGGGGAGAGCAAATAGGAAAGTGTGTACCAAAGGCAAACCCTTCAAGAGCCTCCACCTCTTCCAAGAATGTTCTGCACCTTCTGGCTTTGCCTGAGACCTGGGTGTGCCCTGGGAACCCAACATCTTAAGCAGATGCTGGCTCTCCTCTCCTGCCGTGTGCCTCAGGGCCAGGAAGGGCCAGATCAGTGTCCTTCCTCCCCAGTGTCACTTCCAGGGCAGTATCTCCCTAGTCCCCGCCCTCTCGCAAGAGACCAGCATCTCTGAGGCCTGGGCTTTCCCGCTGTAATACCCTGTCCCCGCCTTGTTAGTATCAGCTATGGAGGTCCTCTCACCTCTCTCATTTACTGAGGACGTCTGCTTCTGGTTCACAGACTTCCTCTCGCCCCCGAATCCTGCCATGCTCCTCAGTGACTTCTCTGTCCGTAGGATGACCCAGCCAAGAGCCTGGCCCTCTCAAGTCCTTGACCTTCTCTTCCCCAGACCTTTCCCTTCATTCTACCTAACCTCCCGTGTCCCATCCTGACCGTCAGCATCCGCAGAAACAGTGGACCCCTAAGCCTTTAGCCTACGCCTCCATCCTTCTAGCTCCCGCGCTCCAATACCCCGCTTGTCACACCTCTCTGCCCTCTTGACACCTGCAAGCATCAGCCTCCAGCAGGCCCTCTCCACCCATCAATCCCCTCTGGGCTCCCTGCCTTCCTTCACCAGCTTCGACCCACGCCTGATACTGCAAAGCCCTCTCACAGCTCCTCGCCTCCCTCACCCCTTTCTCCTCCACCACACTCACTGTTCTCCTTCTCTGCACCTGCACCTGCACTCGAATGTTGCCGGCAATGATCCCAAGCCAGGAACGGGCATTCCCTCCGCAGGACCTAGAAACCCCCCAGGCCCACCCTAGGCTCACTTTCGGCAGGTGACCTTACCTCATTTCCCCCCCAGGACATGGAAGCCATCAGCCCAAATTCCCTCAGGGCTCCTCCGCCCAATCTATGAACTACTGGCACCTCCTTCTCCCTGCCTGTGGCCAGGAAGGCACGCTCCTGCTCCAGCAAGGCCAAGCCCCCACACAGGCTCTGGACTCCATTCTCCACCCCTTGCCCCTCCCCCTCCCCACGCCCAAGCACTTCACTCCCCCACCATCCCTGTTCCTGCGTCCCTAATCACTCTGCTTCTCTACAGACCATCCTCAACAGCGCTCAGGCTCATTCTACTTCATCTTCACCACGCGCACGTGCCTTTGATCCCATAGGGCCCTCTAATTAGCCATGCGATTCCTGCACAGGAATTCTCTCTACCAACGCTTCTCAAACCGTACTGTAAATACAAATTACCTGGAAATCTGGCTAAAATGCAACTTCTGATTCAGGTGGTCTGGAGCGGAGCCCACGTTCTGCACCACTAACAGCCTCAAGTGGTGCTCCTGGCTCACAGACCCACTTTGAGTCGCAAAAGCCTGTTTCCATCCCTCACTATGGAACTCATTCCAATCCAGCATCCTCCCCCAGCCCAACCTCAGAGACACTGGTCTTGTCAAAGTCACCAACCAATGCCACGTAGCAAGCGCCAATAAAAGCCTTTCTCTTTCTCCTCTCCTAGCCCCGCCTCCTTCAAAAAGGGGGACGTAGCAAGACAGACAAACCCCGCCTGGAAAGGGAAAGGCCAGCAGGCCAGCACAAAGAGCCCCTCCTGGCACTGCCCCCAGGATGCGGCCCCTCCTGCCTCCAGAGCTCATATTCCCATGGGCTTATCACTAGCCGGGCGGCTCCGGGCCCTTCCTCAGCATCATCTGCCAGGTCGTCCTCCCTCACCTGGCTTCTAAATGCCGGGACCCCTGAGAGCTCAGTCTCCCCCCCTTCTCGTCCCTCCCCCCTCCCCCCAGATGATCACACCCGGTCCCGTGGCTTTACATACAGCGTCCAGACACCCTCCTGACCTCCAGACGCAGACCCCCACTGACTGCCGCCTCTCCCACCTGGCTGTCTCATGTGACTCTCAAACTTAACACGCCCAAAATAGAACTCTTTATTTATCCTCCTCAAAACCTGCTCCTTCTCCACTAGTCCCCAGCTAGTAGCTACTGAACTAGTTAGGATCCAAGTCGGCAGCGAAGTCAGAAACCTGGAAGGAATCTGTGACTCCTTCCCTCTCCTCCAACTCAATTCCCAATCAGGTCTCCTGATTCCATCTCCAAAATGCATTCCAAACCCATCCGCTTCTTCCACCTTCTCGGCCGTGCCCGAGTCCCAGCCACCACCCGCTGAACACCCCGGCTCCCTAGATGACTCCCCAGGGCCACTTCAGCCCCTCTCCAAGCCCTTCTCCTCACAGCCCCTGGTGTGAAGTTTCTCAGAGGCAAAGGAGAGTGTGCTTAACACTCTGTAGCGACTCCCAGGAGCAGAAGTTAAGCCCTCCGTGGCCACAGCCGATGAGAGCCCTGCCTAGCCAGCTTCGTCTTCTCTCAGGCCTGTGAACAGGGTTCCTTTCACACGCCCTCCTCTCTTCTCCTACTGCACGCAGGGAGGCCTGAAGCAAGAGGGAGCAAGGTACAGTCAAGAAAGAGAAGACAGCCGGGCTCGGCGGCTCACCCTGTAATCCCGCGCTTTGGGAGGCTGAGGTGAGTGGATTGCCTGGGCCCGCGGGTTCGAGACTCGCCTGGGCAACTTGGCGAGACCATCTACAATAAATCAAAAAATTAGCCGGGTGTGGAAGCGCGTGCCTGTAGTTTCAGCTACTCGGAAGGCTGAGGCGGAAGGATCGCCGGAGCCCAGCAGGTCGAGCTGCGGTGGCCAGGATTGGCCACTGCACTCCAGTCTGGGCGACAGAGTGAGACTCCGACTCAAAAAAAAAAAAGGAAACAGAAGACCTTTGTGGCTGTCTGCAGCAGAGACAGAGGTGGCGCCTGGTATGAGACGACACTAGAAAGGTAAGTAAGGGCCACATCATCAAGACCGGAAGGCTAAGCCTTAGAATCTCAGACCTTCTGCTGAAAGCACTGGGAAGCCACTGACGTGTTTCAAGCAATTAGACTTGAATGCGGAAAAGATCATTCTCGCTACAGAATGGAAAAGCAGTCAGAGGTGCCAGGAGCAGATGTTGGTGATGCAGCAGGCCACGGATATGGTGGCTTGGACGAAGGATCTGACAATGCACACGGGGAAACTAGACTTTAGACACAGCTAGGATAATAAAAATGGCAGCATTTACCGAGTGAACAGATGTAATCTGCTATTTTTAAAAGGCTTAATATGCAAGCATTACTAGAGGGACCACTTTGGCTAAAATTTATTCCTAACAATTAGGATCAGCTAATCGACGATACATGTCTGACCACCAATCCTTCCTGTGGAAGGAAGGGAATTATGGGAAAGACAGGATTTTTAAAAAAAGAAAGAAAGACACTAGCTTATAAATTAGGGCAGCGGATGAGAAGAGGGCCAAAAATAGAATGCAGAGGAAATATCCATCGTGCTGACTTTTCAACTCGGCCTAACAGTGACTCTAACAACCCTCAACTGGGTTGGCAAGAACCAAAGCTCTTCTCAGAAGACAGCTGCAATTCAACATGATTAATGAAATCTTTTACTGTAAATATGCTTGGTTCAAAGGATGTTTGCTATATAGAAACATTAGCATCATACAATTTTTAGAGATGAAAGGAACTTAGAGGTCATTCAGCCAGGCTCCATACTTGGGATACTGACACTCTTCTTGCCACCTGTAGACACTTCAGAAGGATCTCATCGGGGCTAAGAGAAGAGTCGTCTCTCCAGGTGAATAATTAAAATGTACGAGGGTTTTAAAAGAAAACTGAAGAACTGCTGGGCAAATAAACACTAACCAAAGATTTAAAATAATGGAGAAGGCGGATAGGGTTTAGGTTTTCCAAAAATATTCAGGCTAGTAAGTTTTATTTTTAAGAGCACACAGATGATTAATGACTAATTTTAAACTATTCATCAAGGAGATCACTTTGGCAATAATTTTTTACCAACTTGCTTTAGGGTTAAAGAAAAAACTCAGATGTTCCATTTGGTTTAGGAACCAGTAAGATTTGAATTTCTAATTATCCAAAGCTACTGAATTCTTGGCTAATTACTTCTGGCATCTGACAATGAAGAACCAGAAGAAAGGACATAAAGTTTCAAGTGTAATACTGAAAGTTTCCAGAATAGTAAAAACCCCAGCTGTGTTTTAATCTCCCACAGCACTACATACTGCATCTGAAAGAAAGGTTTTCTAAATAACGTCTGGCCCAAATCTTTAAAAAATAACGGGAGTAGCTAGCCTCCAAGAATGCTGAGGACCCCATCCTCTTCCGTCGTGTGGTCCTTGCCCACGCTGTACCAGGTGTGGTCTGTGTGCTGGTAGTTGTGACGGCACATCACTTCCAAGACTGGACACCAAGACACTGCAGCTTCCATCCGGTCATCCCCATATGCATTCTCTTTCTCTCCTTCCCTCTCAGATCACTTGCTCTGGGGAGAAAAGTTAGCTGCCATGTTGTGAAGAACCCTGTGGAGAGGCCAGCATGGTGTAAAACTGAGGCCTATACACAAAAGCCATGAGTGAGCTTGGAAGCAGATTCTCCAGGCCAAGTCAAGCCTCCAAATGACGGCAGCCTCAGGAGACTGAGCCAGACGCACCCAGCCAAGCTTTTCCCAGATTCCTGAACTTCAGAAACTGCAGCCACAAGATAAAGGGTACCCGGCCCTAAGCCAGGGAAAAGGGGGCCCAGCAGGAGCGCCAAACTTCACCTGCACGAAACCTACTTGTGTAGCTTATCCTGACTTGGACCCCACTTCCCTATAATAAAACAGAAGTGCAGAAAAAAAAAGAAAAAAAAACTGTGTGAGATAATAAATATCGGTTGTTTTAAGCTAAGTTTGGGGAAATTTTATTATGGGGCAACAGAAAACTCATTCGGAAGGCAAACAAACTTTAAAGGGAGCCAGCCCCATAGGACCAAACTACTATATTCTTTCAGTTCATGCCATATGCTAAGTAAAAAATTATAGAGCTTGCAGTATTTTAATTCGAATCAGGCCGAACTTGATATTTGCTAGCTCGAGTCTCAATCTAGTTGGTCTAAAATTTGCTATTTATATAAATTGCCCACAAAGCACTGACAAAAGCAATAATGACAACAACATATTACCAGTATCAATTAACAGCACTTTTTTCTGCATTTAGATTTCAATTTTTAAAAAATTCTCAAAAGAACACTCAGAAAAATTATAAGTAGTTCCTCTTTTTAAATGACTTAAACATGTAATTGAGACCTGGTTGGTATTCTGCTGCTGCTGTAGTAACCACATATACCTTCTCTTTTTGATACTCAGCTTCCACCTTTTCTTTATTTTTGCGCTCTTGCCCTTCCAAAAGTTCATGCACCCGCTTGGCTACTGGGCCCTCCACTTTTTAGAACACCTAAGATATGCGTACAAATACACCAATATTTATATTCCTAGATACCAAACGAACTGAAGCGCTAAAAGAGACAGCTCATGGTCAAATCTCTAGGGCCAAATAAATATCTGGAACAGGTGAGATCGGTGAGTCTGTGCCAAGCAGGTAGCTGATGCTCAGTAAGCGTCAGTTTCCCTCCTTCTCCTTAGGCATTCCCACCCCACCACGTGACTAAGGAAGAGTTCCCTTTTCCCTGGTACCCTTTCTTTTATCTAACATTCAGACTTCTCAACAAGCACTCAAAAAAAAAAAAAAATCCAAGTGTATCGCACGTCTAACAGCAGTGGCTGTTTAGAAGTAATTGGAGCCAATGGAAATGGCACTCTTGTATATCATCCTGAGACAAGTTACACTGGAAACGTTCCAAGAGTTCACAAGGTCTCTTCCAACCCTGTAGTTCTAGGTTAATATATTGTCTCCAAATTCAGTTTTCAGGAGAGGTCCCTAATGATGTTTCCAACTTCCATAATTAGATGAGTGGGTGAGAATTTGGTAACCAAATACAAAGAGATATAGTGGGATTGGGTGATGTGGTAAAAGGATTATCTCAATTCTCAGGTTTCAAAATGTTCATGGAGTCTCAAGCATCTTCAGCCAAGGCAAGACCTTGAAGAATTTCAAGGCAAGAATGTAGAACTTTCCTTCCACCTTCTACTAAGGCCTCTTCAGATCCCATGTGAGAGAGACTCTCAATCCTGTTGTCCTATCTTTATGGTCTATATTCACACAAGACATCCAATAACATACCTACACAATATTCCACATGAAATCCTAGGGAAATGTTCTACTCCTCAGGCATAGGGAAACTCCTTCTGAGATCTCAGATAAGAGAACCCACTGTTTCCAATGGGAAACCATGTGGACAGAAAGGAAGGAAAGACCTGAATGGGGTCAGAACAAAGCAGATTTGCAGACACAACTGAAACCACCCCCACTGCCACGAAGAACACCTTAAATGGTGCTTATTTCGTTTAATCCTAACAATTAGGATAATTATTATCACCTTTGTACAGGTGTTGCCTCTGCGGCTCAGAGAGGTGAAAAACCATGCTCAAGATCACGCGTCAAACCTGGGTCTTCAAACTCAATCTTTCCAAATATTCAGTGCTACTTTTCACAGTCACCCCATTTCCGGAAACTTTTATATTGTGCTTCTCCTGCTCCCGGTTCAAGGGACGCTGTTCTGAGCTTTGACATCCAAGAATCCGGTTGCTCTGCTTAGAACATTGGACATTTACAAATCTCAAAGATATGCTATCCTCTCTGATGATCGGGCACTACCCATCCCCAAAACTTAACAAGAAGAAATGAGGTTAGAAAACTAGGACAGAGCAGAAAGTTCACTGTTCTAGAAGGGCTGAAGTCAAGTCACAGAGAACCCAAAAGAACAACCAGCCAAGTCTCTCCAATCACAATTCTAAATCAGTCTGCTAGACAAGAGAATTCCCCCAGAAGACTCGCCTGATAAAAACATCAAAGTTCCAATGTTTCTAATATTCACCTGAAAATGAGCAGACAGGACGCTGCTCCAACAAGCAAGGTGGGCACAGCCTAACCAGCCGCGGATAAACCTTATATACCCAGAAGAGGGCAAGAATCGAGGGGCCGATGCCCAGAGACCACAGCGCTGGCCATTAGAAGCCACCTTCCGAGCTAGCCCCCATCAGAAAGGGACGGGGGCGGGGCGGGAGGCGACGAAGAAACAAGCTGGTGCCCATTTGCAGACAGCACCAAAACCAACCACGCAAACCAGAAAACTTTTGGAGCACCTTCCCAGCTCACCCCGGGTACAAGTTCTGCGGCATCAAGTTTCTGCAACACTTTCTCGATCTTCCTCGGCCCCCAGCGGCCACCGAGGGGCTGAGGAAGTGGCCCAACTCCGGGCGGGAGGCCCGAAAGGGCAGGAAGTGGAAACCGAGCCATCTGTGGGAACAGGGAAGGAACGGCGACCGGGGGGGGGGGCGTCCTCGGCCCCAAGCCGAGCCGGGAGGCCCGAGGCTTTCCCCAGGAACCTCCCGGAGCCGATGGGGCCGCTGCCCGGGCGTCCCCTCCGCCGGCTCCGGAGCGCGACGTGTCCGGCCGCCGCCCGGCCACAGCCCGGCGCGGAGAGCCCGGGGGCAGGAGGCTGCGAGCGCAGGTCGGCGCGCCCCACCCGGCCCCCCCGGGGCCCGGCCCGCGCGAAGTCCTCACCTGGGACCGGTCCGCGCCGCTCGGCCGTCCGCACCCGGCCCGCCGCTCTTAAGCGCGCCCCGCCCCCTCCCGGGGCCGGACCCCAGCCGTCCCCGGCGGATTTGTCATTGAGCCGCGCGGCTCGCCTCCCCACCCCCGAGCGCGCCCCCGGCGTCGCCTAGGCAACCCCTCCTCTCGAGTGCGCGCCCTCCCTTCCGTGCTCGCCTTCCTCCTGGAGGCCACGCCCACGCGGGGCCTATCAGCCAATCCGAAAAGGGTTTTCCCAGCCGCTGGCGGCTGGAGGGGAGGCTTCGCCAATGAGAAGCCGCTCCGGGCTAGAGGGGCGGGCCCGGCGCGCCTGCCCCGCCCACCTCCGTTTCCTGTTCGCTGGGGCCGGGCGCACGGCACGTGACCGCTGCGGCGGTGGAAGAGCCGCCGCTCGGTTCGGGGAAGCTGGACGTGGGCGCGCGGGGCGGCGCTGGGGTCGTGGGATTTAGACCAAGACCAGAACAAAGTAATGGAATGAACACGAGGACAGACCTGGTACCCAGAAACCACGGGAAATTACGAGGTGGCGAGTTGTGCTTGCGCGCGAGCGTGCGGGGGTCCGAGCGGCGGTGGGAACGCCGGTCAGGGGCTCCTGGGGCGGGACTCCACCTGCCGCCACCCCTTGCTTGGCTCGCGACAGCCCATTAGCGGTAATGCAGTTACTTAATCATGCCTTGCTGTCACTGGACCCAGTTGCAAGGGCTGGAATCCTACCCCAGCCTCAGCCTTGAGGCAGGAAGTGCAATGGGCAAGCTTCTGGCCGTCAGGTTTTTTCCTAAAACTGCCCTCCCCATCGCCCTCCAGAGCTCAGAAGCTTACAGCTTTATATTCAAATAGGGCTTCACCTCAAGTTGATTTTCCAAACTAACCGCCCCTTTCTGTAGCTGAATCCTAACCTCCTCCGCCTCCACAGGTCTTGTGACGCCCCTTCACCCCTACAAGAGCCTGGCACATCACACATTATCACAATTAATAGTTTAAATGTTCGCCTCTCTTATCTGCAAGGGAGGGAACGACCTCTTGTTCAATGTGATATCCATAGCTGCTGGCACAGTGTAATTCTTTCATCGTTGATAATTATAAGTTAGGATACATGTGTATTACATTGGAGGCTTTTGTGCCTCGATTAGATTGCTATGTTTAAGCAACTAACAGATCCAGTGCCTCCGTGAACATCTATATCAAAAAGCACAGAACATTTCCCATGGTCTTAAGGGACTGGCCTAACAAAAAACATGTAACCAGAAGAATATCTTAGTCTACTACCTTAAATATGCTGTTTCTTGCTCTTATACACGTTAAAAAACCTATTGAGTGCTAATTATAAAACAGGCACTCTGCTAGGTACTATATGGGAGACTTGTCAAAGAGAAAGCTCTCTAATATTTGTAACCTAGGAGGGGCATCAGACCAAAACCCTTTTTCCTATGGAGTAACAAGTGCATGGGTTTGGAGTCTGGGAGTATAGGCTCAAAGGAGCGAGCTGCCATGTAACTAGCAGTTATTTAATTAGGAAGCTACTTAATATTTATGAGCCTCAGTTTCCCCAGCTGTCCAAGAGGAGCAGTACTCCACACTGTAGGTGTGAAGATTTATGTGAGATTATACGTAGAACTCTTCAGTACGGTACTAGGAGCTTGGTGAGTTCAGCACAAGTGTGAGTCTACGTTGTGATTGCCACCAGAGGCCACGATGTACACTCAAGCATATTATCACCAACCTGGCACACCTCCCAAGGCCCATCTGTATCATCGTGCACCTGTGTGTCGCCTGGTGGAAAGGGTCTGCTGTGGTGGTACCTTTTGTCAGATGCAAGTTTGGACAGGGGAGCTGCCCACGGTGGCCTGCCCAAGTGAGAGGAGTGCTGAAGTTCAAAGAACGGATCTGGAACCAGCCCACAGACCAGGATTTTCCTGCCCCCACTTCCCCTCTCCCACCCCCCGGACCCACAGCAGTCACCACAGGTTTTCCTACCTTTCCTGGAGTGCATAGCTGCCGTTTCTTTGTACTGGTAACAAGATGCATAGGCTCTCTGAGAAATGCTACATTCTCTGCCTATCACTTAGTCCCTAGAACTTTCAGGGATCCAACTGGGACTCAGTTCCTGGATATGCCAGGGCCTGAGCTGAGAATGGTAGATTCAGAGAGGAGTGTCAGGACTCTTTATTTGAAGGGGCTTTCTCACACAGATCACCAGTCTAGAGATGTGTCCCCACAGGGGAAGGGCACTGAGAGGCCACCAGCTTTGGCTGCCCCTGGGATGGCTCATGCCAGGTTTCAGAAATATCTTGCCTGCTGAGTTTCTCCTGCTGGAACTTTGACTCCCAGCAGAGCCAGGACCCTGAGTAATGGGAATACAAGATCACCAGCAGGCCAGGCTCCGTGGCTCAGCCTGTAATCCCATGCTTTGGGAGGCTGAGGTGAGTGGATTGCCTGAGCCCGTGGGTTCGAGACGCCTGGGCAACTTGGCGAGACCTTATCTCTACAATAAATCAAATAATCAGCTGGGCATGGTAGCGCGTTCCTGTAATTCCGGCTACTCGGAAGGCTGAGGCGGAAGGATTGCCAGAGGCCAGCAGGTCGAGGCTCCCAGCCACTGCACTCCAGTCTGGGCAACAGAGTGAGACTCCAACTCAAAAAAAAAAAAGATCCCCAGCAGGACTCTGTAAGGTCCCTCTAACCCACTGTAGCTGTGGAAAGAACATTGTAGACACTCCCTCCTTCAGAAGTATTTATTGATTACTGTGTGAGTCTTTAGTGCTGTTTGACAAATGTTTCTACTTCTCTCTTCTGGACATGGCTAGGATTGAGTTTCCTAGCCCTATAGTTGGGTGGAACTGGGCGATTTGCTGTAGCTAATAACTGGTGAGCAAAATGGCACATAAGTCATTTCTGGACTGGAGAATTGAATTGCCAGCAAAATACCATCCAAGGTGCTCCTGTCCCTGGTATAGCCACTGGGAATGTTTGGGAAGGTGGCTGCTCCACCAGCCCCGGATCCTACAATGGGCACAGACAGCCCCCTGAGAAATGAACCTTTGTGGTTTGAAGACACTAAGAGTTGGAAGTTGCTACTGCAGCATAGCTTAACTTGCTCTGATTGATGCAAAGCCCTGCTGCGGGCCAAGTGTGATGCTGGGATGTAGTGGAACAACTCAGACGAGAGAACAGGTAACAAGCCAGGAAGCGGACCAGCAGCTCCATCATTACAAAGTGTGTCATTACAAATCATCTCAGTCTGGATGGTCAAGAAGTTCTCACTTAGGAGTGGCATTTAAGTTAGGACCCGAAGGATGAAGAGAACAATCTTGGTAAAAGTTGGGGGTAAGGAGGACAGGAGAATACTTCAGGTAGGGGCACAAGCCTGGGCCAAGTCCCACAGCAGAAGAAAGCATGGCACTCTTCAGGGCATGAAGCCATGAGCAGGGGGAGGTAAGCTGCACAGGCTGCAGAGGGAGGTGGGACCCCAGTGAGGCAGGAGCGTCTAGGTTAGGAGAGGAGTCGGGAATACTCCTGCTGTGGTAAAAGCCACTAAGGCGGTTCAGGCCAGGAGGCTGATGTGCTTTGCTTCAGGTTTTTAAAAGATCTCTCTGGCTGTCATGTGAGAATGGGCTGCAAGGGGTGGATGTGGGATGGAGGCTAAGTAGCTGTTCCAAGCCAGGCTCAGTGGCTCAGCCTGTAATCCCGTGCTTTGGGAGGCTGAGGTGAGTGGATTGCCTGAGCCTGCAGGTTCGAGACCCGCCCCGGCAACTTGGTGAGCCCTCATCTCTACAATAAAAAAATTAGCTGGGTGTGGTGGTGCATGCCTGTAGTTCCAGCTACTTGGAAGGCTGAGGCGGGAGGATCGCCGGAGCCCAGCAGGTCAAGGCTGCGATGGCCAGGAGCGTGCCACTGCGCTCCAGTCTGGGTGACAGAATGAGACTCTGACTCAAAAAAAAAAAAAAAAAAAGCTGTTCCAGGGGTCCAAGCACAGTGGGGTCTACGTGGCCAGAGGCTAGAGAGGGTAACAGGAGATTTGGGGAGACTGCAGGAAGGGAACAAGAGAGCTGACGGCCAGACCAGGAGAGTCTTCCTGCCAAACCCCGGAGGAGCCAGAGGCAAGGTTTGAAGCTGGGATCCCCAGAGGTGCTGTGACACCAGGGGTATGGGTGCTTAACAGCCAGGCAGGAAGTAGGGGAGGGAATGGACAGGGACGACTGCTGGATTTCCCAGAATATCAGCCAGCATTCGAGACCTGCCTCCATGAGCTGGCAGGAGTCTAGAAATAGACAGTATTGTTAGAACAAGTCCAGACAAGCTCCCGTGGGTATCCTTGGCATTTGAAATCTGGTGGCCATCTCACTGAAAAAGAAAGGAGACTGCAAATCTGCACATGCAGAGAGGGAAGCCATTCTCACCCACGGAGGTTATAGAAACAATCCAGGCAGCCGAAGTAGATGAAGTTCATCTTCAGCGCTTTGCGCGTCTTTCTGTTCTGTTTCTCCACCCCGTCCCAGAGATTCCCTCCTCCCTTCCTGCTACCTAATCCTGTTCTCAGGAACGGGTTTCACAGGCTCATTCACACTTGGGATTCAGTGACTCATGACAGCTCAGACGTGCCCGTTCCTTTCTGGGCCTTTGTGTCACACAGTTGATCAAAACCTGAAGTCTTAGGCCATGGCAAGTCTTCAGGGGGACACCTAAGTTCTTTCATTCACACTGCTAGGATGGAGTGATATGCCTCTCTTTTAGAAACAGTGCAAACCCCTGAGTTCTCAGGCAAGGCCCCGGGAAAGGGCAGTGCATCTTGAAGCCTCCTCCAAAGCCTGGGTGATATCCCCAGGGCTCCCTGTCCTTGCAGCCTTTTGCCGGCAGCTACCAAGAAAAGCTCCTGCCAGTTACTTAATCCCAAACATACTCCAAATCTTGACTTTGTCACTGCTTAGTTTTACAACCACTTCTTCCTACGGTTTCAGTGAGAACTTCCCCATTATCGTCTTTCTCTGCTGTCCCGACAGCCCAGACAGCCACAGGAGCTACCCATTCCAGGGAATTGCTGTGCTAGAAAGCTAGAGACCCTTAGCCGGGCTCGGTAGCTCAGCCTGTAATCCCGTGCTTTGGGAGGCTGAGGTGAGTGGATTGCCTGAGCCCGCGGGTTCAAGACCCACCTGGGCAACTTGGCGCGACCTTATCTCTACAATAAGTCAAAAAAATTAGCCGGGCATGGTAACATGCACCTGTAGTTCCGGCTACTTGGACAGCTGAGGGGGAAGGATCGCCGGAGCCCAGCAGGTTGAGGCTGCAGTGGCTGGGAGTGTGACACTACACTCCAGTCTGGGCAACGGAGTGGGACTTGAACTCAAAAAAAAAAAAAAAAAAAAAAAAGCTAGAGGCCCAAGTCATTAGCTACAGGATGAGCTTTCATCCGCCAATAGAAACAAATCTACTTGGGAAATGTTAAAAATGATTCATCTCAATTTCAATTTTCAGTTATTGGATTAGCAGGACTTATCTTTCTGCCACCATACTTGCAAAGAGTTCTCTCTCAGAAAGGAAGTCGAGTCTGTCCCGTAACTGAGCAACCATTTTCCGTCATGACTTCGAATCCCCACTGCACACCTGCTCGTGTGCTCCTCCTCCCCTCCTCGTGGAGACCCATGCTCCGTGCTCCCTGTGATGTGCACAGTGAACAACTGCCACAGATCTGGTACTGGTCAGGTAAGCAGATAATAAAGCGCCGCAGGGTGACAGCTGCAGAGTTCTCCGCTGCGAGATAACATGAGATCCAAGGGTCTAGGTTCTGTGCTGAGCTCTCTCCAAAGCGAAGTCGTATTCACAGCCTACCAGGAAGCAGACCTCGTCCAAGAGCTTGACAGAACCCGCCCGGTCCCTCCATCCCTCCCCAGCCAGGGCGTTCTCCTGACAGCATCACGAGGTCCTCGCGGGGCACTGCCTTGACAAGGGATGCACCTGGGACTGCACTCAGCCGCAGACTCTCCCTCAGACTCCTGGTGACCTCCGTCGCCCTCTAAGTGCCAGAGCCCCTGAGGTCCAGCCGCAGCCACCCGCCCTTGCTGAGGGAGCCCCATCTACGCCCGCATCCCACCCACCCCCGGGCTGACCACACCCAAGCAGACCCATGTCCCCAGCCCACGGTTCTCCTCATCCACAGATGCACGTGACGCAAGGAGTCAGCTGCTCGACAGACAGGAAAACCGAGCCAGAAGGCGGGATGAGGAAAGCGATGCCATGGGCTGCACGCCTGCGGCAGCCCCACGAGGCTCCCGCGTGCGCCCCACAGCCGGCCACGGGGCTGCTGCTGCTCCTCATACAGATGAGGCCCGTGGCCTCAGAGGGCCAAGAGGCCACAGAACCCTGAGGGACAGAGCCCACTGGAGCGCAGCCTGGACAGGCTCTGCCCTGGTCCCAGCAGCCAGCGTTCCTTCCGGCCTCCCAGCGCAGCCCTTAGTCACCGCAGACTGCTGGAGGCAGACGCAAGGGCCCTAGGGGGAAGGGTGGGGCTGCATTTCAGAGGGAGAGTGGATGCCCGTCCCTTCCCCTCTCCCCAGCCCATCTCTGTCTCCGCCTCAGATCAGCAGGGGCAACGCCACCCTGCCGCCCAGTGACCGGGGGCAGCCCCTCAGCGAAGCCCTCTGCAGCTTCGATCGCTCTCCCTCTGGCCCACAAATGCCAAGCCCCTCCCTGGTGAATTTTTATGAGCAGCATGTTTTAGACTGTGGCTTTTTTAATGGACAGCTCCATTTCTTCTCTACATCTGCTCCAGAGAGCAGGGCGAGGCCAAATGGTCAGGGGTTTGAGGGATGTGGGTGTAGGGGAAAGCCTAGACCGGGGAGCCCTGCTTTGGAAAGAAGCAAAACTGCTAGCACAGGGTCACAGCCCAGCCCCTAGTTCCACCTCCCAAAATAGATCACCCAGCCTGCCGGGCTCCGTGGCTTAGCCTGTAATCCCAGCACTTTGGGAGGCTGAGGTGAGTGGATCGCCTGAGCCTGTGGGTTCGAGACCCACCTGGGCAACTTGGCGAGACCTCATCCCTCATCTCTACAATAAATCAAAAATTAGCCAGGCATGGTAGCGCGCACCTGTAGTTCCAGCTACTTGGAAGGCTGAGGCAGAAGGATCGCCGGAGCCCAGCAGGTCGAGGCTGCAGTGGCTGGGAGCGGCCACTGCACTCCAGTCTGGGTGACAGAGTGAGACTCCAACTCAAAAAAAAAAGATCACCAAGCCATTAAAATGCAATCTCTGGGGTGAGGGTCTAAGGACAATTTCCCTTCCTTGAATACATTTTCTCTAGGGTTTTCATTCTTCACACTGGCGAAGGAGAACTTTGGAAACGGGAACACAAATGAAGCAGCAGTGAGGTTTGTGTGGCCTCCAGGGTGGGAAGGCAGCCTTCTCTGCGGGTCCCTCAGAAGCCTTCGCCCCCACCAGGAAGGTTCCAGTGGGATGGGGTGCCTCAGGCACCCTCCTGTGCACAGGTCTGCGCTGGGGGAGGGATGTACACGTGGCCTCCTGGCACAACCCATGCAGGCAGCAAATCCAGCCTTGACGCTCAGGGCCGTTAAGTCTCAGAAAGTTCTCCAGGCAACTATGCACACAGAGACAAGGCCTCCTCAGCCCCGCAGTGTGCTGGGAAGTGCCCACTGACCAGAGGTCAGGCCCCTGCTCTCTCCTCCTGGGGTCGGTCCTGTCTTCCCTGCCCTTACCTTGAAGAGGCCCAAGCTCAGGAGGCCCTGAGGGACGTGTTGGGGCAGGCGAGGCCATGGGGATCCTCCCAAGTGACACCGTCCCATGAGCAGTTCAGGCTCTCACCAGGCAGGATCCTGTGCCCAGCGCTTTACATTATCTCACGGCCTCCTTTGTTGCCACAGTCTGGGCAGGGGGTGATTTCCTGCTTATAGACAAGGCCAGACAGATTGAGTAGAGTTAAATATCTTCCCAAATCACAAAACCCACGATGGGTAGCCGGAGCCTCAGCCAGGTGTGCCAGACAACAAAATCCACACCCTCATCCACACCCCTCACCTTCCCACCAACAGCTGCAAGGCTGTGTGACCTCAGAAAGCTTGCTTCCCCTCTCTGGACCTCGGTCTTCTCATCTGTAGAGTGACAGTCAACAGGTCCATTCTGAGCCCTGCTGTTGGCAAGAGCTGTGACAAGCACCTGCTGCCAGAAACGAGTACCTTGAAGGCCCAGTGGCTCATCCCCTCCTGAGTGGACACTTAGTGCCATAGTGCCTGAACGAGATGCAGGCCACCTAAGGAAGTACCTGGAGGAAGTGCCTCATACACCTTTGGCAGAGCCAGCCCAGCTCCCTGACTGCTGAGGCCCCCCTGGGACTCCTGGCCCCCAGCATTCCTGCACCCACCATATCCCAGCCTGAAGCCACCACCTCCAGGAACTTTGTTAGAAGAGTGGCCGGAGTCTAAAGGTTGCGACTGGGTACTCTCTCTCCAGATCACTTAATCATGGGAGACTGGGTCCTTCGATCAACAAAAAGTCATAGGTGCCAGGCTCGGTGGCTCAGCCTGTCATCCCGCACTTTGGGAGGCCGAGGTGAATGAATTGCCTGAGCCCGCGGGTTCAAGATCCGCCTGGGCAACTTGACGAGCCCTCATTTCTACAATAAATCAAAAAAAATCAGCCGGGTGTGGTAGTGCACGCCTGTAATTCCGGCTACTCGGAAGGCTGAGGCGGAGGGATTGCTGGAGCCCAGCAGGTCGAGGCTGCAGTGGCCGGAAGCGGCCACTGCACTCCAGTCTGGGCGACGGAGTGAGACTCCAACTCAAAAAAAAAAGTCACAGTTGATGGCGGTTGGCACCCATTCACACTTAAGTGTAAACTCCTTTCATCTGTCCTAGTAGCTGAGATATTACACATCAGAGTGCCTGCCACAATGGCTGGCCCAAAGTAAGTCTCAACACGTAAAGTGATGGATGGATGGATGGATGGATGGATGGATGATGAAACGGTTGTAGGAATGGTGACTAGGAGGCTCAAGGATGAGGAGGTGCTATTTGTGAACTGGGGGTGCCCTGCTGAAGTTGGGCTGAGGATGTAGACGCAGGAAGGGTGCTTGCAGCCAGAGGCTCTCTGGGGCCTTGGGACACAGGAAGGGGTGAGGAGGCACATGCAGAGAACGGCATGATGAGTCTGGAACACAGACCCCAACCTGCTGGCAGCAGCGACAGACACGCGCACTTGCTGCGTGCCTGGCCAGCTCACACTGAGAAGTGACTCGACCCAAGGCTGCCTCATGTGTCTTAGCAGAGCCACGAAGGGCTTGGCCTGATCTCCGTGACTAATCTCCGTGGCAGACCCCTGGCTTGGAACACCCAGGACATGCATCCACATGCCCCTTCTCCGTGGACATAGCCACATAAAATGCAGATGCAATACTGGGGACATACACTAAAAATAATTCACTTTGGTACCTGAAATTCAATGTAACTGGGCATCTTATAGTTTTCCTTGCGAAATCTGACAACCTACCAAGCCCGGGGATCTCCAGGTAGGCGATCTTGATGGCTCACAGCCCCCAACACAATCCAGGCCCCCAGCTGCAGGCCTTGCTGAGAAGGGAGGGCAGAGCGGCAGGCCCAGGAAACGGCTCCCAGACAGACTCCCTCTCGAGGTACTGAAGGCTCCCCCAGCCAGGACAGCTGGGGGACACCCCCAGCCCCGGAGGATGGAGAAAGGTGCTCCCCAGGCCCTGTTCTCCCCAAGGCTACCTGCCACGTGGTGCTCACCATCATGCCCTTCTGAGGAACCGCGTGCAGCCTGCACTCCCTCAGCTGAGAACAGCCAAGCGCCTGCTGGGGGCCGAACGACAGTGATGGATCAGCCATGGCCACTGGCCCAAACCTGCCTTCTCCTCTAAGGCTTCTCGAGGCCTCAGGCCTCCCTGGTCCCTCCATCCATCTTCACAACCAACTATACGTCCCCTCGGTCCCCTTGTAGTCTCCTGTTGTCCGTGTAGATGAGGGCCCCCAAGAGAAATCATAAGACCCAGCAGACCGAATGCAGATGCCGCAACCCAGCAGGATGCACGGACATAAAGACCATCGAAAACCTCAGGTGAGAAACGTCGTGGCTCCAAGCCTCAGTCTCCTTGTCGGAAAGAGGGCGCCCTGTCACAGAGGCTGATGAGAGCATTAAATAACTCAATGCCAAGCGCTGTGCCAATCGAAACCATAGGAATCCCTTGGTCCGTGTCCGTTTCTCTTCTTTTTTGTCTTAATTTTTAAGCTACTTTTGTGGTGAAATATACATGACATAAAATTCACCACCTTTTTTTTTTTTTTGAGTTGGAGTCTCACTCCGTCGCCCAGACTGGAGTGAAGTGGCCGCTCCCAGACACCGCAGCCTCGCCTGCCGGACTCCGGCGATCCTTCCGCCTCAGCCTTCCGAGTAGCTGGAACTACAGGCGCATGTTACCACGCCCTGCTAATTTTTTGATTTATTGTAGAGATGAGGGCTCGCCAAGTTGCCCAGGGCGGGTCTCGAACCCACAGGCTCAGGCAATCCACTCATCTCGGCCTCCCAAGGCATGGGATTACAGACTGAGCCACCGAGCCTGGCAAAATTCACCACCTTAACTATGTTTAAGTGTACAGCTCAGTGGTGGTAAGTACATTCACGCTGTTGCCACCATCCGTCTCTAGAACTCTGAATCCTGTTCCCATTAAACTAACTCCTGGCTGGGCTCAGTGGCTCAGCCTGTAATCCCAGCACTTTGGGAGGCCGAGGTGAGTGGATTGCCTGAGCCCGCGGGTTCGAGACCCGCCAGGGCAGGTTGACGAGACCTCATCTCTACAATAAATCAAAAATTAGCTGGGTGTGGTAGTGCACGCCTATAATTCCTGCTACTTGGAAGGCTGAGGCGGGAGGATCGCCGGAGCCCAGCAGGTTGAGGCTGCGGTGCCTGGGAGCATGCCACTGCACTCCAACCTGGGCAACGGAGTGAGACTCCAACTCAAACAAAACAAAACAAACAGCAACTCCCTACCCTCCCCCAGCCCCCGACTCCCACCCTTCTGCTTTTCATCTCTGTGAATCTGACTACTCCAGGTGCCTTGTGTGAGTGAAATCACACAGTATTTGTCTTTTTGTGACTGACTTGTTTCACTTAGCATAATGACCTCAAGTTTCCTCCATGTGGTTGATGTAACAGAATTTCCTTCCTTTTTAAAGCTGAAAATTTCCCATTATATAGACAGACCATATTTTAGTCCATGGACACTTGGGTTGCTTCCACTTTTTGGCTGTGAATTGCTGGGCCATACGGTAACTAGTTTTGGTTTTTGGGGGTCCTGCTTTTCACAGCAGCTATACCCGTTTACACCTCTACCATTAATGCTAGGGGTTCCAATTTCTCCCCATCCTGGACGGTGCTTGTCATTCTGTTTTTTTAACAGCAGCCATTCCAATGGGCCTGAGGTGGTCTCCTTTGCCTTTGGACCCACACACCTGCAGAACGCTGGCATTCAGTGACGTCGGTCCTGTTAACCAGATTCCGCTCTGAGCTTTTTCTCCTGGTCTTTTGGCTCCTTGGAAGGCAAACAGGCTGTTCTGCTCCCTGTGGGGGACCACTGACCTTGCAGCTCCTGGGGATTGTTAAAAGCCAGCGCTTCTTTCTGGGCAGGCTCGGGGATGGGCGCCCCTGGGGGCGTGGGGGAGAAGGGCCACAGACATGGCAACAGCTCTCACCACCAGGTAGTTATGGTCCTTGTGGCTTTCTCTGCTGGTGCACCCTAGCTGGCATGCCTGTCAGCTCCAACAGGACCAAGGACAAACACAAGCCCCGTGACGGTGGAGTCTGGGGTCCTTTGGGCTACTGTCTCCTTTCCAGCTCTAGGCATTTGCTAGTGAGAGGCCTTCCCTCTTCCCCCGGAACCCAGCTCTCTGCCTCACCTGAAGGCTGGGTGGGTGGCAGGTCCACGAAGACTCTGTCTCCCAAAGTCCCCACACACTCACCAGGTGCCCAGAGCCAACCTCTCACGGACTCAGCAGCATACACACAAGGCACAACTAGGAAGACACCAAGCAGGTCATGGAAATAGTAAGCTCTGGCCGGGCTCGGTGGCTCAGCCTGTAATCCCGTGCCTTGGGAGGCCGAGGTGAGTGAATTGCCTGAGCCCGCGGGTTCAAGACCCGCTTGGGCAACTTGGCGAGACCTCATCTCTACAATAAATCAAAAATAAATCAGCCGGGCGTGGTAGCGCACACCTGTAGTTCCAGCTACTCGGAAGGCTGAACAGAAGGATCGCCGGAGCCCAGCAGGTCGGGGCTGCGGCGGCCGGGAGCGGCCACTGCACTCCGGTCTGGGCGACTGAGTGAGACTCAAACTCAAAATAAATAAATAAAAAGGAAATAGTAAGCACTGATGGAAGGAAGGACTAGAATGATCTAGAGCAAGACTGGGCAGGGCAGGCCCATGTAGGCTTGCTGTTCCTCTCATCAAGGGGAATGCTTTAACATGACTTTGGAGTCGCGGAGACCTGGATTCAAATAGCAGCTCCATCAATGCATGCTGTGTGACCCCAGCAAATCTCTTCACCTCTCTGAGCTTCATCTGTCAAACGAGGCTAATAACACCTGAGTCACGGGGTTGCTGCGTGGCTTCGCAGGGTCCCACCAGCTGCACGGGGGGATCACACCCGCCTGACTGCCACTATGTGGTGCAGAGACCTCTTCCTTCCACCCCCGCTCCCCGGCTCCTACTCCTGAAATCCCACACGCATTTAGACCATGGGCTGGAGGAAAACCCCGTGAGACCGAAGGATAACAACCTTCCTTTTTGGACACGAGCTGGCTTGTCCTTAAGGGAAAAAACAACCCCCCTGCTGCACCACCTCCACTCCATCCTCTCTTTGTGTTTGGGCTCCTGAGGAAACAACAGGTCCCACAGTGGTTTCCTTTCAGGATCCCCCCGCCCTCCAGAAATTCCCCCATGGCTGCCAAGCTCAGTGATAAGAAAAACGAGCAACTTCCAGAAAGGCGCCAGCACATTTCAGACGCCGCTCCTGCACCCCCCTCCCCACAGCCAAGGGTCGTCTGGGCCCACCCTCCCAGAAGGCGCCAAGGACTGAGTGAGACACGGGCAGATGAGCCTTGCGAGCGCTCAGAGGGTCGTCTCCTCCCTGCTTGTCCCCCTGCCATTCCCCCCCATCCTGGGCGTGAAGGCTACAGCCTAGGTGGGGCAGAAAAGGCCAGACAGGTGTGTCCACCCACTCTACACTTGAGGCTTGGAGAGGGAGACCCTGGCATTCGACGTACGTTCCTTTAACCGTTCTTTATTGGCCACTCACCAGATGCCAGGCCTGCTGCTGGGCTCCAGGGTACAGCAGGAAGCAAACCAGACCCTCATGGGGTGCAGGGAGGTGCCCAGAGGAGCACGTGGCTGTCTCTGCCCGTCCTCCTCCTCCCTCACCCACCCCCACGGCGCTAGCGATTCAACCGCGGGGCCTTGTACACGGTGGGAAACTGACCAGAAGGGCAAAGTCCTAAGGGAGGGCCCATCCCACGACGGGCAAACAGGGTGTGTGGGTGCAGAGTGCGGTCACCACCATGGACATGAGGCGGGGAGGCTGGCTGGGGCAGGGGGAGGGGCGGCCCCAAACAGCAAACTCACACTTTCCACCTTCCATTCCAGGAAAGGGTGCTGGGAGGCTGCGGGGGCAGGGAGGCCTGCCCAGACCTGTGACTAAAGCCTGAGGCAGGGCCACCCTGCCTCGGGCCCCACCCCCTCCCAGCCACTGAGCCACCCCTGTGGGCATCATCGAGCCTGGGCGCTGCTCCCTCAACGCCTTCGGGGACTTCCCTGCCTCCTGGTAAAGGCCAGGCTCCTGGGCTAGCCACGGCCCAGCTCCACCTCTTCTCCTGCTACCCTCGACAGCGCTGCAAGTGCTACTGCCAGGCTCGTCATCCTCCCAGCCTACCCTCCGCCTGCTCTCCCGCCTCCCTTGGTCCTGCTCTCTGGTCCTCTTGACAGCCTCTCCCTGTTCCAACGTGGCCAAGTAGCAGATCCTCCCAAAGGCTTCCCAGCCGCCCCCCCCACACCTCCCTGGGAGGTGAGGTCCCACTCATCCAGCCCTGCTCCCTCCTGAGAGGCTGGAGACTGCATCTCCTACCTGCATTCCTGTGCCTGGTGTAGAGCGGGAAAGGAATGAAGGTTTCATGGAGCACCTACTGTGTGCTGGCCACTTCTAAGAGGGTCATCTCAAAGAATATTCACGACAAACCCACGACATGGTATTGTCTCGTTTTACATGTGAAGTAGCTGAGCCTTCAGGAGAAGAAAGGAGTTCAAAGAACTTCAGAGCAAAGAGTTGTCTGAGCGGAGTAAAGTAGGCAGCCAGATGTCTCCCGGGAGAGACAGAGCTTCAACTGGGTTTGAAAAACAAAGAGAGCCGGGCTCGGTGGCTCAGCCTGTAATCCCGCACTTTGGGAGGCCGAGGTGAGTGGATTGCCTGAGTCTGCGGGTTCGAGACCCGCCTGAGCAACTTGGCGAGACCTCATCTCTACAATAAGTCAAAACCTAGCCGGGCATGGTAGCGGGCACCTGTAATTCCAGCTACTCAGAAGGCTGAGGCGGAAGGATCGCCGGAGCCCAGCAGGTCGAGGCTGCGGTGGCCGGGAGCAGCCACCGCACTCCAGTCTGAGCAACGGAGTGAGACTCCCACTCAAAAACAAACAAACAAACAAAAAACAAAACAAGAAAAGAAAAATAAAGAGGATTCTGGCTGGGTGTGGTGGCTCACGCCTGTAATCCCAGCACTTTGGGAGGCCAAGGTGGGAGGATTGTTTGAGCCCAAGAGTTCGAGATCAGCCTGGGCAACATAGCAAGACCTTGTCTCTGCTACTAAAAAAATAAATGAATAGCTTAGCCAAGCATGGTGGTGCACATCTGTAGTCCCAGCCACTTGGGGGCTGAGGCAGGGGGACCACCTGAGCTGAGGAGATTGAGGCTGCAGTGGGCTGTGATCTTGCCACTGCGCTCCAGCCTGACTGGCGTGAGACCCCTGACTCAGCAGCAAGAATAACAAAAGAAGAGGGTTCTGACAAACACAAAAGAGCGAGGGAGAGGAGAGGGTACTGAGATACACAAAGGCCAGAGTCAGGGAAGCCTGAGAAGGGCGAGGCTGAATAGGACCGCTGAACAGGGAATCGGGGATATATTTAGAAAAATCCGTCAGGAGCAGAAAGCCTGGAATGACAGGAAGAACACCTGGCCTGCCAGGAAACAGGACGCTTCTGGGCAGGGTGAGTGTGTTTCGGGGGGAAACATGTGGACAACATGTGAAAAGCCCCTCCAAGGAGGCCCCTCATGTTGGCACGAGGGACCCTGCGCCCTCAGGATCCGAAGATAATTCAGCAAGGCAGACCACCGCCATCACTGGTCAGTGACGCACTTCTGCTTCTCCTTCCGGAGTCCCCCCCAGGGCTGAGTCCTTTACCCAGCGTCCCCCAGCCCTCATCTGGTCTCTCTGCGGCCGGGGTCCGTGATCCTCTGTGAAGTAAATGTGTGTGTGCACACACGTGTGCATCCATGTACATGTGCACACATGCAGGTGGCGCCTGTGTTTCTCTGAGACCCACCTGAGCTCTGCACACAGCTCGGGCCCCCGAGAAGCTCAGCTCCCTGACCAGCTGCAGATGGACCGGGGCTCCACCCGTCAGCACTCGGAGAACAACGCGGAAGCAGGCAGGAAATGAGGACCCCAACCAGCCTCGGGTCTGATGAAGAAGAGCACCTGCTCACATTTGCTGCCAAACCTGCCGGACGGGAAGAGAAGGAACAGAGGAAGGCCCAGATGCTGACAGTCTGGGGGACTCGCCCGACCCCTGCTCACGGCAGAGGGGTCAGAGGGGAGATCTGGTACGTGCTGTGGCCTCCCGGGCTCCCAGATCAGTCTCGGGGACTCCAGTGTACCCCCGTCTGTAAGGAAGCCAAGGCAGAAAGCTCACCCTTGCCTCTGCACCTCCAGGCTCTGCCAGGCGCCAGCTCTGCCCCTCGCTGACACCTCTGCCCTCTCACCCTTAGACCGACTCATGCTGAACAAGCTGCTGGTTAGTCTTTGAGGAAAGAGGGTCTGGGGGCTTGTGGAAGAGGTGGAGCTGCCTGGAGAAGCCCCACTGTGTTGGAAGGGCTGGGGGCAGGGACCCTGCGGGGGGGCCCCCTTCCTGTTTGGCAGCAGCCGGCCTAGCCGCAGCCCCAGCTCACAGCCTGGATCTTGTCTCACAGTGAGTGAAGATTCTGCCAAGCCACCGGTCAGACAGATTTCCCCCCAGGTCCCACATTAATTGGTTTTTGGATTCTGCAACCCAGGCGCAAGCTCCAAGCTCACGGCTGAGCTGGAGCGCCTGGGTGTCCCGCAGGGGCTGAGTTGTGGAGGCCGTGACCCCGAGGCCTGGCTGTCAGACACCTGGGCTGCACCTGCCTGTGCAGTGAGCCTGGGAAAGCAGCTCTGAGGACTCCGTGCCCGGGCTGGCGAGCCAACGGGCTCGGGGAGGCCTGGGACAGGCGCTCAGCCAGCCGGGCGGCTGCTAATGAGCGGATGTGTTCCGGGCTGTCTGCCCAAGGGGCGGCTGCACCTGGGCCGGAGAGCCCGAGGCTGCCAGGGCTCTTCAGCCTCTGTTGCCTTCAGGGACGCCCCGACAGCTTGGTCCACCAGCCCCTCGTCCTGTCAGAGGAGGGCAGAGCTGGATGCTGCTGCTGCCTCCCCATTTCCCTCTCTCTAGTCTTCTTCCTTGAGGGACTCGATCGGGGGTTTTAGTTCCAGATTCCTACACCATGCTTGGAACACAATAGGTGCTCAATAAATGCTGCTTTCCCTCAATGAGTGGTGACATGTTCTGTACAGATGGTTCAAAGCTGGACTCAGGAGTCTGACTGCCTGTGAAGCGCAGCATGGTGACTGCCAGCCATCTGAGACTCAGGGTCCTCATGTGCAGACATGTGGGCAATAATAGAGCCCACTTCTGGCCTGAAACAGTGCCTGGTTTCGGTTATGCCACTGACGTGCCTGTGGTATTATTTTATTAAGTGTTCCATGTTATTCCTTTAAAGGAATCCAGTTTTGTCCAAATAAGAGATTGGGGGAAAATAAAAGCTAGAATCCAGTCTTAGAGGGTGGGGACATGGCATCTGGGTCTCCAACCTGACCCTGCCACCCACCGTCTCTTGCCATCTAGAGACGGCCCCCTTCATGGAATGCCACAGGAAGTACCCCAGTGGCACCATACGGGGGGGTTGTTAGCACCGACCCAAGAAGTAAGTGGCTTTCCCCACCAAAATGGCAATAAAAGCACACTCATCTCCAAAGCTGCATACAAAACGCTAATCTTGACAGGGGTTAGACCACGGTTTCTGGAAGGTCTCTTTCTAATCCAAGAGAGAAAGGGATCAGATCAGATGCCGAAGCACTGCCAGGGTTAGCGGGGAGGCTGGCAGCCAGCGTTCCCAGACTCTGTTGACGGGAACTGGTGGGTACAGATCAGAGACAGCCAGGCTGCTCCAACAGCAAACCCTTCACAGCGCCAGCCAGTGCCTCCCAACCGGCCCTCAGCCGGGTGCAGAGCAGCCCTGAAATGTGGGTTCTAGCATCACCCCATTTTGAAGTCAAAACAACCAGGTCACAATGACCAAGCTGTCTGCCTAAGACACCACAGCCAGTCAGCGGCAGAGAAGGGATTCAGACCAGGCCTGAAACCGCAACTCTGCATTGCAAATGGAGACTCCTCCCAGCACGGGGTTCCAGGGAGCGGCCCTGACAGGGGACACGGGGCAGGACAAGAAACCTGGGGCCACCCAGTGGCATGCCAGGGCGCCAGAAGAAGGGACTATATCGGTGCCCTCAGTGACAGCCCCACTCAGGGTATCGGCTTTCAGTGAAGCCAATACCTGCTGTATGCTTAGAAGTCAGACCTCAGGTGACCACTCGGGTGTATCTACCGCTCCTGTTCTCGCCAGTACACCTCTGGTCCTCATGCTCAGGTGGACCGACGAAGGAGAGAAAAGAACTATCCAGGTTTCTATACCAAAAGATAAGGAGACCGCAGCGTTGACTGCCTGTGGGAAGTATGCACAACCAGCTGGGCGGAGCGGTGCTGTTCACGACTGAAACTTGTTCAATGCTGGCCCAGGCCACCAAAAAAGGAGAAAAACCAGCAGCTCAGGAATCTAGGTAAAACTAACCCAACACCTCCCCGCCGGTCAGGACTTCACCCAGCCTGCACAGCGACCTCGAGTGCCGGGTGTGAAGTTCCCTCCTGCATTCAAACTCCCTCTCCCTGGTCCTGCCCAAATGATCTTACCTCTCTATTTACTCAGGGTCAACACTTCTTTGTAATGGTTAGAAATGGGTGATTTCGTGCCATGATCTGAATGTTTGCGTCTCCCTCAAATCCGGATGTTGAAATCCTGGCCCCCAAGGTGATGATGTTAGGAGATGGGACCTTGGGAGGTGATCAGGTCATGAGGGCTACATACGTGGGACAGGTACCCTTGTAAAAGAGACCCCGGCCGGGCGCAGTGGCCCAGGTCTGTCATCCCAGCCCTTTGGGAGGCCGAGGTGAGCGGATTGCCTGAGCCTGTGGGTTCAAGACCAGCCCAGGCAACTTGGCGAGATCTTGTCTCCACAGTAAATCAAAAACTAGCCGGGCTTGGTGGCACACGCCTGGAGTTCCAGCTACTTGGAAGGCTGAGGCGGAAGGATCGCCGGAGCCCAGCAGGTCGAGGCCGTGACGGCTGAGAGCATGCCACTGCACTCCAGTCTGGGAGATGGAGTAAGATTCCAAGTAAAAAAAATAAAAAATAAAAATAAAAGAGACCCCCACGAGCTCCTTCACCCCTTGTCATGAATGCTCATGAATGGGACGAGTGTCCTTAAAAAAGAGACCCCAAGAGATCCCTCGCCCCCCCGTCAAGGGAGGGCACAATGGGAAGGGGTTGTCTGTGACCCAGAAAGCTGCCCTCACCAGACACCAAATCTGCTGGCACCGGGATCTTGGACTTCCAGCTCCAGAACTGTGAAAAATAAATGTTTGTGGCTGTTTATGGTGTTCTGCTATGGCAGCCTGAACAGACCAAGCCATTTCAAAAATAATTACTGGAAAACAATTTCTAACCAGTTGTTGGACAGGAAGCCTTCAGGCTTTTTTCCTGGATGTACATCTAGGAGGAGCACTGGCGTGGGTGGACACACTTCTGTCCCCTGCCTGCCCTGCTACGGAGATGGGTGGCGGGGTGTGGGATGCCTGGACCTGAATCTTGGTCTCCTTCCCTGTCATAGGGGCAGATCTGCCCGTCTGCAGGGGCACGTCTAAATAAACGACAGCACTTCCTAGTATCATCGTTGCCATTATTATTATTATTATTATTTATTATTATTATTTGGGGTTTTTTTGAGTTGGAGTCTCACTCTGTCGCCCAGACTGGAGTGCGGTGGCTGCTCCCGGCCACCGCAGCCTCGACCCGCTGGGCTCCGGCGATCCTTCCGCCTCAGCCTTCCAAGTAGCTGGAACTACAGGCACGCGCTACCATGCCCGGCTAATTTTTGATTTATTGTAGAGGTGAGGTCTCACCAAGTTGCCCAGGCGGGTCACGAACCCGCGGGCTCAGGCAATCCACTCAGCTCGACCTCCCAAAGTGCGGAATTACAGGCTGAGCCACCGAGCCCCGCCCATTTTCTTTCTTTCTTTTTTTTTTTTTTTTGAGTTGGAATCTCACTCTGTCACCCAGACTGAAGTGCAGTGGCCGCTCCCGGCCACCGCAGCCTCGACCTGCTGGGCTCTGGCGATCCCTCCGCCTCAGCCTTCCAAGTAGCTGGAACTACAGGCGCGCGCTACCACGCCTGGCTCATTTTGATTTATTGTAGAGATGAGGTCTCGCCAAGTTGCCCAGGCGGGTCTCGAACTCGCGGGCTCAGGCAATCCACTCACCTCGGCCTCCCAAATTGCTGGGATTACAGGCTGAGCCACCGAGCCCAGGCCTGACATCATTATTATCTTATTTAACCCTGAACACAATTTTGCGTTCCCCTTCAGAGCCCTTTCAGACCAAAGGGAGAAAACTGGGTCCTCTATTTACTTCCAAGTGTGTTCTTGTTTTTTATTAATTAAAATACAAAATCCCAGGTGTTCTTTATGCCTGTGCTCCCACCATCCCAGCACCCCACCCAACCATACCATTTCTGAAGTTTCCTTTGGCTGAGGCATCTTTTGCTGTGGCACCCATGGGCGTAACCACGCCCATTCCTACTGAGTTTTTAAATCAGCCACTTATAAACCATAAGGCAGAACGTCTTTCTTCAACCCCCCTGCTCTGTAAGAGCACGCAGAGTTCAAGAAATTACCCGACTTCACGGGGGAAATCTGGTAATGCCGCATTTGCAACAGGAATTCATTACCTGAACAGCAATTCACCACTCCCAACCCCCCTAGATAAAGCTGGGACCTTTATGACTGTTGGAGGCAATTTACAAAGAACCTCCGTGACAGTAAATAATGTTTACGTTCTAACCAGAGGAAAGCCTGAGACCAGCAGGAACTCTGTGGAGTTTCATTTTCTCTTCTAGGGAAGAAGCTGCCGCAGGAGGAAGGAACTACTTGAGGGGGTTGAATCCTGTAACACACCTCCAGCCTCAGAGATTATTTTCAGTTTCGATTCAGCAGGTGAGAAAGCAGCCCCGGTCTCAGAAGTCAGCCACGTCCCCTCCTCACAGACAATCTCCAGAGCGTGGCACCAGACACGTGCTAGAAGTTTATGCCTTGGCTTAGTGGTCCCAACTTGGGACTTCATCCTGGGCGCGAGTTCCAGAAGAATTCCAGCTCTGATGAAAGCAGGTGAGCCTAGAACAGGCCCAGGCAGCAGGGGGCAGTCAATGGGGTACAGAACATAGACGCCAAGGCGAACCCGGCTTTCCAGGGTTGTCAGCTGAAGTGTCAAGACTTGCCTGCACACTGGAACCCCCCAGGAGCTTTGGAAAAATGGATGAACCTGCCTGTGTTTGGCCACAGTGCTTGTTACACTTGGAGCCGTGTCTGGAGACTCCTGGTTCACCGCGGCCCCCTTAATTTATAAAGCAGAACCAGCCCAAGTTGGGGAAGTGAACTGGGTGCCAGTCACCTGGTTATTTATTTCAGCTATATAATTTGAGGTCCCCTTGGTGTCGGATCACATCCTCCAAGTGTTATGGATAATAAAGCGACGAGGTCTCGCCAAGTTGCCCATGCTGGTCTCGAACCTGCGGGCTCAGGCAATCCACTCGCCTCGGCCTCCCAAAGTGCTGGGATGACAGGCTGAGCCACCGAGCCCGGCCTGGAGCTGCTACTTGTCAAGGTGGAACTCCAGGGCCTGGCTCTGAGTGGCATGCAGAGCTTTGAGTGGCATGCAGCTATACAATTTGAGGTCCCCTTTAGTTGTGACCCTCTTCCCTGCCAGGCATTCTTGTCCCTAGCAGCAGAACAAGGGGTGTGTGTGTGTGTGTGTGTGTGTGTGTGTGTGTGTGTGTGTGTGTGTGTGAGAGAGAGAGAGAGAGAGAGAAGAGAAAGAGAAAGAGAGAGAGAGAGAGAAAGAGAGAGAGATACCATTATTCCTATTTTTCAGATGAGAAAACCTAGATTCAGAGAGGCTGAGTCATTTAGTCAAGGGCATACAGCTGGTTAAATGGCACAGAGCAGGGTCTGAATCTGGGTGGTCCCTTCTTTGGCTCAGGCTTGAAAGTACCTGGGTACCCCCTCAGCACAGGTCTCCTTGGGAGTTGTCACAGCTTACGGCATGACCTCTCCCCTGTTCACCCCGCTAGCCTGACTGTTACCTCCAGCTTAATTCTAATGCTGCCGCCTTCTGGTTTTTAGCCGGCTTTTCATGGTATTCAGTCCCATGGCCTCTGGTCCTTTCTTTGGCCCTTCCAGCATTATTGTTTCATGTCTGTACACCTCGACTGCACAACAGAGTACGCAGGCCTTGGGGCCTGGGACCACAGGGCACTGTTTTCCCGCCGGGCCTGGCCCACGCAGGCACTAGCAGGAGGTCTGGCTATAGCAGCTGAGTGATGAGTGTATGGCTTGGAGCCTGCACGTGGGCCCGGACTCTTTTAGGTTTATCTCCCCGTAAAGGCATCTGTGCAAACACACAGGTCGATAAACTGAGGCAGCAACGGGTCTCGTCTGGGAGACTGGGAACAGAAAGAAGCTGGGGTGGCTGCTGGCACCCAGCGAGCAGTGAGATGAGGCCACGGAGACCGGCGAGGCCAGTCAACCAGGGCCTTGAAGGATGTGGTAAGGTGTCTGGGTTTCATAATGAGAAACGAGAAGCCAGCTCTGATGCAGGGAGTGCCATGCTCCTGGGGTCCCTGTGCCTCCAGGTTGTGCTGGCTCCTGCCCTGCTAGAGAGCCCCTTAAAGGCAGGAGCTGCTACTTTTTTTTTTTTTTTTTTTTTTTTGAGGTGGAGTCTTACTCTGTTGCCCAGACCGGAGTGAAGTGGTACACTCCTGGCCACCGCAACCTCGACCTGCTGGGCTCCGGTGATCCTTCCACCTCAGCCTTCCAAGTAGGTGGAACTACAGGCACGCACTACCACGCCCAGCTAATTTTTGATTTACTGTGGAGACGAGGTCTTGCCAGGTTGCCCATGCTAGTCTCGAACCCGCGGGCTCAGGCAATCCACTCGCCTCGGCCTCCCAAAGTGCTGGGATGACAGGCTGGGCCACCAAGCCCGGCCTGGAGCTGCTACTTGCCAAGGTGGAACTCCAGGGTCTGGCTCTGAGTGGCATGCAGAGCCATTTCATTTCTTTTTATTTATTTTGCTACTTTGCACCAGACAAGGAAAGGAGGAAAGGCAACCCCAAGTGAATGCAGGACTCAAGTGTTACAGATGTCTGTTGCTGATCTGGTAAGCACATCACCCATCCACATCCCACATCCCTCAGAATTTATAACAAATCCAGGTGAAGACAGGACTGAGAGTTACTTCTATACAAGAAAAAAATCTTTTGCTGAGTAAATTAATAGAGCAAATGACACTGGGGAAGGAAGTTTAAATTGCACATGCAAACTGCTTAAAATATTTTAGTAGCGCCAGTTTAAATATAAACAATTACTACCTGAATTGCCTACTATTAATTCAACAATATCCCATAATTCAGGAGGCTTCCCACTCAGCTCCACAAGAAAAGTTAGTTTGGATTAATATTTAATTACATTTGAATGCCTCAAATTAAATTTTCCCAATGCTCACCTTATTATCCATAACACTTGGAGGATGTGATCCGACTCCAAATAAACCACTGACTCCACATGTGGACACTCACTCACACACATGTCAAAACCAGTCCTAATTTAGTTGACTTTTAATCTTATACAGCCATATACTATGGCTACCTTTGATTTCAGCCTCTTTGTCTTGTTAATTTTAATTATTCTCCTCTGTATAATTCTCCAGATCAAATGAGCTCTACCAGCTGCTGTCAGTAGAGGCGGATTCACACTCCAACTCAGGATGACACTGACTCAGTTTTTGCAAAGACAACACAGAAGAGAGAAAAAAACAGAAATCGACCTCTAAAAACACTAGGCTTGGCCGGCCGTGGTGGCTCAGCCTGTAATCCTCATACTTTAGGAGGCTGAGGCAAGAGGACTGCCTGAGTCCAGGGGTTTGAAACCAGCCTGGGTAACTTGGTGAGATCTCATCTTTACAATAAATCACAAAAATTAGCCGGGCGTGGTAGCGCACGCCTGTAGTTCCAGCTACTTGGAAGGCTGAGGCGGAAGGATCACCTGAGCCCAGCAGGTCGAGGCTGGGGTGGCTGCAAGTGTGTCACTGCACTCCAGCCTGGGTGACGGAGTGAGACTCTGACTCAAAAAAACAAAAAACACTAGGCTTTATGTATCATTAGAATACATCCATCCCCACTAATCCATGGGAAATGTGTTTTAAGACCCCCAACGGATGCCTGAAACCATGGATTAACCCTACATAAACTATACTTTTTCCTATACATACAATATCTATGATGAAGTTTGACTTATTAATTAGGCATAGTACCCTTGAGCTTTGGGGCCATTATTAAGTCAAACAAGGATGACCTGGCCACAATCACTGCAATCCCACGACAGCCGATGTGATCACCTGACTAAGGGCAGGAGATGCTGGACAAAGAGGGGGTTCACGTCCAGAGCAGGGGGCAGCGAGATTTCAACATGCTACTCGGAATAGTGTGCAATTTAAAATTATTAGTTGTTTCTGGAATTTTCCATTTAATATTTTCAGACCTCAGTGTACCCCAGGCAACTGAAATCGGAAAGTGAAACCTTGAATAAGGGGAAACTACTGTATTTGTTGTTTCAATCCGGCCATTCTACTTTTGAGAATCTACCTTAAAAAAATAATCTGGGTCGGGCTCGGTGGCTCAGCCAGTAATCCCAGCAATTTGGGAGGCCGAGACATGTGGATTGCTTGAGCCCATGGGTTTGAGACCATCCCTGGCAACTTGATACGACCTCATCTCTACAATAGATCGAAAATTAGCCGGGCATGGTAGTTCCAGGTACTTCGAAGGCTGAGGCCGAAGGATCGCTGGAGCCCAGCAGGTCGACGCTGGGGTGGCTGTGAGTATGCCACTGCACTCCAGCCTGGGCGACAGAGTGAGACTGCAACTCTAATAATCATCATCATCATCATCGTCATCATCGTCCAAATGCAAAAGAAGCTGCATGTAAGACCAGTCTTGGCCTGGCACAGTGGCTCACACCTGTAATCCCAGCACTTTGGGAAGCTGAGGTGGGAGGCTTGCTTGAGCCCAGGAGTTCGAGACCAGCCTGGGCAACATAGTAAAACCTTGTTTCTACAAAAAAAAAAAAAAGAAAAATTAGCCGGGCACGGTGGCACACACCTATAGTTTCAGCTACTCAAGACACTGAGGCAGAAGGATCACTTGAGTCCAGGAGGTAAAGGCTGCAGGGAGCCAATGTCATGCTGATGTACTCCAGCCTGGGTGACAGAGTAAAACCTGTCTCAAAAAAATAAAATAGAAAGACCAGTCTCCACAACCCAGGAAAAAACAGAAATAACTCAAATACACAGCAAGGGAATGGGGAGTGATGTATCAAGCAACCTTTATCAGACGTAATATTGTGTGGACATTAAAAAGAGGCTCACGTGTTTCTATCTATGGTATTTCATCACATCCAAGACACCGCTGATTAGAAGGCATGCCACTATTTCACATACCTCAAAGGAAGAAAAAGAACACCCAGAATGGGTTCACTAATAAGAGACACTAAGTCAAGCTGGGGCCTCAGGGGTTCTTTCTTTAGTTCAAAGGGAATGATCCGTTGTCAGGCAGAAAGTCGGCAAGGAAATCCAGGTGTCTCGGCCACGGTGCTAGGCTCAGGGAGGGAACAAAGTCATCCCTAAGGACATGAACTCACACTGGCTTGAGTCTGAATTTGCACCATATGGTCTGAAAACACGGTGCAAGGGAATTTGATTTAAAGCCACCTCAAGTTGGCAGTGCCCCAGGTGACTGGCAGCAGCAAACACAGGTTCCCTCTGGAAGAGCTGAATTTCAACACAGGCTGACAGTGCCCGCAAGATACCAGCCACTGTATGGTGCAAGATCCAGAGACATTAAAATAGGAAAATAAGCGAGTCCTAGAATTAATGTTAAGCAAAAAAGAGTAAAATGGTATGTGGATAACAGCTTTGCAGAGTAGGCCAACTGGAAGGAAAATCACAGTAAAATGTTCACAGTGATGTTCTGTAGGTGGTAAGACTAGAACTGTTTCTTTCTTTAAACAACTCTGCACTTTCCAGATTTTTCTAAAGTGAGCATGTATTTAGAGACCATATAAGAAACAGGAGAATAAAAACAGGATGATGCAAATAGGGTAGGGACAACTTTAGGCAGGGTGGTCAGGGAGGGCATCCTGGAGGAGGTGATGCCTGAACTGAGAAGGGACCAGCACAGGAGAAGCCATAGGAAGAGCTCACTGCTGCGTCCATATCCAGGACAGGACCTGGGTCACAGGGCAGATGCTTAATACATATTTGTTAACATGAGTAAGGAATGAATGCATCCAGAAAATGCGGCTAAAACACAAGCCCAAGTCTCATGGGGTCCCAACCAGGGTTCGGCTCTTCAAGGGGGGCCATTTCCACCCGCCTGAGCCCATGAGCAGGGCCAGGAGACCAGCTGAGCCAACAGCAGGCTCTGTAGAAAGCCTGCAGCTATGAGTGAGCTATGGATTTAGCGGACAACCGTGGTCGTGTCCCGGGCCTCAGTTTCCCCATCTGTAAAACGAGGTCAGTGCTTTGCTACTTCAGCCGCTGAAGGGAGCTCCAGATGATGCAGTGCTTTGAAACACTGGCCCCGGGGCGAGCGTGAGGGGCTGTCCAGGAGGTCCTCACAGGAGCCCAGAGACACCTCTCGGCAACCCCAAGACCAGTCGGCTTGAGACCAGCTGCTTTGTCTCACGGAACTGACTGTGCTCTGTGGCCAGTCCAGGGAAAAGATGCCACAACGGTTCCAACCTTCCTGCCCACCTGCACGTTCCCAGATTCACTGACTATGTAGGGGCCTGGGCTGGAAACCGGATGCTGAGATGAGAGATGCAGCCCTGCCCTTGGGAAAGTGACAGCAGCTGCAAGAGCCAGATGAGCAAGCAGGATGACAATCCCCTGTGGTAGCCGAGGGAGGACGCCCAACCTGCTCCTGAGACGTAACAACAGCCACCCTGGGAAGGGATGATGTGGCATATTCTGAGCTTTCCACGTTGTGTCCTCTTGCCCTCACCGTTTGGCGAGGTTGGCTCCATGGCACCGCTGGGCCTGGAGGCTCGGTGACTTGCCAAGGTCAAGGAGCCGGGACATGCCCCTGGGACTGGGGTGGGCGGAGGCAGGGAAACAGGAAGAGGCCGTTGCCGACAGAGGTGAGAGCGAGTTCTTCTACTAGGGTCTGGGGACCTAGGGCTGGTGGTGGGCCCTGGGGCTGACACAAAGGGCCAGGCGGCCTGTGGCTTCCCCACGGAGAAGCTGATGTGAGCAGATGTGCAAACGGGTCTGAAAGGGAAAGCTTCTCTGGGGTCCCGCCCAGGTCAACCCCCAACACCAGCTCCCAGGGGCCATGCGCAGGAAAGGGATCCCATCTCCCGTGACGGCCAGGGGGCCCAGCAGGAATCTTGGCTCCTGCCAGGCTCCAGCCGCTCAGATTGGGAGTACACCCAGCCATCACCAGGGTGACCTGGGAACCGTGTGACCACCGTCAGCCTGGGCAGCATGTGGAGGGCACCAGGCAAGGGCCCCCTCTCCCTGGGGGCCCAGCTCTCAAGGAGCAGTGGCCCAAGTCGGGCAGGCTGCTTCGACACTCGGGGCAGGGAGAGCCGGGCTGGCCTGGCCGCTGGTCGTGGCTGGAATTCTAAGGACTTTGCAGAGGGAATTAGGGCTACTAATAGGCTGACCTTAAAAGAGAGAGATGATCCGGGTTATCTGGGTGGGTCCAATGCAATCACACGAGTCCTAAAATGAGTCAGGCACGAGAGAGCTGCGGCAGGAGAGCTGGAGACAGATTCCAAGCACGAAGACTCAACCCACCAGGATGGCTCTGCAGGGAGCCGACAAGAACCCCGAGGCTGACAGCGGGCAAAGAAACAGGGACCTCAGTCCTACAACGCTCCGGAATCGAACCCTGCCAACACAGAGCTTGGGAGCAGACGTGCTGCAGTGCCCACACCTGGATTTTGGCCCCAGCAGACTCGAGCAGAGCAGCTGAAGCAGCTCGGCCCACACTTCGGAGTCACCGAAGCTGAGACCGGTGGGCACTGTCTTAGCCCACTGAGTCTGTGGCCGCTGGCAACTGCTGTCACTGGAAACTAGTCACGCATCTACGATCTCGACGAAGAAAGACCACCCGCGCAGGGAACGGATGGCACAGAGCCCGAGTGCTGGCAGTGAGAGGACCTGGCTCCCACGGTGGGCCTCACGCCACCCGCAGGAACGAGGGCGGAAGAGAACCACGGAATCTCGGAGGGAGCATCGCCGTCACGAGTAGCGTTGAACTCGTTCATTCATTCGCCTGACATTTCTCAGAGCTTTGCTATGACATAAGCACGAGCTGGGTGTCTAAAGCTCAAATTTCATGGAGGGTCAGACGGCCAAACACACTCTCCCCGTGAAACGAGTCCCATGATGAGACCAAAGCCCTGGATACTGTGGAATTGGAGAGGGTCACTAGCCCGCTAGGGGTCGAGGAGGTTTTCAGGACTTGAAGCCTGTCTTGGGTCTTGGCGGCCCTGGAAGGAGAAGCTACGAGGGGTGGGCATGGGCCCTGACATGGGAGATCACGCGTGACACACGCATGGCCTCAGAGGGGCCAGGCTGGCCCAGACTACCAAAAGGGCCTTGTCCAGCCGCAGGCCTCGCCGGCCACACAGGGAAGCTGGGAGTGAGCCTGCCGAGCAGGGGAGGGAACGCGGGGTGGGGACGTACCTCAGGCTTCCCCACGAGGACGGGGGCCCTCGGACCACGCGGGCCCCTGCCTTCTGGGCCTGCACTTCCCAAACCGCCACACACCCTGGCTCAGGAAAGAAGGGCCCCCGCATACTTTCTGTTAGTGAATGAATTTGCCCTTGGAAAGTTTGTACACCAGCCTCATGGGTGGCTGTGCTGTCCAGCACCCTGCAAACAACGCACACTAGTTTTCCAGGGAAATAAGAAGAAAAGGACAGAATCCCAAGTGGCCACATCAAGGAAAACAGCAAGAGAGAGGTGTCCGATGTGCAGAATGGGGCGGGGGTCCAGGTCTGCGGGCCCAGAGAAGCCGGCTGGGGACAGACGGCAGGCAGCATCCCTCACCTGCAGCTCTGACCTCCCTCAGGAACCAGGCAGCAGAAACCACTGCATGTGACAGGACACCTCAAGACCCCCTTCTTGGATGGAGAACCAGGCGCTGTCCTACGTGAGCTCAAGGCTGGAAAACAGGCTCCCAACCCCTCGTCTTTGCCACGACTTGTGACTGTTCTAACAGGGTTCAGATGACCTGGCCTGGTCCCACCTCCTGGGGCTGCCAGCAGGCCCCTCCCCTCCACGGGTTGCTTTCCTCAGTGTGGTCCTACTAATCACTTGCATTTCTCTACCCGCAAAGTGCTAAGCACCATGCATTGATTCATTTACTCCTCCAAACAATCTTATGTGCTTTTACTAGCCCATTTAACAGATGAAGTTGAACTAGTTAAGGGGTTTTCCATTTTTAAAAAATTTTGTTTTAGCTTATAAATCTTTCTTGAAAGGGAACAGTTCAAAAAAGACCAATATATAAAACAGACAGATTAGAGCAACCCTGGACAGGTGGGGAGGGGTTGAGGGAGAGAGGCCAGAGCCCCACTTAGCTAAGGCTCTCTCCACAGTGACTCTGGCGGGCTCTTCGGAAACAAGAGGCCCTGAAGACACGTATCTATGAAATCAGCATTCAGGGTTGGCCCTGAGGATTCGTGGGGCTCCCTCAGCTGGCAGACCATCCCCCTCAGCTACCAACTGCCTCTGGGTGAGTTGAAGTTATGCAGAGATCTTTAAGGCCTGCCACTGTCCACCCTACACCAAGTTTCATGTACACCCTGTTGATGTCCATCCGTGTCCAGGGAAAGCCAGCTTCTGTGTTTGGTCCATGGCCTCCACTTTCCTCTGGATGGGCCGGGAGCTGTGAGGGTGCAGGAGGGCCACCAGCTTCACTTGGAGAGCCCGTTCTTGTCACAGCACGGAGACCCTGATAGCCGACATGTTCTTCTAATGCCCTCTGCCTGCCACAGAGCCCAGGCCTGTGTGACCACATCCCACACGCACTTTAGGGAACTGGGCTAGGGGAGACCGATGGGGGCTGAAAGAAAGAAGGATAAGCAGTCAGGGCTCTCCTGAGCAGGGAGGTGGTGAGGAGGAGAGCTAGGACTCCTCCAGAGCCTGCCTAGGTGGTGCAAGAACCGGGTGCTCCAAATCACAGACCTGCTGCAGCTCTGCTGGCCCTTAGAGACCAGCCAGGCCAGGCCCTAACTTCACAGATCAGGAAACTGAGGCCCAGAGAAAAAGAGGTGAATTTAATGGGGTTTCTCAGCCGGCGGGTGGCAGGACCTGGGCTAGAATCCAAATTTCTTGACCTCTGGTCCAGCGTCCTCTTCCCAACATTGTTCTGCGAAAATAGAAACAAGAGAGGGAAATCGGTCAAAATGAGGGCTGGAGACGTAAACTTGGAAGCCCGGTATCTGAGTCTTGATTCTGCTGCTAGCCTGCCGGGTGACCTGGGGCAGGAAACACCCTCTCCCTGGGTCCAGTTTCCTCCTAAGCTCCCTGGGACACTGTCTGGGGGACACCGACTAGGGGCCGAGTGGGATCTAACACCTTTCCTGAAAGGACAGACCGAGAGCAGGAAGCCATTTTTATCTTGTTCTTAAACCTTGACAATGGTGAGAAAGTGGAAGCTATGAGGCCCGGCAGAAGTGGCAATCAAGCTTGCCTAGAGTAAAGGGAGTTTACAAGGCCTAAGACATCATGTATTAGGCAAAAGTTATGCAAATTATAAAACGTGTGATTACAAAAGTTATGCAGATCGCAGGGCTGCCCTCTGGGACCGCATAGGAGGTAAGGGGAAGTGCACTCTCTGTTAGCTCTAACAATGTTATTCAGGAATACACAGCAGCACTGGGATCCTTATCGCGCCCTTTTCTAGGGGCTGTGATAATGTGGGCGGACTTTAGTGGGTCTCTGTCACAGGGTCTCCAAGACCTTCGCAGACGGTGAATAAGGAAGTCACGGCAGTCCCGCCTACCTGATTGCAACACCTCCAAGGGAAAGGATCAAAGCCGAGACTCAGGGGGCTACGGGGCCACCCTCATCTAGAGTGCAGGCCTGCTTCCTGTCCGTGGGAAGCGAACCTTTCTTAAATAAGGCTTTTCCACTTTCACCTCTTTTTGGGTTGCAATTCTTTGCATCACTCGATCTCTGGTTACCAGCGCGCACCTGCGGCACGCCCGCTCCGGGGGTGCTGCGCGCCCATATCCATCCACCCTCACCTTATCCGTACCCTAACACTCCCCAGCACCTGCCCGCCACTTCTGGGGTGAAAGGACAGGTGTAAGACCACCCTGCCGCCTGGGCGGTGGGCACAGCCACTTCGCAGGCGGCCGGAGAACTGGCCGTTGCCCCGCCGGACGCCCTTTTGGTCCAGGCAAGACCGCACCTCCACCCCTCCCCGCCCCAAGCACCGCCTCCACCAGTGGCGCTAGGGACACGCCCACCGCTCACCCGGCCGCGCGCTCACACACACCCGCGCTGGCCCACGCGGGTCACCCCCGCACAGCCGCCCCGGGCACTCACGCTGTTGCCGGCACCGCTGCCTCGCCCACGGACTCCCGCGCTCGCCCGCCACCCGCCTCCGCTCGTGCACGCGCCCCCGCCCCTGCGCGCGCCGGAGCCGAAGCCTCACGGGGGGCCGGTTCCGGGAGAGCGGCGCGCCGGCGAGGGCGGGGCGAACACAGAGAGCCGCGCCCCTCCTCCGCCCCGCCCACCCCGGCCCCGCCCCCGGCCGGCCGGGAGGATGTGAGCTCACTCCCGCCTCCATGTTCTCGGCGCCGCCGGGAAGCGTCCGCCCGAGGTCGCGGCCCGCTCGCTGCCAGCGGCCCGGCGGGGCAGTCGGGAGCGCCCCGGGCGCCTCCCCGCGCCGCACGCAGTAGGTGCCTCCTCATGGGTGCGGAGTGAAGGCGGGCGGCGGCGGGGTCGCGCCGGCGCCCCCCCTTAGACGCCGCGGCCCGGCGCGCTTCCGGCCGGGCCACGTGACCGCGCGCGCACGTGTTCCGGTCCCGCCGCGCCGCTGCCGGGCGTCCCCTTCCGGGCGCCCCGGCGCCTGTGCCCCTAGAGCCGGCGCGGGCGGACCGGGGAACGGCGGGGACGCGGACGCCGGGCGTCGCCGGGGAGGAGCAGGCCCGGGCGGGCGTGCGGCCCCTCCGCCATGAACCCCCGGGGCCTGTTCCAGGACTTCAACCCCAGTAAGTTCCTCATCTACGCCTGCCTGCTGCTCTTCTCGGTGCTGCTGCCCCTCCGCCTCGACGGCGTCATCCACTGGAGCTACTGGGCCGTCTTCGCCCCCATATGGCTGTGGAAGCTCCTGGTCGTCGCGGGCGCCTTGGTGGGCGCGGGCGTGTGGGCGCGCAACCCGCGCTACCGCGCCGAGGGGGAGGCCTGCGTGGAGTTCAAAGCCATGCTCATCGCCGTGGGCATCCACCTGCTGCTGCTCGTGTTCGAAGTGCTGGTCTGCGACAGGGTGGAGAGGGGGACGCACTTCTGGCTGCTGGTCTTCATGCCCCTCTTCTTCGTGTCCCCCGTGTCCGTGGCCGCCTGCGTCTGGGGCTTCCGGCACGACAGGTCCCTGGAGCTGGAGATCCTGTGCTCGGTCAACATCCTGCAGTTCATCTTCATCGCCCTGAGGCTGGACCGGATTATTCACTGGGCGTGGCTGGTGGTGTTCGTGCCCCTGTGGATCCTCATGTCCTTCCTTTGCCTGGTGGTCCTCTATTACATCGTCTGGTCCCTCCTGTTCCTGCGGTCCCTGGATGTGATAGCCGAGCAGCGGAGGACACACGTGACCATGGCCGTCAGCTGGGTAGCCGTCGTCGTGCCTCTGCTCACCTTCGAGGTCCTGCTGGTCCACCGACTGGATGGCCACAATGCCCTCTCTTACCTCTCGATCTTCGTCCCCCTTTGGCTCTCCTTGATAACCTCAATGGCCGCATCGTTTAGGCGGAAGGGGGGCAACCACTGGTGGTTTGGTATTCGCAGAGATTTCTGTCAGTTTCTGCTGGAAATTTTCCCGTTTCTAAGAGAATATGGCAACATTTCCTATGATCTCCGTCATGAAGACAGTGAAGATGCTGAAGGAACATCGGTTCCAGAAGCTCCAAAAATTGCTCCGATGTTTGGAAAGAAGGCCAGGGTAGTGATAACCCAGAGCCCTGGAAAGTATGCGCCCCCGCCTCCCAAGTTAAATATTGATATGCCGGATTAAACTCCCCTTCCAGGCAGGGCCCACACGCGGAATAGAGACCACACACACACACACACACACACACACACACACACACACAGACTCCACCTTGCGTTTGCCTCTCTGTTCATCCTCCCAAACCTGGGCCTGGAAATGGGCTCCGGACGCCATCATCTCATTCCTTGTTTGCGGTTGATGCCTGCCTGAGGCTCAGAAGTGTGCCCCACAGATGGAAGAGTTTATGAACAGGTGTGAGGAGTGTACCTGGGTGCGAGAACTTGCTTTCCAGGTTGGTGCGTTCAGATCTAGCTGGGGGCAGTAAGTTGAATTGTTGTAGTAGGTCCTCAAAAGGAGTAATCACACAGCTTTTAAAAAGTGCTGCTGTACCCATCAAAAGTGTTGTCTTAAAAAATATTTTTATACACTGCTTGTCTAAAATTGTATTTCAGTTTGTGCCTGTCGTGACATAATAGCAAGTGTAAAGAGTCCTCTTGCCCACCACTTGTTTTTGAAATGCATAGTTGTTATTTTTAGTGTTCCTGTTGGTAAAATAATTTTTCTTTGGGCTTTGCTGAGACTGGTCTTTAATGTTCTAAGAGATGAATTTTTCTAATGGAGTGAATCCACGCATCTATAGGATTTATATGAACTTTTTAGTGGTGTAATGTGTTGAATTCTAGTTCTCTGCAGTACGGTGTTTTACGTTACAGTATTTGTTTAAGTTTATATGTGACAGTATGTCTATTGCAGATGTCCTGAAAGACGACATAACATGTTGATGTCACCTGGTGTGGCTCTTATCAAAGTACTAGGCATTGACATGGGGGTCGAAGATCCCTGCAGGGGTCTAACGTTCGGGTGTCAGGTAACGGAGGTCTGCCCTGCTTCCAAATTCTCTCTCCATTCGCGTTAGTGGAGGGGGGTCGCCACCCTTTAGGAACAAGTGACGACGCTTGGTGAGCACCTTGAGTTTTTCCACACGAGCAGCAACTTCAGAAACAATCAGAACAAGCAGCCCGTGGTTTGTCCATTTCTAAGAGTCTTAAAATATTAGTGGGCCATAATATAAAGTGTCACTTGTGATTGGAAAGCTGGAGAGAGTGGCCTTAACCAGAAGTAGCCAACAGAATCAGCTGTTATTTTAAGCTCCAAACTTTCCTGTCTACCAGCGACAGGGAAGCAGTAGATGTTTCTTCGGGTGCTGGTGTCTGCCAGGCAGTCAGAAGGGCAAAAACCGGGCCTGCAAAAGTAATGTTCTACTGGCCAAGCACAAATAGACACTTTCGAAGGGAGGTTAGAATGAAGAGGAGTATTGATGGTGTTATCGTGGAGAAGACTGGGAGATCCACTTTTATTATTAGCAAGCTGTTAAAAAATGAGCTGAGCCTGGCTCCACAGCCTTTGCCCTGGCCATGAGGCAGGCCTGTGCGCTTGGAGGAAAAGGAGAATATAATCTGGTTCACCATTTCTACCCTCTTTAGAATGTGTTAAAACAACATGCTCGGTACGCATGCCCGCAATAAAAGCCAGCCCGGGGCGCCTGCGTGCTTAAGGCCAGCGGGTGCCACGGCTCGGTTTAGTGGGCTGGGACACGCCCTCGCCACCGGTTCACACCTGTCAGCAGCCCTGAGCAGCAGTGGTTGTACCACGAACAAGGTTTCGCTTTCTCAGTAGATACTTGTTGAGGGCCTTGCCTGAGCCAGGCTTGGTGTGAGGCTGCGGGCACAGTGGAGAGCAGGGCAAATGCAGCCCTGGCCCATGCGGAGTGTCCTGTGCAGTGAGAAGTGTAGGGCACCTCCTTGTGACCATGAGGATGTGACACTGCCACCGGCAGCCCTACCTGCGGGGGAAAGGGCAGCTTCTGTGGAATGCACGGAAGGGTGCTGATGGCTGCAGAGTGGCGTCCTAGAACTTGAGGCCCATTTGCAAGGAGCCACTGTCCACCCCCACCCAAAGAATAGCTCAGAGACACCGGTGCTGGAGGAATCGGGAGGCAGGTTTGGGGCCGTAGTGAACTGCTGGCCCCTCCTGGCTGCAGTGCCCAGTTAGGGGTTGTGTGAGCCCCAATGATGCTGGCGGGTCCCTCACCCCCCACGCCACCCATCTGGTCTCCTTGCCCCGAGATGTCTGGTGTTGGAGAGCCAGTGTCTGGAGTGTGGTAACAAGACTTCTTACCCAGGTGGTCCATCCCCTCTGGCCTCTCCTGTCTCAAACCCAGGAGGGACACAGGCTGTAGGGGTTGGTTTGTGAAGTCAATGTAAACCTCGGCTGTGCCTGGGAATTTATGAATCACCCTGAAACACCAGCTGTCCACGATGTGTAAAATTCTGTGACTCTAGTTTCTCCTGTGCAATGATGTATCGATGTCACCTTGTGCTGCAAAACAACCTCAGATATCTCAGTGGCCTACAGCTACAGATTTCCCACTCTCAAGTTCATGGTTGGCCTCTGGGTTATGATCCAGGCTGGGATCTGATCCAGGTCCACTCTACAACACGTCCCACACCCTGGGCCCCTGGGTGAAGTGGCAGCATTCCTCGCGCCATGTCCTTTCTCATGGCAGAAGCACAAGAGGTCAAGCCCTACCCTGGAAGCACAAATAGAGCCCTGCTCAGCTTCTGTTGACCAAGGCATGTGGCTGATGGAGCCTGGCCTCAGCTGAGGTGGTGCATGCCAAGGAACAATGGCAGTCTGCGTAGAGGCTGTCAGCCCATGAATTTTACGGCTATAGGATCATTCTAAAGTAATCACAAAATGTGTGGCAGATCAAAATTACTCTTTCCTCTCTGTTTTACAAACATTCTGGCATTTTAAAAAGTTCCCATCCGGGCTTGGTGGTTCAGCCTGTAATCCCAGCACTTTGGGAGGTGAGGTGAGTGGATTGCCTGAGCCAGCAGGTTTGAGACCCGCCTGGGCAACTTGGTGAGACCTCGTCTCTACAATACCTCAAAAATTAGCCGGGTGTGGTAGCGCGTGCCTGTAGTTCCGGCTACTTGGAAGGCTGAGGCGGAAGGATCCTGGAGCCCAGCAGGTCGAGGCTGCGGGGCTGGGAGCGTGCCACAGCACTCCAGTCTAGGCGACAGAGTGAGACTCCAACTCAAAAAAAAAAGTTCCTATTAGCAGGAATCCATTGGGGATTTGAAGTGAGATGGGGAAGACCTTGTGTTCTGACCCCTCGGGAAACAGCAAGGAGGCTCCGGAGGCCCCACACGGAACAGTTTTAGGAAAGTGCTGTAGTCTGGGATTGTGCCCAGAGGGCTGTCCAGAGTGGAAAGGTCCAAGCTGGGTGCAGCAGCAGTGTGGAGACAGGCCCAGGCAGTAGGTGACAGGGAGACAGCGGGCTGTCGCCCAGTGCTCTCCAGGGCTCCAACTCCATAACAAAAGCTGTGGGACTGCAGCTGGCTCCCGGATGGCAGGAGGGCTGGGATCAAGCTCAGTGAGCACACGGGATCCTGGGAGGTTGTGATGCTGAAAACCCAGCCAAGGCCAAACCTCAGAGGCCATTGGCTGAGGGCGCTGTAGCTGCTGTCACCGCCAGCAAAAGGAGGTCTCCAGTGTCCCCCTGCTGCCACAAGTAATTCTTCAACCCTATGCCGTGAGCCCCCATCCAAGTACCAGGAGGGCAAGTATGGTCGGGCCCAATCCTCAGGTTGCATTCATTCTGTAGCTTCTAGAATGGGAGAGGAGAGATCGTCTGCCTTTAGCGCTAGGAAGAGGAGGCAGGACTCTGCTGAATCTCAGAGGATACACCCCAAAAAGAAGGGTGTTCAGAAGCTAGGTGACCAAAGAAGATGACCAGTCCACTCCACCACACTCCGTGGCCTTGTGGCACACACCCTTCTTTCCAAGCTCACACCTCAGAGATAAGGGTCCCAACAAGCTGTGCCCTGTAACAAAACAGTGGCTCACCCCTCCCCTCAGAGAAAAGAGGCAACCCAAGCTGCTTTATCAGTGGCTTCCCCCAACTCTTCATCTGGGACATGTGGAGGTTTCTCTTCCTCTAGTTCTGTCCGGTTTCTATTCCAGGATACATGGCTTTAAGTCAGCTGCCACACCATGCCCTCCAAAGTGTGTTCCAAGGACCCCGGGGGTCCACGAGGTCCTTCCCTTCCCAACTATTCCCCTGGGGAAAGCCGGTTTTCTTCAGCCGAGACACCACGCCGCAACAGACCAAACGCAGAAGCAGATGTGGAAGTGCAGCTGCCTTTGTTCCACCAGACTTGAAAGGTTTGCACAAATGCAGAAGCAGGGCCACCCTCCTACTGAATGTTTTTGTTTCAGAAAACACGGTTGTTTTTAATTTTGAAAAAGCAAGTAATGGATGTATTGTCTTCAAGTGAATGAAGCAAATATTTTTCAAAGTTATTGGCTTTAATTTCTACCAGACTGAATGTTGATGTAACTGAAAAACAAAAATCCTTGAGGTGCTTGGTCATTTTTCAGAGATGTAAAAGTGCCCTGGGGCCGAAACATTTGAGAACCTTTGTCCTGTATTATTGTGGGAGAAAGAGAAGGAGGAGAATAAAATTTGGGTGAAACATGTTAAAATCCGTGTGACGTGGCAGGGAAGGCAAAACACAGGCAACCGTCCTTATTTCTGCGACGGACCCCGGGGTGTCGTCTGTCCTCTGCTGGTCTCCTCCGTCCCCTGCAGTACTAACTGCAGTTGTTGCGGGTTACCAAACCCAGCAGGTGACTCACACCGTCGTTGGGGCCTGAGCCCTGTGCTGGTGCTCCCGGCGTCTTTTATTTCATCTTGCCACAAGACCCGGAGGAGCTCAGGGGAGCCCAGGGGGTTCCCTGGATTCTGGCCATCAGCCTCGGTCTCCATGCCCCCTGATGGTCCGTCAAAGTGGGGAGTGAGGTGATGGTCATGCTGGCTGGGGTCACTGGTCCTGACTACCAAGGGGAAACAGGGAAGGACAGTCCCACCGAATCACACGGGCCACCTTCTCTCTGTTTTCAGGATGTCCTGTTTGTTGAACACGCCGCTGTGGGGGAGAGTGGAAGTGGGCTCTGAGACCTTCCTCCACTGCAGCAACCCCAAGCCCTCTCGCTCCCCTCTCTGGCCCCCTCCCCCGTGTGTGTCACCACCCCGCACTCCCATTCCTGGCTCGGGAGTCTGGGTGCCCTGTGGTGTGGCTGTGCCTGGGCCCTCAAAGCCAGGCCACACGCTTCCGCCGGGAGCGTCAGCAGCACTCGGGTGCAGAGTCCTGGCCACACGTCCCATCGCATGTCTCGTCCCCCACCCCGGACTCTGCTGGTCCCCTCGCAGCCTGTCACCGGCTGCCTTCCTCTCTCCACACCGTGGTCCTCCTCTGGTCTCCTCTCAGCCTGAACAGCTCTCCACAGTTGAAATATGGCTGCTCATGGGGGAAGTCCCCCTCCTCGTGGCCATGCTGGCATGGTGGACCTGAGCCTTTCAGGCCTTAACCCGAGGCAGAGAGCGGTGTGGCAAGTTCAGACTCATCGCCAGCCTGAGCTTTCCAGAGGCCAGCCGCCCACAAACGTGGCAACCAGAGACCCACAGAGATGGGCGCTTGCCCAGGCCAGTGACATATCCAGCCAGGACTGCCCCTCAGCAGCCCTCCAGCACCACCAAGGCCACCTGCCACCACTGCCGCCCCCACCGCCCAGTCTCCGGCATGTTTGGAGCCAGCACTCCCAGGTCTGACTCTTGCTGTCTTCTCTCTGCAGAAGGCCTGCTTTGGCCTCTCGGTTCCAGCCCTGCTCACCTCCTCCAGCCCTGTTCCCCATTCAGTTCTTAGCCTCTTGGACGAGACACCTGAGCCAGGCCTTCCGGCTGACCCTGAGGACTGGGCTGGACTCTGCTCCAGGCCAGGGATGTACGCCGTGACCCACAGGGGCTCTGAAAAATGTCAGCCACACTCCCAAGAGCTGGGACATCAGCGCTGAGGCCACCTGGACCCAAGGAAGGCTGGAGAGCGTCAGGGTGTCCAGTGTAGGATAGCCCCTGATGGCCACTCTCTTCCAAGAGGCACCAGAGGAGTCACGGGTGGGAAAGAGGGCCTTGCACGGGATGTCCCCGTGACCGTGTTTGGGGGCCCTTGGCAAGTAAGAAGGGGACATTTCCGAGCAGACCATGCAGGCCACCCGGTGTTTCGCTGCTGGCCTGTGGGAAGGAGGCCCAGAAATGAGGAAGGCACAGGCCCCGCCCTCGGAGGACACAGCCCAGCCTAGGAGACCGTGCCCTGCACTATCAGGTCAATCAAACCAGCCACGAGCCAAAACTTACCAGATTAGTCTGCTCAAGCTGCTGTAACAGACGACCACAGACTGCTGGCTTCAACAACGGACATTTATTTGTCATAGTTCTGGAGACTGGAAGTCTGCGACCAGGAAGCCATCGTGGTCAGGTTGTGGTGAGAGCCTCGGCCTGGCTTGCAGATAACTGCCTTCTCATCGTGTCTTCCCACAGAGAGAAGAAATGAGAGCAAGTTTTCTTCCTAAAGAGGACACTCATCCCGTCATGAGCCCCTCACCTCACTGCTCATCTAAACCTCCCAGAGGCTCCACCTTCCAAGACCATCCCACTGGGGGCTAGGGCTTCCACATAAGAATTTGAGGGACACAGTTCAGTCCACAGCACATGCTAAACACAAAAGGCTCAAAGGCAGGGACCAAGCATGACATTCCCTCAGCTCAGTCTTCTGAGCACCCAACGTGTACCAAGTGCAGTGGGTCCGTCATGAATTTCTCACCGCCCTTGAGAAATTCCCAGTCAGCCCACAGGGCACGCAAGCCAGCCATCACCAGTGATGCAGGTCCAGTGACAGCGGTGCAGGGGGACCATCTCCAGACAAGCAGGGCCTTGGAACCCAAGGAGGGGGAGAAGGCTGTACTTGAGCGTGGGTGGGGTGAGCCTGGCGCAGAAACAGGGGTGTCACAGCATGGGCAGACCCAGAGCTGAGCATGCAGAGGAGAAAAGCAGCAGTCAGATACCTCTGGCCATCATTAATGGTAACTTAAACAATAGGGGAGATTACGAGAGGCAGAGTGGCCAGTGAACACCTGGCCAGAAGCTGGGCCGGCATGGCCTAGGGCGCTGCAGGAAGGTGACCAGCAGGGGTCAGGGAGTCAGGAGAGAGGGGAAAACAGGTGTCTACTTGTGACTGGCCTCATCATATCCAGAAGGCCATGGAAATTGCAGCAGGACTTAAGCAAATTTATGCCCTTTTTTTTGTGAGGTGGAGTCTCACTCCATCATCCAGGCTGGAGTGCAGTGGCATGCTCACCGCCACTGCAGCCTCGACTTGCTGGGCTCAGGCGATCCTTCCTCCTCAGCCTTCCAAGTAGCTGGAAATAATTGATAAACCAGCTTGGCGTGCACCTGTGGGAAGGAGGCTTGCTTGAGCCCAGGAGTTGAAGACCACCATGGGCAACATAGTGAAACCTTATCTCTACCAAAAAAATCAAAACTTTAGCCAGGCATGGTGTTGCATGCCTGTAGTCAGAGCTACTTGGAAGGCTGAGTTGGAAGGATGGTCTGAGCCCAGAAGGTCAAGGCTGCAATGAATTGTGATTGTGCCACTGCATCCCTGCACCCTAGCCTTGCTGATAGGGTGAGATGCTGACTCAAAAATTAAAAAAAAAAAAGAATTTTGACGAGTCTTTGAGATTTAAAAATTAGGGCCGGGCTCGGTGGCTCAGCCTGTAATTCCAGCACTTTGGGGGCAAGGCAAGTGGATTGCCTGAGCCTGCGGGTTTGAGACCAGCCCTGGTAACTTGGCAACACCTCGTCTCTATAATAAATAAAACAAAAAATTATCCAAGTGCAGTAGCACATGCCTGTAGTTCTGACTACTTGGAAGGCTGAGGTGGAAGGATCGTCTGAGCCCAGCAGGTGGACGCTGGGGTGGCTGTGAGCCTGTCACTGCACTCCACCCTGGACAACGGAGTGAGACTCCAACTCAAAAAAAAAAAAGAAAGAAAGAAACTAAATGCCCAAGAATTGGGGATTTGTTAAACACATTATATATACATATGCTGAAATTTATGATGTCATTTAAAAAGTTATTTTACTATTATGCAACCATAAAGAAGGACAAAATTATGAACTTTGCAGCAACTTGGATGGACTTACAGTCTCTAAAACTGAGTGATCTATCACAGAAACAAAGAACTGAGTATCACATATTCTCACTCATAAGCAAACATTGAACAACTATCATAATACTCTAAGAAAGGGGTTGGCAGTAGTGGGAAACTGCCAGGGGAGTGGGGGCACACCTCATCAACAAGGGAGCCTGCGTAATGACCATTTGTATATCCAACCCTGAATTGTACCCCCACATATTTAAAATTAAAAATTAAAAAAAAATTCCCCTTGTGGCTTAAGTAAATAAATAGATATTTTGCAAAGAACTTTCAAGAGTTCAAGAAAATTCAATATTTGCTCTATTATTTATTTATTTTCTAATTGGAGGGGGAGAAAGGAAGGAAATACAAGATAAAAGCAGTATGTGGGCCTGGCATGGTGGCTCAAGCCTGTAATCTCAGCCCTTTGGGAGGCTGAGGTGAGAGCATTGCCTGAGCCCAGGGGTTCGAGACCAGGCTGGGCAACTTGGCGAGACCTTGTCTCTACAATAAATCAAAAAATTAGCCGAGCGTGGTAGCATGCACCTGTAGTTCCAGCTACTTGGAAGGCTGAGGTGGAAGGATTGGCTGAGCCCAGCCGGTCGAGGCTGTGGTGGCTGTGAGCGTGCCACTGCACTCCAGCCTGGGCGACAGAGTGAGACTTCAACAGAGAAAAAAAAAATAGGTGAAGATATTGATATAGTTTGTTGTCCCCTCTAAATCTCATCTTGAAAAGTGATCCCTGGTGTTGGAAGTGGGCCTCCTGGGAGGTGACTGGGTCATGAGAGCAGATGCCTCACGAATAGCCTGGGGCCTTTCAAGTTCATGGAAGCATTGGTCCTTTAAAAGAAACCGGCACCTCCCTTCACCCTTTTGCTTCCCCTCTCGCCACGTGAACACCTGTGCCATGACTAAAGCTTCCTGAGGCCTCACTGGAAGCAGATTCTGGCATCATGCTTCCTGTACGGTCTGCAGATCCATGAGCCAAAACAAATCTCTTTTCTTTATAAATGACCCAGCCTCGGGTATTTTATTTATAGCGACAGAAAGTGGACCAAACAGATATGCAAAGGAAAAACGTCTGCAAGAAAACCAATGGTGCCAGTGCTTTTTATTTCTTTCTGCTTGATTGTACTGAACCGTTTTTCTACAGCGAGCACATCTACTTTTATATCCAGAAAGCGGAGTCAGGGCACATCTTGACAAAGTGTGATGCTCTAGGATGGTGAGCACAAAGAGGAAGAGGAAGGTGGGAGAGGCAGATCTGATAAGGGCTGGAGAGGGTGGGGGTAGGAAGGGGGAGGAACACGGGACAAGCTGAGTTGGAGATGACACCCAGGTGCTGACGGGGAGGACAATTCAGGAGCACTTCTGGTGGGAGGCAAAGGGGTCTCCAGTAGGGACCACCTCCTGGAGGGTGGAGCAGCCCCTTGCCCCAGGCCCCAGACCCTTCACCCCCGCCTCAGGCTTCCCCTTCTGAGGCACCTGCCCTGTGCCTGACACCGCCAGCCCACATCCGATAGCTGAAAGGGGGTCTCCCCTCTCTGCCCCATTCCTTCCTGGGTGATGTCGCCTGGAGCCCGGGCAACCCCAGATCCTGGAACACCCTGCGGGCATCGGCCCCTCCACCAGAGACGCTGCTCCCGGGTTGTGGGTTTGCTTAGGCTCTGCGGGAAATCGCTGCAATAGTTATCAACACTTTTGGAGTGTCTGAAAGAATCCAGGGGTAGGACAGTTCTCAGTGCAGACTGGTTGTCCCCTCTCCTTTCATTCTGGCACTTTGAAATCACAGGTGCGACTATCGGAACGTGCCTGCCCCATCCTAGGGCCAGGCACAAAACACACCTTGGCTGCAAAGCGTCCTGGAGAAAAGAGCTCTGGTCGGGGCCTCAGACCTGGGTTTACCCCATGGGAGCCGTGCGACCTCTCTCAGGGTCACCTTTATGGAATTGCCAAGGTGGTCACTGCTGTGAGCAATGACGGCCTGAGATAGAGGAGCCGGTCTGCCTCCCGTGTTCCTGAGCGGGGCTGGAACCCCACCAAAGCGCCCCCAGCCCGCCCTGGGCATCTCCCACAGCCACACCGGCCCTCGGCCTGCAGCCACTCTCGCAGACCCCTGGGTCAGGGCGGCCCTGCATTTGCTTGGGCATCATGCGTGGCTTCCCCCGGCCGGGGACATGAGCCTCACAGACTTTCTCAGGCTCTCCTCCCCAGCCTGAGTGGCGGCTGGGCCATGCTCGTTCACGTCTGTGACCCCACTGGGCCTGGTGTCCAGCCTGAGATCGAGAAACGATTCTTGAGCAAGAGAAGGAAGTTTTGGATGCGGACCCCGTCCCACCTTCCCAGGTGACTCACAGACAGACACACCCTAAACCCTGGCTGCCAGGACAAGGGACAGAGGCTAGAGGCAAAGGCAGCTCGCACAGGGATGTAAGTGTGTTCATCTCCTGTGGCAGCTGTCACTGAGTACCAGGCACTGGGTGGCTTAAAGCGGATTTCTTCTCCCACAGTTTTGGAGGCTGGGGGTCCCCGATCCAGAAGTCGAAAGGGCCATGCATCCTCCGAAGGCCCTGGGGGAGAATCCTTTCTTGCCTGTCACTTAGCTTCTGGTGGCTTCTGGCATCCTTGGCAGTGCTTGCCCTGTGGCTGTTCGGCCCGGTCCCTGCCTCCGTGGTCATGTGGCCTTCCCCTGGGTGTCTGCGTCTCTGTGTGCAAATCTCCCTCTCCTTTCTTTTGTAAAGACACCAGTCACTGGATTAGAGCCCAGATGAATGCAGTCGGACCTTATCGTAACTTGACTATGTCAGCAAGACTCCGTTTTCAAACAATCTCAAGTAACCAGGGGTTAGGACCTGGACATATCTTCTGAGGGGACACAGGGCAGCTGAACCAAGAGCCTGCCCACCCTTGGCCCCACCTTGGCCCGGATGAGTGGGCCTAAACCCCAGGCAAGAGGAATCTTGTGGGCGGGGGAGGCTTTCTCAACCTCTGAAACAGCTCTGCGGCTGCTGGGGGTCTCCCTGCTCCCCTCAGGGCTTCTCTCCCAGGCATCGCGGTGGTGGCAGGGAGCGACAGACAGGGCTGCCCTGATTGCTCTGCAGTGACCAGGGTCCTTCTGCCACCGAGAATCCCTCGCGGCAGCATCTGCCCACGGCGCACTGAAGAGGAGGCTTGGCCTGACAGAGGAACACGCAGCTGGCCCAGAAACACCACGGGTCCCTTCCCAGAGAATCAGTGATCTAGGGCAGTTTGTCCACAGCAGCTTGGGAAGCGCCAGAATGGAGTGATGCCATCGCACGCGTGGCACCGGCGGCGGCGGGTGCTTCGGGTGACCGGTGGAGGGGAAGAGTCCTCTGGGCTCTTCCTCGTGGGATTCTCACGAGCGGCAGCCCTTTGCGGGTGCTGGCAGCTTCAGGATCCTGCCCTGCCTTCGAGGACCAGGCCAGACTGGCAGTCCCCTCCCTCACTCGCCTCTCTCTTTGGGGCTCTGCGAAGGTCTGTGGCTTCCGGCTCTTCCTTCCAGTCTCAACTGCAGTGCCGCCTTCTCCGGGAAGCTTTCCTCAACACGCCGGCTCTCGTGGGGACGGGCGAGGGGTCTCTGGCTTCCACCTCCTCGCCCTAACTTGCCACCTTAGCATGATTTGTTTTTACATCGGACTCCTTCACAGAGCTGGGACCTCCTTGTGGTGGGTCCCTGGGTCTCTGATCAGCCTGGCCTACGTCAGTGTTAGAAACACAGCTCGAATAAATGAATGAGCACGTCTGAGCCAGTTCCCGGGCTGTCCGAAGGGGATAAAAGAGTAGGAAGCTGGAACCGAGAGACGGGAGGTTGAGGGGAGAAGGTGGTGAGACGTACCCTTGGCGGGGAGGTTGGGTTCAGCCGCCAGGGCGGGGCAGCTCCCGGGGGTGGCAGTGGGAGGGCAAAGGTTCCAACGCCACGGAGGAGACGAAGGCCAGCCAGAGACACCATGCTGCGCAGTGGACACATAAGTGCCAGGCACAGCCAGGGAGCCTCCCTCTGTGTTTGGCACGGGGTCAGAGGGCACAGAGCTGCGGCCAGGGTGGATCTGGACCCTGGACTCACTGCTTCCACCCGCAGGAGGCCAGCCAGAAGTGGCAAGTTCTGTTCCCCGCCCGCAGCAGCCAGACAAAGCTCAGCGCCCTCTCAGCGTGGCCTGGACCTTCCTCCTCGGACGGTGCAGCCTCTGCCAGAGGGTCACAGTTCCTTCTAGCCGGAGAGAGCCGCGGGTGGGGCCGAGGCTTGGGCTAGCCCTCTGACCAGCAGGAGCCTGCTGGGAGCGGGTGAGCCTGGCCTGCATAGGGCAGCCCACTCCTCCATGCCTCGCCCACCGGTTGGCCATGGCTGGGACCTCCCGGGCTCTCCAGGCCAGGGTGGCCCAAGGCTCCTGAGCTCCCCCAGCCGAGCGGTGGGTTCTGGTTGCCCTCCATCCCGGACTGCCTCCTTGCCCCCCGCCCTCGCCAGAGCGGACGCCAGTGGCTACCCTCGCAGACCGCCCTGGTTTCCCACCGGTCCTTCCCACGAGGCTCCGATCGGTAGCGTGCCAGGACTTGCCTGGGCCTCAGTGCCAGGCGTGGGGATCTGGACCAACCTCAGCAATCCGGGTCCTGCCCTCTTGGGGCTCTGGGACCGTCTTGCTGTGTTTTTATGTGGCAGGTTGGGCTCGGGTCCAGGGCGCAAGCTCAGCGTGGGAAAGCGGTGGCCGGCACCTGGACGGGAGGGAGAGGCTGCGCCCGCCCCAACACCCAGAAAGCCGGGGCAGGAAATCCGGTGGGCCGTGAGCCACCTCCTGCTGCCACTTGTGACCTGGAGAGGCTGGACTGATTTCCTGACACTCAGGCAAGTTGTCTGTGGGGCTGTGGCTGACCTCTCCCTACTCCAGCCCCAGAGAGGAGCCAGTGCTTGGGGTAGAGGACTAAGCAGAGACCTCTGGGGGCAGCTTCCTGTAGACTAGAGTAACAAGACTCGGAGCCCCTCAGCCCTGTCCAGGCACCCAGGTCCCTGCAATGACCCATGGTGCACTGGCCGGGAAGGCACATCCTTGCATTTCTTCCCCGGGCTGTCCTATGCGTCCTCTTTCTGGGACACGCCTCCCCCATTGCCATAATCACAGGTGCCATTTCTGACTTTCCCCAAAGTCACTCTGGGAAGGTAGGGTCTGCTGGCTTTGGAAAGACTAGATATTGGGTGAAAACTCATTTCTTTTTCTCGATGAGTTTAGAAAAGACTCAAAGTTTCTGCCAGACTCATTTCTACTCCTTTCTTTCTTTTTTGAGTTGGAGTCTTACTCCATCCCCCAGGCTGGAGTGCAGTAGCACACTCACGGCCACCCCACGGCCACCCCAGCGTCAACCTGCTGGGCTCCGGCGATCCTTCCGCCTCAGCCTTCCAAGGAGCCGGAACTACAGGCACGCGCTACCACACCTGCCTAGTTTTTGATTTATTGTAGAGACGAGGTCTTGCCAAGTTGCCCAGGCGGGTCTCGAACCCGCGGGCTCAGGCAATCCACTCTCCTCGGCCTCCCAAAGTGCTGGGATGACAGGCTGAGCCACCGAACCCAGCCTACTCCTTCCTTTCTAACTGAGACTTTTCTGACTGCAGGAGGGACGTCTCGGTTTGGAGATTTTTAATATGACCTTGAGATCATCCATTATCTTACCTTCTTCAGTTAATTTGGTGTTTATTGGGTTCCCCCTCGAAAATTTTTCAAGTGAGTGCTTAACTCAGGCACATCAACTCATGTCTTTCTTTTTTTTTTTTTTTTTTTTTGAGTTGGAGTCTATGTCACCCAGGCTAGAGTCTGGCGGCACGCTCCCGGACACCACGGCCTCGACCTGCCGGGCTCCTGCGATCCTTCAGCCTCAGCCTTCCAAGGACAGCCTTCCAAGTGCCGGAACTACAGGCACACGCTACCACGCCTGGCTAATTTTTGATTTATGGCAGAGACAAGGTCTCGCCAAGTCGCCCGGGAGGGCCTCGAACCCGCGGGCTCGGGCAATCCACTCGCCCCGGCCTCCCGAGGTGCGGGGATGACAGGCTGAGCCACCGAGCCCGGCCAACTCGTTTCTTAAAAACTGCTCATCTTCTAGGAAGTCTCCCCGTTGTTACAGTCAAACCCAAGTTCCCCCCTCCTCACTGTCCTTCCTGGGTCCTATGTCTGCTCACCCTTCCTCTCCACCCTTTGTCTTCCTCAGAGAGCAGCGCCATGCTTCGTCGAAGATGGGTCTTGGCCTCCAAGCCTGTTCTATCCTCATCTCTTCCTTTAGTAAATTTGGAACGCTGTTTTCACTGCAGCTGCTTGAAGTGTGACATTGTCATCATCTTCTCTTTCTGGTGAGATCAGGCATCAGCCCAATTCGTCTGAACATTTAGTTTTCCATCCTTGAGGTGGTTTTCCCTAAATTCTCTATCTTAAGCTCGCATGACGAGTTGGAGATTTTGAGCTCTTTATTAATGACCTCCAGTGTCTGTGGGGTTTTTTTTTCTCTTTTTGAGTGGGAGTCTCACTCAGTCGCCCAGACTGGAGTGCAGTGGCCGCTCCCGGCCACCATAGCCTCCACCTGCTGGGCTCCGGCGATCCTTCCGCCTCAGCCTTCCGAGTAGCTGGAACTACAGGCACGTGCAACCACGCCCGGCTGATTTTTGACTTATTGTAGAGATGAGGCCTCGCCAAGTTGCCCAGGCGGATCTCGAGCCCGCGGGCTCAGGCAATCCACTCACCTCAGCCTCCCAAAGCGCTGGGATGACAGGCTGAGCCACCGAGCCCGGCTTGAAATGTGACACTGTCATCATCTTCTCTTTCTGGTAAGATCAGGCATCAGCCTAATTTGTCTGAACATTTAGTTTTCCAGCCTTTAAGTTTTTTTCCTAAATTCTCTATCTTAAGCTCACATGACGAGTTGGAGATTTTGAGCTCTTTATTAATGACCTCCAGTGTCTGTGGGTTTTTTTTTTAACAATAAGAAAACTATCTTACAAAGCTATAAACCCCAAAGGAGACTGACTTCATAGTCCACCGGTCCAATAGCTCAGTGACACCCTCAGCACCTACCTCTTTCCAGCTGCCTGCTGCCATCTTGTCGGCTTCATCCTCAGCCTGGTCACAGGAGGGCTGCAGCTCCTCCAGATGCCAGGTCCAGAGAAACAGGAGAGGACATATCTCATCGACTGGCTCTTGCTAGGGATGAGGCAGCTTTTCCCAGAAACCTTCAGCAGATTTCTCCTCCCATCTCATTGGCCTCAGTTGGGTCACGTTCTTTTGTAAACGTGTGTGGTAAAATATATATAATACAACATTTGCCATCTTAATCGTTAAGCGTACAATTCAGTGACATTGATTACATTAACATGTTTGTGCAACCACCAACACTATCCACTTCTAAAACCCTTTCATCGTCCCAAACACAAATTCTGTAGCCATCAAATAACAGTGTTCCATTCCTTTCTTCCTCACAGCCCCTGGTGATCTCTATGCGACTTTGTGTCTCTATGAATTTGACTGTTCTAAATATTTCAGGTACAATATTTGTCCTTTTGTGCCTGGCTTATTTCACTAAGCAAATGTCCTCAAGATTCATACATATTGTAGCATGTAAATGTGCTATATCCATACCACATTTTGTTTCCCCATCTATCTGCTGATGGATATTTGGGTTATTTCTACCTTTTGGTTATTATGAGTAATGCAGCAGTGACATGAAAGTATCTGAGTCTATTTTTAAAGAAATCCTTTTGGGTATATGCCTTAGAGGGAAATTGCTGGGTCACATGAAAATTCTGTTTAGCTTTTTACTGTTTTCTGCAGTGGCTGTACCTGTATCATTTACATCTCTACCAGCAATATATGAGGTTTCCATTTCCTCCATATCACCATCAACATATATTTTCCTTTTAAAAAGTGTATAGTCAACCCAGGAAATGTATGGTACTTTCTCATTGTGGTTTTGATTTGTATTATCCTAATAACTAAGGATTTTTGCATGTGCTTCTTGGTCATTTGCGTCTCTTCTGTACAGAAATGTCTATTCGGTCCTTTGCCCATTTTTTTTTTTTTTTTTGGCCCATGTTTTAATTGGGTTCTTTATCCTTTGTTGTTGAGGTTTAGTTCTACGTACATTCTGGATATGAATCCCTTATCAGATATATAACTTGCAAATATTTTACCTTATTCTGTACTTTTAAAAAACTTTCTTGATAATGTCCTTTTGTGCACCAATTTTTAATTTTTGTAAAGTTCAACTTTTTCCTTTGTTGTTCATGCTTTGTTGTCTTTTTTTTTTTTTGAGTTGGAATCTCACTCTGTCGCCCAGACTGGAGTGCAGTGGCCGCTCCCGGCCACCGCAGCCTCACCTGCTGGGCCCCGGCGATCCTTCTGCCTCAATCTTCCAAGTAGCTGGAACTACAGGCGCGTGCTACCATGCCTGGCTAATTTTTTAATTTATTGTAGAGATGAGGTCTCACCAAGTTGCCCGGGGGGGTCTCGAACCCGCGGGCTCAGGCAATCCACTCACCTCGGCCTCCCAAAGTGCTGAGATTATAGGCTGAGCCACCGAGCCTGGTCTGTTGTCATATTTAAGAATCTATTGCCAAGCCGGGCTCGGTGGCTCAGCCTGTAATCCCGCGCCTTTGGGAGGCTGAGGTGAGTGGATTGCCTGAGCCTGCGGGTTCGAGACCCGCCTGGGCAACTTGGCAAGACCTCATCTCTACAGTAAATAAAAATGAGCGTGGTAGCGCGCACCTGTAGTTCCAGCTACTTGGAAGGCTGAGGCAGAAGGATCGCCGGAGCCCAGCAGGTCGAGGCTGCGGTGGCCGGGAGCGGCCACTGCACTCCAGTCTGGATGACACAGTGAGATTCCAACTCAAAAAAAAAAAAAAGAATCTATTGCCAAGTCCAAGAACGTGATTCATCGCTATGCTTTCTTTCTAGGGGTTTTCTGGTTTAGTTGTTATATTGGGGTTATTGATCCTTTGCGTTAATTTTTGTAGATGGTGTAGGGAAGGGTCCAATTTCATCTTTTGCAAGTGAAAATCCAGTTATCACAGCACCATTTGTTGATGAGACTATTCTTTCGCCATTGAATGGCCGTGGCACTTTTGTCAGTCAATTGGCCACAGTCGTATGAGCTTATTTTTGGACTCAATACACTTCAGCTGGTCTACATGTCAATTCTTATACCATTGCTAACTTTTTTTTCCAATTTTTTTTTTTTTGAGATGGCATCTCTCTCTGTTTCCCAGACTCATCTCAAACTCCTGGGTTCGAGCGATCCTGTCACCTCCACCTCCCAAGTAACTGGCACTATAGACACATGCCACTACGCCGGGCGTGTCCTATTTTGATTACTGTAGCTTTGTAGTAAGTTTTGACATTGGGAAGTATGAATTCTATGATTTTGTGCTTCTTTTTCAAAATTGTTTTGGCTCTTTGGAATGTCTTGCCATTTTTAAAACAAATTTGAGGATCAGCTTTTCTGTTTTGGCAAAACATGGTTAGGATTTGATGGGGATTGCACTGAATATGTAGATAGTGTTGGGCAATATTGACAACAATATTAAATCTTCCTGCCGATGAATATATGCTGTCTTCCACTTATTATTTTATTTTTGAGTTGGAGTCTCACTCCGTCGCCCAGGCTGGAGTGCAGTGGCCGCTCCCAGCCACGGCAGCCTCGACCTGCTGGGCTCTGGCGATCCTTCAACCTCTGCCTTCCAAGTAACTGGAACTACAGGCATGCGCCACCAAGCTGGCTAATTTTTCTTGATTTATCGTAGAGATGAGGTCTTGCCAAGTTGCCCGGGCTGGTCTCAAAACCATGGGCTCAGGCAATCCTCTCACCTCGGCCTCCCGATTATAGGCTGGGATTATAGGCGTGAGCCACCACGCCTGGCCAATATTTTCCACTTATTTAGGTCTTCTTTAATTTCTTTCAATGCTTTTTTTTTTTAGTTTTCAACTGTGCAAGTTTTCATCTTCTTGATTAAATTTCACTTTGTGATACAATCTGTTTCTAGGTTTTTTATTCTTTTAAATGCTATTATAAATGGAACTGCTTTCTAAATTTCTTTTTCACATTGTTCATTACAGATATACAGAATTACAAGTAATTTTTGTGTGTTGATCTTGTACCCTGCAACTGTGATAAATTCACTTATTAGCTGTAGCTGCTTTCTTACATATTTTGGGGGACTTTTCTATATTTGGGATTATGCCATCTACAAATAGAGTTTTACTTCTTCCTCTCCGAATTTGAATGTCCTTCATTTCTTGTCTAATTACTCTGGCTAGAATTCCCAACATATTAAGGAACAGCAGTGGTAAAATGGGCATCTTTGTCTTGTCCCTGATTTTAGAGAGAAATCTTTTAGTCTTTCACGACTGAGTCTGAAGTCAGTTGTGGGTAGTTCGTGTGTGGCTTTTAATCACGTTGAGGAAATGCCCTTATACATCTAGTTTTTGAAGTGTTGTGTTTTTTTTTTTAATCATGAAAGGGTGCTAGCTTTTATCGAATGCCTTTTCTGTGTCAGTTAAGATGATCCGGTGGGCCTTTTGAGCCTATTAATGTGATGTATCACATCAATTGATGTTGAACCACTCTAGGCATTCCTGGGATAAATTCCACGTGGCCATTGTGTCTGATCCTTTTAATATGATTTGGATTCAGTTTGCTAATATTTCTATAGGGATTTTTTTTCCATCTATATTCTTAAAGGATATTGGTCTGTGATTCTCTTTTCTTGTGATATCTTTATCGGGTTTTGGTATCCGTGTAACATGGGTCTCATAGAATGGGTTAGAAAGGGTTCCCTCCTCATTTATTTTTGGGAAGACTTTGAGAAGGACTGCTGTTAATTCGCCTTTAAATATTTGGCAAAATTCACCAGTGAAGCCATCTGATTCTAGAATTTTCTTTGTTGGGAGTTTTTTGTTTGTTGTTTTTCCGCTTCAATCTATTGAGTTGATGCAAACGTAATTGTGGTTTTTGCATTGTTGATACTGAAGTACATGCTTAGATAAATGTGGTCATGTACATCATTTTAATACGCATTTCTTGCTTTTTTGGCTAATGACTTTACTTGCTGTTTATTTTATATTTATTTTAGACTATGGGAATGATGTTAGACAAAAACCAAATGCGAGCGATTTTCTTTTCTTTTTTTTTTTTTTGAGTTGAGTCTCACTCTGTCGCCCAGACTGGAGCGCAGTGGCCGCTCCTGGCTGCCTCAGCCTCGCCTGCTGGGCTCCGACGATCCTTCCGCCTCAGCCTTCCCAGTAGCCGGAATTACAGGCGCACACTACCACGCCCGGCTGATTTTTTGATTTATTGTAGAGATGAGGTCTCGCCTGCACAGGCGGGTCTCGAACCCGTGGGCTCAGGCGATCCACTCACCTCAGCCTCCCAAAGGCGCGGGATGACAGGCTGAGCCACCGAGCCCGGCTCTCGAGTGATTTTCTTATTCGAGTTCAAAGTGGGTCTTAGAGCAGAGGAGGCAACTTGCAATATTGACAGTGCATTTGGCCCAGGAACTGCTAACGAACGTACAGTGCAGTGTGGTTCAAGAAGCTCTGCAAAGGAGACAAGTACCTTGAAGATGAGGGGCATAGTGGCCAAACATTGGAAGTTGACAATGACAACTGAGAGCAATCGTCGAAGCGGATCCTCTGAAAACTACACCAGAAGTTGCTGGAGAACTCAACGTGGACCATTCTATGGTCGTTCGGCATTTGAAGCAAATCGGAAAGGTGAAAAAGCTTGATAAGTGGGTGCCTCATGAGCTGGGCGAAAATCATCGTTTTTGAAGTGTCATCTTCTCTTATTTTATGCAACAACGAACCATTTCTTTTATTTTTATTTATTTTTATTTATTTTTTTTGAGTCAGAGTCTCACTCTGTCACCCAGACTGGAGTGCAGTGGCCGCTCCCGGCCACCGCAGCCTCGACCGGCTGGGCTCCGGCGATCCTTCCGCCTCAGCCTTCCGAGTAGCCGGAATGACAGGCACGCGCTACCACGCCCGGCTGATTTTTGATTTATTGTAGAGATGAGGTCTTGCCAAGTTGCCCAGGTGGGTCTCAAACCCGCGGACTCAGGCAATCCACTCACCTCAGCCTCCCAAAGTGCGGAATTACAGGCTGAGCCACCAAGTCCAGCCGAATATTTTTAAATTTATTGAGAACTGTCTTGTTACCTCTCTTAGTCAACTTGGATTTCTATAATAAAGTACGACAGACTAAGTGGCTTATAAACAACAGAAACTTATTTCTCACAATTCTGGAGGCTGGAAATTCGAGATCAGAGTACCAGCATGGCTGGATTCTGGTGAAAGCCCTCTTCTAAATTGTCCTCATATGATGGAGAGAGGCCTGGCTAGCTTTCTGACCTCTTCTTTCAAGGCCACCCATTCTATTTATGAATCTCATAATCTAATTACCTCCCCACCTCCAAACAGGCCCCACCTCCAAATACCATTATGTTGGGATTCGAATTTCAACATGAATTTGGGGGGAGGACACGTTCAGTTAGTTGCATGGCCTACTAGACGATTCACCCTGGGGAATATTACATGTGCAATTAAGAAGAATGTATACTCTGCTATTGTTTGGTAGAATGTTCTGTGTATGTCTGTCAGATCATGGTCAGGTACTTTATTTCTTTATTGCTATTCTGTACAGATATTCTCTCTGTTATTGAAAGTACAGTATTGAAGTAGTCAACTATTATTGTAGAATGATCTCCTTTTTCTCATTTTTATTCTGTCAATGTTTGCTTCATATATTTTGGGGTGCTGTGGTTTGGTACATATATGTTTATTACATTTATTTATCTTTTTAGAGGCAGAGTCTGACTTTGTCACTCAGGCTAGAGTGTAGTGGCAATCATAGCTCACTGCAGCTTTGAACTCCTGAGCTCAAGCAGTCTTCCCACCTCAGACTCTGAAGTAGTTGGGACTGCAGGTGCACTCCATCACACTTGGTTTATTATTATTATTATTATTTTGTAGAGATGTAGTCTCACTATGTTGTCCATGCTAGACTCAAACTCTTGGCCTCAAGTGATCCTCCCACCTCAATTTCCCAAAAAGCTGGGATCATAGGCATGGGCCACCACCCCCGGACCACATATATTTATAATTGTTACATATTCTTGATGAATTGACCCTTTTAATAACGTATGATGTCTTTGTCTCGTGCACTAATTTCACTTGAAGTCAATTTTTCCCTGATATTAGTATAGCCACTCTTGCTCTCTTTTGGCTATAATTTGCATAAAATATCTTCTTCCGTCATTTCAGTTTCAATCTATTTGTGTCTTTGAATCTAAAGTGAGTCTTCTACAGGCAGCAGGTAGTTGGATCATTTTTACCAAATCCATTCTGCCAATCTCTGCTTTTTGTTTAGAAAGTTTAAACCATGTGCATTTAAAGTACTTGCTGATAAGGGAAAAAATGACTTCTGGAATCTTGCGACTTGATGTAGATTTGATACATCGTGTACATTCTGGGGCCCTTTGATCCTCCATTACTGCCTTCTTTTATGTCTGCGTGACGATTGGTAGTGAGTCACTGGATTCCCTTCTCGTTTCCCTTTTTGCATGTTAAGATATTTCATTTGTAATTACCCCGAGCATTACAATTAGCATCCTAAATGTATAAGAATCTATTTCAGATGGGCTTCTTAACTTTAGTAACAGACAACAATGTGTCTCTCCTTCACTCTCCTTTATGTTTTCTGTTGTCACAATTTACATGTCCCTACTTAACGTGCCCAATAATATTGAGTTTATTATTATTATTATTTTGAGTTGGAGTCTCACTCTGTCACCCAGACTGGAGTGCAGCGGCCGCTCCCGGCCACCGCAGCCTCGACCTCCTGGGCTCCGGCGATCCTTCCGCCTCAGCCTTCCGAGTAGCCGGAATGACAGGCGCGCGCTACCACACCCGGCTGATTTTTTGATTTATTGTAGAGATGAGGTCTCACCTGCCCAGGCGGGTCTCGAACCCGCGGGCTCAGGGAAACCACTCACCTCGGCCTCCCAAGGCGCGGGATGACAGGCTGAGCCACCGAGCCCGGCTCCAAATTAGTTTTCAATCAGGCTGGGCTTCTAAAAAAGTTTGAGGCCTTTCCTCTAGAAGGGCATAACTTCTGGTAACTGATCGCTGTATTTTTTCTTGAGTAAAACAGGCTTTCCTGATTTAAAAAGCAAAGTGTGCTAGAAATCCCACCACAGACCTGTGGGGGTCTAAGGGTGGTCCACGGACCCCAGCAGAACCGCCACTTCAAGCTGATAAAGATGGAGCAATCAAGACAGTGTGGTATTGGTGCCATGGCTAATAAGTAGAACAAGACCATCCAGAGGGTCACGGGGCTAGACCGTCCAAAAGACTGCAGGGAACACTGGGGCACATTCCGCCCAGGACCTGGCCATGGCAGAGCTCGGTGGAATGGGGGAGGGGGACAAGAACAGGGAAGGTTGCCTCCAAACCTTTCTCACATCAGGACACCCGCAAACCCTGGGTGTGTGTGTCACAGGACCCCAGGCCTCAGCGGACATGGTTGGGACTGCTGGAGGCTGTGATGGTTGAAAGGCGGTGGCTACAGAACCTGAGAATCAGATTGCAGCATGGAGGCAGGGGTGTGGCGGGTTTTATAGAAATTTAAAGCGACCTGTCGGTCACCTGTTGGTCGGCAGGTGAGGCATTTTGGGGATTGGCAGGGGCTTTCGCGGGCACGGGAGCGGTGGGCTTTGTTGTGGAAGAAGAACCCGGAGAGCCTTGTCCGAGCCTCCATGTGAGTCTGTCCGGGCGCCTTCTGAGGCGGGAGCGCCATTTTAGGTGGGGGCCACGCCTAGGCTTAGCCTTGGGAGGGGGCGGGTTCCTCGTGGCTGGCCGGGGCCTTTCAGTGGCGGCCTGGTCTCAGGCCACTCTGCTCAGCATCCCTGCCGCTAACAAACTACCCACATGTCTGTGGCCCTGTGGATGGTCTTGTTCTGCTTATTAGTCCTGACACCGATACCACACTGTCTTGATTACTCCATCTTTATCGGCTTGAAGTCAGGTAGTGAGAGTCTTCCAACTTGGTTCTTCTTCATCTTAGTTGTTTTGCCTATTCCAGGTTCTTTGCGTTTCCATACGAGCTTTAGAATCTGTCGATCTCTCCAAAAAAGCCCGCTGGGATTTTGACCGGGATTTTGTTGATCTCATAGGTCAGTTTGAGGAGAAATGACATCTTAACAATATCGAGTCTTCCTTTAAGTCTTTATTAATCTCTCTCAGCAATATTTTATATCCAGACTTTGTGTATCTTTGATAAGCTTTATCCCTACTTATTTAATCTTTTAAAATGCATTAAAATATTAAATACTTAAAGTATTATTTTAATTTTTGTTAGTGGTATTTATAAAAATATAATTGACTTTCTATATTGATCTTGCACTCTGAGACCTTGTTAAACTCACACATTAGTTCGAATAGTTTTTTTTTTTGTAGATTCCATAAGATTCTTTACTTTGGTGACATATTGTCTGTGAATATATATAGTTTTACTTTTTTGCTTCCAATATAAATGGCTCCAGTACAATGTTGAATAGATGTGACAACAGCAAATGTCCCTGATCATATGGGGAAAGCATTTGGTATTTCATCAGAGTTTCTAATGATGTTGGCTATAAGTATTCCATAAATATCCTATACCAGGTTAAGGAATCTCTTTCTGTTCCTAGTTTGTTGAGAATTTTTCTCATACATTGATGTTGATTGTCCTGCTTCTACTGAGATGATTTTAGAGTTCTTCCTTAGTTGACTGACAATGGTGAACTACCCTGAATGTTGAGCCAGACATGCATTACAGGATAAAGCCTACCTTGCTCTTATGTAGTATCCTTTTTAATGTATTGCCAGACCCAATTTGCTAAAATTTTGTTAAGAATTTTTCTGTCTTTCTGAAAGACACTGGTTTGTAGTTTTCTTTTCTTGTAAAGTCTTTGTCTAATTTTGGTATCAGGGAAATGCTCGCCTCATAGAACGAATTGGGGAGTATTCCTTCCTCCATTTCATGGAATAGTTGCATAGAAGGGGTCTTTTGTCTTCCTTAAATGTTAGTTAAAATTCCCTAGTGAGGTCATCTGGGCCTGGAGTTTTGTGGGAAGACTATTAACTCCATATTCAATTTTTTTCATAGACATAGGACTACTTAGGTTATCTATTTTTTTTCTAGAACGGGCTTTTGTACTTTGAGTCTTTCAAGGGATTTGTTATTTATCCTAAGTTGTCAAATTCATTGGCATAAAGTGTTCATAACATTCCCTTATTATCCTTATGAAGTCTGTTGATTCTGTAGTGATGCCACCTCTCTTACTCCTAACATCAGTAATTTGTGGCTTCTCCCTTTATTTTCTAATCTAACTCATGAGAGGCTTATCAATTTCGTTGGTCTTCCCAAGAATCAGCCTTTGGTTACTTTCACTTCCTCTAAAAGTTTTCGATTCCCCTTTGCATTGATTTCTGCTCTTTATGACGTCCTGTCTTCTTGTTTTGGATTCAATTACTTTCCCCTCTTTCTGTTTTTGTAAGGTGTGAATTGAGGTCATTGATTTGAGGCCTTTTCTAACGGAAGCACTTCATGCTGTAAAGTTCCTTCTGTGTGCTGCTTTAGCCACTGCCCGCAAGTTTTGAGATTTTGTTTTTACATTCATTCAGCTACAAATGCTTTTACATTCCCTTTTGCTTTGTCATTTGACCAGTTGGATTTGTTATTTGACCATTTAGCAGTGGGTCCTTCTGTTTCCAAATACTTGAGGATGCTCTCAGTCTCTTTCTGTTGCTAATTTCTAGTTCCATTCCATGACTGTCAGATAATATACTGTGTATGAATTGCATCTTTTAAAATTTACTGAGACTTGCTTTACGGCCCAGAATATGATCTATCTTGGTGAGTCCTCAGCGTGCACTAGAAGATCGTGGGCTTTCTAACGCTACAGGGTGAAGGGTTGGAAACATCGGTGAGGTCGGGTGGATGGCGTTGACCCACCTGGAAGATCCTTGCAGATTTTCTGTAGACTTGTTCTGTTCATTATTGAGAGGGGGGATACAACTTATAATTATAACTGAGGACTTATACAGTCCCTTGGCGCTTCTCTCAGATTTTACTTTGGGCATTCGGAAACTCTGTTGCTTAGTGCATATCCATGTAGGGTGATTATCTCTTTCACCATTATGCAGTGTCTGTCTTTATTCCTGGTCATATTCTTTACTCTTATTTCGGTGTTTTTTGTTTAATTGAGGTGAAATTCGCAAACATAAATTATTTAAAAGTGTACAATTCAGCGCATTTAGTACATTCACAGTATTGTGCAATCATCACTTCTACCTACTTCCAACACATTTTCATCCCTAAAGGGACCCATTAACCACTCATTCTGCATCTCCCCCCCCCACCCTTCAGCTTCTGGCAACCAGCGTTTTCAAGGTTTATCCATGTTGCACCGTTTATCAATTTTTTTTTTTTTTTGAGCAGGAGTCTCACTCTCTTGCCCAGGCTGGAGTGCAGTGGCACACTCACGGCCACCCCAGCGTCGACCTGCTTGGCTCAGGCGATCCTTCCGCCTCAGGCTTCCAAGTAGCCTGGAACTGCAGGCGTACGCTACCATACTGGCTAACTTTTTGATTTATTGTAGAGATGAGGTCTCGCCAAATTGCCCAGGCAGGTCTCGAACCCGCAGGCTCAGGCAATCCACCCGCCTTGGCCTCCCAAAGTGCCGAGATCACAGGTTGAGCCACCAAGCCCAGCCTACTTCATTCCTTTTTATGGCTGAATAATATTCCACATATCACATTTTGCTTATTCATGTGTCCAATGATGAACACTTGAGCTGTTTCAGATGTATTGACTAGTTTGAATAGGGCTGCTGTGAACCCAAGTTTATTTTTGCTGCCTTCCTGCCTCAGGTTGCTTCTCTTTTAGGGCCTTCAGTTTCCTCACCTGCTTCAGAGTCTGCCCTCTGCCACCTGGGTCATGACTGCCCTCCCTCCACAGGGTGCCAGGCTTCAACGTGGCCTGACCCCCTCACTGCCCTGCCCTACGCTGTGTCCACACGCAGGCCAGGGGAGAAGCTTCCTCCTCCAGGGGAGCAGATCTTGGCATGTCACACTATGCCCAGATCCTCCAGGAAATAACTGATGAAAGAGGAGTGAGCCTGGTTAAGCCAGGTGAATCTTTAACTTTTCGGCCTTTTAAGCAACGCGACAATAGAATGAAAATTCCACACGCTTCTGGGAGCTGCTATTTTGACCCTTTTGGACTCCAATCCCATCAAGTCTGTTTTTCTTTTTTTTTTTTTTGAGTTGGAGTCTCACTCTGTCGCCCAGACTGGAGTGCAGTGGCTGCTCCCGGCCACCGCTCCCAGAACCTGGGGGGCTCCGGCGATCCTTCCGCCTCAGCCTTCTGAGTAGCCGGAACTACAGGCGCGAGCTACCACACCCGGCTAGTTTTTGATTTATTGTAGAGATGAGGTCTCACCAAGTTGCCCGGGTGGGTCTCGAACCTGCGGGCTCAGGCAATCCACTCACCTCAGCCTCCCAAAGGCGCGGGGTTACAGGCTGAGCCACCGAGCCCGGCTAAAGTCTGTTTTTCAGCACTGTTTCCATTCTCCCTCTTCTAAACCCCAGAAGGGGGTTCCGAGGCTAGCTCAAATCAAGCAGGCCTTCCTAAGGACTGGGTCCATGCTTCTGGCCCTGCCTGTGATCGACCGTGGCAGACCAGGATTCATATCCTGACTGTGACCGCCACCATCTATGTGGCCGCAGACAGGCTGCTTACCAAATGTCCCCACCCCCAGGCTTAAGTCGCTCATCTGTGTCTTAGTGATAACAGCCCTGGTGGGGTGGCTGTGACCACTGAGAGAGCTAACTTCCGCCCCAAAGTGGGCGCAGTGCTGACACTCCGAGCCCAGCTACAGGAGAGGCTGACACAGTGCTTCTCCGGGAGGGCTCAGAAGCATGGGCCCAGTTCCCCGTTCAGGTGTCTGGGGGCAGCCTGAGGTTTCCCAAAGTGTCGCAAGCCAACCCCCGGGGATGTGTGAGAGAGTGCTGCGTGATATACAGATAAAACACTTTTCAGCCGGGATCGGTGGCTCAGCCTGTCATCCCGCGCCTTTGGGAGGCTGAGGTGAGTGGATTGCCTGAGCCCGGGGGCTGGAGACCCGCCTGGGCAACTTGGCGAGACCTCATCTCTACAATAAATCAAAAATTAGCCAGGCGTGGTAGCGCGGGCCTGTAGTTCCAGCTGCTTGGAAGGCTGAGGCGGAAGGATCGCCGGAGCCCAGCAGGTCGAGGCTGTGGTGGCCGGGAGTGGCCACGGCACTCCAGTCTGGGCGACGGAGTGAGACTCCAATTCAAAAAACAACAACAACAACAACAGAAAAAACTTTTCATTTTGTTAATCGTGCTTATTTAACTGTGTATTAGAAAGAAATCTGATTTACGTTTTAGGATGAGACTCTCTGAAAGCAAGTTGATAGAAATATAAACAGCAAGTAACTAACACGGAGATGCGGCAAGATGTATGATAATGGTGAACAGAGTGACAAGTTGGCCCGGTGTGCCTGAACTTTCCTGATTTTTGTGCTAAAAGTCCTACATCCCAGGGACCCTCTCGACCCAGGGGACCCTGGAACAGTTGGTCATCGATGTGTGAATGCCCGGTGTTTGGGACATGCAGAATGCAGGCATTAGAGGCCCGTTCAAATCCTGGTCCAAGACTTGCAGGCCCTTTGTAAGCACCTAAAAAGTTGTGGCAAGTAGTAAATGGGCAAATCTAAATTAAGGGCCTGGCAGGGAACGCAGTGGGTGCTGAACTCAGCATTAACTCAACAAACATCTGGGTACCCGTGGCACGTCAGGCAGGGCGTCGGGTGCCCCAAACGCAGCGATGGATGAGCTTACGTGATCGGGGAAGACAGTTGAACACGTAACCATCACAAGGGGGTTAGGCCGATACGGGGTGCTCGGAAGGGTGTCTGGGGAGGAGACCGGCCACTGGAGCCCTCAGCAAGGCGCCTCGAGGCGATGGGTCTGGGGGAGCCAAGCTCTCGGCGGAAGGCGGCAAGGCCCCGTCACTAGGGGGCGCTGTAGAGCGAGCCGTGGAAGCCAGGGAAGGACTTTGGATGCTGTGTTCGCCGATGGGAACCACCGAGAGATCAAGCAGGGGAGGATCGTGACCTATTTCTGGCTGCAGCCTGGAAAGCGACTGGACTGACGGAATGCAGGGAGACCGACCGGAAGGTGGGTGCAGCAGCTCAAGCCAGAGGCTGACGTAGTCGGGGGTGTGGCTGCAGAGCTAGGGAGGTGTTTCAGAGACAGACTCGGGGGTGCGAAGACAGGTCGAACAGGGGAGGAGAGAGAAATCAAGCACCGGGAAGACAATCCACTGAGATCAGGGCCGCTGAGGACAGCCTTTGGCAGGTGGAGAGGTGGGGGGCTTTGGAAGGACACCTTTAAGTTTGCTTTAAGATACGTGGGGTCTGAGGTGCTTGCATACAACCTAAATTAAGCTGCGTGGGGGCGTGCAGGGAGAGATCTGAGCAGGGGAGAGGGATTGGGCGGCACCACCACGTGGATGGACCTGAAGCCACAGGGGCTGCTCACTGCTTACGGTGCCTCAGAAGCAGGGACATGAGAACAGGACTAGATGGAAAACGGAGGGTCTCAGCCTCGAAGGAGGGAGCAGAATGAGAAAGCTGGCGACAAAGGAGACCAGACAGTGGTCAGATCGGTAGGGGAACCAGGCAAAGGTGATGTTAAGCCACGTGTGGGATACTGTATTGCTTCAGTGAACAGTCAGTGCCTTGCCCTGTGACTTTTTTTTTAAATTTTAAGTTGGAGTTTCACTCCGGGCGTCGCCCAGACTGGAGTGCAGTGGCATGCTCACCGCCACCCCAGCGTCAACCTGCGGGGCTCTGGCCATCCTTCCGCCTCGGCCTTCCAGGTAGCCGGAACCACAGGCGCGCACACCTGGCTAATTTTTGATTTATTGTAGAGACAAGGTCTCGCCAAGCTGCCTGGGCGGGTCTCGAACCCACGGGCTCAGGCGATCCACTCGCCTCGGCCTCCCAAAGTGCTGGGATGACAGGCTGAGCCACCGAGCCCGGGCCACTTTTTGGACACAGACATACCCCAGCGATTTGTCCTGGCCAGTAAGATGCAAGCGGCCACGATGTCCACTTTCAGGCAGAAATGTGACAAGCCCAAGTCCCGGGCCTTGTCCCTGAGACAGTGAAAACCTGCTGAGTATCTCGGCCTGGGTCCCTGCAGGGCTTTGAGTGGGAAGCCCGCTTGTCCCTTGCGGTGGAAACGTGTCATGAGCGAGAAACGAACTTCGTCGGAAGCAGGGCCAGCTCTGTGGATGTCTGGCCCCTCGAAGGACCCCACTCTTGGTTTGATGCCCTGCTGCGGCCACCTTGAAATGCTGTTTCTGAACAGGGCCCGGCCAGTTGTGTCACTGGTCCTCGTGAGCCACTGAGATTTCCTGAGACGCGACTACGGTATTGTCTACCCTATCCTGATACACCGATGAAAGAGGGGCAGTTGAGAAGAGAGTATCAAGCGCTGTCATGAGGCCAGGCCAAGAGGCCTGGACAGGGTGGCTAGACTCGGGACACCGAGGACAACTCATTCTGGAAGTGCAGCCAGGAAGGACGCGTGGAGGATGCCCGAGGGAGACGAGACGGAGAGCTTTGACCTGTCCTTTGTGAAGTGGGACACATTTGGAAAGCCTTCCATACCGAAGTGAAGAGTTCTTAGGGAAGCACGGTGTAGAGACACAGGAGCTCGGAGACAGATGGGCAGAGTAAGTCCTGCGGGGCGGGGGGCGGTGGAACCCAGAGCTCAGGCTGCAGGATGAACAGATGGATTTCAACGGCAAGGGGGGAGGAAATGGCGGGTGCTCAGAAGGGGCCCACCTGAGGCTTTCCGCTTTCTGTGAGGCAGGCAGGAGCTCATTTGCTCAGAGCGCCAGGGCCCTGGGCAGGGGCGGAGTGGAGACTCTCGTGGGGCCCTGGAACACAGACCGACCCGGCAATCCTGGCGGGGAGGCGGGCCCAGGGAGTTGTGACCAGGAATCGCTCCTGGGGATGCCTTTTCTCCCGCAGCCGAGACCAGGCCCTCAGACATGGCGGCTCCTCTATCCCGGGATGGGGATGAGCCAGGTGGGCGGGAAGGAAGCAAAGCAACCAAGGCCGGCTGGGAGACACCCCACCGCTGTTCGCAATGACCGTCGCTAAGACCTGAAACATGTCTCCTGTGGCACTTCTCTAAGCATTTGGCAACAGGAACTCATGTAACTTCACCACACTGTGAGGGCGAACTGTAATCGTCCCCATTCTAGAAGGACAAGGAGAGGGGTTGGTGGACAGGATCCCGGAAGGGTATCATTTGTATGTTGCAACTCAACAGCAATTCACGCAAAGCGGCTGGCCTAAGTGCTGCGTGACTTCGTCTTCCAGCCCGAGGACTCCGTGCTTCGAAGGCCCCACTGAACGTGCATGGGGGGGGCGAGAAGGTACTTTTTAACGGTTTTATAACTTTTACAGATACACTGCAGACTCATGCAATGCTGCCGGCGTTGGACGCGATCCTAGGCCGTAAGCCTACACGCTCCTTCGCAACTGGTCCTGTAATGGCAAAACCCTTCCCCTCGCCTTTATTGTTGACCGTGACTCCTGCATTATCTTCAAAACAAAGGAACACACCATCTTTTCTCCGGTATGACTTTTGTTGTCGGATGACCACTGCTGGATGCACCTTCTTCCTGAGCTCTGGTTTGGCCTTTCTTGACCGTGGCCATCACCATGTCACCCACACCAGCCGCGGGGAGTCTCTGTTCAGCCGCCCCTCGATCCCCTTCACGGAGATGATATACAGATTTTTGGCCCGAGTTGTCAGCACAGGTGATCACGGCGCCTACCGGAAGACCCAGGGAAATCCGGAATTTCACACCGGAGGACCCACCATGTCCTCGCTTCGACATCTTGGACGCTGGAGAGAGACGCGCATGTTAAGCGCCCACGGCTTGCCAGGGCGGCAGAGCTGAGAGGAGCTACCAGCTGCCCAGCAGGACCACCTCCTTCTCTGGCCACTGTAACGCAACAGTGCCTTGGCCTGATGTTCTGAATACTAACCCGCTACGCAGGTTTCTGACCCGAGGATCATCCCTAGGAGGTCAACAAGCACGTGGGGTTGCACGCAAAGCTGCCGTGTGTCCAGATTTGCAGGAGCTCCTATCCCAGAGCAAGACAAAGAGTCAGGGGCACACACCAAGTGAGAGCTCCAGGGAGATGGCGTGGCTTTCCCACGAATACCTCGGGGTTCACCGGCTGGAGAGCCCTGGAGGGGACCGCACGAGTGGGGTCAGGGAGCCTGGGGTGAGCACAGAAAGGCCATTCCAAGGAAGGGGACACCGGAGGCAGCCCGGGGAACAGGAGAGGCAGCTTCGGGCTCCCAGGAACCCCAAGGGATGGCACAAGCATGGGGCAGATGTGTCCAGACTTCTGTGGTGGATTTCTTTTCCTCTGGGAAGGCATCGCTTAGAGCCACTGCTAAGCTTCCCCGGTGGAAATCCTGGATCCAGGCTGGAAGCGCCTCGCGGGTGGAGCAGACAAACCACTCTCTGCTGCAAGCCTGGTCTAGGGAGCGGAGCAAGCAGTGCGAGAGAAGGAGGCTACCAGGAGAGCAGTGAGAGGGGCCTGGACGCCAGAGACCCGAGTTCCCACCTGAGCCTTGTGACCGAGGCCAAGGGCTTGACCCCCTCGGAATGAGTCTCTGTCCTGACATCCCGACTTGTTAACTTGAGGGCAGGCGCTGGCCGTTAGCCCTGCTGGTGCCCCTGAGGGGTGAAGGCCACACCAGTGTGGCCCGAGGGCCAGGCCCATGTGGGCAGGGGCACCCTGCCACGGGGGAGGGGCCTGCTCTACTGCCCCCTGGCCCTTCCTCAGGATGGAGGCCTGGAACCTAAGCACGGAGGGACGCGCATCCTGGGATAGGAATGGGGCCGGGGCGGATCACTTGGGCCCGCGGGCCGCGACCAGGCCAACGGTGAGTTCCTTGGGGCCACCACAGCCGGGCCAGGCGCCTCTGACCCAGGGTGTCAGAGCTGCCTGGCAGTGAGCACAGGGCTGAGACCGGTCTGCGCCTGGGGAGATGCCGCCTACCCATACCGTCTGCCCTCGGTGTCGGCCCATCCTCCACTGTCCTATTGGTCCTTATCTTTCCCGTGAGTTGCTGTCCTTACTTGTTGGTGGCTTTCGTTGCTTACTGCCAGAAAGTTCCTTTTAGGAGTCTGAGTGCAGGCAGCTGGGCCTGGGTCCTGCTCCTCCCGACACATCTCCCAAGAGCCAAGAAAAGCTCCTTGGCTTCCAGGGCCCCATGGGGCCTGTCCCCCAGGGAGGAGAGAGAGAGACTTTCCCAACTTTTCTCAGAGAAGCCTTCCAGCACCCGTATGGTGCTGTGTGACTGCCCAGGAGAAGTCCGAAAACCTGCCGGGCAGCGCCATTCCTCCCTGCATGGTGCAGGGTAATCCTGGAGGCGGCTGGGGGCCGCTGGGGGCGAAAGCTGCCTGCTCTGCCAGACACTGTGACGCACGCTCATGTGTCATTTCGGACAGAGGAACTGAGGTGCAGGCTTGTGAACTGTGAAATAATTGACTCAGGTCTCACGGGTATGGAGTAGTGGAGCCTAGATCTGACGCCCACAGCTGCGCTCCTAGGCACCATGCTGGTCCTTAGTGACCACTGTGCCTGCCAGGGTGTGGGGCGTGACCAGTGAGGTTCACAACCTTTGGAGACGCCCCTGCGCCCACATGCATGCCACAAACGCTGGCCTGAACCCGACAGCTGTGCTGCCACTTCTCTCCACTCCTTCGCCTCCCTAACAGCAGCCTTGGTCTAATTCTGTTGAGGTCAGTGTGTAGGAAGCACACTTCCAAGAAACGGAAACAGCTCAGGAAAACACAAGTGACTCACAAAAGTTTTATTTGAATGGGGTCACATCTAAAGTTCTCGTTTCAGTGAACAAACAACTCACAGTTTGGTGCAGTGTTTCTAACACAAGTTATATACAACTGAAACACACTGAATGAATAGTGCACTTGATAGAAAAATAAATTACACTTTAAAAGCTATTGCAAAGCTTTACACATATAAAAGGTAAACAAACAGTTAGTGAGGTCTTCATAACCATCTATCGTATCCAGATAAGAAGCCAAAAGGGGCAGAGGGATATGTGCTATTAAAAAACCTCTCTAGCCGGGCTCGGTGGTTCAGCCTGTAATCCCGCGCCTTTGGGAGGCTGAGGTGAGTGGATTGCCTGAGCCCGCGGGTTCGAGACCCGCCTGGGCAGCGAGACCTCATCTCTAAAATAAATCAAAAAATCAGCTGGGCGTGGTAGCGTGCGCCTGTAATTCCTACTCGGAAGGCTGAGGCGGAAGGATCGCCGGAGCCCAGCAGGTGAGGCTGCGGTGGCCAGGAGCAGCCGCTGCACTCCAGTCTGGGCGACCGAGTGAGACTCCAACTCAAAAAAAAAAAAAAAACCCTCTCTGATAAAGAGAAATCCTGAGAAGTGACTGAGCTGTTGTCTCAAGCAAGGTGATAAAATGGGGGCCAACAGTCCGATCTTTTACACCTGGGTAAGAATCATAGCTCCACCAGAGCGCTAACACCGCGGAGTTCAGCTCAGGGCAAATTTCTGCAATTCAAACAAACTTCCCCATCCTGCGGGCTACTACAAAGAAAAGTTTCCAACTTTCTTCTGGTCACTCAAGAACCAGAGTGTTTAAGTTTTTGAGAGGAAGACAAAGACAAACAATGCAGAAATGTCCATTCTTCAGGCTGCAGAATAATCCAAGTTTCTGAGCAACTAAATGGTCAAGGGCGAGATCAGTGCCAAACGGGGGCACACCAAGACTCTCAGAGCTCAGAGACCCACGGCCACATCGAGTCCGGCAGCTGCCCGCGAGCGGAACGCCACGTCCAGAAGCGCCGGGTGCCTCCGGGTGGCAGCAAACACTGCAGAACCTACCTGAATACCTGCCTTCCTCCCATCTCGAGCTGCCGCTCCACCAGTCTGCAAGTCAGGGGTCAGCAGCTGCTCTGGAGGAAGCTTTCCCGGAGCACGGCCCTGCTTGCTCGTGCCCTGCAGCCCGCACTGCTTTTGCGCCAGCCAGCAGAGCTGAGTGGTGAAGCATTTGCTGTCTCTGGTCCTTTACAGAACAAGATGGCTGACTCTGCTCAATAAGAAGACAAGAACTCTGCTTCCCAAGCTTCTTACATAGAAAAATAGAAAAGATTTTTCTCCATATACGTGATGGCTGCCAGGTTCGGCGGCTCAGCCTGTAATCCCAGCACTCTGGAAGGCTGAAGCCAGTGGACTGCCTGAACCTGCGGGTTCGAGAGCAGCCCGGGTCAACTTGGTGAGACCTCGTCTCTACAGTAACTCAAAAATTAGCCGGCCTGGTAGTGCGCACCCATAGTTCCGGCTACTTGGAAGGCTGAGGCGGGAGGATCACTGGAGCCCAGCAGGTCAAGGCTGTGGTGACTGCACTCTAGTCTGGGCGACAGAGTGAGACTCCAACTCAAAAAAAAAAAAAGTGATGCCAAATAATTTGCTATTAAGACTTCTGTGGGAACAGTAGAACTTTCACTTTAGGGCTTAGCTAAGAGATGACAGAAGTTCAAGTTTTAACCAGAAGTGAGAAGCAGAAGAGGACAAGCAGTCTAGAACCAAGGAACAACTTAGGGCTTTCACCCTTACGTGTCTGCAGGACAGATGTGACTGTGCAAAAGCAAATAAAGCTAGAGACAAACCTTAGTAGATCATAAGAAATATTTTTAAAATTCCTAAAAATATATAAAAACATCCAGGAAATGTTAACCATCCAAAGAACTTAATCATTCCTCTGTTCTCAGTGTCTCCTGAAGAGGAGGAATGAAGTGGCCATGAGCCCCTACTGTGTGTCAAGCGGTGATGCCATCGGCAGAAGCAAGAGCTCACTGATGCCTTTACAAGTTCTGAGGCAGAGTCTAGGGCAGATAACTGAAGCCGTCACAGTTATTTTAAATCAGCACGTCGACTTTCCCTCCCCCTACCAGGGCTACCACGTGGACTGATTGGAGGTCCCTCTCCTGTCCACTCCCCAGGGAGGCAGCAGTGCCCAGCGCTCCAGGGAAGCACACAGGGCAACCCTCAGGAAAGCCTGGAGCACCCCTCACTGCCCTCCTCCCACTTCAGCCCCAATTCAGTCATCGGCGTGCCTCCTCGCCCAGCGCCATCTCCAAACTCTCTACACAGCGTCCGCGACAGGCTCACACATGCGCTTCTCTCGTCAGGAGGCAGCATCTCCCCTGCCCTGCCGGCCACATTCACAGACCCGTCAGCCCTGCCTCTCCCCACCACACGGTTCTCAGGGGAGCAGAACAGGAAGAGCTGTTACGGCAGCTCTGGGCGTGCCACCAGCAATTGATATGACAGGAAGCGGTATTTGACAGGTATCTGATCTGTCAAGGCGAATTCAGCATACAAGTTATTGACTTCCATGCTTACCACTTCATGTCAGGACAACAGACAAGATATTCTTTTGGCTTTAGCGTCAAATGAATTTTAACAAAGTCTCTGTCGATAGTGTCAAGAATACAGACACCTGAAGACACAAAGGTTATCGAATATTTCCAACTACTGACTTCCTAAATTTTAGAAAGTGTAAAACAAGGATGGTGTTAGCTCCTAAACTGCGCAGAAACGCGGGCCCACCAAGCCACAATGCCTCAGCTGCTCTGTGGTTAGCAGCACAAGTGTCACCTTAAAGGACATCGAGGGCTGTGAAGACACTGAACGTGTGACGCCCCAGTCCAACGTGTCCTGGGCCAAGCTCTTGGCTCGAGGTGCCACAGCTTTGAGAAAATGTGCTCCAGAATTAAGAACTGGCAGAGGGCCGCCGATTAAATTCATAAGGTTAGAGTAACGGCTTAGGGGAGGTAGCCAGCAAGAAGTGCCAGCTTTCTTGGCTTCAGCAAAAGCCTTTTGTGCAAAAGTGGTTTCCAATCTCCACAGATCCCTGGGAAACAGTGTGAGATTAAAATTCCTGAGCTTTCCAGTCAAGCACTAATGTGTGTCTGCCTGAGCACATGATTCTGCTACAGAGAGCCCAAGATCATCCAAACCAGGAAATTTTAAAGATCACACAACTGGATTTTTTTATGCTGAGCAGAACAAAGTAATGCTCAATCATATGCACATCGCAGGGCAGAAAACTAAAAAACAAATTTCAGGAGGTGTGGCTTAACTGCAGTCCTCGCTGACAAGGAGTCGACTACTTCAGCACTATGGTTTTGAGTTCCATTTGCCGTGGCAATTGAGGTTTACCTTATTCACTCTAAAGTTTTAAAGCTAAATAGTGTTATTTCTGGGTATTAGAGTTATAGACAGATATTTTCATAAAGCAAAATCCCTTCACCCTCCCCCTTGTCCCTATTTCTGTCCTGGTATTTCTGTTGTGTTCCATTTTTTCCCAGCGTGCAAGCTCTCACCCTATGGAGCTCACACTGGAAGGAAATGAAGCCTACGTCCCAGTAAGTACGGACGTGGGGTGCAGCTGTGCCTTCACACCTGGCCCAGGAAGGCGTGCAGATGTCTGAGGTGGATGCTCCAGGTCTACTGAACAGCAACCCACGCCTCGACACTGAAGTGACAGCACATGTGGGCGCTGCATGTGGGCGCTTCCTGTGGGAGGGCAGGCTGAAGACGGATGCGACGGGCAACTGATTTCCCTGTGATTCTTCTCAAGGTTTATATCAATGTAAACTTGAAACAGTAAGACAGCCAGTCAAATACGAAGTCAAAAGGGAGATGGTTTCAAACCCTCTCTACTCTAGGCTTCCCCTTAGTATTGTAACAGCGATAAAAAAGCTGGTCCTAAACCCACCTACACAGTGTCCACATTAATTTCCTAAATTCCTGGTTTCCAGGTAATGCATGGAAAAGTGCATTTTCTCTGACAGGCATTCCCAACTCTGGAAAGGGAAACAGCACTCAAAAGGCTGCCGACTACCAGAGGGGCCTTGCTATGAAGTCACTAGGAATAATTAGAACCGCTAGGTGGAGCCAAGAGTTTGAAGAAAACTGCAGGGAAAGTAATTCCCTTATTTCAGGAATTTGCAACCTCAATAAAATTATGGAAAGATAAAGATTAGACACCCTCATATGCAGTGTGAGTAAGCTCTTCCAGTTGGACGGAAAATACAGTTATTTTTTTCACAGAGTTGAAGTCAAATCTAGGTACAGCTTTTTTTTTTTTTTTTTTTTGCCCACAAGTAAAGAACACACTGAATCCAACATATTCCAGCTGACATGGATACCAGGACGGACTGCTGAAGAGTGCTGGGCATTCCAGTTACAGGCCCTTAGAGCTCAGTTGTCAGTAAACACTTCTGCTTCAAGACGGCTTCTTCCACCAAAGTGGGAGCAGAGCTGAAAAAGAAAAATGAACCGGTTCAATGGAACCATTAGAATGGGGGTAGTGGGAGGACATTCATTACTCCACTACTGGAGCATGTTGAGAACAGACCTAAACGACTATGAAGCAACACATAACCCAGCAATGAGGTATTCCACAGAAGAGAATTTTCTAGATAAATGCTGCTTATTTCATTTTGAAGTAAAATGTAAAGACAGCACAATTTTCCCTACTTCCTTGAAAAAAAATATGCCAAACACACATGTGATTGTTCCTTATTGAGTTGGGGTTAGTATGACTATCAGGAACAGGACTGGTTGGGTGTGGTGGCTCACACCTGTAATTTCAGCATTTTAGAAGGCCGAGGCAGGAGAGCTGCTTGAGTCCAGAAATTGGAGACCGGCCTAAGCAACCTAGCGAGACCTCGTCTCTACAAAAAAAAGTTAAAGCTTAGCCAGGTGTGGGGGCACAGGTCTGTCGTACCAGATACTCAGGAGGCTGAGCAGGTGCTTGAGCTTAGGTGAGCCGTGGTGAGGCATGATCGCACTCCTGCACTCCAGCCTGGGTGACAGACCTTGACTGAAGGAAAAAAAAAGAACAGTACCGTGTGAGCACAAGAGCCGAACGCTCAGGAGATATCAAAGGGAGCAGGCTGTTTTGTGCCTCTTTGCACAGTCCCAAGTGGCTGTGGCTGTGTCCCTCCACCACTTATTCCGCTTTGTTAGAGCTCTGTGAAAATGAAAAGTCATGGATGCTGCATGAAGGCCCATGAGTCTCGGCAAAACCTGGATCCTGCCAACAGCCCTGGCTGATGACCCTTCTCTGATCGAGCCTTCAGAGGATAACTTGGCCCCGGCCTATACCTGATGGCAGCCTGAGAGAGACCCTGAAGCAGAGGACTCACCTCAGCCGTGTCCAAACTCCTGACCCACAGAACACGAGATTATAAATGTGTGTTGTTTTAGGCTGCTTTATAAATCTGTGGTAATCTGGTACACAGAAATAGATAACTAATACAACGATGTTTGTGTGATTATATTGCCATATTGCAGTTATTAATTTTCACTGCTGTATTCTAGTAACTAGTTAACTGTCAACGGGCATTTGGAAAGTTTTCAGATTGGACTATGAATACAGCCACTACAAACATTTTTGTACATGATTCATATTTCCATTGTGTATGTATAAATAGAATCACTGCATCACTGCATATGTACAGCTTTAGCAGATATTACCAAACTATATCCAATGTGGTTATTCCAATATGGAGTTCCAGTTGCCCCATATCTTCACTAATACTTGGTACTAAGTATTAGTTTTTATAAGTATTTGGTACACAGTGCCAAATACAATGTGCTTTTTTCATTTTAGCCATTTTGGTGGTATGGAATATTATCACATGGTGGTTTGAATTTGTGTTTCCCAATGACTAGTCAAGGTATGTAACATCTTGAACGCTTACTGGCCATTTGGATATCTTCTTGTGAACTGCCTATTCAAGTCTTGTGCCCATTTTTCTGCTGTGCTGTTTTTATCTTACTGATTTGGAAGAGCTCGTTACGTAGTTCTGGATGAGTATACTCTCTGTCATACAGAAAAGGATGGAGACGGGGGGCGGGGGAGGAGGCACAAATGTTTTCTCCCATTCTGTGGCTTCTCCTTCCATGCTTTTGAAATTATCTTTCAATGAATGAATTTTTTGATATAATCCAAATTATCAATTTTTCCCTATAAGGCTAAAGCTTCTTTTTATGCTGTTTAAAAAATATGCATTTGGCCGGGCTCAGTGTCTCAGCCTGTAATCCCATGCTTTGGGAGGCCGAGGTAAGTGGATTGCCTGAGCCCGCACGTTCGAGACCTGCCTGGGCAACTTGGTTGAGACTTCATCTCTATAACAAAACAAAAAATTAGCCAGATGTGGTAGTGTGGGCCTGTAGTTCCAGCTACTCGGAAGGCTGAGGTGGAAGGATCGCCAGAGCCCAGTAGGTCGAGACTGCAGTGGCCTGAAGCCGGGAGCGGCCACTGCACTCCAGTCTGGGTGACAGAGTGAGACTCCAACTCAAAAAAATAAAATAAAATAAAAATAAAAAATATGCATTCTAAGGTCACAAGGATATTTGCTTATATTTTCTTCTAAAAGCTTTATTATTTGACATTTCACACTCAGATCTGCAATCCCTCCAGAATGGATTTTGCAAATGGTATGCAGTTGGGTCAAGATTAATTTTTTTCCCACATGGACAATTAACTTGTCCAGGTATTTTACTAAAAACCTATTCTTACCTCAAAGCATTGCACTACCACCTTTTTCATATGAGTTTGCTTCTGGATTCTATTGTTTCACTGATTTCTTTTTTTTGAGTCAGGGTCTCACTCTGTGAAGCTAGAGTGCAATGGCACAATCAGGGCTCACTGCAGCCTCAATCTCCTGGGTTCGACCTCAGCCTCCCAAGCAGCTAGGACTACAGGCATCCACCATCATGTCCAGCTAACTTTTTCATTTTTCAGAGACGACGTCTTGCTATGTTGCCTAGGTTGCTCTTAAATCCCTGAACTCGAGTCATCCTCCTGCCTGGGTCTCCCAAAGTGCTGGGATTACATGCATGAGTCACCATACCTGGCCTAAAGTGCTATTTGACTTAGATGTAAGCTTTCCAAAGGCAGGTCCCTGTCTGTCTTATTCACAGCTATGTTCAGTGCCAAATACAATCAATGCTTGGCATGTCACAAACACTCAATAAGTGTTTAATGAGTGAATAACAGCATCATTTTAGGACTGTGGAGATAAGAGAACAATGCCTAAACTAAACTAATGAGAAAAGCATGTACTTCAGCTGACCCACATTCTCAACACCAGGACGATAGGAGAAATGGCAGATAAAATCGGAAAAAAGGTCTGAGGCGAGAGTGAAGGCAATTACAAATCTGTTTCAAAACAGGTGCAGTTATGGTCCTGCCAGTCAAAGGGAAAGAACCAGATGCTGACCCAAAGCTCTTCTGAGCCCAGTTTCTGTCTGTGACGAGCGATACACTGAGATGAGCTCCCAGATGGTTTCAGGGAAAGCCGCCTGGGGGCCTTCCGCCAGGAACCTCCTACCTCGCTTTTACTCTTTATTTTGCTTATTTGTTTATTTTGAGATGTCTTGCTGCATTGCTCCCACTGGCCTCAAACTCCTGGCTTTAAGCAGTCCGCCCCCTCTGCCGCCCACGTGGCTGGACCACAGGCGTAAGCTGGCGTGCCCGGCTCTACCACCCCTTTACCCTGAGCCTCTCCACCTGTATTGACGGGCACTGCCAGTCACCACTATCACAGCAGGCACAAGCATAGTAGCAAAGCATGAAAGGAAACGCTACAGACTGATTTTTAATGTAGAAATTTAAAGAAAAGCCTGTTACCATCTTTGTCCAATAAAGGCTTCGTAAAGAAACGCTACTATGGCTTATTTCGTAATTTATTAAAAACTGTTAATGACAAGAAAAAAATCACTACACCAAATAATAAAAAGATTTGTCTGAGTTCAATTAAAGAATTGACATTGCTGCTTTAAATATAGCAAATTGTATTATTATTTTTTCCTAATAGATACCTAAGAATTGCAATTGAGAAATCATTTCCTCACCTGGTCACAGCATCTACCAAGAATGGTGCTGGGGGAGAGATCAGTGAGATTCCGTCTTGATTCCCGTGCCCCTCCTTCCCTGCCAAAAGCGTTTCATATCCTGCAAGTCCATTAGATATGGCACCATTCTGCTGTGGAAGACACACAACACATCTGAGAACAAAGGAGACAACACTTACCCAGTCAGAACTTGAGCTCCAAATTAAGCTTCACTAATGACCATGGCAGTAGGGAAACTTTTTTTTAAGTCAGAGTTTCACTCTGTCGCCCAGGCTGGAGTGCAGTGGCATGCTCGCAGCCACCACAGCCTCAACCTGCTGGGCTCAGGTGATCCTTCCACCTCAGCCTTCCAAGTATCTGGAACTACAGGCACACACCACCACGCCTGACCGGTTTTTTGATTTATTGTAGAGATGAGGTCTCACCAAGTTGCCCAGGCTGGTCTCGAACTCTGGGCTTCGGCAATCCTCTCACCTCAGCCTCCCAAAGTGCTGGGATTATAGGCGTGAGCCACCACGTCCAGCTGGGAAGATGTTTTTGATGAACATCGTTGCTTCATCTTTTTGTTTTCTTAACCATCCTTCACATCAGATTTTTATTTTTGCTTTTTGTCAGCACCCTTAAACATTTACAAACAGAAAGGTTAAGCTACTAGTTTGAAGCCACTAAGTTCGGTTAACAGAGCTTTGATAATAACCTCCATGTTTGCAAGAAAAAACAAGAACCTGGTGATCCTTTAGGCCTTATCCTGAGAGGGTAACCCAGAAGAAAAGTCATAAATATCATGAACTTACTGGGACAATCCACCGGGGTGTGATCATGGATGCTGAAGACATCTAAAATAAATTTTATATATGTATTTACTTCTAGAAAAGACTTATTTATTTTCATAATCATACTCATAATTCTTCTGTTATAAAATGCATTGCAGGCAGGCAATGGTCCTCCTTCAGTTGACACGAACTTCTAAATCTAAGACCCTTTTCTACGTTACAACAAGATGGTATACCTCACCACTTAAGAAATTCAAATTTTGAGAATCTCCTAATCTAAAGATTTACTATTCGAGAATGCTATTACTGCTCACTTAATGAGACTTCTCCCTACTCCACACTCAGCATTTAGTTTAACATTTTATTTTCTGAAATTTCAGTTAATTACAAGTAATCATAGCCTTCTTGGTAGCACTCTGAACAAAGGATTGTGACTAATCCAAATGAATAGCACAAAGAAAGTACACAGAAAAAAAATCTGTTTATACACAGGTCATTCTCTAATTATCACATAGGCACAAAGAAAGCAGCAATAAAAACACCCATGTTGCTCCTTCTAATTCACAAGGCCTTTGTTACATTCTTTTAAAATGTTCAGCTTCCTAGATCTTGCCTCCATGTGTAGAATCACATCTAGTAAAGCCCACCATTTTTATGGTAACTGACTACTCCCTGCACTGGTTACCTTAGATACTCACAAGAAAAAAATTAATATAAGGCCATGTCTTAATATGTTAGATAACCACCAAAAGAATTAAAATACAAAGTATGACTTTCTCACTAATATTTTTAAATGAACATTAACAGCAGGAGAGAGGGAGAGAATGGTAAAACAGTAAACGAAAAATGGTCTGACAGAATTTTCCAGACTTGTTTATGGATCTAAGCTGGTAGTTCCCAAAGGATGGTTTCCAGACCACATCTGCATCACCTGGGAACATGTTGGAAATACAACTTTTCAGGCCCCACCCAAGACACACTAAAATTAAAAACTTGAAGGCGGGGGTTCAGCAATCTGTATTTTAATACACCCTCCAGTGATTCTGGATATTCCCAAATTTGAGAGTTAACGATCTGTATTTTCAAGCCTTCAGGACGACATCTAATTTCTCTAACAATTCTTGTCATATTGCTCATAAAGCACTAAATTAGTCAGTTATATATCTGTCACCCCCAACTAGACTTAAATCCTTGGAGGGAAGGAACGGTTTCTTATTTGTACTGTTGCCACAGTATAGTTGGCCCTCCATATCCATGGATTCTGTATCTGTGGATTCATCAACCGTGGATCAAAAGTATTTGGGGAAAAAAAATGGATGGCTGTTGTCTTACTGAACATATACAGACTTTTTTCCTTGTCATTATTCCCTAGGCAATACAGTGTAACAACTACTTACACAGCATTTAAAGTATATAGGAGGATGTGTGTAGGTCATACGAGAATGCAAATACTATGCCATTTTATATAAGAAACTTAAACATCTGTGAATTTTGGTATCTGCGGAGAGTCCTATAATCAACCTTCCACAGAGGCTGAGGGACAACTGTACATAACACAGTTTCTTCAGTAATATTGACTGATATGTTCAATGCCAATCATTCTTATACTCCTTTCTGTAAAATTTTTAAAAATCAAATATGTCCTTTTTTGTCTCAAGAAGCTGGTTTATCCCTATGTTTTTCTCCCATGTTTTTAAATATTGTATTGAATTACAAATAGGCTTACAGCGACATGTAATTTCTATATAATGACACACAAATTCCAAGCGGTGAAAGGCAATGCTAAGTGGTTATTGAAATACAAGCTCCTATTAAATGGGAAGTTTAACTAAACTGTTAAAAAGGCAAAACTCGAATCTAGCAAAAACATTTTTTAATGCAGAGATTCTTTTCCACCTTGCTGTTTTAAAGCATATTTACCTGATGTGTGGCTGTGGGGTCCATCAGATTCTCAGTTAGAGATGCAAGCAAGGCATCCAACTCATCTGTAGCTTCCTATGGAAGACAAGGAATCCAGAGTTGTTAAATGAATCATTAATTGCCAGACTAAGTTTTTTCCATATCCTCTCAATTTATAATTCTGACTCAGGCCTGGGAAGTGTTAGTCCTTTAAACAAACAGGGACATTCAGGAGTCATGGTTATTAATGATTCTACTTCTCCATGGGGGGAAACCTAGACTACAATCTGGACTTGATGCAAATTTTCTTTCTTTTTTTTTTGAGTTGGAGTCTCACTCTGTCACCCAGGCTGGAGTGCAGTGGCCGCTCCCGGCCACCGTAGCCTTGACCTGCTGGGCTTCGGCGATCCTTCCGCCTCAGTCTTCCAAGTAGCCAGAATTACAGGCATGAGCTACCACGCCCAGCTGATTTTTTTATTTATTGTAGAGATGAGGTCTCGCTACCCAGGCGGGTCTCGAACCCGTGGGCTCAGGCAATCCACTCACCTCAGCCTCCCAAAGGCGCGGGATTACAGGCTGAGCCACCGAGCCTGGCTTGATGCAAATTTTCAAATAGCTATTCCTTTTGGTGAGACAAAACTTGGGTAGGCTGCTCTGGCTCTTAACTTTTAGACTAGATGAAAAAGGCAAAAGGTTCAGCATAATAGACAGAGAACAACTAGAAGCTTAACTTCTTAATGCTTCTTTGTCTAAACATAGGGGTGCTTCATTGTTTGCAAAAGAATACTATATGGAATTTCCCCCATGAATGTTAATTAGTACTTTTTGTTTAATTAGTATTTGAAGTACCTTATGGTGGACACAATTCTGTATTGTACTGGGGGGGAGGGTAAGGAGAATTTTAAAGCAACTTGAAAGATAAAATTCCAATCTGAAGCCGGGCTCGGTGGCTCAGCCTGTAATCCCGCGCCTTTGGGAGGCTGAGGTGAGCGGATTGCCTGACCCTGCGGGTTCGAGACCCGCCTGGGCAGCAAGACCTCATCTCTACAATAAATCAAAAAATCAGCCGGGTGTGGTAGCGCATGCCTGTAATTCCGGCTACTTGGAAGGCTGAGGCAGGAGGATCGCTGGAGCCCAGCAGGTCGAGGCTGCGGTGGCTGGGAGCGGCCACTGCACTCCAGTCTGGGCGACAGAGTGAGACTCCAACTCAAAAAAAAAAAATAAAAATAAAAAAATTCCAATCTGGCAATAAGAGAACTGGGAACTTATGGCATAATACATAACAAAAGGGGCCCTTCATTTACACATTTGTATTTCTGCCTATTTGCCTTCAGGCCTTGGTGAATCTCCTATTCATACTTCAACATGCGACTTAATTTTATTTTATTTATTTTTTTTCTTTTTGAGTTGGAGTCTCACTCTGTCGCCCAGATTGGAGTGCAGTGGCCGCTCCCGGCCACCGCAGCCTCGACCTGCCGGGCTCCAGCGATCCTTCCACCTCAGCCTTCCAAGTAGCCGGAACTACAGGCGCGCGCTATCATGCACGGCTGATTTTTTTATTTATTGTAGAGATGAGGTCTCGCTGCCCAGGCGGGTCTCGAACCCGCGGGCTCAGACAATCCGCAACTTAATTTTAACCACACAAACGTGAAAAAGCTGTTTTCTTTCCTCTCACATCTCCCTTCTCCCACCCCACCCCTTCCATGTGGCTGCCTGGGTTTAGTGCACCCTAACAGCCTGTGCAAGTCTCTACCACAAGTCTCTTAATTCTCTCTTCTACCGGACTATAAGCAGTTAGTAGAGACTATGTTTCATTTTGAATCTTTAAAGCCTAGCATGCTGTCTGGTACTTATTATATAAGCAATAACTCTTTGAACTAAATATGCCCTTCTCTAAAAACATCTCAGTTTCCACTAAATGATTTTCAGTGATTAGTGATTTTCAATCACTATTGCAATCACTATACAGAGGTCTATGTTTCTTTTTAGAATTTTAATTACCAAAAAAGAAACTCCTGATCGCAAAGCATTTTAGGTTGGGTTTGTTTTCTGGGGTTTTTTTTTTTTTTTTTAGCTCAAAAGTCTGAAAGATACCTATATACCTAAATATCAACTACACACTGTCATTAGATAGTGAGAATATAAGTAATTGCTAATTTTCCCTTTTTGTGAAATATTGAGTAAAATTCTATGATAATGTACATTATGCAATAAAAAAGCAAAATGACAAGTGTTCATTTATCTTAGCTTTCAAATTAAAACATTCACAGACGATGAACTGTGCTTTTATAATTTCTGAATAGGTAACTATGCTTTTATGGTTTTTGTGCTTTTATGATTTATGATTTCCTGGCAAGTGGATACAGGAAAGACAAGGTTGGAAGGATTTGGATATGTCGCAACACTATTTTTTTTTTTTTTTTTTTGAGTTGGAGTCTCTGTCGCCCAGACAGGAGTACAGTGGCACCCTCCTGGCCACCACAGCCTTGACCTGCTGAGCTCCAGCGATCCTTCCACCTCAGCCTTCTAAGTAGCTGGAACTACAGGTATGCGCTACCATGCCCGGCTAATTTTTGACTTATTGTAGAGATGAGGTCTCGCCAAGTTGCCTGGGCGGGTCTCGACCCATGGGCTCAGGCAGTCCACTCACCTCGGCCTCCCAAAGTGCTGGGATTACAGGCTGAGCCACTGAGCCCAGCTGCAACACTATTAATGATACGTTCATGTTATTTAAAAAAATTTGCTTCAATCAACAAATATTTATTTAGTGCCTAGGATGTACCATGTACTGTTTGAGACACTAAGGATACAGCAATGAACAAAACAGGTCAAGTCTCCCACACAGCTTACATTCTCTAGAGTAAACTGGACTATGAATTTCAATGAAATTATTTAATCATTTCATTTAATAATCACTTAAAAAGTGCCTATTTGCATGTAACATTGTATCTTCTTAAAAAGGATAATAAGACTGGGCACACCTGTAATCCCAGCACTTTGGGAGGCAGAAGCAAGAGGACTGCCTGAGCCCAGGGGTTCAAGAACAGCCTGGGCAACTAGGCAAGACCTCATCTACACAAATAAATCAAAATTAGCCAGGTGTGGTGTGCATCTATAGTTCTGTGGCAGAGAGAGGGACCGATAACAGTTTAAAATATTCCTTTTGGAGATCAATCGGCAGGCTCTGAAAACCTGCTAGACAGATTTTGCTTGAGAAACCAAACAGCCAAAGACGGTTTTTCTGGAGATGCAAGATAGTGACCAATTCACAGCCTTAATCCAGATCCTCTCTTTGTGAAGTTATCAGTTTACCACCCCTGCTTGTCATGCATATTCTGGAGACCATTTGTTCTTGCTGAGTACAACCTTGTGAATGCCACAGAAAATGTATAATCACACAACCCGACCCCCTCCCTTACCTAAACTAAGGTATAAGACCACTCTCCTCCCTCCCCAGGGTGCTCAGCCTGGGAGCATTAGCCTGCTGAGTCACATCGGTGCTAATAAAACTGCTACTTCCTAAAACAGCCTCGGTGTCACAGCCTCTCTGTGTTCCCACAACAGTTCCAGCTACTTGGCAGGCTGAGGCGGAAGGATTACCTGAGCCCACCAGGTGGAGGCTGCCGTAGCTAGCCTGGGTGACAGAATGAGACTCTAACTCAAAAAAACAAAAACAAAAAAAGAAAAAGAAAAAGAAATGGAAGCATAGTCAGCATCCAAGGCTCCCTGCCAAGCAAAAACATAAACAAACCCCAAGAGGAGAAGAAACCCCGAGGTCCTCTTGTGAGCCACGTGGCAAAAGGATTCTCCCTAGAGAACTGCAGCGCAAAGCCTTTCCACACCTCAAGTCCCAGTGTCAATCAGAAATCACCAGATGTTCCTGGTTATACGACAGGATTCCATTCAAGGTTGTCTCTGGCAAAAACGTTAAGCAGTAGAAGTGTTCTTACCTTTAGAACAGAAGAACCACTGTCTGCAGGTGTGGTGTGGGCTGGAGCGAGAGGCTCTCTGGAGAGGTGCACACGACTCTCGTTCGACACAGCACTGGGGAAAAAAGGACAAATTACATCATGGATGCAGAGGTACAGACAGCATTTTCAAAGAAAGGGTTTAGGAGAGAAGCAGAACAAATCCATGCAGGGGAAGAAGATCCCAGCTGGTGAGGAGCACGACAGCCGCTGGCACGGCCCTCCTGTGCCTCAGTGAGGCCCTTCCCCAGCCACCACGGAACAGTCTTCATCTTCATGTCAGACTCACTTCCAGGGAGGTCGAAGTGGCAGACCGCCTCGCTTCCCTTCTAAAACCTCACTAAAATGAAAGACAAGCTTCATCTTTAGCAAAAGAAAAACTTCATGACACCCCCAAACGATTAAAGTTTGTACATACTATCCAGTGGCAATTCAGAAACTTTTATTAAATCCTTAAAGATACACAGTAGAGGAGGACAGTTTCAAGATTATGGGCAGATTAAATGTTTCAGTCTCCCCTAATGCATTAAATCCAGAGAATTAATATACAAGATGGAAAGACATACGAAACAGATAGATCAACATACTTTTCTGAAAAGCTGATATAAAATGAATAAATGAGAAAGCTCACTGGATCAAAAATTGTGCAGAACCCTGGAGCCCGGAAGAGCCCAGAAACCATCAGAAGAAGCCATAGGAGGACTGGAGAGCTCACCTTCAAGGGGTAGAATAAATTCCCAGGATGTCCCAGATATTATAGCAGAACTAGCCAGGTGAGAAAATGCCACTGCATCTGCTAGCTGCAGGCCTGGCAGCAGTGACAAGAATGTCTAACTCCAACACCAGGGAGAAAGGGGGAAAGTCCAAGGTCAAAAGACCATCAGCCACCAAGAAATCATCCAGCCCACCCCAATATCACTAAAGCGTGCAAGCAACAGCAGCAGTTCCTGACCAATCCTGTAAGAAGATGAAGAAAAACTGAGGGATAACACCTAGACTGGAAAAGTCAGACAGAATTAGTTAATGGAAGCCAGTACCGTTGCAGCCAAAACACTGAAATAAAGAGAGACAAAGAGATGAAAAATAAGAAAGAGCAGTTATGAGACACAGAAGAGATATTACAACTAGTGGACACTCAATATTCGAAAAGAGAATAATGCCTTACGATTTTCCAGAAGTGAAAAAAAGACATAGGTCTTCAGATAGAAAGTCTACCTTAAATACTAACAAGAATAAAAATAAACCTATACTTGGACGTAATGAAATTGCAGAACATTAAGAACCAGCAGTAAAATCTAAAAGTTACTAGACAGAAAAAAAAAGCTTCATACTTCAGGAAGAAGCAGCAGCTCAAAGGGAAAAAGCTGATATGAGAAGGAGTGAGCATTAAAAGTAGTGCAACAGACCAGATACAATGGTCATGCCGATAATCCCAGCACACTGGGAGGCCAAGGCAGGAGGACTGCTTGAGCCTAGGAGTTTGAGACCAGCCTGGGCAACACAGCAAGACTTTGACTCTACAAAAAAATCAAAAAGTGAGTTAGGCATGGTGGCACGTGCCTGTAGTCCCAGCTCCTTGGGAGGTTGAGGTGGAAGGATCACCTGAGCCTGGGAAGTTGAAGCTGCAGTGAGCTGTGACTATGCCACTGGACACCAGTCTGGGCAACAGAATGAGACCAAAAGAAAAAAGAAAAAAAAAGTAGTCCAATATGTTTTGCAATGAATTCTCTCAACCCTTCAATAAATTATTAATCCTATATAGCATATACTACTGCCACACATGGAAAGTAACAGCATTCCAGGTCTGGGGACACATTCCCCAGACAATCCTCACAATATAGGTGTATAAGAAGGAACATACACAAAGTTAGCTTAAACATTTGCCCACTATTAAAAGAAAGAATAGATTGTGGCAGATTCATGTAATGGCAGCTAAAAAGAAGGAACCAAAGATAATTTTTAAAATTTCAGCTATATAAAAACAAAAAAAAATTATACTATATAGATATATATATATAGTATGTATTAAACTGATAGTGTAAAAACTTGCAAAACAATGTACTGTTTATAAGTATATACATATACATTAAAAGCATTAAAAGATTCATGTAGTTCTTTACAAGGTTAAGCATACACTTATATAACCTAAAATCCCACTCCTGGGTATTTAGCCAAGACATATAAAAACACATGTTCAAACGAAAACCTGTAAGAATGCTTACAGGAGCTTTTTTCATGAGATCTAAACGTGAACTTTTTTTTTTTTTTGAGTTGGAGTCTCACTCTGTTGTCCAGGCTGGAGTGCAGTGACACGCTCATGGCCACCACAGTCTTGACCTACTGAGGTCAGGTGATCCTTCTGCCTACTGTCTTCCAAGTAGCTGGAAACACAGACATGTGCCACCACGTCTGCCTAATTTTTTGGATTTATTGTAGAGACAAGGTCTCATCATGTTGCTCAGGCTGGTCTTGAACCCCTGAGCTCCGGCAATCCTCTAGCCTATGACTCCCAAAGTGCTGAGATTATAGGCTTGAACCACCGAGTCCAGAGTTGTTTTTTTTTCCTCCTATCCAAATTCCTAAGAACCTTGGACAGTCATGCCTGGTAAGGACTCACCAGATAGGGTTTTATTACCTATATACTAAAGTTTGTTTTCCAACCTGACTCTCTGGCATACCATTATGTAACAAATAAAGAAGGAACTCTAAGTATTTTATGGCTCTGCACAGCCTTCTCTTGGTGATGTCTAGATTCCAGGAACCTTGTAAGATACTTATCTATCCTCTCTAAAGACTGCCACATATAGGACTCAACTACATGTCAAGAAGCCTGGAGTTTTTCTACCCCTTTATCTCAGCAAAACATCTTCTCTACTGATTTCCAAAATTCCTTGGATAGGTACTACAAATTACCAGTCAAAAAGACTTTTGAATCCACCTATTACCTACAAGTCCCCGCTTGGAAACGTCCCTCCTTCCTGGGCTGAACCCATGAAATAGGTATTGATTTATAGTTTTTGTAATGTTCACCTTGCTAAAATGTATGCAACCAAGCTACCAGTCAACCATAGTGGACACAGATTCTTAGGACCTCCTGAGGATGGGTGTTCCTAGGCCTAAGGTCACTCAAATTGGCCAGAATAAACCATCTTAAAATATTCTACAGATTTTGGCATCTTTTCATCAACAATAATCACCCCAAACTGGAAAAAACACACATTTTTCACCTGGTAAGTGCATGAACAAGCTGTGCTTCATCCATACAATGGAATATGTTAGGTCACACTCCCAGCAAGGCCTCCAGAGTGTTAGGTCAGGCCTGCTAGGGGTGTGGGTGTGCCTGGTGTGTGATCCAGTGCCATATGAAAGATGCAAAGAAATGCACAAAAGTTGGATTGGAAAATATAGTTTATTTAAAAACTAAATTAGAAAGAGAAGGCCGGGCTTGGTGGCTCAGCATGTAATCCCAGCATTTTGGGAGGCCAAGACCAGCCTGGGCAACTTGGCGAGAACTCATCTCTACAATAAATCAAAAATTAGCCAGGCGTGGCAGCGTGCGCCTGTAGTTCCGGCTACTCTGAAGGCTGAGGCGGAAGGATTGCCGGAGCCCAGCAGGTCGAGGCTGTGGTGGCCGGGAGCGGCCACTGCGCTCCAGCCTGGGCAAGGGAATGAGACTCTGACTCAAAAAAAAAAAGAAAGAAAGAGAAAGAGGAGATTCACTTCCCCAAGGTAGGGGAGGGAGCAAAAGCTTAAGAAAACATAGCTCGAAAAGCACATGGCTACACCACAGCTTAGCAAGGCAAAGGCTACTGGATGCTCATGGTAGAGTCCTTTCAACTCCTCCCCTTGATGGGGGAAGCTCATCAAGGTGAGTGGATGGTAGCCTGCTCCATGTCACCACGAAGAGGCAGGTAAGCACAGGTACTGATGTCAGGTAATGGACAGCAGGCAGATTAGTCACAAGATTGCTGCCATGGTGGTCAGGCTAGATGAGAGGAGATATGGGAAGGGTTTTTTCCTGCAAGAGACCTGTCAGACATTTCCAATCCACAAGCCTCTTACCAAAAAGGTAGTTTTATTATCATTTCTATGGCTTCAGCCAGCTAAGGGGTGATCTTTGACCTTCCGTCTTAGATAAGAGACATGGAAACTGAACATTTCTTAAAGATTATTATGCTAAACCAGGAACTGAAAGGTTGGGCTGTCCCTGTCTTACATCCGATGGAGATTTGCCGAGGGGGTGGGGTAGGCTGCTAGTTTGGCCTGCAGTAAAATGTCTGAACACTTCCTAAAACCTGCCTGTTGGAAATTTATCTATGTCTAACCTGTGTGAGATTCAAAGTGTGTCAGTCTAAGCAAAAATGGTTATGCTGAGGCAAAATGTGAAGTATGTTTATTCTAAGTTTCTTGGGGTCCCTTCTTTCAGAATACAACAGCAATTTTTTAAAAACCCTGATTACAAAATGAGTCTCAAATGCATTATTTCAAGTGAAAGAAGCAAGCAAGAAAGAAAAAGTTATATACGGTATGATCCCATATATATGCTACATGCCAGAAAAGACAAAACTATAGGAACCAAAAATAGAATAGCATTTATTCAGGGCTAGAGTCAGGGTAAGGGTTAGGGAAATGAGGGAATTTTTTTGAGATAATGGTAAATGTGCTACACATTTGTCAAAATCCACAGAACTGCACTCTAAAATGGGCAAATTTCACTGTGTTTAAATTACAATCATAATATCCATGGGCAGCTGGTTCTAGGACCTCAGTCAGAGAGGTCCATAGATGCTCAAATCCGATATAAAATGGTGAGGTATTTACATATAACCTACACACATCCTCCTGGATACTTTAAGTCATTTCTAGATTATTTATAGTATCTAATATAATATGCACAAATCATTTCATTTAAGTGGATTCAATGTGATAACTGGCAGGCAGCAAATTAAAGTTTTGCTTTTTAGAATCTTGTGGATATTTTTTTCAGAAAAATTTCCATCTGTGGTTGGTTGAGTCCATGGATGTGGAATCTATGCATATGAAAGGACAACTGTATATTGTGGTAACCTGATTTTTAAAATTATGCATGAGAGCAGCAAGCAATGTCAGTTAAAATGGCAAGGGAGAGAGAGAACTCCAAGGGCCTGCCCCTCCCAAGAAAAGTCAATAAATCTGGCAAAAATGGTAAGGATCAACCTTATCATCAGATGTCTAGAAGAGATCTCTAGAAGACAGTCAAATACTTAACCAGAAGCCAGGGAAACATAGGAGAGCTTTGTGCTATTTTAACATAATCACACCCCATCTTGCTCCTTGGGGTAGCAGTTTTAAAGACAGCAGCTCCCATTCCTGGTGTGAGTACCTCATTCCCAAGAAACTGTGTGTTTCTGTTTTGATCTGTCTATGAATTTCCTAAAGGGCAGACACAAGAAACTTGCTTTTGTTTTGCGTGACTCAGAACTCTCTGAGGGCTGACATTCCTTGAAAACACTGAAAAGCAAATGAATAAGCCACAGCAGCCAGGGACAAAAAAAACCCCAAAAAACAAAACAAAAACAGCTGGGGGAAACAACACACCAAAAACCTGGGAGGAAAAGCAGAAGAGAGATATTTTGGGGGAATCACTATGGGGGTGGGTGGAAAATCTAGAAAGCTACACATGTACCAAGGCAGGACTCATACTCGGAAAGACTGAAGGAGACCATCAGCTTTCCACCTCTGGCTGATCTTTGGACTTGTGTAAGCAGAAGATACAGGCTAAGGTCAAAGTATAAATAGACTAAGGGTTGTGAAATTGCCTATATAAAACTACCTTTATGTCCTGACCATGGGGAAGGACAAGGCTGATCAACATATTCTTTCTTAAACAATGGACCTAAAAAACTGCTTTGAGGACAAAAGTCCAGTTGAAGGATAGAACAGCTTCAATCTCTAGGGACTCTACATCTCCCCACACCTTCCCTCCTAGACCATCCCAATGGCTCAGGGGTGGGGATGGGGTAGAGGGGGTGTGGAGTGCGTAGTACCTGACGGTCATGGAACTTGCTTTATAGACAGCGTCTATTATAAAACCTAAGAATGGTATTTGAGACCTTGTTCAGACTTTGTACTCTGGCAGACCTGACCTCCTACCCAGGCCCAGAACACCAGAAGTCTCTACCAATCCTGTGACCGCTAGGAAGACAACCTTGACAACCCCAATAACATCATCAACCAATCAACAGCCCCTATCCCTCTGCCCACCAAGTTCCCTTTAAAGACACGATTATCTGAATTTTTTTTTTTTTTTTTGAGTTGGAGTCTCACTCTGTCGCCCAGACTGGACTGCAGTGGCTGCTCCCGGCCACCGGAGCCTCAACCTGCTGGGCTCCGGCGATCCTTCCGCCTCAGCCTTCCAAGTAACTGGAACTACAGGCGCATGCTACCACGCCCGGCTAATTTTTTTATTTATTGTAGAGATGAGGTCTTGCCAAGTTGCCCAGGCGGGTCTCGAACCCACGGGCTCTGGCAATCCACTCACCTCAGCCTCCCAAAGCGCAGGATTACAGGCTGAGCCACTGAGCCTGGCTGATTATCTGAATTTTTGAGGAGGTAAACTTGAATGATTTCTCCTGCTGTCCTTACTCAGCTGCTTTGGGACATTCAACTCTTTCCCCAAAGTAATGGCTGCGTCAGTTTTGGTTACTCTGGGCAGCAGGCATAGGAACCCATTCAGGCTGGAACAGCTGAAGGAGCACCCCAACAAATAATCACTATGCAGAAACCTAGAGATTCTCCTTCTCCTTTTCAAGCGCTCGCTCTCTCTAGCTCATGCTCTAGCTCATTTTTTTGGCCTCCGGTCATTTAAGGAAATCTCTGTCAACCACTAGCTGTGCACTAAACTAAAAGAATGAAAACATCAAGAATCACACATGGCAAAATAGTTTTGAAAAGTTACTACACAAAGAGAAATTACATTCCCACAACAAGTAACAAGAATTCCTAGGGAGGGGAAGAATCTGATTTTCAGATTTACCACATCATAAAAATAAAAATGTCCACTTTTCAAATTAAGTGGCATATAAAGAAACAAGTATAACCCATTTATAGGGAAAAAAACAAATTAATAGAAACCATCCCTGAGAAAACACAGGCAGTGGACTTATCAGATAAGGATTTTAAATCAGCTAGGCTAAATATTCTCAAAAAGCTAAAAGAGATTTCCAGTTCCCAAATGGCAGTATAGAAGCAAGCCAACTTCACTCCCCTACCACAGAAAATCAAAGACAAATATACAAAGCCAAGATTATTACCAGAAACATCCCAGAACTCAATTATGAAGATGAGACCGTTCCCAGATCGACAGAGACGTGAAAAAACCCTGAGCAGATGGTGAGAGACTTGAACTTGCACATAAACGACACCACTCCCTGCCTTCTGCCTGGCACCAACCACACGAAAACGAGGGAGACGACCAACTTCCCCACAACCTTGGATTCCCTGGGAGGAGAAACGTCCCTTCCTGCCCGTCACCCCCAGAAGCACTGCCAGTGCCTCAAGGGAGAAACATCCCTGAGGGCAAGCAGAGACAAGGGGGGGCCACTTCCAGCCCTGGAAACTCAGCTCTGTAACCTGGCCAAAGGGGATGCCAAATCAGGGTGGCTATTCAGCAGCACCATCTATACGAGGTTCACCTATGGGTCCTGCAGATATGAACTCCTGGCCAGCCTTCCCACACTGCGAACATACAACCTTTGGGAGCTTCTTCCGTTCAGGAAGGGTAGTAGCACTCCCATCAATTCCTAGAGTCAAGGTGATCATGGGCTCAAGGTACCAACTGGAGCCGAAAAGAAAGCAGTGACCTAGTGATAAATACAACAAACACATCTGATAAAAACCCAAACCAGAGAAGACCAGAATAACCCAACCCTTCAATGCAAAGACACAGATGTACATCCACAAGAATCAATAGCAAACAGGGAATCATGATCTCCCCAAATATGTAGAGCAAGGAATCAGAAACTGACCCAAATGAGATAACTATATGTGAGTTCGCCAATCAACAATTCAAAATAGCAGTTTTAAAGAAACTTGGTCATCTCCAAGATAACATGGAAAAGCAACTCAGAAATTTAACAAATACATTTAACAAAGAGATTGACATCGTTTTTTAAAAAAGCCAACAGAAATCTTGGAATTGAACTGAAAAATGCAGAAGCTCTAAACAGCAGAATGGATCAAGCAGAGAAAAAAATCCATGAACTCAAAGTCAAGCTATTTAAAGTCAGAGGAAAAAAAGAAAAGCAATGAAGATCACCTACAAGATATAGAATATTACTTCAAAACAAAATCAAAGAATTATTGTTGTTCAAGAGCAAGGGAGAGAAAATATATTCAAAGAAACAGTAACAGAAAACTTTTTAAAACTTGAGAAAGATATAACAATCCAGGTACAGGAAGGTCAGAGAACACCAAACAGACTTGACTCAAATAATATTACCCTGAAGCATATATTAACAAACTGTCAAAGTTAAGGACAAAGAGAGAATCCTAAAAGCACCAAAAGAGCAAATAACATTAAAAGAGATTCAATTCATCTGGCAACAGACTCCTTCATGGAAACCATACAGGCCAGAAGGGAGTGAAATTACATTTTCAGTGTGATAAAAATTTTAAAAAGTCAAAATCCAAAAAAACCCACCATCCAAGAATATTGTATCCAGCAAAGTTATCTCACTTCTACAAAGGAGAGATTAAGTCTTTCCCAAACAAAAGCTGAGAGAATTCATCATCACCAGACCCATCTTCTAAGAAATGCTAAAGGAAGTTCCTCAATTCAAAAGGAGAAAAAAGCCAATATATGCAAAACAAACAAAAAAACATTTGAAGGTATTAAAATTAAGAACATGGACAAACCTACAATACTCAAATGCTGTGATTATGGTGTGTAATTATAACTCTAGTATGAAATCTAACTGACAAACCTGTCAAAAATAATGGCTACAGCAACCTGTTAAGAGTTAAATAATACAAAAATGTGTAAATTGAGGCAGCTAAAGTAAAAATGCAGAGAGGGAGATGGAGTTGAAGTATAGAAGCTTTTTTCCATTTCTATTATTTTCTATGTGATCTAATATAAGTTGTCATCTCTTTAAAATAAACCTGTTATGTCTATATTTTTTGTAAACCCTGTGGTAACAAAGCATAAACCTCTAATAGAGTTACAAAAAATAAAAAGCAATAAATTAGAGAAAAATCACTCAACTACAAAGGAAGACAGTAAGAAAGGAATAAAAGAAGGGAGGAGATATGAAACAACCAGAAAATAAGCAGCCAAGTGGCATAGTTAAGCTCTTACTCATCAATAATAAAAACATATGTAAATGGACTCAATTCTCTAATTAGAAGGCACAGAGTGGGTGAATGAATAAAGAAACAAGACTCAACTATATGCTGCCCACTTCCCCTAAAAAGACACAAATATAGACTGAATGTGAAAGGGTGGAAAAAGATGTTCCATGCAACTGGAAACCAAAAAAGAACATGAGCAGCTGTATGAAGGGGGATCCCCAAAAAACTGGAATTATATTTTGGAGGGCGGGCCCATTATAGTACAGGTGTCCCCCTTAGGTCAGTGTTCTAGGAACTCATCGACATTAAGTGTGCCAGCTAGCACTGCTGTGAGAGGCTGCATTCAGCTTCAGTGAATTTTTGGGGGGAGAGTCTTTCAGTGCGTTTGCCCCTTTGATGGTAGGTGATGAATGAGCACACCTGTCCACACCATGCTGAGTGTTCAGCAGCTTTTGACCAAAAAACAGCAAGACCCCTATGCCCCACCATCCCTATTCACTTTTTTGTTGTTTCCCCAGATAAAGAAATAGTCCTCAAAGGGAAACGTTTTGCCAGTGTGGAAGAGGCAAAACAAAAAAAACAGCAGAAGCACTAAAAGGCATTAAAATTGATGAGTTCAAAACTTTTGAGAAGTGGAAAAGCCGTATTGCATCAAACAAAGAATACTTTAAAGGTGACTAAAGTTTTAAACATGTAAGAATAATTTTTCACATACAAATTCTGAGTTTTTAAAAAATATCCCCCTTATACTTATATGAGATTAAACAGACTGTAAATAAAAAAGCTGTAAAAAGAGGCAAAGAAAGTCAGTATGTGATGATAAAGGGGCCAGGCACAGTGGCTCATATCTATAATCCCAGCACTTTGGGAGGCCGAGATGGGAGGATCTCAAGGCCAGGAGTTCAGGACCAGCCTGGGTAACACAGTGAGACCCCATCTCTACAAAAAAAAGTATGAAGAAAAAGGGGTCAATTCAGCAAGAGGACAAAACAGTTATAAGTATCTATGCACTGAACACCAGAGTTCTTAAGTATAAAATGCACACATTAATAGATCTGAAGGGAGAGATAGGCTGCAATATAAGAATAGTAGGGGACTTTAATACACCACTACCGATAATGGACAGATCCAGACAAAATACCAACAAAGAAACATTGGCATTCAACTACACACTAGACCTAATCGGCCTAACTACATTTACAGAACATTTCAACCAACAGCTACAAAATGCACACTATTTTCATCAGCACAAGAAATATTCTCCAGAAAAGATTATATCTTAAGCCACAAAACAAGTCTGAACAAATTTCAAAGAGTAGAAATCATACCAAGTATCTTTTCTAATTATAATGGAATAAAACTAGAAATCAATGAGAACAACCTTGGAAATGTCAAACACATGGAAACTCAACATACTCCTGAATGACCAATGAATCAATGAAGAAATTAAGAAAATTTAGACATCCCTTGAAGCAAATGTAAATGGAAATATAATATAGCAAAATCTACGTAATATAGTAAGATTAGTACTAACAGGGAAGTTTGTAGCAATAAACACCTATATAAAAAAAGTAGAAAGATTTCAAATTAACAACCTAGTGACATACCTCAAAGAACTGGAAAAACAAAAGCAAACCAAATACAAAATTAGTAGAAAATAAGTAATAAAGATCAGTGCAGAAATGAATAAAATTGAGATTAAAAAATACAGAACATCAACAAAATTAAAAGTTGAGTTTTCTGAAAAGGTAAATAAAATGAAGAAACTTTTAGCTAGACTAAGAGAAAAAGAGAGAAGACCCAAATAAATAAAATTAGAAATGAAAAAGGAGATATAATAACTGAGAGCACAGGAAGACAAATAATCATTAGATACTATAATGAAGAACTTATGCCTACAAACTGGAAAAGCTAGAAGAAATGAGTAAATTACTAAACACATACAATCTACCATGATTGAAGAAACAGAAAACCTTAATAAACTAATAATGAGATCAAAGCCATGATAAAAAATCTCCCACTGAGGAAAAGCCTGATGGCTTCACTACTGAATTCTATCAAACATATAAAGAAGAACTAATACTTATTCTACTCAAATGCTTCAAAAAAATTGAAAAGGAGAAAACACATCTAAACTCAATCTATGAGGCAGTACCCTGATACCAAAACCAGACAAGGAAATAAGAAAAAAGAAAACTACAGGCCAATGTCACTGATAAACATGAATGCAAAAAAACAAAAACAAAAACAAAAAACCTAGCAAACCAAATTCAATAACACATTAAAAAGATCATTCACCATGATCAAGTAGAATTCATCCCAGGAATGCAAGGGTGGTTCAATATAAGCAAATCAATAAATGTGATATATCACACGAACAGAATCAAAAACAAAAACCATATGATAAAATTTCAATAGATACTGAAAAAGCACTCAATAAAATTCAACATTCCTTTATAATAAAATCCCTTATCAAACTAGGTGTAGAAGGAACATACCTCAAAAGAATAAAGGCCACGTATAACAAACCCACAGCTAAATTGTACTGAAAAGGGGAAAACCGAAGTCTTTTCTCTAAGATCTGAAATAAGACAAGGATGATCACTTACACCACTTTTATTCAAAATGCTACTGAACGTCTTAGCCAGAGAAATTTAGAAAAGAGAAAGAAGTAAAGAGCATACAAATTGGAAAGGAAGAAGCCAAAAAGCCTTGTTCACAGATGATATGATCTGATACTTAGAAAAATCTAAAGATTCTACCAAAAAACTGCTAGAATTCATAAATTCAATAAAGTTGCAGGAAACAGGCCAACATACAAAAATCAGTAGCACTTGTACATACCAACAGCAAACAATCTGAAAAAGAAATCAAGAGAGAAATCCCATTTACAGTAGCTACAAAGAATATAAAATACCCAGGAATCAATATAACCAAAGAAGTGAAAGATCTCTACAAGTAAAATCATAAAATACAGATAAAAGGAAACAAAGAGGCTACAAAAAAGGGAAAGATATTTCATGTACACAGACTATAAGAATTAATTATTAGTAAAACAATACTACCCAAAGTAATTTACAAATTCAATGCAATACCTATAAAAATACCAATGACAGTCTTCAAAGAAACAGAAAAAGCAATCCTAAAATTTATATGTAACCAAAAAGATCCTGAATAGCCCAAACAACGCTGAGCAAAAAGAACAAAGCTGGAGACATCACATTCCCTGACTTCAAGATTTACAGCAAAGTTAGAGTAACCAAATAATCGTGATCTGGCATAAAAACAGACACACAAAACAATGCAACAGATTAGAGAACCCAGATATAAATTTATGCATTTATAGCCAACTTACCTTTGACAAAGGCACTGAGAACAAACAATGTATAAAGGACATTCTCTTCAATAAATGGTGCTGGGAAAACTAGACAACTATTGCAAAAGAATGAAACTAGACTCCTTTTACCATACACAGAATCAAATAAAAATGGATTAAAAACTTAAACCTGCTGGGCTCGGTGGCTCAGCCTGTAATCCCGCGCTTTGGGAGGCTGAGGTGAGTGGATTGCCTGAGCCCGCGGGTTCGAGACCCGCCTGGGCAGTGAGACCTCATCTCTACAATAAATCAAAAAATTAGCTGGGCATGGTAGCGTGTGCCTGTAATTCCGGCTACTGGGAAGACTGAGGCGGAAGGATCGCCGGAGCCCAGCAGGTTGAGGCTACAGTGGCCGGGAGCAGCCACTGCACTCCAGTCTGGGTGACAGAGTGAGACTCCAATTCAAAAAAACAAAAAACAAACAAAAAAAAACCTTAAATCTAAAATCTGAAACTATAAAACTATTAGAAGAAAATACTGGGGAAACACTCCAGGACATTGGTCTGGGCAAAGATTTTTTTGTGTCAGACCTCCAAAGCACAGGTAACCAAAGCAAAAATAGACAAATGGGATTACATCAAGCTGAAAATTTCTGCACAGTAAAGAAAAAAATCAACAAAGTGAAGAGACAACCCACAGAATGGGAGAAAATATTCACAAGCTACTCATCTAACAAAATAATAATAATCAAATAAGTAAGAAAATCAAACAACTCAACAGCAAAGGGAAATCTGATTAAAAGACAGGCTAAAGATATAACATCTCTCGAAAGAAGACATACAAATGACAAACAAGTACATGGAAAAAAAGGTTCAACCATCACTAATCATCGGGGAAATGCAAATCAAAGCTACAATGAGATATCTTCTCACTCTACTTCAAATGGCTTTTTTCAAAAGACAGGCAATAACAGATGTTGGTGCAGATGTGAAGAAAGAGGAACACTCATATACCATCTGTTGGTAGAACTGTAAACTAGTACAGTCACTATGGAGAACAGTATGAAGGTTCCTCAAAAATCCAAAAACAGAATGATCATATAATCCACTAATTCTACTACTGGGTATACCTCCAAAAGAAAGGAAGTCAATATAACAAAAAGACATCTGTACTCTCATGTTTACTGCAGTACTCTTCATTATAGCCAAAATATAAAATCGATCTAAATGCCCATCGACAGATGAACAGATAAAGAAAACACAGAATATATACACAATGGAATATTATTCAATCATAAAAAATGAATCCCTGAAATCTGTAGCAACATGAATGAGAATGGAGGTTATTACATTAAGTGAAATAAGTCAAGCACAGAAAGATAAATAACTGCATATTTTCATTCATACGTGATGGCTAAAAAAGTAGATCTTGTGAAGATAGAGAGTAGACTGGCGGTTACCACAGGCCTGGAAGAATAGAGGAAATGGGGAGAAGAAAATAACTTGATTAATGGGTGCAAATATACAGTTTGATAAAAGAAAACAACTACTGTAGTTTATGATAATATATTGCATATTTCAAAATAGTTAGAAGAACTGAAATGACTGTAACAGAAAGAAAAATATTTAAGGTGATGGATATTTCAAACACTCTGATTTGATCTTTATATATTAATATATGACTGAATTAGATTATCACATGTTCCCTGAAAGTATGTATATTTATTATGCATCGCCTAAAAAAGAAACCATGAACAAAGAAATAAAGGAAACCAAGAAAACAATGTGTTAACAAATACAATAAGAAAAAGTATAAAAAGGAATAAAATAAAAATTTTGCAGCTGAAAAGTATAAGAACTGCAGTAACTCACTAGAGAATTTCAACAGTGGATTCAAGCAGTCAGTAGAATCAGTGAACTTAAAAATAAGCCAATTGAGATGATTCAGCAACAGGAGCAGAAAGAAAAACAGTGGAGGGAAAAAAAAAAAGAACAGAGCTTAAGAAACTTGTGAGACATAATCAAGCATATTAATATACGCATTATGAGAGTCCTAAAAGAAGAGGAGAGACAAACAGGAATACTATATGAATAAATAATAGGTGAAGCTCAACACATTTTACAAAAGACAAGAATCTACACACATAAGAAGATCAATGAAGTCCACAGGCTAGAGTGCCACACCAGACATATTAATTAAACTGTTGAAAGACAAAAACAGTGACTCCTGAAAGTTGCAAGAGAGAAGACTTAACATGTGCAAGGGATTCTCATAATATATTAACAGCCAATTTCTCATCAGAAATCATGGAGACCAGAAGGCTGGGGCATATATATAAATATATAAAAATAAATAAATAAATATAAATAAAATGAATATATACAGAACAGAAACATACAGAAGCAAAATTTTTGTATACTAATGAAGTTATGTGTTATATTAATTTGAACTAGATTGTTGTATGATTAAGATGTTAATTTTATTCTCAGTAACCACTAAGAAAATACATTTAAAAAATAGAAAAGGAAAATGCAAAAGGAGCTAAAGAGTGTGCTACAAAAACTGATTAAACACAAAAGAAGACAGTAATGAAGAAACTGAGGAATAAAACAGAAAAAGACATAATAGAAAACAAATAGCAAAATGGCAGAAGCCCTTTCTTATCGGCAATTACTTTAGATGTAAGTGGACTGAAATCTCCAATTACAAAAGTAGAGACTAGCAAAATGGTTTTACAATGCTCCATCTAGGTTATGTACAAGACTTACTTTGATCCAAAGACATAAACAGATTGAAAGTGAAAGGACAGAAAAAGTTATTCAAGGCAAATAGTAACCAAAAGAGAACTGTTATACTAATATCAGACAAACAGATCTTAAATCAAAGGACAAAAGAGGATAAAAGACAAAGGCAGACCCTACATATTAGTAAAAGATTAAATCCCTCAAGAAGATACAACAATTACAAATATACACATACCTATCAACAGAATCCCCAAGTATATGAAGCAAAATATTTGAAGAACTGAGGGGAAAAACAGACCAGTTCTACAATAATAATTGGATACTTCAATATTCCACTTCTGATAATGGGTAGAACAACCAGAGAAAAGATAAATAAGAAAACAGAAGAAGTGAACAATACTATAAAACCAATTAGGCCTAATGAACATATATAGAACACTTCATCCAATAACAGGACTATGCATTTCTTTTCAAGAACACATGGAACGTTCTCCAGCAAAGAGCATACGTTAGGTCACAAAACAAATCTCAATAAATTTTAAAAGACTAAAGTCACACAAATTATCTTATTTTATCACAGGGAATGAAAACAGAAATTAATAACAGAAGAAAAACTGGAAAATTCATAAATATGTAGATATGTAGAAATTAAATGGTCTCAAAACACCAATGAATGAAAAAAGAAATCATAAGAGAAATTAGAGAATGCTTTTGAGATGAATAAAAAAAATACAATATACCAAAATATGTGAGATGCAGTAAAAGCAGTGCTTAGAATGAAATTCATCACTGTTAAAGCCTACATTTAAACAGAACATCACAAAATCAGTAAACTAACATTATACCTTAAAAAATTAGAAAAACAAAGAACTTAAAAAAAATAAACCAATCCAAAAGTTGGTTTGTTGGAAGATTAACAACACTGACAAACATTTAGCTAGACTTATGGAGAAAAAAGAGAAGAATCAACTAATGTCAGAAATAAAAGTGGCAGAATCTTACAGTAAAAAACAAAAGCCAATAAGAAAACACTACGAGCAATCGTACTCCTACAAATTTAACTCATCTAGGTCAGGCGTTCCCAACCCCTGGGACCACAAACTGGTGGGAGGGGAGGGGGAGTCCATGGTCTGTTGGGAACTGAGCCACACAATAAGAGGTGAGCAACTGAGTGAGTGACGTTTCGTCTGTATTTACAGCCACTCCCCATCACTCACATTACTGCCTGAGCTCCACCTCCTGTGAAGCAGGCTCTGAAAAGCCTACTTCTATTTCCAATATCCTACCTTTGTGAAGCAAGGTTTTCTGCAGGGACAGTGGCCAAAACAAGATTATCAGAGTAAACTAGACATAAGCTACATACTTCAGGTGTCACTTCTCCCATCACTCCCAGATGCGATCGTCTAGTTGCAGGAAAACAAGCTCAGAGCTCCCACTGATTCTGCATTGTGGTGAGTTGCATAATTATGTCATTATATATTATAATAAATGTAATGTGCTTGAATCATTACCAAGCCACCTCCCCACTCCAACTCTGTGGAAAAATTTCCATAAAACTGGTCCCTGATGCCAAAAAGGTTGGGGATAGCTGATCCAGGTAAAATGAAAAAATTTCTGAAGACAAGCAACCAAACCTTACTCAAGAAGAAACAGAAAATCTGATTAGACCTATAACAAAGAGATTAAATCAGTAATCAAATACTTCCTGACAAAGAAAAGGCCAGGACCATAGCTTCAATGGTAGATTATACCAAACATTTAAAGTATTCACAATAATTTTTCTCAAACTCTTCCAAAAAAACAGAAGGGGAGGGAACACTTCAGAAAGCATTCAATAACGTCAATATTACCCTATCACCAAAGTCAAAAAAAGACATTATCAGAAAGCTGTATCCCAATATCTCTATTTATGAAAACAGATGCAAAAATCTTCAAAAATGCTGGCAAACTGAATCCAGAAGAACATAAAAAGCATTACGTGGGAGGCTGAGGTAAAAGAATTGCTTGAATCCAGGAGTTCAAGGTTACAGTGACCTATGATCATGCATTGCACTTCAGCCTGGGCAACAGAGCTAGACCCTGCCTCTTAAAAAAGAAAAAAAGTATATATCATGATCAAGCTGGATTTGGTCCAGGAGTGCAAGGGTGGTTCAAAATCAGAAAATCAATATAAGATACCACATTAACAGAATGAAGGAAAAAACCTACACATGAGTACCTCAATTGATGCAGAAAAAGCATTTGACAAAAATACAGCACCCTTTCAGGATGAAAACACTCAACCAACTGGGAATAGAAGAGAATTCACACAATATGATAAGGATATATATGAAAAAAATACAGCTAACATAACATTCAATGATGAAAGACTGAAAGCTTTTCTTTTAATAAGATCAGAGACTGAGCGCAGTGGCTCAGCCTGTAATCCCAGCACTTTGGGAGGCTGAGGCAAGAGGACTGCCTGAGTCCGGGGGTTTGAGACCAGCCTGGGCAACCTGGTGAGACCACATTTCTACAATAAATCACAAAAAATTAGCCAGGCTTGGTGGCAGGCATCTATAGTTCCAGCTACTCGGAAGGCTGAGGTGGAAGGATCGCTTAAACTCAGCAGGTCGAGGTTACGGTGACCATGCCTGGGCAATAAGAGTGAGACTCCCACTCAAAAAAAAAAAAAAAAGATCAGATATAAGAATGACAGCTTTTGCCTTTTCTATTCAACACTATATTGGAAGTTTTAGGCAAAGCACTCAGACAATACAAATAAAAACTTCCAAATTGGAAAAAAAAGTAAAACTATTACTATTCACAAATGACATAATATTTTACATAGAGAAAATCCTAAAGATTTACTCTTTAGCTCTGATAAACAAAATCAGCACAGTAGCAGGATACAAGATGACCACACAAAAATCAGTTGTATTCCTATACATTAGAAACAAACAATGTGAAAATAAAATTAACAATTACATTTATAATAGCATAAAGGAATAAAATACTTAGGAAACAATTTATCCAAGGAGGTAAAAGACTTGTACACTGAAAATTACAAAACACTTTTGATAGACATTCAAGAATACCTAAATAAATAGACATCCCGTGTCAAGTATTAGAAGATTAAATATTGTTAAAATGATAGTACTAACCAAAGCAACCTAAGGCTCAATGCAATCCCTAGTAAAATCCCAGCAGCCTGTTTTACATAAAGTGAAAAGCTGATTCTAAAATTCATATGGAATTGCAAGAGATCCTGAAAAAGCCAAAACAATCACAAAAAAGAACACTGATTTATGAATCATTATGCTAAGTGAAAGAAACCAAGGAAAAAAGACCTCATATTATAGAATCCCATTTTTATTTTATGATTTCAAAACTTGCCTCAAAGCTACAGCAATTAAAACAGTGTAGTGCTGGTATTTGGACAGACATACAGATTGATGGAACAGAACTGTGAGTTCACGACCTTCGATGCTCAAATGACTTTAACAGGAATGCCAAGAGCTAAGACAGGGACAACTGGATATCCACAACCAAAAGAATAAAGTATATAAAACCAAAAGCACAAGCAACTAAAGAAAAATAGATAAATTTGAGCCAGGCTCGGTGGCTCAGCCTGTAATCCCGTGCTTTGGGAGGCTGAGGTGAGTGGATTGCCTGAGCCTGTGGGTTCGAGACCCACCTGGGCAACTTGGCGAGACCTCATCCTCTACAATAAATTAAAAAATTAGCTGGGCGTGGTAGTGCACGCTTCTAGTTCCAGCTACTTGGAAGGCTGAGCAGAAGGATCGCCGGAGCCCAGCAGGTCGAAGCTGCAGTGGCCAGGAGCGGCCACTGCACTCCAGCCTGGGCGACAGAGTAAGACTCCAACTCAAAAAAAAAAAAGAAAGAAAAAAGAAAAATAGATAAATTTGACTTCATAAAAGTTAAGAATTTTTGTGCATCAAAGGACACCACTAAGAGAGTGAAAAGACAACCCACAGAATGGGAAAAATATTTTTAAATCATATATTTGATAAGGGTCAGTATTCAGGACTATTACAACAGTAAAATAAACAACCCAATTTTTAATATGGGCAAAAAACTTGGACAGACATTTCTCCAAAGAAGACATACAAATAATCAAGAAACACAAGAAAAGATGTCTAACATCCTTAGTCATTAGGAAAATGTAAATTGAAACCACAACGATATACCACTTCAGACATGGAAAATAATACGTTTTAATGAGGATGCAAAGAAACATAAACCCTCACACACTGCTGGGAGAAAAAGAATAAAAGTACAGCCACTGTAGAAAACAGTTTGGCTGTTCCTTAAAAAGTTAAACACAAAATTATCATGTAACTCAGCAATTCTACTCTAGAGGTAACTAAATAAAAAATAACTTTAAAAAATGTTCCAACAAAAAACTTGTACATGACTATTTATAGCTGCACTATTAGTAACAGCCAATTTAGCTTAAAATGCTTATCAAAGATGAATGGCTAAACAAAATGTGTTATAGCCATACAGTGAAATATTTTACAGCCATAAAAAGGAATATAGTCTTGATATATGCTATAGTAGGGAGGACCCGTGAATCATTATGCTAAGTGAAAGAAGATGGCCATAAAAGACCTCATATTACAGAATTCCATTTTAATGAAATGTACAGACTAGGTAAATCTATACAGACAGAAAGTAGATGAGTGGTTCCTCAGGGTTGGGGGGGAAGGGCAGAGTCTGCGACAGGCAGCCCTGGCCACAGAACGTTCCAACTCTCAGTTCTACTCCATGGATCTTGGGTATATCTCTATCTATACCCGTGCTTATCCTTAGGCCAGTACTACACTGTTATGCTTACTGTAGCTTTGTAGTAAGTTTTAAGATCAGGCTGTGTGAGTCTCCAACTTTGTTCTTTTTCAAGATTGCTTTGACTTTTCAGGGTCTCTTGCAATGTATATGAATTTTAATTACTCTATATGAAAGAGTAGGGGATTTCTTTTTGAAGTGATAAAAATATTCTGGAATTTGATACTGGCAATGGTTACATATATCTGTGAATATATTAAAACCCACTGAATTGTGCACTTTGGGCAAATTGTGTGATATCTGAATTACATTTCAATAAAACTGTTACAACAAAAATTAATGATATGAATACATTTCTCCAAATAAGGCATACACATGAAAAGATGTTCAACATTATTAGTACTTAGGAATATAGTCTTGATACATGCTAACTGAAACCACAGTGAGATATTACTTCATACTCACCAGGATGAGTATAATTTTAAAAAGAGGATAATAAACACTGGCAAGGAAATTGGAACCTTCATACATTGCTGGTGGGAATGAAAAAAATGTTTCAGCCATTTTGGAAAACAGTTTAGCAGTTCTTTAAAAATTTAAACAGAGTTACCATGTGGCTGAATAGAAGTGGTATCGCTCCTAGGTATATACTAAGGAGAACTGAAAGAGTATTTACAAAAAAATCTTGTATGTGAATGTTAACAGCAGCTTTATTCACAATAGCCAAAGTGAAAACATACCAAATGTCCATTAACCTTTACATGGATAAACAAATGTGGTATACCTATACAACCGAATATTATTCAATCACAGAGGGATAAAAAACAAATACATACTACCATATGATAAACCTGGAAAACATTATGTTGAATGAAAGATGCAAGACACCAAATGTCACATGTTGTACAATTTCATTTATATAAACTATCTGTGGTAGGTAAATTCACAACACAGACAGTTGATTCGCGGTTGTCAGATGTTGGTGGGGAAAAGAGATATGGGGAGGCCGCTAACGGGTGTTTCTTTTAGGAATAATGACAATGTTCTAGAATTGGATAGTGTTAATGGCTGCACACCTTTCTGAATATACTAAAAAAACCCCCACTGAATTATATACTTCTTTTTTTTTTTGAGTTGGAGTCTCACTCCTTTACCCAGGCTGGAGTGCAGCAGTACGCATGCTTACGGCCACCCCAGCATCGACCTTCTGGGCTCCAGTGATCTTTCTGCCTCAGCCTTCCGAGTAGCCGGAACTACAGATGTGCACTACCATGCCCGGCTATTTTTTATTTTATCACTAGAGACAAGTTCTCACCAAGTTGCCCAGGCTGGTCTCGAACCCGCGGGCTCAGGCAATCCACTTGCCTTGGCCTCTCAAAGTGATGGGATTACAGGCTGGGCCACCAAGCCCGGCCTTGAATTGTATACTTTTAAAGGATAAATTTTATGGCACATGAACTACATATCAATAAAGAATGATAAAAGAAAAATGGTCTAAATCTACTATAGTAAAATGTCAGGATGTGGCAAAGTTTGATATTTGGTCCACGATACGTTTTACATAATTCTTCATTGTTCCTCTATGTGTGAAATACTTTATTTAGTTAGTTATTTATTTTTATTCTTTTTTTTATTTTTGAGTTGGAGTCTCACTCTGTCACCCAGACTGGTGTGCAGTGGCACGCTCCCAGCCACTGCAGCCTCGACCTGCTGGGCTCCGGCGATCCTTCCGCCTCAGCTTTCCAAGTAGCTGAAACTACAGGCATGCACTATCACGCCCGGCTAATTTTTGATTTTATTGTAGAGAAGAGGTCTCACCAAATTGCCCAGGAGGGTCTTGAACCCGCAGACTCAGGCAATCCACTCACCTCAGCCTCCCAAAGCGCTGGGATTACAGGCTGAGCCACCGAGCCTGGCTAAAATACTTAATTTTTAAAAAGGAGGTACAGTAAGATAAAGTATGGTATAGAATGGGAAAAAACAGATTAACAGAAAAGGTTCAGAAATATACCCAAGTTTATACAAGAATGTAGCATATTTCAAAGGATGCATTTCAGATTCTGGGTAAAATAGATTATTCAAAATATAAACAGCCATTTAGAAAAATAAATCTGGGAGTAAGGTGGGGTTTAGTCTAGGCTCTTTCCAGCGTCAATTGTTCAAAGAAAGCTCTGATGAACACAGGGCAGTCCTGTCCCCATTACTCTCCTCTTGGCAAACAAAAAGTTTTAATGAGGTTATTCTGAAAGACTTATTAATAACAACAGTATTAAAAATGTTAGTACTAACATTTATTAGAATTAGTTAAAGATTAAATTGCAATTCCAGTTTTACCCTGATCACCAATTAGTACTTTGTTGATTATATTATCTGGAACCGAACATGATTCATCACAAAACTTTCCACTGAACATGTTCTGAATAACAGGAAAAGAAACAGCACTTATTTGCTCAACATTTTTAGCACCAACTAAGCACAGAACATTAGATACACAGCGATAAACAAAACAAATCGACATAGAGGGAATAAAAGCCTAACAATACAAATAAATGGCATTGTACCCATTAAAGAGAAGAGAGGCAGAAGAGACTTGGAAGGAGTAACAAAGAAAGTTACTCAGTTATTGTGAGAACCCACAATAAGTTTATAAAAGGGCACTGTGACAACAGGATGACACAAAAGTTAACTATGATACCCAAGAGAAATAATATACACTCCTCACCAGGTGCCTTATAAGATTAAAACTATCTTTAAGATGGTTTTCACTCTGTGGTCTAAATCAGTATGAAGATGAAGGGGAATGTAGGGAGAATATAATAATACTGGAAATATCTTCAAATAATCTTAAAGTAGGAACATACTAAGTGGCCCTGTAATGGATACAAAAAAGTGAATTCAAGCTATCTTTCAAACAGATATCTGAAATCATATGGTAATAAACTGGGGAAGAGAGAAAAAAGACATAAAAAAAAGGCAGCAAGTAAGAACACTAATTTAATTCAGCTTAATCAGAAAAGTACCTGCTATTTGTGGCAGTATCCTGAACACTGGCATTTTTATGACTTAATAAGGTATCTTCTCTTGTAATCTAAGAAAATTAAATCATAAACAATTAAATCTTTGTTAAAGATACTGAAGCAACAAGAAATTTACATTTCTTTCTGGTAAAAATAAAAATGTCAGTTTGCTTTAGGTCAGATGAGAGGCAATCATACCTTATCTATGGAAATATCAGTAATTCATCTAGTAGAGTCCTATCCCATACCTAAATTAATTATCCAAGATTCATTTTCAATACATTTGACATAAAAATCCACATGCTCTTACTACACAGCTTAAATAATGGACCCATTAAAAAATGTACAGTTTGATGAATTAAAAATATATATATAGATGCATAACCAACATATGCAACACATTCACCCTTCCCCCCTTGAGGCCTCCCACATAATCCCATCAAAACCCCTTACTGGGGGCAAACAACAATCTATACTTTACACAGTTTCATATAACTGGAATTATATAATACCTATCTTTTGTGTCTGCTTTTTTAGAGCAGCATAATTTTTTGGGATTCAGTTGCTGCATATATCACTAATTCATTCCTTTTCATTTGATGAGTAGTATATCACTGTATGAATATACCACAGTATCTGTTTAACTACTGATGAACATTTGGGTTGTTTCCAGTTTTTAACTATTACAAAAAAGCTGCAAGGAACATTTGTATCCTAATATTTGTATTAACCTAAGTTTTGATTTCTCTTGGGCAAATACTTAAGTGTATGTTTAATGCATTGCCAAACTCTTTTCTGAAGTGCTTATACCATTTTATGATTTTACCAGCAATGTATGTGTATTGCAGGAGCTCCATCATCACCAACTCAGAGATGATCAGTCTTTAATTTTAGCTATTTCAGTGGACATGCCTTTCACCATGATTTTGTTCACAGGTGTCCTTTATCAAGCTGAGGAAGTTCCATTCTATTCCAAAAGTGTTGAGAGCTTTTATTATGAACAGGTTTTGAATTTTGTGAAATGATTTTTCTACATGAATTGAGACCATTTTTTGTTTGTTTGTTTTTGAGTCGGAGTCTCAATCTGTCACCCAGACTGGAGTGCAGTGGCTGCTCCCGGCCACCGCAGCCTCGACCTGCTGGGCTCTGGCGATCCTTCCGCCTCAGCCTTCCAAGTAGCCGGAATTACAGGTATGCGCTACCACGCCCGGCTGATTTTTTGATTTATTGTAGAGATGAGGTCTCGCTGCCCAGGCGGGTCTCGAACCCGCGGGCTCAGGCCATCCACTCACCTCAGCCTTCCAAAGGCGCGGGATGACAGGCTGAGCCACCGAGCCCGGCTTGATTGCATTTTGTTAAGGACTGTTACATCAATGTTAAAGATAAGTCTTGGTCTATAGACTCTTTTCTTGCAATTTTTTTGTGTGTGTGTGAACGCTGGGTACTGGGATAACACTAGTCTTCCTCCCAAAGGGAATGGGAAGTGCTCCTTTCTATTCTATTTTCTGAAAGAGTTTGTGTAGCACTGTTATCATGTCTTCCTTAATTAAATATTTGGTAGATTTCAACAAAAAAGGTGTCTGATCCTAGATTTTTCTTCATGAGCAGGTTCTTAAACTGTAAGATCAAGTCCCTTTAATATAGGGCTATTCATGTTTCTCTCTTCTTTGAGTCAAGAAAGACCCAAAAGTATAACTGAAATGCAAGGTAATGATGTCTTAGTCATTCAGGTTGCTATAACAAAATACCATAAGCTAGGTGGCATATGAATAACAAATATTTACTCCTCACAGCAGCTCTGGAAGCTGAGAATTCCAAGATCAAGACACCGGGAGGTTCAGTGTCTGGTGAGGGCCCATTCCTCACAGATGGCTCCTCCTTGCTGCATCCTCACATGGTAGAAGGGACAAACAAGTTCCCTCAGGGCTCTTTTATAAGAGCACTAATCCCATTCATGAAGGCTCCACGTTCATGCTGTGATCACCTCCCATAGGCCTCGTCTGTTAATACCATGGCGTTGGGGATTAGGTTCCAACATACATACACATTTTGGGGTACATGCAAACATTCAGACAATAGTAGATAATAGCAACTATTACTATTACTGCTTCTTTAACTATTGAGGTCAACATTTTTAAAAGCTCATTATGTGCCAGGCACTAGTCCATGTCCTTTACATTAATTATCTCACTTCATCTTTATAACCAACCCTAGAGTAATACTACCATTATCTTATTTTAAACATTATTAAATTGAGGCTCAGAGAAATTTAACTTGCCCCAAGTCAGAAAGATAGTACGTGATAGAACAGAAATGGGATTTCAGAGCCAACATTGTCACATTTGATATGTAAATATGGTTTTATGCTTATATCGTGAGGAGAGGGTAGATAAAAAGCATGATCAATATTCCTAACGTTCACTCAGTTCTCTTCAAGGTCTAGGGACAGGATGGGCATAAAACATCTTCTTGGTGACAGGAGATTCTGAAATCCTAGTTGACAACCTGACTTGGTGAGGTAGGCTTCTTCTTGGTTTCAGGATAGAGGATAAGTCTGAAAGTCACAGAGTGCTGAGGACAAGCTGACCTTTTGAGACCATGGCCATACCCCTCCTTGGAGCTGGTCCCTACCCACCACATCCTTCACCATGTCACAGCCAACTCTTCACCCTTGTAGCTCATGTTGTTGCTAATAACATCAAAATGTTGCCAAATTGAGGGCAGACGGGTGATGCAGAAAAGTGGATGGATCAAGACAGACCTAGAATCACAGACTTAATATCGAGAGAAATCTACAAAAAAAATCACTAGGTTTTCTGGCTATAAAAGTGGCAAAAATTAAGGACCCACTTTTACAGAAATGTGGCTTTTTAAAAGCTGCTATATTCCTGAGCATCTTTAGGCGTACTTTCCCCCCATGCTGCCCTCTCTTAACCTAGCTTGATTAGAATTTAGACTCAGGGAAGGCAATTTCCCATCGTGAGCACACGTCTTGACACACAACTCTACCTCGAGTCACTTGCTAAGTCCCACGTTCTTTTCACTTCACCAGGACTATCACTATTAAAGGCAGCTTACCTTATTCACTGCTTCTACTTGAGCCTTCAAAATGTTACTCTTGAAGTCAGGAGGAACTCTCGTGGCACTCAGTCCTGGGCTCTCAATGGCATTATTAAGACACTTTTCAGTCAGCTTCACCACTTCCTCCTAGGTATTAAAAATATACTGTAAAATAAACTCTGATTGGCCACAGTTATGTAGACATAGGAAAGGGAATGATGAAAGTTCACATTCAGACAATCAGGAAAGCATGTGTCTCAGGCAGTCATATCCTATTCTAGGCATGGTCAATTCCTATAATCATTTATCTTCTGACAGCTCCAGAATTACAGAATTAGCCAGAATTAGCTTCTGTAGGGCCTCACCTAAACTCCAGATGCAATTAAGTACAGCAAATGTTGCATATTCTCCCTGTGTGATTTAATTCAGGCATTTGTCCCAGATGGTATAGCCAGTTATTCAGTTGCTTAAAGACAGGAAATTGGGCTCAATGATTTCTAGAGGTCCCTATAATTCAATATTATGAATTAGTATTTCATATAACTTTGGAGCTATCACCAAGAAGATAATTGTGTCTGGGATTATATATAACACAGCCAAAAAAGGTCACCTTGAGATAGAACCTTAAGAAACAGATAGAATAAAGCATAAATTCAGTCAATGAAGGCCATAATTAAAATAATATAAACTAGCTATTATGGAAAAAAAAATGTGAGGAAGCAGATTAAGAAATAAAATTAAAAGAGATGCAAATTATCTGTACAACTGATATCTTATTTACTTTAAAATGAATGACAATCATTATTAACAATAACAATTATTATTGTTGTTGCTATTTTAACACTGGTCTAAATAACAAACTCACTCTAAGTATTTTCTTAGTGTCAGATACTTGGGGCTTTTGTTCTGTATGACAGGTCAGCTGCTGGGTGTAGGATTACATACTGCACCATCCTTACAGTTTTGAAAATATTTAATTAGTGTGACTGCTCCAATTTGGTGTTTCTCAGTGTGGTCTTCACACATCTGCCTCTGGGTGGGACTCTAAAATCTGAATTTTTAACAAGCTTCCCCACGCAATTCTGATACACATACGAGTCTAAGAGTCACTACTGTAGACTATTCATGCCTGTGACCTCCTAGTCTTTAGAATGGTCCCTATCTTAGCTGAAAGAAGTCGTTGCATCCTTTTTCACTCTTGGTTGGTTCACATGCCTTGATGTAATTTTCAGACAATTATGCTGCAGACTTGAGATTACTTGTTAATCACTGATATTTGCATATTACAGGATTCTCAAAGCAACCTGCCTCTGATATAGGAAGATACTTCTTTTTGAGCCTATATTAAAAACAAAAACAAGAATTCAACACACATAACACTGGTAGCAGTATAAACTGTTACCATTTTTCTGGAAATAAATTTTGCAAAAGTACCAGAGGTCTCAAAATTATGCCTGTCCTTTGACCCAGCACTTCTACTTCCTGGGCATTATCCCAGGCAAATAATCAAGGATGATTATAAATATTTATTTATAAGACTGCTTATCATAGTATTCATTATGACTGAATTAGCAACAATCTAAATGTAGCAGTTACCTGAGCAAACACATTGATGACACACTCATGTAATTTAACTACTGTCATATGTTGCTGTAATAAAGCTATACATATATATTTTTTTCTAGTTTAATAAAGCAGTGTCAGCTGGGCTCAGTGGCTCAGCCTATAATCCCAGCACTTTGGGAGGCTGAGGCGAGTGGATTGCCTGAGCCCATGGGTTCGAGACCAGCCCAGGCAACCTGGGAAGACCTCGTCTACAATAAATCAAAAATTAGCTAGACATGGTAGCACGCTACTGTGGTTCCAGCTACTCGGAAGGCTGAGGTGGAAGGATCATCTGAGCCCAGAAGATCAACGCTGGGGTGGCCATAAGCATGCATGCCACTGCACTTCAGCCTGGGCGAAGGAGTGAGACTCAAAAAAAAAAAAAGCAGTGTCATTGCATTTTTACTTCTGAAACATATATATCAAATTTAAATGTTTTGAAGTTTATTCTGTAAAAATGTTACCTGTAGTTATCTCTTAGTAATGGGATAATAAATATTAATTTCTGCTTTTTTAAACCTGTACTTTCTACAGTTGTCACGTATGTATACAATAAAAAAAACTGAATATAAGTTGAGTGTAATAGCTTTAATATTTTCACATTATTTTACTATAGCACATCATTCCAGTGTTATCCAGTTACTATACTGCTGATACATTTGCCTTGGATGGCCAAAATGTGGCAAACAGAGGACCGAAGGAATTAAAAGGATACCCTGATTCCTAAACAACCCAAATTAGATCTGAATATAAATTAGACTCTACTTTAGGGTAGGCCTTGGTTTTCAGAGCCAGCGTAGTTAGGAGTTCATATCAAAGACTAAAGTAGATCCAAGGTTTGCCTTAATTCTCGACCAGAATAACACCCACTCTTCCAGAAAGCTCCAAGTGCCCTCAGAAATTTTTCAGGAACCGAAACCACTCTAGAAAAGATCTAGGCTAGGAAACATGAACACCTTTTAGCAGGGCATTTATACAGCAAAGCATAAAATTAAGAATTAGTATAAAGTAAAACTCAAAAGAAAAATGGTACTTTTTTACACAAAGGGGTTTCAATTCTGAGAGTTCAGTCTTTAAATGTCTCAGAAACACTAAAAGTACTAAACTAAAAAAAAGTATACAAAGCTCTTAACCCAAGGAAGCTCTTCAACCTTGAAACGATGCAAGACAAATAGGATATGAACTTTTACAGCTAGACTACTATACAGCCAGTTAAAAAAAATAAAAGATACCAGGAGCATAACAAATTGTTTTCCAGAAACAAAGGATGACTTAAAAATTATTTTAAAACAAACAAAAACTACACTGATAATATTAATATCCAATTAGTGACTATTCTTCAAGCCAGAAAAGTTAAGGCAATTATTGTCAAATAGGAAATATTTACCTTTACATCTTTTTTTTTTTTTTTTTGAGTTGGTGTCTCACTCTGTCGCCCAGACTGGAGTACAGTGGCCGCTCCCGGCCACCGCAGCCTCGACCTGCTGGGCTCCGGCGATCCTTCCGCCGCAGCCTTCCAAGTAGCCGGAATTACAGGCGCGCGCCACCACGCCCGGCTATACCTTTACATCTTGAGAAGTATTATTCTGAGGTAGGTTAGCGAGTGCAGGAAAACGTGACCTCTGCTTCGCCCTACACGAAGCATGAAGCCAGTAGCTAAAAGTCTGGAAAACACCCTCAGGTTGTTCACGGTTGGAGTCAGCAGAACAGCGCAGGCCTCCACCTTCCAGACCACCTGATGACTGCGAGCAGAACACGAGCTCATCACCCAGCCAGACGCCCAAACGAAGGCCAACTCCCGGCCCTCACAACCCCCAACTCCACCCAATCACCCTCTTGCAGGGAGAGGAGACAGAAGGCAGTCACCAAGGCTTCCTCAAGTCGGCTCTCACTCTGACACTATCCATACTCCCGTCCCCTGGAATGTGTACTTTCCTTCCTTGGGGCTCTCCTCTTGAGACTGTCTGCCCTCACTCCCTTTCCCTTTAGGTGTACTTTTGTCTCCATAAACTACTTTACTCACCAATTTGGTGATTTGCTCTTGAATTCTTTCCTGCAGTGAAGTCAAGATCCCGGACGAGAGTTGAGATCTCATCTAAAGAGACCTCCTCTCCAGCAACAATTTCTACTTACTAATTAACCCTTTGCATTTGGAGACATCTTTCGGATCACCTACCAGCAACTCAACTGCACTTTTTTTTAACAAAATAGTGAAAAACAAACCACTTCATATTAAATAGTATGGCACTGGAGCCAATTATTTTATTATGATATTTGGCTTACAGTGGAATTTTGGACATTGAGAAAAGTATATCTTATACTTTTCCAACATGTGACACAGTCATTGACAGGTTCATTGATACATGTTGGGCAATAAGAATTTGTCTGATATCTTCCACCCGGTATTTTTCTATTTGAGCAGACAACGCAGTCATATTTTCTTCCTCCCACATGAACAATATGCAATCTATTGTCCAGTCTGTTGATCGAAGACAATGTAGACACACTCGTGATTCCTGAAAGCCACTTCTCAAACGATCGATCGATCAGAAGCTTGACAAATTTCAAATGAGACATAGGTTTTTTAAATGGAAAACTTTAAGGAAACATACATCTTAAAAAAATGTGTGCTTGCATATTTGGCCTGTATAATCACCAGCAATCTCTTTATATTCCCTGAGAGGTGATATCCAAGTGGTTTGTTAGATTTATGATGTCCCCTCAGAGGGAACGTTCAAGTGCAAAGGGTTAAGTCATATGCATCAACTCGCTGATCACAAATTGTGGCTCTCCTCTGTGTGCTTAATGTCTCCATTCCCCAAAGAAAAGTGAGATCTATCATCACACATGTGTGTCCAAACCTGGAGTTGAGAGAAAGTAAGTAACTGCTTCTTGGTGACATAACTTTAGGGTCTGCATAGAAAGGAAATTAAAAGGGCAAAAATGACAACAACGATCCTAAATCAGTATGAGATGGCAACTTGCTGCTACACGAAATTCCTGACAATCAAAAGAAAAGGCCAGCCAACCACAACCCAACAGGCAAATCTGGTTTACCGCCTGTTGTTGTAAACACCGTTTACTGAAATATAGCCATACTCATTCCTCTATGCTGCTTTCATGCTGCAATGGTAGAGTTGAGTAGGTGTGACAGACAATGTAAGGCTGGCAAAGACTAAAATATTTACTCTCTGGACCTTTACTGAAATAGTCTGCCAACTCTGGATCACGAGAATACAGTTTTCATGCCCTACTTTCAATCTTTAAGCCTAAAAAGACTAGCTGCTAAAGGTCATGGAGATCGTAATTGTGCTCACTGTCCTTACTAACGAACATAGAGATTTTGTTACTTTGTTTTTTATTTGATTACTGTTCGTCAAAGGATAAGAAAAAATGATTCTTGAAATAGAATTTGGAGATGAAGAAAATTCTGGATTGTCTTAGGTACTAAAGAGGAAGAAAGTAATGGAAAAACCTCAAGATTCTGGTATGGCATAGGCTGTAAAGGATTTCAAAGGCACAGGCCAGAAGAAAGCACAGGCTAGTGAGAGAGGGTGGGGGGATGAAGGGAACAAAAGAAGATGATGAATGTATTTATTACCAATGAACTGTACACTTAAAAACTGTAAAGACGCTAAGTTATATATGTGCATTTTACCTCAATTAAAAAAAATGAGCACAAAGACTAAGTTGTAGAAAGGAGGAGGCATCTCAAAGTTAGAAGAAACAATCAGTCCATTCAACCAGCAAAATACTCCACAAGGCGGTTAATCTTTAGTCTTGGCCTGAGAAACCCTGCATGCACATGGAGAACTTAATGCTTCCTCAGTCAGCACATTCAATTTGTAGACGACTGTTGAGAAACGCTTTCTTACGTTAAGGTGAATTCTGTTTACCTCTAACATCACTTACTGACCATAACTCTACTCTGAGGCTATTAAAAAACAAGTCACATTAATTCCTCTTTCACATAAAAGCTCTTTGGGTAGCTAAAGTGGCTCTCTCCTGAGATTGCTATATGGTGATCCTCAAGCTCTAATCCCAGCTATAACTTGGTTTCAAGACCCTTCACTATATAGATCCTTCTCAACTGCTTTAGCTTTGCTATACCATTTCTAAATAGTAGTATCCAGAAATGAATAAAATACTGTGGTTGGACCTCCCTTTTTAAACTCTTCCAATTAATACAGTTTAGATCTTTTGCAGGTGACTGTACTCGAGAGGATTTGCCATAATATGTTTTCTTAAATCCAGTACCCTATTCCAACCTGACAAAGTCTTCATGGATCCTGATTATACTTTCCAAAAATACTTCCCAGCTATTATCATCTGAAAATTCCACTAGCATAGGAGACCTAGGAAACAAAGTGGTCACTGGAGATGGCCATTTGTAATATAACTTCTGCAGGACTTGGTGGGACAGGATTAAAGTTTCCTGAGGGTCAAGACTTTGTCATTTGTCTGTGAATTACACACAATATTTATTACATCTTGCAATAAGTAGACCGCAAACACACTTGCAGAACTGAATCAACAGTATATAAGGGATCTCAGCTGACTGTATCAATCTTGTGTACTGTAGGTCTGATATGATCCTTCTACAATGGCTTCTCAGAACATGATCAAGTCCGCTGTCAGTAGTGCTAGTCTGAGCCTCAAGATTATATTGTTGGCTCACACTTTTTCAGTTACACAATTCTTATAGCTAGTCATTCAATAATGGATATTTTGCTTTAGAATGATGCATTTTATTTTTAGTAGGTTTTATTCCTAAAATTATTTTAGTTAGTAAGGCTGGCAATAAGATTGATTTGCATTCCTTAAGCAAACATTAATTGTTGATGGTAGAGGTAGCAATATCAGCCTAGATTTAAAATGTGTTACATTTTAAAAAAAAGGAATCAACTTGTTCACAATATAGGCTAAATACCTCTTATCCAAAATGTCTGAGACCAGAAGTGTTTCAGATTTCCTAATTTTTTCAGATCTTGGAATATTTGCATCATACTTATCAGCTGAGCATCCCTAACACAAAAATCCGAAAATCAAAATTTACAATGAGTATTTCCTTCGAGCATCATGTTCAGTGCTCAAGACGTTTTGGATTTTAGAGCAATGTGAATTTTGGCTTTTCATACTAGGGATGCTCAATCCATAGCTGAGTTGACTACAGTTAAGGTAAGGTAGTCAGATGTCCTTTATTTATTAGTACAATACTGAATTCTACCTTCTATTCTTGCCTGGCATAGAGTAAACCCTCACTACATATTTTTCCTACTATGTGATCACTCAAATGCTTCTTGATGGCAAACTGACCCACACTCCTCCTCATCTTTTCAAGGCTTCAAAACTAACATAACAGATTCTTTGTCTTAGAGGCTCAGTCATATTATAGCAAGATATGTAGAAAATTTGACAAAAGAAACAAGTGGCTGTTCAACAGATTCCCATAAACCTCTAGCATAGCTCACAATCCCCCCTCTTCTCTCTATCCTCTAAATTCATTAGGGTTATTACAGTTCTTCACTCAATTTTTGCCAAACTAATTATCAATCATCTAAAGTTTTAAATTCATCCTTCTGTCTGACCCTGCATTTCCCTACTTTACAAACATTAAAAATAAAAGAACTGACACTGAATACTGAAGAGCAAGAAGATGGAAAGTCTCTCTGAAATTTAATTACTTTCTGATAGATATTTCTGAGGAAAAAAATATCAGAAAAAAATGAGCCATTGGCTTGCTAAACTACCATTTGTTTTTTAAGTTATCACCAGGCCATGTTTTCCCCTCTCCCTCTCCCTATATTTTCCAATCTAAAAAAACCTATATTTTCCAATCTAAAAAAAACCACTCTGATCCAGAAGGACCATTTTAATAATGACAATATAAGAAAGAAGAAAATCACTCTCTATACTAGTATCTATAGAAATTTCAGTTCATTATCCAAGGATAGAACACGCGAACCAGCTGTTCCCCCTTCCTATTTAAAAACTAAATAAAATAAAACTCATCCTGGTCTTCTTAATGGTAGTATACTACTTATAGAAAAAAATAGTGCTGCTAGATCACTACCCAAAACTTACTCTTTGTTTAGTGGGGACATTTGGTGGCTAATATGATTAATTATAAGATTTCTATCTCATTTGATTTATTTTAATTACTCCTATAAAATATTTCATAAGAAAAAATTTTTTAAAGTATAGTCACAATTAATTGAAGCATAATTGGTTTAACTGCTATGCACCCCCCACTCCACACCAAAAAAATTCAAAGGGGACAGGGTAGAGAAAAGAATAAAAGATTGGCCGGGCTCAGTGGCTCAGCCTGTAATCCCAGCACTCTGGAAGGCCGAGGTGAGTGGATTGCCTGAGCCCGCGGGTTCGAGACCTGCCTGGGCAACTTGGCGAGACCTCATCTCTACAATAAATCAAAAAATGAATCGGGCGTGGTAGCGTGAGCCTGTAGTTCCAGCTACTCGGAAGGCTAAGGCAGAAGGATCACTGGAGCCCAGCGGGTCGAGGCTGCGGTGTCTGGGAGCGGCCACTGCACTCCAGTCTGGGTGACAGAGTGAGACTCCAACTCAAAAAAAAAAAAAAGAATAAAAGATGAAGCTGAAGCATTTGAAATTTCATTCTGTCCCTTGTTTATACTGTAGAGCAGGTCTCCTTCAAATAAATCCTTTCATAAGTTCAGTAAATCCTTCAACTTGACGGGGCAGAATCAATATAAAAGGTTTAATGGCCATAACACTTTTGGCTGTGTTTAAAAAAAAAAATTATGAAATGACAATTCTTAATGCTGTTACACAAGTTTCCTCCTTCCCTCCTAAACACCCACAGATTTCATCTTTTTAAGTGAGAAAACAGGTTTATAAGAGTTCAGCACAGACAGATTTCCCAGCTAAAGAAAAGAAAAGTTATCTTTGGAAAGAAAAAATTTCTGGGAGTTCTGGAGATGTGTAACAGGTATACACAGGGGAAAACTGAATACCTGACTGTTGACATTAACATCGATGTTGGATCGAGGGGACGGCAAAGGACTGTTCTCCATCTCCAGCTGTTTGAGCTTTTCTGAGGCATCTTTAAATGCTGAAGAAAAAAAAAGGCAAAATAGTCCCTCAGTCTGCTAGGCTGTCACAGCTGTGTAAGGGTATGGTTTTGTTTTCTCAACACCAGTTACCATTAACTAAAAGTAACAATCCAGATAAACACAAAATAAACGTATTTTCTTTCCATATCCAAATATCTCACCATTAATCTGATTAAGAGTTAATTCTAAGTAAGAGTCGATCACAGCAGTCCTAAAAAGCAAGTGGATGTGGAATCTCCACAGCATGTGTGGTTAAGACGGTTTACCCAGCCAAGAGACTCAAAAGGCAGAGAAGACTTGTGACAGGGTCCCCTTCTTCCACAACAACCCAAGCTCATGCCTAACCTTAACACTTTGCCACCTTCACTCCTTAGCCTGCTTATCCACTGCCTAAAACAAATTTATCTAGTTTGTGGAGCAAATTAATGAAGGATATACACTGATTCATTCATTGATTCGACATATTACATATTGGTGCCATCAGATGTAACGCAGAACAAGCATTTTGTCTTCATTATGTTCTTCCTAGCTGAAAAATACATTACAAAGTCCTTTAACCACTGAAAAGGAAATACATGAAATAGAATTCATCTTTAAATGAACTCTATTTTAACTGGCTACTCTGAAAAAATCTTATTTATTTTTTTTTTTTGAGTTGGAGTCTCACTCTGTTGCCCAGACTGGAGTGCAGTGGCCGCTCCCGGCCACCGCAGCCTCGACCTGCTGGGCTCCAGCGATCCTTCCGCCTCAGCCTACCAAGTAGCCAGAATTACAGGCATGCGCTACCACGCCCGGCTGATTTTTTGATTTATTGTAGAGATGAGGTCTCGCTGCCCAGGTGGGTCTCGAACCCGCGGGCTCAGGCAATCCACTCACCTCAGCCTCCCAAAGGCGCGGGATTACAGGCTGAGCCACTGAACCCGGCAAAAAATCTTATTTTAAAGGGATTACACTGATGTGGGCTTTAAATTTTACACTGCCACTAGACAAAAAAATTTGCTGAATGCCTAATAATTTCTATATAATCAGGTAGAAGAGGAAGAAACGTTGACGTCATGCCCTCTGGGGTCAAAGGGATCTTCTAAAAGTGTTCATCAGTTAACCAAATGAAGTCTCTCCCTGGCTGCAAAGGAGAATCAGATGGGGAGCTTTCAAGAAATACTCCCTCCCAGGGCTCACCCTAGAATAGTCATATCAGCATCTCTGGAGGTAGAATTCTGGCACTAGTAGCTTTTAAAATTCTCCGGATGATTTTAGTGTACAACCAAAGCTGAGAACCACTAACTTGACACTGCTCTTCTCAAAATCTTCCCTACCCATTCACTAATTGCTACCTCCTGATTTTCTTATGCTTCAAATTACCTGACACTGATTTTTAGCATGATGATGTTGAAATAAAAAATGCTTTAGCTTATGCTGATAAATTAATACTTTTGGGTGGGTTGAAATAAAGCTCCTTCTGCTACTTCTGTTTGTCTGAGGAATACCCTGAGATAAATGATATACTGCTTTTAAAAGTTACTATTTGTAACTAGTTACTTATGTGAATCAGAATTTTGACAGTACAATAAAAATAAAATACAGTATAAATTGGATACCAAGAGTGTAACACCTTAACAACATAAAAATGCTCTAATTATTCTCATTGATCGATTTTGAGTAAATGTTATAAATTTTAACTATGTAAATTCAACTATTAATGAAACCTCCAGACTGCAAGAATTTCTTCTGTCACAAACTCAACAACATTCAAGCTCTGCTTGAATACTTTCTATAAAAAGGAGCTCACTAACTCTTAGGTACCTATTTCTATGACATGGTAGATTCTTTCCTATACTGACGCAAAATCTGCTTTCCAATACTTGCAAATTGCTCATCCAAGATTCACCAATAAAGTGCCATAAAATAAATTCTTTGATATACCAGACTTTCAAATATTTGGAGAGTCAGTCCATCTCATTTGATCTTTTCTAGGGCATTTTTAATTCATTTTACTGTTACCATCATCTAATACAATCTGCTAATACAACACTATGATACCGCTGAAGGAATTAAACTTTAAAAATTCACATAATAGGCAAAATGGAGTATAAGTGTAATCAATACTACTATCTCTATAAAGAAGGATACTTTTATTTTAACTCTGGAAATAATCATTAAGCTAGTCATGCTTCTGGCCAAATTTAAATCTTGATGGCTTGCTATGTCTCACATCATTCTAGTGATAAAGAGCAAACATTTCCAACATGAGATGGAATCCAGAACAGGACTGTTAAAACTGGACTAACAACAACAACAAAATTACTGCAGAGAAATACATGAGCAATAGTAGTAAAGGATGTTTACTTAATCTAATAACTGACTACTACCTTAAAAAAAATCAAATTAGAACATCGTTCCAAAATTATCAGTGTGACAAATCAATAAAGTTAATTCTTGTTTTCCTGACGTCAAACTAACAAGTACAATTTAAACACGTTTAATGTCAATAAAAGCAACCCTGATGTCCCAGAACTTTGTTTGCAATGGTTACTTAGGAAACAAAAGAACACATTTTTAACACCTATTACCAGCAGCACTTCAGCATGTTCTATTAACCAGAAGTGTTGTGGGACTTTTCACTAATGCTTCTTATTTCTAAATTACTAAATACTATTGCTGTATTCTACACTCTTTAGAAGCACCAGCATACTCACTGGCAATTTTCTATGAGTTGTGTAAAGACTATGTCTAATCTTAGCCTGTGAAAGAAATCAAATTGGCAAGAGCCATATAAATACAAGCTGCTTTAAAATGAATACACATTACATTGAGATTCAGTAGGAAGCTACTGTTTAAAAACAGGTTATGCTTTAATATCAAACTAAACTCACAAATATACAGACATTTCCAACAAGCAATTTACTTTCTCATTTTAACCTTTAAAAAAGGCTTTAAAAGCAGCATTCTTTTTTGTAATATTTACTTTTGTGGGTCTAGGCAATAATAATCCTCATTAATAACAAACTATTTCTAAGAGCTAATAGAATATTCAAACATTCGTTCAATCCTGTGCCCTTGAAAAATCTTTTTTTTTTTTTTTTTTTTTTGAGTCATGGTCTCACTGTGCTGCCCAGGCTAGACCTCCAGGCTCAGGCAATCCTTTCACCTCAGCATCCTGAGTAGCTGGGACTACAAGCGCACACCATCATGCCCAGCTAATTCGGCTAATATCTTATTTTTATTTTTGGAGAGATGAGGTTTTGCTATGTTTCCCAGCCTGGTCTTGAACTCCTGGGCTCAAGTAATCCACCTACCTTGGCCTCTGAAAGTACAGAGATTACAAGCATGAGCCACCATACCCGGTCCTTTTTCCCCCCTCTTCCTTCTTAATTTTCACTCAAGAAACAAACTAAAAAGAAAATTTAAAAATTCTTAAATATTTAATATCTTATAAATGATATATATGTTTAATGGCTCAATTATGTTATCTTGAATATTTCAATGTTCCCCTAAGTCAAAAAAGGCAAGAAGGCATAACTATTCTGAATTAAATCTAAAAGCTCAACTATTACATAAAATATTGTTGGAGAAACTGATTTAAAAATCTCATTTCAAAGGGAGATAAAACAGGTATCATTGATATATTATAGAACATTTACTTACTCCCACATTCAATTTCAGATTCCTCTAAACCAGTCTGCCTGGTGGTTATGTTAATTTCATCCAGCACTTGGGACGTTTCCATAGTGTCTGATGCCCCAATTACATCACCAATTGTTGTTTCCAATAAGTCTGGGCTAGCCAGCAAATCAATATTCAGAGGCAAGCTGCAAAGTTAATAGAAAACTTACTTAGACCAAGAAATTTACCATGAAAACAATTTAATATACAGTTTGCCCTCCATGTCTGCAGGTTCCAGGGAATCTGTGGATTGAACAAGCTGTGGATTGAAAATATTCAAAAGAAAAATAAATTAAAAATAACAATATGCCAATAAAAAGCACAAATAAAAAACAATATAGCTTAACAACTATTTACACAGCATTTACATTAGGTATTATAAGTAATCTATGGATGATTTAAAGTATACAGGAGGATGTATGTAGGTTATACACAAACCCTACACCATCTAATATATGGGACTTGTGCATCTGAGGATTTCGATACTAACAAAAAGCTTTGGTTGGAAAAAGATTTAGGGAAGAGTTTGTATCCCAACTGGCTTTATTCATCTTCCAAAATCCTCTAGGCAGACTTCTCTCAACCAAAATAAAGTAAAAAACCCTAGGTTAGCCTCCCACCTAAAATAACCTCAGGGAGAAAAAGAAACTATTTTCAAAACACTAGACGTCAGGCAACAAGAGACAATGATTCTGAGAAACGGGAAACAAATGAGGTAAGTCCTACAAAAATCTTCAGAGCATTTCCAGGTCATGGCCCGGGGGAGGGGCGGGGATGGGGCACAGCACGGACGACTCCCTTCGCTGAGAAAACAAGCCGGAGGCGAGGGAGCCAAAGGCCGCTAGAGGTCGCAGGACCAAGCGCCTCAGCGGGGAGAGAAACACCACAAGAGAGCCCTGAAGGTGTGCAGACAGTTCCTCTCAAGCATTCAGCAGAGTACTGGCTGATAAGAAGGTGTGTGTGGGGAAACTCCACACACTGAACAGATTACAGGGAACCTCTGGCATTCACACCGGGTCATGGCCTGTTTCCATCGTCTGACTGTATTTTTTAAAAATTTACTAATAGAGACTAATGTTGCCCAGGCTGGTTTTGAACTCCTAGACTCAAGCAATCCTCCTTTCTTAACCTCCCAAAGTGCTAGGATTACAGGAGTTAACCACTACACCTGGCCCAGACTATAAATATACATAATTCACAGGGCATTGCCTTGATAGTGAAGAAAAATTAACCTAGACTGAGCATTGCAACACTCACCTAACAAATCATGAAAGCGAGATCTAAAAGGATCAAACTGTTTCCAAGTAACTTAACTGCATCCCAAAACAAAGCTCTAGAAGATTTAGATGATTACAAAAATATCTAGTACTCAACAAGGTAAGAGTCACAATGTCAGACATTTAAAGATTACCAGGAATACAAAGAGGTAGAAAAAGACATACCATACTAAAGAGAATAATCAATCAATTAAAAATAACCTAGAAATTATGAATTTTGCAGTAACTTGGAAGGACTGAGAGTCTACAACACTTAGTAAGCTATCACAGAAACAAAAAATTGAATACCACATGTTCTCATTCATAAGTGAACCCTGAATAGTTGTAACACTATAAGAAAGGGGTTGGCAGTGGTGGGAAACTGCCAAGGGAGGGAGGACAGTGGTACACTTCATCAATAAGGGTACTTGATCTCAAACCAGGTGAAGTGGGGACCAAAGTGAGGCCCAAACTTTACCTGTACAATGACCATTTGTATACCTAACCCTGAAGTGTACTGCACATCTTTAAAATAAAAATTTTTTCAAGTTGAAAAGAAAGAAAATAACCCAGGACTAATCTAGATGTTAGAATTAGCAGAGAAAGACATTAAAAATTATTATAACTGTATTCCATGTTCTAAAAGTTAAGCAGAGATATGGAAGACGTAAAAAAGACCCAAATCAAACTTCTAGAGATGAAAACGACAGTATCTGAGTTAAGAAACATATTGGCAGGGATTGATAGACATTAGAAAAAACACTGAAAAAAATACTGAACTCTAAAGTACAGCAATAAAAGTACAGCAATAAAAACTATTCAACATAAAACAAGAAAAAAAAAGGATTCCCCCAAAAGAAAAGAGTATCAGTTAGCTATAGAACAACTTCAAGCAGCCTACCATAAAGATAAGTAGAGTCTCAAAGTAGGGGTGGGACAGAACAAATACTTGAAGAAATATGGCTGAAAATGTTCCAAATTAGATAAAAACTATAAACTCACAGATCGAAGAATATCAACAAACTCCAGACACAAGAAATATGAAAAAAAAAAAAAACTACACCAAAGCACCTCACATTAAAACTGCTTAAAACCACTGCACTCCAGTCTGGGCAACTGAGTGAGATTCCAACTCAAAACAACAACAACAACAAACAAACAAAACAAACAAACAAACAAAAAAACCAACAATAAAAATAAAATCTTAAGAACAGCCAGAGACATTATGTTCAAAAGAACAAAAATGAGAACGATGGCAGATTTCTCACTAGGAACAATGCAAACTAGGTCAGTGGAGAATATCTTGAAAGTACTGAAAGAAAAAAATTACCAACTAAAATTTTATACCTAGCAACAAAAAAAAAGGTTTCAAAAACAAAGGTGAACTTTGTATAAATGCAAGAGAAAAGCAAATGTGCAAAAATGTGCAAGAGAAATGCAAAAATGTATACATGAATGCTAAAAGAAGCATTATTCCTAATAGCCAAAAAGTGGAAACAACCCAAACGTCCATTTATGAATAAATGTGATATATCCATAGAACTAAATACTATTTGGCAATAAAAAGGATAAATTACATGCTACAAGATCGATAACCCCTGAAAACATAACGGGAAAAAAAGTCTGTCATAAAATACACATATTGCACAATTCAGTTTATATGAGGCGTCTGTCTGGAATAGCCAAATTCATAGACCCAGAAAGTAATTTCATGGTTACCAGGAGCTGGAGGAGAGGTCGGGGAGGAACAGGGATTGACTGCTGTGGTATGAAATCTCAAATTCGATTCAATAAGAAGTGCTTCCTTAACATCCGTGAGCCTAACGGGGCCCCAAATTCATCACTAGGTTTCTATCACCACATATGCCCCTCACACAGCGGGAAATACTCCCCATCCCGCTAGTTCTACTCTCAACTGGACCAGCTACACTCTACCCCGTCCATAACCTAATTCCAACTTTCTGTTAGCTTGCAAAAGTATTCAAATAAGCCACTCACAGCCTCTGGTGGGAAACGGGGGTCACCTTACCCTTTTATTACTATGAAACATGCCTTTTACAGCCTGTTTGCGCACTCAGCTCCCAAGTGCAACAGCTGTGTGCTTCTACATTGTTTTAGGTTTCCTATTCCCCTGGGTTGAGTTCATACAGCAGTCATCTCTTACATCCATTTTACACGGTTTCAGTTACCTGAAGTCAACCATGTGCAAAAATAGGAGAACAGTACAAAAATATATTTTCAGAGAGTTATCACACTCACATAACTTTTATTACAGTACTTTTATAACTGCATAATAACTTTTATAACTGTATAACAATTAGGTATTATTGCTAATCTCTTACTGTGCCTAATTTCTAAATTGAACTTTATCATATGTATGCATGTATAGGAAATAACATAGTATATATAGGGTTCCGTAATATTCACAATTTCAGGCATCCACTAAGGTCTTGGAACAAATCCCATGCAGGTAAGTACTTACTACTGTAAATTATATGACTAATAAATTGCTGTTCATCTCACCTGTCTTGTGTTGAGTATCATGTGTTCTGCCATTTCCTACTATTTAAGGCAGGAGATCCCTCCCTCACCAAAAGGGGGCATAGACGGAATCAGAACAACTGTAAATTGAGCATGGAGTTTCATTAAGGAAAACAAAGATGTTCTAAAATAGGATTGCACTGATAGCTGCACAACCCTATTAATATGATAAAAACACAACTGCCCGCATTCAATGAATAAGATGGTATGTGAATTATATCTTAATAAGGCAGTTTAAAAAAAAAGGCAAAAAAGAGACATCAGATATTAAAAAAAAAAAATTCATGACCAGAAGCCTACACGTTAAAAACAAAAGTTAAAGAAATACCTTCAGACAAAATACTAGATGAAAGATGTGAATCTAAACAAAAAAATAAAGAGCACTGGAAAGAGTAGCTACAAATGTAACACATGTAAGAGTTTTTTCTTAATATTTAAAATGTTGAGACAACCACTTAAAAAATACAATGCATATGGTTTATAACATATAAAAATAAAATGTTTGACATATGATAGCACAGAGGCTAGGAGAAATGGAAGTACACTACACCGTAAGGTTCTTACAGTATACACAAAATAGTATCACATCACTTGAAAGTAGACTGTGATAAAGATGTACAAGAGGGAACCTAAAAATTTTTATTAAAAACTGTGTATTTATTCTTACATGTTTAAACTTTAGGCACCTTCAAAATACTTTCTGCTTGATGTAATAACCAACCAAGACGATTTTTCCACTGCAGCAAAACAGTTTTTGAACTCGTCAATTTTCATGCCCTTTAGTGCTTCTGCCATTTTTTGTTTCATCTCTTCTACATCAGCAAAACGTTTCCCTTTGATGATTTTTTTTCACCAGGGGAAACAAAAAACAAGTCACTTGGGGTGAGATCAGTGAATATGGTGGACGGGTCATGGGGATCATGCCATTTTTTGATCAAAAACTGCTGAACACTCAGCGTGGTGTGGGCAGGAGCACTCATAAATCACCCATCATGAGATGGGCAAATGCGCTGAAAGAATCTTCCCCCAATCTTTCACTAAAGCTGAATCTTTCACTAAAGCTGAAAGCAGCCTCTCACGACAACGTAGGTTGGTTACACTGATGCTGATGGGTTCCCAGAACACCTACCTAGTATAATCTGTACTACAAGGGGCCTGCCCTCCAAAAAATAACTCCGGTTTTCTGTGGGTCCCCCTTTGTACATTTTAAAGCAATCAATAAAAATAAGAAAGCAAAGAAATATAGCTAAGGAGTGAAGAACATAAGTGGAATCAAGAGTGGATCAAGAGTGAGTTTCTTTCCTTTTCTTTTTTTTTTAGAAACAGGGCTTCGCTCAGGCTGGAATGCAGTGGCACGATCACAGCTTACCACAACCTTGAATTCTTGGGGTCAAGAGATCCTCTTGTTTCAATCTCCAGAGTAGCTACCGTGCCCAGCTAATTTTTTTAAATCATTTTTTGTAGTAACAAGGTCTTCCTACGTGGCCCACACTGGTCACAAACTCCTATCCTCAAGTGATCTTCCCACCTCGACCTCCCAAAGTGCTAAGATTACAAGCCACAGTGCCTGGCAAATAAAAAATACTTGATTAATAAAAAATATACTGGACAAACAGAAAACAAATTTAACAACAGACTCAAATTTAATCATATTAATAATCACATTAAAAGGAAATGGTCTAAAAATGCCAATTTTTAAATGTAGACACTGTCAGGATGCAGAATCCAATTATATACCACTTACATGAAACACAACTTAAATATAAACAAAGAGATAAAAAACAAAGGATAAATGATACAGCATGCTAACAGAAGGCAAAACAAAGGTGGAATGGATGTATTGACATTAAAGTTGAGCTCAGTGAAAAGAATATTACCAAAAGCAAAGACAATAATTTCATAATAAGGGGCTCAATTAATCAAAAGAATGTAACAATCCTAAATATTGTTCAACCTAATGACAGGGCTTCAAAATACGTGAGGCCAAAACTGACAGAACTGAAAAGAGAACTGCACAGGTCAATAATCATAGCCAGCATCTCTCTTACTAATTGACAGAACAAGCAGGCAGATAATCAGCAAGGATACAGTAAACTTGAACAACAGAATATGTGTTCTTCTCAAGTGCACAAAAAATAATCACTAAGAAAGACCCTATTCTGGTCTATAAAACAAGGCTCAAAAATTCAAAGAAATTCAAGCTATATAAAATGTGCTTTGATCAGAACATAATTAAATTAGAAATCCAAAATAGAAAGATCCTTGAAAAAATCCTCAAATATTTGGAAACTATGTAACACACTTGTAACTATAACCCATGAATCAAAAAAGACAGCAAAAGAAAAATGAAAAAAAAAAAAAAAAAACAACCTTGAACTAAATGAAAATGAAAGCACAACATATCCAAAGTTGTGAGATGCCACTAAAGCAATACTTGGAGTAAAAATTGTAGCACTAATTACCTCATTGAAAGAGAAGAATGTTCCCTTCAATGACGTAAGATTACATCTTGATAAAAAAATAAAAATAAAAGAGCAAATTAAACCCAAAGGGAGGAGAAAGATAGGAAACACTAAAGATCAAAGGGGAAAAAATAGAGAAAATCAAACCAAGAGTTGGTTCTTTGAGAAGCTCAATATAATTGATAACTTTTAGCTTAGATAATCAGGAAAAAGAAAAGGAATACACACATATTTACTAATATCAGGAACAAGAAAGGTGGTGTCACTGCTGATGCTACAGAAATTAAAATGGTCTATGGGAATATTATAAATTTTATGCCAACAAATTCAACAACTTAGATGATATGGACAATTCCTTGAAAGACATAAACTGCCAAAGCTCATTAAAGAAGGAACAGAAAATCCAAATAGACACATAAAAGAAATTAAATTAGTAACTCAAAAATCTTCCCACCAAGAGAAGCTCAGGCCCAGATGACTCCCTTGGCAAGTTCTGCCAAATATTTAAAAAAAGAAATAATACTAAACTTCAACAACAATTCAGAAATAGAGAAAGAGGTAAAACTCCTCAAATTCATTCTATGAGCTCATTATTATCCTAATATTGGAGCCATATCAAAGACATAACAAAAAAATCAAGCAAGAAATAAAAGGGGTCGGGCTGTAATTCCAGCACTTTGGGAGGCCAAGGCAAGTGGATTGCCTGAGCCCACAGGTTCGAGACCCAGGTCGACGCTGGGGTGGCTGTGAGCATGCCACTGTACTCCAGCCTGAGTGTCAGAGTAAGAATCCAACTCGGAAATAAAAAGAAAAGAACTGTCCACATGATTTAGGCCAGTAATATAAAGTTGGCTTAGCATCCCAAGATCAATTAACATAATATTACCATCTTAGTCAGTAGATGCAGAAAAAGCATCTGAAAAATCTAACACCATTCATGATAATAACTTTCAACAAACTAGGAACAGAATGGAACATCCTCAATCTGACAAAGGGCATCTACAAAAAACTGACCTAAAATCACACTGAACAGTGAAAGAGTAAATGCTTTCTTTCTCCCTTAATTTAGAAAATAAGACAAGGATGTCCACTCTTGACACTGCTATTCAACATCATATTAGAGGTTCTAGCTTGTGCAATAAGAAGAAAAAGGAAAAGAATAGAAAAGTAAATCAAAAGCATCCAGATTGGAAAGGAAGAAGTAAAAAGGTGGAGGTTTTTATGCACACATGACAGAATCTACATATATGTAAAAATCTAATGAGAATCCACAAAACACTACAAGAAAGTAATAAACGAGGCCAAGCACAGTAGCTCACACCTGTAATCCCAGCACTTTGGGAGGCAGAGGCAAGAGGATTGCCTGTGTCTAGGGGTTCAAGACCAGCCTGGGCAACATGGTGAGACTTCATTTCTACAGTAAATAAAAAAATCAGACGGATGTGGTGGTGCATGCCTGTGGTTCCAGCTACTTGGAAGGCTGAGGGGGAAGGATTGCCTGAGCCTGAAGGATTGCCTGAACCCTGCAGATCGAAGTTCCGGTAGCTATGATTGTGCCACTGCACTCCAGCCTGAGCGACAGAGTAGACTGACCAGAAAAAAAAAAAAAAAAAAGGAGGAAGGGAGGAAGGAAGAGAGGCAGGGATGGATGAATGAATATACGAGCATATAAAACTGACATACAAAAATCAATTGTGTATGCATACACTAGCAATGATACCAGGAAACTGAAAATATTTCATTCCTGGTGGCATCAAAAGGAATAAAAACAAAGTCATTAAAAATATATTAAAAGGGATCTAAATAAATGGAAAGGCATTTCATGTTTGCAGATTGGAACACTTAATATTCAAGATGGCAACTCTCCCCAGACTGATTTGTAAATTCAATGTACTCACAATCAAAATCCCAGCAGAATTTTCTTGTAGAATTGACTAGCCAATCCTAAAATTTAGGTGGAAATTAAAAGTAGCTAGAATAGCCAAAACGGTTTCAAAAAAAGGACAAAACTGGAAGATGGACCACAAAATTTCAAGACTTACTATAAAAGCCACAGTAAGCAAGACAGGGTGGTACCGGCACAAAGTGAGGTGTGTAAATCTGCTGAGAGTTCATAATTCCTTATATTTATGGCTGATTTTTGCTAAGATAAATCAATGGTAAAAAATACAGTCTTTACAACAAATAATGCCAGGACAACCAGATATATAGACATGAAAATACTCATTTAGCCCCTATCTCACACTATACAAAAAATTAAATGAAAATGGATAAGAAACCTAAGTGCTAAGAGCTAAAGTGGTAAATAGAACAAAATAGAGAGGAAAAAACCCTTGTGACAATGAGTTGGGTAAAGTATTCTTAAATATGATACCAAAGGTATCATCCATAAAAGAAAAACTTAGTAAGTTGGACTTCATAACAATTAAAGAGTCAAAAAGACCATTATGATAATGAAAAGCCACAGACTGGGAGAAAGTTTTTTTTGCATATTTTGTATCTGACAAGGGACTAGTATCCAAAAGACACAAAGAACTCTTAAGGCAATATACATATATTAGTTAAGTTAGGAAGGGTTGATCATATATGGAAGAATACAGTAATTAAGAGAAAACTAAAGTGGAACATTCACCCCTTTCTAAAAACAACAGTGATAAAGTCCTGATGAACTAGGGTTCAAACCAAGGGGCACTCAAAGGGCTGAGAGTGAAAAAAGGCACTGGGGTCAAAAATCCAACTCTTGACCGAGTGCAGTGGCTCACGTCTATAATCCCAGCACTTTGGGAAGCAGAGGAAGGAAGACTGCCTGAGTCCAGGGGTACAAGACCGGCCTGGGCAACCTGGTGAGACTTCATCTCTATAATAAATCAAAAAATTGGCCAGGTGTGGTGGTGAACACCTGTAGTTCCAGTTACTTAGAAGGCTGAGGTGGAAGGATTGCCTGAATACTGCAGGTAGGGGGTGCGGAAACTGTGATCATGCCACTCTACTCTAGCCTGGGTGACAGAGATTCAAAATAATAATAACAATAACAACAACAGGCTGTTGTTTATCTGAAGGCAATTTATACCACATTCTTGTGTGTCACTGTTACGAAATTTTCAGGGGTAACATCAGATAAAACACCTTTCCCAACTGAATCTTCTGCAAAAACCATTTCAAAATTTATCTCTGTATTTTCCAGTAATTTGTTAAACAGAGATAAAAAACTAAAATGCCAATGACCCGTGCTCAATAACTGTTTAAACTCACTGCATCCACTTTTCTTCCTTAGGGAGAAATGTGTATCATTTATACAGTGATTATTATTCCTTCATCCAGAAAGATTTACTTAGCTATCCCACTGAAACTTGCAAACTGATAAGGGCATGCAAACTACAAATAAGCAAATATTCAAAAGAAGGATTTTAAAAGTATGATCTGGTAAAAGCAAATAATTCATCCCCAAGGAGTCCATCATATACAAATATAAACTGTAAGACTTATTTTACTTTGCTTGTCTAAAACAGATAAATAACTAATTATCCTGCTATAATAGCTATCAGCAAATTGAAGTCTTATTTAACTTGTTAGTGTGTTTTGTTTTTATTTCCTATGTCAACCTGCCTCACACAGGTAGGGACAAAAATATACAATATACTGGAAAATTAAAATAAAATATTGGTATTTGAAAAGACAGACTAGATCATAGAAAAAAAGAGCACAAATGAAAAATGAGATAGCATTTCAGATGCTTCAGATAAAGAATTAAGAGAATACCATGCATAACTATACAGAAAAAAATCGAAAACTTAAAAAAAATTAGGTTCTATTAGCAGAAATAGAGAACCTGATTAGACCAAAAACTATTAAATAATCAATTTAAAGTCTTCCCATAAGGAGAAAACTTGGCCTATGCAACTTTATAGAAGGGTCCTACCAAACCTGCAGATAACAGGTCATTCCCAGTTTCACACAAACTTTCCAATTTTTTAAAATGAGGGACTATTCCTCAGCTCATTCTATGAGACTACAATTAATCCAGTAAAACAGTACAGGTAAGAAAATTTATAAGGTCAATTACACTCATGAACATCAAGTTAAAAATCCCAAACAAAACAGCAGCAAATGAAATCCATGAATTCATGGTGATGTTCATATAAATATATACATGTGATTAAATGCCACGGAATTACACAGGAAGATGTACCAAAAAAGTGTTTGCAAAAACTGGTGAAATCTGAGTAAGATCTGCAGTCTAGTTAATTACACTGTGCCAATCAGTTACGGGGATTTGATAATATACTATAATTATCACCATTAGGAGAGTGGAAATAGACATACACACACAAATATAATTTCTGACACAAAGCAATGAGGAAAAATAGACTACTCAATAAGTGATGCTGAGATGATGAATAACCCATTTGAGAAAACAATGAAATTGGATCCCAATTTCACACTTTATGCAAATTAATTCCTGATTTAAATGTGAAAAGCAAAACTACTAAACTTAAAAAACAACATAAGGGAATAGGTTTATAGGAGATAGGAAAAAGATAGGAAAAAATTCTTGAGACTTAAAAAACTACACAAAAGAAAAAACTGGTAAATTCAACAATAGGTCATGAACAGTATAAACATGTTCAAAGCATAATTGTCTTAGCAGACCCAAAATGGAAGAAAAAGTAGATGTACATCAACAAAAAATGGACATGGCTTGGCAGTTCCTAAATTTAGATCTGGAAAACTACACAGAACTATAATGAATTAGCAATCTCTACAAGCATTAACATGGAAGGTTCTCAAAAGCAGAGCACTGACCAACTTGCAAAACAACGTGAGTATGACTCAACTTACATAAAGTTCAAAATCAAGCAAAAATAGTTAGGTATATAACACACATGGTAAAATTACTTTAGAAGAGTAAGAAAACAATTAAAATAAAATTTATAATAGTAGATCTCTTGGAAAGAGCCATTGGATTAAGGGCACAGAAGACTTCTAAAGAAGCAGCAATTTCTATTTCTTAATCTGAAGAATGATATTCAAATTGAACCTCTGTGCTTATTGACTCTTCTCTCTCTATATTTTTCACAATAAATTTATTAAATAAGGGGCAAATGGAAAATATTTTTACGGGTAACATCAAGTTATTTTTGTTCTTTTCTTTAATGGGAAAAGTCCTTTTGAATCTTTATTATCCAAATTCCATAAAAAAATTTAAAAGTTAAAAAAAATTCTCATTCAACACTAATTTCACAAATACACTTGTCTATTTTGACATTTTTTTTTCACTAGTACCATAACAATTTATCATTACATGTAAGAAAACTGTCCTTCTTTTGGCAGGAAACATAACTTTCTTCATTTTTAATTTCTTTTATTTCTTCATAAGGCTTGAGATCCTTAAATTTGAGGTAAAGAACCAGGATGGTACAGCAGATTCAATCATCTCTTTCTTCTTAAGGAACCTTATAGGAAAAGGAAAGACCACTGGAAATCATTGTGAGAGCTGCAAGAAATGATGAGAATATTGAAGAAATGTTTCTCCTAATTTGTAAATCTGAGGCTGAGTGTGGTGGCTCATGCCTGTAATCTCAGCACTTTGGGAGGCCGAGGTGGGAGAACTGCTCGAGGCCAGGACTTCAAGACAAGTCTAGACAACATAGCAAGATCACATCTCTACCAAAAAAAAAATCAGCCAGGCATGGTGGCACAAGACTGTAGTCTCAGCTACTTGGAAGGCTGAAGCAGGAGGATCGTTTAAGACTAGGAGGTGGAGGCTGCAGTGAACCATGACTGTGCCACTGCACTCCAGCCTGGATGACAGAGCAAGACAACGTCGCTCAAAAAAAAAATAACTAAACATAAATTATAAATCTGGCTGGGCACAGTGGTTCACATCTGTAATTCCAGCAATTTGAGAGACAAGGCAGAGGGATTGCTTGATGCTTGAGTCTAGGAATTCTAGACCAGCCTTGGCAACACAGTGAGACCTCATCTCTACAAAAAATAAAAAACAACTGCCAGGTGTGACGGCACACACCTGTAGTTACTTGAGAGGCTAAGATGGGAGGATTGCTTGAGTCGAGGAGGTCAAGACTAGAGTGAACTGCGACCCTGTCACTTCATTCCAGGCTGGACAACACAGTGAGACTCTGTCTCAGAGAAAGAAGTTGTAAATCTGTATTGATGGTCATATACTGTATAAAGATATAATCTGTATGATAATAATAGCACACAGTGGGAGAAAGACAAAGCTATATGGGAGCAACACTGATATACTCTATTGAAATTAAGTTGGTATTAATACAACCCAGACTGCTTTAAATTAAGATGCTAATTGTAATCCCCAGGGAAGCCACTAAGAAAATAAATGTTTTAACATTTAAAATAAACAGAAAAAGAACTGAAAAAGTACACTAGAACATATCTACTTAACACAAAAAGGAAGTAACAGAGAAAGTGAAGGAAAAAGGACTTGAGACATATAGAAACAAATGAAATAGCCTAAGTACTTTCTTGTCAGTAATTACACTAAATGCAAATGTTAAAGTGTCCAATTAAAAGGCAGACTGGCAATATGAACTTAAAAACATGATCCGCCTATATGATGTCTACAAGATACATGCTTTAGTTTCTAATACACAAGTAAGTTCAAAGTAAAAAGAAAAAAGATACACCACCCAAACACTAACCAAAAAAAAAAAAGGATGGAGTGGCTATATTAATAAACCAAGAGAGAATACAGAGAAAAATTGTTGCAAAAGACAAAAAAGGACATTTTACAATGACAAGAGGGTCACTCCATCAAGAAGAGATCACAATTATAAACATATATGTACCTAAAAGCAGAGCCCCAGAAGACATAAAGCTAAAACAGAACTGAATGGAGGAAGACAACTAAAAATAGTTCTTTGACTTTCATAAGGAGCAGAAAATTCAGACGGAAGATCAATAAATAAATTGAAGACTTAACATTATAAACCAACAAGATTTAGCAGGCATGTAGAAGGGGGGACCCCAAAAACCTGGAGTTTATTTATAAAAAATTGTGCATTTATTCTTACATATTTAAACTTAAATCACCTCCAAAAAGCAGAGCACTGACGAATTCGGAAAACCATACGAGTATGACTCAACTTATACAAAGTTCGAAATCAGCCCCAAATATTGCCTCCGTTTGAGGCCAGGTGCAGTGACTCACGCCTGTAATCCCAGCAACTTAGGAGGCAGAGGGAAGAGGATCGCCTGAGCCCAGAAGTGCGAGACCAGCCTAGAAAGCATGGCAAGACCCTATCTCTACAGTACGTCAAAAAATTAGCTGGGCATGGTGGTGCACACCTGTAGTCCCAGCTACTTGGAAAGCTAAGGCAGAAGGAGTGCCTGAGTCTAAGAGGACAAGACTGCGATAGCCATGATAGTGTCACTGTACTCCAACCAGGGCAACAGCGTGAGATGCTGACTCAAAATAACAACAACAACAAAAGCAAAAAGTACTCTCCATCTGTTGCAATATACCTATCAAGACACTTTCTCCACTGCTCAAAACAGTTTTTGAACTCATCAACTTTGATGCCTTTTAGTGCTTCTGTCATTTTTTGTTTCACCTCTTCCACAAAGGCAAAACATTTCCCTTGGAGGATTTTTTTTCATCCTGGGAAGCAAACAAACAAAAAAGTCATTCAGGAAGAAATCAGGTGAACAGGGAAGGTGGGGCATAGAGGTCATGTCATTTTGGTCAAAAACGGCTGAACACTCAGTGTGGTGTGGACAGGTGTGCTCATAAATCACCTATCACGAAACGGACAAATGCATTACAGGAATCTCCAAATAAAAATTTACTGAAGCCAACACACCCTTTCACAACAATGGTAGCTGGGGTACACTTATGTCCATGGGTTCCTAGAAAGCTTACCTAACAGGGGAAGCCTGTACTCCTAAGGGCCTGCCCTCCAAAAAACAGTTCTGGGTTTTCTGGGTCTCCCACTGTATATAATATCTACCAACAGCAAAATATACATTCATCTCAAGTGCAAATGGATTGTTCCCCAAAATAGACTATACTGCACAAAATAGATTTTTCCAAATTATACATTTGATAAATAATTTATACCTGAAATACAAAAAACTCTTACAACTAAATAAAAAGACAACCCAATTTTTCAAATGGTCAAAGAATGAAATACAGGTCCTCCTCGACTTACAATGGGGTTATGTCCTGATAAACCCACCCTCAGTTGAAAATATCCTAAGTTGAAAATGCATTTAATATGCCAAATCTACAGAATGGCATTTAGCCTAGATGACTTTAACCACGCTCAGGACACATACATTTGTCTACAGTAGACAAAATCATCTAACATAAAGCCTATTTTAAAAAGAAGGTGTTGAATACTTCATGCGCTGCATATTATAGCCCAGGAAAAGATCAAAATTCAAAGTAATTACACACCATTGTAAAGCTGAAAAATCCAAAGTAAAACCATTGTAAGCTAAGGACTATCTGTAGATTTTCTACAAAGAAGATATGCAAATAGCCAACAAGCATATTAAAAGCCACTAACATCATGAGCTCCCACAATGAGATACCATTTCACAACTATGATGGCTGTAATTAAGAAGACAGACGTTAAATAACAAGTGTTGGTGAAGATGTGGAAAACTGGAAGCTGCATACACTGGTGGTGGGGCCATGCTGAAAAACAATTTGGCAGTTCCTTAAGATGTTAAACATAGAGTTACTATATGACCCGGTAATTCCACTCCCATTATATATAACCCAGAGAACTGAAAGCACATGTTCATACAAAAACCTTCAAACACAAACGTTCACAGCAGTATTATTCACCAAAGGCAAAAAGCGGAAATCCAAATATCTATTGACTGATGAATGGATAAATAAAATGCTTTATATCATACAGGGGAATAGTGTTAAGCCATTAAAAGGAATCAAGTACTGATACATGCTACAACAAAAATGAACCCTGAAGACATTAGGAAAAGAACTGAGACACAGAAGGCCACATACTACCTGACTCTATTTGTAGGAAATTTTCCAGAATGGGTAGATCCATAGCTACAGAAGGTAAATTAGTGTTTGCCAAGGGCTGGGGGAAGGGGTACTTGGGAGTAACTACTAATGGGAAAGAGGTTTCTTAGGGGAAATAAAAGTAATCTGGAATTAGATAGTAGTGATGGCTGTACACTTTTGTGAGTACCTTAAAAAGCACTGAATTGTACACTTATAGAAAAGAAGGGAGTCTCTGAATCTGCTGAGTCTGGGGGCTCCCTGCTTTAAAAAAAGTAAAAAAGTGTAGTCACATATTATGTTTTCAATCTCTGCTTTCGCAATATTTCAGTACACACTCATTTCTCAAGAATGCACAAAGGAATATGTAAGGACATTTTCTCTTCTGTTCATCTCCTTCCTTTCTATGGATACTTACCTGTATAAAATGAAGCAGTTTGTCTTGTCTCCGTTCATACTTTGGAGTATTTTAATTTCTTGCTACTTAAAGTAGTATGTGTTAAGAAAAGCAATGTCTCTCTAACCCCAACTCTGAAAACGCAGTGTTAATTTAACCATGTGCTTTTTTTGTGCACTTACAAATATATACATAATTTGGTTGTTTTTACAAAAACAGGTGCATACCTCAGATACTTAATAACCTGAGTTTTTAACTTAAATATGTGTCGCTGACATTCTCCAAGTACAGTACAAGACTTTGCTCATTCTTTAACATTTATGTAGTACAGGTGCAACAGCATATTTTTACTCAGTGTTCTACCAACTGAAGTTCATCCTTTGTATTCCCTCCAAAGTCATCTTTCTAAAGGAGAAGTGTTATTACATTCCATTTTTACTCTCTATAATCTAGAACCCAGCAAGCTTTACAGTTACGGAGGCAGTACAATAGCTAGATCTGGGCTTGAGGACGAAGCTGAGTTGGACACCTAGCCTCATTATTCTGTGCTCTCATTTATTCAATAGCCTAAATACCTTACCAACTTATATAAGGATTACTTTGCTAGAGTAAATCACTACTGCTGTACCTCCAGAACGTCTGGAACAGAAGCACTCAAGTATCAACTATCATTTTCAGACCTCCTCTGAACCCTATCCTCTTTACTTAAACCTGATCCATCATTCCTCGACTACACCTTGCTCTTAGCTACTTTAGAAACTTATTTTCCTACGGCCTCTGGGCCTGTAGTGATTTATCCACCCTAAGCTCCTGATTCTATGTATTACTAAAAATCTGATGCAAATGCCAAGAAGCCTTAACTTCAACCACTTCTTACTCTTCTTGCGTGACTAATGACCTAGCACCTTTATCAGCAATTTATAAAACTGTCTACCTCCAATTTGAGAATAAATTTAAGTCAAGAACAGCATTTTTACTATTTCTGCATCATCAAGTGTGCCAAGATTTGCTTGGCATTCATTCATTCAATGAAATAATATGTATGCCCTCTCTAAGGAGAGAGGAGTAAATAAACATTCTCCCTCCAGGAAGCCTTTCTACTGAAGAACACAGATGCTCCTCAACTCACAATGGGGTTATGCCCCCACAGATCCATCCTAACTGAAAATGCATTTAGTATCCTGATAAATCCATTTTAAAGTAAATGGCAACCCCTTCGGGTCCCCTCCCACTGTGGGAGCTTTTCTGTCCTCTCAATAAGTCCTGCTTTCTCAAAAAAAAGTTAAAAAAAAAAAAAACCTAAATTGAACTGTCGGAAGTCAGGGATTACCTGTATAGAGATGACAAACAAGTAACCATATAGTATGTAAGAAGAAAAGTGAGAAAATAAGGGTAGATAACACTGGACCAGGGGGAGTACATGATTATTTTACAGAGAGTGGTCAGGAAAAGGTTCTCTGATAAGAAATCTAAAAATGTCAGAATGACAGTAAGAGACTCGGGAGAAATAAAGGAAGCAGTAAAAATCCAAAGACCCTGAAAGGGAACATGCCATTTTTGAGCAAAGGTATAAGGAGACAAGTCATTGGAGACACATGAGCAAGGTCAGGATTGGCATAAGAATAGGGGGGAAACACATTTTTATCAATGTGAGGGTTTGGGTTTTTAGTTTGAATGAGACAAGGATACGGGAAGGTGTGAGCAAAGGAATGACGTGACCTCAGCTCCTATCACTATGGCCGCTGAGAGGAACACCAGACAGCAGAGGAGCAAGGACAGCGGCAGGAAGGTCAGCCAAGAGGACAGGGCTGACAGCAAGTGGAAACAGGGTGGGAACACAGAGATGGTAACAAGCAGTGGATATGAAAATACTACATATATATTCTGAAGTCAGAACTGACAGAATTTTCTGATTCTGGAAGACATCTGGAGTAGGAAACAAAGGGGATCAAGAGGACCATCAGGTGCTACGGTCTAAGCCAGCCTTTCTCAAACTTATGTATCAGAATCTCCAGGAGGCCATGTTAAACAGCATGCTGGGTCTCACCGCCAGTGTTTCTGACTCAGTAAGTCTAGGGTGGAGCCCGAGACACACTAGTCTAGCAACAGGAAAAATGGGCCTGCCAGTTACTGAGCTGGGACAAACCACAGGGGTAAAGAGACTTGTTCAATTTTGAACGTATTAAATTTGGGATGCTCAGCACCACCTCTGTAGTGCTTTCCCCTGAATCTAGGAACTTAATCTAATCATGTGAAAACACCACACAAGTACAGACTGGGGGACATTTTAGAAGGACAATCAGAACTCTCCAAAATGTCATGTAGACATGGAAAGACTGTCACAGACCAAAAGGGACTAAATGCAACATGGGACCTTGGGTCAGATCTGAGAACATAAGGACCAGTTTAGTTAAAGGCCTTGTACCAATATTAATTTCCTAATTTTGATAATAGCACTACTGTTATGTGGGATGTTAACATTAAAAGAACTAGGGCGGGTATGTGGGAGCTCCTACATTATCCCTGCCGCTGTTCTCTAAGCATAAAATTACTTCAAAATCAAGTCTTTAATAAATGACATGCTTATACTAGATACCTAAGATGTCAAATAGGTAGGTGGATACATAAGCCTGAAAATAAAGAGGTACAGGCTGATGATATAAACTGAGAAACCGCCAGGGTATATAGATGGCATTTAAAACTGTAAGACTAGAAACGATTACTAAGGAAACAAACTGTTACAGAAAAGTTCTTAAAACAGTTTGAAGGTTAGAGAGATAGGGAGAAACTAGCACGGGGAGAAAACGCTGCCTAGGGAGGTTAGAAGACAACAAAAAATAGTGGTGTCCCTACGTGAAGAAAGTATTTCATGAAGAAGGAAGTACATAACTGTTTTGAATGCTAGTAAGACGACTGAAAATGGACTGTGGGATCAGAAATGTGGAGGTCATCTGTGTCTTAATAAGGCCATTTTGGTGGCATGGTAGCAAAACACTACTTACTAGCCCATGCAAGAGCCTTTGTGTGTACTCAAACAATGCTCCTCTTGAAGACACTTCCATCTCTTGCAAAATTGTCATGTAATACACTGGTCTTCTTAGAACAAGACACTTGGTGCCATCTGCTGGAAAATTATTGTCATAAAAGTGAACACTGTCCCTTAAAATGTGATCCTGTGCAGTACGCAGTCTGCACAACCACGCCCAGTCCTGCTGTATCAGGGACAAAGTTGGATTAAAATGGGTTCAAAAGAGATTAAGAGAAAGAGATAATGAGTAGAGACAATTCTTTCAAAGCAGAGTTTTGCTAATGAAAGAAACGAGCGAACAGCAAAAAGGAGAGATTGATTTAAGGGAGGGATTTTGCTTAAATGATGTAAGGCCTCATAGAATGCTTTTATGCTGGCGAGAATATTCCAATAGAGAGGGAAAACTGGTGATATAGAACAGAAGAGAGAAGTGCTGAAATGTTGAATAACTAAGGGTCAGGATCTAGATAACCAGCAGAGAAGCCTTAAATAGAGTACGGAAGGGTCACCTAGAGTAACAGCAGGGAAAGTGGTTTGGAATATATTCCCAAATTCAGATGCTTTCATTGATAAAATGGTAGGAGTACAGAGAAGATTTTTTTTCTCAATAACAGTGAAATCATCAGCTGAGAATGAAGAGCAAGAAGCGAGGAGGTGATGAAGGTCTGAAAGAAGAGAAACACCGCCCCGCATAGTGGTAGAATGAGTAGATTAAGGACATGTGATAGAAAGCAGGTAGCACTGAAGGCCCATTTGAGCTTAGTGATCAAAATTTAAAGAATAATAATTTTGTGTGTTATTTCACATTCACCATCTACATGCATAGTATAGATTGGATTTAACCAGAACTAAATCCAGGATTTAACTAGATGTGTACAAATAGGGAAGGGTTAAGAAATTTGAAGGTATACAGAAAGAAGTGGTTATATGTGACTGTGTAAGGTAAGACCCAAGGAGGTATGCTAGTAGGTGTTTAACAAACAATAAATAAGTAAGGTGAATCAAAAAGAGTTGCCAATACAAGACTCCCAAAATCTTTCCCTGAACTTGCAATGAAGACCCCAGGCCTCTTTACCAAATCTGGATGACTGAAACTAATATTCAATGCCTTTATAACCTATTCAAATACGTTTAACTGTTACTACTCCAGCACAATTGTGAAATTCCAAAGTGATACCCAAATCTTCCCACTTCTTTCTAAAGACAGCCAAGAGTTTTGCTGAAGATGTACCCAGAAGAATTAATGCAAGTTGTTAATCATAGGTCTCACCTCCAAACTCCTAGAGAGTTTTCAATTAACTAATTCCTGAAGTTACTAGCTTGGCAACAAATATAGCTTTTTAAAGAAATTCTTCTGTATGATGGTATATGTTCTAGTTGTATCTTGCATCCTGTGATATTTTCCAGTTTCTCTGAGTACTCCTCTAACTAGTTCTACAAGATAAACCCCAGCAATCACCTTCCTAATACCATCTCTTAAATTGCATTCTTTTCTTTCACTCCTTCCCTAATAATTTAAAATATTTTAAATTTATTACTAACAATGATTAGTCAAGTCTGTAGACAAATGCTTTATTAAGGAATCTGCAGTTTCTAACAATCCTAACCATACACTGGATTTTAATTTTTTTTTATTAAAACTGTTTAAAAACAAAACAAATGAAACTTCCTTCAACAACAAAAATGAGTTGCAGCTGCTGAACCTGTTTTTAAGAAGAGAAGGTACAGATTTATTATACCATGAAGGGAGTCTTCAGTCACAATCCTTGGAGAATGCTGTTCTCCAAGTCAGACAGCTCCTCTCCATGCCAATATAAACACAACGCTGGCCAGGTGTCAGGAACAAAATGTAAAACTGTTCACTACAGCACCACCACCTAGAACTGAGGTCACAGCTTGTTAGGAACACAGAGGCTTAGGTGATTATCTGATGATAAAAAAAAAAATTGTGAGAACAATTCTGTCAGGAAGAACAGGGACACGTGTTTTTCTACTTCAGTATAAAAATAAAATATATCAATATAAAAGCCACAGAATTTTTTTCCCTTTCACCAATTTCTTTTAAAATTTTCTCTACTCTTCATGACTTCTTTAAAAAAGTCAGTACGTATGTCCCTCCCCACCAGCACAAAGAGCTCAAAGCAACTATAGAGCATTGCTACCTTAGCAATGGTCAAGAACTGACGAAAGGAATGAAGCTCCTTAACATATTTTGCACTGAAAATCTTACGCTTCATGTCCTAATTTCTATACCACCAAGGTTAACATTAACTGAGTAAGATTCAATTATCACAATGGTTTCATGTGACTACAATAAAAATAAAAATCATTATGAAGATGAGAAGTACTCACAACATTCTGCAAAAAAATAAGAAACTGAGGAAGAAAACGATGCCTAAATCCACATGATGCATGATATCTGGCAAGGATCTGGCAAACCACATTTTACACACTAGACTGGGGAGGGGCAGACACAGGCAAGGAGAGGGAAGGAGAGAGCTGCTTCCCTATCACACAAGTATCTTCAAATTCTAGGCCCCCTGTAAAATACATCTCACAATTCTGAAAACAAGATACAACTGATAACACAGTGTAAGTTACACTGAAATACAAAAAGGAAGTATGAGCTGAGAAAGACATTAAATGTTATTGGCACTAAATGTTATCTTTGCAAATTCATATGATAATTCCTAATACCAAAGACAGAAAATAAATGCAATTTGGAATTATTCTTTTCAAACACAATATTAAAAGCCTAGCAGACAAAATAATGGCCTTTCAAAGCAATAAACTATGGATTAGAAGTAGAGTTTGCCCTAACCAAAACAGTTAAAGTACCATGGTTCAAAGGACTACTGCTCACACCTTTGGAGCATGCTACACTAATATGGGCCAACCATCTCAAAACTTTTTGGTTTACATTTGTAAATAAAAAGATCCAAGTGTTATAAATAATAACTTTTGGTCAACACTTTATTAATAAATATACACCTCTCCAAAAAAAATTACTTGAATTATACTCATATTACGATATCAGAGTGTTTATATATGCTTTCCAAAATATAGACATGCTATATACATAGAAGGACAAATAAAATTTGATTTTTCTCTGTAAATTCATTTAACGGACAAGTTCAGAAAGGCTAGATCATACTCAAGAGATAGGTTAAATGCCTTTAAAATGCTTTTACTATAAAAAGAGATGATCTTAAGAGTTCATTTAGTTTTATGTGTCAGAAGTGTGAAGGTCACAAGCTTTGCTGTTTCTGTAAGTTTCCTTTCTATAAAAGACCAGTTGAAATATAACCATCCTAGTTCAAAATATTAAAATTAATTCTGTTAAATAAAATTATTCAAAGCATTGTAAGCTCAATGACATAATCCTAAAGTTCTGTGCTAATGACTCCCTCTGGTCAAAAGGATGGTGACCCAGAAGGTGCTTCTTGAGAGTATTATTTCCCTAATCTAGGATTTATCATCACTGATACTGATCCCTTTAGGTATAAAAAAATGCAAAGTATAAAAATGTTGGTGGGAATTTACTTCATGTAGGTTCAGCTATTTTTAAATTTTTCATAGCTCTTGAAACAACATATTTTGTGTTATATGTACACACACACACAAACACACATATCTCCATCTTTTTTTCTTTTAACTATTTTTTTTTTTTTTTTTTAGAGACAGAGCCTCACTCTGTCACCCAGGCTGATCTCAAACTCCTGGGCTCAAGGGATTCCCCTGCCACAGCCTCCAAAAATGCTAGGATTATAGGCATGAACCACCACGTCCAGTTGCCATGAAATCTTTTATTGAATGGCACAAACCAGACCTTCTGTGATTAAAATGTTATGATTAAAATTAATTCTATTAAATAACATTATCCAAAGCATTGTAAGCTGAATGACATAATCCTGAAGTTCTGCGCTAATGACTCCCTCTGGTCAAAAGGATAGTGACCCAGGAAGGAGCTTTGGGAGGCCGAGGCAAATGCATTGCCTGAGCCCGTGGGTTCGAGACTTGCCCGGGCAACTTGGCGAGACCTTGTCTCTACAATAAATAAAAAATGAGCCGCCCAGACTGGAGTGCAGTGGCAAGCTCCCAGCCACTGCAGCCTCGACCTGCTGGGCTCTGGCGATCCCTGCACCTCAGCCATCCAAGTAGCTGGAACTACAGGCACACGCTACCACGCCCGGCTCATCTTTTATTTATTGTAGAGATGAGGTCTCACCAAGTTGTCTGGGTGGGTCTTGAACCTGTGGGCTCAGGCAATCCACTCGCCTCGGCCTCCCAAAATGCTGGGATTATAAATTGAGCCACCGAGCTCAGCCTACAAATTTCATTATTTAAATATTATTTAGTTCTGCTTACCTATTTCATCTAATTACAAGTTATATCATGCTTGCAACAACAATCCAGTACTAAAACCCTCTGAAATGTTTATCCTTGACTAGCAGAGAAAATCTGAAGGATAAAATCAACCTCTAGGTGAGGAGAATGGGTTAATGAGTTAGGTTGCTTATAATAAAAATCTTCATTATTTTCTTGAAGCATTATAAATTTTCAAAATATAAAGCATCCTCAAATTTCTACATACACAGCTTACAATTTTGAAATTTTTTCAAATAAGAAAAAAATATAAAAGACAGAAGATATGCTTCCCTTACACAACTTCCCATGTACTTTTTCCAGCTAATCTGCCTATATGAATTAGATCAAATAGCTTGGATGATTACAATCTGAAGTTCAAAAAGGACCAAAAATTGTAATACATAGCCAATCTATCTAAAAATGATACAGTTTTGGCTTCAGAATTTTATTTTAAAGATTGTACAAAGCCAGATTATGAGACTGTTGCAAACCTTGGTGATCTTTCAGTGTTATGAGATGAAAGAGAAAAAAAAAATAAAGTAAAAAGACAAAAATAAATACATTTTCCATTTCATATAACCATTCAGTAGTAATGTAATCAGTCAGTTAACCACTGGTTAACAATTTAATCATTCAAAAGTAACCATTCAGATTTCTTTTTCTACATGAATTAATGTGATTTTTAGATCTTTCAGTAATTTAAAATATTTGTGTTTATTAAAAGGTAAATGTGTTTTTAATTAGAAATTAGTATATAAGAACAAGTTCTATAAAATAATCACAAAAGGCTGTCACATCACGCCTGGACATGTTTCCAGTGTGCTTTCAGTTTGTCTGTTTCTTTTAACTCCAATCTGTTTGGATGCCATCTTTGATTCTTTTAACCCCAATCTCTTTGGATGGCCTTGTTCACAAACACAGACCTTCTTCTGAGATATTCTGAGTGATGTATTAACATGCTAAAATCATGAAAAATCTTTCCAAAATCACAAGAGTATACACACTCTTTTCAGCACAAAAACATTCCTCTTTATCATTGATGGCATATAGCTTCTTAAATTCCTTTTCCCTTTTGTGGAAGAATTACAAACGACACTCAACAACTAATGACTCCCAAAGATAAATATAAATTCTCCCAAATACTCCCTTAGTGTGATCAATCCTTTATAAAACCAGATAATGTATACATCAACTTGCACGACATAGAGTCCCAAATCCTAAGAGGCTCAACACTCATATCTCAGTCATGGCTGCATGGCCAGGAAAATGAACATCATGACGGACTCCTGCATTCTTCACATTGTGCTCATGGACAAAGTCAGTGTAGTTTCTATGTGCGGCCTGGGGTTGGGGCAAGGCCCTTGTGTTCCACTGGTTTCCACCACGTTGACAGCAGTCACTGGCAGCAGAGAGCCTGGATGGTTGGGGAGTGGGAGGGCAGCACAGTTAGTCAATAGGAATAGGAGGAAATGGATGTGTAAGAGGTAATATAGGAGAAAGACAATGTGACCAGCATGCACCACTGCTATGAGTAGTTACCAACATCTATTCCGTGCAATGATAACATTCAAGAATAACAAAGGGGGAAATCCACAAAGCTACATATAATGGAAAATGTCAATATGGAAATATTTGTAAGAAATCAAAATCAGTTAAGTGAATTAATTAAAGAAGAAATTTCTCAGAGAGCAAGGACACTCTGTATCTGTCCCTGATGTTGCTACTAAACTTAAAGGCAGAAACGTTGTTTGTAATGTGAAGAAAAAAATATTCACAATCTTTTTACTTTAAATATTTGGGAAAAAATTATATATAAGGACAAAGGCATACAAAAAAAAGAAAATTGTGAAAATTATTCCTCGAATTACATGCTATTACAAAACTAAAACCAGTTAACAAAATTCAGAAAGAGCATTAAAAAAAAAACTACCTTTAGAAGTCATATAATTTTACATCGATGTTCCCAATTAACAACAAAGAATCATTGCTCTTTCTATAATCAAAATTCACGGAATCAAAAAATAAAATTCAACAGGTACAGATAACGTGAGGAGCTTATAAGCTCCCTCCAAGAAATAGTTTAGAATATAAGACACCTTTAATTACAGTGTTATAGAAAAGGCCTATACAACTATAAGAATAAAACATGCATACATGCTATTTCTGGTTAGAAATGATCAGAGTCCTCCAGTAGAAAGAAAACGTGCTAAAGTCCTGCAAATTAAAGTGTTGTGGTGTGGCAGACATATTTAAAATAACTAAAAAGAAAAAAAAAAGTCACCTGAAATATAAAAGATAAATAAAAATTGACTTTCAAATAAGATGTTTATCTTTGCAATGCAACCAAAAACATTAATATGCACATTTATTCCTCAGGAAAGCTGAAAAGAAACTAACTAAAATAATTTTTCAAAACAAACTTGTAAGCCTTTTTTTTTAAACAACAGAATCACCTTCTTTCCTTCAACTGAAATAAAATTTGTTCATCAGACTTGACCCACAAGATTCACAATCCTCAACTTAGGGTCTCCAAAAATTTTGAAGAGCTGGACGTGGATGCTCACACCTATGAACCCAGTGCTTTGGGACACCAAGGTGGAAGGCTCACTTGAGGTCAGGAGTTCAAGACCAGAATAGGCAACATAGTGAGACCTCATCTCTCCAAAAAATTAAAGTATTAGCTGGCCAAGGTGGCACATGACTGTAATTCCAGCTACATGGGAGGCTGAGGCAGGAGGACTGCTTCAGCCCAGAAGTCTTAGGCTGCAGTGAACTATGACTGGGCCACTGCAGTCCAGCCTGGGTGACAGTCTAAGAACCTATCTATAAATAAACAAATAAATAAATATATTCAGAAAATTAACAGGTTTATGTTCTCCTGTACAGAAACAAGATTTTCTAAATACTATTCTGTTTTGCTTTTGTTTATAAACAATGTATGGATCTAAAATACAGGAAATGTCTAAAAAGGTGATACTTTAAATACTGGATAATTCTAAGTTACTGATATACCAAACCATTCACCCAAATAATGGTATCACTTAAAAGATACCAGAAGCCAGGCTCAGTGGCTCAGCCTGTAATCCCGCGCCTTTGAGAGGCTGAGGTGAGTGGATTGCCTGAGCCTGCGGGTTCGAGATCCGCCTGGGCAACTTGGTGAGACCTCATCTCTACAACAAATCAAAAAATCAGCTGGGCGTGGTAGCGCATTCCTGTAATTCCGGCTACTTGGAAGGCTGAGGTGGAAGGATCACCGGAGCCCAGAGGTCGAGGCTGCACTGCACTCCAGTCTGGGCGACAGAGTGAGACTCCAACTCAAAAAAAAAAAGATACCAGCAACAAAAAGGTGAAGGTATGAACAGGGAGGAGGTTTAGATTAAATTGGTTAAAAGTTATTGCTAGAAATAGAATGGTCCATTATTCTGCCAATACCTCAAACGTAGGAAGCATTCCGAATTAACAACTTATCACTTTCTAAAGGAGGACTGCTTTACATTCTTTAAAAAGTATTAATAAGAATCAAAGCATGCAGAAACAAAGAATGAAATGTAGGATGCATTTTAAATTAAGCCTGGAGAATCCATTAGCTCCTATATTCAGTTCCATGCCCTTGTTGACATACACTGAGGCTCATTAGGCTTTCAAGAATCACTGCTTTACTCCATTTCAGCAAAGAAGGTTTCAGCACAACCACATAAAGGAAGGAGAATACACAGCTCCAAATTTTTCATTTTTCTTGAAATTTAATAAATTCAATATTCTCTCTTTCTCAAGGATACATCAAAGAAACTGAGTATTGCCTAACAGATCAAATTAAATAGATTTAAATATATACCTATTAACATGGAAAACTCAATAAAGACTTTTTTTTTTATCACAATACAGGTTGCAAACTAATCAGACTCTCATTCTGTATTAATATAAAAGGCAAACATACATTAAGACAGTTCTTCTATAGTTGAAGTCTCATTACTATTTTTCCTTGCCAATAGGACTTGGTGGTAACATCAATGAGATAAGACATAGCTGCTTACTGGAGCAGTGTTTTCAGTAAGAAATTGAAGAAACTTTTTGTTAATGAATTTAAAAAATAAAGACTCCGTACACTTTTAAGTGTGTGCCCAAGATGCACACACAAAGCACCCTTACCACACACCCATGTAGGAAGAAAATAAAAAGGAGAACTTGAAGGGGTGGGGGGAGAATTCCCTCAAGCTTATAAACTAATCACAAGTTATTTGGAACTGAAGTAAAAATAAGTCCAACCATCAAGAGCAAAGCACCTTGCAGTTAGTTAAGCCAAAATGACAGTGAAAAAAAAATTACATAGAAAAGACTGAAAATCATCACCAACCACTGTTGACCCACCACCATGAAGGAAGAACTGGTTGCATAAAAAGCTGACCAAAACCTTGAGATCACCACAGAAATTCATGAGATTTCAGGTACTAAACAAACTAAGAGTAAGAGAAAAAGAGAAAAATCCTATGAGTAATCAAAGTTCATTTCATAAATAGACATAAAACTTGAACAGAGGATATACCCAACATGACTCTCAGATAATTCGCAAGGAGCACCCCCACAAGTTATATAAATTTATTTGGAAAAGAATGAACTCAACTAATTAACCCCAATAAGCCACAAAGTATCCATATTTGTGTACTTACTATTAACCTAGAAAAAACCCTCAAAATCTGAAAAGTACCTTTCCTGTCCTTGGATTATCTCTCAATCTCCATAAAATGGAATATTTCATGCTTTATTGGACTCTAACCACGTTTCCCTTATGGTTTTATCCTCAGTCTTTATGGAAGAAAACACATCAAAAGCAGCATCATCATGGTGTGTAAAATAGCATGTTAATAGACATACTTTCCATACAGATCTGGGAAGAGGTTCTACTGACTAGCAAGAAGGTCTGCTTCAACAAGAAACCCTCTACCGTTTCCAAATCACATCCTACTAATCAAGCAAGGACAGCTGTCTGATGCTTTTCACTTAGGTGCACTCCCTTCTCCAACCACATCCCCTTTTCCCCAGTCACATTATGCCTGATCAAAAATATGCTTCCTCTCAGCTCACAAATATGAATAATTTGTTTTCAATCATATTTAAAGTAATCTAAGATTATGGCTTAGAATTTAGAAAATAATTAAGCAAGCAGTGTTTTATTTCAGTTTAAGGAATTAACAAACCATTTCCTGTCATGCTGCTCCGTTCCAGGACTCCATGGAAGATTCTCTATCTCCACCAGCACAGAACCAGAAGATGTGGAAGGAATCATAGGTGGAGTAGATCTCAAGCCCCGAGCCTTTGGACAAAAATTATAAAAATCACCTATTTTGCCTAGATAAAAGATCTCTTTACCAACAAATACCATACTATCCACAATGAAGAAACACAGTGTAAACCAACATTTGAGTCTTATATATCCCCTTAGAGATAGGTAATTTAATTTAACTGAATGTTACTAATTTATTCATTTTCATGGATTTACAGAAAATGTTTTATAAAGGTTTCATTTACAATACCTTAAAGAATAAAGTAACAAGGAGTTATATATTAAACCATTTAAAAGAAATAAGAAAAAAAAATGTACACTTACGTAAGGTTTTGACACTATGAAAATCCAATTAATAATACTACTGTTACCATAATTAACTAGTGTTCTAGTGTTTTAGAAGCTTAATACTGTCTTACCTGTTGGGAGCCATTACTCTGGGTTGAAACACTATTGTGAACACTGTAACGGGGGAAAAAAATCTATTAAAAAGCCATATAGGTTGCTCTGTAAAACTGTATATACACGAATGAAAACAGATTCTTTTTTTCCTTTTTGTGGCACGATCATGGCTCACACGACAGCCTCGACTTCCTGGGCTCAGATGATTCTTCTGCCTCAACTTTCCAAGTAGCTGGGACTATAGGCATGTGCCACCACCCCTGGCTATTTTTATTTTTTTGTGGAGATGAAGTCTCACTATGATGCTCAGGCTGATCTCAAGTAATCGATCCTCCCACCTTGGCTTTCCAAAGTGTTGGATTACTGGCATGAGCCACTGTGCCCAGCGAAAGCAGATTTTTTTTTTTTTTTTTTTTTGAGTTGGAGTCTCACTCTGTCGCCCAGACTGGAGTGCAGCGGCCGCTCCTGGCCACCGCAGCCTCGACCTGCTGGGCTCCGGTGATCCTTCCGCCTCAGCCTTCAGAGTAGCCAGAATTACAGGCATGCACTACCACGCCCAGCTGATTTTTTTATTTATTGTAGAGATGAGGTCTCGCTGCCCCAGGTGGGTCTCGAACCCGCGGGCTCAGGCAATCCACTCACCTCAGCCTCCCAAAGGCGTGGGATTACAGGTTGAGCCACCGAGCCCGGCTCAGATTTATTTTTAAGACGTTAATGTTTTGTTTAAAGTAAAAAATAATCTTCTGGTACCTGAAACTAAGAATATTAGATGCTCAGAAAACATCTGTTTTTTATAGGCAAACACTTGCTTTTCTGTAGTCTGCTCATTTGATGTTTCCATCTCTTTCCACGAATATATTTTAATAATTTTAATTCTCAATACTGCTCACTCCTTCTGTAAATATACCTATGTTTTAATTGTTTTAGAGGGACACTTCACACTAATCTTGTTTATTCACTGGAAAATATCTGTCAAAAATGGCAAAACAAAGATAGCAACACAAATATCAACATATATTCCTACCCCTTTAAGATTTTCCATTGTCAGTAACAACTCAGCATTCTATAACTCAAAAGGCTTTATTAGTAAGTTAGAAACTTCTGTGTGTACTTTTTCTTCCCAAATGACTTGTAAATAAGTTTTTAAATCTTTAGTTTAGATTGTACCCATCATTCAACAAAAAAAGTACTTACATAAAACCCTAAACCTATAACATGACAAAACAAATAGAAACTATGGTACGGCAAAAACAAAAATAAAACAAACAAAAAAACCATACAAATATTCAATTGAATAAAAGCCCAAATGAGATATAACCACAACAAAATGAAAAAAAATAGGCATTCTAACACAGGATAACAGATATCCCTAAAGTATTCAATAATGTAAGAAAATTCCAAGTTATAAAAAAAAATTCCTTGAAAGTGAGAAAACAATCTACAGATGTAATGACAACACTGTTCCAGGAAAACGAGACACAGAATTGAATAAATCCAATCCCTTATTGTTAGCCACTCACCTTCAAGGATAAGGAAAGACTACTTCAGGTTCTCAAGCAAATTTAAAAGCAAAAAGCAAATCACTGCCAGTATCAGGTTGGCACAGACTTTTCCACAGCAACAGAACATTATACTCAGCCAAGATGTCATTCTAGTAAAAGGGAAAGGCAAAGCTTCCAAACACAAATAAACTCGGAATATAGCATCCAGAAGCTTATTGGTGGTGGGGGGCGGGGTTGTTTTTAAAGCAAAACATAAACTACCAATTAAGAAAGAACTTAAGAATGAAGAGGCCTTACTAAAAGGGTAGGGGAGATAAAGAGTGAACTCACTTTAGATCCTATTTTTATTAACTACATTTCAATTACAAGTTGAGTCACCAGAATGTGTATTTACCACTGCCTGGTTTCAAAGGCAAGCTGTGTCACTAGTTCTGCTCTCTGTACCTTAGGTTACTCATTTGCATGAGATTGTTAAAAGGATTTAATGAATATTAGCAAAGAACAGTGATTTTTTTTTTTAAGCCAACAAAATACCTAAATACTATTTAGGGCAACCCTTTCGGGTCTCCTCCCACTTTTCTGTCTTCTCAATGAATCCTGTTTTCTAAAAATAAAATCAAATCAAATAAAATCAAATAAAAATACTATTTAATGTAGATCCGCTGCCAAGGCAATTTTAAAGACTATACTGTCGGACACAATTTCTTTTTACTAACCATGTTGCTCTTCCCAGAATACCTAATGATCCTAAACCCTAATGAAATCTCATCTAGCCTTGGTTATTCTCTAAAGCTTTTCCTTTAACAGGGAATAATTTTGGTAGGTGATGAGTAAGAACAACATAAGAGAAAACACAGTAAGTAATGTTAATTGAATCACAGCTTCCTGTTTTCAAGTAATTTGAAATATAGAAAGCATTATTTTCTGGTAAGTATATTCTTTCACTTCCATGAATGAATATGAAAGAAATACTTCTCATTACTGACCTAGTCCAAGCTTCCTCATTGAAAGGACTACATGCAGTAACGGACCATTTTGCTCTAATACCCCATCTACTTATCTGATTTCCTCTACCATTTCTTCTTCTCCTTCCTGTCTTCAAGACTGCCTGCTACACTTGTACAAAAAGTACTAGGAATTGAAATGTCACCTCTTAAGACACCTCATGTTATTACAGACTCAAGAGTAGTTAGGGGACAAAACACTACAAAGAAAATGACTGACATCAGCCAATTTAGAAACCTTTTATTCGAACAGACATTTTACAGAACTGCAGAGCACAAGGTCAACAAGCTTTTAGGTCAAATAGCTGTGCCTTTTCGAGCGGCACTGTTTTCCATGGTTCACTGGAGCAAAGCCGCTCACGCAAACGAACTGGAAGGGCAGGAGTCCAAGTTCCTGCTCAGGTTCTCTCAGGCACTATGACGAGCAGTGCTCAACAACCTTCAAGAGAATTGGGTCCCCAGTACATTTTATTTCTAAAAGTCTTCTCTTTAAAAAAAATTTTAAAGAATATACTAAGCATCCAATTTGCTGAGTTTTCCAGAGCCCAAAGTATCACTAATGAAAAGACACTAACATTTAGCCATTAAAGTTAAATTAATCTTAAATCTAAAAAAGAGACTAAATAAATTCATTTTTAAAAATCAGAAACATGTTAGAGAACATCTTAAAGGAAGATCTTTTATTTTACAAATAAAAACTAATTTTTCAGCTACATTATTGTCATACTGGTCGTGAGACAAGTTCAATTATCACTGATTAAATACTTTGTTTACATTTCTGCTAACTTCACCAACTCCTTACTTTAAGCGCTAATATTCTGTCCCCGCCTCCCTTTCAGACAAGCAAGAAAAATAAAAGTAGCAAAGGCATAAAATTTTGTTTTTTACTTAATTAAAATTTAATGATGGAGGGAATTCCTCACTTCCTCCCCACTCTGTTCATTTATTTATTTTTAATAGCCTACTGACAGCTAAAGAAACTGAGGGGAAGAGTCCTTGGTCAAAAAGCAGAGTGCTTTTGTAGTAAATCACAAATCACAGCGTGGCTTTAATAACTATCTAAGCAAAAAGGAAAAAAAAAAAACAACACCTGAATAGGACATTTCAAGGTGGGGCTGACTATACTCAGTAACCCAAACAACCAACTTCTTTCAAAGAAGCTCTAGTCATATACCTAGCTAGACCATTTTCCTAGATGATTCATAACACTGTAGGCCATAACACAAGTATCATTTAGCAGCACACTGCTAAGTCATATAAGAGTATAGATGAATTCAGAAACAAATCAGATTTGTGGGTACGGAATGAATCTGATTCTTAAATAGGCATTCCAAGAGACTCTAATACATACCCATTGTTAATAAGCATAGAGACTATAGTCTCACTGTAATATACACTATTAAAATTAATGGAACCATCAGAAGCAAGACATTCAGAATGGTGATTTAAAGACAAAAGCAGATACTCTCCCCAGTAAAATGAACATTTAACCGGTAAAAATTAATTTTAAAAAATCATTAAAAGTCTCTGGACTTTGTTCTTTTATCAAGGGATACATACATCAAGTGGAGAAACATTCATTCAAGAACATCTACTAAATCTCATTAAGAGCTAAGTCTGTGGCATTTGAGCCAAGCCTTGCTCTCCTGTTCCCCCTTCCCAATCAGTGCGGTAGCAACTCTACTCTTGGCGGGTGAAGCCAAAAAGATGGGGCTAACATTCCCCCAGCCCTCTACACATTACATCACCTACTTTAGATGTGCTCAACAACTAAGGAAACCACATTCACATAACTAAAGTATAAGAACAATGTCTCACCAGATTATCATTACACAGAAATTATAACTTTTTTAAAAGAGAGGAAAACATTCTAAAGTTGAAAAATACAGTAACCAAAATGAAAAATTAAATAGGGGGATTCTCCACAGCAGATCATTAATAAAACAAACAACAACAGATGCTGGCAAGGATGCGGAGAAAAAGGAAGGCTTTTACACTGCTGGTGGGAATGCAAACTAGTGCAACCTCTTTGGAAGACAGTGTGGCAGTTCTTGAAAGAATTAGAAATTGACCTTCCATATGACCCAGCAATTCCCCTATTGGGAATATACCTGGAGGAACTCAAATCATTTTACAAAAAAGATACCTGCACACGTATGTTTGCTGCAGCTCTATTCACAATAGCAAAAACATGGAACCAACCGTGTTGCCCATCGAGGCTGGACTGGATAAAAAAAAAATGTGGTACATATACACAATGGAATACTATGCAGCCATAAAGAAGGACAAACATATGGACTTTGCAGCTAGTTGGATGGATTTAGAGTCGATCATACTCAGTGATCACAGAAACAAAGAACAGAGTGCCACATGTTCTCACTCATAAGTGGACCTTGAACAATGTGAGAAACTGTCAGGGGATTGGCAGTTGAGGGAAACTGCTAGGGGAAGATGGGGCATACCTCATCAACAAGGGTACCTACATAATCAACGTTTGTATACCTAGCCCTGAATTGTACTTCACATCTTTATAAAAAAGAATGAATAAATAAATGGACTCACCTGAAAAAATAAAAAATAAAATATATCTCATTTAGTTCCGACAAAAAAAAGAAAAAAAGAGAGAGAGAAACATTCTGGAGTTGAAAAATACAGTAACCAAAATGAAAAACGAATTAGGAGGGGTCTCCACAGCAGATTTGAGCAGGCAAAAGAATCAATAAACCTAAAGATAGGTCCATCGAGATTATTCAGTCTGAGAAATTAAAAAAATAAACAAATAAAGAGAAATGAACAGACTGAGAGACCTATGGGACACTGTCAAGTACAGCAGCTTACTTGTAATAGAAATTCCAGAAGGAGAGGAGAAAAGGGCATAATGAATATCTGAAGAAATAATGCATAAAAAACTTCCCCAAATTTGATGAAAAGTTATACCATGAAAAAGCAACCATAAGAAAACTGGACTGACAATACTTAGACAAAACAGACTTTAAAATTTTAAAAAAAAGTTACTTGCGATAAAGAGGAACATTTTATCATGATAAAAGAACAGTCCATCAGGATAATATAAAGACAAATGTACCTATTAAAAATCCCTAACAGACATGAAACAAAAAAAGAAGTGAAGGAAGGCATACACAATTAAATAACAATAGTTGTACACTTCAATATCCTCTTAATAATGGATAAAACTAGGTAAAACATGAACAATGAAGTAAAAGATTTAGCCAGGCTCGGTGGCTCAGCCTGTAATCCCGCACTTTGGGAGGCCGAGATGAGTGAATTGCCTGAGCCCACGGGTTCAAGACCCGCCTGGGCAACTTGGCGAGACCTCATCTCTGCAATAAATAAAAAATTAGCCAGGCGTGGTAGCGCACACCTGTAGTTCCCGCTACTTGGAAGGCTGAGGCGGAAGGATCACCAGAACCTAGCAGGTAGAGGCTGCGGTGGCCGGGAACGGCCCCTGCACTCCAGTCTGGGCAACGGAGTGACTCCAACTCATAAAAAATAAAAATAAAAAAAAGAAAAGATTTAAACAACGCTATAAATTAACTAGACCTAACAGACACTGATAGAACATCCACTCAAAGCCAGCAAATATGAACTCTTCTTAAGTATATACATGGACCATTTTCCTGTATGAATCACAAAATAATAGGCCATACATAACACAAGTCTCATTAAATTTAAAAAGATCAAAAGCTTACAAAGTATGTTCTCTACCTAGCATGGAATAAAGTTAGAAAAACAAAATGTATGATACCCATAAATAAGCAGAAATTTAGCAACACACTGCTAATTAATCAACAGATCAAAGAAGAAATTACAAATGAAATCAGAAAAAAATTTGGATGAACAAAATAAAAACACAAAATATCAAAACATATGTAATGTAATTAAAATTGCTTAAAAGGCAATTTATAGCTGTATAAACTATGGTTAAAAAAGATCTCAAATAAGCTAACCTTCCACCTGAAAATACTAGAAAAACAGCAATCTAAACCTAAAAGAAGTAGAAAGAAAAGATTAGAGCAAAAATTAATGAAATAGAAACAATTTTTAAACTAATGAAGCAAAAAATTGGCTCTATTTGAAAAGACCAGGAAAATCTTTGGCTAGATTGACCAAGGAAAAAAAAGAAACTAAAATTACTAAAAACAGAAAGAAATGAGGGGACATCGGTACTGACCTTACAGAAATACACAAAAAAGGAAATATGAACTATATGCCAACAAATTAGATAATGCAGATAAAATTGACAAATTCTAGAAAGAGACAAACTGCCAAAATAACTCAAGATGAAAAAGAAAATCTGAATAGATAACTAACAAGAGATGATTAATTTTTATACTTCACATAAAGAGAAAGTCGAGGCCAAATGACTGTAACGGTAAATTCTATCATACATCTAAAAATTAATATCACTGGGCTTGGTGGCTCAGCCTGTAATCCAGCGCCTTTGGGAGGCTGAGGTGAATGGACTGCGTGAGCCCGCGGGTTCAAGACCTGCCTGGGCAGCGAGACCTCATCTCTACAATAAATCAAAAAATCAGCCAGGTGTGGTAGCACATGCCTGCAATTCCGGCTACTCGGAAGGCTGAGGCGGAAGGATCGCCGGAGCCCAGCAGGTCGAGGCTGCGGTGGCCGGGAGCGGCCACTGCCCTCCAGTCTGGGCGACAGAGTGAGACTCCAACTCAAAAAAAAAAAAAAAAAAAAAAAAGATAAAAATTAATATCAATGTTTTACGAGCTCCTCCCAAAAATCAGAAGAGGAGAGAACATTTACCAATTTATTCTGTGAGGTCAGCATCAGCCTGATGCCATAAAACCAGGCAAAGACATCACAAGAAAAGTAAAGACCAGAATCTGATGAATACAGACACACAAATCCACAAATATGCTAGACAAACCAAATTCAGCAACATATAACATAAAGATTATACACCATAACCAAGTAGGATTTATCCCAGGAATAAAATTGCTTATTTGCAAATCAACCTTTGTTCTCTGAGTTCCTTCTGTATAAGGATAATAACCTATTATCATTATATCTTTAGTAACTTGTCTAATGTATGTCACTCTTACCATGAATCTACCCTCACCCCATTCTTTACTTCTTGAAACTGCTTTATTTTCTTCATGCCAATTTTATCAGGCATTATGTGTTTATTTGTTTCCTGCTATAACCCCAACGCCTGGGGACAACTTGATACACTGATAGGTCTTCAACAAGTATTTGTTTAACTAATTATACCAACTACATAAATTCCCAAACATTCTACATCAATTCCTAAGTTGCAAGACATTACTCACCTGAGTTCTTCAGGTTTTGTTGTACTTGCTGACAGAAGAAAAAAAGATAAGATCTCATTAGTCTCATCTTACATGATTAACTGCTGCACTATTTATCAAAGTATAAAATCCTGACTAATTGCCTTAAGTCATGTTTCCCAATCATAAATTTGAAAATCTTCATGAAATGGTTTTTTAATTTAAATTGTCAATAATGGCAATTATTTATTTTTTTAAATAAAGAAATAAAATATGTATACACCTCTTACTTTATAACAGAACCACCTGTACACTGCCACAGTGCGTTAACCGATCATGAACCATTATCAGTGGAAAACAAGAAGTATTTTAGGGTTTCAAATAATCACAAATTAAAGATTTCATTTATACTTATGTGTTATTTACTTAAGAGCCACATCAGAAATTATGGATATAAATCAGATCTGTGAAACATCAGACCATGGCAGTTGTTTTCTGGTAATGACTCCGACATAGAAAATACTCAAAATTCAATTTGTATTTTAACAAATTCAGATTAGAAACCAAACACAAACTTTTATTTGTCAAAGTAAACAATGCTTGTTTTTACATAACCGATCTTTTTTAATTTTTTGGTAAATACACGGTCTTGCTATGTTGCACAGGATGTTCTTCAGCTACTGGCCTGAAGTGATTCTCCCATCTCAGCCTCGCAAAGTGTTGGGATTAAGGCATGAAGCACTGTGCCTAGCCTTTTCTTTGTTTCTATTTTTTTACATAACTGATCTTAAACAGCAATCAATATGTATGAATTTGAAAATGCCTATTATATATTGATGATTAAACTTAAACAACATATTTAACAGAACCCTCAATACTGTAATATAATATGAAATAATTTTTACTTAAAATTCATCAGGCCAGGTGTGGTGGCAAACGCCTATAATCCCAGCACTTTGGAGGCAGAAGTGAGAGGACTATCTGAGCCCACGGGTTCGAGACCAGCCTGGGCAACTTGGCAAGACCTCATCTCTACAATAAATAAACAAACAAAGCCGGGCTCGGTGGCTCAGCCTGTAATCCCGCGCCTTTGGGAGGCTGAGGTGAGTGGATTGCCTGAGCCCGCGGGTTTGAGACCCGCCTGGGCAACTTGGTGAGACCTCATCTCTACAACAAATCAAAAAATCAGCCAGGCGTGGTAGCGCATTCCTGTAATTCCGGCTACTCAGAAGGCTGAGGAGCAAGGATTGCCGAAGCCCAGCAGGTCGAGGCTGCAGTGGCCGGGAGCGGCCACTGCACTCCAGTCTGGGCGACAGAGTGAGACTCCAACTCAAAAAAATCAAAAAATAAAAATAAATAAACAAATTAGCCAGGTGTGATGATGCATGCCTATTTTCCAGCTACTTGGAAGGCTGAGGCTGGAGGATCGTCTGAGCCCAGCAGGTCGAGGCAGCAGTGGCCATGAAGGTGCCACTGCACTCCAGCATGGGCAACAGAGTGAGACTTCAACTCAAAAAAAAAAAAAAATTCATCCATCACATGACAATGTTTTTAAAAATTCCTAAGAATAAGAGATGTCTATGAAGTTGTAAGTCAGAAAGAGAAACTGTTGCTCCACAGAAACACTAACAAAGTCAATGCAAGTAAAATCTAAACACAATCTCAGACATCACCTAAATTGGGTTTAAGATGAAGTTTAATTGCAGCTAACAATGTAGACAATTTTTTCCACTGTGTCTTATGAAATTGATTCTGCCAGGAAAAATGACTGGAATAAACCTAAGAAGATTCAGAGGTTACTGTCTCTCAAGTAAACAGCACCAGCATATAATCAATTGCCAAGGAAGAATGGTCTTTTGAAACAGGGTTGCACTTTACCTTTCATTTGTAGAGTTCGTCGAGAATATCGTTTGCTGGGCCTTCTTTCAAAGGATGTTGACCTTCTTGCTTTATTGGTTTTTGTGGTCTGATACTCAGTTTTCCCACTAACATAAATAAGGCATATCAACAGGAATAAAAAAAAATTGAAGCTCACAGTAATCAGATACACATAAGTAAGAGTCTATATTCAGGGTCTCCTTAAAAGAATCATCCCGAACATCATCCTAAAGGATCAACTACTAGTAGTCTTTATGTCTCTCTTTACCATATCATTCTTTCACTCTTTAGACTTTTGTGAACTATTCAAAAGATTATACTGTTTTTTGTTCTCTTAAGCAAGCTTATCGCCTAAGCATACATTAAGTTTGGAATACCCACACTTTTATGGAAACCCTCTCTACAATCCACCCACACTCCTCAGAGCAAAGCATGTAATTAAAATAAGATTTTCAGTTAAGTTTTCTAATTGTGATACACTTTTTAGAATAATTTTCCAGAAATGTTTTTAAGACTATCATCCTGCTCTCCTTGATTTTCATTTAAATTCTGTTAAAAAAAAAAAGCCTCCTCACTTTTAATAGAGGCAGAATAGAAGATCTCTTACATGAATTCCAACAACCAACTTGCCACATTATTGGTACTATCTGTTTGTTCTTTAAATCGCACTGCTTTCCGTGGCATGCTGAAAACTCATAACCAATAACCTATTCTCCAGCAAACTAAGATATTTGTAACTCATGAAAACAAATAAGCAGCCGTAAGTATAATGGAACTTAAGGATTATAAAGAACCACAAGTGTAATGCAAATTAATATCCCACTTGGAGCAACTGATAACCTTTTTCTACATGGTATCCAGCAGTTAGATGGAGAGTTCAACTCCCGTTTAATAGATATAAACTTGGAGTTGGTAAATAAAGTAAATGTCAAGAGGGATGTAAAATCCATCATAGAATTACTGTGTTTTCCCATCTATTCAAGAAATTACAACCAATAACAAGAGCACTCTCTCTTTTGTATTTTGGCCAAGGGAAGACTTTGCCAAATCTTTCTTTTTCTTGCTCTGTGACTTAATTACAATTATAAAAGGAGATGGTTGACCTAAATTTTTTGGCCTGTATGCAAGAGTGAAAGATATAGAAAAAGCAGTTATTAAAATTAACCTATATCTAAATCGTGATCCTAGTCGAATAAATCCCGATCGATGAGAACTCTTTTGGACAGGGCCTCGAAGGCGGAAGAAGGCATGATGCTCCACAGCACATTTCCATAAATGTTTGCAGGCTTTTGGATGATCTAGTCTAAAAACAAATGTATGCTCCTGTTCTTTGCCCTGAAAAAGGAATGTAAAGAGAGGTGATTATTAGGTCAAACAGTCTTGCCTCCTATTTCTGATACAAATACAACCACAGCAACATCAAGAAGCAAACAATAAAGCATCTAATTTGCTATGAAACTCACTCTTTATACTATCTACATAAAAAGGCAGAGTTGAAATCAAGCCGTGCATTTTCTCAGCCAATATGAAACTACTCCTAAGAGTGGCCTCTCCATTTACATGATATCATCTGTCAGAGGAGTAAAAAAATGAGACTTCGCCTGCTGCTTTTGGGGATATAACTATACTTTGTTATATTTATTTATATATGTTATATTTATATAGGAAATTTTAGCATTTATAATTATATATAAATATAATTTCATAATATAATTATCACTTAAAGGATCACAGAAGATCTGGCAACATGTATCAACAGCCTTAAAAATGTTCACTTTTTTTGTCCAAATAAGCACACACCCAGAAGTCTAATTATGTCACATTCACAACCACTACAGATTTCACATTAACACCCTATTTCATAGATAAGAAAACTGAAGCTCAAAGAAATTATGCCCAAGGTCACATAACCAGTAAGAAAGGAAACCGAAAATGAACCTAGACAGTCTGGCTCCAGAACCTTCATACAAACAACCAAATTAGGGAAAATAATTTTCTAAACACCAAAAGTCATACACAAAGATTTTCCTCACAGTCTCATTTATAATAGCAAAAACTGGCCCAAACCCTAAATGTCCAAAGAGAAGAAAAAGAGAAACAGTTAAACAGTGGCATATGTAAAAACTATAGAATAAATGAATAAATGATGAACAAATGAATGTGTTATTATTTATTATATACCATAAATAGGTTTAAATGAATGAATTTGATCAATTCATTAGTCCACATACAAAGACAAAACAGGCAAGTCACAAATATATATGATTTATGTAAATGTTTAAAACAATTCTACCATGTGTTATGTGTTATATTTGGAAAAAGTTATAAAATATGTATGAGCATAATACTCTCCAAAAATGGTGACCAGCTATGGGGAAAAAGGGATAGGTAAATTAGGGCATTAGATTTTAGCTATATTATTTACTCATACATAACTTTATTTATCTATTTCTACAAGAAATCTGAAGCAATATAAAAAATGTTAAATCTAGATCATGAATAAAATGGTTACTGGTTTTATAATTTTTGTACTTTTCGGTTTAAAGACACTATTAAGATAGCCAACACGGAAATGCTAATTATCCTGATTATTATACACTGTATACATTTATCAAAATACCACTCTGCATGTAATAATATGTACAATTATTATTTGTCAACTAAAGATAAAAGTGGGGGAAACAAAAGTAAGCCAGGTAGTAGAAGATACTTGCAATATTAGTATCTAACAAAGAGCTAGCATTCAGAATAAAGTTTTTTCCTTTTTTTTTTTTGGCTTGAGTTGGAGTCTCACTCCGTCACCCAGACTGGAGTACAGTGGGACGCTCCTGGCCACCACAGCCTCGACCTGCTGGGCTTTGGCAATCCTTCTGCCTCAGGCTTTCAAGTAGCCAGAACTACAGGCACGCGCTACCATGCCTGGCTAATTTTTGACTTACTGTAGAGATGAGGTCTCGCCAAATTGCCCGGGTGGGTTCGAACCCGTGGGCTCAGGCAATCCACTCACCTCGGCCTCCCAAAGCACTGGGATTATCGGCTGAGCCACCGAGCCTGGCCGAGATTTTTCAATGAATAAAACGCACATGAGCTAATAGAAAAGTGAGCAAAAGACTTTAACAGGTGTTTCATAAAACAGAATAAGCAAATACCCAATAAGTTACACAAATAAGTGCTAAACCACGGTAGTCATCAGGGGAATGCAAATTAAAATGACAAAAGATTCTACTAAAATTTTAAAAAATACCAAACATTAGCAAAAAAACACAAAACAATAACTAGTAGAACTTTCACACACTGTTGGTGGGGTGCAAATTTGTATTAGACACTTTGGAAAACAGTTTGGCAGTATCTACAAAAGCTAAATACACGTATATCTTAGAGTTCAGAAAAGCACTCTTTTTAACAGTGAAAACCAGAAACAACCTAAATGTCCAGCAACAATTGAAAGGGTAAGTAATAGTGGTCTATTTATAAAATGGAATAGTATATAACAATAAGAACAAGCCAGCAATTAGTTGCCAAAAAAATAACTGAAGTTAACAAATTTACATACCACAGATCTGTTCGAATGTTTTCTGAATTGAGAATAACTTTTGAATGCTGAATCATAGTCACATCTTTTGAAGTCATTTTAAACAGCAACTAAACTGAACACGTAGTGCCAACAATAAATATAACTCAACTAAATGTGCTATGACAAGTCCCCACACATGCAGACAATGATAACTATATCGCAACTGTCCCCTAGTCAACAATGATTTTAAGGCACCTCCTAGTATTAAGATGTATCCCCATTTTTTCAAAGATGTTTTAAAAAAAGTGTGGCTAGAAGAAACAGCTTTTTCCCTGTATAGCTTTTTATATATTTTCAATTAATAAATGTATTAAGTAACTGTATTAAAACCTATGCAGAAATATTATCTAATTGAACTGAGCTGCTTTTGGTTTTTTAAAAAAATTTAATACATAGTTGATATTTATACACTAAACCATGATAGGTAATTTTTAAAACCTGAAACAAGGAGAACAATTTCCACGTTATCAAAAACATACTATTATGTTAACAGTGATGCTTAATGTCCACGACCTCCTTGAGGGCAGAGATAAAAAAAGCTTATTTTTCTTTCCTTCTCTAGTTTACACTGAATAAAGCAATGCTTGATCTTTGAGCAAAGAAAAAAATAAAATAAAATAAAAACTCTAAGATCACCATACCTTCACCAAAAGATAAAAAGACAATTTTGTAAATGCTTAAAACCTAAGCAAACTACAATCTAAGATGATACCTAACAAATCAGTACTGGGAGCCCTTTGATCTCCCGTTCCCTGTCCTTCACAAGAAATAAACATTTCAGAAAATATAAATGAGAAAAAAAAAAATCAAACTTATCCAAAGCTGAAATCACCCTGCAATAACACCTCCAGTAGTCTGAAATCTATGTGAACTTTTCTTTTTGCAAAAGTACTATCACGTTTTTTAAAACTCATACATAAAAATACTACTATACCATTCACTTACTATATTATCCTACGTATTTCACGTTCTTCCTACATCAATAATTATTTTTCTTGGCCTCATACCATTTTAGTGTATGAATGTGTCAACATTATCAATGGTACCATAAAGATACATGCCCACATACGTTTGTAGACTTGTTTATTAGGTACTTTGATTTTACCATTTACCCCATTGTTACAAAAGCTTATCTAGTTATTGGACACTCCAACTACACTAAAATTTCCTTGAGACTACGAACCTGATAAAATAAAAAGACAACAACTACAGTATCTCTATTTCATTTATGAATAACTTTAGTCAAAACTGGTAGACCTACTAATTGTAAAGCAATGCAAGACCTACTAATTGTAAAGCAGTGCCCTCCCAATATATAGCAGCAATGAATGTGACACAACCAAGCTTCTGATAAACATGTTTCTTTTATTTTACTGATATTAACCAAAATCTACTGAACCTTCATGTATAAACAAAGACCATTTATCAACAGAGGTAATATTAAAGTGACCAGACCAACATCCAGATGCAAAAACTTGAAAAAAACAAAAATTTGACTGTACAGGAGTCTTTAACTTAAATAATTTCTAAAGTCATTCTTTTTCCCAATTATGATATTTGATCAGGTCCACATAAACCCAAAACAACCACAGCAAATCAGTGGAGGGCTACAATCATGATGCAGAGTAATACTCACCTAATCTCAGTTTTTGATTTATTAATATTTATATTGGAATTTACACTCATATTTTCTCATGGCACCTTTATGGGACCAATAAAAAAGAACATGGGCTGGGCGTGGTAGCTCATACCTATAATCCCAGCACTTTGGGAGGCCGAGGCAGGAGGACTGCCTGAGCCCAGGGCTTCAAGACAAGTCTGGGCAACTTGGCGAGACCTCATTTCTACAATAATCAAAAAAATTAGCTGAGCATGGTGGCACATGCTTATGGTTCCAGCTACTTGGAAGGCTGAGGTGGAAGGATCGCCTGAGCCCAGCAGGTCAAGGCTGCAGTGGCCATGAGCATGACACTGCACTCCAACTTGGGCAACAGAGTGAGACTCCGCCCCAAGAAAAACCACCAAAAATGAAAGAACATGAACAGAAAATGTCCAAAAGAAATAAATTAATAAACAAATGACCAAATGTTAACATCTATACATATTAAAAGAAGGCCAAATTTAAAACAAGAGCCAGAAAAAATAAACATTAAAAAAAAGTCAGTTAAAAGATAAAAATCCAATACTGACAACGTTTCAGCCAAACTCACATACTTTTTCTTCACCTACTGCTTCTCATACCTCACACTGGTACTACCAAAATGCAGTACTATTACAAGGTAGTAATAATGAGGAGAAAAATATGATTATAAATTATAAATAAACTATAGCCATAAAAATATGCTTTCATATGATCCAAGCTAGAAGAGAAGCATAAGTAACTTTATTTATTTATTTATTTGAGACAGAGTCTCACTCCGTTGGCCAGGTTGAAAGTAGTGGCACAATTGCGGCTCACTACGGCCTTACCTCCTCAGTCCAGGAATCCTTCCACCTGAGCATCAGTAGCTATGACTACAGGCACACACCACTCTGCCCAGCCAATTTTTCTTTTTTTTTGTGGACATGAGCCCTCACTATGTTGCCTAGGCTGGTCTCAAACTCCTGGACTCAAGCCAGCCTCCTGCCTCAGCCTCCCAAAGTACTGGGATTACAGGCATGTGCCACCATACTTGGCCTACATAGGAAACATTTTTTAAATGAGGTAAGTGTAATTACCTAGGAAAGAAAAAAAAAAATCAAAGAACTAGATTTCTAAAACATTTTGCCAGCATTTTATTATACAATGTTTAATTATACAGAAAAGTTGCATACCCACATACATACTATCTAGATATAACTGCTAACATTTTGCCCAGTCTGCTTTTATCCATAACTATCTGTATGTGTGTGTTGAAATGTATTAATTTGCATTTAGTAAAACTGGTTTTGCCTTTTCTAGAATGTCATATAATAAATGGAATAATTCAGTACATAACTTTTAAAATCTGGCTTCTTTCACTGAGCACAACACATCTGAGAAGCATTCACCTGTGTATCAATTCGGAACTATATCATAACTGATAAAAAGGTAACCCTTAGTTCAAAAGGCTTTGTTTAATATATTATTAGGTATATCTTTTCGACTAAACTTTTTGATCAGTTACTAAAAAAATTAAGTCATGGCTGGGCTTAGTGGCTCAGCCCCTAATCCCAGTACTTTGGTAGGCCGAGGCAAGTGGATTGCTTGAGCCTGCGGGTTTGAGACCAGCCCAGGTAACTTAGCAAGACCTCATCTCTACAACAAATAAAAAATTAGCCAGGTGTGGTAGCGAGCACCTGTAGTTCTGGCTATTTAGAAGGCTGAGGCAGAGGGATCGCTGGAGCCCAGCAGGTCGACGCTGGGGTAGCTGTGAGTGTGCCACAGCACTCCAGCCTGGGCTACGGAATGAGACTCCAACTCAAAAAATAAAAAATAAAATAAAGTCACTTCACTGTAATTTGTTATATACCTCAGATGTATTATCAATGAAGAAAGAATAGACTTTTATATTATCTTTAATCTTAAGGGCAGAAAATCATATTTTTAGGATGGCATGACCCAAGTCAAGAAATTATATAAAACATTAATTATACTAAGTTTCTGTTCTGTTCTGGCTGTTTAAAACAGTGAGGTACACTTCCCCTTTTAGAGACTTAGTTACCACATAACACAGTCATTATTAGATAAGCAATGCAATACAAATTAATTCTTACCTGATCATCATCTTCTACAACCACCAAGGTTAATTTATTCTTTTTAAAATCCAGTCTGGTTATCTTGGGCCTATAATGATATGAGAACAACAGGCAAATTACAAACAAATGTCCTTTAAATATGTATTTTTTAAATTTCTGTTTTTACTTCAATCACATTTAACCATCTAACTTCTGAATTGAAAATTGATAAGAGGGTAAATGTAATTTGCATTGCCCATTAAAAAACCCTCTGTAGAAAAAGACAGGATAACAGAAAAACCACAGTACATGTTTCAAAAGCCTATCTCTGACAAAATCAAGGCTGCATACTTATGAGAGTAAAAAATATTAAGGAAAAAAGAAACTGAAGAAATGGATATACTTCATAGGCCCCAACTATAGTGTAAAAAATTCTTTAGGCCTAGGTAAAATGGTTTCAGTGAGCTTTACTAAAACAATATAAATAATTGCAGGAAGAGGGGAGGAACTAGCAATGAACTGTGTAACGCTTACGTAACAACTACTGAGGGCCATGCACCCTTCTAAGTGCTTTACAAGTATTAACCCATTTAATTCTGACAACAATTCTGTGAAGAGGCACAAAAGGTCCTTTCTTTTATCTTTCTGTCTAGAGCATTTTCAGGCCTGGAAACAACTTCCATCTGCCCACCGGACGAGCTGGATGTTGTTAAAAGCTGAAAAGGAATTAACACCCAAGGTAGAGAGTGATAAATGCCACCGCTTCCTCACTCACCAAGAGACAACTCTAAAGGTGCTATACTCAAGTCTCTACAGACAGTCCCTATCAGAACACCTGAATGTAAAATAAATGAAATACCATCTTTAGTTCTTTCAGGGAAATAATTTTCAACCTAAAAGCCCACCTCAGCCTAATTATCAAGAAAGAGTGGGCCAAGTGCAAAGGCTCATGTCTGTAATTCCAGCACTTTGGAAAGCCAAAGCAGAAGGACCGCTTGAGGCCAGGAGTTTGAGACCAACCTGGGCAACATAGCAAGACCCCATCTCAAAAAAATTTCTTAAAAAAGGAAGAAAGAGTAAAAGAAGAACAAATCACTTAAGGCATCCAAGGATTCAAACAATTCACTTCCCTTTTCTTAGGCAGTTACTTGAGGATACACAACAGGAGGGGAGAAGCAAAGAATGAGGGAAACATGGGAAGACCACATAGGATCACAGTTGAGAAAACAGGAAAGGGAAGGTCCAAGAGAAAAGCTGGACAGCAGCTTGAATAGAAAACAGTTCCAATGAGAACACCAGAACCATTTGATGCAACCTTTGATCGTCTGAAAAAACTTAAGGAGAAGACAAAGGTAGGCAATTTAAAGGGATGTGTGGGTGTATGAGATAAAGGAAGCTAAGAACTCTAGAAAATTTCTAAACAGCAAGCTATATAGAAAGGAAGTGTAGTATCAGTTGTGAGTTCAAGGATTTCAGAGCTGACCAGGAAAAAGTAGTATCGCACAAGAGGCTTCACTGAGCAGTGCTTAGAAGGGTGGCATGACAGAGGAGGTTCTGACAGGAGGCTCCGAGGCAGGCAGCAGCAGCGGCTGCAAAGCCACCGCCCAGGAGGGGAGGAGGGCAACTCCCCAGGGAGCTGAGGAGGCGCTTAAGCATCTCCAGGCCGGCGTTCAGCAGCAAGCCGGGAGTCGGAGAGCTCAGAAAAGCAGCAGTGTGTCTGTCGTTTACACCTATAGGGTTTGTCCTATCTATGGTCAGCAGATGTTGAGGTAGAGCTTCATGGGGTATACAAAGCAGAAAAAAATATATACTCATCGGGCTATATGCAAAGCAAGTGGATGAATAAGAATTTGAATTTCACACCAGAGGGTTTTCAGCTAACAGTTCTGGCCTACTGTGAAGCAGTAAAAAACAAAGGGGCCAATGTACAGGGGACATCTTTGGCCCTTATCTATAATACAAGTGCATTCCTAAGCTCTGTACTAGTTCTGACACAGACATAATAATGTAAACACTATCCCCAATTCTCAGCTTTTAGAACACCAGACAAAACTTGAAGGACTAAATTATAGTTATAGAAATCCAAGTAAAATCTATCCTTGATGAAAACACCAATTCAATTTAAAAGTATAGATGATAGGCCAGGCACAGTGGCTCTCACCTCTAATCCCAGATGAAGGTAGGAGGATGGCTTGAGCCCAGGAGTCCAACACCAGCCTGGGCAACACAGCGAGACCTTATCTCTACAAAAAGTCAAAAAATTAGCCAGGCATAGTGGCTACTTGGGAGGCTGAGGTGAAAGGATCACCTGAGCCCAGGAGTTGGAGGCTGTGGTAAGCCATGATCATGCCACTGCACTCCAGCCAAGACAACAGAATAAGCGCCTGACTCCAAAAAAAAAAAAAAAAAAGAAAAGTATGAATGATAAAAAGTGGAACAGAAAGAGAACACCTTAAAAAGAGTGGTGAAAGTACTAATATCCTTCCTTCTTCATGATAGGAAGAAAAGGGATAGTGGAACAAGAAATACTAAAAACTGTGATATAACCACATGAAAAGGAGGGACTATATTAAATGAAAACATTTAATATATATACAAATATAAAATACTTATATCAAGATATTTATTTTGACATATCTTGAAGTTAATGGAAAATACAGCTACAAGAGTTTTAAAAATTGCCTGTAGAAAGTGGGGGGAAAGATGCATAAAAGCACAAGAGACAGTTACTGTCATTTACAAGCTATGCAAGAGTCTGATTTCCAAACTCTAGTTTCTGTATTAACTTTATATAACTGTTTTCACTCATTTAAAAATAACAGTATCTTTGATAATAATTCTTGCTTACCAAAAAAATAAGCCAATTTTGGTCTCCCCTTCAAAAACAAGGACTCCTGTTGGGGTTAGTCCCAAACTATAGTCATTCCCATCTCTAGCCTAATTTAAGGAGAAAAAAATGTGTTAGTTTTATTTGCATGAAACAATTTTCAATTTTATTTCCACCTTGAATTAATTATATACAGGTTAATATTAATATTCAAGACATTTTCAATAATTAGAGCATTCAAAATAAAATTCTCAGAAAAATTCACATATATATTTTTATACTTAGTCACTGAAACACTATAGTTATAAGGTATGTCGTCTTCAAGGAATACGGGTAGTTATACCCCACTACAAAAAAGTCTTTCCCAGATTCTTCCTGTATTCTATTTATCACTCAAATAATAAATTTTGGAAAAGACTGCCTTTCTGGGGAAATGTTGCTAGTTAAACCAGAAATAATTTAAATTACTACACAAGCTGTTCTATTAGCTTACCAAGGTCCTCAAGCTACAAATTTTCAACTTTGCTTTCTGAATTATTTTGATTTTAACAGAGCCTAGTCAGCTTAAGTAATATAAGATAATAGGAAATTAAATGGCTTCAAAGTTTTAAAAAATATTAAAAAAAAAAAAGCTTAAAAGGACTGAGGTTCCTTTTTAAGGAATTTGGCAGTTTCTCTTCCTTCTATAATGAACCCTTCCGTGAGATTCTAGACACTCAGCATTTATCTCAACCCTTTAACCACAAAATCTCAGTACCCAGGCTAGATTATACTCCATGCCCTCCACTATACTGAAAAACTCCAGTCACTGTGAGTCCCCACCGAACACATTTTTGAAAAAGCATAACAACACAGTGCTTACCTTAACTACATGCATATCAACCCCATACATTTCTAGCCACTTGGCTTTATTCAGATAATTGGTTTCAGCTTGTGCTGGTGTCTGACCTCTGAAATTTAAAATATAATTATTTTAAAAACTATACACAAAGGATAGAAACAGAAGAAAAGGAATATGAAATAACTATTGTAGTAATGTTGAAGAAAGTGTGAGGAAATACCAAGTACCTGTATTCTTTCCATTTCTCAAAAATAGCCAGCTCCATTTCTTCAGTCTGAATGGGCACGAACCTGAACTCAGAGACAAGTTCAGGACTATGCTCAGCAAGATCATAATCACCAAGTTCAGCTACAAACATAAGTTTCAAAAAGTTATGTTTTGTAAATACTAATAAGTATTTCCTATTGAATCCTTCCTAAAAAAAACCCATTTTATTAATAATAATTGCTAAGATTCTTTTTTTTGAGTTGGAGTCTCACTCTGTCACCCAGGCTGGAGGGCAGTGGCCGCTCCCGGCCACCGCAGCCTCAACATGTTGGGCTCCAGCAATCCCTCCGCCTCAGCCTTCAAGTAGCTGGAACTACAGGCGAGCGCTACCATACCCGGCTAATTTTTTGATTTATTGTAGAAATGAGGTCTCGCCAAGTTGTCCAGGTGGGTCTCGAACCTGCGGGCTCAGGAAATCCACTCACCTCAGCCTCCCAAAGGCGCAGGACTACAGGCTGAGCCACCGAGCCCGGCTAAGATTCTTTCTTAAACTATAGGAATTTGTAATACCCAATTTCAAAAAAAGAATCTAGTTCAGACTTGCCACTTATTAGTTCATACACACAAATCACATATTTGTTTTTGGTGGTATATTTTTAATTAAATGTCTTTCTTTTAATGTATGCACACCTTGGTGCTTAGCTTTTGAAAACCACTTTCTAGACATCCACAGAGAAATACCTTTTGACCTTGTAATGAGTAAATTAAAAAATTCAGCAATCCTTCAAATATAGCAATCCTTCAAAGACAATCAACTGATATCTATCAAGAATACTGGGCCAGGCACACTGACTCATGCCAGCAATCTCAGTGCTTTGGGAGGCCAAAGTGGGAGAATTGCTTGACACCAGGAGTTCGAGATCAGGCTAAGCAACAAAGAAAACTCCCATCTCTACAAAAAAAAATAATAATAATTAGCCAGGTGTGGTGGCACGTGTCTGGAGTCCTAGCTACTTGAGAGACTGAGGCAGAAGGATTGCTTCAGGCTCAGGAGTTTGAGGCTGCAGTGAGCTATGATCGTACCACTGCATTCCAGCCTGGGTAATAAAGCTAGACTCTGTCTCTAAAAAGAAAAGAAAATTACTAATATACACAGAACATGACACCATATATAACTATAAAACATATTCCCTGCCTTCTGGGAATTTTAAATTATTAATCCTAAAGAAGTAACTGAAAATAACTTTTAAAAAACCAAGTAAGGAGGCTGCAGGAAAAGAACTGGACAATGCACAAACATTAATGTATCCATCTATGGTTATCTCTAAACTAACTGTGGGTTTGGAGAGAAAGAAGAAAACAGTAATTCTAATTTTCTATACTTCTGAAATGTTTCCTTTAAAGAAATATCTGACTTTTATTAAAACATTATCATTTTGATTTAAAAAATCCAGTGGGCGAGAAAAAAATACATGAGCACTACCTTGAGATAATGACAATCATTCTTCTATCAAACACCTATTCTACGTACTGGATATGCTATGATGTCATTTAACTTCAAAGAAATCTTAGATTATATATATTAACATACTCATTTTATTATTAAATAAATTGCTCTTTTGTCTGGACCACAATGTCTTTAAGAAGCACAAGTGAGTTAAAAGTCAGAGTAGAATACTGATACAAGTTGACACAAAAACAGTATTGCTTTTTTCTTGCCCATGATCTGAATCTTTTGAAATTCTTTAATTAAACACACACACACACACATACACACAAAATTACACTTTAGCTTTAACAGTTAGCATAAGGATTGCTTACCTTGCAGATTATAAGCTGCCAACTGCACTGCTGTATCAAAGGGACATTCTAATCTGAACCAAAACACAAATTTGTTGGACAAGTCAATATCATACCTTTTATTTTTTAAGATAATTGGAAATAATACATACTTTATGATAATCACTTTTCATAACTATAAACTTATTTTCAAAATAAGTTTTTAACATCCAAGAAAATGGGCAGTTTACCTTAAGTAACTAATACTCACTTTCCACTGAGAATATCTTGTTTTAACTGAAGAACAAATAAATACCTAGGAAAAATAAAAGGCACAAATTTAACTAAACAGAACAATCTACTGTGAAAAAAATAATCTTATCCTTCTAATTTGAGACTACATTTTTTTTGGTATTTATTTGGCCAGGTACGGTGGCTCACAACTGTAATCTCTGTAAGCACTTTGGGAGGCCAAGGAGAGAGGACTGCTTGAGGCCAGGAGTTTAAGACCAGCCTAGGCAACATAGTGAGACCTTGTCTCTATAACAAATTTTTAAAAACTTAGCTGGGCATGGTGGCACACACCTGTAGTCCCAGCTATTCAGGAGAAAGAGGCAAAAAGAAAGTCAAGAGCCAACCTGCATAAACTCCTAGTGGCCAAAGACATATATTTTGAACATCAATAAACATAATACTGCAATGAATTGAACAAATCAATCCTGTTTAAAATCCCTGAGTTGATAGCAATGCTTAAAAAAGAATTCAGGCCAGGTGCAGTGGCTCATGCCTGTAATCCCAGCATTTTGGGAGGATGAGGCAGGAAGACTGCTTTAGCCCAGGCATTCGAGACCAGCCTGGGAAACATAGCAAGACCTTGTGTCTCTACAAAAAATTAGCTGGGTGTGACGGCTCACACCTATAGCCCCAGTTACTTGGGAGGCTGAGGCAGAAACACCACTTGAGTACAAGAATTGAGCCCAGGAGTCAGAGGCTGCGGTGAGCCATGACTGTGCCACTGTACTACAGCCTGGGTGACAGAGTGAGACCCTAATCAAAAACAAAGCAAAACAAAACAAAAACTCACTAGTCACCTTTGGAGGATGCTAGCAAACTGATTCTTCATTTTGAAAACTGATAAAGAAAAACAATCATATTCTTAAAAAACATTGTCCTAGAATAAAATTCTATTATCTGAGTTATTATTACCAGGGGGCCAGGAATCCATTTCATTAGCTGTCTACAGATTGGAACAATTATAAAGACAATCTTTCAAAACTACAATACCCTTGGTACAACTCTAGGTAGTGTCCTTACCGGGTTAGTTCTTCGCGAAGATTATTTGGTTCTGAGGAATAAAACTTAACTCGAAGGTGCAGACAATAGGGTGAACCAACTGTCATTAAAAAAAGGGGGAAGGGGTTAATTTTATTTAAATTATCATTTATTTAAATCGTTTAAATTTATTTAAATTATCATTATCACTTAAATAATAATAATAATTTTCAGCCAGTGTCTCAAAACTGAGAGAAAAGACAACAAGTTTTAATGGCATTTTTTCAGGTTGGATCATAGGCTTAAACCTGACACAAAAAGATCTGCAAATTTTTAAAAATGTACCAACTGTCATATAGTACTATCACAATAATCTCTTATCCCAAGAATAGATCGCGCCAGATTAATTCTAGTAGTTCAGGGCCAAATCTGTCAAGTAAAAGCCTTGACTGTGCAACCTCCTAACAGCCCTGAAAGCCTCCTGAGTAGTGTATCTTGAGAGAACCAAGGAATGCCTATGTTATTCATTGCTCGGAGTGAGTCTTCCCACACACTTTCAAACTCACTTCAGCTAGTTCACTCATCTCTATATTCTCGGTGGCCCCATTATTTTGTAAAAACAAGTGTTAAGGTGCCCTGAAAACTTTTACAATACAGAGGTCAAGCTGGATAATGTACTGGACGCTGCATTTCCCCCCAAGTACCGCTAGGAATAATACAATTTATATGAACTGTTTCATTTCATTATTCTTTTTTTTTTGAGTTGGAGTCTCACTCCGTCGCCCAGACTGGAGTGCAGTGGCCGCTCCTGGCCTCTGCAGCCTCGACCTGCTGGGCTCCGGCGATCCTTCCACCTCAGCCTTCCAAGGAGCTGGAACTACGGGCGTGTGCTACCACGCCCAGCTAATTTTTTGATTTATTGTAGAGATGAGGTCTCGCCAAGTTGCCCAGGCTTAATTTTAAAATGTTCCAATCTTAATGTCTCAAAGTATTTTCTACACTAGAGGCCAAACAGAGCCAAAGAGGAAAATTCCAACACAAGTAATTAACAAATAAAAGTTAAGCTTTTCATGGGAAGTCAACCCCATTTGCAAGCTACAGGGTTTTCTCCTGGAAAAGTAAACTCAAAGGAACTTGAATCTAAATTAGTATCAAACATATAACTTGGGTTGTGGGTCAGTATATCAGAATTAAGTGATTTTTAGAAAAGAGAGATGCTAGCCAGGCTCACTGGCTCAGCCTGTAATCCTGCACATTGGGAGGCTGAGGTGAGTGGACTGCCTGAGCCCGCGGGTTCGAGACCCTCCTAGGCCACTTGGCGAGACCTCATCTCTGCAATAAATCAAAAAAAAATTAGCCGGGCGTGGTAGCGCGCATCTGTAGTTCCAGCTACTTGGAAAGCTGAGGCAGAAGGATCGCTGGAGCCCAGCAGGTTGAGGCTGCAGTGGCCAGGAGTGGCCACTGCACTCCAATCTGGGTGACAGAGTGAGACTCCAACTTAAAAAAAAAGAAAAGAAAAGAGAGATGCTAAAAAATTCATCTGAAACATGATTTCTTATGACCTTACTATTAGATATCAGAGTTTCTAATATATTCTATCTCCTTTTTTCCCACAAATATTTTTTTCAACACTTACTTTTTACTTGCTTTTTGATGCTTTTTGTACCATCCAACCAGTGCTGAAAATGAAAACAAAAAACTCAGCAGTTAAGCAGATAACAAAACTTTAAAATTTTAATTACTAAAAGATACTTTTAATCATGCCTTTGTTGAAGTCACAAGGAAATATTTCATAAAAGAAAAAAAAAAAACAAAGTGACTGGGAAGGTGGGGTAGTTATCTGCCCAGTATCCACAGCAAGGTATATAACACATGAACAAAAAACCAAAAACCCGATATGTGACTTCCTAAAACCTTTGCTCTGTGCCCTCAGTAACAAGCTGATGTTCTAAATTTTGTCCTCAGTTTCTCTCACTGTTCCCAAATAAATGACTCTTGCAGAACTGTTAAAATGAGAGAAAAAAATATCCACATGTTCCAGTGTCTGGCTTATTCTTTAAAAAATGTAAAATTTATTAGTAGATCTTCACCAAAAATTAGGTGCAATAACAATGTCACCTAGATTTTACAAAACAGAAGCTACTCAGAGGTGATACTCTGGGAGAGGCTGCAAGGTAAAATAAGACTTTTCTCATAATCAAGGCCCTATCTATCAAATAATATAGTCTTTGCTCCTTTGCTTTCTTTACAAATAAAAAAATGTTAACATTGTGACCCTCAGGCTTCTAGTTTGAAGAGTTATAGCCTTTCGATTTATGTAACCTCTTCTCTCTGAAATGTCTATGATACAAACAGACCTACACCAATTCCAGATACTTTCACAGATAAACCCATTCCCAGCTCACTTCTCGTTATTAATCCCTTTACACCACCAAGTCCTAACAGTGACAGGATGCATTCATGCAACTAAGATATACATAATTGTGTTCTCTCCAGTATGCTTTTAATTCCAAAAACCTAAACAAAAAGTGCTCATGTGCTAACTAGCTCACAGAGCCAAAGAATCCAGTTTCAGAAACCCAGATAGGCAGAGTGGGTAAACAAGGCTGCACTGTTAACAGACCTGTAACTGTTTGCTTTTCTTGCCAATTATTTGCCTAGCCTCTTCTCCCCATTCTCTCCCATGATCCAAAAGTGCAATTCAGAGATCAGTGTGCCAGCAAAGTATCTTTCCATGCTGAAATAAGATGCTCCCTAAACATTTTAAAAGACAAATACTTGAAATATTTTCTGCGGAGTCTAAGTGTGTAAGCTGTTTTGCCATGTCTCATCTTTTAACACGTTTTGTTGGATAACTACTTTTCAGCATATTTCAGTCTAGCAAATGTTCTTAATATCCTTCCATTAACAGAACAGTAGACCTGCCAGCAGGGAGAACACAATTCAATCTATTAGTAGAAAAGACTTCAACCTAGGACAGCCAATCGTCCATCTATCAATGCCCATCCCAGAAACACAGTATCTAAAAATCCCAGGCTTAACTGACACAAATACCTACTACAGCCTGATGCCAACTATATACTAGTTTTCATGTACCAGATTTTCTCCCCAAGAACCATGGTCCTGGGAGCGGAGCTGCCCTGTCTTCTAGGGCTGGTCACCAGGGTGTTGCCTTACGCAGCCATGGTTAGGGAGATTCTCATACACCATAATGAGTGCAAATGAGCAAGACTGCTGGTGACTTTTTTCATCTTTGTGTTCTCTTATTAATTTACTTACCCCACAATGAACACATATTACTTAAAACAACAATAACAGATCCCTTTATTTTAATATTTTATATAGGTAATATATTTATATGGTTTTTAAGTTTTTGGTAATATTAAAAAATATATGGTCAGTAGTCCTCTCCAACCTCCGTCCCCCATTATGTATCCCCAGACAAAATCGCACCCCTCCTCCCTAAGATGTTACTGGTTCTTGATTCCTTCCAGAGAGTCTTCAAACAGAAAAGAAAAAAAATTAAGTGTGTTTGTGCACATGTGTTGGCAGAGTGAAGAACAACAGTGGACTAAAAATCAACAGACTAAGTATAAATTTTGAGAGGATACATTTTGAGGAATAGAAGAAGGAAACATTTACATACATAGACCATTTCCTACTTTAGGAACAATGTAAAGTCTTTCTTAGATAGTTATAACTTAAAATTTCTTCCTGTTTAGAACTACTTAGGATTCGTCTCATAAATACAATTTTCTACTCTATGTTTTGCCCCATTTTCCTACTGAGAAGTACAATAAACATAAAATAAAGGGCACAGTAGCTTCGGCCTGTAATCCCAACTACTCAAGAGTCTGAGGCAGAACTGCTTGAGGCCAAGAGTTCAAAACCAGACTGCACAGCACAGTAAGACTTGTTTCTAAAACAATGTTTTTAATTAGCCGGGTGCTGTGGCACACAACTGTACTTCCGGCTTCACAGGAGGCTGAGGCAGGAAAATAGCTTGAGCCCATCAGTTTGAGCACCACTGGGCAACAAAGCAAGACTCAACGTCTAAAATACAACGAAACATTAAATCATCCAGTGAGAAAAAGGATCAGAGCTGTCTTCTAAGCAGGTATTTTAGTCTCTCTTCTACTTGTATGTAATAGTTTCTAATAGCTATACTCCCTTAAAACAACCCAAAACTCAGATAAAGCAAACACATTTTCAATTGAGATTTAGGAGCCAGAGGAGTTCTGGGTGACATTCTTCTGAGGAAGGTCTGAGTTCATGTTTGCATATTCTCAAGTCTGTTTTCTTTCATCTCCTCCACATTCCAAGACCAGAGACTGGAAAATTCAGAGCTCAGAGACAGGCAGTGGTAGTATTTTCCTTGAATCAAGGTCTTCAGGAGTTTAAATTACATTACAAGATAAAGGTGCAGAAGCATGCAGATATAGGTTCTTGGGTGCTAAGTTTAAAACAAGATTATCTTTCCTCACTGTACCTTAAAAAGGAAACAAACTCCCTGCTAAGTTCCTGCTTTTAAATTTTAGTTGATAAACTGCAATGGATGTAGAAAGCCACATTCTTCCATCCTATTGAAATGAGCATGGAAGAAGTTATTTACTTCTGTCTTAAAATATAAATAATATATAATCACAAACACAACAGCCATAATTAAACCAAAGAATCACCTACACAGAACACACACCCTCACCCCAGGCCCTGCAGTCAAATAGTCTATAAACAGTTCTTCGAATGAATGATCCCTGCCTTCTAAACCACTTACAAGGCTTTGACATGTCACTGAGTTAGGTAGGTTATATATTCACGCTCCAGAAATTAAGTATATAATCTATTTTGAAAATACACTTTTAAAAGGAGACAGCTTGCTATCAAAATTGCACAGAATTTCACTGGGTTTTAGAGGTCATTTTTACACTTAATTCACTTTTTAAAAACTAATGTTCATATATGAATCTTTTTACAATATAGTCTAAACTTCACAATCTGCCCACTTCAAAACGCCCTCTATCTCAAAACAGCTAACCACGTTTTTAGAACTAGTAACAGTTCACAGCCTAGCATAATCTCATTCTCCAGACTTCTCACTGTTATTTTTAAACAGAATCTTCTGTGGCATTCACTCAATATTTTGTGGTGCTTGAGGTTAGTACCTGTTGGTTTCTAGTGTCAGTCAACAATCACCAATCTACGACATCCAAAACCACCACAAAGCACAAATGTCTACAGTGGAAACAGCTCTATTCTTAAGAATCAAAATACAGCTGGGCTCGGTGGCTCAGCCTGTAATCCCGCGCCTTTGGGAGGCTGAGGTGAGTGGATTGCCTGAGCCCGCGGGTTCGAGATCCGCCTGGGCAGCGAGACCTCATCTCTACAATAAATCAAAAAATCAGCCGGGCGTGGTAGCGCATTCCTGTAATTCCGGCTACTTGGAAGGCTGAGGTGGAAGGATCGCCGGAGCCCAGCAGGTCGAGGCTGCGGTGGCCGGGAGCGGCCACTGCACTCCAGTCTGGGCGACAGAGTGAGACTCCGACTCAAAAAAAAAAAAAAAAAGAATCAAAATACATAAACTTAAATCCATTCTCTAGAAATTCCAAGACCTCATTTAAACTTTAGAGTCTTTATAGAAGAGTCCTCTGAGGATCAAATTAGAAAAGTACTGCCTCCCTCCCACAATTATTAAGCAACAGAAATAAAATTAATTTATCTGCATTTCTTTAAATAAATTACAGAAAATTTATTCCCCAAACAGCACTTTGTAATAAATATTAGTTGAAACAAAACAACACTACTAGATAATAGAAAGCATACTGTTATTCTCATATGCTGATAAAAGAGTTTAATTTGGCAACATCAGACCAACCTAGACAACATAACGAGATCATGTCACTACAAAAAAATAAAAAAATCATCAAATGGCTTTTAAAATGTATCTCTTTGACCAGATTTTTAAAAATCAGAATACTGACAAAGATTTACAAAGATGATCATCTTCAGAATATTATTAGCTATAAATTACAAATAATCATTACCAGGCAGCAGGAAGATAGGAGTATTCCTGAAATTCATCAAGGTCATCCTTCTCTGAACCTACTCCCTCAACTTTTTAGTTCTTCCTTGTTTAGCAATTGTGTGTCACAATATATACATTTAACTAATGTTATTTATTTATGTTTTTCACTCCCCATCACCCTACTGAATCCTATTGTTTGTGTTAAGCTCTCAGTTGAATCCCAGTATACAATTCAATCATCTGCCAACAGTTATAACTTTACCTCTTCCTTTACACTTTTATACCTTTAAACCTTTCTCTTCCATAACTGAATTTGTTGGTACTTCTATTATAAAATCAAGTAGCAGTGGTAATAATGGGCATTCTTGTTATCTCCCTGTCCTTGTTAGAAATACTTATATTGTTTCTCTACTGATCTAGGGATTTAAAAATAAATAAAACTCAGACCAGGTGTGATGGCTCATGCCACTAATTCCAGCACTTTGGGAGGCTAAGGAGGATTGCCCGAGCCCAAGAATTTGAGACCAGTCTAGACAATAACACAAGACCTTGTCACTACAAAAAAATCAAAAAATTAGCTAGGCATGGTGGTGCATGCCTCTAGTCCCAGCTACTCAGGAAGCTGAGGCGGAAGGATCACCTGAGCCCAGAAGGTCAAGGCTGCAGTGAGCTGTGAGCATACACTACAGCCTGGTTGACAGAGTGAAACCTGACTCAAATAATGGTAATTTAAAAACTAAAATTCAAAACAGAAAAAGAACAGAGCCACTGACAGCCACCAGGTTTTTGTCCACAGGTGCCACCTGTTGGACCATAAGTATACCCAGCACCCATTACCACCCCTAGAGATGGGCACACTTTCCAAACTCGCATAAATCTGCATAGACTGAAAGTAAATTAATTTTATGCAGGCCAAAGTCCTTTAGGTTTATTTATTCAAGTCATTCTGGCTAGAAAGAAGGGGTTTCACAAGCCACCACCCCAAAAAAACCACCCACGATGAAAATTCTGAAGCATTGTCTGTTTCACCTCAAATGAGTGAGGGCCAGAAAGCCAAATCATGACATGTCACCAGGTTATGCCTATAGCACCTGAATCCTGAAACTGGAATGACAAGATTGCCTCTTCTCTTAGCTCAATAAGCTTGGATTTGCTATGGAGGGAATCTAGTGTTTTCCTTCTTTTTAAAAAATATTTATTAGAAATGCTCCATACGTTTCCCTTTTCTGACAGCGTGACATACAATGTCACGTTATACAAGATACACAAGATACATGATACCTACCATTTTTCTTTAAAAACTTCACTGAACAGTTAAAACTCTAATCTCTAAATATGAGTTTTTCAAACTTTGCCAAGCACAAGGTTAAATTTTGTTCTGAAGTCATGGTTTCACACTATTTTTTAAAATTTTATTTTCTTATAAAATAGAGACTCACAGAAAGTTGCAATGATAGTAATGAGAGGTCCTGTTACCTTTCTCCTACCCGCCCCCAACGCTTACATCTTACATAACTAAATTACAAGACTCAAATCAAGAACTAATATTGGTGCAATGTACACAGTTGTGTCATTTTATCACATTTAGATTCCTGTAACTAACACCACCAGTCAAAATACAGAAATATTCCCTTATCACAAAGAGCTCTCTCCTGTCACTCCTTTATAGTCACTACTCTCTCTCACTTCCAATATCCCTAACACTTGCCATCATTAATTTGACCTTGATCTCTGTAATTCTGTCATTTCAAGAATGTTTTATAAATAGAATCATACAGTATTTTTTTTTATATTGGCTTTTTTTTGGCCATTTCCTTGAAAAGTCACACAAGTTGTTGTGAGGATTAATGGCTTCTTCTTTTCTATTGCTGAGTAGTACTATGTGGTATGATTATGCTACTGTTTGTTTAATTACCCATCCACTGTAGGGCATTTTGGTTGTTTCAGGTTTTCTGCTATTACAAGCAAAGCTGTTATGAACAACTGTGCACAGTTTGTTGTGTGGAAGTAAGTCTTCATTTCTCTTTGATAAATGACCAGGCATACAACTGCTGAGGCATATGGTTCAAGTATATGCTTATTTTTTAAAGAAACTGTCAAACTATTTTCCAGAATGGCTACATCACTTTACAATCCCAATACAAATGAATGAGAGATATAATTTCTCCACGGTCTCACCAAAACTTGGAGTCTGTCACTTTTTAGCTGTTCTAAAAAATGTACAGTTATGACATCTCATTGAGGTCTTAATTTGCATTTCCCTGATGGCTAGTAATGTTTAACATCTGTGCATGCATTTGTCATCTGTATAGCCTCTTTGGGGAAATGTCTCTTTATGTCTTTTGTTCATTTTCTAATTAGATTGTTTGCTTTCTAATTGTTGTGTTTAGTAGTTCTTTATCCATGGAAGATATTAGTTATTTGTCAGATATGTGATGTGAAAATATTTTCTCCTAGACTGTAGCTTGGCTTTTCATCCTCCTAACAGGATGTTTCCCAGAGCAAAAGTTTTTAATGTTGATGAAGTCTACTTTATCATTTTTCTTTAAAATAAATCATGCTTTTGGTGTAATGCCTAAGAACTCTTCTCTAAGCCCTAAGTCTCACAAATTTTCTCCTGTTTGTTTCTTTGAATCAGGGTCTCACTATCGCCCAGGCTAAAATGTTGTGGCATGATCATGGCTCATCACAGCCTCAATCTCATGGGCTCAGATGATCCTTCTGCCTCAGATGATCCTTCTGCCTCAGGCTCCTGGGCATGCCACCCATGCCCAGCTTTATTTTGTAGAGACGAGGTCTCACTGTGTTGCCTAGGCTGGTCTTGAACTCCTGGGCTCAAGCAATCCCCCTGCCTCAGTCTCCCAAAGTGCTGGTCTGAGCCACAATGCCAGACCTCCGGTTTATTTTTCTCTAAGTTTTACACTGTTACATTTTATATTTATGTGCATTATTTTATACTTATGTTCACTTTGAGTTAACTTTTGTATAGGTATAAGACTTAGTTCAAGGTTCATGCCGTACCATAGGTATCCAATTGCCTCAGCACCATTAAGACTATTTTTCTTCCAGTGAATTATTTCAACATCTTTGTGAAAAATCAGTGGCCATACTTGTGTAGGGCTGTTTCTGGGTTTCACATTCTGTTCCACTGACCTATGTATCTATCACCTTGCCAATACCACAGTTTTGATTACGGCAGCTATATAGTAAGTCTTGAAGCTGGGTAGAGTAATTTCTCCCACTTTCTGTCTCTTTTTTCAAAATTGTTTTAGCTATTCTAATTCCCATGCCTTTCCATATTAACTTTTAGAATAACTTTATCTATAGCTACAAAAATTTTGCTGGAATTTTTAGACAAACTGCATTAAACCTAATATATCAATATGGGAAGATATTTTTTCTCTGCATTTTAGCTGGGCAACAGAGTAAGATCCCAGTTCAAACAAACAGGAGAAAAATCTGTGAAACTCAGGGTTTAGAGAGAAGAGTTCTTAGACATGACACCAAAAGCATGATTTAAAAAAAAATTTTTTTAAAAGAACTGGTATCTTTGTTGAGTCTTCCACTCAGTGCAGACCTATGTCTCTCCATTTATTTAGATCTTTTACTTCCTCCATCAGTCACTCTATTTATTAAAAACAAATCTAATGACTTTTTTAAAATTGGAAGATTTCACCTAAAAATCTGGATTTTCAGACTTGGTCTCCCAAAGTGCTGGGATTACAGGCATGAGCCACCATACTCAGCCCACATGCAGTTATTTTTACAGCAGCAAAGAAAGGATTTCCCTAAACCCTTCATCAAGAAAGACTATATCATCACAAAAAATTCTATGCAGTTAAACAATGAGATTTAATAACAAAATCTTATCAACAGTCAAAAAAAAGGTATGTTTGGAAACATTAAAAATTGTCTTAAAGACCTGAAAAAAAAATACACAAATTAATACCACTATCAGTTTTCTTAAGCTGCAGGTTATTTGTTTCCTAAAGAGGTGTTACTAAACCGGATAATTCATATATGGACCTCAGGGGCACCTGAATTACCTCATAAATTGCAGACAAAATGTCAGGTGTATGTATACATCATTATTCAAGGTTATAATCACTAAATGACACAAGAGGATACTAAATTAAGTTTAGATTTGGAAACAGAGGGTGAGGCAGTATTCTACAGTCCCCTAAAACAAGGATGACTACATATCCTGGTTTACCAGAACAATACCTACAATCCCAACCCCTCATTCACTAAGTTCCCCTTTCATTCTCTAAAATTTACTGGTTTAAAAACTGACTCAAGAAACAAACAGAAAATCTAAATATACCTATAATAAGTAAAGTGGCTGAGTCAATAATCAAACTTCCCAATTCACTGGGCATGGTGGTGTGTGCCTGTAGGCTACTGGTGAGGCTGAGGTGGGAGGACTGCTTGAGCCCAGGAGTTCAAGACTGTGATGACCTATCATTGCATCACTGAACTCCAGCCTGGGCAAAGGAGTGAGACCTTATCTCTAAAACAAAACAAAAAAAAGCTTCCCACAAAGAGAAACTCAGGACCAGATGGCTTCACTGGTGAATTCTCCTAAATACTGAAAGAAGAATCAACACTAATCCTTCACAAGATTTTCAAAAAACAGAAGAGGAAAAAGGTTTTCCCAGCTCATTCTATAACAACAGCATTATCCTGATACTCAAACGAGACAAAGATATCACAAGAAAACCACAAACAAACAATCTTTATGAATACAGATACCAAAATCCTTACCAAATACTGGCAAACCAAGTCAGGCAACACATCAAATGGATTATACACCACAACTAACTGGAATTTGTCCCAGAAACGCAAGGTTGGTTCAACATACAAAAATCAATCAATGTAGCATACCATATTAACAAAATTTAAAAGTCCATGTTATCAGGTGGCATGGTGGTTCACACCTGTAATCTCAACATTTTGGGAGGCTGAGGCAAGAGGACTGCTTGAGCCCAGTAGTTCGAGGTCAACCTAGGCAACACAGTGAGACATCGTTGCCATAAAAAGTCAAAAAATTAGCCGGGTGTGGTGGTAAGTGCCTGTAGTACCAGCTACTCAGGAAGCTGAGGCAGGAGGATCGCCTGAGCCTAGGAGGTTGAGGCTGCGGTTATCTGCCACTGCACTGCAACCTGGGAGACAGAGTGAGACTCTGACTCAAAAAAAAAGAAAGAAAATCACGTGATCCTCTCAATAGCTGTAGAAAAACCGAGTGAGAAAACTCACAATCTTTCGTGATGAAAGCCTTAACAAACTAGGAATAGACAAGATCTTCTCTAAACCTGATAAACGGCACCTATAACATTTTCACATCACATGCCTGATAGTGAAAGACTGCACACTTTTCGCCTAAGATCAAGAATAATTCCAGGATCTACACTTCCGCTGCTTCTATTAACATTTTATTGAAGGTTCTAGCCAGGAAAGTTAGGCAAGAGAAGTAAAGAAAACAAAAGGACATTCAGATTACAAAGAAAAGTAAAACTCTCTCTTTTTACAAATGACATGATCTTACTTAAAACACATTAAAACTAATAAATGACTTCAGCAAGATTATAGGATCATATACCTAAATACAAAAGTCAGCAACAATGGACCATCCAGAACTGAAATTAAGAAAACAATTCCATTTACAATAGCATCAAAGGAATAAGATGCTTAGCAATAAATTTAACCAAGGAAGTGCAAGGCTTTTAGAAACTAAAACTACAAAACACTGTTTTGAGAATTTAAAGACCCCCAGCTATTTGAAAGGCTGAGGCGGAAGGAACACCTGAGCCCAGCAAGTAGAGGCTACAGTGGCCGTGAGCATGCCACTGCACCCCAGCCTGGGCAACAAAAGATAAGACTCCAACTCAAAAAAAAAAAAAAGAATGTAAAGACCTGATCCAAACAGACATTCCATGTTCAGGGATCAGAAAACTTTATGTTGTTAAAATGGCAATACTCTGCAAATTGACATACAGATTCAGAGCAATCCCTACCGAAAGTCCAACCTCCTTTCTTGCCAAAATGGACAAGCTGACCCAAAATTTATGCAGAAATGTAAGTGAGCCAGAACAGCCAAAACAATACTGAAGAAGAAAGCCATAGGACTCACGTTTCCCAGTCTGAAGACTCACTACAAAGTTTCCGTATTCAAGACACTGTGAATGGCACAGGGATTAGCACAAAGATCACTGGAAGAGAAGCCACATATCTGTGTCTATTTGTTTTGACTAGCGCGTCAAGACCATTCGGGGGAAAGAACAGTCTTTTCAACAAGTGGTGCTAGGACCACGGAACATTCACATGCAAATCAAGTTGATCCCCTACTTCACTGCGTATACAAAAATTAACTCTAAATGGACCACAGACTTAATTTTGAGTTAAAACTAAAAAACTTTTAGAAAAAAGTGTAAATCTTAGTGACTCTGAAATAGGCAACAGTTTTACAGACATAACACAGTATAAACAACCAAAGAAAAAGTAGATAAGATGAATTTCATCAAAATCAACAACTTTTGTGCAAAGGACACTATCAAGAAAGTGAAGAATGGACCAGGTGTGGTGTCTCACACTTGTAATCCCAGCATTTTGGGAGGCCAAGGTGAGAGGACTGCTTAAGCCCAGGAGTTTGAGACCAGGCTGGGAACATAGAGAGACCTCATCTCTACAAAAATGAAAAAATTAACCAGCTGAGGTGACAAAGGCCTGCAGTCTCAGCTACTTGGGAGGCAGAAGTGGGAGGATCCCTTGAGTCCAGGAGTTTGAGGCTATGGAGAGCCACTGCACCGCTCCAGTCAGGATGACAAAGTGAGGCTCTGCCTCAAAAAAAAAAAAAGAAGGAAATATTTGCAAATAATATCTGAGAAGGGCCCAGTACCCTTAATACACTTACAACTCAGTAGTGAAAGGCAAGTAACCCACTTAAAAAAAAAATACAGGCAAAGGATTTGTACAGATTTTCTCCAAAGGACAAATGGCCAACAAGCACATGAAAAGATGCTCAACATCATTAGTCACCAGGGAAATGCAAATCAAAACCACAATGAGACACAAACTGATAATAACTAAAATGGCTAGATCAAAAAGAAGGAGAAATAAGTTGGCCAGGATGTGAAGAAACTGGAATCCTTATACATTGGTGGTAGAAATGTAGAATAGTGCGTGGAAAACAGTTTGGCAGTTATTCAAAGGTGAGTGGATTGCCTGAGCCCGCGGGTTCGAGACCAGCCTGAGCAGCGAGACCTCATCTCTACAATAAATCAAAAAATCAGCCGGGCGTGGTAGCACGCGCCTGTAGTTCCGGCTACTTGGAAGGCTGAGGCGGAAGGATCGCCGGAGCCCAGCAGCTCAAGGCTGCGGTGGCCGGGAGCGGCCACTGCACTCCAGTCTGGGCGACCAAGTGAGACTCCAACTCAAAAAAACAAAAACTGAAAAAAAAAAAAAGCTAAACATACAGTTACCATATGACCGAGCAATTTCACTCCTAGTTACATATTTAAGAGAACTGAAAATTACACACAAATGTACACAAATTTGTAGACATTTGTACACAAATGTTCAGAGCAGCATTATTTTCATAAAAGTCAAACAGTAGAAACATTCCAAATGTTCATCAATGGATGAATAAATGTGGTTTATCCATACAATGGAATATTACTCAGCAGTAAGAAGGAATCAAGTACTAAGATATGCTGCAACAGGGATGAACCTTAAAAATGTTACACTAAGTGCATTTCCAAATTCAAAAGGCCACCTATCATATGATTTCATTCATACAAAATTTTCAAAATAGGTAAATTCACACAAACAGAAAGACTAGTGTTTGCCAGGCACTGTGAGGAAGGGTAATGGGGTCTGGCTGGTAATGTGTGTAAGAGGGTTTCTTTTGAGAGTGATGAATTAGACAGTGGTGATAGTTGCACAACTGTGAATACATTGAAAACACTGAATTGCACAATCTGAAATGGTGAATTTTTTTTTTCTGAGTCGAAGTCTCACCCTGTCGCCCAGGCTGGAATGCAGTGGCATGCTCGTGGCCACCGCAGTATTGACCTGCTGAGCTCAAGCAATCCTTCCACCTCAGTCTTCCAAGTAACTGGAAATACACCACTACACACAGCTAATTTTTTGTTTTATTGTAGGGGTGAGGTCTCGCCAAGTTGCCCAGGCTGGTCTCGAGCCCCTGGGCTGAGGTAATCCTCTCGCCTCTATCTCCCAAAGTGCTGGGATTACAGGTGTAAGCAACCATGCCTGGCTTCAAATGTTGAATTGTATGATTTGTAAAACTCGCCCAGTGTAATAGAAAGTAAATTATTTAAAAAACAGAGCTCGGATTATATATAATCTGAAATTTACTTTTTAAAATAAATATACATAAAGAAATGTGAACTTTGGCTTTATCAATTTATTAATTTTGGTTATCTCTGTGATGATTGCATAATTCCATAGTCATAGATGTTTTGGATTGATCTACAATGACCAATACATTAAACCCTGGCACATTAATTTTTATAAGGCCACGCCATATGAAACCATAGCTTGTGATTTCTTGGTCACTTTTTGCCCTGCCCCTCCATCCACTATGGATTCTACAGTAATGTCAAAACAGATAAATATGATAGAGACATGGACATATCTACTGGCTATGCCAAAAAAAAAATCTACTTGATCCATCAGGTTCACTATCTTCACTAATAAACTACCAATTTTGCTTCATTCTGAGGTTGAATCTGGCTACACGATAGCTGATTCTCTATGTTTCCTTATGTCGTGAGACTGTTATAGAGCAAGTGAGTTAGGACTTAAACCATTTGGTTAACTGGAATTCATTTTTAATATCTTTCACCTACTAATTATTCTTCCAGTTCAACTCACATTCTATCTTATATCTTATTGCATATTTTATATTTGTTATAGATTTTATTATTTTATTTTATTTTAGAAGCAGGGTCTTGCTCTGTTGCCTGGAATGTCAGCTGAAGTACAGTGATGCAATTAAAGCTCACTATAACCCTGAACTTCTGGTCTTGAGTAATTCTCTTGCCTCAGCCACCTGAGTAGCTGGGACAACAGGCACATGCCATCACGTCGGGCTAACTTTTTTATTTTTTGTAGAAACGGGGTTTCATTATGTTGCCCAGACTGATCGCAAGTGATTCTCCCACCTCAGCCTCTCAAAGCACTGGATTACAAGTGTGAGATACCACACTCAGTCCAAATATTTTAAGGAATGGAAAGGAAGTGCCTGAAACTTAACAATGGCATATTTTTATCCTCGCCCCCCCCCACACTCCCTCAGAAAACGGGAAGCCATAAATTGTCTATCCCTAATATCCTCTATTTATTTATCTAACTGCAAGACTTTACTTGGTTATTCTAGAAAGTTGAATATTAAGCTTAACAATCAACCAAGCCTTTATCAAACTAACTGGCAGTTCAAAATTGAATTCAATAAATGTTTTGTGTGCCTACTACATGCTGGACAACAGAGGTACATAGCACCCATTCCCTGCCTTAGTGAATTTTGTTTAATAGAAGAGAAGTAAGAACATTAAAAAGAGAATAAAAGATATGTCCCCTACACCGACACCACCAATCAGAATACTGAAACTATGGAAAAAAGCTTTGCAAACCTTTTCATGTATACATGTGTTCATACATCCAGATTTTGTTAAAAATTCAATTATATTGCCCTGTAATCCTTTTGATTATTTCTACCACTCCACATCAACTGGTATGCTTCAAAAATCACCTTTTTTAACAAGCTGTATAGTATTCATTGTAAGAATGTGCCAAAATTTGCCTAATCAATACCCTGCTACTAAATGCTCATGCTAAATTTTTTAGTGGGGGCGTGAAAAGGGACCAGGAAAACAATGACAGCTAAAATTATTAATGGCTGTAAATTTAGCCAAGATGCTCTCTAAAGCCAGCTAAGGAGTACATGTCCAAACACACACACCACACACACACACACACACACACACACACACACAAACTTACTTTCAGAAAACAAGACTTAATGACAATACTTCCACATAAAACTTCCTGAAGCAAAAAATATAACCTCCCTGCTTGAAAAATACCTAATCCCAATTAATAGACAGTAAAATTGCCAATGTATTACTTAATGCTTTTGGCTTTCAGTTTGGTTAATATGGCCACTAATTCCACCTCTCAATCTTATCATTCCACTATTTTCTTTCAAAAGCCCCCAATAAAATCCTAATACAATACTTAGTTCCTTACACAGCATCCAACTTTATACTCTACCATGTATGTTGTTCTCGTCTGAAATGCACAAAGAGCCATGATTTATAAACACAGAATCACAGATCTGAAAGGGACCTTAGAGATTTTCTGGTCTACTTTCCTTAATTTGCAACTTAAAAATTCCTATCACTTACCCATGAGCCCACAAAACTCCCATTCTACCATTCTTTCCATTACACAGCAATTCTTTTTCCCCTCACTCTCCATTGAAGCTGTCAAAACTTGCCAATGCCAACTATATTTTCAAGTCATTGTGGCAGGGCATGGGGAAGTTCTCAGTTAGCAATAATCACATATCAGGTAACCTCACTGACTACAAGACTACCACTGTGCAAAGCTCACCGTGATTCTCAAACTCCACTACCCAACGACCAAGCTAGTGGTCATTAAAAACACAGATTCACAAGATTCACAAGATTTTGCTCTATTAAAACAGGTTAGGACCTAAACTCCTATTTTTTTCAACAAACACTTCAAGTGATTCTGAAGCAAGGTGGTCAAAGCTTCAGACCACAGAAAATCACAGGAAGTAAAGAAGATAAACCCAATCCCAACAACCAGGGGCAAGAGGATTGCCTGATCGCAGGAGCTCAAAACCAGCCTGAGCAACATGGCAAGACCTCATCTCTACAATAAATTAAAAAATTAGCCAGGCGAGGCGGTATGCGCCTGTAGTCCCACCTACTTAAAAGGCTGAGGCAGAAGGATCACCTGAGCCCAGCAGGCCCTGGGAGACAAAGTGAGACACTGACTAAAAAAAAAAAAAAAAAACACAGAAAGAAAGGAAGTCTTCTAGCACTTAGCACATCATCTGAAATTTCCCATTTCCTCCCCCCATTTTAGAATTTCTGAACAACAGTTACTCACTGCTACTTGTGCTGAATCCATAAATCTCAGACCAAAATAGTCACTTTCAATAAGGTCCAGGTGGTACATAATCTGATCGAACAACTCTTGTCCTTTGGCTTTTTTCTGAAACGGCAAGAAAATGAGTAAGTCAACAAACGGTTTACAAAATCAACACGTCCAGGCCTTGCTAGACTCCGGTGTGGCCATGTGCTCTTTGAGCTATGGCCCCCCTCCCCCACCTTGGGGAGGTGAATCTTCTCTCTCCCTTCTCTTTCTCTCTCTAATTTACTTTTAAATGAACTATATTATTTAATCTAACAAAAAAGATCCACAAGTCTGAACACAAATTGGTCTCAATAATATAATTTTTCATTTAAAAAGTACTGCTTGCAATACAAAAAGTATTAACATGTAGCAGATGATGGGTAAGAGTAGTTTTTCAATAACCCATCTAAAGCCAAAAGAGAATTTGTGATCTATTATGTATATTCCTGACAAGTGTTACTTCCTATCAACCAATAATTACCTATTTTGAGGTACAAATATTTATACCTAACATTGTGTGGGAGAAATTCTTGCTTTGCTTTCTCAATTTTGAGAATCCCTACTTTACAAGAGCCCTGATATAGTTGCCATAATTTAATTAGAAAGAGAAACCCAAGAACACAGAGCACTTAAGTAAAAATCATGTGAAACTAACTACACTTGCAAATAGACTTTAGAGAAGAGATAGTCACAGAGACTAGAATAACCAGTGAAGGCTTGATGGAGAAAAAGTCTTAAACTAGAAGAGAACATAAGATAGGAAATAACAAAACTAGCAGGCAAGAGGGAATATGAGACAGTAAGAAAACTACTGTGATAATGCAGAAGACACCAAACGGTGGGGTAACAGCAAAGAAACTTGTATGGAGAAAGCAATTCTCAGTGTGGTCTCAAAACCACTGAAGGTCCTTCCCAAGACATCTCAAAAGATCCATGAGGTCCTCACACCCCTCAATCGAAACAAATTGCCACACAGTGAATGCAGAAGCAGGTAAGATAATTCAAGTACCTTCCATTAATAAAGATATTAAAGAGATTTGCAAAAGTGCATAAATCATCTTTCTCCTCACTATGTTCTCTCGTTTTGAAAAGTTTTTTTTTTTTTTTTTTTTTTTTACTGAAGGAGTATCATTTATTGAATTAAAAATACAGGCTTCTTTTTTTGTCTGTAATTGATGTACATTTGATTTTTAAAAGATACTGTTCGCATTAGGTCACCACAAAGTAGATTTACATATAGCCATCAACTGAAGAAAAACACAAGAAATTAAGTTTCTATGTGATCCCAACAGAGATACTCTTTCCTTAATTATAAGAAAATCAGATATTTTAGAAAGTAAAACTATTAAGAAGTTTACAAAACACTTTATTTTTAAGAAAAAGGTACAACTTCTCATTTTCTACTCTTGGCATAAATATTAGTTCTTTCCAGTGGAGCCAAAACCTCCTTGCACTCCTTTCAGTGTCATCTAAAACTTGAACTTCTTCTATTTCTGGATAAAAAATCCGTTCACAAATGAGCTGCGTAATTTGGTCTTTGACTTCAAGCTTTTCCCTGCCAAAATTAAACAGTACAACACCAACATTTCCTCTATCATCTGCACCTATGACAACAGTGCCTACATCTATAAAGTGTCTGGCAGCCAAGCCAGAATGTGGAGCTACTCTTCCATAACATCCAGAAGGAAGAGTTATCTGAAGGTCCATTTTCACAAGTGCTTTCTCCATTGGTGGTATTGTATAATCACAGGCACTGTACGGGTCATAGCCCCGCGGCCAGAGCAGACCCCCGGGTAGGGGTCGAGACATGCTCCAAGAGTAGGGCAAAGCAGAGCTGCAAGCCACCCTCCTTCGCAAGCCTGGGCCGACTGCTGGGGGACATGGCAGGGGTCTCTTCAGAGCAGGGCATGGCCAAGAGAGAAGACGAGCCGAAAAGTCATTTTTCATCAAGCATATTATTTATGTTAACACACAAAGAGTATGTCATTGCTGTATTAACCACTAGATAAATATTTTTAAATTGTTCAGCTTTAATTTCTAATATGGTAAACTATCAATAGATAAAACCCATGTAAGCAAAAGCACTGTTGAGACCCTCAATTTTCATAAGACCCCATCCATCTCTCTCCCACCTATAAAACTCTAAAATGTCTATACTGTACTTCCTATTAAAAAACAAACATATAGTTGGCTTTAATCATATCTTCACCTTTAAACACATAAGTTTATTATTTCAACTTTTCCCTTGCTTGTTCTATGCTTCTTTTTAAACCCTCTTAGAGAAATAAAATTGTGATCCATCAGGCATGGTGGCTCATGTCTATAATCCCAGCACTTTGGGAGGCTGAGGCAAGAAAACTGCCTGAGTCCAGGGGTTTGAGACCAGCCTGGGCCACTTGGTGAGACCTCATCTCTACAATATATCAAAAAAATCAGCTGGAGGCGGTGGTGAATGCCTTTGGTTCCAGCTACTTGGAAGGATGGGGCGAAAGGATCATCTGAGCCCAGCAGGTCAAGGATGCAGTGGCCATGAGCATGCCACTGCACTCCAGCCTGGGTGACAGAGTGAGACTGACTAAAAAAAAATTGTTATCCATATTTTATTTTATTTTTTTAACCTTTACCATGCCCTTGTGCCCTCCGATCTCCACTCCATCCACATCAAGTTGTATAGACATGCTTCTTCTATGTCTTCTCTGTATTCTTAGCTAATGTCTAAAAAGACAATCTTTACTTATTTATCACCCTTTTCATTTACACATTTACATGTGCGCATTACAAGACTTGTACCATTTGTTAGATTTCTTTCTCCACTCACTTGAGTTCTTTCTCCAAAAATATTTCCCATGTGAGTCTTTTTATGACTTATTGTCTGCAAGGCCTTCTGTCTGAGAATATTTTAATCATGTCTTCACAAATAACTGACAGCTGACTGGATATAAACTTCAAGATTCTAAGTTACTTTCTTTCACTATTTTCTCCAATACTCAAAAAAACATTATTCCATTATCTTCTTGCAATAAATATTGCTGTTGAAAACTGTGGTGTCTAACAATGGTACCTGCATATTGAACATTTGTATATCTAACCCTGAATTGTACTCCACATCTTTAAAATAAAAAAATTAAAAGTTAAAAAAAAAAGAACATTGTGATGTCAACCTCGATTTTGTTTCTTTGTAATGTTTTTCACTTTTAAACTTTTCTCTATCTCTGAGAGTCTTTCAATATACTATGTACAGGTATGAAAGTCTTAAATTTCACTATACTATATACCATATGGTATTCTACATGAACCTTTTCAATCTGAGATCTTTCATCACTCTTTAATTCTCGAAAATCACCTCTATTATTTTTTCAAATATTTTTTCTCTATTTTTGTCATTTTAAGTTTCCTACTTAAGAGCTGACACTTTTTTTGCATATTTTTGCTTATATAATACAATAACCCTGATGATTATGGCTTACTTATCTATTTAATATATACATAAGGTTAGTTCAGAAAGTAAGATTTAAAAAAAGCACAAATATAAAAATGACAAGGCTAGCTGGGCAAGGTGGCTCACGCCTATACTCCCAGCACTTTAAGGGGAAGCTGAGGCCAGAGGATTGCCTCTGAGCACAGAGGCTAGAGATCAGACTAGACTGGGCAACCTAGCAAGACCCCGTCTCCACAATAAATCGCAAAAAAAGAGAATCAGCCGGGCATGGTGGTGTATTTCCAGCTACTTACTTGGAAGGCTAAGGTGAGAGGATCGTCTGAGTCCAGCAGGTCAAGGCTGCAGTGGCCGTGAGTGTGCCACTGCACTCCAGCCTGGGTGACAGTCAGACTCCAACTCAAAAACAAAGAAAATTTTTTCATGTGCTTGTTGTCCATTTGTATATCCTCTTTGGAAAAAAATGTTTAAGTTCTTTGCCCATTTTCTAATTGACTTTTGTTGTAGGAATTATTTATCGATTTTGGATATTAACATCACACACACACACACACACACACACACACACACACACACACACACACACACACACAATAACCCTGTGAGTCTTTATATCTGATTTGAAAACATTTTCTCCTATTCTTTCTTTTTTTCTTCCCTCTGGGTAGCGTCCTTTAATGCACAGAAGTTTTTAATTTTGATGAAGTCCAATTTATTGTAATGCCTGTACATCTGTTGTCATATCTAAAAAAAAAATCATTGCCATATGTAGCTAGCATCATGAAGACTTTTTTCTTAAGTTTTCTTCTCACTTAGGTCTTTGATTCATTTTTGAGTTAATATTTGTATGCGGTATAAAGTAAGGGTCTGGTTTCATTCTTTTGCATGTGGATATCTAGTATTTTTCAACACCATTTGCTGAAATCTGTCTTTTCCCCACTGAGTAGTCTTGGCACCCCTGTCAAAATCGCTTTAACATATTTGCAGGGGTTTATTTTTAGACTCTTTATCTCCACTGGTCTATGTCTGTCTTTATGCCAGCACCACACAGCGTTTTTATTGTTGTTGTTTGTTTTTTTAGTCAGGGTCTCACTCTGTCGCCCAGGCTGGAGTGAAATGGCATGCTCACAGCTACCACAGTCTTGACTTGGTGGGTTCAGGCAATCCTTCTGCCTTAGCCTTCCAAGTAGCTGGAACTACAGGTACTGCCATCAAACCCAGCTAAGTTTTTTAAATTAGCTTTTTTGAAAGAGAGGTAGGAAATTTAGATAAGGAAATATTAGAGGTGGGGAACTTTTTAAGCAGTGCCCTTAAGATTTTATTTTATTGTTTTTTTTCTTTTTTTAGTTGGAGTCTCACTGTCGTGCAGGCTGGAATGCAGTGGCATGCTCATGGCCACCACAGCCTTGAGCTGCTGGGCATGGGGGGGGCGATCCTTCCGCCTCAGCCTTCCAATTAGCTGGAACTACGGGCACCTGCTCTCACACCCGGTTAATTTTTTTTTTTCTCTTGTAAAGACGAGGTCTCACCATGTTGCCCAGGCTGGTCTTGAACCTCTGGGCTCAGGCAATCCTCTCACCTCGGCCTCCCAAAGTGCTGGGATTACAGGCTTGAACCACCATGTCCGGCCCACCCTTATGATTTTGTAGACAATGCCTCATCCTGTCACCCAGGCTGGAACGCAGTGGTGCAATCACACCTCACTGCAGCCTTAAATTCCTGGGCTCAAGCAATCTTTCCACCTCAGCGTCCCAAGTAACTAAGACTACAGGCATGCGACACCACACTCAGCAAAATTATTCTGAATTTTCTGTAGAGACAGGATCTCGAAGGGGTCTCCCTGTTACCCAGGCTAGTCTTGAACTCCCGACCTAAAGCAATTCTCCTGCCTTGGCCTCTCAGAGTGATGAGATTACTGGCACGAGCCACTGTGCCTGGCCTCCTCATGATTTATGATGATTTGTTCTTGAGGATCTGAGGTCACGGCTATCCTACCCCTCAGTCAGAGGGCAGATACTAATTATCAAGACAATGGGAGTGGAGCAGAAAAGACGTGGATCCAATTGCCTTTTCCTCCAATTATCCTTCCACAGCCATGATGGCAGCCCCCTAACCAAGAGCACATCCACGATCACTGAATACACACACACTAGCACCACATTCCTTCCCTGGGATTTTCTAATTTTTCTATTTCTTGGGTTTTATTATCTTTCCATCATGGGTTAACCTTAGGAGAGGATGTTAGCAGCCTTATTAATTCAATATCTTGCCCCAAACAGGGCAAAAATCCTCATTAAAAACTTGAGCTTGAGAACGATTTTAACTTCCTTCAGGAATGCTTGTGTTCTACATTAAAGCTAAAGATCGATTTTAAATACCGTTCCTAATTTCTTTAATTCATTCTTTAAAACAAGAGAGAGAGATGGCCGTCTCATTCTGCCAAGGCTAGAGTGCAGGAGCTATTCACAGGCATGACCACAGGCACTACAGACTCCAACTCCTGGACTCAAGTAATCCTCCTGCCTCAGATTCCCAAATGACTGGGACTGAAGGAGTATGTGCGCCACCAAGCCCAGTTTATTCACGAATATTATCAGGAAACTTACAATGTGCCAGACACTGTTCTGGGCAACCAGAGAAACAAAGCAGGTCAGCGCCTGCGCTCAAGAAGCTTCCACACTAGCAAGGGAAGAAAATATGATGCTAGTTACTGATAAAGGTTATAAAGAACAAAACAAGGAAACGAAGAGGACCAACAGTGTTTAAATAGGAAGGCCCTTTTAACAAGGGAGATTTGAAGAGAGAATGAATAAGAGTAGACTATGCAATTATGCAAAGAAATTGCATTCCAGGCAGAAATTACAGCAAATGCAAAGTCCCCAACTCTGTGTGTGTGTGTGTGTGTGTGTGTGTGTGTGTGTGTGTGTGTGTGTGTGTGTGTGTGTGTGTGTGTGTGTGTGGTGTGTGGAAAGAGGATGTCTGGCATATTCATGAATAGCAAGTCCAGCATTCCAGGCAGAAATTACAGCAAATGCAAAGTCCCCAACTCTGTGTGTGTGTGTGTGTGTGTGTGTGTAAAGAGGATGTCTGGCATATTCATGAATAGCAAGTCCAGCAAGGCATTCCAGGCAGAAATTACAGCAAATGCAAAGTCCCCAACTGTGTGTGTGTGTGTGTGTGTGTGTGTGTGTGTGGTGTGTGTGTGTAAAGAGGATGTCTGGCATATTCATGAATAGCAAGTCCAGCAAGGTTACAGCAAAGTGAACAAGAGAAAAAATGGTCAACAATGTGGCAGAAAATTCGTCAACAATGTGACAGAAATTTGTGAAAGACAGTGAAAACATAAACCCACATGGGCAAATAATAAAACAAATTAACTGAATTTTTGAACATATTTGTTCTACCAACACAACAGAAAGGAAGGAGACAGTCATTATTGGAAATGACAAAGAAAACTTCTGGTTTTAAATATTTATTTAAGAAAAAAGTACTAACAAGTGTAAATGGAGAGTCCCAAAGCATTGCTAACAAATTTAAATGGAAAGCTGAAATTATGCTAAAACCTGCTAATAGCAATCTCCCCTAAAAGGAACCCAAAACATTTCTAAACTATAGCAGGAAGCCACAAAAGTCTTCTGCTAAATTCACTTATCTGGTACCAAACTTACATGATTCCATTACCTTAATTCTAATATGTACATCTAGAATCAATTTCATATTCCATAATCATTTCATATTTGCTTCAAGACCAAAGGGAAGCATGGCTTAAAAATGACTCATCTCATGATTGCCTGAGTCCGCGGGTTCAAGACCAGCCTGCACAACTTGGTGAGATCTCATCTCTACAAAAAATCAAAAAATTAGCCGGGCATGGTAGCGCATGTCTGCAGTTCCAGCTACTTAGAAAGGATAGCCTGAGCCCAGCAGGTCAAGGCTGCAGTGGCCGTGAGTGTGCCACTGCCCTCCAGCCTAGGTGACAGAGTGAGACTCCAACTCAAAATAAAAAAAATTTAAAAAAATGACTCCCCTCCTTATTCTACCAAGGTATCATTTGCCAGCCTATTGGAACATGACAGCTGTACAGAGAGAAGAATGGGCTTCTGCCAGGTGGACAGCTACCTCCTCTGAACAATTACCTTTTCAAGGTTGATACTGACCCCTCCTTAACAGAGGCTAATTCTAAACCAGTCAATAGTGAACCTGCAGGTTCCTGAAGTTAATAATGCACAATCTAATAAAAATCTGATATCCAGAAAAAGAATCTCTCAAAGCATCTTAATCTGATTTTTAGAAACAGCATGAAAATTTTTAAACTTTCATCTGGAGTCTAATTTATAAGAGAAAGAACTATACTATTTTATGAAAATAAGTCATAGACAAGAAATAAATGCAGTAAGTGTAGTATGTTGGTTTCAATAATTCTTTGTGTATTTATTTATTTACTTAAAAAGTACAGAAAAGGTCTTGCTATATTGCCTAAACTGGTCTCAAACTCCTAGGCTCAAGCAATCCTTCCACCTTGGTTGCCCAAAATGCTGGGATTTACAGGCATGAGACTGCACTGACATCAACAAGATTTCTGACACTAATTCAGAAACAAAATGTTTTCACTGATTAGGCAGAAAAGCATAACAACAATATTCTGGGTGACTGAATACCTGACTCAATCAGAATTTTGAAAAATAATTATCCATCTGTTAGTATCAACCTTAGAAATGGTATCCTAACTCAACTGGCTCTGTCCCATTCTACATTTTGTTAGTTTTTAGTGTCATTATGCACTTAATAGGTTACAGGAAAAATACATTTTTGACATATCATTCAATTATACCACAGCTATGTCAACAATTACCGGACAGACACCTATTACATGTTAGATGCTAGTTATAAAACGAATATATGCTTATACTTGCCCTCAAGCAATCACAGGTTCTTGACTAAAAACAAAATTATGCACTACTTTAAACACAATAAATGTGAGTGCTATTCTGACATTACAAACAAAATGTTTAAGAAATAAAGGTGAGTGAGTTCTGTCTAAAATATTGAAGGCTTCAGAGAATTTTATATGCTGAATTGGGCCTGGATGGGTAACTAGAACTCTGCCACCCTCAATAAAAACAAAATGAATAAAGATCTGATATCTAGACTGTCTATGCTAGGATTCAGGAAAGAAAGAGACTGGAGAGAGACAAGTCAGAACACAAAGTGGTGAAAAGTTGCCAATGTGATCTTCCTAAAACTGCAAAACAGAGTGTCACTCTGCACTTAAAATCCCGTAATTACACAACATCTACAGTTTAAAGTGTGAATTACAGCCTTATCTCCTATCACTTCAGGATTTTTAACTGTTTATAACTTCCCCAATAAGTCAGGCTTAGCAAAATGCATTTCGTTCTGCTCAGAATGGTCTTCATGCCGCTGATGAACTCTTGCTTCTAGCTTTTCAAGAATCAGTATCACCGGGCACAGTGGCTCATGCCTGTAATCCCAGCACTTTGGGAGGCGGAGGCGAGAAGATTGCCTGGCCAACAGGGTCGAGATCAACTTGGTGAGACCTCATCTCTACAATAATCAAAGATTAGCCAGGCAAGGTGGTGCATGCCTGTGTTCCAGCTACTAAGAAGGCTGAGGTGGAAGGATCACCTGAGTCCAAGCAGGTCAAGGCTACAGCAGCTGTGAGTGTGCCACTGCACTCCAGCCTGGGTGACAGTGTGAGATTCCGACTCAAAAAAAAAAAAAAAAAAAAAGAAAGAATCACTATTGGTGTTGCCTTCCAATAAATCCACAGAGGGTGAATTCTCCTTCCTCTGAACTTCCCTGTATCTGTAATTCTAGTTATTATAAAGCCTATGCTAAGGTAGAGTCGTAAAATGGTCTAGATGTTTAGGCAGTAGCATGAAGGTCAAGTATAGCCACAGAGTATAAAATATATATCTGAGATCCTTGATTATGGGGCCGATGCATTATTTATTTTGTATACCCTTTACCTCGCACCTACTGAAAATAAAACAAGTAGAAAAGTGAAAACAGGCCCATAGAGCTCTGGCCCATTACAAATTCATTTATCAGCTGCATCCACACTGGCACCTGCTACTTAGATTCTTCCCCCTCTTAACAAATTATTCTAGGTCATCACCTATTTCAGACCCAGGTCTCACTTCACATACTCTTTGGCAAAGATTAAGACCATCAAGCTGGGCATAATGGCGCATGCCTGTAGTTCCAGCTACTTGAAGGCTAAGGTGGAAGGATCGCCTGAGCCCAGCAGGTCGAAGCTGTAGTGGCCATGAGCATGCCACTGCACTCCAGCCTGGGTGACAGAGTGAGAATCCAACTCAAAAAAAAAATAAGATCAACAAGATATTCTCTTTCCATTTACCTTCCACCTTTCTCAGAAGAAGGTATTCCTCCTAAAATGTTCTTCCTCTTGTCTTACTGTGTACAGTAAGTCCTCTACATACAAACCTTCAAGTCACAAACTTTAACAACATGCATCTGCATTTTTTAATATTATTTCTCTCCACCAGGTGTCAGTATAGCCTGCTAAATAAATATAGTACTATATAGCTGATCGTGTTAGTTGGGTACCTAGGTTACCTTTATTGGACTTAAAACAAATTGTACTTATAAACGCACTCTAGGAACTGAACTCATTTGTAAATTGGGAACTTTTTGCATATAAAAGCAATTCCTGAGGAACATTTTCCCTGCTCATTTAAACAAACTCAGATCTTCACTACCCAGTCATTCTCCAGTTGCCATGCTATTTCCTTCCTTCCTTTTACTGCCAACTTACAAGGTAATCCCCCATTTTTCTTTCATGCACTTCTTCAAACAACCATTCAATATTTAGTAAGCACCTATTATACACAAGGGACTATAAAACATTCAAAAAACATGACGGTCAAATAATTCCTCCAGCCCTCTAAAATCTGACTTCGAAAATACACCAACCCACAGAAGCTTTTTTCCACTTCCATTCTTTTTACCTCTCTTCGTGGCAACTGACTACCCTCTCGCGACCTGACACGATCCATATGATCACCTCCCACCACAGTTGGAACTACATTTTGCTCATTTCTCATCTTTATTCCTTCTCTCCACCATATCCACGTGCTAAGCACTCCATTCTTTGCAGTCTCACTGCCACTACTAGTCTGCAGCCCCATCATCTTGTGCCTACACTACTGTAGCAATCTCAAGACTTGCTATTTTTTCCTATTTTGCTATTATGCTAATTTTTAACAAATCAAGCATATTACCTCTAAATTAAACCTGTATGTCATTTTAACAAGTTTCTTACTACTAAAAAAACTTAAGTGGAATAAAATACAAACACAAAAATCCATGCACTCCTTTTTTTTTAAAGTAGCTTTATTGCAATGAATTCAGATACCATTCACTCATTAAATGTACACAATTCAAGCTGAGTGCAACGGCTCATGTCTCTAACTCCAGCACTCAGGAGGGCAGAGGCAGGGGAATTGTTTGGGGCCAGGAGTGTGTGACCAGCCTAGGCAACGCCGTCTCCACAAAAAAAATGTTTTTCGAGTCAGTCAGGCATGGTAATGTGTACTATAATCCCAGCTACTTGGGAGGCCAAGGCAGGAGGATCCCTTGAGTCCAGGAATTAGAGGCTACAGTGAGCTATTATCAGGCCACTGCACTCCAGACTGGATGACAGAGTGAGACCCTAACTCTAAAAAAAGAAAAAGTATACAATTCAAAGGATTTTAGTACATTTAAGATATATACATCACAAAAATTAAGTTTAGATCATGTCATCCCTCAAAAGGAAACTCCGAACCAGGCAAGGTAGCATGCACGTTTATGGTCCCAGTTAATCAGGAGGCTGAGGTCAGCCTGGGTAGCACAGGCAGGCCTACCGACCTTAAGTAGTCACTACTCTAGTTTTTTTCCTCTACAGACTGCTCTATTCTGGTCTTTCACATAAATGGAATCATAACGTGGTCTTTTGTGACTGGCTTCTTTCACTAACATGTTTTCAAAACTTATCCATATTGTAGCATACCGGGGGATTTAAAAAAAAACAATTCTTTTGGAGGACAGGCCCCTTGAAGTACAGGCTTCCCGCTCCAGGTTCTAGGAACCTATAAGCGTCAGTGTACCAGCTAGTGTGGTGAGAGGCTGAGTTCGGCTTCAGTGAATTTTTTCTTTTTTTGGACATCCTTTCAGGTGTTTGCCCATTTAATGATGGGTGATTTACTAGTGAACCTGCCCACACTGCACTGAGTGTTTAGTAGTTTTTTTGTTTTTTTTTTTTAAGCAAAAGAAGGCATGACTCCAGTGCCCACCCTCCCTATTCATCTAATCTCACCCCAAGCAACTTTTTTGTTTCCCCAATGAAAAAAGTCCTCAAAGAGACATATTTTGCCTATATCAGAGAGGTGAAACAAGCAGAATCACTGAAAGGTATCAAAATTGACTAGTTTAAAAACGTTATGAGCAGTGGAAAAAGGATCTCAATAGGGGTATTGCTTGAAGGTGACTGGAATTTAAACAAGAATAAATTCACAAATTTTGTTTTTTGAGAAGGATTTTCATTCCATCACTCAGGCTGGAGTGTAGTGACATACTCATAGCTACCACAGTTTCGACCTGCTGGGCTCAGGGGACCTTTCTGCCTCAGTCTTCCAAGTAGCTGCAACTACAAACGCTCATCACATCTGGCTATTTTTTTATTTATTATAGAGATGAGGTTTCACCAAGTTGCCCAGGTTGGTATCAAACCCCTGGGCTCAGGTAATCCTCTCACCTCAGCCTCCCAAAGAGTTGGGATTACGGGCATGAGCCACCACACCCGGACTAAAGACACAATTTTTTATAAATATATTCCAGGTTTTTGGTGTCCCCCCATCGTATATCAGTACTTCATCTCCTTTATGGCTAAATAACATTCCATTATATGAATATAACACATTTTATTTATCCATTCATCTGTTGATGGACAAATAGGTTGTTTCTACCTTTTGGCTATTATAAATAATGCTGTTATGAACATCTGTGTACAAGTTTTTGTGTAAACACATTTCCAATTCTCTTGGGTATATACCTGGAAGTGGAATTGTTAGATCACATGGTAATTATGTTTAATTATCTGAATAACTGCCAGACTGCTTTCTAAAGCAGCTGCATCATGTTCCATTCCCACCAGCAATGTTTGAGGGTTCTGATCTCTCCACATCCTCATCAACACTTGCTATTGCCTGATTTTTTTATTTTAGCTTTCTTGACTGGTGTGAAGTAGTATCCCACTATGGTTTTATTTTGCATTTCTACATGAATAATGATGCCACATTTCTTCTTTTAATGTGTTTGCTGGCCATCTGTATATCTTATCTGGAGACACATCTATTCAGATACTTTATCCATTTTTAAATTAGGTTGTCTTTTTCTTATTGGGTTGTAACAGTTCTTTATATATTCTAGATACAAGTCCCTTTTAAGACATATAATTTGCAAATACTCTTTTTTTTTAAGAGCAGGGTCTCACTCTGTTACCCAGGCTAGAGTGCAAGGGTGGGATCACAGCTCAGTGCATCGTTGAACTTCTGGGCTCAAGTGATCCTCTCACCTCAGTCTCCTGAATAGCTAGGACTACAAGTGCATGTGACCACACCCAACTAGTTTTTTATTTTTATTTTTTTGTAGACACAGGTTCTTGCTTTGTTTTTCAGGCAGGTGTTGAACTCCTGGCCTCAAGTGATCCTCCCAAAGTCCTGGGGTTACCAGCATGAGTGACCACACCAGGTGATTATATTGCTTTTTACCAAGTCTTAAAACTAGGAAGTGTGAGTTTTCCTACTTAGCTCTTCTTTTTCAATATTGTTTTGGTTATCCAGAGTCTTGCAATTCCATATGAATTTTAGAATCTGCTTGTCAATTTCTACAAATAGGCCAGCTGGAATTCTGAGGGGGACTGAGCTAAATCTGCAGGTCAGTTTGGGGTGTACTGCCAGCCTAACAACTTTAAGTCTTCAAATTCATGAACATGGGATGGTTTTCATTTATTTAGAAGCATTAGTATACATGTTCCATATAATTTAAGGCCTTTAGCACCTATATTAGTAAGAAAGGCATATAAAATAATTTATTGGTTAATTAATCAAATATTTCCTAATTTAAACCTTAAAGACACAGAGTTTTACATGACAGGCTATTTACTAAGTATTATTAAGTTCTTAAATCAAAAGAGTTTACTGTAACATTTTCAAAAGAAAACTTAAAAATCAAATGGTTGGAAATTTCCACCTGGTATCTTTTGTCATTCACTGAAAGGCACTTTCACTGTTAGTTTTTTGCTGCTGTTGTTGTTTTTAAAGAAAGTTATAGGTACATAAGTCCCTCACCAAACTGTGAGAGGAAAAGAGCACATGAGTAAGAAAATGATCACTACTGATCGACGTTAATCTGAAGCCTCGACTTAATCACAGATGGGCCCTTACCTTCTGCCTGGGCAATCACCTTGGTTTATGCTTATTAAGATGGCTATCTACAATCACCAGCGACCTGAATGCTCATGAATGAGTATGTGCTTAATTCATTCCCAAAATCAATTCTAAATTTTCAAGAATCAGAGGACCGGCTGAGAAACTAAATCAGAAAAAAGGAAACACATCTTCAGAAATGAATGATCCTCTGGCTAATTTTTTTCCTTTAGTAAGACAGGTTAGCTGGCAAGCTAATACCCATTTTACATTCAAGCAAGTATTTGAAGTTAGGTTAATAACACTAAGATTCCACCTGCCGAGCTGTTCTTGATCCATTAAGAATCAAGTCTAAAACTCTGGTTGTTCCACTGTAGTCGTTCCCATGAGAGGACATTTGAGTTAGGACTTCTGGACTTGATCAAGCTTCACATACACCCTATTGAGCACAAGCTCAGAAAATCATTCTAGATCTAGCCACTTGTACCACTACTTTAACAGTTAGTGCCATTTCTTTTCCACAGTACACTGCCTTTTTAAAAAGCTTTAAAAATGTTACTCTCCTAGTATCAGCCTATCCATCAGCAACCCTGAGATTTCATACCTCAAACATTAGGTAATAAGAAACTTCTTTCCAGTCTCCTACACAGCAATCTCAGACTTTTCACCACATATCTAATGATATTTTAATGGAATCGTACACAAAACTCAAGATTCTTATCAAATAAGAAATGATTATGAAACTATCCTTGCAAAATATCTCATGTTGGAATGTCTGATAAACCCTCAAGAAGCCTTTACAGGAAGAAAATTTAGGTATCTCAACATTTTCCAGAATCAAAAACTCTTAAAAATGTGCAGTCTAATGTACAAAAATAAAAACACACATAATGATAACTTAAAAACATTTCAAGAAATCCTGAGTCTTTGACTAATCTTATCATATTCCGATATCTTTAAATGAATAAGGCAAATACCTAATACATTCCAAATTATTCAGGTAATCAGTATATTCATTTAAAATATCCAATCCTTTAAACTATCATTTGGTGAGTTTCAGGCTTTGAAAAGTTAATTCAACTATGTATTACAGCAGTATCTAGGCTATCACTTTGTGCTAAGAGAATTTTTTAAGTTGCATTTTGTGTAAATGAGTACGTCCTGAAAAGCCTACAGGGAGGAAAGACACTGAGGAAATCTAATGAAGCTTACATCAAATCACATCATTTACAGTAAGTCTTTGAACGCAGAGCAAAGACATGAGAAAGAGATTTGGCATTAGCAACAACTCAGAAAAAAAGTAGCTGCCCAAAACCAAAAAGTGGCACCCCATCTCAAAAAGACCTATAAGAAATAAGCTAACCTCTTTCAAACATATTAGGTTTCACACTTTATTATGATTATGCATTTGTAGCTGTTTTTTTAAAAACACTATCTAAAATGCCAATATTATTACAACAGCTGAGTTGAAATAAAGACTACATCATATGAAAAACAGAATGCAAACTACTGTAGGTGCAAAGAGACAGGCAGTCAATGCTGAGTGGTATAAACAAAGTCCTTTTTCTCACTTCATTTCACTAAAATTTCTACACACAAACGAAATTGTGGAGAAGTATTCATTTTATTTTGAAGAAAGTAAAGGGAGTATTAAAAAATAAAGAAGTGTATAAAAAATGACAAGTTTTATAGTATCCATACAAGTACATTATCGTTTCCAAAGATTCTCAATGTTTTAATAACAGCACAATAACATTGTGATAAATCCACTAGATTAGACGATGCACTGCCATCGTAAAGAACACACATAAATACATACAACAAAGATGACTCGCTACAATAACTGCCCTGTCATTTAATGTTTCAGGTAATTGTCACTAATTCCAAAGAGAAATACTACCATTCCAAGGCTTTTGGTCTAAGGTTACCCAATCCATGTACCTGAATGTTGCAGTGCCTGATCCATATTAACTCATACTACCTAATTCCTCACAGAAGGTATCAGCAGAAAGGCCAAAGCAATACAGCCATCTCACACAGAATTTGGAGCTCAGCAAGGCCTACATACCGGCAAGTCCACACTAACATCAGTACCATCCAGAAGGGACACCCGACACGTGATGATGGACTTGGCATCTCCAGCTGCAGGAATGTGTGTGGCAGCTCGTTGTGCCTCTCGGAGTCGTTCCTTCTCAGCATGTTTACGCATAGAGCGACGCCCGAGAGTTCTGCGGAAGAAGCTCAGCATTTTTGTCACTATAAAGCCAGAGAGAAAAAGATGGCATTAGGAAAAATTACATTCTCCATAACTTGCAGTCAGACAAAAGGTATTACTTAGTAAAGTCCTGCCGGGCGTGGTGGCTCCTGCCTGTAATCCCAGCACTTTGGGAGGCAGAGGCAAGAGGATTACCGAGCCCAGGTTTTCGAGACCAATTTGGGCAATCCGGCAAGACCACATCTCTACAATAAATCAAAAAACTAGCCTGGCATGGTGGTGTGTGCCTGTGGTTCCAGCTATCTGGAAGGCTGAGGTGGCCATGATCATGCCACTGCACTCCAGCCTGGGCAACAGAGTAAGACTCTAATGGGAAAAAAAAGTCCTGTGGATATTAGTAGGAATGCTATTAAAGAGCTTCTGGTCAAGTAAGTTTAGAAAAAATAAAACTGGCAACTCTTTATACATATTTCAAAACATCTTACTGTACATTAGAAGCATATAAAATTTCTATTAAAAAGTAAATTTAAAAACTTGGCTTCTTTAATTCAAATTTTTTAAAGACTTTTATATGTAAAACAAAACTATGGTTTGCAGCTTTCTAAATTTACTAGACCTGCCTGGGCAGCGAGACCTCATCTCTACAATAAATCAAAAAATCAGCCGGGCGTGGTAGCGCGCGCCTATAATTCCGGCTACTCGGAAAGGCTGAGGTGGAAGGATCGCCACAGCCCAGCAGGTCGAGGCTGTGGTGGCCGGGAGCGGCCACTGCACTCCAGTCTGGACGACAGGGTGAGACTCCAACTCAAAAAAAAAAAAAAAAATTTACTGGACTTTTTTATAAGAAGCTGATCTGGTAGGAGAGGACAAACATATAGTTCATCAGGTCTTTTGAATTAATAAAATATACATACAGTAGTTGTATATCCCTATAAACATTAGAAGACAATGTTAGACACTAATGATCATAAAAATCCTGACAGGTTCTACTTCTTTTTTGAGGATTCATAATAAAAATACAAAAAGAATCACCTATTTCAGTTAAAATATAAATGTAATCAAATGAGTTTTATAAAAAAACCTATTATTTTCAGATTTTAAATTACTACTTAACATAAACCTTTAAAATGTCAAATTACTTTAATACTACTAGGTTTCTTTGTATCTATTAAGAACATTAAATTTAACCAAAATAGTTACAACAGGCATTAGTCCAGCCTAGGCAACATAACAAAACCTCATCTTACAAGAAAATCAAAAAACTAGCCGGGCATGGTGGCATAAGCCTGTAGCCCCAGCCACTTAGGAGGCTGAGGCGGAAGGATCGCCTAAGCCCGGGAGGTTGAGGTTGCGATGAGCTGTGATCGTGCCACTGCACTCCAGCCTGGGTGACAGAGTGAGACTGACTCAAAAAAAAAAAAAAAAAAAGAAAGAAAAACAGGTATGAGTATATTTAAAATACAGTACCCTAGCCGGGCTCGGTGGCTCAGCCTGTAATCCCGCGCCTTTGGGAGGCTGAGGTGAGTGGATTGCCTGAGCCCGTGGGTTCGAGACCCGCCTGGGCAGCGAGACCTCATCTCTACAATAAATCAAAAAATCCAGGGCGTGGTACCCAGGGTGTGGTAGCGGGCGCCTGTAGTTCCAGCTACTTGGAAGACTGAGGCGGAAGGATCGCTGGAGCCCAGCAGGTCGAGGCTACGGTGGCCGGGAGCAGCCACTGCACTCCAGTCTGGGCGACAGAGTGAGACTCCGACTCAAAAAAATAAAATAAAACAAATAAAATATAGTACCCTAAAATGGAAACACTGTAAAAACAAAATTATGCACTTGCTTATAAGAATAAGTGTATAGGCTAGGCTCGGTGGCTCAGCCTGTAATCCCAGCACGTTGGGAGGCCTAGGTGAGCGGATGATTGCCTGAGCCCACAGGTTCAAGACCCTCCCGGGCAACCTGGCGGGACCTCGTCTCTACCATAAATCAAATATTAGCCAGGCGTGGTAGCACGCACCTGTATAGTTCTGGCTACTTGTGAGGCTGAGGCACAAGGATCGCTGGAGCCCAGCAGGGCGAGGCTGTGGTGGCCGGGAGCATGCCACTGCCCTCCAGTCTGGGTGACAGATTGAGACTCCAACTCAAAAAAAAAAAAAAAAAAAAAAAGAATAAGAGTATATAACTAAGCCAACAGATAAACAAAAAAGATAATTATTAATTCCCGAGAAAACAAGAAGATGTACAGAAAAGGGAAAGTAATCACAACACACATGACTCAGTTGCTTATGATTTAAATATCCATAATACTATAAACACTAAATACTGGCCCAACAATAACTGAGAGGAGGTATATAACAGAAGTAGCGGATACAGGTGTAGAAAGGAGCTAATTCTTCACCTTGCCTAGTAGCAACCAACAGATAATTACTAAAATTAAAAATCAAGAAGTAGCAACAAAGGCATGTAACTTAAAATGTGAAAGTGGTTGCCAGGAGAGTGGAATTTAGAAGTGCTGTTTCTCAAAAGAAGTCTTCAGGTTAGATGACTCTTTCAACTAGATTTATTTATAAATCTCACAAAATAAAATCTAATTTTAAGAGAAACAAGTGCTATCATATAAAAATATATATTGAAGATTATCACACACATTTTACAAGCACGTACACTATTGTGTAATTAGGTAAACTAATCCCAAAGGCGTAACTAAAATATTAGACAGCTTTCCAGTTTACAAAGAACCCATACACAGCACTTGGTGCCAGTCTCTCCAGATTTTTTCAGGCACTGCTCCCTTTGCACCTTGCTAAACAGTCTCATTTCAGCTGTGTATGTAAGACTGTACTTGTTATCCCAGGCTTCTAAAGCCCTTGTGTCAGATAATCCCTACATATTCCTTTGGACTCAACTCCACCAATATCTGGTGAGAAACATTCTCTGACACTCAAAAGTTAGTCACTCCTGTCATTGCAATTCCAATGAGCCTTGAAAATATTTTACTGTTTCACAGATCAGACTATAATTATTCATGTACCAGTTTGCCTCCATTATTGTAAACAATTTGAGAACACAATCCCTACTCTGAATGGCTAGCTACCCAGCACAATTCATAATTCTGAACAACAAATGTTTACGAAATAATCTTACCTTGCCTTCAGAAAAACTTCCCTGGCATTCTCATTTTGATGAGAAAACTAAGGGTCAAAGAAATTAAACCACTGACCAAATCCATTATGTTGTAAATAATGAAGACAAAGGCTAAAAGTTAAAACTTTCTGATTCCAAATCTTAGCCTCTCTTGCTGTGTCACAGAACCATTCATGAAAAACTCACATTTTAGAGAAAGGAGGGAAATTTTAAAACATCAGATATTAAAGGAGATGTAAAATATATATCAATCACAATATATGGATGTTTTAGATTCTGATTCAGATAAACTTTAAATTGACAAATGCCATCATTGGGGAAAACTAAGTAAAGGTACACAGAAAAATTCTGTACAACTGTTGCAACTTTTACAAAAGTCTAAAATTATTTCAAAAAAAATAAGTCATACCATATGCAGATAGCTCTCAACTTACAACTGGGTAACTTCCCCGATACGCCCATTGTAAACTGAAAATAATGTAAGTTGAAAATGCATTTAAGGCTGAGCTCACACCTGTACACCTAGCAGGCTGACAAGAGAGGATTACCTGAGTTCAGGAGTTGGAGATCAGCCTGGGCAACACAGCAAGCCCTCATATCTCTACAATAAGTCAAAAAATTAGCCCGGAATAGTGGCACATGCCTTGTAGTCCTAGTTATTTGGGAGGCTGAGACGGAAGGCTTGCCTGAGCCCAAAAGGTCATGGCTGTGGTAGCCATGATCATGCCACTATACTTTCTACCTGGGTGACAGAGTGAGACTCAGACTCAGGAGAAAAAAAAACATTTAATACTCCTATACTACTCAACATCACACCAGTCTACCTTAAATGTGCTCAGCACACTTACATTAGCCTACAGTTAGGTAAAATCACCTAATACAAAGCCTATTTTATAATAAAGTGCTAAATATCTCATGTAATTTATTGAATGCTGCACTGAAAGTGAAAAACAGAATGACTGTTTGGGTACCCCAAGTACTATATCTACTGAATGTGTATTGCTTTCACACCACTGTACAATTTAAAAATCTTAAGTCAGGGACCATTCATATATTGTTTACAAAGAAGGTTTGCACAACCAGTTGACTCTTTAGACATGTTTATAAACCTTATAAAAACTAAAATATTAAAATAAAAACCACCATATCTAAAAAAAGTCAACAGCTTCAATAAAATTGAAGATCATTCTCATTTTTTAAGTATGCAAGCTCCTGTGTAATTAGGTAAAATCATGACTGTTGTCATTTGAACTTCCCATTAAAATAAATTTCAGATGCATACATATTTGAATACTGATTGGATTGTTTATGATAACCAGGAACTACTGCCACTTTTCTTTGAGATAAAACAGTAGTATTGAGGTTATGTGGGTTTTTTTTTTTAAGAGTCCTTATCTTTTAGAGATATATACTCAAATATTTATAAAAGATATGTTGTCTGGCATTTGCATCAAAATAATACAAGGTAAGAAGACTGCCTGAGCCCAGGGATTTGAGGCCAACCTGGGCAACTTGGCAAGAACTCGTCTCAACAATAAATCAAAAAATTTGCCAGGCGTGGAGGCACACATCTATAGCTACATGGTAGGCTAAGGTGAAGGATCACCTGAGCCCTGCAGGTCAAGGCTGTGGTGAGTAAGCATGCCACTGCACTCCAGCCTGGGGACAAAGTGAGATTCCAACTCAATCAATCAATCAATCAATCAAACAAGGAAGGAGTTAAAACAGTGATAGAGATAAACGAATTGGTCAGATAACTGTAGAAGCTGGATGATCAGGGCACATTGTGTTGTCTTCTTCTGACTACTTTTGTGTATGTTGAATTTTTTCATAGTTGAAAAGTTTTTTTGTTTTGTTTTTGAGTTGGAGTCTCACTCTGTCGCTCAGACCGGAGCGCAGTGGCCGCTCCCGGCCACCGCAGCCTTGACCTGCTGGGCTCCGGCGATCCTTCCGCCTCAGCCTTCCAAGTAGCCGGAACTACAGGCGTGCACTACCACGCCCGGCTGATTTTTTGATTTATTGTAGAGATGAGGTCTCACCTGCCCAGGCGGGTCTCGAACCTGCGGGCTCAGGCAATCTACTCACCTCAGCCTCCCAAAGGCACGGGATTACAGGCTGAGCCACCAAGCCCGGCAAAAAGTTTTTTAAATGAAAAAATTCTTCAAAATGCACTATAACTCTCTAGTATATAGGAAGTAAATTCATTATAAACAATTTTTCTGGTTTTCACCTTATCCTGACACCTTGAATACAGACTCACTATACAAGAGTTAACAAAGCTTTCTTGCAGACTTAGAATTTTAATAACTGTGTATTTTGAACTAGAAAACCAGTGTCATAAACAAGTTCTTTATACAGAAATATGAAAGCACCTTACAAGAAAATAAACTGCAGATGGACTAAACAGTTAAAGTGAAAAATTAATGAAAAAGACTAGAACACAACAAATAGTATGAGGGTGAAGAGCTTTTAAACAGTTTGCTAAAAATTGTTTTGAAGGATGAATATATAATTTAATACACAACTATTACAAATCACTAAGATAAACAACCCAACAGAAAAAAAGAGCAAGATATGAGTAAGTCCTAAAAGATAACTTTTAAAATATTAATTAAAAAGTTCAACAGTAACCAAGAAAATCCAAGTTAAAAAATAAGATATTGTTTACAAAAGACTCAAGATAACTGGTGTCAAAAAGGATGAAAGAAAAACACTCTCATATACTGTCCTTTTTGGAAAGGGATTTGACCACACTGTTAACAATGTTGATGTGTATACTTTCACTCAACAATTCTATTTCTGGTAGGATAATCTAAAGAAAATTGTAATTCGTGTGCTCTAAATTGTAGAAACAAGGATTTTTCAGGGCATAACTGACTTAAGAAAATTTTAAATATGTCCATCAATGTGCAAATAGTTAAACAAGTTACGGTCCATACAGTGGAATACAATACAGATGTTTTCAATATATAGTTGACTTAAATACTGACAAAATCTGTCAGTGAAAAAAAAACTACAGAAAAACGAAGAGAATTTATTATCCCACAATGCAGTGGGACACACACACACACACACACACACACACACACACACACACACACACACACAGAGAGAGATAAGGAGGACACCCAATTCGAACTGTTGGTGAGATTCTCTCTGGAAAGGGTCATGCCAGGGGTCGCAATGAGAACATACAAATGTGTCATTCAGAGTTGTTTTTTTTTAAGTACTCAATGATCTTGAGGTAAAAAAATGTTTTAAACAGGCGCCCCATAATGATTCTTTCCCCTCCCACCTGCACCCTCTACTCCCACTCTTCATGTTGTACCAGTGGAGTCTCCAGCATTCCCAGATGCCGGCTCCCCACGCAGTTTAGAACCTAACACAAGTCTGTTTGTTTAAATACATGACCCTTCCAGGCAGCCCAGCATCAGCTCTTATACTCTTTCTGCTCGTCCAAGAGTCTTTCTAACTCCAAACCTTTCTTCATTAGCTGTTCCATCTTTCCGGAATGCTCTTTTCCCACTTACCTCCCTCCCATCCTCTCCCACTTCACCAGGCTAACTTCAGACTTACATCCGAAATATGTTTCCTCGAAAAGCATTCCCAGACGCCTGAGTCGAAGCAGGTGCCCCTTTCAGCACTCTTTGCCTTTTCTTTATAACACTTACAGACACTGTAATACCTCATTATTTTTTGAGGCAGGTTCTCACTGTGTTGCTCAGGCTGGAGTGCAGTGGCACGATCACAGCTCACCAGAGCCTCCACCTCCTTGGCTCAGGTGACCCTCCGGCCTCAACCTCCCCAACAGCTGGAACACACCACTGTGTCCGGCTAATTTTTGCTTTTGTTTTGTTTTTTGTAGAAATGAGGTCTCACTATGTTGCCCAAGCTGGTCTGGAACTCCCGGGCCCAAGTAATCCTCCTGCCTCGGCCTACCAAAGTGCTGGGATTACAGGCCTTAGCTACTGCGCCCGGCTTTTTTTTTTTTTTTTTTTTTTAACTGGCTACTTCTCCCACTAAGATACAAGGACAGGGACCCAGTCTAACTCGTTCGCTAGTATGACCCAACAGCTAGCATGGCAACCTGCATATCAGGCGCTCAATAAACTCGCCTGATGCACTAAAAAGATACAGTGACATTTTGGGGTGGTAGGGTTATGTGGCTTCCCCCGAAAAAGTAATTTTTAATATGCAATTTCTAACTTTTCGACAGGGAACAAGAAGAATTCCCCTTACAGTGATAAAATACAAACTGAAGTAATCTGTTTAGTATCGAACAGAAGTTTGTTTTTTTTAAAACACATATCCAAAACCCAAAAGTTTGCCACAAAATGTGTACACTCTTTTTTTTTTTCCTAAGTGTGGACACGCTTACCTGGCTGGTGGCCACAATCTGGTAAGCAGCTGCTTTTTGATAAAGCAATATGCCAACATACAGCAAATGCCTTCAAGATATGAGTATCTTTCGCCCCGGTAATTCCAATAAAGAAAACGTAAGCGAGTAATTCCACAGAAGCAGTTACATCCATCGTTTTCTGATCAAGTTAACGCATAAATAAGGGGGCAGGGGGACCAGCAAACTATCTTCACACGTACAAATAGCCCACTCCGGCTGGGTCGGGCTCAGCACCGGGTCTTGTTAGACGTGGAATTAACGAAGCCGTGGGTTACATGAGAAATGGAGTGCTGGGTATTTCCCTCCTAATGCTCGGGAGAAACTTTTGATATGAGTTTCAGATCTCGCCACACGGTTTAGAAGAGTGGATTTGCTGGCTCTTAGGCCTAAAATCGGGAGACTAAGTCGCCAGGGGAAAAAAGACAGACAAGCCATTCACGTGCACACACCGCAGAGGCCATCCTCACCGAGACAAACGCCACGGGCGGGGGCGCGGAGGGTCCTCCAGCCCTCGCCGCCCCCGGGAACACACCTGCCGCTCCACGTCCCCGCAGGGCGGCTGGGCAAGCCCGCCGGGGTTTCTGTTCTAAGACGGGACGCGAGCCCCAGGGGCTGTTCCCCTCGACCAGCCCCCCCACCCCGCCGGACGGCTGACGGCCTGCCAGCCGGCGAAGGCCGCCCGGCGCCCCGCCCGCGACCCCGGCTGCCCCGCGAGGGCCGGCCCCGGCCGGGCAAACATCGACCCGGCGGCGCCCCCGGCCCCGCCGCGTCTCGCCCGAAACTCGGCGGCCCGGCCCCACGGCCGCCGCCGCCCCTCCCTCCGGCGGAACGGACGCCGGGCGGGCGCGACCCGAAGGGCCCGACGGCGCGAGGGGCCCCGCGCGGCCCGCGGCCCCCGCCCGCCTCCCGGGGGCGAGCCCGCCAGCCCGGGCGCGGGCGGGGAGGGTCCGCCCCGCTGAGGGCCGGGGTCGCCGGGCTCGCGCTCACCTGGGCTGGGCGCCGCCGCACGCCGGCGACCTGAGGGACGAGGTCCGGAGCGGGGCCGGGGGCGGCTCCGCGGGAGACGCCGAGAAATGGCGGCCGGCGGCGCGCCCACCCCGCGCTAATCTCCCGGAGGACCCCGGCCGCCGCCGGCCCGCCCCTTAAAGCCCTCCAAGCTCCGCCCCCGGGGGCGGGGCGAGCGCGCTTAACGCGCGGCGGCCCCGCCCCGGAAATCAGCCCACGGGGCGGGGCCCGGGATCGGCCGGCGATGCCCGGCACGGCCGCGCTGGAAGGGCGCCAGCCCCGGGCGTCCGCGGCTCGCTTAAAGGGGCGCTGCCGCCGCCCCCCCTGGCTGCGCGACCCCCGCCCGCGCAGGGGTGCGTTGCGCAGCCAGCCCCCAGATCGGTCTCCTGTCGCGAAGGAGGCTGCCCGAGCCCGCCGTCAGACGCCTGAGCCGGCTGCTGGATTCCTTCATTCATTCGCTCAAGCATTAACTCCTGCAAATACAGAGAGCCTATCAAGTGTCTCCTCTCCCCCCCGCCCCGTCGTAGGGATTAAAACAGATTTAAGTCCCCGCTGTGACGGGAACTTTCCCTCTCCTGGGGAGACTGCAAACAAATACGTGTGAAATGGTGATAAGTGCCGTGAAGAAAAGTAGAGCTGGGAAAGAGAAGTAAAAGATGGCTCTGTAAAGAGTGGTTAGAGAGATCCTCTGTGACAAGGTGACCTTTCGTTCGTTCATTCTGCAGAAAATGTAGCGAAGTGCCTGCTATGGATGCTGTGTTCTGGACACTGGAGATACAGCGGAGAGCCAAGACAGGCAAAAACCTCTCATGGACCTGAAGTTCTAGCAGAAAATAAACGAGATAAGTCAGTGAAATTAAAGACTGTGTTAGTCACTGATCAATGCTAAAGAGGAAAGTCAGATCAGGAGCTAGGGACGGGGCACGAGGTGTTGCAATTTTAAACAGACTGGCTAGGAAAGAAGGGAGGTCACAACAAGAAGGTGGCACCCAGCCGGGCTCGGTGGCTCAGCCTGTCATCCCGCGCCTTTGGGAGGCTGAGGTGAGGGGATTGCCTGAGCCCGCGGGTTCGAGTCCCGCCTGGGCAGGCGAGACCTCATCTCTACAATAAATCAAATAATCAGCCGGGCGTGGTAGCGCGCGCCTGGAGTTCCAGCCACTTGGAAGGCTGAGGCGGAAGGATCGCCGGAGCCCAGCAGGTCGAGGCTGCGGTGGCCGGGAGCGGCCGCTGCACTCCAGTCTGGGTGACAGAGTGAGACTGCAACTCAAAACAAAACAAAACAAAACACAAAAACAGAGCAAAAACAAAATTAGCCAGTCATGGTGGTGTGCACTTCTAGTCCCAGCTACTCGGGAGACTGAGGCAGGAAGATCACCTGATTCCAGGTAGGTCGAGGCTGAAGTCAGCCTTGATTATGCCACTGCAGTTCGGCCTGGATGATGCCTGCAGTTCGGCCTGGATGACAGAGTGAGACCCTGACTCAAAACAGACAGAGTGAGACTCCAACTCAAAAAAAAAAAAAAAAAAGGTGGCACCTGAGTGAAGAACTGGAGGAGGTGAGGGAGTGGCCTTGTAGACATCAGGGATAAAGGAAATGTCACCTTGTCACAGAAGCGCTCCCAAGCCACTCTGTGTTACATAGCAATCTTTTATTTCTCTTTCCCAGCTTTATTTTTTTCTTCATGGCACCTACCACCACTTCACACATGTATTTTTTCACACAGGCCCTGCCAGGGTAGAGGGAGGGAGCACAGGAAGAGCAGAGGGAGGTGACAGTCAAAGAGGAAAGGGGTGTGGGGGACAGAGCCTTGTAGGCGCTGGCCAGAGCTCTGAGGGAGATGGGTAACCACTGGAGGGTGTTATGGAGAGCACCCCCACCTGAAATGAGAAGAAACAAAATTAATCGAGCCCCTCGCGGGATTTTACACCACCCACTTCTCCACCACCCCAAACTTAGTCCTTGGTTTTGGCAGCTCATCTCTGCCCCACGTGGCATTGACTGGGCAGCTCGACAGAAGTTGGAGCTGCCGAAGTGGCTTCCCAGGGCTGTGTGACATCGTCGCTGGGGTGGCTGAAACCAGCAGCTGAGTTCTGCCTACCTGCTCTCCCTCCAGCAGGATGGGGTGGCCAAAGAGTGGAGATCAAACCTCCAAGGGCCTGGAAGCCACACATTGTTACTTCTGCTGCCTGTGACTAGTTTCAAGAAGGAGGGGAAAGAGACTCCACCTCTTTTTTTTTCTTGTCATATTACTAAAGCAGAAGCCAGGTGTGGTGGCTCACACCTGTAATCCCAACACTTTGGGAGGCTGAGGCAGGAGGATCATTTAAAGTCAGGAGTTGAGATCAGCCTAGACAACATAGCAAGACCATGCCTTACAAAAAATTTTTAAAAAAATTTTTTGAATAGGGGTTTTACTCTGTTGCCCAAGTTGGAGGGCGGTGACACGATCACAGCTTACCACAGCCTCCAACTCCTGGGCTCAGGCAGTCCTTCCACCTCAGCCTCCTGAAAAGTACCTGGGATTATAGGCGTGCGCCTTTTTTTGTAAAGACGAGGTCTTACTATGTTGCCCAGGCTGGTCTCCAACTCCTGGGCTCAAGCTATCCTCCACCTCTGCCTCCCAGAGTGCTGGGATTACAGACAGGCATGAGCCACAGCACCCAGGCCCCAAATAGTTTTGTTTAATTTGGCCAGACATAGTGGCTCATGCCTGTAATCCCAACACTATGGGAGGCCAAGGCAGGAGGATTGCTTGAGCCCAGAAGTTCAAAACCAGCAAGACCTCGTCTCTACAAGAAATTAGAAAGATTAGCCGGGGTGGTAGTGCAAGCCTGTGGTTGCAGCTACTTGAAAGGCTAAGGTAATAGGATCGCCTGAGCCCAGGAAGTCGAGGCTATAATGAACCATGTTGGTGCCAATGAACTCCAGTCTGGGTGATAGAGTGAGACCTCGACTCAAAAATGAATTAATTTAATTTAATTTAAAAATAAAAATAAGCCGGGCTCGGTGGCTCAGCCTGTAATCCTGCACCCTGGGAGGCTGAGGTGAGTGGATTGCCTGAGCCCGCGAGTTCGAGACCCGCCTGGGCAGTGAGACCTCATCTCTACAATAAATCAAAAATCAGCCGGGCGTGGTAGCGCATGCCTGTAATTCCGGCTACTCGGAAGGCTGAGGCGGAAGGATCGCCGGAGCCCAGCAGGTCGAGGCTGGGTGGCCGGGAGCGGCCACTGCACTCCAGTCTGGGCGACAGAGTGAGACTCCAACTCAAAAAAAAAATAAAATAAAAAATAAAAATAAAAATAAGCCGGGCTTGGTGGCTCAGCCTGTAACCCCGCGCCTTGGGAGGCTGAGGTGAGTGGATTGCCTGAGCCCACGGGTTCAAGATCCGCCTGGGCAAGTTGGCGAGACCTCATCTCTACAATCAATCAAAAAATTAGCTGGGTGTGGTAGTGCATGCCTGTAATTCCAGTTACCTGGAAGGCTGAGGCGGAAGGATCGCCGGAGCCCTGCGGTGGCAGGGAGCAGCCACTGCACTCCAGTCTGGGCGACGGAGTGCGACTCCCACTCAAAAAAAAAAAAAAAATAGCCGGGCTCGGTGGCTCAGTCTGTAATCCCACGCCTTGGGAGGCTGAGGTGAGTGGATTGCCTGAGCCCGCGGGTTCGAGACCCGCCTGGGCAACTTGGTGAGACCTATCTCTACAATAAAAATCAAAAAATTAGCCAGGCATGGTGGCTTGCGCCTGTAGTTCCAGCTACTCGGAAGGTTGAGATGGAAGGATCACCTGAGCCCAACAGGTTGAGGCTGTGGTGGCCGTGAGCATGCCCCTGCACTCCGGCCTGGGCAACAGAGTGAGACTCCAACTCAAAAAATAAAATTAAATTAAAATAAGCCGGAGGAGGTGGCTCATGTCTGTAATCCCAGCACTTTAGGAGGCTGAGGTGAGAGGATTGCCTGAGCCCAGGGATCCGAGACTAGACTGGGTAACTTGGCAAAACCTCGTCTCTACAATCAATCAAAACATTAGCTGGGCATGGGGGTGCACACCTGTGGTTCCAGCTACTTGGAAGGCTAAGGTGGAAGGAATGCCTGAGCCCCACAGCAGGTCAAGACTGCCGTAGCTGTGAGCATGCCACTGCACTCCAGCCGGGCGACAGAGTAAGACTCCAACTCAATCAATCAATCAGTCAGTCAATCAGTAGAATAAAAATAAACTTGTATGTGGTGGTTCAAGTGTGTAGTCCCAACTACTCAGGAGGCTGAAGCTGGAAGTTCACTTAAGTCCAGGAGGTCAAGGCTGTAGTGCAATGATCCTGCCACTGTACTCCAGTCTGGATGACAGATTTAGACTCTGTCTCTAAAAATTAAATAAGAATAGAGAAATTTTCCTTCTTCACGTTTTAAAACATTTTTATTGAGATCTAAGTCACGCATTTAAAGTGTACACTCCCATGGCTTTTAGTATTTCCATAGGCTGAACCACCATCACCACAAAATAATTGTAGAACATTTTCATTACTCTTCATGGGAGGAATAGTGTGGGTTATACAGGGATAGGAAGAACTGGTAGTGGTTGTCTTACGTCTTTATCTCAATAAAAATGAAATGATGATGATGATATGGGGAGAAGCAGTGGAGGTATAGGTGAAACAAGAAAGGGTTATGAGTTGAAGCTGGATGGTGGGTACGTTAAGCTATTCTGTTGATTTTATGGATGGGCCTGGACCGTGTACCTTGGGAGCGCATTCATTCTCCCCAGGGGACTAATTACCCAGTTTGAAAACTCGCAAGACCACGTGTGCCATCCCCTCAGCCTGTCAGGATGGTTTCTCTCCAAGTATTGTCATTTATCTGGTTACTGATCAGTAATGTCGGCAGAGTCTGCCAATACTTATATCTCATTCTCCCAAATTGTTGGATAGAACACCAGTTTTGAGAAACAGTGTCCTCTACAACCTTCCTGTTCAATTCCTTTTTTTCCACCTCCCGTCAAAGGTGGAACTGAAGGGGGCTGTGGAGGAGATAAGAGAAATATGTTGAGAAAGATGGTTTTAGGCTGAAGGAAATAGGAAGACTTAAGGGAAGATGAAGTCTAAGGAATCAAATTGTAGGAAGTTGCTCATGCTCTGATTATCTGAGATTAGTCCTGATAACAATTCATTACCTCCCCAAATCCTTTCTCCTATACAAAAATACCCTCTGCAACCTATTTTGTGGGAAATTAGCCAGAAAATTGACTTCCGCTAGAAGTCACCACTATAGAGAAGGCCCTCTTCTGAAACACAGATGTATCAAGTAAAAATGCATTTGGTTGCAAGGAACAGAAAATTCCGTTAACTCTTGGTTGACCAAATAAAGAGTTTATTTTTCTCACGTGAGTGAGAAGACTAGGTGACTGCTAGTCTGGGCTCAACTCCTCGGTAATGCTGTAAGAATCCTAAACCCTTTTATGGCTTCTGCTCTGCCATCTTTAGCATGTTGACTTTGGTTTATAGCTGTCTAGCCAACTGGCCTCAGGATGAATGCTGTTATCTCCAACTCTGCTGAGGTTTAGGAGTGAAAGGGAGAGGGAGAGAGACCTCTTTCTGAAGCCTGATCCTTTTTTTTTTCCCTTGAGTCACAGTCTCACTCTGTCACCCAGGCTGGAGTGCAGTGGCATACTCACAGCTACCAGCAGTCTTGACCTGCTAGGCTCAGGCGATCCTTCCGCCTCAACCTTCCAAGTAGCTGGACCGACAGGTGCGTGCCACCACACTCAGCAAATTTTTTGATTTACTGTAGAGACAAGGTCCTGTCAAGTTGCCAAGGCTGGTCTTGAACCTCCAGGCTCAGGCAATCCTCTCGCCTCCACCTCCCTAAGTGCTGGGTGTGAGTCCCCATGCCCAGAGAAGCCTTGTCTTTTAATCCAGAGAAGCAATCCCACTACCCCTATCTCTGGCCAGAACCAGATTACCTGCCCATACTTAGACCAATTCCTGGCTATAGGGAAAGAGAATGCCATGACTGGCTTGGACCCATCAGAATTCAACCTTGGGGCTTGGGGAAGGACTTGCTCTCTTGGACATCAAGGGCTCCTCATTAACTTTTTGAACAGATTCAACTTCTATTAGCAGGAAAGAAGGTACATTGCTGTGAGGAATGACTGTGAGCAGCTGCAGAGGGCCCACTATGACACCCCACTTATCTGTTGCCATCGTCCTGGTCCATGGGAAGACTTGCCTTTACTGAGCTAACATTCTCACCCCAGATTTCCACGCTTATCCTAGGCCCTGCTTTGCTCTCTGGAACCACACGGAAAGGCATATATCCAGGTTGTGTGAGTTCTGAAACTCAGACTGTAATTAGGGAGTGCAGGTTCATTACTTGAAACAACACAAATTTAAAGATTCAAAATTAGGCCAGGCGCAGTGGCTCACACCTGTAATCCCAGCACTTTGGGAGACCGAGGCAAGAGGATTGCCTGAGTCCAGAGGTTCGAGCTGGGCAACTTGGTGAGACCTTGTCTCTAGAATAAACCAAAAAATTAGCCAGGCGTTGGGGTGCACACACGTAGTCCCAACTACTTGGAAGGCTGAGGCGGAATGATCTCGTAAGTCCAGCAGGTGATTGTGCCACTGTACTCCAGCCTGGGCAACAGGGTGAGACCTTGACTCAAAAAAAAAAAAAAAAAATAGGTGCAGGGTCTTGGAAGGGGCCCACAGAAGAGCCCTAACTTACACTTGATTATCTTTCCAGTAAATCTGCCTCTACCCACAAGAAGCAACATAATTTCTCTTTTACCTTGCAACCCTTTAAATAATTGAAGACACTGTCTCAGACCTGCAAAACCTCCCCTTGCCCTGATTTCCAGCCTCTTTTCTTCCTTGGTCAGCCTTCTTTGCACTGATCCACACCGGTGGGGGTCATTTCATTCATGTCAAAGTACCATGAAGACATTGGATTAGAGAAAATTCAGTCCTCCTGGAGACCAAAGGGGTTCTTATTCCAAAAGCCTCCACTGAAAGAAAAAAAAGAGAGAAATTATTTGTCAAACACTGAATCTAGGGGAGTATTATCTACTCAAAAAATGTATACAAATAAAAATCATCAAAAACCAAAACCAATCATAAGAGAGAGAGATTTTTTTTTTTTTTCAGTTGGAGTCTCACTCCGTCACCCAGGCTGGAGTACAGTGGCATGCTCACAGCCACCACAGCCTTGACCTGCTGAACTCAGGTGATCCTTCCAACTCAACCTTCCAAGTAGCTGGGACTACAGGCGTGTACCACCACGTCTGGCTAATTTTTTGATTTATTGTAGAGATGAGATCTCGTAAAGTTTTCCAGGCTGGTCTCAAATTTGTGGGCTCAGGCAGTTCTCTCACCTCGGCCTCCCAAAGTGCTGGGTTATAGGAGAGAGCCACCACACCTGGCCAAAGAGAGAATTTGATTAGCATACTGAAAAGAGGCTAGACTTTGGTTCAGAAGCTAAAAGATCTAAAACAACTTTAAGAGCTGTACAATGAAGATAATACTACCTTCCTTACAGAGTAGTTATGAGCCTTACATAAATAAGTTATCTGAAAATGATTTCAAAAGCATGTAATAATATGTATATATAAGAGAATGCAAGCCGGGTGTGGTGGCTCACGCTTATAATCCCAGCACTTTTGGAGACCAAGGTGGGAGGATTGCTTGAGGCCAGGAGTTCAAGACCAGCCTAGGCAACAGAGCAAGACACCCATCTCTACAACAACAACAAAGCAAATTTTACAGACCAAGGAACAAAAATACCTGGGTGCTACAAACAGAAGATATGCCCCTTTCTGTGTGGCTCTAGAAAGCAAAGTAGGACCTAGGATAGAAGTGGGAATCTAGGGTGAGAATGTTAGTTCAAAAAGGAAAGTCTTTCCTGGGCCAGGCGGGCTATTGTGGAAGGTACCTCCAATACCTGCTCGGTCATGAAAGGGAGCCATGGCCCAAGCTGACTTTCGTGTGATTAGGTAGCTCCCTTTAACCAGCCAAATCTTTTCTGAGTCAGAACCTTACCCTTGAAAGTCCACCTCTCCTTGCAAGTATCCCTAGAAGTATGACCTTAAACTAATTCATATCGATATATTAGCCACAGAGGCGAAGTGCAGGACCTACTGACAGAATGGAGTGAAAGTAAGCAGAGAGGCACTGATGGGTGAGCTGAAGACAAGTCCTTTCTTTCTCCAAAGCCTCGAGGCTTTCTCCTGCTTCTGGCTCTTCAGGGCCAAAGGCCTAAGCAGCCACGTTCGTGAATCCATATTACATGTATCACTTTGGTCAGAATTATCTGGGACAGAGTCCGGCTTATCTGGTGGCCTATACTCTTTGCTTTTTTCTTTTCTTTTCTTTTCTGATGTAGAGACAGGATCTCACTATGTTGGCAGGCTGGTCTCCAGCTCCTGGCCTCAAGCGTTCCTCTCACCTCTGCTTCCCAGAGTGTCGGGATTACAGGCTTGAGCCACCGCTTCTGGCCTGTATACTCTTTATTTATACTTACAGGAAGACAAAATTCAGGAAAGCTTTGATGGCTCCAGGCAAGTTCATAATATTGAGCAATAGCGAGGCAGCCCTGAAAACATTTTGCCATCATGTTTGCCAGTTGGTGAAACCATCAAGGGACTCAGAGACTCAGGGAAGAAAGAGGAAGATCCAGACTCAGTGGAAGTTACTGTGTAAGGGAGTCACCCGGAAGTCTTAGCAAAACGTCCAAGTCCGGGGCGGAGCCTGAGATTCTGCGTTTCAAACAAGCCTGACGTTTGTCAATACTGCTCATTAACGACCTACGACCTACGCGTTGAGTAACTTGTTCTTTACATGACTGTTTCCACACCTGTGGCTATTGCACGACACCAGGGCCTGGAAGGTAAGAAGAAGCCTGAGAGTCGAAAGGTCAGTGGTGATCACCTGCTACTAACTCCCCTGACCAACGCATCGTCTTTCCTGACACCACTTTTCTCATCTATAAATGAGGTCGTTAGAAGAGCACATTCTGAGGTATCGTAAAACCTGTCATTTTAAATCTATTCCTATCCATAAGGTGCTTTTTTTCAATTCTACATTTACCTAATATGTTTTTTTAAAAATCTGGGTTTAGATATATTAGAGTTGTGTTAAAAAATAATCCAAGCGGCCGGGCTCGGTGGCTCAGCCTGTCATTCCGCGCCTTTGGGAGGCTGAGGTGAGTGGATTGCCTGAGCCCGCGGGTTCGAGACCCGCCTGGGCAGCGAGACCGCATCTCTACGATAAATCAAAAAATTAGCCGGGCGTGGTAGCGCGTGCCTGTAATTCCGGCTACTCGGAAGGCGGAGGCGGAAGGATCGCCGGGGCCCAGCAGGTCGAGGCTGCGGTGGCCGGGAGCGGCCACTGCACTCCAGTCTGGGCGACAGAGTGAGACTCCGACTCAAAAAATAAAAATAAAATAATAATAATCCAAGCATCAAGTTTCCTTTAAAGAGATAATTTTCTTTTCACACTTCAAATGCCTAGTTTCCAAAAATTTGACTTAGAAATATGAGGTGTAAGGCTGGGCTCGGTGACTCAGTGTGTAATTCCAGCACTTTGGGAGGCTGAGGCGAATGGATTACCCGAGCCTGTGGGTTCAAGACCAGCCTGGGCAATTTGGCGAGACCTCGTCTCTACAGTAAAATAAAAAATTAGCCAGGCGTGGCAGCGCGTGCCTGTAGTTCCAGCTACTTGGAAGGCTGAGGCGGAAGGATCGCTGGAGCCCGGCAGGTCGAGGCTGCGGTGGCCGGGAGCGGCCACTGCGCTCCAGTCTGGGCGACAGAGTGAGACTCAACTCAAAAAAAAAAAAAAAAGAAAAGAAATATGAGGTGTAGGTTAAAATTATGACAATGATTTTTATTTTTCTCTCTATTGCTTTCTTTCTTTTTTGTTTTGTTTGTTTGTTTGGAGTCAGGGTCTCACTCTGTCATCCAGGCCAAACTGTAGTGGCATAATCAAGGCTGACTTCAGCCTCGACCTGCCTGGACTCAGGTGATCTTCCTGCCTCAGTCTCCCGAGTACCTGGGACTAAAAGTGCACACCACCATGACTGGCTAATTTTGTTTTTGCTTTGTTTTTTTTTTGTTGGTTTTTTTTTTGAGTTGGAGTCTCACTCTGTCGCTCAGACTGGAGTGCAGTGGCCACTTCCGGCCACCGCAGCCTCACCTGCTGGGCTCTAGCGATCCTTCCGCCTCAGCCTTCCGAGTAGCTGGAACTACAGACACGTGCTACCATGCCCGGCTAATTTTTGATTTATTGTAGAGATGAGGTCTCGCCAAGTTGCCCAGGTGGTACTCGAACCCGCGGGCTCAGGCAATCCACTCACCTCAGCCTCCCAAAGGCGTGGGATTACAGGCTGAGCCACCGAGCCCGGCTGCTTTGTTTTTGTATAGACAAGATCTCACTATGTTGCACAGACTGGTCTTGAATTCCTGGGCTCAAGCAATCCTCCCACGTCAGCCTCCCAACCTATTAGGATTACAGGTGTGAGCCACCATGTCATCTGACAATGATTTTTCAAGCATATTTGGTTTGTGCAAAAGTAATTTCAGTTTTTGTATTGTCATTTGCCATTTGATATTGGAATACATTCTTAAATAGATGTGGTCATGTTATACATCATTGTAATGCACATTTCTCCCTTTATTTTTTGCCAATGACTTATTACTTGCTGTTTATTTTATATTTATTTTAGACTATGGGAATGATGTTAGACAAAAAGCAAATTTGAGCAATTTTCTCATTTGCGTTCCAAATGGGTCATAAAGCAGTAGGGACAACTCACAACATCAACAACATATTTGGCCCAGGAGCTGCTAATGACCGTTCAGTGCCGGGGTGGTTCAAGACGTTTGCAAAGGAGACGAGAGCCTTGAAGATGAGGAGCGTAGTGGCCAGCACTCAGAAATCGAGCCTCTTACAACGACTCAAGAAGTTGCCGAAGAACTCAACGTCGACCGTTCTACGATTGCTCAGCATTTGAAGTAAACTGGAAAGGTAAAAAAATCTTGATAAGCGGGTACCTCGTAAGCTGACCAAAAATTTTAAAAATTGTCATTTTAAGGCATCGCCTTCTCTTATTCTATGCAACAATGATCCATTTCTTGATCAGATTGTGACGAGCAACGAAAAGTGGGTTGTATACGATAACTGGTGCTGATGAGCTCATTGGCTGGACCCAGAGGAAGTTCCAAAGCAATTCCAAAAGCCAAACTTGCACCAAAAAAAGGTCATGGTCACTGTTTGGCAGTCCGCTGCTCGTCTGATCCATTACAGCTTTCTGAATACCGGCAAAGCCATTACATCTGAGAAGTATGCTCAGCAAATCAATGAGATGCACTGAAAACTGCAATGCCCTGCAGCCATCATTGGCCAACAGAAAGGGTCTAATTCTTCTCCAAAAAAATGCCCGACCTGACCCTTGCACAACCAATGCTTCAAAAGTTGAACGAATTGGGCTTTGACGTTTTGCCTGCTCCACCATATTCATCCGACCTCTCGCCAATCAACCACCACTTCTTTAAGCTTCTCGACAACTTATTGCCAGGACAATGCTTCCACAAACAGCAGGTTGCAGAAAATGTTTCCAAGAGTTCGTCGAATCCCGAAGCATGGATTTTTATGCTATGGGAATAAACAAATATTGGCAAAAGTGTGTTGATTGTAATGGTTCCTATTATGATTAATAAGGATGTGCGTGATTTAAAATGCATGATCCAAAACCGCAGTTACTTTTGCACCAACCTAATATATGCTGTTTAAAAACAGTTCTTCCTGGCCAGACACAGTAGCTCACACCTATAATAATAGCACTTTGGAAGGCTGAGGCAGGAGGATTGCTTGAGCCCAGAAGTTCGAGACCAGCCTGGGCAACATAGCAAGACCTTGTCATCACAAAAATTTAAAAAAGTAACCAGACATAGTTACATACCTGTAGTCACAACTACTTGGGAGGCTCAGGTGGAAGGGATCTTCTGAGCCCAGGTGGTCGAGGCTGCAGTGAGCCATGATCATGCTACTCCAGTCTGGGTGATAAAGTGAAAGAAAGGGGTGGGGGGAAGTTTCCTCCTCATTTGAAATAGTTTCTCTCAAAGAATATTGAATTTGGCTTTGGGGTCAGATAGACAGATAGGATTCTGATCTCTGCACTCTACATACTAGCTATTTAACTTCCTGAATGATAGATATTTCAACTCTTTGAGTCTCAATTTCCTCATTTATAAAATGGAGATAACAGTTGAAAGGATGAAGGATGTATTGTAAAGGTAGAAGTGTATACAGTTCAGGTATATACAGTACAGTACAGTTCAAGTGTATACAATTCATTCCTAGTGCTGTGAATGCCAGAGGGAGATGAAGCTGGGTTAGGTAGAAACCACTTCACAGGTCCCTGGATTTTCTCACTGATGACAAGTCTTTATTCTCTGATAGTGGATTTGACTCCTGGGAATAGCCAAAAGTCAATCAGAATATAGCTCAGTGAATATGTTGAAAAGCAAGGTATCTAAATACAATATGTTGAAAGTAAGAAGAGTAAGAAGCTTGAAAATTATCTTCTCCATAAAAGGAACAAAGCACTGAAAAATTGTCCAGAATCAACTTTTTTGGAACTCTCTACATTAGCCAAAGACTTACAACAATCTGGCAGATGTTTATTCAATAAAAATGACTGACTCGGCCAGGCTCAGTTGCAGCGCCTGTAATCCCAGCACTTTGGAGGCCAAGGTGAGTGGATTGCCTGAGCCAGCAGGTTCAAGACCATCCCAGGCAACTTGGCGAGATCTCATCTCTACAATAAAGAAAGTAGCCAGGCCTAGTAGCGTGCACCTATAGTTTCGGCTCCTTGGAAGGCATAGGCAGAAAGATCGCCTGAGCCCAGTAGGTTGATGCTGGGGTGGCCATGAGCACTCCAGCCAGGGCGACGGAGTAAGATTCCAACTCAAAAACCAAACCAAACCAAGCAAAAAACAACTCTTGATAAGAACAGTGAGTTTTAATTTACCCTATTCTCATCTCACCCTTCCTAGTTCCACTGCAGCCTTCAAAACAAGCAGTCTGGGCTGGGCTCAGTGGCTCAGCCTGTCATCCCAGCACTTTGGGAGGCCGAGGCGAGTGGATTGCCTGAGCCTGAGGGTTCGAGACCAGCCCGGGCAACTTGTCAAGACCTCATCTCTACAATAAATCAAAAATTAGTTGGGCTACTTGGAAAGCTGAGGTGGAAGGATTGGCTGGAGGCCAGAAGGTTGACCTAGGGTGGCTGTGAGCGTGCCACTACACTCCAGCCTGGGTGACAGAGTGCAACTCCAACTCAAAACAAACAAACAAACAAGCACCCTGGCAGCCGCTGGAGAAGGCAGAAGAATCAGGGTTTCTTCAACGTCCTAGTCCCAGAGAACTGGTGGTTCCCTAGAAGACCTCACTGACAAACTGTCTATTCGACTGGATTCAAAGCTCACTCAGGACAAACAGCCTTCTTTCCAGGGGTTTGCAATGAAGACAGATAGAGGCAATTATTTATTTAATATTGGGAGTGTCTGAGATGATAAACAACAGTTGGGGTATACAATAAGCTAACAAATAAAAGCTCAAAATAAAATTCGGGAGAATGAGATGTCCAGAGGGGTCTTTGTTTGAAAAGCTCTGATATCTTTCTGGAAATATGGAAGGCCAAGAGCATGCAGAGGGCTATGAATGTGCCCAGTGCTACAAAGATATTCAGGAAAGACCTGAGAAAGTAATGAGCGTGAAAGATAAGGCAGAGTTATAAACTACTTGACTGAGCATTGAAAGTGTGTCCCAAAAGGCCTGGCCTAGTGGTTCAGCCTGTAGTCCCAGCATTTCGGGAGGCTGAGGCAAGTGAATTGTCTGAGCCCGTGGGTACGAGACCAGCCCAGGGAACTTGACGAGACCTCATCTCTGCAATAAATTTTTAAAAAACTAGCTGGACTTGGTAGCCCGTGCCTGTAATTCCAGCTACTTGGAAGGCTAAGGAGGAAGGATTGCCATATCCCAACAGGTTGACGCTGAGGTGGCTGTGAGTGTGCCACTGCACTCTGGCCTGGGCGATGAAGTGAGACTCCAACTCAAAAAAAAAGGAAGCGTGTCCCAACAAAAACACAAAGCCTTTTAGCAAAGACTAGGAGACTTGTTGTTTCCAGGCTTTTAAGGAAATTTCCAGGCAGTCATCAGGTGATCTCTAAGCTAACTTAGACTTCCACAGTAGCATACAATAAAACATACAGATTTCATAAAATTAGTTCAGGAAAGTCATAATAAACAGATGACAACAACAATAAATAGCAACAACAAAAAATCCTGGAAAAGGGGAGATTGTGATTGCCAAAGTCATCACATTGTATTATTTTAAATGATCAGTTTTCAAAAAGAAAATATGAGATAAGAAGAAAAATAAGAAACTATGGCCCATCTAAAGGACAATAAACTGCGCCAATGGAAGTCCAAACCTTGGACTTATTGGACAAAGACTTTAAATCAGCTATTTAGGTTCAAAAACTGAAGGAAACTATATCTAAATTACTAAAGAAAAGTATGTGAATGATGTCTTAGCAAATGGAGAACACTGATAAAGAGAAAGAAATTACAAAAAAGAAGTAAATAGTGATTCTGAACATGAAAAGCCACTGAAATGAAAAATTCACTAGAGTAGTTTAATAGCTTTTTGAGCTGGCAGATGTCTGAGCTGGCAGATTTCTGATTTTCTAAAGTGATAACTATATATCTATGTTGACAGGCATACACTATATAAAGACTTAATACAATGAAAACAGCACAAAGGAGGGGTGAGGAGATTAAGCAATACAGAAGCAAAGTTTTTGTACACTATTGAAATTAAGTGGGTATTCATTCACACTAAACTGTTATAAATTAAGCTGCAGGAGAAAAAAAATAGGTGAACTTGAATATAGGTCAATTGGAATTAAAAGGAGCAAGAATGAAGAACAATGTGTACAGGCTCAGAGATCTGTGGGACACTGTTATGAGTTTAATTGTGTTCCCCGAAAGATATGTTGAAGCCGGGCTCGGTGGCTCAGCCTGTAATCCCAGCACTTTGGGAGGCTGAGGTGAGCGGATTGCCTGAGCCCATGGGTTCAAGACCCGCCGGGGCAATTGGCTAGACCTCATCTCTACAATAAATCAAAAAATTAGCCAGGCGTGGTAAGTTTGTGATACTTTATTACAGCAATCTTAGAAAACAAGTAGTTCCAAGTAGTTCCAAGTAGTTCCAGCTACTTGGAAGGCTGAGGCAGAAGGATTGCTGGAGCCCCGCTCCCGGCCACTGCACTCCAGTCTGGGTGACAGAGTGAGACTCCAACTCAAGAAAAAAAAAGGAAAAAAAGAAAAAAAAAAGACATGTTGAAGTCTTAACCTCCACTATCTGTCAATGTGACCTTATTTGGAAAGAGTTTGTGCAGATGTAATCAAGTTAAAGTCTAAAGACTTGAGGTCATTATAGTAGACCTTCATTCAAAATAACTGTTGTTCTTATAGAAAGAGAACTTTGGACAAAGTGACAAACATCCTCTGAGAACAAGACAATGTAGATAGAAACAAGGAGAGGACAGCAATATGAAGTCAGAGGTAGAGATTATGCATCTAGAAGACAGAAACGCCCAGGATTCCCACTGAACACCAAAAGCTAAGAAGAGTCAAGAAGCTCTTCCCACACCTTGATTTAGGACTTCTAGACTCTAGAAATGTGAAAGAATACATTGGTATTGTTTTAAGCAGTTTGTGTTACTTTATTACAGCAATCTTAGAAAACAAATACAGACACCATCAAGCATAACAACATATGTACAATATGAGTCTCAAAAAGAGAGAGGAGAAAGAAGGGAACAGAAAGAATATTTGAAAAAATAATGACTGACACCCCTCCGTTAGATGAAAACATTAGTATACATATTCAAGAAACTCAGTGAACTCCAAGGATAAATTCAAAGACATTCACATCTGTGTATGTCATAATCAAACTATCAAAAGACAAAGAGAGCATCTTAAAAGTAGCAAGAGGCATGACTCATCACATGCAAGACATCCTCAATAAGATAAATGGCTGATTTTTCATCAGAAACGATGGAGACCAGAAGGCAGTGGGATGATATAGTTAAAGTACTGAAATAAACCATCAGCCAAGAATTTTCTATCCAGTAAAAAAGTGAAATTAATCACTTTCTTGGTTAAAAAAATAACAAAAGAGAATTTCTCACTAGAGGTCCTGTCTCACAAAAATTATCGAAGGGAATTCTCTAGGCTGAAATAAAAGAACACTATACAGCAACTGACATCTACAAGAAGAAATGAAGAGCCCCAGCAAAAGTAACTACATAGATTACAGTAAAAGATGGCATAAACTCATTTTTTATCACACTTGGTCTCCTATCTGAGTTAAAAGACAATTGAATAAAGTGATAACTATAAATCTGTGCTGATAGGTATACACTATAGATTTAATACAATGACAACAGCACAAAGGCGCGGTGAGGGAATAAAGCAATACAGAAGTAAAGTTTTTGTATATTATTGAAATTAAGTTGGTATTCATTCACACTAAATTGTTATAAATTAAGCTACCAATTGGAATCCTCAGGGAAACCACAAAGAAAACAACTAAAATGTATATAGTAAAAAAAAAGTAATTAAAACGGTATATGAGAAAATATCCAACACAAAATAAGGTAATAATGGAGGAAGAGGTAAACAAAATAGGCACAAAACATATAGAAAAAGAAATATGTAGCAAAATGACAAGCAATCATATTGTATCAGCAATTACATTAAATGTCACATTCATTTAAAACATTTAGTTTAAAATGTCTAATTTTTAAAAAATGTTCAAGTAAAAGAAGAGACTTGGTCAGGCATAATGTCTCTTACCTATAATCCCAGCACTTTGGGAGGCCAAGGCAGGAAGATGGCTTGAGGCCAGAAGTTGGAGACCAGGCAACATAGTGAAACCTCATCTCGACAAAAAAACACCAAAATTAACCAGGCATGGTGGTGCATGCCTGTAGTCCCAGCTACTCAGGAGGCTGAGGCAGGAATATCACTTGAGCTCAGGAATTCAAGGCTGCAGTGAGCCGTGATAACCCTGTGAGAGAGAGAGAGAGAAAAGAAGAAGAAGAAGAAGAAGGAAGAGGAAGAGGAAGAGGAAGAGGAAGAGGAAGGAAGGAGAGGAGAGGAGAGAAGGGGGGAGAGGAGGTAGAGGACAGGAGGGGTGAAACTGACTTCTGGAAAGGATGAAACCAACATATGTTTCTTATATGAAATCAAGGCAAGTTCTGAAGATGACTACCAATAGAAATTTTGATCACATTGAGATAGCGCCCAGCATCTACACCTGATTATTTAGAAGGAGAGTGATCATTCAGTGTGAAAAATAGTAGCATGTTAATGACAAATGAATCCTAATTCAGGTAAGTTTTGATGACAGAAATTTCACATGTATACTTTACTGTAAAGTGTTACCAAGTAAGAAGTCTTTCATCTGCTTCTGAGGCGGTAACCCAGACACAAACTTATCTAAGATGAAGGTAACAATACATATCAGAAAATCTAATTTATGCTGCTTTCCAAAATTGTGTGAACAACACGAATTTATCTACTCCTTGAGTTCGTTTTCAGGTTGAATGATTTCAGATCCTCTTTGTGGTGGCATGTGAGAGATCCAAGTCTATTGTACATAAGAACATTACCACACAAGGCAAGTTAATGAATTTTGGAAATACTGGTTTTAGGCTTTTCTATTTTGCTGAATTCTATCTTTCATTTCCTAGTGAAGCCTCAAGTTTGTCATACCCAATCTTCTGGGTCAGCACATCCTTGTCAGAGATAAGCTAGATCTGTAAGACGTTAAATATTTATTTGATCCAATGGCATTTTGGTATTAGAATACAATATGAAAATTTCCATTTTGATATGGCAAAATGTCAGCAATTTCATGTGTAGTTCAACCTGATACTTAGTATTTTCACTTAGTAAAGTTTATTAACTTAGTATGACAACTTAAACTCCTGTTTTCTTTTTTAAAAAAGTCTTTTTAGAGACGGTTCCTCTCTGTCATCCACGTTGAAGCACTGGCACATTCACACCTCACCACAGCCTAAAACTCCGGGGCTCAAGTGATCTTCCAGCCTCAGCCTTCCAAGTAGCTGGGGCTACAGGTGCACACTTCCACGGCCAGCTAATTTTTGTATTTTTTGTAGAGATGGTGTGTTGTTGCTTTGTTGCCCAGGGCTGGTCTCAAACTCCTGGCCTCCAGTTATCCTCCAGCATCAGCCTCCCAAAGTGTTGGGATTACAGGCATGGGTCACCATACCTGGTCAAACCTTTTTCTTTTTTTGAGTTGGAGTCTCACTCTGTCACCCAGACTGGAGTGCAGTGGCTGCTCCCAGCCACCGCAACCTCGACCTGCTGGGCTCCAGCGATCCTTCCGCCTCAGCCTTTCAAGTAGCCAGAATTACAGGCATGTGCTACCCCCCTGGCTGATTTTTTGATTTATTGTAGAGATGAGGTCTCGCCAAGTTGCCCAGGCAGGTCTCGAACCCTCGGGGCTCAGGCGATCCACTCACCTCAGCCTCCCAAAGCACTGGGATTACAGGCTGAGCCACCAGCCCAGCTCAAACCTTTTTCTCAATGAATCCTTATGGCTTCCACTAAGTGAAAAACATTTTTAAGAAAAGAAAAGGAAAGGAAAGGAAACGACTGTTAGTATAGATTTTAATGTTCCACTCAACATCAAGGTTTGCTTTGTCTCACAATATGTCTTAGTAAAGGAAACACAGGCAAAGGATTTTCTAGGTTTGGGATAAGCTATTTACACTCATGACAAAGTCTTCTAGCTTCAACCACTTTTCATTTTTTAGCCTATTATTATTATTATTATTTGAGTCGAGATCTCAGTCTGTTGCCCAGGCTGGAGTGCAGGGGCATGCTCACAGCCACTGCAGCCTTGACCTGCTGGGCTCAGGCAATCCTTTTGCCTCAGCCTTCCAAGTAGTTGGAACTACAGGTACATGCCACCATGCCTGGCTAATTTTTGGATTTATTGAAGAAACGAGTTCTTGCCAAGTTGCCCAGACCGTTCACAAACCCCTGGGCTCAGGCAATTCTTTCGCCTCCACCTCCCAAAGTGTTGGGATTATAGGCGTGAGCCACTGTGGCTGGCTAGGAAATTTCAATAGTGTGAAGTCATTAATAAAATGAAAGGAAAATTCACACGATTATTATAATACATGCCCCAAAGACATGTTATTAAACTCAGTAGCTGTTTGTGATAAAAACATGAACTATGATGTAAAGAAAATTATTTTAAATGGTGAATAATCTGTACCAGAAAATTAACAGCAAACATCAAACTAAAATGTGAAACATCATTAAAGCGGCTCCAAGACACAAATGTTTCTTACTATCATTATTATTTAATTGATTGATGGTTGGTCCAGGCAGTCAAAAAAAGAATAATGGAAGCAATCACTATGGCAAAGGAGGAGACCAAGTTATTGTTTATATTTACATATGCTATGAGGTCAAAAGGAGTAAGTAAAAACCTATTTAAGTTAATAAGCTATTGCTCACTTCAAGAAACTATTTTAAAAAATCAAGATATCTTTATTATGAGCGAAATAATCTACTGAGAAATGTCAATTTAACATTCCATTTATTTTTTTATTTTGAGTTGGGATCTCACTCTGCTACCCAGCCTAGAGTGCAGTGGCACAATCATGGCTCACTGCAGCCTCAACCTCCTGGGCTCAGGCAATCCTTTTTCCTCAGTCTCCCAAGTAGCTGGAACTACGGGCGTACACCACCACGCCTGACTAATTTTTTTTTTAAATTTTCTTGTGGCAGTGAGACCTCACTACGTTGCCCAGGCTGGTCTTAAACCCGTGGGCTCAAGTAATTCTCCCACCTCAACCTCCCAAAGTACTGGGGTTACAGCCATGAGCCACTATATCCAGCCTAAAATTCCATTTATAATATCAACCACAACCTTCAGTATTTAGGGGGAAAAAAAAACACCTTAATATTGAAAACCTAAGTGTAGAAAATTCCTAAAGGATATTTTTAAAAAGTGAATATTTGTTTGGATGTCATATGTTCTTGTAGGAGAATGTTCATTTTGTGTCAATGTTTTTTTAAACCTATAGGTTTAATATTATTTCAATAAGTACATCTCAAAAGTATTTTTATTATTGGGGATGTGTGACAAATTCATACTAAATTTTTATGGAAGAATGGTCATAGCTAAGAAAACAAGACTTACTTCTCTATCAATGTTTACTTTATTTGCTGGACGCATTGGCTCGTGCCTGTAAATCTCAGCTACACAGGAGGTCTAAAGTGGGAGAATTGCTTAAATCCAGGAGTTTGAGGCTGCAGTGAACGATGATCATGCTACCGCATGCCAGCGTGGGTGACAGAGTGAGGCCCTATCTCTAAAAAAGAAAATAAAAAAACATAGGCTTTTTGTAAAGCTACAAGAATGAATATAAAGATGAAAGAACAATTTGGGGAAAACCTATATACAGTGGAATTTATTATGTGATAAAAGTGGCTTTCATAATTATTGGAACAAGGATGAAATACTCAGCACACCAGAGTGTTGACCTCGGACTCATAGATGGGCATTCAAAGTTTCACAAAACCCCTGATGTTTTATGCACAATTTTGTATTAATGATGTACATTTGTATTGGGAGAGTGTCTACCATGTGCCTTACATTTTTGAAAATGGTCTTAGAATCAGCCTGTCAATTTGGGGGGGGAAAACTTGAATTTTGATTGAGATACTTTGAATCTATATATCAATTTGGAGACAACACTATCAAGTTTTCCAGGCCATTAATTTGTGTCTTTTAAAATTTCTCTCAATAATGTTGATAGTTTTGTGTGCGGACTTTGCATTTGACAAAATAGTCATTTATGGTGAAAACTTTCAGAATACTAACATTAGAAGGATGTTCCCTGAACGTGGTAGAAGGAATCTAAAAAATGCCTACAGCTAACATCATGTTTAATGGTAAAAGAGTAAAAGGTTTACCTTGAAGATGTAGAACAAAGTAGAGATGTCCACTCTTACCACTTCTACTCAACATTGTCCTGGAGGTCCTAGCAATAAAATACATAAACAGAAACAAAGGGGATGCAGATTCAAAAGGAAAAAGCTAAACTGTCTCTATACGAAGACATAATTTTATATAGAGAAAATCCTAAAGACATTACAAGAAGGCTATTAGAACTTCAGCAAACGTTCGTAATCCCAGCACTTTGGGAGGCAGAGGCAAGAGGATTACCCAAGCCCACAGGGTTGAGACCAGCCTGGGCAGCATGGTGAGACCTCGTCTCTACAATAAATCAACAAATTAGCTGGGCATGGTGGTGCATGCCTGCAATTCCAGCTACTTGAAAGGCTGAGGCAGGAGAATTACCTGAGCCAGTAGGTCAAGGCTGCAGGGGCCATGAGGCTGCACTTCAGCCTGGGCAATAGAGTGAGATTTGGACTAAAAAAAAAAGAACTTTGGCAAAGATTGCAGGGCACAAGATTAATGAACAAATAAATTGTATTTCTTTCTATGTGCTAGACACAAACCATTTGAATTGATCTTTTAAAATGCCATTTATAGAAAATATGAAACACAGGATAAATTTAACAAAATATGTGCAAACTTTTTGAGGGATAATTTGCTTCTAATAAGTGGTACCCATTTAAAATGTATAATTCAGTTACTTTTGATACTTTCACATCATGCTCAAAACCACCATGATCAAAACACTCCCCTCCCTTTGCCACCAGTTCCAGTAACCTCTGATCTGCTTTTTTAGACCATTTACATTTAATGTGATTATCACTATAATTGGGTTTAACTATGACATGTTGCTGTTTGTTTTATCTGCTCTTGCTTCCTTCTTTTCTATTTCCCTGATTAATTTTGGACTTCTTGAATATTGCTTAGTATCTCACTTTGCCTCCTGACTTTTTAACAAAACCACCAAATATTTAAGAGGTTACTATGTGTCAAGCTCTGTCCGAGGCACTGGAGATACAGCAATGAGCAATACAACGTCCCCACTCTTCCAAAGCTGATATTCTGGTGAGGACATTAGACCACAAACCAAAATAAATAAATAAAATATGTAGTATGTCAGATATACAAATAAAACAGGAGAACAGGATGGGGAGTGCCAGAACTGTGGGGAATGCCTGTCATTTTTTAAAAAACGAATACGCTTTATTTTTTGAGCAATTTGAGGTTTACGGAAAAATTTGAGACAAAGTAGAGAGAATTTCCATGTAACCCCTGCCCCAGTTGTCTGTATCAGCTCCTTGCATTACTGTTGTATGTTTCTTCCAATTAATGAGCCAGGATTGATACATTATTTAAGGCCATGGCTTACATTAGGTTTCACTTTTGGTTGTTCGTTCTGTGCACTTTGACAAATGGATGATGGCACTGATCCACCATTACACCATAGTCCAGAATTGGTTCACCATGCTAAAAATCCTCTGTGCTCGGCTAATTTCTCTCTCCCTTCCTCTTCACAAGTCACTGAACTTTTCACCACCTCCTTAGTTGTGCCCTTTCTAGGATAAAAGATAGCTGGGATCGTACAGCATGCAGCCTTTGCAAATTCTCTTTCTTTACTTGTCAATTTGCACTTAAGTTTACTCCATGTCTTTTGGTGACTCAGCAGCTCATTTCCTTCTATTGCTAAATAATATTCCATTGTATGGATGGACCACAATCCGTGCATTCGCATATTAAGAGAAACCTTGGCTGCTTCCAAGTTTTGGCAGTTGTGAGTTTAAGTGCAAGTTTTCGTGTGGACATACAATTTCATCTCCTCAGGGTAAATACCAAGGAACACAACTACTGGACTGTGTGGCAAGAGTATGTTTAATTTTGTAAGAAAATGCCAAAATAAACCGGGCATGGTGGCTCACGCCTGTAATTCAAGCACTTTGGGAGGCAGAGGAAAGAGGATTGCCTGAATCCAGGGGTTTGAGACCAACCTTTGGAACTTGGTGAGACCTAATAAATCAAAAATATTAGCTGGGTATGGTGGTGCATGCCTGTGGTCCCGGCTACTTGGAAGGCTCGCCTGAGCCCAGCAGGTTGAAGCTGTGTTGGCTGTGAGCGTGCCACTGCGCTTCAGCCTGGGCAACAGAGTGAGACTCCTATGCAAACAAAAGAAAATGAAACAGCCAAAATATTTTCCGAAGTGACTGTATCCTTTTGCATTGCCACCATCAATGAAGAAGAGTTCCTGTTGCTCGCATCCTCACCGGCATTTGAGTTGTCAGCACTTTGGGTTTTACTAATAGGTGTACATTAGTATCTCATTTTTGTTATAATTTGAAATTCCCTAGTGACATATGAGATTGGACACGCTTTCATATGCTTACTTGCCACATATTATTTGGACGCCCGTTTAGATATTTTGTCCAATTTTAATTGGGTTGCTTCTTTTCTGATTGTTGACGTTTAAGATTTCTTTGTACACATTGGACATGTATTTTATCCCAGTTTGTGTTTTGTCTTTTCATTTTCTTAACGTGTCTTTTGCAGTGTGTAAGTTTTTAATTTTTTTTTTTTTGAGTCAGAGTCTCACTCTGTCGCCCAGACTGGAGCGCAGCGGCCGCTCCCGGCCCCCGCGGCCTCGACCGCTGGGCTCCGGCGATCCTTCCGCCTCAGCCTTCCGAGCAGCCGGAATTACAGGCGCGCGCCACCACGCCCGGTTGATTTTTTGACTTATTGTAGAGATGAGGTCTCGCTGCCCAGGCGGGTCTCGAACCCGCGGGCTCAGGCAATCCACTCACCTCAGCCTCCCAAAGGCGCGGGATGACAGGCTGAGCCACCGAGCCCTGCTAAGTTTTTAATTTTAGTGAAGTCCAATTGTAAGTTTTTTCTTTTATGGCTCATGCTTCTGGAGTTGTAGCTTAAAAGTGATTACCAAACACACTTCCAGCAGCTTTAAAAATATTTCACATATAATTCAAATCATGAAGTATTCTTTCTATGTCTAGGCTACTTCAATTAACCCAATATGCTCCAGGCTCATCCACGTTGTTGCAAATCGTGTGTGTGTGTGTGTGTGTGTGTGTGTGTGTGTGTGTGTGTGCGTGCGTGCGTGTGTGTGTGTACCACAATTTTTAAATTCACTCATGTGTCAACAGACATTTAGGTTGTTTGCATATTGTGGCTTTGTGAGTAATGCTGCCATGGACATGGGAGTGCAATCTCCTTATGAGGTACTCAGAAGAGGGAAGATATTCAGAAGAGGGATTGCTGGTTCACATGGTAGCTCTACCTTTAATTTTCTGAAGAAAACGCATGCTGTTTTTCATAGTGACTGTACAATTTACACTCCCACCAACGGTGCACAAGGGCTCCCTTTTCTCCACACCCTCACCAACACTTATCTTTTGCTTTTTTAATAATGATCATCTTAATGGTTGTGAGGTGAAATCTCATGGTGGTTTTGATTTGTGTCTCCCTGATAAGTGATATTGAGCACCTCTGCACACACCTGTTGGCTATTTTTATATCTTTAGGGAAATGTCTATGCAGGTCCAGTGTGCTTTTTTTTTTTTTTTTTTTTCCAGTTGGAGTCTCACTCTGTTGCCCAGGCTGGAGTGCAGTGGCATACTCACCGCCACCCCAGCTTCCACCTGCTGGGCTCCAGTGATCCTTCTGCCTCAGCCTTCCAAGTAGCTGGAGCTACAGGCACGAGCTAACATGCCTGGCTAATTTTTGATTTATTGTAGAGATGTGGTCTCGCCAAGTTGCCCGGGCGGGTCTCGAACCTGCAGGCTCAGGCAATCCACTCGCATTGACCTCCCAAGGTGCTGGGATGACAGGCTGAGCTACTGAGCCCGGCCCTTTGTCCATTTTTAATTGGGTTATTTATTTATTTGCTATTGAGTTGTGTGATTTCCTATTTTGGATATTAACCCCTTATCAGATATATGGTTTGCAAATATTCTCTCCTAATCGTAGGCTGCCTTTTTAATTTTTTAGTTTTATCCTTTGCTGTGCAGAAGCTTTTTAATGTGATGTAGTCCTATTTGTTTATTTTTGGTTTTGTTGCCTGAGCTTTTGGTGTAATATCCAAAACATCGTTGTCAAGGCTAATGTCAGAGAGAAAGAGCTTTTCCCTTATATTTTCATCTGGGATTTTTACAGTTTCATGAATGTTTAAGGCTTTATTCCATTCTGAGTTGACTTTTGTGTATGGTGGAAGATAAGAAATTTCTTTTTTTCCCATTTCCCAGCATCATTTGTTGAAAAGACGGGGCAATAATGAACATAAGTGCATGTGTGTACACGTTTTTGCGTGGACGTAGTTTTCAACTCCTTCCCCATTGACAGTTTTTAGCGCCTCTGTCAAAAGCCATCTGGTCATACATGCAAGGTTTTATTTCTGGACTCTGTTCTGCTCCGTTGGTCTATGTGTCTGTCTTTATGCCAGTACCATTATGTTTTGATTATTACAGCTTTGCAATTTAAGTTGAAATCAAGAAGAGGGATGCCTCCAAATTTCTTCTTTCTTTGGGATCTTTCAGGGTTCCATACAAATTTTAGAATTTTTTTCTATTTCCGTGAAAAATGCAGTTGGAATTTTAATAGGAATTGTGCCGAATTTATATATTGGGTAGTATACAGACATTTTAGCAATATTGATTCTTCCAACCCATGAACATGGGCTATCTTTCCATTTATTTGTGTTTTGTGTAATATCTTTATTAATGTTTTATAGTTGTATGTTCATCAGACATATTAGCCTGTATTTTTCTTTTCTTGTGTTGTCCTTGTCTGGATTTGGTATTAGGGTGATCCTGGTCTCATAAAATTAGTTTTGAAGTATTCTCTCGACTTCTATTTTTGTGAGTGTAAGAAGCATTGGTGCAAATTATTCTTTGACTGTTTGGTAGAATTCAGTCATGAGAGCATCTGGTCCTGGGCTTTTCTTTGTTGGTAGCTTCCCCCCCACCTTTTTTTTTTGAGTGGGCATCTCACTCTGTTGCCCAAGTTGGAGTACAGTGGCACAATTACAGCTCACCACAGCCTTGTACACCTGGCTCAAGCAATCCCCCTGCCTCGGCCTCCCAAGTAGCTGAGACTACAGACACAAGCCAATAAACATAGCTCCCTATTCTGCCTTTACTCAGCCCTGGCAACCACCATTTTGCTCTTTCTGTGAATTTGACTACTCCAAGTACCTCGTAAGTGGAATCAGGCAACACTTCTCTTGTTGCGCCTGTCTTTTTTCACTTAGCATAATGTCCTCAAGGTTCACCCATGTTGTAGCATGTCAGAATTTTCTTCATTTTTAGGGTGAATTAATATTCCGTTGTCTGTACGTCTTACATTTTGTTTATACCTTCATCCGTTGATGAACACTTGTTTACTTCCATCATTTGGCTACTGTGAATAATGTTGCTATCAACACAGGGATATAAATATCTCTTCATCTTCCTCTCAATTCTTTTGGGTATATATATATATATATATATATATATATATATATATATATATAGAAGTGAAGTTACTAGATCATATACATTTTTAATTTTTTGAGGAACTATCGTATTGTTTTCCATGGCTGCGTCACTTTACAGTCCCACCAATTTTTCACAAGAGTTCCAGTTTCTCCATATCCTCATCAACATATTTCTGTTTGTTTTGATAACAGCCATCCTAACGGGTTTGAAGTGATCTCTCACTGTGGTTTTGATTTGTATTTTCCTAATGATTAGTGCTGCTGAAAATCTCTTCATGTTCTTATCGTCCCTTCCCCCTTTATATTATTGTCACAGACTATATCTTTATATATCGTATGCCCATTAGCATAGCTTCATAATTATTATTTTATGCTTTTGCCTGCTGTATCTTCTAGGAAAAAAGAAATGTTACAAACCACTACCAAAACACAGTAATACTGGCTTTGTCATTTATCTACCTAGTCTTCTTTACCAGTGTTCTTTACTTTTTCTTCTGGTTTCAAGTTTCTGCCTCATGTCCTTTCATTTCTATCTCCTTTTAGTATTTCTTTTAGGGCAGGTCTACTGGTAATAAACTCTCTCAGCTTTTCTTTATCTGTAAATGTCGTCATTTCTCCTTTATTATTGAAGTCTACTTTTGGAAGACCCAATTCTCAGTTCATTCCCTCCCTCAAAACTTTCCATATGGCATCTCATTACCTCATGGTCTCCATTGTTTCCAGTGGAAATCTGTTGTTAATCTTATTGTAGATTGGTTCGACCTGATGATTCCCCACCTTTGTGTTGCTTTCAAAATTCTTTGTCTTTGGCCTCAGAAAATGATTGTATTGTATCTAGCTGTGTGTCTAAGAGAGTTTATCCTGCTTTGAGTTCATTGCACTCTTGGGCATGTATGGACCTACCTTTCCCCTAATTTGGGAAGTTTTCAGCCAGTATTTTTTTTTTCAAATGTATTTTCTGCCTCCTTTCTCTCTCATCGAGTACCCTTGTAATGCTTATTGAAGTATGTTTGATGGTGGCCCACAGATTCCTTAGATTCTGTTAATTTTTGCTCATTCTCTTTTCTTCTCCTCCTTAGACCGAGTAATTTTTTTTGAGTTACTCAAGAATTTTGTTTACTTGTTCTTCACACACACTCACTTCAAATAACAGTTACTTATACCTTAAGTGGATTTGAGTAGCGTATTTTGTTATCTGTGTCACCAGATCAAAGACTTAAGTTCCTGCTTTCAATAGAACTGAGCCTAGGGAATCTGTCGAGCTCTACCCCTAGGCTTCCCCATCAAGCCTCTTTCCCATTCAATTCAGTGGTGCTCAGACGGAGTACTTTCAATGGGCTTATTTCACCGACCCTTTCTTCCGCCCACTCAAATCTGCTATTGAACCCATAAAGTGAATTTTTGGTTTGGGTTATTGTATTTTTCAATTGCAGAATTTGTTTTCTTTTATCCTCATTTTGTTAATATGCTGTTTGAGTACACACACACACACACACACACACACACACACACACACACACACACACACACAAAATGTTTGGAAATGAACATTTTGTTATGTTGCAGTAACCCTGAAGATCTAATTTTCTCACTCCTCAGGGATTTCTAAACCTAGCTTGTTGAGGATTGAAACTGTTTGAGATTTCCAAAAATATTTTTGCAAGGTGTGTATTCTCTTTTTAATATGTGGCCACCTAAGTTTATTATGTCTGTGGTCAATGACTTAACAAGTTTCCTTAAATGTCTGACTCCCAAGAGAGGGGGGAAAACCTCAAGTACCATTTCTTGATCCCCTGGAAGCAGCTACAGCTCAGGTGGGTTGAAACAATAAATACCAGCCTGTCCTGTCCTCTTAGTGACTAAAATCGGCAATTACCAATAAGAAGCCACAACCACACTATTTGACGAAAATCCTTACTACACACCCTGGCTCCGCAAGCCACAACAGAAACACTGGCAGCTGTCCCCACTGCTGCTTGCTGTGGTGATGGGAGATGGTAGCCAGCAAGCAAAGACCTGAAATTTACCAACATATACTAGCCTTTGAGGAGCTTTTTATTACTTCATCAAGCTTTCCTCTGGATGCTCCAAGTGTTCTAGGAAGAACTCAAGAGTTTCAGAAGAGTTATTGCCAGACATTTTCTGCAAGCTAAATAGTTGTTTGATGTAAGTGTGGATTCCTGGAGTTTCCCAATCTGTCATCTTCCATGACATCACTCCCGTAAGACTTAATTTGGTTCTTTCTTAAAAGCACCAAATTCTCTCTTTTCATGTTTCCCTCTACATCCATGGGCAAATAAATCTACTTAACATGTGCCTTGTCTTTTTTCTGTTAATTCATCTTTGTCATTTCTGAGCTTGTTTCCATGAAATGATTTCTCTTCTGATCATGGGTCATATTTTCTTGCTTCTTTCTATATACAGAAATTCTTGTTTGGCTCCTGGGTATGATGAATAATATTTTGTTGAGTGGTACTTTTTTTTGAGATGGAATCTCACTGTGGTACCCTGGCTGGAGTGCAGTGTCAAAATCACCGCTCACCACAGCCTCAATCTCCTGGGCTCAGGCAATCCTTCTGCCTCAGAATCCTCAGTAGCTGGGACCACAGGTGTAGTCCACGTCAGGCTGATTTTTTAAATTTTTTGAGAGATGAGGTCTCGCTATGTTGCCCAGGCTTGTCTCAAACTCTTGGGCTAGAGCAATCTTCCTTCCTTGGTGAAGGTAGCAATGTTATGGGAAGGGGAAAGAGGGAAATTTGTAGAGTAACATTCTTTAGCAAGCATTTGTATAGGTGTTTGAATTATGCAGATATAAACGTTCGTTAAGGCTTACTGAATGGTAGACAACATCTGCTTATTTTACTGAGGAAAATCTTATGTCAAAAAAGACATGATTATTGGAGTACTAGTTTATTATACGCAGGCTGAAGTGTTTCAGGGTGAAGTGTTCTGATGTATGCAACTTACTTTAAAAAGCATTAAAGAAAATCATGGGTTGATGAGTAGTGAGAGGCTTAGGTAGATGGGACAGATATGCGACAAATCAAATATAACAGGGCGTTAATGGTAGAATCTAGTGAATGCATATACATACAAATGTTCACTGCTTAATGCTTTCATTTTCCTCTGAACATTTTCATAACACAATGTGAACACTTTATTTACTGTTGACCTATATGTACAAGCAAAAACTAAAAGGAATATGTAAATGATGCTAATTGTGTATCAATTTTAATAGTAAAAACGTAAAAACCGTCTACATATTTTAAAAAAGAGAAATTGCTACATAAACTATAGTACAGGTCCATATACCTGATGGCATCAGAACTAGTACTTAGTTAAATGAAAAACTATTTAAAGGAGAACCCCCCCAAAATTGGTTTTAGCTTTAAAAATATTTGTTCATCTGTGATTCTTTTTATGTGGGGTCAAGCCTTTTTTCAGTATCTTGCAGTCCCATTACAATCCCTTAGTCTTCTTGCAAAAAACCAAAAAGCAAGTTCATCTTTTTTTTGAGTTGGGGTCTCACTTTGTCTCCCAGGTTGGAGTGCAGTGGTATAACCATGGTTCACCATAGCTTTGACCTCCTGGGCTCAGGCAATCCTTTTGCTTCAGCCTCCCGAGCAGCTGGGACTATAGGCATGTGCCACTATGCCAAGCTATTTTTTTTTATTTGTAGAGACAATGTCTCATTATGTTGCCCAGCTGGTCTTGAACTCCTGGGCTCAAGCAATCCTCTCACCTCATCCTCCCAAAGTGCTAGGATTACAGGAGTGAGCCATCACACTCAGCTCATTATCTAACTCTTGTTAGTCTCTCATAGTTGTCTTGCTTATACCTATTTTATTAACCGTTGCAATTTTAATGACTCATCTTCATAAGGTTTTTGCAAAAACCCAGCCTTCTTTTCACTTTCATTTTATTGGCTTACGTGATATGTATTGAATTAAATGACAAATAAATTCCACTATGGGTGTTAGACATAAGCAACTGATTTTAGTATTCGTACAGCTTAACTGGTGGAACTGGAAGAGCTCTGCATAACTGAGAGCAGTCAACAAGGCAGATCAAGAGTAGAAAGCAGAGTGGAAGTCTTCCGCTGTCTTCTGAGTAGCTTATTTGGGTGGTAGTTAAGGAAGCTTTGGTCACAGAACGTTGCTAGGAACTAGAGTAAAGTCTTTGCAGGTACACCCTAAACTCAAATGCCATTAAGAACATTGATACATTCGTTTATGCAGGTATTAAAAATGCCCTCATACCCCTCCCTCCAGTTCCCCCAAAAGAATAAAATCAAAGACAAAGGACACATTAAAATTTTTGCAACACATGATTGTCAAATGACGAGTGTCTTTAATTTCTAACGTCTCAGAAAATTAAAATGTTAAACCTGATAAAAAAAGATTAAAAAATATGAGATTTGGAAATAGAAACGATCAATAAAGATATAAAGTCACTTAACCTCTTTACAGAAGAAATGAATGTCAAAATATTTTATCTGTGAGATGAGCAATAAGTTAAGTCTGATAAAAGTCTGGCAAGAATGCAGGGACATTCTCACATGCTCTGGACAATGCTGATGAATATCCAAAAATGCAAGTGCCCTATGACCTAGCACCTCTACAGCTAGAAAACTACCCTATGCATATTTGCAACTATTAACAAAAATATCTGTATAAGGATATTCATGGGAGCACTGTTTGTACAGTATACACTGGAAACACTCTGTCCATCCGTAAATTAAATTATGCTCTATCCATACAGTGAGTACTAGGTAGTGATGGGAAAGGATGAGATAAACTTGAATGTCGATATGAAAATGTTCTAAGATGAAAAAGCAAGCTGCAGAATACACTGTGCAATCCTGTTGGTATTAACAAAATGTACACGTATACACAGATGCATGTACACATTTTTTCCGCAGAAGAAAATACACGAAATTGGATGAGGCTGCTATCGGTTTCATAAGGAGCGGGAAGAGTGAAGAGGCTGCCACAACTCAATTTAGAACTTCACGTGTTGTTTACTGCAGCACTATTTACAATAGCAAAAACATGGAATCAGTCGTGCTTCCCATCAGAACTGGAATGGATAAAAAAAGATGTGGTACATATACATGGTGGAATATTATACCGCCATAAAGAAAATTATGGAATTTGCAGCAATTTGGATGGATTTAGTCTTTAATACTCAGTGATTTATCACAGAAACAAATAACTGAGTACCACACATTCCCACTCATTAGTGGACCCTGAACATTTACCACAGTACTGGAAGAAAGGCATTGGCAGTAGCTGGAAACTGCCCCCCCCGGGGAATCCTTATATTAATAAGGGTACCTGATCTCAAACCAGGCGAAGTAAGGACCAAAGGTAGGCTCAAACTTTATCTGTACGATGGCCACTTGTATACCTGATCCTGAATTGTACCCCATATCTTTAAAGTAAAATAAGAATTAAAAAACATTTTAAAAGGAATGTCGTGTGAATTTTTATCATGTACATGAGGCATGGCATAATCACAAATCTTTACCTTTGCTTTTCTGCTCAGCTGATTGCTTTTTCTCTAAGTAATCATTTATTCCTGAAGAAAAAGGGCATGCTTGACTGTGTTTAGGGAAGATGTGAGGCAAACAGACTTCAGGCATGGAAAAACAAGTCCTTTCTTCCGGTGTTACGTTGGGATTACCAGAATAGAGGGGCGGAGGCGGGAGGAGACGAGCCAAGCAGCGGCCGCGGTGCAGGAGCTTCTCTTCAGATGTTCTTCAGCCTTCTAAATCTCCTTTGGTTCCTGCTCATCCCCTTCCCTCAAATACAGCCGCCATGTGAGCCAGTAATTCTAGAACATGTCGTCCACTTAGCAATATTCTCCCCATTCATTCCAACTGATCACTCATTAATGAATACAACCATGTTAGAAAAGTCCAACCCAAAACCCCCATAAAATAATGTTCAAAACTCCTATACTTTCAATTACTAAAGCACATCTTTATTTTGAAGTTGAACATTAAGAGTCACAGCTGGAGTTTTTTTCACGCTTGTACCTAAACTGTTTCTCAATCAAAATGAAATATGACCAGCAAAATAAATATGATAGCATTTCTCATAATATAAACTGCTCTTAAGACTAAAATAGTTTTAATGCAAATGAGCATTCTTAATCCTGTTTGCTGTATCTGTAAATTTTTTTTACATGAATTGACAGAAATTCTAATTTTTCATTAAAACTCAGACAAAATACAAGGCCTTTCAAGCATACAGTGACAAATGCACAGTGGTATCTCAAAGTATGCAGTGTTGACCAATTTGAAGCTTACACATTTTAAATAAATCCTTAGCCTCTTTGCCTCCTAATTATGAGAATAAATCATTTGAAAACATATTTTTGTGAAAAGGGGAGGAAAAGTAATCTAAAAGATTAAAGAACTAATTCTATTTTGCCACTAGTTCAGTTGAATCAAACATGAAATGTCAACAGTTATATTTTAAGTAGGAAATAGACTTTTAACGGAATGACTTTCCCCCATATTTAACTAATAGCACCTGTTACAAGAAAAAAAATCCCAAATTAAAACACCCTCTACATAAAAATAATTTTCAAAACCGCTACTTAAAAATATCATTGATGAGTGTATAGTAAGTTGTTGGTCCTAAAACTAAGCCTACACGGTAGAGAATAAGGAGTAGCTCTTCTTTGAAAAGATTACAACGCAGAACACAACTGCAGTATCCTGATGCTGGAGAACACTGGGTTGGACAGTTCTGTTTTTCTGAGCAGATACAGTCTACCGGCAGAAATGAAAGCAGCTTAATATAAACTGTTTTAGCCTCTCAGCTCCTGCCTCTCTACATGTATATATAAACTGTCAGGACTCTTACTCCCTTAAACTTACTTGTGGTGCAGTATCTACTTAACCCCTAGGCTGAAAGCAAAACAGATAAACAAGTATTCAGGTAATGTACAAAAAAATGCAAAACAGAAACAATTATAATAAACACTTTAGGTGAAGCTAGCTGAGGCGACTCAGAGTTCAGCAACACAGTCAACTGGGTATCCTTTATTGTACTAAATAAATTACAGAAAAGTGGCAAAGCTCACACAAGTTACCTCTTAAACATCAAATAAGCTATCAAGAGATCATTAGAAAGCATTTAAACTTGAGTCCAATCTAATGAGCTCTAATACCAATCAATTAAAAATCTCTCTTATTTACAGAACTGCTAGGATAGATTTTTATTTTAAAATGTATAAATTAAGTTAGTAGTCGGCACGAAATAAAGTGCAATTTGAAATTCCAGAAATCAATTTTAGCATTGAAATTTGACCTACTCTACAGATTGCAAAACAGAATGAATAATCTTGTCAACTCATTGAAGGATGGGAAAAACGGGTGCCAAGAATCACAGAATTGGGTTAAACTTTTCTTGCTCAGGAAGGCAAATAACTGGAACACTACAATTCAGGAGTCGAAATTAAAAAGTTTCTTGAATAAAAGGTAAAACAGACTCAACTGCGACTACAGTGGACACAGGGAAACCATGAATCAGCACCTATTTGAGCCTGAAGTTGTGAGCAGGGCTCTCTTATGTAGCAACGTAGTATTTAATTAAAGATTAGCATTGGTAATATTTGCTAAAAGTTGGAAACTCCCAGGGTTGACAGAACCTGGCATGAATCCTGTAACAGCTGTATCAAAATTTAATGAAGGAAGATAGTGACTTGGATTGGCTCAGAATATTTACTTCACAGAACCGAATTAGCGATTTTTAAAAAGTTGGGCTGGATACAGTGTCTCATGCCTGTAATCCCAGAACTTCGGGAGGCCAAGGCGGGAGGATCACTTGAGCCCAGGAATTCGAGATCAGCCTGGACAGCAGAGCAAAACTTTGTCTCTACAAAAAAAAAAGTTAGCCAGGCATGGTGGTGTGTGTCTATAGCCCAAGTTACAAGGAATGCTGAGGTGGAAGGGTCGCCTGAGCCCAGGGTGTCAAGGCTGCCGTCCGCCGTGATCCTTCCACTGCACTGCACTCTAGCCTCGGTGACAGAGTGAGTCCCGGACTCAAAAAAAAAAAGAAAAAGACTGGAGGGTTGAAAGCAGAAGTCAAAATACTTAAGTCCCCACTGAGTCAAGTTTAATGAGTGATAAATAATACTACCTCTTAAAGAAGCTGCTGAACAATTAATCGTGCCTATAGAAGTTGGTTTAAAATGTAGGTTTTTTTGTTCAGCTGAATTAATTTACCCTTAAACATATAAGACAATCACTGCTATCAGTCGGAGTTGGGCCCAGTGGCCTTACCTGCCCAAGCCATTGAGAATAAAAAGGCAAAATCAGGCTCACACCTGTAATCTCAGTACTTTGGGGAGCCAAGGCAGGAGTGCTTGAGTCCAGGAGTTCAAGACTAGCCTGTGCAACATAGCAAGACCTTGTCTTGTCTCTACAAGTCAAAAAGTTAGCCAGGTATGGTGGCACATGCCTGTAGTTCCAGCTACTTGGGAGGCTAAGGTGGAACAATAACCTGAACCCAGGAGGTCAAGGCTGTAGTGAGCCCTGACTGTGCCACTGCACTCAGCCTGGGTGACAAGAATGAGACCCCAACTCAAAAAAGAAAAAGAAAAAAGGCAAAAGCATTTACTGGGTCAGGAACCGCTGCACATATTTACTGCAGTGAATTTTAGGCACGGTTTTCTGGCTTTGCAAAGTCACACCCTCACTTGTGGCTGCAAGTCTGGGAACTTTCTCCATGGAAAAGACATGCATCAGCACGTTTACCCTCTAGACAAACATCCTTCCATACTACAGAAGTCTAGAATTCAATTATTTTACACTTAAAAACAGTATGTGCAAATTTTCTGGAAAATTTGTATTACAGAGTCAAAGCAAAATGAAAAAGAATTCATATTATTTTTGAAATATGCTTCAATGATTGCTCGTTTATAACATAAACTACATTTTTCTCCTAAAATTGCATCTTGTATAATGAAGTGTAATACTCTTCCTTTTCTTATTTTCAATCCCTTGTAGACCTTTTTTTTAAAAAACAAGAGTATTCTTAGAATCAAGTCATAACTCTAATAACATTTGAAAGATACATTCATTTCCCTTACAGCACAAAAGACATACAAATATCATTTATCCCCTTTAAACAATGAAATTAAAGAAGTTAACATTTATCCTTTTGTCCATAGAAAAATATTTTCTATATCATTTACACAACAAAGATAGGAAAATTCTACAGTATCTAATTGAAACTTTCATGAGCTTAACAAGGCTTTCAAACATTTTTATTCTTGCACTGGAAATGTGAAAAGGTTTCAGGAAGCTATACATTTGATCTTTCCCCTATAAGTGTAGTCTTTACCTAGTAATATTGCTAATACCATTCATTTTATAAATATTTAAAAATTGATTTATGCAACGAACCAATGCTAAAGGATGGCATCCTGGCAGATATTACTTCTGGCTGCCCATTTAGCTGGATTACTAAAATAAAAATTACGATGATTACAAAACTTCAGAAATCAACAGTATACTGCAGTAGAAAAACATAAATAAATAGCAGCAAGTTTATATACGGAAATAGAAATAACTATTTGGCATCCACTTGTAACAAATTCACCAAAATAGTAAAAATAAAATGTCTAATTTATGGCAGAATTAGGGATGGAAGTCTATATACAACAAAAGCTTGGTTGATAATAGTTGTAGACACAATCAAGTAAGTTGAAACAAAAACATATAATCTAGATTAATTTCTTGGGCTCTTGATAAAATTCCTGAAAGTAGATATTAGCAGTTAGCCCTCAAAAATGTTTCAGGATTATGCTTCTTTGTATTGATACAATTTTCTAAGAATTTTACAAAATAGTTGGTAAAACTTATATGGTGACCACACTAAGACACCAATAAACCTTTGCCAACAGTTCAGTAATTCTGATATTTGATAAAATTAATCCAGTAGGTTTTAATAACATAGCTATTTCACTTGGAGGAAGCACCACAAAAAAATGGTTCCAGTAATTGTGGTTGGACAGGTGAAGCAACTGTGGGAAGTAAGCAATGTGAACACAAGGTTTGTACTTTGCTGATGTGGCAGCTTACATAAAAGCAGGCTATAGCATAATTTATCTATGTCCTGTTATATTATTGAGATGTTTATTCCAACAAATATCTATCATAATGTATTTACTATAAGTGACTAAAATGCAAATTCACCTGAACTCTAAATAATTACTACAAAATAAAAGAGCCTGTAAACATATCCCACATTATTGTGGTATAAATAATTTTTATGGATTCAAAACTACTTTGGCAACCTTATCATCAGAGTATTTTAAATATTTAAAATACAGATATTAAATAGCACATTTCCTTCTCCCTTCCTGACGATTATAAAATAAGTAATGCTTTATTTAATTCTATGTTCACATTATGAACATAAATTATTTCATTATAAGTAGACATGTGTTCTAAATCTTAGTTCTATGTTGTACATGCTTTTAAAGATTAGTCTTCTAGTTGGAGTCCAGAATGTTTTCACACTGCATGTATATCAGCCTAACACTTTACAAAAGCTATTCTCTGTCAGGGAAGCATGACTAATATACTTAGTCGGGTCCTAATGAGGATCGGTTTTTGAAGGTGACTTATTTTCTAACTTGTGACATCTTCTAAGGTCATTGTAGTTATTAAGAGAAAACACTGCCTGAGTATGCTTCTCTAGCTGAAATAGACGGAAATTCACAAGAATTTATGATATTCATAGAGGCTATAAATTAACTGAAGCTCCAAGATGATACAGAGAATACTAGATTGAGAATTAGAAAGCAGATTGTAAAAGACTAGACTTCTAAACCATTAACATTGTGGGGGTCTCTGTTACTTTGCCTACAATAATAAGGGAAGTGAAGATTGAATAATATCTTTCAAGTTCATTTCAGCACTCAAGTTGTAGTACTTCTAGTGAAGATAGAAGACAGGAGACTTGCTCAAGTATTTGACTAGACCTGATCAGATTTGCCAACAGATGTTAAACAACCCTGTAGTTAAAAATAATCCTTTTTCTCTGTTTGTGGGCATAGTCTTTGTGAAACACATATATACGTAGATGAACAAAAGCATCTCTGTGTGTGTGTGTGTATATACACACACACATATACATATATGTACTTGAAACCTTCAGGCAACTGTTTTAATGGCTTATCATATCTTTGCACGTTTAAAGTCAGTTTTCATATAATAAATGCTCTTTGCTCCTAATTAAGATGATCAACCATGCTCCCACCTCCTCTTCCTCCGAACAGGCTGTGGAAAGGAAATTATTTCTTAGGCTATTTTTTCTGCTTCATTTTTGAATGGATGTATTGGTTTGACAAACACTATTAAGTCTTTTTGTGAATGTAGTCGATTCCAAATATTTCCATCCTATTTACACAGTGCTGACACAAACCAGATGCTCATTAAAACAACTAAAATAAACATGGGAAAACCATCCTAAATCAGAAGGGAAAGGCTCCCACAAATACTTTTTAGCATTTACTAAAGCTGCTTGATTCACCAATATTGATTTCCACTTGTCAGAATAAAAGTCAGCATTGCTTTCTGAAGTGTATGGTGGCATAGGGGCGGGAGGCTGGTGACTAGAAGTTTGAAACAAAAGATTTGGCATTTTATCACAATTATATTGATATGGATGGAATCTAGAACTACTTGGTGTACGAAAGCTAGAATTATTTTTAAAAACCTATTTGGATTGATATGCAGGTTAAAAAATTCTTAGATGTAATGGATAAAGTCTTATCTATTCAGTAAACAGGGAAGGATAAGCATATTCACTTAAAAAAGTTGTGAAGGATAATTTAAATTGAAGATCCTTATAAATATGCTTTTAAAAAAGGATCTTTCTGTACACAGAAATACTGACAGAGGGTAGCTCCCACATGAAAAATTCATATATGAGAAATTTAAATGTAACTCTAAACTTCTAAAGACAGACACTGATGATTTAAAAAGGCAGTAGTACTCACTGCCAAGAAACTATTAGAGTTAACCTCAAAAGTGTAAACAAAGCCCTAAATTAAAGAACATGCCAACCATGACATTTGTCTATTTATGTCTACACAACTGTACCTTTTGGTCTATGGTTGCCATATTTTGTCCATACCAGTAGAACAGACAGATTTTATTTTTTAATTCAGGTGAAAAACAACTGCCAAAACACTTATTTTACTTTGTTACTTTTCAGCTTATCATGATGGTATATAGCAGCCTAAATTACATTTATCTGTTGGTAGAGAATAGAAGGTTCACATGAGATTACAGTGAATTTATTATTTCATACTGTCTTGACTGTGAAATCAGGAAACAGAAAAGAATTTCTCTTTGACGTAAAGGTTATGTTTACTTTTCTTTAAAAAAAGACTTAAAATATTTTAATAAGATTATTTATTTGGTATCGTGGCTATTAATGTTTAGGAGCTTCATTTCCTGAAATTTAGTATTATGGATAGTGAACATTGAAAGTGACATAATTTAGATTGTACTGAAGATTTTAAGTGTACGCTTTCTCCCATACGACATGGCATTCCAAAATATCTGCCACTTGACTCTAAACTTTATCAAGACTATACAGAAATATTCAGAAACCACTAGGAAATGAATCTTTTAAAACCACAATCCTCGTAAAATAATTTTGTATAATAACATTTGACCAGATGAGCAAATTTTCATTTTTCTTAAACTGGGCAATTTAAAGTTCTATCTCTTTGTAGACTTAAAAAAAAAAAAAAAAAAAAGGCCCGAAGAGGAAAACATACACACTCTTAATGGGAATCAGATCCTCCATTAGGTTGGACACTCAAAAGTCTCCTTATTAACAAGCTTATAGTTTAATAAGCATATAAAAATGGAATAATTTAATTGTACATAAAGATGACAAGAAGTTAATGAGGATTACATTTAGAAATAAGTCATAATGTTTCATTCCTCATTTGAAGAATCCCAATCAATAGACCAGTGTGAACAAACCTGGATATTAACTAAAATGAGTCCAGTTGAGTAATATTTTAGCTATAGATGGGATAAATCACAATTAATTGCTCTAATTTTGGAGTCTTAATATGCTTAACATCAATGCGCATGTTAAGACATCATTTCTAAAGTTAGGGATTAAAAATAAATATAAAATTTGAAGAATAAAGCGTCTTTTAAAGTTGAGCTGCTAAACTGTAACCCCTGTCCTTTAGTAAAGGAATGTGCAGACTTTGAACAATTCCATAGCAGCAGAGGTGCACTCAGTAGAACACAAACTATCTTTGCTTCTTATAGCAAATCACAAGTATTGAGTAAGAAATAAAATTTCCTTACTCTTCTTTGACTGTATAACACTCAATATAAGAAGCTGTTTTTTAAAATGTGAACTTATTCAAAATGCATATAAATGTAAGAATGTACAATATACATACAAACCTCCTAGCGGGGTCAAATGAGTGCCTTTTCATTAGACATACAAAGACGTCTCAAGGCACTTAAGGGGTTAAGACACAATGCATGCATTCCTTTACATCAAGTATATGAAATCACATGATTTGGAATAAGCCAACCTTATGATAAATATAAGTTACATTATTAAATCCAAGAAAATCTGTAGATTCATATTCATACTTTCTATAAGATGCTGGTAAATGGACAATGTGCAGCATTTCCTGGGAACAGCGAACTCCATCTTTCTTCTTTTGAACAGCAGGTCTCTAGAGGGGGCGTGGAGGAAAAAATGTGCTGCATCCATAGGCAGTGTATTGGCTAACATTAAGAATGATATTGCTAAATTTTAAAGAATAAAATCTGGCAATCATTGTAAGTAAGTACGTGAACCACTGGAAAAGACCAGAGCTGACTCTTGATGTTTCCTTCTTGTTGCTTTCAAGATACAGGTGTATGACAGAGATGATAATTCTGAGCCTTGTTTGTGGCAATTCTATCAAAAGGGGACTGCATGGCACCACCACAACATTTCATAAGTTACCCTGAACATACTCAGTTATTCACTATTTGTTCGGAGCAAAGCATGAAACAGTCTTCAAACACACGAGTTATAGATTTGAAAGAGTAACTTTTTAAAACATAAAGTGCAACAGTGCTGAAGTTTTCAAAGTTTTTTTGAGTTCTTCATTTTTTTGTTAGATGCCATTTCCTGCAAGCAGTATTACGGCATAGTGAATATAAGGAAAAGCAGTTTTCCAACACATATCCCAGACCTTTTGAGTTCTTATTTATTTGATGATGTCGTTAAGGGTTTAACAAAGCCTTCTTCATAAACTTTCAAAATAGCTTCACATACAAATCTGTATTGACTCTGAAAAATAAAATATAAAATAGAATTTATCAGAAAACCCAGAAAACCAAAAAATATTTTTTAAAAATGACAAACATCTCACTAGGCTTGTTTATTAAAAAATGCAAAGTGAAACTGTATAAAGATACTATTTCACAAACAGACTGGTTAAAATATAAACATATTTGACAACATATTTTGTTGGCAAAACTTACTCATATGTTACTGGTAGGGATGTTAAAATACTGCAACTCCCACGAAGGGGAATTTGGCTGCATATAACAAAACCGAATTAATTTACCTTTTGACCCAGGATTCCTACTCCTAGACAGCTGTCCAAAAGATCAAGGAAAACACATATTCACAAATGAAGATTTTGTGGAAAGATGGGAACAATCCAGTTGCTGACAATAGGGATGGGGCAACTAATCTATGTACATCCTCACAATGGAATGCTATCTAGTTGGGAAAAAAGGAATACAAGTCTACAGACTAATATAGAATGATTTCAGGATATTTTATTAAGTTAAAAAAGCAAGGTAGATAAAAGTATGCTCGTTATATTTATAAGAGGAAGGTGGAGAGAATACAAATATCTATCTTTGCATATGTTGAGGAAAACAAGAAGCAAGGAGGGATAAATCATTAAAAAACGTTTTCCTAAAATGGGATGCAGGGAAAAGGGAGCAGAAGGACAGAGACAGGACTTCATTAAATATATCTTCCTTCAGCACATAATTACAAAATTAATTTGAAAAATACCTTAAAAATTGGATCTAGTTGATGACATAACCATATAGGGGAGAGCTATTTCAAGGGACTTTAAAACAGTAATTTAGCCAGGTGTGGTGGCTCACACCTGTAATCCCAGCACCGTGGGAGGCAGAGGCAAGAGGACTGCCTGAGTCCAGGGGTTTGAGACCAGTCTGGGCAACCTGGTGAGACCTTGTCTCTACAATAAATCAAAAAATTAGACAGGCATGGTGGTGTGCGCCTGTAGCTCCAGCTACTTAGAAGGCTGGGGTGGAAGGATTGCTTGAGCTCAGCAGGTGGAGGCTGCAGTGGCCATGAGCATGCCAATGCCCTCCAGTAGCCATACTGCTTATGGTGATAGTGTTATTAATACAGTTATTCTGAAACCGTTGTGCAATGTGCTCTAAAATAAATGAGTACTTGTAATATTCTAAGTCTTTCACTACTGATATGTAGAGAATCAGTATTCTTGTTAGAGAAGAAAGGAGATAAAAATAAGTAAGATAAAAGAAGTTAAGTAGTAAGAACACTGTGGTCCTCAATTTGTCCTGGAAATGTCAGCATTAACCCATGATAAAGTTATTTTCCTGGCTCTGGCAACTGAACATTTTTAGGGACAAATATTAACTCAAGCAACATAAATTCCTAGTGCTCAAAAGCTGGTGTCTAAATGACTTTTCAATAAAAAGAACCAGAACTTCGTGGAGAAACTACTGACTCCAAATCTGAGACATGACATATGCAAGCAGGGACTGGACATCTTTTCAGACAGTAAAGAAGCTACCAAAGTTACTAGTGTCTTGACAAAAGGATCCAGGAGCCAAGCTGAATAGGCTCTTACTGAGTAAAATTGGGACAGTTTGTTTAATGGGTGTAGAGTTTTTGTTTTGCAAGATAAAAAAGTTTTAGAGATCGGTGGCACAACAATAGAAATATACTTAAGCCAGGCCCGGTGGCTCAGCCTGTCATCTCGTGCCTTGGGAGGCCAAGGTGAATGGACTGCCTGAGCCCATTGGTTCGAGACCCACCTGGGCAACTTGGCGAGACTTCATCTCTACAATAAATCAAAAAAATTAGCCGGGTGTGGTAGTGCGCACCTGTAGTTTCAGCTACTTGGAAGGCTGAGGTGGAAGGATTGCTGGAGCCCAGCAGGTCAAGGCTGCAGTGGCCGGGAGCAGCCACTGCACTCCAGTGGCCGGGAGCGGCCACTGCACTCCAGTATGGGCAACAGAGTGAGACTCCAACTCAAACAAAACAAACAAACAAAAAAAACCCCCAAAAAATATATACTTAACACTACTAAACTGTATTCTTTACAATGGGTAAATTATGTTATGTGTATTTTACAATAATTAAAACAAAAAATCCTACTACGTATGAATATAGTAGATATAAAACCAAGAAAATGCTAGCAAACCAAATCAAGCAATCTATAAAAATAATTATACACTATGTCCAAGTGAAATATATCCCAGAAACGCAAAATTAGTTTAATATCTAAAAATCAATCAATGTAATGAACCCTTAATAGAATGAACACCTTTTCATAATGAAAACACCTAACAAACTAGTAATAGAGGGAGCATGTTCAACTTGATAAAGGGCATTTATAAATAACCAATGGCTAATATGATACTTAGTGGTGAAAATCTGAAAATGTTCCCCCTAAGATGAGGAAGAAGACAAGTGTTCTGGTTTTACCACTTCTATTCAACACTGTACAGAAGTTGTTAGCAAGGATGTTTATACAAGAAAAAGAAAGAAAAAGGAAAAAGAAAAGAGGCATCTAGATTGGAAAGGAAGAAGTAATTTTTATCTCTATTTGCAGATTACATGATTTTGTAAATGAAAAATCCTAAGAAATTCACTCTCCCACACCAACAACTATTGGTTAATAACTCACTTCAGTAAAAGTTGAGGGATACTAGATCAATATACGAAACTGATTGTATGTTTGGGCCCTAGTAATAAACAGTCCTAAAAAGAAATTAAGTAATAAATCTAACAAAATTAAGTGCAAAATTACATGCTGATAACTATTAAAAAATAACTGAAAGAAATTCAAGAGGACCAAAATAAACAGAAAAACAATTCTGTGTTCATAGTTTGGAAGATATAACATCATTAATATGGCAATGCTTTCCAAAATGATCTCTAGATTCAACACAATCTCTATAAAAATTCTAGTTGCCTTTTTTTTTTTTTTTTTTTTACAGGAAAGAAGACTGATATGAAATTCATATGAAAATGCAGGGGACCCAAACAGCTTGAACAATTTTGAAAGAGCTAGGGATTCAAAATTCCCAAATTTAAATTATAAAACAAAGGTATAGTAATCAAGCCAGTTTAGAACTAGCGTAAGAATAAAAATACAGATCAATGGAATATAATTAAAAGTCCAGAAATAAACCCTTTCATGTGTGATTAACCGTTTTTTGACAAGAGCCCTGAGACAACTCAGGGGGAAAGAATAGCCCTTTTAACAAATGGGGCTCCTATAATCCCAGCACTTTGGGAGGCCAAGGTGAGGTGAATGCCTGAGCCCATGGGTTTGAGACCAGCCTGGACAACTTGGTGAGATCTCATCTCTACAATACATCAAGAAACACCTAGCTTCAGTCAGGATGGCTATCATCAATAACTCAAAAAGCAACAGATGCTGGAGAGGATGTGGTGAAAAGGGAACACTTTTACACTGCTGGTCGGACTGCAAACCAGCACAGCCTCTGTGGAAAAAAGTGTGGTGATTCCTAAAAGATCTAAAAATCAACCTTCCATATGACCCTGCAATCCCCCTACTGGGAATATACCCGAAGGAACTCAAATCACTATAAAAAAGATACCTGCACACATGTCTATCGTAGTATTGTTTACAGTAGCAAGTACATGGAACCAACCGTGCTGCCCATCAAAAGAGGACTGGATTAAAAAAATGTGGTACGTATACACGATGGAATATTACACAGCCATGAAGAAAAACAAAATCATGACCTTCACAGCAACCTAGATGGATTTAGAGATTGTAATACTGAGTGACCTTTCTTCACAGAAGCAAAGAACTGAATATCATATGTTCTCAACTCATAAGTGGACCTTGAACAATTAGCGTAATACTATAAGAAAAGGATTGTCAGTAGTGGGAAGTTGCAGTGGGTGTGGGAGGGCGGGATTGGTAGTAGTGGGATTCTGCTGGGGGAGGAGGGACACGCCTCATCAACAAGGGGACCTGCATAATGAACATTTGTATACCTAACCCTGAATTGTACCCCACATCTTTAAAATAAAAAAATAAAATAAATCAAGAAAAATTAGCTGGGCATGGTGGCGCATGCCTGTAGTTCCAGTTACTTGGAAGGCTGAGGTGGAAGGATCATCTGAGCCCAGCAGGTCGAGGCTGCAGTGGCTGTGAGCGTGCCACTGCCCTCCAGCCTGGGCGACAGAGTGAGATTCCTACACAAAACAAAACAAAACAAAACACCAAATGGGACTGGGACACTGGGTATCCTGATGCAAAAGAGTGAAGTTGGAATCCTACCTCAAAACATACACAAAAATTAACTCAAAAGAATCATCGTCCTAAATGTGAGAGGTAAAATTATAAAACTCATAGAAGAAACGGAAGAGTAAATCTTTGGTGACCTTGGGTTATGCAATGTTTTTTCAGCTATGACAACAAAAGCATAAGTGATAAAGGAAAAATAGGTAAAATGAACTTTATCAAAATAAAAAGCTTTTGTGATTCAACTAATATAATCAAAAAATGAAAAAAATATTTGCAAATCATAGATCTGATAAAAAATTTGCAACCAGAAAATATAAAAAACCCTTATAACTCAACAATAAAATGACAGCCCAATTAAAAAATTGGCAAAAAACTTGTACAGTTATCCAAAGAAGAACACAAATAAATGATGAATTATTACATGAAAAGATGCTTGGCCAGGCTCGGTGGCTCAGCCTGTAATCCCAGCACTTTGGGAGGTCGAGGTGAGTGGATTGCTTGAGCCTGCGGGTTCGAGACCCACCTGGGCAACTTGACACGACCTCGTCTCTACCATAAATCAAAAATTAGCAGGGCATGGTAGCCCACGCCTGTAGTTCCGGCTACTTGGAAGGCTGAGGCGGAAGGATCGCCGGAGCCCAGCAGGTCGAGGTTGTGGTGGCCAGGAGTGTGCCACTGCCCTGCAGCCTGGGCAACAGAGTGAGACACCAACACACACACACACACAAAGAAAAGATGCTTAACAACATTGGTTCTTAGGGAAATGCAAATAAAATTCATGAGATACCACTTTATGTCCAATAGGATAGCTAAAATAAAAAAGACAGTAACAATTGGTGAGATGTGGAGAAAATAAAACTCTCACACACTGCTAGTGAAATTGCAAAATCGTACAGCCAATTTGGAAAAGTCTGGTAGTTCCTTAAAAGGTTAAACATAGAATTATCACGTGACCGCTCTCAGTATACCCAAGAGAAATGAAAACATATGTTCACACAAAAAATTACACACAAAAGTTCATTGCAGCACTATTCATAATAACCAAAAAGTTGGAAACAATCAAAATGTCCATCAACAGATGAGTGGATGAACATGTGGTATATCCATGTAGCAAAATATTACTCAGCAATAAAAAGGAATGAAGTACTGATACTATAGTATGGATAAACTTTCAAATATGCTACTTAAAAGAAATCAGTTACAAATGACCAAATAGTATGAACACATTCAAAAATGAAAGGTCCAGAATCGACAAATCTATGGAGACAGAAAGTAGACTGGTAACTGCCTAGGCTGGAGGTTGGGTGGAGGTTAGGAAGGATATGAAAGGAAAAGGGAATAACTGTTAATGAGTGTGGAGTTTCTTTTTGGGGTGATGAAAAGTGTTCTAAAAGTACAGAGTAGTGATGGTTGCAAGTCTGGTGATAGAAACCACTCAACTGTATACTTTAGATTTATTTATTTATGCATTTATTGATTGATTGAGTTGGAATCTCATTCTGTCAACCAGGCTGAAGTGCAGTGGCACGCTCACAGCCACTGCAGCCTTGACCCTCTGGGCTCAGGGGATTCTTCCATCTCAGCCTTCAAGTACCTGGAACGAAAGGTGTATGCCACCATGCCTGGCTAATTTTTCTTGATTTGTTGTAGAGATGAGGCTCAGGTTGGTCTTGAACCCCTGGGCTCAGACAATCTTCTCACCTCAGCCTCCCAAAGTGCTGGAATAACAGGCATGAGCCACCATACCCGGCCCTGAGCTGTATACTTTAAAAGGGTGAGTTTTTTGGCATGTGAATTATATTTTAGACATGATTTTTATGAAGCAACTAGAAATTTGAATACTGGTTATTTGACAATATTAAGGAACTATTAACTACATTTGGATGTGACAACGGTGTTGTATTTTTGTTTAAAAGGAAAAACAATCCTTATCTTTTAGTCATATATACAAAAATATTTATGGACAAATTGATATGATGTCTAAGATTTGTTTCAAGTATGGGAAAAGTGAATAATTATAGATGAAGCAATACGGTAAATGCTGGGTCTGAGTATGAACATGGTATTGATTGCACGATATTATCTACTTTTGTATATGCTTAAAATTTTCTATAATTAAAAACAAAAAAATTGACAGGCACTTACTAGATCATGCAGTTCAATCTGCTTTGAGTAATCTTACTACTATCAACAATGCTAATATTTCACAACAGCTTAATTAATACAAAGATAATCTTTTTATTTATTTATTTTAATTTTTAATTTTTAATTTTTTTTTGAGTTGGAGTCTCACTCTGTCGCCCAGACTGGAGTGCAGTGGCCGCTCCCGGCCACCGCAGCCTCGACCTGCTGGGCTCCGGCGATCCTTCCGCCTCAGCCTTCCGAGTGGCTGGAATTGCAGGCATGCGCTACCACACCCGGTTGATTTTTTGATTTATTGTAGAGATGAGGTCTCGCTGCCCAGGCGAGTCTCGAACCCGCGTGCTCAGGCAATCCATTCACCTCAGCCTCCCAAAGGCGCGGGATTACAGGCCAAGCCACCGAGCCCGGCTACAAAGATAATCTTTTTTTTTTTTTTGAGTTGGAGTCTCACTCGGTCACCCAGACTGGAGTGCAGTGGCCGCTCCCGGTCACCTCAGCCTTGCCTGCAGGGCTCCGGTGATCCTTCTGCCTCAGCTTTCCGAGTAGCTGGAATTACAGGCATGCGCTACCACGCCTGGCTGATTTTTTGATTTATTGTAGAAATGAGGTCTCGCTGCCCAGGTACAAAGATAATCTTAACACTAACTCTAAAATTCCATGATTCTTCTTTTGATTCCTGGAGTATAATTAGAAGACACTAAATAAGTACCTTAATTTCTATAACTTGTTGCAATTTAAGTTCCAACATAAAAAAGAAAAACAGTTTCTCCACAGCTGTTTTACAGAAAGCAGGTCTATCAAGATTCTCCAGGTCAGAGATACTATCATTTTCAGTATCCTATTTGACTAAGTAAGACAAAGTAAGTCCTTCTGTACCTGTTTAAGTGCTCAAGATTTAACATGCTAGGTAATCTGTATGTTGGCAAAAGTTTGTCTGTAAAAGGTTAGATCTTTAAATATTTTAGAAATTGTAGGCCATGTGTCACTATTGCAACTTTTTTTTTTGTTGTTGAGTCAGAGTCTCACTCTATTGCTCAGGTTGGAGTACAGTGGCATGCTCACAGCCACCCCAGCATTGACCTGCTGGGCTCCAGAGAGCCTTCCAAGTAGCCAAACCACAGGCACGTGCTACCACACCCAGCTAATTTGCAACTTCTTAACTCTATTGTTGTAGTACAAAAGTAGCCATGGACAAATGAGCATGGCTGTGTCCACCAAAACTTTATTTACAAAAACAAGTGGCAGGCCAGACATGGCCAGTGGGCAGTGGTTTGCTCACCCCTGTGGCTATGGCTTATTAGCTCCTGACAATGAATTAAAAAAATAAAAATATGATTTAGAATACACATTGGAGTCTATAATACTCAGTGATTTATCACAGAAACAAAGATCTGAGTGCTATATGTACTCACTCATAAGCGAACCCTGAACATTTATCATAATAGTATAAGAAAGGAACTGGCGGTAGTGGGATACTGCCGGGGAGTGAAGGGTACATGACATCAATAAGGGCACCCACACTTTACCTGCAGATGAACCTAACCCTGAATTGTACCCTGCATCTTTACAATAAAAATAAGAAAATTTTCAGTTTAATCTTTAATACAGTAAATATCAACAGATAGCCCCCCCACACAACGACCATATTTGGTAACACAAAGCATCATGCTGTGAAGACACACTTGTGTATGAAGTACAGTACGTACAGGTGTTTGAATCATCATGGCTCGTTGATCTCTCATTGTTCTCACAATGTCTAGTGGATAAACTGGCTGGTTGCATTCAATGAGACACATGGCTGTTTCCATAGTAATAAGAACCCCAGTTCTTCCGATTCCAGCACTAAAAAAAACAAATTCAGGCAAGGCCTTACTGACAGCATTATGCGAAATCAGCAGTCCCCAACCTTTGTGGCACCAGGAACTGGTTTCGTGGCAAACGTCTGTCCGTGGGGCGGGGGTGGGGCCCCCCGAGAATCCAACGGGCCCCTCAGAGCCCCGCTCTCCTGCCACCTGTGTGGCCCGGTTCCTCACAGGCCAGGGCTGGTGCCAGCCCGCAGCCTGGGGGTGTGGGCCCCTGTGCTAAACTACTTGTGGCTTTTGTGCAGAAAACTGCCTTATCACACAAAAGAACAATCTAATTTTAATTTTTTTTTGAGTTGGAGTCTTACTTTGTGGCCTAGGCTGCACTGCAGTGGCATACTGCTCACAGCTACCACAGCCTCAACCTGCTGGGCTCAGGTGAACCTCCTGCCTCAGCCTTCCTGGCAGCTGGAACAACAGGCACAAACTACTGTGCCCGGCCATCATTTTAATGTTTTATATTGTAAAAGTAGCAAGCCAACTACAGAATATTTTGAAAACAGAAAAAAGTACTCTTTTTTTTTTTTTTTGAGTTGGAGTCTCACTCTGTCACCGCTCCCGGCCACCGCAGCCTCGACCTGCTGGGCTCCGGCGATCCTCCTGCCTCAGCTTTCCGAGTAGCTGGAACTACAGGCGCGCGCTACCACTAATGAAAAAAGTACTCTTAATGACTCATTTAATATTGATCATCTTCTATCTCCCCCATCCAATGGTAGTAGAAAAAACACTATTTTAAAAGAGCTACATTTCAGTTTTTAAAGTCTAAACAATGTATAGCTTAATAGAACAACCCTCCTTTAAAATGCAAAATGCAGAATTACAGTGATACTGGTAGTTTTTTAATAATAAAATTTTTTTTTTTTTTTGAGTTGGGAGTCTCACTCTGTCACCCAGACTGGAGTGCAGTGGCTGCTCCCAGCCCCCACAGCCTTGACCTGCTGGGCTCCGGTGATCCTTCCGCCTCAGCCTTCCAAGGAACTGGAACTACAGGCACATGCCACCATGCCCGGCTAATTTTTGATTTATTGTAGAGATGAGGTCTTGCCAAGTTGTCCAGGTGGGTCTCGAACCCGCGGACTCAGGCAATCCACTCACCTCAACCTCCCAAAGACACGGGATTACAGGCTGAGCCACTGAGCCCGGCTAATAAAATTTAAATTAAACCTTACCACTGAGATAATCAAGAATAATTTTTTGAAGTCTAATCTGTGAACATGAATGTAGTAGCTACCAGAGACTTAGAATATAAAACAGTCAAATGTGTTTTGCCATTCTTGCCACTTTGCCTTTCAAATTTTGGTCCACAATCTGTTTTGAAGATCTGAAAGTCTACGTGTGTGTGTGTGTGTGTGTGATTTTTTTCTTGATTCCATTAATGTGATGTATCATATTTGTTTTTTTTTTTTTTTTTAAGTGAGAAAGCAGGATTTATTGAGAGGACAGAAAAGCTCCCACAGTGGGGGGACCCGAAGGGGTTGCCTGAAAGCCTACTCTTAAAATGTATGGAAAAGTTGAAGGATAAAAAGATATCTCAATATATTCTCTGGATAAGTCAAAGGTGGTCATAACAGGGAGGGAGTAATTTGTCTCCTAAACTCTGGTTCAGAAGCTATTAAGTGATTGTATTTGGCCCTTTAAGGGCACAAAGGGACCTGGGTCTGAAAGAAAGGAAGGATAGCCTGCCATTGTTCACCTAGAGTTCTTGAAGTAGTATATCCTATAATGACACTTGGTAGGCCATTCCAAGGGAGGTCAGAGTACTCAGTGAATGTCCTAAAGGGGGCCAGAGGCAAGGAAGAAGGGAGAGAATCTAAATCTTAGGCTGCAACTTAATGTCCATGCTATGGTCTGAATGGGTCTCCCAAAATTCATATGTTGAAACTTCACTGTCAGTGGGATAGTATTAAGAGGTGGGACCTTTAGGAGGTGATAAAATCATGAGGGCAGAGCCCTCATGGATGGGATTAGGCCCCTAATAAAAGGACCTGAGGGAGCTGGTTCATCTTTCTGTCCCTTCCACCATGTGAGGAAACATTTGTCTCCTATAGAGGATGTTAACAGAAAAGTGTAGCAAAAAAGTGCCATTTTGGAAGCAGAGAGTAGTCATCATTAGACATTGAGCCTGTGGACACCCTGTTTTTGAACTTCTGAGCCTCCAGAACTATAAGAAACACATTTCTGTTCTGTATAATTACACAGTCTCAAATATTTTGTTCTATTAATAGCAGTACAAATGGACTGAGTTAGCCTACAATTCTGTTTTTCATAAAACCTAAGTTATTATAAATCATAAAACCAATGTCAGAGATGTTAAAATACAAAAAAGATGAGGTTTTAAAAATCGATGCCTTCAGTATTAGTTTTATCTCTTATGCCAGTCACGTGTTAGAACATATATTTTACCCTGTACCTTCAGAACATAGCTTTGAGTTCTGATTATCATAGTGACAATAACAATATAAGGACAAAACAAAATATGATAAAATATGTATGTCCTTTTAAAATAATACACCAGGGGCAACCCCTTGGGGTCCCCTCCCACTGTGGGAGCTTTTCTGTCCTCTCAATAAATCCTGCTTTAAAAATAAAATTAAATAAAAATAAATAAATAAATAAAATGATACACCAGTCAGCTATACATATAAAAGACAGGAAACAGAATACCTGCAATGAACAACAACAGGTTCTTCTCTGCCAGCCCTCTTATTTCGTACATGACAAACAAAATCCAGGAAGTCACTTGAATCATCAGGGACTCCATGATCAGGCCAGGCTATGTACTGGATTTGAGTGAGTTGACGACTCTCATTTTTCTAAGTGCAAACAAAAAATTATGTACCTTTACTTAGAAATTACATTTTAAAAAACAAATAAATATTCATGTCACTTTAATTTTAGAAGGAAAGCAAAACCAACTACTCCTTATCCCCAAAAGTGCAAACTCACTAAAACATAAACTTTCAATAAAAAAGAAAGAAACCATTTTATACAAAGCATTAAATTCACTTAAGTATTGGGTACTTATATCATGCTCTTTTTATAACTCAGTTTCTATATTTATAAAGTATTTTTAAGATGATAATCAAGTAAACAGGTATAAACAAAGTAAGATCCAGAGAAATGCTTAAAGAAAGTTTTAGCACTGTTGGGTGAGCAAGAACGATAAGAAACATTTTTTGTGAACAAAGTTGAATTAATCCTGATACAATGCAGATGATTAGTTATGAAAATCAGAAAAAACCTTAATCTAAGGACCAGAGATGATAAAAATTCAAATTCAAATCAGGGATTAATTCTTTTTTGAGAAGTCAATGGTTGGTATAATGAACAGAGTAAGAGCACTGGGTTTAGACACATCTTGGTTCAAATCTTAACTCTGCCAGTTACGGCATTTAATATTTCAGAGCCTCACTTCTTCAACTGAAAAATGAAATACATCTATACCTCAAAGTGACCATCTCATGCTAAAAAAAACTCCATGAGAGAAGCTATATATCACCCAATCAGCTACTTGGCACCATATGCTCAATGAGTGGTCAGTACAGTCATTCAATACTGTGAAATCTGGTTATTGCTATTTATTTACATTAAAGAGGGCTTTCAGAAAAGATCATGCAAGTAAATCAAGACTTGGAGTAGTATTTGCTGTTGTCCATCCATCCATTCATGTATGTATTTATAGTAGCAAATTGATTTTCCCAATTATCACAGCATAGTTCTAAGATACTTGGGGTGTGTAAAGAAAAGCCACTATGGCATACAAAACTGCCACGGATAATCTATAGGTGGAGTATAATAGACTACACTGAAGATAGATATTATTGTATATAAACATACATGGCCTACCTTTAATTACTTGAGAAAATGGAAAGAACTAACTTGTTGGCTTGACCTGTTACATTAGACCATTAACTATTTATGTCCCTAAAAATCCTAAATTCATTCTGACAAAATCTCTAGCCCATTAAGATTTTGAATTTTAATTTAATTTTGTATTTCTTGTAACCTTAAGCTTCATTCAATGCTAGATTCCTTTTCTTATAAATTAGAACTTTTGGCTCCTCTCCTTTTTGGGTTTCCTTTAATCATACTCTTGTGGCAGGAGGTGAGGTGGAGTTCCCGTTTACAAAGTCTTGACCATTGATGAGATGAGCCTGGGTACTCATAGCTCATGTTGTTTGCTCTTCTCCAGCAGTTGCTTCCTTCTTCTTTCGTCCCTTTCAAAACCAAGGGTGGCTGGCAGAGGAATATCTAGCTGCAGGCAGTACAAGTAGGGTACTTTGGTCTCTAGTAGCCTGAAAGAACTGGCAGAATGATGCCTTCTGTATACACCTTCCAGTTGGAGTACTGAGCCATCCTTTATCAGTCAGTTTCCATTTCTGGCTTTGGATTTGGAAGCCAAGGGGACAGACGCAGGCAGAACTAAGAGCTGGCAATTAGAAAGCTACAATCTGCTGTCAGAAGATCCTAGCTATGACTTTTTCTTCCTTAATACTTAGGGGACTTTAAAGTTGTACTCCTTTACTCTTTTAAAAAAGGGAAATAAATTGATAGCTTTCAATGTTTTCCCCCCATTTCCACAGACATACTCAAATACTTTACTGATATTACTTAGAGTAAGAATTTTTTTTACAACCAAACACACCCCTCATATAATTGTTCTGAACAGGCAAAGTAGGAGTAGTAATTAATATTATTTACCAGTCCCCTTTTTCACTGACCATTCATATTTAGCCGCAGAAATTGGAAATAACATTCATTACAGAATAGAGAATACTTTATTTTTATTATTATTCTTATACTGTAGATACATGGTATCCGCATTTTGCCTGGGCTGATCTTGAATTCCTGGCCTCAAGTAATCCTGCAACCTTGGCTTCCCAAAGCATTGCGATTACAGGCATGAGTCACTGTGCTCGGTCAGAATACTCTTCGTAAAATTCCAAAGGACTTCATAAAAGCAGAGAAATAGTTCAGTAATTTTTATAATATTTTCTAGTAGCCAGTACTCATAGTAAAAAAACATTCTCAGCTTTAAAGTCCTTACCTAGAATATAATTCTAATGAAGGGATACCCTTCATTCATTCATTCTTACCTCTTGGTTAAACAGCGTCATCTTCCTGAAGACATAGGCCGCGTTCCCTTCTTCCGAGTGGCAGGTAACTTGGTAGCTTCCATAGGATGAACTTCCTGTGGGTTCTGGCCAATATTGGTGACATTTCACCTGATATTGATAGGATACACAAATTATGTACACTTGGACTTAAGTTCTCCAATTTTTAAAATGTAATTTTTCATAAACTTCAAACTTACAGAGAAGTTGCAACAACTGAAGGAATTTTCAAATACCCTTCACCTAGATCTGCCAACTAATAACACTTTTTCTTTGTCATGTCTTCCCTTTGTAATAGTAGGCAATCTGTTTCTATTTTGAGACTTCAAATATCTTGATTAAATTTTAAGCTTTTTAAACAGCTTGATTTATGATACATAATTCACATACCACACAAGTGACCCATTTCAAGGACACAATTGTTTTAGAATATTCAGAGCTGTGCAAACATCACCACAGTCACTTTTAGGACACGGTCACGACACCCAAAGAAGCCCCATTTCCATTAGTAGTCATATCGTGCTCTTCCCCCATTTCTCCCCCTTCCCCCACACCTTGGGTCCAGGCACCGCTCATCTACTTCCTGTCCCCAAAGACTTGCCTAGGCCGGGCGCAGTGGCTCAAGCTGGTAATCCCACCACTTAGGGAGGCCGAGGTGAGGGGACTGCCTAGAGCCCACGGGTTTGAGAATAGCCTGGGCAACTTGGCGAGAGCTCATCTCTACAATAAAATCAAAAAATTAGCCGGGTGTGGTAGCTCACGCCAGAGCTCAGCAGATCAACACTGGGGTGGCCGTGAGCATGCCATTGCACTCCAGCCTGGGCAAAGGAGTGAGACTCCAACTCAAAAAAAAAAAAAAGATTTGCCTATTAAGGATATTTCATTTCAATGTAATCACATAATATGTGATCTTTTTTACTTCTTTCACTCAGCATAATGAAAGAAAGGTTTTGATTTATATTTCCCTGATTAGTCAATGCATTTTCATCATCAGTCAATGTGGTTGGGCATCTTTTTTCATGTTCTTCTTAGCCATTTGTACATCTTCTTTGAAGAACTGCCCATTCCGATCCTTTGCCCATTTGTAAATGAGATCATTTTACTGCTGAGCTGTAAGAGTTCTTTACGTACTCTAGATACAAGCTCATTAGATACATATTAAACCCTTTAATAATAATGACAATAATTGCTAATACTTTTTTCATATTTATTATGTTAGTCACAGTTTTAAGCATGATGGTGTAAATCATAAACCCACAAGAAAAGAAGCTTAAAGGTTAGACAAGATTAAATAAACATTAATTTAATTAAAAAAACTAAATCAACATATATCAAAGACTTTATATGTGCAATATGATTTTTAAAAGTCCAAGCAATGTATAGAATTCAACTATGACTTACTCTGCCACGTTCAACTTGTGTGGTCAACATTACAACCATGGAGGAGCCTTGTTCCCAAGTCATCTGCCAGAAATCTGTGCAAGTGTGTGGTAACGGCCCTTGGCAAGCAATGTACTGATTTATAATGCTGGAAGAAGGAATTTCCATCTAAAAGGGAAAGGACATACAAATAAAATCTTTGGCATTATTACTTTTTACTATAATCAGTAATATTAAAATAATTTACTATCTGATTGTTAAATTGAATACAACTAATCTCAATAAACTGCAGTCGACTGGGCTCGCTGGCTCAGTCTGTAATCTCAGCACTTTGGGAGGCCGAAGTGAGTGGATTGCCTGAGCCTACACGTTTGTGATCAGCCCAGGCAAGGTGGCACGACCTTTTCTCTACAATAAATAAAAAATTGGCTGAGCATGGCAGCACGCGCCTGTAGTTCCAGCTACTTGGAAGGCTGAGGCAGAAGGATTGCTGGAGTTTAGCAGGTTGACGCTGGAGTGGCTGTGAGCTGGGGTGGCTGTGAGTGTGCCACTGCACTCCAGCCTGGGCGACAGAGTGAGACTCCAACTCAAAAATAAAAAAATAAAAATAAACTGCAGTCAATAAAAAAAATCTTTATCAACAGTTTCTTATCTGTAGAAGAAATTGCTTGGCAATGTTCAGTGGTTACACATATTTACCTTTCAATTAGTGAATAGGAATTTAAATATTTTCCAAAATCCCTATTATGATTATAAGAGCAACTTTATTAAGAACTGTTTCAGAGGCAGAGACTTCATAAAGAAATAAATCTATCTGTAAATAGTTTATTGATAAAATCTGTGAGGAACAAAAATTCTGCCACTTGTTTTAGCTTAAATTATATATCTATATATTTAAATTATTAAATTATTTAAATTATATATATAATTTAAGCTAAATTATATATATGTATATATATAATTTATATATAGCAATTTAAAGAATACTAGAGTGAATAGAGAAAGACATCTCTTCTTCCATCTTAGTTTGTGCTCTCTAGTTTACACCCAGGAAAGAAATCTTCATAGATGATGTTACTTAGTATAGTATATGACATATATACTAAAAAACCTTTCAAAATTCCATAAATTCTGAATCTTAAAGCATATTTGGTCTAAGGTTTCAGATATAAGATGTAGACTTGTATGTAATATTAGCAAACTTTTTGATCTTTCAGTTTCATAGGTGAAATAGTAATGCCTTATAACAGTTTTGATTTGCACTTTTTCATAAATTGAACGTATTTTCATTTAACTGTGTTTGATATTGTTACTTTTCTGTCTTTTTCTTTTTGAGTTGGAGTTTTGCTCTGTCACCTAGGCTGGAGTGCAATGGCATGCTTATGGCCACTGCAGCCTTGACCTGCTTGGTTCAGGTGATCCTTCTGCCTCAGCTTTCCGAGTAGCTAAAACTACAGGTGCACACCACCACGCCTGGCTTAATTTCTTACTGTAGAAACGAGGTCTTGCTAAGTTGCCCAGGCTGGTCTTGAACTCCTGGGCTCAGGCAATCCTCTCACCTCTGCCTCCCAAAGTGCTGGGAATATAGGCATGAGACAGCATGACTGACTGATATTGTTATTTTTTTAAGTGTATTGTGGTTTTGCCAAAAAAAAAAGAACTACTATTCAACATCATACAGGAAGTCCTAAAAGACATTCAAATCGGCAAAGAGGAAGTGAAACTACTGCCGTTCACTGATGACATGTTTCTATACCTAGACCCCCTAAAGACTCCTCTCCAAGAGGCATCTAGACCTGATAAATGACTTTAGTAATGTCTGAGGGTACAAAATCAGTATACAAAAGTCAGAAACATTTCTATATGCCAATAATAAGGGTATAAAATCAGTATACAAAAGTCAGAAACATTTCTATATGCCAATAATGCTCAAGCCTAGAATAAAACCAAGAGCTCAATCTCATTTATAATAGCTACAACAAAAAAAAAAAAATACATAGGAATACACTTAACCAAGGAGGTGAAAAATCTCTACAACGAGGACTATGAAAGAACATGCCACGCCCATGGATTGAAAGAATCAATATTGTGAAATTACCATATTGCTCAACGCAATCTACAGATTCAACTAATCACTATCAAAAAACCAACATCATTTTTTACAGAACTAGAAAAAACAATCCCAAAGTTTATATGGAGCCCAAACAGCCAAAACAATCACTAAATAAAAAGAACAAATGTGGAGGTATCACACGGCCTGACTAAATTATACTATAAGGCTATAGTAATTAAAGCAACATGGTATTAGCACAACAGAAAGATATATCAATGGAATAGAACAGAGAACCCATAAATAAAGCCACATACCTACAACCAACTGGTCTTTGACAAAAATAAATAATGGGAAAAGGATACCCTATTCAATAAATGGTGCTGGGAAAACTAGCTAGCCACATGCAGAAGAATGAAACCGGACCCCTACCTCTCACCATATACAAAAATTAACTCCAGATGCATTAAAGACTTAAATGTAAGACATGAAACTATAAAAATTCTAGAAGAAAACATAGGAAACACTCTTCTGGACATCCGTCTAGGCAAATAATTTACGACAAAGACTCCAAAAGCAAATGTGACAAAGACATAAATAGACAAATTGGGATTAAACTAAAAAGCTTCTGTATAGCAAAAGAAATTATCAACAGAGTAAATAGAAAACTCACAGAATGGGAGAAAATATTTAAAAATTATGCCTCAGACAAAGGATTAATAGCCAGAGTCTACAAGGAACTCAAACAACTCAACATGGAAATAAAAAAACCTATCAAAAATTGGGCAAAGGATATCGAATACACATTTCCCAAAAGATACACATTCATCCAATAAACATATGAAAAAATACTCAACACCACTAATCATCAGAGAATTAAACATTAAAACTACAATGAGGTATCATCTTACACCAGGCGGAATGGCTATTATTAACCCTTTGAACTTGGAGATACCTCATGCATCACCTAACTAGCAACGCGACTGTACTTTTTAATGAAATAGCAAAAAAAGAATCACTTCATATTAAATAGTACAGCGATGGAATCAATAATTTTATCGCCAGGATATCTGGTTTATAAACAATTTGGATATTGAGGAACTCATTTATGATAGAAAATCAAAATTTTAGCTGGGCTCGGTGGTTCAGCCTGTAATCCCGTGCTTTGGGAGGCTGAGGTGAGTGGATTGCCTGAGCCCGTGGGTTCGAGACCCACCTGGGCAACTTGCCGAGACCTCATCTCTAAATAAATCAAAAAAATTAGCTGGGTGTGGTAGCTCGCGCCTATAGCTCCAGCTACTTAGAAGGCTGAGGCAGAGGGATCGCTAGAGCCCAGCAGATCGAGGCTGCAGTGGCCAGGAGCGGCCACCGCACTCCAGTCTGGGTGACAGAGTGAGACTCCAACTCAAAAAAAAAAAAAATCAAAATTTTATATCTTATATTTTTCTAACATGTGGTAATGTGTGAACATGCACTACGGGTTCATTGATATGTGTTGTGCAGTAGTAATTTGTATGACGTCTTCCACCTGGTGTTTTTCTATTCGAGCAGACAAGACAGTCTTGTTTTCTTCCTCCCACATTAATAACATGTAATTTATTGTCCAGTCTGTTGTTCAAAGACGATGTGGAAGGATGTACTCGTGATTCCCGAAAACCACAAGGAGGAATTTAAATCTAACTCATCTTCACTGCTGCTTATAACTCTCACTTTTGTCTTTTTGTTTTGCTATTGTTCTGCAAACTAAATAAATGGATTTAAAAATTCTAATTGTGAATTATAACATCACAAAAGGAAATCTATCCAAAAATATTACTTTTCCAACTTAGCATGGATAGATATAATTGATTTGGGCCACTCAATGCTTCAGCATGACCAGCCTTCAACTTCAACAGTCTCTTTAAGGCTACGGTAACTGGCTTATCTATCTTTTCAAGTTATGCCATATGATACAAAGGTATACCCACAGCTGCCTTTCTTATACAAATGATTTTTATTGCTACCATCTGTTACAAAGAAGTGTCTGCACCACTGTGGAAGCACTTCACATGCTCTCTTTCTTACGTGATTTAAAAAAAAAATATATCTCAGTATATAGTCCATCTCTTTATTTGCTTTTTCATGCAATTTGAATGGAAAAACTTCAAGGAAGCATACATTTTTGAAAAATTTGTGATTGTATAAGTTTGTCCTCTGATTGTATAAGTCTGTCCTGTATAGTAACCAGCAATCTCTTTATGACCCTGAGAAGGGCCTTCTAAGTAAAAAGGGTTAAAAAATCAGAGAAAAACAGATGCTGGCATGGATGCCGAGAAAAGGGACCACTCATCCCTCATTGATGGGATTGAGAACTAGTTCAGCCTCTGTGGAAAACAGTATGGAGATTTTTCAAAGACCTAAATATGGAACTACCATTTGACCCAGCAACCCCACTTCTAGGCATCTACCTAAATGAAAATAAATCATTATATAAAACAATATCTGCACTTCATATGTTCATTGCAGCACTATTCACAAGAGCAATATCATGGAACCAACCTAAGTGCCAGTCAAGATTGACTGAATAAAGGAAAAGTGGTACATAACACCATGGAATATTCCGTAGCACCATGGATGGAGCTGGAGAAGATCAACCTAAGTGAACGAATTCAGAAACAGAGAGTGAACCACTATGTGTTCCCATTTACATGCGGGAGCTAAACGGCCACAAAGATGGAAATGACAGATACCGAGAACACTAAAATGAGGGAGGTGAAAGGAGAGTTAGGGTTCAGGAGTTATCTATAGGGTACAAGGTTCATTATCAGGAGAATGGTCCACCTAAATGAAGCCCACCTCCAACCAGTATGCAAGAAGTTCATGTAACAATGTACCCCCCGAATCTAAAATTTAAGAAAAAAAGAAGGCCTTTTCAGAGGTACATTCTAGTATTTATTAAAGTCTACTTAAAGACTGGACTATTCCATTTCACTGTTCTATCTGTAAAACATATGCCAGCACCAAACTATTTTATTTAATATAACTTTGAAAACATTTTTCAGTATCTGGAAGTTTTAATAGTCTATCAAGGTTATGTTTTTAACAACAAAAAAAATAACCTAAAAGTTTATAGTGGCCCCTATTATTCCAAATGAAAAAGGCATAATAAAAATAAACTTACATTTATGTAGTTTGCATTGATGTAGTCTTCATTACCTTTTAAAATGACCCGTGTAGCATCATCTGAAAAAATTTAAAAGAAACATTGCTTTAATAAAGTTACGTTAAAAAAGAGTATTAGACGTAAGAGAGAGAACAGATACTTACAAGGCGAAATATCTCTGTATCTATTTTTGGAAATGTTCTGAGGTAATTTGGCACAAGACATTGTCATTCCAGGTTTTTTCCGATAAAGTTGCTAAAAAAAACAAAAAACAAGAACAGAAACAAACAAGTCCAATAAGTCATCAACAACTTCTGTTTTCTTTTTCAGACTTGTTTCTATAACTAAGAGGATATAGGTTTTTTTTACCTTTAACTATATCAGCTATATAATGATGTACGTTAGGCCAGTAGAGTATTGAATGACATTTGCAAACCCAAGTTCTATAGTTTCTGACACATATTAAGTATCACATTTTGCTTTTTGTTTTTTTTTTTTTTTAGTTGGAGTCTCACTCTGTTGCCCCAACTGGAGTGCAGTGGCATGCTCCCGGCCATCGCAGCCTCGACCTGCTGGGCTCTGGTGATCCTTCCGTCTCAGCCTTCCAAGTAGCTGGAACTACAGGCGCGCACTACCAGGCCTGGCTGATTTTTGATTTATTGTAGAGACGAGGTCTTGCCAAGTTGCCCAGGCGGGTCTCGAACCCACGGGCTCAGGCAATCCACTCACCTCAGCCTCCCAAAGTGCAGGATTATAGGCTGAGCCACTGAGCCCGGCAGTGCTTTTGTTTTTTAGAAAGTGGGATTTATTGAGAAGACAGAAAAGCTCCCACAGTAGAAGGGAACCTGAAGGGGTTACTCCTTATTTTGAAAAAAAATGGTAAAACAAATGATGACAATTTTGCTTACAGCAGAAGTACATGAAGTTTTAAACAGCAAATCTGCAGAAAATATTTAGTCTTCATTTAGTTTGGAGTTGTTGACAGTATATGAACTAAGAACTTTTTACAAAAAACACTGACACAGGCTCTAAATGTTGTATGGTTATAAACACATATCTATAACATACATTTCAGAGCAACAAACATTCATGATGGGCACTTTTAAAAACACATTAAAAACCATTCAGGGAGCCCAGTATGGTGGTGTGCACCTGTAATTCTAGCTATTTGGAAGGGTGAAGTGGGAGTATCACTTGAGCCTAGGAGTTGGAGACCAGCCTAGGCAACATAGCAAGACTCTGTTTCAGATTAAAAACAAACAAACAAAACCATTCAAGTTTATTAATTTAAACAAGCTAATATAATCAATCTAAAAAAGACATTTCAAAATCCACTGTGTGCTCACTGATCAAAATACAGGTTATAAGCACTGAAGAAAGAAGCATTCCTGTTCTTCTGATATAATGACCTGAGAGTTTGTTCTGTTTTCAAGATTGCACTGATACAAATGAGATAAAGATTAAATATGACAAGGTATAAACTTCAAATAGAAAACTTATTTTCCTTTATCTCAGGATTTAAAGTCTACAATAGCTTTTCCTCACTTGCCACATTTCATAAAAACAGTTGGTTATGACAAAAAAATTCAGTTTGACAACATTTATAAAATTTCCTTTTCCACCCTTTTAAAAACAGATATCTATTTATAGAACCATAGCTAGTACTTTGGGAGTAATAAAAAATTTTGCATTTTAGAACTCTTCATGTCAAACGTTTCTCAGAATACCATTTTAGTGCACAAATTATAATGGACAGTAGATTAGGCAGTTAAGAAACAATGAAATTAATTAGAAAATACAAACAAATTTTTTTTAATATACAATGATATTACTTACATCAAATTGTGTCAGGACTGTTCCAGTGTTAAGCCCCTCAGCCAGCTGGATCATTGACTCCCGCAGGGAATGGTCATCCTGATGGATACTATCTAGTGGGGCTTTCTCAGGAATATACTGAAAGTCTGGCTCATTTTCTAACTTTTCCTCCACTACATCATACACAGCTAAAATTACAGAAGAAAAAACACACTTAGTTCATGATAGCAATTTACCAGATATGTTTTAAAATTTTGTGTCAGAGAAAGAATTAATTTATGAAGAATTACACCAGATCCGAGTCTGGTGCCACTGTGTTGGGACTGAGAGTGACTGTGAAGCTGAAGGGCTCTGCTGCTGCCCCTATGAGGAAAGCAGGGCTCTGTGGCTGGAAATGTCTAAAACTTGAAGAGACAATAAGAAAACAAAGAAGTGCTGAGAAGCAGCTCTGAATACATCTACCACTTTGTGATACCTAGGCAAGAGTACAAAGAGGGCCCTAAATACCATACATCTAAATATGTTAAAATATGCTCTGTCTTCTTCCCTTGACACATCTATAAACAAGCTGGCAGGCCAGATTTCAAATAAGATCTAGGCCAGAATTCATGGTTATGGGTGTGGGGAGAATCAGTCCCTAAATGCCAGCCCACCTATAGTTCACCCAATTTCTTTTCCCTCTCTCAGCTACATTCTTTAACATGGGGGCCTATAAATATACATGTGAATATCCCAAGTCACAAGTAAGCTCTGTTTATACCTCTCTCTCTGCAAACAGTTGCCTCTTAGCCATTCTGCTGGCCTGGGGTACATATACCACGTTCTACCCCTGGGAGAACAGACCTGTGAAGAATGTCCATGAAGGTCTAGGGCTTAAGATTATTTGAACAGAGAACTGAGGGTTGAAAAAAAGTGGTACAAAAAGGGAGAAGAGGTTATAGCTTAGCACATCTTCTTGGTCCTCTAGAATCCTGACCATATTGGGAAGGGAAAGAGAGCCAGTATAAAGCCTTGTAAAATATGAAGCCAAAGCAGGGGATCCATTTACTCTGTGTAAGAGGTTTGGTTTGTCCTTGAAAATGTATGCATTTTTGAAAAAAACACATTTCTGAAATAAAGAATGAAAACACACAAAAAAAGACTTTGGGAGGTGTAGGCTAGAGAACTGCCTGAGCTCAAGGGTTCAAGACCAGCCTAGGCAACTTGGTAAGACCTTGTCTATACAATAAATCAAAAAATAAGCGGGGTGTGGTGGCACACACCTGTAGTTCCAGCTACTTGGAAGGCTGAGGTGGAAGGATCACTGGAGCACAGCAGGTCGAGGGTGCAGTGGCCATGAGTACGGCACTGCACTCCAGCCTGGGTGACAGAGTGATACCCTGACAAAAAAACAAAACAAAACAACAAAAACCAAAAGTCAGGCACGGTGGTTCACGTCTGTAATAATTCCAGCACTTTAGGAGGCTGAGGTGAGAGGACTGCCTGAGCCCATGAGTTCAAGACAAGCCTGGGCAACATGGTGAGACCTCGACTCTACAAAAAAAAAAAAAGAAAGAAAGAAAATACAAAAAAGGCATGTAGGAATGGACATGACAGACCCACAATGAAAATGAAATAGATAGAGGTCCTGGTCCAGATTTTGACTATAAAACAATGTTAGATCTTTTGTAAGAAGTGGGCCCTAGGTAGGATCTTCTCTTAATTTAAATTGCTATTATTACTATTATTGTTATTTTTGAGTGGAGGGGGTCTCACTCTGTCACCCATGCTGAAGTGCAGTGGCATAATCACAGCTCACTGCAGCCTTGAACTCCTGGCCTCAGACAATCCTCCTGTCTCAGCTACCAGAGTAGCTGGGACTAAAGGCGTGTACCACCACATCCAACTAATTTTCTTATTTTTTGTAGAGATGGAATCTTGCTATGTTGCCTAGGCTGGTCTCAAACTCCTGGCCTCCAGCAATCCTCCCAACTCATCCTCCCAAAGTGCTGGGATTACAAGCATGAGCCAACAAGCCTAGCCAAATTTAAACTATAAATTTGGGATTGCAAAAATGCCATGTGTTAAGGCCTAACATCCAGGATCTATAAGGAACTCAAACATGCTGAAAGGAAAAAAACAGCCACATTAAAAAGTGGGCAAAAGACATGAATAGACACTTTTCAAAAAAAGAGATACGGGCAGCCAGTAGACACATGAAAAAGTGCTCAGCCTCACTAATCATCAGAGAAATGCAAATCAAAACCACATTGAGATACCACTTAACCCCAGTAAGAATGGCCATCATTAATAAAACAAACAACAACAGATGCTGGTGAGGATGTGGAGAAAGAGGAACACTTCTACACTGCTGGTGGGAATGCAAATTGTGCAACTTCTTTGGAAAACAGTGTGGCAATTTCTGAAAGAATTAGAAACTGACATTTCATATGACCCAGCAATCCCCCTATTGGGAATATGCCTGGAGGAATGCAAATCATTCTACAAAAAAGATACTTGCACAAGAATGTTTATTGCAGCACTATTCACAATAGCAAAATCATGGAACCAACCATGCTGCCCATTGAAAATGGACTGGATAAAAAAATATGTGGTACATATACACAATGGAATATTATGCAGCTATAAAGAAAGACAAACATGGATTTTGCAACAACTTGGATGGATTCAAAGTCTATCATACTCAGTGGTCTATCACAGAAACAAAGAACAGAGTACCATGTGTTCTCAGTCATAAGTGGACCTTGAACAATTTTCATAATACTATACAGAGAGGGCCACACCTCATCAACAAGGGTAATTGCAATAATGAACATTTGTATACCTAACCCTAAATTGTACTCCACATTTTTTTTTTAAATTGGAGTCCCACTCCATTGCCCAGGCTGAAGTGCAGCGGCACACTCATGGCCACCCCAGCCTCAACCTGCTGGGCTCAGGTGATCCTTCGGGCTCAGGCGATCCTTCAGCCTCAGCCTTCCTAGTAGCTGAAACTATAAGCGCGCACTACCACGCCCGGCTAATTTTTTGATTTATCGTAGAGACGAGGCCTCGTCAAGGTGCCCAGGCTGTTCTTGAACCAGTGGGCTGAGGCAATACCCTCACCTTGGCCTCCAAAGTGCTGGGTTTACAGGCCTGAGCCACAGCACCCGGCCTGCCCCACATCTTTAAAATTAAAAATTAAAAAAAAATGCCATGCCTTTGCTATGATATGAACTTTTGTCCACATTCTGGTTCTGTACCAGTCATGAATCTGTGAGCAGTAACTGAGTGTCTTGGTGCCAAAGCACCTTAAACTCTAAAAATGGAGACAATTCATCAATCTCATTGGATGACTGTGTGGATTAAACGAAAATATACTAAAAAGCCTTGGTACACAGAAACCTTTTAATAATTATTAGCTAATATTATTATTGTTAAGCTCTTTAGGATCGATTATCAAGAGAAAACAGGATAAATAAAACTGAAAGAACATTGTGCCTTGTGTAAAATTTAAGTAGCTTATGTCACAGAAAATGTCTAATAACGAATCACCTAAGCATCAGGTCTAAATGAACAGGTTCCTTGAAAGGTTAATTTGCATTTCTTTGATGACTCGTGAGGCTAAACATTGCTTCATGTATCTGTTGGCTGCTCATACGTCTTCTTTTGATAACTGTCTACTCATATCTTCTGCCTACTTTGTAATGGGGCTGTATGTTTTTTTTTTTTCAGCGTGTTTGAGTTCCTTGTAGATCCTAGATGTTAGGTCTTTGTCAGAAAATACAGTTGGAAAATATTTTTTCCCAGTCTGTGGGCTGTCTCTTGCTCTCTTGTTGGTTTCTTTGGCTTTGCAGAAGCTTGTCAGTTTGATGAGGTCCCATTTGTCTATCTTATTTCTTATGGCATGGGCACTAGTATTACATGTTCTCACTCATAAGTGGACCATGAACAACTATTGTAATACTGTAAGAAAAGGATTGACAGTAGTGGGAAACTGTGGAGGGGTGGGGGGGCGGGGAGGTGGGATTGACAGTAGTGGGAATCTGCCTGGGGAAAGGGGGGCACCCCTCATCAACAAGGGTACCTGCATAATGAATATTTGTATACCTAACTCTGAATTGTACCCCACAATTTTAAAATAAAAAATTTAAAAGTTAAACAAAAAAGAATAGTTAAAACGGAATGTTCTGTTAAAGTCCTTTCAACTTTCCTAGGAAGTCAATTCTAGACCGCAAATGGAAAAGAACACCAAGAGGAGAAGATAAAATGAAAATGCCTATTTATGACCAAGAGGTAAGAAGTATTTTTTTTTTAAATAAAAAAGAAACTTTTGGCTGGGCTTGGTGGCTCAGTCTATAATCCCAGGTCAAGGCGAGTGGATTGCCTGAGCTCGCAGGTTCGAGACCAGCCTGGACAAGATCTCATCTTGGCAAGATCTCAGCCTTGGCAAGATCTCATCTCTACAATAAATCAAAAATTAGCTGGGCATGGAAGCACACACCTGTAGTTCTGGCTACTTGGAAGGCTGAGGTGGAAGGATCGCTGGAACCCAGCAAGCTGATGCTGGGGTGGTCATGAGTGTGTCACTGCACTCCAGCCTGGGTGACAGAGTGGGACTCCAACTCAAAAAAAAAAAAAAAAAAAAAAAAGAAAAGAAAAAAAAGAGAAACTTTCTTGTTGCAGGAACTCGAAATAATGCCATATGAACACTGGTTGAAGGCTCTGAGACTGCTAAATTTGAGAAAGGAGAGAGTTTCTGGATATATTAGTTATTGTCAAAATATGAATACAAAAGAGATTAAAATTATTCTGCACAGCACAAAGTGACAGAATTAGGAACAATGGGACTGAAGGAGAATGGACTTTTTCAATTTATAGTTCAACCTCTCCAAAGGTGGAATTAACTATTTCAGGAGCCACCACGTGCTCTCTATGTTGGTAGGATCTTCTTGAGGTTGTCGTCGAGAAAACTCATACAAGTGGCAAAGAAAATAACGAATCCTGGGATATAAACAAAGGAGCTACAGTTTGTAGTATATGATTTCTCCAAACCTGGGACTCCATGACTATAAAATAACAAGTCAGCTGTCCAGATCGAGAGGTAACATGTTTAGGCGAGTAGACATCATCCACTGAAAACACAGTATTTTTTTAAAACATTGCTTTAGCTATTATTGATTGTTATGGAGTTTTCTAAAAGTGAAACAGAGTTCAAATTTACTCATTAATTCAAAGTATTTACTGAGCACTTACTATGATTATTAGGGGAACTGGGATAAAAGGGAGGCCATTTTAGCTATGGGAGTCAGGAGAGAAAGCAATTCTGAAGATGACATTTGAGCAAAGACCTAAAGGAGGTGAAGGTGTAAGTCATCTAAATATCAACAGTGTATAAGGAAGGTGGAACAGAAATCCTAAAGTCTGGAACATTTCAGGAACAGCAAGAAAACTAGTACAGAATAGATGAGAGTGAGAAAAACCAAGTGAGAGGAAAGGAGGCCAAGAATTTGAATTTTGTTCCAAGTGTAAATGGAAGCCACTGTGCTCTGAGCAAGAAACTGACATAACTTATGTTTTTAGTCAGCAATCTGGCTGCTACGTCCAGTAATAAACAGTAATGAATAATGACAAATATCCGGTACTGCATAGAGTACTTACCATTAGGTCGAACTAGAAGCATGAGTTCCCCAGAATGTCTCTCACAGCTAGCTTTAATAAATAGGACGACCTGATCATGGGTATGCTCTGCAATGTCCCGACCATTGATCAGTACAACTTGGTCCCCTTCATTCAATCGAGGGACACAGAGGTCAGCCTGTAACATAATACAGAAAAGGTTTCAGATTTGTATGTGACTTTTTGAAAGTAAAGCACAGGAATTTATTTCTATAGACTCTACAGCAGGAGAATAAAACTACATATACAAAAGCATCTATTAATTTATTAATCTATTAAAAAATTTTAGAAATCTAGTTTTCCCATAAATATACTTTTTTTCTTCTTTCATTCAACAACTTCTTTCCTGATAACCCACCATGTAGCCAGACATACAGATAAGACTGATGATTTCAAGGTGCAAGTACTCAGGAAACCCTAACTTTACACTGACTAGATATGTATAAATTTCAATTATCATGGTTCAGTTACATAACACTAGTCCCCAAACAACATGAACTTTAGTTAACACAATTTATTAACTGTGAATAACTACACAGAGTAAAAACTTAGCTCATCAGTATAAAAAAAAATCACTAGATAAATAATAGACACACATCATAATCAGTGACCAATTACATTAGTGTTTCCAAAGTCTGTTAGTGATTTTAAACAGTGTACATTTATTATTCAGCTCATGTAGAGACAAAAATGTATGTGGTTGTGTTGCTTTCTTGTCTCGCTGTGATAAACCCACATACAGATGAATAATCTGAAGAGAGAACTGACAAAAAAAGTTGAAAGTGCAGAAAGAAACGAAAAATGATTAATGCTGGATGCGAAATTCAAATTGAACATAATGGAGTTGGAGAAGAAAGTCAACCACGGAAATGCTGACACTACTGTTATTTGAGAAACCCTAGATATGTAGACAGAGGAACTCTTGGAGGTTTTTCACAAAAGCGAAAGTTCAGAGAACAAAGTATTGAAAGTAGATCCCAACTTGAGAGGATTATTATGACAATTTGAGAAGATAAGTCAAGATGCTCACTCTGTATTCTAAGCTGTACCACAAGAAGGAGGCAAGTACTGTTCAAACTACTTGTGATATAGAATTTCACAGGGAAATAAAACCTGTTAGTTTTCAGTGTTTCTAATGTTTTGAATTACAGGATCGTAAATAAATATTAGCTTTACTTCTTTTTATTTTTTTTGAGTTGGAGTCTCACTCTGTCACCCAGACTGGAGTGCAGTGGCCGCTGGCGATCCTTCCGCCTCAGCCTTCCAAGTAACCGGAATTACAGGCATGTGCTACCACACCCGGCTGATTTTTTTTGGTTTATTGTAGAGATTAGGTCTCGCTGTCCAGGTGGGTCTCGAACCCGCGGGCTTAGGCAACCCATTCACCTCAGCCTCCCAAAGGCGCGGGATTACAGGCTGAGCCACTGAGCCCGGCTTAGCTTTATTTCTTTTTGCCATCATAAGAGACAGCAAGAGATTTTAGCATTATGACAAAAAATTTTAAAGTCATGGGAATAACCATAATTTTTCCCAATGATCATTAAAATCCTGCACAATTTCATCTTGCATGATTATTTTTACAGACCTCCACTACTATGCAAAACGAGAACTGTCTATACTTTATTGAGAAAACAAAATAATAATTAGAGTAAAGAGATACAAGAAATAGAAATATAGACAACATGTTCTGGGAACTCAGCAATGAAAACAAATGAGTCAAGTTTGAAGGATAGGCTCAGTAGAGAAAAAAAATGATGGGGTTGAATCTTACAAAAAAGGAAACCTTTTATGGCAAAAGCATAGAGAAGTAAAAGCAAACCTTCTCAAATTCATTATAAGCACAGAATTAATAAAATAGATAACTCACAGGTGTTCCTGGTGCTACTCGGGACACAATCACAGGCATCTTCTGGTCATATCCTCCCTTGAAAAGAGATTAAGTCAAATATTACCAAAATAAGAACATCTTAATTTTAAAACTGAATACAATATAAATTCTAGATTACCTTTACATTGAACCCAAATCTTCCATTTTCATCAGGTTTCATTCTGATTAGCACAAGATTATCATGTGGAATACCACCATTAGGCTTTTAAAAAAAGACAGAATTAAGTAACTTGTTAATTTTCTTCACTTAAAATCTACCCTTCAGATATACACATAATATCCTTTTCATACACCCATATTACCTATTGTATGTAAAGAACCACAGTTCTAATCAAAATGTTCATTCAGGAAAGTAAATTTCTTTGATTAATGATTTGCAGTTAAGCCCAGCTTGATATATTCTCTTATGTATTCTTGCCACCACATGCTAGACTATAAGTGCCAGTAGGAAAACAGGCCATGGGTGTCTTTATTAATTGCTATATCCCTAGAACATCGCTCAAAGCAAGGCAAGTTCATATATGTATATAACACACACACACACACACACCACACACACACACACACACAGGCACACATCTAGTGCTTGTGTTACATGAATTCAAAAATACACATGCTTTTTAAAAACAACTTTACTAAGATATAATTCATATATCACACACTTCTCCCATTTAAAGTGTATATTTCAGTAATTTTTATTTTAGTTGCACAAACATCACTATTATCTAATTTTATAATATTTTCATCAACTCCAAAAGGAACTTTGTATCGATTAGTAGTCACTCTCCAATTCCCCAATTCCCATTCTGCAAAGCCTAGTCAACCACGAACCTAGTTTCTGTTTCTATAGATCTGAATAATGTGGACATTCATATATACAGACTCACACAACATATGGCTATTTGTTACTAGTTTCATTCACTTATTATGCTCTATGCCTGCTCTTAGAAGGAAAGAATCTAGTTAATTCTTATTTATACTTCAAAATGCAGGTCAGAGATTATCTCTTCTGGGAATCTTTCCTTAACCTCACAGCTAATTTAATTATTCTTATATACTCTGTGCATTTCCTATAATCACTTCTAATTACGGAATTTATGTTGAGTTACATCACGGAACAATTCATGACTAAATAAGATAATGAGAAAGAGAAATTATACTGTAGTAACTTACAACTAAAACATGACACAGTACAAAAGAAATTTCATTTGGGATTTTAAAAATTCAAAGAAAAGTGAGAATATCTGAAGAGGCTGCTTACAGTAGGTTTTTCAGGGGAAGATGGAACATCAAATGTTTCATTAATATGATTTTCCAGATCTTGTTGAGAATGTGAATAGTGAATTTGGTTCCAACTGTTTTTCTTAGATTGTTTGGGTGGTAAAGCTGGAGGCTGTCCTTCTCCAGGGGTCTCTTGTGACCTAGATATGAAAAAGAGAAAAAAAAAAATTTTTGGAAGCTGCCTCACAGAATTTATTTTTTTAAAGTTAGGGCCAAGTAACTCAGGTATTTACAATACCTAGTAGGTGACAGGTTTTAAATACCATATTTATTTGTAAATGTCACTCTTTAATGAAAACCTTCTTAACCTTCAAGTAGTAAATCTAATTCCTACTTTATCAAATCTATAAACAATTATATAATAAAATACACTTTAAAGGCATCCCTGTGAATATATCTATTAATCTATGACAACAATGTAAATACCTTTCCAAAAAATTTTAAAAAAAGTTTTCAGTGGAATCACAGGTAGGCAGAGAATAAGGCAGGCAAAGAGAATTCAGAACTGAGAACTGAGCAGTTACACAAAGAAAACATCTAGCCCAGAACAAATAACTTAAGGGATTGGCCTAATCTATTTAGAAATAAAACACAATTCATAAGAGTAATAAACTCAATGTTGTGACAAGGATTAGAAATCTGAGAAAGTGTTGAGATCATCACCAAAGAGACAAAAGTGGATGCAATATGATAAGAGAATATGATTTAAGGTGAGAAAGCAAAAATCCAATTAACATTAGAGACCATAAGCCTCAATCTGTGGCAGCAGGAATTGATAAAAAGAGTCAGGTATGATAAGGGAAACTTCAAGGTAGAAACTGTAGATTTGAAGAGCAATCATGGTATGTATAATAGCATTACTTTTGAGTTATACACAAAGGTCAAAAGTGGAAACCAGTGGTTCAACTTGTGCCCTAAGAAGTTTGCATCCCTAAAAGTTATGAAATTTGGGAAAAGTAAGAGAATAGGCAAGAAGAAAATTGTGCTTGATAAGAGCATTGACCATCATTGGGGTTATTACCTAACTTTAGGATGGCAGGAGGTCCTTCAGGGACATAATTATTATCTCATTGCCAAAGGACAGATGAGAGAATTAATAGCTACTGTGTCAAGCCACATGACTGCTGCCCTGGTACTCAGATATACATTTTGCCCAGCATCTATTCACTTATGTTAACTACAAAAAATGCCTAACATTCAAGCTGTAAGTTCTTGAGATGGTGAAGATGTATAAGATTATATTATTGTTAAAAATATTCCTTACCCTTCCTACCACTAACATCAGGCTTGGCAGAAACATGTAGACAGATAAATTGCTGATAATATATTAAAAGCTATCAGTACATATCCCAAAATCAAAAACTGTTTTTGTGTGTGCAAAAACGTTTCCAATTTATGTCAGTCCAGTTGGCTTTAAATTTCCTCACAAATGTTTCAATAGCACTGAAAGCAGCTTATTTTGCAGTCAAAGCAGCTTTCTGTTGCTGCCTTTAGAAATCTGTATCCTAATGAAAGATAAGTTTAACCACCCAATTCACATGCTGTGTGATTATTTTTAGAGAAACACCAGGCTTCCCTGTTACATATTAGGAGTATATTATTACATGTGATGGGAATGTATTAAAACATCTGTTAAATATTTTTAAGTTAATTCAGGGCTATTATTTAATCTCATAAAGTTACAAACAAAAACAGTCCAATTTTCTGTGAAGCATTTAAAGAAAAGAAAATGGTAGACTGTGGTCTGGTTTAATTTACCCCTGCTTATAAACGGCAACTTTATTCTAAACAGTACAAGCAATCTCCTATACTAATTTCAAAAATAGAGAACTGGTGAGATAATCCTGTCAATTTTTAAAAAAATGTGAGAAATCTTAAACGAAAAATCGATTTCACTACATGTTAAAATACTCTGTGCTTAATCCAACATATTGGTTGAGTTTTTTTCAAATTTGGTCATGGAAAAACTAAAATCTATGGATTCCAAGTTGCAAAGTATTTTATCTAAATTGCAACAAAACAAAACAAAACAAAACAACAATCAACAAACACTTGTTTGGGGGAGACAGTTTCCTAGCTGATTCTGGTAGGCAAGGCCTGAGATTTTGTTTTAGAAATTGAGACTCATGTTCTAGGTATGGCTTTCTCTTCTAAGATGGGTGTTACACACCTGTCCTACATCACTGAGTTCTCCCGAATAGACTGGTGAGATAATTTATATACGAGCAACTGCAAGCAACTAATGCTATCTCTAAGCTTATTTTTTTCAGAACTTACTCATTATTCTTGAGGTTAAGACCAGCTGAATTTCAAATGCAGTGCTAAAGATGCAAAATTGAATAAAAATGTAGAAGCCTTATAAAATACATGTCTGAGAAGATTCCAAGCATTTTACATTCCTGTGGATCAGATAGAAGCAGCAAACACTCTTCAGGGTTCCGATATATCCTGAATTTGCTTTTCCACTTCAGACCAGGAAAGCAGACCAAAAGTAAATTTGAGGTGGTAAGAGATTTTAGGGTTTGTAAATCTATAAACTTTATACGTGGAAATGTTAAACTCTGTGTGTCTCTCTGAAAAAGGCTATTTAAAAACAGATTGGGATAATTTGGTAGGCCTCAAGAGTTGTATTGTTTTAGTTTTGTAATAATTAGGCTTTTGAGATTCCGCCATATGGTTCATTTTTATGTCATGAGATATGTGGTTTTTAAAATTAAATCAATTAAACATTTCAATCATGTCCTTAATTACTATTCATTTAAGTTTCAGCACTAGAGAGTATATAATTATTAAAAATCAATGAAAAAGTTTATAATTACAATCTGTAAAATAATAAAATACTGCATTTCTATCAATTCTATTTCTTGCCAATTCATTCCTCACACAGATATAGTTGTGCAGTGTGTATCTCTCCTACTCCTCCATTTTAAACAATGCGTACACACAATCAAAACGTTTTACCAAGATATAAGTCACCAAGGCTAAAGTTCTACCTGTTTCTTTTTTTCAGTTAGCATTTCTTTTTTCTTCTTTCTACTTCTACCTCTTTGGATAGGCAGACTTCCTCGGTTACTCAGGGCCAGCCATGGCCACTCATCTTCTTCCTTCCACACATCACTCTTGGACTCATTCTTTTTTTAACCCTGATCACATTCACTGTATTTTACACTGATTTTTCCTTCTCAACAATTAGTAAATCTTCTTACCCCTCTATACATCTTATAAGTATTTTACCTTATTTTACTTGAATTTTAATTTTCTCAACACTTTCTATTCATCCTTATAATTACCTTCCTTTAAAAATATTAAGAAAATCCTACCTTTCACTATTCCACTCTGAGACCACAATGCTACAGTATCTGCAGAAATATCTGAGTATATGCACTAAAAATTGAAGAATGATCTGCATTAACAAAAAACAACATAGTGACTAGATGTGGAAGGGAGAGGCAAAGAGAACTCACAGGAACAAATCAGAAAAATTACAGATATATAAATTTTCAAAAATGGCATAAATAAAATCTTTTATGAAATACTCTAATACCCAGTTTATTTTAAATGAAGCAATCTGGGGCATCTGAAAATACAAAGTAAAAAAGCAAAATGGAAAAAAGGTCTTACGGTGATGGTTCCAAAACAATGCTATTAGCTTGTGTTGATGATGGTGATCTCTGATTCACAAATACTTCACTTGGGGAAGTGTGAACCACATGGTCCACCAAATGACCAACTGAAGATGGTCGTAACCGGGTTCCTTCTTGTGTGAATGCAGAATTTCGACTAAATAAAGAGGTAGAAACACTGAATTAAAATATGCTTTAATTAAATTTTTCCAAGTTTCTTTTTTTAAAATTATTTTAAAGATATGGGGTGCAATTCAGGATTAGGGATACAAATGGTCATCGCACAGGTAAAGTTTGGGCTTCCCTTGGGTCCCCATTTTGCCTGGTTTGAGGTCAGGAACCCCCACTGATGATGTGTTCCTCCTACCTCTCCGCTCCCCAGCCCGGCAGTATTCCACTACTGCCAATCCCTTTTAGTATTATGGTAAATGTTCAAGGGTCTGCTTGTGAGTGAGGACATGTGGTACTCTGTTCTTTGTTTCTGTGATAGGTCACTGAGTATGACAGACTCTAAATCCATCCAAGTTGCTGCAAAGTCCAAGTGTTTGTCCTTCTTTATGGCTGTGTAGTATTCCACTGTATACATATTTCTTAATATATGGTTGCATCAGAAAGTAGGTGTGTGTTTTTAAGACTAGCCATGTTGACTAAGAAGTCTCTCTGACAGTGTAATATAAACAGAAAGAACACAGAATGGGAAAGTATGATCTGAGTTATAGTCAACAATCTGCTGAAAGGATTTTACCTATTCATTCATATATTATCTCCAACTACCCTAATGTTTCTCGGTTTTAGTCACTACAATTTTGTCTTATTCAGCATTCATAAGGGGAATAGAATAAATGCTTTAAAAATATTTTCTAGTCTAAATTATTTATTTATTTATTTTTGAGTTGGGAGTCTCACTCTGTCACCCAGGCTGGAGTGCAGTGGCACACTCACAGTCACCCCAGCGTTGACCTGCTGGGCTCCAGTGATCCTTCTGCCTCAGCCTTCCAAGTAGCCAGACCTACAGGCATGTGGTACCATGCCCAGCTAGTTTTTGATCTATTGTAGAGACGAGGTCTCGTCAAATTGCCCGGGCTGGTCTCAAACACACGGACTCAGGCAATCCATTCGCCTCAGCCTCCCAAAGCGCTGGCATTACAGGCTGAGTCACTGAGACCGGCCTAAATTATTTTTTAATCCTTAAGTCCTAAGAATAGATACTGAATACCATACTTTCATCCTTCTAACAGTCACATGAATTAATATTGTCATTATAATCATTCATTACAATAGCTGAGCATTTATTATCTGCCAGGCACTGTTCTAAGCACTTCATTTACTCTCATAACAATACTATAAAGATACTATTGTAAGTATAGTTTTGTAGATGAGGAAAATGAGACAGAGATTAATGAACCTGCCCAAAATTCAAATGCATAGTGACTCAAGGACCCATGCTCTTTAACCACCACCCTATACTCTTTATACTTTTTTTTTTTTAAAGCCAGAGTCTCACTCTGCCACCCAGGTTGGAGTGCAGTGGCATGCTCTTGGCTACCTCAGGTTTGATCTGCTGGGCTCGGGTGATTCTTCCACCTCAGCCTTCCAAGTAGCTGGGACTACAGGCACGCGCCACAATGCCTGGCTGATTTTTTGATTTATTGTAGAGACAAGGTCTCACCAAGTTGCCCAAGTTAGTGTCAAACCTCTGGGCTCAGGCAATCCTCTCACTGTCTGCCTTCCAAAGTCCTGGGAGCATAGGCATGAGCCACCACACCCAGCCATAATATTTTTAAAAATATTTTTTAGATCATACCTAAAATTGTTTCATTAACCACAAAATTAATCAGATCTACTGATTACTTAGTTATTAATACTCAAGAAATTAATTACTTGCGTCCTTTGGTTTAAATTTCTTGTGTTGATGGGCTCGGTGGCTCAGCTGGTAATCCCGCGTCTTGGGAGGCCGAAGTGAGTGGATTGCCTGAGCCCACGGGTTCGAGACCCGCCTAGGCAACTTGGCGAGACCTCATCTCTACAATAAATCAAAAAATTAGCCGGGCATGGTAGCGCGCGCCTGTAGTTCCAGCTACTTGGAAGGCTGAGCAGAAGGATCGCTGGAGCCCAGCAGGTCGAGGCTGCAGTGGCCGGGAGTGTGCCACTGCACTCCAGTCTGGGCGACAGAGTGAGACTTCAACTCAAAAAAAAAAAGAAAAAAAAAAAATTCTTGTGTTTTCTATAATTGTTTAGTGGTGGTGGTAAAAATGGCTGGCTGCAAATGGCAACAGAAAATGAAGGTCTGCGTTTTCTTCAAATAAGCTGAAAAGTCTTTGAATATATAAAATCTTTTATAAGGAAAAATGACTTAGCAATCTGAAATCAAAAAACAGAGATTACTGAGTCAACTTTTCCTAGCAGTAATTTTTAATAGCTAGGTATTAAAGTTCTGTGAACCAAACTGTTTATGTACTTATTTTATGTCCAATATGTAGAAGCTTATTCTCCAGCTGACCACACCCATCAGTGCTATTGCTTTTAGAATTTAATGCAAACTTATTAGACATTAAGGTTCATAAAACATTTCTAAAGGAAGACTTATTCAGATATTATATTCCATACCAAAATTCAAGTATTTTATAAATGAACCTTTTAGATGAACAAAGTATGTTAATATGTTGACACATATTTGCTTTCCATTATCTTAATTACACAGACAGTATAACACACAACACATTTATTAACACTAAAAAATTAAAACAGTCAACATCTTTGGCTAGTATATTTGGCTACTTTATTACCTTATTATCATCTATACCAAAACATAAAACTTCTGTGAGAAACGAACTGAAGTACATACACGGAAAGTGCTGAATCACACAGTGCTTCTTAGTATAGTAATAGTTAAGTTAATGGGGACTGGTGTTGGAAATCACTTTTTCTAAGTCATAGAAATTGCTAGAGTCATGGTTTAGGTGATGGTTTAAGTAGAGAATCACAATTACTAGAAAAGCGTTTTCAAACAATACATGCTCCTCTAGAAGTTCTGCTGGGAATCCACATGGAAAATAATTATGTCAACATCAACCACATGAGATTTATTTATGTCTACTAGTGGAGTTTTGTTTCTCGGTTACGACAATAACTGCGAAAGTCAATGGCTGAGGAAAGTGAGGCTGAGGGTCCTTGTTCAATGCCCTGCTCCCTCATTCCCCAAAGCTATTTCATACTACTTCCGCGATGAGCAGCCGACGAAGAGAAAAATGCTCTGGAGCAACAAACAGTTAAATTTTTATATATTTTGATCTTCAGGCAATAACTCTATACAGTCAATAATTTAGAAATTAGCAAAATTCACACCTGATGTTGGTCTGTACTTACTGATTAGGAGTTCCAGGTGGAGACCGTGATGGAAGGCTCTGTGTTTCTAACCTGTCATCAGATATTGAATTTCTGCTTACTACTTCCCAATCCATTAATTTACGTGCCAAGGGTTTACTTGGGGATCTGTAGAAATGAATTGAATAATATGTAGAGTTTTATTTTTATACCCAAGCTATGAATCAGTCCTAAAATTTGCTTTAATAAATCATATTCTAGATGACTCAACATAAAATAGTTTAATTATAAGAAATTAATGCATTTAGAGGCTATTTATCAGATAATTTCCTAAGAAAGTACATTTTCTTTATATGAACAATAAAGGCTAGGAAGAGCTGGATACAGAATAGGTAAGAAAGAAAAAGAGAGAAGAAATAAGAAATAAGAGAGAAGAAAAAAGTAGTCTGCTCTGTTTTCACAAGAATATTATCAATATCAGGGATACTGCCCATTTCTATTCCAAAGTAATATGAACTCTAGTTTATTTTTGGATGTATTAAACAATTCCTAGCACATTATCTCCTGAATGCATCCAGATCCTCAATTCTTTGTCTCAATGAAGACTGAACAAAAAAGATAATCATGCATAGTATATGTTATTTATAATTTTTAGTTTACATAAAATAGGCTAGTGGATTTTTTTTTCTTTTTACAAAAACATTTTGGAAGGTTAACAATTCTGTCTTGAAGTAGGGACTATAAGGATATCTTTTATTATCTATCTATATATTGTCAGTTGCCATAGTGATAAAGAGAACTAAGTGATCTTTTAAGAAAAATGGATCCTGATATTGATTTATTCAGATAAAATATTTTAAACTATGCAGAGTTCATAAACCCTTAGAGTCTTAGAAATGTTAGCAACTGAAGTCTTTTGATATGCAAATTCAGATACTGGCTAAAATTAATTGAAACTATATGACATCTATTTAAGTGACTAGCTTTTCGAAAAGTAGAGTTAAGATGGAGGCTAATAAATGATTTAAGCTACCTATTTCAGTAATAAATTCACTGAAGTATATAAAATTATTTTTTATTACAGCACAGTTAAAAAAATATATCTTACTACAAAATCCAATGTACGTATAAGTACCTAATTTGTGTAAAATAAAAAAAATGAAGACTATTTTTGGTTAGGATTGATAGGATTCATAGGTCTTCATTATGTAAATTTGGACTTATATTCAGATTTTCCAATAATAAAAAAAATTGCACTTAGTACTGCATTTACTTCTTAGCTTATAGCTATTTTTCTCCCTCTCATTATATACTATGTACACTTTTGTGTGGCTAAAAATAAAAATTACTAAGCAAGGCACAAAGCAAATGTAATAATGGTAAGTCATTCAATTACATTAAAACTTAATAAGATCACTATGTGCCAAGATTCTAATGTCATTAAGTTTGTAGTTGCACTGTCAGCTTAAAATTTCTTTTCCAATATATTAAACACGTAGGAAAAAAAAACTGGACTAAAGAGCATGGTAGCATAGACCAAAGAGTACCTGATAAACTATTATTATGTGCATAGTAGGAAGAATTAAAATAATGATGAGTAGGGACCCTGAATCCTAGTTCTAGCTTCCCAGTAGACAAATCTCTTAAGTTTCTATATCTAACTATAAAAACTTGCTAGTACAAGGTAATCCTTAGATATCTTCCTACCACCTAAATTTTACATCTAAATTTTCAGTGCAACGTTTTAGCCCATTAATTTTACTAAACCATGAAAAACTTGAGTTACTTATGAATCCAAACCACATGAGTGTCCTATCATTTTAGGAATTCATAGTCAAACGTTTTTTAGATTGGTCTAATGACATTTTAATATAAAAATAGACATTTTCTAAAGAGTATGTAATATTATTGGTTAAAAGACAATGACTCAGATTTCATTTTCTATAAGTGAATTCAATGTTATTTAAGCATGAACATTTCTCATTATCATGATTTTACATTATAGGATTTTTACCTCAAGACAATTCAGGACATCATTTAGTTCAACCACTTCATAATACAGTGCAAATTTTTATAACAGTCACAACAGTATGAAAATAAAGCATATTATCTCATGCATCTGACTTTCAAATTAAAGATTAACTTATCATCTTCTGGCTCTTCTACTAATGCTAATTCTTGATGTTAATAAACTATTTTTTCCCTCACATATTAGACTGCTTAATGTATGCTGTATGAGAATCACTAACTATAGTCAGGAGATCAACTACTTTCATTTTCCAAGAGAGAAAGAAAGTCATTTGAAGGAAGAAAAATTTCAGTACACTCACCTGAAGCATCAGAACACTTTACTGCTGTTAATGGAATACACATGGTTGGAGACACTTTGAATTTAAAACTAAACTTCAGGTGTTTAATTTTATTAACAGTTTTAACCTCAGAGACCCACCCACTCAAGCTTGCTGTCTATGTTTCCTGTTGAGTGTGGAAATTTCAGAGAAAAAAATACCACACTGCATCACTGTGTTTGCAATGTGGTAAATTTATTTTCTGACCATGGCACCTTATTTTTCTGTTGTACGAGAACATTGTTTTTCTATCTTCTTAGATATTATGATATGACAACTGAAAAAGTATGAAAGCAATCTGAAGAGCTGATATATGAGAAAAAAATAACATATTTAATTATTGCTAAAAGTCTTATCATATGAAAAGTTTAAGGAGAAATCTTTAGTATCCATTCATATTGTCAGCTAAAATCCCAGGAAAGACAAGAACTCCAGGACTCTCTAGTACTTTAACAAAATAACTTAGTAATTGCTAAAACCATTAGAGAACTTTAATAGCTATGCATCAAGTCACTACAATAAGATTCGGGCATATTAGATAAACAATCCCAGAAAAGCTTAGTCTTTGGAGAAAGAGTGATCAATAAAAGATCCAGTACTGGCCAGGCATGGTGGCTCACACCTGTAATCTCAGCACTCTGGGAGGCTGAGACAAGAAGACTGCTTGAGTCCAGGAGTTTGAGGTTAGCCTGGGTACCACAGCGATACCTAATTTCTACAAAATAAATAAATAAATAAATAAGCTGGGCATGTTGGCATGCACTTGTAGTCCGGAGGTTGAGGTGGAAGGATCACTTGAGCCCAGGAGTTGGAGGTTGCGGTGAGCTATGATCATGCCACTGCACTCCAGCAGGGGTGACAGAGTGAGACCACGACTCAAAAAACAAAACAAATTTTAATAAGTTCTGTGTTATTAAAACCTCGTCCCAGCTGATAACTTATTTCAGAGAGGATCCATACAATTCCAGCATAACAAAAGGAACAGGAGAGTTACCTAAGGCTTATCATATTTAACTATTTATTGAACAATGCATATTTGTTTTATAAAATAATCTATTAAAGAACTTTATGTTTTAATAATATACAAAATGAACAACTAAAATGCAGGCATAACTGCATATTTCTAAAGTCTCATATGACTGAAATATTAAAATATTAACACATATAAAGAAATGATTTACATGTGATAGTAACCTTAATATATAAATACACCTATGATTTGGTACTCATATTAGGACATAGTACATATAGCTAGTCATATCACATGTTCTATATTTTTTATAAATATCAAGAAAAAAAGGTGAGTTTATTCTTAGGAAAGAAATAAAAAAGGTGCAAGTATATTGTTATAGTGTTATAACACTAAGAATCAGAAGAACATCTTGATTTTAAAAAATCAGAAAATGAGTGTTACAAGTTATAGTACTAAGAATTAAAACAAATATATTCTAAATTAAAACAATGAAGTTGATGGGAAATAAATTATTTCTTTCTCAAGAGCAACTGCAAGGAAAACAATGTCATAGTAACATTTTACTGCAGATAACATCCTTATGCATCTAACACAGCGAAAGGCTACAGCCCTAACAAGCTGAATCCTTCCCACATCAAGGCATTTTTATCTACTGTTTTCTTTTTTTTAACTTGTACCACTTCATAAAACAGCTGTGTTTTATTTTTGTTTATTGATTTTAAAGATGTGGGGTACAATTCAGGATAAGGGATATACATGGTCATTGTACAGGTAAAGTCTGGGCCTTCCTTTGGTCCCTTACTTTGTTTGGTTTGGGATCAGGCAACTTTATTGATGTTGTGGTCTCCCCCACATCACCTCCCCAGCAGTATCCTTCTACTGCCAATCCCTTTCTTAAAGTATTATGGTAAATGAGCTCAGCCTGTAATCCCAGCACTTTGGGAGGCCCAGGTGAGTGGATTGCTTGAGTCTGTGTAAATGACTGTTTTCCTGTTGTACAAATCAGGATGAAATAACCCCGGAATGAAGGTAAAAACGCAAGTAAATCTTATTATTCAAACATGTTTTAAAAGTTTCAGTAATTTTTGCTTCAAATGACCTTACTCCAAGAAGTTCATATTATTATTTATTTTTTATATAATCAAAGTATTAAAACATGACCACTTATTAAGAAATGATTGATAGGTGTTCAGGACATATTACTGTGACTGCCTCAGACAGGTTTCGCAACAACTCCATCCCTGGAGGTGGGAATGTAAAGGAGGGAATCATTGAGTGAAGTCTATAGTATACAATAAAAGTATTTGCCAGGTTAGAGATTTCACCATCATAAATGACTAGATTTTTCAATATCAAAGAAAATGTGCATGATATGTTAAGTGATAAAATCAAACAACAAAAAGTATGAAATAATTATGAAACAAATATATACATACATAAATGTATCTCTGAAAGTAAGTGCATGAAAAAATCTTGAAGGACACATACCAAAACATTTTAAGATAGTTGTTGTCTTGGGATGACAATTCTTCTTTATGTTCCTCAAGGTTTTAAATATAATGAGCTATCACTTATATTCCAAAAAAAAGAGGCAATTTCTACTTATCTTTTAACAATATGATTTAAATATGGAAATGGGCTTGATAACATGAAATGTCATTATATTTCTACAAACTATTTCTTAAAAAAGGAGAGCACCACCCAACAAAATATTATATTAATGATACTTGATTCCTCCTATTCAGAGCTACAGTGCTCAGCACATTATTAATGTTCATACGAAAAAAATCAGCAAATTAGACAAACGAGTTTATCATTCCCTTAATATAATTTATTGTTTAGTTAATGATCATGTGACGATTCTGTAATCATATTTAGAAAAAGTTTTTAATAAACTTAATTCATCTTAAAAAAAATTCAGACAATAAAACAGAATTGGCTTACCTTGCAAATACCCTGTCTTTATTTGCCTTTTCTTTGCCATACTGAACTGACTGGACTTCAGTTCTCCCACTGAAATACATAAATATGCACAACAATAACATTGTAAGGAGAACACAAGATAAAATGACAATACACAACATTTTACAATTTCATAAGAGCCATTTCTAGCAGAGAAAAGCAGGGAATAAGAAGGAAAGACTGAAGTACACTCTAGTTCTACCTCTACAAATAAGGCTTAACTGCAGTTCTTCCATTAATGAACAAAGACACTTCTTTTTTTTTTTGAGTTGGAGTCTCAGACTCTGACACCCAGGCTGGAGTGCAGTGGCATGCTCATAGCCACCACAGCCTTGACCTGCTGGGCTCAGGTGATCCTTCCACCTCAGCCTTCCAAGTAACTGGATCTACAGGCATGCACCACCGTGCCCAGCTACTTTTTTTGGGGGGGGTTAATTGTAGAGATGAGGTCTCACTAAGTTGCTCAGGTTGGTCTCGAACCCGTGGGCTCAGGTAATACTCTCACCTCAGCCTCCCAAAGTGCTGGGATTACAGGCGTGAGCCGTCATACCCGGCTGAATCACAGACTTAAATGGAAACGTTAAAACTACAGAACTCCTAACAAAAAAATAAATCTTTGTGACCTTGTGGGCAAAGATTTCTTAAATACAATGAAAAAAAGAAAGGGAACTTCATTAAAATTTAAAACTTGTGCTCTTCAGAGGACACTAGCAAGTAATCTAAAGATAATAGCAAGCATTGACGAGGATGTGGTGGAGCTGAAACTAACACACTGCTGGTGAGTATATAAATGGCACAATTACTTTGAAAAAACAATTGGCAGTTTCTCACAATGTTAAACATACATTTATCATATGATCTGGTCATTATACTCCTCAGTATTTACCCAAGAAAAATTAAAGCAAACATCCATCCAAAGACTTTCACACACATATTCATAGCAGCTTTATTTGAAACAGTCCAAACTCAGAAAGAACCCAAGTGAGAAAACCTGCTTGATGGCCATCAAGTGAATAGATAAATTATGGTATGTCATACAATGGAATATTACTCTAAAATAAAAAGAAATAAATAGTCAATAAAGACAACATGGACAAATCTCAAAATAATTATGAGTAAAAGAAGCTACACTAGAAAGAACACTTCATATATGTTTCAATTTATACAAAACCCTAGAAAATGCAAACCACTCTACAGAGAAAAAAGCAGACCAGTGGTTGCTTGAGGATGAAGGGAGGGAGACATGGGCTACAGATGGGCACGAGAGAGCTTTCGGGTTAAATTACGCTTACTATCTTTATTACAGTGATGAATTCGTGGATATATGTATTTCCAAACATCAAATTTTACACTTTGAATACAGTAGTTTATTATATGCCAATTTCCTTCAATAAAGCTGTTAAAATAATATTTTATTCAACTTTTAAACATATAGATTTATTTAAGTTCATAATCTTCTGTTGAAAAACATGTAAAATCTGCCAATACTAGGTCTATCTTTTCCCAAGGGCAGCAATAGCTTGAATGGCAGGTGATGCTCCCTTCCCCCACCAATTATTTTTTTAATCAGACTATTCCTGAGTTTGCTTTTATTAATATCTATGGCAGAAATTTCCCTGTTTCAGTGTCGGTTTTTCTCCCAAACTGGTTTCTTCAACTGTCATTTATATTTGTAGTCATCATGTCTAGATTTTCTGTTTGCTGTGGTAGAGTTTAGATAACTTCCTTTATTTTTTTCTCATTTTACTTGAGACCTGTTTGAATTATAGCTAAAGGCTGCTTACTGCCTCCTATTTATTTCTTTGGCACCTAAGTGAAATGGTGTGTGCTTATATGTTATATTTGCAAGGACAGAGGAGAGAAGCTAACAGAGGGTAAGGGCAGTCTTTGTAAAATTACCTGGAGGTCACTGAGGAATAAATTCACTGAGTAAATACCCTTAGGGTTTGTACTATTCTCATTTTATATAAAGACTAAGAGATTTTTTCCTTACCTGCTGCGGTTTAGTAACAGTAGATAAAGTTCTTTGCTTTTTCCTTGAATTTCATCACTGATCTGATTCTCTCTCAGTCTATTTACCTTTAAATTTACAAGCACTGTCCTCTTACTTTTCTCAACATTGCTTTTAGGAAAGTAAAAGGGATTTAAATGTGGCATCAAACCACTTAGGATTATCAGCTGTGTTCTTTTCATGGTTAAAATTTCCTAGTTCTATCTAATTGTTGCTACTAAACTTTTGAGCTACTTTTACTCATTTTTCTTGGGGTTGGGGGCATGTATTTTTAATGATACATCCTGCGCTAATCTTTACACTGTTACTTTTATTGAGATGACAAATTAGGCCTTTATAAATGTTTAGACTTACAAGTTTTTTCTGAGCCACATCTAAACATTTTACTTGTGATCATGTAACATGTAAATGGTCAAGGATTTTATTTATTGAAGATGAAATATCTTATTTTGTGAAGCAGAAACAAATAAGAATGAATAAGATTTGTTTTACTAAAAGACAATTTTTTTTTTTTGAGTCATGGTCTCATGCTATCACCCAGGCTGGATTGCAGTGGCATGATCCTGGCCCACTGCAGCCTTCAACTCCCAGGTTCAGCTTCCTGAGCAGCTGGGACTACAGGTGCATCTCATCACACTTTGGCTAAGTTTTTGATTTTTTTGTAGAGACAAGGTCTTGCTATGTTGCCCAGGCTGGTCTCAAACTCCTGGGCTCAAGCAATCCTCCCACCTCAGCCCAGCCTCCCAATGTGCGGGAATTATAGGTGTGAGCCACAGTACCCAGTCTTAAAAAATAATAAGTTTTCCTACTTATATGATTCTTACTGGATTCCATGTAAAAACTAGCTTGCATGAGCCTTTTAAGAATTACAGAGGTAAAACTAAACAAAGTGTCTTCCAATTTAGTTATTATTCAAAGACTGCTGCCTTCAGGAATAAATAAAAACTATCAAGAATAAGACCATTTTAGAAAAAGAAACCTGGGTTCAATGACTAAGTCTGATTTTGCCAAATAGCCATTTTGAACTCTTTACAATAAAGGTCTTGAAAACTCAAAAATATGCTAAATCATAAATTTAAAACTAAAGCAATCATATATTCATGTGGAAGATATCTTGGTTTTTACAAATAAAATAAATGTGTTAGACCAAAAAAAAAAGTTTTCATGTAAATATTTAATATACAATAGAAATAAAAACATCTGTCTTCATCATAAATTAGTAAATGTGATTAAATTACTTCAGAAAATAATGACCTAGAACACAGTTAATTAAACAAGTTTCTCAATGAGGGGGGGACCCCAAAAAAGCTGGAATTTATTCATAAAAAATTGTGTGTTTATTCTTACATGTTTAAACTTCAGTCACTTTCAAAAAGTACTCACTGTTTGGTGTAAGATACCTGTAGGGATGCCTTTTCCACTGCTCAAAAGAATTTTGTCAATTTTGAGGCCTTTTAGTGCTTCTGTCATTTTTTGTTCCATCTCTTCCACATTGTCAAAACATTTTCCTTTGAGGATTTTTTTCATCCGAGGAAACAAAAAAAAAAGTAGCTTGGGGCGAGATTGGGTGAATAGGGCAGGTGGGGTACAGGAGTCATGGGTTTTTAGGTTCAAAAACTGCTGAACACTCAGCCCAGTGTGGGCAGGGGTGCTTGTAAATCATGCACCATGAAATGGGCAAAGGCACGGAACCTCAAAAAAAAAAAAAAAAAAATCACAAGTTGAATGCAGCCCCTCACAACAACGCTAGCTGGTAAACAGATGCTGATGGGTTTCACTCACCTAGTGGAAGAAGCCTTATTGCAAGGGGGCTGCTCTCCAAAAAATAATTCCATTTTTTTTGGGTCCCCCTTTGTACAGCACAAGAACCTATAGAACTTTTTGCTAGTATAGACATAGAAGTTGAACTCCATGGGGATTTTGACTCAGTATAACAAAGATTCTATAGTTCCATAAATGAGACCTTTATTTTAAAGAAAGGGAAAAAATCCAGTAAAGCCTTAATACAGAAACAATACTTACCAGTACCGGAATTTTGAACCTAATGTAAAATAATGTGCAAAAAAATTCTTTTGAGGTGGAAGTGGTCTGTCCAAACGGAAGAATGTGTGATGTTCTACACACGCTTTCCACAAATTTTTGCATGCTCTGTAATTCACCATATTAAATCCCAATAATGTTTCTCTAGATTCATGCTGTAATAAATGACAAAATGCAGAGAATACCAGGAAAACGTCAGGATCTAATGCTCCATTTAATTTATTTTTGACAGATAAATTATTCTAGTCTTGCAAACATGAATCGCTCTAATAATTTTTTTGCTTATACAGTAAAAAGGCAGTAAAATATATTAAAAGTTTTAGAAAATATGGTTCTTGTTCAGTAACATTACAACTCTTAGGAACTTTTACTTTGGATTACAGTTAGAAATAAGTTTGAAATTTTGATACACATCTATTTTTAACACTTATTAGTTAAGATTCTGCTTCAAAATATAATTCAGCTCATAAATTAAACATTATGACATATCATCACAACTTTTAACAGTATCAAAATTTTATGAATATGTCCAGACTGTAAATAAATAAGAACATTCAGCAACTCTTGGCACTATTATACAATTCAAAATTTTATATAATTAGCACTAGAATAGACTCATTTCTTTAATTTTCTTGACAACTTTGGAACAAATTACTAAATAATTTAATTGAAGTAAACCATATATAGCAAAGTTCACACCCCATACAGTACAGCTCTGATTTTATGCAACCATTTAACCTCCACCAGACCAAGAAAATGGATCATGACTACCATTTCAGAGGTATCCTTTGTCTCTTCTTTCTACCAGATTACCTTCCAAAAGGTAATCACTTTTCTGGCTTTATCTCCATAGATTAGTCATGCTTGTTCTGAAATTTACTGTATATACAGGGAATCAAACAGATGTGTCTTTAGGTCTGGCTTTTTTGATTCAACATTATTTTTTGGATATATATCCATATAGTTGTGAAACAGTTATTCACTCATGCTCATTGTATTCTATTCTAATGAATATTCCACAGTCTATCTACTTTACTGTTTACAGATGTTTGATGTTTCTAGTTTGGGGATATAAGAATAAAGTAGCCATGCATGTTCCTGCAGGCTGTCTGGTGTACATGCATACACATTTTGTTGCCGGGTTGTAAGATGTATATATGTTAAGCTTTAGCAGATAATCTCCAAAGGTCTTCCAAAATAGTTAGGTCAATATACACTTCCTCCCACCAGTAGTCTATGCTCCACATACTCACTAATCATTTATTAGTCTTCTCTCACTTTATTGTTGTGGTGGGTATGTAGATATGGCACATGTTGGTTATAATCTGAACTCCCTGATAACAGATGAAGTTCAAAATGTCTTCATGTTAACAGTTATGTTGATAACTTTATTTGTGCACTGTCTGTTGAAGTCACTAGCTTATATTTCTATTGGGTTTAATACAAAACCAAGGACTTGAATGTGTGTGTATGTATTACATACATGTTCTTGCTATTTCACTGTTGCCATTTTAAGTTTTTGCGTTGGGGGCTGATTCTGTCACCCAGGCTAGAGTGCAGTGGCATAATCATGGTTTACCATAGCCCCAACCTCCTGGGCTCAGGTGATCCCCTAAGTAGCTGGGACTACAGGCACATGCCACCACACTCAGCTAATTTAAAAACATTTTTTTTTTGGTAGAGGCAAGGTTTCACTATGCTGCCCAGGATGGCTGTTTCACTATTCATGAACTGAATTATTAATTTAAGCTCAAGTCAAGCATATTTTATATTGATTTAAATAATCAATCTTTTCTTTTAAGGTTAAAAAGGTTTCTTTGTCCTGTTAAAGAAATATTTGCCCATCAAAGGTCATGAAGATATTTTCCATGAATAAACCACAGTAAAATGTCAATGTATAAATTAATAAACTCTTATGCCAGAAAGTAATATTCTTAAAACATCACTTCTTGATTATCAGAAAATTAAATCTTAATTATGGTTAGTAGTTGTGTTATTTGCACTAACATATGCAGTTTACATGTTGTACCATAAACCATAAACATGCAAAGTAACAGAAAATATCTCACAGTCACTATGAAGCAGTAATGCTTCTCAGTATCAACAACATCTAAGATGCATGTATATTCCCTTTTTTTTGATATCGGGTATAACTTTAAAGAGTCTGTATGTCATTTTGACATATTTGGAATGAAACACATTTTTTTCAGTTTCAGATAAGTACATTGTATGAAGTTTCAGATAAGTACATTGTATGAAGTTTGGGTACTTTAAAACAAAGAGATGTTTTAGAGAGAAAACACTAACAAGACAATCTTCTGTAGAGTATGCCTGTACATTGACATTTTCATCCCCTCACATCTGATAGGTTGAGATATGTGCTGATGTCTCAACACGGCCTGAGGGAGGTGTATCTCACAAAATAGCTTGAAAACCTAATCATCATATTTATGAACCACAAAAACATCTCTGTATGCTGTCTTTAATCAATTGTTAGTTAACTTTTTGCTGTTGTTACTTGTGGATAAACACATTCCTAACTAGTACACTACCCTAGAAAATGACTACAAGGGTTAAATGACATGAAAATGGTTGGTCTATTACCAGGCATACAGTAAGCTCTCAATAACTGTTAGATAAAATAAATATTATCGTTAACAACATTAATACTATAATGGGAGGCAGTTTAGAAAGGCTGACTCTTACAGTGCCACCTACAATTACTTTACGTGACTTATTTTCCTGTTCTTTAGTTTCCAGATAACAAGATTTTTATATTTTAATCATCTAAAAATTTATTGAAACATGTACAACAATGTTCATTAGCAGCATTAGTCATAATATCCACAATCTGGAAATTCCCAAACTGTCTACTAATAGAAAAATGAGTAACTAATTTATAGTATATATTCATTCAGTGGAATATCGTAAATAAATGGAACTAATGCTATGTGCAGTAACATGAATCCTATAAAAAATGCTAAGGGACAGAAGACAGATAGTAAAGAAAACAAACTGTTTTATTTCACTTTTTAGTTTTTATTTTTTATTTTATGAGTCAGAGTCTCACTCGCTCACCCAGACTGGAGTGCAGTGGCCGCTCCCGGCCACCGCAGCCTTGCCTGCTGGGCTCCGGCGATCCTTCTGCCTCAGCCTTCCGAGTAGCTGGAATTACAGGCATGCGCTACCATGCCTGGCTAATTTTTTGATTTGATTATAGAGATGAGGTCTCGCTGCCCAGGCGGGTCTCGAACCCGCGGGCTCAGGCAATCCACTCACCTCAGCCTCCCAAAGGCATGGGATTACAGGCTGAGCCACCAAGCCCGGCTTATTTCACTTTTTAAAGTTCAAAGAGAAGCAAAAGAATCCACGGTCATACATAATGGAGTAATGTTTCCCTTTGGAGAGGCTTAATAACCAGAAGTGGGCATTAGATCCAACAGCAATATTGTAAGCTACTGAGGTGATGGTAATGTTCTATATATTAATCTAGGAGATGCTAATATGAGTATGTTTACTTTATCAAGTTATATACTTAAAATATCTATTCCTTTTCGTATTATGTTTTATACCTCAATAAAAATTATCTTAAAAAATCCTCCATATTTTGTGAACATAAATAAGAAACTATAGGTTATAGTCACTTAGATCAATATCCTGTGATAAAATGCATCTGATCCAAAGACATTTTTCTGGTTTCAAGTACATTTTACACATATATACACACACAGAACAGTCTCAAAATCTGCATTAATTTGTTAAGATTTATCAGATTTCTAAAAATAATATAAATCTAATAAAAAACCTGGTTTAACCTGATGAAATAGATAAAATCATTTACAAGATGAAACTGTTTCCATGATAACTCAATTTGTCACCCTTAATATATATGAAAAGCCATTACCACTCCAACACAGGGTGGAAATTTGCTACAAGTTCATGAACTAGGAACTAAACAAACATTCAACTCCCATAAAATTAAATGATTTTACATATGAAAGGAAGTACTGTAGATTTATTAGAAAAAAGAAAAAAAAGATATATAATATGCTCAGTTACTATCCTCCATGCTCAGTTACTGTCTACCCTGAGGATTGTTAATGAACATCCTGTGTGAAAAAAGTTTCCAAGCTCAAGAGGCAGCAGAAGGGATGTCTGGAAGAACTTTAACACATTGGAGAAATAGATATACTTTGTTATAAAAAAGTGAATTCATGACCTCAGCAGACAGTTATCAACAGAATTAACTGCACTTTCACTTGTAGTCATAGAAAAGCTGTCATGAATGAATAGGAATTTCTTAATCATATGAATAATTAGATCAGAACTTACCAATTCTTTTCTGAGTTGAATAAAAAACTGTTTGCACTTAAAAGAAATTTTTACAATCTTCAACCTGAACAAAAGAGAATAAACTGGAGTAGTATTGGATAAACATAAAAATTAACACATTAATAAAAAATACAAAAATAATCTTTTAAATTTATATTTACTAATATCGAAACATTTATCATCTATCTATACATACACACAGTACATAAAGAATCATAAGTTTTTGATGTTTCATGTAAAAATAATTAGAATCTGTGTTCAACTGAGGAAAATTTTGTCAGACTATCTACTGTGAATTATACATTTCCAAACTTTGTATATCCAGAAATACTTTAAAAAGTTACAAATTAAAATTTCACAAAATATTATTAACATAACTGTTTAGTCTCTAAAACCATAAGCAATACTTGAGAGAAATGCTAAAATTTCATAGTTTTATGCGATGACCCTAAAAACATTTTTATTTAATTTTAAAAAGGATACCATTTTAAAATTTTATGTCCAATATTGCCTTTCTTCTTATATGAAACCCATATAAGACCATAAAAGTTCTCAAAGCCTCACTAGTATAATCAATATGAGCCAATTGTACAAATTGTCTCATTGTAACCATAAGACCTAAGTGTAATAAGACCAAACTTGCTTTGGAATCTTGTCCCAATTTTCTGAGTTAGTGTTTTCATGGCAATTCTGTTTGGATCTTCAGGACTCATGGTCCTATTCATCCAAGAAGCTCTCAGCATTCCCAAAGAATAAATTTCTCACACCTCAATCACTTGAGGAGGCAAATGCATGAGTTAACTTCAAGTATGCATGTTTAGAGTGGAGAAAAAGAAATATGCTGAGGTTTCTGGTTTGGAAAACTTTATGCTCCTTTCAGATCCTGAGCTTTCACTGGACAGGGAAATAAGAATATGGAAAAATTCTATCATAGACAGAGGGCATTATTTCCGGCAAAAAAAGACTTAGTAAAATATGGACTATACTTACGGAAAAAAAGAGACAGATGCCTCAATTTTTAAAAATCCATGAAGACACACATATATATTTTAGAAGTTATAACATTAATTTTCATCAATTATCATATAAACAACAAATAAAAACAACAAAAAACTCCATTTTTGTTTTTAGTTGGAGTCTCACTCCATTGCCCAGGCTGCAGTACAGTGGCATGCTCACTGGCCACCCCAGCATTGACCTGCTTGGCTCAGGTGATCCCCACCTCAGCCTTCCGGTTAGCTGGAACTACAAGTGTGCGCTACCGCCCCCAGCTAACTTTTGATTTATTGTAGAGAGGAGGTCTTGCCAAGTTGCCTAGGCTGGTCTTGAACCCACAGGCTCAGGCAACCCACTCGCCTCGGCCTCCCAAAGTGCTGGAGTTACAGGCTGAGCCACCGAGCCGGCCAATTTTAGGTATATCTCTTATAAACAGTATACAGGTTGATTTTTTTTAAAAAGACATGTTCTTGCTATGTTGTCAAGGTTGGCCTTGAACTCCTGGGCTCAAGTGATCTTCCTGACTCAGTGTCCTGACTTAGCTGGGAATACAGGCATATGCCACTTACCTGATTTAGATTGGCTTTTAAAGTCCAGTTTGAATAATTCAAAAAACGATAGATGAAAGACTAATAAGCACATGGAAAGATGCTCAACATCATTAGCCATCAGACAAATGCAAATACAAACTATAATGAGCAACTACTTCATATTCACCAGAATAGCTATAATAAAAAAATGCAGGTGAGAAAGTGTAAAAATTGAACTCGCATACACTACTGGTACAAATGTAATATGACGCAACCAGGTCTGAAAAAGTTTAGCAAATGTAATGGGTGTGGTGGCTCAAGACTTTAATCTCAGCACTTTGGGAGGCTGAGGCAGGAAAATCACTCAAGTTCAAGACCAGCCTGGGCAACATAGTGAGATTTCATCTCTACAAAAAATAAAAAAATTAGCCAGGCATGGTGGCGCACACCTGTAGTCTCAGCTACTCAGACAGCTGAGATAGAAGGATCACCTTAGCAAGGTCGTGGCTGTGGTGAGCCATGATTGTGCCAGTGTACTCCAGTCTGGGCAAGAGTTAAACTCTGACTCAAAAAATAAAAAAACAGACCTAGTAATTCCACTCCTATATATTCTCAAGACAAATGAAAACATATGCTTACACAAAATCTTGTACATAAATATTCATAAGCAGCTACTACTCTTAGTAGCCATAAGTTGGAAAAACCCAACAAATCGAAAAATAGTATGTGGTTTAACCTAAGGATGGAAGACTTCAGCAATAAAAGGGAATGCAAAAGTGATAAATACTACAACATGGATAAACTTCAAAAATATTATACTAAATGAGAGAAATCTATCACAAAAGATCACACAGGAAATGACCTCATTTAATGGAATATAAAGAATAGGGTAAATCTATAGAGAAAGTGATTAGTGATTGCCTATGACTTAACAGTGGGTGACAACATGGAATACAGAATATTACTTAGTTGATAAAGCAGCAGAGGGTCGAGAGCATTGACACCAATTTGGAAAGAAGTTCTACTGCAGGTAAAATTCTGTCAAATGGCATCACATCCTACAGAGAAATTTTTTATGAAAGAATCATTCAAAGTGGCAATCTTCATTGCTTGCTACGATATTCAGTGTGGGTTTGTCATATATGGCCTTTATTGTGTTAAGGTCTGTTCCTCCTATACCTAATTTGTTAAGGGTTTTTATCATGAAGGAATGTTGAATTTCCTCAAATAATCTTTGACTACTGAGATGATCATATGGCTACTGGCTTTCATTTTGTTGAAGTGATATATCACATTTATTGATTTGTGTATGTTGAACCATCCTTGCATCTTTTGGATAAATTCTAATTGATCGTGGTATATTATCTTTTTGATGTGCTGTTGAATTTGCTTTGCTAGCTGAGGATTTTTAAATTTATGCATATCAGGGATATTGACCTGTCTTGTTGTTGTTGCTGTGTCCTTGTCTGGTTTCGGTATAGGTCCCTGGGCAGACAAAGTGGGCCCATTCTCGAGCCCCTGAAAAGCCTCCAGTGGCTGCAGAGAGTGCCAGCCAATCGCCAGACCCCCAACAACATGGAGGTGGTGACTGCGAGTGGAGCATGTCTGTCCTCAGGCCCCTGACTGCTTTGTGAATGTCCCGACAGTTGTGGGTAGGATGAGTTGATCTCTAAGCTCCTGAATGTGACAGGCACTGGCATCCAGGAGAGTCCTGTCTTCAGGCCACAGATGGTATCACTGGTGGCTGCGGGTAGGAGAAAAGGATCTCCAGGCCTGCTCAGGTGGACCAGTCCTCAGACTCACTGAAAATGTGAGTAGGTGTAAGGTGGTCCTGTTGCTGGAGAACGCAGAGTTGCTGGTATGAGTGACCCCAGGCAGGCACCTCTCAGGATCTGGTGAGCACAGGCTTCATCCTCCTTTCCTTTGTTCCAGGAAAGCCTCCCTAGAGTGCTGCACCTCCTCTCCCAGGGTGAAGGATACTGCATGAGCTAGAGTGCTGAGGGCTCAGCCACACTGCTGGGTGCAGTTAGCATTGCAACGCTGCAGTATTCTTTGTGGACATGGGAGGCTGCCAGTGGGGTCTGAGGAAGTGGGGATGCAGACTTCGTTGGGCTCCAGGGGATGACATGTCTTGATGGGTACTGAGATCTCAAAATGGCACCGTGTGCGGCTGAATGGGTCTTAGGGAACATGTGGGGGCCAGTACAAACTCCTTATGTGGGGCAATGCTATGGTGTGGATGCCAGTAGTTCCCTATGCTAGTCTCAGGGCCCATTAGGGCCAGGGGACGTCTTATGGATAAGATCACATTAGTCTGTGGTACAAATGTGGACTACTGAAAATCTCTCATTTTCCTTTTTCCCCATGTAGGGCAACTTCTTCTGACTCTCAGCTGATTTTGGCTGGGTTGGCTTATTTGCTCCCCTCTCATTCCATGCTCCAGAGATTCTCTTGTCACTTCCCTGCTGAATCCCAGTGTTTTCTCTTAAACATTCTATTTGATATGTTTATCTCTTGGTTGTTTTAGTCCTTCTTTGTGGAGGAGCCAAATCCTGGTAGACTCTAGTCAGCCATCTTGAAGCTTCCTCTCTGCTTTTAAGTAGATCCAGATTTGTTTTATATTATTTTCCTTTCCTCTGGAGAACATCTTTTAACATCTCTCACAAGGCAGGTCTATTGGAAACAAATTCCCTAAATTTTTGCTTGGGTGTGAAAATCTTCTGAAGGAAAACTTTGCTAGATATAGACTTTCAGGTTGGTGGGTTTTTTCTTTCAATGCTTTTAAATATCCCACTCCTCTTCTTGCTTACATGGTTTCTGAAAAGAAGTCCAACATCTGTGTAACAGGTGTTTTCAAAGTTTTTGCTTTTTTCAAGATTTTATCTTTCTTTTTGATTATATGCAACGTGAATATAATATGTATAACTGTGAATGTTTTTGGTATTTAACCTGCTGAGTGTTCTCTGTACTTTCTGGATCTGTCATAAAAGTTTGAAAAACTACCAGTCACTATTTATTCAAATATTTCTTCTCTTCATTTCTCTCTTCTTTTCTTAAGAGATGAGGTCTTGCTCTGTTGTCCCGGCTGGTGTGCAGTGTGCGACCATAGCTCAATTTAGCCTCAAACTCCTGGGTCCAAGGGATCCTCCTGCCTCAGCCTCCTAAGTAGCTATGACTATCGGCATTGTCTGGCTTTTTTTTTTTTCAAAAAAATTTTTTTTTTCCAAAATCTTCTGAAGAGACAGGGTCTCACTGTGTTATACAGACTGGTCTAAAACTCCTTGTGTCAAGATGTCTTCCTGCCTTGGCCTCCAAAGCACTGGGATTACAGACGTGAGCCACTGCGCCTGGCCCCATTTCTTTCTTTATTCTCCTTCTGATATTCCCTCTACATATCTTAAATTTTTATTGTTTTTATCATTTTTTTCTGTTTTTCAGTTTTTGAAGTTTCTGTTGACATATCTTCAGGCTCACTGATTCTTTCTCCTGTATTATCTACTGATAAGACTATCAAAGGTACCCTTTATTGTTGTTGCAATGTTTTTGGTTTCTAGCATTCCTCTTCAATTCTTTCATAGAGTTTTCACCTCTCTATTTACATTACCCATCTGTTCTTGCGTTTTGTATTTTCATACATTTTTCTCTTACTACATTAATTACAGTTATTTTATTTATTATCATTATCTTTTTTATTTTTTATTATAAAGATGTGGGGTACAATTTAGGGTTAGGTATACAAACATTGATTATGCAGGTACCCTTGTTGATGAGGTATTCCCCTCCCTCCAGCAGTTTCTCTCAACTGCCAATCCCACCCCTCCCTCCTGACAGTTTCCCATTACTGCCAAACGCTTTCCTATAGTATTATAATTGTTCAAGGTCCGCTTATGAGTGAGAACATATGGTACTCTGTTCTTTATTTCTGTGATGGATCACTGAGTATGATTGACTCCAAATCCATCCAAGTTGCTGCAAAGTCCGTATGTTTGTCCTTCTTTATGGCTGCATAATAGCCCATTGTGTATATGTACCACATTTTCTTTATCCAGTCCAGCTTAGATGGGCAACATGGTTTGTTCCATGTTGTTGCTATTGTGAATAGAGCTGCAACAAACATATGTGTACAAGTATCTTTTTTGTAGAATGATTTGAGTTCCTCTGGGTATATTCTCAATAGAGGAATTGCTGAGTCATATGGAAGGTCAATTTCTAGTTCTTTCAGAAATCACCACACTGTCTTCCAAAGAGGCTGCACTAGTTTGCATTCCCACCAGTGCAGAAGCGTTCCTTTTTCTCCACATCCTCGCCAGCATCTGTTGTTGTTTTATTAATGATGGCCATTCTTACTGGGGTTAGGTGGTATCTCAGTGTGGGTTTGATTTGCATTTCTCTGATGATGAGTAAGGCTGAGCACTTTTTCATGTGTCTGTTGGCTGCCCGTATATATTCTTCTGAGAAGTGTCTATTCATGTCTTTTGTCCACTTTTTAAAGAGGCTGTTTTTTCCTTTTGGCGCATTTGAGTTCCCTGTAGATCCTAGATGTTAGGACTTTGTCAGATATACAGTTGGCAAATATTTTTTCCCATACTGTAGCCTGTCTCTCTGCTCTCTTGATGGTTTCTTTTGCTTTGCAGAAGCTCGTTAGTTTGATGAGGTCCCACTTGTCTATCTTATTTCTTAAGCCTAGGGTGGTCTTGAGCTCCTGGGTTCAAGTGATCCTCTTGTTTCAGCCTCCCAAAGTGCTGGGATCAGAGGCAGAAGCCAACACACCTAGCCTTTGGGGACGTTCTATCAGTGACATAAGGCCCTTCCCTGAAGTGCTCTGTGAGCTAACAGCAAAGCTTTAAGAAAAGTCAAACAAACTTCTGTTTTTATAAAGCTTGATAAAAAATATTATTTCAAACTATACAATTACCAGAAGTATATAGTTATCACTCCTGTCTCTAGCACCTTCCGCTCTCCATGCTTTGTCTGGTTAGGCCTCTGCATTTTTTGCAACGTTATTCTCAGTCATTCAGCATTAGATTTTTCTTTTCCCTCTCGGGTGTATTTTCTCCCTTCTTTGCAGGGGCCTTTCTGGGTTTGGCCTTTGGATGTGGAGGAGCAGTTTAGCAGACAACCTTGCAGCATTTCTCTGTCGTTTGACCTTTACCTTGGCTTTATCTCCTTAGCATGCCCTTCAGCTTTTCTCTTAAGCATGGCAGTGACAGTGGGGGGCGTAGGTACTGGAAGCCAGTCAACGGGGGTCATTCCGTCTCTTCTTTACACTGCTCCAATCTCTCTTAGGGTTCAAGGTGCATGAAATTTGTCTGGTTCCAGAAGAGGCCACACAGTTAAATGCAGGTAAAATTTAAAGTAATTACTGATATGATGAAGATTGTATTTGTCACATTATTACATATATGGGGGAGGGCATTCCTTCTCTTGTTGTTGCTGCTGTTGCTTTTCCTGTTGTTGCTGTTCCCCTCTCCTCTTTTTTGTTTTTGTTTATGCATTTATCTTTTGATGGACATTTACATGGCTTCCACATCCTGTCAACTGATATCCCACTCCTGGAGAGTCTTCTTAGAGCCAGAACATGATAATGACTGCAATAATTAGAAGCAGTTTGGTTCTGTTTGGCTCAGTTTTCCTCACTGGAATGCACATCTGAAGATCACACTCCTCTCGAGAATTCTCAGTGCACCATTCCCAGCTTTTTGGGTGGCCTGGGGACCCCACCTTAATCTCCTTGGGGAACCTGGATGGTATCAGTTTCAAGGACTGACACCTGCTCAGGTGTGAAAGGCAGGAGGGTACACTTGCGGCCAGGAGGGATCCTTGCGGGGGTCAACGTCCACATTTCAGTGAGTTCCCTACCGACAGTGTGGGTTTCTTCTCCCGGGCTTGACCCCAGGATTCAGGTGGTGGGGTCTCCAGAGAGGAACCCGTGGCCTGCAGGAGAGGACATCGCTCCTCTGGGGTGATGTAGAGTCTAGGACGTGGAGTCACATGACCTATTATTATTATGATCTTTTAATAGAGACAGGGTCTCACTATGATGCTCAGGCTGGTCTCAAACTCCTTCCGCTTTGGCCCTCCAAAGTGCTGAGATCACAGGCATGAGTCACTGTGTCAGGTCAACAATAGTTATTTTAAATTTCTTGTATAATACTCCCCAAGTCTCTTCCATATTTGCATTCTGATGCTTGTTTCCTCTCTTCAAACTGTTTTTTGCCTTTTGTCATGCCTTGTAATTTTTTTTTGTTAAATACAGGATATGATATACTGGGTAAAAGAAACTAGGGAAAATAGTCTTTTAGTGTGAAATTTAATTTTAAGTTTACTTGGTAAAGCTTAGGGCTATTTTTACTGTGTTATAAACAAACTGTAGGTGTTAGAAGTTATGGTTTCCTCTAGTATTCTTGTTTGTGTCAGCCCTATTGTATTTTAGTTTCCCTAGAGACTCCTAAATAGTCGAGCCTTCTAGTTATTTCAGTTGTGAACCCCTGTTATTTATTATATAGGAGCCCTGTTGATATGGTAGGTGTGGAATGAGGAGAAATCATTCTTTTATTCCACGATTAGGTCTTAATGATTTAGTGGTCTGTGTCTCTTGGTTGTGAACTTCAGTGCTTCTCAGGTCTCAGTCTTTAGGTGAGACAAGAGGGGTCTGGATTGGGTATTATTTCTGCCCTCCACCACTGCACCCCCCAACTCCGTTAGTTAGGCTCTGATAAAATACATGTTGGGAAGGTGCTGTAAAATAATTTTTCCTGAGGGAAGGCCTTTGTTAAGGAGAATGGAAAGTTCTGATCATATTTCAAAATTCTGTAAGAGAAAAATTCATAATTAATTTTTAAGTAATTTAAAAATAAATTATTTTTGTGTTCTGGTAGGTTCCAAGTAAGTAAAGCATAAGTTATAAAACACAAGTAAATGGACAATAAAATAGTTCAACAGTCATTTTCTTTCACATAAATTATTGTATTTCATAATGTAGGGGCAAAATGAAAGTATCCAGTTCTTACCATGGAAAGGTATTCATTCGTACCCTGTTCTTATAAATCAGAATTCCTCCTGACATCACTCCAATTGTAATTTCATTGTTACTTTGATCCTAAAAAAAATGAGACAAATCTAAAGTAATGGGCTTTGTTAGAGATATATTTTAAGAACAAAATTAGCTGGTTTTTTTCTTAACAAAACATGACATTTTCAAAGGTGGTACAAAATTATGTAATATTTGGGTAATTGTTATGTGAAAAATAAAGGAGAAACTTCAAACCAATAATGCTGCATTATTAAAATTCATTAATTTAAAGTAAAAATGGTCTTAAGATTTCCCATAATTTATGACTGAAACTGATTATTTGGAGCAGGAAGTTAGAATCCAAAAATCAAAGGCATTCTCCATTTGTAGAATGATGACTTAGCATCCATTCCTCCATTATTAAAACTATTAAGATCCAATGACTAAGTAAATGTGATGCTGGTACTGCAAAAATGTGTAAAACATGGAGGAGCTCAGAGTTTGGTGAAGGGGAACCTGTGATAAGATAATGTTTACAATATAATGAGAAGTCTTATGACTTTCATAATACATTAGAATGTTACGGGAGTACACAGTGAAGATCAATTCTTAGAGAGTTTGGAAGATCTCAAAAAAGAAAATTTGAATTGTGCGTTGAAGAATGAATGAAAGTTTTCTCATTAAATAACCCAATTTGAATAGCTAAACACTACATTAGTGAGAAAATGAGTAGAATAAAAATATTCTGCTTAGATACTAATCAATCTTGAAATAGTTTTGCTTCTTCACTTCAAACATTTTACAGGCAACCTCATATAGCAAGCATGTCTTTACCTCCTACCATTCATTTGATTAGAAGATAGAATTTATTAGTGAAAATAAAAATGAGATTTTATAATTGTCTTCCTAGAACAAATCTTTTAAAATGTAGTTTTAATAACTTCTAATCAATAAAATCTTATTAAACCAATTTGTTAGGTAGAACAATACATAACTGGTCAAATGGAACAGTCTATATTAATTTGCCTGGTTGCTCTTTTTTGTTTAGCAATAACCAGCACTAGTATCATGAGCCTAAAAAATAAGATACTAAATATATTCTTCTATCACTTCATCTGTCCCCAATCACATAAAGCATCAGAGAAGATATATGAAAAGAGAAAGAATCTGTAATACTTAAAAACAATCTATAACATTTGAGCATATGTTATTGATGGACCAGACATTTTGAGGAATTAATGACATAAAGTGGGCTAGATATGGACAAAAGAGGCCACCCTATGTGGTGGTAGAAACAGAAACAGTCTTCAAGTACAAGTTTAGAGACAATGTATAAAAGAAATGGGGTTCTCGGCCGGGCTCGGTGGCTCAGCCTGTAATCCCGCGCCTTTGGGAGGCTGAGGTGAGTGGATTGCCTGAGCCCGCGGGTTCGAGACCCGCCTGGGCAGCGAGACCTCATCTCTACAATAAATAAAAAAATCAGCTGGGCGTGGTAGTGCATGCCTGTAATTCCGGCTACCTGGAAGGCTGAGGCGGAAGGATCGCCAGAGCCCAGCAGGTTGAGGCTGCGGTGGCCGGGAGCGGCCACTGCACTCCAGTCTGGGCGACAGAGTGAGACTCCAACTCAAAAAAAAAAAAAAGAAATGGAGTTCTCAAATTATATGTCAGGATGATCATGTAGGGAGCAGCTAAAGTAATTAGCTCCTAACCATCTTCAAACCCCACTGCAACTGGATTCAGCTGTAGGAAATAAAAGTGTGTGTAGCCTGTTTATAACACCAATTGTCAACACTAGGGATAGGGAATTAGAAATAAGTAATTCTCAGAAGGGATGGATGGAGAACCCCAAACTGAAAAAGGCAAAGTATATGCACACTGTACCTAGCTTTGTATTTCATTCCTCCTCAACCATCACCTAAGGCAGACTAAAGTAAAGAGAAATAGTATCCACAACCAGCTGAAGCAGGAATAGCAAATACAAAAGAAGTGTAAAACCAAAAATCACTGAACATTTAAAGAAAACTAATATCATTAAAGAGATGCAGAAAATTCAACAAAGAGATAAATCAATCAGGATGCTATGTTGTAGCAAAACATGTTTAAAAAATAACAAGTTCAGAAGTATGCAGAAACTCAAGTTCTTAAATTATAGATATCTAGACTAAAGTGGCAGCTCCAAAGGCATTGCTAGAGGTGGGCAAGACATGACAAGAGAACCAACATTCTGGCCCTCAAGGACAAGAATGTTATTAATTCCAGTGTCTAGAAAACTACTTTGAGCACATTCATGTAAAATATTTCACTTTGCTTTTCTTTGTATCACTTATTACTATTTAACCTTATTCATAAATTCAATGGTTTAATGGTTTTCTTTTTACCCTCTTCTTTACTAGAGTATAAATAACCAAGACTAGAGCTATTTGTTGGATTCTTAGGCATAGAAAAGTACTTTATACTTAGTTGTGGAAGGAATGGTTCTCTATAATGTATGTATGAAAACATCTTAGCTGTTTAGCTCGGCATGAAGGGCCTGTTTATAAACAACCATCCCACCACATTTTATCTCCTTCCTCTAGTAAGTAAAAATCTACTCTAAATAGGCCATTTCCATGATGTATTTTGTGTACTCATGAGTCACTATTAATAGTGACAGTTAATAACTGTTCTCATGTCTTCTTCATGTCTGTCTGCCAAATCAAATCAAACTAAACCAAAGTCCTTCCATCTTCTCTGCAAAAACTTCATTAACCTATATCTACATCTTTTTCTCATATGCCTCTGTCTCTTAAACCACTTATCTGAAATAATTACTGTAAGGACAGGGGTTGGGGTTATGTATAACAGCATCTTTAAAACTATATGTGGTTAAAAAAAACCCAAAACAGTTTTTAAAAATTATTTAAATTTCTAATCTGTCAGGTACTGAACTTTTGCAAGCACACTGACATGCTTTATGCCAGGCTACTATAAAAGTTGCTGAATGCTTACACTTAATTTCTGCATTTATCTCACCATAAACCAGTTATAAAAAGTTCACAGATCACAAGTCTGTGGGTCATACTTGGAACATCAACGAACCATTATACCATTTCACATTCCTCCACAGAGCCTACATCTCAAATAAGTATTTGACTTCTGAAGGTAATTTTATGCTTACACTTAGCCAGTCATACTACTAGAGAATAAGTGTGATATAATCTCAGATTACAAAAATTTGTGATGAGTTTTAATCACAGTTACCTTTGGATCTAAGATTAAATGATAATTAAAGGGAAGAATTTATAATATGCAGTGACTATGTGATTTGACAATGTAAATTCAGAGCATTTGCAAAAGAAATAAAAAGGGAGATAAACATTTTTAAAATTTTCAACTGTTTCAGTAGTAATTGATGTGGTAATTATAATTACTATTTTTAGTGTCATGTAGGATAAAGTAAATGAATAATTATAGGGTATGTGAATTATAGAATACCCTGAGTCCTCTAAGGAACAAAATATTCTGTATGTCTCAGTGTAGATACCAAGAAACAAATATAAATAGAGCCCCACTTTATATACTTAAAATGCCTAGAAACAATGACCAACCTAGTAGGAATAAGTATCCTTAACATCCAGATTGAGATTTTAAAATATAATTTTCCATTTAAAAAAAAGGGGGCTTCTTGGAGAACTGGTTGACTCCATCATGCCCATAGCAGAAAATAGACAAATGAGCCTGAAACATCTTAAAATTCTAGACAGTAATCCATCAAAGACTATTAAGATCATGTCAAAAGGACTTAGGAGCCAAAAGAAGAACCTCCAGGTGACCAGAGATGAGACAAACTTTAGCTTTAATAAGGAAAATAATGATAACATATTGCAACCTACCAGAAATGTTTAATCCATGAGCTTAGGAACTGGGTAAATAAAAGGAAAGAATCAAGCAGTATTTTCTGTGCCTTTCCTGTACAAATTATGGTAACTGAATACTAAAAGAAAGGAAGTAGCTCCTTATAAATTTACTTCAGCAAATAAATAAAAACAAAAATAATTAGGATATATCTATCTATAATTAGGATATATCCATTATAATGGATCTAGGCATTGAGCATAAATGGCTGCTAGCATAAAAAGAGAGCAAAAACCAGCCGGGCTCGGTGGCTCAGCCTGTAATCCCGCGCCTTTGGGAGGCTGAGATGAGTGGATTGCCTGAGCCCGCGGGTTCGAGACCCGCCTGGGCAGCGAGACCTCATCTCTACAATAAATCAAAAAATCAGCCGGGCGTGGTAGCGCATGCCTGCAATTCCGGCTACTCGGAAGGCTGAGGCGGAAGGATCGCCGGAGCCCAGCAGGTGAGGCTGTGGTGGCCGGGAGTCTGGGCGACCGAGAGAGACTCCAACTCAAAAAAAAAGAGCAAAAACCAGACTCCAACTCAAAAAAAAAAAAAAAAAAAGAGCAAAAACCAGACTCCAACTCAAAAAAAAAAAAAAAAAAAAAAGAGCAAAAACCAGACTCCAACTCAAAAAAAAAAAAAAAAAAAAAAAAAGAGCAAAAACCGGACTCCAACTCAAAAAAAAAAAAAAAAAAGAGCAAAAACCAGGTATTATGCACCTCCTGAAAAAAGAACACAACAGAGATTCATCCTGAGTCTGAACATGGCTCTGGATCAAGCTGTCAATTTGCAGGGGATACAAGGAACAGTAAAACATGTTGAATTGCGTTATGAGTATGTGATCAGCAAAATCCAGAACATGGGAAACTATAAGTGAAGTGATCCAGTTCTTTAACAGGTCAATTCTAAGAAGTAGAAGGGAAGAAGGAATAATCTGTAAGATTACAAAAAGGTATTTTAATTAATTTGAGTAAAAAAAAAATGCCATTAAACCCCAGAAAGACAAAGTTATAGTATATGTAGAAAGGCACACTTGAGTGATTAAAAAAAAAAAATCTAGCCTAGCACAGTGGGTCACACCTGTAATCCCAGTACTCTGGGAAGCTGCACTGGGAGGATTGCTTGAGCCCAGGAGTTTGAGACTAGGCTGGCCAACACAGCGAGACCTTGTCTCTACAAACAAAAACAAAAACAAAAACTAGTCGGGTATAGTGGCAAGCACCTGTAATCTCAGCTACTCTGGAGGCTGAGGATCACTTGAATCCAGGAAGTTGAAGCTACATAGGAAGGGGCTGTTATTGGGAGAAGGCATCTGAAGGGACTGACAAAGTTCTATTGCTTCAACGGGGTTGTAGTTACAAGGCTGTTTACCTTACAATAAGGTGAACCAAGATATATATACCTGTCTGTGATTTCTTTTACAATAGCAGATTTACAAATAGTAATGTAAAAAATTAAATTTAGGATGCATATGAACAGATGTTCTAATATTTTCTAACCATATCCCAAATGTTCATTTATACTATAGCTTTGTCTTGCTGGGGTTTAATGGCATTTTTTCATTGTGGTACACAGAACCCCTCCCCTCCTTTTCTTTTGAGACTACTAGTCTACATACAAACTAATGAGCTAATACTACTTGAATATCTGACATGTAAATATTCTTCACATATTGCATGTTAAGAGTACAATAACTCATGGATGTGAGGATGATCTAGCTGCCATATCCTTCAGCTTATTGATCACCAGTGTTGATTAGACTGATCTGGCTAGCTAGGCAGGTGTCCCCTTAGAAGCTGCATGCTCAGTCAAAGAGGACAACCATCCCCACTAGAGGAGGGTGGTTCTTTGGTCAAGGATATACGAGTTGCTGTGCTCTCCCACTAAAATCTCTGAACAAGCTCTCAAGAGTACAACGATGCAAATACACTAAATTTTATAAGTTGTGCATTAGAACAACATTAATTTTAAGTGGTACTGGGCAGCTGTTAAAATAATTTTCTTACTTAGTTGCAATTTTAAAACAATATACAGAAATCAGGTAAGAAATCAAAGACTCCCCTCACCCTCCCCACCTCTTTACCTCATTCTCAGAGATAAACCACTATTAATACTTTGGTGTATATTCTTCTATATCATTATGTTTATATAGATTTTTCTAACACTTCTAATAATATTTTAAAAGATACAATCTTGAAGTGACCAAAGACTACATTCACGTTTATATTTGTCCTTCAAAAGGGTTAATAACAATTTATATTTCAGCAATGTATCAGAGTGTCTACTTTCCCATACTTTGAATGATAATGGCTTCTTTTAATCCTTTGAATTTTTGCTAATCTGATAAAATTGGTATCTTGTGGTTTTCATTGTTATATGGTTTAGATTACTAATGGCAACAATGATATAATATTGGTCATTTATATTTCTTCTGTGAAATGTTTTTTATATCTGTATGTCCTATATTTCTAATTACAAGTTTAAAAAATTATTTATTTCAGGAACTCCCTATGAAACATAGATATTTGAACATTTTCTGTAATCTCTGTTGACATTACTTTCTCTGAAACTTTAGCTTTATACTATTTTCCCAAACATCATTTGCTTAAAATCTTCATTCTGTATAATTTTAATGGAGTTAGGCATAAAGCCATCAGGCTTATACATTCATTAATGAGTAAAAGAAAAGTTTATGTACCTTACACAGACCTAACAGAGTATAAGAATGCAAACAAATCTTTTGGTGAAAACAAACAAACAAAAATAGTTACCTACTGATATTTTCATAAAGATGCTCCAAACGAAAGGATGGTTGACAAAAAATAAAATAATGCTATTTCTAGACAGGTCACAATGAGTGAAAGCATGCATCAGAATTATAAAAAATCACTGTGCTATTTGAATACTCTAGAATGGACATAGTCATACATATAGCTCCATTCTGATAGAAGAGACCCTTTTCTCTGTTCCAAGAGATTACATTTTACAATTACATGATTACTCTAACCGATCTGTCAAAAAGTCTTCAAATACATGCAGTTTAAAAACGAGGTTTTGGAAATAAGCTATAAATTGGTTCTTAAATTCAGAAATAATCCCTGAGTCATCTATAAATTGGAAATAATAATATTCCTACCTCATAGGGCTGTTTTATGGATTAAATGGGATTAATATAAGTAAAGCACTCAGAAAGGAGTATGGCAACTAGTAAATGCTACACAGATGTTTTCTGTTATTATTACCTGTGTCCTGTATAGCAAAAATCCTCAAAATGACCGTTCTCATGCTTTTTCTTAAATATTCTCTCATCAGTCTCTGGCCATCACTATACCTTAAAAACTGCTCTTACAAAATCACTTTTATAGTTTAGTGCAGTGTCCTCATTTTACTTGAACTAAAAGCATCATTGGACATAGCTGACTGCTCCTGATTCACTTGGCTTCAAAGACACATACTTGTCTCTTGGATAGATAGGCTTTTCTTCTATCTAAATGGCTGTCCCCTCTTGTTCTCCTTTCCTGGTTCTTTCTCATCTCTCTGACTTCTAAACTTTGAACTCTTCTACCTCTGAGGACCTATTCACTTCAATATCTATTAGGCTTGCTCCATCAGTGCTCTCCTCATGACTTAAAATAAAAACCACAAGCTAACAATTCCCAAATGCATCTCTCTAGTCCAGACCTTTCCTCTGAACTTCAGATCCATATATTGCCCTCCTTAGTTTGGACTTGCAAAAGTCTTTTCGAATTTAACATGTCCCAGGAATAATTCTTGACTCACGCTCCTATACCTGTTTTTCCCAGATCCTTCCTAACTTACTGAAAGTTCAGGCCTCAAATTTGGGAATCAACCTAAATCCTTTCTCTCTCATACCCCATAGCCAGAACTGTCACTTCCACATTGAAAATGCATTCAGAATCTGATTACTTTTCACTACCCCAGTGCTACAATCACCATTCCCTCTCACTTAGGTCATGGTAATAATCTCTTCCCATAGCAGCTTATGGTCTACTCTCAAAACAGTAGCCATTGTTGTCTTTTTAAAAATATAAATCACAACATGTCTTTGATATCCTCCAAACTCCTCATGGCCTTGCTTATAAATTAAACACCAAAGTCCTTAAAAATGTCTTACAAAATCCCTGTCTGTTTTGACCTCATCTTCTAACACTCTCCTCTCCTTGCTCACACACTACAGCAGCCACACTGATCTCTTTGCTGTTATTTGAATTGTGACACACATATACTATTTCAAGGCCTTCAACTGCTGTTTGCTCTGAGTAGAATGATCTCCCCTCAGATATCTGCATGGCTCCTTCAGGTCTGTTTTACCTTCTCAGTGAGGACTTTCTTGATATCCCATTTTTGGTTGATTTTTGGTTGTCTTAATTATCTTCCTATGCTTAATTTTTCTCCATATCATCTATAGGTATCTGACATAATATCTATTTAATTTTTTTAAAAAAACCGAAGCACTATATACATATATAAAAATATACATGTACAAATAAACGGCACAAATTTTAAATATACAACTCAATATTTTACACACATGTACAAATACACCTACATATACCCCCATGTAAACCTACACAGAGAACATTTTAAAAAACCCAGAAGGTTCCCTCATGAGCTTCCCAGTTGGTAACATTCCTCTAGAATTGACTAGTATTCTGACTCCTAGCAATACGGATTGGTATTTGCCTGTTATTTAACTTTACTTCCAAGGAATCACATATTACATACTCTGACATACTCATAATTGTTTATCTATGGTCTTGTCATGAATATCAGCATGCAAACTTCAGAAAGGTTGAATTTTATCTACTTTACTCATTGTTACACATGCAATGTCTATAAAAGAGGGCTTAGAGTATAGTAGGTGCTCAAGAAATATGCACTGAATGAATGAATAATCAATATAGCACCTAACTAAAAACCTAAAACCAAGACTTCTATGATTACTTTCACATTTAGGAAACAAGGAATAAAAGTTTCTTGCACACAGTTAATATTGTATGAACACTTTAAAAGAGCGATTGAATTTGAGGATTCATGGCTTACATATCTCATAGCTCTGTTATGCTCTTTTATTCTCTTCTCACAGTGTAACAGAATGACTAATTTTCTAGTAAGCTATCAACCACCCACTTAACAAGTAAGACATTTTAATCAGGCCAATAATTTGCTCTTCAGACAATGCTCTTTCCCCTTTATGAGATCAACAATTTTTCACAAAAAAATTAAATGCAACTTCCACAATGTTCCTTGCTATTTAGTATCTTCAAAGTATTCTATATTTTAAAAATTACTTTGATATCCATTATTTCAATTGAGTTTAATCACAAGCTTACAGGTAATTAGTAGTCATTCTTTCTATGTGAGTATTCTGAGAACAAAGAGAGCATTAGAAATATTAAAATAATATTTAGAATTAATAGAAATAATAAAATATTTGCCCCATGGCTTATTTGTAAGTATAATGCTTAATGTCCAAATAGTGGGAAGAATTAAAAAGTTATGTTTTTGTTATTATTTTAACTGTACTGTGGGCAAACATTATACTCTGTGAGTGTGAAAAGAATACGTAATCTCAAGAGGTTGGAGACAATATTCTTTTTAAATCAATTAAACCAACCTTGCTGACTGTATCGTAAAAATCTTTATCTTGCTGATTTTCTATCTGTTCCATTGGTGACTAAATTTAAAAAAAAAGAATATATCACTTTTCTTTTGTTCTATGAAAGACATTGTTAAGAGAATAAAAGGGCTAACTAAATACTGGAAGAAAATATTTACAAATCACAGATAAAAAAACTTGTATCTAGAATATTTAGAGGTTTTTTTTTTGTGAGTTGGGGTCTCATTCTGTCGCTCAGGCTGGAGTGCAGTGGCATGATCATGATCATCAATGCTCATGGCAGCTTCAACCTCCTTGACTCAGGCGATCTTTCACCTCGGCATCCCAAGTAGCTGGGACTACAGGAGCATGCCACCATGCCCAGCTAAATTTTTTATTTTTATTTTTTGTGGAGACAAGTTTTCTCTATGTTGCCCAGGCTGGTCTCGAACTCCTTAGTTCAAGCAATCCATCTGCCTCGGCCTCCCAAAGTACTGAAACTACAGGGGTAAGCCAGTATGGCCTGGTCAAAAGTTTTGTATAGAAAACTCAAATGTATGGACAGAAACAGCTGGCTGTGGTGGCTCATGCCTGCAACCCCAGCACTTTGGGAGGCAGAGGCAAGAGCATAGCCTGGGCCCAGGGGTTCAAGACTAGCCTGGGCAACCTGGTGAGACGTCATCGCTATATTAATAAAAAAATACAGCTGAACATAGTGGTGCGCTCCCGTAGTTCCAGCTACTTGGAAGGGTGAAGTGAAGGATCATCTGAGCCCAGCAGGTCAGGGCTACGGTAGCCCTGGTCATGCCACCGCACTTCAGTCTAGGTGACACAGTAAGACCATCCACTCAAAAAAAAGAAAATGGGCAAAATACAGAACAGATATTTCTTTTCTTTTTTTTTTTTTTTTGAGTTGGAGTCTCATTCTGTCGCCCAGACTGGAGTGCAGTGGCAGCTCCTGGCCACCGCAGCCTCGACCTGCTGGGCTCCGGCGATCTTTCCGCCTCAGCCTTCCGAGTAGCCGGAATTACAGGCGTGTGCTACCACGCCTGGCTGATTTTTTCATTTATTGTAGAGATGAGGTCTCGCTGCCCAGGTGGGTCTCGAACCCGCGGGCTCAGGCAATCCACTCACCTCAGCCTCCCAAAGGCACAGGATTATAGGCTGAGACACCGAGCCCGGCTCAGAACAGATATTTCACTGAAGAAGACAAGATGCTAAACATCATCCATTAGGGGAAATCCTATGATGGGATAAAACACATCTATTATAATAACTTAGAAAGAAATTAAACTGACAGCAATGTGCTAGAACGGATGTGCAACAACTAGAGCTGGTGGGGATGCAAAGTGGTGCAGTGACTCTAGAAAACCATTTGGCAGTTTCATATAAAGTTAAACATACACTAACCATATGACCCAGCAATATCGCTCTATGGAATTTATCCTAAAGAAATAAGAACTTAAATTCACGCAAAAACCTGTGCATACATGTTTGTAGTAGCTTTATTAATTAGAAAAGGAAAAAAAGCAATGCAAAGCACGACAAAATTAAAAACAACCTAGATTTCCCTCAATGGCTAAATGAATAAATAAACCATGGTTCATTCACACAAAACACTACTCAGCAATAAAAAGGAATAAATTATTGAAACACAATATCTTGGGCAAATTTCAAATGCACTGTTGTAAGTGAAAGAAGCTAGTCTTAAAGGTTATACACTGTGTGACTCCATTTATATGATATTTTAGAAAAGACAAAACTACAGGATCAGAGAGTAGACAGGTAGTCAGGAAGGAAGAGTGAGTGAAAGGTTTGACTACAAAGGTACAACATAAGCACAGGTTTTCTGAAGTAATAAAGTAACATATCTCTCTGCCTCCTCCCCACAAATCTTTTCCTTTCCTCTTTATCCTAAAGATACCTTGTATACCCACTACCCTGCTAGCTCCATTAGAGCAGGCATAATTAACGGCACTAACCAAACTTTAGTGTCAATGCATGCAAGGCAAACATGTGATTTGTACACATTTTTTCTCCAGTATTTAGTTTGTCCTTTTGTTCTCTTAACAATGTCTTTCACAGAGCAAAAGGAAGTGGTGTATGCCAATATTCCTTATTTAGTCATTGACAGAACAGATAGACAAGTCAGCAAAGATGAATATATCATTTTAAAGTTTCTATAATCTCCCATGTCTTCATTCATAAAAGCTTCTAGTCATACTAAATGCCTTTATTTTTTTCATATATGCCATGTTCTCTCTCAATTTCAAGTCTACATTCATGTCAATGGCTCTATCATTTTCTTTGCTTATTATTATTCATTCTTTTGGCTTCAGTAAATATATTATTTCTTCTAAGAAGCATTCCCTACCCTCTGTTCCAGGCTGGATTATATGTTCCTGGCATATGAACCCACAGAGATTTGTACTTTCCCCTTCATATCCTCACATGTTTAATTGTTGATATGTGTTCAATTTCTTTCTTCTCCACTATCCTGTGGGGTCCAGGAAAGCAGGGATAATTGATGGCACCAACCAACCTTTGGTGCCAATGTTATACAAGGCTCATAATAAACAAAGTCACAATAATGAATGCTCTAAGATAGCTTTATTTGTATTATGAGATTGCTACAAATGACTTGGCTGCACTCTCTGATTTTTTACATTCTGAGGGCAGACGGAAAACACCTAACCTTACTCTTCAAAATAAAATATTATTTCAAACACATTTTTGCTTGTGATGTTCAACTAAAAGTTAAGTCTTTCTCTTCATGTATCCTCCCTCATCTACCTGTTGTTCTTTTGTTCTTGATGCTACAAAATCTCCCTTCATGTTCATTGAACATTTGCACATTTTCTTGTTAAGTTCTCAGTATTCGTATACAAGAAAAATACCCCTTTTTAGCCTTTTTTTCTGTGCAAAATCTGTTTCTAACCCTAAACCTAAAATCTGTTTTCTGTACAAATATGTTTCAAATAACATTGTTGAAAATTTAAATTTCTATAATTTTGTACTCTTTATTTAGGGCTTTCTGAGAAACAGTTTTGTATTCCAATAATTTAAACAAATAAAAAGAAACCCCCAGTTAATCAAATCAATAAAAACCTGTGTGGTTAATTATGTATGAGATCTAGCACTGTCATTTAAATAAAAAGATGAAAGTTCAACACATTATATTCCATTGATGGCAGTTTCTGCAGATATAAAACCATATTTAGGAAACTGATGAGGAATTCCTGATATGATTAGAAGATGGTTGACTAGAAAAGCACTACATGCCTTCCTCTTTAATCTAGAAGAACCAGAATGTGTATAGACAGTCACACTTCGAGTAAATTATCCGAGAGAGAACACTAGAATTCAACTGAAAAGTGACAGGAACACAGAAAGCAGAGGAGGAGGCCAGGACTGGCTGGGAGCCAGGAGCGACTCTCCAAAGCAGGGAAGTAGAGAGTAATAAACTTCCAGCAGCCCATATTTTCACTGTGGAATAGTGCAATCCTGGTGGCAGGGGAGTCCCTGACCTCTCCCAACTCCTGAAACTAACATCAGAAGCTTCCAGAAAACCATGGGAAGGAAAAGATCCAGGGAGGGAGCTCATGCAAGGTCCCACACCGTTTCTGAGACCCAAGCAGCTACTGCAAGGAGCCATTCTCAAAACAAGCCTATGGCAAACTGCACACATCGCCGGGACCAGCAGAATTAGGACTGATGCATTATGGAAACTTGAACTGTCACTGCTGGGACAGAGGAGCAAGCTGAGACTGTTTCCAAAGCTGGGGTTGGTAGAGAGCAAGGCATGGGAAGAAAAAGTTAGTGCCAGGAAGTGAGCCCTGCAGGCATCCAAGATAGGAACGTGAGCAGGGTGCAAACTGCTCTGGAAACTGGTCACCGGCTGGGAATGGGGTCCTGTGCCCAGGACTGTTGCAACTAGGGTGTGAAGGGGATGTGTGTTTCCTACCCACTGGCCCAGTCTGTGGCTGCCAAGGGCAGCCCTGTCCTCTCTCGGGGTGGGCCTCAGGGAGACCATGGCCTCTCAGCTAAACACTCCGCTTGGGCCTGAAGATTGCCCTGCTCCCACTCACCATGGCTGACGGCTGCTCTTACCATGAGGGGGTCTAAGCAAAAGACTCAGTCTCACCCTGCCCTCCACAAACCAAAGCACATAATCCAGGGCCCTGGGGGCTGTCCAGCCCAATCCATACCATTAGGCACTTCTCCTGGGGTCCTGAGGTTGGGCTTAAACTCCTGGCTCTACCTCAGCAGATTCCTACCTACAAACTCCACCTGTGGGCTTGGAGACTGCCTGCCTGCCCGCCCAGACCACTGCAGTCACTGCCAACATTAATGCCCACGGCTCAGGATGCAGAGAATCGTCTTGCCATTGCTAATCTCATTCCCCATGCCACACAGACTCCCCAGGGGCCTGAACCTGCCTGCCTGCCATGTTTATTGCTGCCACTACTGATATCCAAGTAAGCCACCTGGAGGCCCAAGAACTGACCCACTGGTAACCAACACAGGTTGCCTGAAGACTGCCTAACCTGGCATCCCAGTTCCCAGCACAACTTCACCACAGCCTCCATTAACAACTGTACTCTAACTCACTAAGGAAATCACAGATACCACGAACTAGCACCACTCTGCAAAAAAAAAAAAAAAAAAAATTACATAGGGATTACACTACTGAATGCACCCAGAATCAAGGCCTAAGTAACCAACTTAACCAACACCACAGATACATCTTCAAGAAAAAAAAATCCCACCCTGAGGAAGCAGATTCAAAAATAGAAAAAAGTGAACATTATATCAGATATACAGATATAAACTAAAGGTCACAGAAAACATAAAAAGCAAGGAAATATGATGCCTCCCAATAATTCTCCAGCAATAGACCTTAATCAAAAAGAGATTTTCAAAATCTGAGATAAATAATTCAAATTAATGATTTTAAAGCAACTCAGTGAGACACAAGGGAATTCTGAAGAACAATACAAAGAAATTGGAAAAACAATTCAAGACAAAAATGAAAAGTTTAACAGATACTTTTTTCAAGAACCAAATAAAAATGATAGAATGGAAGAATTCATTGAAGGATACAAAGTACATTTTAAAATTTCAACAGACTAGATTAAGAAGAAGAAAGAATCTCAGACAGAACTTTTGAAATAATCTAGTCAGACAAAATTTTTTAAAAATTATAAAAAATAAACAAAGCCTTTGTAAAATTTGGGGCAACATACAGTGACCAAAGTTCCAAATTACTGGTATCCTGAAGAATAAAGAAACAACGAAGGGATTAATAAATCTATTTAATGAAATAGTGAATGAAAAGCTTCCCATGTTTAGCAAGAGATTTAGACATTCAAACAGGAGGTTCAACAAGCCCAAGGCAGATATAATGCAAAACTGTCTTCCTCACAGCACATTATAATCAGACTATCTAAAACACCATTAATAAAACAAACAACAATAGATGCTGGCAAGGATGTGGAGAAAAAAGGAACACTACTACACTGCTGGTGGGAATGCAGACTAATATAACCTCTTTGGAAGACAGTGTGGTGATTTCTGAAGGAACTAGAAATTGACCTTCCATATGACCCAGCAATTCCTCTATTGGGAATATACCCGGAGGAACTCAAATCATTCTACAAAAAAGATACCTGCACACGTATGTTTATTTCAGTTCTATTCACAATAGCAAAAACATGGAACCAACCATGTTGCCCAACAAACCCATACTGGATTAAAAAAATGGACACATATACACAATGGAATATTATGTAGCCATAAAGAAGGACAAATATATGGACTCTGCAGCAAATTGGATGGATTTAGAGTCAATCATACTCAGTGATTTATCACAAAAACAAAGAAGTGAGTTCCGTATGTTCTCACTTATAAGGTGACCTTGAACAATTATTATACTATATGAAAGCAATTGGCAGTTGGGGAAAACTGCTAGGGGAGCGAGGGCATACCTCAATAACAAGGGTACCTACATGATCAATGTTTGCATACCTAACCCTGAATTGTACCCTACATCTTTATAATAAATAAATAAATTATAAAAAAAACAAAAACAAAACAAACAAAAAAAATGTTAAAGAGCAAATTCTAAAAACAGCAAGAGGTAAGCATCTTGATATCTATAAAAGAAACTGTATTAGAATAACAACAGAAATATTCCAGGCCAGAAGACAATGGGGTAATATATAATAAGTGCCAAAAGAAAAAAACAATTGCCACCCAAGAATACTATCTCCATCAAAATTATCATTTTAAGTGAAGCAATAACGATAAACAAATGCTGCAGGAATTCCTTACCACTAGATCAGTCCTACAAGAAATGCTCAAGGAGTTCTAAACCTAAAAAAATGACATTTACCACCATGAAAATACATGAAAGTATGAAACACATTGTGTAAATCTATCAACCTCAAAGGATGAAGAAAAGGACTCAAAGAGTAACACTATAGAAATCTACAAAACCAAAACAAACTACAAGAAAGGAAAAAAACAAAGAATATATAAAACCCAAAAGAATATATAAATCCAAAGAATATATAAAAAACCAGAAAGCAACGAAGTTTCACATACCAATAATAACTCTGAATATAAAGTAAATTCTCCTCAACAGATATAAAATGGCTAAATGGATAAAAAGAAAAATGATCCAACTATATGCTTCTTACAGGAAGCTCACCTTATCAGTAAAAAAAAAAAAAAATAGCCTAAAAATAAAAGATTGAAAAATAAAATAAAACATATAGACTAAAAATAAAGGAACTGAAAAAAATGCATGCAAATGGAAATAAAAAGCAAGCAGAAGTAGTAGACTTTAAGTCAAGAACAGTATAAAAAGACATAGAAGGTTATTATATAATAATAACAATTGAGCCAGCAAGAGGATATAAACAACCAACAATAGAGTACCCAGATTCATAAAGCACATAATACCAGGTCTAAAGAGAGACAAAGACTGCAATACAACCATAGTGGGGGACTTCACCACCCCAATTACAGGATTAGACAGATCATCTAGAAAGAAAATCAACAAAGAAACATTGGATTTAAAAACTGGACTTTAGACCAAATGGACCAAATAGACATTTATAGAGCATTCTACCCAACAGTGGCAAAATATACATTATTTTCATATTGGACATGGAACATTTTCTAAGACAGGCCCCACATCAGGCCACAAAACAAGTCTCAACAACAGCAACAAAATCAAAATCATATCACATATCTTCTCAGACCACAGTTGAATAATACAAGAAATCAATACCAAGAGGAACTGTGGAAACTATACAAATACATGGAAATTAAACAACATGCTCTTGAATGACTACTGGGGTAAAAGAGAAATTAAAATAAAAATTAAAAAATTCCTTGAAACAAATGAAAATTAAAACACAATATACACCAAACCTGTGGGATACAGCAAAAGCAGTACTAAAAAGAAGTTTATACCAACAGACTCCACATCAAAAAAGCAAAATGATTACAAACTAACAACATACCTCAAGGAACAAGAAAAGCCAAGAACAAACAAAACCTAAAATTAGCAAAAGAAAAATAAAAATCGGAGCAAAACTAAATGAAATAGACAAGCACACAAAAAACATACAAAGGATCAATGAAGCAGAAAGTTGGTTCTTTGAAAAGATAAACAAAATTAATAAACTGCCAGCTAGGCTAACCAAAAAAGGAAGAGAGAAGATCCAAATAAATGGAGTCAGAAATGAAAAAGGAGACTGATACTACAGAAATATAATAATTATAATCAAAGACTATTGTGAACATCTATAAGCTGACAATCTGGAAAACCTAGAGAAAATTGATCCTTCCCTGGAAACATATAACCTACCAAGATTGAATCAAGAAAAAAGAAAACTTGAACAGATCTATAATACACAGTGAAATTGAGAAAGTAACAGAAAGTCTCCCAACACAGAAAAGTCCAGAATCGGATGGATTCACAGCTAAATTCTACCAAACATACAAAGAACTAATACCAATCCTCCTGAAACTACTACAAAAAAAATTGAAGAGATGGAATTCTCCCTAACTCATTATACAAGGCAAGTGTTACCCTGATTCAAAAACCAGACAGGGACATGACACAAAAAAGAAAAAAAAAAAAAAAAGAAAAGAAAGAAAGAAACTATAAGCCAATATTTCTCATTAACATAGATGCAAAAATCCTCAACAAAATAATTAGCACAACAAATCCACATTAAGAAGATAATGCCACGACCAGGTAAGACTTACACCAGGAAAGCAAAAATGGTCCAACATATGCAAATCAAGAAACATGATACGTCAACAAATCAACAGAATGAAGGACAAAAACCATATGATTTCATTTCAGTAGATGCAGAAAAAGCATTTTAAAAAATTCAACATACCTTCAGAATAGATAAAAACTCTCAACAAGCTAGGAACATACCTCATTACCCAAAAAGTCATATATGGCATACCCACAGCCAACATCATACTGAATGGGGAAAAAGTTGCAAGTGTTATCCCTAAGAACTGCAATAAGACAAGGACGACCACTCTCACCACTCCTATTCAACATAATACGGGAAGTTCTAGCCAGAGCAACCAAATATGAGAAAGAAATACAAACCATTCAGATTGGAAAAGAGAAAGACAAATCGTCTCTCTTTGCTGATAATATGATCTTATGTCTAGAAAAACCTAAAGACTACTAAAAAACTGTTAGATTTGATAGACAAAAAATGCAGAGTACAAAAATCAGTAGTGTTTCTGTACACTAATAACGAATTAACAGAGAAAGAAATCAAGAAGGCAATAGCTACAAAACTAAAAACACCTAGGAATAACTTTAGCAAGGAAATAAAAGATCTCTACAAGGAAAATTACAAAACATGATGAAAGAAATTAAAGATGACACAAACATGTTGAAAAACATCTCATAGTCAAGGATTGGAAGAATCAATATTGCTAAAATGACCCTATTGCCCAAAGCAATCTACAGATTCAATGCAATCCCTATAAAAAATATTGTTCTTCACAGAATTAGAAAAAAAAAATACTAGAATTTATAAGGAAAAAAGAGCCCAGATAGTCAAAGTAATCCAGAGCAAAAAGAATAAAGCTGAAGGCATCATGTTACTTGATTTCAAGGCTATAGTAACCAAAAAAGCACAGTATTGGCATAAAAATAAACATATAGACAAATGGAATCAAATAGAGAATCTGGAAATAGCGCCACATATTTACAGTCAACCAATCTTCAACAAAACCAATGAGAACTTACACTGGGGAAAGGACATACTCTTTGATAAATGGTGCTAGGACAATTGGATAGCCACATATAGAAGAATGGAACTGGACCCCCATCTCTTACCATATATAAGAATTAACTCAAAATAGATTGAAAACTTAAACATAAGACCCAGAATTATAAAAACATTAGAAGAAAATCTAGGAAGACTCTCCTGGACATGGGTCTAGGCAAAGAATGTATGACAAAGACTTCAAAAGCACAGGCAACAACAACAGAGAGATGGGACTTAATCAAGCTAACGAGTTTTTGCACAGCAAAAGAAATAATCAAGAGTGAAAAGACAAGTGGGAGAAAATATTTGCAAATTATTCATCCAATTTAGGACTGATATCCAGAATATATAAGAAACTTAAACAACTAAATAGGAAAAAAAAATCCCAATAAAAAGTGGGCAAAGGACATAATAGACATTTCTTTTTTTTTGAGTTGGAGTCTCTCACTCTCTCATTCAGGCTGGAGTGCAGTGGCCGCTCCCGGCTACCGCAGCCTCGACCTGCTGGGCTACAGCCGATGCTTCCGCCTCAGCCTTCCAAGTAGCTGGAACTACAGGCGCGCGCTACCACGCCCAACTAATTTTTGATTTATTGAAGAGATGAGGTCTCGCTGCCCAGGCAGGTCTCGAACCCACGGGCTCAGGCAATCCACTCACCTCAGTCTCCCAAAGGCACGGGATTACAGGCTGAGCCACCGAGCCCAGCTAATAGACATTTCTTAAATGAAGCCATACAAATGGCCAACAGATATAGAAAAAAATGCTCAACATCACTAATCATCAGGGAAATACAAATCAAACCCACAATGAGATATCATGGTACTCTAGTCAAAATAGCCATTATTAAAAAGATAAAAAATAACAGATGTTGATATGGATGTGGAGAAAAGTGAACACTGTTAGTGGGAATGTAAACTAGCACAGTCACTATGAGAAACAGTATTGCAATTTCTCAAAAAACTAAAAATAGGATTACAATTCAATCCAGCAACCTCACTACTGTGTTCTAGTCAAAGGAAATAAGCATTTTGAAGGGATATTTGAACTTGTATGTTTACTGCAGCATTATTCACAATAGCAAAGATATGGAATGAACCTAAGCGTACATCAGATGAATGCATAAAGAAAATGCAGTGTGTGCATTTTATACACACACACATACACACACACGCACACAATGGAATACTATATAGAATCAACCTAAGTGTACATTAGATGAATGCATAAAGAAAATGTAGTGTGTGCATATATACACACACATACACACACACACACAGTGGAATACTATTCAGTCATAAAAAGGTATAAAATCATGTCACCTGCAACAACATGCATGAAATCAAACGTCATTATCTTAAGTAAAATAAGCCAGGCACAAAAAGATAAATACTGCATGTTGTCACTTATTATGTGGGATCTAAAAAATTTGAACACATGGAGAAAGAGAATAAAAAAAATCAGTAACAGAGACCAGGAAGGATTGGGGGTAAGGAAGAAGAATGAAAAGAAGTGGTCTGAAGGGTACAAACATACAATAATATAGAAGGAATGAATTTAATGTCTGGTAGCAGATCATGATGACTATACTTAACAAAATGTATTATACTGGGATGATGGACACCCTGAATACCATGACTTGATCACTATGCATTATGTATGTATGACCAAATTTCTCACGGATCCTATATATATGAACAAATGAAAAAAGAAAAGGGTTTTCTCAGAAGAAAAATATGGAAGAAGGCTGCTAGGTAATAAAACAACAATTTTGAAGGTCTTTTTGTTTTTAGCCATAGTTTTAATTCACGAATTTAAAGTTCCATCAGTTTTAAAATTTATTATAATAAAAAAACAAAATCTAGTCACACAAATATTGACCACTACATTACATTTTGGAGAATTGTGTTCATAAAGTAATAAACTCCAATTAAGAAAGAAGAGGAAGCCGGGCTCGGTGGCTCAGCCTGTAATCCCGTGCCTTTGGGAGGCTGAGGTGAGTGGATTGCCTGAGCCCGCGGGTTCGAGACCCGCCTGGGCAGCAAGACCTCATCTCTACAATAAATAAAAAAATCAGCCGGGCGTGGTAGCGCTTGCCTGTAATTCTGGCCACTTGGAAGGCTGAGGCGGAAGGATCACTGGAGCCCAGCAAGTGGAGGCTGCGGTGGCCGGGAGCGGCCACTGCACTCCAGTCTGGGTGACAGAGTGAGACTCCAACTCAAAAAAAAAAAAAGAAAGAAGAGGAAAGGAACATATTTAAGAGAAAGTAAACAGTTCATGAGAACTGTATTTTATTTTATTTTTTTTTTGATTTATTGTAGAGATGAGGTCTCGCCAAGTTGCCCAGGCTGTTCTTGAACCCGTGGGCTCAGGCAATCCTCTCACCTTGGTCTCCCAAAACTGGGACTACAGTACTTAAGCCACTGCGCCCGGCCTGAGAGCTGTATTTTAAATAGAATCAGACAAACAGATTTCCAAGTAACACTCAGAATTACAAGATATACTTATTTGAGGAAAGCAAGTTATCTCATCTTTTAAAGTAGAGCTTGACATAAGCTTTGTGAAACATAAACACTAATGTTCCTTTCTCAGAACATAGCCAGGTGAGGCCCTAAAGGACAAAATCATTATATGGTATAGAGCTTTGAGCACTTAAACAACTATATATCTGTGTACCTGGGTCTATGTAGTAAAATAAATTCAAAATAATTATCTAAGAAAAATCTTGGCTCTTAACTTCCTTTCAGGTTGCAATCCACATTAGGCTCAACAACATATCCCAAGAAAAGATAAACACTATAGCCAACTCAACCAATAATTATACGTCCACTTTTCACTGGTTATGGAGAGAATAGCTGTACTCCAAGTACTTCTCAAGGAATATAACAAAGAAATAATGAGAAGAAATATAGCTAAGGAAACACAAATGAAGAGTAGCCACTCATAAATATGCTTATGGCAGGAGGATAACAGTATTTCAAAGGCAGTGTTATCAGACAGAAGGAGAAAGAAGTTATAGAGTGCTGCACAGAAAAAGCTAGTGATTATACATTTCATTTTAATAAGAGGGTGGGGGGAAATAAAACCAAAATATGTTAGTATGTTCCACATTTTGCTTTATGAATCAAAGTTTATAAAATAACTCCACTAAATGAAAACAGAGTAAGTACAGCATTGTAGGCCTCAGTGACATGAAAACATCTTTTATGATCATGATTATTATAAAAGTATACAAAATCACTTTTCCTATAACGTAATCTTTGTTTTCTAAAATAAGTTTTCTAAAGGTACTGTACCTTAAGGTCTGCAAAAATTATCTTTACAACATAAATTAGATAAAAATAATATAAAAAATTCATTTTAACCATCCTTCTCATCAGGTATTTAATTTGAAGTCATTGTGAAAACACTTATAATCAGAAAAAAATTTAAGTGCAACTGTATTGGCAGCAACCATAAGTTATTCCATCTGTTACCTAATCCTAAAAATGTGATATTAAGTTACGGAACCTAACTCATCATTAAAGTTTTCTTCACTTACCCTTGCATAGTGGAATTCAACTCCATAGAGTTCTAAGGTACGTGCTGTGTTTAGGTAATTAAATTCTGCTTCTGCAGGAGATAAGCCTCTGTAAAGATATCAGTAAGTAAAAATTAGGTCAATCATAATTATGGCTAATTTAGGGAAGGGCTATGTACCTGGAAAAATTTAAGTAGTCTCATTAACTCTTCAAAGCACCGTTCGGGGACTACCCCCCTTAGTTCTGTATAGTAACATCTACATCTAACTTACCTGGAGGACACATTTTCAACAACACAAATTACTATTATCCAGAATACTTTTGTATTTTCCAGAAATATGAAAATGCAAGCAAGTTTTAAAAGCCCCAGCTATTCTTATAACTGTAACAAAGTCACTCATTTTCAGATACAACTTAAAAGCAGCATTTCTCAAAATTTGGTTCATATACCATATTTTCATTTAAATCACAAAAGGTGTTTCTCAAATATGCAGACCAGTACTCCTCAGAGTGTGGGGCACAGACAAAAGCAAAGAATTGAGTATAAGAGACTTTTAGAGCAATCTGGCAGAGTAATTTTATGTCATTGAATCTAACAGTAAAGAAATAACATTTTTTAATGTCTCTTTTATTTCTCCATTTTACTTTGCTTTATTATATTTTTCGAAATATACTGTAAATTATATAATAATGACAGATTGGGAAGGCTTTGGTCTCTCATCATAGATGGTTTCAGAAGTACTGTTCTATAGAGTCTCATATAGAAGGGATGAGGTCCAAACTGTTTATATTAACAAGAATCCCAAGTGATTCTTAAAAATACAACTCTAGGCCGGGCTCAGTGGCTCAGCCTGTAATCCTTTGGGAGGCCGAGGTGAGTGGATTGTCTGAGACCGCAGGTTCAAGACCCGCCTGGGCAATTTGGCGAGACCTCATCTCTACAATAAATCAAAAAATTAGCCGGGTGTGGTAGCGTGCGCCTATAGTTCCAGCTACTTGGAAAGCTGAAGCGGAAGGATCGCCGGAGCCCAGCAGGCCGAAGTTGCGGTGGCTGGGATTGGCCACTGCACTCCCGTCTGAGTGACAAAGTAAGACTCCAACTCAGAGGAAAAAAAAAAAAATACAACTCTAAGAACTGCTGCTATAAATGTAAACTTTATAAAGTAGATTTACTCTTAGATCATACACAGTTCTAACAACCTTAGTTACCTGTTATAATCAAACTATAGAAGAACAAAGCAGCAAATTACAAACACAAAGATATCAACCTTTTATTCATTAATGATACTAGAAAAGGGAGCCAACAGATTGCTAGTGCATGGTTATAACAAACATGACTCCTCAAAAAAAGCAGATATACATCCTTTTTCTATAAAACTGAATTAAGTTAAAATACATACTCCCTCCAGTTAAACTAAATAATTTTATTTTGCTTTGTTTAAAAATTTGATGAGGCAGGGCATGGTGGCCTCATGCTTATAGTCCCAGTATTCTGGGAGGTCAAAGCAGGAGGGCTGCTTGAGCCCAGGAGTTTTAGAGCATCCTGGGTAACATAGCTAGATCTTGTCTCTACAAAAAAATCCAAACATTAGTTGGGTGTGGTGGTTTGCACCTGTAGTCCCAGTTATTGAGGAGGCAGAGGCTGCAGTTAGTCATGACTGTGCTATTGCACTAGAGCCTAAACAATAGAGCCCTTGATTCAAAAACATAAGTAGATAAAAAATTTTTAAAAAGGTTTGCTGAATCATTTCTTTAAACCAAAAGAAATAGAAATATATAGCCAGTATCTTGTTAAAAATGTATAAACCGTTTCCTTAGAAGAGACATTTTATTATTGGTAAATTTTAAAAATCTGAGTTTATTGTCATACCTTTGATTCAGATATGCTATATGCAGAACTTTCATTATAAATGGGATTTACTTTCAGATCAAAACAGTCCCCTTACCACATTAGTCAGTTTATTACTTTTTTTGCAGTGATAAGGTCTTGCTTTGTTGCCGAGGCTGGTCTAGAACAACTATACTCCAGTGATCTGCCCATTTTGGTTTACCAAAGTGCTAGGATTACAGGTATAAGCCTCCACGCCTGGCCTAGACAGTCTATTAAAAATTATTAGTCTATTTTAGATCAATGACCAGCAAACCTTTTATTGAAAAGGACTGAACAGAAAATATTTTAGGTTTTCAGAACATAGGGTCTCTGTGGCAAATACTTAATTCTGCCATTGTGAGAAAGCATATATAGACAGCATATAAACAAATGAGAGTACCTGTGTTTCACTGAGTGTTTCATTTATAGATACAGAATTTTATACAACTTCACGTGCCACAAAGTGTTATCTTTCTTTTGCTTTTATTACAACTATTTACAATGTGTAAAACAACCTTAGCTTGTGGGCTGTATAAAAATAGGCAGTAGGTCATACTTTGTCAACTTGTTTTATTTTTTTTGTAGAGACAAGGTCTCACTACGTTGCCCAGGCTGGTCTCAAACTCCTAGTCTCAAGCAATCCTCTTGCCTTGGCCTCCCAAAGTGCTGAGATTTCAGACATGAACCAGTACACCCAGCCTGTCAACTTGTTTTAGATACATGGGTCATTACTACATGAAAGTAAGTTTTACTTTTTTTTTTTTTGAGTTGGAGTCTCACTCTGTCTCCCAGGCTAAAGTGTAGTGGCATGCTCATGGCCACCACAGCCTGGATCTGCTGCGCTCAGACAATCCTTTTGTCTCAGCCTTCCAAGTGGCTGGAACTACAGGTGTGCACCACCACGCCCAGCTAGTGTTTTCTATTTATTGTAGAGACAAGGTCTCGCAGTGTTGCTCAGGCTGGTCTCAAACCCCCAGGCTCAGGCGATCCTCTCGCCTCAGTCTCCAAAAGTACTGGAATTACAGGTTTGAGTCACCGCGCTAGGTCGAAAGAAAGTTTTCCTAATATTAAGAGCTAATATTTCTTCAGTGCCTACCATGTGCTAGGCACAGTTGTGAGAACTTTGCGTATATAAATTAATTTTGATTTTCAATAACTCTAGAGATACTTTTATTATCCCAATTTATATACAAAGAAAGAGAAACAGACAAAAAGGAATTTGGCCCAGGTTATAATATAGTAAGTAGCCTTACCAACACTCCAAACCAGGCAGTCTGGTTCTCTAATTAAGACTCAGCCAGTAAACAATACTGCTTTAGTTTCTCCCTTAGTATTCTGAATCCCATTTAAGCAAAACTGAATTCTAAACCAATAAACAATTATTATTTTCCATTCAAAGCAACGCATTTATTTTGAAAAAATAATTATGTTACAGAAAATTATACACACAAAAAAATCAAAGTTGAATTTATAAAAAATGTTATAAATTAAAAATTGCCACAGGTTGAGTATCCCTTACCTGAAATTCTTGGGACCAGAAATGTTTCACATTGAAGCTTTTTAAAAAAATTTTGGAATATTTGCATATACATAATGAGACACCTTGGGAATGGTATATAATAAACATTAAATTCATTGATGTTTTAGTCAACTTATACACAGAGCCTTGAAGGTAATTTTACACAATATTTTAAATAAATTTGTGAAGGAAAAGTTTTGATTGTGACCAGTAATATGAGGTCAGGTATGGAATTTTCCACTTGTGTCATGTTGGTGCTCAAAAAGTTTCAGATTTTAAAGCATTTTGAATTTCAAATTTTCAGATTAAGGATGTTCAACCTGTACTGCTTTTAAAAGAATTTTAAAAAATTAGTTTAGTATTACATAGTGTTCCTTTACTCCTCATGGTTCACTACCAGCAAACAAAATCAGTTTTCATATAGCTAAAAACTGAGAAAGAATTACTAAGCAGGTTGATCTGCATATCGTGAATATATTATTTATATTCTAAAGTTTCTTCTTAAAGAACTAATAACTTTACATAATAGCAAATAAATGTCTGTTTATATATAGCTTTATGGTCCTTTACAGAAATGAAAACAAACCTCATAAATTCTATGAAGTAATGTTTTTTTTTTGCATAGATCAACTACATCTCTTTATAACAATATTATTCTAGATAATAGAAATTGTTCTATATTAAATAAATTCAACCATTAAGTTAGAAATAATTTACATTTTCCTAGAAAGTATGTCATTAAGAAGTTTACCAAATAAATACAAGACTAAATAAATTCTTACATATGTTGCTGATGTAATTTTGCAATTTCTTTTTCAAAATCTTGAGGTTGATTAGGAATGAAAGAATAATCTGAGAGGTAGTCTGGCAAGTTCTCTGACTGATTGTAGTCCCCAAGTTCAGCTAATAATGGAAGAAAAATATTCACACTTTAACAAATAAATTTTTCAATTATTATAACCAAATCAGCAATGTCATTAATAACATTATATCTCTAGAAATAAAATGTTCATAATGTAATCTTTAGCAAGTTACAACAATCCACTTAACATTCTTCTAGGTCTCAACTGCAGAGAACATTTCCTTTTTCAAAAATCATAATAACTGCTTACTAATTGGATATTTCATTATACTTCTATTGCAGGTACTATTTCCCATTTTCCCATATAGAAACATGTTTTAAAAACTCCCAAATTTAAAGGCAATGGACTATCAAGACAGACCACAAAATCATATGCTATTTGAACTAAAAGTGAGCTGATACTTACACTGAACAGCAAACGAAGCTAAGAGGGCAGCAGTATTATAAGGACAGGGCAATCTAGTAAAACAAAACAGAAAATACATAACTAAAAGCTAAAAGTGATAATTTCAAAAGTGCAATAATTTGCTATATATCCACATTTGAGGTTTTTATGTAAATTAATTTTAACTATTAAGAAATTAGCTTATCTAATGAAAGTAATTCATACTATATACTGTAGTTTGCTTGCAACGATTATGAATTACATAAATAATATATAATTAAAAGTGTTTTTAAAGTCCATTACAAAAAGTTTAAAGTAGCCCACCTTCCAGTAAGAATGTCTTGTTTAATTTGCAAAAAATACTGGTACCTTAAAAAAAAAAAAGATATCACTTACTAGAATTATAACATCATCAGTTCTAAGAAACTGTGTAATTACATTAACAAATAAAGCTTAAATATTTAAATATCTGTTTTTACAATCAGGTAAAGATATTTTCAAATAAGTTTTCATAAATTCATGAATTCAAATCTTTAAAATTCTTTGCTACATAAAATTTTGTACTTGAATGTCTCGCTCCCACTAGCTTCCTTCTATCATAGACCTCCTCAAGGTTTTTAAGAGTTACATGACTGAGACAGGACAAGGGAGAAATACTCTGAGGATTAATGTATACAGACAGTAGAACCGCAAAGCACAGAAGTTTTGAGCATTAGAAACATGAGAAAGCTGACAGCAACGACATACTAGAGATCAGTGAAAGAAAACGATCTTTTCTGCTGAGGCAAGAAGTCAGCTGCAAGGACAGGCCTGGGTGTTGATCATTTTATCATTAGGCAGCAAGAAGCTGCTCATGCAGAAACCACCTATCTGCTGCCATTTGGGTTAAAGAAAGCTCTCTTTAATCAGAAAAAAACCTTAACAGTTTCTTTCCCTACTCTTGCCCTATTACTTTTACAATTATCAACTACCCAATTTCCTTTAAAACTAACAAAAACATAAGTTTCCTAAAATAAGAGTGATGATGTGGCTTACAAAATGGCATTGATGTTTGGTCCCTGCCAGTGGGCAAGCCATTCATTTACAGATTTATCAATACTTGGGTGAAATATTGGACTGAATAATGTTAGAAGAAAACCAAATATTGTGGTTTTAAATGTGTAAACAAGGAATTTTAAAATATTTCATCAGACTAAAAACAAAGCACATATTCCAAGAGCCAAAAGTCATTAAAAATTTTAGTTTGGCTAATTAAAGTCATTAAAGAACTCCTTACAGTATTCAAATTAGCAAAAAAATGTAAGTAAGGTTTTCAGAAAACCAGATATTCATTACCAAAAAAAAGGATACAAATATCATAGCTTCATATATTAATAAAGTAAATAAATTCTCTGTGAGGCTTAATGTACAATATTATAAATATTACCTACTTATTCAATGCAAGATAGTATATTTCCATCGGACCTACTTTGGTCTAATAATTAAAAGTTAAAGGTTCCGGCCTGTCTCTACGAAAAGCTTTTCTTTAAAAATCAGCCGGGTATGGTGGTACGCCCTTGTAGTCTCAGCCATATAGGAGGAAGCCAAGGAGGCTCAAGGCTAAAGTGAGCGGTGACTGTGCCACTGCACTCCAGTCTCAGTGACAGAGCACAGCCCTGTCTCTCTCTCTCTCTTTTTTTTTTTTGAGTTGGAGTCTCACTCCGTTACCCTGGCTGGAGTGCAATGGCACTCTTACAACCACCCCAGTGTCGACTTGCTGGGCTCTGGCGATCCTTCTGCCTCAGTCTTCCAAGTAGCCGGAACTACAGGCGCAAGCCATCATGCCCAGATGATTTATTTATTTATTGTAGAGATGAGGTCTTGCCAAGTTGCCCCGGCTGGACTTGAACTCCCAGCCTCTGGCAATCCACTCGCCTCGGCCTCCCAAAAGTGATGAGATTACAGGCTGAGCCACTAAGCCCAGCCAACCCTGTCTCTTAAAACAAAAAAAGTTTTAAGTTCCTGGTGGGTAGCAACAATCTTAGAATTGGGATTTTAAAGTCAGGTACATCCCTGACATAATACAGTAAATCCTACACAAATAGTATATACTTGGTTGGAAGTGGTGGCTCACACCTTGTACTCCCAGCACCTTGGGAGCCCGAGAAAGGAGGACTGCTTGAGACCAGCCTAAGAAACACAGCAAGACCCTGTCTCTACAAAAAATTTAAAAATTAGCTGGGCATGGTGGCATACCTCAGTAGTACCAGTTACTTGGGAGGCTAAGGTGGAAAGATCACATGCGTGCAGAGGTCAAGGTTGCAGCAAGCCATGAATATCCCACTGCATTCCAGTCTGGGAGACAGAGTGAGACTCTCTCTTAAATAATGATAGTAATAATACCTATACTTGCCAAATTTTACTTTCATACTCTAACCAAGCAGTAAGGGTTGTTAAGAGTAGAAACCAGAATTCAAGTTCTAGGCTAAACTTGCCTGTGATCTTTTGGCAAATAACTTAAAATTTGGCTGAGCCTTATTTTCTACATTTGTAAAAAGCAAGTAATATCACTTACCTAGTTTATGTATCTCAGAAATTGAAAAAATTCAATTTTAATCATGCCAGAGTCTCTGAAACTAAATGATGTTTAACCTGATGAAAGCTATCTGACTCTATTCTTTATTTTCTCACTAATTAAAAGTGGAATCTTCAAGGTAAGAAGGTCTAACAGATTTCCTGTTGTATGGGGTATAAACTAGTTCTGAAAATTTAGTAGCTGTGGCTGAAGGTATCTTGTTAGTAATCGTAACCATCACATTAAGACCACTCAAGTCCTAAAGCTTTAAAAGAGTATTTCTTTACCCTGGCTACATACTAGAATCACCTGGGAAGCCTGTACATGTCTATGCTCGGGTCCCATCTAAGATCGATTCAATCAGAATATCTAGGGGTGTTGCCAAGACATCATATGGTTTAAAGTTCCTCCAAAGCCAGGCTCAGTGGCTCAGCTTGTAACCCCGTGCTTTGGAAGGCCGAGGTGAGTGAATTGCCTGAGCCCGCAGGCTCGAGACCCACCTGGGCAACTTGGTGAAACCTCATCTCTACAATAAATCAAAAAACCAGCCAGGCATGGTAGCACGTGCCTGTAATTCCGGCTACTAGCAAGGCTGAGGCGGAAGGATCGCCGGAGCCCAGTAGGTCAAGGCTGCAGTGGCCGGGAGCGCTCACTGCACTCCAGTCTGGGCAACAGAGTGAGACTGACTCAAAAAATAAAAATAAATAAAAATAAAAAAGCTCCTCCAAATTGTTCCCATTTGAGATGAAAGTAGAAAATCACTGATGTTCACTAAGCTAATAAAATAAAAACAATACATTTATCCCATTTCACCATAACATTCCATTGTAAAAGGTTCTAAACTAATGGACTGAACACAAGTTAATTCCTCAACTACTATCAAATTTGATTTTATTTTCTTCTACTTCAGAAAGTTATTTTGACTTACTTTATCAGTGAGACACACTTATTTCTTGATTATGTTTTCAACACAGGCTATCAAGAATCAACACATTCAAGTGTATTCATATAACACAATTTCGCTTTTAAAGAAAATTAGCTCGAATTCTACTATTAGTTGCAAACATTAGGATTGCCTAATTCAAATACTGTAATACTGAAGGTCTTTCAGTATAAAAGAAAGTAATACCTACACTCCTTCCTTTCAGGCAATGCACAGGATTATCATTCAGGTTATTTTAATGACATATCTACCACACTGTCAGCATTTTTCTTTCTACCTTAAACATTTCATCTTACATTCAAGAATATTATCAAAATGCTCATCTGGGTCATTCTTGTGTGTACTTTGTTAAATAGAAGTGAGAACAAAAATAGATAGCAACATAAGTTGAGACTTAAAATGGGCAGTAAAGTGGGAATAAAGTAAAGCCCTCAACATGCGAGTGCACTCCCTGGAACATACTTTACAAAGTCCATTATATTTTCTTTAGAACTAAAGATTAAAAACAAATTAAAAAATAGCACCTACAAACCATTATTCCTGCACATAATGGTTATATATTTTATATATCCTAAGTTCTTCTCAATAAAAAGATATAGAATACGCTTTCATATGAAAAATTTCTCACCATGTAGTATCCTTTGGATATAATTTCAGCAATGTCTGATTACCTTAACTAATTATACCAATGCTTAACTAATGTGCACAAGAAATTTTAATATTCAGGAGGCTGCCTGGGGCCGGATTTGGTGTCACTGAAGTTCTAAATCATCCTAAGCATTCCCAGTCATCAAAATTGTTTTTTTGGAATAACTTATTCTGTGTGCTGACTAGGAATCTCAGAATTACAGCATGGTATTCTATTTTTGCCTAATTAATTTCAAAATTTCATATTAAAGTTTTGAGAATATCTTCAAGAAAAATATGCTCCATAAACCCACCTTGTATATTCTTCTTGTAACTTGTTAGGATCACTTACAAAAAATTTGACTCTAAAGTTCAAACTGTAAGGGGATCCTCCTAGAATAGAAGCAGTTCTAATTAATCAGATTATATTAATCCTTTATCTTTATAAAATATACTTGCAAAACATCAAGTAAATGTATATGCTCACTCTTTAGCTGCTTCCTTATTGGTTTGTTTGGATCCAGCCACCTCTGAAAAATAAATAAATAAAACTGATTTCTTTTCCTTGAGGAAATAATATATCAGTTCTTGCAAATCTGTTCCATTTGGAGATTAATGCTACAAGTTGCATTTCTGAAAACACCTAGGTAGGAAAAAATTCATTATGTTACAGACAATATTTTTCATATCAAATGTAACAAAATTCTGCCAGATATTACTGAATATATTTTATCGTAACTTTAAAATCTTGATTTGACTTTCCCACCAATACAATGTGCAGTAGCATCTATTTAAAAGTTAAAGATGCTGAATAACTGCAGCAATCTGAAGTGATTTCATTAATTTAAGTATATTTTATAACATTTTGTCAAGTTTTTATGATTTTATTCACTTTTCACAAAAAAGATATACTGGCCTTTATATTCTCATTCAGACAAAACTTAACTACAGAACTTGAAAACCAACTCCTTATAACGTCTAATCTATTCCTTTACAAATAAAACAAATCCCTCAAATCTCCCCAAAAAACCCACACACAAATTTCATAAGAGATAACGTTTAGTTTTAAGAAGAACTGCTTTCTGTGCATGAGAATTATAAACAGTCTCAATACTGCCAAAAGTCACTTTGGTTCTTGTTCCGGAAATTTATAATTGAATTCAGAAAAATTTCAACTGCTAACATGCCTCAGCTAAAAAAAATTAAAAATGCAAATGAAGTACTAGATGTAGTAGCATTTTCAAAGCACTACAAAAGTATAAAGTTATTTATAAATCTAACTCCTATCACCTATATTTGAATCAAGGCAGAACACATAAATAGATTTTAATACCTGAAATTATCCATTTATCTCTCTAATCTAAGCGCTGGCAATAGCCTCCTAACTGCTCTCCCAGTTTCTTTTCTTAGCATCTCCCTCTTTGTATTCCATTACAGAAGCTAAAGTGGTTTTTGCAAAACATAAACCTAATTATGCCACTCCTTTGCTTAACACCTCTTGATAATTTCTCAGTACAAGGTCCAAAGTACTTACTATGGCTTGAATGGTCTCTTCTGACCTCTTCCACCACAACTTACTTAGTTGTAGCCATAATGGTTCCCTTTCTGTTTCTCAAGGATATCAAGTTAGGGCACTCAATTTCCAGTTTCCCTTTCAAAGCTTTTCTAGTTTTCCTATAGCTGACACTTCTTCATTCAGAAAGGCTTCATTAACCGCCCTGCCAAAAGTATGCCACACAGTTCCCATTTACTCAGTTATTTTCCACAAACAAGCAAGGAACACTGAATTCTTTTACAACAGTACTCACGTATGTTTGTTCTTCACTTTTTCATTGCCTGACTTCTATATTAGATTATAAACTCTATGAGGTCAGGGACAAAATCTGTTTCAGTCAACACAAGAGAGTCAGCACCTAGCATAGGACTTGGCATATAAGTTGTATTAAAAGTAATACTGGGCACAGTGGTGTGTGCCTGTAATCCCAGGTACGTGGGAGAACTGCTTGAGCCCAGGAGTACAAAACCAGCTTGGGCAACATAGTGAGAACTTGTCTTGAATGAATGAATGAATGAATGAATGAACGAACGAACCATGTGAAGGACTAAACTTGATGAATGATTCAAGAGCTGTGGGAGGGGAATTCCTTTACCAATAATCAGCTGGTTTTCAGTCCAACTGTTTCCCCAATCAATCTAACTGTTTGTCCATCTTCTCAGCCATCTATCTATTAACCTAGTGATTTTATTCTTCATATTTTCTAGGAAAAGTAAAAAATTACATCCACTTAAATGACTGCTTAAAATCAAAATTTGGGATTAATCTATCCAAAGCCTGCCTTCCTCATTCAGTTCTCCTTCAAAATACTGTGATGTTAAAAATACAAACACATTTAAATACACAGATATCTAACCTGACATAGCTTAGGAGTACAAAGATAAGCACTGAGAAACATAATAGCTCTCATCAGTGGTGTCAATGAGATAGGACTTAGGTTCTTGGTTTAAATCAGGAAGATGGAACAACGCTCTAACAAGCATTACAGAACAGTGTTAGCATTCATAACAAAAATTTATCATTAAGCTGCAAAACAAACCAGGAAAAAAGTTATAAAAAATTCTGCAAATCAATAAGAAAGAAATCAACACTAATAGAAAAACAGGCAATGGATAAGATCAGACACTCAAAATATAACATTTAAGTATATGAAAGGATATACAATCCTGCTCATTATTAGAGAAAAACAAAAGTAATCTACATTAGGTTATTATCTTTTTAACAGTAACACTGGGTAAAAACTAAAACATTTGATGACATACTGTGAGAAGAACAGGCACTATCATACATAGCTTCTGAAACATTAAATTGTACTACCTCAATGAAAGACAACATGGTCATATTTATCAAAATATAAAATAGCTATAGACTCAGCATTACTTTTTACAAAGCATTTTTTTAGTGAGATACATCTCATATACATTAAAACGTCCCATGTGTACATGTCACTGTACTTTATAATACTCCCTAAGTTGTGCAACCATCATCACCACCTAATCCGGAATATTTCCATCATCCCCAAAAGAAACCCTGTACCAATCAGCCGTCAGTCCCAGTGTGCCTCTCCCCACAGTCCCTGATAATCTATATTCTGTCTCTATAAAGTTGCCTGTTTGGGATACTTCATAAGGATGGAATCATACAGTATGTGGTCTTTTATGTTTGTCTGCTTTCATTTGGTATAATGTTTTCATCCATGTTGTAGCATGTAACAGTATTTCATTCCTTTTTATGGTTGATATTTGCGTTGTTTCTACCTTTTGACTAATATGGTATGAATAATACTGCTTTGAACATTTGTGTAAAAGTTTTTATGTGAACATGCATTTCCAATTCTCTTGGGTATATGACTAGGTGTAGTATTGCTGGGTCATATGTTAACTACATTTAACTTTTTGAGAAGCTGTCAAGCTTGTTTCCACAGTGTTTGAACCTTTTCATATTCCCACCATAAATGTGTAAGAGTTTCAATTTATTCACATCCTCATCAATATTAGCTTTTAAAAATTACAGCTATCCTAGTGAGTATGTCATTCCTTTTTATTGCTGAATAACATTCTATTGTAAAGATATACCACATTTAGCTTATCTAATCATCACTTGATGGACATCTAGGTTGTGTCCATGTTTTAGCGACAATGAATAATGTTGCTATGAACATCAGAGTACAAATTTTCCTGTGTGGATATATGTTTTCAAATATTTTGAGTATCTAGAAGTGAAATTGCTTATTGTAACTGAATTATTACATCCTGACAACAAGTATTAGAAACCCACAATTTTCTTCTTATATAAATAGGGTCTGAGGTGTTACCACTACCTATATTTAGTCACAGACTACATTTTCTGTGCTAAGAACTGCTCTACAACTGAATTACCGTGCTATATCTGAGAAAAATTTAACTGTAATATAATATATACAAATTTTAAATTTCATAATATTTTATCAGAAACTATTAATATCTAGTTAACACTTATAGTTAATAAGAAATGGAATTTCAATTTCATCATCAATTCCATCAATCTGTAAAGGAGTCTCTATTTAGACATGGAGCTGTTTCCAATCTTCTCAAAGTCAATTTCTCATTCATTTTCCTGGAAAGATTTTTTTAAAAAAATTCTACATACGATTTCATATTAGCAAGTCAATTTTTGTATCTGCCAAAATGCAGTAATGAAATTTCTACATTTGAGCATATGTTCAATTTCTGGAAAATTCCATAAATATCTGATTCAAAAAATAGATTATGTAATGCCTAATTAAACTTGATAGTTGTGTTATTAAATATTCTATATTCTTGTATTATTTTTATTTGCTACATCCATTAGTGTTGAAAGCATTAAGTCTTCAATGGAAACTACTTTATTTATCTTCATGGGTGACTATTTTATATTGATTTTTAATTTCTAAAACCTTTTATTCTTTCCATTGCATGGATGTAATGTCTGCTCAAACTGTGTCAATGTAAATTACAGAATCTTTTCGAGCACTTACTACGATGTAAGCACTGTTCTATGTAATTTCATGTAAAATTCACTTATTGTCTTAATATCCCCACTGGCACTGTTATTTCCATCTTTACAGATTGCTCTCCGACTTTCTCCAGTGTAAAATCTTTGTTTTGTTCACTTGAGTGCATGTCTTTCAAAATGTTGACTTTCCTTGAATTTTGGTGTCTATTTTGTTGAATACTTATTTTTATATGAAATGCCCTTAAGATTCTTTGGGAATACTTAATATGTCTGCCAACTAATAGAGAAGAGACAGGATATATAAGCAGACTCAAATAGTTGATGGGGACAGACCGTTCTGCCAGTAGCTAGTCTCCTGGGCAAAGGAGTTTTCCTCATTCCACTAGATTGCCACCAGTCAAATGGGAGCACTGGCTTACCTCTCCAAGTTCGACTATGTACACTTAGTGATAGAAATTGCTAATTACTTACCATATGGTCCATAGGTTGGGATTGGTTGATTCAACTGGCTGCTTCTATTGCAGTACATCTCTACAATGAGATGCCACCTAATACCAGTAAGAAAGGCTATCATTAAAAAGTCAAAAAACAACAGGTGTTGGTATGGCTGGGAAGAAAAGGGAACACTTTACAATGTTGGTGAGAATGTAAGCTAGTTCAGACTTTGTGGAAAGCAGTATGGTGATTTCAAAAAGAACTAAAAATTTGTATTTATATCTGGGAATATACCCAGAGGAACGTAAATCACTCTGCCAAAAAGACACCTGCACACATATGTTCACTACAGCACTACTCACAATAGCAAAAACAATGTCTGGAAACCAACCCAGATATCCATCGAACGTGGACTGGATAGAGAAAATGTGGTACATATACATGATGGAATATTGTGTACCATACAAAAGAACAAATTCATGGCCTTCACAGCAACATGGATGAAGCTGGAGACCATCATACTAAGTGAACTATTACAGAAACAAAGAACTGACTACTGCATGTTCTCACTTATAAGTGGGTCCTGATCACTGGTCACATGAGCAAAAGGCTGGGATCGGCAGATGCTGGATACTATTAGGGAAGGGAGGCGGGATAGAGGCACATAGCAATACACTGGGCAATGGGTCCACTATTGGAGGGGAGAGACCTCGCGAGAAGCCCAAACTTCATCTTCATGCAACTTATTTAAGTAATAAATTCTCACTTCTACCCCTCAAATCATAAAATAAATATTAAAAATTTTACATACAAAACTTCCTAATACATCACAACACCAAAGAACACAGATATCAAAGAAACAGGCCTTTCTTAAAATTCATCGAAAGTACTAAAGTAGTAAGTGCCTTTCAAATTCTCAGGTGAAATAAGTCAGATATAAGAATATAAATAAAGGCCCCCAAATAACTTCATCTCTTATTATTTTATATGTGCCTGAAAAATCTCAAGGAAATTATTTGACTTTGCTTGTGGCGAAGAGCATTCAATAATGTAGTAACTACAAAAAGTTTACTGAACATTGTTCAATTAATACTTCTTTTCAAGATCACTGTTCCAAGTATGGTTTTGTAAAAATATCTTTTCTCTGTTATAAGAAGGTGAATAACTGCAAAGAAACTAAAATTGTACATACTAAATTTTTGGCAATTCTATCAACTGTGAATTTTTTTTCTAATTGCAGGATGTAAAAGATTGTTGTTAGTTTACCAAAGTCCCCAAATAATCCACTATACTATACAAAAATAAATTATCAAATTATCTTCTTTCTCTTTATTAATGATGTTCTAACTGATATCTGACCTGTGCCTTTTAACACTGTCTTAAATTCATACTAAAAGGTGATTTTTAGAATTACAATGAAGAAACTAAACTATGTTGGAAAAGATAAAATTTTATACATATACATATGTGGAGAAAGAGAAAAAAAGGGAGCAAGTTTGGGAGAGAGAAAGAGAGCAAGAACAAGAGGGAGACACAGAGAGAATATAACTTAACAAGACATATATGCATAAGACTAAAGAACAAATATCAGTGATAATAATAAACTACCAAACAAGGAATACCTGTGGAAATTCCAGCACAGTTTCTAAAAATATTTTTTAAGTAAGTTTATTTAAAACAATTTAACCTCAAACTAGTCAGGGTTTCTATTGAAAGCAGTTTTATTCTTACAGAAAATAAGATCTAAACAAATATATAGCCATATATTTATCTTCTTCATTTGCCTCAGTATCACTTTGGAGACTGGCTAGTTTACATTGTCAAGTAGTTATCCACATTGTCAAGTTTTAGATGTATATTTTTTCCTTAACTCTTTCATTATTTGAAATGTATCGTATATGAGGCACTGTGCCAGATTATATAAAGATCAAGACAGGGTCCCTAGCCTCAAGAATTGGTAACTCATAAAACACATCAGTTCAAGAAAGTATTACTACTGTTACAGGGATACAAGGGAATGAAGTAAATTGTACCTGGAGAATAGTGGTAGTCAGGAAAGACTTCAGGGAGAAAGTCACTTTTATTTTGAGTCTTTAAAAAATCTGAAAGTAGCCGGGCTCGGTGGCTCAGCCTGTAATCCCCTGCCTTTGGGAGGCTGAGGTGAGTGGACTGCCTGAGCCCGCGGGTTCGAGACCCGCCTGGGCAGCAAGACCTCATCTCTACAATAAATCAAAAAAAATCAACCGGGCGTGGTAGTTCATACCTGTAATTCCGGCTACTTGGAAGGCAGAGGCGGAAGGATCGCCGGAGCCCAGCAGGCCGAGGTTGCGGTGGCTGGAAGCGGCCACTGCACTCCAGTCTGGGTGACAGAGTGAGACTCCAACTCAAAAAAAAAAAAAAAAAAAAAAAAATATGAAAGTAAGGCTGGGTGTGGTGGTTCAGCCTGTAATCCTAGCACTTTGGGAGGTGGAGGCAAGAGAATTGCCTAAACCCAGGAATTTGAGACCAGCCTAGGCAACTTGGTGAGATCTCGTCTCTACAATAAATAAAAAAATTAGCTGGAACTGGTGGTATAAACCTGTAGTCCCAGCTACTTGAAAGGCTAAGGCAGAAGGACTGCCTGAGTCCAGCAGGTCAAGACTAGTAGCCGTGATCATGCTACTGCACTCCAGCCTGGGCAACAGAGTGAGACTCTGAATAAAAAACCAAAAACAAAAAAAGTGAAGGTAGAAGGGAAAGGTAAAGGATGAGAAGTTAAGAGGCAAGGAATGTGGGTTAAGACAAGACATTTCAGGAAGACAATGCATATACTCACAAGGTAACACAGATCAAGTGATTACATATCTGATCTCTAAAAATATTCAATTTTCTATCTATTTTTGGAAATCATTAGCTGTAATACCTGCCATTACTCATCTCAGTGGTACCAACACACATTGTAACATTAACCTTTTGTTTCTCTTATAAATCAATCCTATTTATTATTAGAAATCAGCCTAGAAGCTTGGGAGAAAGTTTTTAACAACTTTTGATTCCCTGTAACTTGAGCAACTCTCACATAAAGAATTCTAGATGTAGTAAACAAAAAAAGGCTCAGTAACACAGTAGAAAGAAAGGTGTGGAAGATTTAGATTTGATCCCAACTTCACCTTTTACTATGCTACCATGGGTAATAAAACTAAGACAAAAGCAATGCTGGAGCATCGGGGAGCCTGATACATCTTTGATTTCCCACTGTAGCTCTCCTTTCATCACTCAGAGTCTTTAATAATTTGGAGCATCAGGCGATCTAACCAAATAGGTGGCTGAATGATGACTGATGAGTATCAGACTCACATAGGGAACTTTTTTTGAAATACTCAGGTCTGAATAGACCAATTCAAAGGCTTCCCAAGGGAGTTGGAAGCATAGCCAAGGAGAATCATTTTCTCTTTCATTTTCTATAATAAAATTATTATAAAAATGCCTGAAAACAACATCAATATAAAAGATTCAAGCTCACACACTCACACACACACTCCACAAACACACACATTCCACAAAGCATAAAAGTCTGTCATGGCACTGTAGTCTCTGTTCACCTATCAGTAAGTATACCTTCCTAATACTATGGTACACATGAATATAAGGATTTAAAATCATATATTTATATATATATGTATTTAATGGATATGGTTTATCTTTTATTTCATTTTAACCTTATTATTTTAAACTTTGCTTCTTTACTTAATTAACCACTCACTTAACAATGTGCTTTGGGATCTTCCCATGTCAGCACAATTAATTTCACCTTTTAAATAGATGCACAGTTTGTCAGTATGATGTCCCATCCTTTGTTTTTTAAGAGACAGGGTGTGATAGTTAATATTGGGTTTCAAGTTGACTACATTGAGGGATTCCTAAAGGGTAAGACACGTTTCTAGGTATGCCTGTGAGGGTGTTTCCAGAGGAGATGGACACGTGAGTCAATGAACTGGGAGAGGAAGACTCACCCTCATTGTGTATGGGCACCATTCAACTGGCTGCAGAAGAAGGGGATACATAGCTTGCTACCTTTCCTCCCACTCTCTCTCTCTCTCTCCCCCTTCCTCTTCTGCCTTTGGACATCAGACTCCGAATTCTTTGGACCATGGACTCTGGGACTTGCACCATGGTCTCCCAGGGGCTCCTCAGCATTACCCTTCATACAAAGGGCTACTGTGTTAGTTTTTTACGTGTGAGGCTTTTGGACTTGGGCTGAGTCACGCTACCAGCTTTTCTCATTGCCCACCTGCAGGTGGCCTATCATGAGTCTTCACCTTGTAATCGCGTGAGTCTGTCCTCCCAAATAAATTTCCACGCGCGCGTGCACACGTGTGTGTGTATAAAATATCCTATTGGTTTTGTCCCTCTCTAGAATCCTAATACACAGGGTCTTGCTAGTTGCCGAGGCTGGAGTGCAATGGCTACACAGGTGAAATCCCACTATTGGTCAGCATAGGAGTTTAGACGTGCTCTGTTTCCAACCTGGGCCGTTTCACCCCTCTTTATGCAACCTGAGAGTTTCCTGCTACTCAAGCTGAACTTAGTGTGGACACCCAATCAACATAACACACTACAGCTCAGGATTCCTGGCTTAAGCGATCCTCCTGACTCAGCCTCCCCAGAAGCTGGGATTACAAGCATGTGCCACTGTCCAGCAGATGTCCCATACTTCATTCAACTATTCTCTTATTGAGTGTTTGAGCTTTTTCCCACTACTATCGCCTACTACAAATAACACTGCAAGAGAGATTCTTCCATATAAATTTTAAATTGTGATATATGCTGTCATCTGCCTTCCAAAAAGATTTTTTCACTTTACATGCTAAGAGTCTTGAGAATGCACTTTGCCCTGAGTCTTTGCCAGAAATGTGTATTGTGAATCAATTATGCAGAGTGCTATCTCATTTCAATCTTACTAGACATTATCTCTGATCTAATAGTGAGGCTGAATATCCTGCCACATGTTTGTCGTTAGTTACTCTTCTTTCGTGTATGCTTTCTCCCCATTTTTCTGTTGGGCTATCTGATTTATTTATTATTTGTAGAAGCTCTTTAATATATTATAGATTTTAATAATTTGTTATATGTGTTGTATTTCCCTGCAGTTGGTAACTTGTCTTGTAACTTTTTAAAAAAATATTTTTCATTGTATATTCTAAATGTTATGCAATTGCCTTTATAAATGCATGAATTATTGTTGCCTAGGATGATAATAACAAATATTACAAAAATTTTTTTCAGATTTTTATTTAACATTTTTATACTATTGTTTTAAATTTACATGGAATTTTATTTGTGTGTGATCTCATTCAGTAACTTAAACATATTTTTTCCTAGCTGCAACCAATTATTCCAACTTTTCTTTTTTTTTTTTTTGAGTTGGAGCCTCACTCTGTCACCCAGACTGGAGTGCAGTGACCGCTTCCGGCCACCACAACCTCGACCTGCTGGGCTCCGGCAATCCTTCTGCCTCAGCCTTCCAAGTCGCTGGAATTACAGGCATGTGCTACCACGCCCGGCTGATTTTTTGATTTATTGTAGAGATGAGGTCTCGCTGCCCAGGCGGGTCTCGAACCCGCAGGCTCAGGCAATCCACTCACCTCAGCCTCCCAAAGGCGCGGGATTACAGGCTGAGCCACCGAGCCCGGCTCCAACCTTTCTTGATTTAAATGCCACTATTAAAAGTGACTACATTTTATATAGGTAAAAATCAATTCTTGAGATGTTTTCCCTTGGTTTATGTCCACACTAAGAACACATTATTTTAATTATTGTATCGTCATATTATATTGTTATATCTGCTAGGACAAGTTGTTTACCCAAATACCTCATTATTCATCCAACCAAAGAGGTGAAAGATCTTTACAATGAGAACTATAAAATACTGCTCAAAGACATCAAAGATGACAAAAAAAAGAACATCCCATGCTCATAAATCAGAATATCATCAAGATGCCCATACTACCCAAAGCAATCTACAGATTCAACACAATCTCTATCAAAGTACCAGTAACATTTTTCACAGACCTAGAAAAGACAATACTTAAATGCATATGAAAGCAAAAAAGACCCTGAATAGCTAAAGCAATCCTCAGCAAAAAGAACAAAGCTGGTGGCATCACACTCTCACACCTCAAACTTTATAAGGCTACAGTAACCAAAACAGCATGACATTCATATAAAAATAGAGACACACAGACCAATGGAACAGGACAGAGAAACTGGAAATAAAACCACAGGTCTTCAACCAACTCATCTTTGACAAAGTTGACAAAAACATTGAAGAAATGAAACCATATTTAGTAAATGGTGCTGGGAAAACTGGGTAACCACATGCACAAGAATGAAACTGGAACCCTTTCACCATATACAAAAATTAACTCAAAATGAAACAAGGACTTTAATAGGAAACTTCAAACTGTAAGACTCTTTGAAGAAAACCTGGAGAACATTCTCCTGGACATCAGAGTAGGCAATGAATTCATGGTCAGGTACCTAAAAGCAAATGCAACAAAAACTAAAATTGACAGGTAGGACTTTATAAAGCTAAAAAGATTTTGGGCAGCAAAAGAAACCATCAAGAGATTAAAGACATTCAAGCAGCAACAAGCATATGAAAAAATGCTCAACTTCACTCATCACCAGAGGAATAAGAACTACAATGAGACACCACATCACACAAGTCAGGAGGGCTATCATTAAAAAGTAAAACAAAACAAAACAACAGGTGTTGGTAAGGGTGTGGAGAAAAGGGTATGCTTCTGCACTGTTGGTGGGAAGGTAAGCTAGTTCAACTTTGTGGAAAGCAGTGTGGTGTTTTCTCAAAGAACTAAAAATTGAGCTACCATATGACCCAGCAATCCCACTTTTAGGACTATCCCCAGAGGAACACAAAATGCTCTAAAAATTTATATGCACCTGCAAACATATTAATTGCAGTATCATTGACAATAGCAAAAATATGGAACCAATGCAGATGCCCACTGGAAGTGAACTGGATACAGAAAATGTGGTACATATACATGTAGGAACACTACCCATCCATAAAAAAAGAACAAAATCATGTTCTTTGCGGCAACAAAGAACAGCTGGAGAACATTACTCTAAGTGAACTATCACAGAAAAAAAACACAAATATTGCATGTTTTCACTCATAAGTGGACCCTAAACATTAGACATGTGAACACAAAGGTAGGAACAACAAATGTTGTGCAATGCTAAAGGAGGGAAGAAGGAAAGGGAGGAAGGGGCACACAACCCCACATTGGGTACCACATCCACTACCAGAAGGAGAGAGAGCTTGCTAGAAGCCCAAACCCCACCTGCATGCAATTTACTTAGGTAGCAAATCCTCACATGCACCCTACAGCTCTAAATGAATGAACGTGAGGACACCTTTCTCTTTGAAACATAGTGTCCCTTTCCTTCAGTCCATTAATTATCCTCAAAGTCTTAACATAATTTCATACTGACAATGAGAAATAGAACACTCCTTATAAGATTTGTGCTCTATGATGGGCTCGGTGGCTCAGTCTGTCACCCCAGCACTTTGGGAGGCCGAGGCAAGTGGATTGCCTGAAACTGCCGATTTGAGACCAGCCAGGGCAACTTGACGAGACCTTGTCTCTACAATAAAAAAATAAAAAATTTGCCGGACAAGGTAGCACACGCCTGTGGTTCTGGCTACTTGGAAGGCTGAGGTGGAAGGATCACTGGAGCCCAGCAGGTTGACGCTGGGGTGGCCGTGGGTGTGCCACTGCACTCCAGCCTGGGCAACAGAGTGAGAATGAATGAATGAATGAATGAATGAATAAAAGATTTGTGCTCTAAAGGCCCTTCCTACTGTGGATACATTTTGGCATCTCAAGAATTCTTCCAAATATTTAAAATACTGAAAATCCAGGTTCTAGTTTTGTTAATGCTATGAAACAGCTCTGTCTTTATCTCTGGAAAATGAAAAATGAGGGAGTTAGAGTAGATCAGCTCTAAAGTCTCTTTTGGCTCTTTAAAATTCTGTGATTCCAACTTTTCTGGAAGAATGATTTTGGATTACATGCAGTTGGCCTCCTGGAACTGGGAATATATCTTATTTGAGAAGGAATGCTCAAGATAGAAAAGACAAAGTAAAAGTAGGAAACGGCAAAAAAGATCAACCTAGCCCAAAATACCCCTGGCTTCCTCACATTCATTCTGGTATAATTAGGTTCAGAGTAGATATGTCTTTTTGTTCACAAATTTATGTGATCAAATGTTTATCCCTTGTACTATAGGTAATCTCAATACTAGTCCTTCTAGTATACTTTCTTAGGATGGTTTTCATACTCATGGTAGTGACTATGGTGGTGAGTGGCTGGTCTCTTCTTTTGCTATCTTTTAACTTTTCCAGTTAACCTAATGCCAGGATTATGACTAGAGGCTGTGAACTATAAGAATCAGCAAAATAATTTAAGAATTATAGTTTTCTTTCTCTCAATGCTGTACATAGGTGTAACAGTCACCTTTCAGGTATTTGCTTGGTTTACAATTTATGTTTCTGGTAAGAAACAAAAAAAAATCTTATGGGGGAATGTGAGCCCTTTCAAATTATCAGGACCAGAAAGGCATTTAAAATGTAACAACACTCATGTCTTACTCCCCATTGAGCTACATGATTATCTTGATGCCACTTGCTATGTGGGCTTTAAACTAACTGATGCCACACATCCTATAGTCCACAAACTATAAAATGTCACACACCCTATAGTTCAACAGTGTATAGTCAATCAGTAACCAACATTATTTCTGTAAACGAATGAGAATTCCAGATGACCAACTTTTGTAATCACCTCCTCTCCTGATTACTATTATTTTTTTTCTTTAAAAACTCTCTCCTGGCTAGGCACGGTGGCTCATGCCTATAATCCCAGCACTTTGGGAGGCCGAGGTGAGAAGATTGCCTGAGCCCATGGGTTCAAGGCCAGCATGAGCAACTTGGCAAAACCTCATCTCTACAGTAAATAAAAAATTAGCCGGGCATGGTGGCATGTGTCTGTAGTTCCAGCTACTTCAAAGGCTGAAGTAGAAGGATCGCCTGAGCCCAGCAGGTCGAGGCTGTGGTGGCTCTGAGTGTGCCACTGAACTCCAGGCTGGGTGACAGAGTGAGACTCTGATTCAAAAACAAAAAAAACTCTCCTTAGAGTTTAAAAACTTAGAACTTAGAAACTTAGAGAATTTAAAAACTTTCCTTAGAACAAAAGCCTTTCTTTGGTTCTAAGAAATACTCTCTAAGGGAACTTGTAAGTGTGTCCTGGGATGCTGTCCTCAAACTTTTCTCTTGAATAAACTCTCTATAACTACATTCTGACCCTTTTGATTATTTTAGGTTAACACTGGGAAAGACAGTTACCAACATTTCTACTCACTTGTATTTTTATATGGGTTTATTTATCAAGAAATAACAGTATAACTCTAGGCCCCTGGAGAAGCTCAAGTCATCTACTAAAGACATCAAAGTATAGGAAAGTTTGTTTTAATGTTAGTTCGGTATAAGAACATTGATTTTCATTGAGAATAGACACCCCTTGGTTTGTTTTTATTCACATAAACATCATATTTTTCCACGGCTGGCTTCAAATACATCAGTTAATGATGCCAATAAAATTAGTAGTATTTAATAGTTCATATTTACATCCCACTAACTACTTATTCAAAAAACTAGGATCCTAACCATGAAGGGCAGGGAGGGAGGGAGAGAAGGAGGTGGGGGAGAGGGCAAGGAAGGAGGGGGGAGAAGAAGGGGAAGAAGAAGGGAGAGAAAGAGACCTACTTTTTTCATAAATGCTATTTGTGTTTTCTACAGCCATTCTATTAATATAGCCTTAAACACAGATTTCTAAAACACTAATCTAGAGAGCCATATCTTCAGCTTCCTAATTTTTCGACACAAAATATTTTTTTCAAAATGAACATCTCTTACACTAATCAAAAGAATATATTTTTTGTAGAAGTCTCTCATTACATAAGCGTATAAATTTACAAAGAATTCAAGAATTTGCCAGTATATCCTTCATCTAGGTTCAGAGTAAGATATATTCTTTGGGGCATTTTATAATGCTTAATTGTAAAAGTAAACATTTCTATTTCGGTGGTGTGATCTTTGACATCAAAGAACATGACTGCACCCCACAAAACAATAATAAAAAATACTGATTATAAAAAAAAAAAAGAACATGACTGCAATTATTGAAGAATAAGTACAAATCCAAGGAACTTAATGCTAAAGAATTGTATAGCTCTTAAATTTCATCTCTATCTCACATAAGAGGGTCTCTGTTGAAATTTGGAAAATTTACACTGAATAAATTAAGAATTTTGGTTAGAAATAGCTCTCCATAAATACCATAAAAATTAATTTATTTTAGAGTAGACTAATTTATTTAAGTCTCAAGGTATTTTAACTTTTATGCCCAGTTTTCTCTCCCTCAATCAACAGACATGAATTAGATTTACTTTTTAGTTGTTTGAGACACAATTAATGAAACTGGCATTAGCTGACTTCTAATTATGAAAACCTTAAAGGCAATAACTCCTGACAGATTAAAACATCAAGAAAAGGAGAACAAATGCACAAAAATTACCTCTAATTCAAATCAAGTTAAAAAAAACTCACTAAATCAGTAAGCATTATAATTCAGAAAGGACTTTATACTTTTTTTAAAAAACACTGTATTTTATTATGAAGATGTAGAGTACAAGTTAGGGTTAGGTATATGCATGGTTTACAAGCCTCCCTCAGGATCTCACTTCACCTCGTTTATGATCCATTTCCCTTAGTGACAGAAAGGATTTATACTTCAAACAGGGAGAAAAATTAAAATAAAAATGAAAGACAACAGCTTAAACTTACTGGGTTATCTGTGGTATCATCAGCCAACTGTAAACCAAAGTAGTCTTGCTCAGTCAAATCAAGATGTTTGAAGACAGTATCCAACAGAACTTGCCCCTGATCATGTTTCTGGAAGAAAAATAAATGAAATCAACTTTGACAGGCTATGCCTGTTAGGCTTTTTAACCTAGTCAATTTTTTGTCCTCATCTGTTAAATTGGCAACTGTTTCCATACCAATACTGATGATTTGGTTGAAAATAAAGACTTTACATGGGACTTGATACTTTCAGAAAACAACCTGACCTTAGGCAAACTGGCTTAAAGAGTGCACAACAAATATGAAGACATAAAAAAAATATTTTATTGAGAATGCCTTTCACTTTCAGGCTATTATCATGGTATTTTTGTTATTTCATATTATTGCCACACTAACTTGTATATATCCATGTCATTTTCTTATGCCTTTTATTCTTATATTCAAATTATGACTGGAAATGGTATATTTGGATAAATACAATTTAAAATACAGTTTAGTATAAAATAAATAGTGCCAAAAAGGGAAACAAAGATGGTAAAAATTATTTGTTACAAATTGTTAAAGGACTAACATTTTCATTACAAAAGTACCCAAGAGAACTTTAGAAAAATACCTCATTTTAATCTCACACCAATGCTACCATGTAGGCATTGAAGAGTAACTACAGCATCCACAAGTTACAAAATTACTAAATTGTGGTACAAAAGATATGATGAGATAATTCCCTGAAAAAGAAATACTACTAATTTTTTTTTTTGAGTTGGCGGCTCACTGTTATTGCCAAGTTGGAGTGCAGTGGCACGCTCATGGCCACCACAGCCTCTACCTGCTGGGCTCAGGTGATCCTTCCGTCTCAGCCTTCCAAGTAGCTGGAACTACAAATGCACGCCACCATGCCTAGCTAGTTTTTGTGATTTATTGTAGAGACGAAGTCTCACCAAGTTGCCCAGGCTGATCTTGAAACCCCAGGCTCAGGATATCCTCTCGCCTTGGCCTCCCAAAGTGCTGGGATTAAAGGCTGAGCAGCAGAGCTCAGTAGCTCAGCCTGTAATCCCGTGCCTTTGGGAGGCTGTGGTGAGTAGATTGCCTGAGCCCGCGGGTTCGAGACCTGCCTAGGCAGTGAGACTTCATCTCCACAATAAATCAAAAAATCAGCCGGGCGTGGTAGCGCATGCCTGTAATTCCGGCTACTTGGGAGGCTGAGGCGGAAGGATCGCCAGAGCCCAGCAGGTCGAGGCTGCAGTGGCCGAGAGCGGCCACTGCACTCCAGTCTGGGTGACAGAGTGAGACTCCAACTCAAAAAAAAAAAAAAAAAAAAAGGCTGAGCTATTGCACCCGGCCAAATATTACTAATGAATAAAAGCACAGAGAAATAATCAACATGTTCAGTAAAATAAATGAAAATGGGAAATTATAATGACATGCCATGACCAAACAACCCCCAAAATAAAATCCAATGATTAAAAGATAAAAAAGTACTTACTGGTGCTAGCATTGTAGATAGATATCTCTGTTGGGAAAGCAATTTGAGGAGACAAGAGCAATAACAATAACCACTACTCTGGTATCTTAACCTAAGCAGCAAACAAAACCCAATATTGGTGGAAGTAACTGTATATGCCAATATATTCACTGCAGAGGTTTATTTTTGCTGCATTTATACAAGACACATATTGGAAAAACAAGTGCTATGGTTTGAGTTTGTTCCCCAGTTTTTCGTGTGTTGGAAATTAGGTCCCCAGTATGGTGGGATTGAGAGATGGGGCCTTTAAGAGGTGATAAGATCTTTAAGAGGGATTGATGCTGCTCTCCACGGACTAGATTAAGCTTCAAGAGAGTGAGTTCTTGTTATCACACAAGGGACTAATTATAATGGATTGGAATAAAGCAAGGCCACCCCTGGCGTTTTGTCCCTCTCACATGCACCTACTTCTCCTTCTGCTTCTCTGCCATCACAAAAAACAAGACCCTCATAGAAGCCAACCAGACGTGGCCACCTGATCTTGAGCTTCCCAGTCAAAATAAATCTCTTTTCTCTATAAATTATCCAGTCTCAGGCATTCTGTTATAGCAACAGGAAACAGATGAAGGTAACATGGTAGAGAACGGTGATATATTTTACCATTAATGTTTCCTCTCATTAGCTATAGCAGTTTGCAAGCTGAAACAATAAGGACATATTTTTTTCATATAATGGAAAGAAAGTATGGGGCACAAAAGATCCCAGAGCTAGCTAATTTGGCAGATAAGACATAAAGTCAAGGACAAGGTTTATTTCTCTCTCTCTGTATTCCAAGTGTTGGCTATATTTGTGGCTTTTAGCAAGATGGTCGTAGCAATTCCGAGACTTATTCCCATACATAACAACGTTCAAAAGAACAACTTTCCTGACAAAAGTTATCTTACAAGATCGTCCCCTCATGTCTCACTAGCTAGAACTGGGTCAAATTGCTATTTGCAAAACTCATCAAAGGCAGGAAGCATGTGCTTCAAACAATGCCTCTCAATGTTGGTCCCCATTCAAATCACCCGCAAATATTTTTATTTGGATGCAACCCACCTCTCTCACTCTGATTAAACTGATCTGGGGAAAAACCAAGCATTATTCTTTAAAAAAAAGTACTAAGGTGAGTCTGATGTATTCTGCTAGAGACAAGTTGGAGCCAACTCATTTCTTGATATATACTTTCAGCAAAGGACAACTAAAAACTGTGGACATACTGAAACAAATAATATTTTTTTAAACTCTAAAAGGTAGAAAGAAAGGCAGCAGTCTAGTTATGGAACTCCTTGAGTTTTCTTTCCTCTTCTTTTTATTGAGGTAAAATTCACATAATATAAAAGTAACCATTTTTAAGTATGAAAATTCAGTGGCACATACTCTGAACTTCCACTTAGGCTTAGTGGTAGCAGGCAATGTTCAGTTCCCTCATTGAGCTGGTGTTAGCAGAAGCTAAGGGGGAAGCCTGGCCTGCCACCACCACCATCACACAGCTGTAGCATGTGTTATCTCCTAGAGAGGAGGAGAAGGATTTGGGAAAAAGGGCAGACTGCCAATATTAGTCTGATACTTAAGTCAGAAAAAGACAGTATAAAACAAACAAAAACAGCTACAAACCAGTATTCCTCATGAACACAGATGCAAAAACCCACAATGTAATCTTAGCAAATGAAATCAAGTAATATCTCAAAAGAATTATATACATGACCAAATGGGGTTTTCCAGAGATGCAAGGCTGGTTCAGTGACCCCAAATCCAACAAGTGATGATACACAAAAAGGAGCTCAATGGACCCCTTCCCAAGTGTTACAACTTTTACTGGTGAAAACTATGAAACAAAAACAAAAAGCTAGAATTTAGTTTTGTGGAATAGTCCTAAGAGCATACAGCAAATAAAATAGGACTTACTCAAGAAAGTCAACTAAATCTAAGTAAGAACAGCTAGAATCTGTGCCACTTGAGCTACAACCCACTCCCTCTCTTCCTTCCAGGCCAATGCTCCACTCTGGGCAAGTGAGGCCAGAAAGATGGGAATACCTCTTCCTCCAGATCCTAGTAAGGGATACAGGAGGGGAAAGCCACCAACATAGCTCACACTTTCCCAGCAACATGTACCTTCCTCCACCCAATACTTACTCACAGGGCAAGATTCTACCTCAGTCACAGAAAGTCAAGAACACTGAATCCCAATCACCTGTGCCTCTGCTCACCCATAGGGCAGAAATTCCATGTTGGGAGAGGCAAGTCAAGTATATCAAATAATATTATCCCTACCCCAATGTTCTGCTTATAAAGCAGGAGTTTCCAGAGCAGTGCAAAAGTTGTGTTAAATGAAGAGACAGGCCACAAGAACAGAGTACTTTGAAGTTCCACCTAAAATAATTGACTTTATCTGGAAGACTCTAGAGAAAACAAGAGAGATATCAGTGGTAGACCATTAAGAGGAGGCTGGTAGCTCTATGAAAGCAGCAAGCTAAACCACAGGACAGCTAGTTTACCAAAGATAATCAGAGAAATAAGGCGATAAGATAAAATGAGAAGAGCCCTCCTATGGTTAGAACAATTATCAAAAACTGACCTCAAAAACTATTCCTGCAAAAGGGCCCAGATTTAACTGGATCAAGACTGTGGAGGACTTTATGCCCTATTACTGCACTAATGAAAAATATATAGCAATCAGATAACAATTATTGAATCCTAACAACTGCATGTGAAACAGACAGAGGCAGTTAACCTAACAGAGAAATGAGAGGAGAAAGTCAAAGACAGCCCTGATAAACCACTGTCATCTCACAATGCTGTGTGCATGTCCAAGGCTGTGTACTCTGAGAAACATCAGAAGCTAAAATAGTTCAGTAAAATAACTGAAAAAATAAACAAGAAAACAGCAATGATAAGTCTTGGAAGGGAGAGTCAGAGTTGTTGCAAAGAAACACAAAAGGAAGGGAGAGTCAGAGTTGCTGCAAAGAAACACAAAAGTGTAACATAAAGAGAGGAAATGGGCTCGGTGGCTCAGCCTGTAATCCCGTGCCTTGGGAGGCTGAGGTGAGTGAATTCCCTGAGCCCGCGGGTTCAAGACCCACCTGGGTAACTTGGCGTAGACCTCATCTCTACAATAAATCAAAACATTAGCCGGGTGTGGTAGTGCACTCCTCTAGCGACTTGGAAGGCTGAGGCGGAAGGATCTCCGGAGCCCAGCAGGTCGAGGCTGTGGTGGCCAGGAGTGTGCCACAGCACTCCAGTCTGGGTGACAGAGTGAGACTCCAACTCAAAAAAAAAAAAAAAAAAGAGAGGAAAGATAGTAGGCAGTAGGAACTGCCTATGAGAGGGCCTGCATGTCAGATTGAACAATACTTCAAAACAACCATTAAAAACATGTTCACAGAACTAAAGGAAATTGTGCTTAAAGAAGTAATAGAAGTCAGATTAAAGTAGTAGCTCATGACTGTCATTCCAGCACTTTGAGAAGCTGATGCAAAAGGACCGAGCGCCTGAGCCCAGGAGCTCAAGACCAGCCTGGGCAACCTGGCGAGACCTTATCTTTACAATAAGTCAAAAAAGTTAGATGGGAATGGTGGTGCATAACTGTAGTTCCAGCTACTTGGAAGACTGAGGCAGAAGGATCACCTGAGTCCAGAAGGTGGAGGCTGCAGTAGCCATGAGCATGCCACTGTACTCCAGCCTGCAGCCTGGGTGACAAAGTGAGACTCTGACTCCAAGAAAAGAAAAAGAAGTAACAGAAAGTATGATGACAATATCTCAAAAAATACAGACTATAAAGAGACAGAAATTATAAAACAAAAAGTAAATGGTTTTAAATAAAAGTCATTGAAATGAAACATGAACCAGGGGGCTTTACCAGTAAAAATAAACTGAAAAAAGAATCAGTAAACCTAAAGGCAGATGAACAGATTATATAATCTGAATACACAGAAATAAAGAATGAAAAAAAAATTAACTGAGTCTCAGAGAAATGTTGTCTCCATTAAGCACATCAATGTATATGTAACGACAGCACCAGAAGGAGAAGACAGAAGAAGAAATTACTCGAAGAAATATGAGTGCCAACTTTCCAAATCTGATTAAAAACACTAATCTATTAAAGTTCTATGAACTCTAAGTACAATAAATGCAGAGATTCAGACCAAAAATTACAAAGGGATCCCCAAAACCCCATATTTAGAAAAAAATTGTGTATTTATTCCTACATGCTTAAACTTCAGTCACCTTCAAAGTATTCTCCATTTGATGCAAAACACCTATCAAGATGCTTTTTCCATTGCTCAAAACAGTTTTTGAATTCATCAATTCTGAAGTATTTTGGTGCTTCTGCAGTTTTTTGTTTCACCTCTTCCAATTGGCAAAACACTTCCCTCTAAGGACTTTTTAATCCAGGGAAACAAAAAAAAGTCACTCAGGATGAAACGGAAAGGTAGGGCATGCGGGTCATGCTGTTTTTGGTAAAAAAAAACTGCTGAAGATTCTGCACAGTACGGGCAGGTACGAGAAAATATCATAAAGTAATAATTACAAAATATATTTGGGGGCGCTCCCGCCTCCCGCGGCCCCGGCGCTCCCGCCTCCCGCGGCCCTGGCGCTCCCGGCGCCCCGGCGCTCGGCCCGCGCAGCTCATCACAACCCGGCCTGAGAGGAGATCCACACAAATCGGCTTCAAGGAAGATCTGCAGGGATTTCTGCCAAATCTCCTGTGTCTGAGATTATGCTGCTGGCTCGCGTGGGGCTTCTGTTGCCTGCTCGGAGGCAGGCAGCCATCTTGCTCCTGTCCGGCCCCACCCCCTCTGGGGCGAGCAAATGAGATAGCACCACCTGCTGGCGACTCAAGGTAACAACACCAAAACGGGAGAAATAAGCCTGATAAAGACATAGACCAAACTGCTGAAGGAAAGCTGACCTGAGCTGTCCTTCACAACATATCAGGGGCAATTGACTCTAACTGCAAACTAATTCACCGGCTTGAAAAGAAAACTACAAATCAGACCTGAAAGGACATTGGACTTAAACGAAAGGTCTCAGAGTGTGCTTCATTGATTCTATTAGTTTAATGACTTAATTCTATTCCTACAGTATTGTTCCCCTTTTTTCTCTTTTCCTTTTCCTTTTCTTCTCTTTTCTTCTGTCTGTAAACCATGTCTTTGTATAGAGGAACAACACACCAATAAGGTGGTTGGATAGCGGGTATGTTAGCATCACAATATGTTTTATTTGTGGTTGTATGAGAGTTGGTTCGACTGTAGCTGTGGTCCATCATTTTTAGCTGTTTTAGTATAGACCTCTCTCTCTATTTGTTGGCACACTCGTTAGTTTCCTCCCTTACTTCTCTATCTCTCCACTCCCCTCTTCAACCCACTATCTGCTCCATTCTCTCCCCCCTGCTAACCACATTTTATTACAGGGAGTAAACCTACAGCCCCACTGCACGGACAGACTCCAGGGCAGTGGGAAGTGGGTTCCACATTATCCACACGCCTGTCAGCGAACAGCAGGACCTGCAGACAGATTTTGAATCACAGCTCTCCCCTTAAATACATCTCAAAACTGCAAAAAGGACCACCTCCAACCTACAGTGCAACTTCAAAATTGAACAAAGTAAGACGACATACATAAAGAATGGGAGATTGAGTGAACAGAAGTAAAACCAGTCCCTTTACCCCTGAAAAACCAAATTAAAGAAGACGGTGACGTGAAGGGAAGGAAGAAGTAGGGAAGTGGAAAAACCGCACAAATGAAGAAAAACCAAAAGAAGAATATAGGGCTTACACAGACCCCTGGGAGATCAGACAATGAGAAAACAGATTCTGGAACACAGACAATGAAGACTCCCCAGAATGACTGGCTACATGCAACAAACCCAGACATCAAACATTAATGGAGAGAATTAAAAAAATTGAGGAGAGACAAGAGGAAAATAGGAAGGAGCTGTTGTCAGAAATGACAGCAGTAAAGAATACTGTGATGGAAATGAACAACAGACTAATAAGCATGGAAAGCAGAATCAGCCAAGCAGAAGAAAGAATCTCAGAGCTCGAAGACCAAAACACAGAACTAACCCAAACTGTCAAAAGCATAGAAAAGAAGCTCAAAAAGACAGAACAAAACCTGCAAGAGATGAATGATCACTTCAAGAGACCAAACCTGAGAATAATTGGGCTTCCTGAGGCAGAAAGAGAAACAGAAGCCACACTGGAACAAACATTCCATGAAATCATTCAAGAAAACTTCCCTCATCTCAGTAAAGATGAAAAAATTCAAACACAAGAGATTCAGAGAACCCCTGCAAGACAACAAACGAGAAGACCAACTCCCAGACACACAATAATTCGCCTAAACAAAGTAGCTATGAAAGGAAAAATCCTAAAGGCAGCAAGAGAAAAAGGCCAGACTACCTACCAGGGAAAACCAATCCGAATAGCAGCAGATTTATCCACAGAAACCCTTCAGGCCAGGAGAGCCTGGAGCCCTATCTTCAAAGTACTAAAAGAGAAACAATTTCAACCAAGAATAACCTACCCAGCTAAACTAAGCTTCATTAGTGAGGGAGAATTAAAATCTTTTCCAGACATCCAATCCCTAAGAACCTACGCTGCCACCAGACCACCGCTACAAGAAACACTCAAGAAAGTACTGAACACAGAAGAAAAAGAAAAAAGAACATCAGCATTCTTCACAAGAGTACAGGCAAAAGATTAAAAACACACCTGAACCAACTCCAAAACCCAAAGAAAGACAACAAATAAACAGTAACAACTCTGTAAGAACCTTATGACAGGGATCAACTCTTGCATTTCAATTATTAGCCTAAATGTGAACGGACTAAATGCACCACTGAAAAGACATAGATTGGCAAAATGGATAAAATATCATCAGGCAACATTCTATTGCCTTCAAGAGACTCACCTCACTAGAAAGGACACCCACAGACTCAAGGTAAGAGGATGGGAAACAGTCTTTCAGGCGAACGGAATACAAAAGAAAGGAGGAGTAGCCATCTTAATTTCAGACAAAATATCCTTCAAACTATTAAAAATCAAAAAAGATACAGAAGGTCACTACATAATGATAAAAGGTTCAATCCATCAACAAGAAATATCTATCCTAAACATATATGCACCCAACATAGGTGCATCAACCTTCTTAAAGCAACTTCTTGGAAAACTAAAGAAAGATATTGACTCTACCACTATCATAACTGGGGACTTTAATACCCCACTCACAACCCTAGACAGATCAACAGGACAAAAAATCAGCAAGGAGATCCGGAACCTCAATGTGACCTTGGACCAAATGGACTTAATTGATACTTACAGAACACTCCATCCAAAGACCACAGAATACACATTTTACTCATCACCACATGGAACATATTCTAAGATCGACCACATACTCGGCCATAAATCAAGTATAAGCAAATTTAAAAGGACCGAAATTCTACCAAACACCTTCTCGGACCACAGTGGAATAAAAATAAACATTGACACCAACAAAGTCCCCCCAAAACCCACAAAGACATGGACACTAAACAGCATGATGCTAAACAACTCCTGGGTCAATGACGAAATCAAAACAGGGATCAAAAGATACCTGGAAACAAATGAAAATGAAGAAACATCTTACCAAAATCTCTGGGATGCCCTGAAAGTTGTAGTAAGAGGGGAATTTATATCCCTACAAACACACATGAAGAAAATGGAAGGAACAGAAATTCACAATCTAACAAGCCACCTAAAGAAGCTGGAAAAGCAAGACCACAAAAACCCTAATTTCAGCAGAAGAATCCAGATCACCAAAATAAAAGCCCAAATCCAGGACATAGAAGACAAAAAGATAATTGAAAAAATCAATGAAACAAAAAGCTGGTTCTTCGAAAGAATAAACAAGATCGATGGTCCCCTAGCTAGACTGACCAAGAAAAAACGAGAAAAAAAACAAATAAGCATAATCAGAAACACAAAAGATGAAGTCACATCTGACCCTGAAGAAATACAAAAGATCATTAGAGACTACTATGTACACTTGTATGGAAACAAACTTGAAAACCACAAGGAAATGGAGGACTTTCTGACATCACACAATCTACCTAGGTTGGAACAAGAAGAAATTGAGTCCCTAAATAGACCAATTACAATCAAGGAAATCGACTACGTAATAAGAAAACTTCCTACAAAAAAAAGCCCTGGTCCAGATGGCTTTCCAGCAGAATTCTACAAGACATTCAAGGAGGAGCTGATACCAATCCTACTGAAGGTATTCCAGGCGATAGAAAAAGATGGAACTCTCCCCAAATCATTTTATGAAGCCAACATCACACTGATACCCAAGCCAGGTAAAGATCCAACAAAGAAAGAGAACTACAGGCCAATATCTTTGATGAACATAGATGCTAAAATTCTCAACAAAATCCTAGCAAACAGGATTCAACAATACATCTCAAAAATCATTCACCATGACCAAGTAGGCTTCATTCCTGGCATGCAAGGCTGGTTCAACATTCGTAAAACCATAAATGTAATTAAATACATCAACAGATGTCAAAACAAAAACCACATGATCATATCATTAGATGCAGAAAAAGCTTTTGATAAAATCCAGCACCCCTTCTTGATAAAAACCCTTGAACATCTAGGCATACGGGGAACATACCTCAAAATAATAAAACCCATCTACGAGAAACCTACAGCCTGCATACTCCTAAATGGACAAAAATTGGAACCAATTCCCCTGAAAACTGGAACTAGACAAGGATGCCCACTCTCTCCCCTCCTGTTCAACATAGTATTGGAAGTCCTGGCTAGAGCAATCAGAGAAGACGAGGCAATCAGAGGTATTCAAATAGGAAAAGAGGAAGTCAAGTTATCTCTCTATGCAGATGATATGATGGTGTACCTTGAAAACCCAAGAGAATCTGTTAAAGCCCTCCTTACATTGATAAAGGGCTTTGGAAAAGTCTCAGGATACAAAATAAATGTACAAAAGACAATCGCATTTCTCTACACCAATAATAAACAAACAGAAACCCAAATAAAAAACACAATTCCATTCACAATAGCCACAAAAAAAATGAAATACCTTGGCATCTTCCTAACCAGAGACGTGAAATACCTTTACAATGCAAATTACAAAACACTGCTCAAAGAAATCAAAGCTGACATGAACAAGTGGAAAAATATCCCATGCTCATGGATCGGAAGAATCAACATTGTGAAGATGTCCATCTTACCTAAGGCAATCTACAAATTCAATGCAATACCCATTAAATTACCAATAACATTCTTCTCTGACCTAGAAAAAACAACACAGGAATTCATACGGAAACACAAACGTCCAAGAATAGCCAGAACAATCCTCAGCAAAAAAAACAAAGCAGGTGGTATCACAATACCAGACTTCAAACTTTACTATAAAGCTACAATCATCAAAACAGCTTGGTATTGGTACAACAACAGGCATATAGATCAATGGAACAGAATTGAGATTCCAGAAGCAAAACCTCAATTCCTCAACCAACTCATCTTCGACAAAGCCCCCACCACCTACCAATGGGGTGAGGAGAACCTATTCAGTAAATGGTGCTGGGAAAACTGGTTGACCACATGTAGAAGATTGAAACAGGACCCCTATCTATCCCCATGCACAAAGGTTAACTCCAAATGGATCAGAGACCTAAATGTAAAACCTCAAACCATAAGAACATTAGAAAAGGAAGGAAATACTCTCATGGAAATCGGGACGGGCATCCAATTCCTGTACAAAACCCGAAACCCACAGGACTTAAGAGAGAAGATAGACAAATGGGACCTTATTAAACTGACAAGCTTCTGCAAAGCCAAAGAAACCATCAAGAGAGTAGGGAGACAGCCTACAGACTGGGAAAAAGTATTTGCCAACTCTAGGTCTGACAAAGGCTTAACATCCTGGATCTACAAGGAACTGAAACGTACTGAAAAGAAGAAAACAAGCAACCCCATTATAAAATGGGCAAAAGATATGAACAGACACTTCACAAAAGAAGACATTCGAGCAGCCAACAAACACATGAAGAAATGCTCAACCTCACTAATCATCAGGGAGATGCAAATCAAAACCACACTGAGATATCACCTAACTCCAGTCAGAATGGCAATTATCAACAACTCAAAAAATAACAGCTGCTGGAGAGGCTGTGGTGAAAAGGGAACACTTCTACACTGTTGGTGGGAGTGTAAGCTAGTGCAACCTCTGTGGAAAGCAGTGTGGCGATTCCTGAAAGCTCTAAATATTGACCTTCCTTATGACTCTGCAATCCCCCTACTGGGAATATACCCTGAAGAACACAAATCACTCTATAAAAAAGATACCTGTACACGTATGTTTATCGCAGCGTTATTCACAATAGCAAGAACCTGGAAACAACCATGCTGCCCATCAAAAGAGGACTGGATTAAAAAAATGTGGTACATATACACGATGGAATACTACGCAGCCATGAAAAAGAACAAAATCATGGATTTCGCAGCTACCTGGATGGAACTAGAGTCTATAATACTGAGTGACCTCTCACAGAAACAAAGATCAGAATATCACATGTTTTCACTCATATAATGGACCTTGAACATCCAATGTAATACTATAAGAAAATGACTGATGGTACTGGGAAATTATGGGGGGGGGATGGGATTAACAGTAGCTAATATCTATCTGGGACTGGGAAAACACCTCTTATCAATAGGGTGCCTGAATGAAACGTAATTGTACACCTAACCCTTAACTGTACCCTACAAAACGATAATAAAAAATACTGATTATAAAAAAATATATATATATATATATTTGGAGTTTATAATATACAAACTAAAATAATAATATTCCTATAAAAGAGGGGGAAGAGAAAATTGAGCCATATAGAGTAATATTTCTATATCTCAATTAAGTTAGTATAAGCCTGAAGCATTCTGATAAGATGTAGTAAATCCTAGAGCAACCAATAAAAAAATAAGCCCCCCAAAATTTGAAAAAATCATTAAAGGAATTCAAATGTCATACAAGAAAACAGGTACTTGATGAAAAAGAAAGCAATAAAGGAGAAAAAGAAATTTTAAAAAGACATAAATCATATAGAAAACAAAAAGTAAAAGGGCACATAAATAACTTCAACTATATCAATAATAACATTAACTGACATACTACCACTAACAAAAAACAATCAAAAGGCAGAGATGTCAGACTGGGAAAAATAATCAGACACAACTACATGCTGCTGACAGAAGATACACTTTACATTTAAAGATACAAATACATCAAAAGTAAAAGATGGAGGCTGGTGTCTCAAACCTATAATCCCAGCCCTTTGGGAGATGGAGGCAGGAAGATTACTTGATACTTGAGCTCAACAGTTCAAGACGAGCCTGGGAAACATAGTGAGACCTCATCCCTCTTTTAAAAAAAAAAAATCAGAAAACTAGCCTGGAGTGGTGTCACATGCCTGTAGTCCCAGCTACTCAGGTGACCCTGACTCAAAAAATAAATAAATAAATAAATAAAGGATGGAAAAGATAGCATGTAACTGTAGCTACAAGAAAGCTGGGGCCAGGTGTAGAGGCTCACATCCATAATCCCAGCATTTTGGAAGGTCAAAGTAGGTGGAATGCTTGAGCTGAGGAGCTTGAGACCAGCCTAGGCAACATAGTGAGACCTCATTCCTTACAATATCAAAAAATTAGCCAGGTGTGATAGGTTCACTTGTAGTCCCAGCTACCCAGGAGGCTGAAGCAGAAGGATTGCCTGAGCACATGAGATTGAGGTTGCGGTGAGCCATGATTGTGACACTGTACTCTAGCCTGGGTTACAGAGTGAGATTCTGACGACAACAAAAACAACAAAACAAGCAAGATGGAATAGCTATACCAATACCACACAAAAAACATTACTACAGCCAAGCTTGGTGGCTCACCCTGTAATCCCGCGCTTTGGGAGGCTGAGGTGAGTGGATTGCCTGAGCCCGCGGGTTTGAGACCCACCTGGGCAACTTGGCGAGCCCTCATCTCTACAATAAATCAAAAAATTAGCCGGGCGTGGTAGTGCACGCCTGTGGTTCCAGCTACTCGTAAGGCTGAGACGGAAGGATCGCTGGAGCCCAGGAGGTCAAGGCTGCGGAGGCCGGGAGCGGCCACTGCACTCCAGTCTGGGCGATAGAGTGAGACTCCAAGTAAAAACAAAATAAAATAAAAAATAAAAAACATTACTAGAGACAAATAGGGATATCTTATAATGTTAAAGGTTGTTCCATGGAAATAAAACCATTATAAAAATATATGCACCCAACAAAAAAGTCTTTGATAAAACAAAAATGACAGAATTGAAAGAGGAGGTAGACAATTCAACAATAATATTTAGAGATGACCATACTCAACTTTTAATAACACATTGAACAAAAAGGAACAGATAAATAAGAAAATAGAAGACTTGAATAAAACCAACAACTAGAGAGACCTGATTGACATGTCAGACAGCACATTCCATCCAATAGAAGAATAGGCATTCTTCTCAAGTACACATGGAGTAGTCTCCAGAAGAAACCATATGGTAGGCCATAAAATAAGCCTCAATAAATTTAAAGAAACTGAAATCACACAGAGCACATCCTCCAATGACAAATAGAATGAAACTAGACCTCAATAACAAAAAAATTGGGAAAATTCCTAAATATGTGGAAATTAAATAGCATACTTCTAAATAACCAATGGGTCAAAGAAGAAATCACAAGAGAAATTGGAAAATACTTTGAGGCCAGATTCAGTGGCTCAGCCTGCAATCCCAGCACTTTGGGAGGCTAAGGTTAGCGGATTGTCTGAGCCCACGGGTTCGAGACCAGTTCAGGCAACTTGGTGAGACCTCGTTTCTACAATAAATCAAAAAATTAGCTGGGCGTGGTAGCGCATGCCTGTAGTTCTGGCTACTTGGAAGGCTGAGGCAGAAGGATTGTCGGAGCCCAGCAGGTGGATGCTGGGGTAGCCGTGAGCATGTCACTGCACTTCAGTCTGGGCAACAGAGTGAGACTCCAACTCAAAAAAAAAATACTTTGAGATAAATGAAAACAAAGATAATAACATACCATAACTGATGAGATGCAGCTAAATCAGTGAAAAACATAGGTATAAATGACAGTATCACAAAAGAAAGAACTCATATAAAGAAGCTAATCTTTTACCTTAAGACACTACAAAAATTACCTAAACTTAAAGTACAAGAAAAAGAGCAGAAATATATGAAACTGAAAATTAAAAAACAATAAAGAAAATCAACAAAATGGAAAATTGCTCCTTTGAAAAGATCAGCAAAATTGATAATCCTTCAGGTAGACTGAGAAAGAAAAAAAAATGTAAAAAGTTATAAAACCAGGAATAGGTCAGCACTTTGGAAGGCCAAGGTGAGAGGATTGCTTGAGGTCAAAAGTTCAAGATAAGTCAGGTCAACAAAGTGATACCCTGCCTCTTCAAAAAAGAAAAAAAAAAAAATTAGCTGGGCATGGTGGTGCCCACCTGTAGTCTCAGTTACTCGAAGGCTGAAGTGGGAAGATTCCTTGAGCCCAGGACATCAGGGCGCAGTGAACTATGATATCACCACTGCACCCCAGCCTGACTGACAGAGAGATTCCATCTCTAAAAAATAAAACCAGGAACAAAAGAAGGCATGTTAATACTGAAGTTGTAAGTGAGGAAAGATCTTAAGAAATTATGAACAAAAATATGCCAACAAATAATGTAGATGAAATGGAAAAATTCCTACAAAGACACAAACTATGAAAATTGACTCAAGAAGAAATAGAAAATTTAGATATACCTTAATGACCAAAAGAGGCTAAATTAGATACTTAACTTCTTATAAAGAAAAACAAGGTCCAGATGGAATTTAAATAAAAAATTTACATTTCAAGAATTCATACTAATTCTTTACAGATGCTTCTAAAAAAACAATGTAATCTACCATATTTAGTTTGCTTGCTTAAAATTTATTCATTTATTTACTTGTTTTTTGTAATCTACCATATTAACAAACTAATGAAGAAAAGTCACAGTCACATCAATAGATAAAAACAATTTTAAAAATTCAACATCCATTCATGATAAACGCTCTTAGCAAGCTAGTAATGGAGAAACTTTCTCACCATGATAAAGAACATCTGTGAAGCCCCACAGCTAACATCATATTTAATACTTAATGCTGTATTTTGATTAAGTGAACCTGGACATGGGAAAAATAACACATCCACACAGATATACATACACACAAATGAGAGCATGTGAAAACTGGTGATACCTGAGTAGGTCAATAGCATATTTTCATGAAGATTGTAGACTGTATCAATGTCAATACTGTACCATAGTTATAGAAGATGTTACCACTGAGGGAGGCTAGGTGAAGGGTTCATAGTACCTCTCTGTATTATGCTTGCAACTTCTTGTGTGCATACAATTATTTCTAAATGAAAACAACAAAAAAATCTACTGTGTATTATCAATAGCTGGTGTTCAATAACTATTTTATTATATGAATCAATGTAAATCCTTTGTTTTTTTAGCATGTTTGAGTTGTCATCTTGTATTGAGTGGACTTCCATCATGAAAAAGATTAGTTGTGAGTTGATAACTGCTATAAACCCGTGTACACAAAAGTTCACTTATTAATTCTTTCTACTTTTATATGTTTACAACCTTACGTGGTAAAAATCAAAACAATAAGGCCACATGCATTCTTTTTTGTGTTACTCATCAATGCCCTTCCTTATTCTTCTTAAAAACTACTAATGCTTTTAAAGGTCTCAAAGTGTTTCCTTCCAAAAGAGAATTAATTAATTTGCAGACTTTTACTGAGTTCCTGTTACTTGGAATACCCCGCACTAGGACCTGAGGCACACTTCCTTCCTTACCTTAGAAATGCAACACAAGGCCAGATGTGGTGACTCATGTCTGTAATCCCAACACTTGGGAGGCTGAGGTAGGATGACTGCTTGAGTCCAGTAATTTGAGACCAGCCTGGACAACATAGCAAGACCCTGTCTCTACAAAAAAATTAAAAAATTAGCTTGGTATGGTAGGTAGCACGTGCCTGTAGTCCCAGCTACCCGGGAGGCTGAGGTGGAAGGATTGCCCTGAGCCCAGGAGTTCAAGGCTGTGATAAGCTGTGATTGTGACACTGCACTCCAGCCTGGGCAACAGAGTAGGACCCCATCAGAGAGGGGAGGGGAGGGAAGGAGAGAGAAGGAGGGAGGAGAGGGGAGAGGGGAGGGGAGAGAAGGGAAGCAGAGAAATGCAACTTAATTAATCAAGAGCAAAACTAAATACAAAGAAGCTCCACCATTATTAAACTTGTGACTTGAAGCAACCTTCTTAATCTTTCCATGTTTCACTCTACTCCTCTGTAAAACAGATTAAAAACTATTGAGGAATAAACAAAATCATGTATGAAGTAAATTGTAACAAATTATAATTAAAACTTAGATTGCTTTCTTAAATGTTAAGAGCAGATATTTTCATGAACTAACCTAGTATGAAAATGAGATTCATTGCTCTGAAGTTCCCAGAATTTGCCTTGTGAATTACATCACCCTAATCTAGTTAACATTAATTTCCTCAATCAACAGATTATAGCAGCAAAACTATTAAAGAAGTTACAGCAAGAGTATGCCCCTTTAACCAACATCTCAATCAATAGCATATTTTTCCATCATTTACTGCGCTAATCTGATGATGTGGTGAACGCCCATGATTATTTACCTCAGGAGGCTGCTGACTAATGAGCATGAGAAGGAAGAAACGTAAACTGGTAGAGAGCAAATAAATTGTGTAAATCCACACAAGTCTTTTAGATGGGAATGCATGACTCTCTAAGATAACTAAAAATATAACCTTTGAGCTAGCAACTACACCACTAGTATTATAGCTACAGAAATGCATACACATGCATAAATATGATCTCTGTCCAATTGTATATAACAGGAAAATACATGAATTCAATGGAATATTCTGCAATCATTCAAAAGAATGAAAGAGATTCTACACTAATGTAGAAAGCATCCAAAAAGAATGAGTAAAGACAGCAAGTAACAGGAAGCAGTAAGTATTCTATATCTCCAACTCTGAGAAAAAAAAGTATGTATGCTTGCATATGTACAGAAAATGTAAAAATATGACAGTTCATTACAAAGTGGTAAACAAGCACAAGATTTTAATTGGTATTTCATGTTTTCAAAGCCTCTAGGATTTTTTTAATGAGAAAAAAAAATTTTCAAAAAATATTTAAAAAATAAGAAAGACTCAAAATTTCTCTTTGAAGTCTCCATTGAAACATACTTCTACTAGTCTAAATTAGATGGCCTTCCTGTTTCCCTATCACACTTCCCACCAGAAGGAAGGTTGTTAGTAGGTCACAAATTTAAGTTCCATTTTCTCAAATTCAATACAGCTTATTTTCTAGGAAAGCAGAACACTGATAACAAAACTTAAATTATAGGCAATTAACTGGTAAGTAAAATACACAGCAAAATTATAAGCCCTGTAATTGCACCTTATACAATAATTTCACATTAGCTGATAGCTGTCCCAAGCACTGAAATATCTTTAAATACTATTAAGGAACCTCTAATTACAGGAACTATCTGAACACTTTAGTCTACGATTTCATGTCAGTATTTAGCTGCTTACTTATAGTTCTATTTGTATTGCCATATTTTAGGTGAAAAGTAACTAAAAAGAAGTATTTCTTTATTTGCTTATTTATTTATTTATTTATTCATTTATTTTTGAGTTGGAGTCTCATTCTGTCACCCAAACTGGAGTGCAGTGGCCGCTCCCGGCCGCCGCAGCCTCGACCTGCTGGGCTCCGGTGATCCTTCCGCCTAGCCTTCCAAGTAGTTGGAACTACAGGCGCATGCTACCACTCCTGGCTAATTTTTTGATTCATTGTAGAGATGAGGTCTTGCCAAGTTGACCAGGCGGGTCTCGAACCTGCGAGCTCAAGCAATCCACTCACCTCAGCCTCCCAAGGTGCAGGATTACAGGCTGAGCCACCGAGCCCGGCTAAAAGAAGTATTTAAATTGCTATTACTTCTGGATATACTTAACAAGAACACTGGAAGGTTGTTGATAGATCACAAATCTGAAGTCCATTCTCTCAAATTCGATACAATTTATTTTCTAGGCAAGTGGCATACTGATAACACAATTTACAATATGATCAATTAACTAGTAGACAAAATAACAAGTGAGTCAAATGATGTGTAAGTATTTCTTGGACAAAGCCAACATTTATTAATCATATTAATGTGTGATATATTTTCCTTGAGCTCTAAAGCTCAAGGAATAATACATCTACAGAGAAACTAACATACTGGTAACTTTCTCCAAAAATCAAAAGACTGCTCTTAATGGAACTTATCTTTAATCACTCACCTCAGAAGATTCCAGAAACAATGTCTAGTAAGTAAAATACCATACATGTTTTAGTAGCACTATAACTCTTCTGAGAGCATAAGAAATGCAATAAAAAAAAAAAAGAAATGCAATAAATATGTATTGAGCACCTCCTACGTGTCAGAAACACTGCTGGAACCAAAAACATAAGACTATGATAGACTTACAATAGCAGTTTCTCATAAAATTAATATTCTCATGGGTATTGTGTTGGAGACGGGGACTTGAGGAGAGGGTATGGGAATGAAAACTAATTAAAACAAGTGATTTAATTACAAGGGTCACATAGAAAAGAAACCCTTAATTCATTTCAGAGTGTTAGGAAAACTTTCTTGAAATAAGAAAGTTTTAAGTTGCAAGTGAAGGATGCATAAAAGTTGGCCAGGTCTGGGAGTGGACGTTCCAGGCAGAAAGAATATGTACATAAGAAGACTCACAGGCAAAATGAAACACTGAACTTAAATAAACAGAGAACAACATAATGTAAACTGTGGCTAGAACTCTGACATACACCAAATCTCCAGTAGGCTGTCAAAAAAGGCAATCAACAAATATTTAGTTAGTTGAATAAGTGAATGAGTGACTGATAAAATAGCAAACAGAAGCAGTTTTAAGGTTCATGTGCTTTTATTTCCTTTGCAGATGTTGCCAATCCTTCAGTTTTTTCTCATTTCAGAAGAAGATCAGTTGAGAGAACAAAGCATCTGAGGGAATCTCTAAAGCTCAAGGAATAATACATCTACAGAGACACTAACATACTGGTAACTGTTTCTCCAAAAATGAAAAGACTGCTCTTAATGGAACTTATTTAGCTTTAGCACTAGAATTTTAAATCAGTAACAACTGCCAGGCAAAACCTAGATTCTTGTTGGCAGACCACGTACAAGGAGAGATTGTTATACAAGTTTGTAGGAAAGACACAGCAGCTCTACAGACCTATTGCAGGGGAAAATACATTGGAAGACAGTATGGTAAAATGAAAACAAAAATCATAAATACTCAGCCTGAGTCCTTATTTGGCTAGTGTATAATCTTGGCTGATTTTTTCTTTCCATGTAGGCCAGTTCCATCAACCCTAAACTATGAGAAAGACTAGATCAGCAGTTCCAGAGCTCTGCTGTGTAGTGTCTAAGGTTCAGTGAGTATACTAATGAACTAATTTATTATGGAAGAAAAGCCTTCTTGGGCTTCTTACTTTAACCACAGTAACTGTAACTTAATCCATTACACACATATACACTGTGTGTGTGCATGTATACATTAACTTCACTGGAAAAAGAATTTCTCTTATTTTCTTTTTTGAGTTGGACTCATCCTATTGCCTAGGCTGGAGTGCAGTGGCACAGGATCATGGCTCATCCTAGCCTCCACCTCCTGGGGTCAGGAGATCCTTCCATCTCAGCCCCACAAGATGCTGGGACTACAGGTATGTGCCATCACACCCAGTTAATTGTTTAATATTTTGTGGTGATGAGTGCTTGCTATGTTGCCTAGGCTAGTCTTGAACTCCCAGGTTCAAGCAATCCTCCCGCCTCGGTCTCCCAAAGTGCTGAGATTACAGCATAAACCACCATGCTCAGCCAGATTACTTATTTTTAAATGTCTGAAAACAATTAGTATATTGATGATCTCTGAGGTCCTCTCCATATTTCTAAAGATGCTGTCCCTGAAGATGGACAGAAGGACTATTTCCTATGTGGGAAAAAACAAAATTATGTAACAAGTTAGGTAGGTCAGTAAAACAGAAAGGTCGTAGGAAAGCGTTCCTTCCATAATGTTTAGCCCAAAGGCACATAATGGCTTGTAACAGAGACTGAAATTCTTGACTCTTGTTAGAGTACAAACTTTGACCACCTCTCTGAATGAAGAATATTTCATAGGAACGTATCTTCATTTGGGGGAGTGAAGAGACTAATAAGAGGTAACAGAAACTTTTTTTTTCTTTTGAGTCAGAGTCTCACTCTGTTGCCCAGTCTGGAGCATAGTAGCATGCTTACAGCTTCTACCTGCTGGGTTCAGGTGATCCTTCCATCTCAGTCTTTCACATAGCTGGAACTACAGGCATGCACCACCACACCCAGCTATTTTTTTTTTTCCATTTTATTGTAGAAATGAGGTCTTCACCATGTTGCAGCTCAGGCTCGTCTCGAACCCCTGAGCTCAGGCAATCCTGTTGCCTCCACCTCCCAAAGGGCTGGGATTACAGGCATGAGTCACAGTTCCTGGCCAGATAATAGAAACTTTAACAGACAACATAAACATACTGATTTTGATAAGAAAAAAGGTTACTTACTGATGGATAATTTAAAATTTAGTCGTGGCTTAAGGAAGTAGCAATAGATTCCTTTTTCTGCCCTGAACTTATTTATAAGACAGGAGGAAGGAAAATTAAATATTATGGTACTTTAAATATCAAGTATGGATTCTATAGTTGAAAAACTGAAAATTTCATCTCTATGGAAGTCAGTGGAAAAGTCTCAGAGAATCCTAAAAAGAATTATAGTTAATGAAATTATAATAATGTTAACAATAACAATAATAGTAATGATAAATCAAACATAATCATTTTGAGTTGGGGTCTCACTCTTGCACTCAGGGTGAAGTGCAATGGCATGATCACAGCTCACCATAACCTTGACCTTCTGGGCTCAGGTGATCCTTCTGCCTCAGACTCTCGAGTACGTAGGAATACAAGTGCACACCACCACACCCAGCTAATTTATTTTATGTTTTGTAGAGATGAGGTTTTGGTATATTGCCCAGGCTTGTCCTGAACTCCTAGGCTCAAGCAATCCTCCTGCCTTGGCCTCCCAAAGTGCTGGGGTTACATGCATGAGCCACCCTGCCCATTATTTACTATTACTAGGCAATGTTGTTAAGTGTACATGTACTGACTAATTTAACCATCAGAACAACCAGATGAAGTAGGTGCTATTAAGACTCTTTAAAAAATGAAAAACCAAGGCTGAGCGTGGTGACTCACACCTGTAATCCCAGCACTTTGGGAGGCCGGGGCAGGAGGACTGCTTAAGTCCAGAAGTTTGAGATTAGCCTGGGCAATCTCAAACACAAATTTTAAAATCATCCATGCATGATGGCATGCACCCGTAGTCCCAGCTACTCAGGAGGCTGAGGCGGAAGGATTGCCTGAGCTTAGAGGTCGAGGCGGCAGTGAGCCATTATTGTGCTACTGCACTATAGCCTAGGTGACAGAATGAGACCCTGGTCCCCTCACAAAAATGAGGAAGACCTGAGGCACAGGAATGTTACACAGACTGCTAAATACCATTTGGGTAGGGAATAGCAGGGCTTATATGAGCACTCTTATCACAGGCTATCTAGCTCCAGGCTCCATGCTTAGAGCCACTGTGCAATGCTTTGCTTAAAACATTAGTTTAACTCTGTCAACAATGGAAAGCTATTTATATGTAGTACTTCCATCTGAAAGGGAAACATTTAAGCCAACAATACACAATTGCTTTGTATAGCTTACTTGAAAATACCAACTTCCTTTTCCAGCAATGTGGCAGACTAGATAATGTAAAAATCTCTGTAACAATCAAGACATATTAGGTAATATGTAGTAAATATTCTTTTAACTGCGTAGCTAAGCTGAAAAGAAATCTCCAGTGTGTATAAAGGAAGAACAGAAGTTGGGTATAAACTGTGCTAGAGCTGTCACGGAAAGGCTTGTTAAAGAACAAGCAATGGGAAGGGGATGTGGTTAGGGGCTTGATGGGTACAAACATATAGTGAGACGGAAGGAATAAGTTCTAATGTTCTACAGTAGAGTAGGGAGACCACAGTTAACAATAATGTATTATATACCTCAAAATAGCTAGAAGAAAGTATTTGAAATGTCCCCAACACATAGAAATGATAAATACTTAAGGTGATTGATACTCTAATACCCTGACTGAATTATTACACATTCTATGCATGTAACAAAATATGTGAACCCTATAAAAAATAAAAATACAATGTACCAATAAAAAAAAAAGAGACGGGCACTAGAAAAAATAAAGAAGGGAAAAAAATAATCAAGCAATTTAGGTTTATCACACACAAGTGTGATAAGGACAATAAGGTGAGAAACAAAACTAAGTCTTTCCCAGTGAAAGTCTGGACTCTGGATAGCAACATCACTAAATGAAAGGTACCCTGACCAGATACGATGGGAATCAAAAGTGATACCAAGGCCTATTCATTCAGGTTGGAAAAATAACAAGAGTCCCATAAACTTTATATGGGCTTTCCTCTCAGAATAAAACTAAACTACCGAAAAGTACATTATATAGAATGGCAAAGGAAAACAAAACAAATTAAATAAAACTAAAACTTGCCTGTCTGGTCAGAACTCATTACAATGTGGTCTGGAAACCTCAAGTGAAAAATAAAGTGGTCCTAGGATAACAGTGTCTCTGGGTTACTTGCAAAAGCAAATAAAATCCTCTCCAGAGGAATTCAATGTTCAACTATGACTCAGAGATCGACAGAGTAGGTATAAAAAATCATGACCAAAATATATGCTGTCACAAAGAAACTAAAAATGTAATAAGGTTGAAAGTTAAGGATGAAAAAGAAAGAACATGAAAACACTGATTCGTGTTTTCTTTTTGATCAAAAGAAAAGGAGGCGAAGCATAGTGGCTCATGTTTGTAATCCCAGCACTTTGGGAGGCCAAGGTGAGACGATCACAAGAACCCAGGAGTTCGAGACCAGCCTAGGCAACATAGCTCATCACCACACACACACACACACACACACACACACACACACACACACACACACAAATTAGCTGGGCATGACACACAAGTAGTCCCAGAAGGTAGGGAGGCTGAGGCAAAAGGGTCACCTGAACGGTGAGACGATCACAAGAACCCAGGAGTTCGAGACCAGCCTAGGCAACATAGCTCATCACCACACACACACACACACACACACACACACACACACACACACACACACAAATTAGCTGGGCATGACACACAAGTAGTCCCAGAAGGTAGGGAGGCTGAGGCAAAAGGGTCACCTGAACGGTGAGACGATCACAAGAACCCAGGAGTTCGAGACCAGCCTAGGCAACATAGCTCACCACACACACACACACACACACACACACACACACACACACACACACACACACAAATTAGCTGGGCATGACACACAAGTAGTCCCAGAAGGTAGGGAGGTTGAGGCAAAAGGGTCACCTGAACCCAAGAGGTCAAGGCAGCAGTGAGCCGAGATCGTGCCACTGTACTCCAGCCTGGGTGACAGTGTGAAACCTCAGCTCAAAAGAGAGAGAGAGAGAAAGAGAGAGAGAGAGAGAGAAAGCGAGAAAAGAAGAAAAGTGGTGGTGGGTGCCTGTATTAATATCAAACAAAGTAGACTTCAGAGCAAAAGAGTTAAATAGGAACAAAGAAGGATTATAAATTACAAAAGGGCCAATCAACCAATAAGACATAGCAATCCTAAATGTTTGTTCATTTATTTATTTATAATAAACAATATTTATTTATTTATTTATTTATTTATTTTGAGTTGGAGTCTCACTCTGTCGCCCAGACTGGAGTGCAGTGGCCGCTCCCAGCCACCGCAGCCTCGACCTGCTGGGCTCCGGCATCCTTCCACCTCAGCCTTCCGAGTAGCCGGAATTACAGGCATGTGCTACCACGCCCGGCTAATTTTTTGATTTATTGTAGAGATGAGGTCTCGCCTGCCCAGGCGGGTCTCGAACCCGCGGGCTCAGGCAATCCACTCACCTCAGCCTCCCAAAGGCGCGGATTACAGGCTGAGCCACCAAGCCCAGCCCAAAACAATATTTAAAATGAATAATGTTGGAGAACTCACATTTCTGGATTTTAAAACTTTCTACAAAACTATAAAAATCAAGACAATGTCATGCTCACATAAGTACAGACACTGGAATAGAAAAGAATAAACCTGAGAATCCAGAAATAAACTATTCTGTTTACTGCTGACTAGTTTGTAACAATGGTGCCAAGACCATTCAAACAGGAATGAATTATCTTTTCAACTGATGGTGCTGGGACAACTGGATATTTATAAACAAAAGAATGAAACTCATATCACATAAAAAATTTATTCCAAATGAACCATGGACCTAAAATTAACAGCCAGAGCTATAAAAGTCTTACAGGAAAATATAGGAGTAAGTCTTTGTGACCACGGACCAGACAATGTTTTCTAGATCTGACACCAAAAGTACATGACAAAAGAAAAAAAGAGATAAGCTGCAATCTATCAAACATTAAAAATTTTGTGTTTCAAAAGATACCATCAAGAAAGTAAAATGGGAAGACTTCCAGTAAGATGGCAATGGGGCAACCTGGTCTGTGAAAACCTCTGCAAAGGAGAACTGCAGTGGGTCTCTGATTCTCGCCCTGGGGGCTATGGACCCCAACATCGCAGCCTGCTCTTCATACGGAGCTCGGCCGTTGCCACCGCTGGGGCATCGCAGCAGTCTGGACAGCCACTGCAGCGCAGACGCCGCCGCCACAGCTGCCACAGCTGCCGCAGCCACCACCACCACCACCGGTAGCACATCACACCACCCGGGCCGGAGGCGATCCACAACTTCAGTCCTTGAAGCCCCTTCAGGGAAGATCTGCTGGGATTGCTGCCACCTCTCCTGCGACCAAGATGTCCTGCCCGCGGTAAGTCTCCTGCCATCTGCCCTGAGGCAGGCAGCCATCTTGCCATCTTCAGTCTCTGCTGTCCCTGTCCGGCCCCACCCCCTCTGGGGCCAGCAGCTGACATAGCACCACCTGCTGGCGATTCAAGGTAACAACACCGAAACAGGAGAAACAAGCCTGATAAAGACATAGGCCAGAGTGGTGAACAGAGGGTGATCTGAACTGTCCTTCACAGCAGACCAGGGGCAACTGACCCTAACTGCAAACTAATTTACCAGCTTGAAAAGAAAACTAGAAATCAGACCTGAAAGGACATTGGACTTAAACGAAATGTCTCAGAGTGTGCTTCATTGATTCTGTTAGTTTAACGACTTAATTCTATTCCTACTGTATTGTTCCTTTTTTTCTTTTTTCCTCTTCCTTTTCTTCTCTCTGTAAACCATTATCTTTGTATAGAGGAACAGCACACTAATAAGGTGGTTGGATAGCTGGTATGTTAGCATCACTATATGTTTTATTTTTGTTTGTATGAGAGTTGGTTCGTCTGCAGCTGTGGTCTATTGTTTTTATCTGTTTCAGTATAGGCCTCTCTCTCTATTTGTTGCCACTCTCGTTTGTTTCCCCCATTACTCCTCTATCTCTCTACCCCCCTCTTCAACCCACTGTCTGCTCCATTCTCTTCTGTCTGCTAACCACATTTTATTTCAGGGAGTAAACCTACAGCCCCACTGCATGGACAGATTCCAAGGCAGTGGGAAGTGGGTTCCAGATTATTCACACACCTGTCAGTGAATACTAGGACCTGTTGATAGATTTTGAATCACAGCTCCCCGCTTAAGTAAATCTCAAAACTGCAAAAAGGACCACCCCCAACCTACAGTGCAACTCCAGAATTGAACAAAGTAAGAGGGCATACATAAAGAATAGGAGATTGAACAAACAGAAGTAAAACCAATCCCCTTACCCCTGAATAACAGAATTAAAGAAGACGGTGATGTGGAGGGAAGGAAAAAGCAAGGAGGGGGGAAAATCGCACAAATGAAGAAAAACCAAAAGAAGAATATAGGTCGTACACAGACCCCTGGGAAAGCAGACACTGAGAAAACACATTCTGGAACACAAACAATGAGGAGCCCCCAGAATGACTGGTTACATAAAACAAACCCAGACATCAAGACATTAATGGAGAGAATTTTAAAAATTGAGGAGAGACAAGAGGAAAATAGGAAGGAGCTGAAGTCAGAAATGGCAGCAGTAAAGAATACTGTGATGGAAATGAACAACAGACTAATAAGCATGGAAAGCAGAATCAGCCAAGCAGAAGAATCTCAGAGCTCAAAGACCCAAACACAGAACTAACCCAAACTGTCAAAAGCATAGAAAATAAGCTCAAAAAGACAGAACAAAACCTGCAAGAGATGAATGATCACTTCAAGAGACCAGACCTAAGAGTAATTGGGCTTCCTGAGGCACTGAGAGAAATAGAAGCCACACTGGAATGAACATTTCATGAAATCATTCAAGAAAACTTCCCTCATCTCATCAAGGATGAAAAAATTCAAACACAAGAGATTCAGAGAACCCCTGCAAGACAACAAATGAAAAGACCAACTCCCAGACACATAATAATTCGCCTAAACAAAGTAGCTATAAAAGAAAAAAATCCTAAAGACAGCAAGAGAAAAAGGTCAGACTACCTACCACGGCAAACCAATTAGAATAGCAGCAGATCTATCCACAGAAACCCTTCAGGCTAGTAGAGCTTGGAGCCCTATCTTCAAAGTTCTAAAAGAGAAACAATTTCAACCAAGAATAACCTACCCAGCCAAACTAAGCTTCATTCATGAGGGAGAACTGAAATCTTTTCCAGATATTCAATCCCTAAGAACCTACGCTGCCTCTTGTAGAGACCACCTCTACAAGAAACACTTAAGAAAATACTGAACACAGAAGAAAAAGAAAAAAGAACAACAACATTCTTCACAAGAGTACAGGCAAAATAATAAAAACACACATGAAACAACTCCAAAACCCAAAGAAAAACAACAAACAAACAGGAACAACTCTGTAAGAACCTTATGACAGGGATCAACTCTTGCATTTCAATTATTAGCCTAAATGTGAATGAACTAAATGCACCACTGAAAAGACACAGAATGGCAAAATGGATAAAATATCATCAGGCAACAATCTATTGCCTTCAAGAGACTCACCTCACTAGAAAGGACACCCACAGACTCAAAGAGGATGGGAAACAAACTTTCAGGCGAATGGAATACAAAAGAAAGGAGGAGTAGCAATCCTAACTTCAGACAAAATACCCTTCAAGCTATTAAAAATCAAAAAAGATACAGAAGGCCACTACATAATGATAAAAGGCTCAATCCATCAACAAGAAATATCTATCCTAAACTAAAATGCACCCAACATAGGTGTGTCAACTTTCATAAAGCAACTTCTAGGAAAACTAAAGAAAGATATCGACTCTAACACCATCATTACTGGGGACTTTAATACCCCACTCACAACCCTAGACAGATCATCAGGACAAAAAATCAGCAAGGAGATCCGGAACCTCAATGTGACTTTGGACCAAATGGACTTAAATGATACCTACAGAACACTGCATCCAAAGACCACAGAATACATATTCTACTCATCACCACATGGAACATATTCTAAGATCGACCACATACTTGGCCATAAATCAAGCATAAGCAAATTTAAAAGGACCGAAATTCTACCATGTACCTTCTTGGACCACAGTGGAATAAAAATAAACATTGACACCAACAAAGTCCCCCCAAAACTCACAAAGACATGGACACTAAACAGCATGATGCTAAACAACTCCTGGGTCAATGATGAAATCAAAACAGAGATCAAAAGATACCTGGAAACAAATGAAAATGAAGAAACATCTTACCAAAATCTCTGGGATGCCCTGAAAGTTGTAGTAAGAGGGGAATTTATATCCCTACAAACACACATGAAAAGAATGGAAGGAACAAAAATTCACAACCTAACAAACCACCTAAAGAAGCTGGAAAAGCAAGACCACAAAAACCCTAATTTCAGCAGAAGAATCCAGATCACCAAAATAAAAGCCCAAATCCAGGACATAGAAGACAAAAAGATAATACAAAAAAATCAATGAAACAAAAAGCTGGTTCTTCGAAAGGATAAACAAGATCGATGGTCCCATAGCTAGAATGACCAAGAAAAAACGGGAAAAACACCAAATAAGCACAATCAGAAACACAAAAGATGAAGTCACATCTGATCCTGAAGAAATACAAAAGATCATTAGAGACTACTACGTACATTTGTATGGAAACAAACTTGAAAACCTTAAGGAAATGGAGGACTTTCTGACATCACACAACCTACCTAGGTTGGAACAAGAAGAAATTGGAACCCTAAATAGACCCAGTAACAATCAAGGAAATCTACTACGTAATAAGAAAACTTCCTACAAAAAAAAAAGCCCTGGTCCAGATGGCTTTCCAGCAGAATTCTACAAGACATTTAAGGAGGAGCTGATACCAATCCTACTGAAGATATTCCAGGTGATTGAAAAAGATGGAACTCTCCCCAAATCATTTTACGAAGCCAACATCATATTGATACCCAAGCCAGGTAAAGATCCAACAAAGAAAGAGAACTACAGGCCAATATCTTTGATGAACATAGACGCTAAAATTCTCAACAAGATCCTAGCAAACCGGATTCAGCAATACATCTCAAAAATCATCCACCATGACCAAGTAGGCTTCATTCCTGGGATGCAAGGCTGGTTCAACATTCATAAAATCATAAATGTAATTAAATTCATCAACAGATGTCAAAACAAAAACCACATGATCATATCATTGGATGCAGAAAAAGCTTTTGATAAAATCCAGCACCCCTTCTTGATAAAAACCCTTGAACATCTAGGCATACAGGGAACATACCTCAAAATAGTAAAAGCCATCTATGAGAAACCCACAGCCAGCATACTCCTAAATGGTTGGAACCAATTCCCCTGAAAACTGGAACTAGACAAGGATGCCCACTCTCACCCCTCCTGTTCAACATAGTATTGGAAGTCCTGGCTAGAGCAATTAGAGAAGAGGAGGCAATCAGGGGTATCCAAATAGGAAAAGAGGAAGTCAGGTTATCTCTCTCTGCAGATGATATGATTGTGTACCTTGAAAACCCAAGAGAAACTGTCAAAAGCCTCCTTACATTGATAAAGGGCTTTGGAAAAGTCTCAGGATACAAAATAAATGTACAAAAGACAAGCGCATTTCTCTACACCAATAATAAACAAACAGAAACCCAAATAAAAAACACAATTCCATTCACAATAGCCACACACAAAAAATGAAATACCTTGGCATCTTCCTAACCAGAGACGTGAAAGACCTTTACAATGAAAATTACAAAACACTGCTCAAAGAAATCAAAGATGACACAAACAAATGGAAAAATACCCCATGCTCATGGATTGGAAGAATCAACATTGTGAAGATGTCCATCTTACCTAAGGCAATCTACAAATTCAATGCAATACCCATCAAATTACCAGCAACATTCTTCTCAGACCTGGAAAAAACAACACAGGAATTCACATGGAAACACAAACATCCAAGAATAGCCAGAACAATCCTCAGCAAAAAAACAAAGCAGGTGGTATCACATTACCAGACTTCAAACTTTAGTATAAAGCTACAATAATCAAGACAGCTTGGTACTGGTATAGGAACAGGCATATAGACCAGTGGAATGGAATTGAGATTCCAGAAGCAAAACCTCAATTTCTCAACCAACTCATCTTCGACAAAGCCCCCACCACCTACCACTGGGGAGAGGAGAACCTATTCAGTAAATGGTGCTGGGAAAACTGGCTGACCACATGCAGAAGATTGAAACAGGACCCCTATCTATCCCCATGCACAAAGGTTAACTCCAAATGGATCAGAGACCTAAATGTAAAACCTCAAACCATAGAACCTTAGAAAAGGAAGGAAATACCCTCACAGAAATCGGAACTGGCATCCAATTCCTGAACAAAACCCAAAACCCACAGGTCATAGGAGAGAAGATAGACAAGTAGGACCTTGTTAAACTGACAAGCTTCTGCAAAGCCAAAGAAACCATCAAGAGAGCAGGGAGACAGCCTACAGACTGGGAAAAAGTATTTGCCAACTCCAGGTCTGACAAAGGCTTAGCATCCTGGATCTACAAGGAACTCAAACGTGCTGAAAAGAAGAAAACAAACAACCCCATTATAAAATGGGCAAAAGATATGAACAGACACTTCACAAAAGAAGACACCTGAGCAGCCAACAAACACATGAAGAAATGCTCAACCTCACTAATCATCAGGGAGATGCAAATCAAAACCACACTGAGATACCACCTAACTCCAGTCAGAATGGCAATTATCAACAACTCAAAAAATAACACCTGCTGGAGAGGGTGTGGTGAAAAGGGAACACTTCTACACTGTTGGTGGGAGTGTAAACTAGTGCAATCTCTGTGGAAAGCAGTGTGGTGATTCCTAAAAGCTCTAAAAATCGACCTTCCATATGATCCCGCAATCTCCCTACTGGGAATATACCCTGAAGACCTCAAATCACTCTATAAAAAAGATACCTGCACACGTATGTTTATCGCAGCGTTGTTCACAATAGCAAGAACCTGGAAACAACCATGCTGCCCATCAAAAGAGGACTGGATTAAAAAAATGTGGTACATATACATGATGGAATACTACGCAGCCATAAAAAAGAACAAAATCATGAATTTCACAGCAACCTGGATGGAACTAGAGTCTATAATACTGAGTGACCTCTCACAGAAACAAAGATCCGAGTATCACATGTTCTCACTCATATAATGGACCTTGAACATCCAATGTAATACTATAAGAAAATGACTGATGGTACTGGGAAACTATGGGGGGGATGGGATTAACAGTTGCAAATATCTGTCTGGGGATGGGGAAACACCTCTTATCAACAGGGTGCCTGATGAAACGTAATTGTACACCTAACCCTTAACTGTACCCCACAAAATCATAATAAAAAATATTGATTAAAATTTTAAAAAATAAATAAATAAATAAAAAGAAAGTAAAATGACAACCCACAGAATCGGAGAAAATATTTGCAAATATTGTATCTGCTAAGTGACTCGCATCCAGAATATATAAAGAATTGTCACTACTCAACAACAAAAAGATATAATTACAAAATGGGCAGAAGATATGAACAGACATTTCTCCAAAGATATACAAATGATCAATAAGCTCAACAAAAAAACCAAAGGCTAAAGGACATGAAGAAGATATAGAAAGCAAATATCAATGAAAGAAAGCTGGTAGAAGCTATAATACCAAATAAAATAGATTTTAATGAAAAAAAAATTGCTAAGTATCAAGAAAACCATTATACTACATAATGATAAAATGCAGGTTGCCAACAAGATATAACAATTCTTAACTTGTACATACCAATTAATGCACAGTCATATGCCACATAATGACAGGAATATGTTTTGAGAGATATGTTGTTAGGTAATTTCATCCCTGTCTGAACATCAGCAAATACTTATGTAAATCTAGAGGGTATAGCGTACCACACACCTATGCTATATTACAGTATAGCCTATTGCTCCTAGGATACCAACCTGTACAGCATGCTACTATACTGAGTATTGTAGGCAACCGTAACACAATGGTAAATATTTGTATATCTAAGCATACAAAAGATATACAAAAATAAGGTATTATAATTTTATGGGACCACTATGGTATATGCCACCCACTGTTGACTGAATCATCACTATTCAGTGCATGACTGCAGTCTCAAAAATACGTAGTGTAACCTACAATGAGTTACCACTTGACATCTACTAAGATAGGTATAATTTTTTAAATGGAAAATAATAAGTATTGGTGAATATATGAATAAACTGATACTCTTGTACATTGCTGGTGAAAATTTAAAATAGTGCAGCCACTACTCTAGAACAGTTTGGCAGCTTCTCAAAAGTAAACCAAGTACCATATGACCCAGTAATTCTACTCCCAGGTATATATTTCAAAAAATTAAAAACAAAGACTTGAACAGATACTTTTAAGTAATTGCATCACCTTTCATAATAAGTAAAAGGTGGAAACAATGCAAGTGTCTTTCAATAGATGAATGGATAAACAAGATGCTGTATATATCCATAAAATGAAACATTATGCAGGAATTTTAAAAATGAAAGTTCTTTTACATCCTACTTTGAAAACAGTATGCAAGTGAAATAAGCTAAACACAAAATGATTCCACTTATATGCAATATCTACAATAGGCAAATTCATAGAGAGAGAAAGTAGACTAGAGGTTAACAGGAGGTGGGGAACAATGTGGAGATGCTGCCTAATGGTTACAGAGTTTCCCTTTGGCAGGAACAAAAAGTTTTGGAAACAGACAGGGGTAATTATACAATATTATAAAACGCCACTGTATTACTTACACAAAATGGCTAAAGTGGTAAATACTGCTATATATTTTTATAATAATTTTAAAAATTAATAGTGTATGATATCAAAAACCATTGAACTGTATACTTTTAATAAGTGACCTATACACGTTAAGTGTGAATTATACCTTAATAAAGGTACCAAAAAACACAGTGTAAAAAGCTGACAGGCCCTAAAAGGTGAAATTTGACAAATCTTCCCTCCCGGTAGGAGATATTAGCATGAGAAACAAAATTACTGAGAAACTAAAAAGAGTGAGAAAAGAACTAAAAACCTAAATGATCAATAAATATAAATGAAAAAACATAACTAAAGACAAAGAATGAAGCACAAAGAAGTGATAGACAGAGGACATCCTCATCTTGCTATCAGTTTCGGGCGAAGCTTTCAAGCAGTCAAGTACTTCCTTAATGGCTTTTCAGTCAACAACAAACCATACAGACTATGGTGGTCCCATAAGATTAAAATGGAGTTGAAAAATTCTTATCACCAACTATTTATACTATACTTTCTATTGTTAAAGTGTACATCCTTTTATTTGTTTATTTTTTAAGTTAACTATAAAACCACCCTAGGCAGATCCTTGAGAAGGCATTCCAGAGAAGGCAATGTTATCAGAGGAGATGAGAGTTCCGTGCGTGTTACTGCCCCTGAAGACTTTCCAGTGGGAGAGGATAAAGAATAGAAGACAGTAATATTGATGATCCCTGTGTAGACCCAGGCTAATGTGTATGTTTGTGTTTTAGTTTTGAACAAAAAAGTTAAAAGATAGAAGAAAGCTCACAGAATAAGGATCCAAAGAAAAAATATTTTAGTATAACTGTGCAAAGTGTTTGTTTTAAAGCTAAGTGTTACTACAAAAAAGTTGAAAAGCTTTAAAAATTTAAAAAGCTTATGAAGTTTTAAAAAAGTACCCTGAATTGTACCCCATGTCATTTTTAAAATTTTAAAGATGTGGGGTACAATTCAGGGTTAGGTATACAAATGTTCATATTGCAGGTACCCTTGTTGATGGGGTGAGCCTCCCCCCTCCCCTGCCAGATTCCCAATACTGCCAATCCTATTCTTATAGTGTTATGATAATTGCTCAAGATCTGCTTATGAGTGAGAACATGTGATACTCAGTGGTCTCTGTGATAGACTGCTCAGTAGTATAGCCTCTAAATCCATCCAAGTTGCTGCAAAGTTCATAATTATGTCCTTCTTTATGGCTATGTAATATACCATGGCATATATGTACCACATTTTTTATCCAGTCCCTTGTGGATGGACAGCACAATTGGTTCCATGATTTTGCTATTGTGAACAAGGCTGCAGATTTGAGTACCCCTGGGAATATTCCCAGTAGGGGGACTGCAGGGTCCTATGGAAGGTATATTTTTAGATCTTTTAGGAATCGCCAAACTGTTTCCCACAGAGGTTGTATTAGCTTACACTCCCACCAACAGTGGAGAAGTGATCTCTTTTCCCAGTATTCTCTCTAGCATCTGTTGTCTTTTGAGTTATTGATGATGGCCATCCTGATTGGAGTTAACTGGTATCTCAGTGTGGTTTTAATTTGCACTTCTTTGATAACTAGTGAGGCTAAGCATTTTTTTCATGTATCTGTTGGCTGCTCCTATGTCTTTTTTTTTTTTTTAGTTGGAGTTTTACTCCGTTGCCCAGGCTGGAGTGCAGTGGCATGCTCATGGCCATCTCAGTGTCAATCTGCTGGGCTCCAGTGATCCTTTCGCATCCTCAGCCTTGCAAGTAGCCAGAACTACAGGCATGTGCTAATACACCTAGCTAATTTTTTTAATTTATTGTAGAAATGAGGTCTCACCATGTTGCCCAGGCTGGTCTCAAACCCATGAGTTCAGGCAATCCACTTGCCTTGGTCTCCCAAAGTGCTGGGATTACTGGCTGAGACACCAAGCCCAGGCTCGTATGTCTTCTTCTGAGAAATGTCTATTCATATCTTTTGCCCACTTTGTAATGGGGCTGGTTGACTGTCTTTTTCTTTTTGGCATGTTTGAGTTCCTAGTAGATTCTAGATGTTAGGCCTCTGTCAGATATACAGTAAAAAAATATTTTTCCCCAGTCTGTGGGCTGTCTCCCCGCTTTCTCCATAGTTTGTTTGGCTTGATGAGGTTCCACTTGTCTATCTTATCTCTTATGGCCTAGGAACTTGGGGTTTTGATGAGGAATTAGTTGCTGGTTCCAATTTCCATTAAGGGTGTCTCCTGCTTTTTCTAAGGTTCATATAGTTTGAGGTTTTACGTTTAGGTCTTTGACCCATTTAGAGTTGATTTTTGTGTATGGTGATAGGTATTGGTCTTGTTTTAATCTTCTGCTTGTGGTCAGCCAGTTTTCCCAGCACCATTTACTGAATAGGTTCTCCTCTCCCCAGTGGTTGGTGGTGGAGGCTCTGTCAAAGATGAGTTGTTGAGAAATTGAGGTTTTGCTTCTGGAATCTCCATCCTGTTGCCCTGGTCTATATGCCTGTTCTTGTACCAAGTCGTTTTGATTATTGTAGCTTTATAATAAAGCTTAATGTCTGGGAGTGTGATAACTACAGCTTTGTTTGTTTTTGCCGAGGACTGTTTTGCTATTTGTGGTCATTTATGTGTTCATATGAATTCCTGTATTGTCATTTCCAGGTCTGAGAAGCATGCTGCTGGTAATGTAATGGGTATTGCACTAAATCTGCAGATTGCCTTGGGTAAGATGGACATCTTAACAATGTTGATTCTTCCAATCCATGAGCATGGAATATTTTTCCATTTGTTTGTGTCATCTTTGATTTCTTTGAGTAGTGTTTTATAGTTTTCATTGTAAACGTCTTTCACATCTTTGGTTAGGAAGACGTCAAGGTATTTCACTTTTTTGGTGGCTACTATGAAGGGGACTGTGCTTTTTATTTGGGTTTGTTTATTTATTGTTGTTGTATAGAAATAAGACTGTCTTTTGCACATTTATTTTATTCCCTGAGACTTTGCCAAAGTCCTTTATCAGTACAAGGAGGTTTTTGACAGATTCTCTTGGTATAGAATCATGTTGTCAGCAAATAGGGATAACATGACTTCCTCTTTTCCTATTTGGATACCCCTGATCTCCCTCTCTTGTCTAATTGCTCTAGCTGGGACTTCCAAAACTATGTTGAAAAGGAGTAGTGAGAATGGGCATCCTTGTCTTGTTCCATTTTTCAGGGGGAAAGTTTCCAATTTCTGTCTGTTTAGCAGTATGCTGGTTGTGTACCCCACATCTTTAAAATTAAAAATTTAAAAAAAAGTTACGCTAAGTTAAGATTAATTATTACAGAAAGAAAAATGTTAAAATAAATTTAGTGTGGCCTAAATGTACAGTGCTTACAAAATCTGCAGTAGTGTATGATAATGTCCTAGGCTTTCACATTCATTTACCACTCATATACTGACTCATCCAGACCCAGCTTCTTTCATGGTAAGTGCCCTATACAAGTTTGCCATTTTTAATCGTTCATACCATATTTTTACTAAGCCTCTTTCAGTTTAGATATGTTTAAATATACATATACTTACCATTGTGTCACAATTGTCTATAGTATTCAGTAAAGTCACATACTATATATATAGGCTTATAGCCTGGGAACAATAAGCTATACCATCTAGATTTGTGTAAGTAGACTCTATGATTTTCATATAATGATGAAATAGTTTAAACCAAAGTATGTATTTCTCAGAATGCATCCTCTTCCTTAAAGCAAGACATGAATGTATTTTACCTCTAGGTATGATGTTTGTATTTGGTTATTTGTAAATACCTTCATCAGTTTACAAAAAATTCTCTTCTATTTTTAGTGTGCTAGGTTTTTGTTTTTTACTACATTGAAGGAAATGATCACATGAGCTTTTTTCCTTTACTAATATGGTAAATTACTTCTTGCATTCTTGGAATAAGCCTAACTTAGTAATAAAGTATTATGTATGCATGTATGTATGTATTCGTGTATGATTTGTCTGTTTGGAAATTTTGCAATTTTTGTTCATGAGAGATTGGTGTATAATTGTTCTTCCCTGTGCAATGACATTAGCTGTTAGTATGAAGGTCACGTTGGCCCCATAAAATGAGCTGTGAAGTCTTTTCATTCTCTGCAAGAGACTGATGTGAGACTGGTGTTATTTTTTCTAATGCTAGAAAAATTCACTAGTAGAAGGCAAAACGAAATACTATAAGCACCAAAATGGTTAAAAACTTAGAATATCAAGTGTTGATGAGGATATAGAAAAAAATGTAGTCTTATAAACTGCTAGAGTATGGATACATATAACCACTTTAGAAAACTGTTTCAGTATCTCACCTAAAGCTGACCCAGCATTTGCACTCTAAGATATTTGTCCAATAGAAGCTATGCATATATTCGCCAATGTATGCCTAAGATTGTTTAGAGCTATAATATTAACATTAGCCACAAACTGTAAAAATCTAAGGGTACACCAACAGTTAACTGCATAAATTTTGGTATATTCATGCAATGATGTCTCATAATATACTGCTGTGCACCAAATATACCAAGTGCTAAAACAAAAATGAACACAAATCAAATAGTAATATTGTTCATGGTTCTATGGGTTGATTAGGCCCACACGTTTGTTCTCCCTTGCAGTTGCAGTTAGATGGCTGATAGTATGCCATCTGAAACTTGATTGGACTTGACATACAAGATGGCTCATTCATATGGCAGCAATTGATGCTGATTATTGGCTGGGAGGTCAATATGACAGTTGAAGTCTGAAATGGGTTGTCCCAAGAGTGTGTGGCCTAAGAAGATCCAACTGGAAGCTGCAAGGCTTCTTATGACTGGGAGCTACAAAGGGTTACTTTATTACCAAGGTTAAAGTGAGTCACAAAGACCAGCCAAGATTCAAGGGGTAAGAGACTTTACAATGATGTGAACAGTAAGAGATGTGGTTCATTACCAGGCCATATTTAGAGACTAGTTATATTTATATTTAGAGACTATACAGTAATGGGAAAAAACATTTAGGCTGAAATATTTGTAAAATTGCTGAAAATTATAATGTATAAAAACACAATTTCGGACAGGCGGCAAGAAGGCAATGGAACAGGTCAGACTCTAAGTGTCTCCACAAAAGTGAGTATCCTTTAAGACTCTGTGCTTGAGTGGGTGTGTGCCAGTGGGTGAGTGAAAGTCTGTCTGAGGGGAGACTTAGGTTCATGCACCTGGGGCTCTCCTCCAGAGGTGGCTGCAACCCACCACTGACTTGAGATTGGGGCCCCTGGCATGAAGGCTCACCTGCCGTTATTGGGGCTCTCTTGAGAGAAGGCAGCAGAGAACAGCTACTACTTACTACCTGGTAGCTGGCCCACATCATCACCTATGGCAGCAGACCAGGCACAACAAAAGGGACCGTGGAGAAGGCAGGGCGTGGAAATCTGGAACAGAGCCTCATCACTGGCAACGAGACACTTGACCATATGAACTTAATTGATACCTATACAACATTCCACCCAACAACCACGAAATACACATTCTACTCATCATCACATGGAAAGTACTCTTAGATTGACCACATACTCGGCCATAAATCAAGCATAAACAAATTCCATAAGATTGAAATATTGGCCGGGCTCGGTGGCTCAGCCTGTAATCCCACATTTTGGGAGGCTGAGGTGAGTGAATTGCCTGAGTCCGTGGGTTCGAGACCCGCCTGGGAAACTTGGCAAGACCTCATTTCTACAATAAATCAAAAACTAGTCGGGTGTGGTAGCTCGTGCCTGTAGTTCCAGCTACTTGGAAGGCTGAGGCAGAAGGACTGCCGGAGTCCAGCAGGTTGAGGCTGCGGTGGCTGGAAGCATGCCACTGCACTCCAGCGTGGGTGACAGAGTGAGACTCCAACTCAAAAAAAAAAAAAAAATTGCAATATTGTTATGCACCTTCTCGGACCACAGTGGAATAAAAATAAATATCAGCACCAACAAAGTTCCCCAAAACCCACAACCATGTGGACACTAAAAAGCATAATGCTAAACAACTCCTGGGTCAACACAGAAATCAAAACAGAAATTAAAAGATTCCTGGAAACAAATGAAAACAAAGAAACATCTTTCTAAAATCTCTGGGATGCCATGAAAACATTACTAAAAGGGGAATTCATATCTCTATGAAAGAGCACAAGTTAATAGCCCAGCAAATCACCTAAGGAACCTGGAAACACAAGACAACCAAAACCCTAACTTCAGCAGAAGAATCCAGATCACCAAAATAAAAGCCCAAATTCGGGACATAGAAGACAAAAAGGTAATGCAAAAAAAAATCAACAAAACAAAAAGCTGGTTCTCTGAAAGGATAAACAAGACTGATGGAACCCTAGCTAGACTGACCAAGAAAATGAGAGAAAAAATTCAAATATCAGAAATGCAAAAGATCAAGTCATAACTGATCCAAAAAAATCCAAAAGATAATCAGAGATTATTACTGCGTACACTTGTATGGAAACAAACTTGAAAACCTAAATGAAATGGAGGACTTCCTGACATCACACAACCTCCCCAGGTTGAAAAAAGAAGACATCGAGACCCTAAATAGACCAATAACAACCCAGGAAATCAACTATGTCATAAGAAAATTACCTACAAAAAAGAAGCCCTGGACCAGACGGTTTTCCAGCAGAATTCTACAAAACATACAAGGAGGAGCTGATACCACTCCTAATGAGAGTATTCTAGGCAACTGAGAAAGATGGAACTTTCCCTAAATCATTTTATTTATGAAGCTAATATCATATTGATACCCAAACCAGGTAAAGATCTAACAAAGAAAGAAAACTACAGGTCAATATCCTTGATGTACACAGATGCTAAAATTCTTAAGACTCTAGCAAAAAGTATCCAAGAACACATTTAAAAAATCATCCATCATGATGAAGTAGGCTTCATCCCAGGGATGCAGGGCTGGTTCAACATATGCAAGACTATAAACATAATCGAATACATCAACAGATGTAAAAAAAAAAAACCACATGATTATATCATAAGACATGGAAAAAGCTTTTATTTTGGTGATTCTATACCTCAAAAACCCGAGAGAATATGTCAAAAACCTTTTTGCACCAATAAACGACTTTGGCAAAGTCTAAGGGTATAAAATAAATGTGCAAAAGACAGTCTCATTCCTATACACCAACAATAAACAAACAGAAACCCACATAAAAAGCACAATCCCATTCACAATAGCTACCCCAAAAAATGAAATACCATGGTATCTTCCTAACCAGAGACTTGAAAGACCTTTGCAATGAAAACTGCAAAACACTGCTCAAAGAAATAAAAGATGACACAAACAAATGGAAAAACATTCCATGCTCATGGATTGGAAGAATCAACATTATTAAGATGTCCATTCTACCCAAGGCAATCTACAGATTTAACGCAATACCCATTAAATTACCAGCAGCATTCTTCTCAGACCTGGAAACAACAGTACAGTAATTGATACGAAAATATAAACAACCATCTAAATAGCCAAAACAATCTTCAGCAAAAAAAAAGCGGGAGTTATCACACTCCCAGACTTCAAACTTTATTATAAGACTGCAATAATCAAAACAGCCTGGTATTGGTACAAGAACAAGCATATAGACTAATGGAACAGGATAGAGATTCCAGAAGCAAAACCTCAATTTCTCAACCAACTCATGTTCGACAGAGCCTCCAACACCAACCATTGGAGAGAGGAAAACCTATTCAGTAAATGGTGCTGGGAAAACTGGCTGACCACAAGCAGAAGATTAAAACAAGACCAATACCTATCACCATACACAAAAATCAACTCTAAATGGGTCAAAGACCTAAACGCAAAACCTCAAACTATAAGAACCTTAGAAAAAGCAGGAAACATCCTTATGGAAGCTGGAACCAGTAACCAATTCCTCATCAAAAATCCCAAGTTCCCAGGTCATAAAAGATAAGATAGACAAGTGGAGCCTCATCAAACTGAAAAGCTTCTGCAAAGCCAAAGAAACCATGGAGAGAGTGGAAGACAGCTCACAGACTGGAAAAAAATATTTCCAACTGTATAGCTGAAAAAGGTCTAACATCTAGGTTCTACAAGGAACTGAAACATGCCGAAAAGAAAAAAAAAAAAACAGCCCCATTATAAAAGGGCAAAAGATATGAATAGACACTTCTCAAAAGAAGACATATGAGTAGCCAACAGATACATGAAAAAATGCTCAGCCTCACTAGTCATCAAAGAAATGTAAATTAAAACCACACTAAGATACCAGCTAACTCCAGTCAGAATGGTCATCAACAACTCAAAAACCAACAGATGCTAGAGAGGATGAAGTGAAAAAGGAACACTTCTACACTGTTGGTGGGAGTGTTAACTAGTACAACCTCTGTGGAAAACAGTTTGGCGATTACTAAATGATCTAAAAATCGACCTTCCATATAACCCTGCAATCCCCCTACTGGGAACATAGCCGGAGGAACTCACATCACTCTATGAAAAAGATACCTGCATACGTATGTTTATTGCAGCATTATTTACAATAGCAAAAACATGGAACCAACTGTGCTGTCCATCAAAAGAGGACTCTATAAAAAAAGGGGTACATATATGTCATGGAATATTATGCAGCCATAAAGGACAAAATTATGATTCTCACAGCAACTTAGATGGACTTAGAGTCTATAATACTGAGTGATCTATCACAGAGACAAAGAATCAAGTATCATAAGTTCTCACTCATAAGCGGACCTTGAACAATTATCATAATACTATGGATTGGCAGTAGTGGGAAACTGCCAGGGGAGGGGGGAGCAGGATTGGCAGTAGTGGGAATCTGTCAGGGGAGGGGAAGCACACCTCATCAATAAGGGTACCTGCATAATGAACATCTGTATACCTAACCCTGAGTTGTAAGCCACCTCTTTAAAATAAAATTTAAAAATCAACACAATTTCATATGTTTTAACTTAACGTTAAAAAACAAACAAAAAACTAACCTATTGTGATAAACCTCAGAATGGTGGCTACTTATGGCAAGGAATGAATAAGAACAGGAAGGAAACACAAAATATGCAGATGAAGTAGTGGTAACATTCTATATTTTGATCTAGTGATAGTTTCTCCTATCTAACATTTAAGATCTGATCTTTATTGTATATATGCTATACTTCAAAGTTAACTTCTGCCCCACATGTACTGCCAAAATCCTCAAAGAAATACTAGTTCACATTCATTCAAATTTTTTTGTTTGAAAAAATTTTTTGTTTGACCAAGGAAAATTAGCACGTAAATGGCCCAGTGGGGGCTTTCTTATAATGCTGAAGCTCACAAAACTTGCAAATTTTACTTTACCTATTTCAAAATTAGTAGCTGATATATTTTACTTTCTCACTTTGCTTTTCCTTTAAAAGCTAAACTCAAACAGATTTTCTTCCCCACAGGGAGATGAAGATCTAAGCACTGGTTTATTAGTTTAGTCATTCCTATTTATCCAGCATGTGATTAGTATCTTATTCAATCAACCTTCATCAAGTACCTTCACAATGCAAACTATCAACTCAGGAAGCACATATTATGAATGGCAGTATGGTTAAGAGACAGAACAAAATCTCTTGACTCCATTTTCTGAAGAAGACACTCTTAATTGGATCAAAACTGCAACTAAAAGAATATTCTTTTAAAAATTAATTTAGTCATCAAAATTTTTTTATTCAACATTAACCTTAAATCATAGTTTTCTAACCAAACTTAGCACTACTGACACTTTGCATCAGATAATTCTCAGCTGTAGGGAGGAGGAAGGACTGCCCCACACACTGTAAGGGTGCTAAGCACTACTCCTGGCTTTTTCTACCTGCTAGATACCAGTAGCACCCATTACCCAACTGTGACAAACAAAAATGTCTCCTGACATCGCCAAAAGTCCCTGGGGGGTGGGGCGGGGGTGTCCCATTTAAGCACCATTGTTTGCCAGGCACAGTGGCTCACACTGGTAATCCCAGCACACTCCTTAAGCCCAAGAATTCAAGACTAGTCTGCACAACACAGCAAGATCTGGGCTGTGCATGCCTGCAGCCTTAGTTACTTGGGAGACTGAGGTGACAGGATCACTTAAGCCCAAGAGTATGAGCCTACAGTGAAGTGTGATGGTACCACTGCACTCCAGCCTGCCAGCACTTTGGAAGGCCAAGGCAGGAGGATTGCTTGAGCCCAGAAATTAGAGACCAAATGGCCAACATAGTGAGACCTCATCTCTACAAAAATAAAAATAAAAAAATTAGCCAAGTCTGGTGGTACACGCCTGTAGTATCAGTTACTGAGGAGGCTGAGGAGGGTGGATCTCATCAGCCCAGGAGTAAGCCATGAGCATGCCACTGCACCACTGCACTCCTGTCTGGGTGACAGAGTCAGACCTGACTTAAAAAAAGAAAGACTACCCATGTACAGACTACTTTCTCATTCAGCTTTAGAAAAATACTAAACAGAAAACACTATTACATTAGTGAGGAGAAAGGTAAGTATTAATGCAGCTGATTTAAGATGAATGTTGATTCTGTTCTATTTGGTATATGCAATGAACAAACAGGAAAACTGCTCTTCAAATAAATGTCTAATTATAGAATGTTAATGAGGCCAAAGCAGTGTCCCTCTCTCCCAAATATGTTTCTCTGTAAGACCAGAGGATATATGCATCAGAATCATCCTTTTGTGTTCATGTCTGGGTCCCAAAGACCTATGAAATTGAGGTGTGGCGACAGCAATCCGAACTTCTATTAAGCCTTTCCTAATAACCTGCCAATATACTCTTATGCTCACAAAAATATAGGAAAAACAGCATCACAGACAATCTCTACTTTTTCATAGCCATAACTTAATTAAGTTTTAAATTTGTGCCACTCATCATGAAAAGATACAGAGAAGAAACAGAAGATCATTCGACTGGTGTGTGAGATAAAAACACCAGTTTCAAGGGTCAAAGGGCTTGGATTCTAGTCCTAACTCCACTGTAACTTATTTGGCATGTGGTAATAAGCAAGCTACAAATTTTCTGGATTGATTTCTCTATCTATAAAAAAGAGATAATTGCCTTACCACTCGTGACTGACAAAATGTAAAAGTGACAACTCTGAGGAAATAATAAAGCGTCAAAATGATAGATGATTATTACTTGATAGATACTAATATAAACCTGAGTAGAAAACCATGTTCCAGTATAATTATTCAAGGAAATACTAATTTGGATATATAAAAAAGTTGTTTATGCAGAAAAATGTTTGAAATTTTATTCAAAAATATTAAAAATAAGGCATAACTAGGTTAAGTAAGCTAAAAGATTGAGAACACACTGACAAGAGAATTTCTATAGATGATAAGTTGAGAAGTTAGTCAAGTGACATTGTATAGAAACGAATATATGAGTAAGAAAGATCCTATATAACTATGAAAGAAAAACTTGCTTTGTTTTAACATGACTTAAAAACGTCTATATTCAATTTCTGACATAATAACAAAAGAGTCACATCACCAAAAAAATGACATTCCCAAATGAGTACCTAACAATAAGACCTCAAAATACAAGAGATGAAACTGATAAACTGAAAGGAATAGACAAATGAGCAATTATACCCGAAGACTTCAATACTGCTCTCTCGATAACTGATAGAACAAAGTCAAAAGAAAAGCAGTAAGAATATCAAAACACTATCAGACAGACGTGGTAGTGCGTGCCTGTAATCTCAGTGCTTTGGGAGGCTGAGGTGGGAAGAATGCTTAAACCCAGGAGTTCAGAACCAGTCTGGGTAACATAGTGAGACCCTGTGTCAATTCTTTAAAAACAAAAACACTACCAACCAACATAACCTAATTGACATTTCTAGACTTCTCTACACACACCAAAAAAGAACACCCTTTTTAAGTGCACACGAACATTCACCATACATGTCATATTCTGGCACATACAACACCTTGTTATATTTAAAAGAACTGAAATCATGCTGGGTATTCTCTAGCCATTACAGAATTGAAACAGAAATCAGTAACAGAAAGATATCTGGAAAAGCCTCAACTCTCTGGAAATTAAACAACACACACATATAAATAACCCACAGGGCAAAGAGAAAGTCTCAAGGGAATTTAGAAAATATTTTGAACTAAATAAATATGAAAAGACAACATAATTACACTTTGTAGGATACAGCCAAATCAGTGCTGTTGTCTTTACACAGAGTCTCCACATGGTGGCCTCAGGGGAGCCAGATTTCTTACATGGTAGCTAAACGCTCTCCTAGAGTTAAGTTTACCACAAAACACCAACAGAAGTGGAATGGTCTTTTCTAACTTAGCCTGAGAAGTCATGCAACATCTCTTCCAAAAGATTCTATTGTGTAGGCAATCACAAGGGCCTGCCAGGTTTCAAGCGAAGGTAATGTAAACTATATTTCTTGGTTAAAAAAAAATTCAAATTTTTAAATGTAGACATGTTTTAAAACTAGCATTAAGTACCTCTGAAATCTTTAGCAGACACAGACTTTGAGTTGTGGAAAGGTATCAATCAGGACTGGATATAACAGAAAGGACAATCTTCAGCAACCAGGAAAAGAATAAAAGTGAAAACAACACAAACAACAATGGTAAATCCTCAAAGAATACTAATATGCAAGCAATAGATGAAGTAGACCCAGAATGTGATCACAGATGAGAGCTTTCCGTGAAATAAGAACTTATTTCTAGAAGCTCCTAGAGGTCAAACAAAATGAGCCTTGAGAAGCAGATGAATTTCTTAACTAGGTCATCATCACTGAAGAAGCAGTTTTAGTAAAAGAATGAGCACTGAAGCAAGAAGCAATATTTAGATGCTTAGTTACAAAGTGGGTAAAGTGACTCTTGTATATTCCCCCACAAAATATGTAAAACAGAAATGGGGGTAAGGCAAACTTCAAAAATAAAAATTTGATTTTAATGCAAATACAAAAATGTGATTTCAAATTTCATGGCAAACAATCATGTTTACCTTTACTCCTTCCTGAAAACACATTAATTCGGGGGGGGGGAGAGAAAGATATTAAAAACACAAAAAACTTAAAAAGAACAACAAAAGGAAGACATCATTTAAGAGATACTGGCCAGGCTCCGTGGCTTAGGTTGTAATCCCAGCACTTTGGGAGGCTGAGGCAAGTGAATTGCCTGAGGCTGCGGGTTCGAGACCAGTCCCTGCAACTTGGTAAGACCTCATCTCTACAATCAAAAAGAAATTAGCCAGGTGCAGTAGCGCGCACCAGTAGTTCTAGCTACTTGGAAAGCTGAGGTGGAAGGATCGCCGGAGCCCAGTGTGTCAATGCTGGGGTGGCTGTGAGCATGCCACTGCACCCCAGCCTGGGCGACAGAGTGAGACTCCAACCCAAAAAGCAAAAAAAAGAGATACTAACACTTTTGGAAGATGAAACACATATGGAAGAGATAGCACAGCTAAATACCAAATACTTGCAGAGGGGGATACCAACTTGTGAAGCAAGACAAACACGCAGAAAAGACACTGGAGGCACAAGTGTCAGAAAAGTTAAGATAAAGCATGAGGCTAAAAATGGGAAGTGAAGTGGTTGAAAATTCACGTAGGGAACAGTTATGCCCTTCAGTTCTCAATGCCATCTATTAGAGAAGGTGCCTTCACCTCCCTGAAGTATTCCAAGGTAAACTAAAGTGGCTTCAAATTTAGGAATGCTAAACACAGAGAAGAGGAAAAGAGTAGCATATTGGAAAGTGGTTGATTTCATGAACAATCTACATGAACTTTCAAAACAGCAAAAAAGAAATGTAAAAAAAATCCTTAAAATGTCTAGAAACAATATGTCATGCATAAAGGATTGGAAGTTGCAGCATCCCAGTCATCAGTCATCAGCAACATTAATAGTTAAAGGCAATATTTTCAAAATTGTAACAGATTGTTTCCAATATGAAGTTCTCTACCCTAACTATTAATAAGTCCAAGGGTAAAATTTAGACATTTTCATAAATACAGGATATAAAGAACTAACATACTCCCCAAAGTACTCTTGGTGAAGAAAAAACAAGTCATCTAACAGTGATTCAAAGAGTTGTCAAAAATATAAGAAAATACGTATAGTAAATCCCAGGTTATAAATTAACCTAGTGGTAAAATTAAGTACCTATTTGATGTATTAAGTGCCTATCTACCTCCAGTTATCTTTTATACACACACACACACACACACACACACACACACACACACACAGACACACACAATTAAATAACTGCAAAGCCAACAGTCAAAACTATAAGTTCTGAAGTTTATCATAAACAAACCAAAGGAAGCATCAAAAGGAAATGTCTGCATTTTCAGAAAAATGTCACAATACTATTATTAACTCCTCATGTATGCAGTTGTCACTGTTCTTTGTGGAAACAAAACGCAACGATACATTAAAATTATTTACAGGATTTAAAAGGTGAATGAGGCTGGGATTGGTTACTTAGTCTATATTCTGAGCACTTTGGGAGGCCGAGGTGAGTGGATTGCCTGAGCCCGCGGGTTCGAGGTCAGCCCAGGCAACTTGGTGAGATCTCATCTCTACAATAAAATTAAAAATTAGCCAGGTATGGTAGCACATGCCTATAGTTCTGGTTACTTGGAAGGCTGAGGTGGAAGGATCGCCGGCCCAGCAGGTCGATGCTGGGGTGGCGATAAGTATGCCCCTGCACTCCAGCCTGGACAACAAAATGAGACTCCAACTCAAAATATAAAAATAAAAAAGGAAGAAATATAAAGCCATAAAATGTTACTAGGAATAATATTTAAGAGGAAGATCTATTACTATACTGAGTTCCCAAAGGAGAGGAGCAAAGAACTTCAGGGTAAAGATTTTGGAAATCTTGCTGTATGTGTAAATAATAAAAACATTTGCAAGCAACAGACACCAATCAGCACAGGACTACGATCATCTTAAGGGCACATTTCAAGCCATGATACAGAGAAATAGAATTCAAATAGTGAAAGACAGTCTTGCTAGCACGGGGATTCTACACCAAATAAAAATTATCTTCCAAAACATGAGGAATAACTAAAGACATTCCCAGACAAACAAAAAGCTAAAAGAATCTATCATCTACAGACCTTGTTTCAAGAAATAGTAAAAGAAGTTCTTTAGAATTAAAGAAAATGATTTTGGATGAATAAGAAAGAAATGAACAGTTCAAGAAAAAGTACATATATTGGTAAATATGAAAGACTGTTGACTGTTGGAAACAATAATAACAATGTTCTGTAGGGCTTATGACATATGGGAGTGGATAAAAATACATAAAAACAACAGGAGACCAGGCACTCAAGCCTGTAATCCCTGTAATTCTGCACTTTGGGAGGCCGAGGTGAGGGGGATTGCCTGCCTGAGCCTGGGCAACTTGGCGAGACCTCATCTCTACAATAACTCAAAAAATTAGACGGGCATGGTAGCGCACGCCTGTAGTTCCGGCTACTTGGAAGGTTGAGGCGGAAGGATCACCTGAGTCTAGCGGGTCGACGCTGGGGTGGCTGTGAGCATGCCACTGCACTCCAGCCTGGGCAACGGAGTGAGACTCCAACTTAAAAAAAAAAAAAAGGAGGCAGGTAAATGGGTTTAAACTGCTTTTAAGGTGTTTCCATTTTGCAGGGACATGGTGGAAGTATAACTAAAGGTAGATTTTTGGAAGGACACTGTGCAATTTCTAAGGTAATCACTAAAATAATGTCATTAAATGTCAATGTAAATAAAGTAGACAAAACTGAATAATAAATACAGTAATAAGCTGTAAAACAATGTTTTAGTCAATGAAGGATTGCGTATATGATGATAGCCTCATATGATTATTTTTATTTTTTTTATTTTTTACTTTTTAGAGACAGGATCTTGCTACACTGTCAAGACTGGACTCAAACTCCTGGGCTCAAGCAATCCTCCCACTTCAGCCTCCCAAGTAGCTAGGATTACAGGCATGCCCCACTGCACCTGGCTAAGATTTTAGTATTCTATTTTTACTGTGCCTTTTGTATGTTTAGATACATAAATACGTACCATGATGTTACAGGTGCCCACAGTATTCAGTACAGTAACATGCTATACAGGTTTGTAGCCTAGGAGCAACAGGGCATTCCATACATACTAGGTGTGCAGTAGGTTACACTAACTGGGTTTGTTTATGTATGCTCTATGATATTCACACAACAATGAAATTCCCTAGCTGCATTTCTCAGAATATATTCCCATTGTTAAGTGATACATGACTGGACACAAAGGTACATTTTTTGGTGAGGGAAATATTCAGTGCCTTAATCTGGTGGTGTCCCACAGGTGTATACATATATAAAAATTAACTGAGTAGTACAATGAAGATTTGTGCACTGTACTGGATAACTTGTATTATATACCTTATAATACATAATAAAATCTACATATAATTTCCAGAGTAGGGAGACTAAGCTGAAGAATGTTTCTAAATAGAACACAACATATCTCTCATAATTTAATGGCTTACAAATATTTTTCAGTTAGTTTCCATAATGTATGTTAGACACTCAACATTTATTATCATTAAATAATGTACATGGGCTAGGCACTGTGGCTCAAGCCTATAAGCCCAGCACTCTGGGAGGCTGAGGCAGGAGGACTGCTTGAGCCCAGAAGTTCAAGACCAGTCTGTGCAACAAAGCAAGACCGCATCTCTACAAAAAAAAAATTGTAATAATAAGCTGGGCATGGTGGCACACACCTCTAGACCCAGTTACTCAAGAAGCTGAGGCAGAAGGATTGCCTGAGCCCAAGAGGTTGAGGCTGCAGTGAGTCATGATCTTGGCACTGCACTCCAGTCTGGACAACAGAGTGAGACACTGACTCAAAACAAACAAACAAAAATGTACATGAATTACTACAAATTAACTGTACTACTGTCAGGTTAAAAAGAATACCTAATTCTCAACAAAGTAATACTTGACAATTGTTTTATCTTTCCTTTTTAAAACTAAATTGGCATTTTTACAAATTCCATATATATAATACATACATGTATATATACACGCATATTTATATGTTTTCTTTAAGTCAATACTGCCAGGAAACAAACTGAGTTTTGCAAGCAGTACATGTACAACAACACATGAATGAAGATATATATACATATGAAACAATTACTGGATTGCTATTCTGTGTAATTTCAAAAATATGCTTCTTAGAAAACATGTCTGGAACTAGAGAATAGATCAATTAGATAACAAGCAATAGGGGAAGGTCAACCTTTCTAAATGCATAATAAGAATCAGACACATAAGCAGGTGCTTCACCAACATTCTCAATGCTAGGATCCTATGTCAGGGCAAGTATTATTCTCTCCCAACAAATGAAGAACATGAAACACAGAAAAGAACAACCTGTATATAATCACAATTAGTCTTCAAAATAAAGATGTATAAATTCATCAATGGATAACTACCCAATACTTTTTCAACAGCAGTAAAGATCATTTTTAGTAACAGGCTTTTATGCTTCTGACTCATAAAAGGACTTCTAACCTAGAAGAAAATAAGCATTTCAAAACAGAAATGAAAAGCTTTAAAGATCTAGCTTTAAATTTTTCATTCACAACAAAAGTTGGCAAACATTTTTTTAAGAGACAGACAGGGTCTTGCTCAGACGCTCAGACTAGAGTACAATGAATGATGTGATCACAGCTCACTTCAGCCTCAAACTTCTGGGTTCAGGCAATCCTTCCTCCTTAGCCTCCCAAATAGCTAGGCATGTACCACCAAATCTGGTACATTTTTCATTAATTGTTTTGTAGAGATAAGGTCTTGCTATGTTGCCCAGGGTAGTCTCAAACTCCTGGCCTGAAATGATCCTAACACCTTGGCTTCCCAAAGTGCTGACATTATAGGCATGAGCCACTACGCCCTTCTAAATTAAATTGGCAAAATTATCATCTTTTGCACTAAAGATAATCATTTCCCTTTTAATATCTAGTTTTACTAAAAAAACAGTTTGGTGTTAAAAAAAATTCTCCCTCAAAGATAGACATTGTTGACAACCCATTTGAGAGACGTAAAGGTTAAAAACAAGGCAGACTAAACATAAATGTTTGCTTAAAGCACATGAAAATAACAGTGAAGGTAGTAATTAAAGAAGAGACTACACTAACAAAATTTCAAAAAATGTAAGGCACTTAAGTGGTAACCAACTTAAGTGACAGTCGGAAGAAAGTTAACCCAAAGCTAGCAGTGTGAGAAAGGCCCAGGAGCAAGTTACTTTAACCCGCAAACTCTAGAAACGGGGGTACAGATTATATTTTAAAAAGTGAGGTCAGGCCGGATGTGGTGGCTCATGCCTGTAATCGCAATCCTTTGAGAAGCCAAGACAGGAGGCAGACATTTGAGACCAGCCTGGGCAACATAATAACACCCTGTCCCTACAAAAACTAAAAAATTAGGGGGGCATGGTGTTACACGTGCCTGCAGTACCACCTACTCAGCTGGCAAAGGTAGGAGGATTGTTCAAGCCCGAGTTCAAAGTCACAGTGAACTATGATCACACCACTGCACTTCAGCCTGGGCAACACAGCAAGATGCTGTTTCTATTAAAAAAAAAAAAAGCCGGGCTCGGTGGCTCAGCCTGTAATCCCGCGCCTTTGGGAGGCTGAGGTGAGTGGACTGCCTGAGCCCGCGGGTTCGAGACCCGCCTGAGCAGGGAGACCTCATCTCTACAATAAATCAAAAAATCAGCCGGGCGTGGTAGCGCATGCCTGTAATTCCGGCTACTTGGAAGGCTGAGGCGGAAGGATTGCCCTGAGTCCCGCAGGTCGAGGCTGCGGTGGCCGGGAGCGGCCACTGAACTCCAGTCTGGGCGACAGAGTGAGACTCCAACTCAAAAAAAAAAAAAAAAAAAAAAAAAAAAAAGTGAAGCCAGGAGGGACTGGGACTGGAAAAAGACCGAGAGAATCTGTACAACCCTTGCATGACCACCTCTCATTTTCCCTTCCCTATGCCAGTCACTATTAATAACCGGGGAACTTACTTTTTGAAGAAAATGAACCAGAAGGACTTTGGACAGAAGAATATCAGGTATACTTGATTAATTTATACCATGCAGAAAACAGGCAAAGCCTACACAATAAGTAAGAATCTTACTGAAAAGGAGAGACTTCACCAATTTCTTTCTCTCTTAGCTCTAAGAAGACTAGTAGCGAGGCTCTACAAAGCCAAGACTGATGACTGAAGAATTTCTCTCTAGGGAAAATATTGAACTAACCAAATATTCTTATACAACTACTATGTTTACCAGGTGGATCACAGAGAGGAAATATTTGTGTATAGAAGGAGAGAGGAGTAATAAAAGACCTAAATTTTCATCCTCCAAAGTCAATGTATAACGTGGATAACCAAAACATAAAGCAGACAAAATCAGAAAAAACACAAGTTTGCTTTTTAGAATCATGATAATAAATATGAGAGGAAAAAACTAAATAAGTTGAATGTGATTACTTCTAAGGGGTGATGGGGCAAGGGTCTACTTGTTTTTGTTATAAGACTTACAGAACTATTTGGCTTTTTAAATTGTGTACATGAATAAGCAAATAAGTGTTTTTTTAAAAAAACAACTTTTGAGTGAATCTGAGTAATATGTCTAAATGACAATATTTTTAAAGAGCATATCAAGTTTAAATAGGGCTAAAAATATCACAATACCTAAATAATTAAAAAATAAAGTGGTGAAAATAAGAGGCCCTGCACACACACACACACACACACACACACACACACACACACACACACACGGTCTTAGCTCTCTGCCTTTTACTTAGCAAGTAACCTAATGACTCTAAACCTATTTTCTCATTTGTAAAGCAAAGTCCACAGAACAATAACTAGAAAAAAAATTCCCAAAGTTCTATATGCCTTTAAAAATAATCACTGTAGAATAATTGCAAATAAGTGAGTTTCATTTAATTAAATTCATCATCCTTGTACTCCTTTACCTTCTCATATCAATCTCCATCCCCTGCCACCCCCATCTTTATAATTCTGTTGGTACTACTGATTTGGTTAATACTTTAACAGATGAAAAAGGAAAAGCTTTAGCCAATCAAAATATTCATTAACCCAAGTTCTCACCTTACTAGTATATGAACTAATTGAATTTCATTTTATTTCATGAAAAAAATCCATAATTACCCTATCTTTCACTAACAACTAAAATACTGATATCATTTTTTTAAGTGTCAATTATTCTTTATTGGGCCTATAGAGATATACAACAAAAAAAACCTTTAAAAACAGTTTTAGTATTCTAAGATAACTCTATTTTCAAAAAGTAAACTGAGCAAAAATGTAATGCAGACAAAAGTAAAAGAAAAAAAAACCCAAAAAACACAAACCTCTCAATTCATAAGCTTTGTTCTCCTTTCTTTAAATGGTGCAAGTTATAAAGCTCCACTGAATTGTGCTTTAAGTAATGTATATTTGAATAAATTATAATAACTTTGGAATATTTTCAGTTTTCCAGATAGAACTGTATATATACACATCAATTATATACACATACATACACATATAAAACAGAGATAGAAATAAAATCTTACAAATATGTGTGTGTACATAACACATACAGGTTTTTAAAAGTATGACACACCCAGATAAACTATTCGAACAACACAAAGGGCAAACAATAAAAACTAAACCTACTTCTCATCTCTGACCTCTACTATGGATGCTATCCCTCAAGAAGCAAGGGAGACCGTTCTGGGATGAAATTCCTAGGTATGTACCAAGGTAGGACACAGGTGCTGTAAGTGATGTAGTCGGGGCAAAATGGTTACCACCTCCACAGAGGGCCATATCGGCAGACATTGTGTCTTCCTAATAAATCCACAGTGATATTTCTCATCCCACATGATCCTCCAGAACCTTGCCACTTTTTATCAAGAGACTGTCTATTTCCCTTCCCTTGACTCTGTGACAACCTTGACAAAATGGTAAAAACATTATATGACTTCCAAGGCCAGATCAGAAAAGGAAATATGGCTACAGCCTGACTCTCTCTCTAGGGATGTTCAACCTTGGAAATCAGTCACTGTGCTATGAAGAAGCCTAGAGCATAGAGAGGTGGTATATAGGTGTTGCAGTTCCAGCTAAAGTTTCAGGTAACAGCCTGAAACAGTATGAGTGAATAAGCCTTCAAATAACTCTAGTTTCCAGCATTTCAGTCTTTGGGCTGAGGCCTGACATATTAGCAGAACAAAAACAAGCCATCTCTTTGTGAAGCCGTGATTTATAGATTCCCTGGGAACAAGTAATTATTTTATACCACTAACTTTGAGGGTAATTTCTTAAGCAGTTCCAGTAATCTGAATAGGCTGTTTCATCCAGTCCTTCCTTGTCATACAGGTTGCTGTTAAACAGTTGCACCAAAGTAAAAGCAAAGTTGAAACAGTATGAATACTTCCGTAAGTTCAAGAAATCAATCCATGTAGTATGGACATTATACATTTTAAAGTATTCAATGGAACCATGTTGTTGGTGAATTGACAGTGAATTCACGGCATGTGGGACAACATACACCATAGGCTGACTACAGCAAATAAATGGCTATATCAAAGCCACAGTGAAAATAGTACTCGGAACTGAAGCAACACAAGCCAACACAAACCAAGTGGTGAAAATAAGCTTATATCACTCCTATGTCCACAGCAGAGAAAAAAGCAAGAAGATCTAGTCAAGTTATATCAATTCCTTCATTACATCAATTTCCCTCAGGAAAAGATAAAGAAACAGCTCTGATGAGATAACTATCAGATGGAAAAAAGTAGGCTTTGAAAACATGAATATTTCACCTGTGTTGCAAAAATCGTTTAGGGAAAGCAATGACTCCAATGTCTGACTTTACAAATCACTGCTTGGTAATATCCAAAGGAAACTGAGCAGTTCTCCTTACTGAACAGAGAGATGCTGGTGAACCCAGCAGCAACCCACAGTGCGGATTTCTGAACTCAATGGTACTGAATGAACATCAGAAAACATCAGAAAGACAGTTGTCTCATCAGAGCTGTTTCTTTATCTTTTCCTGAGAGAAACTGATGCAATGAAGGAATTGATATAATTTGACTAGATCGTCTTGCTTTTTTTCTGCTGTGGACATAAGAGCTCTCAAATCCCCAGTTAGCCACATATTTCTCCACAGGTTACAAAGTATGTAACTGGAAAATTATTCACATAGATTGAAATATGAACAAACTACACAAAAGTACAAAGCAATGCTTTCAGTTTGAATGGTTTAGGTCCAAATACCTGGAGGAATAAATATACTACATATCCAGCAAACAATTTCTCCTATCATTCCTCTTAAGTAAGTTTTTTGATGACCTGAGATAACAGTAGAGGAAGTTTCTAGCACCAAAGTATTTATCATGCTAGTAATATACTAAGCTCTATTGAAACTGACAGTTAAATATACATTAAAATACATAAACATACAAAAATATTTAAGTATATTAAATATGCCTTTCTAAAATAGTAATTAGATAGTACACTGATTACTACAATGAAAAATTGAGTACACTACTGTCAACTAAAATATTACAGAAAAATAACACTAGCTAAGAAACACACACCAAACCCTTTTACAATATTTTGAAACACATACAAAACTGTAAATTAAAATGAAAACTATCAGCTAACATAAAGTTAAAACAAGAGCTATTAAGTTGATACTCTCCCAAAAAAAAGAACTCTAATGAGTGAGTAACAGGAAAAAGGGCTTACGTACTTATATTAACTGTCTTATACAGAAGAGGTTCTATTAACCAGAGATTTTTAGGAAGCAGAACTTCCTTCATTTCATATTATCTGTTCGGCAACTTACATTATAGTTATGTTAACAGATGACAGAATACAAAACAAATCAAAAGTTTAATTTTTTAGAAAAGCACAATGAATTTGTTGACTGTGTTAGATAATCTCAAAGGCACTTTTAATGATGTAACATTCACTACTCTGTAGCTCTCTTTCCATGTGAAATGGCTTGGAGTTTGAAATAAATTAGTGATTCTACTATAGTCATATGCATAAAAAAATTTTAAGCTTAAAAAATGTTAAATAAGAAAGATTCAGACTGGGCATGGTGGTTCATGCCTATAACTCCAGCACTCTGGGAAGCTGAGGCAGAAGGACAGATTGAGTCCAAGAGTTTGAGACTAGCATGGGCAACATAGCGAGACTCCATCTCTACAAAAGAAAAAAACTTAACCAAGCGTAGGGGAATATGCCTGTAATCTCAGCTACTCAGGAGTCTGAGGTGGAAGGATCGCTTGAGCCTACATTGAGCCGTAATCCTGCCATCGCACTACAGCCTGAGTGACAGAGTGAGACTTGGACTCAAAAAAAAAAAAAGATTCATATTTTAAATCACTTAAAGATTTCAAAGTATAGAAATATCCAAGTAATACAGCAGAAAACATTCTGAACACTTGGAAATAAAGAATAAAGAACTCCAGTTTGAATACAGACTACGTATTAGATACTATTATTTTCATAATGTTAAACTTAGAAATGTGATAATTTACTAGATTCTTAGGATGCTGAAGTACTTATGGGTGGAGTCTATCACTTTCAAAAGGTTCAGGAAAAAAAATCACATAGAGAGAAAGATAATACAAATGTGTAATATGTTAACACTAGATCAATCCAAATAAAGAGTATTCACTATGCTATTCTTTCACCTTTTCTACAGTTTGAAATTTTAAAATAAAAAAGGAAAATGTATCCTTACATGTACAAACTGTACAAGAATGTTCACAATGATATTATTTTTAAGAGCCCAAAGTGGAAACAATTCAAATATATACCAACAATGAATTGGACAAGTGATTAGTAAATGGATATAAAAATTGTGGTGTATTCATATAAAAGTATACAATATAGCAATAAAAACGAACTAATAAATACTTCAGATGATACTCAGATAAGATCAAAGCTGTCTTTTATTATTTGTTTAGCAAAAGTTTTATTAACAATGTAAGTGAAATTGCAAAAAAATGTATAAACTACTTAGGATTCCTTTCAGACCTTGCAAGTACATTTATGAAAACAACGTACATACTATTGATCTTCTCTACTAGTTGTAATGCACTGCTGGTTTGTCAACAATGTTCAGTGGGCAACATCTTTTTAAAAGATCCAGTTTGAATAAGAACATGCACCTAACACAAACTGGTATCAAAAATATTTTCTTAATTAAATAAGACTTTTCGGATGGCACAACTTAATGATACTAGTTTTTAAATTTATCTAAATTCAGACTTGTAATTGGAGATTACTTTTTAAAAGACATAAAATACTTACATTAACTTTGAAAGCTTGTACAGTGTTATCCAGAAGAAGGATGTTGCAAACCACCTCTGTATGCTGCCTGTCTCGGGCCAACTCTGATGCTCGTACATTGTAGGTTCTGCCAGCAGGCAATCGGAAACGTGAGGTCATTACTGTCCACACAAGGTCTAAGTTAAAATTTGAAAAAAGTTTGATAAATAAAAGAACTAGAAAATACAATGCATTTAAAAGACAAAGTTATTGTACATTTTTAGGTGAAAAACAGTTCTAAATTGGATACACCAGAATAAGAATTGTAGGTATAATTTAAATATGTGTCATTCATCATTTAAACTAAAATTAACAACTGCTTTGAAGAAGAGCTTTAGTCTGAACTGTTTCATTCAGAAGACCTAATAAACAAATTTTTCAGAAACCAAATTCCAATTCAAAATATGCAAACTTAGGAGTAGTCATAAAAGGGGAGAGGAGGAATATGCTAATTCAGGAAGTTGGATATTACTCATTGATGCAAGTATGTAAAAACACAGAAGAATGACAACAGGAGGAAAAATAATTAAATTTTGGCAGACCCTTTTTTTAAAAAACTAAGATTTGGGGGAAACATGGAGGTTTTGCCTTTAAAAAAAAATACAATACTCTTCATTTTAACTATTTTCAAACTCAACCTAATTCTAGTAGCACTATTGTTATTACTCCTAAGGAAAAATAAAAGCAAAATAGAAAACTTAAGACTATCAAATCTTTGCTTCTAAATTTATAAATTAAGAAAAAAAAACAGATTGCCTATAAAAGAACAGAAATCACTCACTAGATGTTAAAAGACAATGAAGGAACACTAGAGATCAAACATTAGATGTTAAAAGACAATGAAATTATAGCTTCAAAGTTTTGAAAGTAAATTATTCGAAACACAGACTTAAATATGCAGAAAATTAACATTCACATGAGAGGAAAAAAATGAAAAATCATTTTCAGGCATTCAAAGATTCACATTTTAAAACGCATACAACTTCTGTCTTTAAGATGCCTTTAGATAAAGGGAACAAACTAAACTAGAACATACACAAGGACTGGGGATTTTAGAATATAAGTAGCACTAAGTAAGCAATTATGAGTAATGAGTAAGCAAAGTAATAACATCATATCAAATCAGTGCTATTTAATAAATAGCTGATCTCTAATATTCATATCAAAGATTAAAACTCAAAGTAAAAGTCAATGTTACATTAAGTACAAAAAAATATATAGATGAAAATAGTTTTAGAATGTTGACAAGGAGAGGCTACCCAAGTTATGATTCATCAATTAAAAGACAGTGATTAGGCTGGGCATGGTGGCTCATACTTGTAATCTCAGCACTTTGGGAGGACAAGGTGGGAGAACTGCTTGAGGTCAGAAATTTGAGACAAGCTTAGACAACATAGTGAGACCCTGTCTCTACAAAAAATTTTTTTAAAAATTAGCCAGGCATGGTGGCACACTCCTAGCTACTCAGGAGGCACAAGAAGGAAGATGAGAAGACCAGAAGTTTGAGGTTACAATGAGCTATGATTGTGCCCCTGCACTCCAGCCTGGGTGATAGAGCAGGAGCCTGTCTATAAAAAATAAAATAAAATAAAGAGTGACTGACAGAGCAGCGGGGGAGAAAAAACAAAAACAAAAACCATGATCCAACTATTATGCTATCTCCTAGAAACTCTCCTCAACTATAACAATATAGTCAGGTGGAAAGTACAAGGATAGAAAGAGATATATCATTAATCAACAGAAAGAATAACTATTAATATCAGATAAAGTGACTTAAGGCAAAGAAAATTCATAGAGACAGAGAAGGACATTACATAATGACAAAATGGTCAATCCACCAAGAAGACATAGCAATCCTAAATGAGAATTCAACAACCAACAAAGTTGCAAAATATATAAGTAAAAACTGTAGAACTGAAATTTTAAAAACAGACAAATCCACAAGTGGAATAGGAATCAACACCTTTCTCAATAACTGATACAACTAGATAAAAAAAACTAGCAAGAATATAAGAGAACTTAACAGTAACATCAATCAATAAGATCTAATGGGGCGGATCGGGGCTATGAGCAGATATACCACTGTGAACCTGGCGATCTTTCCACATCTGACCGTGGTGATCTTGGCCACTGGCATGTTCTTCACTACCTGGTTCTTCATGTATGAGGTCACCTCCACCAAGTACACTCGTGATATCTACAAAGACCTCCTCGTCGCCCTGATTGCCTTGCTCTTCATGGGCTTTGGAGTCCTCTTCCTGCTGCTCTGGGTCGGCATCTACATGTGAACTCCCAAAGGTACCAGCCAGGCGGCTTCATTGAATCCCCGCTTTTGTAAAAAATTTTTTACTCTGCTGGAAGCATCCCACTTGCTGCTTACAATAAAGGCAGATGTGTGACCAAAAAAAATCATCTAATGAACGTTTATAGAACACTACCAATGACAACAAAACATTATTTGCAAATGCCCACTGAACACTTACCAAAAGCAGCCATATCCTGGACCAAGAAACAAATCTTAACATATTTAAAGAATTGAAATTATGCAAAGTGGGTTCTCTGTGAACAAAGGAATCAGAATGAAATAAACAACAGAAAGATAACAGAAAAAGCTCCCAACAAATAACAACTGAACAAGAATTTTAATAATCCATTGGATCAAGAGGAAATCTCAAGGGAAATGGAAAAATACAAAATGCAGCAGGTCAAAATCTGCAAGACACAACTAAAGCAGTGCTGACAGAAAAATCTATAGTAATATATGCGTAAAGAGAAAACAGGAAAGGTCTCAAATCAGTAATCTAATCCCCCTCCTCAAGAACCTAGAAAAAGAGTAGTAAAATGAATCCATACCAATTAGAAGAAAATAACAAAGAATATAAATCAATAAAATTAAAGACAAAAAAATTTAAAAATCATTGGGAGGAAGCTAGTTCGTTAAAAGTATCAATAAACATAAGAAACGTCTAGCAAGACTAACAAAGAAAGAAAAAACACAAATTATTAACATTAGGAATGAGAGAATACCACACAGACCCTGCAGACATCAAAATAACAATACCACAAACAACTTAAACATACATTTGACATAAAATTGACCAATTCCATAAGAGGCACAAACTACCACAATTCAACCAATACCAAGTTGATAATTTAAAGAGCCTTGTAACTATTTTAAATTCTGAATTAATGTTTTAAAACTACCCAAATAAAATCTTCAGACCTAGAAGCTTTCACTGGCGAAACCTTTAAAGAGAAGTCAACACAATTTCTACACAATCTCTTTCAGAAAGTGAAATAGGAGGAAACATTTCTCAATTCACTTTCTGTGGCCAGTACTATACTGATGGAAAAACCAGACCAAACAACAACAACAACAACAACAAAAAAACAGAAAAAAGAAGATTATAAACCAGTATCCTTCATGATACAAACACAAAAATCCTTAAGAAAATACAAGAAAGTAGAATTCAGCAATATATAAAAACAATTGGGGCTGGGCACTGTGGCTCATGCCTATAATTCCAGCACTTTGGGAGGCCAAGACAGGAGGATTGTTTGAGCCCAGGAATTAGAGACTAGGCAACAAGACTTAGTTTCTATAAATAAGTAAATAAATAAAATCGGTTAGGTGTGGTGGCATGTGCCTGTAGTCCCAGTTACTCGGAAGGTTGAGGTAGAAGGATCACCTGAGTCAAGGAGACTGAGGCTATAGTGAGCTGTGATCGTGCCACTGCCCTCCAGAATGGGTGACAGAGACCCCAAATCAAACAAACAAACAAACAAATAAATAAATAGCTGGCAGGTAGACAGACAGAATTGTATACCATAACCAAGTGGGTTTTATTTCAGAAATGTAGCAAGGTTCATTCAACATTTTAACAATCAATCAATGTAATCCATCATACTAACAGACAAAGGAAGAAAATCACATGACTTTTTCAATAAAAGCAGAAAAACATTTGACAAAATTTACCACTCATTCACAACAAAATATCAGAAAATGGAAATAAAAAGACCTCTTCAATATGCTAAAAAGCATCTACAAATAAATCCAAGCTAAAAAAAATCATACTCAATAAAGCCAGAGTATATTCCCCTTAAAGTCAAGAATACGTCTAAGAAAGATATCTGCTCTCAACACTCTTATGCAACACTATATTGGGAAGTCCCAGCCAGTGTTATGAAGTATAAAAAAAGAAAAAAAAAACACAAAACAAAAAAGAAAGGCATATAGGAAGAAATTAAACTCCCTTTATCTGCAGATGACATGATGTCTATATAGAAGATCCCAAAGCATCTACAAAAATTCCTAGAACTAATAAGTGAGTTCAGTAAGGGCCACAAGATACATCAATATACAAAAATCAATTGTGTTTGTATATGTTAGGAACAAATATGTGTAATAAAATTTCAACTCTAATACCATTTGCAATTGCTAAAAAAATGAAATAAAAACCATACGATCAACTCTCAAAAGATGCAGAAAAGGCATGTGACAAAATTCAACATCCTTTCATGATTTAAAAAAACCCTAAAAAAACTGGGCATTGAAGGAACATATCTCAAAATAATAAGAGCTATATAAGACGAATCAACAGCCAACATCATACTGAACCGGAAAAAGTTGAAGGCATTTCCCCTCAGAACAGGAACGACACAGGGATGTCCACTCTCACCACTCTTATTCAACATTGTACTGGAAGTCCTAGCAAGAGCAATCCAGCAAGAGAAAGAAATAAAAGGCATCCAAATTGTCAAGGAGGAAGTCAAACTATCCCTGTTTGCAGATGACATGATTGTATACCTAGAAAACCCTAAAGACTCCTCCAAGAAGCTTCTAAATCTGATAACTGACTTCAGTAAGGTCTCAGGATATAAACTCAATGCACAAAAGTCAGTGTGCTCTCTATACACCAACAACGCCCAAGCTGAGAACCAAATCAAGATCTCAACCCCATTCACACTAGCCCCTTCAAGAAAACCAAAACCTAACTAAGGAAGTGAAAAATGTAAGCCAGGCTCGGTAGCTCAGCCTGTAATCCCATGCCTTTGGGAGGCTGAGGTGAGTGGATTGCCTGAGCCTGTGGGTTCGAGACCTGCCTGGGCAACTTGGCGAGACCTCATCTCTACATAAATAAAAAATTAGCTGGGTGTGGTAGCGCACACCTGTAGTTCCAGCTACTTGGAAGGCTGAGGCGGAAGGATCGCCGGAGCCCAGCAGGTCGAGGCTGCAGTGGCCGGGAGCGGCCACTGCACTCCAGTCTGGGTGGCAGAGTGAGACTCCAACTCAAAAAAAAAAAAAGAATATATGAGAATAAAACACTCCTTAAAGCAATCTGCATGAATAAAGTAATTACGTATCTTTCCTTTAATAAGGTCTTATCTCCCCATCTCCCAAAAAATACATTACTTCATAAATTTTCTTTTTCGATTTTATCTTCGAGATGTAACTTAAGAAAATGAAAAAAAAACTGTATAAAATTACTTTCATAATGGTTGAAGAACACACTTTTATGGTTTAATGGTTGAAAACTACACCACTGGGGGAATCTAAAATAGTTTTCCGCATTCTCTTCCTCTTGACCAGCAAAAATAATCAGTTACATTAAAAGCACGATCAATTCCTGACTGGATTTTTAAAAAGTGAAGAGACAGGAAAAAAGAGACCACCTCGCTAACCCACCTCTAACTCTAACCTCTTTTCTTCTATTTCCCGTATTTCCTGAGCCAATGATTTGGCATTATAAGCCCCACCATACTCTTAGAATTCCATGGAGAGTGAATTTTGGGGTGAAAGTACCTGAATTAGGCAAAAAGGTGAGAATCTGATAAATTCAATTATTTCAAATTTGCTGACAGAGGCAGTTGACGTAGTCAGATGCAAAGGTAATTCATCTCATTCCCAGCAACGTGTGATTACCAAATTACCACATCTAGGACATTCCCTTTTAAATGGTCAAATGCAAAATTAGAAAGTATTTGCCATTAGTTTTATGTCTTATTTCTAAATATTCTTAACTAGGTTTATTAATAATTGAACGAATGCTTAAAAAAAAAGTTCTTCCACCAATTAATCTGTTTAATAATTTTGGATTTGATAATTTGTCAATAAAATATTTCCATATACCAAAGAAGCAGCTATCATTGAAATAACCTCCGTTCTCTTTTTATTACTTTTCCATATTTGATTTGAGAAGGTTTAAAAAATGCTGAGAGAAATTAAAGTCAGTATTTTGAGCTCTGCTACTACAATCTCTATAGACCAATAGAGGAACATTAAGTCACTCTAGTAACCAATTATCTGAAGTTGAAACATAATATTAAAATGCTGCTGACAACTTTACCTACCGTAACAACTATGAAAGAAGACTCTATGGAGCTACATTTTTGTTATCTCCTGGATTGTAAAAGGTTTCTTACTGGATCAGAGAGCCCAGAAGGAGCCATCCACCAATGCATCCAAAAAAGCGTTTATAACTACTCACAATATGTTTTCCATCCTTCCCATCCTGACAACCAGCACTCCTCCCAACCTACTTTTCTGCCTCATACTCCACTAGATGATCCTTGTGACATTATGCTGAAAGAAATATGCCAGTCATGAAACAACAAATACGATATGGTTCCACTTACATGTGGTACCTAATGTGGTCAAAATCAGAGACAGAAAGCACAATGAGGAATGGGGAGTTGTTGTTTAGTGGGTAAAGAATCTCAGTCTTTAAAGATGAAAAGAGTTCTAGAGATGGATGGTGGTGATGATTCCACAACAATGTAAAAGTACCTAACACCACTAGACTGTACACTTAAAAATGGTTAAAATGTTACATTTTATATGTATTTTAACAAAACAAAAATATAATTTTTTTAAAAATACCATTTTATGAAGAAATGATCTAAGTTTCTGTAGTCAATAAATGTTCTTTTATAGGCATGTCAGTTAATTTAGACAGTTAATTAGTGAAAATATTATTTTTAATTTTGCAAAATTTGTGGTATTAACTTCTCTTCACTTGTGACTTTTTCTTTTATTCTAAATAAATGTGCTCAACTAGAGTTCTTCCATCATCTCTTAAAGAATATATATCTATTTTCAAAAGCCCTGGCAAAATTTGAGGAGGAAAGGGAAGAGTAATATAATGCCAACAAGTTAATTTGAAGAAAAAAAAGGAAATTCTATGTTTTCCTATGAACAAATATCAGTAGGCGTATAACAACAAAAGGGTAAAAATTAAAACAAAACAAACTAAACTCTAATTTTTGTTAATGCCATTTGCATTCCAAATACAAGTTTATGTTGCATGAAGAAGCACAAAAACTTCAACAGTTAATTTAATACTGCTCTGTCCTTAGGGGACAGCATGTTCTTTTTAAACTTCAGTACCCAAAATGTCTAATATTAGTCTTCAACACCAGCAATTTCTTCTTACATATAGTGGATTTTAAAACTAGAGGTAGAAAACACATATACCAGCTTAGGAATTCATACCTAATACTCGCAATCTATTTTGATGTATGGTTCATAAAGAAAAATTAACTTTACTTATAGGCTTATACAACCTCCTCAATGTCACACTGGTAGAAAATACAAGACCTAATGTCCCAGACACACAGCAATCATTCTACTATACCTCAAAGATTCATTTATTTAAAAAAATTTTTTTTGTAGAGATGAGGTCTTGTTATTTTGCCCAGGCTGGTCTGGAACTCCTGGGCTCAAGCAATCCTACCACCCCTCAGCCTCCCAAAGTGTTAGGATTATAGGTGTGAACCATCATACCCAGCCATTTATTTAATCAAATATTTATCAAGAATCCACTGTTCCAGGCACTATATGCTAAATACTGGGGACCTACAAGAGCTCATATATTAGCTAAGTCAGTAGAAAGTACTTGAAAACAATTAAAAAATTTTTAATGTTACAGAAATGTTAAACAATACTACTTCCAATAGTATTACTGCTAGCAGTAATAATGCACAGATCTTGAATATTAATAAGAATACTTCAGCATTAAAGTCTATCAAGTATATTTTCCCTTAATAAGATTGAAAGTTCCTTTAAAGATCTTTACCTTTGTATTTCTCTTAGCATGCAGAATGAGCTTTGTACTCAGCAATATTCGAAAAGTATGTGTTAATGATACAGAAGCAACAGTATCATTTGGGCCTCTCTCTCCCTCAGTGACCTTCCCCAACTGAGTTTCTAGATAGAACACAAGCAGTCAGGTTTTTTGCCCAGGTTGAATACTGGCAATCCTTTTAGGAAAACTAATCGTCAGCCCAGGAAAAGACTTGTAAATCCTAACACCTACAGGCCAACAAAAGAACCACTAAACACACACCCAACAAGTTTCCTATCGGTCTTTTGGTATCTCTACCACCACTGCATCATACTATATCTACTACATAAAGGTATAATAAGTTGTCCTCCAAATGTGTAGGAGTTAAACTAGCATGTAGTACTAGGCCAATAAAGTGTCATCAGGGTATAGGTCACTGTTACCTCTCAAGCTATATCTGTGGAAGAGGGCCAGTTTCCTGTTTTTAATCTATCACAGACTGCAGCAGATTGCATTTTCAAAAATGACAGCAAACATATTTCTAGAATTTTGCCACTACACTGAAAGGTGGAGTCTATGTCCCTTTTTCATGAATGCGGGCAGACCTTTGGGACCATCTCAATGAGTAAGAGTCTAGCAAAAATGACACAGTGACTTCTCAGGGTAGGTCATAAAAGAAGATACAATTTTTACTGGGTTTGTATGGAGAGACTCATCCCTAGAGTCTATCGCCAGTCTCTGAGGAAGCCCAGGCCACATGTGGAAAGGAACTGAGGTTCCCAGCCCTCAGCCCTGGCTGAGTCCCAGCTTACAGCCAGCATCAATTTGCCAGCTATGTAAGTAAGCCAATTTTAGTTGAGCTGCCCCAGCTAACTCTGCATGGAAAAAAAAACCCAACTCTTTCCTGCCAACTCCTGCTCAAAGTACAGATTCAGAACAAAATAAATTAGTTATTATTTTCAACCATTAAGTTTTGGGATGGTTTGTTACATAGCAGTAGGTAACCAGAACACAGACCAATATAGTACTTTCTCAAAAACAATAAAAGTGATTAAAAAATAAAAATTTTAAAGATCTATACAATGTAAGCCCCAATTTTATTTTATTTTATATTTTAAAGATGTGGGGTACAATTCAGGGTTAGGTATACAAATGTTCACTATGCAGGTACCCTTGTTAATGAAGTGTGGCCCCCCTCCCCTTGAAGATTCCCACTACTGCCAATTCCACCCCACCCCTCAGCAGTTTCCCACTACTGCCAATCCTTTTCTTATAGTATTATAATTGTTCAAGGTCCGCTTATGAGTCAGAATATGTGATAGTCAGTTCTTTGTTTCTGTGATACATCACTCAGTATTAGAGACTCTAAGTCCATGCAGGTTGCTGTAAAGTTCATGCTTTTGTCCTTTATGGCTGTGTAATATTCCATCATGTATATGTACCACATTTTTTTAATCCAGTCCTCTTTTGATGGGTAGCACAGTTGGTTCCATGTTCTTGCTATTGTGAACAATGCTGCCATAAACATAACGTGTGCAGGTCTCTTTTTCACAGAGTGATATGAGTCCTTTTGTGTATATTCCCAGTAGGGGGATTGTGCAGTCATATAGAAGATCAATTTTTAGATCTATTAGGAAACGCCACGCTGTTTTCCACAGAGGCCGTAATAGTTTACACTCCCACCAGCAGTGTAGAAGTGTTCCCTTTTTGCTACATTCTCTCCAGCATCTGTTGTTTTTTGAGTTATTGGTGATGGCCATCCTGACTAGAGTTAGGTGGTATCTCATTGTAGTTTTAATTTGCATTTCTTTGATGACTGGCATGGTTGAGTATTTTTTCATGTATCTGTTGGTGTTTGTATGTCTTCTTTTGAGAAGTGTCTATTTATATCTTTTGCCCACTTTGTAGGGGTTGTTTTTTTCTTTTCATGCCCCAATATTTTTAATATTAAGTAGAAAATACAGACTTAGTTGTATAAAATACTAATACTAAATACTTATTCTCAGTTCTTATACTTATTTCCTCACAGATCATCAAATGGTACCCAGTCCACAGGCAATCCTTTGAGTAACACTGTTCTAGGTTCGATCAAGAGATGAGAGGAGTAATTTGACTAGAGGGGTATTAAAATATCTAAGAAATTTTTTAAAAAGAATATTTGACTAGCACTATCAGCCAACTTGGTCTAATTATAATTTGCAGAATATATCAACCAACAACAGCAGAATATAACTTCTTTTTAGGGGCAAAAGAAACATTTATAAGGAGATAACATATTTTGGGCCATTACTCAAGTTTCAAACATTAAAAGTATGTTCTTTAATTACTATATTGTAGATACAACAGAAGTAGAATCTTCCAAAAATTAGTTCAGATGTAAAAGCTGCTGACACTCCAGACATGAGAATTTGAGATAAATTTTATAATTTATACAAAAGTATGCCTGAGAACAACACGGTGGACACAATGAGGTCTAGGCCATCCCAGGCAAAGTAGAGGAAATGGGTGGGGCTTTATAGTGGGTAAAAGATTGGACTAGGGGATAGTTTCTGCACTTGAGATGGAGTTTAAATTTCCCACTGGTGCTATAGGAAGAGTCACAGGCATGAGGTTCCTTATCAGTGTGTCCAGATATAGGACCAAAGAGGAAAGGAAAAGTGAGGTCGAAACAGAAATCAGAAGTCAAACAACAAAATCGTAGTCATGGCTAACAATAAGTTGGCATATATTTTCAAAAAGTAGAAGACAGGCAGGGTTCAGTGGTTCAACCTGTAATCCCAGCACTTTGGGAGGCCGAGGCGAGTGGATTGCCTAAGCTGCAGGTCCGAGACCAGCCTGGGTAACTTGGTGATACCTCATCTCTACAATAAATAAAAAATTAGCTAGGCATGGTAGCACGCACCTGTGGTTCCAGCTACTTGGAAAGCTGAGGTGGAAGGATCACCTGAGCCCAGCAGGTGGGCTGGCCATGAGTGTGCTGGGCTGGCCATGAGTGTGCCATTGCCCTCCAGCCTGGGCAACAGAGTGAGACTCCAACTCAAAAACAAAAAAAGTAGAAGAGAGAATTTCAAATATTCATTACACAAAAAAGGTAAATGTGCAAAATGACGCATATGCTAATTATCTGATTTGATAATTACACATTGTATACATGTATTGAAAGGCCATTCTGTAGCCCATAAATACGTACAATTTGTATGTGTTAAAAATTTGAGGTTTTAATCATTAAAAAAATCCCCAAACTTCTAAGAAATAAAGCAAGGAAAGAAAGATGTTCAACTAACCAAGTATTTTAAAAAACTTTGCAATCCATTGTACTACATTATTCTGCTTGAGGTAAAGGTGTCTTGACAAAACACTGTGAAGACGAATGGATGTGTCTATGCACCTGGGAGCCACTTTACTGCAGAATCCTATACTTATCCCTCCTTTACTTGTATTACATACACACCATGAAAGCTTCTGATTTCTTTCCCTATCTCTGTCTGTGTGTCTCTCTCCCATTCTCCTCTCCCCCTCCCAAACACACAAAAAGCAAATATGGCCAAATGCTAACAACTCTTGACTCTCAATGGAAGTATACATGTGCTCATTGTATGCAACATCATTTTAATTTCTTTGTTGTTTGAATGTTTTTATAACAAAGTTGAAAAAATTTAAAAAGCAAAAATTTCATAAAAACAGGCATGGAATACTATTTACATTTATTATCTATGGAAGCCCAAATAATATACAGTATATATATAGTACATTTAACAACTATGCCAGTAATTTGACCTGAAATTAGCATATTACCATAATAAAGCATGTGTATGCCTATTAGTTATACACTTTTGTGGGGATTTTTTGTTGTTGTTGATGTTATTTTGAGTCAGGGTCTCACTCCATTGCCCAGACTGGAGTGCAGTGCCACAATCATGGCTCACTGTAGCCTCGAACACCTGGACTCAAGCAATCCTCCCTCTTTAGCCTCCCGAGTAGCTAGGACTACAGGTACACGCCACCATGCCTGACTAATTTTTTGCTTTTTTGGAGAGACGAGATCTCGCTATGCTGCCCAGGCTGGTCTCAAAGCCCTAGGCTCAAGCAATCCCAAAGTACTGGGATTACAGGTGTGAGCCACCACATCTGACAGTCACCGCATCTGACAGTTTTAAAGAATGACCTGTATCAGCATTTCTCACTTAAGTATACGTCAGAACCACTTGAGAAACCTTTGCAAAATGTAGATTTCTGAGACTCAATTCCAGATTCTGAAAAAATAACACTTTCAACAAGTCCCACAGTGATGTTGATATAAGAGGTCCATATCAGTATCACTGAGAAACACTAAGAGCAGTGGTTCTCCACTGGGGGCAGGTTTGTCCTCTAGGGAACATTCAGCAATGTCTGGAGACATTTTTGGTTGTCACAACTGGAGGGGAAACCACTACTGGCATCCAGTGGGAAGAGCCCAGGGATGCCAATAAACATCATAGACTGCACAGGACAATGTTCCTGCCCAACACACAAAGAATTATCTGACCCAAAATGTCAATAGTGCTGATGGTGAGAAACTCTTATCTAGATAGTACTTCTAGCAAACTACATATAAAGTTCAGTGATGTCTTTTTTCTTCAGTATCATAAAACAAGTAGAAGAAAATGAAAGAGATGAGGAAACCAAACTGACACAACTAGAAGCTCTGAAGTACATTGTTTTTTGGTAATGGCACAGACACTACTCCTATCAAGACCTAGAGAGTCTACACCACTTCTCTTGAATCTGGGAAGGGGGGAAGGAGAGAGGCCTGAACCTTTCAACTGCTTTGAACAACAGAGGAAAGACCTTCTTTCCTCTGATATTCTGTGACTAGGATGCTGAAGGCCTTTAGCTGCCCTCTGGCTCTCTTGGAACGCTTACTCTCAAGATGCTTCCTTTCAAAACCCAGCCCAATGCTGTAAGAAGCCCGAGCCATATGGAAAGACCAGGCATACGTGCTCTGATCAACAGGCCCGGCTGAGCCTATCCTTTAGTCGTAACACATGCGAATAAGCAATCTTGGAAGTAGATCCTCCTGCACCCAAATGTCCCAACTCCCAGCCATTCTCAATGAGCAAGCATATTGTGGAACACAAAAGAGTTATCACTCCTGTGCCCTGTTTGAATTCCTGACTCACAGAGTCTATAAATTAATCAGTCACTTTATTATTTACAAATTCTAAATATTGTCATGGCTTGCTACGCTGAAAAATAACTCAAATATCTCACATTCTATTACTTAATTTTTTTTCTGACAGTCACACATCTGCCTTTATTGTAAGCAGCAAGCGGGATGCTTCCAGCACAGTAAAAAATTAATTTACAAAAGCAGGGATTCAGTGAAGCCGCCTGGCTGGTACCATTTTGCCGGACTCTGGGCGAGCCGCCGATCCGCCACCTGTCACTTAATTCTTAAAACAAACAATGACAGTCCTCCGAAGGATTAACTGGCTTGCCTATGTTATACAGGTCAAATAGAGTAGCACTTGAATGCAGAGCGATCTAATCTCAGATAAAACACTATGTCCACCATATCTTTATGGTTTCTGCTTCCTCATGCTGAAACTATTCTTACTGACCGCTCTTTCCAAAGTCAACCTCAAAAACATCTCAATTAACTGACGATGCCATTGAAAAAGAGATACTACTACTTGCGAGGCTGCAAATCTCTGGGCTGGCCAATCGCCTCTCCCTGCTGCCTCAATCTCCACCTCGACACATCCCCCAGAACCTCTGAAGGGAAAAAGAAGTGACAAGCACATGTACTGGGATGTGCGCTACAGTAAGGGCAGAGAGAGTAACTCATGGTTCCTATGTGTTAATGACACTGATGGAGAATGGGTTACGCCCTAAAGCCTCCTCCAAAAGACTTTCTGGACTGGATAAATGAATTTGGTTAAGTTTCAGGATACAAAATAAGCACACACAAATCAGTAGCACTGCTATACACCAATAGCAATCAAGCACTCAATTCCATTTACAATAGCTGTCAAAAAGCTAAACTATATCTCTCTCTCTACAAGGAGAACTACAAAACTCTGATGAAAGAAATCACAGAAAAGATAAAAAATGAAGGAAAATCCCATGCTCATGGATTGGAAGAATCACATTGTTAAAATGACCACATTATCCAAAGTAATCTACAGATTCAATGTAATCCCTATCAAATTACCAACATCATTTTTCACAGAATTATAAAAATCAATCCTAAAATCCATATGGAAGCAAAAAAGAGCCAGAATAGCCAAAGCAATTCTAAGCAAAAAGAACAAAGCTGGAGGCATTCCATCACCTGACTTTAAACTATATTACAAGGCTGTGGTAACCAAAACAGCACGGTACTGGCACAAAAGCAAACACACAGACCAATGGAACAGAATAGAGAATCCAGAAATAAACCCAATTATCTAAAACCAACTGATTTTTGACAAAGCAGACAAAAACATACTGGGGAAAGGACGCCCTATTCAGCAAATGGTGCTGCGAAAATTGGATAGTTACATACAGAAAAATTAAACTGGATCCCTATCTCTCCCCATACATAAAAATTAACTCAAGATGGATTAAAGACTTAAAGGTCAGACCTAAAACATAAAAATCCTAGAAGAAAGCTCTTCTGGCCATCAGTCTACACAAAGAATTTATGGCTAAAACCCCCAAAAGCAAATTCAACTAAAACAAAAAACAAATAAGTGGGACTTAATTAAACAGCATACGAATTAATCAACAGAGCAAACAGGCAACCCACAGAATGGGAGAAGACATTTGCAAACTATACATATGACAAAATAATAATATCCAGAATCTAAAAAGAACTCAAAAAAATCAGCAAGAAAAAAAGCACATAATTCCATTAAAAAAGTAGGCAAACAACATGAACAGACATCACTCAAAAGAAGATATACAAATAGCCAAACTTATGAGAAAATGCTCAACATCATTCATCATCAGGGAAATGCAAATTAAAACCACAATGAGCTACTTCCTTAGACCAGTCAGAATGGCCATTATTTTTTAATGACAATTCTTTAAAAAACAATAGATGATGGCACAGATGCAGAGAAAAGGGAACACATACACTGTTGATGACAGTGCAAATTAATACAACCTCTATGGAAGCAGTATGGAGAATACTCAAAGAACTAAAAAAAAAGTAGACCTCCCATTTGATCCAGCAATCCCACTAGTAGGTATTTACCCTAAGGAAGAGAGGTTGTTATATTAAAAAGACACTTGCACTCACATGTTCATTGTAGCACAATTCACAATTGCAAAAATGTGGAATCAACCTAAATCCCCATCAACTGATCAGTGGATAATGACTATGTGGTATATATAAACCATGGAGTACTACACAGCAATAAAAAAGAATGAAATCAATCATATCCTTCGCAACAAATGGAGCTGGAGATCATCATCCTAAGTAATCTGACTCAGAAACAGAAAACCAAACACCACATGATCTCACTAATATGTGGGAGGTAAATAGTTCAAGGATAGAAATAATAGACACTGCAGACAATAATAAAGGGGGAGGACAGTAGGGGACTAGGATTCAGGAACTACCTAAGGAGCACAATGTTCACTATCTGAGGAATGGACCACCTGAAACCCAATCCCCAACCACTACACAATATGTCCACGGAATGAATATGCATACACACTCCCTGAATCTAAAATAAAAAAAATTTTTAAAGGGGTTACAGATGGACTGAGAATCAATGTCAGAGGTTTTCTGCTCTTTCGTTTTGTTTAGCACAGCCTATTCTTTCTAACTTCTCCTAGTAGCTAAGTCAAGTTCTGAAGTCAATGCACAAATAGAAAAGTATCTACTGAAAAAATGAATATATGCAAATGAGTGCAAACTGAATGGGCAGAGCAGCAAAAATAGGGCAACCAATTAGCAATTATTAAGCTCTCAAAATACAGATTTGTTATGTTACTATGCTGCATTCATCTGGAACTTAGCAAAGAAAAGGTTTTTCACAACCTAAGGCAGTAGTCTTCCTTTTCTATGAGTAATTGTTGTTACATTTGTAATACCTCATAGGTGTTCAATTCACTTCAAATTTTAACATTCGAATTCTGCTATTATCAGGCTTTAATTAACTTGCAGCAGTCACTTGTTCCTTTAAGCCTCAATTCCTTCATTTGTAGAATGATACAGCTCTTCGTGGTCTATAATCTGTATTGTGTTATACTGTTAAACCATGCCATGTATTGACAACTAAGCATTTGAAATGTGGCTCATATGACTTAAGAATTTTAAAAAGTTATACAGTGTTAAGAATTTTCCAGGGATTCCCGGCAAGATGGCAACAGGACAGGTGGTCTGACTGTGAGAGTCTCTGCAAAAGTGAGTGTCCATAAAGACTCTCTGCGTGAGTGAGTGAAAGTCCACCTGAGGGAGACTCGGATTCATGCACCCGGGGCTCTCCTCCAGAGGTGACTGCAACCCCCCACTGCCCTGAGATTGGTGCTATCAGAGTGCCCAGGATCATCTGCTGCTCTCGGGACTCTCCTGAGAAAAGCCTGCCAAATGCAGCTGATCCTCATCACCTGGAGCCCAGCCCACACCATCACCTGTGACAGCAAAGCGGCTGGAGCACCGGATCTGTGGAGAGAGCAGTCAGGAGAGCTGGAGAGGAGCCCACCGCCAGTGAGGAAAAGATGGCCAGAGTCATTTTCTCTGTCCCGGGACCAGGCAGAGATCTGCATTGCCCCGCCCAGCTCCACCCGGCCTCCAACCTGGGTCCTAGAGGTTATCTCATCAAACTCAGAGACAGACGGCCCTACCCCATGCTGGAACAGGCACGACATGTCAGATCTGAATGGGAGACTTGACAACAGCAGGCAGGGTGAGTCCAGATCTGATTCACCCTCCTCCAACAATAGTCCGGGGCATCCTGAGCAGAGGAGAGAGGCTGGAGACTAGAGCTGAGAGAAAGCTGAAGTTACAGGAACTGCTTCAGAGTGACTTTGGGGGTTTTTTTGTTTGTTTTGATTTTGTTCGTTTGTCCTGCTTGGGGTTCTATGGTTTTTTTTTCTTTTCCTCTTCTCTCTGTTTTTGATTACGCTTTCGTACTTGCTTTGTTTCTGTTATTTTATTGTTTTCTTTTAAACTTCCTGTTTGTATATGGGTGTTTTTGACAGAGAGTACATCAGTAGGGGGGCTATTGTCAGTTTGTGTGTTTGTATGATTGTATGTTTTTGTTTTTTTAAAAAAAGTCATTTCTGTCTTTGTTTGTGTCTCTCTTCATTTGTTGTGTGATACATCTGTCATTCCCCCTCTTAATATTCTCTCTATCCACCTTCCTCTCGTCCTCCTCCTCCCTTTTTCCTCCCTCATTTTGTTTTCAGGGGGTAAGCCTATATCCCCATTGCATGGACATTCTGTAGGGCAGTAGGAAGTGGGTTCCAGGGGGCCCACACACCTGTCAGCGGATACTGGGATCTGCAGTTAGTTTCTGAAACACAGCTACCCCTCAAATCTAAAAACTGCAAAAAGTACAGCCTCCCTCACCCACAGTACAGGTTCAGAACTGAACAAAGCCACATAAGGAAGGATAAGAGATTGAGCAAACAGAAGGAAAAGCTACCCATTATACCTGAACAACAGAATTAAAGAGGAGGTTTAAAAAAAAAGGTGGAGGAAAGTCTATACAAATGAAGAAAAACCAAAAGAATATGGATCTCACACAGACCGCTGGAAGGTCAGACACTGAGAATACAGAATTCAGAAAGCAAACAATAAGGAGCCCCCAGAATGGTCTCAAACTACAAAACCAGATATCAAGACATTAATAGAGAGAATAAATAGGATTCGGGAGAAATAAGAGGAAAGAATGAAGGAGTGGATAACTGAGATAACAGCAATAAAAAATACAGTGAATGAAATAAATAACAAAATGATAAGCATGGAAAGTAGACTTAGCAAAGCAGAAAAAAGAATCTCAGAGCTTGAGGATCAAAATATGGAACTAACCCAAACTGTTAAAAACAGAAAAGAAGCTTTAAAAGACAGAACAAAACCTTTGAGAGATGAACGATTATTTCAAAAGGCCAAGCCTAAGATTAATTAGAATCCCAGAAGCAGAGAGACAGAGACTACCCTGGAACAAACATTCCATAAAATTATCCAAGAAAACTTCCCTCATCTCATCAGTGACGCGACCATTCAAACGCAAGAGATTCAGAAAACCCCTGCAAGACAACAAATGAGAAGACCAACTCCTAGAAACATAGTAATTTGCCTGCACAAAATAGGTATAAAAGAAAAAATCCTAAAGACAGCAAGAGAAAAAGGTCAGACTGTCTACCAGGGAAGATCAATTACAATAGAAGCAAACATACACAGAAACACTTCAGGCTAGGAGAGCTTGGAGTCCAATCTTCAAAGTTCACAAAGACTAAACAATGTCAACCAAGAATTACCTACCCAGTTAAGCTAAGCTTCATCAGTGATGGAGAATTAAAATCTTCCCAGACATTTAATCCTGAAGAGCTTATGCTGCCTCCAAACTAGCACTATAAGAAACCCTTTAAAAAGTATTAAACAGCCGAGCTCGGTGGCTCAGCCTGTAATCCTGTGCTTTGGGAGGCTGAGGTGAGTGAATTGCCTGAGCCTGCGGGTTCAAGACACGCCTGTGCAGCTTGGCGAGACCTCATCTCTACAATAAATCAAAAAAATTAGCCGGATGTGGTAGCATGTGCCTATAGTTCCAGCTACTTGGAAGGCTGAGGCAGAAGGATCACCGGAGCCCAGCAGGTCGAGGCTGCGGTGGCCGGGAGCGGCCACTGCACTCCAGTCTGGGTGACAGAGTGAGACTCCAACTCAAAAAAATAAAAATAAAAATAATAAAAAATCAAAAAATAAAAAATAAAAAGTATTAAACACAGAAGAAAGGGAAAAAAAAACGCCCTTCACAAGAATGTAGGAAAAAGATTGAAAACACACATGAATCAACCCCAAAATAAAAAAAATACAACAAACAAACAAACAGCAGCAACAACAACAAACGCAGTAAGAACATCATGACAGGGATAAACACTCACATCTCAATAATGTGAATGGGCTAAATATACCACTGAAAAGACATAGAATGGCAAAATGGATAAAATATCATGAGGCAACAATATATTGTATCCAAGAGACTCACCCTCACCAGAAAGGACATTCAGATTCAAATCAAAGGATGGGAAACAAAATTTCAGGAGAATGGAACACAAAAGAAAGCAAGAGTTGCAATCTTTTTTTTTTTTTTGAGTTGGAGTCTCACTCTGTCGCCCAGACTGGAGTGCAGTGGCTGCTCCCGGTCACTGCAGCCTCAACCTGCTGGGCTCCGGCGATCCTTCCGCCTCAGCCTTCTGAGTAGCCGGAATTACAGGTGCGCGCTACCATGCCCGGCTAATTTTTTGATGTATTGTAGAGATGAGGTCTCGCCTGCCCAGGCGGGTCTCAAACCCATGGGCTCAGGCAATCCACTCACCTCAGCCTCCCAAAGGCGCGGGATTACAGGCTGAGCCACCGAGCCCGGCAAGAGTTGCAATTTTAATATCAGACAAAATACCCTGGACTCTATAAAAAATTTTTTAAAAACACAAAAGGTCACTATATAATGATAAAAGGTTCAATCCATCAACAATAAATATCCATCCTAAACATATAGGTATCCAACATAGGAGCACCAACTTTCATAAAGCAGCTTCTAGATAAACTTAAAAAAGATATTGACTCTAACACTATCATAGCTGGGGACTTAAATATCCCACTCACAACCCTAGACAGATCATTAAGACAAAAAATAATAAGGAGATCCAGAACCTCAATCTGATATCTGACCAACTGGACTTAATTGATAACTACACAACACTCCACCCAACAACCACGAAATACACATTCTACTCATCACCACATGGAAAATACTCTTAGATTGACCATATACTTGGCCATAAATCAAACATAACCAAATTCCATAAGATTGAAGTACTGCCATGTACCTTCTTGGACTACAGTGGAATAAAAGTAAATATCAACACAAAGTTCCCCCAAAACCCACAAAGACATGGACACTAAACAGCATGATGCTAAACAACTCCTGGGTGAACATGGAAATCAAAAAAGAGATGAAAAGATATCTGGAAACAAATGAAAATGGAGAAACATCTTACCAAACCTCTGGGATGCCATGAAATCAGTGTTAAGAGGGGAATTCATATCTCTATGAACACACATGAAGAAAATGGAAAGATCACAAGTTAAGTTTAACAAATCACCTAAGGAAGCTGGAGAAGCAAGATAACCAAAACCCTAATTTCAGTAGAAGAATTCAAGTCAGCAAAATAAAAGCTCAAATTCGGGAAACAGAAGACAAAAATATTTTAAAAATCAATGAAACAAAAAGCTGGTTCTTTGAAAGGATAAACAAGATTGATGGACCCCCTCCCCCAGCTAGACAGATCAAGAAAGAGAAAAAGCCCAAATAAACATAATCAGAAATGCAAAAGAACAAGTCACAACTGACCCTGAAGAAACAGAATTGTGACCCTGAAGAAACAGAAAAGATTATCAGAGACTACTGTGTACACCTGTATGGAAACAAACTCGAAAATCTAAATGAAATGGAGGACTTTCTAACATCACACAACCTCCACAGATTTAAACAAGAAGAAATCGAGACCCTAAACAGACCAATAACAATCCAGGAAATTGACTATGTCATAAGAAAGAAACTACCTACAAAAAAAAAGCCCTGGACCAGATGGCTTTCCAGCAGAATTCTACAAACATACAAGGAGCAGTCGATGCCTATCCTATTGAAAGTATTACAGGCAATTGAGAAAAAGATGGAACTCTCCCCAAATCATTCTATGAAACTAACATCACATTGATTCCCAAACCAGGTAAAAATCCAACAAAGAGAGAACTACGGGCCAATATCCTTGATGGACATAGATGCTAAAATTCTCAACAAGATCCTAGCAAACCAGATCCGACAACACATCTCAAAAATCATCCACCATGACCAAGTAGGCTTCATCTCTGGGATGCAGGGCTGGTTCTACATTCGTAAGACCACAAACGTAATTAAGTTTATCAACAGATGTAAAAACAAAAACCACATGATTATACCATTAGACACAGAAAAGGCTTCTGATAAAATCCAGCATCACTTCTTGATAAAAACCCTAAAACATCTAGGCATAGATGGAACATACCTCAAAATAGTAAAGGCCATCTATGAGAAACCCACAGCCAGCATATTGCTAAACAGACAGAAGTTAGAATCATTTCTCCTAAAAACCGGAACAAGACAAGGACGCCCACTCTCACCCCTCCTTTTCAACAGAGTTTTGGAAGTCCTAACTAGAGCAATCTGACAAGAGAAGGAGATCAGGGGTATCCAAATAGGAAAAGAGGAAGTCAAGTTATCCCTCTCTGCAGATGACATCATGCTATATCAAAAACTCAAGAGAATCTGTCAAAAATCTCCTTGAACTGATAAAGGGCTTTGGGTATAAAATAAATGATAAAACCTCAGGGTATAAAATAAATGTGCAAAAGACAGTCATAATTCTATAAAACAACAATAAACAAACAGAAACCCAAATAAAAAGCACAATCCCATTCACAATAGTCACACAAAAAAATGAAATACCTTGGCATCTTCCAAACCATAGACGTGAAAGACCTTTACAACCGAAAACTGCTCACATACTGCTCAAAGAAATGAAAGATGACACAAACAAATGGAAAAACATTCCATGCTCATGTATTAGAAGAATCAACATTATCAAGATGTCCATCCTATCCAAGGTAATCTACAGATTTAACGCAATACCCATTAAATTACCAGCAACATTCTTCTCAGACCTGGAAGTAACAATACAGGAATTCATACGAAAACATAAACAACCATTTAAATAGCCAAAACAATCCTCGATAAAAAAAAAAAAGCAGAAGTTATCACACTCCCAGACTTTAAAATTTATTATGAAACTACAATAATCAAAATAGCCTGGTACTGGTACAAGAACAGGCATATAGACCAATGGAACGGGATAGAGATTCCAGAAGCAAAACCTCAATTTTTCAACTAGCTCATCTTCAACAAAGCCTTCACCACCAACCACTGGAGAGAGGAGAACCTATTCAGGAATTGGTGATGAGAAAACTAGCTGACCACATGCAGAAGATTAAAACAAGACCCCTACCTATCACCATATACAAAAATCAACTCTAAATGGATCAAAGACTTAGATGTTAAACCTCAAACTATGAGAACCTTAGAAAATGCAGGAGTCCCCCTTATGGAAATTGGAACTAGCAACCAACTCCTGATCAAAACCCCAAGTGCCTAGGCCATAAGAGATAAGATAGACAAGTGGGATTTCTCAAACTGACAAGATTCTGCAAAGTCAAAGAAGCCATCAAGAGAGTGGGGAGACAGCCCACAGACTGGGAAAAAATATCTGTCAACTGTATGTCTGACAAAGACCTAACATCTAGGATCTACAAGGAACTCTACAAGGAAACATGCCAAAAAACAAACAAACAAAAAACAAACAGCCCCACTACAAAATGGGCACAAAATATGAATAGAAACTTCTCAAGACATCGAGCAGCCAACAGATACATGAAAAAATGCTCAGCCACACTAGTCATCAAAGAAATGCAAATTAAAACTACACTGAGATACTACCTAACTCCAGTCAGGATGGCCATCACCAGTAACTCAAAAAAAAAAACAACAGATGCTGGAGAGGTTGGGGCAAAAAGGGAACACTTGTACAATGCTGGTGAGAGTGTAAACTAGTACAGTCTCTGTGGAAAACAGTATGGTGATTCCTAAAAGATCTAAAAATCAACCTTCTATATGACCCCACAATCCCCCTACTGGGAATACACCCAGAAGAACTCAAATCACTCTATGAAAAAGACACCTGCACATGTATGTTTATTGCAGCATTGTTCACAATAGCAAGAACATGGAACCAACCATGTTGCCCATCGAAAGATGACTGGATAAAAAAAAAATGTGCATATACACAATGAAATATTACACCGCCATAAAGAAGGACAAAATCATGAATTTCACAGCAAACTGGATGGACTTAAGAGTCTCTAATACTGAATGATCTATCACAGAAACAAAGAACCGAGTATCACATGTTCTCACTCATAAGCAGCCCTTGAACAATTATCTTACTACTATAAGAAAAAGACTGGCAGTAGCAGGAAACTGTGGGGGGCGTGGAGAGACTACAGGACTGGCAGCAGTGGGAATCTGCCAGGGGAGAGGGGACACACCTCATCAACAAGGGCACCTACATAATGAACATTTGTATACCTAACCCTGAATTGTACCCCACATCTTTTAAATACAATATTAAAAGTTTAAAAAAAAAGAATTTTAAAAAGTAAGTTAAATTTAAATGACTATGTTTGGCTAGCGGTTACCCTATTGAGCAGTGCAGGACTACACAGGCTCTAAGCAAGTACCCTTCTAATCTAAAATTCAATCATTTCTAATTTCCAACATTTTAAAATAAATTTCCTTTCTCTCCCACTAAAATTGAGTAAACAAATGAACCTAATTACATATAAATAGATAACACAATCACACAGGAAAAGAATGATTCCAGTAACTATTAAATATAATATAATGATCAGGATTGACAAAATTTTTCAGTAAGGAGATAGAAAGTATTTTAGGTTTTATGGGCCGTTACAAACTCTGTTGCAACTACTTAATTCTACCTTTGTCACATGATAGCAGCCATGAACAATAGGTAGATGAACGTCCATGGTTGTGCTCCAAATTTGGGTACTGAAATCCAAATTTCATATAATTTGCATGGATCATTAAAATATTATTGATTATTCTTTTGATTTTTAAAAGCATTTAATAATATAAAAAGGCATCATGAGTTCATAGGCTATATTTTAAAAAAAGGTGGCAGTCAGATTTAACCCATAGTCCATAGTTTGCTGACCTCTGCTCTTGACTACATAAACACAGCAGAATATATTGACTAAATCTACGGAAACGTAAAAAAACCCTCTGAACTTTATTTAGTAAGTTTGTTGTTGATAGTAGTCTTGATGTGACATTCGGGAACTATTTTGTTTATATTATATGGCTGAACAAATGGATAAATATGTTAATATTGTTGAGAACCAAGAGTCTGACTACAGGAGATGAGAGGTCACATATGGCAAGAGAGATGGCTGTCGTACTGGATCAGAGTTAGAGGTATTGGTATAAGGTCATTTTTTAAAAGTATCTGTTAGAATCTAGAAGCAAAAATATTCCAGTAACACAGACTATACCTGATCCAATATCCATTTTCCACTAAAATAAATTTGGATAATGGAGAAAAGGCTAATTCCAGAGCCAGGGCAAGGAAAATATAAGGTATGGCTAAATATTTTGTGCCAGAAAGGCAGTCCTCAAAATCTAAATGGGGACCAGTCAATGAACAAAAGACGCAGCTTAAAGAAATTTCTACCCGATAAATAAGGGACAAATTAAGCTCTAAAATAAATAAGAATAGATTATAATACTCTAAATAAAACAAGAATTCATAGGTCCAACCTGATAGTAACGTTTTGTAAAGTGTGAAAAAGGAGTAACTCTTTGTTTTAGGATAATGTCAAATTATAAATATAGAAGGAATAACAGAAATAGAAAATTTTACAGTTCCCATAACTAATTCAGATAAAACTTAACACATGCTAAAATGACTGAGTGAAAGTGTGCTGGAAACAAGATATGAAATTATCACCCCACAGATTACTTATTAATTACAAAGGGGAAAACATATCTTTACAATGAAAAAATGTGTGAAGTCCCACCTTAACCAAAGTATAAAATTTACCATCACCAAAACCTATGTCACAGGTACCCTGATGTCATATACTGAGAACATATCACTTATGTAGTATTCTTGCCAAAAATGTTTAATTTAAATCTAATGATGAAATGAAATTAAGCCAGGCCTGATGGCATGCATCTGTAGTCCTAACTGCTCCAGAGGCTGAGGCAGGAGATGGATTTCTTGAGTCCAGAAATTCAAGGCTACAGTGAGTTCTGATTATACACTTCAGTCTGGGCAACAAAATGAGATCTGTCTCCAAATAAATAAATAAATAACGATGAGACAAATCCAAATTGAGAGACAGTCTATAAAACAACTTGCCTGGGTTCTTCAAAAATGTGACGAAGAGAAGAAAGAGATGTCAAAGACTAGAAAGTGTTGTGGATTAAAAAGAGAGAAAACAACCAAATGCAAATATATAGTCCCTGATCCAATCATGGATCAGAAAGAAAAAAAAGGTACAAAGGACTTGTTTGGACAATTGAAGAAATCTGAATATGGACTGTATTTTAGATAACAGTATTATGTCAATTTTAATTTTCTTAAGTGCAACCATGCAGTTATACAGGAGAATGTGTTCCTAGAAAATGGCAAGTTTGCATGCTGAAACATTTGGGCAAAGTGTTATGATCATAATGTCTGCAATCTTCAAATAGTCCAGAAATGTTAAAAGTATATACAGAGAGAGAGAGAAAGCAAAGTTGCAATTGGTGAATCTACATCAGGATATGTATTATGTTAGATGTTCTCTATACAATGCTTCTTACTTTTCAATAGATGTGAAAATTTCAAAAAATAAAATATTGTGAGGAAAGAGTTAAAAAAAATTCCTTTCGAATCTGTTTTTACACTTAACAAAAGCATACACAATAAATCACTGTTATCCAAAATCATCAAGCAATTAGTCAAAAAGTTTTCTCAATAGCTCACAATCCTTTACACCTATTTGAAATGGAATGTTCTCAAATGAACCATCTGCTTTGCTACAATCTTAATTTAGTACACAATGTTTTGGATGTAATTATAAATTAAAATGCAGGTAACATAAGATAATGGGCTAACTTAGTTTATTACCATAATACTATATACAAAGAAGATTGTATCAAGGCTTATGAACTGAACTTGGCAATATTTAACAGAATGGGCCAGATTCTTTTAGGACAGTGCTATCATAACTATGAGCTATAAAACTGATATCCTGTAGGAGGGGGGAAAAAGTCAAATGTATCAATAGTTTTGCTCTAAAATTTCTCTCTCTATGCTTACATATAACAAACACATTTATATAGTAGTTATTATGCAATAACTTAAATAAGAAGCTTCTTATTTAAGAAATGGTATACGATAACAAAAAAAAATTTCTGGTAATCATGTGCAAATCAGTCACTTGAGACATAAATGCGCAGCATGGGACCTATCCACTAATTCACTGACATACAGATAGCATTTTCCAAATGTCCTTTGTATGTCCTCCACTCAACTGTTTCTGGTCTGCTAAGAATACAGAATTACCAATGTCAAAATTGGTTTGATATTCATTAACTGCATATTAAATACAGAAATCTAATTTGTGCCATTTCTTGTATCAAATTTGCCTGAGGCTTTTCCTTTTTTTACTTATTTTAATCTTTTACAACTTATTATGTCCTGTTTATACATTATAGCATTTAAGGTATAGTATGTGCAAGAGAGAGAGAGAGAAACACACTCACTGACCCCTAAGGCCAACACAGAGTTCTGTAAACCTGTGCTTCCAATATACCTGTTTATTCACGTAGATATGTGAACAAACTTGGTGAGACCTCATCTTTATAATAAATCAAAAATTAGCCAGGCATGGTAGTGTGCGCCTGTAGTTTCAGCTACTTGGAAGGCTGAGGCAGAAGGATCACTGGAGCCCAGCATGTCAAAGCTGGGGTGGCCGTGAGCTTGCCACTGCACTCCAGCCTGGGCAATGGAGTGAGCCTCCAACTCAAAAAAAAAAATGTGAACAGCTCCTAGTTGCTAGACACAGTACTAGATGCTGGAGATAAAAATATGCATACATCTAGATCTTTGTCCTCAACAGTCAGTTGAATAATTCAATGAAATAATATACGTGCTAGAAAAGATGTAAACAAACTGTTTTGGTGGGTCAAAGAACTCCACTGGGCATGGTGGCTCACACCTGTAATTCTAGCCTTTGGGAGGCAGAGGCAGGAGGATCGCTTGAACCCAGGAGGTGGAGGCTGTAGCGAGCCATGATTGTGCCACTGCACTCCAGCCTGGGCAATATAGTGAGACTATTTCTAAAAAACAACAACAAAAAAATGAAACAAAAAAGCCCTACTCTTTCTCCTATCTGTAGTTCATTATCTAAGCACCAGAAACTATCAGCAGCTAGCTAGTTCTCCACGGCTCCCCATCACCATTTTCGAAATTTATGGTTTTTGGTCTCCTTCCTATAAAGATTCCAACAATATAGGCAATCTTTCATAAGTCAGTGAGCATATTCTTTCCAATTCATGTCTAAAAAAGAGCCAGCCTTACAGTGTATGTGGTATCATCTTTTGGGTTTTGTTATTCTTCCTTTCTTCTCCAGCAAAAATCATTTTCTTAAAAATTGGGGATTAAGGTCAGGCACAGTGGCTCACATCTGTAATCCCAGCCAGGGTGGGAGGCCAGGGTGGGCAGATTACTAGAGCCCAGGAGTTCAAGACCAGCCTGGGCAACAGTGAAACCCTGTATCTACAGAAAACGGGGAAAAAAAATGATATGGCTACTTGTACACCTAATCCTTAATTGTACCCCACATCTTTAAAATAAATTATTTTAAAAATGAAAAATATTAGCCAGGTATAGTGGCAAATGCCTGTAGTCCCAGCTACTCAAGATGCTGAGACAGAAGGACCTAAGTCCAGGAGGTCAAGGCTGCCATAAGTCATGAATGTCGTGATCATGCCACTGCACTACAGCCTGGGTGACCGAGTGAGACCCTGACTCAAAAACAAAACAAAACAAAAATAGGGATTTAGAGTATTTTCTAGAGGGAGAGGAAAAAAAAGAATGTTGGCCTCTAGAGTTTTTACCCTTCCTTTAAGAAAGCAACTATTTCATAGACGCAGTTATCTTTGTAACTAAAAAACACAAGAGTTTATAGTAATCAACTATTTAATGAAGTGTTTCAAAATACAGATTGAAATTCACTGGCTATGAAATCAACTTAGTGGGTCAAAACTAGTTTTTTTGTTTTTTGTTTTAACAGACATTATCAAGAGTATAACTGTATCATGAGGTAGGTAAACTGTCACAACATGGGGTAAAGTCTAAGCAGTAGGAAAGTCACTGACTTTTCATGTGTTTATGATACAATCTAATTCTATTATCTCATATATGTTTTCATGAGTCCTTAAATCTGTTAAAAATAACTGCTTATCAATTTTCCACAAATAAAATTAAATTAAGAAAAGAGAAAGAGCGCTACAAAGGGGCTAAAGCTACAAAAACACAAGCTGGTAGTATTTAAAGGAAGTAATATAGTTTAACAGTCAAGACTGTGGACTTAGGAATCAGACTGTCTTAAGATTTGAATTCTTATTATCTCTATGATCCAAACCTTTCTGTGCCTCAGTTTCCTCCTCATCTATAAAAACTCATTATGAGGATTAAATAATATGTAAGAGAAGACATTAGCACAGTGTTTGACACTCAAAAGTAGCTAATAAATACCAGTCATTATCATCATCATCATCATCACTACTGGGTACAACCTTTATAAATATTCAAAAAGAATTTTAAGAAAACAATTTGGAAGTACATATTATACTTTCATTAAAATACTCTGGGTCAGGTGCGCTGGCTCATGCCTGCAATCCTAGCACTTTGAGAGGCCAAAGTGGGAGGACTGCTTGAGGCAAGAAGTTTGAGACCAGCCTGGGCAACATAGTGAGATCCTGTCTTTAAAAAAAAATTTTTTTTTAATTATCCAGGTGTGGTGGCACACGCCCATAGTCCTAGCTACTCAGGAAGCTGAGGTAGAAGGACTGCTAGAGCCCAGGAGTGTAAGGTTACAGGGAGCTATGACTGTGCCATTGCACCCTAGCCCTAGCAGCAGAGCGAGACACTGTCTCTCAAAAATACAAATACAAATAAAATACAATAGCTAGGCTCGGTGGATCAGCCTGTAATCCTGCGCTTTGGGAGGCTGAGGTGAGTGAATTGCCTGAGCCCGTGGGTTCAAGACCCGCCTGGGCAATTTGGCCAGACCTCATCTCTACAATAAATCAAAAAATTAGCCGGGCGTGGTAGCACGCGCCTGTAATTCCGGCTACTCAGAAGGCTGAGGCGAAGGATCGCCAGAGCCCAGCAGGTCGAGGCTGCGGTGGCCGGGAGCGGCCACTGCACTCCAGTCTGGGCGACAGAATGAGATTCCAACTCAAAAAGAATAATAAATTTAAAAATAAATAAATAAATAAATAAATAAAATACTCTAGTTATACCAGAATTCACACAGAGTATTTACTACGAAAGCCTCAAATCAAGTGTCCATGTCAGGCAATTAGATAAATGCTCCTCCTTACTTTCCCCTAACCCTTCAGGTAGTTAAAATATCTACTAAGTAACCTCATAATGCGCCAGACAGAAAGAAGCAGCACGGATATATCAAAAAAACACAAGACAAAAGCCTCTGGCTCTTCCCTCATACAGTTTCCATTCTAAAGTGGAAAAAAAATTATACAGTATGATGTAAGACGGAAGAAGGCAAAGAGAACAGGCATGTGGGAGTAGGGATTTAATTTTAAGTAAGGTGCTCAGGAACGGCACGGCTGAGAAATTTGCTTTGGGCAGACTTGAAAGGAAGTGAGAGAGTGAGCCACGTGGATACTCCATCTGCCCAGAACACTCAGGAGAAAGGTGGGTGTTGGAGGCAGAGGGAAGAACAAGCACAAAGACCTGCAGTAGGAGCACGTCTCCCAGTGCCAGAACCGGAGGCCGGTACACCTTCAGAAAAACAAGCAGAGTGGTCAGAGAGGTCAGAGAGCAGGGTGCACAGTTCGCGCAGGGCCTTTCTGGCCATGGTAAAAGTTTTTCCTTTTACTCTAAGTACTAAGCAATCAAAGAATTTTGAGCAAAGACTCAAAGTCATCTCCTTTACTATGTAAGTATACTTGACCTTTGAACAGCAAGGGGATTAGGGGAACTGACCCCCATTAAAGGATTCTGCTCAAAGGATCAAAGTCATCTCCTTTACTATATAAATACAGTTGATCTTTGACCAAGCAAGGGGCTGGGGCACTGACCCCCAAATCCCCCACAGTCTAAAATCTACATATAACTTTTGACTCTCCAAAAACATAATATCCTACTGTTGACCACAAGCTTTACGATAACATAACAGTAGCCTAATATATGTTTTGCATGCTATAAATGCATTATATACTAAATTCTTACTATAAAAAGCTAGAGAAAGTGTTACTAAGAAAAGTCAGATCAAAGAGAAAATATATTTACTCTTCATTAAGAAGAAATGGATCACCATGAAGGTCTTCATCCTCACTGTCTTCACACTAAGGCTGAGGAAGAAGAGGAGGGGTTAGTCTTGCTGATTCAAGGATGGAGACATGGAATAGGTGGTGGTGGTGGAAGGGGAAAGAGGAGAGACTGGCAAAGTTGGTATAATTTTACAAAAATACACCGTAATTTGTCTGACTTTTTAAAAATTTCTTCTAAAATGGTTCCATAATGTACATTTCCTGTAGCTTCAGTGGCCTTATCTTGCAAGGGTGCTAGTCACAGTAGTCAAAAGCAGACTCAAACAATCAGAACCTTTCTGCCAGACTGTGTAATGTCCATTTGTGTTCCAGCACTACTTCTACGTCTTCTTCATCACCTGGCACTGGTTCAGAAGCGTTCATCTCCACTAAGTCGTCTTCTGCTAATTCCTCTGGAGTGGTGTCTATTAGCTCTTGAATTTCTCCAGTATCTTTTTTTTTTTTTTTGAGTTGGAGTCTCACTCTGTCTCCCAGACTGGAGTGCAGTGGCTGCTCCCGGCGGCCACCGCAGCCTCAACCTGCTGGGCTCCGGAGATCTTTCCGCCTCAGCCTTCAGAGTAGCCGGAATTACAGGCATACACTACCACGCCCGGCTGATTTTTTGATTTATTGTAGAGATGAGGTCTCACCAAGTTGCCCAGGCGGGTCTCGAACCCACGGGCTCAGGCAATCCACTCACCTCAGCCTCCCAAGGCACGTGATTACAGGCTGAGCCACCGAGCCCAGCTCTCCAGTATCTCTTAAAGTACCCTATCTTGAAACTCTTCATCCCCCTCCCCACCTTTTTTGCCATATACAGGATTCATTTCTCTCAAAACGGACTTCAGCTGCAGACTTCAATCTATGGTACACACATCCAGCAATTCAACTTTTTCTTGTAATGTCATGAATTTTCTCTGTTTATAGGGAACAATTTCTTTCATGAGTTCCTTGATTGGCTCTGTAATAAGTCCTGTGAAGTCATGTACAACATATGAACAGTTTTAGTAAATTATTGTTTTGGGCTTGGTGGCTTTCACAGATTTTTCTATAACAACGATGACATCTTCAATGGTGGAATCCTTCCAGACTTTCAGGACGTTCTATCAAGGTTCTCTTCCATAGTACAGGCAATTATTTCCATAGAGTATCATGAGTAATGAGCCTTAAAAGTCCTCATGGTCCTCTGATTTAGAGGCTGAATTAGATGGGTGTGTGGGATGAGCAGACCATTTCAACAACTTTGGCACTGAACTCATGGGGTTTCGGGTGGCCAGCGGCATTGTGCAGTATCAAAAGAATCTTAAGAAGCAAGTACTTCCGGACTTCAGGAACAAAGTATTGATTAAACCAATCCAGAAAAAGGGTTCACATTGTCCAGGCCTGGCAGCTGATGCTTATCTTTTCCCTTCATGGCTCAGGGGTTAGCAGTTTTTTAGGTAAGGGCAATCCTAATCATAAACCCAACTGTATTTGCACAAAACAGTAGAATTAGCAAACCCTTTCCTGCCTTAAATCCTGGTGCTTGCTTCTCTTTCTTACTAATAAACATCCTCTGTGGCATTTTTCCCCCCAGATTTGGGCACTTTCATCTGCATTAAAAAACCTGTTTAGAGCCAGGCTTGGTGGCTCAGCCTGTAATCCTGCGCCTTTGGGAGGCTGAGGTGAGTGGATTGCCTGAGTCCATGGGTTCGAGACCCGCCTGGGCAGCGAGACCTCATCTCTACAATAAATCAAAAAATCAGCCGGGCGTGGTAGCGCATGCCTGTAATTCTGGCTACTTGGGAAGCTAAGACGGAAGGAACGTGGGAGCCCAGCAGGTCGAGGCTGCGGTGGCCGGGAGCGGCCACTGCACTCCAGTCTGGGCGACAGAGTGAGACTCCAACTCAAAAAACAACAACAACAACAAAAACCAAACCTGTTTAGGCAGACATCCTTTCTCCTTAATGATTTTCATAGTGGCATCTGGGAACTTGTCTGCTGCCTCTTGATAAGCAGAAGCTGCTTCTCCAGTTACCTTGACATTTTTTAAGCCAAACCTCTTTCTAGGGTTATCAAACCATCCTTTGCTGGCATTAAGTTACCCAGCTTTAGATTCTTCAATGTTCTCTTTTGCTTTAAGCTTTGCTATAATAAATTTGCTTTTCTCAAACCATATTAGAGTCTACTGGTATGCCTTTCTTAAAGCAATTCTGTACCTACAATAAAAGCTGCATTTTTGGGCAACCCTCTTGGGTCCCCTTCCACTCTGGGAGCTTTTCTGTCCTCTCAATAAATACTTCTTTCAGAAAAAAAAAAAAAAAAAAAAGCTGCATTTTCAATGTAAGATAAAAAACCATTTCATAAAAACTGCAAGGTTTTTGTACCTGCTGGCATAGCTACAATGATGGCTTCATGAATTTCTTTTCTTTTCTTTGTCATAAGGACAATGGTCCTTATGTTGAATTAATTTCTCTTGAAATAGTGGCAACCCCAACTGCAGACCCTCAATCTATAGTACATAAGCAATTCAACTTTTTCTTGTAATGCCATAACTCGTTTGCTTCCTGGAACCATTTCCAGCATTACTAGTTGACTTTCACACGGCTCACATGGTGTTATTCAAGGTTTACAGTATTGCACTAAACATAATGGAAAATATACTAAAAAATACTCAAGAACCACAAGGGTAATAAGCACTTTACTGGAGAGATGAACTACTCGTGTGGAGGTTATTACCATCAAAAAGCATTTTAAGCAAATACTTGCAACACTTGCGCTCACAGTCATAGTAAGGCGGCTATGAAATTACTGCAGTAGTACATTATGTACTACAGCTAATTGTATGCAACTGATTTAATACTGCATCTTTACATTTGTACATTTCTCTCAACTACAAATGGTGTCATGTACAATCTGCTTGTGTGTGTTATGTTAAATTTTAACTTTTAAAATATATTTGTGTATATTTTATGATAGTAGATGACAAAACAGACTAGTATCTGTATTTTATGCATTCATGACATACCTAATTTTTTCTCTTAATAAAAAAAAAGTTTTTTGATGTTTCTAGGCTACGTGGTTAGTCTGTGAGGTTTTTCAAATTGTCCCAACCATCCAAAATTTTTCCAGTATATTTATTGAAAAAAAAACACATGTATAAGTGGAACTACACAGTGCAAATCCATGTTGCAAGGGTTACTGTATGTCTCAACTTGCAGCATTTTCTTATTAGATATACAAAAACTTAGAATATGTCCTAGGCATACTACTGAGCTAACAGAAAACCAGTTAATAACTACAATATTACAAATTGGTAATAAAAATCATTAAAACCCTAGCAGATAAACAAATGATTTGAATGTATGCAAGAAGAAATGAAATTAGTAAATAAACATGAATAAAAGTTTAATCACATTATCACTAAAAAGAAATACAAAATAAAACAAGGTGCTATTTATCATCCATTGCTAGGGAAATGGTTCAGGTCTATAGTTCCATATCTGAAACCTCTCATTTCAAAACACTTTCAGAAATATTCTGAATTCCAGAACATCTGGAATACAGAGAGGTGATATGGCACAAGTACCTTGGATTAAGTAACATTCTTGGTTCTAGGGCAGTGTCCTATAGTCAACCATATTGCCATTTAAAACTTTGTTAGAGAGCCCGAAGAAGGTACACTGTAGGCAGAATAAATGAAGACTAAACAGCCTCACATCAGTTTAGGTCAAGTATGGCTGCCAAATTAGTTACAAAACTTTTGAATTTTTAAGGAATTTGGGGGTTTCAGAATTGCATATAAGGAACTGTTGACTGCACTCTTTTTTTTTTTTTTTTTGAGTTGGAGTCTCACTCTGTCGCCCAGACTGGAGTGCAGTGGCCATTCCCGGCCACCGCAGCCTCGACCTGCTGGGCTCCAGTGATCCTTCCACCTCAGCCTTCCGAGTAGCTGGAATTACAGGCATGCACTACCACGCCTGGCTAATTTTTTATTTATTGCAGAGATGAGGTCTCGCCAAGTTGCCCAGGCGGGTCTCAAACCCACGGGCTCAGGCAGTCTGCTCACCTCAGCCTCCCAAAACACGGGATTATAGGCTGAGCCACCGAGTCCAGCTGACTGTACTCTTTTTTTAAAATCAGGGTGTCACTGTGTCACCCAGGTTGGCGTGCAGTTGCACAGTCACAGTTCACCACAGCTTCGACCTCCTGGGTTCAGGCAATCTTTCCGCCTCAGTCTCCTAAGTAGCTGGGAATTTAATTATAGGTGTGGATCACCACACCTGGCTAATTTTCTTGACTTTTTTGCAGAGATGAGGTCTTACTATTACTTACCCAGGCTAGTCTTGAACTCCTGGCCTCAAGCAAGTCACCCACCTTACCCTTCCAAAGTGCTGGGATTACAGGCATAAACCACCGTGCCTGGCCAGACTCTACAATTCTTTTTGTAAACCATCATGCTAACACAGATCAAAAGTCTCAAAATTAGCCAGATGCAAGTTGGGTCACAATATCAGAATCGTCTAAGAGAACTTTCCCAAATCACAAAACCCTGCCAATGAAGATATTCCATTACCCTAATCAATTCTGTAGTGAGCTACTGTAACTGACTGTAACATGTACTGGACTGAAAAAAAAGCAAGATAAATTAGAAATGTAAATAAACCAAGTACAGAGATTTTCTTAATTCCAGTACAAACAAAATAATCTGAAAATCCTTGGAGTTTGTAATGATATTTTGTTTCATGAATAAGAAATACTTTTAAAAGACAGAAAGAATATCAACATTACTTTAAAAACTGATTATCAAATAATTTTAGTCCCTTTAGAAAATTCCTTCATTTTTATTTTACAGGAAGATAGAGACCTTAAAAAATTCTGATCAGATGTGCATGTCAAATCACCAGCTACAATGTAAGGGGAATCAAAAAGGGCAAAACTAATGGCACACTTAAAGGAGACTACTGTAAAAGTCCAAACAAGGAATTATGGACTTACAACAATTAACATCAAGAAATTTTTTAAACATCCCAAACAATTTCCAAAGTTTTGCCCAAGTTTCACACTGACAAACTGAAGTTAACATGGTGACGGGTACAACAGGGAAAATTAAGGGAGAAAAGGAAATTCAATAGTGATGATGAGAGGCAATCCAGATAGGCAGTTAGAAAGCAGTATCCAGAATTTATAATAGGCAGGAAACAGGCAGTGATCCAGGTAAGCAGGGTCTTAGTGTCACAGAGATCAGAAAGCAGGTGGTATCCCAGCAATCAGGAAAAACACAATAAGGAAACTTGGCAGCAAGTAATATGCTAAAATTTGTGGCTCTTGATAAAAGGCTAATAGGAGATAGTAGAGAGTTCCAGCTATAAGACTGCAGTTCAGGAATTTAAAAATAAGACATTATAACACAGAAAACCAAGACAGAGCAGAAGAGATACAGATTATGGACCAAGTAAACTTACTTGTATGTATTAATTATTTTTTTGTTGAGACAATAAGGATTTATACGTCTCACAATTCTCTGCCCAGGAAAGGGTAAAGGCTAGGTTAGGCAGCTCTTCTGCTACACTGGGCGTCATCTGGTGTCATTTGAGATCATGCACTCATCTACATTCAGAAGACAGCTGGGCTGGGCTGCAAAGCCCAAGAAGATATCACTCATATGCTTCCTCACTTAAGTGCTCCTCCACATGACCTCTCCGTCTCCATGTGGAGAGCTTGGGCTTCCTCATAGCATGGTGGTCTCAAGGTAGCAGACTTACTGCATGGCAGCTGATTTCTAAGAGTAAAAATGGAAGCTGACAAGTCTTTAAAAGTTAGGCCCTTTAGATGCATAAAGTTAAGCAGGTCATTAATGCAAAATGCTTCACAGGAACACTAGTTTCACACAGAAGGAGGTGATAGCAAATGAATTACACAAGTAAAAAGGTCTAAAACTTGAAGTAAATGTTTAAATAATTAGAATTAACTTGAATAATATATAAATCATTTAAAAATAGAATAGTTAGCTTAATAGTATAGCTACACAAAAGAACATTTCACTATATTTTTTTAAAAAGAAGAAAAAGCAAGATGAACATCTATATATATATTCTGAAGTCAAATTATCTCCAAGGTATATTTTAAATTTGAAATTTATGGTACAATGCATTAATATAGCAAACTATCTTTTACATAGAAAGGTAATGGGAAAAGAGTAATCTATATATTTGTTTCTATTTGTACAAATACTGTAGAATATACATAGCTCTCAATATATACCCATTTACCTTTTTTTTTTTTTTTTTTGTTGGAGTCTCACTCTGTCACCCGGACTGGAGTGCAGTGGCCACTCCTGGCCAACGCAGCCTCGACCTGCTGGGCTCCGGTGATCCTTCCACCTCAGCCTTCCAAGTAGCTGGAACTACAAGTGACGCTATCATGCCAGGCTAATTTTTTGATTTATGGTAGAGATGAGGTCTCGCCAAGTTGCCCAGGTGGGTCTCGAACCCGCGGGCTCAGGTAACCATTTACCTTTTTATATTATTTTGAAACGTGAACCAAGTAGCCATACTGCCAAATAAATTCAAATAAGAAAATAATTTAAGGATCCAGTAACCCATAACATCTATTATGAATCAATAAAAAAATTATTTTAAAAAGAAAATAAATTTTAAATAAATTTCTAAAATAAGTAAGAAGTCTGAAAATATATCCTGCTACACTTATTAACCATAATATCTGTACATGTTTTCGCTGTAGATGAACACAGTTAACTATGACGTATCTGTACTATTTCTAGTTGTACACTAGATTTCAAATTCCTCTGAAAAAAGAACAATAATCTTCTTGAGGATACATTGTCTTATTCAATTATGTACCCCCACTGCCAAGTACAGTGCCTAGTACCTAGCTAGTACTCAAAGAATACATTAAACTGACCTGGGTCGGCTAAAATGCTTTCCATCTAACATCACCTCCAATTCTGGATATAATTTTTAATTATACTTCTGGAGACTTGTCTTAAAAGAATATACTTAGAATTCATATTTTTATAAAAATGAGAAAAGTACTTAGTTGTATAACAAAAATATATAAATTTAACTAATAAATTAAAATTGGCCGAGGCGAGTGGATTGCCTGAACCCATGGGTTCAAGACCAGCCCAGACAACCTGGTGAGACCTCATCTCTACAATAAATCAAAAATCAGCCAGGTGTGGTAGCATGTGCCTGTAGTTTTGGCTACTTGGAAAGCTGAAGCAGAAGGATCTCTGGAACCCAGCAGGTCGACGCTGGGGTGGCCGTGAGTGTGACACTGCATTCTAGTCTGGGCGACAGAGTGAGATACCATCTCAAAAAATAAAATAAAATTAACAATGACCCTTAGATTACTCCAAATACCCACCAAAAACCAATTAAAATGAGGGCAGGTAAAGTCGGGCACAGTGGCTCACGCCTGTAATCTCAGCACACTGGGAGGTGGAGGTAAGAAGATTGCCTGAGCCCAGGGTTCAAGACCAGCCTGGGCAATATGGTGAGACCCCGTCTTCACAATAAATCAAAAGAAAAAAATTAGCCAGGTGTGGTGTTATGCACCTGTAGTTCCAGTCACTTGGAAGGACTGCCTGAGCCCAGCAGGTCGAGGCAGCGGTGGTAGTTGAGTGTGTAACTGCACTCCAGCCTGGGTGACAGACTGAGATTTCAACTCAAAAAAAAAAAAAGGAGGCTGGTAGCTCTCCCAGATATGTACCAAAGTTCACTCAGGGTATTTTTTTTTTTTATAGTAGGTACTATTATATAGTTTCACTTACCCATCTTTAAAATAATCACTATAGTTTCTTTCCCCTAGTCTCAAATGTTTAGGTATATGTAAACGTAAAATATGTATTTTTTTTTTACGCTGTCCTCTATTCCTCTGACCCAAGACTTCTTTCTTACCTTTATGGCTAGACTTCCTGAAGAATTATCTATATTAATTGTTTGTTTAGTTTGCTCAATTTAGTTTATCACACTCCTCTACTGTAACTCTTATGCTAAAGCAACAAATCTCAAACTTGTATACCTCAGAAGAACCTTAGCAGCATTTCAGCAACTTTCCTATGGTAGTACCTCCACACTCCCCAGTCACTCTTTGAAGAATCTGTAAGAAGCCAGGCTTGGCGGCTCAGCCTGTAATCCCATGCTTTGGGAGGCTGAGGTGAGTGGATTGCCTGAGCCCGCAGGTTCGAGACCCGCCTGGGCAACTTGGCAAGACCTCATCTCTACAATAAATCAAAAAATCAGCCGGGCGTGGTAGCGCGTGCCTGTAATTCCAGCTACTCAGAAGGCTGAGGCGGAAGGATCGCCAGAGCCCAACAGGTCGAGGCTGCGGTGGCTGGGAGCGGCCACTGCACTCCAGTCTGGGTAACAGAGTGAGACTCCAACTCAAAAAAAAAAAAAAAGGAGAATCTGTAAGATCTGAGATGAGACCTGGGAAATTTATATTTTTAATCAGTATCTCATTGATTCTGATAAAGGTGGCCTGCCCAAACACACTTGAAAGCCAACTAGTTGAAGTCATCAATAACTTTTCAATGGTCAAATTAACAACACTTTTGACTTCTATCTTTCTGTAGCATCTGACACCTTCCTGAAATTCCTTACCGCATTACCTTCTACTATACAACCAGGCTCCTCTCTCTCATCACCATTCAGTCTTCTTCACTGGCTTCTTTACTTCTGAGAGCCCTTAACGTTTCAGTGATTGTGGTTAGGAGTTCTGTCAGTTCCTCTTCTGAACTTTATACATGCTTTATAAACAGTGACAGTCATACCCATTGCTTCAACTACCACCTACACAATCCTAAATCCTGCCATTTTGGACTCCACAAGTAGTCAGAGGCCATGCAGTATATGGGAGAGAACATGCTTCTATACAAACAAATATGAATGCAAATATTTGCTCAGCTATTTATACAGTAACATGTTCAAAGACACCTTTCTGAGAATTTCAGCTCTGCTCTCCTTTTAAAACTGGGGATAACATCTTTCTAACAAATTACTTTTCTGGTTAAATTAAAAAAAAATAAAATTAAATGAGAAGTTCCCTTCACTACACTGGCCTGACAGCAAGTCTTGAGGACCCCACGCCACAAGCCTCAGAGGTGGTGGCAGGCAAGGAGACAATTAGTCTGGGATCAAAAGACTGGGAAATACAAGGACATTGAGCAGATAAGTAAATATACTGAGGAGATAATAGGAGCCAATTTCTCGCTCCTGAAGAAGAGATTTACAAACATAGAAAAGGAGAAGGCTAGAAGACCTTGAGGTATTAGACTAGAATTGGCTGTATCAGAATGTACCGTTAAAATATCTATACACAGCTAGGCACAGAAATAGATTCAGATGTGTATATATATTTCCTAGCTCTACCCCCTAGAAGTGATGACATGCCATAAGGAATGAACATACTAAGCACCAAGATCTTGGTTTCTAAATACTAATTACACTTAAAAGAAAAAAAAAATCAGGATTCCTTGTAGAAATGGATGATTCCAGAGCTGGGACATGAAAGCCCAAGATCCACGATGATCTTGGAACACTTTGCTATGCCAGAAAGTAAGGAAACATCCCAAGGATGGCAACATGTCAAGGAGACACAGATATCGACTTGAAGAAGTCTCCACTGGCCAAATCTGGGGCAATGTGAGCATCAAAATAAAATTTTAAAATGATAGTAACTAATAAAAACCACTAAACAGGAACAGAAATCCATGAGTATATATTTATATAAGTAGATGGATAAATAAATAAATGTATAGAGAGAAGGGGAAAATCTTCCAATAGAATACCAACTAATAAATGTAGGTAGCAGCCTTTAGAGCAGTGGTTGATTGAGGAGACATCAGTGGACTCAGAGGCTAGAGGTTAGAGGTTTAATGAGGAATACTGGCACAGTCTTGGATATCTTCCCACATAAGAGTTATCAATTACAAAAGGAAATAGATCACCTTACAATACAGAAACCCAGCAGAAGACATGAGCATGACAAGTGTTCAAGGGAAACATCACCAGTGGTAGGACAATAGAGTATGTCTCCCAAAGATTTACTTAGAATAGCACACACCATTTCTATGGTATTCTTGCTAATGATGCACTAAGTCCACACATGAGCAACCACTGGATGAACCTAAGTTGAGGGGTATGTTACAGAATAAAAGAACTGTACTCTTAAAAGTTGTCAAGGTCATAAAAGAAAAGGAAATATTGAAGAACCATTCCAAACTGAATGGCAATTAAATGCAATGTGGGATCCTGAATTGGATCCTGGACCAAAATGAAAAGGGAGATATTGTTGGGATAATTACAGAAATCTGAATGGCACCTAGGAATCTATTTTGAGTTCCCAATTTGGCAGTTATGCAGGAGACTATCCACTTTTTGGTAAATACATACTAGAATATTTAGGGGTAAAAGGCATCGTGTCTACAAATTGCTCTCAAGTAATTCAAAGTCTAAAGAGATTAGAAATGGTGCATTCCTCTTCCGGTCCCAGGCGCTTCAGGATCCGCAGCTTACGGTGCAGACATGGCCAAGTCCAAGAACCATACCACACACAACCAGTCCCGAAAATGGCACAGAAATGGCATCAAGAAACCCCAATCACAAAGATACAAGTCTCTTAAGGGGGTGGACCCCAAGTTCCTGAGGAACATGCGCTTTGCCAAGAAGCACAAGAAGAAAGGCCTGAAGAAGATGCAAGCCAACAACGCCAGTGCCATGAGTGCACGTGCTGAGGCTATCAAGGCCCTTGTAAAGCCCAAGGAGGTTAAGCCCAAGATCCCAAAGGGTCCTAGCCACAAGCTTACTCGACTTGCATACATTGCCCATCCCAAGCTTGGGAAGCATATTCATGCCCATATTGCCAAGGGCCGCAGGCTCTGCCGGCCAAAGGCCAAGGATCAAACTAAGGCGCCAGCCGCAGCTTCACTTGCAACTCCAGCTTCAGTTCCTGCTCCTGCTCAGGTTCCCAAAGCTGCCCAGACCCCCACAAAAGCTCCAGAGTAGAGGCCTCTGTCTGCCAATGTGTGGACAAAAGGACTGATTTGACCCCCAGGATGCTGTCTGCATGGGGCTGGTGTCCTCCTATGCTATTTGTACAAATAAACCTGAGACAGGAAAGAAAAGAAATGGTGCATTTCCCTGAAATGGAAAAATCGGCCTAAAAATGAAGGATCAGAAACTGGAGATGATTAGGCTGTTTCACTGAAACTCTAGAATTCAATTAGATAGAGTAGAAAGAGTGAAAGGGTCAGAGACAATGCCAAGGTTATTTCTTGAGACATCTGCAAAGGAAGACTTTACTGAGCCCACCACAATAAGACAGGCACAACAAGAGGTTCCAGGCTTATCTTGTGCATACACAATATATAGGCAACACAATGTTAAAAATTAGTTGAAAAGGATTCAGAAACTCTGCACTTTTCTTAGGATTTTTCATTAGGTTTGTACTAATTATTTCAAATGTTAATTTTTTAAAAAATCAAAAAGAACTTTGACAACTTTGGGGCCTAGCAAAATACATGGCTTACTGAAAGTGCTGAATAAAAATTATTTAGCCTTCCTGTCTTAACGAAAGGAAGTTGCCAGAGAAGAAATCTTGGCATCACACTCAACTTCCACTCCCCTTCCATCCAACTGGACTCTCAGACCTAGTAAAACTAGTCAACTTTCAGTTCTAATCTCACATCTTTATCTCTCTTTCCCCATTTCTGGCTCTTATCATCCCTCTGCTGGACCACTGCAACAGCATCCTCACTGGTCTCTCTGCTCATTTCTAACCTCATCCCTGCACCATCCCTACGCCCTTGCATCACTATCTAGAAGTCAGAAGTTACTTTTCAAAATCTATATCTAATCTTATCATTCTCTCATTTAAATATCTATAATTGCCCCCTAATGTTAAGAATGATTTCCCAGCCGGGCTCGGTGGCTCAGCCTGTAATCCCGCGCCTTTGGGAGGCTGAGGTGAGTGGACTGCCTGAGCCCGTGGGTTCGAGACCCGCCTGGGCAGCAAGACCTCATCTCTACAATAAATCAAAAAATCAGCCGGGCGTGGTAGCGCATGCCTGTAATTCCGGCTACTTGGAAGGCAGAGGCGGAAGGATCGCCGGAGCCCAGCAGGTCGAGGTTGCGGTCACTGCACTCCAGTCTGGGCGACAGAGTGAGACTCCAACTCAAAAAAAAAGAATGATTTCCCAAGAGACACACTAAATGCATGTTTAGGGCACCAGTAATACAGAAGCACCAAAAAAAGATTATTTCATACACAGAGACACACAAAACAGTGAATGGGAGGGTGTGCCACAGGAAGGAGGGGAAAAAGGGGAGGAAGGGGGGGCTCTGACTTGACTTTCTTTAAGCTTACTTCTTTGGTATTTGTTTGATTTTTTATTACAAAGTGGGGATGCCAAGGATGAGTAGGTACCATAAACTTTCCAACACTTAGAGCCTCTAAAACAGTGCTTTTCTCAATCATTTTCCAAACTTGGTAACAAAGAAAATAATCATTTTTTTAGCACATTGGGATAAGTCAAAAAGACTATTCAAAAGAAACACCTTCCTGGGGTCTCCAATATGCCCTGGTGCCATAAGCTGAAGAGTATCTCATTCTCTGGCACACTGGTAAACCATTCATGGCACACCAGTTGGAAAGCTCTATTCTGAAGTCCTTGATATGATCCCAGCCACTGCCCAAACACAAGGACCCTTACAAGGCTTCATTTCCCACTGTAGTCAACACACACAGGCACAGGGATTCACACAGGGGAATAGACACACCCACCCATAGACAGAGACAGACACACACAACAAAACAACTTGCATTTCTCCAAACACACTGTGCAACCCTTTCATACTTCAAACTTTTTGGACATGCTGTTCTCTCTACCCAGATCAATTCCAAAGGATCCTTCAAGACCATGCTCAAATGTCACTTCTCATTTACCCTAGATCGTGTTACACTGTCACTCTGAATTTTAATTGTTTGTTGACATGTGTTGCCATCCTAGATTTTGAGCTCAAGGACAAGAATCAAGTCTTACTCTTATACCATTGCTTTCTCGCTATAATGAATATTCAAATGTTTGCTTAACTAGCATACAAAGGAATGTTCACTACATCAATCCCGAATAAACCAAATTTTTCCAAACACATTAATTAAAACAATAAGGTACAACTATACAATCAAATTAGCATTTCTTTCCAAAACAAGAACACCCACTATAGGTACTTCTGTAAGAAACAGATTTGGCACAGAAATATTCCTAACACTGGACCATTATCCCAGTCCTAGGGTTTTAAATTGAGGAAACAAAAGTTTAACAAAAGGTAAATGCTAAAATCAGTTATGGTAAATCACACATATATTTAAGCAACCATTTAAATTATACTCACAAAGACAGGAAGAGGAAAATGAGAAAAATAGTAATAATACCAGTTACCACGTGTTGACTATCTCTTCTATTTAAAGCACAGTACTAGATGTTTTACATATATTATCTTAATCCTCACAACAATTCAAGGCCAACTGACTCAAGAGTTATATAATTCGTCCAAGGTTTTTGAGAACAGATTCCAAACCAGATCTGACTTCAAAGTCTGTGATCTTTTCCCTACATTGCACAGCTTCTACTAAAAAATGTTTCCAATATACTGAACTCAAAATTGTATCTCTACCATACATCTTTATTTTACAAATATGGACAACTGCCTGGAAGGAAACAAAAATATCAACTAGAGTGGTGATCAAGGGTAAATGCTGCCATATTATTTATCTTTTTTAAAATAGCAACTTTTTAAAGCAGTATTGCTGAACAATGAACTAAACTCATGAGACAATACAAAACAACTCGTTTTAAATTTTTTTACATTTTCAATAGAGAGTAGATAACATAAAAAGTTTAAAAGAGGGGGGAAAAAACTTAAGAAGGATGTACTAAACTATATCTAAACAAGCACATATTAAACCCAAGGTACTTATTACCAAGATTCAAAGCCTAATCATTATAAATGGATTAAGAAGCACTCTTCCAGAAAGAAAGTTGAATTTTGAAGAAGGCTTAAAGAGGAGGTACATGGATTAAGAGTTAGAAATGTTTAAACTGGGGTGACAAGGGCAAAGGAAAAAACAAGAATGCTTTCTTTTTAAGCAGGAATGAGAGAGTTACTGAGATAAAGTTGGTGAAAAGTCTTCAAGGCCATGAAGATAAGTTTGGAATTAATTTAATAAGCACCAGGGAACTTCTATATGTTATTAAGTGGGAAGGTGGCATGCTAAAATACAGTCTTTAAAGATTTAAACTTAGTTCTAACATAAAGTCCTACCCTGGATTACACAATGTTTTTTGCCAAAAAATTGGGACAATGGGGGATAATCCATTATCCATTACATGTGCTTTATACATACTTTTCTCAAAAAGAGAAAATGACTAAACAAAAGTCCGTATGTAAGGAGTGAGCATTTTGGGAAAGGAGGAACTTTCAGATATAATGCTTGCAAATATTAAATGTCACTGTATGTTTTAATGAAAATCATAGAACCTTAGAGCAAGAAGGGACCTTGGAAGTAATATTTTAGTGGCACCCCCTTCATTTTCACAACTGATTAAATTGAGACTAAAGAACTAAATAACTTGCCTGGTATCATACAAAAGCTAATGGATGATTAAATCCACTAGAACTCAGATTCTCTAGGCAAGAGCTAAAGCTGTGCTGTTCAATACTATAGCTACTAGACACATCTGGCTATAATTTTAAATTAAAATGAAATACAATTTTAAATTCAGTTTCTCAGACACACTAGTTACATTTCAAGTGCGCCATATCCACACATAGTCAATACCTACCATATTTAACAGTAGCAAAAAGAATATTTCTATCATATTTGTTTATTATGCCTCAATAGAGCTGGAGGAATAAAAGAATATTTCCATCACTGCAGAAATTTTAATTGGACAGCACAGATCTAAAATATAAGCTTTAGAGTCAGACATACCTGACTTGGAGTGGAGACATACTACTTACTAGGAGTATGATCCTGGACAAGTTGTTTAATTTCCCTTAGGTTCTATTTGGGGAGGAGTAATAGGAGATTAATAATACATACCTCACAAAGTGGACTCGATGAGTGGGATAACATGAAAAGTCCCCTGTACAATGTCTGGCACTTAGATGATAAATATGGATACTCTTCCAATCTGAATCCTTTTTTCTTCCTACTGCTCTACATAACCTCTTTGATAAAGACACAACATAGCAACCCACCCAAACCGACTATCTTCCCCTCAAAGTAGTTCATAGTGTGTAATTTTAATTTTGTTCTTACTAATGTCTTCAAATACTTGCACCTCTCTTCCAATGTTTCATTATTCCAACAGTGAAATGAATGAGAGAAAATGCCTTTAATGAAATGAAAGACAGTTTAATGAATTTACCCTCCTTTTTTCTTCCATTCCGTTTTAAATTTGACTATAAAGACTTACCATGCAAAGGATATATATGAAATAAATTAGGCTATTCCTAGACAACTGTAATTCCACACCAATAAAGAAGATTCTACGGTACTTCTACATTATATTCCATCTCACCATCTGTACTAATTAAATATTAAATGAAGAAATAACACCTCCTCCCTCCTAGAGTACTTTCCTGGCAAACAATAAAAAAGATTTCCAGAAAGCTAAACCAATCTTCAAAGCTTCACAGCTTATTCTAGTAAACTGGCAAATACTACAGTTACGAAAGAAACTTCACAACACGCAACAACCCAGAAAACAACAAAATTAACTTAGCTTGGAATCAGTAAATTTCTACCAATAACTAAATTTTATTTAGGAGCAAAATTTATATTTAGCAACAATAAGTCACATAGACTTGCCATTCCTAGTGAGTTTGCCAATTCTGCATTCCTAATAACTAACATAAAAAAACTCAAGCAGAACTTTAAACATTTGCCTTTAAACTTCCACCAAACAAGATTTCTACATATCTTTTAAGTTTTCTTGTTTAAAAGTTACCACATTAACTCTCAAAGGGGAAAAAAGCACTCGGTAAGTGTCTCCTTGGAGGGGGCATTGGCAATTGAGGGAAAGTGCCAGGGGAGGAGGGGGACACACCTCGTCAACAAGGGTACCTGCAAAATGAACATTTATATAACCCTGAATTGTAAACCACATCCTTAAAACAAAAAATTTAAAAAACAAAACCAAAAAAAAACCAGTGCCTCCTTGAAATTCTCTGCTAGTATCTTACTTTCTCAAAGAAAATTAACTTAAAAACATGTCCGCTGATCAGTAAGTCATAAATACCAAAGAGATAACAATGCATATTGTACTATCACTTTACAACTCAAATTGATTATGTTTAACAGACAAAACTAAAATATTTTAAAAATACAAATCAATTTAATAACATAAACTGTGTTTATGGGGGTCATAAAAGTAAAAAAAAAACTGAAAAGTTTTTATTACTGGCCAGCATAAACTGTATTGATACCTCATTTTATACATTAAAAAAAAAGTTAGGCATCTATGTCCAAATTCATGAAATCTAATTTGTGAGAATCTACAACATTTTAAAAATCCTTCAACAATAATGAAGTGTACATTGGTCACAGTAGAATAGTTCAAATGAATTTTCCTGAGGCTGCACTCTAAGTACATCCGACCCAGAAAGTATTTTTAGCAAGTGTGTTCAATCAATGCTCGTTTTATGCCTAGCCTAAATTAGAAATCGGGTGTTATAAATTTAAACTAATTTATTTAACTAATTTATTTAAACTAAGTTATTCTAACTTAATAACTTTTAACATACTCAATTGATACTAAGAAAAGCTACAAAATAGTGATGCCTCTTTGTGTTGTGAAAATCTCTTGCCAAATGTTTAAAAAGCAGACTAGCAAAATCACAAACAATTCCACAACCACTCAAAATCATATTATGGGACCGTGCATATGTTTCATCACAAAGATGTGTGCACCATAATAAACGCGAAGAGACATAAAAATAGCTTTTGTGGTAACTGGAGCATAAATTTATTCTGACAGAAAATGGTGGTGTCCACAAAACGATTGCACTATTTTATTTAACCTAAGTTGGTAAAGAGGTTCTGTACAATACACACAATTTGCTTATGAAAAAAGTTTTTTTCCTTTAAAAGAAAACTTGGATCTGTATTCATCAAATTCAAGATTTAGCTGATATATCTAGCTCTATTCCATTCAGCACACACTGAGCTCTGACAGTCATTTATTTTAAGGCCATTCTCGTCGTCATCCCCCCCCCCCCGCCAGATGAAAATTATTTTTTTTCTTCTGGCATGTTAAAGTTCTGAAAACCAGGATTATAAAATGCCCTGGCTTTTACTGTTCCGTGGTCTTCTTTCCACGAACCGTCTTTTATAAGTCGGATACACTGGCTTTTTGTTTTTATCTTTCTCCATAAACATACTTTAAATGTGGCCAATCAGCTGTCCTGTTTTCAACTGGGACCAAGATTGGGTCACATAAACTTAACATTACTTAAATCTCTGATTCGAAAAGCAGCTGGTATACTGCAGATGTTATGACAGGTTCTCCTAGAACAGGCGCTTTGAAAACCCCCACAAATCGTCCTTGTGCACACTGATGTCACTACATGATGCAAGCCCAGGCATAAAATCTCCCTCCCGAAGTTTGCAGAAACATCCACACGTAACCTGTGCAACCGTAAGCTGTTCCATCTTAAGGAAACCCTGGGGAAAGCATCGGCATTTAGCTACATTTCAACTTTTTTTTTTGGTCCAACTACCGATTCCCAAATACAGGTATATACGGGTCGAATCCTAAGAGGCTTAAAACTCCCATGCCAGGGACAGTCCGCTCATGCCGCATGCAAGAAGCGCTCATATGTGCCGATGTGCCAAAAAAAAGGTGGGGGGGATCCCACCAGCTTCTCAGAAGCGCCTCAAGCCTCACCTGGAGTCTCGGTGCCGCGGGAGCCTCACCTCCGCACCGACTCCATCCCCGCGACCCTTCGCTCGCCCCGAACGGAGACGCCGACTGCACCCCCGGCGCCGCCAGAGCAGAGGTCCCAGGGAGCGAGCGGCAACGCGGCAATTTCTTCCTTCCGTCCTCCCGAGCCCGCCCCGCACCTCGGCGCGCCCCACCTGGCGCCCCTCCCGGGAGCCGCGCAGGTACGGCCCGCGCACGCCGCGCAGGGCCGAGGCCGGCGGGCCCCCGCGCGCCCCTCACCTTCGCAGATCGCAGCCGCGTCCCGGCGGCCGGAGAAGAAAAGCCGCGAGGCCCGGACGCGCCGGGGAGGAGCGCGCCCGCCGCGCCGCGCCGGGGGGCTCCCTCAGCGCCCCCCGAGCAGCCGCCGCCGCAGCGGCCGCGCCGCGACCCCGCGCCGCCAGCACCACCTCATGCTGCGGGGCACCGCGGGCCGGCGCCCTCGCCCACCGCCCTGCGGGGATGAGGTAATCGCGCCCCGAGTGCCGTGGGGGAGGGGCCCGGGCGGGGGGCCTGGCCCCGAACCTGCGACCCCGCGGCCCCAGCCGAGTCTCGTCCCCCGGGCTCAGGCCCCGCTCCCGCCCCCGGGGACCCAGGAGTCCCGGGAGAGCAAGGTGGGGGGGCCGCGAGGAGCGGAACGGCGCGCGGCGCGGCGCGAGCGGGCGGGCAGTCCCGGGCGGCGTTTGTGTGTGAGAGTGCGGGAGGCGCTCGGCCGCCCCCCTCCCTCGCCTCCTCCTCTTCCTCCGTCTCCTCCTCCTCCTCCGTCTCCTCCCTCAAGCACACCCCGTCTCCTAGGCCGCCGCATAGCAACCGAACATGGCGGCTGCGCAGGCGCCGCCAGTCAGCGGGCCGCGGCCGCGGCGGCGGCCACGGGAGGCGATCTCGCGAGAGGCGAGGCCGAACCCCCTTCGCCGCCGGCGTAACGAGAAGTTGCAGCAGCCAGAGGGCGGAGGGACGCGCAGGTGCGAGGGGGCCGGGCTTGGGGGCCTGGGCGGGGCTGGCTGGAGGGAGGGGCGGGGCGATGTGGCCCCGCCCCACGGCCGCGCCGCGATTGGTTGCTGGGACTGCGACCCCTGCGGCACCTACTGACCTCGGGGACTGGATGGAGGGACCAGAAACCTGAGTGCTAAGGGAGCAGACCAGACCTCCTGGCACCAGCTCGTCCCAACCTCAGTGCTGATGGAGGATATGGGTTTTGAGGTGCAGTTTTGAATCATTTCCTCTGCTAAATATAGGCTCCCAGGCAAAGCCTAAACAAACAGCGTTCGTTTTTAAAACAAGTGTTTGAGTGCCTTCTGTGTGTGCCTGGAAGGATGTGCTCTTCTAAATTGGATTCATTCATCCTAATAACATAGATGAACGTGATGTTATCGTGCCAGAGTTTTTAACCAGCTGCATGATGATATTTTATTGGTGATACAAACTTATTTGTAATAGGACAGTTGCCGACTGGCTGGGTGGTTTGAGCTGAAATGGGAGAAGGAGAATTTGGGAATTGTTACACGTCCTTTTGCCTCACTTTTGTTAGTGTCATTCCTGTCGCCAGCGCCTTCTTGCTCTCCCTTGCTTTCAATTCCAGCACCCTACCAGAACCAGCCTTTATAAAGATGCTCTTTCAAAAATCACTTTCCCTCCAAGACAGCAAAATGACTACCAGTCAGAGAAATTTGTACAAATCGGTGAAAGACAGCAATTTCTGTTGACTCTCTTCTCCCTTTCCCCCAGTTCCTAGTTTTTCCATTTGAAAATGACTGCTTGCCGACCCGTGTGCTTCCTGCTTCACTTCCTTAACTTACCTTTCCTCTGAGATCTCTCTTGTCACCAGAGGTCATTCATTTTTCCCTAAATTGCTTTCCTGCCTCTGGCTCTCCATTTTCTGTGCCTTCGATCGATCATGCTAGTGCCTCTACTAAAATGCTCTTCCCCACATCGTTATCTATCCACATTATCATCCTCCAACCAAAAATCAGATGTGACTTCCACCAGAAGTCAGTTCTTCCTCCTTAGACAAGGAGTGTTGTACGTGTACACCTCCCTTTGGTTTTTAGCACAACGTACATTCTATTATACAGTACTTAGCCCCATGTGGTTCTCACCACTCTTACATGGTCCTGGAGGGCAAAGACCTCATCTTAGTTATCTTATCTCATTTTAGTTATCTTTGAATCCCCTGTAATGCCTGATGACACTGCATGGTCAAAAGGAAAAAAAAAGCTTCTTGAAAGAATTGAAATGCTTGAATATCTAATGTAATGGATAGTATTTCTGGAATACTAGGTGCTCTTCCTCAGCTTCCACATCTGGCAATTTCTAATCTTCCTTTTTCCAGATCCTCCTCCTCCAGACCATTCTTTTATAAAATAGTGACCTTTCTAAAATAAAAATCTGACTTGTAACCTAAGTATAACTGGAGTCTCAACATCGGTGGGGGGGTAAAGGGGGACATTCTTTGTTTTGGGAAACTCCACAAGATGAGCTTTTCAGATAAACAAATGTTATCTTCACATTCATCTCTTCTTTAGGAAAACTGTTAAGTAATGTTTTTTAAAAATTGAGATGTAAGTCACGTACCATAATATCACCCTTTATAGTATTCAATTCAGTGCTTTTTAATATATACACAAAGTTGTGCAACCATTACCAGTGATTCTTTTTTTTTTGAGTTGGAGTCTCACTCTGTCGCTCAGACTGGAGTGCAGTGGCCGCTCCCGGCCACCGCAGCCTTGACCTGGTGGGCTCCAGTGATCCTTCCGCCTCAGCCTTCCAAGTAGCTGGAACTACAGGCGTGTGCTACCACGCCCGGCTAATTTTTGATTTATTGTAGAGATGAGGTCTTGCCAAGTTGCCCAGGCGGGTCTCGAACCCGCAGGCTCAGGCAATCCACTCACCTCGGCCTCCCAAAGTGTTGGGATTACAGGCTGAGCCACCGAGCCTGGCCTTTTACCAGTGATTCTACCTAAAAAATTATCATTACTAGGCCAGGCACAGTGGCTCATGCCTATAATTACAGCACTTTGAGAAGCCAATGAGGGAAGATCACTCAAAGCCAGGAGTTCAATACTATCCTGAGCAACATAGCAAGACCCCATCTCTAAAAAAGAAAAAAAAAGTAGCCAGACATGGTGGCCCATACCTGTTGTCCCACCTGCTCTGGAAGCTAAGACAGGAAGATCAATAGAGTGAGACCCTGTCTCTTAAAAACAATAATAAAAAAAGATCACCATTGTCTAATTACACCCCCAAAAAGAAATGTCTCACCTGTTAGCAGTCACTCTTCATTCCTCCCCCCTCCCCACTGCCCCTAACAACCAATTGGCTATTTTCTTCCTCTGTGGATTTGTCTCCTCTAGCTATGTCATGTAAATGGACTCATACAGTATGTTGTCTTTTTTGTTTGTTTTTCTGAGATGGGGATCTGGCTGCGTTGCCCAGTCTGGCCTCAAACTCCTGGGCTCAAGTAATCCTCCCACCTCAGCTCCCAAGTAGCTGGAATTATGGACTGTGCCACCAAGCTCAGCATACATGCTGTCTTTTGTGTCTGGTGTGAAGCAAGACACAAAAGTTCCCTGGTGGAATTCCCTTTGGAAATCACTAGAGCAAGCACTTAGGAGTCAGCAGTATTCACCGTTGTTGCTGGAGAAATCTGAGTTCGCCTTAAATCTGTCTGCCTGAAGCCCTAGAAAGAGAAGAATAGATAATTGTCCTAAAAAAGAGCTTTGGACTGTGCTGCAGCCCCACAGGGACTCATTGAAGATTGAATTAAAAATAATAAATTGGTGCTTCTCAAACTTAAGTGTGCATACAGATCACCCAGGGCGCTTGCTAAAAGTCGGGTTCTAATCCATTAGGTCTAGAGTGGGCCCTGAGACTCTGCATTTCTAAGAGGCTCCCTGGCTTCTGGACATCCTTGGAGTAGCAGGGGTGTAGACCACTGTTTCTTAAATAAGAGTCTAAGAAAATTTATTTCCAAATTGTCTACACAAATATGTAAGCATTTTACTCTTATTTAAATTATGTTCTTTAAAAAGTTAGTATAGTCTAGTGACTATTCTGTATCATTTGATGACCACCTTGTAACCAAGTATTGCACTTCATTTTGTTTTTGGCACCAACCTACAACTTTAATTTTCTTGGGCTAAGAAAATAGAGTATTTCTTGTGTAAAGGACAGCATTCACAGCACACTGCACAAAACTTTAAAAGAAATTCAAATGAGCCGGGCTCGGTGGCTCAGCCTGTAATCCCGCGCCTTTGGGAGGCTGAGGTGAGTGGATTGCCTGAGCCCGCGGGTTCGAGACCCGCCTGGGCAGCGAGACCTCATCTCTACAATAAATCAAAAAATCAGCCAGGCGTGGTAGCGCATGCCTGTAATTCCAGCTACTTGGAAGGCTGAGGTGGAAGGATCGCCGGAGCCCAGCAGGTCGAGGCTGCGGTGGCCGGGAGCAGCCACTGCACTCCAGTCTGGGCAACAGAGTGAGACTCCAACTCAAAAAAAAAAAATTCAAATGGAAAAGAATGATGGGATAATTTAGTCAGTTGTAAGCATGTCAAATGAAAAAGTTCATACATTTTAATTTCAGCAAAATCAAACGTCATTCATACAATTTAATTTCAGCAAAACAACAAACATCAGACATCATTCACCACATTACATGTATAATATTTTAACTTTATAGGTGGAAAAAGCTGAGAGACTAAGAAACGTATACCTTTTGTAAAGTTTACACATGGCTGGGCTCGGTGGCTCAGCCTGTAATCCCAGCACTTTGGGAGGCCAAGGTGAGGGGATTGCCTGAGCCCACAGGTTCAAGAACAGCCTGGGCAACTTGGCAAGACCTCATCTCTACAATAAATTAAAAAATGAGTCGGGCGGCGCATGCCTGTAGTTCAGCTTCTTGGAAGGCTGAGGCAGAAGGATTGTCTGAGCCCAGCAGGTCGACACTGGGGTGTCCATGAGCATACCACTGCACTCCAGCCTGGGCAACGGAGTGAGACTCCAGCTCAAAAAAAAAAAAGTTTACACATTATTATAATTAAAATAAGTTAACAGGTGTTAGGAAGATTCTTTTTTTTTTAATTTAAAAATGACCTCAGCAGTGCACAGTGGCTCACGCCTATAATCCCAGCACTTTGACTTGAGCCCAAGTGTTCGAGACCAACCTGGGCAACTTGGTGAGACCTCGTCTCTACAGTAAATCAAAAAATTAGCCGGACGTGGTGGTGCATGCCTATAGTTCCAGCTACTTGGAAGGTTGAGGCAGAAGGATCACCTGATCCTATAAGGTCGAGGCTGTGATGGCCCTGAGTGTGCCACTGCACTCTAGCCTGGGTGACAGAATGAGACTCCAACTCAAAAAAAAAAAAAAAAGTAGCCTCAAACATTACTAGATATTGACTGATTTTTTTTCCTTGTCTGCATCCTGCCCTTAACTGTGCTTTAGGAGAGTAAGAGCAAATGCTAAGTTCACTCTTGGAGGTTGTTGGCAGGCTAGGACTGGCCTTTTTGTACCATGTGGTTGATAGAAGGACCTCTCCTAACCTTGGGTAGTTACAGCCAAGAGGGAACAGTCATTTGTTCTAGCCTGTGCAGCCATGCCAGGCGGCCTGGGCCTTGGCAATGACCCCAGGCAGCAGCAGTGGGGAAGAAGCTTTGACAAGGCATTGTGGCTGACTCACCAGCCACTCGCCATCAGTAACTTAAGAGGACCCCTTTGGAAGGAATGAGTAACCCTGGGGTCACTGGGGAAGAGAACCCCAAGGGAAGACTTCACTTTCTAGGTAGAGCTCAGGATGGTATGAGTTTTATCTGTGAAAAACACAAGAGTTAAAGTGACTTGATTTTATTGCTTAAGCTGGTGAAATGGGACATGCAAGGTACCCACGCTTTCAAAGAAATGTAAGTCCTAACCTGGTTCCTGACATGAGACCTTAGTTGAATATCTGTCTGCCTTAGCTGCACAATTAAGGGGGAACTTTATCTTTTTAACCTGTCTACAATTTTCATGCATAACTTAAAGTAAAGCAAACAAATCTAGAGAATTTAAACCGTTAAAGAAATACCATAAATTTTCCCAATAAGCTCAGAATTCTGTGGCTTGGACTTCCTTTAATCACAGAGCTGCTTTAAATGTACTTTTAAAAAAAATTTTGTTTAAACCAAATAGCATACCAGATAGCAACTGAGAGGGAGTTGGCCCAGATTTGTCACTCTGTCAACATGGCTGTCTCCCTCTTCACTTGCCAGCAATTCCTTTTTTTATTATTATTTTTTTTTTTGCTGAATAGCAGCGGAAGACCCATTAATAATCCTGAGATTAGAAACTATACAGAAAATGTACAATTTCCGAAATCTAAGGCTTCTTCCTACTTCCAGTCACAGTCCCCAAAGGTAAGCACTATTAACAGTTCTTTCAGAATTTTCTCTGAAAATAGAAGTTAAATGTGTATCTCTTTCACTGCACACAAGGGACCATACTATACATACTATATTTCACTTACAAACGTATATGGGAATCATTCCTTAACAAAACATAAAGATATATGTCATTCTTTCTAAGGTCTGTACCGTAATGTATTTAACTTTCTCTAATGGGTATTTAGGCTGTTTCCAGTTTTTTGCTGTTACAAACAATGCTCTAGAGAACATTTTTGTCATAAGCTTCGTGTTCTTTAAGAATACAAAGTATTGCCGGGCTCGGTGGCTCAGCCTGTAATCCCTCACCTTTGAGAGGCTGAGGTGAGTGGTTTCCCTGAGCCCGCGGGTTCAAGACCCGCCTGGGCAGGCGAGACCTCATCTCTACAATAAATCAAAAAATTCGCCGGGCGTGGTAGCGCGCGCCTGTAATTCCAGCTACTCGGAAGGCTGAGGCGGAAGGATCGCCGGAGCCCAGCAGGTCGAGGCTGCGGTGGCCGGGAGAGGCCACTGCGCTCCAGTCTGGGCGACATCTTTAAATATTTTAAGATTCTTAATTTCTTAAATACTAAGTATTGCTTTAAGATAATGTATTAGAAATGCAATTGCTGGTTTGAAGTATGTGGGCATGATTGATTTTGATAAATGTTGCCAAAATGACTACCAGTTGCACCCACCAACTAGGTATGAGAGCTACAATTATCCACCCCTTCCTTATAATTCTGGGTTTTCTATTTTCCTCAATCCAAATGTGTGTGTGTGTGTGTGTGTGTGTGTGTGTGTGTGTGTGTGTGTGTGTGCGTGCGCGTGCGCACGCACACATGCATGCATTCACATGAATACACACACACACACACACACACACACACACATATATATATTCTTTTAGTACGTTTAGGTTTTATTTACTACTTAAATCTATGATCTATCTGGAAATAATTCTGGTGTCAGAGGATAGTGATACAGCTTTATTTTTTGTAGTTGCTATCCAGTGACCCAATACCATCTTATTGAATATACATAGACACAGACACACATACTTGTTTTCTAAATTGCGTTTATAAGATACTAGATTCTCAACTTTTTTTTTTTTGTTTGTTTTTTGTTTTTTTTTTTTAGTTGGAGTCTCACTCTGTCGCCCAGGCTGGAGTGCAGTGGCATGCTCACAGCCACCACAGCCTCAACCAGCTGGGCTCAGGTGATCCTTCCGCCTCAGCCTTCCAAGTAGCCAGAACTACAGGTGTGTGCTGGCTAATTTTTTAACTTATTGTAGATACAAGGTCTTGCCAAGTTTCCCAAACTGGTCTTGACCCCCTGGGCTCAGGCAGTCCTCTCGCCTCCGCCTCCCAAAGTGCTGGGATTACAAACATGAGCTACTGTGCCCGGCTAACTTTTTTAAAAATTTAGGAATCTTTTGCTTTATTTCATTGAGCTATTTTCTCCATCTCTGCTTTAGTTTCCTATTGCTATTGTAACAAAATGCTGAATAGTCGCAGAAGACTCGTTAACACTCCCAAAACTCCTGTGACTTAAAACAACAAAACTGTATTATTTTCTAGTCTGGATATCCAAAGTCCAAAATGAGTTCACAGGCTGTGTTCCTTGGGGTAGCGCTAGGGGAGAATCTCTTTTCTTATGTTTTCCAGCTTCTAGAAGCTACCTGCATTATTTGGCTTATGGCTCCTTCCTCTGTGTTCAAACCTAGCAATGTAGCATCTTCAAATCTCTTTCTCATCACCTTCTCTGACCCTCTTGCCTCTTTTTTTCTTTTATAAGGATCTTTGTGATTGCATTGGGTCCATCCACACAATCAAGGATAACATCCCCAGTGGCACGACCATGACTCACCACAGACTTAACCTTATGGGCTCAGGCTACCCTTCCACCTCAGCCTCCCAAGTAGCTAAGACTAGAGGTATGCGCCACCACACCTGCTAATTTTTAAATTTTTTTGTAGAGATGAGGTCTTGCTATGTATCTCAAATCTTTAACTTAAGCACATCTGCAAAGTTCCTTTTGCCATGCAAACTAACATTCACAGGTTCTGTGGATTAGGGAATTTTTGGAAGCAATTATTTTGTGTGCCACACTCTAACACCATGCTCTTTTAACTATTAGAATTTAAAGTGAGTTTCAAAATCTGAAAGAGTTCATTCTGCCTCATGACTTTTTTCTAAGATGAGCATTTTTTTCTTTTTTTTTTTTTGAGTTGGAGTCTCACTCTGTCGCCCAGACTGGAGTGCAGTGGCCGCTCCCAGCCACCGCAGCCTCGACCTGCTGGGCTCCGGCGATCCTTCCGACTCAGCCTCCTGAGTAGCTGGAACTACAGGTGCGCGCTACCATACCCGGCTAGTTTTTTAATTTATTGTAGAGATGAGGTCTGGCCAAGTGGCCCAGGCGGGTCTCGAACCCGGAGGCTCAGGCAATCCACTCACCTCAGCCTCCCAAAGCGCAGGATTACAGGCTGAGCCACCGAGCCCGGCTAGATGAGCATATTTTTAATTATATGAATTTAAAATGTGTGAGCCCCAGATTGAGACTGAAATATTAAATTATGTTAACAGTATACTTAGTATAATATCTATCTATGTATGTATCTATCTATCTCTCAAGTCAGAGTCTCACACTGTCACCCAGGCTGGTGTGCAGTGACACAACCATGGCTCACCACGGCCTTAACCTCCTGGGCTCAGGCTATTCTTCCACTTCAGCCTCCCAAGTAGCTGGGACTACAGGTGTGCATCACCACACCCAGCTAATTTTTAAATTTATTTGTAGAGAAAGGTCTTGCTATGTTGCCTAGGTTGGTCTCAAACTCCTGGGCTCAAACAATCCTCTTACCTCTCAAAGTGGTGAGATTACACTCATGAGCCTCTGTGCCCAACCCAGCATCTGTATATTATCTGAAAAAAATTATCTGTAGGTATATGTGAATATAATGTGTATATATAAACATATTCTCAAGACATTGATTGTGAGTATTATAAACCACTTCTTCTGTATCTGAGTCTTCTTAATTTAAACATTAATGCAAATTAGTTTTCATAATTTTCATTCAGTTTTTAAAAACATGTATTGCTCACTTACTATTTGCTAGGAATGTAAGTAAGAGGTGGCTCTTGCCCTCAAGGCAAGTATTTTTTCTTCTTAGGATTGTGACTTAGTGGGTTATGAAATAAGTTTGATGGATCATCACTAGCATTTTGAAAAAAAGAAATGAATTAGAATAGACTAAAAATAGCAGAATATGACATGCAACACGAAGATAAGCATTGTACTATGAAACTTTAACTGTTGTTTTATGTTTGTGCATTTATGTGAATGTGGATTGCAATGTAAAATGTCTTTCTTACTTTGGGTGTGGTGGCCAAAAAATTGGAGAACTTCTGGTCTGAAGTGAGAATTTATAAATAAATAACACAAACTGGGCTTGGTGGCTCAGTCTGTAATCCCAGCGCTTTGGGAGTCTGAGGTGAGTGGATTGCCTAAGCCCGCGGGTTTGAGACCTGCCTGGGCGACTTGGCGAGACCTCATCTCTGCAATAAATAAAAAAATTAGCCGGGCATGGTAGCGCGTGCCTGTGGTTCCAGCTGCTTGGAAGGCTGAGGCGGAAGGATTGCTGGAGCCCAGTAAGTCGAGGCTGCAGTGGCCGGGAGTGGCCACTGCACTCCAGTCTGGGCGACAGAGTGAGACTCCAACTCAACAACAACAACAAAAAATAATAAATAAATAAATAAATATAACACAAACTAGAATGAGTCGTCCTTTCGTAGATTTAACCGTCTGTTCCTTTGAGGACAGAACAATGACTGTTTCACTCACCATTATTTCATCCCAGCCTAAACTCATGTCTGGTATGGAATCAGTCCTCAGTTATTATTCTTGAATAAATGAATGAATGAGTTGAGCCTGGAGTGCTAGAGAAAGCGGCAGAAGGAGATCAAACAACGAGCATGTTTTGTGCCTTATGTTTTGATGGCTTCCATTGGGAGTCGGGGACCGTGGGAACAAAGTTTTGAGACAATGATCTGATGTAGAATCGAAGGCTGGGCCAAGACTTGCAAGAGGGAACCCTCAGGGACCTTGAGTGACACCTAGCGGATTCTTCGACCAACTGGGAGACACCAGACTCAGGAAATCTTTCCCATTAGGGGAAGGAAGTATTAGTGATTATATTGTTTGCTAGAGAGAGAGGTGGGAAGGGAGGGGAGGGGAGGAGAGGGGAGGGAAAGGGAAGGGAGGAGAGGAGCTACATCCATACATAGTGTATTTATAGGTGAATACTGTTGGTTTATTGGTCAGTGCTTTTTGTGATGTCTTGGCTTTGTCCTTAGAGCTTTGTCATCAGATTGGAAAATCTTGATTAACTTTATAGCATGACTTTATAGCATGTCACTTAGCATGTGGTACAGTATTGTCAGGTGTGATTCAGGTGTGTCATAAACACCTGCTCTTGGCTAGCTGACATGTTTTAGTTAATCATGCAACCTGTGATTGATGGGGCACCACCCACATTAAGGATTCCCATTCCTGACTTCATGTTAGAAACACCAAGGAAATTTTAAATACTTAACAGATGCCCTTACCCCACCCTAATCCCACTTCTGTTCTTATTTAATTGGTCAAGGTGGAGCTGAAGCTTTTCTATATATATATTGATGTAGATAAAGATTTTTTTTCAGCTCCGAAGGATTCTACTGTGCCGCTAGGTTGACATTTGCAAAGGCACTGAATGTCGTATACTATCAGTATAAAACAGGGACCCCTGGCCTCTAGGTTGGTACTTAAACTCTCTGGGGTGAAGGACCAATTCATCATGGGCCAATATTTATGTAAAATAAAAATAAATTACTATAAAGTAAAATGAAACAACAGACATACAGTATAATAATAAAAGACAAGCCCCCATTTTTTTTTTTGAGTCAAGAGTCTCACTCTGTCGCCCAAGCTGGAGTGCAGTGGCTCACTCCCAGCCATTGCAGCCTCCACTGTGGGTTCAGGTGACCCTTCTGCCTCGGCCTTCCAAGTGGCTGGAAACATAGGCATGCGCCACCACACCTGGCTAATTTTTTTGACTTTATGTCGAGACAAGTTCTCACCAAGTTGCCCAGGCTGGTCTCAAACCCCTGGGCTCAGGCAATCCTCTCTCCTCTACCTCCCACAACGCTGGGATTACAGATGTGAACCACTGTGCCTGGCTAGCCCCAATTTTAAAAATTAGACTCAACAGAAATTACTCTGCCAGATTTCTCTAAATGTCCTAACTGCTTACTCTCAATTTCTGTGTTTATCTCATCATGGACCAGTGACAAACCATTTGCAGTGTGGCACTTAGAGGCACAGTGCTCTGGGTTACATATTAGATGGCAGTGGGGGCAGGGAGAAGACAGAAGAGACGGGACACACAGGTTGTTCTAATTGCGTTGAAGGAGGAGACCCACAGACCCTTCAGCCATCACCTCCCTTGAAGCAGAGCACCAGGCGGCCACCAGCATCCAGGGCCCAGTCCTTGGGTTTACAGAACCCAAATTTTTATCTTATCAAAACACACTTATTATTCAGGCATTTGGCACTGTCCCTGTGCGAAAACTCTTAAAGAAACTGATGGTAGCCAGGCTCAGTGGCTCAGCCTGTAATCCCGCGCCTTTGGGAGGCTGAGGTGAGTGGATTGCCTGAGCCCACGGGTTCGAGACCCGCCTGGGCAGCGAGACCTCATCTCCACAATAAATCAAAAAATCAGCCAGGCGTGGTAGCGCGTGCCTGTAATTCCGGCTACTCGGAAGGCTGAGGTGGAAGGATCGCTGGAGCCCAGCAGGTCAAGGCTGCGGTGGCCAGGAGCGGCCACTGCACTCCAGTCTGGGCGACAGAGTGAGACTCCAACTCAAAAAAAAAAAAAAAGAAACTGATGGTAAAACCCACTGTGCCCAGCTGAAAGCAAAGATCATTCTCTTTTTTAAAGCAAATATACTGTTTCAGGGACCAGACACTGATGTTTACTATGACAACCGTCTCCAGAATGGAGGTCCCAGGCATGAGAAGATTACTTAGAGGAGAGCATGGAGATCTCTCCCTACCCCACAATACAGCACCCCTCTCTAGTGATGACCATATTTATGCCCACCTGATGCATGTATCTTCCATGGGTAGTGCTTAATAAGCACTGGCCGTTTGACAGACTGTCATACTGCTAAGAGGTTCCCTCCTGTCCATCACCTCCAAGCAGACAGGTTCAATGTACTAGTTTGAGTCACTACTCTCTCTGGTTTTAAACCATTCTAGCCATATTCCACATCACGCTGATAGGACTTGAGTGACCCCAGGTTGTATTTGCCAGCTGTCCCCAGCACGAACTTGGTCCACAGATGACTCCTCCATCATAAGCTGATCACTCCTTCTCATCTTCTTATACGCAGTCTTTTCCTTCTGCCTGTAATGTCCTGCCTTCCCTTGCTTTCCAAACTCCGGTGCCCTTTTGGATTTCAGCTCTCACACTGGCTCCTTCCAGAAACCTGCCTTGGTTTCCCATCACCCAAGACTCCATTCTCTGTGCCCCAGCCAAACACATAGCCCATGAAGCTGCAACGAGTCAGTTTCCTCTCTTCGTCCCAGTTGACTCTTAAGCTTCTTAGAACAGTGATTCTGAGTTTTGCTTTTACTCCCAGGTCACCAGAAGCCACACATCTTAAAGCCTAAAATAAAAAGAAATGTTTAGTGAAATAAACCGATTTCTAGTTGCATTCTTAACGAGTAATGTCATGGCAAGGAGTAGTAGGAGAAATGGAAAGATTGTTATGAAGGCTTTGTATGATGGGGCAGTGTTTCTTGAAAGTCAAGCAGAAGACAATGAGCATTACGTGGTAAGTGATGAAGGTGTGTAATCAGGGGAGTATGATGATGAAGTGAATGGTTTAAGAAAAATTGATGTCATTTTATTGAGAAGGGAGCGATTAGATTGGAGAGATTGAACCTGGCAAACCAGTTAAAATAGTGATACTGTCCGCCTCATGAGGGGCATCTTAAACCATCCTTTTCCCCATCCATTTCTGATGTGTCACTCACACCCTTGCCAGGCCACCTTCCTGGTTAACGGTCACCTCACCGCCATGGGAACCTTGGTGCAGAGGAGAGTGTCCGTCCTGTGTCTCAGGTGCAGGGGAAGGAAAGAAGTCTGGTGTAATGTTCTAGATGTGAGGAACCAGAACCCTAATGTGTTATCATCACATATTTAACCAGTTTAAGAATGATTCCAATTTTATATCTGAACTTTTACTGGAGGTAAAGCAAAACTTCCAGAGGATTATAGCAAATGGTTATCTTAAAAGCTTTTACTAGTCACCAGACTAAAGTTTGTTTTCAAGGAGGGCTATTGGCCTCCCTAATAATATTGTATTACAGTAATCTTCTACTGAATGTTTGATAAATTAACAGCATTCTACTGTAACCTAATAATTTTCATTGGAAAAACTAACTACACTATCTAAACTATCTTGAAGACATTCAGTAAGTTACATACATTGTTTTTTCAGTCTGAATACAGGAGAACATTAAAACAAAAATTAAGGCTGTGCTTTACTCTTTTGAGGCTAAGCTTTCTCCAAATTAACATACTGCCGGCCGGGCTTGGTGGCTCAGTCTGTAATCCCAGCACTTTGGGAGGCCGAGGAAAGTGTGTTGCCTGAGCCCACGGGTTCGCGACCAGCCGGGGCAACTTTTCGAGACCTTGTCTCTACAATTAATAAAAAAAAAATTGAGCCGGGCTCGGTGGCTCAGCCTGTAATCCCGCGCCTTTGGGAGGCTGAGGTGAGTGGATTGCCTGAGCCCGCAGGTTCGAGACCCGCCTGGGCAGCGAGACCTCATCTCTACAGTAAATCAAAAAATCAGCCAGGCATGGTAGCGCATGCCTGTAATTCCGGCTACTCGGAAGGCTGAGGCGGAAGGATCGCCGGAGCCCAGCAGGTCGAGGCTGCGGTGACCGGGAGCGGCCACTGCACTCCAGTCTGGGCGACAGAGTGAGACTCCAACTCAATAAATAAATAAAGAGGTAAGAGGATTGCCTGAGCTCAGGAGTCCGAGACCAGCCTGAGCAATATGGCGAGACCCCATCTCTACAATAAAAAAATTAAAATAAAATAAAAGTAGCCGGGCGTGGTGGCACATGCCTGTGGTTCCAGCTTCTTGGAAGGCTGAGGTGGAAGGATCACCTGAGCCCAGCGGGTCAAGGCTGCAGTTGCCATGAGCCTGCTACTGTACTCCAGCCTGGGCGACAGCGTGAGACTCCAACTCAAAAAATCTTTTTGTAGAGACAAGGTCTTCCTGTGTTGCCCAGGCTGGTCTTGAACTCCTGAGCTCAAGCAATCCTCCCACCTCAGCCTCCCAAAGTGCTAGGATTACAGGCATGAGCTACTGGGCCCCACCCAAAGTCACAAATTTAGAACTCTATTTTCTTTTTTATTTCAAGAGCTTTGAGGGTACAAATAGTTTTCGGTTACATGGGTATATCGTATAGTGGCAAAGGAGTCTAGGCTTTAAGAATGTACCTACCACCCTCACCTGTGTACATTGTACCCAATAGGTGATTTTTCCTCCCTCCACCCCTTCCCACCTTCCGCCTTCTGATTTTCCAGTGTCCATGATACCATTCTCTAGGCCTTTGCTGATCCTTAGTTTCATTCCCACTTCCCAGTAAGAACATGCAATGTTTGATTTTCTGTTTCTGCATTAGTTCACTTAAGATGATGTTCTCCAGTTCCATCTAAGTTGCTTCACAAGACATTATTTTGTTCCTTTTTTTTTTTTTTTTTTTTTGAGTTGGAGTCTCACTCTGTCGCCCAGACTGGAGTGCAGTGGCCGCTCCCGGCCACCGCAGCCTCGACCTGCTGGGCTCCGGCGATCCTTCCGCCTCAGCCTTCTGAGTAGCCGGAATTACAGGCATGCGCTACCACGCCTGGCTGATTTTTTGATTTATTGTAGAGATGAGGTCTTGCTGCCCAGGCGGGTCTCGAACCCGGGGGCTCAGGCAATCCACTCACCTCAGCCTCCCAAAGGCGCGGGATTACAGGCTGAGCCACCGAGCCCGGTTTATTTTGTTCTTTTTTATGGCTGAATAGTATGCCATGGTATGGATGTGTATATATATGCATATATATGTACATGTGGATATGTATATATATCTCACATTTTCATTATCCACTGATTCAGTTCATGGGCATTTAGGCTGATTTCACATCTCTTCAATGGTGAATTGTGCTGCAATGAACATGCAAGTGCAAGTGTCTTTTTTGGATAATGATCTCTGTTCCTTTGGGTAGATACCAAGTAGTGGGATTGCTGGATTGAATGGTAGATCTCCTTTTAGTTATTTGAGAAACCTCCATAGAAGTTGTACTAATTTGCACTCCCACCAACAGTGTGTAAGAGTAGAACCCTACTTTCTATCTGAGCCTCAGATTTCAGAGAGAGAGAGAGAGAGAGAGAGAGACAGAGAGAGAGAGAGTGAGAGAGAGAGACAGACAGACAGAGACAGAGAAACAGGAGAAAGAGACAGGTAGGTAGACAGCAGGGCAAGGCTTAAACATGAGGCTTACATTTTTGTGTGCATCATTCCTTCTTATTTATGACAGTCTGACTAATGGGCCAGTCCAAACAAGTCTGTGCACCTTCCTGGAGTAGAGACCCAAGGGTCCTCCAGTGTGCAAAAAAGATACTGCAGCAAGTAGAAGTCACATATAAAGGGAATTTTCAATTAGAGAAACTTGAAAGCTCAGATGAGTCATAAGGATTTAATCCAGTAGGAATTTATAGGCTGTTAAAATCAAATGTAGAATTGGGCAACCCCCTCAAGTCCCCTCCCACTGTGGGAGCTTTTCTGTCCTCTCAATAAATCTTGCTTTCTTCAAAAAAAAAAAAAAAAAAAAATCAAATGTAGAATTGAGTGAAGAAATTTGGAAATGGGCAAAAGAAATACAGAATATTTGACAAATCAGTCTCAGGGAGTATCATTTTCCTCTATTGCTCCTACTTCTATTTTGTTTGTTCTGAGATCCTCGTTAACCCTGGAAAGGCATCAGTGAGATCAGCCTGTATCAGATGTGGCGAGTAGGGTCCAAAGGAAAGTGCTTAGTCACTTCTATTCACAGCGATTCATTTCTTGAGAATTGAGGAAAATTTATTCTAAAAGCCAGGTGGTGGTTGTGGCATAGGAACAAGTATTCTCACATGCTAGAAATAACTTACAGAATCAATAGTTTCCGAGTTTCTAGCAGAGCCAGGTTAAGGATGTTAAAATCACAGCAGTTGCACCTGTTTGCTGAAGCTCACACACATCCTTGGACAAATGCATGCTTGAATTAAGGACGCTGGGTTGAGTTGTCAAGTGTCCCCATGACAGGACTTAAAATTAAAAAAAAAAAAATAACCCTGGCAGAACAATTTCAATGCCCAACAACTGGGAATAAGTTAATTTAGTTATGGTTCATCCATGCACACATAATATTATTCAAGCATTAAAAATTGTGTTTATAAATAAGTTTTACTGACACGAAAAAATGCTTTTTATGCAATACTAATTAGAATAGAACAGAATGTGAAATTAGTATCTGTAATATTAGCTCTGCTTAAAAATGTCATGTATGGAGAGGGATGAACAGGTGAGGACAAGAGATTTTTAGGGCAGTAGAACTATTTTGTGTGATACTATCATTGTGTATATCAGTATTCATTTGTTAAAACACATAGAATTTACAACAAAAGAGTGAAACTCAATAAAAGCTTGGACTTAATAATCTCTCAGTATCAGCTCATTGATTGTAATAGATGTACCACATTAATGCCTGATGTTGCTAATACAGGACACTGTAGTAGAAACTCTGTACTTTCTGCTCAACTTTTGTGTGAACCTAAAAGTGCCCTAGAAAATGAAGCCTATTAATTTTTTAAATGTACCCCCAAAAGAGAAAACGACTGGGGGGAAATATAACAGAATGTCAGCCAGACTGTGTCATCCTATACAATAGTGATAGAGTCCCATTTCCTGGGATCAAATTCTGCCTCTTCTATTTGTTGCTTTGGCAAGTTATTTGAGCTTTCCCTGTGTTTCAGTTTCCCCACCAACTAAAATGGGGATTATAGGCAGGGCACGGTGGCTCATGCCTATAATCCCAGCACTTTGGGTGAGAAGATTGCCCGAGCCCAGGGGTTTGAGACCAGCCTAGGCAACTTGACGAGACTTCACTCATCTCTACAATAAATAAATAAAAATTAGCTAGGTGTGGTGGACTGAGTCCAGTAGGTGGAGGTTGTGGTAGTCGTGAGTGTGCCACTACTCCAGCTGGATGACAGTGAGACTGGGTATTACAAATTATATGTGGAAAAATATGTGTGTGTTTAGTTTATCTTATCTATTGCTGTTTAACAAATTACCTTGACATAAAGCAACAATAAACTCTTATCTCACCGTTTCTGTGGGTGAGATTCTGACTTAACTGGGTAGTTCGGGCTGGAGGTCTCTCTAAGATTGCAGTCAAGGTGTTGGCCAGGACTGCTGTCATCTGGAGCTAAAGACCCCAGGATAGGGCTGGAGGATCCATTTCCAAGATGGCTCACCGCATGGCTGGCCAGCTGCAGTGGGCTGTTGGCAGATGGTCTCAGTTCCTCACCATGTCAAACTCTCCACAGTGCTGCTTGAGCGTCTTCCCAACATAACAACTGACTTCTTGCAGAGGGAGTGATCCCAGAAAGAGCAAGGTGGAAACCTCCATGATTTTTTATGCCTTAGCCTCCGAAGTCACTGTCATTCCCACAATATGCTATTTGTTGCACAGGTGAGCCCTATTCAACACAGAGGGGAGCTACACAAGGGTGCAATTACGAGGACCATCTTGGAAGCTAGCTACCACATATATGCCTCTGTGTATATATCTGTATGCGTTCATGTGTCTGCATGTATATATGTGTCAAAGCCTGTGTGTGTGTGTTTCACTCGGCATTACCCTAGTGCCACCTGCATGTACATTCTTGTTTACTCCATTGAAGCAACCCTCAACTCTTCTTTAGCTGCCTAGCACTTGGTCTTAGCCTCTTTCTTTCTTTCTTCCTTCCTTCTTCCTTCCTTCCTTCCTTCCTTCCTTCCTTCCTTCCTTCCTTTCTTGCTTCCTTTCTTCCTTTCCTCCTTTCCTCCTTTCCTCCTTCCTTCCTTCCTTCCTTCCTTCCTCCCTTCCTCCCTCTCTCTCTCTCTTTCTTTCTCTCACTCTGTCACCCAGACTGGAGTGCAGTGGCCGTTCCCGGCCACTGCAGCCTCAACCTGCTGGGCTCCAGCGGCCTCAGCCTTCCAAGTAGCTGGAACTACAGGCGCATTTTATTGTAGAGATGAGGTCTCACCAAGTTGCCCAGGCGGGTCTCGAACCCGCGGGCTCAGGCAGTCCACACACCTCAGCCTCCCAAGGCGCGGGATTCCAGGCTGAGCCACCGAGCCTGGCATTCTTTCCTCCTTCTTATCTCTCCTTCCTCCTTCCTTTTTTCAAGAGATGCTCACTGTATTCCTATTAAGTGCTGGTAAATCACCCCTGTCTGCCTCTGACTCTATGCCCCTTTCTTCTCCTCCGCCTTCCTTCAGGGTCCCCAACCCCAGACCCTGTGCACCTGGCCAGCTCAGCTTTCACAAGGGTAAAGCTAAAGCTTTCATGTCTAGGCTTGCCTACTCTCAGATGCCCCTCCACCCGCCACCGCAGCTTTGGTCCCTCTCCACTGTCTCCCACTATCCTCCGTATCTGTCCATGGAGCACTGGGAACGCCTAGGCTAGCTGCAGTTTTCTCGTCATGCTAATGAATCAATCCCAGTTATCCAGCAGCTGAAACTGAATGTGGTGCTCAGCACGATAGCTGGGAAACCACAGAGAAGCACACCCAGAACAACTCGAGAGGGACCAATTAGCCTCCTGAACATCCAACATAGACCAGAGAGTCTAATATTTCCTTCTGAGGTTTTCATTTTCTTATAACTATGAAACTCCAAAGTTTAATAAAAACTCAGCTTGGATAGTTTACCATGATCATTAACAATAGCCCGCTAATAAGTGCCTAGTCTGTAAGGCACTTAGGGGCTCACACAGGGGAACTGCTGAGACATACGGGTCAGCCTCAGCCCTCTTCTCCCTCAGCAGGGGGATGCCTAAGAGACCTAATGCACAGGGAGAGAAGAATCCAAGAGAGACTGAGACGGTCTCCGCTTATTTGACCGAAAACCTAAAATACAGTGGCTCATGCAAGGAGAGTTTTATTTTATTTTATTTTATTTTTGAGTTGGAGTCTCACTCTGTCGCCCAGACTGGAGTGCAGTGGCCGCTCCCGGCCACCGCAGCCTCGACCTGCTGGGCTCCGGCGATCCTTCTGCCTCAGCCTTCCAAGTAGTTGGAATTATAGGCATGCGCTACCATGCCCGGCTGATTTTTTGATTTATTGTAGAGATGAAGTTTCGCCTACCCAGGCGGGTCTCGAACCCGCGGGCTCAGGCAATCCACTCACCTCAGCCTCCCAAAGGCGCGGGATTACAGGCTGAGCCACCGAGCCCGGCTGCAAGGAGAGTTTTATATGAAAGACTGAAGGAGGCGGCCCTCGGCTGGTAAAGTGGCCCTGCTCTGTGAAGCCCTCAGGAACAGAGGGATCTTTCCAGCCCCCCCCACTCTGCCAGCCCTAGGGTGTGGCTTTCATCTGCATGGTCTGAATTGGTGGTTAGGTCTCCAACACATCCGTATTCCAGGCAGCCACTGGGGGATGAGACAAAGAAATGGTGGCAAAGACAGGTGACTATGGCTTGAATAAATGTTTCCCGAAGCTGGCACGTGTCACTTCATTACTGGCTGGGGCTCAGTCATGTGGCCACACCAAGAAGCAAGGGAGCCTGGGGGGTGTGGTCTTTAATAAAGGGCTGCTGTGATCCCAGCTGAAACGTGGGTTTCTCCACTTCTAATACTGAGAGAGAAGGGGAGACTGGGAACTGGGAGGTCTGTAGCATCGTGTGCTACGGTGGAGAAGGCCAACTGTCTGTAATCCAGGCCTCAGGTTCCTCCCCACTCCAGCACATCTCCATCTCACTCTCAAGTATAGTATTTCCACTGTGTGTCACAACTGACAAAAAGCTGTCATGGTCAGGGCGTGGTGGATCACGCCTGTAATCCCAGCACTTTGGGAGGTCGAGATGGGAGGATTGCTTGAGGCCAGGAGTTTTCCACCAGTCTAGACAACATCGCAAAACTGTCTCTACAAAAAATCAAAAAAGCAACCAGGTGTGGTAGTGCACACCCGTGTTCCCAGCTTCTCAGGAGGCTGAGGTGAGAGAATCATTTAAGCCCTGGAGGTCAGGGCTGTGGTGAGCCATGACCATGCCACTACACTCCAGTCCGGGGGGGGGGAAAGCAGTCAGGTATGTGATCCATTTTAAATGTACTACATTTTGGTTTTATTGATGTATTAAAAATACATTCATATGTTACATAGAAGGCAAACATTTCTACTGATGACCGGTCCCAAGCTTGGGACCCCCTCATCTGCCATGAATTGGACAGCTGCCGTCGGTCTGGTGTCTATTCCACCAAGTCTGTTTTCATCAGGGATGCCTTGAAGGGTTACTGCTAGCATTGAGGAGAGGTCTGCGATCTCCACTGAAGGGACTGTACAGCCTGTGCCTGTCATCCAAAGGCCGGTACTTAAGCCACCAGACAATGACCCCTGCCCTGGTTCCTTGCTGTCTCGCCCCTGCCCTCCTGGTCTTCATCGAGTTTTCATGGGAGTTCAGCCAGCCCAGAGCTCTGACGCAGGTTTTCTCCTTGGTTTTCATTTCTCCTTCCTGGATCCAGTTTTCCACCTGCCAGGATAACACATGTCCCCGGGCCTATCTTTTTGTTTGTTTGTTTGTTGTTTTTTTTTTGAGTTGGAGTCTCACTCTGTCGCCCAGACTGGAGTGCATGGCCGCTCCCGGCCACCGCAGCCTCGACCTGCTGGGCTCCGGCGATCCTTCCGCCTCAGCCTTCCGAGTAGCCGGAATTACAGGCGCGCGCTACCACGCCCAGCTGATTTTTTGATTTATTGTAGAGACGAGGTCTCGCTGCCCAGGCGGGTCTCGAACCCGCGGGCTCAGGCAATCCACTCACCTCAGCCTCCCAAAGGCGCGGGATTACAGGCTGAGCCTCCGAGCCCGGCTCCGGGCCTATCTTAACCTGTGCTTTGAGCCTCCCTTGTCACCTGGACCAACTTGGCTGTCCTCAGCATGGGCAGTGTCTGCACAATAGCGACAGTTACTGGGTGCTTGCTGCGTGCCAGGCACTGCTCTCTGTACTTTAAAAGTCTTAACTCCCTAGCCAGGCTCAGTGGCTCAGCCTGTAATCCCACGCTTTGGGAGGCTGAGGTGAGTGGATTGCCTGAGCCCGCGGGTTCGAGACCCGCCTGGGCAACTTAGTGAGACCTCATCTCTACAATACATTAAAAAAAAAAAGTCTTAACTCCTTTGTACCTCTCAACCGCACAACTGACAGTGGCAGGCTCTGGTCCTGTCTTGGAAATATTGGTTCTGCAGGAGGAAATTGCACTTTGAAATATGACAAGCTAGCTGGGCTCGGTGGCTCAGACTGTAATCCCACGCCTTTGGGAGGCTGAGGTGAGTGGATTGCCTGAACCCGCGGGTTCGAGACCCACCTGGACAACTTGGCGAGACCTCGTCTCTACAATAAATCAAAAAAAAATTAGCCGAGCGTGGTAGCGCACGCCTGTAGTTCCAGCTGCTTGGAAGGCTGAGGTGGGAGGATCGCCGGAGCCCAGCAGGTCGAGGCTGCGGTGACTGGTAGCAGCCACTGCACTCCAGTCTGGGTGACAGAGTGAGACTCCAACTCAAAAAAAAAAAAAAAAAAAGAAATATGACAAGCTTATTTATTATATGTTCTTAGAAAAATTATGCAACCTCTAAAATGGATTATTATTATTGTTGTTGTCTGGTTTTTTTTTTTTGAGTTGGAGTCTCACTCTGTCTCCCAGGCTTTAGTGCAGTAGCACGCTCACAGCCACCCCAGCATCGACCTCTGGGCTCTGGCAATCCTTCCACCTCAGCCTTCCAAGTAGCTGCAACTACAAGCGTGTGCTACCATGCCCAGCTAATCTTTTATTTATTGTAGAGACGAGGTCTCGAACCTGTGGGCTCAGGCAATCCACTCACCTTGGCCTCCCAAAGTGATGAGATTACAGGCTGAGCCGCCGAGCCCAGCCTGTTGTTATTTTTTTGTAGAGACAGGGTCTTGCTATGTTGCCAAGGTTGGTCTTGAACTCCTGGCTTCAAGCAATCCTCCTGCCTTGGCCTCCCAAAGTGATGGGATGACAAGCATGAGCCACTACACTCAGCTAAAATTGATTATTGACACCTGCCAAGTGTGAGGAACATTAAAACAGATAATTCATACAAAGCACCTAGCCTTGTACCTGGCATACAGTGTTATTAATTAATGGTAATCTTCCTTATGAAGATAAAAAGTAATTCAGTAGTGTCTGATGGGAGAGTAGATTCTTTTAAGATCCCACCCAAAGCTCAGTCAACTTGTTGCCAAGTTGCCTGGAGTGGGGAAGAGATATACCCTTCCACGTACTTTTTCCTTCAACTGCCAGTTTTACTTGTTACTACAATTGGGTCTTTGCCCTAAATTTTTTTCCTTTTGCTTTTAGTGCTTTACGATATTTCTGATTTAAGTATGCCATGATAGTGAATGGAGAATGATTCCAAGTCTGTTTCGGGCTTGCAAGATTTGGAATTATCATACATACCAGAATATTTCCATATATGAATGCTTTATATGTTTAGGCAACACGTAAGGGAAGGAAAGATTTTACAGAATCACAGATGTAGTCTTAGTGGGAAAAGAGTAGGAGAAACATCGAAAGAGGAAAGAATTGGAACTATATCTTCATTTGGTTTCTAGGGAAGAGGGAGCATGTGTCACCATAAAATATGACAACTATGGTGTGTCTTTTTTGTTGTTATAAGCACACCAGAATCTACACATCCAAATTAGTGCAGTCATTCAGCTTAGTCATCTGGGGAAGTTACATGTGTTTTCAACAACTTGACTGTTTCTCAAATACTATCATCCCCATTTCATTTCATCTCTACCACCAAGGTTCCTGAATGGGAGGGTGCTGACATCTGTCCTTCGTAGGTGTTCTGCCACCCCAACCCCTATTCAGAACCAGTTCTGATTGAAGCAGGAGGTAAACTCGGGCCTCTAACCCCACCAGCATTTGGCTCAGTAAGTGCCTTCTCTGTGACAGGGGTCATGCCAGGATCTGGATTTGCAGAGACGAATAGATCACCATCCCTGCCCTGTAGGAGTCTGTAGAGCAGAGAGGGGGTGATCTAAAAGTCTGTACACCGATTCTCCCTCTCTTTACAAGGCATAAAATTTCCAAGTGTTCATGGAGTTGAGACCAAGTGGTGAGAAGCTTGTTCGTATTGACATAAAACACACACTCCAGTTTCTGAGATACTCCTTTAAAGTCGCCCTTGAGCACCTCTGGCTATTGGCAGGTTGGCTAAAATACAACACAAGAAGAACTAGGGAATGCTGTGAAATGCCCTTCACTCCAGCTAAAAGTCATTTACCCAAATGGGCAGCCACAAGTGCCCCTGTTTTGAAACTCCAGCAAAACGAAGGCAGTGTGACATGACCATCTTAAAGAGAGCAAAAATGCCAGACTCTTTGAAGCAATTTCCAAGCGCCACAATTTACAGAAAAATAGATTTAATTTTGGTCAGAATTGTTTTGGCATCGATTATCTCACAGCAATTAGTTCTTGGATCATTTCAGTGGAGAAAAAGTATCTTCAAAGTGTCAAGAGGTAAGTGGAATTTTTTTGTTTTGTTTTTTGATTTTTGTGGTGGAGGACACCCTATTGACTTTATACTAACAGTCTAGAAATTAGTCCTTAGATTTTATGTTCCTTCCAAATAATTTGGAATGCGGCTATTAGAAAGTCCAAAGGTACTTTCTGGTACATATAGCTAAAATGTATGCATTAATTTAAATGATCGTCAGTCATGAAGAGGCAGGGTCCTCTAGTGGCTGAGAGTTTCTGGTGTTATTCTGCCAGGATTCAAGCCCCCCCTCTGCCACTCACTGTGTGATTTTGGACAAGTTATTCAAGCCCGCTGTGCTTGTTTCTCCATCCATAAAATAAAAATAATAGTACCTACCTCATAGGAATATTATGAAGATCAAAGGAACTAAGAAGCATAACGCACCTAGAACCATCCTGGCTCAGCATAAGATGTTCTCTATAAATAGCAGCTGTTGTCACTGGACACTTACCATGTACCATGCCTGTTATATCTATTACAGAATGTGCACCCCCGACTCCCCTCTGAGCAAATATTCCCCATTTAGCATACAGGGAAACATAAACTTAGAGGTTTCAATAATTCAAATCAGACACACCGTGTTTAAGGTGGAAGCTCAGTCTACATCAGTACAGATTGGCCTCCCAAAATGGAACTGTAAAAATCAGAGTATAATAGAAATGCAAGCAACTTGAGGTATTAAAGGTAATGCAGTATGATGTCCTGTCATGCTTTCTCCAGCTAGTATGAAGAAAGCTTAAGCCAGTAAGGCTGCAAAGATGGGCCGCTCCTGCATTTGTATATCATGAACTTTGTGTTGGCAGCAGTGAAGAGCCACAGAGGGCTTTTAAGGAGTGGAGAATTGATCATCTGTGTATATTATTATAAAGACCACCACGATGATGGTGGAGCAAAGGGGGGGGGATAGGGTGAGCATAAAGGTGGGGAGACCAGTTTCAGACCCCTGTAATAACTCAGAGGTTTATAAGTGTTTGAGCCTGGGTGGAAATTGTGGCTATAAAAGAGAATAGAGATACGTGAGATGCCAAATAAACAGAAACAATATGACTTGTTCCATTTATTACATGGTAGTTCCCAGTTATCTGGCTTGGCCAAATGGCTGGATGAGTTGTAGTGCCAGTCACCATGATCAGGAAGCACAAGATAAAAGGGAGGAAGTTTGACAGAGAGGATGATGAGTCCAGTTTAGAAGAAATTGAACTTGAGGAGCCTGTGAGATTCCGGGCAGAACCGTCCGCAAGTCAGTTAAACGTGCAGGTCTGCAGCTCAGGTCTCCCACCTGCTCTGGAGTTGGAGGCTTGAGATGGTGGTGCAGGTCATAAGGATAGTGTCTGGAGAGAGAAGGAAGTAAAAGGAGTGAACCCCAGTATTTGGGAATAGGCCCCTGTAGTAGACCAGCCAGGGGACTGAACAGACAGAGAGCTCAGAAGATAGAGAGGAGAGAGTAGGGTCCCAGGCACCAAGAGAGGAGAGTCTTACAAAACCGTTGCGGGTTTGGTGGCGCCATGTGCCGCGGAGCTGAGAAAGTTGTGGGTGGACATGTGTGCAAGGGACTGGGGAACTTAATATTTGTTTATGACCTTTGCCAGACAGTTTCAAGAGAAAAACTTGAAGGAAGTTTTGGAGGAGGCTGGAAATCAAGGAGTCGAGGGAATAGAAAGTGGAGATTTGAGTAAAGACTGATCACAAGGAACTTATCTTATTAAGGAGAGAGAGGGTACAGGATTGAGGGGAGGCTTTTGTTAGACCCTGCATAGTCCTAATTATACTATGTCATGCGATTCAAGTCTCCATAAGGGTCAATCGATGTTCTCACTTTTTAAAAAAATCATAGTAAACGATGCATTAGTTAACAAATAGTGCATGCTTTCCTAGCACCTCTGGGATTTTAGAGTGTCTGAAGCCATCGATAGCCTACTTAACAGCCCTCGTCCCTTTCTTCTTGCTAACAGAACCCAATTTTGCTGGTGTGGCCATTTGTCCAACACCACAGTATAAACTGTGATTGTTCTAAGACAGTCAGCCCAATGCTGTTTCTCTTTGCTAGCAACTGGTCTAGGGTATGTTTGTGGCCCAGTCCTAGTCAATGGGATATTGGAGGAAATTTGCTGAGGGCTTCTAGGAAAGCTCCCCCTGCTGCCATAAGAAAAAAAAAGAGAGCGAGGAAAATATAAGGAGATCATCTTTTTCTCTTTTTCTTTCTTCCTTCCTTCCTTCCTTTCTTTCGTTGAAGTGTCACTTTGTCTCCCAGGCTGGAGTGCAGTGGCACGCTCATGGCTACCGCAGCCTCAACCTGCTGGGCTCAGGTGATCCTTCTGTCTCAGCCTCCCAAATAACTGAAACTACAGGCGCATACCACCATGCCCAGCTAATTTTTGATTTATTGTAGAGATGAGGTCAGGCTGGTCTTGAACTCCTGGGCTCAGGCAATCCTCTTGCCTCCACCTCCCAAGGTGCTGGGATTATAGGCATGGGCCACCACACCTGGTGTAAATCCCTGTTTCATCCTTTCCATTCTGTTTAAGACATAAAAAAATAATTGTAAGGAAGTCCAATAAAGTTCTGACTTCTCCAACAATGTTTCCTTTGATGCATTCTTAGAAAAACCAAATTGCATATTATTTCAAAAACACGTTTTTAGGTGCTCCTGCTTAGGGTATCCTAAGTAGATACTTAGCTTGTTAGATCATCTAACACTGGCCTTGAACAAATTACTTAACTTGCATGAGCCTCAGTTTCCTTGACGGCTTGGGAGGTGAGAATAGCCACCACATGGACCTGTCATAAGAACTGAAATCGCATGTGCAAAGCGCCTAGTGTAGCAGTGATCATGCCCAGGTCCTATTAGTGTGTGAGTTCTTTACACACACCCTAACCCCACGGCCATACACCCCACCTCGAAGAGATGAGGGATGGCCATGGCTATGGGTGAATTACTGATAGCAAGTCCTCTCTCTTCTGGACCCTGGAAACTTGGAACCCTTCACAGCTCCAGGCTGCCTGTGCCCTGCCAGGTCCCAGCAAGTTTACTTCTCGTTCAGCTACAGCCTGCTGACTTGAGCACTTCCCCCTGTGGTCTGCCTGGCTGACCATGTTCCCCAGATGGTTTGAAATGTTCACCTGTTGAGTTTATCCCGGCACCAGTGTCTGTGGTACCCAGTTCCTTCAGCCCCTGTCAATCTGTTCCCAGCTTCTGGCCCTGCCCACTGCCCAGTCAGCAGAATTCTCCTGCTAACCCTGGACCTGTGTTACAGCAGATGGCAGGCAGTCATTCTCACTCTCTGACTAACAAGCCATAAAATAAACCCTGTGGCCTGAAGCTAATATCCACCTAATCTATACCCAGCTACTTTACTACCCCTTGGGGAAGAGGACAGGTGTCTCTGTCTGATGTCTGTCTCTGTGTCTTTCATCTTCCGCTTAGAAAGTCAGTGCTGAATAATGAGAATGTGTACCGAGATTAAGGCGACTCAAATTCCTGCGTCAGTACTTTATTTCAGTGTTGAATTACTTAATTTGAAAAAGCTATTTAACCTTTTTAATTATTAGAACAACAATAATAATGGCACCTAATATTTGTTGGTTGCTTATTTCTCTGCTAAGCACTTTACAATGTATCTTCTCAAACCTCTCTGTTACTGGGAGGGAGGGTTCATTAATCTCTCCACTTTTAAAAGGAGGATCCCAAGACACAAAGAGTCACTACTAACAGATTTGCCAAAGTCTGGAGCCTGGATTCCCTGGGACTCAACTTCCTCGTCTGTGAAATGTGGACAGTAAAAACGACTTCACAGAACTGAGCAAGAATAAGAGATATAACTTGTAGAAGGTCTCTACTAGACGCTCAACCTTTCTAAAGGAATCAACAGGCTGGGCACGGGGGCTCATGCCTGTAATCCCAGCACTTCAAGAAGCCAAGGCAGGAAGATTGCTTGAGGCCAGGAGTTTGGGAGCATTCTGGGCAACATAGCGAGACGCTGTCTCTACAAAAAACTTTAAAAATTAGCTACTTAGAAGGTTGAGATGGAAGGATCACCTGAGCTCAGAAGGTCGAGTCTGTGGTGAACTGTGATCGTGCTACTGCCCTCCAGCCTGGGTGACAGGAAATAAAGGAATCAACATAAGCCATTGGGACACTGGCTTTCTGGAAAGATGTGTCCCCACAGCAGACATTTCCCAAGGGGATTCATCTGCAATGGGAATCGCAGCTGATGCTTTGGAAGTCCTTCGTAAACCCGTTTTTTTTTTTTTTTTGAGTTGGAGTCTCACCCTGTCGCCCAGACTGGAGTGCAGTGGCCGCTCCCGGCCACCGCAGCCTCGACCTGCTGGGCTCCGGCGATCCTTCCGCCTCAGCCTTCCGAGTAGCCAGAATTATAGGCATGCGCTACCACGCCTGGCTGATTTTTTTTTTTGATTTATTGTAGAGATGAGGTCTCTCCAAGTTGCCCAGGTGGGTCTCGAACCTGCGGGCTCAGGCAATCCACTCACCTCGGCCTCCCAAAGTGCTGGGATTACAGGCTGAGCCACCGAGCCCGACCGTCAACCCTTTTAAGAGTTCTTGCAGATGCTGTCAGTCCCTTTTCGCCTCAGAACATCAAACACGTAGACACCAGCACTGTTGTGGAGAACAATGTCTGTCAGAAACACACTTACTCTGAGAGGACAGCCATTATTCCTGGGGCAGGACCCAGAACGTTTAACCAAGTCTGTGGGAGGAGGGGACTGTAGATGCTAGTCTTGTGTGAAGGTCCTCAGAGTTGACTCAAGTGTGTAATTTAGAACTACCCATAAAAACGACTTTTTTGGGAAAAGACTCAAGATTACTTACATGAAACTTCTCTCCAGACCGAGAGCAAAGTGCTCCCAGACCCACCCACACTCTGGTTTTCCCCACCCTCCCTTCACATCATTTCGAGGTTTGTTGTTTGTCCTTCATCTCTTCATCCATGTCTTTCCTGGCACCGTTAAGAACAGCATGATTTGGAGTGGGATTTTCTTTTCCATTTTCCTTTCGGTCTGTGTAAGCGGTCTGTGGGTTTATTTCATTCCAGATGTTTCTCCCCAACCTGCCTTCTGAAAGAAACTCAGAACTATTTTTAAACAAAATTGGGAGGCTTCCAAATACAACAAGTATCCTAATTACTGGTGGGTTCCCAAGTTACAAGTCCTTGCTTAGGGGTGGAAAGAACAGAGGCCACGGGGACCCCGGCTCTGGGGACACAGGGGGCCTCCGAGGCTTGTCATGCGGGCCTGACCGGCCTTCTCCTGCGCGCTCTTCTTCACTTCTTGGGCAGCAGCCCCAGTGCCCTCTGGCTGCCCACCTGCGGAACCTACATCTGTCCCAGGAAACACACTGCTTAGCTTTTCTGCTGAATCTTGCCAGCATCCTTGGATATCTCCCCTCCCAGTTAATACATCCTCAGGGCCCCTTAATGCCTCAGCCTGGTGGTTCTCAACTCCGGGTGCGCATTAGAATCACTCAAAGAACTTATTAAGATACAGATTTCCAAGCAGCACCCACCCAGATCTGGGGGTGAGGGGGTTAATGCCTTGGAAACTGAACTTTTTAAAAAATGGTTTCTCTTTTTAATTATAAAGGTAACATGCACTGGTAGTTTCTGTTATTGCTGTTCATGTAAATATTGAAGTATTTTAAACAAAAAAAGACCCCCAAAACCTCTCCCCTCCCTCCCTAATATTGCAATCCTACTCCTCAGAAGCAAACACTTCTGAGTTAACAGTTCTATGTGTCTCTTTTCAGAAGTTTTCTGTATGTTTTGATAAATCCTGTGTTTGTTTTTATGCCATGTGATCAAATGAGCACACTTGCTTTTTGCATCCCCAGTGAACCTTGGAGAACTTTCCATGTCACTACTAACAGAGGGGTCTCATTCTCCCTAAGCTTTGCATTGCTTTGTACCTGTGGTTGAGCCCCGGCTCTCTGGTCGACGATGAGGCTCTGGTCACTGATGGAGAAGTGCCTGCTCCATGGGGGACGCTGGTCAGTTCTCACTAGCACCTCCTCTAACTACCAGAGCTGCCTAAGAACATGTATTTTCCCTAAATTGTACTCAGAGTCATTGCATGTTTGTGTGAAAGTGTCTCGATAGAGTCCTTGCGTCTTCTGTTGAATCTCCTCAATATCCTTTTTCCATAGGAGTTAACTGAAATGACTGTCTATGAGCGAAGACCATAGCACCATATCACTGTGACACCAAGATAACACCACAGCCTATCACTCCTCCCAGTAATACATTTAAGAAACCCTGTGTAAATTGCAGGGAAACATGCTTTGGAGAACTTCAGATATACCTTTGCTCTGAAATGCTTCATTCATTTGAGTTTGGGCTCAGGAACATTCTAGGGAATCTCGGGAGAGAAGTACTTGGACAGTTCCTCAGTAGGAACATAGGAAAGAGTGAGCACATCTCAGGGGGATGGTTTTGAGAAGGAATCTGACTTCACAAATACAACAAGTAACAAAACTGGAGTAAGCGTGGAATTTGATTTCATTCTCTCTCTCTCTCTCTCTGTATTGTTTCAATAGAGATGGGCAGTTTCACTGTCTTGTCCAGGTTGGTCTCGAACTCCTGTCCTCAAGTAATCTACCTCGGCCTCCCAAAGTGCTAGAATTAGGCATGTGAGCCACCGAGCCAGGCCTGATTTCTTGATTAAACTAACATCTAGTTTCTCCCTGAGTAAGAGGGGCTCCCCTCTGACTTTTTGGACTGTTTTCATCACTTTCCCATGCAGCAAGTGTAAGGTGGAGAGAAAACAGCCCTCTAGGGCAGCTCTGTCACTGCCTTGACGTGCAGCATTTCATAAGTCTTTTAACCTAACTGGGAGCCAGTCTCCTTAGCTATGCAATGAGGTAAGTTAGATGATCTTTTTCCCTTATAATACTCACTCTGGTCTGAAAATTAGATGATTTTTAAGGTCTGTCCTGGCTTTAAAATGCTAGATTTCATGACTGTGGCCATCCACTAACCATATAGGAATATATATATATATATATTTTTTTTTTTTTTTTTTTTTTTTGAGTTGGAGTCTCACTGTCGCCCAGACTGGAGTGCAGTGGCCGCTCCCAGCCACCGCAGCCTCGACCTGTTGGGCTCTGGCAATCCTTCCGCCTCAGCCTTCCGAGTAGCTGGAACTACAGGCGCGCGCTACCACGCCCAGCTAGTTTTTTGATTTATCGTAGAGATGAGGTCTCGCCTGCCCAGGCGGGTCTCGAACCCGCGGGCTCAGGCAATCCACTCACCTCAGCCTCCCAAAGGCGCGAGATTACAGGCTGAGCCACCGAGCCCGGCGGAATATATTTTTTAAAATTACAACTGAATTTAGTTCTTTGGAAAACAGGTGGTGGAATCCCATCACCCCATTCAAACCATTGTTTTCCTGACTTGAGTAACTGTTTTCCTTTCAGATCTTTCTGGGAGTCCTTAGATTTGGAACATGCAACCTTGATGGTTTGAGCTTGCTTTCTTTCTTCCACAATTGCCACCACCCTGCCACTTATCTCAGTAGGATATTATCCAATTTAATGTATTGTAATTCTAATTGTGTCTTAAACGTATGTAAGCTTTAACAATGCAAAAAGAATGGTATTTGAAAAAGTACACAAGCTTTTCAGGAGCAGATACCTGAGTTTGAATTCTGCCTGGCAGCAGCTGGGGATTTAGTTGCAAGTAGAAACTGTTTCTGGTTAACGTAAGCAGAGAAGGAGTTTATGGGAGACAGTGGGTATTCATAGAAGCATGGGGCTGGTAGGGAGGCCCTGGTTGGGGAAAGACACAGAGGAGGCAAGGCACAGTCAACTTGGGAGAGACGCTTGTCACTGCCCTTCATGGCCACCTCATATCATTCCTAACTGACCTTGTGTCTCGGCTTGTTTCCCAAAAGGGTCAAAGTTTTTTTTAATTTTAATTTTTTTTGAGTTGGAGTCTCACTTTGTCGCCCAGACTGGAGTGCAATGGCCGCTCCAGGCCACCACAGCCTCGCCTGCTGGGATCCTGCAATCCTTCCGCCTCAGCCTTCCGAGTAGCTGGAATTACAGGCACGCGCTACCACACCCGGCTGATTTTTTAATTTATTGTAGAGATGAGGTCTCGCTTGCCCAGGCGGGTCTCGAACCCGCGGGCTCAGGCAATCCACTCACCTTAGCCTCCCAAAGGCGCGGGATTATAGGCTGAGCCACCGAGCCCGGCTTAATTTTTTTTAGTTGAAGTCTCAGTCTGTCGTTCACAGCCACCTCAGCGTCATCTTCCCACTGTGCTCAGGTGATTCTTCCACCTTAACCTTCCAAGTAGCCAGAACTACAGGCGCATGCTACCACGCCAGGTTAATTTTTTAATTTATTGTAGAGATGAGATCTCGCCAAGTTGTTCAGGCTGGTCTCGAACCTGTGGGCTCAGGCAATCCTCTTGCCTCAGCCTCCCAAAGTGCTGGGATCACAGGCTTGAGCCACCGCTTCTGGCCAGGGTCAAAGTTTTAAGCAACCAGAAAGTGGTTAAACTCTCAGGTCTTAAGGAGGGAATGACATCTTCAGCTTGGTTTCCATAGTGGGCAGTGGAGCCTTCCTTTCACTAATCTTGACGTTTTGCCCAAATAAGAAATACTGTATATCCACAATTGGGCATCCACATACAAAGAAAATGAACCTCAATTCTTATGTGGTATCATATACAAAAATTAACTTGAGTTGGATCATAGATCTATATATAAGAAGAAAGCACAGAATAAGTTTGTCTAAATGCTAAGCAGCCAAAATGACAGATGTCTACCATGGGTCTACCTCCTACTACTGGCTGTGTGACTTTGGTAAAATGAGGACAAGGACATTCCCCATCTTGAGGCAGCTGTGTGGATTCAGTGGGAACATGCCTAAGACCCTCAGCTCAGGGTCCCACCTTATGAGTAGTAATATTCTCCCAGGCTAACCTGAAACTTGGACATTCCTGGATTCCTGGGCATGTCCCAGTCTCTCTGCATGGGGGAATGAGGACAGTCTGAGAAGGGACAGCTCATTTGACACATCTTAGTGTTTTTTTTTGTTGTTTTTTTTGAGTTGGAGTCTCACTCAGTCGCCCAGACTGGAGTGCAGTGGCCGCTCCCGGCCACCGCAGCCTCGACATGCTGGGCTCCAGCGATCCTTCCGCCTCAGCCTTGCAAGTAGCCGGAATTACAGGCATGCACCACCATACCTGGCTGATTTTTTGATTCATTGTAGAGATGAGGTCTCGCTGTCCAGGCAGTTCTCGAACCTGCGGGCTCAGGCAATCCACTCACCTCAGCCTCACAAAGGCGCGGGATTACAGGCTGAGCCACCGAGCCCGGTTTAGTTTTTGTCATTTTGAGAGCCTTGCTGGGTAGCTGGAGGGAGTAACTTGAGAGAGAAGATTGTGTGGGGGTCCTCCTGAAACACCCTTAGCCACTCTGAAAAATATCTCTGATGAAACTTACATGGGGGAGGGGGGCTGGAAGTCCCGTGTCAGCAAGTGGGAGGCACAAGCCAGTGGCATCTGTTAATGTAGATTCATTTGTTCCTCTGTCCCTGGACTCGAGAGAGTTTGGGATGCTCGTACATCCTCTCTTTCTCATCATATCCCTTGGAGGTTGGCAGAGCAAGTACTAGTAGGCTCATTTTTTTCTCTCAAAGGCAGAAGCGGAGGCTAAAGAACTAGAAGAATCTTGCTGAAGGTTTATGGGACTTGGTTTCCTGACCCCGGGCCCAGCATCCTTTCCACCATCCAACACTTCTTCCTTTGCTGGTACCTCCATTATTAGAGCACCTGGATATTCTTAGCTAACAATGGATGACATAAATAAACATGCAGTCATTTCCCCACATTTCCGCACAGGTCCTCTGCAGAGGGCAGAGCCCTTTCCCTGAACGCACGGCATGAAAAGGCATTTTGCAGAGTGGAAAGGCAACTTCGGCATTAATCATCATGGAACAGTGGAAGTGGACCTTGCAGGCGGAATAGACTTCAGGGAAGATGGGCAGCCTGAGCTTGCTGTCAGGAGACTCCTAGTGATGGACAGTCAGGCCTGCCATTTCAGGCCTGGATGCGGGCTTCTGCTGTGCCAGGGAGCAGGTGTTTGGACTCAGGTGCCCCAGGGCGAGCCGTCTGCTGCCCGCCCTTGCAGAGACTGGACTGAAGCTCTGAGTGTGTTATTTGCAGGCCAGGATCCTGCCCTGGCCCTGAGGCTGAGACCAAGGTAGGGGGAAGGCGGGATGGCTGCCTGTAAGGCTGGTCTGGAATTGTCCATGTACTTCCTGAGCCAGGGAGGAAGAACCAAAATAGACCCTGGGAGAAAGAAGAGGTCAGAGGCTCAGAAAGGCCGGTCCTGTATCAACCTGGAAGGCGGTTGTAGAATTGGGGTTGGAGGGTTGATGTCAATAGCCGATAGGGATGAAGACAAAGGTCATAGGACTTCAGTGCCTGGCAGAGGGTAGGTGATCAATGCCTGTTTGCCTCAGCCCAAGGCTGAGGTGGGAGGATCCCTGAGTTCCCCCAGGAGTTTGAGGCTGCAGTGAGCTATGTCTATACTCCAGCCAAGGGTACAGAGTGAGACCTGGTCTCTAAAAAAAATAAAATAACGCCGGGCTCGGTGGCTCAGCCTGTAATCCCGCACCTTTGGGAGGCTGAGGCGAGTGAATTGCCTGAGCCCGTGGGTTCGAGACCTGCCTGGGCAGCGAGACCTCATCTCTACAATAAATCAAAAAATCAGCCGGGCGTGCTAGCGCATGCCTGTAATTCCGGCTACTTGGAAGGCTGAGGCGGAAGGATCGCCGGAGCCCAGCAGGTCGAGGCTGCGGTGGCCGGGAGCGGCCACTGCACTCCAGTCTGGGCGACAGAGTGAGACTCCAACTCAAAAAAAAAATAAAATAAAATAAAATAAGCCGGGCTCGGTGGCTCAGTCTGTAATCCCACGCCTTTGGGAGGCTGAGGTGAGTGGATTGCCTGAGCCCGCGGGTTCGAGACCCGCCTGGGCAAGCGAGACCTCATCTCTACAATAAATCAAAAAACCAGCCGGGCGTGGTAGCGCGTGTCTGTAATTCCGGCTACTTGGAAGGCTGAGGCGGAAGGATCGCCGGAGCCCAGCAGGTCGAGGCTGTGGGGGCCGGGAGCGGCCACTGCACTCCAGTCTGGGCGACAGAGTGAGACTCCAACTCAAAAAAATAATAATAATAAATAAATAAATTAATTAAAAAAATAAAATTTAAAAAATAAGTGAAGAGAGAGGGAGGGAGGGAGAAAGTTGAATTTGCTCAATTACTCAGAAAACTTTAAATAAAAAACTCAGAAAAAGTAAAGTTGACCTTAATTGATTTGTTTAGATGCTAGCCTTTAGCAAATCTGTATATGTAGAAAGAGTGTGTACATTTGTAACTTTTGTTTGTTTGCTTTTGATTTGAGGTCTCTGTCACACAAGCTGGGGTATAGTGGCATGATCACAGCTCACCTCAGCCTCAAACTCCTGGGCTCAGGTGATTTTCCCGCCTCAGCCTCTTCAGTAGCTGGGACTAAGGTGTGTGCCACCATGCCCAGCTAATTTTTTTATTTTTGTAGAAACAAGGTCTTGCTATGTTGCCTAGGTTATGTGACTTTGAAGAAACGTTTACAATTCATGGAGGGTGATGACTGCTTGGGCACAATGACACGAGTCCAGTTTGAAGTCCAGGCAGCTCTGTTCATCTGCTGTGTGACCTTGGTCACTTGGTCCCTGAGTCCGTCCCACCTCTTGCTGGTTGAGTGCACAGCAGCCAACTTAAGTGTCAGTTCCAGCCCCACTTTCTGGCTCCTTGACTCTCTAGACGCCAGACTCTCTGACCCCTGGTGGGTACCCAGGCTCTGATGGCTGGGTTAGCCCTCAGGGATGCTTCTTGGCTGACTGGGTTCAGTTTCTTTAGTTCTCAACTGCCCTTGGTTTCTTAATTTTAATGTCATGCCATCCCTTGGGATCCTGTTGGCCAAGCCCGCTCCCTGGAGGAGGGTTGACCTCCGGTCTCTTCTTTTTTCCTTTCCTTTCTTCCTTCTTTCCACATAAAATGGGACGGTTGGACTGGAGCAAATCTAAAACCCCTTCCACTCTGCCCTGTTGGTCTGAAAAGGATGCCGCTGAGACATTTGGGCAGGGGCCCATCTCTGAAACCACTGAGGGAGGCATGTGGTAACTCCCCCTACTATGTTCATACCACTTTTCTCCTACAAAAAGAGTTGAGATGGCTTTCTGCATAAAGTTAGACAGTCAAACAAGCTAAGCAGGGAGTCCGTTTTTTTAAAAAAGACAGAAAGCAGCTACTTGAAGACCAACCAACTCCGAGAGCATGCCCATCAGACTCAGGGCTGTGTGCAAAGTGGGCTTTCCATCCTGTTCTCAGGCTCACAAACGATTCACTGTTCTCAGAAAACAGTAGCTGCTTCTGGGAAGCATTCAGCACTGGTGTGACAATTTGGGGAAGCTAATTTTCAGCAGAAGGCATGAGCCTTTCTCTGACAAGGAAGGGGGTGGTCACTCTGGGCCAGCTATTAGTTTTCTATTGTTGCTGTAACAAATCACCACAGATTGAGAAGCTTCAAACAATGTAATTTATTATCATAGGGTCCTGTAGATGAGACATGGGGTCTCGCTTTGCCTCAGGGTTGTGTTTCTTTCTGGGGACTTTAGGCAGGAATCCATATTCTTGCCAATTGGCGGAATTCTTTTCCACGAGGTTGTGGGACTGAAATCTCCACTTTTTGGCTGACTGTCAGTGAGGATGCTCCCTTACTTCCTCCTTAGAGGCCTCTCTCTGGTCCTTATACATAACCCCTAATATCCAGCACCAAGATTGGGGCCCCTTCTCAGGCTGCCATCTCTCTGAGCTTTCTTCCCTCATCACATCTTTCCCTCTGACCACAGCCGAGAAAAGTTATCCAAGGATTTGTGTGATTAGATTGGGCCCACCTGAATAACCTAGAATAATTTCTCATCTCAAAGTCCTTAGCTACATCTACACAGTCCCCTTTGCCATGTAAGGTCACATATTCGCAGGTCCCGGGGATCAAGAAGTGAACATTTTTAGGGGGCCACTAGTTTGCATCCCACAGGCAGCTTAGGCCATGTCATTGGATGACCCTCCGCTGAGGTTACGCCGAGACAGTAAGCCCTCATCAGACGACTCATACCACCCGTGCACGTGGGGAGACAGAGTCACGTGAACTGCAGCATGCCCATGCCAGCTGGGCATTGTGCAAAGCAAGGCTTGCATGTGTCCGTCAGAGGCACTTTGTGGTCAAACCATCAGATGCCCTGAGGAATTAATGTTCACATGGCTTTGTGAGGTACAATTATGCAGGCTAGCTTGTAAAGCGTTTTTACAAGAGCTGCCACAAACAGAACCCACTAGGCTTGCTTTTCCTGTTCCAGCTTTTCCAGGCACAGTCAGGACCTCCAGGAGCTTCGTGTAGGAGCTCCAAGTACTGCCAACTCCCTCATCCCCCTTCCGCCAGTGTGGCTTGGTCCCTCTTTGCCCCTGACCTACAGGCTGAACCCACAAAGGCAGTGTTGACATGGCCTGGGCTCCTCCTCTGCATTCACATTTGCTGTTTCCTTGGCCCGCAACACCCCACCTCTTCCTCCTCCCCCAGGGACCTGCAACTCTGCCCACCAGTCATCTAGCCCCTCTCTGCTCAAAGTGCATCTGAGGACATCACCTGAGAGCCATGGGCAACGAAGTATCCCAGACCTACTGAAGCCAAATCTGTTTTTAAACACGATCCCAGAGGGTTCGTGCGCACTTTAAGGTCTGTGCCGCACTGGACAAGGGCCTGCTGGGGCGACTCCTCTTCTGTGCAGCCCCTCCTGACTACCCCCAGACCCAGCTAAATAAACTCCTCTTCCCACTCCCTTAGCGCCCCATTTGGACTTCTTTCATCGCAAGGAAGTGTAACTGGATGGTAAAAGGGACTTTTCCCGCTAGCTAGAAATGTCAGCAGAGGCCTCAAAGGCAGAGAATGAAACAGGAGGTACAGGAACCTCCACTTCCACACGAGGTGCTGAGGCCCTGAGCAGGACAAGCTCAGAGAATGTAACACGTCCTCTGTCAACTCTTCACCCGCTTCCAGCCCAGGAGCGAGGAGTCGGGGGATTTTCTTTAGAGAGGGTTGACGGAGGGCTGTGTGTTCCCACCACCCCCATTGCCCTTCCATGGAGGGTGGTAACAAGTGCATCCCCCTCACTTCAAGGAGTGAGAAGGGCATCAGGGGCGAGCATCTCTGGTCCATTTGAGCAATTTGGGGAACTGGTCTGAGAAGTCAGGACTGCCCTGCGCCAATGATACCCTGTCCCAGAGGGCAGCAGGTTGAAGGTGTGTGGCCCCTGAGGGCCAGATGTGGGGCCAAAGGTGGGGGGACTTCCTGGAGACTCCTTGAAGGACACCCCACCCAAGAAGGTTGCCTGGAATGGGGCAAAGGGACCGAGCAGAGATGTGGATCACAGAAACACCAAAGGTCAAAGGGCTACTTGACCCCTTCCTGAAACATACACATACCTCAACCTTATAACGAAAAGTATAGTTTGGATAGGGTTGCCAGATTTCACAAATAAGAATACAAGACACCCATTTAAAATTGAATTGAACAACAGATGCTTTTTAGTATGTCACATGCAATATTTGGGACCTACTTACACTAAAATGTTATTGGGTTGGGCGTGCTGGCTCACACCTGTTATCTCAGCACTTTGGGAGCCAAGGCAGGAGAATCATTTGAACCCAGGAGTCTGAGACCAGTCTGGGCAACGTAATGAGACTTCGTCTCTTAAAAAAAAAAATGGGCCGGGCTTGGTGGCTCAGCCTGTAATCCCACACTTTGGGAGGCCGAGGCGAGTGGATTGCCTGAGCCTGTGAGTTCAAGACCCACCCAGGCAACTTGGCAAGACCTCGTCTCTACGATAAATCAGGGGAAAAAAAGGGCCGGGCGTGGTAGCGCACGCCTGTAGTTCTGGCTGGAAGGCTGAGGTGGAAGGATCGCCGGAGTCCAACAGGTCGCACTTCAGTCTGGGTGACAGAGTGAGACGCCAACTCAAAAAAAACAACAGAAAATTAGCCGGGCATGATGGTGCACGCCTGTAAGTCCCAGCTACTGTGGAGGCTGAGGCAGAAAAATCACCTGGGGCCAGGAGGTTGAGGCTGTGGTCTGTCTGAATTGTGCCACTGCACTCCAGCCTGGGCAACAGAGTGAGGCCCTGTCTCAAAAAAAAAAAAGGGTGATTGTTGATCTCAACTTCAAATTTAGTAGGGTATTCTGTATTTTATCTGGCAACCCTAAGCTGGGAGGTTTGCAACATAAATTTTAGTGACTTCACCAAGAAACCCACAGAAGTATCCCAAAGAGGAGCTAGCTAAGAACGCCATTGTCAGGTCAGGTCACAACTGAAGCGGTCAGATAAATTCCTTTCTGCTTTTTTGTCCTTGTTCCATATCCCCACCCATCATCAGGAACCCTGGCTAGTGAGGGGAAGTAGCAAGTGTGAGCAGGGAGGGTATGGGAGGAGATGACCACCTCCACCACTTCAGGCTTCCGATCCAGAGAGGAGATGCTTTGCATTTATTTGTACTTACTTTTTTAAAGACAAGGTCTAGCTCTGTTGCCCGGGCTGGAGTGCAGTGGCATGATCATAGCTCACTGTAGCGTCAAACTCCTGGACTCAAGTGATCCTCCTTGCCTCAGCTTCGGGTGCTCACCACCACACTCGGCTAATTTTTAAAGTTTTTTTGTGTAGAGACAGACTTCTGCTATGTTGCCCAGGCTGGTCTCAAACTCCTGGCCTCGAGTGATCCTCCCACCTCCGCCTCCCAAAGCTGGGATTAGAGGCGTGAGCCCCCACACCTAGCCAAATGCTTTAACTTTAAGTGAAATTGAACATTTTGATTATTACCTGGGCCAGACATATAACCACTGTTCCTGTGATTTATTGGGAGCTATGATGCCAAGACATCATGTCGGGGCGAAAAAAGAAAGCAGACCCTGGAACCAGGTGGTAAAGACAGTTAGTAAAAGACCAGAGTTACTTTATGGTTGCACCCTGCTGAGTGGTGCTGGTTCCCATCCCTCTCTTGCCATTCATTAATGTCCCCAGTTCACAGTGTATGTGGTAGATGCTCAGTAAATATTTGAGTGTCGAATGCTGGAAGCTTCAATGAATTGACCCACTTTCCCACCCATAGGACCTATGAGGAGAGAGTCTTTCTAGTACTGTATAATCCTTCCCAAAGGATTTAGCTGTGGTAAGCCTTCCTGTTACAAAACACACCAGGTATGATGATGGAAATCAGCTGAACTGGACTTGTAATCTTTTCTAAGGACATTTGCAGGCATTTTGTGTTCACCACAGGATAGATTTAGGTTTATGAGAACCCGAGGCTTATACAAACTGGGGCCCTTTCTAAGAAAAAGAGCATCCAATTATACAGACGAAATTAGGCATGAATGTGAATATTAATTTAAGAAAAGTCGCAACAAATTGAAAATTCTAAAAAGCTAACAAATACCACGTACCAAAAAAAATGACAATATTGGTATTGGTGAACTTGGACATATTGCTAGAATATGCTTTTTCTACATTTTTTTACTGTATTTTTTCCTACATTTTTTGGTTAATGTCCTTGTAGTAGTGGCTTATTATGAGTTCATGTTACCCTTGTTGATGTCTGTGTTTTGTGGTCAAAGTATCAAGATTGCAATTCTTTTTTCACTATATTCATATGAGTCAAACAAATTTTTTTTTTTTTTTTTTTTTAATCAGGGTCTGTCACCCAGGCTGGAGTGCAGTAGCATGATCAATGCTCCCCACTGCCTTGACCTCCTGAGCTCAGGCAATGCTTTTACCTCAGCCTCCTGAGTAGTTGGGATTACAAGTGCATGCCACCATGCCTGGCTTATTTAAAAAAATTTTTTTAACAGATGAGGGCTCTGTATGTTGCCCAGGCTGGTCTCAAACTCCTGGGCTCAAGCAATCTGCCTGCCTTCACTTCCCAGAGTGCTAAGGCTACTGATGAGAGCCCCCAAGCCTGGCCTCAAACAATTTATGTATGCTCTAATTCTTTCCCTTCCTCTTAGTGAAGTACTGCTTTGGCATTATTGGATTCTTATAATCATTTTCTCTTCTCTCGTCACTTTCGTTATTTATGTATTCTTAGCTATTGTAATTCTTTTTCTCAACTTTGTACTTTGGTTCATCAGATTTTTTAGCTTCTGTTGAAATAGAACAAGAGAGTTTGTTGTGTGTGTGTGTTTTTTTTTTTTTTTTTGACATTCTGAAACATCTTCCAGTCTTTCATCTTTCAGTTTTTGTCTGAGGCTTCCACTGGGATGCTTCCTTTTTGACACATTTGATTTGTATAATGAATAATTTGGACATAAAGGCATTCTCAAGAGCAGTTCAAATGCATCTGCAGAAATGTATTGAGTTACAGATTGCATAATCAAATAACTCTTTGCCACATAGACTGATCTATTGGTGAGTATGTGTAGGGATTTCATTACTCTGAAATATCTTTTTTTTTTCTTTCCATATTTGTGGCAATTTGGTGCACAGTTTCATCAGGAACCATGAGATTTCATCAGAACAGCAGGATTAGGTACCCTAAGGGCAATCTGTTCAGTTGGGAAAATAACCCCGTGGAAGACAATTCGTGGCAGTGGCATGTGTTCTCTTTGTGGAGAAGAGTGGACAAACATCCGACTTCCAAACCAAGTCTTGGGTTGAGTTAGTATAACCTTGTGGGAAAGCAGTTTGTCAGTATGTATAACAAGCCCTAGAAATATTTGTATCTTCCTCAAATATACACACATTTCTATACTTTGACCTAGTAATTTGATTTAGAAATATTCATCCTAAGAAAATGTTCCTGAAAATGAAAAAAAAAGTTGCATGCACAAGGGTGTTAACAATCTAGTCCTTAAAAATGTGTTGGAATAAGCTGCTCTAACAATAAGTGATTGGTTATCTAAATCAGGAAATTTCAACTTGATGGGTATTATTGATTTAAAAAAATTTTTTTAAGACGGGTCTCACTCTGTCGCCAAAGCTGAAGTACAGTGGCACCATCCCAGGTCACTGCAGCCTTGACCTCCTGGACATAAATGCCACCACTCCCCAGCTAATTTTTTAAAAAAATTTTTTTGTAGAGACGAAGTCTCACTATGTTGCCCGAACTGGCATTATTATTGAAGTTTATACAAAGTTTGTTATATGGCCCTATATGGTTCTTACATAATGTTAAGAAAAACAAAAACAAGATACAAAATTATATACACATTTTGATTTCAGCTAGACTATACTATGCTAGTCCTTATGCTCAGAAAAATCCCAGAATACACATTATTTTAAAATATACACTCTAGACCAGGCGCAGTGGCTCAGCCTATAATCCCAGCACTTTGGGAGGCCGAGGTGAGAGAATTGCCTGAGCACAGAGGTTCGAGACCAGCCTGGGAAACTTGGTGAGACCTCATCTTTACAACAAATCACAAAAACTAGCCAGGCGTGGTGGCGTGCATCTGTAGTTCCAGCTACTCGTAAGGCTGAGGTGAAAGGATTGCCTGAGCCCAGCAGGTTGAGGCTGCACTCCAGCCTGAGCGACAAGAGTAAGACTGCAACTACAAAAAAAAAGTACACTCTATAGTATATAAGTATACTATTATATATCATTAACATCTTCCCTTATCAAAAATATAGACCTATGACATCACTTTTAATAGTTGCATGGTATTTCATTGTATGCTTAAACAAAAACTACTGATCTCTACTACTATTCTAAGACACTCAGACAGCTTCCACTGTTTTCTTGTTTTAAGTATGCTGCAATGAAAAATCTTGCATGTTAATCTCTAGCCAGTTCATCAATTATTTCCTCAGGATAAATTCTTAGAAGTGGAGTTGCTGGGTCAAAGGCATTTTCAGGGTTTTTGAAACTTAATGCTAAATGACCTTCCAGAGAGACTATAAGTTTTCACTCCCACCAGCATTGTATAAGTGTATGGCCCTTCTCTGGTGCCTTTGCCAACACTGATTCATCAATGTGCTTTAAAATTGAGAAAATAAAATACTCTGCAATAGATTTGAGACTTACACAAGGTTTGTATTACACGAGCTTAGCTTGCTGTAATAACATTGATGGCAGCTAACATTTATTGTGCAGTTACCACATCCTAGACGATGTGTTACTTGAGTTAACTCTTGTACTTCTCTGGATAATTCTGAGACAGGTATCATTATCAATCCATTTCACATGTGAGGAAGTTGAGGCACAGAGGTGGGTCACAAGTTACTCAAGATAATGAGGGGATGAGCTGAAGTTTCAAGCCACACCGCAGCCTACATCAAGCTATACAGACTCTCTATTGTGGGTCCCTGCTAAGATGTTCTTAAGCACCCAAGGAGACCTTTCAGTTCGGGATTCGCCACAGCACCAGAAATTCCTCCAGTCCATGTCTTAGGATGAGTCTCAGCTTTGACAGAGGCCTCAAAGAGATCCACTTAGAAGACGCAAGAATCTACCTCCCAGGGAGAGGTAGACCATTTATGCAGGACCTGCCAAGAGGTATAAGCCTGGCCTGCCAGCGCCAGCCCACTGGTCACCCTGGGCTGAACAGTCATGAGAAACAGGTTACTTGAGAAGAGCTGAGTAGTATGATGTGTCTGCCATCCTTGGGTCAGGTGACTTCCTCTTCTTGGTTTGCCTGAGACTGCCCTGGTTTTAGAACTGTAAGCCTTGCATCCTGGGAAACTCCTCAGTCCTGGGCAAACTGGGACAGCTGAGCACCATATTCTTAGGGAAAGGGTCTGTCACTTCCTTCTCATCTCTGGACAAGTGCCAGGAGCTTTGAGGATTCCCTCTGGAGCCATAGGCCAGGGATAGAGCTAGCTCTCGTGCATCCGACACCCGGAGGACCCCGTGCCAGGTCACACTGCTGCGCTCTCCTTCCTCCCTCTTCTCCCTGTCCTTAGGTGATCAGAAACCCAGCGAGGGGGTATGGAGGCTGGGGGTGGAGCTGGGATATAGAAGAAATCAGCAACACAGACGCCAGCCTCCCCATGTCACTTCTAAGTCTGAATCAGGCCTTGACTTGTGGGAGGAAAGGGCCAAACTTGAAACTCTACAAGAGTTAGAGTTTAATGATTACACTGGCTTGGGCATTTTATTCACTGAAATGAGAGTTGAAAGGGTCCAGGAGCACTGTGGGACATCCCCAAGAATGGAGAAAAACAATCCCAGAGGGCAGTGGGAAGACTGAAGCTTCTTATGACTGAACACTGCTGGGTGCAGCCTGTGGATAGCGAGGCTGTGTGGCTCAGCCGCTGTAGGCCCGCCCCAGGTCCTGCCACCGCCTCTCAGCCAGGGATGGAGCCACAGCTATGCCATTTCTGCTGCCTGAGGGGCAGGGGTGGAGACTCAGAATCCAGGGTCCCCTCACTGCCTTCTCCCCATCAGCTTGTGGCAGGAGCCTTTCCCCACCCCGTGCGTCAACTCCTTAAATGTAGCATCCCAGCTCTCCAAACTGCCGAGTCCATCTTTCTCCTCCACCAAGCAGCTACAATAATAAATGATAGTTTGGGCTGGGCGTGGTGGCTCACGCCTGTAATCCAGCATTTTGGGAGGCCAAGGTTGGAGACCAGCCTGGGCAACACAGCGAGACCTCATCTTTATTTAAAAAAAACAAAAGATAACTTGTTAATATGTGTAAGACATTGTAATAGGTCCTTTATAGACTATGTCTTCTTTTGTCCTTGTAACTTACCTGTGAGATATTATTATTATCCTCATTTTTCAAAAGCTCTGAGATACTAAGGAGCTATTAAGTAGCAGAGATGACTTGAAACCAGCTCTGTCTCATTCTCATCCCGAAGTCCATGTCCAGTTCACGTTTCTGCATGGCTTCCTAGCTCTTGCCTGGCCTAACCTCCCAGGTCCCCACAGACACCTGGGAGGACATCTTCCCTCTGGGACCGCGGGCTAGCTGGGTTTCCAGTATTCCCACTTGAAACTTAGAATGTTTTTTTTTTTTCATGGAAACAATATGATAAGGGGTTGCTTCAATTCCGTGGTGGTTACTTATTGGTTAAGTCGCCCTTTGTGACCTGGCCTGGGGGTTTAACCACACTTGATCATGTGACTTCCTGGGAAGAGAACACATCCTGGATTCTAAATAGCAAACTCTAAACACACTGTTAGAACACAGCTTATTTGAGAGTTAAGGAATGTCTGCTTGTAAACTATTTTCATCTGTATGACAAGAAAAATAAACCGGGCTCTTTCATTATGCTATTTGGGTTGTTGGTTTAAAATAACAGAGAAGTGGGGCTGTCCCACGGTTTGTCCTTCTGCAAGGGCATTATCTGTTCAAATTATTGTCTCTTATAAGAGCTGGTGACGGTTTGATACTGAAGAAGTATATGGTTAGTGAGTGGATTAGGAGTCAGGTGATGTGGGTCTAGTCCTGCCCCTGCCGTTAACCAGTTGTCTGACCTTGGGTGAGTCTATTTACCTCTCTGGACATCTGCTTCTCAATCTGTAAACTAAAGGGGTGACTCGAGAGAATCTCCAAGTTCCCTCTCAGTTCTCAGATCCTATGAAATACAAACAGCTTCAGGTGCAGAATTACAAATGAGAGGTCTGCTCAGAAATCGTTTCTTTCTTTTACTTCCTTTTGTAATTAAAAAAAATCTCTCAGTAGTAGTGTTCTCCTGGAGCTGTGGCAGAAGGAAGAAAGAGAAAGTCAGGTTCTTTTGGGTTAAATGGAGCATTTAATGACAGTTAAGCAAAAAGATGTGTGATGGGCCTTTTTCTCACGTTGGATGTTTGGCTAATCGATCAGCAGATCCTGGCACCCAAGTGACAATCTGCATTGAAAAGGGCGGAACTTGGCTGTCCTACCCTGCCAGCTGTAAGGGCTTGAAAGGAAAGCTATGGGGGGAATGTCTTTCATTTCCCCCTGGAAGCTTAGCATTGCCAACTGTGTAATGTGGGCTCGCCTCTAAATGAAGCCTTTTTCCTTGGACGTCTTTCAGGCCGCAGTATTCTCCTTGGCACCTCCACCCCCTTGGAACAAAGCCTGATGTAAGGCCTGGGTGAGACTCAGACCAGCCTGGGAAACGATTCATTTCTTAATGGCGGAAAGGCCTCGATATGTCTCCAGGGACTTTTTTTTAAAGCTAGGATTTGATCTGTCTACTTGTCTGTTTCTGGCCCATCTCTTTCCACAGCGATGGCTTACAGCAAGGACACTTACAACAGCATGATGGGAAAACAAAACCAAAAGAAAGAAAAAGAGGTAGGGAACCAGGCCTAAGGAAAACAGGAGTGAAAAATCAAGACTGGGTAAAAGACGAGCACAAATGTACAGACTAGGAAGGCCAAATTATTGGTATAGCTGAAGTTCAAATTCAGCTAGCTAAACTCTTCCTGGTGTTGAAACAGAATGGGCTACACAGTTAGCTGCATAATCCTTAGTATTAGGGAGAAGGAAAGGGTTCCAGTTATTCAAAGGAATGTTCTCCTGTCCATTCATTTAATAATATCTGTTAAATACTCACCACGAGCCAGGCACCATGTGAGGCAATCCTAGATGAAAGGTCTGCACTTGGGCCCCAGGAACTCAGTGCCTAAAGGTGAAGGAACTATGTTTGTGCAGCCACTGTGAGTCAGACACTATGTATTTATTATGTACTTACTATATGTCAGACACTGTATTTAATTATGCACTTACTGTATGCCAGACAATACATTTAATTATGTACCTGCTATATGTCAGACATTAAGCATTTTCATTTAACCCTCATAAGCACTCATGTCCAGTAGACATTGTTATCTCCTTTTTCCAGATAAGAAAACAGATTCAGCTCGGTGGCTCAGCCTGTAATCCCAGCGCTTTGGGAGACTGAGGTGAGTGGATTGCCTGAGCCCGCGGGTTCGAGACCCGCCCGGGCAACTTGGTGAGACCTCATCTCTACAATAAATCAAAAAATTAGCCGGGCGTGGTTGTGCGCACCTGTAGTTCCAGCTACTTGGAAGGCTGAGGCGGAAGGATCTCCAGAGCCCAGCAGGTTGAGTCTGCGGTGGCCATGAGCGTGCCACTGCACTCCAGTCTGGGCGACACAGTGAGACTCCAACTCAAAAAAAAAAAAAGGAAAACTGAGTCTGTCTCCACAACTGTAAAGTACTGAATTTAGGATTCAAACCAAGGCCATTGTCTTTTTAATATGGTGCTAGACTGTTGGTAGTCTCTCTAACTTCCATGATTTAGCCTCACCTTTCCCTCCTAACAGAACTCCCACTTTGTTTAGTTATGAGCTCATAATGATGCCACTTCTAACTTCTGGGGGCAGGATGGGAAGATTGCTTAAGTCCATCGCAGTAATCCATCATGGTAATCCCCTGTGCTTGATTTAAGAATCTGAGCTTAAGCCAATCCATATGTGACATTCTCCTGGTGACTGAGGTCTCGGACACATAAGATTGAAAATCCAGGAAGAATTAGATATAAGAGAATGCTCATAGATTCCATGTTTTTTTTTTTACTCTCTTGCCGGAAACAAACTAGTAGGTATGTTGCTGCTGGTAGCCTTTTTGTGACTCTGGGGGAAGCTGCCTTTTCTGTTACCAACTGTTCTGATACCAACTGGTGTACTGCAATACAATTCTCCAGATGCAAATACAAACCAAAAATTTTACCCGGAGTTAGTGCAGACCTCACCCATTAAAGGGCATAGTCCCCTACGAGACTGTCCTATTTTAGATGCCAGCTGCAAGTGGGGTCTCAGGTCAGCCACATTTCTGACCAGCTGGCTACAAATCTGGAGATTCCCATAACCCTCCTCAGGTTCGATAATTCGCTGGAATGACTCACAGAACTCAGGAAAGCATATACTTATGGTTACAGTTTTATTATAATGGGCGTCAATCAGGAACTTAGGGCAAGGTCTAAGAGGATCCCGAATACAGAGCTTCTTGGCCCTCTCTCCATGGCATTAGGGAACATCACTCTTCTAGCACATCAACATGTTCATTAACTAGGAAACTTCACTGAGATTCAACGTCCAGATTTTTTATTAGAGTTTCATTCCATAGGCATGACTGGCCGAACATGGGCCATGTGATAGAACTCAATCTCCAGCTCCCCCTCTCCTTCCCGGAGGCAGAGCTGGCTCAAAACCCAACCCTCTAATCACATGGTTGGTCTTTCTGGTGGCCAGCCCCAGTCCTGAACCATATCAGCATAAACATAAGTGTAATCCACAGGTCTCATGAATAACAAAGACACTCCTATCACTCAGAAGATTCCAAAGGTTTTAGAAGCTCTGTGCCAGGAACCTGGGACAGGACCAAAAAAATTCTTCATTATACAATATTGTCCTTCAAACAGACCCAAAGATAATGGAGAAAATATTGCTAGAACAGGAGAGAAACAAAGCTAGAGCCCTGACCAACCTGTACCTGGAGCCCACGCTACTTTTAACTGTCTGAACTATGAGATAGTACCTTTCCTCATTATTTAAGCCAGTTTGAGTTGGTTTTCTATCACTTGCAGTTAATTGATCTTACATTTAGTTTTACACTTTGAGCTGTATAAGAAGCAGGAAACCCCCAGTTAAAAATAACTTAAGCAATAAAAATTTCTATTAGTCCGCAAAATGAAAAGTCTGGAGGTAAAAGAGTTCTAGAGTTTACACTTTTTAAACTCAGGGCTGGGGCAAGTGAAGCACTTGCCTTGGGTATAACATTTTAAAGGGTGCAAAAACATTCAGTAAACAAAGTAAATAATATCGAATGTAATATTTTTAAATGAAAATTCACAGTGAACGAAATATCAAAATTTTAGATCAAGACAGAATCAATATTAATAGATTTTTCTTTTTGTGTTGGGTTTCAATATTGCTCTTCACGGCACTGTTACTAACCCTGTCTTTATTAAGAATTTTGATATTTTGTTCACTGTGGATTTTTTGCATTCATCTTTATTTTTAAAAACATTAATTGTCTTGATGACGGGGATGTTGACACCCTCTTAAATGTTGTGCTCCAGGAGACAACCTCCCTCCCCTTATCCGAGTCCTCTCTGTTTCACCTTCCCACTTGCAGAATGTGGACTTGAGACCTCAGCTGTTTCCCTTCATGGTTGTAGGGTGACTGCCACAATTCCAGGAACTACAACGTCAAGCAGAAGGAAAAGAATGTTTTGTTCTGTGCATCTCTTTCATCAACAAAGCTCCCAGAAGCTCCCAGCAGACTTTCCTTATGGGCCAGAATTGTACCACTTACCCGTGCTAAACCCATCATTGACTAGGGTGATGGAACACCCGTACTTGGCTTGGAGCAATCGTGGTCAGAGCCTGGGGAGGATGTTGCTTAACCTGAGCACACAGCCTTGAAGAGGTTGGACACGCAAACAAGCTCAAGATTTTACCCAAAGAATACATATGATATAAAGTTCAACAACAAGCTGCCTGAGTCTATGGTGTTAGGACTGTTGTCACCTTTGGGGAGGTAGATGACAGTAGTGATTGCAAGGGTACAAGGGCAGCTTCTGAGATACAGGGAATGTTCTATTTCTTTTTCTTTTTTTTTTTTTGAGCTGAAGTCTCATTCTGTCACCCAGACTGGAGTTCAGTGGCCGCTCCCGGCCACTACAGCCTCAACCTGCTGGGCTCTGGCGATCCTTCCGCCTCAGCCTTCCAAGTAGCTGGAACTACAGGCGCGTGCTACCACACCCGGCTAATTTTTGATTTATTGTAGAGATGAGGGCTCGCCAAGTTGCCCAGGCGAGTCTCGAACCCATGGGCTCAGGTGATCCACTCACCTCAGCCTCCCAAAGTGCGGGATTACAGGCTGAGCCACGGAGCCGGGCAGAATGTTCTATTTCCTAACATGGGTTAAGAAACCTAGGCTGTGGTTACATGGGTGTGTTTGCCATCAGACTGTATGCATATGATTTGTGTACTTTTTTTTTTGAGTTGGAGCCTCACTCTGATGCTCATGCTGGAGAGAAGTGGCACATACACGGCTGCTGCAGCCTCTACCCGCTGCGCTCAGGTGATCCTTCTGTCTCAGCCTTCCAAGTAGCTGGAATCACAGGCATGCACCACCAAGCCTGGCAAATTTTTAAAAAATTTATCATAGCCACAAGGTCTCACCAAGTTGCCCAAGCTGGTCTCGAACCCCTGGGCTCAGGCAATCCCCTTGTCTCAACCTCCCAAAGTGTTGGAATTATAGGCATGAGCCACTGTGCCTGGTCTGATTTGTGCACTTTTCTGTAGGTGTGCTTGTTACTCAAAGTGTGATCCATGCTCCAGCAGCATCAATGTCACCTAGGAGCTTGTCAGAAATGTAGCATCTCATGTCCCGTCACCTACTGAATCTGAAACTGCACTTTAACAACATTGCCAAGTGATATACTCACACATTAACATTTGAGAAACATGATATTATGCTTCATTTTTTTTTTGAGTTGGGGTCTCATTCTGGGCTTAGGTGCTCCTTTTGCTTCAGCCTCTTGAGTAGCTGGATCTACAGGTACATGCCACCACGCCTGACTAACTTTTACATTTTTTTGTAAAGACAAGGTCTTTCTGTGTTGTCCAGGCTGGTCTCAAACGCCTGGGCTCAAGCAATCCTTCTGCCTCGGCCTCCCAGAGGGCTGGGATTATAGGCGTGAGCCACCACTCCCAGCCTATACTTCAATTTTAAAAAGTGCTTTTATAGAAAATATCAGGGCTTTGTCAGCAATGAAGAAGGTGGAGGGAGCCTGGGTTTGGGCAGAAAAGGAACATTGCTGGCTCTTGAGCTAAATCATAAGCTTGTTGCCTCTATGGACCATGGCTGGCTTCTTTTCCATTCCCCACAGGATTTATGGAGCAGGCACTTACCAATCCTCATTCAGTAGGCAACATTTTCTACCACTCTCTTCCTCACTTCACCTAGTCTCTTTGAAACAGGGGCTCAGGCAGCACCTGGGGTTCAAGACACACTGGATGCCTACCTGGTCACATGGCGAGGACAGTCACATGGACCAGGAGTGAAATGGCAATTTCTCTGGAATGGGAGCCTCATGCCTTTGTAAGTAGCCAAGAATTGTTCAGAGACCCTGGGGAAGTGGTGAAAAAATCTTACCCCTATTGAGAAACAGTGAATGCCAAAGGCCTCACTTAACCTATTCCATTGCCTGTGAGCAGGCGCTCGCCCATCTCAGCTGGAGCCACCAGACAGAAAACAGAGCCCCCGTCCCCCAGTCAAAGAACTGGGCCCGGACCGGTGAGGCTGGAGGGAGTTCATGGAGGTGAGGTGTGTGGAGATACATGTGGCTCAATCTTTCGCCCAAACAAATGGGGGGAAACAACTTAAAACAGACATTAGTCTAATGGTGATTCCACCCTAACACTGGTAAGAAATATTGGTCCTTCAAGAATTCTTGGTATATGTTTTGCCAGAAGGAACATAAACTGGGATTCTAAAGTCCAGGAGCAGACATTCTACAAATGATCTGCTTCATTTATGCTGCTCTGATTTAAGATAAAAAATGCTGTTCCTGATTCCTGCCTAAAATTTTTAAAAAATTTAATCAAAACAATGTAAACATTTTTATTTGTTTTAGACAGGGTCTCTCTTTACCTCTCAGGCTGGAGTACAGTGCTGCGATCATGGCTCATGGCAGCCTTGAACTCCTGGACTCAAGTAGTCCTGCCTCAGCCTCCTGAGCAGCTGGGACTACGGGCACATGCCACCACATCCAGCTAATTTAAACTTTTTTTTTTTTTGGTAGAAATTGGGTGTCACTGTGTTGCCCAGGCTGGTCTCGAACTCCTGGGCTCAGTGATCATCCTGCCTCAGCTTCCCAAAGTACTGGGATCACAGGCATGAGCCAGCACGCCCAGCCCCTGCCTATAGTTTGAGCTCTCTCAGACCCCCTCATCTGAGCCCCCACCTGTTGCTGCTGAAGAGTCCCTTGAGACAGCAGAAGGAAAGAGCTCAGAGGGGCAGACCCACAGGTGAGATCACGGAAAGAAGCTTCTAATACGTATCTGGCACATCCTCCTTTTAAAGTCTCAGGTCACCAGGCAATGAGGGCACTGAGAGAGGTTCAAGAGAGCTGTGGCCTTGTGACCAGACCAAAGGTTTATCCACCACCTGGCGGGTCACAAAAAACTCCCGAACAACCTGCACCTACATCAGGGAGATGATGGAGCAGCCACCCATAACTCTGGACAGGGAGGCTTCCTGGGGACGCAACCTGTGCGGGCACACAGGGCACCCCTCTCAGAAGAGCCCTGTCTCTGTCTCAGACTTTATTAATGCTTTTACACAAGGGTCCTGGGCTCCATTAGTGATGTAGCTGGTCCTGAATGCCAGAATGGCCAGCAAGGGGAGATGCCTTGGGGCCCCTCCCCACGCCGAGACCCGTGATGTCACATGGGTGTGACATCATGAGGAATCGGATCCAAATTGTTCTGGGTCTTCCTGTCCCCAGAACAGCCTTTTTCTCCGGCTCACTGGCTTCATACCTTCTTCAATCCTTTCTCCTCTACTTTTATGTATTCGTTTCCTATTGCTGCTATAACAAACTACCACAAACTTGGTGGCTTAAACAATGCCAAATTTTTTTTTTTTTGAGTCAGAGTCTCACTGTGTTGCCCAGGCTGGAGTGCAATGGCACGACCACGGTTATCACAACCTCCATCTGCTGGGCTTAGGCGATCCTTCCGCCTCGGCCTTCCAAGTAGCTGGAACTACAGGCACCACCATGCCTGGCTAATTTTTTTATTTATTGTTGAGACAAGGTCTCACCAAGTTGCCCAGGCTGGTCTCGAACACCTGGGCTCAGGCATTCCTCTCGCCTTGGTCTCCCAAAATGCTGGGATTACTGGAGTGAGATACCACGCCCAGCTAATAATACAAATTTATCACCTGACAGTTCTGTAAGTTAGGAGTTCCACATGGATCTTGCTGGGCTAAAATCAAAGTATCTCCTAGAGACTCTGAATAGAGACTCCATCATCCATGGCTGACGGCTGAGTATTGCCCTGCCCTCTTCTGTCCCCCATTCCACTTTCGAGGACCCTGGCGATTCTATTAAGCCCAGCTCCATGGTCTCCTTGTTTTAAGCTCTGCCAATTAGCAACTTGAATCCCGTCTTCAACCTTAATTCCTCCTTGCTATGCAAACTAACATACTCACCGGTTCTGGGCATTAGGGTGGGATCATCTTTGCTGAGAGGGTCATTTCCTGCTTCCAACACCCTATTTTTTCCTTCTTTCTCCAATCTGGGGGTCGCATCCTGTCTTGTTCCTCAGCATTTACTTTTTAGGTCTTTCAAATTAATCATAAAGAGAAACGGATGGAAAAAGGAGAAAGGTGAAGGGAGAGGGAAAATGTTCATCGCCTCTCAATTTATGTTTTTACACTTCAAAACCCCTTCACCACCTCCACCCCTGTTTAGAACTACTATGCCTTACATCCTTGAAGGTCAACACAAATTTTAAAGTTCGAATACAAAAGTGTTAGGAAGCATACCCTGAGCAAATACAACTGAGGCCCTAGAAAGAGGCCTGCCGACTAGCAGCCTCAATCCCATCTTCAACCTCAATTCCTTAATTGGGAAGAACACTGGAAGAGAGATCCTCAAATAATTGCATTTCCTGCTTCTACTTTGCACGTGGAATCTATGCCCCGGACCTGACTAATTGCCCAGGACTCTTACATTTTTCCAGAAAGTCTTCATTCCCTTCCTCCCTCCAAGGTCAGATCCTCCCTTCCTTTAGGGAGTGTGAGGAGCTCCTCCAAGTGCAAAATTTCCCCTGTGTATTCCTCACACCCATTCCTTCCCTCGCTGGGATTTGAGTATTGCCCACAAAAACCCTAGGGTAGGGTCAGGCACAGTGGCTCATGCCTGTAATCCCAGCATTTTGGGAGGCCAAGGTGGGAGGATCACTTGAAGCCAGGAGTCTGAGACCAGCCTGGACAACATAATGAGACCTTGTCTCTACCAAAAAAAAAAAAAATTTTAATTAGCCGGGTATGATGATACGTGCTTGGAGTCCCAGTGGTTTCAGGGGCTGAGGCGGGAGGATTGCTTGCGCCAGGCATTTGAGGTTACAGTGAGCTATGATGGTGCCACCGTACTCCAGCCTCGTGACAGAGTGAGACCCTGTCTCGAAAAAAAACAAAACAAAAACAAAAACAACTCGTGGGCAGATTGCTGCTGAGAGAGCATCCTGGCGTGGCAAGTACAGCCAGCTGGTCTCGTACCCACATCTTTTCAGTAAATTTCTCTCAAGCATATGTACACACACAAATACGCCTTCTGTTGAAAGTGATGAAATCCTCTTTCACCACAGAGGCTGGAGAATATGAGAGCAACTATGAAACCGAAGCATCGCTCTGGGGTCTGGGTAGGGTTTTTCATGGAGTGACCCTGTAGTGGCGATTGCTGGGCAGCGTGGAACTCGAAGACGCAGCGCCCTGGAGCGGCCCCTGGAAGTTCAATTCCAAGGTGGACATCTGGTGGAACGGGCTCATTCCCAGTGTGGGCTCCTAGGAGAGACCTCCCCGTCCACCCTGGCTAAGAGGTTCCACAGTCAGCCCCTGTCTTACTTTCTTCATGGCAAATCATTCTAGAGACCACCTTATTGATCTGTTTTCGTGTTGCCCATCTTCCCGCAGGAATGTCAGCTCCACGCTCCATTTTGCTTCTGGTTATAACCCCAGCACCTGGGACTCAGCATGCCTGTGTGGGTAAAGTGTGTCTTTGCTCTGAACCCATCGGTCTCTGGGCCTGTGGGTTGGGCCACCCTACCCCTCAGCCTCCAGGGTGGCCACTTGACCCAAGCTCAGGCCAGTCCACGTCTCCCTCTGGGGAGTCTGACCTCAGACACAGGGACAGGCTTTGCCAGCCAGAGATCACCCTGGGGGAGACCTAGGGCAAGCCAAGTCTAGGGGAGCAGAAACCACAGGGGAAAGCTGGTTCCTGCCAGGGCTGGGGCAGCAGTGAGCGGAAGCCAAGGTTCCGCCCACCCTCTATGGGGCAGTCCGGTGGGAGACAAGCCACTTGCAACTCAGTGTGGTGGGTGCTCTCACAGGTCTGCTCTGAGCAGCTGGGCACCCAGAGGAGAAAACTGCTCTTTCTTTCTGGGGCAGCCCTGGAAGGCTTCCAGAAGAGGGGGGATCTTGAGTTGAAACTTAAAGAATGAGTGGGAGCTTGTCAGGGGTCAGGGGGTTCATGCAAAGCGAGCTGTGTTCAAGTTCCATCACTGCCACCTTGCAAGTTGCTCTCCCTAGGAAAGCCCAGTTTATTTCTCTATGAAAGGGCCATAAAAGTCTCTATGCTTTAGGCTTGTAGGGGTCACAGCAACCGGAGCATAAGCGCCTGGTTCCTGGCACTCCGTGGCAGGCGCTCTCATTCCAGGTGTCAGGGTGGCACACGCTTCCTATCAGCATTCTGCCTCCCACCCCCTCCCTATTGCCTTGTCTGGGTTCTAACCCTCCTCCCGGTGGGGCTTGCACCGCAGCTGTCGCCTGTGCCAACGTCACAGTTAAGTCTCATGTGTCTCAGCCGGGACCCTGCCTGGACACCCACCCAGCGTGACCCCTGACCAGCAACGCAGGCAGCTCCCTGCTCACTTCTTGCCTTTGACACCAGGATCTTAGCAGTCCCCTGGGGCTTGCAGTGACCCAGCACAGCTGCTGGCGTGGCTTGCTAGCTCAGCCTGCCTGTGGCTGCCCCATCCCTTGCAGGTCCAGATCCAAGCCCCCGACTAGGCTGGGTCTGAGGACCAGGATGGTGACGGATTGGAGAAGTGAGCATTCGAGGGGCATCCAGTGCTGACATCTCCAATGGCCAGTTTCTGTTGCTTTGGGGAAGTCACCTATGCGTTGTCCTGCCCCCCTAACCCCCCGCCCCGCCTTCCTGCTTTTCTCTATTTCTCTCAGAGCCATGGAGGGAGGATTCATGAGCTCATGTCCCAGAAATGCTTTGAAGATGAGAAACACTGAGCATTTTCCCAACAGCCCTCAATTTACTTTTTCAGCATTCTCTCTGGGTTGTCAAGCCTTTGTAGTTATTTTTATAAATAGCAATCGCTGGCTGCTTCCATTTTTACCCAGGAAAACTCCACCTCCAGCTGGAACTGGCTGCCATCCTACAGCAGACCAGCCACGGGCTAGGTTTGCCCCCATTTCTCTTGACCAAGCCCTTCTTGGCACACCCTTGCCATTCCTGAGACCCCACCCTCGCTGTCTCTGTGTCTTCTAATGTCCCCTGTCTCCCTGTCACCGAGTCACTGATCTGTCCCAATTACCCCTCTTTCTACACACAGCCCCCATTCTCCAATACGGCACACAAGACCTCTGTGATTCAGCCACCTGTCACCTGGCTCAGCCACATCCCTTACCTGGGCTCAGTCATACTGAGTGACTTGCTGTTCTCCAAGGTGCCAGGCTAGGTCATGCCTCCAGGCCAGGAGGGAAGCCTGTCCCTGGAACGTGGAGGCTGAGTTGGTGGAGGGTCTGCCCCAGTGAAGGAGGGAGAGCAGGTGCCTTGACTGAGGCAGTTTTTGAATAAAATATTTAAATCATATTAAAGTACATGGGAAGCAATTAAAGGAATACAATCCAATGAAATGTCCCCTTTTTAGTTGTGGAACTCATTTTCCCCTCCAACTCTCCTCACCAGAGAAAAACCATCATGTTAAATTTGGTGTCTGATGTTTCTAGGAAAATCCTTGTGCTTTGCTTACACATGTATATTTCTAAAGGATATATGGCATTGTTGTGTGTGTTTCCGATTATATAAATGCTAACTTACGGTATGTATCCTTATGAGATTTACCCACTGCTCAATAAGCAAACCCTTGTTTTCATGCTGGTACCAGTAATAATCTTTTTGTTATAGTCTTACAAAAGCCATGCAGTCAGCGATGCACCAAGGAGGGGGTTGGTGGAAGCAGTCTAGGCAAGAAGGAGCCATGGCATTGCTTAGGATTGCTGGTGCATACCAGTCATAAAAAGCAGACTGACTTTTAGTGGTGGCCTAGTCGGCTCGGGCTGCTATAACAAAGTACTATAGACCGAGGGCTTAAGCAACAGACATTTATTTTTTCAGTCTAGAGCCTGTGAAGTCCAAGATCAAGGTGCCAGCAGATTAGGTTCCTGGTGAGGGCTCTCTTCCTGGCTTGCAGACAGCAACATTCTTGCTGTGTGTTTACATGGCAGAGAGAGATCATTTCTCTCATGTCTCTTCTTATAAGGACACTAATCCTATCAGATCAGGGGTTTACTCTTATGACTTCATTTAACCTTAGTTACCTTCGCAAAGGTCCTGTCTCCGAATATAGTCCCTCTGGGGATTGGAGCTTCAACATATGAAATCTGGGGGGACACGATTTGGTCCACAGAAAGTGATGTTGTTGTTTTTCAAACAATCTATGGACAACATAGTCCCCCACCCCCAACCCACTCCTGCTTGTCTCCTACAGCAGAGCAGACCACTGCCTCCACCCCTACCCCTCGGCCTGTCACTGCTGCCCACTTGCTTCTCTTTGAACAAATTGTGGAAAAGGGACCCTTGCAGAGAAAACGTTTTGAGAACCTGCCACACCCCGGCTCTGCCCTATCCCACCCCACCCCTTCGGATTTGCCCTCACCTAGGCCCTTACGCACAGGTTCTCTGCTCCTAGAGTGCCTTCCAGCTCCCCCTCCCTCTCAGGACCTGGCGACCGCCTGTGTGTCGTTCAAAGTCCTGCTCTAGCTTCACCTCTGTGCAAAATCTTTTTGGTGTGTCTCCAGTGGAACAGACCTCCATCCCATCCAGCCCTGGTTCTAGCAGCCCCCAGCTGTGTGGCCTGGACTCTGTTTCCAGGAGGCAGCGCTGGAGAGAGTACAGGACTTAGAGCCAGCAAGCCTTGTTCCCAAATCCAGCCCAATTGCTCATTAGCTAATTACTTCTCTGATCCTCAGAGTGCTCATCTGTAAAATGGAGGAAATAATATCAATCTCATAATTAGTGGGAGAATTTAATTACATAAGATATAATATTGTTCAGTTCCAAAACTGGGAAGTGGGGTGAGAAAAGGGCATAATAAAACACCGGACGCTCGACTTGTAATTAATTTGGGCCCCGGTAACATGAAATTTGATCGGACATAGATATGAATCAGCTGAACAATTTCCTTAGCAGAGCAAAAGTAAAATTTGCAGGAGCCTCAAGAAACCAGAGGAAGAACAAACTTCTTCTAGGATTTAGGCCACACCCACAGCATAGACAAACTTTTATGACTATTAACCAATCATTTATTTATTGATGTAATTTAAAAGTAAGACAACTGTCTCTTTAAAAAATTTTCATCATCCAGGTGTCTTGCCATCATCATCACCGTCATCACAAACGAACATTTGATATGTGGCCACTGTCTGAAGGATGCTGCTACTTTTCTCCCCAGCCTGACTGCATGAAGCTTGATCTCTTTACTAGAAAAATAGCATCTTTTCAATTACTTATTTATTTATGAAGATGTGGGGTACAATTCAGGGTCAGGTATACAAAGGTTGATTATGCAGGTTGCCTTGTTGTTGAGGTACGCCCCTCCCTCCCCTAGCAGTTTCCCTCAACGGCCCACCCCCTCCCTGGACTGTTTTCTACTACTGCCAATTCCTTTCTGGTAGTATGATAATTGTCCAAGGTCCGCTTATGAGTGAGAACGTGTGGTCCTCTGTTCTTTGTTTCTGTGAGAGATCACTGAGTATGACCGACTCCAAATCCATCCAAGTGGCTGCGAGGTCCATATGTTCGTCCTTTTTTATGGCTGCATAATATTCCATTGTGAATGTGTACCACTTTTTTAATCCAGTCCAGTTTCAATGGGCAACATGGTTGGTTCCATGTTTTGCTATTGTGAATAGAGCTGCAACAAACATATGTGTGCAGGTATCTTTTTTTTAGAAGAAAAACAGCATCTTAACTTTGCATCATCTTTTCACATATTATTTGCTTAACCCTCACAGCAGATCCGTGAGGAAGTTTCTTTGTCAGCTTCCTTTTCAAACTTCATGTGTAAAACAGTAAGGGTCTACTTGTTGGAAAGGCCTTGGGTTGGCGCTGAGGCAGCACCAGGCTGGACCACAGGCTCTGAACTCAGGTGACGCTGCTGCTTGGGTTACTGTCTGCTCCAGGGTCCTCTGCTCCTTCTGTGCCACTGGGTGCCCAGGGCTTTTTCTTCTCTTGGCAACGGCATGAGCACAGGAACCTAAGCAGAAACGCCCAGGGCACCGGAGGCCTTGGCTGGGAACTCGGTCTCTGTCACTTCCACCCACATTCTACTGGACAAAACAAGTCTGTGACTGTATTCGTCTGCCAGGGCTGCCGTGACAAAGTACCACAGACTGCCTTAACCAACAGAAATGTATTTGCTCACAGTTCTAGAGACCAGAATTCCAAGATCAAGGTGCCAGCAGGGCTGGTATTTCCTAAGGTCTCTCCTTGGCTTGTAGATGGGCTCCTTCTCCTGTGTCCTCTCATGGTCTTTCCTCTGTGCATGCACGTCCCTGGTGTCTCTTTGGGTGTCCAAATTTCCTCCTCTCATGAGAACACCAGTCACACGGGATCAGAGCTGTCCTAATGGCCTCATCTTAACTTGATCACCTCTTGAAAAGCCTTACATCCAAAAGCACTCCCATTTTGAGATACTGGGGGTTAGGGCTTCAACATATGAATCAGAGAGGACACAAGTCAGTCCATAACAGTGACCAAGCCCAACATCAATGTGGGGTGCAATACACCCTGCTGCTCTCAAGCACTGCAAAATCACGTGGCCGTGGCTGGAGGGAGTAAAGAACTAAGAATAACAATCCAATCTATCAGATAGAGAAGTTGAGGCCCTAAGACAAGCCACTTGCCTACCCTCACGTATCTGGGAAGCCACATCGAGGGGCTCCTTGATGCCAAGGGCTCAGACACTAAGTCCAGGTCTGTGTGTGTCCCCAGAGCACAGTGCTCCTACTCTCAATTCGAAAGCTCCGGACCTATCTCTATCCTCAGGGCCAGATTTATACCAAACTTCTGTCGCAAGGGCTGCCAGCCCAAAGCCTCTGGGCAGAATGACCCCATCAGACCTCCGGTGGCAGCTGCCAGTGTGTGCCAGGATAGCGGGGCATTTGCGTGCCGGCGTATCCAGCCATGCATTGTTCCTTCTCCACTCAGGAACCTCATCTTAGGGAGTCTGTCCTGGTGACTTTGGGAAAGCCCTGGACTCCTTTGTCCCATGGGAGTCATTAGGCAACTGTCCCGAGCCCTCAGTTTGCTGGTTCGCCAGTGCCTTTTCAAGCTTTTTCAGGTGTCCCAGGTCTGCTACCTTCAGTGCGGCGTGAGGTAGAGCGATTCAGACCTGGCCTTCTCAGGAAATGACAAAGGTAGTTTTTAGTTAGTGAAGGAATCCAGCCTCAGGAAAAAACAAAAACAAATAACCCGATCCGTATTCTATCCAAATCTGAAGTCCCTGGGGACGAGAATACTGCAGCCCTTGTTCAGGACCCTCTGCTTCCCCAGGACACATGTGTTTCTGCCTGGAAGAGTCACCTGCTTTCCGAAGCTGTGGCTCCACTCCACGTTTTCTGGGCTGCCTGTGTGCCAGGTGCTTTATGAATATCGCTCCACCGAAAGTCCCAGCACCCACCGAGACGGCGTCATCATCCTCATTTTACAGACGAGAAAACAGAGATTAAGCAACTTACTGAACAGTTTTAACTCCATGGGGCACAAGCATGAAATGATTCTCTTTTCTCTCCTTTTCACAATCCCATGGCTTGCTGGTTGTTTTCGGGTATTAAGGGGGGAAAAAGCCCTCCAGTCCACTCTCGTTCTTTTCCAAAGCCTCGAATCCTGCGTGTGATATAATGTCCACTGCCTGCCCGTCTCCAGACCATCTGCCTCAAGCTGGAAGCCTGGGGGTGGGTGGGGTCCTAGCTCTTCAGCCCCCTCCTCCCTCTCTTGGTCCCTTTCCCTTGGTCCCATGGTCCCTTGGGGACTTGGAGAACAGGTGGGGTGAGGGGTGGGTGAGACTCTTGGTTGCAATCGGTGGACATCTGATTGCAACCTCTTCTGTGGGTTTTGTAGGCTCGCTACTGCTGTTCTCAGGAGGGCAGGAGTCCAAGTGCCATCTCCCAAGGAGAATGGCTTTGGGCCCTTCCCTCCACCTCTACCAGGCTCCCTCTGACAGCTGGAGCCCCTCTGCCCGGGGCTGGCTCTCCCAGGAGGAAACGCCAGGAGGACGGCCCGGGAAACTTGTGGGTACTGCCTGGGCACCGGGGCTGCGGACTGCAGACTCTGTCCCGCCCAGTGGCCTCTCTCCCACCCAGGAATATGCCTCTTATAGGCACCCACGGTTTGAAAGGGCCATTCTCTGGCAGTGGCTCCCTTGACTGAAGAGAGGAGAGCCCAAATACTCCCCAATATGGAGCTCCCTCAACTGGAATGAGTTTCCCCCAGGAATCTCGACATAGTCTCAGGCGGTGGCAAGACTATGGTGTGGGGTTGTATATGTGGTTTTTTTTGTTTTTGTTTTATTTTTTGAGACAGGGTCTCCCTCTGTTGCCCATGCTGGAGTATAGTGGCATAGTCATAGCTCACGGCAACCTCAAAATCTTGGACTTAAGTGATCCTCTCACCTCAGCCTCCCAAGTAGCTGGTATTGCAGGTGTGCACCACCACACCTGGCTAATTTGAGAGCATTTTTTCTTGGAGAGACAGGGTCTCACTGTGTTGCTCAGGCTGATCTTGAACTCCTGGCCTCAATCAATTCTCCTGCCTCGGCCTCCCCAAGCCCTGGGATTACAGGTGTGAGCCGCCATGCCCAGCCATAATATACTTGGTATGTAAGAAAATGTCTTCATTTTTCGGCAATACATGCTGAAATCATTTAGCAACATTATGATGCCTGGGATTTTTTTTTTTCCTTCAAAAATAAAAATAGATGAAACAAGTGTAGCAGAACGGTAATCATTGTTCAATCTAAGTGATGAGTGTTTATTGTACTATTTGTATGAGTCAGGATCTCACCAGGAGACAGAAACCATTAAAATATTTTAAGCAAGGCTGGGCTCGGTGGCTCAGCCTGTAATCCCAGCACTTTGGGAGGCCGAGGCGAGTGGATTGCCTGAGCCCGAGGGTTCGAGACCAGCCCCGGCAACTTGTCGAGCCCTCATCTCTACAATAAATGAAAAAATTAGCTGGGCATGATAGCAGGCACCTGTCGTTCTGGCTACTTGGAAGGCTGAGGCGGAAGGATCACCAGAGCCCAGCAGGTTGGCATAGGTTGACACTGTAGTGGCCGTGAGTTTGCCACGGCATTCCAGCTTGAACAGCAAAGTGAGACCCCAACTCAAAAAAAATATTAAAGCAAAAGGACACAGCAGCTGGGAGACTGAGGGGCCAAACAGAGAAGCCTAAGATTAATGTCAGACACACCAACCTTGGGCTGCTGGGGCGAGGCAGGAAGGTGCGGTCACTGGAGCTCAGGGACCAGGGCCCCCTGGCAAAGTAGAAACGACAGCAGCCTTCTGGGACAGGTGCAGGAGCTGTGGAAAAACCACAGGGAGGAAAACACCCTGGCTTCTCCCTCCTCCCACCTCCCAGTCTCCTGCCAGGGCTCTCCCTTGGCGCCCAGTCTGCAACCAAAATGAAGCCATCGGGATCAGCTCACGTAACAGAGTGGAGCACTGGGGGTTAGAGTGGGGCAGGTGAAGTGGACGTGAAGGTGGACAGGTCCACGGCCTAGAAACCACTTTCTCGCCGGGGTCGGTAGCTCAACCTGTAATCCGGCGCCTTTGGGAGGCTGAGGTGAGTGGATTGCCTGAGCCTGTGGGTTCGAGACCGCCTGGGCAGCGAGACCTCATCTCTACAATAAATCAAAAAATCACCCGGGCGTGGTAGCGCATGCCTGTAATTCCGGCTACTCGGAAGGCTGAGGCGGAAAGATTGCTGGAGCCCAGCAGGTCGAGGCTGTGGTGGCCGGGAGCGGCCACTGCACTCCAGTCTGGGTGACAGAGTGAGACTCCAACTCAAAAAAAAAAAAAAAAAAAGAAAGAAACCACTTTCTCCATCTGCGCAGATGTTTTTAGATGGTTTAATCTCTGCCCTGAAGCATATTTTGCATGTTAGCATCTCATCCCATTGAGTCTTGCCCTGGAGACCCCTTGCCACCTTCCAGAGAGCTCTGGATAGCCTAGCTCTTGGGGCTGAAGAGTCATTACTTCCATTTTCCAGCAGCTGCTGGTAGCTCATTTGACACCTTTTCGGCAAATCAACCACAAAACACAAAACAACCATGTTTCTGTGTCAGCACAGCCTGCTGACAAGAACCCAGAAAGAATCAACTGCTGTCACTGCAGAACCGTCAGCTGTGAGAAACCATGGAGATCTGGCCTCATTCTCTGCAGTGGTCCTGCTGGTGACCTACCCCAAATCAATTTCCCCACCTTCCTGCCACCAGAACCTGGATTTTGTTCAGGCTGGCAATGGGCCCAGCTAAAAAAAATGTGCTCCCCCAGTGCTCTCGGAGTTACTGAGGACCATGTGATTATCACGTTCCGGCCAATGAGATATAGTTGGAAGTCCTGGGGGAGGGTGATTCTTCCAGAATGAAAAAGCAAGCCTCTCTGCTCTCCTCCTCTTCCCATACGAAACACATACACGATGCCTGGTGATGCAGCAGCCGTCTTGAGACCATGAGGACTAAAGTTAGATGCTGGCGCAAGAAGGAGCCTGGGACAATGCTGACATCTTGGAGCAACTTCACCAACCTTGGACTGCCTACCCCTAGACCTCCGGTAGGTGATGAACATAAATCCCTGGCTCATTTAACCCACCATCTGTTGGGTTCTGTGCCAGTTGCAGTTGCACACACACCTGACTCAAAGCAAAAATATACAGGTATATATATATATATATATATATATATATATATATTTAATTGACAAAAGGAAAAAAAAAAGAAATGAATAAGTTGGCTACTAAAGAAGAGACTGGCAGCATTGGCTCTATGGTGCAGTGCCAGCCAGTCAGTGAAAGAAACATAGGCTGATGAATGGGCAACCAGATGTGGACAAGTGGCCATCTGAGCAGTGAATCTGAAGAGCACGATGGCTTGAGGCGGTGAGGCAGTCTCGTCTCTTCCCTCACAGGCAATCAGCAACAGATGTTGCCAGAATACCTAGCATTGCCACAGTTACCCCAGGCTAGCAAGTTATTTCCGGAATGTCATGGTAAGAATGCAAATAGCTTACATGGAAGAAAAATTCATATTTGTCCATCACACGACGGAAAGCAAGACTCTGAGGGAACAGGTGAGGTGGACACACCCAGAGGTGAACCCCAGTAAGTCACCCCCTGTTGTGGCCCCACCCTCTCTTCCTGAGTGTAGGCGAAAAGTAGGACTAGTTTCTAACAATAGGATATAGCAAAGGTGATGAATTCTCACCTCTTGGTTAGGCTATGTTATATGGCAAAAAGATTTTATACACACACACACACACACACACATGACTCTGAGCAGACTGGAGTGAGAGACTCTTCTGTGCCGACTTTGAAGAAGTCAGCTGCCATGTTGTGAGAGGGCCAGTAGCAAGGAACTGTGAACAGCCCCTATAAACTGAGAGGGGCTCTTACTGACAGCCAACAAGAAAACAGGGACCTCGGTCCAACCATTGTCACTGATGAATTTTGCCAACTATCTGGAGGAGTCCGTGAGACTTGGGAGTCCTTGAGACTAGTCAACAGCACAGTGCCCAGGCTTTGAGACCAGCCCCAGTCCAGCTTCCAGATGAGAATACAGCCCAGTCCACCTCTTGACTGGAGTCCCTGAGCAGAGGACGCAGTTAGACTATGCCCAGGAACAGTTAGAGGATAAATATGTGTGTATCTGATAAAAATCAGATACAATGAAATAGAGAATAAAGATCCTTTGGCGAAAGAGAGGAGGCTTCAAAAAAATCTGCCTGGGACCTGGCCTGGGAGGGTAGACGACTGATTTGTTCACTCACTGATCTGCCAACTGCTTATTAAGGACTACTAGCATGTGCTGGGCACCAGGACACAATATGAGGCTTTTGTTTCACACCCCTCCTGTCAGTTTCAGCCAGAGCAATAACCTTCCCATCCAGATGTAGTTGAAGAGATAGGAAGGGGAATTCAAATATACTGTGTTCCCACACAGTCGCGTACAGCGCCAGATGCCTTTCATACACCGACTCTATCAATCATCGCAATGAACCATAAGGCATGTATTCATATAACCATTTTACAGATTAAAAAACCGAGGCCACACAATGGTAGAGCTGGGATTCTAAGAAATCAACTCAGTTCCTCTCATTCTAAGCTGGGTAGGAATTTGGTTGAGGGAAAAACCAGGTCAACTGAGCTCATGCAGCCTACTTTATTTTTTTATTTTTTTTTATGCTTGCACGATGATGAAAATGTGGCCTACTTTATCGAGCCACCTTCCTCCTCCTCCTTTCTCTCCTTCTTTTAATCAGAAGCACATCCTGAAAAGTTGAAGTATTATTCATTTGAAAAACTATAATCTGGCAGGAACTTATGGCAATTTTAAAATGGAATAAATGCCTAGAACACCTTCTTCCCTCCTCCTTCATCGGCCCATTCTTCCCCTTCCATTGCTACCTTATTTGACGGTGCTTTCAAAGACGCTCTAAATTGGAAACTGGTGTCCATGCTCCTTCCAGCTGCATTCTACTGCCTTGCTGTGAGGGTTCAGTGAAATAACGCAGATAAAGTATCAGCCTTGTTATTTACACCACACTCGGTGTTCTTCTCTTTTCCTTTAATATATGCTTCGGTCAGAGTTCTGGCAGGAAGCAGCATGGCCACTGACGGTTCAAATGAAGAGTCATGGAGATGTGGACAAGTTGAAGGGCACCACCGAAGGATGTGGGGGCAGCCAGGAGTTGGCAACAGCAGGGAGCTGTCATCCCCCTTAGGACCAAGGGGCAGGGGCAAAAGCCAGCGGTCCCGAGTCCGGGGGGGGGTGTCCAGCGGGAGCTGGAGGCCTGGGGCTGCTGAGACAGGGAGAAAGTGGAGGAAACGTCTTCCAGCCTCTTCTGCTGGAGTCCGCCATCGGTTGAACCCAACTTGCAGCCAGAGGGCAAGGGAGTCGGGGTGATACAGGACACAGCAGGACAGAGCTTGGTTCTGGAAGGACAGAGAAGAACTACCACGTGATGTGTGAGCACTATCCCAAGTCATTAAGTATCCCTTAAAGCCAGGGTTCTTCGTGGTTAAAGAACACTTCATCGCACGGTGGGTCTATGGCTTATTATTAACTGAAACAGAAACGTCAGACGACATCTGATGGGTCTCTGTTCAATGAGAGCACTGGACATCTTTGCCCGTAGTTATGTTTCTTCATCTGCCATTTGCATGACTCAATGGGTGGGGGTCTCTCCACAGCCCAGCCCCCTCCCCAGCCATCCCACGAGGCTCCTGGAGACCGTGATGTGCCTTCCACTTCTACCTTTCCTTGCCCAGTGACCCATCAGGAGAAGGCTAAAGCAGCCCCCAAAAAGACTGTCCTAGAGGAAAACGCAGGACTGGGCCCAGGGCTGAAGAAGGAAGGATAACACCCAGGGCGAAGTCTGACGCTCGTGACAGTGCCCACGCCCTGGCAGGCTGTGAAATGCAGGAGACGCCCCTGGCTCTCTGGGCTTCCGTGGCCCTTCTCCATCCCCGAGCTCCCGCTGAGCCCGCCACGCCCGGGCCGTGGCAAGCTTGCACCGCCTGCTGGCCAGACTGGGCATCTGCGGGAAGCAGTGCCCACACGGATTCTGCAGGTCACACGAGTTTGCCACCCTAAGGATACTCAATGCAGTGCTATGTACCCAGGCTCTGGGACCAGCCCCCTAGCAAGTTCCCTCAGGGCTTTTGCATCCAAGGGATGTTTGGATTCACCCCTGTCTGTATTCTAGAACAATCTTGGTTAGAACAGGTGTTCTGACACTGGTGGAAATGGAAATTGGCATACGTGTCAAGAACCTTAGCATTTTAAATTCAGCCACATCTCCTCCAGGAAGCCTTCTGTAGTCACACTCCCAACCACCCAGCGTGATCCCTATGCCTCTTTTCCGTGCTCCTGGAGCATTTTAAAGTGTCTGTGACTCGGGTGAAAAAGAGAAGTAAGCTTATTTTGCTCTAACGTGTTGTTTACATTTCTATTTTGCACTTCAGTGTCACCAAGAAATTGTAATAACTCAGTTTCGATTGTTTCAGGGTTCTCTTCTGCCCTTTCTCTGGAATAATATCCTAGAGGGAGGTGGAGGCACAAGGGACGCTCGCGTCGGGTCAAGACGTAGGGCACGGGCGGCGCCAGTCTTCTTTGCCATCTGTCCTCACTGGCACCTGCTGAAACGTTCGTGGGCAGCAGCCAGGGAGTCTTCACGAGAGGCCCCGCGTTCCTGATGGCAGGACCCCTTCACTTGTTACGCCAGAAGTCATGGGAGTCCCTCTGCGGTCTTGTCACTTTACGGGGCACCTGATTTTCTGAAATAACAGCTAAAGAGAGCTCTGTTCGGCTCCCCCCACCCCACCTCCAGGCTTCCTCCCAGGGAGGTGAAGGCCAGGCTCACTCTGCTCTCCTTCCGTCAACCCACCTGGGGTCTTGTCACCCTTCAGGGCTCCGTTAGGAAGCAGGGCCTAGAACCTACCTTTTCCTCTTTCCCCCAGCCCAAGGAGTCTGGGCAGGACACTTCGCTTATTCTGTTGTCTTCTCTCAGCTCTCTCTGCCAACCCCAAGTGACTTTCTGTTCCCCTAAGGGCAGGGGCTTTGGAAGACAAAAGCTAGGAAGCAACTGCTTTTTTCCTGCTTTCTGCTCTCATGTCTCTTCCCTGGGATAAGGAGCACAGCAGCTTGCCCAGGAGAAGAAGAAAGGAAGAAAGAGAAATGGGGGCGGCAGGTGAGGGGAGACCTCACCTGATGCTTCCCAAGGACCATGACGCACATATTCCTGCTCTCCCTCTGCTGGGACTCGTCCGGCTCCCGTCCTGGGTCTGTCAGGACTGTGGCTTCCTCAGAGGCTGAGGAGGAGGCTGTGAGCCCTCAGGGACAGTGTCCTCCCTGGGGCCCCCAACTCCAGCACAGGCCTGGCCTGAGGAATCGCAGATGCCTGCAATCCGTAAAGCTCTCCTGACAGCCGGGAAAAGCCAGGAAATTATCTCCGCAGAGACAGAGAGAGGCAGAGGTAAAACAAAGGTATGTATGAGGAGGGGACCCAAAAAACCAGAATTATCTTATGGAGGGCGGGCCCGAGATAAGTACAGGCTTCTCCACTAGGTAAGCATTCTAGGAACCCATCGGCAACAGTGTATGCCAGCTAGTGTTATGGTGAGAGGCTACATTCAGCTTCAGTGGATTTTTTTTTTTTTAAAGATTCTTCTAACGTGTTTGCCCATTTCATGATGGGTGATTTATCAGTGCACCTGGCCATACCGTGCTGGGTGTTCAGCAGTTTTTAACCAGAAACGACAAGACCTCTGTGCCCCACCCTCCCTGGTCATCCGATCTTACCCCAGTAAACTTTTTTTGTTTCCTCCAATGAAAAAAGTCCTCAGAGAGATTTTGCTGATGGGGAAGAGGTGAAACAAAAAACAGCAGAAGCACTAAAAGGCATCAAAATTGATGAGTTCAAAAACCTGTTTTGGGCAGTGGAAAAAGCATCACGATAGGTGTATTGCTTCAAATGGAGCGTACTTTGAAGGTGATTGAAATTTAAACATGTGAGAATAAATATACAATTTTTTAATAAATAAATTTCATTTTGGGAGGTGCCCCACCCCCCACCTTATAGATCTCCTAGGACGGAAATCTGCCACGAGAAACTGCCTTCAGTGAAGTGAGCACTTGCCTGGCAGTCAGGAGAACTATGTGCAGTAAGACCTTTGAAATGGTGCCTCCACTTTACTTATCATTGAATCTGGGCGGCAGAAAAGATGCTGTCTTTTCAAATTTAGCCTGATGGATGCGATTGTAGGTAATTACTTAATCTTTCTATAGGTTTTACAGGTTTTTCTTATCTGTAAGGTGAAGATAAGAATCTCCTCCTTGTAGTCTTGTTGTGAGAATTAAGTGGGAATATATGTATACGTGAAATCGCCATTGTAAAAACACCTTCCTCAAATTAGTACAGAGGTTAGAGTTGTGACAGGGGTCTGAACTCTGTCATGTCCTGAGGTGGAAGGAGCTGACTGCAGGACTGATAAGCTTACTGTCTCATAAAGAACAGGCAGCCCTCCTTGATGACATCCAGAAGTTGGATGGCTGAGGGCATGAGCAGCTTTGATCCCCCCATATATTCCATAACCAATTATTGTTCACTAGATTTGTAACTTCCCCACTTCCTCCTACAGATAACATAGGCCTAAAGCAGGTGTTTGAGGTATTTTTCAGACTTTGCATTCTAGCAGACCCACTGACCCCACCCGGACCCGTGACTCCTACCAAAGAGCTGATTCATTCCACATTCAACAGGCCCTGTGGCCCTTGCTCGCCCAGAAACTGACTCTGTGCACGAAGACAGTTTCAACACCCTCATGACTTCATCCTTAATCGACCCACAGTGCCTGATCCCTAGCTCCCTGTCCACCAAAGCATTCCTTAAAGAACCCTAGCCTGGGCTGGGCTTGGTGGCTCAGCCTGTAATCCCATGCTTTGGGAGGCTGAGGTGAGTGGACTGCCTGAGCCCGCGGGTTCAAGACCCGCCTGGGCAACTTGGGGAGACCTCACCTCTACGATAAATAAAAAAACTAGCCGGGTGTGGTAGCGCGCGCCTGCAGTTCCAGTTCCTTGGAAGGCTGAGGCGGAAGGATTGCCAGAGCCCAGCAGGTCAAGGCTGCAGTGACCGGGAGCAGCCACTGCACTCCAGTCTGGGCGACGGAGTGAGACTCCAACTCAAAAAAAAAAAAAAGAACCCTAGCCTGAAATTCTCAGGGTGCCATATTTGAGAAATATCTCCTGTCTTCTTGCTCAGCAGCTTTGCAATGATGAAACCCTTTCTCTATTGAAACACTGCTGTCTCAGTACATTGGCTGTTTTCTGTGCACTGGGCATCAGAACCCTGTTGGGCTGTAACAAAAGGATTCAACATAGTGCCTGCCTGACATGTGGAGTTGTGGCATTCTCCCCATGTGGCCAGCCAGAGTTGACCATTGTGTCCAACGTCCAGGAAGGCCAAGGACAGCACCGCCTTTGGGACCTCTCAGGCTCCCAACAAAGGGAGTTCGAAAGACGCAATGATGCTGGCTTCACCTCAGAAGTCACTGGCCTGCAGACTCCCACAGCGTCCAGCTCCCTGCTCATTCCCTACCTCGCGCTACACCCCGTGATACCCACCTCCTGTCCTCATCTCCTGTTTCCTCTCCACCCCGGAGTTTGGCCACTAGAACCAGTGAGCCAGCAACCTGCTTCCTTACCTCCGATTGTTCAGCCGGAATGTCTCGGCACTGTGCACAAGCTGTTGGGGCTCAGAAAATGACACCTCAAAGGAAGGCACTTTGGCCTGCTGAGCACTTCCGGATGAAAGGACGTTAGAAGGCCTTAGAAGCTGCCTTAGAACCAAGGGCTTTCTAACCTTTTCCTGTTTCTTGCAACTCAAGCACAGGTAGGGGCTCTCGGAAGTCCCCTTATCTGAAGCTCCTCCAGAAGAAACGCAATTGCCTTTGACCTCTGACCTCCTCCCTGGGAATCTCATCAAATGACCGGGAAAGAGTAACTGCGGCAGGAGAAAAAAGATTAAAAGTTGGCACCACACCCAGACAGACGTTTCTTCTGAGGCAGCTCTGAAGGATTACCAGGGAGACTTTACCTGCACGATGAGGCAACCTTTGTTCGCAGTGAAATTCCACCCCTCGCCTTCCTGCAAGCTGTGGCCGCCTCATCCGGGGGCAGAGGAATTTTGTCCCAGGCCGCTATCTGTTCTTTGGGCTCCTTCACTTCCCACAAAAATCACTTATTCTCCCCCTGAAATTGCCTCTGCCTCCCCACCTCTCTCTCCCTTATGAGGAGGGTGCTATTTAAGCTTCAGCCATCTGGCCCTTCTCTGAGTCTCATATTTTGTGCGGCTTCTGTGTCTACTTGCACATTAATAAATTTGCATGCCTTTAATCTGTCATGTCAGTTCATTTCAGTGAGCCTTCGGAGGGCGGAGGGGAAGCCCGCAGGGAGGTTGCCGTGGAGAGGAGGGAGACAGAACATGGAACCAGAGCGAGCCATCGAGGAAGTGGAGGGGACAGAAGTGGCGCAGGCAGGGGAGAGGGCAGCGGGTGAGGGATCGGGCAGGCTTCCTGGGGAGGCGAGGCCCGCGGGGCTTTGGGCGGAGGGAGCAGCCTGTGCAACTGTCTGGAGGTGAGGAAGAACAGCCGATGGTTCTACGGAGCTGAACCCCTAAAGCAGGCACGTGGTGACAAAGCAGAGGCAGGGGCTGGGCCTCCCTCCTCAGCCCCGTCGAGGGGTCTGGCTCCATGTCTGGCTGTGGTACCATCCAAATGCAAGTTGGATGTGACCTGAACCTCTGGGTCTCCTGGGGAGGCCAAGGTGTGCAGGAACTGCCAGCATCAGCCTGAGGATGGCCAATCTGAAACCGTCTACACATAGGGCAAAAGCTGTGGAAGAGACCCGAGCCTGCAAAGTTGCAGCTATGGTTACAAATGAGCAAATCTGTCGTTTCTAAGTTGGCTCTCCTTGCATGACCGCTTACGCAGCCACTTGGATAGACAGCAATTGATTATCTCCATATCCTGACCCCTGGGGAGAGAAGAGGCTGCCTGTGAGTTTGAGAAACATATTTTCCCTTAAACAATGAGCCTAAGGTTGCACAGATCTCCTTGATGGCATCCTGAAGTTTGGAGTTTGATTGGCTGGAGAGCAAGAGCAGCTTTGATCTCTAGAAATCCCCCCCACTCCTCCCCTCCCCCCTCCCCCTCCCCCCTCCCCCACTTTCCTACTAAGCCATCTTGATAATGACTCACTATCCAGGGGTCAGTAGTCAATGGTCACAGCCCTTGCTCTATAGATAGCATTTCTTTAAAAATATGGGGCTGGCATTTGAAATGTTTCTCAGACTTTGCATTCTGATGCGTCCATGCCCTCATCGGACCTGGGACACATACCGAGGCGCTGACTCTCCTGGTCCAGTGACCCCTTCCCAGAAACTGGCTCTGTGCACAAAGACAGTGTCAACAACCCCATGACTTCTTCCTCAGCTAATCAGCAGTGCCCAATCCCTAGCCCCCTGCCCCTCAAATTAGTCTTTAAAAGACCCTAGCCTGAAATCTCTCAGGTGGCTCTGAGAGATATCTTCCGTCCTCCTCACTCAGCAGCCTTGCCATCATTAAACTCTTTCTGTGTCGCGAAATTGCTGTCTCTCCGATGGCTCTTTTCTGTGCAGCCGGCATAAGAACTCAGTCAGGCTGTGACAAATGAGGCCTCTGTCTGGCCACGTGAGCAGCTCTCCAGGGCAGGCTGCCTCCCGCAGAAACAGGGGTTAGCCAGAGAGATGACGAGTTTCGACAACAGATTGAAGATACAGCAAAGCTTTCCAGGCGGAGGCAGAAGACCCCGTCCACCCGTCCGTCCCAAGACCCCACGCAGCCTAGCACCCTCCTCCTCCCCTCCAACTTCCCCCCTCCCCCACCCCCTCACAAAGGCCTTTGCCCTTGTCGCTCCTGGTGCCCAGACGCGCCTTTCCCAGAGTTTCCCTCGGCCCACTCTCTCCTTGCCCCAACGTCACCTTCTCAGTGTAGGCCGTCCTGGGCCACCCTGTCGAGGAGAGCACCTGCTCCCTCAACCCAGCGCCTCCCAGCCCTGCTCCGGAGCTGCCCTTCTCGTCGTCCTGTGTTCTCCATGAATTCGTGCTCCTGCATGTTCTGTGCCTCGTACCAGATTCTAAGGGCAGGGATTTTTGTCCACGGCTGTTTCCCCAGGGCCTAGAACAGGGCCTGGCATGTTGCAGGTGCTCAATAAACGTGTGCTGACGAAGGGTTGGTGGTAGGGATGTGGCAGGTTTGTGTCAAGCACTGGCCTCAACCCCTCGGTCACTGTGAGGTCAGCCACAAAGTGACAACACCAGCAACAGACCGCCCCTGGTCCATTCCTCTTGGGATTTACAGTGTCCTCAGGAATGACCTCGGCCGCTGTCCACCCAGCCACACCCTTCCCTTGGCTCTGCTTTCATCCCTGAGGACTGACCTCTGCCTGCATGTTTCTGAGCAGCTGGGACTCCTGGATGCGGCGCCCATCCAGGCTGCCTGTTCTTCGGTCATGCTTTCGTTCGCTGTGTGCCTCCCGGGCCTGGCCCTGCAGGATGCTCTGTGGACACAGAGATGAGGCGGCACAGCCTCTGGCCCATCTCCTGGCTTGGTCTGGCTTGGCTTGGCTTGGCCCTAAGATCGGAGCCTTCCCTCAGACTCAGGGCAGCTGCATACCTCTTGGTGGGTAAGTCAAGCAGCCCTAGGTTTCGGATCAGGCCGGCGGATCAGGCAGGCAAGCCGTGTGTGGCTGCGGAGCCCAGAGCCGGTCCCTCCTCTGACAGGCCAGGACTGAAGCATCCCAGAGCCACCCAGCTGGATGGGGGCAAAGCCAGGATCAAAGCAAGATGCATGGCCCAAGCCCACTGCCCTTTTGGCTACCCCTCCCATCCTCTCTGTAATCCCACTCTCAAAACAGTTTCATTTATGTACAATTTATCTCCCCAGGGTGTTGTGAAGTTCAAAGGATATGTGAAAGTGTTTGTAAACAAATGCAGCTTACAAATCTGCAACCTAGAGCCTCACACTGTGCCTTGTACACAGTGGGTGCTCAAGAAATGCTTTTGGATTGGGTCCTCTCAGCCTGCAGCCCTCCCTTCCGTGGTCGTCCACTCCACCTCCTTGCCCTGGCTCCATCTTCCCGGCACCGCTGCTCACTCACAAGTCCCTGGGCACCTCCCACAGGCCAGATGCCCAGCCAGGTGCTGGGAGGCAAGAAGGAAGTCCTTGCCCTGCCTGCGAGACATTCACAGCCCAGTTGGGAGAGACAGACGAGGAACTAGACAAAATGCAGTGTGAAGAGTGCATGGCGGAGTGTGCCAGGCTGCCATGGGAACAGGGAGGGGGGACTTGTACCCACAAGAATGACAACAGCTCCTTACATCTGTGCATTGCTTTCAGCCTTTCAGAGAGATGGGGGTGGGGGTGGGGAGGGACAGGGAGTGAAGACGTGGCGTTTTCCCCATCCCGTTTTGTTCCTGTTCCAGGCCACCACCTTTGTTGAGCTTATGCTCTTTCCACAGGGGAAAAGAGGAGAAAGACACAAAGACACGCTTTCCCACCCATCAATGAAGCACTTTTAGCAAAAAAAGTTAGTGTTGCACTTTTTTTTTTTAATGTTTGTTTTTCAGGAAGGTTTCACAGCATCCCCTGATGCTGGACTGTAAAGATCCAGGTTGTATAAATGTGCAGGACGGCCTTCAAGGATTGGAATTCTCACCTCCCATTAATAAGTCAAGTGTCCGAGTGACATGAATTGTCTACTGGACTGTCTACGTCGAGTGAGTTGAACCCCTGTGGCGGGTTGGCTCTAACATGTGGGGGAGCAGGGTGGGGTAGACAATGCTGTGCTAACAAACAGCCCCCACGTTTGGGCCTTGCAAGCACGAAGGCTTATTTTTGCTCCCAGGCACTGTTCCACGCCAGCCTCGCCTGGTGACCCCAGGTCTGAGGCCCCATCAGGGACACCGAGGACCAAGAGTAACACCTTGGTTCTTGAATGTGATCACATGGAAGTGGCCCCTTCACTTGTCAAATCCACTGGCCACGGCAGTCACATGGCTACATCTACCTTCAAAGGGGCAGGGAGGAAGGAGGGAGCCTGCCTGGTGAGCAGAGTCCGCTCCACACCACCCCAGCCCTGCCGCCCTGAGGGCCTGAGGCCTCTTCAGGCCCTGTGAGAACAGACCTCTCTCCCTGCCCTTTGCTTTGGAAAAGCCTGGCTGTCCAATGAAGCCACAAAACCTTCCAAACTGTGGCCCAGGGTTCCTAAGCCCTGGGCCACAGACTGGTACTGACCCATGGCCTGTTAGGAACCGGGCCACACAGCAGGAGATGAGCAGTGAACAAGAGAGCAAAGCTTCATCTGTATTTACAGCCATGCCCCATCACTCACATGACCGCCTGAGCTCCACCCCTTGTCAGACAGTGGCTGCAGCAGCTTCTCATAGGAGTGTGGACCCTATTGTGAACTGTGCAAGTGAGGAATCTAGGTTGCGTGATTCTTAGGAGAATCGAATGCCTGATGATCTGAGGTGGAGCTCAGGCGGTGAGGCTAGCGCTGGGAAGCGGCTGCATCACAGATCAACATGAGTGGTGTGGTTTGGCTATGCAGAGACCATAATACATCGTTTGCAGACTCATAGCAAAACCCTATCAGTGACTGGCAAGTGAGTTGATGTACTTCAGTTGTATAGTTGCATCTGGTGGCAGGTTTTAAGTCAGAACCCAACACTTACTTGAGTCTGCGCATGGCTTGCCCATTATTTTATTTACCACTTCTGTCTGTGTCTCTTTCCCGCACTGCACCCTTGTCTTAGTCACAGTTTTGGTAAGCCCGCAAGCTAACCTCGCCAAAATGAGTAACAGACAAATGTCACCGGAGAGCTTCAAAAAGGCGAAAAGACCCAATGATGAGACAGCAGAAGACTCAAAGACTGCTGACAGAAAGAATTAAAAGGAAAACAGCAAGAGCCCTACTTAAATTACAGGTTTATTGCAACAGGTGATTTGCATTCTCCAAGCCTGCTTTGGAAAGCTTGGCTGTCCAATGAAGCCACAAAACCTTCCAAACTGCTTTGCCATGTGGAGACAGAGCACCTGCACAAAAGGACAAGCCTTTGGAGTTTTTCAAAAGGAAAAAACAAAAAACGAAAAACGTGAACACAGAGAACAGAAGCAATCATTGAAGGCCATCACTTCATCAAATGTGTCTACACTGAGAGCATCATTTCTTGGTGGCTAACCGCATAGCTAAAGCTAAGAAGCCCTTTACTCTGGGTGAAGAGTTGATCCTGCTTCTTCTGAGACATTTGCCATGAACTTCTAGGAGAGGCTGCAGTTCAAAAGGCGGCACGTGTGCCTCTTTCGGCGAGCACCATAGCCAGACGAATTGGTGAAACAGCAGAGGACACTGAGGCACAAATGTCAGAGAGGATTCACGAGTCATGGTACACAATACAGGTTGATGGGTCGACCGGTGTTGACAAGGCAACAACGCTCGTTTGTGTGTGATGGATTTTTCAGGGGGATGTACATGAGGACGTGTTGTGTGCACTTTTGTTGCCAACCAATACCACAGCTGCAGAACCATTCAAGTCTTGGAAAGATTACCTGTCAGGAAACCTGAATCGGTCATTTTGTGTCGGTATAAGCATGGATGGAGTGGCAGCCATGACTGGACCGTTTTCTAGTTTTGCTACGCAGGTCGAAGATGGCGCTTCTGAATGTAAGTCTACACACCGTGTCATTCATAGAGGAAAGTTGGTGAGCCGAAAATGTCACCTGAACTTAACAACGGTTTGCAGGTTAAAGTCCATGCCCTTACTCATGTCTGTTCATGCAGCTCTGTGAGGAGATGGGCTCAGAGCACACACGTCTTCTCTTAGACACAGAAGTGAGATGGCTCTCTAAAGGTGGATCACTGGCCAGAGTTTGGTAGTTACAAGAGCCCTTCCAGATATTTCTCTTACAAAAACAGTCACCACTGGCCACACGTTTCAGTGATACAGAATGGGTTGCAAAACTTGATTATTTGTGTGACATATTCAGTCTGCTCAATGAACTCAATCTGTCACTTCAGGAGAGAACAACTGTGTTTAAGTCGGCAGATAAAGTGGCTACATTCAAAGCTAAACTGGAATTATGAGGGCGATGAGTGGACATTGGGATTTTTGACATGTTTCAAACATAAGCAGAGATTTTGAAAGAGACTGAGCCAGGGTCTTCTTTCTCCCTGCTGCTTCGTGATCACTTATCTCAGCTTTCAAGAGTTTGAGCATTTGCTTCCCAACCACAAAAGGTCTCTGAACTGGGAAGGAGTGGATCTGTGACCCATCTGTGAATAAGCCAGGCGAATCGACTTTGTCCATGCTGGAAATAGATCAACTCCTTGAGACTGCAAATGACAGTGGCCTTAAAAGTATGTCTGAGGCAACATCAAATCGCCATACGTTCTGGATTAAAGCCAAGGCAGAATATTTTGAGATTGTCACAAAAGCACCGAAAAGCCTGCTTCCACCTCCAACATCCTCTCTTTGTGAAGCAGTTTTCTGCAGTGACAGCAGCCAGAACGAGAATACGGAGCAGACTGGACATAAACAACACACTTCGGGTGTCACCGTCTCCCATCACCCCCAGATGGGACCATCCAGTTGCAGGAAAACTAGCCCAGGGCTCCCACTGATTCTGCATGATGGTAAGTTGTTCAATTATTTCATTGTATATCACAATGTAATAATAATATAAATAAACTGCACAATCAATGTAATGCGCTTGAGTCATCCTGAAACCATCCTCCTTTGTCCGGTCCGTGGAAAAACCGTCTTCCCAAAACCAGTCCCTGATACCAAAAAGGTTGGGGACCACTGGCTTTAAATGCCTGAGAGAATCTGATGGAGCCAGTGAATTCATATCATACTTTGAAGGCTGGACTTCCAAAAATGTGTGTGTGGTGTGTGTGAGCCGTGAGTGCTGTGTGTGGAGGTGTGCGTAATATGTGGTATATATGTGTGGCATGTGTGATAGGTGTGGTACAGGAGTGTGTGTGGTATATGCGTGGTGTGTGACAGGTGTGTTGTGTGTATGGTATGTATATATCTGTGTGTGGTGTGTATGGTGTTTATGTGTGGTTGTGTGTGTATGTGGTGTATAGGGTGTATGGGTGGTTTGTGTGCGTGTCACATGTATGTTGTGTGTAGTATTTACATATGATTTGTGTGTTTGTGTGTAGTGAGTGTATGGTATGTGTGGCACGTGTATGTGGTGTGATGTGTGCAAACGGCGTATGTGTGTGTGGTGTGTGTGAGTAGTGTATGTGGTATGTGATGTGTGTGTGGTGTGTCACGTGTGTGTGGTGTGTGTATGTGGTGTGTGGAGGGGAGCATGTGTGTGGCTCCAGTTGGTGGGCAGAGACCCCTGGGAGGGTCATGTGGTAGCTGCGGGCGGCCTTCGCTGCGGGCCGAGGCCTCTTCCCTCAGGAAGGACTGTGTGGATTTGCGGGGCTCCACCCCTCGGGTATTTCAATGACATCATCGTCAGTGGATCTCAAACTGTGAGGTATACTCAGGCCCTCTCAGGAAGAAGCTTGTGAAAACAGCAGCTTCCTGGATTTTGCCCACAGACAGTCTAGCTGAGTGGTTCTCAGGCAAGCCCGGGAGTTTGCATTTAGCAAGCGCTCCAGATGGTTCAGAAACTCCCTTTTCTGAAAACTGATCTAATTTCGCTCTCTACCTTCCTCTCCTGGAGAAGGTTTATGAAGAGTCAGACTGCTTAGAAGTGAGACTTTCTGGCAGCATGACACGGGGACAAGCAGTGGCCGAGGGGCTGAAATGCTCCGGCCAGGGCTCCTGGGTGCCCCACGTGCTGCTTCAAATTCACCCCCAAGGGCACCCTAGCACAAGGTGGGGCTCCCCATGGTCTCCAGGAGGCTTTGTGGCTCCATGAAAGTGTCACTGAGATCCCTACCGCCTCATGGAGGCTACGGCTACGGCAGAGAGAACAGCACCGGCTGGGCGTGCGGGAGCCCTGAGTTCCCGTCCCGGCCCCGTCACCAATAGCTTTGTGTCCGTGGACGTCACCTCTCTGAGCTGCTGCTACCCGTCTGGACCTGGGGACTAGGTCCTGGCCTTTCGTTAAGGGGTTTTGTGGTGATTAAGTGAGATCATGAGAGGAAACAGCTCCCTTGGTGGGAGCTGTCACGCTGCTCCCTGGGAGACACTCCAGCACAGGGCTGGGCAGAACAAGCCAAGGGAAGGTTCGCTCGAGGTGGTGTCAAAAGCCAACTCTGGCACCTCTGTTGGGGGCCACCCCAGGGTCGGCCTTGCCAAGAGAACGGGGCCCTGGGGCTCTCACAGGTGCCACAGCTTGGGTGACGCCTGCTGTGGCGTTTCCCTCCTCAGCGGCCTCCTCTCCCTCCGCCTGCAGGACCTCCTGGGTTGTGTCCAGGTTTCTTTCCCCTGCCCTCCCCTGGGCTGTCAGATCAGCCTTCCTCAGGTTAGTGTCACCCTTGCCTAACTTAGCAAATCTCCCTTTGCTCGACTGAAGAGCTTACGCGGCGAAACAAAACAGATTCATATGTATGCAAGCATTTTCCCAACAGCTGCCACGGGCTTAGGCAGCAGATGGCTCCTGACACCCATTTGGCTGACAGGGAGAGCCTTGAGGGCCGCATTCAAAATGGGTCCAAGAGTTAGGAGGTGGAGGAAGCCACGGGGCTCCAGGGTTACAAGGAGGAGGCACGGACAGGCCGCAGTGGGCTGCTGTGGCTGAGTGGTCGCTGAACCTGGGACCCCCGCACATGCTTGCTCCACCGGGGCCGAGTCCAGACCTCAAGCCGGGTCACCTGTCCTCCTGGGGATCAACATGGGACAATCAGGGTGCCAGGACGCTGAGCAGGCTGTCTGGACTTGGGGGTCGGGGGCTGAGATGACCTCTAGCTGTTGCTACAGCAACATCAGCAGGTAATGGGGACTCCTTCAGGGAGCCTAATCCGGAGACGACAAGACTAGGGTTCCAAGGCCTTGCTACGGCAGCCTCTCCCACGGGGCCAGCACCTCTGGGCCTGTCTGTTTGTCGCCCTTGGTCACGTCTTCATCAAATATTTCCTGAACGCTGACTCTCGGCCAGGTACCAGGAGTAAGAGGCGGTGTGGCCCGTTGCTGCCATTATAGAGGTCCCAGGCTAGCGTGACAGTCAGACACATAAATAAAACTGTGCTGGGGGTTTGAGGACACTGTGTGGGGCAGTGCTGCCAACCCTGACTCACATCCCAGCCATCCGAGACGTTTCCAAGAGTTGCCACACTGGGCCGGCTCTGATTCACTCATTTCCCAACAATTGTGTCTTGGGCAAGGACTGGCGAATGAAAACTGTGCTCCACTTCCTCAAGCTTTAACTGTGCCAGGCTTTACAAATGACTCATTTACCTTTGGCATGCTTGTCTAGCTATCCTTCATGGAAGTGGATTTTCATCCATGAATGGAATGTTTATCAGAGTACATGGCTCTCCATAAACTACCTCAGAGCCTTCTAAGATACCTAGATGCGTCTGAATTTCTCAGGTTAAAGCCCAGGGGTTTGCATTTATAAGGTTTCCTGGTTCTCAATTAACTAGTGCACTAAAACAGGGTTTGGCAAACAGCATGCTGTGGGGGCCTGTTACACAGCTAAGGGCCAAAGGTACTGGATATGACTGTAAAGGGAAGAGACGCATCTCCTTTTCTTGCTTGTCAGGAACATTAGACTTTTGCAGATGAAAATGTCTGAATGTTTTGAGCAGCATTTTATGGTGATATTTAGGTCACAGTTCCATGAAAGGCTTGAAGGCCTCTGAAAACACGCCAAACATAATAGGCCTATTTAAAGAAAAGACGAAATAGTCATGCCTTATAATAAAACATTATAAACCTTAAAAAACCCCCAAATATTAACTCATCTAATCCTGAAAACAACCCAGGAGGTGGGCGTTGCCATTATTTCCATTTACACACAGGGACAGCTGAGGCACAGAGTGGGTCAGGGACGTGCCCAGAGTCGGCAGTTGCAGAGCCGGGATCTTAACCCAGCTGGTCTGGCTCCAAGGCCAAAGGCTGCCTGGAGAGGCCCTCGCAGATTCACCACCCCGGCCCAGCCAAGGGCCCCTCGGTCGATCCCAGGCTCCTAGTTCTTTCCTGCCTCAGAAAACTGACAGAGACATGCACGGTTCAGGCCTGCAAATTGCTCACCAGCAGTGGAGCCACAAGGGCGCTCCGGTCTGCTGTGTTTACCTCTGAAGTGGACCAGCCCAGCGACCTGCAAAGGTGAGGGAGTCCTTGCTGCTGGGGAAGGCTAAGACCTTGGTCTTCTCATGTGTGGGTGAAATCGGGGACTGACGTTGATTCGAGGTCCTGGAGAAATCGAGCCAATGAGCTGATAAATAGTATCCACCCGATCGGGCTGGGTAGGAGCAAGCGTAGTTACAGTCTCACTGTGAAGTGTTTGTGCCTAACTAGCCAGCTGGTGTCAGGCCTCGTCTGACCACAACAGCCAAGTCCGTAAATACAGTGTCAGGAGAGAGAGCAAGGACGACACTGCTGTGTGGCGTGTGGAAGTGGCCTCCCTCCCTCTCCCCGCCTGGGCTCTGCGCCTTAGTTTCTTCCTTGGGCCCAGGCCTTGGCTGAGGTCTCCAGCCTTCATGAGGTTTGCAGGCCTCAGCATCAGTGGCCTATCCTCAGCCATCCTGAGGGCGCGGGGAGGGACAGGGAAGAGGTGGGTGATAACCTGAGTCTCCATCCATTGCTCGGAATTACCCTTGACCTCTAGCAGGAAGCAAGGCCCTCTAAAGAACAAAGGCTCCAGGGTCTGGGACTGGGAGAAGTCCCAATCCAGGGTAGCTCCAAGTCTAGGTGGCTCTGGACTTCTCACACACCAGTCCTCGACACTTCAAGCCTGTCGTCACAGTAATAATAGCTCCTTACAGGATAATAATTTTTTTTCTTTTGAGTTGGAGTCTCACTCTGTTGCCCAGACTGGAGTGCAGGGGCCGCTCCCGGCCACTGCCTCGACCTGCTGGGCTCCAGCGATCCTTCCGCCTCAGCCTTTCAAGTAGCTGGAACTACAGGTGCACGCTACCATGCCTGGCTAATTTTTGATTTATTGTAGAGATGAGGTCTCGCCAAGTTGCCCAGGCGGGTCTCAAACCTGCAGGCTCAGGCAATTCACTTACCTTGGCCTCCCAAAGCGCTGGGATTACAGGCTGAGCCACTGAGCCTGGTCAGGATAATAATTCTTTTTTTTTTTTTGAGTTGGAGTCTCACTCCTTTGCCCAGACTGGAGTGCAGTGGCCGCTCCCGGTCACCGCAGCCTCAACCTGCTGGGTTCCAGCGATCCTTCTGCCTCAGCCTTCCAAGTAGCCGGAACTACAGGTGCACACGACCATGCCTCACTAATTTTTGATTTATTGTAGAGACAAGGTCTCGCCAAGTTGCCCAGGTGGGTCTCGAACCCGCGGGCTCAGGCAATCCACTCACCTCGGCCTCCCAAAGCGCTGGGATGACAGGCTGAGCCGCTGAGCCCGGCCAGGATACTACTTCTTTATATTGGCTTTCCCCTGCTCAACTTTCAGTGTGATATCAGTCTCCTGGTTAGACCCTGCCTGACAAAAAAACCCCACACAAACTATCTCATTGCTGACTTTGTGCAGGCCATTCCCGTGGCCTATTTCACCTAGCCTGTTTTACCTGTGAAGGCAGAGTGGTCAAGGGCACAGATACTAGAGCCAGACTGCCCAGGTTCAAATCTCAAGTCCAGCACTGGCTGGCGGGAAGCCATTCAGCTTCTCTCTGCCTTGATTTCCCCATCTGTAAAATGGAGATAATAGGATTGTTGTGGACATTACATGAGTTAATATATGCAAAGTGTTTGTCACATAATAAATGTTATGTATTGACATTATTATCATGAACTGCCGTCCATGCCTTCTTAGGGGTTTTGGCAGTAGGGTCACCTCTCTGGAGAAGTCCTCCCTGACTCCTCCCATTCCAGGCTGAGTTGGATATCCTCCCTCCATGCGCCCTCACATACCTTCACAACACCTGATCTCATGTGTTGTCCCTGCAGACGTACTTGTCAGAACGCTTCTTCTGCAGGACTCTGAGCTTCCTGAGGGCGCTCACCGCGTGTGTCCCCAGGACCTCACACTGCACCTGACTGAGTGCGGAGTCGTCATGTTAGTTCAGGCCCTCTGAGAACTAGACCCCAAGAGAGCACTGCGGGAGTCACAGCTGTGGCAGAAGAGACCTCCGACTTCAGAGCGGATCCAAGAAAGACTCGCCCAGGCTACTGGGGAGTCCTCAAGCCACAGCCCCCCCGCTGGAAGAGTCCCACAGTTCACCTGCAGCAGCACTGCCACCATGCGGACAGCAGCCCACGGGAGGACAGCAGCCCACGGGAGGTCCAGCACTGAGTGGATCGAGAGAACAACAGCTGGGGCTGTCAGTCAAGTCTGCTCCGCAGCAGGTCTGAGCGGCACATTTTCATGGCAGCCACAGTAACCGACAGACAGACGGTTGGCCGTGCCCCAAGAATTCAGGGGCTGAAGCAGGGATGCCAGAATCCGTCACCTTGATGCAGGGAGAGGCTGGAGGTCCAGGGCCTTCATGTGCGTGTGTGTGTGTGTGTGTCTACACACACAGAGTTATGCACAGCATAATGATGTTTAAGTCGCATATACAACAGTGGTCCCATAAGATTGTGATATACCCAATTTTTACTGTATCTTTTCTACGTTTACATATGCTGAGGTACACAAACGCTTACCACTGTGTTACAATTACTCACAGTACTCAGAGTGGTAACATGCTGTAGAGCTTTGTAGCCTGGGAGCAACAGGCTATACCACAATGGCCTAGGCCTACCCCAGGCTATACCACAACGGCCTAGGCGTGCAGTAGGTTAGACCATCCAGTTTTGTGTAAGTACACTCTATGATGTTCACACGATGAAGGAATCTCCCCACAACACTGTATCAGTCCATTTTGCATTGCTATAAAGAATTAACTGATTTATAAAGAAATACCTAATTTATAAAGGAAAGAGGTTCATTTTGGCTCATAGTTCAGCATGGTGCCGGCATCTGCAGGGCTTCCACTGAGGCCTCAGAAAGTTTACGGCAGAATGTGGGGAAGGAGGTATGGCACCTGGTGAGAGCAGAAGCAAGAGAGGAGGAAGTGGTGCCAGGCTCTTTTGAACAAGCAGCTCTGGTGTGAACTAACACAGTGAGGACTCACAAGTTAGAACGCCACCAAGCCGTTCATGAGGGATCTGTCCCATGGCCCAATCATCTCCCGCCAGGCCCCTGCTCCATCATCAGGGACCACACGTCAACATGAGATTTGGAGGGGCAGCATCCAAACTGTACCAGGTGCATTTCTTAGATGTATCTCCATCACGAAGCAATGCACGACTTAAATACATGTAGTGATGGGTCCTTACTATTTGAATGAATCACGTAACCCTAAACTCCACCAACAGAATTACTTTCAATTTTGTACATTTCCTTTCCACTCTTACCATGTTTACATTACCATGTTTACAATCACCACGCAGGTAGTACCTCACATTTGTTTTTTTTGTAAGTTTTGATATTTGTAACTAGGGTCTCCCCATCTGCCACAGCCCTCATAACCAAACTTTTAAATGGCTGAACAACAGTCAACAAGTGGATGTACTACAATTTCCAAAGTAACTGCTATTCAGGGTTTCCATTCTTCTTTTTTTTTTTTTAATACCCCATGTGCTTATGTACCTCTTTGGGCAAATAATGTTTAATTTCTATTGCAGCCCTAGGATAAGTCTAGGATTGAAGTTACTGGGTCAAAAGATACAGTTTTGTGATTGTATCAAGTTTTGCTAAATTGCTTTCTCAAACCATTTTGTCAGTTAAAAAAGTAGATTAGTTATTTATTGCTGCATAACAGGTTACCACGACCCCAGGTGACTTCCTATAACACACATGTATTGCCTCGATGTTTCTGTCGGGAATCCAGGTGCAACTTATCTGCTTCTCTGCTTGAGGCGCCTTCGAGGCTGCAATGAAGGTGTTGGCTGAGGCTGGGGTCTCATGTGAAAGCTCGACTGGGGAAGGATTCTCTTCCCAGCTCACATGGTTGTTGGCAGGATTCATTTCCTTGTGGCCTGTTGGACCGAGGGCCTCCCCTCTCAGTTGGCTGTTGGTCAGACGGCACCCTCAGTTCCTTCCCATGAGGGCCTCTTCAGCATGGCAACTACCTGCAAGACAAACATGCAAAGCGGAGAAGACAGCAGGGAGTCTGTCTGTCAGCAAGACAGAAGTTACAATCTGTTGTAACCTAATCACAGAAGCGACATCCCCTCTGTGTTTTTTTTTTTTCCAGTCAGGATCTCATTCTATCACCCAGACTGGAGTGCCGTAGCATGATCATGGCTCACCATATCCTCAAACTCCTGGGCTCAGACGATCCTTCCACATCACCCTTCTGAGTAGCTGGGACTACAGGTGCATGCCACCACACCCATCTGATTTTTTTATTTTTGTAGAGATGAGGTTGTGCTGTGTTGCCTAGGCTGGTCTCTAACTCCTAGGCTCACGCAATCACCCCCGCCTCGGCCTCCCAAGGTCTGGGATTACAGGCATAAGCCACCACACCCGGCCTAATGTTGCTGTATTCTATTGTTTAGAACCAAGAGGAGGAAGGGAAGTGGATTCTTACCCAAGGCCAAGAATACGAGGACCAGGGATCACTGGTGGGGGCCATCTTGGAGGTTGCCTGCCACAAACGCCACCAAGAGCATGTGCTTGCATCAATTTTACCCCAACCTTGCTAACACTAAATGTTCCAGCGCTTAAAAATTACTAGTATAGTTGGTGTAAAGGGCCATCTCCCACCTTAATGTCCTCTTCTCCAGCCTGGCATCTCTCCTCAGGGCCACCTGGGTCCTCCGCTCTCAGTGGCTGCCACGTAATTCCCCAAAGGTGTCAACAGACAGCAACCTGAAGAAGTGCCCTACCTGGGGCCTTGAGAAGCTTAAAGTGAAGCCGTATTAGGCAGCAATGAGTTCTCTGGGTGGGTTTCGGTCTCAAGGAGTTGCTGGCATTTGGGCAGCAACTCCAAAACCTGAGCACCTTATACCATTTAAAAGCACGAACATTTAGGAAACCAATCTTCTTTTAAAGCCTACTACAGACTCTCAGCAGGCTCCACATTTTGCAAACTTTCTTTTACTTTCAACATCAATGCAATCCTATAGGGATACATATGAATGGCCCCATTTTATAAACAGGAAACTCAAGATCAGAGGCGTGAAATCACTTGTCCAAGATCGCTCTGCTTAAGCGGTAGGGCCAGGATTTAAACCCACAGCTGTCTTTCCACCCTGTTCTCTCCCTGTCCCCTGAGGTCCCCTCATCCTCAGCTGGTGCCCGCTGCAGGCCCCTGACACCCTGCCCTTTTGTCCCATCCCCGCTCTGGCACTAAACGTGATAGGTTGGATGCCGTCCTCTTCAGCTCACCGGAAGGGTCTCCCTGGAAGTTGTGCTCACCGACTGTTTTTTCCTCATGACAGAGCCCGGAAATTCACTTGTCACCCAAGCGCGAGGAGAAGGGCTATAGAGTCCACAGTCTAAGTCTGCACTTTGAAACCTTCAGCATAAATAGGACACTATATATTTAGTGTTTTGAGAATGACATCTGGAGCCAGACTGTCAGCTCCAAATCCTTGTTCTGCCATTGAACCAAGCTTCATGATTTAGGGCAAATTTCTTTACCTTTCTGTGCTGTTTCCTTGTCTGTAAAATGGAAGTCGTACCAACTACAAGCCCAATTGGGGATGAGAAAATGTCTCTAAGAACCGAGCGGCGTCCGGTGCATATAAAAGCCCCGTTATATTACTAGAGGGACGTGGAGGGCAGGAGATGAACAGGAGGCCCCACTGGGCAGGCGTCCTGCATCTCCCTGGACTCAGCCTGTGATCTGTGCACACATGCGGGTCAGGGTTCCGTGTGTGCCCACCTCCAAGCACGGCTGAGTGGGGCCCTGCATTGTGGACACTGCCGGGGACAGAGGCAGTAGGGCCAGCCAGGGTCGGGGATGGGCAGAGCCAACACCGGGACCATGACTCTGGGACTCCCCTCCCTGCATTCTGGCTGTGTCCCGATGTGAGTGTGGAGGAGGTGGTCTTTGTGTGCTGATGTAGCTTTCTGTAGGTCAGCCTAATGCTGGGTCTGTGCCTGACTGGTCTGGGGTATGAATCTTTGCACCTTCACACCCAGAGAACCATGAACCTGGGACGGGGAAGGCAAGGCCTGAGTCAAGAGAACAATGTTGTCCAGGACAGAGTGCTGGTGACTGTGGCACGTGGCAGGCATCTCAGAAGGAAAGATGCAGGATAACATTTACAGAGCAACTTTCTACCACCTGGCTCAGCGTAAAGCCCTAGAGAATGTCTCCTCACTCTTTCTGGGATCACCCCTGAATCTGTGTGTAGAAACACAATATATCTCAAAATCCTCCGAAAGCCTTGTAGGGTCGCTGGTGCCCTGGGTAGGAGTCTGTGCCCTACAGGAAGTCACCTACAAGTGTCCTGGTTTCCCCACTGAAGACAGCAATAGCGGGGGACCAGGACCAGGCCCCGCCCTTGGAAAGTCCAAGGTGGGAAGACAGGACAGACAGGGTCAGACAGGACTCACAACGGTCCCCTCCAGGGCAGACAGCCAGCCTTACTGTAAATGCTAAGAGGCTTTAGGAAGCAGGGCTGTGTCTGTTGTAGCTTAGAGTCCTGTTCATTCATTTTAAAATATCATGTTTCTAGCCAATGACACTACCTGATAAAATATGATGGACAGCCTCAGTTCAGAGCTGTAAACAGACACACAATCCTGCCATTGTAGATATTACATTTCCGCAGAAGAGATGCTAAATCCCAAACCCCATGATAACTGAATTAGTTAGCCATGGGACTGGGGAGAGGTTTCAGGTGTGTAGCTGTGCACAAATGGAGATCTGACAAGAGGAGAGAAGGCTTCCCTGGGGTGAAGTCACACCTGAGTGGCCGGGTCCCTGAGCTTTCCTGCCAGAGGCGCATAGAGAACCGAGCAAAAAGCAGGCTGGGAGAAAGCATCCCAGATCCAGGACGCAGCGGACGTGAAGCCTGTGTGGAGAGGAGCGGGGAGAAGTGAAGGAGCCACGGGGCTGGGTGAGGCTGGGACCCCAGAGCTATCCCAAGGTGGACACGGGGTGGGTGGGCGATGCGGGTTTGGCCAGAAGACAAGGGGATGTCCCTAAAGGGTTTCAAGCAGAGCTACCCCGCCAGACCCATCCTTCCAGCAGCCAGGAGAGGTGGGAGAAGAGCCAGAAGAAGAAAAGGAGAGGAAACGAGAGCCGCTGGGAGGGAGCACCCCTTGGCAGGGTGCTGGCCTAGCCACAAGTGTGGAAGAGTGGACGGACCGTCAGTCCAGAACAGGCTCTCTTAAGGGCTGCTGTCCGCCGGCCAACCACCAGGGAGGGGTGTCAGCGGGAGTTTGAGGCAGCTTGAGCCAGGATTTGGGAAACGGGCAGAATGCAGGAAGGAAGTGGACACACACACACTGGTGGAGACACCAAGGGGGGATATAAGGCTTGGGGACTAGGAACAGCCCGTGAGTGGAGACAGTTTGTGGCCTGGAGTAGAGGGCGACGAGGGAGCGGGTCAGCAGTTATGGCTGACGTCACCACCTTGGCTTCTACAGTACTGAGAGCAGGCGGGTGGAGGTAGGCGTGGCGAGAGGGTGGAACCATCAAGTTCAGACCCCCAACTACACTTCTTAGGAATCAGGTGGCCTCACACAGTCTCGGGGCCCTAGGCAGCAGCTGGGTGACCTCTCAAGGGGCCGCATGAAGTGATATTTCCCTGAGTGAAGACTGGTTCATTCCGCCTCTGCCTCGTCTGTCCATCTAGGCTCTCACCGAGCCCGCGCCCAAGCCGTCCTGGGCACCGGGGACCTGTGGGATGTGGAGGGCTGCCCTGCCTCAGGAACTCAGCCTGCCCAGGTCTGGAGTGGGGACCCAGGGCTGGCACAGCCCAAGCTCCAGCCATGGTGAGGGACTCAGCAGGAAGGTGTGCCACCCCGCCACACACCCCAGCAACCCCCGCCTGACCTTCCTCTTGAGGTCTCCTCCCAGGAACTGCCAGCCACCAGGGAGGGCTTCCCCCTGTGTGCGGCCTAGCCCTTCGTCCTGAGTCCTAGCGAGGCCCGAATGCCTCAAAGCTCTCCGGGGAAAACATCATCTCCAGTCAAAAGAGACCACGAAGCCCAGCCGCGCCTGGCTGCCCAATCACAACTGTCCTCCCTTGCTCTCCTGGGGTCTCCTGCCTAGGGATCAAAACTGGGGTCTGCCCCACCCACCACCAGAGGGCTCAAGGGAAACAGGCTGGGTGGGACGCCGCCAAGCCCGGTCCACTGCCCGCCTCCGCCCCTCGGCTCCCCTCACTGCCCCCTGCAGGTCAAGCTCACTCCACCCTGCCGCCTCTCCTCTCCCAGCCCCAGCCGTGCTCTGAGCCCTGGGAGCTGATGGCTCTGAGCTGTGCCAGCAAGCTCCCTTCCTGCAGAGCCTGTCTTGCAGCGGTCTGTGCCTTTCTCTACCTCCGGGAGAGGCTCCTGCCACGTCTCCCCCACCCAGGTCTCGCCAGGCTCCAGGAACACTCCTCTCCCCTCAGGTCCAGGGGCTCTCCTGGGTCCCTCTGTCCCTTGTCGGTTTCCCCCACTCTGAGCGCACCATCTGCATCTGCAGGACCCTGACTGACACCACACCCTTAACGCCCCACCTTAAAACAGCCTCTCAGGGCCACATCACTTCTCCTCTTGGCCTCTCTAAGTCTTTTAACCTCTAGCACAGTCGGGGAAAGCTAGAAATGACCACTAGGTAAACCAAAGGGCGGTTCTGCGTTGTAGGAAAGTGTCCACATGCTGCAGGCACCTCTGGTGAGCACGGCCCGACTCCCACCGCCCACTGGCCTTCGAGAACCAAGAAGGAGGGGTGTCCTGTTTATTTACAGCACACCCTCTCTGCCAGGCCCTGGTGTTCATGGCCTCATCCAACCCCACAATCCCGTAAGGTAGTTTACATCATTCCCACTTTACAGTTCAGGAAGCCAAGGCTCAGATCCATAAAGGGACTCGCTCAAGTCACTGAGTCCATAAGTGGTGGTTAGGGCATCAGCTCAGCCACTCAGTTCCAAAGGCTGCGATTTTCCTGACCTTCGGCGAGGGGTGCAGAGGCACCAAGACAGCCCCCAAAGTCCATGGCAGAGTAACGCCTGCACAAGCTGGAACGGTCCTTGTGATGAGCCATCAGGAGCGGCCTGGACCAAGCATCACCCTCCACACCTGCAGCACAGAGTCCCGGCGGCTGGTGTAGGGCAGATGTTTGATGCGGAACCAGTGCCTGGGGACGACGTTCCCGCTGGGCGTGTACAGCTTCTCCCCACGCCTGCCCAAGAGACTGCGCAGGGCCTGGTTGCCCGACAGGACCTTCTCATAGAATTCCACTGCACCCCTGGCATAGGCCGAAGAGAGGGTGGCCGTGCGGCGGTCCAGCCAGGCCTCCAGGGCGTGAGTGAGCGAGTCCGTGGAGAAGGCGTAGGCCACAAAGCCCGCCACTGCTGCCACCAAGTTGAAGGCAGCCCGTAAATTCATGGGGCCTCCGTAAAGCCCCAGGGCATGCTTGGCACTCACACCGAGTGCCCAGGTCCCTGCCAGGCAAGCTGGGGCTGGCAGGGCCTGCAGGGAGGCTGCGCCACTCTCCAGGTATACCACCTCCCTGGCCAACGCGAACTTCTGGGCTTCACGGGACAGGGTCAGGGCATCTCTCAGCCGGGCGCCCGCTGGGCTCTGCCAGTCCACTTTTTGCCCATGCACAACCACAGGGCTGTCAGTCTCGGCCACAGGGCCTCCCAGGAAGCTGGCGGGGATGCCCACCACGGCCCCAGCAGGGAGTCTCGGGAAGCCTGCACTCACAGGCTGGAAGGTGAAGGCAGGGAAGGGCTTGTAGTGATGGCCTGCGGGGATGCCCATGTCCCGCAGCACCTCTTGGAAGAGGCTCTGCAGTTCTGGAGAGACCGGGGCTGGCTGGCCCCGAGGCCAGTACTGGTAGAGCCACTGAACCACGGGATCCGGGAAGAGGTGGTACGAGATCTGAGCCCCAAACAGACCTGCGCAGGAACCCGCCAGGAGGCCTGTCCTGTGTCTCTGCACAAATGCCGCGGTCTGCCACAGGGGACCGGCCATGAGTGCTGCCACCGCTGACAACCTGAGCCAAGAAAAACAGAGGTCACCAAAGGTTCTCTGGGTCAGCCTGCAGACCGCACAACCTCCGAGGGCCACGCCCTCTTTCACGGAAGCAATACAGCACAGAGGCTAAGAGCCCGGGCTGCAGGGCCAGACTGCTGGCGTTCAAATCCCAGCCCCATCTCTGGGCATAATCTCCCCATCTGCCAAACAGGCAGGTTGTAATGGCCCACCTCCAGGGTGGCTGTGATGAGTCATAAAACAGTCAGTGTCCAGCACAGAAGCAGACCCCTTATATTAATGGCTGGGATTACTATTTTTCTTTCCATGGTGAAGCACAGCACTGAGTATCCAATGGCCTCACTCCATTCATCTCATCGTAAAGCCCACGATTACTAATTTATAAATGAAATACGTGCTCAATTAATTGAGGGTTTACTATATGCTAGACATGGGTCCAAGAACTTTCCATACGTTATCTAACAACTAAATCCTCACAAGCTCCATGACCTAATTTCTACAACTGCCCCTATTTTAAAGCTGTTAAAATGTAAATACACTGGCTCAAATTTCAAGCTGGTAAAGTGGTAGGGTTATGGACTGAATTGTGGCCCCTTAAACGCACGTTGAAGCCCTAATCCTCAGTATCTCTATGACTGTCTTTCGAGACAGGGTCTTGAAATTGGGTAATCAAGATAAAATGAAGTCATTAGCATGGACCCCAATCCAGTATGACCGGTGTCCTTACAAGAGATTAGGACACAAACACACACTGAGGATACAGAGAGAAGGCTACCACCTCCGGGCCAAGGAGGGAAGCCTCAGAAGAAACCAACCCCGACCACACCTTGGTCTTGAACTTCAAGCCTCCAGAACTGTGAGAAAACAACTTCCTGCTGGTTTGGCCATCTGTGGTACCTTTAAAATTTTAATTTAGTTTTATTTTATGGATGCCTAAGAATTGTGGTACTTGGTTATGGCAGTCCTAGCAGAAAACATAGGAGGAACAGTATTTGAACACAGGCTGGGTGTCCACAGCACACTTTTCAGTTTCGAAAACTTGTCATGCTAAATTACAAACATAAACAAAAGTGGAGAAAACAGTACATCAACCAACTTGAATCCCATCAACTCGTGGCCAATCATTTCTCCTTCTATCTGCACCTTCCACCAATCGGTTTATTTTGAAATATCCCAGGCATCCTATAATTTCATCCGTGAATATGCCAGTAAAAATTCACAACTATTTAACTATCGAAGCTTCCTGTATTCCCGTCTGTGAAAAGTGTTAATTAGCGATGAACTGCGGCCAACAAGAGCGCAGGGTACCGCTTGGCCTATTGAATCAAGAACTCCTCCAAGAGCCATAGCATTTGGGCCTTTTTCCCAGTGCGGAAACAGAGGCTAGGAAAGGAAAGCTCCTAGCCAAGGAGCCGAGGTTCCAAAACCCCGGAACCCCAGCGCCACGGAGTCGCTCGGAGGCGGTCCCGCGCAGCCCGCGGGGGGCGCCGGAGGAGGCGTTACGGCATCCTCGCAGAGGGGGGCTCCGCTACGCTTCCACGCCGGGCCCCCTCGGCCACTCCGCGGTGTGGATGCGGAGTGTGAAGCTGGGAAGAGGGTGCGGGCCCGGGAGTCCACGCAGACCGCCAGGCCCTGCCAGCGCTCACCTCCGCTGCCGCCGCCGGGTCGCCACGACACGTGCGAGGGCCGGGTGGCCGCAAAGCATGGCGGCCCGGCTTCTGGGGCGGGGACTTGAGGGGGCGTGGCCCAGGGAAGCCGGAAGCGGGCGCGGGGAGGGCAGGGGGCGGGGCCCGGGGGAGCCGGAGGCGGGCCCAGGGAGGACCGGGGCGGGGCCAAGGGGAGCCGGGGGCGGGCCCAGGGAGGGCAGGGGCGGGGCCCAGGGGAGCCGGAGGTGGGCCCAGGGAGGGCCGGGGCGGGGCCAAGGGGAACCGGAGGCGGGCCCAGGGAGGGCGGGACGGGGCCCAGGGAAGCCGGAGGCGGGCCCAGGGAGGGTAGGGGGCGGGGCCCAGGGGAGCCGGAGGCGGGCCCAGGGAGGGCAGGGGGCGGGGCCCAGGGGAACCAGAGGCGGGCCCAGGGCGGGCAGGGGGCGGGGCCCAGGGGAGCTGGAGGCGGGCTCAGGGGGAGATCCTGGAGGGCGGGGTCCGGAGGAGGGCAAGGGTCTGGGACCACCAGACGTCTGGGGGGTGGACTCTTGGGGGGGCAGGGCTGGTGGCGCAAACAAGAGCCTTTGGTCTAGACGCTCAGGTCCTCGGCAGAGGCTTCGCCCCTAGCTGTGCACCTTGGGGCGGGCCTGCGTCGCTGACCACGTGGGCCTGAGGATGAGCAGCGCCTCTAGCGCCTCCTTCTCTGCACTTGAAGGGCGTCTTCGGTCATCCCCTTTAACCCTGTAGGAACGGCGGCCCCGCGTGGGTCAGAGGCGGTGTGTGGAAGAGTCCTCGTCGGAGCCTTGCCCGTCTGACTGCCAGGCCCGTGTCCTTTCCCTCTGGAAGTGCTCGGCCCCCGCAGGGGCTTCAGAGCCTTTCGTTTATTGCCTCGTCCGCTGTCCCCCGCCCCCAACTCCTCCCAAGTGCTGCACAGTCCACAGAGCAAGTCACACTGGTCACTTCCTCCCAGCTGCTCTGTGAGGTAGATGGGGGTTGGCTGGCCTGTGTGCCAAATCCAGCTCTCCACCTGCTTTTCTAAGTCAAGTTTTATTGTACCACAGCCATGGCCATTCCTTTACAAATTGTCTATGGCTACTTTCCAGCTAGAAAGAGAATTGAGTAGCTAAGACAAAGACAGTCTGACTCACACAGATTAAATATGTCCTCTGTGGCCCTTTGCAGAAAAAGTGTGAGGATCCCTGGAGTAGATTATCCCCATTTTACAGATGAGGTAACTGAGGCATGGAACTTGAGCAGGGTGCCCAGCCAGTCTGCACCTAGTATGCACCAGAGCAGGATGGGTCCCCTATCCCTGTGCATTTCCTATTACCGCTCTTGTCTCTTCTCCCTTGAGCAAATTCTTTGTGGTGGATCTTGCCAATTTCCAAGTGGGTCTGGCCTCTGGATTTCTCTTCCATTCCAGCCCCGGGGAAGGGGTAAGGAAAGCTCATCTCCTGAGAAGAAAGGTGAGCACTATGGAGGGTGGGATGTAAGCTGGCCATCTTTATTGGTTAGAGGTGCATGCCGAAGTGTGTGCGACTTGGGGTTGGGCTTTGGAAAATTAGCAGCCCCTGGACCGCTGTGTCCCCAGTGCAGCTCTCTCTGTAGGGCTCTCCACCACAGGACTGGCTGTAGTGAGTCAGGGATTGGCCTGCCAGACCAAGCCTGATCCCCAGGGAATTCCCTGTGCCCCTGAGCATCCTGTGGGGGCATTTGGGGCCTGCATTCCCTGTCTCAGACTTGGCCCAGCAGTCCTTTGTGAAGTCATGGGCTGGTGTGGCAGAGAGAACCCCTGGACTCCTTGTGGCTGCCCGCCAACCTGGGCCAGTCTCTCAGCCCCAAAGCATCACTTAGGGAGGCTGCAGCCCAGGGAAAGAGACCTTGCTTGGGAGGCAGGGGAAACTCAGGGAAAGGATGTCACCTCTCTGGAGTGAGGATAATCTCTCTTGAAAGCCCTGTTACACTCTACTCCTAGGAAAATAGCTGCCTAGACATTCGTTTGTATAACTAAGAGGAAGGGAGGCACTTCAAGTCACTGAAGCCCTGAAACAGAGGCTCTGATGTGAGGTCTTCCCTTCAGTCTCAGCACTGAGAGACACTCTGTGACAGCAAAGGGCTTCTGCGACCAGATGTAAATCTCTCAGCAGTGAAAAGCACAAGCTGGAACCAGACTGCCCGGGGTTAAATCCTGGTTTCACCCGCTATGAGATGTGTGAACTAGGGCAAATTAACCTCCCTGGCCTACAGTTCTCATCTGTAGAATGGGCACGATAGCATGACCTGCCTCCCAGGGCTGTTGTGAGGGTAAAGTGAGTTCATGTATGAACACTGCCCAACGCAGCTTGTACCACCTGTTAGCTATTATTAAGGTCTATTTCGTTTCTGGGACCCTGACTTAGGCTGCTCAGTTGCTTGTCCGTAAATAGTGCAGTGTGACTCCAGCCAAAGCCAGAATGTGGGCAAATGACATGATTTATCCGGCAAATCAATGGCGTAAAAAACAATGGGGAAAAGGCTCATAAAATAAAAGACACTTGAGAGACACAGCAGTTAAACACAATGTGTGACTTTTATTGGGATCCTGAGTCAAATAAACTAACTGTTAAAAGGTCACCTTTGAGTCCAGTTGGAGGAATTTGATATAGGTTGAATATTAGATGATATGAATGAATTACTGCTTATTTTGTCATGGGATGGATGACCACATTGAGTTTATGTATACCAAAAAATCCTTACTGGTTAGAGATGCATACTGAAGTATTTACAGATGAAACAACATGTCTACTATTTGGTTCAAAATATTCCGGCAGGCCCAGCACTTGAGGAGGCAGAGGCGAATGGATTACCTGAGCCCACGGGTTCGAGACCCACCTGGGCAACTTGGCGAGACCTCGTCTCTACAATAAATCAAAAATTAGCCAGGCACAGTAGTGCATGCCTGTAGTTCTGGCTACTTGAAAGGCTGAGGCAGAAGGATCGCTGGAGCCCAGCAGGTCAAGGCTGCAGTGGCTGGGAGTATGCCACTGCACTCCAGCCTGGGTAACAGAGTGAGATTCCAACTAAAAAAAAAAAAAAAATATATATATATATATATATATTCCGGCCAAAACAAAACAAACATAAAAACAGGGGCATAGATGAAACAACATTGGCAAAATGTTAGTTACTGTGAAGCTGCATGATAGGTTCAGGGGTCTTCATTATACCGTGCTCTTTTTTTGTTTATGTTTGGAAATTTCCATAATACAGTGTTTTTAAACATGTTTTAAAAAGCAGGCTGGCCAATTGGACTTCATGAAAATGAAGCACTTTTGTTCATCAGAAAATACTCTCAAGAAAAGTGGAAAGACAGTCCATAGAATCACCACTCCTCCTTTCTGCTGCTTGTGGGTTTGACCAAACTTTCAGTAAATGTTTGCTTATTCGCTTATTTAATATGTTTGTCTTCCTTAGCACCTGTAAATGGAAGGAAATACGACAATTTCTAATAGGGAAATCATCTCAACCGGGTTAAAATAAGTAAGGTAGGGGGTTCCTGAGTCAAGGTGCTTAGGGACGGCCTCTCTGAAGAGTGGATGTCTCTGGCGAAAACTGAGGGAGGGGAAGGATGAGATGCCGATGCCCGAGGGCGGGGATGAGGTAGTCAGCTGGGGAGCAGAAGGCCCAGAGTGGCCGGGCTAGAGGGAGGTCGGAGGAGGAGGGAGGCAGGGGCTGCACCGCGAGGGCCTTGCACGCCTGAGTGAGGTCCTTGCGTTTTATTCCGATGGCAATGACAGGTCATGGGTGACCTAGGTAAGAGCTGATTGGTGGGAGGTGAGCAGGAAGTCTGCCTGGCTGAAGACGGAACGGGTGGTGGGGCAGGGCGGCAGCTCTCCTGCTGCAAGGGAAGCAGAAATGGGTGGTGGCTCAAGGTGCACATGGGTCCAAGGAGGGCTCTGTTTTGTTTTCTAAGTCATGCTTACATGACAGTGACCTCATTGAGAGATAAACTGAGAATGCCAGAGAGGGGCCATTGCAGGAAGGCCCTCCTTGCGTAGGTGACAGGGGACGACCCAGGACATGGGTGGGAGGACGAGGGTCATCGGGAGCAACTTGTCACTGTCATGAGGGAAGCTGAGGCCAGTGGCTCCAGGTGGTGAATTTATGTTGGGAAGACGAGGTTGTCCTTATGGGATTGCCACCTCTTTTTCCCAGTGATCTGTGGAGTGAGGTCATCAGCTGAGAGTGTGGTGGGGAGGGAGTGGTGAAGGTCTGAAGAAAGAAAAGATGTCAAAGTTCCACTTGAAGAGGAGGATGAGCTTTCCACCAGGATGAGCTTTCCACTCGTGCCACATTAAGTGCCCACTTGAGACCTGGGTCAAAAGGTAACGTGAGACTAGTCAGTATGGTTGTGTGATTTCTCCAGCAATGTTTGGGTGCTCGGGTGTAGGGATGAGTAGATGGGCAGTCGGGTTTAATCACAGCTGGGGTTTGCCAGTCAGGTACAAAGTGGAGAGAAAGGGGCAAGGTTGGTGAAAGCATTTGCAAAGAAGTGATTCCATGGTGATGGACCACGAACTCTAAGCCAGCGAGGAGAAGTGAGTGGGGGGTGGGGGGGGAAGGATTATTCACCTAACACTTACGTGTGTTACAATCACGTTGCCCTGCACTGCTCCTGAGCATTTCACGGAAGGAAGAAGTGGTAAGCTCCTTGACCCAGTGGAAGGTAAGGATTGTTGGAATGGGGTCACCATTGCAAGCCAAGTGGAAGTATAAGGAGGTAGTGATTAGAGGGCGGATGGGAGTCTTGAAATGACCTTTCAGAGGGCCTGTCAATATTGGGGATGACAAGGCCAAGGGTATGACTGTGGGAACAGACAGTCGAGGTGGGGTGGAAGAGAAGATGATTAAGAGTTGAGGAGGTACATTATCATGGTTTTAATTTTCTGTATTTTATGATGCTTTGCTATCTGGGGGTCCTTGATAATTCTGGAAAGACTGTCGCTCCCAGGGCTAGTCAGTTCCAAGAGATCGCAAAGGACTCTCCAAGAGTGTACCTTTCATAAGCAAACCATCCTCTTTTATTTAACTTTTACACGCCAAGATTAGGTGCCGATGACTAGAGAATACTCCCACACCCCAGAGCCTGCTGAAATTATTCAGACTCTCCTGTCCCAAACTTGCTTCACTTGCTTCAGCTTGCCGATCCCACCAGGCCTGTTCCTCTCACAGAAACCACAGTCGGGCCTCCCGGCCATGCTTTCCTCTCTCTCCTTCGGTTTCCTGACTGACCCTGACACTTCCGCATGTGGCTCTGCGTGGCATGGCGGGCCTCCCTCCTCTTGGGAACTGTAGGTGATGAACTATTCTTTCAATGGCATTGACCTCTGTTGTGGTGTCACCTCCATAAATAAAATTGTAGGTACTACCAAAATAGGAGGCTCAGTTATGGAGGCCAGGATGTCGGGTGGATTGTCTCTGTGGATGTCAAAATTGGCAAGAAAGGGGAAGTGGCGAAGAATCAGGACTCCAGGCGCTCAAAGAATTGAAGAATGAGAGGAAGTGACCAGGAGGAGGGCAGGTAATGGCAGCAAAGGTGGGTTGGGTACGACAGGGGGCTAACGGCAGACATTTCCCAGGAGCCGGGTTTGTGGAGGAGAAAATGGTTGTGGAGTGAGGAAGGCACCTGTGCTGCCCTGATTTCCACTGAGCGTGGGGGAGAACAGGATTTCACTTGAGAGCGCTGCAATGTCCTCAGTGAAGACTGCCAAGCTTTGGTGACAGCAAGCAAGGAAGAGAGGTGAAGGTGTAAGGATTTGTTGATGAGGCTCCAAGTGTTCCAGAGGACACAGAGACGTGACCTTGGGAGGCCTGCAAGTGAGGAGAGACTGGGACCCGATTAGGGATAAGCAGGAAATAAACGCAAGTGATAAGCACCCCGGAAATGATGATTGACAGGGCATCTGATGGGCTCAGAAATATTTCTGAGGGGGCTTTTGGACATGAGTGGAATACTTCAGAATTACTAATGTTTTAATTACTATTCAGTTGATTAAAGTAGTAAGTTTAAATATCCCATGTCTCTTAAGCCTAAAGTCTCAATGTACAGACATTGTTATCTTATTAATAAGTCCAGTAATTTTTATACAAAAATAAGAATTTTTTCCTACTTGTTCTTTGATTAACTTTCAATTAGATCATAGGCTTTGCAGATGAAATCTTTCTTAATTATAGTACACTGCTTCTGTACTTAATTGATCAAATTTCCTTAGACGTTTCAAACCACACTTTCAAATTTAATTTAGCGGATTCTCTTAAATACAATAACCCCCTGGATTATTCGGGGTTCTCTAGAGGAACAGAACCAATAGAATGCGTGTGTGTGTGTGTGTGTGTGTGTGTGTGTGTGTGTGTGTGTATTTAAAGACATGTAGTATTAAGGAATTGACTCATGAACTTATGGAGTCTGAAAAGTTCCGAGATCTGCAGTCAGCAAGCTGGAGACCCAAGACAGCTGATGGTGTAGTTCCAGTCTGAGTCCAAAGTCCTGAAAAAGCAGAAGAGTTGAGTCTGAGGTTAAGACAGAAGAAGACTGATGTCCCAGTTCTAAGATGGGCAGAGAGAGAGAATTCTGTTCAGGCCTTCAATGGATTGAACGAGGCCCAGCCACATTGGGGGGGCGGACCACCCGCTTTACCCAGTCAACCAATGCAAATTTTAATCTCATCCAGAAACACCCTCACAGCGACACCCAGAACAATGTTTAACCAAATATCTGGGTATCCCCTGCCCTGGTCTAGCTGACACATAAAATTAATCACTAACCCTCCCCAAAGTCTTTCAAATCTAATAAGCGAAATCTTCCTGAACATTTAAGCAACTCTTGAAAATCCAAAAAATAGAGAAATGGAATAGATTCTCTTAACTGTTTCAAACATCTTAAAACTGCAGTACATATTAAACAGTGGAATGATGACAGAACTCCTAATTTCAGATAACCTGACCATTGATAATACAAGTAGATTCTCTTATTCATCCTGGGGTCACAGTTACACTCTCCCTGCCAGGGACACAGAGCCACCCTCTTAGGCCACTCCACACTGAGGTGCTGTGAGCTGAGCTATTGGCTCTGTCCATGCTCAGGACAGGAGTCTAGAAAGGCGTCCAGGATGATTGATCATAAGTTGATGTCTATTAGGTTGAGTATCTGTGGGGATAATTAGACTTTCCAAGGCTCTTCATCTATCTATTTTTTCTGTTATAGTAAGATCTTTCACAGTTTTCCATTGCCTAGGTAGGACTGTTAAGATTCTGCACCCCCTCCTGGGATTGCAATCAATCTTAACTGCTTCATTTGTGATGATGAAACTGGGAGGTTGACCAAAACTTGAATATAGTTAGTATGCATGTGTCTGACTTGGTTAATGAACTACAAACATCATTAAAACTTGAACATGTCTCTTCTGTTTTCTTTTTAGCATGCCTCATATGGCTCTGCAGAGAACTATTTCTTTCTAATGCCAAACTGTCACAGTTTGCTCAATGGGAGCCCTTTCTAGATGGACTCTTTTATCCTTCAAAAGTGTTCTAGATAGCCGGGCTCGGTGGCTCAGGCTGTAATCCCGCGCCTTTGGGAGGCTGAGGTGAGTGGATTGCCTGAGCCCGCGGGTTCGAGACCCGCCTGGGCAGCGAGACCTCATCTCTACAATAAATCAAAAAATCAGCCGGGCGTGGTAGCGCGTGCCTGTAATTCCGGCTACTCTGAAGGCTGAGGCGGAAGGATCGCCGGAGCCCAGCAGGTCGAGGCTGCGGTGGCCGGGAGCGGCCACTGCACTCCAGTCTGGGCGACAGAGTGAGACTCCGACTCAAAAAAAAAAAAAAAAAAATGTTCTAGATAATCTTGGATGCATGCTTTCTTTCTGGCAACAAATTGATGCTCAGGACCATCTTGATTATCTTTGCTCCAAGATATGATATTAGACACTTTCCAAGGATCCTTGGCTCCATTTACTGGAGAACTACATTGAGAGCAAAACGTGGGCACTTTAGACTCATTAGATCACTCTACTTGAGACTACTAGTGAGTGACAGCACACCACACCACATTAGAGGCAGACCCGGAAAAGATGTATTTTAGAAATGTCATGGTATCATATTATTTACACTTTATTTAACTGAGTATTCAAACAAACCTGTTCAAGTCGAAAATATTTTCATTTTTTCTTGTCTTCTCCGAGATACCAGCTTCCTTTATTGCCGCAATACACAACGTCCCTTTGCTCACGCTAACATGCCATGCCTTATTACTGAGACCCACAGAGACCAAACCAATTCTGGATCCCTTCCTTGCCTGGCCTGCACCGCACCTCCCTTTCACTCTCATCATCCCTATTTTTCCTCCTTCCTTCCTTCCATTTTTCTTTCAAAAACCAAGTCTTGCTTTGGGGCCCAGGCTGGAGTGCAGTGGCGAAATCGTGGCTCACTGCAGCCTCGAGTTCTTGGGCTCAAGTGACCTTCCTACTTCAGCCTCCTTCTCTTGAGCCGCGGGGACTACAGGTATGCGCTACCATGTCCTGCTGATTTTTTAATTTTGATTTCTCGTAAAGGTGAGAAACTACGTTACCCAGGCTGATCTCAAACTCTTGATCTCAGGCAATCCTTCTACCTTGGCCTCCTGATGTGCTGGGATTACAGGTGAGAGCCACTGCGTCTGGCCAAGAACCTTATTTTTCTGTCGACGGTCATTCCTTCATGTCTTTTTGATATCAGAATCTGGGACTTCTGGACATGATTATAGTGTGAATTCTTTGATTGAATAATATTAGCATTGAAAAATAAATGAAATGACTTTATTTTGCCAGCAATTGCTACTAACTGTACTTTTTATTGGATCTCCTTATTAGCTGCCTTCCTTAAGGGTACACAGTCCAAATCTGTAATTTGTCAGTCAATATCAGTTACTAAGACAGTCTCATTTGGGTTAAGACTTGGTCTCCTCTCTTTTAAAACTTCAGTCCTGTATTTCATACAGAACTGGCCCTACCACGTGCGCCCCCACCCCCAGTGTAGACTCAATTTGTTGCTCCAGTGACTTGGAGTATGAGAGGCTGCTTGCTCATTCACAGCTTTTTTCCTAGGGCTTATTCTTCTGGTAGGAAGGATGGAAACAGAAACCAAAACATTTCCTACATGACTGGTCATTGGCTGTTGTCCTCCCTCCATGTCTGGGTCATGTGAACAGCCCATGGTGGTGATGGCCGGGTTCTTATTCCTTCCTGTTGATCTCTCTGCTAAACTAACTTGGTTTCTGGTGGTGAGGCAAGAAGAGATGAGTCTTGGCGAGAGCTCTGGACTTAGGACCTAGGGAAATGTGGGTAAACAGTCCGTTAAAGATCCAGAGGAATTAGCTGGAAGTTACAGGATAGGCCCTGGGCATCTGTTCAGGCTTGTGGTTGAAGGTGGGTGCATCGCCCTGAAGCAGAGGCGAGAGCTTCTGCAAGGTGGGCTGGGGGGGGTGGGCTGGGGGATATAATAGAACCATTGGTACCCAAGAGCAGCCAGCTTGGAGCTCCAGGTAGTGGGACCTTGGGAGTTGCCTGTCCCTAGATTCAGCCTCAAGCCAAGTCAGCTGCCACCATCAGGGGGCATAAGTGCATAAAGGGCCCCACATTCAGTGGGCCTCTCGCCTTTGAGATATTTATTGACAGCTGGACCTGGGACAGGGTGTTTGTGTGTGTGTGTGTGTGTGTGTGTGTGTGTGTGTGTGGTGTGTGTGTGTAAGGGCTTGCCCTGTGGGTTGCACAAGGTCTTTGTGATGTATATAGCTTTTGCTTTGCTTTTGCTTTGCTTCCTCTAAAGTCTTTTCAAAATGACTTTAACAAACTTCCTGCAAACAGAGTATTAGAAATTAAATTTTTTTTTTTTTTGAGTTGGCGTCTCACTCTATTGCCAGGCTGGAGTGCAGTGGCACGCTCACTGCCACCCCAGCGTCAACCTGCTGGGCTCTGGCGATCCTTCCGCCTAAGCCTTCCAAGTAGCCGGAACTACAGGCACACATTACCACGCCCGGCTTATTTTTTGATTTATTGTAGAGACGAGGTCTCACCAAGTTGCCCAGGCTGGTCTCGACCCTCCAAGGCTCAGGCAGTCCTCTCACCTCAGCCTCCCAAAGTGCTGGGATTTCAGGCTGAGCCCACTGTGCCTGGCTTTTTTTAAAAAACACATCACTTTTTTTTTTTTTGAGTTGGAGTCTCTGTCGCCCAGATTGGAGTGCAGTGGCGCTCCCGGCCCCCGCAGCCTCGACCTGCTGGCTCCGGCGATCCTTCCGCCTCAGCCTTCAGAGTAGCCGGAATTACAGGCACGCGCTACCACGCCGGCTGATTTTTTTGATTTATTGTAGAGATGAGGTCTCGCTGCCCAGGCGGGTCTCGAACCCGCGGGCTCAGGCCATCCACTCACCTCAGCCTCCCAAAGGCGCAGGATGACAGGCTGAGCCACCGAGCCCGGCTCACACCACTTTTGAAGAATGTGTCACCAGACCCCAGGGTCCGTGCCTCGGCCAAGTTCCAAGATCTGATCAGACTCGTGGATAGTAAGGAACCGCCTCACTTAAGCTTCTTTTAAGAAAAAGAGAGCTTATAGTAAGGTGGGGCCCCCTTTCTGGGGTTGGCCGGGATCGGGGAAGGCCACTCAGGATGGGCGGGCTTGGGTTCCATCCTGGCCTGCATCTCGCGGTCTCCTGGTGCATCTGCCATTGCCCTTGGGTTTTCTAAACACCCGAAGCCCATTTTCTCGCTGCCTCCCAACCGCCGTTTGCCCCTGGCCCCTTGCGGCTTCTCCCTCTGCCCGCTCCCCACGACTCCTCAACTTCGCAACCATCCCTGTGCTAACATGCTCAGCGTCTTTCTACTCCCTGGTCTAGCTTCCCCGGAAAAAGGGATGCCATGAACTCAGCCTGTCTTTGATTGTCAGGCTATCGGTTCGTGGTCTGCCCGGCTTGCTCTGATGGGATTCCAGTGAGGAAGGGGAGAGGCATTGGGGCTCTCTGCCTCAGAGCTAAGTGGCTGCCCCCTTCCTTGGTGGTCCCGGGCCTCCCGCAAGATGTCCTCCAGGAGAGGTGGGTCTCCTTGCCTTCGTGATGAAAGCCCTCTCTGGGATGCCGTCTAGGGAGGAAAGGGTGGGTGGTCTGCGGTCTGATCCAGAAGGGACAAAGAGAGCTGAGATGGAATCTTCCACATCTTTGGGGAAGGGCATTGAGCCTGTCAGTCCGTTTCCCTACCTTCAGCGGGCCCACACGCCAACCATCCCCACTCTTTTTTTTTTTGAGTTGGAGTCTCACCTGTCGCCCAGACTGGAGTGCAGTGGCCGCTCCCGGCCACCGCAGCCTCGACCTGCTGGGCTCCGGCGATCCTTCCGCCTCAGCCTTCCGAGTAGCTGGAACTACAGGTGCGCGCTACCACGCCTGGCTGATTTTTTGATTTATTGTAGCGATGAGGTCTCGCTGCCCAGGCGGGTCTCGAACCTATGGGCTCAGGCAATCCATCCCCACTCTTTAAACATTCACCTAAACCCTGAAACCCTGCTGGAAGAGAGAGCCTTCGTGTTCTCAAGTGCAATGCTTCTTTCCTCTCATCCTGCCCCCTCAACTTCTGGAAAGCTCTTTTGTGCCTGCATTCCAACTGAGCCATTGGAGAACGAGAGATGGACAGGTAGCGGGTGGTAAGGACTCGGCTTCATTCCCTTAAATAAACACCGCGATCCTATTAACAGCTAATATTTATTCTTGTGTACCTATAGCGCATTGCACTCCCAGGATTATCCCATTTAACCTCACTATCTTTCCATGAAGTCAATACTGTTATTTCCCTATTTAACAAAAGGCAGGGGACCGGCATGAACTTGCCAAATTCACAGAGTCTACGCCTATGGTAACCAGAGCGGGGCTAGATGACTTTGCATGTCTTTCCATCTCTGAGGTTCTGGATTCGAAATTCACCTACTAGTTCAACTCCTGTTTCTCCTATAGCAAAATACTGTATAGACACACATGTTCATGAAAATATCAATGGATATTAGAAATATAAGGTTTCAGCCGGGCTCGGTGGCTCAGCCTGTAATCCCGCGCCTTGGGAGGCTGAGGTGAGTGGATCGCCTGAGCCCGTGGGTTCAAGACCCGCCTGGGCAACTTGGTGAGACCTCATTTCTACAATAAAGCAAAAAATTAGCCAGGTGTGGTAGCGTGTGCCTGTAGTTCCAGCTACTTGGGAGGCTGAGGCGGAAGGATTGCTGGAGCCCAGAGGTCAAGGTTGTGGTGGCTGGGAGCGGCTACTGCACTCCAGTCTGGGCGACAGAGTGAGATTCCAACTCAAAAAAAAGAAATATAGATTTCCTATTTCTTTAATATTCTTTACTTCAGTAAACATTTATCGAGCACCTACATTATGCCAAGCAACTTGCTGTGTGCTGGGGATACGGAAATGAGAAAGGCATGAGTGCTGCTGTGGTGGAGCAAACACACTGTCTGATTTCTTTAGGTCAAGGCGGAATGCTTTAGAGCTAAGACATTTACTAATTTGTGTTTTTTCCCATATGACATATCTTGAAGAACAAATAATTAAGTTAAATGTAAATATCATTGCATACTCTCTACTCTTGGAGACCCTCAAGCTCAAAGTTGAAACAAAAAGTCGAGAAATAGAAATCTGTAATATTTCCATTCATCACCATGTTGTAGAGAGAAGGGCAGACTGGGAACCAGGAAACCTGGGTCCTGCTCAAACCAGGTTCTTCTCTTAACTGGGCAAGTCCACGGGCCTTTCTGGACCTCAGTTTCCCCATATATAACTCATGAAAATAATGGCTACTCTGTGTGTCTCAGAATGTTGTAAGGTTCATTGAGAAAATGCTTCACAAGCTGCAAGTCCTAAAGAGGGTAAGCGATCATAATTACTTCTAAAATGAAGGGACTACAGCGAATTATCCCGAGGTTCTTTGGTTACGTATTTCTTTGGCCTTAGAAAGAGAATGGTGTGATAATCTGCGTCAGTGCCGGAGAGAGGGAGCTGGCAGGGCTTCCGAGAGCTCCTCCCCTCAGCCAACCTTTGTTTACATCCACCTCCCTAAGGAGCCTGAGATGTCACATGGTCAGCGATTTCGCCGAAGGGACTTTTTATTCGGGATTGACTGTAGATGACATTTTACATAAGGTTTCTTTGCCTTTTCCACCTAAAGGTGGTCTGAGGAAAGGAAGAAAAGCGCAGGTGACAATCGGGATTTGAAGTCCATTTGGGGGAAACTGAGGTCACAACTTGGGAGTCAGGAGAGGCTTTTCTTGTGCCATCCACCAGGTGGCACCAGATCCCCGACACAGTCAATGTTGTAACTTTTCCAAGGGCCTTAGGGTGGCCCTTGGAAGGCAGGGAGAAAAAGAAGAGAAACTGGCTCTTGTTTATAGCTGGGGAAACTGAGATGGTCATACATACAAGCGTTGACATGAGTACAGGCTGACGATCATGTAACAGGCCCTGAGCAAGGACGTTGACACAAATAACGCAATACCGGGCGCCCAGGAAGAAAGGGGGATGGGTAGGTGGAATTAGCCAGGGGTCAATAGTTGCTGGTTGGTTATGAATGAAGCAACGTGGACGAAATGGTATTAAATCTGGATGGCGAGGGAAACGGTTTCCTGAACAAGCATTGCCTGGGCTCCTGCTTTCTTGTGGCAGGGACGGGGTAGCGCCTGCCGCAGAGGTAAGTATAGGGCCCGAGGGGCAGAGGATTGGGGAGACCTGAGCCGAGAAGGGCACTGAGGCAAGAAGGTGGTGAGGGTCTTAGGGAACAGCATGTGCAAAGGCCCAGGGGTGCAAACAAGCGGGCTATGCTTAGGAAACTGCTGGTTGGTTAGGCCGGAGACTGGTGCATAGGGAGGAGGAGCGCAGAAGGGAAACCATGGGAGCCCCTGGGGTCTTAAAAATTGCTGATGAGAAGGCTAAGCCGGAAGCGAAAGCGATGGGTTGCCTATGGGAGGTGGGTGCCACAGAGAGGATAGGCCTGGGCAGCAAGATGACACTTTCCGGAGCACGTCTTTGTGTATAGCCCTGGCTCTGAGAGCCATAGCAATGTTCCATGTAGCTCCGAGCAAATAATTAAGGCCAACTAGGATGTGGGGAGACCTAAGATGGAATATGAACCGTAACAATCGAACCTAACTGTGTCCCAAATGAATATCACGACCACACCAGTGGAAGTGGGGAGGGAATCAGCCCAAGTCACTTTGGAAAACTGTATTTTTTTTTTTTGAGTTGGAGTCTCACTCTGTTGCCCAGACTGGAGTGCAGGGGCCGCTCCCGGCCACCGCAGCCTCGACCTGCTGGGCCCTGGCGATCCTTCTGCCTCAGCCTTCCAAGGAGCTGGAACTACAGGCACGCGCTACCACGCCCGGCTAATTTTTGATTTATTGTAGAGATGAGGTCTCGCCAAGTTGCCCAGGCAGGTCTCAAACCCGCGGGCTTAGGCAATCCACTCACCTCGGCCTCCCAAAGGTGCGGGATTACAGGCTGAGCCACCGAGCCCGGCTTATATTTTTTGATATATATAGATATATATGAGGCAGAACCCCCCCCCAAACTGAAATTATCTTCTGGAGGGCAGGCCCCTTGTAGTACAGACTTTCTCCACTAGGCAAGTGTTTTAGGAACCTATTAACATCAGTGGACCAGCTAGCACCATTGTGAGAGGCTGTGTTTGGCTTTAGTGAAATTTTTTTTTGGAGATTCTTTCAATGCATGTACCCGTTCCATGAGAGGTGATCTGTGAGCACTCCTGCCCACCTGGCGCTGAGAGTTCAGCAGTTTTTGACCAAGAACATCATGACCCCCTTGCCCCACCCTCTCTATTCAGCCGATCTCACCCTGAGCAACATTTTTTTTTCTCTGGATAAAAAAAATCCTCAAAGGAAAACATTTTGCTGACGTGGAAGAGGAGAAACAGAAAATGGCAGAAATACTAAAAGACATCACAGTTGACCAAGTCAAAAACTGTCTAGAACAGTGGAAAAAGCATCTCAATAGGTGTATTGCATCCAACAGAGAGTACTTTGAAGGTGACTGAAGTTTAAACATGTGAGAAAAAATACACCATTTTTTACAAATAAATTCAGTTTTTTTGGGTCCCCCCCTCCAGTGTATAGATAGACAGATAGATAGAAGTAGATATAGATATGGAGCTCAATATGAATATTTGTATTTCCTAGTTCTGTCCGCTGAGAGAGTCTAGAAGCAATTGGACCCCAGGTGCAATGAGTACCCGAGTCTTGGCTTCTAAGCACCATTCTCCAATGAATGGAACCAAGGCTTCTTGATTCCAGGACTGAGGCAGAGCAAATGCAGATGAGCCTGGAATATCCTATGATGCTGGAAAGTAAGGATGTACTTAGGAAAGACCAGGGCCACATGGAAAAGTCAGAGGAGGAACCTGAAGGAGCTCCCGATACCAGAGCTGGAACGATCTGAGCAGCAAAATAAACAATGATAGTGTTGGATTATAGCCCATATAGCAAAATAAATATCCGCGATTCCTCACTGGTAATTAAATACTGAATAAAGAAAGAAATAACTAAATGAGGGAAGGGGCAGCTTATGGAATGACTCTTAAGCAGACACCGTACTAATAACTGTTGGAGACAAGACCCAACAAATACAGGATGTTTGCACAATCTCAAAGTCTCTCTTCAACGATATTTGCCAATTCCCAAGGGAAAAAATAGTAATGTTTCCGTGGAGAAACTCGGCAGATGGCACTTTAACCAAGAATCAGGGTGAACATCACCAGTAATGAGACATGTCGATATCACGGGCCCCTTGGTAAGTGACCCAGAGAACGTGTCACTTCTGTGGAATTCTTGCAAAAACGCATAGCCTCGTCCTAGCCATGGAAAAACAAACACACTGAGTGACATTCCACAAAATAACTGTCCAAAGTGTCAAGGTCATGAGCGATAAGAAAAGACAGAGGGACTGTCACAGACAGAGGAGACAAAGGAGACACGATGACTCGATGTGGTGTGGATGCTGGAATAACAAAGGGACATTAGTCAATAGTGCGGGACCAGTTTCAATTTCCTGTTTTTGACCATTGTACCACAGTAGACAGTCACAGTAGGGAAATCGGGGTGAAATATGTATGGGAGCTCTCTGTACTATTTTTACAAGTTTTCCTTGAGACGGAATTATTTCAGAATCAAACGTTTTTAAAAATGTCTGATGCTTAGCTCCTGCCCTGGGAGTTAAGAGGCACCCATGTTTTTGAGCTGTTGTTTTGTTCCAGGTATGCTCTGCAAACTTCCTAACAGAATCCTCACTACCCCCTGGAGTGAGTACTGAAGTCTGTCTTTGCATGAGGGAAAACTGCAGTTCAGAGATGTTAAGAAAGCCACACACAAGCCAGGCGTGGTGGCTTACGCCTGTAATCCCAGTACTTTGGGAGGCCAAGGCTGGAGGACTGCTTGAGGCCAGGAGTTGGAGACCAGCCTGGGCAACATAGGAAGACCTCGTCTCGACAAAAATTAAAAAAACAAAACAAAGCAAAATACAAGCAAACAAAAAACTAGCCGGGTGTGGTGATGCATGCCTATAGTCCCAGCTGCTTGGGAGGCTGAGGTGAGAGGATTGCCTGAGCCCAGGAGGTTGAGGCTGTGCTGAGCCGTGATGATGCCACTGAGACAGAGTGAGACTCTGACTCAAATTTTAAAAAGGCCACACGCATGGTAAGTAAGAGCAGGACTGAGGTTTGAAGGCAACGAGCCAGCCTCTAAAGTCAGGCTCTCCCCACACTCCTACAGGGAGGGAAGAGGTTGCAGAAGAAAGGTGGAGGCGAGACGTGGAGCAGTCAGGGCCTGCAGGGCCATGGGAAGGAGTCTGGACTTCATCCTGGAGGCCATGGCTCAATCCTGCACATCAGATCTACCCAGGGAGCTCTGAACACCATCACTGGCTGGGCCCGACCCCAGAAGGTCTGCTCCAGTTGGTCCGAGGTGGGACGCAGGCGCCATAAGCTCTCCGAAGGGGTCTGAGGCCCTGGGTTGAGGTCTCTCACGTGTGTGTCCCCTCCCTGAAGAAGCCTGGTGCGTGTGTGTCTGGGGGTTGGGAGAGGAAGACATGCTCGGGGACTTTTCTCTCCTCCCTGCCTCCACGGCTCCAGCCCGGAGCACCCGCTTGTGACTTCCTTTGTTGGCATCACAAGATGTCCGACCCTGAGAGGCACCTGACCAACCTGTCCTCAGAAAAGGTCTAGCAGGAAATCGAACTGGAGTTTTCCAGAGCTAGACTCTTGTCATGGTCTTCTAGCTGGTCTCCTTGATGGCACCTCTGCTCCCCATAGTTCATGCTCCACAAAAAAGCTGAAAAACCCTGCTTAAAACAGAAAACAGCTCACGCTACTTCTCTGCCCAAGTCCTCTAAGGCTCCCTATCTCACTTAGCACGAAATCCCAAGTCCAAAGTCCGTCTCCTGGCTGCAGGACGTGATGTGAGCTGGCCCCTGGCGACCCTTGTGTGCCTTCCCCGCCACTTCCCTTGGCTCACTCTGCTGTGGCTCCAGTCTTCCTCCTGGTCCTCCAGCCCGCCAAGTACGTTTCCTCGGAGGGCCTTTGCACGTGCCGTCCCCAGATGACTGCCCACGTTTCTCCTCCATTCAGCCACCTCTCGGCTCAGTGACACCTCTGAGGGGCGTTTGGTGGCGGCTCCCTATCCTCTTGTCATACTTTAGTATTCCATGGTAGCAGCTCTCATGACCTGACATTATACCACACATGTGTAAAATCTGCTTTTTTTGGATGGTGTGTCTGCTTTGCCACGGGGCAGACGTGGATAGTGACCCTTCCTAGATTTGGATCTGTGCCTGGCTCTTGGACGATACTCAGCAGTTCTGAATTTTGCGTGTCTGCTCGTAGGTCTTTGTGCGTGTGCCTATGTGCGTGTGCGTGTACACGTATGCCATCTGCTGGGCCTGCATTGGCCTGGAGTGGTGGCTCCTCCCCTTTGCACCACTGCCCAGCCTGCCGTGGTGGTGTAAGCGTCCGTGCCGCTGTCAGATGCTTGCGGGGACACCCCCATGCTGGGGTAGCACCTGTAGCCAAAGGCCCAGGGCTCCGCAGTGATCATCAGGACCAGCCTCTTGGCCAAGTAAGACCCTCCTGGGGTGCTTGGACTTATTCTAGAAGGAAAAGGGACCTCTGGAAGGTAACCGTGCCATTTCTGTTAAAAGCGGGATGGAGCCAGGCTCGGTGGCTCAGCCTGTAATCCTGCACTTTGGGAGGCTGAGGTGAGTGAATTGCCTGAGACTGTGGGTTCGAGACCCGCCTGGGCAACTTGGCGAGACCTCATCTCCACAATAAATAAAAAATTAGCTGGGTGTGGTAGCGCGCGCCTGTAATTCTGGCTACTTGGAAGGCTGAGTGGAAGGATCGCTGGAGCCCAGCAGGTCGAGGCTGCGGTGGCCGGGAGCGTGCCACTGCCCTCCAGTCTGGGCCACAGAGTGAGACTCCAACTTAAAAAAAGGGGGGGGGGGATGGGAGGCCAGGTGTGGTGGCTCAGGCCTGTCATCCCAGCACTTTGGGAGGAGGGAGGACCAAGGAGGGGGGACTGCTTGAGCCTAGGAGTTTGAGATCAGCCTAGGCCACATGATGAGACCCTGTCTCTACAAAAAAAAAGAAAAGGTGGGATGGGAGATCAAAGTAATGCATCTCCATTGTATTCCCTACGCTGATAAGGCGGGGCAAATTGGTAGTTTAAAAAGGGAGAAGAAGGCAGAGGAGAGAAAGGAGGAAGAGAAGGAAGGTGAGAAGCAGAGAAAGAAAACATGAGGCCGCTGTAGGTGACTCTGAAATGAGAACATCCTCAAGTCACAGTGGGCAGTGTCCCTGTCACCGACTCTGGCCCATTTGCCCAGGAGCCAACCAGCTTTGCATCCTGGGTGCTCAGAGAGTCCCTTGCCTATTCTGCCTGGGTAGAATCAAGCTTGAAGTCATACACACTTTAGGGTCTTCACAGTTTGGGGAGTCACATGACTTTGATCCTGGAGGGGGTGGTCTCTGCTGTGGGGCTTTTGTAACACCACCACTTTCTGGGGAGGGTGAGAACACGGAAGGAGCAGCCGCCCGCAGAGGGTCTGGGACGTGGCAGGCCCCAGGGAAAATAAACTGTACCAAGTTGGTCAGCAAGCCTACCGGTGGCCCACCTGCAAATCTTGGGCTAACCTGTCTCAACCTACTCCATCATTCATTCACGTTACCCTTCAAAACACCGCTGAGTGCTGATCGGCAAATAAAATGCGGGACGCCCAGGCCAATTTGAACTTCAGATAAACAATGAGTAATTTTTCAGTGCAACATGTTCCAAATAGTACACATACCACTGGGACATATTATATCAACACAATATTTGTACTCTATGTGTATGTTCCATTTTAACCAGGTGTCCTGCATTTGACTGGGCAACCCTAATTTGAGGAGTGACCACTGCTCCCTCTCGTTCTCCCCTTCCTCCTCTCCCCTCCGAGGGGCAATTTCCATGGGGACCTGGTACCCCCAAAAGACTGAGATGCTCTTTAAGACAATCACCGAGGAAATGGGATGCACAGACCCAAGCTCCCTTGTCTACCTACTATTTTGAATGACGATGGGGAAACGGTACTTAACAACATTTAATTGTCTAAAGTGTGTGAAAAACGGCCTCAAACACACCATAGCTGGGGTCTTGCTCTTAAAGACTTTCAGTTTCATGAAGAAAAACAAATGCCAGAAAAATGCCAGAATCAACGAGTTAATGAAGAGCATATACATACAGTCTGATACCAGCTATTTATAGTCTACATAGAAAACACATATATTTGGATAATTATGGGCTGTTATAACATAACCCAAATGTCACTGGCTTCACCGGCCTATGCATATGAATGTAGTCAAGTTCACAAACACAATCAAATACTGGCACGTTCACTGGAACTCCCGACCCCCGTGCAATGACCACCTGTCCCGGGTGCTTCTCTGAGTTTCCAGAGGGTGTTTTCTAGTTGTTCTCAAACCAGTCTGCAAGCTCTAGTCACTTCGCAGTGTCCTGTCCAGACCCAGTCCCCCCTCACCAGTGTCTGCCACTTGCACAGACACTTGGGGAACCAGCATCAGTACCAAGCCTGCCCTTCCTCGGAGTGGCTGCCAGAGAAAATCCAGTGATGCTCAGGAGGCCCAGAGGGCTGGTTCTGTGCAGGGGTGGGAAAGCAGCCCCTCGCCAAACCCAGCCTCCCACTCCACCTCCAAGAGATTCTTGGAAACAGTTACGCGTTGCTCAGAAGTATCCCAGCAATAAATCTTGTATCAAGACACCATTAACATCGCCTTCACACTAATGACATTTTATTTTTAAAAAGAAAATTCATAACTTAAAAACATATACATTATCTACTTTTTCATATTTTTTCTCTAGAAACTTTAATGGTTTGAAAAATAATGGCTTAACTAGTTGAAATATAAACAGACACAAAGGATCACGGTGGCCCACACAATGCAAGTGAAAGGAACTGACCTACCGCTGATGTTCATTCTAGAATCAGGTACGTGTTGAGAGCTTTGCAACGCAGATTTCTCATCTCCTCAAGCACCTTTTCTCCCGCCTTCTCTGCTGGTTGTGCTTGGTCTTTCGTTTCTCTGAATATCAAAAAACCCAACAAGGACACATGAGGGCATTGATAAAGCACACGACTCACCCACCAACAACCGGTTGCTGCTGGGGAAAGCTGAAAGAATTTTTTTTAAGACATAAAGAAGTTCCAAATTATACTTAGTGTTAATTGAGTTACCCGTGAAAACATTCAGCTTGTAAATGATTCATACCTGGTTCCAGTGTCCGCTGCACCAGTTTCTTAGCACAGGCACGCTACCTAAATGTCCAGAGTATCCGTTTCCTGATGTATAAATGGTGGTGATTTCTGCCTCCCAGCATTGTTGGGAAAGGGAAGTGAGAAAGTATTCATAGACATCCTAGTGTGACGTCTTCTAAATGCTCAGTCAGTGTTGGTTGGCTTTTCATCTTTGTGAGTGAAGTAGACACACAGGATTTCTGACTCTGACATTGGCTCCAGAAGAATGAGAGCCAAGAGGGAGGGTACCTCCCTGGACCAGACGTGAGGCCAAGAGTGATGCTGAGTGTGGCCAGGGCTGCTGTGGGGAATGTCACCTAGATGTGGTGTGATATGAGCGTGTCGACTGAGAGGCACAATGGCGGCTGGACAAAGGGTTGAGAGATGGGGAGGACCTGAGCTTTTTTTTTGAGTGGGAGTCTCACTCTGTCGCCCAGAATGGAGTGCAGTGGCCGCTCCCGGCCACTGTAGCCTCGACCTGCTGGGCTCCCACCGCAGCCTCGACCTGCTGGGCTCCGGCGATCCTTCCGCCTCAGCCTTCCAAGTAGCTGGAACTACAGGCGCGCGCTACCACGCCCAGCTGATTTTTTGAATTATTGTAGAGATGAGGTCTCGCCAAGTTGCCCGGGCGGGTCTCGAACCCGCGGGCTCAGGCAATCCACTCACCTCAGCCTCCCAAGGTGCGGGATTACAGGCTGAGCCACCGAGCCCGGCTTGACCTGGGCTTTTTAGGGGTCAACTTGTCTTTTGGTGGGCGGGAGCCAAGGGTGAAGTGCAGACGGAGAACCGCTCAGAAACTGCCGTGGTGTTTACCACCATGCAGCCATCTGGCAGGAAATAATGAGTATATTTGTTGAAAGAACCGATGTCTTGTCTAAAGATTGTGAATTCATCTATATGATCTGCTTGGGAGACAGGAGAATCCAATATAAAATTAAGAGCTTCTGAAATATTTTCTAAAGAGGGCGCTATATAAGGTTTTTGGCAAATGCCTGGCAGTTTTGGAAATTCAGAAATACCTGAAAATGGAGAACTAAAATGTTCCCTGAAGCACACAATTAAATTAATTGATCCCATTTTACAGGAGTACGTCTAAAAACATATAGATCACGTCTACCCTTAAAGATATTAATGATTGAGTAATATTGCGATAATCCAAGGAGTGTTGAATGACATGTCTGCAAATAAAGCTGTTCTCACAGGTTTTTGGACATTTTACATGATTCTCCTTCATGGGTCTTGAAAGGGCCGAGCCCAGGTAGCAAAGCATCTCTCTGGTTAGCTGCAGCCATCAAGGGAGGGCAGGTGAGTCTTTGTATCCGTGAAAATAAATGTCTGCCAGAAACCAAATAAGTAGCAGTCTTCATGGGGCAATTAACACCATTTATGTGCCCTTTTTGTCCTGTCCCTGTCTGTCCAAGCTCTGGCTGCAATGTGTACCTGGCAGGAAGGACTCTGTTGGCTTCTGGTTGAAGGTGAAGGAGGCGAGGAAGAGGAGTAAGAACAGAGAGGAAAAGACGGAGCACAGGATAATGCCTGGTATGAGCTGAGGAGAACTTCAGAACCTAATAATTTTCAAGAATGATAGATGACCATTTTTGATTAATGACTGCCATGCAGTCAATAAAATGAGAATTATGTTGATAATTTTGACACAAGAAAATGCAGGTAAAATAATTTTAACTATAAAAGAGGTACATTAAAAATGCCTTGGTAATGTTTATTGCCAATGTGTGAAATGTATATATATATACTTTTGAAAAAATTAGAAGCTAACTTGGTGTGCAGAAAATATTTACAGATTAGTTTATTTTGTTGTTAGTTAATGTTTTTGTAAACTAGCAAAAATACGTTTAAAAAGATATACTGCTTTGGGAAAATATGTAAAATAGCAAATTCTATTTCATTTAACAGTCATTTGATAACCAAATGTCATTCAACATTAGCTCTGGGTAAAAACCCATGTGAAGAGCAGGTGATGGAGGGATATCAGATATCACCCTATTCATAGGGTGAGCCATTCTATGGCCAGGGGTAATTTTTGAAGTAGAAAAAAGGTTTTTATGCAAAACTCTTAGTCAACTATTGGAAACAGAGAAAAATACAAAGTACACTATTTGTTGAGGTGTAAGAAGTTTTATGTGCTGTGCAGTATATAAAATGATATTAGGTTAATTAAGTGATCAAAATGCTCACTGGAATTCTACTTAAAATTTTTGTCTCCTATATTTCCTTTTGCCAGAAACTGCCAGTCTATTTTCTGAGCAGTGTTGGTTGCTGCAGGCCTCTGAAACTATCATAAACAAAAGTGGGAAACCCCATGCTATTCTGGGACCTGTGAGCATTCCTTTCAGAAAAGACAGGCCCTCCCACCCCACAACAAAGGTAGAAGACAAACTGAGAAAATGAATTTGCAGTTTATATAAGAAAGGACAATTATTCTTAATAAACAAGGGACTCCTACAAATAAATAAGAAAAATAGGCAAAATGAGCCCTTAAAAATGAAGAAAAATAGTTGATAAGTATATGAAAAATTTAAATATCGCCTATAAACAAAGAAATAAAATGAAAACAATTAGATGGTCTTTTAAAAAATGTGTCCAATTGATAAAGATGAAAAATAAAATGACAGTATTCCATGTCGTCCAGGACATTGGAAAGCAGGAAGCCCTAGCCTCTGCCAGGAGGACGGATGTTATGCACTGTGTGGATGGCAATTAAACAAGATGTAGTAAAACCTTAAGGCCAGGCGCAGTGGCTCACACCTGTAGTCCCAGTACTTTGGGAGGCAGAGGTGAGAGGATTGTCTTAGCCCAGAGGTTTGAGACCAGCTTGGGCAACTTGGCAAGATCTCATCTCTACAATAAATGTTTTAAAAACTAGCAGGGCATGGTGGCATATGCTTGTAGTTCCAGCCACTTGGAATGCTGAGGCAGAAGAGAAGGATCACCAGACCTCAAGAGGTCAAGGCTATGGTAGCCGTGACTCCAACTCAAAATGAAACAAAACAATAATCAAATGAAAAAACCTTAAAATGCACATTGGTCTAGCACAGGGGTGTCCAACCTTTTGGCTTCCCTGTGCCACATGTAGTAATCTTTTGACTTCCCTAGGCCGATCAAGTACAGAGGAACTGAATTGGGCTACATATAAATAATATTATCTATAGTTAGTGCATATACATAATAAGACTTCTTGCATTTTAAAAATATCTTAATTATAAATTTTAGAAGGATGAGAATACAAAACTAGTGGGAAATTTGACCTTGTTTTTGTCAAACGAATCTATCAATGTTTGGTTTGATGGAAGTGGTTGCAATTAGTGAGTTCTCAAGGTGCTAGTCGGAAATGTTTGGTCGAATTTTGCTCGTCATGTGCTTCATAATTGAAAACGGCTGCTCACACACACACAAAAAGCGATGTCATGAATGAGGTGTGATTGTGAACTTCAAAAATGGACTATGCATGGGGTCACAAAGAAAATAAGTGCTAAAAAACACATGGTAAAAGATTTTGTGGGGCCACATTACTAGCTGTCCTCGGCCACATGTGGCCTATGGGCCATGGGCTGGACATGCTTGGTCTAGAATTTATACTAAGGAAACAGTTTGATAATTTGCAAGGAATTATGGCACGGGGATGTTTGTTGTAGCACTATTGGTAACGGCAAAACACTGCAAAGAGTTTGTATGTTCTTCAGGAGAGGATTGGTAAAATGAATTATGGTACACCTACTCAGGGGAACATAGCGATACATGTTTGTATTAATAAATATGTGTTTATGATATATTGTTAGAAAAGTGCAGAAAACAAGACAATATGTATAACATGATTTAATTTTGCTAAAACCACACACACATATATATATATTACACCATACATATCTGCTTTTTAGAAAACCAAACATGTGTGTTACTATCTTTGGTGAAATTATTGTTTTGATTTTTTAAAATATTGTTTAGCATTTTCCAATGTTTTAATAATAGAATAAATTTTTAAAAGGGTAAAAAAAGTATACCTGGGATTTCAAATTAGAAATTACAGCCAGGCTCGGTGGCTCAGCCTGTAATCCCGCACCTTTGGGAGGCTGAGGTGAGGGGACTGACTGAGCCCGCGGTTCGAGACCCGCCTGGGCAGCGAGACCTCATCTCTACAATAAATCAAAAAATCAGCCGGGCGTGGTAGCGCGTGCCTGTAATCCGGCTACTTGGAAGGCTGAGGCGGAAGGATCGCCGGAGCCCAGCGGGCGAGGCTGCGGTGGCCGGGAGTGGCCACTGCACTCCAGTCTGGGCGACAGAGTGAGACTCCGACTCAAAAAAAAAAAGAAAAAAAAGAAAAAAAAAAGAAATTACATGAGTTATAGGTGGTTATTTACGTTATAAAAGTATTCTTCAAAACCATTTTTTGGTTTTAATTTGCATTTCTTTCATTACAATGAGATTGAATGTGTTTTCTATGCTTAGTGCCATGTTTTCAGATGTTTAAAAGGATGATGCTTGCGTGGCTAGTTAGCCCCCTGAAGGAGAGGAGAAGAAAATAACATTTACTGAGCTGTATAGTTCATGTCAGGCAGCTGGCTGGCTACTTCGATGCTTGGCATCTCATTTTCTGCACGTTACAGATGGGGAAACTGAGGCCCCGAGGTGGCAAGTACAATAACTCGGCTAGAGGTCTCACATGTGCTGAATGGTGGTGCCACCGATGGTTTGGCTCCAGAGCCGGTTCCTTATATTGAATGAAACTCAATCAGCTATTATGAGAAATAAACACATCTCTGAAATTCATTGATATGGCATGGAAAAATTGATTTCGGTTTTTTAAGGCTTACTTGCTAACAACATTTCAGAGAGTGTAATGGTGCATAAAATAAAATAACACATAAATATATGAAACACCGGAAATGTGTCTCTTTTGAAGATTGAGATATTCTGACTCAGACAATGTGACAATTCTGTACTTCACGCAGGACAAATTTTATCCAAGGCTACTGTTTTTGTTTGTTTTTGTGGCATGCTCACGGCCACCCCAGCGTCGACCTGCAGGGCTCTGGCGATCCTTCCGCCTCAGCCTTCCAAGTAGCTGTAATTACAGATGTGAGCTACCACGCCCAGCTATTTTTTAATTTTATTGTAGAAACGAGGTCTTGCCAAGTTGCCTGGGCAGGTCTCGAACCCACGGGCTCAGGCAATCCACTTGCCTCGGCCTCCCAAAGTGCTGGGATTACAGACTGAGCCACCAAGTCCGGCCTCAAGGCTACCTTTTTAATAAGGCATAAAAGCATCCACTTACTTCTCCTTCTTGGTGTCTTTGTAGTCTAACATAGGGAATTCCATTTTGATCATTTCTGGAGTCAACATAACTTCTATATTCTGCTCACAGAGCTCACTGAAAAGTAATAAGATGCTTAGTGGAGACTGCTTTTCCTCCCCAGTGCAAAGCTAGAATGAAATATTGTGATCACTTGGGGGTTATGTAATTCTTGTGGTATTCAACTTCAGTTCCATGTACTTTCGTTGAGTTTATATTAAGAGAAACACAAGACTGATAAATTGTTTTCCACCAACAAACAATGGTAGGAATAATGGTAGTTATTTATAACCAGAGAATAAAAGACAATTTTCAAAAATGGGGTTACAGAATTCAAATCCTTTTAACGTATACATAGAACATTCATCAAAATTGACCATATCTCGGGCTGTAAAGAAAGCATGAAAGAGTTCAAAAGACTGAAATCATTCAGAGTATGTTTTCTGGCCACAATGGAATTAGAATAGAAATCAACAGCAGAGAAGATAACTGAAAAGCCCATAGTTGTCTTACAATTAAACAATATATTTCTTTTTTTAAAATATGGAACACTTCACGAATTTGTATTATATTTCTAAACAGTCTACTAGCGAACAGAGATATTAAAGAGTTCTGATTTATTTTTTATCTTTTTGTGGTCTGCTAGCTACGTCCTAGAGCAGGTGTCAGTGAAATTTTTCTATAGAGACTTCGCAGGTCATATGGTCTATGTCACAACTACTCAACTCTGCGGTTGTATCGTGAAAGGAATAAGAGAACATACTGGGGGTGCTAAGAAATTGCATACACATTTTAAAAGATGTTATGTATGTATTACTTTTCAAAGTTAAATCGAATTATGATAGCAATGTGTAGCTTGATGTTCAAATGAATGCTGGTGTCACCATGTGAGATGCAGGTAGATATGGAGTATTACAATTTTAATGCAGTTTTCCCATTTCTTAAAGTGTGTATACATTTTTTGGCACCCTCTGTATATAAGTGAATGAATGTGACTGTCACAATAAAACTTTATTTTACAAATATAGGTATTGGGCCAGATTTGGCAGTGGGCCAGAGTTTGCTGACCTCTGGCCTAGAGCTTTGGGGTTTGACGGTTCAAGCTGGGTCACAGCATGTTTGAGTTTTAGCTGGAGCAAAGTGGGGGAGGAGAGTGTGCAGGAGACACAGTCACTCTGCTAAGAGTCCTGACCTCAGAAGTAGAATATGTCTTGTGTGCTAACATTCCACTGGCAAAGACCTAGTGATATGGACAACGGAATTGCAAGGGAGGCTGGGAAATTCAGCCCCTAGTTTCAAAGACTTTATGACTTTAGAAGAACAGGACAATATTTTTTGTTTGACAGCAGCTATCTCCATCACACTCGGTTAAAGAGAAATGCTTCCAAGATCAACAAAGGCAACAAAGACTTTAATGTTTGGAATTACAAACAGGAACACTTTACTCAGCAGTGATATATGTAAATAGAGATGGGGATGACAATTTTCTGTTACGAAAAATGTCCTTGAAATCCACAAAATACTGTCGTAGCCTCATATGATTGAAAGTCAAGGTTGGGTGCAGTGACTCACACCTATAATCCCAGCACTTTGGGAAGCTGAGGCGGGAAGATCACTTGAGGCCAGGAGTATGAGACCAGCCTGGGCAACATAACGAGACCCCCGCCTCCACAAAATGTTTTTAAAAAGAAAGTTAGAATTTGCTGAGGAGTGTCACATGCAGATCACTGTGCCAGTGCTCAGCAAACATTATCTTCCCAGGAGCAGCTTACTCATCTCCAAGGTGGGCATAATAATAAGACCCCATCATGGAGACTGAGGCTGCTTGCAGAGCACTGCCTGATACACACTGAGCGCTCAGTGAGGGCTAGTGATTACAATTACCATCCTCCTTCTCGACATCATCATCTTCTTTAATTCTGACAACCCTCTATGAAGTAGGTGCTACTGATATTATTCCCATTTCAAAGATGAGGAAACTGAGTCATAACAGTGCACACATCAGTCATAACAGTGCACTCCATCAAATGGAGCAGGGGTTGGCTATCTTTGGGTCTGCTGAGCGTTTCCCCAGCAGGACTGGCCAGACAGGATCTGAAGCCACAGGGCATCATCCCACCCTAGCTGGAGCGCCCTCAAGAAAAGCCCCTGGCCGGGTGTGGTGCTCAAGCCCGTAATCCCAGCATTTTGGGAGGCTGAGGTGAGTGGATTGCCCGAGGCTGCGTGTTTACAAGAACAGCCTGGGCAACTTGGCAAGACCTCATCTCTACAATAAATCAAAAAATTAGCCAGGCGTGGCAGCGCGTGCCTGTAGTTCCGGCTTCTTGGAAGGCTGAGGTAGAAGGATCGCCTGAGCCCAGCAGATCCACACTGGGGTGGCAGTGAGCGTGCTACTGTACTCCAGCCTGGGTGATGGAGTGAGACTCCAACTCAAAAAAGAAAAAGAAAAAGAAAAAGAAAAAGAAATGCCCTAAAATTGTGGTTTAAGTAGAGGGCACTGCAACCTTCCTTTTCACATTCGGATTCCAAGCTTTAGAGGCCGAAGTATTGCCAAGTATTCCTGTACGTGGGCAGATCTTAGGAGAAACGGATACTTGCCTCTTATATGTAGGATGTCATTGATTGATGACTTACACGTAAAAATGCAATGAAAGTGTCAATATAGTATGTGTTTATAAAGAAAAAACAGAAACAGTAATGAACAAATATTTATGTGAGTATATACAGTACGAATGATGGCATAGTCTGGTACGTAATAAACTGCTTCCTGCGATCACAGAACAGACTGGCAATGATCCCAGTGGAATCAGGACAGTGACGAACTGTTATCAGGGCTTGAGTTTTCAGGATTTGTTTGCTCCATCACAACTGATGGTATAATTTAGAATTTGGAAGTTTGGATCTATTAAGAATAAAAACATTTTTTTAACAGTGGAGCTAGGAAGTGCAAATGAGCAAGATTGCTGCAGGAAGGCAGGTTCCCGGATGCCCTTGGCCAACCCAGATCTTCTCCCTCTTGTTTGCAATTCCTGGGCAGAAGATACTGAGAATGTGCAACATCCTGAGAAAGGAAGGGAGTGTCCAGGACATTCGGGGTGTGTCCTTGTTCCTCTCAGAACAGCATGTTCTGCAATGCTTGGGCTCAGCGACCCCTGTGACATTCACGGTCTGAGACCCAAACTGAAGTCCTTTTGGGTCCCTCAGCTGTGTTACAATGTGGGACTCATGCCGACGAGACTACATCTACCCTGGGCAGCTTTCCCACGCCTTCCTGGACTGGCTCACCCTGAATCTGAGGCTTCTGTGTATCCTTACTGCCTCCATCTGTGAGTAATAAATCTGCTTTGCCTGACATATTGTGCCTGTGTTCTGTATCCCTGGACTTGGCCTAAGGACCTTTGCAGATGCCAAGGAAACAGTCAGAAAAATATTTTGATAAATATAGATGCCCCTCAACTTGTGATTGGGGTAAGTTTTAACAAACCCACTGTAAGTCGAAAGATATTCTCAACTCACAAGGGGCTTATCTGGACACAGCTCCATCGTAAGTCAAGGAGTGTACGAATGAGTATCCCTCTGACACCAACATGAAGTTGAAAAATCATAAGTCAAATCATTGTTAATCAGGGCTCGTCTGTAGTTTCTATACTATTTTGATAAACAGCAGGAATTAAATAATGAGAACTTCATTTTGGAAGCGAGCAGACAAAGACACATTTCATTCAAGAGTCAAATATCAAGTCAAAATGAAGACATTCGTTTGCCACAGAAATACAGCTATACTCGAACACACTTCCTCTTTCTCACTTCAAGGCAAAACAATCCCATGTAACTGTCCCTGGTGCATGAGCCATCACTCAGGCACAGGACTGGGCATTTGGCCTGAGGTGATCAGAGACCAGGCTCTTCATACCCATACCCTGTACCACTCAAACAGACGCCTGCAGAGCATCTGGGTTTCTGTAAAATGGCTAAGCTGATGTGTGTTTTTAGCCTCTCACCCGTCCCCTCCTGTATGTTCCTGGGCCTCCTCTACTGGACTAGGACTCCTCCCATGTTCACCATCTCTCCTGTCCCTGTCCTCTAAACTTGAACTCTAAAAAGGCTCTGAGTTACAAGTGAGACTTAAAACGTTCCCTCTTCATTGGTACTTAAAATAATTTTTTCTTTTAATTTTAGTTTTGAGTCAGAGTCTCACTCTGTCCCCCAGGCTGGAGTGCAGTGGCATGCTCACGGCTACTGCAGCCTTGAACTTCTGGGCTCAGGCGATCCTTTCACCTCAGCCTCCTGAGTGGCTGGGACTACAGGTGTGAGCCCCCACGTCTGGCTAATTTTTTGATTTATTGTAAACATGAGGTCTCGCCAGGTTGCCCAGGCGGGTCTCAAACCCCTGGGCACAGACAATCCTCTCGCCTCAGTCTCCCAAAGTGCTGGCATTACAGGGGTGAGCCACTGAGCCAGGCTTCCACTGGTACTTTAAATAGAGACAAAGTCCAAAGCTAAAGGAATGGACCTTCAGTGACAGATGTTCAAGAAATAAAGTGAGGAACTCTGGGGCCAGGGGTCTTCCTAATGTGCTTGAGATCTTGTCATGTAAGGCAGGTGGCCCTCTCTGCCGTACCCTGGCTCTGTTGTCATAGATATGACAACACATCCAAGTGTTCCTTACATCCAAGGATATTAAATATCTAAAGGCATTTAAAATTCAAAAATATCGAAAACATTTATTCATCTTCTATACTTCTTGTATTTTTGGTATAATCTGGATAGAAAGGGACCTCTTGGGACATGACTACGTTTTATTTGGTGTTTTCAAAATCTAACCATGTATCTTCCTACATTCTAATTTCTCACATTGCTACTATTGGGTGACACGACATATATTCAAAACTGCGTTGTTGCTGGCCTCCCACGTGTTAGACACTAGGCTAGGGATTTGGAATGCCAAGATCATTAATAATAATAGCCCTGTGAGAGTGAGACTCAACTCAAAAATAATAATAATAATAATAATAGCCCTAAAATCAAGATTTTGCTATGTGCCAGACACCTGACTAAACACTTGGCATGTATTCACTCACTTGCTTTTCACAACTACCCATGAGATAGGTCTTGGGGTTTTCTCATTTTTTTTTTTTTGAGTTGGAGTCTCACTCTTGTCACCCAGGCTGGAGTGCAGTGGCATGCTCACGGCCACTGCAGCCTCCACCTGCTGGACTTAGGAGATCCTTCCGCCTCAGTCTTCCAAGTAGCTGGAACTACAGATGCATGCACCATGTCTGGCTAGTTTTTGTGATTTATTGTAGAGACGAGCTCTCACTAAGTTGCCCAGGCTGGTTTCGAACCTGCGGGCTTAGGCAATCCTCTTGCCTCGGCCTCTCGAAGCGCTGAGATTACAGGCTGAGCCACTGCGCCCAGCCAGGTTTTCTCATTTTAAAGACAGGGACATCGAGGCACTGAGAGGGGAAGTCACTTGCCCAAGGTGTTCTGAGGTGAGCAGTGGCGGGAGGGATGCTGAGCCCATAGCCTGCACCCATCATCAGTAGGCTAGATAACATCTTGAGGGCTTTACATTCATTCTACTAGAATTGAATTTTCATGGAAGATGAATATGTATAAAACTTTCTTCTAAGCCGGGCTCGGTGGCTCAGCCTGTAATCCTGTGCTTTTGGGAGGCTGAGGTGAGTAGATTGCCTGAGCCCGCGGGTTCGAGACCCGCCTGGGCAGCGAGACCTCATCTCTACAATAAATCAAAAAATCAGCCGGGCGTGGTAGCGCATGCCTGTAATTCCGGCTACTTGGAAGGCTGAGGCGGAAGGATCGCCGGAGCCCAGCAGGTCGAGGCTGCGGTGGTTGGGAGCGGCCACTGCACTCCAGTCTGGGCGACGGAGTGAGACTCCAACTAAAAAACAAAAAAACCCTTTATTCTATGTTGGTTAATTAAACTAGAATACTTAAGTGTTTTACTTTTGCCTGGTAGAACGTATCTGCTTAAAACAAATGGAACTTCTAATCTCCCTCATGAAATGATGTGGTTACATAATAAATAGCTAACATATATTTTTAACAAGAGAAAGTAATGACCGAGATCTGGAGGCCTTTGCAGAGAGGCAGTGGTAGATAATCCAGCTGGAAACACTTGGGCCAGGTGTTTGGGTGCCGGTATGTTGATGATGGAGAAGCTGTCCTTGGACAAGGACTCATCCTTGGGGTTGCTGCTGAGTCTCTAGCCGGCAGGTGTAAAGGGGGACTGGGTCAGAAGATTCAGGAACATATTTTCACTGACTGTTGGATGCTGACTGGTAAAATCAAACCTAAGTGTCTTGCTTCCGGGCTTATATCCCTTTACGTCTACCCAAGTCTTATCCGCCTTTCAGGTACTAACCCAAGTCCGCATGGCCACTGAAGCCTTCCAAGCCCTTCTGGCACCACCTCTCATCTCCCCTCCCTTGAGCTCCTGGACACCCAAAGGCCAGTCCATTGGAGAGCCCAGAGACTGTTGATTCGCCACCACGAACCTCACAGCTCATCCAGGTGGTGGTGTGGTTGGGTGTTAGTCTTATCTTCTATTTGAGTTGTAAGCTCAGGCACTGAATGCTCTTTTGAGATTTCCCATAGCACCTCACATATTTTTGGAAAACAGACCACATTAGAGACCAAAGGCAAAAGAAAAAAAAAAAAAACGAAAGAAAGAAAGAAAAAAAGAAATATACCTTTCGATTGTTTCCAGTCTGTCTTCTTCTGGCAAGGCGTCAAGAATGGCTGGTACGTCAGTCGGAAGCATAACTGAGTTGAGGAAATCATAGCTGTGGAAAAGTCACACAGGCAGATAAATGATCACATTAGAAATCTTGGAGTCTTTATATATTTATTTTATTTTTTTATTTTATTTTTATTTTTATCCTAGGGGTTAGGTATACAAATATTCATTGTGCAGGTACCCTTGCTGATGAGGTGAGCCTCCCTTCCCCAGGCAGATATTGACTACCGTTAATCCTGCCTCCCTGCCCTCCGCCCCTGTAGTTTCCTGCCACTGTGAATCCTTTTCTTATAGTATTACGGTAGTTGTTCAAGGTCCACTTATGAGTGAGAACATGCGATGCTCAGATCTTTGTTTCTGTGAGAGATCACTCAGTATTATAAACTCTAATTCCATCCAGGTAGCTGTGAAGTTCATGATTTAGTTCATCTTTATGGCTGAGTAATATTCCATTGTGTATATTTCTTTTCTTTTCTTTTTTTTTTTTTTTTGAGTTGGAGTCTCACTCTGTCACCCAGACTGGAGTGCAGTGGCCGCTCCCGGCCACCGCAGCCTCGACCTGCTGGGCTCCGGCGATCCTTCCGCCTCAGCCTTCCAAGTAGCTGGAACTACAGGCGCGCTACCATGCCCGGTTAATTTTTGATTTATTGTAGAGATGAGGTCTCACCAAGTTGCCCAGGCGGGTCTTGAACCCGCAGGCTCGGACTTGGTGGCTCAGCCTGTAATCCCATTGTGTATATTTCTAAAGTATTTCTATTTTACCACCGGTGAGGCCTCCACTACCCTTCCTCCCTCACGCATGGTTCCCACAGGCAAAGGCAGGGGGCGCAATAGACCCCAGTAAAACCCATGAGAATGTAGCCAAATAAGGTATTTTCTGGAGTTCAAAAACAGAATTATACACTTTTTCAGCTGGTAGTGCCTAAAATTGAATTATTTCCCAGGGTGAGTGGAGTTAGAACCTTTTGCTCTTGGTATTCCCCCACTTTATGCTCTTCCTCAGTCATTCTATTCAATTTCAAATCTTCCTCCCCGCCCCCTTTTGTATTATTCAGTATAATAAGTTTAGAGCTTTATATAAAAATTCTTGGGAATTGAGGACATTAAAATAATTGAGATAGGAGGAACAAATATATCGTGACTTTAAAAATGGGCTTTTGTTTCAAGATGGTTGAATGAGTACCCACTTTCTTTGTGGTCTCAACTCCTTCCTTACACACTTTTCAAATGACATGGAGGAATAAAAACTGAACACACAGCAGCAAAGAGAACAGGAGAAAGGACATGTGGGTAAAAGTTTTCTGGTATAACCTTCTAGAGGCTTAGAGAGTGCTGTCTCAAGAAAAAGAGCAAAGAATGACAGTGCAGAAAGCACACATGGCAAAAATAGACCTCTTCACGGATGCTGGAAAGGCTGCACGTTAGGCAGGAGGCAGCAATGGGAAAACGAGGATGGTGTGTGCACGTGGGTCTTTGAGACAAGACTCTTGTCCGCTTTGTTATCGTGCAAAAGCGCACTTGCTTGTCAAGTAGGGAGATGGGCTGAAAAAAGCCGATGGCCCCACGGTTTTGACTGATGGAAAAATAATGGGGAAGGTATGTGTGAACCGATGAAGAGTAATTTTTTGGACATATTATTAAGTGAAAAAAAGAAAATGCAGAAAAGCATATCTAGAATGCCACTTTTTGTATAAGAAAGAAGGGAAAATAAGAAAAAATATTTTGCTTAGCATTACAAAGAGACACACTGAAAGCAAACCGAAACAAATAATAGTCCCTCACATAAATTCTATAACCACCATGGAGAGAGAGAGAGAGAGAGCGTGCCAGAGCCAGTGCGGCAGCAAGCTCCAAGGAAAGAAACGAGGGAGAGGGAGAAAGGAAAGAAAAAAATAACCCAAGTAACTTACAATATTTGCCTATATACCCACAGTCTTGGGTGGAATGGGGGTAAGGAGAAAACTGCAGGTTTGTGAAGGCAGTTATGAATGACACAGCTCTGAAATGATGTTAGATGTATTATAAAATTGAGTGAATAAATGTGTTAGAAGCCAGGGGTCTCACAGTGGAAGCGGGGGCGCAAACATGCAATGGAGAAAAGTCAGCAATAACTCTATGGATATGAACTGGAATCACAGGGCTTGGTGTGAATTCGTGATTTCTAAAATATGTGCCTGTGTATCTATCTGCACGTACACATATATACATGTGCATATATACATGCATGTGTGCATGCACATTGTGTGTATGTGGGTATTACCAACTCTGCGCAACAGGTCAAGGAACAAAAACAGCCCAGAAGCAATACACAGCCGAGCACCCAGACAGGGGTCCTTAGTCTCACTTCCCACCAAAGGGAACCTGGGCCCCAATATCCAGAGGTTAGCCCGATGGACTGACTTCATGACGGAGAATCCAGGTTCTGTTTGAAAACTCGATCGTAACTTTGGAACGAACACAGTCAGAGGGGATTCCCACAGAGAAGAGGGATGGAGTTCAGAGACTGGGCCATTCTCTGGAGCTCAGGCTGGTCTGGGACGATGGAAGGGCAAAAACCGAACATTTTTCATGAAGCAAAACGAATCCAATTTGTAAATTCTGAGGTCGTGTTCTATTCTTTTGTGTGTTAATATGTTCATTTGAAATGATGATGACGGTAGATGGTGGTTGGGCATTTTAATCTGTTTTGCTTTCTTATTTTTATTTTTAAAGTTTGTTTTTTTTTTTGAGTTGGAGTCTCACTCGGTCGCCCAGACTGGAGTGCAGTGGCCGCTCCCGGCCACCGTGGGCTCGACCTGCTGGGCTCCGGCGATCCTTCCGCTTCAGCCTTCCAAGTTGCCAGAATCACAGGCACGTGCTACCACGCCGGGCTGATTTTTTTTTTTTTTTTTTTTTATTGTAGAGATGCGGTCTGGCTGCCCAGGCAGGTCTCGAACCCACGGTCTCAGGCAATCCACTCACCTCAGCCTCCCAAAGGCGCAGGATTACAGGCTGAGCCACCGAGCCCGGCTATTTTTAAAGTTTTAAAACAGATTTTATTAGCAAGAAGAAGAGAAGGAGAAAGGAAGATAAGACTCATGGAAGAAAGAACGCCAAGGGCAAGTTTCTCAAAAAGAAAAATTGCTTTGCTTTATTTTAATGTCCTTACTTGACAAAGTGAAGCTCTTGACAACCCCAAATCAGTTCCCCAAATTCTTCTGGACATTTCACTGATCTATAAAATCTGAAAGTCTGGAAACTACTGATTAGGTAATTTCTCCAGTTGTTACTGACTCAGACTTTATTGAATTCCACAGGGACTTAACGAATTCCCTCTTAATTTACTAAAGAAATCAATAAGCTGCTTCGATTATTAGGAATTTTCAAAAATGGCTTAGAATAAACAAACACTAAATAACTACACTGCACAGTTTAACAACGGATAATCTCAGGGGCAGACGATATAAAGGAATCCTCATGAGTAATAGGAGATAATTTATTCAAGCAAAATGGTTGCAAAGTTGAAATATCCTGAATGGATTTGTAGAACTTGTACAGACTGAATTTTGTGTCCGCCCCACCCAATTTGTGTTAAAAATGAACGATGTGTTGGTATTTAGAGATGTAATTTTTGCAAGGTGCTTAGATCCTAAAGGTGGAACCCTCATGAATGTGATTCGTGTGTAAAAGAGGGCTTCCCCCTTCCGCGATGTGAGGACACTGAACACAACCGTGGATGGCCCAGGCAGTGGGTCCTCCCCGACACCAAATCTGCTAGTGCCTTGATTTTGGACTTCCAGCCTCCAAAACTGTAAGAAATGAATTTCTGTTGTTCATATATCACCCAGACTGTGGCATTTTGTCATGGCAGCCTGCACAAGCTAAGGCAGAACTTTAAAAAGAGGAATGACTCTTATTTTGTAACTGGCTTTAGAAATAAAAACATGACCTAGAATCTTACATCCAGTGGAAATCTATGCTAAGGAAATATAGAATCCTCTCTTGATTTTATGAGTTGTTATGCAATTGCAGTTTATTTTGAAACCAACTGGCCCAACAGAGCACTCAGGCACAGAAACTGAAAGCAACAACTCATGGTTCAAGAGTTTTCTTTAATTCATGTAGAACTCATGTTTAATTCGTGGTTCTTCAAGCCCATGGTAACTGTTCGCACTGCTTGTTGAAAGAACAGCCTCGGGAGATTTTTCTGAGGACATCGCTTTGGAAAAAAATGGGATGGTAGTTATTTATTTATTTAGACCTGTAAGTGCTGACAGTGGGTAGACACAGTCAGGGGGTCGCTGCTTCTCACCACCTCTTTCTTTGCTTATTTAGTCTCCTGATAGTCCCCCAGACCCGGTGTGCTGATTGCATGGGTCAATTTTGAAATGTCCTTACCCCCCAGTAATATGTGGCAGTTTGTCAAGGTGACAGACCATTGCCATCTGGTGGCAACAGAGCGATTGCATGGTGTAGTGGCCAGGGGTGGAGGGTAGCTGGAAAAGAGTTTTGAAGTCTGCACCCGTCATGATGCCAGGGGCTTCACATAACCGTTTTACTTTTGTCTTCACAACCACCCTGCGAGGACAAGGATGAGGAAATCACTGGTCAAAAGACTTCAGTAGCAAGTAACTCGCCCATGAACAGAGTTGGTGACACAATGCCAAAGTTCTCCTCCCTGCAAGGCTACTGTTGCCCCTGATTCTGGAGACTGGGTATTTTAGAAGTACGCGCAAAATGCAAAGCAAAGTTTCTTTATTTTGAGATGGCGACAGGGTAGAGGAGGCAGGGTAAGCTCGTTGGAAAGGAACTAATGTTCTCTCGTGCCAGGTGCTTTTTGGTTATCTCGTGCTAATCTCCAGGCAAAGGAGAGTAGAAGGGAAGCACTGAAAAGCAAGACACATGCCAAAGCCTCTGGTAGTGTGGCTGCGTTTGGCTTCATTCAGGTAGAGCTTTTCTTTTCTTTTTTTTTTTTGAGTTGGAGTCTCACTCTGCCGTCCAGGCTGGAGTGCAGTGGCGTGCCCATGGCCACCGCAGCCTCGACCTGCGGGCCTCAGGCGATCCTTCCTCCTCAGCCTCCCTATGGGCGTGCACCTGGCTAATATATATATTTTTAACTGTAGAGACGAGGTCTCGCCACATTGCCCAGGCTGATCTCAAATCCCTAGACTCAGGCAATTCTCTCGCCTCAGCTTCCCAACGTGTTGAGATGACAGGTGTGATACGTGCCTGGCCCAGGAAGAGCTTCTCAATGCAGCTCGTCAATGAGGGCGATGAAGAAAGACGTCAAATGAAGTGTTCTAGGCCCACGAACTGGGTTCCGACTGTTTTTTCAAACACCTAGGGAGGGGCAGGTGGATGGATAGCGCACATGGAGTGAGAGGCTGCACCCTGGGTGAGCTCTTGTGCTCCTACTAACAGCAAAACGTCAAAGCCGAGAAAGCCTTTGCAACAAGTCCAATCCCCTCGCCTTACTGACAAGAGGACTGGGCCTGGAGAGTTGGCTGAGATCACATAACTCCTGGAGGTCATGTGGCATTCCTTGCGAGTTTCTGAGGCAGAGGATCCAGGTTGCACTGGAGGGAGCTTGGCAGGGAGGGGATAAAGATCACTTGCTGGTCTTGGTTGGTGGTGGAGCTCAGGCTCCCTAGCCGCCGTGACAGGGTTGGCCCACCGTGGGGTGGGCCTCCCTCTGGATCAGAGGATTTGAACAAGAGGTGACAGCTGATGATAATCATTTTGGGACACTAGTCCCGCTTGCTCACCAGTAACTTGTTTAGCCATATTCATAAGGACTATGGACTGAAGAAACAAATTCAAGGGCTCAGGAGGGGGCTGTTGGCCAGACAGAGTCTAAAGAGAAGGCACCAGGCTACTGGTCTGATATCTTATGGCTTTAAAGAGATACTAAATAAGGAAATTAGCAAACATGTGGTTAATCTACATTTGCTTTTTAATCATCCAACAATATTCTTGCCTGCCCATTCCGCATCTGCAGCTGAGCTGCAGGCTCTCTTCGTGTCTCTGTACGAGGCTGGCCTTGGGACTTACCACGAGTGCCAGGCTGTGGCATGAGAGAGAAGTGGACCCTTTGGAACTGAATGTGGAGGGTGCAGAAGGCTAACCTTGGCAATCCTAATACTATTGTTTTTTCAATTTTTATTTTTTGAGTTGGAGTCTCACTCTGTCGCCCAGGCTGGAGTACAGTGGCACACTCATGGCCACCCCAGCGCCGATCTGCTGGGCACCAGTGATCCTTCTGCCTCAGCCTTCCAGGTAACCAGAAATATAGGTGCACACTACCATGGCCGACTAATTTTTTTATTTATTGTAGAGATGAGATCTCGCCAAGCTGCCCAGGCTGGTCTTGAACCCATGCGCTCAGGCAATCCATTTGCCTCGGCCTCCCAAAGTTCTGGGATTACAGGCTGAGCCACTGAGCCTGTAACATTTCAGAGATCGATGACGAATATTTTAGTTGAACTCTGAATTGGCTGCCTACTTTTAGCCACTTGTGACATTACTTCTTTAAAAAGTATATCTCAAGATCAATTCAAAATGTGAAAATCAGTCACTCATCATCATATTTCTCTGACTAGCAAACTTCCCTTGTGCTTTAAAAGTACGGTTTGACATATTACTGGCATTTAACTTTTGGAGATCACTGCTTCTGTAACCCACAGGGTACATATACCTCGGTGAGACAAGCAGGTGAGCCATGCTTACCTCCGTGTGGCCCCCATCTTGGAGGTGTCAGGCAGGGCAGGGAGAACCAGGGACTGGAACCTCTTCCAGAGCATGATTCCGGGAATAATGTCCTGTAATGAAAACCACACAGGGGTGCTACCTGGTAGGGAGAGCTCAAGTCTAGGAAGGACTTCTGCTTCAGTCCACGGGCTATTCTTCAATATAAAGAGGTTAGCGCCAAAATTTGTAATTTCATTAAGTTTGATTAGATTTTTCTGAAACAAAAGGCAGTCGCTCCAGCAAAGGGCATTAAATAACGAAACACAGAACTAGAGACAAAGGAGAGTGACATGTCCTCCAGATAAAGGGCAGACGTGGCCAAACATCCCTTTTGATGACTGGGAACGTGATGCTAACGCAGAGAGGATGGCAGTTCACCAGAGGTCTCGCCAGGCGGGGACCCGAGTGCAGATGCATGGGGAAGTGGAAAGCGGGGTGCTGCAGGGAGACCATCGGTTCAGCTGAGTGCAGGGCGACAGGGTGACTGGACGGAAGAGAATGCAGCTGCAGAGGCAGGCAGGTCACAAGGGTCTTGCAGGCCAAGCTAATGAGCTTAGAGCTGTTCCTGCAGGCAGCAGGGACCCATTGAGGGCTTTCCAGTAGGAAATGCCATGATCCGATGGTGCCTAAGGAAGGTTTCCGTGGAGGGCTGACCACAGCCGCCGTGGACCGTGAGGTAGCCAGGGGGAGACGTGCCAATCTCACTGCTGTTGAAGAGGCAGACTGGTGGCACCCCATAGTAGCTAGACATGGACAGGCGGGAAGGGGCACGGATGACATGGGCGACTGCACAAGTCCATGGAACACAAAGCAAGCAGGTGACACAGGAAGACAGGGCTGTTGGGATTGAGTGGTGTAAGTGGGGAGGGATCGTGATCTGAGCTAAGGATTTATTGAGTTTGAAGGGCCTGGCAGTGCTCACGGGTGTCGGGGGATGTTCGGTCAGGCTAGTCACCTGAGGGGAGAAAGAATTCTTGGGAGCCATTTCCACACTGTACATGGCCATATCAACACCTCCTCTGTTCTGTTTCTACATTTGCTGGGGCCAAAGAAACAGGAAGTCACCATGGGGTTATGCACACCCGCCCGAGACGGGGTGTGGACAAAGCCGTGCTGAGTCTCCACCTGTACCCCTTTAGAGCTGGCAGAATTAGGGTCTTTGTCACCGTTCTTGTTCGGCAGCTGTGGCTGCAAACTTTCGGTGTCTCTTTCTGTGACCCTCTGTCCTTGTCCCCTGCCCCTCCCTGTAGCCCAGGGCCAGCCCTGCCAGCGAGCCTGGTGATGGCATTACCGTGTGATGGAGAAACTGCTTTTGGGTAAGAGGAATGCTGGACCCATGGTGGGTCTCCTTGGTGAACTCGTACTTGGGGTGAGAGCATAGATGATAATCAATCTGCGTTTCTGCATAGGGCAGAGGGTGCTTTACAGCAAATAATCCTGGGCTGGGATTCTGCAGAGAGAGGGAAAAAATTGTTCTCTTTTTGTTTACCAGTTTCTGAGCCAGGCATAGGACAGGCGTCAGCTAATGTCCTCTGTGGCTCCCACTAGCAATAACACTCTGTGACTCCATGTCGGCGCATCTGGAAAAGAGAAGGAATCAGAGGTGTCTTCAGATTGGCAGTGTTTAAAAATATCACAGTCATTCATAAATGTCACTCTTCTGGTTTAAGAGCTTCATTTCATATCATATGGATTTACTAAACTCACATGAAAACAAGTAGAAATAAAATCACAGCTTGAAATGGCTTAAAGCATTTTCCTCTAACTTTGATGAATTGGGGGAATTATTAAATAAGCAAACTGGGTTTAAAAAGCAAATAAGAAGTAAATAAGCTTCTGGTTTTGAAAACAAAAATAGCTTCCTAAAAACCACTTTAACGAGAAGACAAAAAAAAGGATGACGTTTGGTACACCAGGAAATATCAACATTTAACATTGTTTGGGAAATGTGTTTAATTCAGGAAGGCTCCATTTGGAAGCAGTATCTGGTTTTAAGGAGATCCTGTTTTTTACTAATTTTCCAGGAGACTAATGGAGGCACAGAGCAATTATGTCAAAATACTAGAACATACAGCTTTTTAATGTTCTGTCCAGCATTTGCACAACAGAAACTCCACTCTTGTCCCAAACGACAACACAGCTTCCCCCTCACAGTCGTCTAATCTCAGATGTTGAGAACCACTAAACTGAGATTTTGGTTTTTTTGTTTGTCTCTATGGCTTTTAAAATAACAATTTAAAAAAACACAACTGCGCTTGGCTTCTGAAGATCCAGTCTGACCGCCAAGAAACAAATGTTTCCTAAAACTTAAATGACATACAACTAGACCTGTGAAGCAATCCGGCACCCAGATGCAAGCAGTGGGAGGGCCCAGAGGTGGTGTGTTAGGTGGCTCACACCTGTAATTCCGGGGCTTCGGGAGGTTGAGTTGGGAAGATGGCTTGAGGCCAGGGGTTCAAGACCAGCCTAGGCAACATGTGAGTCTCTCTCCCTAGATATAGATATAGATATATAGATATAGATTCAGATGTAGATATAGATGTATAAAGATATATATATGTGTGTGTGTCTATACACACACACATATATATATATATAATATATATATGTATAAAGAAGGCTGGAAAGACTGTAAGCTGTTAGTGCAGAAGTTGACCACAGTGAGGGCCAGGAAGAGGAACTGGGGGAGGTGTAGGGAGAGGGATCTGGGCTGAACTCACCAGTGTAAAGGAACAGGCAAGGCTGGGAGGTGATGATGGCCAAGGAGGGAGGGAGTCTGCAATGCCCACAGTAATGTGCAAATAAGCACACATCTCAGTGAGCACTTGCAGTCGAGGCAAGATTTAGGGTACATATTCACAGAGGCAGTGTGATGGGAAGTGGGGCTGGCTGTCCCCTATGGGGGCAGTGACGGGGGCCAAGTGGAACACCACCAGGGGAGGCGAAGTTACTGGTGTGGCCTTCAGGAGTGTCTCCTACTCTGGTTGACCGCAGACACGTGAAGTTGTCTTGTGGCCAACTCTCTTGGCCTGCCGTGGCCAAGGGTCATGAAGGCAGTCATTTTGGAAATGGCAGCAGCACTGTCTCAAATGGTTGTCATACTTCAGATCCCCAAGGCTGCCAGAGGGATGATCTGAATGGTCACTTTATGATGATTTTAATTTTAATCTTCCTCCCACTAAGGCGTGCATAGGGTGGCAACTCATCCAGGCAGTAAGGATTTGTGATGAAAAGTCATGGTCTCCTGCAGGCCCATCCTGTTCCCAGGCCTACATCCTAGAGGCTGTTTCTTTTCATTATTTCTGGGTTTTGTGACTCTGATAGTCACTGCCCTGACTCTAAACATTATGCTTTTTCTTCCATCTCTAGATTCTCAGTCTAGATAGGATCTACTGACTCATTACTAAGCAAGATAGGATTTTGCTCACACACCCACATGCCCCTTCTGAACTTCTTCCTTTCAATTTTGAAAATGACATCATTCTACTGTTGGCTACCTTTCTGTCCCGAAATGACTGACGTGCCCTATTCCTTGTTTCATCACCGTTCCTATGCTTTTCTGTACCTTTCCTTTTCTCTTCCACAGTTTCAGTTTTATATTATTCAGATTGGTCACATTCACACTCTGGAACCACAATCAAGACCTTTATGCTTTGTTCATAGGTTGCCTCCGAGTTGAAAGCTAACAAAGAGCATTTACTTTGTTTAGTTATGTAAATATGTTTCTCTGCCAGGCCAAGTAGAGGCTGGGATTACAGGTTTGTTTTGGAAAGTTCGCTATCATTACCTGTGGGCCATTGTTAGAGAAGAGTTTTACTATCAAAGCCACATGGGTTACATTTTAAAATTACCCAACAACTTAAAAAAACCAAGCCAGGCCAGGCTTGGCGGCTCAGCCTGTAATCCCAGCACTTTGGGAGGCCGAGGGGAGTGGATTGTCTGAGCCCACGGATTCGAGAACAGCCTGGGCAACTTGGCGAGACCTTGTCTCTGCCATAAATAAAAAATTAGCCAGGTGTGGTAGCGCATGCCTGTAGTTTGGCTACTTGGAAGGCTGAGGCGGGAGGATCATCGGAGCCCAGCAGGTGGATGCTGGGGTGGCCTTGAGCGTGCTACAGTACTCCAGCCTGGGCGATGACTTCAACTCACAAAACAAAAAACAAACAAACAAAAAAGCCAAATTTTAGTTTGGTTTCCTATTTGAAACACATAATGATTTTACTTGTGTTTTTCCCTTCTGAGTTTATATTTGCCTTTTCTTTATCCTTGAGTGTTTCCCTCTTCTCAGCTGTACTGTGAATGCATGGACTCCACCTTTCTTGGACACCTCTCTCCCAGAGCCCTCTCCCCTCTCTCCACCAGGCTGAAGGCAGAGAGATCACCCCAAGACTTTTCACTACAATGCTTCACTAGTTGTAATCACTGCAATATTTCCTTCCTTCCTTCCTTCTTTCCTTTCTTTCTTTCCTTTTTTTAAAGAAACTTTATTTTCCCAAAGAAATACAAAAGATTATCAGAGATTACTACGTACACCTACATGGAAACAAACTTGATAACCTACATGAAATAGAGGACTTTCTGACATCACACAACCTCCCCGGGTTGAAACAAGAAGACATTGAGACACTAAATAGATCAATAATAACCCAGGAAATTGACTTTGTCATAAGAAAACTACCTACTAAAAAAAAAAAAAAAAAAAAAGCCCTGAACCGGATGGTTTTCCAGCAGAATTCTACAAAATGTACAAGGAGAAGCTGATACCAATCCTATTGAAGGTATTCCAGGCAATTGAGAAAGATGCAATTCTCTTCAAATCATCTTATGAAGCTAACATCACACTGTTACCCAAACTGGGTAAAGATCCAACAAAAAAAGAGAATTACAGGCCAATATCCCTTATGAACATAGATGCAAAAATCCCCAACAAGATCCTAGCAAACCAGATCCAAAAACACATCTCAAAAATCATCCACCATGACCAAGTAGGCTTCGTCCCCAGGATGCAGGGCTGGTTCAGCATTCACAAGACCATAAATGTAATTAAATACACCAACAGATGTAAAAATAAGAGCCATGATTACATCATTAGATGCAGAAAAAGCTTTTGATAAAATCCAGCATCCCTTCTTGATAAAAACTCTCGAGCTGGGCTTGGTGGCTCAGCCTGTAATCCCGCGCCTTTGGGAGGCTGAGGTGAGTGGATTGCCTGAGCCCGCGGATTCGAGACCCGCCTGGGCAGTGAGACCTCATCTCTACAATAAAAAAAAAAAAAAATCAGCCGGGCATGGCAGCGCACGCCTGTAATTCCGGCTACTTGGAAGGCTGAGGTGGAAGGATCGCCGGAGCCCAGCAGTTCGAGGCTGCAGTGGCCGGGAGCGGCCACAGCACTCCAGTCTGGGCGACAGAGTGAGACGCCAACTCAAAAAAAAAAAAAAAACAAGAAACTCTCAAACACCTAGGTATAGAAGAAACATACCTCAAAATAGTAAGCGCCATCTACGATAAATCCACAGCTAACATATTGCTAAATGGACAGAAACTGGAAACATTTCCCCTGAAAACTGGAACACAATAAGGCTGCCCCCTCTCACCCCTCTTATTCAACATTGTGTCAGAAGTCCTAGCTAGGGCAATTTGACAAGAGAGGGAAATCAGGGGTATCCAAATAGGAAAAGAGGAAGTCAAGTTATCCCTCTTGGCTGATGATATGATCCTATACCTTGAAAATCCAAGAGAATCTGTCAAAAACCTGCTTGCACTGATAAAGGACTTTGACAAAGACTCAGGGTACAACATAAATGTGCGAAAGACAGTTGCATTCCTATACACCAACAACAAGTAGGCAGAGAACAATCCCATTCATAATAGCCACAAAAAGAAAAGAAAAGAAAGAAATACTTCGACATCTTCCTAACCAGAGAAGTGAAAGACCTTTACAATGAGAACTACAGAGCACTGCTCAAAGAAATCCAAGAAGACACAAACAAATGGAAAAATATTTCATGCTCATGGAGAGGAAGAATCAGCATTGTTAAAAAGTCCATCCTACCAAAAGCAATCTACAGATTCAACACAATACCCATTAAATTGCCAACATCATTCTTCTCAGACCTGGAAATGACAATACAGAAATTCACACGGAAACATAAACGACCACGAATAGCCAAAACGATCCTTAGCAAAAGAAACAAAACAGGAGATATGACACTTCCGGACTTCAAACTTTACTATAAGGCTACAGTAATCAAAACAGCCTGGTATTGGTACAAGAACAGGCATATAGACCAATGGAACAGGATAGAGATTCTGGAAGCAAAGTCTCAATTTCTCAACCAACACATCTTTGACAAAGCCTCCAACAACAATCACTGGGGAGAGGAGAACCCATTCAGTAAACGGTGCTAGGAAAACTGGCTGATCACATGCAGAAGGTTGAAACAGGACCCCTACCTATCACCATACACAAAAATTAACTCTAAATGGATCAGTTAAAACTCAAACTATATGAATCTTAGAAAATGCAGGAGACACCCTTATGGAAATTGGAACTGACAACAAATTCCTGATCAGAAACTTAAGTGCCCATACCATAAGAAATAAGATAGACAAGTGAAACCTCATCAAACTGACGAGCTTCTGCAAAGTAAAAGATACCATCAAGAGAGCAAGGAGACAGCCCACAGAATGGGAAAAAATATTTGCCAATTGTATATCTGACAAAGGCCTAACATCTAGGATCAACAAGGAACTCAAACATGCCCAAAAGGAAAAAACAGTCCCATTAAAAAGTGGGCAAAAGACATGAATAGACACTTCTCAAAGAAGATATATGGGCAGCCAACAGACACATGAAAAAGTGCTCAGCCTCACTCATCATCAGAGAAATGCAAATCAAAACCACATGGAGATACCACCTAACCCCTGTAAGAATGGCCATCATTAATAAAACAAACAATCAGAGCATGGTAGATGCGAATCGGACGAAAAAGGAATGCCACACATCGCGGTGGGAAGCACCACTAGTGCAAGATGAGACTCTAAAAACAGATAAAAATAAAAAAATAAATAAAACAAACAACAGATGCTGGTGGGGATGCGGAGAAAAAGGAACGCTTCTACACTGCTGGTGGGAATGCAAACTAGTGCAAACTCTTTGAAAAACAGTGTGGCAGTTTCTGAAAGAACTAGAAAGTGACCTTCCATATGACCCAGCACTTCCCCTATTGGGAATATACCTGGAGGAACTCAAATCATTCTACCGAAAAGATACTTGCAGCTCTATTCACAATAGCAAAAACATGGAACCAACCATGCTGCCCATTGAAGCTGAACTGGATTTTTAAAATGTGGTACATATACACGATGGAATATTATGCAGCCATAAAGAAGGACAAACATACGGACTTCGCGGCAACTTGGATGGATTTAGAGTCGATCATAGTCAGCGATCTATCACAGAAAAAAAGAACAGAATCTCATAGTATCTCAATACTATAAGAAAGAGAGCTTTTTCTCCAGAAGGACACCAAATGGTGGGTGACGCCGGTGCAGCGGGAGGGCCCGGAGGCTCCGGGGGCCCCGGAATGGGAAGCCGCGGTGGCTTTCGCGGAGGTTTTGGCAGCGGCCTCCGAGGCCGAGGTCGCGGCCGGGGTCGGGGGCGGGGCGAGGCCGCGGAGCTCGCGGAGGCAAGGCCGAGGACAAGGAGTGGATGCCCGTCACCAGGTTGGGCCGCTGGTCGAGGACATGAAGATCAAGTCACTGGAGGAGATCTCTCTCTTCTCCCTGCCTATCAAGCAGTCTGAGGTCATCGACTTTTTCCTTGGCGCCTCTCTGAAGGGCGAAGTTTTGAAGATCATGCCTGTGCAAAAGCAGACTCGCGCTGGCCAGTGGACTAGGTTCAAGGCGTTTGTTGCCGTCGGGGACGACAATGGCCACGTCGGTCTAGGTGTTAAGTGCTCCAAAGAAATAGCCACCGCCATTCGGGGGGCCATCATCCTGGCCAAGCTGTCCATTGTCCCTGTGCGGAGAGGCTCCTGGGGGAACAAGATTGGCAAGCCCCACTCTGTCCCTTGCAAGGTGACTGGCCGCTGTGGCTCTGTCCTGGTGCGCCTTATCCCTGCCCCCAGGGGCACTGGCATCGTCTGGCCCCCCGTGCCTGAGAAACGGCTCATGATGGCTGGCACTGATGACTGCTACACCTCAGCCAGGGGCTGCACTGCCACCCTGGGTAATTTCGCAAGGCCACCTTTGATGCCATCTCTAAGACTTACAGTTGCTTGATCCCTGACCTCTGGAAAGAGACGGTGTTCACCAAGTCTCCTTATCAGGACTTCACCGACCATCTCGTCAAGACCCACACCAGAGTCTCCACGCAGAGGACCCAGGCTCCAGCGGTGGCAACGACATTGGGTTTTCATACAAAAAAAATAAAATGAACCAAGCCCCCCCCCAAAAAAAGAAAGGGATTGGCAGTAGTGGGAAACTGCCCGGGGTGGGGTGGGGTGGGGTGGGATTGGCAGTTGAGGGAAACTGCCAGGGGAGGGAGGGGCATACCTCATCAACAAGGGTACCTGCATAATCAACGTCTGTATACCTAACCCTGAATTGTACCCCACATCTTTAAAATTTAAAAAAAATGTATTATAGAGATGTGAGATACAAGTCAGGATTAGGTTCATAAGTAATCGACAAGCAGGTGAAACTTGGACCTCCAACGAGTCCTTCTTCCCCTAGTTTAGGGCCCTTTCTTTTTCTTTTTCTTAAGAATTTTCTCAATTCTTTCTTTTATGGCTGTACTGGTGTATCATTGATATGCAATAAGTTATACATATTTGAAGTGTATAGTTTGACATGCTTTGACATATGTTATATCTGCAAAAAATCACTGCCTTAAAAATAATGAGCATCTCTTTCACCCCCACGAGATATTTCGTGCCCTTCGGTCATCCCTCCATCCTACTTTTCTGCTCCTCCATCAACCCAACTCATTGACAGGCAGCCACTAATCTGCTTTCTGTCTCTGTAGATATTGTTAGATGGCCTAGGCATTTACATAAATAGAACAATATGCTCTTTTTTGTCCGATTTCTTTTTCTCAGTAAAATTATTTTGAGAATCATCTGCATTGTTTCATATATATATATATATATATTTATTTATTTATTTATTTTTTGAGTCAGAGTCTCACTCTGTCGCCCAGACTGGAGTGCAGTGGCCGCTCCCGGCCACCGCAGCCTTGACCTGCTGGGCTCCGGCGATCCTTCCGCCTCAGCCTTCCGAGTAGCCGGAATTACAGGCGTGCGCTACCACGCCCGGCTGATTTTTGATTTATTGTAGAGATGAGGTCTCGCTGCCCAGGCGGGTCTCGAACCCGCGGGCTCAGGCAATCCACTCACCTCAGCCTCCCAAAGGCGCGGGATTACAGGCTGAGCCACCGAGCCCGGCTCATTGTTTCATATATTAAGAATTCAGGCCAGGTGTGTTAGCTTATGCCTGTAATCGCAGCACTTTGGGAGGCCAAGGTAGGAGGATTGCTTGAGCCTAGGAGTTCAAGATCAGCCTGCACAACATAGTAAGACTTTGTCCCTACAAAAAATTAAAAAAATAACTGGGTGCAGTGGTATTTGTCTGTAGTCCTAGCTACTCAGGAGGCTGAGGCAGGAGGCCGTGGTGAGCTGTGATCATGCTACTGCACTCCAGTCTGGACAACAGAATGAGACCCCCTCAAAAAAAAAAAAAAAAAAAGAATTCCATTGTATGGCTATACCACAAAATTTAAAAATCCATTAACTTGTTGATGGGAACACACAAAGCTACTATGAATATTCTTGCACAAGTCTTTGCTTCCATTTGTCCTGGGTAACTATCTAGGAGTGGAATGGTTGGATCATATGATGAGTGTATGTTTACTAATAATTTTGTAACTTTGTAGGACACTGTCAAATTGTTTTCCAAAGTAGTTGTACCATTTTACATGCCCACCAGCAGTCTTTTTAATTTTAGATAACCTAGCAGAGGTATCTCACTGTGATTTTAATTTGTATTTTGTTAATGATGCATTATTTTTTGCATCTTTTTACGTGCATATTGCCATCTGTATATCTTCTTTGGTGAATTGTCTGTGCAGATCTTTTGCTCATTTTTAAATTGGGTTGTTTGTTTTCTTATTATTGAGTTCCAAGAATTATTTTTAAAAACTATTTTTTGTGGTAAGAACACTTACTATGAGATCAACCCTCTTAATAATTTTTTTCTTTCTCTTTAATTTTAAAGATGTGGGGTACAAGCCAGGATTAGGTACATAAGTGGTCTACAAATAGGTGAAGTTTGGGCTCCCACTGGTCCTTACTTTAATGCATTTTTAAATGTACATTGTGGGAGGCTATAAGTATAATGCTATACAGCAGGTTGCAAGAGCTTATTCATCTTTCTTGACTGAAACTTTACACTGTTGCTTAGAGCTCCTCATCCTCACCTCCTCTCAGCCTCTGACAACCTCCATTCAACTCTTCGATTCTGTAAATCTGGCTGTTTTCTTCATGTAGGTAGAATCAGTATTTGTCTTTATGTGATTGGCTTATTTCATTTAGTGTCCTCAAGGCTCACCTATGTTGTTGCATATTGCAGAATTTCCTTTATTTTTCAGGCTGAATAGTATTCTACTGTTTGAATACACCACATTTTAAAATTCGTTCATCTATGGTCGAACTTTTAGGTTATTTCCACATCTTGGCTATTATGAATAGTGCTGCCATGGACATAGGAGTGTTGTTAATATCTCGTTGATATCCTGACTTCAATACTTTTGGGAAAATATCCAGAATGGGACTGCTAAGTTTTTGAGGAAACCTCCCTACTGTTTTCCCTAGCACATGCACCATTTTGTGTTCCTTCCAGTAGTGTTGCAAGGGTTCCAATTTTTCCACATCTTCCCCGACACTTGTCTTTTTTTTTGATAACAGACTTCCTGACAGGTGTGAGGTAATATCTCATTGTGGTTTGTATTTGTATTTTCTTGATGATTAGTGATGTTGAGCACTTTTGCATATACCTTTTGGCTATTTGTAAACTTCTTTGGAGAAATGTCTATTCACATCTTTAATGCCTTCTGAAATCAGGTTATTATTATTATTGAATTGTAGAAGTTTCTTATATATTTTGGATATTACCTCCTTTTCAGACATGTGGTTGGCAAATATTTTCTCCCATTCCACAGGCTGCCTTTACATTCTGTCAATTGTTTCCTTTGTGAGTTTTGAGAGTTCTTTATATACTCTGGATACAAATCCTTATCAGATATGTGATTCCCAAATATTTCCTCCAAGTCTCTGATTTATCTTTTTTATTTTCTTAACATTGTCTTTAGGAAAGCAGAAATTCTTAATTTTGACAAAGTCCAAAATATGCTATCCATATTTTTTTCATTTATGCATTGTGGTTTTGGTGTTTTATCTAAGAAATCATTGTCTAGCCTGAGGTAACAAAGTTTTCTTCTTTGTACTTTTTAGAAGCTTTATAGTTTCAGATAGTTTTATAATTTTAGGTTTTACATTTAGACCTATAATCCATTTTGCATTAATTTCTGTAAATGGTGTAAGGTATTGATTAAAATTATTTTATCTTTGTTTTTGGTACAGAAATATCCAGATGCTCTAGCACTGTTTGTTGAAAGATTATCTTTTGTTCAGTGAATTATCTTTGACCTTTGTCAATTGACTATATATGTATGAATTAATATATTTCTGGTTCTTCTATTTTATTCTGTTCCATTGATTATTTGTATGCCAACATCATGCTGTCTTCATAGCAAACTTTAGTCAAGTAGTATAATTCCTTCAACTTTGTTCTTCTTCAGAGTTGTTTTGAACATATCTGAGTTTCTATATAAATTTTAGAGTAAGCCTATATATTTATACAAAAAGAAGAAAAAAAGCCTGCTAGGTTTTGATTGGAATTGTGCTGAAGTTTTAGATTAGTTTAGGGAGAACTGATATCCTAACAATGTTAAATATCCTGATCCACAAACATGGTATATTTCTCCATTTATTTAGGTTTTCTTTGATTTCTCTCAGTAATGTTTTATAATTTTTAGTGTATTGGTCTTGTACATTTTTTATTCATATTTTTTGATGCTATTGTTAAATGATAGGGCTTTTCAAATGTCAATTTCAGAGTGTTTGTTGCTATATATAAATATAATTGATTTTTGCATACTGATTCTGTATGCTGCATTCTTGTTAAATTCATTTATTAGTTTTAGCAGATATTTTTGTAGATTTAATTGTGTCTTCAAGATACTTTTGTTTGTGAATAAAGACAGTTTTATGTCTTTCTGTGAAATCTGGGTGCCTTTTGCTTATTTTTCTTGCCTTGCTGCACTGTTGTAATCCTGGGTAGAATTAATTAGTGCAGACATTCTTGACTTATTCCTGATCTTAGGGGGAAGACATTCAGTCAGTTACCATTCAGTTTGATGTTAACTTTAAGTTTTAAATAGATGCCCTTTATTAGACTGAGAAAGTTCCCTACTATCCATCCCTTGCTGAGAGTGTTCATCAGGAGTGAATGTCAGAAAAGTTTTCTGTATCTATTGAGATGTTTTTCTTTTTTAGTCGGTTAATATGTGAATTACCCTGAGATTTCAATGTTAAACTAGTTTTATATTCCTGGTGTAAGCCCCTACTTGTGTATGATACATTATCATTTTTATATATAATGAAGTTTATATGTAAAAATTTTGTTACATCTATGTTCATGAAGGATATTTGTCTGCTCGTTTCTTTTCCTGTAACGGCTCTGTATGGCTTTGGTATCAGAGTAATACTAGCTTCTAGAATGAGTTGGCAGGTAATTTATTCTCTTCTATTTTCTGGAAGAAGTTGTATAGATTTGGTATTATACCATCCTTAAATATTTGGCAGAATTTTCCAGTGGAGGTATCTGGGCCTGCAGGTTTCTTTGAGGAGAGGCTTTAACCACAAACTCAATTTCTTTAATAGATATAGAGCTATAGCCTCTTAAAGAGATTTCATAGCTTGTGGCTTTCAAGAAATTGGCACATCTAATTCAAGTTGTCAAATTTCCTGGCATAAAGTTTTTCATGCTATGAACTTATCTTTTTAATATCTGTAGAATATATAGTAATGTCACCTTTCTCATTCCTGATATTGGTAATTTGTGTCTTTTACCTTTTTTCTGGTCAGTTAGAGATTTATCCATTTTATTTATCTTCTCAAAGAACCAGTTTATCTCCATTGTCTGTTTTCAATTTCATTGATTTTCAGTCATTGCTATTTCTTTTCTCTGCTTAGTTTGGTTTCATCTGCTCTTCTTTTTCTATTTTCTTAAAGGGATAGCTAGGACATTAACTTAAGACCTTTCTTTTCTTATGTAGATGTATAGTGCTATAACCTTCCCACAAATTTTTTGTTTTTATTTCCATTCATTAAGCTATACTTTCTAATTTCTCTTTTTGGGGGGGGCCTATATGTACCTATTATAGATAATTAGAAAAGACTATAAAATATTTTTATTAAAAATGCAGAAATTGATAAAAGACAAAATATTGATATTCTCCAGAAAATAAATGCTGACAAGTAATTTTAAAGCCGCGTTATCGTTTAACACCTGAAAAAAATGTTCTCAATTAATTTTTTGGTTTTCTTATAGAGTAATTGCTGAAATAAAGGAACTTAGAACCCAGGTTTTCTGTCAATTGTTACTTACAAAAATATAAAGTGGATCATAATCTAGAGACGTGGCTAAGGCCTCAGGTGGTTTCATGCTCAAGACTGAAGTCTTGCCAGAGAGCTGAGGTGTGGAGTCCCGTTTCGGAAGGGCTATGATGGTGGTGACTTCATCCTGTATAAGGACCAAGGACAGCTTGTTAGTCTCAGTGCCAGGACAAGAGGAGAAAGGTCTCGAAGACAGGGAATGTGTTACCTCAGCTCCTTGCCTCAGGGCTCGAGCAAGCTTCTGAGGTCTGTAACTAGTTGAAGACTTGTGGACACAGAATGGCTGATATCCCTTAATTTTATACAGCTGAGGAACCTAAAGGCAAAAGAAGATGAATCTCCTTGAAAACTTGTTCCCATTTGGTGGGATCAACTTAACGACAGCACTTCTGAGCTGCCTGATGGTGGCAGTTGTTAACTTAGACTGGCACTGGATGGACGTTAGTGCAAGTCCGGAGCTCTGTTCTGGGTTTTGGCATACATGAGTGTTCATAATTACTTGTTTATAATTACATCTGGCTTAATCATAGAAGCACATCAAAATATTTTTATTTTCAAAGACAGAAATGGTCATATACCTCAAGAAAGGCTGACTAATTTTTGTTCATTTCATCTTGTGTTTTTTTCTTGAAGTTTCTACTCTATGTAGCTCAGATAGCTTCATGTATATTTAATATGTGGTATATCCACAGAATAAAGATCCCAGTTTCCACAAGCCACGTTCGGGGAAAAAAAAAACACCTCCTGGTGTACTTGCTACATACCATAAAATAACCGCAGAGTATGCTACTCAATATAATCCATGGTAGAACAAAACTAATAAAATAATGCAATTCAAATTTGAGAATATTTGCTCACTTCATAAGAAACCCCATTAATCAATATGATATGACAGATCTGACCTGCAAATTGAAGAAAGAATAACTCTGTTTGATTTTAACTTCTGAAGGTTTAATTGGGACCAGTCCAAGGCCATCAGGAGCCTATATTGAGGAAAAAAAATAGATAATCAACACTGAGCGAAATGACCTTGCTTCTGTTTCCACTGCATTCTTAAACATTAAATGACCAGTTTTACGCTCCAAGCAACCATTCCCTGACCACAACTACTACTTGATCTATGAGGCCCAAAGGTAGCCCCGGTCACCCCTTCTCTATGTCTCTTAGTGCATGTGATTCTTTTTTACTGTTGTAGAGGCTACAATGTGTCACCCAGAATCCCCTTCAAGCTTGGAGGACTTAGTCATCTGGCCGCTGGAAGTTCTACTGATAGGAACAACTCTTGGGATCATTCCTTTTCAGAAGCCTTGGCTGAAGAGAGCTGCCTCGGTCAAGGTCAGGTGCCGCTTCCAGGCAACTCATCTCCTATGACAGGTTGAAGCTAAGGTAAAACTGCTGGGCCCTCTCACCCTGTGCCAACTTCAGAGCTCCCCATGGTCCATTTGAGGCCTTGTTGAGAGGGACTGTAGTCCTGTTTCTCCCTCTGTCCAGCCCTGCCCCCTTTGCTTCCTTCCACAGGTGCTAATCCTCAAAGCACTAGCTAATCCACTTCTTGCATGCTAATTTGCCTCAGATACCAGAGAACCTGGAATATGATGGGCACTCAATAAATACCATATTCTACTTAAAATAATACACCATCACTAAATCAATATGATGAAGTATTAATATACCATCAGTTATAAGACATTTCCCAATTTCATGGGTGCTAAATGTAAAAGAAAAAAAGTGCATCTTAGAATTGATGAAATACAGTATTTTGGAATAAATAAATTCTTTTTTAATAGATAAGAATGCTGAATGCTCCATTTTTCAACAACTCTGAGCAGCAGAGAAGACTTTGTTGCTCTAACTAAAATATCAAACAAAATAGAGAAGCTTTGAACTATTCAGAAATAATGAGGTAGGCGTCATAGCACAGTGATGATCTCTTTCCACCTTGTCACCCTCTTCATCCCATTCATTATTGTGTCAGATACTTATTATTGCTTGAAAATCACAGATTCATTATTTCCTAGGATCTAATTATTCTGATCTTTTAAGCCATTTAATTACTGAAAGCAGAAAACATATGGAATTTCTAAATTCAGTCCTGTAATTCTTGAGAGGATTAACCTGCAATGCTTAACAAATATTTCAGGATGTGAGTGGTGGTTTATTCTTTGAAATTAAAAAATTATTTTGCAAATGACCTTGACATATCAATTAAGGCACATTTTTTAAATTAATAAAGGTGTGAACTCGAGCAGCATTTTATTACTTGCTGTGTGAACTTGGGCCTCAATTTTCTTATGTGTAAAATGATAAACCTATCATACAGATTTATTGAAGATTAAATGAGATGACACAACTGAAACACTTAAGACACTGACTTAAGGTAAATGCCATGTGAGGGTTAGCTACCACTTTTATTATAATGTACCATTGTGTATATAAGGGCAGCAAGATGAGCTATTACATCTCCTGCCACTGAGAGAGAGAGAGAAGTGGCTGTGAGTCTGATGGGCTAGACTCTCAGATTCTGACATCCTAGTCCCTCCTAGGAAGGCGGCCGCTCTTTAAGACCTGGGGACGGAGCAGAACCTCCTCACCGGGCAAGGCGAGGCCCTTTTGGCTTCTCTCTTTGCTCTCAGACCTGGTTCCAGGGTAGCTGGGCAGGCTCAGCGTTTGTGCCGGGTTCCAGGCTGGGAAGGACCTGCCCGGGTTGCCAGGGAGCTCTGTGCATGTGTATCAGGTACAAGGCACATGGCAGGAGGTGGTTGCTGGATTCCCACTGGTCATAATTCCCTGGGCACAGGTCTTCCTTGGGGGCTGCTGGGAGGAGGTGAAGGGACTGAGATGAGGTAGGGCTGGCCTTGGTATCTGCCCGACAGCCATCAGATCATGCACCACCCCCCCGCCACCACCCATGTGGCCTGACAGTACCTACCAACTCGTTGGATTCCTGAGGAGGGCTGTAATCTGGGAAAGCGAAGGGCAGTACTTTCTCGGGCGGTACAGAGAACTGGCTGGAATACTCATCCAGGCTGAGCCGCCGCAGAGGGTATCTGGACAAAGTATCGTCTATGGGTGAGAAACAAAACAGTACTTTCAGGGGTCTCTTAAGGCACTTTTTGGGAAACCACCATCTGTAGTTGTGTGTTTGACACATACCAATTCGTTTCTTTTTTCTTTTTTTGAGTTGGAGTCTTACTCTGTCGCCCAGGCTGGAGTGCAGTGGCACACTCACGGCCACCCCAGTGTTGACTTGCTGGGCTCTGGTGATCCTTCCGCCTCAGCCTTCCAAGGAGCTGGAACTACAAGTGCACGCTACCACACTCGGCTAATTTTTTATTTATTGTAGAGACGAGGTCGCGTCAATTTGCCCGGGCTGGTCTCGAACCTACGAGCTCAGGCAATCCATTTGCCTTGCCCTCCCAAAGTGCTGGGATTATAGGCTGAGCCACCGAGCCTGGCCTATAGTTTCATTTTTAGTGTCCCCTTGCTTCCTTACCTCAATCCCTCTTCCAGTTCTTAAACATTTTATTTTGTCTCTGCTTCCAAAAAACTCTAATTCCTAGTTAAAATATCTCTGATGAATTTTTCTAAGAAAAAGGTTAAGTTTGGGAAACTGGGTAGCCATAGGCAAAAGAATGAAACCGGATCTCCACCTCTCACCATATATAAAAATTAACTCAAGACGGATTAAAGACTTGAATGCAAGATGTGAAACTCTAAAGATCCCAGGAGAAAACCTAGGAAACACTCTTCTGGACATCGGGCTAGGCAAGGAATTTATGAGGAAGACCCCCAAAATAATTACAACAAAAACAAAAATAGGAAATGGGACTTAATTAAACTAAAAAGCTTCTTCACAGCAAAAGAAATACTCAACAGAGTGAACAGAAAACCTAAGGAATAGGAAAAAAATATTTTCAAGTTATATGCCTCAGACAAAGGGCTAATATCCAGAATCGACAAGGAACTCAACACAACACAACATGAAAAAAACAATAGCCCTATCAAACAGTGCAAAGGACACGAACAGACACTTCTTAAAAGAAGACACCTGAGTGGTCAACAAACATGAAAAAAATACTGAACATCACTATTAATCAGAAACATGCAAATTAAAACCACTATGAGATACCATCTTACACCAGTTAGAATGGCTATTATTAAAAAGTCAAAAAACAACATGTGTAAGGAACAACAATGTTGGCATGGTTATGAAGAAAAGGGAATAGTCACTCTTGGTGAGAATGTAAACTAGTTCAACCTCTGTGGAAAACAGTATGGAGATTTCTCAAGTAACTAAAAACTGATTTACCGTTTGACCCAGCAATCTCACTGCTAGAGATCTACCCAAAGGAAAATAAATAATTTAAGAAAGATACCTGTACACATATGTTCATTGCAGCGCTATCCACAATGACAAAATCATGGAAGCAACTTAAGTGACCATGAACAATTGAAGAAAATGTGGTACATATACACCAATACTACACAGCCATAAAAAAAAAAAAAAAATGAAATCATGTTTTTTGCAGCAACATAGACAAAGACAGAGAACATCATCCTAGGTGAACAACTAACTCAGAAACAGAAAACCAAGCACCACATGTTCTCACTTATATGCAAGAGCTAAGTGGCCACAAAGATGAAAGTAATAGACACTGAGAGGAGAGGAAAAGGGGAATTGAATTTAGAAGTTACCTATGGGGTACAAAGTTCACTCTCTGGGGAGTGGGCCACCTGAGACACAGTCTCCGCCACTACACAATATGTCCATGTAACAAACATGCATGTGTACCCCCCGATTCTAAAATGAAAAAAGAAAAATATTAAAGAAGTAAATGAAGACATTTTACAGATATCTACATGTAATTCACAGGTCAATTTTATAATTTTTTTAAAAAATGAGTTTCTTTATTAGAAACTTCAATGCCAGAAATAAAAAAGCGTATGGGGGGGAGAATAATTAAAATGTCATAAAATGTTTTGAAAAACAAATGCACACCTGGATCTCGGTGGAGCGGTAGAGGGGGGTGTGGTGTTGCTTGGGGACGATGGCTCAGGCCAGGGAGGGAGGAAGGGCCAGAATGGTCAGGGCCTGCTTGTGGACCTGCATACAAGCTGTGATCGGAAATACATGTATTGGGACAAAATGGTGATATGGCTTTTGGGCTTCCAGAAGCTACTGAGGGTGGGCCTTCCAATAACCCCAGCTAAGCTGGGAGGAAGCAGACAATAGGCTGGAGTGCAGCGGCATGATCACAGCTCACTGTGAGTTCGACCTCCTCGGCTCAAGTGATCCTCCCACCTCAGCCTCCTGAGCAGCTGGGACTAAAGGAGCGTGTCATCATGCTTGGCTAATTTTTTATTTTTATTTTTTGTAGAGACAGGGACTTGCTATGTTGGTCAGACTGGTCTTAACCTCTTGGCCTCAAGTGATCCTCCTGCCTTGGGCTTCCAAAATGTTGGGATTACAAACGTGAGCTACCTTGCCTGGCACGGAATTTCCTTAAGTGGCAAAAACAATACAAGATTTAAAAGCATAAAGTGCAAATGCTAGGTTGAGAAAACACTAGATTCAGTCAGTCAATCAGCAAGTATAAGTGCCGACTACCCCAATCTCTCTGGTGACAAGAGGAAGCAGAGGGTGTGAAACAGGAGGTCGAGCCACAGCCAAACTCCGTAGACAATACTTGGTCTGGGGTTGGTTGACCTCGTTTGTTGTCAACCAGGCAGGTAACTCAGGCGAACTTGGCATGGAGATCGGCTTTGTGACTGGTTGAGTAATGGCACCCAAAGATGGCTACATCCTATTCCTCGGAACCTGTGAACGCGCAACCTTCCATGGTGAAAGGGACTCTGCGAGGATCTGGAGATAAGGAGATTATCCTGGCTTGTTCAGCTGGGCCCTAGGTAACCATAGAGACCGCATGAGTGGAAGACAGGAGGGTCAGAGTCACAAAGGGCGTGTGACGCCTGAAGCTGAAGGTCAGAGCCAAGGAGACTCCAGGAACTGGAAAAGGTGAGGAGACAGGTATTTCCCTCCAAAAGGAACGCATCCCTGCCAATTTCTTGACTGTAGACTTCTGACCTCCAGAACTGTGAGATAATACATTTGTGTTATTTTAGGCCACGTAGTTTATGGTAATTTGTTACAGCAGCAATAGAAAACTAATATGCATGATTTATGCAAATATTTTGTTTGTACACAGCTAACCTCATTATAAAGAGACCTCAAGCTCAGAGGAATCGTCCATCTCAGCATTGCTGTAGTCACAGCCATACTTTACCTTGTACTGACAAGTGTTTTGCTTGAGTGATCTGTTTTACTAGAGTCTCTTTGTCCATTTCGCGAACAGCGGCCAGCATGGTAAGTAATCGTCGTTGAACCATGATCTGGGATTGGAAAGAATGGTGATTCCACATGATTGACACGTGCTTATTTTGGCCTTCAACCCAATTCACTTTCCCCAACCACAACGAAGAGCTGAGACACCCCTGTGAGTCAGAATTCACAGGAAGAGTGGCATGCTGCCCTAGGCTCGGGCCACGGGGACTTCAAGATCCGGGCCATGTTGACTTGTCTGAAAACAGGAAAGAACAGGTTGTCCTCTGGGCTGGCCCCATCCAATTTAGGAGCCTCAATTTTTCATCTTTCCAGAGTGGAAAGAATGATGAGTTATACATTCTTTCTTCTGGGTATATCTGAACAGCAGTGCTACCACTGTGCTGTTCTCAGCACTGAAGGACAAACTACATGGGTTAGTCTGTAGCAACAGGGCTATGGCTGATGGGTGATCCTAATTGCACACCGCTGAGCTTTGCATTCAGAGCACCTGCTACTGCAGGTGTGGGCTACCTGAGCCCTGAGCTCTGGGGGAAGGGATCATTTGCTGCATAATTAGCACTCCTTTCTATTCTGTAAATGGGTCTTTCATTTAACAAAAATTATAAGTGGCTATTCCGTGCCCAGTTCCGTGTAAGGCACTGGAGATACAGTGAGGCGAAAAATCAACATCCTGCCTGCATGGAGCTGACATTCCAAGTGTGTGGGTGTGTGTGTGTGTGTGCGTGTGTGTGTCTGTCGGGACTGGGGAGGGGGCCTGGAGTGGGATGACAGTAAACACCTAAGCCAAAAAACAAGATAAATACTATGAAGAAAATAAAAGAGGGTAAATGTACGACGAGGGCATGACTGAAGGCGCTGGAAATGAGGGATCTGCCCACTCATGCCAAGACAGCAGGCAAGGCCTCCACAGAGGTGAGGTTTGATGTCAGACTGGATGAGGAACAGTGACGTAGAGATCTTGGCGCGAGAGTTCTGAGCAGAGGATCCAGCCAGTACAGAGATTCTGATGCAGGAACTAAGGAGACATGTTTAAGGGACAGGGAGGAATCCACCGTGGCCTGGTGGCCTTGATAAAAAATGTGCATTTTATTCTAATCGTGACGGGATGTCTTTGGAGGGTTTTGCAGGGGAGGGGTACTGCCATCTTTAAGCTTTGCAAATGCCACTCTGGTCACTGTGTGGGTACTGGCAGTGGTCCAGGCGACAGATGCTGGGGCCTGGACTGTGGCTGTAGGCGGGAGATGCCAAGAGGTCATCAGGCGGGGAGGACACATCAGCACCTAGAACTGACCGTACTTGCTGTGACATGAGGGGAAGAGACTGAGCCATCCTCACTCAGAACAAAACACATCACTGCTGACATCCCTCTTCCCGGCCTAGAGGGCTCCCGTAGAAGCGCCAAGGTGGCCCCACCCGTGGGGAACCAGCCTGGCCAGTCTCTCGCTGCTTTTTGCTCATTGTCAAGGGCTGGGCTTTCCTCCAGAGCACAGCTTCGTGCCGCTTCTTTCTACCACTTTCCTCCCCACACCAAGCATCCTGTGGCTGACCCTGTGCGGCACATAGGCAGAGAACACCCAGGCAAAGCCTCACCAGGGAGACTGACTTTACAGGGCCTTGGAGGGCTGGTGAGTAGATCCCCCATGCAACGACCACTGCCTCCTTCTACCTAGATGGTTGCCAGTCCAGGCTGAGAGGACTGCCTGAGAGACAACCTGAAACATGAACTGGTAGAGGCCCTTACACATCTCCACTCAATGAATCTTCACAACAATCCTGTGACACAGGTCTTATTACTCTCCTCCGTGTTCAGGTGAGGAAACTAAGACACAGAGGTTACGTAACTCATCGAAGATCAGAAAGCTCAACGAAGCAGCACCAGGAATGAGCCCAGGCGGTCTGGCCCCGGTTTCACCCACTCTCCCTGTATGAGGCATGGCCCTGCCCGCCAGGAAGTCACACGCGAGTGGCAGGGACAAGAGATCTATAGGCATCATAAGAAGCAAAAGTCACCAAGGAGATCCCCAGGTGCTAAAGTCCACAAGGACTGTTTCGTGTAGGAAAGGTGGACTTGGGCTGCCCCAAGGTCAGATGTGGGCCACGGAGCTGGAGAGGCGTTTTTGTCACAGGGTGAGAAGCAGAAACAAGCTGGTAGCAGGGCATGAGCACGGTGTGTTTGGCAGAAGACCAGGACCGGGGCAATGCAGAGGACAGTGGGCAGCTGGAGAGGTGTGGCTGCAGCCAGACCAGGGTCACTTTACAGCGCTTGTTGGCGTTAGAGGCTCGGCGGTCATTTAAACCTGACTGGAAATGTGCCCGACGAAAGGTCAATTTGAGGGTGAGGAAGCCAGAGCAGGGAGATGGCATTTTTGAAGGGCAAGTCATAAGCTTGGATGTTAGTGACAAGATACCACAGGAATTCTCGATTGTTTTCTCGAGGAGTAGCTGATCAATATCCCATTATTTTAGAGTTGCCATATGACCCAGCAATGCTACTCCTAGGTATATATACCCAAGAGAAATGAGAACATATGTCCATAAACTTGTATACAAATGTTTACAGCAGTACTACTCATAACAGCCAAAAGGTGAAAAAAATTGAAACATCCATCAACTGATGAATGGACAAAGAAAATGTAGTCTGTCTACACAACGGAATACCTTCAGCCATAAAAAGGAATGAAGGGCTGGTACATGCTAAAACACGGACAAATCTTGAAAATATGTCAAATAAACGAAGTCAGTTATAAAAGGCCATGTATCAAATATTCAGAGTGATGGATATGTAGTTATCCTGATTTGATCATTATACAATGCATACGAAGTCTGACAATTAAGTTCGTAAACTCATTTTAGACAAAGTGCTGCATACCTCGCTGCTGAATATCACTACCATCACCTTTAAGGTACCCCCCCCCTTGGGAAGCTAGGCACTGATGCCAGCATCTAGTCCACCTGTCAAAGCAATTGTGGTACTCTTTCTGGAATAGCCATCAGAGCTGTTGTCGTATGACCCTTGATGTCCTGCATGTCATCAAAATGTCTTCCTTTCAATATTTCCTTTATCTTCAGGTAAAGAAAAAAGTCATTGGGGGCAAGATCAGGTGAGTTGGAAGGGTGTTCTAATACAGTCGTGTGTTTACTGGCTAAAAACGCCCTCACAGTGCTGTGTGAGCTGGTGCATTGTCATGATGCAAGAACTCCTTCAGGGCCATTTTTGCACACTCCTTTCTCAGACCACAATTTTCAGTTAAGGTTTTCCTAACTGTTTCTCTATCAATGTTTATTTGGTCTGCTACGCTTCTCATAGTTAGTCAATTATCCTGATGCACAATTTGGCAAATTTTTGCAATGTTTTTGTCAGTTTTACTCGTTACTGGCCGTTCTGACCTCTCTTCATCGGTGACACTTTGTCTCCCCTCAGAAAAACATTTAATCCATGTGTACACTGCTGTTTTCTTCAAGGCATTATCCTTATAAACTTGGACTAACCTGTCCATGATTTCACTTCCACTCTTGCCAAGTTTAACAAGAAATTTAATTTTTGTTCGTGCTCTAATTCAAGCTCCAACATTCTCACAACAGCATGCAAAGACATGTGACAATGATCATGAGCGCCGCTCAGCAAGACACCACCACATGTTGACACGGACACAGCTGTGAGACAGTGCTATGCCGAGGTTGTGAAACCTTACAGAGTTTTTGATACCGTGCTGCCAACATAAGTGCATGGTGGCAGTTTGTGAACTTAATTGTCAGACCTCGTACATGCATTGAAACATCACACTGTACCCCATAAAGATATACGATTATCATGTGTCCATCATACATTAAAATTTAACTAATTTTTTAAAAAGCCACATTGCATATGATTCCATTTATAGGAAATGTCCAGAATAGGCCAAGAGTCAATGAGTCGTTGCCAGGGGCTAGGGGAAGGAGCGGGTGGGCAGTGTCTGCTAATGGATACTGAGTTTCTTTTTGAGGTGATAAAAATGTTCTAAAATTGGATAGGGGTGACAACTGCCCAGCTCTGTAAATATACTAAAAATCACTAAATGGTATACTTTACAAGGGTGAGTTTTATTGTATGTGAATTGTATCTCAATAAAGATGTTATAAAAAATCCATTGATTGATTTCTTATGCTGCTGACTAAACAAATCAAAATTTCAATCCAGTGCTGAGACTTACCTTGCGTGCTACTTGTTGAAACGTTTTTGTGCCCTGAACCTGTTGGCCCAAGTATTATTCGTAAGTGGATCAAAATTAGGATGAAATTCCTTGATTTTCTGTGAATATAAAATATAGGAACATCTGACATTTAAATTTTTAAGTCCAGGCATAAGCATTTAATAAAAATGTTTTAGGGTTTGATCCCAAATCAAGTTCCTATTTATTTGTTCTGCTGTGTAGTGAGCATTTATTAAGCACTTTGTACACAGCATTATAAGGAATACTTCTTGAGTTGGATATCTGCCAAGGGTGGGAGACAAGATTTGGGTTTTAAGAAACTTATAGTCTAGTTAGGTAAACTCAGGTAAACACATGTGATCCCAGGGAAAAACTAAAGTCACAGAGAAACCAGTTCCACGTGGTGGGTGCTGGCACTGCACCCACAATTGGGAGCAGTGGGCTGTGAGTGTCCCCACGGAGAGGGAGGACTGCTTTGTTCAGACTTGCACGTCCTGCACGCCAGTGTGTGTGGGTCAGTCAACGGATGAGGAGAAAGGGGACTGGGGATGCAGTGAAACTGGCCAGAGCCTCGAGGGCTGTAAGTTCTTGAGTGGGGAAATGGGAAAAAGGCATCAGAAACAAATCAGTCTGTCATTGGCAAATGCCATGAGCTGTAGAGGAGGAAGAGGGGAGGCAGGTACATGAACACGGCTGCTGGATTAGTCACTGGCGAGAGATGAAGGTTGGACTCCCGTATGGCCTTATGGAAGATCGGGGCGGGTAGCGAGGGGAGAGAAAGAGGTAAACATAACTCAGCTATGGCAAGCCCAGCAAAGAAGAGTGAGAGTGATGGAGGCGGGAGATGAGGAAGAATTTTTTCATTGTTAAAATTAAAATTTGGCCGGGCTCGGTGGCTCAGCCTGTAATCCCGCGCCTTTGGGAAGCTGAGGTGAGTGGACTGCCTGAGCCCGCGGGTTCGAGACCTTCTTGGGCAGCGAGACCTCATCTCTACAATAAAATAAAAAAAAATCAGCCGGGCGTGGTAGCGCGCGCCTGTAATTCCGGCTACTCAGAAGGCTGAGGCGGAAGGATCGCCGGAGCCCAGCGGGTCGAGGCTGTGGTGGCCGGGAGCGGCCACTGCACTCCAGTCTGGGCGACAGAGGGAGACTCCAACTCAAAAAAAAAAAAAAAAATTAAAATTCGAAGTTTGAACCACAAAACTTTATATGAGAGAGGGCGTTCGGGTGGATGGGGCCACCGTCCCCATTTTACGTCCGAGGACACTAAGGCACCGTAGCCAAGAGGCTTGTCCCAGGTCCCGTATCCCTCACAGAGCTGGAACCAGAACTCAGGTTTCTGGCTTCTCGTTTTGTATCCTCAAGGGAAGGAGGATCGTGAACAGAGGCCCGGGGACCCACCTTGAGGACCTGCAGACAGGGGCTTGGAGGGCCAAGGGAAGCACCAAAGGAGACCAAGAAAGAGAAAGCAGAAGGGTGGAAAAGATTAGCCAAGTATGTAATGCTGTTAATTTCAAGAGAAATCTTAATTACAAGTTTTGGTGCTTTCCTTGTAAAAACATGGCAAAAACACTCTGAAAATGTAAGCATATTACAAGTTATTAAATATGTCTTGGCAAGAAGATTTCCATAAAAATTTTTAGGCTGGGCCCGATTACAAGCCTGTAATCCCAGCACTTTGGGAGGCCAAGGTGAGGGGATGGCCTGAGCCCGCAGGTTCGAGAACCGCCTGGGCAACTTGGCGAGACCTCATCTCTACAATAAATCAAAAAACTAGCTGGGCATGGTAGCGCGCGCCTGTAGTTCCGGCTACTTGGAAGGCTGAGGTGGAAGGATCGCCTGAGCCCATCAGGTTGACGCTGGGGTGGCCACGAGCGTGCTACTGCATTCCAGCCTGGGCGACGGAGTGAGACTTCAGCTAAAAAACCAAAAAAGACCCTAGCAGTTAAAAAGATAAGTATTTAACTAATAGAAAGGGATTGGCAGTAGCGGGATACTGCTGGAGTTGGGGGTGGAGGGTGCGGAGAGGGCGGGGACATAACATCAATAAGGGCACCTGATCTCAAACCAGGCAAAGTGGGGACCAAAGGGCGGCCCAAACTTTACCTGTACAATGTTCACTTGTATATCTAACCCTGAATTGTACTCCACATCTTTAAAATAAAAAAAAAAAAATAAAAGATAAGTATTTAAAGAGCTGCTAATAATGAGATTACAAATAGAGTCACTCACGTCTTTTAGATTGTGAACGATCCGTTTATGGCTGACTTCTGTCTTGAGTCGCTGATATTCCTCACTCGAATTAGGATCTCCTCTCTCAAGCTGGGTTTTTAATCATCAAAATAATTACAGTTGAACACAAATGCATAACACTTCATTTCTCTTTAAAACTGGTAAAAACCCATTAAGCATATGGCCAGATCCACTCCTGGAAGTGCCGTTGAGCGTGGTTGAAGAAGTGAGTTAAACTGACCATTGTAATTACACGTAGCTGTTTAACATGGGGAGCTTTCAGAGAAGCACAGACTTAATACCTTTTCACTAACAAAAATGCTGTCTCTGGAAATTATTTCCAAGACACTTAAAATTCGCAGAAAGGATTTTAGGAAACCCTTTAACCATGGGAATATATAAGTTTCATTAAAAAGAAATGTAATGCCCCATTTAAGCTCCTCAGAGTTACCGATCTAAGCGTCAGGTTTTTAAGGATGGCATGTGGTGACTCCTCCCTGTTCCTGGGTGGTGGAGGTTGACAACGGTCTTTCTGGCCTGGAAAGCGACCTGCTCCTTCCCTGATATGTGTGTCCCCAGGCTGTTCTCCTTCCTCCACTTGTCTGCTTCCCCTGTGGTGCCTGGAGTCTCCTATTCCCAGGAGCCACCAGCGACTCCCAGAGCAGGCTGCTAGGGCTAGGATCCGTGTCTCACACACTGCAGGCGGTGTTAGTTTTTGCCTATCTGTGGGTTCTATTTGTTTGCCGGGTAACTTTGAAAACTAACTTGGCTCTTAAGAACGTTGTTCATAATCATTTTTAAGACTTAATTGGAAGCAGACTATTCTAATCATCATATGAACAGCCTATTCAGAAATAAGAGAAGTGTGCTTTGTCACCAGGTGGTGATGGTCTAGCTCTAATTTGCACGTATCGGGAAGCTGAGTTTGAGACCACGTAGCTTAATTTCAAAGTATAGAATCTGTGGGGAAAGACTCAGACTTCCACCACCATTAGGAGGAAAATAAAATAGGTAATTTAAACAAGGGAGACAGATCGTTAGCCAGAATAAAGAGAAGGGAGGTTTCTTACGTCTTCATTGAGGCTCTACTTATTTATGAGGAGCATTTCAGAATTTGATATTATTTCTCATCTCCCCTGAGTAAGAGCTCGTCATCCTGAGGGCTTGTACCATCCAGCTCTGATGCTGACCCCTCCTTTTCCCACCATTTCTCTTCTGAGCTTTGTGGCTTATGTCTTCGGTCTCCAGGTGCTCCTTGCTACTGGGTCACCTGCCAGGACTCAGCTCTCAGATGAAATCCCCTGGACACATTGAATGGGATCCCTGTGACACTTGGTCTCCAGTACTCCAGAGCCTCAGGACTGCCTGCTTATCTTTCTCCTTGTCCCAGGGAGCGATGCTAAGGGCAGACCTGCTCCGTAGCTGCGGCAACCACAGCCTTAATGCCCACAGTGACCTGATCAGGACATGTCTGCATCTACTTCATTTTTTTTTTTTTTGAGTTGGAGTCTCACTCTGTCACCCAGACTGGAGTGCAGTGGCCGCTCCTGGCCACCGCAGCCTCGACCTGCTGGGCTCCAGCGATCTTTCCGCCTCAGTCTTTCACGTGGCTGGAACTACTGGCGCACGCTATCACACCTGGCTAAATTTTTTTGATTTATTGTAGAGATGAGGTCTTGCCAAGTTGCCCAGGCGGGTCTCGAACCCGCGGGCTCAGGCAATCCACTCACCTCGGACTCCCAAAGTGTGGGATTACAGGCTGAGCCACTGAGCCTGGCTTACTTTATTTTTTAAAAGTTATAAAATAGTATTTTATTGTGAGGTTGATAGAAAATACTTGATATTTTGTTTTTAAAATACAGGAAAAGAATCTGAACACTGAATTAAATTCAAGTGCCAATCTAATATGTGCCTTTTCTAAATGCAAAAATTTACCAGTGTAATGATAATAATACAAATTTATTTAAATATGTGGTTTGGACACAAATCTAGAAAAAAAATTTTTTTTTGAGTTGGGGGTCTTACTCTGCTACCCAGGCTGAAGTGCAGAGGCACAATCCTGGCTCTCTGCATCCCCCACCGCTGAAGCTCATGCAGTTCTTCCGCCTCAGCCTTCCGAGTAGCTGGGACCACAGGCACACGCCATTCACACCTGGTTCACTGTTAAAATTTTTTTGTAGAGATGGAGACTCGCTATGTTGCCCAGACTGGTCTCAAACTCCAGGGCTCAAGCAATCCTCCTGCCTCAGCCTCCCAGAGTACTGGGATTACAGGTGTGAGCCACTGTGCCCAGCCAGAAAAATGTCTTCTATGTGAGAATCATATTCATATCTGACAAGATACATGCTTTCCCCCAATCCCTTCCACTCACTGCTGCCACATTAGTTTACCTGAAGTTCACACTCCCAAGTTTAAATATCTGTGTTGATATTACTGGCTGAATTGTGTTCTCTCAAAATTCAGGTTGAAGCTCTAACTCCCAATAGATCAGTATATGACTCTACTAGTCATATACTTGTATTTGGAAATGGGGTCTTTAAAGAGGTAATAAGGTCATCAGAATAGGTCTTAATCTAGCAGGACTGCTGTCCTTATCAGAAGAGGAGATTAGGCACAAAGAAGACCATGCCTGTAAGCCAAGGAGAGAGGCCGAGCACAGATCTTCCTTCAGGGCTCTCAGAAGGAACCAACCCTGCGAGAACTTGATCTTGGACTTTCAGCTTCCCAAACTATCAGCCTCCAAAACTCTCAGAGAATACATTTCTGTTGTTGTTTTTTTTTTTTTGAGTTGGAGTCTCACTCTGTCACCCAGACTGGAGTGCAGTGGCCGCTTCTGGCCACCGCAGCCTCGACCTGCTGGGCTGCGGCGATCCTTCCGCCTCAGCCTTCCGAGTAGCCGGAACTACAGGCATGTGCTACCACGCCCGGCTGATTTTTTGATTTATCGTAGAGATGAGGTCTCGCCTGCCCAGGTGGGTCTCGAACCCTCGGGCTCAGGCAATCCACTCACCTCAGCCTCCCAAAGACGCGGGATTACAGGCTGAGCCACCGAGCCTGGCTGTTTCTGTTGTTTTTAAGCCATCCAGTCTGTGGTACTTTGTTACGGAAGTCCAAGCAAAGAAACACAATATGTGATGGTTCTAAAGTCCTACTCCTCAGACACAGAGCCCTAACCAAGTCCTGTCTTCTCTGGCCCGTGTGTGTCCTGTGCTTCAGCTACTATGGACTTGTCCTCTGTGTTCTCGTCACCCTGCCCTGCAGGTAACAATCACCTCCTAAGCCATAGTGAGGTTGTGGGTGCTGCATGGTTCCACAGTTTCCGTCTCCAAACCCTTGGTGCCCCAGCTACGGCCCCACTCCCTTTAGCCCAGTTTCCCCCTTTCTGCTCAGCCGCTTTAAGGGTCTTTGACTTGAGACTGCCATTTGCATCTGTCTCTGGTGTGGCTCCTGGTGACCATCTTTTGTCTCTTTTGTCTTCGTGCTCTGTAGATCATGAGACAGGGGTGCCCCGTCACCAGAATTCCAACCCAAATTTGAGGCATTCCCTCCATCTGAAGGCCTTGTCCTCTTTACTGCTTTTCAGAATTATACCATGTGTAATAGATAAGTTCCCTGTTCTCTGACTTCTGAATCCCCATAATACTTAGTATAGGTCTTTTGTGACAGTTATAGCCAGCCTTGATTTATGGTTAACAATTTACCTGTCATCAGCCTCGCCTACTTCCAATTTAATTATAAGTTTTCTTTCACCTGGCATCTTGCATATAGTAGAAATCCAAAATATTTAGTGAAACATAGGATAGAAAACGAGCAGTCACTCTGACCTTATATTTGGTGGATGCTCTTTGCCGCTCCTCCATAAGTTCTTTTTTAAATTTAAAAGACACATGATCTTTACCAAGGTGCACCTGCCTGGGAGGAAAAGATCAACTTCTAGAACCCATCAGAATACCACAGTCAACTTTAGGATGGAATGTCTTCACTGAATTCCGCAACTGAAAAGAAATGCTGAGATGCTAGAGGAAACTGCAGGGAGAGAAGATGAATAGTGTGTTCTGCAAAGTGAGGCTTATCTTCTAGAAACACGTTCTGAATATAAACAAAAACACCTGGATGCTCAACATCATTAATAATTAGGGAAATGCAAATCAAAACCACAATAATATACCCTTTATATCCACTGAGAAGGTCATGATGATGATGAGATAACCATAATAATCATGGAAAATAGTGTGCATTGCTGAGGAAGTGGAAACACTGTGACCCTCATATGCTGCTGGTGAGAATGTAAATGGTGCAGCCACCATGGTAAGCAGGTTGGGGGTTCCTCAAAAATTTAAACATAGAGTTACTACATGACCCAGCAATTCCATTCCTGGGTATGTACCCAAGAGAATTGAAAAGGTATGTTCACACAAAACCTTGTACAGTAAGTCCCCTCCATACGAATGAGTTCCATTCCAAGAGCACATCCATAAGTCCAGTTAGTTTGTAAGTCCAACAAAGTTAGCCTAGGTACCCAACTAACTCAGTTGACTATATAGTACTGTACTGTAATGGGTTTATAATATTTTTCACACAAATAATGCATAACAAACACACAAAAAAATAAGGAAAACATTTAAGATCTTACAGTACGGTCCCTTGCACGCACATGACAATGTACACCAGACACGTGAATGAATATATGTGATTGGACATGCAAACACACATTCGCATCTTTGAAAGTTCACGACCTAAAGGATGTAGGGAACTTACTGTATAAAAATGATTATAGCAGCATTATTCATAATAGCCAAAAGTGGAAAGCACCGAAATGTCCATTAACTGATGAAGGAATAAACAAATGTGGCATATCCATACAATAGAATATTGTAGAATATCCATACAATATCCACACAATAGAATATTCAGTCATAAAAAGGAAGAATGGATACATGCCATAATGTGGATAAACCTCAAAAACATGTTAAGTGGAAGAAGCCAGTCACAAATGACCACGTATTATATGATTCTATTTATATGAAACATCCGTAATGGGTACATCCACAGAGACAGAAAGTATATCAGTGGTTACCAAGGGCTCCAGGGAGTGGGAAAGGGAGAGTGACTGTTCATGAGTGTGGGGTTTCTTTTTGGAGTGATGGCAATGTTCTGAAATTAGGTAGTGATGATGGTTGTACAATATTGTGAATATGCTAAAACTTCTGCATTATATACTTTAAAATGGTTAAAATGATGAATTTTATCACAATTTAAAGAAATCTGGCATGTAATGTATCCATCATGAACATGACACAAGTTCAAAATAAATAGCACCTATATATATATTTTTTTGAGTTGGAGTCTCACTCTGTCGTCCAGACTGGAGTACAGTGGCATGCTCACGGCCACTGCAGCCTCGACCTGCTGGGCTCTGGCAATTCTTCTGCCTCAGCCTTCCAAGTAGCTGGAACTACAGGCATGGGCTAATTTTAAAAATTTTTTATTGTAGAGATGAGGTCTCGCCAAGTTGCCCGGGCAGGTCTCGAACCTGCGGGCTCAGGCAATCCTCTCATCTCGGCCTCACAAAGTGCTGGGATTACAGGCTGAGCCACCGAGCCCGGCCAAGTACCTATAATTTTTAAAGTGGGGACAAATAAAGAAGGACAAACCTTGGGACTTCGTAGCAACTTGGATGGATTTAGAGTCGATCGTACTCAGTGGTCTATCACAGAAACCAAGAACAGAGTACCATATGTTCTCACTCATAAGCGAACCTTGAACAATTATCACAATACTATGAGAAAGGGATTGGCAGTAGTGGGAAGAGGGGGTGGGATTGGCAGTTAAGGGAAATTGCCAGGTGAGGGAGGGGCACACCTCATCAACAAGGGGACCTGCCTAATCAACATTTGTATACCTAACCCTGAATTGTACCCCACATCTTTAAAATAACAAAATAAAATAAAATATAATTTAAAAAAAGTGGGGGCAAGAGCATGTCTGAAGAACCATTTTAAATTAAGGGAGGCTAAAGAGACATGAAAACCAAACACAAATTGTACGCTATTTGATTGGACCCTGGATTCCCCTCTCCAAAACAAAACAAAACCCAGAGCCCCAAAAAACTCCAGGTATAAAGGACATTTGGGGAAAACTGGCAAAATTTGCTTATGGATTGTATCAGTGTTAAATTTCTTGGATGTGATTATGGCAATGTTGGAGAATGTTCTTGTTCTTAGAAGTGACATGCTGGAGTATTTTCATCAGGAATGAATGTCCTGATATCAGCAAATTACTTTCAAGTGACGCAGGAAAAAAATGCGTAAGTACGTGTATGCATGTGCATGTAGAGTGAAGGGAAGTGTGTGTGACATAATGTAAACAATCAATAAACCTAGCTCAAGTGTTATGAGTCTTACAGGTTTATGATTTTTCTAGATGAAAACTTGGGAAAAATATTAAGTGAACAACACAGCCTTCAGAATGGAGTTTAGGATGTAAGTTCAAGTCTGTTACAAAAAAGTATAGAAAGAAGAAAAGATGCCGGGTGCCGTGGCTCACACCTATAATCCTAGCACTTTCGGATGCCAAGTGGGAGGACTGCCTGAGCCCAGGGGTTAGAGAACAGCCTAGGCAACAGAGTGAGACCTTGTCTCTATAAAAAAAAAAATCAAAAAAATTAACTCGGTAGGGTGGTTTGCACCTGTAATTCCAGTTACTCAGAGGGCTGAGGCAGAAGGATCACCTGAACTCAGGAAGTTGAGGCTGTGGCGAGCTGTTGGGAGACAGACTGAGTCTCTGACTTGAAAGAAAAGAAAGCAAGAGAGAGAGAGAGAGAGAGAGAGAGAGAGAGAGAGAGACAGAGAGAGAGAGAGACAGAGAGAGAGACAGAGAGAGAGAGAAAGAAAGAAAGAAAGAAAGAGAGAAAGAAAGAGAGAAAGAAAGAAAGAAAGAAAGAAAGAAGAGAATACTGGTGTTCACAGTGGTTATTGCTGAGTGGTAGTATCACGTGATTTTTTTCCTTTTGTATGTATTTTTTAAAATATTTTTTCAGATTTCCTACAATGACAATGTATTCATTTTTCATAATAGGGAAGAGGTATTTTTAAAAATAAAAGCTTCAGCCCTTTGTTCCTATTAATAGACACTTAAGCTGAAGCAGAAGGGATTTCTGTCAGAAACAAAGGCCACTCCCCCATGGAGACAAGGGTAGCAGGGTGGTGGACGCCACCTCTGGAGGCCTCAGACGGGGCCATATTCTCATGTTTGGGAAGGGTGGAAGCTGGGGTCGCCTCTCAGTGACACTCTCCAGGAGTCTGCCTCTCTCTCCCTCTTTTTGTTTTTAAGCTCAGTGCAAGCGTTTCTAAAGTTTGCTTTAGATGAGTCTGCACACACGGGTATGCCTGGTATGATCTGATTTTTTAAATTGTGAAAAAGGTTCCATTTTGGTCACAGAAGCACAGGAATTCTCACAACTGTGTTTGCAAACCTCCACCAGGAGAAATCTCTCCATCAACTGCGGATTGAGTAAAGAAAAAGTGGCACAGTTACACCATGGAATACTACAAAGCAGTAAAAAAGAACGAAATCATGCCCTTTGCAGCAGTGTGGATGAAGCCATGATTCTTAGCAAATTAACACAGAGATAGAAAACTGAGTACTGTATGTTCTCACTCATAAGGGAGCGCTAACCACTGGGCGCATGTGAGGATAAAGATGAGAACAACAGACACAGGGGACTCCTGGGGTGGGGGGTGAAGGGGGCAACGGTCGAAAAACTTCCCCATCAGCTTGGAGTTCTGTCTTTTATTCCTTCGCCATTTCAGAGCCTTGGCTTGTCTGGGCAAAAGGGCTCATCTGCTCTCTGCTCCAGGTCCTTCTGCCAGGACTTCCTTGCTCCTTGGAGGATGCCCTCAGCCTCTTCTCGGGCTACTCCCACTGCCCCGGCACTGGATCACGTTGGTACGTCCAACACCAGACACACAACTCTTGTTCAAGCTGAACTGTCTCAACCAGGGGTTGGCAAACCGTCCCTGCAGACCAAATCTGCAATAGCCACTATTTTTGCATGGACTACAAGGTAAGCATATTTTTTCACATGTTTACACAGTTGAGAAATATTTAAAAAGGATAGTATTTCTTGGCGTGTGAAAATGACATGAAATGCATATTTCGGTGGTGACAAGCAAAGTTTTCTAGGCATCCGGCCACACCCATTCGTTTACATATCGTCAAAGTTGTCAGAATCAAAATGGAATCACTTGCATTAAAAAAATATAATAATAGAAATAAATAAATAAAGATAAATATAATAATAACAACCATTTAAAACAAGTAACAAATAGGGCCAACTGGGCCATGAAGAGAGGGTTCTCATGCATCTGTCACAAAAGACTCTCAGAAGATTCTGCAGACACTATAGCCCTGCACAAAAGTCATTGCGACCTCACACAAGGATACACTTTTGCAGGGGCAATTATCCAGCTACTGTCTGTCCAACCTCGGGTCAGTAAAATTCTCATCATTGATTTTCATTGCCAAAGGTAATTATCTCAAAATAATTATGCATTTTTTTCTTTTAAGAACCACTGTCTTTCTTTACCTCCTTGAATATACACATAGTTTACTGTGGCACTTTTTTTTTTTTTTTAAGAAAAATTTCCTGTTGAGTACCATGTTCATGATTTGGGTGACTGGCTCAGTAGAAGTCCAAACCTCATCACCACCCAACACACTCATGTAACAAACCTGCACATGCACTCCCTGAATCAAAATAAAATAAATAAAAATAAAACTTCCACCGGGAGCCCTTTCACATCCCTTCCCCTTTGGGTTCCCCAGGAGGCCTCTGGGACACTCAACCCAGGGCACACACGCAGGGTGGGGTGAGAAGGAAAGGGGTGAGATTTGGGGTACAGCAGTGGCCAGCAGGGAGCAGGGGACGGGTGTCCCTCACAGTTCACCCCGGGTCTGCCACTGTCTGGTCTGGAAAAAGCATGATTTGCTCACATTAATTTATTTCTATTTTTATTTTTTTAAGTCAGAGTCTCACTCTGTCACCCAGGCTGGAGTGCAGTGGCACAATCACGGCTACTGCAGCCTCGACCTAATGGGTTCAGGCGATCCTTCCGCTTCAGTCTTCCAAGTAACTATAACCACAGGCATGAGCCACCATGCCTGGCTAATTTTTTATTTATTGTAGGGACAAGGTTTCACCATGTTGCCCAGGCTGGTTTCGAACCCGAGGCTCATGGAATCCTCTCACCTCTGCCTCCCAAAGTGTAGGGATGATGGGTGTGAGCCACCGCACCCAGCTGGTCACATTAATTTATTCTTAACAGAGACTTATTTCTGAAATGGAAGGACTAGTGGCAGAGAAACAATAATCAAGTTCTCCAAAGGGAATAAAAAATTATTACATTTCACTGGGTCTCATGCATAAAAGACCACCACCTAAAAACAACGGCATTGTCACTTGATACAAATAATTGCTCAATATTTACCACTTAAGATGATTTTCCATCTCTTCGCAAGTGTTCTGCCTGACTTTCTGCTCGAAAAGCGCCTCCTTCATTTGTCTTGTTTTTGAAATTTCAGTGCCTTGGTCCAAAACTGAAGGCAGAAGCAAACAGTGTTTATACCAATAATAAAATTAGAATCATTTGCAGAGAGAAAACACATTTCTAATGGCAAAGTATAATAGCAGTCTAACTGAGTTTGTTGTTCGTAGGTAATAAATGTGACAAGCACTAATTCTTTCATATTCTGCCCAGGGGCTGAGGTATGGTGGATCCACTGGTTACCTTCTCTTAATTCTTTAATCTTCATTTTTCCTGGTTCTTGGTTTAAAACAGTTGCCACAGCAAATGGATTTGATAAATCTACTGGAAATCGCAGGTTCTGGTACTCAATTTCCTGAGAGACCAAATCAGCAGGGAAATTGGTTATTTTGCTGCCCTGTTCTTTCCATCACATTGAGGATAACGCCCACTTTACCTTAGGCTTTTGAGGCTTTGTCTTTGCTGGCAGTCGGTGAGAATGTATACGTGTCATTGCTTTTTCTGGAGGAACATTTACTTTCTTAGAAATAGTATTCAATCTCTCAAACTCTTCTAATCTGTAGTTTAAAACAAATTTTAAATTAGTATATAAGCCATTAACTCAAGGTTCCTATGCTTATATTCCTTCTGATAATACCAAGACTTGCAGTCCACCATTGCATCTAAAATGGAAATAAATCTGTGTGTCAAGACAGCGATCTACTGAAATAAATGCAGCATCAGTATATTACAGTATAACTATATATATCAAAATCGTCCAGCCATAGTTGTTACTTTACATTCTTAAAGAACATAATGAATGAAAACACAATATGCTGAACAATGTTCTCATGGTCTAGCAAAATTCATTTCTAGGCAGTTGATTTTCTTTTTTTGTTTATTTGTTCTTGCTTTTTGTTTTACTTGTTTTTGAGTCAGGGTCTTACCCAGGCTGGGGTGCAGTGGTATGGTCACAGCTCATTGCAGCCTCAACCTCTTGGGCTCAGGTGATCCTTCCACCTCAGCCTCCTGAGAAGCTGAGACTTCAGGCATATGCCACCATATCCAGCTAATTTTTTCAAAACCAATTTTATAGTGACAAGGTCTCACTATGTTGCCCAGGCTGGTCTTGAACTCATGGACTCAAGCAATCCTCCTGCTTCAGCCTCCCAAAGTACTGGGATTACAGGTGTGAGCCACTGTACCTGGCCTTGGCTGCTGGTTTTCAATAGCTAAAGTTATTACATTTGAAAACTTTTGCCTTGATTTATCTTCTTAATAAATAATAATTATGCCCATTGTAGCAAGATATATTTTTAAAAATTCAGATTAATGTTTGGGAGTTTTTATGTAACGGAAAGCTGCCTTTGGACACACATAGGTTGAGACAGCCAATAGCCCACAGAAGCTATACAGGGTGTTATGTGATGTGGTAGAACTGTGTTACATTCAGAAGTGCTACTATGAGACTCTTTTTTTCTGTTTTTGAGTTGGGGTCTCACTCTGTTGCCTAGGCTGGAATGCAGTGGCACGATCATGGCTTACTGCAGCCTCACCCTCCTGGGCTCAGGCGATCCTCCTACCTCAGCCTCCCGAGTAGCTGGAACTACAGGCATGCACCACCATGCCTGGCTAATCTTTTGATTTTCTGTCGAGATGAGGTCTCTCTATGTTGCCTAGGCTGGTCTTGATATCCTGGATCAAGCCATTTCCCACCTCAGTCTCCCAGAGTGCTGGGCTCATAGGCGTGAGCCACCACACCTGGACTTTATTTTTTTTAAATTATTTTTATTTTAATAGCTACATTTTTCTGCAACACAAGCCAAAGTTATCATTTTGAAAATAATCACTTTAAAATGTATTTGCTCAGTGCTAATTTGGTATAATAGCCTATGTAAAATTGATGTTATATACGAAACACTTCTTTGAGCAAGAATGTGTGGATGCATGCTTTACAGGATAAACACCTGCTTGCCATGGCATTACAGGAGATCAAAACACACTGGCTTCGTACATTCTGACAGTCGATATGCATTTGCGGAGTCCCTACTGAACAGGCCTGTTTGCATCATATGGAACCTATGCGAGCAATTTCAGATTGAACATCCATCTATGTAAGAGCGTCCCTAAGGGTCCATGGCACGGGAGAACCTGTCCCTTGGTGAGAGTCACATGGACTGGCACGCTCTGAGGTGCAGGTATGACTTGCTCAGCTAGGAGTGAGCTGTGGCTCGGCGTCCGCCTGTCGAGGGAGCTTTGACATCTCCTCGGCTGGGAACACTGGGAACAACAAAACTTTTAGGGAGATGTTAAAAATGTCTTGCAAAGAACTCTCATTGTGTTGACGGCAATGAAGGGATTCAAAAAAATGGTCAACTGGGGCCACCCCCATGGGTCCCCTCCTACTGTGTGGGAATTCTTCTGTCCTCTCCACAAATCCTACTTTCTCCTTCTTTCCCTCCTTCTTTCTTTCCTTCCTTCCTCTCTTTCTTTCTAATTTCTTCCTTCCTTCTTTTTTGAGTTGGAGTCTCACTCTATTGCCTAGGCTAGGGCTCCGGCGATCCTTCTGCCTCAGCCTTCCAAGTAGCTGGAACTATAGGCATGCACTACTATGCCCAGCTAATTATTTTATTTATTGTCTCATCAAGTTGCGCAGGCTGGTCTCAAACCCGTGAGGCTCAGGCAATCCTCTTGCCTCACCTCCCAAAGTGCTGGGATTATAGGCGTGAGCCACTGCGCCCGGCTAAATCCTGCTTTCTCAAAGAAAAAAAAGGAAAAGAAAAGAAAACGATCAAGTAAAGCATTACAGGTAGAGCTTGGCTGTGTAAAATTTAAGACAAGAGCTGGGCTATCACACACCTCACACGGAAACAAATAAAACAATCTATGAAAACGTCAGTGACTACCACAGGCAGCATAATTGTTTTCCTTTCATTGTAGAATTTATATGTTATAGTACTATTTGCAATTTGGCAAGACATGTAGGTCTTGAGACATAGTCCTTGAAAATGTCAAGAGTGCACTAAACATTATCATAATAGTTTAAAAATAGCATATACTTGCATCTGTATGGTGCTTCTACCATGCACTGCTTGCATGTATTTAAGAACACAGCTTAGCCGGGCTCGGTGGCTCAGCCTGTAAGGTGAGTGGATTGCCTGAGCCTGTAGGTTCGAGATCCGCCTGGGCAACTTGGCGAGACCTCGTCTCTACAACAAATTAAAAATTAGCCAGGCGTGGTAGTGCACACCTGTAGTTCCAGCTACTGGGAAGGCTGAGGCGGAAGGATCGCTGGAGCCCAGCGGGTCGAAGCTGCGGTGGCTGGGAGCGGTCACTGCACTCCAGTCTGGGTGACAGTGGGAGACTCCAACTCAAAAAATAAAAAATAAAAAAAGAACACAACTATGGAAGGATATACCATACAAGTTAGACATCTCGCTCGGGGAGTCTTTAAGAAAGTCATTTGAATATTGCAGCATTTGACGTGAGCAAGTAGCAAGTAGCATTTTGTTCACCCAGTTCAATTAGACACAAGAAAAATTAGCAATTTTATTTGCTTTTAATTCTACTTCTTCATTGCCCAAGTGATTTTATTTCTACTATAGTTATTTGCAGGATTTGGGCTAAGCAGGGCACATTCATATCCCACAGCTGATGTAGGTTGCTTTGAATTTTGGGGAGAAGAACATGATATAAATATATAAGAAATCATGGAGATAGTTCATATTTAGTTATAACGTTGCTCTGCCACCTTTAATATGCTTAATGATGCTAACATGTGATATGTATACATGTGTGAAGGAAAGAGGGGAAAAACCAATATATTTCTTTGTCATTTTCAAAATAATCGGTAGGATCTTCTAATATTAGTATGTATACTGTGATGACTTTTCCTTTTTTTTTTGAGTTGGAGTCTCACTCCATCGCCCAGGCTGGAGCTCTGGCGATCCTTCCACCTCAGCCTTCCAAGTAGCCAGAACTACAGGTGTGCCCTACCACGCCAGGCTCAGTTTTGACTTATTGTTGAGACAAGGTCTCACCAAGTTGCCCAGGCGGGTCTAGAACCCACAGGCTCAGGCAATCCACTCGCCTTGGCATCCCAAAGTGCTGGGATTGCAGGCTGAGCCACTGGGCCTGGCATGTGACGATTTTTCATTATAAAATCACAAGTAAAAGAAAAAACTTATTATTATATTAACCAGATACACTGGGATGTAAAAATACAAGCTCATATTCACATGGAAATGGAAGCTTAGAAAAGATTTGTCATGTAGCAAAAATTAATCCCATTTCACATCTGCATGCTAGCTTGAACTCTGATGGTGTTTTTGTTTTTGTTTTTTTTTGAGTTGGAGTCTCACTCGGTCGCCCAGACTGGAGTGCAGTGGCCGCTCCCGGCCCCCGCAGCCTCGACCTGCTGGGCTCCGGCGATCCTTCCGCCTCAGCCTTCCAGGTAGCCGGAATTACAGGCGCGTGCTACCACGCCCGGCGGATTTTTTGATTTATTGTAGAGATGAGGTCTCGCTGCCCAGGCGGGTCTCGAACCCGTGGGCTCAGGCGATCCACTCACCTCAGCCTCCCAAAGGCGCAGGAAGACAGGCTGAGCCACCGAGCCCGGTTCTGATGGTGTTTTTAAAAAAACCTCCTGTGTGACGCATTTACGTCTCTGCCTCATGTGAAGTCACTTGTTGTACATGTCTTATTTTGGTATCTTGAAGGTGTGGCCATTTCTCATAGGGCTTTGCAACGGACACTGCACACAGCAGGCACTCAATTAATTGATACACTATATTGAAACTTTAAAAATAGTTATATTGTTGTGGCCCTGTGGTTTAGATTTTTGAATAAGAAGGAATGCATGGTCAAAAATTCAAAACAGTGCATCAGTAGTAATCAGTGAAAGAAAGTAGCCCTCAAAAATTCCTTTTTCTTAGTCATTTCTTCCCCTTTTGGCAGAAGCAGCTATTGTCGCTAGCATAGAGAGAGTCTATGTATGATGGTTGTATTTTAAAGCATAGTTTATGTGGGCCCCATTTAAAATAAGCTTTTCATGGCATTCTGTTACAAGAGAGACAGAATGGAAGGAAGGAAGAGTTGGATTTATGAAAAAGCGTTAAGAATAAGCAAAAATATTGTGAAGAAGCCATACGGTAAGGCCATGTTGGGACGGCATGTTCCGGTGAAGACACAGTCGTATGGTTGAGAGTTGAACTGTGAGATCCACAATTGCATTTTCATCTGGGCAGTCCCATACTGAAGGGGTGTGAACTTAATGGCCACAGTCATCTTCCCATTAGCTGGAATTATTCCTGAGAGGAAAGAAACGAGAAAATGCAAGACTCCTCCTGCCAAGCCCGGTCAAAGAGGGGGACATACACACAGACACTGCTGACCCTTGAACACTGTGGGAGTTGGGGTGCCGGTCCCCCCAGTTGAAAATCCACACGCAACTTCTGACTCACTACTAATTGCCCGTTGTCGGCCAGAAGTCTTACTGACAACCTAAGCAGTCAGTTAAGATGTATTTTGTATGTTGTGTGTATTACATACTGTACTGTATTCTTACCATAAAGTAAGCGAGAGAAAAGAAAACGTCATTCACAAACTCATAACGAAGGGAAAATAGATTGCCTATTTGTTAAGTGAAAGCCGAGCATCATAAAGGCCTTCATCCTGATCGTCTTCACACTGAAGAGACAGAAGAGGAGGAGGGAGATGAGGGGTTGATCTTGCTGTCTCAGGGGTGGCAGAGGCCGAAGAGACGGAGGAGGTGGAAGGGAGGGCAGGAGAGGGGGCGGTTACTTGGTGCGATTTTTAATGGAAATTTAGCATACAAGTGGGCCCGCACAGTTCAAACCCATGTTGTCTGAGGGTACATGCTTTTCAAGGTAGGCACAGATACGGTCTTTCTGTTACCTTGATATAGTCTTTTCACTGAATACACGGGAATCAACTTCTGCATGTTTACACAGATCGTATTTATCAATGACTACATTAATCCTTCATAATCTTTATTTGATTGTGGTCAGTTACATAAACATATACACATCAATCTGCATTAGTGATTCCGACATGAATCCCCAGAACTATCATCTTAAGCAAATGACCAGATGTCATTGGTAATGCTGCAAGCAACAGGAGAAGCTAGGGAACACACGTACAAGTTTGTGTTCAAATAATTCAGTTCTCTATATGTTTGTGTAACTTGATTCTCTCCTTTCAAATCTTTAGGCTGGACTGCTGTCCTCTCCAAAGTCATAAACCACATTGTGCTTTATTCCTCCTTTGTATCTCCGGTGCCAACAAGGCTCAGAACATGGTAAGTGCTCAACAAATGTGGGTGAAAAATAGGAGGGAGGAAAGATCAATGTACTAGTTGTGACGAGAGCTGATGTTCTCTCTGACTTCCACGGAGGGGTCTTTGGTTTGCTTTCTAGATGAGACCTTCTGCCTCTATGATCTGGTCCTTCTGCTGTCCCCGAGGTGGCCTTGCACAGTCCCTCATAAGTACCTGACATACATTCTTTCCCGGCCATCTCCTGCTCTGAACCTTTTCCTACTCCCTTCTTCCTACGCTCAACCACACGGACCTTTCCTTCAGCCATTCAGGTGTTTGTTGAGCACTTACTGCGTGTCAGGCACTGTTTTGGGCACTCAAGCCACTGCAACAGACAAAGCAAAGTCCCAGACCTCATCGAGTTTACATTCTAGTTGGGGACAGGGGAAAAAGAGAGAGAGAGAGAAAAGCAAATGAATATGAAACACAAAACCAAGTCATGAATGGGGAAGCAAATGAAGTGGACAGAAAGGAAATGCCCCCCTGGGGAGGAGACCTCAAGGGGAGGAGGTGGAGAGATAAGAGCCTTGGCTCTAACCCTCTAACACTGGCCCCTGCTGCCCTGGGCTCTGCTCTTGCTGTTCCTGAGATCCAGAAAGCTCTCTCTCCAGATCTTCTTTTAGCTCCTTCATCCTACTCCCTGAAATGATCTCATTTATCATCTGCCTTTCCCTAGATTAGAGTGCAAATTTTAGGAAAGCAGGAGTCTGCTTATTGCTACGCTCCCAGCTCAATTAATTCTTACTGAATGAGGGAAAAGACCCAAACCTGAGCACCTATATCGGCCCATGTGCTACACAAAACTCCTCCTGCCTCTCCCTCCACAGGAACCTTCACTGCCCTAAACTTCTGTCAGTCCTACTGCGCTCATGGACCAGCTGAGCTGCAACCTGTTTTCCTGTCTCCCAACTAGATCGCAAGCGCCAGCCCCGTGCCACTGTTATCTTCCCGGATCTCTAGCACGGTGCTTCAGAAATAGATCTTTGTCAATTTCCTGAGAGCAGAAGTCAAAATCTTTAAATGACACCCACGAGTGACCCTCAAGTCCTCACTCAGGGGGTGGGGAATGAATCAGCAGAAGCTTGGGTGGGTCAGCGAACCAAGATCAGCTGAATAGAAACCCTGATTCTCCATGACATGATGAAGGGGACTTCAATACCTTGACCACCCACTTGGTCAGAAAATACACTCATTTGACCCATAACTCATTGAGGGCTTAAAAATAAGAACATTCTATTGCTTCTGCTCCAGCTCATTAAGTTGTAAAAATAAGAACAAGCTCTGGAGCAAGGATTAATGTTTGCCTTGACCTGGCTGATTTATTTTTAAGTGCTCCTGGCTCAGACCTAATACATAAAGCACACTGTGGAGGTGTCGTCTAGGCAACCAGAGGACATTGCTTTTTCCATTAACAGGGATACCAGTTAACACAGGTCTGTTAACAGAGCAGGGAGCAGTGGATTGTCAAATGTTAGCAGCTACAAAAGGCTTGCCAAGGAGTCACAGCTAGTAACTCTGAAAAAACTAACAATGATACAAAGGAGAGTATGTTTCATGTTTTAAAAGTGAGAAGGACGACCCTCCTCCCACCCGTGACGACTTCATTTTTAAAAGCCTAAACTACTACTTTATGGCTTCAGTTCAATTTCAACTGGGGTCAGTTTCAGATAACTACCCTAGACATAACCGGGGATAATGTTAAATCACAGGGCAAGCCGGGCTTGGTGGCTCAGCCTGTAATCCCGCGCCTTTGGGAGGCTGAGGTGAGTGGATTGCCTGAGTCCGCGGGTTTGAGACCTGCCTGGGCAGTGAGACCTCATCTCTACAATAAATCAAAAAATCAGCCGGGTGTGGTAGCGCATGCCTGTAATTCCAGCTACTTGGAAGGCTGAGGCGGAAGGATCGCCAGAGCCCAGCAGGTCGAGGCTGCGGTGGCCGGGAGCGGCCACTGCACTCCAGTCTGGGCGACAGAGTGAGACTCCAACTCAAAAAAAAAAAAAAAAAAAAAAATCACAGGGCAAGGAGGCTGGTGAGTGGAGGCAGAGAGGAGAGAACAAAACTTAGAAATGAACTAAAGGCTAAGAATATCCTGGTTTATCAATAAAATGAGTATTATGAAGAAACTGTAACAACATTCAAAAACGTTATGATGGTAAATGGCATCGCCAGGAAATACTACTATGCTTCTGCCTAGATTGCAATTATATAAAATATGCGTATAAGTATAGGTAGTTATTAGAAGGAGATGGAAAAATAAAATCACGTTACTTATTAGGGCAGTAAGGCCTGGGACAGGGATAATTTTTTAAAATTCCTTCTTTCTGACATGTCTATACAAAGTTACTACATATTATTATGATTTTGCAATAACTTTTTCTTCTAAGGTCTCAGAAAGTAAAGATTGCTCTCCCTAAACTGTCACAAAACCACATACTTAAAGTGCTAGTATTGACTTTAATCTTCCAAATCTTGGAAGATTTAAGTCTTTAATCTTCTACTAGCTGTGTGACTTTGGGTAAACGACTTAATCTCTCTAAACTTCAGCAGGGAAATTAATAGCTGCATAGTTTAAAAATCATCCATGAGCAAACTGTTAACAAATGTTAACAATGCTTTTGACTCACTGGATATAGAACGGAGGGTTACCATCCCACTCTCAGAGTGACATTCGCAGTTTCTGCTGCTGCCCAGGGAGTATGGGCAAGAGAAAGGCCCCAGAGGCCACACAAGCTCTGTGATTTAGCTTGGTTACCTTAGCTGAAGCTCAGTTTCCTAACCTACAAAATGAGACGAGGTTTAAAGGAGAAAATAATGTACAGGGTCTGAGATAATGCTTGGGACATAGTGCGTGTCCTATAAATGTGGCCTTCCTAATGCTTGTACTACACAAAATAAGTAATAATTTATTGTGTATTAAGTTATCTTTACATTGCTCACAATAGCAAGATCATGGAACCAACCGTGCTGTTCATCAAAAGAGGACTGGATTTAAAAAATGTGGTACACATACACAATGGAATATTACGCAGCCATAAAAAAGAACAAAATCATGAACTTCGCAGCAACCTGGATGGAACTAGAGTTTATAATACTGAATGATCTCTCACAGAAACAAAGATCTGAGCATCACATGTTCTCACTCATAAGTGAACCTTGAACAACTACCATAATACTATAAGCAAAGGGTTGACAGTGGTGGGAAACTATCGGGGGGACAGGGAGGGGAAGCACGGTGGGATTAATGATAGTCAATATCTGTCTGGGGACGGGGAGAGCATACCTCATCCACAAGGGTACCCGCACAATGAATATTTGCATACCTAACCCTTAACTGTACCCCACAACTTTAAAATAAAAAACATATATTATTAAAAAAATTATCTTTAAAGTGCCAGGAAGAGGAAATATTTCTTTGAAAAACTTACACTTGACACATGTGAGTTCTTCAGAAGGGAGAGGCAGTTGCCTTATGATGCCAAGTCACAGGGCTGAGCTTCCCAGAGCACCAGAGGTCTTTCTTTTGGCTCCACAAAAGTGCGAAATGAAGGCAAATCTACAAGGATTGGACTGCCCTGGAAAGGTCTTTTTTTGTTTTTGTTTTTATTATAAAGATGTGGGGTACCATTCAGGGTTAGGTATACAAACATTGATTATGCAGCAGGTGCCCTTGTTGATGAGGTATGCCCCTCCCTCCCCTAGCAGTTTCCCTCAACTGCCAATCCCACCCCCCCCCCCGACAGTTTCCCATTACTGCCAAATGCTTTCTCATGGTATTATAATTGTTCAAGGTCCACTGAGGAGTGAGAACATATGGTGCTCTGTTCTTTGTTTCTGTGATCACTGAGTATGATCGACTCCAAATCCATCCAAGTTGCCGCGAAGTCCATATATTTGTCCTTCTTTATGGCTACATAATAGCCCATTGTGTATATGTACCACATTTTCTTTATCCTGTTCAGCTTCGATGGGCAACACGGTTGGTTCCATGTTTTTGCTATTGTGAATAGAGCTGCAACAAACGTACGTGTGCAGGTATCTTTTTTGTAGAATGATTTCAGTTCCTCTGGGTATATTCCCAAGAGGGAATTGCTGGGTGATATAGAAGGTCAATTTCTAGTCCTTTCAGAAATCACCACACTGTCTTCCAAAGAGGTTGCACCAGCTTGCATTCCCACCAGAAGTGTAGAAGTGTTCCTTTTTCTCCACATCCTCGCCAGCATCTGTTGTTTGTTTTCTTAATGATGGCCATTCTTACTGGGGTTAGGTGGTATCTCAATGTGGCTTCGATTTGCATTTCTCTGATGATGAGTGAGGCTGAGCACTTTTTCATGTGTCTGTTGGCTGCCCGTATATCTTCTGCTGAGAAGTGTCTGTTCATGTCTTTTGCCCACTAGAATTCAGGCCTGGAGACTTACCGTGATGAGGTGAGATATAAGCCCTGAGGCTTTGGGATCCACGTTCACTTCTAAACGTCCTGGGAAGAACCAGCTCCCGCTTAGCCACAGCAAACGAAGATTCACAGGGCACAGATGCACAGACAGCTAACAATCCCCAGGACTTATTTTAATCTTTTATTCCCTTCTCCCTCCAGCAAGCTTTTTTGACTGTAGCTAGAAATAAGTGGTAAAATCAAGTCTTTTGGAATCTACTAACTTTACTTTTCGTCCCTATGCAGGAGATATCCAAGATGCAGACATCAGGAGCAAGACAGGCTGCCCCAGGGCTTGGCCTGTGCTGATGGGGAGCAGAGGATGCTGGGAAAATTAAGCCAGCTCAGAAATTCCTTTTCCATCAAGCATACAAGCTACTGGCTGGGAGCAGTGTGTGTAGCACAGAGACAGTGCCTGTGGGGGGCAAAGCTACTGGACAGGAAGTCAGGAGCTTCAGGAAGTGCAGCTCAGGGCACCCCCCCCTTGCCCATTGCTCTAGCTGGAGCCTCGCCCAATAAGACCCTTCGGCAAGACCTGTTCACTCTACCATCCGCCCCACCATCTCCAAGGCCATCACCCGTCCAAGCCAACCTCACCCTCCCTAAGGGGGCTGCCTGCATTCGCCTTGTGCCCCTCCAACCCATTCTCCCCTGGGCAGCCAAAGAGTCCCTTTAGAACAGCCGCCAGACATGCCACCCCAGGCCCAAGCTTTCCCATGGACCCTCGCCCCCAATCCTAGCCTCCGCCTATTCCAGCCCCAGACGCCCTCTCTAGTGGGGCCTCTCCCTACTTCCCCAGCCACTCTGGGCTCTGGTCTTTCCCTTGAATGTGACCGTGCCAAGCGTGCTCCAGCCTTGTGACCTTGGTGTAAGTTGCTTTGTCCATTTGAAATTCTCTTCTCAAGTCTGGCGTCTCTTTGTCAACCGGGCCTAAGATGACATGGCTTTCCCTCAGAGAGGCTCTTCCTGACAATCCAGTCAAGAGCAGTCACCTGGTCGCATCAACATGTTTTGTTTTTCTTCACAAGCATTTTTACTCTGGACAATGTCCTTTTTAGCTTGTGGTCCTGCCTCTCGGCCCGTCCCCCACCACCCCCGACTGGAATCTCTGCTCCAACACAGCAGGGACTGGGTGGGTCTTGTTCTTTACGGTCTCTGGTGCCTGTGACAGTGTCTGATGCCCAGCAGGAACTCAGTAGTTATTTAAGAGACGAATGGAAGTGAGCCTGGCAGAAACCAAGCCCGGAGCACTTCCAGTGAAAGGTGATAAAGTAAAACTTTGACTCAACTACATTCCTTCAAAAGACACCAGAGCAATAAGGGAAAAAAGGCTAGACATGGAGAGGGGAAAAAGCTTTCCATTAAACACAGGAAATGACTACACCCCAAAGCACAAATAAGAAGCGTGACGGCCAAATACTGTAAACCGAGGTGTGTGAGCACGCTGAGAGCCAAGAGGGTTCAGCTTTCCCCAAACATAAGACTGATGATCCCGAAAAACATCTCCAACTATCCTTTGGTTAAAGTGACAAAATGTAGGCATGGCCGGGTCCTGGAGAAGCAAGGATAGTGACGAAAGACACCCAAGCCCGACATCACAGACTAGCAGGGGAAGGGGCTGAAGAAGCAACTCTGTTGCCACAGCACGTCGACTGCCTGGGACCTCGGCCCTACTTCAGAAGGAGGCTGGAGGTGACCTGGTGGGGGGACTGGGGACCGGTGGCCACTTCGTGGTGGCTCACAGCACAGGCGACCTAGCACTTCCTGAGAGTCACCTGGTCCGCAGGAGCACGAGGCAGTCATGGAAGACATATCTCTCAGGAGGCTCGAACACACAGGCTGTGGGACCAGGCTCCCTGTTTTCCAAGCCCAGCTCTGCCATTTCCCAACAGTGTGCCCTTGGGCAATTTGCCCAAATACTCTGTGCCTCAGTTTCCTCACCTGCAAAGTCGACACAATAACAGAATCGACCTCATAAGAGTTGCTGGAGGTTACGTGAGTTATACATTTGGAGTGGTGTCTGGCACATGGTAAGTACTATGAAGAATTATCAGTTATTATCATTATTATTATTATTATCCCTTCTTTAACACCATTCTGCTGGTAGCAGGCCCTATTCAAAGCTGAATAGAAATCAGGTGTGGTGGCTTATGTCTGTAATCCCAGCATTCTGGGAGGCCAAAGTGGGAGGATTGCTGGAGCCCAGTTCAAGGCCAGGCTGGGCAACATAGGGAGATCCCATCTCTACAAAGAGTGAAAAAATTAGCTGGGTATAGTTGTACATGCCTATAGTTCCAGCTACTTGGGATGCTGAAGAGGGAAGATCCCTTCAGCCAGGTGTTTGAGGCTGTGGTGAGCTGTGATTGTGCCTCTGCACTCCAGTCTGGGTGATAGAGTGAGATCTCGAGGCAAAAAAAACACAAAAAAAACAGAAACAAAGTTGAATCGAAACAGCACAAGTATTATGTACATAAACTGAAAAATTAAAATCAATACTTTCTTTTTTTTGGTTGCACCATTTTATTATTATTATTTATCATAAAGATGTGTGGGGCACAATTCAGGGTTAGGTATACAAACGTTGATTGTGCAGGTAACCTTGTTGATGAGGTATGCCCTTCCCTCCCCTAGCAGTTTCCCTCAACTGCCAATCCCACCCCCCTCCCCTAACAGTTTCCCGTTGCTGCCAAACACTTTTATAGTATTATAATTGTTCAAGGTCCGCTTATGAGTGAGAACATATGGTAGTCTGTTCTTGGTAGAAACTGAGTGTGATCAACTCCAAATCCATCCAAGTTGCTGCAAAGTCCATATGTTTGTCTTTCTTTATGGCTGCATAACATTCCATCGTGTATATGTACCACATGTTCCTTATCCAGTTCGGCTTCGATGGGCAACATGGTTCGTTCCATGTTTTTGCTATTGTGAATAGTCCTTCAACAAACATACGTGTGCAGGTATCTTTTTTGTAGAATAATCTGTGTTCCTTTGGGTATATTCCCCAGAGGGGAACTGCTAGGTGATATGGAAGGTCAATTTCTAGTTCTTTCAGAAATCACCACACTGTCTTCCAATGACGCTGCACAAGTTTGCACTCCCACCAGCAATGTGGAAGCGTCCCTTTTTCTCCACATCCTCGCCAGCATCTGTTGTTGTTTGTTTTATTAATGACGGCCATTCTTACTGGGGTTTGGTGGTATCTCAGCGTGGTTTTGATTTGCTTTTCTCTGATGATGAGTGAGGCTGAGCACTTTTCCATGTGTCTGTTGGCCGCCTGTATATCTTCTTCTGAGAAGTGTCTATTCATGTCTTTTGCCCACTTTTTAAAGGGGCTGTTTGTTAAAGTGAATACTTTCTCAAGGAAAAAAGGAGCAGGACAAGATCAAGTAAAAAACCACACATCACAAGAGGACAACCTCGGCACACCGGTGGTTTACCAGAGTCTTAAAGAGGACAGACAGCATGGTTTTGCCACAGGCTGCAGGGAAGCAGCATGAGCACGCACTGGAAGGAAATGAAAGGAGAGTTGGCGGAGCTCAGGAAACGAATGGAAGAGGAAAGGAGCTGTGACTAAAGCAGAAACGGCAGCAAAAGAAACAACCAAACACATACGCACGCACATGCACACACCACACGAACATATACACAGACACACACCCTGAAAACACAGGTAAGGACATGGCAGGCAGGGATGAGAGACCCACACAAAGTGAAATGATTGTAAAGGAGATAGTAGATACTGAAGGCAAAGGAGAAGCAGCATGCACACATAATTGATATTCCCGAGGAAGAGAACAAAGCAAATAGAACATTAAAATATTCAAGGTCTTAATGTTAAAACTTTTCCTAAAATAACAGAAGTCATTTTTCTCCAGATCAAAGGGACATGCCATGTTCCAACACCGATACATATCCTGGTGAGTTACCTAACCTCAAGACTAAGGAAAAAAGTCCCAAGGGCATCCAGAATTCACCTTGAATGTGGAAAGATTCAGCCCAGCCTCTGAACTCCTAGCAAGATCAAAGCTGGGGAACAATCAGCAAAGTCTAAAAATTTCTGTGGTAACGAAGTTGTAAGCCAAGATTTTTGTTTTGTTTTGTTTTGTTTTGTTTTGAGTTGGAGTCTCCCTCTTTCGCCCAGACTGGAGTGCAGTGGCCGCTCCTGGCCACCGCAGCCTCGACCTGCTGGGCTCCGGTGATCCTTCCGCCTCAGCCTTCTGAGTAGCCGGAATTACAGGCACACGCTACCATGCCAGACTGATTTTTTAAAAAATTTATTTATTGTAGAGATGAGGTTTCGCCAAGTTGCCCAGGCGGGTCTCGAACCCGCGGGCTCAGGCAATCCACTCACCTCAGTCTCCCAAACTGCAGGATTACAGGCTGAGCCACCGAGCCCGGCCCAAGATTGTTACACCTCGCCAGTTTGCCCTTCCAGATCGCAGGTCGCAGAAAGACATTGTCAAGCACACAGACACCCGAAGCCTGTGGCCCCCCCCCAAGCACCTCTGGTTAACAAACCACCAGGTGACAATATCCAGACAGCCAGAAAAAGAACTAAAGAATTTGGGAATGGAGAACACATGAAATAAAGAACAGAGGTGAAATCCCTGGCTCTGTTTCAATATTAACTAAGTAACTGTAGCCTTTATAGTCACAAAACAGAACGTAAATGCTGGGGATCTATACAACACAGAAGAGCACAACAGAAGTGCAAGTTGTCAGAGTGCACGGGTGCTGTTTCCCATCTTCTCCATCCTCTGAGGCCAAGTTTCTGACTGAAGGTGGAGAACGGGGCTGAAGAAGATGGTGGCTCTGACTGCTTGATACTGTCATCATCTCGTTTCTTAGCAAACTTTAGGAGTGAATATTGCACGTATCAAGGAAGTTCATCAGTTCCTTTGGCTTCACTCGTCTGTCTTCGGTCAATATCAAGCGACAACAACAATATTTTTATATATCCTATTACAGTTCTCCCTGTCTCTGCACCATCGTGTGCTTGTAGCCTCCCTCTTTCGCCTCTTTGCAGACAAGCATGAAGAGGCGTTTGCAGTGATGTCTGGCAAATAGTCATTTCTGGGGTGATGAGATAATTGGGTTTTTCAACTTAGGTTTTGTAATTTTTCACAGTGTTTTAATTTTTAAAATAAATAAATAAATAAATAAATAAATAAATAAATAAATAAAATATATATATATATATATATATATATATTTTGAGTTGGAGTCTCACGCTGTCGCCCAGGCTGGAGGGCAGTGGCACACTCACGGCCACCCCAGCGTCGACCTGCTGGACTCCAGCGATCCTTCCGCCTCAGCCTTCCATGTAGCCGGAACTACAGGTGCACGCTACCGTGCCCAGCTAATTTTTTTTTCATTTATTGTAGAGACAAGGTCTCACCAAGTTGCCTGGGCTGGTCTCAAACCCACAGGCTCAGGCAATCCACTCGCCTCGGCCTCCCAAAGTTCTGGGATGACAGGCTGAGCCACTGAGCCTGGCCCATATTTCATTTTTATTTTTGATTTATTTTTATTTTTATTTTTTCAGAGTTGGAGTCTCACTCTGTCACCCAGACTGGAGGGCAGTGGCACACTCCCGGCCACCGCAACCTCGACCTGCTGGGATCCGGCGATCCTTCCGTCTCAGCCTTCCAAGTAGCCAGAACTACAGGTGCGTGCGCTACCATGCCCGGCTAATTTTTGATTTATTGTAGAGACGAGGTCCCGCCAAGTTACCCAGGCGGGTCTGGAACCCTCGGGCTCAGGCAATCCATTCGCCTTGACCTCCCAAGTGCCGGTATTACAGGCTGAGCCAACGAGCCCGGCCCATATTTCATTTTTAAAAGGTATTTCTGAAATAAAAATTTACGTTTGACTACCCTGTTTCTCCCACACTTTCACACCCAGAGTAATTCTCATTTTCCTCTGTTGCTGCTATTGCTTGTTTATGGCACAGCACCTACGCCAGACCAAGTGCCAGGGGACCCGCCGAGGCGCCTGCTCTCCATCATGAAAGCTGGCGTTCCCTCCCAGCCTCTGGGAGACAGGCTTCCCAGCAGGGGAAAGGGCTGAACCAAGTCATCCCTGGCTTCTCCCTGGGCCTCACTGGGCCCAGCACTTCTCCATGGGCAGTCGAGGTAAGAGTTTGGCCAAGGCGCAGGTATTGTTCTCAGGGTCACATTCACTGACTGCTACTGTGGTCAACAGAACTCAGTTAGCTCAGACAAACTAAATGGTTCTCTAGGACAGAAGACACCTCGGGCCCTGAGGGCAAGAGGAAGATACAGACTTGGATGAGAATTATTCTTAGTTTCTTCAACTTTTCTCTCATGAAACAGAATTTTCCTAAACACTTAGTCTGTGACACAATTCTACTTGTCTCCCTGTCCTATTTCAAGGCATCCTAGTGTTATTACTCCTCCAGCTTAGTGTGGCGGTTGAAAGTCTGGGTCTAGAGTCAGCAGACCCTGTTGCCCTCGGCTAGTCTTCCTCAGCCTCTCTGTCCTCAGCTGCCAAAAGGTGATGATGAGAATCCCCTTCCTTCACGGCCGTGGGTCAACTGAGATAGTGCATGTGATATGTTTAGCATAGCACCTACCACGGGGCTAACGATTAGTACATGCAAGCAATTTTGCACACCATGCCAGCCACATTGTGTACAGTCACTGCTACCCATCAAGGGCATACTGAGTGTGTGACAGAGAATTGCTACCTGCCTATCTAGCTTTTCCTGCTTTCTCCAGTATGTAATTATTAATTAGTACCTATGTCCCCTAAAAGTTAGGGAACGCATTTATGTCTAGTATACTAACGATCCTTAATTGTTCTCTCTTCCCCATCATTAGGTTTGGTGCTTTAGAAAATCCTTTACAAGCTGATCTCTTGGCGGTTTCTCTCACTCATGCCAGCTCTGGTGGCATGTGACCCCTCCTTTTCTCCCTTCTTTCTCTAATAAACTTTGTCTGAAAACTTAAAAAAAAAGTTGATCCTTGATTTTACTTCTCATGAAGTTATTTTTCAACTCTGCATATGGTCCCTGGTTATTTCTCTTTGCTGAACTGAAAGATCATCAGGAGCCCTTTGACGGTGTAGCGCACTCAAGTCTACTTGTTTTAAGTAAAACTTGCCAAAGATCTGTAATGTCGTCACGGTAATGTCGCTGGGAGAAGTTGGGGCAACCTTCCCTACTCATGTTCCTGTCTGGATGGCATGGCTCTGTCCTGCGCTTCCAAAGTCTGCTGGACCTGGCAGGTGAAGCTTGTTATGTGGTAAAATACCTCAGCCAGGGACCAATGGGCCTTTGAAGAAATAAAGAGGCAAAAGGGACTTAACACTTGCTTCCTTTTGAAACCGAGATAGGAAAATGCTGGCGTGTGGACAGTACAGTGGCGGATATTGCCAGGAGTAGGCATGAGACCCTCCTGAGATGGGGTGATTGGATTAGAGGGTGAGTCCAGACCTGCCACAGGAGTGGGAGAAGCATGTAGGTGCCTTGGACAGGCAGGCAGGATGCAGTGTTCTTCGCATCCTTGTACCCATCCTGGGGGAAGGGGGATTCACTCTTTGCTGGGATGTGCTGCCTGCTGGGTTGGTGGTCCTCAGGTAAACCTAGAACTAGGAAGTGGCCTGAGGTCAAAGCAAGGGCAGCGACTCCGGGATTATTCCCAAATCAATACACAGTTGGAAGAAATTTGCATTTTTGGAAGAAAAGGCAAAATATAAAATTATTTGTAAGTGGCTTGATGTATTACTCATAACTGAAAAAAGAGAATGAACGTGTTGAAACTGAGCTCTTGGTGATAGCCACCAAGGACTTCTTGTCATTTTATGCTGTAATTTACCATTTATAATAATTTCATGCGTTCTTTAGTGCATTTGCCAACAAGAAAATGTTCAGGATCACAAAATAGTCACAGGTAGACATGTTCAACATTTTTTTTGTGGCATCTGGCTGTTCTCCAACACTAATAAGATCTTGGCCAAAGTCATACATTGCTGGCTCTTCCAAAATTATCAACAGAGTGTTCTCAACGTTTTAGTGGAATATGATTTATTGTCAGTAGTACATAAACTCTTTACTTGTTTTCCCATCTTGGGAAAATCTTGGCACCACCAGAAGACTCAGCTTCTGATGGGCACGGGGCACACCTGCATCTTAAGAAAGTTCAGTGGGAAAATGGCCAGTTGAGTTAAAGTTGAGGGCATATCTTGTAATTGGAATTCACTTTATGTGATTTTTTCTTTCTTTTTTTTTTAAATTAATTTTTATTATAAAGATGTGGGGTACAATTCAGGGTTAGGTATACAAACACTGATCATGCAGGTACCCTTATTGATGAGGTATGCCAGTGTGCATAGACAATGCTTCTAGTTCCAGAGAAGATGGGGTGCTATAACATACAAACTAGAGATGTTCCCACAGCCTTTTAGAAATCAAGTACCAAAGACTTGCTTGTAACAGAGTCTACAAATACACACACTCATTGTGTAAAATTAGCCCTCGGTTCTTAGCCTATCTGGACCCAGTTTGTAAAATGGAGGCAACAAGGCCTTATGGCCACAAAGCAATCCATTGCTATCCAGCTGCACAGCCTCTGAGTCAAGCCAGACACCGGCAGGTCAGGAAAGCCAATGAGAACAAGGTTTGCCCTGGGCACATGCCAGCCCGTACTACACACACTCTCTACACAACCAAGGCTTCTACACTGCGGGTGACTCCAAGTCATCACTAAACTCTGTAACCTCAAAAGTAGAACAGCCAAAGCTGCACTGATAACATCACAAAATGGAAACCAAATCAAGAAAATCCCTGAGAGATGCCGGGAGTCACATAAAACAGCTACTGAAGAGACTGATGGGTTGAGCCTCTGTGATGTTTGAAAAGCCATGTCTGCAACCCCATTCAAACATGAAGGTTGTTTACGATGGCAAAAGTGGGATCTCAAAAGTTTAAGAGCCCCAGTTTGTCTTCCTTCCGTCATTCTCTTCTCTTGAACCACCCTCTTTTGACTTTCCTTCTTGGTCGCTATTCCTGCCTCCACTTCCCCTTGCTGTCCTCTGAGTGCGTGCCTGGGGCTCCGTCCTCAGTCCACTCCCCTTCTCTATCCACACTCACTCCTGGGGTGGCCTCACATCGAGTCCCACAGCTGTATGTTCCATCAACACCTGGTGACACCCAAATTTATGTCCCTAGCTCTCACCGCTCTCTCAACTCCAAACTGGCACATTCACTTTAATTTCACTTAAAGGAGGAATTAAAAATACTAGCAACAAACAAAACACCAGAACAACCACAGAAGACTATCAGAAGGATCGAAGCACCTCAGATATCACACATTTGTCTGAAATAATTCACACAGATAAGTGGCTGTGCATTTTACAATCTGAGTGCTCAGGGAAAGGCCTGAATAATTTTTTCAAGTGTTTCACATATAGCTGTCAGTGAATTCTGCTCCATGCTGTATTTTCTTACCTACATGGTCCCCAGGCTTTGATTAGGTTGTGTTTCAAAACCCCTTTGGTAAATTAATATTCTGGGTGTTAGGTCACTGGCTCAGTTCAGGCTCTCAAGGCCTATGTGAGTTCATTACAATACCATGAGTTCCTGGCCTATCTGTACCCACCTCGGTCACACCTGAATGCTGCAGACACAGTCTAAAGATAGCTCCAATCACGACTGCTCAGAAATCTTAGACTATGGAATTTCACAGAACTATGGACCATTAGGTGGGGGCAGGACCTACAGGAAGGTCTATTATGAGAATACCAACTACACTTAAAATCTTGTTCAGTATAATTTTAGGAAACATTTATTTTCCTCTCTTTATAAGGCCCAAATAATAAACTTATTTTCTCTGAAAAGATGAGTCTTGTTTCTCATAATATAAAGAGTAGTTACATTGTATTTTAAAAATCTCAGATGGCTCCTGGTTCTACATCTATGTACATTTCACAGTTGAGAATTAATTCCAAGTTTCTGCTTTGAATACTCATTTGTTGGACAAAATAAGAGTTGTAAACAAACTAATATCCAAACTTAAAACCATTTTAGCATTCACAGTAGACCACTGTGGACAGATATTTAAATCCCAAACCTAAATACCAAGAGACAGACACTGGGAGGTAGAAATCACTTCAGGTGTGAGATCTCACTTTTAAGTGCCCTCAGCAGCATAGGGCTCTATGCCCTTTGGGGCATGCAAAGACAGCTTGTCCATGCCACAAATGAGACAAATTTATTAGACCCTTCATTAAGATTCTGAAAGCCTTGGAAGAAATAAGATTCCTATCTTATCTGAAATTGAATTAAATGGCAAACCAAAATTAGAATTAGGATGGGTCAATTTCTGATTTCAAGGTTTGACCTTGAAAGAAACTTAGACATTATTATAAATTATCTGTATGACACAAAGTATGCAAAAGTGTCCTCATTCCCAAGTGTCCAATTCCAATTGACATTATGTCGGATAAGCAAAATTACTGTTATACATTTGAAAATATAATGATATGTTCAGATGTGGCTTATTCTTGTTTTTAAAACTTGAGGTCTACTTTTCAATCCGCTCTGTTTTTTTTTTTTCTGAGAACTTTAAGGGAATTGGAAACTTGAAACCTTGACTCTCCTTACCTGATGTTGGCTCAATAGCAAAGGCTTGATGAGGCTGAATCAAAGTGATATGGAACTCGAAATCTACAGGGCAGCTGCACTGCAAAGGAATAACGCAAGTTTTGCTGCAAAACAAACACAAAATGAAAAGTATTAATTTTCTGTATAACCTTATAACTAGGTAGCAAGGAATAGAGATGAAATTTATAAAATAAACAACAATGACAGTCAATGTTTGCCGATCTGGTACTTCCTGTGTGCCAGGAGCTAGCCTATGCATTTCCCCTAGAGTAACTATTTTAATCCTATGAGGTGGTGCTATGATTATCCCCACTTACAGACACAGCAGCCAAGACACAAGAGAGGATAAGCGTTCTACACAAGGCGACGTGGCTAGTTAGTGGCAGAACTGGGATTCAACACAGGCTAGCTGTGCTCAGTGTCCACATGCCTAACACTACATCCTTGCTGCCTCTCAAGAAGAATTAGGTGTATCCTCTGGACACTTGGAGTGATCAGGGAAAGGCCACCTCTACCACACAACCAGGCCTCAGGGAACCAAGGAAAGGCAGAATAGATGGACCTTGTAGAAAGCCCGGGACCTTCACAGAACCTGGAACAGGCAGCGTAAACAAAGCCACACTTTGGGCTGTGTTTGATTGACATATGCGGGAGACTCTATTTGGTCAGAAGTCCAGTGATGCTTAGGGAACCTGGAGGGGGTGTGTATTCAGAAGTGCTCTGTCACCCCAAGACAAGGCAGATTTCTAAGCAAGCTTGAGGCTGTTGCTTACAGCACCACTGGAGCTGCGGCAGCAGTGACACTTTTGGGGGAGCCCCATACGTCCCACAGTGCTGCTTCCTCCTTCCATCAGGCAAGCCCAAGTCAGCCAGAGTTGATCGTCAAGTCAACCTCAGGAAACGGAGCTTTTCAGGGTCACCTGGCATCCTACTCAGTGCTCCAGGCAGGTTATTGTTCCCTTTTCAGCAGCAGAAAGTTGAACTCCTCCTTTCAAGGGACTCTGCCACATCCTCCCTTGCCCTCCAACCTGCAGCCAGCTCCTTCATCCTCGACTCTGCCTCTCTCCTCTATCTCAAAGCTCCCACGCTCTCACAGCCCATCACCACCCTCCTGCTTTGGAGCGGGCCTTGCCTCTTCACCTTTTGGATACTGCTTCCCTGCCGACTGGTAGTCCCCTCACTTTTTCCAGTTCTCCCAGGAGGACATGACTGTGATTTGGCTGGAGCAGAGCTGCCAGGCCAGCTAGAATCTGCCTTCTGGGGTGGTATCCACCCTGACCCATCTGTCCAGGGACTTCTCCCATCACAAGAGGCTGCCCTGCCCGCCCAGTGCCTTTCTTCCCTGGAGACCCAGAGTCACATAACGCAACGTCTGAGTCCATTTGGGTCCCTAGCGTATCCCAGAGTCCCACACAGACTAAACTCAACAAATATTTGTTGGAGCAAAGTAAAATAACCTTTTTTTTTTCTGTTGCAATTTTGGAAATATGGCACAGCTCAAACGTAGCTTTTAAAGGTATGCTGAAAGCATTTTTTAAGCTTTAAAATATATTAAATTTTAAAAATCTGTGAAATATTTCAAATCAAAAGAAAAATATTATATAAAGAGCAATAAAATAAAGATGCCTTCATTCATTCCAGTGCTCTATCGAATCCTTTGCTCTGGTTACCTGTGTTGTATTTTTAAAGAAATAAGACGGTACAGGATTGAATATCCTTCTTCAATTCTCACCCCTTCCTCCCCCCCAGGGGTGACCTCTACCCTGTATTCAGTCTCCCATTCCCATGCATTCTAATCAGATCACCACATAGGCATGTGCTCATACAATGCATCGTGGCGTATCGTTTGTTTTTGACACCATTGCTCTGAAACTTGGTATTTTTGTTCAGCACGACACGTCTGAGATTAATCCCTGACGACACACGCGGTGCTGCTCACTCACCTTACCTAGTGACGAGCACTCCATCTATGTCCGTGCCACACTTTGTGCCTCTACTGTCCTGCTGACGGGCATTTAGCTCGTTTTCACTTTCTCACTATTGCGATGTGGCATGAAGATCCTAGTGCATCTGTAATAGAGCTACTCTACGTATAACTGGACGATGGTATTGCTGGTTCGTGGCAAAGTAAAAGTACCAAGTTCACTAGACATGGCCAAAATGTTTTCCGAAGCCCTTTACCAATTTAGACTTCCACTAGCAGCACAGGTATTGCATACCAACATTTAGGATTTTCAGACATTTTAGCTTTTGCCTGCCTGATGGAGGTGAAATGGCATCTCATTTTTCTTTAATTCTTATTTCTGGCTGGATGCGGTGGCTCATGCCTGTCATCCCAGCGGTTTGGAAGGTCATGGAAGGAGGATTGCTTGAGCCCAGGAGTTCAACATAGCGAGACCTTATCTCTATAAAAAATTTAAAAATTAGCTGGATGTGGTAGTACATACCTGTAGTTCCATCTACTTGGGAGGCTGAGGCAGGATGATCACCTGAGTCCAGAAGGTTCAGGCTGCAGTGAGTTGTGATCATGCCACTACACTCCAGCTTAGGTGACAGAGTGAGACTTTGACTCAAAAAAAAAAATCTCATTTATTTGAGGTTGTGCTTTTATTCCTGTGTATCTGTTTGTGTTTCCTCTTCCATGAATTGCCTGTGTATATCCTTTGCCCATCTGTTTTGTCCTCTATTGACTTATAAATTCTAATATTAATTTTGTTAATTATATTAATTGCAAATATATTTTTCCAGCCGTACTTTATTTTTTTATTTACTTATGCATTTTTGTTGAACAGAAGTTTTATCAGTCTTTATTTTGGCGAGAATTGAAATCCATCCCAAACTATAAACACGTCACGCCTCTAATTTATTCAGGTTTAATTTTATGTCCTTCAGTCAAATTTTATAAGTTCCTCCATAGTGTGCTTGTACATGTTGGTTAAAAGTTTTCTCTAGCTGTCTTGGTATAGTTGATCTGCTGCAACAAAATACTGAGTGGTTTATAAATATGATACATTTATTTCTTACAGTTCTGGAGGCTGGGAAGTCCAAAGTCAGGGCACTGGCAGATTTGGTGTCTGGTGAAGTCCTGCTTCTTGGTTCATAGATGACTATCTTCTCACTGTGTCTTTACATGACAGAACAGACCAGGGAGCTCTCCCGGTCTCTTCTCTAAGGCCACTAAAGCTCATTCATGAGGGCTTTGCCCCCATGCCTTGATCACCTCCCAAAGGCATCACTTTCTTTTTTTCAACTTTAACATTTTTTTCCCTTTTAATTTTTCTTTTAAAGATGTGGGGGTACAATTCAGGGTTAGGTATACCCATGTTCATTACGCAGGTACCCTTGTTGATGAGGTGTGTCCCCCTCCCCTGGCAGTTTCCCACTATTGCCAATCCTACCCCGCCTCCCCTGGCAGTTTCCCACTACTGCCAGTCCCTTTCTTATAGTATTATGATAATTGTTCCACTTATGAGTGAGAACATATGGTACTCTGTTCTTTGTTTCTGTGATAGATCACTGAGTATGATCGACTCTAAATCCATCCAAGTTCAAAGGCACAACTTCTTTTTTTTTTGAGTTGGAGTCTCACTCTATCATGCAGGTTAGAGTGCAGTGGCACCCTCATGGCTACTCCAGTGTCGACCTGCTGGGCTCTGGCGATCCTTCCGCCTCAGCCTTCTAAGTAGCCGGAACTACAGGCGTGTGCTACCATGCCTGGCAAATTTTTTGACTTATTGTAGAGATGAAGTCTCGCCAAGTTGCCCAGGCAGGTTTCAAACCCGCAGGCTCAGGCAATCCACTTGCCTCGGCCTCCCAAAGTGCTAGGATTATAGGCTGAGCCACTGAGCCCAGCCATGAGGTTAGATTTCAACATACAAATTTTGAGGGGACAACAACATTCAAACCATACCACCAGATATCTTACAGCTTCTGTTGTTATTGTGAGTGTGATTCTTTTCTTTTATAATTCATTATTACTGTGTATTGCAATGTTATCTATATTTATATGTTGATCTAAAACCATGCTAAAGTCTCTTATGAGTGGTAAAAGTTTATCTGTAGATTTCCTTAGATTTTTCCATGTAGAAAATCATATAATCTGGGGAAAAAAAGGGAAACAAAGGACTTTTTCCTATTTATTTTTCCAATTCATATGATTTATGTATTTTTTATGGCCATGACATTGATGATGACACCCATCGACTGAGTGGAAGTACTAATACAGGGCATCTTTTTCTTATTTTGACTTTATTGGAAATATTTTAATGTTTTGCCACTAAGAATTATGTTTCTGGAAAGTCTGTGATAGATAGTCTTTGCCAGGTCAAGGCAATTTCCTTCTGTTTCCAACTAAGTGTCTTTTCCATTTAATCCTGAATGAGCTTTCTGTTAAAAACGCTCCTGGTATATCTAATCTTGATCCTTTTATAGTCAAACTTTCCGGAAATTTTTATTTTAGATGTGACTCCGGAAAGCAGCATATAGCTGGATCTAAAAACTAAAAACAAAAACTATTTGATAATCTTTTTTTTTTTTTTGGTCAGGATCTCACTGTTGCCCAGGCTGAAGTGCATGATCATGGCTCACCACAGACTCAACCTCCTAGGCTCAGGCAATCGTGCCTCAGCCTCCCAAGTAGCTGGGATTATAAGCATGCACCACCACGCCTGGCTGATTTTTTACTTTTTTGTAGAGACAAAGTCTCACTATGTTGCCTAGGCTGGTCTCAGACTCCTGGGCTCAAGCAATCCTCTCACCTTGGCCTCTCAAAGTGCTAGAATTACAGGCATGAGCACCACACCCAGTCCAGTATCTGAAAAAAAAAATCTATAGATATATGTGGATGTGTATGAATAAATATATTCTTAGGACATTGATTATGCATATCATAAACTATTTAATCTGTATCTGAGTCTTCTTAATTTAAACACTAATGCAAATTATTCCTTATAATTTTCATTCATTAAAAAAAAACACAAATTGCTCACTTACTATTTGCTAGGTACTGAGAATACAAGTAAGAGATGGCCCTTGCCTTCAAAGCAAGTATTTTTTCTTCTTAGGATTGTGACATTAGTCTGCTGTGCAGAGTCGATGGTCTTGTTCCTGAAACTGGATATGTCTTTTTAGAGCTCTCTTTTGATATTTAATTTGTCACTTATTAGTATCTAGAGTAGAAAAGACTCATTGCAGTGTAAGCTCACTGCTTACTCTTGACCAGATGCCTCTTTTTGCCTACTTTTGAGAGCTACTCTCTGAATGCAGAAAGCTCCTATGCCTGTCAGGCAATGTCCTTAATTAATTTTCACTTATATTTGTTTTAAAAAATTGTTCCTTAGCTGTGGTGTCTCTGTGAGAGGAGAGCAGTTGTACTGGGAGTACATGGGATTTCTAAGAGGGTAGAGGCCTACACCAGACCTTCTACAATCATGACCAAAGACAATAAGCATGACACATGCCTCAGAAACTGGTATCAGCCGGGCTTGGTGGCTCAGCCTGTAATCCCGTGCCTTTGGGAGGCTGAGGTGAGTAGACTGCCTGAGCCCGCGGGTTCAAGACCCACCTGGGCAGCGAGACCTCATCTCTACAATAAATCAAAAAATCAGCTGGGCATGGTAGTGCATGCCTGTAATTCCAGCTACTCGGAAGGCTGAGGCGGAAGGATCGCCGGAGCCCAGCAGGTCAAGGCTGCAGTGGCCGGCAGCGGCCAGTCTGGGCGACAGAGTGAGACCCCAACTCAAAAAAAAAGAAACTGGTATCTTCCTCTTCTCTTGGGATACTCTTCTCTTGGGATACATTGGAACCTAGTCACCATGTTATAAGGAAGCCCATGCAGCCTGTGGGGAGAACTGCAAGGAGAGAACTGAGCTTCTGGCCCTCAGACAAGGCCAGCTGAGCTCCCAGACAATAGCTAGTATGTGAGTGGACCATCTTGGAAGTGGATCTTTCTGCCCCAGTTGAGCAGTCTGGCCAACTCTGCATGGAGCAGAGATGAGCCTTTCCCATCAGACCAGGCCCAAGTTGTAGGTCCACGACCAAAACAAACATTTTTATTTTATGCTACTACTATTAGGGTAGTTAGTTATACAGAAAAATGGAGCCAAGTAGTATTCCCTCTTTCCTGATTTATTTCTCCTTTAATGAATTATTATCTTACCCCATTTCTGGATGCTATCTTAATTTGACCATTGTAAAGTCTTTTTTGTTTGTACTATCTCTTAATAAGTACCAGTCTTGTGCTTATAGCTCAGCTAACCCTCTTAACAACCCTATGAGTACTATTATTATCCTCACTTTATATATAAGTACTATTATTATCCCCATTGTATACATAAACTGACCTATAAAGAGGTCCACCTGTTAATGAATGGTGAAGTGGGATTTAAAGCCAGGTCTCTACAATCTAAGTTCTTAACTGCTATGCTGTGCTAGATTGCCTCTTCTAGGTCTCTAATATTACAAAATAGCTAAAGATATTTCACTATTTGCACCGCAGTCCTTTCCTCTATTTTCTCTATTAACATTCTCTCTGAAACTGAGCCCTCTGTGCTTTATTTGTTGAGCGTTTTAGAAGGCATTTCTTTTAATGAGAAATCATCAGGAAATGTCTATAAAATTCTGCTATGGACTGTTTGCATTCTCTCAAAATTCATAAGTTGAGGGTCCCCTATTCCCGAGATAGAGTTGGGATATTTGGGAGGTAATTAGGTTTAGATGAGGTCATGAGGGTGGTGCTGCTAGTGAGATGAGTGTTCTTTTATTTTTCTTTAATTTTTTCTTATTTTAAAGATGTGGGGTACAATTCAGGGTTAGGTATACAAATGTCCATTATGCAGGCACCCTTGTTGATTAGGTGTGTCCCCTCCTTCCCCAGGCAGATTCCCACTACTGCTCATCCCCGTTCCCTGCTCCCCTCCTGGCAGTTTCCTGCTACTGCCAATCATTTTCTTATAGTATTACGATAATTGTTCAAGGTCCGCTTATGAGTGAGAACATGTTATACTCAGTTCTTTGTTTCTGTGAAAGATCACTCAGTGTTATAAACTCTAAGTTCACCCAGGTGCTGTAAAGTTCACGATTTTGTTCTTATTTATGGCTGCATAATATTCAATTGTGTGTATGTACTACATTTTTAAAAATCCAGTCCTCTGCTGATGGGCAGCACAGTTGGTTCCACAGACCTAAATGTAAAACCTCAAACTATAAGAACCTTAGAAAATGCAGGAGACATCCTTATGGAAATCTGAACTGGCAACCGATTCCTGATCAAAACCCCAAGTGCCCATGCCGTAAGAGGTAAGATAGACAAGTGGGACCTCATCAAACTGACAAGCTTCTGCAAAGCCAAAGAAACCATCAAGAGAGCAGGGAGACAGCCCACAGACTGGGAAAAAATATTTGCCAATTGTATGTCTGACAAAGGCCTAACATCTAGGATCTATAAGGAACTCAAACATGCTGAAAAGAAAAAAACAAACAGCCCCATTACAAAGAACAGACACTTCTCAAAAGAAGACATACGAGCAGCCAACAGATACATGAAAAAATGCTCAGCCCCACTAGTCATCAAGGAGATGCAAATTAAAACCACACTGAGATACCAACTAACTCCAGTCAGGATGGCCATCATCAGTAACTCAAAAAACAACAGATGCTGGAGAGGATGCGGTGAAAAGGAAATGCTTCTACACTGTTGGTGGGAGTGTAAACTAGTACAGCCGTGAAAAACAGTGTGGCCATTCCTAAAAGACCTAAAAATTGACCTTCCATACGACCCTGCAATTCCCCTACTGGGAATATACCCAGAAGAACTCAAATCATTCTGTAAAAAAAGATACCTGCACATGTATGTTTATCAGGATTAGTGTCCTTTTAAAGACGAGGAAGGAAACAGAGCCCTCTCTCTACCACTGCCTGTGAGGAAATCGGGAAGACAGCCCTCAGCAGAACCCAACTATGATGTCCTTCTGGTCTTGGATTTCCCAGCCTCCAGAGCAGTGAGAAGTACTTGTTTAAGCCACCCAATCTATGGTGATTTGTTCTAGCAGCCTGAGCTAAGACAAATCTCAAGACCTCTTCTCAAATGTTACTAAGTACTTAGTTCCTCTTAAGTACTGGCAAGCACATAGACAGAAAGAAGGAAATCTGGGAACTGGTCAGTTATTTTCATTTAAGCATTAGGTATAAATTGTTATACTCAGAATGTGACAAAAAAAAAAAAAAAGACACAATATTAGTTGCCTGATTAGACCCCTAACCCCCAAATGAGTGGAGAACAATTTGAAAAGCTATAAAGAACTAAGGGTAAAATACATTCCAAATTTCAAAGAATGCTCTTTTATCTAAGATAACTTATGTTCTTTTGAACTTTCATGTATTGCTTATCTTATTTTTCAAAGACACACAATTAATCTCACTGGGATTGGGACCTCAAGCCAGAAGTACAGTAGAACCACGATCCTTAATGATAAAGCCAAATAAAGAGAAACACATATTTACATAAGGAATTACTCACGTAACAGGCCTTTGGTTATTTTTTTACACCTAGATAATGAAACACCACTCTCATTTTAGTCTGGGCTTACACCAATATTAGCGGCAAAGGGAATTTTTCTTATGGTGGTCCCCCCTTGAGTTCCTTCCTTGCCCTGTTCAATTCCTTCTTCAACCTTACTTAGTCCTTTCTATTGGTGAAACTGTCACACCCTTATCACCTCCACTTCCCAGCAGTTCAGAAGGAGGAGGAATTCTGATGAAAATACTAGGGAACAACCTGAATTAAAGGAGGTCACTTCTCCATTCTTGGTAAAAGAACTTAAGGCATTTCTCTGGGGGCTGGAAAGCAACTGAATTCAAAAAAAGTTAGAGGTGACCAGACGACATGATATCTGTCATCTAAAGAGAAAATATGTACTCTATTCATATTTCTTTCTTTTTTTTTTTTTTTTTGAGTTGGGGTCTCACTCTGTTGCCCAGGCTAGAGTACAGTGGCATGATCATGGCTTACAACAGCCTGACCTCCTGTGCACAGGTGATCCTTCTGTCTCAGTCTCCTGAGTAACTGGGACTACAGGTGCACGCCACAACACCTGCCTAATTTTTTTTTTTTTTTTGGCTTTTTTGTAGACACAGGGTCTCGCTATGCTGCTCAGGCTGGTCTTGAACTCCAGGGTTCAAGCAATCCTCCAACCTCGGCCTCCCAAAACTCCTGGGATTATAGGTGTGAGCCACTGTGCCTGGCCTATTCATATTTCAAAACCACAGTAAAAAAAAAAAAAAAAAAAAAGCATAGCAAAACATATGCAACATAAAATTTATCACTTTAACCAGTTTAAGTGTACAGGTCAGTGGCATTAAGTACATTCATGTGGTTATGCAACCAACCCACCATCCATCCACGGAACTTTTTATTTTGCGGAACTGAAACTCTGTGCCCATTGGACACTAACCCCCATTCCCCTCCCGCAGCCTCTGGCAACCACCTTTCTACTTTCTGTGAATTTAATGACTCCAGGTATATTAGTGAAATCATATTGTATAAAATACCTTTTAAAAATTAAAGATTCACTTGACTTAAAATGAAAGCACCAGTATAATCAATAGATTTGATAGAAGGTAGCTCTTCACAGCTCAGCAGAGGTGCAGATAATGTGGGGTAACGTGGGGGCGAGGAAAGACATTCAGAGGGGCTCACTGAGTGGGAGCAGGGCCTGTGTCTGGAGCCCACAGAACAGGGGAGCTGGCGGTAAGAGCGAGAGCAACGGCCAAGGACAAGGAAGCTGCAAAAGTGGATGTGAAAGGAGATGAAAAGCCTCCTGCAGACGGATTTCTTTTTTTGTTGAGAAAAATAAGGCATCTATTGGGAACAGATAAGAGGACACACTAGAAACTATTGATGGCCTTTTCTTTTAGAACAGTGGGTAGAAGAAAGCATATGCTGACTGTATTCAAACCCCATGTCCTCAGAGCCAAAGGCTGTAATAACGTTTGGTCTAAAACACCCAGCAGGACACCTAGTGCTGGCTTACCCACAGCAATCATTAAAAACAGACAGCTCACTTGTTGGTGGAAAAAGAAATAAAATTTTAAAACAAAGCAACTTAAATTCAAATACTTGTGGTTTTGAAGTCACCATAGATAAAAATTTGGGGTGAGAAACTTGAGGCATATTTAATAGAAAAAAACTATTTAATTATAGTCACAATTCAGTTGACTGGTTGACAATTACTCTATCCTAAATATTTTGACAAGCATTAAGTAATCACATTCTGGACACCGCATTAAAAGCTTGTGTGTTTGTACCTGTGTGTGCGTGCATGTGTGTGAAAGGACCACAGATTTGCGACACTGCTGCAGCAGCAGTGACCGAGTGTGGCTGCCTGTGCAGTGTTTGATGTGGGATTTGACAGCTGCATAAACCGACAAGGAGGACAAGCACCCAGAAAGCACTCTCAATTTAAAGGGCCGAAAACCATCCACAATTTTTGCCTGTTCTCCTTCTAAGAATATGCTTTTAGTAGACACTGAAATTCCTTATGCTATATCCTTAAATATTAGAGCTGAGAATTCATCCACGAATACTTTTTCTAACAATAGTTTAAAGTTTCTTGCTGCTTAGTTCATGACACTAGCTTGGGGGTTTCCTGTAAACCACAATACGTATTTGCTGCTGAATGTCAATCCAGAAGTTTGTACAGACTAGATGACTCTAAATAAGAGAAAGACTCCAGCTTTAACTACTGCCCCAGCACAGACATTCGTTTGCTCCAGACGTTCATAGGTGGTACCACTCCACCCCGAACCCCACACAAACCAATTGAACAGTCTGCATAGGGTCTAAAGGAGGAGAGCTGAGCATTATAATTCTCAAGCCAGGCTTTCATAAGGTCAATATTGGCGTCTCCATTTTAGTTTTGCAGTCTTTCCATTGCTTTCTCGAGGAGCTAAAAGTCTAGAATTTAACATTTTGGGAGAAAACCTTTAAAAGAACAGCTCGAGTTTTCCAGTGAAAGTTTCCTTTGTTGACTATCTCAAGGTGGTACCCACTTCTGCTAAATGAAAGGGGGAAGTATCTATGCCCTTTCATTATTATAATACAGATCCCTAAAGTTTATATTTTCTTTTGCTGCTAAAATCCACAAAGGGAGGTTGAGTCAAGATGAGTAGCTAGATTGATACTAGGCCAGCAAAGAAATATTAAATCAAAGAAATTTTACTATAAAGTAAGCCTCCCGAGTAGCTGGGACTATAGGCACACCTGGCTAGGCTATTGTTAAGTGACAGCCATAATTTTATCCAAATATCAGTTTGAAATGTAAGCTCACTACCATTCCCTACTTAGGTAAGTAGGGGCCAAAGTAAAGAACAACTGTATCGGTGGGTTCAAGTCACCCGTGTCAGATGTTTCCATAAAATACTGCTACTCCTTCACATCAGTTATGAGCTAGGGACACATAAAATGAGTCCCTACTATGAGTTAGCAGCATGTGTCTCTCGACAAGCTGGAAATTGTGAATTTTTTTCTCCTCAAGTGAGGAGGGCTTCAAAAAAACCCTTCTGAACATCAATTTGATAGTCCCCTCCAGATGTTTGCTTTAACCCAGTTAACCGCTGGTTCTTGGCCTCCCCTCCTAGAGACTCTGTGCTAACACAAATCAAGACTGGGCTTGGTGGTTGTCTATGAGGGGCAAATGCTCACCATCAATCTTTCTTCTCAGTGCTAGTTTAGGAATGCACATTCCCATGTGGCCCAGATGCTTTAAACTCTAGGGACGGTGAGAGAATTTGGTTACATTAGGACATCATATTCTGACCTTGGTTGTTCCCACACTTTCTAAAAGGAGCCATGAGGTTCACTGCCTAAGGAAAGGCATCCTTTGACAAATTTCTAAACTTGACTTAAAAGTTCAAGAAACCAAAATGCCCTGGCTTTGGAATGGAGTAACCAGGGACCTCTTCTGTTAGTGTTGCCAAGGCAGCCCTGCTGTCGACAGTCCTGAGATTAGTACATTGTCCTCTTGCTGTGGATGTCTTGCCCATGGGACCAGATCTTCTCATGGATTTCTCACCACTTCCCTAGGTGACTTTCAGGTACATTTGTCTAGAGCACATTAATCAACTGGTGAACAGAGTCAGCTTGGTGCAAGAAAGATCAGTTAATGGGAGAACAACTGACAACTGACTGGACTCTTTCCAGATTTCATCTAGTTCTTTGGTCCCAAGAAGACGTTGTTGCAGAAACTACAGATCATGATGAATTAATATGAATCATTTTAGAACCATGGGAATGGAAAAATATAAAATGTTCATGTCTAATGTAAGTATGCCCATATTTACTTGTATACATAGGGAGGATGAGATTGTATTTTTATCTACAACATTCTCTAAGATGTTGAATAATTACACAATTTAACAAGCCACGATTGTTAAGTTTATCTACCTATAAAGCAGTTTCAACCTAAGAAGGGAACGAGAACCAAAAGTTCCCTGTACCCCTCGATGCTGTGTTTGACTTAGAGAAGTTGGACAGAAACTGGAATGCAAGTTTTTGTTATTTATAGAGGCTGTCAAAATACATTTGACCAGATCTTAAGCCACCAACATTGTTTATTGGTAGTTGGCAAGTGTCCACATGGAACTTTATCTCAGTAAGGAAAATTTACAACCATCAAATCCCTCACTGAAAATGCAGTTGATGAATACATTCTAGGGCCGCTTTATGACCCTGTGGAGAAGGTACGGGGGTGCTCTCCAGTCCTTAGGGAGGCTCTGCCCAGACTCAGGTGTGTCTTTCTGGAAGCAACCCCAAAGTAAGAAAGCAAAGTTACTGGTAGTAAACACAAATCCTACATCTTCTGACAATTCTGTCCAAAATGATTCTGTGTGCAAAGGGAAAATGTATCCTTTGGAATCCATCTTGTGTGGAATTTATGCTCTTCCATCATCTCTGCGCTTCTTCATAATGTACAGCATTGCTTCTTTAGCTGTAAAAACGGTTGCTATGCTAAGTTCAAAGTATTAGTGCCATTGGAACTTCATACATTGCTGTTGGGGATGTAAGTGGGACAGCTGCTTTGGAAAACAGTCTGGCAGCTATTTTTTTTTTTTTTTGAGTTGGAGTCTCACTCTGTCGTCCAGACTGGAGTGCAGCGGCCGCTCCCAGCCACCGCAGCCTCGACCTGCTGGGCTCCGGCGATCCTTCCGCCTCAGCCTTCCGAGTAGCTGGAACTACAGGTGTGCGCTACCACGCCCGGCTAATTTTTGATTTATTGTAGAGATGAGATCTCGCCTGCCCAGGCGGATCTCGAACCCGTGGGCTCGGGCAATCCACTCACCTCAGCCTCCCAAAGGCGCGGGATTACAGGCTGAGCCACCGAGCCCGGCTGGCAGCTGTTTTTAAAAATTTTTTGTTTTAAAGATGTGTGGTACAATTCAGAGTTAGGTATGCAAATATTCATTATGCAGGTACCCTTGTTGATGAGGCGTGCCCCCCCGCCCCCGGCAGTTTCCCAATGGCAGTTCTTTAAAATGCTGCAGTGTTACCATATGACCTAACAATTCCACTTTTAAGCACATACCGAGAGAAATGAAAGCTTACATCCATCTAAAAACATATACACAAATGTTCATGGCAACATTACTCATAAAAGCCCCAAAGGGGAAACAACCCATATGTCCATCAACTGATGAATGGATAAATGAAATGTGGTATATCTGTAAAATGGAACATTATTCAGCGTAATGACATCGTCATATAATCTGGTTAAATTACAAGTTGGATGATCCTTGAAAACATTACGCTAAGTGATAGAAATCAGTCACACGAGACTTCATATTGTGTGGTCAATTTATACGAAATGTTAAGAACAGGCAAATTTATAGACAGAAAGTAAATTAGCATTTGCCTGAGGCAGGAGAGTTTGGAGATGGAGGATGGAGAGTAGGTATGGGGTTTATTTTTGGGATTAGGAAATGTTCTAAAACTGATTGTGTTGACGGTTATAATACTAAAAACCACTGAACTGCACATTTTAATCAGTAAATTTTATGATAAGTGAATTATATCTCAATAAAACTTTTTAAAAAGTATAAGTGTGACTTAGTCTGTGCTATGATTTGAATGTGGTTTCTCCCTGCCAAAACTCATGTTCTATTTGGATTCCCATGTGGCAGGTGAAGCCTGGGGAGGTGTTTGGGTCATGGGAGAAGATCATTCATGAATAGATTCTTGCTGTCACAGGACTGGATTAGTTATCAGAAGAGTGGGTTGTTCCTTCTCATATTGGGTCTCTTCGCACACACTCATTTCCCCTTCTATTTTCACCACAAGTTGAAGCAGCATGAAACCCAGTAGACTACACGATCTTGGACTTCCAAGCCACTAGAATCATGAGCCAAAAAAACCTCTTTTCCTTATAAATCACCCAGCCTTAGTTATCCTGTTATAGCAACACAAAATGGACTAAGATGGTTTGTTCATGTTGTTATAACAGAATACCCCAGACTTGGTGATTTCTAATGAAAAGAAATTTATTTCTCACAGTTCTAGAGATTGGAAAGTCCAAGATAAAGGGGCCAGCCTCTGGCGGGGGTCTTCTTGCGCCTCTTCCATAGTGGAATGCAAAGAGAGTGTGAGAGAAAGACAAAAGTGGGGAGAACTGGTACTTTTAAAAGGAAACTACTTCCTCGATGAAGAACCCACTCCTGTGATAAGGGCATTAATCCATTCATAAGAGCCATGCCCTTGTGTCCTAGTTACCTCTCAATGGGCTCCACCTCGAACACTGTTGTATTGGGAATTAAGTTTCCAACACATGTTTCTGGGGGACCCATTCAAACCACAGCAAAGTCATCCCACAGCCACCCACACCTCAAGTCCCTCCCTGCCCCTTGGTGGAACTGTCACTGACCATTCTCTCCAGCTTGTGCACAGTCTCTGACAGTACACTTTGGAGGTTTCACACATGCCCCTACCATCAGCCTGGTCACTCAGTGTTTGAAGTCCACCTCCTACACGGCTGGTCAGCCCTCCCACTTCTGAGACTCTCACTGCAATTTCTCTGTTGTCTGTTTCTATTTGTGTATGAGCAAAAGTAGCCAGGTCTCATTTGTGTATTCTTTAGGTAAAAATTTCTGTAATAGTAATAGTTAAGACAAATAACTAACTATATGGTAAGTACCGTTCTTACTACTATTAAGTATAAAAAAATTCTCAACTATTATTGTTAACTATTATTAAGTTCCATTTTAGTTCATTTAATCCTCTTAACAATTGCTCTTTTTTTTTTTTTTTTTTTTTAGTAAGCGTCTCACTCTGTTGCCCAGACTAGAGTGCAGTGGCACAATCATAGCTCACTACGGCCTTGAAATCCTGAGCTCAAGTAATCCTCCCTCCTCAGCCTCCTGAGTAGCTGGATCTACAGTCACATGCCTCCACACCTGGCTAATATTTTTATTTTTAGTAGAGACGAGATCTTGGGGTATGGTGCCCAGGCTGATCTTGAATTCCTGGACTCAAGTAATCTTCCTACCTCGGCCTCCCAAAGTGCTGGGATTACAGGCATGAGCCACCATGTGTGGCCACAGTTACATTTTAGAGATGAAGATTCTGATCTTCATTTTTCAGTTGTCATTTTTCAGAGTCACATAGCCCTTATGAAGCAGAGACTGGAGTGGAATCCAAGCAGAATGGCTTCCGAGACTTAGGTGATCTGTACTATTAAACATGACACTGTATTGCTTAATTTTCTTTATTAAAGAAACCTTACAAGTCATGGTGGTAACTAAAATGGGTAGAGAGGGCTGAATGTGAGGCAACAGAAAGTGGTAGGATTGTGGAAACCTGGAAAAGACACTGACCTCTAATTGGCTGAGCTGATCATGCAGCAATGTGAGCCCAATGTTGCTGGATCTTCCTTTTTTTAAAAAAGAGAAGTGGAAATCTAAGTTTTTATGGGAAACCTCTCAGTTTTCAATGTTGGCAGCTAATTCAAGTATTTTTAAAAAACATGAAAAAAAGTGTGGACCACCACCATGCAGACCAAACAAAGCAGGCCAATGCCTAATTAATTAGTGGCCACAAACTGGGGACCAGCAGGTCAAATTCAAGATAGATAAACAAATGAATGATGAAGCAATGACAAGCTGAGGGTTTAAAAAAAGAAGTGCAACAGACCGGACATGAGGATTGACAGACCACTTCTCCTTCACTCCCTTCTCAGATTTCTTCCTTAGAAACCATCTCAGGTTTTAAGGTTTCCTAAGAAGGTACAAATGGAAATTCTGAGCTTGAGGGGCTAATGATGAAGCAGAAAGAGCCAATAGCAAAACTGCAAGCAAACTTCATACCAATCACGACAGCTATTATTTAAGAAATAAAATAACAAATGTTGGCAAGGACGTGGAGAAACTGGAATCCTTGTGCATGAGTAGGAATGTAAAATAGTGCCGCTGCTATGAAAAACAGTATAGCAGGGGCTCAAAAAATTGAAAATAGGATTACCATATGATCCAGCAATTCTTCTTTGGCATATACTCAAAGAATTGAAAGCAGGGTCTCAAAGAGATAAATTTCTCTCTTCTTTTGCTATTATTATTATGAATAATTTTGAGATGAGCACAGGAGAAACTGAGAAGCACTTGTGAAGTTTACAGTCCAGAGGCACAGGTTCACTAAAGGCTGAGACAACCATAGGACTACAGAACAGTCCTCCTAACACACACTTTAACAACATATTACTAAATGTCTATTCACAACAATTCTTTTCACCAAGCCCATGATGTCTGGCTATTGAGGCAAAATTACAAGGCATACTAAAAGGCAAAAAAACAGTTTGAAGGAACAAAGCAAGCACCAGAACTAGATATGGCAGGGAAGTTGGAGTTATCAGACAGGTAATTTAAAACAATTATAATTAATATGCTAAGTTCTCTGTGGATAGAGTAGTCAGCATGCAAGAAGACCTGGGAAATGAAAGCAGAAAGATGGAGATTCTAAAAAAAGAACTAAAATAATCCTTGCTTTTTTGAGTTGGAGTCTCATCCTGTTGCCCAGGCTGAGAGTAGTGGCAGAGTCATGGCCACCCCAGTATCGACCTGCTGGGCTCTGGCGATCCTTCCACCTCAGTCCTCCAAGAAGCCAGAACTACAAGCACGCGCTACCATGCTTGGCTAATTTTTTATTTATTGTAGAGACAAGGTCTTGCCAACTTGCCTGGGTTGGTCTTGACATGGGCTCAGACAATCCACTGGTGAATGTCTTTGATAGACTTATCAGCAGATTGAACATAGCTGAGGAAAAAAATCTCAGAACCTGAACATATATCAATAGGAACGTCTAAAACTGAAAAGAGAGAAAAAAAAGTCTGAAAAATTAAAACAGAACTGAGTATCCAAGAACTATGGAACAAATACAAAAGGTATAATATACATATAATGGAGAAAAAAGAAAGAGAGAAAGGAACAGAACAAATATTTTAAATAATGACCGAGAATTTCCCTAAATTAATCTCAGACACCAAACCACAGATCCCGGAAGCTCAGAGACCACCACACAGGTTAAAAGGAAGAGAGAGAGAGAGAGAGAGAGAGAGAGAGAAAGAAAGACAAAAGAAAAAAGAAAGAAAGACAAAAACGTACCTAGACATATCATTTTCAATTACAGAAAACCTGAAAAAAAAAAAAATCCTGAAGGAATCAAAGGAAAAAAAAACACCTTAACTACTAGGAGCAAAGATCAGAACTGATAAGAACTGCATTTGACTTCTCCTCAGAAACCACGCAAGCAAAAAGAGAGTGGAGTGAAATATTTAAAATGTCGAGAGAAAGAAAACTACCACCTCAGAATTCCGCTCCCTGTGAAATTATCCTTCAAAGTGAAGGAGAAATGAAAAACTTTCCCAAGCAAACAAAAATTGAGGGAATTTGTTGCCAGTAGACCTGCCTTGCAAGAAATGTTAAGGGAAGTTATTTAGAGAGAAGGAAAATAATATGGGTCAGAAACCTGAATCTATATAAAGAAAGAAAAAATATCGAAGAAGGAATAAGTGAAGGTAAAATGAAGACCTCTATCTTTCTTATTTATTTATTTTTTTGTGGTGGCGTCTCTGTCGCCCAGGCTGGAGTGCAGTGGCTTGCTCATGGCCACCCAGTGTCAACCTGCTGGGCTCTGGTGATCCTTCCGCCTCAGGCTTCCAAGTAGCCAGAACTACAGGTAAGCACTACCACACTTGGGTAATTAAAAAAAAAATTTATTGTAGAGACGAGGGCTCGCCAAATTGCCTGGGCTGGTCTTGAATCCGGGCTCAGGCAATCCACTCGCCTCAGCCTTCCAAAGTGCTGGGATTACAGGCTAAGACACCGAGCCCGGCCTATTCTTCTTATTTTTAACTGATCTAACTAATGGTTTGTTCAAAATAACAGCAACAATGATTTCAAGCATATATTCTTACGTATATATCTTATAGGTGCATAGATGCATACATATGTATGTATATGTATATAAAGATATGCTTATATACAAGAGAAATAAAGATAGCAATTATACTTGGGATAGAAGGGAGAAATTAGGATTATTTTGCTAATATAAGGTACTCGCTCTAACAGTGAAGTGGTACAATGCTATTTGAAAGTGTCTTAGATTTGCTGTAAATATGTGTTGCAAAGTCTAGGACAACCACTAACAAAAATAAACAAAGGGGTATAACTGATAGGCTAAGAAAAGAGAAAAAATGGAATCACATAAAATGCTCAATTAAATCACAAAAGACAGAAAAGGAGCAGAAGACATAAATAGGAACAAAGAACAAGGGTAACAAATAGAAAACAGTAACAAATATGGTAGCTATTAATCTAACTATACCAATAATCACTTTGAACATCAGTGATTTAAATGCATCAATTAAAAGACAGAAACTGCCAGGTGATGTGGCTCATGCCTGTAATCCCAGCATTTTGGGAGGCTGAGGAGAGGATTGCCTCAGCCCTGGAATTTGAGACCAACCTGGGCAACTTGGTGAGACCTCATCTCTACAATAAATCAAAAAATTAGCCGGGTATGGTGGTGCAGGCCTGTAGTTCCAACTACTTGGAAGGCTGAGGCAGAAGGATCGCCTGAACCCAGTTGGTTCGAGGCTGTGGTGGCCGTGAGTGTGCCACTGCACTCCAGCCTGGGCAGCAGTGTGAGACTCCAGCTCAAAAAAAAAGACAGAAATTGTCAGAGCGGATCACTACAGCCCCTTTCAAAGACAGTCTGGCAGGTTCTTTCAAAAGTAAACATACTCTAATCATACAATTCAATAATCATCTTCCTTGGGACTTACTCAAAGGGATTAAAAACTTATAACCACACAAAAACTTGTACATGAATGCTTAATGCAGTTTTATTCATAAATGTCAAAACTTGGAAGCCACCAAGGATGTCTTTTAGTTGGTAGATGGATAAATAAAGCACGGTATATCCAGACAATGGAAAAGAAATGAATTATCAAGGCATGAAAAGACATGGAGGAAACTGAAGTGTATATTGCTAGGTGAAATAACCCAATCTGAAAAAAAACTAAATACTGTATGATTCTAGTTCATGACATTCTGAAAAAAGGCAGAACTATGGAAATAGTAAAAACATCAGTGGTTGCCGGGGTTTGTGAGAGGCAGAGGACAGAATCCTTAGAGCAGTGAAAATGATACTGTAATGTTGGGCACATGTCACATATTTGTCCAAACCTATAGGAAATACACCACCAAGAATGAGCCCTAAACTATGAACTTTGGGTGATGATATGTCAATGTAGGCTCATCTTTTGTAACAATGCACCACTCTGGCAGGGGTTGTTGATGGGAGATGTTCAGCATGTGTGAGGGCAGGGGGCAATATGGAAATTTCTGTACCTTCCTCTCAGTTTTGCTAGGAACCTAAAACTTCTCTAAAAATACAAAGCCTTACAAAAAAATCCAGGCCCTATGATGGTATGATAGCTATAAAAATGGTTAGGATGGTAAATTTTGTGCTATGTGTGTTTTACCACAATAAAAAATAAAATCTAAAACCTGGAGGGGAAAAACCCTACAAGTAGGGTCAGGCATCGCGTCTCTTAAAGACACAGTGATAAGAGGATGGTAGAGCTGCAGGAGGCATTGACCCTGCCCTCTGGGTGGGGTGGGTGGGTAGGAAGACTCATGAGGTTGGAAGCCACCAAGCAGCTGGGACAAATGCAGAGAGGCAGCATCAGAGGTGCACCATTCCTCGTCCCATTAATCTGATCTGACAAGCAGACCCTGCAGAAACAAATGGACCTACGTTGGGGGTGCTTGTGTCTTTATGAAGGCGAAGGGATCGCACTAAGCCAGAGAAAGAGCAAGGTTGGACCACAGTTAAGCACCGAGTAAGACGGCTCAAGGACCTCACAGGCAAGGAAGCGTTGTAATATGAACAAAAACGAGAGGGGTAAGCTTGGAGACAACAGACGATACAGGTTTAAGACCACCACTTCTTCTCATGCATCAGAGGCAGTGTCTGGGAGCAAATCCACTCTTGCAGGCAGGAGTATTTTATCACTGCTAATATTTAGAATTGCTGGTGCATGGTGATACACAAAAACAGACTTGCTTTTAGTGGAGTTTATTGTTTTAACATTTTCTACAGATGATTATACCCCTCCTTATTGTTTGTAGGTAGAGCAGACCTTGTTCATCACCCACCTCGTAGTGAGTCCCCGAAGGGTGCCCATGCCTCCTTCCTAGACCTCAGTCTGTCCTAGGGAGGGAAGACAGCCTGGAGATGGTCCATCTGGAATACATCAGCCCCGTGCTGTCCAGTAATGACACAATCTACCAGGAGGTTTTCACCTCTGCCAGGTGACAGCTCACATCAGTTCAGCTGTCAGTGGAATCTGTGCCATCACTCCAGAGAAGCATAATTCCAGAGGTAGATCATGCCAGATGGAGCGCGGACAGGTTGGACATGTAAATCAAGGGCCAGCTGGCTTCCTATAGATTGGTAGTAGGTGCTATTGGCACTTTTCACCTTGACTTTCCCCGGAGAAGTGTCCTTTTCTGGAAGACTGGACACTCTCATCCCTAGCCTTCAATGCTTTACGGGTTAGTCCTTAATAAATCATGTGTAATGAATCCTGTTTGTGCGTCTAAGGAACCTGACCTAAGAAGACCCTACTGATCTATTGGGGTATTTGCAATCATTGGTTATATTCAAAGTGTTCCAGGTCATCTTGTGCCTTGTTCACCACAGCAGCCCTGGCCACAGCACCTCCAAGTCTCTTCACATGGCTGCCAGAGTAGGGTTTCCAAAATGTAAGTATGCCTGTGTCATTTCTCCACTTAAATCTTTCGGTGATGACCTCTGGGTAAAGTCTACATTTCCCTGCAAAGCCTGTGAGGTCCTCACTAGGTTTCTCTCTATTCCCCTGCCACATAGCCTTTGACCCATGTCCAGGCACACAAATGTTCTTCACCACTGGTCCCCAACCTTTTTGGCAATTTTTCCACAGACAAGGGGTGTGGGGTATGTGCAGTCAAACCTCACTGCTAACGTTAATCTGTATTTGCAGCCACTCCCCAGTGCCAGCATCACTGCCTCAACTCCACCTCAGGTCATCAGGCATTAGATTTTTACAAGGAGCACTCAACCTATTGTGCCGTTCGCAATAGGGTTTGCACTCCTATGAGAATCTAATACTGCTGTTGAGCTGACAGGAGGCAGAGCTCAGGAGGTAATGCTAGCAATAGGGAGCGGCTGTAAATACAGATGAAGCTTCACTCACTTGCTCACCCACCTCCTGCTGTGCAGCCCAGTTCTGTGGAGAGCTGGGAACTCCTGTTCTAGACAAGCCCAAACATGCTGTGCTGCTTCCCATCCTGCCTTTGCCCACGCAACTGTAACTTCTGGAGGACCTCCTCTTCTCTTCTACTTCATGCCCATCTTTTTGCTGTCTAATTTCTGGTCATCCTACAAAACTCAGCTCAGGCCAGGCACAGTGGCTCACACCTGAAATCCTAGTACTTTAGGAGGCCAGGGCAGGAGGATTGCTTGAGCCCAGGGATTCGAGAACAGCTTGGGCAAAATAGCGAGACCCTGTCTCTACAAAAAATTTAAAAATTAGCCGGGCGTGGTGATACGCACCTGTAGTCCCAGCTCTCAGAAGGCTGAGGCAGAAGGATTGCTTAAGCCCAGAAGGCCAAGGCTGCGGTGAGCTGTGATTGTGCCACTGCACTCCAGCCTGGGTGACAAAGTAGGACCTTGACTCAAAGAAAACCAAAAACTCTGCTCAGATATGTTCTCCTCTTGGAAGTCTTGTCTGATCTCCCCATCTCACCTGCTCCCCACTCACCTCAACCAAGCTGGGTAGGCATCCTTCCTTAGCAGACAATGAAATTAAGAATGGACCTGGCACATGGCAGGCATTCAGTAAGGTTTGTTGACTGAATGAATGAATGAATACTGCATAAAGAACCCACCCAAATGATAACTGCAACCACCAAGGTAGCCTAAGGTTGACTGAAAACCTTTTGCAAGGTTCTCCCCTGTCCTGTCACCACACATTTTTAACTGAATGTAGCATGGGGCAATTCAAGTCATTAAAAGTTGATAACAAGCCATTACATAAAGGGCATAAAGCCTTGGGAAGGCAGAGCCGGTTACCAGAATGTTCAGAGGAAAACAGTGGCATGCCTATCTTTTGAAGGCATTTTTAAAATCATATCATTAAACACAATAACTCAGTTAGATAAACTGTTTAACTGAAGTTTTCATTCAGATTACAAATGAGGGGCATTAGGTACAAAACAGCTTGGGAACAGCCTCCAGGGAGGTTGGTAGAGTTTTGTTTTAAGAACCCAAGACTAATGTCTGTATTATTAGACATATTATTTTCACCAACTTTATAAACCACTGTTCTCAACTCAAAAGCGTAGCTTACGATACAAACAAAAAGTAATGTATAGAGGGAAAAAGAAGGAAATAAAAAAAGAATTAAGGAAGTAAAAAGTTAGTTGTTTCCTGCCACTTTGATTTTGATTCAAATGGCTATATTTGCTCACTTAAAGGAAACACCTGTTTGGCCTCAAAATGCATACAATGAATGGACCCTGCAAGGAAGGATTCACCTTTTTACATTCTTGGGGTCCCTGAACAGACCACTTCATGGAGAGAAGGAGTGAGTGAAGACAGGAAGAGTTGGTGAGAGGGCAAGAGAAAGTACTGCAATGGAGTTCTTCTGCAGAATGCTTTGGGGAAAATGGCCCCAAAGGGCCCTTTGCTCCTCTTTCTTTCTTTTTTTTTTTTTTTTTTTTTTTTTTTGATGGAGTCTCACTCTGTCACCCAGACTGGAGTCACCTCGCTGCTGGCTCCGGGATCTTTCCGCCTCAGCCTTCCAAGTAGCGGAATTACAGGCATGTGCTACCACGCCCAGCTGATTTTTGATTTATGAAGATGAGGTTCGCTGCCAGGCGGGTCTCGAACCCGCGGGCTCAGGCAATCCACTCACCTCAGCCTCCCAAAGGCACGGGATTACAGGCTGAGCCCCGAGCCCGGCTTGCTCCTCTTTCTAACTCTCCAGGACATTACGCACTTGCACCCCCTGCTCACAGTTGCCTGCAGGCTCACTTGGCCTTGCTTCCATCCCCATAAGCCTGCTGAAGCTCGTGGTCTTTGCCCCTCATCCCGGGACTGTATCTAGAGGCATTTAGTATTTGTCAGCTACTGAATGGAGGAGCATGGGGCCAAGTATAAATGTCACCAAAAATGCGAAAGCCTGACAAATGCTTTTGTTGGCAATAGTCAGGGTCTCACTCTCTGGTCTACTCTGGAGTGCAGTGGTACGATCCTGGTCCACTGCAGCCTCAACCTCCTGGGCTCAGGTGATTCTTCCGCCTCAGCCTCCCGAGTAGCTGGGACTACAGGTGCATGACATCATGCCCAGCAAATTTTCAAATTTTTTTGTAGAGACAAGGTCTTGCTATTTTGCTTAGGCTGGTCTCAAACTCCTGGGCTCAAGCAATCCTCCCGCTTCTACCTCCCAAAGGGCTGGGATTACATGTATGAGCCACTGCATCCAGTACCTTGGCAATGATGTAGGAGAAACAGAAATTCTCACACACTGTGGATAGGTGCGTAAATGACTACAGTCACTTTGGAAAACAATGTGTCATTACATAGTAACCCTGAACCTGTGCTGTGACCTGCAACTCTGCTTCTAGGTAAAAACTCTGGAGAAACTCTAGGACACGTGCCCCAGGAGCCATGTGCTGTACAAGGATATACAACAGCAGTGTTCATCATCACAACAACAAAATAATAAAAATAATATGTAGGTCCATCAGCAGTAGAGTAGACAAAAAACTGGTAAATTCATGCAGTGGACATTATACAGCAGTGAACTACAATATACATTAATGTGGCTGAGCTGTACAAACATAACGGTGAATGAGAAAAAGCAAGTTACAAAAGAATTTACCCAGTATGACTCCACTTATGTAAAGATCAAAAGCTGGCAAAGCCAAACAATGTATGATTTAGGGGTACATATATGTGAGTTAAAACTATTAAATTCAGGGAGCTATCCAAGATTCAGAATCGTAACTGCAAAAGTACTAGTCATATTTTATGCCTTAAAGCCAATATTTGTTATTATTATTATTTTTAAACTGTTTGAATTACTATATATTCTTTTATATGTATTATTCGTTTGACAATTTTTAAAGAGCTGTTTTAAAACAAAAGCAAATCGAGATATGAGTGAGAAGCTACTTGGGAAGATGTGGGAGGTGGGAGGGGCAGGGAAGAGGGTCACGCATCAGCTGAGCCAAGGGGACTGTTCCAGATCTATATTTTGGAGTTTCAATCAAGGACAACAGGTGGTACCAAAGGACCCCTTACTCCTCTTTCTAACTCTCCTGGCCATTAGTGACTTGCATTCCCTGCTTAGGGCTGTCTGCAGGCTCACTTGGCCTTATTTCCACCCTCATAAGCCTGCTGAAGTTCATGGTCTTTGCCCACCCCTGGGCCTATATCTGGAGGCATCTAGCATTTGTCAGTTACTGGATAGATTAAAATTCTCCAGTGGCCCTCCATCATCTGCAAGATATAGTCCGCGCCCTCTGCTGCCACCATGCCTTTGTGAAGGCTTTTTCCCTGCCTACTGTGACATTCTCACATCCCCAGCCCATGGTGTCCTCTTAGGATAACCCAGGTGTCACCTCCCATACGAGTTGCGCTTAGTAACTGATGTAACTCAATGATGACATGGTTCTATCCCATTAGACTCTGAGACCTTGAGAACCAGAACCTTTGTCTAGTCATCTTTCCACCATGACTGACATCCAAACTACCAACCAATAAGCACTTTCTGGGTAGCATCTATCAGAGTGGATGCTTGTAAGGCGGGTCCCGCAGATACCTCCCTCTGCAATAAAAGCTGCTAAATCACTGGGAGGAGGTAGGGGGAGAGGAGGCCCCAGGCAGCTGGGTGGAGATATGGGAGACTCGGGACAGTATATATATTCCAACTGACATAGAAATATTTCAATATTTTAACTGACATGGCCTTTGTATAGTCGGCCCTTCATATCTGTGGGTTCCACATCCATGGACTCTATCAACTGCAGATCAAAAACACTTGGTAAAAAAAAGTATGATTGTGTCTGTACTGAACATGTGCAGACATTTTTCTTGTCATTATTTCCTAAGCAATACAGTATAATAATATTTACATAGCATTTACATTGTATTAGGTATTCAAAGTAATCTAGAGGTGATTTAAAGTATACAGGAGGATTTGCATAGGTTATATGTAAATAATATACCATTTTATAACAGGGACCTGAACATCCATACATTTTGGTATCTGTTGGGTGGGGGTCCTGGAACCAATCAATCCCCCACGAATACCAACGGACAACTATATATCAATATCTAACAGCCCAGTATTCACCTAGGGGTAGACAGCACTAAGCCACATAGTGGGCATTTACAATTTACTGAAAGAACAAGACATACCTTAAATTACAATTGGAATCATTAACCATTTTCCCAAAAAGAAGAAGGGAGGAATCTGAGACTTGTCTTCTATAGTAAATTTCTGTAGTCTTTGCCTTCCTTTAAGAACAGATTGGTTAATGGATGGACACGTGATCCAGGTTGTTCTGATACGACTCAGTGCTGGGTTTTTGCCTGAACACCTCAACCCCTTCAGCCCCTCCACTCGCCCCTGGCTCCAGGCTAGTATCTGGAGCTCTGGCAGCTGTCTCGTCCCCATCAAGGAAGCCTATTAAGAAGGAAGCACAGGGCAGCAGAACCCAAACATGGGGAGAGTCAAGCAATTGCAATTGACTTCAACCTGGAGACCCAGCTGTTCCTGAAGATCCATTCCCGCCTCCATCTTTCAGTTAAATGACCCAATACATTTCCTTTATTGCTTATGATATTTTGATTTGGGTTTGTTTCTGTTGTTGCTTTTTCTTTCACAACTACTGAACTACTGAAGATTCTAGTCTATTTCAGGTGGAGGGATGAACTTTCATTAGGAAAAACACAAGCCTCAGCTTTTATATGAGTATCTTTTAATTTTTCACATCCTATAACATTTCGGTAACTCACCTTTCACCAAGTAGAACATTTGATAGATTTATATATGAGGGAAAGTCCAGTGTGTTCATGACAGGATAGGCATGGATAGGAACAAGCAAAGTGTCATCTCCCTACAATTAATGGGGAAAAAGTCAAGTTTAACATTCTGAAGAATCCACTTTTTAAAGATGAACTTATAGATGCTTTACTTCTTTTCTTGCTTTCTATCATTAAAATATTGCCTTAAGAAACTTCAGTGTTTAAGTATAACATTAGAAATATTGAGTTTTTCTTAGCCATAAACATAAAGTATAGAAAATTTTAAGTTCTCTACTTTGAAATGATGTTCACTATTATCCAAAAGCTAAAGATAATTATGCCTCACAGATATGAAGACAGCAATCAACCTGCTTCTATTTCAGAAAATTATAAAGAAACACAACCTTTACTGGTCCACGAAACGAGAAACCAGCACAAAACCATCTGATCCAGACAGCAAAGAATAGAAAACAATTTACTGGCAACAGGGCACTGAAACCTGCTTCCTGTTCTGTATAATGATGACCTTGAGCAAGAGCCTTAACCTCTCCAGGCCTGTTGCTTCCTTTGCAAAATGGAGATAATCACACCTTGCCTTAAAGGTGTTTTAAAGAATTAAAGCAGATAATGGTCTTAAACAGATTAGAGTCTTGCCTAAATGTAAAGTATTACTGTTTATTAGCATTACTACTAAGTATCAGGAAACATGCACCGGTACTTCATTCCTGCTCCAGGAATTTTTCTTCTGTTGAGTGAAGAATATTCCTTTTGAAAGCAATATTCTGGTTTCATTTTTAGGTTTTTTTTTTTTAATTGAAACTTCAAATAATAATGGTTCACCACATTCTTAAAGAAATGTGTTTCTCATTCTAAAATACTATTTTAGATGTCTTGGTCTAAGGTTCTTTCTCTCTCCCAGTGGAAATGCATCTCTAATATGATCATGTGAATCAACGAGACAACACTATCAATTTATTAAAATTAAGTTTGCAAATTTTTATAAGTATTTCAAGAAAAGGAAAGTCAAAGTGAAATGCTTTTAACGTAAGTCATCTTATTGTGCAGACTGTAAATAAAAGCATTGCTTGAAAAGAAAAATAAATAGAAACTCATTTGTTACTAAAGCATACTCTTCCATTTTAGTTTTGAAGCATCAAGAATTTAATTTTTTTAAATGTTATTTATTTATTTATTTTTTTTGAGTTGGAGTCTCACTCTATCACCCAGGCTGGAGGGCAGTGGCACGCTCCCAACCACCACAGCTTTGACCTGCTGGGCTCAGGCGATCCTTCCACCTCAGCCTTCCAAGTAGCTGGAACTACAGGCATGCGCCACCATGCCTGGCTAACTTTTTAAAAATTTATTGTAGAGATGAGTTCTCACCAAGTTGCCCAGGCTGGTCTTGAACCTGCGGGCTCAGCCAATCCTCTCACCTCAGCCGCCCAAAGTGCTGGGATTATAGGCGTTAGCCACTGCACCCCGCTGCATCTTGAGACTTTAATTAGCTTAAGGACTTTTCAAGCTGCAAGACTGGGCCTGGACTGTGGAGCAAAGGCAGGGGTGGAGGTAACGTTTTAAGAGCTGGGTTGACAGCTCTGGCTGGAAGCCAAAGGACGAATGAGGTGACCTAGGAAAGATTCAGAAGAGCTCAGATGGCTTCCCTCTCCCTGAAGACCCATGGGGCTGCCTCTGTGGACATTCCCAGACACGAGCCAGCTGCTGGTGTTTATAATCACAACTCAGGTGGTTGTTAATTTTTTAACCTAGCACTTAATAAAGTACATTAAAGTTATTTGGAAAAGCCGGGCTCGGTGGCTCAGCCTGTAATCCCACGCCTTTGGGAGGCTGAGGTGAGTGGATTGCCTGAGCCGGCGGGTTCAAGACCCGCCTGGGCAGGTGAGACCTCATCTCTACAATAAATGAAAAAAATTAGCTGGGCGTGGTAGCGCGGGCCTGTAATTCCGGCTACTTGGAAGGCTGAGGCGGAAGGATCGCCAGAGCCCAGCGGGTCGAGGCTGCGGTTGGCCGGCCAGGAGAGGCCACTGCACTCCAGTGTGGGCGACAGAGTGAGACTCCAACTCAAAAAAAAAAAAAAGTTATTTGGAAAAGTTATTAGGGAGCCTAACTACCACTACCACTGCCACGTTTTAAATGAGGTTTTAGGCACACAGTAGTGTAAAACCTGCAGCAAACAGTGTCTCTTGACTCTGTCTGGGTCCTCAGCAGCCTAAAGTTGTCCCAAGGGAGGGCCCATGCCCCTGGGCAACAAGCCTTGCACGCCAGTCAGACTGGCTGCCCAGAGACACTCAGGCACCGGGCTGAGAAAACGCTTGCCAGTAATTCCATCTCTTTTTCTTCCTCCCTTGGGGATGTCGGTTTTGACCCACCCTCAAAAAAAAAAAAAGAAATTTTAAGACATTTACCTTACAGTGAATGCGAATGCAGTCATAATAGTATCGCCACTCATCTGGAAAAAACATAACGGTGATCAAGAGGGACAGGCCAGGGACAAGGCGGTGTTCCTGGAAGAAAGGTGGGATCTCATCAGGACAAACCCTGGACCATGCAGAGGGCAACGCTGTGGGTGACAACCCATACACACGTGTCCCACGCAAGCCCAAGACACAGAAAACCACAACCCAGCAAAGAATGCCATGGGGAGAACAGGTAACCAAACAATACTTACCTTTTTCTCATAATTGATATGAAAATATTTGGTTTGTGGGGGTAAAATATGAACGTGTGTGTCTTCGCTGGAAACATTGGCCAGATGCTGGGAGAGAAAAAAGAAGCATTTAGTGTCAATATACTGTTTTATTTATTTGCATATTTATCTCCTTGTTTATTTATGCCTCATCTTGTTCCTAAAGGGACTGGAGGAGAGATTACATTATTTTTAACTCTTTAACAGATTTGAAATACATACATCATTTAAAGAATAATAAAATAAACACAACACACACCACCCAAAGAATCATAAACACAACACACCATTCAAAGAATAATAAAATATGCCCCATGTGCCTACTGCCCGCCTTAGGAATAATCCCAGGGCCTGTAGCTCCCCAGCGTTCCCTGAGATGTATCGTCCTTTACATCCCACGCCCCACAATCCTGAATGTGACCATGTGTGCCTTTTGTTGAACTCAACTTAGTCCTGACTCAACTGAGCTAAGTCAGTCACCAACTCCTACAGGCTCCCTAATTACACGTCACTGGTTTGGCGGTCAGAGGACACTTAGGCTATCAGAAAACCAGGAAAGAGTGTGGCCAAAACAGCCTTCAATCTATCCCTGGGCAAATGAAAAGGAACTCAAGGTCGAGAGTTCTTTGTCAACAACCGGAGAAGGCCATCCCTGTGAGGAGGCAGAATCATCTGGCAGATAAATGAGCTGGGTCTCTGAAGAAAGAGGTATTTTTCTTTCCTTCTCTCTTTTTTTTTTTTTTTTGAGTTGGAGTCTCTGTCACCCAGACTGGAGTGCAGTGGCCACTCCCGGCCACCCAGCCTCAACCTGCTGGGCGCTGGCGATCCTTCCGCCTCAGCCTTCCGAGTAGCTGGAATTACAGACATGCGCTACCACGCCTGGCTGATTTTTTGATTTATTGTAGAGATGAGGTCTCGCCAAGTTGCCCAGGTGGGTCTCGAACCCACATGCTCAGGCAATCCACTCACCTTGGCCTCCCAAAGGTGCGGGATTACAGGCTGAGCCACCGAGCCCGGCTTCTTTCCTTCTCTTGAGAGGGAAACAAAGACTTTGGGTTCTGGGGATCTGGGTTTCTCCTAGGATGAGGAAGGCTAAGAGACTTTTGTTTTACAAAGTCTAGGCCAGAGCTTGGGCCTGTCACAGGGTCTTGAAAGGCCCATTGCTAAGGTCTCACGTCCTTTAAGGCCGTAAGTTTTAGACTTTAGACATATCTCCTGATGAAGTTGCACTGTGTTTGTGTGTTAAAAGTCTTATTTGTTACATGTGAAATTCTTAAATAATTAATATATATAATTATATAATATAATTAAATCATAATTTTATGGCCCTTTTTTGGTACATCTTCTCTCTTTAAAAAAAAATCTATCTATCTATCTAGGCTGGGCACTGTGGCTCACACCTGTAATCCCAGCACTTTGGGAGGCCAAGGTGAGAAGATTGCCTAAATCCAGGGGTTTGAGTCCTGTGTGGGCAACATAAGGAGACCTCGTCCCTACAATTAATAAAAAAATTAGTCAGGCGCAGTGGCGCACACCTGTAGTTTCAGCTACTTGGAAGGCTGAAGTGGAAAGATCATCTGAGCCCAACAGGTTAAAGCTGCAGTGGCCGACAGAGTGAGACTCCAACTCAAAAAAATATATATATATGAAAAGTTTTTAAAAAAAAGAAAGAAAGAAAAAAGATTCCCAGACCTCTCTTGACCTCCAAGGGTACTTTCCTGGGGGCAGTCTTGGTGAAGGTGTGGGTTCCCAGGGGCTGGCCCATAAGCGTGGTCCTTCTGAGAGAGACCCTTGAGTAGCAGGACCTGGATGGAATGAAGAGGTGCCACTTGGCCTCAGACCTGGAAGCCTTGACAAAGAGCTCCGTCCCCACGCTTGTCATGATGAGAGGGCTACAGAGGCTTCAAGCTGGAGTCAATAATAATTGGGAGCAGAAGTGGTTCCATCATCTGTCATTCAGTAAGCACAGTGGAATCAACAAGGGTGCTTGAGCTTGTTTTAATGTGTACCTCATAGGTGACTAACCTTAGGAGAAATCAGCTATCTGTACCTTATGTGTGTTTAGTGAGCACTGAAACATCCTAATCCAGTGTCCACATTCCGGAAGCAGCTACCGGACTGTCTAATTATGCCCAGCTAAATTGAAGCTGAAGAGGCTTCTATGTCAGCAGAAAGGAGTCTCAGAATGTATGGACTATCTAGAAATATTGACCAGTCATTTCCTCCCTTAAACAAGACGGATTTGAGAATCTGGTGAGCCCAGAAGCCCAGTGTCTTTTCGGATGACATTCAAGGGCTCAGGACTCCCATAGGCCCCGAGTTCTGCTCTTCTTGAAAGTATTCTGTCAGCCAGTTGCTGAACGTGCTGCCAGCAATGTCTTCCTGCCAGGAGCTTACGGTTGGGACTTCATGGAGATTACACACAAGATGATGCTGTTTGCCTGCTTGCTAGTAAGTGTTCATAGGTGCGGCAGAATTTCTTCTCAGACCTGTGTATTGCAGCACCACGCGTGGCAAGGTTGTTGGGGAGTGAAACTATGGCTCTCCCTGCCATCAGGGTCAGACTATCAGTATCTGCCTGACAGCTAGAAACAACCTCACTGACTTATGTCAGTGTACAACAAGCTGAAGAACAGGGCTCTGTCCTCAAAGCTGCTGGGCTGGCTTAGTTATTCCAGGACTCTTGGAATTCCTGGACTGTGTTGGCTGAGCCCAAGGAAGGTAGGACCGTCAGCAAGGGACTCACCTGAATTTTGATTAAGAAAAGAAACCTGACCCTTCCTCCAACCTGAGGGTGGTGGAGCAGATCCAAATATACACACAACCTTTTTGAGCATGAAGGCAGCATGCCGGAATTCATGAGCTGAGGACAGGCACAGTGGCTCATGCCTGTCATCCAGTACTTTGGGAGGCTGAGGTGGAAAGATTCAAGTCCAGGAATTCGAGACCAGACTGAGCAACAAAGTGAGACCTCATTTCTACAAAATATTTTAAAAATTAGCCAGGTGTGACGGCGTGTGCCTCTAGTCCCAGCTACTCAGGAGGTTGAGGCAGAAGGATCACCTGAACCCAGGAGATCAAGGCTGCGGTGAGCCATGATTGTGTCACCACACTCCAGCCTGGGCAACAGTGAGACCCCGACAAACAAACAAAAAGAATTCATGAGATATGTATTGCCAAGCGAGTAAAAATTGCCAAGTAAGTAAAACTGAATTATTCTTAAGGAATAAAAAACATAGATCCCATTCCTAACAGTAAAAGGTACATTATTTGACTAAAGTTTCCCTTATTCATCTTTAAAAGTTCCTGGATCTAGAAGTATTTATATGGATCAATAGAGAAATAAGAAATGACAAACTCAGACAAAAATTTAGGTGTCTAGGTAATAGGAGTGCAGGAAGAGAAAGAAAATGTTCAGCTTCTACTTGAGATCTGAAGTGAAATGGAGACTAGTTAAGATCGTTCCATGTGGCAGATGGTGGAGAAGACCGTCAGCAGGCTGCAGTGATGGTGGAGGGAGGTTTCGTCAAGGAGGTTTCAACCAAATGTTGCCCAAGACAATTCAGGGGACCTGGTGCCAATGAGCTTTTTGATGAACTTAAAAGAACAACAAAATGGGACAAATTAAAGCAAAAATTGAACAACTTGCTCTCTACATTTGGAAAACAAATTCAACATCCAAAGACCAACTTCCAAAATATATTGGGAAGACGAGATTCTGTTAATTTTGTAGTCCTTGATTTTTACTTGTAAATACTCATTGCTTCCTACAATGATCCATGTTCTTTGTCTTATCAAGGATTATGTTGTCTGAGCCCAGGAGGACTGAAGAGGCCATTTAGTACAACACAATCTCCTCATTTTATGGGCACAGGGACTTGGTACTGCCTACAGGTCATGGGGTGAGTGGCAGACTTGAGCCTAGTACCTGGTCCCTAGCTCCAGTCTAGAGCCCTTTCCAATACTCTTACTGTCTCCTAGTTTAGTGTATCTCAGTGCCCAAACTACATTTCCTATCTTTCTTTGTATACTTTATCAGCAGATCAGCTTTATTTTTAGATTGTTAAGAATAATATCAGGTCGGGTGTGGTGGCTCAGCCTGTAATCCCAGCACTTTGGGAGGCGGAGGCGAGAGGATCGCCTGAGGCCAGGGGTTCGAGACTAGGCTGGGCAACTTGGGGAGACCTTGACTCTACAATAAATCACAAAAACTAGCCGGGCATGGCTGTGTGTTTCTGTAGTTCCAGCTACTTGGAAGGCTGAGGTGGAAGGGTCACCTAAGCCCAGCAGGCCAAGGCTGCAGTGGCCATGAGCATGCCACTGCACTCCAACCTGGGCAACAAGAGTGAGACTTCAACTCAAAAGAAAAAAAATATATACATCCTTTCAGGGATAAAATGGCATTCCTGCCTTTCCATTTATATCTAAAACTGGGAAAAATAATCGCTCAAAGAATAAAAACTTGACACATTAAGTACTTAGAAAGTGTATGTTAAATTAATATTAAAAGTTTTTGAAAACATAACAAACAAAACATGAATGACCCAGTGTTGCCTAAAGTCCTACCCTGTGGGGTCAGTAGATACCCCAATCATTCCAGGATCTCTATTGCCCTAGGAGCTGACCTTCTTCCACCCTGGGGGCCCCCTTTTCTGGTGCACCCTCCACAGGGTGCCATATTGATTTGAACATGAAACTCAGTCCCTTCTGCAGTTTTTCAGAGTAGCTCCCATTCAAACAAACAAAAAACAATACCCAAAACAAAAGCCACCAACCACACATCAAGTAGTCATGAGTGCAAGGCACAGGAAACAGTCAGAAGGGCGTCTCCCGAGATGGTGCTAAACCCTATATGGAACCAAAGACAACAAAGGCCCTAAGCGCCTGCTTTTCCCGCGCGCACGAAACTTAAACCTATACACAAATATTATCTCCCTATAGGAATACGACCTCATAGCTCCCTCCAGTAAAGACCCTAAGACGGCACTGGCCGGCACCGCCAGGCTCCGGTACAGCACTGGCCGCCCCTCCCAAACCAATAAATACAGACCTCTCTCGCCGTCTCTCTCTCACTGCCCCTTCCCTACCAGGCGGTTACAGACTCTCTCTCTGCAGCCGTTGCTCTAATAAATCTCTTGGCCTCAAAGGGTGTTGAGTCTCGCTGGCGCCATCGTCCTTCATTGGTGCCATGCCTTGGTCAGGAGCTCTCTCGCCCTAAGGAGAGGCCCCGTCCCGGCGCCGGTGGCACTCGCCTCTTAAGGCCTTCACCCACTTTCTTGAATGCCAGCACCGCATCCATCACCACCTTGGATAGGTAAGTGCCCCTACCTGAAAAAAAACCTAAAAACCTCGCCCAGGATACCGGGAAGGGACTGACCGTTGATCGTCCGGCGGCTCTTTCGGCCCCAGGTGAGGGGGGGTCCACACCCTGCTTAGGCTTCCAAAGCCACCCCCTACTGATTTTTCCTTCTCCCGCCTAGGACTCTAAAACCACCTCTTTAACTCCTATAAGCATTCAAAAAAGTGGGCAGAGATTTCCCTCCCTCCTGTCCTGCTTCGACCCATTGAACTCTTGGCCTTAACGGGTGTTAGGTCCCACTGTGAACCGGGCCTTTCTCGCCCTTGTGCAGGTTTCTCTCCCCCATGGGTGGGATCCCAATTCGGTGCCTGTGGCCAATCCTGCTCTCTCACACTCTCCTCACCCTTCTGAACGCCCCAGCCACATTCACACTAGCACTCGTTGAATAGGCAAGTCCCCCTCCCCTAACAAGGGAGGAAGAACTTTCTGGGGAACTCCGGAGGGAAAGGACTTTAAAAAAAACCCCCCTCTGGCCCCCGGGCAAGGGAAAACACACCCGCCTCGGCTCTCACGACCACCGCAGACCCTAAAGGCTTCCTCTTCTCCTTTATCTCTCTCAAACTTTAAAAACCCCCGCGGCTGCCAGTTTGCAGTGGGTCCCAGGGGCCCCACGGCTGCTAACCCACAGTGGTTTTAGTAAAATTCTCTCTATCTCTTTCTCCTCCCTCCCTAAGGAATCCCACGACTGTTGGGCCATGCCTGTTGGCCCATAGCGGATTCTAAGGGGTCCCATGTCAAAAACTCTGTTCGACCAGCAGTAAAGATACTCCCCACCTGCCACCCAGTCAAGTGCTCTCTGTCTGATTCGGGAAATCCTAGCGCTAGGTGCCTTGACCCCTTGGTTCTCCAGGAGAACCCTGGCTGTGCCAAACCTCTGTGATGACAGAATTTGCCACAGCCACACTTCTTGGACAGCTGACTCTTCGGGGGATGCCCCATTGGGTCTGCCTGTTCCCCATGGGGGCTCATCCTCTCTGCCGGCCAATTTTCCTCTCAAATGCCTTTTAAACAATCTCTCTACCCTCTCTCTCTCTCTCCTGATATTAAGCCCAAGCATCTAATTCACCTCTGCACACAGGACTGGCCTACATATCCCTTAGACAATCAAAATCAGTGCCCCCCCCCAGGGATCCCTCAATCCTGATATCATCAGGGATTTATATAACTTTTGTGAGTGTTCAAAAAGGTGGGTGGAGATTCCCTATTTCCAATCCTTTTCTCTCCTCCGTGAACATCCTCGGCTGTGTCTCACCTGTAACCCCTCTAACCTCCACCCTCAATTCATGCTAGCATCTACTGCTTCCCCTGTAACTTCTCTTTCTCCATTGTTCCAAGCACATGTAAGCCTCCTCCTCTAGATTCCCCTCCCCCTACTGCAGACCCTGCAAATTGCATCTCTGCTCCCTCCTCCTCCCTCTCAGATTTTGAGCCTGCTGATGAACCTCCACCGTACAGGCAACCCAAGGCTCCTCTGGCCCCGCCCTCCTCTTCAACCCCTCCCACTTCTGCTCCAGAAGTTCCACCTATGTACCCTCCTCTTTCAATCACTCCCCAGTGTAGCCCTCTGGTAACCCGATCCAAGGCCACATCAGCGGTCCTAGCACCCCTCCGCGAAGTAGCAGGTGAAGAGGGTATTGTCCAGGTGCACGTCCCCTTCTTCTTCTCAGACCTCTCACAAATAGAAAAACGTCTTGGATCATATACAACTAATCCTGCGACCTACATTAAGGAGTTTCAATACCTCATCCAGTCCTATAGCCTCACTTTTCATGATATATACCTAATCCTTTCCAACACCCTGCTTCCAGAGGAATGTAGGAGAGTCTGGGAACAGGCTAGAACATATGCAGACGAAATTCACCAAACCACCCCAGCTCACCCCCTTGGTGCAGCGGCTGTCCCAGACCAGGATCTGGTCTGGGACTATAACTCTCCTGCCAGCATCAAGTCCAGGGATCGCTTATCTACTTGCCTCCTTTCTGGGCTGCGTAGGGCTGCACAAAAAGCAGTTAACTTTGAAAAACTTCAGGAAGTTATTCAGCACAAAGATGAGAATCCCTCTAACTTTCTCAGTTGACTCACTAGGGCACTTCAACAGTATACCCACATAGATCCGGACTCCCCTGATGGCCGGCAACTCCTAATGACATATTTTTTCTCCCAAAGCTATCCAGACATTAGGGCAAAACTAAAAAAACTTGACAGAGGCCCCCTCACTCCCCAACATGATGTCCTAGCAACTGCCTTTAAAGTGTTCCACAACCGGGACGAAAAGGCAAGAAGACATAAGTATCAGATGCTGGCCCAGGCCCTTCAGGGAGCTAAGGGTTCACCCAAGGTGGTGGCAATGCCCGAACCCAGCGACAACCACCAGGACCCTGCTTCAAGTGTGGGCAACCAGGACATTGGGCACGAGGATGTCCCAACCCCAGAGTGCCCCAAAAGCCATGTCCCAAGTGCGGTCAGGCAGGACATTAGGCAACGGACTGCCCCGGTCCCCAAATAGGGACTGGGTCAACCCCCAGTCCTGCTTTAGACCTGTTGGGTATGGCAGCGACCTTGGAATGACGGGGCCCGGGGTCTCCCTGCCCGACAAAGATCTCAAATTGTCGGGAGCCCAGGGTCACTATAACGGTTGACGGGCACCCCATCCATTTTCTCCTGGACACCGGAGCCACCCTTTCCATCATACGAGAATTTTGGGGCCCAACTTCCCTGTCTAAGTCCCCTATAGTCGGGGTAGGGGGCCAGTCCATCACTCCACGCATAACTCCTGTAGTTACGTGCATTTTTGCAAACGTCCCCTTCACTCATTCCTTTTTGGTATTGCCTCAATGTCCCGTACCTCTTATGGGCAGGGACATTCTAGCCAAATTCTAGGCATCCATCACCTTTAACCCAAGTGCAGCCCTTAACAACCCATCCCCCACAAACCCGTTCTTGGCACTTCTCACTACTGAAGAGTCCCCAACGGACCCACTCCCTCCTTTACCCTCTTCTGTAGTAAATCCCCAAGTATGGGACGTAAACTCCCCCTCCCTAGCACACTGCCCCCCAGTTCACATTCAGCTCAAAAACCCCTCTGCCTTCCCCAACCAACCGCAATACTCTCTTCCTACCTCCAGCCTCCTGGGACTTCAACCTGTCCTCAACTCTTTATTACAGAAGGGGTATCTGCGCCCTACCAACTCCCCGTTTAACACTCCCATTTTAGCGGTACGAAAACCAGATGGCACTTACTGCTTAGTACAAGATCTAAGACTCATTAATGTGGCTGTCATCCCCACTCACCCACTAGTCCCCAATCCTTATACCATTCTATCCTCAATTCCCCCGACTGCCACTCACTTTTCAGTCCTCGACCTTAAAGACGCGTTCTTCACCGTCCCTCTGGCAGTGGATTCACAAAACATCTTCGTGTTCATGTGGACCGACCCAACATCTCGCCATTCACAACAACTCACCTGGACAGTCCTGCCACAAGGATTTTGAGACAGCCCCCACCTGTTCGGTCAAACCTTAGCAGCAGATCTTAAGTCTCTTTCACTTACCAAATCCACCCTTATTCAGTATGTGGATGATCTCCTGTGTAGCCCTTCCTTAGCTGATTCTCAAATGGACACTGCACTCACTCTTAACTTTCTAGCAGAAAAGGGATATCGGGTATCCCCTCAAAAAGTCCAACTGTCTGCCACACAAGTCACATATCTGGGGGTAGCCATCTCACACCGACAAAAGGCCATAACAACGGACCGAAAAGCCCTAATCCAATCCCTAAATATATCCAAGACTAAAGAGGAAATCCAATCATTTTTGGGGCTGGCTGGATACTTTCGGGCGTGGATTCCCAACTTTGCCCTACTTGCAAAGCCACTCTATACTCTCATGAAGGGAGATGCCAATGAGCCACTCCTAACACCCTCCTCCGTCAAACAACCTTTTATTGCCCTTCAACAAGCCCTCATAAGGGCCCCCGCTCTCCATCTGCTGGACATACGCCGACCTTTCATCTTGTATGTGCACGAAAACAAAGGGGTGGCCCTGGGAGTCCTAGGGCAGCTTTATGGACAGGCGTTTGCCCCGGTGGCCAGTCTCTCAAAGCAGTTAGGCCACACCGTCCAGGGCTGGGCCCCATGTCTGCGAGCGCTGTCCGCCACCCACATGCTGGTGTGCGAATCCAAAAAACTCACCTTCGGGCCCTTATCACAGTAACTTCCCCCCACCATCTACAGCACCTTCTAAACTACAAAGGCCTTCAAACGCTACCCCCCGGTCGAGTCCTATTGCTCCTTGTCCTCCATATCCTTTCAAACTTGCGTGCCCCTAAACCCAGCCACGCTGCTCCCTCCCTCCACAGCCCCACCAACCCACGACTGTGTAGAAGCTGTGGAGGCTCTCCTCCCTTGTCTGGTTCACATCCAGGAGGGCCCTTTGCCCTCCCCCTCCTATACCTGGTTCACTGACGGCAGCTCCTTCCTACACAACGGGTCCTGGGTTGCGGGATACGCCATCACCTCTATTACACACGTCATTGAGGCAAAGCCTTTCCCGCCAGGCACCACTAATCAACAGGCAGAACTTATAGCTGCCACTCGAGCATTCCAGCTAGCGGCTGGACACTCCCTCTCACTCTACACTGACTCCAAATATGTTTTCCTCATTCTCCTCTCCCACTCGGCCATATGGAAGGAAAGGGGGTTACTGACTACCAAAGGCTCAGCAGTAATTAACGCTAAACTAATCTCCAACCTTCTCACCGCCTCTCTGCTTCCCACCAACATTGGCATTTCTCACTGCAAGGCCCACCAGTCCGACTCCTCACTCATAACTCAGGGAAACTCCAGGGCGGATAACGCAGCCCGACAAGCAGCCTTGGGGTCCATCCCCAGTGTGGCCTGACAAGCAGCCTTGGGGTCCATCCCCACTCTGGCGGCTGTTACCCGCCCTGGTCCAAGTCATACGCCTCCCACTAATTCACCACCGCCAAACCCCCCCTCTATCTCCGACCTCATCCCATATCTACACTCAGTCTTCCATACCAATCCCTCCGCTCTAATGTCTTTCCTAAAAAACTTCTTCACCCTCAACCCCCACCATATAAAGCTTATAAAAACCATTACCTCTCAATGTTCTATCTGCCAGCAAACTAATCCCCATACCCCCTTAAAACCGGGAACATTTCCCACGCATCAGGCCCGGGGCCAGCTTCCAGGTACGGACTGGCAGGTTGACTTTACTGTCATGCCCTCAGTTCGCAACATCAAATACCTCCTCGTCTTGGTCGACACCTTTTCAGGATGGGTAGAGGCATACCCCACCACAAACCAACGAGCAGCAACTGTAGGGTCCATCCTTGCCAATCACATAATTCCTAGGTTTGGTGTCCCTTTATCTCTCCAGTCTGATAACGGACCCGAGTTTACCTCACGAGTGGTACAGTCCCTAACAACCGACCTCCACATTAACTGGCATTTCCATATCCGGTACCACCCACAATCGTCCGGAAAGGTTGAGCGAGCCAATCGCACCCTCAAGGACACTCTCACCAAATTATCCCTCGAACTCCATCGAGACTGGGTCTCCCTCCTCCCACTGGCCCTCTTCCGCATGCGAGTTCTCCCAAAAAAGCCGCCCCAACTCTCGCCTTTTGAAGTGATGTATGGCCGTCCAGCGCTGCCCCCAGGAATCCCCACTGCAACCCCTCTGACACCCAATCACATACTTTACCCCCTCTTGTCCTTCATTCGTTCCCACATTTGGGAATATGAAAACCTCCTTTTACCTGTCTCGTCCAATGGTCAAATCCCACCTCTCTTATTCCTGGACAATGGGTCTATTTTTCTGACCCGGAAACTAAAACTCACCTTAACCCAAAATGTTCTGAACCTCGTCAAGTAGTTTTATCCACTTCCACGGCAACAAAACTTATCACAGTCCAACGTCAGGTTACCCCATGGATTCACATTTCCCATCTTAAACCTGCCACCCCTCTTTCCTCACAATCCACCCATAATAATACTTGTCCACCCACCCACAGTACACCTGCTCCCAGGTTCCAGACCAACCACTTAAACTTCGCCTGTCTGGACTCACCACTCATCCCAACCCAACATCCTGGAAACAACACAGAAAACTTGTGACCCTTGCCCCCTCTCCTTTCTTGGCCTGATCGCCATTCTACTTACTATATTACTCACCTGCTCAGCACCCACAAGCTGGCCGCCTGCAGCAAAAATTCTGTTAGCTACTACCTATCTCTTAATTGTCACAAGCTTTGTTCTCATCAGATGCCTCCCTTAAAGACCAAAATAACCCCCGGTTTTACCTCCAGTTACGGTTTAACCATATTCATATTAGTAAGCCTAGCCAATAACTTTACAATATCGTGGGGCATGGCTGATTGGACTTGCAACTGATGCGTCTCTGCAGGAAAACCCAGACTCTACCAGCTGATCCCCAGTATGTGCTATTATCAAAAATTTTTGTGCCAACTAGGAACACAAAAATACTGGGCCGCAACAATGTTAAGAGACTTCCAAGCGGGCTGCCCAGGCAATAGGGGCACAGTCCACTGCTGGGAGCAAGAACCCCCACCAAAACCCCAAAACAAAATACCCCCTTGCCCCGCTGAATGTTTATCCATCCATTCTTTTGTCCAGGCATCTTGCTACGAGCAAACCTCAGTCTGCCTCAGACCAACCAAACAGCAGGCCTGGACGGGACGAAGCCTGGGACAACATTCTGGGTATTCTTGTCCCGGGAAACAGGGAGAAAAAATCTGCTGGAACCTCAGACCTCCTGTGGGGAGATCAGATGGGGGAGGGGCGCAAGATTATGCCGAACAGCAAAACACTAAGCGGGTCATGGAAGAGCTCATTCAACATTTCAATGGGCCGGTCTTGGTGCGCCCCAACCTCCCAAAACCGTGCGCCCCAACCTCCCAAAACCCCGGGGCCCTTATCAGACAGATCTGGAACTTCTTCCTGTCCTTAGCCAAACCCATACCCTGCTTAACCTTACTAACCCCGACCTAGCGAAGGACTGCTGGCTATGCCTCAAGTCCGGCCAATCCTGGGTCTCCCCTGTCCTGGTCACTGGAAATTGGACTCTCCCTATACCTCTAGCCCAATGTACACCTTCACTACCACGTTTTAACATCCCTCTCCCACATGACTTGCCCGCGGCCCAGTGTATAACACGAAACGGCACTCTGGGGGTCGGATGGGCCCCCCCCGCCTCTGCACACAATCACTTGTGGTCCAATCAAATAACACCCTCTGCCTCCCATTTAACGGGACTGCCATCTACCTGGTCTTACCCCCCAACTGGTCGGGGTCCTGCATTCTTGTCATCCTCCTCCCCGCCATTGTAATAGCACCCGGCAACCAAAGCCTGCCTGGCCCTTGAGTGGGCTCCTCAACATCCCGAGTAAGACGGGCAGTTGAGCTCACACCTCTGCTGGTGGGGCTGGGCATCACCGTGGCCATGGGAAGGGGGGCAGCAGGGCTGGGGTCCTCACTTCACTTCTACAGGCAGCTCTCCTCCCAACTGATCGAGGACATACAACAGGTGGCAGACACGGTCCTAGACTTACAAACACAACTAGACTCCCTGGCTGACATGGTCCTCCAAAATCGATGGGGACTTGACCTACTAACAGCAAAAGAGGGAGGAATATGCCTGTTTCTTAGGGAGAAATGTTGCTTCTATGCCAATAAATCAGGAATAGTCAAGGACAGAATTAAACAACTACAAGAAAATCTCCAAAAACAAAGAGAAGACCTGATCGGAGGCCCATTCTCAGGGTGGTGGTAATCCCAGCTCCTAATGTGGCTTCTTCCTGTTCTAACTCCACTAATTGTTATATTTATCCTCTTGTCAGCGGCTTCATGTGTTTTTAGGTTTCTCCAACAGCACCTGGCAGAGCTCTCTCGAATAATGGTCAACCAATTACTATTACAGTCATACTTGCCCCTTCCATCCAAACCACCTCCGACCCCATACCAGCCTTAATTACTTAACAACTATCAACCCGTTACAATAAAGTCCAGGGTTATAGCAGCTCATAACAACCCAGTTTTTATCTAATTTTTCCTTTTAGATATGTTCTCTTCTAGGTTCTGTATGTACCTCCACAGTCTACTCCAAGACAGCTGGTTACTCCACCCTCGTGCCTGCTGGAGGAGTGGCCGGAACAAGTCGCCATTCTACATCTACAAGGGACCTTTATAGAACTCTCGCCTTCAGAAATCTTCACCTTCCGCGCTTATCTCTGGGCCCTGTTCTGGCTGGTTCTGTGCCCTTCCCCCACCTCACCCCACAACGCCCAAATCCAACAGGAAGCAGCCAGAAAGAAGAACGACGCCCCTCTCCCAAATAAACAGAAAAGGTGGGAATGAAAGTCACAGGGAACAGTCAGAAGGGCGTCTCCCGAGATGGTGCTAAACACTATATGGAACCAAAGACAACAAAGGCCCTTAGCTCCTGCTTTTCCTGCGCGCGCGAAACTTAAACCTATACACAAATATTATCTCCCTATAGGAATACGACCTCATAGCTCCCTCCAGTAAAGACCCTAAGACGGCACTGGCCGGCACCGCCAGGCTCCGGTACAGCACTGGCCGCCCCTCCCAAACCAATAAATACAGACCTCTCTCGCCGTCTCTCTCTCACTGCCCCTTCCCTACCAGGCGGTTACAGACTCTCTCTCTGTAGCCGTTGCTCTAATAAATCTCTTGGCCTCAAAGGGTGTTGAGTCTCGCTGGCGCCATCGTCCTTCAATGAGTTTAACAACCATTACTCAGGATTTATGGGGATTTCCCAAATAGTGTTCACAGTTCTTCACTTCCACTCCCAGGTCAGCTTCGAGCTCCCTTTTGCATTTTCTTGGGAGATTCTATTCTTATCCCCATAGAGGGAAGAGCAGATCCACCCTCCAGAGGAGTCTTGACTTGGAGTGGGTGAGGGCTAACCTTCAAGCACCACACTTCAGCCTCCAAGTTCAGTGGCACAGCTTCTCAGAAGGTTGATACTTTATGCAGGGAATCTGGGGACAAAATCCAATCAGCCCTCTAGGTTCTTTAGTGTTTCCTCTTGGCTGGGCTTGATGGCTCAACCTCTGATCTCAGCACTTTGGGAGGCTGAGGCGAGTGGATTGCCTGAGCCCACGGGTTCAAGACCAGCCTGGGCAACTTGGCGAGACCTCGTCTCTACAATAAATCAAAAATTAGCCGGGTGTGGTGGCATGTGTCTGTAGTTCTGACTACTTGGAAGGTTGAGGCTGAAGGATCTCCGGAGCCCAGCAGGTCGAGGCTGTGGTGGCTGTAAGTGTGCCACTGCCCTCCAGCCTGGGTGACAGAGTGAGACTCCAACTCAAATGATAATAATAATAATAATAATAATAAAAGATAAAGTGTTTCCTCTTAAAATGCAACCTGGCCATGCACTTTACTCTAAAATTTACTCTATGCTGACTTCTCCAAAATGTGACAGTAAAATGATGCTCCAGAAAGAAGTACTAGGTTTATTCTGTGGTTTCAACTCCCCCATTCTGAGGCAATGCCATTGGGATTCATAGCCCTAATTTTGAGAAGCAAGGTCCTAGGGGATGTATAAGGTTATGATAAGGAATTGAAAACTAATATTGTTTTAGAGAACTGGAAGAACAGTTCACTTATTTAAGATAAGACTTCACAGGCTAACAATTTAGTTTTGGGCTGGCAACAACACTAGCTAGCTCAAGGGAAAATTGATAAATTATTTACTTAACAAATAAAATTTCCCAGACCAAATCATTTTCCAAGGGGAAAAAAAAATGAATTTAAGGGATCTTGGTTTTTTGAAAACTGGGGATCATTATTTTAAACTTTAAAGTAAACCGAAACACTGATTTCAACATGAATGCAAGTGAAATATTTCACATCCTTTCATTGGATCTGGATCAATCTCAAATGTTAATGAACAATTTATTGTGGTTTTAAGCACACATTCAATCATTTCATTCTTGGGACATTTGCATAGTTTCCTGTGGCAAAACCAAGAAAAAAGCAGCTGTTGGATTTCCCCCCTTGTTTGGCAAGAATCTCAAGGTAATTAATTGCCTTAGGCTTCCGCTTAACTTTGCTGGTGGAAACAGGAGGCTAGCTCTCCCAAGATCTCCCAGAATGTTATTAGTGTGAAATCACTTTGTACCTTTATCTATTTCTGTTTGTTTTAGTATCTGATAGAAACGATATGGTTATTTAGACTCCAGGCTGTATTTACTTGGGATTAGCGAGTCTCTGGCAAGTCAATCTCTTCTAATAAAGTGAGTTCAAGACCATTCGCTCACTGGTATTTATTGAGTGTCTTCTGCATGTTAGGCACTGTGCTAGGTACTGGGGAAGTGTCAGTACAAAAGACAGATATGACCTCTGCTCTCCAGCAGAATGAAGTCAAGTTGAGGCTTCATATCTTTTTCAGTGATTAAATCACGCAGTGCTTTCCATGCCTTCTCAATAGCAGTGATACCACCTACAAGGGAGATGAAAACTGATTACTGGAAGGGCAAAGTAATCTTAGACATCACAATGGCTTGTGATTTGCCTGATAAAACTTTATTCCTTAGTATTTTGTTTCTCTCATTAATGTCTCCATACTAAACAATAATAATAGAAAAGGTTGATAACTACGTCCATCCTCTAAAAATTCCACTAAATTGATCTCCCTCAAAAGCATCACTCCCCTGTTCAATATCACTTCATTCATTTCCTGCAGCTTTCTGAATTGCGTACCTGCTCCTTACATTGATAGTTTGCCCAGCTCACGTGTCCAACCTTCTCCATGGTCTCCTCCTTACAAAGTTCTACAACCCAGGTAAACCAGATTGCACACTGGCCACCTAATACGCCACATGCTTGCTCAACCTGACTTCTCTCTGTCTTCCTCTATGCCCTGGATGCCTTCTCCCCACTTTTCACTTTACTTTTGAGCTATCCTAAGTGGCTTCTCCTCCACAAGCCTTTTTTATACCTTCCTAAATGGGTGAGATGGCGTCTTTTCTCCACAGAGTATTTTCTTCTTACTTCTTCAAGCCACTTTGCTAGCCTGTTATCATGTTTGAGTTGTTTGGTGGTTTTTAATACTTTCTGCTACCTGGAAAACACCTTGATTTTGTTCACATTAGCATTTCCCATAATGCCTTGACACTTTGGTACATAGTGGATGCTCTCACAAACTGTGTGCGGAATTAAACAGAAGAAATTTTTAATCCTATTAACAATATGATTACATACACCAGACAGTACAACTTCATTGGAGATAATAAAATAATATACAAAAGAATTATCAATTCGAGAATTAAACGGTGAAATATACAGTTAATATGATTAAAATTATGAAGACAAAAAATTTTAAATTTAGTGACTTTATTAGAATAATGCACATTACACTAAGCAAAAAAAAAAAAGTTTACAAAAGCTACATTATGATCCAAAAGAGTCATGTTGTTGATAATTTTTTGGTATAATTTTTTTAATTGCCAGTTAATTATTAACTCTAGTAATTGCCATCCTGAAAGGATTTCACTATTTCTTGAAACTGGAAGAATCTTGGAAAGCTAATTATGACTTTGTGATTCTGAGGAAACTTTACTTTGAAGAAGGTAAGCCCTCCTCTCCTGCACTCATACAGGTGATTAATAACCTAACGCTTGTGACAAAAACATCTGTTGTAAAAAAACACGGTGACTCATGCTAGACATGGTGACTCATGCCTGTAATCCCAGCCTAGTGGGAGAATTGCTTGAATCCAAGAGTTCACAACCAGCCTAGGCAACATAGCAAGACCTCGTCTCTACAAAAAATGAAAAACTTAGGCAGATGTGGTAGCACATGCCTACAGTCTCAGCTACTCAGGAGGCTGAGGCAAGAGGATCACCTGAGTCCAAGAGGTTGAGGCTGCAGTGAGCCGTGATCATGTCCCTGCACCCCAGTCTAGGCAACAGATTGAGACCTCCCCAAAAAAGAATTATGACTCAATTGTTAAGATTACTGTACTCCCCAAATTGATCTACAGAGTCAATGCCATTCTTATCAAAATCCCAGCTGTTTTTTGCAGAAATTGACAGGCTGATCTTAAAATTCATGTGGAATTGCAAGGGACCGAGAATAGCCAAAACAATCTTGGAAAAAGACCAACGTTGGAGAAATCACACTTCCTGATTTCAAAACTTAGCAAAGCTATAGTAATTAAGTGTTGAACTGCCATAAGTATGGCCATAGAATTAAGAGTCCAGAAATAAATCCTTACATTTACAGTCAATTGATTTTCAACAAGAGTGTCAAGACTATTCAGTGGGGCAACAATAGTCTTTTCAACAAATAACAGTGGGGCATGCAAAAGGTTAAAGTTGAACCCCTACCTCACACAATATTTAAAAATCAACTCAGAATGAACTATAGACCTAAATATAAGAGCTAAAACTATTAGAAGAAAAGATAGGAATAAACCCTTATGACTTTGGATCTGCCACTGTGAGACCAAAAGCACAAGCACTAAGAGAAAAAAAAATAAATTGGACTTCATCAAAATTAAAAATTTTGCTCTGCAAAGGACACTAAAAAGAGCTAAAAGACAACCCATTGGATGGGGAAAAATACCTGTAAGTCAAATATTTGATAAGGGACTTGTATCCAGAATACATAAGAAACCCTTACAACTCAGTAACAAAAAGACAAGTTGCTTAATTAGAAACAGGTAGGGGATTTGAATAGACATTACCCTAAAGAAGGTATACAAGTGGCCAGTAAGCTTATGAAAGGATACTCAACATTGCAAGTCATTAGGGAAATACAAAAAAACCATAATGAGTGGAATAGTGGCTTCAAAAAGATATGTACACATTCTAAACCCTGGATCCTGTGAATGTGACCTTACTGGAAAAAGGTCTTTGCAGATGTTATTAAGTTGAGGATCTTGAGATGAGACCATCCTGGATTACCCAGATGCAGCCTAAATTCAACGACAGGCGTCCTTTTAAGAGAAGAAGAAGACAAGACACAAGGAGACAGAGGACAAGTCCATGTGAAGCAAGAGGCAGCGATTAGAGTCATACAGCCACTAGCCAAGGCACATTTGGACCCATCAGAAACTAGAAGAATCTATCCGAAAATACTTGGATGGAGGGCTGACACCTTGATTTTGCACTCTGGCCTCTAGAACTGTGAGAGAATAAATTTCTGTTTTTTTTTTTTTTTTTGAGTTGGAGTCTCACTCTGTCGCCCAGACTGGAGTGCAGTGGCCGCTCCCGGCCACCGCAGCCTCGACCTGCTGGGCTCTGGCGATCCTTCCGCCTCAGTCTTCTGAGTAGCTGGAATTACAGGCATGTGCTACCACGCCCGGCTGATTTTTTGATTTATTGTAGAGATGAGGTCTCGCTGCCCAGGCGGGTCTCGAACCCGCGGGCTCAGGCAATCCACTCACCTCAGCCTCCCAAAGGCGCGGGATTACAGGCTGAGCCACCGAGCCCGGCTTCTGTTTTTTTAATACCCTAAATCTCTGGTAATTTGTTATGGCAGGCACAGAAAACTAACATACCACACAGCCCAACAAGTCTACTCCTAGGTATACAGCCAAGAGAATTGAAAATACGTTTACACAAAAACAGGTGCCCAAATGTTTAGAACAGCATTATTCATAACAGTCCCAAAATGGGAGCAACAAAATGTTCGTCAACTGATTAATGAATAAACAAAATGTGATCTACTAATACAATGGAATATTAAGTAGCCACAAAAAAGGATGTAGTACTCATCATCTACAACTTGCATGAGCCTGGAAAGCATGAAGCTAAGTGAAAGGAATCTGTCACAAAAGGCCACATGCTGTATGACTCCACTTAAGCGAAATGTCCAGAAAAGGCAAATCTATTGAGCCAGAAAATAGACGAGTGAATGCCTGGGGTAGGGGTGGGGTGAGAGCAGGGGTGTCAAGGAGTGAAGGAGTAGGGGATGAGGAGTGACTGACAAGGGGGTGGGGTTTCCTTTAGGAGTGACAAAACTGTTGAAACTTACATGGGGCAATGGTTGTGCAAATCTGAGAATATACTAAAGGTGATTGGATTGTATGTATATATAGATGGATGAATTTATGGCATGTGAATTACATCTCAATAAAGCTATAAAAATCATAAAGAGTTGTAGAAGACTCATAAGGAGCAAGTAATAACATTCTATTTTAGCTGTCAGTATATATTTGGCTTATAAACAATGAGTAATTATGAATCATAATTATTTTAGATCTATCCTGCCATAATCCAGACAGCAAACCTCATAACCAGGAAAAGTAGGCCTCAAGATGAATCATTAACTTTGGCCTTTAATACTGTATTCTAAGAAATGTGACCTTGGAGTTTGATGGGTGACATTCTTAATCACAGTTCTAAACCCTAAGAGGAAATACTTGGCACCTAACAGGTTCCTCTCCTGATCTGTTCTCTTTACCCACTTCATTGTGTAAGAACTCAAGAAAAACTGTGTTCTCTCGGTTCTTTGGGGTCTGCCTGATATAAATTTCCTTCCCAATAGTTTTACCATTTGTCAGTTTCCTCTAGTGTTTCTCCTCACTCTGAACAATCTAACGTGATAATTGAAACTCTCTTAAAATGCTCCACTTGGGCTGGGCACAGTGGCTCACGCCTATAATCCCAGCACTTTGAGAAGCCAAGGTGAGATGATTGCCTGAGCCCATGGGTTGAGACCAGCCCGGGCAACTTAGCGAGATCTCATCTCTACAATAAATCAAAAAATTAGCGGGGCATGGTGGTGTATGCCTGTAGCTCCAGCTACTTGGGAGGCTGAGGTGGAAGGATTGCCTGAGCCCAACAGGTGGAGGTTGTGGTGGCTATAAGCACGCCACTGCACACCAGCCTGGGCGACAGAGTGAGACTCCAACTCAAACAAAACAAAAAAATGCTCCACTTTAAGACATAGCTTCTAAGAATGCAGTTCATCTAAAACCAGAGAGTTTTGTGATGTCTAGGAACAGGGCCAGAAGGGGAACATCACACATAAAAGCATGGTCTCAGAGAGCTCACATGGAGAAAGTCCACCCCTGTCCCACTCCAATATATGCTGAGAGGCCAGTTTGGTTCAGATATAGAGTCCAGTAGGAGTAGTTCTGAAACGTTCTTCCCAATGTGACCTTACGGGGTTGTGGTAAGGTCACTGAGGTTGTTCTGTCCATTTACAGGTAAGTTAGTAGAGGTGGGACCCTGTAATCACAAAGAGCCCACCCCAGTCAACATCCAGTCAAAGAAGGACTGGACCTCAGTGTAGTTCTGTGGTAAACAGCAGTGACTATAGGCTTTCACCACTTTGCAGTCCAGTCCCTCATCTGTCTCTTCTGGAATCTGTTCTGTGGAGCCGGCCCCTGCCTCCCCAGCTCTAGACACATTTTCACGGGCCAGAATGACAGAGCAGGCATGGGCATCTGACCCAAACAGGGAAAATGAAACCCTGGTTGAAATCTTCCAGGAAAGAGACACCCCTCTCCCTGGTGCTGTCGGCAGGGAGAGTGGTCTGGAGGGAGACAGCCAAGAGCGAGCCAAATTGTCTTTGTCATTCAGCAGCTGTGTCCTTGAACAAATTATTTAACCTTTTGGAATTCTGATGTCCCCATCTCTACAATGAGAGTAAAAATACAACCACCACAAAGCCAGTATGAGGACTAAATTAAATCATGTGAAGCACAGAACACAGAATCTGGCCTCGAAGAGCTGCTGAGCAAGGACAACTATTTGTAAAGGGTGCTGGGGAGACTTTGGCAGGGGAAAGTAACTTGCCCAAGGATACTGATGCTCAACGTAGTTCTCATTGCAGAACTACCTTCCTGGCCCAATTTACATCTGCACTTTGGCTGATTATGCTGTTCTTTACATGAATGAGTAATACAAATGCAGAACATTCTTGTCATTTCATCATGGTGATTAATCGTCCCACTTAAAAAGTACCTACCAGAATCTGTTGGTGTTGTTTTTCTACTTGATAGCCTCCAAAATGTAATATGCCAGGTCTTGCCTCTATGACCTTATTATTCAGAAGTTTTGCATAAATCTCTGTGAAAACAATGTAGATAAGTACATCATGAGACATCAAAGAAAATATAAAATTAAAGAAGAGCCTATTTACACGAACTGTCTTTAGTGCATTTTAAGCATATGGAAATTGCAGGCAGTGGATACAGCTGTCAACAAGATTAATTATCTGCTCCAAATAAACTGAATTCCTTCTCCCTCTCTATTTTTAAACACCACTTGGGAGATGCTACCATCACAATACAAGTTCATATACATTGTCTATTACCTAGTAAAGGAATTTGTTCTTCATGTATTTTGGACACAGCTTTGTAATAAAACAATAGAAATCGTAAAAATCATATAGTCTGTCTTCGTTATAACACGGAGATTACTTATTATGTAATGAATACCCAGCTCAAAGTAGCCAAACACCAAGTGTTTAATTTTATTACTGTGTACTTAACTTGTATTATTTGATTGCCTCTGGATAGAACTACAGTGTGATACAGAGCATCACAGTATTATAAAGCTCTGAATAATTATCACTGTGGTCAGCAAAGTTTCAAACTGCTTTTGTTGTAATGTGAATTTTTTTTCTTTTTTTCTTTTTAGTTTTGAGAACAAGATTAAAACAGCTGAACTCACAAAAGTGCGCAGGTCCATACAACTTTTCCTGGTTCTTTATTTAGGCAGGAGCAGAGGTATGTGGAGAAGGCACTGAGAATCCGTATAGGTAAGTGTTTTGTGCCAGGCATTGCTAGGCATACATTTGTTTATAATCCTCACCCCAACCCTGCCAGGTAGCTACAATTTCTACTTTGCTGATAAGGAAGCTGAGACTCAACAAGGCTAAACAACTTATTCACAGCTAATGTCAAAAATCCAGGCCCCATCTGTCTTACTCCAATCACTAAACAGCCTCCTCAAAATGAATGTACAATCCATCTTCTTACAAATAACTTTTTGACTCTGACTACATTCAAATCCTTTGAGCGACAGACCCCTCACCCTAACCCACTGTCCATCATGATTCTAGGATACATCTGACGTGGGTATGAAAATATGGTGGTTTTCTCCTCTCCCCAGTAAGCTGTCACTATCATCCACTTGTGCCAAACTGAAAGACTGGAATGGGGTAGGATGGTGTGGCAGGGGAAGCAGTGATCTCTGTAGGTTATTATTTGGTCATTTTTAAGTGCTGAAATTACCATTATTCAATGATTTCTTAATGCTGAAAGATTTTTTTAGGGCCACAAAGTAGATGTAAAGCTGGCATTTTCCTGCTAATTCCCGGTAACAGTCAAGTAAGCCAATTTGCACTTGACTTGTTCTTCAGCGACAAAAGTGCCACACCCAAATACAGTATTACATTTCTAACATTTGAGATGGGCTTTGAAGGATGAGTGGAGGGCAACCAAGCACGATGGTCGAGAGCTGGACACGGGATTCCAGCAATTTCACACAGTTCTCTGCTTATTACGGCTGCCACCTTGGAGAAGTCATATGACCTCTCTGAGTCATATGACACAAGCTCTTACATACAAGTTTGGAAAATGGAGTCGCAGCTTCTCCAAAAAGAGAATGGAAATAGACCATATCTCATGGTGTTGTGCGGATTAAAGTGAGAATAATGTAGATAAAATGATTATCCTTTTCCATCATAGCTATAGGATTTTCCCAGCTTTCCAGGCTAAGGGGTATGTATAGGAAAAGGCAAAAAGATGTGAAATGTACTTGGTCTGAAGGACTGGGAGCAACCTGGTGTGGGTGTAGCTAGGGGAGAGTGAGGTACAGCACAGGGACGGTGTGGGTGGGTGGGTTCAGTGAAGGAGCCCCAAAGTCAAGTAAAGGAATTGTGAGTTTACTCTGTATGCAAGAGAAACTCTTGAGACTATTTGAGCAGGCTAGGGACAAGAGCCGGGTAGGCTTCTAGAAAGGAAACTGACAGGAGGAGAGTGTGACCAGGGCGGAGACCACGGTAAGAGCCCTAGTGACCACCTGAGGGTTAAAAAACAAGGCAGCGGGGACAGACAGGAGAGACTCTAGAGGAAGTGAAAGCAATGGAACTTGTTGGCCAATTTACACCACAAAAATCCATGAGTTAAGCAGATGGACCTGAACAGTACCATCGTTCCTCGTAATAAAAAACTCCTATAAGCCTATAAAATGAGAGAGACATCAACACCAGAAATGCCATTATGCTTTCCGTACTTTAAATCCCTGGGAAGATGTGGGCTATGGAGCAAATCAAATCTGTCTTCTAACAACTTACTTGATTCTAGGAGATGATTAGGTACTTCTTTTCTTTTCTTGGGCTCTTCCTTGAGGCTCTTCAAAAGGAGGGGCGGTACATTACTAAAGGGTTCTTCGGCATTCTTTAGTTCTCTGCTGGTGGTTTTCACCACTGCCATTTTATCATGAAAAATGGAGTCTCCCTTTTAGAGCCAAAGGTCATTTCCTGGGGAGAAAACAGTAGCCGTCTAATCATTCATGAGAAATCACACACTTTTTTTTTTCTTATTCCTTGACAAATGGACCTTGTCTCTGTGTGGTTGACTGTGGTTCAGGCCCTCCCTGTCTCTACTGGCTACTCCATTCCCACACACTGCTGTCCCATTAATCTTCTTACATAACACATCAAAACCCGATATCGTGTCATTGCTCCAAACCCTTTCATGATCCTTAATTCTCCTAAAGATCTTTGCCTGAAATATACTCCTGAGAAGCTTCTTGAGCTCATTGTAAGGTCACATGAAGTAGAAAACACATGCTCTCACATACAAGTTTGGAAAATGTTGAAGTAAACAGTTAAACAGTACCTTTCTTTCTAAGATTTCTCCAAATCAGGTTCTTAAAGTACGTGACCATGGGACCCTTTAACATCTGGAGACATTGTTTATGGGGTACCATCATTTACAAGTCACCTTCCTGGAACCCTCTACTAAAAGGAGGCAATGAAGAGGTGGTGAAGCCTACAGTCAGACAGATGCATAGACCTGGAGACATTCCTAAGAGCTTTATGTGTCTCAATTCATGCTGAATCCTGTGTCCAACTTGCCTTTCCTTAACACACTCATTCTAAGTTCCACTTTCTTCATGGAGTCCACACTGATCTCAACACCCTTTAGCATTCTTTAGCAATCACTGCTTCTACTACTCATTTGGCATTAATAATTTATCACCCTGTAATAAAAATTTACAAACCTCGGGCCACCCCTTAGGGTTCCCACTCACTGTGGGAGCTTTTCTGTCCTTTCAATTAATCCCGCTTTCTCAAAAAAAAAAAAAAAAATTCAAATCTCACATTTTCTTTATCTTTCCCAACTAAATCTCTTAACTTGAGGCTCTTGTGCAGGCCAGGGGGCTACTCAGGGAAGCCCCCTGAAATTGAATGTAAAATCATGCGTGGATCTTTATGTGTTTTTGTTTTTTTTCCGGAAAAGGCCCATCGCTTTCCACTCCCAAGAGCCTACAGCATCAAGCAACACACAGTGACTATAGCGAAGGAGGTGCTGAATCATCACTTGCTGAAAGAACTTTCTCCTTTTCCCTGCCCGGCTTCCCCTCTCACCGGCATCCCTGAAGGCCATCCACTCAGCACAACCTCCTCTCGTTCCCTTTCCCGCCAGCACTACACATCCTCCCCAAACTCTCCGGGTCCCCCAGATTCCCCGCCGGACAAGAGCTAAACATTTTCACGTGGCCCCCACGCTAGCTCACCCACCCCTCGGGGAGCCTGTCTCCCTTGTCACCCCCCCATCCTTAGTCCCCGCGCCCCATCCTCTACTGGGCGGGCCCTCTCTCCCTGTGACCTTTCACTTCAGCCCCTGCTAAGAGATGGGGTCTTCTCAGACGCCCCCTGGCGCCCCCCGCACCGCCCTCGTCCTCATCGGACCCTTGGGGCCCGACCTCTCCTCCGACCCGGGCCCAGGCCGACTTGCGGCTGGACACTCGCCCGGGCTCAGGCTGCCTCGGCAGCTCGGCGGCGGCTCCTGGGCCGCCCCCGGGTCACCTTCCGGGCCCCCCGGCCCCCCCGGGCCACCCTCGGCCGCCGGTCGGAAGCCGCTCACATCGGGGAGCGTTCCCTGGCTGTGTTCCGCCGCGCCGGCTCCCGCTCCGGGCGTCGCCATGACGACGCCGACGCGCTCCCAGGCCGGAGACTGGACGAGACCAAACGCCCCCCGGACGAGGGGGCGCCCGGGCGGCCGCGGTTCGAGGGTCGGCGGCCGCGGGTGGCTTCCGGGGGCTCGAAGCCGTCTGCAGAGCCTGGGGAAGCATGGAAAGCGCCACTCATGATAGTGAGGCCGATGGATTCCCGAGGGGAAACGAGACGGTCGGGAAAAACCACAAACTGGACCCCTGTAAGAGCAGGTCGCCGGAGAGCGGAGCCCGACCGGGGCGGGGCCTCCCAAAAGCAGTGGGTGGAGCTTCACCTGGCAGACCTTCAATCATGGACTCCTGTTTTTTTGTAGTTTCACATCTTCGTTTCTGTTTTATTTATTTGTTTGTTTGTTTGTTTATTGCATTGGAGTCTCACTCTGTCGCCCAGGCTGGAGTGCAGTGGCAGCTCACAGCCACCCCATCTTCGACCTGCTGAGCTCAGGCGATCCTTCCGGCTCAGCCCTCCAAGTAGTTGGAACTATAGGCGCGCTCTACCACGCCCGGCTTTTTTTTTTTTTTTTTTTATCGTACAGACGAGGTCTCTCCAAGTTGCCCGGGCTGGTCTCAAACACCAGAGCTCAGGCAGTCCTCTAGCCCCGGCCTCCCAAAATGCTGGAATTACAGGCATGAGATACTGAGCCTGGTCTTTTCACGTATTCTACATGGTAAATTTCAGACATATATAAAGGCGGGCAGAATGGCAAAATGAACCTTCAACGCCCAGCTGCAACAATGGTAAATTCACGGCCAATCATGTTCTATCTGCACTTTTCTCTGACTCCCTGTATTATTTTGAAGAAAGTCCCAGACATCATCCATAAATATATAAAAATGTATCTCCAACAGAAAAGGATTCTTAAAACACACACACACACACACTAATACCCTAAACATTACAATAATTTCTTACCAGCTGCAAATATCCAGTGTTCAGTTGTTCATATGACTTTTTAGAGTTTGCCAGTTTGAACCAGAATTCAAATAAAATCCACACATTGGATTTTAGGAGTCTTTTCATCAATAGATTCCCCTTCTAGCTCTTGTTGCAATTTACTCATTGAAGAAACTGTTTCTGTCCTTGATACCGATATTTGGGAGTTATAAACATGTAACCAGTCCTGCTCCCTTGACCTTCTGCCCTTTCCGCCTCACCCTGCTCATCCATGAACAGTATTCTTTGCACAGCCAGTTCAAGCTTCTCTCTTCTCAGGATCTGTCTTTATCTTACTCTCTCCTTGTATGACTCGACACTTGCTTGATGTTATTTATGGCCTAATAATGATAAGAGATTACAGTAGGAGTCCAGTGAGGATACCTGCCTTACTTACATCATTGCTTGTGCTGGATGTGTGTAGCCTCCCAACCTTCTAACTGGGAATTTTCATTTCCCCCCGTCTTCCCATTCTCCAGTCCTTCCCTACCCACGCCATCATCACTTGTTCAAAATCTCCCCATCTTTCAAAGTTAGCACTAGAGAAGGTCTACCCCAAACTCTCCTTATAACCCTCCAGCCCAGGAGGACCCTTTCCCTTCTCTGGGCTTCCGTAACACTTTGTTCCACCAACTTTATTTCTTTATATACTGCCCCAACATTGTTTGGGTCCATGCCTTAAACCGCAGAATTCTTAGAGGGAAGGAACTGTATTTTATCTTTGAATCTCTGATAGCCCTTGACACAGTTCTTTGTCCATATTGATTACCCAGTAACTGTTGACCAAAGGGTGAAACAATTCTTTTGCTTATAGTTTGTTTTAGTTCTTTCTGTTTTGTTGCTCTGACAAGATTGTAGATTTCAGAACAGGTGCTATGTTTCCCTCAGTACCAGACCTCTCCACTCAGCACAAATTCTGAGACATTAGTTTCCATATGCTTTTTAATGGATATTGGGTAACACTTTTTAATTTGTATTTACTTTTTTCTTAGGAAAATCGCCACATTCTGCATTTATATAGATAACACAGAGGTCTCTAAATAAGAGATTAACCAAATTGCATATTATAGTGTATATTATAGTGTAGTAGGCACTGCTGGTTTCCTACTTTCACTTTCTTTCAAACAGAACCCCAGCTTTACTTTTTTCTCCTCCGTACTAGCAGTAGATCCTGATTAATCTTGGTCAATTATGGAATTCCCAATCCCTTTGTCTGCCTGTCGATGATTGATTTAGAATTGAGTATGTATGTCAATTCTGGTCAAAGAGACATTAGAGAAAAGATTCTGGGGGGCCTCTAGAAAAGACTTGCTTTTCCTAAGAAAGACACTCACAGACACAATAACTTTCTCCTTCTGGACTTGATAGTGTCTGGATTTGATAGTGCATCTGCTATCAGAGGTCATTAATGGCCCAAGTGCTAAGGTGGTGGTGAGAACAGGAGAATGGGAGACAAGAAGAAGACCCTGGGTCTGGGTGACATCATTTCACCTCTGGTTGTTTGGTACCTGCCTTTCACTATCTTTTTCTTGCAGCTGAAAACATCTGACATATAATGATTTCTAAACACTCACTACTCAAAGTGTGAATGATGGCAGAGAAACTTGTTAGGAATGCAGAGCTTCAGTCTATACCAAACTTACTGAATCAGAATCTACATTTTTAATAAGATACCCCAGGAGATTCATAGGCACATTAAAGTTTGAGAGTCATTAAATTAATGGAGTTCTACTACTATAGCTATTTTAGATAATCAATTTTTAATCTACTTATTTACGTGTTCCACATTTATTTCACTTAGAGTTTACAATGAGCAGAACACAAAGCTATCCCAGCATCTGTCACATGAATGCAATGGGTGTGATAAAGGTGTGATAGCTGCATGGACACTATAAGCTATAAGCTTCGGTAACACAAGGGTAGCTATTAACTTTCTTGCTTAAAACTCCCTGGTGACTTCACATTGTATCGAAAATAAAATTTAAAATGCTTAACATTCTCTTAGGACTCTGCAGGACCTGGCTCCTGGTCCGCTCTCTGCCTCCTCCTCACCCACTTCACTGCTCCCACACATGACTTTTGGTATGCTGGGTTACAGCCGGCTGCAAGTCCCTTGATACTGCTCCCATGGAGGTTACTGTCCCCTCCCCTTGAATCTGGGTGGGACTATGCTTTAACTGTCCAGTTGAGTCCCATCTGAATTTCTGACACCAACATTTGTGAGATATAGTGGTGTCATTTCAAGTCTTTAAGCTTGGGGATCGTAAATTACGCACAGCAATACAGACCCAGAAACCTGACTAACTCCTACTCCGTCAAGGGATCCCTTCCTCAGAGGGACTTTTCCTGGCTTTCTTTCTAAATCAGGTCCCATCCCATTATGCTTTCTCCCAGCTCTGCGGGCTTTCCCTTTGTAGCTATCTTAGTTCATTCAGGCTGCTGTAACAAAGTACCTTAGACTAGGTTGCCTACAGACAATAGAGATTTGGTCTCACAGTTCTGGACGCTGGAAGTCCAAGATCAAGGCACCTACATTTGTCTTTTGTTAGCATTCTTGTCTTTTTTTCTTTTTTTTTTTCAGTCGGGGTCTCACTGTTGCCCAGGCTGGAGTGCAGTGGCATGATCATGGCTCACAGCAGCCTTGACCTCCTGCGCTCAGGCGCTCCTTCCTCCTCAGCATCCTGAGTAGCTGGGACTACAGGTGCACACCACCACACCCTGCTAATTTTTTTAAAAATGTTTTTGTAGAGATGAGGCTTTGTTATGTTGCCCAGGTTGGTCTTGAATCCCTGGGCTCAAGCAATGCACCCACCTCAGCTTCCCAAAGTGCTGGGATTGCGGGTGTGAGCCACCGTGCCCAGCCACATTCTTGTCTTTATTCCAAATGCCTTGTCAGGTAGAAATGTGGGGAGTCTCTGGAAGGTTGGGGTGCACTTGACCTTTCTTTGCTTCATCCAGTGAAGGGAAGGCCGTGGGAACACTAGCAACAGTGTCTTTCAGATATGGTTTTATTTGCTCTCTTTTATTTGGTCTATTTTAACTATAATAATTCATATAAATATTCAAAAGGATGCTGACAAATGGAGGGGGAGAATAAGAAAAGTAAAGAAAAAACTGCTTTCTGAGAAAGCCAGCCTGCATTTCCAGAGTGTAAACAGTGAGCCTGGACCATAAAAACCTCATTAAAATGTCAGTGTTATACCTTTGTACTTCAGGGCTGAATACAAAATCATGCTTGTCCCATTATTTATGGCTCATCAATAATACATTAGCTCAGTTCCCAGTAAAGCTGACATTCAGGAGAGGACAGGTCTTTTTGTTTGGTTTATGCAACACAGAAGGGGCAGAGTAAGTTCATTGCGCTTGTGTGGCTTTTGGTAAAGACCTTAGACCCAAACATGCAGGGATACCTGGTTTCTCCCTCCCTCCCCAATATTCTCCTTGATCTCGTCCCCCAGCCCCAAGCCAACCCCTTTAGCTCAAAGATCACTTCCCCAGGAAAGCCTTCATTAAGTGTAAGCCGGGGGTCTTTCAGTTACAAGTGGTAGAAATTGATTCAAATAAATATGTTAGGTCAGACCCGCCAAGGGGTATGTGCGATCTGGTGCCACGCAAAAGATGCAAAGAATTGCACAGAAGTTAGATTGGAAAATATAGCTTATTTAGAAAGTAAATTAGAGTGCACGAGAGAGGAAATTCACCTTCCCAAGGTAAGGGAGGCATCCAAAGCTAAGAAACATAGAGGCCATACCTCAAAGAGCCCAGTAGCCTGACTATAGCTTAGCAAAACAATGGCTATGGCTTCCATAACTCAATGAGCACATAGCCTGGCCAGAGTTTAATAAAAGCAATGGCAAATGGCTGCTTAAAGTTGAATGCTTTTAAACCTTCCCTTTGATAGGGGCAGGCTGATAAGGTGACTAGGTAGTGGTCTGTTTCACATCATCAAGAAGAGGACAGGAAAGGAAGCTGATTTGGTTAACTTGTTTACAAAACAAGCTGGGGAGGGACTGTAAAACATTTATCAATAGCTACCTCCTTGGCTACTGGGTAAATTAAAGTGAATTGCTAGAAAAACACGACAAAGCTAAGCAATGTTAAAATGACTGCTCATTGGGCATATTGACTCCATCTTATGTCCTTTCAATATATATATATTAAGGGCATGGGGTGGTCTTCAGTTACAGCTGCATCTGGGAGCCAGATGGTTGTGTCAGGATTTTGTCTCTATCTCTTGGTTCTCCCCAGTCCAAGTTGGTCTCACTGTCAGCCAGGATCCCTCCGGGCTGTAGAAAAGACTGCTATCTTGCTTTGAGCTTGATCACAATGCCGACACGCAGGTTTTGCTGGTGCTACTCTTATTGGTCCAGATTGAGTCATATACTCATCCCTGAACCAATCACTGCCGTCAGTTGGTTGGGAGTGGGGCTCTCCTTGCCCAGGCCTGGTCATGTGTTCACTCCTAGGTCTGCCCCTAATGAAAGCCCCATCCTAGCTACATGGTCTGAGGGTGGGGAAAAGGAGTTCTCGTACCAGAAGAGAGGAAAATGAAAGATGGAGCGGCAAAACCAACAGAAGTCTATGAGCTCGAACCCTCCAACATTGTTGATATTCAATGTATTTGACCCACAAAAAGTGATGGATATGACTCAAACTAGTGCTATAGTCCTCCAGGCATAGTCTGGTCCCTTACTATCTGGTGTTACAGAATTTAATCACAATTTGCAATATCATCCACCATAATTTTGCAGTTGCTTATTGAAGGAAATCAAAATATTTCGCCTTAAAATGTACTTTTTGGACATATCTTGTGATAGCTGTCCAGAGAGGCTACGAAGAGAAGTCGTCCTGCAAAGCCATCTTTTGTGGGAGGGATTTGCATCTGTAGAGAAAATCTGCATTGATGCAGCCAGGTTTTCTCTGAGGTCCTCCCTTTTCTGGGTCTAGAAAAGTTTGAGAGCCCAACACCTTTAAAGGTCTGAAAGAAACATTTGCCATCTATTCTCTCCGAGGGCTGCCACTTGTGAGGTTTCATCTCCATAACAAGGTCGCCTTTGCTAGCCGGTCCGCCTTCTCCCCCTCCTATAACCTGTTTTGCTACAACCCAAGCCCCTATTTTTTCTGTAACCTCAAAACTGTACATCAGTTTCTGAACTCCCCACCCCCCGATCCCATGAGGATTGGGAGTAATTCTTCTGTGCTTTGCCCCTGTGGGTACATTAGTAAATTTGTGTGCCACCGCTCCAGTTAATCAGCCTTTTGTGATTTTTCAGTGAAACTTCAGAGGGCAAAGGGGGAGTTTTCCATTAGCCCCTACTGTGGCGGTGTTGTGAGCAGCATATCATAGTTCCACTCTTCTGGAAGCCATAGTTAAGGGGGCCTGGGACTTGATAAGCTGGCAGGAGGTTAAGAATTTTTTGCCAGGCAGGCTTCTGGCCTCATTTCCTGTGGAATCTGGTCAAGTGCACAGTAAAAATCACTATCTCATTTTCTTCTACAAAATATTAGCTAATGTGAGAAAATGACCTGTGTGACTAGTCCTGGGTGTGTTGATTCTCGGGTATTTTTTTGGTATGAATATTCATATTGTTAATTCCTTTCTTCCTAGAAATAGTCTTTGTCTTTTGGTGTTGTTCTGACATAAAGAGGGTACTGAAATTGCCTATATAAAATTAACATAAGACCACAGGGTAAAAACTGTAGAAGATAGCTGGGTGTGGTAGTGAGCACCTATAGTTCCTACTACTTGGGAGGCTGAGGCGGAAGGATCGCCGGAGCCCAGCAGGTCAACGCTGGGGTGGCTGTGAGCATGCCACTGCACTCCAGCCTGGGCGACGGAGTGAGACTCCAACTCAAAAAGAAAAAACAACAAAAAACTGTAGAAGAGACCTGAGCCCTGTAAAGGTGCAGCTATAGTTAGAAATGAACACATCAATCAGCTGGGCGTGGCAGCGCATGCCTGTAATTCCGCCTACTTGGAAGGCTGAGGCGGAAGGATCGCTGGGGCCCAGCAGGTCGAGCCTGCCCTGGCCGGGAGTGGCCACTGCACTCCAGTCTGGGCGACAGAGTGAGACTCCAACTCAAAAAAAAAAAAAGAAATGAACACATCTGTTGTTTCTGAGTTTGCTTTCAATTCAGTGAAGTGCAATTGATTGTCTTCATGTCTTGACTCTTGGGGAGGAGGGGAACTGTCTGGAAAGCTGATGAACATATTTACCCTTGAACAATGAGCCTAAGACTGCACAGATCTCCTTGATGGCATCCTGAAGTTTGATCAGCTAGCTGATGAGCACGATCTTCAGGGACCCCCACCTCCCACACATCCCTGTAATGGTTTACTGCCCAGGGCTCATGGCCGATGGTTGTGGGAATTTCTCTATGGATAGCCTCTCTATTAGAAAACCTAAGATTGGTGTTTGAGATGTTTTTCAGACTTTGCACTCTGATGGTCCTGAGGCCCCAACTAGACTCAGAACACATTTCAAGAGGCTGGCTCCACCCCTTCCACAAACTGGCTCTATGACATGAAGACAGTGTTGGTACCCCCATGATATCATCTCCAACCAATCCACTGTCCCTAGCCTCCTGCTCACCAGATTCTCTTTAAAAGATTCTAGCCTCACCAGGCTCGGTGGCTCAGCCTATAATCCCAGCATTTTGGGAGGCTGAAGCGAGTGGATTGCCTGAGCCTGCGGGTTCAAGACCCACCGGGCAACTTGGCGAGACCTCATCTCTACAATAAATCAAAAAATTAGCCAGGTGTGGTAGCGCGTGCCTGTGATTCCAGTTACTTGGAAGGCTGAGGCGGAAGCATCGCCAGATCCCAGCAGGTCGAGGCTGCAGTGGCTGGGAGCATGCCACTGTACTCCAGTCTGGATGACAGAGTGAGACTCCAACTCAAAAAAAAAAAAAAAAAAAGATTCTAGTCTCTGGATTCTCGTAGAGGCTGATTTGAGAAATATCTCCTGTCCTCCTTGCTTAGTTGCTTTGTGATATTAAACTCTTTTTCTATTGTAACAACTGCGTTAATCTTGGTTTTTATAGGAGTGGGCATAAGAACTGTCAGACTGCAACAGTTCCATAGGGTAGAACACAGGCCTAAAGCCCCTTTATGCCTGTTGTTCTAGCCCTTCCTGCAGACTGGCCAGTTGGTGGTTCTGATCAGACTGGCATATACATTTTGCTGTTGATCCCCAAAATAAAAATAGACAAGGTTTTTCTCATGTCTTGTTTTATGTCTAGAGCTTGAGGTACTGTATAAATAAACATCATCCTTAATCTTCTGTGGCAACAAGAGTCTGTTGCTATCTTAGCCTATTTTTAGCCTATTTGGGGGTCCTGGGGACTACACCCTTTCCTGGAACAACTCTTTTTTTTTTTATAGTCAGAGATTCCCTCTGTTGCCCAGGCTGGAGTGCAGTGGCACTCTCACAGTCACTGCAGCCTCGACCTGCTAGATTCAGGTAACCCTTCTGCCTTAGCCTTCCAAGTAGCTGGAACTACAGGCATGTACCATCACTCTGTCAGCTAATTTTTTTGACTTATTGTAGAGTTGAGGTCTCACCAAGTTGCCCAGGCTGGTCTCAAACCCATGGGTTCAGGCAATCTTCTCATCTTGGCCTCCCAAAGTGCTGGGATGCCTCCAGCTTTGTTCTTTTTGCTTAGAATTGTTTTGGCTATTCTGACTCTTTTTTGGGGGTTCCGTATGAATTTTAGAATTGTTTTTGCTCATTCTGTGACAAACGATGCTAATATAATAGTTTGATAGGGATTGCATTGAATCTGTAGATTACTTTGGGTAATATGGTCATTTTAATGTTGATGTTTCCAATCCATGAGCATGAGATGTTTCTTCACTTGTTTGTGTCCTCTGAAATTTCTTTCCTCAGAGTTCTCCTTGTAGCGATCTTTCACCTCCTTGGCCAAATATACTCCTAGGCATTTTAGTTTTGTGGCTGCTAGTGTAAATGAACTTGAGTTCTTGATTTGATTCTCAGTTTGGTCTGTATTGTTGTACAGCAATGATACTGATTTGTGTGTGTTGATTTTGTATCCTGAGACTTTACCAAATTCATTTATCAATTCCAGGAGTCTTTTGGAAGAATTATTAGGGTTCTCTAGGTATAAGATCATGTTGCTGGCATACAGAGATAGTTTGATTTCTGCTTTTTCTAATTTGGATACCATTTATTTCTTTTTCTTGCCTAATTGCTTTGGCTGCTAGGACTTCTAATATTATGTTGAATTGTAGTGGTGAAAGTGGGCATTCTTGCCTTCTTTCAGTTCTGTGGGGGAATGTGTTCAACTTTTCTCTGTTCAGGATGACTGTAAGTTTGTCTTATATAGCTTTTAGTATTTTGAGGACTAGTCCCTCTATGCCTATTTTGCTGAGGGTTTTTATCATTAAAGCAATGCTAGATTTTATCAAATGCTTTTTCTGCATCTATTGAAATGATCATATAATTTTTGTTTTTCATTATGTTTATGTAGTGGATCACATTTATTGACTTGTATATACTGAACCAACCTTGTATCCCTGGGATAAAACCCTCTTGGTCATGGTGTGTTATTTTTTCATTTGCTGTTGAATTTGGCTCGCCAACATTTTGTTGGGGATTTTTACATCTATGTTCCTAAGGGATATTGGTCAGTAGTTTTCTTTTTTCATTGTGTCTTTTCCTGGCTTTGATATCAGAGTGACACTGGCATTGTAGAATGAGTTAGGGAGGATTTCCCCCTCTTTAATCTTGTGTAATAGCTTCAGTAAAATTGGTACCAGTTCTTTTTTGAAGGTCTGGTAGAATTCAGTTGTGAGTTCATCAAGATAGTCCTGGACTTTTTTTTTGTTGGGAGACTTCTTATTACTGTTTCAATCTTGCTACTCATTATTGATCTGTTCATGTTTCCTATTTCTTCCTGATTCAAAGTTTGGGGTGGTATGTTTCCAAAAATTTATCCATTTTCTCTAGATTGTCTAGTTTGCGTAGAGATGTTCATAATAGTCTTGGATGATCTTTTGAATTTTCATCATATCTGTTGTAATGTCTCCTTTTTCATTTCTGATTGAGCTAATCAGAATCTTTGTTTCTTAATTAATCTAGCTAGTGCTCTATCAATTGTATTTATCTTTTCAGAGAACTAGCTTTTCGTTTTATTGATCCTTTGTATTTTTTTATTTTGATTTTATTTAGTTCTGCTCTGATCTTTATTATCCTTTTCTTCTGCTAGCTTTGGGTTTGGTTTGTTTGCGTTTTTCTAGTTCCTTGAGGTGTAATGTTAGGTTGTCAATGTGTGATCTTTCAGTCTTATTAATGTAGACCTTAAACACTATAAGAGGTTTTAATAACTTGTTTTTTTGTTGTCATTCATTTTAAGGACTTTTAAAATTTCCATCTTGGTTTCATTGTTGACCCAAGGACCATTCAGAAGCAAATTGTTTAACTTCTCTATATTTTTCTGGTTTTGTGAGTTCTTCTTGGAGTTAATTTCTAGGTTTATCTGACTGTGGTCTGAAATGCTGCTTTATATGATTTTAATTTTTGTAAACTTATTGAGACTTGATTTGTGTCTTATCATATGGTCTATCTTGGAGAATGTTCCATATGCTGATGAGAAAATGTGTATTCTGTAGTTTGGGGATGGAATGTTCTGTAGATGTCTGTTCCATTTATCTAGCGTCCTATTTAACTCCAATGTTTCTTTGTTGACTTTCTGCCTTGATGATCTTTCTATTGCTGTCAGTGAAATGTTGAAGTCTCCTACTATTGTTGTATTGTTGTCTATCTCTTTTTTTAGGTCTAGTAGAGTTTGTTTTATAAAGCTGGGTCTCTGGTGCTAGGCAACATAGATATTTAAAATTGATATACCTTCTTGTTGGATTGATCTTTCTATTATTATATAATAGCCATCTTTGTCTTTTTTTTTTAACTGTTAAAGTCTGTTTTATCTGATATGAGAATGGTTATCCCTGCTCGTTTTTAGTTTACATTTGCATGGGATATTTTCCCCCACCCCTTTGCCTTGAGTTTATAGGCATCTTTGTGAAGTTAAGTGGGTCTTTTGAAGGCAGCAGATTTTTTTTTTTTTTTTTTTTTATATTTTGAGTTGGAGTCTCACTCTGTCGCCCAGACTGGAGTGCAGTGGCCGCTTCCGGCCACCGCAGCCTCGCCTGCTGGGCTCCGGCGATCCTTCTGCCTCCGCCTTCCAAGTAGCCGGAATTACAGGCATGCACTACCACGCCCGGCTGATTTTTTTATTTATTGTAGAGATGAGGTCTCGCTGCCCAGGCGGGTCTCGAACCTGCGGGCTCAGGCAATCCACTCACCTCAGCCTCCCAAAGGCGCGGGATTACAGGCTGAGCCACCGAGCCCGGCTGACAGCAGATTTTAAAAAATCCATTCTGCCAGGCTTTTAATGGGGGGATTGACACAATTTAGTTTAGAACTTTTTAGTGGGTCATTGAGACCATTTATGTTCAGAGTTAATAATGATATGTAAGGTATTATTCTATTCATCATACTGGTTGTTATCTGGTTGCATTGCTTATTTATTTTCTTTATTGTGTTGGTATTCCATAAAGCCCGTGAACATTATGGTTTCCAGTGTTTTTCTACTAGCGTATTTTGAACTTTTGTTTCAGTATTTAGAACTCCTTTGAATATTTCTTGTAGAACTTTTTTCCAGCACCACTCCACATCAGAGCACGGCTGTGGGTCAGGCAGTTTCCTATGAGGAGCTGGAGTCCCAAAAGGCCCAGGAAGCCCAGAAATCTAGTGGTGACAAATTCCCTTGGTGTTTGCTTTTCTTTAAAGAGCTTAATTTCTCCTTCATTTATGAAACTTAGTTTGTGGGGTCCAAAATTCTTGGCTGACAGTTATTCTGCTAGGGGAGATTGAAGATGGGACCCCACTCCCTTCTGGCTTGTAGGGTTCCTTCTTAGAAGTCTGCTGTCAGTCTGACAGGTTTACCTTTATAAGTATTTGATGTTTTTGTCTCACTTCTCATATAATTCTTTCCTTCACATTAACTTTGCATAGCTGGAAGATTGTATGCATTGGGGATGATTTGCAATGAATCTTCTGGGGTTCTTTGGGCTGCTTGTATCTGGATGTTTATATCTCCAGCAAGGCCAGAGAAGTTTTCCTCCATTATTCTCTCAAATAGGTTTCCCAAACCTGTTGCTGTCTCTTCTTCCTCTGGAACAACTGTGATTCTTAGGTTTGTACATTTTACATAATCCCACATTTCTTGGAGACTTTGTTCCATTCTCTTGATTCTTTTTTCTTTATTATTGTCTGATTGGGTTAATTCAAAAGCCTTGTCTTCAAATTCTGAGATCCTTTCTTCTGCCTGGTCTAGTCTATTGTTAAAACTTTCCACTGCATTTTGTACTTCCCTAAATGCTTCTTTCATTTCCAGAATTTTAGCTTTTTTTTAAAGCTGTCTATATAGTTGGATAATTTTTCATCCATGTCCTGAATAGTTTTTAAAATTTCTTTATGTTGTTTTTCAACTTTTTCCTGAAGTTCATTACCAATTTTTTCATCAACCTTTTGAATTCTCTGTCTGGAATTTCAACAATTTCATTTTGGCTAAGGTTTGTTGCTGAAGAGTGGGTATGATCTTTTGGGGTATTTCAAATCATTAGAATTATTTTTCTGGTTCCTTCTCATTTGGGTAGACAACTTTTTCTTATTTGAGATTGGCAGGGGGCTGACTGCAGAGTTTCCTTGGTTATATATAGTCTTGGTGTGGTAAGTTTCTCAGCTATGACCAGACTGCTTTCAGGAATTGAGGTTGAAAAGATTGACTACACAATTCCTCTACAAGGTTCTTGATCTGGTGGTAAGTAAAGAATGTCACTTTCTGACATGCCAGAAACCTCACAACATTTTGGGACTGCAAGAAGAGAGGAATTTACCCAGTTCATACAGGTATTATAGGCAATCTGATGGCAGATTTTTGACTTGTCTTCCTAGCATCAGGGCTTTTAAGAGTCTCATAAAGTTGGGCATGGTCTGTAAGCCCAGCACTTTGGGCACCTGAGGCAGGAGGGTCACTTGAGTATAGGAATTCGAGATCAGCCTGGTCAACATAACAGAGACCTCATCTCTACCAAAAAAAAAAGTAAAAATCAGTCAGATGTAGTGGTGTGGGTCTGCAGTCCAAGCTACTGGGGAGACTGAAGTGGAAGAAGCATCTGAGCCCAGTAGGTCAAGGCTGTGGTGAGCTGTGATTGTACCACTGACCTCCAGCCTTGGCAACAAAGCGAGATCCCCAACAACAACAACAAAAGTTTACTAAAGACTCTTTATGAGAAAGTTCCAGCAAAGTGTTCTTAAAAGAACCTGTATGACCAGTCACTATTCTTGCTGCACTTTATGCAAATAATTAGGCCAAGTATGACTAAAAATTATTTTGTAAATAAATTTGTTCTACTTTAGCGGTGCATGGTAGTGCACTCCTGTAGTTCTGGCTACTTGGAAGGCTGAGGCGGAAGGATCACTGGAGCCCAGCAGGTCGACGCTGGGGTGACTGTGAGCGTGCCACTACACTCCAGCCTGAGCAACCGAGTGAGACGCCAACTAAAAAAAAAAAAATTTGTTCTACTATGATTTATCTTTGGTAGACATGGGGACAAGTGAGAGACAAAAGTATGTTTCAGAAGAAAATTATAGCATACCTGTTATTAGATTCTAGCCCTGTTCATTGTTTTTTGTTTCTTTGTTTCTATTATTTATCTACACTTTGGATTGAATCCTGAATTCTTTCCTGGCAACAAGTCTCCCAATTAACATCATCAAATTTTTCTCCTCTTTTTCTGACTTGGAGTCACGAGAAATCAAAACTGCTTTTCCTGAAGCCCTGGAAACTAAAGTTAGATAATTTGAGATGAACTTTGGTAGAAATCACCAGAGCAACTTATATACAAACAGCCTTTGTGCCGGCTGATCTGTGGACAGCTCAGAAAATTCACTTGAACATCAGATGTCAATGATAACCCAGAAAATTGTGTCAGATTGCCACTGCAATATTAAGATGCTTCATAGACTCCAGAAAAACTAAAGACTACTTTTTCTTCTATTTCTAAAGATATGCCTCTTGGTAAAGATCTGTTTCCCTTTATCGCACATAGAGGCCTAGCACATCTGCAGTACCACCGCCTAGAATGGAGCACAGCTGTTTACCTGTCTATTTTCAGGACTAGCAGACTGATTCAAGAAGATGTGGCATGATAAATTTAAATTTGTTCTTTTCTGCTTATCCTCATTTATCTTCCTCCCTCTTTACCTACCTCTTACCTAACAACCTCTAACCCAAAACACTCCAAAGCTATCAACCTGACTTTTAATATGTGAAAGTTTTTTTTTTTTTTTTGAGTTGGAGTCTCACTCTGTCGCCCAGGCTAGAGTGCAGTGGCACACTCACGGCCACCACAGCCTCTACCTGCTGGGCTCAGGGGAACCTTCCTTGTCTGCCTTCCAAGTAGCTAGAACTACAGGCATGTGCCACCACGCCTGGCTAATTTTTTGATTTATTGTAGAGATGAGGTCTCACCAATTTGCCCGGACTGGTCTCAAACCTGTGGGCTCAGGCAACCCTCTCACCTTTGCCTCCTGAAGTACTGGGATTATAGGCATGAGCCACCACACCCAGTCTAATACGTGAAACTTTTTAAAGCTTTGAAGTGGGGATTGAAGGAGGTCAAAATATTTTACTGCAAATACATTTCTTGTCTTTTTTTTTTTGAGTTGGAGTCTCACTGTCGCCCAGACTGGAGTGCAGTGGCCGCTCCCGGCCTCCGCAGCCTCGACCTGCTGGGCTCTGGTGATCCTTCCGCCTCAGCCTTCCAAGGAGCTGGAACTACAGGCGCGCACTATCACGCCTGGCTAGTTTTTGATGTATTGTAGAGATGAGGTCTCGCCAAGTTGCCCAGGTGGGTCTCGAACCCGCAGGCTGAGGCAACATGTTTGTTAAATATGTGGTTATGCAAGTGTCTTAAACCTTGAATACCAGCATCCATCAACTTTCTGGCCCTCCCGAAAGGGGAGTGTGATCATAGTGACACAGTTTTGTGTGTGGGGCTGGGTTGCTACAGGTGGTTTCCCTAGGCCTCTGTAATCTTAGAACGGCATCTGGAACAGAGTAGGTGCTCAGTAAATATTCACTGAATGAAACTTAGTTCTCTAGCAGGTGTTCATTGCTGTTGAAAAAAAATGCAAGCTGGGCACGATGGCTCATGCTTGTAATCCTTGCACTTTGGGAGGTGGAGAAGAGAGGACTGCCGGAGCTCAGCCAGGGGTTCAAGACCAGCCTGGGCAATTTGGCAAGACCTCATTTCTACAATAAATCAAAAAATTAGTCAGGCGTGGTGGTGCACATCTGTGGTTCTGGCTACTTGGAAGGCTGAGGAGGAAGGATCACCTGAGACCACCAGGTCAAGTCTGCGGTGCCATGAGTGTGCCACTGCACTCCAACCTGGGCGACAGAGTGAGACTCATACTCAAAAATAAATAAATAAAATAAAAAAGGAGAGAGAGAGAGAGAGAGAGAATGCAAAAAGAAAAAGCATGATTGAAGAAGTATTTAAAAATAAAATCTCCTGCCAACCCAGTGAATTCTCTCCACAACATAAAGAAAAAAATGAAACCATCTCATTCGTCAAGCAGACTATGATGGACATCACCAGCAATCCACAAAAGGGATTGCAAACACAAATAGAAATCTCACCCATTTATATGGCCAGGCAGAGACAAACATTTACACACATGTTAGTTGTCTTTATGAAAAGGAAAAAGAAAACCTCTCAGATCTTCTAGTTGTAACAAGCAGCAAGTTGCAACTAGGAGCCAAGTGCCTAGGTGAACCTGCCACAGAGACAAAGAGACTGGGTGCCATATCCGTAGCAGTCACATTTCAGTGAGGCGGCTCCAAGGTCCCCAAGAAAGACATTTCTGTGATGCAAAACTGGCATGAGCCTTGATTAGCTTTTCAAAATATCTGCATAGTTCTTGAAAAGACAAAGGATTTCTAAAGGAAATGCTGAAAGAAAAAGGAAAAATGATCTCTTTCTCTTTTGGCACCAGGGGAAATTTAAATTTAATTTTCGGTGGGGATTTTATATATCCTTACCTTCTACCTCACTAGAGTGAGAAGAGTGTATAAAACCACTGGAGAACGATTTACCCTATAACCAAATACAACCACCCTCAGGATAACCTGTAAATTACTGTTACACGAACGCAGTAAAAACATCCAGTGTTTGGGATGGTTATAACTTTGGTTGTATGCCCCACCCTCCTCTACAGTGGAAGTAGATGAAAGGGATTAGAGTCAAGACCTTGAAAGTAATGCAAATCAAAGAAATGAGCCCTCTCTGTCACTCATGAAGGTTATAATGAAGTTTAGAGGGTTTACGGTATGGTATTTCCCCATGATAAAGCAGAGAAGTTTAAATTTTTCCCAGAAGCGTTGATAATTTGAATCTATAAAACAAACCCACCAGGCTCTGTGACTGATTCTGTAATCCCAGCACTTCCGGAGGCCGAGGTGAGAGGACCGCCTGAGCCCAGGGGTTCGAGACCAGCCTGGGCAACTTGGCGAGACCTCGTCTCTACAATAAATCAAAACTTAGTTGAGTGTGGTAGCACATGCCTGTGGTTCCAGCTACTTGGTAGACTGAGGCGGAAGGATCGCCAGAGGCCAGCAGGTTGAGGCTGCGGTGGCCGAGAAGTCTGCCACTGTCCTCCAGCCTGGGTGACAGAGTGAGACTCTAACTCAAAAAACAAAAACAAAAAAACCAGAAGTAGATTAACAGGGGGGAAAAGCATACAAATGTATTAACATGCATATGTGTGCATGGCAGTCATACAAAATAAAGAACCTGAAAGAAAGGGCCAGACAGTTGATGCTGAGATTGAAGCTGAACCTTGAGATTCCAGAAAGAGTAGGGCCTCAGAGCACGGCAAGATAGCTTATGGGAGGGAGAGAAGGGAAGGTCCCCTAGCCGAGGTGGTCTTGCTGTGTAGATGAAAACTCACAGGTAGCAGCTCTCAGGAATAATAGACAGTATTGTGGTTGAGTGCACCTTTCCTAGATTCAGACAAGGGAGAGGAACCTTAGAGAAAGCTTAGATGTTTCCTTCAGCAATGCAAACTTTTTTCTACAGATGCAAATCTCTTCCACAAAAGGCAGCTTTGCAGGGGCTTTCCTGCCTGCAGGCTTTATAGGTCAAATAAGTATATTTTACGGGGAAACATTTTTGATATCCTTTAATGGCCGTAACAACATTCATGGTCCCACATTCTCTTCCGGACTCTTCTCACACCCTTATCAAGAGGTGGAGTCTATGTCACCTCCTCTTGAACTGGGCCAGGCTTCTGTGGTTGTCTTGATGATGAAAGCTGCAGACACTGTGTGACATCCAAGTCTGGGTCATAAATCACAGTTCTGTCTGGTGTGTGCTGTCTTAGGACCTTTGGAATCACGAGCCGCTCGGTAAGAAGTTCACCCACCTGAAGCTGAGACCATATGGAGAGAGCACGTAGAGATAGAGGGCGATACACGGGGAGCCCTAGCTGTCCAGCACCTGGCCATTTGAGTCTCCCTGCCCAGCCCAACCTGTGAGTGATGTCTTTGGGTGACTTTAATCCTAGCCACTGACTGACCATAACCGTGTTAGATTACACTCCCAGTGGGGGGGGGCCTTCAAAATATCAGGTCAGGCCCACTGTGGGTGTGGGTGTCTGGTGTGCAATCTGGTGCCGTGTGAAAGATGCCAAGAATTGCACAAGAGTTAGATTAGAAAATACAGTTTATTTAAACAGCAGATTAGGCCGGGTGCAGTGGCTCATGCCTTTAATCCCAGCACTTTGGGAGGCTGATGTGAGAGGATTGCCTGAGCCCATGGGTTTGAGACCAGCCTGGGCAACTGGGAGAGACCTCATCTCTACAACAAATCAAAAAAATGAGCTGGGTGTGGTGGCACGTGCTTGTAGTTCCAGTTACTTGGAAGACTTAAGCGGAAGGATAGCCTGAGCCCAGTAGGTCGAGGCTGCTGTGGCCATGAGTGTGCCACTGCACTCCAGCCTGGATGACAGAGTGAGACTCCAACTCAGAAATAAATAAATAAATAATAAAGAGCAAGTTAGAGAGAGAGAAAGAGAGGAGATTCACCTCCCCAAGGTAGGGAAGGGGGCCAAAACCAGGAAACATGGTGACGGCTGTAGCTCAAAGAGCACATGGCCACACCAGAATCTGGCAAGGCAGTGGTGAATGGTTGCTTGAGTTTGAGTGCATTTAATCCTTCCCTTTGATGGGGGAAGATCATTAAGGTGATTCGGTGGCGGTCTGCCCAATGTCATCACGAAGGGGCAGGTAAGCGCAGATACTGAGGTCAGGTGATGGACACAGGCAGATGCGTGTCACATGATTGCTGCATGGTGGCGAGGTCTGTCTGTCACTTAGATCATGATGGACTGATTAGGTTAACCTGGGCCTTCTGGGTGAAGGCAAATACTTGAAATAGAAAAGCTAATTAGTACAAAACAAGCTAGGGAGGAGGATTGTAGAGCAATTATCAATAGCTACCTCTGAGAAACCTGTTCTGTCCTTGGTTAGTGATTAGAGGGTAAGTTAAATGAATTGCTGGAAAAACATGAGATTTAGGTAATGTTAAAATGGCTGCTCATTGGGTAGATTAAATCCATGTTATGTCCTTCATTTGTATATTAAATTCATGCTATGTCCTTTCAAACCATGTGAGAGACCTTGAATGAGATCTGCCTAATAAGCCCAGTTGACCTCCCTCCCAAAAATGAATAATTGTTGTTTTGCACCAAATCACTAGTTTTGGGTGTAATGGGTATAAGTGTGATGGAAACAGCCGGAGACTCAATTCTGAACTTTTTTCTTTACCTTGCCAAATTCCTAACTCTTTTTTTTATTAATAACTATTTTTTTTTTTGAGTTGTAGTCTCACTCTGTCACCCAGGCTGGAGTGCAATGGCACACTCATGGCTACCCTAGCGTCGACCTGCTGAGCTCCGGCAATCCTTCCACCTCAGCCTTCCAGTAGCTGGAAGTACAGGCGCGTACTATCATGCCTGGCTAATTTTTTTTTAATTGTAGAGACGAGGTCTTGCCAAGTTGCCCAGGCTGGTCTCAAATCTGCAGGCTCAGGCAATCCACTCACCTCGGCCTCCCAAAGTGCTGGGATTACAGGCTAAGTCACTGAACCCGGCCAAATTCCTAACTCTTAATGTGATTTGCTTTCCAATCTGACTCTGGCAGATAAATAAGGAAAATCAAAGTAATATGTGAGCCTGTCAAGCTGTCTTTTGGGTACTTCAGCATCTTTTAGACAATGATCTGCTCTCTCTGAAGTCTGCCACTGCCCATAAAGCTTCATCTATACATAAGAAACTCAGCTCTCATTCCTCAAGTTGCACATTTCCTTGTCTGCTTTCAAAATTCCCTAGATAACAATATGCTGACTAATGTCAGCCTGCGGGTCCCCTGCTTGGAAATGTCCCATCTTCCTGGAACAAACCAATATCTTGCATGTATTGATTAATGGATTCTTGTAACTTCTGTTTTCCTAAATTGTATATAACCAAGCTACAATTCAACCAGAGTGGACACATGTTCTCAGGGCCTCTTGGGGATGGATGTCATGGGCCTGATCACTCACTTTTGACCAGAAAAAAACATATTAAAATAGTTTACAAAAAAAAAAAAGTTTACAGAGTTTGGCATCTTTTGGTCAACATAGGCCAGGACTAGGAGCCAAAAGACCAGGGTTTAAGTACCAGAAATTCTATTGACCAACTGCATGATCTTGAGTTATAGCAAAAGGCAAATCTCAGTTTCCTCACTTGTTTTGTTTTGTTTTTTTTTTTGAGTTGGAGTCTCACTCTGTTGCCCAGGCTGGAGTGCTGTGGCATGCTCACAGCCACCCCAGCGTCCACCTGCTGGGCCCCAGCAATCCTTCTGCCACAGCCTTCCAAGTAAACAGAACTACAGATGCGCGCTACCACACCAGGCTAATTTTTTAATTTATTGTAGAGACAAGGTCTCACCAAGTTGCCTGGGCTTGTCTCGAACCCGTGGACTCAGGCAATCCACTTGCCTAGGCCTCCCACAGTGCTGGGATTATAGGCTGAGCCACTGAGCCCCATCGTCTCATCTGTTGAGTGAGTGGGCATGTTTCTGAATGGGCATATTTTCTACTTGCCTCATTCCTCCCAAATCTATTTTCTACCTTCTTTACACAGGTTAAACTCTATGGACAGTTTCTCCCCATCTGCCTTGTCTCTGGGTTCTGGTTGAGTTCAGTCAACAGGAGATATCATCACACAGAATTGTGCTTTATAAACTAGCCTGAGAAGTGTTTAAGAAAAAAGGTTAGCCGGGCTCGGTGGCTCAGCCTGTAATCTCGTGCCTTTGGGAGGCTGAGATGAGTGGATTGCCTGAGCCCGCGGGTTCGAGACCCACCTGGGCAACTTGGCGAGAACTCATCTCGCGTGGTAGCGCGCGCCTGTAGTTCCAGCTACTTGGAAGGCTGAGGCGGAAGGATCGCCGGAGCCCAGCAGGACGAGGCTGTGGTGGCCGGGAGCGGCCATTGCGCTCCAGTCTGGGCGACAGAGTGAGACTCCAACTCAAAAAAAAAAAAAAAGAAAAAAGGTTATTAAATTATTAAAGCACAGTGAGGAAGACTATTCAGAACCATTGCAATAGATATAGGGACCATCTCATGGGGTCTTACGGGAGAGAGACTGTGCTCTGCTCTGAATACAGCATGGGAAAGTGGCAATTTATAGCTAAGGAGCAGGTTGGGAGTGAGAGGATGGAAAATTACTAAGAGGAATCAACAAGGATAGGCAGGAAGACTAAATCAACCTCACAGAATCCTTACTAAAGACAGACCAGGTTGAACAGACATCACTTGGGGAATGGTAGAGGATGAGGAACTTGATTGGATATCAAGGATGGAGGAGTATTCTGGTGTTAACAGAAGATGCAAAACTCTGTAAAATATTTAAGATGGTTTATTCTGGGTCAAATGTGAGTGACTTTAGGTTCATGACGCCACCCCCAGGAGGTCCTGAGAATGTGTGCCTGCTGTGGCTGAATTGTAGCTTGGTTATAAACCTTTTAGGACCCAAGTTATAAGAAACTGTACATCAATACATGTGAGATTTATATTGGTTTGGTCCAGGAAGGAAGGACTTTTACAAAGAGGAGGAGGAGGGGACCCATAAGCTATAGGTAGATTCAAAGATTTTCTGACTGACAATTGGCCAGCTAGAATTATTTATGGAATTTTGAAAGCAGTAAAGGAAATGAGCAACTTGAGGGATGATAAAGGAGCCAAGATGAAGCTTTATGGGTGGTGACAGACTTTAGAGAGAACAGGTCCTTGTCTAAAAAGATGCTGGAGGCTGGGTGCCCTGGTAATCCCTGCACTTTGGGAGGCAGAGGTGAGAGGATTGCCTGAGCCCACAGGTTCAAGACCAGCCCGGACAACTTGGTGAGACCTGTCTCAAAAAATTAGCAGGGCGTGGTGGCACATGCCTTGGGTTCCAGCTACTTGGAAGGTTGAGACAGAAGGATCACCTGAGCCCAGCGGGTCGAGGCTGCAGTGCCGTGAGTATGCCACTGCACTCCAGCCTGGGTGACAGAGTGAGAGTCTAACTCAAAAAAATAAAAATAAAATAAATAAAAAGATACTGGAGTCCCCAAAAGATAGCTTTACAGGGTCATAAATTACTTTGATTTTCCTTCTTTATCTGTGATGTGATATTATACCGGAGCCAGATTGGAGAGCAAATCACATTAAAAGTTAGGAATTTGACAAGGTAAAGAAAAAATAAAGGCCAGAGTTTAGTTGTCACTGGCTAAACGGACTCAGCAGGGTTCTTTTGCTAAAAATAGATTTTACAAGAAAGAAACAGGTAGGCCTAGGAAAAGTTTCCAAACACTGACTAAAGGTTGACGGAGTAAAAAATCTTTGTCAGAAGTCACGCAGTGCTAATTCTGTGGCTTTCTACTGTCAGGACAATTCCAAAATCCTTCCTTGGAGGAGAGGCCAAATTATTTACTCTACCACCTGATCCCCTTGCTGGGCCACAGTTTTGATGGTGGCTGTGCACGTCCATGGTTAAACTCCTGTCAGTGATCCTTTACCCAAGGACAGCTCTTGCCAACTTCTGGGAACACTGGTTTTGCTTCTTGCCTCTTGTTACAGAAAAACGGATTGGACTCTTGCTAAAATGGTAAAGAGGACTTTATTCGACTACTGCAATAAGGGCCTTGCAATGGGAAAGATAGCTTGCAATCAACTCCGAATATAAGAATAAGTGGAGATTTTATATTATAAAGGAACATTTAAAAATTTAGGACCCCAAACAGTATTCTGTTTATGCATAAGGGAACATTTAGCAGAGGCTGAGTTATGCAATACCCTTTTCCAAAAAAATACTGTTACTAAAATTATGCATCAGCCAGATCCCCATGGAAAGGTAAAAGTTCTCAGGCAACTGCCTTCACAGATCACTCCTAAGTAAATTCTTTGCTGGCGTCCCATAAACAGGGATACGTCAATTAACTTTAGGTCTGGAATCTAAGTCTAGCTTCTAAAACTAAAGTCTGTGTGATGCCACACTGAAAATGTCGATTATAAGCCTGGTTTTCCAGGCTCAGAACAAAGTCAAGACTCACTTCCTCCACCCACCCAGAGACATCTGCATAATTGACTCTTCCTTTATTCCCTTTCTATCTTAAGATATTCACTTTATCCTCTGTAAAATGTAGATGTGCTGGGCGCTAACTAAAGTCTGGTTGGGATGTAACTATTCACCTAAGTGCCTTCCTGCCCCTCTTCACTCCTTTAAGGAAATGTAAAAATGTTAAACTTCCTAAAAACCTCTTAGAAAAAGATATGTATATGGCTTGTGGTTTTCCTGGACATGCCCTAAAACTGGCTTAATAAATCTTGACGATTGAGACTTTTGTCTCAGTCACTCATTTTGGCTATCAGTAGCCAAGGGACAAGGTGGGGGGTCAGTGGATGGAAAATTATTAAGAGGAGATATCAAGATTGGGTGCTTTTTTGCTAAATCTACTAAAGATTCTTGCTGAAGGCTGGTCAAGGGCATGTACATCAAAGATGGGAGTCTGTACAGGGTGAGGGTGGATGGATGGATAGGGAGGGGAGGGGAAGGGTGCAGCACCAGTAACCCAGAGATCCGAGTAATGCAAAGAATTGCAACACACAAAATGGTTAAGACGGAAAAGTTTATTTAAAAGTAAATTAGAAAGAGAAGGAGAAGGGAGAGAGAAGATTCACCTCCCCAAGGTGGGGGAGGGGACCAAAGCCAGGAAGCATGGCAATGGCCATAGCTCAAAGAACTCATGGCCACACTAGAGTCTAGCAAAGCAATTGGCTGCTTGTGGTTGAGTCCTTTTAACCAATCCCCTCGATGGGGAAAGATCATTAAGGTGATTGGGTGGTGGTCTGTTCCACAGCATCACGAAGGGGCAGGCAAGCACAGGTACTGACTTCAGGTGATGGACAGCTAGATGGGTGGGTTAGTCACATGACTGCTGCCATGGTGGGGTTTATTTGTGTCATGTAAGTCACAAAGGGCTGATTAGGTTAACCCTGGTGGGGGAGGGGGTTCCTGAAAGAGACTTGCTAGACATTTGTAATTCACAAACTCAGACATTTGCAATTCACAAACTCCTTGACCAAAGGTGGTAATATTATTACTTTTATGACTTTGACCAGCCAAAGGGTGATCTTTTATCTTTGACCTTGACAAGGAACCTAAAAGTTTACTAAAGATTATTATGCTAAATCATGAATTGAAAGGTTGGACTGTCCTGGTCTTGCATCTGATGGAGATTTGCTGAGGGGGGATGGGATAGGCTGCTGCTTGTTCTGTAGTAGAATGTCTGAATGCTTTCTAATGGTTATGCTGAAGCAAAAAGACTACACTAAGAATAAGCTAAGTTTCTTCTAGTTTTCTATAGGTACTTTTCAGAGGGAAATGAGGAACTTATTTAGATATCAAGGGTGATCAGATATCAAGGAGGACTGGGGATTCTCACTAAACAAATAAGCAGTATTCTTGGTAGAACTGAGCTAGGGAAACCAAAGACAAGATGAGACCAAGATCAAGGCTTAGTCAAGAAGGAGATTGAGGAGCCTGACCAAAGTTTGGCCAAGAAGAGAGTCTTTGTCACTCTTCAGGCCTACTGCTGCTGATCTCTGGTACCTTACTGTCTCTTGCTGTGACATAATCCTTTCATTAAACCTCTCTTCTTTCATCTTCTCTTGCCAGCCCCCAACTGGTGGTCCCTACTTACTTCAAAGAGCTCTTTTGAGGATCAAATGAGAAGATGCAAGCAGAGGAACTTCAAAAGTCCTGAGGATAAGGAAGTCATCTTCATGGCTGAGAGGAATTCTAATATAGTAAATACAGCAAAGGGCTGTAGGGACCAAGGAAAAACTTCTCTTTTACTCTCTAAAGTTTTGCCTAAAATTAACTGACAAATGGTAGATTAATGGGTGAAAGAGCATACAAATTTATTAACATCCACAGAACTCATACAAAATATAAGAACTCAAAGAAACAGCCAGATGGTTGATGCTTTTATACCATTCCTGAGGTTACAGAGAGAATGGAGTCTCAAAGCATGTGGCAAAATAGGTAATGGGAGGGGAAGAGGAGGCTTGACTTGAGATAGAAAAACGGAAATTAAGCAGGAAAGCTGACCTCAAGGGTCTTAAGTAAGCAACTGCATGCCATTTCCCTTAACCGCAATCTCTGCTTCTGTAAGCATGTTTTACTGCACCTCATATGTAAATGTCCATAAAGATGTCTGCTTCAATGTTTGTTGGGGAAGTAACCATTTACAATTGTAAACCCATCAATGGCAAACCCATGTATGTTGTAGCCACAAAAAACTCTATAAAAGCAGCTTGAAACTTGGGGCTCAGGTTTTGGGATGGTACTCCGCCTAAGACTTCCGGAATAAACACCTTTGATCCTCCTCTCAGTCTCTGGTACCTGTTCTGAGTGCATCCAATCCTGCTCCTAGTGAGTTGTTGCAATTGCTGTAACGACTAGCAAAAGTGGTCTTGTTGTACAGATGAAATCCCGCAGGTAGCAGCCTTCAGAGAGGACAGATGGTAAATGCTTCTTCAGACCTTTAAAGATGTCACACTCTCGGTATCTCCTAGTTCTACAGATGCAAATCTCCCCTACAAAAGACAACTTTGCAGGGCTACTTCTGTTTTCAGGCTCTCAAATTATGTCAAAGTATATTACTTTAACCATAGAAGATCAATTGTTTGACAAGTGTGACAAATCAATGTGATGAGACACCAAGTTACAGCAGAGAAAGAGATTTCCTCATGAGACCACTGAGCAAGGATGTACTATCTCAATGTTAAAATGTATTTTAAATTTTTTCCCCTCTCTTTCTTAATCTTTTTTTTTTTTTTTTTTTTTAGTTGGAGTCTCACTCTGTCACCCAAACTGGAGTGCAGTGGCTGCTCTCAGCCTCCACAGCCTTGCCTGCTGGGCTCCGGCGATCCTTCCGTCTCAGTCTTCCAAGTAGCCGGAATTACAGGCATGTGCTACCATGCCCGGCTGATTTTTTGATTTACTGTAGAGATGAGGTCTCGCTGCCCAGGTGGGTCTCGAACCCGCGGGCTCAGGCAATCCACTCACTTCAGCCTCCCAAAGGCGCGGGATTACAGGCTGAGCCACCGAGCTCTTTCTTAATCTTAAACACTGAAACATGTTTTAGAACCTTCTTTCCTCTCTATATCTATCAGATAATTTCTTGCAACATGTACACTTATCTGAATGTATGCTTGCTTAGAATTCTGAGGGGTTAATATTAAAACATCCTGCCTGCAGGATCCTCCCATTTGGGTTTGATCCGTAACCTGACTACTACTGACACCAACCAGACCTCCAGGAGGACCATCACCCAAGATAAGCCATCAGAATAAGACACACTCTGTGCACCGACCCACATGTTTCCCCATACCAAGTTTCCCTTTTTATATCCTTGCATTCAGCCTAAAAACCTGAAATGGTTTCTTTGAGGCATGAGCCTGGTCATTTCTCCATCTGCCTACTTTTGGAGTAAAATCACCTTTTCATTACATCTCATGCTTGTTTATTTTGGTGTACAGCAATGAGTTGCCAAGCTTGCTTGGTAACAAGGAGATGAGAGGAAACTTCAAATCTGTCTCCCTGAGGAGTTTGGGGCTAGGAATTTTCAGAGTTTGGAGTGGGCTGAAGTATGGCCATCACTGATTAGTTGAAGAGTGAAGGGTGAAGTCGTGGGAAAGAGAGATGAAGAAGCTGTATTCTTGTATTCTCTTGCTGATTCCATTCCCCTAGGAGAGAGGGATCTTCAAACTGGCAGCAGTTGTTTCACTGGAATTTGGGATCTGAAAAACACCTTAAGCAACTGAAATCAGTCTCATTTCCCCACAGAGCTGATACTTACGGAGTTTTTAGAATGAACGTAGAAATTGATCCTCCTGATCTTAAAACTTGTATTTACCTTCTCTGAGTTCCTTTCTCCAGAGACTGACCCTCAGGCAAGGGACTGAAACTCACCAGAACATTGCATCCAGACAATGAATGAGAAGCCAGGCCCCTCCTCACTCAACATGATTCTTCCTTACACCTTCCTATTTGCTGTTTTAGGTTCCTTCCCCTACTCTGTAAGCCCCCAGTGTCCATCGTTGGGAAGATGGATTTGAGACTGATCTTCTGTTCTCCTTGTCTGATATCACCCAGTTAAAAAGACTTCTCCCCTGGCAATACTTTTGTCTCAGTGATTGGCTTTCTGTGCAGCAAGCAATAGGACTCTTACCTAACCCCTAGTTTGGTCATAGCCTTATTATTCTAATGTCAGAGATCCTGTCTATAGGAACAATGGAGAATGCACATCAGTTCTCAAACAGTCTCATGATCCTGATGTCAGAAATCCTGTCTGTAGGAACAACGGGGATGCAAATGGTCAGTATCTAGTGATACGTGACTTTCAGCAACAAGGAAGTGGACCAAAGTGCAGCCTTTCGTGAAACCTTTTTCAATTAAACCATTTGAGCCAAGGCTTCTTTCTCCTTCTTTTGCCAGGCCCCTGACTGCTGGTCCCTATCTACCTCACAGAGCTCTTTTTTTGTTTGTTTGTTTGTTTTTTGAGTTGGAGTCTCACTCTGTCACCCAGACTGGAGTGCAATGGCTGCTCCCGGCCATCGCAGCCTCACCTGCTGGGCTCCGGCAATCCTTCCACCTCAGCCTTCCGAGTAGCCGGAATTACAGGCACATGCTACCATGCTTGGCTAATTTTTTGATTTATTGTAGGATGAAGTCTTGCCTGCCCAGGCGGGTCTTGAACCCGCGGGCTCAGGCAATCCACTCACCTCAGCCTCCCAAAGACGCGGGATTACAGGCTGAGCAACCGAGCCCGGCTACAGAGCTCTTTTGATTAATGCTTAATTATTGCTATATTTCTGTCCAGAACCCAGCATGCAATTCTTAACCCTGTGGGAATGGTTTCATTTTGGAGTGGAATATTTGGTTTCCTTCGGCCACAGGCTTAGGCTGAGTCCCGGGTTCAAATCTTGGCTTCCCCCTTATTAGTTATGCTGATGGGGGCAAGTGCTTATCTTTCCTAGGCCTCAAATTCCCATCCCTCATATAGTCTTGGAGGACTGGATGTGATAACACACCCCAAATTCTAACAGACTTCTTAGCACATGGCATGTGATGGATATATTGTTAGTTTTCATACGCCTTCCCTTCTAGTCCTATTATGAAGTTATTTTCTCAAGCAGATTTTACAGAGCCACTAATTACATCCATGGCTTGTAAAAGGATCTTTCACGGAGGGCCGCAAACCCTTTGCTCAACTCTCTGAGAGGCAGATCTTACCATTGAAAGAAGGATGGCTTGCTACAGGTCAGAAATTTATTGAATTGCCCAGAACAAATATTGTTTTGCTTTTTTAATCTGAGAACACGAGGCTCTGGTATAAAGCACAAATTGCCTTTTTGTGTTGTTTTTATTTATTTTGGTCAACAGCAATACAAATAGTTGTTACAGAAAATATTTATGTAACATAGAGGTCTATAGGTAAAAATTGCCAAGTCCTTACCTCACAAACACTTTCTGATGCACATTTGTTGGGGTTTGAGGAACATATCATTTTTCTCTCCAGCCTGAATCTTGAACCAACTGAGAACAAGATCAAGACAGATGAGGCAAATATCACTTTTATTAGTAATAAAGTCAGTTTTGCAGAATGTGGTTTATGCTTGTGGGCAAGTGGGTTATCTAACTAAACCCTTAAATTGGACAGACCACCACCCAGTCACTGGTGGTACTGGACTAGTGTGAGCCTTGACCACCAATCCCAGCCTAGCCCAGGGAAGTCCAGTTATAGGCTCCCTGCAGGTGGGCATACTGTCAGAAGAAAGAGAGGAGGGGTCAGAATTCACACCAGTTTCTTTTTTTTTTTTTTTTTTTGAGTCGGAGTCTCACTCTGTCGCCCAGACTGGAGTGCAGTGGCCGCTCCCGGCCACCGCAGCCTCGACCTGCTGGGCTCCGGCGATCTTTCCGCCTCAGCCTTCCGAGTAGGCGAACTACAGGCGTGCGCTACCACGCCCGGCTGATTTTTTGATTTATTGTAGAGATGAGGTGTTGCTGCCCAGGTGGGTCTCGAACCCGCGGGCTCAGGCAATCCACTCACCTTAGCCTCCCAAAGGCGCGGGATGACAGGCTGAGCCACCGAGCCCGGCTTACACCAGTTTCTTACGGCGAGTGCATCCACCATTAGAAGCTGGTGTCACCTGTGTGTGTGTGTGAGTATGTGTGTGAATGTGGATGAAGGGGTAGAAAGAAGTCCGGAGGGGTAGAGTAGTGATTGCTGTCTTTGAGGAAGGAAACATCAAGGGTGGTTCCCCTCCTCATATTGTATCTCGTTTCCTGTTCCTGCCACCGTGCTTCCACACACACCCTCGCCCATGTTTCACCTGTGGGCAAGCACTTATGCGAGCATTAAGTGCCAAAAGGGGTCTGTGGTTGCATATATTCATTCAGGTTGGTGTGTATTGAGTGAGTGATGATCTTGGACCTAGGTATTGCATTTTTGTTTTCCCTTTTTTCTTCTGCTGGGATTTACCAACCTCAATTTATTAACAGTCTCTCCTGGTAGGGAAGGCTACTAAGGACCAGAGTTTGTGGTTACTTGAACAACTGCTTGGCAGTCTGATCAGAGCCCAGTTCCAGAGAGTCAGAGTCAGCCATGGAGCGGTAGATCCTAGCTTTCCCTCCTGAGCCTCTGTACCTATGGGACACACAATGCATCCTCCTCCACCATCTGTCAGAGAGGCATAACATCACCTGGGAGCTTGGGGGAGGAGAATTCAATGAGCTGATGTACTTAAAGTGCCTGGGAGTAAGGTCAAGAAAGGAGAAGAGGGAAGATCATGGGCACCAGTGAAAAGAAAAATTTGGTCTGCAAGGGTCATTTTGGGTACCTGGTAACGAGAAGCCAAAAGTCATCCTCCAGGACACTCCCGTGCCAAGACTTGGGTTGAGCAAGCTACTGGGAATGTCAGCCTGAGGGTTAAATAGCCTCCTAGTGACCTCAGGAAGCACAAAGCCTCCAGGGATTCATCCTTAGCACGGGCACCAAAGACCTGGGAGTACCACAAGATCCTCTGTGATCTCACCTGATCATCCAAGGCTTCCTGTGGGATGGAGCTCCTGGAAGTGAAACCACTGGAGTGTGTGCATATGACTTTGATAACGAAGAACAATAAAGTGGAATCGGAAATAAAGGGCATGGTAGCTGCCCCATGGGAATAAATGCAACAGGCATTTACCAAGCACATCTGTGTCACCTCTTTTTTTTTAATTGGAGTCTCACTCTGTCGCCCAGGCTGGAGTGCAGCGCGCTCACGTCCACCGCAGCCTCGACCTGTTGGGTTCAGGTGATGCTTCTGCCTCAGCCTTCCAAGTAGCTGGGAATGACAGGAGCGCGCCACCACGCCCGGCTAATGTGTCACCTCTTTCAACCCAAGGATGAGTTCTCATCCGACTTGTTGTTAGGGCTGAGAACACCCAGGCCCAAGGAGGCGGCCTAAGCTACCCATTGGTCCCCATCAAGCCTATGGCTTAGGTTCCTAGACTCCGGGGAGAGTGCTCTTTCCAGAGGGGGCAGGATTGCAGCGTGGAAGGTTCAGCCAGCGAGCCCTCCCCGGGCCGGGCCGAGCTTGCAGGAGCCGGCTGCAGGCCCCGCACCCTCCCCTCGCCTCCTCCCCCGCCAGCCCCGGCGCCGGCCCCCAGCCGGTCCCCGCTGGGAGGTGCGCCACAGCGCGGCGTCCTTATCCACGGGCCGGGCGGCTTAGCGCGCGGCGCCGCGTCCGAGGAGGCGCAGTCCGGGGTCCGGCCCGGGTCGGGGGGCCCAGCCGTGGCTCCGCGGGGCGCGGCGGCAGGCCGGGGCCGGGACCCTGCGCGGGGCGCTGAGCTCCCGAGCGGGCCGCGCGCGCCGGCCGGCGGCTGTCGGGGCGCCGGCGAGGAGCGCGCCTGGCACCATGCGTCCCCACCTGTCGCCGCTGCTGCAGCTGCTCCGGCCGCTGGTGCTTCTCGCCTGCGCCGCGCACCCCGTGAGTACAGCGCGGGTCGGCGAGCGCGGGGCCGGCGGACTCTCCCCCTCTCGGGGTCCCACGCTGGACGGGAGGGGAGGGAGCGGCAGGGGAAGGGGGGGAATGGGAACTCTTGCCTCCCAACGTTCATCTCCACCAGCGCTGCCCCAGAGGGCCCCCTGCCAAACAGCGTGCGCGCCAGGCAAGACAGCTCCCAGTTAACCCCCTAGCCCTCTTCTAAGAGAAATCCCAGCCCACCCCGTCCTCTGGCCTGCGCCTCGGAGTCCCTCCTAGACGGAAATTCTGGAGCCGCCCCGGGCGGGCAGTGTCTGTGGCGTCCTAGGCGCTTTGCTTCCAACATTTCATAGAAACCTCGTGATCGCCTGCTATTATCACACTCGCTTTACAGACAAGAAAACCAAGGCTCGAGGGGGGTGGGGGACGGAATCTTGCCCCAAGTCAGAAAAAGAGGATTGGAACCCACTTTCCGTCCGCCCCCAAAGCCTTGACATTTTCACACAGCCGGGCTGCAGATGGGAAAAAACTCAGACGCTCTAGCTGGAGCGTCCGGGTCTGTGATGGGACAGTCTGCAGGTCACCCCCCCTCCGACCGCCCCCCCCGCCCCCCCCCCCGAGATTCGGCTCCCTGATGTCTGCGTGTCTGGTGGTTCCTGGGAGCTGCTGTTCCCCACAAGCCAGCTCCAGGGAGAGGACTGGAAGAGAGACGAGGAGGCGGCAGGGTGGGTGGTTTGCTTGTCTTTCCCACAGACACTCCTGGGAGTCCCGAGCCTCTCTGAGCTCTGGGACTTGTGGATGAGGAGGATCCTCCCAGACAAGGAGGATGAGGTTAGGGGAGGGAGGCAGATTTCAGAATCATCCTTCCTACCAGCATTCCAAACTGGCCCCTAAGGCCTCTGTTCCAAGGAACTCCCCAGGGCAAGGCTCGGAGGACCCATTCTCCGTCCTGGGCAAGTCCCTCCCGGTGTCCTCCTGGTGTCTGGTGTCTATTCCTGTTTGATTGTAAGAAAAATCTTTGCTCCTAGAGTTGATGATGACAGTGTTGGCACTCAGGAGATGCCCATGTTCTGGCAACCCCGTGCCATTCCGGCAGCAGTAGATGGGAAGGGGTTGATTGGGAGCTCACTCAGGTATTCTTTGCTACCCCTGAGCCTCTTCCGTAGCAGTGATGGCCTTGGAAGGTGCTAGGGCAAGAGCGTCCACTCCTTAGTCTCAACTCCCTAATTCCGGGAAATGCTACCTGAGACAATAGGGACAGTTGAAAGCAGATACAGGCCAGGGGTGTGTTATTTCATGAGAAGGGATGGGAGAATCAATAGCTCCTTTCTTGGGACCCTCCAAACCTCGTTCTTAGACATTTACAATGACCACGAGGCTGTCACAACTGGTACGTCAACTTCAGGACAGAGATTTAGCCTGTATTTTTATCACAGGAATAAGCACAGGGGAAAATGAAAGACTTTACTTGGTTTGTCTTCAGTGTGCCTTGGAAGAATGCTTCATTGTGCTGTGGTCCAAGTCCCTCATTTTACAAATGAGCAAACTGAGACCCCCAGAGAGAAGGGAGTTGCCCAAGATCAGCAGGTTAGCTGTAGGGCTGGGACTAGCACCCAGATCTTTTTATTTCTCCAACCACCCAGGGCTCTTTCTGTTACACCCTGGGTATTAACTTGTCATTGTCCTACACGCATGTACTGCCTCATATTATTACGAGTTAGTGCCTGTGTCTAAGTCGTGGTCCTCTGGTTCTTTTATGAGCTTATCCAGACCAGAGGTTGTGTCTCACACTTCTTGGCAAAGAGTTCCTTTAATAAATAGGAGTGGAATTGACCTACTTTGGCTGGAGTATTTCCCAGCCTCTGAAACCCTGCTTTCCTTCTGTGTGTCCTTTGGGTGGTCAGGCATTTGATTTTGAAACTTAGGGGTATTCAAATAATTTTTTATTCATTTGAGGCTCCCCTTTAAAGGATATCATAGATATTTTCCTAGTGGAAGGAGGGGCTTCGAGGCCAAATTACATATGACTACCCCTGACCCTGTCTCTCCTTACAGGGAGATGTCAGAATGGTCCCTTGAATACGGAAACCAATCGCAGGCAGTTTTCTGAGACCTCCAGTAAGAAGCGCTGAGCACACCTCCCTCTGCTGCTCCCATCCCCATGCATCTCATGAGGACATTTTTTTTTTTTTGAGTCGGAGTCTCACTCGGTCGCCCAGACTGGAGTGCAGCGGCCGCTCCCGGCCACCGCAGCCTCGACCTGCTGGGCTCCGGCGATCCTTCCGCCTCAGCCTTCCGAGTAGCCGGAATTACAGGCACGCGCTACCACACCTGGCTGATTTTTTGATTTATAGTAGAGATGAGGTCTCGCTGCCCAGGCGGGTCTCGAACCCGCGGGCTCAGGCAATCCACTCACCTCAGCCTCCCAAAGGCGCGGGATGACAGGCTGAGCCACCGAGCCCGGCTCATGAGGACTTTTAACAGAACACTGTGTAATTATTTATTAACACTTCTGTCTTTCTCTCACACCCCACATGCACACTTGAGCATTGACACTTCCTCTTGTTCATCTTTTGTCCTTAGAGCCTGTCACAGTGTAAAAGGGAGTTCAGTGGGTGTGTGGGGGTCGAATGAGTGAAATGACTCATTATGAACCTTAAGACATAATGATAACAAATAATGAAAACTCACATCTTAAAAGGAATCATTGCTTGCTATGCTGCACATAAACGTGTCAAGCAATGGAAGCATAGTTACTCAAGGTAGGACTTTTTAATCCATGGCACCTGGCGAACTGCCAGCTTGATGACCTTAGTGAGTTAGGTGGGGGTGTGTGGGGCTGGTTTTTCCTTCAAGCAGGGTTTCTTAAGTCTGATGCTATTGACATTTTGGGCCAGAGAGTTCTCTATTGTGGGGGCTATCCAGGTGCATGTATGATGTCTAGCACCATCCTTGGCCTCTATCCACTGAGTCATGACTTTGGAGAGATGTGACAATAGAAAATGTCTCCAGGCATTGCCAGATGGTTCTCTAGGGGTAGGGAAGGCAAAATTGCCCCTGCTTAAGAACCACTGCCTTGGCCGGGAGCAGTGGCTCAAGCCTGTAATCCCAGCACATTGGGAGGCCGAGGCAAGAGGATTGCCTGAGTCCGCAGGTTTGAGACCAGCCTGGGCAACATGGTGAGACCTCGTCTCTACAATACATCATCAAAAAGTTAGCCGGGTGTGGTAGCGCACACCTGTAGTTCTGGCTACTTGGAAGGCTGAGACGGAAGGCTTGCCGGAGCCCAGCAGGCCGATGCTGGGGTGTCCAGCCTGGGTGACGGAATGAGACTCTAACTCAAAAAAAAAAAAAGAACCACTGCCTGAAAGGTTTTCAGGTTTCAGGAGAGATACATTAATAGGGATAACAATAGGTGTTCACTTCATGTTGGATTCGGGCAGTGGGTTGGTGATGGAGAATCTGAGTCTGAGGATAGGAACAGGTGTGCCTGAGGAAAGCCAGTTTCCAAATTGGACAAAAGCCTTCTGGAGGGAATGGGTTCCTTGGTCTTTTCTTCTCCTGTCCCCGTATCTCTCCACTTAACGGCTCAGAAACATAAACATTCCAAGTCCAGGGCTTGGGTATCTAGTGGTCCCTGCCCAGTTCTGTGGTACATCTGAATCCAGAAACTGACAGGTCTTTGACAGCGCGGTAAGCAGAACTTCAGAAAGGTCTGCAAGTGTCACCTGGGGAGGTGGTCATTGATGACTCTTCAGAGGAGGGAGGGTCACTGGGAATTCTTTTTGTCTACCTGAAAAGTCACCTTTTTTTTTCTTTGAGTCGGAATCGCACCCTGCTGCCCAGATTGGAGTGCAGTGGCATGCTCACGGTCACCACACCCTTGACCTTCTGGGCTCAGTTGATCCTTCGACCTCAGCCTTCCGAGTAGCTGGAATTACAGGCACATGCCACCACATCCAGCTAATTTTAAATTTTATTGTAGAAATGAGGTCTCGCCAAGTTGCCCAGGCTGGGCTCGAACCTGTAGGCTCAGGCAATCTTCTTACCTCGGCTTTCCAAAGTGCTGGGATTATAGGCGTGAGCCACTGCACCTGGCTTAAAGTCACCTTTTCATTTCTGAAGAAGTATTTGTAGATTTCTTTTTACATTTTTATGATCCCTAAAAATTAATAATTAAATGATGGTGATGAACAGGTGTGCACCACCATGCCCAGCTAATTTTTTTATTTTATTGTAGAGAGGCGGTCTTGCTATGTTGCCTAGACTGGTCTCAAACCCATGGGCTCAGGTAATTCTCTTTCCTCCACCTCCCAAAGTGCTGGGATTACAGGTGTGAGCCACTGCACCCAGCCTACTGAGCTCTTTTTTTTTTTTTTTTTTGAGTTGGAGTCTCACGCTGTCACTCAGACTGGAGTGCAGTGGCCACTCCCGGCCACTGCAGCCTTGACCTGCTGGGCTCCGGTGATCCTTCCGCCTCAGCCTTCCAAGTAACTGGAACTACGGGAGCGTGCTACCATGCCCGGCTAATTTTTTTTTATTTATTGTAGAGATGAGGTCTCGCCAAGTCGCCCAGGCGGGTCTCGAACCTGTGGGCTCAGGCAATCCACTCACCTTGGCCTCCCAAGGTGCTGGGATTACAGGTTTAGCCACCAAGCCCAGCCTGAGCTCTTATTTTATACCAGATACTTGGCTAAGTCCTTTCCAGCACTGTCTGATTTATTTTTTAATTTTTAATTTTGTTTTTTGAGTTGGAGTCTCACTCCGTTGCCTAGGCTGGAGTGCTTGTGGTATACTCATGGCCACCCCAGCATCGACCTGCTAGACTCCAGTGATCCTTCTGCCTCAGCCTTCCAAGAAACTGGAACTACAGGCGTGCGCTACCAGACTCGGCTAATTTTTTAAAAATTTATCGTAGAGATGAGGTCTTACCAAGTTGCCTGGGCTAGTCTCGAACCCTTGGGCTCACACAATCCACTCGCCTTGGCCTCCCAAAGTGCTGAGATTACAGGTTGAGCCACCGACCCCGGCCACGCTATCTGATTTAGTTCTCACATGGACTATTATTACCCCCACTGTGCAGCTGAAGAAACTGAGGTGTGGAGAGAGGTGAAACCATTGCCCAAGATCACCCAGATGACATTGTGGTGTGAGAACTCAATCCTGGGAGTTCTTAACCAGCACGTGCGTCTGCTCCAATAGAGAGGACTGCTCTGGGTTTCTGGTCCCCAAGGGGCTGTCATAAAATTCTCTCCCAAACCTCAAAATGACATTAATTTTCACTGAACCAACTGATGTATGAAACATTAAAAAAACACCGATTTATACAGCATGTATTGAGGGGACCAGAGATGAGCATGGGGGCCACAAAATCAAACAGGAGGAGTTACCACTTCCCAGACTGTTTAGGGGTGCCTGTCTCTTGGTTTTGGCATTGCCTTTTGGAGTTCCCACAGAGCTCCCCTCCCTGCACCCTGTCCTCATTATCTCCATCCATGGTGGGAGGGCCCCAGATTTCTTCCCAAGTCAAAGGAGAGTACCCCTTGTTGAAAGCCCAGGTTTAATATCCAGGATTAGAGGTCTACCACCAGAGCAGCCCCTTCCAGTGGAACCCGATTTGGTCTCTGCTTCCCTGCCCTTAGCAAGCTGAGGGTTCTCACCACTGACCTTTACTCGGGCTAAGGGACAACCTGCAGCCCAAGGTAAAACCCACAACACTCAGATCCTATCTGCTTGCTTACATGACAAACAGAAGGCTGCCCAGCATTGTGTGGACTCCTGGAGCCCACCCAGCCTCAGCCTTCGGTGTCTGAGAGATGCCAAGAGACATTTGGAGAGGGGCATCCCTGGTAATTGTGTCCTGCAGTTCCAGCCCATTGTGCTGCTGGGATTCCTGAGGCCTCCAGAGTCTTCTCCACATCACCCATGGCTCAGAGGTTCTTCCTGATGGCCATGTGCCTTCTTTTTTTGAGTCAGAGTCTCACTCTGTCGTCCAGGCTGGAGTGCAGTGGCACGCTCACGGTCACCACAGCGTCAACCTGCTGGGCTCCGGCGATCCTTCCGCCTCAGCCTTCCAAGTAGCTGGAAATACAGGCGTACGCTACCATGCCTGGCTAATTTTTTATTTATTTTAGGGACAAGGTCTTGCCAAGTTTCCCGGGCTGGTCTCAAACCTGTGGGCTCAGACTCTCCTCTCTCCTTGGCCTCCCAAAGTGCTGGGATTACAGGCTGAGTCACCGAGCCCAGCCGGCCACGTGCCTTCTTAAATTTCTGATAGCCTCCCCTTTCCTTTCCTCTCATTTTCAACAGATGGATGTGTCCTCCATTTCTTGAGTGTGAAGTCTATCTGGATGAATTTCCACCAGTCCCTACAGTGACCTTTGATTTGCCATGTCCACTGGACACTTTTTAAATCTTTAAAAAAAATAAAATTGTATATATTTAAAGCATGCAAATGATGTTTTCGTATGCATAGTGAATTGATCGATTACTACAGCCAAGAAAATCAACATATCTGTCTCCTCACAAAGTTTCTTTTCTGGGTTTCACTCTGTCACCCAAGCTAAAGTGCAGTAGCATGACCATAGCTCGCTGCTCCTGGGCTCAAGCAATTTTCCCACGTCAGTTTCCTGAGTAGCTGGGACTCTAGGCACGTGCTACTGTGCCTGACTAATTAAAAAAAATTTTTTTTGTAGAGATGTGGTCTCGTGGTGTCGCCCAGGCTGTTCTCAAACTCCTGGCTTCAAATGATCTTCCTACCTTGGCCTCCCAAAGCACTGGAATTACAGGCTTGAGCCACTGCACCTGGCCAGGGTGAACTTCTGACCAACAGTCTGACCTTGTAGACGTGTCCAAACTGCACTCTCTGTTCCCTTTCTTCCCATTCATCTTGGTCAGCTGGGTTGTCATAACAAAATACCACAAGCAACAGAAATTAATTTTCTCACAGTTCTGGAGGCTGGAAGTCTAAGGATCAAGATCGCACAGGGTCAGGTTTCTGGTGAGGGCCCCCTTCCTGGCTTGCAGGTGGCAGTTTGTCCTCATGGTTGTTTTCCATGGACTTGGGGGAGGGGAGAGCATTTTCTGGTGTTTCTTATTGTGAGGAGACAAATTCTGTAGGCTCAGGGAACCACCCCTCTAACTTCATTTAACCTTCATTACCTCTCAATAGACCCTATTTTCAAATACCCCTACACAAGGGGTTAAGGCCTCAACATATACATTTAAGGGGAACACGTTCAGTTCACAACAGCATTTGAGGGAAGAGAGGCTGTCCTCCCACCCATAGCCAGTTCCTACCCCTGCTCTACTACCCCACCTCGTCCTCAGGGACTTCCTACCAAGATGACACAATGACAGCCATCTCACCTCATTTCTACCCTCTTCCTCTCAACTGGCTTTTCCCCATCGGCTAGTCAACTTGCCCAAATCTCTCCAGCCCAGGTGGTCAGAGGCCCTCTATACTCTGGGCCCTTCTAGTCACGATCCCACTTCTGTCCCCTGATGGCTCGCTTCTTGGAAGAAGTGTCCACACTCATTGCCTCCACTTCCACTCCTTTCTCACACTACAACCCGGTTCCCATCCATGGAAACCAGTCTCACCAGTGGCCTTTGATCTGCCACATTCACTGGACACTAAAAATCTTTTTTTAAAAAGTATATATTTAAAGTATGCAACGTGATGTTTTGATATGCACAGCGAAATGATCACCACAGTCAAGAAAATCAGCCTATCTGCCTCCTCGCAAAGTTACCATAGTGTGTGTTTGTGTGGTGAAAAGACCTGAAATCTATTATCCTGGCAAATTTTTAGTGTACAATACAGTATAATTAACGGTACTCCTCATGGGTACATTAGATTTCTAGACTTATTCGTCTTCCATAACAGCAACTGTGTATCTTTTGACCAACATGGACCCATTCTTCCTCTTCCTACCTCCCAGTCCCTGGTAACCACAGTTCTACTCCCTGCTTCTATGTACTCAACTTTTTTTTAGATTGCACATATAAGTGAGGCCATGTAGTGTGTGTCTTTCTGTGTCTGGCTTATTTCACTTAACATAATGATCTTCCTTTCTTCCATGGTGCTGCAAATGACATGATTTCATTTCTTTTTATGGCTGAGTAGTATTCCATTGTGTATATATACCAAATTTTCTTTATCCATTCATCTGTCCACAGACCCTTAAGTTGTTTGCATGTCTTAGCTAATGTGAACAGTGCTGCAATGAGCATGGGCATGCAGGTATCTCTATAAGATGCCGATTTCATTTCTTCTGGAAATACATCCAGAAGTAAGATTGTGGAATCATATGGTAGTTATATTTTTAGTTTTTTGAGGAACCTCCATGCTGTTTTCCATAATGCCTATGCCAATTTGCATTTCTACCAACAGTGTGCAAGGATTCCCTTTCTTCCACATTTTCGCCAGCACTTGTTCTCTCTCCTCTTTTTGATACTAGCCATCCTAACAGATATGAGGTGATATCCTGTGCATTTCCCTTATAATTAGCAATGTCGGGCCCTTTTTCAGACACCTGTTGACCATTTGTGTGCACTAGATACTCTTCAGTCCTGGTCCTACCAAAGGTGACCACATAATTTGTGAGAGAAGAGACATGAATGAATAGTTACATTGAGAGAGTAGGCATACACCTGACCATCCCGGGCAAAACAGACCATGGGACCCTGGGCTCTTGGGGGCACATGGTGCCAGGCATTCCCTCCCTCACCCCCTTTCTTCCTTTGGCTTCTGCTTTTCATGGGTTCCCATCCTGGCTTGAGTGCTGCATTTTCCTCAGCTGTGAAGATCACGTCCCCAGGCTCTGTCTTTGGCTTCTGGCTCTCCGCCTCAGCTTGCTCTCTGCAAGTGATCTTCCTTAGTGGTCATACTATGTCAGCAGTCCAGCCTTTCTCATCCTGCCCCAGATCCCAAGCCTACTTCTCTTTGTCGTGTTTCCCCTGCTCTTGAGGTGCTCAAACCAGACTTGTGGGGGTCTCTGTCCCCCGCCCTCACCCCTACACTCAGCTTGCTGACGGCTCTTGCAGAATCTGCCTCCTTCGTGCCACATCTGAGTCCACTTCTCTGGGGGATTTTGCTGGATTTGCTGCTCTGGATATGACTGTATTAGTCAGGGATCTCCAAAGAGACAGAACCAAGAGGATATATATGCGCAGAGAGAGTCAGGCACCAGACAAAGACATTTTGGCCAAGGATGGACTGCATACGTGACAGTGGCCCCATAACGTTATACTGAACTTGAAAAGTTCCTATGGTCTAATAACGTGGTAGCCATTGTAACATAGCAAAATGCATTACTCACATGTTTGTGGTGACACTGGCAAAAACAAACCTACTGCTGCCAGTCTAATAAAAGTCTGGCTAGCACATGCAATTATGTACAATATATAATACTTGGTAATAATAACAAGCAACTATGTTACTGGTTTATGTATTATTTATGTAACATTGACTATACTATACTATTATAGTTATTTTATTTATTTATTTATTATTTTTAGAAACAGGGCCTTACTAAGTTGCCCAGGCTGGTCTTGAATTCCTGAGCTCAAACAATCTTCCCACCTTGGCCTCCCAAAGTGCTGGAATTACAAGCATGAGCCACTGCACTGGGCCCTTCACTGTTATTTTATTTTATTTTATTTTATTTATTTTTTGAGTTGGAGTCTCACTCTGTCACCCAGACTGGAATGCAGCGGCCGCTCCCGACCACTGCAGCCTTGACCTGCTGGGCTCCGGTGATCCTTCTGCTTCAGCCTTCCAAGTAGCTGGAACTACAGGTGCGCGCTACCACGCCTGGCTAATTTTTTTATTTTATTTTATTTATTGTAGAGATGAGGTCTCACCAAGTTGCCCAGGCAGGTCTTGAACCCGCGGGCTCAGGCAATCCACTCACTCAGCCTCCCAAAGGCGCGGGATTACAGGCTGAGCCACCGAGCCCGGCCACTGTTATTTTGGAGTGTACTCCTTCTGCTTGTACAAAAAGTTAACTGTAAAACAGCCTCAGGCTGGTCCCTTGGGGAGTATTCCAGAAGAAGACATTGTTTTCACAGGAGATGATAGCTCCAAGCATGTGTTACTGCCCCTGAAGACCTTCCAGTGGGACAAAATGCAGAAGTGGAAGACAGTGATATGGATGAAACTGTGTAAGCCCAGGCTAGTATGTGTCTTATGTCTTAGTTTTTAACAAAAAGTTCAAAATGTACAACTAATAAGAACTCCAAGGAGACAGAATGGAGAAGATGAAGGGAGAAACATAATAAATACATAGGCCAGGCTTGGTGGCTCAGCCTGTAATCCCAGCACTTTGGGAGACCGAGATGAGGGGGTTGCCTAAGCCTGCAGGTTCGAGATCAGCCCAGGCAACTCGGCAAGACCTCATCTCTATAATAAATAAAAAATTAGCCGGGCTCGGTAGTGCGTGCCTGTCGTTCCGGCTCCTTGGAAGACTGAGGCGGAAGGATCACCAGAGCCCAGCAGGTCAAGGTTGCAGCGGCTGTGAGTGTGCCATTGCACTCCAGCCTGGGCAGCAGAGTGAGGCTCTGACTCAAATACATGCATACATACATACATAATATTTTTTAAGTTCCTAGAGATGAAGAACGCAAATCTTCACACTGAAATACCCACTGAGGCCAGGCATGGTGGCTCAAGCCTATAATCCCAGCACTTTGGGAGGCCGAGGCAAGAGGATTGCCTGAGTCCAGGAGTTCGAGACCATCCTTGGTGACTTGATAAGACCTTGTCTCTATGATAAATCAAAAAATTAGCTGGATGCGGTGGTGTGCCTGTGGTTCCAGTTACTTGGAAGGTTGAGGCAGAAGGATTGCCTGAGCCCAGTAGGTTGAGGTTGCGGTGGCTGTGAGTGCATCGCTGCACTCCAGCCTGGGTGACAGAGTGAGATTCTGACTCTTAAAAAAAAAAAAAAAGAAGAAAGACAGAAAGAAAGAAAGAAATACCCACTACGTATCCAATCAATGAATTAAAAAAGAACCACTTTCTCTCAAGGAATTATAAAATAACCAAAAACAAAGAAAAATCTTACATATTTCTAGAGAGAAAACAAAAAGTTATATACAAAAGATTTGGAATCAGCATTGAATTTCTTATTAACAACACAGGAAAAAGAAGAAATGCATTCAAAATTTGAAATAAAAACTATTTCAACATAGAATTTTCTACTCAAATTAATTAGTTTGATAAGTAATCAAATTAATAAGTGCTTTTCACCTTTGCAGATTTAAAAATTTACCTCCTATCTATGCTTTCTTATATATGTATATATTTTTTTAGTTGAAGTCTCTGTCACCCAGGCTGGTGTGCAGTGGCACACTCATGGCCACCGCAGCCTCAACCTACTGGGCTCAGGTGATCCTTCCGCTTCAACCTTCCAAGTAGCTGGAACCACAGGCATGTGCCAGCATGCCCGGCTAATTTTTTTATTTACTGTAGCAATGAGGTCTTGCCATGTTAATTTCTTTATTTATTGTAGCAATGAGGTCTTGCCATGTTGCTCGGGCTGGTCTCCAGTCCCTGAGCTCAGGCATCCTCTCGCCTCTGCCTCCCAAAGTGCTGGGATTACAGGCTTGAGCTACCACGCCCGGCCTGTTTTCTTAGATTATTAAAGAATTCTTTGCTTTTGCAAAACAAGAGAGCAAACCAAGGAAAAAAGACATGACATCTAGGAAAACGAGACCCCCACCATGAGAGGTGGGGAGAGGGTACTCCAAACCACAGCCAGGTAGCAGGCCCAGGGTAGAGCGAGAGGAAGGAGGACTCTGAAAGAGAAGTCTCCAGGGAAAAAACAAATAGAACTGTGGCTAGATGTATAACAGAGCTGTGGGAGCATTTGGAAAAATTAGCCATATGTACACAGAGAGCTAATCAAATGAAAAAAACAGTAATTATTGACTTCAGGAAAAACAAAATGTACAAGGAGAGACACATAATCATTTTACATGACTTGACTCAGCACAGAACGATATTTCGTAGTCTAACCAAGTCATAAATACAGACCATCTCACTAAAAATGAGATGAAGAGAAGTATATGTAATATATAGAGAGAGGAAGATTTAAAAACATCTAAATCTTTATATTTCATAACAGGAAATTTTAGACATCTCAAATTAATACACCAAGAAATAACAGTCTATGAGTATAATTTTAAAATATGGAGATAAAAATGAAAATCAACAACTAAAAAGAGTTGGAAATGGCTGCCGTGGAGATCTGGTAAAGGTTAGGACAGGGAACGGTTATTTGTCATTATAAACTCTTTGGTGCTAGTATACGTAAAGGAAAAAAAATGTACTTACACAAAACCAATTTAAAAAAATAATATAACTGTTTAAAGAGATCTTTAGTACCCCTTTTCTTTACTTACTCTTCTATAATATGTATCTTAGGAAAACCCCCCCAAACGAATAGCATTTGTTTTGAGGAATGTTTTATGTTCGGGAATTCTTTCATCTTCACTTGTCTCTCCTGTGACCTTCAGGTCAAATTATATTTAATACTTTTAAATTGAATAAGTACATAAAAATATGTGTATAAATACACATGCATGTAGCTACTAAATATCGGCCTCTCCTTCCCTTCCCTGGGTTAATTGAGATAATCAGGGACTTGCTACACATTCTCCAAAAACATCCAAGGGGTTGCTCCATGAGCAACATGCTCTCTCCTGCCACTCACAGCAACCCTTTGGACCCCACTCCTCTACTGGTCACCACCTGGAGGCCACGGACTCAGTCCTTTCATCAGAATACTGTTCCTGTCACACAGACACGGGTGGACTCCATACGTTTCTTTAGTTGGGATACCACCACCACACAAAATTATCTTGGTGTGTTACATTTTAACGGAGTGATCAAGTACAAAAGAAATGTGGAATGGTCCACTTCACACCCATGAGGATGGTCATTATACAGCAACAACAACAAATACCCAGTATTGGGATATGAAGAAAATGGAAGATTTGTGTATGGCTAGTGGGAATGCAAAATGGTGTAGCCGCTGTAGAAAACAATTGGGTGGTTTATAAAACATTGAACATAGTTTTACCAAATGATCCGGCAATTCAACTTCTGGGTATATACCCAAAATAATTGAAGTAGGGATCAAACAGATATTTTTTACACCCCTGTTCATAGCAGCATTATTCACAAAGGCCAAAAGGTGAAAACAATCAAGATGTCCATCAACAGATGACTAGAAACAAAATGTGGTATATTCATTCACTGGCTTCAGCGTTAAAAAGAAAGGAAATTCTAGCCGGGCTCGGTGGCTCAGCATGTAATCCCGCGCCTTTGGGAGGCTGAGGTGAGTGGATTGCCTGAGCCCGCGGGTTCGAGACCCGCCTGGGCAGCGAGACCTCATCTCTACAGTAAATCAAAAAATCAGCTGGATGTGGTAGCGCATGCCTGTAATTCCGGCTACTCGGAAGGCTGAGGTGGAAGGATCACTGGAGCCTGGCAGGTCGAGGCTGCGGCGGCCGGGAGCGGCCACTGCACTCCAGTCTGGGCGACAGAGTGAGACTCCAACTCAAAAAAAAAAAAGAAAGGAAATTCTGAGACATGCTGCAACATGGGTGAACCTTGAAAACGCGCTAAGGAAGTAGCCAGGTGCAAAAGAGCCAGTATTATATGATTCTACTTATATGAGGTACATAAATAGGCAAATTCAGAGACTGGAAGTAGAATAGAGGTTGCCAGGGACTGGGGAATGGGTACAGTGTTTCTGTTGGGAGGATGAAAAAGTTCTGGAAATAGATACTGGTGGTGGTTGTACAACCATGTGAGTATATTTAATACCACTGAATTGTGCACATTAAATGGTTAAAGCCCGGCTAATTTTTTAAAAAATTTTTTGTAGAGATGAGGTCTCTATGTTGCCCAGACTGCTCTCAAACTCCTGGGCTCAGGCAATCCTTTTTACTGGGACCTCCCAAAGTGTTAGGATTACAGCTGTGAGCCATCGTGCCCAGCCTCTTTAAACTTTTATAGTGCAAATTGCCATCCACTTTTGGGAAAACTCATTGCCTATCCACACATGTTGATGTTGCCCTAGAATCGATTTCCTACCCTGTGTTGGTCATCTAGGTTGCATAACAATCGCACAAATCTCAGTAGCATGCAGCAATAAGTGTTTATTTTCCTCTCAGCATTCACAGGTGAGCTAAGGTGTGATTGATCCAAGCTGAGCTCCACTGGCTTGGCTCCAGTCCCTGGGTTAAGTTCAGGTTTGCTGCACATAATATTCAAAGACAAACAGACTTCCTCGGATGTCAGGAACACAAGAGAGCAAGTCCAAGTATGCAGGCATACTTCAAGTCTGCTCCCACCAAATCTACCAACATCCCATTGGACACAGTCAAATGGACAAGCCCCAGCAAAGATGTACACCCTGCCCAGAATGACAGGAGTCATATGCATAAACTCCTATAAGGAATTGGGACCAGTAATTCTAACTACAGTATAATCCTTTCCTTCCACCTGGCAGTATAACAAAGTAAGCCTGAGTTTGTCTATACCGACATCAAGAAGATGTAATGAATGTGGAACATGATGACTAAAGTTAATAACAATGTGGCCGGGCTTGGTGGCTCAGCCTGTAATCCTAGCACTTTGGGAGGCCATGGCGAGTGGACTCCCTGAGCCTGGGGGTTCCAGATCAGCCCGGGAAACTTGGGAAGACCTCATCTCTACAATAATTTAAAAAATAGCTGGGTGTGGTAGCGCATGCCTGTAGTTCCAGCTACTTGGAAGGCTGTGGCGGAAGGGTCACCGGAGTCCAGCAGGTCAACACTGGGGTGGCCGTGAGCGTGACATTGTGCTCCAGCCTGGGCGACGGAGTGAGACTCCAACTCAAAAATAAATAAATAAATAAAGTTAATAACAATGTATCGTAGTCTCGAAATCAGCTAAGAGAGATTTTAAGTGTTATCACTACAAGATATTGAAAAGTATGTGAGGTAACACCCATGTTAATTAGTTCATTCTAGTCATTTCACAGTGTATACATATTTCAAAACAACATGCTCTACTATATATATATATATATATATATATATATATTTCAATTTGTAGCTATCAAATAAATGAATAAGTAAGAGAATGTGATGGAATGCAGAGGCTCAGAAGCAGAGCCTAGAATGAGCTTTGTCCTCTGAATTCAGCAGCACGGTCAACTCTAAGGGGTCTCTCGCCCCCGTGGTCGAATATGGCGCACCACCATATCCACACATGGAAGCGGGATGCATGTTCCTATCCTTTTAAGGGCATGAGACAGAATTTGCGTATGTGTTTTTTTATTCCAATCCATTGCTAAGAACCTAGTCTCAAGGGCACACCTTAGTGACAGGGAAATTAGAAACTGTAGTCTCTAGATGGATAACCACTTGTCCAGTTAAATTTTGATTGTAGGCAGAGTGTGGTGGCTTGGGCCTGTAATTCCAGCACTTTGGCAGGCTGAGGTGAAAGGATTGCTTGAACCCAGGAGTTTGAGACCAGCCTAGGGAACATAGTGAGAGCTCATCTCTACCAAAAGAAAAAAAAATTGACTGGGCATGGCGGCGTGTGGCCGTTGTCCAGCTATTCCAGAGGCTGAGGTAGAAGAATTGCGTGCATCCAGAAAGTTGAGGTTGCAGTGACGTTACACTCTGGCCTGGGCGACAGAGGGAGACCACGACTTAAAAAAAAACTGATTACAATAGAGAAGAAGAATTATTGGGGAGACAAAGATCAGCCTCTGCCAGAAGAGGTTGCCACTGGAGGTAGAAATGGGAGCAAGAAGACCGAATGGGGACTTGCATTTCACATACTTACTATGCCCATAGCGAATTTGACTTTCAGGTCACAAACCCTGACTGGATGAAATTTTTTTAAAAAATGAATAAATTAACTGCCTCTGAGCCCCCAGCCCACTTAACTAGTGACATCCACAGGACACTTTAATCTCCTGGCAGTAGTGGGATTCTCTGGGGAGGGAGGGCACCCTCGTAAAGGGTACCTGCATAATGAACATTTGTACACTAAAACCTAATTGTATCCCACATCTTTAAAATTAAAATTAAAAAAAAATCTCCTGTTCTCCCCAACAAACAGCAACTCTGTTGACATGCTCACTTAGTGATAGCTGGGGAATGTATGCAATGGTTAAGTGTCTGCCTTCCTCTAGATATTCACATATTATCTTTAAAGTTTATTATGAATTGTATAATACTTTTATGTATTTCCTTCCAGATGTTTATCTAAAAGAAATTAGTACCTTTAAGATTATTGCAATCATGCTGTTCATATAATTTTGTGTCTTACATATCTCGTTTAACATCATGGTATTGTTGTTTTGTTTTTGAGTTGGAGTCTCACTCTGTTGTCCAGGCTGGAGTGCAGTGGCACACTCACGGCCACCCCAGCATCTACCTGCTGGGCTCTAGTGATCTTCCGCCTCAGCCTTCCAAGTAGCTGGAACTACAGACACATGACACCACGCCTGACTAGTTTTTGTGGTTTATTGTAGAGACAAGGTCTCATCAAGTTGCCCAGGATGGTCTCGAACCTCCGGGCTCAGGCAATCCTCTTGCCTCGGCCTTCCAAAGTGCTGGGATTACAGGCTGAGCCACCGCGCCCAACCCTTATTGTGGTTTTTAAAAAAATTTAATTGATACATAATAATTGTACATATTTATGAGTACATAGCGATGTTGTAATACATATAATGTATAGTGATCAGATCAAGATAATTAGCATATTGATCATTTCAAACATTTATCATTTCTTTGTATTGGGAACATTCAGTAGCCTTCTTCCAGGTATTTGAAACTTTATAACATATTGTTAACTATTAATATAATCACCGTACAGTGCTATAGAACACTATTATTCCTCCTAACTAGCTGTAATTTTGTATCCTTTAACAAATCTCTCTCTATTCTCCCATTTCCCCTACCCTTTCTGGACTCTAGTTTCTTCTGTTCTACTTTTTACTTCTATGAGATCAACTTCCTTTTAGCTTCCACATATAAGTGAAAACACATATAACTCTCTGTTCCTGGCGTATTTCACTTAACATAATGTCCTCCAGTTCCAACTAGGGTTGCTGCAAATGGCAGGACTTCTTTTTTTTTTTTCTGGTTGAGTAGTATTTCATTGTTTATATATACTACATTTTCTTTATCCATTCATCTGTTGGACTCCTAGTTTAAATTCATATCTTGGCTATTATGAATAGTGTTGAATTAACATGGGAGTGCAGGTGTCTCTGATATACCAACTTCCTTTTCTCTAGATAAATGCCCAGTAGAGGGATTGCTGGATCACGTGGAAGTTATAGTTGTAGTTTTCTGAGGAACTTCCATACTGTTCTTTAGAGTGGCTGTACTAGTTTGCAGTCTCACAAACAGTGTATGAGTTCCCTGTTCTCTGTTTCCTTACCAGCATTTGTTATTTTTTTGGTCTTTTTCATAATAACCATTCAGATGATACCTCACTGTGGTTTTAATTTATATTTCCCTGATGATTAGTTGTGTTGAGCATTTTTTCATATACATGTTGGCCATTTGTATGCCTTCTTTTGAGAAATATCTAGTCATACCTTTTGCCCATTTTTAAATCAGATTTTTTTGTTGTATCAAGTTGTTTGAGCTCCTTATCTATTGTGGTTATTAATCCCTTGTCAGATGGATAGTTTGCAAATATTTTCTCCCATTCTGTGGATTGTCTCTTCACTTTGTTGATTGTTTCCTTTGCTGTGTAGAAGCTTTTTAGTTTGATGTAATCCCATTTGTCTATTTTTGCTTTGGTTGCCTATGCTTTTGGAGGTGTTACCATAATCTCAGTTCAAGTGAAGTATCAAATTTTACCTCTATTCATGTCCCTTTAGCATCCTCCATTTGTAACATACTTGTCTTAAATATTTCCTCAGCATACATTTAGAATCACATCAGACAGTGTGATAATTTTTGCTTAAATCATTAACATAATTTAGAAAACCGAAGAGAAAGAAAACTTATCGCATTTACCCACATTTTTGCTTACTGTTTTCTTTCTTTTGTTCACATGCTCCAAGTTTTCTTCTTTTACCTTTAATCTTTTTCCTTTCTTTCTTTTTTTTTTTTTTTTTTTTTAGGATAGGCTGGCTGGTAACCAATTCATTTAGTTTTCCTTATCTGAGAATGTCCTGATTTCCACTTCATTCCTGGAGGAGATTTTTACTGGGTATATAATTCATGACTGATAATTCTGTTTTTCAGCACTTTAAAAATATTGTGCCACCTTCTTCTGGCTTCAATGGTTTCTGATGGAAAATCAGTTGTTATTCTGACTGTTTTTCTCCCTATAGGTAAGGTGTGGTTTTCTCTGTCTACCTTCAGATTTTTTCTCTGTCTTTAGTTTTAAAAATTTTATTATGATGTGCCTGATGTGAATGCATCCTCTTTAAAAACAAACAAACAAACAACTATCCTTTTTTTTTTTTTAGATCTCTCCTTTCTGGGGTTCATCTTATTCAATCTATAAGTGTATGTTTCTCACCAGATTTGAGACGTTTTTGGCCATTATTCCTTGGAGTCCTTTTTCAGCCTTAACCTCTTTCTCTTCTCCTTCTGAAACTCTTAAAAAGTGAGTGTTAGATGCTTTGTTATAGTCCTCCTCAGATTCCTATGGTCTGTTCATTTTAATTTTCAGTTTATTTTATCTCTATTGTTCAGACTGAGTACTTTCTATTGTTCTAATTTCTAGTTCACTGATCTTTTCTCTATCCTCTCCGCCCTACCACCACCCATTCTGCTGTTGAGCCCAACCACTGAACGTTTTTATTCTGGTTATTGTTTTTTTCATCTCTAAACTTTTCTTTTGCTTCTTCTTTATATCTTCTATTTCTTTGCTGAGCTCTTCTTTCTTTCCTTTTTCCTGAGGTTTATATTTCTACATTTGTTTCAAGCATAATTGCTCATTGAAGCATTTTTATGATGACTGTTTAAAAAATCTTTGTCAGATTATTCTGATATCTCTGTCATCTCAGTATTGGCATCTATCCATTCTTTTCATTCAGTTTGAAATCTTCTTGGCTGTTGATGAGTGATCTTTGATTGAAAGCTAGCTGGATCTTATTTAAACCTTCTCTCTCAGTTAGCTTTTTCTGACAGAGGAAGGGGGTGGATGAACGCTGCCTGCTTACTCCCAGGTGGAAGCAGAAGTTCAACTTTCCCCCTGGCCTCATTTGATACCTACAAGGAGGGAGTTGATGATGGGGGTGAAGGGAAGTATCAGCTCCCCACATAATCGCCATTAAGACTGCAGTGGGGTTGGCCTCATTACCACTAGGTAGTAGTGAAAGTCCTGATTCTCTACTAGACTTCTTTTGACACTCTCCCGGTGGGGAGATGGAGGGGGACACCTTGTTACTTCTGAGTTAGGGTTGAAGTCTAATTTTCACTGATACCATGGACTGGGGAGAACTTCATCACCACAAAGCAGGGATGAAGGTTTCAGCTCCATACTTCTCTGACATCACCTTGGCCAGAGTTTGCAGCCTCCATGAAACACACACATTACCTCCCAACATCACCAAGACTGAGGACCGTGTTACAGCTTGGCAAAATGGTAGTCCCAGTTTTCCACTTGGCCTTTTCAAGGAGTTGTGGATTGGGCTACATTTTTTCCTGCCATTTTTAGTAAGAGTAGGTTATTTTCTCAACATTTTCTGCTTTGCTGGGTGCCCCTTTCTGGGTCCCTGGCTAGAGAGCAGATGTTTTATTTATTTATGAATAACAGGGTCTCACTCTGTTGCCCAGAGTGGAGTGCAGTGGCATGATCACAGCTCACTGCAGCCTCAAACTCCTGGGCTTCAGGGATCCTCTTACCTCAACCTCTCTAGAAGCTGGGACTGCAGGAGCATGCCACCACACTCATCTCATTGAGGCTTTTTTGTTTCCTATTGCTGACTTAGCTCCAATGCTGTGATATTATGCAGAGGAACTCACCACCATGTCATGCTTCAGATCCTGAGGACCCTGGCTCATCTGCATTTTTCTTCCACCTTTCAGCGTCTTCTTATGCTTGTCTTGTGTAAAATGTACTATTTCTAGTTTTATTTCTACTTAGTGGAAGTAGTAGGGAAAAGTACATCTAACTTATTTTCCTGGATCCAGACGTGTGTCTTTTTTTCCCCTATCAGATGTAAAGCTGCAACAGAATCAGTCTATATAAGATTTTCCCCACATAAAGGATGGATTCCCATAAGTAGTTAGGAGGCGTAAGGGTATGAACATTTTTGTGACACTTAATATATGATTTCTTAAATTACTTGAAAGAGTATACTCGCTCTCACTACCTCCAGCACTTTTTCACCTGTGAAGAGTAAAGTTAGTCTCTAAGTGACTCTAACCAGAATGTTTGCCTACCAGTGAACTAATAGGCGGTGCCTGCCAACCTGCAGGTGGATTTTTCCTCTCAAGCTCTCCTATTTCCTCCACTGAAAAGCCAGAGAGTATCAGAGACTGTGGGCTTCAGTGAGGACCCCACAAGGAAGAGGACAGAGGCATGAGTGTGTGGGCTGTGTGCCAGTGCCAGGTCTCTTGACAATTGCTATATTCATAGGGAAACTGCATGCTTCAATGCCAGAGACTAAATGACAAACCATGTGATTAAATCATTCTCTGTATTATGTCTGGAGTAAAATGGAAACTTAGGGTGGGGAAGGAATGAGCATTACATGATACTGGAGCTGGAAGGGCCCAGGTGTTTCTGCAGTGCTTGCGATGGCTGATCACAGGCTCTGGGCCAGGGGAGCTGATGTGTGTTTTGTGGGGGACCGGTAGATATCAGGTAGTGGAGGAAGAGGAACAAATTGCTGACAGCTTGTAGAGCCTTTCTGATCGCACTAACGAAGGGTAGTAAGAGGCGGCAGATCCAAAATAGGAGATAATTGAAAGATTACTTATGTTTGTCTTTGGAGTCATTTGGATATAGTGCGACCTTAGCTGTCCTTCCCTGGCCCAGAGCTTTTTTGGACTGCAGCTTTGTCCCTAAGGACTTCTCCCCCAACTCCATTATGTTGGGGTTTCCCTCTTCCAAACATTGGTGGAAGGTTGACAAGAGGGTATAAGACCTGGCTTGTAATTGATTAAGTTAATTTATGCCAGAAGGCTCTGCAATATTAAAAAGTAACATACCTATATTTTGTAAGGAAAGTAGCAGTGCAATTCATTCCTCTGTTCAGTTGCTCATTCATTGAACTTAACAAGTCTCAGGCACCAATGAAACAATGAAGCCGTGCTGTAAAGTCTACTCTGGAAGGAGCTAGGAAGCCAGGACTGTGTGCCAGTCCCTCCTCCACCCTCCTGTCCTCGTCTTCCCTGTAGTTGCTGTTCTAGATTGGACCTATGCTCTTTTCTGTGGGACCAGGAGATACTTAAGTGTAGGCTAAAAATAAAGTGTCTGAATCAAAACGAAACTTTCAAGACCAGAGATATCCACACAGCTGGAGTGGAACAAACTAATTCCTCAGACTAACAGTAAGGTGCCAAGAAAGCAAACAGTTGGTTGGGCTCAGGAGCCTTGATGCATTTAAGTCCAAGATTTGCAGCTGACAAGCCACAGATCATTTGAGCATTGCAGCTGTCCCAGCTGTATCCTGAATTCCCTCCCAGGGGTGGCTGCCTCCAACTCTTCTGCAGACCAGAAGCTCCTTGCGGGCAGGCCCTTCTGCGTGGAATCCCCACTGTCTCACCCCTTTGCGCCTATGGAAAGTCCTTGTGTGGCAACAGCTATATTCTTAGGGAAACGCCGTGTTTCCATGCCAGAGACTAAATGACAAACCATGTGATTAAATCATTGACTGTGTTGTGTCTGGGATAAAAGGGAAACGGGGTGGGGAAGGAATGAGCATTACACGATCCTGGAGCTGGCCAGGCCCAGGTAGCACTGAGTAAGTGGCAGTGATGAGCATTTCGGGTTTTGGACCTGTAGGTCGGAGCCCCGCCCCCACTGTGTGACGTGCTTCGAGTGCTGCAGGAGGAGCAAGACCAGTGCCTGCCAGAACTCTCCAGAGAGCAGATCGGAGACCTGCCCGTGGAGCAGCCAGCAGCAGGTACGAGGCCCCCCACAGCACCATGTCCGTTCTAGGGTGTGGAGCAGCATGTCCAGTCCCCCTGGACAGGGGAAGCTTATCCCTGAACAAGATGGGATGTGGAAGACGGGTCCAGTATTATTTACTCAGCCAACCAGCTGTGGAATCTGGAGTAAGCCTGGAAAGCAGTCTACATGGGCCCCAAAGCCAGATCACTCCTCCCTTCTATAGGCATGTGGCTACAGCCAGTGTTTTCTTACCATCAGCTTCTGCATGTTGACTCGGTCAAGATAGGCGTTTGGTGGCAATTACTTTGCAAAGTGGCTTCCTTCTCATTCATTCTCTCACCTCCTTGCCAGCTCCATGAGTGAAGTAGGAGAGAAAGGTACAGCTGGGCTCGGTGGCTCAGCCTGTCGTCCTGCGCCTTTGGGAGGCTGAGGTGAGTGGATTGCCTGAGCCTGCGGGTTCGAGACCCGCCTGGGCAGCGAGACCTCATCTCTACAATAAATCAAAAAATCAGCTGGGCGTGGTAGCGCATGCCTGTCACTCCAGCTACTCGGAAGGCTGAGGCGGAAGGATTGCTGGAGCCCAGCAGGCGAGGCTGCAGTGGCCGGGAGCGGCCACTGCACTCCAGTCTGGGCGACAGAGTGAGACTCCAACTCAAAAAAAAAAAGCAAAAAACCAGGAGAGAAAGGTACTTCAGAGTCAGAAAAAGTTGGGTTCTTGTACTGGCTGGCACTCTCTGGCTGTGTGACCACAGGTAAATTGTTTAACCCTCTGAGCTTCAGTTTTCTGATTGATAGAGTGGAGGTGATACTGCCTGCTTCAGGATTATAGTGATAGATGAAGTATGTTAAATACAGGTGCTTTGTAATTATTGTTAAATTAAATGTTAATTATAATTAATTAATCAAAAATTTAAATATTACTAATTTCATACCTAAATGTTCATTTTATTTCTATCCTCAGCCTGTAATCCCGCACTTTGGGAGGTTGAGGTGAGTGGATTGCCTGAGCCCGCGGGTTTGAGACTCTCCTGGGCAACTTGGCGAGACCTCATCTCTACAATAAATCAAAAAATTAGCTGGGTGTGGTAGCACGCGCCTGTCGTTCCAGCTACTTGGAAGGCGGAGGCGGAAGGATCGCCGGAGCCCAGCAGGTCGAGGCTGCGGTGGCCGGGAGTGGCCACTGCACTCCAGTCTGGGCGACAGAGTGAGACTCTAACTCAAAAAAAAAAAATAAAATAAAAATAAAAAATAAAGATAAGGAGGGGTGTAGCATTAAGAAAAGAATCCGTTGCGGGTGTTCAAATAAGCATCTGTATGTAAATGTTCATAATAGCTATGTTAACGATAACCAAGAAGTGGAAACAGCCTAAAAGCTCCATCAGTTGAAGAATGGATAACCAAATGTGGTAAATCCAGATTATTCAGTTCTATGGTTTGCGTATGACTTGTTTGGCCCTCCCACGTCTCATGTTTAAATTTGATCCCCAGTTTCGGCGGTGGAGCTTGGCAGAGGAGTTTGGGTCATGGGCAGATCCCTTATGAATGGCTTGGTGACATTCTCAAGGACTGAGTTACTTTTCAATCTTTTTTTTTTTTTGAGTGGGAAGAGTTGGAGTCTCACCCTGCCACCCATGCTGGAGTTCAGTGGCACGATTATGGTCTCCACAATCTCGACCTTCTGAGTTCAGGAGATCCTTCCCCCTCAGCCTTCCAAGTAGCTGGAACTACAGGTGTGCGCCACCATGCCTGGCTAATTTTTTGATTTACTGTAGAAACAAGGTAGCTCCACATTGCCCAGGTTGATCTTGAGCCCCCAGGCTCAGGCAATCCTCTTGCCTCTGCCTCCCAAAGTACTGGGATGACAGGAGTGAGCCACCACACCTGGCCACGTCTCACTCTTATTTCCCCTGAGAGCTAATTGTCAAAAAGAGCCCGGCACCTCCTCCCTACTCTTGCTTCCTCTCTCACCATGTGATCTCTGCATACACCTTTGCTTTCTGCCACAAGTAGAAGCAACCTGAGGTCCTCACCTAAAGATGCTGGTACCATACTTCTTGTATAACCTGCAGAACTGTAGACAAATAAACCTCTTTCCTTTATCAGTTACCCAGCCTCAGGTATTCCTTTGTAGAAACACAAATGAACTAAGACATTCAGCCGTACAAAGGATTGAAGTACTGATACATGCTACAACGTGGACGAACCTTGAAAACATTATGCTAAGTGAAGCAAGCCAGATACAAAAGGTCACATGTTGTATGACTCCATTTATATGGAATGTCCAGATTAGGCAAATCTATAGAGACAAATTACATTCGTGGTTGTCAGAGGCTGAGGAGAGGGACAATGGCACGCGATTTCTTGATGGGTACAGGATTTCCTACTGGGGGTGGTGGTTAAAATATATAGATGTACAGCAAAGAAAAACAAGCTCACTGTCTGAGACAATAGAGAGCTTCTCCCAGTAAATAAGGATCAACTAGCCAGGCTTGGTGGCTCCGCCTGTAATCCCACGCTTTGGGAGGCCGAGGTGAGTGAATTGCCTGAGCCCACGGGTTCGAGACCCGCCTGGGCAACTTGGCGAGACCTCATCTCTACAATAAATCAAAAAATTAGCCGGGCGCGGTAGTGTGTGCCTGTAGTTCCAGCTACTTGGAAGGCTGAGGCGGAAGAATCGCTGGCGGGTCGAGGCTGTGGTGGCCGGGAGCGTGCCACTGCACTCCAGTCTGGGAGACAGAATGAGACTTCAATTCAAAAAAAAAAAAAAAGATCAACTAAATACCCATCCACGTTGGCAGTAGCTACCTCTTGTCTATAATTGGCCTGGAAGTTGAATGGTCATTGGCCACAGCCAGTTCTTACCCCTGGGTGCCACCTGCTGGCCTGGAGGTTGAACTATGCAACACAACAGGTTATCTGCTGACATCAGCCAAGGAACACGATAAATTTCCCAAGATCCTGCTGCCCCAACCCCACAGGAAGCAGTGAGCCAGCCCACACCCTCAGTACACTGCTACTACAACTAACACTCAGGAAACTACAAAAACATATATAGGCTATCTATATTGAAGGAACTTATGCAAACTAGCTCCCATAGTTCATTCAGATGAGAAAGAGCCAGACAACAACTCAAGGTGTGAAAAAAACAGGGTGTTACCCCTTCAGAGGGGCATATTAATTCTTCCACAATGGACACCAACCAAAATGAAACCCCTGAAGTGTCAGGCAACAAATTCAAAATACTGATAATAAAGAAGCTCAACAAGATCCAAGATGAAGCTGGTAACAAACACAAATAAATTAGTAGAACAATAATTCAGGATGTGAAAGAAGAGACCGGCAACATTAAAAAATGGAACTAAAAACTCATTGGCGGAAATCCAAAACACAGTTTAAAACTTTAACAGTAGGGGAGACCAAGTGGAAGAAAGAATCTGAGAGCTGGAAGACAGAGCCTTCAAATTAACCCAGACAGATAGAAATAAGCATAAAGAATTAAGAAGAATGAGCAAAGCCTTAGAGAAATATGGGATTACATGAAGCCACCCAACCTACAAATCATAGGCATCCCAGAGGGAAAAGTTATAGTAAAAAGTATGGAAAACATATTTGAGGAAATAGTCAAGGAAGCCTCCCTGGTCTTGAGAGAGATCTAGACATCCAGATGCAAAGCTCAAACTCCTTCAAGATACATTGCAAGAAGAACAGCTGTGAGATTCTCCAAGGTCAACATGAAAGAAAATACCCTAAGAGAAGCAAGAGAGAAATGCTGAATCACTTATAAAGGAAAGGACATTAAACTAATAACAGACTTCTCAGCAAAAACATTACAGGTCAGAAAAGAATGGGAGTCTATTTTTCAATTTCCTTAAATAAAAAAAGAGAGAAGACTCAATAAATATAAACAGAAATGACAGAGTTGACATTACAATGGTATCTGAAATACAGATATATAAAAGATCATCAGAGACAACTATGAACACCTCTACGGCCTCAAATTGGAAAACCTATAGGAAACTGATAAATTCCTGGAAACATACTCCCAAGACTGAATCAGGAAGAAATAGATACCCTGAATAGACCAGTAATGAGCAATGAAATTGAATCAGTAATAATGAAAAAAAAAAAAGAAATCTTCCAACAACAACAAAAAAAGCCCAGGACCAGAAAGATTCACAGCAAATTTTATGAGATATACAAAGAAGAGCTGGTACCAAGCTTACTAAAATTATTCCCAAAAATTGAGGAGGAGGAGGACTCTCCCCAACTCATTCTAAGAAACCAGTATCACACTGATACCAAAATCAGGCAAGGACGTAACAAGAAAGAAAACTACAGGCCAATATCCCTGATGAATATAGATGCAAAAATCTGTAACAAAATGGTAGCAAACAGAATAAATAGCATATCAAAAAATAATCCATCACAACCAAGTGGTTTTTATTCCAGGGATACAAGGATAGCTCGATATCCACAAATCAATAAACATGCTTCACCATATAAAAAGAAGCAAAACCAAAGACCCTACGACATCACAATAGATACTGAAAAGGCATTCAATAAAATCCAATGTCCCTTCATGATGAAAACCACCAACAAACTAGATATCAAAGGAACATGCCTCAAAATAATGAGCTACATATGACAAACCCACAGTCAACATCGTACATCTCCCCTCAGAACTGGAACAAGACACGGATATCTACTCTCATCACTCTTATTCCATCTAGCAAGAGAAAGAAATAAAAGTTATTCAAATGGGCAAGGAAGAAGTCAAACTATTCCCGTTTGTTGATGACACGATACCTAGAAAACCGTAAAGACACTTCCAAGAGGCTTCTAGACATGGTGAGTGACTTTAGTAAAGTCTCAGGATACCAAGTCAGTAGCCTTGCAATACACAATAATGCTCCAGCCAAGAACTAAATCAAGAGCTCAATCCATTTACAATGACCACATAAAAAATAAAATACCTAGGAATATACCTAACCAGGGAGGTGAAAGACCTCTACAAGAAGAACTACAAAACACTGATGAAAAAAATCACAGATGCACAAACGAATGAAAGAACATCTCATGTTCATGGATGAGAAGAATCAATATTGTTAAAATGAGCATACTGCCCAAAGCAATCCATAGATTCAGCACAGTCCCTATCAAAATACCAACATCATTTCTCACAGAACTAGAAAAAACAATCTTAAAATTTATATGGAATTTAAAATGATCCCACATAGCCTAAGTAAAAAGACAAATGCAGAGGCATCACACTGCCTGACTTCAAATTATACTACAAGGCTATGGTGTCTAAAACAGCATGGCACTAGTAAAAGAATAGATAGATAGATCAATGGGACAGAATACAGAACCCAAAAGTGAAGCCACATAGCTACAGCCAACTGATCTCTGAGAAAGGTGTCCAAAGCAAGCAGTGTGGAAAGAACACCCTGTTCAATAAATGGTGTTGGAAAAACTGGCTAGCCATGTGCAGAAGAATGAAACTAGACCCCTACCTCATACCATATAAGAAAATATACTCAAGATGGATCAAAGACTTAAATGTATACAAATCCTGAAAGAAAACCTAGGAAACACTCTTCTGGAAATCAACCTGGGCAAAGAATTTATGATGAAGATCCCAAAAGCAACTGCAGCAAAAACAAGTCTAGGCAAATGGGAGTTAATGAACTGAAATGCTTTTGCAACAAAGTGAACAGAAAACCTACGGAATGGGAGAAAATATTTACAAATTGCAACTCAGACAAAGGGATAATATCCAGAATCTACAAGGAACTCAAGCAACTCAACATGCAAAAAAAAAAAAACCATAAAAAATGAGCAAACGGCATGAATACAGTTCTCAAAAGAAGACACACGAGCTGCTTACAAACATGGAAAAATGCGCAATATCACTAACCATCAGACAAGTTAAAACCACAGTAAGATGTCACCTTGCACTAGTCAGAATGGCCATTATTAAAATGTCAAAGAACAACAGATGTTGTCACAGCTACCGACGAAAGGAAACACTTATACATTGTTGGTAGGATTGTAAACTGGTTCAGCCTCTATGGAAAACAGTCTGGAGATTTATCAAAGAACTAAAAATTGAACTATCATTCGACCCAGCAATTCCACTACTAGGGATCTACCCAAAGGAAAAGAAATCATCAGCCGGGCTCGGTGGCTCAGCCTGTAATCCCAGCACTTTGGGAGGCCGAGACCAGTGGATTACCTGAGCCCGTGGGTTCAAGACCAGCCCGGGCAACTTGGCAAGACTTCATCTCTACAATAAATAAATAAAAATTAGCCGGGCGTGGTAGGGCACACCTGTAGTTCTAGCTACTTGGAAGACTGAGGCAGAAGGATTGCTGGAGTCCAGCAGGTTGTCACTGGGGTAGCCATGAGTGTGCCACTGCACTCCAGCCTGGGTAACAGAGTGAGACTCCAATTCAAAAAAAGAAAAGAAATCATCATATCACACACATACCTCTACTCATATATTCATTGCAGTGTTATCCACAATAGCAAAATCATGGAATCAACTTAAGTGCCCATCAACAAATTGACTGGATAAAGAAAATGTGATATACTTACACCATGAAATACTATGCAGTCATAAAAAGAACAAAATCTTGTTTTTGTGCAGCAACATGGATAGCTGGAGATCATCATTCTAAGTGAACTGACTCAGAAACAGAAAGCCAAACACTGCATGTTCTCACTTAGATGCAGGAGCTAAATGCACAAAGATGGAAATAATAGACCCCGGGGACACCAATAAGTGGGGAGGCAAGGAGCAGGGTTAGGATTCAGAAATTACCTATTGAGCACAATTTTCACTAGCTGGGGAACGGGCCACCTGAGACCCAATCGCCATCACTACGCAAATATGTCCACGCACTTGCACTTTTACGCCCTGAATCTAAAATTTAAAAAAAAGAGAAAGAAAGAAGAAAAGAAATAGAGATGATGCTTCACAATATTATATTGTGAATGTGCTAAATGCCACTTAATTACACTTTAACCGGTTAATTTTATGTTATATGATTTTACTTCAATTTCGAAAGAAAAAGAGAGCCAAGAGAAAAAGAAAGAAGGAAAGGAAAAGAAGAAAGGAAGAAAGAAAAAAGAATAGCACCCGGGCTTTCAAATTGGCCAGAGTAATCTTCCACAGTCACTTCGTGTCTCTGGGTCTCAGCCTCCACCTCTATATTATGGGGTTGGTGTGAAATTAAAAGCATTCATTAAAAAAAAATGCTTATTTAGCACTTACTGGAACCGGGTGAGGATGATGAGAACAAAAGATGCAGTGGTGAGGCATGGCATGGACTCTTTTATCACTTTTGTAGTATGTGGCAAGAGCTTGATGCACTGACCTCACCAAATAGAAATTTGTCTGCTGCTTATTACAAAAAGCTCAGAGCTGGAGAGAAGTTCCAAGATGTCATATGTTCCAGATTCCTCTTTCTTTTGGCTGAATGTGTGGCATCTGTCCTCATGGTCATACAGTGGCTGCTGCACCACCAGCAGGGAGAGGAGAGTACCTGTGTTTCTGGCAGAAAAAGGAAGAAAGACACAAGAAGGAAGGGCGAGATATAGGGAAGCCAAACTTTAACAACACCTTCCAGTGACTTCTGCTTCTGCTTCATCGGCCAGAACTGGACCGCCCGGCCACCCCTGGCTGCAATGGATGCTGGAGATTGAGTTTTTAGCTGTACCTGTAGCCGCCGTGAGCAAAATCAGGCTCTGCTAGTGAGGAAGAATGACAATAGGTTGCCCGTGTCATAGTCATTACGACTGTCTGGTGAGGGCTTGACCTGCGGTGGAGAGGCAAGATCTTTGTCCTTCCCGACCCTTCCATAAGGAGGACTGAGCCAGCTCTGCTGCCCTGCTGAGATGACCCCGTCGGTTGGGGCCTCCTGTTCACCTCTGGGCACCCGGGCATTCCTGCTGGGCTCCACAGTGCCAGGAAGAGGGTCTGCCATGAGGCCACCCACAGCCTGGATCTGGTGAGATGAGCGCAGAGGCTGAGCACCAGGCCTGGAGCACTTGGAGTTGGGGGGACTCAGTGCGGCTGGTTCCTCTCTGGGAATCTCAGCCTACAGGCCTCTCTCCTTTGCTTCTCTACTTGCTCATTTGAGAATGAGGATAATGAACTTATTGACTTTACAATGCTGTAGTGGGGAATAAGTGAATTAGTACCTAAAGAAAGCAGGGCGTCTTGTCACAGCAGGGAGCTCCTCTCATGGCCTCTCTGTCCCAGCTCCTTGGTGGAGCTGGACCAGCCTCTGCCATGGATGGCTGGGGTCCCCTTAGGCCCTCTGCTCACCTGAACTCTCAGTCCTGCTCATGGGCAGCGCCTCTTCCAAGAACCACTTGCCTAGTCACCCTGTCAGTGGGAAGCTGTAAACATGCCAATGCCCTGATTCCGGATTGACTGATCTTAGCAGGACCAGTCACCTTCCCTAAGGCTTCCCACGTGGTCCTAGGTCCTAAGGGTGCATCCAAGACTGAGATAGCTCACCGGGGACTCCCGCCTGGCTTCTGCCTCACACTCACTGGGGAGACCGGGGCAGGGCCTGCTTCATTCTCCTCATGAGAAAAAGGCTGTGCTGGTTTTGCGACAGCTGAGACCGTTTGGCCAGGCCCTGGCGCCAGAACCGAGGAGGGCCGGCTTGCCGGTGGGTAAAAGGGTGGCCAGGCCAGCCCCGTGCCACTGCAAACAGTCACAGCCACTTGGATCTGTTTTGCACATTGGCCTCTTGCAGTGTGCACTTGGAAAGGGGGTCTGTGAGTTTGAAAATAGTTTTAAAGCCTCCGAGGATGCCTGAGGGAAGAGTCTTCAGCCCTGCCCTGCTGAGGGGGTGAGGAGACAGGGCCAGGGCATCTATCGGGGAATGTGCAGCGGAGGTAGTGGCTGAGGAGGAAACCCCTTCAAGCCTGAGAAGAAACGAAACATGGCAACGGGTGAAGCAGGGCCCAGGGGGCCTCCACCCGCACAAGGCTCTGTCCCAGGTGCCTGAGCGGAGGGCAGGGGCTGGTGGGGACGCAGCCCAGCTCTCTGCTGGGGGCCCAGGGTTAATGGTTAAGCTTCCCGGTCTTCCCTGGGGTGAAGGTTAATGTTTGAACGCCCGAGGAGTCACAGGAAATGCCACTCACGGAGCTGTCACTGAGCCTGGCACACTTATCACAGATAAAAAATTAACTCTTCAGCTATTCCGGGTTAGGTGGCCAAGGTCTTCCCGGCATTCTGTGGGACTGTTTCAGGGTCACCCTAATAACTGCATGGGCTATTTGTTACTTTGTTTCTAGAAGCCAATACCCCCTCAGAGCTGGCTGGTGGAAGGGCTCTGGCTCTCCCGTGGGGGAAGAATGTTCCAGAAAGACAGTGTGGTAGCAGGAAAGGTGTGGGCTCGGCAGTCAGACAGACCTGGGGCTGGGGCTTGCTCTGCCACGTGGGTGCTGTGTGACCTGGAGCAAGACACTGACCCTCTCTGGGCCTTCCAGCGGGGACCTGCCATCCGCTTTTCCTTCTTGTCTCTGCCCTGCTGGCTGCCCACTCCCCAGAGCACAGGCAGGCAGGGACGGGCTTTTTATTTTGTACCTTTTTTAAGAAAATTGAGATGACATTCACATAGTATTAAATTGCCCATTTTAAAGCGAACAGTTCAGTGGCGTGTGTTGGATTCACATGCCATGGGCAGCCACCAGCTCTATCAAGTTCCCAAACATTCCCATCACCCCGAAATAAAATCCCTGGACTCCAGAGAAGTCACTCATGCTTCCTTCTCCCCAGCGCTGGCGATTATTAATCTGCTCTCTGCCTCTGTGGATTTACCAACTCCGGACATTTCATATAAACAGACACATACGATATATGACCTCTTGTGCCTGTCTTCACCAAACAGTGTTTTTGAGATCCATCCACGTTCTGGATGAATCAGTACTCGTACGTGCTGGCTTTTACTGCGGTTTTCTCTCACAAACACTCCCACCTCCCTTCTGGACTCCCCCTGGTTCCTGATGCCCTCTGGTAGCCTCGTGCCCTCGCCTTGCCCTGGGCCATCCCCCGCATCTGCCCACACCTCATCTCTGTCCGTCCTTTTCTTGACACAACTGATTTGGGCTCATTTCTATGAAATAAGTTAGCTTATGTTTATATAACATTTTGGACATTAAAAAAAATTTAGATTTTTTTGTTTTGTTTTGTTGTTGAGTTGGAGTCTCACTCCATCACCCAGGTTGGAGTGCGGTAGCATGCTCTTGGCCACCCCACCGTCGACCTTTCCCCTCAGTCTTCCAAGTATCCAGAACTACAGGTATACGCTACCACACTCAGCTAATTTTTTGTTTTATTGCAGAGACGAGGTCTCACCATGCTGCTCAGGCTGGTCTCAAACCCACGGACTCAGGCGGTCCTCTCACCTCGACCTCCCAAAGTGCTAGGATTGCAGGCTTGAGCCACTGCTCTTAAAACAATTGTGCTGATTGTTGTCCCCATTTGACAGATGAGAAAACTGAGCCTCCAAGGAACCCAGGATCACACAGAGCCGAAACAGGGCTCTCCGCCCAAATCTTTTGACTCTGAATCCTGAGTGCTTTCTGGTTTGCAATCCAGTCTGATCAAACTCAGCACAGCTGAGCTGTGAACGCCTGGTAGTTTTACCCTCCCAAGAAGAGTTTCCATTAGAAGAAAAAGAGAAAGACAGAGACTGCTGGTGCCAAATAATCTTTAACACATGTGACAGGTGTCATGCAGTGAAGCACTCCAGGTCAGGTGAGAAAGAGTTCTTGGATAGATGAGGAGAGTTTGGTGGGGGTGGCCCATAGTTCATAACAGTCCCTGGGAGGGGAAGGACTTAGCTCCTGGTGCTCAGAAGCATGCCTCGATTACCCTCCTGGAGAGAGAGGTGCCAGCCTGTGCCCGGAAAGCCACCACTAGGCCTCAGGGGTCAAAGCTTCCTCCAGCAGCTTCCATTCTGTGTCATACACTCTTCCCAGCCTCCCAATTCCATGGCATTCTCTGCTTGGATACTTTCAGTGATGGGAAACTCATTACTCCTAAGAGAGCGTATCCCAACAAATGGCTTATGCTTCTTGGTTTCAAGATAAACACCCTCAGATCCTTTTGCTGTTCCTTCTGTGACGTGGGATTAGATGCCTTGCTACTGTGGGATTTCAGTTCCTCTAACCCCCTCCTGACCACAGCTTCTGTATGTGGTCCATATGTCACAGAGAGAATATCTTTCTTTTTTTTGAGTTGGAGTCTCACTCTGTCACCCAGACACGCTCCCGGCTACTGCAGCCTCGACCTGCTGGGCTCTGGCAATCCTTCCACCTCAGCCTTCCAAGTAGCCGGAACTACAGGCACGCGCTACCACACCTGGCTAATTTTTGATTTATTGTAGGGATGAGGTCTCGCCAAGTTGCCCAGGTGGGTCTCGAACCCTCGGGCTCAGGCAATCCACTCGCCTCAGCCTCCCAAAGTGTTGGGATGACAGGCTGAGCCACCGAGCCCAGCCGAGAACATCTTTCTTGACCTCAAGATTGTAGGTTGGGTCACTGGCAAAGCCAAGGACACCTCACCAGGCTGGCCCTTGGATTGCCTGGGGATGGGGCCAGAGCTGAGCTGTCAGAGGTGAAGGGAGACATGATGGAACCAGAAGCAGCCGCTGAGTAGCCCCGGTCCTGAGCCACTGCAGGGCCCAGGGAGGAGAAAGGGCAAGCAGAGGTGAGCAGGTGGCGGAGACGCCCGGGAGATGGATGCCGCAGTTCCCAGGTGAAGGACAGAGCGAACATGACAGGAACACGCAGCTAGGAAAGGACACGAAGGGGCAGGCAAGGAGGAGCTGCGGACTCCCTGGTGATCCCTTTAGCACTGAAGTGCGGATCAGGAGCGTGGAAGGGGTGTGGGGCATGGAGTACCCACTGCCCTGGTGACCTGATCCCGCATGACCCTGGGGGACCTAGCCAGTTCCTGGCCCCGTGCCCCTGTAGCCTGACACATCACTCCAGAAATAGTCCAGGTTATCATCAGGCCATCTGAGCTCACGTAGCAATAGATCAAGCACTGGAGGATGGATGCCCTGTTCTCGGTGGAGATAGAACAAACTCAGTTAGCGGAGAGCCCTGGGCTTCCCGCGCTGGGCTGGTCTTCTTAGGGGCTCATCCCCCTTCTGCCAGCTCCTCCCCACCCCAGACCTCCCTCTGGGGCCACCACCCATCCCCACAGGCAGGATAGAGGAAGCTGGCTTTGCTGAGTGTCTGCGTTGGTCTGACCTAGCGCCAGAAGCTTCACAAAAATAAACAAGACAACTTTCATAGAACTTTCTCCATTTTCTAGGACTTTAATTCTGGTTGCGTTCTCCGAGATGCCAGAAACTTCTGGATCTCCCCCCACCCAGCTTTCCCAGGGGGCTAGAGAGTCCCATAGTCTTATGGTATTCAGGGGAAGCCCCTCTCATCTCAAGCTTTGCTCTACACAGATGGTGACTGACAGCCGCTGTCCTGGCCACATGGCCCCTTCTGTGGTCCTCTGGGGGGCACGGGCTCTGTGAGGAAGTCTGTGGTCTGCTCACCTAGACCTGTCCCCATAGCTGTTTCTTCTCTGGGCCACCCCATAACTCAGGGCTGGCCAGGCAGCAGGGTACTCGTGCCTCTTCTGGAACCTTCCATGTCCCTGCTCACACCTCCCCTCTGTCTCCTCCCAGCCTGGGGAAATTCTTGCTCCTGTTTTGTTTTCTCCCAAGTATTTTGATTATGCCAGAATACCTCTTCATTCCCCCGGGGGCCTTTGGAAACCCAAGCCAAGAAGATCACTAGTCTCCTCTGAGACTTTGAACTTGCTCTCCTCTGAGACTTTGAACCTCTAAGGAGGAAGGAGAAAGAAAAGGACAAAAAAAAAAAAAAAAAAAGAAGAGGGGGAAAAAAAAACAGAGGTTAATAGATCAGAAAATATTCCACTACACATGCAAATCATTTAATTCCTACAAAAATCCTGGGGAATATTACTATGCCCATTTTATAGACGAGCAAACTGAGGCTCACAGAGGTAGGTGGCATGCCCAAGGTAGACTTGGGTCCAAAGTCCGCTCTGTTTCCGCCACACCACTTACATCAATGCGGTATCCCATGCTCTCCTCCCAGGCCACAGCGCTCACGCAGGGAGCCCCTCCTCCCCGGGTGGTGTTTATGGCCTGGCATTAACCTTCCCTTGTTTTCCACTTTTACTTCCCCAGCCTTCTATCCTGTCCCCTCCAGCCAGGCAGTGGGTAAGGACAGGTGACCACCGGAGACAGAGGGATGTCTGCCCCTCACCACATTGTGGACCTGCCGGCCGCACAGCTACTTAGGTTCCTTTTGGCCCTGGCCCTCCTGGCGACCCCTCCCTCGTGGCTCAGGAGCTGTGGCCCTGTTGACAAAGCTCCCCTGTCCCTTATGTCAGTGAACTCCCCCTACCCCCAACTGAGGTGGTGCGTTTTGCCGCTCTGGATCAAAAACTGCCCAGGGTTCCACAGTAACCCCCGCCTTGGGCTGTGTCCCCTCCCTGCCGGAGCTCCCGGGGAAGGTCAGGTTGAGGACAGGACGTCTACAACTGAGCCAGGAGCGTCCTCACTGCCTCTCATTCCTGCTCAGTCTGGGGGACAGAGACAACTTTCAACCCTCCCATTTCCTGAGATGCTCCGCTCACACCCTGGGAGCAGAGCTGGGGGTCCCCGCAAACAGCCAGGAGGCTACAGAGACCGTCCGGCTCCCCAGGCCACATTTCCTCTAGTCCAGCTAGAGCCGTGTGATGCCTGGACTATAATTGTCTTCATATTTTTTCCTTTAAGTCAGTGGACTTCTTAAAAATTTAGCCCTAGCCGGGTTCGGTGGCTCAGCCTGTAATCCCATGCTTTGGGAGGCCAAGGTGAGTGGATTGCCTGAGTCTGCGGGTTCGAGACCCACCTGGGCAACTTGACGAGAACTCATCTCTACAATAAATAAAAAAATTAGTTGGGCGTGGTAACGTGCGCCTGTAGTTCTGGCTACTTGGAAGGCTGAGGCGAAAGGATCGCTGGAGCCCAGCAGGTGGAGGCTGCGGTGGCCATGAGCATGCCACTGCACTCCAATCTGGGCGACAGAGTGAGACTCCAACTCAAAAAAAAAAACAACAAAAACAAACTTAGCCTTATCCTAAACGATAGTAGCTATAAAAATCATAGATGCATCATGCTAGTTTTAGAATTTTTCTAACACAAATTAAATTCTCTAAAGAATGTGTAACTCCTTTTATTTTTAATTTTTTGTAAAAATGAGGTCTCACTTTGCTGCCCAGCCTGGTCTCAAACTCCTGGCCTCAAGCGATCTTCTTGCCTCAGCCTCCCAACGTGCTGGGATTATAGGCATGAGCCGCCGTGCCCATGTGTCACTCTTGAAATAAAAAATGTTCCAGTGCGGACCAGCCAAGAGCACAGGCCTCCCGTGGGGGATGTGATTGTCACACGCTGGGAAACCCTAGGTCCGTTTTGTGTCTTCTGTGCCTGGACAGTGGAACCAGGGCTGGGAGACAGTGAGACTGTATCCCGGGGCTCAGGGGACCAGCAGGACCATTGGGGGGGCGACTAGCAGCCAGGCCCACTGCCACCCAGGTGGGAGCCTGCCCAGGGCTGGGGAGGCAGGAAGGCCGTGTGGAGGTCCCAGCCTCACCATTACCAGTTCTGTTGCCTGCACTCTGCTTCCTCGTGTCTGCTGTTGGGTGGTGAACTACCTAGCCTGAGCCTCAGCTACAAGCCTCAGCTCCGGAATGTCTGTCACGTGTCCAGCACAGGCCTGGCACGGCCCACCCCCGGGTGACCCTGTGGGCCCTGTCTGACATGACCCAGGTTAGGAAACCTCCCAGACGTCCTGGCACCCTTTGCATCTGTCTGGTCAGCTGGGCGTGGGTCGTCCAGCCTCCTGGTTTGGAGCCATGGTCAGTACCCTGGCTGACCTGGCCAGCTCTCGCCAGCCCGGAATCCATCTCTCCCCAAGTGAGGCAAGAGGCCTTTTTCCCTGCCCTTACTGCTTCTGGTGCAAGAGATGCCACCCCAAGATGGCAGGGAAGCTGCACCTTGAAACAAGCTACGGCCACACAGAGACGGCTGCAGAAAGAAAGGAGACATGGGGCGAGTACGGTGGCTCCCGCCTGTAATGCCAGTTTGGGAGGCAGGGGCAGGAGGATTGCTTGAGGGCAGGAGGTCAAAACCAGCCTGGGCAACATAGCGAGACCCCATCTCCATCAAAAAGAAAGAAACAAAGAAAGGGGACACGGGTCAGCCTTAGTCTCTTGTGACTCCAGATGCCCGAACAGCCGAGAGTGGAGAGTTACAGTGGTTTGTCCATAGAGGGCCTTGTGAGGGCCAAGTCACCATCCACAGGCATCTGGGGAGGTCCAGGGTCACCTAAGGACCTGCTGAGTTCTGGGGGACCTGCTCAGGCCCAGCAAGCCCCATCCACACCTGGAATCTGGACAACCAGCCTCTGGGATGGTAGCAGAACCCGCCTGGGAGAAGTTAGAAGTAGAGAGAAGTCTGAGTCTCTTCTTCTGCGGGAGTCGCTGTGAGATTCAGGGTGAAGATTCAGGATCATCCAGGGGGTTTCTCATCTCCCATATTCCTTGAAGGACACAGACATCTGGTCCTCGGCCTTATAGATGTTTCCACTGTCCTGGCGGGAGCCCCATCCAAGCCCTGCCTTCTGTGTCTACCCTTCAATTCCCCACTACCCTTGCTTATGGCTTGTCCTTGTCACTCCTGGGACTGCCTGGCCTCCAAAGCCCCTACCCAGGCACCCTGATCTCAGGCCTGGGGTCCTCTCTGGGCCCGCCCACTTCCCCTCTCCGACAGGGACAGGAGAATCCATACCTGCCTCAGCTTCCTTCCTCTCCAGTTCAGCTGCCCATTCTGCGTCCCTCCTCACCCAGGCCCTCCCGGCGGAGCACACCCCTCTCCTCCCCATCTTCCTGCCTCTCTCCTGCTCCCAGAGCCTGGCTCCAGCAAGGAGGGCACTAGGCAACCGGGTTGGCATCACCCGGAGACAGACCAGGAGGGTGGAGGGCAGGGCAGAGGCAACTTTCAACCCCTCCATTTCCGGGCTGTGGCACCTCCGGAAGCCACCTCTCCTTAGGCCGCTTGATCGCTGCATTTATAAAACGGGGTTAGAGGCCGGGCTCCGTGGCTCAGCCTGTCATCCCAGCACTTTGGGAGGCCGAGGCGAGAGGATTGCCTGAGTCCACGGGTTCGAGACTATCCTGGGCAACTTGGCAAGACCTCATCTCTACAATAAATCAAAACTTAGCTGGGCGTGGTAGTGCACACCTGTAGTTCTAGCTAGTTGGAAGGCTGAGGCGGAAGGATCGCCGGAGCCCAGCAGGTCGATGCTGGGGTGGCCGTGAGTGTGCCACTGCACCCCAGCCTGGGCGACAAAGTGAGACTACAACTCAAAAAAAAAAGGGGGGCTAGAACCCAGTGCATGGGACACTGCTGAGGGATCAAATGAGCTCACGTGTGGGCTCACCTAATCAGAGCCGCCAGGCCCCAGATGTGGAATTTACACGTCCAGTGTGGGTCAAGCAAAAGCCCATCTCCAAGGAATGCGGAACAGGAACTGGTGTGGGAGCCAGAGGCTCCGGTGTTCATCCATTCACTTGTTATTTGCCACGTGCCTTGAGCACCTGCGCTGTGTGCTGAGCCCATCACAGGCCCAGGGACCCCAGCAGTGGGCAGTCAGACAAGTTGCCGCTCTCCTGGGCTCTCTGTCTGGTGGTGGGGAGACATCTACCCCCAGGCACCAAGGCGCAGACACTGACTGGCAGTGACCGCCCCAGCCTCGGAAGGTGGGTCTGTGACTGCCTGTGTCACTGTCTCAGAATTGCTCCTGGGGGCCAGGGGTGGGTCTGAGCCTAGAAAGGAGGGGCCCTGGCCAGGCTTGGTGTCTCAGCCTGTAATCCCAGCACTTGGCGAGGCCGAGGCAGGTGGATTGCCTGAGCCCGCAGGTTCGAGACCAGCCTGAGCAACTTGGCGGGACCTCGTCTCTACAATAAATCGAAAAATTAGCCAGACATGGTAGCGCGCGCCTGTAGTTCCCGCTACTTGGAAGGCTGAGGTGGAAGGATCGCTGGAGCCCAGCAGGTCGATGCTGGGGTGGCTGTGAGTGTGCCACTGCCCTCTGGCCTGGACAACAGAAGTGAAATTCCGACTCAAAAAAAAAAGAAAGAAAGAAGGAGGGGCCTTCAGATGTGGGGAGGAGGGAGATGCAACATGGAAATTCTCATAGGACAGCGTCTCCAAGGAGTTCTTAAAATGCAAATTCCTGGGTCTGGCTTGGAGGGACTGAATTAGAATCTCTTTGGGGGAGAGGCAGAGATCTGTATGTCTCTGATACGCTCCCAGCTGATTCTGGTGTAGGCTGGAGGGCCACACCTTTGCGGTGGGACAGGTCACCAGGGAGACTTCTCTTACAGGGGATGAAGTGGTCAGAGAGGACACTGATGCTTTGAGCCTGCCTGGGTTAATGTCTGAAAATAGAATCTTGCTCCCTAACAAAAAGCTGGAGGCTTGCCATCTGTACTCCAATGACTTCTGCACACCATCTCCATCTCCCAGTCCCCGGAGCTAAAAATGGCAGTTCAGAGGACCCAGTCTGGTCCACCTCCAGATGCTAGGATGAAAAAGGAACGGGCCTGGAAAAGATGGCTAGGGAAGGGGCTGCCGTTCGCCAACACCTACCGTGTGCAGGCTTTACAGGTGGGTGCTGAGCTCCTCCCCTGGACAACCTCGGGGGGGAAGCATTGGTTCTTCCAGAAGAGATGAGGAAATGGGCTGGAGCAGCTGGAACTGCAGGTCTGCAGACTTGAGAGTCCCAGCTCTTTCCGAATGGCTTTGGGGTGGTGTGCTGTACGATACATCTCATCCTCAAACAGGATGAGGGGTGACTGCCGCTCACTTCATGGGCATCCTTGGCTCATTTCTGGCCCCTCCAAACCCGTCCCAATGATGTCCTCTCAGAGGGCATGGGTCTCAGAAGCCTGTCACAGGAAGCAGTTTCCCTGGGTCGCTGCTCCCAGGATCAACTTTGGGAAAACTGGTGGATAGTTATGTGAAATTATAATTATTATAAGACAGTATGGCCGTAACTCACATATGAAAATAAAATGAATACCTTACATATTTAGTGCTAGAATCAGTAAGATTTGACCACAAGTTCATAGAATTCAAAACACCAAACTGGGCACAGGAGCTCATGCCTGTAATCCCAGCACTTTGGGAGGCCCAGGCGAGTGGATTGCCTGAGCTCAGGGTTCGAGACCAGCCTGGGCAACTTGGCAAGACCTCACCTTTACAATAAATCAAAAAATTAGCTGGGCGTGGTGATGCACACCTGTGGTTCCAGCTACTTGGAAGGTTGATCCTTGGAAGGATCGCCTAAGCCCAGCAGGTCAAGGCTGTGGTGGCTGTGAGCGTGCCACTGCACTCCAGTCTGGGTGACAGTGAGACTCTGACTCAGAAAAAAAAAAAAAAAAAAATTCAAAACACCAGACATATACGGCAGAATGGCAAAATGAACTTACAAACAGATGCAAAACTGGCTGAATACACAGGGAGGAAAGTGAAATTAATTCTACTTCAATTGGATGATAATTATTTGTATGCCTTTGGACAAAAATCATTTGCATTGCTACCAATTCTCTCTAGCTTATAGAGCTGCAAAGTAGCTCAAAGACCATGAAAGCCCAATACTCCATAGAATCAGACAACTGAGAAGGCTGTGCTTAGACAGTGCCTAGTTTTGCATTGAAAACACCCAGAATCTTTTTTATTCATTTTAAAGTCCTTTAGAATTGGGCCACAGATCTAATTCTGAGCTTCCTAGCAGCCACATCAAAGAGGAAATCAGCTTCAAATGCACTGTCTATAAGGACAGCTAGAGACTGGTTGTTCACAATAAGTTGAGCTTCTCACTGCATTGAGACCAGATTCTCCTTCAGGGAAGGATGTCATCCAGGGAGCTCAGTGAGAAAGCAGTGGCCTCAGCGACATTCCCACCACAACTCCATGACTAGGGGAACTGCTTTCAAACGCCAGGGCAGTGGTTCCCAGAGCAGCAGCACTGGCATAGACTGGGAATGTGTTAGAAATGCATATTCTCAGGCCCTGCCCCAGACCTACTGAACGGTCTGTATTCTTGATGCAAGCTGAAGTGTGAGGGTCACAAGATATGAGTTCTCAACCCTGCTCTCACCTTAGAACTACCTGGAAAGCTTTCACACATGCCTGGGTCCCACCCAGACAATTCAGTCAGAATCCCTGAGTGTAGGGTCCAACTTATATATACATATATAAATATATAAGGTCTCACTCTGTCACCCAGGCTGGAGTGCAGTGGCACGCTCACAGCCAGTGCAGCCTCGACCTGCTGGGCTCAGGCGATCCTTCCGCCTCAGCCTTCCAGGTAGCTGGAACTACAGGCGTGCACCACCATGCCCACCTAAGTTTTTGATTTTTTGTAGAGACGAGGTCTTGCCATGTTGCCCAGGCTGGTCTCGAACCTGTGAGCTCACTCGGGCAATCTTCTCACCTTTGCCTTCCAAAGTGCCGAGATTACAGGCAGAAGCCACCATGCTTGGTCTACCCAGTTTATATTTGTAAAGCTCCCCAGGTGGCTGGTGGTACCATGCAGTTGGAAGCGAGGCTCATCTGCTGTCGAGGTGCTTCATGCAAGCTGAGGCAGGCTTCTGCTCCAGAGAAATCCAGTCCTTCGCTCGCAAGGCCTATATGAGATGATGTGTCTCCCCCTCCATTCTCTTCTCCCTTCTCTTCCTCCCCCCTTTCCCCTTCCTTTGCCTTCAACACTGAGCACTTACCATATAGATGGTAGAGTCCAAGCCCCTAAGATGAAGAGGTGCAGCGAGACACTCCTGATTCCAAGGAGCCAGCACCTAGTGGGAACTTTGGACACGTCTCGTGGGAATTCCGGGCAGCCAGGGGTGTCGGGGATGGACACGGGGTGGGCGGGGCAGCCCCTGGCCCACGCTCCATCCGTCTGATGCATTCTTCTTGGCAGGCTGCGAGAAGTTATGGGAGTACATGAACTGCTGGCCCTCCTCTGCGCCAGGACGGACCGTGGAGGTGGAGTGCCCACGGTTCCTCCAGATGCTCACGGGCAAAAACGGTAACTGTTCAGACCCAGGTGTCGGCCGAGAGGCGGAGGGGTGGCCCAGCCTGGGGGCAGGAGGCCGGGGAGGACAAGTCGTGGGTGGAATGACAGGGAGGTTGTAGGGAATTGGAGGTGTTGCTTGGGGATGTGGGGTGGGCTCAGTTCTCAGGGTCTCAAGCGGGGGGTGGAAGGCGATGGACCAGGGAGGTGAGAAAAGAGGCTGGCTTGCTTTTTTCTGCCCCGTGCTCCCGTTCAGGGGCTCCTCTGTCCTTCCGTGTTTCTGCCCCCTTAGCAGCCAGGGGCTTTGCTAAGACCAACAGCCTGGTCTTCCAGGATACTTCCTTCCTCTGTGCCCGTTTTGCCAGGCTGGGAGTCCCTGTCCTCTCTGGGAAATCACTTACCAGAGGATAGCTGCAGTTTTAAGGATTTTCTTAATCAAGTCATGTTGGTTAAGGGTTGACTGTGTGTGAGGCATTTATTTTTATTTATCTTTATTTTTTTTGAGTGGGAGTCTCACTCTGTCACCCAGGCTGGAGTGCAGTGGCACACTCACAGCCACTAGAGTCTTGACCTGCTGGGCTCAGGTGATCCTTCCGCCTCAGCCCTCCAAGTAGCTGGAACTATAGGCACACGCCACCACACCGGGCTAACTTTTTTATTTATTGTAGGGATGAAATCTCGCCAAGTTGCCCAGGCTGGCCCCGAACTCGTGGGCTCAGGCAATCCTCTCACCTTGACCTCCCAGGGGCATTTTTATAGGTAAACATGAACTGGTTCAGTCCTCACAAATCCCCTGCAAATCACGAACCTTTTCTCTTGACCAGTGGACCCCTTGACCCGGTAAGACTGATAACAGGGACTGAGAGGCTTCACAGTTTGCCTTAAAGTATATAACGACAGGTTGAGAAACGAGGCCTCAAGTCCAGATTTCTCTCACTTCAGAACCAGTGCTCTGCCCTTGAAGTCGTGGCCAAGACAGTTCTATGGCCCTGTGGTCAGGGTGATCCTGGGTAAAGGCCAGGTGATTTCATAGCCTTTGGCCCTGCCCTCCATGGGATCCTTTGTCATCTACAGCCTACCCTGGCTGGCTACTCCTCTTGCCCTGTCCATGCAGGACAGAAAAACCTGCCCAACGAGGCCCGGAACAAGAAGAAATATATAAAAAAAAAAAAATAGGTGCTTTAACGCTAAAGCTCACCGGCCTTCCAAAACCAGGCAAGGCGAGGATGACTGTGGGTCAGAGACCATGGAGGGAGTGGAGATTCTTCTCACCATCATTCTCCAGCACACTTGGAGACACGTGTACACACTCACACACACTGAGATTAGGGAAACGTGCATCTCTCTCAAAGCCTCACTCAACAGCCCACACTGTGGGAATTGGAAGGGTCGTGGCAGACAGGCTGGAATCCCATTCCTCCACTTACTGCTTTGGAAATGCTAGCTGCTGTAACAAAGTGCCCACACCTCAAAGCCTTCATACAGTATCCATGGAAAGTGCAAAACAGATGTGCCTGGTTAACAGAGAGCTCTCCTCCACACAGTGACTCCGGTACCCCGCACCTTACGGCTGTGACTTTAATATGCAGCTTCCAAGGCTGGCAGGTGAAGGGGAGAGAAGAGGGATACCCCTCTGCCCACATTCCTTTGGCCAGAACTCAGTCACCTAAATGCAAGGGATATAGGGAAATGTCATCTAGCTGGGTGTCGGTCAGCCTCAGGGCCCTAGTTGCTTGCTGGCTCTGAGCCTCAATGTTCTCAACTATAAAATAAGAAGACTAGGCTGGGCTCGATGACTCAGCCTGTAATCTCAGCACTTTAGGAGGCCGAGGCGAGTGGATTGCCTGAGCCGGCGGGTTCGAGACCCGCCCAGGCAACTTGGCAAGATCTTGTCGCTACAATAAATAAAAAATTAGCCGGGTGTGGAAGACGGAGGTGGAAGGATCACTGGAGCCCAGCAGGTCGAGGCTGCAGTGGCCAGGAGCGTGCCGCTGCACTCCAGCCTGGGCAACGGAGGGAGACTCCAGCTTAAAAAAATAAATAAATAAAGTAAAATAGGAAGACTAAATAATACCCATCCTGTAAGGTTGTGCATGGGAATAAATTGTAAATATCTTCCTTTGTGGCCAGGCATGGTGGCTCATGCCTGTGATCTCAGTACTTTGGGAGGCCGAGGTGGGAGGATTGATTCAGCTCCAGAGTTCAAGACCAGCCCAGGTGACATAGCGAGACCTCACCTCTGTAAAAAATTAAATAAAATATCCCAGTGTGGTGGTGCACACCTGTAAGTCCCAGCTACTCGAGAGGCTGAGGCAGAAGGAATGCTTGAGCCCAGGCGGTCGAGGCTGCAGTGAGCTATGACTGTGCTGCTGCACTCCAGCCTAGGCGACAGAGTGAGACCCCGACCCCCTCTCAAAAAACACATCTCCTTTGGCCCCTTCTCCCTGCCTGTTCTTCCTTATTCTCCTTCCTTTCTTCCCCTCAGCCTTCCCCCAATCCCTCTCCCTCCTCCCCATTCCCCATCACCACACACACACCTGCAAACTCACCAACAGTCTTTACCTCCTGGCATGACCCCTCCATGTCTGTCTCTGGGGTCCTCGGAGCCCAAGGCGGGCAATACGTCCAGCTGCAGTTCACCTGAAGCAACTTGCTGGTCAGATGCAAGGTCAGGGTTGGACTCTGGTTTCTGACCCCCAGCCAGGGCTTCTCCCTGGCTAACGGGGCTTTCCTCCTGTTGGAGAGGACGCAAAGCTCTCCTCCTTCTCGGCCCTCCCTTCGCAGCCTCTCCAGACCCACAGTTCCTACCCTGCCAGGATCTTTCCTGCCCTTCTGCTGAGGGAGGCACAGCTGGTGCTCATGGCCACCGGGCGACCAGGGGCCAGGCCTGTCCCATCCTTCCCCAATTAATTGCTCGAACCCCCACCTGCCTCGTTATCTAGAAGCCCAGGGTCTCCTTCGTGAGCCTTCCACCTTTGAATTACTCAATACTCACCATGGGACCCCTGGGGGGTCAGTTCCAGGGTAGGGAGAAACGGGGTTCCTAGGCCTATTTCTGCTGCAGTTTCTTCTCTCTGCCACATGGCGTCGCTGTGGGGCTACAGGTCCTCACCAAGGTTTGTCTGTGGGCACGAGCTGGGTCTGCCCATCCTCGCCAAGGTCGGCCCTGTGGGCACCAGCTCCGCTCCTGCGGTGTTGGGGAGGCTGCCTCACCCTGGGGGTCACGAAGTTCATACTCAGCCTCGGGGTACCGGCCAGCCCAAGAGCATATGGATCAAGACCTATCCAGTGTTGATTGCTCACCAAGAACGCCCAACCGCCTCACCCTCCTCCCCATAACTCTATCTCTGGATCTCATTAGAGCTCTGTCCTGTCGTCTGCCCTCAAGCAGGGAGGCTCCCTTCCGTGGTGCTCCCCCACCCCCACCCCAGGGCAGAGCACCCAGTGAGGACGAGGAGGCGTTCTAGGCCAGATGTTTCTGTTCATGCCAGGCCTTGAATGTTCGTTCCTTCCAGGATGCATTCCTTTGATTCTTTTTATTTATTTATTTATTTATTTTTGAGTCGGAGTCTCACTCTGTTGCCCAGGCTGGAGTGCAGTGGCACGCTCACGGCCACCCCAGCGTCGACCTCCTGGGCTCCGGCGATCCTTCCGTCTCAGCCTTCCAAGGAGCCGGAGCTACCGGCGTGCGCTACCGCGCCCGGCTGGTTTTTTATTTACTGTAGAGACCAGGTCTCGTCAAGCTACCCGGGCTGGTCTCGAACCTGCGGGCTCAAGCAATCCACTTGCCTTGGCCTCCCAAAGTGCTGGGATTACAGGCCGAGCCACCGAGCCTGGCCTCCTTTGATTTTTCAAAGGGCACTGGTCTTCCAGAATTCCTCACTGCAAAACACATTTCCCGGGCAGGGTCACCTTGGCCCTGTTTCTCTTCTGTCTTAGTGCGGACCCGGCCTTCAGGCCGTTGTCGTTCTTGACCTGGCGGGAGTCCTGGAGCCTTTTGAAACTCGCATGAAAGCTTTGGACTGGCTCTTCCCCAAATATACTGACTTTCAGGGGGCCCCTGAGATGCACACTGGCCTGCACCTGGTTAAGGTCCCCTTACCTATTAGGAATGAAGTCCGAGGGAAGTGGGTTGAACCGGTCCTGGAGAGAGCCCAAATCCGGTCTCCTCTGCAGTCCTGCTGAGCACCCATCAGCAGGGGGCACCTCCTCATTAGGGCTCTGGGCACTTGGCCTGGATCACATGCAGCATCTGTCTTGAAGTCCTGCTGGGTCGGTGAGGAGAGAGCCCCAAGCAGGCAGGCCTGCTGCCCTGGGTTGAGCCCACAGATAGCCCAGCCCCTAGGCACCCGCTGTCTGATAACCTTTGATTCTGGCCTCAGGGGAATTTGTGTTCCCTTAACTCCCCTTCTCATCCAACCAGCCTAAATTTGACCACAGTATTTCCCACCTGACAACCTAGCTCCCTTGATTTTAATTTGGGAAACTTCCCACCCCTCCCTAAATTCCAAGACTCCAAGCCCCACCCACTCCTGCCTATTTTAGAAAGGCCAAAAAGTAAGGGAGTGATCCTGCAGTGCCCTCCCTGGCTGGGGCACCGGCCTGGGCATTTCCCGAGCACTCTCATGTTTCCTGCTCACTCTTGCAGTGTGGGTGATTATTTCCCTGTGACACGGAGAAGTGACGCACCTAACGTCACGCCGTGACCAAGAGGCAGCACTGGGTTTCAAACTCAGATCTGGCTGCTTTCAACTCTGTGCTCCAGGCCCTCCTGAGCCCTCATGGGCCAGGCATGCCCAGAGCCCAAAGGACACGGTCTCCTGGCGCCAGAAACTGCACCTGAGACCGCAGGACCAGAGCCAGGCAGGAGGGCAGTAGAGTGATGGAATGCACACTGACTGGACACTGTAGCCCAATTCTGGGCCTGGTTTTCTCATGGCTGGAGGACCAACCAGCACCTCCCTCAATGGGGCACCATGAGGATTGGATTCAGACTCTGTATGTAAAGCACTTAGCACAGTGTCTGGTTCTAGAAAAGCCAGCTTTATTTCTCCACCTCGGAGGAAACTGTGTGACCCTAAACTCCGTGAGCTGGTGGCCCAGCCCCTGGGGCCTGTGGAGAGGAGCATGCCAGGTCCAGCTGGGGCTGTTTGGGTGCCCTAAACGGGGCTTGGGTGAGACAAAGGGATGGCAGGGGTCCCACCCTCGGGACCCCGTGATCAGCTCTCCACATGGGCCAGAACTGAGAGCCAGCTGTCAGCCCTCCTTGGTACAGCATGCAGCTGGACCACTCGGCCAATGAGGAAAACTCTTCCTGGAAGCCTTCCAAGACTTTCTTCTGGGCTGGCGGCTCCCTTCCCCGGACTGGGCCCCTTTAGAAGGGAAAGCGCTCTCCATGCCCGTTTGTTCACCTGTCTGGCTGACCAGCCAGCCAGCCAGTGCTTGACAAGCAACGGCTCTGGGCCAGGCCCAGGAAACCCCTGCCCATGCTGTGAGAGGGACCCAGCATCAGCCTCGTGCTGGGTGGAGGGTAGCCAGCCACCCGATGGGAGGATTTCGGTGGTCTCGTGATCTGTCATGGAGAGAAAAGCAGAGGGGTGGCCTCGTCCTCATGGCTGGAGGACCAATCGTATCATCTTTTCCATGAGGGGCGCTGGCTGGAAGGGCTGATCTTGGTGGCACTCTGGTAGTTCTTAAACAGCCGGGTGAGTGGGTGTGAAGTTACCTGTAAAACAGAGCTTCCCTGGGGCAGGATGAGAGGAAAAAAGGCCATTATGGGAGGGGCCAGGTCCTCACCAGCTACCATAGGTTCTCTGAGGACCTGCCTGTGAATGAGAGCAGGACCTGGGATTGGTAGTAACACCTGGCAGGGGTCAGAAAGGGATGAGTATATGGTATGTGGTAAAGTCTGCGGGCTCTGATGCCTGAGCCCCGGTTCGAATCTCTTTGCCTCACATTAAGGTGTGATCTTGGGAAAGTAATTTAATCACTGAGTGCCTCAGTTTCCATGTTACGATAGATTTTACTATAAAAACCACAGTGCCCAACTCCCACCGCTCACCTGCAGGACGCTTGGCACCCACAGGTTCCATGTTTCGAAACTGTACACAGGACGGCTGGTCAGAAATCTTCCCCAGGCCTGACCTGGCCTGTGGGGTTAACGTGAACGCCTCTTCCAACGAGAGACGGGTAAGCCTGTCAATCTCCACCCCCAACCCGGGGTGCGGGGTGAGGAGGCCCTGAGAAGACTGGGTGGAACTGGCCTGAAGCGGTGGTCAGGCAGGGCCTGGGGGCTGCCCCCCCGATCCCCCCTCCCCAACCTCCCATGCTGGCCCAGGGTTCAGTGAGCCTCTTCACTGCCCTGGCCTGTCCACCCGGAGATGGTGGTCAGGAAGACTCAGTCACGGCAGGATTGCCAGCCACCGCCATGAGACTGGGGGTGCTCTATTCATCAAACTGAAAAAGAAGCGACGTGGTAGCTAAGTGCTCAGAGCCAGGCTGGTGAGTCTGAATTCCGACCTTGACCTCCGTGGGGCTGGGGGAGATTTAATCGCTCTCTGCCACAGTTTCTTCATCTGGGAAATGAAGTGTATGATAGTAGTTCTGACTGCCTAGGTTTGTCAAGAGAACTAAATGAGTTCAGACATGGCCATGCTGAGATGGGCACCCGGCCATGGTAAGTGCTCATAAAATGTTCATTTTCCAAGGAACTTCCTCGCTCTGATAAGCAAGGAGAGAGCCCAGCTGCAGGGCATGCTAGGTTGAGAGAAGGGGCTCGCCTTAAACAATGGGCTGAAGATCTTCGGGAACTTCCAAAGGCTCCCTCTGAGGGCGGCCAGTATAACATGGTAGGTGACCCTCAAGGTACGGGTCAGACTCAGCTCACTCGGAGTCTCTGTCTCTTCCCAGAATGGCCCTGTCTCTCAAATCGCACACACTGTGCCGTCTTGCCCCCTACCTGGGCCAGCTCCCCCTTCAGGGCCTATTGCCTGGAGAACACTTTCCTCTTCTCTTTTCCTGATTATTTATTATTATTAATTAATTAATTAATTATTATTTTCTGAGTTGGAGCCTCACTCTGTCATGTTGCCCAGGCTGGTCTCGAACCCGTGGGCTCAGGCAATCCTCTCGCCTCAGCCTCCCAAGGTGCTGGGATTGCAGGCGTGAGCCACTGCGCCCGGCCTGACTGATTCTTACATACCCTTCAAGGCGCCACTCAGGCCTATCAACTCCACCCTGTCTTCCCATTCCCCCCAGGAAGGGCTCCCTCAGTACTCTGTTGGCCTCCGACTGTCACCTACCATGTTATATTATAATGATCAGTGCCACATGCCTCCAGCTCTCTCACTAGAATATGAGCTCTTCCAAAGGCATGCATTCACTCAGTCTTTATTGAGCACCTATTATGGGACAGTCATGGGTCTAGGTGGAAGGAAACTGCAGTGACAAAGAAAAAAGAGCTTTTTGTTTCCAAGTCTCTAGTGTCCAGGGCAATGCTTGGCCCCTACACGGTTCCCAGTTCATGTTTGTTTTTGTGCTACACATCTACTGCGTGATGGCTGCTTGATGCACAATCCCAGTAAGTCCTTGAAGTAACTTTGTAAGCTCATTGTTTTTCCCATCTTGCAGACAAGGAAACTGAGGTTCAGAGAGGTTGAGGAGCATGCTTATGGAGTGGAGGGGCTGGGTTCAGTGGCTCAGCCTGTAATCTCAGCACTAAACCCATGGGTAAGCCCGTGGGTTCGAGATCAGCCCGGGAAGCTTGGCGAGACCTCATCTCTACAATAAATCAAAAAATGAGCCGGGCGTGGTAGCGCGTGCCTGTAGTTCCAGCTACTTGGAAGGCTGAGGTGGAAGGATCGCCGGAGCCCAGCAGGTCGATGCTGGGGTGGCAGTGAGTGTGCCACTGCACTCCAGCCTGGGTGACAGAGTGAGACTTCAACTCAAAAAAAAAAAAAGAGAAAAAAGAAAAGCATAGGGAAGTGACAGAATTCAGGGAGAAAGGATTAAGTCGGGTGGCAGACCACACTCGCTTTTGAGTTTTTCTGACGGCTCTCTCTATGCTATCTGCCTTGCTCTATATGAAGGCAGGTCAGCAGGGGACCACGGGAGAGGTCATTATTTCTTCCTTTCAGGGCTTGCCATCCAGTTGGGGAACACACTTGAGGTCTTCAGATCTGACCAGAGTGGGGTGATTTACTTACGGGACTCACCATGTTAGTGGGCACATGTGGGCTTGAAAGGATGGTGAGTGCACTCTGCCCTCTGCAGATGCCATCATCACTTAAACGAAGCCAGGGCGCTTATGTGTATCGAATTTGTAAAAGCCATACAACTAAGAAGGAATGTTCTTACAATGAGCGGCAGTATGGAGGCTCATTCGCTTTGGGCTGCAAATAACAGAAATTTCTAACTGTTTTAATAAGCCAGCATGCCTCACATAAGAAATGCAGAGAATGGGCTTTTGGGATTCATTGATTAAGCAGCTCCACAAAATCACCAAGGATCAGGTTATTTGCGTGTCTCTTCCTGCCATCTTGGTGGTTTTTTCTAAGGCTGGCACTCTTCCCAATGTAAAATGACTGCCCTCAGAAATCACAGCCATAGACTTCCCCATTCCTGCTTGTCCAGAAGGAAGGACAGCCTGACTTCCTGCGGTTCTTTCCTAAGAGCAAGAAGACGTTCTCAGAAACCCCAACAAGCCTCACATCTCACTGGCCCAAAGTGACTTAGGCCGCCCAATCCTCAATCAGTCAGTCATTGGCAGAGGGATAGAGTACACAATTTGCTTAAGCCAGTAGTTCTCAAATTTTTGCCTTTGGGACGTCTTTGCACGCTTCTTTTTTTTTTTTTTTGAGTCAGAGTCTCTGTCACCCAAGCTGGAATGCAGTGGCACTCTCACGGCCACCGCAGCCTCGACCTGCTGGGCTCAGGTGATCCTTCTACCTCAGTCTTCCAAGTAGCTAGAACTATAGGTGTGAGCCACCATGCCTGGATAATTTCTTTCTTTTCTTTTTATTTATTTATTTAATGTAGAGATGGGGTCTCACCAAGCTGCCGAAGCTGGTCTCGAACCCCTGGGCTCAGGCAATCCTCTTGTCTCTGCCTCTGAAAGTGTGGGGATTACAGGCGTGAGCCACTGCGCCCAGCTTCCTTTACACTCACAAGAATTATGAAGACTCTAAATACCTTTAGTTTTTGTGATTTATATCTGTCAAAACCATACAATGAAAACCACTGGCTTAGACTAATCAGCTGGGAAGAATGGAGCCCAAGGCATCAATCACGATGTCCATGACAGGATTAAAACTACAAGACACTAAACCAAGGAGCTGAAATTTAACAAAAGTAGATATACAGTTCTGGACTTAACTCAGAAAATTAATTGTCCAAAAGTGGTAGAAAGGAGAACTAGATTGATTTCGGCTCATATTAAACAAACAAAAAGAGAGAAACTAAGATTAGAAGGGTTTCCTGTCTACATAATTCACTGGTTTCTAAATACTGATCTACAGACTGGTACCAAACTTTGTTCCTTATTCTGAGTTTTTTTTTTTTTTTTTTTTGAGTTGGATCTCACTCTGTCACCCAGACTGGAGTGCAGAGCCTCGACCTGCTGGGCTCCGGCGATCCTTCTGCCTCAGCCTTCCAAGTAGCTGGAACTACAGGTGCGCGCTACCATGCCTGGCTGATTTTTGATTTGTTGTAGAGATGAGGTCTTGCCACGTTGTCCAGGAGGGTCTTGAACCTGTGGGCTCAGGCAATCCACTCACTTTGGCCTCCTAAAGCACTGGGATTACAGGCTGAGCCACCGAGCCCAGCTATTCTGAGATTTTTAACCATCCTGTTTCTCATTGTTAAAATGTCTTTTCTTTTTATCAACTGATGGTGAAGGTGTGCATTAGTTTTCTTTCTTCTTTTTTTCTTTCAGCATTCTTTCTTGGCATACACCACTATATTATTGAGAAACGCCAATAGTACACTCTGACAAAAAGACCAAGCATAGATGCCATATGAGTAAATAAAATGGAGTGTGCACATTATAGCCCTTGGGCTAAATGTGGCCCCACCGCCTGCTTTTGTAAATAAAGTTTTATTGGAACACCGCCAAATCTATTGCATTACAAGGCTAGATGTGCATGACAAGGGCAGAGTTGAGTTGTTGCAAAAGAGAACACAAGTGCCCAAAGCTTAAAATATTTGCTCTCTGTCCCTTCACCCACAAAAAAGTTTGCGACAGCTGCTCTAGAGACTACAGGAAGCAGGTGGCACAGTCAGGGCACACAGCAGAAAGAGAAGTAACCCTGTCCAGCATAGATGGGAGTTAGACACAGACAGAAGCACAGACAGAAGGACTCCAAGCCCTCTTTGATGCACAGTGATAGATGCTAAGAGCTGAGGACCAGCCGGTGTGGTGACTCAAGCCCGTAATTCCAGCATTTTGGGAGACTGAGGCAGGAGGATTACTTGAGCCCAGGAGTTTGAGATCAACCTTATCTCTAAAAAAAAAAAAAAAATTTTTTTAAGAGAAAGAAAGAAAGAAAAAGGAAGGAAGGAAGGAAGAAAGAGAAAGAAAGAAAAGAAAGGAAGAAGGAAAGGTCTCTGAAGGCAGGGTCTCTACAAAAAAATTTCAAAAATTGCTTAGCATCATGGCATACACCTATAGTCCCAGTTACTTGGGAGGCTGAGGCAGAAGGATTGTCTGCGACAAGGAGGTCGAGGCTGTAGTGAGCCGAGATCATGCCACTGCCCTCCAGGCTGGGAAAAAAAAATTGCTGAGGCCTGAGGGTCACACCAGGCCTTCTGGGAGTAGGGCTTCTTCTGGGTCCGGCCTAACAGATACAAGACAGGAACGGGTCTGCATGAGAGCAAGGCTGAAGGTCACCCAGCAGGCCATGACCACAGCACTGAACACTCCATACCCTGCACCTCCTCCAGCTCCTACAGGCTGGCCCAGGCATCCCCAGGAGTGGGGCTGACACCCTCTGCTATGAGACTCATCCTTTCCCACTACGGCAAGATTATATGTTGACGTGTTGATGCTCAATTTTTTGACATTTCGCAGGTCTTTGATATTCCATAGTCTAGGAACCATGAATCTAAGGCAACCCACTAGGTCTTGCCCTCGTTCCTGAGAGGTGGTTCCTGGTTTGTGGGGGAGCAGCTGCATCAGTGGAGAAGCTCAGTGTCATGTGACAGCCTTCCCATAGAAGGCCACCTCCTTTCAGAAAAATTTTGGTCACCTTGAGTCAAGATCTACCTCCTTACTGGTACCTTCTCCCACTGGAGCTCACACGTGAGCTCTGACCGTTCTCTTTCATGCCAGTCAGATGTTTTTCTTTCTTTTTTTTTTTTTTCTTTTTTTTGAGTTGGAGTCTCACTCTATCGCCCAGACTGGAGTGCAGTGGCCGCTTCCGGCCACCGCAGCCTCGACCTGCTGGGCTCCGTCAATCCTTCTGCTCAGCCTTCCGAGTAGCCGGAACTATAGGCACGTGCTACCACGCCTGGCTCATTTTTGGTTTATTGTAGAGATGAGGTCTTGCCAAGTTGCCCAGGTGGGTCTTGAACCCGAGGGCTCAGGCAATCCACTCACCTCAGCCTCCCAAAGCGCGGGAATTACAGGCTGAGCCACCGAGCCCAGCTCAGTCAGATATTTTTCTAAGTGTGTTTTCCCCTTCCGGGTGTCATGAACCCAGTTTTTGCGTGCACTCTTCAGATGACACAGTCACCCTCCCCCGGAAATGCTCCAGTTTATTAACGTGTCTCTTAAAATAACATGCCCAGATGTGGACAAAACTCTCCAAACACTCCTAGGGGACCAGCTGCCCATAGCACTCCACAACATAACTGAAAAGTGGCACAATTTTTAGCCGCCACCTCATGCCTCAGACTTCACACCATCTCAGACCGCTGACTCATTCTGAAGGGTGGATGGTGGGGTGGGGAGAAATTACCATACACTGAGCATCTTGTAAGTGCCAGGCACTGTCTAGATCTTCTATCTGATACCTTATGTGCTCTTCTAACAAGTCTACAAGGTAAATATTATTATTGTTATTATTATTATTATTATTATTATTGTTGAGTTGGAGTCTCAATCGGTCGCCCAGGCTGGAGTGCAGTGGCCACTGCAGCCTCGACCTGCTGGGCTCCGGCGATCCTTCCGCCTCAGCCTTCCAAGTAACCGGAACTACAGGCGCGCGCTACCACGTCCGGCTAAATTTTTGATTCATTGTAGAGACGAGGTCTTGCCAAGTTGCCCGGGCTGGTCTTGAACCCGCAGGCTCAGGCAATCCACTTGTCTCAGCCTCCCAAAGTGCTGGGATTACAGGCTGAGCCACCAAGCCCGACCAAGGTAGATATTATTATTCCCATTTTGGAGAAGAGGAATCTGAGGCTCAGAGAAGTTAAGTAATTTTCCCAAGGTCATACAGCTGGTGAGTAACAGTCCTGGGTCTGGAACCCTCAACTCCTGGCTCTGACACCTGTTTTCTTTCTCTGTGTTATACTGCGTGACACTGTGGAGCTTGGACCATTTTAACCTCGAGGTCATTTTCATATGAACAGCTGTCAGCCAGGTTTCCCTTATTCTATTCTTGTGCCTTTAAAAAAAAACCCATCCCTTTCTTCAGTTTATAAAATGGCAGTTATCCATTGTAGAAAAATTAGAAGCATAGAAAAAAATTCACAAGAAAATTTTTTACAGCCGGGCTCGGTGGCTCAGCCTGTAATCCCGCGCCTTTGGAAGGCTGAGGTGAGTGGATTGCATGAGCCTGTGGGTTCGAGACCCGCCTGGGCAGCGAGACCTCATCTCTACAATAAAAAAAAAAAAAAAATTAGCTGGGCGTGGTAGCGCGCACCTGTAAGTCTGGGCGACAGAGTGAGACTCCAAAAAAAAAAAAAAAAAGAAAATTATTCACAAACCTGTAATCCAAAGTTAACCACTATTAAGATCTAACATATCTCCTCACAATCTTGTTTCTATGCACGCGTGAGATTGAACCACATGGAACGACTGATAATCATTTTTGATCTACAAAAAAGGGGCACAATTTTACATAATTCAACCTAACACTTGTTTTTACATATAGCTGGGATCATACTGTACATGTCAAATTTGTAGCCTGTCGTTTCATGTAACAATACACCAATAAGTGTGCCCTGACTTATTTTAAACTCTTGGTAAACGACATTTTACTAGTGGCATAACATTAAGGTTGTTTGGATTTAAAATAATTTAGTCAACTATTTTTATATTTATGGACATTTGGGGGTTTTTCATCACAAATAATTCTGGGATAAACATAGCTAGATATACATATGCTTTTATTTTCCTGGTATTTCTTAGAATTTATTCCTAGAGAGAGAAGGAAGGCCAAAAAGAAATGCATATTTCCAAAGGTTCTTAATACATAGTTCCATATTACTTTCCAGACATATTGAACCAATTTTTACTACCACTAAGCCCTCCCCTGTATAGAAAAGTATTACTTTTAAATATTTATTAATTTGATTGTAAAACATGACATAGCATTATTATTTTTATTTTTATTTCCTTGATTCTTTTTTTTTTTTTTTTGAGTTGGAGTCTCACTCTGTCACCCAGGCTGGAAGGCAGTGGCACGCTCACGACCATCCCAGCATCAAACAGCTGGGCTCCGGCGATCCTTCCTCAGCCTTCCAAGTAACCAGAACTACAGGTGCGTGCTACCACGCCCAGCTAAGTTTTGATTTATTGGAGAGATGAGGTCTCACCAAGTTGCCCGGGCGGGTCTCAAACCCGCGGGCTCAGGCAATCCATTCGCCTCGGCCTCACAAAGTGCTGGGATGACAGGTTGAGCCACCGAGCCCGGTCTTCTTGATTCTTTTTAAGGCTGTTGTACAATGTACTTTTTGAACCTAAATGCAGGTTTTAATCTCTATATGCCACAATTTAACTTTTTTACCCAATATTCCAGTCCACTGAGATCTTTCTGAATCAAAGATGAGCCAACAGTGTGAAATGGCTGCTGAACAAATAAATGAGTGTCTGCTTGGCTGCTTTAATAGAAGTGCAGTGTACAGATCAGGGGAGGTGATGGTTTCATTCTACTTCCTGGTCAGAGAATACATCTGGTGCTTTTCAGCTATGTCGTTCTGAATGTCTTTGCTAAGAAGGACATCCATAAACTGGAGCATATTAATTGAGCAATACTGTGAAGGATTGTGGAAAGATGTGAAAGACACAAGGAGTGTTTAATGCTGAGAAGACACGTGAGGGTCAGATGTTAGAGCAGCTGTATTCAAAATGGACAGACCTCTCTATAGGATCTTCGTAACTTTTCTATGAAAATCGGGCCTTAAGTTACAGAACAGATTTGGTTTATTTTGTTTTATTTTTTATCTATTGTAGAGACGAGGTCTCACCAAGTCGCCGGGGCTGGTCTCAAACCTGCAAGCTCAGGCAATCCACTCGCCTCGGCCTCCCAAAGTGCTGGGATTATAGGCTGAGCCACTGAGCCCGGCCTCGGTTTATTTTAAATGACTCCAGAAGACAGAAAAAGAACCAAAAGATGCACGTCATTGCTTTTGGCTTCACATTAAAGAAAAAAATCTAGTATTTTGCACACCAAATGACTTCCTCAAAATGCAGGAAGCACCTTGTCCCTAGAGGCACAGGGCTTGAACTCAGAGTGTGGGTAAGCGGCCCTATACATGGGGTGGAAGTTTAAATTGGCATCAGATGATGCCCAAGAGCTTTTCCAAAGCGAAGAAGCTGTGATGGTATGGGTCTGTGAACTGGCGTCCTGGGGTATGCACAGACTGCAGTCAGCACTGGTGGGATTCCAGCTACGCGGAGGCAGAGGAGGACAGAGCCGGCTACTGCACGGGCGGGGCTGACATGTGCTTCTCTTTGCAGCACTCATACCTGCTGAAGCTGAAGGTCATGTACACGGTGGGCTACAGCTCCTCCCTGGTGATGCTCCTGGTTGCCCTCAGCATCCTTTGCGCTTTCCGGTGAGAACACGCTGCCGGCTTTCCATCCTCAAGCTGGCCCAAGACACAGGCTTTGGGTCTCAGTTACTCAGGGTAGACAGAGGAAGGTCTGGGTGTACGACCTTGTTGGCTCTTGATCTAAAGGTCACCTGTGGCTTCTGTGACCTCCTCCGTTCCTTAATTTGTTTAACATTTGCTGAGCATTACTGAGAACTTGGTGTGGACAGTTGCTTTACGTGTATTATTTCTAATTTTCGCACATTGCTATGAGGCGGGTCACATTACCCCCATTTTTCAGGTATATTAGTTAGACTCTCGATTGGAAGAGACAGAAATCCACCTCAGACAGCTTAAGGAAAACAAAGGTGACCTGACCCACGTAAGTGACAAGTTCAGGGGCATCTTTAGGCATGGCTGGAACTAGGTGATCAGCGGCATCAGCAGAAGTCGGTCTGTCTCTTCCACTTCGCGGCTCTGTGTTGGCCTCATCCTCTGGCAGGCTTTCTGCAGGGGTGGCAGAGACAACCCCCAGCAACTGCCGGGGTCCATCCCACCAGCTCAGCAACAGCAGCGACAAAAAGAGCCTCTTCCCCTATAGTTCCAGGAAGAGTTTTGGGGGTTCTCACAGATCCAGCTTAGGCCTAACTCTGAGCCAATCCCTCTGGTCAGTGATGGGGCGCACTGATTGGTCGGGGCTGTGAGGAGGGTGGAGCCATCCCCACCAGAGCTGGTTTGGCTTCCCCAAGAAATCCTGTTCCTGGTACCCGAAGAAGCACAGCAAATCACAGACTTCTGGTCCCTGCAGCAGGAAGCCGAGGCCATCGAGGCTCCGGGAGGTGAAGAGTCTTGTTCAAGTTCATGTTGTTATCAAGTAGCAGAGCCGAAGCCTGCTTTCTCCCCACAGTCTGCGTTCTTTCTGTGCTTCTCACCCCCTCCCATTCTGGCCGCCCATCCTCTCCCTGTTCCCCAATACACAATACAGGTCTGGGAACCTGAGAGGGTGGTAGGTGAGAATATAATGTTTCCCTCGACAACCCCAGCTTTGTTATTTTTTTTTAGCGGCAGCCTGGGGCAGAATAGGCTGGACACCTGGGGGCCAGGTCCTCTTTAAGGTTTTGCTCACAGATGTCACCTGGAAAGAGCTGTCCTCCAGGGACTCAGTTTCCCGGTGCCCTGGAGGAAGGGAGGCAGGCCTGGCTGGGTCCCAGTTCCTCGAGCCCAGACCCCTGTGGCCCTGCATCCTCTCCCTCCAGGAGGCTCCACTGCACCCGCAACTACATCCACATGCACCTGTTCGTGTCCTTCATCCTGCGGGCCCTGTCCAACTTCATCAAGGACGCCGTGCTCTTCTCCTCGGACGACGTCGCCCACTGCGATGCCCACCGGGTAACAGCCCTGTGTGCCCCGGGGGTGCGACCAGGCCTTCCCCAGCCTAATTTGGCTGGGTCTAGGTGATCAGCGGTATCAGCAGAGGTCGGTCTGTCTCTTCCATTTCGCTGAGAGGGCAGTGGCCCAGTTGTCCTCCACCGAGGCTGCATCTTAGGCCAAGAGTGAAGTGGCCAGTGCTGGGACCGGGCCTGGGGGGGTTCCATGAAGGCACACCTGCAACCTGGGTCGCCTGTGAGAGCAGTCTGTGGGGGAGGTCGTGGGGGCTGCCACTCAACTTCCAGAATCCGGGAATAAATTAGCCACCCTGGACATTAGACACGTAGCAAGGGTCCTCCTTTTGCTGTTCCTGCCAATCCCCAGCTGTAGACAGATGGCCAAGTCTAGAGAGGGGTGGGGCTGGTTGTAAAAAGAAAAGTGTGAGCGTGTGCCAGTATGTCTGTATACACACGTTTGCAGTAAAACACGTTGTGTTTGTTGAATCTAACCCCCTTTCTCCTTCCCAATGGCCAGAGGACTCTGATCCATTGCAATCACCCCCTGTGTCCATTGGGAATTCTTTTTGCCGCAAATAACAGAACGTTGTTTATCAGGGCTGTTTCCCACATAAGCAGCACCCACCTGGGCAGTCCAGGAGTGGCACAGTGGCTTCATGATACTATGAAGGACACAGCTTCCCTCCTTCTGCTCTGCCATCTTTAGTGTAAGCCTTGAATCTCCTGCTTTACACCACATGGTTGCAAGATGGCTGCTGCAGCCCCAGGCCTCATGTCCATATTCCAGGCAAGAGGGAAGAGTCAAGGTTAAGTGGTTTGTTATTTTTTTTTTTCCTTTTGGGTGGCTTTGCCTTTCTGTTTGGGAAAGGATAGCCTCCCCAGAGATGCATACCTACATGGCATTGGCTAGAATTGGGTCATGTGATCACACCTAACTGCAAAGGAAGCTGGGAGGTTTTTTCTTTTTTTGGTCATAGTCTCCTCCAAGCAAGGGAGGAGATGAGAAATTGAGAGTGGTTTGGCCAGCCTGCCTGCCACTTTCCACCACTTACATCTGCTGTTTGTATTGTTTATAGTTGTGTGTGTGTATGTGTGTGTGTATCTTCTGACTCAGACTGAGAGATCCCTCAAGTAGGATCCATGTCTCAAGGAGATATCCAGGATGAGACAAGACCCCCTGACAATTCTAGCCCCACCCCATGACTGACCAGCAGTGGACAGGTCTGGCAATGTCCAGCAGGGACCCTTCTTGGGTTTTACTAATCAGCTTCACAAGGCAGTCGATCATGGGCCTCACCAGGAATCAGTCTCTGGGGAGGCCCTAGGGCAGGAACCATGGCAAGCCCGCAAGGCAGCACTGGGCTCTCTTTCTCCTTGGGCTTGTCCTGGCAGCAGCCCTAGGGCTATCCTAGGAGCAGTCCTCTCCCAAGGGACAGCTCAGTGAGAGGAAGGGGGACCCATGGTGACACAGGTACAGCCCATGCTCTACAATCCCATAAGCACAGCTTCCAGGGGTCCCTGCAGGGGACATGCCTGTTAAGAATCATGGCACCAGGCGTGTAATCCCAGCACTCTGGGAGGCAGAGGCAGGAGGATCACTTGAGCCCATGAATTTGAGACCAGCCTAGGCAACACGGTGAGACCTCATCCTCTACAAAAAGGAACACAGTGAGCTGGATGTGGTGGCGTGTGTCTGTAGTCTCAGCTACTCAGGAGGTCGAGGCTGCAGTGAGCTGTGATCATGCCACTGCACTCCAGTCTGGGTGACAGAGGGAGACCCCCAACTCGAAAGAAAAAAAAAAGTCACTGCATTTGGGAAGCCCAACACTCACACCCTCATTAGTTATGCGGAGCTCTGCAGTCAGTCTAGGTATAGTGTGCTAGGAAGAGACCATTTTTACCCAAATCCACGGTGCCTCCTAAGATAGTTGACACCGCTTTTCATGATCTGTTTCCAAGGAAACTGAGCTTTGTAAGCATTTTGTTAGCCCCTTGCTCCGAAATCTCTTCCCTCACTAGGCTTCAGTTCTCTCATCTGAAAAATGAGAGACTCGGGCAGCATTTGACACAGTGTTGTAATTGAAGGAGCATTTCCACATCTAGCTTGGCAGTCACTCCCAGCATCTCAACCTAGTTCCCGCTCCTAAGATGGCTCATAGACATCCTGACTGTACCCACTGGGCCTGTGGACTGCTGTTCTCTAGAGAATTCCACGGGCCTGGTCTTCAGAGGGAAGAAGGCGGCCACAGGAGATGCCCTTGAACCCCAGAGGCTCACTCTGTGGCCGGGATTCTCCCCAGCAGCATCCTCTTGCTTCCTTTGGGGCTGGCCACCAGAGGGAAACTCACAGTCACTAGCCCGGGCTCACCTGCCTCTCTCTGTCCAGGTGGGCTGCAAGCTGGTCATGGTGTTCTTCCAGTACTGCATCATGGCCAACTACGCCTGGTTGCTGGTGGAAGGCCTCTACCTTCACACACTCCTCGTCATCTCCTTCTCCGAAAGGAAGTACCTCCAGGGATTTGTCGCCCTCGGATGGGGTATGTTTCTCCACGGGTACAGTACCTGTGTGGTGGGACAGGGCACTGAGTTGAGAGTCAGAGGACTCGGCTTCTAGTTCTAGTTTCACACTTATCTCACTTGGGTACTCTTAGACAAGTTGCTTGATGTCTGACCCTCTGGTCTCAGTTTATTTATCCATCGAATGGGAAATACTAGCTAAAATTTAGACCAAGTTTCTGGCATCTTTTGCCAGGGGTCCCCAACCCCTGGGCTGCACGGTACCTGCCCATGATCTGTTAGGAACACACACAGTAGGAGGTGAGCGGCGAGCTGGGCGGAGCTTCACTTCCTGTCAGATCAGTGGTGGTGTTTAGATTCTCAGAGGAGCAGGAACCCTATTGTGAACTGTGCACATTGAGGGATCTATCCAGGCTGTGTCTTCTTTTTGAGACTCTAATCTCTGATGATCCCTCCCCCACTCCTTGCCCCTTTCTGTCTGTGGAAAACTGTCTTCCATGAATCCCGTTCCTGATGCCAAAAAGGTTGGGGACTGCTGCTTTTATGGCTTGGTACCACTTAACACTTGTGGGCTCATCTTCTTAGTCCATTTATGTGTCTTTTTTCTTCCATTCTTTCCACATTCAGGATGCTTTCTGACTGCTGGCCTCAGAAAATCTGGCTGAACTAGGCTTTAAACATAAAGGAAATTGATTGGCTCAGATAACTGAAAAGTTCAGGTATCACCAGCTTCAGGCAAGGCTCCATCCAGCAGCTTAACAGTGTTTCTTTCTGTCTCTACTTTGCCTTTTGCAATGTCAATGCAGAAAGAGACTAGTCTGGCATTCTCAGCAAATATTCTGTAGTACGCTCTGATTGGACTGCTTAAACAGCATACACATCCTTGAACCAATCACAGCAGCCTGAGAGAATAAAGTATGCTGATTGGCTTAAGCCACTCAAATCACAGGGCTTCCCAAAAGAAAGGCGAGTTCCATTTCTAGGAAGGAAGAGAAGGGACAGCAAGACAGCCAACTGCAGTCCCCCATGCTGTGTCTTCTGCATTTCCCTTCTGGTCAATGAAGACGACTGCAACTCCTGCCACTTGAGCACTAACTGTGTGCCAGGCATTGGGTTCAACACTTTGCATGTATCATGTAATCATCACAGAAGCCTCCAGAGATCTCAGAGACCTTGGCTTCGAGCCGTGGCATCACATACTCAGCTGGCACCATAGACAGGGGCATACCCAGGATTCAAACCAAGGCCTGTCTGTTTCCAAAGCCCTTTAACTTTTATCCCACCTTTAATAAACATCCATCCACCTACCCATCCACCCATCCATCCGTTCCTCCATCCATCCATCCATTGTAAACATATGTGAGTTACCCAACTGGGTTCTGGACAGAAAGCCAGATTCCTGTGAGTGACTCACAGGCTTACAGAGAAGGTCACATAGATCAGCCATTAGCTTCCTTTGGTTTCTCCCAGGTGCCTTTAATTAAGAAGTGTCCCTGCCAGCAATGCCCTCCACTGCCTTTTCTGCTTGTCCAAATCATTACATGCAAGGGCCCCATCTCCCCATCAGGGAAGTGGCTTGAGCTGACAGCTTGCTGTGCCCTCCGGTTTCTGAACCTTAGCAGCCTGGTTAGCACATGGTCCTCGCCCCAGGGAGGCTTGCAGGGCCACGTGGGTGTCTGCAGAGGCCAGGAGTCTCAGAGCACCTGGAACCGAGGACCTGCCTTATGTGGCTGACTCTGCCAAAAAAGCACTCAGCACTGAACCCAACGCACTGAGTTTTAAATCCCAGATCTGCCAGGATTTAGCTATATGAACACGGACAGTTTCCCCATCTATAATATTAAGATCATAATTTATTCAACATTCTTTGAGCACTTATTTGTGTTCAGAGATCACACAAATATAGAGATTACAAAAAAAATTTACTAGTTCTATCACGCAAGGGATCTGTAGTGGGAAACAAAATTGCATTGGGATAATAGCTGTGTCACAGGTTTTTAAGAGGTTTGAATGAAATGAGTTCCTTCCTTTCTTTCTCGAATATTTGATTAAGCACGTACTACATGTCAGGCCCTGTGCTGGGTGCAGGGGATTGAGCAGTACATAAGACAGTGGTGGTTCCTTTTCTCCTGGCCTGTCTGCCAGGCACCAAAGAGACCCTGAAGGGACTCTGGAAGGCCTGAAGTCCCTCCATCTGTGTGAAGCCTTTCTCATGCAAAAGTGATGGCCTCTGACCCAATTTATACTGGTTTCTCCAGAGATAGGTTGCTTAAAAAGGTACGTACTCACTGTAAAACTTTACCCCCCCCCCAATTGCTTTTTTAGTAGAAAAAACTTACCCTATATAGTTCCATATATTACTTTTTCTGGGATTTCCTTCCAACCTTTTTTTCAACTTGCAGTTTTTTCCTACATAGTTGAATTTTGCTTCTTTCCATGAACACATAAGCGAGTTCTATATTAATAGGATGGTGCAAATGTAATCGCGGTTTTTGCCAGTTGAAATTTGCCATGTGATATTGGAATGCATTCTTAGTCTCTATGGTTATGTTATACATCATTTTAACGTGCATTTCTCATTTTATTTATTTATTTTGCGAATGACTTATTACTTGCTGTTTATTTTATATTTACTTTAGAGTATGGTAATGATGTTAGACAAAAAGCAAATTCGTGCGATTTTCTTATTCGAGTTCAAAGTGGGTCTTAGAGCAGAGGAGGCAACTTGCAATATCAACAATGCATTTGGCCCAGGAACTGCTAACGAACGTACAGTGCAGTGTGGTTCAAGAAGCTTTGCAAAGGAGACAAGTACCTTGAAGATGAGGGGCATAGTGGCCAAACATTGGAAGTTGACAATGACAACTGAGAACAATCGTCGAAGCGGATCCTCTTAAAACTACACCAGAAGTTGCTGGAGAACTCAACGTGGACCATTCTATGGTCGTTCGGCATTTGAAGCAAATCGGAAAGGTGAAAAAGCTTGATAAGTGGGTGCCTCATGAGCTGGGCGAAAATCATCGTTTTTGAAATTTCATCTTCTCTTATTCTGTGCACCAATGAACCATTTCTTGATCGGATTGTGATGTGGGACAAAAAGAAGATTTTATATGACAACCAATGATGACTAACTCAGTGGTTGGACCGAGGACATGCTCCAAAGCACTTCCCAAAGCCAAACTTGCAGCAAAAAAAGATCATGGTCACTCTTTAGTGGTCTGCTGCCGGTCTGATCCACTACAGCATTCTGAATCCCGATGAAACCATTACATCTGAGAAGTATGCTCAGCAAATTGTTGAGATGCAATGCCTGCAGCTGGCACTGGACGACAGAAAGGGCCCAATCCTCTCCAAGACAGCGTCTGACCGCAAAAGTTGAACAAATTGGGCTATGAATTTTGCCTCATCCGCCATATTCAGCTGACCTCTTGACAACCAACTACCACTTCTTCAAGCATCTCGACAACTTTTTGCAGGGAAAATACTTTCTGCCACCAGCAGGATGCAGAAAATGCTTTCCAAGAGTTCGTTGAATCCCGAAGCACAGATTTTTGCCCTACAGGAATAAACAAACTTATGTCTCATTGGCAAAAATGTGTTGATTGTAATGGTTCCTATTTTGATTAATAAAGATGTGTTTGAACCTGGTCATAATGATTTAAAACTCATAGTCTGAAACCGCAATTACTTTTGCACCAAACTAATATTTCAAATCTTTCACCATGTAGATGTATTTAACCAGATACCTGTTGTTTGGACATTTAAGTTGTTTCTAATTTTTCACTATTATAAACTGTACAATGATGAATTCTTTTATGGGCCATGCTTTTTCCATATGTTGTATAGCATCCCAGAATTCGAATTTCTGAGTCAAAAGGAATGAATACTTAAGGTTTTTAATACTTACACAAAACTTTTTTTTTCTTCTCTGAGTCAGGGTCTCACTCTGTCACCTAGGCTAGAGTGCAGTGGCATGATCAAAACTTACTGCAGCCTCGACCTCCTAGGTTCAAGTGATCCTCCCGCCTCAGACTTCCAAGTAGCTGGGACTATGGGCATGCACTCGCATGCCCAGTTTTTTTAATTTGCTCTTATTTTTGTAGAGACAAGGTCTTGCTGTGTTGCCTAGGCTAATCTCAAACCCTTAGGCTCAAGCAATCCTCCTGCCTTGGCCTCCCAGAATGCTGGGATTACAGGCATGAGTCATCATGCCTGGCCTCAAAGCTTTAACTTTTTCAGACTGGCTGAGGTGTCAGTCTGTGCCCAAAAAAGAGTGATGCCTCTGAGTGAACTTGAATGGGTGGCTTGGGGTGGGGCCCAAGACACTGCATTTCTTTCTTTTTTTTTTTTTTTGAGTTGGAGTCTCACTCTGTCGCCCAGACTGGAGTGCAGTGGCCGCTCCTGCCCACCGCAGCCTCGACCTGCTGGGCTCCGGCGATCCTTCCGCCTCAGCCTTCCGAGTAGCCGGAATTACGGGCGCGCGCTACCACGCCCGGCTAGTTTTTGATTTATAGTGGAGATGAGGTCTCACCAAGTTGCCCAGGCGCGTCTCAAACTTGCGGGCTCAGGCGATCCACTCACCTCGGCCTCCCAAAGTGCTGGGATTACAGGCTGAGCCACCGAGCCTGGCCAGAAGCAAGGCCTTTTAAAAAATTATTTTTTTTTACAGCCATAGATGTTCTTAGTTTAAATAAATAAATAGGACTCCAAAGTTTATAATGAATAAAAACAGTCCTCTGCCCCTTCGTATTCCTACGTGAAGCTCCCCCAGAGGTAATGCTTGTTCACTCTTTTAGCTGTTCCTCCTAATATTTCCTCTTGTGTCTCTAAACAACATAATACTATTTCTTGATTTGCCCATTCAAAGCATTAGATGTGGACTCTTTGTGATGGAAGATAAGGATACAAAATTATTCATCTGGCCTGGGCTCGGTGGCTCAGCCTGTAATCCCGCGCTTTGGGAGGCTGAGGTGAGTGAACTGCCTGAGCCCTCGGGTTCGAGACCCACCTGGGCAACTTGGCGAGACCTCATCTCTACAATAAAACAAAAAAATTAACCGCGTGCCTGTAGTTCCAGCTACTTGGAAGGCTGAGGCGAAAGGATTGCCAGAGCCCAGCAGGTCAAGGCTGCAGTGGCCAGGAGCGGCCACTGCACTCCAGTCTGGGCGACTGAGTGAGACTCCAACTCAAAAAATAAAATAAAATAAAATAATTCATCCACCTCCACTCTTCCATCATAGTGTCTTGCAATTTTTGGTTAAATCATATTCAATGTATATATTATTATATCTATGTAAATATTGTTTACTACTGAGCCAAGTAGTATGATGATTTTACTTCCAATCTTATTTAACTTTTTACTTAGCATTCCTGGTGTCATTTTTCATTTGCTTTATTATTATTATTATTTTTGGAGACAATGTCTTACTCTATCGCCCAGGCTGGAGTACAGTAGTACTATCATAGCTCACTGCAGCTTTGAACTCCTGGGCTCAGCAATCCTTCCGCCTCAGCCTCCTGAGTAGTTAGGACTTTAGGCATGCACCACCTTGCTTGACTGTTTGTTGTTGTTTTTTTTTTTTTGGTAGAGATATAGTCTCACTAGGCTGCCCAGACTAGTCTTTAACTCCTGACTCCAAGCAGTCATCCCGTTTTGGCCTCCCAAAGAACTGGGATTATAAGTGTGAGCCACCACACCTGACTCATTTGCTTATTTAAAAAAATACATATATATACTGCTGTTATTAGTTCTCCCAAATTCTCTGAAAAACTTTTCAAAGTTAGTTTCCAAATAACCAAATGCAACATGAAATCTGTCAATTTCCTTCTGTTTGTTTGTTTCCTGCTATATTAGTTTCCTAAGGCTGCCCTTAAAAACTGCCACAAACTTGGCCGGGCACCATGGCTCACACCCGTAATGTCACTTTAGGCTGAGGTGGGAGGATTGCTTGAGCCCAAAAGTTCAAGACCAGTCTAGGCAATAGAGTGAGACCTCATCTCTACAAAAAGTAAAAAAAATTAGCCAGGTGTGATGGCGTATGCCTGTAGTCCCAACTACTCTGGAGGCTGAGGCAGAAGGATCGCCTGATCCTGGAAAGTTGAAGCTGTGGTGAGCCATGATCGTGCCACTGCATTTCAGCCTGGGCAACAGAGCGAGACCCTGATTCAAAAAAAAAAAAAAATTTGACACAAACGTGGTGGTTTAAAACAATTTAAATTGATTCTCTCACAGTTCTGGAGGTCAGACATCTGAAATCAAGGGGTTGGTTCCCTCTGGAGTGTCTGAAGAAGTCTCTGCTCCATATCTCCTAACTTCTGGTGGTGGCTGGCAATGCTCGACATTTCTTATCTTGTAGCCATATCACTCCCATTTCTGTCTGTGTCATTATATGAACTCCTTCCTCTGTGTCTCCCTTGTGTTTCAAAACCTTCTTAGAAGGATGACTTTCACAATGGAGTAGGAACCTACACTAACCCAGTACAGCTTCATCTTAACCAATTACAACTGCAAATACCCTATTTCCAAATAAGGTGACATTGTGAGGTTCTGGGTAGACATGAAATTGCGGGGAACACTATTCACCCCATTATATTTGCCAGTGTTCTTTCTAGAGCTTTCTCCCCTCCTGCTTGAGTTGGGCTGCTTGTCACTAGACGCACTCAACTCCCTTAACCTTCGTGCTGAGAATTCCCTTCACCTTCCATGGTTCCTACTCTCTTTCCTTCTTGTCGCCCTGTCTTTGGTTTACTCTTTCCTTGTGTTAGTTAGTTACTACATCCTCTAGTACCTCTCTGACAAAGAGTACCTGGAAGGACTCTTTTTTTCATCGTGTATCTGAAAATATCTTTGTTCAAACTTCACACCTCATTTGTTCTTTTGCTGGGTATAGAACAGGTTGAAACATCATTTTCCCTAGAATTTTGAAGACCTTGAGTTTTGGCATTAGGCGTTATGGGAGGTGCTGTGTCGTTTGCCCCCTGAACTTTTTCATTCCCCTCTCTCTATATAAGTGGAAGGATCTTGTTGTTTTTTTTTTGAGTTGGAGTCTCATTCTGTCGCCCAGACTGGAGTGCAGTGGCCGCTCCCGGCCACCGCAGCCTCGACCTGCTGGGCTCCGGCGATCCTTCCTCCTCAGCCTTCCAAGTAGTCGGAATTACAGGCACGCGCTACCACGTCCAGCTGATTTTTTGATTTATTGTAGAGATGAGGTCTCGCCGCCCAGGCGGGTCTCGAACCCCCGGGCTCAGGCAATCCACTCACCTCAGCCTCCCAAAGGCGCGGGATGACAGGCTGAGTCACCGAGCCCGGCTGGTTATCTGCTTCTTAACTAGACTTCCAAATGCTCCAGCCCTACCCTGTCTCCTGCTTCCTGGGGTACCTGGTGCCCCTGGCCGTAGAGCAGCTTCGGGTACTTCACTCAGCAGCGTCACCCCAGACCGCATTCCTGTCGCAGCTTTCTGGCTCTGGGACATCACTGCCACTCCCTGCCAGCTTTCTGTGTTCCTAAATGCGTTGGTCGTTCACAGCCACCCTACCCTTCCCAGCCTTTGTGCTTATGGGCTTGGACCATTTCTGTGTCTTCACTATCATTGTAGAGGGGCTTCAGGGGGAAGTAGAGATAAATGTGTAAGTTCAGTTTGCCATGTTTAAGTGGAAGTCAGGAAATGTGTTTTATCTTCCAAATTCTTGTGTACATGATCTCTTCTGCAGTCCAAAATGTGTTCTTGTTTAAATAAGACGGTGGTGGCTTATATTACCAGTTAAATGGCCAAGCATTTTACAAACTAACATTTGAATAAAATAGATCCTTCTCCCATGACCTGTGTCCAAACCCCAGCTCCCACCCCTGCATGCAGCCAGGCAGGTCCCAGTTCAAGAAGAGGGTTCCACAAGCCTGCAAAGGAGTCGCAGTCCCCTCTGCCGCCTTCTCTGCAGAAGTCCCTGGGAGCCTGGCCCAGGCTCCCAGGAGACCTTCTAACCCCAAGTGGCCTTCAGGAACCCAGGGCATTCCCAGACCCCTTGAAGTATGTTGCTACACATTTATACAGGATGACAAAGGAGTTTCCATGGAAACCAAATCTTGGTACCTACTCAGTACCTAGGCTGGGGTTGCCGAATGTTCTCGTGCATGTGTTGAAAATGGAGTCTTCTGTTCCTTCTTTATTTTCTGTCTCAGGTTCTCCAGCCATTTTTGTCGCTTCGTGGGCCCTCACCAGGCACTTTCTGGAAGATGTCGGGTAAGCTGTTGGAAGGAGCGATAACAAGAGTGTATTTGACATCATCCAACTTTTCAGACAGCACAGATACAGTTATCTAGGAAAGGCCTGTTTCTCAGAATAGGGATCGCCGGAGCTCAGCAGGTCGAGGTTGCAGTGGCTGGGAGCATGCCACTGCCCTCCAGCCTGGGCGACAGAGTGAGACTCCAACTCAAAAAAAAAAAAAAAAGGGTCTGAGGCACACAGATAACAATATTTTCTAGTAACCACAGTAAACAGCAAAAACAAACGGGATACTGGATTCAATAACATATTCTATTAAACCCAACATAACCAAAACAGTATCATCTCGATGTACAATCAATGTAAAACTTATTAACGATATACTTTACCTTCATTTACTCGCACTAAGACTTAAAGATCTGGTGTCTATCTTGCACTTAGAGCATAATTCAATAGGGACCACGTATCATGGCTTTATAGCCACAGTGGCCAGCACACTGGACAGCTTGGGCAGAGACCATCATTTCATTCCTGTTCAGCTGAGTCTTCCGGAGTAATGCCCATGGCTCCTGGGTGTGTTTCCAGAGGGGGCGAGTGGCCTTGGCCACAGTCTCTTTGCCCACCTGCAGCTCTGTGCATAGGGCAGGTGCCAGGCCAGAGCTGTGGGTTCCAGGCAGGTGTTATGCAGTGGAGGAGGCTCATGGAAGGGCCAGCCCAGTGTTTCCTTCCTCCTGGCATCTTCTTCCCGGATTCCTCCCCATCCCTGGGTGTTTAGGCACCCTGCAGAACCAGGCTTTAAAGAAGCCCAGCACTGTGGGGGAGATCAGCCCAGAGACTCACCTGAGAGTAGGCATGTGGGAGGCAAGCTTGAAAGGCGGCGGGGATGAATTGAGGCAGCGTGACCCAGTGGAGTCAGTTTCTCCAAGACATAATGACACAGCCGGGCCAACAAGTGGAGCAGTTGGATGAGGAATACAAGTGTCTTGTAGTCCAAATTTAGCCCAAAATAATTGCTTCAAAACACTTTTAATTTTTAAGTTGCTTCAAAATGATTGTCCTAATTCGCTTTTTAAAAACATTTGAATTTTCAGCTTCCTTGAAAAAAAAATGGAAAGGTCTTTTAACATTTCTCATTTTTCCTTGTGGCTGGAGCAGGGTTTTGGCTGCCTTGGACAGGGTGCATGCTTCCCAGTTGGCCAAGTACCCTTCAGGCCTGATGTCCCCTGAATCCTGAGGTCACATGTCAGCCATCCAACCTCTTCACTCACTGATGTCATCTGCCTGGCCTCTGTTGGCAGTTGAGTTTGCCACTGTGCTCCGCAGTGGATTCTGACAACGAGGTAGTTTAGGGATCCAGGGCTCTCCTGGCCCACAGGCCCCAGCAGATGTGCGCGGAGACAGGTGGCCGCTCCCTCGGCCCTAGCAGTGCTCCTGGGCGGCGGGCAAGGGGCTACAGCGTGGGTCCTTCCTACCTAGGGCCACCTCAGGGAACATGTCCTTGCCCGTGGGACCAGCTCCCGCTCCTAACCCTGCCTGGCTTTCTCTCCCATAGGTGCTGGGACATCAATGCCAACGCATCCATCTGGTGGGTCATTCGAGGGCCTGTGATCCTCTCCATCCTGGTGAGTGGCCATCCTCCCTGAGCTCGGGGTGAGTGGGAGAGACTAGAACAGTGACCGGCCAGCAGGGGCAGAGGGCAGGGAGAGAGGGCTCCCTCCAGCTGCGGGGAGGGATAAGCCACAGGCTTCCAGAGGCTAATGAGCAGTGTGGGGTCTGGAGCTCCACCCCCTACAGAATGTGGGGGAGAGTGGGGTGAGGGGCAGACAGGAGGCAAGAGTTTATGGACTTGCTCTTCTCCATGAGCTGCAGCTGGAGTGTAATGAGCAGAGTTCCTTGTCCTAAACTGGTCACTCCCACTGGCCTGAAATTCCACCTTCACTGGTTCAGAGCTGTGGGCCTTGGTCATTCTTCTAGGCGCTCTCTGGGAGGAGTCGCTGTGCTGGGACCACAAAAGGAGGCGGGGATGTGGCTGGGGGAAGCTGAGTGAGGCCATGGGCTTGGGGGTGGGCCTGCAGGAGTGACCTCAGGGGAGGGATGCGGGAGTGCCCTCCTGGATGCGCGCTCAGAAGATCTCAACCCTGACCTCCCTTTCAAATCACCTGAGAGCTTTTAGAAAATACTCATAGAGATTCAGACTCTTGTTCTGGCAGGCCACATCTTTAAGACCCCAAGTGCTTCTGCTCTGCACCAGGGTTGAGAACCCTCTCTCCGAGCCTGTGGGTAAGAACGGGGCTAAAAGAAGGGGGACAGAGAAGAGCGGACACCTGGGGACGCATAGGAATTGTCTCGCAGATGGACTCAGCCTTCAGCTGGAACTAACATCCACAGGGCTCAGGGATGCCCAAGGTCGCAGATCAAGTTAACAGAGAATGCCTTTCGCCAGGCTTTCTGGGCTGGGGTAAGGGGAGAGGGCACGGGACAGGGTGGCGGCTCCTTCCTCGTCCACTAGCTGACTTGGTGACCTTTTGGGACCTGCTGAGAGGAGGGGCCATTTCATGACAACCTTCTTTTTTTTTTTTAATTTATAGAATAAGCATGAAAAATGTGCAAAACACAAAGTGGTTTTTGTTTGGTTTTTTTTGAGACAGAGTCTCACTCTCACTCAGACTGAAGTGCAGTGGTATGATCACGACTCACTGCAGCCTTGAACTCCTGGGGCAAGGGATCCTCCCACCTCAGCCTCCCAAGTAGCTGGGATTACAGGTGCTCACCGTCATGCTCGTCTAATTTTGAAGAGATGGGGGTCTTACTGTGTTGCCCAGGCTGGCCTCACGTGATCCTCCTGCCTCAGCCTCCCAAAGTGCTGGAATTACAGGCATAAGGCACCATGCCCAGCCTACAAAAATGTATTTTTTAAAAGGAGAAAAAAAGTCACTCATCGTTCTACATGAAACATACATATTATGAGCATGCTGTGCCTTTTCTTCCTGTCATTTTCTTTGAGCAGACAAAACTTTGCCTTTTCAAAATATTTAATATAGTTTTGCATCCTAGTTGGGTTTTTTTTTCCCCTTAGCAATAGATGTGCGCTTTTCTGTGTCATTTCAAATTATTTGACACACTGATCTGCTATGGCTTCATAAAATTCCTGCAGGAGGCGATTTCCCCATTTGGTGAGGCCAGCACAGCCATTGTTCTGAGTCTTGGACGGCCCAGCCCAGGAGAGACCTGGATGAGGGCTACCAGCTCCAGGGTCCAGGGCTGGTTTCAAAGGATCAAGGTCTACCTAGCAATTGAGGATGTTGGGTGGGCACTCATGACACAAAATACCTCCCCACCCACATGTTGTGGGGCCTAAAATTCTGCTATTTAAAATTAGACTCAGCCGGGCTCGGTGGCTCAGCCTGTAATCCCAGCACTTTGGGAGGCCGATGCAAGTGGATTGCCTGAACCTGTGGGTTTGAGACCTGCCTGGGCAACTTGGCAAGACCTCGTCTCTGCAATAAATCAAAAAATTAGTTGGGTGTGGTAGCACACACCCGAAGTTCCAGCTACTTGGAAGGCTGAGGCGGAAGGATCGCCGGAGCCCAGCAGGTCGAGGCTGCGGTGGCCGGGAGCGGCCACTGCCCTCCAGTCTGGGCGACGGAGTGAGACTCCGACTCAAAAATAAAATAAAATAAAATAAAATTAGACTCATTCTTGGGATCTTAAAGACTTATTATTATTATTATTATTTTGCCTTCAAGTGCTTTCTATTAAATTAAATACAACTCTAATGCAAGCAGAGTTAAGTTAAATGAAATTAAATAGCCTTTGTGAATTGACAGCACTTACAACCAGCTTAGAGCAAGGCTGCTGAGAAGCAGTGTTCCCCAAAAGGCAGTGCTGGGCCAGGAGCCCTAGACAGTCACTAATCCTGTGTCTTTTGGCAAGCGTTCCCAGGCCGCAGGCTACCCATGTGAACAATGACTGTGCCAGGCTGGGTGATTTCACTGATCCTGCTTTTGTCAAATGACCCTGGAGTAGGTGGGTGAGAGTGGAGGAGAGATGTGGACAGCTTCCTAACATGGCCGGCACTGGGGTTGGCCGAGGGGACACCCAAAGAAATAAAAAGACTGAATTCCTGTCCTTGAAGTTACGATTGAGTTGGCAGATAAGTAGGCACACGCGTTTGACAGAGGCATACATGTAGTCCCGTTAAGATATTCGAAGTGCTCTTACACAGTAACATCAACCCTAAATACAATGCCTCAGTAGAGGTAGGTAATCAATGGTGGCTTCCTGGGGCCGGTGATTGAGCCACAAACTAGTCCTCAGATCAGCAACTTCAGCGTCATCAGGGAGGTTGTTAAAGATGAAAATTCTGGCCAGGCACAGTGGCTCATGCCTGTTATCCCAGCACTTTGGGAGGCTGAGGCTGGAGGATTGCTTGAGCCCAGGAGTTCAACACCAGCCCAGGCAATTGGTAATATAGGGAGACCTCGTCCCTATAAAAAATCAAAAAATTAGCTGGGTGTGGTGGTACACGCCTATAGTCCCAGCTACTAAAGCAGCTGAGGCAGGAGGATTGCTTGAGCCCAGGAGGTTGAGGCTATGGTGAGCCATGATTGTGTGCCACTGCACTCCAGCTTGGGCTGAAGTGAGATCCCAATTCAAGAAAGGAAGGAAGGAAGGAAGGAAGGAAAGAAGGAAGGAAGGAAGGAAGAAAGAAAATTCTTGGTCAGACACGGTGACTCATGCCTGTAATCCCAGCATTTTGGGAGGCTGTGGTAGAATTGCTTGAGCCTAGGAGTTCGAGGTTATAGTGAGCTATGATCATGTACCTGGGTGACAGAGCAAGACCCCTATCTACTAAAAAGGAAGAAAAGAAAATGATTGGGCCCTAAGCCAGATTTGCAGAACCCTAATCTATAGGGGTGCAGCCCAGCAACTTTGAGAACCACTCAGCCACTGCTGTGAAATGATCAGCTTTGGCATTACATGACCTGGGGCTTGTTAGAAATGCAGAACCTCCAATTTTTGGGCAGTGGCTGAATTCTCCCTGGCTCCCTCCCTCCTCCACCCCCCCATAAATTTTCTTGTTTTAGAGTCATGTGCTCTGCTTTAATATCTTGGTTCTCATTCTGCCTATTGTGTCAATTTGGAGGGTGGTGTATGATTGGGACCTAATCAAAGAGGTTTCAGTGACCTTGGCTGCTATGAACGACATGATAGGTGCTGTCTCTGGCGGTAGATAAATAGGTAGAATAGTAGTCTGGACATCTTTAGGAGTTAGAATCTAACCTCAAGAATAGGAAACATAAGTACAGAGATAAAGGAGCACTCCTGTTTTCTGGGATGGGAGGTTTTACGCTAACAAACTCAGTTCAGGTGAAGGGTTAAGCTGTAATGCACTTGGATTTCCTCAGCACCTTTTGGCTGTAGAACTGTAGCCCTGATTTGTTCATGACGCTAATATGTGTAGATACTTTGTATTTTGTGACGTCATGATGACATCAGTGCCAATTTCACTGGTTTAAGTACAAATGAATAAAATAACCTTTTTACCTCTAAAAAACAAGAAATGAAGCCGGGTTCGGTGGCTCAGCCTGTAATCCCGCGCCTTTGGGAGGCTGAGATGAGTGGATTGCCTGATCCCGCGGGTTCGAGACCCGCCGGGTCAGCGAGAACTCATCTCTACAATAAATCAAAAAATCAGCCGGGCATGGTAGCGCATGCCTGTAATTCCGGCTACTCGGAAGGCTGAGGTGGAAGGATCGCCAGAGCCCAGCAAGCGAGGCTGCGGTGGCCGGGAGCGGCCACTGCACTCCAGTCTGGGCGACTGAGTGAGACTCCAACTCAAAAACAAACAAACAAACAAACAAACAAAACAAGAAATGCAGAATCTCGGACCCACCCCAACCTGCATTTTAACAAGATCCTCAGGGGAGTCCAGTGCTCTTCAAGGGTGAGGAAGCTGCCCAGCAAGTGAACAGACCTTAGAGCTCTTGCATTCCAGGGATAGGAAGGAGTGCTGCCTGCAGCCATGGTCTCCAAACCATTTGTTTCACCAGGACTTGCGAGAGGTGGAGCAGGGGTGATGTGCCATCCTAGTTGTGGTGTCTGCAGTGCCTTCTCTACCTCAGGACCAGGGGACAGGGCCAGGAGAGGTGACTGGGAAAAAAAGACTCCTGAGGCCCCACCTCTGCCTTGTGTTTTGCAGATTAATTTCATCCTTTTTATAAACATTCTGAGAATCTTGATGAGAAAACTTAGAACGCAAGAAACAAGAGGAAATGAAGTGAGCCATTACAAGTAAGCGGAGGGCAAAGACTGGGCCTGCTCAGTCCGTCAGCAAGCATTTACTGAGCACCTGCTGTATACTCCACTGGCACTGGAGGTGGGGGAAAAGTTGTAGACCTAGTCCCAAGAAGTTTGTAGTGTAAATGGGGATGGGTGGGGAGGAAAATAAGTCTGATTGTGAAGCCTCAGACACTATGGGGGAGGGAGGGAGGCGAGGGGATTAAGAAATCCCAGGCAGGAAGCCTGGAAACAGATCTTACCCTGGGGCAAGGCTGGGGGGTCTGAGCATGGGGTTCAGGGACCCCAATTCAGACAAATCTGTGTAGGTACAATGTGTATTTGTCAGGGGAGAATGCCTTAGCTTTCATCAGACTTGTAAGGAGATGCATGATCCAAAAATACTTAAAACCTTAAAGATGTCCAGGCTCGGTGGCTCAGCCTGTCATCCCAGCTCTTTGGGAGGCCGAGGCGAGTAGATTGCCTGAGCCTGCGGGTTCGAGACCAGCCCAGGAAACTTGGCAAGACCTTGTCTCTACAATAAATAAAAAATTAGCCGGGCATGGTAGTGCGCACCTGTAGTTCCGGCTACTTGGAAGGCTGAAGAAGGATCGCTGGAACCCAGCCGGTCGAGGCTGCGGTGGCCAGGAACATGCCTGCCACTGCACTCCAGTCTGGGCAACAGAGTGAGACTCCAACTCAAAAACAAAAAACAAACAAAAAACCTTGAAGATGTTAAAGAGAAATATGTTTTCTAGGGCTGCTATAACAAAATATCACAAACTAGGTGGCTCCAACAGCAGATATTTATTTTCTCAGTTCTAGAGGCTGAAAGTCCAAGACCAAGGTGTCCTGAAGCCTTTCCTTGGCTTGCAGATGGCCACCTTCTCCCATATCCTCACATGGCCTTTCCTCTGTGGGTGGATACCCCTGGTGTCTCTCTGTGTGTCCAGATTTCCTCTTCTTATAAAGATACCAGTTGATTAGATTAGGCCCCACCCTGCCCTCGTTTTAGCTTAGCTATCTCTTTAAAAACTCTCCAAATATCACATTCTGAGACTCTGGGGGTTGGGGCTTCAGTATAAGAACTCGGGAGGGATGCTCTTCAGCCCATAACAGATGTTAAAGACCATTTTGTGTCCAACAGAGCCTTTTTCCATTTTGAGTTTTGAGAATATGGCAGTGGCTTGGATTATTGGTGTCAGACTCCTGAGGATCCGGGATAAAGCTGCCAGATAAAATACAGGATGGCCCGCTACATTTGAATTTTAGATAAACAACAAATAGTTTTTTAGTACTTATACCCTCAAAGAGGACCCATTGTTTATCTGGAATTCAGATGTAACTGGGCATCCTGTATTTTCACTTGCTAAATTTGGCAACCCTACTCTGGGAAGAAAATACTTCTCCTTACAGGTATTCGGTATCTAACAAATACAAAAGCTGGCTTTGCTTGTATGTTAGACAAAGAGAGGCAGTAATATATGCACATAATTAATGAATAAATACATACGTAAATAAAAGTTATTCGGGTGGGTACTGATTTTTTTTCTTTTACTGAAAAAAAAGAGGTGTGTGATCAGAAAGTTTTCGGGATTACCCGAGTTGATAAGTGTTGTATATGGGTGATGGGTATGTGGGAGGTAGACATTTTCCAAAATAAAAAGTGAAAACAAAGAAGCCTGGGGATACTGCGGCCAAGCCTCAGTGACGAGGCCTGAACTGGGAAGCCGCAAAGTTGTACATCATGGGAAGGGGCCGGAGGACGGCGGAACAGGAGGCTGCAGCGTGTCTCTGCATCCCCAGGCGTCTGGCCAAGTCCACCCTCCTGCTGATCCCCCTTTTTGGCATCCACTACATCGTCTTTGCCTTCTCCCCGGAGGACGCCATGGAAAGCCAGCTGTTTTTCGAATTGGCCCTTGGCTCATTCCAGGTAAGCTTCGGGGACAGTGCCTGCAAGCTGAGGAACGTTCCGTCTGTCCGTAGAGAGAAGTGGTGGCCAGAGAGACAGCAAGCCAGAGCTTCCTAAAGTTCTGTGGTGGCTTGGAAGGGGGGAGGTCTCATTTGGCAGACACCCAGGGGAAGGAGAAATGAACTTAAGTGTGCTGTGGGACCCCACCAGTCAAGTGGGGGTGGGAGACGAAACTAAAAGAGACTGACTCAAGGGAAAACAGTAAGAAAAAGTAACCCCAGGACAGGACACTATATTGTACAAGCCTCAATAGCAAGACGTTGTCAAAATAATCTAAATGCTGATGGCCAAGTCATCAAAAAATCAGGCAGGGGTGGGGAGTGTTTGAACTAGAACAGTATCCTCATTTTCATTACTGGGAAGTCCACAGAAAATGCCCAAAGCTGAAAACTCCACAAGTAGCAACATCAGCATATTATTTAGAATCAGTTAAGAGTTTCAAGTGATAGTTACATCTAAGGAACAGGAAATGGGGGCAGGATGTCAGGAGGCTGTTGGTTTTTTGTAACGGGAATCATTTGGCTTTTTCAAACTATGTGCATTCACGGGTTATTAAAACTAAAAACTGACTTGAAAAAATGGAGACAGAAAGTGAGGTGGAAAATCACTCACCTAAAATTCAGCAAGACAAGCGGTTAAAAAAAAGAAAAGTAAACGTGTTTGGGACATGAGTCCCACAATGTCATTTGTTTATTTACTCAGAGTTATTTCCTTCCAAAAAGAATGTGATGTTGCCTTTGGAAAAACATACAGAGGACAAAAAATAAGTAGAGGAGGGATCAGTGAAAAAAGAATATAAAGCTGGTTGAGTTCACATACAAAAAAGAATTTGATAACGTCCTATAAAGGTAGAAGAGATGATCCTGGGGGTTCAAGACCAGCCTGGGCAACTTGATGAGACTGCGTCTCTACAATAAATCACACACACAAAAACTAGCTGGGTGTGTGGCGTGCGTCTGTAGTTCCAGCTACTTGCAAGGCTGAGGCGGAAGGATCGCCTTAGCCCAGCAGGTTGAGGCTGCGGTGACCACGAGCATGCCAGTGCACTCCAGACTGGATGACAAGAGTGAGGCTCCAACTCAAAAAAAGAAAAAAAGGTGGGAGAGATGAGGTTTAGAGCTTCCCAGTAGCCAAAGCAAAGACAAACGGCCTGTTTCAGGATTTATGGGATCCATAAAACCAAAACAAACTAATGGCCAGGAAAAGCTCAGTGATTATAGGCTCTGGTGCTTGAGAGGAAATTCTCCCAATGTTTTGTTTTTTTTTTAAAGGAGTTAGCCCATCTTCAACAATGTTTCCACAATAGGGTGATATTGTCCTCCAGAATCTTCACTGGAGGAGGCCTCAGCCTCAGGGAGGGGTCTCAGAGCCTCCCCTCATCCCCGGAGTTCTGTTCAGGACGCAGCACTGGGAACACATCACAGGTGGAGTCAGGTCCTGCCCTCCCCACGCCTTCAGACCCTCCCCTCCTCGGAGCTGCTCCTCTGCCCTGTACCCCCCCCAGGCCTCCCGAGAACCCAGCCTCTGGTTTCATCCGTGATTCTTGCCTCTCAGCCAGAGAGCTGGGGAGCTTTCCCCACCTCTTGTCATGTTGGGGCAGACTGGCACACAGTGGCCCACTTAGCAGGCAGGGGACTTGCGGTCCGTCCAGTCAGGTGAAACGACTTGACCTGGCTCAGAAGAGGGACTGTGCTGAGAGCTAGGAGACCCGCGTCCACCCTGTCCTAGATGGAGTCCTCCTATTTCCCAGAGTTGGGCCTGCGCACTGCTTCTTCGGGAAAGTGTCTTGTCAAGAGAAAACCAAAAGCACTTTCTAAATGTTCCTATAGATGTTTATGAAGAGAAGGAAGCTTTAAAAGTTTTATGCACATATATGTATGTATATGTTCTTATATACACACATATAAATAAAACACATATGTGTACATATACATATATGGAAATGTCTTTCATACAAAAGCGAAGAGAGTAGGACAATGAACTTCCTTTCCCATCCTCAGCAACATCCATGCAGGGCCTGTCTTGTTTCATCTCCATCCCTACCCTGCTATCCATCCCCACCTTTTAAGGGAAATCCAAGACATCCTATTATTTCATCTGTAAGCATCTAGTATGTACTTCTCTTTTTTTTAGATTACAAAATATTTTAAAGCAAATTAGAGAGAGAGAGAGGAGATTCACCTCCCCAAGGTAGGGAACGGGTCAAAAACTAGGAAACATGGCCACTCCATGTTGTAACAAGGCAATGGCCTAGTATGTACTTCTAGAAGACAGCAGCTTAAAGAAGAGCACACACAACCACCTTACCATTATCACTGTTATATACTTTTTTTTTTTTTGAGTTGGAGTCTCACTCTGTCGCCCAAGCTGGAGTGCAGTGGCCGCTCCTGGCCACTGCAGCCTCGACTTGCTGGGCTCCGGTGATCCTTCCGCCTCAGCCTTCCAAGCAGCTGGAACTACAGGCATGCGCTACCACACCCGGCTAATGTTTTTGATTTATTGTAGAGGTGAGGTCTCGCCAAGTTGCCCAGGGGGGTCTCGAACCCACAGGCTCAGGCAATTCACTCACCTCGGCCTCCCAAAGCGTGGGATTACAGGCTGAGCCACCGAGCCCGGCCTGTTATATACTTTTAAAACCTAAAATGTATTAACTCTTTCTGATTGCATGAATAAACACTTGCTTATTGTGGATCATTTGGGATATAAGAAAAAGTAAGAAATAAGGAAAAAAACCCATACCATCTCATAATCCAGAAATAACCTCTGCTAGAATGTTGGTGTGTTTTCTGTCCACAAAGATACACAGACACATAATTTGGGTCATGATGAGTACGGTCTTGTATCCTGCTTGTTTTGCTTAATTCTCTATCATGCCCGTCACGAACGTTTCCTCGTGTCATTAAACTGCTTCAAAGTCTTCATTCTTAATGATCATAAAATCACTGTGGAATTTAGTAAACTGGCTGGCTTGGTGAGACTTGCCCTGTATACACTTGGAGCACAGCGAAGTTCGTCCCTGGAGCCCCTCCCCACCCCAAACAGTGAAATGTGGCCTTGTTCCACCGGGCCGGTGAGGAGGGCTGCAGCCTCAGCCGGGCCGAGGATCTGGGCCAAGCACAAAGAGCTCTAGTCATGCCTACACTGCTCTGTGACTCAGTGCTCTCACCTATAAAGTGGGCATCTTCCTACCTACCTCTGAGGGCCTTGGCAAGAGCTTTGAAACACCCGGAACCCAGAATCCTACAATGACCCAGACGAGGCTGTGCTCTAGTATAGATTTTTTTTTTTTTTTTTTGAGTTGGAGGCTCACTTGGTCGCCCAGACTGGAGTGCAGTGGCCGCTCCCGGCCACCGCAGCCTCGACCTGCTGGGCTCCGGCGATCCTTCCGCCTCAGCCTTCCGAGTAGCCGGAACTACAGGCGCGTGCTGCCACGCCCGGATGATTTTTTTTTTTTATTTATTGTAGAGATGAGGTCTCGCTGCCCAGGCGGGTCTCGAACCCGCGGGCTCAGGCAATCCACTCACCTCAGCCTCCCAAAGGCGCGGGATGACAGGCTGAGCCACCGAGCCCGGCTTAGTATAGATATTTAGAAGCCTGTCTTGAAGTGCCTTTCACTGTCTCTGATCAGGGTTCCCAGGTGGTGATGCCTGTGTGTTGGAACTATCTAGGGAAGCTTTAAAAGCTGCCAATACTCCTGCGCCCAGCTGGGTTTAGGAAGCGTAACCTGGGCAAAAAGCTCCCAGGTCATTCTCATGTGCAACAAAATTTGGAAACCACTGCCCTGAGTTAAGTGTTCCTGCCCTTCAAATAGTCCCCATTCCATATAGGAGTCCTTGGGTGCCTGCAGTTCTAAAGCAAATTCTTCTAGCCTCATCACTCACTCTTGTTCAAATGCCCACCTCCCTAATCCGTCGCACATATTAAACCCACAATAGACAGGCTGGCTCATCACCCTTTGGGTTCCTTTCCAATGCAGTGAGATGCTACAGCAGGCCTGGGCGGGGCTAGGGAGAAGGGGTTAGGCCATCTCGGGTCAGAGCCGTGGTGACGCCTCTATGGAGGGAGAGCAGGCCTGTAAGGGAGAGAAGGGTGGCCCGAGATAAGTTCCTGAAAGAGGAGGTGAGCAGGAAGGGTGGCCCGAGATAGGTCCCTGAAAGAGCAGGTGAGCAGGATAAACACACGGCAGAGACGCCGCTCCCTGCTGGTCTGCAGGCCTCAGGCTCCAAACAGGCATCCCACACTGGAGCCCCTGCCCTGGCAGAGCCCCCCGCCAGGATCCTGGGGGCACCATCAAGAAATCAGGAGCTCCAGATACCAGGGAGGGAGGGTCATAACAGGCACAGACCCCACCACGCCTGGTGGGGTCAGACCACGGAGATGCAACCATCCATTTTCATTAAGCAAAGAGATCAAACCCTGCTGCCGTCTGGCCTAGACCTCCTCAGCTTGTTCTGACCACACATTTTTCCAATTTGAACTAGTTATCTGTGTCTAAACATCTTCAGATTCCCAGTTTACTTTGAGAACAAGACCACACAGGGCCCAGGGGCTTGCCCTGGGTGGGCTCCACTCCCTCCTAGTGGGGTGGGCATGCTTCAGGCACCTCTACTCCCTGCTGCTCCCAGGTGGCCCACCTTCCTAATTCAGGTGAGCTGTGCTGTTCCCATTGACAGAGTTAGCAGGCCCTACTTTACTGTCCCTGACTTCACATGTGTTTGAGGCCCTACGCTAGACAGCAAGCACAACAGACGAAAGGGAGCCCAGGCTTGGCTGCAAGAACTCATCTATGCTGGGTGATATAGGCACAGCCAGGGGCACTCTGGGAAGCCCACCAGAGGTAGGCCAAATTCCACCCCCCAGGTGAGAGGGGTGGGAAAGTCTGCCTGCAGCTTGTGATCAAAGGACCTGGGGAGGACGGGGTTGGCCAGCTGTCCAAGGCTGGGTGCTGTCCAAGACTGGGTCCTGAGCACCTGCACTAACCCCCTGCTACCTCTGCTCCTCTGGCAGGGACTGGTGGTGGCCGTGCTTTACTGCTTCCTCAACGGGGAGGTGAGTGATCTTGGGTTGTCCAGAAGCCTGGGAGAGCTCCTGGCCACTGGATTCTGGGTCAGGAGCAGCTACCAGGGAAGGGTGGTGGGAAGGTCTGGGCCTTCTAGCAAGGGATTTAGCCAGTCTTATAGGAGTCTGAGCTCAATTGGTGGGAGCCACAGAATCACCTGGAGGGCTTGTTCAAAACATTGCTGGGATCTACTCCCAGTTTCTGATTTAGGAAAAATGGATTCTGTCAGTCTGGGCTGAGGTCAGAGAAAATGTTTTTGTTGTCATTTTTTTAAAACAAGGTGTTTCTTTGTCATGGGCAAGTTCAAGAGACACAGGATGGAGGAACCCAGGTTCCTGATTTCCCTGCTGCTTGCTCAGTGGGATGATCTCAGTCACTGACCTTCTCTGGGCCTCAGCCTTTCCGTATGTGAAATGAGTGACTCAGAATAAATGTCTGCAACTCAGTCCTTAGTGACCTCCAAATGAGTGTTGAGTCCTTAGGAGACCACACACTCAATTTGAGGACCCCGGTCTTACACAGAGCATCTGGGTCAGGACACGAGCTCCACGCACACAGAAGCTGTGTAATCAACATCCCTCCAACACAGTATTGCACACAAGTCAAGCCTTTCTGTGACTGTTGACAGCCTATCTGGTTTTTGCATTTGACTGGGGGTGATCTCTGATGTCTTACAAAAATCAGGCATCAGGCTAGTCTCAAAGGTTTGACTGCTGCACCTGGGGATTATGAAGAACATTTCCACAGAGCAATTTCATGGGTCCCAGATAAGTTCTGAGTTTGGGTGGCTTCCTGGGAGTAAGTATCCAGTCGTCCCAGGTACAGATCTGGATGTTTGAGTTCTGGAGTGTGGGAAATCTTTGGACCACAAAGTGATGAAATGATAGGCACAAGTGCCCAGGGGGGTGGGGGGGCCCTCAGGGCCTCCTGGACATCAGGGCTAGGAATGGTCAGTCTGAGTGACCTGCAGGTGAGAGGACTGCAGGACCACTGGGCAGGAGTGGCAGGGCCTGTGGGGAGACCCCATCATCCCCCCCGGGGGGGGCGTGGATGGGGTTGGGGCACAGAGCTGTGTTTTCCTCCAGTGCTAATGGCTTCTCTCTGGGACAGGTGCAGCTGGAGTTCCAGAAGAAGTGGCGGCAGTGGCACCTCCGTGAGTTCCCGCTGCGTCCCCTGACCCTCAGCTCCTCCTTCACCAACACCACCAAAGCCAGCCCCTTGGAGCACAGCCGGGGCACCTGCAGGGCCAGCGTCATCTGAGAGGCTGGAGCCCACAGACAGAGGCCAAGCGGGTCCCGAGAGGGCTGGACCCTACTGCAGGCAGTGCGTCTTCCCAGCAGATACCCTGTGCTCTCTCTCCTGTGACTGGTGACACCCCTCCCCCACGCCCTGGATTCCCCAGAACAAAAAGGATGTGGGGCACCTTGGGGTGAGACGAGGGCCTGGGATTTGGTCTGTTTGCTCTTCCGGGAAGAGCAATTCAGGGGTCCCAGAAGGGGACGGGGAAATAAATGGTGCCTAGAACGAGATTTGGTCTGTATTTATCAGCCCTGTTGCTTTGACACGAGGTGAGGAGAGACTGTGCTCTGGCTGGTTCCCGGCCCTTCCTACAGGAGGGAGTATCCTCACTGGTCTGTGAACTCTGGCTTTTCAGGGACAGGCTTATAAGACTAGGGAACGTGAGAAATCACGGTCATTGGCCCTATGCAGAGCCTGTCGTCCCCCACTGCCACTCACCTATCCAGTAGCTCTCACCTGAACTTTCAGGACTACAGCTACCTTCATCTGATGAAGTCACAATGGAGGCCAGGGGAGGCCTGGGGCCTCCCAGCCCCTTTGAGTATCCCCGACATGGTGTGAGGTACAACCCTGCCCCTACTGCTTTCACACAGTTGTCCTCAGCCCAGAGGCAGGTGTAGCAGAAAACGGACACGATCTCATTTTACAGATGAGACACAGGTCCACTAAGGCCCATAACTTGCCCATGCTTCTCAGCAAGGAGGTGGCCGAGGTTCAGTGTAGGGCCTGTGACTTCCAATGTCCACGCTTGAAGGCTGTCTGCGCTCCCTACTTCCAGACACTTTCTGACGGGGCGTGCCGATTGCCCACTAAGCTCCCAGGGCTTTAGTTTCACCCTTCACTCTGGTTCCTACAAGTGTCTGCACTCCCTGCCTCCCTCTGAGGATGAAAGAGGACTAAATATTTGAACCTTTTTATAAAACAAAACCTACTTGGGAGGGATGCATTCTGGAGAGAGGTGGCGACAAGCCCCCCAAAAAGGCACCTGGTTGGTGGGTAGGCCAGCTCTAGTCCTGGCTTTGGGTGACCCTGGACAAGTGCATCCCTCTCTGGGCTCTGGCTTCCCACTTCCACCCCTCCCCTCCTTGCAGAGACAGGGAGGTCACCCCATGAGCCTTACAGACTACTCCAGGTACCCATTTTGCAGGCTGAGCTGCAGCTTGTGGTTGACACAGCTCTCTGCAAAACCGAGCAGTCCACAGAAACCTTTCTGGGGTGGGTGATCGCCGCAGGCTCTGGACGTCATGGCAGCCCAGTCTTCGCATCCACGCCCTTACATTCTGTGCCACACCGCCTCACAACTCCGTGCATCTTGGAATAAGAACCTTTAAAATTGCAATAGAGGTAGGTATCGGTAGTCAGCCCAGCCCAGGAAGGGGACCTGCAGTGACCAAACACCTGTGCAGTTGCTAGAAGCCAGAATGCACCCAGCGGGGCAGGGGAGAGGGGCCAGTGTGGAATGAAGTGGGACGAGGGCAAAAGCCTCACCTACTTCGGGCAGAAACAATGACTGGAAAGGGTGCAATTGGATGAACGAAAAATGCAGACCTGCTGGCAAGGATGGAAATCTCCACTGGCTCCCGGGCCCCTTCACCCCTGCTCATCCCCAAGATGGCTGTTAATCATTACCAGGGTCTGGCTGTTCCCCGTCACCCCCTGGGGAGCCCGGCAGATCCACATACGTGCTCGTTGAAATTTGTTCTAGAGTCAGAAATAGTGCTCTGAGGCTGTCTGGCCCTTAACAAGATGGATGAGTTCTGGAGAACTGCACGTTAGAAGCCAGGCAGGCCCTCCCGCGGGGTGGGGGGTGTTGCCCGAGAACTCTTCTCGAAGCAGGAAGGAAACACACCTTAAGGCAGGATTCTGGTAGGCAGAGCCCCCAGAGGGAAGAACCAGCTGCTAGCTTTGGGTGACCCTGGTCAAGTGCATCCCTCTCTGGGCCCTGGCTCCCCACTTCCACCCCTCCTCTGGATAAGCTGGCGTTATCCAGGGTTTGTTAGTTTCCACAAAGGGCAGAGGACAGATCAAGTCAAATGGTTTAAAAACCTACAATGTGCAAGATACCCCGAGGGAATCCCGAACTCTGCTTCCCTGGCATGACCAGGGCTAAAGCCAGAGAAATATGCACAAAGGCCCTTTGAGCTGGTAGAAGAAAGTCCTAAGCACAGATTGAACCCTCAGCCGGAAGAACGAGCCGTTCTTAGCAACCCCAGAAGCCCTGGGGATCCTGCAGCCCATATCCCAGCAGGGCCAATGAGACAGGTATGAACAACTATCCTTAGCTGTACAGCTAGCTTAGCTTTTCACAAGTTACTCAGCTGCTTCCAAGTCTGCTCCAGCCCAGGGAAGAAAACACAAAGGGTTTTATAATGTTTTTCTTTTTCTAAAATCAACACCCTAAAAGCCTGCCTAAGCCTGTGTAGCTGGTGGCACTGGGGCACTGTCTTAGCGCTGGCCCTGCAGACCAGCTGCAAAGCCTCCCTGGCCATTTCTGGCCAACCACCCAAACGTGATTGGCTAAGAGGCAGCAGTTTCACGGTCACTGTCCCACTCCAGCCCGACCAGAGGCCACGTGTTGGAAAAGTCTCATGCTGACCGCATTTTCTTGCAAAACATGACGTCCCTGAAGGGGCCCTAAAGTTTCCTTGGCTGTTCCCAGGGGTGAGTAATGCTGTTGATGTGAAGGCCACTGATGGCGTTCAGGAAGAAGAGGAAGGAGGCGGTGAATTCGCACCAGAACATCAGGGTGAAGCCGATGAGCGTGACTTGGTTCCTGAGGAGGATGACGAAACTCAGAAGTCCCCCGGAGGAGAAGACGAAGGAGACCAGCAGGAGGACAGAGCCCATGGCCCACTTGCGCCGGGAGTGGGCGTCCTCGCACACCTGAGACACCATGAGGAGCTCCAGGCCAAAAATAGCCGCCACCACGGCCAGGGCGCCCATGCTGCGTGCCAGGCCCACCCCCACAGCCAGCCCGGGCACGTGGGCCTGGCCCAGGTCTCGGAGACAGGTCGGCTCACTCCGGTTGGCGGTGGTGCAGAAGTGCCAAAGCCCAAAGAGACGGTTGTCCGCCAGGAGCCAGTGCCCGTCACAGATGGAGACCGAGGAGAGGACCACGGCCAGGGAGGCACACGTGATGATGAGGGTCCGGATGAAGTATTCGAAGAAGGACCGGCGGGGCCGCCTTTGGCCCAACAGCCTCTGGGCCTGGAAGACACCGTGGGAAGTGTTGTGTCAGCTGGGGTCCCGACACGGCCCTCCAACCTCTTCAGGGAAGACCCCTGAGTACTTCCATTTCCCACAGCCATATGACCTGCTTACCTGCTCTGGTCTTCTATGAAGCTTGGGATGCCCCCATTGACTCAAAACTTTCTCAGCGCAGACCCACCTTTTATTGATTGATTGATTGACTGATTGATTGATTGAGCTGGAGTCTCACTCTGTCGCCCAGACTGGAGTGCAGTGGCCGCTCCCGGCCACCGCAGCCTCGACCTGCTGGGCTCCGGCGATCCTCCCGCCTCAGCCTTCCGGGTAGCCGGAACTACAGGCGCGCGCGACCACGACCGGCTGATTTTTTGATTTATTGTAGAGATGAGGTCTCGCCAAGTTGCCCAGGCGGGTCTCGAACCCGTGGGCTCAGGCAATCCACTCACCTCGGCCTCCCAAAGGCGCGGGGATGACAGGCTGAGCCACCGAGCCTGGCTGTAGACCCCCCTTTTAGGGGAACCCTTCCTCTGTTCTAGACCTGTGAGCATTTATTGTCCAATATCCACCACGCACTGAGTCCTCTGACATTTCATGATCGTTCTAGTGGAGGAAAAATCCAGATTGACTGGCAAATCCGAGTCTGTTCTGAATTCAGAGAACTTGCCTTGCCCGGCTCCAGCGACCTTGAGTCTGCAGCCGCCTTGGTATCTTTGTACACAAAACAAGAATACTGCCTGGCGGGGCCGGGAGGGTGGTGCCAGGCACGGGACATTAGTCTGTCAACACAAAGTCCCGGTTCCCTCCACCTCCCCAGGACACACACACATTTGTCCTAACCCCCACCCATCTGACTCTGCACTTTCCCGGGGCAGGCCAGGACTCCATGTTATTGCCTTGTTTTCCTCAGCATTGAGTGATGTTTGCACCCTGCCCTTCGGACTTGTAGTGCCTGAACCCCACCCAGAACTTGCAACCAAGCTCTGTCCCTGTGGCTTTAAGGTGTGGGGAAGCCACCGCACTGTGTCTCTCCTCAGCCTCTGGTCCAACACCTCGGTCTCCTGGAAAGCCAGGCTAGGTATCCAGTGGGGTGACCATCTGGGACACTGCCTGGGCACTGCCCCCAACCCTTGACCCACAAAGCCAAGACTTCAAAGAAAAAACTCCTTTCACAGTCCACAATTTCCTCCTCATGATCCACCCGCTCCCCCATGATCCACACTGCCCTCTACGCCAAGGCAAAGCAGGCCCCGTACCATGCCTAGAACTTTTTCCTTCAGACCTACTGGCTCTCAGCCTGAAAAGGCTCTTCTGCAGCTCCCTCCACCCTCCACGATGACGCCCCTTCTCCATTCTTCACGTCTCAGCCTAACGTCTCTCCTGCCCACCCAACTCAAGGGGCCCCCCCCTTGGTATTCTGCCTCAGACGCTTGTTCGGTGATGGTTTGTAGTTACATGTTATTGTCGCCCTGTGTCCTCCAGGCGGGCAGGGCTTCCCCCACCCCACATGTTTAGACACCCTTGTGTCTCCAATACCTGGCAGAGTTTGACCTGGGCATTCAGTGTATGGCCAAGGAAGAGCCAAGGAATGAAGGGTCAAGTTTGCAACCATCTGTCACTTCTATCTGAAGCTCCCTTTAAACCAAGCCTTCTGCCCAGTCCTACATGAAATTACCCCCTTTCAAGTATGTATAGAAGCAGCCCAGGTTACAGCCCGGTTGGGAAGGTAAGCAAAACAGACAGCTCATGTGTGATGGTCACTGCTAGGAAACCAGAATGGAGCCACGGGCACCATGGGGGCACCCTATTGGCCACGTGCCAATGGAGGCTTCCCGGGGCAGGCCTGAGTCACACCTCTCCATGAGGGACACAAAGCAAATCCTTGCTCCTGGGAGACTCCAGAGGTCAGAGCCCAGCAAGACTGCTCACATGTCCACATTCAGAAGCTGCTGCTAATTTCAGCCCCAGGGATACGAGAGAAAGGATGAAATTTGCTTTTAGCACCTCTGCCTAAGCAAGATACTTTCTTATTCTTAAACCTGTGAGGTTTGTAGAGTAGGAAGCTCTATGGGGGGAGGTACATGAAGAGGGACACTATGCAGAGGGAAGGCGACTTGCCCAAGATCACCCATCTAAATCACAATAAAGTTTGTTACAGATGCTCGGACAACCGTACAGTATGCAGGCGGTGGAATTCATTCAGTTAATAAATACTGGCTAGGGCCTTCTAGGGACAGGGCCTTTTGCTAGGGGCTCAGTGTTGCTGGCAAGAAAAGGATTAGAGTGCAGAGGGGTGCCCAAAAGGCCATGCCAGAGCTTGGACCAGGTGCTGAGGCAACGGCCATCTGGGCACCATGAAGAGTGTGAGGGAAGAGCCTGGCTGAGGCTCCGCACCTGTGTCTCCTTGTTCCTGAAGGGACTTCCAGGCGCTGGAGCAGGGATGCCCAGGGAAGCTAAGCAGGCTGACTCTGGGTCCCCTTCCTCACTTCAACTACAACAGGTGTCTGTTACCTGCTTGGGACCCTGGGGACCCTGGAGTCTGAACTGCATTTTATTACACACACACAAAAGGGATCTATGTAAGAAACAAACTAAAGGAAACTCTGAAAGCCTCTATCTACTCTAAAAACCACCAGCAGTGTCTGTCCTTGAGTAGGTTCTTAATGCCTTTGGACCTGTTTTCTCATCTGTAAAATAGAGTGAACTTGGTTGCAGTAGCAACCGGGAAGGTCACGACATCCCTAGAGATTGGTCTTTCCAGGAAGAGAGAGCACCCAGATGTAGACAGCAAGTCATGGGACCCAGAAACCTTTTAACCCTAGACATCACACTATCTGGAGAACAGGCACGTCCTGTCCCTTCCTCAGCTCCACCTAGGCACAAACTGGACTTCAATCTCCAGGATCTTCGACATCACATTGGAATCAGAAAGCGAACACAGTTGAACTCATTTCATCTCCCCGCCCCAAAGCAGGGCTTCATTTAAACTCTCTGGCTACCACCAAAACACCCAAGGATTAAACAACATCATTTATAGAAAAATGCATGACACGTGGCCCTCCCAGATCATGGGAGCTATTAATAATATCAGTAATAGCCGGGCTTGGTGGCTCGGCCTATAATCCCGTGCCTTTGGGAGGCTGAGGTGAGTGGATTGCCTGAGCCCGCGGGTTCGAGACCCGCCTGGGCAACTTGGCGATACCTCATCTCTACAATAAATCAAAAAACTAGCCGGGCGTGGTAGCGCACACGTATAGTTCCAGCTACTTGAAAGGTTGAGGTGGAAGGATCGCCGGAGCCCAGCAGGTCGAGGCTGCAAGGAGCGGCACTGCACTCCAGTTTGGGCAACAGAGTGAGACTCCAACTCCAAAAAATAATAATAATAATAATAATATCAGTAATAATAACACACATTGGAATCTTCTCTCCTAAGCACCCGGCTCCTCACCCCATGCTGCCGGCCCCTGTGCCAGCTTCCAGTGGTTCGGGGCGTGAAATCGCTTTTGGAGGGCAGCTGGGCAACAGATGGGCAGAGGGGAAGAGGGCGGTCCAATCTTGCCCCTGACCTGCCAGCCCCCAACTGGACGCCTTTGGGCAATCACTTAAATCTCTCTGGCCTTGGCTTTCTCTGCCGAAAAATGTTTTCCCTTTTTCCTCTGTAAACTTGAACGATCTTTAGTGACCCGTGAAACCTGACACGACTGAGCTACTGTTCAATGCCATGGTTTTGTCCCTCCTCCCCCGGCCCCTCTGTCACCGAGGGCCTCATCTGCTCCTACAAACCAACGGCACCCCCGCGTAGACACCAGGCTCCACCCTGCTGGTTCTCCACATCCCCAGCACGTCTCCCATTTTGCTCCCCTCACCACCCAGGCCCAGGTGAGCCCATCACCGTCATCGACATCCTGAAATTGCTCCTGAGTAGGCCTGCTCCCGTTCCTCTCAGCCCCGGCCTGCAGGACCCAGAGTTTGCTTTGTGCCTAGGTCTGACCTCTGGCAAGCTATGGTTGTTGCGGGAATGGAGAATCACCACCCTGAAGTGCTTAGAGCGGCCCCGGGTGCGTGGCTAAGCGCCCCTAGGCGCCCACCATGCCAGCCTTCCTCACAGGAGCCTGTGGCCGCCCTTAGCTCAGAGTCCTCACCTGGCCACCAGTCCCTCTCCTCCCCTCCCCTGCCTGATTCCTGCAGGCAACTTTTGGGCCCCTTGTGCTCTTAGCACTCACTTCCCCACCCTCGTTTCCGAGTCTCTGTCCTCACATGGACTGCCAGCTCCTGGAGGGGAGAGACCACACCTGCCCCTACCCCCCACCCCCATCCCAGAAGGCTGCCTGGTGGGAAGAGGAGGGATTCACCGTATCCCATTCCCTGCCCCCACCTAAGCTGCCCCTCTGGCCAAAAGAGGTGTTGGGCTGGCCTGCGGGTGGGCTTTTTCCCATTAGGGAGAGGCAGAAGGGTGTGTGAAGCCAGGGAGTCCTGTCCTTGAATCCTAACGCTGTCCCTTGGCTGGCCACCGCGGGCAGGTGACTTCTCTCCAGCCTCAGTTCCCCCATCTACAAAGCGGGCGGATCCGCGGGGCCAAGCACTGGCAGACAAAGTCAACGGGCTTCTGGAATCCTCGGGCCAGTCGGGCCGTAGACGCTGCGGGAGGCGAGCCGGTGGGATGGATGCCCGCGCCGAGTGGAAGCCGCCGGCTGGGCAGGGGCAACCGCCACCCTCGGACTTCCCTCGGGACGGCGGCGGCCGAGAGGAGGCGGCAGGAACGCGTGGGCGCTTGGCCACCATACCTTGCCCCGCGGGAAGGAGTGCCCTCCCCTAGCCAGAGGTGTCCGCTCGCCCCAGCAAGGGCGCGCTCCCCCACCCAGCACCCCAGACGCAATTTGGGGCGCGGAGAGGGTCTTGTCAACGGCCGCCCCCGAAAGTCCCGTCCTCCCAAGAGACGCATCCTCTCGGTTACATAATCCTCCCTTTGCAGTCGGCTCTGTCCACGCTCCACCCCAGATGCGCCTCACTTCTTACAAAGAAGGGACCCCCGGTGAGCCTAACCGATAGGTGACCCCAAAGAGAAGCGAAAAAACACATACATAAAACGAGAAAAGGAAAACCCTTCCTAGAAGTAAGTTTGGGAGCCTCTGGTGCTTGCAGGGAAGCGCGCAGACGGCGGGGGAGTGCGCGTCTCGGAGCGGCGTCGGGGAGGGGGTCGGGCGCCCCGGTTGCCGCCCGCCCCGCCTCCCCGGGACCCGGCGGGTTCGCCCCCCGGCCCGAGGCTGGGACTCGCGCCGGGGCGCCCTGCCTCCTCCCAGCGGCGGGGCCGCGCGCCCGGCTCGGCGCCCCGCCGGCCCGCGGGTACCTGCACGGCGACGGCGGTCATGCTGCGCCCGGCTCGCCCGGCTCCCGGCGCTGGCCGCGGCGCGGGTCCGGCCGGGGCCTGTCCCCGGGGGCGGGGCGGGGCGGGGCGGGGGGGCTCAGAGCCCAGACCTTCACCCCGGGCGGGCGCGTCTGGCCCCCGCCCGCCGCGGCTCGGGTTACGCTGAGTCAGCGGGGCGGCCGGAGGAGCCTCCGGGGCGCGGCGGGGGGAGGGGTCCCCAGGTCCGGGGGAGGAGGGTCGGGGGTCTCGGCCTCGCTCCCAACCCCGGAGGGTGGCTTCGCCCGGGGCGCAGACTCCTCGAGGGCCAGGCCGCCACGGGAGGGCCCGAGGATCCGGTTCTGGTCCCGGCTCGCTGGGTCGAGCCTCTGGCGAGGTGGTAGGGGCCGGAGGGAAGGCCCTGTGACCTCGGGCTGCTGGTTTAACGTTTCTGGACTCGGTGTGTAAGTGAGAGAACACGCAGGAGAGCTCGATCCCTTGCAGGACCCGGCCGGCACCGAGTGGCAGGTTTTGGGGGGCAAGCCTCCTCGCGTCCCTAAAGAGAGATGTACAAGCCTGCCCTCCGCTTGACCTCCTTATAGACTACCAAAAAGGCAAAAATGCCAAAGAAACGTAATTGTTCTTTCCCCACTTTGATGGAACCCGAGCTCTTTTTTTTTTTTTTTGAGTTGGAGCCTCACTGGGTCGCCCAGACTGGAGTGCAGTGGCCGCCTCGACCTTGCTGGGATCGCGGCCACCGCAGCCTCGACCTTGCTGGGCTCTGGCGATCCTTCGGCCTCAGCCTTCCAAGTAGCCGGAATTACAGGCGCGCGCTACCACGCCCGGCTGATTTTTTGATTTATTGTAGAGATGAGGTCTCGTTGCCCAGGCGGGTCTCGAACCCGCGGGCTCAGGCAATCCACTCACCTCAGCCTCCCAAAGGCGCGGGATGACAGGCTGAGCCACCGAGCCGGGCTGGGACCCGAGCTCTTAAAGAGCCAGCACCTAAACATCCCCAGCCCCCAAAAGGGCAGAGGTGGTATGAGTGTCCTGGACCACAAATGGCAACTAAGACAAATTCCCATGCCCCTCCTTCCTCAGTTGTGAGGAAGTGTGTGTTGGTGGGAGGATGTTCCTACTTAAGGTAAAACAAGATCCCTAACGAAATGGGGTAAATTGGATTACCTGGTTTATTCAGCATGCGGGCCTGTGACTTTACCCAAAGAGAGTCAAAGCGACTGCACTCATCTCTTGATTTCCCCTAGAACCACTTAAGAAAGAGGGAGAAGCCAGGCTCAGTGGCTCAGCCTGTAATCCCGAGCTTTGGGAGGCTGAGGTGAGTGGATTGCCTGAGCCCGTGGGTTCGAGACCTGCCCGGGCAACTTGGTAAAACCGCATCTCGACAATAAATCAAAAAATTAACCGGGCGTGGTAGCACGAGCCTGTAGTTCCAGCTACCTGGAAGGCTGAGGCGGAAGGATCGCCGGAGCCCAGCGGGTCGAGGCTGCGGTGGCCGGGAGTGGCCACTGCACTCCAGTCTGGGTGACAGAGTGAGACTCCAACTCAAAAAAAAAAAAAAAGAAAAGAAAGAAAGAAAGAGGGAGGTTACAATCATCTGTGCATCTCTCACTTGACAGACTGATAGATGAAGGACCAGGTACAGGAGGACTTTGCCCCTGGCTTCCCACATTCAGAGTCCAGTGCAGAGCCAGGACTCCGCCTAACTAACTGGCAGTCCCAGTCAGGGTCGCCAGGAAGGTCTGCTAAAGCCCTGGTTGCTGGGCCTCCCTCCAGAGTTCTGACCGATTTGGCCTCAGGTAATGTTGATACTGGCCTGGAGGCCAGGCTTTGAGAATCACTGAGCTAAGGCAAAGGGCAGCTGGCCAGGTCCAGCCAGCTTACCTCTGTCTGCTCTAGGGCCTTCCCTCCATGGCTCCCACCTGCCTTCTCCCAAATCAAGGGTCCCAGAAGCCAAATGTTCTTCCATCCACAGCTCTGGGCTCTGAAGTGTGGGGGGGGGGCTCAAGGGAAAAGGGGGTGCTATCCCTGTTGAGGACCCCTTCACTGAGCCCTAGAATGGTCTGCTCAAGGGCCCTTCTGGGTTGCAGCATTTCACCTGACCAGGAGGAACGTGCTTGGAATTAGAATCAGAAGGGAATGTCAGGTTGGGCAATCTATACCCACTGTATGCCTTCTAAGATTTCATGTGTGGTCAGGCACGTTTGGGGATGTATAGCCTGTTTTGCTTTGTTAGTAAGAATAGAAAAGTCTTGAATCAGTGGAATTTAGAGCAACGTGTCTTGTCAGCAAGTTAGCTGGAGAAGCAGAAATGACTTAGGAATAATAAGGAGGAAATGACGGTCCAGTTCTGATCATCTTATGCTCAAAAGAAGACCGGGAATATGGGCTGGTGTCTGGATGGAAATTGAGCTGAGATTCTAAGATCCAGAGTCTCCTAAGTACCTCCTCTGTCTGGGGGTTTGGGGTGGAGCAGGGAGTGGTAGCATCCACAGGGTTTCCTTAGTGTACTCCCAACCCCTGGTAAGATAGCCAGAGAGGTATCAGTATCACTCAGAAGCCATTGACCCAAAATATGGCTCTTTGACTCACTGACTGAAGAAACCTCAGGGTTTCACTGACCTCCCCTCCTCCCAACCCCACTATCTCTCTCTCTCCCAAAGCTTAGGATGAAGCTCAAGTTCCTTTATCTGCCTAAGATCCAGATTCATCAAAAGGAACAATTGCTTTTATTCCCCTCCCTGGACCAAAAATGTAGTTGTACCTGAAATGTTCATCTCTGTTCCCTGATCCATCCATCCCAGCAACAGAATTTCTCTTCTCCCCTCTCTCATAATTGGCTTTGCCAGGATGGTATATAACCTTCTGGACTCTGTGGGGGAAGCAGGTAGTCAATCACAGCTCTAACAATAATCCTAATAACAAGACCCCTCAAATAGAAATGCTTGACCCCCAAGCCTCTGGATACTCCTCCGTGGTATTCTCTCCGTGTATTCGTGTATTCGTGTTTACTAAATCTGTAGGCCTTTGCTCCAATTAATCTGCTTTTGTGAGTTCATTTTTCAGCGAACCTTCAGAGAGCAAAGGGGAAGCCTTCTCTTGATCCCTACAGAGGCAAATAACACATGGGAGATGGATGTCTGGAGAGACAGGGAGTTTTAGTGTGATGAGGGCCATGGCAGGTGCAGAGTGGGGGTTGGGTGACAGAGTGAGACCTCTGGGTGCCAAAAGCAGGAACACCATGGGTATGTGTGTTGGGCTCTAGGGCTAATTTTTGAGGTATTGTAGAGACAAAGTCTCGCCAAGTTGCCCAGGCGGGGTCTCAAACCCACGGGCTCAGGCAATCCACTCACCTCGGCCTCCCAAAGTGCTGGGATTACAGGCCAATCTTTTTTTCCATTTATTTATTTGGATAAAATTCTCACAAGTAGGTATCAAGATGTAAATAGATGCCTATTGCTCTCTCTCTCTCTCTCTCTCTCTCTCTCTCTCTCTCTATATATATATATATATATATATATTTTTAGTTGGAGTCTCACTCTGTCACTCAAGCTGGAGTGCAGTGGCACGCTCATGGCCACCCCAGTGTCGACCTGCTGGGCTCCGGCGATCCTTCTGCCTTGGCCTTCCAAGTAGCCGGAACTATAGGCATGTGCTACCATACCCGGCTAATTTTTTATTTATTGTGGGGACAAGGTCTCACCAAGTTGCCCAGGCTGGTTTCAAACCCGCGGGCTCAGGCAATCCATTCACACAGGCCTCCCAAAGTGCTGAGATTATAGTCTGAGTCACTGAACCCTGCTGCATATCTTTTTTTTTTTTTGAGTAGGGGTCTCTGATGCCCAGGCTGGAGTGCAGTGGCACAATCACGGATCACTGCAGCCTCAATCTCCCGGGCTCAGGCGATCCACCTCAGCCTACCAAGTAGCTAGGACTATAGGCATGTACCACCATGCCTGGTTAATTAAAAAAATTTTTTTTGTACAGATGAGGTCTCGCTATGGCACCTTTGCATATTCTTGATCACTAGCTGTACTTATCTGCTTCCTGGATTGTCTCTTTCCCTGTCTAAAATAGTGTAAGCTGCATGACAGCTGGGTCTTTGTCTCTCACTGCTGTATGCTCCGTTCCTAGAATAGGGGCTGGTGAATGAAGTTTATTAACTGAGACCAGGCTTCAAATGAAGCCTGAGCAAACACTTCCCCTCTGTGTACCTTGATTTTCTGTCAAATGGGAAAACCTCTCCCTGTTGGTGGTGTGAGGATCCCATGAGGCAATGTGTGTAACATGACCAGTGGACTATCCTGTCCAACATACGTAAGCCCCAATAATGTATGATCTTGACTGTCTGGTTTCCTAGGGGCTCTGAGTCTGGTGGTCTCTGACCCCAGAGAACCTTAGATCCCAGAGATGACTCCACCTGGGCAGAGTTTTAGTCTGGGAGGGAGATCTCGGTGCTGGAGGTTTCTCTTTTAAGGACTTAGTGGGTGAAAGGGAGCAAGGGCTCCTGGTTTTAGGCGCCAAGTGGGGCAGACACAATCAATCCAGCAACCTAGAGGTAATAGCAGGGAGTCTGCCGGGAGTAGCATACTGGGCAGTTTTTTTGTTTTGGTTTTTCAGTCGGGGTCTCACTCTGTTGCCCAGGCTGGAGTACAGTGGCACGATCACAGCTCACCGCAGCCTCGACCTCCTGGGCTCAGGTGCTCCTTTTGCCTCAGCCTCCCAAGTAGCTGGGACCACAGGCACATGCCAGGTCCGGCTAATTTTTTAATTGTTTGTGGAAACAAGTTCCTGTCCAGGCTGGTCCTGAACCCCTGGGCTCAAGCGATATTCCCACCTCAGCCTCACTGATTAAAGATGTGTGGTGCTGGGATGACTAACCCTCTGGGCCACTGTGCCTTGTCCTTTTTTTTTTGAGTTGGAGTCTCACTCCATCGCCCAGACTGGAGTGCAGTGGCACGCTCCCAGCCACCGCAGCCTCGACCCGCTGGGTTCCGGCGATCCTTCCGCCTCAGCCTTCCGAGTAGCCGGAACTACAGGTGCGCACTACCACGCCCAGCCAATTTTTTTGATTTATTGTAGAGATGAGGTCTCACCAAGTTCCCCGGGTGGGTCTTGAACCCGCGGGCTCAGGCAATCCACTCGCTTCGGCCTCCCAAAGCGCTGGGATGACAAGCTGAGCCGCTGAGCCCGGCCGCCTAGTTCTTCTGACCTCTCCAGTTCTCGCCCTGTCTGTGGCCTTGGAGAGAACAGAGCACCAGCCTATTGCCTCTTCCCTCCCCAGTCCTGCTGCTCGGTGGTCTTCACCCACCATGTCTTCCTCTTCTCCCGGCCTCCTCCCCGTGGTTCCCAATTCCAGGCCATTCCCGGCTGGCTCCTTTCTCTCCACCCAGCCCTGTGCCCTTCACCACCTCTGCCTTGAGCCTTGGTTCTACATTCTGACCTCCTCGCAGGCGCCTGATTGCAACACAGGCCTCGTTTACTGTATTCTAGTGGGGGGCAGCTGGGGGCCAAGGGGCTTCCTGGCCCTACCCTGTGGCTTTGCTTCTTGCCTTCCCTCCTGGGTGAGGCCGGCAGGCGTGATGTGTGCCCTGAGTCTGAAAAAAAGCCCTGTGTCAGTCAGCAGCCCCATACATGACCCCCAGCCTCTAACGAAGTGGGTAGAGTGGGACTGGCTGTGGTAGGAGCAATGAATAAACCAAACAGAAACTAGGTATCTTTCTGAAACATTTTTATATTTCAGAAATGTCCTCCCACAGTTGTGTTTTGAAGGTGCCTCTATTTTTTAAAATTTAAACTAAAAATTTTTTTTGGAACCGGGCTTGGTGGCTCAGCCTGTAAACCCATGCCTTGGGAGGCTGAGGTGAGTGAATTGCCTGAGCCCGTGGGTTCGAGACCCGCCTGGGCAACTTGGCAAGACCTCCGCTCTACCATAAATCAAAAAATTAGCTGGGCGTGGTAGCGCGTGCCTGTAGTTCCAGTTACTTGGAAGGCTGAGGTGGAAGGATCGCCGGAGCCCAGCAGGTCGAGGCTGCGGTGGCCGGGAGCGGCCACTGCACTCCAGTCTGGGTGACAGAGTGAGACTCCAACTCCAAAAAAAAAAAAGTTTTTTTTGGAGACAGGATCTTGCTCTGTTCCCCAGACTGGAGTACAGTGGCATGATCATGGCTCACTGAACTTTCGAACTCCTGGGCTCAAGCAATTCTCCCACCTCAGCCTCCCAAGTAGCCAGGATTAGAAGGTGTGGGCCACCGTTCCATTTAAAAAATATTTGGTAGAGAGACAGGGGTCTTGCCATGTTGCCCAGACTGGACCTGAACTCCTGGGCTCAAGTGATCCTCCAGCCTTGGCCTCTCAAAATGCTGGGCTATATTACAGGCGTGAGCCACTGAGCCTGGCTGAAGGTGCTTCTATTTTTAGAGGTTGATGCCAGAGAGGTGGGGTGATGGAAAGTGGTGTAGACGGGACCTTTGAGGGTAGCCTTTGTGTAGGGCCTCACTTTCCAAAGTCAAGTCGTCCCTTGAGATGGGAGCCCTCCAGGACATCAGGACTTCGCAGATTTCCAGGCAGGGCTCAAACTCCAAGGGGGGAGATGTCTATTCATTTTTTCTTTGCAGACTTGGACACTGGACTTGTCAGCACATTCTAAGATGCTCAGTCTTTTGGGGACAGTAAACAAATGCGCCCAGGGTCTGTGTATAATGCAGACTGCCAGCCCCTCCTTCCCAGGATAGGTCTGAGTTCCTTCCATCAGGGAATCCCTACCAGGCATCAAGGGGTGGAAGAAGCAAAATTAGGCACCTGGAGTTTTTGGTGAGCACAGAATGGCGTTTGGGGAAGTTAAGTGGTTGAGACAGGGCTTTGACTGAACTCTGGGGAGACCCAGGAATACCCTACCAACTAGTTCATTGGATTTGAACGTTACAAGAAAGACTGGCTGGATCAAAAGATTGGGAAGAACAATTAGACTGGGATCTCTAGCGAATTCACTGAGGGAAGGATGGCCTCCCAAGGAGGGCTCGGGGTGGCCTTGAGTTGACTGGTTACCTATCATCCTCTGCCTATAGTCATGTGTTATTTTGCCCCAAAAGAGCTTTTAGTTAAAAGGAAAAAAGTTGTCAACTCAAAAATTGAGGGTTTTATGCTAAATTCTAGATTTTTGGTGTGGAGCCCAAGGGAAAACTCTTCCTTCGCCCTCTGAAGTTTCGCTGAAGTATCAACTCATAACAGACAGATGAATAGGAGAAATAGCATATACATTTATTAGCATCGCAGAGTGATCACTCCACCATGCAATGGCATGCAAGATGGCTACATCCCTCTTGGAGGAAAGGGGAATGGGCAAAGTGTGGATGGCTTTAGGGAGTAGTAAATGATTTTTAGGGGAATTGAATGGGCTTGAAGAACAATGGCTGGGGACAAAGTCTGTTGGTCCCACAGAGAAGAATGTTGTTTGTGACAAAAGCCTGTCCAGCTGTGTTGACAGACTGCAGTCTTTCTTCCTGCCATATGAGTTCAGGTAATGAAAACTCAAGTAAGGAATCAAAGGTCATTATTTTCTTCCTTGGGAAGATAAGGGAACATCCAAGAACTGCTTAATCCTGTGCTTTGGGGGAACAAAGTGTCAAGAGACAGGAAGGTGGGGGGCAGGTGTCAGAAAGACTTTGAGGCTGCTTCTTTTTCAGTGTCCCATGTCAAAGCACCGTATTCTACAGTATTAGTTTCTGAGCCCCAACACTGGCTTCTTTTGAAAGTGAGATGATTTGCAGCCTCGTTCCCAGTAGCAAGAACATGGAACCAACCATGCTACCCATCAAAAGAGGACTGGATAAAAAAAATGTGGTGCATACACGTGATGGAATATTGCACAGCCATAAAGAAGAACAAAATCATGAACTTCACAGCAACCTGGATGGACTTAGAGTCTTTAATACTGAGTGCTCTTTCACAGAAACAAAGAACTGAGTATCATATGTTCTCACTCATAAGTGGACCTTGAACAATTATTGTAATACTATAAGAAAAGGATTGGCAGTAGTAGGAAACTGCCGGGAGGGGAGCAGGGAAGCAGGATTGGCAGTAATAGGAATCAGCCTGAGGAAGGTGGGGGCACATCTCATCAACAGGGTACCTGGAAAATGAACATTTGTACACCTCACCCTGAATTGTACCGCACATCTTTAAAATAAAGAAAATAAAAACCCAACCAATCTTAAAAAGAATTAAAAAAAAGAAGATTTAAAAATAAATAATAAAAATGAAAGAAAATGAGATTATTGGTGACTTTTTCGTGTAGCCTTTTTGTTTGACTAGACCCTGGTTATGAGCCCATTAGCCATTCTCAGATCATCATAGCACATTGATGGAATCCTTGCATTCAAGATCCTTCTAGTGTTTATTTTTAATGTCCTTCCACAAACCCTTTCTTTATTCACCCCAGTGTGTATGTGATTTTTCTTTCCTAAGTCACATGGGACTAAAAATTTCATTGTGCTTCCTACTTTTCTCACCCAACAGCATGATTTAAGGCCATCTCTGGGCCGGGTGTGATGGCTCATGACTGCAGACCCAGCACTTTGGGAGATCAAGGCAGCAAGATTTCTTAAGTCCAGGAGTGTGAAACCAGCCAGGACTCTGTACAGATAAGTCAGTGTTTTATAAATGATAAGTTAAGCCGGGCTCGGTGGCTCAGCCTGTAATCCCGCACCTTTGGGAAGCTGAGGTGAGTGGATTGCCTGAGCCCATGGGTTCGAGACCCGCCTGGGCAACTTGGCGAGACCTCATCTCTACAAGAAATAAAAAATTAGCCGGGCGTGGTAGCGTGCGTCTGTAGTTCCAGCTACTTAGAAGGCTGAGGTGGAAGGGTCACCAGAGGCCATCAGGTCGAGGCTGCGGTGGCTGGGAGCGGCCACTGCACTCCAGTCTGGGCAACAGAGTGAGACTCCAACTCAAAAAAATAAATAAATAAAAATAAATGATAGGTTAGTCCCCACTAGTGGCTAGTGAAACCACTTTGGTAGGGGCATTTATTAAAAATGAATAGGAAACACCAGAGCGCCTCAGACCTAACTAAATACTTTTTAATAAATTTTTCGAAGATAGATAAATAGGCAGAAAGATAGATACATAGATGATAGATAGGTCCAGGGCTAGAAGGTAAAAAGTATTTAAAGTATTTCCAGCCATGCACGGTGGCTCAGCCTATAATCCCAGCAATTTGGGAGGCCGAGGCAAGAGGAGTTCGAGACCAGCCTGGGCAACTAGGTGAGACCTCGTCTCTACAATAAATCACACACACACACAAAAACTAGCCAGGTGGGGTGGCATGCATCTGTAGTTCCAGTTACTTGGAAGACTGAGGCAGAAGGATCACCTAAACCCAGCAGGTCAAGGCTGTGGTGACCATGAGCGTGGCACTGCACTCCAGCCTGGGTGACAAGAGTGAGACTCGACCCCCCCCAAAAAGTATTTCCACATCGTGGATCACAGTAAAAATGTTTACAAGCTCCTGATCTAGTTCATTGCTTCTCACTGCTGAGAGCACCCTACCACATTTTATTTATTCATCTTAGCGGTGAACAACTAGGTCACTTCGGAGGCCCCCGCCACCAATCACACTGATGAGTATCTTTGTCCGTGTTCCGTCATGTGGAGAATTATCTTTATGCTTCGGAAGTTTCCAAGTACAGTAGCAGGCAGGCCGATACAGAGGCCACAAAATAGAAGGGCTCATAGGCCACATTAGGATGGCTGAATCACATGGCTTATTAGTTTAATTTAAAAGATACAGAAGGAAGGCAGGGGAAGAGATGAAGCAGGTTAACACACCTAAGATCGAGTGCAAGTGGGTAGGAAGGTACGCACGACCTGCCTGAATCCTGGCAATGCTCACGTGTGCCGTCTCTGGAATCAGCCTGCTCCACTGAAGGTGAGTGATGTTGGCTAGAAATGAGGTTTGAACAAGGAGCGGCCACAGACAGAAGGTGCCTCGGGGCAAACACACATACTTGCTGTATTAGATAGTCAAAGGACAACAGGCCTGACCACAGCTGTTTCATGTTTAAGGGGCCCAGCCTATGCCCTTATGACATATACATGATTTTTGAGTTGAAGGCATCTGAGAATAGTTTTGTTTTTGTCTTTCTTAGCTCCCTTCTCTCCCTAAAAGCAGAGCCTCCCAAAAAGAACTTGCAGGAGAGGAAAAACTGTTTCCCTCTACCCATCTTAGATTTATTGGCTAGGACCCTGTGAATTAGATGAACAAAGGCCAATTAGCAAGAGAAAAACAAACAAGTTTATTATTATTTATGTGCATCATGCTTGCATGGGTGAACTCAGAGGGGTGGTTAGAACTTGGACTCACACAGCATCTGCTGTGGTTTGGATATGGTTCGTTTGGCCCCTACAAGTCTCATGTTGAAATCTGATCCCCGATGTTGAAGGTAGAGCATGGCAGGAGGTGTTTGAACCTTTGGGGAGAATCCCTCATGGATGGATCTGTGCCATCCATGCCTGAGTGAGGGAGTTCTTACTTTTAGTTTCCAAGGAGTTGATCATTAAAGAGCTTGGCAGCTCTTCCCCTCTCTCTTTTTTCCTCTCTTGCCATGGGATCTTTGTACACACTGCTCCCCTTCACCCTCTGTCATGCGTGGAAGCTTCCTGAGGCCTCACCAGAATCTGGTGCTGGCGCCTACTTCTTGTACTGCCTGCAGAACTGGGAGCCAAATAAACCTCTTTTCTTTGTAAATGACCCAACCTGCGGTATTCCTTCATAGCAACACAAATGGACTGATGCAGAAAATTGGTACTAAGAGTGGGGTGTTGCAATCAAGATACCAGAAAATGTGGAAGCAGCTTTGGAACTGGGTAAGGGGCGGAGGCTGGAAGATTGGAGGGCTCAGAAGAAGACAGGAAGATGAAAAAAATTGAAACTTTGTGAGACAATTGTCCAGACATAGACTCTTTCCCTGCTATACCTGGCTTCTTTCCTCCCCCTCCCTCAGGATGCAGCCTCTGGCCAAGGCTGATCTCTGAAGGATATGCGTATTCCCAGTAAAGAGCCACAGGATGCATGGAGCAGAGATGAGAACTATGTGGCCAGCACCCTTACTCACTGTAATTGTAAACACCATCTAGCAATTTGAATAATTAACTTGCTTGATTATAAAACTGCTAGCTGTACTGTCCCAAGGCACAGAATCTTTCCCCTATTGGCCACCAGCTGTGCCTTCTCTAAGTTCTTTTTTTCTTTTTTTTCTTTTTGAGTTGGGGTCTCACTCTGTTGCCCAGGCTGGAGTGCAGTGGCACACTCATGGCTACCCCATTGTCGACCTGCTGGGCTCCAGCGATCCTTCCGCTTCAGCCTTCCAAGTAGCTGGAACTACAGGAGTGTGCGACCATGTCTGGCCAATTTTGTATTTATTGTAGAGATGAGGTCTCGCCAAGTTGCCGGGCTGGTCCTCAACCTGCAGGCTCAGGCAATCCACTCTCCTCAGCCTCCCAAAGTGCTGGGATTACAGGCTTAGCCACTGAACCTGGCCTCTCTAAGTTCTAATAAGTCATTGTCTTTCCCTGCTGGATCACTAGGTGACTTCTTTGGAATAAAGAATATTAGATAAAGAACACTGCACACACGCCCTCACAAACTTGGGGTTACTGCATTACAAACTTATTCGAGCTGGTTAAGTGATTGTGACCAAAATGTTGATAGAAATACGGACAGTGGCTGGGCTTGGTGGCTCAGCCTGTAATCCCAGCACTTTGGGAGGCCAAGGTGAGTGGATTGCCTGAGCCCGCAGGTTCGAGACCCACCCGGGCAACTTGGCAAGACCTCGTCTCTACAATAAATCAAAAAAATTAGCCAGGTGTGGTAGCGCACAAAGGTAATTCCGGCTACTCTGAAGGCTGAGACGGAAGGATCGCCGGAGCCCAGCAGGTCGAGGCTGCGGTGGCCGGAGCGGCCACTGCCCTCCAGTCTGGGCGATGGAGTGAGACTCCAACTCTAAAAAGAAAAAAAAGAAAAGGAAGAAATACGGACAGTGGTTCCAGCTACTTGGAAGGCTGAAGTGGAAGGATCGCCTAAGCCCAGCATGTCGAGGCTGTGATGGCCGTGAGCGTGCCACTGCACGCCTAGGTGACAAGAGCGAGACTTCAACTCAAAAAAAAAAAAAAAAAGAAAAGAAAAGAAAAGAAAAGGAAAGGAAATACAGACAGTGAAGGCCAGGCTGACGAGGCCTTGGATAGAAACGGGGAAACTTACAGGGAACTGGAGCAAAGGTCACCCTTTATAGCCTGTAGCAAAGAACTTGTGTCCACATCCTAATGGAAGAGTGATGACCTAGGGTATCCGGTGGAAGAAATTTCTAAGCAGAAATGTAGTGGGAATCTTTACAGAGAGAGACGGGACAGAGGCTACTCTGCCGGGAAACAGCGTTTATTTGTGCTGGCACTGGCTCAGGGGATTCACATCCAAAGACTGAGCCCGGAACACAGGGAGGCATTGCCTTGTATATTATATTATTTCTTTACATTGCAACCTCTACGTCTCCCTTAAAAAGGTTACAGTTTGGCATTATTCATTTGATAGGATATTTTGTAGCTCGAGGCTACGGTTATCATTACATGTTACATACTGATTGGTTTTTCTTAATTATTTCATTTGCATGTCCTATTTGTTGATTGGCTGACAAGATCATTATCCTGATCAGATTCCGCCAGAAGTTTGAACATGTAGCTCACCCAAGTGAAAAGCCCGAGAAGAACCAGGAAGTAACATATAAAAACAAGAAGTAGGGTAATATAAGAATGAGGCGTAAAACAACTTATCTAAGAACAAGAAGTAACATATTCTCTTTTTACTGACATTTGCCTCTGCATTTTTGTTTTTGCAGAGGGATCCCTGCCTCAGCAAAGCATTCACAATGTTAGAAGTCGCGCGGGAGATATGGGTGCAAAGGAAGGACCTAAAATTGGAACTTATGATTAAAAGGGAAGTAGAGTGTAAGAATTTGGAAGATTTGCAGCCTGGCCATGTGGTTGAGAAGGAAGGAGCATTTTCTGGTGAGGAATCCAAGTGCACGGATGAACAACCAGTTGATAGATTAGCATGGATAAAAGGGAGCCAGATGCTAATAATCAAAATAATGGGGAAAAGGCCCCTAAAGCATTTCAGAAATCTTCAAGGTTGCCCCTCCAGCCACAGGTCTCCAGGCCTAGAAAGACAAAATGTTTTCGTGGGGGAGTCTTGCCACAGGGGCAGGGCCCTAACAGATTTTACTAGGGCAGTGTCACAGAGAAATGTGGGGTTAGAGTCCCTGCACAGAGTCCTGACTAGGGCACTGCCTAGTGGAACTATGGGAATGGAGCTGCCACTGTCCAGAACCCAGATTGGTAGAATCACCAGGAGCGTGCACCCTCGGGCTGGAAAGCCACAGGCATTAGACTACAACTTGTGAGAGACACGCGGGCTATGCCCAGCAGAGCCAAAGGGAGCCCACCCTTCATACCAGTGTGCCCAGGATGCCAGACAGAGAGTTGAGAAAAGAAAAATAGCTCCCAGGAGTCTAAACTTTGTGAGGTATACAAAATGTATCAGGCCAGGACAGATGTGAGTATAGGACTTCAATCTTGCCTTCCCACTCTATCCTTATGCCTGGGGCAATTGTGTAAAGGCATTTTGTTTCTAAAGAAGCTGCCTCACCCATTATCTTCATGTTCTTAGACGTTGTGATACAAAGAGCAATGTATAGCCAATCAATAGCTTATGTTGTTTTTTTTTGTTTGTTTTCTTTGAGTTGGAGTCTCACTCTGTGACCCAGGCTGGAGTGTAGTGGCATGCTCATGGCCACCGCAGCCTTGACCTGCTGGGTTTAGGAGATCCTTCTGCCTCAGTCTTTCAAGTAACTGGGACTACAGGTGCTTGCTACCATGCCCGGCTTATTTTTGAATTTTTTTATTGTAGAGACGTACTCTCACCAAGTTGTCCATGTTGGTCTTGAACCCATGAACTCAGGCAATCCTCTCACCTTGGCCTCCCAAAGTCCTGGGATTACTGGCTTGAGCCACTGTGCCCAGCCAGTTTATGGTATTTTGATGCAAATTCTTGGTAAACAACTTATGAACTGCCTCTTCTTTTTCTTTAAAATCCACTTTTAAGCCGGGCTCGGTGGCTCAGCCTGTAATCCCGCGCCTATGGGAGGCTGAGGTGAGTGGATTGCCCGAGCCCGTGGGTTCAAGACCCGTCTGGGCAGCGAGACCTCATCTCTACAATAAATAAAAAAATCAGCCGGGCGTGGTAGCGCGCGCCTGTAATTCCGGCTACTAGGAAGGCTGAGGCGGAAGGATCACTGGAGCCCAGCAGGTCGAGGCTGCGGTGGCTGGGAGCGGCCACTGCATTCCAGCCTGGGCAACCGAGTGAGACTCCAACTCAAAAAAAAAAAAAAATAAAATAAAATCCACTTTTAACTGCTATATTTAGGACAACTTGAATCTATTCTTTCAGGTTGCAATCCTCAAACTTGGCCCAAATAAATTCTACTTATATTAAGTTTACCTTCATTTTTTCCTACAGTCTGACAAAGTCAAAGGAGATAATTCTGAAACTTTAAGATTTAAGCTTTGGCTGGGCATGGTGGTTCAAGCCTGTAATCACAGCACTTTGGGAAGCCGTGGTGAGTGGATTGCCTGAGCCCATGGGTTTGAGGGCAGCTTGGGCAACTTGGTGAGACCTTGTCTCTACGTTAAATCAAAAAATTAGCCGGGCATGGTAGCACGCTCCTGTAGTTCCAGCTACTTGGAAAACTGAGGTGGAAGGATCGCCTGAGCCCAGCAGGTTGACACTGGGGTGGCCGTGAGCGTGCCACTGCACTCCAGCCTGGGCAACAGAGTAAGACTCTGACTCCAAAAAAATAATAAAAAAGATTTAAGCCTTAAGATTAATGCTTGCATTGAAACTGTTACCCTTTTCTTTTTTTTATTTTTATCAATATTTTTTATTATGATTTTGTGGGGTACAGTTAAGGGTTAGGTGTACAATTACGTTTCATTCAGGCACCCTGTTGATAAGAGGTGTTTCCCCATCCCCAGAAAGATATTTGCGACTGTTAATCCCAGCCCCCTCCCCCCGCATAGTTTCCCAGTACCGTCAGTCATTTTCTTATAGTATTACGTTGGATGTTATATGAGTGAGAACATGTGACACTCGGATCTTTGTTTCTGTGAGAGGTCACTCAGTATTATAGACTCTAGTTCCATCCAGGTTGCTGCGAAATTCATGATTTTGTTCTTTTTTATGGCTGCGTAGTATTCCATCGTGTATATGTACCACATTTTTTTAATCCAGTCCTCTTTTGATGGACAGCATGGTTGTTCCAAAGGTTCTTGCTATTGTGAACAATGCTGCGATAAACATACGTGTGCAGGTATCTTTTTGATAGAGTGATTTGAGTTCTTCAGGGTATATTCCCAGTAGGGGGATGGCGGGTCATATGGAAGGTCGATATTTAGAGCTTTTAGGAATCGCCACACTGCTTTCCACAGAGGTTGCACTGGTTTGCACTCCCACCAACAGTGTAGGAGTGTTCCCTTTTCCCCACATCCTCTCCAGTAGCTGTTATTTTTTGAGTTATTAATAATTGCCATTCTGACTGGAGTTGGGTGGTATCTCAGTGTGGTTTTGATTTGCATCTCCCTGATGATTAGTGAGGTTGAGCATTTCTTCATGTGTTTGTTGGCTGCTCGGATGTCCTCTTTTGTGAAGTGTCTGTTCATATCTTTTGCCCATTTTATAATGGGGTTGTTTGTTTTTTTCTTCAGCACGTTTGAGTTCCTTGTAGATCCGGGATGCTAAGCCTTTGTCAGACCTGGAGTCGGCAAATACTTTTTCCCAGTCTGTAGGCTGTCTCCCTGCTCTCTTGATGGTTTCTGTGGCTTTGCAGAAGCTTGTCAGTTTAATAAGGTCCCACTTGTCTATCTTCTCTCTTATGACCTGTGGGTTTTGGGTTTTGTTCAGGAAGAAACTGTTACCCTTTTCTTTTGGTCAATTTTTCTCTTTCGGAAACGGAATGTTTACCCATGTCTGTTCCTCTATTGTATCTTGAAAGTAAATCACTTGTCTTTGCACTATACAGTCACAAAGCTGGAAGGAACTTGCCTTGGGCCTCAGATGAGACTTTGGACTTTTGAGTTAGTGCTGAAGCAAGTTAAGATTTTGGAGGACTATCAGAAGAGATCATTGTGATTTGCCATGTGAAGAGGACATGAGATTTGGAGGGCCAGGGATGAACTGCTGTGACTTGGATGTGGCTTGTTTGGTCCTGCCAGATCTCATGTTGAAATCTGATCTCCAGTGTTGGAGGTGGGACCTGGTGTGAGATGTTTGGATCATGGGAGTGTATCTCTCACGAATGGCTTGGTGCTGCCATTCTCCAGTAATTGAGTGAGTGAGTTCTTACTCTTAGTTTCCCAAGAACTGGTTGTTGAAAGATCCTGGGCGATCCTCTTTTCTCCTTCTTCTCTTGCCATGTGATCTCTGCACACACCAGTCCCCTTAACCTTCTATGGTGAGTAGAAGACTCCTGAGCTCCTCACCGGAAGCGGTTGCTGGTGTCATGCTGTTACAGCAACTGCAGCAACTCACCAGGATCAGGAATGAATGCACTCAGAACAGGCACCAGAGACTGAGAGGAGAATCGAAGGTGTTTATTTCAGAAGTCTCGGGTGGAGTCACCTCCCAAAACCTGAGCCCTGACCCTCAGTTTCAAGCTTTTTTTTTTTTTTTTTTGAGTTGGAGTCTCACTCGGTCACCCAGACTGGAGTGCAATGGCCGCTCCTGGCCACCGCAGCCTCGCCTGCTGGGCTCCGGCGATCCTTCGGCCTCAGCCTTCCAAGTAGCCGGAACTACAGGTGCGCGCTACCACGCCCGGCTGATTTTTTTTTTTTTTTTTTTTTTGTAGAGATGAGGTCTCGCTGCCCAGGCGGGTCTCGAACCCGCGGGCTCAGGCGATCCACTCACCTCAGCCTCCCAAAGGCGCGGGATTACAGGCTGAGCCACCGAGCCCGGCTCTCAAGCTATTTTTATAGAACTTTTTGGTTACAACATACATGGCTTTGCCATTGGTGAGTTTACAATTTTAAATTTAAGACCGGGAACAATTACTTCAACGTCTACAAGCATTGAAGCAGACATTTTTATGGACATTTCCATATGAGGTATAATAAAGTGTGTTTACAGAAACAGAGATTGCAGTTAAGGAAAATGACAGTAGTGCTTACTTAAAGCGTATTTACAGAAGCAGAGATGGCATGCAGTGGTGTACTTAAGACCCTCCAGGTCAGCTTTCTTGCTTAATTCCTGTTTTTTTTTTCTATCTCAATGCTTCTTATACAGTCTGCAGAACCATGAGCCAATAAATCTCTTTTCATTATAAATTCCCCAGCCTCACGTACTTCTTCACAGCAACAGAGGTGGACTGAGACAGCATCTTAACAAAAGAACAATATGTTTTTAGAAAAGTAACAGGACAAAGGAAAGAGACTTTGAATTTCTAGGGCAGCAAATTGTAGGAAGGGAAATATATTGGGAAACTAATGGTAGATAAGGGTTAATTAGTAAAGATTGTTATGTAGATCACAATGGTGAGCTTCCAGGATGATGAGGGTCTAGGGTTGTCTCCAGTTCTCCAGTGAATAACTTCTGTCCCTGGTTGAGAGGAACGGAAAGACATCTTTACAAATTCATGCCCTGCTTTTAGACAAATGGGGAGGGCAGATAGCTTTCCTTGTATCTGCTTGCTTCTCAACCACCTTCTGCTCAGCATAATTCTAATGACAAAATGGCATATTGGGGCGTGGTAGATTCTGCTACCGTTTACACTCAATTGTTAAAATTGCCCCTTCCCGGGGACAACAGAGAAGACTGATTTTTATCACCACAGACTAGAAGTCAGCACTACTTACACCTAAACAGACACTGCCACAAGACTATCTTATCGCCCATCTATTTTCCCAAAGACTCACTTATCATCCAAAAAGTCATTTGTGTTGCTATGAGTCCCCTTTCTGCCTCCTTCTCCTAGTAAGATGGTCTATAAACTCCGAATTCTGACCATCTCTTTGAGGTACATTTTTAGGGAACTCTTGTACATACGTTATTAAAATATGTCTTTTCTCTTGCTAATCTACCTTTGGTCAGTTTAATTTGCAGACCCCCACTCAAGGAGCCTAAGAAGGCAGAGGAAAAGTTTTTCCTCTCTGATGTAGGGGGTGAAGAGAATTTTCTTGCATCCTTTGAAGTCTGAAGAAATGAACTAACGAGTGTCAGTTTAACAGGAGAAAAAACCTACAAATTTGTCGATGTGCATAAGAACAGGAGTTGTACAAACAGACTCAAAGAAGGGTCAGATGGCTGAAGCTTAAATGGTACCCTCTTCATAGGAGAGAGGGAGATGGATGAATGTAATTGTGTGGGGTAGTAACTGATTTTCAGAGGAAATGAATGTCTCCAGAGGACAGACAGCGATCTGGAATAAAGTTTCTCTGAACTCTGGAGGAGGCAGTTGAAAGGTGAGAGGCAGAATTTCACAGCAAGCAAAGGTTGTCTGACTATGCAGGTAAAGTCTACTAGGTAACCTCTTGGAGCTGCCCACAGAAGACTTGATAAAAGTGTCTCTCTATTCTGGGCGCGGTGGCTCAAGCCTATAATCTCAGCACTAAGGGAGGCTGAGGTGAGAGGATTGCCTGAGTCCAGAGGTTTGAGACCAGCCTGGGCAACTTGGTGAGACCTCATCTCTACAATAAATCAAAAAAATCAGCTGGGCATGGTAGCATGTGCCTGTCATTCCAGTTTCTTGGAAGGCTGAGATGGAAGGATCCCCTGAACCCAGCAGGTTGAGGCTGCAGTGGTCATGAGCATGCTACTGCATTCTAGTCTGGGCAACAGAGTGAGACTCCAACTCAAAAAAAAAAAAAAGGCTCCCTAGGTATGGTGACTACTTTTAGACTTTTTTCCAGTGGCTAATTATTCCTGCTTATTTGACACAATTCCTAGGGAGGGGATCTAAGAAGAAACCACATCCTTTTGAAAGAAGTTTTCCTCAGTCACATAAAGAAACTTCCAAAGAGAGGCTGTCCCTGCAAAGAGAGGGAGAAACAAGAGAAAATTAGAAAGTCTTTTAAGAGAGAGCTTCTAAGTCCTAATGTCTTTTCATCAAAAGTGCTCAGCATGCTAAAGCATTCTATTTTGGGGTATTGTTCTCTGAGCCCCACTGCAGACAACAGGCATTATCTCCCTTCTCCTTTCCTGTACTAATAATCTGCTTCCTGATGACTTTCCTCCCTTAGACCAGTGAACTCCAATCTTGGCTGCTGGGAAATTTTTTTGAGTTGGAATCTCACTCCGTCACCCAGACTGGAGTGCAGAGTCCCCATGCTCACGGCCACCCCAGCCTCGACCTGTTGGGCTCAGGCGATCCTTCCGCCTCAGCCTTCCAAGTAGCTGGAACTACAGGTGTGCGCAATCATGCTCAGCTACCTGGGGAATTTTTAAAAAATACAGATGTCTGGATCCCAATGCAGAGGCTCAGATTTAATGGTTTAGGCAGGCTGGTTGACAACCGCTGTTCTAGCCTCTTGACTTGTGACTGGGAGCACACTCAACCTGAATACTTTACCTTCCATAACATTCTCCATCCTTCCTTCCTTGTTGGCCTTGAACTCAGCTGGGTGTGAGAAACTCATTAATCTTAAGTTGTAAATGGATAATTTACTTACCCAGGAAGTAAACTGTTAACGTGAAGATACTGGTAATCAGCAGCAGATCTCTAATTCTCAGACCCACTGGCAGTGTTGAAAAGTAAAGTGAAACTCTAGAGACTAGAGCCTAAGCCAAGGGCACCAACTCTAACTGTACATTATAATCACTTGGGAGCTTAAAGAAAAAAATCTACTAACCCCCACCTCGGACTAAAGAACTCAGCATCTCTGTGGGGTGGGATATGAACATGTTTTTTTAAAGCTCCCCTTGTGATTCTAATTTGCAGTTTGAGGTTGCAAACCTCTGCCCTCAAGGTTTTAGCCTTCCTTAGTTTTTCGCTGTACAATTTTTCTGTCTTTTGGGTTCTCAGAAGATGTTTTGATCTTGGAATTTTGTTTCTTTACGATTGCCCCAGAGCAATGTGAGCTCAGAAGTGGAGGTTCTCAGAGTTGGTTCTTCCTGTAGGTCACGGTCAGAGACCACCTGTTTGTGCGTGATGGACATCTATGCCGCATCTGTCCACACACAGATCTTGAGAGAGAAGCTGTTCTTGCTAATCCACATAGCACTTATGTGTCAATTTCACATGCATCCAACACGAGTGAGAACCCAAAAAATAAGCTCTCCAGAAATTCTTTCACCATCAAAGAGAGTCCCTGAAGTCATCACAGGTTAAGCACCCCCGATCCCAAAATTTGAAATCCGAATGCTCCAAAGTCCTGAAGTTTTTGTGCGCTGACATGACACCAGTGGAAAATTCCACACCTCATGTGACCGGTTGCGGTTGAATCCTCGGTGCACAACACAATTTGTATTCAGAGTTCCCAAGGAAAAACGACACTCCCAGCTCACTTCAGTTGTGATGTGTCTTTTTGGTCCACACCCAGATTCCTTCACACAAGCACACTCCCAAGTAATCAAATGGCACGTGTGCACGTCAGATGAGCCAGCGGCTGGTTCCCAAGAAAACTTACAAGGGCCAAACCTCACCGTATGTGGTCATTTATTTATTTATTTATTGCTTTTTGTTGGCTCTGTTGTGTAAAGATATTGTTGAAAATGTCAAAAATGCCGGCAGATATCTTTGTGGGTAGCAGTGATAAGAAAAAGAGGAGGCAGCCAGGCACAGTGGCTCATGCCTGTAATCCCAGCAATTTGGGAGGCAGAGGCAAGAGGATTGCCTGAGCCTATGGGTTTGGGACCAGTCTGGGCAACTTGGCGAGACCTCATCTCTACAGTATATCAAAGAATTAGTTGGGCATGTGGCGCACGCCTGTGGTTCCAGCTACTTGGAAGACTGAGGCAGAAGGATCTCTTGGGCCCAGCAGGTTGTGGCTGCAATGGCCGTGAGTGTGCCACTGCACTCCAGCCTGAGTGACAGGAAGACTCCAACTCAAAATAAAAAAGAAGAAAAAGAGGAGGCATTTATGCTTATCTTTAGCACAGAAAGTCAACCTATTGGGGAAATTGGACAGCAGTGTACAGTGGCAAAAGAGTATAGTCTGCAGAAGAGTATGGTGTTGGAATGACCACCATATATAACCGGAAGAAACAGAAGGATAAACTGCTGAAGCTCTCTGCTGAAAGTGATGAACAGAAGTTAATGAAAAGTAGACAAACACTGCATGAAACTAAAAATGAAGATCTCAATTGTGTATCGAAAGACTTGATTCATCAGCATCACAGTAAACACATGCTATGCTCACTTGAAGGTATGCTTATCATGAAACAGGCAAAGACAGATCACAATGAACTGAAACTTGAAAGAAACTGTGGCTATTTAACAGGCTGCTTGCAGAAATTTAAGAAAAGACATGGAATTAAGTTTATAAGGATTTATGGTGATAAAACATCTGCTGATCATGAATCAGTGGAGAAATTCATTGACTAGTTATGCTAAGGTCATTGCTAATGAAAATTTGACACCAGGACAGGCCTATAATGCTGATGAAGCATCACTGTTTTGGGTTTATTATTCCAGAGAGACACTGTCTACAGGTGATGAGACGGCCCTTCAGGAATTAAGGATGCGGAGGACAGAGTAACTGTGCTGGGATTGTGCTAATGCAGCAGGCACACGTAAGCGTCAATTTGCTGTTTTCAACAAGTGAATTTCCTACCCCATTCTTACACTAACAAAAAAGCATGGCTCACCAGGGACATCTTTTTTGACTAGTTTTGCAAACATTTTTTAACAGTGGCTTGTGATCACTGCAAGGAAGTTGGATTGGATGATGACCACAAGATTTTGGTTTTTTGTTTTTTTTTTTTTGAGTTGGAGTCTCACTCCACTCCATCACCCAGCCTGGAGTGCAGTGGCATACTCACAGTCACCCCGGTGTCAATCTGTGGGGCTCCGATAATCCTTCCACCTCAGCCTTCCAAGTAGCCGGAACTACAGGCATGTGCTATGATGCCTAGCTAATTTTTGATTTATTGTAGAGATGAGGTCTTGCCAAGTTGCCCAGGTTGGTTTCAACCCCTTGGACTCGGGCAATCCACTTGTCTCAGCCTCCTAAAGTACTGGGATTATAGGCTGAGTCACTGAACCTGACGAAGATTTTGTTATTTCTTGACGATTGCTCTGTTCATCCTCCAACTGAAATTCTCATAAAAAATAGTGTAGCCAGGCATGATGGCTCATGCTTGTAATCCTAGCACTTTGGGAGGCGGAGGTGAAAGGATTGCCTGAGCCCATGGGTTCGAAACCAGCCTGGGTAACTCGGTGAGAGCCCCATCTCACCCATTTCTGATGGCTCAGTGTATAAAAATAAAAAATTTGCTGGGTATGGTGGTGCATGCCTGTGGCTCCAGCTACTTGGAAGGCTGAGGTGGAAGGATCGCCTGAGCCCAGTAGGTTGAGGCCACGGTGGCCGTGAGCATGCCACTGCACTCCAGCCTGGCCCACAGAGTGAAACTCTGACTCAAGAGAAAATAAAATAAAGGCCATGCTTGGTGGCTCAACCTGTAATCCCAGCACTTTGGGAGGCTGAGGCGAGTGAACTGCCTGAGACCGTGGGTTCAAGACCAGCCCAGGCAACTTGATCAGACCTCGTCTCTACAATAAACCAAAAATTAGCTGGGCGTGGTAGCACACATCTGTATTTACAGCTACTTGGATGGCTGAGGCGGAAGGATTGCTGGAGCCCAGCAGGTTGATACCGGGGTGGCCGTGAGCAAGTCACTGCACTCCAGCCTGGGTGATGGACTGAGATGCCAACTTAAAATAAATAAAAAAATTAAATTAAATTAAATTTAAAAAATTGTTTATGTAATGTCATGTCCCCCAATTGTTACTTCATTAGTTCAGTCATGTGACCATGTGAACAGCATGCTAGCAGCAGTGAACAGAGTGGCGAGGTCTTCCAAAGAAGTTTAGCATGAAGGATGCTGGATGTGCTGTTGCCAATGTGTGAAACACAGCAACTGAGGCCAAAGTTGTGCTTGCCTGTCACAATCTCTGGCCTGTGGCTATCTTTTGCGATGATGATGATTATGATGAACAAGGTGGTGACTTGGAAGGATTCTGTATGTCAAGTGAGAAAAAAAAAATCTGACCTCTTGACTCAAAAAAAAAACAAACAAAAAAAACTTTAGATTTCATCAGTGAGCTGGAAGAAGTTGATATTGAAGAAGTTTTTAACCTCAATACGAGGCTCCAGATGTTCATTGATCTATGGTGAAGTAGCTGAAATTGTTCTGAATCAAGGTTGTTGCGGCGATGGTGATTGTGAAGATGACATTGTTAACACTGCAGAAAAAGTGCCTGTAGATGACCTGGTGAAAATGTGTGATGGGCTTTACTGAAGAACTGAAGCAGTGTGCGTTCGTAACAGAACAAAAAAAATCACATCAGTCTGTCAAATCAAAGAGAGACTTCTAAGAGAAGAATCTGTTGTTAATGGGGCAGACATCTCTGAGGGAAACATTTAAAAATGCCATCCAGGCCATTGCTTTGCTAAGCCCTGGCCCAGCTGCATGGGGCTTTGAGCTGTGGCTGTCATGTTTCCTAAGCTTTGGCCCCTCTCTCCTACCTTGAAAAGGTGGATCTCTTCTCTCTCTCTCTCTCTCCCCCTCCAATTTACTTTATAAATAAACTACATTTTCAATCTAAAAAAAAAAAAAAGCCATCTAGCAGAATGCCTCCTCATCCCAGAGGATCCACTTCCTGATCCCTCAACTGCTTCTGAGGCTTCTTCTTCTCTAAGAAAATAAAATACAGTGGACAGGCCAGGCTCAATGGGTCAGCCTGTAATTCCAGCACTTTGAGAGGCTGAGGCGAGTGGATCGCCTGAACCTGTAGGTTCGAGACCAGCCTGGGCAACTTGGCGAGACCTCATCTCTAAAATAAATAAATAAAATAAATTAGACGAGCATGGTAGCGTGCGCCTGTAGTTCTGGCTACTTGGAAGGCTGAGGTGGAAGTTTTGCCTGAGCCCAACAGGTTGACGCTGGGGTGGCCACGAGTATGTCACTGCACTCCAACCTGGGTGATGAAGTGAGACCGCAACTCAAAAAAAAGAAAATACAGTGTACAGTAATCTTTTCATCAAAATACAGCACCATAGATAGAGACTGAAAAACCGCTGATGTCTGCTTCTGCTGTTGTTGAACAGGTGATATGGGTAATCTGGTCATGCTACTGTACTGCTCAGTTATCACGAACACATTCTTTATTCACTGTATTCATGGTATATCATTTTCAAACGTCATATTAAGTACTTACATGTGGCTGGGCACGGTGGCTCATGCCTGTAATCCCAGCACTCTGGGAGGCCGAGGCGGGAGGATTGCTTGAGCCCAGGTGCTCGAGACTAGCCACTCTACAAAAATAAAAAAATTAGCCAGGTGTGGGAGCACACACCTGTAGCCCAGCTACTTGGGAGGCGGAGGCAGAAGGGTCACCCAAGCCCAGGAGGTTGAGGCTGCAGTGAGTCGTGATCTTGCCATTGCACTCCAGCCTGGGCGACACTGATAGCCCATCTTAAAAAAAAAAAAAAAAACTTATGTGTGAAAAAGTGTACAAAAATGATTGCTTATCAGCAGCATATAAATTCAGAGTCAGAAACTATGGTGATGCCAGAACCATAGCTTGTCCATGTGGGTGGCTGAGAGAGAGACACCTTTAGTTCCTGATGGCTCAATGTATACGAACTTTTTTTTTTTCCATTCAATTTATTTTCCTTTTTGTTACTGTTACTTTTTTTTAATTAAACATTTTTTTTATTATAAAATTGTGGGATACAGTTAAAGGTTAGGTATACACATGTGCATTGTTCAGGCACCCTTGTTAATAAGGGGTGTCCCCCGTCCCCAGACAGATATTGACTACCGTTAGTCCCACCTCCCTTCCCCTCCCTACCCCCCCCATAGTTTCCTACCACTGTCAGTCCTTTTTTTAAAAAAAAAATATTATGGTAGATGTTCAAGGTCCACTATATGAGAGAGAACATGTGATACTCAGATCTTTGTTTCTGTAAGAGAGCACTCAGTATTATAGACTCTAGCTCCATCCAGGTTGCTGCGAAATTCATGATTTTGTTCTTTTTTATGGCTGCATAGTATTCCATCATGTATATGCACCACATTTTAAAAATCCAGTCCTCTTTTGATGGACAGCATGGTTGGTTCCAGGTTCTTGCTATTGTGAACAATGCTGTGATAAACATTCGTGTGCAGGTATCTTTTTGATAGAGTGATTTGAGTTCTTCAGGGTATATTCCCAGTAGGGGGATGGCAGGGTCATATGGTAGGTCGATATTTAGAGCTTTTAGGAATCGCCACACTGCTTTCCACAGAGGTTGCACTGGTTTGCACTCCCACCAACAGTGTAGGAGTGTTCCCTTTTCCCCACATCCTCTCCAGTAGCTGTTATTTTTTGAGTTATTAATAATGGCCATTCTGACTGGAGTTAGGTGGTATCTCAGTGTGGTTTTGATTTGCATCTCCCTGATGATTAATGAGGTTGAACATTTCTTCATGTGTCTGTTGGCTGCTCGGATATCTTCCTTTGAGAAGTGTCTGTTCATATCTTTTGCCCACTTTATAATGGGGTTGTTTGTTTTTTTCCTCTCAGCACGTTTGAGTTCCTTGTAGATCCAAGATGTTAAGCCTTTGTCGGACCTGGAGTTGGCAAATACTTTTTCCCAGTCTGTGGGCTGTCTCCCTGCTCTCTTGATGGTTTCTTTGGCTTTGCAGAAGCTTGTCAGTTTAATGAGGTCCCACTTGTCTATCTTATCTCTTATGGCCTGTGGGTTTCAGGTTTTGTTCAGGAATTGGATGCCGGTTCCAATTTCCATAAGGGTATGTCCTGCATTTTCTAAGGTTCTTACGGTTTGAGGTTTTACATTTAGGTCTCTGATCTAAATGTTAATTTTTGTGTATGGGGACAGATAGGGGTCTTGTTTGAGTCTTCTGCATGTGGTCAGTCAGTTTCCCCAGCACCCGAACTTTTTTTTTTTTAGAAGTCTCAATCTGTCACCCTGGCTGGAGTATAGTGGCACGTTCATGGCCACCACCGCCTCAACCTGCTGGGTTCTGGAGATCCTTCCTTCTGCCTCAGCCTTTCAAGTAGCTGGAACTACAAGCATGAGCCACCATGTCCAGCTAGTAAACTTTTTCTTTTGAGTTGAGGTCTCACTCTGTCACCCAGCTGGAGTGCAGTGGCAAGATGATGGCTCACCATTCCCTCCACCGCCTGGGCTCAGGTGATCCTTCCACCTCAGCCTCTTGAGTAGTTGGGACTACAGGCATGTGTCACCACACTTGGATAAGTTTTTGATTTTTTTGTAGAGATGAGGTCTCGCTATGCTGCCCAGGCTGTTCTCAAACTCCTGGGCTGAAGTCATCCTCCTTCCTTGGTCTCCCAAAGTGCTAGGATTACAGGCATGAGCCATTGTGCCCGACCCAGTGTATACAAACTTTGTTTCATGCTCAAAATTATTTTAAAATATAAAATTACCTCCAGCCTATGTGTATACGATGCATATGAAATATAAGTAAATTTCATGTTTAGACTTGAGCCCTATCTCTAAGATATCTCATTATGGATATGTAAATAGTCCAAAATCTAAAAAAATCTGAAACTTAAAACACTTCTGGTTCCAAGCATTTTGGATAATGAATACTCAACTTGTATTGAATCAACATATTATACTGATTGATGTTTTCCTGTGACCTCAAGACAATGGGAAAAGTTGGGTCACACTTCCTTAAGAAGGCAGGGAGCCTGCAGGCATTTTAAAAGGGTGCCATCCATTACTGATGGGCTGTTGGTGCCTGGTGGGGTCAGCTGTACATACCTGGGAGACAGGTTTATGTACAACCAGATAAACAGGGTATTAATATGTGGGTTTGTGTTAGGGATCAAAATCATATAATAGTGTTTGTTGAATACTTGTACTAGATACAATGCCAAGCACGCTAGAACGTATTATGTCATTTATCCCTCACATCTACTTTTTTAGGCAGGTACGTCTACATCTCCATTTTAGAGACAGGAGGCAAAAACACAAAGGGATTACACAACCAACCCAGGCACATACAATCATGGCATTTGGGAGGTTTAAATCCAGGACTTTCTGCACCCTGGATTCAGCACTTGCAGTTTGGGTGCCCTGTGAAGGTCTGTGTTTGTTTTAAAGAGTCTCGCAGATCTACTAGCATCATTTCCTAGAGACCTTCCAGAATTCCCAGCTGCCTAGATGGTGAGCAGAGTCCCAAGAAATGCCTCCCTCCAGGAAAAATCTAAGTGGGGACAGGTGTGGGCAGGCAATGGCGGATTCAGGACTCTCAGCCTGCCCAGCCCGTGCCCCTGGGCAGGCTGACTGAGCTGGGCAGTGCTGTTATAACAAGAGGAAGGAAGCTCTCCCCTCGCCAGGTCTCCACCAACAGAGTCTCAGCTAGGACTAACCGTGGGTTCCCAAGACCTGCTTGTGTAGACGAGCCCACAAATCCCAACAAATCCCAACACCTCCCTCTGCTGGCTGCTGCCTCGCATACAGTCAAAGAATCAATGATTTACCCCCCACTAAAGCCTGGCAGCCACTGCCTCCTCAAATACACACCTTGCAGACATAATCAACTTTAGTGCCCTGGTATCCCATCTCCTCTTCTTCGGGTAGCACTGCCCTGTTCTCAGAGGGGGGGATTGGTCCTTTCCCACTGCCCATGCCACCCGGTCCCAAGGGAGACACAGCCTCAGACTCCCATTCCTCCTTGGCCGTGGCAATGGGCGTGTGGCCCTGGAGTGGTGACCGTGGTGGGTCTGAGGGGTGGGCATATCACCCAAACAGGGTGGCCCTGGGCACTACACATACACTGCGGCAGCCCCTTCCTCTTCTGGGGTCCCCCTAGGCGGCGCTGAGTGGGGCCTTTGGGTGGTGATTAGGCCATGAGGGCTCTGTCTCCGTGTGGGTTTGGCTGTCCACACTGCCCACCTGTAACTGGGAATAGACTCAGTCAGTTTACACAGCATTTGTTAGTATCCATTTTATCTGTGTTTTCCAGCCATTTTGGGTGCATGTCCTTTTGTTCACCCCACCCCCTTTTCCTGACTGCTAAACTCTTTCGCTCTCTCTTGAGCAGAAACAGATGGCTTTACTTTACCCGGAAGTCCTGGTCCTGTGTTTTGAAATTAGAAGGACATCAGGCCAATCCCCAGTTTACCTAGTGATGTAGGGTGACTCTATGAGAAGACACACCTGGCATCTCCCCATCTCCCATGTAGCTGCTGGCTGCAGTGACACTGGAACCGATGGAAGCAGGATGTCCCCTATGTTCTTGAGTGGAGTAACAAATGGCAATAGCTTGACAATCAATTTCCCCTGGAGCTGGGAGTCCCAAATGCAGCAACATCGGTTAAGAGTGCAATGTTGGCTGGGTGCCGTGGCTCAAGCCTGTAATCCCAGCACTTTGGGAGGCTGAGGCGAGAGGATTACCCGAGCTCAGGAACTCGAGACCAGCCTGGGCAACTATAAATAAGCCTTGTCTCTATAACTCAAAAAATTAGCTGGACGTGGTAGCATGCACCTGTAGTTTCGGCTACTCAGGAGGCTGAGGTGGAAGGATCACCTGAGCCCAGGAGGTCAAGGTTGTGGTAAGCCATGATTGTGCCACTGCACTCCAGCCTGGGCAATAGGGTGAGACCCCGAATCAAAAAAAAGAAAAAGAAAAAAGTGCAGATGTTAAGGCCTCTGCCATTTCTACATTCTGGGGATGGTGGTGAAATTTCCATTTCTCATGGGAAACTCCCCCACCTCCATGTTATTCAACTTGGCTTCTGGTTCTGCTCTGCCCTGGAGGGTCAGCAGCCGGGGCCTGCCATGTTCCTTGCCCTTGTATCCCACATTTCCAGGCCAAGGTCCAGCCCTCCACCCTGTGGCTGCTTGTGTAGTGATCATTCCTTGACCCCTACTCCTTCTAACCCACATTCTTCCACTTGGTGGACTGGAATTGCTATGGTTTGAATGCTTGTGTCTCCTTCAAAATTCATGTTGAGGCTGGGCATGGTGACTCACACCTGTAATCCCAGTGCTTTGGGAGGCCAAGACGGGAGGATCATTTGAAGTCAGGAGTTCGAGACCTGCCTGGGCAACATAGCAATATCTTTGTCGCTTTAAAAAAAAAAAAAAGCCAAAAAACAAAAACAACAAAATTCATGTTGAAACTGAATCCCCAAAGCAACAGTATTCAGGAGTGGGGCCTTTAGGAGGGATTAGGCCATGAGGGCTCTGTCTTCATGGGTGGGATCAGTGCCCTTTTAAAAACAGGGCCAAAGAGAAAGACTTTCTCCCCTTCATTCCTTCCGCCAGGTGATGCCACCTGGACAATGTCATCTGTGAGAAACGGGCCCTCACCAGACACTGAGCCTGCTGGCACCTTGACCTTGGATTTCCCAGCCTCCAGAACTGTGAGAAAATAAATTTCTTTTTTTTTTTTGAGTTGGAGCCTCACTCAGTCGCCCAGACTGGAGTGCAGTGGCCGCTCCCGGCCACCACAGCCTCGACCTGCTGGGCTCCGGCGATCCTTCCGCCTCAGTCTTCCGAGTAGCTGGAACTACAGGCGCGCGCTACCACGCCCGGCTGATTTTTTGATTTATTGTAGAGATGAGGTCTCGCTGCCCAGGCGGGTCTTGGGCAGCCTCCCAAAGGCGCGGGATTACAGGCTGAGCCACCGAGCCCGGCTTGAAAATAAATTTCTATATTTAATAAATTACTTGGTCTCAGGTGTTTTGTTATAGTAGCACAAACAACTAAGACAGAAGGCTAAACTAAGACAAATGGCTGACTTGGAGGTGTAAGGCTGGAAGCAGAGACATAGTTTCAAGAAAACCCACGAAAGTTGAGCTTCAAGACCTCTCTCTTGCGTGAGTACCTTCTAAATAAATATTAACTTTCAAACCTAATGTGGGTGAATACATCTTCTTTACATCTGTTTTAAAGAGATCCACTCAGTTTTATAAGCCTACAAAATTTGTCTCTATCAGGCCAGCAGGGGAGCCCCAGGGAGGGCCTAGCCCAACTTAAGGAGCTCTGAGGTCTAAAATCTAGTTTTGTTTTGCTCTGTGGAGTTTCCAGCTGGGAAACATCTGGGTTGCAGTCAGATGGCAGGATCAGTGGGAACTGATACAGCCCTCTCGCTTCCCTCAGGGCTTCTCCCTGGGGTCTGTCCATGTGAGTGAGCTTGGACTTCCTCTCAGCATGGCAGCCCCTGTGTCAGCCGGCGGTGAAGTTATGTGGCAGCTGAAGGTGTCAAGAGTGAGTATTCCAGCAAGCAATGCAGAAATGCATGGTGTTTTTTCTAACATCAGGGGTTTGTTTTGATTTGTTTTTGAGTCAGGGTCTCACTCTGCCACCCAGACTGGAATGCAGTGGCATGATCACAGCTCACTGCACCTCCCGAACTCAGGCGATCCTTCTTCCTCAGCCTCCTGAATAGTTGAAACGAGAGGTGCATACCACTGCAACCGGGCCAATTTTTTGACTTTTTTGTGGAGACGAGGTCTCACTATATTGCCCAGGCTTGTCTTGAATTCCTGGGCTCAAGTGATCCTCCCACATCGGCCTCCCAAAGTGCTGGGATTACAGTGTGAGCTACACTGCCCCACCTCTAACATAAGTTTTTTTTTTTTTTTTTGAGTTGGAGCCTCAGTCTGTTGCCGAGGTTGGAGTGCAAGTGGCATGTTCCTGGTCCACCGCAGCCTTGACCTGCTGGACACAGGTGATCCTTATGTCTCAGTCTTCCAAGTAGCTGGAACTACAGGCACATGCCACCATGCCCGGCTAATTTTTTGATTTATTGTAGAGATGAGGTCTCACCAAGTTGCCCAGGCTGGTCTTGAACCCGTGGGCTCAGGCAATCCTCTTACCTCGGCCTGCCAAAGTGCTGCGATTATAGTTGTGAGCCACTACGCCTGGCCTAATATAAGTTTTAAGTTTGCCCTTCCTGTATTACAAATTCCTTCAGATCACAATGTTTGTTGCCCACTCAAGACTGGTGCCAGTTTGAAGAAGAAAGAGACTACCTACCCCAGGTTCACACATGGAGCAAAGCAGAGGGCACCATAGAAACCTGAAGCGGCAGAAAGATGGGTTGTAAGGGTCAGAAAAGGCGAAATCTCTCCCATAAATCCCAGCAGAACACAGGGTTCCTCTCACTGGAGGAGAGATGGATCGGGAGTCTCATGATTGGCTTAGGCCGGTGTGAGTCTTGGCCTGGAGACACCCACCAACAGGTGGAGCCAGTAGTGGCTCTTGGCTTGGCTGTTCTTGGTGTCAGCCACAGGTTCTCACGGACAGAACTTCCTGTCTTCCAGGAACCCCTCAGAGCAGGAACCCTAGGGGCAGATGAGTGGCGCGAATGTGGAGCTCTTCCTCCGGTCAGATTAGCAGGGGCGTTAGGTTCTCATAGGAGCGCGAACCCTACTGTGAACTGCACACGCGAGGGGTCCAGGTTCCGCGTTCCTTATGAGACTTCTAATGCCTGATGATTTCCCCTTCCCCACACCATTAGTGGAAAAATTGTCTTCCACAAAACTGGTCACTGATGCCAAAAAGGCTGGGGACCACTGCCCTAGAGCATGAGGTACAAGAGTCCACATGCCGAGGAAATGCAGTGGGTGGCACCTGGCCCTTCACCAGTGCTGTCAAATCTTGTCAGATTCCATCCATCCAGGGTCAGCTTCAAGGATGTGTGACTATGCACAGGTCCCTGTGCTTAGAAGAGTCCATGCTTGGCTGGGCGCAGTGGCTCAAGCCTGCAATCCCAGCACTTTGGGAGGCCGAGGCTAGAGGTTTGCCTGAGCTCGGGGTTCGAGACCAGCCTGGGCAACTTGGTGAGACCTCGTCTCTACAATAAATCAAAAAAATAAGCTGGGTGTGGTAGCACATGCCTGTAGTTCCAGCTACTTGGAAGGCTGAGGCAGAAGGGTTGCCTGAGCCCACCAAGTAAAGGCTGTGGTGGCCGTGAGCGTGCTACTGCACTCCAGGCTGGGTGACAAAGAGAGACTCAGACATAAAAAAAAAAAAAAAGGTGGGGTGGGGGACCACGCTTGATTTAAGCCCTGCTGTCTCCCTTTTGAAATTCCTAATACTTTTTGGACCTGGCAACCTGCATTTTCATTTTGCTTAAGTCGTGGTTCCTGCCTGGGAACATAGGAGACACAGGTACAAGGACAGATGGGACCAGAAGCCAGGAGTATGGAGCTGGAGAGGACAGAGACCTGGGCTTTCTTACTCTTTCTCTCCCTGTTTACAGGTGAGGAAGTGGAGGCCCCAGGCGAGGGGGTGAGGGAAGAGGCCTAGGGAGTCCATATAACTGGTTAGGGGGAAAACCAAGGCTCTGTGTTTCTATGCCAAACTCCTCATGCTAAAGCAGCTCCTAGGAGTATCATGGAAGTGAATGCCCGGTGTCTACCCCTGCAAAGGCAGCCTGGAGCTATGGGGACAGCCTGCTAGTGTCATCAGATGGACTGGAATGTGATTCCTAGCTGTGGGATCTTGAACAAGACTTTGTGTTAGGTCACACTCCCAGTGGGGCCTCCAGAATGTTAGGTTAGGCCCACTGTGCCATCTGTTGCTATGAGAAAGATGCAAAGAATTGCATAGAAGTTAGATGAGAAAATATAGTTTTGGGTTTTTTTTGAGTTGGTGTCTCACTCCATCACCCAGGTTGGAGTGCAGTGGCACACTCACGGCCACTGCATCCTCGACCTGCTAGGCTCCAGTGATCCTTCCGCCTCAGCCTTCCAAGTAGCTGGAACTACAGGCGTGTGCTACCATGCCCAGCTAATTTTTGATTTTTGATTGTAGAGATGAGGTCTTGCCAAGTTGCCCAGGTGGGTCTCGAACCCGCGGGCTCAGGCAATCCACTCGCCTTGGCCTCCCAAAGTGCTGGGATGACAGGCTGAGCCAACGAGCCTGGCGAGAAAATGTAGTTTACTAAAAAACTAAATTAGAAAGGGAGGAAGAGAAAGAAAGAGGAAATTCACCTCCCCAAGGTAGGGAGGGAGCAAAAGCCAGGACATATGGCCTGGCCATAGCTCAAAGAGCACATGGTCACACCATAGCCTAGCGAGGCAATGAGGACTGATTGCTCGTGGTTGAGTCCTTTTCATCCTTCCCTTTGATTGAGGAAGGTTGTTAAGGTGATTGGGTGTCTACTGCTCCACTTCATCCCCAAGGTAAGCGCAGGTACTGACATCGGGTGATGGACAGCAGGTAGATGGGTGGGTTAGTCGAATGATTTCTGCCATGGCGGTGGGGTCTGTGTCACATAGGTCACAAAAGCCTGCATAGGTCACGAAAGGCTGATTAGGTTAATTTGGGTCTTAAGGGTGGAGGCAAATACTTGAAATAGAAAAGCTTACTAGTAACAAGCTAGAGAAGAGGTTATAAAGCAACTATCAACAGCTATCTCTGAGAAACTGTCCTGGGCTAGTGATTAGAGGGTGAGTTAAGTGAACTGCTAGAAAAACATGAGATTTAGGCAATGTTAAAATGGCTGCTCATTGGGTAGATTAAGTCCACGTTATGTCCTTTCACTCTGACTTCCTGTAACCTCGTTGGAAAAGTGGGGATAACACTTCAGGCTGTTGTGAGGACTCTGTGGGGTAGGAAAAGGACCGGTCATGTTCTAGAAACCACTTAGTAAGCCCACTATTTGATCTCCCCTCAGTGGCCCCTTTCATTCACTTTTCTTTTTCCCTTCCCCTGGGGACAAGCCGCATCTATAGCCTGGAAGGCTGCCGGACCCAGAGCATTTGCTTGGGCTTTTGGGCTCTCAGTGTCTGACTGGGACCTCTTCCCTCAGCTAGCACCTGAAAGGACAGACCAAAGCTGGATGCCATTTTTCATCTTGTTCTTAAGCCCTGAAACGATGATGAGAAAGTAAAAGCTATGTTGTGGAGAAATACATACTTTAGGTAAAGATTAACCTTGGCGACTTTGTCTTTTCAGAAACAGACTTCCCGGTGCCGGGCATGGGAGGTGTCTCACGCTTTTGTAAAAGAAGTTTACAAGGCCTAAGACTGCAGCATTAGGCAAAAGTTATGCAAATAACAAAACTTGGGATTACAAAGTTATGCAAATCCCAGGGCTGCTCTGCTCAGAAGGGGGAGTGGATGGGAATTCGATCTTCCAGTAAATTGGCCGCCATCTGCAGGGAAGTCAAGGATCCCCCAAAACTGCCTGCTGGGAATGCATACGAGATAAAGGGACGTGCACCCTCCATTAGCCCTCAGGAGTGTTATTCAGAAAATTATAGGAGCATTGGAATCCTTATCACAGCCCTTCTCTGGGGACTATAATAATGTGGGCGGACATTAGTGGGTCTCTGTCACAGGGTCTCCAAGACATTTGCAGATGATCAATAAGGAAGTCACGGCAGTCCCGCCTACCTGATTGCAACACCTCCAAGGGAAAGGATCAAAGCCGAGACTCAGGGGGCTACGGGGCCACACTCATCTAGAGTGCAGGCCTGCTTCCTGTCTGTGGGAAGTAAACTTTTCTTCTATAAAGCTCTTCTTCTTTCAACCCTTTGTGTGTTGCAATTCTTTGCATTACTTGGATCTCTGGTTTGCCAGTGCGCACCTTCGGCACGCCGGCTCTGGCAGTGCTGTGCCTCCCCTCACCTTTCCATCCATTTATCCACCCTCACCCTATCCGTGCCCTAACAGCACCGTTCCTGCATTATAAGGTCTGTTAGCTCGTCCATCCTTCCCACGAGCACCTCATGACCCACAACTGGCATAACTGCCCTGACGGGACATCATGGAGTGGGGTCCTTCTTGGGCTGGCCTTCACCCTTTGTGGCTAGAGGTTGGGGATTCTCGGGTGTGGCGCAGGGGGAAGCGGTGCACTAGGGGAACGGAGAAAGCTTTTCTTTACCAACTTGGGCTACAAGCAGCCCCATTCCATGGATAATCCTTGCATTCTCAGCACTGGATGTGGTGGGTGGCATACAGAGGCACTCAGCAAATGCTTGATGAGTGAGTGAGTGAATGGATGAATGCAGAATGTGAACAATGCCTGGAAAGAGGGAAAAAACTTACCAAAAATGCCTTCGGGCTCTTTTTCTGTTTGAATCTGTATTTCAAATGCCGAGCAGAAATCCCCTGGGGGCCCCAGTGTAGCTGAAGGCGTCATAAACCAGACCTTGGGCTCTGCACTGTGTTGCCTCCTAGACTCCAGGCATGTCTGGACAACCTTTGGTGGTTGAGAGCGCTGCCTTATCGCTCCTGCCCTCTTTGCCCTTGCAACCAGGGTGCTCCAGCTCCAGGCTCACAAAGTTTCTTCCCACTGGGTGGCTGCTGCAGGATGGGCCAGAGACAGGCAGTGGACTGTAGAGAGTGTTGGACAGTAGTTTCCAAACTTGAGTGTGCATCAGAATTACCAAGAAGGCTGCTGAGACCCAGATCACAGGGCCCTTCCTCCAGAGTCTCTGATTCAGCAGGTCCGGGGCAGGGCCTGAGAGCTTGCCTTCTGTTAAGTTCCCGGGTGATGCTGAGGCTGCTGGTCCAGGGGCCGTACTTTGAGACCCACCGATACAGACCATTGGGCCAAGGATGTGAGATAGACACTCTGCTGTTAAGTCAAGTCCTTATATGATCTGAGTCACCCACCTCTCCTCTTTCTGCTTCAGTTTTCTTTTCTTCTTTTTTTGAGTCGGGGTTTCACTCTGTTGCCCAGGCTGGAGTGCAGTGGCACAATCAAGACTATCGTGGCTCACCACAGTCTCGACCTCCCAGGCTCAGGTGATCCTTCAGCCTCAGGCCCCCAGTAGGTGGGATTACAGGTGTGCACCAACACTCATGGCTAATTTTTTAAAAATTTCAGTTGTTTTTGTAGAGATGAGGTCTTGCTATGTTGCCCAGGTTGATCTTAAACCCTTGGACACAAGCAATGCTCCCACCTCAGCCTCCCAAAGTGCTGGGATGACAGGCGTGAGTCACTGCGCCCAGCCATGATTTATAATAAGATGTATGTGTTTGGTCTTCATCCCTGTTTCCTGGCACACAATACCTCGGAATCTCCAAAGTGCTAAGTGTCTTTTTGTATGCGAATGAACAAACAGTTCCATGAGCTGGGCACAGTGGCTTACACCTGTAATGCCAGCACTGTGGGAGGCAGAGGTGAGAGGATTGTCTGAGCCCAGGGCTTTGAGACCAGCCTGGGCAACTTGGTGAGACCTCATCTCTACAGTAAATCAAAAACATTAGCCAGGCATGGTAGTGTGCATCTGTAGTTCCTGCTACTGGGAAGGCTGAGGTGGAAGGATCGCTTGAACCCAGCAGGTCGAAACTACGGTGGCCATGAAGGTGTCACTGCACTTCAGCCTGGGAAACACAGTGAGACTCCTATTCAAAAAATCAACCAACCAAATCAACCAACCAACGAAACAAACAAACAAAAAGTTGGCAGGTGCTCCCGATCTCTGGGGAAGGGAAGGGGGTTGAAGGTTGAATTGAACACCAATGGCCAATGATTTCATCAGGTCATGCCTATGTAATGAAGCCTCCACAAAAATCTAAAAGAACTGGGTTTGGTTGCTTCCAGATAGCTGAACACATGGGAGTTCCTGGAGGTGGTGTGCCCAGAGAGGGCATGGAAGCTCCGCCCCCTTCCCCATACCTTGCCCTATGCACCCCCTCTCATATGCTGTTCATCTGTATCCTTTGTATCGACCTAAAAGGAAGAGGCTGAATCACAACATGGGTGCTAAAAAGTTTACTTAAGCCAAAATCGAGACCCAAATAAATAACTCAGATATGAGCTTTACTTGGCCTTTGTTTCAGGCCTTAAAAGGGAAAAAAAAAGGTGAGTGGGCCAGTACCAAGTTCTGTCAGTGATTCTCATTGGTTTGCAGCAATTACACTGGTTAGTGACTGGCTGTACATTGTAAGGCTACAGGGTGTGGGTTAGAGTGGCCAGTGTGGTATCGTTAAGTTGATTCATAGCTACTTTGGCAATAGTCAACAGTCTCAAGAGATGAATACACAACCCAAAGTGGGGTGTAGGATTGTGGTCTAATTTTAAGGCCTCTCTGGGTCTGATCATTTGAAGGAGCTCACATTCCTCCCATAAAAGCTTTTCTTTCTCCATTTGTAATATTCTTTATAATAAACAAGTGTTTTCTTGAGTTGTATGAGTTGCTCTAGCAAATTAATTGAGCCTGAGGGGGGTTCTTGGGAATCCTGATTTATAGCCAGTGGCTCAGAAGCACAGGGCACAATCTCTGTGTTGAGATGGGCATTTGAATTAGGGGCAGACTCGTGGGACTGGGTCCTCAACCTGTGGGCTCTGATGCTCCCTCTAGGTAGATGGTGTCAGAAATGGAGTTAAATAATAGAACACTCAGCTGGTGTCTGCAGCAGAATCGGTTGTTGGTGGGGAGAATTCCCCACACATTTTGGTGACCAGAGGTCACAAAGTGTTCTGTGTTGATTGTTGAATGAGAGAATAGGAAAACACTTTGGTTTTTTTTTTTTTATCTCCTCAGAGCGCTCCATACATATTAGTAAATATTTATAAAATAAGGGCATTTCCTAAGCTTAGGGTAGTAGGCATATGACATGTATACAAACCTCTATAACTTCTCCCAGGCAAATATCATTAAGTAACCAGAGCTTTCTTGCCAAGTCTTGCATGTGGCTTCTGAATCCTTCTCGACACAGCTACGCTCAATGATCAATGCTGAGACTCAGCAGTATGAGAAACAAACTCACCCATCCAAAATCAAAGGATGGACATAGAGACGAGGAGAGTAGCAGAAGCAAGAGTTTAATGACGGTCTTGCAAGGTCAAGATCGGGTGTCTGGTGGGCAGGCACCCTCAGAGCAATTACAACAAGCAAATTATCTTCTAGTATGCAAGTCCCTCCCCCAGTTTCTCCTTAGCTGAAAACTGCAGAGTTACAATCTCTCCGGGATGTCGCCTAAGGGGTTTTTGACCCAAATACGATGAAAATAAGTACCTGTTGCTCTTTGATTGGAGGGCTTCAGCTTCCTTATTTTTAAGTTTTATTTCTCCTAAGATGACATGACTATCATCACGCCTCCTTTTCTAACCAGCTCTTGGTCACGTCTGCTTCCAAGTACGAGCTCTTGATCATAGTAGCTGACTTCTTTCCATTTTATGAAAATAAATCATCTATTACCTTTCACAGCAGGGATAGGACTCGAGTTGCCTCACATGCTTTAACCACCAGACTTTGCACAACACTCCAGCTGGCGCCATCCTACACAACCTTGGAAAACCCATTAGGATAAACAATGTTTCATCATAAACCTTGCTTGCAATGATAGCCCCCCGCCTGCCCTCTTGCACATGCATACAAGGACCACAGAATGCCAGCTTGTAGCCCTTGCTTCATCATAATACTAAAACCCCCATCCCAGGCAGGGCTTATCTGCCCTGTTTTGCACATGTGATGTACGATGAGGTATGCATCTACCCTATGCTTGTGTGTTAGAACCCCTCCCTGGTCCTGCTAACATACCTTTCCTTTGAGGTTACATCCCTTCCTTTAGCCAATGAAAGGCCCTGGACATCCCTCTTTGGGGAGCCAGCCACAGAACTCTTCCTCCTGAGTTGTTGCCCTTGTATAATCCCCCGGTAAAGCCTTGTCTGGCAATCTGTTTGGCCCCGTGTCCACTTCTACTACATAAGAGGCTAAGAACCTGCAGTCTGTAACAACTGTTCGTAGCATTCAAGTTGAAGTCTATTTGCTCTCGCCTGATGTGAGGACACGAGTCCTTCTGGCACTAACAATCAGAGAAATGAGCTGAGACACACAGTCTTTCACATCTGAGGGGAAGCCTGTTAACCTAGGGGGTAGCAGGTGGGCAGATGGGCCACAGGAGGAAGGAGTGTCTGGTTGGCCCCAGAGATTGCAAACCCACTCTGGCAAGGAATTTCCCAAGAACCATGATATTTTGGCAAGCACAGTGAAACGCTGATACATTAATTCCCTTATGTGAAACAGGAAGGGAAGAACTAGTGGGAATTCTAGCTCCCTAGTATGAATATATGAATGTGTCTCACATAGAAAAATAGACTGTCAAATGAACAACAGACACGTTTTCTCCATTTCCATCGATAGTCATCTTACGCGTTAATTTTTAAATCTGCTGCTAGTAAAGACAATTTATGGGGAAAACACTTAAAATGGAGACCGCTCTCCTCACCAACTTGGAAAAGCCACGTTTCACAGCGGAAGGATCATCGGCTGTGCTGCCAGACAGACCTGGCCGGAAGCCTCTCAGGTGTGGGCTCAGGGTAGCCAGCTGTCCAGGTTTGCCAGGACTGAGGGGTTTCCCAGAAAAGACTTTCAGTGCTAACACAATGAGGACTAAATTGACCTTTTTTCTTTCCCTTGCCAAATTCCTAACTAAGGGAGTTTGGGAGTTGTGTTCATTTGCTTGTTTGATTTTTACAAAATTAACATTCCCTATATAATGTGGTTTACTTTCCAACCTGACTCTGGTATAGCATCACATAACAGATAAAGAAGGAAAATCAAAGTCTTTTTGACGCTGGAAAACTGTCTCTTGGGGACTTCCGGACTCTGGATACCTTTTAAGATACTCACCTGTTCTCCCTGAAGTCTGCCATCCATGCAGATTCATCTATATCAAGAAATTTGACTCTGTCATCATTCCTCAAGCCACCCCTTTCCCAGACAGATTTCAAAATTCCTTAGATAAGAGCCTGACTCTTGCTACAAATCGCCAGTCAGGAAATCTTTGAATCCAGATAGTACCTGTAAACCCCCACTGGGAGATGTTCTGCTTTTCCAACCAAACCAATGTAAATCTCACATTGATGTACGGTTTTCTGTAACTTCTGTCTTTCCTAAAATGTATATAACCAAGCTACAATTCAACTACAGTGGGCACATGTTCTCAGGACCTCCTGGAGTGGGTGTCACAGACCTGAGATCACTCACATTTGGATCAGAATGAACCATTTAAAATATTTCACAAAAGTTTTTTTTTTTTTTTTTTTGAGTTGGAGTCTTACTCTGTTGCCCAGACTGGAGTGCAGTGGCACGCTCCCAGCCACCACAGCCTCAATTTGCTGAGCTCCAGTGATCCTTCCGCCTCAGCCTTCTAAGTAGCCGGAACTACAGGTGTGCGCTACCACGCCTGGCTAGTTTTTGATTTATTGTAGAGATGAGGTCTCCACAAGTTCCCCAGGCGGGTCTCGAACTGGCAGGCTCAGGTAATCCTCTCACCTTGGCCTCACAAAGCACTGAAATTACATGCTGAGCCACCGAGCCTGGCCAGTTTTTTTGTTTTTTGAGTCGGAGTCTCACTCTGTTGCCCAGGCTGCAGTGCAGTGGCCCAATCATGGCTACTGTAGCCTTGACCTACTAGGTTCAATCAATCCTTCCGCCTCAGCCTCCTGAGCAGCTGGGACTGCAGGATGTGCCACCATGCCTGACTAATTTCTTAATTTATTGTAGAGATGAGGACTCACTATGTTGCCCAGGCTGGTCTCGGACTTCTGGGCTCATGCAATCCTCTTGCCTTGGCCTCCCAAAGTTCCGGAACTGCAAGTGTGCACCACCATGCCTGACTAATTAAAAAAAAATTTTTTTGGTAGAGACAAGGTCTTGTCATGTTGCCCAAGCTAGTCTTGAACCCCGGGGCTTAGGCAATCCTCTTGCTTCTGCCTCCCAAAGTGCTGGGATGACAGGCAGGAACCACTGAGCCTGGCCATTTTACAGATTTTAGCATCTTCCTTCAACAACCAGGAAAGTCCTGAGTAAACCAGATAAGTGAGTTGCCCTTGTGGAGGTTGTTTATATCCCCTGAGTGCACTTGATGTGCTCATTGTCTGAATCATTAAATGAGCACAGAGTTAGGTAGATAGTAGGCGCTCACTGAGAGCTCACCATTAGTAATTAGGATGACAATCCTAGAGTTTGGAAGCTCAGGGACAACTATCATGCTCTGTGTAGGTATGTAATGACTTGCCTACACAGGGTTACTTATGGAATTCAGGTTCCGTAGGGAGTCAAGGGGGCAGCCCAGGGCATTAAAAGACTCAACCTTTCTGACTTCTCTGGGAAGCTACAGAAATCTAGGGAAAGCTCAGCTCCTGATGGCGAGAGACTTGGATCCAAATATGGTGATTCAGGCCCGAGGCCTGGACTGCAAATAGGGCCATGATTATTTACATGCCTATGTCCTTATTTGACTGTGAATTTTATTTCACATTTTTTTTTTTTTGGAGCAGGAGTCTCACTCTGTTGCCCAGGCTGGAGTGCAGTGGCATGCTCATGGCCACCGCAGCCCCAACCTGCTGGGTTGAGGCAATCCTTCTGCCTCAGCCTTCCAAGTAACTGGAGCTACAGGCACCACGCCCGGCTAATTTTTTGATTTATTGTAGAGATGAGGTCTCACCAAGTTGTCTAGGCTGGTCTCGAACCCATGGGCTCAGGCACTCCTCTCACCTTGGCTACCCAAAGCGCTGGGATTATAGGCGTGAGCCACCACGCCTGGCCCACAATTAATTATTAAACTTTCTATACAAATGCAGAGAACCCCTATCTACCCCAACTACCTCAACAATGATGAACTCAACATGGCCAATCTTGCTTTATCTGTTTGTCGCCACCCATGGTCCAATACCCCATAGGATGATTTTTAAGCAAGTACGTTATATTTCATCCATAAACACTCTTGTATGTATCTGTAAGATATTACTATAGAAGTCTTAAAAAGCATAACCCAGTTGCATTACCACATCCTCCAGACAAACATTAATTTCCTAATATCATCAAACGTCCCATCATTATTCAAACTTTCTAATTGTCTCATCACTTAAAAAAAAAAAGTGGCCAGACTCAGTGGCTCAGCCTGTAATCACAGCACTTTGGGAGGCTGAGGCGAGTGAATTGCCTGAGCCTTCGGGTTTGAGAACAGCCCGGGCAACTTGGCAAGATCTCCTCTCTACAATAAATAATAGTAATAAAAAACTTATCCGGGTGTGGTATTGCATGTCTGTAGTTCCGGCTACTTGGAAGACTGAGGCAGAAGGATCACCGGAGCGCAGCAGGTCGACACCGGGGTGGCCGTGAGCGTGCCACTGCACTCCAGCCTGGGTGACAGAGTGAGATTCTGACTCAAAAAATAAAAAAAAAGTTATCTTGTTCACATCCGGATCCAGCCAGGGTGCACGCACTGCACGTTGTTGACTTTCCCTCAGGGCCTTCCGTCCCCCTTCTCTTGCCCTTATTTCATTTTGACAAAACAGGATGATCTGTTCCACGGAGTCAGTGCCATCTGGATTCTGCCAATTGCGTCCCCGTGTGTCAGTTAGTCATGCTTTTTCCTCAGCTCCCCTGTATCCTCTGTAAGTTGACAGTTAGAGCTGGAGTTTTGATCAGATTGGGGTTAGATTATTTGTCAAGAAGACCAGAAGTGGTGCAGTGTTTCCATCACGTCGTCCGCAGGTGAGTGAGACCTCTTGAGAGCAGGGACACTTCCTTATTTGTGTCTCCCCAGAGCCTACCCCAAGCCTGTGATGGGCCAGGGTCTCTACAAACCTTTGTGTCCCAAGACAAGGACTCTCAGCCGCTGCCTCTCTGAGGCTGTGAAGTCGGCCTATCCATTTGCTCTAGACTCCGTCTCCATGCTGCTGGGGGTAGACGTGGGGAATCCCTTCTCCCAGCCAGTGTGGTGCTCCCTCTGTGCCCAGGGTCCTTCCTAGCCCCAGACCTAGGACAGGTGGTTGAGTCAGTTCCAGGGCTCTTTTCCAGGCTCTCCCCTCCCACAGGACGTGACAGCGATGGGGCAGAAGGAAGTGTAGAGTCACCACTTCTTTCTCCTGGGAAAAAACGAAGAGGAGGCAATGTGGAGTGTTAGGGTGAGAGGCTCTGGAGGCAGACGCCTGGACTCCCAGCCTGGCTCTGCCCCTTACGAGCTGTGCACTTTGTGCAACGTACTTAACATCTCTGTGCCTCAGTGTCCTACTCTATAAAGTAGGAGTCATGTCAGTGCCCGCTCCAGGTAATGGCTTGGAATAACCTTCCTGGGGCATAGCTCCCAACTGCTCTTGTTAATAGTCCTTCTCATGGTCATCTATTTAATCTGTCTGAGCACCCATGTGGGTGCTGGGGCCCCTCAGGGGGTGCAGGTGGAGAAGGCAGTGGCCCCCGTGGAGTGACACAAGGAGCCCCAGGAAGGAAGTCCCCCTTTTCTTGCAGCTATCCTTGTCCTCTGAGGCCTGAGTATACACCATGGATGAGTCACCTCTCAGGGTAAGCACTGCCTTGTTCTCCGTTTCTCCTTTTGGAAAGCAAATATTCTTTTTTCTTTTGAGTTGGAGTCTCACTCCGTTGCTTAGGGTGGAGTGCAGTGGCACACTCACGGCTACCCCGGTGTCGACCTGCTGGGCTCTGGCAATCCTTCCGCCTCAAACTTCCAAGTAGCCGAAACTACAGGTGTGTGCTACCGTGCCTAGCTAATTGTTTATTTATTGTAGAGACGAGGGCTTGCCAAGTTGCCCGGGCTGGTCTCGAACCCTCAGGCTCAGGCAATCCACTCACCTCGGCCTCCCAAAGTGCTGGGATTACAGGCTGAGCCACCCAACCCGGCCTGGAAAGCAAATATTCGAAGACAGCGTTAAATCCTAAGCATTTCTGGGGAGGGGATGGAAGGAAGAGAAAATGGAGACTTGGGAGGAGGTGTCTGCAAAGGCCAGGTCTGCTCCCGTCCTTGGGGAGCCGCTCACAGGTGAGAGGCTCTGAGCAGATGCAGCTCCTGGATGAAAGCGTGTGTGTGTGTGTGTGTGTGTGTGTGTGTGTGTGTGTGTGAACATGTATGCCTATGTGGAGAGAGATGAACAATCTCCAGGGTGGGGTGGGCTGTTCATTTTTGGAAAACACATTCAAAATACAAAAGCTGACATTGTCTTTTTTTGGCTATGTGGTCTCACTCTGTTGCCCAGGCTGAAGTGCAGTGGTGCAATCACAGCTCAGTGCAGCCTTCTGGGCTCAAGTGATCCTCCTGCCTCAGCCTCCCAAGTAGCTGGGATTATAGACACGCACCACCATGACTTCTCTCTCTCTCTCTCTCTCTCTTTCTGTCTACACACACCCACACACACAGAGGCAGGGGTCTGCTTATTGGCCCAGGCTAGCCTCAAACTCCTGGCCTCACTAGACCCTCCTGCCTTGGCCTCCCAAGGTGTTGGGATTACAGGTGTGAGCCACTGCGCCTGGCCAGGGCTTATATTTGGAAAAGGAGAACACTCTGTAGCTTTGCATCACAGCCTGCAAAGGTAAAGCTGGGCAGGCATGGACCAGTGAAGGTGGCACAGGCTTTCAAGGATGGGAACCTGCTTCCGGGAACGGGAAAAGACGACTGTTTCCACGAAGTCTGTGAAAATGCTGGGCGAGTCGAGGCGTCCGCATGCCCTCTAGAGGCCAAGAGCCCGAAGTACATCGCGGGCCACCTCACTTCCGTCCCGCGTCCCTCCTCCAGCCTGGCAATCTCGGGAAAGAACAAGCCCGGTAGAGAGACAAGACTCCCACGAGAGACGAGGCCGTGGCGCAGTGGTCTGGCCCAACGTGCACCTTTCTTTGTGTTCCATCGCTGACCTGGCCTCACCTTGCTCTGCCCCCAGTTCGTTGAGGGTGGGGACCTAGTGACGGGAGGTGGATGAATGACTTCCTGATCCAAGGCATCTTGATGTCATCTGGCTTAAAAGAGACCCTTGCAAAGACTTGGTCCCTTCAGGGTTAAGACTTCCCATCAGGACGCCTGGTCTCTGAAGGGATCTTCCTTCCTGCCCCTGCTTCCCGGCGTGGTAGGGATAGGAGGGTGGCCTTTGGCCTGGGACGGTCTCAGGAGCCCTGTTGGGTCCCTTGCTGATGTGTGAGTGCCTTTGAGAACTCAGGGGCTGCGTATACCTTCTACCGAGGGCCAGTGGCTCCCTGGGCCTCCACTCTGTCTTGCCCTCACTTCCGCGCTTGTTGGGGCTGCCAAGATTGAGATCTAGAGGCGGCTCTCTTTCAACCCCAGCTTCAAAGTGTTCTTCCTCCTCTGCCTCTCTTCCTCAGAGGCAGCCAGCACCTGGGTTATCTTTGGAGGCCCTGGGCATCTCTGGGTCCTGGAGTTCTGCAAGACTGGCTCTCAACACTGGCACCCTGTTCCTCCTGGCAGGAGGCTGCAAGCTTTCCTGAGACCCAGCCAAATACCCAGGAGTTTACTTGTTTGCCTCACCCCTGCCTCCACCCCCAAACCCCCTGAGTAGTTTGCTCTTGTGGGACTTGGTCTCCCTCCTCCATATTCAGTCTTGGCTGGGTTCACTGCCTGCCCGTCCCACCCCCTCTGCCAGCTCCCCTCCCTGGAAGCCCCTTAGAGGGTTCGCCTTTGTCTATGAATTGCAAACACCTCCACCGCTCTGTTTTCATCATACTATGGTTTATTCTCAGTCCCCTGAGTTTTATTTGCAATAAGTCATGGGAAGCTTTTGGAAATCAGAAAACCTCTTCCTCCATAAAGTCCAGCTTTCAATATGGTAGCCTTTTCTTTTCAAATTAAAACAAGATCATTGTGAAAGGGAAGGCATGACACACTCAAAAGACATCTCCTTTCTGGTCTGTAGCTTCAGATATGACTTAGTGGAAATGTCCAAGTTTTGTGCTCTAGTATAATTCATTGGTTTTTGTTTTGTTTTGAGTTGGAATCTCACTCTGTCACCGAGGCTGGAGTGCAGTGACTGCAGCCTCGACCTGCTGGGCTCAGGTCATCCTTCTGCCTCAGCCTTCCAGTAGCTGGAACTACAGGCACGAGCCACCATGGCTGGCTAACTTTTTTTTTTTTTTTTTAATTGTAGAGCTGAGGTCTCACCAAGTTGCCCAGGCTGGTCTCAAACCTGTGGGCTCAGACAATCCTCTCATCTCAGCCTCCCAATGTGCTGGATTACAGGTGTGAGCCACCATGCCTGGCCTCTCTAACATAATTCCACACCAAAAGGAATCAGGATTCTGGTAGAAGGCAGCTGAACCTGTCCATGTTCTGGGAGTCGAGAAAGATCAGGATTATCCTGCTATTGGCCTAAAACAAGGGAAGGTGTCAAAGGTATGAAGCCAACAGAACAAAGGAACCACCTGGGCAAACTTTAACACTTGGTAACAATTTTTCATAACTTGAGTGTCAACACTGAATAATTATCATAGTTATTAAGAACAGTTTAGGCTGGGTGCTATGGCTCACAACTGTAATCCCTCTGGAAGGAGGTGGGAGGATGGTTTGAGGCTAAGAGTTGAAGACCAGCCTGGGCAACATAGTAAGACCCCCATGTCTACAAATATTTTTTTTTTTAAAAATTAGCCTGGTGTGGTGGTGCATATCTGTAGTCTTAGCAACTTGAGGGGCTGAGATGGGACTATCGCTTGAGCCTAGGAGTTCAAGGTTGCAGTGAGCTATGATTGTGCCACTGCACCAGCCTGGATGACAGAGTGAGATCCTGTCTCCAGCCCTCTCACCCCCTGCAAAAAAAACCCCAAAGACAAAGCAAAACAAAAAAATACATTTAGTCTCAAAAGACATGAGGCTATAATGATACCTGGAAAGAGAAATGTTTATATAAAATGTATAAAGATAGTATTTGAAATATATTCTAATGGTAAGGAGAACACTGATATGTATGCTTACAAAGCTAGGTAAGGCGCATTCTCCCTTGGTCAGTAGTGAAGGATGAACACAGCAGTATGAGCAAGTGAGAGATGACCGGGAAGGGGAGGAGCTGTCAGCACTGATGGCCACACAAAGCCCCAAAGCAGAGAGAGGACCCAGAGTGTGCTGCAAATAACACATCAGGCAAGTCTCCAAAAGCTTTCTGAAAGGGCATGGGTAGGGTGAGGGTGGATGGAGAGAGAGCAGGAAGGGCACAGCACCCCCAGAGCCGGTGAGGCAGAGGTGTGTGCGGACAGACAAGAGATCCGAGTAATGCAAAGCATTGCAACACACAAAGCGGTGAAAGAAGAAAAGATTTCTTTAAGAAAGATTCACTTCCCACAGACAGGAAGCATTTCCCACTGTCAATCTGTCCTTTCAAGTACTTCCTGTCCAGATTTGTTCCTTGATTTCTGGGAAGTGAAATCTCCAGTTGTCCTAATTAATCAAAACGAGTCCGAGTAAAACAAGCATATCGCCTATTCCTCCCTCCCCACTCTCCTTCTCTCCCACCTTTTCCTTCTGCTTCCTCTCTCCTTCTCATTTTTCAGAGTCTTCCTGCTGTATCCCTTGAAGCTATCAAAATAAGCATTCCCACAGTCCTAAAAAGGTGAAAGAACAAACGGGAGAGTGGTGATTATAAAAGGAATTCTGTGGTGTCAGTGTTTTAAAACAGATTTAAATGTAAATACAGTAGTTCATTTTGTTGCATTTGTGGATATTTTGTTTCAGTTTAAATTCTTTTCCTAAAGGGCCAGTTGGTAAATATTTTTGGCTTCACAGGACATGTGGTGTCTGTTGTAACTATTCAACTCTGCTATCAAGTAGAGCGAAAGCAGTCTCAGTAATATGTAAATGAGGGTGTGGCTGTGTGCTTATAAAACTTTATTTATAAAACCAGGCCCCTGGACCCAAATATTGGAAGTCTGCTGACTCCTGGACCCGAATATCGGAAGTCTGAAACAATCAGTCATCAGTGGAACGGGACAGAGATTCCACAAACAAAGTCTCAACAAACTCATCTTTGACAAAGCCTCCAACAACAACCACTGGGAAGAGGAGAACCTATTCGGTAAATCTTGCTGGGAAAACTGGCTGATCACATGCAGAAGATTGAAACAGGACCCCTACCTATCACCATACACAAAAATTAACTCTAATTGTATCAAAGACCTAAACATAAAACCTCAAACTATAAGAATCTCAGAAAATGCAGAAGACACTCTTAAGGAAATTGGAACTGGCAACAAATTCCTGATCAAAACCCCAAATGCCCATGCCATAAGAAATAAGATAGACAAGTGGGACCTCATAAAACTGACAAGCTTCTGCACAGCAAAAGAAACCGTCAAGAGAGGGGAGACAGCCCACGGAATGGGAACACATATTTGCCAATCATATATCTTACAAAGGCCTAACATTTAGGATCTACAAGGAACTCAAATGTGCCAAAAGGAAAAAAAAAACAAACAGCTCCATTAAAAAGTAGGCAAATCTGACTGGGCTCAGTGGCTCAGCCTTTAATCCCAGCACTTTGGGAGGTCAAGGATTAAGCGAAAGGATTGCTTAAGCCTGTGGGTTCAACACCAACCTGGGCAACTTGGCAAGACCTCGTCTCTACAATAAATAAAAAATTAGCGAGGTGTGGTAGTGTGCACCTGTAGCTCTGGCTACTTGGAAGGCTGAGGCAGAAGGATTGCCAGAGCCCAGCAGGTTGAAGCTGGGGTGGCTGTAAGTGTGCCACTGCACTCCAACCTTGGTTGACGGAGTAAGATTCCAACTCAAAAAAAAAAAAAAAAAAAGTAGGCAAAAGACACAAATAGACACTTCTCAAAAGAAGAAATACAGGCAGCCAACAGACGCATGAAAAAATGCTCAGGCTTACTAATCATCAGAGAAATGCATATCAAAACCACATTGAGATACTACCTAACTCCAGTAAGAATGGCCATCATTAATAAAACAAACAACAACCGATGCTGGCAAGGATGTGGAGAAAAAGGGATGGTTCTACACTGCCGGTGGGAATGCAAATAGTGCATCTTCTTTGGAAAACAGTGTGGCGGTTTCTGAAAGAACTAGAAATTGACCTTCCATACGACCCAGCAATCCCCCTATTGGGAATATACCCCGAGGAACTCAAGTCATTCTACCAAAAAGATACTTGCACACGCATTTTTATTGCAGCTCTATTCACAATAGCAAAAACGTGGAACCAACCCTGCTGGCCCATCGAAACTGGACTGGATTAAAAAAATGTGGTACATATACACAATGGAATATTATGCAGCCATAAAGGACAAACCTATGGACTTCACAGCAACTTGGATGGATTTAGAGTCGATCATACTCAGTGATCTATTGCAGAAACAAAGAACAGAAGACCATAAGTTCTCACTCATAAGTGGACCTTGAACAATTATCATAATACTATAAGAAAGGGATTGGCAGTGGTGGAAACTGCCAGGAGAGGGAAGGTATGTGATTGGCAGTTGAGGGAAACTGCCAGGGGAAGGAGGAGTGCATCTCATCAACAGGGGTGCCTGCATAATGAACATTTGTATACCTAACTTTGAATTGTACCCCGTACCCCGCATCTTTAAAATAAAGAAAAAAAAGAGAAATAATCAGTCATGATAAAAATATAATTTTAGTGTAAATTGTTTAGGAAATTTTAAGTCTGTAATCAGTTTTCAAATATTTAGGAAAGATTGTTCTTTAAATGTGGTTTATTAAAATTGTTGTCGGCCAAGCGTGGTGGCTCAACCTGTAATCCCAGCATTTTGGGAGGCTGAGGCAAAAGGATTGCCTGAGCCCGGGGGTTTGAGACCAGCCTGGGCAACTTGGCGAGACCTTGTCTCTACAATAAATCACACACACACACACACACACACACACACACACACACACACCACAGCTAACTGGGTGTGGTGGCATGTGTCTATAGTTCCAGCTACTTGGAAGGCTGAGGTGAAAGGATTGCCTTGCCCAGCAGGTAGAGGCTGTGGTGGCCGTGACTGCCACTGCATCCCAACCTGGACAATAAGAGTGAGACTCCAACTCAGAAAAAAAAAAGTGCCTCGTGTTTAATAAATACAGTATTAATTACACACAAGTGGTGGTAAGTGTTCCTCTCATGAAAGCCCTAAAATAGCTGACAGAGATTACTCTAAATTTTCAAATCCTTCAACTGGTAAAAGAATACCCATTAGAGTGTGGCAGAGACAGGCTGGATAGTAAGCAAATCCATCCTTTCTCTCTGGGCACACAGCTGGACTATCTCTCCCAGCCTCCCTGACAAGGTGGGTGCCATGTGATTAAATTCTAGCCAATGGGATGACAGCAAAAGTGATGCCTGCCAATTCAAGACCCAACAACCTCATCATCTTTCCAGCCTACAGGCTAAACACAGAGACCCGCCCCCCATGGCTATAGAGGACAGAGGCAGAAGCTGGGAGGAGCTATCCATTGAGCAAGTCTCTATTTGGGGCTTCCCACGACAGAGCAGGACAATTCTATCGTACTGAGCCGTGGAAATTTTTGACTTAGCTCTTACAGCAAATAGCATGACAGCAGTCCCCCCTTGTTCATGGGACATGCATTCAAAGACCCCTCAGTGCATGTCTGAAACTGCAGGGTAGTGCTCAACCCTATATATAATATATTTTGTCCCTACTCATACCTATGATAATGTTTAATTTACAAATTAATTTACAAATTAGGTAAGAGATAAACAGCAATAACGAACAATAAGAGCAAGTATAACGATATACTGTAATAAAAGTTGTGTGAGTGTGGTCTGTCTCTCAAAATATCTCGTGGTATGTAATATTTTTGGACTGTGGTTGACAGCAGGTGACTGAAAATTTGGAAAGAGAAACCGTGGATAAGGGGGACTTCTGTATCTTGATGGTGGTAATGATTGACGGAAGTGGGGACTTACTAGTATAATCTATTCCGGAATACTTTGAAGGGAGTAGTGCTGAGGAAGACAAAAAGGAGACGGTATGTGGACATCCACCTGCTCATCCATCAGTAAGTACTTACTGAGGATTTATGTGACTAAGCTCTGGTAAAGAGAGGGAGAAGATACAGCACCTGTCTTCAAAGGAGGCAGACAGTTGTGCTGATAAACAACTGTAATACAGCATTTAGAGTTCTGTGATAGGAAGGTGGGTGGAAGGGAGGAGAGCGTTATCCGTTGCGAGAGAGGAGAAAACAGCCCTTTCAAGGGCGCACAAGGGTGCCCCAGCCTGGGGCCAGCTGGGCAGGGAGAAGTTGGGGTGAGAAGGCGTAACAGGAAGTGAATCACAGAAGCAGGCCCTCCTCAGGTCCCACCAGGCAAGCGACAAGAGGCAGGCGGTGGAATCCAGGTTTGAAATGGCATAAAAAGCTCAGGATTCAGTATAAATCTGCTTTCATGGTGCCATTTCCAGCCACCAACAGAAGAGGCTGAACACTCAGCCTGGCAGCGGAACTTCAGGCAGCAGCCCTTGCGAGGACGGCTGGTAGTTCTTCCCTTGGCCTCCAGAGGGAGCTCCGATGCCTTCCCAGTAAGGCTCATTCTTTCAAAGCACTTATTGAATGAATGTCTACTGGGTGCCAGGCACCGTTCCAGTGGGGGGTGGGGGTGGAGGAGTTGGCGGGGTGGGCAGGCCGGAGGAGGAGAGACAGACACATAAGCAGATCATTTCGCCTCCATGAACGTCATGAGTGTGCCTGGGACATTATAGTAACTTAGAGGAAGGGTCAGTTATGTGTGGTTGGTGAGGACTCTGTCTTCATCTTTTGGAACCGTTTTTTTGAGTTGGAGTCTCACTCTGTCGCCCAGACTACAATGCAGTGGCACGCTCATGGCCACCGCAGCTTCGACCTGCTGGGCTTAGGTGATCTTTCTGCCTCAGCCTTCCAAGTAGTTGGAACTACAGATGCACGCTACCACGCCCAGCTAATTTGTTTTTTGACTTATTGTAGAAATGAGGTCTCAACAAGTTGCCCAGGCTGGTCTTGACCCCCTGGGCTCAGGCAGTGCTCTCGCCTTGGCCTTCCAAAGTGCTGGGATTACAGGCTGAGCCACCGTGCCGGCCTCTTTTGGAATCTTTACACCGAGTCCTTGTTCAATCCACGCAATAAAAATCATCCCGCTTACAGAGCAAGTGTTGGATGCCAGGCACCTTTTGCAACTGAACACATTTAATCTCATTCTTTTTTTTTTTTTTTTTTTTGAGTAAGTAGGATTTACTGGGAGGACAGACAAGCTCCCACAGTGGGAGGGGACCTGAAGAGGTTGCCCTAATCTCATTCATCTTTATAATAATTCTCTTCAGAGATAAGTAGATGGAGTGTCAGAGAGCTTAGTAGCAAGTGGCAGAGCCAGGATTTGGACCCAATCCCACTGCCATTGAAGTAAAGCCCATGCTTTAAGCACTCTGCCCTAGAGCTCCACCCCCTCTTGGGGGGGGTATCACTCTTTGTTCATTAGACCCAAGGTCCTCCTTCCTCTAAACCTGGGCCCACTCCACCAGGAAGCATTACACCATATCCCAGAATATCCCTGTGACAACCTTCTAGCACATTGTTGCACGAGGCCGTAAGTTGTCCGTTCATTATTGTATAATATTCCATTGTGCAAACATTTCATATTATTTAACTTTAATAAGGTCCAACTTATTGATTATTTCTTTTGTGGATCATGCCTTTGGTGTTTCTAAAAAGTCATCTCCATAACCAAGGTCTTCTTGGTTTTCTCTTTTGTTATCTTTTAGGTGCTTTCTAGTTTTGCATTTTACATTGAAGTCTGTGATCCACTTTGAGTTGATTTTTGTGACAGCGGTAAGCTTTGTGTGTAGATCAGTTCTTTTGCATGTGGATGTCCAATTGTTCTAGCACCATTTGTTGAAGACTATCTCCTCTCCATTGTATTACTTTTGCTCCTTTGTCAATTGACTATACTTGGAGTCTGTTTCTGGACTCCATCTGTTCCGTTGATCTATTTTTCTGTGCTTTGACCAGTACCACGCTGTCAGGATTGTAGTTTTATAATAAGTCTTGACATCAGGTAGTGTCAGTTCTCCAACTTTTTATTTCTCCTTCAATATTTTGCTGACTATTCTGGGTCTTTTGCCTTTTCACATAAACTTTAGATTCAGTTTGTTGATATCCACAGAATTAACTTGATAAGATTTTTGTTTATTTTTATTTTTTTATTTTTTGAGTTGGAGCCTCACTCTGTCGCCCAGGCTGGAGTGCAGTGGCACACTCATGGCCACTGCAGCCTCGACCTACTGGGCTTGAGCGATCCTTCCGCCTCAGTCTTCCAAGTTGCTGGAACTACAGGCATGTACCACCAAGCCCAGTTAATTTTTTGATTTATTGTAGAGATGAGGTCTCACCAAGTTGCCCAGGCTGGTTTTGAACCTGTGGGCTCAGGCAATCCTCTCACCTCGGCCTCCCAAAGTGCTGGGATTAGAGGTGTGAGCCACCATGCCTGGCCCTTGATAAGACTTTGATTGGGTGGAACTGCATTGAATTTATACATTGAGTTGAGGAAGAACTGACATCTTGACATTACTGAGTCTTTCTATCCATGAACACGTAACATCCCTCCATTTAGTTAGCTCTTCAATTTCATTCATCAGAGTTTGGCAGTTTGCCTCATGAAAATTTTGTACTTGCTTTATTAGATTTGTAACTAAGGAGTTCATTAGAGGGGTATTGTGCATTTACTTTCAAATTCCACTGTATATAGAAAAGTAATTGCGTTTTGTAAATTAACCTTCTATCCTGAAATCTTCCTGTAACTGCTTATTTGTTCCAAAAGTTTTCCTGTTGATTCTTCTTGATTTTCTACATAGATGATCATGTCATCTGTGAACAAAAATAGTTTCACTTCTTCCTTCCCAATCTTTACTCTTTTTATTTTATTTTTTTGTCTTATTGTATCAGCTAGAATGTCCAGTACAATGTTGAAAAGGAGTGGTGAGAGGAAACATTTTTGGCTTATTTCTTGTTTCCTTAGTGGGAAAACTTTGAGTTTCTCATCACTAAGTATTATGTTAGCTGTGGATTTCTTGTAGATATTCTTTATCAAACTGAGAAAGCTTCCTTTCTATTCCTAATTTACTGAACTTTTTAACAAAATTATGAATGTGTGTTGAATGTTGTCAAATGCTTGTTATGCATCCATTGATATGATTATCTGATTTTTCTCTTTTAGCCTGTTGATGTAATAGGTAACATTAATTGATTTTTGAATGTTGAACCAGCCTTGCATGCCTGGGACAAATCCCACTTAGTTGTGGTGTATAATTCTTTTTTTCTATCAAACTGTTGGATTTAATTTGCTTGTGATTTGTGGAAGATTTTTACATCTATGTTCATGAGAAATATTGGTTTGTTGCTTTTTTTTTTCTTGTAATGTATTTACTAGGTTTTGGCATTAGGGTCGTGCTGGCCTCATAGAATGAGCTAGGAAGAATTTGCCCCTTTCTTAGGGATGCTTCCCACTGTCATTTTCAATTATATTTAATGAAAAAAGTTTTTCTAAAAAGTCTCTAAATAAAAACATGGTCCTGGCAGGCCATATAGTTTGCCAGTTTTCTCCTATGTAATGAAGTGTCCTTAATTGGAGTCAAAGAAGCCTCACACAAAAGGATACAATGTATAATTTCAGCTATGTGAAGTTATAGAACAGGTAAAATGAATCTAGGGTATAAAAAGATCACAGCAGTATTTGCCTCTGGGAACATGATGACAGATATTGACTGGGAATTCTGGATTAATAATAATGTTTTATTTTTTGATTTTTAATTTTTTGAGTTGGACTCTCACTGCAGTGGCATGCTCATAGCCACTGCGGTCTCAATCTGCTTGGTTCAGGTGATCCTTCTGTCTCAGCCTTCCAAGTAGCTGGAACCACAGGTGCACGCCACCAACGTCTGGGAAATTTTTTGATGTATTGTAGAGATGAGGTCTCACCAAGTTGCCTAGGCTGGTCTCGAAGCCCAGGCTCAGGCAATCCTCTCTCCTTGGCCTCCCAACATGCTAGGATTACAGGTGTGAGCCAATGCACTGGCTTCTGATTTTCTATATTTTAATAGGGGTCTGGGTTATACAAGTATATGCATTTGCCAAAACTCATCACATAGTACATTTAAGATTAGTGTATTTTGTTGTATATAAACTTTGCCACAAAGAAATAATGAAACTGTAAACAAATATTGAACTTTTATTAATAATATACATGCTTCAGGCTGGGCTCAGCGGCTTACACCTGTAATTCCAGCACTTAGGGAAGCCGAGGAAGAAGGATTGCCTGAGCCCAGGAGTTTCAAGACTAACCTAGGCAACATAGTGAGAACTTGTCTCTATAAAAAAAAAAAATTAGTTGGGCATGGTGTCACATGCCTATAGTCCCAGTTACTCTGGAGCCTGAGGTGGAAAGATTGCCTGAGCCCAAAGGTGGAGGCTGTGGTGAGCCGTGATCTCACCACTGCATTCCAGCCTGGGCGACAGAGTGAGACCCCAACTCAAAGTAATGATAAAAATAATAACAGTATATGTACTCAAGTCTTTGAGGGAAGCATACTGACACCTTCAATTTACTTTGAAATGCATAAAAAAATTCAGATTGCTGAATAGATAGAGATATGGATAGGTGGGCTGACAGATGACAGAGCAACTGAATGCTATGGGAAAATCTATGTAGTGGACACTTCGACTGTTGGCTATAAAATTCTTTCAGTTTTTATGTATGTTTGAAAGGTTTCAAAATAAAATGGAGAGAAAAAGTAACTGGAAAATTCTTTTTTTTTGAGTCAGAGTCTCAGTGTTGCCCAGGCTGGAGTGCAGTGGTACGCTCATGGCCACCGCAATCTTGACCTGCTGGACTCAGACGATTCTTCCGCCTCAGCCTTCCAAGTAGCTGGAACTACAGGCATGTGCTACCTACCATGTCTGGCTTATTTTTTGATTTATTGTAGAAATGAGGTCTCACCAAGTTGCCCAGGCCGGAATAGAACCCCCAGGCTCAGGCAATCCTTTTGCCTTGGCCTCCCAAAGTGCTGGGATTACAGGCATGAGCCACCGTGCCTGGCCTGGGAAATTCTTTAAAGTTTGGTGTGGTTAAAAGAACGGTCTCGGTTGTGGCAGAGGGCAGTTTGTCTGTTGTTCTCAGTCCTGTGGCTTCTGCAGATCCTAGGCCCCCTCTGTTTCCGTCTGTCCTGTGGCTCTCTGCTTAAAAGTGGTTTCCTCCCCACAGAGCCCTGACCGCCATTTCTGGGTGACTCACACAGAAATGAGTCATGCAAGATTTCCAGGTTCCTCTTTAAGCCTTTAAGTCTTGGTCACAGGTCTGCAGTGACGCCAGGGAAGGCTTGGCTTTTGGTGGCCCCTGTGCGCTGAATTCTCCCTGCCCTGCCCCAGTGGGCAGAAATAAGGAAGGTGGGGCTTTTCCCGGCAGGTGCAGCGTCACTCAACACCTTGGCTCCAGAGAGTTCCAGGTTAACCATTTAACTCACAATACCTTAGTTAATGGAAAACATCTGATCTGCTGCTTCCTGGCAGAAATAGACTTTGAAAAGCAGGACTGGAACTGAAAAAGAGACAAGTCTTCCAGAAGAGCTCTGAAGTCCAACAGGAAGGAGAACAAATGATCAGAAATTATGCAAGATGCCCGAAAGAGACAGAAAGAGAGGAACAGACTCCCACCCCTCAATACACATACACTCGAGGCCTCTGAAGCAGCAGAGATCACTAAAGAGAACCCTGGAAAGTCGGTTCTCAAACTGTCTGCACTTTTAAGGGAGCCTGAAACTGCAAGATACTGTCTTTTTTAAATTGGCTAAATTATAAAACCAAGATAAATTTAAAAATTATAATGCTGGTTGGGCTCGGTGGCTCAGCCTGAAGTCCCAGCATTTTGGGAGGCTGAGATGAATGGATGGCCTGAGTCTGTGGGTTCGAGACCAGCCCAGGCAACTTGGCAATTAAAAAAAAAAATTAGCCAGGCGTGGTAGCGCACACCTGTAGTTCCAGCTACTTGGAAGGCTGACGCAGAAGGATTGCCCGAGCACAGCAGGTTGACGCTGGGGTGGCTGTGAGTGTGCCACTGCACTCCAGCCTGGGCAACAGGGTGAGACTCCAACTCAAAAGTAAATAAATAAAAATAATAAAAATTATTTACTAGCATTATAGCTAGTAAGGGAGTGATGAGAGGGTATGTTTACACATTACTAGTAAGAGGTTTTTATGGAAATAATTTAACAATATCTATAAAAGTTCATACATTTTGAATCGATAATATTCAGGGATGTATCCGTTCTAAGGGCAGAAAAGTCAAAATTTTTTCAAAGATCTACATTTAAAAATGTTTAGCAAGCTATACTGACAGCAAAATTGGAATGTTGCTTATCAGAGCACTGATTAAGTTATAGCTTAACAATGTGGTGTGAATATTATGCAGAACTTCATATATATGGGGTTCCCAATATATGCTAAAAATGATGAAAGATTATTCTCTTTTTTATAGTTTTCATTATTTTCTACATTTTCTGTAATAGATGCATATCGCTTTTCATATTAGGAAAAAAATGCTTCTTAAAATTCAGCGGACTGAAAATGGAGTATGAAGGAGAGTTCTAGCTGGGGATTGAGAATGTGATGTATTTAAAGAAACTGTGTTGTCAAAGGCTTCTTTACAATCTCTTAAAAATCAATTTTCAAAATCCTTTGCTTGCACTATGAAAACAGTCAAGTCCAAGTTTAGAGTCCTCTTGATGGGAACGTTAAGTCGGTATGCAAAAGGAAGGAAGACTACCGCTAAAGAAAGAAGAGAGCTCTGTCTGCACCAGACTGGAGCAAACGTCTTACAAAACTTCCCGGGAATGTAATTGCAAGGCAGAGCTATGAACTGTGCACAGTGGCAAAGCTTGCTGCTTCTACTCTCTTGCAACAGAGACAGCTTAGTGACAAATTTCCACCATCCACAGGGAAAGTGAAGGGTCACTGGAAGAGAAGGAATGGGGAAAAGGAACTACCACTTACTGGGGCCCTACTGTTTGCCACTGTGGTGGGAATTTTACAAACACCTCACTCATCTCATCTTTGGAGCAGCCCTGTGAGATGTGCATATCATGCGAGAGCTGGGAGGTGGCAGAAACCTACACCATGCTAGCAAAAGCGAAAAGGAGAGGTATTGGGTTAGTTACCTGGAAAGCGCAGCTTGATTGAAGCCTTACATGATCATATCATGATCCCTGGCAGCTTGGATTTTTAAAAAATGACTGCAATGGAGTCTCACATTCCACAGGCCTTTCCTACAATGTGACTTTGCTATTCTTTCCATCAGGAGATGGGGGTCCTTGAATTTGGGTGGGCTTGTATGACCGTGGTAGGATGGATGCTATGTTACTTTTGAGGCTAGGTTGGAAAGGTGACCCAGATTCTCTCCAGGTCTCTGGGAACATTCACTTTGGAAACTCAGATACTATCCTGTGAGGAAGCCCAAGCCACATGGAAAGCCAAATGTGTTCTGGCCAACAGCCAGTATCAATCACCAGACACATGTGTGAGGAAGTTTTGCAAAGACTCCAGCCTCAAGCATCATCTAGCTGTAGCCTCACGAGCAATGCTGACCAAGACCCACCCCATTTGAGTTCACCCAGAGCCAAGAGAATAATAATAAAGTTATTGGTGTTATGATAAGCTGCTTGTTTCTGGGGTGACCTGTTACACAGAAATAGATAACTGGAACAATCTGCATCTCTCAGCTCTTCCTCCCCTTGTAATTGAACTCATTCTTTCCTAGTAGGGGGTATGGAGAGTGACTATAGTAAGCTCCAGGCTTGTAGCAGTCCCCCTAGTAACTCTTGAGAAAGAGATCTTTCTTCCATGGGCCAAATACAATCTATTTTTTTGGAGTTGAGTCTCACTCAGTTGCCCAGACTGGAGTGCCATGGCATACTCACGGTCACCCCAGCATTGACCTGCCAGGCTCTGACGATCTTTCCACCTCAGCCTTTCAAGTAGCCGGAACTACAGGTGCGTGCAACCATGCCCAGCTAATTTTTGATTTATTGTAGAGACGAGGTCTCGCCAAGTTGCTCAGGCTGGTCTTGAACCCTCGGGCTCAGGCAGTCCACTTGCCTCAGCCTCCCAACGTGCTGGGATTATAGGCTGAGCCACTGAGCCCAGTCTCAAGTACAATCTTAATGAAGAGTTTGTCTATTGAGTCATGTACGCACTTCAGGAAAATCATCGTGGCCAGAGGAATGAGATTCTGTGACTGAGGTGGCCATCTCTCCACTCCAACACATATTCTCCCCATCCCCTGGTAATGACATTCTGTTTTTATTTGGGTTGGCAGTTGTCCAGTCTCTTTTGTAGCTAAGCACGGCTATGTGGTCTGGTCAATGAGACGTAAGTAGAGCTATGTCGTCCTTTATGGAAAGATCCTGTGTTAGTCTCCTACTGTGTAACAGATCACAACAAATTTGTTTTCTGACAGTTCTAGAGGTCAGAAGTCTGACATGGGTCTCACTAGGTTAAAGTCAAGGTGTCAGCAGAGCTGTTCCTTTTGGAGGCTGTAGGGGAGAATCTCTTCCTTACCTTTTCCCGGTTCTAGAGTCTGCCACATGCCCTGGCTATATCTCTTTTTCATCTCCAAAGCTAGTGATGGCCTGTTGAGTTGTTCTTACATCACACTACTCTGACATTGACATTCTGCCTGCCTCTTCCACCCTAAAGGATCCTTGTGATTACACTGGGCTCATCTGGATAATCCACGCTCATCTCCTTATCTTAGAATCGGCAGATTAGCAAATTTGCTTCCAACTGCAATGTTAATTTCCCTTTGCCATGCAACCTACATATTCACAGGTTTTGGGGATTCATACATGAACATCTCTGGGGAGGTCATTATTCTGCTAACCACAGCTCTTTAAAGCAGGAAGGTGCCCTTTTGTTCTTTCTTCTTCCTTCCTGCTACCTTGAGTAGACTCCTAGTGTGTCCACTTCTGGGATGAGTTACTGTGATTGGCAGCCTACGGATTGGTAGATGCACAAAATAAATTGTTATTCGAATGAGAGAAGGGATACCAGACGGACAAAAACATCGTAGTCCACTATAAATGTCTGCTGCAGTAATACTGCATGACCAACAACCCCTAAGACTCAGTAGACTACAGCAACACTTATTCATTGATTTTTTTCTTTTTTGCTCACAGAGCTTCAGTTGATGGTGGCTCTGCCTGGCTTGTCTGGGATCAGTTGGACTTGACTCTAGGTTGTGGTCAGGTTCAGGTATGCTCTACCTGTCTCTCATCCACCTGGCAACAGCTGCTCCTTGGCATTTTCTTCTTGTGGCAGATGGCAGAAGTTCAAGAGCCTGAGCCAAGCCAAGCAAGCACATTCACAGCTCTTTTTTTTTTGAGTTGGAGTCTCACTCTGTCACCCAGACTGGAGTGCAGTGGCCGCTCCCGGCCACCGCAGCCTCGACTTGCTGGGCTCCGGCGATCCTTCCCCTCAGCCTTCCAAGTAGCTGGAACGACAGGCGCATGCTACCATGCCCGGCTCATTTTTTGATTTATTGTAGAGATGAGATCTCACCAAGTTGCCCAGAGGGGGTCTTGAACCTGTGGGCTCAGGCGATCCACTCGCCTTGGCCTCCCAAAGCGCGGGATTACGGGCTGAGCCACCCAGCCCGGCCTTACAGCTCTTGTGTGCATCCTGTCTGGTCCCATTTCATTGGCCAACACAAGTCACATGACCAAACGCAAATCACTGGGTGGGGATGGACACACCACCTCTTCTTAGTGGGGGCCACTTCAGAGTGGCACAGTGAAGGATGTAGACAGATATTCATTTATAGGGAGGCCATGAAGGGTTGAGGACAATCATTCAATTCATCACAGTGAGCCAAGTGCAGCCACTTCTCTCATCAGTGGGAGAGTTTTGTAGGGATCCCTCTTCATGCCCACTTGACTCAGAAGAGTCCTAAAGTGGTTTTCTCCCACCCACCACTCTGCAAATACTGAAAACAGAAGTTTAGAGACTAATATAACAAATAAGCCATATATACAAGGGGGACCCCCAAAACCCTGGAATTTATTTATAAAAAATGGTGTATTTATTCTCACATGTTTAAACTTCAGTCACCTTCAAGGTACTCTCTGTTTGATGCAATACACCTATCAAGGTGCTTCTTCTGCTGCTCAAAACAGTTTAAAAATTTTTTTTTAAATTTTAATGATGTGGGGTACAATTCAGGGCAGGGTATACAAATGTTCATTATGCAGGTCCCCTTGTTGATGAGATGTGCCCCCCTCCGACAGTTTTCCACTGCTGCCAATCCTTTTCTTACAGTATTGTGATAATTTTCAAGGTCCGCTTATGAGTGAGAACATGTGATACTCAGTTCTTTGTTTCTGTGAAAAATCACTCAGTATTATAGATGCTAAGGCCATCCAAGTTGCTGCGAAGTTCAGAATTTTGTCCTCCTTTATGGAACCCAAATCACTCTATGAAAAAAAATACCTCCACATGCATGTTTATTGCAGCATTATTCACAATAGCAAAAACATGGAACCAATCGTGCTGCCCATTGAAAGAGGACTGGATAAAAAAAAAATGTGGTGCATATATGGTGGAATATTATGCAGTCAAAACAGTTTTTGAACGTATCAGTTTTGATGCTGTTTAGTGCATCTGCCGTTTTTTTGTTTCACCTCTTCCACACTGGTGAAACATTTCCCTTTGAGAACTTTTTAAATTTGGGAAAACAAAAAAAAAGTCACTCAGGGAGAGATTGGGTCCATAGGGAGGATGGGGTATGGGAGTCATGTCATTTTTGGTCAAAAAGTACTGAACAGTCAGTGCAATGTGAGCATGTGTGTTGTCATGGTGGAAGAACCAGTCACCTGTTTGCCACCACTTGGGATGCTTCTTCTGCAAATCGTGACACACCCTTCTCAAAACTTCCAGATAAAAACTTTGGTTGACCATTTGGTCCGAAGAAACAAATTCAGAGTGTCCTACCAGGGGCCTGCCCTCCAAAAGATAATTCTGTTTTTTGGAGGGTTCCCCCTTCATATGTAATATATTGTATATGGGGTTTGGTACTATCTGCGGTGTGCGGCATCCACTTGGGACGTCCTTCACAGATAAGGGGAGGACTACTGTATTCTCAAAGGAACATATCAGGTAACAATGTTGCATTTGTATTTGAACAAAGACTTTCACAGGGTCTTAGGTGGAATGTACTGGTCTATTGGTAGCCACACAGGGGTGGGCAGTGTATCTGTTTCCAGGGCTGCTGCAGTACATTATACAAACAGGGTGACTTAAAACCACCAGAGTATATTCTGCCACAGTTCTGGAGGCCAGAGGTCCAAAATCAAGATATTGGCAAGGTTGGCTCCTTTTGGAGGCTCTGAGGAAGACTGTTCCATGCCCACCCTTCCCTCCCCCCACCAGCTTCTGGTGGCTGCCACTGCCAGCAATTCCTGGCGTTCCGTCTTTAGATGCAGCACTTCAATCTCTCTTTTCTCTCTTATAAGGACACCAGTCATTGGATTAGGAACCACACTCAATCCAGAATGATCTCACCTTGAGATCCTTACTTTTTTTTTTTTAGCTTTAAAACATAGTTTATTAAAGAAAGAAGAGAGGAAAGAAAGGGAGACAAGCCAGAGCTGGTAAGGGAGAGAGAAACCGTGGAGATCCTTATCTTAATTATATCTACAATAATTCTATTTCCAGGCCAGGTGCGGTGGGCTCATATCTGTAATCCCAGTACTTTGGGGGGTCGAGGAGTTGAAGACCAGTTGCTTGAGCCGAGTTGAAGACCAGCCTGGGCAACATAGCAAGACTTTGTCTCTCTAAAAAATAAAAAAAATTAAAAAATAAAAGCCGGGCATCTATAGTCCCAGTTACTCACTCGGGAGGCTGAGGCAGAAGGATCACCTGAACCCAGGAGGTTGAGGCTGCAGTGAGTTGTGAGCATGCCACTGCACTTCAGCCTGGGTGACAGTGAGACCTCGCTTCAAAAACGAACAAATAAATTAAAAAGGACTCTAATTTCAAATGAGGCGACATCCACAGGTACAAGGGTTAGGACTTAGACATACTTTTGGGGGGACAATTCAGCCCACTATGGCAAGGTATTATGGGGCCCCACAAATCACACCCTTTAGGCTACTTAGCATTCCTCCTCCTAAGGGCAGAGTCCTGCACTATTTTCGATACTCACCAATTTCTCCGGAAAGGCCCTATGGGGCTATCTTTACAGCTATATAAAAAACAATATCTAGTCTAGATATATGTTCATTTATTACTTAACAAGAGTACTTATTGGAGATCATAAAATGTGACCAATTTCTGGTCTTTCAAGGTCTTCCTTGTTGTATCCAGAAGGATGTCGCCAAGCAGGAGTCTCTACTTGGTGTGGGTGGAGAGGGCCTCTTAGGACACTTCTGATGCACGGGGGTGTGTAGTTTTCAGCTCTTTCCTACACGGATGAGTCTTTGTGATCTTTAAACCCTAGTGTTCAGCACAGGGCTTCCTTTATTGTTTGGTTTGTTCTCAGGTACATCAAGTCCTTTTGAAAGAGAGGTCGAGTGTGATCACAAAATAAGTAAATAAGAGAAGAAACATTCTGACCTTCTCTTTCATGGGAGCTACAAAGGGCACAGGCCTTGTCTTGCCCTGACCAGGACCCCAAAGGCACAACTCTACAAAAGCCCGGCCCCGCTGGTGATGTCTTTTGGCTCACCCTCAACTCTAAATACGCGTAATTTAATTTTAAGCACCTTTAATCATGCGCGTGTTTCAAGTCACCCCTGACTTTCCAGCCGATCTGGTCAAGCCAGCCAGCCCCGGAGCCTTCTCAGTTCCCTCCCCTGACTGTCCATGGACACTTGGCCTGCTCAGCCCCATTTTATGGATGAAGAAACTGAGGTTTACAGAGGCGACATACCTTGTCCCATGCCTATTTAACTTGGTCAGTGACTGAGCCAAAGGCCCTCACTTGCAATCCAGTCATCTTTCTCTGTTCCCTGGAGAGATCTGGTTCCTGATTGATAGATAGCCCTGATTCCTAGACTTCTGGATCTTGGAACTATTTGGTGTGGGGGAGGACATCCTTGGATGACCCATACCCATGTTCATGGTTGACTCCCAAATTGCTGGAGCACTTCCAAGGTGAGAGGCAGCACTGTGTGGCCAGGCCAGGATGCAAACAGGTGGTGGGAGGAAGTGCTGAGGGTGTGTGCATGCTGGGAAGACCTCCAAGCCACCAGCCAGCTGTTGTTTGTGGGCACAGTGCTAAGCACTGACCCATTTTGTCAGCCTTGTGAGGTGCAGATTCTACCCATTTTCCAGATGACAGAGCTGTGGCGTCAGGAAGATAAAGGATCTAGCATCTGAGAGACTGAGGTGGGGTTCACAAGGCAGATTGTCACCAAAGCCAGATTCGAGGTAAGTACCACAGAGGTAGGTGGCCATGGTAGTTCATGCCTATAGTTCCAGCTACTCAGGAAGTTGAGGTCAGAGGATCACTTGAGCCCAGGAATTTGAGGCTGCGGTGAACCATAATTGCACTGCTGCACCCCAGCCGGGGTAGAGCAAGACCTCATCTTTCTTTAAAAAAAAAAAGTACCATAGAGATTTAAAAAAAAAAAGTACCATAGAGATGCTGTGAGCACCTCACAGAGGTGGTGAGGCCTGGCGACCCGCCCTACTGCCAATCTTTTGCTCCCAAGTGACATCCTGGGAGCCACCCCGGGCAGTACACAGGCTACTGTGGGAGCCACAGAAGCAGGCACAGCCCTGAGGCTGGCGATGACTTGTTCTTGGAACCATAGAAGCATTACTTTCTGAGTAACTGGTCCTACTACTTTCTAGTGTGGGGGAGGGCATCTCCTAAGCCTGGATGAGCCCCAGAGTCACTTGAGGTGCTTATAGGACAGCTCATCTGTGCCAACTCCAGCTTTGGAGATGGGACTTGCTTTTCCAAGCTACTCTTCAGGAATGAGCTTCACAGCCAAGTGAGGGACTTCACATCAGCATTTAACACTAGCCTGGTGGGATGGATGCCATTTGTCACCTGACAGGCAGTGGTGATACAGAGCTGAGTGACAGCCAGTGGGCACAGAGGGACTATGACAAGGACAAGCGGGGCCTTCCTTGCCAGCGAGCACTGGATTTAGATCCACTTGTACCACCTCTGAGCCTGAATTTCCTCAAATAATGCACACAGTAATTCCCATTATACAGTCGTGAGGTATAATCACCGCCTCAAAGGACTGTGGGATTATAAATGCAAGAGTCAAAGGGAACCTTGGGCAACAAGGGTCTCGACCGTTGTCTTTCTTCCTTTTCAACAACCTACAACCTCAAGGGTCAAGCTCCAGTCTTTCCTCTCTGCAACACCCCTGGGTTCTGCTTCCTTTCTCCCTGCTGAGGACTCCTGTTGCCCACCTAGCTGCCTGTGGCTTCCCTTAGGATTTCAGCCCTTGCGCATCCATTCTGGAGCCAGGGACTGGCTAGATCTCAGAAAAACCTCGTATGTTCTTTAACCCTGCCTCCCTCAGAGGCTGGGGCCAGCAATGTCCCCAACGGAGGACACTGTCCTTGACAGAAACACCTGTGGACTATGGTCTCAGTCAGCCCGCCTGATCTTCCCAGTGGCTAGAATTAGGGGAGAAGGAGAGAACGGCCACGTCCATAATCTTTTTCCTCCCCACAAAAGGGTGAGCACACTCTGGGCTGGAAACAGGAGAGAGGCCCACCTCATACTCCAGCAGGGTACAGAGGAAGGTCGGCTGAAGTACTTGCAGAGGCAATCGTTAGAAAAAGGAGGCGAGGGCGAGAGTAAACAGTAAATTATTTCGAGGACCCAAATTACAAGACTTAAAGTACATTTTTAATTGATCTCAGACAAAAACTACTCGGGGTCGCTAGTAATCACTTTAGCCCATCATCTGCTGGACCCGTATCCTAAACAGCCTTGAGGAACTGGGTTAACCGGTTATTTTCACTATTTCGTACCATCCATAGTATTAGAAAAAACAAGGCATTATTGTATCAGTGAGGTTAAAAGCATAGCTGGCAACAACATCCAGTCTCTTATATTCCATATTTTTTCTTCAGCTCTTCTACTTTGTTGACGTACGCTTTCATGGCATCTTCCTTGGTAGTCCCTGTGAGAAATCGACAGGATTGTCAGGGAGGCGGCATGGTAGAAAAGCAGCAGCCTTTAGAGCCCCTGAGTGAATGACCAATAAACTACTGTGCTCAGAGGGTGTGGTGGGGCTAGCTACATGTATCCCCCATGACAGCTGGGAAATGGTCGGCATGAGCTTCTGGAGATAGACTTGTCCTCCAGGCAAGCAGGAAAATGGTCCTTACTGACTCTCCAGGTTGACTTTGGCCTTTTAAGTATTTCTGTGTTGGGCTCTTATCTCTAAGAGCTGTTGAGCTTCTCCCTAGAGGTAGGCTATGAGAAAAGCTGAGAACTGTGAGCAAAAGCAACTGGTTCTTGGAGGGGAATGAGACAAATCTTTGGTTTTTTTTTTTTTTGTTGCAGTACAAAGGACACTGAGTATATCCCTCAGAGACAGTGACACCCCGTTTCCTGGATTCTAAGGTGAGAGGGAGACCCTCTGGGACTTGGAGCTCATTTTGAAGCACTGGAGAGTACATGGGGCCTGAGAATGGGTGGAAATGTCTGACGAAAATGGATAGTCAGACTGGCATTCCCTTTCTAGTTACTTGCAAATCCTAGGAGTGTATTTATTGTATTGTGGTCCTTTCTGAATTCAAGAGTTTCTCATTTGCAGGCAGACAGAGGGCTTATTCAGAAACTAACCAGTGAGAACACTAAAGCTGCCAGGAGCTTTGGTGCCAACTTTTGGACCTTACTGCCACAGGTGGCACGTGATTAAGTAGGCGCTTGGATACTTCTTGGCTGCTGGTGCTTAGCATACAATAGCTCCATTCACAAAGCCTACGATGTGCCAGCAGCTTGCCCTGCATTAGCTCATTCCCTTCTTTTATGTGCTCTTCTGGCTGGGAGGGAACTGGGGGGAGGATCGCTTGGGCTGGGGAGGTGGAGGGGGGAAGAGAGGCGGGGGGAGTCACTGCCTGGTCTTGTGGGAGAAAGGGGCGCTATAAGCAGGAAACCACCCCTTATTCTGAAGACACCCAAAGCTCACGCCAATGATATCACCTCCCAATCCCTGCTCTTCAGATGGTCCCAGTCCCTTCTCTTCAGATGATACCCGCTCAGAGATGGCGCTTTTAGAAAAGGCATTAAATAGTGTCACGAGAAAAAGTAGGTGGCCCGGTTTTTTTCCCATTCCGATGCAGGTCAGGCTGGTTTCCAGCAAGTGCCCCGTCCACTTTGGTTTTTTTCTCCACCCCTGACACTCCATAATGAAGAGTCTTTCATTACTGGGCTTCACAAATGAGGGAAACTGATGAGAACAATTACCTTTCAGCTCATTCCAGGCATCCCACTTGGCCTTGCCTTTGAGGTCCAACATCCCGGGTCGATCTTAAACAAGCAAGGAGAGACATTAGATATGCTTCAAATTCTAATGGAGAACTTGATCAACTTTTTTTGCTATGAAAGCCATTCTTTATTACACCTATTCCTTCTAGGCTCTGTCATGGAGTTAAATGGGTCTAGAACAGTGGGTTCTACCTTAAGAAACCCAGATGTACAGAAATACAAACTTAAAATCTAGAGGAAACAGGAGGAAAACTTCTCACTACAAGACTTTTGTCTTACAAGTTAAATAACTCCATACTTTCTCCTTTAAAAACTGTATTATTTTTTATTTTTTTTAGAGATGAGGTCTTGCCAAGGTGCCCAGGCTGGTCTCGAACCTGTGGGTTCAGGCAACCCTCTCATCTCAGCCTCCCAAAGTGCTGGGATTATAGGCGTGAGCCATTGTGCCTGGCCTCAAAAACTATACTTTGATTTTTAAAAAATTAAAAAAAAAAATCCATTCACATGGTTCAACATTCAAAAGCTATAGAGGAAAATACTATAAATTCCTCTCCCTAATCACTACTGCTATCAGCCTTCTGGGTGTCCTTTTCTATGAAGTGTCTGTTCATATCCTTGATCAATCTTTCTACCAAGTTGTTAGTCTGTTCTTTTTGACTTCTGGGAGTTTTTACTGAGGGCAAGTTTTCTGTAAGTTACACCATGACTTTATGCTTGCAGACCTTTTATCATTTGCAGTTGGGAAACACCCTCACTAGCATCCTGCTGCCGTTTTTTCACTGCCACACTGAGCACAGAGCCAAGGGGAGCAAGCAGAGTCCATGGCCCGGAGCACTGTGTCTGGGCAAACATCAAGTGTCCCTGAGTGCTTTCTGGGAAGTGTTCCCAGGGACACCTGAAACAAACTGCACCTGCAGAATCATCATCAGAATCCCAGAGCAGCACTTCTCAACAGCCCTTTCTGTGACAATGGAAATGTACATTTGCAATATCCAATTCAGGAGCCACTGGCCACATGTGCCTCCTGAATACCTGAAACTGTGGCTTGTGTGACTGAAGACAAAACTTGATTTAATATGAACTACCTCGGTTAAAGTTTAAATAGCCACAAGAGGCTACTGCATTGAACAACACAGCCCTAAAGAGTTGTTACGATATCTGACTGATCAGGAAGAGATAGGTTCCCAAGCCAGTCTACTTTCGCTTATGAAAACAGGTAGCTCCAGCATGGACAGAGGCCGGTCTCTGTGAAAATACCGTTTGGAAGAAAAGTATCTCAACACCTTTGGTTGCCTCCACTTCACCTTTACTTCCCCTTCCTGGGAAGACAGTCTATAAACTCACTGTGAGACTCATCTTCAGCACAAGACCTTCCTCAGCTAAGCCCTCCATGTGAACCTCAGGGCTTGATTTTGGTATTGCCTGTGATCCTTCGCTGTGGGCACCATTGCCTTCGTCCAGCTGGCCGGTGGCCAGCCCACCTGCTCCACCTCAGTTGCTGTGGAACTACGGGCCTTGTTCACCCTTCCTCCTGAAAGGCAAGGGAAACTGCCTTTTATGCTGCCATGACCATCAACTCTGAATCCTGCACAGAATGCACTGTGCTGCTGCCTCAGGATATGCCTGTGTTTCAGGGACTTGGAGCAGAATGAGAACTGCCCAAGGCAGGAAAGACATTATTAGAGAACATGATAGTCCAAAGCACTGCCTCAAAAGATTTTTTGGATAAGGAACAAATGGTCATCAGGAAGGCACAGATTTATGTCAGCAAAAATACAAGAAGCCAGGTGCTTCTCTGCTCCTGATAGGCTTGGCAGGGCAGCCAAGTGCTCCAGCTTTGATCCTGTCCTCTGGGGCAGAGGCGGTATGCCTCAACACAGTTACTACTGAGCTGAGAGGCTAGACCAAGTCTCTGACCTTTGCTTCTTTCCCAGGAAAGGGGAGTTGCTGGTGATAATCAGTAAGGCCCTTCCAAAGCCAATATTTGAATTCTGCTACCTGAATCACTGAGCAACCTGGAACACGGTCTTTTAAACCCCAGGAACTGTCACCATGCCCAGCCTGCAGAACAGAGCCTCAGGTAGTTTGAGTCAAGTTCCCACAGACTTCCCGTAAAGGCTGCTGAACCTGCTTTAATGAGCAGGGGACCTCCGAACCTCAGCTCGCATACCTGTATTTACATCGCCCACAGTTGCTTGTTTGTAGTGCCCATAGATAAACAGCATCTCGTGGTCTGCTGGCTTGGTCTTGAGGTGCTTAACTTCCTCTGCAGCCTTCTCAAACTCAGCCTAAATGGCAGGGACAGGAGGGGAATGAGGCCTCCTCCAGGTGGAAGAGGGCAGGTCCTGCTGTGTGGCCTCAGCAGAGTCCAGCGACTGGGACAGAGAGGTCAGAAAGGTGGCTTTCCTTCTGCAATTCAGGCCAAGAAAAGCAGCCCCCTCAAGCGTGTCTCCCCCTACCCTGTTCCAAAAGGGCACCTAAAAAGATTCAGTAACACCAGGGCAAGCACATCACTTCACCAGCGTCACACATGTATCAGGTGCTCTCACTCCAGCTGGCATCCGGTGCGGGAAACACAGCGGTGAAGGAGGAAGGCTAAGCCTTTGCCCGCAGTGTTTGCTCACTGGCAGGAAAAGAAACGCGACCAACTGCCTGGCCACCACTGGGCCAGACCGGGAAATGGCTAGGGTTCCAATGAAGCCCTGACTGGTGGACAAGGGTGATACAGCACGCTTGGAACAGCGGAGAAGGGAGCAGGGCATGAGTGTAGTGGAGTCACTGGCTGGAGCTCACTGGCCCCCTCCCTCTGGGGGCCTGGCCTTCAGCAGCGGCCTCTGTCCCAGTGCTTGGATTGGGGACAGGCAGGCGGGAGGGGCCAGAGGTCGTCCACACAGCTCGGTCCTGGACAAGGGTCTACACTGGAGGGAAGGAAAAGGTCTCCTCTGGGTCACCTCTCCCCGGGCTGCCACTCTCCTCTCACCCCGCCTCACATGCCGGACACCTGGTGCCAACTCCCCTGACCTCCAAGTTCCCAGCCACACCCTCCTTGTTTCCCCACTCCACCGCGACGCCCCTGGTCGCGTCCTGACCTTCCGGACAGGGACCCAGGCTCCTTGCGCCTTCAATCCGTGCCACCCTCCCCCCTTCTCGCTCTCCAGCACCCTCGCCTTCCACCCCTCTCCTGCTTCACCGCGAAGTCCACCCCATGGGCAACTTTCCAGCAGCTGCGGGTGGGCGGCACTTTTAGAAATCCCCAACCGGAAAGTTCCGCTTGCCAGTCTCTGCCCAACGAATCGGGGCTGGGCATGGGTCCAGGAGGCACGGCGGGGCATTCAAGGCGAGAGCCAGAGAAGCTGAGCCCCACCGCGCCCCCGCTGCACCTTGGCAGCCCGGCGGTGCACGCGGCGTACCTGAGACATCCTGGCCGCGTCGCAAGGATTCCAGAGGGCCCGCGGTGGTGGCGAGGAGCAGGACGCGACAGCTTAAGACTCGACTGGCAAGCGCCTTTACGGGCGCAGCCCCAGGCGCTCGGGCGAGCCAGCACCAGCCAATCAGAAGCCAGCTCTACCTTGGGGGCGGGCCCAGACGCGGCAGCCTCGCCAGCCCCTCCCGGACCCACGTGGGCCTGTTCGCGCATGCGCCGGGAGGAGCCGAAGGGGGCGCCGGGAGCCGGTGGGACCGCGGAAGTAGGGCGCTCTGGGCCGTGAGGGCGTGCTGGTCCGGAGCTCGGGTCAGTCGCGAGCCCACGTGGGGCTGCACGCGGGATGGGGGCGTGGGAGGAGGGCAGGACACCGAAAAGCAGAGGTCTTTAAGCTTGTTTTCCTAAGTCTCGTTCCTGGACTAAAGAGGCCGGAAGTTGCATCTCTGGACAAGGAACCTCAGACCTGGGAAGGGCAAGTGGGACCCGCCCTTTGCGGGAGTCTAGAGGAGACCCTGCGGGCATGGACCCCGGCGAGCTGCGCTGCGTGATGGTGGAAAGCTCGACTGGCTTCCCAAAGGGGAAGCCGAGGCCTCTTCCTCCGAATTTTTGGCACGTTCTTTGGCCTGCCTGGGACCTGAGTTTTCAGTCCTATACTGCACGTTTGTGTTTGTGGTGCAGCGCTCCATCTGGGACGTTAAAGGCAGGGACGGGACAGTGTGTTATTGCCTTGACTTAGCAGACTTGCACGAAAACAGGTGCTCCGTAAACTTTTGTTGAATGAATGACTGTTGATGGAACTCTTACCAGGTAACTTGCTCTGTCGTAGACCTTGGGGGTACAACAGTGAGCAAAACAGATGTATTCCTGCGATCATGGAACTTATATGCAGGGCTAATAGTTAATACAGTAGTTAATAGAGAGTTCTTTAGGGGCTTAGAGAGGTGGAAGTTTAAATGAGGGGGGCCAGGTGTTGAGGGAAGGTGACATTTGAGAAAGTCCAGAGGAGGGAGGATTCCAGACATGGAACACGTGTAAGGGTTTGAGGGAAAGAGTAGAAAGAGATGAAACTGGAGAGTTCATGAGGTGGCAGACTGACTAGGTGATGCAGAGCTTGGCCCTCATAGGGACTGACTTTCACTCAGTGAGATGGGAAGTCAGGAGAGGGCATTGAACGGGATGATGAGACTGAGGCGGGAAGGTCTTTCCACGGTAGCTACAGAAGCTGATATCCATGGGAACAGAAAGGAGCAGCACCGTTGGATGGAAGAGTTTGAAGACTGATGCCTAGAGGGCTAAATAAATAATTTTCTGGCAGCGGCCCCAGAGGGGCTAGGTGAAGGAAGGGAAGTGGTGGAATGTCTCTGGATATTAAATAAGGGGACTGGACTGCAGTTCCCACCTCCTGCTCCCTCCCATTTACAGCTGCAGGTGTTTAGAAAGAAAGGCAAGGTAGATACTTTCAGGCTTAACTGTCTAACTTAAGGTCGGTCAGGATTTGTGAAATGTTTGGGAAGAAGTGGAGAAGCAATGAGGATCAGATCTAGAGTCTTTAAGAATAATTTTGTTTGAGAAAGAAAAATTAAACAGGTTGACAAAAATCTTGGAGTTAAATTGGGGGAAATTACACTGAAGTGTAAAAAATGTAGGTTTCTGGCCGGGCTCGGTGGCTCAGCCTGTAATCCCAGCACTTTGGGAGGCCGAGGCGAGTGGATTGCCTGAGCCCACGGGTTTGAGACCAGCCTGGGCAATTTGGCTAGACCTCGTCTCTAAAATAAATAAAAAATTAGCCGGGTGTGGTAGCACGTGCCTGTAGTTCTGGCTACTTGGAAGGATCGCCAGAGCCCAGCAGGTCAATGCCGCGGTGACCATGAACGTGCCACTGCATACCAGCCTGGGCGACAGAGTGAGACTCCAACTCAAAAAAAGAAAGTAAATGTGGGTTTTTTCTAGAGTCACAGTTCGAAGCTGTTTTTCCTTTCGAGGCCTGGATTCCTTCATTTTTGCTCCAGTTGGTGCTTACAGCTTCCTTGGTGGAGACTCAGGTTATCGCCTTTGTGGGTCAGATTTGCAGTCAAGTGGGTCCTCCTGGTCATCAGGCTTTAACTTTAGGATATTGTTAATTAATGTAGTGATCATTTCTCAAAGATCACTTGTGATTGAGTTTTGACTGGAGTTAACAATGTTGAAAGCAAGGCCAGCGTTTGCCATTAATTTGTCAGTCTTCAGTTTAAATGGGGTTGATTTGTTGATTACTTGTTTGGAATACACTTTCCTAAACAAATTTTCCATGTAGTGGTTTTGTGCTTAAGTGAGAACACAAAAGTTTTTTTAAAACAACTGAAGTCCAGAATTAGTAAGGATTATGGATCTCAGCGAGTAGGGAGCTATGTGATCTTGACAATGAGGAGCTTTGAAAGAGTGCTTTTCCTTGTTACAGGCCAGATTTTGAAATAGCAGAAGGTGTGTTCTTTGTCATACTTTCTACTTCCTTCCCTCACTGCTTGGTGACAGATTTTGGCATCTTCATCTATGGCAGTGCCTCCTCCATATAGCACTTACATGCTAAAGAATTGGGATGGCATTCAGCTTTTAGCATAAAAGTATGGTAGCAAGCTGGCTTCTGAGATTTCATTTTAAAAAATAAATTTTATGATGTATTTGTGGCCAATGCATTGTATGTTTTGTTCTCTATTTCTACAGTACTAGAAAGACAGTTACTCTTCGTAATTCGGAGAAAATTCAAGATCCTCAGTTCTACTTATGTCCTTGTTAACAACTGCCACATGTAATTTTTAAAAACAGTTACTTTATCTACTTTTTGTTTTCTTTTGAGAAAGCAGGATTTATTGAGAGGACAGAGAAACTCCCACAGCAGGAGGGGACCTGAAAGTGTTGTGCTATTTTATCTACTCTTGTACTGTCTTGAGCCTCCTTCCCTACGTAAGCCAGAAAGGATAGAGTTCACGGTGTATTGGTCACTGCTTTATCTCCAAGTGCCTGGCACGTCTTAGGCACTCAACAAATGGTTGTTGAATGAATACAGTGCTTTTCCCTCTGTGAATATTTTTTTCCTGATCATCTGTGAATTTGGAAATCAACTAAATTTGTTAGAACTGATTGTGAGATTATGAGTTTAAGTAGCTGATCTCTGGTGCAAGGACCCCGTATTCACTTTGTACCACTTGGAGCTTTGGAAGCAGAGCACCTGGAGGATTAAGGGAAGATGGGAAATCTGGCCAGCCAACTTGACTGCCTTTGTGCTTCCAGCTTAAAACCAGAAGGGCAAGACATATTAACAGGTGAAAGCAGTTGTTGCCCAGTCAGTGTGAGTTGTATTTTAACAGGTATTAAGTTTCTGGTATAAATGAAACCTCTAATTTCTAAAAGTAACCTAATCATTAAAAAATGAACTACAGTTACAGGAGAGCTTACAAGTTACTCTGGTAACTAGAGTTCCTGTAAGGGAAGGGTGAAAGCATTCACAAATGATGACTTACACTCGATTCTGTATGGTTTCCAGTTCCGTGGAATGTGACTCCCATGGTAGGGCTCCAGCAGAGCTGGGAGAAAACTAGTTTTAAAGGGAAGGAGGAGACCTCATCTCTATAATAAATTAGAAAAAAAAAAAAATAGCCGGGCATGGTAGCGCACACCTGTAGTTCCAGCTACTCGGAAGGCTGAGGTGGAAGGATTGCGGAGCCCAGCAGGTGGAGGCGGCGGCGGCCGGGAGTGGCCACTGCACTCCAGTCTGGGCAACAGGGTGAGATTCCAACTCAAAAAAAAAAAAAAAGGAAGGAGGCACTTTGGAAGTGCTTTGGGATAGAAGTGGGAGAGGTGGGTGGAGTCAGGAGGTGTGTTTAGGGCTGAGAGACTTGAGAACTGAGTGGGGAAAGGTAAGAATGTAGCTTTCCTCAAAACTAATGAGGGTTGCCTGGCAGCTGGAGGTCTTAGTGAGCCTTTCTCCTTTGCCGTCCTCATCGTCTTCTTCCTTATTCGGAGGAATTGCAGCAAGGCAGAGGGAGAGAAGAGTGAACGTGTGTCTATGCGGCGTGCATGTGTGTACCACTTTCTTCTTTCTCCCTCCTGTTTCTACCCAGCCAACATGGGAGGGAGGTGATTAGGTTGAGATGAGACACACAGATGACTTGGGAGTGGGAGAGTCTGGGAGAAAAGTGTCTGGGCTGGCTGGGAATAAGGAAGGGAGGAAGAAAAGACTTCCTGTAGAATTGCTTATCTTTAGGTTGGTCATATACTGGTCAGGTCTGTCTTACTGTGTTTGGAAGCACTGTTTATGATTATGAGCAGGAATAATAAAGCATCTGTGAACATCTCTTGAGTCAATTCTGTAGTTCTTGTTAAACTTGATTAGAAGTACATGTTCTCTTCTAAATCAACACTGTCTTCTCCATCTTTGCGTTTTTTCCTAGCTCCTAGTTATACATGGCATGCACATGAAATGCTTTGTAACTTGCTTGTTAGAGATTAATTTTCTTAGTAATCTCTTCTATTGCCTGACAACAAGAAAATTAGAAATATTAAAATCTGGCTGGGTGTTGTGGCTCACATTTGTAATCCCAGCACTTTGGGAGGCTGAGGTGGGAAGATCACTTGAGTTCAGGAGTTCAAGTCCAGCCTGGGCAATAGAGTGAGACCCCTTCGCTACAAAAAAAAAAAAAAATTGTCTCGGCATGGTGGTGCATGCCTGTGGTCCCAGCTACTCAGGAGACTGAGACTGGAGATCACTTGAGCCCAAAAGTTGAAGGCTACAGTGAACTGTGATTGTGCACACCAGTCTAGGCAAGAGTGAGACCTGACTAAAAGTAATAAATGTTAAAATCTGGTGACAAATGCCATTTAAAAAAATTTTGCTTTTGTCTTGAGATAATGCCATTAAAGAAATCCCCAATTTTTAGTTTGAGATCTTTGTAAATGCACATGCAACTCTAAGAAATACAGCATGCCTCCCCTTTTCCTTGGGAGTCACCTTCTAGGACTCCTAGTGGACATCTGAAACTGGGAATAGTATTGAACCCTATAATACTGTTTATTTCCTATGCAGTTGTCTCTTGATATCCATGAGAGATTGGTTCCAAGACCCCTTGTCTATATCAAAATACATAGATCCTCAAGTCTTATATAAAATGGCATAATATTTTCATATAACCTGTGCACACCTTTTCATATACTTTCAATCATCTCTAGATTACTTGTAATACCTAATAACTGAAAATCCTGTGTGACTAGTATTTTTGGATTTGTATTTTTATTTTATTTATTTATTTATTTATTTGTTGAGTTGGAGTCTCTGTTGCCCAGACTGGAGTGCAGTGGCTGCTCCTGGCCCCTGCAGCCCTGACCTGCTGGTTCCAGTGATCCCTCTGCCTTAGCCTTCCAAGTAGCTGGAACTACAGGTGCGCGCTACTACACCCAGCTAATTTTTGATTTATTGTAGAGACGAGGTCTCGCCAAGTTGCCCAGGCAGGTCTCGAACCCGCGGGCTCAGACAATCCATTCACCTCGGCCTCCCAAAGTGCTGGGATTACAGGCTGAGCCACCGAGCCTGACCTGGATTTGTATTTTTAATTATTTATTATGATTATTACTATTATTATTTGGCCGGGGAGGCTCATTATAGAAAGAATGTGGCCCCTTTTTCAAATGTTTTTGATCTGATTTTGGTTGAATCTGCAGATGTTGAAACCTGCGGATAGAGGGCCCACTGTAATAGAGATTCCTTGTACCCATTACCTAGCTTCTCCCAATGGTGACATCTTGCTGTATATGATATATGTAAGATGTACATGATATATAATATGTAATACAAATATAGTACATAATGTAATCAGTACACTGATACATTTAAGTAAGGTAATAGAATATTTCCATTATCAAGGATTCTTCCTTTCGCCCCGTTATAGCCACAACTGCTCCCCTCCTACCCCCACCCCCTCCTTAGCCCCTGGCAACCAGGAATTTCTCCTCTAGTTCTATAACTTTATCATTTTTGAGGATGTTATATAAATGAAATCAGGCAGTATGTAGCCTTTTGGGATTGATTTTTTCACTTACAATAATTCTCTGGTGGTTCATCTAGGTACTGGTGAGATTTGGTCCTTTTTATTGCTGAGTAGTATTCCATCGTATGAACAAACCAACTTGTTTAACCATTCCCCATTGAAGGACGTCTAGATTGTTTCCACTCTGTCTACAATGGATAAGTCACTTGTGAGAATTAATGTTCATACAAAAACCTGTTTATAAGTGACTTATTCATAGTAGACAGGATTGCAATTCTGGGTCACTTGGTAATCCCATGTTTAGTTGTGTAAGAAACTGCCATAATTTTCCAGAGTGACCTATACCGTCTTACATTCCCACTTGCAATGAATGCGAGATTCGGTTTTTTCTCTACGTCCTTTCAAGCATTTAGTCTTATCACAGTTTTTAATTTTAGCTGTTCTGATAGCTGCATACTGATACTTCATTGTGATTTTGATGTCCATTTCCTGGCAGAGGAAGGAGGCACTGCTAGCTTGTTACTACCAGGTAGGGATAGAAGTTCAGGTTTTTGTTGACACCTGAGTTAGGAGTGGGAGTTGTGGCTCCCATTACCTCCATGGCTACCTCTCTGGGAGGAGTAGGGGTGCCTTGTTACTGCTTTCCATGTGTCTTCCAGGGACATTGGGTGGAGTGGAAGGGTGGCCTCATTAGAATAGGTGGTGGTGAAAGTTCTGACTCGCCATTAGGCCTCCTCTGATAACACCTATTGTGAAGGGGAGGGGCCTGTGAGTGGGGGTGGAAGTTCACACTCCAGGTAGTCTCCCTGACACTGGGATGGGTGGGAGTCAGGCTCCTTATGGCCTAGTTCCCTACTTGGCCTTTTCTGACCACCTTGGCAGGGGCATCGGAGTGCCTCATTAAAGCCTAAGGAGGGTGGTAATCTAAGCTCCCTCGCTTGGCCTTGGCTGGCGTGGGTGTGGGTGGGACTGTGGTTTTTCCTGTGATTTCTGGCTGGTGTAGAGCGGATCTGCCTGGGGAAGGGGGGCGTGGCACACCTCATCAACAAGGGTACCTGCATAATGAACATTTGTATACCTAACCCTGAATTGTACCCCACATCTTTTTTTTTTGAGTTGGAGTCTTACTCTGTCGCCCAGACTGGAGTGCAGTGGCCGCTCCCGGCCACCGCAGCCTCGACCTGCTGGGCTCCGGGGATCCTTCCGCCTCAGCCTTCCGAGTAGCCGGAATTACAGGCACGCGCTACCACGCCCGGCTGATTTTTTGATTTAGTGTAGAGATGAGGTCTCGCCTGCCCAGGCAGGTCTCGAACCCGCGGGCTCAGGCAATCCACTCACCTCAGCCTCCCAAAGGCGCAGGATTACAGGCTGAGCCACCGAGCCCGGCTATATACTCCACATCTTTAAAAAAAAGAAAAGTTTTCTGTCTTGCTAGGTTCTCCCTGTCCTGGTCCTTTGGTTGGAGAGAGCAGGCTTGTGTTGAGGCTTTTTTTCCTGTACCTGTTGGTATTTCCAGGTTGCTGATTCTTAGATTCCTTTCTATATCATATCTTGATAATTTCCCCTTGAGTCTGCCACTCTGGGCAGTCTGTCTGACGGGGACTGGCACAGACAGTTTAGTTAGTCTCATGGAGCAATTAAATCCTACTATGAACAGGGCCCTACATGGCAGGATGAGGCCAGTCTGCAGTGTTGACCTAAGCTGTGCCCCAGGGGCCTGATTTGAGCCTGCAGAACAAATCTCAGAAACCTTCAGGGTATATCTTAAAAAGCAGTTTGCTTTCTCCTGAAGTTTCTCTGTTGGCCTTCCCACTTGGCCTGAGGCATCAATCCTGGCATGGCAGCGTGTATCAGTGATTGTGCAGATTAGTGACTGCATAGACTTCACCTTGGCCCTCAAGGAGGAGGTCTGGGGAAGTTCTGTCATCTGTAACAACCCTGCCGGTGAGTCGGCTGCTGACTTGAATGCCCTGCAGGGCAAAGTGGCCTTACTGACCACTTGAGCTGAAGTTGGAGACAGATTTTTATACCATCTTTTAAATTAGATGGTTCTCATTGTAGGGCAATTGCCCGTATATGTACATGAAATAATGAGTCAGTTAATTCTGTAGGAAGCGCCCCTGCATTAACCACCAGCAGTCTCTGGAGAGAGTCCCATGGTCACCTGAGGGCTTGCTGGTGGTGGTATCTGAAACACCTACAGGTGTTGTCTGACCACTCTTGAGATGTAAATAACAGTGTTTCTGGGTGGGGGGGCAAGTTAATATTGACTTCCACAAAAAAGAACAGGTCTAGGGGTGCATGTGGTACTCTGGAAAGATGTCCTTCACAATTTACAACTGGGCTTTGCATCATTTGGAGGACACAGACTGTCAGGGCCTTTTGGGGCCTGCTGGTAGGCCTTAGGGTTTTCACTTGCATTCATATTGTTTAGCCCTGGCTTTTGGAGGGACTCCCAGAGGGCAGTCAGCCTAGTATGTCTTGTTTGTCTCTAGTACTAGCAGAGTGTCATTTGTCTGCCCCAACAAATGACTCGGTGATGGCTGTGAAGATGAGCGGGACAGACCCATGGAGATATTGACATGTTTTTGCGTGGGAGGTACAGAAACTGGCACAGATGCTTCCGATAGACTTCTTTTTCTGATAGATGTATTAGTAATGGTGACCAAATTGTGCACAGAGCCATTTGATAAGTTGGTGGCAGATTCAAGCATCAGTTAACTTTAAGGTAGGTGTTATAGTGGAATCTTATTCGGTCTTTTAAAAAGAAGCATATCCTGCCACTTGTGACAACATGGATTAATCTGGAAGACATTATACCAAGTGAAATAAACCAGACACAGAAAGACAAATACTGCAAGGTCTCACTCATAGGTGGAATCTACAATAATCAAACTCACAGAAGCAGAGACAAGCAGGTGGTTGCCACGTGGGGTGGGGGAGGGGTTGGGGAGATGTTAGTCAGAGGGTACAAACTTGTAGTTGTAGGATGAATAAGTTCTGGAGACCTAGGGTACTGCATGGTGACTATAATGAATAACAATATGTTGTGTATTTGAAATTTGCTAAGAGTAGATTGTAAGTATTCTTATCACATCAAAGATAACTGAGGTGATGGATAGGTTAATCAACTTGATTGTGGTAATATGCACAATGTATACGTATATCAAAACATTACATTGTATACCCTGAGTATATATCATTTTTTATTTTTTGTTTTTATTGTTTATTTATTTATATTTTATTTTTTTTGAGTCAGGATCTCACTCTGTCTCCCATACTGGAGTGCAGTGGCACGATCACAGCTCACCACAGCCTCGATCTCCTGGGCTCAGGCAATCTTTCCATCTCCGCCTCTCATGTAGCTGAGACTACAGGCATGCGCCACCATGCCTGGCTAACTTTGTGATTTTTTTGTAGAGACAGGGTCTCACTATGTTGCCTAGGCTGGTGTTGAACTAATGGGCTCAAGCAATTTTCCCACCTTGGTCTCCCAAAGTGCTGGGATTATAGGTATGGGCCTCTGTGCCTGGCCTATTTTTATTGTTTTGAGACAGAATCTTGCTCTGTTGCCCTGGCTGGAGTTTAGTGGTACGATTATAGCTTACTACAGCTTTGAACTCCTGGGCTCAAGCAAACCTCCTGACTAAGCCTCCTAAGTAGCTGGGACTACAAGCGTGTGCTACCATGCCCGGCTAATTTTTAAAATTTTTTGTAGAGACAGGGTCTCACTTTGTTGCCTAGGCTGGTCTCACACTCCTGATCTCAAGTGATCCTCCTGCCTTGGCCTCCCAGAGTGCTGGGATTACAGGCACGAACCACTGTGCCTGGCCTGGATATGTGCAATTTTTATTTGTCAGTTATACCTCAGTAAAGCTGAAGAAAATTTAAGGTGCTCACACAGGTTGGGAGCACCTCTCAAGGGTGTTTTGCTTTTTGAAGATGGTCCAGGGCAGTTCTGAAAGACAGAAGAACTTCAGTGAACCCTTCTCCTCACCCCTACCTCCTGGGGCATATGTTGATTTCTCCCTAGATGCTGAAGTTATTTCTTTCCCTCAAGCTCCACAGATCTGTGTGTTCTTCTCCAGTAGCTATAACTTCACCTTTTTTTCCAAACAACTCCTATTCCCTGAGGGGATTTTTATAAAACTCACAGAGACCCATTATGCCTCCCACTTTGGCCCACAGTGTATGCAAGCAAGTGGTAGCTACCCTTGTGATCTAGGACCATGTGAATCCAACCAGGGCATCCAGGTGGCTGGACCAGAATTAAGTTCAAATCCTCAGTCTCCTTTTGGCCAGCTGCCACATGGAGGGTGTACCAACCAGGTGAGCCTGGGGTTCTATAGGGGAAAGAAGGGAGCAGTATGAACAGGAATGGTCAGGGTGGGATCCCAGAATTTCAGGTTGGTTTATATAAGCCCTTCCCCCATCCTTTCTTCCCTGGTCGTTACCCTGGTAACTGCTGAGAGGATGATCCCTTTCCAGGAACAACCACAATCAGTGAACAAAGTGCCTCACTATGTTATGTGGACCAGGAGGAGATGAGGAAGATAGAGGGAGGAATCTTTCCAAGTTGATTTTTTTTAGAAGGCTCTTCCAATGCTCAGCAATACCAGATGCCTATGGGTGGTAGAGAGGCCTGGAAGGGCGACTGAATGCCTCGACTTTTAGCCCATTGTTGAGTAGTGTTTATATAAAAGTGTGCCATTGTCAGACTGTGACTAGTTCAGGAAACCAAACATGACACAGATTCATTTCAAGGGTCACAATGGTGTAGCCAGAGTCTGCAATTGCACTAGAACGTCGACATTGTAATCCGAAAAATGTTAACAGGAGTGTGAAGTCCTGAAAGGAGGTCAGTCTGCCGAGAGTGGGAGGAGGCTACTAATCCCTGGGAGGCAGCCTCCCTCGCAGCAGGGCTAATGGGTCAGCTTCTGGCAGGAGTCACGGATTCCCACAGTGGTAGCCTTTGTGTCAGAAGCACAGTTCTGTACCTTGTGCCTGTGGAAGGTGCTGCAGGTGTTGTTTTGTCCCAGATGATGATGGATTCTGACAGGCCAGGCTGGCCGTCAGGAAGGGCCGACGTGGAGTAGGCTGGATGCCACAGGCACGAGCTGAGGCTTGTCCCAGGTAGCACTCAGGAGGGGCTACCCAGGGAAAGGGTTCAGGGAAGGCTTGTGCCCTCCTAAGGGGCTTCTAACTGATTGAGTCAGACCCATCCAGGATAATCTCCCTTTTGATTAACTTAAAGTCAACCAGTTTTAAGGTGGGACTTTAATCACACCTGCAAAATCCCCTTTCCTGGCAGCACCATGATGTGATTAAATAGTTAGAAGAAGGTTTGTGTATGCTACGAAATGGCCACTACCCCATCCAACTCCTAATTCTCAGGATCAAATGTCCTTGTGGTCCACTGAACTGAAAACGTACTAGAAAGTGCATTTTGAAGATTGTAGTTCTGCCTGGCCACAGTGACACATTATAAAGCCATCTCTGGCACGTACTGTATTGTCTTCAGTACTCAAAGAGTCCAACAACGTGCTAGCTTCCTTTTTGGTGGTGGGAGTCTGAAAAGACAACCATTTGTCCTTGATGGCCAAAGGGACTGGGCCAAGTTACATAGTCCCAAGAAATGTAACTTGGTGAGTAGCCCCTGAATTCTGCTGGTAGAGGTGTGTCACAGTGCAGTGAGACCGAGGCTCCTGACTTGCCAACCAATGGGACATTTTATGTAGTGAGAACTTGGGATGTTAGATGGTAGGGGCAGTTGCTTTATATCCTAAGTCACCCACTGGTGACAGATGGCAGGGAGATTGTCCTGCTAACTTTTCTCCACCTGCAGCTCTTCCTGATTGGGAGAAACCCCCAACCCCTGGCTTTATGGACAGGAAGTACAAGTATCTATAACACATCACTTTCTACTGTACATTCAGAAGTAGAAACAACAGTACAATGAATTGACACAAAGGACACCATCCACTAACGTGTCATGTTAGTTTCCCTTCAGCTAAATCCAAGTACCCCCTCTGCCAGGGCCAGGTAGGATGGTGACTTGAGTGCCTGTATTTAAAGAGCCTTCCAAGTTTGAGTTTCTTTTCTAAAGTCCCCTGACATACTTGGATGGGTACATAAGGTTTCCATTCCTCTTAGGGACAGGGATACTATGGCTTACCCCAAATCATCTTTCTCCTTGAAGCAGATGTCAGGGTAAAGGGGAATGAGATGGGACAGTGGCTCTCCAGCAGTAAGCAAGGCACATTTATGTTCAGTTTCAAGTAACCTGGTGGCTATGTATGGCTCAACCTAATGAATGTCTGGATCACTTCAATATTTATATTCTTATTGCTGACGTCATTTGTTTTGGCCTTGGGGACTCCTGTATTCGGTAACTATAGCCACATCACCACACATCTGGTGCCAGGATGCCTGCTGCCTCATTGTCATGGCAACGTGCCCTCCTCCTCCCACCCAGAGCAGAGTGGGCAACAACCAAAGCACCACTGGGCAGCTTGTTCAGTCCTACCTCTTGCTGCTCACCCTCTAGACCTTAATTAACCGTTTTCTGTCACTCCTACCAACTTGGAGACAAGAACATTTGCTGCTGGATCCCAGGGCATCCTCTCATAACTTCAAGTAATACCTTTGTCTTTTCTCTTGCAGAACGCTGTGTTTCTGCCAGTATCCCATTACTGGCACCAACAACTGCCACGAACTGTGAAAGGTCTGAGAATTTATCCTACTTTTTTTTTTTTTGAGTTGGAGTCATTCTCACCCAGACTGGAGTGCAGTGGCCCCTCCTGGCCATCGCAGCCTCGACTTGCTGGGCTCTGGCGATCCTTCCGCCTTAGCCTTCCAAGTAGCTGGAACTACAGGTGTGTGCTACCATGCCTGGCTCATTTTGATTTATTGTAGAGATGAGGTCTCACCTGCCCAGGCGGGTCTCAAGCCTGCGGACTCAGGCAATCCACTCACCTCAGCCTCCCAAAGGCGCGGGATTACAGGCTGAGCCACCGAGCCCGGCATTATCCTACTTTTTATCAGTGAGGTGATGGTTCTGCCTGGCAGTTGACTGGATACTGGCAGAAGACATCTGGGTCAGAGACAGATGAATATATTTCCTGTGGCACAGCCAAAAGAATCCATCCACTTGTTAAAAACTTGAGACAAATTTAACAGTTTATTTGAATGATGAACAATTCATGAATTGGGATGCACTCAGTACATGTTCAGAGAACTCTACTTTAGCAGCATGAGCAGCAGCTTTTGTAGGCCGAACACAGATACAAAGTAGAGAAATCCCCTGACTGGCTCCAGCTAGGTGTCTGTCTTATTTGGGGATGGTGTGATAAGGCATTTGTTTCATTTGCATATGATTCGTGGGAGATCATATCTGTATAACCAATTGACTGATTGGCTATTTATGATTGACTCAGGCACATGTGGTTTTTTCTTTTGGGGGGAATCAGTTACAAGAAATATTGCTAAGTTACATTTTGTTTATATAAGCATTCTGGTTATGAGAGACCACCTCAGGCGTTAGTTTCCTCCTTATTTGCTTCAACAAGCTTACAAGCTTCATGTTTGTGCCCCTTTCCCTTGCCTGGTAAGTCCCACAGAAATAATGTGGGGTGGCCTTGATGGCTACTACACATGCAGTGAATTTGGGTCACAGTTGTAGAACCCTGAACTTAGGTAATCCAGATCTTGATGCTGGCAGAAGACGCATGAGTCCTGAGGCAGAGACAAAGGACTGTGCTACAACCTAGCCAACAGCATAAGCTCTGTGTTTGTGTCTGTTCTTCTTGCCCCATAAGTCCCATGGGGCAGAGTGGCTCAGGTGGGTTGTGGATTTGTGTCACGGCTGCAGAACCCTAACCGTAGGTAATTCAAAGTCTTTATAAAGGCCTGTAAACAAACCTGCCAACCTTACCTTGAGGAAGATATTATCTTTGTTTTACTGGACAGTGTGGTGGGAGATTCTGTCTCTGTCTTTCCAGGCTGTTTGCTGTACACACATCCTTGTTCGGACAGTTCAGAACAAAAGCAGCCAGTGCCTCTGCTCAGAAGTGAGGATTGTGAATCAAGAAAAATAGAATTTATATTCAGTATACCTGTTTAAGAAAGAAAGTGGAAAATATTCTTCCCAACTGGCTAAGTTTAAGTCCTGGCTGAATTTATTTTTTTAACCTATCTAAAAAATGGTTGAGGTCAAAGACTTTAAAATCACTCATAAATTAATATGCTGAAAAGATCTTTCTCAAAAGCTTCATGCTGGTAAAAGAAGTTAACTGATTTTTCTAGAATAATTGTGCTTTGTATTATGCAGCTAAACCAAAAAAGAAGTTTTGAAATGTTTAAATGTTTAATCCTCACATGGTCCTAGTTTAGTTATATGCTTTAGTTAGTTTATATGCTTAGTTTTATATTTTTAAAATTATATTCTTGAAAAAATTGAAAACAAATCTTTTTTTAATTGGCACATACATATTTTGGGGTACAATTTGATGTTTTAATACATATATGTTGTGTAATGATCAAATCAGTGTATTTAGCATGATCATAATTTATCATTTCTTTGATGAATTTTTTAATGCATTTTTATCATGCATTTATTATTTCTGGTAAGGATATTCAAAAGCTTCTCTTCTAGCTTTTTTTTTTCCCCCCAGAAAAGAATTTTTTTAAAGAATTCAAGTAACTGCAAATAGGAAACCCCCTCCCCAACAGAACAAGGGGAGAAGGTGGCCCCTACACCCCTTGTGGTCGACTCGGGCCCCCCTCCTCACTCTGCTGCAGCATCCTAGGGGCAGAGCCCCACCATCCCTGGAACTGGGGTAACCCAGCCTGCCTCGCCCCAGCCCCCCTTCCCCAGAAGAGTATCTTGGGGGAGGGGAACGGGCAGAACAGGAGGCGATGAGGATGAACATTTGGCTCTGGCAGCAGCAGCAATGACAGATGTCAAAGAATGGAACATTGAACAAAACACAACGCAACTGTCCAGAGGTAGTTTGTGAACAGAGGAAGGATGGAACCAGAAGCTTGGGAGGTGGGGAGGAGCAGGAGGGTTGGATCAGGCAGGGCTTGCTCCTGGGTATTAGTGCCCCTTCTGATGGGGAACGGCCGGGTGCTGGAAGCAGGTAGGGTGGAGTGAGTTACCCCAGTCCACCTCTGTGGCCGCCACAGAGAACCTGGGCCTCACCCGGACTGTAGGTTACTCTGCATCTCCATCTGCAGTGTATTCTCAGATCCCAGGCTGAGGGCAAAGGGGCAGGGGCTCGAACCCCTCCTGCCTTCATAGTAAAGGGACGAGGGAAGGTGGGGAAAGAAAATGGGTGTGAGTCCCACATGGTGATGAAGACACAGGCTGGCTGGGGGCATCGAGCAACCCCCCTCCATTGGCCACACCTGCTGCTGCCAGGACAGTGGAGTGGGGCATGCCAGAACGAGATGGGGGCATGGGCCCCTTTTAAGGCCAGGGGAGCCCTCCCAGGCGCCTCTATGGGAAGCCAGAGGGAACAGTGGAGGAACAGAGAGGGAGCCACCGGAAAGCAACGTCCCCACCTTGCGAGCGGGTGCGGCTACGTGGGGCGTTAGCCTTGTCCAGGAGAGCAAGTGTGTACGCATGAGTGGGGGGTGTGGCTGGGAACTGAGGCCAGAGGAAAAGTGCCCCCCTCTGGGCACACAGGGCCCAGCAGCGGCTGGCATGCTGTGCAGTGTGTGGTGAGGGCGCAGGTGGGAGGTGGGGTTGGGGCTGGCGCCGAGGCGGTGGTAATGGCGGGCCTGGGGGAAGGAGCCGAGGAGTGATGGGAGCCGAGCAAAGCTGTCCAGTCCTCGAAAGATGCTGCCCCACGGGGAGGGAGCAGGTGGGCAGCACGCACGGGGTCACGCCTCCTCCTCCGAGGACTCCTGCGAGATGCCCTCCTCTTCCTCGTCCTCCAGTTTCTTGGGTCTGCCCCCTCGTTTTCTTCCTGGCGCTGTGGCGGGTTTCCGGATCTTGGCAGCGCCCTGGCTTTGGCCTCCCTTCGGTCGGCCCGAGGTCTCTAGGGGTTGGCACTTCGCCGGGCGCCTTCGGAGGCTGCTTGCGCGCCTGCCCGGCCTCGCTGCTCGGTGCCGTCCCTTTCCTGCTTGGAGGCCAAGGGCTGGCGAGACTCGGAGCTCGGCTCGCTCAGCTTCCCCCCTCTAAGGAGCAGGCGGGAGGGCGATGGCTGCACGCGCGAGCTCGGCCGCGGCCCGGGCTGCGGGGTCGACGCCGGGCCTGGGCGCTGAGGTCTGGCACGTGCGGATGCCTGCTCCGAGCCGCGCCGGCGCCGGAAATAGCCCCGGCTCGGAGTCCCCATCAGAGGACTCTTCTAGCTATTGTTGCCATTCTCCACGAACCGTAGAACACCAGAACTTATTCCGCATACCTAATTGTAACTGTACCTGTGACCAACCTCTCCCAGTCCTCCTTGCGTTCCCCACTTCCCTCGTCTCTCACAGTCAGCTTTTGAGATTTCATGGTTACCGAGATCTATTTTTAGAATCAGAGTTTTGTTCTCCAGCTAGGAGTTTTAAAAAGTATGCTTTTGAAGTAGGCCAGAGTAGATTAAAATGGAATTAGCATTTTACTTTTAGTCATGGTCTTCAATGTGAATTAATACTAATTTTTCATTCTATTAACTTTACACTACAAGTTTATATAAGGTTAATTTGTAAAGTTATTACGTGAATCTTCATTTTATAAACTTCCAACTTAGATCTTTTATGTTTTTAGTTAATTAAAATTGCTTTTAATTTTTCATTTTATAAGCTTTAAACTGAAAGTTTATATAAAATTATTATTTTAAGGTTGAATTTTCTATAAAATGTGAATATTTATTATTCACCTACTAACAGTATGCTAGGTGCTCAGTCTTTTGAAGGATAACAAAAATAATGTAGGTCTCCCTACTATCACCCTGACCTTAAACAACAATTTTTTTTTGTGTGTGGTAAAATGACATTTGAATGATATGCAGTATTTAAGGATTCTTTACTCCAAAATTATTAAGGAGCAGTTTCAGTTTCATTTGCATATTTAGTGATTTTCTTCTTAGAATTCTCCTTCTACTTTTACACCTGGTCATCTGTGCTGGCTTAGTTTTCTCACATAAAAGAATAATATCTTTTTAAAATTGATTTATTTGTTTTAAAAGGAGGCTGATGAACTCTGTCTTTTATAATATTGGTTCCTAAATCTAGAAGAAAATTAAGTAGGGTAATACAAATATATATATAATATACACACACACACATATATAAAACACATATAAACACACGCACACACACATATAATGCGTGGTGTTTCAAGAACTGTTGATAAGTTTAGCAGAGTTTGAGTAAAGAAACAATTCATAAATTGGGTAGCACGCTGAACTAAGAAAGGTTAAGAGAGCTCCACCCAGCAACTGAGGGCAGGCAGTATTTATAGACAGCAAAAAGAAGTGACATACCAAAATATCCCAATTGGCTATTGCCCTATTTCAATGTTTTGGCTGTTTGCAGCCTGTGATTGGCTAAAGTTTGGCTGCTGCAATTGGCTGAGACTGAGTTACTTGTTACCAGAATTTACTCTTGGTTAGGTTGCAGTCTGTTTCCATATTAATACACTTTGCTACATACAGAGGCAGCTTTAGGCCAAATTTAATTTAACAGTGGACGGAGCCTTACTTTTATGAAAGTTGTACCTTTTCCATATCGGTATGTCAAACTTTAAAGCAAATTTGCTATATGACAACTTTTATTTTACCATGCTTAAATTTAGGGAGAAGATATAACTTTATAAAGTATTTCCATTTTTCAAAATCATTTACTCCAGGAGCCTGTTAAAATTCCAGTCATATGCATCACTTCTCAGGCACCTGCCTGTTGAGTGAAAGGTCAGCCAGTGCACGGTGCTTATAGAGTCTCCTCCAGTTAAGCGCCTTAGTTCTTGAGTGCTTTTCCTACCCTTAAAGCTTCTAATAGTTAGCTCATTTTGGATTCTATTCTCTTACAAAAAGGTCAAGAGCATGCTTTCTTCAAATACCAGAAGGCAGATGTATTGTTTTTTTGGTAATACAGTCGATCTTAATTATTTTCAGATTCTGCATTTGAAAATTCATCTACTCACTAAGATTTCTTTGTAACCCCGAAAGCGATACTTGTGGCACTTTTTTGGTCGTTCGTGGACATGCATAGAACAGTGAAAAATTTGAGTCACCCATATTTCTAGCTGAGGTCAAACAGGACAATGCTCTGTCTTCTTGTTTTGGCTTTTATATTGTAAACAAGTGTCTAGTTTGTGGCTTATTTAGTGCCACGTTTTTTCTCATTTTTATTTTTATTTTTTGTTGGTGATTCTACTATTTAAAATGCCCCAAGCAGATGTTGGAGTGCTATCTAGAGTTCCTAAGCCCCAGAAGACTGTGCTGTGCCTTACCGAGAAAACACTGTGTTAGATAAGCTTTGTTCAGGCATGAGTTATAGTCCTGTTGGCTGTGAGTTCAATGTTAGTAAATCAGCAGTAGATGTTAAATAAGGTGTCTTTAAACAGAAACATGTATGAAGCAAGTTAATGTATTGATGGTTTGACAGAAATGTTGTGATGAGAGGCTCACAAGATCCTAACCATGTATTTCCCTTAGGAGCAATGGTTCAGGATTTGCTAATCCAGTGTTTGCATCCAACTCCATAAACCATAACTACCACGAATCACCGGAATCAACTCTACTTACACGTTTTGAGCTGATAGAGATCAGTGTCAAGGCAACAGTTAAGTATTTTGTAAGTCTGCATGTTTTGTGCTTCTCATCATGCTGAGCTCTGAGCTTTCCTGTGCTGTGCCTAGCTTCTCCCCTCAGGAGCCCACCCCCCAGCTTTTCAGCTGGGGACTTTGCCAAGGGGAGCCTGGCCAGCTTGGGGAGGGGAACCGTTGGTAGGTTAGGGAGCCTTGCGTGGAGCTCATCCTGGCTTTCCCTGATTGCTGAACTTCTGCCACAGGCTTGAGGGCTGGAGGTTGCAGGCCCATCTCAGCGGGAGGGACTGAAAACTCCCAAGCCATGCTTCCTTTCCACAGTGCTGGAGCCTGGGCCAAAACAGCAGTCCAGCAATTTGTAAGAACCAGGGAATTCTGGTCCTGGGGGAGAGTGCTGGGATGCTCTGATTTGGTGGTCACTGGCTAGAATCTGGGAGGTTCATGAAAGGCAGTTGCTACATGAATTTTGTATTGGCGTTGTTTGTTTGTTTGTAAGAATTTTGTTTTGCTTTGGAAATGGATTTTCCTTCATTGTCCTAAACCAGCTGGGTAAGGTACTAGCCAGAACAGGTTTTTTAGGCAGGGAGGTTCAAAGATCTTCCTAAGCCCTAGGCATTCTTACTTTTATAGGTCCTATAAAATGTACTAAAATAGGCCTGTATCCCACATTAACTTTAACTTATATAACATTATGAATAGAATTGAGTTGCTCTTGAAATGTTAGGTTTTATAGATGTTTAATTGAATTTCTATTTTTATTAAAAGACTTTAATATTCTGAAGGCAAGAGGGTTTTTTCAGAGGTCTCAAACATTTTCTTGGGCTTTGTGTCTTTAGTACAGATTGGCTCGTCAGTGTGTCCTTAGGAAATGGAATAATTCTGGTTTTCCTTAGCTCTTCTGCTTATCAGTTCTACAAACATTTGTGGGGCTTCTGGTATGCCTTATGCTACACAAGTTTCTGGGTCTACAAAAATAAACCTTACGGCTTTCTTTTTCTCAAGGAGCTTGCAGGCTAGTTCCCTGAAACAGATGACTTCAACAGGGAATGATCCGGTGCCATGGTGGACTACAGGGCTCGGGCTCAGACAGCTCAGGCTAGGGGAGAGGAGAGCTGACCTTGAAGGTGTCCTGCAGAAGATGGTCCCTGGCTGATTCTTGAAGGAGCCTATATGGGAAGACAAAAGAGGGGCGGGGTGGAGAGGTGTGGCAGAGACTTGGCAAGAGCATGGTAGGTGTGGAGCGTTGTATCTTTGCTGTCATTGCAGCTGGAGGGCTTTGTGAAAGACTTGATGACATATACTATCAGGGAGGCAGGGAGGGGCTGAGTATGGAAGGCCCTTTGTGCTTTCTGGGACAGGTTCAGACTCCTCTGGGCATGTGACCTGCTTCTGGTGCCTCTGACTGCTGAATGCTGCTTGGACTTACTTGGTCTCCCTCAATCCATATCAGGAGTGTAACTAAGTTTCTAACCCTTCCTGGTCTTTCCAGTATTCTGCAAGTTCTGCATTGTTTGCTTTGTGCAGTTATCTCTTTTCTCTTAAAAAGAAATAGCTGAGTTTTTAAAATGATTTTTTTTTTAATTTGTACACATACACAAGAAAAGTGCAAATATAAGTATACTGGGAAATACCTTAATTTAAAATCGCAGCACTTTGAGAGGCCAAGGCGAGAGGATTGCCTGAGCTCAGGGTTTCGAGACCAGCCTGGGCAACTTGGTAAGACCTCATCTCTACCATAAATAAAAAAATAAGCTGGATATTGTAGCATGTGCCTGTAGTTCCAGCTACTTGGAAGGCTAAGGTGAAAGAATCTCCTGAGCCCAGCCGGTTGAGGTTGTAGTGGCCATGAGGGTGCCACTATACTCCAGCCTGGGTGTCAGAGTGAGACTCTAACGCAAAACAAAAACAAAACACATGATCATACCGGGAACGGTGGCACATACCTGTAATCCCAGTACTTTGGGAGGCAAAGGGGTGAGGATTGCCTGAGCCCAGGGGTTCGAGACCAGCTTGCGCAACTTGGTGAGACTTTGTCTCTACAATAAAGAAAAATTAGCTGGGTGTGGTCATATGCCTGTTGTTTCAGCTACATGGAAGACTGAGGCAGAAGGCTCGCCTGAGCTCAGTTGGTCCAGGCTGTGGTGGCCATAAGCATGCCTCTGTACGCCAGCCTGGGCAACAGAGTGAGACTCTGACTCAAAAAACAAACAGCACACACACACAAAACCTCCCAAATAAAACACATAATCATTATTAAAACATCAAGCAATATTGAAAAGTATGTAAAGCAAGTAACCATCTCTTGGATTCCTACCACCCAGAGGTAGCCACTGTCAATGTTTCAGCCAACATTTTCAGGACCTCTCTGTGCTTATGTTCACAGATAAAGTACCTACATTACAAAATTGTAGAGATATACTATACCCCTATGGTTTTCTAACTTGTTTTTTAATTTACTAATGTCACGACCATCTTTCAAATTTGGTATTCATACATCCTGCAAGATATTTTATTTTGTAGTATGACATAATTTACTTAACCTGTTCTTCACTGGTAGACATTTAGTTGGATTCTAATTTTATTAGCTATTAGAAACATTTTGATGAAAAAAAATCCTTGAATGTGCATCTCTGTGCACGTATTGTCTCTTAAAATGTTCTTATTATAAAAATTTCAAGCATATGTGAAAATGAAATAGTATAATGAGGTTTCATATACACCAATTTCAGCAGTTATTAATGTTCTACTATTCTTTTTTTTTTTAACCTATTCTTATTTATTTTTTTGTAGAGATGACCTCTCGCTTTGCTGCTCAGGCAGGTCTTGAACTCCTGGCCTCAAGCAGTTCTCCCAGCTTGACCTCCCAGAGTGCTGGGATTGCAGGCATGAGCCACTGCACCCAGCTCGTATTACTTTTTTTTTTTTAATCTACACTTCTGTAATTGTTTTTCCTCCACCAGGGTATTTGAAAGCAAATGCAGGTCATTATATCATTTTTCCCATATATTCCTCATTCTTTTGAGATAAAGACTTAACATAGCCATAATACCGTATAAACAGAATTAACACTATTTAAATTCCTAGTATCATCTAATATTATGCAAATCTGTGGCCATACGAGGTGTAAATGTTGCATTGGTGGACATTTATCTCTTTTAAATATAATCTTGCTCCTTTTCTTTATTTCTCAGGCTGTTTACATATTGAAGAAACCAAGTAATTTCTTCAGTAGCGTTTTTCACCCTCTGAACTTGGCTGATGGCCTCCTTGTGGTGTCATTGAACATGTTCTTCTATACCCCATCATAGCTGATAAACTGGAAATGAGTTCTGGAGGCTTGATTCACTCATTAATATTGATTAGTAAGGTCAGGTTGTCAGCCCTGATGTATCCATTCTAAAGTTCCCTGCAATCTTTTACCTGATGGTTTTAATAATCCGTTATTTCATTAGAGTTTTTAGAATAATTTTTAGAACTTTTTTATTTTGAGATAGTTGTAGATTCACGTGCAATTGTAAGAAATAATACAGAGAGATCCCTTATGCCTGTTGACGAAAGATGCTAAATTCTGTAAAATATTTAAGATGGTTTATTCCGAACCAAATATGAGTGACCTTAGGCCTGAAACACCTGTTCCTGGGAAGTCCTGCGAACATGTGCTTGCCGTGGTTGGATTGTAGCTTTTGTATATTTTAAGAAGAAAAGCAGTGGCAAGAAGCCATAAATCAACACATGTGAGATTTACATTAGCTAATCTTGGGGAAGCAGAACATCTCCAAGCCTGTGGGAAGAGTTGCAAGTTGTAGGTGGAGTCAAAGGTTTCTTGATTGGCAATTCATAGGAAGAGTTATCGAAGGAATTTTGAAAGCAGTAGAGGAAATGGACAGCTTGAGGAATCATAGGGAGTCAAGTTTCTTGATATGTAGGTGAAGCCTCATAGGTGGCAGACTTCAGGGAGAATACTAAGTGTCTTAAAGGGTGCCTGGAGTCAGGGAGTCCCAAGAGACAGGTTTACAAAGTCATAAAATACTTTGATTTTCCTTCTTTATCTGTTCTATGAAGTTATGCCAGAGTCAGATTGGAAAGTAAACCACAATGTCTAGTTAAGAAACTCATCTTCCCAGGTCCTTTACTTAGGAATTTGGCAAGGTAAAGAAAAGGCCAGTTTAGTGCTCATGCCCTACATCCAGTTTCTCCCAGTGGTATCATCTTGCTTGAGTCCAGTTCAATTTTACAACCAGAGAATGTATGTTGACACAATCCATAGACCTTGTTCATATTTCACTAGTTTTGCATGCACTTGTGTGTATATTTATATACATGCATTTAATGCTATGCAGTTTTATCATGAATAGATACAAGTGGGTGTCACCACAGTCAAGAATCAGAACATTTCCATCAAAAGGATGCCACGTGCTACCCTTATATGGCCACAGACACCTCTTTTTTACTTCCCTAACTCCTGGCAACACCAATGCGTTCTTCATTTCTATAATTTTGTCATAACAAGAATGACATACTCCTGGCCTCAAGCAGTCCTCCCAGCTTAGTCTCCCAAAGTGCTGGGACATACAGTCGTTCTTGTTATATTGAATTATAGAGTGTATAGTGTAATCCAATATAGGAAATTATATAGTGTATAATATAATCCAATATATGAAATTATATAGTTGCAACCTTTTGAAATTAACTTTTTCAAAAAAATTCAACTTAATTCCTTTGAGATCCATCCTGATTGTTGCCTGTATTAGTAGTTTATTCATTTTTATTTCTGACTAGTATTTCATGATAGGGATATACTACAGTTTAACTATTCATGTGTTTAGGGACATTTGGGTTGTTTCTAGTTTTGGGGTATTACACATGGATTATGCTGTGAACATTCATATACAGGTTTTTGCATCAACATAAAGTTTTTATTTCTCTGACATAAATGCCCAATAATGCAATTACTGGATCATATAATAAGCATGTTTAGTTTTGTAAGAAACAACCATGTTCTTTTCCAGCGTGACTGTACCATTTTACATTCCCACCAGCACTGTACTTGAGATCTAATGTTTCCACACTCTCAAAAATATTTACAGTTATCACTGTGTTTTATTTCAACCATTCTGGTAGATATGCAAATTATAATTTTTAAGTGTTATCATTCTTTTAGTACTTTTTAGCTGTAATTCTTCTGTAAAGAAGAACTTTTTTGCATTAGCTATTTGATAACCCTGAAATACTCTCTGTACAAGAAAAGAAGGATAAAATGTCATATTATTCTTATTTCTACCAACTCCCCTAGCAAGGAAAAATGAATCAGTGCCCTGTGAGCCTCCAGAATGACTAATTAGCTTTTTTTATTAAAAGAGTATCTTATGAACTCAAGGATTTAAAAAAATATTTGATATGATTGTCTTCATAGGGTGAATTATTAGAAGAGAAATTACCATTTTAAAGGATAGACAAATATAAACTTTGTTGTTTTTTTTTTGAGTTTGGAGTCTCACTCTGTCGCCCAGACTGGAGTGGAGTGGCCACTCCCGGCCACTGCAGCCTTGACCTGCTGGGCTCTGGCGATCCTTCCACCTCAGCCTCCCAAGTAGCTGGAACTACAGGCGTGCGCTACCACGCCCGGCTAATTTTTGATTTATTGTAGAGATGAGGGCTCACCAAGTTGCCCAGGCGGGTCTTGAACCCGTGGGCTCAGGCAATCCACTCACCTCAGCCTCCCAAAGGCGCGGGATTACAGGCTGAGCCACCAAGCCCAGCAAATTTAAACTTTCAATACAGATTATCCACTCACCTCCAGAAAGGCTCTATGTTCTTACCAATAGTATATACAAATATTTATTTCTTCACATCCTTGCTAACACTGGTTTGGCCACTTTCTTATTTTATCAAGCTGATGACAAGTTTATATCTTACTGTTTCTATTACAATTCTCTAGTTAGAAGTAAAGACCTTTTCACATTATTGACTTTTAAAAATTTAGCTAATTGCCCACTAATTGCCTTTACCTTCATTTCTATTAGGAGTTTTTAAAAACAGTTTTATGTTGTTACATCTATCAACCTTTTCCTTGATAGTTGCTGCTCTCAATTTTCTTGCAGCCTTTCCTATCTTAAGATTATAAAAATATGTATTTATTTTTCTGGTGCCTTCCTAATACTTTTTCCATGGACAGGTTATTTTCGAATAAGGAGTATGGTAAGAATCCAACATTACTTTTTCCCCAAATGCTTGTCCAGTTTTCTCAATGCCATTTATTATATAAACTGTATTTTCCCCATTAATTTGAGATGGCACTTTCATGCTAAATTTTCTGTAATCTTAAGTCTATTTGAGTTTCCTATTATGTTCCACCGATTTGTCTATCTTTCCTGCTTCAGTATCACAATTTCTATTACATAGTTTGATTTTGCTTTTAAAATTTTTGTTATGGGGTTTTATAAAATTATTAAAATCGTATACTTATTCGTGTATGACTGTTGCATTATAATATTTTAATTATTGGTGCCACTGGTTTCTTTTCTTTTTTCTGTTTTTATGACTTTGGTAACAAAGCTCACAAAATTCTTCCAGATGGATTTAAAAAATATTTGTGTCAAGTTTCCCCAAATGTCCCTTTTTATATTTTGGTTGGGATTTTGTTCAATGTATGGATCAATTTAGGAAGAATTTATTTTTTTACAACTTTAAACCTTTGCAGTTAAGGACATTGTCATTTCAATTATTTACATCTTCTTTTATGCCCTTGGATATTTTAAAAATTCATCCTCAAGTTTATTGTTAGTTTCTCTATCCCTTCATTGGAGGAATGCCTTTTAAACTTAGATTCATTTTTTTAAAAGTAGGTCAAACCTTCTGGGAAAAGATGTCAGATTTTATTATCTGTAATATGAGTTTTCTAAGCTGCCTTTTTTGTATAGCAGCCTCCTTAAGCTAACAAGCTGTATGTCTCACTATCCTTAAGGCAAATTAGTTAATGGTTCTTCTGATAGTAGCTATTGTTGTGTAACTGAGTATAAATTACAACAAATTTTTTAGGAATATGACATTTCGTTGTTGACCATAATTAGATATTAACCCAAATTTGGAGTTCTAAATGTAAACTTCACCTGCAACATTTGGGCAACTGTTTTTTGTTTGTTTGCTTGTTTTTTGAGTGAGGGTCTCACTCTGTCACCCAGGCTAGAGTGCGGTGTGGCACAATCACAGCTCACCACATCCTTGACCTCTGGGGATCAGGAGATCCTTCTTCCTCGGTCTCCTGAATAGCTGGAACTATAGACATGCGCCACCATGCCCAGCTAATTTTCTGATTATTTTGTTGAGACAGGTCTTGTTATGTTACCCAGGCTGATCTCAAACTCGTGGGCTCAAGCGATCCTTCTGCCTCCGTCTCCCAAAGTGCTGGAATTATAGGCGTGAGCCTCTCTGGCCTGGACAGCTTTTTATTAAGTGAAACAAACAAACATCATTGTAAAACAGTTTTATAAGGCATGCAAGTGCCAGCCTGTCCAGCTTTCATTTCATTACACCTGGGAATTTATTATCTTTATGTGCTGCTTGTATGAACTTTTCTTTTTTTTTTTTGAGTTGGAGTCTCACTCTGTCACTCAGACTGGAGTGCAGTGGCCGTTCCTGGCCACTGCAGCCTCAACCTGCTGGGCTCCGGCGATCCTCCCGCCTCAGCCTTCCAAGATGAACTGTCTTTTTACCCAAACGCATTTTATCCTTAGTGGAATAATAATGTTAAAAGGAACTACTGTTTATTGAGATCTTCCTGTGTGCTAGGAACTGTCTTAAGTGTTTAACATATGTTGATTTCTTAGATTCACAGAACAAGATTTTAAGGAAATCTATAAGACAGCTGTGACTGAGGCAAAGGTGATATTTAAATCTGTCCAACTCTAAGCTTTTTGGGGTCTTGGGCTGCATTTCAGGGCTTCCCAGTGTTCTAGTGGGTGTGGACATAAGCGTATGCATAGGCATATACATAGGGGTGTATTTTGGAGGGCTTTTTGTTGTTTTGGCAGGTAAGAAGAGGGAGAAGTGGTCATAGCTTTAGCAAACCTGTTAACATTGCTTCTAAACAAGAGGCTTTTTTTGGTATCTCTTTCTCAAGAGCTATTGTTTATTAAGTACCAAAGTATATTTAAAATTTTAACTTTATAGATGTTTGCTGAACTGCTATTATTTGGTAGATTCTAGGATCAGATTTTCTGAGAAGCATTTAAACCAGATTTATTAAGAAATAATGTAGTGACTAATATTGCAATTATCAAAGGATTTGTTAAACTCATTAGCCGCTAACTAAGATTAGAAGGTAAATCCTTACCTTATTTTTTGGGGAAAATATCTATTTTCAGGTCCTTTAGAACCACTCATTTGCTAATTATAATCACAAATTATTATTATTATTATTATTATTATTATTATTGAGTTGGAGTCTCACTCTGTTGCCCAGACTGGAGTGCAGTGGCCACTTCCAGCCACTGCAGCCATGACCTGCTGGCTCCGGCGATCCTTCCGCCTCAGCCTTCCGAGTAGCCGGAATTACAGGCATGCAGTACTACGCCCGGCTGATTTTTTGATTTATTGTAGAGATGAGGTCTTGCTGCCCAGGCGGGTCTCAAACCCGCGGGCTCAGGCAATCCACTCACCTCAGCCTCCCAAAGGCATGGGATTACAGGCTGAGCCACCGAGCCCGGCTCACAAATTATTTTTATGCATTGAAGCAACTGAGCCCTTTGCTTTTCATACTTAATATGCGGTATATGCTCTCAAACTTGGTAGAATAGTTGTAAAAGTGTTCTAAGATACATAGAGACTTCCCAGGCCAAATTAATGTGGCTTATGTATGTCATGAACTATTTCAGCCATACTAAATGGCATAAAGAAAAATATACTATCTGTATACCTAGCATCCGCTTAAAACACAAATATTACTAATACTGATGCCCCTGTGTGTCCTTCCCCAATTGCATAGTTCTTCCTGTGCTTCAGAGACAACAAATAATTGTCTCCTTTTAAACATACTGCAAACTATGCTTATGGGCGTTGTATAAGTGGTTGTACCATATACTCTGATTCTTCTGCATCTTGCTTTTTTTCACTCAACCTTTATGTTTTTGAGATTCATCCGGGTTGAGGTATGTAATTCCAGTCCGTTCATTTCTACTGCTTGTCATTTTCCGTTGTGTGAGTATTCCCGTCGTCTACTTATCCATTCTTCTGCTGATGGGCAGTTGTTTGCAGTTTTTGAAGTTAACAAAGATTATGCTACTATTAAGGGTCTTTTGTGGTTCTCCTTGTGCATATTTTGAGATTCCCTGGGTTACCCACCTATGAATGAAATTGCTGGATCAAAAGGTGTGTGTGGGACAACCCCTTTGGGTCCCCTCCCACTGTGGGAGCTTTTCTGTCCTCTCAATAAATCCTACTTAAAAAAAAAAGGTATGTGTGTATCTTCAGTTTTTTACTGTATAACCTGCCTCCCAAAGTAGTGCTCCTTTGGGTTCCTTTCTTCACTGATTAGATTCTCATTGCTCAGCACCCTTGCTGACACTGGATACTGCTAGACCTTTAAATTTATCAGTCCGTGAGGGATATATCTCATTGTTATTTTGAACTTTCCTGATTACTAGTGAAGCTATACGTCTTTCCTTACATTTATTAGTATTACACATATTTGCTTCTAATACTCTATTGTACAAGGAGGAATCCCTAAAAAACCAGAATTATCTTTTGGAGGGCAGGTCTCTTATAGTACACTCGGAATTTGTTACTCCAGATCAAGTGATCAACCAAAGTTGTTTTTTGTTTTTTTAGACTTGGGGGGGTCTCACTCTGTTGCCCAGGCCGGAGTGCAGTGGCACGCTCACAGCCAGCTCAGCATCGACCTGCTGGGCTCCAGCGATCCTTCTGCCTCAGCCTTCCGAGTAGCTGGAACTACTACTAGTGCGCACTACCACACCCAGCTAATTTTTTGATTTATTGTAGAGACAAAGTCTGGCCAAGTTGCCCGGGCTGGTCTTGAACTTGTGGGCTCAGGCAGTCCACTCGCCTCGGTCTCCCAAAGTGCTGGGATTACAGGCTGAGCCACCAAGCCTGACCCAACCCAAGTTTTTATCTGGAAGTTTGTAGAAGGTTGTGTCAGGATTTGCGAAAAAAAATCCCGAGTTGTGACAAACAAGTGTGATCGGTTCTTCCACCATGACAACACACCTGCCTGCACAGCTGAGTGTTCAGAAATTTTTGACCAAAACAGCATGATCTCCCTGCCCCACCCCCTCTATTTACCCAGTCTCGCCTCGAGTGATGTTTTTTCTTTCCCCGATGAAAAAAGTCCTCAAGGGGAAACATTTGGCTGATGTGGAAGAGGCGAAACAACAACAACAACAAAATGACAGAGCCAAAAGGCATCAAAACTGACAAGTGGAAAAAGGCAGTGGAAAAAAGCATTTCAATAGGTGTATTGCTTCAAACGGAGAGTACTTTGAAAGTGACTAAAGTTTAAGCATGTAAGAATAAATATGCAATTTTTTATAAATAAGTGCCGGGTTTTTTTGGGGTCCCCCCCTCATATTATGGTTTTACATTACATGCAAAGTTGAAAGTGACATGAAGTAGCTACTACTGGATAGATGTATACTCTGCTTGTATCTTTACAACAAACGGGGAACCTCCCTCAGGTCTCCTCCCACTGTGGGAACTTTTCTGTCCTCTCAATAAATCCTGCTTTCTCAACAACAACAGCAACAACAACAAATGGGTTGTTTTTGGTTCTTCACAAAGTGAACAGGAGGAGTTACACCTTGTAACACAGATAAATAAAGATGCTGGTGGCGGGGGCGGGACCGGCAGTAGTGGAAGTCTGGTGGGGGCGGGCGGGCGCCTCAGGACACACACCTCATCAACACGGGTACCTGTACAATAACATTTGCATATCTAACCCTGAATTGTGCCCTACGCCTTTAAAAGAAAAAGATTAAAAGAGAAATAATAATAATAAAAAAGAGATGCTGAGAAAGTTGCAGAAGGTACATATATCATGTAAAGTTAAGTATCTGTATCTGTAAACACATTGCTTCAATTTATTTGTGTTTCACTTTTTCTTTAAAATGGAATGATTGTACCAACCCCACAGGGCGATTGAGTCAGGGGAGCAGTCGAGGAAGTAATGCATGTTAAACACTTAGAATAGTGTCTGGCATGTAAGCATTGTTGGCATGTAATAGAAAGTGGTGTTGTTTTGCACACTGGCATTAGGTTGTTTTGACACAATCTGTTTTCTGTAGATTCAACTGATACGAAGTAAGAGTGTTAGGTCATATACTGGAATGATGTGTACAGGTCCCTGCTCTGTCTTCCCAGGGCAGGAAATGCTGATGGGATGGGGCAGGGGGACATAGGGACATCAGTTGTATTTCTTTTTTCTTGCTAAAAATTGATGCAGATGCATCAGAATGTTAAAATTTAACAGGATAGCGTGGTGAATTCTTTTAAAGTGTTTGCTTAAAATATTTCAAAATAAAGATATTTTTTGAGCTTTAAAAAAAAAGCATTGACAACTTGGCAAAACTTTTTTGAAGGAAATAATATGGGGTCCAATAGTATATTAGGAAGCATGAACTTTGGAATTAAATGCTTAAATTCTGGCTCTGTTATTTGCCAACTTTATGACCTTGGGCAATTTATGCAATTTCTGAGTTAATCTTCTCATCTTTAAAATGGGCAGATGCCTCGTAGTTTGATAAGAGAATTAAGTGAGATAATATAAACACCTGGCACGTGGGACTAGTCCTTAGTTTTAGGGTGAAATAATTCAGTAATGTGAACTATGGGTAGCACAATGGCATGTAATTAAATTGGCCTGGAAATCTGGCAGCATTTGTGAGGTTCCAATGTTCTCTGTTGACAGTTGACTCCGATTATAAATGTACTTCTATCTCAGGGCCAATCGGGAAGCTCACTGGCATAGAACACCCAAAGCAGTTGTGTGTATCTGCTGTGTATCTGTGTTTAATGATCTTTCTTCTCTAGTGCGTGTACACACACACACACACACACACACACACACACACTCAGGGCCAATGAAGCTCACTGGCATAGAACCAAAGCAGTTGTGTGTATCTGCTGTGTATCTGTGTTTAATGATCTTTCTTCTCAAGTGCGTGTACACACACACACACACACACACACACACACACACACACTCAGGGCCATCGGAGCTCACTGGCATAGAACACCCAAGCAGTTGTGTGTATGCTGTGTATCTGTTTTAATGATCTTTTTCTCAAGTGCGTGTACACAACACACACACACACACACACAACACACATCAGGGCAATCGGAAGCTCACTGGCATAGAACACCCAAAGCAGTTGTGTGTATCTGCTGTGTATCTGTGTTTAATGATCTTTCTTCTCAAGTGCGTGTACACACACACACACACACACACACACACACACACACACACACACACACCCTGTGTTACTCTTGTTTATCTTCTGCGCCCTGTTGTTGCCAGTTAGAATATCTGGGACAAAGCTGACCAGGATCACAGGTGTAACTGTGGAAACTTTCTGGGTACCTTGGGACCTGGCTTCTGTTTGGGGACTCTGTCAGTGACCATGGAGGAGGTGTGGGCTGGTTACCGGAGAGCTGATGGTGGAGATGCAGGGTAGGCGCATGTAGATAACAGTGAGTTGACTTCATGTAGACTGTTCTCATGTCTCTTGCCACAGGAATTTCTTCACATGGCTCCTGAAGAAGTGACACTCACAGTCCGTCTCATCCGTTCCTTTGAACATCGCAATTTCAGACCTGTAGTGTATCATGGGGTGAATTTGGACCAAACTGTAAAGGAATTTATGGCATTTGTAAAACAAGGTATGAGACGTGATTGCTATTTTGTTTCATTAATGTTTTGAAAAAATAGTTGACTGTCACAATAATAATTTTTAAAAATACTAAATTACTTTGAAAGTACTACTTAGGTTCTAAGCCAGGTGCTGGGCTAGCTCCTGTTCTGAGCCTTGACATCGGCAGAAGTGTTTCCCTGCTGGGTGTGTCAGTGAGTAGTGTGCGCCCTCATTAGGGATTGTTACCATCATGTTTGGATGCTGCTTCTTCCTTTTTTTTTTTTTTTTTTTTGCTTGTAATGGGTTTATGTTATTGAAGATTGATTGACAAGGGAGTGTAGCATATCGAATTGTATTATCCAGCTAAGCACATGGGCTGGGTGGGAGGGGCGGGGGAGGGGAACATGGAGCAGGTCGTGACAGGAAGGGAGCAGCCAGGAAATCATGAGGGCCCGTGGTCACTGTGGTCACAGAAATAACGACCAGACTAACAGTGCTAATTTCTCATTTTGAACTAAAAGTAGGCATGAAGTTATTCTTCATTCTGTTTATGCCCTGGTTGGGTCACTAACCTCTGTATTTGATTATAAAAGTGTTCCAATCATCAACATTTAATCAAACATCTAAAATAAGCTTTTATTATTTTAATTGAAGTGTAATTTCTATATGGTACAGTGTACAAATCTCAGTGTATGGTTTCATGGTTTTGACCAATGTATTACTTTATATCTAACTTAATTCTTTTTATTCTGACATAATTTCAGGCTTATAGAAACGTTACAAGAACATGACAAAAATTCCCCAATGTTAACATTTTGTTATGCTTGTTTTATTCTGCTTGCTTTCTCTCTCCCCCCTCTTCCCCTTTCTCTCTCTCATTCTCCTCTCTCTCCCAGATTATGTAGCATCTTCAGCAGAGAACAGTGCATTTTTAGAGAAGAGACAAAGCAAAGGAAAAGGACTTTGAGTTTCTAGCTGCAGCAACTTGTGGGAAGACAACTGACAGACAAAAGCTAGTTAGTAAAGCTTGTTGAAATAGGTTCCTCTGGTGCCCTCTCTAGTCTGATATGGGTTTAAAGTTGTCTTCACTAGTTAACCTTTGCTCTCCCCAGGAAAGAGGTGAGCAGGATACTGTTTGCCTTTGTAAGTCTCTGTTCTGATTTTTGGCAAATAGAGAGCAGAGCACTTTCCTGCATGATCAACCTCTTCTTTTTTTTTCCTTTCATCTGCTGCTTCTTAATTACCTTTAGCTCAAAGCAGCCCTTATGCTAAAGAGGCATATTTTGGGGTGGCATATCCTGTTCTCCCACAATATCAGACAGTATCCTGTTTTTGAGAGGTCATCACCCAAAGCATATTCAGGTTTTGAAATGAGAACAAATTTCTACATTTTTATTTTAGAATCTTTATGTATTGTAGGTTACAGTGTTTCTTAGCGTTGATACAGCAAGTGCTATGATGTTCTTGGTACAGTGCAGAATAGATTTTTCTTGAAGTTCTTGAGAATAAGATGTAATTTTCAAGCTGCTATAGTGACAGGGGAAGACATCTTCTCCCCAGGGTCACGGTGTTCTTTTCTTCCCAGGTACCATGATACCTTTCCTGCAGAGCAGGGGTCCTGGTCACAGGGAAATGCTCGGACCTGCCTACTCACACTTTTCACCTGCAGTAGGAATACCATAGCTGGTGCTTGTTTCAATTTGTGCATGTCCGGAAGTGTGTTCCACCAACTAAAGGGTGAACTTTTGGGGTACAGACTTCTTTGAGTTGTGGGCTCTGTGCCCAAGCCTGTCTTTGCCATCTGATTTGAGGTACTGTGGAACTCTAGAAGGTCGGTAGGCCACATATTTGCCTTTCATGAATCGTGTATATAACAAAGACCAGATAGTTTGATAGTGAGGAGTTTTTGAAATACATTAATAATGATAATTATAGCTAACATGACTGTATATCAGGTACTTTGCTAAGAACTTTACCTAGATTATCTCATTTCATTCTCATAGCATACCTCTGAAGTAGGGGCTGTTACCTGCATTTTACAGTGAAGAAACTAAGAAGCAGAGAGGTTAAGAAGCTTTACTGGTGTTACATGGCTAATGGGAGGCCAACTCCAAATCAGGCAGCTTAACTAGAAAACATGTACTCTTAAACACTGCACTATATTGCCTCTTTATTCTTCTCTGCTTCCTCATTCACTCCTTGAGTGGCATCTCTGAAATAAATGGATTCACTTAGTGTCAAAAGAGTCTTTGAATTTAGTTCATCTTGCTCTAGCATATTGAATGCTGAGCACTAAAATGTTGGTCTGACATCGTAGTATGGTGAACTTTGCATGGGGATGGAAATAGTCATTGTGAAGAATGATCTCTCAGAGTTATTTTAGACGGATTATTGCCTTTCTAAATGTTATTTTCTTATTGTAGCCCTTTTGCCATTCATGGCTTAACCTAGTCACCTGCCATAATTTGTATTTTTTCTCAGCCAAGAAGCTGTGGTTAAATTTGATTTACTCTCCAGTGGGAATCATTGTACAAAAGCATTGACCTTCAAAACCTAAAGTTGTAGCCTGGGGAATATGGCGAGCGCTTGTCTCTACAAACCTAATAGTTTTATTTATATTATTAGCCAAGCATGGTGGCGCATGCCTGTAATACCAGCTATTTGGGAGACTGAGGCAGGAGGATTGCCTGAGTCCAGGAGGTTGAGACTGCAGTAAGCTATGATTGCACCACTGCACTCCAGCCTGGACAACAGAGCAAGACCCCATCTCTAAAAAAAAAAAAACAAACCCAAACCTAAAGTTGTATAAATATAAATGTGTATGTTTATATATAAATATAAAAAGCATAAATATGATAAACCTATTGCTGACATATGGGGAATGGATATTAATTAAACATTCTGATCACAGAGGTATCATGATATATTACTTTCTATAGATGAGTATTTTTCTAGATTCAGAATAGTACACAAATTATTTAGATAAAATTAGATTATTTTAATTATTCTTCAATTCAAAAGCCTTTCAATACTTATTAATTCTTCAGATCTGGCTTCTGAATGTAAAATCATTCCACCTACGAAGAAGTAGAGTGCTGTGGAGGTTTTGTCCAACCTTCCAGTTCAGTTTGATGGTTTTTCACAATTAGACTGGGATTATGGGTTTTTTTTTTTTTTTTTTCGAGTTGGAGTCTCACTCGGTCGCCCAGACTGGAGTGCGGTGGCTGCTCCAGCCACCGGAGCCTCGCCTGCTGGGTTCTGGCGATCCTTCCGCCTCAGCCTTCCGAGTAGCCGCAATTACAGGCACGCGCTACCACGCCCGGCTGATTTTTTGATTTATTGTAGAGATGAGGTCTTGCTGCCCAAGTGGGTCTCGAACCCTCAGGCTCAGGCAATCCACTCACCTCAGCCTTCCAAAGGCGCGGGATTACAGGCTGAGCTACCGAGCCCCTCTTACGGGTTTTTGAAAGGAAGATCACAGAGATCAAGTGTCACTTTTGTCACATCATATCAGGGGTATGTACTCTCCATATGATTTATGATTGTAGGTGTTGACCTTGATCACGGGGTTGAAGTAGTGTCAGACTTCTCCTCTCTGAAGTTTCTTTCTTCCCCCCTCCCTTTTCTTACTGTGCTCTTAGGAGGAAGTCTTGTGCTCAGTCCACAGTTAAAGACTGGGGAGTTGTGTTCCCCCTCTTTTCGGGTAGAATATATACAGAATTCATTAGGAATTCTGCATGGGAGATTTTGTTTAGTTGTTCAAATTGTTCTAGTTTTGGCCATTAGAAGGTCTTTTAGTTGGCTCCTGTGTCTCGTTGACATATGCCTTCTGTGTGTGTGTGTGTGTGTGTGTGTGTGTGTGTGTGTGTGTGTGTGTGTGTACATTTGCGTTGAGTACTTTCTATCTGGTATCCCAGGATGCTCCAGGCATATATCTTGTATATTTTTTTGTCCCAGGCCTAGCATCAGTCCTTTCTCCAAGGAGTCCTATTTCCTTTTTAGTGGAAAAAAGTATTAGAAACCAAGATCCAGGTGCCAAGTGTGTTCATTGCTACTGGAATATTATTTCTTTTGGGCCCTCTCTGCTAATGGAGCAAAGAATTATGTGTGTATATACTAACCTATGCAAATACACATATCTACAAATATTTTTATATGTAACCATTTCTACCTATACATTTAATGTGAGTTCTTACAGATTTTTTCCAGCTCAGTCTGTTACCACATGGGCCATTCCAGCTTCCTCTCCTTGCTTATCTATAGATTCCCACACCAACAGTGAGAAACCTGTCTCTTACCATCTGCCACCCCTTTATTTGTTTAATTCCAGTATTCAGGTACAGCACTGTGTCCCCATGGAAAACAACTTGGTATCAATTCGAGTATGGTGCTTATGTGCAGTTCCTTTCAACTTCATCTTGCAAAATCTCTTCATTGTCAGAGTGATTTAGGCTGGCATCTTTTCTTCTACATTTATAATGCAGCGAGAGTATCTTGTCACCACCTCTATTCTTTCCTGGGATTCTCTGACTTCTTTGGGATTTACTCTTTGGGCTGTAATGTTCTGTAATGTTCTGTTTGACAAATGGTATAATGTCATGTAGCCACCCTTACAGTGCCATACAGAATAGTTTCACTGCCCCCCAAATCCCCTGTGCTTTACTCACCCCTCCCTGCCCCATACCCCTGACAACCACTGGCTTTTTTCCTGTCTCTGTATCTTTTCCAGAATGCCATATCATTGGAATCATATAGTAGGTAGCCTTTCAGACTAGTTACTTTTGCTTGGAAGCATGCACTGAAGGTTCTTCCATGCCTTTTTGTGGCAAGTCATGTCTTTCTAATCTCCTGTATTCTGGAACTGTCCCCTGCTTTCTTTTGACTTTCATTATATTGATTTTTAAAGCAAAATCTAGGCCAGTGTCTTACAGACTGTTACGTAATTTGGGTTTTCTGAATTACTTTCTCATGATTAGATTCATGTTAAATATTTTTGGCAAGATTACCATGTGGGTCAGGGGTTAACAAACTACAGCCTGTGGACCAATTTGACCAGCCACCCATCTTTGTAAATTAAGTTTTATTGGAATCCAGCCGTGCCCATTTGTTTACATATTGTATGTACAGCTTTTGTGCGTCAGTGACAGTTGCATGGTTGTGACCCTGTTACAGAAACAGACTGGCCCACAAAACCTAACACGTTGGCTAGCTGGCCTTTACAAAAATAGTTTCCTGATGCTGATGTGAGTGATTCTTCCTCACTGCATCCCATGAAGCAACATTTAATGTCAGTTTGTCCCATTACTGGTGATACAGATTTAAATCATTCAGTTAAAGGTGCCACCCACCAGATTTCTTTGGCGGAAAATATCTTTCTCTTTCTAATTTGTAAGTAGTTTATGGAGTGAGAAACATTGAGATCATTTGTATATTTTGTTTCTAATGGTTTTAGCATTTATTGATGATCTTTACCTGAATCATTGGTGGCTGCAAAATTGTGATTGTTCTAACTCTAAATTCTTTCTACATTTATTATCTGGCATTCTTCTGTTAAAAAAAAAAACAACACCCTCTTTTTGGGAAAGGAACAGGGTAATTTTGCAGTAGCAAAGTCTTAGCACTTATCATATCATCACACAGGGACTATTCCTTCAACATGTTGAAGGAATAATTTTCTGAATGTAGTAGGTATGCCTTAGACTTTTACCCTGAAAGTAATTTCAGCCAAGATGGACGAAGATGTACTTATCTACTTGAAACAACTAAAAGACTCTGTATAATATATGAAACATTAGTTTTCAGATATTGGACATCAGGCAGTGTAAGACGGTGGTTCCTGGCCAGGGGAAACAAGGTGACCTCTCTGGTTGTGCATCTTCCAGGCCACAGAGAAGACAGAGAATTCAGGCAAAGCCTGGTGGGTTCCATGAGTTTAGAAATCAGAGATGGCAGTCTGCAGTGGAGCCTGAAGCGTTCACAGGGCATAGTACTGGAATAGAGAGAGCTCTACAAAGAGAAGGCTCTGAAGATTTGCAGAACATCTTCGAAGATTTGCAGAGCATGAATCTTCATTTGAATATGGATCAGTGCAAGCATGAAGGAAACTACTGAAAGCCCTGGGAAAGAAACAGAAGGGAAAATGTTCAGAGCTCATATAGGCCTGGGAATAGTTTTTATTCCACCAGCTAAAGTGGAAACCTTGTTATTCATAGGTTACTGGGCAGAGTATCTAGAAGGCTATTGCTGCAGTTGTAGAGAAAACTTATCTCCAGACTAAATTTTGTTCTGGTTTCACCTAACAAAGCTCAAAGCAAGACTCAAAAGGATCAAATTGTTTCCACGTAACTTAAATGTGTCCCAGAAGAAAGTTAAAGAAAGCTCATAGGAATATGAAAATGTCTAGCACCCAAAAAGATAAAGTCACAATGTCTGGCGTCAAATCAGATATGCAAATAAGCAAGAAAAAATAACCTATAATGAGTAGAAAAAAATCAATCAATTGAAACCAAGTCAGAAATATTGCAGATGATAAAATTAGTAGGCAAGGGTGATGAGTTATAGGTATATTGCAAATGTTCAGAAAAGTAGAGGAAAGATTGATCATGTTAGCAATGGAAGATATAAAAAACAAAAACTCCTGAATTGAACTTCTAGAAATGAAAAAAGTCAGTGTCTGAGATGGATATACTCTGGACAGGATTAGCTTGCAGATTAGATGCCATGGAAGAAAGGGTTAGTCAATTTAAAAACCTAGAAAAAAATATATAAAATGAAACACAGAAAAATACTTAAAAAAAAAAAACCAGTAAGGACGTATGGGACTACTTCCAGTATCTAAATATATATGTAAAAGGAGAGGAGCGGGGGCAAGGAGACAGAAAACATATTTGAAGAAATAATGGTGAAAAATTTTATAAACATATTGAAAACCGGAGACCCACAGATCCAAGCAGTTCAACAAATTCCAAGCAAAAGAAACATGAAGAAAGCTACACTAAGGCATGCCATAATCAAACTGCTTATAACTGGTGATAAAGTGAAAATCTTAAAAACAGCCAGAGAACAAAAGAACATATCACATAAAAAAGGAGCAAAGATGAAAATGATGGCAGACTTCTCATCAGAATCAAGGCAGGCCAGAAAGAAGATGCTGGAGTAACTTCTTTAAAGTAGTTAAAGAAAAATAAAAAGCCAACCTAGGTTTCTATACCCATTTTTCAAGAGTGAAGGCAAAATGAAGATGTCTTCAGACCTACAAAAGCTGAAAGAATTAATCATTCAGGGAGCTGCACTATAAGAAATGCTAGAAGACTTTCTTCAGACAGAAGGCAAATGATACCAGAGGGAAATCTGAATGTACACAAAGAAATATAGAGTACTGGAAATGGTAAACATGTGATAAATGTAAGCTATGTTTTTATTTTTTCTTCTTCTTTGTTTTTTGAGTTGGGATCTCACTCTGTCGTCCAGGCTGGAGTGCAGTGACACACTCGTGACTCACTACAGCCTTGACCTTCTGGGCTCTGACTATCCTTCCATCTTAGTCTCCTGAGTAGCTGGCACTACAGACATGAGCTAACATGTCCAGCTAATTTTGCATTTTTTGTAGAGATGAGGTCTTGCTATGTTTCCTGGGCCATTCTTGGATTCCTGGGCTCAAGCAGTTTTCCCATCTCGGCCTCCCAAAGTGTTGGGATTCACAAGCATGAGCCACTGCACTCGGCCCTGTTTTTCTTATTTTAAAGATGATTTTAAAAAATATGTGACCATTGAAGGAAAAACAGTGACAACGTATTATGGGGTTTATGGAAAATTTGTGGTAGTAATAGCACAAAAAGCCCCCCCCAAAGAGAGAGCAATGGTAGTTTCTTTTACTATCTATGAAGTGTTACCACTTGAAGGTAGACTAAGTTAAAGATGTTTACCACAAACCTTAAAGCAACAATACAGCTAATAAGCCCACAAAAGGGAGAAAATGGAATCATAAAAATTGTCAAATAGTCATTCTAAAAGAAGGTAGAATAAGAGGAAATAAACAACAGATGGAAAATAAAAAAACAATAGCAAGATTTAAACCCAAACATATTTAATAGTCACATAAAATGAAAATGGTCTAAACATCCAGTTAAAAGACAGATGTATGACAGGAGGTCCCAATTATATGTCACCTACAAGAAATGCACTTTATTTATTTATTTTTTTGGTTTCTGTTATTTAATTCTGCTTGGGAGTTTCTTTCTGTTCTTTTATCAGGTTCTCCAAAGTAAGAAATGCACTTCAAATGTAAAGATGAAACTCGTTTAAATGTAGGAGGATGAGAAAAGTATACCATTCTAATATGAATCAAAAGAAAAGTGAACTGACTATATTAGTATCAGATGAAGTAGATTTCAGAGCAAAATATTACTAGAGATAAAGACTGTCATTTTATAATGATAAAGTCATCAGCTAATCAAGAGGATGTGATGATGCACCTAACAGCAGAACTTCAAAATACATGAAGTGAAAACTCATAGTAACAGATGAATGGAACAAGTAGACAGAAAATCAGTAAGGATCAAGAGAACTTGAACAACACCATCGACCTAATTGACCAGACTGATGTTTGTAGAACTCTGCATCCAATAACAACAGAATAACACGGAACGTTTATCGCGAGACCATATTCGGAGCTGTAAAAAAAGTTTCAATAGATTTAAAAGGATTCAAATGACATAATGTCTGCTTTCTGGCCACAGTGGAATTAGATTTGACATCGGTAACAGAAAGATCTCTGGAAAATCCTCAAATATTTGGAAAACAACATATTTCTAAATAGCCTATGGGTCAAAACAGACATCAAAAGAGAAAATATTTTGTACTGAATGAAAATGAATATACATCTTGTCAAAATTTGTGCGATACATGTAAAACAGTACTTAGAAGAAAGCCTATGGGTCAAAACACTAAAATGGTCATGAAATAAAAATACTAAAATGTAGAATGAAAGTACTAAAATGTCTAAATTAAAAAGAGGTCTCAACTCATTGATTTCAGTCTTTATATTAAGAAACTAGAAACAGAAAAGCAAAGTAAGCCTAAAATAATCAGGCCGAGCACAGCAGCTCACACCCATAATCCCAGCACTTTGGGAGGCTGAGGTAGGAGGATTGCTTGAGCCCCAGAAGTTTGAGACCAGCTTGGGCAACATAGACCTTGTCTGTAATAATACAAAATTAAGTAAATTAAAAGAAAACAAAATAATCAGAATGAAAGAAATATAGATCACCACAAAATAGAAAAGCCATGGAGAAAACCAATGATTAATAAAATTGAGAAAGCTCTAGCCAGACTGATTATGAAAAAAACAGGGACAATACAAGTTATCAGTATCAAGAGTGAGAGTCGTCACATCATTATAGACTTTCTTTAGATATGAAAAGAATGATAAGGGAATATTCTTAACAAGTCCATACCTATAAATAAATTATCCTAGATGAAGTTGACTAACTCATTGAAAGACCTAGGTTACCAAAGCTCACTAAAGAAGAAACCAGTAATCTGAACAATTGTGTCTTCAAAGGAATTATAGATAAAATATTCTCTCCAAGAAAACTCTAGGCCCAGATAGCTTCATTAGTAAATGTTACCATATTTTTAAGAAGGAATATTCTGAGTTAGAAGACTAAAAAGTAGGAGACCCAAGTGCAGTGACCTATTGCTGTAATTCCAACTACTCGGGAAGCTGAGGCAGGAGGATCACTTGAGGCCGGGAGTTCGAGACCAGCCTGGACAACATAGTGAAACTCTGTCTCTCAGGGGGAAAAAAAAAAGAAAAAAGGAGGAAATGTTTTTCAACTCATTCTCTGAAAACCAGAGAAAGTTGTTAGAAGAAAATAAAACTACCAGTCAATATCCATCATGAACGGAGATGTAAAAATTCTTAACCAAACTTTAGCAAATCAATTCCAACAATATTTGCAAAGGATAATACATCATAACCATGTAGGGTTTATCCTGGGAATACAAGGCTGGCTCCACTAAAAAAAAAAAAAAAAAAATTCAGTGTTATTCATCATATTAATAGTTAAGAAAAGAAAACCATGATTATTTTCATTGGTGAAGACAAAATACAAAATCCATTTCTGCTGGAAAAAACTCTAGGCAAACTAGGAACAGAAGGAGAGGTGCCCTTCCTGATTAAGGGTACCTATGAAAAACTGACACCTAACATCATTCATGGCGAGAAAATGTGTGCTTTCCTCTTAAGACCCTCTTGACGAACCAAGCAGGTGTGTCTCTCATCATCACTTCTCAGCATTGCTCTGGAGCTCTTACCCAGTTTATTAAGGCAAGAAGAAATAAAAGGCATCCCTGTTAGAAAGGAAGAAGTTAGACTGTTACTTTTCACAGGCAATATGCTTGTCTATATAGAAAATTCTACAAAATCTATACAAATGCTACCAGAACTAATAAGCTGAGCTTAGCAAGGATGTAGAATATAAGATCGTATATAAGAGTCAATAGTATTTCTAGTTAATAGCAATGTGTGGTTGGAAACTGAAAAAAAATTATAACAGCATCAAAAAACATGAAATAGAATACATTTGGTAGCGGTGTAAGACTTTTACACTGAAATGCTAAACATCACTGAGAAAAAATTTAAAAGACCTAAGTAAATGGAGAGATATACTGTGTTCATGGATCAGAAAACTCAGTACTGTTAAGATGCTGTGTCTCCTCAAATTGTTGTATATATTCCAATCCCAATCAAAAATCTCAGCAGACTTTTTTTTTTCCTTTCAGATAATGTCACATTTACTCTACAATTTGTAAGGAAAGGCAAAAGACCTAGAATAGTCATAACAACTTACAAAAAGAAGAAAACAAAGTTAAAGGAATTACACTACCTGATTTCATGACTTACTAATATAAAGCTATGGTAATCAATACAGCATGTGTGGTATTGGTGTATAGATTGGTATACATGTCACCGGAAGCAGAGTCCAGAAATAGACACACATGTGTTCAACTGATTTTTGATCAAGGTATTTTTGGGGAAAGGGTTATCTTTCCAAACAAGGTATTGGGACCATTTGATAGCCATATGCGAATAAATGAACCTCAACTCTTACTTCCTATGCAAAAGTTAACTCAAAATTGGCTAAGACCTAAATGTAAAACATGAAACTGTAAAACATTTAGGAGGAAACATAGGGAAAAATCTTAGAGGCCTTAATTTTGGTAAAAATGTCTTAAATACAGCACAATAAGCACAAACCACACACACACACACAAAATCAGTTGGGCTTCCAAAATTAAAAACTTTGCTTTTCAAAATACACGGTTGAGAAAATGAAAAGACAAACCACAGTGAAAATATCTGTAACACATATATCCAACCAAGGAACTTATACCTATAATAATAAGAATTAACAAAAAACCTGGTTGGGTACAGTGGCTCATGCCCATAATCCCAGCACTTTGGAAGGCCGAGGTGGGAGGATTGCTTGAGCCCAGGAGCTCAAGACCAGCCTAGGCAACACAGTGAGACCTTTTGTCTGCAAAAAAATTAGCCAGGCATAGTGGTGTGTTCTTGTAGTCCTAGGTATTTGGGAGGCTGAGGTAGGAGGATTGCCTGAGCCCAGGAGTCTGAGGCTGTGGTGAGCCTTGATTGGGCCATTGCACTCCAGCCTGGGGTACACAGTGAGTCCCTGACCCCAAAAGAAAAGCTCCAAAAACTCAAAAACCTCTTACAACTCAGTAATAACAATCCAATTGAAAGTGGCCAAAATAACTTATTAATGCTCATCATTAATCTTTAGTGAAAGGAAATTAAAACCACAATGAGAGTACACCACACCCATAGAATGGCTAATTGAAAGGACTGCCCATACCAAGTTTTGGCTAGCATGTGGAGAGCTGGAACTCTCACATACTACTAGTAGGAATATGAATAGGCATGACCACTTACTTAGATGATTTGGCAATTTCTGAAAAAAAGCAAAACATATTCCTACCATGCAATTCAGGTAGAATGAAACTACATGTCTGCGAGAAATGAAAGTAAATATCCACATATGAATGCTCCCAGATGTATTTGTAACAGTACAAAATGGGAAATGGCCTTTTGCATAAGGAAGGTGTCCTTTTTCTCTTCCCTTTCAGGCATCTTCTGTGTATTTCTTCTAACGTTCTTGTCTCTTCATAATATGTCTAAAGTCTGATCTGTTTTTCTCTCTGTGAAAGATAACTTCTTTGGGTCCCAGCCTTCTCAGTGTCACTGAATAGGAGTTGAGAGGAGTGGGTTCTGGTTCTACCTCTTGCCACCTTGGGCTGACCTATCACCTTCTTGGGGCTTCGGGGTTCGCAACTGTCAGTTGAAGGGACTAAATGATATGTATTCAGTCATGAATGGTTTTGAGCACATGTCATGTACCAGACACGATTGCAGATGCTGACAACACAATGAAAAGAGGCTGTGGTCCCTACCCTCAATGAACGAGTATTTGTTCATCTGTTATGTACTGGACACTGTTCTAGGTTTTGAGAAGACAACCCATAATGTCTTCATCTCAAAGTATTTATGAATTTGTAGAGAATAGAGACAAAAATAAACAGATGAAAGTGTAATTGTAAAACATGTTATAAAGGAAACAACATTAGAGAGACCCCTCTTTTAGGCAGGGTTGTCAGAGGAGGTGGCATTTCAGTTGGGATCTATAGACAGGAAGAGAAAAGGTACTTGCGTGTGTCTTCGTGGTTGTCTCGTCTCTCAGAAATCTAGATTGCATGTAATGCTGATTCGATTTCTTCCATTATAGGCATCTTTAAATGCTAATAGCTTCATGGGGCCATCTGTCCTTCACCTCATGCCTTTCTTCAGGTGGGCTCATTGTCTAACTCAGAAAATGAGACAATGGCAATACATGAAATGAATTTAGTGTTTCTTTCTGATACTTGTTTAGCGCATAATTCATAAGCAAGTGAAAACAAGAAGGATAAAATGAAGTGTATTTGCCTTGGCAAACCTAAGTCAGACAAGTTTCAAATTGGTGTCTGGCATGTGAACCCTGCCGCCAAGAGAAGTTTCCTTTGGCCTGTAGTGCTTTAAAAGTCAAGAAATGTCACCTAAAACCCTAGATTTTTTAACATTGCCATGTAAATCTTTAGGTATGGCCACTCCAAGCCTATATGTTGCTACTGCACTGTGGTCAGTCAGCACTGAGTGGCAGAGCACTGATGGGCGCATGCCTCGGATCTCAAAGCTCCTACGGTTTGAGCTGTTTCGCTCACCTGTTGTTGCCTGTCTGGCTCCGTGTGAATTTGTTTGACTAAGAATCATTTCAGGGGTGTGTGTGTGTGTGTGTGTGATGTGTTTAAATATCAGGGGTGTGTGTGTGCGTGTGTGGTGTGTGTGTGTGTGTGTGTGTGTGTGTGTGTGTGTGTGTGTGTGTGTGTGTGTGTGATGTGTTTAAATATCTGTGCCTGGGACCAGCCTGCTGTGAATCTGGTGCACTTGTGCTAGGCTGGGTGAATTTATTTTGTTTTTTTTGAGTTGGAGTCTCACACTGTCGCCCAGACTGAAATGCAGTGACATGCTCATGGCCACTGCAGCCTCGACCCTCTGGGCTCAGGCGATCCTTCGCCTCAGCCTTCCAAGTAGCTGGAACTAAAGGCGCGTGCCACCACACCCTGCTAGGCTGGGTGATTTTAATGTGCAGTCAAGGCAAGGCTATAGATAGCACTGACTGTAAACATGCCTTTGCTACAGCATTTGCCCCTCGAGTGCGTGCTCTCAGGAGGGATAGCTTCTCTCCATAACTGCTTTTTGATCCTGTTTCTAGAATACCCGGTGGTGGGTACTTTGAATGCTTGCAACATAAATTAATAAATTGTATTTTATTGCTCTACATTCTTGCCAGCAAAAAGAAAAAAAAAGTGTATATATTTGACCTTGGAAAGGCAGATTTAATTTTAAAAAATACATTCCTATTCAGTTGTGTGAGCTTTCTTTGTTCGTTTGTCTTTAGTAGATAACATAGTCATGTATTTAGTAGATAACACATTCATATTTAAGATCAAAATATAAAAAGGAACGCAAATGAAAAGTTTCCTTCACTTCTCTTCCCTACCTGATCAGTGCACCATGCCCCCCCCATGCTAGTTCATTCTTAGTTTACCCCCTTTTACTCAAAAGGTGGCTTCCTAAAAAAGTGTTCTCCTTATACCTCTTCATATATCTTGAAGATTTTATATAGTAAAGAACTTCCTTCCTCTTTTTTCTTTAACTGAAAAATACTTGGTTTTCTTTTTCTTTTTTTTTGAGAAAGCAGGATTTATTAAGAGGACAGAAAAGCTCCCACAGTGGGAGGGGACCCAAAGAGGTTGCCCGGAAAATACTTTTTATTGTTTGGGCATATTATGATTTATTTAACAAGTACCTCCTTGAAGAACATTTGGATTTTCTAAGCATTTGCTACTGTGAACAGTGCTGAGCTAGTGCCCTTGAGTATATGTTATTTCACATGTGCAGTGTATATCTCTGTGATATACTCTAGTAGCATGGCTAGGTCAAGTAGAATATGCATAGTTAATTTTGACATATATTTCCAAACTGCCCTCTATAGGGTTTGTACCATCAGATCTTATTAATTAATACTGGTATTTGGAATATTTTTAAAAGAGAGTATTTGTTTTGTCTTCTTTGAAGAATTAGAGGAGTTATTTTGTGGGTTATCTGAACTTTGGTAGGAGTAATAAGGTTGTTCTAGATCATTGATTTCCACAAATGGCCAAAGACCATTAAGGGTTTTTCAGATTCATATGCTTAACAAACATCAACTATATAGAGATAATGTCTCACACATATATGAGTATATATTTCAAATATACATAAATACTGTGTATTTAATAAATACCAATTCTTTTAATAGTGTGACTGAATTCTTTGTGTGTGTGTACGTGTCTATGTGTTTCTCTGTGTGTGTTTTACTGACTTCTTAGTTTAGCTAATAACAGGCAAACCTCTTGGTGATGACTGCATTGTTTTCGATGACCCTTTGATTTTGGTGGTGTGTTGACTTCATTCTGTGTTCTATCAGTTTTGTCAAAGTAACTTAGTCTGTAGATATAGAACAGAACAAAAAGATTATGCATATACTATGTTGCATATGTTACAGTAAAAATAATCTTTCTCTTGTAGATGTCCCTTTAAGGACCAGCCTGCCACCACCATTCAGAAATTATAAATATGGTAACCAATTTTTCTTATTCTTTAAACATATTTATTAATATAATTTTGTGTTAATTTTTTGTTGATATAAATTTAAATTTGGTTTTTGAAAATGAATTTACTATCTGTAAATAAAAGCTGGCTTGGAAGTTTATTTAGAAATATAAGAATCCTAGAATATACTACTGTTAGTTGTAACAGCAGGGAAGTGTCATATTTGTGAGGGACAGTATGTTTGGTGAAACTACGTCTGAAATGATTTTCTTTGCCAGGCAGTCAGAAAAGGAAAAACGACTGAAGACTAAGAATTAAAAGAAGAACTTTAACATTTTAAATGCCACTAACTTGAGCATGTTATATAACAGCTTCATATGTTACGATTGGTGAGTTAACAATGTCGTGGTAAGGGAAGAAGCTGGGTGTCATAATTTGGTATAAAGACTGTATAGTTATTAACCTTCAGCATAGTGACACTCACCAGACTTTGAATTTAAGACTTCATTTGAAAGTTATGATGCACCTAATAAATATTTCTGTTAATTGGTGTAGACACTTTCAAGTATAAATTTTTTATGACCTTAAATTATTTTTTGGAGTGGCCTTTCATTCTGTTCCCATTTGATAGAGCAACTTATGACCTAAAATCCTTTGAAATCACAATCTTCCCTGTGCTATGCATTTTAATATCCAGAGACTAATTGTGAAGTTATAAGGGGTGGTCAAGCAGACATTGAAGGCACTAAGTGGAAAGTACTTTGATTTATTGTACTTAAAGAACTTACATACTCAGTGTTGAATAAGAGAAAGGAATAAAAAGCATGGTTAAGGTAAATATGAAACTTCTTCATTGTGGCTTTCATGCTTTCAAAGTATAATGCCTTGAAATATAGTCTGAAACCTGAATCAGCCTACAGATGCCATTTCCAATTAGAATGTTACATTATGGTTTCTCTTTTTGTGTGGTGTGTGTATATGCATGTATGCATGTCTGTGTATGTCTGTATCCAAACTGTGTTCCATGTAACTTATTTTGAAAGATGAATTTTAGATAATGAAAGCTTTAGAATATCTGAGTTGCTAGACATTATTGTGCTAGATACTGTATCTTTTTGGTTAGTCCATCTTATTAGCACCCTTTTATCCTAGTATTTCTATACTATTCAGATGAATTGACAGAAAAAATGAAGACATTTATCTGTGAAGAAATTATAGAACCACTGGAGCTTTGATAGACTTCAAGTGGTTCTTTGTCTGAGCTTGGCTCTTTAACAAACTGTTGCTTGTGTTGAACAAAAAAGGCTGGAGTGTTACTTTTTCACCTCTCACTGTCATCTAGTATTGCCACCTCATGGTCTGTGGGGATAGAACATTCTGTTGGGTGTTATGGAGTAGAAAGGGTGTGGAATCAGATTTCAGATTTGCCAGTTACTGTCTCCCTGCCCTTGGCTGAAGGGCTGGTTCTCCCCAGAGTCTGAGATTTCTCAGAGTCCCTCATCCCATTTAATTGGTGTCTACGTCTATTATTGATTTATCACCCATGCTACTTATTTTTAAATCCTTAGATTTAAAAATTTTTAAATGCCTAGACATTATGCATGCAGGCACACAAAAATTTGGTGGTTGTACAGTGTGGGCTGTCCATCCCTGACATTTTTGTAAGATTGTGTGAGATACTCCACAAACATGTTATTTTTATTTTTGAGGTTACTTTCCTCAAGGAATTTGCATTAAGGAAATGATACCCACAGATGTTGTTTGTGTTAATAATGAGGATTTTGTTTTTTAAAGCAGTAAGAACAAGTGAAGTGGCTTGTTCAACCAAAAAAGGGACATTAATACATCTTTTGCTAGCTTGTCATTTTTTCTTTCTTACCTACTTTTTTAGTCTCTCTGTTGGAGAGACAAACCTGGCAAAAATTTCTCTTCAGAACAGTTATTTTTCTGCTGAAAAATGATCCTTTTTATTGTCAAACCTATTAGAGCAACAATAGTTCTAATTTAAAGGCTCATTAACAAAACATATAGAAGATTAATTTTTAGTAAGGTCAGACTATAGTTTTGTGAGTTGATTGTAACCTTGAGCTCCTGTTATTAAAAAAATTACTATTGGCTTCTCTAACTTGTCTCAAATGATAAACTGAAATCTATTTGTAGTGAGAAAAAGGGTATGATAGGTAACTCAGAATAATAATCTGAAAGTCACATTTGTTTATTTTCTTACGTACGTTATAAGCTTATTTTTTTTAGCAATTGTGGCATATTTACATTCCTAATATGCATATTTTACTTAAGTTAGATTTATTTTTATTTCTTAAGAATATAGGGTTATGGTCCAAGGAGTATGCCGGCCTCGTATTAAAAATTGTGGCAGATAATTGAAAGTTGATTATTTATAATAAGTAATTCAGAATGCTAGTGCTTAACTGGAAAGGTACACTATACTTCAGTGTTATGAGAACATAGTTAAATCAAGGTCTGTTTCTAAAATAGATGGTTTCATTTCATGTCACTGTTGGAATTCCTTGTTACATGCTGGTTGATAGAAATGAATTTTAGTTTAAGGCTGAGATTCTATTCAGATATAATAACGCATTGTAATCATAATGCATTAATTATATGGTTAAATAAAAATGAGTAAAGAATTGGAAGCTTTCTGAATTTCAGCCTGATGAATGGCTATGTCTATTATATAATTAAGGGCTGATTGTTGTAGAGTTAGAATTTTATCCAAGTGTGGAGCAATTACTTATTGGAAAAGCACAGGGTAACCTGACTTCAAGATAAACAGATTAAGGAGTGAAGTTGGGCTTGAATAGAGCAGATTAGATGGTGTGAGCCTGTGCAGTCTTTGCTAACCAACAGGCAGACATTGATATTCTCTGGGCATTAGCATTCTTGCTCAGATTACAAGTGATCCTAGACACAGTGTTTGAATTCTGAGAGTGGTATCATCATTTGACCTCTTGTCATCATATCTAGTCTGAGAAATGAGTAGATTTTTTTGAATTTCTTTTGTTAATGTCTAAGACATTTTAAAAAACATTATTTGCTAATCCTCTCCTGTATTGACTCCAAAAAACAGGATAGAGTAATTTGATACATTTGTCTTCTATTCTAAGATAAATATGCTCAGTTGACATCAGGTTGTTACACACAGCTGTGTATGTCAAAGACACAAACTTTAAAGGATCCCTGTACTTTTATGTTCAATTTTAATGATTTGCGAAAGTAATTTTTCTTTTACTATATACCATATTTTAAGAGAGTCTGAACATAAGGCAAGAAGTTAAATTTCTCAATTTCATTGCCATTGTCATCTCACTTTAATAATTTGAAAAGAAGTTTTAGATAATCCGTGTAAAAGGAAACTTGTTTTTTTCTTTCAGATAAACTAAAGATTATCCACCAAGCACATAAATCGAAGGTATGTCTACATGCAGTATCTGGCACATAGCAAATAATCAATGTTGGTTGAATTGGTGAATAAGTGAATGAATACATGTACATCTAAAATATTTCGCATTATAATAGCATATTAAATTTTGTCAGTACCTTTTCTACTGCCTTACTTTTCCATTAAATTTTAAAAAAACCTAAGTCATATCCCTGCTAGTAGCCTATCTTTTAGCAAGTGTTAATTAAAATTAAAAAGCATACCATATGTTATCAAGCATATATATTGAAAGTTAAAATAATAATAAAATTGGGGAAAGTAAATTCAGGTTACATACAGAAGAAACTACTGTAATCTGACAATTCACTCTGTTCGATTTCCTTAATTCTGCACCAGAAGAAAAAGCCCAGAAGCAGATACAAATAATTACTTGGTCTGATTTGACTCTTGCCACATGAAAGAAAAGGCCCAGGACTCTGACTCTCGGAAGAAACTTCATTCCACCAAAGGAACTGCCTGCGTTCCTGAAGTTGTCTTGCCTTCCCAAAGAGAGCTGTTCATTTATGTTTGCTGTGTGTTTGCATTTATGTTTTCTTTTTGTGCATAACATTTTTATGAAATTACAATCAAAGGTTTGCTTCTCATACAGAGTAGATTTTTTTGTTTAATCTCAGTGGCCTTCAATGGACTCCTTATTAAAGCAGTAATCTTACCCTGTGATATATGCTACTCAAAGGCAAGATACTCTTCCTCATATCTTCAATACCTAGCACAATACCTGGCTCATAGGAGTTCACCATCATGATTTTTGAATGAAGTATTTATGAATTCATTTTATTATCTTTTCTAATCATAGATGCACTCTATAAATTCAGTCAGCTTTCAAATAAATGTTATGTCACAGATCACCAAGAAAATGGTATGAAGGTGTGTCTGCTGACATTGATTAGTAACTTTGGTGTTTGTGTTTTGGGGTTTTTGCGTTTTTTTTTTTGAGAAAGCAGGATTTGTTGAGAGGACAGAAAAACTCCATCAATGGAAGGGTACCCAAAGGAGTTGTCCAACTGTTTTTTAATTTATTTTATTTTAAACCTTTTGTTCTTTAAAACAACACACATTTATTCTTTTACAATTCTGGAGGCCAGAAGTCTGAAATTAGTTATACTGGGCAAAAAGTCAAGGTATTGGCAGGATTGGTTCCTTTAAGTAACTTTATTTTTTATTTTTTAACTAAGGATTGCATATGCAAATTTGACAATGTCCATTGTCAAATGCCTCAAAATGTTGTGCTCATATGTATCTAGGGCTGCAGTGTGGAATTTGCCCTTTTGGTGGGTACTAGATCGTACCACCACTGTATCTGGCCACAGATACAATTTCTTTTCTCTGGGACAGGAGTGTTTTCAACCTGGTTCCTAAGATGTAGAGAATAGGAAGTGTGGTCCTATTTTACAAGGGAGGGAATATACATATATGTATATATATATATACATATATATATATATATATACACACACACACACACATATGTGTATATATATTATTCATATATATATTATATATGAATAATATATAAGAATAAAGATAAAATAAACTCAAAATGAAACAATATCCTTTTTGAAAAGGTTACAAAACAAAGTGTATCATCATTCTCCATTCAGTGTTGTGTGTTTTACTTATTGGGCTTGTTCATATGTTCTTGTTTCCTAAATGGAATAATTAGCAAATTATATCCTTATTTTAGTGAAGACATAATTCTATATATACACCATATATATATGTGTGTGTATATATCATATATATATAGTGTTGAAGTGTATGTATATAGTGTTTAAATAATCAGTATTATGACATTTTTAAAAATCAGGAAATTTTCCTCCTATGTAGAAGAAAAAAATTTAGAATTATTATTTTTATTTAAGACACGTTTAACCTTGCTATGTTCTAGTTGTAAAATTAGGGCTTATTTTCCCAGATGAACATTGTATTTATTTAAGAGGGATTCCCAAAATAAATTAAGACACTGGAAGTGTTGCTGGAATCTAACTTTGTAAACTTTAATCTAAACCATCAGTTTTAGTTAAGTGCAGACTATATGCCCTGAGGATGTTTTTGCAAATTTCTGCCTCAGCTTTTATAGGAAGGGGTTCGATATCTCTCTCTCTCTCTCTCTCTCTCTCTCTCTCTCTCTCTCTCTATCTATCTATCTATATTTTTTTTGAGTTGGAGTTTCACTCCATCGCCCAGACTGGAGTGCAGTGGCCGTTCCCAGCCACCGCAACCTCGACCTGCTGGGCTCCGGCGATCCTTCCGCCTCAGCCTTCCGAGTAGCCAGAATTACAGGCATGCACTACCACGCCCAGCTGATTGTTTGATTTATTGTAGAGATGAGGTCTTGCCAAGTTGCCTAGGTGGGTCTTGAACCCGCAGGCTCAGGCATTCCACTTATCTCAGCTTCCCAAAGCGCAGGATTACAGGCTGAGCCACTGAGCCTGGCTTCGATATATTTTATAGATACAGTTTTAAAACTTCAGAAAAACTTCATGATACTTACCAGGTATCAGACATTTCTTCCCACCTTCATACGAAAAGGCTGTCTGGACAACTTCCCACCAGAGCCTCCTGTTTGAGTTAAGTGTTTGTGGAATGAATGAATCAATAGTACATTTCAAATAATTACCATTGTACGACTGTGGTTATTAACAAAAAAGTGTGTGTGTGTGTGTGTGTGTGTGTGTGTGTGTGTGTGTGTGTGTTATGGGTTGTAATCAGTTGTCTATTTGTAAAGTCAGAATAATTTCTGTTTAAAAGCTTTAAAGTAAAAGCTTTAATTTCTATCTTATAGTTTGTGAGTTTGGAAAACAGACAGCTGTTCTTGTATATAACAGGAAGAAGTCAGACTCTGGAATAAACTTTATAAGAAATGTGCAGATTCTTTTTTTTTTTTGAGTTGGAGTCTCACTCTGTCGCCCAGACTGGAGTGCAGTGGCCGCTCCCGGCCACCGCAGCCTTGACCTGCTGGGCTCCAGCGATTCTTCCGCCTCAACCTTCCAAGTAGCCGGAATTACAGGCATGCGCTACCACGCCTGGCTGATTTTTTGATTTATTGTAGAGATGAGGTCTCGCTGCGCAGGCGGATCTCGAACCCGCGGGCTCAGGCAATCCACTCACCTCAGCCTCCTAAAGGCATGGGATTACAGGCTGAGCCACCGAGCCCGGTTCTCAAATTCTTTCAGGAGAACACTTTAAAATGCTGCTGTCCTTCCCTACGCCTTAACACACACACACTTGAAACTGTGAATCTAAACTCGGGGATTAATTGTCCAGACGCATTGAAGTAGGCTCTTCTTACGATCTGTGTGTTTTACCATGTGAAATTCTGCTACAACTTAATGAAAAAATAAAACCTGTTATGAGGGATTCAAAATTAGACTTCAATAGGAATGCTTAGATTATTTTGAAAGGAAGATGTAACAGCATGAGGTGACAGTTCTCACTTAATTTACAAACTTAATGCCACCCCAGTAAAATACTATCAATAGTTGTGTATATTTGTAATCTAAAAATGATTATCAATTAGTATTTAAAAAACAAATAATCAAGAATAGTCAGGAGACTTCTAAAAAGGGGAGAAATAAGAGTGACTAGCTCTAACATATATGAATATATTTTAAATCTATAGTAATTAGAATAGTGTAGTACTGTCACATGAGCTGGTAGTTTAATGGCACAGAATTAAAAGTCTAAAAATAGACCCAAGTATATATGAGAATTCAGTGTATAGTAAGTGTGGCATTTCAAATCTATGGAGGAAGGATGGAGGTTTTAACAAATGGTATTAGGACAATTGTGTAGACATCTAAAAACCAGTTAAATTGAATCCATATCTTTTTCTTTATGCCAAAAAAACCCCATTGGATTAATGACTTAAATGTAAAAATTAAACCCTAGAAGAGGATAGAGATAAAACAGATTGAACAAGACTTATTAAGTTGTTCAATTCGGGTCATGGGTATGGGGTAGTGGGTTAATTACACTATACACTATGTAATGTATGTTTGAAATTCTCCACAATGAAAAGCTTGAAAATGGAATTCATAAAAATATTTGAAGAAAACATGGAATTTAAAAAATAATCCTGGAATGGAAAAGGACTTTCTAAGTATGATAGAAAACTTTTAAACACTAATACATTTTACTTATTTACTAAATAGCTTATTTATTCAACAGAAGTTCATCTAGCACCTTCTATTTAAGAAAACACTAAGAAAAATCAGGGAACAAATGAAAAGTGGAAGAAAATTTTCTAACTTATACAAAAGGCCTAATTTCCTTAATGCGTGAAGATATTCCACAACTCTATTGGATAAATTAGCCTACAGTTCCATGAAAAATCAAATTATTCACAACTTTACTGATACAAAAATACAAATTAAGACTACACGTAAGCCACAAAGAAGTCAAGGCTGTGGCATCTTCCACTGAAGGGACACACACACACCACACACATCCACTCAGTTCCCACTTTATCAATCTGACAGATGTAGATTGATAAAGATGGGAAGAAGGTTTTGATTACACACTGTTATGAGGGTGTGGGAACAGGTAGTCTCAGTGATTGGTAGAGAAGGTGTAAATTGGTACTGCTTTTTGGGAGAGTTACTTGGCAACGTGTCAAAATAAAAATCACACGTAACTCTCTTACCCAACAATTCTGCTTCTAGGAATTTATCTTACAGATAAAACTTGTACATATGCAATATGGTAATGTACAAGGATACTGTATTCATTGTAGGATTATTTATGGTAGCTAGAGATTGGAAGCAGTCTAAATGTCCATCAGTGGGAACTGAGTGGATGTGTGTGGTGTGTGTGTCCCTTCAGGGGAAGATGCCACAGCCTTGATAAATTATGAGGCAGCTCTTACCTGATGGAGACTGACTTTAAGCTATATTTCAATATTTTGTGTGGAAAGGTTTATAGACATAACCCGCCTGTGTTACATGTACAGGGACAACCTCTGGAAGAATGCATGGGAATCAGCACAAGTTCTCTGGAGGGTAACTAGGTAGCTGGTGGATAGGGTTTGGGAGGAAACTTACTTTCCACTTTCTATCCACATGTGCTTGAAGAATTTTGTATCAGGAGTATGTATTAGCTGTTCCAAAATAACTTTTTAAAACATTTTTTATTTTTATTTGATGTTTAAGTTTTATTTTATTTTAAAGATGTGGAGTACAATTCAGGATTAGGTATACAAGTGGACATCATATGAGTAAAGTTTGGGCCTCCCTTTGGTCCCCACTTTGCCTGGTTTGAGATCAGGTACCCTTATTGATGTTGTGTGCCCATCATCCCAACCCTGGCAGTATCCCACTACTGCCAATTCCTTTCTTTCTGTTTTTTTTTTTTTTTTTTGAGTTGGAGTCTCACTCTGTTGCTCAGGCTGGAGTGCAGTGGCATGCACATGGCCACCCCAGTGTCGACCTGCTGAGCTCAGGCAATCCTTCCACCTCAGCCTTCCAAGTAGCTGGCATTACAGGTGCATGCTACCACACCCAGCTAATTTTTTAAATTTTATTTTTTGTAGAGATGAGATCTTGCCAAGTTGCCTGGGCTGGTCTCCAACCTTTGGGCTCAGGCAATTCACTCTCCTCGGCCTAACAAAGTGCTGGGATTACAGGCTGAGCCACCAAGCCCGGTCGCCAATCCCTTTCTTATAATATTATGGTAAATGTTCAGGTCCACTTATGAGTGAGAACATGTGGTACTCTGTTCTTTGTTTCTGTGGTAGATCACTGAGTATTATTGACTCTGAATCTATCCAAGTTGCTGCAAAGTCCTTGTATTTGTCTTTCTTTATGCCTATGTAATATTTCATGGTGTATATGGACAACATTTTTTTTTAATTCAGTCCAGTTTGTGGGTAGCACCATTGGTTCCATGTTTTTGCTATTGTGAATAGTGCTGCAGTAAACATACGTGTGCAGGTATCTTTTTGTAGAATGCTTTGAGTTCTTTCAGGTATATTCCAAGTAGGAGGATTGCAGGGTCATATGGAAGGTCAATTTCTAGTTCTTTTAGAAATCGCCACACTGTCTTCCAAAGAGGTTACACTAGTTTGCATTCCCACCAGTAGTATAGAAGCGTTCCTTTTTCTCCACATCCTCACCAGAATCTGTTGTTGCTTGTTTTATGAATGATGGCCATTCTTACTGGAGTTAGGTGGTATCTCAGTGTGGTTTTGATTTGCATTTCTCTGATGGTGAGTGAGGCTGAGCACCTTTTCATGTGTCTGTTAACTGCCCATATATCTTCTTTTGAGAAGTGTCTGTTCATGTCTTTTGACCACTTTTTAATGGTCAAAAGACCATTGTTTGTTTTTTTCCTTTCAGCATGTAAGATGACTTTTTAAAGTAAAGTTGTTTTGTTTTGTTTTGTTTCCATTTGATCTGTGTTCTGTAGTTCAAGCTCCTGTGCTCTCCAGTTAATGGAGTCTGGGAACCCTGGACTGTGGCTTACGGCTTCTGAGGCTTTGTTTTGGCTGCCGAGAGGCCTTTCTGTTGACACTGTCTGTCTTCATATTCTAGAAACAGAATACATTGCTGAACAGCTGCATTCTGGTTGACAAGTGGTACTGTGTACCCAACTAGTAGTCACTTCTATGTTCTATTTAGGGGCACAAATCAACTCTAAATTTTCCCCAATATGTATGAAGTCTAACTGGATTTGTAAATATCATTGGCGTGCACCCTCATTATCCTCACCCCAAATCTCATAGAGAAATATTCCAGTTACTTTGACATGAAATGAAACCAAATGATATTAGCTGGGGCAAGGTTTTTATATTGGTGGACTTGTGGCCATTGGAAATAAACTTGCTTCTCTCAGAAGTCAGAACTGTCAGAGCTTGCACCTTCGTTCCATCCCTGCCTGGCCATGTTCCCAGAGCCTCTTTCTTAACCTTTCTGATCCCTCCCAGGTGTTAGTAAGGATGACATGAAAAGACGATGCCACAGCTAGACAGTGACAGCTAACAGGGAGTGCTTGCTGTGTGGCCGACACTTTGCTGAGAGTGTATATGCTTCATCTCATGTCTTCCTTAACACAGGACGATGAGGAAGAGGTACTCTCTTCCCTTTTTCTACAGTTGAGGAAACTGAGTTCATGAGAGATTATGTAGTTTATTGAGAACACAACTGGGTACGGGTGATTTGAATCTAGAACTGACGCCAAAGCACATACGACAGCACTGCCCTCCAGTGCTTTACACAGCTTGTGCTCTTAGTAGGTATCACTCTGTATCTGCCCCCTTCCCTCATCGTGGTAGTGGGAGTAGATGTGACTTAGATTATTGCTGTGACTCAGAGTAACAATTCTGTGTCTTTGTACCAAATATGAAATCCATGGAAGTACTAGTAAAATGCAGACTTTCTTTCTCTTTAGACAAATGAACTTGTGTTGAGTTTGGAAGATGACGACAGATACCTGCTAAAAGAAGACAGCACTCTGAAGGCAGCTGGAATCGGTGAGGAAGGGGCCCTTGTGTTGCTGGAGGGATCACTCACTTTCCTGGCCCCTGAGTAGGCCTGGGTGGTTGTATTTGGAAAGCTCACTGCAAAGTCAGTGCTTCCTTTAGAGTTCTGTACACTGTGCGATAGCTATTCAGAGAAGGAGGATGGGAATGATGTGCATTCTGATCACTTGACCAAGGGCACTTGTTGTCTGCTCTCCAGATGTTCAGAATGCAAATAGTTCTTTCCAGAAGGTCTGCTCAGAATTCTACTGAGAGTCATTTTAAGTGATTGACAGGTTATTAATACCTTGTCCACTTACTCTTACCATCATTAAGCTGATGGTTTGAGAGAAATGGACATAGTAGAACTAATGAGGAATAATGAAATGAGCTGTTGTTTGTATAAGGTGCAGTGTGGTTTCTGAGAGTCTTCCAAATCACTCAGGGCCCACCAAGACATGGAATTAAAATAGGAGGCTGGTGTGCGCAGCTAAAAAATTACCCAATTTGGCCTTTAGAACCAGAATGTGCATGTAGTTCTATTTTAAAGAAATGTTATGTGACATGTTTTGTGACCATTAGGTGTCACTGTTATTCTACTTATCTGTACACCTAAAGATGACCTGGCAATAGAAGGATTGAAGATTATCAGAGAGGTCTGAGCAGTTGAAGACATTGTGCCTTTGACACATCTCTGTGGTTGGTGACTGTGATGGAGTATCACAAATCACACTTCCTAATAACTTATACACACTGCTTAAGGAACACAGTAAGTGAGGTCCACATTGGGAGGCTTTATTTTTTTTTGATGGGTGTTCTGTTGAATTCCTTGAATCACAATTGTCAGGAATTGACTTTTGAGTGACTCATGACTAAGGCGAATCCCTGACATAGATGCTCTGATTTAAATAGGAGCTTAAATAATACGCTGTGAAATCTTATACTTGTTTTCTGTGTTGAAGTCTACAGTATTTGCTAGAGTCAGTCTTTCCATATTGTGAATACATGAGGTTGATTGTTGTTAATTTGAAAAACAATTTTTAAGTTGGCACTTGCTTCTTCAAACACTATTATATTATCGTGGCAGGTGGCATCTGTGCTATTAAGGCACATGGTACCTAGAAGGTAGCTTTTCTTGTTGTTAAAGTGTAAAGTAATAATGAATATTGCAGACTGATATTAATGAGGGAATTGACAGACAGTTCCATGGAAAAGCAGGGAAAATCCAAAAACAAACTAAAAAGGAAAGTAAAATTTTACACAACGATAAAGTTGCCATCTCAAATAAGTGGGGCAAGAATGAGTTAACCAGAAAATTATATCGAGCCCATTGCCAAAGCGTTCAGGAAAGTAAAATTCAAATTTTTATGTCCATCTTTATTATGAAATGCATTGCAGATGGATTAAATGTTATAAAGTAAAATTTTTAGAAAAGAAAATATAGTTCAATAATTTCATAATCTGGAGGAGGAGAGCTTCCTAAGCAGGACCCTAAAGGCAGAACCCACAAAGGGGGAGGAGTGATAGATTTGACCACATAAAAACCAAAAACTGTAAACAAAGTTAAGGGAGAAGCAATAAACTATGAAGAATTATTTACAGGATGTACAACAGATAAAAAGTTATTAGTCTGACTTTATAAAGTGCTCTTACAATTAGCATGAAAAAGATAAAGAAATTCTGCTGACAGAAGTAGCTAACATGAAAAATAGTGCTACCTTATCAATAATGAGAGAAATGCACATTAAAATAGATACTATTTTATGTGGAGTCTAGTGGTTAAGAATTAGAGTCCAGAGCCAGAGCGCTTGGGTTCAAGACCTGATTCTGCCTCTTATGTCTGAGTGACCTTAGGTGAGCATCAGTTATTATGAAATTAGTAGACATGAAAAAAAGTGATAGTATCCAAGAGAGTTCATGGTGTAGGAGAATGGATACTCTCTTGTACCATTGTTGGGAATAAATATTGCCTCTATTTTGTGTAGGTTCATTTAGCCAGTAAGACTTTCTCAAGCTTAACTTTCTGTCATATTTATTACTAAGCCAACAGGGATGTCTTTAGAGGGGTGATAGGGTTATTCCTCACTTTCCCTGTTTGTGAATCACTGATGTAGAGCTTTATTTATTGGATGGAAATAGAATATGTTGTGTGATTCCATTATTGTTTAAAAATGTATAAAGATCATATGCCAAAATTGTAGAGATGGTTTCTCTGGGTGGTGGTATTGTCAGTAATGGATATTTTCCTTTCTTCTCTGTATTATCTAATTGTTCTTCTTGTGATTTAAAAAATTTCCTACAGTTTACTTGTGTTCCTTGTCATTAAGGAACCAATTTCTTTTTTATTTTTTTTTAAGAATAAACTCTTAAAGTTAGGGGAAATCAGTTTGAATGAAGGCTGCACATTTTCCTTGCTTTGTGACCTTCTGTAAGCTACTTAGCTTCTCTGAAATTCTATTTTGCTTCCCATAAAAATGGGAATAATGAAACCTATTTTAGAAAGCTCTCATAAGGATTATGTAAAATAATGAAGACATCTGGAATAATGCATGTAAAAGGCTCCAGAAAAACACCTGTTTTATTTGGAAGCTTTCCTGGAGAAAGGCAGCTGGCAAATATTTTGACTTTACTAAAACATTGAGTTGTTGGTCTCATTGTCATTAATTCCAGACTGCCTTATTTAATGCAGCCAACTATCAAAGTGAGACTCAAATCCCTCTTTTTAAAATTCTTGTTTTACAGCCATAGGTCTTGGATCAGAGTCAATCCTTTTCCTGACTTCTCACTGGTTTTAGGGTGGGGTGAGGATTCCAAACTGCCCGCCTGACCCTGGCCAGCCAGCAGCCCTGGGCACAGGACTACCTGGGTCCCTGCAAGGAGCAATTTCCTCTTGCCGCCTAGAGCAGTGCTGCTGTGCTTCAGGGGACAAGCCGAGGTTCTACCTGGGGAAAGTGATAAGGGTCCCCGGAGAGCAACACAAATCTCTGAGAGTCTAGTTGTAAAAATGATACCTGAAGTATGTGATTTTTCTAGGGAATTTCCCCTCCCTCAGTGCTGTGTCTGGTTAGGTTCTTAAGAGAAAAATTCAGAGTCATCTCTGTCTTCCTTTTCACCACTTGATCTTGCTGTAGAGCTGTCAGTCTGCTATCACAGCCAGTTGCCATGGGAATAATGCCAGTGTAACAAATTTATCATTAGAACTTTTCTGCAGGAGTCATGAAAGGAAAAGAAAGGCTGCGAGGGGGGAAATTAGGAGAAGAAACTTGTCTGAAGATTTCTTTTCTCACAGAGAAATTCTCCAGTTCATTCGGGCCCTTTATCTGCACTGCAGATCCCTATTGTATATTCTACACCTGACGTCAGTGGAAGTTTTTGCTTGTGGACTTAGTACTAAAATACATATTAAAAAGATTTGCTTTGTGGGCGAAAGAGGAAGCTTTTACACAGAAGTATTACTTATAATTTAAATACATATATTTTTACCTTGTAGTCTTATGGACTAATTCTCCTAAGTAATACATTTGCATGTTATTATTATTATCATCATCATTATTATTACTAGTGATATTTTCTCTTTCATTTAGATTCCACCATTATCTTCGAATCTGTCCTGATTTAATAAGAGAGAGATTGTGGTAGGGAAATGCTTCCAAAGCCGGTTGTGTTTTATTGGAAATGCTTTAAAACAAGATACATTGGACCAAACTGTAAGTGATTATCTGAGGGAAGCATTCTCGTCAAGCCAGTGCCTGTAATAATTCCAAAACCCCCTTGTGGTTTGTTTTCATTTTGTGTGGCCCTTCGGTCTGCCCCCAACCAGAACCCACGCCTTGTCCCTTTTTGTCATTTCAGACGTGTAGCTAATATCTTAGGATTCTTTGGCTTCCGCTTCTTTATCAGGATCGTGTTTGATTTGTGTCTCCTTAAGGCGTGGGTGCCTTTCCCCTCCTTTTTTTGAACAGTAATATCTTAGGGCATGCGTGTTTTCTTCTTTGGCTCGCGTCACCATGGCCATTCTTCAAGTTTACATCGAAATGGTGGTACAGTCTGGTTCCTGGGTAACATGGGTGGTGGACCCAGGGAACTGGGAGATTCCAGAACAGGGAATCAGAACGGAGCTCCGCAGAGTGTTTTTCCCTTTTTATTCCCCCCTCGTTGTTGTGGAAATTTCAGGCATGTGTCCAGTCTATCAGAGGTTAGATTTTATTTTATTTTATTTTTCGCTGTTTTCTTCCAACTGTAGTTCGAAATCTCTGCCAGCTGATCCAAAACAGATATTTGAAGCAAGTAATAAAATAAAAAGCACAGCAGGTGGGGCCTCTTTGTTGAATTGTTGGCCTCCTTTGGCAAAAACTTGGAAATATAACGCGGCTGTGAGCACAGCTGTGAATGATTTGTAGATCAGGATTTTGTGAAATTTGGAAGGATAGGCTATGCTCCTGGGGCAGGAGGAAGGGGAAAGCTTTGTCCTTTTGGTCTCAGACTGCCACAGAAGCCACAACTTATGCTTCATGCATTTTTTTTGTCAACGATCTGCAGTTATAGTCACTTGGCAGCCTGATCATGGATTGTCCGTCCCACAGAGTCAGTGCACTTGTCTTAGTTTCCCTTTCCCAGACAGCAGAGGCCAGGGACTTTGAAAGTAGGTTGATGAATCATCGCTGATGATGAGTTATAGAGATAAATTAGTTGAAGTATTTAAATACATTACATTTAATTTTTCTTGGGATTTTACAGTTAAAATTGATCTTACTTTTTATCATTTAAAATCATCATTATTTTCCTTTTAAAGTTTGTGTGTGTGTGTGTGTGTGTGTGTGTGTGTGTGTGTGTGTGTGTCTGACCTGTTTGGAGCGTTTTAAAAATTATTAATTTTATATCCAAAGTTTGAATGCCCTGGCTCATGTTCATTTCATTAAACTTGGATGTATTAAAATGATCCTACAAATGTATTTGGAGAGTTCTTGATATCATTTGACAGTAAGACGAAGGGATGAAGTGGCAATGTATTTATTGGATTTTTAGATTGCACATTCATTTCAGATTCCCATGCCAAGGCACTCTGCACCTGACTGCACTGCCGCCTGCAGCACATTTAATTTAAAATCAGGTGCCCTAGGGGACCAGCACATGGTAGACTTCCTGAGGGTTCATCCCCAGCCATTTTTAAGGAGCCATTTTAAATAGTATTTGGAAAGCAGGAATTTAAGGGATAATGGTGGAAAGAGTAATGATGTGGAGGCCTGAAAAATCATCTATGACTGAACTTAAATTGGCAAATAAATTCGCAGATTAAGTCCCTGAAATCATTCAGACATTTTGAACAGAGTTTTACAGATTTTTAAGAGACGTTGTAGTCTACTTCTGTTTAAGGACAGTACTGCTAAAGTTTAAAATCCATCAAATGTTTACTTTTTAATGTTCAGAATTACTTTTAATTAGTGTGTTTTCCAATGCTCAGAGTACAGCATTTTTATCAATATGAAGTATTTGAGTTTAACCCATTTATCAACTAGTTCTTCTGAAAAAAAAACTGCAATCATCTGAAAATGAAATCTTTACCCTAGATTATCTCGTTTTGAGCCTATATTATGAGAGATGGCATAAATACCTATGTAAATAATGGATCGATCGATGAGTTAATTAGACCCAAGAGAACCTGTGTGTCAGAGCACAACTGCTTTGTCAGTCCTTGCTTTCCATCACCTTCTTCTGAACCTGTTATTGCTGTCTGGAGAGCTGCACGACATATTATTTTCTCAAAAGGGGTGCAGATAAATGTCAGCGGCCGTAAGTGAAAATTGTAATTACAGTTAGCGTGGATTGAGCGAAGTGCTGTGTGAGCAAAGCACTGTGTGAAGTTCTGTATGTAAATAGCACATCGCAGAAAAAGCCTCACTCTGATGATTAAGAACAGGATGTCTTTTGCTGGTTCTCCATTAGAAGGTTGATTAGAATCACTTGTAAATGATGTAAGTCTACCTCTGGGCATGCTTCCCTTCAAGAAAGGAAAACCCAGGAGTTTTTGGTGTGAAGGATAGATTTCCAAATATCTCATCTTTGGATATTGAATTTTTTGAAGCCCCCTCTTCCTTTTTTTACTTTTATTTTTTAACACTCATTCTTTTTAATGCTGTTTTCTTGTAAGATTTAACTGTACATTGACTTACTGTTGACCCAGGGTGCATCTGTTTACAGCTTTTCCCCATCGGTTCCCAGTTTCTCTCTGCTGTGTCCTCTGCAGGCTCCTTGCGGTGAGAGTTTGCAGTCTGATTTTCATTCACTCAGATTAAATGGAATCTTGAAGATATGGTATAGGACTGGAATGATGATCTGAGACTATAGGTGGTTTTATTGTCTTCTTTCAACACTTGTTTATTTTCTGTAATTAGCAGGGGTAGCTCATGATTGAAAGACATTAAATTTGATAATCTTAAGAACAGCAAAAACATTTTTAATGAAAAGGCATGATAATCTCTTTAATTTCATTCTTTTGTGATAAATTCTAATGATGAGATGAGAGTTGTAAACTAAGTGACCAGTGGTAATCCTTGGCACTCTTTCTTATTATCGTATTTATTTGACTTGAAGAGTTTTACTTGTCTGTTTTTAGAGTCTATGTTAATTGAGTGCTCAGTATTCATTACAAATAATCTTGTCTGTTTTCTTGTGGAGATTTTGAAGGCCCTTTTGCTCCTTCTGTAAAAGCCAAGCAGACTGTATTAACTTCTGGTTTAATTTAAAAAATGAATGTGGAACTTGTTGGCACAACACCTTAAAGAATTGCATGTTTAATAATTGGAAGGCTTTCCATCAGATTTGTCTCCAGTCTGAATTAATAATGTTGCTGACTTATTGTTTTAGAAGATGCAGTCCTTGACCTGCTAGGTTGAAAGAATTGTGACTGCTCTGAACCTTCGTGGGTCCTTTAGCTGTGCCATCTCCCCTGTGAATAATTAGAGGTATTTGAAGGTATTGAGGTAGAAGCCAATTTGTGTCTTTCGCTTTGCATATTGTTGAAGCCTCATGAATTAATCATAGGCAGGGCAAAAAATTAACTTCTTCAGACACATATTTTGATGGGTCATGAGGGAGAATGTAAAGTGATCTGTAAAATATTCTACTGATCCTCTAAGTATTAAATTATTATACCTACAGGCTAATTTCAGGGGGAAAAAAAGTTTCCCCTCCCCCTCCTTCAGTAACTAAGTAGCATATTTGAAAAAAAAAAAAAATCAAGGTTTGTTATTTCCTAGGACTTTAAAGAGAACCATAAATGAGTGATTTTATAATTTCCTGAAAACCGGATTCTTGTGTTAATGCTTGATTTTAATTTTGGGGGGTTATTTTTCTTTCTACTTTTAAATTATCTAAGTTGTAGATTCTTATAACTGCACCTTGAATTTCTTGTTGATTTGGTAAAATATATTGTGCAATCTGGCAAATAACTCATCGTTTTCACTTTAGGCATCTGAAGCTATTCTAAAATACCGAATTCAGGTAATATGGATTTCCACATTTGTTTAAAATTTAGTTTTACATTAAAATCTTTTTTTCATTTCTGTTTTTCTTTCAGCCAGTGAAACTGAAATTGCATTCTTCTGTGAAGAAGATTATAAGAACTACAAAGCTAATCCCATTTCATCCTGGTGAAAATGTCTCAGGGGCTTCCGTTTTGCATACCTGTATTAAGCTCTTTATTCCACTACTGAGTTTTTGAAATCGACAAACAAATCTTAAAAAAATTAATCCCAGGTTCTAGTATTTGAGCTGAAATCTGGCGATTTCTTTCTCTGTAAGCCTCTTCTTTTTTCCTTCTTGTTGTAAAATGACATGAGAAAAACACTTACTTTTTTAAGTGAAATAAATTGTTATTAAAATCATCTTTGAAATATTGGTTCTTAAATCATAACGCATGTTCTAAAATTAGGAACTATTTTGGTGACTTGCATGTTGAATTCTTTAAAAAGATGATAAGACTAAGGACATAATGTTTAGTTTGTAACTTTTCCATAGTTCTAATGAGAGCAACTGTTACCATCTCTGGCTACCTGAGATTTTGAGTTTCTTCTGTCAGTGCTACCTTTTAGCTCAGGGAGTGTGTGATACACACCACCATACATGAAATTGAATTGTGTTTACTTTAGGGAGGTTTTATGATACAAGAGGGCTATTTTATTATTATTATTATTTTTTAGTATCTCAGCCTATACAAATAACCTTGCTGAATTTTGTTTTTCTTTTCTGAACTGTGTTTTCTGTCTTCAAGAGCAAACTATAATAGAATCAAACTTACTTATTTGGAGAGAGGAGGTAGCCGGATGTTTGCACTTCTGGAAGAAAATTGTTGGTTGAGAACAAGTCTACATCCTGGAAGATACATTCTTTCAAAATAATGTATAATACTTTTGGTTCCTGATAATGGTTGACAACCAGCACCAGAGGAAGAGTAGTTTCAAAGGGTCTGTCAGCCGGCTTGTCTTTAATTAGAACTAGAGAGGTTAGCTGGCTCTTGAACTACCCCATAAACCCTTGAAGTTGCCAGTAGGGCATACTGGTTTCATTGTAGTAGCACATAACTTAAAACAAATGCACAAACAAAAAAACCCAACAAAACAACAGCAACAAAAAACCTTGGAAGTCTGATTAACATGATTAGAAGATCTTTTCTTTGTTGAAAGAGTTAATAGAATCCTCTTTAAAACAAAAATTCTATTTATTTTATTCATTAAAGTGCTGAAAACACAGATGACCTAGGCTTCTGGGAGTTAATAAAGAAAAAAATAAGATAGAGTTTTTGCCTCAGTGAGTGGAGAAAGTTAGAGTTCAAGTAAGTGGATTTTAGTTTTGTTTGTTGAATTGGAGTCTCACTCTGTCACCCGGGCTGGAGTGCAGTGACACACTCACGGCCACTCCAGTGTTGACCTGCTGGACTCTGGCGAGCTTTCCAACTCAGCCTTCTAAGTAGCCGGAACTACAGGCGAGCGCTACCATGTCTGGCTAATTTTTCATTTGTTGTAGAGACGAGGTCTCACCAAGTTGCCCGGGCTGGTCTCAAACCCACGAGCTTAGGCAATTCACTTGCCTCAGCCTTCCAAGGTGCTGGGATTATAGGCTGAGCCACCAAACCTGGCCTAGTGGCTTTAAGAATAGCAGTAAAACTGTTATGAGAGCATTGTTGACAGGGTAATTAATTCTGTGTGGGTTTTATTTATTTATTTATTTTAATTTTAAAAATAAGTACCAGTTGGGCTGTGTCTTGGAAGATTGAATAGGAATTTTTGCTTAGAAGAAAAGAAGGGAAAGGCTTTCTGGAAGAGGGAATAGCCTACACAAAGGCAAAGCACTGTGAAAGAGCTTGAGATTCAGTAGAAAGCACATGTTTCACTGTCCCTGACTTACGATGCTTCAACCTGTGATTTTTCCACCTTTTAATGGTGAGAAAAGTGATACGAATTTGGTACTTTGAAAGTATCTTTGAGTACCCATGCAATCATTCTGTTTTTACTTTCAGTGCAGTAGTCAATGAATTATAAGAGATATTTAACACTTTGCAATAGTCTTCATGTTAGATGGTTTTGCCTTATTGTAGCTAAATTCAGTGTTCTGAGCAGCACATGTAAGGTAGACTAGACTAAGGTGAGATGTTCGGTAGGTTAGGTGTATTAAATACCTCTTTGAGTCATGATAGTTTCAGCTTATGGTGGGTTTGTTGGGACGAATCCAATCACAAGTTGAGAAGCATTGGTACTGGAGTATAAAGTACAGGGAACAGTGGAGAAAGATAAGGCCAGAAAGGCAGGTTGAGCTAGGCCTCATAAGTCATGCTAAGGAGTTGGAACTATAGGTAGTAAGTAGTTGGGAACGAGAGGCAGGATTTAAACAGGGAAATTACTTGGTTCATTCGTATTTTAGAAAGTGAGCCTTGTCAGCAGTGTCCAGAGGGCAGAAAGACTAGAAGATAGTTGTCATAGAGCAGGTGAAGACTAAAGGACTAGAAGACTAACAGGTGAAGATTGGCCTCAGGCAGGGACAGAGGGGAAGAAGAGAGGTGGTGTTCTTTTGAGTGCTAACATTGACTGTACATTTGGTGGCAAGCGTGGATTTTGACCACGTCTTCAAACTTGATGGTGGTGTGTCTATTTGTAGATGAGGTAGAGTCATTTGCTCAAGGCAATGTAGTAACGAGCGGTGGTAGTGGAGCCAACTCTGTCTTGGACTCCTGACCTCTCCCATTCCATCCTGCACCCTCCCAGTGGAGGCCTCAGGTAGAATGACCGTAGAACGTTTGGGACCTGGTGAATGCCTGGGTGTGGATGGTGTAGGGAGGAGTGAAGACTTCAGTGATTCTTGTTGAAGTGAGTGGCTGGAATGATGGTGACAGCATTAACCCGAATAGGGAACTCAGTAAGGAGAACGGATCAATACATATGCCATTTGTTCATTTTATACACATTCAATTTATACAGCAGGCTTTTCTTTTTTATGTAAAATTGAGCATGTCTTTACTTGTATTTTTTTTAGCAAATAATGCAAAAATACGTATATTAGTTCTTTGCACTCGGATGTCCCCCCCGTCAAGGGAACACTGTAAATCTAACAAACCACTTAGATGTCTCCTCTCAGGGGACATAAAGAGATTGCTGGTGATTATACAGGACAAACTTATGCAAGCACAAATTTTAAACAAATGTATGTTTCCTTGAAATTTTCCATTCAAATTGCATGAAAAAGCAAATAAAGAGATGGGATACACTGAGATATGATTGATTAGTTCAGAAGTGGTTTTCAGGAATCATGAGTGCGTCCTTTTACATTTTCTTTGAACAACAGACTCAGCAATAAGTTACATATTATTAATGTGGGAGGAAGAAACTGAGACTGCATTGTCTGCTAGAATAGAAAAACAGTAGGTGGAAGGCATCAAATACATTCCTATTGTACAACATGTGTCAATGAACCTGCAATGCATGGCTGTGACTGTTTCACATGTTACTGCCGTTAGAAAAATATAAGACATAAAATTCTGGCCAGGCTTGGTGGCTCAGCCTGTAATCCCAGCACTTTGGGAGGCCGAGGCAAGTGGATTGCCTGAGGCCCGTGGGTTCGAGACCGGTACAGGCAAGTTGGTCTCTACAATAAATCAAAAAATTAGCCGGGTGTGCTAGCGCACACCTGTAGTTCCAGCTACTTGGAAGGCTGAGGTGGAAGAATCGCAGAATTCCAGCAGGTTGATGCTGGGGTAGGCTGTGAGTGTGCCACTGCACTCCAGCCTGGGTGAGGGAGTGAGACTCCAACTCAAAATAAATAAATAAAATTTTTATTTTTATTTTTTGGTCATAAATAAGTTCCTCAATGTCCAAAATTCCATTATAAGCCAAATAGCATTACAATAAAATAATTGCTTCCAATGCTGTACCATTTAATATGAAGTGATTCTTTTTCTACTTTTTCGTTAAAAAGTATGGTTGAGTTGTTAGTAGGTGACCTTCAAGATGTGTCCGGGTGCAAAGGGTTAATACCTTTTTTGGGTGTGTGTGTATTTTCCTTATTATAAAAGTTACGTGCTAGGCTATTTTTACTTATAAACACAGATGTAAAAATAAAAAATAAAAATATAGGCAGGAACCACCAGACGAGCAGGCAAGAGTTCTTCCCTAGAGCCTTCAGAGGGAGAAGGGCCCTGCTGACAGCTTGATTTCAGACTTGTATCTTCCACAGCTGAGGGTGAATAAATTTCTGTTGCTTAAAAAAAAAAAAAAAAGTGTGTATGTATATGTGTGTGTATATATACACATATATACCAGGGATGCCAAAGAAATGTCAACGCGTTTTACGAGATGTTAAGAGATGTTTGCTGTAACCAGCAGTGTGGATGCTGATGGTAACCACTCTGAGCCCCTCTCATAATTGCAGAAGTCAAGTGTGACTTATGTTCAAAACTGGTACGTATAGAGTATTAGAATTTTAATACAGTTTTTTTCCTTAATGTATGCCAATAACAAAAGATGAATACAAGTCACGTTTGACTTCTGCAATTATGAGAGGAGCTCAAAGTGGTTGCCATCAGTGTCCAGACACTTCTGATTACAGTGAGTGAGTTACAGTGAATTACTGCAGGACTTGGCGCTGTGCGAGGCCTCCTGGATCTTCCTTTGTGTACATTCCCTTAAGTACCATGAGTCTTAAACTTATAATGAATGCGTGCAATTGTTAGGCATGTAGGAAGTACTGTTGCATACTCACACCTCCATTGTTGTTGTACTTCTACAACATTCTCTGTTTTCAAATGCCACTTCAAAATGGTCTTGCGCTCCTGGAATGACAACTGTGCTCCTATCATTTTCTTTGACTGTCTTGCCTGTTGCATGGTGACACTAGCGTTCACTTAATGCGATCTTTTGAGCAAATGTCACAGTACACATTGCTACCATAATTCAATTTTGAAAAGTAATACATAGATAATATCTCAAAATGTGTATACATTTTTTGACGCTCTCTGTATATGGAATATATATCTCTATTTCTATCCTATCTATCTGTCTGTCTGTCTGTCTGTCTATCTGTCTATCTATCTACCTACCTACCTGTCTATCTATCTGAGAGACACTAAAAGAGACTTTTACCAGGAATCAAAGATTGGTTCAAAATTAGAAAAACCTATCGTAATTTTCAAACTCTATAAAGGAGAAAAAAAATTATGCGATCTCATTTGATGATATTCATACTCATGCATGTATCAAAATTAGTAAAGGAAAGGAATGCCCTTAACTTGATGAAGACTTCCCAGAGAAAACCTACTTAATGGAGAAGTATTTCAACAGATCTATTAGATATAAATAAGGGAAGAATGACCACGATTGCTAGTACTATTCAGTAACTTTATGCAGGTCTTATTGCAGTCAGTGCAATGAGAAAAGTAACGCAAACAACAGATATTGGGACGGAGTAGACAAAACATTCATTTGCAGTCAGTGTGACGACAAGAGATTCAAGTAACAATTTATTGGAACTTCAGGAGTGCTGAACCTAAAATGAATTGTCACAAAAGCTATAAAGTGTTATTAGAGGATTAGAAAGGACCTATAAAGAGAGAGATAGATTACATGTTCATAGATGAAAAATACAGCATTATGAAATCTAGATTTGTACCTAATCTGTAATTAAGTGCAATCTCAAAATCCCAAAGGATTTATCATGGAACTTGACAAATTGATTTGTAAATTCATCTGGAAAAGTAAATGTATGAGAATAGCCAAGACCAATTTGGAAAAATAACAGGGTGGGGGGAAAAGTTGTTGCCTACCGGATGTCAATATATTTTGCAGTATTCAAAACAGCTTGGTAATGAGACAGACATAGAATAAAAAGGTCAGTGAAATAGAGCATAGAAACTGATAGATGTATTTGAAAACTTATTATATAATAAAGGTAGTATTTGTAATCAGAGGAAAAAAGAAAGACTATTTAGTACATGCCCAGGCATTTAAAAAATGACTAAGGGCTCTACTTCATTCTGTTCACTAAAATTTCAGATGGATTAGATAACTAAACATGAAAAACGAGACAATAAACTTATTAGAAGAAAAGATGGGTTATGTTTATGACTTTGGGATAGAGAAGATATTATTAAAACACAAAATGCAAATGCCATAATTTGGTAAATTTAATTTATCTATTTGAAAAACTGGACTCCAAAAACCATCGTAAAGATTGAAAGACAAAGAGGGTAAAAATTACATATACTTATAAAGTAGACAAAGGATTCGTTTCTAGGATATAAAAAGAACCTCACAAATCAACGAGGAAAGGACAAACATACAAGAGAAAAATAGACACATTTTATAAAGGAGTTCATATAAAAGGAAACATACACGGGACGGGGAAAGATGCACATCCTGTTATTCAAGGAGATTTGAAACAGAACAGCAGGGTACCATTTTCATTCTTCAAACTGGCAAAAAGTCAAGGGTTTGGTGAGAGGTATCGGCAGTGATGTGTGCCTACACTGCCAGGGGGAGGAGAAATTCATGCTCAGTCACTTACATAAGCAATTTGGTTTGGTATCTATTTAAAAGCAAATGTGCATATTCTGTTGACCCAGCAGTTCCAGTTCTTGGAATCCATCCCCAAAAAACCCCTCTCATGCCTACAGAAGGGAATTCACTACAGTGTTATTTATAATTGGAAAATATTGTAAACAACCTAAATGACGTTAATAGGACGATAGCTAAATATAGTATGTCGATATTCTGGATTCCTGCTGAAACGATGAGGAACGTTCATATTATTTACGGACATGGGATGGGCTTTGAGACATCTTGATAGATAAAATTGCAGAAAGACATAAAATGTGAAATCATTTGGTAAAGCACAAAATAATTATATAGGTATATACATTGTATACATATGTGTGTTGCTGTGGTCTGATGTTTGGGCTCCCCCAAATTCATATGTTGAAATCCTCACTGTCATGATACTATTAGGAAGTGGGGCCTTTGGGAGGTCATGGTGGCAGAGTCCTCATGAATGGGATTAGTGTCATAAGCCCTGGAGAGACCCCTTGGCCTTCCACTATGTGAGGTTAGAGTGGGAAGCCAACTGTCTATGAGGAAGTGGGCCCACCCTGGGTGTTGAATCTGCCGGTGACTGGATCTTGAATTTCCTAGCTTCTAGAACTGTGAGAAATCAATTTTTTTTTTTTTTTTTTTTTTTTTGCTAAGCCATCCAGTCTGTGGTATTATGTTATAGCAGCTGGAATGAACTCAGATGCGTGTTTGTGAATATACACATTATATATACATATATACCTATACACAAAAGAACAAACACTAAATTGATAATATTGATTACCTCTGGGGAGGGGATTGGGAGGTGAAGGTGGTAGAAAGCTTATCTATGTTCAACTTGACAAAAAAAAGGTATTTGTGTTAAGAATTAGTGAAAACACACCAGGCACAGTGGTGCACACTTATTGTCCTAGCTGCTTGCAGAACGCTGAGACTGGAGGATGGCTTGAGCTCAGCAGTTTGAGTCCGACCTGGGCAACATAGCAAGACCCTGTCTCTTAAAAAAAAAAAAAGCAAAAAACAAGTGAAAACAAAAGCCAATACATGTATAGAAGTCAAAAGAAACAGGAAAAAACCCACTAGACAATTGCCATGAACATTTTGACCTATTTTCATCTAGATTCCTTTTTCTATGTATAGTTTTTAGTGTTTCTGATTTTTTTAAATGCCCTTTAAGATATATAATATTTGCTTGTCAAAAACAATTCTACAGATGAGAAAATCCCCTTTTTCAAAGATCACATGTATCATTATTTACATATATGGTATGTATGTTAAAGTATTATCATTTTTTTAAAATATGGTTGCGAAATCTCATTTTTTTGGATCACCACTATGTGCCAAATAGTGCCTGTGTTTTATATATTATCTCATTTAATCCTCACAGTAGACCTGTGAGAGTGCTTTGAGGAGTCCTGGTTTCCCTATCTGTGACATGGAGAAGATAAGGCCCGCCTCAGAGTTTTGGGATCAAATGGGAGACGCCGACAGGGCCTAGCACAAGGTTAAGTGCTCATTACATGTCTTGCGATGCATACAGTGAGCAGTGAGTGCAGTAGCATGGATGCCTGACCCTCACGGATACCAAGCCACATTCATTTTTCTCTTTCTCCATTGAAGAGAGCTTGCTTTCTCCTCCTGTGCTAAAGGAACACACAGGCCTCAACCCCACGAGCCAGACCAGGCTTCATATGAGTTTGAGAAACTTTTTTGCCGTAGTGAACATGTTTTCTTTCCCTTCTTTTTCTGCCTGTTTCGGAGACGTGCAGGGGACATGATGATTCTCCTGCTTATTTGAGGCGCTCAGAGAAGTGGCCCGGCCTGGGCCCCTTTGGGAACTCTTCCTGATTGCCGGGTTTCTCAGGAGGGAGAGTGACCTGCTAATGCATGTTGCAGAGGAGTGGAGGAGAGGGGGTGAGATCACTGGACCACTTCTCTCGTTGGCAGAAGGCTTCAAGTACGGCAGTGTCTGAGGAGCCAGAGTCCCGCCATCTTTGTTTTCGTTGTGTGTGTGTGTACGTGTGTGCCAGCATGTGTGTTGGGGGAAGGGCTCTGATTCCTGGTTACTGGCAGTTTCACCCCATTTTACTCTTAGAAACTCTCGTAGTCGATCACAATAGCAAAGGTAATACTGAGGTTAGTATCTTGAATTCCACCGTCAAGACAGCGGGACTAGGTATCTGCAGGCCTGGAAAGTCCCCATCTCCCCCACGGAACCCACGGCACGAGGCCCACGGCCACTCTGAGGCTTTCAGCCTGCATTTCCAGCATTTATAGGAGGCGAGGATATGGAGGAAGGACGGCATTTGTCATTTCTTTCCATCAAAGGAGATCTATTTATTCAATGAATCAGACCCAAGGCCACTTTTCCCATCCTCGAATGTGCATTTTGGGTTAGAATACGAGCATGAAGGTTCAGATAATGGCCTTGGGGGACTCATTTCTTGGTCATTAGTCAGCGAGAGGATCATATAATGTGTAATGACTTAAAAAGAAACATACAGGATGTGTGTCATGCTGCTGTACAATGTGGTTTCTGAGAGAGCAGTGGCCCGTCTCTATTCTGTGCTGCTGCCACTTCGAATGAGTGTTCAGTAAAGAATGTCATTCAGAGGCAGCGGGATTTAAGACGGAGAAAATTCATTTCAGGCCCCAGACGAAGCCGTAGGACTCTTTGGAAATAAGGCAGACCGTTCGGGGAATGCTGCCTCAGAGACTCGGGCTTCTGGTTTTAGCTTCATTCCTGTTAGACCCAGTACATAAGAAAACAGCCACCACCGATCATGGTATTTGCGTGGTTCATCCAATTTGGTCAATTAAAGCAGTGCCCAGAGTGCTCTGAGGACTCCAGCTCTTTCCCGGTAGAGATGAGGACTGTGAGGGCTTCCCTGCCATTTCTGACGTGGTGGGGAACGAGAGCCAGAAAGATGGAGAGCTGTCCTCTGCCATCGTTTCTGTGTTCATTTCTCAGTCAAACGCAACAACCTCATTTGCTTTTGATCACTGCCCCTTCCTCCTCTCCTCCCTATGACTCCTGACCTTGAGCCCTATGCCATCAGATTATATACATTGTCCCCTCCCCCATCACCCAAACCCCCACCTTGTCGCGGACACCTGCAGGCCCTGTGCCACTCCCCCTTATTTCTTGGCGATTTTAGCTCCTGGCGTGCTGTTGCTGTTGTCAATACGCCTGTCATAATTCAGGGTAGACAAAGACAAGCATTCCTGCACCCCAGCGCCTCTTAGGTCATCGATGAACTCAACTGCAACTTCTGACTGTCTCCTCTGTCTCAGCCACGTACACCCGGGGGCACACCTTACCCACAGTCATCCATGACCGCACTCTAGTGCACAACCTAATCTCAATATTATGCCTCTCATTCTCTAACTGCTGCTGCCTCCTGTCTTGCCGATTCTCTGCCCCTGGTGCCTCCAGGGCTCTTAACCCCATCTGACCTACACTTCACTGATCTTACCGTTCTCACCGCCCCACCCCCTGACTCGAGATCCTCCGATCCTTCACTATTTCTCGAAGTAGACCCTGCTTCCCTGATGCCTCCCTCCCCAGGCTTAACCCCACTGCTCCCTTCTCACCTGCACCGGGACCGCTGCCCGTGGCTGGAGAACCAGGGTTGGCTGACCGAGCGTCAGGTCTGGACTGCTAAGCTCCAGTCAGGTCCCGGTGCGGCCTGGCGGTTCTCCTCATGCTTCCAGGTTCGCCTAGGCCTCAAGACCTCCTCCCCTTCTCACTCTGAGCTGCTGTCCTCGCTTCGGGCCATCCTAAGACATCATGCTCGCACCCTCGGCCGTGTCCCCACTGCTGCAGCGGAGCTGGTGTCCCCTGCCTGCCTGCCTGTGTTGGTGGGCGGACTCATATTGCTCGTTTCAAGTCTGTCTTCGTGTGTGCACAGTTCTCGCCGCCTCTGGAGGACTCACGAATGCGTTCAGCACGTGCTCCCTCTCTCCTGTGTCATCCGCTTCTCTTCCCACCAGCATGGAAACATGTCTCCCACCCAAGGCCTCCCCCAAGAGCACCCCATCTTCCCTTCACAGCCAAATTCCTGACAGAGTTATCCACGCCTCTCCCCTCATTTCCTCTCGAGATCCCTCCAGTAGGACCTCTGTCCATGACTCTGCAGAAACAGCTCTTGCCAAGGTCACCAAAGGTTCCCATTGCCACAAGACTATGACTCTCTGTCTTCAAATTGCTTAACTCATCAGCAGCAGTTGACTCACAGAATCAGTAGATACCCTTCTTGCAAACACTCTCTTCTCTGGCCACCCCTCCTGTCCTCCACTGGTGCTTCCTCTCGCCTTAATGTTGACAATGTGGAAGTCCCCAGGACTCAGACCTCTGGCTTTTCTAATGGCAACTCCTCCCCAGACGACCTCATGTCTGCTTACAGCTTTGAATAACCACGAGATGCTGTGGGCTCCCAATCTTACACCATAGCCTGCCTCTCCCCTGAATCCCTTCGCTAGGAATTCTCCATCCCGGGTGAGAAGGCTGATGGGTGTCTGCTGACAGGTGCCTCAGACTGTAACATGTCCGAGCCGAGCGAGCTTCTGAGCTTTTCACCCAAGCCTGGTCCTTTCTCCATCTTCTCTGCCAAAGGAAATGAACCTGTCTTCCATTTGTTCAGGCCCAAAACCTTGCAGGCATCTCTCTTTTCCCTCCTGCCTCCGCATCCAGTCCACCAGCCAGTTCTGTTAGCTTCAGCCTTCAAAGTATATCCAGCGTCTAGACTCCTCTCACCTTTTTCTCTACCACCATCGGGTGCCAGGTACCACCATCCCTCACCTGGATTATTGCAGTCACCTTATTTTTCTCACTGGGTTTCTTACTCCCGCTCCTACCCCAATAAAATTCTCTACGTGCAATCAGAGTGATTCTGCTAGAATATGTCATTCTTCAGATCCTGTAATGCCTTAGCTCAAAACCCTTGCTCAGAGAAAAAACCAGTTTCCTGCCGACGTATCCGAGGTCCTGTGTGACCAACCACCTCAGCCACCTCTCTGACCCCAGATCCCAGCAGCTCCCTCGCTCTGCAGCAATCACCTTGGCTTTGGTTCTCTTTCTGATACACACCAAACATACTCATGCCCCAGGTCTTTTGCACTTGTTCTTCCCTCTGCAATGCCCTTTCTACTGTTGTTTCACGGCTTGTCCACTCTTTTCTTCCAGATGTCTGCTTAAATGCCATCAAAGAGACCTTCTCTACTCTCCTTCTGTAATACAGCAAATGCCCACCCTTGCAAAACTTCTCATTTCTCTAACTCTGTTTTATTTTTAAAAAAAAAATCTTTTTCTGTTCTTTCTCCTGACGGTCCCTAGTGTATAGAACAGTGGCTGGCACTTAATGGGCCAGCCTGGATATTTCTTGGATGAATGAATGATTTTAAAATTGCATGTGCATTTTAAGCCAACGCTTTACAGATTCTTGAAGCTCATCTCACAGCAAAGTAGTTCTGCATAGACTGGATAAACTCTCTAGGAGTTTCTTTAGTTGGGAATAGTCATCCAGATTTACAAACGGTTGTAGACTGGGTTCTGGAATAATTGGTCAGCAATCCCGAGTGCCTATGTCTTTCCAATGGAGCTGAGGAAATGAGATTAAAAATTGTGTTTTAAAAGTTCATTTGCTTTCACAGGTCTGAACTTGGGGTTGCCGCACTGTCATCTTTATGCACTGACAGTTCCTTCTGCCGCGTGGTTCCTGTGTATGCCGGAGGCAATCCTGCACCTTGTGTGAGGGCTTTTTTTTACCAGCTAGGAAAAAAAAAACACCGCTGTGGTGGTTATTCACAATAGACGAGATAAGTGTCCTAGATTGTCATTTGCTTCTGTTTGAACTGTTCCCTGGAAAGCTGAGTAGGAAACTGAACAGTATATTGTACAACTGTACAAATTAAGGCTGAATTTTCCCCCCACATGCCTTAAAGCAAAGTTCCTTGTTTTAAAAGTGACCTAGAAGTGAACTTGTGGTGACACTTAAAATTACACAAATTGGAAGAGGGTAATGGTGCACTTTTGCCTATCTTGGACTTATTTATCTTGCTGTGTTTGCTTTAGGCAAGCGTGAGGAGGAGGAGTGAGCTCGGCTTTGACGTCGGGGCAGCCTTGGGTTGAGGAACGCACACGTTGCCCATGGCTCAGAGGTGTGACCTTGGGCCAGCTGCTTGGCCTCTCTGGGTCTCAATTTCTTGCTCTGTGTGATGGGGATGATAATACTGATTTCTCTGAGGCTTTGGTAAGGGGACCTAGCTCAGTGGCTGGCACACACATATTATGTTTGGGGGAGAATCTTTGTCACATTACTATTTTACCAAGAAAGAATATTAATATCCCATCATACAGAGAGAAAATTTAGGTACCAAATGGGAGGTTATCCCCTGTCCAACGTTGGGCAGTGGAGACAGGATTTTCCCTACAAGTCAGGAGTGTCCTGCTGGTGGCCAGTTCTCTTTTGCATTGCCAGCTCCATCCACATAGCCCAGCAGTGTTCTTGGGACCCAGGGAAAGAGTCATTATTTGTTTTTCAAGAATCCTTCCCTTCCTGTTTCCTTTCCCAAGGTACCTTGTTTTTGGATGCAGCTAACCCCGAGTGCCTGCAAATGTCTTTTTGACTTGTCACCTTTCCTCTGGATGGAATTTTTTCTCAGTTAGGACTCATGGGCTCATTAGCAACAGAACAATTAAAAAATTTTTTTTCTTTAAGAAAAAAGCCATCCTTTTCTCTATCCTCTGGCCATGGCTTGCTGAAAGTGGGGTGGGTTGGCAGAATGAATGAATACAGGGGTTATCCAGACAAAGAGACTCTTTGGGAAGAAAAATCTTGCAAAGGCAGATTCCGCAGCTTGAGCTTTGTAGACCCTTGCCCAGGCACCAGCCGATTAATGCCTAGTCATTAATCTGTAGATCTTGTAGAGCTGTCCTTCCTCCAGTCTGGCGTCTTTCCTGCGATTTTAGCCGATGTTCATTACACAGAGCAGAAGTCCAGGCAGCCGGCGGGTCTGGTCGAGGGAACCCAGCTCTGGACTCGCCCTCGCCTGCCTCGCTGCAGCCACCAGGTGGCAGCAGAGTCTGCCTGGGCTTGGGAGATGATGGGGCAGAGGCGGCTTGAGTCATTTACTAAGGACCGTGATTAATAAATGGTTCGTCCCTCAGTCTGTCAGTCTTGGAGCCCCTTCATCTGACAATCCAAGCCTCCCATTTGTAAATGGTGCGGCATGTTGCATTAGTGCCAAAAGTGACCGTGCGATGGCTCCTGCCTGCGAATTTGATGGATTTTAAACGTCAGTGCTCAATTGTCAATCTCCAACTTGAGTCAGTTTTACCTCTATGGTCTTATTTATTTCTTTGTTTTTCTTTTATACTACTCTATTTGATGATGGGTGACTAGTTCTAAAAAGAATACCAATAAGGTGTGAACACTTTGGAAAATGTCCGTGCTTATTTGTTGAGGATTAAGACGCCGAGGAGAGACTTGGTTAAGAGCAAGATGAAACACCAAAGATAAAAAGGAGAGCTGGGAATCTTAAGAAGGTTTGTGAGGTAGAAGCAGAGTACGGCCTGCCAGCCAGCCCCTCCTGGGCTGAAGGGGACTCCCTGACCTAGTGCCCATTCTCCTACGGCCTTACGTCGCCTGTGCCTGATAGAAATGTGTGAGTTCCTCTGTGCAAAGGTCCTGGTAACTCCTTCCTTGGGGGTCTCCAGATCAAGGGGACAGCAATTTACAGATGGTTTCCTATATTCTCTCTTCTCATTCCGAGGCACCAGCGCCCTGGCCCAGGCGTGTTTGTGGGGTTGACAGCCGAGTAGTTTGAAGACGGATGCTTCGTCTTTCCTGAAAGCCTCAGTCAGGGAGATTTTGTGGGATGACTCGAGGCATGGGGGGAGAGAGAGGGGGCACAGGGTGGCGGGGAGGTCCCCAGCCTTGGGAGGGGATGGAGGTGTGGGTTCCACTAGGGGCAGATGTCTGTTCTGGGGGAGCAGTCTGTCTTCAAGATCTCAGGCTTACATGTGGCAAGCAGCAGCGAGGACCCATTTGGGACCATGTGCATTGAGACCACAGGCATCTTTGGGAAAGTGTGAACTAAAGAATGAGGGTCTCCTGGAATACTTTGCCCCAGGACTTTTGCATAACCCTGAGGTAGAGAGGGCAGGATGCCTAATAGTGACTGAGATTGAATTTCAAGTAGATGGGGACTTGGAATCCAACTTAAGAAAATAAAGAAATAGGAAATTTCTTTCACACACGTGTTTGCATTTGCAAATTCATACACATTAGACTGAGTTGGTCCAACCTCATATTTAAGGAAGGGCAATGTCACCTCTTGGTTTCAGTTGCCAACAAAAAGAATCATTTAATAAAGTAGAGGACAGAGTGCAATTCTCCCAAATTATCAAAAGAACCCACCAACTATACATTATATTATTATGTAATTATATATAATTTTTACCAACTTAAAACAATCCAATAGTACTAAAAGACTTATATAATAGTTTTCTGGTCTGATCTCCTCTCTCTAGTCTCAGGCCTCCGAAGCAACTATTTTAAGCTCTTTGATCAGTTCTTCTGTGATCTCCAAATTTCATCGAATGTGCTCCTGTTGCTTCCCTTGACTTGTCCATTTCAGGAAGAATCTATTGGCTTCCCATGATGGTAGGTGAAGTGTTAGCTTTTCCACACTACTTTCACACTTCTGCCCCCGTTCTCACACTATATTTTAATAGTCTTTAGCTAACATCAGTGTTTACATACGTGTCATGATTGTGTACTACGATTGCACCTTTTGTTGGACATTTTAAAAATACTCTTTCCCCCTCACTTTTATAGTTCCTTATATACCTATGCACACTTTCCCCCATGCGATCGGGCATATGCTTTTTTATTAGATCCCCCCCCCCAGCTGTTGAAGCATGTCTGGTATCCCCCGTTCCCACCCCCTTGCTGGAAGCCTCTGTACTGCTCTGTCTGTGTGGCTTGTCCTTGGTTGGCTATAAAACTGTCACAGCGGGACTTCTCTTGCCATCTTCCTGGGCTTCCCTTCCTTGCTTGGTTCTTGGTTTCCTGAATCAATTGTCTTTTTCTTGTTTCACTTGTTGGAACGTAGCATGGTTGTTTCCTAAGAGTGGGTGCATAGGAAGTACATGTTTGGAAGTGTCTTTGCTTTTCTCTTAGACATTGGACGTGGGTGTTGAATTCTCGGTTGAAAACGTCTCTGCTCAGAGTTCTAAAAGCCTCATAACATTGCTTTTTAGCTTAAAGGAAACTGCTGAGGGGCCAGTGCCATTCTAATTTTTATCTCTTTGTATGCAAGATATTTTTTTTTCTCTAAAAACTTTTAGGAGATTCTCTTATCCCATGTGTGCTGAAATATCCTTTAGTGAGAGTGTACTTTCAGTTTGGAAGCTGGGTATTGGGTGTACCTTTTAAATCTGAAAACTCATGTCTTTCAGTTTGGGGAAATGTTTTCGTAAAGGTTCTTCGATGATCTCTTTCTCCTCTGTGCGTTTCTGGAATTTCTATTAGTCAGATGTTAGACTTCTTGGATTATTTGTTTAAAGGTTTTTATCTTTTGTCTTCTGTTTTTCCTTTCTGGGAAATGTGTTCAATTTTAGCTCCTATTTTTCTATTGATTATTAAATATTTCTTTCATCTTTTTTTTTTTTGAGACAGAGTCTCACTCTGTCACCCAGGGTGGAGTACAGTGGCACAGTCTTAGCTCACTGCAGCCTCAGATTCCTGGGCTCAATCAATCCTCTTGCCTTCACCTCCAGAATAGCTGGAACTACAGATATGTGCCACCACGCCCGGCCAATTTTTTTTTTTTTTTCTTCTAGAGACAAGCTCTCATAATGTGGTTGCCCAGGCTGGTCTTGAACTCCTGGGTTCAAACCATCCTCCCACCTCAGCCTCCCAAAGTGCTGGCTCACAGCCATGAGCCACCACACCCAGCCATTCTATCATATTTTCAGTCTCGTTCTAGTTGTTTTTTAGAGTATCCTTTTCTTATTTTATGGACATAATGTCTTCTCTTTTCTCTCTGAAGATGTTAATTGCAGTTTTTTCAAAATGTCTTATTCTGCTCCTTGAATTGCCTCTGTTTCCTCTAGGCTCCTTCTCCAGGTGTTGAGTCTGGCTTCTCTCCTACGTGGCAGAGGCACTCCTCGAATGTCTATCTATTTCAATTTAAGCTACAGGCTCTCCATGCTGGCTTGGGACCTGTTGTACCACCTCACTTACCTTATTTTTTTTTTTTGAGTCGCTGTCTCACTCTGTCACCCAGACTGGAGTGCAGTGGCCGCTCCGGCCACCGCAGCCTCGACCTGCTGGGCTCCGGCGATCCTTCCGCCTCAGCCTGCCAAGTAGCTGGAACTACAGGTGCGCGCTACCACGCCCGGCTGATTTTTGATTTATCGTAGAGATGAGGTCTCGCCAAGTTGCCCAGGTGGGTCTCGAACCCGCGGGCTCAGGCAGTTCACTCACCTCGGCCACCCAAGGCGCGGGATGACAGGCTGAGCCACCGAGCTGGCTCTCACCTACCTTTATTTCCATCTGCTTCCTGCACGACCGTTGCTTCTTCTGGGTTCCCTTCCCCGCTTTGTTTCAGTCACCTCTTTTGTAATTGGAGGCTTTCCTGCACTGTGGGTGGAGCCTGGTCTGCGTGTGCAACCGGAGTGAGGCACAGAGGGGGCCACGGGGCAGGGGCACTGCAGGGGCACTGGGGGCGCCGAGCCAGATTTTGCCACCAGGGCCTATTCATCACCAGTATCCATGGGCTCCCACTGGCCTTCCACCTTGCCCAGGCTCCCTGCAGGCAGGCGGGCCACAAGACTCGCTCTCCTTAATGGAACATTTATGAGGTGATGCAGAAGAGTTCTCTCTTTTTCTTCTTCCTCAGTCATGGAGGCTACATACGGGATCACAGAACCAAGAGATGGGATAGGCTGGATGGTTGAAGCCCCACATGGGGGATAGGGGACTGGGGACGGCTGCCCTGCAGAGTTGCCTGTCTTTCACTGGATGCAAGAGGGAGTTATAAACTTTAAGTCACAGAGACTTGAGAGTTAATTCGTTACCACAGCATCAAATAGACTACCCTGGCTCATATATGATCGTTTGCTAGGAGGTTCCTAAATGTTAATATCTGGGGGTATTTCTTTCAGAAGTTTTTCAGTTTCTCCCGGGAACAACTCTCGTGTTTTTTGTTTTCCTTCCGAGAGCAGGGTCAGGCAAGGGGCATGGATCCTGCCTTCAGCCCTGAGATTTACCCTTTTCTTCCACAGTGCTCCCAGTCCCAGGGATCAGAGAGTAACTCCTGGTCTCCTGCCTGGGAAAGACCTGAGGCTCCCAGGATGCCAAGACTGAATGGCAGCTTCTGGCTCTTGTCACTTTCTGCCAGTATCTGAGCTGGAGCTTTTTCAACTCTGTCAATTCCTGCTCATCCATCTACGTTCCATCTTTAGAACTTGGATCCACGCTCTTGAACCTGACATCTCTCGAGTCTTACTGTCTTCATGAATTTATACCCATATTATCCCTTTATGCCCCCTCCTGGGGTTTTCAGAGGAGATAGTGTCAGAGAAGAGGGTCAGCTTATCACGTTTAACTAGAAATCTGCTTGCATGCTTTCTCTCTTCCTTAAAAAAAATCAAAGTATAATTTACAGGCAGTAAAATGCAAAGATCTTACATGTACAGTTCTTTGGGTTTTGCCAAATGCACAACCCACATTCCAGCCAAGATGTGGAACATGCCTCCCCACTCTGAAACCCCCTTCATGTCCATTTCAGTTCCCTGCTTGTCTCTCTGTCATCAACTGCTGCTGCTCCGATTTCTGTCACCATAGATGAGTTTTGGGCTCTCATTTTTTAATATTTGAGTGTAAAATTAGGTTGGTGCAAAAGTAATTGTGGTTTTGGACCCACATTTTAAATAATTATGACTAGGCTCAAACATTCCTTATTAATCAGAATAGGAACCATTACAATCAACACATTTTTGTCAATAAGAAATAAGTGTGTTTATTACTGTAGCGTAAAAATCCATGCTTCGGGATTCGATAAACTCTTGGAAGGCATTTTTTGCCTCCTGCTGGTGGTGGAAGCATTGTCCCTGCAAAAAGTTGTCGAGATGTTTGAAGAAGTGGTAGTTGGTGGGCGGGAGGTCAGGTAAATAAGGTGGATGAGGCAAAACTTCATAGCCCAGTTCCTTCAACTTTTGAAGCTTTGATTGTGTGTTGTGTGGTTGGGCGTTGTCGTGGAGAAGAATTGGGCCCTTTCTGTTGACCAATACCGGTTGCAGGCATTGCAGTTTTCGGTGCATCTCATCGATTTGTTGAACATACTTCTCAGATGTAATGGTTTTGCCAGGATTCAGACAGCTGTGTAGGATCAGACCAGCAGCAGACCACCAAACAGTGACCATGACATTTTTGGGGTGTAGGTTGGCTTTGGGAAGTGCTTTGGAGCTTCTTCTGGATCCAACCGTGAGCTGGTTGTCCTCGGTTGTCATATACAGTCCACTTTTTGTCACATGTCACAATCCGATCGAGACGTAGTTCATTGTGGTTGTGTAGAATAAGAGAAGACGACACTTAGAAACGATTATTTTTTTGATTTTTAGTCAGCTCATGAGGCACCAACTATCGAGCTTTTTCACCTTTCCGATTTGCTTCAAATGCTGAATGACCATAGAATGGTGAACGTTGAATTGTTCGTCAACTTCTTGTGTAAGAGAATCAACTTCAGTGATTGCTCTCAATTGGTCATTGCCAACTTCTGATGACCAGGCACCACACTTCTCATCCTCAAGACTCTCGTCTCCCTTGCAAAACTTCTTGAACCACCACTGCACTGTTCGTTTGTTAGCAGTTCCTGGGCCAAATGCATTGTTGATGTTGTACATTGTCTTCGCTGTTTTATGACTCATTTTGAACGCAAATAAGAAAATCACTCAAATTTGCTTTTTGTCTAACATCATTTCCATAGTCCAAAATAAACAGCAATAGGTCATTAACAAAGAAAAAAGCGAGAAATGCATATTAACGTGATGTATAACATGGCCACATCTATTTAAGAATGTATTCCGGCCAGGCTCGGTGGTGGCTCAGCCTGTAATCCCAGCGCTTTGGGAGGCCGAGGTGAGTGGATTGCCTGAGCCCGCAGGTTTGAGACTTGCCTGGGCAACTTGGCGAGACCTTGTCTCTACAATAAATCAAAAAATTAGCCAGGCATGGTAGCGTGTGCCTGTAGTTATGGCTACTTGGAAGACTGAGGCAGAAGGATCACCAGGGCCCAGCAGGGCGAGGCTGCGGTGGCTGGGAGCGTGCCACTGCACTCCAGTCTGGGCGACAGAGTGAAACTCCAACTTAAAAAAAAGAATGTATTCCAGTATCAAATGGCAAATATCCATAATGCACAAAACCAAAATTACTTTTGCGTGAACCTATATACCATCCAAATCATTCTCCCAACTTAACTAACTGAAGAGTAACTCTATTATTATAAGAAAAATTAACATGTAAGAACAATGCTATTTTATTGAACAGACACACACACACACAGAATTTTGTTCACATCTAACCTCCTTCAGGAGTGAGAAGTATATTGTCTTCTAGAAAGACTTTTTGGAAATCAGTTTCCTTCACTACCAACAGAACCTTATGTCAGTTAAAAACGTATTTAGTGGAAAAACTCGAGTAATCAAAAAAAAATCCTCCTTGGTGTCTTTGAACAAACATCATGTCTCCTTCACAGAACTTCAATGTCAAACTCCCCTTTGTTCCTCTGAATAAAACTGAGATTTTCCTTTTTTTCAAATGTATATGTAGCCGCTTATCAAAAAGCCCATGATTAACTCTCCTTTCAAATAACCTTCTGGAATCGCTTACTTATGAGTACAGGCTCCAGCAGCAGGGGTCGGGGGTGAGGGGTAGCTTTGGGTCCCCTGCCCCTGTATGTGAAGGAGAACCTGTAATGATGTGGTGAGGCCTCGGATGTGACAGTTGCTCGGTTTCTGGCTGGTGGTCACTCCTATTATGAAGACCTTGCATGAGTGACAAAAACCATCTTTCAAAATTTTCGAGCATTTGTCCCACAAGCTTCAGCAGGGCAAGCTACACCATCAGAGGGAGGTGGAGCAGGCCCGGTCACAGCCAGCATCTATCGAGTGCTTGCGCTGCCAGACCTGGCTCGAGCACTTTGCAGACATTCACTCGCCAATGCTCAGGACCACCCCGTGAAGTCCTGCTGCTTATCTGCATCTTACGGATGCGAGAGGGGGCTCTTCGAGGTAAAGTGATAACCAGCCATCGAGAGAGACTTCCCAGGTAAAGGGAGGTTCCTGTGCTCCCAGAGGTACTAGCCAGACCAAGAGATACCCTTCTTTGCCTTTCACGACTTGCCGAGACCTTCTCCACGCACGTCAGCTCAGAATTGCTGCAGAAGTAACGTCCCAGGAGAACGCCCTCCCCTTCTCTGCCCACTGCCATTGCCCTGGTTTGGGCCTCATCATTTCTCATTCCGACCACGAGACACTCTCCCGTCTGGGGTCCTTACCTGCAGACTCTCATTCGCCGAGTCTATCCTTCACGCTTGCTGCCAGAGTGATCTTTTAAAAATGCATGTCTGACCATATCCCTCTTTATCTAAAACCATCTGATGGGCCCCTGTTTCCTTCAGAATAACGTGCACGCTATTTAAAATGTCATCCAGGGCAGCACAGGGGACTTCCTTGGTTTGATCTCTGGCCATTTCTCCAGTCTCTTCTCTTGCTATGTGATTGGACACCCCCTCCCGTCTCCCCCACCCTCTTTCTGTCTTCCCTTCCCCCCACACACACACCATGCTGCCACATACCTCAGACTTTTCCCTCTGGTCTCTGTTCTGCCCCATCCACCAGACTAGCATTCATCTTGGGAGGCCCAGCCAAGGATCACCTTGTCCCTAAGATCTTTTCTGTCCTACCCTCCCGCCTCATGGCCGGTAGACTCGAGTCTGCTCTCCTTTGGGTCCTCACCATGTTCTGGTCAGTCTGTTGTAGCACTTTTTTTTTTTTTTTTTGAGTTGGTGTCTCACTCAGTCACCCAGACTGGAGTGCAATGGCCGCTCCCGGCCACTGCAGCCTCGACCTGCTGGGCTCTGGCGATCCTTCCGCCTCAGCCTTCCGAGTAGCCGGAACTACAGGAGCGCGCTACCACGCCCGGCTAATTTTTTATTTATTGTAGAGATGAGGTCTCGCCAAGTTGCCCAAGTGGGTCTCGAACCCACGGGCTCAGGCAATCCACTCACCTCAGCCTCCCAAAGTGCTGGGATTACAAGCTGAGCCACCGAGCCTGGCTGCAGCACTTATAACACGCTGTGGTCTTGCTTTTTTATATATTGACCTTCCCCACAAGATGGGGCTCTCCCCAGGTTTGGGGAATCAGGTCTCATTCCCTGTTGTATCTCCTCTGCCTGCATGCACTGGGGGTTCATAAATGCATGGATCGATTATTAATGTATGAATGAGTGGATTTGCTTTCCCTGTTGCATACTTTCTAAAAGTTACTGGGATTTCTGGAACTTATATTAAGAAATTCAGATACCAGCAATAATATCCGGATAACGCAGCCTCTGCCAAAATTGCTTGATGAGATGATCCGTGTCTCAGAGCTAGGACCACAATTTCTGTTTCCTTTCCATTCTCTCCATGCCCTGGCACAACATTGGAGATGCACTACCTGTTTAAAATGTATTTGCTGCTTTGAGTTGGCGAGGCTTTGGGGGTGGGATAGGACAGAAAGAGAAAACGTAGTCCTGGATACTGAGGATCTGGCACAAAGAAAGGGAGACAGACAGATTCTGTGGGGGAAAAAGCCCCATTAAAGCCAGTTACGGAGGCTTTCTTCCACAGCCCCCAGAGATGCCTGCACACGTCCCCAAGAAGCCCTTCCAAGTTGCATGACCCTGATGAAGGTCTTCCTTCACCATATGATTTGTTACAGAAAAAATAAGGAAGGAATTTGGAAGCAGTTAAGGTCACTTTGTGCCGAGACAATAGCACTATATCATGTCAAATAAAATGTCAGGTGATAGTTATGGTGTCATTTTTTTCAAATGGTTTTATGTACAGTAGATAATTTTATTTGGTATATATTGGATTTGACTAAATTATCAATTTTTAAGAATTAAGTAAGAACATGTAAATATATTTACATCCCCTGTGTAAGGAAACCTGAAAAGGAATTGATGAGAGTAGTGATGTTTGGCGAGGACAGTGGTGGGCTTTTTGTAGATGACCTCCTCTGATCTCCTCTGTGACCCTGGAATATAGACATTACACCCTCTTCTAACAGATGCGAAAACCAAAGCTTGGATTAATTCACCTAAGCTCTCATATCAGAGTCCGGGTTCACATTTTAGAAGTTTTTCACATCACGCTACCTACGGATGTTCAAATTTTAATTCATTTACATGAGATTATTGGTTAAATTATTTAGAAAATTCTGAACCCTATGATTCTGTTGGCAAATATATGTGATGTATTTACTTAAAAAATTTTTTTTTTTAGCCACGCACACGAATTTCAGTTTTTTTTTTTTTTTTTGAGTTGGAGTCTCACTCTGTCGCCCAGGCTGGAGTGCAGTGGCCGCTTCCGGCCACCGCAGCCTCGCCTGCTGGGCTCCGGCGATCCTTCCGCCTCAGCCTTCCGAGTAGCCGGAATTACAGGCATGCGCTACCACACCCGGCTGATTTTTTTATTTATTGTAGAGATGAGGTCTCGCTGCCCAGGCGGGTCTCGAACCCGCGGGCTCAGGCAATCCACTCACCTCAGCCTCCCAAAGGCACGGGATTACAGGCTGAGCCACCGAGCCCGGCTCACGAATTTCAGTTTTAAAGGTGAAAAATCTTATAGCTATAAATTGCAAAGAGAGAGCAAGAGAGGGAGAAAGATAGCACACAAAATGAATACGGGCTGATGCACACCGGTATTTCCATAGTAACAGCGGGAGGAAACCTGGAACAATATTTCTGGGGTGAAGGCAAATTGGCAATATATGCCCAGATCAAAAATTACACATGCCCAGGGATCCATCGAGGCCTCTTGGGAGTTCTATGGGCACAGTGACACAGGAACTCAGTAGTCAGGGCAGAGGCTCTGGGTTGCCAGAGACTTGTTGTGGAAACATTTTCTGCCCATAAGGAGCCGCGTGACTCTGGGCAATTTGATTGGAGTCTCATTTTTGTTACCTGTAAAACTGGGCTTTCTAGGGCCTACTACACAGGGTGTCTGATTGAATATTGGGATTTTTGTCAAGTACTTAGCATGGTACCGGTCCATGTCATGGTTGGGCCAGGGGAAGGGGGCTATTGTCATTGGGGCGAGGCACATGGTTAATGAGGTACACTGTCCTGGCCATGAAGATTGAGAGGGCACGAAGCTGAGGTTGGGTGCTGGTTAGTCATGGAGGTGCCTGGGAACCTCAGTGGTTGGAGGGAGAAAAGGGTATGGCTTAGAGGAGGGGCGAGCCTGATGTCTGAAACCACTTTCCTCTCCTGGATAAGCAAGTTGAAAAGCTACCAAGCTTGGAAGCTACCAAGAAGTCAACAGTGAACGCCTTAGCTGTGCACCTGAACGCCACCAGCCGTCTGTACCGTGCAGTTGCGTAGGGCTCGCCTATATGCTGGGCCTTCTGGGAAGTCCCAGTTTCCAAGATTTGGTGTCCTTGTCAAAGCCCAGTGCCTGATTTTTGGATTTGATCATATGGCATATAGACATGGAAAAATCCTCAAATCCAGGTCTTTAAACATTGTAAAATGGAAATGGATGTGGGAAGAGAAAGGGGGAGAAGGAGAAACGGGAGGGGGGATACAAGAAGGACTGGAGGAGAATGCTGGAACCAAGGCAGACCCTGGGCTGCATGCCCGGGAATGTGGGGAGAGGGGTGGCAGTAATAGGGGTGGGCTGGAAGCCTCGCCTGCCAAGCATATGACATAAGACAAAGAATAGGAGGGCAGGGAGGAGGCCGACAGACTGCTGAGTGCTAAGCCCTTGCACCCATTCCCCCAGCTGTGCCTGGTGCCATTGCTGGTAGCCAGCCCGAAGCCTCCAGGAGTCAACTACCAGGCTCTCTCAGGCACGTGGGCCTCTTTCCCACCAAGGACCCTGCAGAGAGATTTCCCGGGTTGGGTTCCTAGCTAGGGCTACGCACCACTGTGACTAGCCCAGCTAACTATTCGTGACACCCTCCAAGGTGGCCAAACTTCCACAATGTCCCCTACGCCAGACTTCCACAATGTCCCCTACACTCATCCTCAAAGAGGGACCCTCAGAAGCGGACATTCTTTGTTCAAGAAGGACTTAGAATTCTCTCAAGGGCAAACACATTGTTTTTGGCCTCAGCCTCCAGGGTTTAAAAGAGTGAGGTGAGGGTGCTTAGTGATTCTGGGTGTAATGTTTCCACCCAATTCCCCATGTCATCACACCCCTCAGTGCTATGAAATTTGGATTATTTTTTAATCTTCCCTTCGCATTTTTGTTGTTCTGTTGTTGAACTGATTATGCAGAACTGTGTGTTGATGTCTCTGTGGCACCTTCCCTCCAGGGAGGGAGGTCTGCTTTCTAAACACCCCCTTAATCCTCTTATGGAGGGAGGATACACCGGGGTGCTTGCCCCATCTATCAGGGCCAACCAAGACTGATACTGTTCAGGTGCTTATGACCTGGGCCACACTGGACAGGAGGTTTGGAGGTGCCAAACCTCAGATCGCAGATCTCTTACCAATCCCTCCAGCCAAGCATCTCAGGTGGTTAAAGAATAAATGCATAAAAATTCAGAGCCGGCTCAGACTGTAAAAGGGAATAGGAGGCAGGTTGGCCGTCGGCTGTCACCTGGAATCACCTACTGGAAACCGCTGAGTCACCCCCCAGATCAAGGACAGAAAGGAGGCTTGCTGAGTGACAGTCCCACCCTGGCAGCTCCTCGGACAGCAGAGCTTCAATTCAAAGTGAAAATAGATTTGCTGCGTCGGAGCCAACCTATCAGTGTAAGATATTTCACTCTCAGCCCAGGGGTGTTTGTGATAAATAGATCAATGCCGGAATGCCTGGTTCCATTTTTCATTTATATGAGCTACTCAGGACACTTCTCACTTTCCCAACTTTTTGTATCTTAATGGCCTTTCCAGAACATTCCAGAACATGCACAACCCACACCCAGTAAGCCTGGGGATTACTGAGGGTGCGTAGTGTGATAAGACAGTTACTCCTGCACCAGTTGTCTTTCAGATCTTCCGGTCGAGTGACTCAGTTTGGTGTTACCATATCCTTAGGACATCACAAGTCTCTTTCTCACTGTTTTTTTTTTTTTTTTTTTTTAAGAAAGAGCAGGTCTTCACCAAGCATTTATAACAGATAAAAATCTAGCTAGAATTTAGTAATGCAATTTAAAAAATTTATTTTAAGGTCGTATTTATTTTAAAATGGTAAGTAATACTGGTTTTTCATTTACGCTAGAGATGTTTATTTAGCAAACACTTATATGGCACTTACTTTGTGGCAGATTTGTTTTAAGGTTTTCATAATCTAAGATCAAACCTACGTGGTAAAAACCATAATGGCCCTTATCCTATAGCTGGGGAAATTTAGGCAGGAGGGAGTTAAATCCGGTCAGAAAGTGGTGGGATTGGTGCTGAAGCCCTGGCTGTGTGGCTCCAGACTTTGTGTTCTTGACCTCCATGCTGTGCCGCTCCACAAGGAACATTAAAAAGTAATGTATTCAAGGGAAAAAGTGAGTGGATTTGAAGGAAACATTGATTGAAGGCAAATGGCAGATCTGGTGGAGGTGTTTAAAATGAATGCGGCTGGTGGCTGCACTGGCCGATTGAAGAAGGAACTAAAAGATGAAACGCTCCACCTCAGACATGGCACACTCCCCAAAAGGGTCCCTGGGGCTTCAGCTGAACCCTCTTGCGAGGGTGAAATAGAGATATCTTGCAGAAGCAGATATATTTGTAATAATTTGGATGTGCGCACATGCATGCATACACACCAACACACACGCACTGTTGCTTTGACTATTATGTACCAGGAATTGAGCCAGATAGCCTCACCATCTCCCTTCATCTTCATGACACCTTATGGGGTGGTTTTCATGGGTGAGGAAGCTGAGCTGAGATGAGCTGAGGGTCTTGACAGGGCCCTACGGACAAGGGTGGTGCTGGGCTGGCTACTCAGGGATGCCAGGCCACTCCTGAACCTAAGTGAGGTCTTAACCACTGCAGATTACACCGGCCGTTATTTGGTATTGAAAAGCCAGCTCTGTTTGCCTACATTCTTTCTCAAAAAATAAGGTGTTGGGCCCAAATATGACTCTGGGCCCTGAGTCTCCGACTTTAGGATTTAAATAATAAAGAATTTAAATCTTAGTGATGGATTTGGCAGTTCTTTATTTTATTAAGTGAGAACACGAAAAACCAAACAATACTTCCCTAAACAGTAACGAAGTCCAACAACTGTCATCACTGTCAATACATGCATGAAAGGAGATGCCGCTTAATAGAAGCATAGGGAAGAAATAAACTCGGGATAATCTGCGCGTGTGCGTGTGTGTGCGTGTGTGTGTGTGTGTGTGTGTGCGCGCGCGCACGCATGTGCACGTGTGTGTGTGTGTGTGTGTGTGTGAACGGAATCAGCAGTGTTGGGAATCACTGACCTGGACTGCTTATCTGCTGTTTCTGCGGTCTCCTGTTGATTGCCTTAATTACCTTAATTCAAAAAGCACCTCCTTCAAGTGGTAACCCATAAAGTATCTCTTAGTTATCCTGAAGGCTGTGATTGTGGACTGTTCTGGCGCTTGCTCTTAGCAGAATTTTAAAAAGCCTCTTCCCAGTCAGCCCCACCTCCAGTGACAGAATAAGTTCTGGAAGGCTGTAAGCCCTGAAGCAGGTAGCTGTGGCGTCTATCTGCTCACTGCCCAATCCTAGGACCCAGCACAGTGCCTGGCATAGAGTGGGTGCACAATAGCTATTTGTTGAGTGATCGAATGAACGAATGAATGGTCAATGAGAGGGAGAATTAAGTTTTTCATTCTTAATTCTTTGTGTGCAGATCTGATACACTCTTCGTATAAAACAGATTTGTAAATTATGAGACATCATCATAGAAAGTACACTGTGGACCCACACACAACTTAAGAAAACTTGTAGCCGGGCTTGGTGGCTCGGCCTGTAATCCCGCGCTTTGGGAGGCTGATGTGAGTGGATTGCCTGAGCCCGCGGGTTCGAGACCCGCCTGGGCAACTTGGCGAGACCTCATCTCTACAATAAATCAAAAAATCAGCCGGGCGTGGTAGCGCCTGCCTGTAATTCCGGCTACTTGGAAGGCTGAGGTGGAAGGATCGCGGAGCCCAGCAGGTCGAGGCTGCGGTGGCCGGGAGCGGCCACTGCACTCCAGTCTGGGCGACAGAGTGAGACTCCGACTCAAAAAAAAAAAGAAAAAGAAAACTTGTGTGCAGCCCTTCATCCTCCTTGCTTCCCTAGAAATGAAAACTAGCTTGAACTGAGGTCTATCATTCCCTTGCTTTTTAAAGTACTGTATAGGTTTTAAGATCATATATCTATGTATTCCTAAACAAGATTGTTTAGTTTTCGCTTGTTTCTGAGTGTTAGAAAAATGATGTCTTCCGGTGTACAGTCTGTTCTAAATTTTGTTCTTACCAGCCTTGCTTCCATAAAACATAGTTTTAAAAATCCCACATGTAGGTATTCCTAGATAATATACTGTTCGTTTTTGCTTGGTTTCTGAGGCTTGTAAAAATGGTATCGTATAGCATGTCTTTTTTGCTACTTGTTTCTTTCCCCCCTCACTCCATAATCATGTTTCTAAGTTCACTGGAGAAACAGGTCATTTATTTTCATTGCTGAATAACAGGCCATCATCTGAATAGTACGATTTATCCATGCCTTCTCCTGTCAATGGGATTTGCGTTCTTTCCAGTTTGGGGTGATTATGAACAAAACAATTGTTAAGTGACATTATACACATGCACGCAAATAATAGCATAGAGCAAGATGAAAGATGAATGAACTAAAAAGATAAACACGTTTAAACGCCCCATGAAAAGCAAACTGACCCTGACCCCATGAGCCTGCCATGCTCCCTTTCCCAAACAATATCCTCCCCCACCCCCACCCCCAAACCACAGGCCTGGCTTTTGTGCTACCAGCCTCTACTTTTCTTTGCAGTTATGCCATCCATGCCAGAAGCTGCAGTTCAGCTTTGCCTCTCTCCCTTCCTCTCTGCTCCCCTGCACCCCATTCCCTTCTCTCTTTTCTTTTATGTCAAAATATTAGGCTACGGTTTTCACCTGTGTGTTTCTCTGGCATGCTTTCATTGTCTGCAGGGATGTTATTCTGCTCCTTGTTTTTTCTTTGAATAACCGTGTGGGATTTGACTTCAATCCTTTTCTGCTACTTATGTTTACATACTATTAGATTTCCGGAACTTTTTGAAAGGAGGCATAATTTAAAAGTTTTTCTCATCTCACAGTGGTAGAGCACTCTCTTCTGTTGTTTTTGCTAAGTATTAAAAAAAATATGACACCTTAGTTCCTGAGAACTTTGGGCTCTGTTCTTCCCTATTTTTATCTGGTTTCTCTTTTAAAAAAATGTTTTCTCTATTCTCTTGACCTGACTAATTTGGATTCTTTTCTTAGCAGTTACTCCTCAGCTGGGGGTTTGACCTGGATGGAGACTTGGGCTGGTTAGTTTAGAATGTTTATCAGCTTTAATCTTCCCTGGCTCCTCAGTCTTTACCCTTGACACTCACATGCTGTTGGAGTACACAGATATCTCTCCAGACCTGTGTGGTTCTCCAACTGGGTCGGCTTAGTGGTTATTTAGTTCTTAGGTCTGTCAGATGCTCCATTGCTTCTTTCTGCTTCCTCTGACCCAGCTGCTGATACCAAGCAGATCTTGTAGTGTGTCTCTACCCATTCATGTTTTATGGTTTGTAGAACTTCCATGTCATCTTGTTTGTTGTAGTTATTGTTCATGGGTTTTTAGTTTTGCAGCTTTGTGTATCTTGATGGTGGATTTGGAGAGATTAAATATACAATCAAGGGTTCTGTCTTCTCAGAATCCCCATGTATATTGTTATATGCATTGACTGTTGCACACCTATGTGAATTTTTAAAAATATATGATTTGGGGAGAAATTACAGGCTTTTAGGTATGCTGATGTTCAGCATTATAAGAAATGCTAAATTGTTTTCTAAAGTTTTTATATCAATTTATGCTGCTACCTTCCTTACGGTATTTTGGGGTTTGGTTTTCTCTTGTTTCTCTAGTTTCTTAAGGTGGAGATTTAGGTAATTGACTTGAATTTTTTTTCTTTTTTAATGTAAGTATTTACATATATAAATTGTACTCTAAGCGTTGCTTTAGGTGTATCCCTTAGACTTTGGTGTGTCGTTTTCAGCTATCTCATTTTTTCTTTCTGATTTCCCTCATTATTTGTTCTTTGACTTCCTGGTTAAAGAGAATATTATTTAATTTTCACATTTTTGGCAATTTCCCAAATGTATTTTGTCGGAGACCTGCTCCAGTGGGGTCGGGCCCGAAGGGGAGGTGAAAGAAGCGGTGATAGAGACCACACACCTTCGATGAGGATGGCAATCACTGCGAAACTTTACTGCTTGTGAGGCTATATTTATAATGCTCTTTTTGGCATAATCTTAATATTACACGTATATTTTTCCAACTAGTTACAATTTAAAACATGTGATATCTAAAACCCCTTTAGCTGACCTTTAATCTTTAATGATCTAAACAAAAATGTCTATTATTTACGCTAACCTTTAACTTTATAATGCTTATGTATCTATTTAATATTTTACAACTATAACAGCAAATATTGGCTTATGCCCCTAAAGTGTGAAACCTGCTGATGTAAGGCAAGTCTTTTTTACGTCCTTTAAGGGATGTTTCTTAACTTTTCTATTCCATTTTAACTTCTCTATTCTATCTTATAAATCTTATTCTATACTTTAACTCTATTTAAATTTTTATATCTATAATTTTTTCTATTTCTATTATTTATCTTGCTTATACTTTATATCATCTATGATTTATATACTATCTATTAACCATCACCATATCTTGTGTTCCGCTTCACACATACTTTCTTTTTCTGTTCCCACAGGATTTTAGCCTTTTCAGACATAATCAGAGGTTCACTACACTTTATCTGCTCCCAGGTGGAAACCTCACTGGCTCTAATCCTGAGTCCATTTATCCAAAACCATCTAGCAAAATTCTTATCATAAACACCAGTATATGGTAAAAATGGGTCAAACCAATCTAAATTCTGCATACTACGTTTCCCTCTAAGCGCCCACCATATTCTATTATTAATTTTATATCCAACATAATTATCAATTTTCACTATAAAAATAACTTGTCTATATGATTTAATATCTCTAGTGCTTCTATGAGGAAAAGGTGGAATAGTGAGACTTTTCTCTACAAAATAATTAAACTGTTTAATGTTTCTCTAGAATGGCCTGTCCTGTTGTGTTCAGTTCTGGGAAAGATTTCTTTATGTTCTTATAAAAGGGTGAAACAAGTATTGTCTCAGCTGGGGGGAGAGAAGCAGAAATCTGCCTTATTTTAGTTAGAGGATTGTTTAAAAGAAGATCATTAACTGATGACCTTTGGACGTCATGTCTAGTTTCAGTTGATCCATAGAATTGGGTTTCATTCAAAACAGAGTGTTTAATGGATAAAATTTTAACAAACATCTGGGATAAACATATCATGAAACTTAATGCCACGAGGAGCATACATTGTTGTTTTTTCCAGGGCCATCTGAAGTCCCTCTGCCTTCCCTTCCATGGGGCTCTGCCAATTCCATGGTTTTCACCAGTGGCTCTGCCTGCCTGGTGAAGTGGGTACACTTCAGGCAGCTTCAGAACTGGCACCTGTAAGATTATGGCTCCCGACAGTATTTGGTATTGATTTCTAATTGTATTCCATTGTAGTCAGAGAACATATTTTGTGTGATTTTAATCTTTTGAAATTTATTGGGACTGCTTTATGGCCTGCTGCATGGTCTGTCTTGGAGATGTTATATATGTACATATGTCGCTGTGTCTTCTGCTGTTGTTGAGTAGAATGTTTTATAGGTGGTGTGTTAAGTCTCATTGTTTATAGTGCTGTTGAAATCTTCTATTTCCTTGGTGATCTTTTGTCTAGTTGTCCTACCCATTATTGAAAATGAAGTATTCAGCTTTCCAAAATATTGTTGAATTCTCTATTTTATCCTTCAATTCTGAAGTTTTTGCTTTATGTATTTTGTGACTTTATTGTTTTTACTTCATGTATTTTTATTTTCTGACTCTGTAGTTAGGTGCATATATGTTTGTAAATGTTATATGCTATTGGTAGTTTCACATTTTAATCATAAAAATGTTCTTCTTTGTCTCTGCCTTAAAGTCTATTTTATCTTTATTATACAGCCATTCATTTCTTTTTTGGTTACTGTTTGCATATCTTTTTCCATTCTTTTTACTTTCAAGTCTTTGGGTCTTTTTTAAAAAAATTAGAGATGGAGTTTCTAATAGCATAGATCACTGTTAGAACAACTGTGTTGCCCAGGCTGGATTCAAACTCCTGGGCTCAAGTAATCCTCCTGCCTGAGTAACTGGGACAACAAGTGCATGCCATCCAGTGGATGGATCATGAAAAAAAATTCATCCTGCCAACATCTGCTTTTTTCTTAGGGTGTTAAATTCTTTTACATTTAGTGTAGCTACTGATAAGTTAGAATTTATGTCTGTCATTTTGCTATTTGTTTTCTTCTGTCTTTCTTTCCTCTCAGTTTCTCCATTATTGTCTTCTTTTGTGTTAGATGCATTTTAGTGTGCTGTTGTCATTACATTAACTACGTATTTAAAAATTGTTTTATTATTGGTTGCTGTGGTAATTATGATAAGCATAAGCTTATAAAAATTTAGTTTGAATTAATACCAACTTAATTTCAATATTAGACAAAAGCTTGACTCATATATACTCCATTTCCTCCTCCCTCTTTCATGATGTTATTGTTGTTCACATAATATTATTTATTTTATTTTATTTTAAAGGTGTGGGGTACAATTCAGGATTAGGTATACAAGAGGTCGTACAGGTAAAGTTTGGGCTTCCCTTTGGTCCCCACTTTGTGCATATCATATTATTCTACACAGTACCCATCAACACAGATATATAATTATTTATTTACATGTTGTGTTTCAAATCAGGTATGAGAATCAAGTTACAAATAAAAAAATTTATACTGTCTCTTATATTTACCTCTGGAGTTACCTTTACTTATGCTTTTTATTTCTTCATGTAGATTTGAGTTACTGTCTAGTACCTTTTTAATGTGGTCTGAAGAACTTTTAGGGCAGTGACAAATAATATGCTCGTGACAAATTATCACATTAAAAAAAATACCTGGGAATGTCTTCATTTGTCCTTCATTGTTGAATATACTTATGATGAGTATTTTTTTCTGTATAATTTGACATCTGATTGTTCCCGCATATAGTTTCTGTTGTCTGTTTTTCCCACAGTGTATGGGTTATACTCTCCTATATCTCACAGGAGTTCAATTTTTTGTTAGAAACTGGATATCTGACATAGTATATTGTTAGTGACTTCAGCTACTCCCCTCACCTCCAGGGCTTATTTTTATTTATTTTTCCAATTTTTAAAAAATTTTAAAGCTGTAGGGTACAATTCAGGGTTAGGTATACAAATGGTCATTGTGTAGGTAGAGTTTGGGCCTCACTTTGGTCCCCACTTCACCTGGTTTGAGATCAGGTATGCTAATTGATAAGGTGTGCCCCCACCCTGCTTCATTCCCTGGCAGTTTCCCACTACTGCCAATCCTTTTCTTATAGTATTATGATAATTGTTCAGGGTCCACTTATGAGTGAGAATGTGTGGTACTCAGTTCTTTGTTTCTGTGATAGGTCACTCGGTATTATAGACTCTAAGTCCATCCAAGTTGCTGCAAAGTTCATAATTTTGTCCTTCTTTATGGCTGTGAAATATTCCATCGTGTATATGTACCACATTTTTTATCCAGTCTTCTTTCGATGGGTAGCACAGTTGGTTCCATGTTTTTGCTATTTTGAATACTGCTTCAATAAACATGTGTGTGCAAGTATCTTTTTCATAGATTTGAGTTCCTTAGGCTATATTCCCAGAAGGGAGACTGCTGGATCCTATGGAAGGTCGATTTTTAAATCTTTTAGGAATTGCCACACTGTTTTCCACAGAGGTTGTAGTAGTTTACACTCCCACCAACAGTGTACAAGTGTTCCCTTTTCCCTGCATCCTCTCCAGCATCTGTTGTTTTTTGGCCTTCCTGACTGGAGTTAGGTAGTATTTCAGTGTGGTTTTCATTTGCATTTCTTTGATGATTAGTGAGGCTGAGCATTTTTTCATGTATCTGTTGGTTGTTTGTATGTGTTCTTTTCATATCTTTTGTCCACTTTATTGTTTTGTTTTTTTTTTTCTCTTCAGCACATTTGAATTCCTTGTAGATCCTGGATGTTAGGCCTTTTTCAGATATACAGTTGGCAAATATTTTTTCCCATTCTATGGGCTGTCTCCCCACTCTCTTGATGGTTTCTTTTGCTTTGCAGAAGTTTTTCAGTTTGATGAGGTCCCACTTGTCTAATTTATCTCTTATGGCATGGGCACTTGGGTTTTTTTTTTTAATCAGGAATTGGTTGCAAGTTCCAATTTCCATAAGAGTGTCTCCTGCATTTTCTAAGGTTCTTATAGTTTGAGGTTTTACATTTAAGTCTTTGATTCATTTAGAGTTTATTTTTGTGTATGGTGATAGGTTGGGGTCTTTTTTAATCTTCTGCATGTGGTCAGTCAGTTTTCCCAGCACCATTTACTGAATAAGTTCACCTCTTCCCAGTAGTTGTTAGTGGAGACTTTGTTAAAGATGAGTTGGCTGAGAAATTGAGATTTTGCTTCTGGAATCTCTATCCTGTTCCAATGGTCTATATGCCTGTTCTTGTACCAATGCCACACTATTTTGATTATTGTACTCTTATAATAAATTTTAAAGTCTGGAATTCTGATACCTCCCACTTTGTTTCTTTTGCTGAGGAGTGTTTTGGCTGTTTGTGATCATTTATGTTCCCATATGAATTTCTGTATTGTTTCCATATCTGAGAAGAATGATGCTGGTAATTTAATGGGTATTGTGTTACATCTGTAGATTGCCTTGGGTAGGATGGACATCTTAACAAACGTTGATTCTTTCAATCCATAAGCATGGAATATTTTTCCATTTGTTTGTGTCATCTTTGATTTCTTTGAGCGGTATTTTATTGTTTTCATTGTATAGTTCTTTCACTTCCTCTGGTTAGAAAGATGCCAAGGTATTTCATTTGTGTGTGTGTGTGTGTGTCTATTGTGAATGGGATTGTGCTTTTTATTTGGGTTTCTCTTTGTTTATTGTTGTTGTATAGGAATGTGACTGTTTTTTGCACATTTATTTTATGCCCTGAGACTTTGCCAAAGTTCTTTATCAGTGCAAGGAGATTTTTGACAGATTCTCTTGGGTTTTCAAGGTATAGGATCATGTCATCTGCAAAGAGAAATAACTTAACTTCCTCTTTTCCTATTTGGAGACCCCTGATTTCCTTCTCTTGTCTGATTGCTCTAGCTAGGACTTCCAACACTATGATGAACAGGAGGGGTGAGAGTAGGCAGCCTTGTCTTGTTCTGGTTTTCAGGGGAAATGGTTCCAATTTCTGTCTGTTTAGCAGTATGTTGGCAGTGGGTTTATTGTAGATCGTGCTTATTATTTTGAGATATGTTCCCCTATGCCTAGATGTCCAACGGTTTTTATAAAGAAGGGATGCTGGATTTTATTGAAAGTTTTTTTCATGTCTAATGATATAATCAAGTGGTTCTTGGTTTTACATCCGTTGATGTATTTAATTATGTTTATGGTCATGTTGATGTTGAACCAGGCCTGCATCCCAGGGATGTGAAGCCTATTTGGTCACGGTGGTTGATTTTTGAGATGTGTTGTTGAATCCGGTTTGCTAGAATCTTGTTGAGAATTTTTGCATCAATGTTCATCAAGGATATTGGCCTGTAGTTCTCTTTCTTTGATGGATCTTTACCTAGTTTGAGTATCAGTGTGATGTTAGCTTCATAAAATGATTTGGGGAGAGTTCCATCTTTCTTGATTGCCTGAAATACTTTCAATAGGATTGGCAACCGCTCTCCTTGTATGTTTTGTAGAATTCTGCTGTAAAGCCATCTGATTGGGGGCTTTTTTTTTTTTTTTATAGGTAGTTTTCTTATGACAAAGTCAACTTCCTGGGTTGTTATTGGTCTATTTAAGGTCTCAATTTCTTCTTGTTTCAAACTGAGGAGGTTGTGTGATGTCAGGAAGTCCTCCATTTCCTTTAGGTTTTCGATTGTTTCCATACAGGTGTACATAGTAATCTCTGATAATCTTTTATATTTATTTGGGGTCAGTTGTGACTTGATCTTTTGCATTTCAGATTATGCTTATTTGGGCTTTTTCTCTCTTTTTCTTGGTCAATTTGGCTAGGGGTCCATCAATCTTGTTTATCCTTTTAAAGAACCAGCTTTTTGTTTTGTTGATTTTTCCTATTATATTTTTGTCTTCTATGTCTCATATTTGGGCTTTTATTTTGGTGATCTGGATTCTTTTGCTAAAGCTAGAGTTTTGGTGGTCTTGTTTTTCCAGCTCCCTTAGGTGATCTGTTAGGCTGTTAACTTGTGATCTTTCAATTTTCTTCATGTGTGTTCATAGAGATATGAATTCCTCTCTTAGTACTGCTTTCATGGCATCCCAGAGATTTTGGTAAGATGTTTCTTCATCTTCATTTGTTTCCAGGAATCTTTTGATCTCTGTTTTGATTTCTGTGTTGACCCAGAACAGAAGTTGTTTAGCATCATGCTATTTAGTGTCCATGTCTTTGTGGATTTTGGGGGAAATTTGTTGGTGTTGATATTTATTTTTATTCCATTGTGGTCTGACACTGAGAAGTTGCATGTCAGTATTTCAACCTTATGAAATTTGTTTATGCTTGATTTATGGCCAAGGATGTGGTTGATCATAGAGTACATTCCATGTGGTGATGAGTACAATGTCTATTCTGTGGTTGTTAGATGGAGTGTTCTGTAGGTATCTATTAAGCCCTTTTGGCCAAGCATCAAATTGAGGTTTGGATCTCCTTGTTGACTTTTTGCCTTGATGATCTTTCTAGGGTTGTTAGTGGGGTATTTAAGTCCCCAGCTATGATAGTGTTAGAGTCAATATCTTTTCTAGTTTACCTAGAAGCTGCTTTATGAAAGTTGGTGATCCTATGTTGGGTGCGTATATGTTTAGGATGGATACTTCTTGTTAACGAATTGAACTTTTTATCATTATATAGTGACCTTCTGTATCTTTTAAAATTTTTGATAGCTTAAAGGATATTATGTTTGATATTAATCACAACTCTGCTTTCTTTTATGTTCTGTTCACCTGAAATTTTTTTTGTTCATCTTCTTACTTTGAGTCTATAAGTGTCCTTTCTGGTGAGATGAGTCTCCTGGAGACAATATATTGTTGTGTCATGATTTTTTATCCAGTTTGCCATTCTATGTCTTTTTAGTGGTACATTTAGTCCATTCACATTCAGGGTAATTATTGAGATGTGAATATTTACCCCTGTCATGAGGTTCTTATAGAGTTTGTTGTTGTTGTTAGTTTATTCATTTGTTTTTTGCACTCTTTTGATTTTTGGTTTGATTTATGTGTGTTTTCCATCTTTTTCGTGCATTCTTAAGAAGGGTGTGGTTGTTCTTTTTTTTCTTTCTTCTGTATTTAATACTTAAGTGTTTCTTGTACAGCTGATCTGTAGATGGTGTAAACTCTTAGGGATTGAATGTCTGGGAAGGATTTTAATTCTCCATTGCTGACGTAATTTTGCTTAGCTGAGTAGGAAATTCTTTGTTGAAATTGTTTATCTTTGAGAACTTTGAAAATTGGACTCCAGTCTCTTCTAGCCTATAGTGTTTCTGTAGCGAACTCTGCTGCTATTCTAATTGGTGTTCCCCAGTAGTAGTCTGACCTTTCTCTCTTGCTGCCCTTAGAATTTTTTCTTTTATTTCTACTTTATGTAAGTATACTTTACTATATGTCTTGGTGTTGGTCTTCTCATTTGATGTCTTGCAGGGGTTCTCTGAATCTCTTGTGTTTGAATGATCATATCTTTAATGAAATGAGGGGAGTTTTCTTGGATAATTTCATGGAACGTTTGTTCCAGGGTGGTTTCTGTCTCTCTTCCTGCCTCGGGGATTCCAATTACTCTTAGATTTGGCCTCTTGTATAATTGTTCATCTCTTGGAGGCTTTGTTCAATTCTTTTAAGCTTCTTTTCTATATTTTTAACAGTTTTGGTTAGTTCCATATTTTGGTCCTCAAGTGCTGATATTCTTTCTTCTGCTTGTTAATTCTGCTATCCATGCTTATCAGTTTGTTATTTATTTTGGTTGCTATATTCTTTATTGCCGTCATCTCAGTTAACAACTCCTTCATTCTTTCCTCTTGTCTCTCCTCATTTCTATTTATTATCTCTATTATCTTGATATCTGGGTTTGTGGTTTGAGACCAGTCTTTCTGGGGGTTCTTCATTGTTTGAGTTCTGAAGTCTGTATTCTCACTTGTTGTCTTCTCAGGAGTCTGTATGGGACCTGTGTTCTTCCATTGGTTTTTCTTAATTTGTGAGGGCTTTCATCTCCCTCTTCCCCCTTGTTTAATTCTGTTGTCCAGTGATAGGGAGGATAGCTTTCACTTCTGTTTGTTCAACCCCCTATTCTTATGTAGACCCTCTGGGTTTGCTTAATTTTAAAGCCTGCCTGAAGTTGGGGGGCTGTGATTTTTGCAGTTTTGAGATTTTATTAAGGGGGGAGTTGTGGATCAGAAGCTATCTGCAGATCCCATTATCTGCTGACAGGTGTGTGCGGCCCCTGGAACCCAGGTGGTGGCATGGGCCAGGTGCCAGGTGGTGAGAAGCAGCTGATCTCAGCTGCCTCCTCCCAGGAGACCCCCGAGAATGACAGATGATCCTGCTCCCCTGGGGGTCTGATCTCAGGTCAGTGGTGGGTTGCAGTCACCTTCAGAGGAGAGCCCTGGGTGCTTGGACCTGAATCTCCCCTCAGACTTTAACTCACCCATTGGACACACACCCACTCACACAGACAGTCTTTATAGACACATTCTTTTGCAGAGACTCTCACACTCTGACCAGTTCCGTCACCATCTTGCCTCTTCTGCTGAGCTTGTTATTTTTATTTGTTTGTTTGTTTTTAGTGGCTGGCTGGGTCATTCTAATGAGGTCTTTCCCCTTCCAGTGTTTAGTCTCTGATGTTGTTTATGAGGCAGGCCCATCAAGAGTACGCTCACACTTACCCTGGAATGACAGTGGTTGTGGCTAGTTTCTCTTTTTCTTTTTCCCTGACCACACCCAACTGTTAAATTCCACTACTTGCTAGGTGATTGTTCTATTGTTTTCAACAATGCCCTGTACCTTAAATTGTCCCACAATTAATCCAATCAAAGAATGGCTCCTTTAAAGGAACAGTTTCTAAAGTCTGTGTTTAATATTTGTTCTGACCCCAGAAGGGCTTCTCCCAGCTGTGTTATTCCATGGCTCTGTAATACAAACTGCTGACCTACAGTCTAGGATATATCTTCTTCAAATCCATGAATGTCCTCCCAGTTGCCTTTTACCACAACCTCCACTGTTCTTGAGAGCACCCTTAGATTTGAACTTCATGCTCTGTTGAAAATGAACTCAGTTTCTTTGGGAAGAGATTAAGAGCTATCTGTTTTACAGCCTGCTTTTATCCCCAGGCAAAACCTTTGATCCAGGGCTCTGAAGCTATGGGTGGAGACAATGTCAAGTTTCTCTCTGAATCATACTCCTGCTTCAGGAGCTGAACAATCAGCAGAGGGAGGTTGTAGTAGCCTGAAGTCCCTTGAGTTTACCTCTTCTGGCATGACAACACTGCCTCATGAGCTGGGGCAAGGACAGGCAATCAGGTCCCCTGTATTCTCAGCTTGCCATGCCCAAGATACAGCCTCCAAACTACAAGTAGGGGCTGAATGGAAGAAGGAAGCCCCTACTTCTCAATAATTGTTGTCTGGGAATTATCTTCAGCAACAGGCAAATGGGCACTGGGTGAGAAACACTGAAGTTCTGTCCTTCCTAGGAAGAAAGTCCTTCAATTGTGTCTTGGGAAGAGGTAGCCCTGTGTTCTTGGCTGTAGCAGTCTGGACTGAAATCTCCACTTCACTGAGCTGGGAAAGAACAAATATCACACATTCTTGCCTTTCTTATCCATTTATTTTTGTCAATTTTCTTAAACAGATTTTTCTTCATTTACCGAGGGCCTTTGGATAATTTCTAGAGACTTTAATGGTTTTTTAAAAATAATTTTTTACCAGTTTCACTGGTCATTGGAACTCCTGATGCTGTTATGGTAGATGTTGATATTTCTCTCTCTCATTTTATAAAATAGATTTGTTAGATATGGAATTCTTGGTTGACTGCTTTTATCTTGTAGCACTTTATATATGCCATTCTGCTGCCTCTGGCCTACATGTTTTTTTTGAGAAGTCAGCTGTCAGTCTTATTGTGGATCACTTTTTTTTTTTGAGTTGGAGTCTCACTCTATCACCCAGACTGGAGTGCAGGGGCCGCTCCCGGCCACCGCAGCCTCGACCTGCTGGGCTCCAGCGATCCTTCTGCCTCAGCCTTCCAAGTAGCTGGAACTACAGATGTGCGCTACCATGCCTGGCTAATTTTTGATTTATTGTAGAGATGAGGTCTCACCAAGTTGCCCAGGTGGGTCTTGAACCCGCAGGCTCAGGCAATCCACTCACCTCAGCCTCCCAAGGCATGCGATTACAGGCCGAGCCTCCGAGCCTGGCTGAGGATCTCTTATATGTGTTTAATAACTTTTGTCTTTTTCCATTCAAGATTCTTTTTCTTTGGCTTTGGACAGCTAGATTACAATGTGTTTAGTGTGGATCTCTTTGAATTTATCCTAGTTGGAACTCATTGAGCTTGCTGAATGTGTAGATTAATATTTTTTAATAAAATTTGTGAAGTTTTTGGCTATTAATTCTTCAAATAGTCTTTCAGTTCTGTTATCTTCGTCCTCTTCTTCCAAGACTCACACAGCATTATGTTAGTATGCTTGATAGTGTCCCACCAGTCTCTTGGGGTCCATTCATTTTTCTTCACTTTTTTTTTCTTTTCCTCAGACTGTATCTCAACTGACCTATCTCCAAGTTTGTAGATTCCTTTTTCTAGCTGCTTAAATCTGCTGAGTCCCACTCGTGAATTTTTAATTCACGAGTGGGACTCAGCTACTGTAATTATTATCTCCAGGATTTCTATTGTGTTTTTCAATTCCAGAATTTCTGTCTTTTTACTAACACCCTCTATTTGGTGATACATCTTTCTCATATTTTCCTTTAGTTATTTAGATATGGTTTCTTTTAGCTCTTTGAATATTAAAAATAGCTGATTTAAAGTCTTTGTCTAATAAGCCCAATGTCTGGGATCCTTTAGGGACAGTTTCTACTGATTGACTTTTTCCCAGTGGGTGGGCTATACTCTCTCATTTCTTTACAAGTCTCATAACTTTTTTTCTTGAATTTTCAACATTTAAAATAATATCATGAAGCATCTCTGGAAATCAGAGATTCTATGGTTTGACTGTGTCCCCTACAAAATTCAGATATTAAAATTTAATAGTCATTGTGATGATATTAAGAGGTGGGAACTTTAGTGATGATTAGGCCATGCAGGATATTACCTTATGAATAGGTAAGGTTAAGGCCCTTATAAAAGAGGTTTCACACAACATTTTGTTCCTTTACTCTTCCACCTTCTGCCATGTGAAGATATGCCATTTCTCTCCTCCAGAGGATGTAGAGACAAGTACCATCTTGGAAACAGAGAGTAGCCCTCACAGTGTAACCAAACCAGGTGGTACCTTGATCTGGGACTTCCCAGCCTCCAGAACTGTGAGAAAATATATTTCTGTCCTTTATAAATTACTCAGTCTCTGGTATTTTGTTGTAGCAGTAGGAACAGACTAATACAAAATCTTCCTCTCCCCTATGGTTTATTATTGTTGCTGTTTTTTTTTATTGTTTAGTGACTTTTAAAAATTAATTTAAACTATATTCTTTGTTGTGAATGACCACCACTGAAGTCTCTGCTTGCTTAGCTTAGTTTTCAGTTAATGACTAGATGAAGAATACCTTAAATATCTGGAACTGATAAATCTCCCATTCTTTGCCAAGGGAGGGGGGGAGAGAGAGGGAGAGAGAGAGAGAGAGAGAGAGAGAGAGAGAGAGAGAGAGAGAGAGAGAGAGAGAGAGAAAGTATTTGGTGTTCACCTTCAAAACTCAGTCAAGCAGTTGACATCTCAGTCTTAGCCTTCACATCAGGTTCATGGAGTGCCTCAAGGTCAGCCAGAGAGGAAAGCATAGGACCTTTCTCAGGTCTTCCTAGGCATATGCAGTCTTGAACATGCACACAATCTTATGCATGCATGTGGGCTTCTAAATTCCAATGAACATGTTGGAGATTTTCAAAGCCCCTGCGGATGTCTCATTTCGCAGCTTTTCCTTTTAAGCTTTTTGGTTAATGTACTATTTGTCCCAACTGTTATCCATCATCTCAGCTAGCCACAAAGTTAAATCATTGACTGTAATTGTTTTCAACAAATGCCTTTTGGAAAAGCCTTTTTCACTGGGTGCCCTTAGAGTCAGGCCAAATAAAGGCCGTCTTGCAGTCTTGAGGTCTTCCTGGAAACCATCACACAGTTCAAGTAATGGCAGTTCTCTGGAATGAGGCTTTGAAGGAGCTGCAATCCTCTTCTGCACTCTCCAGGAGCTTCTAGGCTGCTGGTTTTCACCGTGAGTGTAGGCTGTTGGTTTTCAAGGCATCAGCAGAGCTGGAGAGTGGAGGATGGGAGTAGGGCAAGTTAAAACCCCACAAAGCTCTCTGTTCTTACTGAGACTCAGTTGTTTTCATGAATAATTGTTACCCAGATTGTTGCAAGTCTTTGGTTAATTTCCAAGGTTCTGAAAATGTTGATTCTGACATTTTAAATAGTTTTCTCATTTTTTGGAGGAGAAAATTTTGAAGGTCATTATTCATCATTTTTACTGATATATTCTCTGAATCATTTCTGACTTAGAGTCCACAGTTTTCCACAAAATATCAAACTCTAATCTATCAAGAACATTGTTGATACATAATTTTAGAACTTATTTTTCAGATATAAGAAATCCAAGGGAGGGACTCAAAACAAACAAGCATTACTTTTTGGAGGGTGGGCCCCTTGTGGTACAGGCTTTTTCTGCTAGGTAAGTGTTCTAGGAACCCACTGGTATCAGTGTATCAGCTAGCGTTGTTGTGAGAGGCTGTTTGGCTTCAGTGAATTTTTTTTTTTAGATTTTTCAACATGTTTGCCCATTTCATGATGGGTGATTTACATGAACAAACTGCCCACATCGCACTGTGTTCAGCAGTTTTTGACCCAAAATGGCTTGACCCCCATGTCCTACCCTCCTTATTCACCCAATCTCACCCTAAGTGATTTTTTTTTGTTTCCCTAGATGAAAAAAGTCCTCAGAGGAAAACGTTTTGTCCCTGTAGACGAGATGAGACAAAAAATGGCAGAAGCACTAACGCGCATCAAAATCGACAAGTTCAAAAACTGTTCTAAACAGTGGAAAAAGTGTCTTGGTTGGTGTATTGCATCAAACCAAGAGTACTTTGCAGGTGACTGAAGTTTAAACATGTAAGAATAAATACACAATTTTTAAATAAATAAATTCTGTTTTTTGGGGTCCCCACTTGTACATAGTATAAATGTACAGATCTTAAGTATACGATGTGATGATTCTTGATGATTGTACACATCCATATAATTTACACCTTTATTAATATGCAGAACATATCTATTATCCTAGAAAACTCCCTTAGAGCCAGGCTCAATGGCTCAGCCTGTAATCCCGTGCTTCGGGAGGCTGAGGGGAGTGGATTGCCTGAGCCCACAGGTTTGAGACCCGCCTGGGCAAATTGGCGAGACCTCATCTCTGCAATAAATCAAAAAATTAGCCGGGCATGGTAGCACGCACCTGTAGTTCCAGCAACTTGGAAGGCTGAGGTGGAAGGATCGCCTGAGCCCAGCAGGTCGAGGCTGCAGTGGCCAGGAGCGTGCCACTGCACTCCAGTCTGGGTGACAGAGTGAGACTGCAACTCAAAAAAAAAAAGAAAGAAAGAAAGCTCCCTTAGGCCCATTCCCAGTCAATCTCCACCCCTTAGAGGCAACGCCTGTTCTGATTTCACCATTGATTTGTTTTTCCCCCAACACTATTTTTTTTTTTTACATATAGGTTACTTTTGCTTATTCAGAACTCCATATGAATGGATTCATATATTAATCGTATGTACTGTTTTGTGTCTGGCTTCTTTTGCATCAGCATAAAACTTTTATCGTTCATCTGTGTTGATGTATGCATCAATAGTTCATTTCTTTTTATAATGCCAGCACTCTAAAAAGAATGCTTCCAGCATTTTTTTTTTCTGGAATTTTCTCCCAAGATAAGAGAATGACACCTATTCTATAAGTTGTAGTAAAACCACTTTCTTGATTTTACCCGAAGGTAGCTATGGAAACCACCAGGACTCCAACTTCTTTTTCTAATGTTCCTTAAATCAATTGTTGGCTGGAAAGATCAAGCATGCCAATAGTAATCAAAATCTAGCTTGAGTGTGTGTGGACTACGACAGCAAAATATCTGCTTTCTGGCCATTAGTGGCCATAAATGTTATCCACGATAAGATGTATTTTGAGAGATATTAAACTATGAAACATATGTATCTTACAATTAATACAATATGTATCTTTAAAAATGGTCCTATTGAGTTTCCAGTTTTACATGGATCTGTTTTTAAGTTCTCTCTTCTGTTTATTCCTGTGATTATGCCATGTTGTGTTAGTTAGTATAACTTTAAGATACATCTAGATATTTGGTAGGCAAGTTTTCATATCTTATTCTTCATGAGTGTCTTATCTTGTCTTGGGACTTTAGTTTTCCACAGAAATTTTGGAGTAACTTTATATGTTAGCCATGTTTTTAGGTTCTGTAAACCCGATGCCTTAACATCTGTCCTACATGCATGTGCCGGACACACCTTATTTTGGACAACCTGATAACATGACTGAGTCACCTTGCTTTGCCCTTCTGCCCTCTCCTCACCCACTCTCATCAGGAGGATTCCTCCGGCTGGGGGGGCTCTTTTCAAACACAAACCTACAAATCCAAAGTCTACACCCCCAGCCATCTCCCTTATCAGGCTCGCACACTCTAAGCTACTCTCTAACCACCCTAATTAACTCAGTGCCAGGCACCAGACAAGCAGAGACAGCCTGATGCCCCAGAGCCTGCTGAAATCCTAAACCTACTTGTGCTAGGTTGTCCATTCCCTCCTGTATAAACCACGATAAAGACGCGTGCCCATTTCCCCACTCCCTTTGCCCCTGTGTGACTCTGCAGGGCATGACATGCGCACCCACTCATGGGTCTGTGAGTATAATAAGCTATCTGTTTAATGGTAGTTGTCTCATTTAGTTATGGCTTTATCATAACTAAATAAATAATGAATAATAATAATATTATTTAAATAACTAAATAATAATGAAACCTTTTAAAAAAGCACCTTGCCAACTTCTTTGAAAGAAAGCTTGTTGGGTTTTAATGCATCGAATCTATAGTTCAATTTAGAGAACATGCATAGATTTAAAGTATTGTTTTCTTTCCCAAGAACATGGTATATATCTTATTGTCCTTTAATGTTTTTATAAAATTCTATAATTCTCTCATTATAGGTCTCCCACAGATCTATTAGATTTATTCTATGTATTTTTCGGTTTTGCTGCCATTTTAAGAAGTGTTTTTAAAAAATTATTTTCTTACCATTCGTTGCTGGTATTTGTAAATTCAACAGATTTTGAGATTCATTTAAAAGCAGTCACCTGGCAAAACTGTCTAATGACGTTTAATAATTTTTAGATTATTTTGGGTTTCCAGAATAGTCAATTCTGTCATCTGTAAATAACGACCGTTTTGTGTTTTCCTTTCCTGTTCCGTATACTTTTAAATTCTTTTATTATTTCCTTCTTTTGCGTTGGCTAGGACTCTGGTACAGTCTTAAGTAAGAGTGGTAATAGTGGGATCCTTGTTGTGTTCCTGATTTTAAGTGAACTGCAACTAACATGCCACCATTAGATTAATATTTGCTGTAAGTTTTGAATAGATTACCTTTATCAGGTTAAGGAAGTTTCCTTCCATTCCTTTTTTGCTAAGACTTTTTTTTAAAGTCATGAATGGATATTAAATTTTATCATGTATTTTTTCTCTGTGTTTGAGAAAAAATAATCAAAATTTTTAATGTGGTGAATATGGTGAATGATATTTATAGAGTTACTTATGTTAAACCATATTTGCATTTCTGGTATAAGACAACCTTAGCCATGAAGTATGATCTTTTCATATGTCACAAGATTTAGCTTGCCAGTATTTTTGTATAAGATTTTTACATTTATGTTAAGAGTGAGATTGGTCTATAACTTTCCTTTCTCGTATATTTCTTGTCCAGATTTATTTCCTCTCATGACTTCATGGAATAACTTGAAGAATAGTCAATCTTTCTAATAATGTTTGCTTGTTTGTTTTTTGGTTGGGGTCTCACTGTTGCCCAGACTAGAATGCAGTGCCACGATCATGGCTCACTGCAGCCTTGCCCTCTTGGGTTCAGGCCATCCAACTGCCTTAGCCTCCCAAGTAGCTGGGACTACAGGCACACACCACCACACCAGCCTAATTTTTTAAACAATATTTTGTAGAGATGAAGTCTCACTATGCTGCCTAGGCTGGTCTCAAACTTCTGGACTCAAGCAATCCTCCTACTTCGACCTCCCAAAGTGCTGGGATTATAGGCATGCACCACCATACCCAACCCAACTTTTAAAATAATTTTTGAAAAAAATTATATAACATACGAGTATTTGTTATTTGACAGTTTAGTAGGATTTAGCTGTAAAATCATCCTGGGCTTGGGTTTTTGTGTATGTGTGAAAATTATAAACTACTAATATAATTTCTTTAATGACTAGACGTATTCAGACTTTTTGCTTTCTTGAATCAGTTTTGGTAAGTTATATTTTTGTCTATTCTAGGTTTTCAAATGTATTTGCATAATCTCATGTGTAATTTAAAACAATTTTTTATTTTAAAGATGTGGGGTACAGTTCAGGGTTAGGTATACAAATGTTCATTATGCAGGTACCCTTGTTGATGAGGTGTGCTTCCTCTCCCCTGGCAGATTCCCACTACTGCCAATCCCTTTCTTATTATCTTTTTATTTATTTGTTTGTTTTGTTGAGTTTGAGTCTCACTTGGTCGCCCAGACTGGAGTGCAGTGGCACGCTCATGGCACCCCCAGCGTCGACCTGGTGGGCTCTGGCGATCCTTCCACCTCAGCCTTCCACATAGCTCGAACTACACGCCCGGCTAATTTTTGATTTATTGTAGAGACGAGGTCTTGCCAAGCTGCCCAGACTGGTCTCAAACCCGTGGGCTCAGGCAATCCACTCACCTCGGGCTCCCAAAATGCTGAGATTACAGGCCGAGCCACCGAGCCCGGCTGTCTTATGATCTTTTATATTTCTGTTTCATCTGCAGTTTTGTCTCCTTTTTGTACCTAAAATTATTTGAGCGTTTATCTTTTTTTCATCATCAGCCTTATCAAAGATTCACCTATTTGATTAGTTTTATGCCAAACCAACCTTTGTTTTTTTCAGTCTTCTCTATTATATCTATCATATCTTTGTTTCCTAGTTCACTAATTTCTACTCTTCATTCTGTACATCTTTCTGCAGGTTGGATTCTTTGTGTATTAATTCCTATCAAGGCTATTGATTAATCTAAGTAATGTTTTTGCTGCATCCCAGATATTCAATATAGAGATATTTACTAATCATTCAATTTTACATTTTTGAAAAATTTCATTGTAATTTTCTCTTCGATTAATGACTTATTTAGAAATGTATATTGGAAATTTCCAAACGTATGGGCATTTAAAACATAGCATTTTATTCTTGATTTCAAACTTTCTTGCATTCAGTTGAGATAATCCAGTTGGTACTATGCTTATTCTTTGAAAGTTGTTAAAATTAGCTTTATTTTATGTTTTCAACTTTTAAAAAAATTTTTACTTTAAAGACATGGGGCACAATTCAGAGTTAGGTATACAAATGTTCATTATGCAGGTACCCTTGTTGATGAGGTGTGTCCCTCCCTCCTGTTTTCAACTTTTTTGAGAAGAAGATAATTTTTTCATTTCTTATGATGTCAGATTTGTGTTGTTGCACACACATGGATGTGTGCACATATACACACATGAGTTTTAGTTTGTTTTAATCTCCTAGTACAATGATGGATTTGTTCACATTCCTTCCTCCTTTTTTAATTTACATATTTTGAGATTTTATTATTAAATGCATGTAATTGTAAAATACTTACATTTTCATTTTATTGCAACATAGTGATTCTATCTCCAATTAATGTCGTTTGTCATTAAGTATGATTTATGTGATAATAATCTAACCACCCCGACTTCAGTTCTTTGTTTTTGCCTAAAGAATCTTTTTTTGTATCTTTACCTTTCTTATTTACAAATAGCATACATCTGAATTGAAAAAATCCAATTTAACAGCCTCTCTCTGTTAACTGAAGAGTCTAACCCATTTGTATTTATTGTGATTATTGCAGGAAGACAAGTCCCTGAATGGCCTTGACTAATCCAGCTGCTTCCCCCTCTTTCTTACAATTCTTGGCCAGAATGTACTGATTATGCAACATACTGAGATAAGTAAGAACCACCCAGAACAGCCTGGGCTTTGTCCTTGTTTCTTCCAGAACAATGCCCTGCAATGCTTAAGTTTAGAGAGTTGAGTACCCCTGGGGTAGAAAACCCAGAGTGTACTGCTTTCAGGGTCCCTCAACTGTGGTGTAAAACTGGGCATATGCAAATGAGATTCTACCTGCTCTGGGTGACTTTCTTGAGTCTTGGGGGTACTGCCTTGCCATGAATCCTAGGCTTCAGTCCATCCTTGCTATCTACCTGTGAGTAATACATGTGCTTTGCCTGACTTGCGTGGGTGTTCTGTCTCACCAGACTCATGCTCTGGTAGTTGGGTTTGTGCAAAACCCCTGGAAACTGGGTTTGTGTAGACTTCTGCTAGACTTGGGCACTTGCTAAGATACAGGAATCTTCCCCTCCAGAGGTAGTGGACACTGGCTAGTTACCAGGTGACACTTGTGACTAGCAGTCACTTTATCCCCGTGGCCTTGGCGCAAAAGGCACATATACTGGTTCACACACAGGGGTTTAGAAATAAGGGTTGGCTGGTCAACTTGAGCATGTTACTAACAAAGGGAGCATTGGGGTTATTTTCTGGTGGGAATAGCATGTCACTAAAGCAGGCCTTTTGATACATTAAAATTTTTTTAAAGCAAAATAGAAGTTTAGATTCTAATCAAATTTTTAGGGTTTCTAAGTAATTTTTACAGAATTGCTTGTTTGCCTCAACTGTCCCTCTTTGCTCTTAGGGGAGTTGGGGACAGAGCTGAAGTCACAACACATGTAATTTTGTATCCTGGTGTCTTTTCTCCCAGTGCCAAGTATCCCTTTGCTTTGTTGAGACTGCAGAGGTGTTATCTCTTCCTTTGACAATAAGAAACCAACTCTACCTTTCTCCCCTCCGTTTCCCCCTCTGTTCTGGGTGTTTTGTGTTGGCCATGGTTTCCTCTTGCCGTGACTACTGCTAATTGCCATGTATGGTATGTTCAGAGTTAGATGACTCCTCGTTGTAGACAAAACTGTGTAACTGCCCACAGTAGCACTTGTAAATTAGCCTAACATTTATAAGAAAAAAAAAAAAAAAGATACGGGAATCTTAGCAGAAATTGGCAAGATGTTTAGAGTCCTGGTTACCAGTGTATGATGTTAACCCCCTAGGGATCAATACCAGTACACAATTATTGATAAATGTGGATTTGTTTTTAACATCGACTTTTTGTTTTCTATGTGTATTGCTAAATCTATGCTATTTTTCCTGTTTCTTGCTTCTTACAAGTTGAAGTTTTTGTTTCTCTTTTTATTTTTTTCTTCCTAAGGGATTTGGGCACTATATTCTTAGTTTTTTAGTGGTTACCCTTGACATTTTTCCAAATGTACTTAACAAAATCTAAATTTGTCCATAATTTGCTCCACCTCTAAACAAATATAAGAGCCTCAGAACATGTTAGTTCAATCCCTTAATCATTTTATATGCTATTGTTGTTGAGTCAGTTAGTGTGTGCTTTTTAAAGAAAACATTATTATATATCATATACAATGTTATTTATATTATTTTATATTTTTCAATATACTATTTTATATAGAAAAGTTTTGCCTACATAGACATCATTTCTTTGCTGTTTCTTCTTGTTTTTCAGATCCCACTCTGGAATCATTTTTCTTCTGTCTGAAGTATAATTTTTTAGAAGTTCTTTAGAGAAGAACTATTGGTAAACTCTCAATTTTTATAATCTGAAAGACTCTTATTTTGCATTCGGTCTTGAAAATCAGTTGCTGGATTTACCATGCTAAGTTAAAATTATTTCCTATTTACACTTTCAAGAAAATAGACTACCATTTTCTGATTTCCATTGGTATTGTTAAGAAGTCTGTTATAATTCCACAATTGTAGGTCATCTGTAATTTTTCTCTGACTGCTTTTAAGAGCTTCTGAGTATGTCTAAGTATAGCTTTACTTTTAAATTTGCTTTCCTGCCTGGTGATATACATTATGCTTTCTGCTTTTTTGGAGTTCAGTCTTTCACTCGTTTTAGACAATTCCTAGCCTTGATCTGTATGTATGTATATATGTATGTATGTATTTATTTGTTTAGAGATGGGATCTCACTGTGTTGCCCAGGCTGGAGTACAGTGGTGGGATCATAGCTCACTGCAGCCTTGAACTCCTGGGCTTCAGCAATCCTTTCATCTCAGCCTCCTGAGTAGCTAGGACTACAGGATGCTCCACCATTTAAAAAATATTTTTTGTTGAGATGAGATCTTGCTATACTGTCCAGGCTGGTCTTAAACTCCTGGGCTCAAGTGATCCACCTCGGCCTCCCAAAATGCTGGGATTACAGGTGTGAGCCACTGCAGCTAGCCAGCCTTGATTTCTTCAAAATTTTCTTCTCCATCATTCTTTTCTTCTGGAACTCCGGTTATTTGTATGTTATATATTTTTAATTTTAATCTCTCTTTCAATTGAAAATCTCGTATATTTTCAATCAGTCTCTATTGCATTCTGGGTAATTTCTTCAGTTCCATTTTAGAATTCACAAATTTTCTCTCATCTGTTGTTAAGTCCACCAAATTATTGGAAATCCAATCTAACAAACCAAATTAGGTTTGTTTCCAGCAATTTTCATTTTTGAAAATTCTAGCTTTCATCATGCCCGGCCCTTTATAGTGTCTTATTGCTGATTTATTTTTTTGTGATTCTATTTTTAGTTCTTTAGATATTTAATATATCATCAATCTATATTTGATAATTCTATTCTTCGAAGTTCTTGGGTGCTGTGTTTCCACTGATTCTCACCTATGGTTTGTTGATCTTAGCTATTGAGTTCCTCCCTCGTTTTGTTGATCTGAACTGAAGTTGTTTTTCTCCAGAAAGGACTTGAATTGGCTTCTGCCAGGAGCCCAGGTGAGCTGTGTTTTGCTTGTTTATTTGTGTGTATGTGTTCCCATTTATTTTCTGCCCTAGTAATTTCCCTGAGTTCAGCAGTGCCTTAAAAAGTATATCTTTTGTTTAGGAACTAGCTGTTTTATGGCAGAAAGACCCTTCAGGAAGTAAAAGCCCTAATGAATTCGCTAGTTGGGGAAATGCTTTAACTGTTGGCTAACATTAGATTTTCAAGAATAGGCTTTGCAAATGATGGGAATTATAGAAATAAGTAGGTTTCTGGTCCAGTAAATGAAATCAGTACTCAATAAACAAGGGTGTTATTTACTTTATGGGAGGATCAGCTGTGGAGATTTTCTGGTTGCTTAGTGCATCAGAGGTTCCATTTGTGGTTGTTCGTTTCTGAAGAGGGAAAACAAAAATGAAGCCAGAGCATTTTTGTATAGCAATTAGGGAGCAAACTGAACTAAGACAAACTAATTGGAATTGTTATAGAAATTGTGCGTGTGGGGGAGGGGGGATAGAATTTAACTAGACAAAAATCTACTTTGCACACTTCCCAGGAAACACAACCAGGTATATTTTACCTTGGACAAAAAAATGGTATCAAGTTTTGTTTTGTTTTGTTTTGTTTGTTAGAGTCTCACTCTTGTCACCCAGGCTGGAGTGCAGTGGCATGCTCATGGCCCCCACAGCCTTGACCTGCTGGGCTCAGGTGATCCTTCCACCGCAGCCTTGCAAGTAGCTGGAACTACAGACATGTGCCACCACACCTGGCTAGTTTTTTGATTAATTGTAGAAATGAGATCACACCAAGTTGCCAGGTTGGTCTCAAACTCCTGGGTTCAGGCAACCCTCTCACCATTGCCTCCCAAAGTGCTGGGATTACAGGCGTGAACCACTGCACCCAGCAAATTTTTGTTTTTTAAACTCTACTATAATTCTCTGGTGTCTGCTCCCCTTTTACTTTCTACAATTATTTTTAACCTTTTTGTTTTTCTTCAACCCTCAGAGCCAAACCTTCTTCCTTCTCTGTCACTCTCAGCAGATGGCATTGACTGATTTTTTACGAAGGACACAGACACCATCAGAAGGAAGCCATCACATATACCACAACATCACAGCTAAAGCTTCCCTTCCTTGACACCTCTCCTTTTCCCATTCCCCCATGGTTGTAAAGGATTGGCTGCTTTTACTCCTTTGCGAAGCCACTTGTGCTCTGGACTCCATCACTTCCCATGTCCTCTGGGACTTTCATTCATTCATTCTCTCTCTGCCTTTCTCAGTATTTCTCTCTCTCATCTGCAACCATTCCTGTTCATCTTGGTTTTTTTTTTTCCAGAAACTTTTAAGACATGCTCAGAACCATGGGAAAAATAACTGGTTCTCCTTCAACTCCCTCCATCTTCCTCCCATTACCAATCCTTCCTCTTTTCCCTACTTCACAGTCAGATCTCAAGAGAGTTGTCCAGAAATGTTGTCTCCATTTCTTCCTTACTCATATCCCATCTGGATTTTACCCCTGACACCCCATTGGAATTCTCACCATTAGTTTTCCATGTTTCCAAGTCTAGTTGACATTTATTGGTCTTCACTCTACTTGACTCTTTCATAGCACTCAACACAGTTTCAAACATCAACGGTGGACAAACATGCACACACACACACACACACACACACACACACCACACACACAAACACACACTTTAGTCCCTATCTTAAAATGTCAGTTATAAAGCAATAGAGTCAACAATGTTTAGTTGAAGATCACTGTATTTATCTTACAACTAGCTTATTTATTGTAAGACTATCAGTTAATATAATCATTCATATTATAATTACATAGATAAGTATATTTTAGTAAAAATTATCTTCATTTCTACTTTGTATTTCAGTTAAGAATTGAAACTGATTTTAAGATTTATATGCATAAGTAGGTTACATTTCTGATTTCATTCAGGTTAGTAAAAAAGTTCAAAATACTTCTTAGAAAACGTTGAATTGAGAATTTCTGCTCTAGTTGTGCGAACTCCTCTTTGCTGAGACCAGGGGAGTGACCCAGCATGAGAGAGCTTCTATACTGCTTTCAGAAAAGATTCAATTTGTCAAATAGCTGAATGATAACTCTGTCTCTTTAACTAATATGAGTTATTTTAGTTGTTCCTTAGTTCTTAAGTGAGTTACCTTAGTAGTGAGTATGTTTCATCTATTTAGTTACTTCTTTGTAAAGTGAACTCTTCCAGCATTATGCATGGGAAGACATCGAGTAGAAAAGCAAGCCTCCAAGCACAAGATTTTTTTCACCTTGAAAATGTTTGTAGTGAAGTTATTTCCCGGCTGTGGTTCTTTCTTTGAAGAACATTTATCGTGGACTCAAAATGGCAGGTAATTGTTCTGGTAATTGTTGCCAAGAAATGTTTTTTAGCCACTAGACTGCTTTCTGCAATGGGGTTCTTGCTTCCCCCTCTGCAGAGTAAGACATTCTGGATGCTTCAGCCCGAAGGCCTGGCTGCATGACAGGTGGGTGGTCTCTGAAAGAGAGCTCCTCTTTTTGTCATGGACCCGGGGCCAACGTGTCACACCCTTCAGGGGGCATCGTGCACGTGGCACCCAAAGCACAAGGTTGTGGCTCTTGGGATAGAGTGTCCCTCTGCCTTTAAGGGAACAAGGGGGTTGTAGCAGTATGCAGAGGCATGTCTCACCAGGGCTGTCATGGGAAGCGGGCTCATGGGGAAGATTAATGGGCAGAGACGTGCAGGCTAGTTTGTGTGCTCGTAGAATACAGCGCCGCAGAAGCAAAGGAAGCCATCTAAGCTCCTGTAGCTCGAACTGCCCAAAGATCAGCATTATCCGTGTCACCTGGGAGCTTATTAGAAATGCACAATTTCAGGCCTCACTCCAGACCCATCAATCATAACGTGCATTTGAACTACATCCCTGTGGACTCACGGGCACATGATAATTTGTGCAGCCTTGCAGCTGCTCTTACCTACACTCAAGGCCTCAGCCTTTGGACCACTCTGGGGAGCTTTTCCCGCTGCTCTGCTGGCCTGGGGTACTCCTGCCACACCCACCCCCCCCTACCCTGCACTTTGTCTCCTGGATCTTGTTCGTTTCTTCCCTGACCTGTTCCTCAGGTCTGCGTGTCTCCTCTTCCTCAGCGGCTAGCTGTAGCACAGATCATTCGTTCATTCTACGTTCACCTGGGCAACCCTAACACCTCGCGTGTTACCCAAGAGATAGCAGGCTCCTGGTCAGAAGACTAGACGAGTCAGTGAATGAATGAGCATGTAATCCACATAGCAGATGCAAAAGCCCGAAATTCAAGGAAGATTAAGTATTTATTTTCGTTGCTTCTTAGACAAGGTATACAGGTAAACAAAACAAAACAAAACACAGACTCTTTCAATGGTATAGATTTTAGACATCAACATCAGACCGTGGCATTTAGGATTTCCAGAGCACATTGCTGAGGCACTTTTGTACCCAGAGGCATGTGGACTTGATCGGGCTGTAGGGAATGATGCACTCTCTGGGGGACACATTACCAGCTGCCCGGTGTGGGGCTTGGGGTTTGCAGCCGACACGAGATCAGGGCTCAGTGCACAGCCTGTCTGTCTTTCCTTAGTGGATCGTCCAGCTGCCAGACGACAGGCCCTCTGTGGCACCTGGGCCCTCCCTCCTGCCGCCCACCTTGGAGCACTTCCCTCCCGAGGAGCACCTTCAGCAGGTGGGTGGAGAAGGGGTGGATGTACTCTGGGCTTTGCTCTGTGTCAGCGTCTTTGGTGTGAGGAACCATCTCCCAGCCCACAGAGGGCTGGAGAAGGAAGGCACCCAGTACCCGCTGGGGTTGGAGATCACTGGTGGGTTTCCACTGCCTGTGTTCTCCCTGCCTCCCATGTCTAGGAATCGATGGGCCCTCCTTATGCCAAGCAGTGCTCAAATCTCTGCTTCACCTGCTCCCTTCGAGCGAGGCTCTGTGGGCCACAGCTGGTGTGCCATCAGTGCCAATTACGAGACACGCTTCTGCCGCTCCGCCTTGGAGCAGCAGATGGAAAATATCTGCAAGAAGAGTTTCCCTAGCACAGCCTTCCCTCCATCAGTCAGAGACCTAATGAGATATTCTTGCACTGGGCTTTTTCTTTTTCCCTTTCCACAGAAGGACCCTAATGTGTTCCACAGACACGAGCTCATGAAGACTCCCCGGTGGAGGCAGGGCATCTTCGCCTAATGATACCCTCTGACCAGTCTTCTCAGGCCCTACTCTCTGGGTTCCATTGGAAGATTCCCTCAGGGCCAGGTGCAGTGGTTCACGCCTGTAATCTCAGCACTTTGGGAGGCCAAGGTGGGAGGATTGCTTGAGCCCATAAGTTTGAGACCAGTCTGGCAACATAGTAAGACCTCGTCTCTACCAAAAAAAAAAAGTTAGCTGGGCATGGTGGCATGCACGTGTAATTCTGGTTACCCGGGAGGCTGAGTTGGGAGGATCCCGTGATCAGTGACAGACTGAGACTGGAATTAAAATTAAAAAGATGACCTTGGGCCCAGGAGACTTATCGGGACTGTACCCCTTTGTGTTTAAAGATTTTGGGGGGCAGATCACCCTGGTTCTGGAGGGGACTGGGAGACTCTCTGGAGAGCAGCTGTTTCTCCACAGGAGAAGTGAAGTAGTGTCAGCAGGGGGCAGCGAGGGGTGGCATATGGCTGGGGAAGAGATGGCCTGTGGCTTGAAGGTGGTCTGCCCTCCTGTGCTCTGGGGAGCAGCGTTTTAGGTTTGTAGCTGTGTCGGGAAGACTTCCTTTCTGTCTTGAAGCGTTAACACTCCGTGAGGAGGAACTTGGAGTCAGTGTGGTTTTCTGGGTGCTTGGAAGGCAGGTTCTCTGTCCACTGGCGGCAGAGGACATCTGGAGGGGTCCCTGGTGTTTTCCCACAGGACCCACTTAATGAAGACAGTCCTTCAGCCCCTGGGCAGGGTGGATGGAAGAGCTCAACCCCGATGCCTGGTGAGCCCTTCCGGGTTTTCTCTCCCTCCGCCTTGGACTGATTTCGAAAGGGTCTGTTCCAGGCCTCCCCGGGGCATGTTCAGACTAATGATGGAAGAGGTGAGAAGGCACCGTGGTTTCAAGAACGGTCACCACCAACTTACAGGAGGGAAGGAAATTACACTTGTTCTCCAGACGGGCTTCATTAATGGCTCTGGCAACGAGGTGACTTCACACTCTCACAAAGGAGGATCAATTTGCAGGCTCCATGGGGACTTCTGACTTTCAGGGGGAAAATTTCCCCAGTTCCGGGAGGATTAGACGAAGTAGCTTCTCCCCCACCCCCCTCCCGGAAAGGACCCCAGAAAGGACCTTTAATCAGCTCCTCAGGCACAAGGCTCCAGACTCACCCTCCTGCCTTTGCTCCCTCCTGGGCCTTCTGCGGCTGCCCAAGCTGGAGAGGAATGACATCCCCTGCCCACCCCCTGCACGGAAGGCTCGTCAGCTTCCTGGGGCGGCTCCAGGGGTCACTGTTGTCCTCCCTGCCTCCTTAGCATCCCAGCAAGCAAGAGCCCTGGGGAAATAGCAAAAGGGGAGTGAGGCGGGGCATGGGTGGATCGAATCCACCAAGGTACAAGCCTCTTCTGCACAAAAAGTGTGTGTATATCTCTGCAGATGTCACAGCATGATCTGTTCTTCCCCGGCCTCTGGCCCTTGCATTTAAATCTACAAGTTGAAATCTCAGGGACCCAACTTTTTAGCTAAGTATGATTGCAAATCCTGTTATATATGCGGAATATATGTACGGACACATCACGCACACACGTACTCATTCTGAATATTACTGCATACATTTGCGTCCCAGGAATTCGGACCTCAAACGACCCATCTGCGGACGATGACATCACTCTGCGCCATCCAGAGCAGAAAACCTAACAGGCCCAGGGCACCGTCCTGCTCACGCCCGGTGTCACACGTGGCTCGTCTTCTCCGCCAGGGCATGGTCGGTGGGCTGCGTGAACCTGACGGCGCCGTCCCTCTCCCAGCCCCTCCGGATCCTGGAGAGTCTGCGGCTGATGCAGGGCAGAAGGAACAAGGCTTTGGCCAGGATGACGACGCAGGGCACCAGCAGTGTGAGCGTGAAGGTGGGAGGCAGGTAGAACTTGTAGCGGCTCTCCTCGAAGGCGCGGGTCCAGCCATAGGTGAGTGTGTGCAGCGTGCTTAGCACCAGGGCCACGAAGCCCAGTGTGGACTGCGGAAGGAAAACAAGGCTGCAATGAGGGTGGCGACAGGCACAGCGATTTTGCCAACAATGTGTCTGCTCACCTGGTGGAGAGGAAGGAGGGCCACTATAGTACTCACAGCTGTGGGTTCGAATCCCAGCCCCGACACTCTCTTGGTGCATGATCTTATGATAACTAGCTCAGCTCTGAGCCTCAGTCTCCCCAATAGAAAGATGGGATGAATGCGTCTGTGCTGAAATTATTTCAGGATTGATCCAGTCATGTGAATTCAATAAGATAACGATGCTTCCCCCCTAACTGCTATCTGTACCTCTGGTGGCTGCCATTAGATGGAATGAAGTTCAAGGAAGTTTAAAAAACATTTGACTAGTTCTGTGCATATTTCAATGTGTATTAGAGTAATAAGTGTCTTCCAGCATAGCAAAATAATAATTCCACAGATAATATTTGGCCAAAGTTAAGACCGGATAAAAAGTGAACTGGTTTTAAGCTGAGAGTGGCTCACGCCCATAGTCTCAATGGCCTGGGAGGCTGAGGTGGGAGGTTTTGCTTGAGGCCAGGAGTTCGAGTTAAGTTGGCTTAAAGATAAACACAAGTTAGTAATTCACAGGATGGCACATTAATTTGACACCAGTAGTGAAGTTGGCTTACAGGGGCCCTCAGTCTGAGTGACCTGGCACCTTCTAGAAAGCACCAGACACCACATAGATGCTCTCTGTACGTGCTGATCCTTTACCTCCTGGCCCTGGCTAAGTTATGAACACCCCAGGCAGAAGCCCCACCAAGCCAATTCTCCTACCAGGAAGTGGCCGTGGGGAGATAAGACCATCCCAACTCCAAACAGAAGTGGTCTGGCCACTTTACAACGGAGCTTCCCAGTCTCTGAGCCACATGTGGTCTTTGGTGGGTCACTTCCCGCCAAGAGCGGCTTGTCCATCATCCGATATGACTTACTATAGAGGTCACTGTGTGAAAATGGCTAGGAAGCGCTGCTCTCCCGTGACTCAAGCCTCATTGGGTGTAAGGCTGCTCATAGCCTACAAGGAGGAGACCTGGATTCTACTGCTGGTGCTGGTCCAAATCACAATGACCCTGGACCTCCGTAGGGTAGTGAGTGACTCCAAAGCTAAAGGTGGCAGGGGAAGTGCTGAGTAGAGGCAGCAGCCTCCATCCAGTTCCCAGACCAGGCAGGCAAGGAACTGAGAGGGAGGGCTTTCTGCGGGCCAGGGAGGAGGGGCACAAGGCAGTTCTGACCGAATTCCGCGAGCGCTGAGGAGTTGCTGAGATTTAGGGGCAGGAGAGACCTATGTTTATGGTGGAGGAATACAAGGCCTGATTAGGCCAGCATCAAATTGGGTAAATTATATTGAGGAAGGCAATCTCAGGATGAGATTTTACAAATGTTACAAAGAAACTTATTGATAGCGCAAGAGTCATCAAGGCTGATTAGACAGCTGCAAAACATTTGCTGTAAACAAAACGGAGATAATCACCTGTTGCTGGTTAACTGTTGCTGCTAATTAACGCTATCTTTTTTTTTTTTTTTGAGTTGGAGTCTCACTCTGTCACCCAGACTGGAGTGCAGTGGCCGCTCCCGGCCACCGCAGCCTCGACCCGCTGGGCTCCGGCGATCCTTCCGCCTCCGCCTTCCGAGTAGCCGGAATTACAGGCGCGCGCTACCACGCCCGGCTGATTTTTGATTTATTGTAGAGATGAGTTCTCGCCAAGTTGCCCAGGCGGGTCTCGAACCTGCAGGCTCAGGCAATCCACTCACCTCAGCCTCCCAAAGCGCTGGGATTACAGGCTGAGCCACCGAGCCTGGCTTAATTAACCCTGTCTTAAAGAAACAGCACCACAATCCATCAACAAACCTCTGGCAGAAAATGCAAACTTCCCCTGAAGACAATTCCCAGCCCATTAAACCCTGACACCACTCTTATAAAAACATCCCTCTAGCCCCTGCCTTTGTAGACAGCAATCTCTGCTGCCCTGCCCACCGTACCCTTCCCAACATATCTTCCCTTTACTAAATCTACCTTTCTTAATTCATAACCGTCATGGTGAGTACTTTCATCTCTGTGACTTGGCCATACCAAGACCACCGCCACACACATTATTACATAAGGAGTAAAAATAACAGTGACCAATCAAGCTGTGAGCACATACGCATTTCTCTGAGGAGACACTGCAAGGGTTTAATTTAAAGGTGTGGCAGGCCAGTACCTCGGGCACTCTCTATACATTGGTTTTGAGAAGCTGCAATTAGGCCTCCTGGATTTCTTTCCAGGCCAGCTGGTTGGCAATGATCCAGAGACTATGCCAAGAGACACTGTCTCATTTGGGCTCAAAGTGGGTCTGGTTCTGCATCGCGCCCGGTTCTCGCTCCTTCCTGGTGTAAGGGAGTGTTTTGCTTGGACCTGCTCGAGGATAGGTACCAGGAAGGTGAACACCATTGAGTGAAAGAACATGATTTGGAAGGATTGCTTGTAATGCTTTTGCCAAACATAATAATAAACATTTTCCAACGACGGCACACTGTAATTCCATAGACAGGCTCTTAGGTACATTTTAGACCCTAGTAAAATAACCAAATCCAACTTTCTTGATCCTTGTCGGCCATCTCTGGTTCTTCTTGGCTTTGTGGCCAATTCCAGGATCTTCTAATCCCATCCTTAACAACTTTCTGGCTAACCGTGGCCAGTAGGGAAGCCATGTTCAGCTTTGCTCTACCACCCACAGTTAATTCTTGTCACTTTAATGTGGTCAGCCCCCAAAGGAAGCTTCCTTAACTGTAAGTCACATGTAACCAAATCTCTGTCACTTCCAGAAGTGTCTATCAAGAATTCCAAATCCCCTGCAACTTCAGAACCACACCAACTTTCTCTAAATTCTGATGTCTTTTTTTTGAAGACTGAGGTTAAAAGGTCCCCAGCACTGACTATTGGGAATAAGTCTTGAACAGCCTGTCAATCACTCTGATGTTCCCCAACCAGGTGCTCAGCCCCAAACTGTAGGTCCTCCCACCTTCTTTGTGGAGTTATTGGAGTTACTGGGATGGCTGGGAGGTGCCTTTGTCCTTGTGAGTTTATCAGTCTGAGACTGGTTTTCAAACCTGGCTACACATTAAAATCACCTGGGGAGCTGGGGGGGGGGCAGGGGAGGGAATATAAGGGCCCAAGTCCCACCCCTAGAAACTCCTAAGCATTAAATTGAGCTGGGGCTCAGGCATCTGCCATTTTTTAAAGTTCAGCAGCTATGCTGGCATGCAGCCAGGACTAAACCACTTATTTAGGAGACTCTGGTCACCACATCCTTGTAGCTTCAGCTTGAGAAGTCCACATGGGTCCCTTTGCCCAGGTCATTTGATGGGGAGGATCTGGACCTCTTTGTCTTTGACGAAGCCCCCACTGAAGGCTTTTTGGTGCCCACTCTCTGCCTCATGGGGCTTTCCAGAGGGTGCAGCAGTAAGACCCCACCGAGGCCTAGGAAGCCAGCCGTGGTGGCCCCAGTGAGGCCTTCACATGCCCTCAGTTGACTTGTCCTGTAGCTCCATTGTTTGGCCAATGGGAGCCACTGTCCCCATCCCTTAATCTGGAGAATGATGAATTTTTCTAGGCATTCTGGGCCTGGCGTGGAAACAGTATGGACGCTCTAGGGTCCACTAACAGCAGTCATCTCTTCCTGTTCACACATCCTCAGCCCTTTGCCAGCCCAAGTCCCACGGTGCAGATGGTAGGAAGCCCCAGCCTTGGGCTAATAGTTCACAGCAAGGGCCGTCAGCCAAAGGCTAGCCAATAACAAAGGGCCTTTTGACTTTCCAATCCCAGTGGGAAGCCTGGATGATTCCAGCCAGAGTTTGTTTCCCTAAAACTCTCTCCTTGGGAACAATCTAAAAATCCTAGGATCGCCAAAGAAGACCAAAAGAAGCAGAGGAATTGTCATGGGGCAATTAATAACTGCCCCCCCAAACGAGGGCCATTTTTATTATACGTAAGCTTGTTAGCAAAAAAAGAAGCAGCCGGGTCGTTGGCAGCTCATGCTGGTGCTCAATTACTATAGCATGAAGGGACCTTGGGCAATCGCTCATGAGGCTGGGTCCAGGCTGGTCTCTGTCATTATTTCAGGCTGGAGTGGGCAAGGTCACAGGAGGTTCTTTTGTCTCTGAGTCAGAACTTAGGTCCTAAGAGCTGAACCTTAACTTTTCTGTGCAGCTGAGCTGCTCTGACCCGGATATTTTGCAATCTCACATCTAATGATGTTTGTTTAAGTGGCTGAATGAGAACACTTAGCACAGCCAAAACCAAACCAAAATAACAAAAACATCCAAAGAAACACAAACCAAATGAAAGGAGGGACCCCAAGAAACTTAGAATAAACTTAATTCACATTTTGCCTCAGCATGGCCATTTTTGCTTAGACTGACACACTTTGAATCAAGCACAGGTTAGACACAGATACATTTCCAATAGGCAGGTTTTAGGAAGTGTTCAGACATTTTACTGCAGGTCAAGCTGGCAGCCTACCCCACCCCCTCAGCAAATCTCCATCAGATGCAAGGCAAGGACAGCCTGATCTTCCAATTCATCATTTAGCGTAATAATCTCACTAAGAAACTTTCAGGTTCCTTGTCAAAGGTGGAAGGTCAAAGATGACCCCATCGCTGGCTGAAGCCATAGAAATGATAATAAGACCACCTTCTGGCTAAGGAGCTTGTGAATTGGAAATGTCTGACAGATCTCTTGCAGGAAAAATCCCCTCCCTTTGTCTCCTCCCAGCAATCATGTGACTAACCCACCCACCTGCCTGCAGTCCATCACCTGACATCAGTACCTGCACTTACCTGCCCCTTTGTGATGAGGTAAAGCAGACCACCATCCAATCACCTTAATGACCCTCTCCTATCAAAGGGAAGGATTAAAAGAACTCAACCAGGAGCGATCAGTCACCATTGCCTCACTAGCCTATGGCGTGGCCATGTGCTCTTTGAGCTATGGCCAGGCTATGTTTCCTGGCTTTTACCCCCTCCCCTACCTGGGGAGGTGAATCTCTTCTTTCTCTCTCTCAAATTTACTTTCTAAATAAACTATATTTTCTAATCGAACTTCTGTGCAATTCTCTGCATCTTTCTCATGGCACCGGATCACACACCAGACACCCACATCTTGGTGGCCTGACCCAACATTCTGGAGGCCCTGCTGGGAGTGAGACCTAACACCAAAATTAACATCTTTGAAAACAGCCTTGGGAACAAAAGGATAAATGCAAGCACAGGTCACCTCCTTGTGGAATCAACAGCCTCGACCTGCTGGGCTCCGGCGATCCTTCCGCTCAGCCCTCCAAGTAGCTGGAACTACAGGCGCGTGCCATCACGCCCGGCTGATTTTTGATTTATTGTAGCAATGAGGTCTCACCAAGTTGCCCAGGCGGGTCTCGAACCCGCAGGCTCAGGCAATCCACTCACCTCGGCCTCCCAAAGCGCGGGATTACAGGCTGAGCCACCAAGCCTAGCCTGGACGGTTCTTAAAAAAGTATTACAGATCCAGGGGTCAGTGTAGACCCTTTGAGGACCATGGCTGTTCCCACAGCTGGTTTCTAAGCCCTGGTGGCTGCTGTGGCCATGTGTGGCAGGGGAGGGAGATGGGGTTCAGGCGGCACCTCACTGGCTGGGCTAACTTTATGGGAGGAGGTTGCAGCTTGCCTCGAAAATCAGCAAGCCACTATTGGATACGCGCCGTCTGCATTTTACGTGTCCAGTTCAAATCCTTCTGATGACCACCTGAGGCGGACGCAGGCCCAGGTGAGGAAGCACAAGAGGCTAAGATACCTCCGACAGGCTAAGAAACCTGCCTGAGGGTGCAGGGCCGGGAAGTGCGGGTTTGGGGAGTGAAACCCGGGTCTGCTGGCTCTACCGCCCGTGTTCCCTCTGCGGGAGGACGCCACACGCTGCAGCCTGCGCACCCATGAGTCACCCAAGGAGCTGCAAAAATAGACTCCCAGAGCCATCCCGGAGCATCTGAGTCCATGGGTAGGGGGCGGGCCTGGGTGTCTGTATTTCTACCCTTCCGACAGGGACTCACGGTGAGAACTGCATTTGACACCGCTGCCTGGTGGACACCCAGCTCTACCACATGTGTACGTATAACTACGGAATCAATGTAAGTGAAAAATACCTATCCTCACGATATGCAAAGCACTCGGATGCTTTCTTTGCTGTTCTATTTTATTTCATCTTAAAATGCTGGTGGCGACCCACTGGATGGATTGCATGACTCACTAACGAGCATCCTCCACAACTTGCAAACACTGACCTGGAGCACTCTGCTGCCCAGGGTTGGAGTCTCTTGGCTTCTACCTCATGCCTCCCACTGAACTCAGAAACGGGTGGTTGGTTGCTTAGTCAAGAATAATGGAAACGTGGCCAGATGCCCTAAGAAGAATAGCAAAAAGAAGGGCCTTTATCTTTCTTCCGCACATCATCTCTCACTGCGGCCCACAAAATCCCTGTAGGACGTTAACTCCATTTTCGAGGGGTATAAACTGAGGCTCTGCCCAAGGTTACAGAGCAGGGATGCAGGGAGGAAGAGCTGGAACCCAGGCTTCCCGGGCGCTGGCAGTGCCTCCTCCATATTGGCATCTGGTGTTTGTGGACAGAATGAGGGCATTTGCTTTCCACAAGTAAAATCCTGCCTTTCTGTCCATCCAGCTCCCTTTGCTCTTGCCGTGGCAAAAGGACTTTCTTATTTGTATTTCGACTCTTTAAAATATGTAAAGTAGAGCGCAGCTGCTGGGGTCCCAGGCAGCTTTTGCTAACAAAATCAAATCCACAGGCTTTCTCGGGCAGCCAGAGCCAGGGCGTGTAATCTACGGCTGCTTAAGGGAGCAGCTTTCTGGTGAGGGGAGGAGCCTGCAGTCTGTTTTAATTGCGGATAAACCACGCGCCCAGGATACTCCAGGTGGGAACAGGAAAATCCTAGATTTGGGTGTGAGACACATGGGGATTAGTGTCAGATACATACAATTCCTCCCCGCCCCCCTCCCCATGCTAGCATGTGTCAGTCCTGAGCCTCCCTCCAGGGGCCTTCTGAGAGCAGCAGAGCCAGGGAGATTCAGAAAAAGACACTTTAAAAAACACACAACCCCGACTCTGCTTTGTTCCAGGGTGTGTGAAGCGTCCCCAGACAGGAGCAATTAATTTGGATTACATAAGAGCTTTACGCTGTCACTGTCCCTGAGTCCTGTGCCACATCTCCACTGCACAGAGAAGATACTCGACAGATTTTTGTTGATAGTGGGGGTGGACAGGATCTGCCCTGCTACAATACAATGGCAGGATCCAGCATTAGTCAGCTCCGATGAATCCGCCAACACTGACCGCGCATCCTGGGGGGAGAACAGTGGGCGGTGCCAAAGATCTGCAAAGAGTGTCCCTGTCTCCACTGCCATCATCCTCGAAAGGTGGCTCTGCCTGTCTTGTTCCCTGTCACATCCCAGGCCTAGCACAATGCCTGGCATACAGTAAGTGCTCAATAAACGTTCATTGGAGGAACAAATGCACCAGGAACATTTTGCCGCTGGCAGCATTTCCCAGAGTGCGTTCTGTGGAGTGTTGAGAGCTTTTGTTTGGAAAAAAAAGGAGGGGGAGGGTGCTGAGGCTCACACAAGTGTGGGGAACAAAGGTTTGTTTGCTGTAGATGTTATTAGAATCTCTGATGTGCTAAAGTGCATTGTGAATCTCTTAGGGGGGAGCAAATCTTTTCGTAAATGTATGTGACTACAGAACTCCTTTTCTCTGCATTTTGCGTAGGAATGGAGTCTTTTGGGAAGAGCTGTGTCTCATCCCTACAAACTGGGTGGTCCTAGTGCTCACCTCTCATTCGCCCTTCAGGAGCCAAGGGTTAAAGGGAGTGACAGAGCCAGGTTAAGATGAGGAGGCAGGTGGTAGGCTGTGCTCGCTCACCAGCCCACTGCCTTCTACCTAGACCAGTAGAATGCCTGATGGCTGTCCATCACAGTATTTTGTTTGGGAAGCTCAGAAATAGTAGAAGTTGAGAACGCTGGACCCCGGCTTTGGCGTCCTGGTCTCTAATTTTTTCACGTGCCTGTATCTGGCTCCCCCAGCCGTCGGGAGGACAAGTTTGTCTCAGGCAGCCCCTTGTCAGGAGAAGTGGATGCCCCCCCCCTCCCGGTCAGGAAGGCCCTGGCACCTGCCTGCAGGGTCCTGCTGTGCAGAGCACCGAAGCCCAGGCGGTTCACAGAGGGGCAGGTGCTCGTGCCTGGTCCTAGCAGAGGGGAAACCTACTTTACCTGAACAAAGCTAAACTCCCTCCAGTTGAGCGCGTTTGCAATGGACGGCAGCGAGGTCACGGCCAGCAGGGACAGCGTGCCTAGGGCCAGCACTCCCGAGGAGAGGTATAGCTCCATCCGCCAGACTTCCTCCTCCACCCAGAGGTGGCTCTTGTTGGCCAAAACCTGATATGGACAGAAGGAAAGCCATGAACCCTGGGTCAAAGGCCCTGGGAGGTGGATGGACACGTCCCTCAAAGTGTGTGCCTGGCTCTGTGATGAGGGCTTCAGGCATTAATTCATTGAGTCCTCACAAATAGCCCACGAGGTAGAGATCACTATGATCCCGTTTTACAGATGAGGGAAGCGAGGCGCCAGGATCAAGTCACTTTCCCAAGTTCACACGTAGCTTATGGATGCAAAGCTGGGACCAGGACCCATTCAGTCTGGAGCCACAAACACGAGCTCCTGGGGGCTTTCACATGTCTGCTCCAGGGAGCCACCAGCCAGAAGGGTTACATCGTGGAGAGTCAGAGGAGTCAGTGAGAAATACAGAACCCTCAGGCATGACTGTATTGCACGGCGGTCTGGCCCCCGAATCCCAGGACCGGAGAGGCACGAACCCGGCTGAGTCCCCTCAGCCGCTGCTGTTTCTCTTCCCAACCTGTCTCACCCTGGACCCTTTGTCTTCCTGGTCCCCCCAAATACCCCCGTCACTGGCTCACATTCAGGGCACACAAAGACACGCTGAACCCCTCGACATTTCCTGACTCAGAGCTCCCAGACTCCCCTCTTCATTCCCAGTCCTCCATTCCTAGCTGAGGCATACAGCTTTGGCTCAGCTTTGCCAGGCAACAGAGACTGACAGCCATTCACCAAGCAAGTCAGTGAGCATTTATTAAGCATCTACTGCATGCCAGACTCCGGGCTGCAGAGAACAAGGATACTTGCCCTCACAGAGCCCTGGGGTCTCCCACCATGCTCCAGGATGCATAAATTGAGGCTCTCCTGTAACCCCAGAGATTTTTCTCCCTCTTCCTATCTGGCATGCCCCTGTAGCTAAGCTCCCTACCAGTGCCCACCCGGGGAAGAAACTTTGATTTATCCAACTAGATCAGGTAGCAGAGTTCCTGGAAGCCAAGGTGTTCTCTGAGAACCACTACGAAATGATGGTACTTCATCGTTACCAGCAGAACAAGGAACAGTCTTTCCATTAGAAAGTGTGACTACGCTTTAGTCGGTAGGTCTCTGCCTCTCAAAACAGAATGACTCATGTGGGTTTTTTAAGAAACGATTTCTGCCGGAACAAAAAAAATAACATAAGCCCAGGAAAACTATTAAAAAGAAATCCACCGGGCTAAGCAAAAATGGTTGTAAAGCTTAGGTGAAAAAGTTTAAGGAAACTGAGAACATGTCATCCATCAGACACTTGTCCTGCAGTTTGTGAAAAATGGTTGCCCGTTCTATTTTAGGGCAGACTGGCTCTCTTTGGTGTCTTTAAGGCACAAGAAGACTAGGAGTCTGGACCCAGCCTCTTGCCCTATCAGTCATGTGTGACTCCGGGCAACAGTCTCGGAGCCTCAGTTTCTCTACTTGAGTGATCACGGCCAGCACCCTCTGATTTTGCCTGTGTGCCTGGTGTGGCCGCCATCAGCACTGGCCAGAAAGGCGTGCAAGGGGCAGAGATGTCTCCTCCGCAAATCTGCCCGAAGGCGTCTTGCTCACACCTGGCAGTGTTGACAACCCCTGCTGAGTAGTCCTCTCTCCTGTTGCAAGCTGTTTGTTCTTCAGCTGGACACTATTAGTCATCCCTTTCTGCGTTTTGGTGAGCTCAGGCAGTTAATGTCACAAGTCGGAGTTTGATGATTACACACATATACCACATTTGCTTGCAAAATGTCTTGGTTTTTTCCTCTAATATTTCCACTCCACAGTGACGCCAGCAGCGGTAGGTGGCAAGGAACTGCCTGAGGACCTGGACCTCTGCCGTCTTGAGCAGCCCAAGATGTCCACTTGACTTACTAAACCCCGGGGCCGTCCTCAGAGCTCTCAGGGACCAGTGCTGCCCGCGGCTAACAGTTCTCCACTCCCTTAGTAAGTCACCCATGGTTAGAGCTGATCAAACTGGCCACCTTGGGCTGGTTGTGGTGGCTCACGCCTGTAATCCCAGCACTCTGGGAGGCAGAGGTGGGAGGATATCTTGAGCTCAGGAGTTCGAGACCAGCCTGGGCAGCATAGAGAGACCTTGTCTCAACAAAATTTGTTTAAAAAACAAATGGCTGTAGTCCCAGCCATTCGAGAGGCTGAGATGGAAGGATCACCTGAGCCCAGGAGGTTGAGGTTGCAGGGGGCCGTGATAGTGCCACGGTACTCCAGCCTGGGCAACAGGGTGAGATTCTGCCTCGGGGAAACAAACAAACACACCCAAAGAACAAAGCAAAACTGGCCATCCTGAGAATGCCAAGGAGAGTGGTCGTCAACAAGAGATGGGAAGATGGCAGTCAGGTGCAGGATTTTCCGCTAGGTTAGATGTGGAAGGGACAGCGAGGCTGCAGCATCCGCTCCCTCCATGTCTTCACAGCAGGCGTGAGTGGGAAGAGGGTAGTAACGACCCACTTCTTGCCAGACCCAGAGCAGGAGGAGGTGGAAGGAGTAGGGAGTAGTGGAAGGGGCAGCCTGCTGTCACAGTCCTATGGGCCTGGATTCTGATGCTGACTCTGCCACTGGGCGGTAGTCACGAGACCCTGGGCAGTCTCTTTCTTGGCTAATAGCATCACTACCTCTCACTACAGGACTACAAGGATGATGTTTCTGGAAAGGAACTGGCCCACAGAAGGTACTTAATATAATAAATGCCTGGTGCTGTTCTAAGTGGCACCGGGTCACTGGACTAGTTCTTGCCCCAAGCTCTACATATCCTCTTCTTTAAGAGATGCCTGGTATTGGTTTCATGGTGGCCAATTTAACAGTCACTCAGTGAACTGGAGCTGGGAATCTGTGTTAGGAACTATAGACACCAAGGTGTGGAAGACCCAGTCATGCAACTCCAAGTCAGGTACAAAGTGGCGAGTAAGAAAAGTAATAGACATGTGTATAAAAGACAACACATTAGAGGTGAGTCTGGGGAAGGGTGGAAGCTTAACAGAGGCAGGGTTTTGAAGGCGGAATAGAAGTTTGTCAGGCTGTCAAGGTATCCCAGGATGGGTATTCTAGGCCAAGAAGAATTGCCCTTTTAGAGGACAAGATGGCGTCTGAGTGTGACATATCACAGGAGAAGTAGGGGAGTTGTCACATGGGGAAGGGTCTGCCGTTATCCCAAGGGCTAAGGGCAGTCACTGAACACTTTTCAACAGCGACACGGTTGGAGAGGTTTGTGTAGACTGTTCTTTGACAGCCATGTGCGGAGTTAGTCTGGGGCAAGGGAAACAGAAAAACAGTGTGCAGGTTAAACATTGTCTGTGATCTTGATCTTTGACTTTGATCTTGAAATGCATCTCTAGGGAAATACACAAGCAATTCAGAAAGTGCTATACAAATATAAATTATTGTTGATAATAATACTGCCAGTAGACATGAGCTCAATGGTTTTCTCTACAGCTGGGATACAGCTTTCTTCCTAATCCATATATCCAGGGACTTGAAGGACATCTTGGGAAAGGAGTTTCCTGTGCCCAGGCTTCCTTGACACAAGGGCCCAGCGGGCAGCCGGGGTGGAGAACGGCCTTGTGGGTACACTGGGATGAGGCACCCACAGACAGGCAGGCAGGGGCGTCACACATCAGGCGTGCACTGGCCAGGAGGCCCTGCTGGTATGGACTGAAGGCGGAACAGCTTCATGTGCCTAGGCTGGCAACCCTGGGCATGGCTGACCCAGCTGCTATCTGGCATCTGCCTGAGTATCTCCAGGCTCAAGCAACGGCCCACATCCAGGTCCCTGTGTGTTAAGCCCCTGCCTCCCTCTGATCATCAGACATACCCCCATCAGTCCTGGTTCTGCCCTGGAGAACCCTGCAGAACAAGTTTAAGGTTCTTTGCGTGAGAGGCCTTTGGTGTCTCCAAGTGATCCCGTCCCGCAGGAGGGATGGTTGCCTGGCAACCTCACCAGGGCCTGCAGCCCTGAAGGGCTTTGCAACGCAGGGAAAACGACCTCGCGTGCACCCCTCTGTGCCCGGGTATTTGCATCAGGGCAAAATTGGGTTAACGCAGTATCAAGGAGAGCCTTGGCAGGGCAGAGAATTTGGAGAAAGGCAGGTGGAGAGTGGCAGGGAAGGGAGGGAGCAGTGGTGTGCCTTGTGGTGGGGGGGGCGTGTGTGGACATCAGCTTCTTCCCCTCTGTTCCTGGCCAACTCAGGGGAGAGGGGCTCCCACACACAGATCTGTCACCTCCTGGACGGCAAACGTTGGACTGGTCCCTGAGGAGTCCCGCAGAGCCAGGGGCAGGCTCTTTGTAGAAGTGAGGAAGAAAATATCATCAAAGAACATCAGAAACATAGCACTAGGCGAGAGCTTGATCTACACATCAGGGCCCTGAGGACAAAGAAAGGCTGTGGCTTGTTCAAGGTCAGGGTCTTCGTTCTAATCAGTGATGCTGCAGGACAAGAGTCCAGGGCTCACGCCACACCAGCTGAAGTAAGGGACAAGGCTGACTGTTTCTTTCTTCCTCTTTGCTGTGGTCCCAGGACCCAGCAGAGTATGTGCTCAGTGAAGGGGTGAATGAATCACCTGAATTCTGAGACGGTTTACTCAACTGTTAATTAGGATTTGTTTTCCCTTTAGAAAGCAGTGTGGGTCTGAGCATGGATCTGGTGTGGAACAGCTGGATCTGAATCCCAGCCTGCTACTTATTGGCAGTGTGACTCTGGCCAAGTTACTTAACCTCTCTGTGCCTCAGATTTCTAATCTGTAAAAGAAGGGTCGAACATCCTCACCTGCCTTATAGAAATGAGATAGGAGTTAAATGAATTTACAGTGGGTACACAGAAGCTCTTTTTAAGGGTTCAAGACTATGATTTTCCTCGCCTTCCTCTCATTTCCATCAGGCCTCTTGCTTCTCTGCCTGACATCTGGGGCTCTTCCTTTCTCTTCGGAAAGTCTGAGCCCACAGATGCAGTGATGCCAGGTGTCTGTGGGGGAGGAAGGACGAAGGCAGTTGAGCAGATGGCAGCAGAGATGCAGCGGCAGCCCTGAGAGCGAGTAGGGACGGAGGGCTGCAGTTCTCAGGAGTCGCCTGGTCCTCCCAGGCCCCCATCCTCTGGAGGGGGGATGGCACCCTGGCAGGCATGTCCAGGAAGGGCCCAGTCCCACCGAGGTCCCTGCATCTTGAGCAGGAACAGACGCTGCGGGGGCCACCCGGGTTGGGACAAGGGGTGGCCGGGAAGGGTCTCGCTGGCACCCATGCCACACCCTGTTGGGTGACTGGTGTCCTGGGGTGGGCAAGCCCTAGGCACCAACCAGCCGAGGGGCGAGGGCCTGGAGGCAGAATTCAGTTGCGGAGAATAAAGAGAGACTGAGCTTGGGATACAGAGCCCAGCCCTGTGAGCTGGTGGGCCAGGAGGAAGCATCGGGGGAATGCCGCTGAGGAAGCAGGTGCCAGCCGCCACCGCCTATGCCCCCTTGGCTTGGCCTGAAGACCTCCATTTCCCAGGGGTCCTGCTGGCAAAGGAGCACTACATGAGTTTTCTAGACGAATGAATACCAACGCCCCTCCAAAAAAACCCTAAACCCCCAACACTCCCTTCTGCACCCTTCCCCATCTCGGCCGATGGCAACTCGATCCTTCCAGATGCTCAGACCAAAAGCCATCCCTGACCACTCCTAGGCCCCAGGCCCATTACAGCACTCCAGCCTCAACACGTGCCTTCGGGGCTCTCAATCCTGCCCCCCTCCCAGCCTGCGCTGCCGGGCATCCGGGCATCTGCAGTCTCCTCACTGGTCTCCCGGTGCTGTCTTTGTCCCCCCATGGTCTGTTCTGAGCCTGGCAGCCAGAGCGAGCCACCTGAAACGTCAAGGGATCATCACAGCTCAACTCAAAACCCTTCCCTGACTCCTCATTTCACTCCAACCAAAGCCAAAGCCCTTTCTTGGCATTCAAGGCCCCCTGCTCTTTCAACCTCTCAGGCCTCGCCCACCACCCCCTTGCTTGGCTCCGGCCGCACGGACCTCCTGGCTGCTCCTCCAACGTGCCAGGCACGCTCCCGCTCGAGGACTCTACCCTCGCAGCCCCCTCGGCCTGCGATGCCACCCCGACTGGCCACCCAACCGCTCTCCTCCCTCCTTCCTGCCTCTGCTCCCATGGCTCACTCCACAGGCCTCCTCAGACCAACCTTGAACCCCACGGCCCTTCCCTGCTTTCCTTGGCTCTCAGCACACTTGACCTTCTCAACGCCCTCTATAACTCAACTGGTGTATCTAAGTCTGTCCCGACGGGACGGTGCCCACGAGGGTGGGGATTTCCGTCTGCTTTATTCACTGAGACTCAGCAGGACGTGGGTGCTGCCTGAGTGGAAGAGAATCCACAGTCATGGCAGCTGCACCCCTGGGGACCGGCTGCATCTGGTTTGCAGAGAGCCCTGGACAGGCATGTGCTGAGTGACAGAGCAGGGGGAGGGACGGGGGAGGGTGCGGGGCGCTACCTGCTTGACGGCCAGGTTCACCAGGTCGTAGCGGTGGGAGCGGCGCAGAGGCAGGGAGAAGCTGTAGAGCGCGTGCAGGGCGGCACAGAAGAAGCTGAGCAGCCCAATCTGCTTGCGATGCTGCAGCCAGTGGTCCAGCCAGTCGGGGAAGCGGCGGTACTTGGTGCCACGTCGCAGCTGCAGGGCGGCCGCCAGCACGCCGGGCAAGTACACCAGCGACAGCAGCACGTAGGCCACGCACGGCAGCGTGGTGTTGACCACGGACACGGGCAGCTTGTAGAACTTGTTCTTGTTCTCCTGCACGTAGGGCTGCAGCACGTCCCGGATGAAGTTGTAGGCGTAGAAGGAGACGAAGAGTCCCAGGGCCAGCAGGGTGGGCACCTTCCAGCCCGGCAGCAGGCGCAAGGGCATGGCCTCCACCTCCCGGGCCGAGACCAGGGAGCCCATGTCCACGGGCATGAAGCCCATGGCGTGCGCCAGCTCCGAGACGGCACGCTTGGCTTCCGGCTGGTCACTGCAGATGGGCACCTGGGTAAGGAAGGAGGGGGCCAGTCAGGCAGGGTCACGGGCCACAAGAGTGGGTAGGGCCTCATCTGGGCCAAGCTCCTCACTGAGTGATTGAGGAAACTGAAGCCCGGAGGGGCAGGGTCGTGTCCAGGTGAGCTGCCGGTCGACAGCACAGATGGGAATAGAAGGAGGCTCTGACTCCCAGGCCAGGGGTCTTTCTTCCGCTGCCATGGCCTCCCAGCCTCAAGCCCAGTGAGCCCAGCCAGGTCCACTGCTCAAGGGGAGAAACAGCTATCGGTGAGCATCTTGTCCAGCTCACAGACATCAGCAGCCACAGGCAAAATGCCCATCGAGGCGGCCCCAAGGGTCCCTGGAATGCCTACCTCCGAGGACTGTGCCCTGTGCTGGGAGCCAGCGACAGGGTTTTACATAAGGCCCCAAATATGTGGCCGTGCTGCAGCTCATTCCCTCAGACCTAGATCGTCCCCTCTGATGACATCTTTCGCCAGTGCACAAGCCTTCCACAAGCCAGCCCCAGCCCACTGCTCCCCACCTTGACCCCACCCCACCGCAGGCACCTGGAGTCCCCAGAGCCCCAAGCACGCCATGGGCCTTCTGACACTGCTGCGGTCAGTCTGGGTTCGCAACACTGACTGAGCACCTACTGTGTGCTGGGCTTTAACATACACGGTCTCTCAGCTTTGTCACGAGCCTGCAGGTAGGCGCTATTGTCTCCATTTATCAGATGAGGCAACTGAGGTCTAGGGACATTTTAAAAAAATCTCTGTGTCTTTGCAGGTTGTCTCTCAGCCTGGAATGTGCTCCCTGCTCCCGGAGCCTGACAACATGAGGTGTGCCCAGTCAAAGCCCACCTCGAAGTCTTCTCCAGCTAACCTGCTTGCTCTGTTCCCTCCAAGCCCTGCGCTTGACACTCACCCACTGTTCCTGGCCAGTCTAGGCACGAGAGTCCCATGATGAAACCTGTACCAGAGGCCCAGAAGTCAGGCGTGGCTCTGGACTCTCCCTCAGAGCCTGGTCCCCGGGCTGGACTCACTGGTGAAAGTTCTCACACGTATGTGGAGTCTGGCACTCTTCCTCCAGGAAAATGCAGGTGGTCTTTTGGCATTAAAAACCACCTGATCTTGGTAAGAGCTCCTCCTACCTAGAAATATATGCAGCTCTGGCTGTTCTGGGGAGCCATTTTCCAGCCCCAGAAAAACCTGCTGTTGACTGTTCTGAGAAATTAGTTCTTGGAAGCCTTTAGAATCAACGAGATGAAGTTTGGGACATGCCTGCCTTCCTTAGGGCCTGACACATAAGTGTGTTCCTTTCCTCTTTCTGAGTCTAGTCCTCAAAGCAAAATCTCTCTCCCTCTTGACTCCAAATAGGAAAAACCCATCTGCCTTTTCTCCCTTGCCCCCTAGGACACCCAGTTACAAGAGCAGGAAGAACATGGGTTCCAGATCCATATGAACTGGGTTCAAATCCCAACTCACTGGCTGCGGGATTTTGAGGAAGATCATTCACCTCTCTGAGCCTCAGTTTCCTGCTCTGCAAAATGGAATTTTGCAGTGATGTCAGACGAGCTTAGATAATGTATGAAAAAAAGCCTGGAATGTTGATGGCCATCAATGAAAATGAGCCACTTGCATGTACCGTTCGGTGGATGTTAGCGCCCCAGGACCTACCTGCCTGTTTCCATCCCTTGGGCCCGCCTGCAGGGTCCAGGCCGAGATGACGTTGAAGGCCTTGACCACTGTGCAGGTGGGGAAGAGGGAGGCCAGGTACTCGGCATTGGACTGGCGGTGCCGCAGGCGCTCCTGCTCCGTGGGGTTGCTCACGTCCACCAGGACCTTGCCAGCCAGCGGCTCGCGGAGCCCACACAGTGAAGGGTAGTGCTCCCGGAACACGGCCACGAAGATGACCTCCGGGGAGCTCACAGCCTCCTCCTGGAAAGTTACTCGGGCGGCCGAGGGGAACAGCCCGGCCGTGCGTTTGGGGTTGCGGCTCCCCACCACCACGCCGAAGCCGGAGCCCACCAGGCGCGTGGCCAGGGAGCGGGCAAAGTCTCCACTGCCCAGGATGCCCACTTTGGGGGCCTCATGGAGGGCCTCGGCGAGGTTGCCATCACTGTCCGCCGGGTGGTGACTGATCAGCGGCTTATCCATCTCTCCCGACATTTCGGAGGCTGCAAGAGAAGACAGGAACCTGGTCAGTGGAGGGCTCCCTGCTGGCCCTCCTGCCTCCTGTCTCCTCATGCCCATCGTAACTGCATGACGGTCAGACATTCACCCAGCGGGCGCTCACTGAGTGCGACTATGGGCCGGCACCAGGGGACAAGCTGAGTGAGGCCCAGCCCCTGTCCGGAGAGGGCACAGACTCAGGAGGAGGAGGGGAGGAACTTCTGCCTTTCAGCCTAGGTCCTCCCTCAATTATTTCCTCAGGACAAATGGGCAGAGTGAGGGTGCTGGGAAAGAAGGCTCTGGAACGTCCCTGGCCAGTGCTATGCAGTACCACACTTCCCTACAAAAGATTGTGTGATGGATGGTGTCACTAGCTAGGAGTGACCATCTACCTCCAGTCTCACCAAGGCTGAACGTTGTCTTTGATGATGGAAGAGTTGCACGTCTCTGCCTGTGTTTTTCTCTTACATTTTGGGCAGTTCTCCTCCTGGTCTTCCTCGACACACGGCTCGAGGGCTGGGCCTCATCTCATCTGACTTGGGACCTCACTGTGTGTCACAGCCTGGGACGGGGGTGGTGCTCAGTATTTGCTGAATGAATGAATGAACGGATGAAGGAACACTGGGCCCTGCTCCATGAGGACAAGACTGGGGAGACGTAACAGTGAATGCGCTCAGGATGGTGTCCTGGGAGCAACTTTGCTGAGCCTGAGATACGATAGACATGGAAGGAACCCTGGACTTGAGCCAGGAATTGACAGTAAACTTGGACAGGGGAATTATATTTCAACCGTCACTAACTTCCTTTTTTGAGTCAGGGTGTCACTCTGTCACCCAGGACGGAGTACAATGGCACAATCACTGCTCACCGCAGCCTTGAACTCCTGGGTTCAAGTGATCCTCCCACTTGAGCCCAGGTTCAAGCCCAGACTTGAGCCCAGACTTGAGCCCAGTCTCCCAGTCAGCTGGGACTACATGTGTGTGCCACTCTGCCACAAGCTAATTTTTTAATTTTTGCAGAGATGGGGTCTCGCTATGTTGCCCAGGCTAGTTTCAAACTCCAGGGTTCAAGCAAACCTCCTGTCTCAGCCTCCCAAAGTGCTGGGATTACAGGCATGAGCCACTATGCCCGGCCAGTTGTCATTAACTTCTAATCAAAATGTGCTATTTCCTGTAAGTGCAGAGATAAGCGGGTTTTTTCATCATTTGCCATATCACAAATTTAACCATTAGTGAGTTCCCCTAATTCTATTTAAACTCATCAGGAACTTAAAATTATTGGAGACGCCAGGTCTGGTGTCATTTAGATCTTGTCATTTAATGTGCTACTAAAGAAGCATGCATATTGCTACCATATATCTTTTCAAAATTATATTTCAACGGTGTTTCCAAATACTATGTTTCCTTTGCAAACCTAGGCTATCTTATTTTCTGCACATAAAAGCATTATTCTGAGTAGAAGTCTGCAGGCTTCACAGACCATGGGCCCATGGGGTTAAGAACACCTGCCTGGGCCGGGCTCGGTGGCTCAGCCTGTAATCCCAGCACTTTGGGAGGCCGAGGCGAGTGGATTGCCTGAGCCCGCGGGTTCGAGACCCACCCAGGCAACTTGGCGAGACCTTGTCTCTACAATAAATCAAAAAAATTAGCTGGGTGTGGTAGCGTGCACCTGTAGTTTCAGCTCCTTGGAAGGCTGAGGCGGAAGGATCGTCAGAGCCCAGCAGGTCGAGGCTGCAGTGATCGGGAGCGTGCCACTGCAGTCCAGTCTGGGTGACAGAGTGAGACTTCAACTCAAAAAAAATAAACAGAGAACACCTGCCTGGAAGCAGTGGAGCAGAGGGATGGGTATCTGCCTCTTTCCACTTTTCCACACGACTTTCCTGGGACCTTTTTACCACCAGATACAGGGACTAATCCATGGGTGGAGCTGGGGACCAGAAGGCTGTGGCCGGCTCTGCCACAAACCACCTGTGTGTTCTTGGACACATCTTGTGCCCCCCTGGGCCCCAGCTTCCACCTTTGTCAACGGAGATCACAATCTCTGCTCTCAGATGGCCAACAATGCGATCTTAAAAGGCTTTCAAGTCTGTGATGTAGGCCGGGTGTAGTGGCTCAAGCCTATAATCCCAGCACTTTGGGAGGCTGAGTTGAGAGGATTGTCTGAGCCCACAGGTTCGAGACCAGGCTGGGCAACATGGTAAGACCTCATCTCTACAATAAATAAAAAAGTGAATTGGGGGTGTAGCATGCGCCTGTAGTTCCAGCTACTTGGAAGGCTGAGGTGGAAGGATCCCCTGAACCCAGCAGGTCGAGGCTATGGTGGCTGGCTGGGAGTGTGCCACTCTAGCCTCGGTGACAGAGTGAGACTCCAACTGAAAAAAAAAAAAAAAAAGACTGTGATGTGGACCTCTTGTAAGGCAGGAGCAGCTCCTATTTATGGGATGCCTGGCACACACCGGTCACTGCTCTCAGGTCTGTCTTCGAGTGATGTTCCCTACTCCTTACGCGAACCCCAGGGAGTAGATACTGCTATTACCCCCACTTTAAAGAGGAAGAGGCTGGGTGTGGTGGCTTTTGCCTGTAATCCCAGCACTTTGGGAGGCAGAGGAGAGAGGAGCATTGGAGGCCAGCCTGGGCAACATAGTGAGACCTCCTCTCTACCAAAAAAAAGATAAAGAGAAGAAAACCGAGGCTCAGAGATGTTGGAGAACTTGCTCCAGGTGGCACAGCTAAGTGAGAGAAGGAAGAACAGGATAAGGGCTGTCTGCCTTCTAGGGTGAGCCTCTCTCAGTCTTATCATCCAGACAGAGGACAGTGAGTTCTCTGGAGATGCACCCAGATAGTGGCAGAGCTGGGACCACACTGGCTGGGGAGAGAGATCAGTGTGGAAGGGGGTGTGCTGACTGTCCATTCCGAGTCAGGGGACATGCATTCATGTCCTGTCTCTTCTTCCACCTCTTCGAAGTGGTTTTGAAACACCACCCTGCCTCCCTCTCAGATTAGTGGGGACTGGCTGGGCTAAGCCACCAGGGGGTTGTTTTTGTGGGAGCCATGCTTCCTGAGTCCACGGGTAGAGGGCCATACTCTCGTAGACATGCAAATACCCACCTGGACTCCACTCCACTCATGCCAGACTCCACCTCCAAATAGAATGGGAGAAGGTATTTTCACCTGGTTCTGGGCTGTTTTCTAGGGTGGCGAGCCACCCTGTGTAGACGACTATGGGCCTCATGACCCATTCCATAGGGAGGTCATGGCAGGGAGGACCACGCGGGTCTCCTATGCAAAGCTGCTGGGGCCAGGAGCCGGGCTCTGGAGCCAGACCGCCTGGATTCTGATCCTGACTCTGCCACGTGTTAACTGTGCGACCCTGGGCCCGTCAGTGCCTCAGTTTGCCCAACTGTAAAAGGAAGACAATCATAGTACCTTCCTTCAGGAAAGGTTGTGGGAATGAGTAAGCCAATATGCATAAAACACTCAGAGATGGGCATATAATTCGTGCTCAGCAAATGCTGTTCAGTAATGATTGAGCAAACGCTGGCTGCCAGCAGAAACGAAGCACCGTGCCAGCACACAGCCCAGGTGAGAGGGGAGGGCAGAAGACACTGCCAGCATCCCTTTGACCCATTCAGCCCTGGAGAGGAGAGATGAAGGGCTGGGTGAGACCTGAGCAGAGTCAGGGGCCTTGCTGGTGGCCTCAGGGCTGCATCAGGGATTTGGGCCTAGGGGAATGCAAATCCCTCCCCTCTCGTGGTCAGGAGGGTCGTGGTGCCCCTGTGGCCAGTCGGGGCTGGGACAGATACATCCAGGCCCATCCCCAACCACCTGGAGACACCAGCCTCACAGGGTGTTTTGTCCTGATGGGGAGAGAGGGCAATTGCACTGAGGCCTCCAGACCATCTTTCCCACCGTCGACTTTGCTAACAATTTGGATGAGATCAAGTGAGGCCCCTCTAGGGAGAAACTTCTCTTCTTTGCTTTCTCTTTCCTCGCTCCCTTCCATCTCCTTAGTGACTTTGTGTCGAACACTCCTTCTTTTTTTTTTTTTTGAGTTGGAATCTCACTCAGTCGCCCAGACTGGAGTGCAGCGGCCGCTCCCGGCCACCGCAGCCTCGACCTGCTGGGCTCCGGCGATCCTTCCGCCTCAGCCTTCCGAGTAGCTGGAATTACAGGCACGTGCTACCACGCCCGGCTGATTTTTTGATTTATTGTAGAGATGAGGTCTCACTGCCCAGGCGGATCTCGAACCCGCGGGCTCAGACCATCCACTCACCTCAGCCTCCCAAAGGCGCGGGATGACGGGCTGAGCCACCGAGCCCGGCTTGAACACTCTTTCTTAAGAGCGGAAAGGTAATAAGAAGTGGCCCTCGCACCTGGATGGTTTTCAATCTAGCATGTGTGTGGGGGCCGAGAGGTGGGGCTGGGATAAGACCCGTCTCCTTATGAACGGACATGGGGCAGCTAGGGAGGGAGCCTGGGCATGGCACAGGCATGGCAGGACTCTTGCCCAGGGGGCAGGCACCACTGTCAAAGGGGAAACCAAGGAGGCCTTCACAGCCCCTGACAGCCCTTGGAGAACCTCAGGTGGTTTGCCGTCTCAGGACAAAACTGAGCCAAAGCCAACCCGAAGTGGAGAAAGGCAGTCAGACCCAGAGTCTGAATCCGGTCTTTGTTCTAATCCCTGATTCTTCCCAAGGGGGGAAGAGACTATTAGAGGCTGGGCCTCGAGGTTGGCTCAGAAGCTGACTTAGTATCTGTTTCCTTCCAGGGAGCAGAGAGAGAGGCAGCTGTGGCAGAGGGGAGACCCGGCAGGGCCTGGCCCCGGCTCTGCCCCCGGCTCTGCCCCTTACTGGCCCTGGGACACAGGAGCGTTGCTGAGTCTCTCTGGGTACCTCTCTAACATGAGTCACTGCACCAGTCACTGAGCCCCTGGCAGTCCAGGGATCTATTAAATGTTCTAGACACGGTCCTAAGGGGCCCTGCTTACAGCACGAGAGGAAGGGAAACTAAACATTAAGCTCCTCTAAAGTATTTCTCACCATCAAAATTAGGTCCAGGACAGGAAAGCGCCAGATTGTGAGTCTCCCCAGTCCAAGGGCAGCTCCTTCCTCTGTTTCTGATTCAGGGACAGAGCCGCTTGGGTGGGAGAAGGTATCAGCCAGGCGGTTAAAGACAGGACTCTGGGCCAGGTGGCTGGGCTCAAGTTACAGCCACGCCTGCCACTGACTCACTGGGTGCCTCTGGGCAAGTTTCTTAGCCTCTCTGTGCCTCTGGTCCCTCACCTTTACAATGGGCACACGAATTAGGTCTTTCTAAGGGTTGTTGTGAAGATGAAATGAGTTGCTATGTGCAAGAGCTAAGAGTTTTTTTTCTAACTGGTGTGTGTGTGTGTGTGCTGTCCTCCAAGCTCTTCATGGGCAGCCGTCCTGCCAATTTCCTCTGCCCTCTCAGGGCCCAGTACCAAGCCTGCTGCTGGTCTGAAGTCAGGTGGGGTGGGGATGCAGAGCAGGTGGTACAAGTTCTGAAGGCCTCAGAGGCCCAGGGGAGCCCCTTGTTGTCTGTCCGCGTGGCCTGAAGGCGAGCGTGTGATGGAGCCCTGTCTAGGCGGCTCCCTGGGGTTCTATTTATAGATCTGGGGAGGGAACACAAGGAGATCAGATTGCAGCTTGGTAGGATGAAGCTTGTTGCCTGCACACAGACTTGCTCACCTCCCCTTCCAAGCTGTGGAAATGGCATGGAAGCTTGGGTGTCCCTGTCCCCTCTGAGTCTCAGCCCAGGCTTGCCTGTCTCCTCCTACTTCTCAGCAGGGCTACAGTTCGGGCTGTTTATGGCTCGGAGCCATGCGTGGTCCATGGGCCTGCCTGCCAGCTCCTGCCTGCTCTTGGGCAGGCCACTGATAGTGGGCAGTCATCACATCCACAGCCTCACGGTCTGTGCTTTGTGGGCAGCCTTCAAACACTAGTGGCCAGGGAAGGCCGTGGCCTTGAGAGGTCGCTGTAGAGTTGAGTGTGGGCAGAATGCCTCTACAATAAATCAGAAAACATTAGCTGGGCGTGGTGGAGCATGCCTGTAGTTCCAGCGACTTGGAAGGCTGAGGAGGAAGGATCACCTGAACCCAGAGAGCAGAGGCTGCGGTGGCCGTGAGCGTGCCATTGTACTCCAGCCTAGGTGACAGAGTGAGACTTCGACTCAAAAAAAATAACAAATAAAATGTTATATATGGTATAAGTTGCACTTAAACAAATACGGATGCAAGAAAGGAGGCTCTGGGGAGGTTCATACCTCCCTGGAGATCTCTGCCCAAAGGGAGGGACGGGCACTGGAAGGAAGCATTCAAGGTCTCCTGACAACGGCACTGACTTCAGAGAGGGGAAGCTGGGAGACTTTCTGCAGCAGGGGGTTCTGAGCTGAGCCTTGATGGATGTGAAAGTGAGCCTAGGAAAGGCATTCCAGAGAGAACTGCGTGAGCAAAGGGGGTTGTCAACAGTTCATGTTCCTGGGGAAATCAGTATGTGCCCGCCGTCAGCACCAGGGGCTCAGCAAGTCATAGGCAAAAACCAAATTCTTGCCCAGAACTCTTTTCTGCACTTAAAAAGTGTAGAGAAGGAAGGAGTATGGATCTGGGTGGCAGAGACTCTGGGTTCTGCCCTGATTATCTCTTCACTGGTAGATACTGGACAAGTCAGTCTTTTCTCTAGCGTCGGTTTCCTCATCTGGAAAATGAAAATACTATTTTTTCCTTCATGGGCATGGGATAGCTGAGAGCTGTACACACCCAGGGCATTGCTCTGTGGATGAAACTTTTCTGGGACTCCTTGCATGGTAGCCTTTTCATTCATGTGCCTGTTGCCCTTGCCCACCCCACTGTGAGCTTTGAGAGAGCAGAGACTGCTGTGTTTTGTTCCATGGGCACCCAGCACCGTGCCTGGTGCACTAGAGAGGTCCTATGAATCTCTCTGACTGAATGCACACACCACTGGAGCCTCCAGCTTCAAAACGTACTCTATTTAGCCTCTGGGGGCAGACAGCGTTCTAGAATGCAGTATATACAGATCCTCACCCTGCACCCTAAGGATCACCCCAAACTGCTTGGGCTTCATCTTATCTTTTTTTTTCTTAATTTTTTTTTTTGAGTTGGAGTCTCACTCTGTCACCCAGACTACAGTGAGTGCAGTGGCCGCTCCCGGCCACCTCAATCTCTACCTGCTGGGCTCCGGCGATCCTTCTTGCCTCAGCCTTCCGAGAAGCTGGAGCTACAGGTGCGCGCTACCATGCCCGGCTGATATTTTGATTTATTGCAGAGATGCGGTCTCACCAAGTTGCCCAGCAGGTCTCGAACCCACGGGCTCAAGAAAGGCGCGGGATTACAGGCTGAGCCACCGAGCCCGGCTTCATCTTATCTTTTCGAAGAACCATTCTATATTTTCTCCCTCCTCCTTCATCGTCAGACTTTGTCAAAGCTGTCTGTCTGCCTGTTTGCCTCTTAAAGCACTCCCAGGTCCAACCAATCCTCTGCCAACAGGAAATCCAGAGGGCACAACATTAAGAAAGTGAAAAGACAACTCACAGAATGAGAGAAAAGTTGTGCAAATCATATATCTCACAAGGGACTTGTTTCTAAATAAATAACTCATACCTCAATATTAAAAAGACAACCAATATAAAAATGGGCAAAATACTTGAATAGACATTTCTCCAAAGATATACAGATGGCCAATAAGCACATGAAAAGGTGTTCAACATCACCAGTCCTCGGGGAAATGCAAATTAAAACCACAGTGAGATTCCACTTCACATTCACTAGGATGGCTAAAATAATTTTTTAAAAGAGACAGATAATAACTAGTGTTGGTGAGGATGTGAATAAATCAGAACCCTCATACACTGCGGGTAGGATTGTATTAATAAAATGATGCAGCCACTGTGGCAAAGAACCTAGAAGTTCCTCAAAAGGTTAAATCGAGTTTCTAAATGACCCAGCAATTCCACTCCTAGGTATATACACCCAAGAGAAACGAAACATATATCTACACACAAAAAAACATTTACACCAGTGTTCACAGGGGCATTATTCATAATACCTCCAAAGTAGAAACAATCAAAATGTCCACCAACTGATGAGTTTTTAAACAAAATGTAGCATATCCATAAAATGGAATAATATTCAACCATAAAAAGAAACTAAGTTCTGATATATACCCCAACATAGATGAACCTTGAAAGTGCTCTGCTAAATGAAAGGTGCCATTTGCAAAAGGCCATTTATAACTGCATTTATATGAAATGTCTAGAATAGGCAAATCTGTAGAGGCAGAAAGTAGATTAGTGGTTGCCAGGGAATAAGGTGATTGGGAGAAATGGGGAATGACTGCCAACTGGTTCAGGGCTTCTTTTTGGGTGATGAATATATTCTAAAATTGATTATGGTGATGGTTATACAATTCTGAATATACTAAAAATCACTGAATTGTATGCTTCAAGTGGGTGAGTTGTATGACTTTTGAAATATAGCTCAACAACATTGTTATAAAAAATGTTATTTAAAAAGTTATTTAAAAAGTTGTAATAAGACTGGGCACGGTGTCTCATGCCTGTAATCCCAGCGCTTTGGGAGGCCAAGGTGGGAGGACTGCCTAAGCCCAGGTGTTTGAGATCAGCCTAGGCAGCATAGCAAGACTTCATCTCTACAAAAAGTCAAAAAATTAGCTGAGCACGGTAGTGTGAATCTTTAGTCCTGGTCACTTGGGAGCTGAGGTGGGAGGATCACTTAAGCCCAGAAATTTAAGGCTGCAATGAGCTGTAATCATGCCACTGCCCTCCAGCCCAGGCAACATAATAATACCCTATCTCTTTTTTAAAAAAGTTGTAATAAAATAAGAGATTGAGGTACCATAGATGGCTACATGTTTGTGTTAACTAAAAGTAAACATGTTTTGGGTGAGAACTTAGGGACCCTTCATAAGCTTTAGACACCAATTTTATGGCATCAGTATTGGTAGTACTGTAGTTTGGATGTCTATCTCCTTCATGTCATGTTGAAATTTGATCCCCGATGTTGGAGGTGGGGTCTAGTGGGAGGTGTCTGGGTCATGGCTGGAGCTCCATCATGAAGAGATAATGCTTTCCTTGGGTGGAGGTGGGGGACAGTAAGTGAGTTCTCTTTTAGTTCTCACTCTATTAGTTTCCCTGTGAGTCGGCAGTTAAAAAGAGTCTGGTACCACCCCCCCAACTTGATCCCTCTCCTGCCACATAATCTCTGCAAACACCAGTTCCCCTTCATTTTTGGCCATAAGTGGACAGAGCCTGAAGCCCTCACCAGATGCAGACGCCTAGTCTTGAATTTTCCAGCCATCAGAATCATGGACCAAATATATTCTTTTTCTTTACAAAATACACAGCCTCGGGTATTCTTTTATAATAACACAAAACAGACGAAGACAGTAGCTCTGCAACGTTCTAAAGTTATTTCCTAGTTGTTTTCCACATCATTGAAGTTCCGAGTCCCCATGACCTCTGGACAAGCGAGGCTTATGTAATCAATACTATTGCCTATTGTCGTGGAGGAGCTGGTCCCTTGGGCTAAACACTTCTCTTGGCCTTGGTGGGCCCTGTGGCTTCTGCCCACACAAGCAGACAGCCATTCCAAGGCCATGCAGGATGGTGTGCCTGTGCCAAGTGCGGAAGGCGGAGGCCCACCTCACTACTGCCGGCATGGGTCAGTGAACAGGGCAGATGTGTTCCAGTGGAAGGGATGCAGGAGGTAGCATGTGCCACTCAGCCCCATGGCTGAGGGCTTATATAAGGATGTGTGGGCAGACACCAGCACACAGCTGCATATCTGCTAGGTGGGGCGTTGGGTCTGATGCGTCCTCTTCTCTCCCCCAAAGTCAGTTCTTCCTAATCAGGCAGAGGATCAGATCTGCCACTGGAATTCTCCAAATCACACCCTTGGAGCTACAATCGGTCCCCAGGAGCTTGCCCAGAGAGGCCAGGTGGCTTTTCCAAATGGAGTCATCAGAACACCTGGGCTCAGGAAAACATTTGAATATTCTGAATTTATTCAGAATCAGTTGTCTTCGTGAACTGCAAGGTCAGCTGGCAAGGGCACCACTGGAGGCAGGTGGATTCCTATTCCAGCCTGACCTCTTTCTAGCTGGGTGGCCTGGGCAAGTCCCTTCACTTTGCTGAACCCAAATTTCCTCATCTGCACCATGGGGTGATGTTACTTACTTTAATGAGTTGTAGTAAGGATTATATGAAATAATTAAATTGCCTTGTTCTGGGCCTGTTAAATTCACTCATTTTTCATTTTACTCCTCCCTCTCTAAGATTTTTTGTAAACCTTTTGTCTGAGTAAGGCAGAAATAGATGCACCTAAATCAATACATGGTGTTCTCTGCCGAGTGGAAAAATTTACTTTAACGTTTTCTTCAAATGTGCTCTAAGATAATGGCCTGGAGGCACATGCCTATTTCTCCCCCAGACAATTGGAGGAAAAGACCTGCGGTTTGGGACTCAGAAGTGGAAGAAAGGGGTGGTGGGGGGCATGGCAGGGAGAGGCTGGTGGTCGGGGCAGGCCCTGGTGGTTTGGGATGGGGCACTGGGCTCCCTGAGCCTGCCGGGGAGTCAGTTCCCTTCCGGGGACAGAACAGTCTTCACGACATCGGGCCCCCAGGCCACCCTTCCTTGCCAGGACCCCCATCTTGGGATTCACTCACACCAGTGCCCCTCTCTCCACAGCCCCCCAGAGAAGCCCCTGTCCCACTGGACAGTATCATTTTCTTTCTGGTCTGTCTCTTCCCTGGACTCCAAGCTCCTTAAGGTGGGAACTGAGTAAAACTCACTTCTGTAACCCCAGCGTTCAGAACACTTTAGGTCAAACTTGAGCTGCATCAGGATCCCCTGGGTGAGGGGGAGACAGGGGGGGCTTGTGAAAACATACTACTGGGCCCCATGCTCAGAATTTCTGATATTGCTGGCCTAGGGACTGTACTTTGAAAACCTCTGCAGTATGTGCTCAATAAACGACTGTGGAAGGGCTGAATGAACTAACTGATCACCCGCATGCAAGAGACACTCAGATGGGACTTTGTCCTGGGTCTTTACAGGCAACCCAGCTCCCAGCCTGCCTCTTCTATAAAGCCCTCCCTGACCACGGGGACCCTGGGTACTGGTGCTCTCCCTCACAGGCTCCTCTAGGTCTCCAGGGTCAGGCGTGCATGCCCCATCCCTCACATACCACAGCCACCCAGAGCGGAGTCTTTCTGGTGAGGAGAAGGTGGTTGGAGTCACTGTGGCGTTACTGGTTGAGCCAACGAGGAAAACTCCACAGGGACCGCTCCCAGGGCCCCTTTCTCCACCACATGTGGGTCACCAGGCCCACAGCAGGCTGGGAGAGAAGAGAGGAGCAGTAGTGGGAGACCATGAAGATTCTGAGAACCCAGGGACCCCCTAACGCCCCAACTGGGAGAATGTTCCCAGAGGGCAGTTTCCTGGTTGACCAAGAATTCAGGTGGCTTGCTTCCCATGCAGGGGTCTCTTTCACTACGAGACTTGGACAGCCCAACCTGGAACAAACGCCCATTAGGACAGCTCATTACCACCCACGGCCAGCACATAGGCAAGATGGTAGTCAGTGCTGGTTGGGAGGGGGAAGAGAAAGACAGCGGTCAGCACCAAGGCCAGGGGCTTGAAGCAGTGGGGATGGAAGAGGCCCAAGCCCCAGAGTCCTCACTCTGCACAACCCCAGGGGGTGCCATTTACGCTGTAGTCTCTGTGGTGAAAACCTTCTGGAGTTGTGCAGTGCACAGCCTCTGCAATTTTATGCACTTTTTTTGTCTTGCCAAGCCTTCTGAGAAATTCTCTCATCTGTTATTCCTTGAGGACCTACTGTATACTCTGTATGGAGCGAGACACTAGGGCCGTGAGGTGGCCAGAGACGGCCTGCCAAAGTGCTCGAAAGAGGGCATGGCCAGGCGCTGTGGAGCCAGGGGGCACTGGCTGCACTCTGCCCAGTGAGATCAGGGAGCTGGCATGGGGGGGCAGTTGGCTCCCTATGGGTCAGTTAATCCAGTCAGGTTGGAGCCCATCAAGCAGTGGCAGCTGAATCTGCAGTCTCAGTGTTTGGGGCTGGCTGGTTTCTTGCTTTCCAGGGAGACCTAGAGCTGCGAACTCTGGGGCCGGTGGGTCTTGTGGGCTGTGGCTGCTCCCGTCCCTTGCCATGGTATAGGGTTTGCTGAATCAGGGATGGGCCTTGGCCCTGCTTGTGGGCAGGGGGAGCCAGGCAGACAAGGCAAGAGGCAGAGGCAGCCAAGACACACAGAGGCAGCTCCAGGATGTCTGCCAAGGAACTCAGCCTGCCTCACGTCGCTTGGTTCTTGGGCTTGGGGATATACACCTCCCCTGGTTGCCCAGTTGATGAGCAGTCTTTTCCAAGAAGCCCCTGGAGCCCTCTCTGACCCTGGGTGGCCTCTTCCTTTGGACTATTGGGGACACTGGAGAGTTGGCCTCCACCTGCCAACAGCTCTGTGTGGGCAGTCACACAGCTGCTTCCCAATCGCTCTCCATGGGCGAGTGCCAACTTTTGCAAAAACTGACTTTTGCAAGAGTTCTGGCTTTTGCAAGAGTCCCGAGAGCTCAAAAGGCTGGCCCAGGCAGCTCTGGGAGCGACTCCTAGCTTCCGCCTGGGCCTAGGATGGGGGACTTCACACTCTGGGACTCACTCTACACTTTTTTGTCACATCACAACTGACTGCACACACTGGTCTGCTTGTTTGTCACTCACCACCTCGGGGCCACCTATTGCGCCTTTCTGTGCCTCTAGCACTTAGCCCAGGGCCTGGCACCCAGTAAGTGCTCAATTAATATTTGTGGCTTGAATGATTTAACAATCAGATTCTGAACCTGAGGATGGGGAGTAGTTGTGAGGTGTAGCTGTTCTCCTGGGGAGCTAGCTGGGGCCCTCCTGCACCCAGTAGAGATGAAACAGTAATGCTGTGAGTGTCTAAACCCTTCTGCGCCTGGTGATATTGTTAGACTTGGCCGAGTCTTCAACTGTTTGATAAACTTAGTGACACAGAGGATTTATGCACAGATGAGTTTAACAAATATGAAACCACAAACAGACTGCTGCACCTCTGGTCAAAGTGGGAGATCAAACACCAGATCTGAGGAGCATCAACATGCAGACTGGTAGGGGGGATACCCATGAAAGGAAGCTTCCAGGGTGCAGGGATTCTGGAAGCTTCCGGGTCAGGGCTTAGCAGCCATTTGGAGGGGTCTGCCCCATCTCCATCAGGCAGAGGTGTCAGGGCAGGGCAGCCGTGGCCATTGGCCGTTGTGCAGTCTCAACTTGGGTCTTCCTCAACTACGTCTCTGGCCATTCCCCACCCAGGTGTCCTGTTTTCTTTCTGCTCAGGACATAAACTTAATCTTTTTGCCTGGAAAGTCCCTTCCCTCCAACTAGTGAAATTCAAGTTCCTACAGGAAGATCCAGCACCACTTCCAGGTGGAATTAACATCCCCTCCTCTGTTCCCTTGACTCTCTGCAGCACAGGTGCAGAGGTGACAGGTGACAGGACGGAACTAGCATACAATGGTGTGTACTTTCCCTTAGTGGTCCAAGGGGGTGGATGGGGGGGCTCAACCCCATCGTCTCCATCATGTCTCCCCACATGCTAATGTTCCCAGTAAAGCAACCACCCTTTCGTATGAATAGTCCACATTTCCCAGCCAGGCAAAATAAGTAACAGCTTCTGTAAAGACTTTCCCAGTCCTTTCTGGACCTGACATATACAACCTAAGTCAAAAGCTGGGCACTTGCTATGCAAATAAAAGCCTTCAGGGAAGTCCCCTGGTTCCCACTTCCCGCCCCATGACTGCCCTGCTAGAAACCCCAGACCTCTCCTTGGGCCTGAGGTCCGCCCTCCCTAACAGAGAGAAGCCGAAGAGGCACATCCCAGCACCCAGCAAGTGCCTGGCACGGGCACAGCTGCGGTAACCAGGACTCAAATGCAGAGACGTGCCCAGGAGGCAAGGCCGGGGATCGAGCCTGTGGATGTGTGCATGCAGGGCAGGACCCGTAGAAGGCTACCATACTTCCACTTTGCAGATGAGAAGACAGGCCCAGACGGGTGAAAGGACTTCCTTGGGGCCTCGGCGTTGGCTCTTGCCTGCCTTGAATCCGCTGTGCCCTAGTCTCGTCCAGTCCCTCCAGTCTAGCTGCCTCTGGGGTGGCGAGGGCCGTGGCTCCTTGTCAGGGGTTGAGCAACAGCCGGTCACCAGGTTGGCACCAGGCTCCGCTGTCATCTGCTTTCTTCCTCTTAGCTTTCCTCCCCCCTGCTGAGGCGCCCCACCGCACACTTTTCAGCCTCTCATTCTCAGGTTGTCTCTGCAAATCTGAGGCAGCCGGCTATCCCAGACCCCCAGGCCATTTTCTCACAGGCTTAGGGTTCAGGAGACCCCACCTGACCCCAGACCCCTCTCCCTACTCCGTCCCTAGCCTCCCACAGCTGACCTGAGAGGAGCGAGGTCAGAGAATGCCAGTCTCAAATCAGAGTCTAAAAGCTCGGTCACAGTTACCCACATCTTAATTGATGCATTTCTATTTTCTCTGTGGGCGTTTTCCCTTTCTGATAGATGCTTACAAATATTTTACTATTATATTTCATGAAATACTGCCTGGAATCATTATTTAGACATCATAAAAAAAAATCATTACATTTTTAGAACGAAGGCCGAAAAGTTCCTCCAAAAGAGAACACAGAAAGCTCAGGCCCACAGAAGCCAACCCACACATCGGCACACGTACGGGCAAGTTTGTTCCAACAGAAAACAAAAGTTTATCGCCACACCACTTTGCAAAATAAAAGTGAGTGAATAATTTATACAGCTTTTTACAAACATCTAGATTTTCGAATCATTCTAGAAAATCCTGGTTCAATTACTTGCAGCAACAGTTCCGTGATGAACCAGTACAGAAATGGTTCCCAATAAATAAAATTTACAATTCCCCATGAGCTTGCATTCCACAGAAATGCATCATCAACGTTAACATCTTAAAACACACACCTCCCAGAACCTGCAAAGCTGCCGCTCTCACCGGCTGAAGGCAGGTGTGTGATAAGGTCGTGAACCCTCGCCTTTGAAAAGCCTCTTGTCTGAGTAGTGTAAACCCTCCCCCCCCACCAAAAGGGGGCCATAGGAATGTGCAGATGATAACATTTCCCATTTTATTTTGGCAAGGACTTTTTCACACTGCACTCTCTGCCTCTGGGAGGTGTCGATTTCTTCAGACTCCCTAGAGACTCAAGGGGCACTCTCCAGCAGGCCAGGGGTCGCCGGGGTGGGAGGGAGGGTCCCACACATGATCTGTACCCTGACCACTTACCAACGGGCTGGTGTGACATCTGGCTGAGTCCCTCGACAGCTCCACTGTGGGCTGGGCCGACCCATCTCACTCAGGTTTCCAACCTGTGGATAGCCTGACTTTGGTTTTGACTTTTGGCTTCTCAGAAGGTGAGGGCCGTGCCAGGGGCTTAGGCAGCTGGGCTGCCTCCTTCCCGCCTGCACGTCAGCTCCTGGCCACAGGGACTGGACTGGGAATGCTGACTGATGCTTGGTTAGAGAGTGCACTGAGAGGGGGAGGGAGGGAGGGAGAGAGAGAGAGAGAGAGAGAGAGAGAGAGAGAGAGAGAGAGAGAGAGAGAGAGCGAGCTCTGACCTGATACTTCCTGGTTGGGGAGGAAACCTCACTGGTGATAATTAGTGGCTCAGACGCAAGTCTCTTTGCTACAGGAACTGAGGCGGGACGACCAGTAGAACCCAGGATGCATAAAATGAATAAATGTCATCCTACACGCACGCACACGTGGAAGAAAGGGGGAGAGAGGGGTGTTTACTCTTCGGGATACAAAGCCAAACATAACGGCTGCAGAAAGTGGCAATTTATCAATTTCTGTGGGGGAAATTTATTGCAATCACCATGGCTGTCGTTAGCTTAGTGATAATTCTCTCAAGCATTTTGTGCCGACACAGGCGTCATTGTCATCTTGACTCGCTAGTCAGTGCCCGTGGTGGGGAAGACAGACAGACAGACAGACAGACAGAAAGACCCATAAACAGAAGACAGCACTGTCACAGGGTGCAACACAGATGGAGGCAGAAGAAGACACAGGCATGTTTCTGCCGCCTTCAGATGACTTCTTGGTTGACCCTGGAGGCCACACCGACAGCCCAAAGGAAGGCAGAGTTTTAGAGGCCTATGTATTGTTGAAGTAAATTATGTCAAGTTCATTCTTAGGGACAAGTATATTCCATTTCAACTTGTTTAGAAACAAGTGATCTTAGAATGCAGCAGCTCTAGGTAACCCTGGGCATCCCACAGCCAGAACCCACACCGCCAGGTTCTGGACCGGGTCGCTCGATTATCACCAACCACCAGAGCAGGGCTTCACTCTTCTCTGACCGCTGTGGCCCCGTGTGTCTTGTCTCTCCTCAAGAGTGAAACGTCAATTTATCCATTTCTGCAGGGGAAATTTATTGCAATCACCATGGCTGTCGTTAGCTGCCCCTGAATTCAGAGCAGAGCCGGATTCTTGAATCGCCCCGGAGTACAGCACAAGCCGGTACACAGAGACTGACTTCCCACTACCCCTCTTTCCAGTCTCTGCACCCAAGTCCCACCATGGCCAATGCCACCTCAAGTCTTGACAGCCTCCCAGCCCAACCAAATCCCCCTTACTTGAAGATCTGGCCCAAACCCTTGGGCACTTAAGGCACTGCCAGCCCCTCCTGCCCCCTCAGCCCCTTCAACGGTCTCTACCCACTCTGAATTCAGGGGCAGTTGAGCTAGATGGTGAATCTAGCTGGTTCAGCCACGTGCTAACAGTGTGACCTCGGGTCGGTTGCTTTCCCTCTCTGTTCTGATGATTGAGTTCAACAGGGAAAGTAGAACCCCTAAACACACATCTTCCTTAGAACTGCTGCTGTGTACACATTTCCTTGCTCTGCTGCGGGCCACGCACGGCACGTGCCCCTGACTTCTTCACCATTTGCTCTGCTATGATCACTCAGCAGTGTCAGCTGAGGGCCAGTAACTGAGTGCCCCCCACGCCTGCGTCGTCACACAGCTGCTCACATGGTGCTCTGCTCACTGTGAGGCCGGCAGATACTTCCTGGACCCAGAGGGCTCAGACAGGGCTTTTTGGTAGAGGCGGATCTCACTCTGTCGCCTAGACTGAAGTGCAGCAGCACAATCATACCTCATTGTACTCTCGAACTCTTGGGCTCAAGAGATCCTCCTATCTCAGCCTCCCAAGTAGTTGGAACCATGCCTAACTTTTTTTCTTTTTTCTTTTTAGTTGGGGTCTTACTCTTGACCAGGCTGGAGTGCAGTGGCACAATCACAACTCACTGCAGCCATGGAACTCCTGGGTTGAGGAGTTCCACCCTTCTCATCCTCCCGAATAGCTGGATCTAGAGGCATGCACTACCATACCTGGCTAATTTTTTGTTTTTTTGTAGAGAGGTGAGGTCTTGCTATGTTGCCCAGGCTGGTCTCCGACTCCTGGCCTCAAGCAATGGCCTCTTAAAACGCTGGGATTACAGGCGTGAGTCATCACATCTGGCCTAGACAGTGCTTTCAAACACCGGTAAACACCAGAATCATCTGGGGGAGATTAAGCAGGTTTCTGAGCAGTTCCAGGTCCAGAGTTGCTGATTCAGTAGGGAGGAGCTAGGAGGGTTCAGGACTCTTGTGTTCCTATCAAAGCTGCTGGGTGGTCTCCGGATCTCCTTAGAGAAGCTGCACTGTGAGGAAACCACACTTCCAAAGAAATCAACCCCTCCAGACATGAGCGGACAGGACCTTGTGAGCACCCCCCACTTCTCGGAGGGCTCCAGGTCAGCTGTGACATCTGCTCCCCAGGGTTCTCACGGAGACCGTGGCGGCATTCTGAGCTCCCTCAATCTTGAGAACTCCTCTCTCTTCAGTACCCCACACACCCACATGCCCGATGGTCGAGGAGAGTTGTAGCCAAGGTCACAGGAGGACAAAAAGCAGCCACATCAAAGCTTACCCCAGAAAGCATGAACTTGGAAGGTTCCCATCCTCCAGCCTCCAAGAGGGTGGGGCTTTCCTGGATGAGCCCACCCCAACGCCATCACAATCCTTGGCTCTGGGCCTAGCACTGTCTTGCTTCCTTCTCTTCCAGTTCCCGGCACCACCTCCTTTCCGGCCAGTCTGGAGCCATCTCCAAGGACTAGCCACAAAGGGCCTGGTGTCATTTCCCACAGCTGCTCTGGTCTCACATCCAGGTCAGGGCTGATTCGCTGGACAGGGGTGACTCACCCCCACCCTCACCGCAGCTGATGCACTACTGACCCATGTGCAGGCCTGGCTGGTCACCCAGAAAGCCTTGGCACAGCCCCCTTGGATGCCAACAAACCCACTATAGCAATGTGCGGGGTGGATTTTACCTGGAAGGCCCAGCTCACAGCCTCCTTACCCTCTAGCTGGGCACCCAGAGTGACTTCACCTCCAGAGAGACCCTCACCCCAACCATAGACATGCTGTCACCCTCTCCAGCCCACCAGGAAAATCACAAACCTACCCTCCCCACAGCCTGACAGCGACCCCACAGTGCCAGATGTGTATAGTAACAGGAAGGTTGTTCCATCACAAACCGCAGCACACTGGCTTTGGGGGCCCGACTATCTATAGATGAATTGAGATGGCCCAGTCCGCCAAATCAAGCTTAGCAGGCCCATTCGCCAACCCCCAAATCTCTTTACATTTACCTAGGATTGCCTTTATAATCTTGGGGCTGTATTGTTATTATTATTTGCAGTTTAATCTTCTAACCGAATCTTCTAGCTCAAGAAGGTTTAAAAATGTGCTGTTTGCTAGAGCCCACGTGGCTCTCATGAGGCGGAAGACAGAGATAGGAGTAAGCTACTGCCTGACTGCGGAACAATTGGTGTTCACCTGTTGCTCATTCGGCCAGGTGACTGTGGGGCTGTATGAGGACAGACTGACTGGGAAGAGTTGAGTATCAGGTAATTCTCCAGTGGCAGTGCTCTTATGTTGCAGAAGCAACCCAACCCTGGTCAATTCAGAGCGGTGTTTATGGAGACCCAGCCACACCTGAGGAGGGAAACATGCTGCTTCTGGGCTAAAGAGACAATGCAGGACTTTATGATCCCTAAGTAGTTGCCCATAGGCCCTGACAGCAGACACAGAAGTGGAAACTTTAGGGGGTGAGGGGGATGTCTCTAATTTTGCATCCTGGCTCATATTAGCTACAGGTCCTGGGCCTCATTGACACCATTTTCTCACTTGTTTTCAGAAATATGTGGAGGGTATGGGTGGCAAATGACAGCAACGTTCATCCTCCCAGAAGTGGAACTCAGCACAAGGTTAGTGCTCAGAAAAAGTTTGTTGAATGAATAAATGACGAGGCAGAATTTGGACAGGCATATGGTCAGTGGTTAAGAATCTCAGAGCCGGGCTCAGTGGCTCAGCCTGTAATTCCGCGCCTTTGGGAGGCTGAGGTGAGTGGATTGCCTGAGCCTGCGGGTTCGAGACCCACCTGGGCAGCGAGACCTCATCTCTACACTAAATCAAAAAATCAGCTGGGCGTGGTAGCGCATGCCTGTAATTCCGGCTACTTGGAAGGCTGAGGCGGAAGGATCGCCGGAGCCCAGCAGGTCGAGGCTGCGGTGGCCCGGAGCGGCCACTGCACTCCAGTCTGGGTGACAGAGTGAGACTCCAACTCAAAAAAAAAAAAAGAATTTCAGGTTTGGGGTGGAATGTCCTCGGGAAAGCCACATGGTTGGGAAGATAACAGTATCTACCTGGAGAGATACGAGTGACCTCATGCCTATAAAGTGCTTGGCCCGGGGCCTGGCACCTGGGAAGAGGAATGTTCAGTGATAAGGACTTCACTGCAGGTGTGATGTGGTGGTGCATGGCGTACCAAGGCTGGGAAGGGCTGACAGGTTGGAGCACACAGAGGCCTGGAACCCCTGGGAGGCTTGTTGGACAGGTGGGTGGGCCTAGCTGCTGGGACAGATGGGAGGAAGGGAGACTTCTGCAGCCAATGTTTGAGTACCACCCCCATCCCTTGCCATTTGGGAAGGGGTTGGCAGGGACAGGTAGAAGTGAAAAAGAGGTACACGCTCCTCCAAGCCCCAGGAGCTCGGAGAGGAGTCAACTTGGCCTTAGGCTTGAATAACTCCTTAAACTGGCAAAAGTCCTCATTTTAAGTCAAGAGGACATTCCTGGTCTAGACACCAGAAAGCAGTTTCATGGAGTGCTGAACTCAGCTCGGGTCTGCCCAGGAAGGAAGACTCGGCCACTGTGTGTGGAGGGGTGAGCAGGAAGGGGCGGATCCAGCCTCAGCTGGAAAGTCAGGAGGTCCCAAGTCCTTGAAGGGCTGCCTTCCTCCCCTGCCCCGGCTTTCCTGACAGCGCAGCCTGCTGAATTCTTCATACTTCGCTGGATAGGGTATGCGGCAGGCAGCACAGCCCACTACTCTAGGCTGAGAAGTAGCAGCCCGGCCCTGAGCCGCAGGGAGCCCTGGGGCTTGGAACCCAAGCCAGCGCTGCCAGAGCATGGGACTTGGGGGTCACTCTCTGGGCCTCAGTTACCTTCTCTAGGAAATCATGGGGTTTGGTCTAGAAGAGCAATGAGAACGGAAGATACCCAGCTGGTTAACACTCACACCCGAAGGGATGGGAAGGATCCAGTATTTACTGCGCTCCTAAAACTCAGCACTTTATACAACTTACGCTCCAGGCAAACACTATTATCCTTGTTTAATGGGGACATCCTTTTCAAGCCCTAGGCAAGGATTTACAGGTGAAGAGAGAGGCTCAGAGAGCCCAGAGGGCTTCAAGTCACTGAGTTGAAGAGCCGAGATTCAGACTCAGTCCATCTGATTCCAAAGCCAGCCTCTCTCGCTCAGTCAGCTGCCCTCCCACCCCATGGCTCAGGTGTGCAGCTTTGGACTTAAGTCAATAACTTTCACTTTTTAACTACCTGAAGCCCTGCCCGTGCCTTGGACTCTGATAAGTCTAAGGAGGGAATGGCCATGGGAAAAAGACAGGAAGTATGAACGGGAGAGGAATCTACCTGTTTGACATCTCTAGGATGGAGGGGGCACTTCTGTGGACACAGCTTGACCAGGCCACGTCAAGCAAGGCTGGGACAAGTTGTTTAACCTGCAGGTGGGCAGGTGGCCTGGCCTGAGCTCCCTGCTGCTCTGAGGCCAGCGTTACCCCATGCCAATTCCACACCTTCCTCCAGGGTTGCCTGGCTCAGGCCAGCCCGTGCCCGGGGAGAGCTGGCAGCCGTGGGCGGGATCTTCCTGGCTTTTCCTTGCGTCTTCCTCCCCCACCCCGCCCCCTGGCCTCCAGGCAGCCGGGCAAGGCTGGGGCGGGGGCGGGCGCCCGACCTTGATCCAGAAGAGAGAGGGCTGGACTGCCCAGTGCCCGCCTCTTCACCATTTACGATCCCCTCTAGGAAGCCTTCCCCTCCTCCACAGTCGCCCTGGTGACATCATCTGCCCCGCTACGCCCATTCATCCATCAGACGTTAAGCACCTGCTCTCTGCCAGCCCCTCTGCAGGCCATGGGGGACAGGGGTAAGACAGCATCTAGGTCCCCCAGGCGCTGCTGCTGGCTAATTTAATCTGGCTGTGGGTGGCAGGTGACTGAAGGGGCACACTCAGGTGAGACCCTTTGGTTTTGTGGACATTCTGGCCTCCAGCACTGCATGCCTTAGGCTGCCAGAATCCCCTGAGACACGACCTGTCTCTCCCCACTAGCATGTTCCTCTGTGCTCCTAAGTTAGAAGTACCTGGGTTCAAATCCTACTTCTGCAACTTGCTACCCGTGTATCCTTGCAAAATACCTGGGCTCTCTGAGACTGTCTCCCCACTTGTTACAAGAGATAATAATGGTGGCTTCTCTTGTAGGGATTAACTGGGATATTGTGTGCTTAGCCCTACACAAGGTGCCTGCCACACAGAAATGGGCAATACATGTTTGTTATTAATTATATCACTGCTGCACTCTGATGGTTAGAAATATCTCCTGGGGGGTATTTCTCCCACTTCTGGAGCCTGTCTGAGAGGTGGTCCCGGATACCTGACAGCCCTTTCGGTGCCCTGGGCTCCAGCTGGACTTGCCCGCACGAACCCCGCGGATCGAGCGAGATTCCTGGCCCCAAAAGACAAATGCGCCGGCGGAGCCTCTCCTTCATCTACCCAGAGTGACCGAAGTTCCAGCCACCCCTCTCCGGGCTGCCTGTCCCCAAAATTTCGAGGAAGTGGGCATGAGAAGGAACTTCGCCAGACGAGCGCTCCGCGGGCAGAGGCGGGCCCTGGGCAGGCCAGCCCCTTCTCTCTCCGGGGTCAAGGTCGGGCGCCCCGCCCCGCCTTGCCCGGCTGCCAGGAGGCCGGGGGGCGGGGTGGGGGAGGGGGGCGGCGAGGAAGAGCCAGGAAGATCCCGCCCACGGCTGCCAGCTCTCCCCGGGGACGGGCTGCCAGAGCCGTGGGGCACATGGGACTTGTGGGACTCGCTCCGGACGCCGGCCCTGTTCCCCCCGCCGCCGCCGCCGGCCCTGCCCACCCCGCCGGCGCACGCGGCTTCGGGCTCCGGGGACGGGAGGCGTGCGGGGTCGGGGGCTTCTCCGCCCCGGGCGCACGTGGCTCGGCCCCAGGGGACCGCGGCCGCCTCCAGGCGCGCGCGGCGGCGCCGGGGTCCGCGCCATGGCGCAGGGCGCACGGGGACGGGACTCTCGGGGCCGGGGCGCAGCCCACAGCCCCGCGGCGACCGAGGAGGGGTCACTCACCTCTGGGGCCCGCCGCTCCGTGCAGCGGCGGCGGCTGAAGGTCCGCGGCGGAGGCGGCGGCAGGGCCCGAGGCTCCTCCTCCCTCGCGCCCCACCCGCCCGCGAGGGCCGGACCTGCCCAGGCGGTGGCTGCCCGCCAGCCCGTGGCTGCTTATCCGGCTCGGCCACCTCCCCCTGGGCGGCAGTCGGGGAGCCGCAGGATCCTCGATCTCCGCCCCCCCCCCCGAGGCCCGGGCCGGAGGTTCGGAGCCAGCCCCTCCAGTTCCTGATCTGCCGTCCCCCGCCACGCGGTCAAAGTGAGCAGAACTCCGGGACCGCCTCTTAAGCAGGACCAGGAGGGCGTGGAGGCCGCGGTGACCCCTAGGTTCCCCCTCCCTTAAACCCGAGGGACACCTCAAACCCACGTCCCTTTGATAACGAGGTTACTGGCAGGCCAGGGTTGTCCAACCGTAAGTGACCTAGGTACTGGTCCAAGAGGTCCTAAGAACATGTGGCCGAGGTGGCTGAATTGCAGCTTGGTTATAATACATCTTAGGGAGAGAGAAGTTAGCAAAAACCATAAATCAATACACGTGAGATTTACCTTGGTTGGGTGGGGGCGTGGGGGGCGGTGGCTTGCAGGTCCTAGGTGGATTCAAAGGTTTTCTGATTGGCCGTTGGTAATGAGTCAGACTCTAAGGAAATTAGAAATTAGTGAAAATAATAGTAATAGTAATAATAATAATAATAATGCTGATTTAAGATAAGAGGGACTGGGGAAGCCAAAGTTCTCAATGTGTAAATGAAGCCTGTAAATAGTAGACTTCAGAAAGACTAGGTGGTAAGTGCCTTAAAAGGTTCCCAGAATCAGGGAGTCCCACGGAAAAGGATTCTATACAGATGCAAATTTCCCCAAGAGTAAACCTTCTTAAATATTTTCCAGGGTTTGCAGGGTCATAAAATATTTTTGATTTCCTTCTTTATCTGTTATGGGGTATTACGCCAGAGTCAGGTTGGAAAGTAAGCCACATTATATAGGGTTAATAAAAACCTGCCTGATGAGACTTTACGGTGTTTAGGGCACCCTTAGTTAGGAATTCAGCAAGAGAGAAATAAAGGTCAGAGTTTAGTCCTCAGTGGGGTGTAAGGTGAGAATATTTTGTGGGTACCATTCCAGAGGTGTGTGCCTTGGTCCGAAGCCCTTTCTTACCTATGAAAAACACTTACTGTTATTCCCCTCCCTTGACAGGTGAGATGGGAGCTCTTAGCGTTAGGTAGGGCAACAATGTCACTCAGCTTTTAGGAGGCTGAGCAAAAGCTTCCTGATCCCTGGGACTCTTTCTAGAATATTCCTGGGGAGTGGGAGGGCATATTCCATTAGCCCCTGGTAAGAGGCTTCGGGTTATTCTTCGTCTTGTTTTCCAGGAAGCCAGCCTCTGCTGAGGAGAGAAACACCAGGGAGGCCAGAGGGCTGGGCCTCAGGGATAAGCCCACAACTGGACCCTAAAGAATATGGTGGGATGAAGAGGCAGAGTCTTGATCTCCCTGTGCAAGGAATGCTGCTGTGAGGGGCCTCTCTTTCACCCTCCCACCCCACTGAGACCCACCCACTAGCACCCTATGCTTTTGCACCTCCAAATGTTTCCTCCTGCCTAAATGTCCTCCCTCCCCTACTCTCTGCTCAACCAGGTCCCAAGGCCCAGAGTCTCTCCTTCTCCTTCCAGGACCTTCCCGCCCCACTCTGCCCCATGGTAGCGCCTTCTCTCAGCTCCCGTGGCAGTTCTCATGGGTCCTTCATCCATTCCACACCCACAGGGCCCCACAGTGCCAGGCAGTGTTCCCAGTGCAGGGGACATAGGTACCAATGCTGGGGACTGTTCTTAGGATGCCAGGTCTGGTGAGTGACCTCTGCAGTGGGTTGTAAGCTTCGGGAAGACGAGAACCAATTCCTCACCCACTTTGGTACCCCTAGCATGGTGCCTGCCCACCGTAGCTGGTCTTTGAATATCTGCTCTTGCTGATGGGAAACTCTGAATATCCCTTTCTTTAGCACCAACAGGTGGCACAAGGAGATAGAACTTGGAGGATCCTTCCAGCATCCTTAGGCAGCCATTGTGTCTCTTTGTAGGCTCTCCTTGAGTTGGAGAAAGAGAGAGATGAAGAAATAGATTTGAAGGCAGGGCTGGCAGAGATATATAGAGAATTATCCTAGGTGGGGTGTGAACTTCTGCAAGAGAAAATTGAGGGGTCTGGAAAGAACAGAGAAGAAGAGAGAGGGAGGAAGGGAGAAAGGGAGGTGGCAGAGCCCCACCCACATCATTGGCTTTTGAGGCTTAGCCTGTCCTCTGGCCCCTGGACTGGGAGTGTCTGGACTGTGAGCTTGTCTTACCTGGCATGGAGTCTGGTGCGGGTGAGAGCTCAGTAAATATTTCCTGAAATTTGAGGGCCAAATTCGCCAACACGGATGCTCCGCGGGGAGGGCGATGCACTGAGCTTTGTGAGCACCTTTTATGGACCAGACTCTGGTTGGAGTCCTCCGCCAAGGGCAGAGATAGAGCCATCCTTTCAGGATGTCTTGAGACTGTGTCACTCCTTGGCTCAAACCTTCCCCTGGCTCCCTGTTCTCTCAGAGCGAAGGTAAAGTCCTTGCAATGGCTGTGAGGTCCAGCATGCTTGGCCAGCTCTCCGACCCCACACTCTTACTCCCACCATGCTGGCTTCTCCCTTTTCCTCAAATAGATTAGGCAGGATTCTGACCCTTGCCGTTCCTTCTGCTGTTCCCTTTGCCTGGACCCCAGGCAATCCCACAGTCCCTCCCTTTCTCCTTCAATTCTTTGCTGAAATGTCATCGTCGCTGTGAGGCCTATGGTCGTTTCCCACACCTCATGCATGTACCTGCTCTATTTCTTTTTTCTTAGCCTTTATCACCTTTGAACATGCTCTAAAATAGGCTTTTTATGTCTGTTGTTTAGTAATTGTCTTCTCCTACAGAAATGTGAACTCCTCCAGGACAAGGATTTGTACCTGTTTTATTGAATTCTGTGTCCCTAGTCCCTAATGCAGTGCCAGGCACATAGTAGGTGCTCAGTAAATTTGTTGCATGAATGCACTCCCATCCTCACCCTTCCTCACCTCCTTCAGTATCTCTCAAAGCTTCTCCATGGCTACCACCCACCCTGTACTCCTCTCAGAGCTGGCGTGGCGCTCATTCCAAGGAGTAGGGATGTCTGAACCTGGAGTTCCTGGATATTCAAATTATAGAGCCCCTGGATTTCCTTTTTTTTTAAAGACAAGGCTAACTCAGCCGGGCTCGGTGGCTCAGCCTGTAATCCCGCGCCTTTGGGAGGCTGAGGTGAGTGGATGGCCTGAGCCCGCAGGTTCGAGACCCGCCTGGGCAGCGAGACCTCATCTCTACAATAAATCAAAAAATCAGCCGGGCGTGGTAGCGCATGCCTGTAATTCCGGCTCCTGGGAAGGCTGAGGCGGAAGAATCGCCGGAGCCCAGCAGGTCGAGGCTGCGGTGACCCGGAGCGGCCTCCAGGGTGACAGAGTGAGACTCCAACTCAAAAAAGAAAAAAAAAAAAAAAAAAAAAAAAAAAAGACAAGGCTAACTCTTTGACTAAGAAGACACGAGTGTCCAGGAAAAGAATGTAGATTCATCTCCTACTTGGACAGAGAGAGGAGGGATGTTGTTCATTCTCAGCTTCTTGGATTCATCCAGCATTTATAGGCTGGGGCAGATCACATCGATTTCACAAAACACTCACTTAAAACGAGATGACCATGAGCACTGAGTAGGGAGACAAAGTGGTAACGAGTGCTGGGGCCTGGGATTGACACCTACAGATCCCGCTTTCCACAGGACCTTGCGGGCAAATATCGCACAGCATTATATAAGTTGTGGCTGATGGGAGGCTAGGACACCACCCCCGTATGCAGCAAATCTCCCTGCATACAGAGTTTGTTCATCTATGTGGCATAAGCTTGCTCTCCTTCTAGTCGTCTGCTGAAACATGAGCTCTCCAGTGAGGAAACACTTTGAGCTCTGGGTAATGAGGATCTGTGTATCCAGGGGGAGATTTAACTGTGGCCAGCACAAGAGTGGGGAGAAGGTTCTAAAAGCCAATGCAGAAGGCAGCGTGAATAAAGGACCGGTGGGAGGACCGGGCGGGACCAGCCATTTTTCTAAGGGAGCTCCCTGGCCTGTAGGAGGGACTTAAACATTTGTGTAAGATCAACTGAGTTGGCTTGTGACTATATCAAGGTGGCCAACCAGAATGCAGAGAAGCTGGCCTAGCACATACGGGGAGCATTTACAGAGCCCAGAATCAGATTCTTCTTGCCTGTTTGTGATAGTATTGCCTTTCAGTTGGAGAAGATTAGAAATGCACTCACTACTGTTGCAGCCTGGCTGGGTTCTTATGCCCACTGCCCTGAAAAGCTAAGACAGACAGCAGCTGTTTCAGTAGAGAAATTCTGAGTTTAATTTTGTAAAATAGCTGGACAACGATGGGAGATATTTCTCAGATCTGCCTACCCAAGAATTTCAGGCTAGGGTTTTTAAGGGAATAATCTGGGCCGGGCTTAGTGGCTCAGCCTGTAATCCCAGCGATTTGGGAGGCTGAGGCGAGTGGATTGCCTGAGCCTGTGGGTTCAAGACTCACCCGGGCAACTTGGTGAAATCTCATCTCTACAATAAAACAAAAATTAGCCGGGCATGGTAGCACGCGCCTGTAGTCCCAGCTATTTGGGAGGCTGAGGTGGAAGGATCGCCAGAGCGCAGCAGATTGAGGCTGCAGTGGCCGGGAGCATGCCACTACACTCCAGTCTGGGTGACAGAGTGAGACTCCAACTCAAATAAATAAATAAATAAATAAATAAAGGAATAATTTGGCAGGCAAGGGGCTGGGAAGGGGCACCACTAGGGAATTATTGGGAATGAAGTCACTGTCTTCATGCACAGAGCTAGTTTCTGTAAGGGGGTCACAGGACCAGTAGAGTCAACTCCTTGGTATGTGTCCTGGGTCCAGGTTAGATCACAGGTCCATCAGATTGTAAAGTCTGAAAAACATTTCAAACACCAGCCTTAGGTTTTACAATAGAGAGGCTATCTATAAAGCAAGCCCTGTGCCCATTGGCTGCAGACCCCTGAGCAGTGGTCCGTTATAGAGATAGCTTAGTAGGAAGGTAGGCAGGAGGTGGGAGTCCCTGGAGATTAAACATTCAGTTTTCAGGGAGCAAACCTCAGGATGCCATCAAGGAGATCTGTGTGATCTTAGGCTCATTGTTTATGGGAAAATATGTTTATCAATCTCACAAGCGGCTTCCTCCCTCCCCAGGGGTCAGGACATGGAGATAATCAATCGCTCTCTATTGAAGTGAAAGTAAAATTAAAAACAACAGATTTGCTAATTTCCAACCATAGCTGCAACTTTGCAGGGCTTAGGTCTCCTCCCTAGTTTTTAGCCTGTGCTCTATATGAATTTTTTCTTTTCTTTCTTTTTTGTAGAGGTGGTGTTTGGCTATGTTTCCCCAGGCTGGTCCCAAACTCCTGGGCAATCCTCCTGCCTCAGCCTCCCAAAGTGCTGGGATTATAAGTATGAGCCACCATGCCCGGCACTATATTAATTTTATATAGGGGGTTTCGTCACTAGACAACGGGAGGAGCCTGGGCATTAGCCCCTTGCTGCTCTATAGGTGGCATGCATGATGGCCCTAGGAGGGTTTTAAAATTGCAGTCAGGCCCAACCCAGACCTCCGAATTAGAATGGTGTTTTAAGAAGACCCCCCAGGAGACTGTATATACATTAAAGTTTGAGAAGCCATGGTCTACAGTACAGCTGAGGAAACTGACAACTTATTGGACACCTGGGTCAAGGCAGATCAACAGAAACCTGTAACTAGACGACACTCATCCTCACCAGGGTGCACTATCATAGCAAATGCTTTGCTTTCTTAAAGATCTTTGGGAGCCAAATAGCCTGATTGAATCTGCTTCTGAATTTCAATCAATATGGAGTAAATGAACTCTGCCCTTCACAGCACTCAGCATCTATCACACAAAGCTCCAAGAAAAAAATATGACTTTCCCATACCTGATCACATTTCCCCTTCTACCGTGGTAGCTAGGACACTCAGGCCCATGTTCATGACTAGATCATCCTTAGTAAGTATATTTAAATTCTATTTTCTTTCCCCAGGTCATGATTTTGCTGTGTTGGGTTTACTATTAGCCTGGATGTTAGGCTTTTCATTGTAAGCTGCCCCAAGCTGCCTTTGGAAAAAGCCAAGTGTGTAAGCAAAGCAAATAAGAAACATCCATGCAGCAGAGCCTCCTTTTCCTCCTGACTGCCGTCACATTTCATGGTCGTGTCGTACCCTCTGCTGGACTTTTGAGCTGAGAATCAAGGCAGTGGGAGCAGGAGGCCTCCTTGGATTTCTGCTAGGAGTTACTGAGAAAAGAAAGCCCAGCCAGCTGGGGGCCACTTGCAGGGCAGTCATAGGATGCTCACACCACCCCACCCCTCCCTGCTTCCTCCTTGCCCCTCAGAGCCCATTTCACCAGATCTGGAGTACACGGTACTTGTCCTCCCTGTCAGGTGACTCTCCAAGCACCGTCTGGGGCAGGAACGGTGGGACAGGGCCCCAGCTGCCATCTCTCTGTGTGCAGCTCCTTCTGTGGCTGGGACCTCTGGGCAGGTGAGTGACTGGAGTTTACTCAGCACGGCAGGGATGGTGGAGACCAGTGTCATTTGAGGTTTAAGGGCAGGCAGGTCACAGGCCAGGTTACACTCCAGCCCAGCATAGGAAGGGCGGGGGGATTACTGGCCTCACAGTCTGTAAACATGCTGTGACAAGAGGTTGAGCTAAGCCTTCCTTCCAGGACTGGGGACGCCTTTTAACCTGCCCGATTCTCTGTTTCCTTGGTCTTAACCCTCTAGAGGAGGTGAGAGAAGGGAAGTGCCATTTGCTGAAGTCCCACCTGTGGCAAGCTCTGTGCTACTCTGAGATCACTGCCCTTCAACCTCCACTGAGATGCTGCAAAATGAATGGGATCAGTCCCATTTTTCAGACGAGGAGGTAACCGCTGAATTATTAATAGCATCGCGCAGTGAGGAAATGGCGAGTTCAGGATCTGAATCAGGTCCACCTGACTCCCAGATCTGTCACCACCTTTGCTTTCCTAGGTGGAGGGCTCCTATGGGCAGTGACCTACCCCCTTTTGCTGACCCTCTTGGTGGTGAGGAAGGGGGCAGCTCAGAGTGAGGGCCCAGCAGGGGCAGTTCATGCAGTGTGGTGAGGGAGATGAACTGGGAGACTTTCTCCCTAACACTCCTCACAGTGCACCCTAGTCTGCCTTGGCAAGATCCCACCAGCCGTCTCAGCCTCTTGTTGCATCTACCTGAGTTCTGCGCAGCCTGAATACAAGTGGGAGGAATGTCAGGAAAGCTGGCAAAAGTCTGGGTCTATCTGACATACTTCCTGATTTCATGGCCATGCACACGAGAGGGCCATCCTTCCAGAGTCATCTTTAGACGTTTGCTGGTTACTGCAACATGGAAGAAGCCATGTCCCTGCAAGAAAAGTCTAGGGAGATACTGGCCCAAGACCTCCTTTGTGGGTCGAGGGTCCTGGACCACAGCCAGCTAGGTTTGGGACCTTCAGAGAGAGGAAGGGCAAGACCTCGACCTTTGGAGGCGCCCATAGGGTAAAGGAGCATACACAGGCTTTGGAGCTGTGTGAACCCAAGTTCAAGTTTCACCTCTTTATGGAGTCTCCATTTCCTCCACTCTCGGCCAGTTGTATTAAGTAAGAAGTTGCCAGAAAAGTGCCTGGCACTTAGTAGGTGCTCATTCAAAGGCATCTGAGAGGAAAAGAACGGGTGTTTAGAGAGAGGGAGGCAGACTACTGAAAAAATAGTCCCCAGAGGAAACATTCCTCCAGGCAGGCCCTGCTCACCCACCCTTGGAGAAGGTGTTCTTCCTTATCCTTCTTTGTAAACCCACCCCTCCTCCAAAAAGCACTCACCCCCCGCCACAGCAAGAAACCCCAGGTGGGCAATAGATGCCAGTGGCCCCTCCGCCCTCTACTCCTGGTCCCACATGAACCGTGGGGTACTGCGTGCACCCTGGCCTGGGAATCAGGAAACCTGGCCACGCCCCATCTCTGTGGCTGGCTTACTCATAAAATCTCTTCTTGCCGGGCCTCCCACTCCTGCCAGCTGAGATGTCTGAGATCTTGGGGTCTGAAACTCCCTCCGTGGCTTTGGGAGTTGCTGGGAACAGGGCTGGGGACCCTGAAAGGCACTGGGGCTGGGAAGGGAGGAGGCAGATAACGAGAGGCCTGTTTTGCCTTTGATGAGCAACAAGGTCTTATCACGCTGGCAGGAGGATTTTAAAAGGCATATGTGTCGATGTGATAATCATAGCTAACATGTTTTTGAGGGCTTGCTACATTCCAAGTGCTGTTCTAAGCATTTTAACTCGTTTGGTCCGCATAATACATTGTCCTCAATTCCAAACTGGGAATTGGAGGCATGAGATGAAGTCACTTGCCTGGAGTGACAGAGCTCCGAAAGTGGTAGAGCCGGGATTCAAACCCACGAGTCTGTTTCAGTGTCCAGTCCCTCCTCCTGCTTCCCTGTAGTCTAGATGTCCTTATTCATTTTTGAAGAGTCTCTCTCCTGGTAGCCGTAGGGAGAGTGGAGACGCCAGGATGGGGTGGGCTTAATTCCGCTCGCAGGGGGAATCTCAGGGCTGCCTACACTGGGGACACAGTAAATCTTGTGTGTTGGGAACCTGTTGCCCAGGCCCAGGGGCTGCATATTTAATCAAAGGGTTCAAACAACTGCCCGCAGCGGGTCTCTGACTGGGAGTGAAAAATCTGCAGAAAGGGAGTTTAGCCAAGGTCCCGTCTTTTGTCTGCCAAAACCAAGAAGGGAAGCGTAAGACTCACGGCCCACCTACTGGCTTAGACGTCTAGGAAGAACTAGGCTTTTGATGTCGCAAGGACCTAGGTTTGAGTCTTGAACCTCAGTTTTCTTACCTGTAAAATGGGAATGGTAAACCAAGTGCAGATGGTACAATGGAAGTCTCCCCTCACCTCTGCTCTCTGGGCTCCTTGTCTTTCTCCACCACAATCAATTTCCTGGATTTCAGAAGCGTGGGGGGATGGAAGGAAGATGTGAGGCACCTGGGTGCATTCTGTCTCTCAGATCCGGTTCTGCCGGAAGGCTTGATTTGGGTGGTAGCAAGGCCGTTTTCCCTCAGCTCTCCCATTCGGCTTCACACTCTTTTTCTTCTTTCCTTTCTTTTTTTTTTTTTGCGAGTTGGAGTCTCACTCTGTCACCCAGCCTGGAGTGCAGTGGCACACTAATGGCCACGCCAAAGTCAACTTGCTGGGCTCCGGTGATCCTTCCACCTTAGCCTTCCAAGTAGCCGGAGCTACAAGCACGCGCTACCATGCCCCGTTAATTTTTTTTTTTTTGAATTGGATTCTCACTCTGTCACCCAGACTGGAGTGCACAGACTGGAGGGCAGTGGCCACTCCCGGCCACCGCAGCGTCGACCTGCTGGGCTCCGGCGATCCTTCCGCCTCAGCCTTCCAAGTAGCTGGAATGGCCGGCTCATTTTGATTTATTGTAGAGATGAGGTCTCGCCAAGTTGCCCAGGCGGGTCTCGAACCCGCGGGCTCAGGCAATCCACTCACCTCAGCCTCCCAAAGGCGCGGAATTACAGGCTGAGCCACCGAGCCCGGCTCCAGCTAATTTTTGATTTATTGTAGAGACAAGGTCTTGCCAAGTTGCCCAGGCGGGACTCGAACCCACGGGCTCAGGCAATCCACTCACCTCGGCCTCCCAAAGTGCTGAGATTGCAGGCTGAGCCACCAAGCTTGGCCCACACTCTTTCTTAAAGCCTCAGAAACCCTCACTCTTCTATGGAGGAGGGGATCCCTCTCGCCCAAGGCCCAGATGGCTTCCCTGATTCCTTGGGGAAACACCAACTCTGCTGAGACCCTCCACTGCAATCTGAGGAACTGAGTGTGCAGATGCCTGGCCCCACTCACCCAGATTTGAGGGTCCCTCACACCTGGTTGAAACCTGGAGAAGATTTTTTTTTTTTTTGAGTCAGAGTCTCACTCTGTCACCCAGGCTGGAGAGCAGTGGCACACTCACAGCCACCTCAGCCTCGACCTGCTGGGCTCAGGTGATCCTTCTGCCTCAGCCTTCCAAGTAGCTGGAATCACAAGCATGTGCTACCACACCTAGCTAATTGTTTGATTTATTGTAGCGATGAGGTCTTGCCAAGTTGCCCAGGCTGATCTCAAACCCCTGGGCTCAGGCAATCCTCTCACCTCGGCCTCCCAAAGTGCTAGGATTATAGGTGTAAGCCACCGTGCCAGCCAAGATTTTTTAAAAATTGATATATCATAGTTGTACATATTTGGGGGTATGTGTGGTATTTTGATACATGCATATAATGTGTAATGATCAAGTCAGGGTAATTGGGATATCTATCACCTCCAACACCCATCTTCTTTTAAATGTTAGGAACACTAATTTTTCTCTTCTAGCTATTTTGTAATATATAATAACTTATTGTTAACTATAATTTCCCTACTGTACTACCAAATGGGAAGATTTTTTTTTTTTTGCATTGGGGTCTCACTCTGTTGCCCAGGCTGCAGTGCAATGGCACGATCACGGCTCATGGCTCACTGCAGCCTCGACCTCCTGGGCTCAGTGATCCTTTCTCCTCAGCCTCCCGTGTAGCTGGGACTACAGGCATGTGCCAACACACCTGACTAATTTTTTTATTTCTTGCAAAGACAAGGTCTTACTATGTTGTCCAGGCTGGTCTTGAACTACTGGGCTCAAGCAATTCCCCCTCTTTGGCCTCCCGAAGTGCTGGGATTACATGTGCTAGCCACCACACCCAGTCCCAGTTAGGAAAATTTTAGTCTGGTTATATTGGAACTGCTGAAGAGTGGAGAGGATTAGAGATGCCAGTTCCCTACCCTCCCCAATTAGCAGCAAGTTCTGCTGGCAGTCACCAAAGGCAGTGGGGTCAGAATGGGTTTCAAAGACAGCATGGGGCAACCCTGGGGAGACATTTTCTGCTGGGGATGTGTGAGGGGCTTTGGATGCCTTCTTGTCATGAAGCCCAGGAGGCCACAACTCTGCTGCGCGTACCCCTTCCTGGAATGCAAAGCTGCCTGAATGCAATAATTGCCAAGACACACTCGGAATATAGAGTGTATGCAGATCTATGCAAATAGCATGCAAATGTAGCTGGCCTTAGGCTGGGTGCCCTAGGATGGCAGATGGTTGGGGATGGGGCGCCCCGCTTCTTTTCACATCTGACTTTGCCTTAAGCCTCTGAGGACCTTAAAGGGAGAGGCTCGCCACCTCCCCTCCACACAGTCCTTTTTCTCGAGGGCTTTAGCAGGAGAGAGGAAAAGAAAGGTGGGTGATGCGACCACGCAGGGAGGTCTCACCATGCAGGAAGGCATCCTGGGCACCAAGGAGACACAAGGGAAGAAGATTCCAGGCACATTCATGGGCTTTGCATAGACCATCTGAGTTGGGACAACGTCCTCATTCAATAGAACAGTGAGATGTGGCGAACTCCCCTGTCACGGTTAGAGGCGGCAGAATGGGAACACCGTCCAAGGCTGCCTGACACAGATCTGTGCCACCCCATCAATCAATGATGCATCAGTTGTGTGTGTATACAGGTGGACATGGGGTTACCCGGAGCCTTCAGATCCCCTCTAATACCCTTTTATTCCTGCAGTGGGGCCAGGCCCACCTAACATGGCAGCCTGGGGACACATCTCTGTTCTCAGACCTGTGACAGGCTCAGTAAATGTTTTTCTTAATGCATGACAGCTCATCTTCGAGGCACTTCGAGGTCTGTTTCAGCTACTGGGTATCTTTGTTGCTCTGTTCTTAGGTCAACTTTGACCAGCCCAGACCGCACTTTGGATAGTTGAGGTGGGGTTTTCTTTTTTTTTTCGAGTCGAACTCTCACTCTGTCACCCAGACTGGAGTGCAGTGGCCGCTCCCGGCCACCGCAGCCTCGACCTGCTGGGCTCCGGTGATCCTTCCGCCTCAACCTTCCAAGAAGCTGGAACTACAGGCACGCGCTACTACGCCCGGATAATTTTTTTGATTTATTGTACAGATGAGGTCTCGCCAAGTTGCCCAGGCGAGTCTCGAACCGGTGGGGTTTTCTTGTTGCAAGGAATGGAGTGTTCTCTTAGATAGTCATCTGGGAAAGCAGCTGATCCTTCGTGGGAGATTAGGGAGCCTTAGACTTGGGAAGAGAAGTCCCCTTTGGGCCTGGAGAGGGTTGGCCTGAACGCTCAGGTGTCGAGGGGACGAGAATTTCTGCTGGTGGGGTTTGGGCGGCAACCTTCCTCCTTCTCCCTCCCACCCCTTTCCTATTTCAGTTCCAGTGAATCAAGTGGACACAGGCATGGACTGGGTGGAGTGCTGAGTGCGAAGAGTATTGGTCTTGGGTTAAGTCCAAGGTTTGAGGGTATTTTGCTTAAGCTCATAGCTGGGCCCAGTTACGCTGTGGGCAGTCAGGTCCAAAGCTGGCAGGGACATCTGTGGTCCCGCTGGAGAGGGCTCATCTCATGTGGTCACCAGCATTAAGGTGACATCAGCTTGGTGGCCAGATCAGAGGCTGATGGAAGGGCTCCTCCCTCGGGAGCCAGTGGAGACAGTTTTCTGAGGAACACTCAGAAATCATGGTGGTGAGGTTGGGATGTGATGGGCACGCATACTTTGAAAGGCAATACATTTCTGGATAGATGGAGGTAGGGGCTTGCGTTACAATGATTTCAGCCTAGGAAGCAAGCATACCCTCTTTTGAGGGGGTCACAGGCTAGTGGGCTCAGAGACCCACATATCCCAGCCTTGCTCTGACTCAGAGACCGGCCAGGCAGAGTGTGACGGGACAATACCTGCTGAGGTCAGGGTGGTGGTGACAGAGGAATGGCCAGAGCTGACAGGGGGCTGAAGAACCCAGTGGTCATGCGTCCAGGCCCTTCAACCAGGCTCTTCTTACAGCTGACCTCTGAGTGCAGAGATTCCTTCCCATTCCAAGCAGCAGGTGCTTGGAAATGTGACTGGATCCCAAGTGTGATGAGGCACGAGCTTTCACTTTCCCAGGCTATCATACTGGGACCACGCACAATTACAGGCAAAATTAGATGCCAAACCCCATAGCAGAGGCCCGAGTTCTTGGCAGAGGGCAAACAAGAGCTGAGGCAGCATAGAGAGTGGGCTGTGGGGTGGGACCGGGCCTCTTGTCCATCCAGGGCAGAGTCTGGGGCGGCTGAGCACTTAGTCGGGGATGGAGCCTGGTCTGTTTCCCCGGGACCATTAGTGAGGTGAGCGGCTAGTGAAAAATTAACCACAGGTCCCGGTAATGCCTCTCCTCAGGCGCTCACGTAGCATGATGTGGACCGGGGTGCTGGACTTGAGTGGCCGGGGCTTGCCTGCCTTTTGGAATATGAGCGTGAGGAGAAAAACAAGGAGCTGCCTGCCCTTCACAGACTTCCCCAAGAGTGGGTTTGGGCAGTGAGCCTGAGGATTGGGGTGCATCTTGTGTATACCCCACTTGGGTCTCGGACCCAGAAAGCCATCTTTTTTAATTTTGTGCTGTTTTGTTTTGAGACGGGGCCTCACCGTGTTGCCCAGGCTAGTCTTGAACTCCTTGTGCTGGGATTACAGGTGTGAGCCGCTGCCCCCAGCCCAGAAAGGCATCTTTGACTCTCACCCTGAAGTTTGGCCCTTGTACCCTGTGGGCCTCCCACCTGCTCTGAAGATGGATCCCATACCCCTTTGGGGGTGCAGAGAACAGTACTCCAAAGTGTGGTGTTTTGGCATGCCGAACACTTTGAATTAAAAGAAATTGGAAGGCCTTAGAAGCTGCCTCAGAACCAAGAATGTTCTACCTTCTCTTGTTTCTCCCCCCACCTCCCCAAGCATAGGGAGGACTAGTATCTAAAATATTTTTATTTTACTAAGGAAACCTCTTTCCAGAAGAAATGCAATTGTTTGAAAACTCCCTCCCTAGGAATCTCATCAAATAACCAGGAAAGATGAACCACCCACCGGAGAAGAAAAAAGACTAAAACGCATGTCCTGACATGCCCTCTTCTGAAGGCAGCTTTGAGAGATTACCTGGGAGACTATATAAATAATGAGACAACCTTTGTTCACAGCACAGTTTCACCCCTTGCCTTCCCTTAACTTGTGGTCCCATTCAGTTTCCTAAGAGGATATTTACAAGAAAATGTCTGCTTCCTGGGTCCATTCGATTCTCCCTCAAAATGATTTACTACCCCTCAGAATGACCCACCCCCATCTCCCTCTGCCCTATGAAGAGGGTGCTGCTTCGGCTTCAGCCATCTGGCTCTTCTTTGAGTCTCATGTTTTGTATGGCTACTTTGTTTGTGTATGCGAATCAATTTGTACACCTTCGTCTCCTCTCAATCTGCCTATGGTCCATTTATTTCCAGCAAACCTTCAGAGGACAGTATGAAAGCTCTCCCTCTACCTCTGCACCCCAATCAACCCCCAAAGGCTCTTTCTTGAGGCAATCCTTGCCTTAAACACTCCTGAGCAGAGGTCCCCTGTGTGAGCGGAAGTGAGAGTGAGCTAGAGTGAGGGGCGAGAAGAATAAGTGCTCCCTCTGGCTGACATCCATCCTCCACACCTGTGAACCGGCTATCCTGCTCCCTGTGGGAGCGTTCCCCAGGCGTCAACGCTAATGTCTTCAGTGCACGTGCCCGTTTCTCAGTTGAGAACACTCATCCTCCATCGGTGAGAATCAAAGGCAGCTGTGTGGTGGATGGTGCTTTATGAACAGTCAAGCTCAGTGCGGTGTTGGGTGCAAGTCCAGCCTCAGCTCCTTTCTTGCTGCAGGAGCCGACAGCGCTTAATCACAGAGTTTCTCCCAGGGTCAAGATCTCTCCTTCCGGTTGGCAGATATTCACATCTGACAGTCTTTGTTGGGTAGCTTGTTTGTTAAATGGGTATAAGGCGACGGCTTGCAAGTTTTCCTACTTTGCTCACCTAACCCCACAGAATCAAACGTAGGTTATACACCCATAATTGAAATAAAGATGTTATGAGACAAAACTTATCCTTATGACGTGATAAGATCTGAGGTTTTAAAATTTTATTTTATTCCATCTCATTCTTTTTCATTAGAGGAAGAGCTTGTAATCTCAACCCTCTAATAAAGTTGCAAACCAACGTTTGCAGACACTGGTTGGTGGCGTCATGTGTTGGATGTGGTATCACCGAACCCACTGAGGTTACTGTGGTGGTGTGTTGGTTGTAGCCTTCAGGACTTCATAAACTTGAGCCCATGAAAGAGACAAGCACGGGTGGAAGGGTGTACCGGCCACACATCCTATCTGAGCATGTACCCTGAGGGCATGGATGGGGTCAGAAGTATCCACTCTGTACCCTGCAAAGCCATCCCTGAAAGACCTGGGTGCCTTTGATTTGGTCACCCCTTCTGTTCTTAGTTCCTCCTCTGAACTCGGAGAGAGCTGTGGCTGATCACATCCATGGGCCTTTCCAGCCTGGACATTCTTGAACTTGAACTTGACTTCCTTCTCCCTTAAGCTTCCCCACTTTTCTTTCTTTCTTTTTCTTTTTGAGTTGGAGTCTCACTCTGTTGCCCAGACTGGAGTGCAGTGGCCGCTCCTGGCCACTGCAACCTTGACCCACTGGGCTCCGGCAATCCTTCCACCTCAGCCTTCCAAGTAGCTGGAATTACAGGCATGCGCTACCACGCCCGGCTGATTTTTTGATTTATTGTAGAGATGAGGTCTCGCAGCCCAGGCAGGTCTCGAACCCGCGGGCTCAGGCAATCCACTCACCTCAGCCTCCCAAAGCGCGGGATTACAGGCTGAGCCACCGAGCCCGGCTGGAGCTGCCTTCAAGAAACTGTAACATGGATCATTCTGCTAGGCATTTCAAGCCCCATGTGCCAATTATGCTCCAATATTCCCAGGCATCAGTGAGATGCTGTTTTAACTACCTTGTTGTTGGCATGCTTTCGAGGCTGGGAAAAGGGAGCAGGCTGTGTCTATGCCAGGGACCTGGGGCATGGAGACTCAGCCCTGGGAGCCCCAGTGATGGCTGGGAGCACCTCGAAAGCCGTCCAAGAAAAATCCCCTTGCTTTGTTATTTCTCTTCCTCATTCCACGTCAGATGCCTACACTCCTACCCAGGGTCCCACTTAGCACCTGAAAGCCTGTACTGTCCTGTCTTCTTAGGCTCAGGCTCTAACTCCCAGGGTGGGTGTCTCTGCCCGAAGTCCTACTAAGAGCACAGCCTGGGCGTGTGTGCGTGCACACATGCAGTTTACTTAGCAAAGGAGGGAGCATAGTGAGGGGCTGGAGCAGTGAAATGGAGAAGGAGGGGAAGTCAAGCCATGGGTGTGTTGTTGAGCTGATCTCTGCCGGGGAGTGTGCACGCTTCTGCCTCTGCAAAGCACAGCCCACACACCTGGCCCATGGCTGAGGGCTGCTGCAAGAGTCCTTGACTATCCTGAGCGCTGCATGCCTGTATACAGATGGACTCTTCAGGGGACCCACGCACAGTATTGAAGAAGCCCTGAGACTGCAGAGGGAGTGAAAACCTGCAGGGGCACAGCAGGCACAGCTGTGGACAGAGGGTGGCTGAGGGGCGTGAGATGGAGTAGGAGAGGCATCAAGAGAAGACCCAGTGAGGCCACAGAATCCAGACACGACTCACAGGCACTCAGTGAGTTTGGGCACAGTCCCTGTCGTCAAGCACACCATAATCCAGATAGGGAAAGAGACCGGATGTGACAAACAACTGGAGAGGCCGTAGGACCAGTTTCACAACCACTTGGCAATGGATGAAGATGTCAGAGCTGGTAAGACTTCAAAGGTCCTCTTGTTAACTCTAGCCCAACTTTCTTACTTAAAAATGAGAAAATTGAGGTTTATTTATTTATTCGTTCTACAACCATGTCTATTTTATTGTAGTGAAAAGGGAGAGAGGTGAAGTGACTTCCAAAGGTGTGTTGAGTGATTCACCATCAGGTCCTGAAGGTATCTATGAGTGTGGGCTGGGCAGGGCAGAGAGAGGATTGGAAAGACTGGATTCCCATACCTCTCCGATTTATGGTACTGCATGGGGAGTGAGTCCCCCTGATTCTGGACACATATAGGAAGACCTGGGGGATCTTTACTAGAGTCTTTGGCCCAGCCCCTTTATTACTGGGTCTTGATTTGCAAATAAATGCAAAGGCCTCCCTTTAAAGAATAAGCTTCCAAAAGAAACCATCAAGAAAGAGGGGAGACAGCCCATAGAATGGGAAAAAAATATTTGCCAATCGTATATCTGATAAAGACCTAACATCCAGGTCTATAAGGAACTCAAACGTGCTGAAAGGAAAAAACAAACAAACAAAGAGGCCCATGAAAAAGTGGCCAAAAGACATGCATAGACACTTCTCAAAAGAAGATATATGGACAGCCAACAAATGCACGAAAAATGTGCTCAGACTCATTATCAGAAAAATGCAAATCAAAACCACATTGAGATACCACCTAACACCAGTAAGAATGGCTGTCATTAATAAAACAAATAATAGATGCTGGTGAGGATGTGCTGGTGGGAATGTAAACTAGTGCAACCTCTTGGGAAAACAGTGTGGCAATTTCTAAAAGAACTAGACATTGACCTTCCATATGACCCAGGAATCCTTCTACCGGAAGTATACCCAGAGGAACTCAAATCATTCTACAAAAAAGATACCTGCACACTCATGTTTATTGTAGCACTATTCACAATAGCAAAAACATGGAGCCAACTGTGATGCTCATCGAAGCTGAATGGGCTAAAAAAAATGTGGTACATATACACAATGGAATATTATGCAGTCATAAAGAAGGACAAACATATAGACAGCAACTTGGATGGATTTAGAGTCTATCATACTCAGTGATCTATTCCAGATCAGAGTACCATATGTTCTCACTCATGAGTGGACTCTGAAAGTTTACCATAATACTATAAGAAGGGGATTGGCAGTAGCAGGATACTGCCAGGGTAGGGAGGTGGGGGTACACAACATCAATAAGGGTACCTGACCTCAAATCAGGCAAAGTGGGGACCAAAGGGAGCCCAAGCTTTACCTGTACGATGACCACTTTTATACCCAATCCTGAATTGTTCCCTACATCTTTAAAATAAAAATAAAAAATAAAGGACAAGCATCCATTCTTGTAGAATTTGGAGTGCTGCAGTAGTATGAGTACTCGTTCCCTCACCTGCATTTCTTATTTTGTCTCCTTAATCTTGGGAAATTCATCTTCCCTCTCTCCAGGTCTCAGTTTCCCATTGTATGTAACCTACAGCCTTGTAGGAAAGCAAGCTGATTGGTTGAACACATGGACCAGCTCATAGAACCAGTGGGGGAAGCAGCCTTAGAAATGATATGATTCAATCTTCTCTATGAAAGGTGGTGAAACTGAGGCACACTGAGACAAACTGTGGATTGCTCTTCAAATGCCCACAAGCAAATGAAGGCAGCAGATGCTTAACTAATACTAGGTGACAAGTGTCATTGAAGAGGACACACGCATTAATGACAGAGGTGAAGTGAAATCTGTTCAGGCTGCTTTGGATGGTGGGAGGTGAGCGAGAAACAAATTTGAATTCCCTAGGCTCTTCCACAGAGTTCTGCCACCATCAGGTTCCTGTCCTCTCCCTTTCCCTCCCCTGCAGTGATCATCAGGTCTGCCCACAACAGACCTGGACTCTACCTGCTTGGAGCAGGACATGGGCCTCTCACAGGGTCTAGAGAAGATGAAGGAAAACTGGCAGGAACCAGGAAATAGGAATCAGGAAAGACAGCTGAGGTCATGGGGCAGGGACAGCCTGGTCAGGACACTGTGACCCTGCTGCTGGGGGCAGGGATGCCACCTAGACCAACAGGACTTCTAAGCTGTTCTGCTGCTAGGTGTCACTCACTCCATACCCAAATCCTTGGTGGGAGCATCTGTTTGCCTGAATTTGGTACATCTGCCTGTCTCCAGCTTCCCAGGTCAAGAAAATCAGGCCAGGGCATTTTAAGCTTCTCTCGAGGAAAGCATGGTCTACGCCTCCCAAGTCTTGCCTAGTGTTTTCATTCTTGAACCATGGGGAGGTAGACCCAAGACTGGGTTCATCCTTCTGTGTGATCTGTACTTTCCTGGCCCTCCTCCTGTGTAGGACGTTGTCCTGACCTCAATAGCTCACAGACATCAGAAAGCGGCTTGAAACTGAGGACTCGAGAGACTCCAGGCCCGCCCAGGCAGCCTCTTTCATTCCAGGAGTGCTGGAAAGGTGAGGACAGCAGCCTCCTCCTAGCATCCCCAGAGAACATCTTAGTGGACATTCTGACCACTTATGCCCCAGGACATCCAAAAGAGGCCATGGCCAAGAAGAGCTTCCTCAGGGGACAATTATAGTGGCTGGTGACCACTATGCCCACAAACTCTGCAGAGATCAACAAAGGATCTCAAGACCATGAGGGGAACTGAACAATAAGTGTAGTCCGCTCCCTCCCTCTCCTTCCGTAGGCTGAACTCATGAAGTAACAATACAAGGAGAATGTTCACCACTACTAAAGAAACTTGGTCAAGGGGTTGTAGTATGGTATAGACCAGTACTTCTCAAATTACAAATCTCACAGGACTCACCTGGGGCTTTGGTTCGAAGCCAATTCTGATTCAGTGGCTCTAAGATGGGGCTTGAGAGTCTGCATTTCCAACAAGCTCCCAGGCAATGCTGCTGGTCCTTGGAGAGCTGTGGGAGGTCAGAGGGGACATGAGCAGGGTCAATACTAAGGTAGGAAGGCCAGGAAGTAGGGAGGTCAGCCACCTGCCCTCTCGCTCCCTTCTCTCTTTTGCCTCTTGCACACAGCCTCTTCTCCAGCCACCTCCTCTTCCTAGAAGGGCCTTCCTAGCTTCTTCCTTTACTGACAGAGTTCTAGACAGCCCTCTTAGGCTGCCACAGGTCTTAGCATAAGTCACGTCCTCCTATAGGTATAGCCCTTAGCAGACTGTGCTTATATTCAGGCAAAGGAGCTGTGGCCTGGGCCCTCTACTCTGGATTGCCTTGTTTAAGTCTTCTCTTGCCATGCCCTTCTCTGGGGCCTGAAGGATCTATAGGGTCTGAGGAACATGCCAACCCGAAGCCTGGGCAGCCCCTTCTAGATCATCGTCCACTTATACCCAACTGGGATTTTCTGCCCTTGGTATCAAACTCACTTCCAGAGCTTACTGGGTTCTTCCCTGGGTCCTTCATCCTGAAGATGAGCAAAGGCACAGAATCGTGTGCACCTGGAGGCCTGATGGGAGCCAAGGACGTTGATTATGGAAAGAGCTTGGATATGAAGGCTGAACACACATATGTGTGTGTAAGTCCCTTCATTGGGTGAAGATCATGAGGACAGAAGTGAGCCAGATCATGGGTCAAGACTTGGTTCTCTCAGGCCAGCATGAGACTCAAGGAGCATGAAACCCAAGGAGTCTGAGATTTCTCAATTCTAACCTCATTTCCCACTTGCTTCCTTGTCTCAGTTGTCTCAGATGTCAGGGTGGAACCGTCCCATCCCTGTGTAGTGCCACCACTACTATGCAGGGTCACCACTCTATGTGTGTAGCTGTCTATGGAGCTGACAGTGAGGTCAGCCCTGTTTCTCCCTATCTTTCCAGTGTGCATGTGTGTAGAACAAATTGATGTCTAGCTAATTTTATTGTATTCCTGAAAGAGGAAAGTCAATATAAGATAGGTCACAATTAAGCCAATTCTGGTGAGCTCTAAAGAGTGTCCAAGAAGAAAGTGTTCAATCTAAAATTTAACCTCGTGATTCTTCATTGGCAGAATGTCAGATACCATGATGCCTGGCTGACTGGGTGAGGATATAATTAATTTTTGGAATTAATATCCAGTTTACCACTCTTTGTCTTTTAATTGGGGGCATTTAGGTCATTGACATTCAAGATTACTATAGATATGTGAGAATTTGTTCTTGTCATAGTTTTGTTAAGGTGCCTTGTGTTCTCAGTTTTGTGGATGATTTGTATGGTCTGTAAGCTATGTGCTTATATGTGCTTTTGTGTTAGGTGTATTGTTCTTTTACTTCCATGTTTAGAACTTTCTTAAGCATCTCTTGTAGGGCCAGTCTAGAGGGGAAAAATTCCTTTAGTGTTTTCTTGGACTTTATTTCCTCTTTGTTTATGAAATAAAGGACTTTATTTCCTCTTTGGAAGGACTTTATTTCCTCTTTGTTTATGAAACTTAGTTTGATGGAGTAAAAATTTCTTGGCTGGTATTTCTTTTCTTTAAGACTGTTAAAAATGGAGCTCAATCTCTTTTAGCTTGTGAGGTTTCTGTTGAGAGGTCTGTTGGTATTCTGATGGGTCTCCCTTGGTAGGTGGTCTGTCCTTCTCCCTAACTGCATTTAAGATTTCTTTTGCATGGACCTTGGATAGTCTGATGACTATGTGCCTAGGGGATGGGCATCTCATATAGTATCTTGCAAGAGTTCCTTGAATTTCTTGTATCTGCATGTTGATCTCTCTAACAAGATAGGGGAAGTTTTCTTGAATTATGTCTGCAAATATTTTTTCCAGAGTGATTCCATTCTCTCCTTCTCTCTCAGGAATGTCAATTAGATGTAGATTTGATCTCTAGACCCATCTTTTTGTTGTCTCCAGGAGACACATCTTACTTACAGGCTCAAGATAAAGGGATGGAGAAAGATCTACCACACAAATGGAAAACAAAAAAGAACAGGGGTCACTATTCTTGTTTCAGATAAAACAGACTTTAAACAAACAACAGTTAAAAAAGTGAAATGCACTGCATAATGATAAAGGATTCAATCCAACACGAAGTAATAACTATTCTAAATACACATGCACCCTACACTGGAGCATTTAGATTTGTAAAATAATTACTACTCAACCTAAAAGAGGATTTAGATAGCCACATAATAATAGTGAGGAACTTCACCAACCACAATAACTTCAGACAACTTATTGAGGCAGAAAGCTAACAAAGAAATCCTGGACTTAAATTAAACTCTTGACCAATTGCACCTAACAGATGTCTACAGAATAGTTGATCTAATAGCCACAATAATATACATTATTCTTTCTGCACATGCAACATACTCTAACATGCTCAGTCATAAATCAATTGTTAATAAATTCTAAATGTTGAAATTATATCAGACATCTTCCCTGACTACAGCAGAATAAAAATAGAAAATCAACACCAAAAGGAACCCTCAAAACTACACAAATACATGGAAACTAAACAACTTATTCCTGAACAATTTTTTGGTAGACAGTGAAATCAGAACAGAAATAAAAAATTATTTGAAGCAAATGAAAATAAAGACACAACTTATCAAAACCTCTGGGGTGCTGCAAAATCTGTGCTAAGAGGAGACTTTATAGCATGACACACACATATCAAGGAAATAGAATGATCTCAAATAAACAGTGTAATGTCTCAACCAAGGGAACTAGAAAAAACAGGAACAGACTAAACCCACAGTTAGCAGAAGAAAAGTAATAACCAAAATCAGAGCAAAACTAAATGAAATTGAGACACAAAAAAACCATACAAAGGATCAATGAATCAAAAAACTGATTCTTTAAAAGGATAAACAAGATTGACAGACCACTGGCCAGATTAACAGGAGAGAGAGAGAGAGAGAGAGAGAGAGAGAGAGAGGAAGAGGGAGATTATCCAAATAAATGAAAGGTAAAGGGCAACATTATAACAGATCCCAAAGAAATACAAAAGATTCTCAAAGATTATTTTTGATGTCTATATGCATATAAACTAGAAAATCTAGAGGAAATGGATAAATTCCTGGAAATACACCATCTCCTAAGACTGAAACAGGAAGAAATGATAATTCTGAGCAGACCAATATTGAATCACAAAATTGAATCAGTAATAAAAGACCTACCTACCAAAAAAAGTATTGGACCAGATGGATTCACAGCTGAATTCTACCAGTTGTGCAAAAAAGAGCTGGTACCAATCCTACTGAAATCCTCCAAGGAATCAAGGAGGACAGACTCCTCCTTAACTCATTCTATAAAGACAATATCATCCTAATACCAAATCTGGCAATAATACAACAAAGAAAGAAAACCATAGGCCAATAGTGAACATAGACACAAAAATGCTCAACAAAATACTACAAAGTTCATCCAGCAGCACATCCAAAAGATAATTCACTATGATCAAGTGGGTATTATTCCTGGGATGCAAGGTTGATTCAACATATGCAAATCAATAAATGTAATCCATCACATAAGCATAATTAAAAACAAGAACCACATGAGCATCTCTACAGATGCAGGTGAAGGATTTGATCAAATCCAACACTCCTTCATTATAAAAACCTCAACCACCTAGGTACCAAAATAATAAGAGTTACCTATGACAAACCCTCAGCCAAAATCACACTGAATGGGCAGAAGTTGGAAGCAATGCCCCTAAAAACCGGAACAAGACAAGGATGTCCACCCTTACCACTCCTATTTAACATAGGACTGGAAGTCCAAACCAGGGCAATCAGGCAAGAAAAAAAAAATACGAAGTATCCAAATAGAAAAAGAGGAAGTTAAATCATCCTTCTTTTTAGAGCATATGATTCTATATATAGAAAACCTTAAATGTTCCACCAAACAACCCCTATATCTGATAAGTGATGCCAGTAAAGTTTCAGGATACAAAAATCAATGTTTAACATATCAGAAAGAGACAACATTTAAGCTGAGAAACAAATCAGGAACATAATTTCACTTACAATAGCCATACACAAGCACACAAAGACCCGGGGATACATCTAACCAAGGAGGAGAAAAGTCTCTACAATGAGAACTACAAAACTGCCCAAAGAAATCAAAGATTACAATGACACAAGCAAATGGAAAAATATTCCACACTCAGGAACTGGAAGAATCAATATGGTTGAAATATCCATGCTACCCAAAACAATCTGCAGATTCAATGCAAGCCCTATCAAACTACCAGCGTAATTTTTCACAGATCTAGAAAAAACAGTGCTTAAATACATATGGAAGCAACACAGGGCCCGAATAGTCAAAGCAATCGTAAGCAAAAAGGAACAAAGCTGGAGACATCACATCACTGGAGTTCACACTTTACTACAAGACTACAGTAACCAAAGTAGCACTCACTGTTTAAAAAAAAAGATAACCCGGAAGTAAAGCCACTGACCTACAACTAACTGCTCTTTGACAAAGTTGACAAAAGTAAACATTGAGGAGACGACATTCTATTCAGTATTTGGTCCTAGGAATAAAATAAATAAACAAAAAAATAGTCGTAGGAAAAATGGAACTGGACCATTTCCTCTTACCACATATAAAATTTGACTTAAGATGAATTAAAGACTTAAATGTTAGACCTTAAACAATAAAAATCCTAAAAGAAAGCTTTGGACATTGACCTAGGCAATGAATTTATGACCGAGTTCTCAAAAGCAAATGCAACAAAAATTACAATTGACAAATGGCGCTGAATTAAGATAAAGAGCTTCTGCACAGCAAGAACAAACAAACAAACAAACAAGCAAGCAAGCAAACACAAAAGCCATCAACAGAGTAAATGGGCAACCTGCAGAATGGGAAAAAAATATTTACCAGCTATGTATCTGAGAAAGGCCTAATATCCAAAATCTATAAGGAACTTAAATGAATCGACAAGAAAAAGACAAAAAACCCCATCAAAAAGTAGACAAAGGATACGAACAGATACTTCTCAAAGGAAAATATATAAGCGACCAACAAATATGAAAAATTGCTCAGTATCACTAATCATAAAAGAAATGTCAATTCAATCCACAATGAGATATCATCTCACACCAGTCAGAATGACTCTTATTAATAAGTTAAAAAAAACAAAACAAAACCCAAAAAACCAACAACAGATGTTGGTAAGGTTGGGAAGAAAGAGGGACATCCATACACTGGTGGTGGGAACGTAAGCTAGATTAGTCCCTGCAGAAAACAGTTTGGAGATTTCTCGAAGAACTAAAAAAAGATTCACCATCAACCCAGCAATCTCACTACTGTATATATCCAAAGGAGCATAAATTGTTCTATGAAAAACACACTCCTGCACTTGAATGTTTATTGCAGCATTTTTTGCAATAGCAAAAACATGGAACCAGTCTGGGTGACCACCAATGGTGGACTGGATCAAGAAAATGTGATACGTATACACCACGGACCACTATGCATTCATAAAAAAGAACAGAATCATGTTCTTTGCAGCTACATGGATGCAGCTGGAGGTCCTTATTCTAAGCAAATTACCACAGACACAGAAAATTAAATACTACGTGTCCTAACTTATAAGCGGGAGCTAAACACTGGGTACACATGCGTCTAAGGATGAGAACAACAGACACGGAGACTCCTGCTGGGGGAAGGGAGGGAGGGGCATGAGTGTTGCAAAACCACTTATTGGGTACCAGGCTTCTCATTTTGCACCTTATTGGGTGATGAGCGTAATAGAAATCCAGACCACACCATCACGTGGTACACCCATGTAACAAACCTGCACGTGTGCCCCTTGAATCTGAAAGAACAAACAAGCAACAGAAAACACTGGCAGTATACATACTTGATTTTGACCAATAATAAATAAAATAAAATTCTAAAGACTTAATAGTATTAAAATTGGCCGAGCTCGGTGGCTCAGCCTATAATCCCGCGCTTTGGGAGGCCGAGGTGAGTGGATTGCCCGAGCCCGCGGGTTCGTGACCCACCTGGGCAATTTGGTGGGACCTCATCTCTACAATAAATCAAAAAATTAGCCGGGCGTGGTAACGTGCGCCTGTAGTTCCAGCTACTTGGAAGGCTGAGGTGGAAGGATCGCCGGAGCTCAGCAGGTCGAGGCTGTGGTGGCTGGGAGCGGCCACTGCGCTCCAGTCTGGGCAGCAGAGTGAGACTTCAACTCAAAATAATAATAATAATAATAATAATATTAAAATTGATTATTTGGTTAAGCATAAGCAATACATGCACTGATACACACACAATTCAAACGTGCAACACGAGACATATTTCTCATCTCTTCTCTCCCAGTCTCCATGGTCCCTTCCTTAGAGGAAACACCTGGGACCCATTCTTCTGGATCCTTCCAGACTTGGTCTGTGCTATGTAAGACTATTCCAAATGGTAGCAAATAATGCCCAGAGTCTACACCTTGTTTTTTTCATATCAAAACATGTAGAGGTCTTATACTTTTTTTTTTTGAGTTGGAGTCTCACTCTGTCACCCAGAGACTGGAGTGCAGTGGCACGTTCACAGCCAACGTAGACTCGACCACTGGGCTCCAGCGATCCTTCCGCCTCAACCTTCCAAGTAACTTGAACTACAGGTGCGTGCTACTATGCCTGGCTAATTTTTGGTTTATTGTAGAGACGAGATCTTGCCAAGTTGCCCGGGTGGGTCTCGAACCCACGGGCTCAGGCAATCTGCTCGCCTTGGCCTCCCAAAGTGCTGGGATTGCAGGCTGAGCCACCAAGCCTAGCCTAGTTCTCACTCTTTTGATGGCTTCCGAATATTCCTTATTTATTTACATAGTTCTTCTGATGGAGAGTTAAATGATTTTCCTGCATTACTTTTACAAACATTATTTATGGTTTCTCCCTAAGGAGATTAGGGTCTTCTTGGGAGAAACACAGTCATGGAAAAAAAAAAATCCTGACTGTGTTTGCAGGATAACTTCTTGGAGTAGAGTGCGTTGATCAAATGGTATGCACATTTAAAATGCTGATAGATATTGTCAAATTGCTTTTGGGTGGAGGTTGTATCAAAGTCCACTCCTAAAAGCAATATATGAGAATGCAAGTGTTTGTTTCATGAGGGGTCATGTGTAGCGGAGGCATGAGGTAGGAAAGAGGCAAGTAAGCTTGCCAGGGCTCATCAGAGTTCACTAACATGGCATGGCCCAGTGCTTGGCTGCAGAGATATTTCATCATTCTCTATGTTATAAATGTTAATTTTTTTGAATGCAAAATGTTTTGCCAGTGCTTTTCCTTCCTGATGGCAGAACTGGTCTCAAGGGCCTCTGTTAGCCCTCGAGGCCATAGCTGTCAGGGTGAAGCAGAGACAGCAGGGACAGTCCTCTGGCCACACACTGCCTTGCGTTTAAAGCTGATTGGCCCTGTGGCATGCTCATTGCTCAGCCAACAGGAAATGGCAGTGGCCCAAATAGACAGATCACTCTGATAAAAGCATTCCTTCACTTGCTCGCTAGCCTCATCCATCAGTTCATCTGTCTGTCCATCCGTCCATCCATCCATCCATCCATTCATCCATCCATCCACTTCTTTCCTGCAACATTTATGAGCATCTGCTCCTATGTGCTTGGAGAGCCGTGAGGTGAGGGGAAAGCAGAACAGATACAGAAATGCAGACAACAAATAATACTTTTATGTCTTATGTGCAGATGTGGAAGAAGGTTGATTACAATTGATTTCATTTACTGAAGTCTCCTGGGTGCTGGGCCCTCACTAAGTACCTGGGCTGAAGAAAAAAAAATGCACCACCTCTCTCCTAAGGAAATTAGGGTCTCCTAGGAAGGATGGACAGTCATGCAAAGAGCCCGTATCAGGGACATGGCTTCCATGCCGTAGCAGCACTGGAGAAAGGGATTAGTTCTTGCTGGGGGTGAAAGAATGTCACATTATTTTATTTGCTTTAAATCAAATTAAACTGGCTGCAAGCTCCCATTTGTCAAGATAGATGAGAAATCCATATCCGTCAGGTTAGGGGCAGGCCTTACCCAGTGCGAATATTCAGGGAATAGTCCTCTGGTCTTCTGTGCTCACTGGAAGCTCTAAGCTCCTGTCCTAGCAGGTGTGTCCTCTGCTTCCACACCAGGCTGCAGCTGGGGGGGTCTTCACTAAGGTTGGGAGCCAAGGGATTTTATGTCAGTCCCCCTAGAAACCCTCCTATAAGAGGTTTGCTATCTGTTTAGGGAGAAGTTCAGATGTAGACACAAGTTCCTGCCATCTGAAAGACCCTCCCAAATCTCTAAATTTAATTTCTAGGCCCTGAGGAAGACTTCCAATTCATTCTTCTTTCTCTGGATTTCAACCTTACCAAATATTGGTGTCCTTTCTTTCTGGGGAAATCCAGCTCCATCAATCAACTTTATGAGACCAGACTTAAAACATTTAAAAACTATATATATTTTCTGTAGAGACAGGATCTTTCTATGTTGCTCAGGCTGGTCCTGAACTGACTTTAGGCAATCCTCCCACCTAGACCTCCCAAAATGCTGAGATTACAGATGTGAGCCCTTTCTGAGTCCAGACTTTTAAAAACAAAAACCTTGGTGGGTGACTTTTTTCCCTGAGTACCTTGTCCATGTCTGATTTTAGCTGGCTGGGCAACCCAGAACAACCTAGAGAGCCAAAGGCAATAGGGAGCCAAAATCACCTCTAGTTGTAGAGGTCACTGCTCTGATCCTCTTAGATCCCTTTCCCTGTGCCTGTGCACCAATCCCTGACTTCTGGGTCCTTTGCATCTTATGGCCCTCACCTGTGACTCTCTTCAGCTGGCTCCCTTTGGGCAGCTGGTGCTACCTGCCTGCCTGCCTGCATGCACAGACGGCCAAGGGTGCCAGAGACCTGGCATCCTCTTGGCATGGCCCTGCGACAGTGACAGACTGGGGCTGCCTGTGAAAACGCAGCTCCTTTGCCTCAAGTTAGTTTAATTTATATCCAGCTGAGACTGGGACTTTGCTGGAGCATGGTCTTCTTGGTTTCTTCCCTTTCCCTGTCCTGCTTCCTCCCACTCTCTTATTGGGTCTCCTGAGAGCATGTCTTCAGTCGCATGAATGCTCATCTCAGGGTGTGCTTTGGGAGAATCCACCCCGTGACAGCCGCTGAGAACCAAACACAGATGACTGTCTACCTTTGGTACTCTCCGAATGAACGCAATGGATGTATTGTTTTAAAGCAGGGTTTCCCAACAGAAGGGCCCCCTGAGCCCCTTCAGTCTCCTTTGTCCTCGTTGGGTAGACCCCATGACCAGCTGCCCTAACAGAGTGTGAGCAGAGGCAACTTTCCAGGGAACAGGTGAGGAAGATGTAATGGTCTGAGCTGACCCCAAGCTCAGGAAGTCCCTGGTGTTGCTCAGCTGCCCTGGATGAGGTGAATGCCTCAGGTGGTGAGACAGGGACATTCACAATGTGGATGGAACCTCCTAGGTGACCTTGTCCATGACGGTCTAGGGGCTGGAAACCAAGGGGTGTGGTCTGGGGCCCCTTGAGCTCTAGAGACCAGGGAGGGGACTGGGTCCTCCTGGGGGAGATGAGGAAGGCTTGATAGAGCAAGTAGGGGATAAGCTGGGCTTTGAAGGGAGAGGAAGGGGGCAGGGGAAGCTTGGCCTTTTACTTGCTGTGTGACCTTGGGCAAGTCATTTCACTTCTCGAAGCCCATGGGGGAAATCGTAGTATCTAGTTCATAGGGTTCTTGTGAAGATTGAATAAGCTGTATGTGAAGAGTACCCTGGTGACTGGCAAGTGCATAGCAAGTGCAGAGAAAACATTAGCCATTATTGGTGTATTTGTGGGAGGAGGAGCCGAAGGAACTAAAGGAATTATAGATTGTCTCCTTGCAGCTCAAGACCAATGCCACATGGGAAGATCTGATGGCCCTCTTATTTCTACCTCCACCTTAGGCTTGGCCAGTCCCTCTCTTGGGCCTCCCCATACCCTGTAGTGGATGCTGTAGATGCCGCCCAGACCTCCCAGCTGCCATGGATATTGCTGCTGCAGCCCTTTCTGGAAACTGCCTTCCACTATCAAGCCTTCCTCATCTCCCCCAGGAGGACCCAGACCCCTCCCTGGTCTCTAGAGCTCAAGCTGCCCCAGGCCACACCCCTTGGTTTCCAGCCCCTTCACCCTCATGGACAAGGTCACCTAGGAGGTTCCATTCAGATTGTGAATGTCCCTGTTTAACCACAGCCCCCAGCTGAACCCACAAGGACATGTGCCATTGCTTGCTTAAGTGGGATTTCACTTCCCTTAATCTGGACTCAGGCTTTGCTAGCACACCTGCCCCCATGATGACATTCACCTCATCCAGGGCAGTGCCCAAAGGTGTGCCCAAACTCACGCCTCTCTGGGAGCAGCCCACATTCTGGTGGATGGGATGGGGTAGAGGCCTCTTGCCTCAACTTGGGACCACTCTAAAGGGCTGTCTGTCTTCAGAGCTCTGCGTCGGGTGGTCTGAGGCTTCTGTTGGGACTGTATCTCCATCTGCCCAGTCTTGCTTTTGTCATTCCCTTACAAGTGACAACTTCAGGCATGCCAACCTACTAAGACATACTTGGTACATTTTCTCCATGTCCATCTGTTTACTGGCTTGCTTCTGCCAATAAAACTAGGAAACTTCTTGAGGGCAGGGGCCATGTGTTCTTCTCACCAGTGTTCCTGGAATTTAGCACAGGCCAACACAACACAGTGAGTAGTCCAGGGGAGAAAGTGCCCAGATATGAGGAGTGGTATTCAGGGTGAGATGGCTTCTGAGCTGAGCCCAGTGCTATCCTTGTGTGCATCTCCTTGACTGGCTCTGCTTGGGTGAGGGGCTTCAGAACTCATATATCCATCGGGAACCTGGAGATTCCTGAAGAGGGTGGCAATCACGAGCTCCCAATGTCCTCCCAGGGACACCTCCTGAGCTTTAGTGAGGACGAGAATACCCAGGGAGGGAGTGTGGGCAGTGGATCCCATCAATGCAGAGTGCAGCAGGATAAAAGGAGGCAGAACTGACCTTGGAGTCTCCAGCCTGAGTGGACAGGTAGAGTGGGGAACAGTGATGCCTGACACAGCTTCTGTTGGCATGAGTGTTGGGAAGAGAGTGAAGCCTCTGCAAACAGGTCTGGAGCTGAGGAGTTTAGGGACAACCGGACACAGAGATTTGACAAGCACAGGGTAGAGATAAGAGTGGAAACCACAGCAAGCCAACTGGACAATGTGGAGTGGGAGGAGAGGAAGACTGAAGATTCAACCAGGGCTGCAGGGAGAGAGTGGGAGGGACCAAGGTGGAGAGCTGGGGAGGTCTGGAAAATCAGGAGGGCGTGAGACAGGAAGGGAAGCCTCCCTGGGATCAAACATTGCTTGGAGGTCAAAGAGGCTGAGGCCAGGAGGAACCCTAGTGCTTGGCTTTGGGAGGCCCATGGTGGCCTTTGCGGGGATGAATAGACCTGCTGTTGAAAGCACAGGTTTTAAATTGGAGCTGGGTTCAGATTACAGTGCTTTTACGTGCTGCCTCTGTGGCCTTAGAGGAGTCATTTAACTTCCCTGGTCTCTGTGGTTGTCACGGGGACTAAAGGACACAATCCTTGGAAAAGCGCTTGGCACAGTGCTTTTCATCTTGCCAAGGAAGTGCCAGACTCCAGTAGCAGGTGTCACTGCAGGGGTGAGCAGCCCCACTGAGGTGAGGGAAAGAGGACAGGGTGAGAAGGGTTTTATGAGGCTGGCCCACTAGGCCTGGGTCTGCTGCTCAGAGGAGGGGCCCAGGAGTGGGCAGGGTGGAAGATTCCAACATGGGAAGCGGGGAGGACCATTTTGAAGGCGGTGGCAGATGCTCAGGTATACAGAGGGGAGAGCCTGAAAGGCTCCCCCAGTCTCTCCAGGCTGGAGAGGCAGGGCCCCTCATTGGCTGTGGCCTCAACCATTTTCCCTCATCATAGGTTACTCATGGCTGTAAAATATGGGATGACACTAGATTTGATCATTAAGTAAATGGGATAAAGAAATAATTGGAAAATGGATCCCTGCTCGGAAGGAGAGGAATTGTTCCCTGCGCTTGTGTTGTCTGTCTCCTGCTTGCTGAATAATCTGCCCAAGGAAGGATGTCAGGAGAAACTTCCGCCTTGAAAAGAGCCTGAAATTACCCAAGACAATGAAAGAGGCTTTGCCTCCTGAAAAAGAAAGTGAGAAAAGACCCTGAGTGTTTCTGGGGGCAAGAGGAGAGGGAAGGCAGTAGGATGATCACAGCCAGTCCCTGGAAATTAAAGATCAGACCCCAAGTGACTTTCCTAGTCGAGGGAGGTTGCAGCCCTGTCATGGAGCTGGGGTGATGGGGCCAGCATTCAGGCTGAGAGAGACTGCAGGAGGGGCTGTGTGTAGGAGCACATGCTTTTACCTACGAGTTCATTCATCTGTCTCTTGGCCTCTGCAAATTACGTCCTCATGTCCAACCCTCAGCTCACCCACCAACCAAGCTCTCCCTTTGGCTCTGGTGGGCAGAAAGTTGAGGTGATGATTATGCAAGACACAGCCCTGGGAGAAAGTACTGGTTTCTGGTGGAGGGGGTGAGAGGTGGACGGATGGGAACGGCCCCTTCCCTGTCCTCCCAGATCCTTTGCAAAGAACCCATAGTGTTGAATCAAAATGCCAGTCTGACGTGCCTGTCTGCTGCTTCAGGCCTGGCTGCAGACTTCACACCCCCACTCCCCCAGCATCCAGGAGCATACAGCCTAAACTCCCAGCCTGCACCCTCCCTACACCGGATTCTGAAATGCACCAGAGTGGAAACTGTGGCTTCGCCTTCCTTTGGGACTTCTTGTCAGCAAGTTCTGTATCAGGAAACTGCTAGTGTTGGGAAGTTTTCTATTCCTCTGAGAAACAAGTCAGGGCAACCCAAGATGGAGCTTCCCAAATTCAGACAAATAGGCGAACTGTCTCTCTGGTTTTTCCATTCTAGATGAGAACAGCATGTCCCAAAGGCTCATGGATGTCTGTAGCACTGGACTCACTTCATTCACTTGTTCAAAATACAGATGCCTGGGCCTCCCTCCAGAGCCACAGAACCAAAATCCCCTGAATCGATACCTTTCTTTAAATAACTGGATGCTTGACTTGAAGGGAAAACTCTCTATTTAAAGTGCTGTATCCCTACAGACAGATTGCCCTACATGAAACAGCTACATGCAGAAAGAGTTATAAAAGTGTCCTTGGTTTTATAAAAACTGAAAACAATTGCAGTTCTCCAAACAAGATATAAAAGGTTTTTTTTTTTCCTAGTTTTGTTGAACCTTGAGAGCATTACAACTTACTAGAAAATCGAGACACAAGTTGAACGAGCACTTCAGGGATGGAGAAAAGGGGAATTTCTACAAAATCAGTTTTTCCTCACCTCTTTTCCATTTCATGTCCGTCAACACATATTATGGGTCATGTAGCAAAAAAGTAAATGTAGTATGTTTGTATGAACAATCAGTGTAATGAAAAGACAGAGAGAATGGTGTTAAATCGTCAGGATATGACAGAGTCCTCCTGCCAGCTGCTGGTACACAGCACTTGTGTTTGTCACCTGCTCGTGACTGTATCTCTTTCCTCAGGTGTTACTGAATATTGTCTGCTCCTTAATGGAAAACCTCACTGTAGGATCATCCTGTCCCATTTGCATTAACATTAACGTGAGAGTTGTTTTCAGACCTGGCCCCTCCCTTCTCATGGGCCACTGCCAGTGCGGAGTCTCCGCGGCTGTCCCTGCAAAGAAGGTACCTGTTCCACACCAGGGGGCATGTGAGTAGTCCCAGCAGGAATCTGTCTTTCTAACAATCTCACCAAGGGATTCTGAGACACAGTAGGTTCAGGAGACATGGGAGCGATGTCTAAGATCTGTTGCAGTCTTTTATGTCTCCACTGCCTTTCTGGTCTGGGCCCTTCTGGAGCCTTCCTGCAGCCGTCTCCCAGGGCTTCTGTATGGCTGTCCTGGATCAGTCACCTTAACCATCCCTCTAATCCTAATCCTGAATCCAGTCACAGCCCTGGCCTGGCTCCTGCCCCTTCGCTCCGAGGTTCCCTACTTCTTTTATTCATTTAAAATATCTAACTACATAAAAAAGTCACATTTGTTGATGTATGAATTTTGACATACACTCATGTGATCGAGCCCATAGTTGAGATACAGAGCAGTTCCAGTCTCTCCCCCCAATTTCCTCTTTGCTGTCTTTTTGTAGTCAATTCTTTTCCTAGCCTCTAGCTCCTGGCAACTAGTGATTTGTTCCTAAAATGTTACCCTTTCCAGTATGTCATAAAATTGAGTCATACGTATGTGTCCCCTTGAGTCTGGTTTCTTTCTCTTAGCACAGTGCATTTGGGATTCATCAGGTAGTGGCCTATATCAGTAGTTTCTTTTATTGCTGACTAGTGATTCACTGTATGGATGTATCATGACTTGCTTATTCATTCACCAGTTGAAGGTCATGTCCGGTTGTTTCCAGTTTTGGGTGAATACAGCCACCATAAACATTTGCACACAGGTTTTTGGGTGAACATAGGCTCACACCAGGGAACTATTTCTCCTGGGTAAATACACAGGAGTGATGAGAATGGCCATACTTCCCACACTTTTCTCAATTCCAGGGGAAGATATTGAGTCTCTTACCATTAAACATATTGTTAGTTGCAAGTTTTTTGTAGTTGCTCATAAATAGGTTAAGGATATTTCTATTCATAGTTTGCTGAGAAATTTTGTTTGTTTGTTTTTAACCATTAATAGAAGTTGGCTTTTATGGGGTTGCTCTAGAGAATAGAGTATACAAAGGTGCCAAAAAAAGTATACACATTTTAAGAATGATGTTCACTCAAAAGATGGAAGATGGCATTAATCAAACGAATGCTAGCATCACCATGTGACAGGTAGGACAGTAAAAAAAAATGATGGAAGCTTGGTTGAGCAAACATCATACTACATGTTGCTACTGTAATTTAACTCAACTTTGAAAGCAATATGTAGATAACATTATCTTAAAATGTGTATACTTTTTTTGGCACCCCCTCCCCCTCGTATTTAACTGTATTAGCTTCCTGATGTCACCATAACAAAGTCCCACAAACTGGGTGGCTTAAACAACAGAAATTAATTATTTCACAATTCTGGACGCTAGAAGTCCAAGATCAAGGTGTTGGTAGAGTTATAATCCCACTGAAAGTACCAGAGAGGCATATGTTCCAGGCCTCTCTCCTAGCTTCTGGTAGTTCCTTGGCTTGATAGTATAACTCCAAGTTTCACATGGCATTCTCCCAGTGTCTGAATTTCTCCTTTGTATAAAGATTCATTCATTTTGGATTATGGTCCACTCTAATGACTTCATTTTAACTTGATTATTTCTGTAAAGACCCTATCTCCAAATAAGGTCACATTCTGATGACTTTGACATATGAATTTTGAAGGGACACAGTTCAATCTATAACAATAACTAACCCTGTTCAGTTTATTTAGAGTTGATGTTTTACCATTTCCAGTAAAATGTACCAGTAGTCACATAGATCCCTTTACCTTCCTCCACTGACATTTATGTTGTAGCTGTCATACGTAGTACATGTCTACATGCATTAATTAAAAACAATTTCAGGTACCATTAGAACTTTTGCTTTGAGCAGTTGTCAACATTTTAAAGAAGAGGGGAACATCTATATTTACACAGGCATTTACATTTTTGTTCCTCTTCCTCTTTTTTGTTACTGACTATGTGACTATGTGCTTCCTGTATTTCTGAAGTTTCCGGTTCTCTTTGATATGATTTCCCTTCAGCCTAAAGAACTTCCTTTATTATTTCTTTTAAAACAGATCTGCTGGCGATGAATTCTGTTAGTTTTCCATTTTCTGAGACTGTCTTTATTTTTTCTCATTCCTAAAGGACATTTTCACTGGCTATAGAATTCTGTGTTGCAAATTCTTTGCACATGAAATATATTGTTTCTTTGTCTTTGGCCTCTGTGGTCCTTCACATAAGAAATGTGTCCTTTTTTTCTGGCTGCTTTTAGGAATTTTTCTTACTCTTTGGCTTTTGGTAGTTTTAATGTAATGGGTCTGGGATGGTTTCCTTTGATTCATTCTGCTTACAGTTCTATGAACTTCTTGAAATCTATAGGCCGGGCTTGGTGGCTCAGCCTGTAATCCTGCGCTTTGGGAGGCCGAGGTGAGTGAATTGCCTGAGCCCACGAGTTCGAGACCCGCCTGGGCAACTTGGCGAGACCTCATCTCTACAATAAATCAAAAAATTAGCCGGGCGTGGTAGCGCGTGCCTGTAGTTCCAGCTACTTGGAAGGCTGAGGCGGAAGGATCTCCGGAGCCCAGCAGGTCAAGGCTGCGGTGGCCAGGAGCGGACACTGCACTCCAGTCTGTGCGACAGAGTGAGACTCCAACTCAAAAAAAAAAAAAAAGAAATCTATAAATTTATGTATTTTCTCAATTGAAAACATTTTGACTGTTATTTCTTTAAATATTTTTTTTGTGCACCAATATCTTTCTTTTCTCTTTCTGTAACTCCAGTGACACAGACTTAGATGTTTAATATTGTCTCATGGGTCCCTGAGGCTTTGTTTATCTTTTCAATCTTTTTTTGTGTTCTTCAGATTGTATAATTTTTATTGATTTATTTTCAATTTCACTGACTTCTTTCTCTGTCACCTCCATCCTGTTTTCGAGACTCTCCTGTGAATTTTTTCACATCTGATATAATACTTGAATTCTTTTTATAGTTTCTATTTCTTTATGAACATCTTCCCATTAATTTCAAGTATGTTTACCGTTGACTCTTGGAGTATAGTTATTATAGTGGCATTAAAGTCTTTGGCCAGTAATTCCAACGTGCATCATATTATTGCTTCATCCCAAATAGGGCAGAGCATAATTCATCTTATTGTCTTTACTATCTCCAATTCCAGAAGCTCTCTAGTCTCCGCAAAGAGGTTCTAGAAACCTAAATCCCAGCCCCAAAGAGGTCCTGTCCACAGCTTCCTCCAGAACAGACTCAAAACAGCAGCGCCTGCAGAGTCTCTTACAGTCACAATCTGGCCCATTGATCTGTTGTCCAGGAGGGCTCTGCTCTTGTACTGAAGTTTCTGTTCTAACTTCCGTATATTCTGAACCTTCTTCAAGTTCTAGAAGAAGCTAACCAAGATGGTCAGTGACTTGGTTAGAAGTAGTTCCAAAAGACATCAGGGCACATGAGAGGAGGATTTTCCTTGTAGTATGGAGTGGCAGATAGGGCTCCTAGCTGGGAATGCAGGTAGCCACACCCCTGACCAGCTCTGGCTTGTCTAGGCCACGCTGCTTTCCAAGAGTCCAGCCTCCTGAGTCCAGACCTCACTTGGGCTAAGCTTATTTTCTTTCTTTATTTCTCTTCACCCTCCTTCCCAGCAGCTTCAGTTTCTCCCAGGTCATTGAATTCAGCAGCCATCTCTCTCCCAGAAGAAGAAAGAGCACACAGGCGGCAGGGTGTTGTCCAGCATTTTTTACACTCAGAGAAACAATGACCTTGATGATGGTTAATTGGAGGTATGGCCTAACGATGCTGGGCCTGAGTTCTGGAAGAAAGCTAGCCTCTGCAGAAAGCCAGACCCCTGGCTTCAGAGAGAAGGGGTTGGGAACAGAGCTTGCATGAGTCAGGGTTCTCCAGAGAAAAGGAACCTATAGGAAATATATAGAGAGATTTATTATAAGGTATCAGCCAATAGGACCATGGAGGCTGAGAAGTCCTATGATCTGCCATGGGCAAGCTGGAAACCCAGGAAAGCTAGTGGTGTGTTTTGAAAACTTGAGAGTCAGGAGCCAATGATATAGATGTCAGCCTATGTCTGAAGGCCTGAGAACCAGAAGTGGTAAGTGTAGGAGAAGATAGATAGATGTCCCATCTCTACTTGACTAGGCCACAGGATGCCTAGATATTTGGTTCCATATTATTTCTGGGTATGTCTGTGAAGGCGATTCTAGAAGAGGTTAACATTTGAATTGGTGAACTGAGTAAAGCAGATGGCCCTCCCCAATGTGTGTGGTTATCATCCAGTATGTTGAGATCCCGAATAGAACAAAAATATGGAGGAAGGTTGACTTTTATCTCTGCTGACTGTTTGAGATGGGGCATCAATCTTCTCCTACACTTACCACTTCTGGTCCTCAGGCCTTCAGACATAGGCTGACATCGATATCATTGGCTCCTGACTCTCAAGTCTTCAAAACACACCTCTAGCTTTCCTGGGTTTCCAGCTTGTCCATGGCAGATCATAGGACTTCTCAGCCTCCATGGTGCTATTGGCTGATACCTTATAATAAATCTTTCTCTCTATTTCCTATTGGTTCTGTTTCTCTGGAGAAGCCTGACTCATGCAACCTCTGTCCCCAGTCCCTTCTCTCTGAAGCCAGGGGTCTGGCTCTCCGCAGAGGCTAGCTTTCTTCCAGAACTCAGGCCCAGCATTGTTAGGCCATACCTCAGCAGCAGAGGAGAAATGTGGACCTTTCTTCCTCAGCATCACAAAGGGCTCAACAGAGGAAGAAAAGGGCCAGGAAGGCACAGGGGAGCACAGGGCTCTGGGTATAGTGGATCTGGCTCTGGACAGCCTGATCATCCCCCATCTTCAGAGGTAAATGTGCTCTCATGAGCCCAAAGCCATTTGCTGGTCTCCTTCCTCTCCTAGAAACCTGAGCTTTGCACCTTCCTGAGGAAGTTCTGAGAGAATCACATGGCCTTCATCCACAATGCCTCTGACTCTGAGGACCCCAGGACACTCGCATTCTGCGTCATTTTTCTGCTTCTGCTTACCTCCTTCTTCCTGGGATAAGGCAGTAGACAGCTGCGAATTGACATCTTCCTTGAGCTACTTTCTAAAACTTAGGATATTTGCCAGAGATTTTTGGAAGCGCTATAGAAATGTCTTGTCGTAAGCTCTGAGCAGGAGTTACTCATCTGTTCTAGTTTCTGGGGCTCCCGCCCTCCTGGCATGCTCCTCAACATTTTACTGCCCAACTGCCTCTTTTTTCCCATTCCAATTTAATTCCATATGTACAGGACAGTTTCAGGACCAGGCCTAAAGCATCCAGGGGAAACAGACACCTTATCAGACAGATGATCCGATAAATAAAGAATCTTCACTTTAAGTTAACTTTGAGAGTTTACCGTGGGTGTGGTTTCTATTTAGCCTCCCCAAATGTTGAAAATACCTCGTGGCACCTCCCTCACTGCCGCTTGGGAGCTATAAGTATTGGCAACTACTACAGAAAGGGATGAGTCAAGGATGACTCCAAGACCTCCATCTTGCTTCCTAAAACTTTCTTCTTTAGCCCCAGTCTGCTGAGGCAATGTTCCTGATGTTGCTTATGTTCTGGGTGGATCTGTACCACTTAGCCCACTGAAAGCCCCTCTTGATGGAGGAGCGCTGTTGGAGTTGCCAATGGCCAAGCTGAAAGTACTCAATTGTCCACTGTCTGGACCACCATCGTTGCCAACACTGCCAATGCCTTGAACCTTTGTGGTTCTTGACAAAATGGAATAGTCGCTCACCTGGTGTCTACATGCTATGTCCTTGCTTCACATTTGTTCGTGCCTTCTAGACCAGGCTCTGTGTTAGGCACTGGGGATACAGAGGTGTCTTAGATCAGGAAGGAAGTTCTAGGTTTTCCAAGCTGTGTTTTGAACAATTAACATGTGTACTCTAAGGACTCATTTCAAGCTGTGAGATTGGTGTTAATGTCCCCATTTTCCAAACAGAAGAGGTTCAGAAGTGTGGGTGGCTTGCCCAAGGTCATCCAACTGGTGAGCAGCAGAGAAAGTGTATGTGGTCCCAGGGCAGGAAACACCCTGGCAAGGTGAGTCAGGACTCAAGAGTTGATGCCATTTCACACCAACAGAACTCAGCAAGTGAGTTGTGCCCTTGCTTTTTTTTTTTTCCCTTAAAAAGCTTATATTTTGTTGAATAAATAATAATTCATTCTTATTGGTGGTAGAGTTGGCTTGACTGGTTTCTATTTTTCCATTAACTGTCTCCCCTCCCATTACCACCTTAAAATCAAAAGTTTTGCCACCCTTTGTGCCCTCCTGAGCCACTATCACCCCTTTGTCCCTCATCTATCCCTCCAAGTGTGCCCTGGAGAGCAGCAACTGGTACAACCTACCTCTGTCCCACATCCTCCACATGTGGGACCTGCTGTCTCCAGGTGGTCATTTAAACAGAAGAGATGAGACAACACAGACCCAAGCTCTTCCGTGGCTACTTGATGGGGCAGAAAAGCTTTGTCCCTGAACTAGAGAGTCCGAAAAGCAACAATTTCAAGAGAGTAGAATGAACATGAGCAGAAATTGTCTTTCTTGGGGCCATAATCAGGTTTAAAAAAAGATAGAAAAAGGATAAAAGATAGAAAATACATAGTTAGACTTGAAAGGAAGAAAGGAGACTCTTCTTGGTTCAGAGTGTCCAGTACCTCCATAGCAGTAGATGAGAGATCTCCAGGCAACCTGGATAATATGTATAATTTTCTATGCTTTGGGGGTATGTGTGTGAAAAGAGGACACATTCTCCCCAAATGCACATAAACCATTTACTAATATTGACTACCAGGGTCCAAATATCTACTTACTCCCAAACATGTAAACAAACCCAACATGCATCCAAACATGCATCAATGACATACAAACCAAATTTCCTGGCCATATGAAAATTGGAAACTAGAAATTAATAACAAAATTTCTACTACCTCCATACCTCCTTCTACATGTAACAACACACTTCTAATCTTAACTGGAAAAAATATAATTTTAGAGTTAGAGAAGAAAGATATAATTTAGAGTTGAAGGGAAAGAAAAACAGTACATTGCAACACTTGTAAGTTGTACCCAAAAGAGTATTTACAGGCTGAAATGCATTGATTAGAAAACAAGAAAAATTGACCATAGACCTAAACTTTCAAATACAGAATCCAGAATTACACTACCCGACATAATTGGCCATGAGTCATGTGTGGCTATTTAAATTAAAATTAGTTAAAATGAAATAAAATTAAAAAACTCAACTTCTTGGTCACAATTTAAGGGTTCAATGGCCTCATGTTGCTAATGGTAGATAGAGAAAATGTCCATCATGACTGAAAGTTCTATTGAAGTGTTTTCTGGTCAAGAGAAAGAAAAACAGAAAGAAAAATAGAGAAGGAAACAAACAGAGATAAAAGTAGAATTTAACATTTTAAAAAAGTACACTTGACTTATAAACCCAAAGCCTGGATCCTTAAAAGAGATCTAAATAGAAAAACCTTCAGCAAATACTATGAACAAAAAAAGAAAAGGAGCACAATAAATCAAAGGAATGCAAAGGGAGACACAACAACAAATACAGAAGAGATTTATATACTGGAATACTGTGAATAACTTTGTGCCAATAGAATTGGAAACCTAGACAAAATGTTTTCTGGTAAGATAAAAAAATTACCAATACTGTCTCAAAAAGAAAAAAAAAAAAAGAAAACAACAATAACAATGAAAGGAATTGAGATTTGAGATATATCCTGCAAAGACGCTTGATTGATATCATTTGTGAGTAAATTCTATTAAATATTCAAGGAATGAATAATGCTTATCTTACACAAGCAGTTCCTCAGGGTATACAGAATGTGGAAAACTGTTTAACTAATTTTAACCTATTAGTATAACAACTTTGATTAGAGTAGCATAAGAAGAGATAATTATGGATTCAGTTATGATCACTGATGCAGAAATTCTTAACAACAAAAAATATTTCCAAATTGAAATAAACAAGTCATTCAAATATTAATACATCATAATCAAGTAGGGTTTATCCTAGCAATACACAAGTGGCTTAATATTAGAATATCTGTCAGAGTAACCCATTACATTAACAGATTCAAAGTCAGGATAATAATACACTCTATTACTACCACTAATGAATATTGTATTAAATAATGCAATAAGACAAGAAAAGGAAATACAAGAATAAAGAAATGAAAAGAAAAAATATCATAATTTATGGGTGATATGATTGTCTACATGTAAAGATTTAAACAAATTAACTGACAAACTATGAGAACACATGATAAAGTTTAAGATCAAAAGAGTTACCAGCTATAAAGCCAAAACATAAAAACATCATTTCTATATACCAGCAATAATAATTAGTAACTTTTGTAGTAATCAGCAATACAATAAGAAAAAGACAGTTGAAAACTACAATGTATCTTAGAATATGTTTAATAACCCTTTGTGGAAATTATAAAATTGTACTGAAGAAATTGAAAGAAGACTTAAATAAATAAAGTGAGAAACTCAATATTATAAGAATGTAACAGTTTTTTCCAAATTTTAAAAATGATATTAAGTTTAATGTAATGCTAATGAAATTGGCAACAAAAAAATTTTAATGCAACTTGGCAAATTGATTTCAAAATCTTCAAGGCTATGCGTCAAGAACTATTCATATAATTTTGAAAAAGGAAAATAATGAGAAAAACTAACTATATCCGATATGAAAACATAAAGCTATAATAATTCCAATAGTGTAGCATTTAACTGGATTTGGTAAATAAAAAGAACAGAATAAAGAATCTCTCTTTTTTTTTTTGAATCGCGATCTCACTGGCTCCCAGACTGTAGTGCAGTGGCATAGATCACATCTCACTACAACCTTAACCTCTTGGGCTCAGGTGACCCTTCTGCCTCAGCCTTGACCTCGTGGGCTCAGTCTCGACCTCCTGGGCTCAGGAGACCCTTCTGCTTCAGCCTCTTGAGTTGCTGGGTCTCCAGGAATGCACCACAATGCCTGGCTTTTTTGTTGTTGTTGTTTGTTTTTTGTAGAGATGAGGTTTCATTATGTCGCCTAGGCTGGTCTGGAACTCTTTGGTTTAAGCAATCCTCCTGCTTTGGTCTCCCAAAGTCCTGGGATTACAAGCACGACTGACTGCACCTGGCCAACAGCCTCATTATACATGAGAACTTGTTATATATTAGAGCCTGAAATTATAAATCAATGGGATAAAGATATACTATTTAATAAATGATGTTGGGATTATTGGCTAGCCATAGGGAAAATGCCAAATTAGATCTTTACTTCATACTGTAAATAAAAATAAATTCCACATAAAGATCTAGCTGTAAAATAATTACATTAAAAAGTATTAGAAGGTAACATCAGAAAATGTTTTTATAATCTGGGGGTAGGAAAAGGCACACAAAGAAAAAATATACAGGAAAAAGATGGAGAACTTTGACATCAAAATGATTAATTTTGACATGGCAAAAGAAAACATAACGTTAAAAAGTAAGTGATAAAATGAAAAAGCACACTGGCAACATATCTAACATGGGTTGAATATACAGAATATAGGAAGTACTCCCACAAATTAAGAAGACATAGGCACAATTCAACAGAAAAAATGGGCATAGGATATGAATAAATTCATAAAATAGAAAGTTCAAGTAGCTGACAAAAAGATGACCTATCTCACTAACAGAGAGAAATCCATAAAAATAGCGGTGGGAGAGAGATTCTATTTTCAATCATCATACTTGTTAAAATCAAATTTGGACACAATAAAGTGTTGATGAGAGAGGGCATGAAGAAATAGATGCTTCTGAATACTGACACAGGAAACGTCAATTGTACCGGCAAATAAGAGGACAATTCTGCAGCATTTTCATAACGAAAAATTCATATGCTTCGTGACTTTTCATTCAATTTCTAGGAATCTACCATAGAGAAACTCCTGCAACCCATACAAGGAGTAAAACAGAATGTTTACTTCAGGATCCTTTGTAACAGAAGAAAACTGAAGTAGCCTAAGTGTTCATCAGGAAAAGAATGGATAAAATTAACAGGGCTCATCAGCTGATAGAATATATGCATTGGGCTCAGAAGTTAAAGTAATGTACTCAGACAGTAGCTCTCATACTTTTTGGTCTTGGTACCCTTTTCTCTCTTAAAAACTATTGAGGATTCCCAAAATCTTTTGCCTTTGTTGGTTATTTCTTTTTCTTTTTTTTTTTTTTTTTGAGCCAGGGTCTCACTCTTTCACCCTGAAGGGCAGTGGCACGATCATGCCTCATCACAGCCTTGACCTCCTGGGTTCAAGCGATCCTTCTGCCTCAGCCTCCCAAGTAGCTGGGACTACAGGCACATGCCACCATGACTGGCTAGTTTTTTAATTTTTATTTTCATTTTTGTAGAGATGGGGGGGGTCTCTCTATGTTGCCCGGGCTGGATTTGAACTAGGTTCAGGCAATCCTTTTGCCTTGGCTTCCCAAAGTGCTGGGATTACAGGTGTAAGTCACCATGCCCAGCCATGTGGATTATTTCTACTGATATTTACAGTATTAGAAGTTAAAACTGAGAAATGTAGAAAAATATTTGCTTATTGATATACTAAAAATAACAACAATAAGCCCATAATAATATAACATAATATTTATATTAATATAAATAACTTTTTCCCTCCTTGAGTTCACACCTATATATAACATTTTTGTGAAAAATAACTATGTTTTCCAAAACACAAAAATGTATTGAGTAAAGCAATATTGTTTTATAGTTTTTTGCAAATCTCTTTAACTCCTGGCTTACTAGAAGACAGCTGGATTTTCATATGTACTTCTGCATTTAGTCTATTGTACTTTAACATGTAATGTAACCACTTGAAAACTCTACTGTAGATTTATGAGAGAATAAGAGTGAAAATGGCCAGGAACCTCCTAATGTGACTATGGAAGTAGTTTTGACCTTGACCTCCAGAAACAGCCTCAAGGATTGAGTCCCTAGAAAACATTCAGAGGACCACTTAAGTAGTTCGATACTGGCCAACATAAACTTATTATTTACAATATTTTTAACTCTGTGTTTTAGCTTGAATTCCACTCAAACCCCTTGCATGCAGGTCATTTATTTTGGGACATGATTCCAGGGATCGATCAGGAGTTAGACTGGGAAGAATGCGACAGGGAGGTAGGGAAAAACCAATCCTAATGGTGGTGTGTTAAGCTGGTTATTGCTATGGGCAATTGGGACTCAATTTAATTGGGTGCTCCGGAGAAACCATGTAGAATATGACTTAGACGGTAGGCCTGACACCTGGAAGGTGGGATATTTATTCATTGGCTCCCATCTCCTATTGGACATGTTTGCTCCAGGGAGGGTTAAGTCCCTGGCTCTTCCAAGTTTGCCAGTACAACACGTTGCCTGAGGCAGAAAGGGAAACAGAGCTGGTGCAGCTGAGGTGAAGCTGTCAGGCTTCACCTGGGAGCAGTTGGTTGCCACAGCAACTGTTGTGTAAAAGGCGGACCAAGAGAGTATGAAATGGGGCCTAAAAGATGTCCAACACATCACATGGGAAAACCAAGTTGCAGAATAATATATACAGCAAGATATCATATATGCAAGAAAACCACCAAGATATACATATATAATTTACAATTATAATCATTTATTATAGTACTAGTTTATACTGTGCAACAAGTTTAATAATAATTTGAATTCATTAAATTTACACACATACAATTTCAAGGGAAGAGATCTGGATGGAAGTTGTGGGTATTAAGGCTAGCTTTTTCTGTAATTTCCTAATCTCTTTTCTCCTCCAGGCTATAAAAACAGAAGATTAGAAACTAATCTAAGTTCATAGAGTGTGTCTGTTTATCTTCTTGCTTCATGGGGGACACCCTCAGGCCAGGCAAAGGGACTCCAAGAGAATGGCTCATGCATTTGGAATACCTACATGTTTTAGTATGTTTGTGCTGCTATAACAAAATATCTGAGATCAGATGATTGATAAATGATAGAAATTTACTGCTCACAGTTCTGGAGGCTAGAAGTCCAAGATTAAGGTGCTGGCAGGTTCAGTGTATGCTTCCGGGATGGCACCCTTATGCTGTGTTGAAGGCTGCATCCTCACATGTTGGAGGTGACCGAAGAGGGGAACTCACCCTCTCTACCCCTTTTCTAAGTCACTAAGAGGCCTCACAGAATTACCTCCTAGAGGTCCCACTCCTTAATATTGTTGCATTTAAGATTAAATTTCAACATGAATTTTGGAGAGAACCTAGCCAATCAAATCATAGCACTAAGAGTGATACACACACACACACACACACACACACACACACACACACACACACACACAAAACACACACAGACACACGGGCATCTATCCATTAGCTGAATGCTTGCCCCCAGGGAACCAGAGTGATTGGCCAATGAGAAAATTTGGGGGATGGCATGGCAAGGGTCCCTGAGAGTTTGGGATTAATGATGAGTAGAGACAGGCATTTGCATCTTTGTAGAATTCTCAAGATGGGAGACTGACTTGAAGAGGAGTGTGAAATAATAAGACACATACATCTTGGTCTCTAACCCCAGTCCCTGGCATAGAATTCTTAAAATCTCTGTACAGCTGACATTGAACAACGTGGATTTGAACTGCCAGAGTCCACTTGTATACAGATTTTTTTTCAATAAATATATTGAAAATATTCTTGAAGATTTGTAACAAATGGAAAAAACTTGCAGATAAACTATGTAACCTAAAAATATTGACAAAGTTAAGAAAAAGTTAAGTATGTCATGAAGGCACAAAATATACTTAGACATTAGTCTATTGTATCATTTACTACCATAAAATATACACAAATTTATTGTCAAAAGTTAAAATCCATCAAAACTTACAAAAATTTTTATAGGTGATACATAGCACCACTCAAAGTCCAGTGAAATGTAAGCAAATGTAAAGATGCAGTATTAAATCAGAGCTGCCTAAAATTGACTGTATTATATACTGTACTACTGTAATAATTTCGTGGTCACTTCCTGTTGCCATCCAGGTGAGCTCAAGTATCCATTTAAGACACCCTGTGACGCTAATCATTTCTGTGAGCAGTTCCTCTTTCCAGTAAATGGTGTATTGCAGTAAAAAGTGATACTCTCGAGTATTTTTCATTGTGTTTAGTGCAGTACTGTAAACTTCAATCCCAAGGGACCCATACAAAGAGCACTAGTGAGGCTGGAAGTGCTCCCAAAGCAGAAAAAAGTCATGATGTTACAAGCAAAAGTCCAATTGCTTGATATGTACTATAGATTGGGGTTGGCAGCTGCGGTTGCCACCATGTCAGACAAATGATTCATCTTGTAAACTGACAATGTCAATTTACGGTATTGATAAATATAGTACAGTACTGTAAATTAATTTCTCTTCCTTTTGATTTCCTTAATAACACGTTCTTTTCTCTTGCTTACTTTATTGTACAAATATAGTATATAATACAAATAAGAAACAAAATATGTGCTAATTGACTGTTTGTGCTATTGGTAGGGATTCCTGTTAACAATAGGCTATTAGCAGTTAAGTTTTTAGGCAATAAAATATCATCCATGTGCCAGATGTAGTAGCTCATGTCTGTAATCCCAGTACTTTGGGAGGCTGAGGCAGGAGGATCATTTGAGGTCAGGAGTTCGAGATAAGTCTGGACAACATAATGAGACTCTGTCTCTACAAAAAATAAGAAAATTAGCTGGGTATAGTGGCATGCACTTGTAGTCCAGCTACTTTGGAGGCTGAGGAGGCAGGAATGCATGAGTCCAGGAGTTCATGGCTGGGATAAGCCATGATTAAAAAATTATACATGGATTTTCCACATCAATGGGGGGTCAGTGCCCCTAACCCTCACATTGTTCAAGGGTCAACTGTAATTTCTTGAGTGATAGGGGTGCTGGGACAATCTTTTGTTCTTCTGTTTGGTCTCCATTCCTATTCCTGAGACAGAGTGCCTAATATCCCTGTAGATAGGTGTGCGAGGTGCCTCTTTTATTCTAATATTTGGTCTTTGACTCTGGTTCATGACACAGAATACACAAATCCTCTGGAATTTTCTGGGAGATAAGAAGCATCTTTTATTCTAATGAGATGACTCTTGGTTCTTGAAATTTTCATGCCACCCACTAGTCTCTGGAGATGGGAGAGAAGCTAGAAATGGAGTTAATACCCAATCATGCCTATGGAATGAAGCCTCCATGAAAATCCCTGAACTACGACGGGGTCCAGAGAGCTTCTGGGTTGTAGAACACATCCGTTTGCCAGGAGGGTGGAGTAGCCCAACTCCATGGTGGCAAAACTGCTGACCCTTTCAGACTTTCCCTATGTTTCACCTCATCTGGCCGTTCATCTGTATCCTTTATTATATCCTTTATTAATAAATCAGTAAATGTAAGTAAAGCATTTCCCTGAGTTCTGAGCTGCTCTAGCAAGTAAGTCGCCCCCAAGGAAGAGTTTGTAGAATTTCCAATATATGACCTGTGGATTTGAAGCAGAGGTCAAACTTGTGCTTGAGATTGGCATCTGAAGTGGGGGTGGTCTTGTGGGACTGAGCCCTCCACCTGGGGAGTCTGATGCTAGCTTCCCACTGAAAATGTCAACACTGAGTTGAATTAAAGGACATCCAGCTGGTGTCCACAGCAGACTTGCTTGGTGTGTGGGAAACACCTCCACACTTCTGGTGTTGGAGGTTCCACGTTGAGAAGTATGTGAGAGGAGGAGCACCTTGGTTTTTCCTGTCTCTTGGAGTCAGTTGTGGGAAAACTCCTCCTCCACTCTTGAGTGTGGCAAAGATATACAAGATTCCTCAGAGCCAAATGGACCTCCCAGAAGTTGAGGTCAAGCTGTCTTGAAAGATGTCCACTCCATGGTGGTGTGCACCTGTAGTCTCAGCTACTCAGGAGACTGAGGCAGGAGGACCACATGAGCCCAGGAGTTTGAGGCTGTGGGGAGCCATGATCACGCCACTGCATTCCAGCCTGGGTGACAGAGTAAGGCTTCGTCAAAAAACAAAACCAAAAAGCCCACTCAAGAGACTTGCCTGCTGAGAGGAGAGGTCCCCTAGGGAAAGGCTATGAGCGGTGAGCCACTGCGGGCCAGCAAGGGCATTGCTCACATCAAGGAACTCCTTGTGGAGTACAGAGACCCTTGTAAGGTGACTCCTCAAAAACCCATGATGGAGACCAAGACAGATCTGACATCTGTAGCGGATTACCCACGGCCAGTCATTGAAGATTTCGCCCCAATCTCTAGTCTTCTGCTCCTCACTCTGAATTTGGAAGAGCCAGGAGCTTGAAGGAGGGTAGTGGAGAGGGAGTAAAAGAACAGATCCACTTCTCCTGCCCTGGGTAGGTCTGAGCTGGGGAGGGAAGAAACTCACAAAGGGGTAATTGCAGTGCCATCTCCCCTTGAGTTTTGATTTAAACAAGGCTGGGCTTCCCGTGCTTGAAAGCACTACCGTCGTTACTATAGCCTGAAGCAACTGAAAAGCTATGGGATAGCCCCTGCTGTCATCCCGGGCCTGGGAAAGGACTGCTGATAGTGCAAACTCAGAAAACAGTAATAGCAGAATTGAGAAAGCCACTCCTTGTACATGCCCATGGAGTTCTGCTCGTTCAGTCACTCAATTATTCTTATTGTATTTAAAGATATGTATGTATAGGTATAGGAAAAGTTAGAAGCAAATATGTTCGAGTGTTTCCTGTGGCAAACAGATTGTTGATTTCCCATTCAACCTCTAAGCACTTTCCATACTTCTTACAAGAACCCCAATTTGGTTCAGTCGTCCACTCAGCTCTGTGCGATCACATGGGCTGGGAGATGCTGGTTGGTCTAAGCTGGTCTTTCTCAAAGAGGACAGTAGCGTTATCTAAATATATTCTGGAAATTGGTGGAGTTTTGACATTTGGGAGGAAGGGCCCTGCTGTGGACTTTCAATAAATGGGCTCCTGGAAGGTTAAATACCCTACAGTGTGCGGGACAGTCCTTCCTAAGAGAGAAGGGTCACCTATCCCATACGACTTTCTGATGTTCCATGAGACTTTCACGTAGGTGAAAAATCTAAGCCTGAAATTTCATTCCACTTGATGTAAAAAGTCCAAGTGTCTTTTTGCATGTTTTTAATATGCCCTATGACAGTAGTTACATCATCTTAGGAATGTAACTCCTGTATAAATGAAGGGGAGATTGCATTGCAGTTTTTTGAAACTTCATCAAGAGTCGTTCACCATTTCGGAGAACCATGCCATCAATGGCCATGGCCTAGTGCTGGGTGAGACACCTGCATCTTGTCTGTGCTTATGGCTGGTGTAGCCTTGGCAGGCCCGTGTGTGGCCACAAGTGTCTCACTCTTTCATGATGTTCTATAGAGTATACTGCCTGAGCAATTGCTTGATACAAGAAATATATATATTATATATATTTATCATAAATTACTTGGTCATTTCTACTTTATATTACAGGAGAGCATAATTTCCTTTTTTTAAAAATGTGTGTTTGTAGGTAAATTATGTGATCTCTGAATTTTGTTTCTGGGATAAGGGAGGGTGGTTAGAAGAGCACAGTCATTGTTTTCAAGAGGGGTGGTTGGTCTGATAGCCTTGAGGAGTCCTGCTTGCTCTGAGCTGGTCAAGGTGGTCCCTTTTCCTTGCCAGTGACTGGTTTGGGCATGGATACATGATGTCATTCTGGCCAGTGGGATATGTGGGCTAAGTCTGCAGGAGGGCTTTGGAGAAAAGTTTTGTTACTCTTAAAAATAGGAAGGAAGAGATGACCTCCTTCTTACTTCTGGGCATTGCTGTGTTTTGTTCATATGACTAGCTCCCAAAGCTATACGGTTAAGAAGCACAAGGACAAAGTCCACAAGTGGAAGTGGCAGAGCAGAAGAGTTGAAGGTCATTGGTCATATTATTTAGCTTTTTTTTTTTTGACTTGGAGTCTCACTCTGTCGCCCAGACTGGAGTGCAGTGGCCGCTCCCGGCCACCGCAGCCTCGACCTGCTGGGCTCCGGCGATCCTTTCTCCTCAGTTTTCCGAGTAGCCGGAATTACAGGTGCGCGCTAGCTATTTAGCTTTTAAATAACCAGCTCTAGGACCACCCTTCATTTGCTTTTAATCTAAGTGTAAATCAGTAGATCTGAGTAGTTCAGAGAGGCGAGACTGTGGCTGAATGCCATTGCTATTTTATTGATTGATTGAGTCTGGGTCTTACTCTAGCATCCAGGCGAGAGTGCAGTGGCACAATCATGACTATTACAGTTCACCACAACCTCGACCTCCTGGGCTCAGGTGATCCTTCCTCCTCAGCCTCCCAAATAGCTGGGACCACGGGTGTGCTCCATCACACCTGGTTAATTTCTTCATTTTTTGTAGAGACCGCAGTCTCACTATGTTGCCCAGGCTGGTCTTGAATTCCTGGGCTCAAACAATCCTCCTATCTCAGCCTCCCAAATACTGGGATGATAGTCATGAGACACTGTGCCCGGCCCATTTTATTTTGCATTGCAAAAATTTGCCTCATCAGAAAAAAAAAACAAAAACAAAAAAAACGAATAAAAATCTTTCCGAAGGAAGAAAGTAATAATGCACACGATTAAAAGTTAAAACACTACAAAAGTGTTTAATGAAAAGTTAGTCTCCTTCTACCAGTTGCCAATCTGTTTTCCAAAGGCAACAAGTTTCTTGTACATTCTTCATCTGTATATTCTGTGTATATACAAGTACATGTGTATATATCTATGTATACATACATATGTATGTATTTTCATTTTCTTTTTTTTTTTTTTTTTTGAGTTGGAGTCTCACTCTGTCGCCCAGACTGGAGTGCAGTAGCTGCTCCCGGCCACCACAGCCTCGACCCGCTGGGCTCTGGCGATCCTTCCGCCTCAGCCTTCTGAGTAGCCAGAATTACAGGCATGTGCTACCACACCCGGCTGATTTTTTGATTTACTGTAGAGATGAGGTCTCGCTGCCCAGGTGGGTCTCGAACTCGCGACCTCAGGCAATCCACTCACCTCAGCCTCCCAAAGGTGTGGGATTACAGGCTGAGCCACCGAGCCTGGCATATTTTCATTTTCAAATGTGTCATCATATCTCATGGGTTCTGCCTTTTTTTTTTTTTTTCTTAAGTACAGACCTAAGAAGATAAGCATCCTTGTGGAGACTAATCAGAGAAGTCATATTCTTGGTATGGTCAAGTGAAACTCTTTGTGTGAATAATTTTTTTCTATCCATTTTGACCTTTGCTCATTTTCTTTAAAAATGTTTATTTTTATTTTTGTAGAGACAGGTCTCCCTATGTTGCCCAGGCTGATCTCAAGTGATCCTCCTGCTTGTGCCGCCCAAAGTGTTGGGATTATAGACATGAGTCACTGCACCTGGCCTATTTATTTCCTTATTCTGTAATTTTACTTTTAAAATTTAAGTGTGAATGCCTTCTATAGAAATAAAACCCTAGTGGCTCACATCTGTAATCCCAGCAATTTGGGAGGCCGAGGTGGGAGGATCACTCAAGGTCAGCAATTCAAGACCAGCCTGGGCAACATAGTGAGATCTCATCTCTACAAAAAATTACACATTAAAAAGTAAGAAATAAGTAAATAAAATCTGGATTTTTTTTTTACCTCAAAAGCAGATGTAACAAAACCAAAAATATACAAATGGTACTAAATTAAAAACCTTCTGCAGAGCAAGATAAATAATCAACAGAGTAAACAGACAACCTACAGAATGGGAGAAAATATTTGCAAACTGCCTCTGACAAGGATTAATATCCAAAATCTACAAGGAACTCAAACAACTCAACAACAACAACAAACCAAAACAAGTAATCCTATTAAATAGTGGAACATGAGCAGATATGTCTTGAAAGAAGACATACAAGTGGTCAACAAACATTAAAAAATGCTCAACATCACTAATCATCAGAGAAATGCAAATTAAAACCACAATGAGATACCATATTACACCAGTCAGAAAGGCGCCAACTATGAAAAATCAGGTGGGGTGTGATGGCTCACTCATGTAACCTAGCACATTGGAAAGCCAAGGTGGGAAGATTGTTTGAGGCCAGGAGATTGGGACCAGCCTGGGCAATATAGCAGGACCCCGTTCTACAAAAATTAAAAAAAAAAAAAAAAATTAGCCAGGCATGATGGTGTACACCTGTAGTCCCAGCTACTCAGAAGAGGTTAAGGGTGCAGTGAGCTATAATAACACTACTGCACATCAACTTGCGTGACAGAGTGAGACCTTGTCTCAAAACACACACACATACACACACACACACACACACACCAGTCATAAAACAACAGATGCTGGCAAGGATGCAAAGAAAAAGGAATACATACTCTGTTGGTGGGAATGTAAATTAGTACAACCTCTGTGGAAAACAGTTATTGGGATTTCTTAAAGAACTAAAATAGAGCTACCATTGAACACAGCAATCCCACTGCTGGATAGATATCCAAAGGAAAACAAATAAGCCTGTAATCTCAGCACTTTAGGAGGCCAAGGCGAGAGGATTGCCTGAGCCCAGGGGTTCGAGACCAGCCTGGGCAACTTGGTGAGATCTCATCTCTACAACAAATAAAAAATGAGCCAGGCATAGTAGCACCCGCCTGTAGTTCCAGCCACTCTGAAGGCTGAGGCAGAAGGATCGCCTGAGCCCAGCAAGTCAAGGTTGCAGTGGCCGCGAGTGTGCCACTGCACTCCAGCCTAGACCACAGAGTGAGATTCCAATGCGAAAAACAAAAGCCAAAAAACAAACAAAAAACACTTGCACTTGTATGCTTATCATAGTACTATTTCCAGCAGCAAAGTAAAATCACAGCATCGGCCTAAGCGTCCATCAAAGCCACTGTGCCTGGCCTATTTATAAAGAAAATGTGGTATGCTTACACTATGTAATTCTATACAACCATAAGAAAGAATGAAACCATGTCTTTTGCAGCAACATGGCTGGAGCTGGAGCTGGATGCTATTATCCTTAAGTGAAATCACTCAGAAACAGAAAGTCAAACACTGTATGTTCTCACTTATATGTGGGAGCTAAACAATGGGTGCACGTGGAGATGCAGAGGGAAAAAGCAGACTCTTGAGAGGAATGAGCATTGAAAAATTATCTGTTGGATACAGTGTTCATCAGAAGCCTACATCTCACCGTTCCACAACATATCTATGCAACGAACCTGCACGTATACCCTGAACTTATATAAATAAAAAAAGAAAAAGAAAATAAAGAGGACCAGGTGTGGTGGTCCCAGCGCTTTGAGAGACCAAGGCAGGAGGATGGCTTGAACCTAGAAGTTCATGATTGAGAGCCACTGCACTCCAGCCTGGATGACAGAGAGTGATCCTGTCTCTCTCTCTCACAGGTTTTTGTTTTGCTTTTTAGGAATACAGTCCAGGCGTGGTGGCTCATGCCTGTAATCTCAGCACTATGCGAGGCTGAGATAGGAGGGTTTGAGGCCAGAAGTTAGAGATCAGCTTGGACAACATAGAAAGACCTTGTCTCCACACACACACACAAAATAATAAAAAAAATTAGCCTGTCATGGTGGTGCATGTTTGTAGTTCCAGGTACTTGGAAGGTTGAGGCAGAAGGTTTGTCTGACCCCAGGAGGTCAAGGCTGTGGTGAGTTGTGATCATACCATTGTAGGCAACAGAGTGAGACTCTGACTCAAAAAAACTCCAAAAAACAAAAGAGAGTCTTGGCAGAGATAGATGTGGGTAACATGGATGGCTGGGTGGGAGCATGGATGCCTGGGACCAGTGTTCTGCAATGTGTGCCTGCACCCATATCTGAGGCACCCAGAGGGTCTACAGGGCCCGGGGTGATAGGGGGAGCCCTGGGCCTGGAGCTGCTTCAGCCCTCAGTTTCCCCTCTCTCTGTCTCCTCTCTCTGTAGAGGATCTCTATAGACTCCTCACTCCCTCACTACTCTCGTTTATAAATAAAATCAAAACAACCCATTTGGCTTTGGTTACTGAACTTGCTCTCTCTCCTCCCTTGCCCAGACATATTCCTTTAAAAATTCCCTGGGTCCACTTTCTCTCTTCCCATTCATGTTCAGCCCTTTTGTAGGAGAATGTCCTTGTCTGCTCCTACTGGGAGGCTCCTGACAGACGGGCCTGGCCATGTGGGGCCGTGGCTCAGCTGCAGTGGTTGAGGTGAGAGAATCTAAATCTCCGCTTAGAACTGTGGGTGCATCAAGTCAGGGAAGATCCTGGGACCCCCCGCTGGCAATGTGGCAGCAGCCCTGGTGTGAATGCCACTCCTGCAGACCCATGGGCTACACATGCTGGGGGGGTGATTCTAGGGCCCAGAAGCCATGCAGGGCACCGGTACCACTGAGGACAGAATCCCAGGGAAAGGATGGGGCCACAGAGAATACAGAGGGAGTCATGGTGATGGGGAGTGTGGGATTAAAAAAAAATTGTGGTAAAAAAATGCTTAACAGTAAATGTACTATCTTTATCTATAAGTACACAGTTTGGTGGTGTTAGGTATTTTTATATTGTTGAGCAATAGACCTCTAGAACTTTTTCATCTTCTAAAACTGAAACTATACAAACTACCAAGAAACCCACACCTAACTGATCACTTTGGAAGATGCTAGTAAGGAAATGTGTTATTTTTGTCAACCGTATATAGAGGAAAAGAAGGAAGCATCCTTTCTTTCCTATATAAATTATCCCACTGGATACTCCAATGGTAGATGAGAGGGAGAGCCTATATAGATGAAGACAAAGAAGCAGTGATAGAATTGGCATGTCACTGCTTTGCAACTTTCAGCAAATGAAAGATCTAAGCATGGGGCCCCAGCCACCATTGCCACCAAAAGAGAAACAGTGAGATCGAACGCACCTTTCCATGGAAGAATACCACACCACCTTTCACACAGAGTCTTGCCAAAAATTCTAACTAGAATCTGATTAAAATCCAACGACTAATTTATAGAAATACAGAGAACAGAAGAACAAGTAATCTACACCATGGGATGGCAGTCATCAAAATCTAGACTGTGGGGAATTTAGAAAGAAAATCCAGTTTCTTCAACAACTAAATTGCAGGCGGAAACAAAGAGAAGTGGGGGGGGGGGCAGGGAGGGGATGTGGAGACAGAGTGGGGGAGAGGAAGAGGCAGAGAGAGAGAGAGAGAGAGAGAGACAGGGGGAGGGAAAGAGAGGGAGAGATGGAGGGAGGGAGGGAGAGAAAGAGTTAATTGAGGGAACCCACAGACTAAAAGAAACTTAAATAAGTGTAGATCAGCAGCAGCGCATGGACCTTAGTTCCGAATCAAACTGTGATAACAACATGACATTTGTGAGACACCTGGAAATTTGAACAGTGATTCGATGGTATTAAGCAAGTATTGCCAACTTTGGAAGGCAAGATAATAGTATTGTGGCTATATTCTTTTTTTAAAAAAAGTTCTTATCTTTCAGGAAATTCTTCTGAAATATTCATGAATGGAATAATATATCCGGGACTTACTTAAAAGCACTAGAGGAGGAGTTAAGTGGGTGGCAGTATATATGACACAAGATCGGCCATGTGTTGATAATTGTTGAAGCTGGGTGAAGGGCAGAGGAGGCTTTATCACCTCCTATTTTTGTATATGTTTAAATTTTTCAAGAAAAAGATTTTAAAAAGTAAAAAGCAGAGCAGTGGAACCCAAACTGCCTGGGTTTATATTCTGGTTTTGCCATACTAGTCATCTGACTACAGGCAAGTTCTTTAGCCTTCCAGAATGTCAGCTTCCTTATCTGTAAAATGGGTGTAACACAGTGCCCACCTCATAGTCTTATTCATGAAAACAATATAAATTAATACTTATAAAACATGTAGACGTGCCCAGACCACAATAAGCATTTTATAATTGTTAGTTATATTGCATACTCTTTTGCTACTCTCTTTCTCTGGCAGCCTCTGCAGAGACTTACCTGAAAGTTCCATCTTCACCTGTGCTGTGGGTATGATGGGGAAAGTGGCAGCATCCCTCCTGTGGCCTCCATTAAGAGGAGGGCAGAGACAAACCTCCTCTCCCCACCAAGCTGGTGTGGTCATATCAGTAGGAATCACCTGGGGTTGATCACCCAGTTGAAAGTGCAACTCCCCCTTCCAGGCACCAGATCCAGGCCGCCACCCTCTCCCCTGGCAGGAGCCTTCCCTCTACCCCTTAGCAGGGCCGGTTCCTCCTGTTTGCTGCCAGGGGACCAGGTGCACACTTCTGTATTTGCAGCATCCCACTACCTTCTTTACCTATTAGCGTGTTCAACTCACCTGGGGCTCCTGGAGGGCTATGGGGGGCAGATGTTCTCTGGTCCATGCCCACCTCCCTGTGAAAAGTGCATCGCTACAGTTATACTTAAATACACCCCCACTTCCCTCTCCCCTATGAAGAAGGTATTTAAGCTCCAACCATCTGGCCCTTCTCTGAGTTTTATAATTTGTGTGACTCCTGCTTTTGCATGTTAATAAATTTGTATGCTTTTTCTCCTGCGAATCTGTCTGTTGTCAAGTTTGTGATTTATAGACTCATGTTCTCCAAACTTCATGAGGTGGAAGGAAAGTTCCTTTTGTCCGGACACCCGCACTCTGGCTGAAGCAGCTGTGCATGGTCTCAACCCACCTCCTGGGCGTCCGATGCTGCGTTGTTGGTGGGTCACCCTCCACAGGGGCAGCAGAAGGGGTCAGGGCTCCTTTCCCAGAGCAGGACCCTGCTGTGTGGATGGCTGCACCCGGTTCAAGCATGCCTCTCCCCAGCACACTAAAGACAGCAACCTGTGTCCTGGTCTGTGAGTCTAAGCCTGCCAACACTCTCTCTGCTCCTCCCCAAGTTACCTCCCAGGGCCAGCCCTAGCTATCCCCTCCTCTGCACATCCACACTGTCACATAGGCTGCCCCCTCTGGCGATGCCAACTGCTTCCAGTGGAAAGCTCTCCATTTCGCCCCACACTGCTCCTAAAACCTTCAGTCCATGGGTTCACCTCCTCTGCTCCACTGAGAGGGAGAAGGGATGGGTGGGAAGAAGTGAGCGAGAGGGGACAGGTGGGGAGAAGAGAGAGGAGGGAGCAGGTGGGGAGAAGACAGAAGGAGAGAGGACAGATGGGGAGAAGAGAGAGGAAGGGATGAGTAAAGGTGGGAGGAGAGAAGGGGCTGGAAAATCAAGGGTGCTGGGGATGGGGTAGTAAGACAGGGCAGTGACCCATGATCTAAACCGAGGTTAAAAAATTTGTACAAGGTACTCAGTATGTTGCCCAAACTTCACCCGCATGCAACATACTTATGTAGCAAATCCCCACCTGTGCCCGACAACTCAAAAAAAAATAATCATATAAGCCACATTGTTAGAGAGTTTCTTCTTTTCCTTTTTTTTCTTTTGGATTAGAAATATAGTTTATTTAAAAGTAAATTAGAGAGAGAAAGAAAAAAGAGAAGATTCACCCCCCCTCAAGAGAGAGGGGGCCAAACGCCAGGAAGCATGGTGACAGTCACAGCTCAAAGAGCACATGGCCACACCGCAGTCTAGCGAGGCAATGACTGAGGGTTTCTTTCAACTATTGCAGAATCATGAAGCCCATGCCTGACCCAGTCCAGCCCTGCTCCGCCCTGGCCTACGGTTCCTCTGAGAGTCCCAAGGCTCAGACTCATCAAGCATTCATTGTGGAGGGTCCCCAGCCTTCACCTCCTCCTCTCTTCTTGGCCCACCCTGCGACCCCTGCCTCTTGACATCAGGAAACGGCTCCATGAACAGAGCACTGGAGGTGGAGTCAGAAGACTTGAATCCAAGGTAGGTTTTGACACTTTCTAGTTGTGTAATTCCCCAGCAGGTCACTTGATCTGCCTAGATCTTGGTTTATTTTCATCTTTAAAAATAAGCAAAACAAGCCGGGCTTGGTGGCTCAGCCTGTAATCCCGCGCCTTTGGGAGGCTGAGGTGAGTGAATTGCCTGAGCCCGCGGGTTCGAGACCCGCCTGGGCAGCGAGACCTCATCTCTACAATAAATCAAAAAATCAGCCGGGCGTGGTAGCGCATGCCTGTAATTCAGGCTACTCGGAAGGCGGAGGCGGAAGGATCGCCAGAGCCCAGCAGGTCGAGGCTGCGGTGGCCGGAAGCGGCCACTGCACTCCAGTCTGGGCGACAGAGTGAGACTCCAACTCAAAAAAAAAATAAAAAATAAAAAATAAGCAAAACAATACCAGCCCTAAATATCTTCCCAGCATTACTTATGTGTAAACTTTTAGAAGTATGCCAAATATCCATCAGTAGGAAACAACATGAATTAAGCAGAAAGCACAAATGAGACATTCATCAGTCATCTCCTATGCTGGAGCAGTGTGTGTTCCCCACAAAGAGCAGGACTGAGCCGCATGCACACGTAGGAAGATACACACCTGGTGCCTGGTAACCAGAAGTGAGCGTGTAAGTTGCCAAACAGCACACACAGTAAAACCCTCCTTTTGAGAATTGCTGCACCGAGTATCAACGCACCTTAGAGGATACACGTGAAATTATGAATGATGGTCCCCTTGAGGATGGTGGGTAAGGGTGAGGAGTAATTTGGATACTTTGTTGCTTCATAGTCGTATGTTTCATTTAAATGTTTCTGAAACATGTATTAATTTTATGCAATACGTAATATTTTGGAGTGTAAGCCATTTGTGCTTTTCCCAGAGTGCTGGATATCAAATGACCTATGATACGAGACAGCTCTGGGCATTGCGTGTGTGTGTGTGTGTGTGTGTGTGTGTGTGTGTGTGTGTGTGTGTGTGTATGGTTATTAATTCTACTCCTCCCATATCATTGACCCCCCCGGTCTCCCCTATGCCTCCTTGTCTCTTTCCTTCTCCTGGCCTTTCTCCTCCAGTTCCCTTTCCCCTTGCCAGCATTTCTCCTCATATAGATAATAAGTGACAAAGATGACAGTTTGGGGGAGGAGGGCAAGTCTGAAGCCCATTCCCATGCCCTGTTGCCCACTGTCCCCACTTCAGGGTCTGCCCAGATAAGAACATGGCTGGAAGAAGCACATGCAAATTCCCTGTGGCTGCCCTCTCCGCCCCATCCATCTCCCAGGGCTGCAGAGGAGGTCCCTGGCGGCTCTGCCATTCGCCTGCTCGCCCTGGCTCCCAGCCTGCAGTGCGTGTACTCCAGAGCCCCCGCTCCCCGGGAGGCCATGTCCAGAGCCCAGGGCTCCCAGCAGCTGATGCAGAAGTCCCACTTCCCCCGAGCAGGACAGGCGCAGGGCAAGAGCAGCGCTGGCCATGGCCAGTGTGGCCTCCGAAGCCCTCAGGATCTGCTACGTGGCGTGGAGCTCAGAGCTGACAGATGGAGTCAGATGGGTAAACTAATTATAATTTTTTTTTCTGGACATTTGTGAGTCTGCAGGAGCTTAATTTATGTATTAATTACACCTCAGAGCTAAATGAGGGGGCTGGAGTGCCTTCGACAGTCTTCGCATTTTATTAGGAAACATTGCACACACATTTGGCTTCTTGAGGAAATAGCCGCTAAAGCTTCCTTCTGAGGAACTCGGTGGGTCTTGAGGAAACAGAACACTTCAGACATGCAGGTAGGGGCCCATGTAGGCTTTAATTCAGCCCGTGGGCAGACTTCAGAAGCGTTCCATTCATCTTGCTTCCCTCCCCTGCTGCACCATCTCCACTGAAGGGAAACGGTCCTGTCACTGCACCCCCAAAGTCCCCGCCCCCTCAGCTGCTGTGCAAGGGTTTCCCCTGATTAGCTGGGGGTGCCTGTGTGACACTGAGTGGCTCTCTCCCTGTTGAGGCCCAACAGTGAGGCTGGCAACCTGTGTGTAGGGCCTGGGGTTTCCGGAAGGGAGTCGCTCCAGGCTGGGTCCCCCTTCCGTGAGCCAGACATGCGAAGACAGGCCTCACTCAGGGTGGCGGAAGGAGAGAAGTTCTGGCTTTCTCTCCTAGTCTGGACTTGGAGGGGTCTGGTAGTCTTGTGGGACTCAGCAGGGTCAGGAGGCTGGGCTGGGCCAGGCAGGGTCCTTGCGAAGGCCAAGAAGTTGGCGGGAAGAAAGCTACCCTTTTTGTAAGCCAGGCCCTAGAGCCTAGGGTGCCTCAAGTCCCCATTTCTTGTCCCCTAGTGGGGACTTGGAGGAAGTAACCCAAACCTACTCTTTGGCCAGTTTTCCTAAGGGAAGCAGCAGCACTTAAGACCTCAGGATGGGGGTGTTGATGTCACAGTGATCTCCAGAAGCAAGGAGGAAAGCAAAGCCTTAGGGTGGGCGGCTCCCTCCTACCTCTGAGTCAACCTCGCAGGGCCTCAGTTTGAAGGAAGCAGTTCCTTAAAAGGGTTCAAGAAAGGGCCCAGTGTCTACTGGCTGGCAGATAGCTGCCCTGGCAATGGCAGGCCCTGAGTGCTGCGCCAAGGGGTCTAATGGGCATGCCTGCACTGGGGTGATGTTGGGTCTGCCTTCTGTACCCACCTCCTGTCCCTTCCTATTGCTCTGGTTCTTTCAAAGTTGAGAGAATCACTACAGGGCAGATCCGCTTTACAGCGCGGGTGCAGGCTTGTGGCTGTGGCACACGGCGCTGTGACTCTGGGACTCTTGAAAGGGGAGTTCAGAGAGCGTTTCTGCATGTGTGAGGGCCTGATGAAGCTGAAGGAACAGAATGTGTTCAGGGGCACAGCCACTTGAGTGGGATCTTTCCGGGGGCAGGCGTTTTTTGTCTGCTTTGTTCACTTTATTTCGAGAACCTAGAAAAACACCAGGCATGGAGCAGGTGGTCACAATGCGTGCGTAGGAGGTGGTGTTAGGGAAGTTGGCTAGAACGGCTCCCAAATCATCTTTTGGGCAAAGCTCGTCAGGCGGCCGAGGAGTCTCAGAGTGTCTCAGTCCGTCTTGTGCTGCTATAACAGAACACCACAGGCTGGGTCACTTATAAGTGATGGACGTTTATTTGGCTCATGGATGAGAAGTCCAAGATTGCAGGGCCACACATGCCGAGGCATCATATGGGGGAGAGATAGAGGGAAGGGGGACTGAACTCGATTTTATGACAAGGCCACTCTCACGATAATGAGCCCCCTCCTGGGATAATGACATTCATCCATCCATGAGGGCAGAATCCTAATGACCTCATCACCTCTTAAAGGTCCCACCTCTCAACACTGTTGCATTGGGGATTAAGTTGGCAACACTTGAACTTCAGGGGACATATTCAGACCCCAGCAGAGAGACTCTAGTGCCTGCTCAAAGTCACACAGCTAATCTGAGGCTGGGTTGGACAGGCGTACCGGCCAGGAATAACAGTCTGATTTTCGTTCTCTCACCCGCCTGTGTCATGCAGACCTTGAGGCGAGCACATTCACGGCTGCGGCCTCCAACCAGCTGAGCTACTTGACAACAAATCTGCTCTGTCCGATGCCGTGGGAGATGCTCAAGTTTTCTGGGCCCCCGAGATGACCCCATGCATGGAAATCCTTATTAGTGGGATTCCATCACCTCGGTGAAGGTTTTGGACTTGCACTTAACAGCAGAGCAGGAGAAGCCATTGGGAAGTCTTATGAGGAGGGAATGACTGCCCATGTGGCTGCTGGCAGGCTCAGCCTGAGGGGCTCGGCTTCCTGGAATTGCCCATGGCAAGCTCATCCCAGGCAGGCTGGGAGGCTTGTGGATTTCATTCCTGCAGCTCCATCCGCTGTGCCTGCTACTGGGTGCACCGCCAGCCTGTCCAGGCAAGGAGTGTGGGGAAACGAGCTGGAGCTGTCATGCAGAGAGGCCCTGCTGTGTCCACTCAGTTGTCAGCCCTCCCTTCATCCTCCCAACTGTAGGCTGACAGCCTGGCTAGCTGCTATTGGGGTCGGGTGGAGTCTCGTACTGCTGGTATCATCCTGAAAGCAGGTGTCTGGTCAGTGTCCACCTGGGGCAGGAGAAAGTGCCAGCTATTGGCATCTCTGCAAGAGCCTGGATGTACTGGGTCCTAACATCCTCCCCTGGGGGCCCTGGACCTGCAGGCACATGGCTTCTCCTGTCTCCTCCCCAGAGCTTCTGGCCAGCCTTCTCAAGATGGGCTGCTGGGAGCCTGCGTGCTCCTCCCAGAGAGGTGGCCAGCATGTTTGACAGATAGCGCTCTGGATCGAGGCTGTCCTCATGCATTTGTCTCGTCCTCTCGCATCTGGCCAGTCCTGAGACAAGACTAACCCTTCCTGACAGAATCAGTTCAGTCCTGTCCTCTGAGCAGGGCCCAGGGTGGGCAGGGGACTCTCTGGGGCCGGCTGGGCTCTCTGGCCATTGCAGCTGGGGGCCTGCTGGCTGGCAGAGGGCACACGGGAGCCCTGCTGGACCCAGCAGACAGGGTTCAGCTGAGTGGACAGAGCAGGAGTGGAAGCTGGGGGAGGCAGAGAGGGGGTTCCAGCCTCTGTGGCTTCTCCAACCTGACGGCCAAAGCAGGGAGGGGATCAGGTGGAAGGACCTGGTTTATTTTCTTCTGTTCCCACCCCTATCTCTATTCTCAGGTCCAACTTTCATGAAAAGTCCACATTTTTTGGAATCAGACTTGCCTGGGTTTGAATCCTGGTAGCACAGGGCAGAGGAGAGGGGCCGTCTGGGCCCTTTGAGAGTGCATGTTTGGAGTCCTGTTCACTCCAGAAAGCCCTGTCCTTGGGCAGAATGCTGTCCCCTCTGCATTTGAATAATGCCCTCTAGTGTCCTGCTGCCAGAGTCTGAAAGGTGACCAAGTGTGGCCCACCCCCGTTTAATCTGCGCCCTCTCCAGCAATTAAGAAATTGAGAATTTGCAATGCTTGTGAAAACTCAAGGAGGGACCCCAGACTGTGGATGAAATTTGGGGGTGACGGGGTGTAAGTGGGAGTCTGGTGTGTGAGCAGAGAGTGGGTTTGTGCTGCTAAAGAGAAAAAGGCTGTTCAAGAAAGGAAGCCAGGCTGCCTCTGCTGGCCCATCTCCGAGTCTCATTCCTGGATTGTGGAGAGGGAGACGAAGGGTGTGGAAGGACTCCCCAGTGGCTCTTCTGGGATATTGGATGGTGGGGTGGGGGCAGCGCCAGGCAGCTTCAATGGGGCAGAATGCCTGCGGGGGGGCAGGGCCAACTGTTTCCCCTGCCTCACTTTTGCACAGGGGTCAGGTCCACCAGGCAGCTGGTTTGGACCTGGAATTCTGCTTCAGGCCATTGGAAGCAGGGGAGCCCTCTGGGGGCCCCGGAGAGCTGGGGGTACTTCTGTGGGCTTACAGAGAGGAAAGTGGAAGCCAAGGAGAGACGTACCTACTCTCGGGAGGATCAGAAAACAGAGGAGATGCAAATTCCTGGCCTCAAGTATTATAAATACACTATTCCCTTCACCACCACCCACAAAATAGCAAGCAGCTTCTGAGAGCTAGCCATGGGCGGGCACGAGCGTACGAGCATGTGTGATCTGGTGCGGTCCTTCCAGACCGTGAACAAGCAGAGCGGGGATAAGCGCCCAAGTGCATTTGGGAAGGGAAGCTGGGAGACCCGGGAGGCCATGGCACAGGTGTGCAACGAACATCGTGGAGGCCCTTCTCCAAGGAACCGGGGCTGGAGTACTTACGCGCCAACTCCCATGGCCACTGGTGACCGGCTGCCCCAGCGAGACAGCGACTCCAGGGCTCTCCCAGCCTCCTGTGCAAAGGTGCGGAGTAAGAGCGAGTCCTGGCAGACAGCCCTTTTCTGCACCATGGGGACAGAGGTGCCGGAGCTGGCAGTTGTAAGGTTGCCCGCATGCACTGAGCAGTGTGGGTGCATTGTGTCTGCTGCAGGACTGTGAGTCCTTTGTCCAGATGAGAAGACAGAGGCTCACAGAGGTCTCTTGCCCAAGGTCCCTGCTGGTGGCAGTTGTGCTGGAATCTAGTGCTGAGGCCTATGCACTTTCTGCTCTGACCCTAGTCCATTTTCTTCTTCTAAGATGGTGCTCTCCCGGGGGAAGGGACTCTACCCGCCCCCGCCCTCCAGCCATTACTAGCATGTGCCAGACACAAAGATGGTGCCCAGTGAGTGGCGAGTGGAAAGATTATTTCTGGTCCCTAATATCAGATTGCAGACAGATAGGCCTCATTAGTCCATTGAAGTGGACGTGGAAAAAAAAGTGAGAACCAAATCCTCTTTCAAGTGCACCGGGAAGCTCACTGCTTAGGAGCTGGTACTGCCACCTCGTTTTTAAAAGGAGCTATGTCTGTGTTATGGGCTTAACTGTGTTCTAACCCCCAGTACCTCAGAACATGACTCATTTATAGACAGAGACTCTGAAGAGGCAATTAAGGTAAAATGAAGTCACATGGGTGGCCCGTAATCTGCTATGACTGGAGTCCTTATAAAAAGAGGAGTTTAGAACATGGGCAACATGTGAGGACACAGGGAGAAGATGGCTGACTGCAAGCTGAGGAGAGAAGTCTTGGGAGACCTTGATCTCAGACTGCTCGCTTCCAGAACTGTGAAAAAATAAATGTCTGTTGTTTAAGCCACCCAAGTCTGTGGCGTTTGTCACAGCAGCTCTAGAAGACCAATACAATCTGTCGTACCAATTCAGCACTCACGTAGACTGTGTGAGCTTGAAGATCATCACTCCCCTGCTCTTATTTTACAGAGGAGTGGCAGATCCAGGGAGACCTAATGCACCCAGTGCGTGGAGAGCTAGGGCCAGAGTGGGAGCTGAGTTTTTCATAACCTGGGTGTGCTCGAAGCAAGGGAAGCCTGCCCGCCACCTTTTGGCAGACACCTCCTGACCCCATCGGTGCCCTTGGTTCTTATCCTGGGGAGGAGGCCCTCGGCCAGTCTCACTTTTCTGGACTGTGAGCTGGGGAGGCACAGTTGCAAGACTTTGCTCAAGGCACTGCCTGTCCGGACCTGGAAGATCTTGGGTGGGGGAAGAAGCTGAAGGAGAAGGTGGTCCACCCTTTTCACAGTGATTTTCTTCCAGGTCTCAGTCTTACCACCTGTTAAATGGAGATGATGGTCTCTACAGTCATAGCCATGGGATGATATTCCCCACCTGCCAGCAGGCTGTGAGGATGACAATGATGGCTGCGACAAACTTGCTTCTGAATGTCCAGAATCACGTAGAATGCAGCAAAAATCCTGTGAAGGCTCTACAGTAGAACTGGGTTCAAATGTCACTTGTGCTATTTCACTGCTGTGAGACTTTGCCGAAGTTGCTTAACTTCTCTGAGCTTCAGTTTCCTCATCTGTAAAATGGGACTAATCACATATATTTGGAGTGGTTATGAGGATTATATAACAGGACTCAGGCGAGATGGCTGGTGTCACCAAAAGGCTACATGTATACATGCCTCGTACCTGTCTTACCTGCTCCCCTTTGCACCTTTCAACTTATTTTGTAGAAAGGTGTGGAATTTAAACTCTCAGATAGATACCCCTCTGGGGGTGATATTGTTGGAGCAGAGGCCTCCCTCATGCCAGCAATGGGCCTGTGCTTGGTGTGGGTGGTGGAACCTGCCCAGTTCCCTTCTGCTCCTAAGAGCCCTGTTACTGGAGAGCTGGGTTTCTTTCTTCCCGAAGGCCTCTTTATGAGTCATATAAACGGGGACCTGGCAGGGGTTCTTGAGAACGAAAATTTCCACTGCTTTAGAGAATCTGACCCTCCAGTTTCCCAATTAATGAGGGCCCAGATTGACCCAGGATTTCTCTCACACTCTCCCTCATTCCTGCAGCCTGTGGGGCTCAAGAGACCCTATCCTTAATCCCCATGTCTTTGCATGTGGTTTTCGGAGGCCTGGAAATCTCCTCCTTTCTTTACCGTCTGGTTCATAAAACCCAGATCAGATGATCTCTTTTCTCCCAGAATTCCCTGGCCGGTCGAGACAGGGCCAACCCCTCCTGCTGCCATTGGCCTAACCTAGACGCCTCTGGGCAAGATGATTCGACGGTCATAATCACCCGCGGCCACCGGGGGGGCACCCTGCAAGGAAGTGTCAAGGGCTGCCCAACATGGAGCGTTTCTGGTTTGAACCCCAAGCAGGGAGTGCCGCTTGTGCATAGAATACTGGTCTACGGGGCGGCAGTCGAAGTCAGTAGGCACTGTCCCAGGCAGAGAGACAGGGTCTGCGGTGCCCCCAGGTCTGCAGTTCACAGAGCACCGCAGACCCTAACAGCCTCCTACTTCTCTTCCATGAGGGCGGCTGAGGCAGAAATGCAGCCTGTCTGGAGCTCGTCCAGGTTTTTCAGCAGAGGAGTAAGGTCAGCGATGCTTAAAACACACATTGTTTCTTCATAAAGTGCCCAGACAAGGGAAGTCTGATAGGGCAAAGCCTACCTTGCAATTCAGATCAAGATTCTGGACCCAAGTGGGCCAAACCAGCCCAGCAGAGCTCTCTCCACGTTCCCTCTGAAAGAGGCTCTTGGCTCTCCGGGTGATCACTGCACCTGATGTGTATTTCTGAGGGGCTTTTGTCCTCCTACCTGCCTGCCACCCCACCAGGTAAGCCCCTCAAAGGCACTGGCCATCCTTTGTTTTCCCTGACATCCCTGGTGAGGCCTGGCCCAAGTGAATGTTCTTTTATTCCCCTCTAAGAATATATTTTTTAATCAGGAAACACTTCATTCTATAAAACAGAAGAAGTGTTTCCTCCAAATGAGTGCTCTATAAATGCCACCCTGAGGTCCTCAGAGCTCACCACATTTTTTTGTGGACACGGTGTTCTCTGTATCCATGTGCTTTTGGGTACACTGCAAGGGGCTCAGTCGTCTCAAACAAGAGAGGTGAGGGGGGCAGGGCCCTGCAAGCCTCCAAATGAGAGTTGGGTAGACCTCATTGAACAATGGGGAATTAATTGAGGGCTCCACATTTACCCCTCTATTCCCTCTCTCCCCTCTCCTCACATTAAACTCTCTAGGACCTCACTGTCTTGTCTTTGGGAGGTGTGATGTCCGGTCTGAGGCGTCAACGTGGCTAGACTTTAATCCCCAGTTACTCAAACAGTAATCTAAGAGTTGCTGTGAAGCTGTCTTATACACGTGTGCCTTAGTTCATTTTCTGTTGCTACCTCTGAATGCCTGAGACTGGGTCATTTATAAAGAAAACAAATTTATTTCTTACAGTTCTGGAGGCTGGGAAGTCCAAGGTCAAGGGGCTGCGTCTGGTGAGGGCCTTCTTGCTGGTGGGGAATGGAGTCCTGAGGCTGCAAGGGCATCCCATGGGGAAGAGGCTCACTAGAGAAAGCCAAACTGGGTTTTTGTAACAGATCAACTCTTGGGATAACTAAACCACTTCCTTGATATCCCATTATGCCATTACTCCATTAATTTTATGAACGGAGTAATCTATTCATGAGGAAGCTGCCCTCATAACCTGATCACTTTTTTAAAGGCCTCATCTCTTAATACTGTTCCATTGAGGGTAAGTTTCAGTGTGAGTTCTGAAGGGAACTTTCAAACCCTAGCAATGCAGTTAATATCTATAATCAGTCCCTCTTAAATAAAGGGAATTACCTTCAATAATCTGGGTGACATAAATTAAGCAGTTGAAAGGCCTTAAGAGCAGAGCTGAGAACTAACTTCCTTCCTTCCTTTTTTTCTTCCTTCCTTCCATTAGGATCTCACTCTGTCAGCCATGTTGGAGTGCAGTGGCACAACCACGGCTCACCATGGCCTCAACCTCCCAGGCTCAGTGATCTTTCCATCTCAGCCTCCCGAGTAGCTGGGTCTACAGGCATGTGCCGCAGAGCCCAGCTAATATTTTTTAGAGAGATGAGTTTTCAGCCTAAGCTGGAAGAGACTTTCTTGAGAGGAAGAAATTCCACCTGTGGACTGAAGTTTCAGCCAGAGAATTCCAGCCTGCCCTCCTGAGAGTCTGCACTATGAATCTCAGACTTGCCTAGGTAGCCCCCACCATTGTGCAAACGAACCTCTTGCAGTACATCTCTTTTTTTTTTTTTGAGTTGGAGTCTCACTCTGTCGCCCAGACTGGAGTGCAGTGACCGCTCCCGTCCACTGCAGCCTCGCCTGCTGGGCTCCGGCGATCCTTCCTCCTCAGCCTCCCGAGTAGCCAGAATTACAGGCACGTGCTACCACGCCCGGCTGATTTTTTGATTTATTGTAGAGATGAGGTCTCGCCGCCCAGGCGGGTCTCGAACCGCGGGCTCAGGCAATCCACTCACCTCAGCCTCCCAAAGGCGCAGGATTACAGACTGAGCCACCGAGCCCGGCTAGTACATCTCTTAATATGTATCTCCCACTGACTCTGTTTCTCTGGTGGAATTCCATCTGATGCAGGTGGGCCGAGGAAGCTCCCTGTGCCTGGGAAGGGGAGGAGGGACCAGGATGTTGGGCCCTCTTCCTGCCTGATGGCAGGCAGTGTGCTAAGACTTTTGCCACATCTCGCCCTCCGACCATCATATGTCACAAGTACGATAATCCCAACCTTGTAGCTGAGGCAACCGAGGGAAAGAGGAGTTAGGCTACGTGCCTAAGCTCTTATAGCATGCTGCAGGCCTGGATCAGAAACTCCTGACTCTAGGGCACACATTTTTCACCTTTTTTGGTCAACAACACTTCTTACAGCCTGGTAAAGCCATGGATCCCTCCTATGAGTGATTCTTTCACATGCATAAAGTAAAATAAGTAAGGTTACAAAAGGAGCCATTAAAAAAATGATGACCAAAACATTTTAAAACACAAATGAATGGCACGGCAATCACGTGCTTTTTAATTAAAGCATTCCATCAACCAGACTCTTGGGGGTCTACATGTCACACGACTGCATGCCATGTATCTGTAATTATCGTACTTGGCAACGAAACTGATTCTGATTCTTCATGGTGACAAAGTCACAGGCTTTGCCGGTGGTGCATGTGACTCCTTGCTTCCTTTCCTGATGTTGGTGATAAGAAAGATGTCTTACCGGGCTCGGTGGCTCAGCCTGTCATCCCGCGCCTTTGGGAGGTTGAGGTGAGTGGATTGCCTGAGCCTGCGGGTTCGAGACCTGCCTGGGCAGCGAGACCTCATCTCTACAATAAATCAGAAAATCAGCCAGGCGTGGTAGCGCGCGCCTGTAATTCCGGCTACTCGGAAGGCTGAGGCGGAAGGATCGCCGGAGCCCAGCAGGTCGAGGCTGCGGTGGCCGGGAGCGGCCACTGCACTCCAGTCTGGGCAACAGAGTGAGACTCCAACTCAAAAAAAAAAAAAAAGAAAGATGTCTTTCTTCCCCATCCAAGTTCGCAGAGCCCCTGAACAATCTCTGATTTACGACAGACTTCACCATTCCCCTGTGGTGGCTGCTATGTGGAGCTGACAGTGGACCAAGTTCAGACAGGAGAGAAGCCCTTGGCCCACAGCAGACACACCTTTTCTCTCTAGGACTCAGACAGGTATGGGGAACGGGATCCCAGGGAGAACACAGTTAGCTGGAAAGACTCCCAGCTCCTCCAGCTCTGGTGGCTGGCTTGTCCTTGTTGTGGTGCTGGTGGCCATGGCCACCAGTTCCGGTCCTGCTTGCATTCTTCACACGTCTGTGGTGTCATGCCGAAGCCCAGTCCTGCGGCTCCCTCACTGCTCCTCTCAGGGACAGAGGCCACGATGCCCTGTGTTTCCTGCGAACCTTTCCGTGTTTGTGTCAACTGGGCTGAGCTCCGCCGACCGACTTGCCCTCCTGCATGTAGAGTGGTTTTGCTGATTGGCAGCCTGAGAGTAGAGTGTCTCCAGGACAGAGTGAGAAGGGGCAGGGAGAGAGGCTGACTGCCTCGGGGTCCGCCTACCCCCAGAGGCCTGCCATCAGGCCTGGAGGTGGGGAGCTTGGGCACAGCAGCTGGCGAGGTCTCCCGTACCCCCTATAGCTTCCTCCCTCCCTCTGAAAGCACCAGGCCAGCCCTGATGAGAATAAATCTCCCAGTATGACAGCCTGATTTGGGCGTCAGCCTCATTCCCCCACCTCTCCCATTTCCACCTTCATGTTGCTGCTCTCATCATGAGAAGAAGGGGGAGGTGGAATGGAAAATGGCCAAGTGCCCATTACATGCCATACACATTTTAAAAAAAATTATTTTTAAAGAGATGGAGTCTTACTATGTAGGCCAGGCTGGAGTGCAGTAGCTATTCACAGACGTGATGCCACTACTGATCAACATGGGAGTTTTGACCTTCTCCATTTCCGACCTGGGCCAGTTCAATCCTCCCTTAGACAACCTGGTGGTTCCCTACCCCTGGGAAGTCACCATGTTGATGCTGAACTTGTGCAGACACCTGATTGGTGTAGCACACTGCAGTCCAGAACTTCTGGGCTCAAGTGATTCTCCTGCCTTAGCAAGTAGCTGGGACCATGGGTGTGAGCCTCTGTGCCCAGCGTGTGCCAGGCACTCTGAATACATGATTTCATTTGCTCTCATCAGCACCCTGTAAAGACATACTATTATACCAATTTGATGTGTGGGGAAGTCCAGACTCAGAGACAGTGTCACCTGGCAATAAGAGTCCAGAAACTGAACTCAGCCCTGGTGCCAAGATCCTGCCTCTTTCTGCTTCATGTACCGTCTTCTTCTGGACTGTCTTTACCAGTCTCTGACACTCAGCTCCCAGGCTGCCCTGAGCCTCTGTTATCATTCAGAAAGCTTTCATCACAATAATTCAGTCTAAGGTGTTAGTGACTGAATAGGTTGTTCCCACTCCACTACCCCACCCCCACCCTGCCAGGACGTTTGCATTTTAAGAGGGTTTCAGGCAGATAGTGGCACTCAACCTTCAGAGAATGACTCTGTCACATCTGGAGGATGGGGAAGGGGTGTACGCCCTGGGTAAGATAGAATGGAGCTGAGAGCTTGGAGATGGATGGGGGCATGGTGGGAGAAACCATGTGGACCAACTCCATTTGAGATGCTGTTTTACCCACCAGTCCCATCTTTCTTGTCTCAGGTCCTTGTAAGAGGACTACTCTGGTCTCTTGGGAACTTGTCCTTTCCTGGGAGCACCACTGAACCCACAGCCTAGAGTTCTAACTCTATTTTTGCTTTCACAAGGAGGCGGAGAGCAGGGGAAGCACCTCCACTCAGGACTTGGGGATTGTCTGAGTGGCTGGGCAACTGGAGCTGACCAAGACCTCTTGGGGCCACGGCTGAGAAGAAAGAGAAGGCCTCTGTGCCTTCCCTGCATCCAGGGACTGTCTAGGGAGAGTCTGACTCCCCCCACCCATCCCTCACTCCCCGGATTAAGGAAGGCTCCAGTGATTACACCCACCTGACAGAGGGGAAAACTGAGCACTGAGAGGGGAAGGGACTGTAGAGCCTTGATAGGGTTTGAGCTTGCAAGAGAGAGGGCAATGGGGGTGGGGGGATGGAGGGGAAGGCACATCCTTTGGTGATGCTAAAACCTTGCCTTCATTTTGAAAGGCACATGTTTCTTAAAGGCATCCTTCATCTCAAGACATGCTCCATAAATGCATTTGTGGGACCCTTCCGGAGACAGTGCCTTAACCCAGAATTTCCTAGAATGGATTTCACAAATATTAGTGTCCTGCTGATGATATTAGACAACAGCTTTCCAGGGTTTGCTACATGCCAGGCACTCTTCTGAGAACTCTCCATGTATTGACTCACCAACCTTCATAGCAACTCTATGAAGCAGGTACTACTGGTATTCCCACTTCACAGATGAAGATACAGTGGCACAGAGAGATTAAGGAACTTGCTCAAGGCAACCCAGATAGTCAATGGCAGAGACAAGTTTGGAACTCAGACAAGAATGTTCTAGAATCCATGCTCTACTCGTATATGAAATCTGGTCAAATATGTCTGGGAAAAACAACACAGTGACTATTGATGTGGTAAGGGTTCGGAGAAGGTTATCAGTGAAACAAACAAGGCTTTTGGTTCGGAGCTTTTAAAACCAATTTGACCCAGTAATACTAATTCTTTTTTTCTTTCAGGCTAGAAAACTCTTTGGTAATTCCTGCCTTGTCCCCAAGAGTAACTCTGATGGAGTCCAGATCCTTTGGTTGGGTGGCGGGGGCTGGATGATTTTTCTGGCTCCTGATGTCTCCAAAGTTACGCCCACCGGGTGGCTGTCTTCTCACGGAGCTGTGGGGCCCTCCCTAAATGAATCTGCCAGGATCATGTGCTCCTCCCAAGTACTTTACAAAACAAGCACTTGCAACATCTGATTAGAGTTTAGGGGAAGTCCCTTGGATGTTGTCAAAGCTTCATTTCTTGCCTTGTGCTTGATTTCTGTCTCCTGACCGAGAGGAAAACAGACTGCTGGAAGGGGCTAGAGGTTGTCTCATTACAGCTGTGTTTCATGGGGAGTTGTGTGCGTGCACGTGGGTCTGTGTGTGGGGGAGGAGGGTGCTCCGATTGAGTAGCCAAGTGGCAGGAAATCGGGAGTCAGAGAGGCAAGAACCGTTCCCCTCAGCGACCCAGCCTCTGGCCCAGCCAGGGAGTGTCTCTGGTGTAGGCATGAGCAGGAAAGAGTAGGGGGCATCTGTGGAGTGTCTGACATTTCCACCCAGAGCTATGGCCTCGCATCAAAGCCTGGAACATGAGCTCATTCTTGGATTTCCGAAACCTGATTCCTTCCTGCCAAGGGAAGTCCGGCAGCCACGGCCATTAGCACCACGGACAGCGGCAAGCCTGCCAGGTGCTCAGGGGACGGACTGGACTTCAATGCTCAAGAAGGCAGACGCTGGTGTGGCTGAGCTGTGATAGAATTATGAAGTGTTTTTGCATGGTGTGGATGGGGCTTAGCCGGACCCAGTCATTTACTCCTCCCCCTCCCACCGAAGGGACACTGTCCCAGAGGATGGTGCCAGGTGAGGCTGATGGCCTATCCATGTCTTCCAGGAGTGTGCAGAGGAGATGACTGAAGTCCCAGCAGCACTGTGGAGCTATGATTTGTGAACTCCCTGCCTTGTCTGTGTCTTCAGGGCCAGGAAGGGTCTTCAGTATCTAGCACAGGGTAGCTGCCCAGTTAATCAGGGTGCCATGGGAGGATGAGCCCTACTCCATGACAAGTTCTGCATCTGCAAGAACAAAGGGCCGAGTCTCCCTCTGGGGGAAATCCACTTGGTCTCACGTGAGCTTTGGAATCAAAAGCTTGCTTCCCTCAGTAATCCATAGGTGTGTCATCACAACATGGAAATTTTCTTTTTCTTTTTCTTTTCAAGTCAGAGTCTCAATCTGTCACCCGGGCTGAGTGTAGTGGCACAATCATGGCTCAGCCTTGAACTCCTGGGCTCAGGCAATCCCCCTGTATCAGTCTCCTGAGTAACTGAGACTGCAGGTGCCACCACCACATGCAGCTAATATTTTTATTTTTTTATTTTTTTGTAGAGATGTGGTCTCACTATGCTGTCCAGGCTGGTCTTGAGCTTCTGAGCTTAAGTAATCCTCCCACCTCAACCTTCCAAAGTGCTGGGATAACCAGTGTGAACCATTGCACCCAGAGGAAACGTGCTTTTTTTTTTTGCTCTATCAACAAGGCTTCCAAGAAAAAAACAAAGAGCCACACCCTTCTGGGAGCCTCTGGAGCTGTTGGTGACTTGCTGTGCTTCCCAGGGAAAAATACACCCAACACTAGGCTTTCCTGTCTCATTTCTGCTTTATCACACACATGCATGTTGAGTGTCCTGTCCCAGGGCCTGTCCTGTGGCGATGAGGACACCAAATGACTGGGTCTTGCCTGAAAAACGTATACACTTATAAAGAGAAAAGCCACTCAGGGAAAACAAGATGTTGCAAGAGCCATCTAAAGATTGCCACTTGTCACATGTGTCACTCCGGGCCTGGAGCATGGGTGGTTTGGGGACGTAAGGCCCATCCTGGTGGATGTTATCAGAAAGGCAAAGGAAATGGTTGAAAATGCACCCTGCACATGTGTCTCAGCTAGTGAGGGGCAGAATGTTCTGTTTCCAGTTAGACATCTTGCCCATAGTCGGCACTCGCTAAGTACTTGCTGCGTGGTGAATAATGAGGCTGTACCACCTTCCCTGCCAGAGGACGGAGGAAGGCAAAGAGAGCAGTGTGGCTTGGATAGGGGGTTCTCTGGCCAGCCTAGAATGGGATAAGCTGGGCTCAGTGCGGGAGGACCAGCTTCAGTCATTCTCATCGTGGGTTTTTGCATTTGGGGGTTTTGCTGGGGGCTTGGATCCTGGAGAAAGCACACCCAGGAATACTAACAAATGCACAGCTCTATGAAGACCTAGCCAGGGCCAGCTCCTCAGAAGAGAGATAATTAGGGCTGCAGTGACTGTCTCCAAAGGGCCGGGTCAGGCCTTTCTGGGACTGGCTGACCCTCTTGACTCAAACGTGTTGCTGCTGCTTCTGGGTTAATGGGCCTGGCAGGCGCGTTTTCACTGGCCATGGAGCAGGGCTGTCTGAATATCTTCAGGGTCTGAGACTGGAGCAGTTTTTCTCCACCCTCTACAGCTGTGAGCATCTCAGGAGCTCGAGCTGGAAATGGAAACGAGCCGATGGGTCACTGCGGCCCTGGCTCTCAAAACAGTAGGCTCCTGTGTCCTCAGCCTTGTCTGCCCTCTGGCCCTCGATGATGGGGCACTAGTTATTGTTCTTGTCCGAAAAGACTGGGAGGGATTGTGGCACCCGCAGTCCACAAAACACCTAACCCAGTGCACAGCACAGAACAGACAATATGACTTTTCCTTATCTTTCTTTCGGGGCAGTCACTCAATAGACACGTGAAAGCCTGAGGTGCTGGGGGCCAGAAAACAAAGAGACTCAGGGCAAGGCTTACTACAGTCTCTCCAAAATAGCCAAATGATGCAGACAGAAAGAGAGTGGAGCTGGAGGATAAAGTAATGAATACTTGTGAGGGGGCAGGGTCATGGGAGGAGACTCACTGGGAAAGGTGGTGCATGCAGCCCTGTGCAAACAAACCCTTGGCTCTGCACAGACCAATTTCCCTGCTGTGCCCCAGACCCCACCTGGATGGCTCCACCTGTGCTATCCACCCAGATCTTTCGCAGGTTCAAGACTCACCTGTCCTTGAAGGTTCTGCTCTGTCTCTTCCTACTGGGACGGGGCTTCCTCGGGTGCTGCAGCCACAATGACTTGTTTTTATTAACCTTTCCCTGTGTGTATCTGTTTGTCTCCACTGCCCAAACAGATTCCTTTCATGGCAGCTTAGATGCTTTCTATGTATTGGTCTTGTCCCTTCATCTAGACTGTAAGATTTTTGGCAAGGACATCATCTCCATGCCCCCCTAGCCCACCTGACCCTAGCACAGCATTCTGCATGTAGCAGATGCACAATAAACTCTCATAACATTTTTTCTGTTTAAAAACTTTTTGTTGTTGTTGTTACATTTTTTTTCTACAAACATTTGTGTCCAGGGCAGACTTTCAATTGATTACAGTGAGGGATCTACTCCACTATATAGGAAACCTAGTCCCGGAAGAGCTAGTTGCTTGCCAAAGGTTTAGCATCAGGTTTACAGTTTGGTTGAGAGAAAGGAGTAACACACACCTGAAGCCGTCAGCCAGATCGACTTGGTGGCTGAGGGCTCCAGATCTAGAGAGATGTGTCCAGGATCCCAGCACGATGTGGGATGATTATGTGCAAGGAACATTTGTAAATATACAGATTTATCTCAGTTTCCTCATCTGTGAAACAAGGGCACATATCTCATAGTGCAGTGAGCATTAAAAGAATTAGTATACCCCAAACCCCTGGCATAGTGCCTGACACATAGTTAGGGCTCAATAAATATCAACTGTTCTTATGATTGCTAAAGATATCAACCTTTTCGTCAACGTTTGTGATGAGTGAGCTGCTAAGAGCATCATGCATTGGATTCTCCCAGGCCTCTTCTTCATTGTTGATTTCCCCTCCACACTGTGTCATTTTCATTAGCAATGAAACATGCTTGGGTTTCTCCTGTCTTTTCCGACACCTCCTTGATCGCACAGCAGCCTTTGGCTATTGCTCTATTTCTGTCCCTTTCTTACTCAGGCCTCTCAGGAGTTGTTTACGTGTACGAACTCTGTTTCCTCATCTGGCATCCATTCTTCAGTCTGCTGCAGTCTACCTTTTTCTCCTACCACTCAACTGAAAAGGATCTTGTTAAGGTCTCTGCAGCTGCTATAGCCAATAGTCCCCAAATTTCAGTAGTACAACACAGGTCATGATTTCAGTATGGGTGGGGGTGGGCAGGAGGGGAGAGGGGATTCTGTTTCACACAGTCATTCAGAGACCCAGGCCCCATCCATCAAGTGCCTCTGTATCCCTGGAGCCTGAGGGTTCTCTGTGTCTAGCTGTCAGATAAAGAAAGAGAGGGCTTGGAAAATTGCATGGGAAGTTTTAGGGTCCAGGCTTAAAATGCCTTTCACCAATCCCCTCACATTCTATTGACCAAAGTTCAGTCACATGTCATCACCCATCTGAAGGGAGGCTGAGAAATACAGCTGGCCCCTGCCCAAGGGGAGAAATGCTTTTGCGACCACACAGCTTTATCTATGCCATAGTCCCCAATAACTTCTATCTTGCTAAACCCAGTGGATATCTCTTTCCCCATCTTATGCTACCCGTGAGTGGTTTTCCAAATAACCAATCATATACTCCCTCTTGAAATCCTCCCCTCTGCAAGCCATTCTCTTGATTTCTTGTTTACTCTGGCTGTTTCTTTTCCTTTCTCCTCCTCTGCTAGTCTTCTAGGTGGCTGGAAGGAGTGGGGAGTTGTCCATATGAGCCAGTTCTCCCTCTCCCTCTTTCTCCCCACCTTCCACGCTCCATGAAAACTCACTTGTGTATATTGTTGATTTTACCTCACTGCTGAGTGCTAGACTCTTGTCCACCTGCGTGATGTCTTCATTCAGATTTTCCACTCAAAGTTAACATTTTCCAAATCTAGCTCACAGTTCTTTCTGCCTCCCAGCTTCCAACACCGTTTGCTTTTTCCCAAACATCCCCCCTTTCTCATGTTCAGTCACCTCCTTATTTAATCCAAATCTTCGAGGTTAACCTTGATGTCTTCTCCTTCTCCTCCCCTAACCTCCATCTTGAATCCATCAGCAAGACCCACGGACTCTATGTTTCAAATATACCTGGAATTAACTCACTTCTCTTCTACTATCCCAGACCAAGCCAACATTACCTCTTGCCTGGATCAAGTAATCGCCTCCAAATGGAAGTCTTCATTTCCACCCCTTCCCCCCATCTGTTTACCATACAGCAGCCAGGACGAACTTTGTGAAACACAGATGGCACGCTACAGTTCTGAATGGCACTCAGGACAAAATCCACACCTTTCGCCATGAACCCAAGGCTCTCTGTGACCTCGCTCCTGCCTACCTTCCTGACTCATCTCCTGTGCCCTTCCCCTTGGAAATGGAGTCGGGAGATTGGCCAGTGTATTCAAGAGCTTGCAGTCTAGTGGGGGCGTGGGTCTGACCCGGAGAAAGCTTGTTAATGAACAGCCATGCCCAATAGCAGCTATTTAGGTGCAAGCTCACGTGCTATGGATAGAAAGAGATGGGAGAGTCAAGAGGACAGCTCGAATGGCAGGAACCAGGACTCTGCTGTGCACCACTGCACACTCATCACACGGCATGGTGCCTGCCATACTTACTGAACAATGAATGACATAATGCACGAATGAATAAATGACACGATTCCTGGAGGGAAAGGTTAGCGAATAAACAAGCGCTTGATCATCTGCTGTCTGATGGCAGGGGTCTGTGTATCCAGTGTGCTCCCATGGGCACACGGTCAGGCATTGTCAGCTCTGCCTGGGGAAGGGTCAGGGAAGACTTCAGACCAGGAAGTGAGCTGGGACTGGAGGGATGATTGGGGACAAATCCAGATGGGCAGCAGGCAGGCATCCTGGGATGAAGACACGGTGGTGCAGGTGGATGAAGTGAGGGTCTCACTGCTGGGGGGGCCGCTAGGGGCACCAGACACGATGGCAAGTGATCATAATGCCAAGCGCTGTGTCACAGAACACAGGGCTTTGTGAGGGCAGAAGGAGGAAGGCACTGACTGGCACATAGTAGGTTGGTAGTGGATGTTGGTAGAAAGAATGCCTGCTGAATTACTAAAGGCAAGTCGGGGCAGATTGGCATCTTGACTGGGCCTTGAAATGTAAAACCCTGGTCTAAGTGGGAGGCAATATGCTAACACAGATCATAATTAATATTGATGAGAAGACAGTCACCGATGACGCGGGTCACTCAGGAGAAGCAGAAGCCAGGCAGATGAGGAGGTGTGCCAAACACTCCCGCGGGTCACTCTGTCTGGCTCTGCACAGTGAGGGGGAGAGGGAGGGCGCAGGGAAGGGACCTCATGGGTCCTGCCGTTGTCTGCACTCTGTCTGCCCTAGCTGCTGCTGTCCCTGCCACCTGGGGGAGGGCTGGCCCTCCTGCAAGGCCAAGGGTGCTCCCAGGAATGCTGATCCCCAGGAAAGGTGGCTTCGCCTGTGGTCTGTGAAGGCAAAAGCCTGGGCCCCAAGCATCTGCCCCACCTTGCTTTTCCTCTGTCTGGATCCTGCAGCGGCAAAAACACCAGGACTCTGGGACAGTGGTCAGCAGGATTGGGGAATTCACACTGAGCGAGCGTCTGCCTGGAAAATGTTTGATCAGGTGGAACTGGTGACTGGGAACACTCTGGGCTGCCTTGATAGAGGACAGGAAGTCAGAGCAGGGAGGTCTAGGGGAACGTGGGAGAAACGGGGCAACCCCCCTTCTGTGCTTTGGAGGAGGACAGAGTATGTGAATGACCTTTGGATCGCTCTGTTGTTTTAAATCAGAACTCCTACCCACTGCTTACTGCTCACGTGTCTTATCTTAGTGGTCATAAGCATGGCGGTGGAGGTCTAAAGCATCAAGGTTAATAAAAATAGCTAACCTTCTACTAAGCTAGCCATTGTTCTAAAGCCTCTACATTAACCAACTCATTTCATCCTCCCAATAACTCTGAGGTGGATACTTTTCTCTCTCATTCTGCACACATGGAGACTGAGGCTCAGAGGGGTGAAGCCGTTTTGCTCAAGGTCACACCGACAGGAAGTTACGGAGCCAGAACTGAAAGCAGGCAGTGTGGCTCCTGAAATCGCCTGTGCTAGGGGTGGCTGTGAGGCAGGGAGAAAAAGGACCCCAAGATCTCAGAAACCAGTGAAGAATGTGGTCAAGAGCTAGCTGTTGAGGCTGTGTTCATTGCAAGGTTCTGAGAGCCCCTGATCTGGGTGCAAGGATTCCAGCTCTATCATGTAGGTGGAGAAACTGGGCAGGCACTGTACACTTTCAGAGCCTTTGTTTTCTCATGGCTGTGATGGGAGAAGGATCACTAATCCCCAGGGCTGCTGTGAGAAATAAATGAAGGACCACGTGCACAGTGCCTGATGGGTGGTGGGTGCCCAGGAAACATGAGGTCCTTCTCCTCCTGTCCTGGGTAAAGCTGGCTTTGGGCTAGGCACTGTCATTCTTCCCACAGATATACACGGAAGCCCTGTCAGGTATCAAGCCTTCCAGGCCCTGGGAAATACACTGATGAAGAGAAAGGCTGGAGCAACATGGGATGGAGTGGCGAAATGCCTATGAGTGACCAGAGGGACAAAAATAGATTTTTAACTAACCTGCAAGAACACAATGCCTGAAAAATGAGTGTTCTCTTCAAAGCAACAGCTTCGGGAGTGTGCACTGTGGTTCCAAAGATGCCCATGCACCACTGAACGCCAATACCAGCTCTCCGACTCTCCTGCCGGGCTGGGCCTGGTGTGCACCCCATGTCAGGAGGTGTGCTGGAGTAGCAGCTGGCCTTTCAGGGAAACTGAGTCTCAGCAGGGCTCTACCTACCAAAGTCACACAGCCACTCAGGGCAAGAGCAGAAGCTGGGGCTCTTGATTTCTGGTCCGGAGCTCTCCTCCCCACAGGGGAGGACCTCTCGTCTCCACGTCTCCTCACAACCTGCATTGGAGATGGACTGTTCTGCTCTCATCTGGAGCCACAGTTTATTCAAGACCTTGACTCAGAATGACATTGGACTATTTTTTAAAACAGCTAAGCTCACCTCAGGAGGAGAGAGCTGGGCGAGTCTAAGGGAATGAGCCCGTGCATCTGCCCAGTAGTGGCGGGTCTTGGCGTGGGAGCTGAGCGCATTAAAGTTATAGCACGAGTTCTGGTGTCAAGCCTTCGCATCTCTCCATCAACTTTATACAGAGGACGAGGGCCAGCCATTTTCTGGTGGAAGAAAAGGTCCGAAGTGAATTGATTCTTGTATGTGAAGCTTTGGGCTTTTCCGAAAAGTCTTTCCAAGAGTGGGTGGGCGTTCTGCTAGAGCCTCCTAACAGTTTGGAGTCCTCAGTCTAGGTGTGTGAAAGCCCTCCCAGAAGCGAGTTATTCACTGCTGAAGAAATAACTCAGGAGGGCTTTCGGAAAGTCCTTCCCTGCAGGGCCTCACAGGGCTTGGTGGGTCGAGGTCTGGCCCGCCGTGCAGGCAGGAACACGGATCAGGTGACCCCCAAGCACCTCGCTGGCCCCAGGATTCCAGCGGCCTTCTTGGCGGGGTGGCGGTGCCTGTGCGCGCCCGCGTCTGCGCGCGCGGGCATGGGCGAGCCGGCCCGCGGGAGGCGCGTGAGTGTGGCCGCGAGTGGGTGTGTCTGCGGGTCCCGGGCCGGGGGCCGCGCCCGCCGCGCCCACTTGTGGCTCCCGGGCGCCGCCAGAGGGGACCGCGCCTTCGCCGCCTCTGCCGGGGACGCCGCCCGCTAGGAGGACGGCCGACTGATGACATGAGGGCGCCGTCTCCCGAGTGATGGCAGCGCGCGCTGCCTCGCCGCCTCCGCCGCTCAGCCCCGGACTCCTTACGTCAGGGCAGCTGGGTCCCCCCTCCGCGCGGAGCCTGCCGGCGGCGAGAGAGCAGAGCAGAGCGCGCCGCGGAGCCGGGCGCCCTCACCGCGCGCTGGCCGCGGAGCCCCGCCGAGCCGGCCGCGCCGGAGCCCGCGCCGCGGAGGCCGCGCCGGACGCCCCCCGCGAACCCCGCGCTCCCCGCCGCCGCCGGACCCGCGGGCGCCGGCTCGTCCTGTGCGCCCCCGCCATGCGCGCCGGGCTCCGCGGCTCTCCGGAACAGCCCCGGCGCGGCGGGCGCGGGCGCTCGGGCACGGGCGCCGCTCGCTGAAGCAGCTGGGTGTCCCGGGCAGGGGGTCGCCACGTCGGGGGCGCGGCCGGGACCCGCGGAGCCGGCCCCCGAGCGCGGGGAGCGGGGCCGCCCGCGCCGCCCCACCATTACCTCCCCGGGCGGCAAGGAGGAGCTGGTGGCGGTCGCCTCCCGGCTGTGGCAGCGGCGGCGGCGCGCCTGCCTCGCGGCCGTCGGCGTCCTCCTGGCCATGGCGCTCGGGCTGCTCATCGCCGTGCCGCTGCTGCTGCAGGCGGCGCCCCCCGGCGCGGCGCACTACGAGATGATGGGCACCTGCCGCATGATCTGCGACCCGTACAGCGCCGCGCCCGGCGGCGGACCGGCGGGAGCCAAGGCGCCGCCGCCCGGACCCAGCACGGCCGCCTTGGAAGTCATGCAGGACCTCAGCGCCCACCCCCCGCCTCCCTTCATCCAGGGACCCAAGGGCGACCCGGGACGGCCCGGCAAGCCGGGGCCGCGGGGCGCCCCCGGAGAGCCGGGCCCGCCGGGACCCAGGGGCCCTCCGGGGGAGAAGGGCGACTCGGGGCGGCCGGGGCTGCCGGGGCTGCAGCTGACGGCGGGCGCGGCCGGCGGCGTCGGGGTGGCGGGCGGCGGAGCCGGGGGCGGAGGCGACCCCGAGGGCGAAGTGACCAGCGCGCTGAGCGCCGCCTTCAGCGGCCCCAAGATCGCTTTCTACGTGGGTCTCAAGAGCCCCCACGAAGGCTACGAGGTGCTCAAGTTCGACGACGTGGTCACCAATCTCGGCAACCACTACGACCCCGCCACGGGCAAGTTCAGCTGCCAGGTGCGCGGCATCTACTTCTTCACCTACCACATCCTCATGCGTGGCGGCGACGGCACCAGCATGTGGGCGGATCTTTGCAAGAACGGACAGGTCAGTGACCCCCGCCCGGCCGGTCCCCGGGCACCCTCGCTCGCGCCCCACACGCCGCCGGGTCGGGCCCCTTCCTCCCCACCCGCGGGCGACTCAGCGAGGCCCGGAGGGAGCGCGCCGGACGCGCTGACCGGAGCGCAGCGCGGGAGTTTGGGCGCCCGCGCCCAGAGACCCTGCTACCCAAGCTGCACTCCCTGGCTACTTGCGTCCCTGCCCGCGACCCGTGGCCTGCCCAGGAGCCTGTTTTCTCCAGCTCCTCCGCCCGAGTCGCCCCATGTGCCCTCCCGCCCCTTTTCCTCTCGGCCCTGGTCCCCGCTTCCCCCCCTTCCCCAATGGGGCAGCCTCCACGGAGCGCCCTCTCTTCCGCCCTCCGGGACTCGCCGGCGCGGGGAGGAGTTGACGGAGTTGGAGAGGGAGCGTGAAGCTGGGGGGGGTGTCGACCCCGAGGCGGCCGGCGGAAGGCTGGCCGGGATCGGAGGAGGGCTGGGGGCCGAGGCGCCCGGCTCAGCCCCGCCCGCGGCTCGCCCCCAGGTCCGGGCCAGCGCCATCGCGCAGGACGCCGACCAGAACTACGACTACGCCAGCAACAGCGTGGTGCTGCACCTCGATTCGGGGGACGAAGTGTACGTGAAGCTGGACGGCGGGAAGGCGCACGGGGGCAACAACAACAAGTACAGCACGTTCTCGGGCTTCCTCCTGTACCCGGACTAGGGGCGCGGGGGGGCGGGGTGGGGAGGGGCTCCGGGCCGCCCGGTCCCCGCGGGGGCGCGCGGCTCCTCGGCCCGGACCGCTCTCGACTCACGACACTTCCTGACATCTCGGCTGGAAGAGACACCGCCCTGCTGTCCCCCTGCCCCGCTCCCGGCCTCCGCGTGTCCGCGACTCGCCACGCTCCGGGCCGCCCCCGCCCCCTGTCCCCAGCCCGGCGAGGGAGAGGGGGACGCCCGAGCCCTGGCGGCGCCCAGGCCGAGTTTGCAGACCTGATTGGACCGGACAGGCCGGGCGGGGAGCCTGCCCTCTTCAGACCTCCCTCCTCCTCCTCCTCCTCCCCTCAGTGCTCCAGGCGGAGGGCTCCGGGCCCTGGCCGGGGAGGTAGGCCAAAGGGAGCACGGGCTCCCTGGGGCGTCCTTCTTCGTGACCCGAAATACTTGTGCGGATTCCCCTGATCATCAGCCAAAAACCCAGCCACAGCAGAATTCCAGCAGACGGAAAAGTCACCTCTCGACACCGCGCTCCCTCCCGACTCAGACCCACGCGACGCATTAAATTATGTTTTTAGACCATGGGCTCCGTTGTCTCTGTCACCATGGTCCCTGGACCAGGGCTCCAGTCGTCCATCTTGGCCTAAAGACCTTCGTAGGCCTAGGAACGCCCCATACGCCCTGCAGTCAGTCACTGCGATGGTCCCAGGGGTGGCTAAGAAGATATAAGGGGCAGGGAGCAAGCAGCATCCCACCCTTCTGGTTCTGGGTCTGCCCGGCGCTGCAGCCCCGCACAGGATGGGGGGGATATCAGAGGAGGGCAGGAGAGGAGTGATTTCGGCTCCAGCCCCTGGCGACCCCAACTCTGTCCTCCCAGAGTTGTGGGAGGAGGCCAGAGGGGAGGAGTTTCTGAGGAAGGAGGAGGCAGGCATCTCTGCAAAATGGGAGGCATGAGTGAGGCACCTGCGAGGTGCTTGCAAAAAGGAAGTGCAGAAGTCCCCAGCAGAAACACACCCACTCAGGCATATGGTACCCACAGCACATGTCCATTTACTCACACCCCCGCAGGTCCACATCTCTCAAAGGGACTGGCAGACTGAGGCAGTCCTGCGGCCCATCCAGTTCCCTGAATTCACCCAGAGCCGCGTGGTGAGCGAGACAGACATCTGTTTTGGGGAAGGGACACCCTTTTTCTGGGGTCTTTCCTGCTGCACCGTGATGTGAGGAGTCTACTCTGAGCCCGGATGTGTGTGTTTGCTCTCCTTTCTACCTCCCTTCGGTATTGCACACACGCAAGTTAGGAAAACTTCCCACGTGGCTTGATTATTTTTTATTTTTACTTGTTATGATATCACTGAGTTCCGACAAGCTAAGTCAACTACAAAATAACCAGTTAGCAATTTGTTAACATTTACTGAGCTCATTTGGATCTGTTGTGTGAAGTGTGTGTGAGCGTGCGTACAAAGGCAACCCTAGGGTGTGTGTGTCTGTGTAAAGCTGGATATATGTGTGTGTGCGTGTGTATATAGATCTCATATATGTCTCCTATGTGGATGTGATGTTGTGGGTGTCCTCCTCATATAAGCCGTCTTACACACACACAGACACACACACACACACACGTGTTCGTAAGTCCACGTCAGTGGGGTGTGTGGCAATGTTCATGTCTGCATTTCTGCCCCTGAATCGCATTGTGCTCGACTTTAGTTCCCAGAGGAGGCTGAAAACTGATTCCCATTTGGAAGACAATTATACCCCCTGCCTTGAGTCCTCTAGCTGTCTCTATGCCTCTTTTTGCTTTTATTTTATTTTATTTGAATCATGTTTTTATTACCATTCACTTGAATATGAGCAATGATTATGTCTGCTTTGAGTCCAGGGATAAAGTGCTCAGAGAGAGATAGGGGAAAATATTGGTATGTACAAATTACCATGACTTTCCCTTAGCACTGGATCCAAACTGAACCCTAATTCCCCACCCCACCCCACCCTTGCTGATTGTGAATCCCAAACCCAGCTGAGCCCAGGAACTGGGGACGGCTGAGTTGGGCTGTCTACAGTTGCATAGGTATCCATTTCTGATGTCTTGTTGATTGTGTCATCTAGAAATGCGATTAAACCCAAATGTCTGAGACCCAAATGAAGTCTAATTGCTATGGATCTGCAATTCCCAGTGGGCCCCTAATCCTTTTTGACTTATTCCTCCCCTTTCTCCGATGAGATGGAGCTTAGACACAAAGCCCTTGGTTTAAATTTCAAAAATTAAAATCGACATGCAGTGGTGGCTTTCCTGGGAGCGGGAGGAATTTCTAAGGAGGTGCCCGAGCCCAGCTTTATCCTCCGCATTAAGAAGCAATTTGTACTTCTAACAAAACCTCTGCCACTCCCCTTTGGCGGAAGGGCAGTGGAGATGCCTTGCCCGGGTCTGCCTGTTCACAATACTGAGACAAATTTGAATCTGAGATTCCTCCATCTGTATTCCCCGGTGGAGCCAGGGCTTCTTGCAATTCTAATGCCCGGGCTGCCGGAGGTGCTGCCAGAGGTGTCAGCTGTTAAGAGGATGATGGATTGATGAGGCGAGGAGGGGCGGAGGTTCGGCCAGTGGCAGGAACCAGCCAGCTTGGGAGCAATCTCTCTGTGGCTGCACACTCTCCAGGTTCCAGGCAGACCCCTGATGGCTTGCGCCTGAGGTCCACCACCCCATCTTTTCTTCAGAGGACTCCCTTGTTTGGAAGAGGGCAGGGCAGGTGGGAAGGCCAAGCTTCCTGCCACTGCCACCACTGTGGTGCTGTCAGTCTTGGAGTGCATATGGAATGCAAGGAAAGCTTTGCCTCAGAGACTTATCCTTGTCTGTAGTTGAGCAGAGAATTATTATCAACCATAATTGTATAGTATGGCTTTCATTTTCTAATTGCTTTTGGGTCCCTTTTCTAATTATGTGCTTAGGTTGGGATTATTACGCTAGCATCACCCCGGAAGTAGAAAAGGTATTATTCTGTTCATCTGGGAGATGGGAAGATTGGAGCTCAGAGAGGTCCATGACCTGCCCATGTTCATAAAGCTTGTAAGAGGTTGAGTTGGAGCCTGGATCTCCAGACTATGCCCCTGCCTGACTGTACCGATGGGACATGTCCACCTCTCAGGGTTCTCAGGCCTTTGAGAGGAGAGCAAGTAGGTGGGGCACACTTTCTACCCCTTTGTCCAATGTAGAGGGTGTCAGTATCCTCCAGAGGGTCAGGTAAGAAAATCCAGCTTCTTCTTTGGGCCAGGTCACCCCCAAAGAGCACCCCAGACAGAGATTCCTACTCTTAAGGAGTTTGACTGAACAACTTGGCCTTGGGGTCAGCATTGATGGCCTGGCGGGATCTCAGGTTACCAGCTCCAAGTGCTCCATTTGGACCTGTCTGTCTCCATTAGCAACTTCCTTCCTTCCAACCCCTTCCCCTTAGGCAGGGCCCTCTGACTCCTTTCTCCTAGCACCACTCTCCCGTCTTCCCTCTGGGTGGCATCGGGGAGGGAGCATCCTGCAGGTGCAGAGAGTTCAGATGAAATGAACACTGGCTGTCTCTGATTGGTGAGAGGGCCTTTCCCCATCCCCAGAATTGGCATCTATGTGGCTAATTATTTTCAGGACTGCCCGCGTGCGTGAGAAGCACACCTGGCCCAGGAAATTCATATAGAAGTTATGTCTTCTGCTACATTTGTCTCCTGTCTGTGTGAGCAGATGGTTCTCTTGGGCACCCAAGACAAAACATCCAGGTCGCCCCTCTGCATCAGGCTATAATGACACTGGAGAGAGGCCACATTGCACAGATTGGCTGCTCCAGACTTCTCTCATCATGTGATCCTATTACTTAAACATTTTAAAAGCACTCACACCTAATATATGTAATGACCTATGAATAATTTATGTGTACCACTGTCAATCTATACTTTTATAAAATTTCCATCTTTTTGTATTTATATTTGTCAAAGGATCTGCATAGTCAAGTCAGTATCTATATTCCAGCTGGCTAACCAAGTTTAGAATCAAGTTTCCTCTCATTGGAACACAAAGAAACAGGGGTTAATCCAAGGGATGTTTCTCTTCAACTTGCCATTTTTCCCCCAGAATCTTAGGCATGAAGATGCATTCTTTTATGAGTCATAGGTAAGCCTGTGCACTTTCATTCTTGAAGTGCACAGTTTCATCCCATGTTTTAAGAATTAGTAATGCACGCTTTCCCCTCTGTTTTAGATTAAAAATAAAACGAAAGCCCTCATATTTCCTTCTCCCACCTGATTTTGGAGACTCTGATGCTGGCGTTGGTGCTAACTCATAGATGGGCCAGGCAGGATGGGATCTCTCCTGGGGCCCATTTGAATACCGGGGAGGACAGGCAGATGGAAGTGAGGAATTTCGGAGGAATGTCATGGTCTCCTGTTATTGCCATGTTCTAATTCCCCTCCATGAAGGTGAGCACTCCGTGAAGGAGCACTGATCATAACAGCTATCGCAGTAAATAATATGAACAGTAGTTTTATTTGTTTTAAAGAAAATGATCGTAATGATTTCAAAAATATGTACAAGTACATGGAATAGTGTGACGAGCCATATGGGCCTGTCATCAGCTCAACATTGTCTCCATCCTGGCCACACGCACAGTTTTGATTTATTAAGACCTTATGATGTGTAAGGCATTTGTGCTAGGGCACAACTGTGTCTTCACAACACCCCTGTGAAATAGGTATTGCTATCAACCCCACTTCACAGATGAGGAAACAGAGGTTCAGAGAGAAGCGGCTTTCCCAAGATGCCAGGATGGTGGGCAGCCATCAAGGTCTGTGTGGTTCCAGGGCTTAGACTCTTTTAGGAATGTAGGCAGAGCAGGAAGGTGAGCATATTTCTATAAGTAGGTTGTCCTGTCAAGCAGTCTAAAGGTGAAGCCAGCATCCAAGTTTTTTTCTGGAGTCCTTGATAGTGTTTGTCCTCTCCGAACATTGTAATCAGTTGTTTCCCAGGTTGTCTCGCCCTCTATTTCTTACTGTTCCAGGTACCAGTCATATTTTTCCCTCTGCCTGGAATCGTCTCTGGATTAGCACCTTCAGAGCTCAGCTGGCACATGACTTAGAGGCTTCCCAACCCTTGTACCCTGGTACTCCATGGGTTTCTCTTCTCCCTGTCCTGAGAGCCCATAGAACCCTACCGAGAGCTTCCCTGCATGGCGTCTGCCACACTATTGTAATTATGTGTTCAATTGTCTGTCTTCCCTGTGGGTTGTAGGCATCACAATGACAGACCCAGTGTCTGTGTGGTCACCATGGAATACCTTCCAGCTGCCAGCCCTTCGTATAGTACCTGGCATACAGTAGGTGTTCCATAAATGTTTGCACGATGGATGGATGGATGGATGATGGATGGGTGGGTGGGTGGATGGGGCATCCTGGGAGGATCCTGAGAAAGTAAATCTTGGAAAGATTTGGATGCAAGTATGTGATTTCACAAGGGGATCAGAGGGCTCTTCCCAGCAAGCTGAATTGCTGCTTTTTAACTAATGGGTCTCCACCTTCTCCCTATCCTCACCCCTCTACCCTGAGTTTGCAAGGTTTGGGTGACTAGGGAGAACTATGCGCAAGAAACATTTATTACAACCCTTGAAACCCTAGAAATTATGCCTCTAGGAATTACTAGAACCTTCTAGTTGACACAGACTCATGATCCCTGCGACTTCTGGGTTGATTTAGACTCCCTTCTCAGGGCCTCCAGGATATCCTTCCATACCCTGGGGTGTTTGGGCAGTAGCCTAATTTCCAGCGAGGTCCCTTGGTTGGTGCTGTTGCTGTCTGGATTCTTTTATTTTCTCCAAAGGAAAAACATCTTTTGAAAAATTGTTGACATAATAAGCACTTGCAAAAAAATGTAAACAGTGTAGAGAAATATAAAATAGAAAGCAAAAATTTCTTCTCCTCTTCCGCAGTCTCCTGCTCCAGAGATAATTTCTGTTAACAGCTTGATGTGCATTCTTTTAGGCTTTTCAAATGCACATGTGCGTCGATCTGTACAAGGAGTGTACACAACTCTGAACACCACTCCATACCTGCTTTCCCGTTAATGATCACTCGAGAATGACTCTTAGCACCAGTCCATGCTCAGTCCCTCCTTCTTCTGACCGAGGTCCATTCTGGCGATGACCTTTAACTGGTTAAACAAACCTCCCACCGCTAGATCTGCAAGCCTTCTCCAGCCTTCCCTGCTCTAGCAGAGAAACAGTCTCTGCTCACGGATTCTTTCACTCCTAGGTTCCCCCTCACGTGGGAAAATTCGACCTTATTTCCAAAGCAGCATAAACAATGTCTTTATCCAACTTAAAGATCATTCTACCCTCGTTTTTTCTACACCGAGCTGCCCCTCCCTGGGACTGAGTGAACTGAAGAACGATCAACTCCAGCCAGCCTGGTTTTACTCCTGTTGGAATAGAAAGAAGGCAAAGAACTCCTGGCTCTGTGTGTGTGGAAGGGGTACAGGTGGGGGATGGGGTGGAGACTTGCGCTCAAAGCATACTGGGCTCCAGTTGGGATGAGTTTTGGCAGCTGCCTGGGTTTTCCAACCTTGTTAAAGGTGCAGTGTATCCAAGGGAGGGGACAGGCTGGTGGAGGCAGGGCACCCTGACAGTCCCGAGGTTTCCTAGGGGGACACCACCCTTGATTTTGACTCTTGGAAGACAGATTGGCAGAACTGTGCTTCTCAATGGTGTGGGTCTGCTTGCCCACACGGGTCTCTGCGGGAATTCATAGAAGAAACCCCTTCCTCTGGGCAGCTGTGGTGTGTCCTGAGCATAAAACAGGCAGGAATGCAGCTCCTGCTTGGCTGCCCAGGCCTGAGCTTTGGAGAATGGGGCCCATCTCCTCTCCCTTCCCCCTGTTTCCTCCCATTTCTGTATCCAGGGCAGGGCTCTGATGCCTCTTCCCTGCTGCACTTGGGGGTGGGGAAAGAGGCCAGGGAAGGGCGGGAAGTTCTGCTCTGATGCCTGGTAACTCCAGGCCAGCTGAAGAGACTGGCGCAGGCACCGGGATGCCAGGCCACACCGGGCATCTGACGTGTGCCCTGCAACCAGACCGAGCAGTGGGCAGCAGCTGAGTGCACCAAAATAGCCCAGCCCTTTAAAAGCAATCAGGTCACAACGCAGAGTAAAGAGAGGAGGAAAAAAGTGGTTTTAACTGTTTTTGTTAAAAAAAATTTTGAGCTAAAATATCTCTGTGCTATCTTGCTCGATCTCAACAATGGAAGAAAGTGAGAAGCAGCAAGTAAAATATCTCAAGAGTTCTCTGAATTAGTCCGTGTGAGGATCAAAACCGAGGCACAGAGAGGGCTAGTGATGTGCTCAAGATCACGCAGCAAAAAAGACCCCCGAGATTGAAGCCCAGCTCTGTCTGACATCAAAGGCCCTGCTTCTTGTAATCCAATTCCCTGTCTCTCATATTAGTCTGCTGGTGGTCTGAGGCTTGTCACATAACCTCTCTGAGTCATGGTTTCCTCTTATGTAAAATGCTCTCTATTTTCTACAAGGCTAGAATAAAGAGTGAATGAACTAATGGATGTCAATAATATCACTGGGAAGCGTTCCGTACAAGTTAGTTGTTATTAGCATTCAAACATTTATCCATTTTGCCACCTAAACCACCGGGCTACTATCCTAAGCTACTGATATTCAGAGAAGCTCAACAATGATCTTTGAACTAGATTCAAATCCACCTCTACCACGACTTAGCTCTGCAACAATTTCATGGGTTATATCAACTTACTGAGTCTCTCTTTTCCCCATCTGTAAAATGGGGCTTGTGCTCCTACCTCATGGGTAGTTGGGAGAACTGAGATGTCATAACACAATATGAGGCACAGAGTAAGTGCTTGAGACCTGGTGGTGCTGAACTAATGATTAGGGTTAGGGATTAGGGACTAGGGACTGCTCTGTTTTCTCCTGATTTTAGGAATCGTCAAACCAAGTCTGCTTGGAATGAGAAGGGGCAGGATTTTAGTGTCCACAGCTGGCATTTATGAGCACGTCTCTGTTAGAGGGGCTGCCAAGGGCACTTCCCGGACGTGTCCACAATCCTTTCAGTAACCACATGAGGTTAAGGTCACTGCTCCCATTTCACAGATGAAGAAGTAAGAGGGTGATTTTTAATGGTTGTTGTAGTTACCAAAGCCAGAATCCAACCCAGTGCCCTTTCCACCGTTCACACCTTGGCCTCACAGAGAGAAAGAGCCCTGGTGGTAAGCATTGCCATTCGAGGGGTCCAGTACTGGTGAGTGTGTGCATGCAGCTGAGCACTGACGGCTGTGCAGATCCTGGCGGGGCTCCCTTGTTGATTCCCAAGCTAATAAGCCCCTGCATTATTGGGCCTGGAGCCATGACTAAGTCTCAGGGCTCTGCCGCATGAATATGCAAACGCCCATTGATGGCCCAGCACCATCTCTGCCTGATCTCAAATCGACACACACAGCTCAGTGACTTGGGGCTTCACACTGTGCATAGTAAGAACACCTGCTAATCCAGCTGAAGCTCCCAGGTCAGGGTTGGGGGGTTGCTCAGCACAACCCGTTCGAGAGGGTACACAGAGGGCATGCAGTCCAGGCTGCTGTCCCTTTCAAGACCTGCCCTGCTTCCGTGGGATCGATATGGAGCTTGCAAGTCTTTGGAAGCCTGGCTGCTTCTTTCCCTGCTCTACGATGCATACCTGGAAATCCCAGGCCCTGCTCAAGGGCACAGCATCCAGTGGGAGCAGTCTTCTGGGCTCTGGAATTTGAAAGCAGCTTTGCCATGTGTTCCATTCAAAACCTACTTATTGAATGTCCACTGTGCCCTAGCACTGTGGTAGGGGACGTGGGTGCTACTCTCTTCGAGGCTGGTTGGTAACAGGTATAATAATTATCACTAATAACAGCAATAGTCCTCCTATTCATAAGTTACCTACTGGAAGGTAGATATGACTCACATACCTCATTTAAAACTCCCCGAAGGCCAGGCTTGGGGGCTCATGCCTGTAATCTAATCCTAGCACTTTGGGAGACCGAGGCGAGAGGATTGCTTGAGCCCAGGAACTGGAGACCAGACTGAGCAACATAGCAAGTTCTCATCTCTGCAAAAATAAAAAAGTTAACCAGGCATGGTGGTGTGTGCCTGTCGTCCCTGCTTACTCCCTGAGTTGGAAGGATTGCCTGAGCCCAGAAGGTCAAGGCTGCAGTGAGCTGTGATGGTGCTACTGCTCTCCAGTCTGGGTGACAGAGTGAGACCCAAACTCAAAAAGCAAAACAAAACTTCCAGAAGTCCTGCAAAATGACTGTCATTCTTCCCATCTTATAACCGAGGATGCTGAAACTTGAGAAGGCCACTGACCTATGCTGCAGCCCCACAGCTAAGAAGTGGTGGAGTCTGGGTCCATCTGTCCACAAAGTTCCTGTTCTTTGCACAACAGAGATGCTGATGGCTGCTCTGAGCACAGGGCAGCTCTGTGGGGGAAGTGAGAGGGCCTGGGAAGGACTGGAGTGGTCAGGAGAGCTTCCAGGAGGTGTGTCCCCTGAGTCAGGGGTTGTTAGTTGTCATCCTTAGGGAAATTGCAATGAGACTGGACAGAAAAGACCACCACACGGGTGACCCCTTGGCTACTAATTCATCGTACAAACAGCAATTGAATGCCTACTCTGTTTACACGAAACTCAAAAAGTCCTGAGATGAGTCTCCACTCTGCAGAAACTCTGTCGAGGTGAGGACCCAGGCCAGGGCCCAGGGCAGGGGAAGTGAGCAGCTCACAGAGAGCCACTGAGCTCAGGGTTCAGCCAGGGGAGGAGAAGTAAAACACACAGGTGTTTCTGCCTCTTCCAAGGGGAACCAGGGAAAGGGTGAGATGCCATTCTAACCGGGAGGAAACAGCGCGGACGGAGGCCTGGAAACGGGGCTTGCCCCAGAGCAGGCTTCCGGGGGGCCTTTCTCTCCAGTGTGTGTGGAGCTGTGTGTATGTTGGTTTGCATATGGGATGTGCCTATGTGGAGGGAGATTGATGTGTGTGTGTGTGTGTGTGTGTGTGTGTGTGTGGGTGGTGTGTGCGTGTGAGCATGCAAGTGCATGCGCTTGTACTGCGGGGAACACAACAGCGTGAATTGCAAGGGTGGTGTATCTGGCCCTGAAGGCCGCATCACTTGGGCCCTTCTTATCCCTCACTGGCAAGATGGAAGAATTTTATGCCATTGGTTGGTTCCCCTTTTCCCCACTCCCTGTCCCCCACACATATAATAAGCTTAGCGGCTGACTCTCTTTGAAGTGTGTGTGGAATCTATATTTGGGAGGAGATCAGAGACTGGGAGTGGGTTCCAGGGATAAAGACCAGAGGACAGGGAAAGGAGGGACTGGGGAGAAGAGACAACTCAGGGTTGAAGCTGGAGGTGAGGAGGATCCCCAGGTTGCCTAAAGGAGCCCAAATTGTGGTGTTCTGGAAGCACAGATGCAGATACCTGGACGTGAAGTGGCAGCAACGTACGCCCATCTTATAGCCATCTTAAAACTGCTTGATTCTCTCTAGAGGGCATGGGCAGCCATTCCCTCTCATCTGTAGTGACACGTCAGCCCACACACTCACCAGCACAGGAGATTACAAAAAGCTTCCAGGCTCCTTCCCGCTTGATTTCTGCAATGACCCTGGTCCCTGAGTGGGTCAGTTACAACATCCTTATTTACCCGTAGAGAAAACACACTAAGATAAATGAAGCGATTGGTTCAGGATCACACAGCCAGTTGACAACTGTACTGGGAATGGCCTCCCAGTCAGTCTGGTCAGTTTCTCAGGGCTTTCATTGGCTCAAAGTGAGGGTCTGAATGTGCAAACATTCAGATAGATTCTCACTCCTATTTCAGGCTAGTTAGAGAAGATCACTTTTCTGCAGTATCCCAATCCTCCCATAACCTCCTGGATATAGCAACTAGAGTATACATACACACATTATTCACCCATCATTCATCCATCCATCCATCATTCACACAGTCAGTGCATACCTGTGCGCCAGACCCTGTGCAGGTGCAGGGAAATGAGACAATCTCTGCCCCAAAGACCTCCCATTCCAGTGGTAGAACTTCCAGAAGCTTCTGCACACTTCATCCTCACTTTTCCCAAACAGTCACTTGCTGAGAGATGGGGAAAAGCCCCTCATCTAGCTCTCCCATGAGCCAGCTAGCTTCGCAGTAGCATGACAACCTCTGACAGGCCCAAGTGACTGGCAACAGAGAACAAGAAGTTCCCCACTCAGAGGGCTGAAATCCTGAGTCAAGTTCAGAATCTCTCTTGCAAATACAAGAGGGGGCCGGGGATCTGTCCCCTCTCCCGAGGTGCAACTCCTGCAGGATGGTGAGAGTCCGGAGACTGCGCGTGCCCTGTGCCTTGAGTCTGTGGCACCATATGGCTATGTGTGGTGTTTGTCTGAGCTCTTGCTGGGCCCGTGGCCTCAGGCTGCACCTTGTGCTCAGCTGGTCACCTTGTGGGTGGTTCCTTGCACATGAACCTCCATTTCTGGAGGGACACTTCTCACGCCTACACTGTGGTGAGCACCAGGGTTGGGAACTCTGAATGCAGAGAGAGAAACTTGAGCCCGTGTCTTACACTTCTTCTGCTGCTGAGTAACTTAGGATGCGACTTCTTATGGAAGTAAACAAGCAAGGCTTCTGCCCAGCCTGGCGCATGTGATGGGGACAGGTGAAGATGCTTTCCACGCTGATCTCCAGGACCAAGAGCAGCGGGAGTGTGTCTGTAAGATTTGTGTCAGGGGAGCTGGCTAACTAGTCCTCACTGCCTGCAGCCAGCTGCTTCCTTCCAAGTAGCTGGACTCGTGGGGCTGCCAAGTCAGGGACCCCGTGGTCCAAACCCTCAAACAGCAAGTACTTGTTTCCTCTGTGTGAGAAGCCAGTGGTTAGTGGGTGTTTGCCAGCAGTTGCTGGGGGGTGGGGTTCAGCTAGGGTTTTTCTGGTTAACTCCATTATTTCGAATCCAGGAGGGGTGGGGCGAAGGAAAGCCAAGTGTCATCAAATGGCAGTCCTCACGGTGCTCAGCTCCTTGTGTGACAGACCTGCAAGTCCCCCTGCCCTTTCGCGGTTGCCTCCAAGTCTCAAACTCAGTGGCACGGCCTTTTGTGATCTGGCCTGGCTACCTCCCAGTCCCCTATCCCCCCACCTGGCTCCTGGAGCAAAGGGAGCTTCTTGTCGTTCCATGAAGAGGCTCCTTCTGGCTTCTATACAGAGCTGGGACTAAGGTAAGGTGCAAAATTTAAGGGGGTGCCAAACAACCCACTAGCCAAGGTAGAGAATTCTAATGCAACATCGAAAACATCAAAATTAGTGTAAGCCACTATAGACAAAATATCAGAAGTGTAAATAACGATGTTATCAGTCAGCAAGCATATCATACTCTTTTAGGGTGGTTTCATTTTCTTTTTTTTCTAGTCTTTTAAAACTACTTTATTGAGGTTTGATTCTTGATTCTCACTCTATCACAGATGAGCACTGGGTTTTTTGGTTTTTGTTTTTGTTTTTGTAGAGATGAGGTCTCACTTTGTTGCCCCGGCTGGTCTTGAACTCCTGGCCTCAAGCGATCCTCCCACTTTGGCCTTCTACTGTGCTGGGATTACAGGCATGAGTCACCATGCTCAGTTGAGCACCAGATTTGGAAAAAGAGAAAAAAGAGAGAATATGGAGTGCTAAGAATGTGATCAAGAAATGTAATGATTGACTATTAATCTCGTTAAGAGTAACCCCCCTGTTATTAACCATCTATTGTTTGTTGAGCATTTACTTAGTGCCAGGTGCCATGTTGTATAGTAGACACTCAACGGTCACATTTTTTCCTGCAGTGATATGTGCTTATGCTTGTTCCCTGGACTTGGAATCTGAAAAACAGAAAGGTTGAGTCACTTGGCCAGAGGCACACAACTCTGCTGGGTGGAGCCGGGACAGGAATCCAGGTCTGACTCCAAGGCCTATCCTCCCCCAAGATATCAATGGCTCCTCCTGAGGGAGGCGTCTATCTTTACCTTTTTCCCTGTCCCAACAATTATGAGGACTCTAGCAGCAAGTGACACTCATTGGGTTCTTGGTATGCGATGGCACCCTTCCAAGTGCTTTGTAGGTGTTTTCTATCTCTTTTTATCCTTCCAGCCACTCCAACGTAAGGGAGGAATTATCCCCATTTTAGATATGAGGAAACTGAGGTGCAGAAAAGTGAAGGGACTGGCCCAGGTTCCCAGCCACAGTAAGTGACAGGCTGGTGGTAAAGCCCGATTTCCCATCCTTCTTGCTCAGGCGAGGGTCCTCGGGGTGCTGAGCTGGACCAGGACGGTCCTCCACCAACAGCCTCGGCTGAGGAAGACACTGCCGATCCTTCCCACCCTAGCCCAGCCCCGGGGCCTCATTCCGCTCCCCGGTGGGCACCCAAGCCAGCGCCTCTCCCACCCACTCGCGACAGGCGGTTCACACAGCGGGCCCCTTCCGCTGCGCCCGCTGTCAACCTCATGGAAACCTGCCAGGGGGGACAATGAAGGCATTCAGGGGCTGTTATTTATTTATTTTTCAATAAAGAAACTTCATGAATAGATGGATATTTATTCACCTAATTCACTTTTGCAAATGCAGTGTCCTTCAAAGGATGATTTGTTTGCTGAGTGGGGCTGAGGCGGGGAGGTTAAAAATAGCTCCCGGCAGTACCGTATTTCTCAGTAAATCAGTGTTGATAATTTAATAATAAAATTAGTCTTACATCAGGTACCAGATAACGCTCCTTTGACATGCAAATCGAATCCAGCTTCCTAGCCGACGCGGGCCATTTACGAGGCTGCAAATTTGCTAGGCTACGTCTTTGGGGCACTAAATGTCGAGCTTTTCTCAGGCGGTTCAATAGGAGGACCTCTAAAGCGCCTGTCTCGCTAATGTGGTTGTTTGTAATGTGTACTAAGTTCAGAATGTAAGCGACTGGACTCCCTCTCTCTTCAGAGCTGCCACATACGGCAGGGTGGGGAAGATGCCCCCAACCCACACCTGTCTGACTTAAGGAGATGACTCTAAATCACTTTGAGTTTCTGGGCAGAAGGGCTGTCTCCTCCACTCCTCCAAGGTGCCTTTCATTTCCTCTCAATAAAAGTGTCATGGCCACCTCCTGCATGCCAGGCCCTATAGTAGGTTCTGGGGAAGGAGAGATGATCTAGATGCTGTCTCTAAGAAGCTCATGCTTCTTGGATGGTCTGGTGGAGGCACAGACACATCGAGGGGCATCGTGATGTGAGGACAATGGGACGACCACATACAGAGTGTAGGGCAGCACGGCAGAGAGAAGGATCAACATCACTGTGAAGGAAAGAGCAAGTGATCCAGGAAAGGCTGCCCCCAGAAGAGACATTTAGAGTGGATTTTGCAGGATGAATAGAAGTTCTTCAGGTAGTCAGGTAGTCGTTGGAGGTGCAGGACAGGGCATTGAAAGCAAAGGAAATGATATATACAAAGGTGTTGAGGTATGAGACTGGGTACTGTGTAGAGAAATTAAAATTTTTTTTGTAGCCAAAGACTAGCAAGAGGGATGGTGAAAAGTCAGCGGGTGGGGGTGGTGGAAGCATAAGGCCTTGCATGACCCGAGAGAGAGCTGAGCTGGTCATCTGAGGGCTTGGGGAGTCAGTGAAGGGTGGAAACAGGGAGAGGTAGGGTCTGATGTCCTGTCGAAGGCCATTTCAGCACACAGTGTGGAGGGTGAATGGAGGCTGGCAGGATGACTCCCTTCTCCCTAAGGAGTGAGTGCCTCATTTTCTATTGGGCAGGGGGGTTTCTCTGTGAACCAAGGAACAAATGCGAACTCAAGAATACCGAGGGTAAAGACGGGAGAGGAAGAAATGCCCCAGGAAGAACCGGCAGAGGAAAGTGTCTCCTCCCTGGGTCCCTGCGGGGGGCGTCTCAGGTATCACATGCAGGTATTCAACAGGCCATGTGGGTGACACATCCAGTTTATAAATCTTTCCCACAGGACCGAGCAATCTGATCCAGACGACAGCCCTCAGAGATTCGCAGGACAGGCAGCACGGCTCCCATTGTATACATGAGGAAACCGGGGCTCAGAGAAATGAAGTGACCTACCCAAGCTTACTCGGCTAGAACACAGCAGAATAGAGACTCCAGATCAAGTCCTCTTGACTGCTTGCTAGTTAAGGCTCTAACTAATTGGGACATAATTCTCATTTCAATGAATTGGGTGCCTACGGTGATTCCCTTTTTATACATGAGAAACGGAAGATAGAGCATTAGAGGAACTTGTTCCAAAGTTGACCCAGGCCTCTGATTTAGATTCCATTATCCTGAGGCCCATTCATTCATTCATTCATTCATTCATTCACTGCGTTTTCTCTGCCATCCAGAATTGCCCACTTCTGTGGCTTTTTCTCCCCATCCACTATCCAGGGCACTCTGGCTTTCTGGACATCTTGTAAGCACTCCCCTTCTCAGGACCTTTGCCTTTGCTGTCGCTCTATCTGGAATGCTTACTACCAAGTGTCACCACGGCTCCCCATTACTTTTTTCAGGTCTCCACTGACACATCACCTCCCCAGATAGGCCTGTCGTTACCGCCCACCTGTCACAGCACATCCCCTGCCTCAGCCCCTTGGTCTGGCTCTGGTTGTGCCTCTTCCCGTAGAGACTAATTTCCAGAAGAGGGGTGGGCAGCGATTTCACTTCTACCTCTTCTTTCCTGCCTGGAGAAGGCATGTCATAAACACTCATGGAAGGAATGCTGCTGAGTCCCGCTGGAGCTGTCTGCACAGGGAGTGGGTTCCCAGAGTGCTGGCGACCAGGCTTGTCGGCCCTCCCCGCCAGCCGGGGTGATAAAGGCTGTATCTCAGGTAGCCCAGAAGAGATTGACTCACACATCGTGAACCGTCTGGAGTGCTTTTCAGGCAGCAGCAGTCAGAAGCAAGGGAAGGGAAGTGTACGGAGGGCTTGGGCCACGACAGCTGGACAGGCATGTGGTGTGCTCAGGCATATGTTCGTTCACATGAAGGCATGGCCTAACCAAATGCAGAGAGGACACATGGACCGCACCTAAGAGAGGCCAGCAGACCAGCCTTCTGCACAAACACTCTGAAATCTGGTTATGTCCACAGCTCTGGGTCTCAGTTTATCCAACAGCAAAATGCGTGGAAGCTTCCCGGTTTGACTTGGAACAGGAAGACTGTTTCTGGCACTCTTGAGAGAGGGTCAGAGAGTCTGCAGTTTTGCTTCCCTTCTTTCTCCCATGTCATCGTCACCTTCTGGTACCTCCAGGTCCGTGTTGGAATGGGAGACGCAGGACCCCTTCCCTGCGCTCACAGAGTGGGGTTTCTGGCCTTCCCGTCACAGTGGGAAACAGATGAGCCAGCTTGGGAGCAGGCAGATTTGCAGCCCTGAGAGCCAGTGCCTGTAAACGCAGTTAGATGACGAGTACATTTTATTCTATAATAAAAGAGCTTTTCATAAAAATACAGAAATGCTCAGGAGAAAGTTAAAGGGAGAGAAAGGAAGGTGATGGAATTGTGCACACTCCATCAATGCCTAAGAAGAAGAACCGGTTTCAATGACGCACTCTTCCGGGTATTAAGATGATGGGGGGTGGGGTGAGATGCCAGTCCCTCCACCACGCACTGCCCCAACCTCCTGTTAGAAACCTCTGTGCCCAGCCCCCTGCCCAGCTCCACTCAGCTGTTCAGCTGCCACCCCAATGTCAACAAGCTCAAAACAAATGCCTAGATCCCTCCCACCCAGGGCTGAGAGCTAGCTGACCACATTGCTGGGTTAAAATATGTACAGATTTTTATTTAGCTGGATGTGGTGGCTCACGCCTCTAATCTCAACACTTTGGGAGGCCTACTCAGGAGCTCACTTGAGCCTAGGAGTTCAAGACCCGCCTGGGCAACATAGTGAGACCTTGTGTCTACAAAAAAATTTAAAAATTAGCCAGGTGTGGTGACGTAGTAGTAGTCCCAGCCACTCAGGAGGCTGAGGCAGAAGGATCGCCTGAGTCCAGGGGGTCAAGGTTGCGGTGATTGTGCCGCTGCACTCCAGCCTGGGTGGCGGAGTGAGACCCCGACTCAAAAAAAAAAATTAACCCAAATCTAACATATTTATTTAAATAATTAAATATTTAAACCCTGGCTGCATATTTAACTAGTGGCTAATAAATAGCCACAGCCCTGAGTCACCCCATAACTGCCCTAGCCTCTCCCTTGGGACCCTTAGAACTCCCCATGCCACAGCAACTAAAGGGTTAACCATTGGCACAGTTTGGGTTCTTGAGGAACCTGCTTCTGCTTCAACCTCTTCTGACTGGCCAGTGTCAATGGCCACAGGTGTCTAAGTACTTACATCCAAGATCTCCCTCCTCCCAACCTCTCACTCACACCCACAACCTGCTCTTTCTCTCCAGCGCATGTGAAGGCCATCAATCCAGATGCCTGCCCGGGTATCCCCCACCCCCACACGGGGCAGACCCAGGACCCTGCATCAGATCCCGGAATCCATGAGGACAGCCACTGTGCTTGCCTGTTCACTATGTAATTTGTAGCCTGGAGCATGGCACTCAATTGGTGTCTACTAAGTGAATCGTTATGATAGATGACTAATGCCCCAAAGATGTCCACATCCTCATTCCTGGAAATCCAGAACCTGTGAATGTCACTTTACGTGGAAAAAGGACTTTGCAGATGTGACTCAGTCAAGAATTTGAGATGAGGAGATTATCCTGGGTTACCTGGGTGGGCCCAATATCGTCACAGGGAAGTCTGGGGGAGATTAGACACAGACGAGGAGAAAGCCATGTGACCATGGAAGCAGAGATTGGAGTGTTGCAGCCCCAAGCCAAGGAATTCCAGCAGCCGCCAAAGCTGGAAGAAGCAGAAACAGATTCCACTCCTGTGGAACCTTCAGAAGAAACCAGCCCTGCTGATACCTGGATTTTAGCTCTGTAACTCACTTCAGACTTCTGGCCTCCGGAACTTTAAGAGGATGAGTATCTGTGTGTTTCAGCCACTGAGTTTGTTACAGCAGCAACAGGAAACTAGTACACACGTCCAACTCATCTCAACCATCTGGTAAGTCCTGCTAGGTGGCCGAGAAATCAGCTCAGGAGAGTGGCCCATGACCTCCGGGTAATGCACAATGAATCACGTTACACTCGCCCCCTCGCTGTCCTTCAAGTTGCCTCTGAGATGGAGGTTCAAGTCTTTTAGCCAGCACACGGGTCCTGTGACCTGTGACCTCTTCTGTCTTTCTTCTCTCCCCCATGCCCCCCTGTGTGCCAATCAAGCCAAACCGCAGTTATTTTCATTTTCCTGACTTCCACGCCACACTCTAACCCCTCAGTGCCTTTGTCCCAATCCTGTCACTATTACCTGGAAAGCACTACCCTCTACACTTAGTCCCCTTCTACTGTTCTTTAAACCAGCCCAGGGTCCCCTCCCCCAGGAAGCCTCCCCTGCTAACCCCAGGGCTGGGTTCCATTCCTGCTCCCACAACCTGGTATCGCCCTCAGTCTCATCACCGATCACGCTGCGTCCACGCAGTCGGTGTCTCCCACTCGCCCAGAAGAGCGAGGCCTGGCCGGGCCGTGGCTACAGTCTACCAGCCCTCTCTGGACACTACGACCAGCCTAAACAGCTCTGGCCCGAAGAGGAGATAGACACGGGCCGGACTCGCACCCACAGCTAGGGCTTGTGACTCACGTGAGCAGATGTGGCCCTCTGAGGATCATCCCACGCTGCTGGGAGACCCCCCTATGTGGCAGGAAGAGGCCACCCTCCCTTCTGTGCTTCCCCTCTCCTCTAGGGTGTTGACATTTAGTTACAAAATGGGTAGGAGACATTTTTCATCTCGCCTTTTTCTTCTATAATTCCATGGAGACTTTTTTTTTTTAGGTATCAGACTTTCTGAAGCTAATATATATTAAGCAAATGGGGGAGGGGAGGGTTCTTTTTTTATTATTACAAATAGCTTTTGTTATTTTTTTTCCTGACTCCATAAGAGTCCTACATGTTCACTGGAGAAAATTCAGACACCGTGGAAATGATACTGCTTTGGGGGCGGAAAGGGGACACAGCACAGCCTGCGTCTTCCTATCTCTGAATCAGTTCCTCCTCCTGGCCCACTCCAAGCCTCCTCATGCTGGGCCACTGCAGCTTTTGGTCTTCACTTTCACCTTCACCGTCACCTTCTTACAGGCACCCTTGCACCTGTCGCTTTCTCTCCCTCCCCACAGCCATCATCCTCTGCCAGGGCCCTAGTTTTCTCTCACTCAAACGTCTGCTATAGCTCCCGCTTTCTCGTCCTCCAGTCTCTCCTCCTGTTGCCTGTTTGGCTCACGGCACCAGGCCCCACCTTGTCGCTGCCCCTTCCTTTCCTTCTGTGGCTCCCATCTTCAGGACACACGTCCTCACCTGCACCCACCCCGACCTGACCCTTATCTCACCACACTGGGTCTCCCTCGGCCCCTGGGGTGGGCTTGCCCCGGCTTTGTACACCTGAGCTCTGCTGCCCTGGGTCTTCTTTTGGATTTCAGAAACAGCATTCACCCCGCTTCTGGCCACACAGCACTAGAAGGTGAGGTGAGGCTGCTGCAAGATTGGGAGGCAGGGGATAAGCAGAATCCAAGGGTTAGGGGCAAGCTGGGGGAGGGGGTGAGAAATGGGGAGAAAGGGGGGTCTGGGATGTGGGGCAAAGGCCTCCAATCTCCTGATGATTTCTGCAACCCGAGGGAGCAGGGCAGGGACGGGGCTGACCCCCAGAATCAGCGTCTGTTGTTTAAGCTGCCCAGGGTGTGGTATTTTGCTATGGCAGCCAGAGCTGACAGAGAGGAGAGTACAGGCATCACCAGGCTGCCTCAGGCCTGGAAGAAGTGATGCTCTCATGCTCTATGCCTGGGTCAGGAAGAATCCTGGAGAGGGAGGAGGTAGGGGTTGTTTCCTGGAAGCATCTGCCCGTGTGCCGCCCTGTGCTAGCCCAGCTCGGCCACTCAGTCACCAGCACTTAGCACTCACTGGCTGTATGCCCGAGCTTGTGTTAGACTCTGCGGGCGACATATAGGACATAGCAAAAAGAACTCATGGGACCTGAGCTTTTGGGGTGTACCAGGTACAGTGTTGAGCGCTTTACCTGTATTATGTCATTTAATGCTCAAAACACCTAATTTTTTTTTTTTGAGTCGGAGTCTCACTCTGTCGCCCAGACTGGAGGGCAGTGGCCGCTCCCGGCCACCGCAGCCTCGACCTGCTGGGCTCTGGCGATCCTTCCGCCTCAGCCTTCCAAGCAGCTGGAGCTACAGGCGCACGCTACCACGCCCGGCTAAAACACCTAATTTTTAATCTCCATTTTACAGATAAGCCAGTCATCTGGAGGGTTGGGATTTGTCCAAGGGCCCAAGGGCAGAGCCGCAGTTCAAGCCCATGTCTTTCTTTCTCTTCCTCCACAGAAAGGCAAAGACTGCGGCCTCAGGGTCTGTTGGAGCTGAGGGTAGGTCAAAAAGCAGGCCCTGGTGCTTCTGTCACAAAATCCCTGGCGAGCTGTGTCTGTCACCCTCAAGACAGCCAGTGAGCATGGCCAGTGAGCATCATCAGCTTAGGGAGAAGAATGGACTGTGCAGAGCTCACTCCTGGGGCATGGAAGACGCTGACCATTTTGTCCAGGACCACAGAGAAACTGCTTTGGATGGGGGTCAGGGGACGGGTCCCAGACTCATTGTCAGGGGCCTCAATGCTGCTACTAACTCTTGGGGCTGAGGAGAAGAGACGGGGTTGAGTGATCCCTAGCCATCGGTTGCTCAGAGATAAAGGGACAAGGGGAGCCCCTGCCCTGTGACCTCTGTAGAATGAGGGTCTGGATCCGGTGAGCTGGAAGGTCCTGGGCTTCTGAGGTAGCCGTGGTCCACAGAGCAAAGCTAGGAACTACTCTCAGGTCCCTGCTTTTCCCAGAGGGCCTGGATAGCACCCAGCATACAGTGGTGCTCATGAAGAGAATGAATGAATGAAGGGCGTAAATGAATGAGCACACGCTAAGCCGGCAGTTTCAAGATCTGGACAAGAAGAGGGAAAGGGGTGAGAAAAGCCAGGGCTCCCCCATGGAACCTGGGTCCTGTCAGCTCAGAGGAACATGGCCGATGCCAAGATTTGGGGGAGAGAAAGGGAAGAGGAACTGTTTAACCTCTAAGTCTTAACACCGTAAATCCAGGCAGGGAGAGTTTAATTACTCAGCTTTGGGTGGTTTTATTTGTCAATTAAAGCTATCAAGCGAGCATTCAGAAATTAGTGCCCTTGTTAGGAGCTGGCAGCCTGAGTGGATCCCGCTCGAGATGTTGAATGAGAGCCATCCAGGGAGGATGGTGGCAGGGAATGAACCTCAAGTATTCAAGGACCTGGCGTCCCCACCTCCGCCATGGACTGAGTTGGTGCTCCAAGCCCCTGCAGGAGGGGCAGCCAGAGGCCCCTGGGCATGGGGTGGGCGCTCCCTGAGGCATCTCCCTCCTCTCACCCACTTCCTCGTGTAGTAGAGTCCTCCAGGTTCAGGCTAAGGGCATTGGCTCAAACCAAGTGCAGGGACCAGAAATCATGGAGCCCACGACCGGCCCATACGCACAGTAGGGGCTTAGTTGGGGTTTGTGGAATTGGGGCATAGGTGGAGAGAGGAAGCTGGGCTGGCGGTCTGGGCTCACAACCTTTTCCTGAACCAGGAAACAGTGTTCTGGGAAGGATCCTGGCTTATCCCACGCGGACATCCCACTCCGATTTTTTTCAGGGACTGAGCTGGGAGGAAGGGTGGCACAGAGAAGGGAGCTAGAGTGTCAGTCAGAGCCACTGTGCATGGTCTTTGGCCATGAAGCAGGCACTTTGGGGCAAAAAACCCAGCCGGAAAACAAACAACTCTATTCGACCCCATAAAGGAGCAGAAGATGATAACCAGAGACCGCAGGAGGCCACTGGCAGCCTCTGGAGGAAAGTTGTCATCCTGAAAACCGGGGTATCAGAAAAGTTCTTTCGTCAGTGTTACAGACTGAACTGTGCTCACCCCAAAGTCATAATAAGTTCATAATTCCCCCAGTGTGACTGTATTTGGAGAAAAGGCTATAAAGAGGTAATTCAAGTTGAATGAGGCCGTAAGGGTGGGGCTGCAATCCATCAGATTAGTGCCCTTATCAAAAGAGACAAGAGTGGCATGTTTTCTTCCTCTCTTTCTTTCTCTCTCTCTCCATCCCTGCCATGTGAAGACACAGAAGAAGACAGTCATCTGCACACCAGGGAGAGAACCTCACCAGAAATAGTCAGCTAGCTCCTTGATCTGGACGCCCAGCCTCTGGAGCTGTGAGAAATCAATATTTGTTGTTTAAACCACACAGTCTGTGGTATTTTGTTATGGCAGCATGAGCTGACTAAGGCAATCAGTGACATTTTTTACAGTGCTAGGAGCTTCTATTTCCCAAGCAATCCCTCTCCACAGCCCTGGGAGGAGGGTGAGCACAAACATGCAGTGACTGAGCATGTGTGGTCATGATGTGGTAGAGACAGGACCAGACCCAGGTAGGTTTCCAAAGGCCATTGCTGATGGTGGCAGAATTCACACGGAAGCTGATAGAACAGAGGAAATGAAGCTGGCTACTGATTTAGAAGGTAACCATGGGTCGAGCACAAAACAGACTCGACAAAGGTTCAGAAACATTCATGGGCGTCAACATCTCAGGGTTCTCAGGGGAATAAGCTACCCCTCCAGCCAGGACTCCGAGGGTCCCCACACTGTTTCCTTACATGCTCTCAGGACTGGAATCAATGCCTGTGGTTGCATCCTGGAAGAAGAGGACTTGTGGTGAGGGGCTCCAGGGTGCTCTGAATTCTGAACTCCACTTTTGCTGGAGACCTGAGGTGGCCTCCATCTAGTCCATGAAACACCCAACTAGTCCATGAAACACCCAAATCAAGCTGGCATCTGTCTGGCTACCTTTCTGTGAACAGGGCGGCCATACGGACTCCTCCCCATTATTTCACAGACACTCAGTTGAGACAGTAGGGTCCCATCCCTGTCACAGAGATGAGCATCTCACCCTGGCCAAGGGACAATTTGTGAGGAGGCCAAAGTGAACAGAATTTTGTCTGAATGGCTCCAGGGTTCATGCCAGTTTATAAATAGTGCGACACTAGGATTTTTTTTCCCCAGAGAGATTATCTTAAAAAGTTTACATTAATGCAACATGTCATCTTTTCCGGGAGCCATCTTTGAGATCAGAAGCCTTGGCTGGGCACCCGTTCAACACTACGAGAGCGATTAAACAAAATGTCAAGAACTGAGATGATGCTATTAGACAAGCAAGGACTCCAAATTTTGGCTGATGAGGGAAGATTCGGGCTTGGGAGAAGATGGCCCTCTGACTGCTTCCAGGTGGTCTCAAGGTATGCAAAGACCCCTGAGCAGTCTGGAGGCTTGGCTCCAGTACCAGATCTGGAACTCTCTTGATGTGCGACTTGGGCTAAAAAATTGCCCTCTCTGAGGCCAATCTAGCCACGTAAAGGGGAATTGGAAGTTCCTTAGGTATCTTCGAAGATCTGTGTTTCTTTGAATCACTAATTCTTAATATGATTATGCTGCATGGGGCTTTGCAGCATGCTTTTTCTTAAATTGTGTTTTTTGAAGCGGATATCTCTATTTTCCACACACGCTAACCAATTATTAGTTGGTCTTTGGGGAAGACCCGGGACTTTGTTCTTTTTCTTTTAATTATCCCATTGACAGCTGCGTTCATTCCACTGAACCGGGACGACTTTACTCTTCTACACTGTGTGTATTGACCAGATACTGGTTGAGAATCACGCACTGACCAGAACCATCTTTGTAAAGTGGATGGGCTTTGGTCTTGGGCGGAGCTGGTTGGAAGGCAGGTCCCTCCACTGCGGGGTTGGGTAGCCATGGGCAGAATACTAGCCTCCATCTCCCTGTGGATGAAATAGAATGAATATCAGCTACCCCATGGGACTGATAGAGGAGGAGAGGGAATGGCATAGACGGCACAGATGATCCACCTCAGAGGGGATGGGACAAGTGACAACAGACTGCAGAGCATGTGCCATGTACTCCTCACGGCCTTCCGTGATTAGTGGTTCTTCATCCGTTCTCTCTGTCATCCCAAAGAGTCCTGGGTTCTCCCCACAGGCAGAAACGTTGCCATGGGCTTCCTGGAGACTCCTACATTGCCTAGTGCACGGTCTTGCAGAGAGTAAGTGTTTATTTGCCCTTTGTCTTTGGACAGGACGGTGGAACTCTCTTGGGTACCTGCCTGCCCACAATCCTCATCCCTGTCATCTCAATCTATGGGCTCCCTCTCCAGGCGCCTCTGTAGTCACCTGGGTACTGTTTCATGCTATTATGTTAACGCTAAGGCACTTGTTTTTAATATAGTAAACGACTAATTAGACTGCCTACTTGCATTTCTTTCTATTTTTCTTTTAGCCATATATATATATATATATTTTTTTTTTTTTTTGACACAGGATTTCTGTAGTCCAGGCTGGTGTACAGTAGTGTGATCATGGCTCACTGTGGCCTCAAACTCCTGAACTGAAGCAATCCTCCTGCCTCAGCCTCTCGGGTAGCTAGGACTACAAGTACTCACCACCATGCCTGACTAATTCTTTTATTTTAATTTTCTTGCAGACACAGGGTGTCGCTATGTTGTCCAGGCTAGTCTTGATCTCCTGGCCTCAAGTGATCCTCCTTCCTTCGTCTCTCAGAGTGTTGGGATTACAGGTGAGCCACCATATTTGGCAGGTTTTTTTTTTTTTTGGTGAGAATAATACCTGGCCAGTACCAAAACATTCAACTATAGAATGAAAGATGAAAACCCTTCTTTATTCTTCCCAGTCCATACACAACCTCAGAGGTGACCACAGTTAATAAACATGACTTTCATTTTTCTCAACCTTTTTTCTATATTTTACAAACTATCTATATAACATATGTAAACTTACACATACAAAAGTTTTCTAAAAACGTAAATGAAGTCATTTTGTAAGACTCAGTTTAGTCTTAGAAATGAGAAACATTTTTAAGTAAATGAGACAATGTTTCTCATGCCAGACGCATTGCTTTTTAAAAACTGAATCATATTTTAAAATGATCATACAGTAAAATTGACTTTTGGGGGGGGTACAGTGCTGTGAATCTTAACACTCGTATGGATTTTTTGTGTAACTACCACTCCCACCACATTCAGGACACAGATCAAGGATCCGTTACCTGATCCAGGGCAAGGGTGGATCTCAGCTTCTGCATCTGGAAAATTAGCACCACTCATAGCCCCCTGCTCCTTTAGGGGGACTTCACTGAGTCTCAAATGAGGAGTCAGCCTGGTGTGAGTCAGGCAGACCCTGGGGCTTGAATTCTGCTGCTGCCGCATACAAACCAAGACGCATGGGCAGGCATCTGACCCTCTCTGAGCCTCTGTGTTTTCTTCTGGAAAACAGACATGTGCTCTGAGCTTCGAAGGGCTGTGTGAGGATGGGGCATACCACGCACAAAGCGTTCAACCCAGCAACAGGCACCCGGGAGCTGCTCGACCTAGGGTGGGCATCATCGTGAATTAATTACACGCAGTGAGGCTGGTGTAGAACACACGTGAAGGAAACAGTCACAAGATTGAACTGAGTGGAAGTAGCTGGTGTTCGTGCTGGAGTCTGAGTCCCAGGGATGCTGCGGGCTTTAGGGCAGATGGCTTAGTCCGTGTTTCCCAGAGGGCCCTGCGCTTGACCTGGAGGCTCAGACTGAGGACAGCTGGAGCCAAGGGACCCGAATGCAGAGATCCTGGTGTTCCTCCTTGGTCAGCTCTACGCCTTTGTCAGGCATCCCAGGGCCCAGCTGTTGGAGTTTGAGACAGCCAGGGCTTTCTGGTCACCGCCAACTGTGTCCTTCGGCTGGGGCCTTCAAGCTGCCGGTCGCCTAGCTTTGGGGTCAGCGTGGCAGAAGCACCAGCCTCTTAAATATTGAATCAGCCCTCCCCGGCCCCACTCCTGCCTGATTTGACTAAGGGCCCAAGCTCTAAGTTTGTTTAATAACCTCCTGACACTAAACAAACAGCCTTGCAAAAGGAGTAATTTGCAAGGCAGAAAGAAAACAAATAAGTTGCAAGGACACTGCACGGCAGCGGCCAGGCTGATTACATTCCGGGGGCCACCTAAGTCCGACATCAACCGAAAGCATATAGATCTTGGCTGCTCTCCACTCCGGGAAGACTTCAAAAACATGGGCAAGGGAAACTTTGCATTAGGCCTACAGTGATGGCGCGTCATTAGAATTCTGGGGGCATAGTAAATGCCATCTAGTTGCTAACACGATGCATCATTTTCTGCTAAATAATTGATCACGGTGCAGAGATTGTGTTTGTGGAGTTTAAAAAAGTGATTAGAGCAGGGAATGTTTCTGGGAGGCAAGTTGCGTCTGTAACCCGGAGTCTGTTCCACGCGCACCTTCCTGGGGGACCATAGGGCATGGGGGATTCTTGCCACACTGGAGCTGGGGTGCAGCACCCGATTGCTGACACAGCAGGATGAAGGGTGGCAGTGCATAGCGAGGGTGCCTGATTTCAAGGTTGATAAGAATCAGGGGATGGTGGAAGCCTTATGACACCTTTGACCCCACTGGGGACATTGAGGAAGGCAAGTGGCATTTCCAGGGAAGAAACAAATGCTGTAGCCCCCCATGGCGCCATGCCCAAGGGACATCTCTCAATGCCACGAAACCTGAGTCTGGTCCTAGGAAGAGCTTGTCCTGGGATGTCCCAGTTATCTTTCCTTTTTCTACCTTACTTCCCTCCCACCCCCAAAAGTAACCTCTTTCTTTCCCCCCCCCGCTCCTGTAAGAATGTGTTGTTGGACTTAGGATGTGTGTGAAGAGACATGCATCCTGGTCTTGGAGCACAAGCAGGCAGGTCAGAACCTGTCGAGCTGAAGGGGGAGAGAGGTACAGGTGCTGGGTGTGTTAGGGAAACGGAGGAGGTGAGCCTTCAGTGGGACGTTAAAATAGCCAGAATGTGGAAAGATTTGGCACATAATAGTAAGGTACAACATTTCTGGGAGGAATGCCCCAACCCTAAACAAGGAGTCCAAGTTTATTTATTACTGACTTATTGTGTGCCCTTGAACAAAGTTCTGAGCCTCGGTTCCCATTGGAAAAGCACATCCCTGTGTGTGTGTGTGTGTGTGTGTCTGTGTGTGTCTGTGTGTGTGTGTTCTTGAATGGACGCATGTGTGATCATTTCTAAGTGTCCCTCTGACCCTGACATTTTGGCTTTCTAAATCAGTGTCCTTACCCCTGGTTGCACATTAGAATCTTCTGAGGACCTTTAGAAAATACAGATGCTCTCATAAGTGGACCTTGAACAATTATCGTGATACTATAATACATAATCTTATAAGAAAAGAATTGTCAGTAGTGGGAAATTGCCAGGGGCTGGTGGGGGGGGTGGGTGGGATTGGCAGTAGTGGGATTCTGCCAGGGATGGGTGGAGCACACCTCATTAACAAGCGTAATGAACCTGCATAATGAACATTTGTATATTTAACCCTGAATTGTACCTTTGTATCTTTGAAATAGAAAAAAAAATTTTTTAAAGCAAATACAGCTGCTAGGGCCCAACATGGGTTGGGCACAGGGTCTGCCCTGGTGATTCTGACGTGGGACCAGGGACAAGAACTCTTCTCAGAAGGGGTGCAGGTGGCCCACAGCCCTGGGCCAGCTCACTCTGGCTGTGTGGGAAGGTCCTGAATTCTGGAACAAGGAGGAAAGATGAGCAAAGGCAGAAAGTTTCCCAGCTGCAACAGAGCACCGGGCAAGTGAAAGCTCGGCCTTCCAATGGGTGCCACAGCTGGAAGACTCAGCTGGCAGCCTCTCAGGAGGATGGGGGACACTGTGGACAGGTACAGGATTTGCAGAAGGCAGGCTTCAGTGTTCTGTGCACAGGGAAATCTTCCTTCACACAGAGGCAGAGTCCAGGCTATGGGAGGAAGCAGTTCCCTGTCTTGCAGCCTGCATCTTTTAGGAGTGGATTTTCTCTCTCTTACTGGCACAAGGCATGGGCAGAGGCCTTTGCTGCGGTCGTGCCAGTCAGGTATTTGCCCCGGCCTTGCTCCTTCTTCCCTAGTGATCCCCCTTCTCCCAAGCTGCTCAAGATTAACTGGCCCACGGGTCCCAAACACCTACCGCACTGCCTTAGACCTCAGCACTCGTGTCTGAGTTGGGTGACCACGAGCCCCCTCCCTAGAGGCTGGAGAGCTCCCTGAGAGCCCAGACCCATTCTCCTACCTTTCTGGTGTTGTAAAGTATAGGTGCTCCTATTAGTTTACTCAGACTTGCATCTTACTGTACCGGCCTCCACCCCTGCCGTGTGTATATCTGACCAAGTCCCTTTCCCACTTAGGACCCCTCTTCCTTCATCTGAAAACAGAGTGAGCCATGTCCCTATGCACTCCAGTGGCAGAGCTTTCTGTGACACTGAGGGGTAGACGGAGATGACCACCACTAGTTCCATTTTACAGACGGGATAACTGAGGCTCAGGGATGCCTTGGCTTGGCCAGGGTTGTTCAGACAGGAGGTGGGGAGTCACCTGAATCCCAGTTCAAGGCAAGCCTGCACCTGGAAAACACAAAATTCAATCCAGGATCGTGGGGACCTCTCCAAATCTCCAGACTGGGGAGAAAATTGATTTCTGTTAGAAGACTAGCACCTACTTGGAAATGAGCCTTTTCTCTCTCTCTCTCTCTGGATGAGACCTAAATGACTAATTCCCACTGTCAGCTGGATGTTTCCTGGCTTTTTTCCGGTCCGGGCTGTCTCCTTCCTCTGAGAGGTCATGGCTTGGGCCACGCCTCCGGTCCTAGTTTGCCTGTGGTCATGTGCTGACGGGCCACCCACGTAGTGTCTGAGGAGATTGTTTTTTAGCTAAAGGTCACAGCAAGTTGCTGGTCTGTGGATGCTCCTGTGAGTCCTGGCCAGCAGGGGGCGAGGCACTGTGTGCTGGGCCACAGCACTGGGATGAGAAACTGGGCTTGGGAGCTGAGAGTGGGGCTTGGGGTGGAGTTAAGGTTGAAACCTACGCCCAAGGTGCCCACCAGGTGTGCCTCTGATGACTTCCGGAGGCCATCCTCATCTGCCCTCATAGGGCGGAGTACTTCATAACCCTCCAGCTCCCAGCCTGCAGAGCTATGCAGAGTGATTTTGATAAAATTATTCTCTGACCATCAACTAGGGTACCTGCATGATCAATGTTTATATACCTAACTCTGAATTGTACCCCACATCTTTATAATAAAAATTTTTAAAAAGAGTTGATTAGCACATATTTTGTATGTTATATGTGTTAAATACTGTGTTCCTACAGCAAAGCAAGCTAGAGAAAATAAAGTGTTATTAAGAAAATCATAAAAATAAAAAAAAATTTAAATTATTCTCTGAGTTATTTCAGTCTGAGCGCAGGGTTTAGAACTGGGGAAGAAGGGAGAATGAGACTTCTCTCCTCCCCTCTGTTAAAGGAGAAATAAAGCTGACGCTTGTTAGAGGGGTGAGGATGACTTTATTTAGGACTGTTTTGGTAAGTGTCAAGACTGTTGCAATAGGGGACAGAGATTGGGTTCAACTCCAAACACAGCAAGGACGGGTGGAGATTTTTCCAATGAGCAGGGTAAGCGCGGCCCATGAACAAAACATTACTAGGAGACCTTAGGGGTGAGGGGATTCTTGGTAAGCCGACTTAGCCGAACTCTGGATGAAGCCAGACAAGAGTGGTTAGGTATCAAATGTGGGGATGAGGCGTTTGATCAGATATTGAGGTGGTCAGATATCAGGGTGGGGAGAGTCTCTCTAAATTGGCTTAGCAGGATTCTTGCCACAAAAGGACAAGGCAGGCCAAAGACAGTGCCCAGGAAGACTCAGAAGAGCCTGCAGCATCTCTGACCCTTACTTTCTGTCCAAGGAACTGGCATGGTCTAACCTTGTCTCCTATACACCCTCTCATGCCTGTTCTACTTCCCTTCTCAAAGACAGTGTGGCTCAGTTCGGCACGCCTCCAACTTCGGAGAGAATCAGAATCACTGGGGACTTGCTAAAATGCAGGTTCTTGGTCCCCACCCCCAGAGTTCTGATACAGAAGATCTGGGGACTATCCTTTGAGAACTGCTGGTCTAGCCTTTTCCTATCTCAGTTTCCAGCCTAGCTGGAGGGGTTTCCTGGGAGAAAGGACATCAGTTGCGGTTTCAGACAGCCTCAGAATCCTGACTCTGCCACTGTCTAGCTATGTGACCAAGGCAAATCTTTTACCCTCCCTGAGCCAAGATTTTTTTGAAATGCAGGGAAAGCAATGCCCGCTTCATAGGCTCCAGGTGAGATCTGAATAGGATGACAACACATTTGTAAAGCCTCTGGTGCAGGCAGACACTCAAAAAAGTTTCTTTCTAGAGAGGGGCTCCTGGCAGAGATGGAGAGAGCAGAGTCCATCCAACCCACCCTCATCCTGTGCAGAGAGGAAAGGTGAGGCCCAGAGAAGGTGAGAGCCCAACCCAGGTCCCATTTGAGGGACTGGCAGAGCTGGGGCCAGCCTGGGCTCTTCTTCCAACGCCCTTCCTGCCTTCAGCCAGGAGACTGACAGTCACAGTCCACAGCTCAGTGGCAGCTCAGCTCCTCTGCACCTGGGCAAACATCCGTGTCAAAGCAGCATCCCCTCCCTCTCTGCCCCCTCCTCGGATTGCACCCATGAAGGCTGTCTCTCACCGTGCCTGCTGCATCACAGAGTCATCACCTCATTGAGAGGTCTCCTCCTCCCTCCTCCCTCCCACAGCCTCCTGTCTTGGCGAGTTCTGCTGAGGCTGGGAGCAGGGGAGATGCAGGGACGGGTCTTACCACCCCTCTAGCAGGTCACGGGGCTGGGCCAAGGAGTGTAGCCGGGCATCAGCAGTCTCTGCCTCTGTCTACATCCTTTCTAGCTTCCTTTTGCCTGTGGTCGATCTCCCACAGGTGCTAGATGTGGACCCTCCACTCTGCCCTCCCCATCCTCCACCCGGCACCCGAGGACCAGGCCACCAGCCGCTCTTCTGTCTTTATTTCCCACAACTACTCACCAGGCCCTGGTCTCAAGCTGAGCTTTTAGTTCCTTAAAAGAGGAGTCATTCCGTATCTCCTCAATTTGCTCATCTGTGACATGGGTGCCCACAGGAGGCTAGGAGGCTCATTTTTCTCTCCCCCCTCAGAAATCCTGTCCCAGTTCTATTCACATGAGCATGGATGTGGCTTGGAGCCAAAGACCCCTGCTTGGACAGTAAGAGAGTGGCCTCATGAAGGGCCATTTTTTAATTCATGGGGCTCATTTCCAGTTTGGCTTCCTTTTGATAGCAATTGGAATAGCCTGGAAAACAGTCCCACCTGGTCTAGGCTGTGTGGTTCCTTCAAGCCTTTGCTCAAGGATCCCTTCCTCATGGCTCTTCCTGGCTCTGCCCACCCTGGAGAGCTTCTGTCTGCATTGCATTCTCCACTGAAGTGTCTCCTTTTTTTTGACATAGGTTCTTGCTCTGTTGCTCAGGCTAGAGTACAGTGGTGTGATGATAGCCCACCACAGCCTCAAACTCCTGGACTCAAATCATCCTCTCACTTCAGCCTCCTGAGTAGCCAGGACTACAGGTGTGCACCACCATGCCTGGCTAATTTAAAAAATTTTTTTTAGTTCTTGGAGAAGTGGGAGTCTCACTCTGTTGCCCAGGCTGGACTCGAACTCCCAGCCTCAAGCGATCTTCTTGCCTCAGCCTCCCAAAGTGCTGAGATTACAGGTGTGAGGCACAGCACCTGGCCTGAAGTAGCTTCTGACCCTGCCACGCCTGCCCTCCCTGTGTGCTCCATCAGAGTGCCCTCAACTACTGTCATTTGTGTTCTCTCTCTGCTACACTAGAGCCAAGTGCTGTCACTTGAAGGAACAGAGCAGGCACCCAGTGCATGGGCAGCATTGGTGGCCTGGAGCCGTGGAAGAAGACTTCCTTCCTTCTTTTCTCCTGTGTTCCCTGTGCATCTGGGGTTCCCCATCTCAAAGAAGAACTCACCTTGTGTGCCTATGTATGCCCGGGGGAGTGGGGACTCTGTGCCAGGGTTCTCTAGAATTTCCCCCTCTTGCAGTGTTTACTAAAGTAGAGAGAGGTGTCCAGGGCCCATGGGCCTAAAAATCTAACATTTGGAGACAGAGATTCCCATTTGAGAAGTGAGCCAAGGGTGCAAATGACTGCCACCCACCCATCCACCCCTCTTCCTTCCCAACTCAGGCACTTCTACGCGCTGGCCATGCCCCTCTCCCAGATGCCACCATCCACACACATAGACAGTGAGGATCCCTGAGCCCCCGGGGATGTGTGGGAGCTTTGGAGGGAGGGTGTTCTCTATCAGTCCCCTTTGGGAAGGGGACTTCAGGGTCTGTGTCGTGCCTCTGCCAGTCACTGCCATCTCTATTCCAGGCATGCGGGGCTTCTTTAGCTCTTCGAATCCTCCAAAGATCCTCCAGTGTTTTTAGCTCAAAGGAACCCTTTGATGTCCTAAATGACAAAGCCAGGCATCACGGTGGCTTCGAGGCTGCTGCATGGCGAAGATAGCTCCCGGTAGACAGCCTGGGAGGGGCAGCTGCCCGCCTGTCAGCACTTCTGGCTGTCTGAAGTGTTTTGTTTCCGCTCCACGTGGGTGTCTTTGTTGTCAGAGCTGCTGCGGCTGCCTGACTTCCTTGGGGAAGTGTGGAGCCCTGGGCCGGCCCAACCCTGCTGTGTGCACAGGAAGGACAGGTTCTGGTCTTCCCTGGGAAGGAAGAGCCCTGCTTTGCCCAACGGGTCCGGGCTCCCTCTCATGCTGTCTGAGCCCTCTGTCCCACCCAGGCTGCTCAGTTTTCTGATATCTGGAAGGGGTGGGTGGGGGGTGGTTTTTGTCCCCAGGGACTCTGCACATCCTGTTTTAATCCCAACTCTGTGATTCCATAGCTGGGTGCCTTTGGGTGTGTCCCAGTCTTGTCATTTGTAGGATAGGAGTGATGGCAATAATAATACCATAATTCCCACCCCAGACCGGATGGAACAACCCCTGGCCAACCCCTGGCAAAGCCCCTGGTAAAAGTAGCAACCCGTCCCTTCTCTTTCCTCTTCTTCATAACTTAGTGGCTCTTCATCCTGGCTAATCATCCTGGACTCCACCCCAGACTAGTGACTAGAAGATCTCTGAGGTGGCGTTTGCTTATGTGCTTTGTAAACTCTGCCCCAGGCGATACTAAGATGCAGCCAAAGCACAGAACTCCAGACCTAACCAGATCCCATACCTCTGACCTGGATGGTCCAATACTGTAGCAACGAGCCACACGTGACTATTTGCGCTTTAATTTATTAAAATGACATGAAATTAAAAATTCATTTCCTCAGTCACACTAACCCCTTTTCAAGTGCACAAGAGCCATGTGGGACTAGTCTCACTGTATTGCCCAGCTCATGTCTAGAACATTTCCATTCTCGCAGAAAGTTCTTTGGAGAGTGCTGCAAGACCAGAGCCAGTCAATGAAAATACAGTACAAGTCAGATATGCAAGTTAAAATTATCTGCTGACCACTTTAGTGAGTAAAAACAAACAGGTGAAATCAATTTTAATAATATTTTTACATCATCTACATCCAAAGGGGTGTCATTTTAGCATGTCATGTATTTTTCTTTAAGAGACTGGGTCTTCCTCTGCTACCCAGCCTGGAGCGCAGTTGTGTAATCATATCTCACTGCAACCTTGAACTCCTGGGCTCTGGAGATCCTCCCCACTTAGCCTCCTGAGTAGCTGGGACTACAGGTGCATGCCACCACACCAGGCTGATATTTAAAACTTTTCTTATTGTGTAGCCCAGGCTGGTCTTGAAGTCCTGGCACAAGTGATCCTCCTGCCGTAGCCTCCCAAAGTGCTGGGATTAGAAGTGTGAGCCACCATGCCAAGCCTTCTATGAAACAAATTAATGAGCTATTTTGCATCCCTGTTTTGTGCTCCATCTTCAAAATCTGAAGTGTATTTTACACTTTCATCACACCTCAGTTGGGATGACACCTTTTGAATGCTCAACATATGTGCCCAGCATGTAGATACCCGGTGATGTGTGAAATGATTTCAAATGAACATCCTCCTCTTGAAAGAATAACATGGCTGTGCTTCCATACAGTGCTTTAGGAAGCATGAAATATTGTTGTGAACATGTCTTCTGATGCCTCTAGGGCCCTCTGACCGAATGTTGTCATCCTCCAGGTGGCCAAGATCACATGGCTTGTATGACATGGAGATGGCACTGAAACTGGATTCCTTAGATGCTGTTGTGTTCCCTAGTCAGTGAGTGTCCAGTCCTGGGCAAGTGTCGTTTGTGCTGGTCAAATAGACTGGCTGTCTCGTGGGGACAGATAACCTGCCCATTCTATGCCTGGTGCATCTCCCATCAGCTCACCCATCCATGGAGAAAGCATTACCTGAGTAACTTGGGAAGTTCTCTTTCACTAGGAGCTGTGAGACCAGAGGTTCCCACCACCAACCAGTTGTTACTGCTGAGACGTTTATGCCACCATCAACCCAAATAGTGTCACTAGGGAAAGTCTGTGCAGCCACCTGTCACCTGGAATTAGTGCCTTAATATATATTGATTTGGTCATGTTGGTTCATAGTAGAGCATGGCCAGGAGGGAATGGGACAGACTGCAGCTCAATTATGATAAGAGAATGTGGATTTCAGCCAGAAGCACAGAACTCTGTCTCAGCTGAGAGGAGAGGGTGGTAGGGACAAGCAAGGAATCAGGAGTCATGAGGGACCGTGGGGTCCCAGGGATGGACTGGAGAAAGGAACTCCAGAAGCCAGAGAATGGGGGGGCAGAAAGCCAAACCCACCAGGAGGCAGGGCCCCCCTGTGTGCTCTGATGCTAATGAGAAGAGAGTGCATATATGTGACATCTGAGGCTTCAGAAGACGTTCAAAGTGAAGTCTTAAGTCTCTTAGGTTTTCTACTTCCTTTGGAAGTCCAGCAGACAGTTCAGCATTCAGGAACTTTGGCTCCCGGCCTTGGTGGGCAGGCAGGCTGGGCTGTGGGCATCAACTGTTGCCTGGCTCCCGTGAGCAGTAAGCCCATCCTCTGATGTATACAGCTGGTGCCACACAGGAGCAGTTACCTTTCCCAGTCTTTCTTCTGACCTGCTCTGACAACCATCTTCCCCTACCTGTCCCAGATCCTCCCAGCCGCTGTGAAATTCAGTTTTAATTTCCCTTCTCACCTGAGGCTCACACCTGACCCTTGGCATACCTCTGTCTCTAAACTTTCCTGCCTTTGTGACTTATTCTCAGTGTCCCCCTCCTTGCCCAAGATTTCCCAGACTCCCAGTGGGCGAGGACACCTGACTCCAGGTCTTCTCGTTAGTGGCTTTAGCCAGAGTGACACCGGCAGGAAAAGTGATCTATATCAGGATCCAGCAGCTATTCAAATCCAGAGACTGCCGGCCTGGGCTCAGCTGTTCTTTCTCATTCCCCTGAAAAATGCTAGCTGAACGCCAAATCTGGACCCCGTCCTGCCCACGGCCTCCGAGCTGACTGACTGCGCCTGCACGGATTGGTTTTGGATAATGGGCAGATGAATCAAATCATCCAAAAGGGTTTCTCCGGCACCGACGTGTCCAAGTGCCAGGCAGCTCTGTTCATGGACTCGGCGTGTAATGATCCCTCCTGAAACTCATAATCCATCCATCTCTCCGTTCGAGATCATCAATCAATGTGCCGGAATCCACAGCCACGTTTTCATTCCAGGAGTTTTCAATCACTTTCCTTTTCCCTCGTGCTTGCAGAGTAGTGCTCTGACACTAGGAAATTGTGTTTTGACATGAAATCATTATGTGTTTTAAAACCTCTCCTTCAACGTTGGTCTTTTCCTGCCTCCTGCTCTCCCCTGACACATCTCCAGCTATGAACTGCAGCATGAGCCCCATACCTTTGCTAAACTCTCAGGCACAGGTGAGGGGTGCCCGGCATGAGAGGAAGAAATAGGAGAAACAGACTGCCAGTTTCATCCCGGCACTATCACGCTGTAATTAATTTGTCTCCTCCAATCAGAGCCCTGCTAGTATGCCTCCCTCCAGGAAGTGTAAGGAAATGGTATGGGATGGGGGGAGGTGAGGTGGCCGGGTCCGGGGCATGAGGTGTCTGTCCAGTGAAGCAACATCATAATTAGATGTACTTAACATGCAATTTTAACTATATGTATCCAGCAGTCAATGAGTACAAAGAGAGATGAGCTATTCATAGTTGGTGATTCTGCCCACTGATGCCCTCATACCAGCCCAGAGTGAGGGTGAGATGGCAGAGGAGGTGTGTGCTATCTGCTCCCCAAGTCCTGGTTCCTGCATGCCCCTCACCCCGGTGCAGGTGTCTCTCTCTGCTCATGCAGATTCTAGGGTTCAGAGACATATTCTTTGTACAATGAGCCCTGAAATGCATGCCAACTACTGATTTGGGCTCAGCCAAAGATGAATACTGGGAGAAAAATGGATGGGTCAGTCTTCCAGGAAAGTGCTGTGTGTCTGTCTACTGTCTTTCCCAAGGTATGTGTTTTCATGGGAACTTTTGGTTCTAGGCAATTCTCCGTAGCTCTGCTGACTTTAGATCCTAAGTTCCCTGAGGATGTCTCTGAGCCACATTTGAGAGACTCAATACAGCATTGTCATGCCCAGACTGTGGGAAGACAAGCTTCACACGGCTTCTAACTAGCAGTGTCTTCTAGGGCAAATTGCTTAACCTCTCTGAGCCTCAGTGTTCTCATCTGGAAACGAGGGTCATGAATACCACCCTTGTAGAGTTTGACATGATAAAATGCGCTTTGGTAGGATCTAGCAGGTGTGCAGCAAGTGATGGGACTCGTTATTATGGAGAAATGATTTCCTGCCGTGGAATGCTGAGCTTCCAATGTCATCAGAGGTGCTTTATTTGAAAAATAATAGATGCTGTTAAGTTAGTTTCTGAGGAACAACAATAGCTGACACAGTAAATAATTGATGCTGTGAGCACACTTTCAGTGTTCACATCCAGGTAGGGTTTAGGAATGACGGCTCCGTATTCTAAATCGCCTCATCTTCCCCTTCTTGAACAAATGGAGTCTTTGCTGGCGGTCAGAATGAAAGTCACACAAGTGTGACTTCCCAAGAAAGTGCCCCTGGGGAAAGACGGCAGGCTTGCTCCCTTGCTGCTGGCATCCCTGCTGGCCCTTCCTGCTGTTATGAGGCGGGCCCCCTTCAGAGGCCCTCCCTGCTCTGTGGAAACTGCTGCTTCAAGGGGAGTCAAGCCACTTTTCAGTTTTACTAAGAGGTTCTACTTTTGGTCTGTCCTCCCTTTAAAGGGCCCTCCTTTAAAACGTACCCGTTCTTGATCTTGACAAGACTCCCCCAACAGTCTTATTATCTATTTTGAGTATTTAGGAGGGCATTAGTAGAGCAGATGACATCTTCCTGTGGGCCACCCAACCCCATTTTGAAGCCAAGGAAGATGAGGCTGAGGATCAGGAGGTGGCCAGCCAAGGCCTCACAGCCACTTGAACCCTGACTCATGGATATGGCTCTTAGACATGCTGGGACCTGAGTGGCAGACAGGTGAGAATCTTCAGCTCAGAAACTGCTTATGGGATTGGTCTATGGGTGGCGATAGAATAACCCAAAATTCACATATCTGAGCTTCAAGGGGGGGAATGTAGACCGGCTTCACCATATTGGGTGCCGATCTCTCTCTGGCGGGATCTGATCTGGGGGACAGAACGACAGCGGGAGCCCTGGGTAGGGTGACAGAGGCAGCCTCAGAAGCATAGGGGGTGAGATTGGGGCTGGTCCCAGAGCAGGAGCTGGTTGGTGCGTGGGAAAGCTGTAGGGGTCCCCAAGGGATGGGGTAAGCCCTTCTCCTTACTGAACACCCACGTCATGCCAGGCACCAGTCTAAAGATTTCTACGTGTTAATGCCGCAGATGGCACAGAAGCCCTCTGAGGCTGGCACAGATATTTATGATGAGTGAGCAGAGTCCCCTGGAGGTGCAGTGGCTTGTCCAAGATCACGCACCTAGAAAGCGAGTCAGGACTCCACATAGTACCTAAGCCCCTCACTACTCCGCTCCAGGTCACCAGGAGAGGGAAACTGAGGCAGAAGCCCCACTAGGGAGACAAGGCCAACAGGGGGGCTGGGGTGGGCAATAAGTGACAGGCAGGAGCTTGCCAAAGCCAGCTGACCAGACGAGCCCATGCCTGATGCGGAGAGAGGGAGGCCAGGGTGTTCTAGCCTTGGCCAGGTGAGCTCAAGAGCAGAGCCCAGCCCCAGGCTTGCTTCACAAGGCAGGAGCTGAGACTCTGAACCAACCCAGGACTCCTGGAGATGGCCTTGCCTTCACCAGGGAATGAGGCTTACGGGGAGTATCAGGCTTGGTGGTGGGCTGTGGGGGGAGGGATCACTTTTCCTGTGGGGTTCCAAGAATTACACTGCCCAGGTGATCCCCCCACTGGCCTCCATGAAAGCAGAGCCTGCAGGTGCCCGAGGGAGGCTTCTGACACTCTCTGTCATAGGAACTTGCCCGCTCCAGCATTGTAGTCAAACCGCCAATAGGGCCACCTGCTTTCTAGTTCAATGAGACCCCCTGGGGAAAGAACTTTAAAAAGATTCCAAATCATAACAATGCTCTTCTTTGCTCAAATCGACAAATGTTTTCTTCCCCTCCATCACAGCAAGGGCACATACAGAGAAGGATAACATTGAGAAAATGTGCTTCTGGCTGTCAGACCAAGCGGGGACAATTAACCCTTACTTAGTCAATTTCTTCCTGTCACAGGTGATGCCTTTGATTAGCGTGCCTGGGGACAGTTTCTATTTTCTCCTCTCCAGGAACACCAGGCTCACCGGTGCAGGGGCCGGTTTATTTTTCCATCCAATATGTCTGCTGTATCCAGCCCTTCCTTTGTAGTGCTGAGGCCATGACCTTGGCTGCAGCCTCGGATTCCCTGCTGAATTTCTGCAGTGGCCTCGTGAAGGGACTCCCCTCTTTGCCCGACACTTTCATCCCCTATCCCCTACAGAGTGATCTTCCTGACTCTCAGGTCAAGGCAGGCTGGAGTTGGCCTCCTCTTGGTACCTTTCCCACATCTTCTGATATCAGCACCAGGAATTTCCTCGGGGAACTTTATCTCTCCATGACAGGGAAACCTGGCAAGGCTGTTCATCGCTGTGCCCTGCGGGTCCATCTGATCATAGCACCCTGTTCCTCCGGCTATAGTGCTTAACCCAAGGGGTGGGCTGGTCAGGACCGTCCCTTGGATTTGTAGCCATGCAAGAGAGAAGCAGGGTGGCAAGGGCATCTGCTTTTCTGGGGCAGTGATGACAGTGCTGTAGCCTCCTGTCCCAGTGCTACCACAAGTGCTGAGTGGTAAACGGCCACAGGCGGGTCGGAAGGGAAGAGGTTCCCTAGAACAGTCTTGTGTTGTGACCAGGTTTTTGTCCCTCCATTCTGAGACCCTCTCGAGGATGCTGTGAGCCACCTAATGCATTTCAGCAAACTGCTTTATATTTCAGAGGGGATTCTGCTACAGCAACTTAGAATCCCACACAGAAGGCAGCATGGAGAAGCCCCAATAGTCCTTGCTTTTGTTCACACAGTACCCCCTGCTGGAAGACATTCATGCCTCACTCTTGCCGTATCAAGTCCAGGCTCTCCCAGCAGCTTGGCGTGTCTCTGTTCGCCGAAACCCTCAAGTTGACATAATTCAAGTTTGTGCCTTCATTCTCGTGTCAACATTAAAGACCCACATTTATTCAGGGCATTATTTTGGATGAGAGGGTACAGCAAGGTGTAAGTGAAGGAATGAATAATTCCTCTCCCCTACGTGCCTGATGCCTTTGTAATGAGAGCTTATGCCCAGTTTCTCATTCAGTTCTCAACATTCACCCGGAAGGAATGTTAGCATTATCATTTTGTGGCTGTGGAAACTGAGGTTCTCAGAAGTTAAATAACTTCTCCCCACAGCCCTGGGATGGTAGAATCAGCTTCTTCCTATGTTTCTCCCTAGATGGCTCTGTCCATGAGGTGTGGTCCTCATTTCTCAAGGGACAACCTTTCCAACTGAGGCCCAGAATATTGTTCTAAACAGCAAAATAGCTACTATACCCAACTTAGCAAACACCATTGGGCGTCTACTATGTGCAAATTGTAGGCTGTTTTTGCAGGGGCAAAGAAGTTAAATACGATTCGGTCTTGACCTCAGGGAACACAGTGCAGAACGAAAGAAGAATAGCATTTAAAGGTCCAAACTCAGGAGACAGAAACAGGAGCCAGAGCAGGGAAAGACAATGACTTGGAACTGGGGAGTCCTTGGGTTGGGCCTTGAAGGTCACTCAAAGTCAGAGAAGTGGTAAGGACGACCCAAGTTACAGGAGCTCAGATGTAAGATCACAGACAACAACGGCTGGGTGGTCAGGATCTTCCCTGGGCCTCCGCAAAGGGGAAGGGTTATCACGATCATGTTGCTTCATCTAATTTCTCTGACAGGTATAAAACTTCTTGATAACAATTTGATAAAAGTTTCCATACAAAAACTCTCCAGCATTTAGTGAATTCCTTCTACATACCAAACACTGTGCCACTGTTTCATTCCAAGCCTAAATATTCTTGTTTGTAAAATGAGAATAATAATAACAGCTACATTTTGAGGGGATTAGCAGTAAGGTTTGGAAATTATTTGGCGCCTAAGCAGTGCTTGGTGGATGTTAAATGCCGTGCCAGTCATTACAACAACCTCATGTGGAGAGAAGAAAAACATTTTTCACTACAGATAAGAAAAGTTGAGGTTCAGGGGGATTATGAGACTTACTAGGGGGGCGTTGGCTTCTCATAAACAGAAGAGGACTGTTCATTCTTCTTTCCAGACAGGTTCTCTGGCCTCAGCAGTCAGTCTCTGTTTGAGGTTGAGAAGGTGTCTATTGAGGTCAGTTGCCTGGTGATTGGAAATATGACTTGTTAACCCTTTCCCGGAGAAAGTTTTCAGCTCATCAGCCTGGCAGCCTAGGTGTGGTCCTGGTGAGTGTGACTTTGTAGGGAGTCACTTATCTGGGGACTCCATCCTTGAATCTGATGCCTGAGACCAGGGCTCTCAGAGTGCTGATGTGGATGGCAGATATCCTGGTGTGGGTGATGAGATGGGTCTGGGGGACCCTAGTCCCCCATCCCTCCCCTGGACTTGTGTCTGACTCCTGCAAGCAGAACAGTATAGGATGGTCTCGCTCCGAAGGTTCCACGAGAGGAGGGGTGATGGTTGCCCAAGGGCCGGCAGCCTTCTTCTCAACTCCGAAGTGTCACTTCCAGACGGGGTGTACACCACATCACCCCACAGGGCAGGAAGCAACGAAGAAGGTAGCACCAGCAGCAGGGGCCATAGAGCAGTGCCTTCCTTGCTCTTTGTGTGGGCTTTTTCAAAGGAAGCCACATCTGGAGGGAAGACAAACGCTAGTACCACCGGGCAGTCAGCTGGAAAATTTGTGGGGAAAACTGGAGAAACTTCTGGGGACTTCCAGAAATAATTAGGGAGACTTGAGGGGCAGATCAAGTGTCCTGAAGTAGTGGGTAAAAGCAGTTAGAGAAACCTCATCCCATAGGCTGTGCCTGGCATAGGGCTGGGCACAGAGGGGGCCCCAAGAGTACTTCCTAGTGAATGCATTCATTGAAGCCCCTCTCATTAGCTGGGACGCACACACGGACTGTTCTCTGCATCCCAATCAAACGGGAACCTGCGAGGAATGACAATCCAGGCTTCTGAGGAAGCGATACTGTCTCTGTTCCTCTGAGCCTCCTTGGGGAGCTGCTCTGCCTTCTTTCCCTGCTACCCGGGGGCACCACTGTCCTCCGTGCTCAGAGCCTGACTGCCCTTGCCTTTCTTTGCACTGGGAAGGTTCAGCTCCAGGTGCCCCCAACCCCTCTATCTCCTAGTAAGAGTGCTTGAGACCCAAAGGGGAGACCAAGGCTTCTGCTGTAGTGGCTGAGGGCTCTTTTGCATGCATCTCTTGTCTGACCTCCTATCCCAACCTTTCAACATACCTGGTCCCCACACGGACCCCGGGGGCAGAGGGACACAGAGACGCAAAAGGGATGAGGAGGAGCAGGGGCTGGTGATGGGCAAGGAGGTACACCGCTCCCTGAGCAGGGCTGCCATTCCATTCACTGAATTCCAGTGCATTTGATTCAGAGCCACAAGTGGCTTGTTCCTCTCCAAAGAAGCATTTGAATTTTAAAAGAGGACCCTGGAGAGGAAACACTTAACCCAAAGGAATGAATATTTAATGCTGGCATTTCAGATTCTATTGGGGAAGGTCTTAGGGGGGCCTCTCCCAGTGTTCCTCAGAGCACACCCCCAGCCACCTAGCTCCTCTGTTCAGGCCGGCCTGGTGGGAACCCCGGGAGAGGCAGCTGGGGAGAGAAGGCTCGGGCTGGGCTCAGCTTTCGGCTAGTTCTGTGTGTCCCCAAGAGAATGGAGGTGGAGGAGCTTTTAGGGTTCCAGATGGTTCTAGTATTGGGGCTTTCAAAGGGATGGCTCAAGGACCAAACAGGCTAGTATTTTTTTCTTTTCTTTTTTTTCTCTTAGTATCGGGCCTGCTAGGCCCAGCAGGTGGGGCCTGTGCTGTCCAGCTCAACACAGTTTCCTCCACTCCCTCTTACATCCATCCTGCCTTACTCATGCGCTTTACCTCCTGGCCCCTGGGTGTATTTGAGTTTGAGGCCCCTGCTTTTGTAAGGTTGTCACGGGGACCTGGGGAAGGGTGAGAAAGGGGCATTGGGAGCAGTACATCTCGGCATGCTGCAGAGATAGCTGTGGAGTAATGCAACCTCATTTTCTGTCCCCGCTCCGCCAAACTGGGAGGGAAACTGACATAGAAAGTCTCCTGTAATTTACCCACAGCAAGGAGGACATCTCCATGTCAAAAGAGCGGGCACTCTAGTCATCGGCTGGTAAAGGCAGTGCAGGTTCCAAATGGGACCCCAAGAGTCGCCTTCTTTTCACACATAGCCTCAGCACCTTTTCCTAAGACAAAGACTTGAGCCTTTCTGTGGTTCATCTTACATGGGGGGGTGTCCTGGGTGACACAGCTGTGTGGGAGTACCTCCAGACATATGCCTGGTTGGATATGAGCTCCCCATGTGATGGAGAAGGGGAAGACAGGACCTCTGTTTTTCTTAATCTTCGGTATGGAATTCCCAATCCAGAGATGGGTGCTCCAGAGGCTTCTGTGAAGTAGGGCTGCTATTCAGTGTGCTCCTTGAACCTTTTCCTGATAGAGGGCTTGGAAGAGAAATTCTGAATCATGTATGCCTGTTACTGCCAACTGTGGTGACAGTAACAAGGATCTGACTGGCTCAAACATTTCAGCAGTGCCTGGGACCGCATTAGGACTCTCCAGCTCACTGGACCACCTCTTAGGTACAAGCCCCATAGCTCCAGTCCCCTCTAGCTGTGGTCCTGTGAGCCTGTTCCTTTTCTCTGCCTGACCTTGACCCTCTGCCCTTCCCTCAGGATTCTGGCTCTGGCCCTCAAGCCCACTCCTTCTGCCTCAGATTATGAAAGAGATTATCCACTCAATCTATTTCATAAATGGTCAAATCAGATAGAGATAGAACCCACGGCCCGCCTAGACTGGCAGAACTATTGCAGACTTTGCATTCAGACTCTTGTGGGGTTGAATCCTGGTTCTCTGGTTTACATGGTAGAATTGGGCAAGTTACTTCATCTCTCTGAGACGTGGTTTCCTTACCAGAAAAGTGCCTCACAGGGTGTTTAGGCAGATTAAGTGCATATAAAAATATATTTCAAATTGTAGTTCTACAATGACAATTGTTCTGCTCCTTGTTTTACCCACCCTAACACTCTATCTTGGACTATTTTATATCAGTACCTAAAGAGCCTCATCAACATTTTCATGTTTGCCTGATATGCCTTTGTAAGGATGGACTATAATTTATTTAGCATCCTCTTCTGATGGACATTTAGGTTGTTTACAAGACTTTGCTGTTATAAATAATGCTGGGATAACTGCTTTGTATATTCATCATGTTGCAGTGTGCCTCTGTGGTTCCAAGAAGCCTGCGCCTTTTCCTGGGGGTTTCCTCTCTTTATCGTCTCCACCTGTGAGAGCATCTTATCCCGCAGAGGCAGCTCCAAAGTTGCTTCCCTGTGAAGCCCTCCCTGACTCTCCCAGGAGGATCATATTACTCTTTTCCAGGTCCAGGTAGCTCTCTGCTAGTATCTCTACGTGAACTCCCAGTCTCACCTTTTGATCATTTAGTGGCATGTCTGTTTCTCCTTCTAATCATGAACTTCTTGGCAACAAGACTGTTTCTTTCTGACAACAGAGGCTGCAAATGTGTCCCCAGTGCCCAGCCCAATGCTTTGCGCATAGTAGGAATTTAACCTTTTTATGCATCATGACTAAAATGAATAAACGAAACACAGACTCTGCCCTCAGGGAACGGATGATCCAGTGAAGGAGATAAAGTCAGGCACAAAGATAATCATAATTACAATGCAAGGCAGAAAGCACTAAATGCCACCAGAGGTACAGATTATTCTATTCAGTGGTTCTCCACCATGACTGCAAATGAGAGTCACCTTGGGAGCTTTTTCAAAATACGGTGCCTGGGCACCATCCACAGAGAGTCTGGCTCATTTGGTCTCGTGTGGAGTTTGGCAACTGGCAATGTAGAAAGCTCTCTGAGTGATTCCACTGGTAGCCAGGACTGGGAATCACCACCATACCGCTCAAGTCAGGGAGTTTCCTGGGGAATCCTAAAGGAATGCAAATTCTGATTCAGCAGGTCTGGGTGGGGCTTGAGGCTGAATATTTTTATTTCTCATTTTTTCCCCAGCTTTATTGAGGCATGCTCAACAGATAAAAATTGTATATTGAAACAGTGTACAATGTGATGTTTTAATATACATATACATTGAGAAAAGGTGCCCTTATCAAGCTAATTAACACTCTCATCAGCTTATGTAGTTACAATTTGTATGTGTGTATGGTGAAAACATTTGAAATGAGGGCAACTGTTAGGGGAGGAGGGGGACACCTCATCAACAAGGGTACCTGCATAATCAACGTTTGCATACCTAACCCTGAATTGTACCCCACATCTTTATAATAAAAAAATTTTTTTAAAAAGAAAACATTTGAGATCTACGATCTACACTTTGGGCACAGCATGGTGGCTCAAACTGTAATTCCAGCACTTTGGGGGGCTGAGGCAGGAGGGTCATTTGAGTCTAAGAGTTTGAAACCAACCTGGACAACATAATGAGACCCTGTCTAACTTTATATTAAAAACAAACAAATAAAATGTACATTTCTAATAAGAGCCCAAGTGGTGCTTGTGCTGCTGGTCCTGGGACATACTTTGAGTGACGATGTTCCTCAGCATTCTTGCCAACTTTGACTGTGCATTTACGTCCCAATACCCAGGCTGATTGCCGGAACAATGAAGTCCAGAATTACTGGGGTTGGAAACCTGGGCATTAGTATTTTTAAAAGCTTCCAGGTAATCTCAATGTTAATGAAGCACTCGTTTCTAGCTGCGTGGAAGGACCAGTGTGCTGGAAGAGTGACACTTGTGGAGGTGGGGAAAAGGGCATTTCGGGGAAGGGGACCTGCTTAATTGACCTGTAACAGCTCTTCTAGTTCCAATATTCTAAGATAACTCTAGTTATATTAGAGGATAAGAGACTTGGGATTCAGTTCCAGTTCTGACAGGAAACATCTCTGTGCCTTAGGCAATTCATTCATTCATCTATTCATACATCTATCTGTTGAATGCCAAGTACTATGCTGGGTTTGCGGAAGCAGCAATGAACAAGGCAGACCTGATTCCTGCTATCATGGAACACACCAGAGAGCAGTGAATTCAGACAATTACCCTCGTAATTATCATAGAGTGTGGCTAGTGATGTGATAGGGAAACATAGGACAATGCTCCAGGTTCCCTGCTGATCAGATGATGGAGATAAAGAGACTCTCTCTTTCTACTTCACGAGCTGGGATGACTGTCACATGGGACAGTGGGTTTTGGAAGGCTGGGCAAAATTGTATAACGGTCTGAAGGGATGTCACACATGGAAGCTCAGAGTGTGTGTCTAATGGGACAGAACTGATCCACCTGACAGGCAGGTGTGTCAACAAGGCCTCAGTCACCAGCATGTTTCTGGATAGCTTTGTGTTTTTGTCAGGAGCCCTGACTTGAACCCTAATGCCCTCCATGGGCCCCAATACCCACACAGGCACTTAGTGGAGTGTGGTTTCCAATGGAGTTGGTTTTATATAGAACCTCCATTTATCACAGTCCTCGGGATGACACAGCTCTTCTGGAAGAGGTGTACGGAGTGACCCTGGAAGGGCAACAGCGAGAGGTATGGGGTGTTCTTCTGCCAGTCGCTTGTAGCCCTCCAACAACCTTCAGTCCTCTTTCTGGGCCAGCTGGGCTGCAGAGCCCAGATTTTCCAGCTGCCATTGCAGGTGGTCCTAGGCCCAAGCTGCCTGTGCGAGATGACATGCAGATGACAGTGCACACCTGCAGGTGGGAAGGTAAGCTCTTTCATTTCACTTCATCTTCCAAAGCCTCCAACATCCCTTGCAGCTAGGATGCCCCACTGGAGACTAGGGAACACTGTGGGAAATAGGGCAAGAAAAACGCAGCCCTCCTTAGGGGGGCTTTTGGCTGCTTGCTATCTGTCATTCCCAATTTGGCCAAACTTAGCTGGATTATGACATATGTCTGCCTATCATAGACTTTTTTTGGTCCCTTCTCCACTGCTACTTTCAGACTCCATGGCCCCACCTCCTCAGCTCTGCTTCCTGAAAATAGCCTTCTGACTGTAACTGCCTCCAAGATGGGCCCTCCCATTGACCCTATATGTGGTTGACAGGCTGTTTCTAAAACACACCTTGATCTCATCACTCTTCAACTCAGAGCATCTTTGTGGTTCCCTACTTCTTATCATATCTAGTCCAAACTGTTCTGTCTGCTTCCAAAAACCTTCCACCATTCTCCACTGTCTCTTCTCTTTAGAACCTTAGCTTCAACTGCTTGACAATATGTATCCCTTTTTTAGACTGCCAGTGCGCTCCTTTCTCCCATCCACCTTCATGCACACACACATACATGCACACACACACAATCACACACACCAAACCCACACCTGGGAATAGAGCATATTATTGTTCTACTTGGAGCAGAATGTGTTACATTCCCATATTCTTATTTAAATCTTGTTCATTCTTCAAGGCTCACTTTCCTCTCCCCATAACAGATGTTTACTGCACATGCTCTGACTCCTCATGCAGTTTGGTATCACTTGCTCACTTTCTGTGTCATGTGCGCTAAATATGTCTCCACAGCAGACGGTGCATGGCTGGAGTGCAGGGATCATGCTAGTCATATGTGGATATGCTCTCACTTAGCGTAAAGCTGGGCCTACAGGAGGCACAATTAATTGGTTGACTAGTAAATCCCTTTTTAACAGACCAATGAAATCAGTCAGAGGGGCCAGTGTTCCAAGTAGTATGTAGGAATGACAGAGACCCAGTGAAGGAAAGGAAATGCCTATGGGGGGGGTCAAGCAATAACAGGATAAGGTGAACTCCTAGCATCAGAATGTTATTAAAGGGAGAAGAAAGATTAATTCAATTTAATAGGCATTTAATGAGCAACTACTATATAATCAGCACAAATTATAGTTATTCCCTGCCCTAAAGGAACTCAATGTTTACCTAAAGAGAGGAACCTACATTAAGCCAAGCACAGCACACTGTGATATCCTATTAATATCACCTATCTAGGGATCTAGGAGCATCAAACAGCAAACACAATAAGTGACTCACGCCTGACCTACTTTGGTTGTTGATTGAGGTCAAACAGGTCACTAGCAGAAGCTGGTGGATGCTGTCAGAGAATCAAGAAGTTAGAGGTAGGATGATGATACAAGAGACAACACAGTGTTATAGAAGGAGGATGATCTGGTGAATCAGCAAGCATTGGCTTTAAACTCCAGCTCCTCCTGTTACTAGTTATGTCAACTCAAGCAACCAGCAGTTCCTTTATCTGGACGATGGAGATCACAATACCTATCTTCCAGGTAGTAAAGAAAGGTGAGATAATGTAGGCAATACACTCAGCACGGTCTCTGGTACACAGCGAGGGCTCATGGATTTGAGCTGCCATTTCTGAAGACAAAGACTATCTGACTCCTGGGCCAGAAGGCAATGGCTCAGACCTTCAGCACCACGGACAGCGCCAACCAGGCAAAGTGGGCAGCTGGTGTTTGGGTTTTTAGCTTCTCTGTCAGAAAACTCATAGAAGCTAACAGTTATACAGCATTTCTTTGCCAGAAACTACATATATTAGCTCAGTTAATCCTAACAACAAATCTAGGAAAAAAGTATTGCTTTTATTCCCATTTTAACACACGAAGAAGCCAAGGCACAAAGGTTGTCCAAAATTAGTTGTCCAAAATCACACAGGTAGTGTCCGAGGCAAGATTTGCTCTCAGACAGATGGCTTTATACTCATGCTCTGTTGCCATTGGGCTATTCGGTGTCAGGCCTTCAGGAAGCCTGTGTTCCCTGTGCAGGTTGGCGACAGGACTGTCCTTTCCCCTTCTCACTGCTCATTCTCCAGGGCTCCTCTTTATTTTGGCTTGGTTCTGAAGGCAGGGACTCGGCCAAGTAGTGTTTAGTTTCTGTTACAGAACACCCAGTGTATCTGCGCCTGGTTCTCCTCTTTCTTCCTTCACCGTGTCTCCCTCTTCACATATTTCTCTCCCCTCAACCACTCTCTCATCTTCCCTGCATAGTTAGGGGTGAGGGGGGAAAGGAAAGCAGGGAGAACTGAGTAGGGGAGAAAAGATAAAGGCTATGGTTAGAAAAAGTGGGAGAGAGGGAATTATAAGAAAGGGAGAAGGAAAGGGAGAGGGAGAGAGGGGGAGACAGAAAGAAAGAAAGAGAGAGCGAGAGAGAGAGAGAGAGAGAAAGAGAGAGAGAGAGAGAGAGAGAGGAGCCTGAGAGATGGTGAGGCAGTGAGAGGGGTAAACAGTATCCTAAGAAGGAAGAGGAAGCTGAATAAATGAGTTGGGAGACTGTGTGGAGAATGAGGAGGGAGAAATGAATTATAAGGAAGCAAGCATAGACGGTGAAAGGAAAATAAAGGAGATAAGGGGTCCAGTGGGAAGGAGTAAATGGAGAGAGTATAGGGGTAGAAGAAGACAGTGTGGAAACTGGGAAGAAACATGATGATATGGAGAGAGGTGGAGAGAGGAAGGCACATGAGCACCGGGCAGGAAGAGTCCCAAGTGCTGTGAAGCAGTGAGCTGACAACACATTTTTTTTCCAAATAGGGCTCAGACATTGTCCGTTGACCCAGCTCACTTTCTTCTTCCTTCAGGTTTTGAGTTTCAGCCAGGTTAGGGAGAAGGGTGGAAAACATTGTTAGTCTACCACAGTATCATGAAATCCTGCAAGTCTGAAGGTGCCCTGAGTCCTTCTTTCTCTTGTCAGACACCCTCTTCTCCACTCAGCCATGCCCATTCTTTTCCAGTCTTGCCCTCCAGAAAAGAGCTACTATCTGTTGTTGCTCCCTGGGCCTTGCACACAATTGTGAAATGAAAAACACTGTCCTTCGACAGAATGTCAGGAAGCTAGTGAGGTGGATTTTTGCAGATACTATTTGGTCACCTGATAACTAGGCATAGGTTGAAGGCCTGCCCTCAGGATGAAAAAAATGAGAAACATTGATACCTCCTTATCTAAAGTTTGTCTTTGTGGGTCATGAGATAAGGTGTATGCATGGTATCACCCAGATCCTCACTTCTTTTGAACTAACTGCAACTAATTTTGATGCTATCAAGAACCAGAAAGCATTTGTGGAGCATTTATACGTGCTTGACATCATGGCAAGTTCCTTTACACATTGTCTTGTGTAATCCTCACAAAGACTGAGAAGCAGACATTATTAATCCTCAACTTTGCAGATAGAAAGCTGGGACCGGGAAAGGTTAAATAACTTATGCAAGACCATGCAGCCCCATAAGTGGTAGAGCAAGGAAGCCACTTATTCAGTCTCCAAGGCCTGTGTTCTTTCTATAATGAGGTAAAATTAGGTCATAATATTGTTTTCATAAGTGAAGACACCTTTTGCCATGAATTTGGGAAGCTTGAGCGTGAAGTGGCTGGGATCAGAAAGGCCTTGTCTATAACAATTGCCTCGTTGGCTCAAAGAAGGCAGACATATCCCTGGGTCTGGTTTCTTGTCTGGGTCTTTGGGGACCTGGACAAGGCCCCCTTGTTGTCTTGAAGCCTTAGTCCCTTTCTCACTCTCTGCTCAATAAAACTATTCAAGAGATCTGTAGAACATAGATGTCTAATCTGTGCTAGCTCACTGAGGGTGGAAGCTTTCCAGGCTAAGCTTTCGGTTCTGTCTCTACCCAGGATCTCCTTCACAACTCATATCTTGGGGACCCTCCCTAATAATATTTTTAACTTGGCAACATTACATGCATTATACGTTCATAACTTACAAATAACAGTAGTTCTGTTGCTAAGAGAAAATGTCAAAGTGAAGTCATTTTTTTATAGACTACCTGCCTTGGAAAAAGCACAATAGGCACAAGTGGCCCTTTTCTCAGGGATGCTGACTTCTCTTGCAAAGACTGTAAACCACACAAAAGTACCAGGCCCAGGAAGTCTGAGCAAGAGCTGAAAAACAGCCTTGACTTCCTTCCCAACCCATGTATTCTGTTATGGGGAGTCATCCTCAAGGAAGGGGAACCTTCTATCAATTTCTCTGCCCAGAGCCCCATGTATTCCAATCATACAGGGAATAACCTTTTTAAAATTTACACAAAGGTCCTAAACAATGTTTTAACTGCAATCCTTTTCTCCCACTTTTCCTCTTCATTTTCAAAGTTTATTTCCCAGACCTCCACTTCTAGAAATAGTCCTAATCATGTAAGTAACTGGTTTTGGATTTACCTTCCCACAACAAGCAACTAAGAAGCGTGACAAATATATAAAGGAACTGTTTTGATGCGTCACATAAAAGGAAGCACAAAGTTTGGATTCTTGGGAAAATAAAAATACATAAAATGTGTCCCATGATTTGCTCTGACTTTCTACCTAGAATAATTTTTCTAACCTTGGAAGGTGAAGCTCATGGAAAGAGAGAAAGTGGTGAACTCATAGAGTTGGGGTGGCAGAGATTAGTTTGGGGCCACTAAGATGCCTGAAATTTGCAAGGCAGACTCCCGGGGGAGGGAACCACACAGGATTGTGTGGACAGAAGTCTGCATGGAGGATTTCTTTGGGTTCTTTGGGTTCTTGCCTGAGGTCTGAACTGCATAGATGTAGGGTGGAATGCTGCACTACAGGTTAGAAAACGGCAACTGAAGACCTGAAAACTTATGAAGGCTATGCAGTGCTGGGAGATATTGAAACTTCATTTTAACCAAAGTACAGTCCCCTTCCTGAGAATATTGGGTCATATTTTAGGAGTAAGAACCATGTCTTAAGGTAAGGACCATATCATAGACTAAAGTGAAAATTAAAAATAGACTCACCCTAAAAAGCATAATAACAAGCCTAACATTATCAAGAAGCCTGACATTATCAAGAAGATCACCAGTCATTAATTGTCAGAACTGTTAAAGAAAGATAATATACTATAAAATGCCCTATAATATAACATTCACAATGTCCAGCATACAATAAAATAGTTACTAAATGTACAGAGAAGCAGAAAAGTGTGACCCATAATTAAAAGAAAAAGTAGTTAACAGAAACATCTTCAGATGACCCAAATTTTGGAATCAACAGGCCACACTTTAAAATAGTTATAGTCAATTCAATCAAGTATTTAATAGAAAATATGAATGTAATGAGCAAACAGATGGGGCATATGAACAGAAAATTTAAAAAAATGGAAAGTCTATTACTATAAAGTAAAGCATCTGAAATAAAATATTTCCTGAAGATTAGATACTGCAAATAGAAAAGGACCAGTGAACTGAAGACAACAGATAGAAAGCAGCCTAATGGGAGAACAGACCAAAAAAAGATTTTAAAAAAGAACTTCAGTGGCCTGCAGGATGATATTAAATAATCTAGTATTCACACAGTTGAAATTCCAAAAAGACAGACGAGAGAGAGAACAGAGAAAAAGGTATACTTAGATAATTACTAATTACAAATTTCTCAATTTAGTGAATGACAGCCACCTACAGATCCCAAAACCTCAAAGATCCACAAACCACAAAATTAAAAGATAATCACACATAAGCACATTAAAATCAAACTGCTGAAAATGAAGATTGAAAAAAAATATATTAAAAGTAGCCATAGGAGAAAGAATGACATGTTGCATATAGGCGAACAATGATAAGCATTAGAGCTGACTTTTGAACACAAAACAATGGAAACCAGGCTACAAAGGAATATTTTTAAATAACCAAAAGGAAAAAAGAATGGATGAGCATAAAATATATATAACATAAAATGGACCATTTTAACCATTTTAAGTATACAATTCAGTGGCATTAAGTACATACACATGTGTGTGCAACCACCACTACTATCTCCAGAACTTTTTTTTAATCTTTCCATACTAAACCTCTGTGCCCATTAAATAGTAACTCACCATTACTCCTCCCATATTTGCAAATGCTTTCTCCCATTTTGTGGCTGCCTTTTTACTCTCTTACGGTGTCCTTGGATGCATGAAAGTTTGAAGTTTTGAAGAAGTCCAACTTGTCTATTTATTCTTTGGCTTTCTGCACCTTTGGTGTCAAATCTGAGAAATCATTGCCAAATCTAATGTCATAAAGCTTCCCTCATGTTTTTCTCTGAGAGTTTTATGGTTTTAGTCTTATATTTGGGTGTTTGATCTATTCTGAGTTAATTTTTTAGTATGGTGTTAGGTAAGAATCTTCACTCTTTTGCATGTGGATATCTAGTTTTCCCAGCAACATTTGTTGTAAACACTGTCATTTCCCTCACTGAATGAACTTGCAACCCTGTCAAAAATTGGTTTTATATATATATAAAACATATAATCTAATAAAAAATATTGATTATAAAAAAAGAATAAAATAAAGAGTCCAGAAATAAACCCATATATATATGGGTTTATTTTATCCTTTTTTATTCTTTTTTTATAATCAATATTTTTTATTATGATATTGTGGGGTATAGTTAAGGGTTAGGTATACAAATACATTTCGTTCAGGCACCTTTGTTGATAAGAGGTGTTTCCCCTTCCCCAGAGAGATATTTACTACCGTAAATCCCCTCTCCCTCCCGCCCCTGTAGTTTCCCACTATTGTCAGTCATTTTCTTATAGTATTACATTGGATGTTCAAGGTCCACTATATGAGTGAGAACATGTGAAACTCGGATCTTTGTTTCTGTGAGAGGTCACTCAGTATTATAGACTCTAGTTCCATCCAGGTTGCTGCGAAATTAATGATTTTGTTCTTTTTTATGGCTGCATAGTATTCCATCATGCATATGTACCACATTTTTAAAATCCAGTCCTCTTTTGAAGGACAGCATGGTTGCTTCCAGGTTCTTGCTATTGTGAACAATGCTGCAATAATCATACGTGTGCAGGTATCTTTTTTATAGATTGATTTGAGTTCTTCAGGATATATTCCCAGTAGGGAGATTGTGGGGTCATGTGGGAGGTTGATATTTAGAGCTTTTAGGAATTGCCACACTGCTTTCCACAGAGGTTGAACTAGTTTGCACTCCCACCAACAGTGCAGAAGTGTTCCCTTTTCGCCACATCCTCTCCAGCAGCTGTTATTTTTTGAGTTGTTGATAATTGCCATTCTGACTGGAGTTAGGTGGTATCTCAGTGTGGTTTTGATTTGCATCTCCCTGAAAGAGAAGGCAATCAGGGGTAGCCAAATAGGAAAAGAGGAAGTCAAGTTATCTCTCTTTGCAGACGATATGATTGTGTACCTTGAAAACCCAAGAGAATCTGTCAAAAACCTCCTTACACTGATAAAGGGTTTTGGCAAAGTCTCAGGATACAAAATAAATGTGCAAAAGACAATTGCATCTCTTTACACCAATAATAAACACACAGAAACCCAAATAAAAACCACAATTCTATTCACAATAGCCACACACACACAAAAAGAAATACCTTGGCATCTTCCTAACCAGAGACGTGAAAGACCTGTACAATGAAAATTACAAACACTGCTCAAAGAAATCAAAGATGACACAAACAAGTGGAAAAACATCCCATGCTCATGGATTGGAAGAATCAACATTGTGAAGATGTCCATCTTACCTCAGGCAATCTACAAATTCAATGCAATACCCATCAAATTACCAGCAACATTCTTCTCAGACCTAGAAAAAAACAACACAGGAATTCATATGGAAACACAAATGACCAAGAATAGCCAGAACAATCCTCAGCAAAAAAAAAAAAAATAAAGCAGGTGGTATCACATTACCAGACTTCAAACTTTACTATAAAGCTACAATCATCAAAACAGCTTGGTATTGGTATAGGAACAGGCATATAGATCAATGGAATAGAATTGAGATTCCAGAAGCAAAACCTCAATTTCTCAACCAACTCATATTTTACAAGGCCTCCACCACCTACCACTGGGGAGAGGAGAACCTATTCAGTAAATGATGCTAAATGGTGCTGGGAAAACTGGCTGACCACATGCAGAAGATTGAAACAGGACCCCTATCTATCCCCATACACAAAAATTAACTCCAAATGGATCAGAGACCTAAATGTAAAACCTCAAACTATAAGAACCTTAGAAAATGAAGGACATACCCTCATGGAAATCGGAACTGGCATCCAATTCCTGAACAAAACCCGAAACCCACAGGTCATAAGAGAGAAGATAGACAAGTGGACCTCATTAAACTGACAAGCTTCTGCAAAGCCAAAGAAACCATCAAGAGAGCAGGGAGACAGCCTACAGACTGGGAAAAAGTATTTGTCAACTCCAGGTCTGACAAAGGCTTAACATCTTGGATCTACAAGGAACTCAAACATGCTGAAAAGAAAAAACAAACAACCCCATTGCTGGAGTCCAGCTCCAGGAGAGAGTCAGGGCTTGAGACAGGGGAATTGGGAAGTGGCGAAAAAGAAAAGACGAACATGAAAGGATCCTTCTTCCTGGGGAGAGTTCAAGACTCTGCCAATTTTTATTCAATTCTTACAAGCTTATATAGTTTTTTTCCTGACCCCCCTACCCACAAAATATATTCCATGTTACACATTAAATGTTTACATCATGTTTTTTTCTTTTGTTTGTGGGGAAGTTGACCTTTACAAGTTTCATTTTGTTCCTTCCTGCTACCAGTGGTGTAACAAAATACCAGCTGCCAATTTATTAGCCACATCCTGTGACCTCTAGGCCAACTGAATCTCTTCCCTTCGCTGTTCTATTTTCTTAATTCTACCCATTTTACATTTTATATTTCTAAACAAAGCATGTCTAAATCTACACTTATATATGAAATTAATCTTACTTCTAATCCTAAATGTGTTTAATTTTAAACCTACATTAAGTGTATATAATTTTAAGTTTACCTTAAAACTTAATTATTTTCTATTCCTTCTATTTAACTAATACCTACATCTATAATAAACATTTATCTTTAAATTATAACTGCTATTTATCTAATCTTTACTTTAATTTTAAACCTCTTTCTAATTAAACTATAATATTTCTTAAATCAAAAGGCATGTGTGTGACTTGTTTTACCCAAAAACACCTGTTTTTGGAGATACTCTGTCTCAATTTCCCACTTCCTCATCAATCACAACTGTCAATGTTGTTACTTATAAAGGGTGTGAGAAAGTACTTGTTTTTCCTTTTTAGCTAAAGATTGCAAAATTTGCATTCCCTTGTCCCTTCAGGGGGGAAATTTTTTGCTGTTGAGCCCTTTTTACATTTTTATACACAGGTTCACTGCTAATTCCACATCCTTGCACATTCTAAGGGACACCCTTTTTGCTGCAATCTCACCTCCATTATGCCTATGTATAATTTTTGCTGTCAAATGCCATCATCCACTTGCACATCTATTATCTCAACTAAAGAGGGAATATTCACAAGCCTATGTACGCAATCCTTCAAAGTTAGGGAAGGTCCGTCAACAGGATCCATGGGGCTTTGCCTCCATCATGGCCACATTTTACTGGGGCCTTGCTCCCAGCTGGCGTTTTTCCTGTTTTCAGGTCCCTTTTACCTTACTTTTACTAGTGATTGCGGCTCCTGGCACCCCATTATAAAATGGGCAAAAGATATGAACAGACACTTCACAAAGGAAGACATCGGAGCAGCCAACAGACACATGAAGAAATGTTCAACCTCACCTCTCTATTTTATTCTTTATGCCATGACCACACTGTTTTGATTACTATGGCAATCAATTTTGTAGCAAAATTTGAAACCAGAAACTGCTAAAAAATATAAAAAGTTATAGCTAAAAAGCCAATAAAAGAGATAAAATGAAATACTAAAAAATTAGCATAGGAAGGCAGACAAGAAGTATCAGAGAAACTAAAAAATAATAAAGAAAAGAAAAGAAATAAGATAATAGTCTTAAACCCAACCACATCCACAATTACATTAAAAATAAATAGCTTTGTCTTTAATAGAAAGGCAGAGATTTTTAGACCACTAACTATATAATGTCTACAAAAACCTCTATACTTTGAAGACACGATATATTAAAAACAAAACAATGTAAATTTATATATAATGCAAATGGTAAACATAAGAAAGCTGGCTTGCAGCTATTTTAGTATCAAAATAAATTATAAAATAGTGTTAGCTAGAGATGAAGAAAGAGATTCCTAATGATTTTTAAAGACATTCAGCAGTCAATAATGGTGTTTGTACCGAATAACAGAGTTTTTATATATGGAAATAAAAGTTTATATATATATATAAAACTTATGGAAATAAAAGAAGAAATATTCAAGTCACTGATAGAATAAGCAGGCAAAATAAATTAACCAGGATATAGAAGACTTGGACACTAGCTGCCAAATTGACCTAACTGACATTTATAGAGCACTCTCCCCAACTACAGAATACAGATTCTTCTCATGTATATAGAGAACATTGACCAACATAGATCCCATGTTGGCCATAAAATAAGTATCATTAAATTTCAGGGTATTAAAATTTTGCAGAATATTTTCTTAAATTGCAAAGGCACTACATTTTTAAGTCATTAAAAATAAGATATCTAGAAATATTCTGAATACTAGAAATTTAAATAACATATTTCTAAATAATTAATGGGTGAAAAAGGAAATCATAAGAAAAATTAGAAAATATTTGAATGGAATGATAATAAAGAATACAGCATTTCAAAATGTATGAACTGCAACTACAGCAGAGCTTAGAGGGACTTTTACACTTTTAATTATCTGCATTAGAAAAGAAGAAAACTTTAACAACAAGAAAATATTGTGTACCTTAAGAAGCAAAACCAAAAATAGTATATAAAAAAGTAAATAAACATAAGAGTAGAAAACAAAAAAATACAAAACAAACTATCGAGAATATTGATAAATCAAGTTAGTTTTTTGAAATAATTAAAAAATTAACAAGTCCTCAGAAATGTTGATAAAAAAGAAAAAAATTATTAATATCAGAAATGAAGAAAGAGATATCACTATAGATCTTATAGACATTTAAAAGAGAACATGTTATTAGCTAATTTATACCAATAAATTTGACAACTTAGATTAAAAGGACAAATTGCTGGACAAAGACAACTTAAAAATGGACACAAAATGGAACAGTACAAAGTGAAATAGTCCTAGATTTATGAAATACATTTAATTTGTGTATAAAAAACCTTGCCAAGAAGAAAACTCCAGGCCCAGTGAAATTCACGGGCCAATTCCAACACCTAAACAGTACTAATTTTGCAGAAACTTTTTCAGAAAATAGATGAATAGACTCCACTTTCTAATTTGTTTTATGAGGCCAGCATTATCCTGCATTACCCAAACCAGACGAAGATAGTAGACAAAAAGCAGTATCACTCATAAACTTGTTTGCAAAAATCCTTAGCAAACTTTTAGCAAGTTGAATCCATCAACATATAAAATGATAGTATACCATGACCAAGTGGAGTAGAAATTCAAGAATACAAAAATTGCTTAACATGAAAAAAAAAAATCCATCAATGTAATTTATTATATTAACAGGATAAAAAAATTAAATTATTGTCTCAATAGATGTAGGAAAATATTTGACAAAATTCAACACCCATTCAGGTGAAAACCTTTCAATAAACTGGTAATAGAAGGAAACTTCCTCATCTGATGAAGAGTTTATCAAAATTTCTACAGCTAACACCATTTTAAATGGTGACAAACAATGTATATTATTCCAAAAGTTGGGAAAAAGTAAAAGATGCCCATTCTGACCATATATATTCATTATTTTACTGGTGGTCACTACCAGTACACTAGGCAAGACATTGAATTTAAAAGGTATAATAATTGAAAAGAAAGAAGTAAAATGTCTTAATAACAGACAACATGATTGTCTAAGCAGAAAATCCTAAGGGATTTACACACACACAAACAAACACACACATACACACACACAGAATCTACTAGAACTAAGAAGCGATTTTAATAGGGCTTGCAAGATACAAGGTTAATGCACAAAAAATAATTTTCCTATGTGTAACAACAAACGAATTAAAATTGAACTTTGAAGAGCTACCATTTATTACAGCGTCAAAACATGAACATGCAAGTCTGTATACCAAAATTATAAAAAAATATTGTGGAAAATTAAAGAAGATCTAAGATAAATGAAAAGATAACATGTGGTCATGGATCAGAAGAACAAATATTAAGATGTCAGTTTTCAAAGTTATATATAGATTCAAAGCTATCCAATTAAATTCTCAGAAAATTTTCTTGTGGAAATTGACAAGTTGATTAAAAAATTTAAAAGGAAATGCAAGGAATCTATTATACGCAAAACAATTTTGAAAAGAAAATCCTGAGGAACGATACTGGAGGGCTTATACTAATTGATGTCAAGACTTAGTATAAAACTACATTATCAAGGCAGGTAGTATTGGTATTAGCACATACAAAAATAGGCAAAAAAGGAAAGAAAAAGAAAGAAAGGAAGGAAGAAAGGAAGGAAGGAAGGGAGGAAGGAAGGAAGGAAGGAAGGAAAGAAAAACCAATAAAGAGAAGAGAATCCAAAATCAGATCAACAGTTACATGGTTAATTGATTTTCAATAAAGATACCAAGGTGATTCAATGGATGGAGAGGAAAGTCTTCTGAACAAATAATGTTGGGGGGAGGGGGAGGAGACAAGTCCAAAACACAGAAAAAAACTCCTTGTTGCTCTCTACTTCATAGCATTCACAAAAAAATAAATTGAGGCAGGTCAACTTATAGATCAAAACATAAAAGCTAACATTGAGAAGCGTCTAAGAAAAAAAAAATAAAAAATCTTTGACCCCTGGAGGTAGGCAGAGATTTCTTAGAGAAGACACTAAAAAGCACTACTCATAACAAAAAAGTAGATAAATTCGATTTCATCAAAATGAATAACCTACCGGGCTCGGTGGCTCAGCTTGTAATCCCGCACCTTTGGGAGGCTGAGGTGAGTGGATTGCCTGAACCTGCGGGTTCGAGACCCGCCTGGGCAGCGAGACCTCATCTCTACAATAAATCAAAAAAATCAGCTGGGCGTGGTAGCGCATGCCTGTAATTCCAGCTACTGGGAAGGCTGAGGCGGAAGGATCGCTGGAGCCCAGTAGGTCGAGGCTGCGATGGCCGGCAGCGGCCACTGCACTCCAGTTTGGGCGACAGAGTGAGACTCCAACTCAAAAAAAAAAAAAAAAATGAATAACCTATGTTGAACAAAAGACACTGTTAAGAAAATATAGAACACATTATAGGCTGGGCGAAAACAATCAACCATCACAATACATATAACTGACAAATGTCTTGTATCTAAAATATATAAATTACTCCTACGTATCAAGAATGAAAACATAAGCAATCCAATAAAAATGATAAAATACTTTGATAGACACTTTACAAATGTGTAGTGGAACTTACAGGGTTCAAATCTAGGTCTTTTTTTTTTAACCCCAGGCCCATGCTCTTAAACACTTTATTCTATTTTTGCAACTGTGCAGAGCTTTAAAGAAAATCTGCTACCCATCATTCCATCTACCTCTTATCCACCCACCTGTTCACTTACCCCTCTGTCCATATCCAATTAACCTTCGGCAAGTACCACTGGTAAGGTCACAGTCTGAAGCGGCAGCAGAGGAATCGGCAAGTAGATGTCCTTGTGATGTCTGCTAGGACAAAGGAAAGCCCAGGCTGTGAGGGCACAGAGAAAAGGTCCCAGCCTGGTTAGTTATTCCTCAGCAGCTTTCAGAGGAGGCTTGAAGGGTGTTTTCCTTGAGACGACCTCCTTCCATGGCCCATGTTCCCTGGGTCTCCATTACTTCAGGGGTGGGCACCGTGATGTCCCCAGAGGAGAGCACTGTTACACAACTCCTGGCTGGGAGAGGGTAATGGGGTAGAACAGGCAGCACATACCTTCGCTTCTACCCTTTTCCTTCTCCTTTGTTTCCTCATTTCCTCATCCTGGACCAGCCAATGTCTGTCTACAAGAGGACATTGCCCTTTCCTCCTGCTAAGACCGAGAAGATGATCTCAGATAAATACCTCAGGAATAATCCATTGGTCCCCTACCTCTCCTGCCTTCTCAGCTCTTGGTGACTCTGTTTGGGAGGCACAGAAAAGAAGGCACAGGACAGGGGCTGGCCTCAGAGTTCACCTGTTTCAGCACAGGAATTACAGCATATGCACCTGGAGTGATTCGGGAGGACCAGAGTTGGATAGTGAAAGCTAACTGGGAGGATGGGAAGTCGAGGAAGGCAGATATAGTCTGAAGGGCTTCCTGGGACAGTGGGGCTTGAAAAGAAGAGTGAGGAAGAATTGAATGAGAGGTGGGTCTTGGAGGGCACCATCTTAAAAGTAACAAATTATTACTAACATCTGAGGAGTATTTATGATTTTTCCCTCCTGGCCCAGGTAGGTCCTTTACAGAGATGATTACATGATCATTTCAGGACAGGGAGAAGAATCAATGTGAACAAAGGCAGTTTGCTCTTCATGGCAGCCCAAGGTGCTCCTGGGCGTGGCCCCCTGCCCATGCATGCATGCACGTGTGCATACAACATCCAGCCTGAGATACTCTGGGACAGCTCAGAAGCCAAGTCTCATGTGGTTCCTTAGCACTGATCCTGTTCATTGCTATAAATTGGCGAGCACACTGGCCTGTCAGGCAGCATCCATTTGTTTGAGTTTACAAAGGCAAGAGTGCGGTATGGCGGAGAACGCCTGAAGTCCCTCTGCCTAGCCTACAGAGGGCCATGCGTGTGTGAACCTTGAACTCCTCATCATTCAGATGTCTCGCTTTCACCTGGTGTCTGTTGGGGCCGGGTACTGTGCTGGAAAGGTAGTCTAGAAGGTCTGATCTACTGTTCACAACCTTGCTGTGAAGATAACAGCCAAGAAGACGAACCTGTTGAACAAGCAACACCGATCAGAATAGCCTGCTGATGAGGTTCTCAAGGTGAAGGGTATGGCGTGGACCTTGTGTTCTTTGGGCCATATGCTGGGAGCGCCGAGCCTCTACAGAGAAGACCCAGGCCATTGTGGGGAGTGTGGTGGGTAGCAGAACGGGGCTACGACCAGATCGGCTCCACTGACATCTGCTTCACGTCTAATGCACTTCCGGGAAGATTTCATTCATACTTGCATTCTGTTGTGAAAGAAAAAACTTACTGGTGGAGTCATTAGAAGTGCTGGTTGCAGACCTATGTCATTGGCTGTGGGGCTCGCAGGTGCTGATGGAGGTGGGAAACAGAAAACATGGCCCCCACGTGGGAGATGCCCAGAGGAGAGAGGGCTTGAGCTGAGTTTCTTTTCCCACCAAGTATGTGGCACTCTCGCCCCCTTAATAAAAGTCTTGATTTTCTCCAGGTAGGGCTTTCCCCTCTGACCGCCCTCAGGATGTGGGGCAGGGGGAGGAATTGAGTCTTTGGGGAAAGCCTGCAGATGATTCACAGAGCCAAGGGGGCCTCACCTTTTTCTCAAGAGAGGACGAAGATGACAGGGCCTGAACCAACAGCAGCCTTGATTCAGGCAGTACTCTCCCTCTGTTAGAGAGCCCCCTCCCCCCCACCCGGATGCAGCCCTGGTATCTGCTCCCCTCAGGGGGGCTGTCGGAAGCACCTGCCGCCTCAATCCCTGTCACTTGTCAACTTCAGAGCAATCAGTCTGCTACTTAACACTTAACAGGCACAGCACTCCAGCGCTGCCTCCGATTTGTCTTTGTTAGCGCTAACAGGAGAAGGGTGTGTGGGTCTCGTTGTGCCGGCCTCCCTGTGGATGCTGCACCTGGTGCCCGCCGTGCAATCATCTAGGCCGGCCACAGTCACTCAGCGAGGCACTCAGTGATCTCACCCGGCACAGTGACTCAGCTCTGCAGAGCCCGCCAGGAATGGCCGCCGGGAAAGGAAACCTCTGGGGAGGGCCCTGCAACTGGACCCAGGCACGAGCCCCCCTGTTGTCTGTCTCCCCTGTGCATACTCATAGGCATAGTGTCGTGCACTGAGTTCATCTCAGAAACATTGACCATGCCAAGCACTGGGGATACAGTGGGCTTAGACCACAATCCTTTCCTTAAGGGGCTCGTAGCCTAATAGGAGGACCTGACAAGTCCACAGGTAGCTGCTGGCCCTATCATAAGTGCTAGATTAGAGATAACTTTGTTACAGGGAAGATCCTGTCAAACCCTGCCACCAGAGGCCATGAAAGCCTCTGGGACTCAGATGTGTGGGAGTAGACCAAGCAAGCTGGAGAAGAGACACTGAGGTAGGAAGCAGCCTGTGCAAAGGCCCAGGGGTAAGAAAGAGTGAGCTGGGGAACTGCAGGAGGGATGGCCTGAATGGAAAAATTTTGAATTATCATTCATCTATCATTTAACTGCCATTCATCCACACTGCTTCTCTCATTCTCTCTCCATGGCTTTACCTACACTTTCTTTGCCATCCATCTGACTATCTACCTGTGATGTGTCTATCATCCATCCATTCATCCGGCCATCTCTGGCAGTCACGGTCATGTGTCAAAGCAGATCTGCCTCCAAAGAACTCTCTCAGCTCACACAGTGCCTGCCATTTTACCATTAGAGATGTATCCCTGCCTTAAGTACTAATGTCTCTCAGCATTCCTAAGAAGCCCACGGTCCTGGGAGAGGTAACGAAAGTGGCAAACACTGCAGCCTTTGGGATTTTTAAAAAATCACATTTTTGTCTTTGGAAGGTGAGTCCTGGGCCCCAGGCCTGATGATAAGCACGGATGATAAGGGAGAGACATGGAAACAACTCCAGAGGACCAGGCCCACTACTGTTGATATGTCTGTGTCCCCAGGGCTGGTCTCGCCTGACTCTAAGCTCCACGGAGGTTGGAGTGGGGTTTGTCCTTCTTGTCCATCTATCACAGTGATGGTGCACATTATGGGCTCAATAAGTACTTTTGAATGAATGAATGCCTATGGAACTGTTGGGCAAAGGAAGTCATTATCACAGCCAGTGTGCATCCTTGTGCGGGGTCTGCCAATACCCTACCATACTGGTATTGCCCTACAGGACCTGTGTGGAGCCCAGACCTCACTGATACATCACGTAGGTCATACAGGTCACATGCATCACTGATATATCACATCTTACAGGTCTGGGTCTGCTTATGAATCTAGCTACTTACCAGCTGCATGATTAGGGCAGGATACACAACTACTCTGGACTGTCTCCCCAACTGCAAGATGGGACCAATAGTATGTATTTGAGGGATCGAATGATATTGTGATGCTTTGGGAACTACAAACCACTGTCCTTACTATAGTAATTGTTGGCATGTTTTATATGTGATTACAAGGCAAGACCAATAGATCACTCATGCTTCTCCCAAAGAGGAAGATAAATTTTAGAAAGTGTCAGAGACCTCTGGATCCAGCTCTTTTCATAGTTGATTCCATAGAGCATTGGGAAATTCTATGTTCTTTCTTTGAGGAGCAATCCCTTTATAATCTTGAATGCAAAATATTTTAGCATGGTGGATGAAATTCAGATTTTTAGACAAAACCCTTAAGAAAGGAGGGCTGTGTCTTAGGTTTTATAAGGTAATGTTTGGGTGTGTGTATGTGTTGGAAGAAGTGGGGAAGAGGTAGGAGGGAAAAAGAGCTGACAGTTAGCTGAACGACAAGGCCCTATGAGATGAGTTTGTTCTGCCCTGAAATGCTTTGTCGTGGTTAGCAATGTGGATGATGCAATTTAAACTACTCCACGCACTGGACTCTTCACAGCCCTTTCATCGTGTCCCATTTTTGGATCTAAAGAATTCTAAGAAGGAACAGAAGGCTGACAGGAGCCTTCAAATGAGAAGGATGTGGACTGAACTAGACAGGACATGGGTATGGCCACTGCCCCTTGCAGTTGGGAGTGGTGTCTGCACTAACTCCTTGGAGAAGCATCTAGAAATGGAATGAACAGAGCTGGTCCCTTACCCCTGGTTCAGGAGTAGACAACGCAAACTGTGGGATCCCAGATGAGGCCAGGCCTGTGTGCCAGAGGTCTTCTGAACCCCCTTCCCCACAGAGGTCTTCTTAGACATCCAGACACTTCAAATCAAGAACAGTCCCTCTCCAGTCTTCAGCAGCTGTCTTTCCCACTGTGGTTCCTCTTTGATGAATGGGGAACGACATCACTGGTGTGGCCACAACTGCTCCCAACATGGTAGCCATGGTCTCAATAAAACTCCGTAACACCAACTTTCTAAGACAAGTGGGACAAGTCATGACTTTCTTTTTACTCCTAACTCAAATAGTCCCAGTGGTCCGTGACCTCATCTGCTTATTAGAATCACTGGGATGAGGCATACGTATTATGATGCCTGGAATCCCACTCTAGAATTTCTGAGTTAACATGCTGAGGAATAGTCAGAAAGTTTCAGAGTGCTTCCCGGTGAATCAGTTGTGCAGCCAGGGCTGAGAACCTCTGATAGCCCAACACCTAATTTGGCTGTTTTTCCCATCCACACACACACACACACACACACACACACACACACACACACACACACACACACGAACACACACATGCACATGTGCGCACACACACACGCACACACATATTGCTGCTTACAAAGCTTCAGGCGCAATCAGTTTGACTGGAATTGCTGTTCCCCTCTACTTCTTGACTCCTGAAGTCTGGAAACTGCTTGATTTTGACACTGGCCATCTTATTTGACCCATAGAAGCAAGCTGGATGTAGAAGCATTTTAGCGGTGGAATGGGCCTATCCTCATAAGACCTTACTCTTTCAGGATCATCTGTTGGGATAATGCCCTCTCTGCTCCCCTTGGTAAGGGTTCAGAAGCATGGGAAGCTCGGAGGACTCGTGCCCTCAGCTTTGCCCCAGCCCCTCCACTGACAGCACAAATTGGGCGACTCACGCCACTGTCCAACTTCAAGGTATCTTTGCACCGAGCTCATCAAAAAGCAAACACTCAGGCACTTGAATAAGATAAGCAATTTGTGGCTTTGTAAAAAGTCAATGCAATTCAATTTAGACCTCTTAAGGAGTGCCGCTGCCTCTCACATTTATTGTTTCCTTGTATAACCTGCTCCATCCAGCGAAGGGACTGCAGATTCGTCTCCTGTTTGCGAAGTGGGATGAAGTCCCCGGAACGAGTGACCTTCAAGAGCCACACAAAACTTATAAATGAAGCTGTCGCCAAGAAACCTCATTCTTGCCTCAGCTCACAGCTTTCTTTCTTTATATAGATTTGATTTTCCAAATGGCAGATTATAAAACTAGCTATTTTTTTCCTCCTAAACACAAACGCTTTAATTTCTTGTCTTTTTTTTTTTTAAACCAAGAATGATGTTTTTAAAATGCAATCTCCACTCTAATCTTTACCACTTTGAAAGGCTCCATTTTTTTCCCTCTTAACCCACGAAGGTATCTTTAGTGCCAGGGGTGGTACCCCTGGAATGTGCCTTTATCTACCTCTGGGCCGGAGGTGGATTTAAAAAATATATATATATATTTTTTGTTTTTTCTCTTTGTCACAGAGAAGATTGCTCTTGGCTTCTCTTTATTTGCTTCTTTGTTGGTTTGTTTAAAAAGTAGGGCCAGCTCAGTCTCACCTCGTCAGACAAATCCAGGGCACATAAGAGTAATAATTCTGAAATTACTGTTGAAGATTATCTACATTATTGACCCTGAGTACAAGCCAACACATCAGTGGTGCCAGGCACTGTAATTGGCATTTTACATGTGCTTTCAAATTTAATCCTCGCAACAACCCTAAAAGGTATATTATTGTCTTATTGATGAGAATCAGAGAGAGATCATGCAACTTTTCCAAGGTCATGAAGCTAGCAGATGCTGAAGCTACAAGCCAAAAGCATGAATGCTAAACAAGATCATGTGACTTCCAGGGCCTACTGCCTCAAGTATGTTATTTACTGCTTCAGTTCCTCATGCCTTGAATGTGAGACAGTGCCTTTTCATTTAGAATTTCCTCCTGGCCTATATTCCTGGGCATTCAAAGCCACCCTCCTTGAAGGACTCAAGAGAGCAAAAGGTCGCCGTTTTGAAGCTTTCTCTTTGGTTTCAATGTCATTTCTATCTCAATTTTAGGTCTCCGCATAGTTATGAGTATTGCAACTTAACTCTCTATGACATTTTTCACCCACCTGTTTTCATTCTTTCTCTTAGCACTTTCGGGGAAAACCCCATCAACTACCCTCCAGCTTCCCCCAGTGCATTCTTGGCCTTAAGAAATCCACGGAAATTTAAGCTGTACCTAAAAACATGAGTGCAGCCACTGCGGACGGGATAATGTTGTGGTCATGCATTTCTTCCTCTCCACTGTCGGCCCAAGCATTCTACAAAAGGCTCCATTAAGTGAAGAAAGACAGGAACCTCTTCCTGCCTGGGTGAAGATCCCCTCTTCCTACTTACATCTCCTCAGGACACCAGAAATTCAAAGACAAAGGCACCAGGCATCATAAAGAGTCCTGTATACTCAGAATAGAGTACCAGCAAGAGAGAAAACAAAATACTGGTTTGTGAAGTTTTGTCTAAAACTCTCTTCTAGTTATCTTTCATTTAGACCAAATTCCAGACCCAGAAGCCTCTGACTGAGCTGAGTAATCGAAGCTCAGTTTTTCTTCATCTTCTTATTGTGGATGTCACTGCTCATATCTCCTTCCATCTTCTTAATACTTTCAGCTGCTTCACCTACTCGTACCAAACACCGTTTATTGTACAGTATCAGATTGCTGTTGCTTTGTTTTGAGTGCATTTATTTTTGTGGTTACTATCTATTTAGAGAAAATAATGTTTGTTTTCCATGGGAGATAGTTTGGATGGTTACAGAATTTTATTTTTTTAAATGCGTTTGAGCGAGAATAGACAGTTCATGGAAAAATATGAAGAGGCCATCATACAGATGCTATGAGGAAATGAAAAAAATGGTGCAGATGGTGTAGAAATGGGAGTGGGAGACGTTGCCCTGTGTAATTCTGAGGGAGAAAATAGAGGAGAGAAGAAACAGTTTGGATCAAAATACTGCACTATAGCAGAACTAAGGGAGAAGGCAGTGACTGCTAGTTGGGCATGCTTGGGTCAGATGAGCAGCGAGTTACAGTGATAAATCTTAGAAACAAATTATCTCTCCAAGAGCTGGACTGGTTTACATGTGGCTCCAAGCTCAACCCTGGGCACAGATGTGGGGAACTTTAATGTAGGAGGTACTTCTAAAGTCTGGAACCAAGATGACTGGTGGCCACATAGACAACATCTCCTCCTGACAGTTGTCTGCCTTGGTGCCTTGTCTGATGGGCCCTAAGTAGGAATTGTATGGGGTTCTGGAAAGCTTGAGTAATCTCTGTCCTGTTACCTTTCAGGGCCTGGGACAGAACTGATGCAGAGTCTCTGGTGACTGTCACATAGGGCCCGTGGAAGGAAGGAAGACAAGACAAGGTAAGGCTGAGACAGTCACATGTTCAGCTGATGGATTCAAAGGAGAGATTTCAGGAAGGGAAAGTAAATGAATGTCACTAGAGCATCTGAGACAGAGGCGAGGTATAAGCAGAGGGACACACAGAAGTTGCGCTTATCACATGTGGGTCTACGGCAACTCCTCCATTTTTGACTGATCAAAAATACTAGCCATGCTAGGAAAGTCAGTTTCACTGATGTTGATGAAAGAAAATCTATGTTTGAGTAAAACAAAGAGACAGATTCAGAGGGAGAAATTATTTTCTCCACAGGCCAAGGGGAAAGGAAGAAGCAGTTGCAGGAAACAGGTGAAAGGAGCCACTGGACAGAACAGAGGGAGAGATGAAGGAGTTCCATGGACTATGAACACGGACAGGGACCTTGTCCAATTCCTTGGGCCAGACATAGTTGATTGCCTTCCTGATGCCTGTCCCTCACCCCGCCAGCAGAATTCTCATTTAATGCTGGGGAGCAACATGCTCTGCTACAGGCAATGGAGCATGATCGGTCTAACCCCGTCATGACAATTCTGTTTCCAGTTTCCCAGATGGGGACATGTGACTTAGTCATGGCCAATGAAACAGAAAGTATGTCTCTGGGAGGATTCTGGGGAAAATTTACTGACCCAATGGAGAGTTCAGATGAGGCTGCTGCTGTCTTCCACCCTTACTGTTTCCTGTCTTGAGCACAGATGGAGTTCCTAAAACTGCATTGAGCGGCCCTGGGTGCAAGCCAACACATCGATGGTGGCAAAGCAGAAAAGTAGAAAGAGGTTGAAATCTTTGATGATGTCATTGGACCGTTGCACCACACTCGAAGTAGCCTACCTCTGGATTTCTTGTTATAAGAGATAATTAGTATCTTTATCGTTTAAGCCACTACTTTTCTTTTCCTTTTTTTTTTTTTTTTGAGTAGGAGTCTCACTCTGTTGCTCAGGCTGGAGTGCAGTGGCACTCTCACGGCCACCCTAGCGTCAACCTGCTGGGCTCTGGCGATCCTTCTGCCTCAGCCTTCCAAGTAGGTGGAACTACAGGCACGTGCCACCACACCTTTTGTTTTATTGTGGACATGAGATTTCTCCAAGTTGCCCGGGCTGGTCTTGAACCCGTGGGCTCAGGCAATCCACTCGTCTCAGCCTCCCAAAGTGCTGGGATTACAGGCTGAGCCACCGAGCCCGGCCTAAGCCACTGCTTTTCAAGTGTTTATACTTGCAGCTGAAAGTGCTCTTCATGGATATGTGCTTGATTTTGTAGAAGAGGATACTGAAGCCCAGCAAGGGACTAGAACCAGCCAAAGGTCACGTAGTTCATTGTAAGTTCCCTTGACAGACTTCAGACTGTTTCTTGAACTCTTCACCTATTGTTGCAGCCACCTAGTCTAACCCTACATCACTAGCCCCCTTCCCAAACCCAGTGCTCCTCCCCGTTGATTCTGCCTTTGGTACTTGATACAGTTTTCCTAAATGTAACTTTCTTTACATTGGTTTCTACTCACTGCCACCCTATTATGAACCACAGTAGGCAGATTTAAATTCAAGGTCTCTGCTTGCCATTACTGTCCTCGGACCCTGACTGAATGTAGCTAGCTGGTCTCCTTACTGCACTTATTCCTTGTCACTATCATCAAGTTTGGACAACCCTGCCCTGGTCTCCTTATTGTTGTCCATTCCGTGAGGCCCACTTTCTCCATATGGCTCACTCTGTCTGAGGTACTGACTCTGAATCTTATACATGTAAGCACGAATTATTTTTTCTTTTTTTAAAAAAATTTTATTTTAGATTCAAGGGGTACATGTGCAGATGTATTCTGTAGGTATATTGCATGATGGTGAAGTTTGGGCTTCTGTTGAGTCCGTTACCCACATGGTGAGCATGGTGCCCATGGGTGATTTCTTGACCCTAACCCCCGTCGTCCTCCCTACTTTAGAAGCTCCAGTGTCTGTTGTTTCTATCCTTATCCCCATGTATACTCAGCATTTAGTTCCCACTTATAAGTGAGAACATGTGATATTCAGTTTTCTGTTTCTGTGATAATCCATTTCTAATGACCTCCAGCTGCATTCATGTTGCTGCAAAGAACATGATTTTGTTCTTTTTATGGCTGTGTAGTCTTCCATGGCATATATGTACTGCATTTTCCTTATCTAGTCCACCACTGATGGGCATCTAGGTTGGTTACTAGTTTTTGCTATTGTGAATAGTGCTGCAATAAACATACAAGTGCAGATGTCGTTTTGGTAGAATGATTTGTGTTGCTTTGAGCATGCACCCAATAGTGGGATTGCTGGGTTGAATGGTAATTCTATTTTTAGTATTTAGAGAAATCTCCAAACTGCTTTCCACAGGGACTGAATTAGCTTACATTCCCACCAACAGTGTATGAGTGTATTCCCTCCACAACTTTGCCAACATCTGTTTGGTTTTTTTTTTTTTTGACTTTTTAATAGTCATTCTAGTTGGTGTGAGATGGTGTCTCATTATGGTGTGGATTTGCATTTCACTGCTTATTAGTGATACTGAGCATTTTTTCATATGTTTGTTGACCACGTGTATGTCCTCCTTTGAGAAGTATTTGTTCATGTCCTTTGTCCACTTTTTAAAAATTATAAAGATGTGGGGTACAATTCAGGGTTAGGTATACATACATTGATTATGCAGGTACCCTTGTTGATGAGGTGTGCCCCTCCCTCCCCCTAGCAGTTTCCCTCAACTGCCAATCCCATCCCCACCCCCTGACTGTTTCCCACTATTGCCAATCCCTTTCTTTTTTTTTTTTTTTGAGTTGGAGTCTCACTCTGTCGCCTAGACTGGAGTGCAGTGGCTGCTCCTGGCCACCACAGCCTCGACCTGCTGGACTCCGGCGATCCTTCTGCCTCAGCCTTACAAGTAGCCGGAATTACAGGCATGCGCTACCACGGCCGGCTGATTTTTTTATTTATTGTAGAGATGAGGTCTCACTGCCCAGGAGGGTCTCGAACCCACGGGCTCAGGCAATTCACTCACCTCAGCCTCCCAAAGGCGCGGGATTACAGGCTGAGCCACCAAGCCCGGCTGCCAATCCCTTTCTTATAGCATTATATTGTTCAAGGTCCGCTTATGAGTGAGCACATATGGTACTCTGTTCTTTGTTTCTGTGTTAGATCACTGAGTATGATCAACTCTAAATCCATCCAAGTTGCTGCAAATATGTTTGTACTTCTTTATGGCTGCATAATATCCCATTGTGTATATGTACCATATTTTAAAAATCCAGTCCAGCTTCAATGGGCAGCATGATTGGTTCCATGTTTTTGCTACTGTGAATAGAGCTGCAACAAACATACGTGTGCAGGTGTCTTTTTTGTAGAATGATTTGAGTTTCTCCAATTATATTCCCAATAGGGGAATTGCTGGGTTATATAGAAGGTCAATTCTAGTTCTTTCAGAAATCGTCACACTGTCTTCCAAAGAGGTTGCACTAGTTTGCATTCTCACCAAAAGTGTAGAAGCAATCTTTTTTGTTCTAGGATTTTTATAGTTTGAGGTCTTACATTTAAGTCAATTTATCCATCTTGAGTTAATTTTTGCATATGGTGAGAACACAAGGCTAGCTTCATCCTTCTGCATGTGGTTGGCCAGTTTTCCCAGCACCATTTATTACATAGGTTGTCCTTTCCCCAGTGTTTATTTTTGTTGACTTTGCCAAAGATCTGTTGGTTGTATGTCAGTATTTTTATTTCTGAGTTCTCTGTTCTGTTCCATTCGTCCATGTGTCTATTTTTGTTCCAGTAACATGCTCTTTTGGTTATCGTAGCCTTGTAGTAAAGTTTGAAGTCTGGAAACGTGATGCCTTCAGATTTGTTCTTTTTGCTTAGGATTTCTTGGGCTACTTGGACCTTTTTTTGGTTCCATATGAATTCAAGTAGTGTTTTCATCTAAACCTGTGAAAAATGATGCTGGTAGTTTGATAGGGATGACATTAAACTGTAGATTGCTTTAGGCAGTATGGACATTTTAACAATTTTGATTCTTCCAGTCCATGAGCAGAGAATATTTTTCCATTTGTCTGTGTCATCTTTGATTTCTTCAGCGGTGTTTTGGAGTTCTCATTGTAGACATAGTTCACCTCTTTGATTAGATGTATTCTGAAGTGCTTTGTGTGTGTGTGTGTTTGTGTGTGTGTGTGTGGCTATTGTAAATTGGATTGTGTTCTGATTTGGTTCTCAGTTTAAACATTATTGTTGCGTACTAATGCAACTGATTTTTGAGCATTGATTTTGTATCCTGAGACATTACTGAAGTCTTTTGGTGGAGTCTTTAGGGTTTTTTTTAGACACAGAATCATATGATCTGCAAAGAGAAATAATTTAACTTCCTCTTCTCCAATTTGGAGAATTTTTCTTGTCTGATTGCTCTGGCTAGGATTTCTAGTAGTATGTTAAATAGGATTGGTGGATTCTTTTCATATTAGCACTCTATCTTGCTTTTTTCCAAATGTTTTATTGGCACTTTCTTGGGAAGAAGGAACTGTCTTCTGCATCATTGGACTACTTCATAATTTCATGGCACAGAGTACATACTCAAAAAGTATTTTAAATTATACATTTTATAACATGATAAGACAACCCACTCAATGGGAGAAAGTATTTGCAAGTCATATATATCTGATAAAGGGACTTTTATCCAGAATATATAAAAAAACCTCTTATAACTCAATAATAGAGAGATAGATAACCTTGTTGGGAGCCGGCCATGGAGGCCCACCTGAGCGTTAGGGATCCAGGCAGGCTGTGGACCCTGAGACCACTAGGATGAGTTCAGGAGCTGAAAGCCCATTCCCTCTTCCCTTTTTTGCTGTTTGGCATGTTCCACTAGCAGGGACTTTGATGATCTAAGCATGAAGTTCTGAGAGTATGACAAGGCATGGCTTACTTTAGGAGTCCATTGTTCCCGTTTCTCACGAGACTGTGGTTTCGGCTTTAAATTTAACATAGTTCAAACTCAGGTCACATTTGGGAGCCTTTAATATGGTACAAGCTTCTTTTAAGATTTAATAGTATATTTGTAGAATTAGTATATACATACAAAGTGCTGTTTCAACCTTAATAATACAGATAAATATCTAGAGCTACTAGAAACGGCCCAGCACAAACTTTGGGCTGGGCCACATTCCTAAAGGCCCAGCATGAACTTTGGGCTGGGCCACATTCCTAAGGGCCCAGCGCATACTTTGGACTAGGCTGCTTTCTTTTAAACCGGTTTTTAGCTACAGTTAGTATAGGGTTTTTTCTACTTATTATAGAAATTGAATTTATTTTATTCATAGAAAGTATTGTGGAATAGGTTATGCTACGTCAGTGAATTATGTCAGTTCAAGCATGATCAAACATGATATTTTGAGGTTTAATAAGAATACAGCTAACTTTAGAAAATACATTGTTTCCATTTTCTACATTTGTGGTTTTGGCTTTAATACAATTTACAGTTTATATTTGGGTTTTATTTTTTAGAAGTTTTATTGCTGATGATCAGGATTAGGAATTAGAAACTTTCATAAAAGTTGAAATAGATTTATAGGATTTTGGAGCATTTTGTTAAGAGACTGTAATCAATTGTTCCCAGAAATGGCCCAGCATAATCTTTCGGCTGGGCCACATTCCCTAGGAATTGGTTTGGGCTATAATTAAGAGTTTCTATAGTGTAGGTAGAATTAGCGTAAAATAGAGAAGAATTGGGATTTAGGTTGGTTATTAGATGTTGTGTATGCATAGGTTTTAAAAGTTATTGACTATTAGAATATTATGATATTAGAATTGTTGTATTGCTTTTAAGAAATATTAACCAAGCATGAGGAACAGTGAGATAGTTTTGGGATCCTCATTCATCATGCTTGGGGAAACACCTGGTGGGTGGGGGATGCCCCTCATCCACTGGGCTCTATGTTCATGTAAATGTCTTGTGATTTAATTGGGATTGCCCTTCCTCTTACTCCAGGAAACACCTGGTGGGTGAGGGATGCCCCTCATTCACCTGGCTTTGTGTTCATGTAAAAGTTTTGTGATTTAATTGGGATTGTTCTTCCTCATGCCTGAGGAAACACCTGGTGGGTGGGGGGGCACCCCTCCTGCACCTAGCTTTGTGTTCACATGAAAGACTTGTCAGACTGCCTGTGTAAAATTTGGGGATAAATACACGCTGTAACTCCCAATAAACGGCTTCTGCACTAGACAGAGTCCAGTTTCTTTCTTTTTCCCCCCCGTCTCTCTCTCTCTTTCTTTCTCTTTATTTCTCCAGAATAATCGCCGACGTCCACTCCACCTTCCAGGGACCCTCTAAAAATCTCTTTGCAGGGGCTGGCCCCCCGCATAACCCAATTTTAAATTGGGCAGAGGATCTGAAGAAATATTTCTCCAAAAAAGATAAACAAATGGTCAGTAAACACATGAAAAGATACACAGCACCATAAGCTATCAGAAAAATACAAATCAAAACTACAGTGAGATAGAATGGTACAATTTAAAAAAAGAAATAATAGCAAATATTGGTGAGAATGTGGAGACATTTGAATCTTCAAATATTGCTGGTGGGAATGTAAAATGATGCAGCTGCTTTGGAAAACAGTCTGGCAGTTCTTCAAAGAATGGAGTTATTATATAATCCAGCACTTCTACTTCTATATATAGACCCAAGAGAAATGAAAGTTTACATTCACACAGAAACTTGTACATAAATGTTAATAGCGTTATTAGTCATAAAAGCAAAAGGTGAAAACAGCCCACAAATCCATTAACAGATGAATGGACAAACAAAAAGCAGTACATTCATATAATGGAATATTATTCAGCAATAAAAAGTACTGACACAGGCTACGACATAAACACACCTTGAAAACATTATGCTAAGTGAAAGAAGCCAATTTTAAAAGTCCACATATTATATCCACTAATAAAAATTCATTGATATGAAATGCTTAACACAAACAAATCTAAAGAGACAGAAAAGTAGCTTCATGGTGACCTAAGGCTGGGAACTTGAGTAATGGGTAATGAGAGTGAATCCTAATGTGTGCAGGGTCTTTGTAAGGTGATGAAAATGGTCCAGAATTTATTGTTACACAATTCTGTGAGCATACCAAAAATGCCCATTGCGTTTGTTACTCTAAATGGATGACTTGTACCATATATGGATTGTATCTCAATAAGGCTGTTAAAAATGCATTGTGGGCAAATTTATTTGGTCATCGAACATTTTAAAAAATATGTTTATAATTGTTGCATAATATTTAATCATGTGAGTAAACCATAATTTGTTTAATCATAACTTCATGATTTATTTCAGTGGTTAGAATAGAGAAGAATGTTAAATATAAATACCATGTGCATTGAAGATTATTTCCTTAGAAAATATTCCTAAAAGAGTTTAGATTCTTGTTATAAATTGTCGAATTATCCCATAAATAACCAATCAGATTGCCCAACTTATCATGCCGTCTTCAACATAGAATATTATTAGATAAACACAAACACCTTTGTTAGAACAGTGAGGGGAAATGATAGGTTATTTAGATTTATTTATTTATTTTTTTCTCAGTAGTGAGGTTAATAACTTTTTCAAACATACTGGTTAAATTTTTCTTTTTTTTTTCTTTGTGACTTGACTGTTTTCTTTGCACTGTATTTTTTGTTAATTTATATGAGCACTTAATTTATTCAGTTATTAAAACTTCATCATTAGTATGTAAGTATTGTTCTCAGACTGTTCACTTGGTTTTAAATTTTGTTTTGGTAATGTTTGTTTTAAAGTACAAAGGTTCTTAATTTTATGTAGTCAACTCTGTCAATTTTGTTTTATGATTTCTTCCTGTCTTTTATCTTTAGAAATCCTCTCAATCTTTGTATTTTCTTCTAGCTTTCTGGTTTTGTATTTATAGTTAATCTTTTATTTATCTGGAATTTGTTTTGGTTTATGATGTTAAATTAAGATCTAATTGCTCTTCTGAATTGTTACCAAGTTATTCCATCTTCTTTCATTGAATTCTCATTTTTACCTCTATTAATTTGTAACAATATCTGCATTTATAACAAATACATATGTATTTTTCTGACCTCTGCATTTGGGAAATTTTATATAGTATCTTGTTTTTTTGGGGGGGTGGGTTCTAGTCTATCGCTGTATTGATATTAATCTATTATACTTTTTACAGCTTTATCATGTATTTTAATAAATGGTGCTGCAAATTCATCCACATTGTACTCTCTTATCAGTTTCATTTGTCTATCTTCACCTTTTAAATCTTCTCAGTGAAACTGAGAAGTTTTCATGTTTCCTTGACCCCAATCCTGTTATCTACTGACTCTCTATAGCAACCTTCTGTGACTTTAAGGGAACTATTTCATGTTTGATCTAAGTTAGTGTGAAAATGTGTGGCATTTTAAAAATCACATCTAAAATAGATATCTCTTGGGTTGACTTAGCAGCTTATACTTTTCCTCTCTGATAACTGCATTTCCTTATAGGAATGAATCCCCACAACTGTGTTATAATAAATGACCCCCACCCTTCCTTTTCACTGCCAAGTGGAGCAGGTGTGGACACCTGACCCCAGCCAGGTCAATACAAAATTATCCTTCCTAGGAATTTAAATTTGGAACTCTGGTACACTGGGATTGGTGTCCCTGACTCTGGGAGGTAATAAGGTTGTGGGTAGCCATGCCCTGCCAGAACTTGGAGAGAGAGGAAGCCGGTCTGTAGGACAATAGTACAGTGCAGTTCCATGGAGGGGACCAGCCTTTTATAAGACACACGCTCAGCACCTTGTTACTCTCGGTTCCTTTTTGCCACTGCTCCCCAAATTCCCTGAGATATCTATGCTTTCTCTGACCAAATTACGTTCTTTGTCAAAGCTAATTTGGGTTGTTGAGTTATAGTTAAGAAAATAGGGATCTACCCAAAGGAAAATAAATTAATATATTAAAAAAAAACTGTACTTGTATGTTCATTGCAGCAGTATTTACAATAGTAAAATCATGGAACCACTCTAAATGCCCATCAGCAGTTGACTAGCTCAAGAAAATGTGGTATATGTACACAATGAAATACTAGGCAGTCATAAAAAGAATGAAATCATGGCTTTGCTGCTATGTGGATGGAACTGGAGATCATCATTCTAAATGAACTGATGGAAACAGAAAACCAAACACCACACGTTCTCATCCGTATGCGGGAACTAAATTTCCATCCACAAAGTTAGTCATAATAGACACTAGGGACACCTAGTGTCCCTAAAGGGGGAGATGGAGGGGAGCAATTGTGGGTGGGAGAATGGGCCACCTGAGACTCAATTTCCACCACTGTGCAATAAGTTCATGTAAGGAATATGCACATGAACCCCCTGAATCTAAAATTAAAAACAACAACAAAAGAAACTACACCTCCCAGACCAACACTGTAGTCAGTGTTTTGGGAATCAGGACAGAATGGTAGAGTTACTTGTGGGAACCACGTTCCCCGCTAAACACAGCAACCTGTGTTGACTTGTTGGATACTCAAAGTCCTGCAAAGTGGCTACTATCTTACCTCAGGACAAGGTGACTGAAAAGGCTTCCAGAATCCTGTACCACACAGACACAGAGTCTTCTCATCACCAAAATAAAGCAAAGCTCTCAATTTATTCCTGAGGAGGCTGGTTCAACATCTTTCTAAGCTCCCCACTGCTTGGCCTAGGATACTGTTCTCTGTCTCCCAGGAAACAGAACTCCTAAGACAGGTGCACTAGAGAATTGCTATCACCCTCCAGAGGATCATGAACACTAGAAAGCGAAGTCTTCATCACTACAGGCCCTGAGTAACACACCCTGATGCAACAAACGAATTTGGTTCTGTCGTGAAGATTACAACCTAGAGTTCCAAGGAAATGCCACCGACCAGTGATTCTTGGAAATTTACAGGTCTTTAATCCTTTTGAAAACCTGAGCAGAATCTTTATACCCTCTCATTTCAAAAGTCAATGAATGAGCATGAGTATGCCCAAGGATGCACACATACATATTTGCATATAAATTTGGGAGGAAAATTCATAGACCCCCTTGGACCCCAGGTACATGAATTCAAAGTTAAAAGCTCTTTCCAAAGGCCAAGTTCAGTTTCATCTGACCATAACACAAAGTCTCTAATTTCATTTTTGAAGGCAGGACCTGGAGGAATTCAGACCTGATGGAAAAACCATTTTCAAAGAGATTTGATTAACATATGATTGTTACTCTGGAGGGAAGTCTAAGTGGGAAATATGAGGCTCTGCTGCTGACCTCATCCCATACAACATATTTTTTATTTTATTTTATTTTTATTGTAAAGATCCAGGGTACAATTCAGGGTTAGGTATACAAACGTTGATTATGCAGGCACCCTTGTTGATGAGGTATGCCCCTCACTCCCCTAGCAGTTTCCCTCAACTGCCGATCCCACTCCCCATTCCTCTGACAGTTTCCCACTATTGCCAATCTCTTTCTTATAGTATTATAATTGTTCAAGATACGCTTATGAGTGAAAAATACTGTACTCTGTTCTTTGTTTCTGTGATAGATCACTATGATCGACTCCAAATCCATCCAAGTTGCTGCAAAGTCCATATGTTTGTCCTTCTTTATGGCTGCATAATATTCCATTGTGTATATGTAGCACTTTTTAAAATCCAGTCCAGCTTCAAGGGGCAGCATGGCTGGTTCGATGTTTTTGCTACTGTGAATAGAGCTGCAACAAACATATGTGTGCAGGTATCTTTTTTGTAGAATAGAGAGTTCCTCTGGGTATATTCCTAATAGGGGAATTTCTGGGTCATATGGAAGGTCAATTTCTAGTTCTTTCAGAAATCGCCGCACTGTCTTCCAAAGAGGTTGCATACAACATATTTTTTAAACCAGTGATTTAATATAAGGCAGATTTAGCCAAGCTGAAACTGACACAAAATTTACAGGGATAGCTAATATTCTGTATGACAAGATAAAGATTCAAAAATATCTCAGCTCATTGGGTGATGGAAAACTAAGAAAGTTGTAATAAAGGGTAAATGTAACAGGACAAATTCAGGCCATAAGTCAATTACTCGTGCTCGTTCGAGGAGTTTTGCTTTTCTGAACAAGATGGCGGGAGTTGTAGGGCTTGAGTTCTCTGTGAGCTGTCCCAAAGCTCTGGGGACCTAGGGATGTGTAGATGGTGCATGTCCAGATCATTCCATGGCACACAGTTTCATCACACTGAGCAGCCATCTACATGATTGCCCTTAAGTCTAGGAGCTGCATTTGGCATAGGGAGTTGAGGAACAGGATTATTTCCAGAGAAAGGGACTTGGAGACCCAAGGAGCAAATTGCTATGAGAGCAACTTGAAAGAATCAAGACTCTTTACTCTGGAGAAGAGATATTTTGCCTGGGGGTGGGAACTGAGGGTGGCCTTCAACTATCTGATAAGCTTCATATGGAATAATGACTAGACCTACTGGGAGCACAAAGAACTTTCTGAAAATGAGTGTTGCTCACCAACAGCACAGGCTATCTTTGGAGAAGGTGGCCCTCAATCCCTGGACACATTTGAGGAGAGGCTACCTGTTCACAACATGGGAGACACACACCACTGCCCTGAGTAGAAAGCAAACCTGATTTGGGAAGGCAGCCCTGGTTGACTGGCAGTGGCTGTCTAGGATGTGGTAATGAGAAGGCTTGGGAGTTCACTTCTGGGCTCAGTAAATCACTGATATCTGCGGAGGCAGGAGTGGTGGTGCTCAGGCTGTGTGTTGGCCGATCCTTCAAGATTTCCTATTGCTCTAAGGCTCTATAATTCACTTTTCTGTACTCCAACAAACTTTCAGCACCTGTCTGTGTATCATTTGTGAGCATCTCACATAGATGTGTATTAAGCATGTGCGAGCATGCATGTGTGTCTTACCCTTGGTGATGGGGTCAGCTGTGAATAGGGGGAAGGAGCCCCCCAGGATCCCTCCATGAGTTCCCTCTGATCTCATCCCTCCCCTGGACAACACTTGACCTCTGCCCCAGCTCATGTGGGCTTCTTGCTGTCTTGTGCCCTGGCCACACTCATTCCTACCACTCTGTCCTCTTTCCTGAAACGATTCTCATATTCCCTGCCTCATCCTCCCCAAAATTGGTCTGCTGCATTCACTGAGTACCACTGTATACTCTGCTTCAGGCTCTGAAATACAAAAAGCTTCAAGTCTGTTTCTAGTGTCCTCCCACTTAGATCAAAAGCTGTTTTTGCTGCAGGAGACAAGACTCTCTGGACATACAGTAGTACCCAAGCAGATTCACTGATTGATTAATTAGTTGATTGAAGAATTTACTAAACTAAGACTTTATAGTTTTATGTTAAAAGTCATTCCCGGCCGCGCTCAGCCGGTAATCCCAGCACTTTGAGAAACCAGCCCAGGCAACTTGGTGAGATCCCATCTCTACAGTAAGTAATATCCGGGAATGGTAGCATGTGCCTGTAGTTCTGGCTACTTGGAAGGCTGAGGCGGTAGGATTGCTGGAGTCCAGCAGGTTGACGCTGGGGTGGCTGTGTGAGTGCCACTGCACTCCAGCCTGGATGATGGAGTGAGACTTTGACTCAAAAACAAACAAACAAACAAACAAAACAATAAAATAAATAAAAAAGTCATTCCTCATCTTAAGAGAATTCAAAAAGTTTGCTTCCCATTCTCTGGAGCATTCTAACCTGTGGTGTATGCAAACCACATCCCAATGATAAAGTCCTTAATAACTGCAGGATGAGTTGGCAGAATGATTTAGATCTGAAGTCCAGAGCAAGGCAATTACATCTGGCTCCCAGCTTTAAAAAATTGAAATAATCTTTATCTGAATTTTTAAAGGTATGTTAAAATTATACCATCAAATGTCAAATGTGGCGATGACTTATCCTGCCCATGTGAGAGGTGGAGAGAGGAGTAGAGCCTTAATATGCATGTTGCCATCACCTAAAGGTTAAAAACATCTGATGCGATCTGGTACGCTAATTGTACTTTTATCGATCACATTGGGAATCTGAATAGCATCAGGGAAATGAAATTCTTGAGGCCAGCCTTTCTGCCATAGACCTTCCTCATCGCCTTTGGACAAATGAGACGTTTGGAGAAGGAATTCGTCTCTAGGGGCTCGCTGTCTTGCTAAATTATTTTCTATTTCTCATTAATTCTTGTCTTCCTCTTGCCCACACCGTTCATTCCCTCTGCGCCCTCCCTCTCCTGTCCAAGTCACATCAAGCTGTCACACTCTCTGGCTCTCAGAGGCTGTTCCCTGATGCTCCGCTGCTTTCCTTCCCTTCAAACCCAAGGTTCCTGGGACTGGGTCATGGAGGGCTTAATTATGTCCTTTTGCAGCTATTTGCTAATTGTTTCATCTATGACTCTCGTGGCTTTATGAAAGATACTACTTTTTTGTCTAAAAGACATGCTTTAAGTAATTGTGAGAAAATGTAAACTGATGCCATCAGGAACTACTTTAAAATCGCCAAAGGGACACTAACAAAGTAAATTTGAAAGTTGAGCCAGGGTGGAGAGTCTGGATTATTCCCTTGGAGGACAGCCAGGCACTCAGGTGTTCTCTCCAGACTAGAGCCAGGGTGCAGAGTAGCAGGGCAGGAAAGTCATAGTAACAGCAATGACAAACTGTACAGCCATGGGAGACTCTCACAGACTCAATGCTGAGCCAAAGAAGCCAGACGCACAGAAAACCACACATACTGGGTGATTCCATCAACATGAAGTTCGAGAAGAAGCAAGACTCATCCAAGGTGCTGGAGGTCAGGACAGGGGTCATCTCTTGGTGTGTGAGAGGGGCACTGAGCTATACCCCATGATCGGCATGGCATTCACACAGGTAGGAACCCACCAGATTGTATGCTTGAGATCTATGCACTTTATCACATGTGCACAATTTCTCAGACTTCTTTTGGCACCTGTCAGCACATCCACACACAATCTGTGAGCATCTCACATAGATGTGTATTAAGTGTGTGTGTCTGTGTGTGTGTGCATGCGTGTCTTCCTCTTGGTGATGGGGTCAGCTATGAATGGGGGGATGGAGCCCCCAGGATCCCTTCATAGGCTCCATTGATCTCACTGCTCCCCTGGACGACACCTTGATCTCTACCCCTGCTCGTGTGAGTTCCTTGCTGTCCTGTGCCTTGGTCACACTCATTCCTACCTCTCTGTCTTCTCTCCTGAAATGATTCTCATCTTCCCTGCCTCATTCACCTCCAGATTGGTCTGCTGCGTTTATTGAGCACCACTGTATACTCTGCTTCAGGCACCAAAATACAAAAAGCTTCAAGTCTGTTTCTTATGCCCTCCCATTTAGATTGAGAGCTGTCTGATGCAGGAGACATGATGCTCTGGACATACAAGAGATACCCAAGTAGATTCATTGATTGATTAATTAGTTGATTGAAAAATTTACTAAACTAAGACTTTGCAGTTTTTATATTAAAAGTCATTCCTCTTTCAATCTTCTGCAAGTGGTCAGCCAGTTTTCCCAGCCATTTATTGAATAGGTTCTCCTGTCCCCGGTAGTGGATGGTGGAGGCTTTGTCGAAGATGCGTTGGTTAAGAAATTGAGGTTTTGCTTCTGGAATTTCAGTTTTATTCCATTAGTCTCTATGCCTGTTCTTGTACCAATACCAGGTTGTTTTGATTATTGTAGTGACCCTGCAATCCCCCTACTGGGAATAGACCTGGAAGAACTCAGATCACTCTATAAAAAAGATACAGGCACACGTATGTTTATCGCAGCATTGTTCACAATAACAAGAACATGGAACCAACTGTGCTGCCCATCAAAAGAGGACTGGAAAAAAAAATGTGATACATATACACGGTGGAATATTGCACAGCCATAAAGAAGAACAAAATCATGAACTTCACAGCAACCTGGATGGAATTAGAGTTTATAATGCTGAGTGATCTTTCACAGAAACAAAGATCTGAGTATCACATGTTTTCACTAATAAGTGGACCTTAAACAATTACCGTAATACTATAACTAAAGGATTGACAGTAGCGAGAAACTGCTGGGGGAGGTGGGGCAGGAATATGAGATTGACACTAGTCGATATCTGCCTGGGAAAATGGGGACACACCTCATCAACATGGGTATCTGCACAATGAATATTTGTATACCTAACCCTAAATTATACCCCACAATGTAAAAAAAAGTCATTCCTCATCTAAAGACCATAACAATGATATAACAGTGGATGTCCACTGAGCCTCTCTTTGCCCGTGCACCTGGCACTGCACTAACTACTCCACCTGGGCCCTCCTTCACGCCTCACAGGTGTCTTCAAGGCAGGCATTTCCAGCTTCATTTTCTAGGTGGGGAAGCAAAGGCTCAGAGAGGTTAAGAAACATGTCCAAGCACACTTGAGTCACAAACTCCTCCAACTAGGAACCCACGCAAAAATGGCAGAATTCCCCAAAGTTCAAGATCGTACCTGGAGTCAATCCCAAGACGGGGCAAAGGTTGGCCACCTCCCAGCTGTCACTGTCCCTCACTTTTCCGGTTGGAGGAAAAGCAACACAGTCCTCATGCCTGGGAAGTGTTTATGGAGCACCAGGAGAGGACAGAGAGATACACTTTTCGAGGGGTGGGAAGTCCCAGTGCAGAGGCACATTGGGAGGTGGTGGCAAGCAGGGGAGAAGCCACGGTCTAGGGAAGAAGGCCCAGAGCTCAGACTCCTGACTCAGAACTTGTTACATCTCCCCAGCTGGGGGAACCACTGGGGAGATGGTCCCCCAGTAAGGGGGACCACACCTTATTCTCCTTGGGTTCTACTCACCAAAAGCCTTATTGATTGTTTACTGGGAGTGGAGTAGTGGCCCTCATGTCTGACCTTGAAAAATATCCTTCCTTTTCTCCCTCCCCCCCTCCTTCCCTCTTTCCTTCCATCCCTCCTCTCCCTCCCCCTTCCCTTCTCCCAACCCTCCCCTCCCTTCCTTTCCCTTCCCTTCCCTTCCCCACCTAACCCTCCCTTCCCTCCCTCCCTTCCTCTCTCTCTCCTCCTATTCATGGAGCACCAGTGATGTACCAGACACTTGGGCCCTTTCACCAGTGGGGCCCTTAGGCAGAGGTGCTGGCTCCACTGGCAAAAGAACAGTCAGTTTGAAGAAAAGACATTAGCAAAGTGTGAGTCAGATAGAAACTGTTTCTCTTTTCTGATTCTTCTTTAGCCCTCCTGGTTCCTCTTGGGAACCAGATTTCCCTGCGCTTACAACAGTGGTCTCCAAGGTGGAAGGCATCAGCCCTGAGGATGTTTAAGATCATCTTTTAGGGAAACAGAAGAAAATGTAGACACTTACATTTATAGCAATTCTCTCTTCATGGGTCTCAAGATTATTGACTCTAGGCTTATTATGTGCATGGTACATTAGTAGAGCCATACATGAACTCCATTTATAAATACATATATGGGGGGTGTCTTTAAAATATTTTGTGATGGAACGAGCATCAAAAAAATATTTGGAGCTCATTGGCCTGCAGAGTAAACCCCAAGCTTTTTACCATGACGTATGGCAGTCCTATTGCAACCTTCGTCTGCTGATTTCCTTTACATTACCCCTTCCTTTTTCTTGTATCTTCTGGGTCAGCCACACAGAAGTATCTCCCTATCAGCCTATCCACTGTTGATTGGGGGTGGGGGCTGGTGATTGATTGGAAATTGTTCACTGGCTTTCAGAACTCAGCCTTTCCAGAGCCATCTCCCTCACCTCACATGATGCCATCATGCCCGGAACATATGTTTAGGACAATACCTGAAACATAAAGTGTTTCTAGTTTGTCTGTCTCTTCTGGTTGTGAGCTCCTTGAGACAGCTGTGGTGGTTTATAGGTCTTTGGATCTCAAGGTAGACAGCTTTAGGAAACAAAAATATAGGATGCCCAATGAAAGTTTTTAGTATAGCTATGCCCCCTAGAACATACTTATTTGGACATACTTACAGTATAAAATTTTGTCATGAGAACTTCAAATCTAATTGCCTTTTAACTGGTAACCCTACAGAATCCTGAGACCCTAACTCAGATGCTGTCTGTTGTGTTGGAGGTGTTTAATAATTATCTTTTGAATGGATAAGTCAGGTAGAATTGACAAAGATCCCTCCCAAAACAGGGAGATATGAGGACTGAAATAGCTTGATAAAACTTTATCATTTAATATGATTTAATGATAAATGTGACCTTTTTAAGGGAAACTTGGCACTGTTAAGTGTGTATGCACATACATCATGTATGTGTGTGTGTGTTTTTTCAGTTCTGCCTACTGCATGAGCCTAGATGCAGTAAGCAATGACACCCTAGCAACCATAAACACACCTCGTACCCATATCTTGGTTTCTAAATCTCATTCTTCTCTAAAGGCTGCATAGAGAAACGGCTGGAAAGCACTAGGGCTGCCTGGGACATCCTGTCTTGTCAGAAAAACAAATATTAATTGGGTCCTGTGTAAAGGACATGGGGCCCAGCTTGCAAGAGGCTTCAAAACACAAATCTGTGACAGTTTGAATATCAGAAAGGGTAATGTTAGTAATGGATATTAACACATTAAAAAATTAAAGAATTTATAGTGATGTGAGGGTGAGAGACAGAGAAAGAGAGAGAGAGAATGGAAGACAGAGAGAGAGAGAGAGAGAGAGAAAGAGAGAGACAGAGAGAAAGGGAAGGTAGGGGAAGGGGACAGAATGAAAGGGTAAGAGGGCGAAAGGTTTATTTTTCCCAGGAGAATGCCAGCTAATAAAAGTGGAAGGAACAATGGAAGTAGAAAATCACCATATTGTGACTGGTGATGGAATAATTTACTCAGATGATTATAATTGAGGATGATAATGAATTTTATAAATGATCATCAGAGAACAGGATATTCACATGGACCAAAAGTGTCTCTCTCTCTCTCTCTCTCTCTCTCTCACACACACACACACACACACACACACACACACACACACACACACACTACTGGCTATTTCTTAACTACCAAGTGGGAAAGTGAGCAGTTTCAATGGCCAGGTCTGACAGCCTTACTCTAACCAAGCAATCAGACGTGACCCACAATGGAACCTGAAACTATGGGTCTTCTGAAGGGAAACAATATGAAACATCGCCAACACCTATGTGATACTCATAGCAAAAGTGCTTGACCAGGATCTAATCATGAGGAAACAATCAGACACATCCAGAATGTAGGACATTTTACAGGACAACAGGCCTGAAATCCTTATGAATATCACTGTTAGGAAAGAAACAAAAGTGAGAGAGTTGCTCTAGGGTGAAAGACACCAGAGGAACAGAACAACCAAATGCCACGGGGAAACCTCGATGGATCCTGGATGGATGGAGGGGAAGCAGAAAGCCACAAAAGACCTTTGGGGACAACTGAGACGATGGAAATGACACTGAATTCCTGCTAATTTTCTTAGGTGAGCGCTGCGTGGCAGGCCTGTGGAGGAGATTCTTATTCTCCTTGCGTCTCCGAATGCATGCCGAGAGTTGACGTGCCTCGGTGCCTGCAACTTAATTGCAGATAGTTCCAAGAGAAAGTGAACGACTCCAAGTGAACGGTTTGAAAACATTAAAAGCAAAAAAGACAACAAAGAGGGGGAGAAAGCGTGAGGATATTTGGAGAAGAAAAGATCCAGAAATTGGAGAAAGGCTGAGCGGGGGGAAAAGGCAGATCAGGGCGTTTGTGGTGTGCCCAACAGTCTGCGGGGAGGGAATGGTCCTGGGTCCTCCTTCTAGGGCTCCAGTCACCTCCATCCTTCTGCAAGATATACCCTTTCCTCCAGCCCAGCAAAGCCCCGATTTCTGACTTTGGGGGCGCACTGTGAGGTACTCCTGCCCAGAGCAGGACGGGACAGTTGATTGATGAAGCTAGAAGCTCTTCTGATGCATTTGACCCTTTCCATTAGAGCTCAGTATTTCCCAGCCTCACATTGCTCCTTAATATCTTTACTAAAGAACATATACATCACACACACACACTCATAGAAATATACGAGAAGAATCTAACATCTTCCTGCAGTTGACCTCCTTCCTGGCGGCCGCCTGGCCCATTGCAGATGACGAAATGCACCCTCTAAGCAATGATTCCTTTCAACACAATAATCACAAAACACTTAGTGGTATTTCTAAATGATTCTATGTTTTATTTAAATATTTATCTTTTTCAAATTTGACTTAAAATCTATAAGTAATTAGTTATCAGCCCAGCTACCAGGGTGACAGGCGGTTTCCTTAATTTTCTATGCAGTCGACAGGTTTTTAACTCTGAAATTATTCTAGTCACAGCATGCTTCAAAGGTCTAAATGAAAAAAAGTTAAATGCCTTAATATCTTTGAGATTTGCAAAGATATTTGAGGATTTGCTGAGGGATTCAGTGTAGGATGAAGAAAGTGTTTTGTTAGCAGGGAGACTAACTTGCATCTCCAATTTGAAAGAAAATGTGAAATCCAAATGCACGAAGATTATTTAGATGAGAGAGCACTGAACAATCGTTGTTATTCCTCTGCGGCCCGTGCCTTTGAGTCCTAGGTTACACTGGTTCAGAGGAAAGGGTGCACCCATCCTCTGGCAAGGGTAATCACGCTTTTACAAGGATAAAATGCAAACCGGCAAACACTGATGACCAGGTGTCTAACGATAATGAAAGCTCAAACCCTGTCCCCGACAAACACACCAGCAAGCTACATTTTCAAGGTTGCAGTGTCCACTCCCTGTGGGAAGCTGGGCCTTGGCTCTGCATGGGCTTGTGCCTCATCATTGGGGTGTTGTTCTGCTAACTTGCTGGTGTCCTGGGCTGGGTCACCCTGACAGACTGTCCCCATTGACCTGGCACCAACCTATCCCAATAGGGTGCTCCAAACTTTCAGTGGTCTGACCCTATAGTCCTGGAAGTATGTGCTGTAAATAAATCATAACTCTGGTTATCTGAGCCCTTCCTAGACGCTCAGCTCTGCATTTGGGGCTGCGATTCCAGAGGGGACTGAACAGGTGACTAAGGGCCCTCGGCTCCAAGGAGCACAAAAACGGTTAAAATTATATTTTCAGCACCTACACAAAATCCTTACACAGGTACAATTCGTGGGAGCTTCTTAATACATGCATGTCCAGCTACATATATATACATACATACATACATGTAAGCATTATATATATGAAATATTATGTGTGTACATATGTTTATAAGAATGTGATATGTGTAAAAGTGTGTTTTGTATATATTATCTATTTAGTATGTGCATATGAGTGTACATAACATATCATTGCCCACAATGGCTATAGGTCTGAAAATTAGAGTTGAAAATAGGAAAATTTTTTTTTTTTGAGTTGGAGTCTCACTCTGTCGCCCAGACTGGAGTGCAGTGGCCGCTCCCGGCCACCGCAGCCTCGACCTGCTTGGCTCTGGCGATCCTTCCGCCTCAGCCTTCCAAGTAGCCGGAATTACAGGCAGGTGCTACCATAGCCCAGCTGATTTTTGATTTATTGTAGAGATGAGGTCTCGCTGCCCAGGCGGGTCTCGAACCCGCGGGCTCAGGCAATCCACGAGAATTTTTTTTTTGAGTTGGAGTCTCACTCTGTCGCCCAGGCTGGATTGCGGTGGCATACTCATGTCACCCCAGCATCAACCTGCTGGGCTCAGGCAATCCTCCACCTCAGCCTTCTAAGTAGCCAGAACTACAGGAGTATGCTACCATGCCTGGCTAATTTTTTTTTTAATTGTAGAATCGAGGTCTCATCAAGTTGCCCGGGCTGGTCTCAAACCCACAGGCTCAGGCAATCCACTTGCCTAGGCCTCCCAAAGTGCTGAGATTACAGGCTGAGCCACTGAGCCCGGTCAGGAGACTATTTTTAAAGTCCCAGCAAGCCACTCCCTGAACATCCCTCCTCCCTTCTTTCCGTGTTCGTCCCTCTCAGCGGAAGAGAAAACCAGACCCTTCATGTCAAAGCTCTTGCAGAGGCTTCTGCTCCAGGGTGGCCTATCCTATCTTCCCACTGGCTGCTCCGGGCCTGGGAGAAGCTCTCCCTGAGTAACAGTGTGAAGAAGACACAGAAGCCAGTCCCCGAATAGGGACTTTTTCTCTGTATTTTCTATAAAACAGAATCTTCAGTTTTTCACGTCCCATTTGTTTTGTGTGGCAGACAGTTCATTTCCCGCGGATGAGTCCCTGAGACGGGTTCGGATCCTACAGGAGTGCATGTGTCTTGGCATGGTGTGTGTACATGTGCTTATGCATGTGTGTGTGTATTCACATGCATGTTTGTGAGTGCATGCGTGTGGGAGAATGTGTTAACTAAAAAACCCCTCGTCACCTTCTGAGGGACAGTGGGTCCTGTGGTGCTCAGAGTGATAAATCAGGAAGCATTTTCAATTTGGGGATGAGATAGGGCTCAGGAGGAAGGAGAACTGTTATAACAGCAACTGCGATGGAGACATGGAGTGCTCGGAACCCTCCCCAGGCCCTCCCTTGTACGAGCTCATTTCGTCCTCTCCCCTTTTCCACCTGGAGCTCATTCCCCTCTCCTCCTCTGCCTTCTGTTCCCAGTGAACTCAAGCCCTCCTTCTTATTCCTCCAACTAAACCTGCTCTCTGGAGCGCTACCCCTCATTCGTGTCCCAATTTGAGCCAGTGTCACTTGCCCCAGGGAGACTGGCTCTAAGTCTGGTCTCTGGTTGCAGAGTGGAACTCCAGGTCACAGGGAGCAGGGAGAGATGACTGTGGGGTGGTGGACCACCTCCTGGTTGGGCAGCCCTTAGGCAAATCAAGAGTGAACTGAAAAGTTTTATGCAGCCAAGTGAAGGCTTAGTCTCGTGAGAATCAGCAGGCAGAGCTGACTCTCGTGTCTGGCATCAGCTGTCTGGTTTGCAAAGCTGGCTGTGCTATGGCATTCATGGGTTCATTTAACAAGTATTAGTTGAGCACCAACAATGTGTCAGGCATGGTCTAAGCACTGAGGATGCAGCAGCGAATAGAAAGATAAAATCCCTGTTTTCATGGAACTTGTGGGCAAAAGAGTCCATAAACAAGGCAAGCCATTAAATGTACGATACCTTAGAAAGTGATGAGTATTAAGAGGTAAAAATATAAAGTAGGAAGGAGAATGAAGTGTTGGAGGTGGGGTTGAATTTGCAGCCAGGTGGCTGGGAAAGGCCTTGCTTAGAAGGTGAATTTTAAGAATGGAAGGCCGTGGAACAGCTGTCTGAGGGAAGAGCAATCCAGGGATACGCAACAGTAGATGCAAAGGCCTTGTGGCAGGTCATGCCAGGGATGATTGTGGCACAGTAAAGACACCAGCAGCCAGCACAGAAGTGAGTGAGCAGAGAGAAACAGCAGATGAAGTCAGGGGCCAGGTGGCAAGGAGACCGGGCAAAGACTTGGCTTTTTTTCCGAGACAGGAGCTATGGGAGGGTTTGAATAGTGAGAGATGTGATCTGACTGCTTTGACATGGTCACTCTGGTACTCTGTCGAGAAGAGGCATCAGAGGAACAAGAGCAGTTCGGAGGCTACTGCTATGATCTGAGTGGAAGATGGCAATACCTTAGGCCAGGGTGGGATTTGAGAGGGCCCAGAACTCTGGACGTTTGGCAAAGGTGGAGCTGTGGGGTTTGCGGGTAGACAAGGCACAGGTTGAGGGAAAGAAAGGAGCCAGGAATGACTCCAGGATTTTTGGCCTGAGAACCAGGGCGACGGAGTTGCCATTGACTGAAGTGGGAACGACCACAGAAGGAGCAGGTTTAGGGTGGTGGAACTAGGGAGTGGCATTTGATCATTCATTCATTTATTCATCAGCTACTTACTGGGCACGTCTAGCTGCTTGGCAGAGTGCCAGGCTGGAGGTAGCGAGGAGTGTGATTAGCATCCTTCCTCACTTCATTGCCTTAATGGTCCGATGGGGGAAAAGGAACCATCATTCAGCAATCATATCATAAATGCGTAAATAGCAGCTGTTGCAAAGTTGAGGCAGGAGAAGAACATGGGTTTTGGAGGGTATATGGCGGGAGACCTAACCTGGGCTGGGGAAGGGGATGCCGATTAGAAGAAGTAATGATCAAAGGGTGATATAAAAGATGAGTAAGAGTTAGCCAGGTGAACAGGCTGAGTGTGGGAAGAGTGTCCCAGTCAGAAGACAAGCATATGCAAAGGACCTGTGGTCAGAGGAAGTATGGGAGTATGGGGCATTTGAGGAAGACTAGGACACCCTGAGTGTCTGTAATACAGTGAGGGAAGAGAGAGCATGCAGGGAATAGATGCTGGAGAGGCTGGTAGGGCCAGACCATCAGGGCTTTTGAGTCACGTGCAGGTCATTTTTTATTATTTAAAAAGTGATGAGACATTATTAAAGTGCTTTAAACAGGGAGAGATGCTGGTCACATGTGCATTTTTGAAAGATCACTCTGGCTACAGAGAATGAATCGAAGAAGACCAGACTGGAAGCGAGAGACCCAGAAGGGCGTGACTATAATCCAGAGAGAGATGATGGGATCTTGGAGAGAAACTGACGGATTGACAAGATACTGAAAAGGCAAGAAAATCAATACACTCTTATGAAAGATGAAGACAGAAAATGAGCCGGGCTCCGTGGCTCAGCCCGTCATCCCGCGCCTTTGGGGGGCTGAGGTGAGTGGATGGCCTGAGCCCGCGGGTTCGAGACCCGCCTGGGCAGCGAGACCTCATCTCTACAACAAATCAAAAAATCAGCCGGGCGTGGTAGCGCGCGCCTGTAGTTCCGGCTACTCGGAAGGCTGAGGCGGAAGGATCGCCGGGGCCCAGCGGGCCGAGGCTGCAGTGGCCGGGAGCGGCCGCTGCACTCCAGTCTGGGCGACGGTGGGAGACTCCGACTCAAAAAAAAAAAAAAAAGACAGAAAATGAAAAGGTCGTGTCTTTCAATCGTGACTATAAACACGAAATCTTTATATTATTAAGCAATTAGCTACACATTTTTGGCGAGAAATGGAGCACATTTCCAAAAACCGGTGTTGCTCTCTATTCGTTTCTGGAAAAAACAAACAACCCGGGGCCTAAAGTTCTGTCTATCATGCTTGGGATAAACTGGATAAAGTCATCTAAACCCAGTGTCAGAGTCAGAGGAAACAGTAGCAGGGGGGTGAGGTGAAGAGCAGGGATGCAAAGCACCGTGTGCAGAGACAGACATGCCTGACTTTGGAGCTCAGCACTGCCCTCTGCTACTTGGATGAGATTTGTTAGTCATTCATCGAGTCTGGGCCTTAGTGTCTTTGTCTACAAAACGGAAGTAATAGTATCAACTATTAAGGTTATTGGCGATGATTAGGTGAAATGACACACGCAAAGTGAGTACCCAGTACTTGACATAGGCTCAATAAAGGATAACTTGCCACTGTTATTCATAAGCATGCTGTGATTGATCAGAGCACTTCAGTGCCCATGCGTATTGGCTAGCTTTTTGCAATATGTGGTGTGGCAATTAAGTTCACAAACTCATCCTAGAAAAAGCGCTGCGTACCTCATTGCTGAATACCACTACAGTCACCTTCGAAGTACTCCCCTCTGGGAGACTATGCACCAATGCCAGCTCCTAGTCCACCCGACAAAGGAATTTTGGAACCCTTGTTTTGGAATGGCCATCAGAGCTATCGTCATTATTACCTTTGATGTCCTGACCTCTCTTCATCAGTGATGCTTTCACTCCCTTAGGAAAATGCTTAATCCATTTGTACACTGCTGTTTTCTTCATGGCCTTATCCCCATAAACTTGAACTAACACATCCCTGATTTCACGCCCACTCTTGCCAAGTTTAACAGAAAACTTAATGTTTGTTTGTTGCTCTAATTCAATCTCAGACATTTTCACCCCACCCCCATGTTACTGTTTCCTGTGCTTCTGGTACTGGGTTTAGATGACTCTATCCAGCTCATCCAAGCATGATATACAGAACTTTAGGCCCTGGGGTTTCATCCAGAAACGAATAGAAGGCAACTCCGGTGGTTGGAAACGTGCTTCATTTCTCACCAAAAATTTGTAGCTAATTACTTAATAATAGTAAAAATTTTCTGTTTATATTCATGATTAAAAGACACAACTTTTTTATTTTGTCTTCATCTTTCATAAGAGTGTATTGATTTTCTTGCCTTTTAAGTATCTTGCCAATCTGTCAGTTTCTCTCCAAGATTCCATCATCTCTCTCTGGATTATAGTCACTCACTTCTGGGTCTCTCCCTTCCAGTCTGGTCTTCTCCAATTCATTCTCTGTATCCAAAGTGATCTTTCAAAAACGCACATGTGACCAGCACCTCCCTATTTAAAGCACTTTAATAATGTCTCATTACTAAGAAAAGTGGCAAGTTATCCTTTACTGAGCCTATGTCAAGTACTGGGTACTCACTTTGCGTGTGTCATTTCACCTAATCACTATTGCTGCACACAACATGCAACAATAATAACGAATGCCACTCAGTCAGACACTGACACATGTCAACACAAACACAGCTGTAAGACACTAACATACCAAGGTTTTGCAACCTTACCGAGTTGCTTGTACGCTGCTGCCAACGTAAGAGAAGGATGGCAAGTTTGTGAGCTTCATCGTCAGCCCTTGTTATAATGCCTAACAAATGACTCCAAAACTCAGTGGCTGAAGACAGGAGCCATTTATCTCACTCTTTCCTCCGTGGGTTAGCTGACTTTTGTGGCTCCAAGTGAGACTCAGCAGGGTGGCTCTGGGATGCAGCTGAGTCCAGATCTGCTCCACAAGTCTCAGGCATGCCATTCTCATGGCAGCTGCAGGGGCACAAGAGGGCAAGTTCAACTGTGCCGGCAAAGCTCCAGCCTCTGTCCTCATCATGTTCACCAGGAACTCTTCAGAGAAGTCACGTGGCCAAACTCAGATTTAAGGAGTGGAGACATACACTTCATTCCTAGTGGGAACAATTGCAAAATTTCATGACAAAGGGTGTGGCTATCAGGAGAGTGAAGAATTAGGGTCTGTGACTCAGTTTATCAAATCACTTCTACATCACCTATCTATACATAAGGAATCACTTGAAATCAGCCAGGAACAGAAAAACGGCTGTTGAGACCCAGGGCTCTTTTCCGCTTTAGTTTCTTCCATCCCTCTTTCCCTTTCAGCTATTTTTTTTTTTCAGGGTGATGACTTCGAGTTCCTTTGAGGGTGTATCAGTCAAGCTTCTTTGCAAGCCACAGAAAGCGATTCTGCCCAGTTCTATCAGAAAGGAGATAGAATGAAGGACTGCCAGCATCTCGCAAAGACTGATGGGAAGCTGGAGAATCAGGCTGGAGACGACAGGCCAGTTCTGGGGACCCAGGCAGGAAAACCTGTTCGACTCTCTGCCAGGCAGTGATGCTGGAGTGAGGGAGCTTCCACGGAACTTTTCAACAGTAGGCCTTTGAGCTCAGGATTCAAAGTCCTGGCAGAGAGGGTTCTGTTGACTTAACACCCTTCTTTTGGTCAGCTCAGGGCATCACAGCTTATAGGTTGCCAAGACTGTCAACAGTAAGGAATAGTAGCTTCCCAAAAGGAAGTCGGTGCTATTGGGAATGGAGAGTGGGACGGCATGTCAAAATACAACCAGTGTCCTCTTTACTAGGTTTCTGGGTCAGTGGTATAGCAGAAAGAGCCCTGGAGAGCAGACAGGGGCCAGGCTCTCCCTTCTGCCCTGCCACTAACTTGCTTAGAATACTGGATCCGAGGTGGGTTCATGCTTAACAAATACTTGTATGGCACTTATGGTGTTCCAGGCACTGTTCTAAGAACTCAGCAAATATTAACTCAGCAGTTCCCGATCTCAAGGAGCCACAAGGGAGGGTGGCGACTCACCTGATCTCATAGATTGGTTGTGAGATGAAATAAACATATGTGAAACGTCTAGCAGGTCTCCTGACACTCAGAAAATGCTCACAAAAATGCAAGTTGTCATCTCCCACCCACCTCCGGCTCCCATCCTGCAGAGACCTCCATGGAAAGGGAAGATGCCCGAGGTGTCAGGGCCCTTCCTGAGCTTGTGATATAGACGTTCAGCCAGCTCCCCCTCCAATAGCACAGCCTGACTCCTCCGCCCACCGGAGTCCAGGAGAAGGTTTGGGATGGCATGAGACTACTAGCACATCTTCAGAGTGAACTGAGAAGCGACCACAGGGTGTCCTGTGGTCTCCATCTTCAGCACTTCCTGATGCCAGGGGAACTTTGGTCCCGTTTTCTATGCTCAGAGCAGTGCCATATACTTTCCTGTGTGATGATAAACATGGCAGCCATTAGCCACAGGGGGCTAATGAACACTGAGTGGCGGCTAATTTTACTGAATTTATAATTGAATTTAATTTTGACCACTGAAATTTAAATAGCCACTTGGGGCTAGTGGTTACTGTATGGAGAGGATGACTAGAGCTCTTGATGCTATGAAACACACATAAGGGACCCTGCACTTGGGGTAGGGAAGCAGAATGGTGCTTTTAGGAAAGGACTCCAGAAGGTTCCTGTCCTACCCATCTCCAGCCCTGGCCCCTGCCCCCCTCCCTCCACAGGAATCATCCTGCCTCAGTTCTGCACTCCCCTTTCTCACAATCAACGGGCCCAAAGGTTAATGGGGGTGAGATAGATGGGCGACTCTCGGAAAAGATTTAATTAGTCTGGGGTTTCGGCTCCCCCGGCGTGACTCATCCCTTCAGAGCCACCTGTCTCTCGGCTGTTTTCACAGGTTGCATTTTACAGAAGAAGAACCACAAAGGTTCTGTGCACAGCAGTAGTAAGAGTTAGGGCCACGGAATGTGAAAGCTGGAGGGAAACTTTGAGAGCATCTGACTCGACATCCTTATTTTGTGGATGGGGAAACTGAGGCCTAGGGTGGGTGTCTTCATCTGCTCCTGCTGAGATATCAAAGCATCTGAGGCGGTGTCATCTGCAGAGAACAGAAGTTGATTTCTCACAGTTCTGGAAGCTGGAAGTTCAGGACCAAGGCACCAGCAGGTTGGGTGTCTGTGAGGCTGCTCTCTGCTTCCAAGATGGCATCTTGTTACTGTGACCTCTGGAGGGGACAGATGCTGTGTCCTCTGTGTCATCACATGGCCGAAGATGGAAAGGCCAAAAAGGACCTAGCTAGTTTTGGCTAGCTCTTTTATAAGGCACTGATTCCATCCATGAGGTCTCATGGTCTAATCACTTCCTAAAGGCCCCACCCCTTAAAATGGTTGCCTCAGGGATTAAGTTTCAACATGAATTTTGAGAGGGGCGCCAACACTCAAACTATAGCAGTGGGCAAGCTGGCTGGCTGGCTGACTCTGCCCGATCCAGTCCCGCAGGATGGGGTGTGGGAAAGGAGACAGCTTCCCTCCTGTGACCGAGCTGATGGAGCTGGAGAGCGAGTCCCACAGGAGCTCAAGAGCGTGTACCCACAGGCATGTGTCCAAGGTGGGTCATCCGAGCAAGGTCTTAGGAGCAGAGGTACAGGGTCCAGGTAGACAGAGGGCTGAGGCAGGTGAGACCAGTTGGAGTTGGGTGGACCCTCCTTCTGGGCACTGAGCGGAGCAACCTCCAGGGCCCCTCTGGGCTCCTGGGGCCCCATTTCTTGTGCAGTCTGGATCAATTTTGCAAACCCACAATGGGACACAGGACTAAAAAAAACTGTGGACCTTATCCAGCTTCAGAACCAGGACTCATTTCCAAATCTTCAACTGCTTTACTCTGGTGAAACAGGCCATGTATTTTGAAACTGCTTTTCCACCTACCATTGCACTTGACAGTGTACATCATTAGAATCTTAGCTGTCATTAACTGAGCACAACTTACTAAAGGCCAGGAATGTGCTGATGGTTTCACAGGTCATTATGTCGCTGGACACCCGTGAAAACTCTGCCAAGCAGATTTTCTTCAACCCATTTGATAGACGTGGAAACAAAGTTAGGGAGATGAGTGACGGGTCTAAGCTTGCACAGCTAGCGGGTGGCAGAGCTGAAATTTTCACTTAGGGCTGCCTGACTTGAAAGCTTTGCGAGCGCAGCCGGACTGGCTGACGAACCATATTGACAGATTCAGAGACTTAAAGGGCATGATGGCCTGGGGACCCAGGGCTTGGTAGCAGCATTAGAGGACAAAACCTGAGACTCTGAGGTCTACCTTTGAGTTCTGTGCTTCCTTCGGAGACCACGTTTCTCTTTCTCATATGCCCTAGTCATTATTTTCTTTGACCAGATGACTTCAAAACTGATTTCATTTGGCGGGGGGGGGGGGAAGGGGCCTCCCCCTTGTTGGTCCCAGTAACCTCCTGAACGGTGAATATTGATTTCTTTGGAGCTGAGAGCGTACTCTGAGTCATTGTAGAGCCAAACCATTTCTTGAGTTGCACCCTCTGCTGAAAGATGGTGCCTTGTCCTTTCGGCCTGCACCTTGGGGGTGATGAGGGGCGGAGCTCCCAGCAGACTGCCAGGAAAAGGTTAAGAGCTTCATGCAGCATCCTCGATGAATGCTGGGGCCCGCTCCATGCAAGCATATGTCTGAGCAAAGAGCACTCACGCCTGATTAATAGGCACATACTTTGCCTCGATGGGGGCAGGACCTAAGGGACTGTTAATCTCACCGCGGTGCCCTGCATCGGAGCGCGGAAGCTCCCACTCTCTCGCCTTAGCCTGGGGGAGGGGTTGCAGGCCGGGAACTCTCAGGTAGGGCCAAGCCACCAGCTTCCTGTCCATGCCGCCCCCAGTGTTCCTGGGAGGATTAAGAGGGCCTTCCCTGGGGTTTTGTCCCTCCCCATCACTGTGTGGCTCTCAGATCAGCGTCACTCTCAGTGGTGTTCTCTGCCTTCAGGATGAGGGAGAAAATGGCAAAAGACTGAACATAACTTAGGGACAAAATTCCAGGGAGGCCAGAGGGCTTCATTCCTTTCACTAAAGGAATACAACGAGATCATGAGGCCGAGCATGGTGGCGCATGCCTGTACTCCCAGCACTTTGGGAGGCCAAGGAGGGAGGATTATTTGGGCCAAGGACTTCAAGACGAACCTGGGAAACATAGAGAGACCTTGTCTCTATAAGTAAAAAAATTAACCAGGTGGCTTGCCCCTGTAGTCCCAGCTGTTTGGGAGGCTAAGCAGACGGATTGCCTGAACCCAGGAGGTTGAGGTTGCGGTGAGCTGTGATCGTGCCCCTGTACTCCAGGCTGAGCGACAGAGTGAGACCTTGACACAAAAATAAATAAATAAACAAAACAGATAAATAAATAGAAAGAGATGATGTTGTCTTTTGCTCCTTTGTTTTCATTTTGCTTTGTTTTATTGCGGTAAAATACATATAGCATGACATTTATCATTAATGGCATTTGGTATATTCACAGTATTGTGCTGACACAGCCTCTATCCAGTTCCAAGATGCTTTCATCACCCCAAAAGCAAACACCATACTGATTAGCAGTCACTCCCCACTGCTTCCTCCCAAGCTCCTAGTAACCACTAATCTATTTTCCGGCAGTGTGATTTGCCTCTTTTGGACATTTCATGTAAATGGAATCATGCAATATGTGACCTTTTGTGTCTGGTTCCTTTCCCTTAGCATAATACGTTCAAGGATCGTTCCTGCTGTGGTATGTATCAGTACTCTGTTTCCTTTTTATGGCGGAATAAAATTCCATTGTGTGGCTATATTACATTCTGTTTATCCATTCATCTGTCGATGTTGGTCACACCTTGTAGCTGTGGATAGTTCTACTGTGAACCCTGATGTCTGAGTTTTTATGATAATACCTGTTTTCAACCAGAAAGAGATAATGTTACCTTATGTCTTTGAAATAAATCCATTTAATTCCGTGCCTTCCAATATGGTAGCCACATGTGGATATGTAAATTTAAATTAATTAAAATTAAAATTTCAGTTCCTCAGTTGCACTGGCCAAATTTTAAGTGCTTGGTAGCCACATGTGGCCGAGGTTTCATATGAAACAGATGTAGGACATTGCTGTCATTGCAGACAGTTCTTTGGTAAACAGCTACCTAAAATGCGCTACTAACAGGAATCCTGCCAGTCATTTAGCCATACCACCAACTCTTACCATTTTCTGATGCCACGGCTTCCCTGATCTCTCCTTTTTCTGGGGTTGTCTACGGAGTGCTGGGCCATCTATCTGGCACTGTCCTTTTCAGAGCAGTGAGGAGTCTTTTCTCTACTTACCTTTTTTCTCTCCTTACTCCAAGACAGTTGACGCTAGAGCACTTGCTTTGCCCCCTAATTCCTGTACACAGGTGGGCCACATTCCCACCCGACATTTCACAATGCAGCCACAACCTGCCCTTTTAACAGGGAGTGATCCCCTCAGTTCCTGATGGGGCCTTGGCTTTACAAGTGTAACCCAGCACAGGCGGATGTCCCAGTCGGCAAACGCTGACACTGTCACATCAGCATAGACTTCTCTAAGTTTCTGTTTTTGCCCATGCCTGCGTTTGCCCACCTCGGCCCAAACTATCCAACTGGGTATCTCCTATGCATGTAGGGTGCCAGTGGCAGTCACCTTGCAGGATCCCTGCCTCCTTCTGCTCCTCCAGCAGTCCTTGTGGATATTGTCTGCCTGTGCAAGTCCTCAGAGGAGCCCTTGGCCAACAGTGCCCTTAGAAGAATGTCCATGGAAGGCAGGGAAGGCGGGGAACAGGTTTCTGTGTCTCAGCCTCTGGGCATGATACTCAAAGCTGGCCTGACTGGATCTCAATATATACTGTGGCACACCAGACTCTTGTAACAGCCAGGTTCACCTGGAGAAGGCCATGTCTCGAGGCTGGTTTAGGGTGATCGAGAAGTTGGGACTGGCGAGGAGATGGCTGATCCATCTCCCTTTTGATCAAGCCTACCTGGACAGAAGGTTTCAGCCCGGATAAGCTTGTCTTATAAAACCATTAGGGCCTAACCTAGTATAATACCTAGTCCAGTTTCACTACTTGATAGATGGAGAGATTGAGGTCAAAGAAACAGTATGGAGATTTCTCAAAGAACTAAAAATTGATTTACCAGCAATCTCACTACTAAGAATCTACCCAAAGGAAAATAAATCAATATATAAAAAAGATTTTACACAGTCATAAAGGACAGAATTATGAACGTCGCAGCAACTTGGGTGGATTTAGAGTCTATAATACTCAGCGATCTGTCACAGAAACAACTGAGCAACACATGTTCTCACTCATAAGTGGACCCCGAACAATTATCATAATACTCTTAAAAAAGGGATTGGCAGTAGTGGGGAACTGCAAGGGGCGAGGAGAGGGGCACACTTCATCATAAGTGTACCTTACCTCAAACCAAGTGAAGTGGGGACGAAAGTGAGGCCCAAACGTTACCTGTACAATGACCGCTTGTATATCTAATCCTGAAGTGTACTCCATGTCCTTTAAAAACAAAAAGAAACTCCAAATGAACTTAAAATTTAAAAAAATGATACCTGTACTATATTCATGCAGCACCATTGGCAATAGGAAAATCATGGAACCAACCTAAATGTTCATCAGTCATTGACTGGATAAAGAAAATGTGGTATATATACACCATGGAATACTACACAACCATAAAAAAGAATGAAATCATGTCCTTGGCAGCAACAAGGATGGAACTGGAGATCATCATCCTAAGTGAACTGACACAGAAACAGAAAACCAAATTCTGCATGTTTTCACTCATATGTGGGACCTAAATGGTCACAAAGATGGAAATATTAGACACCGGGGACACTAATAAGTGGGAGGTGGTGGGGAAGAGGGTTAGGATTCAGAAATTACCTATTGGGTACGATGTTCACTATCTGGGAAACAGCCATCCGACACGTAATCCCCACTGCTACATAATATGTCCATGTAACAGACATGCATGTATACACCCAAATCTAAAATTTAAAAGAGAAAGAAAGAAAGAAAGAAAAGAAACAAGCCAGACACAGAAAAACAAATACTGAATGATTCTATTTCCTCGAGGTATCTAAAACAGCCAAATTCATAGAAACAAAAAACAGAATCGTGGTTACCAGGGGTTCGGGGTAGAGAATGAGGAGTTGCTATATAATGGATACAAGGCTTTAGTTATACAAGATGGATAAGTTCTACAGATTGGCTGTACAACATTGCACTTTATATAGTTCATGATACAATATTGTACACTTGAAAATTAGTTGAGGGTAGATCTCGTGTAGCTGTTCTTACCATAATAAATAAATAACTAGCAATGGATTTAAAAAAAGAGAGCAGATTGGTAGCAAGATAGAGACTGAACCCTAGAAAACACTGCGTGGCCCCACTGCTGCCTGACTCCCAAATTATCTCATACCTGGTGCTGCTGTCATGGGCTGCTGCCACCAATGTTACTATGAGCCGAGAGGCTGAGGTCCAGTACCCCCAGGCCCAGTCAGCTTCCAGACAGCAGGAGATGCCCATCACCAGCACGGCCAGTTGAGACCTGAAGCTTGTCACAGGGAAAGATAAAGACGAGTAACATGCTTCCATCGTGGGAGCAATGAGATTTCATCAGTGAGATGCATCTATACCCCTGGCTAGCAGGAAGATGCGCTAAGGATGTGCCTTGGCCATGTGAGAGGGGCTGAGAGGTTGGGTGTTGCCAAGAAACAGGTGGCAAGCCCAGGTGGGGTATCCTGGTACCAGCAGGCAAAATGGACATTACTGTGTTAAAAGGATTCCCTACATAGCACAAACAGAATTACTAGAAGAGTGATACTGAGAAAAGCAAGAGGACAGCACTTCAGACTGACCACAGGCAGCCGTTCTGCCTCCCAGAACTGAGCCCAGCCCTCCTGAGAGGGAAGCTGCCATAAGTGACCGACAACAGCTGGCAGTGGAACTAGGAAGACAAGCCAGAGACACAGAATGCCTGTGTCCAGGCTTCAGCCTCCACCCCACAGGATCCTTGACCAAAGATGGCCCAACCAGACAGCAGAGATACGGATACAGACAGCAAAGGAACCAGGAGCCAGGTCAGAAACCCTCTCAACATCACTGCCAGGATCCTTCTGCAGATGCCTCCAACCCCAAATTGCAAGAGGACAAAGACCCAAATGTCCCACTAACTGAAAGGAAGCCCTTTCCCAAGACTGACTGGGGCAGAACTGAGGAATTGTGGGCTATTCCTAACATCAGCCCCTGTGAACATCCAGCAAGGAGTATCAAAGCTGAGATTCCAACAATAAGTTGTGAGTAAAAGAGATTAGAGCTAAGGCCCTTCAAGTGCAAAGCTGGTGACATGATGACCAGACCTCTCAGCACTATCTGTGTAGCACAGGGCTTTTATTTTGTGTTTATCTATAGACGTTTCTTTTTAGCAGTGGCAAGTATGGTGTTTTAAAGGCCTTTGATTGTTTCACATCTTGTCAAATTGAAATGTTAAAGAGTTTTTAGCAAGAAAAACTTGACAGACCGAAATACTTGCTTTTAGAGTCATGTATGAAATCTAATAGCCCAAGAATGCCATGCTGTGGGGAAACCTGGGCCACCTCAGGAGGTCACGTGTGGGTGCTCTGGTGACAGCCCCGGCGGAGCTTCCCCCAGACAACCAGCATCAACTGCCAGTCTTTTAATGGGCCATCTGGACTGTCCAACACAGTTGAACCTTCGGATGACTGCTGGTGATCTCCAGCCAGCCTTAGCTGTGCCATGTAAATCACTAGTTTCTCCAAACCCCATGTTTTTTATTTGTCTGATGGACATCAAAGTAGGGATGGATGAAATAGCTATTGACTATAAGCTTTTTCTTTTCAGTCAGGAGATTCTTTATCCAAATGAAATCTTCCAGAGAACAATAATAATAATAATAAAACTTGCAAAGAACAAAGCAAAACAGCATGAAGCAAAGCTGCTGTGGTTGAAAGTGGGCGTGATGGCCTCCAAAGTGTGCTCAGAGCTCCATCACCAGGCCCCTGCACCCACTCCTCACATCTGGACCCTGGAGTTTACCAGCTCTAAGTATCTACACTTTTTGTTTTGAGTTGGAGTCTCACTCTTTTGCCCAGACTGGAGTGCAGTGTCACACTCCTGGCCACTGCAGTCTCAACCTGCTGGGCTCTGGCGATCCTTCCGCCTCAGCCTTCCAAGTAAACGGAACTACAGGTGTGCGCTACCATGCCCGGCTAGTTTTTGATTTATTGTAGAGATGAATCCTCACCAAGTTACCCAGGCAGGTCTCGAACCTGTGGACCCAGGCAATCCACTCGCTTCGGCCTCCCAAAGTGCTGGAATAACAGGCTAAGTCACCCAGTCCGGCCATATCTACACTTATAAAATAATATTTGCTCTCCTGCCAGTTTCCTGGGGGAGATTTTTAGAGACAAGCCTGTGGTTAAAATCTTTGTTCTTCCTTTTAGTACTTTATAGTTTGGGGCAAGTAACATACTTAGTTTGACCCTCAATTTTTTTATCAAGTGGATCTAACATCACTTACATTCCAGGGTTCTTAGGAGGTCAAAGCATCCTTGGAGTGGAATCTGGCATCACGATGACCTTCATGTTTGTCCTTCCCTCCCTTTGTACAGGCTGCTTTTGGGTCCCATCCATCGGACCCTATCATCCCATCAGATCCGGCTAGCCCATCAGATCTTCTTTGGCCTCTGTCCAGCATAGTTTATGTGCTAAGCACTGTGCTGGGTAATGGGTGGTGGGGGGTTAAAAATAATTAAGACAGGGCCAATTATTTTGTAAAACTCACACACAAGAAGTTGATCATTCCTGCACAAATAGTTTAAGCAAATGGAGGTATTTAAACCAGCGGTGGGGGTTCATATTTATCTTGGTTAATGTTCACCGTATAGCTTTGGACTAAATCTTCTGGCTTGTTTTGAATCACTTCTATTTTCAAAGGTAATGGTGATCCTACCTTTTTTTTCTTTATCTGAAAGTGCAAAAAACATACTTTCCATGTCTTCCCAATATTATGACCAAGATGGAGAAAAGACTACCGGTCTTCCCCTCAAATTGGTTTTATTGTGTTTATCAACCCTGCAGTGGTCCAGCCGGCTCCAAAGTCATCTCCCCATCTTGTGCACACCCCTGCATCTTTTTATCTTACAATTCTTTGTTATACATTTGTTTTCATATGCACACACATTTACATGCATGTCATTGCTTTATACACATTTTAGAGCAGTCCTCATTTTGCTTGACATGCCTCTCTCTTGTTCAACCTTCTACTCACAACACTCTCCACTCTTAGCCCCATCCCTTCTCTGGGTAACCTGGGTTAATAAACTGGTGTGTGTTATGTGTCCTTCTATAATTTTCAGGCTCATGTACAAATACAAATATAGATGTACACACATAATTCACATACATAGTATTGTTTTTGCTAATTGGATTATATTTTACACTCTTGTCTTTATTTTCTCTTCTTATTCAACAATAACTTGTGGAAATGGCTCCTGGACCACTGTGACAGTTTTAATACATTCTGTTAAATGGTTGCATAACAGGGTATCATAGAACATCAATGCAAAGATTCTCCATAAAATATTAGCAAACCAAATTTAACAACACATCAAAAAGATTATACATGATGACTAAGGAAGATTTATCCCTGGGACATTAAGACTGGTTTAACATATGCAAATTAATCAATTCGACTTGTCACATTAACAGAATGAAAGATAATATTTACCTGATCATCTCCACTGACACAGGCAAAGCATTTGACAAAGTTCAGTATCCTTTCTTGATAAAAACTCTTGACAGTTTGGGTATAGAAAAAAAGTGTCTCAGCATAATAAAGGCAATTTATGAAAAATTCACAGCTAACTTCATAAGTAGCAATGAAAAACTAAAAAAACTTTCTATTAGGATCTGATATGAGACAGATGCCCACTCTCATCACTTCTATTTAACATAGTACTGGAAGTACTAGCTAAAGCAATCAGATAAGAAAAAGAAATAAAAGGTATATAAATGGGAAAGGAAGAAGTAAAAATATCTGCTTGCTAATGACATGATCCTATAGTAGGAAACCCCCAAAAATCACAAAAAAATGTTGGAACTATAAATTCAGTAAAGTTGCATGATATAAATTGACTTAAACAACCAGTGACATTTCTGTACATAAATAACAATCTAGCCGAAAAAGAAATTAAGAAAGCAATCCCATTTACAATAGCAACAAACAAAAATAAAATACATAGAAATAAAATCAATCAAGGAGGTGAAATATTTTTACACTGAAAACTATAAAACATAATTTTTAAAAAATTGAAAAAGACACAAAAATGAAGATATATTCTGAGTTCATGGGTGGGAAGAGTTAATGTTGCTAAAGTGTCTATATACCTAAAGCAATATACATATTTAATACAATCGTAGTCAAAATTCCAATGGTTTCTTCACAGTAGAAAAAATAATCCTAAAATTAATATGGAACCACAAAAATCTCCAAATAGACAAAGCAATACCAATAAAGAAAAAAAAAGTTGGATGCCTCACACTTCCTGATTTAAAATTATATTGCAATGTTATAGTAATCAAAACAGTAAGGTACTGGTATGAAAACAGAAATACAAATCAATGGAACATATTAGAGAACCCAGAATTAAATCCAGACATATATGAACAACTAATTTTTGACTATGGCATCAAGAAGACACAATGGGGAAAGAATAGTCTCTTAAATAAATAGTGTTTGGAAAACATATTTTCCATATGCAAAAGAATAAAATTGGACCTTCATATTACATCATGCACAAAAGACAACTCAAAATATTGAAATATAAGACCTGAAGCTATAAAACTCCTAGAAGAGACCGTAAGGGAAGATCTCCTCAGTATTGGTTTTGGCAATGATTTTTTTGGATATCACACCAAAAGCTCAGTCTACAAAAACAAAAATAAATAAATGGGACTCAACAAACTAAAAAGCTTCTGCACAGTAATGAAACAATCAATAAAATGAAAAGGCAACCTATGGACTGGGAAAAAATAATAGTAAGCCAAATATCTGACAAACTCAAAATTTATAAAGAATTTTTATGACTTAGCAGCAGAAAATCAAATAACCCAATTAAAAATGGGCAAAAGACCTGAACAAACATTTCTCCAAAGAAGACATTTAAAAAAGCTACTCAACATCACCAATCACAACGGAAATGCAAATTAAAACCACTTTGTGATATCACCTTACACCCAAACAAATGGCTTTTACTAAAAAGACCTGAAATGACAAAGATTGGTGTGGATGTAGAGAAAAGGGAACCCTTGTACACTGTTGGTGGGAGCATAGATTGGTACAGCCATTATGGAAAACAGAATAGAGGCTCTTAAAGAAATGAAAACTATGAGCTACCATGAAATGAAAACTATGAGCTCTACTACTAGAGCTACCATATGGCCCAGCAATCCTACCTCTTGGTGTATACCCAAAGGAGACGAGAGCATTGCTTCATAAAGGTGTCTGGACTCCCATTTCATTGCCACGTGACTCACAATAGTCAAGATATGGAAACAACCTAAATGTCCATTGGTGGGTAAATGGGTAAAGAAAACTTGGCATTAATATGCAATGGAATATTATTCAGACTTTAAAAAGAAGGGGATTTTGCCATTTACCAAAACATAAACGTACCTGGAGGATATTATGCTAAGTGAAATAAGCCACGCACAGAAGGAAAAATGTTGCGTGATCTTATTTATATGTGAAACATACACATGCACACACACAAATACATGAAAGAGCCCAAATAGAGAAAGAAACCGTGGTTACCATGTTGGCAAAGAGAGAGAAAATGAGGAGATGTAGGTCAAAAGATACAAAATAGCAAGGTTAGAAATCTGACTAAAGTGAATAAACTTGTATTAGAGATTTTTGTTAAATAAGTAGATCGTAACTGCTTCTCATCACATGCACAAAAGTGACTGTGAGATTATCAATATGTTCATCTGTTTCACTAAACTAACCATTGTACTGTCCCTATATAACTATATGTATTTATGCATCTGTGTTTATCCAATAACATTCTGTCATAAACCACAAATAGACACAGTAAAATTATTTTTAAATTTCCTCTTTTTTCTCCTCTTTGACAAAGTCAACAAAAATAAACAATGGGGGAGAGACATTCTATTCAATAAATGGTGCTGGGAAAATTGTCTAGCCATATGCAGATGAATGAAACTAGGCCCCTACCTCTCACTATATACAAAAATAAGCTCAAGATGGATTAAAGACTTAAATGTGAGACCTGAAACTATAAAAAATTCTAGAAGAAAACCTAGGAAACACTCTCTGGACATCAGTCTAGGCAAATAATTTATAATGAAGACTACCAAAAGCAATTACAACAACAACAAAAAATAGACAAAAGGAACTTAATTAAACTAAAAAGCTTCTGCACAGCAAAATAAATGATCAACAGAGTAAACTGAAAACCTACTGTATGGGAGAAAAATATGTGCCAATTACACCTCAGACAAAGGACTAATATCCAGAAACTACAAGGAACTCAACTCAACATGAAAAAAAAAAATCAACCTCATCAAAAAGTGGGCAAAGGACATGAACAGACACTTCTCAAAACACAAAGCAGCCAACAAACATATGAAAAAATGTTCAACATCACTAATCCTCAAGAAGTGCAAATTAAAACCACAATGAGACCTCACCTTACACCAGTCAGACTGGCTATTGCTAGAAAGTCAAAGAACAGATGTTGGTGTGATTGCAGAGAAAAGGGAACACTCATTCTCTATTGGTGGGATTGTAAGCTAGTTCAACCTCTATGGAAAACAGTCTGGAGATTTCTAAATAACTAAAAAATGGAGTTACTGTTTGATCCAGCAATCCCACTACTAGAGATCTACCCAAAGGAAAATAAATCAATATATAAAAAAGATACCTGTACTAGTATGTTCATTGCAGCACTATTCACAATGGCAAAATCATGGAACCAACCTAAATGCCCACCAATGGCTGACTGGATAAAGTAATGGCGTATATGTACACCATGGGATACTATGCAGACAGAAAAAAGAATGAAATCATGTCCTTGGCAGCAACATGGACTGAGCTGAAGATTATCTTCCTAAGTGAACTGACTCAGAAACAGAAAACCAAACACTGCATATTCTCACCCATATGTGTAAGCTAAATGACCCCAAAGATAGAAATAACAAACACTAGGGCCACCAATAAGGGGAGAAGAAGGGAGGGAAATTTGGGTTCATAAATTTCCTCAAAGGGAAATGTTTTGCCAATGTGGAAGAGGTGAAACAAACAAACAAACAAAAAGCGGCAGAAGCACTAAAAAGTATCAAAACCGACGAGTTCAAAAACTGTTTTGAGCAGAGGAAAAAGCATTGAGGTAGGTGTGTTGCATCAAATGGAAGGTATTTTGAAGGTGACTAAAGTTTAAATATGTAAGAATAAATACACAATTTTTAATAAATAAATTCCTTTTGAGAAGTGTCTATTCATATCTTTTGCTCACTTTGTAACGGGGCTGGTTTCTTTCTTTTTCTTTTTCTTTTTGGCACATTTGAGTTGCTTGCAGATCCTAAATGTTAGACCTTTGTCAGATATACAGTTGGCAAATATTTTTTCCCAGTCAGTGGGCTGTCTCCCCACTCTCTTGATGGTTTCTTTGGCTTTGCAGAAACTTGTCAGTTTAGTGAGGTCCCACTTGTCTATCTTATCTCTTATGGCATGGGCACTTGGGGTTTTGATCAGGAATTAGTTGCCAGTTCCGATTTCCATAAAGGTGTCTCCTGCATTTTCTAAAGTTCTTATACTTTGAGGTTTTACTGTTTAGGTCTTTGATTCATTTAGAGTTGATTTTTGTGTATGGTGATAGAGAGGACTCTTGTTTTAATCTTCTGCATGTGGTCAGCCATTTTCTCTAGCACCATTTACTGAATAGGTTCTCCTCTCCTCAGTGGTTGATGGTGAAGGTTTTGATGAAGATGAGTTGGTTGAGAAATTGAGGTTTTGCTTCCAGAATCTCTATCCTGTTCCATTGAAGGCATTCAAGTAGCCAACAGATACATGAAAAGATGCTCAGCCTCACTAGTCATCAAAACATGCAAGTTAAAACCACACTTAGATATCACCTAACTTCAGTCAGGATGGCCATCATCAATAACTCAGAAAACAACAGATCCTGGAGAGGATGCGGAGAAAAGGGAACACTTTCACACTTGGTGAGAGAGCAAACTAGTACAACCTCTGTGGAAAACAGTTTGGAGATTCCTAAAAGATCTAAAAATTGACCTTCCATAAGACCCTGCAATCCTCCTACTGGAAATATGTCTGGAGGAACTCAATCATTTTATGAAAAAGATACCTGCACACGCATGTTTATTGCAATATTATTCACAATAGCAAAAACATGGAACCAACCATGCTGCCCATCAAAAGAGGACTGGATTAAAAAAAATGTGATACATTTACATGATGGAATATTACACAGTCATAAAGAAGAACAAAATTATAAACTTCACAGCAACTTGGATAGACTTAGAGTCTATAATACTGAAAGATCTATCACAGAAACAAAGAACTGAGTACCACATGTTCTCACTTATAAGTGGACCTTGAACAATTATCATAATACTATAAGAAAAGAGTTGGCAGTGGGAAACTTCTAGGGGACAGGGAGCAAAAAGGGTACTTGCATAATGAATATTTGTATATGTAAGCCTGAATTATACCACACATCTTTAAAATTAAAAATTAAAAATAAATAAATTCTATTTTTTTAGGTGTCCCTCCCTCATATATACTTATGTATTGGTGCTTTTATTTCCATGGAATAAATTATAAAAAATGAAATTGCTTTTAATTTTAATGTCTTAATTTTAATAGATGTTGCTAGATCATTTCCCAAAATGACCATAATAATTAAGATTTCCACATCCATGCTAGCAGTAGGTATTCCCAGTCTTTTAATTTTTGCACGACTAATAGGTATAAAATTACTTCTTATTGTTACTTCAATTTACATATACCTGACTTTAAAATTTAGGAATACTTTCTGTTTGTTGGCCATTTACATTTGCTCTCCTATGAATGGTCTTCTCAATTTCTTTGCTTATTTTTCTATTAATTGTTTGTCCAACTCTTATCAGTTTGCATGAACCCTTTACAGATTTGATCCTGTCTATCCACTACATTCCAAGTGTGTCTATCCACTACATTGCAAGTATTCTCCAAGATCTGTTGTATGTGTATTGACTTAATCTGTGGTATCTCTTCACACATAAGTTTTTAATTGCTCTCCTGTGTTGTGCTTTTGAAGTCTCTGGCTTTCCAGTCTGTTTAGAAGATCTTCTTTGTCCTTACATTAAATGTGTAGGTTCTCAGATTTCGTTGACTAACTGTTATTTTTCACACTTTAAATCTTTAAGCCATCTAGAATTTATTTTTTGTAACTACATTAACAAAACTTTATTTAACACAAATTGAAATATGAACTTTACTATATTTTAGTTATCATTTATTTTGCCATATAGTTCTGAAGTTTTTATTCTGTTCCACAGACCTATTCATTTGCACTTATGAAATACCACAGGAATTTGTTGATAGGGACTTTGTAACAAGTTGTGATGTTTGTTAGGGTCTTTAAAAAATGTCTCAGATTCTTAAAAATATAAAGCTCCCTATCATTTTAATTAGTTTGAATAATACTATTGGAATTCAGATAAGAATTGCATTAAATTTGTAGACAATTCTGGGAAAATAAAATTGGCATGATACTAAGATCCTCCTTCTGAAAATGAAGATCTATTTCCATTTGTTCAGATCTTATCTTATATTCATATTTCAATAAGATATTATAACATGCTCCATTTAAGTCTTGTTCCTTTCTTGTTAACCATATTCTTAAGTATTTTCTAATTTGTGTGTAGATTCTTTTCCTCAATTTCTTTTGTTATATTCATTATTAGAATAAAGTAAAGCTACTGATTTTTGCCTTATATCCTGCAACCTTACCAAATTATCATTATGAGTACTTTTTTCTAGATTCTATTGGGTTTCTAGAAATGTAACAAAATCAGCAAAAAAAGAAAGAGTATTTAATTTTTTTCTTTTTGATGTGTATGCCCCCTTTTTTGGGATTATTGCATTTACCAGAAGAAAATAATTGAATAATCACAATGAGAATAAGCATTCTTATCTAGTGTCTGATTTCTAATTTTGATATTTTTTAGAAATTTGGCAGAGTAACATTTGCTTTTGTTTTTTATTATACTATTGTTACTTTAATTTGCATTTCTTGACTCCTTCAGACTTTAGGTGTGTTTTATGTTTGTTAGTCATTTAATTCTGCTCTCCTATGGATTATCTTCTCAATTTTTTTGCTTATTTTTCAATTAATTGTCTAACTCATCATTTTGTCTAAGCTAATATTTAATTATTTTTGAAGTTATTATATTTGTCTTTATTATATCATATTCATATTTAAGTAATCTTCTTTTATTATTATATTTAGGTTTTAATACATGTTCTCACTCATAAGTGGATCTTGAACAACTACTGTAATACTGTAAGAAAAGGATCAGCTGGTCTCGGTGGCTCAGTCTGTAATCCCACGCTTTGAGAGTCTGAGGTGAGTGGATTGCCTGAGCCCACGGGTTCGAGACCCACCTGGGCTACTTGGCGAGACCTCATCTCTAAAATAAATCAAAAAATTAGCTGGACGTGGTAGCGCGTAGCCTGCAGTTCCGGCTACTTGGAAGGCTGAGGCGGAAGGATCGCCAGAGCCCAGCAGGTCGAGGCTGCGGTGGCCGGGAGCGGCCACTGCACTCCAATCTGGGAGACAGAGTGAGACTCCAACTCAAAAAGAAAAAAAAAAAAGAGAGAAAAGGATTGACAGTGGCAGGAAACTATGGGGGCGGACCGGGAGGGGAAGGGAGGTGGGATTAATGGTAGTCAATATCTGTCTGGGGAAAGGGGGGCACACCTCATCAACAAGGGTACCCACACAATGAATATTTATATACCTAACCCTTAACTATACCCCATGATTTTAAAATAAAAAATATATATTAACATTTTTAAAAAAGAATGCCACAGGCACATCAAAAGTTGTTCAACATTTATTGATAGAATTATATTCTTTTTCTATAGCGTATTAATATGTTGGGTTATGTTGATAGATTTTTAGAAACTGAGTTAGTATGTATTCCTTTAATAAATCCTACTTGATTACAGTATATTTAAAAAAAAATATGGTTAGATTTACTCCCTAATAATTTAGAGTGTTTACATTTATAGACATGGGTGAAATTGACCTATTCCTTATTAAAATAATCTCCTTTTTAGTTTTTGGCATGAAAGTTATATTATCTTCATAAAACAAATCAAGGCACTTCTCCATCTTTTCACTGTATCTAGAGTAATTTGCCTGACATTGCATTTATCTGGTTTTTAAGTAGCAAATAGAATCCAGCTATGATTCCATTGGGCCCTAGTCATTTACTAAATAGTAGTTCTCTAATTACTTTCTTAACTCTTCTTTATTTTATTTTTTATTGTTACATAATAGATGTACATATTTTCAACATACATTTGATAATTTAACACATTCATACAATTTGTGAAGATCAAATAACTGTAATTGGGATATCCATCACCTTAAATATTTGTTTTTTATTTGGCCCAGGGACATTCAAATTATTCTCTTCTAGCTATTTGTAAGTATACAATATGCTATCATGAACTATAGTCATCTTACTAATCTCTCAAAGTCTTGGTTTTATTTCTTCTATAAAATTGCATTTTTATAGCCATTAATCAACCTTTCTTCAATTATTCTTCCCCAGTATCCTTCCTGGCCTCTGTTAACTGCCAATTTACTCTCTATTCTCATGAGATGCAAATTTTTAGCTCAGATATATGATTCAGACATGTAATATTTGTCTTTCTGTGTTTGACTTTTTTCATGTAATTTGATGACCTCCAGTTTCATCCATGTTGCTGTAAATGACAGAATTTCATTTATTTATTTTTCATTTTAAAGATGTAGGGTACAATTCAGGGTTAAGCATACAAACCTTGATTATGCAGGTACCTTTGTTGATTAAGTGTGGCCATCCCTCCCCTAGCAGTTTCCCTCAACTGCCAATGACAGGATTTCATTTTTTTAAAAAACATCTTTTTTATTTTAAAATTGTGCGGTACAGTTAAGGGTTAGGTATACAAATATGCATTGTTCAGGCACCCTTGTTGATAAGGGGTGTCCCCATCCCAGACAGATATTGACCACCGTTAATCCCACCTCCTTCCTCTCCCTACCCCCCCATAGTTTCCCACCACTATCAATCCTTTTCTTATAGTATTATGATAGATGTTCAAGGTCCACTATATGAGTGAGAACATGTGATACTCAGATCTTTGTTTCTGTGAGAGATCACTCAGTATTATAGACTCTAGTTCCATCCAGGTTGCTGCGAAATTCATGATTTTGTTCTTTTTCGTGGCTGTGTAGTATTCCATCATGTACATGTACAACATTTTTTTAATCCAGTCTTCTTTTGATGGGCAGCATGGTTGGTTCCAGGTTCTTGCTATTGTGAGCAATGCTGCGATAAACATACGTGTACAGGTATCTTTTTCATAGAGTGATTTGAGTTCTTCAGGGTATATTCCCAGTAGGGGGATTGCGGGGTCATATGGGAGGTCGATGTTTAGAACTTTTAGGTATTGCCACACTGCTTTCTACAGAGGTTGCACTAGTTTACACTCCCACCAACAGGGTAGCAGTGTTCCCTTTTCACCACATCCTTTCCAGCATCTGTTATTTTTTGACTTATTGATAATTGCCATTCTGACTGGAGTTAGGTGGTATCTCAGTGTGGTTTTAATTTGCATCTCCTTGATGATTAGTAAGGTTGAACATTTCTTCATGTCTCTGTTGGATGCTTGGATGTCTTCTTTTGAGAAGTGTCTGTTCATATCTTTTGCCCACTTTGTAATGGGGTTGTTTGTTTTTTTCTTTTCAGCACGTTTGAGTTCCTTGTAGATCCAAGATGTTAGGCCTTTGTCAGACATGGAGCTGGCAAATACTTTTTCCCAGTCTGTGGGCTGTGTCCCTGCTCTCTTGATGATTTCTTTGGCTTTGCAGAAGCTTGTCAGTTTAATGAGGTCCATTTGTCTATCTTACCTCTTATGGCCCGTGCGTTTCAGGTTTTGTTCAGAAATTGGATGCCAGTTCCAATTTCCATAAGGGTGTGTCTATTTTCTAAAGTTTTTATGGTTTAAGATTTCACATTTGGGTCTCTGATCCATTTGGAGTTATGTATGGGGATAGATAGGGGTCTTGTTTGAATCATCTGCATATGGTCAGCCAGTTTTCCCAGCACCATTTGCAGAATAGGTTCTCCTCTCCTCAGTGGTAGGTGGTGGAGGCTTTGTTGAAGATGAGTTGGTTGAGAAATTGAGGTTTTGTTTCTGGAATCTCAGTTCTATTCCATTGGTCTATATGCCTGTTCCTGTACCAATACCAAGTTGTTTTGTTTATTGTAGCTTTATAGTAAAGTTTGAAGTCTGGTAGTGTGATACCTGCTGGTTTGTTTCTTTTTGCTGAGGACTGTTCTGGCTATTCTTGGTCGTTTGTGTTTCCATATGAATTCCTGTGTTGTTTTTTCTAGGTCTGAGAAGAATGTTGCTGGTAATTTTATGGTTATTGCATTAAATCTATAGATTACCTTAGGTAAGATGAACATCTTCACAATGTTGATTCTTTCAATCCAAGAGCATGGGATATTTTTCCACTTGTTTGTGTCATCTTTGATTTCTTTGAGCAGTGTTTTGTAGTTTTCATTGTAAAGTTCTTTCATGTTTCTGGTTAGGAAGATGCCAAGGTATTTCTTTTTTTGTGTGGCTATTGTGAATGGAATTGTGCTTTTTATTTGGGTTTCTGTTTGTTTATTATTGATGTAGAGAAAAGTGATTGTCTTTTGCACATTTATTTTATACCCCGAGACTTTGCCAAAGTCCTTTATCAGTGCAAGGAGGTTTTTGACAGATTCTCTTGGGTGTTCAAGGTACACAATCATGTCGTCTGCAAAGAGAGATAACATGACTTCTCCTTTTCCTATTTGGATACCTCTGATTGCCTTCTCTTCTCTGATTGCTCTGGTCAGGACTTCCAATACTATATTGAACAGGAGGGGTTTGAGTGGGCATCCTTGTCTTGTTCCAGTTTTCAAGGGAAATGGTTCCAATTTTTGTCTGTTTAGGAGTATGCTAGCTGTGGGTTTCTCGTAGATGGCTTTTACTATTTTGAGGTATGTTCCCCATATGCCTAGATGTTCGAGGGTTTTTATCAAGAAGGAGTGCTGGAATTTATCTAAAGCTTTTTCTGTGCCTTATGATATGATCGTGTGGTTTTCGTTTTGATATCTGTTGATGTATTTAATTCCATTTATGGTTTTACAAATGTTGAACCAGGCTTGCATCCCAGGGATGAAGCCTACTTGGTCATGATGGATGATTTTTGAGATGTGTCGTTGAATCCGGTTCGCTAGGATCTTGCTGAGAATTTTAGCATCTATGTTCATCAAAGATATTGGCCTGTAATTCTCTTTCTTTGTTTAGGTCTTTACCTGCCTTGGGTATCAATGTGATGTTAGCTTCATAAAATGATTTGGGGAGAGTTCCATCTTTCTCAATCTCCTGTAACACTTTCAGTAAGACTGGTGTAAGCTTCTCCTTAAATGTCTCGTAGAATTCTGCTGGAAAGTCATCTGGTCCAGGGTTTTTTTTGTACGTAGTTTTCTTATTACATAGTCAATTTCCTTGATTGTTATTGGTCTATTTAGGGTCTCGATTTCTTCTTGTTTCAACCTAGGCAGCTTGTATGATGTCAGAAAGTCCTCCATTTCCTTAAGGTTTTCAAGTTTGTTTCCATACAAATGTACATAGTAGTCTCTAATGATCTTTTGTATTTCTTCAGGGTCAGATGTGACTTCATCTTTTGTGTTTCTGATTGTGTTTATTTGGGCTTTTTCTCTCTTTTTCTTGGTCAGTCTAGCTAGGGGACCATCGATCTTGTTTATCCTTTCAAAGAACCAGTTTTTTGTTTCATTGATTTTTTTGTATTATCTTTTTGTCTTCTATGTCCTGGATTTGGGCTTTTATTTTGGTGATCTGGATTATTCTGCTGAAGTTAGAGTTTTGGTGGTCTTGCTTTTCCAACTTCCTTAGGTGACTTGTTAGGCTGTTAATTTGTGATTCTTCCATTTTCTTCATGTGCGTTTGTAAAGATATGAATTCCCCTCTTACTACAGCTTTCATGGCATCCCAGAGATTTTGGTAAGATGTTTCTTCATTTTCATTTGTTTCCAGGTATCTTTTAATCTCTATTTTGATTTCATCATTGATCCAGGAGTTGTTTAGCTTCATGTTGTTTAGTGTCCTTGTCTTTGTGGGTTTTGGGGGAACCTTGTTGGTGTTGATGTTTATTTTTATACCCTTATGGTCTGAGAAGGTGCATGGCAAAATTTCAATCTTTTTAAGTTTGCTTATGCTTGATTTATGGCCAAGTATGTGGTCAATCTTAGAGTACATTCCATGCAGTAATGAGTAGAATGTATATTCTGTGGTCGTTGGATGGAGTGTTCTGAAGATATCAGTTAAGTCCACTTGGTCAAGAGTCACACTGAGGCTCCGAATCCTGTTGCTGATTTTTTGTCCTGATGATCTGTCTAGGGTTGTGAGTGGTGTATTGATGTCCCTAACTATGATAGAGTTAGAGTCAATATCTTTTTTGAGTTTACCTAGAAGCTGCTTTATGAAAGTTGGTGCTCCCATGTTGGGTGCATATATGTTTAAGATGGATATTTCTTGTTGATGGATTGAACCTTTTGTCATTATGTAGTGGCCTTCTGTATCTTTTTTAATTTTTGATAGCTTAAAGGGCATTTTGTCTGAAATTAAGATTGTGACTCCTCTTTCTTTTGTGTTCTGTTTGCCTAAAAATTTGTTTCCTATCCTCTTACTTTGAGTCAGTGAGTGTCCTTTCTAGTGAGGTGAATCTCTTGAAGGCAATAAATTGTTGCCTGGTGATATTTTATCCATTTTGCCATTCTATGTCTTTTCAGTGGTGTATTTAGTCCATTCACTTTTAGGCTAATTATTGAAATGTGAGAGTTGATTCCTATCATAAGGTTCTTACAGAGTTGTTGCTGTTGTTCCTGTTTGTTTGTTGTCTTTCTTTTGGTTTTTAAGTTGGTTCATGTGTGTTTTTAATCTTTTACCTGTACTCTTGTGAAGAACATTGTTCTTTTTTCCTTTTCTTCTGTGTTCAGTACTTTCTTAAGTGTTTCTTGTAGAGGTGGCCTGGTGGCAGCGTATGTTCTTAGGGATTGGATATCTGGGAAAGATTTCAATTCTCCCTCACTGATGAAGCTTAGATTGGCTGGGTAGGTTATTCTCAGTTGAAATTGCTTATCTTTTAGAACTTTGAAGATAGGGCTTCAAGCTCTCCTAGCCTGGAGGGTTTCTATGGATAAATCTGCTGCTATTCTAATTGGTCTTCTCTGCTAGGTAGTCTGACCTTTTTCTCTTGCTGCCTTTACGATTTTTTCTTTTATACTTACTTTGTGGAGGCAATTTATCATGTGCCTAGGAGTTGGTCTTCTCATTTGTTGTCTTGTAGGGGTTCTCTGAATCTCTTGTGTTTGAATTTTTGCATCACTAATGAGATTAGGGGAGTTTTCTGGAATGATTTTCATGAAACGTTTGTTCCAGTGTACCTCTGACTCTGTTTCTGCCTTAGGAAGGCCAATTACTCTTAGATTGGGTCTCTAGAAGTAATCATTTATCTTTTGAAGGTTTTGTTCTGTCTTTTTAAGCTTCTTTTCTATGTTTTTGACAGTTTGGGTTAGTTCTGTATTTTGGTCTCAAGCTCTCAGATTCTTTCTTCTGCTTGGCTAATTCTGCTTTCCATGCTTATTAGTTTATTATTTATTTCCATCACAGTATTCTTTACTGCATTATTTCTGTCATCAGCTCCTTCCTATTTTCCTCTTGTCTTTCCTCAATATTTTTTGTTCTCTCTATTAATGTCTTGATGTCTATGTTTGTTGCATGTGACCATTCTGGAGGCTCTCATTGTTTGTGTTCTGAAGACTGTTTTCTCAGTGTCTGACCTCCCAGGGGTCTGTATGAGATATATATTCTTCTTTTGGTTTTTCTTCATTTGTGCAGATTTTTTCCTCCCTACTTTTCCCTTCCCTCCACTTCCCAGTCTTCTTTAATTCTGTTATTCAGGGGTGGAGGGGTTGCTTTTACTTCTGTTTGTTCAGTCTCCTATTCTTTCTTATGTATTTCCTCTTGCTTTGTTCAATTCTGGAGTTGGACTGTAGGTTGGGGGTGGTCCTTTTTGCAGTTTCGAGATTTAGTTAAGGGGGAAGCTGTGATTCAAAATCTATCTGCAGATCCCAGTATCCACTGACAGGTGTATGGATAACCTGAAATCCACTTCCCACTGCCTTAGAATCTGTCCATGCAGTGGGCTTGTAGGTTTACTCCCTGGAAGCAATATGAAGTTAACAGAGGGAAGGGAATGGAGCAGGCAGTGGGGGGAAGAGGGGGTGGAGAGAGAGAGAAGTAAGAGGGAGAACAGATGAGTGTACTGACTAGCAAGTGAAAAGTGACACAAATACTGAAACCCATAAAAAGAAAAACAATAACCATGACTAAAAACTAACCAACAACCATACAAAAAACTAAAACATACAATGATGCTAACATACACACTAACCAACCTCCTTATTGTGCTATTCCTCTATACAAAGATGGGGTTTACAGAGAAATAAAAGAAAAAGAAAAAAGAAGAACAAAACTAAAGGAATAGAATAAAGTTAGTAAACTAACAGAACAATCCAAGCACACTCTGAGACTTCAAGTCCAATGTCCTTTCATCTCTGATTTCTAGCTGTCTTTGCAGGCTGGTGGATTAGTTCATAGTTCGGGTCAGTTGCCCCTGGCCTGCTGCGAAGGACAGTTCAGATCTGGGCTCCCTGCCCAGTTTATTACTCAGATCTGGCCTTGTCTATTTATCAAGGGGGAAGAGGATCTGTCATTCCCGTTTTGATGTTGTTACCTTGGATCCCCAGCAGGTGGTGCTTTCTCACAGCTCCAGTTGATCTTTATCTGCAGTTGCTGAAGCCTGCAAGCTGGAGGGGTCCCAGGATGGGAGGGAGTGTCAGCGACCGCAGCTGCGGTGCCGCCTCCTGGTTCATGGGAGGAGCTCCACAAGCCTGGCTCCAGGCGAGGGGCATGGCATTGTGGTGGCAGTGGCAGCAGCAGCCCCAGCAGCGATGATCTCAGTAGATCTTGCTTGCAGGGGCTTCATAATCTGAGGTCGTGGGTTGCCTCAAGCATGGGCAGAGCGATGGCCGCCGCAGCTGCCACAGTGGCGGCATCCACGGCTGTGGCCCAGACCACCGTGATGATTGAGCTGTGGTGATGGATGGCTGAGCTCCCTGTAAAGAGCATGTTGCTGAAGATGGGAGCTGCAGCCTGCGGGAGAGAGCCAGAGTCTTTATGCATGTTCTCTTCTGCAGAGGGTCTCACAGACCAAGTTTCCCCATCACCACCTTACTGGAAGTCAGGATTTCATGTTTTATGGTTGTGCAATATTCTGGTGTGTATGTATATCATATTGTCTTTATTCATTCATCCATTGATAGGCACTTATGTAGATTCCATATTTTGGCTATTGTGACTAGTGCTGCAATAAACATGGGAGGATAGATACCTCTTTGATATACTGATTTCCTTTGTTTTGGATATATACCCATAGAGAAATTTCTGGATCACATGGTACTTCTATTTTTAGTTTTTTGAGGAACCTCCATACAATTTCCTATAATGGCTGTACTAATTTATACTCCCACCAATAGTGTATGAGAATCTTCCTTTTCCCACATCCAGCACCCATATTTCCTGTCTTTTGAAGAAAGTCATTTTAACTGTAGTGAGATGATGACTCATTGTGGTTTTGATTTGTGTTTCTCTGGTGATGTGTGATGTTGAGCATTATTTCATATGTCTGTAGGCCATTTGTATGTCTTCATTTGAGAAATATCTCTTTAGATATTTTGACCATTTAAAAACTGGTCAATTTTTTTGGTTATTGAGTTGTTTGAGCTTATACATTCTGGTTATTAATTCTTTGTCAGATGGCAAGTTCACAAATATCTTCTTCCATTCTATGGGTTGTTTCTTTGTTGATTGTTTTTCTTTGCTGTGCAGAAGCTGTTTAGCTGGATGGAATCTCATTTGTAGTCTATTTTACCTGATATATGTATAAATACATATACATATATGTATAAATACACGTGTATTTATTATACATATACATATATGTATAATTATACAAATACATATATGTATATTATACAAATACATATATATTTGTATTTATACAAATACATATATATTTGTATATAATTATACAAATACATATATGTATATTATACAAATACATATACATACATGTATAAATACGTATGTATTTATTATACATATATGTATAAATAAAATATGTATAAATATATACATATATAAATATATACATACATATACATATATGTATAAATAACTATACAAGAATAACCTTGCTCTTTTTTGGTTTTCAGCTGCATAAAATATCTTTATCCACCCCTTCACTTTCAGTCTGTGTGTCTTTATAGATAAAGTGGGTTTCTTGTAGGTGGCATTATAGCATAATTATAGTACTTATACTTGATGAGTAAAGACTTACCACTGCCATTTTGTCATTTGTTTTCTGGTTGTTCCCGTAATTCCTTTCCTCCTCTCTTCTTTTCTTACTGTCTTCCTTTGTGATTAACTGTTTTTTTTTTCTGGTAGTGTGTTTCAATTAATTGCTTTTTGTTTTTAGTTAATATATTCAACGTTTTTGAAATGTGGTTATCATTAGACTTACAAAAAATGTCTTACAGATATAAGTTATTCAAAATGATGACAAGTTATCAAAATAACAGAAACAAAGAAACAATTTAAAAACTTCAACACTTTAACTCTATCCCCTCTATGTTTGGACTTTATGTTGTCTCAATTTGCATATTTTTATATTGCCTGTCTCCTAACAGTTTGCTGTCGCTGTTATTGATTTTGACAGCTTTCTCTTTTAATCTTGATAGCGTTATGAGTGTATTATACACTACAATTATGGCATTAGCATATTCTAAGTTTGTCTGTATACTTAATTTTACTAGTGGGTTTTATACCTCTAAATGTTTTCTTCTTGTATATTTGTACTTTTTCTTAGATTGAAGAATTCCCTTTTGCATTTCTCAGAAGATAAGTCTGGTGGTAGTAAATGCTCTCAGCTTCTGTGTGTCTGGAAAAGGCTTTATCTTTCCTTCATAGTCAAAGGCCAGCTTTGCTGGATACAGCATAATCATAAAATGTGACTTCTGCTGGGTGTGGTGGCTCACACCTTTCATCCCTAATCCCAGCACTCCAGGAGCCTGAGGCAAGAGGACTGTCTGAGCCCAGGAGCTGGTGACTAGCCTCTACAATAAATCAAAAAATTAACCAGGCATGGTAGTGTACATCTGTAGTCCCAGCTGCTTGGAAGGTTAAGGCTAAAGGATTGCCCGAGGCCAGCAGGCTGAGGCTGAGGTAAGCCATGAGGACCATGCCACTGTACTCCAGTCTGGGCAACAGTGAGACTCCAACTCAAAAAAAAAAAAAGAAAAAAATGTGACTTCCATTTTGTATCTATAAATTCTGTTTTTTTAGAATATTCAAAGCATTTATTTGGGGCGAAATAGCACAATCAATATTTTATATAATTTATATACATAATATATGTTCTATATTCAAAGCAAGTATAGATCATATCAATGAAGTCAAGATTGATTCTTTTAAAAAGTATAGATTCATGTTTAATTTAATTTATTTGATACAAATATCTTGTAGAAATGATATAAAAAATTTTCTGTATAATTTTAGAAATCTAGCTCTTATGTTTCTAATAGCTTTAGCTTTATATGTTTGGCTTATATGTCATTTTGTACATACAGTTTATGAACTCTCTTCTTCATATATTGTACTATTAGTCATTAAACAATGTCTTTTTTTATCTTGTTTAGTGCTTAACCTTGAGTTCTACCTTGTCTAATATCAACTATTGACAGTCTAACTCTTTATTTGTTTGCATTTGCCTGGTATTCCTTTTCTCATCCCTTTAATTTGAACTTGTCAGCTTCTTTTAAGTTTGCATTTATTTTATTTTTTGAACTTTCAGTCTGTATTTATTTTAAAAGTATAGAAATGTTTTTGATTTTTAATAATAGAGAAATAAAAGTTTGGTTATGAGTAAAAGGAAGAAGGATATCACTCATAAAATGTAATAGTTTTGTTAAATCCTACACATTAACAAGAGAAAAAAGAAAATGAGTAACATTTTGATCAGTGAAAGCAATTTAAAATAAATAAAATAAAATAAAATAAATAATAATAATAATAATAATAAATAAATAAAATAAATAAATAATAAATAAATAAATAAATAAAAAATAAAATAAAATAAAATAAAATAAAATAAATTGGCAAGCTTTATCTTTTAATGAGATGATTCTCTTTCTTCACATATAGTTTAATAACTGTGTGCTTACTGTTGCCCTTCCTATTCCTTTATATTTATAATTTATTTTAAATTGCTTTCACTGATCAAAATGTTACTCATTTTCTTTTTTCTCTTGTTAATGTGTAGGATTTAACAAAACTATTACATTTTATGAGTGATATCCTTCTTCCTTTTACTCATAACCAAACTTTTATTTCTCTATTATGTAAAAAAGAGGTATCAACTATTGCACCAAGTGAGACATTTCCACACCATTCTTTCATTGTTCCTCCTGTAAAACAAGGCCATTAAACTAGCTACTCTCCCAATTCCTACCTCTCATTCCTACCTCTCCCAATTCTGGAAGAATTTGGAATGTTTCTAACCTCCTTCCCTTCCTACTACCTCTGCTGAGATAGTTTAGTGCTTTTAGTTTTATACTACTGTAAGAATTTTTCTTGAAATATATCCCTACAGTTTCCAGATTCTGTATTAAAGATTCAAATTTCACATTTTCAAATAAATCTATTACTCTCCATTCAGAAATTTTCTTCTTATTTGTTTAATTAATTTTTTTTCATGTAATCCCTTTCTTCCTTCTGGAACTCCAATAATTGCATGTTAGGTTCATGACTGCATCTTCTAACTCTCTTGTTTTTTCCCTCATGATTTTCATCATCTTATATTTTTGCTTTGTGCATTTGACTCTCTATGCCACTAATGAAGGTCTCTACATCACCATCTTTCCTTTTCTTCATCTGCTGTATTGTTGAGTTGCAAAATCCACATTTTAGCTTTGAAAGTCTTTTTGAGTGTGTGCTGCTCTTGATTACCAGTAAGTGCTCTGTTTTTCTATTCAGTCTCAGGAGATGAGCATTTGAAAGCATTTTTTACATTTTGATCAGTGAAAATAAGATATGTCTATAGCCACAGACACAAGAGAAATTAAAACACTTGTAAGAAAAGATGATATGTAACTTTTTGGCAATAATTTTAAAATGTAGAAGTGGGTGATTTTCTAGCAAACAAAACTTTCCAAAATGTACCCTAAAAGAAGTGGAACACTTGAAAAGACCAGTTACCATAGAAAAAAAGAGGGAAAATGATTAGAGAGTTATCACTGGGCAAACTTCCAGGACCCGATGATATCATAGCAGGATTTTATCCAACACTGAAGGATCAGGAAAGCAGCCCTCTTTGGGTAGGCGTGTGTTGTGTCTGATAGGTCATCCTTGCGCTGAGCCTCTTGAGTGATGTTGCAGCTAGGGTCCCCAAGAAGGAGACTAAGTTGGAAAGTGTCTTGCAGCAGATTTATCAGTTCTGTCGGCATCAACCCTGGAGGGGAAGAGAAGGCAGCAGCATCCGGAAGAAGGGGAAGTTGTACTGCGGTGAGAAGCTGTACTTTGTGTCTCCACAAAGTCTCACTCTGAGAAGAGCCAGGAAGCAGTTATGGTCCTTCAAAGTTGCTCTTAACTGAGGTGAGGGTGGCCTGGCTTTTATAACCCTGCATCAACCAGGCGTTCAAAGTTGTCTGCCATGGACATGCCAAGGCAATTCACAAAGGGGGCTGTCAACTGAGAGCTGCCTGCTGACAGGCCTCTCAGAAACTGAGCTTCACTACAGATCCACTACAGATGGGCTATTATTATTATTTTTTGCTCTTGAGTTTCTGTCTTGTTATTGAATACCACAAGAGGCAGCACCTTCAAAACGGGTGGCTAGTGGTAGAACAGTCCCCTTATTGCTGTGGAAGCTAGGGTACCGTCTCTGGTATCTGGAGATCAGTTCCCTGGCTCCTTCTATTCTCCCAGCCTCTGGAGCAGATAGAACTCTGTTTACTCTGTTCAGCTCTCTCTTGGCCCATGGAAGCAAGGCGAGAGGAGGACAGCTTATTTCCAAAGGGTGACAAATCTCTTCAGGTACGCTCCTCCCAGGACCTGCTGCTTTACCATCCTTGCCACAAGAGGTCCATAGAAGAAAGTCCTGCGTCCGTTTCCTTGGCCATGAACGCCCTAATACCCAAGGCCTCCCGCAGGCCACCTACAGACCACGCTGCTTGGTTTGGAGAGTCAAATTGATTAGAGCTGTCAGAGGAGAGGAAAGGAACTGTAGACAAGCTGCCTCCTGAGAATCCCTTCTTCCTCACCTTTCTCACCTTGTCCATGAGAATCATGTAAAATATTTTGTTAATTGAGTAGGTGAAATCAACACACTAACTCAGCAGCCGGTGAAGCTGGTAAGAACCGGATTGGAGACAGAAAAGAGACACACACACACTCCACTCGGGGCAAAGGGAAAGTTGAATCAGTCACTAGACAGGTTCCTGACTTAGGACCCGAAGGGGAACGGTGGAGGAACAATGAGCAAAACTCTGGCCACAGTCTCTGTGCACCCGGTGCAGTCATCCACGTCTGTGTATTTAAGTAAAGCCTTATGTCTTATATATGAGTGTGCGCAGGGGGATATATTTACTCAGCCTGAGGCTCTGGCTGCAGGTCTCTGTGATTAGGTCCTTTGAAATTCAAACGCATTCATGAGGCTGAAACACAGAGGCTCTTTATTAAAGCAGAAGAGGCTGTCTGAAAAAATTACTCACAACACTGTGTCTGTGTTTGGGAATAGATGTGTTAATTGAAGTACCCCTGTCGTGAGGGAGACCAGAGTTGATGACCAGGGTTGCTCTGTTGTACACACCAGGGGCAAGAGTTAAACACCACCAGCTGTCCTGACTGCACATCCTGACTGGGCTCCTGGGGAAAGCAGTGTGGAAGGCAGGTCTGTGGGTGCCCAGGGAGCTGAGTGTGCGGGATGTTGGAAGGAGACACACAAAAAGCAGACACACAGCCAAGGACAAATGCTAAAGTGTGCTCTGGGACTGTAAGAACCGCATCAGGAAAAGCTACAGTTTTGAATGAGCTTAGGTTTGGAAGAAAAAAGCCAAGGACAAGAGAAAATTAATTTTTTTTTCATTTTGTTTGGAGCCAGAAAAATACAAATGTGGTTGCAGTTGGGGGGCCGCTGGAGTTCTCTGCGTTGGGTGACCAGGTGTTTCCCACGCCACAGGGCAGAGAGGTGTGTAGCAGGATGCACTGTTAACAGGGAGCAGAGGGAAAATGCAGCCACCTGCTCCTCTCCCATCATATTCCTCATGGGGGGTTTCCAAGAGGCAGGGAGAATGCACCCAGCTGTGAAGGAGGCCGACCTAGGGAGAGGAGGGTGACCGACGGGCCCCGTCCCAGTCATCCCTGCTGGGGACATCACCTGCATTGAGTTCATTCAAGCCCCGGGCTGCTACAAATTGTATTTCAAATATTAAAAGGACTCGGCAACACGAACTCAGAGAATCTACTGCCTGGAATCTCTGAAGATTCAGACGAGATCAGGCACATTCAGGGTGGTGTGGATGTAGACAGAATCCCTGGAGATTCAGAAAGGACAAGAGAGAGGAGAATGCTCACGACCAATGCTTTCTTGATGTTCAAAAGCAGAAAACAAAGTCAATTTCTAAATAGGAAGTTAAAGGCCATTCACCTTCGTGGTCATTCCTAGAAAAGGCTCCAGACCCAGTTGCTAAATGGTCGACTTGCAAGTGTTTAGGGAAGAAGGAAGAGTCGTGTCATCTGAACCTGGCTGAAGAGGGTGGCTGAACCTCGGCAAAGCCCTTCCCAGTCTCTCGATAAGCCTCGGCTTCACAAGAGAGAAGCATGTGGACTGCATGGCTGTGGGGTAGGGGGGTTTGGGGTGGGCCTGAAAGGGCGTTCCCAAAGAGACGTTGTGAGTGGACTGAAGTCAGCCTGGAAGGCCTCTAGTGGGCCACCCCAAGGTAGATTGGTTTGGGGCCAGGCTCTGCTTTACTCTGGGGAGACAGGCGAACCCTTCGTGGTTAAAAACACAGGGTTTGAACTTGAATGAATGTAAATCTTGGCTCAGTCACTTAGCAGGTAAATGCTAAACAAAACTTAATGTTTCTGAGTCTCAGTTTTCCCGTCTGTAAAATGGGAGATAATATCTACTTCTACTTACATATACAAATGGACATAAATTATACATATTGTCCAGTGCAATAGCTAAAGCCTGTAATCCCAGCTACTCCGGAAGCTGAGGTGGGAGGATTGCCCGAGGCTAAGAGTTTGAGACCAGCCTGGGCATAGTGAGACCCTCGTCTCTAAAATTTTTTTAAAAAAATTAGCCTGATGTGGTGGCGTATGTCTGTAGTCCCAGCTACTCAAAAGGCTGAGTGGTAGGATTTTTTTTTTGCACTCGCCCAGGCTGGAGTGCAGTGGCATGTAGGCTCACGGCCACTCCAGCTGGGCTCCAGCGATCCTTCCACCTCAGCCTTCCAAGTAGCTGGAACTACAGGTGTGTGCTACCACGTCCAGCTAATTTTTTTCTTTTTGCTTTTTGTAGTGATGAGGTCTTGCCAAGATCCCCGGGCTGGTCTTGAACCCGTGAGTTTAGACAATCCACTTGCCTCGGCCTCCCAAAGTGCTGGGATTACAGGCTGAGCCACCAAGCCCAGCCGGTAGGATTCTTAAGCCCGGGAGTTTGAGGTTACATTGAGCTATGATTGCACCACTCTACTCCAGCCTGGGTGACAGAGACCCTGTCCCTAAAAAGAAAAAAAAATTACACATATACACACATGTGTGTGCATGTGTTTGTATATGTACATAAATTGTATCTATAGTAATATGGCATATTTTACATATACATTTATTTAAGAATAAGATATGCATAGCATATTTATATATGTATGCATCCATGTATACACATATATAAATGCATTTACATATTCATACATATATCAATAATATATGACGTCATATATGATATATAAACATAGGTATATATGTGTATGTATATATGTTTATACCTATATAATGCTTAGCACAGGTGCAGAGTGTCATTGGTGCTGAATGGGTGATTGTCATGGAGGGGTGGTTGCTCATCTGAGAGTACCATCACCTCTTCCTGTACCATCACCTCTTCCTCCAGGACGCAGGGGCAGGAGTTTACGTCTATGAAGCGCAGGGTTGTACCCCCAGGGCACACATGCATGAGAACACCAAGAATTTTATGAAAGGGGAAAATTGAAGGCCGAAGTCAGTCTAGAAGAAAATAATAAATCCTGAGCAGATTTGCTAAATGGAAATGGATGACAGCTCTCTGGCTGGGGGCAATTTAGGAGTGAGCGCAGCAATCACAGCCTTCCAGAGTTATAATACACACTGAGCCTTGAACCGATGCCCTGGGGCCAGAGGAGTAATTCACCAGGCTGGGCGCCATGTCTAAAGAGAAGTCCTGCTCAACCCCAAGCGTTTTTTTTTCTTCCAAATTAAAAAGCAATTTACATCCCTAAATCACAAGCTGCTGAGTTCTCCCCCCACCGCCGCGCAAATCTTATTCTACGCAGATAGATTGAGACAGCGGTTAAAAAAAAAAATCACTGCTCCACACATTTAAAATGTGAAAACTCTTCCACTCTCTGCTTTGGAAAGGCAGAACACGTGCCCCGCCCATGTAGCTTTCAGAGTATGGGCAGCCCGTGTGTGCCTAGTCCATTCACTTGTGGTTCAGCGTGAGACAGTTTTGCATCCCCCTGCCCCGTGATCTCCTAGCGCAATGCAGAGAGCTCATCAAGGCCCAGGGTTCCAGCTGGACCCCAGAGAAGAACTAGGCGATGATAAAATGAGACGGAAGAAATTCATAGCTGTACAGCAGCTGATTACGCATTAGAAGCTCTCGAGTAGGAATTCTCACAAGGGAAAGCCCTGTAGGTATCACTATCCCCATTTACCAAGGAGGATGTGGAGCATCAGTGAGGTGATGACGTGGATTTTTCGGATCAGCCTGGACTTTGAGAGTGTCAGCTCAATGGGTCGGCCAGCCAAGCCCTAGAGAGGGTCGTCAAGGGGCTGGGAAGCCTAGCACTGGAAGTGTCAGCTCTAATGGGCTGGCAAGTCAAGCCCTGAGAGTGTTGTGATTCGGTGGGCTGGCAGCCTAGCCCCTGAGGTGTCTTAGCTTTGGAGTTTCACCTTCTTCTGGCAGCTCTCCTGGTTCTGCCGACTCCACGATCTGCAGCTCTTCAGTTAGTAGCTCTTCAAAGTCGAGGTTCTTGTCTCATGCCCAGGAAGAACAAGGTACACTGACTGCCAAAAAGTGAGTAAGCAGGATTTGTTGAGAGGACAGAAAACCACCCACAGTGCTTATAGAGCCCTAAGTCCAAGCTTATATAGCCCTAAGTCCAAGCTGATTGGCTCACACTAGCTGTGAGCTGTTGTTTTGATTGGTCAGTATTAAGAACCAATCAGCAGGAGGTAGGGGCCTAATAGTGAGCTGATTGGTTGTTTTTCACTCCCAGCAGTGAGGACTTTAACTCTCGCTTGAGAGGATTGCAGGGAGCTTGTTTACCAAGGCTGAGCCTGAGAGGCCTGGCAGGAGTTCACTACATTGTTACCAGCGGACTCGCCTGTCTGTCTGCCTAGCCTTTCTCTAGCTATCTCGTCTCTCAGTGAGACGCCTGACTCAACTCAGCTTAAGCAAGAAGGGAGTTTAGGGAAAGGGTCCCGGGGAAGCTCACAGAAAGGCACAGAGAACTGTGTGAATGCTGGTGATGTGGACCCAGTGCTGGCTCCCCCTTTGCTCTCTCTCCACCTCTCCTGGCTGTCTCACTCCCTGCACACTCTCACCCTCCACCCGGCAGCTCTGGTGCCCTTTGTTTGGTTCAGGTTGAATTCCGTGCCCACCCTCTGCACCTCCTGAAGGGTGCAGGAAGCAACCAGAGGGGCGGCTCCCAAAATGGCGCCGACACACTAGACAACAAAGGCCCTAGGTCCCGGCTTCTGTGAGCACAATCCCCCGTGCGCGTGAATTTCAAACCTTCCCGCAGCACGAAGTTCAAAACTGCAAGCCTCCAATCTGTAGCCAGCTTTGTTATGCGTCCAATAGGACTATAGCACGGGCGTCGGCCCCACCCTGCTCCCATGCAGCTCCTCCAATAGGAGCATGGCACGGCCCCTTCCGGCCCCTGTCGGGCTGATAAATACAGCCCTCTTCCAACAACTCTCTCTCTAGGTCTCTCTTTCTCTCTCTCTCTGTCACTCTCTCCCTCTCTCCCTCTCTGCAGCGCTCTCCCCGCCTCTCTCCCACTTCCTCTCTCTCTCTTACTCTCTCTTTCTCTCTCTTTTTTTCTTTTTTCCCATTACAGATCCGCTCTGTAACAGCTGCTTTAATAAATCTCTTGGTTCTGGCCGGGTGTGGAGTCATTACTGGCACCAAACTTCTTCCATTGGTGCCATGACTCAGATTGGGTGCTCCCTCGCCTTTGTGCAGGTGTATTCTCGTAGGCGGGATCCCCGACCCGGCGCCAGTGGCCACTCCAGCCCTCCGGACCTTCACCACCGTTTTGAACGCGGGAACTGCATCCACCAGTGACCATTGGATAGGTGAGTTCTCCAGATACGGAAGCCTGAAACTTGCCTGGGATCCCTGGAGGGAACTGACCGTTGATCATCCGGCAGCCCCTCCGGCCCCAGGGAAAGGGGGAATGCACCCCGCCTCGGCCTTCATGGCCACAGCGGATCCTGAAGGCTTCCTTTTCACCCTTTCTCTCGCCAAGCCACAGCTAAAGGTTCTTTCCTCCTCCTTATCTCTCTCACACCTTCCCACGGCCGCTGGGCTGCAGCGGGCCCAGGGGTCCCACGTCTGCTGGCCCACAGCGTATCTGTCAGGTAACAGGGAGACTCAGAGGCTCCATGTTTGTTGCCCCACAGTAAGCCCTATTCGACTGGCAGGAATCACGAAAACACTCCCACCCGCCACCCAGTCAAGTGCTTTCGGTCTGATTCAAAAATCCTCGTGCTAGGTGCCTTGACCCCCTCGGTTCTCCAGGAGGACCCAGGTTGTGCCAAACCCCTTTGATGATAGGCTTTGCCACAGCCACACTTCTCGGACAGCTGACTCTTCGGGGGATGCCCTGTTTAGTCTACCTGTCTCACCATGGGAGGCTCGTTATCCCTGCCGGCTGATTTTCCTCTTAAATGCCTTTTAAACAATCTCACTATCCTTTCTCTGTCCCCTGATATTAAACCCAAATGCCTGAGTCATTTCTGCATGCAAGACTGGTCAACATACCCCTTAGACAACCCAAATCAGTGGCCCCCCCAGGAGTCCCTCAATCCTGATATTATTCGGGACTTAGATAATTTCTGCGAGCATTCAAAACGGTGGGTAGAGATCCCCTATATTCAATCCTTTTCTCTCCTCCGTGAACATCCTCGCCTGTGTCTTAATTGTAACCCCTCTAACTTCCACTCTCAACTCATGCTAACATCTACTGCTTCTCCTACAGCTTCTCTTTCTCCCATTGTTCCACGCACATGTGAGCCTCCTCCTCTAAGTTCCCCCCCCACTACAGACCCTGCAGGTTCCATTTCTGCTCCCTCCTCCTCCATCTCGATTTCAATCCTGAAGATGAGCCCCCATCTTACAAGCAACCTAAGGCTTCCCTGCCCCCACCTTCCTCTTCAGCCCCACCCACTTCTGCTCCAGCAGTTCAACCTATATATCCTCCCCTTCCAATCATTCCCCAGTGTAGCCCTCCGGTAACCCGAACCAAGGCCGCACCAGTCATCCTAGCAGTTTACTAATATTGATTTAAACTCTATAAAGGGACAAACTCTTTTGGCTATATATTTTATCTCCTAGTCAGGACCGGGTATTAGGCGCAAACTCCAAAAATTAAAAAAGGGCCCACAAACCCCTCAATTAGAGCTATTAGACACGGCCTCTAAAATCTTTAACAACCAAGAGGAGGAAAGAATACAGGACCACCAACATAAGTAGTAAGCACTTCAGCTTTTATCTACCACTTTAGCAGAAAAGGCCACCACTGATAATCTTCCACCCCAGATGGTCAATAGCAGAAGGGGTACACAGCCCCCTTCCCAGGTTTGTTTCCGATGCCTTCAAAATGGGCATATGGCCAAAGACTGTCAAGCCCTGTCCACCAGCAAAACCCTGTCCCAAATGCAAACAGCATGGACATTGGGCTCATGATTGCCTTGTTCGCCTAGCCGGAGGAGAGCACATGGCCCAGAGGCTTGCTGCAATTAAGGGACACCAGGCATCTTACAGGATCTCAAAAGGGGATCTCTTGGGCTTGCTCCAGTCAGATTGACTCGCCCATAACTTGGTAGCCCCAATGTCTTCAGAACAAACCATTAAACCAACCAAGCCTAGGGTGGAAATATCAGTAGCTGGCGGAGTTATATCATTTGTTATTAATACGGGGGCTACATGCTCAGATCTACTTAAATTTCCTGGTCCACTCCTTCCTTCACCCCTTTTGGTTGTGGGGGCACAGGGCATTATATCCAGGCCCCTCACTGTGCCATTACTTCCATGTGTTCTGGGAAATAGAATATTTCACACTCTCTCCTTATTATGCCAACGTGTCCAGCTCCATTATTAAAAGGGGACATTATGACAAAAATTAAAACTCGTATTATTCTTTACCCTGAGCCATCACCACTGTGCTTTTTGGGTGCCTTTTGTATAGCTTTAAATTTCCCTAATAGTTTCACATTGGATCCTATCTAAGCCCTTCCACTGCATATAAACTTATTGCTTTGGTTAAAACTCTAAGGTTAGGAAAAATGTAAAGAAAGTTGTTGGTGTAAGGTATGTTTTTAGTAAGAAAGGATAAAGAAAAGATAAATAATTGTATAGGAAAGAATCTTGTATGGTACATTTTTGTTCTATAATAGAATGGCTGGTTAAAGAAAGTATAGAACAAAAATAGAAGGTTTAAGTGTGTCAAAAAACGGTATGAGCATGTCGAAAAATGGTATAAGTATGTCGAACATGGTAGGTGAAACTTTGTGAAAAGAAGTAAAAGAAATTCTGTAAACACTCGAGGCTACAAAAAGGTTTAATTAGCCCCCCCCCACTGTCTTTGTTACAAAAAAGCGAGGTTTTCTTTTCAAAATTGTTGAACTATCATTTTGGCTAAATAAGTAACTTTTACAATAACTACGGTGATTTTGTGTTATAACATGCTTTTGAAAACTTTGGTACTTAAACTCTTCAAGTTCTTTATTCAGTCTCTAGGGTGAGATAAGCAGCAAACTCCAAAAACCACACCTACCCCACTCCCTTCTAAATTGCCTAAAGGCCAGGTAAGTTAATTTCACTAACAACATTGCCAAATTGCTAACAAACTTTAAAATCTCCTTCCAGGCACAAGGATTACTATCCAACATAGGATGAGTGATAAAATAACTTGGACTTCACTCTCTAGCACATCAATTGTTATAAAAGTATATCAGCACTTAACTTTTCTTTCAGTTATGCTCTCTTCCAGGTTTTCTGTTTACCTCCACAGCCTGCTCCAGGACAGCTGGTTACTACCATCCTTGTGCTCATTAGAAGACTGGCCGGAACAAGTCACTGTTCTACACTTACAAGGAACTTTCATGGAACTCTCACCTGCGGAAATCTACACCTTCAGTGCCTACCTTTGGGCCCTGCACTGGCTGGTTCTGCACCCTTCCACCACCTTGCCCCCACAACGCCCCCGACCAGCAGGAAGTAGCCAGAAAGAGTAACAACGCCCCTCCCCATAAAAAACAGAAAAGGTGGGAATGAAGGGTGCAGGAAGTGACCAGAGGGGCGGCTCCCAAAATGGCGCCGACACACCAGACAACAAAGGCCCTAGGTCGGCTTCTGTGAGCACAATCCCCCGTGTGTGCGAATTTCAAACCTTCCCGCGCACGAAGTTCAAACCTGCAAGCCTCCAATCTGTAGCCAGCTTTGTTATGCATCCAATAGGACTATAGCACGGCGTCAGCCCCACCCTGCTCCCATGCAGCTCCTCCAATAGGAGCATAGCACGGCCCCTTCTGGCCCCCGTCAGGCTGATAAATACAGCCCTCTCCCCGCAACTCTCTCTCTCGGTCTCTCTCTCTCTCTCTGTCGCTCTCTCCCTCTCTGCAGCGCTCTCCCCGCCTCTCTCCCACTTCCTCTCTCTCTCTTACTCTCTCTTTCTCTCTCTCTTTTTCTTTTTTCCCATTACAGATCCTCTCTGTAACAGCCACTTTAATAAATCTCTTGGTCCTGGCCGGGTGTGGAGTCATTACTGGCGCCGAACTTCTTTCACCTCCCGTCGTGGCACCACGGTTGGCAAGCTGGTGGTGCAACTGGAATGGGGAGAATCGTTTTCCAAGGGAGTGTGTGTGGGGTGGGGTGGGAGTGGAGTGGGGAATGGGTTGCTGGAAGAGAGGAGAGGAGAGTTCGGTTGACAGAAACCACCATTGCCACTGGTTTTGTCCTGAGATACCTGACTATGAAGAACCCAGAGTAGTCTATAGGAAAAGCTTTCCCCCTCATATGGCAAAAAAGAGGAAAGGGTGCCCACGTAAACCACTAAGATTTGGGTCAGGCCCACGAGGTATTTGTCATTGTGTTGTCAAATGTCTGCCAGCATTAGAATCACCTGGGAATGCTTGTTAAAATGCAGCTTCTGGGCCAAACATCAGCCTGACTGAGTCACTCTCTGGGGCATATCCAGGAATCTAAATGATTAACAAGTCTCAGAAGGAGCAGAGAATATCTCAGCAGGTGGGGCACAAAGTGCTTGAGACAGTTTACCCACATCTTTCTTGTCACCCAATTTGGAGCAGAGCTCTAAGGCTTTAAAACCAGGATATCTTCAGGATACCACAGGCCTTTAAGAGCACCCATCATCCATCCATCCATCCATCCATCCATCCATCCATCCATCCATCCCATACCTACTGAAATGTCTGCTTCATGCCAGGCACTGGGTTAGGCACCATGAGACAAGCAGGACATGCTTTCCAACTACAAGAAGTCTACAGTGGGTAGGAATTATATGCGCTGATTTTTAAATCTTCCCAGAGGGCCTAGTCACATGTTATTCACAGAGCAGGCTCTCAGGAATCGAGACTGAATGAGGGAATGGGGTTTGTAGGACCACTGCACTTCCATGGGCCATCTGTAAAATACAAGCCTGCTATCACGATTTTAAAGAACCTAGAAGATTAGGCAAAAGATTGGCACACCGTGGAAAGTTATGTTGGAGAATTATTGTCAGTTGAGATGATTATTTTGACTGCGTGAGCGTTTAGAGTTCGTTGGAGACTGGCTAGACTGCTGGAGAAGGGGTGGCCAGATGCGAATCTATGAGGTGTCTAGACGCACTCATCGCAGACCTTACCATGGGCTCTGTCTACGTCACCAGCAAAACCCATCTATTAGGTGCCTAATTGCCTGTTAAGTTGAATGTGTGCCCCCTCCCTTTGTTCACTTGCAACCTGCAGCCAGTCATGGGGGAAAGAGACAAACTTGTTGTCACATTTCATTACCCCCTTTGTCCGAGGGAAGCCGGGAACCAGCCAGGTGGAGAGGAGCCAGGCAATTGTGTTTCCATGAGGGCAAAGTGCGAGCCGTCAGGGTGGGCCATGGCTTCTTTTTGCTCTGCTCTGCACACCGTCCTTGTCCCATAGCGGGTCCTCAAGAAGTGCTGGCTAAGGGATGTGACTGGCAGTCCTGATGGCCGACTCCCTAAGGGACAGCCAGTCTGGCTGGCTAGTCCAGGACTCCCAGCCTGAAAATAGAATACTCCTCCCTACCATGGGTACCCTGACAGTTCAACATTGCACCCCTCCCACCCACTATCTGCCCATGTCCCGGGCTGTCCCTGAGCTGCAGCAGTCTGCCAAGTCCTGGGCAAGACGGTTAAAGAAACTGCAGCCATGAACGCTCCCTTGGGTTCCTCTTGAGAAACCCTGCTTCTTGCCTGCTGTGGGGCCTTTGGCTTTGCATCCCAACCTCGAAGTCTCCCTAGTAGGAGCTGGTTCTGACTAAATATCCAACAGCGGATGCCCCCTCTGGGTGGTCCCCTCCCACTTAAGGACACAGTCCCTGAGACAGTTGGAAGGGCCTCGCACATCCACCACTTGCCAGATGTCCACCTACCTGGCCTCTGCCCTGTGCTGGAGGCTGCAGAGTTTCCAGAGGTCCTCCAGCTAGGAGCCTGGAATCCCTTTCAGGAGACAAAGTCTAGGGACGACTAAGCCATCGGAGAGCTGCCCTTGAGGAGCTGTGGGGTCTGCAGGTGGGAATAATCCCGGGGCCTGAGAGCAGGAGCACCCAGGCAGGAGGGCCTCGCGGGGAGGCTGGGTGACAGCTGGTGTAGTGGAAGAGAAGGAGCAAGTCTGTAGGGAGGTCGGGTGGGATTGAGGCGAGGAGGCATTTGCAGACTCAGGCAGGCCTGGGGACATGTTGCATCCACTGTGACATTTTACCTTCAAGCTGCTTGCACTGTGCCTGCTCTAGCAAGAGCTGGCTCCCGCCCTGAAGCCATTGCACAGGAGATTCTCTTGTTCAAATCTCCCTCTTCTTCTAGAATTTCTGCAAAACCCCGCAAGCAGATCCTCCTCTCCAAAATCCACAGCCCGGAAGAACAGATCACCCTTTCCCGAATTTCCCTACCCTGTGCATCTCCTGCTCCTCTTACCTCTGCCACCTGCTGCCTGACTCTGTCCCCATCCCCCCTCGATCATGCCCTCCTGATGACAGACTGTGTCCTATCATACTCGTCTTTCACACCCTCCAGTGCCCAACACGAGGGCGGGCATGCAGCAGGTGCTCAGCCAATGCTGATTGCGTCAAACTGAGCTGCTGCTAAAACCAGCCCAACAGCATCCTGTTGTGTCTGTGCTCTCTCTGTCCCATGCTCATTGCCTCCCTATGGGACTCCCCATCCCCACTCCTCCCTCCAGCTCTCCTCAGACCCCGCCTCCTTGGGAGGAATGGGGCACCCCCAGCTTCAGAGTCACTTATGCTGTGACTCCTGGACCACTAGCTGTGGCTCCCTGGACTTCAGATTCCTCTGTGCCAGCCGGTCATAATAAGATCTTCACGTGGTTGGGATGCTTACGTGGCCAGTGCCTGGTGCTTTGGGGACCTTCCATAAGCATCAGTTTCTCTCCCCTGTACCTGGTTCCTCTCACTAGTTCACTCCTGCCTGCTCCAGCACCCCCTACTCATCCCCTTTTAGGTTGTCTTCCCATCCTTCTGTGTCATTCTCCACCCTGACCCCACTCCTTGGCCCAGCTGAGCCTTCCAGGGCCTGGCTAGGCTGGCCCAGGCTGGCACAGCTTCCTTCATGGGATCCTTTGGCTCGTATGTTTAAGATGGGAGAAACAACGCTGGCAGAGGGAAGACTGGAACGCGCAAAGTTGGGAAGAGAGGGTCGGGGAGTTGGACCCCCAGCGAGGAACACAGAAGCTCATCAGGACTGCTCCCTTTCACTGCTCTGAGGGTGTGTTTGCTGTGGCCTTGCTGGAACATAACAGAGACCGGGAGCAAGGGAGTGTGGCAGTGGCCACGCAGGTCACTGCTTTGGCCACCTGCTTAGCTGTGTGACTTCAGGCAAGTGGGTCTGCCTCCCTGAGCCTCAGATGGTGCTGGAACTGGCCTCATAGAGGGGACTGTGAAGACGAAATGAAACAGTGCTGGCACCGTGTTGAACACGGTACAGGGCACGTAAGAAGCATTAAAAGAATTATCCACATTAGTAAATATGTGCATTTCTACAGCTTGAACAAGCCCAAAGAACATAATGGTCCTTGGGGTGCATGGGGCCCTAGGAAAACATGTGATTAAAGTTGAATGATAAAGTCCACATGAAGCGTAATGATTTACGAATGCAGACTTGGGATAGTGAGTGCAGAAGAAGAACCCGCGTGCTTGCTTGTTGTCCACTTGGCGCGCGTGAAGATTGTTCATTGACCAGGTCTTGTGTTTCCCTGCTTGGGTCCAAGCTCCATCTCCCTAGCAAGCCCACATGCCTGGTGGATTCGGATTTCCAACTGCAAGAAGAAGGTGGCAATGCCGTTGTAACTCCCGATGCCACAGCTTCTGGGAGCCTGCACATATCGAAACATGGCCATCTTTCTGTTGCTGTGGTTCCCTGATTTTCTGCTGGCTACATCTTCACTCAACATTATGCCACCCACGAGTACTGACTTCAGTGACGCTTTCTGAGTTGTCATTGTGTTTTGTGATTGGTGGCCCCAGGTGCAAATCTTGCTCAAAGAAGGCAGGGAAATCTTCTTCCGGTCGTGTGAAATTTACTTTTTTGGAATTCTGTAGCCTGAAAGTAAAACAGCACATCTTCCGCCCACATCTTCCCTTGAACTCATTAGGCTGTAATCACTTTGTCCCCAGAAAGTGACTGCTCTCTGTGTGGCTCACGCACCTGCCTTCCACACACTGCCACCAGCACAGAGGATAGGCCAGGGGTGTGGGACGTGGGAAGACTGGTACATTTGCAGGAGGACGTCTATCTTAAATGGGCCAAGGAGCATGACGTCCTATCTCATACTCATCACTGTAGGAGAATGTGTCCTTTGGAAAGATCCATTGGCATTGTCTCCAAAGCCCTCAGAGGAGATGGATGTGGCCAACCCCAGTGGCTGTCTGACCTGGAACCTGCAGAGAAGGGGACAGGGCACCATCTTGCATGCCAGTGGTGGGAAGTGGCGCCTGGGGTAAAGGATGCCTGCAGCTACCCTCACCCCCCGTGAGTGCCATAGATCTGAGACAGCACTGAGGTGGAAACACACCAGGTGAGAACCAGCACACGGGCCTACAAGGGAGGGTTAAGCCCAAGGGTTCTAGGGAGGCTTGTAAGTAGCTCAGAGCCCTAAAGTCTTCCTCTGTCTGGCCTGAGTGAGGGTTTCCCCAAATCAGCATATCAGCCCTATTCTGGACGCCCAGGCTTGTGCTATCCAGTGAAAGAAATAGCATATTGGCTAACATTTGCAATCCACTCAGTAGACCACTCTTCTGGAACTATGGCTTGGCCACAAGGCCCTGGTAGAGTCCCCCAGGCATGAGTCCTGGAACTCCTTCAATTGTCTCGTAGATCTCACATGCAGGGCAGTGAGTCTGGGAGCACCTGGAAGGGGACAGTCATGCCCATCCAGATCTAGGCTGTCTGGGGGTACCCTGCATAGATGACTCTGCCAGTCTTAGAGGGTCTCAGGTCCCAGAGGGACCTTAGAAAGTTCCAAGGTGGGGGGGGCGTTGGAATCTGGGACCTATGTGGGACCTGGTCTGGGCCTGGGATCCCCTGGCTGGGCGGAACTCCCCACCCTGTTGTCTCCAGGTGCATAGGGGACTAAGAGCATTTCAAGGAAGTCATTCCAAAGTGTGAATGCTTGAGGCACAAGGCCAGGGCAGAACCGTCTTGCCTGGGCCTAAAGGAGGTACTTTGAAAGAAAGTGCTAAAAGAGCTTTTAAATCTAAGATTAATAAAAACCGGAATTGCTTAAGGATTTCTCTGCCCTGTTCAGCCTGATTGCTATGGGTCTGGCGGGACTACAGCTGGCAAATGGGCTTGGCTTGAGAGGTGACGACCCAGCTTCTTGAGAAAGGTCACTGCTTGCAGAGGATAACTCAGCGGGCTGGTGCTTCTCCCTGGGCCTTGCCTACCTGTGCCAGGGCAGTGGTTCTCAACCTGGTGGTAGATTAACTGAGGTTCTTCCCAGACCAGTTAAATCAGACTCTTTGGGGCCTTCTGTGCCCAGAAAATGGATGAGAAGAAGGAATAAGAACAGCAAGGGCTTTTGGGTCAGTAGGCCTGAGTTCAAATTCCAATTCCTCCCTTTATAAGCTGTGTGACCTTGAACAAGTGACTTAACCTCTCTGAGATTCAATTCCTTCCTCTGTCAATGGGATACTTGAGCCTCATAGGACTGCCATGAGTACAGTGATGAAAACCATGGACTTGGAGGTCAGGCAGATATTCTTCTGTTCTTTGCTGGCTGTGTGACCTCGGACTAGTTCCCTAATCTCTCTGATCCTTCAGTTCTCTCGTTTTTAAGTGAATATCGCCTCTCAGGGCCGTGAAGACAGAGTAGGATCATAAGGAATTTTTAAAAATTTTAAAAAAAAATCAGGATTGCTCTCTTGCCTATAAGCAGGATCCAAATCCCCCAACCAGCTTTTAGCTGTCTCCACTGTCGCTTTCCTGCTTCCCCACCCCCGCCACCGCCCTGACAACACACACCTCATCAATCCTTCTCTCCCCTAACTGCTCCAGTCATATTAATCTTCCTTGTTCTTTCTTATCTCTGAGCCTTTGCTCCTGTCAGGTGCGACTGACTGATCTCCCCTCTCCTCTCTGCCAAACGAGGATGAGCGCCTCATTCACGCCTCTGTCAAATGAAAATTTTCTCCGTGGCAAAAACACCTCGAACGAAGCAAAAGGACAGACCAAGGGAATATATTTACATATTCATATCCGTGCACTATGAAGAGCTCTTTACAAATTAGTGGGAAAGAGCCATAACTCCATCTTTTAGAAACCGCGTTTGAACACTCACCGGCAGCTCACAAATGGGCAAGCGCACGTGGTCAATAGACACGCGAAGAGAAGCTCAGACTCGCTCATCATTAAAAAAAAGGCACATCCAAACCATGAGATGCCATTTTTCACAATTATATTGGCAAAATAATGATGACAATATGAAGCGCGAAGCCAGAGGGTGAGGAGGAAGGCACAATCGTGTGCTGCTAATGGGAATGTAAATCAGTGCAGCCTTCTTGGATGGTGATTTGGCAACATTTGCCAATATTTTACGTGTGTATCCCCTTTGGGAGGGCGATGCCGCTGGTAAGAGCGATTTTACGGTTGTCACACACACACCCCTCTGTTCATTCAACAAATCTGTAGTGAGCTTCTGCTATATGCCGGGCACTGCTCTTGGCATCGGGAACTCAATGTGGAGGTAGCAAAACACACGTACATTTGTATTAGCTGCCTATTGCTGCTGTAACAAATCACCACAGAGAGACTTAAAACAACACACACTAATCAAAAAATTAGCTGGGCATGGTGGCATGCGCCTGTAGTCCCAGCTACTCAGGAGGCTGAGGTGGAAGGATTGCCTGAGCCCAGGCGGTCGAGGCTGCGGTGAGCTGTGATTGTGCCAATGCACTCCAGCCTGGGTGACACAGTGAAACTCTGACTCAAAAAATGAATAAAAACAACAACAACACACGTTCATTATCTTACAGTTCTAGAGGCCAGAAGTCCTACAGTGAAAGTGTCAGTAGGGTCGCATACCTTTCCAAGGCTTCTGGAAGAATGTTTCATCGCCTTTTCCAGCTTCCAGAGGCTGCTAGCAGTCCTTGGCTGTGGGCCCCTTTCTCTGACTCTTACCCCCTGTGTCCCTCTTATTGGGACCCTGGGATCACATCATGCCCACCCAGATAACCCAAGGCCATCTTTCCACCACAAGATCAATCTAGTTACATCTGCTAGGTCCCTTTGCCAGGTAAGCTAACACATTCACAGGCCTGGTTACTAAGATGTGGACATCTTTAGGGGGTCCATAATTCTGTCTACTACACCATTTCATGGACTTAATATTCTAGTGATGTGGGTATAAAAGGATGTTCATGGTGGCATTATTTGTTAACAACAAAGAACTTAAAAATCCTGACTGTTCTTTTTTTTTTTTTTGAGTCGGAGTCTCACTCTGTCGCCCAGGCCGGAGCGCAGTGGCCGCTCCCGGCCACCGCAGCCTCGACCTGCTGGGCTCCGGCGATCCTTCCGCCTCAGCCTTCCAAGTAGCTGGAATTACAGGCGCGTGCTACCACGCCCGGCTCATTTTTGATTGATTGTAGAGATGAGGTCTTACCAGGTTGCCCAGGCGGGTCGCGAACCCGCGGGCTCAGGCAATCCACTCACCTCAGCCTCCCAAAGGCACAGGATTACAGGTTGAGCCACCGAGCCCGGCTCTGACTGTCCTTTAATAGGAAACTAGTTAAACGGGTGATGACGCACCCATTTGTTGGAATACCAGGCTGCCTAGGCTCTGGACATGGTAGAGAGGTGTGCGGTCAGAGGGCTCCCTCTCCCAGGTACTTTGTGAAGTGAAAAAGTGCTGTGAAGAGCAGGGTGAGGACTAGGCTTACACTTGTGGAAAGATAAGCACACGTTTTTTCTTATTCCACGTCCCCCCTCCCCCCCTCCCCTTCCTTCTCCCCCTCCTCCTCCTCCTTCTTCCTCCCCTTCCCCTTTCCCTCCTCCTTCTCCTTCAAACTTTAAATATTTTCATAGCGATGGGGTCCTCATATGTCACCTGGTCTGCTCTCAAACTCCTGGCTTCAGGCAATCCTCCCACCTCAACCTTTCAAAGTCCTGATTACAGGCGCGAGCCACCACTCGCGGCGACTTGTGCTTTTGTCTTTATAGAATGCATTTGGAATGACACACACAAAAGCTGTTCACAGAGACCGGGATGAGAACTGGGAGTCTGAGTCGAGGTGAGACTCACTTTTCACCATATATCCTGGTCTATCGCCTTCATTTTCGCCGTGCGTGAGAATCGCTTTTTCTATGAGTTAGAAATGAGGCCTTGCCGGGCTCGGTGGCTCAGCCTGTCATCCCGCGCCTTTGGGAGGCTGAGGTGAGTGGATTGCCCGAGCCTGTGGGTTCGAGACCCGCCTGGGCAGGGAGACCTCATCTCTACAATAAAATCAAAAAATCAGCGGGGCGTGGTGGCGCGCGCCTGTAATTCCGTCTACTCGGAAGGCTGAGGCGGAAGGATAGCCGGAGCCCAGCGGTTCGAGGCTGCGGTAGCCAGGAGCGACCACTGCACTCCAGTCTGGGTGACAGAGTGAGACTCCAACTCAAAAAAAAAAAAAGAAAAAAAAAGAAATGAGGCCTTCTGTGTCTCAACTGCAGCACTATCACTTCCCAAAGACCCTGCCCAGATTCTCTTCCTACATGACCGCCCCTCTCAGGTGCCCAGAGTGCAGGGTGGGATGGTCCTAAAACAGCAGATGTCCCATGCTGGGGGGCTGCCAAGAGACCCAAGATGCCAGAACCCTGGGGCAGGGACAGCCCGCAGAGCACCAAGGTCACATCTGAGGGAAGTGGTCCAGTCAGAAAACAGCCAGGCATTCATTCATGCAACAGATGTCCATGGGAAGCCGCTAGGTGCAGGGCTGTGTCAGGCAGAGCCTGCGAGGCAGGGCTTGGAGATGTCCCAGAGGGGCGCTCAGGAGGGCCCTCATCTCTCAAGGTCCCCCTGGCTCATTTCAGACCCACAAGCATTTGTTGGCACTCACCCTCTGCCTGGCATGGGGCTGGGTTTTTGCCCCAGGAATGATGGAGTTATTTGATTTAGATAAGCAAACAAACAAACAAATCTTGTTCTACAAGGGAACACAGAGATTGGTGGAAGGGATAAGAACTGAGGCAGGGACAAGCTGAAGGCTGGTTCAGGTGAGAAGGGACGGAAATCTGGAGGAAGACGATGGTTTCTGGGCAAAAGGAAGGTTCTGAGGACGACTTGGAGGCAGAACTGGAAGAACAAGGGGAGCTGGAATGAGCCCCCTTTGTGTCCTTTCAGAGGGCTGCATGCATGGCAACTTCCAGGGAGAGACAGAACGTTGTTGTGTGGATAGCAGTGGCCCTAGGGGACTCTTGGGCTGAAGTCACTCGTGAGGCATTTGGAGGGTGATGAGGCCACCATGGTGGGCAAGGTGGCCCGGGCAGTGAGGCTGGCACCCAGGAGGGACAGACAGCACCGGTGATGCCACAGGGCCTGGCTTGGCTTGGGGCTGTGCGTGCACGTATGGAACCCTGTTCTTGCCTAGATGACGCCAATAAGATAGCAAAGCCTTCAGAAGATGTTTTCTCTCAAGCTTTACTTGAGAATGAGAAAGCACACTTTGCTTCTCTTTTCTCTTCTTCCTCCTCTTTCCTGTTTATCTGCTTTGAGGAGAAGCAGGTGGAGTTGGGGTAACCACCCCTGACCATCCCTTGGCGTCACCCCTGCTGGGGAAAGTGTGAACGGTGAAAAAAGATGGAGGTGATGTCAATTTTTAAGGGGCCTGCAGAGCGTGAAGAGCCAGGGAGGAAGGCTGCGGGAGAGGCAGAGACAAGCGGGTGAGCCTCGAGAGAGAGGGAGAACCGAGGGGAAGGAATGTTTTAAAAGCAACTGCTGCTTTTCTCGTTTTTTTGAGTTGGAGTCTCTGTCACCTAGACTGGAGTGCAGTGGCCGCTCCCGGCCACCGCAGCCTCGACCTGCTGGGCTCCTCCCGCCTCAGCCTTCCAAGTAGCTGGAACTACAGGAGCACGCTGCCACGCCTGGCTAATTTTTGATTGATTGTAGAGATGAGGTCTCACCAAGTTGCCCAGGCGGGTCTCGAACCCAAGGGCTCAGGCAATTTACTCACCTCAGCCTCCCAAAGCATGGGATTACAGACTGAGCCACTGAGCCCGGCTAACTACTGCTTTTTGTTCGAAAAAATATGTATACTTTGGAGAGAAGGCAGTGGTTAACACTGTCAAATATCTTTTTCTTTTTCTTTCTTTCTTTCTTTCCTTCACCTACCTATCAATTCATCTATGTATTTATCTATCTATGTATACATCTATCTATCCATCTATCATTGATCTAATCTATCTATCTATCTAGTGATCTGCCTGTCTACCTACCTAATTAGTAAACACTTTAAGGCATGCCTACCAAACACAAGGCATTATGGTAGAATCTGCAGGCAATACTCTAAGCCACTTACACTTTTTTGGTTGAAAACTGAAATGAGCTCTAATGTGTTCAAATAACAGCTTAACCCCAAAGCCAAAAGGGAAGAGACTGGCAAATTTGACTACACAAAAAATGAAAAGCTCTAGTACAGAGGAGAGAAAGAAAACTTTAGGAAAAAACTAAAGGTATTTGCAATGCATATGACAGAGAGAAGACTAATTTCCTTAATTTACGTTGGAAGAATCCTTGAGAAAAAAGACCCCAGACGAGCAGATGGGAACAGGAAGTTCCTAAAAACGAAAGCTGGGAGAAAAATATTCTCATCCTAACTCATAATTGAAGAGATGCAATTCAAAACAACAATGAAATTTCATCAGTCACATCTCAAATGGGCAAATATTCAAATGCTCATTATCACCCAGCACCGGCACAGGTGTGGGGAGCAGGCACCCTTTTACTGCTGGTGGGAGTCAACTGGCACAGTCTTTCTGGAAGACAACTTAGAAATGTATCAGCATTGAAAGTGCGTATACCATTTACCCCAGCAATTCCACCACCAGGAATGAGCCCTGTAGCTGCCCTTACAGATATCTGTCAAGAGGCACCAGGAAGGTGCTCCTGGCAGCGCTGTTGGGGGTGGCCAAGACTGCAAACCTGACGCCACCAGTGAAAGATGAGTGAGCGAGTTATTTTGCATCTGTACCATGGAATGCCATGCAGCCATAAGGAAGGATGAGGCATGAGCAAAGCCAGCTGACCAGAGAACAGTGTTTTTTAGCACTATGCCTCTTATACGAGAGAGAGAATCGTATACGGATTATATGAAATTATTTTGGGGAGGATGCACGTGACACCAGTAACCATTTATGGCTTGAGACACTATGTGATTGGTTGTTCCATCAAGTGAGATAAGAAATGCATGAGAGCATTGCTTTTAGAGCACCATTTGAACTTTTATGCCATGTAAATATATTATTTTATCTTATAGTAAATTTTAAATAAAATTCTATATTAAGACAAGAGAAACATCATGGAATCATTCAGCCAACAAGGGCCAGGACAGGGAGTCTCTCTGCTCACACCTCTGTTGCAACACCTCCGTATCAAGTTACTTCTCTCTTTTTTTTTGATTCAGGGGTCTCACTCTGTTGCCCAGGCTGGAGTGCAGTGGCGTGATCACGGCTCACCACAGCCTTGACCTCCAGGATTCAGGTGATCTCCCAATCAGCCTCTCAAATAGCTGGGACTATAGGCACAAGCCACCACACCCAGCTTATTTTTTGATTATCTTATAGAGATGAGGTCTTGCTATGTTGCCTAGGCTGGTCTCAAACTCCTGTCCTCAATCTATCCTCTCTCTTCAGCCTCCCAAAGTGCAGGGATTATAGGTGTGTGAGCCACTGCACCCGGCCACTTCTCTAGTTTGTGAAGCTCTTTTGACACTGCATCTTGTTCATCAAGGTGTGTTCACCCGAGCGAGCCCCACTTGATCCTCCTCCCAGACGGACTTTAAACTCAACAGTCAAAAGCCAGATTCATTATTTCCACCCAAAGATCTTCTCCTACTCTTCTTTTTTCTTTGAGTTGGAGTCTCACTCTGTCATCCGGGCTGGAGTGCAGTGGCACACTCACTGCCACTCCAGCATCGACCTGCTGGATTCGGGCGATCCTTCTGGCTTAGTCTTCCAAGTAGCCGAAACTATAGGCGCACACTTCCATGCCCGGCTAATTTAAAAAAATTTAATGTAGAGATGAGGTCTCGCCAAGTTGCCCAGGCGGGTCTTAAACCCGCGGGCTCAGGCAATCCGCTCGCCTCGGCCTCTCAAAGTGCTGGGATTACAGGCTGAGCTACCGAGCCCGGCCTCCTACCCTTCTTTTAAGAATCTGCCCCTGCATTTCTTATCTCACTTGATGGAACAGCCATTCACATAGTGTCTCAAGCCAGAAATGGTTACTGGTGTCACACGCATCCTCCTCCCCAAATAAATCTCCTCCAAGGTGCCCGAGATGCTTCCTGCCCACCACCAGCCCCTGCCATCTTGCCCCAAGGTACAACCAAGGTGGGACTTTGTTCTGAGCTATTTCCATTTCATTATGAGCCCCAAACATCAAAGCATTGTTCAAAGACAAAAGGAATCATTGATTTGGACAACTGTGTATGTGTGCGTACATGTGTGTGTCCTAAGAAAAGCAGCACAGTTCAGTGAGTGGAAGGAGCCCTGAATAGGGAAACAGGAGACCTAATTTTTAATCCAGCTCAGCAGTGAACCAGCTGTGTCCTGGGACCAATTTCGTCGTCACTCTGGATCTCCATTCTCTTCAAAATGAAGGAAACCCGCTCAAGTTGATGCTTAATAATCTTCTCAGGCCAGATATTCTTTCTACATTTCTTCCTGGACCCTAGCCCAAGCCTTGGTTGCATATTCTTCCACTCCCCTACTTTACCACAGTGGTTCTTGTAGGGCTGAGTCTGCAGAGGGCTGGAGTAGACGGCACTATGGAATGGAAAGTTTGGGTCTCAGAGTCAGATACCCCTGGGTTTGAACCCCATTTCTGCTTCTCACCTACTCTGTGGCCTAGAACAAACCAAGGAGGCTTGGTCTCTCCTTCTATAAAATGCCTTCTAGGTGGTGCTACAGATTAGCAAGTCTTCGTCCTGGGAACCTAGCCTATAGTAGATGCTCAATAAAAAGGGAAATTCCAATGATTGCTCCAGAAAGTATGATAGGACAGCCCTGCTTCCCACCCTCCTTCAGGTCTTCTGAAACGCCCTTCCTCTGGGCACTTACGTCACCATCCTTTACCTGTATGTGTCAGGTGTCATATCCCACTGGAATTGTCGGACGTCTACTAGACTGTGAACTCCCAAGGGGCCTGGATTCTGGCTTTCATCCCTGGATCTTCAGTCCCTTGAACGGTGATGGGCACCTTGGTTAAGTGAGCGCATCCCTGTGGCTTCCTGCCACAGACAGGTCTGAGGGGTCTGCAGGCTTTGGAGGGGAGTTTTGTCTTTGGGCCGAGCTGCCATGTGGCCCACGTCTCAGCTGTGATGGAATCAACTCTCCCACGAGGGTTCCCTGCATGGACGGGGATGGGGAGGGCTCTCTGCAAACACTGATGTAAGCAGTAACCCCTCGATCCCCTCGCCCAATGGGGATTCAGCCTGAAGCTGCTGGCTGTCAGCCTCTCAGAGAGTCAAGTCCATTCATCCAGGAGATGAAGAGCCATCAGGTGCTGAGCTGGGAATATCTGCAGACGTGGCTCACCAGGGTAGGAGGCTCATCTTTAATTAACTGCAGCTTCTTTTATCCATGACAGCAGAGGCCACAGCCAGTGCCACCGGATCGCTTTAATTGCCTCTGAGAACTCTCCACACTTGGGGTGCCCAGGGAGGGCCCTCTCAGCAGGCCCAGGTAGCCCTGGGTCCCTTCTGACCACGCCCATCGGACAGCTCTTCTCAGGTCCCGCAGGTAAAACCCAAGCTTGTCTGCCCCTCGCTCCACCCTCCTCCCACATTCTCTGACCGAGCTCCCCTAGCTGCAGCCCCATTTTCCTCCTCAGCCCACCCAGAGTGGGTGATCGCTGGACCCTGAACCTCCCGGCCTGGAAGGGTCCCGCACACCAGAGACGCACAACAGACCCAGGGCGACCAGGACAAGTCTGAGCTCATGAGGAGGAGTTTCTGGGCTCTTCGACAATATATATTGTACTTTTATTATTGGCTTTAACTGACAACTAATATTTTTTTTGCTTATAAATTGTGTACTCACGGTAGGCAACCCCTAAGTCATGAAAATATATATATATATATTTTTGAGTTGGAGTCTCACTCCGTCGCCCAGACTGGAGTGCAGTGGCCACTCCCGGCCACCGCAGCCTCGACCTGCTGGGCTCCGGCGATCCTTCTGCCTCAGCCTTCCGAGTGGCCGGAACTACAGGCGCGCGCTACCACGCCCGGCTGATTTTTTGATTTATTGTAGAGATGAGGTCTCGCTGCTCAGGCGGGTCTCGAACCCGCGGGCTCAGGCAATCCACTCACCCCAGCCTCCCAAAGGCGCGGGATGACAGGCTGAGCCACCGAGCCCGGCTAAAAAATATTTTTAAAAAATCACAATCCTACTGCCAAATTGAAACATGTTAGTGTGTTTTCTTCCATTCTTTTAAAGTGGAACCCAGGAGTCAGCCATGACTATGCCCTCCACTCTGTGCATTGGGGCCCCCTCTGCCTTTGCCCCTTGACCTAAGCTGTGGGGATTGGCTTCCTTGGGGTCCTGGCCCCTAAATGTCTGCCCCCACACTGGCTCATGTAACTCCTCGTCCTATGGCGTCTGTCTCTTCTTAGAGGTGCTCTCTCTCCCAGCTCACAAGGGACTCTCTCTCCAGCCCCTGTGGGTTCCTTGTCCTCCTCTGGGTCCCAGGACCCCATAATGGATCATCTAGTGTGCCCAGGTAGGTTTGCTGAAACAGAATTAACCAGAAGCACTCCTGGGGAAAGAGCTCCAGGAAAGAGTCAGAGAGGAGAGAGGCAGCTTCCGGAAGACGAAAGGGTGGACTGTCGCATGCCAGGGCGTCTCCTGATGCCAGAGGGTCTGAGACAGCCCGCAGATGTGGGTGCCCTCAGACCACGGGTGGGCCCTTGCCGGTGTGGGCGTTTGCTGCCCTGTCTGCCAAGGCAGGCCTGTGGCCGGGGGCGCTTTTCAAGGGTCCTGGTCCCCTGGTATCCACTGACCCCACTTCACAGATGGCAAAGCCCCGAGACGTGTTACACCAAGGCCCTCTCTCTGCCATCCTCACTGACCAGCCTTGAAAGAAACCATTCACAGACTGTCCGAGGCGGGGACGGGGGGCGTCTTGAAATGACCTGGGAGGAGAAGGACTCCGTCCAAGGGCAAACACCAGTACTCAGCAGAATAGTCCAGAACTCAGTTCCCTCGACTACTTTGGTGTTTCTTCACGACAAAACCCCCAGTCTCCCCAAGCTCCCCAGTCCCTCTATCAAACCTGCTGGTCAAATTCTTTGCCCTGGGCATGAGACGAGGGCGACCGATATAGGGAAAGATGTGGCCTCCTAGGTCAGTCTTGGGTTCAGACCACCAGTTCTGCAGCTTACCAGCTCACTACGTGGCCCCAGAAAAATGACCGAACCGCTGAGAGCTTTGGTTTTCTCCTCAGTAAAAGGGGCTCGGTGGCTCAGCCTGTCATCCCGCGCCTTTGGGAGGCTGGGGTGAGTGGATGGCCTGAGCCCGCGGGTTCGAGACCCGCCTGGGCAGCGAGACCTCATCTCTACAATAAATCAAAAAATCAGCGGGGCGTGGTAGCCCGCGTCTGTAATTCCAGCTACTCGGAAGGCTGAGGCGGAAGGATCTCAGGAGCCCAGCAGGTCGAGGCTGCGGTGGCCGGGAATGGCCACTGCACTCCAGTCTGGGTGACAGAGTGAGACTCCAACTAAAAAAAAAAAAAACAACAAAAAAGGGGGAGTTGTGGAATCTCATGGGATTGCCTGAGAAATTAACATACATAAACACCTCGCCGAGTACCAGTTCACAGTGGGTGCTTAATAAGTGGGAGCTTTGCCGGGCTCGGTGGCTCAGCCTGTAATCCCGCGCCTTTGGGAGGCTGAGGTGAGTGGATTGCCTGAGCCCGTGGGTTCGAAACCCGCCTGGGCAGCGAGACCTCATCCCTACAATAAATAAAAAAAAATCAGCCGGGCGTGGTAGCGCTTGCCTGTAATTCCAGCTACTTGGAAGGCTGAGGCGGAAGGATCGCCGGAGCCCAGCAGGTGAGGCTGCGGTGGCCGGGAGTGGCCACTGCACTCCAGTCTGGGCGACAGAGTGAGACTCCGACTCAAAAAAAAAAAAAAAAAAAATAAGTGGGAGCTCTAAGATGACCTTCCGAATGCCACCTGTCCAGGACCAGCGGTCGATTGGTCATCGATCAGAAGAGGTCGAGGCGGGGGTTGGCAGAGGCCAGGGCCGGGCACGGATGAATGGGGTGTATTTTCTCCAAAGCAGGTGGTCCAGGTGGTACCGACCGGGAGCCCCAGGGGACCTTCAGCGTCGCTGGGGCCCAGCGCTAGCCCGCGAGCCGGGAGGGACGAGACCGGCTCCTGGAGGGCTGAGCGCGGCCTGCAGCGCCCCCACGTGGCCAGAGAGAGAGAAGGCGCCCTCTCCCACCACCCGGGGTCTGCAGCCGCGTGGAGCCTCCCGGGCTTTCTGCCCTGGCGTAAAAGCGGGGTCCAGCCCAGGTTATGTTTGCTGGGGAGGGGCGGCCTGAAATCCACCCTCCCCCAGACTGTTCTTGAGTAGCCAGCCCTGCTGATACCCGTGACGGCCGGTCATCCGCCCAGGTTTTGCAAAGTTCTCGCGGGGTCCCCAAGGACCTGTAGGTACCAAGGGCTGCTGTGAGCCATGGTGCACCTGTTCCATCCTTCCCAACCCCCACCCACAAGAGCAGAGAAACAGACAAGAGCTCCCTCCAGCTCCTCCAAGCTCCCTCCCGCTTCTTCCTCTTGCAATCAGAAAACCCAGAAAGAGGCTGTTTTGACGCGCATCTGAACAAACCTTGCACATCTTCGTGTTTTAGCTTGAGCGTCATTTTGAGGAGACACCGAAAAGCACTTCTGTACACGATTTTGCGAGGCAGAACCGGGGAGTGTGATGGGGGAAGGAATCCCAATCTGGTTCTGGGATTGGAGGGTGGGGTTCGGAGCCGAGATCACGCTGGCCCCCACATTCCCGGGCCAGCCCAGCCCATCACTCTGCGCTGAGATCACGCTCCTTCCGGCACAGGAATCGGGTCTTTACTCTGTGCCAGTAGCGCTCAGCCCAGCGTCTCGTGTGCAGCAGGCATACGTCCACGAGTGCTAAATCACAGAGGGGAATGCAAGTGTGGGATGGCGAGGTTGGAGACTGGGTTGTGGCAGGCGCAAAGGAAAACAACCGTGTGGCACAGGATTAAGCGGGGAGGAATGCTTGGGCGGGGCATTAAACTGTCGGCAGCCGTCGGTGCATTCGAGCCTCTAAATGTGTCATTCTTGGGAAACGGATCTCGAGTGGGAGATTAGCCCTGGCACGAATTGATGCCCCTCAGGGCAGGAAGGGGAAGAAGAGCGTGAATGTGCTGCAAAGGAGTCTTCTCCAGGATGAGTGACGGACCTGGGTTCAAATCCTGCCTCGGCTTCCTACCAGCTGTGTGACCGTGAACGCGCAGCTACGTTTCTGTACAATGGCTCCATAGTATACACCTTGCAGGTTGTTCTGCAGATTAAATGACAGAATGTGTGCCTGGCACAGGGCGAGCCCTCAACACAGGGCCTCCTGACTATGCCTGACATTTTCAGAAGGCCAGCAGCCCGTCCTCCCCACCCCAGAGTGGGATGGCGTCTCCCTCGACAACCCTTCAGGACCTGTCCCTCCCCCTCCACTCAGCCGCTGACCTTGGCTCGTGCCCTCTGAGAAAACAGAAGCAATCAGATGAGAACTCCCTCGCCCCTCACCTTCCCACCGCCAGCTCCACTGGCGACTGCATCTTAATTCATATTTTCGCCTTTCTTCCTGCTGTAATGGAAGAACTCTTCCTGCTCCCACCGATTGCTCAGAATCCTTTGCCCTCTCGTCCTCTTAAGGACTCTGTTCCTGAAATCATGCCCTCTCTCTTGAATTATTAATTTCTCCCTCTCTACTGGGTCATCCCCATCAGCATACAAACAGGGCATTACGTCTTACTGTAAAACATCAAGTCTTCCTCTGCACCTGGCCGGGCTCCCTCCGGCTGCAGCCCCACTGGGTTCCTCAGCCTACCCAGAGCGGGCGTTCTCTGGACCCTTAACCTCCTGCCCTGGAAGGATTCCACACATCAGCAACACACAGCAGACCCAGGGCGACCAGGACACATCTGAGCTCAGGAGGGGAAGGTGTCTGGGCTCTTCGATGATGTATATTGTACTTTTATTGTTTTCTTTAACTGATCATTAATTTCTGCTCATAAATAAATACTCATGGCAGACAACCCCCAAGTCATGGAAAACATATAAAATAAAAGTCAATTGCAGTCCTATCACCGAAAAGAAACATTTTGGGTTTTTTCCCCCATTCCTTTGTAATTTTTTCCTTAAGCATGTACATTTTAAAATATTTATTTATTAAATATATATATTTGATGGCCCATTCTCCAGAGAATGAATATCGTACCCCATAGGTCATTTCCAAACCCTCAACCCATCCCCACCTCCCCCTTATGGGTGCTCCCGGTTTCAGACAAGGAAAGGGACTCAATCTGAGGCCACTCTGGCTGTTTTGAGCTAGTGGATAGGAGAGAGAGAGAATGAAGGGAGACAGACCAGTTAGGAGCTCCCACAGTCGTCTAGGGCATGGATGGTGTGACTTGAGCACGGGGTGGGGAGGTGTGGGATTAGGAGACAGACCCTGGAAGCATTGAGGGAGACTCACAGGTCTTTGGTGTTGGTTGAATCCGGGGTGGGGATGGTGAGGAAGAAGGAGGAGACTGTCTTTCTTTGATTGTGGTCCTTCTGCACATACTGCTTTATAACATGCTTTCTCTTAAAATAAGCCCATCACAGCCATTTCCCCACATTCCTAGATATCCTCTGGAATATAGTTTACGATGGTTGGTGATCTGCAGTTGCATTTTATATGTTGTCATGTAGCTAACTGAACGTCTGCTGTTAGCCACTGGCTATTTCCGAGTTTTCTCTATAATAGAAGGAAATCTCAGCTGATCTAGGGGAAATCACACAGTCAAAATACCTTTGTAAACCTTTCAAGTTACTCATGAAGTACAGTATTCATTGTTTTGTAAACACACAGCATGTATATGAAGGTATATGTGCAAATTCTGCTAATAAAGAAGAGACAGGCAAAGTATCGCTTTAGGACATTGTGTAAATTGCCTTTTTCTTTTATTTGTTCTGATCAAGGTAGTTGAATTTGCATAGGTTAAAGGCACAGTTGTGTCACTGCACAATCTCTACCCAATACTCCAGAGAACTCAGACGTACGTCTGTGTGCTGGCAGATTGTCTCATGGACCTCGCCCTCTGCCCATACACGCCTTTGTTACATGGCTTCACTGTCCTCCCCAGCGGTAGAATGGACTTCCCCTCTCGTGACTTCGGGCCTGACCACAGGCCTTGCTTTGCCTAGTGAAATGCGCCACTTCTGAGTCTAGACCTTAGGAGAAATTAATGAGTCCCCGCTCACCCTCTTATCTGCTGTCTTCACCAGGAGAACAGCTGAAGAGGGTGGACACATGCAGCAGGTTTGAGCCCTAGTCCCAGTCCCGGCCCCATCCTCGGTAGGGCCTAACCCAGCTGGTCCTGTGGCTTGAGGCTGAGTTGCCTGGTTGAGCCAGCCCAGATCAGCCAATCCCCAGCCAATCTGCAGATGAGCGAGGTATCATAAATAGTCTTTATAATTTACCAAATCTTGTGTGATTTGTTAAGCGGCAATAGCTGACCAATACTGTGGGCATTTCTGGTTAGTTTCTTTTTCTGTCTCAAAAGTTTAGATTACAGTTAGCCTGATTTGGTCATTACCCATTGTATATAGGTATCAAAATATCACATGTATCCCCAAAATGTGTACAATAATTACATATCGATGAAAAAAAAGATAGCCAAAAAAAGTGGGAGTTGCATCTTGCCAAACTGCCTTCCTCTCCCACCAAAAATTCATCTCCATTTTTATTTACAGTGAGAACCAGGGCTTGTTTCCTTCTTCTCTAACCAACACTGAAATTTTTATTTTTTAAATTATAAATTTGACAAGAAAATAAATATTCTCTCTTTTCACATATTTTATATTGTAAGTGAGGAGGAGAGGTTTTTAAATATTTTTGCTAGCCTGTAGTGTCTCTTTTTGTGGATTAAAACCTGGCTGTATTCACTTCTGAATACCCTACCACAAAGGGAATTGAAGAGTGTTTGAATAACTTCTTGAGTTCTAATCACCTGCTTGACCCCACAGGCTTACAACCCCACCAAGTGAATGAATGCTGTTTGTATACAGTGTTAATAATAAAGATCCTTATGTGCTGTCTGATTCATTTTGAACAATACACATCTTTTGAATTCCTCTTGAGTTCAGCAAGGTACAAATAAGAAAGTATTCAAGCCGGGCTCAGTGGCTCAGCCTGTAATCCCGCGCCTTGGGAGGCTAAGGTGAGTGGCTTGCCTGAGCCCGCGGGTTCGAGACCCGCCTGGGCAACTTGGTGAGACCTCATCTCTACAATAAATAATAATAATAATAATAAAATTAGCCGGGCGTGGTAGCGCGCACCTGTAGTTCCAGTTACTTGGAAGGCTGAGGTGGAAGGATCGCCGGAGCCCCAGCAGGTCAAGGCTGCGGTGGCCGGGAGCGGCCACTGCACTCCAGTCTGGGTGACGGAGTGAGACTCCAACTCAAAAAAAAAAAAAAAGAAAAGAAAAAAAAGAAAGTATTCAGAACTGGAAGACCTAGAAACGAATTCTCAAGACCAAAGAAAAGTCATTTCCTTTCTCCCAGCCTTAGCCTTTCCATCTGTGAAATGAAGATAATCATGGGATTTTCCACTTAGTGTTGCTGTAAAGAATAAAGAGCATCCTGGGTGTCCATCACCAAACGTGATGCAGCTCACATGCAGCAGACCACATGGTGAGCCCATGAAAAAAACCTCAGATTCTGCCCTGCTCTTTTTTTCCCTACATGGATGAGCCATAGGGAGTACAAGAAAGGAACAATTTTCCTGGAGTGAGAGCAATCTAAAAGGTAAGGAAACACACGTTGAACTGGACCTGAAAGTGTGGGGAGGATCCCAGGGCGGTGGATGAAAGAAATTCTGGGTGGTAAGAATGAGACTTGGAGTCAGCAGTTAATCTGATCAACAGTATAGCTGTTTTCAGTCCTGTATGTGCTAAGAGTACACAAATCATTGCTGAAGGCAGTATTTTGTTATCATCGTCATCCCAACTTTACAGATGAGGAAGCAGAAACGCAGGGAAGTTTTGTGACATCCCCAAAGTCACACTGCTGGCTGTTGGTGCTGGGATTTGAATCTGACTCCAAATCCCACACTCTTCAGCAAACCATCTCCGGCAGCCAGGGATTCTCTGGATCTTTCAGAAGCTCGGCTTCCACAAAGAGCCTGCTCTCAGGCAGTGGGGAACATGGGAGCCCCAGTCCCTGGCAGCACATTCAGGACCCCCTTCCGCCTCCCGGGCAAGGCCATGCACTTCCTGGACTGAAGAGGGCAGGGTCCAAGAGTCTGGCTACTCCTGCCTACCCAGGACTCCTCTGAAGGAGGAGCCTAGCTCTGGATGTCCCCATCGAGTTGGCCAAGGCGGTGCCATGTCTTGTCATGGCCCAGTCCTGCTCCTTCCACCTTTCTCTTTCACAGGCAACAAACCCCTGATAAACTTTTTTCGCTTCTAACTCCATCTCTGTCGGCTTCTAGAGGACCCATGGCCTCCCCACCCTAAGCCTCCCAAGCCTGGCACAGATGAGAGGTCCGACAAGACCATCTATGCTGCCGGGCTTGGTGGCTCAGCCTGTAATCCAGCGCTTCGGGAGGCTGAGGTGAGTGAATTGCCCGAGCCCGCGGGTTCGAGACCCGCCTGGGCAACTCGGCGAGACCTCATCTCTACAATAAATCAAAAAATCAGCTGGGCGATGTAGTGTACGCCTGTAGTTCCAGCTACTCGGAAGGCTGAGGCGGAAGGATCGCCGGAGCCCAGCAGGTCGAGGCTGCGGTGGCCGGAAGCGGCCACTGCACTCCAGTCAGGGTGACAGAGCGAGACTCCAACTCAAAAAAAAGATGAAGAAGAAAAGATCATCTACGGCATGCAGGGAGGTCCGTGAAGGCGACGTTGGGGGTAGGCTGGGCTGTGAAGGTCTTGAAGGACAAAAGTGAGAAGGCCATGGGCCTACACGAACCAAGCACCATTTCCAATGCTGTCTTTTAACCTAGTGCTTCCGTTAATCCTCACGAGGAAGAAACTGTTTCTATTTATTTCACAGACAAGGAGACCAGGGCCCAGGGAGGCTCCATGACTTTATTGTCCAGGTGGCAGAGCCGTTTGTTTCTCAGCAGCATCAGGATTCTAACCCAGGCCCTCTGGTTCCAGATCTTTCCTTCTTAGCCACCCCTCTGTGATCTGCTGCCGGCAGAGCCCTGCTGGGCTGGGGAGCAGCAGGAGGACTTGTGCACAGAGGGGCCTTCGAAGGCCTGGCCATTTCTGTTCTGCCCAGCCAGTCTGCCCAGCGCTGCAGGCGGCAGCCAGGAAGCGGAGCAGGAGAGAGGACACATTGCAAGTGGACAGCAAAGCCAAGCCTCCTGCCGCAGTGTCACGCAGAGGCCATGCCCCACATTCTGTGGTCACGTCCTTGCTCTGTGGGTGTTTGAGAATGCTGTGGTGCTAATTTTACTCAGTTCCCCTTCAGCCCCACCATTAGCCACAGAACAGCCGGCTGACACTGAGACCATGGGGGACGACCCCTGCAGATCTGAAAGGGAAATTTCCCCTGTTAGCACAGCCTAGAGCTCCTTAGAGGTGCCGCCTGGCAGAGATGCCAGCAGTGGCAGCCCTTCTTCCTTCTTCCAGTCTTGTGGTGTCCTCACAGACCGGGGTAGGAAGCCCAGCTCTGCCCCTTCCTGCTGGGTGTCCTCGGTTAAGTCAATTGTATCTGCTTCTGCACAACAAACTACCTCCGAACCTAATGGCATTAAGACACGATCATTTCTGATTTCTCAGGAATTCATGGGTTGGTTGAACAGATAGTTCTTCTGATGCGAGCTGGACTTGTCAGCTGGGCTCACTAATGCAGTTGTGGTTAGCTGTGGGGAGGCTGGCGGTGGTCTCCTCTGGGGCAACTGGACCCCCCTCCATGCATTCAATCCTCCTCCAGGGTGCCAGCCAAGCAGGCTTGGAATTGCTTCTCAGGACTTCTGCCACTTGCTGTTGGCCAAAGCAAGTCCTAAGACCACCCGAAAGTCAAGGTGTGGAAAACAGACCCAGCTTCAGAGGAGAGGAGTCACAAAGTCACGTAGCAATGGCCATGGGTGTAAGGGCGGTGAAGCGAAACCAGCAAACTGTATTGCTTCACCTCTCTGAGACTACAATGGGAATAATAGTATTTGTGCCACGTGATGCCCTAGTGTTCTGTGTTATTTTAGGAGATGACCAGTCAGGTATGGTCGCAAGAGGGGACACAGGGGAGGCTCGGGAAAATAAAGTTTATGATATTCACAGGTCTAGAGAGGCGGAGTCACTGTATGCCGAGAGGGGTCCCACGGGAGGGGGTGAAAGGGTGAAGACCAGTGAGAAGTGGAGCTGGGGCAGAGTACACAGCAAGCACACGAGGGAATTTCGTGAGGGTGCTTGAATGTTGCCAGGTCACGGTGAAGGGAGCAAGAAGAGGGATTTGGGCAGAAGCCATCCTTTCCACTCCCATGGACTTGTCACCCTAGCAGGGTGCTCATAGCCAGTTGTGAGTCCATGAGGCAGCAGGAACATAGAATGTTTTAAAATTTACAATACACCTGAAGAAACTTGAGCCTGGGCATTTTGTTTTGAAGGCAATCTACAAAAGGACCAGACTTGCCTCTGGAGAAGGCCACTCCTTCCATCTGGGAATTGAGTGGGGGCGTTAGTCACATAAATGTAAAAGGTATGGTGTGGGACAAGGCCTCACCTCCTGTCATTCATTAGCATCCATTCATTCTGGGAGGTGTAGCCTGCAGTCCTGGAAAGACTATGATCTTTTAGAAATTGCCACACTGTTTTCCACAGAGGTTGTACTCGTTTCCACTCCCACCAACACTATAGAAGCGTTCCCTTTTCTCTGCATTTTCTCCAGCATCTGCTGTTTTTTGAACTATTAATGATGACCATCTTGAAAAATCAACCTTCCGTACAACCCAGCAATCTCCCTTCGGAGAATATACCCAGGAAAACTCAAATCATTCTACAAAAAAGATACCTGTGCATGCATGTTTATTGCAGAACTACTCACAATAGCAAAAACATGGAACCAACCATGAGTCCCATTGAAAGTGAACTGGATAAAGAAAAAGTGGTCCACATACACGACGGAATACTATGCAGCTCTAAAGAAGAAAAAAATTACGGACTTCGCAAAAACCAGGATGGATTTAGAGTATCATTCCCAGGGATCTATCACAGAAACAAAGAATTGAGTACCACATATTCTTACTCATAAGTGGATCCTGAACATTTATCATGATACTACAAGAAAGGGATTGGCAGTAGTGGGACCCTGCCGGGGGGAGGGCACATAACATCAATAAGAGTAGCTGATCCCAAATCAGGCGAAATGAGGACCCATGGAAGGACCAAGCTTCACCTTATGATGACCACTTCTGTACCTAATCCTGAACTGTACCCTACTTCTTTAAAATACAAACGAAACTAAGTAAAAAATAAGAAAGGCCATTAGAGAATCCCAATATAGAGAAGCTAAGTGCTCAGCTCATTCCTTCTTCCATTTATTCTTTCAGTCATTCATGTATTCAGAGGGTCAATCAGAAAATATTTATCAAGGGAGAGTGAAAGGGACTGAGGGCGGGAAAATGACCTCTTGGGTACAGTGGTCACCAGTCGGGTGATGGGTTCACCAAAAGCCCAGACTTCACCCCTACACAATGGATGCGTTTAAGAAATCTGCACCTATATGTCCTAAACATATAAAAAGAAAAAAATACATTTATCAAGAGCTTCCTGTGTGAGAGACGCTGCATGAGAGAAACTGTATGAACCAAGGAGTGGATGTAAAAGGAAATGAAACGTTTCTGGTGGCTGGAGGCCTGAGTGAGATAACTCATCAAGGGCACGTCCACGTAAGCCGTGGTCACGAGTTTGACCCACTGCATAGGGGGATGGAGAGCCATCAGAGGTTTCTGGCATGGCTGACTTTGTAATTTTTGAAGATCCCTCATGCTACCATGTGGAGAATGCACAGGCGACTGGTGGGGTGTGATGGGAAGAGACTAGAGGCGGGTTAAGAGATGCTCCAGGAATCCAGGCTGCAGGTATTGTGGCCTGGGCCATCGTGGTGGCAGAGATGGAGAGAACTGATGGATGGAGAGATATTTGGTAGGTAGAACTGGTAGGACTTGGTGCCTGCCTGATGGGCTGAGAGTTACGGGAAGGTGCGGTATGGTATTTGACATTCCATTTCTGCCTTGGGCACGGTGTGGATGGAACCGCTGGCTGGTCTGGGAAGCACAAGAGGGAAAGATAATTGTTTTGTTTTTGTTTTTGAGTTGGAGTCTCACTCTGTCACCCAGACTGGAGTGCAGTGGCACATTCACGGCCACTGCAACCTCGACCTGCTAGGCTCAGGTGATCCTTCTGCCTCAGCCTCCCAAGTAGCTGGAATTACAGGCATACACCACCAAACCCGGCTAATTTTTTAATTTATTGTAGAGATGAGGTCTCACCAAGTTGTCCAGGCTGGTCTCGAACTCCTAGACTCAGGCAATCCTCTCGCCTCCACCTCCCAAAGGGCTGGGATTACAGACTTAAGCCACCGTGCTTGGTTTAGATAATTGTTAAATTAAGTTTGGCCCGTATTGGGCTTATGCTTGCATATTCAGGATTTGACCTAGAGGTTTCTTCATAGCCTTTCACACAGAGAACTGTAACCTAACTGGATATGTAGACAGACTAACCTGTGGTGTGCCCATCACAGAGTTTGGCCAATCAAAAGTGAGCAATTATTTAGACCAATCTGGCTGCTTCTGTGCTTGACTTCCTTTTTCTTTCTTTTCTTTTTTTTTTTGAGTTGGAGTCTCACTCTGTTACCCAGACTGGAGTGCAGTGGCCGCTGCCGGCTACCGCAGCCTCGACCTGCTGGGCTCTGGCGATCCTTCCGCCTCAGTCTTCCAAGTTGCCTGAATTACAGGCATGCGCTACCATGCCCGGCTGATTTTTTTGATTTATTGTAGAGATGAGGTCTTGCCAAGTTGCCCAGGCAGGTCTCGAACCCGCGGGCTCAGGCAATCCACTCACCTCAGCCTCCCAAAGGCGCGGGATTACAGGCTGAGCCACCGAGCCCGGCTCCGTTTTCTATACAGTACTCATTGTTCTTTCTCTGTTCATAAGTTTTCTTCCGTCATGTGGCTGCCCTGGAGTCCCTCCGAGACTGCTCTGTTTCGGAAGGCTATCCAATTCGCGAATCGTCCTTTGCTTAGTTAAACTCTGTTCAATTCAATTTGTCTTACGTTTTTGTTTTAACACAATAAATCGGGTTCTGTATGGAGACCGTTGGTGGACAGTTGGGCATATGTGACGGGAGGTCAGGACAGAGGCCTGTGCTGGAAGTGTGGGCTGGAAAGTCACCAGCTCAGAGACGAAGACAGAGGCTGAGGAAGGGAGTGTTGGGTGTGCCTGAGCCCCAGTCTGTCTGGGAGCTTCACCACCGTGGTGGGTCGGCTGACTCAGGCTTGGCACATGACTCTTCTGTGCCTGGAAACTGTTGTTTGTCCTGGTGGGAAGATGGGTGTGTCTATGTGTGTGTGGGAGGGAGAGAGGGAGAGAGGGAGAGAACAGCATATCTTGGAGAAGAGAGGAGGAGATATACCTTCTGGAAGAACCCGCAGTCATGATCTATACTTCTTAACATGTTATCCTGTTCCCCCTGCTGTGGTGGCTTTCCCTTGCTCTTAGGATTAAGATAAAACATCTCTAAGTGTTATATAAGACACTGCATGATGTGGCGCCAGCATACCCAGGAAACCAGTCTGGTTTCCCTTTGTGCTTACCTCACATCACAGCTTCAGCCACACAAGCCATTCTTTGGTCCCTCATTGCTTGCCCTATTCCTCCTACCACAGGAACTTTGCGCATGACGTTTTCTATGCCTGGGAGAGTTTTTCCCACTCTTTTCATCTAGTTAACTCCTACCCTTCCTTCTCTGACCTCCTCTGACCAAGTCAACTCTTCTATCATATGCTCTCAACGTGCCGTTTGTCTCTCCTTCATAGAATTTACCACTTTTATTTGTTTATATTTATTTTTAATTATCTGATGAATGTAGCTTCCGCACTACCCTGCAAGTTCAATAAAGACAGACACCATGTCTATATTAACTTTCTACTTATTGCCAAAGCTTAGTACAGTGCCTGGCACAAAACTGAGACTCAATAAACATTTGCTGAGTAAAAGTGTCAGTGAAAAACCGGGCTCGGTGGCTCAGCCTGTTATCCCGCGCCTTTGGGAGACTGTGGTGAGTGGATTGCCTGAGTCCGCGGGTTCGAGACCCGTCTGGGCAGTGAGACCTCATCTCTACAATAAATCAAAAGATCAGCCAGGCGTGGTAGCGCATGCCTGTAATTCCGGCTACTTGGAAGGCTGAGGCGGAAGGATCGCCGGAGCCCAGCAGGCGAGGCTGCGGTGGCCGGGAGCGGCCACTGCACTCCAGTCTGGGTGACAGAGTGAGACTCCGACTCAAAAAAAAAAAAAAAAAAGTCAGTGAAGAAGAAACCACAAAAATGCCACGGCTTGAGCCTGTAATTCAGTGTGGGGTCCTGCAGCTCGTAGCCAACGGGGAGATGTTGCCAAGAATGATGTCCCCTAGGGGGCACTATGGTGGATTCATGTGGGCCGGGGTCCTTGGGTGAGTCAGCCTCCCTAGAGATGAAGGAAGGGGTTTCCCAGGCAGGAACTAGAGCCCCCTGCTGAGAAGGCAGGTCCCGGGATAAGAAATGAGGGTGACAGAGCTGGGCCTGGGGCTGCCAGGAAGGACCCTCCACTCTGTTCCTGCCTCCTCACTTCCCTTTCCCACCATCCTTCCATGACCTTCCTGTTTGCTCAGCTCAGACCTCCTTTATTTGAAACTGCGAGAATCAAGTCAGTCAGGCTTGGCTTTGATAAGTCAAGTGAAAAAAATCTTAGAAAATTGTTCCTGCCTTTCTACTCTCTTTTCTAGTTCTTGTCTTCCTAAAGAGGTTCAGGAAGTCAACTTTGAGATTGAGATAGGGAGACAAAATCTTTGTTTCAGACAGTTCCTGCCCTTTCCTTCCCTTGGGAGGGAAGAAAGAAAGAAAGAAAGAAAGAAAGAAAGAAAGAAAGAAAGAAAGAAAGAAAGAAAGAAAGAAAGAACCAAACTTCTTGGAAGATTGAAAATAAGCAACAAGATTTAAGGAGGAAGGGGCTGCTGCTAAGATGTGTTAGCTACACCTTTGCAAATATGTAATAATCCCGGAACCATTTAAATATGGCTTAAAATATCCTTCTTCCTCTCTGAGCGACCATTCCCTCATTCTACAAGCCAGAAAAAAGTACACCATTATAGTGGCTTCTGCTAAAGGAAACTCCCTTTCCCTCAAGGGCCAGAGCCCTTCTGTTCCCTGCAATTCTGACACTTGCTCCCGATTGCTGCCTCTGGAAGTGTGTGTTGGGTTCTGGGTGGTTGAATGGAGTTTCAAGGGAAAGAACCCCGAGGTATTCTAGTGGGAGATGCTTTCCCACTCTGTGCTAGTGGGCTGAGAAGTGACCGGAAACTTTGGCCTTCTCACTTCATCTCTAGCCCTTCCATCTACTCCTCTGTGGGTTCTAACCATGGCTCTGCTGTTTACAAATGGGTCTGTGCAGTTTCCCTAATGTTCTGAGGGTGAGCTCCCTTACCAGTCAAGAGGGAATGGTGGCACATGGAGTCACATCACACATGCATCTCACTTTCCCAGATTCAACATTCAACTGAGCCATGAACCATTTACAGAACCTGGGGCGGGGCGGCGGGGTGGCGGGGGTGGGGGGGAGAGAGAGAGAGAGAGAGAGAGAGAGAGAGAGAGAAGTCATGAAGTCATGTGATTCCACTCAGAGAGTATATATCTCAGGCAAACACTGACAAGAAAGAGGGGAACCAGGTCTCTCAGAGACAGTAAGCTCTGTCATATTCTTGGTTTAATTCAGTCATTCATTCAACCAATATTTCCTGAGCACCTACATTAGTAGATCAAACAGACAAAAGTCCCTGCATTTGTGAAACTCATATCCTAATAAGAACTAATTTTTAGGCTTAAAGGCACAATTCCTATTTATCGTGCAAGATGGTGCCAACTGCAAGCCAACCTCTTCACCGACCATGCAGCCAAAGACATGGTGGACATCTCCATGAGAGATGCTATGTTTGAAGGATTGACGAAGTGGCCAAGACTAGTTTTGATGACAGGCGACATTCACCTTCTGAACTCAACCCTCATCCCACCCTCCCCCAGGCTGTACATTGAAACTCTACCATCCCGGGCTTAGGAGAATTCGAGGGAGCATTGGTTGTGCTGAGTGGCACATCGGTAGGGGTGGGAGGTGCAATGCAGTGACGCTAGCCACAGACAATGAGGTTACCAGGTAGTGCTTTGAGCTTTATTAATGAATAAAGCCTCTCCAGAGGCTGCTCAGGGAGGCCCTCAGAGAGCCTCTGCCTCCCCATGTATAACCCAGAGGATGTCTCGCGGGCAGAGCCGAGGAAGAGCTTCCAGGTCACCTGCACTCCACGCCTGCGTCTTCGCTGTGGCCGCAGTTGTGAGAGCCCCAGTTACTCTTCCTGCAGCTCCACAGGGTGCTTTCTGACCCTTGACATTCGACATCGTCCAGCCAGATCTCCCCAGTACCTTGATCGGGAGATAGGGGAGAGAAGGAGAGGAGAATTAGAACCAAAGCAAAGCAGGCACATTCATGGCCGGGAGCTCCCATCTGGAGTAGGCTGCCAAATTCTCCCACATCCAATCAGGCCCATGTGCTAATGGCTAATCTGGTCTTTCATAAAGACTCCGCCTCTGTTCTGTTTTCTACCCTTCAACAAAAGTGTCATGCAATTATTTGATACTTAATACACGCGTGACTTGAAATCTCCTCCCGGGGTGTGTCCCAGCGTTTGGCCTCTTCCCTTCTAGTTCACTACTGCTGCACCCACCCTCCTCACAGGCCTCCTTAATCTGCTCTAAAGCAAGCCACCTCTCTCAAACCCCCTTCCTTCGGACAGAATTATAAATAGTTGGATTATTTGATTGCAGACATTTATGTGACAACATGACTTAATCTACAGAGGCTTATTCTACACAAAGAAAAGGTGCATTTTAAAAGAGCATCACAGACCAATTTTCAGATTAAAAAGCAGGTTTTTGTCAGGTTTGTGGCTTATGCCTGCAATCCTAGAACTTTGGGAGGCTGAAGCGCGAGGATCACTTGAGGCCAAGAGTTCAAGACCAGCCTAGGCAAGTTAGTGAGATCTCATCTTCATGAAAAAAGAAACTCAAAATAAAAAATAAAAAGCAGGGGTGGGATAGAGACAAAGCATTTGGGGTGGGGAGCAAGAGAAACTCTGCTGGGTCAGCTTTTAGGAAGAAAGGGCTCAGCTCAGAGACTTAACTCCTTTGCTCAAGGTTTGAACTTTTGGCTGAAAGACATGGGCTGAGTCTTTAGCATCCAGGGCATTGTCTCCAAACTGATTTTAGTAAGTCCCGCCCCCATTCATTTTCTCTTTCCTTCTCACCTTCCCTTTAAGGCTGATCACAGCCAAGACTGCTGGACAATCCAAGCTGTTGGTTCCGACGGTGGAGAGAACATCTGTGTCCCCTGCCTTGTGTCTTCGCTCCAGTTCCAGCAACTCAGCCGTACCCCCGGAGAGCCACCCTCACAGACACCCTTGGCCATGTCGCATGCTGACTCCAGGACTGGACAGACACTGACCCAAGCCAGCCCAGTCAGAGCCCTGGTCAAGCCTTCCCTGTTGCTGTTGGAGAAGACAGGCCACCTTCCTGCTGGGGATGCCAAGGTGGAAGGATGCAATCCTGGAGCCCTGAGCTGAAGGACTTTTCAGTGGCTTGAACCAACACTTTTCTTTTAACCCACACCAACTCACTCACTGGCAATCAAAGAGTATGAACTCTCCACCAGTGAGAGAAAGCCATCTTCACACTTCCGGGGTAGAGGCCTCTGGCTGATGATTCACTTACCAGCTCCCACTCCGTGCAGGGCCTTTCCCCTGGAATAACCCAGCATGCGGCAGAAGACGGTGGCATCGGCATTGTCCCAGCTGTCATCGCAAATTGTCCCCCAGGTTCTGTTGTAGTAGATTTCAGCCCGGCCTCGATAGCCACCGCCATTAATCCTGACGTGCATTAGGGTTTCGCCTGAGAAAAGACACACATGAGAGAGGCAAGGAAAGCATCCAGGGGCTTTCTGTAAATGCAGGCTCTTCTTTTTCATTTTTGGAAGTTCTGTAGTTGTAGAAAAGACGTCCCCAGTTTGGCTGTCACTGGAACCTGGAAGAAGCCTGGTGTCACTTGACTGCACCAATGCAACCTGGCAGGCAGCCTCCATGCATCTAGACCTGCAGGCACCAGGCCATAGGAGCAAAGGCCTCTGTGGCTTGTTTGCAAATTCCACAGACCACACCTTGTCATGGGCTGCAGAGGGAATAAAAGAAAGGTTGAGGAAAGGAAGGGAGGAAAGAATGGAAGGAGAGAGGAAAGAAGGAGTGAGGGGAGGGTTGAAGAGAGGGAGAGAAGGAAACTATGGCACTCTTCCTGTGTGCCATGGGTGGCTTATAAAAGTTGAAGGGTCCATCAACTTTCCCCAAAAATGAGAAACTTGTCTGAGAACCAAGGTCTTTCCCCCAGCACACACACAATTTTCATCTACAAAATTGACTCGAAAGCACAGACTAAAGAGAATAGAAATAGCGATGAACTCTTTCACCTTTTTGTCCCTTTTCTCCTTGCTGCCCAGAAGATCCTGTTGTGAGAAGAACCACATCACATGAAGGAAACCCAGCCAGGACACCCTCGCCCTCATTGGCCAGGGAGGGGGCAGCGGGTGAAGGGGGCGGGGAGGATGTCAGACTTTCCTCTTGGCCTTGCCTGTAACCTGGCCTCACGAGGACAGGAGGTGCCCTGGGAACCAGTGGAGTGCCAGGAAATAGGCCTGAGCTACAGCAGGAAGGGCTACAGCAGCTAGACTGGTGAGGGACTTTTGACAGGTCAGAGACATGGAATGGGATGGGAGCATCTCCTTCATGGGAACTCTCTGGGGGTTGGAGCATGGATGCCCATGGCTTCGTGCGTGTTCACACACCTGCCTCCCAGAGGCTGTGCTGTGCCTTGTTCGCTGCTGGACCCTCGATGCCCAGGACAATGCCCGGCACAAGGCTTGTCGACCGAATAAATATATCCCTACCCTACCCCGAACCTCTCAAAATAGGATCTCTCTTAAGAACCCACAAAGCAGAAACAGAGGCCTTACCTGGCCCTCCTGGGTCTCCCTTTTGGCCAGCTGGTCCAGGCGCTCCCTTGGGGCCTGCCAGCCCGGGGCTCCCCTGTTCTCCCTTCATGCCTGCAGGGCCTGAGAGGAGGAGGACCACCCCATCAGATGACCAGTTCTGCTCTCCCAGGGGGACCCAAGGGCCTTCACATTCAAAAAATAAGCTGTCCCGAACTACCAGGTCTCCCCTGTGAATAGGCCAAGGGAATGTTCTGCCTTTGATCCAACTGGGAGTTGCTCCGATCGCCTGACTCCCACATAAATGCTGTTGAGGGCACACAGGTGGACATAGCTGACGGGACTCCAGTCGTCGGTCCTTCATAACTGTGTGGAAGGGCTAGCCATTCCGAGAGAATTTGCTGGAATGTTTCTTAGCCTCAGTGTCTCCAGTTAGCACGTTAAAATAGCAATAAAACCTCTGACTTGTGAGGTAGACTGAGTTGTTCAAGACATGTGTCTCCGAAACTTTGCTTTAGGGCTCCCCTGGCAGGGCTGTTGGGGAGAGAGCTCAGTAGTCAACTGTATGCACGGGCAACTGTATGCAGAACTCTGGGGCTGACTGTATGCAGGGCTTAGGGGGCTACTGTATGCAGAACTTTGGAGGCAAGACAGACAATGAGAAAGCCTAGTGAGAGGCAGCGGAGGCCGAGAGCAGGGACTGGGGGCCAAGAGGTAAGTGGGCCACAGCAGAGATGAGGAGTGCCCTCCCCAGGTGGGAGAGGAAGGTGCTCAGCTCCCTGGTAGCTACACAGCCTGGAGACCCCACCTGCGCCGATTCCCTGACGCTTTCAACCTTTGCCATCCTGAGCCCCCGGCCCCCACACCCTGTAACCCTCGGATGCTGAGTTCCCATCATTCTCCAGGTTTTCCTGGGGAGGAATGCGAGGTTGGAGTGACAGGGCCCGGGAATCTTAGCCTCAACTCTGGGGGAAGGTCACCACGGCTGTGTGTTCAAAGTCAACACGCCCTGCCCTCCGAGCAGGCAGTCCTCCTGTCATCAGGCTGAAAGATTAAAACGTAGCTGGCCCTTTACCTGGGACTCCTGATTCTCCTTTTGTTCCCTTCTGTCCTTGAAGTCCTAAGATCAAAACAAGAAAAGGGGGGGAGGAGATAATAAAACTTAGATATTAAACACTTTTAATCTTAGACAACCTCTACCTTTTGTCTGATTAATGCAGACAGAAAGATACATTGGTTCTCCACAATTGTTTAAAGCCTCTTCAGCAGAGCATAAAGGGAGACAGTCTGCAGATGGACGGACATGGATGAGTTGGGGGAAAGCAGACACGTGCTGGATAAAAGCCAGGTTAGACAGACCCCAGGCTCGGTTGCCCTTCCTTGTCCACCGGTAGCCTGACTTGGTATCTAAATCCAACCCCATTCCTTGCTGTTACATTTTATTGGAAGAGAATATTGAGAGGTATTTTGAAAATAGAGTTATTATGATTTCCAAAAGACTGTGGAGGAGACCCAGTGGCCACCGGGAGCTTTGGGTCCTCACCCACAGTAGATGCCCTGTAAGTATTTGTTGGTTTGTTTCTTAGTGGCCCCCAGTGTGGATAAAGGAGCTCATGTCCAGAAAATGGCATGATGATAACTGCAATCATTGGTGATGACCCTCCCTTCCTTCTTTATTTCCTTCTTTCCACCCACTCGTCCCCCAATGAGGGACTCACTACATTGTCCAGGCTTCACTGGGCTCAAGCAATCCTCCTTCCTCAGCCTCCGAGTAGCTGGGACTACAGGCACACAGAAGCACGCTCCTATTCATCCCTTTGTTCAGTAAACTTTCATGGAAGACCCACTGTCCCCAGCATCCTGCTGGGTCACTGTGGGATAATAATTTGTTGCTTTAGCAACGTCGTGGTCTCTCAACTTTAAGTGACAATATTGATTTTGTTTCAGGGAAATAGGACTCCCCAAGACAGTTACACACACTTGGAAAAATGCAAGCTCATTATTGACCATCAAGTAACAGTTGTTAGAAGGTAACGAGGGGAATGTAAATAGCTCATGTCCAAGACCTTGACGAGTTTCCCTCCCCAAACACAAGGCCGACCTTGACCAAAGATCCACCTTTTTTTTTTTGGAGTCGGAGTCTCCCTCTGTCACCCAGGCTGGAGTGCAGTGGCACGATCACAGCTCACTACAGCCTCAACCTCCTGGGTTCAGGCTATCCTTCCACCTCAGCATCCCAAGTAGCTGGGACTACAGGCACATGCCACCATGCCTGGCTAAATCTTTGATTTTTTTGTAAAGTGTTGTTTAGACTGGCCTCAAACTCCTAGGCTCAAGCAATCCTCCCACCTGGATCTCCCAAAGTGCTAAGATTACAGACATGAGCCAGGACGCCTGGCAAGGGCAGGGTCTCTATTGTCCAGGCTGGAGTGCAATGGCACGATCATAGCTCACTGCAGCCTCAAACTCCTGGGCTCAAGCAATTCTCCTCACCTCAGCCTTCCAAAATGCTGGGATTATAGGCATGTGCCACCACGCCCAATTACTTTTTATATTTTTGTAGAGACAGATTCTTGCTATGTTGCCCAGGCTGATCTCAAGCTCTTGGGTTCAAGCGATCCTTCCATTTTGGCCTCCCAAAGTGCTAGGATTACAGGTGTGAGCCACCGCACCCGGCCATACCACTGTTTTAATAATTACTGGAAACTTCAGGGAGCTTAGTCATCCTCATTACAGTTGCCTGGGGGACATTCCTACCTGACCTGCCCCTGCTTCCCAATCCAATCCCTGGATTTCCTGAGCATCTACAGTGCACTGATTAGTGAAGGGTGAGACAAGGGCCCGGGCTGACCTCTTCAGGGCCCCTTCTTAGAATTAGTGAGCAAAAACATTCTTGACTCCTGGCCACAATTCAGATGACACCTCTGGGGCTTAGTGCTGCCTGGGGAGGAGGGTCAGAGAGCCAAGTACCTGCAGCTGCTACCGCAGGTCAGAGTGAAAAGAGAAGCTGGAAGCACTGGAAGATTCTGAGAGGATAACCATTTCTGTTTTTCATTTTCAGGATGGGGACAGACCTGAGGCTGGTCAGGTTCTTCTAAGAGCTGGAGGTGCCTTAGAGGCCAGTCCCTGGCAAACAGGCCCCAGCTTACCCAGGGCCATTTGCGCATGCACTGGTCCCTCTGATTCGAAAGCCTTACCCCATTGGTCCACTTAGAGAGCTCGGATTTGGCCTGTAAACCATGCAAAGAAGTCAGATGTCGCTGACTGTGATGTCAGATGACGTCGCCTCTGGCTTTGCCCAGTGGATGATGTCCTTTCTCCCCAGGCAGTAGAGCAAAGCGGCTTTAGAATCACACAGCCCGGGCTTGAGTCTACCTCTGTCTTCTACCGGCTTTGTGACCTTGGGCCAGGTGTCCCTGCTCTGAGCCTCAGTTTCCTCCTTGTTGCCTCTTAAGGCACTTGTGAGACTGAAATAAAGTCCTGTGTGCCCATCCAGTGCTGAGCCCGTGACTGACCATGCCACAAGGACCCCGTGAACCCTGTTTGCACATGTCTGTCTTCCTGCCAGGTAGGAAGCATCACGGACACTAGTGCAGAGTTCCTGCATGAGCTCTGGACCGGCTGATCAGCAAGCTCCTGGTAAATGTTTGCTCCCGACCTGAAGAAGCTTAGTCAAGATTACCTAGAAGAAGCAGTAGAAGTTTCTCCTTTCTGCTGACTTGCATCTGAATAGCATGTCAAGCTGGCAGGGGAGAAGACCACACTCAGAAATATGTCTGTGATGGTGATCTAGCCTCTTGGCCATCTCTGTCTGTATCCTAGAGGGTCTAATGTTGCAGAAATCTCTACCTTAAGATCCTGTCCCTAGAAGCAAGATTCAGGAACCGTGGGACACTGTAACCTCCTTTTATTGTTACCACCCAAACAGGTGTACCTTTTCAACATCCCCTAAAGCACAGAACGATAAGCACCCTCTAGAGAAGACAGAAAACCTAGGCAAGACCCTGCTTACCAGGCCCATGGCCCTGAGCCTGCCCATTCCAGGGACTCAGCATTTTCTGTGCCAGAGATCTACATACACTACCTCCCTCCATCTTTCAGCCACCCTGCAAGGCAGGGCAATTTCCCTCCTCTGCAGAAGAGGCAATTCACAGTCTGAGATGCCAGGTGAGTTATCCAAGGACACACTGGCAAGGATGGGAAAGCCAGGCTCGGTGTCCCACTGTGCCCTGTGGGCTTCTTTGTGCCATCAGCATGCCAGGCTCACTCCTCCCTGGTGTTTCACTTGGGCTGTCCACTTGACCTCAAAGACACCTCCAGTCTCCGTTGGGTCATCTCTTTTTTCTAAAAAGGAGTAGCCAAACTAGAGGGTGCATCATAATCGCCTAGGTGGGACTTGACTTGTGGAAGAACAACTTGCCAGGCCCTCCTTTGAAGTGCTGATTCACTGGGACTGGGGTGGATTCTGAGAACCCGCATTTCCAACAAGTTCCCAGGGGATGCTGATGCTTTTGGCTCAGGGATCACACTTTGAGGAGCACTGCCCTAAAAAAAAACTCATTTTCTTCAGGGACCAGCTCACAGCCCACCTCCTCCAAGCAGTCTTCCTGTCTCTGTGGGAACTCACAGCCCCCTCCTACATCTGAGCTTTCCTAGAATCACAGCTCACATGACAGAGGTTGGCCCTTGATGAAACACCTTTTGATATGTGTTTAAAGGGTGTCGGGTTTGCCTTCAAAATTTCCCTCTTCATGAGGAAGAAATTAGATTTGAGGTTTGTGTGAATTCTCTCCAAGCCTCACTGGATTCTAAAATGATGCTGGTTGAGTGGCTGTTCATTGACTAATCGATCAGGGACTAGTAAGTACTTCACTATAAATCAAGACAGCGTTCTGATTGGATCAGCTCCTGCACGTTAGAGGGAGAAATGGCTGAAAAATAAGATAGAGACCTGCATGTTGTAAAACTACATTGGGGTGCTAATGGATACTGGATACTTAGCAAGCTGAGAGGGCCAAAAAATGTACTTGCAAGATGTTTTTGCGGATAATTTTCCCCCAACAAAATAGTTTGTTCATTTAGAAAGCACATGCTTTCCTATTGTTTTGCGTTGAGTTGTTCTGACTAAAATCTTAGATTGTTCCTGTTCTGAGGGGAAATTGCTTATTTTAGACCTGGAGAGCTGCCAAGCTGTCAGAGACCTGGATTTTCTTCCACTCAGCTCACATGCCACAGAAGAGAGAGCCACGGCTCAGCAGAGGCAGGTACTGGCTCATGGTCACCCAGCTAGTCGGTGGCAAGTCTGAGTCCTGGCTCAGGTCTCCTGTGTCTGACTTAAATATATAAATTTCCAATACATTAGGAAACTCCTTCAATACTACCCCAACCTACAGGCTAGGAACAGCCTGGCAAATTTAAGATTAATCTAATAACTGACTCCAAGAAGATGGAGGAGAAGGGACTCAAAATTGGGATGTATGCAGACTTCCACAAGGTTTATAAGAAACTTAGAGGAAAATGAGGAAGAGTATATGTTTTTCTTTTGAAGACAGGGTCTTGTTCTGTTGTTCAGGTTGAAGTGTGGTGGCACGATCATAGTTCACTGCAGCCTCAAACTTCTGTGCTCAAGTGATCTTTCTACCTTAGTCTCTTGAGGAGCTGAGACTACAGGTGTGTGTTACCACACCTGTCTAATGTTTTTATTTTATTTTTGTAGAGATGAGATCTCACTATAATGCCCAGGCTGTTCTCAAACGACTGGGCTCAAACAATCCTCCTGCCTTGGTGTCCCAAAGTGCTGGCATTATAACCATGAGTCATCGCACCCACCCAGCTGAGGAAGAGTTTTGAAAATGATGATTTAGTTATCTGACTTGGTAGAATTTACCAAATTTTTGCATGACCTCAGTACTTAGATATTGGGAATGGAAATAACTGAGAAATTATATTCATGATATGGGACTTCACTGTTATGGGACTTCACTGTTATTGTTAATTATCTTTGTTGCTTATCTTTAAAGTAAAACACCTTCAGATACAGATAAGAAAATAGATTTCAATTTATTTGCACTTTGGTTTTGCTCCAAGAGGAAGATAAAAGGACATAGACAATTCAAATTATTATAGCTTAGACATAAAGGACATTGAGAGAAAGAATCTCTGATCAGATTGGTGTCTTAGAGTTGAACTGTTTTGTTTGTTTCTAACATCATTTCATGAAGTGAACTGGTTTAAAAAAAAAAAAGGAAAGTCATGATCACCAACTGATGTGATCCTTCTTTATTTCTAAACAAACATTGGGAACAGTAGTTAAGGGAAGTAGCGCTAAAATGCAGTTGTTCTTTTGCAAGCTTTGAAAGAAAAAAAAATGTTAGAAAAACTAAGTGATGCTTGTTGAACAAAAGAAGCCTGTTTCCAACAGGTGAGAAAATTACCCTTAGAGAAGGTTCTGTGGAGTTAAATGTCTAACTGAATGAAATGTGGAGATTATCTTCCCAGCACAATGGGAGGGATTGCCTTTTTATCTTCTTTTTAAAAATTATTTTCTTTTTTTCCTTTAAATTTTTTTAAATTTTTGTATATTTAGATTTCTTACATGCATGTACTGCCTAGTGGAGAAGTCTAGGCTTTTAGTGTACTCATCACCTGAACTGTGAACTTTGTACCAATAGGTAATTTCTCAACCCTCACCCCTCTTCCAGCCTCTCTTAATATGTGAAGACTCCATTCCTCATGCAAACAAGGGGACTCATTCCAACTAAATGAGGTCAACTGAAAATAAGAAGGCTTGGTGACTGAGTCAGGACTTACCTGTCTATTATAGGGGTGGGAGGTGGGGGATGGTATAGGATAAGGGTGAATCATACACTCTGTGTTCTTCTAGATGACACAATCTGAAAAAGCACAACTTTGGAATCAGACTTTGAGATTAACTCCCAGATTCAGTGTATACTACCCAAGGATCAGAGCAGAAGGTAGCAAACAAAATGTTTACCCTCCCTGAGCCTCTACCTCCTTGACTATAAAGTAGGAATAATAAAGCTTAGGTGTGTGGGAAGATAAACTAAGGTTGTGGAAGCCAAGCCCCAAGCATAGTGTCTGGCCCATAGGCACAGGTGAAAATAAACAGATCTCCCATTTTTAAAATAATGAATACACAGTAATGAAATTAGCTGTCACTTAGGGTAAGCCAACACACTGCAATTTTTCTGTCTTCATTTGAAGTGGCTAGATAGTCTCTTGAGAGATTGATGATTTTATTTACAAAATGGGAAATACATCAATTTGAAAACCTGGCTTGATATATCAAAACTGGACAACTACTGTAGTAGCTTCAGTTTGGGGAATACCAACATCCTGACATTGACAAGTATCCATTTTCCTCTATGATGGGAAGATCTGGTCCCCATCCACCGTCCAACCTTCCTTCTCCCACTCCAGAAATTGTCAGCTCTAATTTCTCTAGAAGTTAATTAGCCTCTGACTCCAGGACAATACACAGAGCTGGCTAGATTAGATTATGGCTCTTTCGGAATTCCCCTCAGAGATGTCCTTGTGGCCCATCAGCTACTGGATCATGGCACGCATTTGAACTTGTGTGAGCAACCCATGTCGTTTTACATAAATAGTAATGATCACATGTCCCAAATGTAAAAATCTAATTCATCACATTGACTTGGGTGGCCAGAATTAAGGGGTAACCCCTAAAATTAGACTGGCTGGTATTCAACACTGGACTCGATTAATAGAGAACCCTATAAGGTGCTCAACAGATATACAAAGTCTCCATGACTAAGGAATTAAAATGACCCGCAGATTATGAGCCAGGGGTCTCTGTGCTAAAACAGCACAGAGTGCAGAGTCTTGGGTAAATAACCATTACAGGGTCTGGGACTTTCAAGTTTCCTCTTAAGAGTAGATGAAACTGCTACCTTCTGCTCTGATCCTTTCTGGACTGGAGTGGAGGGAGAAGATGTCACTCAGCAGAGTACCATGGCAAGGATTGCTGGGGAGAAAGAACCCATGATAGAGTGCAGCAAATACGACCCAAGCTTTGAGTCAAGCCTAGATTTGAACTCTAGCTGCGTCTCTTACTGGCTGTTTGACTTTGGGCAACTCACAGCAAAATAGCACTAACAAGAGTGTTTATCCCACTGGGTTGTCACAAAATGCCCATTAGCAGAGCTGCTCTTGTTATGCAAACCTTCCCAGGGTACAGAGTGCAAGGCAAGGTTCATTACTCTCAGACTGTGGAAGGAACCAGCTGGGACTAGGGGAGTGGACACAGTGCTCTTGTGGGTACACTCAAGTTTTATCTCCAGTACTCTTGCTTTTCTTTCAGAGAACCACTAGTCTGGCAGTGGGGGTGTGGGGTGAGGGGGACTGCTATTTCTAACCAAGGGATGAAAGCACTCATCTCCGTAAAGTCAAGCAGAAGACTCAGAGTCAAGAGAGCTTCAGATACCAAAGTTATATGGATCCTGAGGTCAGAGCCCAGAGTAGAGGGACTTATACGATCAGAAAGGACAGCCATCAAGTCAGGGAGATCTGACCACCATGCCCAGATAGAGCTTTTTCCAGGATGAAACCTTGCTGGTGGCCTTCAGGTGGCATCTACCTGGGATCAGGTAGCAAGGTCCCACCCACACCAATACACAATATGTGAAAAATTAAGCGGCTCTGAGGCTAATTTAGAAGGACAGAGAGGGTGTAGAAGCTGCCTTTTCCATAGCTCCTGACAACCTTCAGGAAAACCCCAAAGCTCACAGGCCTGGAGTCCAAGGCTTGCCAGGAAGTGGTGATGAACGAATGAATCGGTCACTCAGAACTGTGAAGACCCACACCAGGCTGTGGACCTATGGCATGGCCCAGGGATGGGGGCGTCCAGGTTGTCTGACACAAACATGACCTTCTGCTCAGGCAGAAGAGGGGACAGAGGCGGACTGTCCCTCGACATCCCCGGCAGACACGCAGCCCTGGGTTACAACCCTGGGCTCCCACAGCACCTCCTGCCTGCCCCGGCTTTCCAAGTGGCATGTGGCAAGTTTCCACACAAATGTCCAATCCGAGTATGCCTACACTGTCTGCCCACAGGCTCTCAGTGTCTGGCGCTTCCCTGTGAGTCTGAGCTCAGGAACTGGGTTTTGTGCACCACGGGGGTTCAGCACCCAATACAGTGGCCTGGACTTTCTAGACCAGTTGAGTACCCTGTAGGTGCCCGAACTTACTTAGTGACTAGAAAAACTAGCACTGTGGTTTATAAAGTGGCTATATTAGTACAATGGGTTATAACCTAGTCGGAGTTGATATCACAGCATATGACCTAACTAAGTTGATTTATAAACCAGTTTCTGAATTTGGTTAATGTGGGTTGGTGCTTTCAGCCTTCCCGCCAAAGAGAATACGTAAGAACTTTTTTTTTCTTGACCCCTCAGCCCAAATCCAGAGTCCTGACCCTGGGCATCCCACTGAAGGTCAGTGGGAGAGAATGGAAATTACGTACATGGCTGAAAGGCAGACAGGGAGAAGGTATGGAAGAAGTGCTTTGCTCTCCTCCTTGATCTGAAAGTTTGGTCATGGCATTCAAAGCCTTTCAGAAATGCTGAACAAAGAAAAAAAAATCCCTAGACCCTTGGCTCAAGGGGTCCTGACAGGGTAAACTGCCCTCATTAATCAGGGAGCCCCAGGGACCTGGGCCCAGTCCTTCTTTGGTATATCCAGCCACCTAGAAATCCCACTCACCCACCTACCCATACCCTCTGTTACCTGTGTCTCCCTTGCTTCCTTTCAGGCCCGTGGCTCCTGGACTCCCGGGACCTCCTGGTGAACCTGGATAACAGATCCCACAGAAGTTATGAGGGCTGGGCTAGCCGGATCTTCAGACATCGCTGCCCATGCCCAGGCAGGACCCAGGACCTCACCTTTCAGCCCGGGGGAGCCAGCACTGCCAGGCTCACCCTTGGCACCTGGGTGTCCCACTGCACCAGGAGGGCCTGGATCACCCTGCACTCCAGGTTGTCCTGAAAGGTAAGTGGTGACTTCAAGGCTGGGGTAGCTGGCAGAGGGTCTAACTGCCCCCACCCCACCTCTGTTCTCAGCAGTGAGACATGTCCCTTTCAACACCCTATAGTCCCTGGGCAGCCTTCACCATCTCTCTTTAGAAGCCATGAACTAGTCCATTTGTAGGAGGAAAATGAGTCTTAGCTAATTATTAGCCAGTTCCACTCACTGCTGCAGGGTTTGGGACATGGGGCCTTACTAGAAACTTTGGGAACAAATATCCCAACTCCACACCCTGAATGGGGAAGTGGGGTGAAGGACTGAAGAAGGATGTCAGTTAAGCCTTGCCCCTTGGAAGGGACCAGGTTTTCTGGAACCCGGGTGATCTGGGTTAATGTTACAGTGAATTAAAAAGTAGTGGAATCCGGTCCCCAATTTAACTCTGCCCAGGGACAGTGGTAGCCGGGATGATGCCCAGATTCCACAATGCTTACCTTGATCTCCTCTGGCTCCTGGAACACCAGCCAAACCTAGAATGAAGGACTTTTAAGAATCTTTCCCCCCTTTGGCTCTGCCTGTCAGGAAAAAAAGGAATGCCTGCAAGTCAATGGACGCAACCTCGTGGCCTCTTACCTGGGGGGCCTGGTTTCCCAGGATCACCTTTCCTCCCCTGGGCTCCAGGGCGTCCCATGACCCCTGTATCTCCTTTCATGCCCACGTCCCCTTTGCTTCCTGAAAAACCAAGGATATGCGGTCAGGCATGGGGGGAGGGTGAACTCAGCCACCAGGTTGTACTCAGTCACTTCCTGTCCCATAGGAATTTCACACCCAAAACTCCTTGAGCTTCTGTTTGGTGCCCAGAAGTAGAGGATGTGCTCACTGCCCTCAAGGAGCACACCGCTTGGCCCCAGAGACAAGACTTAAACTCATGAAAAGTTGGCAAGGTGACCTGCACGGGCAACCAGGGAAAGCCCTGGTCCCCTCAGGAGAGATCATGGCCTAGGCTCAACCGGCACTGTCTGACTCATGTTAGCGTCTGCATTTTGGAAATTATTTTTTAAGACCTCTCAAACAGAAACCCTAATGTTCCAGAAAGCAGATCCCGAATACTGAGAATAGCAACTTGGAGGCATAGATAGAGAGAAAAACACGGCAGCAGCTCACGTGCCGGCTGGTCGTTCAGACACGGGGTTTCCTGGTATCCAAGATTTCAAATTTTCCACTTCTCATCAGCATTCGGGACTCATCCCAGATTGTCCTCTCCTGAGTCCTCCGTCGCTGCCTCCTCCTTCCCTGTGGTGCTCGGTGCATATCAATTGAAGGAGGCTCCTCACAGGGGCAGGGCTCTGGGACTTCTTCCCAACTGCGAGTGTGGACGGGGTGGGTTGCACGGGCTCACCAGGCACGCCATGTGAGGCTTGTTCCTCAGTGACCTCTCCGGGACCTGGTCCTAAGGAAGCCACTGAAGTCCCACCATCTACTGTAGGAGGTGAGTGCCCAAAGAGGTGAAGGTCTCAAGAGGAATATCTTACCTCAAAGCAATCTTTTAGGCCCCCAGATAGGCTTGTTGGGATGGAATTTTGTTAAAAAGCATGTATTGCTTCATTCTGTGACTTTGGTAAGATTGAAGCTGGGGAGGACTCGGGCATGATACTGGTCTTCTCTCCAGTGTATTGGGACAGAATGCTCTGAAGAGAAGAGGAAGATGGGAAACTTTCTGGGTCTAGATGTTGGGTGAAGCTAGGTGCCAGGCTCATGAGTTAGACTCTTTGAGACGGCTGGACACTTGAAGCATGACTATTCCTTGAGGAAGGCAAAACGACTGTAAAGCATTGAGGTCATAGCTGAGATCTCCTGCAACAGCCAAAGGTTCAAACAGCAGAGAAGACTGTTCTCGGCCATCCAGGGTGTCCACTTTGGAGAAGGGTCCAAGAGCACTTGTTACAAGGCACCGGGAATTGTTTCCCTGGGGGAATTTGTCGGGGGCTGTTGCTGGCGGGGGCCAGGACCATCGAGTCACGGCGGTTGCCGGGCCCTCCAGGATTGCTTCGGAATGGTCTGGGTCTGCACCTGCATCGCCTTAACTTCCACGTCCCCAGCAGAGGGGACAGCACCAGGAAGCCGGGCAGTATCACATCCGCGAGAGGACCAGACTCTGGCTCCAAGCAACGAAGCAAGGAAGCACGGCGGCTTCTGACTCCAGAACTTTCCAGTCATAGCTAACTGGCAGAGAGAGGAAGGTAGGCGTGTCCCCCGGAACCTCACAACGGTGGCGTTCCCATCTGCTGGGGTGAGGGGTATAAGTAAAACCTCAGTCTCACCCGGCTTGCACAGTCCCATTCACTGGTGGTAGACTGAGCAAGCAGCGAGTAAGAGTGATCTCGTGACTTCGGGAGAGGAAATCTGGGAAGAGGAAGGGGGGGCTGCTGTCCTGATTTCTGAAGAACTGAAACTGCTGCCTCCCCCCTTGCCGACAGCAGCGTGAGTCTGGTATGGACTCGATGTTCTTCTAGGGGGCTGTGTGTGAGTGTGGGAGGGGAACCAGCACGCCTCAGGCTCCACCAGCGGAGGCCTGGATGCAGACCCTTCTCTGGAGCGGCTGGGGTCACCACGAGAAAGTCTGGGTCTCCCTTTATCATCTGCAGAGGGAACTGTGGAGTGCAGCTTTGAAATGATCCTGGGAAGCCAACCGTCCAACCATCTGCCTGGTGCAAAGCTCCCCATTTAGGTCCCACAAGGAGAATTCTGTAACTCTTCCGTCGCTTCCAGCATTCAGCTGCCCCCTAACACCCATCCTCGCCTGTTTCATCACTGGTCAGTCCCAGATTCCGAATTATTCTTTCTCCCTTGCCTCAGCACAATTGGTCCTACGGAAACTTGCCTTCAGGTCTTCATTCTTCTGCTGGACACCACCCGGAGCAAGTCAATTTTCTCTCCCGCAAGTGCCATTCAAAGATTTGAAACGGCTGACATGTCCCGAAGAGCTCCCTTTTTGAAAGCATTTCCATTTTGTTATAATGTAAATAATTCCTATGTACCAGGTATGCGTTACACACCCTTTGTGTCTCATATTCCTGTTGTAATGAATGCTCATTAAAGGTCAATATTATTATCATCTCTCTTTTCTAGGTGACTAAATGGAGGCGCAGAGAGGGTAAGTCATTTGCCCAAGGTTGCACAGCTAGTAAGTCATATCAGAACCCAGGTCTGACTGATCTTGGAACTGAAGTCCTTCTTTTTATACCTTACAGGATAACTATTAATAATAATTATAGCTGGGCTCGGTGGCTCAGCCTGTAATCCCGCATTTTGGGAGGCTGAGATGAGTGGATTGCCAGAGCCTGTGGGTTCGAGACCTGCCTGGGCAACTTGGCGAGACCTCATCTCTATAAAAAAAAAATTAGCCGGGTGTGGTAGCGCGCGCCTGTAGTTCCAGCTCCTTGGAAGGCTGAGGTGGAAGGATTGCCGGAGCTCAGCAGGTCGAGGCTGCGGTGGCCGGGAGCGGCCACTGCACTCCAGTCTGGGTGACAGAGTGAGACTCCAACTCAAAAATAATAATAATTATAATACGTATTATTCATTTAGTTCTTACTATGTGGCAGACAGTTAGAAAACATGACCTCTAACCCTTATAACTGTTCTGCAAGGTATGTATAATTTAATGTATAATAATTTCATTACTATTCTTTCCTGAAATGTGGAAATAAAAGCTGAAGAGGGTGAAGTCATGTGCTAGGCTCACTGGTGAACAGGTGCAGCGCGGGGACGGGAACCAAACTGCTTGGCCTCCCAGCCCTCACTTCCCCCATGGCACCGCAAAGCCTCCCCCCACGGGCTTCAGGGGCCGAGAGGTGGGAAACGTGGTGCTCTGGTATGTCCAGAGCCCGGGCCAGTGTTTCTCCAAGTGTGGCACCCAGATCTTCAAGGTCAGAATCATCTGGGGCATGGAAAACAGACATTGAGCCCTACCTACATTGTGAGCAAGCACCCAAGTGGTTGCTCAAATGGCCATGCATTCAAATGCACATGACCGTGGCTTGAGGACTACTGCTCTAAAGACAGTGCCCTCTATCGGTGGAGGATTCCAGCCACCTGGGGTCCCTCTCTTGGAATCAACCCCCTTGCCCTACTCTCTGATTCAGCCCGTCCTCCAAGACCCTTGCCTTCCTCTCTTGTTTATTGGGTGTTTACAGTGTGGCAGCCATAGTGCCCCTTGCCCTGCCTCTGCCCCACTTGCCAAAGTTTTGCTTGGAATGGCATTATTTTCCCTCTCACATTGAATCCCTTTGCTCACCTGGAAAGAAGAGACCACAAACTAGAAGTAAACGGAAAATAAATAGGAGCAGTAAAGGGTGTCCACAGGCAGAGTACAACCCTGCCCCGAAGAGACCCGGTTGCAGAGTCCGGCTCTCTAGGATGCCCTGATGGGCACTGACACCCCTAATATAGCCCTCACCTGGCAAGCCCTGGTCTCCTTTGTCTCCCTTCACTCCAGCTTCTCCTTTCAGGCCAACAAGACCCCCATTGCCTTGGCTGCCCTTCTCTCCTTGGGGTCCTGGGAAGCCTGCAAAGAGAATGGCCAGTACGATGGGCTCCCACCGTCTTCCTGGGGACAGGCTATGAAGTAAAGAGGCAGGGAGCATTTGGCGGAGAAAGGAAAGGGGTGCCCAGAGGAAGTCTGGGGATGTGTCAGCTCATCTCTTGGGTGGCCCGCATGAGGTATCATAAGACTCAAGAGAAGAGAACTGTAGAGGGGGCAGTAGTCCTCTGGGGCTGGGGTGGGCTGCAGAGAGGGATTGAGGAGGCAGCTGCTTCAGTGCCTCAGGCAATGCATCATGGATCCCAAGCAGAGCAAGTACAAGTTACCAGTGGCTCCTTGTTTCCCTGGTGCACCCTGAGGTCCTCGAAGGCCTGCAGAGACGGAAAGAAGAGCTCAGTTGCTGTGGCCTGGGCTCATCGCATGACATTCTAGAGCCCCTGAGATGGGCGAGATGCACACCAGAGAGAGAGTTCTCTCTCTCTCTCTCTCTCTCTCTCTCTCTCTCTCACACACACACACAACACACAACACACACACACACACGAATGCATGGATTATATGACAGAGTCTCTGATGGCTCCAAGCAATGTTTACTCTTGCTATGGCTGTATTTTTCTTAAAAGTTCATGGTTTGCAAGTCTGCTCCTCAATGCACCAGTGTTGGGAGGTAGGGCTTATGGGAGGTGTCTGGGACATGGGGTCAGATTTCTCATGAAGAGATTAATGCCATCTGGAGGGAGGGAGGGAGGGAGTTCTCACTCTTGCAAGAGCTGTTAAGTTACCATTCAAGTAAGTTCCATGTCTTCACTATGTTGTGTCATAGCACAAGGCCCTTACCAGAAACCGCCAAGTCAGTCACCCAATCTTGAACTTCCCGGTCTACAGAACTGTGAGCTAAATTGGACTCTTTTCTGTGTAAGTTCCCCAGTCTCAGGCATTCTCTTGCACAACACAAAACAGACGGAGACAGTTTTCTTCCCAAAGGGTGGAAGAGTCCTAGGGATGTGTCCCATGAGGCAGTGCCAGAAAGGCAGGCACGTCTGTTTGAACTGTAGCTCTGCCACTTGACAGGCTGGATGAGTTGGGATAAATCACTTAAGTATTTTGCACCTCAATTTTCTCATCTGTATAATGGGGCAGGTAGAATGACCACCTGGTCCTCAGATGATGCATAACTAAGTGCTCTAAGGCCAAAAAAAAAAAAAAAAAGAATTGAGCAATGATGGTTCCCTCCTATGTGACCCAGGGATCCCTGGAGTACAGACTTGGTGTGCTGAATGTCCCCAGGGGAAGGAGGGGGGGAGGGAGGACCCCTCAGAGGGGCGGGAGGGTGAGAGTGTGACGGGAAACGAGGAGTGGGAGAGGAGGGGAGGGAGAAAGGGAACAGACGGAGGGGATGTCTAGAAAGGCCCTGAGTGAGCTGCTGAATTGTAAGAGCTTTTCCTGGAGATGTCAGTGGTGCCAGGTGGATTCTGGGACGCCCAATACCTGTGAAACCACTGCAGCCTGCTCGTGGATCTGTTGGATGTTTGTGGATTCCACAGAGGATTCAGGCTGAAGAAAGCATCCCCTGGCTTTAATAAGATTGCACAGTCCTACTCTGAGCCCTCTGTCAGAGTCGGGGTGATGTGCATGGTGTTAGAGCCCTACAGAGAAGGGCGGACTCTGGTATCATTTCTTCTCGAAGGACTTGACTGAGGTCCTTGGGCTTCTGGCTTGTCCTTTCAAGCAGGCTTCAGTGGCTCTACTCTGGAGAGTCCCGGGGACCCAACCAAGTCCCTTTCCCTCAGAGAAAAGAAGAGGTAGGGAGACCCATTGGCCTCTGAGTCGGCCTGACTTCAAGCCCCCACAGGCTGAAGGTGAATGTGTGTGGGTGTTTGTATACGGGACGTGTGAACGTATGTGCGTGCTTGTGAGTCTTTGTGTGTGAGTGTATGCATTCACGTGCACAAGTGTGACTGTTCTAATGTGAGTGTGAGAATGTGAGTCTATGCACAGATGTGTTCTCAGACACGAATGTGTGGAGTGTGTGAGTATAGGGTGTATGTGAGTGCATGTGTGTGTAGGAGTGCGTTCATGCTTGTATGAATGTGAGAATGCAGGCAGATGCACAAATGTGTGCTTAAACATCAGTGCATGAGACTGTATGGTGTACAAGGGGGACCCAAAAACCCAGGGATTATCTTTTGGAGGGTAACCCCTTGTAGCACAGACTCCCCCGCTAGGTAAGTGTTCTAGGAACCCTTCAGCATCATTATACCAGCTAGCGTTGTTGTGAGAGGCTGTGTTAGGCTTCAGTGAATTTTTTTTTTTTTTGGAGATTCTTTCAAGGTGTTTGCCCATTTCATGGTGGGTGATTTGTGAGCACACCTGGCAGCACCAAGGTGAGGATTCAGCAGTTTTTTACCAAACCAGGCATGACCCTCATACCCACCCTGCCTATTTACCCGATCCTGCCCTGAGTGCCTTTTTTTGTCTTGTTTTTTTTCCCTCTAGATAAAGGAAGTCCCCAGAGGGAAACATTTTGCCAATGTGGAAGAGGTGAAACAAAAAAGGCAGAAGCACTAAGAAACATCAAAATCGAAGAGTTTGCAAACTGTTTTGAGCAGTGGAAAAAGCATCTTGATAAGTGTATTTCATCAAACGAAGAGTACTTTGAAGGTAACTAAAGTGTAAACGTAAGAATAAACACACAATTTTTTTTCTGAGTTGGAGTCTTACTTGGTTGCCCAGGCTGGAGTGCAGTGGCACACTCGCAGCCACCCCAGCATTGACCTGCTGGGCTCCGGCGATCCTTCTGCCTCAGCCTTCCCAGTAGCCAGAACTACAGGTGCGTGCTACCACATCTGGCTAATTTTTTGTTTTATTGTAGAGACGAGGTCTTGTCAAGTTGCCTGGGCTGATCTCGAACCCGCGGGCTCAGGCAATCCACTGGGCTTGTCCTCCCAAAGGGCTGGGATTATAGGCTGAGCCACCGAGCCCAGCCACACAATTTTTTATAAATAAACAAACTCCATTTTGGGGGGGTTCTCTCTCGTATGTGAGCGCATGTGTGTCATGAGTGTGCTCGTGCTTCTGTGTGTGTGCGAACACATGGGTGTGTGATGGGCATGTGTGCTTGTGTCTTTCACTGCCCCCTAAATCTTCTGTATTGTCTTCCTACTCCCATACCCTTAAAACCTCCTCAGAAAAGCCCCTGCTAGACACTTAGAAAAATAGGCTCTCTGGGATCCCTTCTACTAAATCCCTTCCCCAAATCAGTTTCTGGAAGAAGATTCTCCCCCCTAACAAGTTTCCCTCCGTAACTGGTGGTGTTTTCTTTCTGCTTCAGTGGCCTGGCCGCTTAGAGGCTTGCTTTGCCAACTCGCCCTTCCTTGCAAATCCTCTCATCTGCTCTTTGTTTAGCAAAGGTCTTATTGTCTTTGCATCTGTATATCTCAAGCAGCCTCAGCCCCTCTGGGAATCTGGAAGTTGAGAGTCTAAGAGGAGAATGGACAGAGCAGAACTGAGTGGTGGACTTTGCTGGCTGGGTCTTTCCCCAGGAGGGATGGCACTGGGTCTCCCACTCTCTGGCTGGGCAGTGTGAGCCAGTTTTTAAGACGGCTGGGCAGAATCAGCCTAAAACATGGAAATTAATATACTTTCTCAGCAAAAATCATAGACTTTGAATCACTGTCTCTAATCCCACTAGCAATACTCTGCAGCACTCTCATCCCTGACGAGGAAACTTTTCTGAGGCTCAGAAAAGTAAAGGAATGTCCCAAGGACGCAGAGCTAGTCCATGATGGAGGCGGATGTGTCAGACTCTTTGGTCCCCAGTGGACCAAAAAGCCTGACCTCCCCAAGGGAGCTCGCAGGCCTGGGCTCCTGCATAGAGGAGGGTCCTAGAGCCACACCCAGGTACCCTGCCAGGCTGAGATGTCTCTGGCTGTGACTCTCTCTGAGGACTGCTGTCCGGCACTGCCCCCACAACCAGGTGGGGCACTCCACAGCCTCCCAGTCCACCTGGGGCCTCACACCAGGAAAACCTTCTCTCACTTTCAGATCCTCTGGGTGTCCAGACACTGGAGTGGGGCTGCGTCAGTAGCCTGAGGCAATCACCCTGAGAAAGGTGGTGTATCCTGTGCACACACCCAGTGCCTACTCACCTGCCTCTCCCTTGATTCCTGGTGGGCCCCGAGGTCCTGGGGGTCCTGGAAGGGAAAGAGAATGCAGAGTGAAGCCTGGACAAGGAGAAGAAGAAAGATTCTGGAACCAGGAGACAGGGCCCAGAACTTGTGGCTCCGTCGCATCCTACAGTCCCCTTGACTTCTTTCTCAACAGGTTTCTCTGTCAGGCCAAGGGTGCTAGGCATACCTGGGACCTCCCTTTGACCTGGAAGACCCGAGGAAGAGGAAAAGAGACACCAAAGAGTCAGCCAACAGCGCGGGGCAACACAGCACTAACTCACATGGTTATTCACTCAACAAACATTCACTGAGCACCAAGGATGAGCCAACTGTGTGGAAAGAGGGAAAGAAGACAGAGCTCCTCTTGCAAGAAGCTCATGGCCTGGAAAGCAAGAAATAAAAATGAGAGACGCTGAGTCAGACAGACCGGGATTCAAGGATTAGCACTGTCCCTTTAGTTAGGTGAGCTTGTGTAAACTGCATTATCATTTGAGCCTCAGCTCCTTCATCTATAAAATGGGGTCAGTGAACTAGTGACACAGGGCTGTCCTGAGGTCACCATGCAGAGCCTCGTCATGGAAAACACAAGAGGCAAGCTCTGGATAAATGGAGCCTATTATTTCTGCAGCACACATGATCTTCCACCACTTCCAAATAACCACTTTGAAGAGGGGGGCTCACTCGAGTCGCATAACAACTCCAGTGGGCAGGACAGAGCTTTCGTCCCTGTTTCCTAGAGGAGGGGAGTGACTTCCCAGAAGCCCAGGTCTTGCTTGAGCTGATGCATTTAGAAAGGGGCTGACAGATTCCAGTCTCCCAAGGGCAAAGCTCCCCTGCCCAGACCCCAGGACAGAGGAATCCCTGAGGCACTTCCTGTTTCAGTAGAATCCAGCCCCAGCATCTACAGCATCCTAGCATTTTATGATACAAAGACCGAAGCCCAGAAGGATGGAATCAGAACTGGGGACTAGAATCTCACCCTTTAGTGTGGAGTCCTGTTAGATGATTTTCAGGAGCGAGAACTGGCTCAGAGTTTGACAGCAGGCTCCCACAGCCCAGCTTGGTGACCGGAATATAGGACTTCCCTTGACCTTGCCCCACTTTCCCTGTTCGTCCATGACAATAGCAATACCCACCCTGCAGGGTCCTCAGGACTAAATGAGGTAGTGGGACATTGGAGAAACCCAGCAAAAGGGGCTCTTGAAATAAGGAAAGGGTGAAAGAAGGAAAGAAAGAAAGAAAAAGAAAGAAAAAGAAAGAAAAAGAAAGAAAGAAAGAAAGAAAGAGCGGAGGAAGGAAGGAAGAAAAGAAAGAAGGAGGGAAAGAAAAAAAGGAAGGAAGGAAGGGAAGGGAGGGGGAGGGAAAGAAAGAAAGGAAAGAAGGAAACAAAGAAGTTCCTTGCCAGTGAAGTTGAACAAGTTTTCATATACTTATGGGCTACTTATATATCTTCTTCTTTGAACTGCCTGGTCTTTGCTTTTGCCTCTTTTTATTTCAGATGATTTCTTTTTCTCTATCAATTTGTAGGTGCTCTTGTCTATCAGGGATATTAAGTATCTATTGATCATATGTATTGCAAATATATTTCCATATCCATGAATTTTGTTTTAGTTTCTATATGATCAAACCTGTCAATCTTTTCTTGTAGCTCTACGTTAAAAAGTTGCATCTGTAAAAAAGAAAGAAACAAAGAAAAGAAAAGAAAGAAAGGGGATCTTGCTATTCTGTGAGCCAAAGGGAAGAGGCAAGAACCTCAGGACCCCACGGGCACAGGGGCTAAACCCCCTTCCTTACAGAGCTGGCCCTCCTCTTGCTGAATCAAGGTGGGAAGCTTCTCCCCTGGTATTTCCAGGGAAAGTACCCCACATCCTGACAGGATGAGTACAGGCCCTCAGAGAGGCTTTTCAGGGCAAACCCCTAGGATCCTGTGCCCATCAATGTAGTTCTCCCAGACTGCCTCCATGATGCTAGCTGCCCTCCCATCCATCATTTGAGCTCTCCAAGAAAGATGATCATAGCACCCCCAGGTAATGAGTGCTAAGTGACAGGTAAGAGTACCTGGAAAGAGTGCTTATGGGAGATAAGGAAAGAGGCTTGTGCTTGTAGCTGGGTTGCCACCTGCTCTGGCCTAGGAAGACGGATGGGTACAGTGGAGGGGGTGTCATTCTAGGCAAAGAGGAGGGTAAGAGCTCAGGGTCTAAGAGTCCAAGCAAGGGCAGAGGACAGAGTGGGGACCCAAATTAGGATCAGTGAGTTTGCAGGGGAGGCAGTGGGGACCAGTGGAAGCTAAGCATGTGTCAGATGTCAAGTCCCAGAATGGCCCAGGCCATGGCCCTTGGGAGAGGGTTTTGAAGAGAGGGCAGGATGGGTCAGAGTGGAAACAAACCTACCTGGGGCGCCTTGTTCACTTTTGATTCCGAATAGCTCTGCAAGGGAAGGAGAGTGGGCTATAGGCTGAGTTGTGGGGGCACCTCGGTTTTGCCCTCCCCTGCCCTGAGAGCTCCCAGGAATGCTGGGCTTGCCCCCGTGAGGAGAGGTTATGGTCAGAGTGGGGGGCTTTGGACAAAGGGAGCCAAACACTTGGGTATTTTTCAGAAAAGAGTCTTTGGAAAGAGCCAATTGTTTAGCTGTCACTAGTGGACTGCACCCTGAGAGCTGTAGATTCCTGGGAGCCACAGAGTGTCTGAGCCTGGACTTGATCTCTCTACCCACAGCTATAGCCTCTCCTCATATCCTGACTCAGTCTTCACCTTTGCTCACGGGGGTGGCTGCAGCCTCTGGATGGATTTTCCCTCCTGGCCCCAGTGTAGGATGTTCCCCCTTTTTTGCAAGACCCAGCCATCAGATCATCTTCCTAAGCCCCAGCTTACCCTGGACACAGGGGCCAGGGTGAGGAGCCTTGCTTGGGTCAGGGGTTCATGTCACAGGGTTAACCCTATGACAGCCAGGTCACACCTAAGAGCCGGTTTTGCCCAAGCTGGCTAAGGGCAAAACCCTTCCCCTACTTGTGCAGTCTGAGGGAATAGTGGGTGTAGCCACAAGTCCCTGAGAGCACCGAGGAAAGGGGAACCCCTGGTGTTTCCACCATTGGCCCCATTTTCTCCTGCTGGCAGCCCTATCACCCAAGCTATCAGATTTTCCCTATCAGGCCTGGCTTTCCTCTCTCCTCCATGGTCCCTACAATGTCTACATGAGTTTAGTGCCCTCAAATGCTTTCTCCCTAACTGCAGGCCAATGTAAGTTGGCTGCAGGGGAGTGGTCCTGGGTTCTGCATCGTATCCTCCCTCCTAGACATTCTGAATCCATCGAGGGACTTTGTGGTTCAGAACTGGCCTTGGGTTGGTTGCCCCAGTCCCTGGTTCTTGGAAGTCTCACTTTTCATGGATGGGGCTCTTGGTTCCTGAACTCGTCATCTCCCAGAGTGCTGTCTGCAGCCTCCTGGGAGATCTGTGGCTTCCTGTTCACCCCATCTGGTCATACTCCCTACCTGTCCCCCAGAGTCCCAGAGCAGGCCAGACTTCTAGAAGGGAGTTCAAGCTCCTTGCTGGGGAAGGGAATTCAAGCTCTGTCCCACGAACAATCAGCGTTCCCGTCCTCCTCTGATGAGTCCCAGCTCACAGGGGCAGAGGCCAAACCTGGGTTCCGAGTGAAGTTGTCCACCCGCTGCTGCAGATACTCCTGGCTGACACAGACCCGGTTGAGCTGGGCCTGCAAGGCTTTCAGCCCCGATGAGCCCCAAGCCCGGTGTGTCCCAGGGTGCTCCGACTGCAGCAAGGAGAAGGATGGGTTGTCCTGCACGGCCAGCGTGTCATTGGGGAAGTACATCTCCAGGTCCCTGAGTCGCTCCTGCAGATTCAGAACTGGACCCCACCCACACACCATCTTCAGAGACCTCACGAAAGCCCGAGGCATCTGAGCATAACTCTGACATTCTTGTTTGTGTGAGCCCAGAATTTGTAAACGCAAATCCCATGTGCCATCAGAACTGAGGGTGAGCACAGAGATTTTCGTACACCTTGATCACGTGTACTCCATGCTCAGGCATGACGTTATGTGTTCGTAGAACATTCACGCAAGGCCTAACCCTGTGCCAACTGTATCCAGAACCAATCATCAGTCTTCATGTTTAGACCCTCCTGTGTAGTCTAGTGTGAATACAGTATGACTGATATGCTGGTGTGACCTAAATGTGTGCAAGTGGCATTCGTGAGGGACCTTAAGTTGTACATGACATGTGTTTGTGACAACTGTGCATGTAGCATTCTTGAGTGACTTCAGTGTCTGCTGATGAAATTGCTTCATGATTTTAACACTTAGACCAGGGATGCTTTGAAAGTAAAATCATGTTCAAAGGAATACTTTGATCAACAAGACCCTTCCCACCCTGAGGCTGGGTGTCCTTGATGTCAGATGCACGTGGCATTCCCTATGTGAAATGAATGCATTTCTCACAGTTTTGAAATGAATGCATGTCACACAGGTTCACAAGAGTGTTCTCAGTCTCCTTCTCTCTCTCTCTCTCTCTCTCTATGACACACACACACACACACACAACATACACTCCCCTCTCTACTCCTCTCTCACTGTGACTGTAAGGGGCCAAGGACTCTCTCCTAGCAGGTGAGAGCAGTGACCCCAGGCCCTCCACTCAACTGGATCCCTGCATCATCGGGCCCCAGTTCAGTCACCCCAGAAGGGACCACACGGAAACCGAGCCTACCTTACCTTGGACCACCAGCAACCCAGCACCCACAGTGAGCAGAATCAGGTAGATGACCACCATAGCTATGGAACAGTTCACCATACTTCTCTTCTTGGGTTTTGGATCTGAAATACAAGCCAGAGAGCAGGCAATCACTACAGGAGAGGGCACAGAGCAGAGATGCCCAGCTGGTACCTTATGTCAGGCCCCTTCCACATGAACAGGGAGCTCCTTAGGAGATCATATGGGAAAGACAACAAAAGTTCACGACCTCAAAATCTTCCTCTGATCCTTCTTCTTGCCATAAAGCAAGAAATCTTACTGTTGGCCACTCATTTGCATGGTCAGGCAAACAAACATGTCATGCCATGTCATGTCATGACACAAATAAAATAAAATAAAATAAAATAAAATAATAAAATAAAATAAAACGAATCAGAGTCCCTGAGCCTTTGAGGTATTACATCAACCCTGGTCACTATTGAAACCCCAGCATGGTGCCTGGCCCATATTGGGTTCTCAATCTGTGTTTATGGAATGAATTAATACGTTCAAGTGTCAAAACTCTGGAAGGAGGAAGAGGATTGTTTCCATCTCACAAATACAACTTGGAGGAGTTGAACAATAACCTTATAACCGTATTAGGTTATAAGATGCAGATCTGAAATTCATGTCCAGGTCTGTGTTTCCTTTTTCTCTAGATTTTTAAATGATAAAAGTAAAACATGCTTGATACCGTTTATCAAACAATATCGAGGGTTTGACAAGGGTTCATCCTCTTCCTTCACCCTCCTCCCGCCCCACTTCCAGGTCTTCACTGGTTGAGGGAATCTCTATTAGCATGCTGAGACATGTTCTTCCTCCCACCCCTCCTTCCTGTGGAATCCAAAAGACCCATATAGTCTGAGTCAGTCTTGATTTGTTTTTAATCTTACAAAAATGACATCATAGTACATATTATACTGCACATTGCTTTTTGCAATGAATGATTTCTATGGACATTCCTCTAGTTTTCTTTATAGAGAAAGCTGTAAGTGCTCTTTTTAATAGCTGCCTAATATTCCTTCAAGAAAAAAAACCACAGTTCGTGCAAATATTTCCCTCCTGGTAAGCTGTTTCCAGTCACAGCATTACAAAAGAGGCTGCCGTAAGTCTTTCCTGGAGGTCCTGACTCCAGGCTTATGTCAGCTGCCTGCCTGTTTGGTTTAGGGGTAATGAAAGGAGTGTCCTGGCCTGCAGAGGGCCCTATGTGGGAGCAGTTAATAGATGTTCGCATTAATTGAGCAGTTACATGGGAGCAGTTAATAGATGTTCACACTAATTGAGCTCCTATTCTGCACCAGACATTTATCAACATCATCTCTGATTTTTGCAGCAACCTGCAAGGTAGGTGTGGTCATCCCCTTCTGCAGAGGAGGGAGTTGGGGTACAGAGAAGCTAAGGTGACACAGTGGGCACAGGACTGCCGGCCTGTCTAATTCTTTTTTTGACTCAGAGCCTCACTCTGTCACCCAGGCTGGAGCGCAGTGGCATGCTCACAGCCACCCCAGCGTCGACCTGCTGGGCTCTGGAGATCCTTCCGCCTCAGCCTTCCAGGTAGCTGGAACTACAGGCATGCGACACCCTGCCTGGCTAATTTTTGGCCTGTCTAATTCTAAGGTCTGAGTTTGCCTCACTAGTCTATACTGAACCGCTGCCCCTGGGAGAATTCCAGTTGAAATGGGCCCCTGTGGTGGATCTGAAGGGGAGAGGGATCACAAGTGAGCAGCCTAAGGGAGGGAGGTGGGAGGGTGATGATGAACATCGTTTCTTCTTTTGGTAGGTGAAGGTGGGTTTTCACCTGACTGCTCTGGAAGATGTGTTTTCCATCACGTTGGGGACCTGGCATGTCTTGCTGCCACCTGCAGCACAGGTGCCCTGGCTTGAGCGTCACCCCAGTCCACACTGGTCTAGGCATAGTTCTGGCGACACCGAGAGGAGTGGTTTTGTTGGTGGGTTGGTTTTTAGCTAGTGGCACTTGGTTATGCTCAGTCTAGTGTAGAGTGTGTCCCTAGAATCTAAGCACAAACAGTAGCCTAAGTGAGATCCCCAACATACAACCTAGCCAAGTCACTTCCTGCCTCAGATAGCTCTTCAGTGGCTGATCACTTTTCTCAGCTAACAACTCCCCACCTGACACCTGTGGCCCCCTTGGCTCGCCTGTGGGTGCCCTTCCAGACAGCTCCACACCTGACCAAGAGCCAGATCAGAGGACAAATGGCTACGCCCCGTGACTTGGGGCAATGTATGTCCCCTGAATACAATGTTCTCCCTCTCGCTTTCATATGGCTAATTTCTTCTCACCCCCTGAGAGCGCAGTCGAGAGTTTCCTGCCGTGGGAAAACTTCTCTGGCTCCCCTGGGCTGGGTGGAACCCCCTCTGCTCCCCCACCTCACTCCGTTTCCCTCTGCTGTGGCACTGATTACCTGTCCATTTATGTCTCAGTCTCCTCAAATGCCCTGGAAACTTCTAGGGCTGTATTCCAGCACTCACAAGGTCTTCAGCCCTCCATATGTGCCAGGAAGATGGTGACCGAACGAATGAATGAATGAGAGGCTGAACATGTGCAGAGTCGAACACTGCCAGTCGGGAAGTTTTGAAAGAACATCAGGAGTGCAGCTCAGGGCCTCTCGTGTCTGTGCAACCATCATGGTGAGGATGGTAACAGACGCGGAAAGCCTCACATTTAACACAAGGGGTGTTAAATAGACAGCATTAAATTTGATGAAACGTAGTATGTGGTTGGTTAGAAAGGGAAACTGTGCTTCAGATATACAGGCATTATAGAGATTGCAGGTGGGGATGTGGCCAAGCATTGAATATACAGATCTTCGAAAACCAGATGGTAGGCGCATGGTCAAAGGCTTTGAATAAAGATAAAGTGAGAAGACACGAAATATGGTAGCACTGTGGGAATAGTTCATGGATGATCATCTAAGCCCAGAATGCTTTTGAAGTTCAGAGTTACCACCTGGCATAGTGGAAAAATATTTTAGAGAATGGGAACTTTGAGCCCACAGGCATATCTAGCTCACTCTGTGCCAAGTGGAAGATCTGATGAAGTCTTTACCATCAGTCATTTCATCTTTTAGAGGGTAGAAGAAACTATGAAGAAAACAGCTATTCTGGATCAACTTTGACCAATGAGATAGATCTGTTTGAGATGAAAGAATAAAAAGATCCTCTGGTAAATAAGAGTGAGAGTCCCTGGAGTAAACCATGGTGAGTCTGGGCAAAGATTTTAGGAAAGCAGGTTTCCAAAATTTGACAGCTCTGTTGTCTGACTCACCATGAAAACATGGCTCCAGAGGGAAATAAAAATGATCACGTTTCAATTCCATAAAAGATTCCAACAGAGAAAAAAGCCTGCATACAATTTCTAGTCTGCCATCTCCCAGAGGCAGAAGGCACTTTGGTAGGTATTCTCCTCTCCTGCCATAACACTCATGAACATAGAGCAGGAGTTCCTCTGTCCTTGCTCCATCACTGGGCTGCCTGGTGAGCAGAACCAGAGAAGTGGTGCCTGCCCTGTGGACCTGACATATACCATTTCCCACCTAGTAGTGTTAGGCAATATGGGAAAGTGCCTTCTGCCCTGCAGGCAGAACCAGGATAGGGCAAGCAAGAACATCAGTGGTACCAAGTGAACAAAGCAGGCCAGAAAATCACAGAAAGGGCTCTGAAAACCAAAGCGTCATTGTAACCACAGTCCACAAAAGGAGTCTACAACCTATACAATTAACCTAAACAGTATGACTGTCTACTAAAATAGAAGATTCAAATAGGATCCAGAGTCTCCTAACACACTGTACAAAAACGTCTGGTATTCCATGGAAAATCACCCACCATACCAAGAACAGATAAAATCACACCATGAACAAGAAGAGACAATCAACAGATGCCAACAGCATTGGGATGGACATAGGTGTTGGAATTATCCAACAAGAATTTAAAAGCAACTGTAGCAAAAATACTTTAATAAGTAATTACAAATTATCTTAAGACAAATAAAAAAAGAACTCACCAAAAAAGATGAAGATATAAAAGAAAGAACCAAATGGAAACTATAGGACTAAAAAAGCCACATAAAAAAAAAAAACTCACTAGATGAGCTGCGTGGTATAATACATGTGACAAATGTGACAGAGGAAAGAACCAATGAACTCAATGACAGAACAATAGAAATTACCTAATCTGAAAAACAGAGAAAATCAACTGAGAAAACATAAACAGAGCAAGAGACCTATGGGCCAGCAACAAAACACCTAGCATTCATACCATTGAAGTTCTAGAAAGAGCGTGAGGCTAAAAAAAATTCAAAGAAATAGTGACTTCACTTGTACCCCACATCTCTACAATAAAATAAAATAAAATAAAATTTTAAAAAGAAATAATGGCTAAAAATTTCCCCAATTTTGTGAAAGACACAGGTCTACAGAATAAAGAAACTGAGTAAATCTCAAACATAACAACTCAAAGAAATTAGTACTAGACATATTAAAATGTAAAGTCTAAAAAAGATCTTAAGACAAAAAGTGAAAAATCTAAAGAAAAAGGAAAAATTTTGAAAACAGCCAGAGAGAAATTATACACTACTTATAAAGGAATACTGATGTAAATGACAGCATAGTTCTCTTCTGGAACCATAGAGACCAGATGTATGTGGTATAACATATTTTGTGTACTGAAAGAAAAGAGTTGTCAATCATGAATTCTATCACCAATAAAAATATCCTTCAGGAATGAACAGAAAGTAAAGATATTCTCAGATGAAGAAAATGAAGAGAATTTTTTGCTGGGAGACCTGACTTTAAAGAATAACTAAAAGAAGTTCCCCAAACAAAAAGGAAATAATAACAGAAGTAGGCTAGAATTCTAAAATAAAATGAATAAAAATAAGGATATATATCAGACAATCTTTCTCTCGTGAGTTTTTAAAATCACATTTGATTGTTTTTCAGTGTATGTAGAGGAATATTTAAGATGATATTTTAAAAGTGAAGAAGGTAAAGGATATAAATGAAAGCAAGTTTTTGGCACTTGATTCTAAGTGGTAAAATATTAATGTCATAGACTGTGATCCATTCTGTATGTATATTGCAATACCCAGATAAACGATTAAGAGAAATATTCAGTGTTATGGACTCAAAAACACTATACATAAATAAAAATAGAATTCTAAAAAGTGTTTAAATAATACATGGGATGGCAAGAAAAGAGAAATAAAGATTTAAGTCCTAAAATATCAATAATCACTTTAAATGTAAATGGTCTAAATGTACTAATCAGAGATCAGATCCAAACTCGGTTAAAAAATAAGATCTAACTATATGCTATCTACAAGAAATCAGGCAATAGAACTTCAAAATACATGAAGCCTAAATTGATATAAATGAAAGAAAAAGTAGGTAAATCCGCATTATAATTGGGAACTTTAACACTCTACTCTCAGGAATTGATAGAAAATCAACAAAACAGAGAAACTAAACAACACTATCAACTAACAGAATCTAATGAACCCCTGCAGAATACTTCATGCAACAACAGCAGAAGATGCATTCTTTTCAAGAACACTGGGAACATTTATCCAAACAGACAATCTTCTGGGTCGTAGAACAAATCTCAACAAGGTGTAAAAGAAATGAGGTCATATAGAATATGTCCTTTGACAATAAAAATAAAATAGAAATCAATAGCAAATAGATAACAAAAAACTCCAAATATTTCCTGAATATTTTAAAAAAGTACTTCTAAATAATGTATGGGTCATTGAAAAAGTCTCAATTGTTTTTTAAATAGAACAGACTACAAATAAAAATATAACATATCAAAATTTATGGGGTATAACTAAAGCTTCACTGAGAAGAAAATTAATAGCACTAACTGCTTACACTACAAATAAAAAGGCTTTACATCAACAAATTAAGTTTCTACCTCTAGAAATTAGAAAAAAGAACAATATAAATTATAATCAGCTAGGAAAAAAGAAATAAAAAAGATGAGAACAGAAATTTCAAATAGGAAGACAAGAGAAAAATCAATGAAATGAAAAACGAGTTCTTTGAATAAAATAAACAAAATTGATAAATCTCTAACAAGACTGAAACAGATAAAAAAGAAATAAGATACAAATCATCAATATCAAGAATAAGACAGAGGATATTACTACAGATCCTGCAGCTATTAAAAAGAAAATAAGAAAATATTATTGCTAATTTTATTACTGACAATGTAAAGGAAATAAGTCAGTTCCTGAAAAACCACAAACTACCAAAATCAACACAGATGAAATAATTTGAATATCTATAGCCATTAAATAAATTTAGTTTTTAATTTAGAAACTCCCCCAAATAAAATATTCATGCCCTGGTAGTTTACTAGGGTATTCCAATGAACATTTAAATAATAATTAGTACCAATTGTTCATAATTTCTTGTAGGAAATAAAAGAGAAGAAAATGCTTTTAAATTAATTTTATGAGGTCAGTATTATCCTAATATGAAAACCAGATAGTACAAAAAAAAGAAGAATGAAAAAGATTGTATCTCTCATGAACTTTGGCACAAAAATCTTCAGAAAAAAAAATTGGTAAATCATATCAATTAATGTATACAAATAATAATGAGTCATGAGTGGTATTTATTCCAGATATGAAAATATGGTTCACTTTTTAAAAATCAATCAATACTATCTACCAGATCAATTAATTAAAGAAGAAAATTCATATAGTTAATGTAGAAAAGCACTTTGCAAAATTCAATTCATAACTTAAAAAACTCTCATAATTCACTATTATAACTTATAATAAATAATAAGCTCACAGTACAAGCTTTCAGTAAACTAGAAATAGAGGAAAACTTTCTCAACTTAAAAAAAAGCATATACAAACTATCTAAAACTGACATCATTCTTAACAGTGAAAGAATGCATTTTTCTTAAGACTGGAAACAAGAGAAGAATGTCTGTTCTTGCTTTTTTATTCAATATAATGCTGGAAAGTTCTGGTCAGTGCAATAAGTCAAGAAAAAGAAATAAAAGGCAGACTAGAAAGGAAAAAATAAAAATGTTTGTGTTTGCAAGGGACATGAATTGTCAACATAGAAAGCACTGAAAATTTTCAAAAAACAAAAAACAAAAACAAAACTAGAACTCATAGATAAATTTACCAAAGTTGCAGGATATCAGATAAACACATAAAAATAAATCACATTTATTTATATAAACAACAAACAAGTGGAAGTGAAAATTAAAAGCATAATAGTATTGGCAGTTACTCCAAGTAATATAAAATATTTAGATATAAATCTAATAAAACATGTACAGAATCTGTATGCTGAAAATTTCAAATTTCTGAATTAAAAAAGTGAAGACCTAAATAAATGGGGGGACATTCTTTGTTCCATGGATTGTAACTCTGAATAGAGTAAAGATGCCTGTTCTCTCTACATTTATCTATAGGTGTAATTCAATTTCTATTACAATTTCAGCAAGAATTTTTTGTAAGCATAGACAACCTGATACTAAAATTTATATGAAAAGGCAAAGGTCCTAGAGTTGCTAAAACTATCTTGAAAAGAAGAATAAAATGTGAGAAATAACTCTACCTGATACAATATAGCCATGGTAATCAAAACACTGTAGTATTGGTGAAGGTTAATCACACAGATCAATGGAATAAAATAAAGAACCCAGAAGCATACCCAAACAAATTTGTGCAACAGATTTTTGGCAAAAGCAATTCACTGGGAAAATGGATAGCTTTTTCAGCTAATAGTTTTGAGGTAAATGGTGTCCATGGGCAACAAATAAAACGAAACAAAACAAAATCCTTGGTATAAACTTTATATCGTATACAAAAATCAATTCAAAACAGATCATAGGCCAGGCAGGAGGCAGAGGTGGGAGGGTTATTTGATCTCAGGAGTGTGCTGTAATTGCACCTGTGAATAGTCACTGCACTCCAGCATGGGCAACATAGTGAGACGCTGTCTCTAAAAAATAAAAATTGGGAAAAATTATAAACTTAATTGTAAAATATGAAACGATAAAAAATTTAGAATAAGACATAGGAGAAAAGCTTTAGCACCTGAAGCTAAGTGAAGAGTTCTTAGACTTGACATTAAAAGCACAGTCCATCAAAGAAAAAAAATGGTTAGGTTTTATCTCATCAGAATTAAAAAATTTGCTCTGTAAGAGAACATGTTATGAGTATAAAAACACAGGCTACAGACTAGGATAAAATATTTGCAAACCAAGTATCTGACAAAGGACATGTACCTAGAATACATAAAGAACTCACTAAATAGTAGGGGAAAAAATCTGGTTAAAACATGGGCAAGGCACTGAAGGATTATTCCTAAAAATCCTAAGAGCCATCTATGACAAACCCTCAGCCAACATCATACTTAATGGGTAGAAACTGAAAGCATTCCCCCTAAGAAGCAGAACAAGACAAGGATATCCACTCCCACCTCCTAGTTAACATAGTATTGGAAGTCCTAGCCAGAGCAATCAGGTAAAAGAAAGAGATTAGAGGTATCCAAATAGGAAAAGAGGAATTTAAATTATCTCTCTTCTCAGATAATATGATTCTGTATCTAGAAAACCCAAAATATTTTACCAAAAACCTCTTAGCACTGGCAAATGGCTTTAGTGAAATCTCAGGATACAAAATCAGCACTCGAAAATCAGTTGTATTTCTAGACAACAACAACAAACAAGCTGAGAACCAAATAAAAAACACAATTCCATTAAAAAAAGCAACACATGCAAAATAAAATACCTTACACTGCATCTAACTAAACAGGTGAAAGATCTCTACAATGAGAACTACAAAATGCTGCTGAAAGAAATAAAAGATGACACAAACAAACGGAAAGCTATCCCATGCTCATGGATCAGAAGAATCGATATTGTCAAAATGTCCCTATGATCTAAAGCAATCTACAGATTCAGCACAATCCTTATCAAACTATTAAGGACATTTTTCACAGACCTAGAAAAGATGATGCTTATGCTCACATGGAAGCAAAAAATAGCCCAAATAGCCAAAGCAATCCTAAGTGAAAAGAATAAAAAGATACCTACACACAAATGTTTATTGCAGTACTATTCACCACAGCAAAATCATGGAATCAATTGTACTGCCCATCAAAAGTGGACTGGATAAAAAAAAATGTGGTACACATACATGATGCCTATTACACAGCCATAAAGAAAGACACAATTCTGGACTTTGTGGCAACTTGGATTTAGAGTCTATCATACTGATCTATCACAGAAACAAATAAATGAGCACCACATGTTCTCACTCATAAGTGCATCCTGAACATTCATCATAATACTACAAGAGAGGGATTGGCAGTAGCAGGACACTGCCAGGGGAGGTGGGGGATGGGGTGGGGGGAGGGCACATAACATCAATAAGTGTACCTGGTCCCAAAATAGGTGAAGTGAGTCTCAACGGGAAGTCCAAACTTCACCTGTACGATGACCGCTTAGGCACCCGATCCTGAATTGTACCCCACATCTTTAAGATCAAAAAAGAGAAATAAAAAAAAGAACAGGCTAGGTGCAGTGGCTCAAGCCTGTAATCCCAGCATTTTGGGAGGCTGAGGTGAGAGAATTGCCTGAGTCTAGGGATTCGAGACCCGCCTGGGCAACTTGGCGAGACCTCATCTCTACAGTAAACCAAAAATTAGCCGGGTGTGGTAGTGCGTACCTGGAGTCCCAGCAATATGGAAGGATTGCCTGAGCCCAGCAGGTCAAGGGTGTAATGGCCATAAGCGTGCCACTGCGCTCCAGCCTCGATGGCAGAGTGAGACTCCAACTCAAAAAAAAAAAAGAACAAAGCCAGAGATATCACACCGCTAGACTTCAAACTTTACCACAAGGCTACAGTAACCAAAGCAGCATGGTACTGGTACAAAAATAGACACATGGACCAATGGAACAGAATACAGAACCCAGAAATAAAATCACTGACCAACTCATCTTTTGACAAACTCAACAAAAACAAACACTGGGGAAAGGACACCCTAGTCAACAAATTGTGCCAAATAAATGGGCTAACCATAAGCAGAAGAATGAAACTGGACCCCTACCTATCACCATATAAAAATATTAACCCAAAATGATTAAAGACTTATGTGCAAGGACCCCAAAATATAAAAATCATAGAAGAGAGCCTAGGGAACATCTTCCTGGATATTGACCTAAGCAATAAATTCATGACCAAGTCCGCAAAAGCAAAGGCAGTCAAATCTACAATTGACAAGTGGGACCTTATCAATCTTATCAAGTTAAAAAACTTCTGCACAGAAAATAAATGAATAAATAAATAAATAAACAGAGTAAAAGACAACCCACAGAATGGGAAAAAATATTTGCAAATTATGCATCTAACAAAAACCCAATATCTGGAATCTATAAGGAACTCAAATGAATTGACAGGGAAAAAAATAAACAATCCCATTAAGAAGTGGGCAGAGGACATGATCATATACTTCTCAAAGGGAGACATACAAGCAGCAAATAAACAAGTGGAATAATTCTCAACCTCATCAGAGAAATGCAACTAAAACTATAGTGATACACCATATCACACTAGTCAGAATAACTATTATTCAAAAGTCAAAAAACATGCAAGGCTTAGTGGCTCACGCCTGTAATTCCAGCACTTTGGGAGACTGAAACAAGAGGACTGCTTGATCTTAGGAGCTGGAGACCAGCCTAGGCAACATAGCAAGACCTCATCTCTATATTAAATAAATAAATTAGCTGGGTGTGGTAGCTCGTGCCTGTACTCCCAACTACTCAGAAGGCTAAGGTGAAAGGATCTCCTGCACCCAAAAGGTTGAAGATTCAGTGAGCTGTAATCATGCCACTGCACTGCAGCCTGCGAGACAGAGTGAAACTCCAACTCTAAAGAACAGAGAAAGGAAGGAAGGAAGGAAGGAAGGAAGGAAGGAAGGAAGGAAGGAAGGAAGGAAAGAAGGAAACAGAAAGCTGAATACAGCATGTTCTCACTCATAAGTGAGAACTAAGCACTGGACACACACAGGTATAAGGAGGAGAACAACAGACATTGAGACTACTTGAAGGGTGAGGGAGGGGGAATAATGGCTGCAAATCACCCATCAAGTACCATGCTCACCACCAAGTGGAGGCAGGTTCATTAGAAGCTCAAACCTCACCATCATGCAATATACTTACGTAACAAACTTTCACATGGACTCCTTGAAAGTAAAATAAAATAAAATAAATCAAAATAAAACATGGGCAAAACCCATGAAAAAACATTTCACTGAAGAGAGTATACAAATGGCCAATAAGAACATGAAAAAATATTCACATCATTAGCCATTAGAAAAATGCAAATTAGGTCTACAGTGAGATATCACTGCACACCTATGAAAATGGCTAAAATTAAAAATAGTGATAATGCCAAATGCTGGCAAGGTTGCAGAGAAACTGGGTCACTGTACATTAGCGATGGGAATGTAGAATCCAGCCATTGCACTTTCTGGAGTTTATCCCAGAGAAATGGAAAATTAAATTCACCCAAAAACTTTTACATAGATGTTCATAGGAGTATTATTTGTAAAAGCTCCCAAACTGGAAACAACCTAGTTGCCTTCAATGGATGAATGGTTAAACAAACCATGGTACATTCATATCATGGAATGCTACTCATCAATAAGAACCAACTAAGGAAATGCATCCCTTGAATGGCTCTCAGGGGAATTATGCTATGCGACAAAAAGTAGATCTTTAAAAAGTGGCATACCGTACAATTCCTTTATATAACATTCCTGAAATAGCAAAATTACAGAGACAGAGAACTGATTAGTGGTTGCCAGGGGTTAGTGGTTGTTGAAGGCTGGGGGTGGAGGGGTGGCCCGCAATGAGAGGTATGTGGGGCAATTTAGCATAGAACTGCATAGAACTATATTCATATACACAGATGAACATGTGTAAAATGAATGAATAAGTTCTGTGGATTGCACCAATGTCAATTTCCTGCTGGTGCTATTATACTAAGGCTTTGCAAGATGTTACCACTGGGAGAAAGTGGATCAAGGGTGAGAAAGACTTCTCTGTCCACTTTTTTGCAACTTTCTGTGAATCTATAACTATTACACAACAAAAAGTTTTAAAAAGACTACAGTAAAATCAGATATTTGAAAGATGCTGAAAACATGGGCATGACGCAATGAATGAAGCTGGAACAACAACGACAGTCACATCAGCCAGACTGAAACCTGATAGGACTTGAGGGTTAAGGTCTTTTAAAGGCTCTTCAGAGTGAGAAGAAGGGACAGTTAGGCTCCCTCCTGAGAGCCAATCATTAATGTTCATTAAAACAAACAGTGACAAAAAAGAAGCCCTTAACTTCTCTACTTGTATTTTGTTTGGATCATCTCTGTCAAGAAGAATGTCCTTGAGACTGAAATTGGTGGGTAAGAATATCATGAAGAAAGATGTGAAGCCTGAAATAGTTAAGGTGGAGTAAGAGTTCCTGACAGAACACACCCCACAGCCTGGCATGTTCTCCTAGAGAAACTAGACACACCAGAAGTATTATCGGAAGACTCATGCCAGACGCATGCTCCTAATTTTCAGAAAGGGAGAAACAACACCTCCCAGAAAGATATTGTCAATGGGGGCACATGTAAATTCTCTCATTCAAGTTCAAACGCTCCATTGCGGAGGTGAAGGATGGGGTGGAACATTCTGGAGGAAAGATCTGGGAATTTGCAGGTCTCTGAGGGGCACAGGTGTCAAGAGTATGTCGAGGCACAATGGACATGTACATCAAGTTTTCACATGTACCTCATAAATGTATGCAATTTTCATGTGTTAATCATAACTCTAATATGCTGGAAAAAGAAAGAAGGAAAAGAGGACCTTGACCCCAGATGACAGAATAAAGGGGTTTTGCTCTCGGGGGGCAAGGCTGGATGGGATGAAGGTGTGGAGAAGTGCCATGAACAGAGGGAAGAAGGCAATGTTTATTTCGCTGGTAGAAAGTCCTGGGAAATGTAAACTCAACACCATTTTTTAGATTAATTTTTAAAAGTGGTCATATTCCAAAAGTTACTTGAATTCACTTCTAAAAGTTTCTGCAATGTGTAATTAAAACATCCTAATCTGGTATTCTTGGGTAATCAAAAAGAAAGAAAACCAAATTTAATATCTTATCATCAGGGAAAGGCAGCATTTTATATTTCAATACTAGCAACAATAGAGAAAGATGCATGAGGAAAATGACATTGCAGATGTTCCCCAGTGGTGTTTTTGGTGAACCTTCTGTGAAAAGTTTAAGACAGAATTTTTTCAAAAGACAACAACATCATAATGGCCTAAATAAATATTCAGTAAACAGAAAAATAAGTAAATAAGAGGCCTGGCACATTCAGTGCTGAGGGGAGTTCTCTTACAGTGAGCCCTGGGGGGTTACTGTGTTCCAGAGCCTCACTGTGACTACCCTTCATAAGGGCACTCCTTTAGAAAGTTCCATGTGTTCCATGATCTTTGTATTAGAAGGCCAAATGTTGTGAATGCTTCTAGGAAAACGTTCCATGAACGTTTTTGCTTTTTTGGTTGGATTTTTGGTTCGTGACACCCACCATCCACATCAGAAATCTGAGATTGCCCTTGACTCTGGCATCTCCCTCCCCAGCCCAGACTGACCATTACAGTCTCCTTGACCTGTCTTTTCTGGAGCATTCCCTCTTTTCCTACCCTCCACCCACTGCCCCTCATCACCTCTTGCTGCCAAGCTCCTCTCTGTCCTCTGCTCCCTTCTCCAGTCTGCCCCCATCTAGGACAGCGGGCACCGCACACGCACATCTGCGCCTTTCAGCCCCACATACATAAGCTCTCAGGGAGAAGTCTGAACTGAGACCCAGCCTCAATCCCCCACTGGCCTCCCCTTTTCAATTTTGACCCACCTGTATACAGCATATAGGCATACTCCTTGTGAATACGATATAAACATCCGTCACCCACTCCTGCCCTAGGCACTGTCTTCTTTCTCTAACAATCCCCTTTATGCTTTAAACTTTAGAAGAGGTGTCAGCTCTGACCTCCAGGGCCCCATACCAGGTTAGACCCTTCCATAATGTCCTGTGAGGATTTCAGTTACAATATATAGAAATGATCAGTTCATGGATGGTCCACATGGCCACTCTCCTGCCAGAGGCCAGAGGTCATGGGTATTCATGTCTATTTTCTCTGGTTGAGTGCAATGCCCAGCAAGTAGTAGATGCTGAGTGTGTCTGATCAGCTGACGTTGATGTCTTCTATACCTTAAAAAGTCACGTACCTAGAATGCTGCATTCTGAGAAGTTCTGAACAGCCAATGATAATTATAGCCTTTCTCTGCTACCACACCATAAATTCCAAGAGGCAGAGCCCTGGATACTTCGTCTTTCCCCCCCATATATTCCAGGCAGGGGCTGCACAGACAGATGCTGAATGAGAGAGACTGCAGACCAGGGGTCAGAGCTGCCATGGTTCCTACATTGACAACCTCCAGTAAAGCCTGGGAGTGTGCATGACTCATCATTTTGGAAGATAATTCCAAGAGAATGTTCTAGAATGGGAAATCAGAGCTCACTTGTAGAATGCAAGCCCACACGTGACTTTAAATGTTACAAATTCTAGAAGATGTAAAAAAATGCATCATTTGTATAATACTGAGTGAGAAAATAAAGAATAGAATTGACTAAATTTTTAAAACCTGAGTTTAAACAAATACAAACTAATTATGAAGCTATGAACATATTCCAGTCAACATGAAATGGAGAGAGTGTTCCCTGATGACCAGTACATCAGTTATAACAGAAGTCTCATTAAATCATTTCCAAAAAATTTAAAACTATTTAAAAAAATATTTAGCACTCATCTTCAGTTTGGTGGCAATTTTTCATTGCCCCTGTTTTCATTGTTATTTCATCACCCAACCTGTACGTCAGAATAATACACTCATAAAAAAGGAGCATTTAATAAGCACTGGCATTTATCCAAGGGAAAATATTTAAATATCATTTAAAGGAAGTGTGAAGCCAAAAAGTAAAAAAACTTATATGCTAAAAATACAGCATCTATTATTAGCATTCCAGAAATTCAAAATTGAAGCACCCTAGACACATACTAGTGGGGGTTAGGTGTAAAATGAACCAGTAGAACAAACCTAGACTTTCTATTGACTTGTCTATTTTTATATCTCACCAGCAGAAAGACTATATTCCTGGGCAATTTCATTACTGGGGAGAAGTACTTTACCGTTGATTTCGAAGGTCTCCATCGCAGTTTGGTCAAAAGCTGCTTGTTCTTGACTGCTATCCAAGAACTCTTGCCCCTTAAGAATTTCCTTATTTTCCATTGCTGAGCTTTATAGATGACCAAAGTCCTAGAGCCAGCAGAAATACTCCCCTTAAGAGGAACCACTCAGGGAAAGAGCCTTTCCACTCAACCACTCTGCTAGTTGTAGACTTTGCAGTACTTCCCTTTGGCTCTGATTTCTGAATTTATGAAATGTTTCCTGGCGTGATCAGGATTGGACATTTTTCAAAAACAAGCTATTCACATGTGGAGTTCCTCCTTGTTAAGGTGGGTAGAGGAGGATTGGGGGCATAAGTTACGAATCCTGAAATCACCTCCCTGCTCCTGGGGCCCTGAGAGCTGAGAGCTAAGAGCTGGATGGCTCCAGGGAGGACATTTCTCTCCTTCCCCTCTGGCTGTCCAAGCCCTTCCATCATCCCAGACCCAGCTCACAGTCCCAGTACCTCTCTGGTCCACAGTGAAATCTCCCTGCTCTGACCGACTTCAACCCTTCGAGTTCATTCTTGCTACTCAAAGTACCATCCATAGACCAGCAATGTCAGCATCACCTGGGAACTTGTTGAAAATGGTGGTCTCAGGTCATATGGTGGTTCTAGGAACCCATCAGCATCAGTGCACCAGCTAGCATTGTTGGAAGAGGTTGCATTCAGCTTCAGTGATTTGGGGGGGGAGGTTTTTTTTAGCGCATTTGCCCATTTCATGATGGGTGATTTATGAGCACATCTGCCCATACCGTGCTGAATGTTCTGCAGTTTTGAACCAAAAACAGCATGACCCCCATATCCCACCTTCCCTGTTTACCTGATCTCACCCCAAGCAACTGTTTTTGTTTCCCTGGATGAAGAAAGTCCTCAAAGAAAAACATTTTGCCCATGTGGAAGAGGTGAAACAAAAAGCAGCAGAAGCCCTAAACGGCATCAAAACTGACACATCCAAAAATTGTTTTAGAGCAGTGGAAAAAGCGTCTCGGTAGATGTGCTACAAAAAACAGAGTATGCGACTGATGGAGACTGAAATTTAAACACGTAAGAACAAATACACAATTTTTTATAAATAAATTCCACGTTTGGGGTACTCCCCCTATTAATAACACTGTGATCATGTTGCTATTGTTATCACTAGAGACCCTGTGGAGTTGCTGAGTGCCAGGGAGATGAACAACGGACCTTTGCCTCAGAGACGCTCACAGTCTAGTGTGCAAGTGGATGTGGATACGGCTACATTCCAGAACACTGCTGTGAAAAATGCAGTGATGGTTGATACACCCGAAAGGACATACATGCTTGGAGGCAGGGGAGGCAGGGGTGAGAATATCATGAAAAGCTTTAATATCTGAACGAAGGAAACACCAGAGCTGGGTTTAAGGAACTGACTAGGGTTTGACCCAGAGACCAAGATAAGGGGAGGGCACTCCAGGTAGGATAGGGAGCAAGTAAAGTCTTGCGGAGGTGGGACAGCTCTAAACAGGCAACTGTAAGACTTTTGGCCTATTTGGAACAGAGAGGTGAGGAGGAAGGATGGCAGGAGATGAGACTGGGCCAGGCTAAGTCACTTTCTTTGGCTTGTGGTGTGGTAGAAAGTGAAAGGGGAAAGAAACTCCAGAAAGTGAGCTACTGGTAGTGCTTTGCAAGAGAGAGGTCCCCCTGTGGCGCCCACAGTTTCAACATTCAGGAACTCACTGGTTTCAGCAGATGCCTAAGAGCAGAAACCAGGACTAAAAAGATAAAGGAGAGAATTGGAATTGAGGAAGTGAAGGCAGTGACAGCTCCAGTCAGAAGTTTGGGAGTGGACAGGGCCAGATAATAGAGGCGCCAGGGGCTTCCCCAGTGGGAAGGAAATTCCACACACAAAGAAATCTGCTCACTTAGGCTGGCTGTGCCTCCTTGTTCTGGCTCTGTCTGGTCAGCTCACCTCTGATTCTCATGGGAGTCGGAAGGGGGAGCAGTAGAAAATACTGGGGGCTAATTACTGAGGGCCCCATGTTTCTGGAGAGAGCATTTAGTGGATGTCAAGTGTAATCATTTCAGCTCTGATTATGGGGTCAGTCAGACTTGGGTCCCAAACTCAACTATTTCATTAAATTGTTGTGTGGCTTTTCAACCACGTGAAATTACTGATATTCATCCCTTCCCCACATGCACTAAATACGACTTTGGTTGACTTTTCTGAACCTCGGCATAAATATATAGCTCATAGACCATTATCTCTTAATCAGAATTTATCGTTACGCCAATGTATTAGACATTTGCACAACTAGCCTCAGATTGCATGGTTAGAAAGTGCTGGCATCAGAATTTGAATCCAGGATCCCCTGCCTCAATAGCCTGGTTTTATCCAGGGGCTCTAATCCAGAGGTTCACACTAGAGGAGTTTTCTGAAAACACATGTGCCAATTCCCCACCCCCAGCTTGAGGTTTTGATCTTAATAAAAGTCTCATGGGTGGCTTTAATGTATAGCAGGCTGAGGATTGCTGGGTCAAATAATGAGGCGTTCACATGCCACACAGACATCTGTGTGGGTCCTCATGACTCCTTCCTGGGAAGACCCATTAGGTCCAATCATGTGAAATTACTGATATTCATCCCTTTTCATATGCACTGAATGGATACTTTGTATGATTCAAGTTAATCCATTCACTCTGTGGGGCAGGGATTAGGAAGAGGCATGCAAGTCACAAGCCTTGAGTGAAAAGATCCAATACTCAAGATAAATAATACCTAAGTGCAATAATTTAAAAATAAAAGTTAATGCCAAAATTATATGATGAACAAAATACTAGCATTTTAAATGTTTAAAATACCAACATGCAGGTGCACTGCAACGACTCTGCTCACCCTTACCCTGACCTTCTCACTAGCTCTGTGTTTGTGTCTCCATTACAAAATGGGGTACCAAGAGTTGCCCTGTTTGTCCAGAGAGCAGGTGTGAGGATCAAATGAAGTAATTAAAGTGTAAGCACATTCGTATGCAAAAGCTCTGTATGTAGAATAGCATCTTATATCAAGACAGCACGTAATATGAAATGCCTGCATTGTCAATGTTGCCCTTAAAAATCCTTTAAATCTTCCATAAAGTACAAAACACACAATTTAGGAATTATGGTACAGTCTCTTCCTAAATCCTACTCAGACACTTTTTTCTCCTAGAACATGAATCTAGCTGTTTCTTCTCCAGATGAAGTGCTTGACTTGCATTTGAAAACAGGTTGCCCAAGACATGCAGGGTTTGGTCTGATTTTTCTAGCAGCACGCATATAATTGGATTTGAGTATTTAAATGTGCAGTCAGAGAGGTCTCTGCATAGTTATTTCAAGTTCCAATGTTTTCTGAAGTGACAGCCAAGTGGCTCCCAATACTTTATCAGACAGGTATGGTGGGGCTGGTGTCCCTGGCAAGTGTGGCCACTCTTAGTGGTCTTTATGGAGACCAACTTTCTATCAACTGGAGAGTTTCAAATTTGCTCATTGGGTGGGCTGCTCAATTTGCTCAGGCAGACCAAGAAGGACCTTTAAGTAGCCCCATTCCAGCTTAAAACGGGGGCAGTCATGTTAATGCATGGTATAAAAATCACTGCCACAAAACCAAGTATCTAAAACAAACCAACCAACCCACAGCAAGTAGGCAAACTGGACCTCAGTGACTGTTCTAGAATCCCTACCACATCTCCCTTCTGCCTTCTGCCTGAGTCCACCAGTAGAGATGATGGGAAGGGGAACCCCAACTGAAGAAAACGTAAAACTTCTATTTACTGACTTCATTTTTTCTGCCAGTGTGAGTGACGGTGGTCATTGAGTGTTTCCAGGCCTACCTTAGCTCCTGGTACTTAAATAAGCTCAAGGATTGCTGATTTTTATTTTATTTTATTTTGAGTCAGGGGTCTTACTCTGTTACTCACCATGAAGAGCAGTGGCACACTCATGGCTCTCTACAGCATCATCCTCCTGGACTCAGGCAATCCTTCCACCTTGGCCTCCAGAGTAGCTGAGACTACAGATGCATGCTACCACACTCAGGTTATTTTTTGATTTTTTTGGTAGAGTTGAGGTCCCGCCACGTTGCCTAGGTTAGTTGTGAACTCCAAGCCTCAAGTGATCTTCTCGCCTAGGCCTCCCAAAATGCTGGGATTACAGGTATGAGCCACCACACCTGGCCTTCCTGATTTGCATTTAAAATTAAAAAGAAAATGAGCAACATAAATGACCACCAGCAGGTCAATTAACTGTGGTGTATCCATACAATGAAATGCTGATTGGCAATATAAAGAATTAAGCCACAACATGAATGGATCTCATATCCGTTATGTTGAGCGAAAGAAGCTAGATGTCAAAGAGAACATATTGCATGATTCTATTTATAAAGGGTTCCAGAACAAGCAAAACTCATTGATGGTGCCAGAAAACAGAGTCAGGGTGTCCTGGGGGTGGGGGCGAGGGAGAATGACTGCAACTGAGCACAAGGAAAATTTCTGGGGTGATGGAAACGTTCTGTATCTTAATTGAGGTGTTAGTTATGAAACTCATTGAACTTTATACTTGAAATGTGTGTACTTTATATTATATAAATTATATCTCAATAAAGTAAATTTAAAAGACAGAAATTAAGAACAAAGGAAAGAGAATCATTGTTGTTGGACCTTGTCCCCACTCACAGAAGTTTGTCCTTTGAGAGCCATTGGAATGGAGATTGATGGTGCAAGCTTCTCAACACATGTGGACTGGCCACCTACACCCTCTCCTGCCTGTGATTAGAATTCTTAAACACACTGGTATTGCTAGGTCAGGATGGCCACCTGTGCTCTGAGAAAAAAAAGAGAAGCAACCTGGTGTCTCATGAGACTCTCCCATTGACCCAGCATTTCTACCTGTAGCCGACAAGGAGCAAAGACCAGGGAGGCAGCAGCCTCCCTGGTCTAATTTCAGAATCACAAGTTCTCCTGACCCCAGACACTATACCTTGTCTTATTGATACTTGTAAAGTTTTCACGGGGAGCCAAACTTTGTATTCCTCCAGTTAGAAATGAAAAGTAAAATGCATCCCCTCCTGGGAGAGGAAACAGAAACTTACACTGAAGTGTAAATAAACGCTATTATTTCTTTTCCAGAGCACGTTTGGGGTATTGGAGGACATGTGGGCACAGAAGACTGTGGGAACACCCAAAGGCTCTGCACAAGAAGTGTTAAGAAAAGCAAGTGTTAAGGAGTGTTAAGAAAAGCAAGAGCCACTATTAGAAACTTTCAAAGTTGCATGCTTGTACTAAGGGTCACCTATGATAATTCTCACTGATCTAAAACAATTTTGCCTGACCAATCCTACATTGAGAGCAAATGGACGAAAGAAGGAAGCCAAGAATCATTCAAAGCCGCTAGGGAGGTAAGTAGTTAGTCATCTGCCATTAATTCCAGATGTTTATTGAGTGCCTACTGTGTTCCAAGCTCTGTGCTGGTAAGAAAGGAAAACAGAACCCTATTCTCTCCAATGAACTTGCTTTCCCCCTCTCTTACTTACGTGCTCCCAGAGTAGTAGTCTACCTTGACATTTTTGGTAACTGTGAGTCGTTCTTAATTGCTCATCCACTTCACTCTTTGGCCACGGCTCCTAGCTTTCCAGTGCATTTCTTTAGTACACTAACTCCAACACTCCTTTGACTCCAAGACTCTTGAGCTATGTATGATTCTACCACTTTCCCATTTCCCACTGCCCATCACCTATTTCATGTCCTCTCTTCCCTACTTAATCGGATTAAATTTATGGTCAGTCATTATAATCACCCCCTTGCAAACAACCTTAACTCCCTTATCCCTCTTTTGTTTCATTGTACTTACTTGACAAAACCCACAACCCTGGTTAGATCCAACTCTCTATACAGTTATATGTAACTGGAGAAAACAATGTGGCCATGTTGATGATCTTATTTTAATTTTGTGATGTGAACTGCAAATACACCTTAATCCTGTCTGGCAACAGTACAATAGTCTTTATTCAACTCACTCTCCCAAATAACTCTTTCATACCTGTCTTCATTCTAACTCCTGCTTTCACTCTCAGCTGCTAACCCTGCATCCTCTTCATGGAAAAATTCAAGCAACAAGAAAGGAGATTCTCTGGTCTCCCACTAACACTAGTTTCTGCACCAAGGATTCTGTCTGTCTTCCTTTGCTATAGATGAACTTTCCAAGGTCCCATCAAAAGCCAATCCCTCAACGTGTGTACTGAATCCCATCGCCTCTCACCTACTCAAGGGCATTTCCCAATAGCAGTTCTTCCTTTCTCCTCTACTACAGAGATTTTTTTCAGTCTCTACCGGAGTATTCCCAACTGTATGAACATACATACTATTATTTCTCCTATCCTAAAGCACCTACACTGGACACTTACTTCTATAGCCTACTACTTAATTTCTTGCTCTCTTTTCTGGTAAACATTCTCAAAAGAGTTGTCTATTCCCACTGTCTTCAGTTTCTTTCCTCTCATGCTCTGTTAGTTAGATCAACTCTAATAGGGCTTCCATCCCCATCTCTCAACCAAAACTACTCTTGTTAAATATCACCATTGAACTCTACATGGTGAAATCTTATGGTCAAATTTTAGTCTTCCATTTTGCCACTTTACAGAAGCACTTCCTAGGTTTGTGCTTTGAAATAATCTCTTCAATGGTCTTCTAAGACCTAGCATTTCCTTGATAGTCTTCCTACCTCCCTTGTCACTCTTGGTTTATTTTGCCGATTCCTTCTCTTTTCCTCACTTCTTAATGTTGGAGTGCCCCGGGGTTCTAGCCTTTGTCATATTTTCCTTTCATACTCACTTCCTGGATGTTATCTAGTCTCATGGTTTTAAACTCCATTTATATGTCACGATCCTCACAATTTTACTTCTAGATCAGATTTCTCTCTTGAACTTCAGACTCACATTTCTACATATATGTCACACAGACATTTCAAACTATATTTCAAAACTAAGCTTTTCCCTATGTAGTCCATCTAAGTTGATGACAATTTCATCCCTCCAGGCATCTCCGTCAAAAATCCTGAAGTCAACCTTGATCTCGTTTGTCTCTAGCATTCTTTCTTCCAACATTCAATCCATTAGGAAATCCATTGGTTTTATCTTTCAAATATACCTGGAATTTGAAACTTCTCACTAACTCTCTGCCATCACTCTGGTGCAAATAACTCTGATTAACCTGGATTATTTTAACAACTTCCCAATTGATGTCCATATATCTATCCTTGCTACTATATAGTTCATGTTAAATATATCAGCCAAAGGAATCCTTTTCATATATAAACTAGGAGTGATGTCTGGGGAAATGGTGGAGTAGGAAGCAGCAGGAATGTGTCCCTCCACAACAATTATACTGTCAGAAACAGTCTGAACTGATTATTTTAGATTCTAGAGTTTATTTGTATCTTCCAAGGAACATTTGGCCAGAAAATAATTTTTTATTGATGTCAGCCATCAGCACATATACAACTATTTATTTTTAACTCCCTAGCCTTGTGGAAGGCAGCTGTGGGGACAGTAACTAATTCTTCTTGCAAGGCTTGCTGGAATCAGAGTGGGAAATAAGGACCTGGTACTTCAAATGTTAGGGTTCTGCGTTCTGATGCTGAATGGCAGCTTTGGATTATTGAGGGGCAGCTATGGAGGCTGTATGCTATTGTTTTAACCCTCATCAACTGAGTGGCTTCTAAGAGACTTAAAAAAGGAACACCTGTTATTTTGGACACCCCCAAACAAACCTGCATATGGGGAAATTTAGAAAGTCATTTTGCATACCCAGATAAAAAGTCAGCATCAGAAAAGATCTGAGAATACCATAAGTTTTTACCTTAAGCTTATTCCCAGAACAGAGACACCCTACACATTTTTTAATGGAAAACTTTAAGGGAGAGAAAGAATCATTTCCAGAGTTACCACATTATAAGACTCAAATGCCCATTTCTCAACAACAGAAACAACAAAATCACAAGGCATATAAATAAACAGAAACGTATGGCCCATCCAAACAAAATAAATGGGAAAAAAAACATACTTAAAGAAGCCCAAATAGTGGACTTACTAGACAAAGACTTTAAATTGTCTTAAAGATTCTCAAGGAGCTAAAAGAATATGGGCAAATAAAGAAAACCAATATATGAACAAAATGAGACTTTCAATAAAGAGAAAATATAAAAAGGGACCAAAAAGAAATTCTGGAGCTAAAAATTACAATAAATGAATTGAAAAAATATGCCAGAAATGTTCAAAAGGAGATTTGAGCAAGCCAAAGAAAGAATCAGCAAACTAGAAGAGAAAACCATTGAGGTTACTGAATTTGAAGAATAGAAAGAAAAAGGATGAAGAAACGTAAACAGAGCCTAAGAGATTTATGAGGCATCATCAAATAGACCAACATATACAAGGGGGAACCCCCCCAAAAAACTGGAATTTTTTTTGGAGGGCAGGCCCTTTGTAGTACAGGCTTTCCCTGCTAGATAAATGTTTTAGAAATCCATAGGCATCAGTGTACCACTAGTGTTGTTGTGGGTGGCTGTATTCAGCCTCAATCAATCTTTTTTGGAGACTCAGCATGTTTGTCCATTTCTTAATAAGTGATTTACAAGTGTACCTGCCAACACCACACTGAGTGTTCAGTTTTTAACCAAAAGCAGCATGCTCCACCCCTATGCTCCACCCTCCCTATTCACCCAATCTTTCTTGGCATGACTTTTTTTGTTTTCCCGGATGAGAAAAGTCCTCAAAGGGAAATGTGTGGCCAATATGTAAGAGGTGAAACAAAAAATGGCAGAAGCACTAAAAGGCATAAAAACTGATGAGTTCAAAAACTATTTTGAGCAGTGGAAAATGTGTTTTGACAGGTGTATTGCCACAAAATGGCATACATTGAAGGTGACTGAGGTTTAAACATGCAAGAATACATAATTTTTATACGTAAATTCTAGGTTCTTTGGATCCCTTTTTGTATATTGTGATAACCCCAGAAAGAGAAGAGAAAGCAAGGAGCAGAAAGAATATTTGAAGAAATAATGCCTGAGAATTTCCCAAATTTGATGAAAGACATAAATTTACAAATCCAAGAGGCTCAAAAAACAAGCAAGTAGGATAAACTCAAGAGACACACACTATAATCAATTGTCAAAAGAAAAAGAGAGAATCTTAAAAGCAGAAGAGAGAAGTGATTAATCACATACAAGGGCTTTCAATAAGATTTCAGCAAGCTGGGTAAGGTGGTATGCACCTGTAATCTCAGCTACTTGGGAGGCTGAGTCAGGAGGCAGGATGATGGCTTGAGCCCAGGAGTTGAGGTCCAGCCTGCACAATATAGCAAAAACCCATCTTAAAAATGATTAATTAATTAATCAATTAAAAAATTTCAGCTGATTTCTCATCAGATGTCAGAAGGGGTTGATTTATTCAAAGTTATGAAAGAAAAATAACTATCAACTGAAAATTCAATGTTCAGCAAAAGCACTCTTCAGAAATGAGGGAGAAATTATGATATTGTCAGATAAACAAAAGCTGAGGGCATTTGTTACTGTTAGACCTTCTCTGCAAGAAATGCTTTGGCAGTGCTTCAGGTTGAAATGAAAGTAAGCTAAGCAGTAAATGGAAGCCATATGAAGAAATAGACATCTTCAGTAGAGGTATAGGGAATTTTGCAAATTTTAGCATTATTGCAATTTTGGTCAGTAATTTCACTTTTAATTTTCTATTTGGATTGAAAGTCAAATGTATAAAAATCAATTATTAATTTATGTTGGGCACACAATGTATAAAGACTTAATCTGTGACATTAAAAACAGAACAGAGGCTGGGCGCAGTGGGTCAGACCTATAATTCCAGCACTTTAAGAGGCTGAGGTGAGAGAATTGATTGAGGCCAGGAGTTCAAGACCAGTCTAGGCAACATAGCGAGACTTCGTCTCTACAAAAAAATTTCAAAAACTAAGCCAGGCATGGTGGCACATGCCTATACTCCCAGCTACTTGGGAGGCTGAGACAGAAGGATTGCCTGAACCCAGGAGGTCAAAGCTGTAGTGAGCCATGATTGTGCCACTGCACTCAGATCCTGACTTAATACAATAAAAAATGATAATAATAATAAACATGATCCAACTATATGCTCTCTATAAGAGACTCACTTTAGATTCAAAGACTCAAGTAGGTTGAAAGTGAAATGATGGGAAAAAAAATCCACATAAGTAGTAGCCAAAAAGAGAGGTGAAGTGGTTGTACTAATATCAGATAAAATAAACTTTAAACACAAGTTGCAAGAAACAGAAAAGAATATTATATATTAATGAAAGGTAACACAGCAAGAAGATATAGCAATTATAAACATTTACGGACTGCTATGGTTTGAATATATCCCCTCCAAATTCAGATGTTGAAGCTTAATGTCCAATGTGATAGTATTAGAAAGGTAGGGACTTAAAGACGTGTTAGGCCATAATGACTTTCTCTTTTGTAGATGGGGTTAAGGTCCTGATAAAAGAGGTTTCACACATTCTGCTTGTCTGCCCTTTGCCTTCTGCCATGTGAGGGCACAGCGTTCCTTCTACAGCAACAAGGTGCCATCTTGGAAGCAGACAGCAGCCCTCACCAGACAATCAAACCTACTGGTACCTTGATGTTGGGGTTTCTAGCCACCAGAACTGTGAAAAAATAAATGTCTATTGTTTATAAATTACTCAATCTCCGGTATTTTGTGATAACAGCACAAACAGACCTAATAAAGAGCTCAAAGTATATGAAACAAAAACTGACAGAATTGAAGGGAGAAATAGATACTTCAATACTCCATTGTCAATAATGGATAGATTAATCAGACAGAAGACAAGCAAGGAAACAGAGGCCCTGAACAACACAATAAGCCAACTAAACCTAAAAGACATATACAGAAACTCCATCCAATAACAGAAGAATGAACACACATTCTTCTCAAGTACATAAGGGACATATGATACATCACATGCTAAGCCACAAATAAAGAGCCTCAATATGTTTTTAACGATTAGTATCATATAATGTCTTCTCCAACCACAAGATGAAGTTATAAATCAATAACAGAAGGAAAGTTAGAAAATTCACAAATATGTGAAAATTAAACAGCACACTCTTTTCTTTCTTTCTTTTTTTCTTTTTTGAGTCTGAATCTCACTCTGCCATCCAGGTTGGAGTGCAGTGGCATGCTCACAGCCACCGCAGCCCTGACCTGCTGGGCTTAGTGGGTCTTTCTGCCTCAGCCTTCCAAGTAGCTGGATCTATAGGCATGTGCTGTCACACCTGGCTAATTTTTTTGATTTATTGTAGAGAAGAGGTCTTGCCATGTTGTGCAAGCTGGTCCCGAACCCCTCGGCTCAGGCAATTCTCTCGCCTCTGCCTCCCAAAGTACTGGGATTAAAAGCATGAGCTGCCATGTCCAGCTAAACAGCACACTCTTAAACAATCAATGAGTCAAAGAAAAAAGTCACAAAGGAAATGTAAAAATACTTAGAGATGAATTAAAATGAAAGTATAACACATCAAAACTTTTGTATACTTATAGATGGCTAAAATAGCAAATGCTCTGTTATGTCTAATTTACCACAATAAAAATATGCACGTCAGATTGGCCAAACTAACTTATTATCATTCCTTGCTAAATAACAATAGGACCTTACCCCCAGTGAATCTGGAGGATGCATGTGTATTTCCCCCGTTTCTCCGCTCTCAAGCCCGTTCCTGCCCACTATCCCCGGGATGTCTGTGTTCAAAGGGACACTGTCTTTGGGGAGAATCAGGTTCATTCACTAACTGTTCAGTGTCATGTGACTCCCTGGGAGGCCCAAAGATGAATGGAGTGCTCCGAAGCTAAAAAATGTAAGTGGGTGCCTGTGAAAGAGGACCCAGGGCAGGAAGAATTGCGAGGTTTCTCTTTCTGACTTTCATTTCTGCATACTGCTAACGGTGAGGCTCTGGCATTGAGAGGGCTAAATGGTCATGTGAACTGGAAATGCAAAGTGGAAAGGGGCACATTTACAATCTTGTGGATTCCAGAGAACATCTTGAGGACCTTGAGAAGGAAGGAAGTGCTAAGTAGCTGGTGCAACAGACAGATGAGTTGCTGGATGACTGATGAGCGCTACATCATGGTGGACAGCTGGCTGCACAGATCCAAATGCAATTCTGCTGTGGTGCTGTCTCCGTGATAGCTGAAAGAGGAGTGCCAGGTGCCTCCCGGGGGACAGGGTGATGCAGTCAGGCTGAAGTCAGGAGTGGTGAGATCAGTGCTCATTCAACTGCCAGACCTGAACTGGGCTCAGACTCCAGTGGAGAGGAACTCTAACCTTTCAGAACATGATTGAAGCTGTGTCACATACTTGCTCAGGGTTGCTAGAGTGGACATTTACAGGTTTGGGGCTGTCCAGGATCCATTTCACCTTCCTAAAACACCCCAATTTCCTTTATTAGAATTACCTATTTTTTGTTTTTGAGTTGGAGTCTCACTCTGTCGCCCAGACTGGAGTGCAATGGCCGCTCCCGGCCACCACAGCCTCGACCTGCTGGGCTCCGGCGATCCTTCTGCCTCAGCCTTCCAAGTAGCCGGAACTACAGGCGCGTGCTACCACACCCGGCTAATTTTTTTATTCATTGTAGAGATGAGGTCTCACCAAGTTGCCCAGGTGGGTCTCGTACCCGCGGGCTCAGGCAATCCACTACCTCAGCCTCCCAAGGTGCGGGATTACAGGCTGAGCCACCAAGCCCAGCCAGAATTACCTATTTAAGTCTCATGTATGGTTTATGGGGGGGGAAAAAGGAATCACTTCTTCCCTGTTGTCAGTCAGTCTATCGCAGTTATAATCAAGGGACCCGCAGAGATCTGGCTAAGAGGTAGACAAACAAGCAAAACCAAGTCAATGGCATGATACCATTCTGGTGTTAAAGTCTTGGGCAGAAGGACAATAGATTAAAAACAGTTGGGGTTTTATTCCTTTACAGCAGTGTTGTTCTGACCAACCTTAGTCCCACTCTGCTTTCTACCTTCTCAAACTGCCTCCTTTCCTCTCTTTTCTAAGCCCTGTTTGAAACTGGAAATTCCCCCAAACTCTATAAGTTTCCTCTAGTTAAGTTGGTTAGATTTGGTCTTTATTACGTATAGCTAATGAACGCAAGTTCCCTTACTTCTGCACAGAGGGTGTCCCCAGGCTTTTCCCGACCCTCTTTCTGCTCACCTCTCAGGTCCCTGACGCTGGACTTCCTGGTGCTTTGGGTCAGGTACCCCCTTTCTCAGCCTTAGCTTCAAGAGACCCAGTCAGCCCCCAGTGGGGAGAGGAGGCTCACGGTTTTCAGAGCTAATGTGGTTGATTCACTCCCCAATAATTCAATTCACTCCCCAGTTCGAATCCAATAACTATTGATCCTTATTTGGTAGTCCCAATTTTACCTATTTCTAAAAGAGACAGTTTTTAAAAGCAAAATGTCAAATACCAAAAACAACAAACTTTTAAAACAAAAGCATCCCAGAAACAAAAATCAACTGGCAGCGAGTAGAGGGTCTCCCGCTCCAAGAGCCCCTAAGAAAGGACTCAGAGGCAGCCCCCTTCTCTCTGGTATCTCATGGCTTGGTGTCAAGTCAAGAATGTGCCAAAGGCTTTCGGATAAGGCATTTTCCTGCTAGTATAACTATGGCTGGCCTGCATTTGAACTCCTTTTCAACGTTTGAGATCTTTCTCACCTTTGGAGTGTTCGTAGGAGGCAGAAACCCTGTCCGTATAAAGAGGCTAAAGGATCGAGCTATTTCAGTTCCCAACCTCATCTGCAGATAGGCATGTGGTCAACCAGACACACCACCACATTCTTGAAAGGAGAAGCAAGAGTTGCTACACACCAGGGGAAGGGCAGAAGCTGCGACAACACCCAGAGTCCCACCCACAGCTCCTGCATACTCAGCAGGAATGGCCACAGAAGCAGCAGATTCCTCACTGGACAGGTTCTGTGGCATGATTTTGACTTTGGCCTGGCAGCCTTGACCTTGTCCCGGCCCTGGTTTGGCAATTTTACCAGCAATTCGGTGAGCTTCTACTGGTCTCTTTAAGATCCTTCTCGGTGGGGAATTAAATCAGCCGGGTGTCCCTTTCTATTTCTGGCAGCATATTGCAGACTGATAAAAAGAGCAAGAAATGTGATCAGCTTTGGACCCTCAGGAGGCCCAAGCGTTTATAGTTTTGGAGAATGAAAGGTTCAAGTTCCTTCGCTTGGCTAATAAGGGCCTCTGTGCTTGTGCCAGTGCCATCCTTTCCTCACCCGATCCATATTTCTCTGGTTATCCCGAATGACAACAGTTTGCCATGCCTTTTCCTTCAGCTTGAAGAGACTTTCCCACTCCTACATCTCATCTGGGGAATACCTGTCACACAACCTAAGGATATCGCTCTCCACGAAGCCTACCGCCAAGTTGGGCTTATCCCCACACTCCCTACCTGCCTTTTCAGTGTATATGCTGCACAGAGATTCAACTGTAGCACAGAAACTTGCAGTGCTTGTGTTTATTTATGACTTAGGCCTTAGATAAAGCATTTCTCTGCTAGTTTAGCTACGACTGACCTGCATTTGAACCCCTTTCCAATGTTTGGGATCTTTCTCACCTTTGGAGTGCTAATGGGAGGCAGAAACCCTCTCCAAATAAAGAAGCTAGAGGATTGAGCTGCTACTTTGTAAACCGTGAGCTCACAAAAGCAGGTACCACACATGACCATTTCTTTAATCCTAGTTCAAGCAAGACTGAAGAAGTAAAGGAATGGTTAGAAAATCCCAGATGCCAAGGAGCTGCACTAGGAATTGTGTGTGTCCCCTGGAGACGAGTGGAAGGACAGAGGAGGAAGGGGCCAGCCAAAGTCCCTTTTATTCTCTTATTAACTCCATTGCAAAGAATGGTGATCCAGAAAGGATCTGTGGGAGAGGTGGTTTGTTTTGTCCAGCACAAAAGGTTATCCTGTGAATACTCTAAGGAATTTTATGGCCAAATGTACCTGAGATTCATTCTTCAAGGTCTTTGACCTCAACCCCTAGGGGTTAGCAGCTGCAGACCCCGGATATTCTCCTACCCAAGAACGAGACATTTTAATACAGAATGTGGACTACCGATTGGCTAAACTTCTGCAGAGAAGAGAGAATGGGAGCTGAGGACTTTTGCTGAGGCAATACCGTCTCACTCTCCTGCTCCTGCTGGGAAATTAGGTGTACCCCTTGGGACATTTTTAGTCAACCGAAGATAAACTCTGCTCCTTCTGCCATTTTAACCAATTTGAGTGGGAAGATGTGCAATAAGCAACAGAGTCTGATTCTTTTCATCATTTGGGCTGACTGTGTTGTTTTCTAGAGGTGGATAAAATCTAGGAGGGAAATGAATCACACCCCTAAGAACTGTGCTGAAGACGGTAAGATGACCTCAAACAAATGCCAGGAGTAATGTCATTCGTCTACAAAATTCCCAGTCTATTATTATCTTTCTTGTTGTGCCATTTCTGATCACAGAAATAAATAATGGTGATTGTGTAAACTGGTTGCAAGTAAGAAGAAAAGCAAAGTCCTGATGCAGAGTTTTTGAGAGCTGGGTGGAGGGAACCGAAGTGATTGCATTTCCGTAGACTCACTTCCAACGTGATAGAATCACTTCCCCAGGGAGGGCATGAACGGTTGTATTATTGTATCTACTACAGGCCAGTACGGTTCGACATTTACACAGGTTCTTTCTTCATAACAACCCTCTTTAAGGTAACTGTCACCATTTCTTTTTTGCAGAGGAAGAAATTGAGACCCGGGGCCATTAAAAGACATCTGCCCAAGTTCACACACCAGGCCCAGCTGACCGCAGGACCCCCCCCATATCTACTGCATTGTACTGAATGCTGTAGTCACCAGGGCATTGAAGAAAAGCCCAAATAAAATGATGCATTTGTGAAAGGAATTTTTTTTTGTCTGAAGTAATAGAGCTGGTGCCCTCAACTGCAAGAAACGCGGAGAACTAGGAGTTGGTGAGTCCATAGGAAAATTGTGAATTATGCAACATATATTTTTTTGACATGTTCTTTTTTCTTTAAAGCTCTTTCTCTGGCCTGAGTTCCGTTTTCTCCCTCTGAAAGGGACTGTGTACTCAGCAATTCCACAGCCTGTGTTATCCTAAGGAGACACTAACAGATCTTAGGGAGGGGACCCAAGTCCAAACACAAAATTTACTTGCTTTACATACTCCTTATACACATACCCTGAAAGCAATTTTATACAATATTTTAAAAACTTGTGCACAAAACAAAGTTGTGTACATCGAACCATCAGAAAGCAGAGGTGTTGCCAACTCAGCCACCATGTAGACTGGCTGTGGCTCTTTGCCGTCACCATCATTGCTGATTCTCCATGTATATGCTACCAATACACACTCATTTTCTTATACTTATTCACACATAAGCTCTTAGCAGTAAAAATTATGACATACCATGAGTACAGTGAAAAAATAATGCGGTCAGGGTAACTAAGTAGCACAGTGGCATCACCATAATACCTGTATCAACTGGTCAACAACAGCGACAATAAACAACCACAGGCTTTCAGTCTCCATCTGTAGTGCTGTGTTTTGATGAAAAGGTTACTGCACACTGTATTTTATTTTCTTAGGTAAGGAGAGACATCAGAAGCAGTTAAGAGAAGGAAGTGGATCCTCTAGGGATGAAGAGGCAGTCTGCTGGATGCCTTTTTAAAATGTTTCCTTCAGAGTCATCTGCCTCGTTAACAACAGATTTTGTCTCAGAAGTCTCTCTCTGATTTGATAAAATGGCATGATTGCTTGTTCAGTGATAAACGCACACTGCTCCAGTCCTTCAATAAGTATACCACACGTTTTCACCATGTCAACTATATGCACTTTTTTTGCAGTATTAACATCATCTTCGTCAACAGTATTATCATGATCACCTTGATTCAGAACCATTTGACCATTTCACCATCAGACATCGAATAAAAAATTGACCCTCATTATTGATGCTAAACACTTCATTATCCACTGCTTTCAGTTTCCTGGTGAAATCTAAAGGTATTTGTTTTTGCATGTGTAAGGAGGTCAGACATCTCTTATTTCTCACTCGGCATACAAATCCTTCAAAGTCAACACTGTTCATCATCATTGCTGAACATAGTTGCAGGCCAGAGATTGTGCCAGACATGTGCAACTGTGTCTTTAGTCTCTGTGTTCCAAGCATTGGAAATAACTAAATTACTGTTGAAAACTTTCCACACCCATACCTCTGTTCACTGTTGCTAGCATGCAGTTCAAGAAAGTGGTTTTATATTTACTCTTCATTGAGCTAAGGATACCTTGGTTACATGGCTGAAGTAATGAAGTAACAATGGGAGAAATAACTTTGCATAAACATTATATTTGATGAGAATTTCAACAAGCGAATGTACAGAGTGGTTGTCAAGGAATAAAAAAATCTTGCAGTCATCATCCAGCCAGCTTCCCTGCAGCAATCACAAGCCACTGGTACAAAATGTTAGTGAAACCAATCATAACAGATGTCCCTGGTAATCCATGCCATTTTGCTAGCATGATAATGGACTAGTAAGAAATTCACTCCTTGAAAACAGGACTCAAGCTTTTGCCTATCACAGCAAGCTTATGTGTATGTGTGCCTGCAGCATTAGCACACTCCAGCACAGTTACTCTGTCCTTGGCAGCCTTAATTCCTGCAGGACTGTCTCATCAACTGTAGTCAGTGTCTTTCTGGGGCAATAATGCCAAAACAATGATGTTTCATCAACATTTTGTTCTGGTGTCAGCTTTTCATCAGTGATGACCTTGGCAAACTCGTCAATGAATTTCTCCATTGCTTCATGATCAGCAGATGTTTTATCACCACAAATCCGTATAAATTTAATGCTGTGTCTTTACTTAAATGTTTGCAGCCAGCCTGTTGAATATTCACAATTCTTTTCAATTTTCAGTTCATTGTGATCTATCTTTGCCTGTTTCACGATCAGCATACTTTCAAGTGAAATACCATGTGTTTGCTGTGATACTGATGGATCAAATCTTTCAATATACAATTGAGATTTTCATTTTTAGCTCTATGCAGTGTTTTTCTATTTTTTCATTAACTTCTGTCCGTCACTTTCAGCATAAAACTTCAACAGATTATCCTTCTTTTTCTCTAGGTCATATATGGTGGTCATTCTAACACCATACTATCCTGTACAACATCTCACACACTGCTGTCCATTTTCTCTTGCAGCTTGACTTTCCATGCCATAAATAAGCATAAATACTTTCTTTTTAGAAAAATCACTGTTGCCCATAGGGATACCTGAGGCCTTATGGCATTATCAACAGTATCGTCACACCATAGAGCAAAGAATAAGCAACAGCAACAACAACAACTACAAAAATACCCCCAAACAAAGAAAAAAAAGCACAGAGTAACGCATGTAAGTCTTGGACTCCTGTGAACTTTCACAGAAACCTGTTGGCATATCTGGCCCACACACAAGTCATTTTATTAACCTTTGTGCATGTGTTTGCGTGGGGGAATCTGGGCATACCTGGAAAAGACACATCACAGCTGAAAGGAGCTGGGAGGGCCTTTCTTTCCTTGGGAATGCCAAATAACGTGTGTTGTGCACCTACATTTTGACTATGACTTATTACATGAGGGCAGGTGTGGAGTTTTCCACTTGTGATATCATATCAGTGCTCAAAAAGTTTCAGACTTTGGAGCATTTTGGATTTTGGATTAGTTCTCCTCAACCTGTATATGCATGTAGATTACAAAGGAAAAATTAACAAAAGACCGATGTCTAAAAAGATGCAGTTCACTGCTTTTTCCTTCCAGGGGGATCCACCTTTAAACTCTTCTAAGTGTTTCTTTTTGGTTTATTACCACATTTTAAAATATATGTTTATGCTGCTATTTTATTTATTTATTATTATTATTTGAGTTGGAGTCTCTCTCTGTCGCCCAGGCTGGGGTGCAGTGGCACGCTCACGGCCACCTTGGCGTCAACCTACTGGGCTCTGGCCATCCTTCTGCCTCAGCCTTCCAAGTAGCCGGAACTATAGGCACGTGCTACCATGCCTGGCTAATTTTTTAATTTATTGTAGAGACGAGGTCTTGCCAAGGTGTCCAGACTGGTCTCGAACCCGCGGGCTCAGGCAATTCACTTGCCTCAGCCTCCCAAAATGCTGGGATTACAGGCTGAGCCACTGAGCCTGGCCTATGCTACTATTTTTGATTTTTGAAACACAATCTATGGACTCTTTATTATGAAATATGAGATGTAGCTGTCTTCTACTGCAAACACCCAGTCCTGTTCTCCCAACACTTAGCTAATTATTTGGAAAATCCACAATCAGTGCTTAAATATCCATGACTATATCCATATTTTCACAGCTGGGCCAAGTCATCTGCTATGATTGTTTTTGCTTTTTCTTGTACAATTTTTGTTTTTCTTGAATTCTTACTTAGATTTTTTTTCCCATTAGTTTAATTTTCTATGACTTCATCCTTAAGTTTTTCCAAATGTTCTGTCCAATCTGTTTAACAAACATTAGCTTTCAAATAATCAAATATATTAGACACTCTAAAAATTTCATTATCTTAGAGAACTCTCTCCTGAAGTTTTTTATCAAATAATTTTTATTTTTCTTTCTTTATTTTTTTTTCGAGTCAGAATCTCACTCTGTCACCCAGGCTGGAGTCTAGTGGAATCCTCATAGCAGCTCACTGCAGCCTTGGACTCCTGGGTTCAGTCCATCCTTCTGCCTCAGCCTCCAAGTAGCGGAGACTACAGGCATGTTCCACCATGTGTGGCTAATTTTTAAATTTTTTTGTAGAGATGAGCTCTTGCTATTTTGCCCAGGCTGGTCTTGAACTCCTGGGCACAAGCTATCCTCCCATTCAACTTCCCAAAGTGCTGGGATTATAGGCATGAACCACTGCACCTGATCTCAATAAAATAATTGTTTATATTGCTTGAATTTTTAATCATGTGCTTATATTACCTTAAACAGTACTAAATAAGAGTTTAAAGCAACTCTAATGAGGTAAAATTGATATGTAGAAGACTGTATATATTTATATTGTACAATTTGATACATTTTGACATATGCATACATCTGTGAAACAGTCACCACAATTAGGTTATCCATTACCCTGAAAAACTACCTCAGGCCCCTTTGTAATGCTTCCATTCTGACCCCATCCCCAAGCAACCACTCATCTGCTTTATTTTATAGATTAGTTTGCATTTTCTAAAGATGACATAAATGACATCATACATTATGTAGTCAGTTTGTCTGTCTTCTTTCATTCAGTATAATTATTTTGAGACATCCATATTGTTGCATACATGAATAGTTCATTCTTTTTATTACTTAGTAACATTCCATTCTATGAATATACCACAATTTATCTATTCACCTTTTAATGAACATTTGAATTGTTATCAGTTTTGAGCTACTACAAATACAGTTGCTGTGAATGAACATGTATTAATATAAATTTATTTTTCTCTTGGGTAAATACCTAGTTGTGGAATGACTGGATCATATGGTAGGTATACATTCAACTTTTTCAAAAACATGCCAAAATATTTTCCCAAATGGCTGTACTATTTTACTTTCCCATTGGTATGGAAGTTCCAGTTTGTGTGCATCCTTGACAAATAGGCTATGGTGAACTTTTAAAATTTTATCAATAGCAAAAACATGGAACTAAACATGCTGTCCATCAAAAGTGGACCGGACAAAAAAAAGTGGTACATATACACGATGGAATATTATGTAACCATCAAGAAGGACAAAATTATCTCAGCAACTTGGATGGACTTAGAGTCCATAATACTCAGTGACCTGTCACGGAAACAAATTACTGAGTACCACGTGTTCTCACTCATAAGTGGTCCCTAAACATTTATCTATTATGTTGTAGCATTATCTATAAGAAAGGGATTGACAGTAGTGGGACACTGCCAGGGAGGGGGCACATAACATCAATAAGGGTATCTGATCTCAAACCAGATGAAGGGGGACCAAGGGAAGACCCAAACTTTACCTCTATGATGACTTCTTATGTATCTAATCCTGAGTTTTATCCTACATCTTTAAAATTTTTAAAAAAGTATCCATTCTAATAAGTATGCAATGGTATTTGTTATGGTTTAAGTTTGCATTTCCCTAATGATTAATAATACTGAGTATCATTTTATATGGTTGTTTGCCATTCAGATATCTTCTTTGGTGAAATGTCTGTTAAAGCTTGTCCATTTTTAAATTGAGTGTTTTTTTCTCATTGTTTAGTTTTAAGAGTTATAATATTTTATCATTACAAGTCTTTTCTTCAAATATAGTTTGCAAATATTTTTCTCTCAGACTTGACTTATTTTTTCATGAAAAATAAAAATCATATGGTTGTCTCAGATGTTAAAAAAAAGCATTAGACATAATCCAACATCAATTATTAATAAAAATGCTCAATAAATTTGGAATAAAAGGAAATATTTTAACCTAATAAAAGACATCCATAAAAATGCCAAATTAAGTATTATATTTAATGATAAAAGACTGAATGCTTTCCTTGTAACATAAGGCAAGAAAAATAGATAAAAGGAATTTCAATTGAGAAAGAAAAAGAAATACTGTCTTTATTCACAAACTACATGATCATTAATGTAGAAAATTCAATAGAATCTATGCAACGTTTCTAGAACTAAAAGTAAGTTTAGAATAGGTACAGAATACAAGAGAAATACAGAAAACTCAATTTAATTTCCATATGCTAGTAATAAGCACTCACTAAAATTTTTTAAATTATACAATGCACAATGACATCATAAATATGAAATACTTACAAATAAGTCTGACAAGAGATATAATAAAGCCTATGGACTAAAATATGTAAAATATTATTGAGAGAAATTAAATAAAACCTAACTAAGTAGAGAGATATACTATGCCTATGGATCAGAAAACACAGCATAGTTAAGGTGTTCTTTCTCCTCAAACTTATCTGCAGATTCAGAGCAATCGCAATCAAAATTCATAAGCTGTTTATGAAATGTATATGGAAAAGTAAAGAACCTAAAATAGCCAGAGTAAACTTGAAAAGAATAAACAAATTGGAAGACTTATACGCCATGACTTTACAGCTCATTTTAGGCTGGGCACAGTGGCTCATGCCTGTAATCCCAGCACCTTGGGAAACCGAGGCAGGAGGATTGCTTGAGCCTAGAAGTTGGAGAACAACCTAGGCAACAACGTGAGACCTGTCTCTACAGAAATTAGCTGGGTGTGGTGGTGTGGGCCTGTGAAAGAGTGGAGGTGGGGAAGGATTGTCTGAGCCCAAGAGGTTGAGGCTTCAGTGGGCGGCAAGTGTGCCACTGCATTCCAGCCTGAACAACAGAATGAGACTCTAACTAAAAAAAAAAAAAAAAGTATTTTAAAGCTACAGTAATCAAGACATTACAGTATTTGTAATTTGGCAGAGTGTTCAAATCTTTTGCTCCTTTTTTATTGAGTTTTTGCTTCTTTATTATTGAGTTCTAAGAGTTAAGAACTGTTCATATAGTCTAGATACAAGTCGAGATACATGATGTCCAAATATTTTCAGTCTACGATTTGTATTTTCAGTCTCTTCAGAGTGGCTTTTGATGATTTGTTCTTAATTTTAAGTCCAATTTATTCATTTTTTATTGACAAGTTTTTGGTGACCTATTTTTAAAGTCTTTGTCAAACCCAAGGTCACAAGAATTGTCTCCTATGGTTTCTTCCAGAAGTTTTATAGCTTTAGATTTTCAGTTAAGTTCTGTGAGTCATGTGGAGAGACTGAGAAACCTGAGACCCGCTCTAGGAATCCAGACCTCACACACAGGTAATCTTTAAGGTAACTGAACTTGAATGGTTGTTGACAATGGTGTGTAGGCTACAGTGTGTTCAGTTACCGGTGTCAGAACACCTATCTTAAATTGACTTTACACAATAGGGGGACCATTGGTTCTCCAATTGCAAGTTCAAAGTGAGAGTGGGCTATAGGGTTGGTTTAGTTCAATAGCTCAATGGTGCCACCAACATTCAGAGTCTCTCTGCTGTCAGCTGTCTCCTGATTTGGGTCCTTTTTTCGGGTCACATGAAGGTTGTTAACGCTTCCTCACAGCTCAGAGGGATGTACTCGTGTCTGGAAGCCCCCATTGCATCTCAAACTGGGCCACACGTCTGACTCTGAGTGTGCAGCCATAGCCGGGTGTAGTGGGATTATCATGGTTGTTATAGGTATGAGCCACATGCCTCACTGTCAGAGGCCAGGGAAAACAGTTTTCCCCAAGGTACAGGGACTGTGCAGGCAAGGTGGGGATGCTGAAGGGTAAATTGAGGTAGCTCCTGGAGAGTGAATTGATGTCCAGGAAGCAACCTCAGTGTCAATTATAGGTGACTTTAGGGAGCAGGGGAGGGGACAAGTTTAGTGATATCTTATATCTGAAATAATTAATATTTTAATAGAAATTATCCTTATTTGCAGATTTGTGATTATATACCTGAAAAACTCAAAATAACCAACTGAAATAATAATTAAAACATTAAGAGAAGCCAGTAAGGTGGCAGGTAGCAAAATTAATATGCAACTGTAGGTTTCTTTATAGAAACAACCTATCAGTTAGAACATATAATGAGTATAATATAAGAAAATATCTCATTAAGAATAGCTCATTGCAAAAAAAGAAGTAAAATACCTAGGAATAAAAGCAGCAAAATAATGTCAAGACTCCACATGGGACGCGGGGGGGGCACACCTCATCATCAAGGGTATCTGCACAATGCATATTTGTATACCTAATCCATAACTGTACCCCACAATTTAAAAAAAAAGTATTAAAAAAATAAAAAGACTCCACATGACAAAAAAAATCTTTAAAATTCTACTGACATACATTTTTAAGAGACTTTAATCAATGTCTTATAATAGGACTCAATGTTATAACAGTGCCAATTATCCCTAATTGAATCTACAAATTGAATGCAAGTTTAATAAAAGACATCAGAATTTTTTGGAGAAAAAAAGAATTAGATAAATTCCTTCTAAAGTTTATGTGAAGAATGAACATGCAAGAATAGCTCAAAAAATGAAAATGAAGGATTACGGTGAGGGATCTGATCTTACCAGATATTTCAAAGTGTTATAACCCTACCGTGATTGGGCTGTTCTTGTCTACTTACAAAGGCAATAACAACAGAAGAGAAGAGTAATTTCATAAATAATGAAAGTATACTCTGGGTTTGGTGGCTCAGCCTGTAATTCCAGCAATTTGGGAGGCCGAGGCGAGTGGATTGCCTGAGCCCGTGGGCTCAAGATCAGCCCAGGCAACTTGGTGAGACCTCGTCTCTACAATAAAATTAAAAATAGCCGGGCGGGGTAGCGTGCGTCTGTACTTCTGGCTACTCCAAAGGCTGAGAAGGAAGGATCGCAGGAGCTCAGAAGGTCAATGCTGATGTGGATATGAATGTGCATACCACTGCATTCCAGCCTGGGTGAAGGAGTGAGACTCCAACTTGAAAAAAAAGAAAGAGAAAGAGAGAGAGAAAGAAAGAAAGAGAAAATATATATTAAAATTCAGGGTGTAGAAAGGGTAGGCTTATATCAGAAAAGAAAAGATGGACTTTTTTGATAAATTATGTTGGGACAACTGGTTAGCAACTCCTTACCCTCAAAAATGAATGTTGATGAATCAGAGATATAGTGTAAAAATAAAAAATGGACAATATCAGAAGGAAAGGTAGCCTGTTTTAGTTTATTTTTAGCACTCTTGGAGTAGGAAGGAACTTTCCAAGCAGCAGCAAAACACAGAAACTATAAGTTTGACTACATAAAAGATAGCTACATGAAGAGAAAATATTGTAAATAAGGTTTTATTTTAAGATAAGACAAAAAGAATATTTGAAACACATTTTTACAAAGGACTAATTTTCTCGATATGTAAAGAATCTATCAACAATAAAAGACACTAGTAGGAGAATGGACAAAGCACATGAATGGGAAGTTTGTAGGGTGGGAAATGGTTTATAAACAAATGGCAATGCAAGCTATAATTTCATTTTTTAATCTGTCAGGTTGGAAAAAAATCAAAAGTTTGGCAAAACACTATTAGCATAAGTATAAGAAGAATAGGCAGTCTCATTAAAAATTGATGGGTTGGAAATTATTGTACTTCCTTTGAAGAGCAATTTGGCCATATCTATTAAAATAGCTAGTTTTTGATTCATTGATTCCACTTCTAAGCATTTATTTTAAAGGTATTCTTATACATGTTGTCAAGGATATTCATGGAAGCAGGTTTGTAAGGAAAAGACCAGAGAAGCCCAGAGTGCCCTTTGATAGGAAGCCAGTTAAATAAAGTATGATCCATTCATACAAGAGAGCCCTATTGTGGCACAATCAACTTTTTAAACAGTCACCCAGTGTATTTTCTTTCTTGGTGATTCTCTCTTTTCTCCCCCTTTCCTTTTTTCCTCCCCTGTCTCAGGGGCATTAAGGCTAATCACAGAGCCCCAAACCTGTGTGAGGTACTTGCATTGCCTCTGGGTTGGGGAAGGCTGACAACAGCTTAGAGAAGAGAAGTCTTTTTCGGTTTTGATTCTTGGACTTTGTAAGCTTCAGGGTGAAACCATAGTCTTGAAAATTCATCATTTCCAGAAATGGAAAAAGAAGTGCTTCTCAGAACCCTAAAGCTGGATCTTCACATTGCAAGAACCAAAGTTTGGAGGGCACACCACAGAGTAACAGATAATAAAAGACTGTAATGGGACTGACTATGGATGGCCCTTCCTAGAGCCAGAGGAGCCGTCAGCCAGGAGGCTCTGGGAAGGAGGGAACAGTTGAGTACAGTGTGTGTTCCGAGGGGCAGAGCCCCTTTCAGGGTGCACCGAGATGGGATGTGGGGAACCAGACCACCTAGGGGGCTCTTGTGCTTCTTCTCCAGGATGCTCCTAGGCGGAGAGAAGCCTTCCGCTTAATGTCATGTCTCGCCTGGCCAGGCAGTGCAAGGGAGCCACACACGAGGGACAGATGGACCTGAGGGCAGGCCTCAGACCCCACAGATCCCAGTGTGATGTGGAGAAAGCACTCAGGCTTCTGGGGCCTCTAGGATCTATGAAGGGCAGCAGGAGACCAGACCTGGGTATTGGGAGATGCTTAGGATAAAAGGCCACAGAGGGCAGAATCTTTAGTCTGTAGGCCTTGGTGGTCTCTGAGGTCAGTAACAGAGGGGTCTGGCAATTCGTGGGACCAACCACATCTCAGTGGATGCCAGTGCAGGTGCTTAGGACTAACAGATGGCCACACTGCAATAGATACTACCAATAAAAAAAAAAGAGGTGCACTGCCTGCTCACACAAGAGACACAGGAAACTGATGCTAGTGGTTATCCTTGGAGAAGGAGCTTAAGGAACTGAGAATCTGAAAAGGTCCAGGGAGATTCAGAGCAGGATGTGAACTCACCAAGGTCTGCATTGTGCCCAATAGACTACGTGCTCACCAAGGTCAAGGCCATTGTCTCCTCTATCAGACTAGGAGCTCTGCAAAGGCAAGGAATATGCTTTCCCTGGCAGGTGCAGAATCTGATTGTGCCTATGAAGAACTTAGCAATGATCTTACTGAGTCCTGCCCCTCTGGTCCCTCCCCAGACTTTAGCAAACTTGTTCTCAAGAAAATGTTAAGTATGAGCTGAATGGGAGCTGAGAGACGGCTAAAGAGATGGCCCCAAGAGGTAGACCTCACATGCTTTGTGGAAAGGACAGTCTCACTTTATGCCTGTTATGCCTTTGTTCTAGTGTGATTATTAATTGTGCCCCCCTCCCTTTACTCTTAAAAGTGGCTCCATTTGGATGAAAAATCATGTGGTGACTATTTCTAGATCATCTGTGAATGGAGTGTCTTCTTAAGCTCTCAGAAGGGAGAGTCAAGATCCAAATGCTTTAGCTCTCCAGCAAATTCATCATCTCTTGTGAATCTTCTGGGAATGCATCAGACATGGCCCCAGGTCTCAGGGAGTTTCTAGTCCACTGAGGAAGGCAGGGAAGAACACCACCAGATGGGAATTGTTTAGTGCATAACAAATATCCCAGGAGCCCCAGAACTTTCCCTATTTCCTATTTCCCTGGCTTTTCCTTCAGATGGAAATAAGATGATTGCAACAATGATAAGAATAACAATAGCTACCCATAGTTTGGGACTATCAAAATGTAGGTAGGTATATTCCTAGGGAGTTCTCAGACCAGCATGGGGAAATGGCTTCGATCTGCCCATTGGGCAGCCCATTCTTGTGAGCAATGAATAGCTACAATCCTTTTAAGATGTAGCAAGCACCATCAATAACTCAAATAACAACAGATGATGGAGATGATGCGGGGGTAAGGGAACACTTCTACACTGTTGGTGGGAGTGTAAACTAGTACAACCTCTGTGGAAAACAGTTTGGTGATTCCTAAAAGATCTAATAATCAACCTTCCATATGACACTGCAACCCCCTTAAAGAAAGATTTGGGGAACCCAAATCACTCGACGAAAAAGATACCTGCACATATATGTTTATTGCGGCATTATTCACAACAACAAAAACATGAAACCAACCATGCTGCCCACCAAAAGAGGATTGGATTAAAAAAAGTGGTACATATACAAGATGGGTCTATCACAGAAACAAAGAACTGAGTACCACATTTCTCACCCATAAATGGACCTTGAACAATTATCATACTGCAAGGAAGGAATTGGCAGTAGTGGAAAACTGCCAGGGGTGGGAAGGGGCACACCTCATCAGTAAGGGTACCTGATCTCAAACCAGGTGAAGTGCGGACCAAAGTGAGGCCCAAATCACCTACACAATGACCGTTTATTAACCTAACCCTAAATTGTACCCCACAACTTAAAAACAACAAAAAAAGATGAAGCAGGGACCCCTCTTAGGGGCATGCAAAACCCCCTCAAGCAGGGAAAATAAAGGAAAATATCCTGAGTTCTTTCTTGGGAAATTCCAGGCACCTAGCTAACCTCGAGAAGGAAATGAACAACCTAGTAAACAAGAAGATAGAGATGAGCTTAAACAATAGTCTCCCGAGTCACAAGATGTTTGGTTCCTTATGGAAACTAAAAGATAACATCTTAACCTATGTTCTTGAGTTGTTTTTCAGAAACCAAGACCTCCCCATCAGATGGAAATTGCTGACCACTGTCACATACACCTCAGATAAGGGGGAATTAAGGACTGAAGTCTGATTGCTGTTCTTCGTTCTAAATTTCTCGTTGAGGGACTTGGAGACAGTCACACCTACAGGCCATCAATCTTGCTAAACTGGTCATTCTGACCCAGCGTATTGTGGCTTGCTTTCATGCCCCGACTCTACTGTAGCACTACATGATGATTAATAGGCTTCCTTATCCTAACTAACCTATGTTAAAGCCAAACCTTAACATTCCTTTATATTGACCCCAAGTTTTTAAACAGAGTCTTACTTCCTGAACCAACTGCAAATGAAAGACGCCCTGAACTCACCTATGATCCATAAGCCTCCTCTTCAGAATATCTCACCTTTTTTGTCCCAAGCCAATGTATAACCTCCATGTATTGATTTATGATTTTGCCTGCAACTTCCGCTTTCCTGAAATGCATCCTTGCCTTTAAAAACCCTTGCTTCTGAGCCATGGAAGAATTTGAGTCTTCAGCATTCGCTGCCTGTTCTTCTTACTTGATACTGTGCAATAAACATCTTCTTTCTCTTCCTACAAATGTCAGTGTTTGGCTTTGCTGCACCGGGTGAGCTGACCCAAGTTCAGTTTGGTAACACTTTGCAGTTCGCAGACTGATGAGGGAAATCAGCCAGGATCATCACCAAGAGAGTGGTATAAATTCTTTACAAAATCCTGTAAGATAACTGGCCTGATTCTCATATTTCAGATGAAAAAGTTGGGATTCGGGGAGGTGTTATGACTTACCAAGGTCACACAGCAATTTAGTGGCATAGCTGGCTTCAAGTTACAAATCCCATCATGATGTGATGCACCATGAAATGCAGTGACAGAGCTTAGGAGAAGGATTGTTCCTTTTAAATCTACTTTCATTCAGAAGGGCACAGATTCTTCCATGCCCTGAGAACAGCTTTGGTTTGCATGCCTATGCACATTGTGGATCCACACGCATCACAAACTCTGCACACATGGACACATTTTCACAGAAGCTCCGGGTCATCTCCCCAAATGTTCTATTTGGTGCCCTGTGCAAAGGCCAGGCTGAATGTGACACCAGAAGCAAGGGACCATCCCAGCTACTCTGCCATAAATGCAATGTTAACAATTTTAATGATGTTGACCAAGGGTTCCTTTTAGGATAATAATCTGATGTCCTCATCTTGTCAGATTTTAGTCTTGTTAAATTGTCTGTGCATCTGTGAGAAACCTCAAATATTTTGTGGAGCAAGTTGAAAAGAAAGAGACAGATAAAGGAATAGATAATAGGGAAACTGGGTGGTTGGAATAATCAGATACTCTCATGGGTCTGGCCTATTTACACAAGCCCCCTCCTCAGCATCCTTGACTAGTACCCATGATCTGTAATCATCCTGGTCACTAATCAATAACCAGACATTATACCTGCAGTGCTCTGGTCATGCATGCCATGAGTCAACGAAAAGACCATCCTCACCATTGACTCAGCCTAGGGTATTAAGAACAGAAAAGCTAACGCACTGTTTCTACCCAAGAAACTTGTAATCTTGCCAAATAGGCTGTAAAACAATCAAGGTAATAAATAAAGCATAACCAAGAGATGATACAAGGAAGCTAATAAAAACTATTACCACTTTATTTCTTCTAGAACACAGTGATGTGGGCTTTGGAAATGATCTAAGCAGAAACCTAGGCCACAGGAAAATCAAGAAACCCACCTTGGTCTCCTGAGGACCCAGAATGCCTGTCCACATCGATCTAATAACTCTAGATGAATCAGGTCTCCTCTCTTTGAGCTTTCTGGTCATGGCCCAAGCTTGGAGGCCTCTAGAAACCCTCGGGTGTTGAGTATAGCTGCACAGAACATCTAGGTATCTGGATGAACTTTTCCTTAATCCAGCAGATGTTCTAGAATTGGAGATGGTGGATGGAGTTACCTTGGAGTACTCAGAATGCCCTCAGTCTTGTAGGAGCTGGATCTTTTCCAGATCAGGGCTCAAATATCTGGTTCTTCTCTTTTTCCTAGGTCCATGTGGGATCTATTTCTCAGGCTACTTGATTTAGTTGGAGCCACTGTGACTAGTTCTGGCCAGTGGTTCATGAATAGAAGCTATATGTAATTGAGAGCAGGTGTGGATGCTCTGTGCTCTTTTGCTATTTATAGTGACTCAAGAAGCCACATGTAAAGATAGTAGAGACATAAGATAGAAACAGTATGAATTTTTCAGTAGCCACATAGAAGAGAGCTACCCACTAGAATTCTATGAGCAACAAATTAACTTTGGTTGGGCTAAGCAATTGAGATTTCATTGTCAGTGTGTTATTGCAGCATGAACTAGATTATCCTGACTCTTCAAAACATCCCAGAGTACTGATGGAGAGCAGAGGCTGGAAGAAGGAGAAAGCTTGGATGGGAAATCATTTAGTTTGTCTTTCTCTGCATTTGTTGCTCTTGTGCACCTCTTCTTACCCTGTCCTCTTCCCTTCAGCTATCCAAAGTCCTACAGTGGCATTTCTTCTTTGGCCTGCCACTATAGACAAGGGGACTTGCCTAATGGTTTTGCTTCATAATCTATTGTGATTCAGAAAATACTAGGCCAAAAGGGGCCCCAGAGCCTACTCAGGTCAACATTGTCACTGAACAGAGAAAGAATCTATGGCTTAGGAGGTAATTTAGCTTGCCCAAAGTTGTACAATACCTGGGTCATGGGATCCTAACCTGACCCCCTAACCCTGACCTTCATACCCAGGTTTTCTGGTTCCTAGGTCCAAACTTTCTCTGGTCCCTTCCCATTGGCCTGGTTCCTAGTCTTACTTGGAAGGTTGATTGGCATATCTACATTTCTTTTTTAAAAATGTATTTATTTATTGTAGAGTTGTGGGGTACAAGTGAGGATCTATTCCATAAGTAGGCTGTATGCAGTTGGTGTTTGGGTTTCTAGGTGGCCCTCACTCCCCCTGGTAGTGGATAAGGTACTCTTTGTGTTGCCATGTTCACCCCACCCTCTTCATTCCCTCCCTCCCCTAGCAGTGCCCAGTGACTGTCGGTTCCACTTTTGTGCTAACGTGACTAGTGACCAGGGCTCACTTATGAATAAAGACATGCAGTATTCAGTTATTTGTCTGTGATAGTTTTAGTATGATGATCTCCAATTGCATCCAAGCTACTGAGAAGGCCATAATTTTGTTCTTCTTTGTTCTATATTTTTTGTATTAAAAAATACTATTAAAATCTTGGAAATAAAAGAAAACTATAGCACATCCTTCAAAGTTTTACTGGGGCATTGTTGAATCAATCCACTAAAGGGTTATTAATTCTCAGGGAGACTGTACTTGTGTTTAACAGTGCTATATAGTGTTTGATTAGAGCCTAGACATAAGAAAATACATGTTTAGCTGTATATTTCTGTCTGGAAAAAAAAACCCAAAACAAACAAAGATAACTTCAAAAAGCATTCTTGCCTGGTAGGACATTAACCAATTTTGATGTAGCCTTTTTCTTTCCTTTTCTTTTCTTCACTTCCCTCTCCTTCCTTCCTTCCTTCCTTCCTTTCATCTTTCCTTTCTTCCTTTCAACTTTCCCGATGGACTATATTATTCTGAATACTCATGCGCCTTGAAACAGGTTTTACCATCTTACTGATCTCTCAGTCTTTCATTCCTATGTTGAATCAAATCTTTAGTACATGTTCATCCTATATTGGTAATGAAATTAATGTTCTTAACTTTTTGAAAATTACATCTTGACACTTAGGAGAAATATCCACTGTATTTCAGAGTTGTACCACCAGCACCTAGCACAGTGTCTGACCTAGAATTAGAGGTCACAAATGTCTACTGAATGAATCACTGAACCAGGGCTTATGCATCTGGGTTATAGATCTGCATTTTATCAGGATCTTTAAAGTCTTAACTTATAGGAAATGCCCTGACATGGGAATCTCAGGTTCTCAGGAGAGGATGGCAGGGGAAAGGCTGATACAGGAAAGGCTTAGGCTCTCACCAGACTTGTCTGATCTTCCTCATCGGAACTAACTCCAACTTCTCTCAGGAATGTGGTACTTCTGTCCCTGGAGAATTTTTGCTCAGTGGGAGAAGTTGGAATGGGCATATTCCTTCAAGGGCCCCTTAGGACAGACCCACCCGTGACCCCTACATTCCCCCAACAGTTAAGAGGGAAAGTCATCAGCAATTCCACTCACTCCTCCCTTCCCCCTACATTGCATTAGCTTAGCTGGTCACCTCTGGTATTCAAAAAAACTGCAACGGAGCAGCCAGGAGCCAGAATGACTTGCTCTGTACCCTCCTAACTCTTCTAATGACAGCTCTGAACCCAAGATTTCAGTCCTTTAAGACGAGACTTATAATGATGCTGTTCCCCAAAAATTTCTATAAGGGCTCCCTTGCACCTCGAGACACTGTTGGGTCCTCAAAACCTAAAGGCAAGCTAACCTTCCACCTCCAAAAGAGATCATTCTACCCGGCGAAGGTCTTCCAAATGCGGCCAAGCAGACTCTGTTCAAAAAGAACAGTGTCTTTCGCTTGTCCAGGATCTTCACCTGGGCTGAAAGAGTTCGTTTTGTTGGGCATGATTTATCCCTCACCAGCAGTCCGGTGTTTATCATTCAGCACAGGGCTCTGGATGGGACTGAGTGGATCGGAACTAAAGTAGCTGATTTATATTCAGAGCGGAGTTTAAATTAACTGCGCAGAAGTCAAATCTCGCATTGCTCGTGTTTACTTTTTCTGAGCAGTGCTGAGGACTTATGCTCTGGCCCGTCCCAATTCCTAATGGGCCAAGTGCTCCAATTATAGATGATTTTGTGACCATCCATAGCTTCCGAGCTGACGCAAGGATGATTCAGGAGAAGCCTTGATGTCCTTCAGCTGGCTGTGAGCGAGTGACACCTCAGGAAGCATGGCTGCCGGACTGAGAACAGCTTTGGATGCGGCCGGGTGACTTTCCTAGCTCTCCTTGTCCCTTCCCCCCAGCAGGGTCTTCAGAAGGCAGCAGGACTTCAAAGGGACTTGTTATTAGCGCTTTTCAACGAAATGGATACTAGCAGGGAAATGAACAGTGCTGTAGATGAAACAGGAGTGGCCTGGTTGGGTCCATGTATTGACAGTGTTGAAGATATTGTGGAAGATACGTACGTGGGGGACTATTACACCATCTTCTCTACTCTGAATATGCATGGACACTTCCATAGTTAAAAGGTGTGTGTGTGTGTGTGTGTGTGTGTGTGTGTGTGTGTGTGTGTGTTTAATAGGAGAGACTTTTTTGTGGATCAGAAACAAGATAGAAGCAGAGGGAGAGGACCTTGAAAGCACACTCTCAGAGAAGCCTCCGAAGTCCTGACAGACACCACTCCCTTCCTGTATCCTGTCCGAAGGTGAATAACCTGGTGGATGAGCCAGGTGTCTGGAACCAGGTTCGGCCACTTGATGTCAAGAGGCAAACCGCTTGAGTGTGCTGTTTCTGTGTGGTTGACCCTCTTGGTTGTGCATCCAGCAGTCATTCTACCTTTGCTCTTGCTGACAGAACTCCACTGTGTTGAGCCACATGCTTAGGGGAAGTGTCCCAGACCCTGAGAACTAGTTACGCCAGTGATTGGTTAGAGGTCCCCATGTGACCCCGTTCTGGCCAATGAAATGCAAGGAAAAGTTCAGGGGTGGGCGAGACTCCTGGGAAATAATTTCCTCTCTGCTAAACAAAAAAGTTGTTTTAGGAGAAACCTTCCTTTCTTCGGGGCTTTGGCATGCTGTCACGTCCTTTCAAGGACTTGTGGGCCTCTTTGACTCACCTTCTGCTACCTCCCTCCCCCATCACCCCTCTCCAGCCAGGCTGGCCACCTTGCTTTCCTGGAGCATGCTAAGCACATTATTGCCTCAGGTTCTTTGCTTCTTTTTCTCTTGCTTCTTTTTTTCTGCCTGGGATACTCTTCTTTCAAATCTTCACTGGCTCCTCCTTCACATTCTTCAGGTCTTTGCTCAGATGTCAGTTTCTCAGCAGGACCTTTCCTGTCACGTCAAAAAAAAAATCCTTCTCTTTCCCCCCTTTTGGTTGCTCTCCATAGCACATACCGCTAACATACTATGTCGTTTTCTTATTTATTTTGTTCATTGTCTCCCTTCATTCTCAGAACAGAAGCTCTCAAAGGTAGTGCTTTTGTCCGTCTTATTCACTAATGTGTCCCCAGTACCTAGAAAAGTGTTTCACACACAGTAGCACTTGGTAACTGTTGCCGAATGAGTTAATGAAAGTCTGCTTATGAAGGCTGGTGCTTCAGCAGCCATCTTGTGACCACAAGGATGAGGTGAAGAGAATCACAGGGAACCACACAGATTCACGACCATCTGGTCACTGAGCTGCTGAATTAACAACTCTGCCTGCCGAATTATTGTTTATGGGTGTAATAATGTTCTAGTAGTTTAAGCCACTGTTAGAAAGTTTTTTGCCTGTGGCTGAAATCATCTAAAGGATATATCCTTCAAAGCTGCTGGGGTGAGAGCTTCTCGGTTCTCTACCCTAGGAGAACTTAGGCTCTGGTTTTCTTAGAGACGTGGGGAACCCAGGGTCTGGAGCATCTGGGATGCCGTCAGCAGAGGAGGTGGGCGGTTTGATTCCAAACTGCTCCCTGGTATACTCGGGGCCTCAGGGTTTTCATCACTGCAACTGGGATGATAATGCTTACTTTCTCTATAGATCCCTTCAGGCCTTGGTGTTCAAGAAATGACCTGTCCGCCAGCATGTCCACTTTGTAAATGAAGGGACAGAGGTTGAGTGACATTGCATTGGGTCCCCGTTGGTCACGGAACTCTGGCAGCAGGACTGGGACTAGTGCCAAGGACTCATGCCTTCTCCATTGATCTTCTTTCTTTCTACCCATCCTGGCTCCAGAATCTGCTGTCGTTCCCGGGAGGGGTGGGGATTCTCATACCACCTCCCCCAGACAAGGGGAAGTGAGACATCGACAGTTCTCCCTGCCATCTGAATTTGCCTAAACAGGTAAAAAACAGTCACTGGCTGGAACTGTGGGACGGGGCAAATAGGTTGGGAAGATGAAACTCAGTTTGGTCACCACATGGTAGCCAGGGGACCCTTTTATGATGTATGCCATGCCCTGTCCATTCCAGGCTCAATAATTGATATAGTTTGGATGGCGCTGAAACATGATCCCCAGTGCTGGAGGTGGGGCCTGGTGGAAGGTGTTTGGGTCATGAGGGCAGATCCCTCATGAATGGGTAGGTGCTGTTCTCAAGCCATGAGTGAGTTCTCAATCGGCAGATCCCTCGTGAATGGGTAGGTGCTGTTCTCAAGTCATGAGTGAGTTCTCAATCGGCAGATCCCTCATGAATGGGTAGGTGCTGTTCTCAAGCCATGAGTGAATTCTCAATCTATTAGTTCACAGAAGAGCTAATGATTTAAAAGAGCCTCCTCCTTTTCTTGGTTCTACTCTCAACACGTGACCCACCTGCTTTCTCTTCACCTCAGATCATGACTGACTGTAAACTTTCTGAGGCCTCACCCAGAGCAAAGGCTGGCACCAAGCAGAGCCACGAGCCAAAATTAAACCTCTTGTCTTTATAAATTACCCAGCCTCAGGTAATCCTTTATAGCAATGCCAAACAGACCAATACAAGAACCTTCCATGGGTTTTCATTGGTCTGAAAATAAAATGCAAACTCCTCAGCGGGGTCTCCAAATCCTGGCTGGATCTGGCCCCGCTTGCTCTCAGACTCACACCATCTCTCCACGCTCATCTCACCAAGCTTCAGGCACAATCCTGCTCCCTGTCGGTGCCCCTCAGCCTTTGCAACCCTTCTTCTCTCTCCCTCGAGTGCCTCCCCAGCCCTTTGTGTGACTGACTCATTCTCAACCTTGAGGGCTCCACTCACGTAACTTTCTCTGTGGAGACATATCTTCTGACCTCCCTTCCCAAAGTGGCAGCAACCCAGCTTCTGGCATCATCACCCTGTTTATTTCACTCTCGGTACTGACTGCAGTCTGCCATCATCTGGGTTACTTGCTTACTTACTTACTGAATGTCTTTCCCCAACGAGACTGTCCTGGAGGGCAGGATGGTCCTCTGCTCCTAGCTGTGTCTGCAGTGCCTCACTCGATCCCCAGCACGTGATAGGTCCTCAATAATTGTGTTCAACAAATACGTGAAAGGAAGAATGCATGTTTCTGTTCATCTCCACCACAACACCAATAGTCAGGGCCCAGCAGGGCACTGGCCTAAAGACCCTGTGACGGCCCTTGAAAAACCAGATACAGGAGGCAATGCTAAACCCAACAAAATTAATGGACCACTAATGGCAGAAGTTCAGGCATTGTGGGTGATAGAAATTCTTTGGGTGTCCTCAAATCACATTCAGTATGACTCTTCATAGATAAAACTAGATTTGGGGAATTCTAATTCATGACACCACATAAACACAGAATAGTAAGAAGCGTTACTGTCCAGCCCGCTTGTTTCGTAGGTGATTAAGCCAAGGCGAAGAGCAGGAAAAAGACAAAGGAAAACCAGATACTTCACAGGCACCACAAAACGGCGATGCCCCAACTCAGCTCGAAAGAGAGCTGTTTTGATGGGGACTGAATGAGCCAGACTGCCCTCCAGGCTATGGAACCACGTCAAGCCATAACCCTGAGTTCTGCCCAGAGCAACCCTCAACTTTCTGGCCATGGAGGAGCACTGTTGCCCCAGGCTTCCCCCCACAGTTTGGAGGAAGTAAGGCCTGGCCTCCTGCAACCAACTGGGCAGTCTAGCAGTAACTGAGGGATAATCAGTGGGATACAGGGTAGCGCCGGGCAGCTCTCCTTCCAAGAGCCTACCTGGGTGGTTTGATTTATAGAAACATAGTCAGAAGAGCGTGTCACAAATCTAGTGTGTCTGGGGATTTCCAAGGATGAGGGAAATGGAAACCCTCACCTTATGTGAGGGCTGGAGTCTGCAGTATCAGGAAGATAACTAGTAAAGTCACATGCTTTCCTCCTCTCTGTACCCCTAGCAGGGATATTGGCTCACACACACAAACATACACACGCACGCATATAGACACATGTATACAGACAATATGCACAAATGCACACACATACATTCATGCATGGGTGCACACACGCACACATGTGTACACCATACACTTATTTACAAATATGCACACTTATACACACACAACGCCGTTGCTCTCACAAAAATGGATATTTCCCTCCCTTTAGAAAAATTAATGTTTTGGGGAAAGTTATTCTGAGATCAGAAACTCCCTGGCACGGATCCTTGTCATTAAGGGAGTCAGAATTGCTCCACTGGGTCAGGTTCTTGCCTCACTAAGGACAAATTTCTCTCCTGGAGGTCCCAGAGAAATGGTTCATGGATGGGGGTGTTTTTCCTGATATCACATTCCGAGTGTTCCTGATGTGACTGTATTAAGTTTCCCTTAATACGTTGCAATCTGGGTCTGTCATCCTTGTCTTAAATCTAGTTATAATTTCAGCTGTCAGTTTATTTCCCAAAGTGAAAGCAGCAAACAGGACTTGAATGAATCAATCAGCAAGTGCCGTTGTGCAAACAGGCGCTGAGGGAGAAATGGATATCAGACCAGGAAGCAGAAGCCCTCATCTCTCGCATCACTAACTGGCCAAGAACCTGGGGAGTTGTGGCCTCACGTGAGAGGCTTTCGTAGAACGATTTGAGCTCCTCCGGGTATATTCCCAATAGGGGAAGTGCTGGGTCATGTGGAAGGTCAATTTCTAGTTCTTTCAGAAATCGCCACACTGTCTTCCAAAGGGGTTGTATTAGTCTGCATTCCCACCGGCAGTGTGGAAGCTCTCCTCTTTCTCCACATCCTCACCAGCACCTGCTGTTGTTTGTTTTATTAATGATGGCCATTCTTACAGGGGTATCTCAGTGTGGTTTTGATTTGCATTTCTCTGATGATGAGTGAGGCTGAGCACTTTTCCATGTGTCTGTGGACTGCCCGTATATCTTCTTTTGAGAAGTGTCTGTTCGTGTCTTTTGCCCACTTTTTAAAGGGGCTGTTTGTGTTTTTCCTTTCAGTGCATTTGAGTTCCTTATAGATCTTAGATGTTAGGCCCTTGTCAGATATAGAGTTGGCAAATATTTTTTCCCATTCTGTGGGCTGTCTCCCTGCTGTTTTGATGGTTTCTTTATTATTGTACAAAAAAGATACCTGCACACATATGTTTGTTGCAGCTCTATTCACAATAGCAAAAACATGGAACCAACCATGTTTCCCATCGAAGGCGGACTGGATAAAAAATGTGGTACATCTACACAATGGAATATTATGCAGCCATAAAGAAGGACAAATATATGGACTTTGCAGCAACTTGGACGGATTTGGAGTCGATCATACTCAGTGATTTATCACAGAAACAAAGAACTGAGTTCCATATGTTCTCACTCATAAGGTGGCCTTGAACAATTATAATGCTATAAGAAAGCGATTGACAGTAGTAGAAAACTGTCAGGGGAGGGGGGTGGGATTGGCTGTTGAGGAAACTGCTAGGAGAGGGAGGGGCATACCTCATCAACAAGAGTACTTGCATGAGCAATGTTTATATACCTAACCTGAATTGTACCCCACATCTCTCTAATAAATAGTAATTTTTAAAAAAGAAAAGAAGAGCTTTCACATCTCCCTGCCTGAAGATGGGTCTTCTGGGTCTCCCTGGGGCTGAACCCTCTCAGCCCCTTGTCCAACACAGAGGAGCACAGGAGAGTCCCAGCTCCTTCCTTGAAGCCCTGAACCTTTCTGTGCTTGTTTATGAAGCCTCAGGGACGAGTGCAGGTACCTTCTAACTCCTGGGGGGGGGAGTTTTGGTATACGGGACTGGGGTTCTTGACTCCTTCTTACAGAAAACACTGTTGGGGACTTCACAACCTTGCCCCTCTCTTTTCTTGCCAGCAGAATTAGGTGGCCGTGTGCTTCCGGGAGGATGGGTCTCCCGGCTGCCCCAGGGGAAGGAGCTCATTTTATTTAGCAACTCAATGTTGATTTTGTTCCCCTGAACAGTTCAGTGGACATGTGAAGTGGGCTTGAAGGAATCCCCACGGAGGGAAGAGGACTTCTGGAAAGGTTATGCTCATTCTTAGCAAAGGACACGAGAAGGGGAAGCTCTCCGCTGGGCGTGGTGGTTTACACTTGTAATCCCAGCACTTTCGGAGGCTGAGGCAGGAGGATTGCTTAAGCCCCAAGAGTTTGAGATCAGCCTGGGCAACATAGTGAGGCCTTATCTCCACCAAAAAAAAAAAAAAAAAAGCCAGGCGTGGTGGCATGTGCTTGTAGTCCCAGCAACTTGGGAGACTGAGGCTGAAGAATTGTCTGAGTCTAGGAGGTCAAGGTTGCAGTGAGTCGTGATCATGTCACTGCACTTCAACAGTCTGGGTGACAGAGTGAGATCCTGGCTGAAAAAAGAAAAAAAAAAGGAAGGAAGGAAGGAAGGAAGGAAAGACGACAGGGAAGTTCTCTCTCTGAGTCCTGGCTGCTACTGTGTAAGGATGTGATGGCTGGAGCTGCCGCTGCTATTTTGCCCCTCTGAGGAGAGGAAGTAAAATGCTGAGGACAGCAGGTGGGAAAACACCTGGGTCCTTAAAGATATCCTTGAGCCTTAGAATTGTCCTCACTACTGGACTCGGTGGCTCAGCTTGTAATCCCAGCACTTTGGGAGGCCAAGGCGAGTGGACTGCCTGAGACCGTGGTTCGAGACCAGCCCAGGCAACTTGGCGAGACCTTGTCTCTACAATAAATCAAAAATTAGCTGAGCGTGGTAGTGCGTGCCTGTAGCAACAGAGTTCTGTAGCAACAGAGTGATATTCCAACTCAAAAAAAAAAAAAAAAAAAGAATTGTCCCAACTTGGAATTGCTCAGTTTTCACACTTTTTGCTTTAGGAGATAATAAATGTCCTTATTGTTAGGCCACTTTCTGGTGGACTTTTTTTTCCTGCAGCTGAAAGCATCTTAACTATATCAGTCAGGTTAGGTTAGGTTATGCATGATGACAAGCGACTCTTGTGTCTCAGTGGCTTCCTGCAAGTTACTTTCTCATTCAGGAAATCTGTCCCTTGGGGACTGGCAGGGAAGCTCTGCCCATCTCAGTATCTCAGGGATCTGGCTATTGGAGACTGGGAAGAGAATCCTGCAAATCGCACAGTTACCCTAACAGCTTTTGCCCCCGTGACGCCTAACACTTCCTCTCACATTTCACTGGTCAAAGCAAGTCATATAGATGTGCCTTACGTCATAAGTCCATGGGAAGGACAATCCTACCATCCACGTAGAAAGTGAAAGCTGAAACTATTTGGTGAATGACACTAAGTCTACCACTTTAACTGACATAAACTCTAATTACAGAGAATGGTTTGGCATCAGACCAACACTTTAATGTCCTGGAACTTTGATTTTCCCATTTATAAAATTTAATTTCTTTGAAAGATTCTTCTTTTCTACTGTGGTGAGGATACAATGAGTACCACCTATAAAGACATTATTATTATTTCGGTAGCTTTAAAGGGTACAAATGGGTTTTGGTTCCATGGATGCATTGTAGAGTGGCCAAGAAGTCTAGGTTTTAAATATACCCACCACCTCCACCTGTCCAGATAGGTGATTTTTCATCCCTCCCACACCCCACTCTCCCCTTTTTGAGTCTCCATGTCCAATATACCATTCCTTGTGTCTTTGTAGTTCAGTATGATGATATTTTTAAAAGCAGAATGTAGCCTATGAGAGTGGGTAGCTGAGGGGGTGTTCACGCTATCTCAACAAAGATCACTGACTAGCTCCAGCGATTTTTCACTTTAGAGGTACAACTTCCTCAGTCCTGACTATGTCTGCAGCCAGACCATTTGGATGTGAGGACATGGGATGTCTTCCATTTCCAGAGTGAAACAGAGAAATCATGTTTTTTTCGGAGGTGGAGATGGGAGAAAGGAAATATGGTTAAAATTATTTTCTCCATGGCATTCTAGGAGGCTGGATTAGGTAGTTCATGCTGCCATAACAAAACATCATAGATTAGGCAGCTTCAACAGCAGAAATTCATTTTCTCTCAGTTCTGGAGGCTGGAAGTCCGAAATCAAAGTGTCAGCAGGTTTCTTCAGAGGCTTCTTTCCTTGGCTTGAAGATGGCTGTCTTCTCACTATGCCTTCATGTGGCCAGCTGTCTGTGCACACATATCACTAGTGTCTCTTTGTGTGTCCAAGTTTCCTTTTCTTACAAAAATGCCAGATTGGATTACAGACCACCCCAATGGCCTCATCTTAACTTAATCACAGCTTTAAAGACCCTAATTCCAGTCCCAATCTGAGGTACTGGGGTTCGTATTTCAACATATGAACTTGGAGGAGGGGGAACATAATTCAGCCCATACTTGAGGTCATTCTTTTTCTCCCAATGAGAAGATGTCTGACAAAAAATACATACTAGTTTCCACTGTAAGTAAGAGAGAAGGAGAAGATCAAGGAGAAGGGAGAATAAGGAGGGAGAGGAAGAGAAGAAGAAGAAAGAAGAGAAAAAAACCTGAATGCGGTGGCTCACGTCTGTAACCCCAATACCTTCGGTGGCTGAGGCAGGAGGATAACTGGAGGCCAGGAGTTTGAGTCTGTAGTGAGCTATGATCACCACTGCACTCCAGTCTGGGTGACAGCAAGCACCAAAGAAGAGGACCAGAGAGTGCTTATAAACCTTCCAAGCAGAAGCTTACAGGGCTCTGTGGTGTCAGGGATGGAGGGACCGAGGGCTTTGGTGGGTGTGTGGGCACCACTAAGCCCTGATAATCTATCCACCTAGACATCAGGGCCCACTCTGCAGACAACAACAGACACAAGGAGCAGAGAGAGCCATCTCAAGCCACTCCAGGCCAGTGAGTGTTGCCAGCTTGCTGTGTGCAGAGGGATTGGCGGTAAATGAAAGCCAGTGCTGTGGAGTTTACTTACAGATATAGTTGTAGAAGATATTCATAATTAATTGTGTAGGTTTAAATGCTTATGAAAGTTTATTTATAATCTTAACTGTAGTCTCTGCATTAAGTTTATCTTAAACAGAATCCTAATTTGGAGACCTCAGCCAGATATGCATCAGAGCAAGTCTATTGAAATCTGGGTGAATTTGGCTCTTTGACTAGCATCTCACAACCTCTACCTACCGGGCAGAGAGGAGGGAGTCTGGAGTGTAAAATATGATGGTGATGATGATGATTTGCCCCAGTTGAACAATGAATGCATGCTAGCATTATTTACAGGCTCAGTTGTGTCCCCTTAAAATTTAAATGTTGAGCTGGGCTCGGTGGCTCAGCCTGTAATCCCACACCTTTGGGAGGCTGAGGTGAGTGGATTGCCTGAGCCGGCGGATTTGAGACCCGCCTGGGCAGCAAGACCTCATCTCTACAATAAATCTAAAAATCAGCCGGGCGTGGTAGCGCATGCCTGTAATTCCGGCTACTCGGAAGACTGAGGCGGAAGGATTGCCGGAGCCCAGCAGGTCGAGGCTGCGGTGGCCGGGAGCAGCCACTGCACTCCAGTCTGGGTGACTGAGTGAGACTCCAACTCAAAAAAAAAAATGTGGATGTTGAAATCCAGACCCCCCGGTACCTCAAAACATGACTGTATTTGGAGACAGGGTATTTAAAGAGCAAATTAAATTAAACTGAAGTGATTAGGGTACACGCTAATCCAATATAACTGGAGTCTTTATAAGAAGAGATTGGCTGGGAGCAATGACCTATAGTCCTAGCACTTTGGAAGGTGGAGCTGAAAGGACTGCCTGAGTCCAGGGGTTCGAGACCAGCTTGGGCAACTTGGTGAGACCTCATCTCTACAATATATCAAAAAAATTAGCCGGGTGTGGTGGTGCATGCCTGTGGTTCCGGCTACTTGGAAAGTTGAGATAGAAGGGTGGCCTGAGCCCAGCAGATCAAGGCTGTGGTAGCCGTGAGTGTGCCACTGCATACCAGCCTGGGCAACAGAGTGAGACTCCAACTTAAAAAAAAAGAGTAGATTGAACACAGACACACACAGAGGGACAAATGTGTGAAGACTCATGGAAAAAGTAACCATCTGAAAGTCAAGGGGAGATGTCTTGCCAACATTGCGCTCTCAGATCCCCACCCTCCAGAAATGTAAGTAAATTTCTGTTGGTTAAGCCACCAGGTCTGTGGTATTTTGTTATGGCAGCCCTAGCAAACTAATACAGACCCTGAGATTCCAAGACATAAAAGAGAAGACAGTGCACAACCAGGGAAATACATTCAGAACAATGCAGTGGTTGTGTCCATTATCTGAGCTGCCTGGCTGAGTGAAGAAGCATGAGAAGAAGCAAAGAGGATCACAAAATTATTTTGAAAGCCCTAGACTTTTTAATCTCCCCCCCAAGAATCATTCAAGTAGCTACCAAGGAGAAAAGAGGTTTTTACTGAACTTCCTTACCGTTATTTGACAAATTTGTGTTGAGGAAGGAACATCTAAATCAGCATTTAGACTTTTAGAAGGCCTCCTCTTAAATGAGACAAGTGAATCCATACCGATCATACGAAGTAGAGAATTGGAAGGGTGATTCAGTCAAATAAGGCCCCAGACATTCAGCTGTATAGAACATCCAGATATTTCCTACACGGTCCCAGCATCTCATCCGCTTTGGGTTGTGAAGTCCTCACAAAGGACTTTGTCCAACTGCAGACACAAAGTGAGGATGAAGCGATTTTTATTGTTATTGTCATCATTAATCCTTTAATTAAGGTTTCCTTTATTCGTGTCAACATCCTGCTCCTTTCTCCCCTCCCTCTCCTTTAGATCTCATTCGTGGAGCTGGTTTCTCCAAGCTCTACCAGCTCAAATTTTAATTAAAGTGAGCCACAAGCCTTGAATCTCTAATGAGCCCCTCTTCCAAATTCCATTAGAAATAAGAGTTGCTGCACTCTCTGTGGTGGTGTTCATTAGCACGGTATTATTTTTCAAATACAGATGGCCCCCGTTCTGAGCCTTTTTTCTTTAAGTTCATATTCAGATGTGAAATTGTTCCTCTCTTGTGTATGTCAGAGGCTTAAGTGGCAATGGCGTTGAAGATATCAAAATGAAACAAGCAAAAAGTTTATGAGAGGAACCTACCTCACCCTGAGAGAGGATTTACCATTGAGTCTACACCATCAGAGATGACTGGAGTCCGTATTGGGGAACTTTTCAGATGCCTGAGACTGTTCCTTCTGAATACAAGACTTCTTTTGTTTGAACCAGTTGGGAACGAAAGTTTGCACTCTTCTCAGAAACATTTCCAGGGCAACGCTTTCTTAGTGCTTCAGATCCATCCTTCGGATAACTGGGCAGCCAAGGTTTGGTACGTGGCATCCTGCAAGCATGGCCAGGGTTACAGCCCTGCTCTGGAAAGTTGAGGTACCTCAAGCTGGACTTCCAGAAAAGTTGGGGGATTGCGAGCCAATGAGGTGAGACTGGGTCCTGTATTTACTCTTTATCCTGCCACAGGATGTGAGAACCTCAGCAATCATCTAGTCCAGGGCTGTGATTTCATAGATTAGGAAAAGCAGGAAGGTCAAGGTCAAGGTCACGATGGAGTTGTGGTAGAGGTGGGTATGAACCAGTCCTTCTGACCCAGAGCTTGTGCTTTTCCTGATCCAGAGCTCAGCCCACAGGCAGCTTCTACCAGGCACGGTCTCAACACCCACACGATTCTCTGACGATACAAGGAAGTAGATCATCACCTGGCGTCCAGCAAGGAGACAGGAGGCAGGACTATATGACCTTGACCAGACGATTCCTGTTACTGGGAAAGAATCACATTCTTCTTGGTTCTCTTGTCTAAAGCATTTCCTCATCCCTGGTTCCCCTCCACACGCTCAGTACTATGATTATTAATTAATGTTTTATATATTCATTATTCATATAGTCTTTTCATCCAAATTCATTTGAAAACGTTTTAGCTTTTCATATACAAATTTCCAAGCAAACGCCAACATGAAAGAATACTGTGATGACCCTCCATGTCTCACTGCCTGGCTTCAGGACTCATCTTACAAAAAAGAAGGTTAGTTGCCCGAATGTAGAAGCCCATCAAGTGTTGCTGTCGAAGTCTGGTGACCATCTGATTTTCTTCCTCTTATAGACAAGATTGTCTTCTTCTCTGCATTACCACTGATTTTTTTTCAAGTCTAATAGTTTGATTATACTCTGTCTCAGTGTTGCCTTCTTGGGTCGGTCTTCCTATGTACATGTGTGTTCTTTTCAATATGCGGTCCCAAGCCTTTTTATTTTCTTACTTTCAGGAATGTTTTTTGACTTACAGGTTTTGACATTTTTTTCTGTTCCATTGTGTTGGTCTTCTTTGTGAACTCCTCTTACACTTAGGTAGGGTCTTCTTTCTCTATTTTCTATATTTATTACTTTTTTGAATACTCTTCAAAAATCTCTTTTTTTGGCCAGACTCGGCAGCTCAGCCTGTAATCTCAGCACTTTGAGAGGCCGAGGCAAGTGGATTGCCTGAGCCCATGGGTTCGAGACCAGCCCAGGCAACTTGGCAAGAACTCATCTCTACAATAAATCAAAATTAAGCCAGTGTGATAGCGCAAGCCTATAGTTCCAACTTCTAGGAAGGCTGAGGCAGAAGGATCGCCAGAGTCCAGCAGGTCAATGCTGGGGTGACTGTGAGTGTGCCACCGCACTCCCGTGTGGGCAACGGAATGAGACTCCAACTCAAAAAACAGAAAACAAAAAAACCTCTTTTTTGCTTCCGTTTGACATTTACAATTTTGTGTTTTTCCTTTTCTGGTTGTCTTAAGGCATTATCTACTATCACTTGTCATTCTTGTGTTCATTCTAGTTTAGCTTTCATTTATAATTTTTCTTTTACTTCTCATTCTTTCTGAGTGCTAACCTTTCTTTCTCCCCAATGACTTCATTTCTGAGCTTTTTAAAATTTAGTTTACTGTGGTCCTTTTTTAATTTCTTTTTAAAAATGTTTAATTTTAAAGATGTGGGGTACTAGTCAGGACTGGGTCCTTTCTATCTCTTAAAATTTTTCTTTAGCTTATTTGGAATATTAGGGTGTGATTTCACATGGTTTGGGGGCATATCTTTTTAGCCCGCTTTCATCATTTGTGTAGGGGCATTGATCTGTTCCTTGGGTGTGTGTGTGTGCATTTTCTTATAATGACTTTATGTGTATTCCTTGGCAATCCTTTTCTGTCACTTATTTTTAAGGGAACCCACTTTTCTTGTCTTTTTAGGAGGCCGGCCTTTCACAGTTCTAGTCTCTCTCTTGGGTTGTTTCTATGAAGGAATAAAAAACATCCTCTTGTGATACCTGCCTCCTCTACTTTGCCCTTGGATTTTCACCTTCCTTCTCCTCTATTGCCCTGTCTTGCTTAGTTTGAATTCTACCTTCTGTAGGTTCCCCTCAGGGTAGGGTTTGGTTCTGGAAGCCATATATTATTTCTTTTCCAAGAGTTCACAGGACCACACTACACCAATGTTTTCAGACCTTACTGAGGTCTCTGGGTGTTCACCCATAAATTGGATTCTGCAGAACTTCCTTCTAGTTGCAGCTGCTGTCCTCAGATTGGCACACTGTGACTTTGTCTTCTCCTGTGTCCAGGGCCATTGGAGGCTCCTTGTTTTCATTTTGCATAAATGCTCATAACCAGCAGGTCTTGCAGCTACCTGTGAGCTGTCCCCACCCACTCATATTTTGGGGTTTGTGCGCACACCTTTCCACTCAGTTTGTTGTAGATATGGTCCATAGGTTTATAATCATGCTATCATTATTATAATGTTTGCTTGTTTGAGGGACTGACAAAGGTTTCAATACTACACTGCTAAAAATGCCCAGAATCCATCCCAAGTTATTGGGAATATGAACAGTCTTCTGATTCTTGGTCATAATCTCCTTGAAGACAGGTAGATTGTTCATCTGTGTCCCGGAACAGGGCAGAAAGCGTCACCTAAGGATAGGTCGAAATTTTTGTTAACTGATCATAAAAATAACACATTTTTATTCCTCCAAACTTGAAATATACAAAATAGTATATAAGAAGAAAATTAATATAACCAGGTATACTATCACCACAAAAATAACCACTGCTAATAGTCTGGTGTTTTCTCTTCCAGTCTTTTATCCAAACAAATTAAAAAATGCATAAATGTTCACTGAGATCATAGTGTACACTGAAATCTTTCTGTCACAGCAACCACACTCATTCAATACACCCTAGGAAAAGGGAAACGCTTGTACAACTATTTATTACCTGAAAAGAGAAAATTGACAAAATACTCCCAGCAACGGTGTCTGCTTCAGGGACTGGAGATTTCCATGGTTCTCTTCTGGGCCACGTGCTCATTTCTCTAGCTTCTATTTCTCATATACCTACTCCCTTATCATTTCAAAATGATGTGGTCCCCCTTGGCTTCTCTCTACACCATGGGTTTTCGGCCTTGGCGCCTACTAGTAATAAACACATGTTCTGGACGCCTCTTCCCTTGGATTCCTCAGAAAGGGCATTATTATTATTAACTGATTATTCCAGTTAATCTCTCCACAGCATTCGGAGGTTCCCCTGTCCCAGTCAGCCATCACTCAGAAAATGATAAGAAGGATCCCCCAAGATTTTTGGGGGCTGTGAGTGATGCAAGTACCCTGATGGATAACAAACTAGCAGACTACACACACATACATTCACACACGTATATGCATATGTATATATACTAAATTTACATACATGTATGTAATATAATACGTGTATATTATAATATCATTATATAAATTATATAGCCGGGCTCGGTGGCTCAGCCTGTAATTCCGCACCTTTGGGAGGCTGAGGTGAATGGATTGCCTGAGCCTGCAGGTTCGAGACCCGCCTGGGCAGCGAGAACTCATCTCTACAATAAATAAAAAAAATCAGCCGGGCGTGGTAGCACATGCCTGTAATTCCGGCTGCTTGGAAGGCTGAGGCGGAAGGATCGCCAGAGTCCGCAGGTCGAGGCTGTGGTGGCTGGGAGCGGCCACTGCGCTCCAGTCTGGGTTGACAGAGTGAGACTACAACTCAAACAAACAAACAAATAAATAAATTATATGTATATTATATAGATATATAGACATATATATATGCACATGACTTATATATGTATTATTTGATATGACTGGAGTTTCTTATTAATTAATTATAATTCTAGCACATATATGTGTAGCTGATTTTTCACAATCTTTTAATGAAAATGTTTTGGTTTTGTCATTTTTTTGTCAATACATATTAGGTGTGCATACTTTCATGGTACATGAAGTATGATACATTCATCAGGGTAATTAAAATATCCATTACCTTAAATATTTATTTTTCTTTACTCTAGGCACTTTTGAATTATTCTCTTCTAGCTATTGAAATGTAGAATTGATTAATGTTAACTATAGCCACCCTTTGATCCATCAATCTTTGCATGGATAATTCAAAAATGGCAGATCAAAATTTTACACATAATTTTACCGTGAAACATAAAATATATATAGAAAAATGTTAAAATATAAGATATGCTTTAATAAATTCCAATAGCATAAACACCCATGTAACCAACATCCAGGTCAAGAGATAGAGCCTTGTTAGCCTTCAGAAGCCCTAGGGTACTCTTCACCCTTCACTGAGACCCCAGCATGCTTTATTGACCCTGACTCCCAGTTTGACATGACGTGTCTGATTCCTCTTCTTTGGGAGACACTCTAATCTCCTCATGGTCAAGACCAAGAGTGACATCTCACTCTGCAGCCAATCCGTGGCCTGCTGCTTAATTCAAAGGTCTGGACGGAAGGACTTGCTTCTTCTCTAGCTGGCAGGCAGGACTGTGTGATCCACACAGTGACTCAACCTACTCTCCAAGGCAAACCCTTCACTGTCTCCAAAGATGGACCTGGCTCTCTACAGGCCCAACATTATGGTACCCTATCTACTAACACACCAACAACGTCCACACAACACAATCTGTACTGACACAAGGCAGAGAGAGGTGCTGTTCCATCAGAACTTCTTCATCTGGGAGTCTCTGAAATCAAGTTTGTATGGGTGGTTGGGAAGCCTCAAGGAAAAAAGAAACTTCAAGTGAGGGGGCTTTATTCCAGACATCCTCACGGAGCAGGGATTATTAAGAGTGGCTCTGAAACCTTAGTGGGCCTCAGGACCAAGGATTGAAATCAGCTTGCTAAAAATATAGGTGCCTGAGTCCCAGGTCTACAGGTTCTGGTTCAGTAGGTTTGGATTTGGGCCTGGGCACCTATGTTTTTAACAAGCTCCTAGATGAGTCAGATGTTCATGAAGGTGTGTGTCATTGGTTTAGGTGACTGACACCTTCCCATCTTCAAAGTCAACTGCTGAAAAAATCGCACAACGTAGAGTTTCACAAAGACCTCCCCTGTCCCAGCAAAGTTAGGGACAGCTGACTGGAAGTAAGTGCTGCTTCAAGGCCAGCTCCACCATGGGGCACAAGAGGTGAGGTGCACCCACGGGCCTGCTGCAAGGCTCTCTTTGATGGAATGGCAATGTCCTTGTCTTCAGTTGATCATCAATACAAATAACATGCTTTATAAATGCTAGTAATGGTGCTGGTTTCAGAAGTAAGAGCGCCACCATCCATACTGGAATGGAAAAAGAAAACGTGGTATATATAAACCATGGAATACTATGCAACCATAACAAAAGAATGAAGTCATGTCCTTTGCAGCAATGCAGAGGCAGTTGGAGGCCATTATTCTAAGAATTAACACAGAAATAGAAACAGAAAACCAAACACTTTTAAGTGAGAGTTAGATATGGGGCACCCACAGACATAAAGATGACAACAGCAGACACTGGGTATTCTTAAAGGTAGGAGGGAGAGGGAGGGCAAGAGATGAAAAACTTATCATTGGGTACCGTGTACATGATTTGGATGACGGGCTTAATAAGAGCCAAACCTCACTCACCATCACACAATATACCCAGTAGCAAACCTGCACATGTAACCCTTGAATCTGGAGGAAGAGGAAGAAGAAGAGGAGGAGGAGGAAGAGGAAGGAAGGAAGGAAGGAAGGAAGGAAGGAAGGGGAGAGAGAGAGAGAGAGAAAGAAAGAAAGAGAGAGAGAGAGAGAAAGAAAAAAAGAAAAAAAGAGAGAAGGAGAGAGAGCAGAGAAAAAAGAAGAACTGCTTTAGAGATTCACGAGAAAATCCTGTCAATTTCCTGGTGGCACTAAAAATGTTTTAGGGACTGACTCAATAGTGCAATGGTGCATGGCTCCTCCTGCCCAGAGATTTGGCAACGCCCTCCTCTGGCAAGAGAAGGAAGTTATCCTTTACATAGGTAATAGGTAATAGGTAATCCTATTTCAGGGGCTTTATACTGAGAAAAAAATCGGAAACATGGGACAAATCTGATGCATGATGAGGGCTTCGGGCGGAAGCTTATGACCCTTAGTCAGAGGCAGAGAGAGGTGGTGACTGAGCTGGAAGGGGGTGGCTGTTCTGCTCTGTGCTCCTATGATTTTAAGAAACACGCTCGGTTAGATCAGGCTTTCTCAGCCTTGGCACTACCGGCATTTGGGATCAGACGATTCTTGGGGTGGGGGACCCAGCCCGTGCATTTTAGGATGTCCAGCAGCATCTTTGGGCTCTCCATATTAAATGCTAACAGATGCCCTCCCGAGCTGTGACAATCAAAGATATTTTCAGACCTTGCCAAATATCCCTTGGGGGACTAAGTTGCCCCAGCTGAAAACCGCTGGATCACATCAAACAAAAGATAAGTTGAGCCTGCTTACTCTACCCCAGGTGCGAGAGATTTGGCCTTAGTAAAAGTGTTCTTAAAGCGTTTTGGTTTGAGGAACTGCATGAACCTGTTTTACATTCGTCATCGGCAAGAAGAACCAAGTTATTTTCAGAATTCCTTTATTCTTCCTTCAGAATCTCCTTGCACTTTTGATGAACACTGCACTGCCCCACCCAAGGAAGAAAATAATTTTTCTTCAGATTGCCATTCAAACATAATCTGAAAAGAACTGACAGAGAATTTAAAAGATAACACAAAAACAATTTGGTGTGAGAAACTGAACTGGGACCCAATTCCAGCCCTGTCTTGGTCATAACCAACCCTGGGCAAATCAGTTCATCATGCTGGATCTCCACTGCCTCCTCTACGGAGGTGAGTGTTGGATCAGATGTTCTTTCTGCACTCCTTCTCACTAAAGGGTAAAAGACTAACACAGCAAGCTACGTTGGCTAAGAGATGGCTGTACATTTGTGGGAAAGGATGCTTTCACCAGGCTAAGAAACAACTAGGCTCGAATGCCAGGTTGAGGATCCAACATCTGTGGATATGACAAAGCAGAGACGTTTCTGGAACATTCATTCGGCCATGAGAATGAGAAACTCTCACAGCAGAAGGATATGCCAGTGATCACTTTGTTCTACCTTCTCGGTTTATAAAAGGAAATCCTGAGGCCTAAAGAGGGTAGTAAGTTACTCACCTCTTATTGCCAAGTGACATGAAGAACACGGGGTTTTCAATGCCGGGAGCTCGAGGGCATAGGACAGTTGCTTTGGGGGGACCACACGTATTACTCAGCTCACGCACTTTCAGGGTCACTTATTTGAAACTACTTGGCATGCTCAATCGTGTCTCCTGCCCTTGGTGGAATGCAAGAATTTATTCTTGATGCATTTCTAAAAACAAGTCCGTTGACAAGCAGGACAAATACAAAATGAATGTCAAAAGCAGGTAGATATTGAAAGACAAAGGAAAGCTGCACAAGCCAAAGTTCAGACAAGAGACCAGAACCACACAGGATTTTAAACACGGAAAGTTACATACAGAATAATTAACTATCAGCAGGGGTGTGTGGTGTTAAACTACCAAGGGTGAAGACAATGCTGAAGAATTCAGGAATGGTAGCTCTAGGGAGCAGATGCTACCCCAGGGCTGGACGGAGCATCTTACCAGAACACAAAATCAGGAGCCTCCCTTTCCCACGGCTGAGATTCAGACCTTGTAGGAAGGGGTGGGTTGTAGTCCACTAGATGATGGAGAAGTTTGCTGAGGCGACAGGTGGAAAATGTCCAACAGGAAACTGCCCCCCTGGAGTGACAGCAAAGCTTTCCAGGAAGCTGCCTGTAGGGGTTGCTGCCGAGCTTCCAGAAAAGCCAGCTACAGGACTAGGGGAATTCTCCCAGAAGCTTCTGGGAAGCTGCTCTCAAGGGGTGCTCTTGAACTCACTGGAAGCTGGAGGGGATGCCTGCAGAACTCACTAGAAGGTCATATACAGGGGTGCCACTGACGCTCCTTGAGGGAGGTTACCCTGGGAGTCCCGCACCCCATAGGTGTAAGAAGGACGCAAAGCACAGGGGAATGAGACGACCTTCCTTCTGCAGTGTGCCTTCTGCACCCTCTACTGGCATAGCTCAGCATCGCTCCAGTTGGCAAAGGAGAAATGTTTGCAAGACTCAGATCCAGTGACATAATCGGTGGGTGCAATGATGGATTGAGAGAGATGGAGCAATACATTGATAGGTGACACATTCATCATCTGGAGCATAATCTAAGTAGTGCATACACACACACACACACACACACACACACACACACACGCACACATGCACACACACACACGAACACACCTGTGCTCCTTTGGTCCTAGCAACACCCCCAAGGACTCAGCCTTTCTCACTTTCTTTCTTTCCTTCTTACCCTAGATCATCCATTATGGCTACACCTGATGAGGTCACAAATGTCATGGAAGCTGAAAAAAACCCCTGCTGGGGTCAAAGCCTGGAGTATTAAACAAGAAGGGTTACATAGCTAGTCGCAGACCTAGCCCAGGTTTGTTCCTGCTGCCCCAGCAACTGTCAGTTTCCCACTCACTCTCACAACTGCCCTGCTTTAGAGGACCATGAATTACATGGTCCTTAAATACAGCCAGGAGACCATCCACTGCCCAGGGTGTACAGAATAGGAACCCATTCACGTTGATGACAAACAAGAGGCTCTGTGGGCTTGAGGGGAGGACCGGATGTGGATTTACTGTGTGACTTCGGCTGGTTCCTAAGCCTCTCTTTAAAATGGCCTACAGGTCGGAATTCTAGGAGGCAAAATGAGATCACGTGACATGCTGCCCCCGCCATGTGGCTCCTCCATCTGCCACCTCCCCAGTTCCTATCTCACATTCTCCAGTCTGTCTTTCAGGCAGAGATGACAGGACGCATGTATGAAGGTGGAGCACAATGCCCCTTTAGAATAGACTCTGTTAACCGGAAGGCTCAAGGGTGAAAATCTTTTTTTTTTTTTTTTTGAGTCAGAGTCTCATTCTGTCGTTTAGGCTGGACTGCAGTGGCATGCTCACCTCGACCTACAGGGCTCAAGCGATTCTTCTTGGCTCAGTCTTCCAAGCAGTTGTAACTACAGGCACGTGCCACCAAGTCCAGCTAATGTTTTGATTTATTGTAGAGACAAGGTCTCACCAAGTTGCCCAGGCTAGTCTCGAACACCTGGGTTTAGGTAATCCTCTCGCCTCTGCCTCCCAAATTGCCGAGATTACGGATGTGAGCCGCTGTGTCCCGCCCAAGGGTGCAAATCTTAACTTGTTTGGGATGCAGAATCAGGGCTATAAGTGCCTAGGAATTGCTAAGAAGGAAGGGGACATTGGACCCTCCCTGCAGTTCATGCCTCCCTCTCCCCAGTTCCCCCTTCCTGAAGACTACCAGGTGCTTAGACCAGGCACCAGGAAAAATGCCAGTTCCTGGGGAGGCAGGTGCAGCCAAGGTGCACGTAATCCCAGGAAAGACAGTCGCAATGTCTCCATCTGGTGGCCAAACTGTAGAATACAGCCCCTGGCCAATTTGTCGTTAACTAAAGAAGCGGCCCAGGCTGAGATCCCTTGTGCAGGTGACCTGATGGTGGCCGCTCACAGAGGCTGCTTGGAAGCACGGGACTCTGAGGCCACACTTTTTTTTTTTGAGTTGGAGTCTCACTCTGTCACCCAGACTGGAGTGCAGTGGCTGCTCCCGGCCCCCGCAGCCTCGACCTGCTGGGCTCCGGCGATCCTTCCGCCTCACCCTTCCTAGTAGCTGGAACTGCAGGCGCGTGCTACCACGCTCGGCTAATTTTTTTTTTTTTTAATGTAGAGAGACGAGGTCCCGCCAAGTTGCCCAGGTGGGTCTCGAACCCGCGGGCTCAGGCAATCCACTCACCTCGGCCTCCCAAAGCGCGGATTACAGCCACCGAGCCCGGCTGAGGCCACGCTTTGACAAGGCGTCAGAGACTGCTCTGCCAGGCTTGCTGCCCTGGATGCGGGACAGGTAACTCCAGGGTTTCTCAGCCTTAATACCATGAACGTTTTGGGCTGGATAATTCTTTGTGAGAGGTAGCAGTGGGGCAGAGCTGTCCATTGTGAGATGTTTAGCAGCAACCCTCGCTTCTACTTACCAGATGCTTGTAGCATCCTGTCCTCAGATAAGACAACTAAAAGTGTCTCCAGATGCTGCCAATGTCACATGAGGGAGATGTGGGACACAAAATCACCCCCAGATGAGAACCACTGGGTTACTCAACCAGTAGGCTGTTCACTTAACAAACAGCCCAGTCCTTAGCAAAATGACAATGGTGACTTTGTCCGAGTCAGACCAACAGCGGTCCCTAGACACCCACAGTGTGCAGAGCTCTAGGAAACAGTGATGAATCCGTTCCTCCCCCTCCCCCCGTCTCATTGCTTCAGAACCTGCCCTCCATAAAGTTTTGCCCACAAGCCCCTTCATCTGTGCACAGGGACGGACACCGGCACAATCATCCTTCTAGGTCCTAGCCCAGGAGCTGACTTCTGTGGAAAACAAAATCCATTCAAACAAGGTTCAGGTGAGCTCTTGGGGCCCACCATCTCAGAATCAGAAGAACCCCTAAGTCTCCTGAGACCCGATTCACACCACTACACAATACGTCCGTGTAACAAACATGCATGTGTACCCCTGAATTTAAAATAAAGTAAAATAAAATAAGAGTCTTTAAGTAATCCTAAGAACAGCTACTATAGTTTTCAGCATAACATATAAGTCTAGCCCTGTGCTCAGTGTTTTTCTGTCTTAATCCTCACTCCAACTCTGCGAGGCGTGTGCCATTTTACTAAGTGAAAAAATTGGACGGAATGTAGGTTAAATAACTTGCCCGAGGCTTCAACGCTTATACCTGGTGGAGCTGGATTTTAGACTTGGGTCCTATACAGACTTCTGCTAGATCTGGCAGTCCCCAGTGGGCTGCCTTCTCGGATGCCGTTTGGAGCTTGTCATCCGTAGTTCGTGGTTTCATCGTTGAGGAAGGGCTCCGTTTTCTCTGCCTCTGGTGTGCTACTTCTGTCTCCTGGAACAGCCTGGCAGCATCTCCAGGAGAAGGATCGTGGCTGGTGCTTTCCTTGTGCTGCTTTCAGAGGCCAACATCCTCTTTGGCACAAAGGCACTCAAGAGCACCCGCATGCTCCCAAAGGCTGTCCGCTTCCGCGCGGAGCAGGATCTCTCAAAATCATGACTGCCTGGCCTGGAAGCCCCCAGAATTCCACAAACCTACTTGGCCCCTTTTCCTTGGAACCATAGTTAATGAAGAGATCCATCTCATCTCCATCCACATCTCCCGCCGGCGGCAATCTAATTAGGTTCTTTCCACAATTAACTGTTCGTAATTAAAGAGGAGCAAAGCCCGTGTGTCATTCTTAAACTTCATCCATTAAACAACAATGTCCAATTTTGAAATCCCTCTTCAGACAAGGAGAAAGGGTACATGTGTGGGCTAAGAATTCTCCAGATATGCTAACCTAAATTTAATTATGCAAGGAGAACAGAGGTTTCACTTCATTCTTCCTGGAAGAACTGTAATTAAAACTCAATTAGGGGCAGCACTGGCCAACATCATTATTCGAGTGTCACCCTGCTGAAGAGACAAACAGTTCAGTACTGCTCATATAGACACTTGTCTGAGCCTTTGCAAGTAAAAGGGTCATTCGGATCATCCTCTGTCTTTCAACAGCCTTCTGGAAGCACAGTTTGCTCCACCGCTTTCTCTGTATTTACAACTTTTTAGAGCTTCTCTATCCGAGCATCCAAGTCGAAGGAGAAAACAGCCATTCGGATGTCTTGTCTAATAATAATTTGTCAAGTGCTTATAATGGGACAGGTGCTTCCCATACGGTGTCTTAGGAAATCTTTACCTTCACCATACGAAGTAGGTGTCATCATGTGGGGCCAGGATTTAAATGACCATTCTGCCTCTTGAGTCGGCCCTCTTCACCACTACGCTACATTGGTGTTTGGAAAAAGTTTTCCAGATATATGATACCTGACATCAGAGACAGTCTTTCTCTGTCTGTCTTTTGTTGTAAACACAGCACACACACATACCAAAATGAGATTCTGAACCTTTCTTGCATGCAATGTGTTACCAAGAAGGCCAATGCACTAGGAGACTCCATGTGGGCCTCTTGCTGGGGGTGAAGATGAGTGGTTTATTGCATCATTCATTCATTCATTCATTCATTCATTCAGGGGGTTATAGGCTCACCTGACAGGACAAGATGCTCCTGATCCAGGTACAGCACTGTAAAGCCAGGCAGGCCGGGATGGACAGGTGTAGGTCAGCATCTTCCAGCCTTCCAAAAAGATTTTGTGAAATCTGTGTGATTTCACAGACTCCTGCCAGGAGTCTGGCCTATTCCAATGTGGTTTGGGATCAGTCATAAGGGACCTGCGGACTTCATATATCAGCTGTGAGGAGGCAGCACCAGTCTGTGCACCACGGCTAGAGAAACAGACCTCAGATGCAATCCACATCTTTGGAGGGGGCTTCTGCTACAGTTCCATGAGGCCAGGCATCTCTACTGTTGGCAAGCTGTGCCTTCTCAGGGGTGTCTACCAAGGGGTGAGGACCTGAACATCAGCCCACACTCCACCCCAGCCAAAGAAAGATCACCTCTGCTACATTGCTCAAAGGCGCCAACGTGCTACCAGTGGCATGATCCTACTAGCTTCAGCGTGCCCAAGCTCACAGCCCCCTGGAACTGCTGCCTCCTGCTCTTCCCACGCAGAATGCAGAATAAATTAGAAGCTCTGGAGACATTGCTCTGAGTCCACCCCAGGACGGGAGGCAGTAATTATAAGGACCTGGAAGGAAGGGCCATTATCCCTACTTCTGCAAGGCCATCTTCACTCACATTCTCTGTCCAGTTATTTCATTTTGTTTCTCCCCTTCCTCCCTTCCAGATTCCACTTCTCTATAGATGAGTAGATTATGTGAAAACAATTCTCAAGGAATCAAGGTTTCAGAATGAGGACAGGAGGAGCAGGGTGTTGAGATAATGACTGCCAGTATAGAGAACCGTGGCCAGACGTTTCAGAAGGCACCAGATGCAGCTGAGCTGTCAGAGGAGGGCGAAGTGTGAGGAGGGGGGTCACCAGAGGCAGGTGGAACTGGCATCTGAGCGCCACCTTCAGCCTCCCTCATGACAATCCACTGAATGGGTCACAGCCCACAGTTGACCTCTGAGAGCTCCAGTCCAAAGAAACGTGTGCTGGTACCCAGAGGGAGGAGCACTGAACTCATCTGGAGAGTCAGTGGGTGGCAAAACTGAGAGCAGTCCCTTGGTCTGCTCTTTCTCTAGTCATGAAGATGTGCCTTTTGCTCTGCTGGAGAAAGGCATGGGGTTTCTTTGGGTTTCCTGCCAAAGCATCTGCGGCAGGGATGGGATTGAATTGCCAGGAGGGGGCCAACCTGGGAGGCCTGGGGAAGAGCTATGGCTTGCTGTACACACAGATGAAGCGGCCATGAGTAGAAGAAAGCCAGCGAGACTAGGCCAGTGAGCACAGGCTCTGTGCTGGCCTCATGCTGGCTTAGAGGATGAGAGGTGTGTTGAGTCATGTGTTCGTTTCCTCCTTTAAAACCTACCTATTTCCAAAAGGTATTTAAGCCTGCTTAAAATATATCTAATATGAAAGGTAAAATGAAAGATAACATGATACAATCATGTTAGAAAACAGTCTGGAAGTTTCTAACAAATGTAAACATGCACCAGCCCTTTGGCCCAGCCATGCATTTCTAGGTTTTTTACCAGAGAGAAATGAGTCTGAATATGCCAACAAACATCTTTAGAATATTTGTAGTAACTTTCTTCAATTGGAGGTAGCCTGTGTCAATCAAAGGAGAATGAATAAATCGACCACGGCATATTTATATTATACATTTCTTCTCTGTAGTCAAAAGGAACCAATTTTTGACTGGGTGTGGTGGCTCACACCTGTAATTCCAACACTTTGGAAGGCAGAACCAGGAGGGTAGCCTGAGCCCAGGAATTCAAGACCAGCCTGGACAACAGCTAGACTTTGTCTCTACAAAAAATTAAAAAAATTTTTTAAAAATTAGCTGGGCTTGCTTAGTGGTGCATGCCTGTAGTCCCAGCTACTTGGGAGGCTAAAAAGGGAGTATAACTTGAGTTCCAGGAGTTCGAGACTGGATTGTGCCACTGCATTCCAGCTTAGGCAACAGAGTGAGATCTCCTACTAAAAAAAAAAAAAAAAAAAAAAAAAGGAACAAATATCCAATACATAACAGCAACATGGACGAATCTCACAGAAATGATGCTGAGTGAAAGAAACCAGACACAAAAGTGTACATACAATAATCCCTCAGTATCTGTGGGGGATTGCGTCCAAGACCCCAGCCGATACCCAAATCCACAGGTGCCCAAATCTCTTATATAAAATGCATACAACCTACACACATCCTCTTGTATATTTTAAATCATCTCTACATGACTTATAATATCTAACACAATATGAATGCTATGTAAATAGTTGTTATACCGTGTTTTTATTTGTACTATCTTTTATTTTTTTCCCAAATATTTTTGATTCACTGTTAGTTGAAACCGTGCATGCAGAACCCGTGGAGAGGGTGGGGCAACTGTATTTATGAGTCCACTTATGGGTTGGTCCAGAAGCAGCACGATTCATGTATGGAAACAATGCTCAGAACAGTGGTTGCCTAGGCAGGGTGGGGGCACAGAGAGTAGGCTCAAAGGAGGGGGTATGTGTAACTTTCTGGGAAGATGGAGATGTTGTGTATCTTAACTTAGGTGCGAATCACACAATTGTATGCATTTGTCAAAACTCATCAAACTGTACACTTAAGATCCGTGCACTTCACTGTATGTAGGATACACCTAAAACAAAGAAAAACAAGCAAAAACAACCACAAAAAAACTTTGTGATTTGCTTTAAAACAGAGCCCAGGTGTGGTGGCTCATACCTGTAATCTCAGCAATTTGGGAATCTGAGGTCAGAGAGTTGCTTGAGCCCAGGAATTCGAGACAAGCCTTGGCAGCACAGCTGACCTTGTCTCTGCAAAAAATGGCAAAAAAAATAAGGTGAGCGTGGAGGGACACTTGTAGTTTCAGCTGCTCGGGAGGACGAGACAGGAGGATCACTTGAGCCCAAGGAGTTTGAGGCTACAGTGAGCCATGAGCATGTCACTGCACTCCAGTCTGGCAACAGACTGAGACTCCGACAAGGAAACAAACAGATATACAAACAAAAGAAAACAAACAAAAAGCAGAGAGGCCGTCTAGAGCTAGATGGGCTGGATTCAAACTCTGTTCCAGCTCTCGCCTGCTCTCATCAGCACACTTAGTGGATGACCAGCTCTGGGTGCTATTTAAGATAAACGTCTCTGTGATAAATCGACTCCAAATCTATCCAAGGTGCTGCAAACTCCATATATTTGTCCTTCTTTATGGCTGCATAATATTCCATTGTGTATATGTACCACATTTTGTATAAGAAAGCGACTGACGGTAGTGGGAAACTGTCAGGGGAGGGGGTTGGGATTGGCAGTTGAGGGAAACTGCTAGAGGAGGGAAGGGCATACCTCATCAACGTGGGTACCTGCATGATCAATGTTTGTATACCTAACCCCAAATAGTACCCCACATCTTTATAATACATGAATTAATTAATTTTTTTAAAAAAGATGAATGTCAACCATTTGGGAAGTGGAGCCTTTACTTGGAGATCATTCACTGAGGCTCTCAGATGGGGCTTTAGGAAAGGGCTCATGAATCTCTTGAAAATAGTTGAAAATTTGCTGTGCATAATGTACATTTGTGTTGGGAAAGGGTTTATAGCTTTCAATCAGACTCCAAGATAATTGCTCTAAGACCCCAGGATGAGACAATTCCTACAAATGAACATCAAAGTTAAGCCCTAAGGCTCTTGGCATGTGTTCTCTAGAAGTGAGCCCCTAATTCCAGCTCACCCACTGGGGAGGGGATTACACAGCGCACGGGTCCCAGGAGACAGGAATCTCAGGAGCCGGCTGCTTCCACAGGTGGAAAGGAATTAGTAACAAGTTCAGCTTTCTTGAGATTTAGCTGGGAAAAAAAAGGTCAAAGATTGAGGATTGAGCTATTGTGGCCTTGTGAGGGAACGATGCTCATTGTGTGAGCATACAGGGACATGGTGGGTAGGTGGTAGGACTGGGTCCCAGGAGATGGTGCTTGAAAATCCCTGAGCTTCCAGAGAAGCTTACACAGAAGTTCAGGAAGGGGCAAGGCGGCTTGAGAAGCAGGGTGGACCATAGAACAGGAACCCAAGCCCAGAGGAAGGGGAAATCTCCTCCCCTTCCCCTTCTCTTTCTCCATCTCTTCTCCGTCCTCACCTCTGGGCTTTGCTTGCCCCAGGAGAAAGCTCTTGGTGTCTCTTGCAGCTGTCTCTACTCAGAAAATGAAGAGTGGTCCAGTCTAGCCTCACCGTAGAGTGAAAACAACAGAGTAGGATGAAAATGGCTCAGACGTTGGAGTCAGGCAGACTGCGCTGTGAAGTCCAGCTCCGCCATGCAGTGTTCCAGGCACCTACAGAAAGCCTCTTTACTTCGTGTGTCTCATCAATACTTCCTCTACAAAATGGGAATAAACATCTCTCCCTCCCATGGTGTGATAAGGTCTGAACTGTACAGGATCTGGCACTCAGCGCTGAGTAAGGCTATGCACGTAGCAGGCACTGTAGTAACACTCCCATGGCAGCTACTGACTCACTGGGTGATTCTGACCGTTTCATCTGCTGTCATCTGGCCAGTTCAATGAGCCCTACTGGGATTTACGAATTCACTTGGCAAATAAGCTTTGAGCCCATATTAAGTGCCTGTGCTGTGCTATGACCCTGGAACAGAGCAGAGAATAAGATGGACATGGCCCTGTGCTTCTGAGGTCCAGGCACCTCTGAGCTCCTGTCTCCTGGGGTCATGGCAGCCTCTGTTTCTATGCCAGGGACTTCTTGGGCAGAGACTCCAGCCCTCTCCCTTCCCTTCTCAGGCTGATCGTCATGGGATACTGGACGTAGGTTGGGGATAGGGGATGGAGACAGGGAGGGGGGTGGGATGAGGAGTGGGGTGGAGATGGGACATGGAGAGGGGCAATGGGACAGGGGATGAGTGGATGGGGTGGTCCACAGGCATCAGCAGGCCCTTAACCTGGCTGAGAGTGCCTTTGATGAAGGTGCTAGAGGTAATCTCCTTGTTATCTGATTCCCAGTGATTCATTGCCTCTGGTGTTGACAGCCACCTGGCATCCTCCTTGCTTCTGCCTTGGGCTTGGAGCCAGGGCATACCCTGCAGCCCAGCAGGAATAACCACCACATGCCCTTGGGATGGAAAAGCAAGCGCAGTTTTAGGGGCTCCTGTCGGGGGGAATTTGTCCTTTCAGTGCTGGCAGTGGTCACCTCTGAGATGGAGCTGATTAAACTAGCCTCTGTCCTTCTAGAAGTGGAAAACAATGATGTCTGAGAGCTGCAGCTCCCAGAAGAGCAATCTGAGAGCTGGTGGGAACTGGGGAACCTTTAGTATCCCCTCTCCTTCACCACCCCTAAATAGCCACAACATTGACTATCATTAGTATGGGAAGATCCACGATCCCTCACTCAAAACCCTGGGAGCCAGATGCATTTGGGACTTCAGAATTTTAGGGATTTTTAGGAAGATCATACAGTATGAATATGGTACCTGTCACCCCCTAGGGGTCTGGGGCAACACCCCATTACCAAGTATACAAAATGGGTGGGTATTCATACCAAGCCAGAGCGAGAAAGAAGATAAATGATTTCACATCTGTTTAGGAAGGGTTCTACTTCCAAACAGATCATGCAGAAATGTGATTTTTTGAACCCTTTCAATGAATTTTTACTTGTAGGAAAGGAATAATTATAGTTATAGCACTAATGCTATTGTCTCTACAATTGTTTTCTCAATCTTATTCAAGTGAGAATAAAAACACCTCTAGAAAAGTATATTTATAAATCAATCTCTCCCCCGCCACCCCCCGCCTGGGGATTCCCTGCCACTGCCATCCTTGGAAGACCAGGACTTCCTTAGTAAGGATTGTGACTTAATGAACATATACTATGTTCACATGGCTATTGTCTTATTCATACAGCCCTTCCAATAAGATGTTGTCATCCCCCGTTTATAGACGCACTTAGAGAGGAGCTAGCCAGTCGTGGAGTTGAGATTCAAACCTGGGTCTGCTGAGTCTGAAGTCCACACTCTCTGTGATGCTAGACTTGGCTGGGAGGCTCACTACCTCCTGTTGCTGCCTGTAGCATAATAACCACAGGAGGTAGTGAGCCTCTCAGCCAAGCCTAGCATCACAGAGAGTGTGGGTTCACACGGTGGACCTAGGCAGTGCTTTCTCTGTATCTCAGAGAACAAGGGATTTTATGATACAACCAAAATAATCCAAGTACTCTGATCCTCCCTCAACTTTCTCATCTGTTTTGAAAAATCAGTCCAAGGGATGGTTAACCCAAGTAACACCATCAAACCTTTGTAGATAACTTTACAGTTTACAAAGTCCTTCTCCATACTGGGTCTTACATTGATAATCTCAATGAAAAGGCAAGATCTGCAAGGAGGTGTTTATATCTTTATTTTATGAAATTGGGAATAGAGGCTTACTGAGAAATATGTCTCCACAGCTCACAGGCAGACAGCAAGGACCTGGATGCCTGATTCTTTCCAGAGACATGTGGAAGGCATTGACCCCCACATTCTGCTTTTTTTCCCCCAGTTTTCTGACACAGTCAGCCTCTACCCATTTCAGGAAAGGCTTACCAGTTCAAGTTCCAAGAACCCAATGATTAATATTGCCATAATTCATTTATATTGCCATAAATAATCTTGCTCTGAGAGTTAATCTCAGGAAGTTGACATCAAAGGAACCGCCTAAAATGAATGATGTTTCCTGGCTCCAGGGACAAGGAAACACCCATCAAGGGCTGTGCCTTCATCAAACCAACCTCACTTCTGATCTTTTTTCTTTTTAAGAAAAAAATATATTTTATTTTATGATGCTCTCTATTTTATTTAAATTGTAGGGTACATGTGGGGATATACTACATAAGTAGATAAGTAGGTTGCATGCAGGTGAATTTTGGGTTTCTAGCTGGCTCTCTCTTCCCGATAGTGGACCAGGTACTTATTGTGTTGCCAAGTGCTCCGTCCCTCTTTCCTTCCCCCCAGCCCCCAGCAGTGTACAGAGTCTGCTGATCCCACCCTTGTGCTCATGTGACCAATGATGAGGGCCCGGTAATGAGTGAGAACAAGCAGTATTCAGTTCTTTGTTTCTGTGATGATCCACTTAGTATGATGACCATCATCATGACCAGCTGCATCCATTTTGCTGCAAAGGCCATGGTTTTTTTTTTCTTCTTTATGACTGCATAATATTCCATCATATATATGTACCACATTTTCTAAAAGAAAAAAAATCTTAATGGTGGGGGGAAACTCATGTGAGATCCAGGATCCAGGTCCCTTCCCATATATTTATATCTATTACCGGTTGGTGGGTTCATTCAGGGGTTCATCTGTTAACTTTTTTCCTCCGGTTGAGCCTCTCTGCTGAAAACTATTAAGGGGCAGAAGTACTGATTTAAATACATGCAAAGGAGTAGCTTCTGTGCGTGTTCTCACTCATCAAATGGGGGCAGGCATCAGCCAGGGACAGAATGCATTTTATAATGCATCAATGACTTAAGATCGACAGTTTGAAAAATAGTGGCCCAGGAATTCTCAATGTATGTGCCTACATTCGACCTAGCAGTTTCATTTTTAGAAATGTTGCCCCACCCAGTAAAGATGGAGTATTGAGAACTGTGTGCAAAGATGCTCACTCTAATTATATATATGTATACACGCACACACACACATATATATATATATATAAATTTGAAAAGAATAATAGCTACCTTAATGCCTGCCGATCAGTCAAATAAATTATGGTACATTTGTGCAATGACATGCTAGACTTTCTTTAAAATTGTGTAGCAGAATATCTTATGATAGGCATATTGAATGGAAAGAATAGATTACATACCAGTGTTCATTTCTTCATTCAGCAAATATTTGTTGCCAGGCTCTGGGCTGGACAGTGGAGCTACGACAGTGAACTGGACATATGTGGGCTCTGACTTCACATAGCTTTTATACTCTTGGAGGGAGAGAGAAAAAATGAAATTACAGACAGAGTGACTACACACTAGGCAGGAATAGGTGAAGGGGGAGGTGCTAGAGGGACACATAAAGGGGTGCCCAGGTCAGACCTGAGCTGGGCTTGCTGTTGAGGCCAGTCAAGTCAGAGCTCCCGCCACAGTGACTTCTTAGCCGGGACAGGAGGAGGCATAGGAGCTTCGAAGAGGCAGGGGCAGAAATGAGGTGAAGAAATGCAAGAGACTTCCAGGCAAAGGCAACTGTGTGACCACGAGCCACAAGAGGCTAATGAAAAGCTTTAAGTTAATGAGTGCACAGGTCAAGTTCACATTTCGGGACTCCTCTCCAGTGTGGAAGATGGACTGGAGGGTGTCCATGCCGAAAGGTGAAAAGGTAAGCTGGACACTGTTGAGGCAATCCAGAAACAATGGGGGACAAAAATAGAGGAACTGGTCTCGAATTCCTGCCTTCAAGTGATCCTCTCACCTTGGCCTCCCAAAGTGCTGGGATTACAGGCATGAGCCACTGCGCCTGGCTAGTTGGAAAGAAATAGGTAGAATCAAGAGATATTTAGAAAGTGTTGGATAGAGCTCACTGGTTGATTGGATATGGGTGGTGAAGAGGAGAAGGAGAGAGATGCTGACCAGGTATCTAACTTGGCCGCCTGGGCTAAGAGTGATGCTCTCTGGACATAAAGAACACAGGGAAGGAAATTTTGCTGAGGGAGGAGAGAGAGGTGTTGAGTTCTGCTTGGATTATGTTCACCTGGATTTCCCTCTGGGGCACACTTCGTAGGCAGGGATGAGAGCTCGTAGCTCAGGAGATAGATCAAAACTGGAAAGAAAGATTCAGGAGGTACTCATCGTCTTACAGATGGCAGCTGGACACAAGAAAAGGCAGAATAGCACTGAAAGAAATCAGAAGTTTCTAGGGACTGAGGCTGGGAGAAGGTGATTGAAAAGGGGCACAAGTGAGTTTTTGAGGGGTGATAGAACTGTTGTTCTAAATCTCAGTGAGAATGGTGCTTACACACCAAATACATTCGTCAAACATTTTATTGTAAGGTCGGGCATAGTAACTCATGCTGTAATCCCTTTGGGAGGATAGCTTGAGCCCAGGAATTCAAGACGAGTCTAGGCAACATAGCAAGACCTCGTCTCTACGGAAAAAAAAAAAAAAAAAAAGCTGAATGTGGTGGTGCATGACTGTAGTCCCAGCACTCAGGGGGCTGAGGCGGGAGGATTGCTTGAACCTAGGAGTTCAAGCCTGCAGTAAGCCATGGTTGTGCTACTGCACTCCAGCTTGGGCAACAGAGTAAGACCCCAACTAAAAAAAAAAAAAAAAAAAATATATATATATATATATATATATGTTAAAATTGGTGGATTTGATTGTATGGAAATTATGCCACCATTAAGCTGACTTTTAAAAAATAATAAAGAAATAAAATCCAATGCCTATCATAATCTAGAAATTAAACTCCTGGATCTATACCCAACATGCAGGTGTGTACATGTGCACCAAAGACATGTTCACTGAAGTTTGTTGTAGTCTTATTTGTAGAAGTTCCATACTGGAAACAAACCAAAATGTCCGTCAACAGGAAAATGACACCTTGTAGCAGATCATTCAATGTGTCATTACACAGTAATTGAAAAAAAGCAAACTCTGGCTACATAGACTATCCTAGATGAGTCTCACAGACAGAATATGGAACAAAAGGAGCCATAGGCAAATCGTGTGTGTGTGACGGAATCCTAGGTAAAGGAACCTCAGAAACAGCAAAACTAATCTGTGTGACTGAAGTCAGTACAGTGGCTGCATGTGTGGGAAGACGTGACTAGAAGGGGCAGGAGAGAGGCTTACCCAGATCAGGGTGGTACTAACACAGGTGTATATGTATGTAAAAGTTTCCTAAGCTGGGTACTTCAGATTTACAAAGGCTATTAAATGTACGTTATACCTCAATAAGAAGAAAACATTTAAGACCTACCTATAAAAATATGAAATGTGCATTTGTTCCATTTCCTTGAATTTAGACTTGGCAGACATACAGACAAGCTGGGTTGGGGTTTTTATCTGCTCTCTATGAAAACAAGGAAATTGGTAGCACACATGACGGACACGCTGAGCTTTCTTATGATTGAAGACTTGTTTGAGAATTGTCCTGACAGTTTGGAAAATTACAATCTGCACAGTCACGTGTGCTTCGCATCGAATGTGCTAATTATAACCATTTCTTATCTGTTCATCGGATCAGATTTCCCAACCACTGCCACCAGGGCCCCTGGAGCCTGGAGAAGAATTAATTGCCTTCTCCCAGTCTCCCTGACGGAAGACCTATTTAAAGTGCTTTAGCAAATGCTTGAGCTGCAGGAGGCGTGTGGAGCTGTTGGTTCGGCAATGCTCACAGGGTGAGAGCCCTTTCTGGCCACTGCCGTGTTTCTGGGTTCACTGGGGGATGTAAACTCACTGTCGTCAGGAGTTGTGATACATTATGGTCCTGTCTTTTTTTTTTTTTAAATTAATCAATATTTTTTATTATGGTTTTGTGGGGTACAGTTAAGGGTTAGGTGTACAATTACGTTTCATTCAGGCACCCTGATGATAAGAGGTGTTTCCCCATCCCCAGACAGATATTTGCTACTGTTAATCCCATCCCCCCCCCCATAGTTTCCCAGTACCGTCAGTCATTTTCTTACAGTATTACATTGGATGCTCAAGGTCCATTATATGAGTGAGAACATGTGATACTCGGATCTTTGTTTCTGTGAGAGGTCACTCAGTATTATAGACTCTGATTCCATCCAGGTTGCTGCGAAATTCATGATGTTGTTCTTTTTTATGGCTGCGTAGTATTCCATCGTGTCTATGTACCACATTTTTTTAATCCAGTCCTCTTTTGATGGGCAGCATGGTTGTTTCCAGGTTCTTGCTATTGTGAACAACGCTGCGATAAACATACGTGTGCAGGTATCTTTTTTATAGAGTGATTTGAGGTCTTCAGGGTATATTCCCAGTAGGAGGACTGTGGAGTCATAAGGAAGGTCGATTTTTAGAGCTTTTAGGAATCGCCACACTGCTTTCCACAGAGGTTGCACTAGTTTACACTCCCACCAACAGTGTAGAAGTGTTCCCTTTTCGCCACACCCTCTCCAGCAGCTGTTATTTTTTGAGTTGTTGATAATTGCCATTCTGACTGGAGTTGGGTGGTATCTCAGTGTGGTTTTGATTTGCATCTCCCTGATGATTAGTGAGGTTGAGCATTTCTTCATGTGTTTGTTGGCTGCTCGGATGTCTTCTTTTGTGAAGTGTCTGTTCATATCTTTTGCCCATTTTATAATGGGGTTGTTTGTTTTCTTCTTTTCAGCACGTTTGAGTTCCTTGTAGATCCAGGATGTTAAGCCTTTGTCAGACCTGGAGTTGGCAAATACTTTTTCCCAGTCTGTAGGCTGTCTCCCTGCTCTCTTGATGGTTTCTTTGGCTTTGCAGAAGCTTGTCAGTTTAATGAGGTCCCACTTGTCTATCTTCTCTCTTATGACCTTTGAGTTTTGGGTTTTGTACAGGAATTGAATGCCAGTTCCGATTTCCATGAGGGATTTCCTTCCTTTTCTAAGGTTCTTATGGTTTGAGGTTTTACATTTAGGTCTCTGATCCATTTGGAGTTAACCTTTGTGCATGGGGATAGATAGGGGTCCTGTTTCAATCTTCTGCATGTGGTCAGCCAGTTTTCCCAGCACCATTACTGAATAGGTTCTCCTCTCCCCAGTGGTAGGTGGTGGGGGCTTTGTCGAAGATGAGTTGGTTGAGAAATTGAGGTTTTGCTTCTGGAATCTCAATTCTGTTCCATTGATCTATATACCTGTTCCTATACCAATACCAAGCTGTTTTGATGATTGTAGCTTTATAGTAAAGTTTGAAGTCTGGTATTGTGATACCACCTGCTTTGGTTTTTTTGCTGAGGATTGTTCTGGCTATTCTTGGATGTTTGTGTTTCCATATGAATTCCTGTGTTGTTTTTTCTGGGTCTGAGAAGAATGTTATTGGTAATTTAATGGGTATTGCATTGAATTTGTAGATTGCCTTAGGTAAGATGGACATCTTCACAATGCTGATTCTTCCGATCCATGAGCATGGGATATTTTTCCACTTGTTCATGTCAGCTTTGATTTCTTTGAGCAGTGTTTTGTAATTTTCATTGTAAAGGTCTTTCACGTCTCTGGTTAGGAAGATGCCAAGGTATTTCATTTTTTTTGTGGCTATTGTGAATGGAATTGTGTTTTTTATTTGGGTTTCTGTTTGATTATTATTGGTGTAGAGGAATGCGATTGTCTTTTGTACATTTATTTTGTATCCTGAGACTTTGCCAAAGGGCTTTATCAATGTAAGGAGGCTTTTGACAGATTCTCTTGGGTTTTCAAGGTACACAATCATATCATCTGCATAGAGAGATAACTTGACTTCCTCTTTTCCTATTTGAATACCTCTGATTGCCTCCTCTTCTCTGATTGCTCTAGACAGTTTTCATTGAAAGGGGAGAGAGTCTGAGTCCCAGCTCTTCTTGAGCTTGGAAAGGAAGGGGAACTCAGAAAATTCTCACCAAATAAAGACTCATTAAGTAGATGCTGGAGGCAGGGCCAAGCATGTCACCTGCATTATCTAATTTAATCCTCTCAGTAGCATGACAGATGGCACTACAGACCAGCTAGGGAGAAAGCGGTGGAGTTGAGACTATTGGTCATCCAAACAGGAAAAAGGAAGTTGAAATCTTTCCTCCTGTATACAACCTGAACTTTGCAGTAAATCCCAGATGCACTGAGGACTTACAGGTGAAAGACAAGACTTAAAAAAAGAAATTCAAATAAAACATAGAAGAGTATCTTTCTGAGTTTGGGTATAATATTATTTTTTAAACACAAGACAGAAAAAGTATTCATTACAAAAAGGAAAGAGTAATAAACCTGACTACATTAAAATTAAGAACTCTGTTCATAGAAAGACATCAAAAAGGAAGTGAGGCTGGGCTCGGTGGCTCAGCCTGTAATCCTGCACTTTGGGAGGCCGAGGTGAGTGGATTGCCTGAGCCTGCAGGTTCGAGACCCGCCTGGGCAACTTGGCGAGACCTCATCTCTACAATAAATTAAAAATTAGTCGGGCATGGTAGCACGTGCCTGTAGTTCCAGCTACTTGGAAGGCTGAGGCGGAAGGATCGCCGGAGCCCAGCAGGTCGAGGCTGCGGTGGCCAGGAGTGTGCCATTGCACTCCGGTCTGGGCGACAGAGTGAGACTAGAACTCAAAAAAAAAAAAAATTCTCCTCCTCCTCCTCCTCCTCCTCCTTCTTCTCCTTTTCAGTCAGGGTCTCAGCCTGTCACCCAGACTAGAGTGCAGTAGCATGATCACAGCTCACTGCAGCCTCAAACTCCTGGGTTCAAGCAATTCTCCCACTTCAGCGTCCCTGGAACTACAGTTATTCTCCACCACACCCGACTCATTTTTGTTTTGTAGAGCCGGGGTCTTGCTGTGTGCCTGTGCTGGTCTCGAACTCCTGGGCTCAAGCAGTCCTCCCATCTTGCCCTCTGAAAGTGCTGGGATTACAGGCATGGGTCACAACACTTGGCCTGTTTCATTCTTCTTTATGCAAAGCCTACAATATCTACTAGCTAACCCTTTACAGACAAAATTTTCCAACTCTGATCTAAAGACTTTTTTTTTGAAATGTCATTTTGTTTTTCGTCTATAACTTTAAAATCCCCATACCTTTTTAATATACTTTGTTGAGAAAAGAGTGTGGCATTTCCATTCACTCCTTCACCCTGTCTTCCCCGTTATTGACATTAACATGGTACATTTGTCACATATTGATACATTATTGTTAACTGAAGTCCATATTTTATTCTTATTTCCTTAGCTTTTATCTAAGATCTTCTGCTCCAGGAGTCCATCTAGAATGTCACGGTACATCTATGTGACATGTCTCCTTAGACTCCTCTTGGCCGTGATAGGTTCTCCAACTTCCCTTGTTTCTGATGACCTTGACAGTTCTGAGGAATCCTGATCGGGCATTTTGTAGAATGTCCCTCTTTGGAATGTATTTGGTGTATTTCTCGTGATTAGACTGGGGTTATGGGCTTTGGCGAGGAGGAAGACCGTAGAGGTCAAGTGCCATTTTTATCATTATATGAAGGGCATGCACTGATATGATTTATCACTGTTGATACTGACCTTGATCACCTGGCTGAGGTAATGGCTGTCAGAGTCTGACAATAAAAAGTTGCTCTTTCTCCCATACTCTTTGGAAGGAAGTCACTGTGCACAGCCCACACATAGTGGGTATAGATGCATGTTCCTCTTTCTTGAGGGCAAAGTACATACACATAAATCATGTGGGATTCTTCTGCAAAGATTTGTCTCCTTTCTACTATTAATTCATTTATTCATATCAGTATAAATTCGTGAATATTTAGTTTATACCCTGGGTTATTGTCCTATACTAATTTACTCATTTTTGTCTTTTTTTTGTGTGTGTGTGTTGGAGTCTCTGTCCCCCAGGCTGGAGTATAGTGGCACAATCATGGCCACTGCAGCCTCGACCTGCTAGGCTCAGACAATCCTTCTTCCTCAGCCTTCCAAGTAGCTGGAACTACAAATGCGCACCACCATGCCTGGTTAAAATTTTGATTTATTGTAGAAATGAGGTCTTGCTAAGTTGCCCACACTGGTCTCAAACCCCTAGGATCAGGCAATCCTCTCACCTCTGCCTCCCAAAGTGTTGGGATTACAGATGTGAGCCACAAAATGGGCCGGATGCAGTGGCTCACGCTTTGGCTTTGGGCGTTCATTGGTGTTTCAGCCTTGGCCATTGGGAGTTCTTTCAGTTGGCTCCTCTGCTCTTCGTGGTACCCCTATCAATGTAGACTTTTAAATATTTTGAGTACTTGCTTGCTTTCTGGCACCACAAGATGCTCCAGGTTCATCCTGTGTATTTCCTGCCCTGGTTCTAGAATCAATCATTTCTCCAAGGAGTTCTAGCTCCTTATGGGAGAATAGTCTTGAACACCAGGGTCTGGGTGCTGGTGTGCTCATTGCTACTGGGTGTCTTTGCTTCTAGGCCTTCTCAGCTGACACAGCAAGGAACACATGCATGCATGCTAATCTCTGCACACACCCCTATTTGTTAATTTTTCTGTATATAACCATCTGTGTCTCTATTAAGCCAAACATGAGTTCATTCTGATGTTTCCAACCTGATCCATCACCGCATGGATCATTCTGTATTTCTCCCCTTGCTTATCTGCAGTTCTCATGCCAACAGTGAGAAACTCATTTCCACCATGCGCTGTGCATTTATTTTGTTGTTCGACTCCAGTATATATGTATAGCACTAGAAGAATTATGAACGCATATTCCCACGGGAAGCAGCTTTATCAACCAGAGTGCAGTGATGGTGTGCCGTTCCTTTTGCCTGTCATCATACTAATTTCCAAAATTGCTTAGGTTCACCACCTTCATTCCCCTGTCCACTCCTTACTTATTTTTTGTTTGTTTGTTTTCATTTGGTCGGGGTTTTGCTCTGTCACCCAGGCTGGAATACACTGGCATGATCATGGCTCACTGCGGTCTTGAACTCCTGAGCTTCAGAGATCCTCCTGCCTCAGCCTCTTGACTAGGGTTACTGGTACACATCATCATGCCCAGCTAGCTAGTTTTTTTCTCTGTTTTGTAGAGATGAGGGTCTCACTTTGTTACCCAGGCCGGTCTTGAATTTCTGGCCTTAGGGGGTCTTCCCACCTAGGCCTACCAAAGCGCTTGGATTACAGGCATGAGCTGCTGCGCCCAGCCTTGTTTTATACATTTTGAGTACAGTTGGATTCCCTTGTTACAGTCTATCTAGGATTCCCGACTTCCTAAACGGTTTTCTAAGATTTGCCTAAAGGTTTGTTCTTCATGTTGTAAAGTTTCATGATTTTGACAAATGCATAATATCGTGTATCCACCGTATCACAAGGAATAGTTTCACTGCCCTAAAAATCCCCTGGGCTTCACCTAGTCACCACCATGCTTCCAAACCCTTGACAACCACTGATCTTTTGACTGTCTTCTAGAGACATTTTTACATGTGTGTACCAAGAGACACAAACAAGAATGCTCACAGAAGCAAAGAACTAGGAGCAGCTCAAATGTCCACAATCACAGCCACCGCAGGATAGATAAATAAGTTGAGGTTTGTTCCAACAATGAAATCTTACACAACTGAAAACATGACTCAAGCCCAGTGACATGCAACATCAATGAACCTTAGAAAAGGAGCACTGGGGCGGGCATGGTGGCTCAAGCCTGTAATGCCAGCATTTGGGGACGCCAAGGCGAGAGAATGGCCTGAGCCCAGGGTTCAAAGAATTAGCAGGGCATGGTGGCACGTGCCTATAGTTCCAGCTAGTTAAAAGACTGAGGCAGAAAGACCGCCTGAGCCCAGCAGGTTGAAGCTGCAGTGGCCGTGAGCTTGCCACTGCACTCCAGCCTGGGTGACGGAGTGAGTCTCTAACTCAAAAAATAAAAATAAAAAAAGAAGAAGTGAAAAGAACAGTAACCATCTATACTTCAGGACTCACCTAAAATAAAATAAATGCAGGCTGGGCACGGTGGCTAAAGCAATTCACTCAGCAATTGAAAGTGAGAAGATTGCTTACCTTAGGAGTTTGAAACCAGCCTAGTCAATATAGTCAGACTTTACAAAAAAAAAAAAAAATAGCCAGGTGCAGTGGCTTACACCTGTAATCCCAGCACTTTGGGAGGTGGAGGTGAGAGGATTGCTTGAGTCCATGGGTTCGAGACCAGCCTGGGCAACATGGTGAGTCTACAATAAATCAAGAACATTATCTAGATGTGGTGGCACACATCTGTAGTTCCAGCTACTTGGAAGGCTGTGACAGAAGGATCGCCTGAGCCCAGCAGGCAAAGGCTGCTGTGGCTGTGATTGTGCCATTGCATCCAGCCTGGGCGACAGAGTGAGACTCCGACTCAAAAAAAAGAAAAAAAAGAAAGAAAGAAAGATAGAAAGAAAGAAGGGGAATACTAAATGGAAAAGCTGGTCCTGTAGGGCCATATAACATCATTTTTATGAACCTCAGATACAAGTAAAGCTAAACAACATATAGTAAACCAGTTTTTAAATGGCAAAGAAATGAAAAACAAAATTTAGGATAGTGATTCGTTTTGGCAGAGGCAGGGGAATGGTATGGTATGGAAGAGACTCAGGTACATAGAAACAAATCAGTGCTTCAGCTCTAGTTCTTGAAAGTGGTTCATAGGTGTTTGTTATATTATTATTACTTTAAACATACTCGTTTGTAGATATTCACATATATACACAAACACAAATATCTCTTGCATGTGTTAAATATGTTGAATTTTTAATTGGCATAATAATACCTAATTGATAGGATTATTATAAAGGGTTAAATGAGATAATATGTGCAGAAATTGACAACAATTGCATTTGTGAGTATTATCGCCTCAGAAATCATGGTCGGTTTCTAGAGAGACAGATCCAATTAGAAAAAAAAAAAACTAAAACAAATAAAAAGAAATCATGGCAGGCCACCTCAGCACCACCTTTGGGTCATGTTTCTGCACTGCAAGTTAGACCCAAGACTGGATCTTTCTTGCAGGTCACCAGCAAAGACGTAGTATTTGAGTCTTCTTCATCCGTGTCTCAAGTTCCACCATTAGACTCACAAACTTGGGGAGGCAGAAGTGAGTTTAGAGGTCATCCGCTATAATCTTTTGTCTTGCATCCGAGGAAAAGGGACCCAGAGAAGCCAGTGACTTTCCTCAGATTATTCCTTTGGGAGGTGTGAGACTTGAATCGTGATCTTCCAGCCCTGAGACCAGACCAGTTTCCCCAGTGATTTCATGTGTCAGGCCCAAGATTGCAGATGTGGCAGAGCTGAAAGGAGGTGAAGAGGAATAAGAGGAGAGGCTGAGGTTGGAAGGACATCCTTCTGGAAGCTTAGGATTTCTGATGTACTTACTGGCCAACCCAGCAAGAGGTAGGTTTCATAGGGATCAGGAATCTGGGGACCCGCACACAGCCTGAGGTTAGTGTTGTACCAAAAAGTGGCCACACGATGTCACCAGAATCCAGTATTTGGAAATTATTCAATGGTCCCTGCCTACTCTGTCCTACAATTCTGATCCAACAGAAAGGAATTTGTATTGAAATTCTGAGCTGGCTCTATGCACCTGACTAGCAAGAAAAAGAGAATAATGAGCACATCCTCAAACTAGTTTCAGAAGAGAAAGGATTGCTTGGACCAGGACTGTCCAACAAAAATATAAAGTGAACCCTGAGTGCTAGCTGAATATGATTTTATATGTAATGTAATTTTAAAAGTTTTTTTTTTTTTTTTGAGTTGCAGTCTCACTCTGTCGCCCAGACTGGAGTGAAGTGGCTGCTCCCAGCCACCGCAGCCTCGACCTGCTGGGCTCCGGTGATCCTTCTGACTCAGCCTTCCAAGTAGCTGGAACTACAGGCATGCACTACCACACCTGGCTAGTTTTTTGATTTATTGTAGAGATGAAGTCTCGCCAAGTTGCCCAGGCGGGTCTTCAACCTGCGGGCTTAGGCAATCCACTCACCTCAGCCTCCCAAGGCGTGGGATTACAGGCTGAGCCACTGAGCCTGGCTAATTTTAAAAGTTTTAACAGGCACATGAAAATAAAATAAAAATTATGAAGTCAATTTTAATAATATATTTTGTTTAGACCCAAATAATTCAAAGTATGATTATGTCAATATGTAGTCCATAAACAAATATGGATAAATTACTTTACATTCGTTTTTTTCTTTTTGTTAAGTCTTGGAAATCTGGTGTGTGTTTTACACTGGCAACACATCCCAATTCAGACCAGCCACATCTCAAGTCCTCAACCACGACAGGTGGTCAGTGGCCACCCTCCTGGGGGAAGCAGACCCAAAGTCACATCTGTCACCTCTGAGAAGCAGTTTCCATACAGAAAAGGGACATGACGATTCAGGAGCATTTATTTCAAGTGCAAGGATGATGTGTCAGGTAGCACCAAGACAGGCTGGACTCGCCCACACTCTTTGCCACCTGCTAAATAATGCCTGAACGGTAACCGTCTGCCCCTTTCAGGTTTCATATCCTTTAAACCTTAAATGTGACACACACTTCTGTCTGTTTTTTACTCACAGGCCAGAGATCAGGATCTGAGTTTTATGGAAGGATGTGGGCTACAAATCTTCCTTCCCTGGGAAAAGGTAATGACTAAGAGGACCCGACTTGTTTCTCTGACTGCCTGGAGATCCCAGGCCCCTAGTTTCCTTGCTTCCACACTACCCATATTGGGCAGCGGAGTCGGCCAGCCAGCAAATAGTCTTCTCTGGGCCCCAGTGAGTTCATTCCTTCCACTATCCAGGACCCAGCTCAGCCCGTCCAGACGGGGTTGGGGCCTCTCATCTATACAAGCTCAAGCCGTTTCCGCTGGACAGAAATGGGAATTGTCTCCATTTCTGCCCAGGCAGGTTTGGGAAGGATTTTAGTTTGGTGGTTTCTACAGGTCTTTGACCTATTTTACTCCTCGGACTCTTGTGGGAGCCAGGAAATCAACTCAACTCCTCAGGCTGTTGTGGGACCCGATAACATGCTATTATCTGGAGGAAATGCTAAACATTTCGGTTCCCAGACCAGACCCCATGCCAGTCAGCGCCAAAGCGCCAACAGTGTGGAAAAGGCTGGATTTATGGGGAGATAGTTTTTCAATGTTTGGCGTCGTGTGGATAACCCAAGGAAGGCGAGAAGAGCTCATCATGCAGGAACAGAAGAAGGCTCACATCCTGAATAGCCTGCTGGGATGAGAGTGTGTGAGTGTGTTTTTAAGAAAATCAACCAAAATTATTAAGCAGAGTAGATGGGCACCCACAGCCCGTGGCAAACACAGCAGCCAGGATAGAACTGAGGATTCCTAATAAAGATTGGGGGTCTGAGAGCCTGAGATTGAAATCCAGCTGGTGAAGCTCAGGGTGACATTGGTGAGTTGGAGCCAGATACCCTTCCAGCGTCAGAAGGCACCATTTGCCCCCCCCCCACCCCCTTGCAGCCTTCCTTGCTTCTTTCCCTGTGATTTAAAACCTGGTTCCCCTTCCATTTCCTGAACTCCACTCCCCACTCCCCTGCCACCAAACAAAACATAACCAAAACGTTAAAAAATTAAAAAATATCTAATAATAATATCCTATGAAAGTCCTGAGGAAGGAAATGCTTTCTAGTGAAACATATCTTCATGGAATCAAAAAGGCTGAGTTAGTAGCTGTTTCTCAAATCTTATTTACACTATCCAGTGTGTCTCCCTGGGTGGTTCATCTGATATGGAAACAAATGCTTCCTGAGGCAGCAAAAATCTCAGGTGGAGCTGACCCAAATAACAGCAAAACAAGCTTGCTAAAAAGTTACAAAAGTCCTGTAGCCTATGAATTCCACGCTTTTCCCCAAAGATTCCCAGACCACAGCTCTCATTCATGCAAGGCAATTTGTGGGCCACAACCTCGACCTGGAAAATAAGCCAGGTGCATGGAGGGGACATTATTGTTCACTGTCCCGTTGTCCTAGACGTGTGACTGTAGAATCTCTCATCAAAGCTGCCTGCATACTCGCAAGGCTGCCTGTGAGGCTGGGCATGTTTCGGAGGGAGAAGAGCCATATTTTCGAGTTGCAGGATTTGTGTGTGGATTTTCCTTTTTCTTCCAAGTCGCAGCAGCAGGTGGATGATCGGGCAGAAAGGCTACTGGCCTGAAAGTCAGTCTCTGCTGGTCACTAACTGGTGGTGCGAACTTGTGTGCGCCGTGCCCTTCTCTGTGCTGGCGCTTTTCCAACCAAAAAAACAGATAAAGTGGTGCACTGTGGCCCTGAGGCACCTCAGCAGAGAGAAGGAATGAAAAGCAAAGCCTATTTTGGACAACAGAGAGTGAAATGGCAAACTCCCAAATTCCGTTCAACTGTGTATGCCTAGTGTGTGTGTGGGGGGGGTCAGCGTCTGACCCTATAAACCTCCAGTCAAAAATGTGACCATGAAATCTCACATGGCCTAAACCCAAACCCCTAACACTGCCACTGTTGATAGCCTTCTTATTTGAGTGTTTTTCTTTAAAACAAAGAATTACTTGGGAAACCACCTGTTTCTGTATGATATAAAAATGTTTTACTTTTAAAGGTGAGGGATCAGCCGGGCTCAGTGGCTCAGCCTGTAATCCCACGCCTTTGGAAGGCTGAGGTGAGTGGATTGCCTGAGCCCGCGGGTTCGAGACCCACCTGGGCAGGCGAGACCTCATCTCTACAACAAATCAAAAAAATTAGCCGGGTGTGGTAATGCGCGTCTGTAGTTCCTGCTACTTGGAAGGCTGAGGCGGAGGGATCGCCTGAGCCCAGCAGGTCGAGGCTGCGGTGGCCGGGAGCGGCCAGTCTGGGTGACAGAGTGAGACTTCAATTCCAAAAAAAAAGAAAGAAAGAAAAGGTAAGGGATTGATGCCTAACTCAAACAAAGCAAAGTATTTTGCTTTTCAGCTCAATGCAGAAGAGAATTTGCTCCTTTTAAATGAAAAACAAAAGAGTCGGCTGTACTTTTTTCAAGTGGGGAGGGGTGTGTCTTCACACTGCAGTAAAAGCTGGACTTCGAACCAAATTCGGAAAGACTAAAAGGCAGCCAAAGGAGCCCACATTTGTCATTATTCTCCAAGTCACCGAGAAATGAAATTAGTACCTGTTCAAGGGCGAGGCGTGTCATTAAAAGATGTAGGTGACTCTTTAAAACCCCTAAAAGGCCCAAAGGTTTCTGGAGTGGAAATTCCCCAAAGCCTCAATTGTGAGTCACTGTAATTTGCTGCCCTCAAAGTCTGCACTACTTTTGGCAGAACTCAGGGCCCCAAAACCCGAGTCCAGCAGTATTGGAGAAACTTTGGTAGGGGGAGGATGGTGGGTGGTGGTGAGAAATTGCCTTAGAAGGAAACTCTAAGTCCTGGGGAAGGCCTGGCATTTCATCAAACCAGAAAAATGTTAAAGGAAGACCCTTGAACCCCTTACTCTTCCCATCAAGGGTTCAGAGAAAGAGGAGAGTGAGGAAGGTATTTTTCCCCTAAACAGACTTGCAGACTACTCTTTTCTTTAAATGTGAAGGAGTGACCCACACAGAGGCAATGCTGCGATTGCTTAACCAAACTATGGAAAAAGGCAGACGTTGAACTCACAGAGGTCACACCGTGACATGAGCATGGCCAACGCCAACGGACACATAGTGGAGCCTGCCAGAGCTTCTGAGAAAGTCGACTCCAATGCGAGACCCTCTGGCAGGGAGACTGGACTGGGACAGAAATATGCTGTCCTGTCCAAGCCATCCAGAGCTTGACTGCCCTCTCTGAAATCAGGCCTCTCCACATACACCCTCCAGCCTCTGGTGACCAGGAACTCACTCTTACAGTTTTTCTTCACTCCACTCAGGACAGAGGCTCCAAAGCATTGGTGATCAGGGTGGCAAAGGGGTCCCCACAGCCTCCTCTGGGTCCCCCAATAGAATAATTGCACCTTGATGGGGCGAGTAAACTTGTAGGAGAATGGGCAGAAAAGCCTGAGTGGGCCAAAGGGCTCAGGGCTTGCGGGAGACCTTAACCCAGTGACACTGTTTCCTTGCCCTTTGTCTGACTAACAACTTGATAGCGACCTTCTGAGAGTGCAGATAACAAAGTGGAAATATCCCTACCCCACCCTCAGCCAAGTGTGCTAAAGAAAGGGGTGTGGGATCCCAACTAGCAGATCAGAGCTGAGCAGCGTGAGAGCCAGATGGGTTTTGAAACCCCCATCTTGCTCAATCAGCGGCCAAGGGCTAGGTCAACTTAACCTGAGAATGCTACTATTAACTCCTGGCTACTTTCTCTAAGAGCTTTACACACAGTGTCTCATTGAGTCCTCACCCTCCTCCTATGGTGCAGATACTGTTATGACCACTTAATAGCTGATGGGCTGCAGGAGCTTGCTTAAAGGCTTCCAGCCACAATTTAGCCTGTTCTGTCTCCCAGGTGATAGGGGCATAACCTGCAGCACTCACCTTCTACATGGCCATGCAGAGCTAGGGCTGCGGCAGACAGGGCGGGCAGTCCTCCTAGCCAAGAAGCACATTGGGGTTCAGCTGAGGAAGCCAGATCCAACACAAGGGGCACCCACACCCAGGAAGCCGCCTGGGGCACGGAGGAGGCTGGACTGGGACAGAAACTTGCTGTCTTGTTCAAGCCTTCCTCCAAAGCAGCTTGACTGGAAGATGTCTCTTCCAGCCTCCAGTTAATCTCTGAGCTGTCTGGGAATGTGTTTCTTGGAATGTAATTACCAACATCAAGATTATTATTAGCATTGGGCATTTACATGACACTTAATATTTTCAAAGCATTGTACTACCATTTAATTAGTTTTTCCTTGCAACATTCCTGTCTAGTCCACACTTGATAGCTGGGGAGGCTGATGGGAAGAGATAAATGCTAAGGGTTGATGGAGAAGAGGGAATAGTAACAGTCTCTTGGATTCCATGCTGTCTGGGGACCCAGCCAATATCAATTTTCCCCAACTCCTGGGTCCCCACTATCAAGGTGTCTACAACTTCCGGGAGTTGGGAAGAGGGGGCAGGGAATCCCTTCTTTGATGTATTTTGGCTCAAGGTCTAGACATCTTTCAAAAAAAAAAAAAAAAGCCAAGTTCGAATCCACACTCATTCAGAACTAGAAGTGTGGATACCCAAACCTATGAAAGCTACCTGTAAAGTGCCAGAGTTTTGATTTCCAAACCTCAGGCAGTTGCTGATAGGAAGGTTTTATGTAGCATTCAGCAAATCCTGTGCAGGTCTGTTAAAACAGAGAAGCATCCCTTCAGAGTAGAGGAGGAAAAAATAAAATAAAATGAAACAAAATGGAGGAGGGGGCAAGCCAGCAGGTTCTGCCTCTTGCCGGCTAAGGGAGCTGGGCTGTGAAAGCAGCGGGTGGCCGCTCATCCTACGAGCCCCGGCTGGGTTTGAGAAGCCCCCAGCCCTACCTCAAAGACAAGCTGTTCTGCCCCTCAGTTTAAAGGAGGAACCGCAGGGAAGGGGAAGAGGGAGGGAGGAGGCTAACGACCTTATGGGAATATGGAAGAGGGACTAAAGTCTCAGGTGCTCAGCTGAGGGGGCCGCTGCCACCTCCTCTCTGCACACCTGCATCCTCCTACTGCAAAGGTCGTGGGCCTCCTCTCTGCGGGGGAAGTTCAGTTTCCTCCAAAGGAAACCCCTTCCGTGCAGCGCCGGTTGCAGGTTCTGAGGACCCAGAAGCTCCCGGTCGCTCTGCGGGTGAACCGGGGTCAGACAAGCCTGGCTCTTCGTCACCTCATCATCTCTCTTGCAGGCGTCGAGTCTTCTCCCCTCCCTTCGTCCCCATCCTCTTCGTAGGGAGCTGGGGCCCAGCTCCAGGGCTGGGAGCTGAGGGGGCTCCGCGCGCGGTGGTGACAGACAGGCCGGCAGGCTGCCGAGAACTAGGAGTGGAGCGACCCCTGGGGCTACTGCCCCAGCACAGTCGGAGAACGCTGGGTCCTCAGGGTTCCGCTACGGACGCGACTGGCCCTGGGACCTCTATTTCTTGCGCCCTGACAGTTGAGGTGCGGGTCTGGGGAAGGTCGGCCCTTGTCGCGCCCTGCACACCCGTCAGGGTCCTCGACTGGTGCCTAGAAGCGGGTCTGGAAAGTGTCCGGGCCTTGGCGATCGTCCCCGCAGCCTGGAGGCCAGAAAGCGTGGAGGCCCGTGACTCCGAGATGCCCGGCCCTCGAGCTCAGACCTGGGGGCCTGCCCAGACCAGCCTTTCTGCCCCCTCTCCGTCCCCACCGCGCCCGAGCCCGATGCCCGGCCCCTTCCGGGGTCACTGAGCTTGGAAGCCAGAAGAAAGACAACGGACAACAATGCGAACAAGGGGCGGCTGGGCCTCTGGCGCTGGCTCGGGCCGGCCCGGTCTGGGTGCTGGAAACGGAAGACTACGGTCGCTGCCGTGCCGGGACCTCCCTACCGCCGCGCTCGCCCTGCGCGGAGCTCCAGAGAGGCGCCAGGCAGAGGGTCTGCTGAGCCGCCCCTGCGGAGAGCCGGGCCCGAATGGAGCTCCTGGGAGAGCTGAGGCCTCGTGTCTGTTCTGGGAGTGAGCGGGGGTGGGACCCCCATGTCCCCGAGGCCTGCGGGGCGACTTCGCGTGTCCCTGGAGAGAACTGGTCCCAATCTTTCCCCAGCAGCCTGGGAAAGATTCGGTTCTTCATTTCCCACTTGCTGCAGGCATGCCACGGAGGCAGGTGTCCCTGTGCCTCAGTTTCTCCCTTTGTAAGATGGAGAGTATGGCACTGCACACCCTGGCGTGCTCGCTAGGAACCCTTAAGTGCGCTTACCCCCAGGAACCGTTCGGAGCCCTGCCTGGCCCAGAGCTAGCGGCTCACTCGCACGGAACTGGGCATCATGGCTCAGTCACCCGTTTGGAGGGGGCGATCCTTAAAGAAAAACTCTCCCTCTCCCCCCAGCCTATTGCTCTCTCTGTATCTCTACTTCTTATATTCTCTGTCCCCTCCCCCATCAAGTGTGAACATAAAGCGAAACGTGAACATAAATTTTCACCAAAATCGCCCGTTTTCCTCGGTCTGTCCCACCGCGGAAGCTGGTCTGAGTCGCCCGCGTTGGAGGCGTCGCTGTCCCTGCGCCTTGGGCGTCCGCCGGCCCCGGAAGGTTCGGGGCTCGGTCAGCTGTCCGCAGTCACTTGCTTCTGGTGTCTTTATCTTGATCCCTAAAATCTAGGTCTGGGGGATGAGGAAGAGCAGCGGGGTAGACACCGAGTCCCGGCCGCCCCTCGGCCCAGCGGAGCGGCGCGTCCTCACCGCACAGGCTTGACCCACAGTTCCCGCCCCGGGCTCGCCGCGGGCCCCGATGGGCAGGCGGTGTCGGTCAGGCCCGGGGCTCCAGAGTTCCCAGGCCGGCCTGGCTTAGCTGGGTGGCAGCTGACCCAGCGCCAGGACCCCGGGGGCCAGCGGGCGCACCCAGTCCGGAGATGCACAGGTTGGGTCTGAGATGAAAAATATCGGCGTCATAAGGGGGTGTCCCGAACGGGGACAGCTGTGCCCTAGCGGGCACCGCGAGTAGGCAAGATCCCGACCCGCACAGACGGCCCGGGCGTCGGGGCGAGGCCCCACCTGACCCCTCGGGTCTCAGGGGACACTCAGGCGGCTGCTCACGAGGACAATGACCAGACCTCTAGTCCCTCGATTTTTCCGTCGCTAAATGGGAACACCAACCCTCCCAGAACTCCACGTGCGCCCCGGTTCTCAAGACGCTGACCTACATCACCTCCTCCGGAGAGCACGGGCCCAGAACGATTCCTAGACTCACAGACGGAAAGACCAGAAACGTCTCCTCCCTCCCGAAAGCAAAGGGTCCCGGGTTCAACGTGGCAGCGCCTCTGGCGGCCCTAACGGTTGTTTTGATTCTGGGGAAAGGGGCGGTATGCGTGGCCTCTGCTCGCTGCCGGACGAGGCAGCTCCAGCTTTGCGTGGCCACCCGAGACTGAGGACCAGGGCTGTGGCTCCGTCGGGCGCCGACGCTCCCGGGTCCCCCCCGAGCCGCGCCCAGCCTGGGCCCCGGCAGCCCACGCTCGAGGCCCAGCCCCTGCGGAACCCGTGGCGCCCTGGAGCTGCGCAAACTCCAACTCGAAGCAAAGGTCATCAGAGATCTCCGGATCAAACTATTGGAAACCGTTGCCCCCTCCCTCCGGCTTCCGCGTTGTATTAATCTCATGGAAAAGTGGCTTGAGGTTTGAGCTACCCTGCAGGGGTCTCGACGCCTGCGTTTTCTGCTCCTGGGACACTGCCTGGCAGGGAGATTTGGGTCGGAGACCGCCACCCCCAACCGCCCCAACCCCCCTCCGCGCTCAGACGTGTCCTTGGCCTTCGTCTTCCTTCTCGTCCGCTCTGGCCTCGGCCCTTCTTCTGGGTCCTCTCTCTGACGCTGATGGCCGCCTGGGTCCTGGGTCTTTTCGTGTAAGCCTCTTACACGCGCATTCACGGCGTCCTCACTGGTTCCTCCCAGCAGCGCCCACACTGCAAAGTGAATGAAGTTTTCTTCGTCGTCTGATTTTTTAAAAAGGGTTTAAGCTAACGGGCGCTTTATCAGGATAATTAGGGCCAAGAATCACGCTAACCCCATTCAGTTGAGAAAACAGTAATATAACTGAAGCAGCTCCACATTAAATATGCATATGAAATTAGGGTATAAATGGCACACGAAGGTCCGGGATTTATTAAGGGCTCGAAATAGAAGACAAGGTACAGATGCCGACATCTTCTGCTCAGATTCGAGGTCAGAGTTGGGAGGGGATCATTCTAACCCAACTCCCTCAGTTCACAGAGAAGAAACTCGAGGCCCAGAGAGAACCCGGTGCCGCCCAAGGTCGCACGGCACGGACGGGGCAGCGTTGGCTTCGGGACCGCGGTCCCTGCCTCCCATGGCCGCGCCCATCCCACTGTGTCTCCAGCGTGTTCTGCCTCTCGCGACCTGCTGCGCCTCTCGGGAGGTGAGGAGTGCCGGGGAGGGTCTGTTTTCGGGAACTCGGTTCTCTCTCCCCCCGCAGGCGTCCGCTGCCGGGAAAGAGGCCGGACGTCTCCCACGCCGCGCCCGGGGCTCCCAACACCAGTCTCTCCCCGCAGCCTCCCCCAGTCCGAGGTCCCACGCGGGTGCACTTCGCCGACCGCGCCGACAGGTGGCGCTTTCCTCACAGGGAAACCGGCGGCCATCAGCCCGTGCCCCCGTGCCCCGCCGCCCGCCCGCCTGGCTCCCTCTCCCGAGAGAAGGGGGCACGGGAAAGGGTGCCGCGGGGGGCCTCGGGCCCCACTGGAAACGAAAGGCCGTCGAAGCCCCGAGTCCAGCCCTGCGATCCGGAGCGGCCTCACGCTCCCTCCCTGGCGGGGCCGAGGAGCCAGCCGGTCCCTGGAAACACCCGCACCCGCCGGGGTCACCCCTAGGGGGGGTCGTCCCCCCTCCGCGCCCCGGCTCTTCCCCGCCCGCCGCCCCGCCGCCCCCTCGCGGGCCGGCGGGGTCCTGTCCTTCCGCCTGCCGGCGGCAGAAGTGGGGTGGGGGCGGGGGGAGCCAGCGAAGGAGGGCGCGCTTTTCGGATTGCGGCGATAATTGTCCGCGAGATGGGTTTCTTAATCTGCTCCCCCATTATGGACTTCTCTAATATTGGGCTTTGCCGCTTTGATGGCGAGAAGATCACACACTTGACCTCTTTGCATAACAATTTGGGGGCGGGCGTCGCGGGGGCGGGAGGGGAGCGACGTGCCTGGAATGGCTTTGGGGCCAGTGTTCACACCCCCCCAACACACACACACACACACACACACACACACACACACACCACCCCGCAGCGAGCGAGGCCTGCCTTCCCCTCGCTGGTCCCCCACCCTCCCCCCACCATTGCACCGTCCCCGCCTGGAAAGTTCCAGCGGGGCGAAGAGGAAGCTGCTGACCCACTAGGGGTGGGTAAGGGGCCAGAGGCACAGGGACCCCAGAGGGAGCCGATGGGAGTAGGGATTGCCCACCCCCCACTGCGATCCCAAGAGATCGCCTCCCCTTCCTCCTGCCACCCACACTCTGGGAAGGGGGAGAACCTTTCTTGGGGATGCATGGAGTGGGGCTGGAAGCCGGGGAAGGAGCTCACCGCGCCACCCGGCTCTCATCTGGGACTTGGGCTGCAGGACCAAACCCGGACGCCCTCCGATCCCCAGCCTGAGACGGCGGCGGCCTCCGCGGGACCCCAACCTCAGCCTCCCTCCTCCTCCTCCCTCCCAGATCTCACTTGCCGCGTCTGGGCAGCGGGCTTTTGGTCGAGGCGCTCCCTGAGATCCCTTTGATCTTGACCTTGGCACGCGTTGCCCACCCTCCCCTCCGTCAAGGCTCAGGGTTGCCGAGGTGGGTCTTGGTGGGAAACAAAAAAACTAGTGGCTCTTTGAATCTGGGTTTAAACAACTGCCTCCAAGTCCTTGCGTAGCTCGGTGGCGGGAGTGAGGGATGGTCTGCTGGGGGGATCAGGGTAGAAGGCGCGGTTGGGGTCAGGGCTGGCGTCGTGGCAACTTCACACGTCTCACTTTCAAAGCCTGGGTCAGAGGGAGCTTTTCTCTCCTCCCAGCTGGCGCCCAAACGCACACACGGAGGCAACACACACGGACACCCACCCACACACACCCACACACACTCGCACACCGCCGCAGCGCGACCACTCCAGGACAAGAGACGCCGACGCATACGGGTCCTCCCTGCACTCCCGGGCACACACTCCGACTCGCACACGCACTCGTTCCCCCAGACCCTCCCGCGCAGAGTCGCGGACAAACACGCACGCGCGGGGCCACACGCTGTCCCCCGCCTCCCGCTCTCCGCCGGAGGAGGCGGACAGGGAAGGTGGCCCAGGAAGGCCTCGGCGCTGCAGTGACCCCCCTCCCCGCTCCGGGCGGGCGGCCACGCAGGAGGCGGAAGGAGGTGGGATGCAGTGGGCGAATCCGGCGGGTGCTCGCCCCTCTCCTGAGACGTTCCCTTCCCGCCCCACCTTCCCTCCTAAACTTTTTTCTTCCAGATCTTCCCGCCTGGCCTGGCCCCTGCAGCGCCGACCTCGGCTGCAACCCGGAGCTTTTCCTGCGCTTTCCAGGGAAGGAGGTCCCGAGGATGCAGCCCCCATGGGCAACAGGGAGGCGCGGCCTGGATCGCGCTACGGAGCAGGCTGGGAGGGAAGCGCAGGAGAGCTGGGCGCGCGGACTTGTCCTACTCCAGGATCAGTGGGGAAAGAACCCCCGACAACCACCCCTACCCCTATGCGCGTCAAGGGGGAGAGAAGGAAGACAGTTAATTCTGGGACAAACAGAAAGACGGTGTGGGAGTTGCAGGGGCGTTCCAGTGCAAGAGACTTGGAAGTTGTGTTTTTTTTCTTCTTTTCCCGAGTGTTTCCTCCCCAACTTCGGAGTTGGATCCAGACCTTCCCGGGAGCGTGGACCGAGCCGAGGGCGGGGGGGGGGGGCAGCACAACCCGGAAGCCGCGCTGGCCCCTCCTCACTCGCTCCACACTCGCACGCGCTCCAGGTCAGTCCGTGTAGACCCCGAACCGCGCCGAGCCGGATCGAGGCTGGAGCTGCCACTCGGACAGGTGGGGACTGGGGTGGGCGAGAGGCCCTCCTGGCCTGGGGGGCGTCTGCCTCGGGGAACCTTCTGGGGGAGGGCGAAGGGACAGAGGCAGAGAAAAGCTAAATAAAAAAATAGAAAATTCGAACGGAGACGCTGAATTAACTCTGATTTTTTTTTTTTTTTTTCGGAGAGAGGGAAAGGGGTTGAACCCAACTTAAGGTTTGGGTTCTGGGGTTTGGGTGAGATTCCGTGTAGGGATAAAAGCAGGATGTCCGATTGAAATGAAGAAAAATAAATAGATAAGTGTGTGCAGTCGCTTTGCTTTCTGGAGCGGCAAGCTGTAAAACTCTCAGCTCCAGGGACCTGTCTGGCGGTGTGGTACCCTCCCGGAGAGGTTTGGTGCTCCGGGAAGGCTGGTGAGGGTTTCCCTTCCCGTAACCCCTGAGCCAAAGGGACTTCGTCGGGCTCCCCAGCATCCCTGCGCAGCCGGACGCCGCGCGGAAACCCGCGAGCAGCGACGGGCCCGGGCTTATGCACCTCAGGTCTTCGGCGCCCCGCGGGCCCGCAGTTCGCGGGCTTGTCAGAAGCCAGGGCCGGGAGCCCGTTCTAAATTCTGGCCACTGGGTGCAGTTGGAGGAAATCATCCATATTCCTCCCCCCCCATTTCCCGCAGGGCGGCTGGAGGAGAAGGGTCTCAGTTTGGGCTTGAGGGCTTGGGGAGGAGGTGGGAGGAGGGTAGGGAGGGGGAAGAGAGAGAGAAAAGGGAGACTGAGGAGAGAACAAAAAAGATTCGCGCTGTAAACTGCTCCCTCGGATAAGAGGAAGAAAACTCTAGAGGAAGACAGCATGGTGGGGACATTAATCCAAATATTGAAATCTCCAAAGGTGACAACCTCCAGCAGCCGGCTTTTTTTTGGGGGGGGGACTTTCTAGGAACCTAGACATTTGGGGGCTTATTTTATATACACAGGAAAAAAAAGAAATCCTCCCTGAACCTTCATCCTCATTCCTAGTCTTCTGGGCTCTCTACAAACAAAGCTGCAGCTCCAATTTCGGGAGTCAACTGAGCATTTTATTTTCCACGGTTTGCCTCCCACGCACCCCTCACCCACCGGCTTTTTTGCTCTGCCGGCCTCTCCCACCCCCACTCCGAGTTTTGGGCAGAACTCCATAGGATCCCTAACCAATACCCAACGACTCCCCCAGCACCCACCCAGCCCCCACATTCTTATCACCTCCAAATGAAGACCAAATCCGAGCGCTAATTGAATTAGTCTATTGAAAAGACTGTCAGGTACAATGACGTGGCTCGAGGCCTCACATTTCCCAAGGTCTATAGGCTTTGGGGACCTGCGATGTATAGTCTGACCTTCCGGCTCATAATAATACCGCGGCACTTGTAGCAGAAATCTCCTCGCATTCACGCCCAACAAAACCGCTGGTCACCCAGTCCCCGTAGGAAGGCTGCGCGCTATTGTGTTGCGACAACTCATTCATGTCCCACACCACGAGGCCCCACCGCCATCTGATCTACACTCGAAATGCGATTACCACCGTGTGCTTGCAACACGCTCATACTCCTGGCCCATGGCGCACACGCCTCGCCCGGCTGCAAGGTTTCCTTTCGGAATTCTCCACCTCGCCTCCATCCTCATAAGAGAAGTGGAAGCACGAGGGACCTCCACCTTTGTCTCTGCCTAAACAAAATCCAAAATTCTGCGTAAACACAGACTGGTGGAAGAGCTTACTTTTCGGAACAGCCCTCACCACAATACTCGGCAAAGACATTTCTCAAAGCCAGGCTGATGAGGCTGACTCAGGTGCACACACTAATGTGCCCATACAGGGGTCTCCTGCCACACACACACATACACACACACACACACACACACACACACACACACACACACACGCTTTTATAGTTTTGCCTTCTCTCTGGGTGGCTCTCACAAACACAAGCAAATAGACACAAACAAGCTCCAGAGCCGTGGGCCACTCTCCAAGTGACTTTCCAAAATTAGGAAAAGGGAGAAACAAAGGTACCATTTCTCAGCCTTCACCCCAAGAGACACTCACCAGTCTTGCTACTACATGATCTCCCAAGCTTCTCTAGCTAGCAGCTTCCCAGACATCTGAGCACCCTTCTCCGGTTTGGCCATGTGTCTTTTGCTCAGTGGAATGCCCTCGTTCCCTCATTAGCCTCAGAGAAGGAGGAAGTCTGGGGATGAGGATGGGAGAAAGGAAAGAGGACTGGCCTCGCTTCCCATCCTGTTTACCTCGCTCCCACCACTGAAGGCCTGTTTGGGGTTCCTTTCTTCCCTGAAGTGAGAAAAAAATATTCAGATCTCTCCTGTTGGCCTTTGTAACAAAACACATTCTTTTCCCTCATCTGTCTCCGCTTTTTTTTATCTGGGCTGGGTATGTAAAGAGTACTTGGGGGCAGGCAACTTATTACAGAGAAGTGGCCCAGTCTGTGGCCTTCTGGGGACCTCTTACCCAAGTGACTGTGTAGCCCAGGGTGGCGAGGCAATAGACATGGGCACTGGGTACCCCCTCACTTCCATACCTTTGGCTCAGGAGAGGATGGCATTTGGCAAAAGGGACTCCGTTCCATTTGGGGCAGGCTTCCCCTCCTGCTTCCTGCAGGCCCCCATTTCTGCCACCCTGGCCTGGGCATCTATCAAGTTGGAAGAAATTCCTCAACTCCCCAAGGCAGAAACGAGTGCCCTGGGAAGGATGGCCACGCAAATGGACCCATAAGTGCACACACGTCCCTCCACGCGCCCCCCACCCCCTTAGCCACGCACTTGTACACGCAACTCACCCTGCCCGAGTTCCTCACCCACACGCCCAGCCCCGGGCTCCCTCAGAGTCCTCTGGACCCCACAAACATCCGTCTCGGCCAACACTCGCTCGCTCGGCCCTCGCACACCTCACTCGCGGACTTGCCAGGACGCCAGCGCGCGCACACAGAGTTCCCGACAGCATGTTCATTTGCAGGAGGGAGAGCGGGGCGTAGGGCCCGGGTGGAGGTCACGGAGCAGAGCGGGGCGGCGCGGGGCACCCAGCGTCCGGCCCAGGCCGGGTCTGGGGGGAGGTGGGGGGATGAGCCAGCGCCGGAGCGCCGCCTAATCCAGCTCGAGCTCGTGGGCCGCGGGTGCATTTATCATCCCATTACTGTAACAAATCCGGGCTCCACTACATGAAAGGTAAAATGAATTACCGACGTTAAGCCGTCAATAAAGTCATTTCTGTAAATGGTGTCTCCAAAGGGCCGCCGCATTATTCAGCTGGCTTTATCAGCTGGCTGGAAATTACGTGGAGGAGCCGGGCCGCGCGGCGCGCGGGGCCGCTCACTTTGATTAAGCGTCTTGCCAGCGCGATGTGACAGAGCTTTTGACCAGGGTTTTATTCACAGGCCTGTGATGAACGCCAAGCTGATCAGGCGGAATGAAGAGTAATTAAAACCTATAAATTATCTTCCGCAGCCCTTCTCGAGGCGTCTCCTGCAGGCGAGATAAGGCGTCGAGACCCTATTTACGGCGCTGAAAGGGACCGCGGCGCACAAAAGCTACGCGGCTAAATAGGATATTGATAGTGTCCTAATTAGAATTTAATTAAGTACCCACGCTTGCTTGCGGGATAAAGATTTCAATTTTGCGAACTTAAATATAAATAAAATCCCACCCCCATTTGGAGAGAAGGGATGGGGGCGCCTGGAGATTTCGGGGAGCCCTTGGGTGTGAGACTGAGAAGACTCGGGAGACTCCCAGGCGGCCTTGGGGGAGGCTTGGGAAGGTTGAGGAGACCGCGGCGAGCCGGCCCAGCACAGCGCTCGGGAGAGAGGTTCTCTCCCCCGGGCTGCCGCGCAAGTCTGGCCAGGAACTCAGACCCGGAGAATCGGGGGACCCTCACCTGACCCCAGGATGCAGCGAGCAGTACAAATTCCCTGCTCTCCACCGGCCCCTTTGAGAAAATTCAGTTACTGCGGTGGTTCCGCTTGTTGCGATTTTAGTTGTATGTTCCTCTTAACCTAGCCCCCTGTGACTTTTCTGGAAAACTGGGGACAGGGGTAATTTTTTTTTTTTTGCATGTCCCCAATAGACATTACACCCAAAGAGATACTTTCTCCACAGACCCGGTTGGGGAGGGCGTTTGTGGCGAGGAGGTCTGCTGGAGCTCCAAGACGATATCTTCGAGAAGGCCTCGTCTTTCAAAGACTTTCCCCCGGCACCGCAGGCTTCAGTCGAAAGTCGGACACTTCCTCCCAAACGGCTCCACAGACAAGTCCTGCGGAGCCACCCCTGCATCCCTGGTTATGGGGCAACTTTTGGGGTGCCTTGATAAGAAAACAGCGAAAAACAGTGTAGCAGACCGGAGCGTGGGAGCGGCTGGAAGCGCGGTAATCCCCCGAAACTGGGGAAGAACGCGCAGGGTAGAGCCGCAGCCGCTCAGGGAGTTAGGAGCGATCTCAGGAAATGCAGTTACCCCGCAACCGGGGCGGGGGGGGGGGAGAGGGGGAGCTCGTCGTCCACAACGTCAGCTGGCCAGGGAAAACACGTGAGGCGCAGCGCTTTTATTTGTATGATTTTACTTTGCAGGGAAACCTAGCACGGTGGTTACCCTGAACCCCAAAGCCCGGGCCTAGCGCGCATCCGCTTTCCGAGTCGCATGGCCCGGGGGCTCTCCCGAGACAACTCTACGTCGCCGGCACAGCCGGGACCCCCGCGGCCAGGGAAGGACCAGGCGGCTGGCGCTGGGGCTCTTCCGCGCCCTCTGGGCCTGGCTCAGCGGCGCCAGGGCAGCTCTTAAGTGCTGTCGAAAGTCCGGACGGGGAAGGGCATGGGTGCGGATTCCCCAGAAAGGACAAGTCATGGAGCCGGTTGGCATGAGACGTACCAGCGGGCCGTGCTAGCTGGGCGCAGCGGGCCTCCCAGGCTTGCCATCATGAAAAATACACTGTGCCTCTGAAACTAACCAACTCCAGGTCTATTTCACATCACCGACGTCCTATTCTCACTCCTCTCCTCCAGTACACACACACACACACACACACACACACACACACACGCACACACACACCCCGGCAGTGACAACATCCTCTCACTCTTCCTAACAGCAACCAAAACAGACAGAAAGAAAATAAAACACTGAGTTTCTTAGGCACGGGGTGCCAAAAAAGCCAGGCTCTTGCCTCCTGACCCTGCGCCCGGCGCGCACGCACCCATCATCCAGTATTTCTCCAACAAGTTGTTTATGGAGTTGCTTCTCTCTGTGCCTACACCCCGCAATCCACCCCTCTCGGGTCTCTTCCGCCCCCTCCTCGGTCCCGGCCCGAAGGAGGGGGAGGGGCGCGAGCGCGGGTGGGGGAGGGCGGCCCCGACGCACTGGGCCCGCGCCGCGGCGCCCCCTCTCCGCCCGCGCCTGACGCCCCCGGATTATTTATCCGCAAAGTCCCGCGCGCGCCCATTGGGCCGAGGCCCGAGTGTCAGCGCGAGTGCCGGCTCGCCATTGGCCCCGCACACGTGCGGCCCTGACTCACGTGCTTCCGGTTTGAAGGCAAAAAGTGTGCCTGGGTGATTTTTTTTTTAAGCGAGAGAGTTTGTGCAAAGATCCGAGCTGTCAGAGATTTGAAAAAAAAAAAAAAAAAAACCCAGCCCGGCGCTGGCGGAGACGCGCTCTCCCTGCAAAAAAAGCAAAGGCGATTAAAGGCGCTGCCAGCCTCACGCTCTGGGCACAGCTGAGCGTGACACTCGGGGAAGTCAAACCCCTCAGTACTGCCTAGGAAGATGGCTAGACTTTAAAGACTATTTTTTTTCCCCTCTAAGAAAAAAAAATTATTGGAGCATTTTTCTTTTTTCTTGCTTTCTTTTTCCTTTCTTTCTTTTTATTATTTTTTTCTTGTTTTGGCCGCGGCTTACTCCCCATTTAAAACAAATCATTGAATCTGGTTGCAGAAAGAAAAAAGAAATAGCCAAGTGTCTCCATATCTGGATGTCTACAAATTAGCGAGAGGGAGAGACAGCGAGATCTGTCTGCTCGATAAGAGCGAGCGATCCAGGCCAGGCGCCTGGGCTTTTTTTCCTGCACCCGCCCCGCGCCTCGGCTGGGGCTTCGCCTGCCTCCTTCCTCCGCGCACCCCCACGGGCCGCTGGCAAAGTGGGGTGGGGAGCGAGGCGGGGGGGGCGGGGGCCGGCGCGGCGGCCGGGGCGGCGGGGCGGCCGAGCATGGAAGAGCAGCAGCCGGAGCCTAAGAGTCAGCGCGACTCGGGCCTCGGCGCGGCGGCGGCGGCGGCCACCCCGGGCGGCCTCGGCCTGAGCCTCAGCCCGGGCGCCGGCGGCAGCAGCGGCAGCGATGGAGACAGCGTGCCGGTGTCCCCGCAGCCCGCGCCCCCCTCGCCGCCCGCGGCGCCCTGCCTGCCGCCCCTGGCCCACCACCCGCACCTCCCCCCGCGCCCCCCGCCCCCGCCGCCGCCGCCGCATCTCGCGGCGCCTGCTCACCAGCCGCCGCCGGCGGCCCAGCTGCACCGCACCACCAACTTTTTCATCGACAACATCCTGAGGCCGGACTTCGGCTGCAAGAAGGAGCCGCCGCCGCCGCAGCTCCTGGCGGCGGCGGCGGCCCGAGGAGGCGCGGGCGGAGGCGGCCGGGCGGAGCGCGACAGAGGCCAGACTGGCGCAGGTAGAGACCCCGTCCATCCGCTGGGCGCCCGGGCGCCGGGCGCCGCCTCGCTCCTGTGCGCCCCGGACGCGAACTGTGGCCCACCCGACGGCTCCCAGCCGGCCGCCGCCGCCGGCGCGGGCGCGTCCAAAGCCGGGAACCCGGCGGCGGCGGCGGCGGCCAAGCCCTCGGACGGCGGCGGCGGCGCGGGCGGCGCGGGGAGCCCCGGCGCGCAGGGCGCCAAGTACCCGGAGCACGGCAACCCCGCCATTCTCCTCATGGGCTCGGCCAGCGGCGGGCCCGTGGTCAAAACGGACTCGCAGCAGCCTCTCGTGTGGCCCGCCTGGGTCTACTGCACGCGCTACTCGGATCGTCCGTCCTCCGGTGAGTACCCGACTCCGGCTGCGCCCTGCCTTCCGGCCCCGCGGACGCCGCAGCACCCCGGGCCGCGGCGCGGGGCGAGCCGACCCGGCCCCCGGGGATTCCGGTCTCCCGCGCCAGCCTCCTCGCCCCAGCTCCAGCCGCGACCGAGCGTCCACCCGGTTCTGCGACCCCGGCCGCGGCGCCGCCACCCGAGAGGCTGCTGCCCGTGGCACGGGAGGCTCGCGGCTCGATCCTTTCGTTTTGGACTCTGAACCCCAGGGCCTTCTTTGTGTTTGATCTTTGCTATTCTTGGGAAAGATCCACGATCAGGCATTGATTTTTCTTCCAGGGTAAAGGGCGTTTAGATATGGCGGGAGGGTGGGCCTAGCGATGTGGGTCTGAAATCCCCACAGCCTGATCCGCCGGAGGCCGGCTTTGACCAGAGAAAGCCTTGACCAGAGGAATTATCTTCGCTGTGTGTTCTTGCAAACACCACCTCGATATTTTCTGCGGAGAGCCCGTTGACACGGATGGAGATAGATGTGAGCCCTGTACGCAGGAGGAGAGAGAAACGCGTCTGAGCGCCGTCTCCCTCCCCCGGCCGGGTAGCCGAGAGAGCCTGACCCGGGTGGGTAGAATCCAGGGAAGGGCAACTGCCAAAAGGATGGAAGCAGGGAGCCCCTGGTTCTCTGGAGCTGGCAGACAGTGGGAGAGGAGGGGAAGCGGTCGGGCTCAGGCCAGGAAGCGGGGCCGGGGCGAGGGAGCCAGCTTCCTCCGCAGCGCCTCCGCGGCGCGGCTTCCCACCCTCCGGTCCCCAAGCCTGTCGTCTTTCACTCCGTCGCTCCGCACAACTACCGGTTGGCAGATTCCTACCAGCCGCAGACCTGTTTTGTCTCGACTTTCCTTCCACCCTTTTTCCGGGTGCCCCTTGCGCTTGGTGAGCCCAAGGCGGAGACCTGCTCCGGGACAGCCGCTGGGCCCTCGGAGAGGAGGCCGAGGCCTGCCCGACGCCCCGGCCGGCAGCGTCTGGGAGCCCGGCGGAGGCTTTGGCCCAGAATCCGTTTTCTGGGCGCCCGGATCCGGCGGGGGGCCGGGAATAGCGTGGCCAAGCGCCTCGCTCTTCTGGCTGGACTCTCGCCGCCCCACCGCTGCCGGCCGGGCTCGGATCGATGCGCGCTATCAGCCCCCGCCATCTCGAGCCCCGTTATTGACACGTCGGGCTCCCTGAACCTCCGAAAAGCTGCTTTGATTGACTCGCCTGATGGATAGAGTGATTGAGCTGTCAGGCTGCCCGGCTCGGGCTGGCCGGGAGACTACGATTTTATTACAAGTGTCCGTGCCTCTGCACACACATACAACAACACTCCGTTGTGTCCCCGGAGGCGCAGCGCACAGTGGGGCCTTTCTGGGGATGTGCACATTTCCCGGGCCGTTCCTGCAGGCTCAGCTAATTACTAGTCTAAAACCGGGGCCTGCTCTGGAGTGGGCCTTGGCTTTGTTCTTGGCTGCTTTCCTTCTCAGGGACTTGGGGAGGCTGGGGACAGGATTCTTCTCTTGGGCAGTTCCGGGAGATGAGACTCAACGCAGACCTGAGTCGCTAGGCCCGGACTTTTTGTTATAGGACCGCTGGTGACCCCAGGCCCTGGTCTGCTCCAGCAGCCAGCAGCCCAGGTTGTCTCTCTCTGTCTAGGTTTGGAGATGCCGGCAAAGACCCTTTTTTCCAGACAGTTTTGAGATGAACAGGTCTGACAGGGACTCAGCTCGGCTCAGGAAACTCCCATGACCGAGACAGGGCCGGGCAAGTAAATGCCAGAAGACCTGGGTGTGGAAAGCCAGGGACAGAGGTGCAGGCTTTCTAGGTGCAAACCAGCAGTTGAATCCTCTACCAGGTTTGCCTCCTTCTCTTGCCTTCCTGTCTCTGGGGGCTGGGCTCCAAACCCCCTCCTCGACCAGCATTTGAGGGGACTGCACCTTCCTAAAAAAGGTTTCCCGTGGCCTCTTCCCATAACCCTGTTGGAGTCAAAGCATAGACTGTCATTGGGACAGTCCCTGTCTCGCCCTCCCTCTTCCCTTTTTTTGCTCATAAATGAGGGGGAGGAGGATATGGTCTCCTTGCAAGTGCCATTTGTGGGCAGAGAAAGCCAGTCTGGCTTATTTTTTGTTATTCCGGAGTTTCGGGTCCTGAAATTGCCACAGTTCAAAGGAGAGATAAGGAAGACCCGGATAAGGGAGACCCTTCCTGCGCAGCTGGGTAGAGGAAAGGAACAGGCCCTCTCTTTCTTACTGGTGCCATCCAAGGGGTAAAGCCGAAAACCCAGGGGCCAGGGTCGTGGAGGTAAGGCCTGCAGCTGGGTGAGGGCCTTTCCTTCCCCTTCAGAGAAAGGGGGTAGCCAGTATATCCCCGAGGCTCTAGAAAGGGCTGCAGTTTAGGCCAAAGAGAAAGAAAGAGAGGAAGTAGGGGGAGCAGACACCAAATACTTTGGAGCTAGGCAGCCTCTCCTTATACCCTTGTTTTCTGGGGTCAATGCAACCAGCAGGTGGGTTCTTACTGTAGGTGCTCGTGTGGGTACGCTTCTTGAAAAAGAGCAGGGGATTCGTGTGCAGGCTGGCGACTCCCCCCAGGGCCTGCGGTCACTGCCCCAGTCCTTTTTCTTCCAGAGCTGTGCGGGACCCTGGCCACTAACCCTGGGCCGGGCCGGCTGGGGCTCCAAACCTCTCTCCATCTTGGATTCGCGCCTCCTTGGCCGGGAGACGCCGCGATTTCAGTCTGTCCCGAGCTCTGTTGTTCCGAATTGGGATGTGGCGCGCCTATACACCCTCCACCAGTTTCCCTGCGGCTTCCTCGACCCCCTTCCCTCCACGACGTGACCCCGGAGACCCCGGCGGCCAGGGGAAGGGCGCTTCGAGCGAAGGGTTGGCCGGGGGAGGCAGCCGAGGGTTCAGCAGGGCCTGCGCGGTCGCCCCGGAAGCGCGGGGCGCGATCCCCTGGCTCGGCCGCGCGACGCTCACGGCTTCCTCTCCCCTCTCCCCCTCCCTTCTGCCCTCCGTCCCCACCCCCGCCCGGCCCTCTCCGCCGCTGCAGGTCCGCGCACCAGGAAGCTGAAGAAGAAGAAGAACGAGAAGGAGGACAAGCGGCCGCGGACGGCGTTCACGGCCGAGCAGCTGCAGAGACTCAAGGCGGAGTTCCAGGCGAACCGCTACATCACGGAGCAGCGGCGGCAGACCCTGGCCCAGGAGCTCAGCCTCAACGAGTCCCAGATCAAGATCTGGTTCCAGAACAAGCGCGCCAAGATCAAGAAGGCCACGGGCATCAAGAACGGCTTGGCGCTGCACCTCATGGCGCAGGGACTGTACAACCACTCCACCACCACGGTCCAGGACAAAGACGAGAGCGAGTAGCCGCCGCCGGCCGGGGCCGCGCGGTGCGGCCGCCGCGCCCGCGCCCCCTCCCGGCCCCGCCGCCGCCGCCGCGCCCCCCGCGCGCGGGCAGCCGCGATTGCGCGCGGAGGCGGGGAGGGAGTCGCGGGGAAGGAGGAGAGGGCGAGAGGCCGAGACGGAGGCGGCCTCCGAGCGGACAGCCGCGCGGAGCGAGGCGTTTCTGGAAAGGAGACAGACTCGGACAGGTGCTGTCGAGAGCCGCGGTCTCCGCTCTCGTCACGGTGTAAGGGACGAAACTGCGAACTCCTGAAAGCTCTATCTAGCCAAACCGCTTACGACCTTGTATATATTTAATTTCAGGTAAGGAAAACAGATATGTGTAGCGATCTCTATTTGCCGGACATTTTTATTAATCTCCTTTATTATTATTGTTATAATTATTATAATTATTATAATTATTTTATGGCCCCCTCCGCCTCGCCGCCCCCCGCCCCAGTTTCGTTTCCGTTGCTTTTTTCCTTTGAATGTCATCGCTTTCTCCGGTGCCTCCCGCCCCGCATCGCTGGCCCTCGTTTCTCTGGGACTTTTCTTTGTGTGCGTGAGAGTGCGTCTCCTCGCGTGTCTGCGCCCCCCCCCCCGAATCCCCCCTCCCCCGCCTCTCCCCGTCCCCGGGACCCTCCTGTCGGTCGGTCTGTCCTGCCCCCTCCTTTCGTTTGCCGGAGACTTGTTGAGAAATACGACCCCACAGACTGCGAGACTGAACCGCCGCTACAAGCCAAAGATTTTATTATGTTCAGAAACCTGTAGTCTGAAATAAAGTGTACACTGTGCTCACCAGCGGCTGGCGGTCTCCTCTTTGCGGGCTGGGGCAGGGCGCGGGCCGGGCGCACAGGCCCGGCGCCGCTGCGGGCACCGGGCGGGAGCCGGGCCCAGCCCGCGCCCGCCGCGCAACGCACGCGGGGGGCGAGGGGGAGCGTGGTGGCGGGAGCGGCCCGGATTCGGGGCTGGCCCGGGGCCGGAGGGTCTGGCTGGACACGCCGGGTCTCCGATTGCGTCCGAGGCAACCCTAAGGCCTGCAACCCCTGGCCTGGCTTCGGAAACGCCAGCGCCGGGCCAGGCCCAGCCCGCCTGCGGCCTCCTCCTTGGCTACCTGCGCCTCGCTCCAGCCTGCACCTTTCTTTCTTTTTTCCTGGAGTAGATTTTGCCGGAGGCTTGTTTTTTCCCTCCGGAGGCAGAAGGCCTTCCCAGGGCGGGGCGGAGGCTAGGCTGCCTGGACCTCGCCCTCTTCCCGTCCGGAGGGATTCTTTTGGCGAAGCGGAGGATCCGGGCGCGGCACACGGAGCCTCGCGAGGCTCGGATCCCACAGCCTCGCAAAGCTGGAGGAGAGGAAGCCCGAATGCTGGGGAGGCCGTGCGGAGCGGTGGTTGCTTGGCTGGCTGCTGGGATCGCTCAGGGCCCCGAGAACCCGAGGTGGGCGTGGGCCTGCCTTGTCTGGACCCTAAACCCTAAACCGAAGGGGGTTCCCTTGCATCCCAACAAAGCCCAGCGTGCTTCCTCACAGGGGGCGCACACACAAGCTCCCAGGACCCTCAGGACACCCGGACTTCCCAGAAGGAGATGTCTGGACTGCTGCAGCTGACCCTGGGGCCGGTATTTCCAGGACAGGAGCTGGGCCCCCAGACATTCAGGGATTAGAGGGAGAAAGAGGAGATCCCTCCTCAGGGAGTATTACCTTTGCTTTGTCCAGGATTTTGTTTTTAATTGTAGATTACTCTCCCCCCTTTCCTGTCTTCTGCCACAGTATGTATGTTCCTGTATGTGTCTGGATAGATAGGTAGGTGTCTACACATACTTGTATGCATATGTGACAACATGCAGTATTTGCATATGTAAGTCCCCCCCCAGTACTTGTGTATTCCTGTACATGTGAATACTGTGCAACTGAGTGTTCATTTCTCTGTAATTAGATGCACAACCGGATGTCTGTGAGTTCACTGTGTGTATATATGTTCTGTTGTTTTTGCAGGATTGATGTTGTGGGAAGTGAGAATGGCCAGTTATTTCACCTTTTTTTCTTGAAATATTTCCCCTGATTTGGCCCAATGATGTCCTGTTCACTTCTGGATGGGGAAGTGATAGTTGCTAGGCCCCAAGTTTCTGTGACCTGGAGTGGAGTTGGAGGGTGCATTTGACATCACCACGGGTTCCCATCTATACAGCAGTAAGTCCCTTCCTTCCATGCTCCCACTGTTTTCTTGGGGTGTGTGGAGCCACCCCTGAATTTAATAGGTGTTCAACCAATCCTTGCTGCTGAGCTGGATGCATTGAGATGGGCCCTTCCCTGGGGTTGGCCCAGGTGAGTTGTTTTCTAGTGGGTGGAAGAACATGCTTTGCTTCCCTTGGGGAGTGAGGCATGGAATCTTCGAGCCCTCCAGTCTTCTGGTTAGGGAGTGTGAGACCCGGGGTTCAGGGTGCTTGTCCCCCAATTCAGACCTTTCAGAACTTCAAGAAGGCTCCCACTCCGTCTCCCCTTCTGACCACATCCGGATGTGATGATACTCGGGGCTCTACAGAGAACCTTGCCACTTTGAATCCCTGGGCACTGGGCTACCCTGTTTTCTCCCTTTGCAATAGTGGCCCCTTGGGATACCCAAGTCCTCCAAGACCACCAGGCCTAGAGGCTGGAACAGAGACCAGCATGAGCAGCAACTCTGGGAAGAATCCTTGGCTTAGTCTTTCCTTTACCTCTTCCAGGAGATCAAAGCCAAGAGCTCTTTCCTTTAGTCCAGGTGGAGAGGGAGGAGGTGGTTACCCTTCTCCACGATTGTATCAGTAAAGTGTATGGATGTGAGTGTCATTATTATGTAATTTGATTTCTTGCCTATTATCTCCTTTTATCTTCCAATCATTGTGGGCAAACAGAATTTTCTTCATTGTTCAGTGAAAGAAATGAAACTCTAGAACTGAAACACTTTCTCTGTGCCTTCTCTGTAACTGTATCTTTTTTTTAAATTATTTTTGAGTCTCACTCTGTCATCCAGGCTGGAGTGCAGTGGCATGATCATGGCTCACCACAGCCTCAACCTCCTGGGCCCAGATAATCTTTCTGCCTAAGTAATTGGGATTACAGGTGCACACCACCCCATCTGACTAATTTTTTTGATTTTTTTGCGAAGACGAGGTCTTTATGTTGGCCAGGCTGGTTTCAAACTCCTGGACTTAAGTTATGCTCTCCTCTTGGCCCTCTGAAGTGCTGGGATTACGGGCGTGAGCTACTGCTCCCAGCTAATGACTGTGTCTTTATGTCCCATCTACCTCAAGAATCTGAAATCATAGTCCAGACTCTCTCCCTCTCTGTTTCCCATTTTTCTTCTTCCTGATTGGGGTAGAGGAGAGAGGAGGAGGACTCTGGTCAGACCTTTTTCTTGCACTCGCCCTAAAAAAAAAAAGTAATAATGATCATAAATGACCATTGATTTCTCTGATTTATGGGGCTGGCTTAGTGAGCCGCCTGTGTATTAAAGTCTGGGGCTGCATCGAAATAAATACTTGAGCACGCCATCGCAGCGTCCTCATTTTCCGCCTTTCCTTTCCTTTTTTTTTTTTTTTTTTTGATTGGATTGAACTATAAACTTAAATCTTCCTCAGCCTAGGAGGAAATACATGCTGGCCGAGTCTAAACAGTATTGATCTCCAGCTCTTTCTGAGGGCAAAGGTCTCTGTTTTCTCCCCGGAAACTCCCTTCCACCAGCAGGGTCAGAGGAGAAGGCCATGGTTGGGAATCAGGGAAGGAGGGAGCCAAGAGGAAGAAGAGGGTGTTTTGGTATTTGGGTGTTTGGGGCTGCTTTGTGTGTTTGTGTGTGCTTATGTGTCCATGGGTTGTGCTGTATGTTGGAATTTGCATAGGGGTGGTACTAAGTATATTTATTTAGGCTTGGGAGGTGAACGTGTGTGTTTTCAGTGTATGGGCCCCAACAGTGACTGTTTGGTGTTTGTCAGTGTGTGTATGTGTACCCAGGTCTTAGGCCTGCTCGGCGGGACTTCTCAGGGCACAGAGGAGGAGTATCCTGATAGCCTGCTCCTTCTCTGGCTGTTACAGTCTTGTCTGTCACCTGTGGCAGAGCTTCTAAAGATGATACCTATGGGGAAGCCACTGTGCCCCGGGACTCTGTCTCTCCCCACAGCACACACACAGACACATACACAGACACAGAGCCCTGGTGTGGGGGGATGTCCCAAGCTTCAGCTGGATCTGAGCTTTGCCTGACCCCTAGAGGCCCACGGCCAGATGCTTCACCTGGATGAAAGTGTCTGCTGTGGCTTCTCTGGAATGGCCTTCAATGCCTCCAATGGTCAGCCTAGCTTTTTCTCTGTGTATTCTCTGGCAGTCTAGACAACCCACTATCCTTCACTTCCACCACGCACGTGCATGGGAAGAGGGCAGGGAGGGGCAGGGAGACACCCAGCAGTCCTCCCCTAGATTTGCCTCAGAAGGTAGAAACAGAAGATTGCTAACTCCCCCTTCTCGTCTGGGGGAGATTCGATCCTCTCTCCCACCACAGGCCTCAACTCTTCTCTCCCGCTTTGAACCCAGGTGAGAGGGTTACTCTTGTGTAGCAACCTGTGGAAAAGGGGGGGAGTCTGGGAAATCTGCCAGCCCCCTCTCCTCCCCAAATGCTTTAGACCAGTCTTTTAACGCAGTCTCAGTGTTGGAGGGTCCTCAGAGACTCGTGTGTAAAAAAGGTTTCATTTTACAGGTGAAAAAATAAAAGTCCCAAGAGGACAAGTGCCTCGTGAAAAAACACACAGCAAATGAGAGGCAAAGCCTTCAGATTTCCTAGCAGTCCAGGGATCTTCTCACTGTGCTATCGTGTGCATGGTGTCAGTGCACACACAGGCGCAATGCACACATGTACACACTTCCACACACACAAATGCACAAGCATGCACACACCCCTGTGTCGATGTGTGCACACATGTAAAACACATGCGCACACACACATATATCAATGGGTTGATAAACAGAGGTGTGTTCACAGAAAGCACATGGACATTTCCTTTGCAGACGTTTCTGACAATCAATTACACACAGGCCAGGAATACACAGACTGTTGCCCAGTACACTCCTGCCTGCCCCAGCTGATGGGCTGGCTTCACTCCTAACCAGGGTAGGGGACAGCACATTGTTTCCAGGGCCTATGACAGATCTTCCTGGCCCCTCCTTCCCATGGGGAACACCAGAGAGAACTGAGGTTGCGGCCAGAAGACTGAAGTCAGGGCAGACCCTGCCCTCTTCCTGGGGGGGCAGCTAGGCTCCTAGTGACTGGGCTCAGACACAGACCTGCTGCTACAGCAAGTCATGTATTCTATGCCGTCCCAGCACTACCTCCCGGGGGTGGAGCAGGCCCTGGGCAGCAGGGAGCAAACGTCCTAGACAGGTTTCTCAGAGAGCTTGGTAAATCATGGGCCATTACAATTCACTCCGAGTTTGCTGCTAAATGCAGCCTTTTCCAGCTGCAGTGCCACTCTGGAGATGAAGTGGCTCCCTCCACCCTGGAAATCTCCCCACAGATGTGGGGATGGTTGCTTTGAGGACATGTGGGAAGATTTCAGGCTGTAGTCATGAAAGACTCTAGGTATGGGCGAGTCTGTAGAAAAGCAGAGATGTTCTGTGTGCATGTGGACACACACAGTGCATCCTGAAGAGAGGATTCCTATCAACAGCTCCTGATGGCTTTGGGCAAGCAGGTGGGGAAGGAGGAAGTGCAGGGCTGAAGTGTAGAGAGAATGGTGAACACAAGCCTTCTCCTCTTCAGCGGTGTGGAAGCCCCCCCCCCATAAACTGGGCACGATTTAGAGATTAACAGCCACCAGCTGATTCCTCCCTGCCCCCTGCCACTGGTGCACCCGCCTGGGGTTCTGTCATCCTCCCTGTCTTCTGCAGACCTGAACTGCAGGTGTCCACCACCAGCGACTAGCAACTACAGCACAGAGGGAAGGAGTCCCCTGTGTGAGGGATGGAAGTCTGAAGGCAGGAGGGATCTACAAGTATTCCGGCTTCTTCCTGCACTACTGCAAGAGTGGGCTTGGGCCCTGGCAGAGAGCACCCAGTTCCTGCGGAGAGACCCACCACCCTGCCCTCAGAGACAGGCAACGGTGGGCAACTTGACTGGCCAAGCTTTGTTGCTGCTTAGGGACTCTGTCTGGCTAGGGAGAAGCCGGATAACAGTCTCCATTTCAACGAAGGAAACAAGCGCAAGTCCCAGAAACCACCTCAGTGGGTCCCTTGTTCTCCCGACCCTCCACCCCCAGGTACAGAATGTATCCATTTGGCAGAGTGGAGGCAATTCAAAAGAGGGCACGCTTCGGACATTCAAAACGAGTATGATCTTTATTCACTGAGGGCCCACCGCGCACATGGCTAACCATGTGACGTCATTTTTACCTCCTTCAATCACACACACACTTCTTTGCGTCGGATATCATCAGCCCCATTTTACAGAAGAAAAGCGAGGTCCAGATCGGCTGGCCTAGGTCACGTCCAATCACATTCGAGTCTACGCTGTAATTGGGTAGCCTAACATCCAGGCGTAATTCGCACTGGCTCCACGCCGTGTATTCTAGACTGGCACGTGGAGGGGAGCGGCGCTGTCTTTCGTGGGGTGCCGGTAGGCTTGCTTTGTCTTCAGTCTTAAGGCGCCTCCTCGTCCCCCCTCCCCGCTTCCCTCCTCCTCGGGCTGTGAGGCAGGGAGGGCCGATCCCGCTCGGCACCCCACTCCCCGCCTCCCGCGGGGTGGCAGGTCAGAGTCCCAGGAGATTCCGAGCCCCTCCCGGGTGAGGGTGACCCTCTCCCCACCATCAGCGGCTTCCCCCTCACACCTTCCCGCTGCACCTGCGCCGGGGCCGGGTCCGCCGAGCGGCCGGCCCCCTCCGGGTATCTCCGGGTATTTTGGCCCGGCTCCAGCCGGCGGGAGCTGCCTGCGCTCGGCGCGGTCCGCGGAGGGCGCTTCGCTGCGCACATGCACTTCCGGCCAGGGCAGCCCGGACCGTGCCGGGCTCCCTCCCCCCACCGCGGGGCTGGAGATGGGAGCGCGTCGGGGGGTCCGCCGGGGCCTCGGAGCGCACCTCGCCCTCCACCCCCCCCGCAGGAGCCGCGAACCCCACATCTGCGCGCCCGCTCGCCCGGGCCGCGTGGACAGGCCGCTCCCCCGCCGCCCCCGCGGGTCTCCGGGGCCGCTGCTCAGGGTCCAGTTTCGATTCGTGTCTCGGCCGGGGCCGCTTTCCTCCTCGTTCCTCTCCGAGTTTTTCTTCGGGCCTCCGATCTCGGTGTTCCTCCCCGGCCTCGGCGCCCGCGTCTCCGTGGTCGCTCCGGAGGTCGCCCTCCTGCGGCCGCTCGGCCTCGGCCGTGGGCTGTCCCGGGGCGTCCCTGGGGCTCCCTGCCTCCCCTCGCCCCTCGTCGCCCGGATCGGCCCCCAGCTCGCTGTCCCGACTGCCTCTTGCCGCCGCTGCCCGGGAGGTCGGGACGCGCCGACCGTCCGCTCCCCTCCCCCGGCCTACACGTGGGGCCAGCGCTGCCCTTGGGGGCGGCCACGCTGCTCCCCGATGTCCTCCAGTTACTCCGTCCCCCCCTTGACTCTCGAGTTTCCAGTGGGGGGGGGACCGGGGCACCGAGTAGGGGAGCGCCCGTCCCCTGGTAATGAGTCGCCTAGCGATCTCGGCGACACAAATTGAGCGCCGGAGCGGCCGGTCCCGGGGTCAGACCGAGGGGGGAGGGGTGGCCAGCCAGGCTGCAGAGACCCGACTTATTTGTGCTGCTTCAACTTGTCCTGTATGACTGGACGAGGCGCGCTCTCGCACAACCCTCCAGGAGCAGCCCAAACCCTCGCCGGCTCGGCCCGCCAGTCCCGCGCCCTGCCCTGCCATGGTCCGGCCCGGAGCCGCCAGCGTTTGGGGCCTCCGGCGCCCGCCCTGCGGGGCCTGGCCGGGGAGAACCCGGCTCGCGAAGGGCTGCAACTGAACTTTCCCGGAGTAGGTGAGCGCCTTCCGAAATCCTCGCTGTGGGATCATTTCTTGGCCGAAAGCAAGTTGCGGAGTAGCCCAGCCCTCCGCCGCCTCTTCTCCAGGCGAAGAAACCCCCTTCAGGGCGCAGAGATTGATGCCCGTCTCCTCTTCTGCTTTCCTGGGATATTTGGCAACTTCGCTTCCCTGGGCGCCGCGGAGGTTTCCTGCTCGGGTTCACTGTTTACTTAGAATTTCTTTAAAACTGGCGGCGCTCACTTGCCCCCGCTCGGTACCTTCTCTGGGCGGTGCCCACCTAGGCCCGACGAACTTTCAGGAGGGCGCGGCCTGACTGGGGCGCATTCTTCCATGCTTCGCTCGGTTTCCCGCGCCCAGTTCCTTGCAGACTGAGCTCTGGCCTTCACCCCGGGCCTCCCTGCTTCTGCTCTGTCCGGAATAGAGACATAGATGCCCCCCCACCCCCGAGGACGGCTGAACCAGGCTCCACTCTTATCAGGCCTCGAGTTTCTTATCTATGCTGTGTCCTCCCTGGACTGTCCGAATTGGTAGTGCAAAGTCAGAAGTCGAGTGTTTGTTGGCTTGGGGACTGTCTTGTAAGTGAGGGATCGCGGGTGTTGGCGGAGGGGGACATGGAAAGACGATTGCCTCCCTCGCACCAAGTTTGGCCAGAAGCGAACAAAATTCCCATCAGGGAATTAAACTCTTCTAGGGCCCTCCGACAGGGCAGGACCTGGGGCTGGCGAAGGGCGGCGCTCAGTCCTCTGAGCCCTTCTCGAGCAAACTTTGACCCCAAACAGAACTAACTGGCCACCAGGTGAAGGCAACCAGATACGAGCTGGGCCCGGGCAGGCGCCCAGCGGCAGACGCTCCAGTATGTGGGCGCGACTCCAGCCCCAGGAAGAAGTCACCGCTGTCCGCACTTGCGCCCTTGGCGAGGCCGGGGCCTCCGTCGAGACCGTTGACTTCCCTATCTCCGTTCCCCGGGTCTCCGATGCCTTCCGCCTCCTCAATTACCCCAGGGAGAGTGGTTTGTACCCTGCCACCCCGCCCCTGCTCCCGGTCTCAGGACCGCTGTCCAGAGTTTGGGTTTGGCGCACCAACCCCAGCAAGTCAAGACCCGCTGGGCGAAGCGCGGCGCCGCGGCCCTCCCACTGGCTACCCCGGGCGGGATAGGGACCAACTTTCGCCCTTGAGACCCTCTAGCGCCCGAGTGTTGATGATCATTACTTTAAATTAAAGGTCTCTCTCTCGCTCTCTTTTTTATTTCCGTCTAAGCCTCAACTTAGTTTCAGAGAATGAAGCGTGAAAGCTCTTTTATGGAGATTACCGATGCTTCATTTATTCCCGCAAATGGCAAACACAGCCCGGGAAAACCCGAGCGAGAGAGCTCCTTGTCTCGGATCCTCAGCCGTCTCCGTGTTCACAAGCTCACTTGGCTGTGAGACGCCGCCGCCGTCGGGGAAAGCCCCTGCCGTGGCTTCCCTGGGGAAGGGAGCCGCGCTCTTTCCAGAAAGCGCCGCCGGTGGGATAAAGATCCCAGACCCCCGACTTGAGAGCTCAGCGATCTGGGGCCAGGGAAAATGGCAGGAGTGTCCAGAACGTTCGCCCTGAGGCTCTCCGAGGTGTTACGTCTATGTGCGTGGGCAGATCTTGGTTATCCTCACTCCACACCCACCCTTTCACTCCTTATGTACAGTGAAATCCAGTGGAACTTGGGGCGCCTGGCGCCCGCTGAGAGAGGCAGGAACACCCATGTACCATCTCCTGATCCCGCTCATTTCCATTCCAACCCTACACCAGCCCCCGTGACCTTCTCTCCATGCTTGGCCAAGAGGCTGTGTCCATTGTAAGGGCTTTGGTGTGGCTGTTCTATTTTTTGCGTGCCTGCCCAGTAAGGCTCAGGTGCACGCACACACAGTTCCCAAGGGAAGCCAGCACCCTCTGGAAGTGGTAGGTCATTTTGGAAAGGCACCCAGAGCCTTTGAACCTCTGGAATACAAAACTCACCCTGTGATCTGGTGGTTGTCTTCTCCACAACCAGGGATGCTCTGACCATTCACAAGGGGCAGGTGGAAGGAAGTGATCTAGCCCCCGGGAGAAGAAAAAAACGACAGAGGATTTTTATTCCTTTTAGACAGAGCAGAGAAGTTTGCAGAGGGAAAAGTAGAAGCTCCTATAGGACAATTTCCAGAGTTGAGGCTTAAATTCTTTTGTGACACTGTGTTATTAACTCCAACGCTGTGGCGTCTCCACATTCCGGCCATCCCACTCAGGGAGCCCCTGTAACACAAAAGCTATTGTTGGGGGGGGGGCTTACGGGGAGGGGCCACCAGCCCCTCTTCCTCCCACCTTACACAGTACACAGGTTGTGGGGAGATTGCAAGGGCTGCTTTTGTTTAGAGGGGCTTGCTCAAGAAGAAGTCTTATGGATGTCCATGTGGGAGTTGCCCTGGGGTGTCATGGACCAAGTTGAAAGTGATACCGTTTCCCTATTTATATAGCCAGCGACTTGTCTCCAGCTTGCATGGTAGTGGGACCCATTGAGTTGCCCAACCTGCCCTTCATCCATAAGGGCAGTTGCACCACAAAGGTCCTCAGTGTCTAAGAGGGGTTCTCTGAGAGCAAGATCACCCCCACAGAACTCAGGGGAGGTCCCACTGGTGTCGCAAGGGAAGATGAGGCTAGACAAGTGAAGGAGTGGGGTGCAGGATGAAGTATAGGTGAACACACAACACCAAGCTGGGAAAGGAGGAGAGAGGGCTTGCAGCTTGCCTGAACAGTTGCCAACTTTCATTAATTACTCAGTCATTTTAACGTGAGAGCAAATACCAAAATGCTCTCATGCCCATTCTGGATTAATGGCCTGCAAAATTAGATGAGGAGGGGGCCAAAGAGAGAGTCGAGGCATTCAGGGGGATTCAGCCCTTCTTTTAAACCTAGGAGGGTTTTCTCCCCAAATGCTTGAGGTGGTGGCCAGCGAGTTGAAAACTTAAAACAAAAGCGATTCCTTAGTGAACAGAGAAGGGATTCTAATGACGACAAACATCAGAAGGAAAGCCTTCCTTGAGTCTTCATCAGTTATTCAGTCACTCATCCTGACCTAAACTAAGTGCCTGTGATGTGCTGAGTCCTGGGGTAGTCCCCCATGGGATGGAAACCCGATGTTCCAGGTGCCCACGTTGGTGTGGTGTAGCCCAGATATTCATACGAGTCGAATGAGCCAAATGAATTTCTGAAGGCTATGTCTGGGTGTTTGGAATATTGCAGACATGATCGCCGCCCCTCTCTTGACTTCTGTAATGTCAAGGAAATTCCCGTGGGACAATTTTTTCATTGGTTAACTTCGTTGAATTTATAATCTGTGAAATAGAAAACAAAGTCAAATTCAGGTGAGCCTACCTTAGTTTATTATGTCAAAAGCTTCAGAAGAAACACACAAAACAAACTTCCCGGCTTCCACCGCATACAATCTGCTTGTATAGAAAAATGAAACCACAGATTTATAGAATTTAGAGATTTGACTTTCCTTGATACTTTCCCTCTTCATCCTTGTTTGCTCTCAGGTGCTTTTGGCACAGTCACCTGCATTTTGATGGACGCGTTTTCTGGGAATTAGGGTTGTATGGAGTAGTCCCATTCAGGCTGCTTTCAGAAGCATGGCCTTGGAGTTGGAATGGACCATGTTGAGAATGGGGTACAGAGTGTATTGTCACATTCTGAGTGTCGTACAAAGTGGATGAAGCCAGAGGGGCACTGCTGAAATGATTCCTGGGTCTATTTTTGGATCACGTTTCACACATCTATTACTAAGGAAAATACCTTCTTTAACATAAGCATCGCATTTCTGTGTGGGCAAAACTTGGGCAGAAATTTGAAACATCCTTCCGGGGCCATTTTATGTTTAATTGCTTTTGGTAAATTCATCATTTCAGGCCTAGTCCTTGAAGTTTACATTCTTGGAATTCTAGGACTCTTTCTGGGATTCTTTCAGGCACAGTCTATACATGTAGACCCGTTTCAGTAAAAATGACACAGTGAAATAGGAGTTGGTAGAAGTCAAACAAACAGTAACGTGGTTGTTTAAACTGCTTTTCTTCACCTTTTGCAGGCCAGACTTTCGGGGAGAGCAGGCCTTGGTCAGTCTTCCCACAAAATGTACCATGTGCCCTAACCACCTAGAGTTTGATAGGGTACAGGTAAGAGACAGACTAGAGAACTGACATCACCAGAATCCCCTTTTAAAATAAAGTGAGTTTACCCCTAATACACACCCTTCAGAAAATCCAAGGATATGAAATCCCTGGGGGAGGAATTCAGAGCTGATCTCTGAGCTGAAAGATGACTTGCTTCTTGTTGGTGTTCAGGTTAGGAAATCAAACCGTAAGCCTGGGAAGAGTGTGTGTGTGTGTGTGTGTGTGTCATGTGTCTTCTCTACAAGAGGTTACGGTACTTACGTAGAGGTTGGGCTTGAATTACTTCAACCTAAGGGAAAGTCCCCTTTTTTTCCTTATTATTTTCTATCGTTAAGGACCTTATGAAAGAGATGGCTTATACTTTTTCTTGGGAACCCTAGTCAGTAAGCTGTCAGCCTTTCTGTGGGGCCAAGGATTTAATATGCACAGAGGTGGGAAGCCACCGATCAAATGGAGCAAGTTGCAGAACCACCCGGGACAGAGACAAAAAAAAAAGCAAAGAAAGAAACCCTCTTGGATTATCTGACTCAATATCCTTGGCACCAGGACAAACAAGAGTCATCCTAATCCCTCGCACAGATTTTCTAAACTTATCTAGAGTCTCATCTCTGATGTTCCGAGAGGCAGATGCCAGAGTGAAAATGGAAGTTTATGCCACCGATTGACCCTCTCGGCTGTTACGTATCTCTTTCCCTAGGTGGGAGGAGTGAAGAGATGGAAGAGGAGAGAATTTCTGGGAATCTTTAATGGTAGACATAGGGCTGATCTTTTTTTAAAACTGGAGTTTGCTGTTTAATAAATAAAACTCCATATGTCAATCTGGGAAATGCGATGTTTATTTGAGTGGATAAAAGATTCATGAAGAGTTGCATCATGCGATGTGTTAGGTGCAGCTTCTTTCCGTTTCTAGATTCACGTTTGGAAGAAGGCAGGTGCCTTCCTCTAGGTCACTCTGGGTTTGAGCCAGGCCTAGCTTTGTGGGCAGGCCTCAGTCTTAGAGGCCTTCATAAGCAGAAGAGATCCAGACTCCCAGGCTTGGGGTCATTTTTTTTCCTGATCATCCAAGTGCCTGTCCATATTCTTTGAGGTGGTAGGAAGTGAACACAAGTGACTTCATGGGGAAAAGAGTAGAGGGGTGCACTTGTGCACTTGAGGTTTTGGTGCTCAGTTTAAACTGTTTTCCTTCCATCACCATGTCTCTGAATGGTGGGAACTTGTTATCTGGAAGAGAATTATTTCTGTGCACAATTGTCAGTCCTGCCAGGAAAGTTATGGCTGCCCTGTAAAAGAGGACTGCCTGTCTCCCTTTGTCCTAGGTTGGGAAGGCCTCCTGGTCAATAAATACATATTAATCATGTAAAAGGATTGACATGCAAATGAAGGGCATCATTGACAAGCCCTGGATGGCAGAGGGGAACCCTGCTGCAGCTGTGGTCCTGGCTGGAAAAGCCAAGGCTACACCAGAATCTTTGCTGGGTATTTTCTGGAGGGGTCAGCATCCTTTTCCAATAAATATGTGAAAGAGTTAATGGGGCTAGAGGCGGCTGTAGGATATTTTGCTTGCATGTTTCTTAGCTCTACCAAGTCTCTGGATTTCTTTTTTTTTTTTTTTCGTATTTAAGTCTGGCATTAAACAGGCCACCCTTTGGATCACCGTGTCTCTCGGCCCAACTGGAAGTCTCCAAAGGTACTTTGTTCTTTCGATCAAAGAAAAGTTGAACCAACCAGGGAAACAGTTAAAAGCTTAGGTGAATTTTTGGAGGAATGCTTGATATTGCTGGAATAATTGTTAGTTGCCATTATGAATTATTGCTCATAAAACGGCATGTTCTATATTGTTTTGGCTTTCTTTACAGAGCAAAGACACTACAAAATAACCTTGGTATAAGCAGGACTAAGCTTTGATTCAAATTTTTCTATGTGCATGACACCTGTAGGTATGTATCTTTTACAACAATGGTTTTTAAGATATATATGACCGCTGAAAAATACGATTTTGGTTTCAGTATATGCTGGAAGACCTTTTGTTATAAAGACAAATTTAAAAAGCATTATTATATGCTCCCAGCACATCCTTGGGCTTTATTCACTAGGAATCATTCGAATATAAAAAATATTTTAACCTTACTGATAGACTAAGTTACTATACATGTGGAAATAAAGGTGAAGAGAATTATTTGAGCCAATATATGTACTAACTTTGATTTTCCTTTATGGGCATGGACGTTTAAGAGGTGGACAGTTGGAATTGACATAGTTTAGGCTGAGGTTTATGTCTGTGGACACTTGTCAACTGGGACGCTTGCCTTCAATAACTTTGGAATTAGAACTTAAAGCAGCTGGTTTTGGTGATATTCCCGCTCAGGTCATAGGTGTCTACTTTGGTAAAGACTGAGGATGTCTGGGGACCCTGGCAGGTCAGGCCCTGGGAACAGTTATTGGGGAAGCGTGTACATGGGCCTGCTTGCTGTCTTCCTTTTGTGGTTTATGTCTAATCTTATCTAACGCCCTGCAACTGAATATCAGATCCTGCCACACAAGCCGGAGGAAACAAATGGGGACATAAATGGCCTTCCTCTCCTGATGTGAAGCACTAACCATGATGTCTTATGAATTCACTGTATCTGAGTATGACCTGGAACCCAGCTTTTTTCTGTATTTGGGGGCTATATTAGTACAACCCAAGATATTGACTTGCTAAAACACTTGAGTTTTCCTTTTAAGTAAATTTACAAGGGTGTTCTTGATAGGGGCTTGTTAGCTCTGAAAATCCACACCCAGTTCAAAATCAAATACTAAATCTTCTAAATTCTTGCTGCGGACATATTATGTTTGATGTACTTTATTAATATTTATCTAGATTCTGGATGAAGCAGGTATTACCTAGAATTCAGACCTAGTGAACATGTTGTCTGTTGAATTACTCTGTGGGTGTGTTTGTATGTGTGTGTGGAAAGAGGAAAGTAGCTACTGGCAGAGATAAATTATTTAACGTGATTTTCCTGTATTGTGGAGAGGCAGGCTGAGTCTCATTTTTTGGATTATGATTTGTATTATGAAATGCTTATCAAATGTTTTCCAAAGATTAGTTTAATTTTAATTAAATAAACCTTTCTCAAGAGGAGGCTCCCAACTATTGCTTATACCCAGAGGCTAGCGTACTTGTTGTTTTTAATTATTTTCTGCTGTTACCCAAACTGCTTTGGGTACTCCTGCCCAATTAAATCAAAGGCACAGGTTCCTTATACACAATATGTTTAATATTTAATTTTAATTAAATTAATTAAATTGTTTATTTAATTTTATGTGCATTATTGTGCTTAGAATAATGCAAAATTCATGCTAGTAAGAATTGGGGTGGGGAGGTGAATCAGAGCACTTTGAAACAAGCTAATTATAGAGCTTAAAGGAAATTTCCTGTTCATTTCCAGGGGAAACATCCTAGCGTAAGTCAAAAGATAAACCTGAACTTTCTGTGCAGCGTCCCATGGCTGTCGTCGCTGGAGAGTCGAGTTTGTTGGCTTCTTTCATCCTATAGAGCTTACCTTGCAATTTGCAGCTGTAACAGCTACTCAGAGGGGAAAAGGGTCTGCAAGTATGTACATGCTGTTGTCACAGCTCATGCTCAAGTGACATTTTCTACTTTGCTGAACATGAGATACCAGCACAGCACTCTTGGGGAAGGACCATTTTCTACCCAGAGACGTTGGCAAAACTTCCAATAACATTGTCCTACTCAGGAAGGGCCCACCCTAACGGCTTGGAGCTGCCTAATCCCAGGCAGTGCTTAAAACTTTGAGGCATTTGGTGGGGTTCACCTTTTGGTTGGAAGCAGTTCCTTTTAGGAAGAGGTCCTTCGGTCTAGCTCAGTTTCCATTACCGTTTGCATCTGTAGGGCATAGTTTCTCAGGAGTGTTTTCGTCTGCATGACGATAGCCTGTACTGTCTCACACTAGAGTGTATAATTCCCAGGAAATTCGTTTTAGCAGAAATAGGATACAGACACCAAATAAGCCCCTAGAATACTAGTTTGCGTTGCCTTTGTTCCCATCTGAGTTGTCTGTAAAACAGTGCGCTCTGGAGTCCAAAATTTTAAAGTGCCTTAGTTGAAGGAATCCACTGAATTTTGAGGCATTTTATGATCTCGTTCCTATTTTCCGGACTTCAAATAGTGACATTCTTACCCTCATGGTCTGGTCCTTGGGATATCTGAGCCAAACTTTTCAAACTTGACCTCACACAGTGCTGCAGTCACTAAACTGTTTTGTATTTTAGAGTTTTGCACCTCTGGGTCATGGTTGAATATTTATGCTTATCATCACTCTATAATTTTTTTTTGAGAGGGATTGGTTTCTTTCTTGGTGCCTCTTGCTTATTGAGACTTGTTAATTGTACTTACTGAGTTATAACCTTTAGCTTGACTTTCTCAGCCACTGAGAAAAAAAGGGAATAAAAAAATAAATGAAAAGAAGAAAGATATGTGAGAGAGAGAGAGAGAGAAAGAGAGAGAGCAGGAGAAACTAGTGTCCTTAGGTGAAGTTGTTTCGGTTTCACTAACCACCTTACATGAGAATAGAGCTGCTAAAAATAAACTCTCTTTCTCTTTGTTGTTGTTGTTTGTTTTTTTCTCCCCAAGGCTGGTTTTGTTTCAGTAGATTAAATATTATCATAAAAGTAGCTGATGATGCAGTAAATTAAAAATCAGGTTGTGGAATATTTTGCAAAAGACTTTTTACTTCTGTGGCACTTAACCAGTTGGGGCAAACATTAGTTTTAAACCAAAAACATTTGTCAGAAGGAGTTTTTGCTTCAAATGAAGGTTTGGAAAACACAGAGAGGTACAGTTAGCAAGAATGGACCTAGTGAAAAAGAGATCCTGAATTTGGGAAGAGATTAATCTTGGATTGTTATGCATAGGGAAAAAAATCATTTTCTCTGTCTTCATTTATTGCACATCTGTAAGCTTAAAGACATTTTTTAGTATAAAACAAAAGCCTGCATAGCTGCAAGAAGTGTATCTGAGGACAGATGTGATCGAATTTGTGGGACACTGCTGTGTCACCGCATTTAGCATCAAATTATGAATTAAACAAGAAGAATGAATAACAAATTAGGATTCGCCTAAGCTTAGCTTTGTGCAGTGGGACAATGAAAATTTATTTGAATGCTATTCCTTGATGAGGTTACAGATTTTCTCCCAACAGAAGATACACATTAATACTGTGGAGACAATTACTGGAAGTTCATTTTCTGTGCACATCTTAGAAACCTTTTTATAGAAATGGAAAACTCCTGTGCAGATTTAGATTTTGACACCCCCAACCCCCACCGCCATGTAACTTTTCCTGCAGAACTTTCAGGGTAGAAATGACTTGTTAAAAATATTATGAAGGATGATATCAGAAATGTCAAAGCTGAGTTGTGTGTGGGCTCTTGTTTGTTTGAGGTTTTTTTGTTTGTTTGTTCTGTTCTTGCTGATGTATAAGAAAACTGTGAAAGACTGACTTTTAGGACTCCTACAACAGGCTGAGAAATGACAGGCTTCTTACAACTGCGCTGTTTGTAAAAGAAAAAGAAAAAGACCATACTTTCTGAAGCCAATTGTACTTATAAAGTATAGTCAAGCGCTCCTCCTTACCTAGCTGGAACCAGAAAATACCATGTTGTGTCCTCACTAATGCTTTCACCACATGCTGACATTGGGGTAAAGAAAGGAGAGGTTGCTGGGAGCGTTCACAGTAGAGCAGACAAGTTCGATAAACTGGGAGTAATTTCTTAGGTTGTTGGGTGTGAGAAAACTTTTCAAGCCACTAATTTAACCCAAGTGCATCATCATTCCAAGATGATTAAAGAGACTAAATAGAGAGACATATAAACTAAACATAAGAATATCACCTGGATCCATACTTAGGGTCTTTTGGAAAACTAAACAAAACATAACCTTTTATGACTGATGACGCTTGGCCATTTAGGCGGATGCAATACCTAAGTGACGTTGCTTTATTATTTTTTAATACACTTTTTATTTTCAAAGAGTTTTAGATTTGCATAAAAATTGTAAAGATTGTTGCATTATTTTTCTTCCAGCCTTTATCATTGCCGGTATAATTCACAGGTTTGCCTCTTCCTGAGACATGCTCAAGAGGCAGAGGCTTCCTTCTGAGGAGGTGTGCATATAATGTAGTTTGCATGGTATTATCAGGGTTCCTGTCTCTCCGGAAGTGGCAGAAACCTTACATGTAAGTTGGTTTAGAAAATAAAAAAGCAGTTAAATGTGTTCAGATAGCAAGTGTGTGTGTGTGGTGGGGGGTGGGGGGTTATTTTTAGTGAAAGGACTAGCTTTGCATGGATTGTTTTTTGTGTTAAGTGACCTTGTGGTTTTATCCTCTCTTCTGTCTCCTGGCCTGCTTGTGCCTTTCATGGTGTCACCTTTGAGATTCTGGCAAAAATGGACCAAACCTGGAGCCTGGCCTCCTCCCCCACATCGTGGTCTCACCTCCAAGGATGGCCTGGTGCCCTGTGCTGTGGCGATTCTGTTCTGTGGCCTTGAGCCCTAAGTAGCTAATTTCCTGTGTTAGGTTTTATTTTAAAATGGGCTTAATTTTTAAGAGTTGGAGGCTAGGGAGAGAAAGTAGGAGAAGGAAAAAAAAAAAAAACCTCTTGGAAATCAACCACCAAAATCTCTTCTTAGAGGTCTTAAAAAGATCGAATTGACTGCCTCCTCTGTGTCTCTTGTCCAACTCATATCTGCCTCCACCCCAATGTGCTAATCGTATTCAGGCCAAAGGCAGGAAAGGACTACCTGGCTGCAGCCCAGAGGACATTTTATTTTATTTACAGATGAGCTGTTAACCCTTGAAATATGGATTCATCTGGAAGCCGTGACAGAGCGAAGGCCAGCCCCGTTTCGGCAGCTCCGGCCCAGAGCTGCAACAAGGCTTGCCTTGATTAGCTGTGTCATTCAGAACACAAAACTACAAGCCACAGGCCTGAGAGGAGGGGCACCCAGACTCTTCTGGGCTGGCCCCCAGCCTGCCCACCAGAGGGGACTCCTTCAACACACATGCAGCCCAGGGCCTGGCCGCAGAACAGACTCCCCCTCTGGGCTCTGTGCTTTCCTTTACCAAGTGTGTCTGTGAACAACCATCTCACACCTGGGCTTGCCTTTCCAAGGAACAGTTGGCCTCTTGGAAGCAATGATTTGACCGGATATACTCTTATTCCAACAATACTGCGACTGCTCAAAATCTTCCAAGAGCTTCTTTTTTGGAATCACTTTTAAGAGTTAGCTTACAAATCACATATTCACACACACGCCGCACCATAGACACATAAAAGGAGTCTTGTTATTTTATACCCGAACCTCACTCTTGCTCAAAATAGCATTTCCCAGTTTGATCACTCACCTTATTCATCAAACTTGGCTCAGAATGCCTTTCGACTCTTTCTCCAACTCAGATCCTCCCTTAAGGAGGAAATTTCTACACCACTGAGGATTTTCAAAAGAATGTGCCACAGGCTCCTAGGGCATGTCCAGAAGTGGAGTTCTGAAGGGGTTTTAAGCATGGCGGTGTAACTGGAATAAATGTACGAGCTCCCAGGGTGTGTCTTTAGGAGGAGACAAAATACATTTGGATATGAAAATTCTGGGTTGGTGGAAATTCCAGCCATCAAACATTATTGCCACCGAACCTACCCTTCCCCCTACCCTCAAGACCTGCCTGAACCTTGTGCTGGTGAACCAGTGAGCATTTTCAAGCGACTATTTGTTTAAATTTCAAGGACTGGAAGGCAGGCTCCCCAAATGCAAATCAAATAGCCTGGTTTTGTGGGCATGTTGAAATGCCCCGGGTGAGAGAGCCTAGCAATGGTTGTGTCTTTTACCAAACGCTTTCTACTTGCATCTTTAAGACTTTTGCCCCATAATATAGATGTGTAGACAACAATGACGAATAAAAACGCATTAGCCGTGAACCATGTTCTGAGAATACATTTCTGGTGACAGAAAGACCTAATCTGCATGAAGCGTGCTTCTTTGTTTCCCTTCATTTTGTATATGTATTAAGGAGCCCCACCCTTTCTTCTAGAAACAAGCACATTGGAAGAGGGCCGTCAGGAGGGAGAGGCGAATACTTCCTGATAGGCCTGAGTGTGTGGCATCAGTAAATCAAGGGTTCCCAGTACAGTTTTGGGGGAGAGAATCTGATATTTGACATTTGAAAGATGACATCACGGAGTCATCCCAGGAAAAATCAGAGCTTGTTAGGATTTCCTTAGACTTGAACTGCTGGTTCGCGCTGTTTTATTTTGAATCACCTCTGCGGGCTCGCTAACCTTCCCAGTGCTGATTCGAGCCCTGCTGAAGGCGGATTCTCTTGATGGAAGAAGGACACGGTGCCCCAGGGAAGGGCCTGGTGGGAAAGCTCAGTGCTTGCGGGAGGAGGCTTCCAGAGTGGAAAGGAGCCTTTGAATTGGGCAGGGTGGGGTGTGGGTGGATTTGGCCAGCTGAGGTGAGACCGCAGGGAGAGGTGTGGGGGGGGGCAACTTTTTCTGGCAGGCCTGACCAATACCCTTGGGAGACTAGGCTGTTTTCCCAGAGCACTGTGCTGGGATTAGGAGCTGTGTGACCTTAGGTAGGACTCTTGCCATCTGTGGGTGTGAGCCCATCTTTTGCAAAATGAGGTGATTGTATTAGTTCTGCAAGTGCTTACTTGGGGTCCTTAATGGGTAGTGCTGGGGAAGGAGGGCCCTGACAGGTGTCAATGTTTTAAGGTGACTGCTGGAAGTGCATCTGTGCTCTGCTCGTTAAGGATGGCCTGGTCAAGTAGACTTGACATTTCCTTGCTTTGGGCTGGAGATAGAGCAGCTTTCCGTGCTCGAGGACACTGGCTAGCAGTTACATGTGTCTTTGATTAATAAAAATGGGGAAATGAATTTATTATAATAGTTATTTTTAACGTAAATCGCATTTATAAGCTACCTGGCATATTGCTGGCCCTTGGTTAATGGCAGTCACTATTATTATTAATATTATTATAGCGAATCTGGTTGACCAAAGCTTTCAAAATGTGGGCTGTCGCAGGAACATTCCATCTTTGATGGGAAAATTGTTGGGAGCCCTGGTGGGGCTGGGTTGCAAACCCTTCCAAGAAATAATACGGTCTGAGGCTTCTCTGGTCTGAGGCTTCTCTGGCCGCAGGCTCTTAGTGCAGCAGGCAGAGTGGGCGTGGGGATTCATGGCACCTCCTGGCATTGAAGCGAGGAAGCAGAGTCTCTGGCCTACTTTCCTCCCCAGCCATGTTCTTCTCCTTGGCACCTTGTTGGCTCAGGCCTGGCTTAGGCTGGATGGATCAGACACCCAGCTCTGGTGGGCAGCTTCAGGGACTGCTCCAAAAAAGCCCAGGGGTCCGGCTGCTTGCCTGTTCACTGACCGTGGATTGCATACTTTGATGGGGACAAGGGATAGGGTTAAGGAGAAAGCCACAACTTTAAAAAGGACAGTTTTCTTCCCCAGTGAGCTTCATATCTAGTACATGGAGAATGATGCAGTTCAGAATACCACTGCCTGATTGCTTTCTTAGCATTTTATGGTCTCGCATCATGATAAAAACTACCATTCACTGATGCACTGATTGCATATTTGTCCAACACTTGCCTGGGATATTTTCACTTATTATCTCCTTGTACCCGTCCTTTAGGATGCATCAGTAGTTCCGTTTTATAACTTCAAACACTGGTGCTCAGAGAGGTTAAGTCACTTTTTCAAGATTATACAGCCAGAGAGTGGCAGAGCTGGAATTTAGAGCCCATGCTCTTTCCAAGGATTAAAAATTGGCTTCAGATGATGAAATATCCTACAGTTCGAAGAAGGTGAACATTAGCAAACTGTTGAGAATTTGTAGAGTAGAGGGTCATTCAGAGAGTCTTCCAGGGAGAAGAGAGTTTTGAGTTGGCTCTTGAGGTAGAAAAGGAGCAGGGAGCAGGAGATGGAGAGGGAGGGTGTGGACTAAGCCTGGGTGACATGAGTAAGGGAGACAGGGGAGGGTGAGGTGTTGGCTCTGAGGCAAGGGTCAAAAACTGAGACCCTGGGGCAAGCCAAGCTGGGAGTGACACGACCATGGTCACTGCTCTGGGAAGAGGTGACGGGTGCATACACTTTTCTTTTTCATACCTTTGACTCTGCCCCTCCTTGTGGCTACCAGATACCTCTCCACCCCTAGTGGTGGGTGCTCAGCACGCCTGCTCCATGGACAGTGGTCAGACCCCAGGAAAGACTGGCAAAGGATTTGCTTCCCTCCTTTCTTCCTTCTCTGTCTCCCTTCCTTCCTCTCTCCTTCCTTCCCTCTCCTCTGCCTTTTGTTCCTGCCTCTGCCTCCCTCTCTCCCAATATTTATTTTAAAAACTAACATTGAAGCAATGATTGAAATTTAATTTAAAAAATCACCCCTAGTGCAGCCCTGGAGAACCCTTCTTTTTCACTCTCCACGACCCCTTCTACCTGCTGTCCACGTGCACACATTGCTTTGGAAACATCAGGCATAGACAGTCTTAGGCCTTTTTGTTACTCTAGACCTTGGTAGCAGAAGGTTTCTGCATTGCCTTTGTGATCACAAAATCAGAAATGGCAGCTTACATACTGCTGGACTGGGAATGCCCTGATTTAGAGAAGTCTCCCACCACGGTTGCATTTCTTTCCTGGCTGCTTCTCTCTGGGGGGCTCCTTTATAGCTGATATTGTCACTGAGGGGCATGAGAGGTGGGCAAGGCCTGGCGGCGGTGGGAGCAGAATGCTGAGGGGTTTGGGCTGCCTGGAGTGGAGGGACAGGGTCTAAGTTAGGAATCAGCTGATTCACAGGATGCCTCTGGAAGCCTATCCCCTAGGAGAGTCACTGGAGAACTGTGGGAGTGGGATGGGACTGCCTGGGGATGTAGGGTTTAGCTCAAAGCCTTGCTACTGACCTTGGAGAAGTCTCTTAATCTCTCTGAGCCTTAGATTTCTCATCTGTAAAACGGAGAAACTGTTATTTATTTATTGAAACTCTCATGAGGATCAAATGAGGCAATGTTTGCAAAGAGTCTGGCACTCAGGAAACATTAGTTCCCTCTTCCTCCTTCTCTTTTCAGATAGTTTTGAGCTCCTTGGAGAAGGTGACGATGACTAGAACCATCTTCCAGCTATGGGCTGAGTAAAATGGTTGCCGATCCATTTACTCAGGAGATACTTAGGGAGCTCTGACTGTGCCAGAGCATGGGCCTGAATGAGACAGGCACGACTGCTGGCATCACGGAGCCTACAGTCTGGTCAGGATGCAACCAATACACAGGTAAACCTAACGACAAGGATTTCTCATGATGATAAGTGCTATGGAGGGACAACAGGTATTGAAATTAGAGAGCCGGCTGAATCTTAACATGGAAGGGTCTGCAGGGATGTTTGATTGGAAAGTGGGGTACAGTGTTTGTCTGGTTTTTGTTTAAGATGGCAACTTCTTTGGAGGTGGCTTTGAAGGAGAGCTAAAAATTGTGGATTTTCTGGAGGGTAGAAGCTGACATGCACCTCCCAGAAGCCCATCCCTTGGCGCCAGCACTGTTGGGGAGATAATGTTTGAGCCAAGTTCTGCGAGATGAAAAGGGATCATGAAGCTCTGGGGAAAAGGTTTGTACCCAAGGGTCGGAATGCTGCACCCATGAGAGGTAGTGGGCAGAATGCCACCAGGAAGGCCTGGCCCGTGGGTGAAGGTCCAGGCTGTCAGGATGTAATTTTCGGTGCAGGAGAGTCGCTGGAGGGCTGGGAACAGGGCCGGGATGACTGACTCTAGCTTATAGTTTAAATATTTGCACATCATAGAGCTGATAGTAAAGAAACACTCTATATGAGCAGGGAAAATATCTCAGATTAAGAAGCAAGTTTGTGTAGCAGAATCTGTTGTGGTTGGGCATATCTAGGAATATGTGTGGGCTGTGTTTTATTGGTTGCAATAGGAGGTGCTGAGTTGTTAGAAGGCAAACCCCTGAAAGAATACAGCACCACATTATGGCCCACTAGAGGATCAGAGACAGTATTAAGAGAGAAGAGACGTCATACTCACGATGTTTTTGTGACCCTCAGGGAAAGAGGGGAGTGGCATGGAGTTTGGGAGCAGCTTGGATGGGGGATACTGACTGAGGTGTGGGGGACAGGGGTGTCGGGGTGGTGGGCTTGGGGCCACCTGAAGCATTGGATACGTCTCTTCCTTTCTCGTTTGGCTCGCCAGAGTCTATGACTGATGTGCGTGTGGATGCACCAGGTCTCAAGGGTGCGTGCCTTCTTCAGTGGCTTCTGTAAGTTTGGTCATGTTCTGTTGTCAATTCTCTCAAGGGTCCTCATCACCACTTGCTGGGGTCAGGAAGGATGAGGGCTAGTGAGGAAGGGTGGGATATGTGGGGAAAAAGAGTCTACAGGAAATAGGAAGTGTGATTGGATGGCTCAGCCCCGGTGTGATCTTCTCAGAATGAGTGTCGGTTCACCAGCTCATGTGTGTACACACATACAGACGTTTCTGCCCACACAGACACACACACTTTCTTGCCTCCATGCAAGTCCTCTCATGTGTGTCACCACACACATGGGCCTCGTGCACAAGCCCTCGCAGTTGGCAGGTGACTGCACGTTTGCTGACTATCACATGGACATGTGCAATGCCCCCTCATCTGTTGGGTTCACATCCAAACCATGGACACAAAAGCAAGCAGATTCAGGGGATCCTCCGTCACCTGGACCCTCTGCAGACCAGGCTGGACTCACATGTTGCCCACAGGGCTCCCAGTGTAAATTCCATCGTTAAATCCCACTCCAGTGGGCCAGCAATTTTGAAACATTGGTTTATGACTCACTAATGGCTAAATTTACCAAGTTGAAACCAACTTTTAGAAAAAGTTGAATCTTATAAACTTAAATAAAATAGGACAGAAAATATCAGTGCACATCTGATGCATGTACTGTAGGTGAAGTGCAATTTTGTAAGACTTTTTTTTTTCCAAATGTGCAGTATATGTGTGTGTCCTGGATTACAGTGACTGAAACAAAACAAAAAGCTATGGCTTGTAGGAAGAAAAAACATGCTTGAAGACCCTCGCAAAACCTATTAATTAGCTTAGCACTGTGATGGGTGGCAGAAAGAAGAACGTGCCCTTTCCCTGCCCTCTGATGGCGGGGCCCTGACCGAGGGGACGGAGGTTTGAGGCTGAGGCTGATGCCCTGTCTGTTGTGGGAAGGGAAGCTGGTCGAGGAAGAGATGCTTTTAAGCCAGAATGGATGGGGCCGGTGCAAGGGGGTTTGTTGCAGAAATTGAGGTTCCTTCCAGTTTTGGGTGATGGAGGCCAGGAATGCATGAAGGACAGACTTGTCTTTTGTGAAGGTTGATGGTGAGTTTCGTTACAAACATAATGGGCTTGGGACAGGTGGGATATCTGATTGGAGATGCCCCTGCTGGGCCTGGGTAGAGTTCAGGAAAGAGCGTAGCCAGAGGTGCAGACTTGGGGTCTGTTGCAGGGGGTGGGAGTGAGAGTGGGTTCTGATGGTGGGGGATACAAAGAAGAGGGTCCAGGAGAGACCCCTGGCATCACTGACAAGCAAGGGCAAGCCAGGAGCTGTGCTGAGGAGAAGAGAGGAAGGGTATGTGTGGCTGCAGGTGGGGCACTCTAGAATACCCTCTCGGACCTCTGCTTTCTCGAAAACTCTTTGAGGCCATCTGTGAAATGGGGTTACCTATCCTTACCCTGCTCCCTTCACAGAAGGATATCTCCGAGAACCACCAAGAACCTCCCAAAGCAAGGGTATTAAAACTGGAGTTGTTAATAATTAGTTTCCAAAGGGCCCTCAGGGGCCTGAGCTAGCCAAGTAATTGCCAAATCCCCCATTTCTTTTCTGAAACTATCCTCTCCTTCTCCCTACTTCCTGACCCTTCCCCACTCTATTCTCAAAATTGTGGGTGGGAGTTGGTAAAAATCGGGAGATAGGAGGAACAGAGAGGCAGAAACTCATTAATGGACTGAATAATTGTTGGGTCCTGACTGGGTGCGGGGCTTCTGCTCATGTGATGCTGGCGTTACCATGGAGACCAGGATGCAGGACTGGCCCTGAGGGCTCCCAGCTGCTGATGTACAGCAGAACCACCCCTGGAGCTTTTAAAAATCCAGACTCCACAGGTCCCATGCTGGACCTACTGATCTTAAATCTCCACGAGCAGCCCTGGCATGGGCCTGTTTGAAAATCTCCTAGGGTATTTCGTCGTACACAGAAAGGTAAGAGTCATGGAGTGGGAATAGAGAAGCAGTCTCCTAAGTTAGAGTGGCCGGTGCTAAAAGAAAGTGGATGGTAGGTACTGGGGCAGAGTTAAAGGAAAGTCAGTGTGGGAGCACCTAAGACCCCCAGAGTGAATGGGCATAAGTCAGGGAATACTTCCTGGAAGGGATGCTACCCACACAGAGGTCTGAAGAATGCAGCAGGGGGGACCAGCATCTGCAAAGGGCATGGAGGTTTTCAATGTCAATGAATGGCCATGTGCTATCTTTTTTTTTTGAGTTGAAGTCTCACTCTGTCGCCCAGACTGGAGTACAGTAGTCACTCCCGGCCACCGCAACCTTGACCCGCTGGGCTCCGGCGATCCTTCCGCCTCAGCCTTCCAAGTAGCTGGAACTACAGGCGCGCGCTACCATGCCCAGCTAATTTTTTGATTTATTGTAGAGACGAGGTCTCGCCAAGTTGCTCAGGTGGGTCTCGAACCCGCGGGCTCAGGCCATCCCCTCACCTCGGCCTCCCAAAGCGTGGGATTACCGGCAGAGCCACCGAGCCTGGCTGGCCATGTGCTATCTTAAGGGCATCTGTATATAAAGTACACAATCTGTATTGAGAAAGTCTTGCGGGAGGTCGCTCCCTTTTCATGAGAACTGGGACCAGCTTCCATCCTGAGACTGGATGTATTAGGTGAGAAACAAGTTCCACTTAATCATGGATTCGTGCATACAAGGGAGACAACCCCATTAAAGGATGTCAGGTTGAGAGTGGGCTTTTCTCAGACTTCCTGAGGACCAGGTAAGGGGTAAGGATGAATGAATTTGTAACAACAGCAATCATTTATGAAGCCCTCATGATGGGCAGGCCTATACCTGCATTGGTGCCAAGTTATTGTAAAGTAGGTATCATCCTCCTCAGCCGCTCAGAGTTGGAGTGACTTACTTAAGGTTACACAGCACATTTGAGGTAGAGCTAGGACTTGGGTCTAAGTCTCCCCAGACACAACACTGGCTAAGAGTGTGGCAGTTGAATCTCTGATTCATATTTTTGAGATAATTTGGGCAAGTTCCTTAGTCTTTCTGTGCCTCAGTTTCTTCATTTCTAAAGAGGTGAGGCCGCCAGAACCTTCCTGGCAGGATTGTTCTGAGGCCTCAGTGAGCAGTTCCTGCAGAGAGTGAGTGCTCAGTGAATGGCAGTGAATAGGTTAGTGCTGTGAGTGGAGGTCATGGTCACTCCTCAGCCTGTACCACATGCAGGTAACAGGTACGAGAGACTCAGATCTGACAGTGGCAAGACTGACTACCCAGTTCTGAAATTCTGGAATGGATTTTGAGTCTTTATTTCTGGAGACGCCAGCTGATGTCCCGGGGTGAACCGCCCAGGGGTAGCGGAATTATCCCTTTGACCTTCCTGAACCCGCAGTTTGCTCAGCCGTGGCCAAGGCAGGTGCAGGAATATTGGCCTTTCAGTCTTGTCTGGGAGGGTGCTATCTGCCCTCCACCCCCTAGCAGGAGTACAGACTGGCTTATAAGGCTGGAGGGGGGTCACTGTAGATAGAAAACCAGACTGGGCTATTGTGGGGAGGCGGTGGCCAAGAGCTTGTTACCTGCTCTGGCGACAGACAGGAGAGCAAGATAAAACTCCGGAAGTGGCAAATTCTCTGCAAGTACTCAACTGTAAAGCTCCTTTGATGGGATTTCTAAAGGCCTGTGTGTAGGGGCAGGCACCGTGCAGGGTGCAGGGGCCTGCTGGAGGCTGCCAGGGCATGGCTGGGGAGCCAGGCCGGGGCCTTGCAGGCAGGACTGCAGGCCAGCCAGGGAGGCTGAGAATTGCTATTGAAGATGAGCCGGAGCAAATGTGTGGGGGTGGGGTGCAACATCATGGCAGCCTGTTTTTGCAAGGCAGGAAACAAAGGGCTGGAAGAAAGATGCCGATGCCCATGAGCAACATTCCGCACTGGGACCCTGTACTTGTGGGCCTGCTGGAGGTGGGAGAGGGCCAAGGGACAGGCCTGGGTGGCTGGCTGGATTGGGATGGCCTCCTCAATGCTGCGGAATAAACAAGAGAAAACAGCTACTTGCTTCTCTCTTGTTGGCTTCCCCAGGTGGACGGTCAGGGCTGTTGCCCAGAAAAATGTCATTTTGACCCACCGTGAAAGGCAAAGTGCCTCTAAATTTGGCCCACCTCACCCGGGCTGTATGGCCACAATGATGATTTTTCACTCCGCCAATTCAAAATGGTCACGATTTTCCACCAGTCCCTCTAGGGAGAGCCCTGTATACACTCAGTACCTGTCGACACATAGGAGGTGCTCAGTGAATGAAAATGGAAGAAATGAAAGGGCTGAAGGCACTGAGCATCCACTGTGGGCTAAGGAACATTCCAGGTGCCATGGAGACACAAGCACCATGATGAGGGTGGCCCTGCCAGAGAGTGTACGTACCCAAGTAGCCATGATGGTCGAACGTGATCAATAGTAACAGCAGCCAGTGTTTGCGGGCATTTAGCATGTGCAAAACACTAGTCTAGGTCATTTAATTCATGTGACAGCATGAGGTAGGTGGGATTAATAACTTTACTAACAAGGAGACTGAGGCACTGTGCTTAAGATCCCACTGCGAGTGCAAATCCCAGGAAGGGTTTTATAAGCCCCATGTTATAGCTGAGGAAAATGAGGCTACTTGTATATATGTAGAAATTCATGCCCGGCTACCCAGTCTGTGGGTTACACTCAGGCTTGGGTTCATCAAGGATAGGCCCTTGACTCTGTTCCTGCTGTGTGTGAGCTATTGCTTGAACCAAGGACTTTTGCCCTCAAGTACAGGCATTTTCTGCTGGTTCTTGGGGCCTGGAGTCCCTCAGATCCACAAACCCACTGGGCCTGGTGGGCTGGCATCCCATAGCATGCTCTGCCTGCCGGGGCAGTTTTCTCCGTCATTCATCACCCTCACAAGTATTCCAAGGTCGAGAATGGAGCTAGTCCTCAAATCTTCTGCACAGAGGGAGGCCTGGGGTGAGCTGTCAGCACAGCACAGACCTCCACCCCTGTAGTGACACCACTTCCCAACATCTTCTCGTGGGTCCTTTGAGGCACTCAGGCTTCGTCCGTGGTTTTGACACATTTTAGGCCTCTGTTTAGATACCATCTTATTCAGAAGCTCAATTAGACAACAGAGGTCCTGGACCAGCTGAGAATGGAGAGCCCCCATGCAGCCTGGTCCTGACCTTGTCAGGACACTGTGCTGGCTACCCCTCAGGGTCCCTTGTGCTCCTTGGAGTGCATTTGAACTCCCTTGGAAACAAGATGCTTTTGGAGATTCGATGGGACCAGCACCGTGTGATTTGGTAACCATCAGAGGGGCCCTTGTCCCTTAGAGAAGCCTAAGCATCTGCAAGGCCCTGCCTCTGAGTCCAGGCCCACAGTGGCAGAAAGTCTGTCCTAGGTAACAGGGAGTGTGGAGGCAGAGTGGAAGGAGGAAGGCTTCTGCATTTCTCTGGCCTTGTCCCTGGCAGCAAGCCTGTTTTCGCTACCTTTTATGTCTGCTAGGTTTCAGTAAAATAATGCCTACAGAGCCCTTAGCGTCATCTCCGGTACACTGCAGGCATGCAGCAGCTGTGCTTGTTTTTAGCATGGGCTGCAAGGGGTATTTTGGGGCCGGCTGGCTCTGACATGCATGTCACATCAAAGCTGGGCCCAGGTTTTTCTTCTGGTGAAATGGATGAGGAGGTAAGCCAAGGTGTTCTAGGAACCTCTTTCCTTTGGGCTGTCTCTCTTCTCCCTGCTCCCCTGTGATTCCCCTTCTGTCCATCCTGACCCCTTCATGGGCAAGCACAGCTGTACTGCCACCCAATTCTCTGTCGCGGAGCTCATCTTCCCAGGGACAGATGCACTTTGGGCACTTCTTAAGGTCAGATGCACTTTGGTAAAAATCGACAAGTCTATCACCTAGCTCTTCTCCCAGGCAGGGCCAGTGTGCCGCAGTCCACCAGAACCCTGCTGTGCCTTTGGGCTGCCCTCACAGAGTGGCTCCTCTTCGACTGGCACTCTGACCATGTCATCTTGCTGTCCCCGGTCTCCAACCTCAGCCAGCCCAGGGCATTGAAAACAGTCAGGGTTTATCAGATCATTGGGATGGCATAGACTTACCTGTTTCTAATCTGAAGGAGTGATTCTGAAAGTAGAATTGTCCAACCAGCTCCAAGGGGTTGTGGAGAGGTTATATTTTGCCAAGACCCCGACACACTTTAAATGACATGTTTTAAGTGACGAGTTTTTAGGTCAGAGGAGGGGTTTTACTGTTTTGTTGAGGGCAGTGGCTTTTGACGTCAGAATATGTCATTTTAGGCTGGGGGTTGAGGCAGGAGGGAAAGGGGACTTCTTACACTCAGACTAGGACCTTCTTTGAGAGGGTGAAGAAGGAATTCTTTGATTAAAACACGTCATTCTCAAAGCCAGGGAAAGAGTCCTTTGTCTCCGTGGTAGTGGGCTGGACGCCGGGATGAAATAGAAATTTCCCAGGGGAGAATACCGACCAGCTGAGGAAAGTAGCATTTGTCCAAAGACCACGATGGCAATGCCAAAAGCTGGCATGGTTACCCACCATTGTTAGGTCATTTGGAACCTGTTACCTGACCCCACGCCCACACATGTGTATTGCTTATGTTATCCAGGTAATTGGGAAAAAAGGGACTATCTTTCTACATGATGATACATATTTTGTCTGATTCATCTTTCACAATATGCAGCGCCAATCTAAACAGTGACTCCAGAGGCAAAGCTGGGGACTTCAGCAATGATCCACATGTAGGGGGTGTTTTGAGAGCGGGGGCGGGGAAAACTGAAGTTAAATGCTGTATTCAGTGACCCAGATTTCCCTCTGCTTCCTGCCCGAAGCCTTGTGCATGCTCTTAAGGCCAGAGAATGTGGGTTTGAACTCTGTATGCCCACATGGTGGAGGTGGTGGTAGAGGCTTGCCTAATAGGCAAGGACCAGAGTCTGTGGCCCAGAGGAGGCAAGACTCTCATGCAAGAGGGAAGCCTCTCACACTTGCATCCAGCAGTAGTGCCCACTAGCAGGGTGGCCAGTGAGACCCTGGGCCAGGGGAAGTCCCAGAGCTGCAGGAAGGACTCAGAGAAGGAGAAGACAGAAGAGGTGACCAGGACTTCACACAGTATGCAGCCTGACCCCCTCAGCCCACCGACCAGGAGACTGGGTTCCAGAACTGTTGAACTCCTGGCAATTTGAATTGCAGCAGTCGTATTAAACACCTCTGATTCTTTAGAACAGTATTGTCATTCTCAAACACCACTGTGCTTGTTATGTAACGAATAGCATGGGACAGGGTTGAAACTAGAATCCAGGCTGTAAGAAAGGCCACCCAAGGAAAAAGCAAAAACCATAAACTAAATGGAATGACAAACTGGGAAAGATGTTTGCAACCCATCATACCAGGAAGAGAGCTAAATTCTTTACTCAAGAGTCGTTATGAATTAATAAGAAAAGGACGAACAACTGAACAGAAAACTTGACAAAGGCTGTGTATTTTCCACGGAACGTGAAATTCCAGTGGCTTTCAAGCATTTGCAGAGTTGCTCAAACTCATCGATAGAAGCAGAAATACACATTTGAACATGAGATCGTGTTTTTTCACCTACTGATTGGCAAAGATAAAGAAGTTCATTATCACCAATTGTTGTCCAGTGTGTGGGGAAATGGGCACTTTAATACAATGTTGGTAGAAGTCCAAATTGATGGAGACTAATTTGGCAATAACTATCAGATTTCCCTCTGATCAACATTTTACCTCTAGGAATTTTTTTCTGTAAGTATATTAGCACATCTGACAAATGACCATGCAGCACATGTAGACCATATATTCACTAAAGCATTGGAAACAACAAAGGAGTTAAGAGTCAAGTAATTAAGTTAAAAGTCAAGTAACTACCTAAACGGAGAACTTATTAGATCAATTATGATACATCCATAGAATACAATATTACATAGCTATTAAAAAGAATGAGACAGCTAGATGTATGGATATGGAATAATCCCTAATATATATGGTTAAGTGAAAAAAGTAATTGCAGAACAAATGCTACTGTTTGCAGAAACAACAACAAATAGAATGTACATATGTGTGTAAATATGTGTGTACATATATTTATATATGAAATTGCTGCATATTTATATTTATATGTGAATTTGCACAGATGATCTTTGGAAAGATACAAAAATTAGTAGCAAAATTACTTAAACAGGAGAATTGGGTGGGTGAGGAAAGGAGTGGAGGGAGACTTTTCACTGGATGTTCTTTTTTGGATTTTGTATCATGGGCATATCTTCCTGGTTAAAAAAATGATTAATATGTGATAAAGCTATCTGAGATTCAGCGAGGGGAGTCTCTTGGCCGATCTCACCCTTTAGCAGTAACACTGGGCTTGGTGGCCAGCCTGAGGTGGAGACCTGAGAATGAGACGGTGAGTGAGGCAAGCTCAGCTGTGGAACAGAGAAAGCCTGGATGTGGAGGAAGTTGGGACACTCCGAGGGTCTGGGAACCCCCAAATACATTGGAAATACAACAGAGCATTTGAAGCATCAGGGATTCTGAAAACAAGTGGCTAACTGGGTCAAATCATAAGCCCATTTCCAAGTGTCTATCTGGCACCCTCTTCCCCCAACCTAAGGTCTGCGAGAACAGGGCCGGTCTTATAGACTTTTGCAAAGCTGTGCTAACTTGTCTGAGTTGTGCTGCGTGAGCATTTGCAGATACCTATGACATTAGGGATGGAGTCAGCTGCCTGTTGGGCTCTGTGGGCATTACCGACTTTACTCTGTTCTCTGAGGTGAGGTCTACACTCGAAGAAGGTGATTTAGCATTTGGAGTCACACTGACCTGGGTATAAATGTGGCCTTTACACGCAGGAGGAGTAGAGTGTCAGTGTTGATCAGCACAGTGGGGTTAAGCATTTCTAACTTGCAGGGCTGTCCTGAAGAGGCTAAAGTGTGCAGAGTTCTCAGCCCTTTCTACATGCCCATGCTGCCTGGTGCACCAAGGTGACGTGATTGGATTATGGCAGATGGGTATATTAATTAATGGGCTCTAGGCAAGTAGCCTGGGTTTGAATCCCAGTCGAGCAAATTATAGGCTGTGGGATTTAGGGTAATTGACTTAACCTCTCTGTGTTGCATTGTCTGTAAAATTGGGTTAATAATAGCTTCTAGCTCAACTAGGGCCGGTGCGGGGATAAAAAAAAATCTATGTAATATTGCAAAGCACTTAGCATTGAGACTGGCTTGGAGAATGTAATCAATAATATGAGCTATCATTCTTGTCATCATTGTTATTTGGAAACAATCTGATAAATCTAGTCAGTCCATTGCTGATGTTAAGTCTGGTATTAACATTTCCAGCATGGCTAGTCTATGTTTTCCAGAAATATGGATCAGGCAAATGGGCAAAATGCGCCCAATTAGACTCACCACTATCTCCCAGGAAACTGCATCCCATCCGGCAGTGCCCATGGGTGTGGGGTCAGATGGAGGAGGAGCCAGGAAAGGCTTATTTCTGAGCATTTGGAGTGATCTTAGAAGAAAGCAAAAATGAAACACAGGGGACCTTCATGGAGGGTAGAGACAGGGTCTGTGTCATGAAGGAAACTAGCAATTTTCCTGAGATTCTGAATACGAAGGAGAGAGGAAGCCATGTCTGGGAAGTGGCGGTATTTTGGCTTCTTCTGGGAAAAGAACATGATAGGAAGAGAAAAAAAAAAAAGATTGGGAGCAGAAATCCTCCAAAGTGAGCAACCTGAAGAGTGTAGGTATTGCAGAGGTTAGAGAAACTGGATCTAAGGGGACTCAACCGAGGCAAGAGAATTCCAAAGGGTGTCAAGGACACTGAAGAACCCATTACTGAAATAACATCAGGATGGAGATTTACTGGGGAATTTAATAACGACAATAATTCACCCACCCAGCCTCTCCTCCTAAATTAGAAGATACACATCCACAGCACCAATAATGAGAAGAAATGTTTTAGGAGATGGGGAGAGTGGGATGGAAGATAGTCAACACAGGATACATATGTCAGTTTAAAAAAAACAAGCAAAGGCAACACATCCCACAGAAAGGATGCCCGAGTTTAGCTCAAGCCTCCTGCCTCTTGACACTTAATTAGCACTTGGTGTAATTGATTGATTTTTGATCCAGATACTCCCTTAAAAACGTGTTTCTGTTCTATGGTTGGATCAGGCTAAGACTCAAGGGAGAAAGCTGTCCTTCCCCACGCCATTTCCTTACTTTGGCATGTTTTAAAGACAGAAGCACAGAAGACCCTTTCCCGTGTGTTCTGGCCTCTGCAGACGGCTTTTGTACGGTCACCTCAGGCCTGATGTGTTTGCTGGGATAGCATATGGATTTCCGAATTTGGGCCTGACCCAGAATCTGCAAGCTCCCTGGCTGCATTCTACTGGGTTTTCCCAGAGCGATACTGGGCCAGGCCTCTGCTGGGCCAGACCTCTGGAGGTACGTGGTCTATAGGAGAACGTGGGACGGTCCCAGCAACACCCAGCCCCGGCCCTTAGGGGCATTGGTGCCCCCTCCACCCTGGATCATTCCAGAAGCCCAATTGAACCTCAGCGTCCCTGGCACGAAGAGAGAAGAAATGGAAACAGGATCTAGGTCCAAGCTGAGACTTAATTACGATGATTATTTTTTATTTCACCACCATGAAATTTCAACCCTAGGATGGCCAAAAGCCGAAGGCCGCACACCCTGGAATCTGAAAACTATTTTGTAAGCGCTTCCTCCCCAGCCTCCCAAAGTTTAAATATTAATTTGCCTGTAATTGGCGGAGAAAACAAACAGGCAATTAAAAACGCTACAAAGCTGACTTTCTCTTCCTCTCCTCTCCCTCCCTTTTCATTTCGCTGCCGCCTAGAACTGGCTCTAAGACAATGGGACCCCGAGCGGTGTGGAATTCTAAGCCCAGGCTTGCCTTAAAGCTACAATATGGATTTAATTTATATGCAAATGCAAGCAATAAAAAGGCAGACACTGTAGAAATTATAGGGTTCCCCCCCTTTTCTTAGGAGATGCTCAAACCCTTCTCTCCACTTCCAACTAAGACCTAATTATTATTGGTTCCTGCCACCACCCCTCTCTCCTCCTGCCCACTCTGGGTGTAAACTGCGCCATTTAAGAAAAACACCGAATATTGGGAATAAGAGAAGGAGCATCAGGATAATTTCACAGTCTGACTCCCTCTTTCCTCCCCTCCCTTTTTTCTCCCTCTCCTCCCCCCAAGCCTGCCGGGCTCTCCTGTTGACCAGTAGAACGCAAAACTGATCAAAGCCAGCCGGAAGCCTTAAGTAGGCCAAAATGGGGGCTAAAGTATGCTAATAGAGGAGCTAAATATACTTTAATCCTGTTATAATACAAGGTAACTTGGAGGCAGGGAAAGGGCTGGTGGCTTTGGCAGGGGGCGGAGGGGGGCTGGGGACCCCTGTGAACCCTGAATAGAAGTCGCTTCCTATTCTTTCTCTGGCTGGGGGTGGGGTGGGGGCCTCCTTTCTCAGATGCTCACACCAGCACCGCCTGCCCCGTTTACAGAGTGTCAACAGTTGGGTGAGCAAGACTTCTCAGCCCTTAGATCAGTATCCTGTGACCTTCCACATTGAAGCACACACCATTCAGCCAAGCCTTCCAGCTGTTGCCTGAATGATGAGTTTCTTTTTTTTCTTCCTCAGAGTAAGGCATGGCTTAAGAGAACACTAGGCAACAGTTTTAAATTATGTCCTCACCACCACCCAGCTTGCTGGGCAGAGCCTGGCCTGGTCTAGCCTGCTAAGGAGCTACGTAGGCGGACAGATATACTTTGGGCAGAACTGAGCAGGCCTCGGAAGGGAAGCCAGCCTCTCTCCCCAGCTTTAGGGCCACGACTTCCAGCGGACTAGCCCCTATCTGGTTTTAGAGAGGAGGCAGGGAACCCATGTTGATTCCCTGACTTTCGCTGAAGCGAGGACGGGGATACTCTGCCCTCATCTGTCTCTGGGTTCTGGGCCTTGGGGGCTCTGGGAGATTCCAAGATGTCAGGGAAGCAGTTCTGGGTGGATTCCCCCTTCTGGGCTAGTGTCTAGGCCTCCACAACAGCAGAGGACACTGATGTAATTTTACAGCCAGCCAACTGCCGCTGGTATCAGAAGATTAAAAACAAAGGTCGCATTGAGGCCTACCTCCCACTGTGCGGCTCAAAGTCTGAAGGGTGTAGTGGGGGCAGGGGGGCGAACGGTCCCAAATATCTCTCCGTTAAGCACAAATTACATACTGGATATATTAAGTTGTAATGGTGTATTTTGAGTCTGACTGGTTTCGTGAGAACGTCGGTGTATCCTCCAAAATGCTGAGACAGTGACACAGGCAAACAAAAAGGAATTCAATCCTGACAGAACAAATATGTTGTGTTTGAATCTGAGCAGAGCTTTCTCTTTCTCTTTTTCTCCTTTTCTCCTCCATTCTGAGTTCCTCTTCTTTTCTTTCTTCCTCCCCCCATCCCATCCTGTCCCCACTTGAGTGCTGTAAGCAGCAGAATCCTGGCATATTGCATTTGTGGGCTGTTGATCTTATGAAGTTGGCCAGAATGTGTGCGAATACTCCTGAAAACACAGCACTGAGCAAAGAGAGCTTTTCTCTCTCTCTCTCCTCACCGCTAACCAGGCCTCAGTTTCCTAGTCTGTAAAGAGAAGGAGCTGTGCAGGGTGGTCCATTAGCTGTCCCCCTGAGGCCTCTGACAGTCCAGATGTCTATCAGTCCAGCAATATCTGTAACAAATGTACATGTGGTTCTGAAGGGCTGAAAACATAGCAGGTGCCGAACTGGTTCCTGATGTGGATTGTGGAATATATCACCTCGATAGTGCGGAGGAAGGGGTCTTTGCAGGGAAATGAGAACCTACAGGTTTCAATGCGAGAGAGGCTGGAGTTTGATTCTGGCACTACTGCTCCCTGGCATCGTGACTTGAGACAAATTCTTTTTTTTTTTTTTTTTTGAGTTGGAGTCTCACTCTGTCGCCCAGACTGGAGTGCAGTGGCCACTCCCGGCCACCGCAACCTCGACCTACTGGGCTCCGGCGATCCTTCCACCTCAGCCTTTCAGGTAGCTGGAACTACAGGCGTGAGCTACCATGCCCAGCTAGTTTTTTGATTTATTGTAGAGATGAGGCGGGTCTCGAACCCGCGGGCTCAGGCAATCCACTCACCTCAGCCTTCCAAGGCGCGGGATTACAGGCTGAGCCACCAAGCCCGACTTGAGACAAATTGTTAGCTTTCTCAAACATGAGTCACTCAATCTGCAAAATGGGAGCAAGACCATCTACGTCTTGGAGTTGTGAGGAGCAAACAGGATAGAAGCTGTGGAGTTCTTGACGGTGTTCATGTCAGCCTGGTAAACACCTACTGAGCGTCACCTCTTATTACTACTAGACTGTCTCAGAATATCGTTACTTGTATGCTGCCAGATGGAAAGCCCCTTTTCATAGTTTCAGTGCTTATTTATTTCTGCAAGAGGTAAATGCAATTTATCTGCCTGTAGCCAGTTCTGAGAAGTCCACTTCCCCCATCATGTTTTGTTTCCTGCCAAAGGTGAGGGCATCGGTGTTCCTGAAATCCAGCTTCAGTATTGATGCTGAGATCCCTGGTGCTGGGGCCAGTCTAAGTCTCTTTCACATTCTCCTCATCTCTGGTTCTGCCTTTCCTTTAAAATAACTTCCTCAAGTCCTGGGTTAATGTCTTTCTAAGTCTAAAGGAGAAAAGAAAAACTATTTGTAAATGTCCCACCCTGGCCAATACTTTCTATTTCTCGCTTGAGCAGGATCTGCCCCCCTCCCAAACAATGAATCTTGAGGACTGAGTCATCTTTTCTGTTCTTGCAACAACTCATAAAATGGTTTTAATTATATGGTGCTTTTCCAAGTAAACAACCCTACTGAAAGAGAAAACAACATTTAATTTTTGTTGAATGAAGTTGGGATCAGGCTCAGCATCATGATTGCTGACGTCGTCCGCAAACCCCGGCTTCGGACGCTTCCCTTGTTCTTGTGTGTGTGTTCTCTTAACGGTAGCAGCAGGGAAGTAAGAACCAGCCCAGAGAGACGACAAGTAACTTCAGTACTGGGCTCCCGGTCCCAACTAAAATCCAGGAGTTATTTTGGTAACAGTTTTGCCAGGCGAAAAATATGCAAAGATCTTTGTTTCCACCATAAACAAACACAATATTATCCTGACTACAGCGTGACCCGTGAAACATCCTTCAGTTGACTTCCAAAACGCTGTAGCAAATATATGAATAGTAACAGCTGATTACTGAGCAATTCCTCTTCTTCCTTTATTTAAACTCTTTATGTTCCACACATTCATTAACATTTCCCTGCATGTCTCATTATTATCTCATCAAACATTTATTATTACTTCAAGATAGATAATTAAAATTTTATACAGTTATTTCTCTGTATGACAATCCAGTGGATTTCAAATCCCCCCCACCCTCCCCAGCACCCTCACAATTGGGTCATAAAACTTGTGAACTTTCAATTCAATGTGCAGAAAGCATAGGAAAAAAATCCAAATTCATTTTGAATGGGAATTTAGTTTTCTGAATAATGACTCAGTTATTGCAATTTTTAAGGAATCAGAGAAAAGAGGTCTCACAGGACAATCCTTGCTCTTCATTAAAAAAAAAAAATAGCTGGACTCCATTGATAATATTATGAGATAGACAAACAATATACATCAGCGATTTTAAGGCCTGAACTGGATTTGTTAGAATTGAATACTCCCAGACAGCAGATGCAATAAACTCAAAAAGATTAGCAAAGAATTACTCTCTTTCTAGAATGCATATTACATTTAGGATTAGAAGTCCTGATATGGATTATATATCACACGTATTGCACAGAGCACAGAAGTATCACATGTATTGAATCTAGGGTGAGATCTTTTTTTTCGCTGGCATTTAGAATGTAGGTTGGTTTTTCGGCAACTTACAGCTTGGAAGATAATTTCCAGGTGGGAAGGACGTCCAGTTAAACACGGCAGTGGTCTCTTGTTTTTCCTGTGCTATTTCCCCACCTAGACCCAAGTGCCACAGAAAAATCATCTGAGATCAAACCCAGCCCTGAGGGGCTTGGCTTGCAATTTATTAAATGGCTTGAATTTGCTTTTGGAGACACACATCTTTTTGTTCTACCGGAAAATAATCCGTGGGCCAAGCTCAAGGAAATTTAGACTGCTGTCACGTTTTTGCCATAAATGTGCAAACCAGAGAGATGTCGGTTTCGTCTGTCTAATTAATTAAGCAGATTAATGCCACTTTGGAAAAAGACTAGTGCTGCTCTTTGGTGGTTTTTGCCCTGATCCAAAGAAGTGGAAGGCTATGGGGTGCCAGCCCACCTCTTCCAAACTTGAAAAGCCTCACTTGGCAAACAACCATTTTTCCCTCTCTGGGACTTTTCATACGTAGTCGGTTCAAGTTTCGCTATCACTCCCAAGAGAACGTCTGCTCTGCACTCACTGTGGTAGGGTAGTGTTTGGGCAGGTGGCGCCGTGTCACAGCACAGGGTTCTGAGCTGCAGAGAGAGGTCAAAGGACTGCTGTGGTGGTTCACAGGCATGCAGGCTGTCCGGCGATTGTATGTGGCTACCTGTGTCTGTGCTGGGGCAGATGGACAATGTTGCTTCTGGCCTCAGCGGCCCACTTACCGACATCAAATTTCCTTCTTTCAGGCTATCCACATGTTCTTAGTGACAACCAAACAAGCCTGCTGCAACACTGTACTGACCTAAAAAACGGGCCTGGCTCATGGAGAAAATTCATTCATTTTCTTTTCTTTTCTTTTCTTTTCTTTTTGTTGGAGTTGGAGTCTCACTCTGTCGCCCAGACTGGAGTGCAGTGGCCGCTCCCGGTCACCGCAGCCTCGACCTGCCGGGCTCCGGCGATCCTTCCGCCTCAGCCTTCTGAGTAGCTGGAACTACAGGCGCGCGCTACCGTGCCCGGCTAATTTTTTTGATTTATTGTAGAGATGAGATCTCGCCAAGTTGCCCAGGCGGGTCTCGAACCCACAGGCTCAGGCAATTCACTCACCTCAGCCTCCCAAAAGTGTGGGATTACAGGCTGAGCCACCCACCCCGGTAATTCATTCATTTTCATTTTGTTCCCATTATGTGCTGGGCAAAGGAAAGAACACACATTGTAGGCAGAGTATAATTTCATCACAAAGTGATTGACACATGGATTATGATCCTAGGAGGTCTGAGGGGTTTGGAGGGTCCAGGGGTCGCTTTAGGGGTGGGGGATTGGGTGATAATGGAACAGCAGGGAAGGAAGTGTGTGGGCTTTGAAGAACATAGAGAATGCTCTACGTTAGGGCACCTAGGAGCTGAGACACACTTTACTGAGCATCTACATGGTAAGCAAGGCACAGGGCAAACTGTGTGGGGGGCAATCTGATTTGGGGGATCTTCTCACCAGTGTAGAATAAAGCTCTGAGAGAGGGGCCAGGGTATGATTCCTTCTGGTAACTCCTACCCTATATGCATAGGAGGCACTCATTTAAAAACTCGGTGTAACTGGATTCAACCCACATCTGCTGTTTTTAGGGTCTTCTTTTTTTGTTCTGCTGACTTCAGAATTTTTTTTTTTTTGAGTTGGGGTCTCACTCTGTCGCCCCAACTGGAGTGTGGTGGCCAGGAGTGGCCTGCTGGGCTCCGGTGATCCTTCCGCCTCAGCCTTCCAAGTAGCTGGAATCACAGGCGCACGCTACCACACCCAGCTAATTTTTTATTTATTGTGGAGATGAGCCCTCGCCAAGTTGCCCAGGCGGGTCTCGAACCCTCAGGCTCAGGCAATCCACTCACCTCGGCCTCCCAAGCGCGGGATTACAGGTTGAGCCACCGAGCCCGGCTGACTTTAGAATTTTACCATCATGGTGCTCTCAGATCTTGGGTCTCAGTCATTCTTCCTTATGCTTCAGTAAGTGTGTTGGTCTATGGCGATCCGTTTGCCCTTCTGAGTGCCTTTGGGGTCTACCAAGGTATTTGATTTCTTTGTGGTAAAGTGGGGGTAACAAGGGACGTAAGTATCTGCCTCAAAGGCTTTACTTCTGCTTGGGGAGATTAAAATCTAAAATGTGTGGGTGCCTTGTGAGGCTGTTCTCACAATGAATCTGAAGGTAGGTATTATAATGTCACCATTTTGGAGAGAAAAGTGAGACCCAGAATGGTTTTTAAGCAGCTGAAGTCACACAGCCAGTGCCCGAGTGACCCAACTCCCTCATTCGGACTTTTAGCGGGGCACCCAGAACACTTTGGGTGTTTGTTTTGATGTCTGTCCACCCCCAGTAGCCTGTGAGTTTTTCTTGGGGCAGGGGTCAAGTTTGATCCCTGATACAAAATGACCTTCGGTAAAGAAGTGAGGATTCATAGGATGGCTCTCCCACAGTGATGAGGCTGGGAGAGCAGACACTGGAGGGTCATCCATTGCAGGGACAGACCAGCGAACACCAGAACAAACCAGAGCAGGCACAACGATCTTCGGTTTGCATGGTACCTGAATTCTCCCTTTGCTGCAGCCGTCTTGAGCAGTTGGTGAGAAAGGCACGGCTTTGCACGTCCAGACACAGCCTCATGTTGAGCACATCTGAGCTCACCCTCACCCCTAGCCCCGTTAAATTGGTTTGATCAGCCTGGTGGCCTGGAATGTCTGAAGTCTTGCAAAAGACACAGGGACGTTTGTTGGTGGGTCTCGCATACACTCCCAAATTTGACATGGCTCGACAGTTGCACTGCAATCCCCGTCTGGTTCCAGAGCAGACTTGGCCCCACTGCCGAGCCCCCTGTGTCCCTACCACCAACACAAGACAGTGAATGTATCTAGTCAGCATCTTTACACACCACTTTAAGCACACAGTCCTGATTTTAATAATGGAGTCAGAGTTCACATCTTGGAAAAGTCAGAAGTGCCCTATAAACCCAAGGTGGGAGGTAATGGGAAGTGGGGCTTAGGAAAGAGGAGGGGTGTCCTGGGTTAAAATTTCCGGAGGTGTAACTTTGGATTAAGCCACTTAACTTCTCTTGAATTTCTGGGTTTTGTTTGTTTGTTTGATGAATGAAAGTTAATAGTTTACTTCTTCCCCTCCCCCCAGGACAAAATGGAATAACCTGTGCAGGGCTTGAGATGGAGTGGGTGTTCCATAACAGGATGATGGATTTTATTTCTATTTGGATTATGGATTTTGTTTACCTATTATGGATTTTATTTCCGGTCTCCCCATAAATCTAGTGTACATTCATTACGGTCACTTGGCCAAGTACATTTCAGTGTTTCATTTCTCATTGGATCCTGACATCTCCCGACATGGTGAAGATATGTAACAGGAGTCAGGGGAACAAGACCAGGAAGGTATTTTCAGTGAGTTAAAGGACCTGACCAGGAGGCAATAGAGAGTGGTGGGGTCTGTGGCGAACTAGTGTGCTTATGCCTTGTCTCACAGGGTAAGTGCGACTCATCCCTTGCCAATGACGCTACAAATATGGGCCAAATGCCCAGATTTTTTCAAAAGAAGCCAAATCTTTTTTTTTTCTTGAATGTGAAATTAGTTGGTGCAGACCAATTCCGTGTGGGCCAAACCTAAAGTGTCTGTGGGCTAGATGCAGGCCACCGCCGTGTGACCTCTGGCCCAGAAAACCTGCCTCCTTCAGAATATGCATGAGGCAGGAGAGAGCTGGGAAAGGTGGGAACCTGGTGGAATCTACTGGGCATGGGGTCTTGCGTAAAGTGCTGTGAAGGCTTATGCCAGCCCTCATTGTGGAAACAATGGAATGAGTGTTGAGCACTGTGTCTGGTGGGTAACAGGAATTCAATCAACATTATTGGTGTTATAGGTTCTGGAATGGTTATTTTCCCAAGATCATGTAGGTGATTCAGTCTTCATTTCAGGGTCATTTATATGCTCTTAGCAACATCATTATGTTTGGGGTATAGTCCACTTCTCTCGATATTTTTTTGTATTGTTATTTGTTGTTGACATAACTACACTTGAAGGATTTTAGTAATAAAAGGTCCTTAGAAATAACCTCACCCCGTCTTCATATTTTATAGAACAAAAGACTTTACACGTCATAAAAACTGAGTGACTGATCCAACGTCCTACAACTAGGCTGCCTGAACTTCCTGTTTAATTGTGGATGAATTTGAGGTTCCAGCCCTGTCTTTGCTTAGTCCATGGTCTATCTAAGAGCTCCTTTGACAAGGACCGGGTGGGAAACATCACACTGTCTGGGTCCAGAGACTGGAGGATGGTTTATGCTAATAGTTGTAACTGGCACGTGGGTGAGATTAGAAATTGGTGATGAGCGTGGAGGGGAAGGACAGGTGCTATTGGGAAGCAGGCTTAAGCAGTTCTGAGAATAAATCTTCAGCTCTTAGAGAGGTGAGGGGATTGCCTGATCCCATAGGTTTGAGAACAGCCTGGGCAACTTGGTGAGACCTCGTCTCTACAAGAAAAATCTAAAAATTAGCTGGATGTGGTAGCGTGCACCTATAGTTCTGGTTACTTGGAAGGCTGAGGTGGAAGGATCATCTGAGCCCAGCAGGCTGATGCCGGGGTGGCCGTGAGCATACGACTGCACTCCAGCCTGGGTGACAGAGTGAGACTCCAACTCATAAAGAGAGAGAGAGAGAGAGAGAGAGAGAGAGAGAGAGAGAGAGAGAGAGACTATTATTCTCATTTTCTCATCCCTGCTTTATTTTTTCCCACCTCCTAACATCCCAAACTGTTTGATGATGTGTTAGTTTCATTGCTCCCTCCCAGGAGGCCTGGAATATCAGGGTAGAACTGGGAAAGGAAGGAACCTGGCAGAATCTAGAATGTAAGGTCCACAAAGTTTTTTTTTTGTAATAGATAACAGTAGTAATGTATGTATATGCAAGAATAGTCATATTTGTCTCCATCCTTCATTAATGGGATGGAAGGGACTAGTCAGGGAACTTGTCCACAGGGACATTGCTAAGCAATTACTAGTAGACTAGACCTAGAAACCAGTTACTTGATTTTGAGCATGGGGCTCCACCCTCTCATCACCTCACATATGTACTCAACATTCTTGACCATACAACTCTGGCTGTAACTTCAGTGCTTGTAGGTGGAAATGAAGCTTTGAAATAAACACTTGCAATTTAAGAAAAAAAATCATGGGTTCATGATTTGTTTCGGTTTGGGGTGACTGACATCAAGAAAGATAGAGCTTGTCCTAGTGTAGTGCAAATAATCTCACCTCTATCCCCATAGTTTTGGAAATAATAGTATGTAGGAGACAAAATTGACTATCTCATCAAACAATGATTTTAGGCTATCATTTCTTAGGATAAGGTTCGTGAAAAAAAGTGAGTTATTTAAAAGGGAAGTATCAGGTTCATGAGAGAACAGGGATTATACGAAAATAGCAAACTTGTTGATGTACAAATGCCTGAAGTTTGGGAAGCTGAATTTTGTAGCTAAGGAAAAAGCTCAGCGAAACCCTTACCAAGACCACTACACAAATGGGTGGCAAAGCTATGCCTTGAGTTCAGGACTTCTGACTCCCAGGCTAGTGGGATTCCAGGGAGGGGAGAGCATCTTCCCCGCCTTCTCATAATTTCCCCTCCTCCACTGCTCTGCCATCCCTGCATTCAGCAAATGCTTCCTGGGCAGCCATGGCCAGGTGTTAGATGAGGCAGAGAAGCCGTAGAAGCCTTGTACCATTCTTCTTATCCTGGGAGCTTCATTCTATTGGTGAGGCAAGACACACACACAAGTCAGGAGTGAGGCAAGACACACACACTTTTGACCTTGCGTCCCTATCGATCTCCACCTATGATCCCTTATTTATAAACCATAGGCATCTGTTACTGCACGAGTGAGACGGTCCAGATAAAATATACACAAAAAGAGAAATAAATGAGGGGAAGATAAAGATAGAGGAAGTAGTGCTTTTAAATGTATCAATGAAACAAAAGCAATTAAATATTAAAAGCAATGAAATGCAAAGAAAACTACCGTAGAAACCGAAGAGGAGGCGATAAAGGTGAATTAAGTAATGTATTTTAATTTTTTAAAAGCACCTTTTATTTGTTACTAGTAAAAAAGACATTTTGTTCTCACTCAAAATTATTATTAGTTTTGAGAAACGTATTTAAATATGCTTTGATGTTGATTGGTTTAGTCCTTTGTAATAGAGCATTGGATTCAAAATTCTGGTTCTAAGTTTCTTTTTTTGTGTGCTATTTGGTTTTAATGGTTGGCAGAGCTGGAAAAAGAATCTTTCAAAGACTCACAGATACAAATGGAAGAAATGCAATTCTAGCTGTGCTTACTCAATCAAGATGCTCATTTTAAAAGAAATCCCATCCAGCAATTATGCAAAGGTTTTTATTGAAATTCATCTAGTCAGCTAGTCAGTTTCTATCTTCCTTAATGTCAATTCTTGTAAACTAATCAAAAGTTATATTTTTAACAAATGGGTTCAAGATCCACTGAAACTCTTCTTTTGGAAAATTTTTAAATAGGTTAAAAATTGTTTCCAAGTTTGTAAAGTGTGCAAATACTAGAGCTTTTTTTTTTAAAAAAATAGTTTTACATATATTTACCTCAGAGAGCAAAATCACACATGACGGAAACATTTTTAAACATCTGTGCTCCAAGTACTCTCAGTATAACATGCATTCCTTTGGCAAAACAGTTATTTATCACTCATTGTTGAAATATCAACGAGTGATTAAAAAAACTTATCCGGAAGGGGCAGAGGGATAGATGAACAAAAAAAGAATATGCCGCCGGGCTCGGTGGCTCAACTTGTAATCCTGCGGCTTTGGGAGGCTGAGGTGAGTGAATTGCCTGAGCCCGCAGGTTCGAGACCCGCCTGGGCAACCTGGCGAGACCTCATCTCTACAATAAATCAAAAAAATCAGCTGGGCGTTGTAGCTCATGCCTGTAATTCTGGCTACCCGGACGGCTGAGGCGGAAGGATCGCCGGAACCCAGCAGGTCAAGGCTGCGGTGGCTGGGAGCGGCCACTGCACTCCAGTCTGGGCGACAGAGTGAGACTCCAACTCAAAAAAAAAAAAAAAAAAAAAAGAATATGCCATATTCTGCTATATTATGATAGCCAGTTATAGCACAGAAAAAGTCCAACAGATTTGAACACATGCTTTTGTAAAAGAAAAATATATAATTCATCTTAAAATCAATTACCTTTTTATGTACTTTGCCATGAGATAACCTACAGTCTTTTAGGATACAAAAGCTTTTCATGGTCATTTCACATCTCATTACAAAGTATTGTAAACACTCTACTGTTTAAGATAATGCAATCCATAACTTCTGCACAAAGTATACATGTCACCACATGCAGAAACAATCAGATTGGTGAAGGGGCCCCTGTCATTCCCACTGTACTGTGGACCTGCTACTTTTCCCTCTGGATTCCTAATTCCACGTGACACAGGTTGGTCTGACTTAATGACCCAGGGAGGGCAATGATGGATGCCAAGTCCTTAATTGGATATTTGTAAAGTTTGTGTTACTTTTTAGGTAAGAGATATTATACATTATACATCTGACTCTGGAGGTGGTTGAGCTGAAAAAAACCCAGAGTAATATGCATTGCACAATTATGTGGCATAGACTTTAAGGAAAGTGAGCTGGAGTGTCAGAAAGGTTCACCGAGGAGGTGGGCAGAGGTTGGGCATTGCAGGAGGGAGCTGATTTGGGCTATTGGAGTGAAAGTGAGAGGGAAGCTGATGGGGGTCCAAATGGCAGGACCCCTGTGCAGCCTCTGGGAAGGTGTGGGTTCCCCTTGGCCTTTGTTCCCTGGCAGAAATGGACAGGCTAACCAGAAGCCAGGGAGATCACTTCCGACGACTGGGATGGGCTGGAGCAGTGCCATGGAGAGGGCCTGAAACTGGTGCTAACCTGATTCCTGGCAGAGCTGCAGGGTCTGGCCTCATTGCCCGCCATTCCCATCCCAATCCATGCCCACCTGCCTGGCCATCGCCACATCCTAGATCCTTGCATTGTATCCTCACGTCTGATTCAGTCCCCGGGTTCTTCCAGGGGTCATAGCCCTGAACTCTTTTGTCTACAGGTGGCACCATAAGGTTGGCCTCATAAATTCTAAAGCCCATGAGTCGAAGGTTTAGAAGCCAGGGCCTTAGGACCACGAAGATATTACTGGCCATGCTTTGTAAAACCAAGGCCAGATCTTCCAAGGTGGGCACCTGAGGGAGCCTCCTCAGGTGCCCACCTTGGAGGAAGGCCCAGGAGCTCTGTCTCTCATCCCAGGTCTGAGATTCAGCATCTTCTGGAACTCTCCTGAGTATTACCACCACCACCACCACCACCACCAAATCACCTTAAGGGGCGCTGCTGCTCCTTTTATTACTGTTTGGTCCAGACTTAGAGATAAAATGCCTTCCTTTTCTGATCCAAACAAGGCTGGAAGGTTTAAAGGTTAAGGCTCTCTAACTTCCACTTAACCAATTCAAATCCATCCTGTCTTTCTGAGTCTGGGGAGTAAATCAGGGCCTTTAACACACCTGGATTATAGATTAAAAACATCTTCATGGGAGATTACTGCTTAGCACCTACCACCCAGGACATATGAATAGACTCTTTGATTCCTCAAAATCCAAGTTTAAGACACCAAAGCCGTGGATGAAGAGAAAGTCATGGATCCTGTCTTACTGAACTCATATCTGCTTTCTTAGTTCTTGTTTTCTCTCTAGGATTTTTCATCTTTCCTGGAAGAGCAGTGCTGGGAAAGGCCATCCAGGAGGATCTTGCTGATCTCCTTGGGCTTGTGGACCATTAACTAATTAATTCAACTAGTGAATATTTGTTTTCTACCATGTGCCTGGCTCCATGATAAATTCTGACTATATAATGATGAACCAGGCTGATATGGTCTCTGTTCTCCATGTGTTTACAGTCCAGTGGGGAAAGCTTATGCCAAACCAATAATCACAAAATCACATGCATGATTACAAATGGGATAAGTGCTGCAAATGAAAAATCTGGATTTTGTGGTGGACAATAAAGGTGGTGATGTGGTGGGCACTGAGGAAGAAATCTTCCAGTCGAGGCCCGAAGAAGGAGTCGTTGTTACCGATTGGAGACAAGGGAGGAGGAAGAGTGCTGCTGGCAGAGGTAAGGCATGGGCAAAGGCCCTGGAAAAGCTTAGCTCAGTCAAGGACCAGAAGTTGGTCAGTGTGACTGAGCCAGGAGTAGGAGCCTACGAAGTTGCAGGGCAGAGCAGAGGCTAGACCACAGAAGAGGGGTTAACGGTCTGTCTTTATCCTAATAGCGATAGAAAGCCATTGAAAGTTTAAAACCTAGGAAGGAGTATGATCAGATTGTGTGTTAAAAGCTGGTGCATGGTGGGTGAACTGACAGGAACAAGAGAAGAAAGTGTAAGAGGCCGGGCACAGTGGCTCATGCCTGAGCCCAGGGGTTTGAGATGAGCCTGGACAACTTGGCAAGACCTTGTCTCTACAATAAATCAAACAATTAGCCGGGCATGGTGATATGTGCCTGTGGTTCCAGCTGCTTGGAAGCCTGAGGCAGAAGGATCACCTGAGCCCAGCAGGTCGAGGCTGTGGTGGTCGTGATTGTGTCACTGCACTCCAGCCTGGGCAACAAAGTGAGACTCCAGTTAAAAAGAAGAAGAAGAAAGAAAGAAAGTTTAAGAGCAGCCAGAGCCATTGAAAGGGTTTGCACCATTAATGATAGTGGCTGAGAACCTGGGGCAGGTAGAGGTCGGAGGAAGAGACATGACAGCACAACCCAGGAAGCCAATGTCATACCCACTTGAAATACCCACACACAGACAGTGGTAGGGGCCTGATGTCTTGCAGATAGTGGTATGTGGGAGCTGGCTCTTCACTACTCACAAGAGCCTATTGTTAGCTTTTCTTCCCAATCAGTACTCAGTCTTGTCATCTGGTATCTTGAAACCAGCCAAGGTGGCTATATTTATACCATTAGTATGTGCTGTGTACCAGGGTTTGTTTTTTTTTAAATTGGAGAGCCAATTGTTCAACATTTAGCAGCACCTCACTGCTTACAAATAATCCTGTTTAACTAGCAACTGGCTAAGAACTCACTCCTGGGGTGTGTCAAGCTGTGGTGGGGGACTAGACAGCCTCTCGGCCTCCACTGGCAGCCAGTCAGCCTTGGAGCTGCCATCAGCCTGGGACACATCTGAGCAGGCAGTGAGTGCATATTCAGAACACACTGTGGCTCCAATTCAATAAACAGTGATATATTGCCTCCGTTTTCTGGGGGCAGTGGTTGGCACAGGAGGCCAGAGATGGACTTTGCCCCATCCTCCCTCTCTACACTGGGAGAGATGAACCTTTTCACAAGGAAACTGAGTGCCAGGCCCCCATAGTACATGGAGAAGTGAAGTGTGAGTAGTGTTTTCTGGAAGATCTGAGAGAAGAATGATCCATTCCAAATGAGGGGCTGTAGCCATGCTCCCTGGGAGCGAGGAATTCAGCTTGAACCTGAAGAAGGAGGAGGTTGTCAGGGAGAAGAGGAGAGAGAATTCCTGGCTGGGAACCAGCACAAGCAAAGACCCAAGCAGGAAGGCGTGAGGTGTTACTACTTCTAGACTAAAGCCAAGTAGACACTGGAGTATCAAGTGTGTGTGTGTGTGTGTGTGTGTGTGTGTGTGTGTGTGTGTGTGTGGTGTGTATCCTGAGTGTCATGGCAAAGAAGCTTGTTGTTGTTTGCACGCAGTTGGGAGGCAGAGAACATTTAAGCACTGCCTCGGGGGGGCAGAGAATAGACCCTGGTCAGGGAGACTGTTCAGCAACACCATTGGCTTCTGCAACTGGCCTACACTCCAGCATCCCACAAACACGGTGCTAGGGAACATCCTGTCCTGCTGGTCTCGACATCATTCTGATCTCCTTCAATGTCCCCGGCCCACATAACATTCAGGTACACCTTGGTGGCTTCAGTCTACGTCACACAAGTGCCAAACTCCATAGTGCACCTGGCCTTGTGTGAGAATTCCTTCTGGGTTACAGCCTTGGGAGCCCCAGAAGGTGGTGCTGGGCCTGCCTGTGGGTACCTTGGACCGCCAAGATGACATGCAATGACTTAGAACCCTTGCCGGCATTCTCTAATGTTCATTTCTGAGTTCCTTCTCCTCCAGGTTCCCAGGGAGAGAAGAGGGCTCAGGGCACCAGTCACCCTGATGCAGCAGGAAAGGCATGAGCAGGGTCTCATTTCTCACATGCTAGCTCTGTGAACTTGAGCTGGCTATTTTGCCTCAATAAGCCTCAGTTTTGGCATCAGCAAAAAGGGGAATAATACTACTAACTTGCAGAGTTGTCATGAGGGCTAGGGGACATGATATATGTAAAAGAAGCTGAGAGTTTACAGTTGGACTGACCTGGGTGTGACACCCAGCTGTGTGACTTGGTCACATTGCGTCATATCTGTAAACCCCAACTTCTTCAAACAGTGGCAGAAATAATTTTCTCTTAAGGTCATTGTAAAGATCCAACGTGATCCAGCTTGTCAAGGCCAGGCATGTAGTCTGTGGTCAATCAGAGGGAGCCACTACTGATGTGTTATTTTTATTGAAGTGCTCAGTGGAGAGGCCTGGCATGGAGTGGGAACTCAGTAAGCGGGAGCTCTCTGTAAGCCTGGACACATCAGCACACCCTCATTCTATCCTGCCTCTGTCTCTCGCTGGCTGGTCAAGCCACTGCTCCACTCTTGACCTCTAGTGCCTCCTTTTAAAATGACAGGGTTGCTGGGCTCAGTGGCTCAGCCTGTAATCCCGCGCCTTGGGAGGCTGAGGTGAGTGGATTGCCTGAGCCCGCGGGTTCAAGCCCTGCCCAGGGAACTTGGCGAGACCTCATCTCTACAATAAATCAAAAATGAACCAGGCGTGGTAGCGCGTGCCTGTAGTTCCAGCTACTTGGAAGGCTGAGGCGGAAGGATCGCCGGAGCCCAGCAGGTCGAGGCTGCGGTGACCGGGAGCGGCCACAGCACTCCAGTCTGGGCAACAGAGTGAGACTCCGACTCAAAAAAAAAAAAATTACGGGGTTGAATTACATGATCTCCAAGGACCCTTCTGATGTGTTTTCACATTGGGCCACTAGGGCCTAGATCTTTGACTTGGCTCTTGCCTGATGTCTGCTTCCACTGAGTGGACATATCATATGTGGTGGCAGAAGACTGTGAAGAGAGAGGCTGGGGCGCTGATGCTGCTTCCCTGGGGAACACAGCACATCAGAGGCATGTGGGAGGTTTGGAAAGAGGACGGGATGGATGGGCTGGTTTATCTGAGGCTAGGCGGGACTGCTGAGGCATTGGTGCTCCATGTGGAATGAACCACGGTGCTGGGCATAGAGGAGACTGCTCAATTAGCATGTCCCAAATGATGGATCTGGACACCTTTGAAGCACTGGCCCACCTGCCGTATTCCCTCCTCGAGTGAGGACACCTCATGTTCCAGGCAGCCTCTGACTCCTTCTGAAGGACCTCTGATTCCTGGTGCCCCAGACCAGACGCTTGTTCTGTCAAGCAGGGTCTCTTTCAGACATGGTGGGTGTAGGGAACCCCCGCTTACCTCACAAAGTTTCCTTACTCTTGTGCAGGCACAAGGAGCAAACCTCAGGCTCGTTCCTCCAGTCTCCATCCCGGTATGGCTTTCAGCAAGGTCACCGGGTGCCATTTCCCCCTTTGTTCCTCAAGTTCTTACTGGCTTCAGCAGGGGGAGGCCTCTGAAGGCCCCTTCCCAAACACTGAAGGGCATGGACTTCAGAGCCATAGCCATGACTCCTTCCATCCATGTTGCCCTGTGTTTGGCCTCACTGTTATTCGTTGAGGACCCTTCTCGTCAGGCCCTTCCAGCCTCCGTTTTGCTGTGGTCATCCCTAGTTACTCTCCCTCTTCCTGGCCCCCTCAGAGTGGTGACACATTGGAATGGGCCACCTAGCTTTTGATGCTCAAACCAAGCTGAAGTTTCAGAAATCTTAAACCTCTTCATCAACTGGTGACGGTGGCGACATCTGTCCGAATGAAAGGGGTTTAGATCTGAGGCTTCCTCACCAGAGCCCACCCCTTCTGCTCACAGTCCTTGACCCTGTCTGGGGCTCCAGCAGGGCCAGGTGTTATTCTCAAAGCATGATACCGTGGACCTGACCTTACCTGCCTTCTCAAAGCATTCACTCTTGGAAGGATCCTGGCCCAGTCAGGTGAGGTCACTCTAAGGCTGGCCGGGGTTGTGCAGACTGGCTTACATGGCCCTGCACATGAAGCTTCCAGGGCCCCGTGTTGGAGTCACTCTGTTATGCCCAATTTCTGCCTGCTGGGGACCTGGGTTTGTCTTCTCCTGTGCTAATGCTCTGATCCCAGACCCTTGAAGATCTAGTCTCTGTGCAACATTCATAGTCCAGCAGGCACCCACCCACACCCCGCCTGCTGTCTGTCGTGCTGTACAAAGCTGCAGGTCCTGCACTCCATGCTTCATTTGCTCCAAATGCTCGGAGTGTTCTTCTTCTTTGCCTGTTTAAATCCACCTGCCCTTCAACCTTCAACCAAGGGTTTGCCTCGGTTAGGTCCCTCTCCTGACTCCGTTTCCTTCCTGCTTACCCAGGCAGGCACAGGCACCCACACTTACAGCTTCCCAGAACCTGGGTCACATCTCCAGAGGCACTAATGTTGCTCCACTGTATTCATCCTTACAATGCACCTTTTCCTACAGGAGACTGAGGATCGTGTTCAGGTAACTGGCACAGGTTTGTTGAATGAATGGGAGTGCCCAGCCCTTTACAAACTCTGACCCTGGGATTCCTTCTTTTCTTTCTTTCTTCTCTGCTCATCTTAGAGAGTCCCAGGCACTTGCCTGTCTTTTGTATTTCTCAAGCCTTGAGCCTGCCCATGAACCCATCAGGCTGATGGGCCTTGAACTCAGCAGGAAAGAGGGGTTGCAGAGGCAGTGAGCCAAGTCTGACTCCCTGTCTTCCTGTGGACTAATGTCCCCGCCACCCAGGCCAGTGGTCCTCCCATCCTTCCTTCAGCAAGGAGGAAGACATCTCATTTCCTCCACGGCAACAATGATCATCGACCTAAATCCAAGCCCCCTTTGCTCTTTCTTTTGTAACCCCAAACTCTTTGTGGCTTTCCCTATCTGGCTTTCTTTCCAGTCCCTTCTGTCATCCACCATGTGCTCTACCCATAGTTCACCGTTTCCTAAACGTATTGTGACCTCCTCATGCCTCCCCTGTGACTTTGCGTATGCTGTTCCTTTTTCAAAGCATGCTCTTCTCCCTCCTCCCGCACAGTTCTTCATCCCCAAGACCTGGTTTACTTGATACATCCTCTAGCTCCCATGAAATTAGCTACTCCTTCCTCAGGGTTCCTGCAGAATTTGAGTTGTACTTTTTATGATCCCCTCTACCTCCGTGTACTGACATTTGCTTTGGTTGTTCATCTCTACTCTGCTCTCACTAGAGTGTGCGGTGATGCTCAAGTCTCCCATTTTCCCTCTTGCCCGTTGCTGCCCCTCCAGCCCTTGAAGATGTGCTTGGTCCGTGGCGGGTCCTCGGTAAGCATGCGGTCGGAAAGGACTCTCTTTCCTGGTCCACAGGTGCATTTTGTGATCCAGCAGCATCAGCATCACCCACTCAGCAGAATCTGCATTTTAATAAGATCCCCTGGGGATATATACACACATTAGGCCCAGTATTCAAGGAGTTGCTTGTGTCTGATGAAAATCTGTGCTGCTTTTAGCTGAGCGCTGGAACAAAACACCACTGCCCGGGTTCTTCATCTTCCCAGCGGCTTGAGAATGTTTCATGGCACCTTTGCATGTCCTCAGCCGGAATAAATGAGAACAGTATTCTTAATGTGCCAACCAGCAGGTTCTTCTCTTCTAATCAAGTCCAGATGCTCTTTGTGGCTCCTTCTCTGGAATGTAAAAATAACCCTATTACCAACTCTTCCTCCTAGTAGCCTTTTCTCTGTAGCCAAGTTAATTCCAAATAGAACATCTGGAAATTCTATTTTGTTGCCTAATTTGAACCAGACTAAAACCAATCTGCATAAAAGTTTATGAACTTTCTGGGGCCTCACACCTTATATTTCCCCATCTGCAGAAGCTGGCAATTTGGAGGCCAGGCTTAGGAGGGATTCAGCCATCTCTTTTTCCAGGGCTCAGGGAGTGTTTGTGGCTTTGTGAATTGGGACAACGAGTAGGGATGGATGGAGGCAGTGCAGGGGGGTGGTTTGGAGGGAAAGAAAAACGGAGGGAGTTGACTTTCTTGTGCAAAAATAAATCTGCATGTGCATTTAAGATTCCTTTAGCTTTAAGCTGAGGTGGTGGGTGGCTGAGAGGGGGGAGGGGAGAAGGGGATGCCGGGTGAGGAAAGAAAAATGGAGTGTCAGGCAAAGGGAGAGGGGAATGAGGAGTGAGGCATGGGAAGTGTATTTCAGCAGCTGTCCGTTGGACGCAATGGCTCAGGACTTGGGACGAGGCTAACCCAGCTCTTGTCTTCGTTATTAGTTTGACTAGGGGCCCACAGGGTAACTGAATTGAGAGAGCCCAGAAATGAGGCGTAGGGAGAGTCCTTTGTCATTCTGGGTGGAGAGCATGAAATGAAAAACACTTGAGACATTTTAAGCAACATTCTAATCAAATTCTCATCAAAATCTCAGCAGACTTTTTGTAGAACTCGACAAGCTGATTCTAAAATTTATGTATAATAGCAAAGGACCTGCAGTAGCCAAGACGATTTTGAAAAAGAACAGAGTTAGAGGACTCATGAAACCTGGCTTCAAGATTTACTGTAATGCCACAGTAGTTAAGACAGTGTGATATCAGCGAAAGTCTAGATATATCAATGATTTGAGTGGGAGGAAATCTAATAGGGGGAATGTGATTCTGTCTTAGTCCTTTTGGTACATTAGGACAAATGTACCAAATACACATACAATACACATTTATTTCTCACAGTCCTAGAGGCAGAGAAGTCTAAGATCAAGGTGCCAGCAGATTCAGTGTCTGGTAAAGAGTATACATGGTGCCTTCTCATTGTGTTCTTACATGGAGGAAGAGGCAAGGCAGCTCTCTGTGGCCTCTTTTACTTATTTATATTTTATTTATTTTTATTTTTTATTTTTTTGAGTTGGAGTCTCACTATCGCCCAGACTGGAGTGCAGTGGCCGCGTCCGGCCACCGCAGCCTTGACCTGCTGGGCTCTGGCAATCCTTCCGCCTCAGCCTTCCAAGTAGCTGGAACAACAGGCGCACACTACCATGCCCGGCTAATTTTTTTGATTTATTGTAGAGATGAGGTCTCGCCTGCCCAGGCGGGTCTTGAACCTATGGGCTCAGGCAATCCACTCACCTCAGCCTCCCAAAGGCACGGGATTACAGGCTGAGCCACCGAGCCCGGCAGCCTCTTTTATTTTTTAATTTATCTTTTATTTTTTTTATTTTTTTGAGTTGGAGCTTCACTCTGTTGCCCACACTGGAGTGCAGTGGCTGCTCCTGGCCACCGCAGCCTCAACCTGCTGGGCTCTGGCAAGCTTTCCGCCTCAGCCTTCCAAGGAGCTGGAACTACAGGCGTGCACTACCACACCCGGCTAATTTTTGATTTATTGCAGAGATAAGGTCTCGCCAAGTTGCCCAGGTGGGTCTTGAACCCACGGGCTCAGGCAATCCACTCACCTCGGCCTCCCACAGCATGGGATTACAGGCTGGGCCACCGAACCTGGCTATGTGGCCTCTTTTATAAGGACACTAATCTCTTGGTTGGGCATTGTGGCTCATGGCTATAATCCCAGTACGTTGGGAGGCTGAGGTGGGAGTATTGCTTGAGCCCAGTAGTTTGAGACTAGCCTAGGCAACATAGCAAGGCATACTCTCTCCAAAAAATATAAAAACAAAAATAAATTATCCATGCATGGTGGCATGCGTCTGTAGTCCCAAGTACTTGGGAGGCTGAGGTGGAAGAATTGCTTGAGCGTTGAAGCTGCAGTAAGCTGTGATCATGCCACTGCACTCCAGCATGGGCAATAGAGTGACACCCTGACTCAAAAACAACAACACCAATAACAAAAAAAACTGATCTCCTTCTTGAGGGCTCCACCTTTGTGACATGACATAATCACTTTCCAAAAGCCCCATCTCCTAATACTATCGTATTGGGAGGTAGGACTCCAACATATGAATTCTGGATGGCCACACACATTTAGTCCATCATAGAACTTACAAAGGCATTGGAAGGACTGAAATAGTGGGCTCTAGGTTGGGCTTCCAGGAATGAGTGTTGGGGTATAGCACTATAAAACAACTCTGCAGGGAAGTGACTGCCTCTGGGGCCACCGGGGAGCCCCCATGATCCAGATGTCAGCAAGCAGAAATCAAGAAGTGCCTCCATTACCTTGCCTATTTCTTGGCAGTCAAGAAGCTGAAAAAAGGATTCTGGGATGCCGCAGTAGAAATTCCTCTCTTTCAGTGTTTTTCCTTGTCAGCTGGGAAAAGTGTGGGGGAGGGGATGGAGTAAAAATAATACCCAAGGAGGGGGCCTTCATATCATTTCTGCCTTCCAGGTCTTATTACCGGAACATAAATCACGTCCAGTACACAGGCTGTACAGGACTCTAGCATGTGTATTTCTTAGCTTTCCTTCCCCTGCAATATAGGAAGGTACCTGAGAAGAGGGGAGCAAAGACAGAAGAGCTAACCAACCCTCGACAGCCAGCACTCTCAGGATTCTAGTGCTCCAGCTGCCTCTATTAACGGGACAACCACTCAGCAGTCATCTGCTGATGCTCTCAGCTGGCCAAACTCAGGGCTAGGTGCTGGATCCACAGGGATGTGTAAGATAAAGCTCCAACATTTATCAAGTGCACACTGTGCACAGGTATTCTGCTTCAATGGGCTATCTTCTCAATCCTTATGACACTGATGAGAGGACTGTGATTTTCCCATATCAGAGATGGAGAAACAGCCAGAACAGGTAGATCTTACACCATGTCACAGATTTGAACTCAGACCCTGAAGCTCATTCCTTTCTGTTCTACTATGCTGCCTCAAAAATCATCCAAAAACGTATCGGAAATACATTACAAGGGATGGAGGAGAAAGGAGACCTCGCAGCACCCATGGGTAGGGCTTGTCATAGCATCCCTAGGGCTGGACGGGGAGGGCACAGAAGTTGCCCTTCATGTCTTGCCCTCCCCGGGAGGTCCCTAATACCTTTCTAAACTACATTATAGGTCTGGCTGCTGCACCATCATGTGGGTGAAATGAATTCAGTTAACTTTTCAACATAGTAGGTATAGTGGGTTGAATTGTGTCTCCCAAAAGAATGTGTCCAAGTCTTAACTGCCAGTCCTTGTGAAAGTGAACCTATTTGAAAACTGGATCTTTGCAGATTTAGTCAAGGTAAGGAACTTGAGATACAATCATCCTAGATTGGGAGACCCTAAGTCCAATGACCTTCTAAGAGACGGAAAAGAAGAAGACACTGGTGACATTGGGAAGATCACGTGAAGACAGAGGCAGAGACGGGAAGGAGGCCCCCACACGCCCAGGAAGGCGAGGAGCCTCCAGAAGCTGGAAGAGGCAAGGAAGAATCCTTCCCTGGAGCCCTTGAAGGGAGCATAGCTCTGTCAACACCTTGATATCAGCCTCTGACCTCCAGAATTATGAGAAAACACATTTGTGTAGTTTTAACCGGCCAGTTGTGGCAATCTGTTATGGCAGCCCAAGGAAACTAATGCCACAGGCAGAGCAGAGCTCTCCTTGTTGCTCGAAATATTCTTCAAGTTTCAATTGGGTTCTCCTCCTAGATTTTACAGTGGTTTGCAGACACCGGCCTTTATCTTTAGAGACTGAGCATTCATTTTTTTTTCATCTTATTTTACTTTTTCTTTTGGTCTGAGAACATCTCCCTAAATCTCTCCCGATCCAAGCTTTATACTTTCTGGAGACCTTGAGGAAGAGTGGAAATTCATGGGCTTTGAAGTTGGACCATTGGGATTTAAGTTCTGACTCTGCTGTGGGACCATGAGCAAGTTACTTAACCTCTCTGAGCTTTCATTTCCTCAACTATGGAAGCAGGGATAATACCAGTATTCACAGCATAGGGTGGGTGGATGAGACAATGTGTCTAACATATGTTCAGCAACAAGACCAGAGTCAAAACCCTCCTCCAGGAAGCTTTCTTTGGGGAGCAGTGAGTTGCAGCAGTCCTTACCGACTGGATCCCGCAACCCAGCCCTTGAGCTTATACTGTGTGTGCTGTTCCCTGGTTGTTTCACCCACCCCCTGCCATCCCTGGGAGGGCTGTGGTGGCATCTCTACCTCTGTCTGCCTCTATGCTTCCTCTGTGGTTTCTCCTCTGCGCCTAGCACAGAGCTAGCCACACAGAAGGGGTCACGTGGAAATGTCTACCCCTGAGTGGATTGCGGGAGCCTCTGCCCAGCCTTTGGGAACGTCGTGTCTTTGCCCCTGAACCCCATTTCGGGAGAGTGGCCCAGTAAAAACTCAACCTGGAAATCATCAAACAGAAACGGGGTGCCCCTGGGGGAGAGACAATCCAGACATGGGGAATGGAGCCTCTAAACGCAAAAGAGTCTCATTAGTTCTTCTCTTTCTTGCAAACACAATAATTCTTTAAATAAAAAAAAAGGAAAAAGAAAAAAAAAAAACCTGTCACGTTTGCCCCATTTCTTGGTGGCTTCTGCACAGCCTCACTGAAGGCGAGCCTCATTACGAGGACTTTATTAAGCTTGCAAAACAGACTGGGAAGCGCAGCGAAAAGCACATGGAGCTCAACTTGCCACAGTAAATGAACAAAGTACATTCCTGATGCCTGGCCCCTTCGGGAATGGAGCCCAGGAGACCTCGGGACTATTAGGATGCAACTTTATTAACTTTGCAGGCACGTGGCAGTTAGCCCGGGGCGTCTCCACGCGGCTGCTGGTCCTGGTCACCTCCTCCTCAGTCCTGGCTGGTCTTTGGGCAGCCGCTTCTTTAAGGGGGTTGGTTCCTCTTGCCAAGAGGCCCGGTGGTCAGAAGCTCCGGTCAGAGCATCCTTTGCTGAGCTAAACTTCTCACTTCTCCTCTGCCTGTGCATCTGAGCCAGGGCGATGCTGATGAGGAGACAGGAAGGAGAGAAGCCCAGCAGATATGGGTCATTTTGCCCAGTTGGGATGGGTGTCGCTCTGTCCTGCCAGATTGCTGGACCATTGACTCCCACCCCCATCTTATATTGTTCCCATCCTTGGAAATGGGTGAACACGATACATTTCTTTAGGCTCTTTGTTCTCTGGAAGATCCTTGGGGAAGTCACTTTACCTCTGAGCCCCCGTCTTGTCATCTGTGAAATGGGGCTGACAGTGGTAACTTTGATGCTGTATGTGAACTCCAGCACCTGACACACGGTGGGTGTCCGCGTGTCACTCTTTTTCTTCCCCTTTTGAAAGGATGACAGAAGGGCCTTTCTGGGAGCTGCTCCAGGCAGGGGAACCATGGTGCTTGGGGAGCTGCCGACTACACAGAGCACTGCCAGCCTTGACCTCTCACAGCAGCCCCGCCAGCCCTGGAGTTGCCCACATCCTTTTTCGAGCATCTGCCACTTGCAGCCTGTGTTTCTCCTGGGGATGGTGTGCTCCCCGGAACTTGCTCTTTCTGCCCTGAAACAAGCTTGCACAGGCTTTTGAAAGCGCCCCCTCTGTGGAGGGATAGCACCAAGGAAAGGAGGCCTGAGGGCGGCAGCTTGGGTTGCAGGCGCCAAGGCCGGCTGGAGTAGGGCCTGGCTTAATCCCTCAGGGCACGCTGGGTAGACAGGAGGTCTGGGCTGGAGCTGGAAAGGAAGGAGGGGAGCCGAGTATGTCCCCACAGCCATCTGTCCAGGTGAGTACAGTCAGGTGTTCCAGTTGAGGTAGCCCAGGCTTGTGGTTAAGAGGGGGCTCTGCTCGGTGGCTCAGCCTGTAATCTTGCACCTTGGGAGGCTGAGGTGAGTGTATTGCCTGAACCCGCGGGTTCGAGACCTGCCTGGGCAACTTGGCGAGACTTCATCTCTACAATAAATCAAAAATCAGCCGGGCGTGGTAGTGCGTGCCTGTAATTCCGGCTACTTGGAAGGCTGAAGTGGAAGGATCGCCGGAGCCCAGCAGGTCGAGGCTGCGGTGGCCAGGAGCAGCCACTGCACTCCAGTCTGGGCGACAGACTGAGACTCCAACTCAAAAAAAAAAAAAAAAAAAGAAGAAGGGGCTGTGGCCTCCAGCGGCCAGAGGTCAGCTCCCAACTTCAGCTTTTATCTGTTGGGAGACTTTAGGCAAGTGGCTTAATCTCTCTAAGCCTTAAATGCTCCACTGGCAAAATGGAAATAGTGATGTCGCAACCAAATGAGGTAGAGAGTCAATAAATACTGGTGTTCTTGTTGAATTTAGTTTAGTTGTAGTGTTTATTTTAAATCAGGATGTGGAGACAGAGGTTGGAAGAAGTATCCTTGCTCCAGTTGACTCTGGGAACTGGGGGACAATCAACATGAATAAGAAACTTTCCAGGAGGTGCAGACTGGTGGGGAGATAGACAAGTTGAAAATTGACATAGGCTGGGAGGTTCACTAGCAACTGAAGCATGACTAAGGTGCAGGTGGGGAAGGTGTGATTCTGTCTTGTGGACAAGGGCTTAGAAATGGTTTGACAGGGGGAAGGCAGGTGTGTTGGGTCCTGCTGGGCTGTGGCAGGGCTGGGAGGGAATGCAGGCCTGTCTGACTTCAGCATCTGTGCTGTTGCAGGACATCCTGCTGATGTTTACACAATACTCCCTGCTGATGGGGGGCTGGTTATCACAGGGGAACAATATATGGCCTCACTTGGGCACCTGGAGGAAGTCTTATTGTGCTTGAGGTCTTGGATTCCATATTCAACAAATGAATGGGGTTGAGCTCCATCCCTGCTCTGATGTTCTGTGCTCAAGGGCTAATTAGTTGTTGGCAAAACGTTCAGGGAGCAGAGAAAATCTCATAACAGTCATAAGTGAAGAGAGGACAGGTGAGGGGACACCAGGGGTAGAAAAGTAAGGATTAAGGGTCCCCTAGACAGGCTGGGGTATGAGAGGGTATGGTTGCTGAGCTGGTTCAAGTTCTTTGGCTTGTTCTTTGGCTTTGGATCTTGAAACCACTAGGATTGCAAAAGTTAGGGAAGCCGAGCTATGGCTTTTCCCAAAGCACTCGCAGGGACTAGGAACATATCCCAAACATAACCTTCTAGGGGCTTCTGAGACCACTGATCTTAGCTCTCTAATTCTTCAAATGAGAGTGTCGATGTCCAGAGATAAGGAGGAACGAGCTCAAGGTCAAGCCAGGATCTAGAGAGAGGCTTCAGGTTTATGGCAAGTTTGGGGCTACTGTCCAGGATTCCTGAGTCAAGAACTCATGTCTGTTTATAACACATTAGCTACCTTCAGTCATGTGATATGTCTTTGTCACTCAGGGTTTCATGAAACAGATATTTTAACTCCTGTTGTCTGGTGGGTGTCATCTCAGACCATGTTGAATGACAGAGTGAGGTTATGACTGAGTGAGGTATGTGCAGGGGCATAGGGGACAATCAGGACCAGACCTATTAAGGCATTTCAGAGCAAGCAATTTGGAGATGGGGCAGTAAAAGCCAGAAGTACCTTCCTTAAAGTAGATCTATATAAAGAGGGGAGGTTGATTGCTTGTTTCTGAACTCTGATTAAAGGCTTCACAGACTCATGCAACTGGAATGCGGCTCTGGGGGCCCTGGATTTATTCACCTAAAAAATGGCAAATCCACAACACCCGTTCTACTGCTACTATCTGTACCCACAGCAGGCATCATTAATCGATCACAACACTCTTATCTAGTGAGCCAAAATGCAGCCTCAAATCCCTTTCTACGTAGTGCTATTGTCAGTCAACTAGCCAGAGCACAAGGGGAAATCTGCTTGCCCTCACTTACCTAGTCTAATCTCTCTTATTTGTAGTTGGAAAAATTGAATTCCAGAAAAGATTTGCCAAAGACTCTTAGACCTCATTTTCTTGAATCCAAATCCCTTGATTTGTGTACCAAACCATCCTGCCTCATCTACAGCACTCTGAAAAATAAGTGCAAAAAGATGCAATAATTGCTCATCGCTTCCAGCTGTCACCTGGCGGTGAGCACCAGCCTTGTGTTTCTGCTCATGTGATGGTTCTGGTTCTACCTTAATGGACAATTTATTTCCCTGATGGCCCCCAAACCCCTTTAAACCAGACTCTGGCAAGTTCACTTTCACTCTCATGACTTTCTGCTACCAAATCCGAGGTAACCGGAAGACTGGATGGTGTTCTTAGGAAAGAGGGTCGAGAAAGGGGAAAGATATTTTAGGGCGACTTCCTCAAATTGTAGATCTAAAACTCAAAAAGGCCTGGAGTACAGCATTTTCATCATCATCAACAACAACAGCAGCAACAATAATAATATAAATCAAACAAAGCATTGTATGGCCCCCAACACAACCGTACACCCTTGCGAGGAAGTTTTGAGTTGTTGGAAAATTGAGTCATTGATGCTTCTTATTATCGTCTCTGTCCAGGTTCCATCCAGATATCACTGGCCTTGGGGAGCCATCAGCCCATTGCTGACCAGGGCAGGCCCTTTAAATGAACCTATTGTCTAAAATGTGTATGTGCCCATGAAGCTGCAGGAGCTTGCAGTGGGGGTCATCCACAGGGAGTTCATTATATTTGTGAAACCAAGGACTCACCCTGATCTTCCCTTCATCCAGGCCTGAATGCTGTTTTTAGTGACTTTGTCCAGTTAGCTCAAATCAGCAACTTCTTATCTTGCAGAGTGTTCCTTTGGGAAAACTCCCTTTTTTTTTTGGTTCCAGGATAATATATTTTTTATTTTATTTTTTTCTTATTTTTTTTTCTTATAAAGATGTGGGGTACAATTCAGGGTTAGGTATACAAATGTTGATTTTGCATGTACCCTTGTTGATGAGGTGTGTCCCTCCCTCTCCTGGCAGTTTCCCTCAACTGCCAATCCCACCCCTCCTCCCCTGACAGTTTCCCACTACTGCCAATCCCTTTCTTATAGTAGTATGATAATTGTTCAAGGTACACTTATGAGTGAGAACAAGTGGTACTCTGTTCTTTGTTTCTGTGATAGATCACTGAGTATGATCGACTCCAAATTCATCCAAGTTGCTGTGAAGTCCATATGCTTGTCCTTCTTTATGGCTGCATAATATTCAATTGTATATATGTACCACATTTTAAAAATCCAGTTCAGCTTCGATGGGAAGCATGGTTGGTTCCATGTTTTTGCTATTGTGAATAGAGCTGCAACAAACATAGATGTGCAAGTATCTTTTTTGTAGAATGATTTTAGCTCCTCTGGGTATATTCCCAATAGGGGAATTTCTGGGTCATATGGAAGGTCAATTTCTAATTCTTTTAGAAATCACCACACTGTCTTCCAAAGAAGTTGCACTAGTTTGCATTCCCACCAGCAGTGTAGAAGCGTTCCTTTTTCTCTGCATCCTCGCCAGCATCTGTTGTTGTTTGTTTTATTAATGATGGCCATTCTTACTGGGGTTAGGTGGTGTCTCAATGTGGTTTTGGTTTGCATTTCTCTGACGATTAGGAAACTCATTTTTAGCAGTAATAACCCTGCACGTTGTCTTAGAGCTTTGTTATTTTCCAGAGTCATAGCTGATCCCGATTTACAACAGCCATTTTTTTTACAGCCCCCTTCACAGTTGGGACCACTGTGTCAGAGATGCTATGAGAGTTGTCTGCTGTGACACAGCAGACTGGAATCAGGCATGACCAGGGCCTGAGTTTCCTACCTATGAGCATATGTATTCACCACCCAAGGTTGTGCTCATCTCACCAAACTACCAAACTGGCAGACTGGGCCCACACAACACAGCTCCAGTTTGCTAAATTAAAAGATGGCCGTCCTTACATTCAGCTGTGAAACATCATTGCGGTGAATGTTGTTTTGTTCCTAAGATGCCAGACCCACTTTTACCCTCAGGCGCAATTGCAGGGAGAAGTGTGCACTGAAGCACAGTGTAATTTCCAAGCGTACAGATATTATTTTCCAAATAATCCCACCCATAGATGTGTCTCTCACAATACGTATATGAGGACATGAGGTTTTGAGGGTCATCTGTTGCATCCCTCTGCTTTAAGGCAGGCTTCACCTAAGTTGTTCCAGACAGGAGTGTCTTTTCTTTTCATCTTCCCTGTTAAAAAGTGTCAACCGAAGAAGAGTCCCTAACATCCGTGGGTCAGCCACTTTAGCGCTTAATGGTCCTCATGGTCAGGAAATTAATCCTGACACGTAACCTAAATTCTTCTTGTGGTCTATTTCCTCCATGTTGGGACTCCATGGAGTGAGAGAACAGCTGCTCACCATTCTCTGTCTCCCCTACCTGCTGTAGATGAAAATCGCCACATCACCCTTTATTCTTTTCTCAAGTTCTGGGCTAACAATACACTTGAGGGTTTTACCTTTCTTCATAGATCCTGTTTGCAAATTTATTCTAAATCCTTTCCATATTCCCACCTCATTCTTGACTTGTGTTAGTTCAAAGCAATTCTGATTAAGCGAGTCTGTTTTATCTCAGACCGTGCACAGTATGTACCTTCCTCTTCACTCCCATGCCACCCCTGCATTAAAAATAGTCATTCAAATCAACAACTACAGTCCAGCATAAATGACATATTATGATTGTGTATACTTGGTCCTCTGCTTTTTTGTTTTGTCCTTAGCATGTATAATTTCTCTACCTATTAATCCTTTATCCTGAGTGTGGGTCTTTATTCATTTATTTTGTAAGGATTCTGCTTAGCACATTTCTTTTCTTTTTTGAATGTAATTTTAAAGATTACAGCCATGCCTGCCATATGGCTGACTGATGTTTGATGTTACAGAGGAGTCTCCCATATTGTATTCTTATACTTATAGATACTTGCATGCATATGCTACTGTGTTTTCAGAATTGAAAAGCAAAAAATAGAAAATAATAATGTAAAGCATTTGATCTACCCCCCGGGCATACAGACCTAAGTTCTTGCTCTCAATGATTAAGATTATTTTGATACCATAAGATGTTTACAAGTGACACTTGAGAGTATAATTTGAGATAGAATATATTCAGAAGCGGACTGCGTGACGATAATGAAAATAATAGGTGTGACCATTTGCTGGGACCCACTGTATATCAAAGTGTGTGCTAACACATTGCGAAAAGCACTTGAAACAGGTCATCAGCAAAATAAAAATTCCAAGAAAGGATAGATGGGTGAGGAATGGAGTCAGAACAGCATTCTGGAAGAGGTAGGAGTTGAGTTGGGTCTAGAGCTGGCCAAGGCTTCCTGACTCCACTCCATTGCTTTTACTATATATAGTGCTTGCTGAGTCTCTGAAGGTAACATTTTTTTTTGAGACAAGAAAATTGGTAGAGATTCTTTAGTTGTGAAGCCTTGTTTCTATTAAAAATTGGATACTGTTTTTAACCAATGAACCCCGTCTTCATTAGGGGCCATTAACACAGATGAATTTTGGGCAAGGTATGGTTTAACAAGGGTGTGGGCCAGATTTCACAAAATGATTTGTCCCTGACAAGAAGGTAACAGGCAAATGGTTGTGAATAAATGCCTGTTCCCTCAAGACTCTGCATAGTTGGTTCCATATCTATCTACACAGGTTCACCAGCCCAGTCAAGAGTGTGAGTGTCTGTATTCTTATAGCAAATTAGAAAACGGTACTTGAAGGAATCAAATGTCAGGTCTTCAGATTCAGCCTCCGGCTCTGGAAGAAAAATGGGAGCCAAAAAACCTCATTCCAAACTCAGCAGGAAAATGAAGAGCTGTGTTGAGCTGGCACCGTTCCCTAGTTCACTCACCTTCTAAAAGGGGGAGACATTCAGATCCATTTCCTCCACAATTCAGACATCCCCTACCAGAGCAGGTGCTCCTAAGCAGTAACCTTATTCTAAAACATCCTATATTCTAGTCAGTTTTATTTTCGAGCTGGGCATAAGAAGTGGGGTGAGGGCACGAGGGACTCCAAAGATGAAGGGGTGAGTCTGCTTCCAGTGAGTCTTGGGCCAGTGCTGGAGTCGAATGAGGGTATGTAACAAGATGTGTAGCAGGAGACGTGTTAAAATCAGGGCTCCATATTTGATCATCCTTCCTCCATCCCATCACCTCAGCTGAAGGCAACTTATCTCTCCTCTGAACAACCGTTATGCAATATTGGTATTTCTTTCTGGTGCTATTGTTAGTGTGTTAGTGTGTTAGTATGTGTGTGTGTGTGTGTGTGTGTGTGTGTGTGCTTTATGTCTGATGCACTGCCACTGTTTGTGAGATCTTTGTGGGCAGGTCTGTCTCTGAAGCCTTTTTCATATTGCCCACGATGTCTAGCACAATAGGAATCTGGTATTTATTTTATTTTAGATTCAAGGTGTATATGTACAGGTTTGTTACATGGATATAATGCATGATAGTAGGGTTTGGGCTTTCATTAGTCCATCAACCAGGTAGTGACCATGGTACCCAATGGGTGGTTTTTCAACTCTTACCCCTTCCCCTTTAGAGGAGTCCCCAGTGACTGTTGCTCCCATCTTTAAGCCTGTATGTAGCCAGTGTTTTGCTCCCACCTGTGAGAACAGGTAGTATTCAATTTTCTGTTTCTGTGATAATTCACTTAGAATGATGACCTCCAATTGAATCCATGGTACTGCAAAGGATATGATTTTGTTCTTTTTTACGGCTGCATAGAATTTCACGGGACCACTGTATTTGTTGATAGAAAGAGAGAATGAATGAATGGTGGCAGTATGAGTAGGTAAAAGGGAGGGTAAGCTTTAATGAAAGAATGAATCAATTCAGTTAATAGATTCAATTGAGGATCTACCTACTGTGCACTAGGTACTCTCCCAAGGACTAAAGATACAGCAGTGAGCAAGATAGACAAAAACCCTATCCTCCGGAAATTTACATTCAGGCTGGGAGCATCAAATCCTATTTGAAGATTTGAGCAACCTTCACAGTAGAAGTGGCTGTGACCTTGACCTTGGAGAATGAAAGGAACCTGAGTGGATAGAAAAGAGTGGAGCAGGAGACTCTTAGGGGTGCAGGGTGCGAGCAAAGGTCTGAAGTAAATGAGGTACATTTTTGTCACATGAAAGTGAAAATGTGCTATCAGACCTGATCTCATGGCAGATTCTATGTCTCCTCTCAGATACACCTTGTTATAAGAAGGCAACAGTGGGATCTACTGCATTTATCCTAAAATAAGAAAGGGAGGTGAAAACGGAAGACGACGAGCAGTCACTGAACCAGACTTTGTTTCATTCACTCTGCACAGTGGCCCTGCAAGTGGGTCATTGTCAGAGAGGTGGAAACTGTTGCTCAGAGACAATACTGTCTTAGTTCGGGTTGCCAAAGAGAATATAATAGATTGGGTGGTTTAAATAACAAACTTTTATTTCTCACGGTTCTGGAGGCTGGGAAGTCTAAAATCAAGTTTCTCCGAAGCTTTCCTCTTGTCCTTTCCTGAGAAATAGGTCCATTAGATTTTGTTCTCTTGGATTTTAGGTCAGGCCGTGGAGCTTGAATCCTCTGGTAGATTTAAGCTACCTCTTCAAATTAAACATTCTAGGTCTCAATTTGTTTTTATCAGTAAAATGGGAATAATAATATATGTCCTGCTTATCTGACAAGGCTTCAAATAAGGATCAAATCAACATGTAATGGTAACAACTGAGGCTCATAAGTGCTTTATAGGTTAGCACGAGCACATTTTCTTTGTAAGTCTTGCATCTATGTTTTTAAATTTGGCACTCAGACGCACAAAAGTGGCTTGAGTGATTTATGGCAAGCCACGACAAACATGATTTTTTTGGTGTAGTTTTACTTTCACTTTATTTATTTCTTTAATCTCTTTTATGAATGCTTCTCATTTTCTTTCACCCATCAGTGGGCCCAGGGACTTCTGACACTACAGGCCATCTTCCTTTTTTAGGAATGGCACTCAACCACTTCTGTCTCTCCATGGAGTTTCCACAGTTTCTCTGATGGATTCTAGGGTCTCCTGTCTCCTTTTCTCTTCGGGGTTGGGTTCAGGGAGGGAGCTGGCAGCTTAAGTCAGGTCAACATGTGGTCCAACACAACAGAAGCTATGCATTACTAATACTAACTTTACTAAATGTTAAAGTTCCTCCCCTTTCTTCAGATCCCAGTAAATGAGGAAATTAGAGTGAAGGAAAATAAGAGTAGGATTGAAAATAAGGTAAAATTAGTAGACCGAAATAAGTACCATAAGTCCTGTGTCACTTTTAGAAATTATCTTGAGCTTCCTGGTAGCCAAAGTAAAAAGTAAGAAAGCATATGATTGATCCTGAAAATTATCAGGTTGCTCCTTAAGAGACTCTTAGCTCAGTTTTCTTGGCTAGGAGGCCCAACCTTGTATCTCCTGTAATCTTCAGTGAGATTTGTGCACTAAACACAGCAATGATTACATAGCATAACCTTTAGAGCAGGACAATTCTGTTCTTTTTTCTTTTTACTTCATCATTTAAATGATGCACATGCTAATATCATATGTCATTAGGGAATTACCATTATGCATTTATTAAAATAGCCAAAATCTAAAACACTGACAATACTAGTTACTGGCAACAATGTAGAACAACAAGATTTCTTACTCCTTGCTGGTGGGAATGCAAAATGTTCCAACTATGTTGGCAGACAGTCTAGCATTTTCTTACAGAACCAAACACTCTTACCATGTGACCCAGCTGTTGGGTTCTTTGGTATTTATCCAAATGAATTGAAACTTGCATCCACAGCAAAACCCGCACATGAACATTTATAGCAGCTTTATTCATAATTGCCAAAACTTGGAAGCAATAAGATATCTTTCAACAGGTGAGTGGATAAACAAACTGTGCTACACCCATATGATGGAATAGTAGTCAGTGAGTAAAAGAAATAACCTGCCAAGCCAAGGAAAGGAACTTAAAATGCATATTGTTAAGTGAAAGATGCCAATCTGGAAAGGTTAGATATTGTATGACTCTAATAACAGTATATGACATTCTGGAAAAGGCAAAACTATGGAGACAGGACAAAGATCAGTGGTTGCTGGGGCTTGATGGGAAGGAGGAATGACTAGGTGGAGCTTGGGGTGGAGGGTGGTTAGGGCAGTGAAACTATTCTGTAAGATACTGTGATGGTGGATCTAAGACATTACGCTTTTGTCAAAACCTATAAATTTTGCAACAGAGTGACCGCTAATGTACCCACGTTGCTTCATCAATTGTAACAAGTCATCCACACTAATGCAAGATGTCAAAAATAGGAGAAATGGGCGTGTGTTGGAAGGGGTATATGATAACTCTTTGTGTTTTTCACTAATTATTCTTTCTGCAAGCCTAAAATGGATCAAAAATATCATCAACTAAAAAACAAAACTAAACTAAACTGAAATGCATGTGACCATGCTCCTGGAATTGCAAGACATTAGGGCATGGACTCTGCAACTCAGGCAGGGCCAGAGTTTCCCTTTCTTGCACTAGGAACCCTGCAGGTTTCCAGCAAAGGCTTCCTGACTTAGCTGCACTGAGGAGCCAGGCTCCACGGGAGGTTCCAAGCCAGGGATAGGGGAATCCAGGACGGAAAGGCCCCCAGCATGCCCTGCTCAGCGCCGCGCAGGTTCGCTCTCCTGCAAATCCCTGACAGCTTTTCGTCTCGGGCTCAGTCGCAGTCAGGTCCACATGCTGCCCCCAAGCTTGGAAGAGGTGCCTCTTTTAGAGAAAGTGCTCGAGGCAAACCTCTTGGTATGTTGTCTAGTTGTTCATTATGAGTTCCATTCTGTAGATCAGTAAACTGAGGCTCGGAGACCACGCGTCACTGCCCACAGGGAGGAGTCACCTGGCGCTGTTACGGGCTCTTATGCGTGGGATCCCCCGCCCCCGCGCGCCTCCCCCCGCCCCCGCGCACCTCCCCCTGTACCCGCCCCCCCACCCCGCCCCCGCGTACCTCTCCCTGTTCCCCGCCCCCGTCCCCCTCTACCCCCGGCGCCTCTTCCCGCCTTCCGCCCGCGCCTCCCCCCGCGCCTCGCCCCGCCCTCCCCTCAAAGCCCCGCCCCCGCCCTGGAAGCTCCGCCCAGCGGCAGCCGCAGCTCCGCCTCCTCCAGCCCCGCTCCCGCCGGTCCGCTGCTGGGGCTTTCCCGCCTCCTCCGCGTAGGCGCGTGGCTGGGAGTAGTGAGTTCACGTGCCCTGAGCACTAGCAAAAGAAGAAAAAAAAAAAAGAATCCCAAAGACCCACCTCCGAAAGTGTACACGCAACAATGACAGATGTTGTTTAACAGGCTTGTAGGACATTCCCATAAAGTTATAAACATATCTTTCAGGGGTTACTGAAGATAAACAGATACAAGTCACACATTTTTTTGGTACAAGAGACAACTTGCTGTTTGGAAGCCAAATAAAGATTCCGAATGTGAGATGCACCTGAAAAAGATTAGGAGATCATATCAAAGATATAAAACTCGGGCCAAGTCTAACATGCTTTTCTTGGAGTTGTATATGTCTCAGGGGGGAAAAAAAAAACACCAACCCAGGCTCCAGCTTCATGCAGGAGACTTAGGGCTGATAGGGACTTGGAGGGTATTTCTCCTCACTCTTGCCAGCAGGCTGGCTGCAGTCTCCAGGATAGCCTGCTCCGCTCACTTCTGCGTGGTGGCTTCACTCAGCCACCATTTGCTGAGCACTTCCTATGTGCTGGGCCCTGATCAGTTGCCAGGCACACGGACCTGAGAAGGGGAGCACAGTCTCAGCAGAGAAGCAGATGTACAAATCCATACTTTATTACATAAGCATCCTGTGGCATTTAATTGTATGGGCTCTATCTGGAAGCCCTACTGCCTGGGTTCAAATCTCAGCCCTATGTCTGAGGCAAGTTAATGTACCTCTCTGTGCCTCTGGTTTTTCATCTATAAAATACGGGGAATAAAAGTCCATGCCTATATTACGTATTGTCTTCTATGAAAAAAAAATCATCCCAAACTTAATGGCTTACAATAACAGACGTTTCTAAAGCCGTAGTTTCCATGGGACAGGACTATGGGTATGGCTTATGGGTGCCTCTGCCTTGGGATCTCTTTGGAGGATGCAGTCAAACTCGGGACTGGACAGGGAAGGACCTGCTTCCAAGTTCACTCAGGAGGCTGTTGGTGGCCTCAGGTCCTTGTTTCATCAATTGTAATGTTGATGGCTGTTGCCAGAGAGATCAGGTGCTTACCACATAGGCCTACAGGGCTACTCACAACCCACAGCTCGCTTCTCCCAGCGCGAGGTGAGAGAGAGAGAGAGAGAGAGAGAGAGAGAGAGAGAGAGAGAGAGAGAGAGAGGAGAGAGAGAGAGAGAGAGAGAGAGAGAGAGAAGAGGGGAGAGGGGAGGGGGAGGGAGAGAAAAGACAAGAGAAGAGAGAGAAGAAAGAAAGGAGAAGAGAGTGGGCAAGTCGGAAGTCAGTCTTTTTGTTATCTAATTTTAGAGCGACACCCCATCACTTTTGTCATATTCTATTTGTTAGCCTGAGTCACCAGATGCAGCTCATACTGAAGGGGAGGGGATCATACAGGCCTGTGAACATCCGCACGCAGTTCACTGGGCTACCTGGCCACCTACCACTATGGCTCACAGGATTATTATGAGGGTCAGATGAGTTAACATATGTAAAAGTCTAGGAACAGAACCAGGCTCTCTCCTCACTTCCACTTTAAGGCTCTTATCGCCACATTGTGGGCTGCTCAGATCATTGGGACACTTCCTCTACCTCAAAACACACATGTGCACGCAAGGTTTACTATCCTTCTGTCCTCTTTTCTCATTTCCTGTCTTTCTTTCTGCACTAGCTTCATGGTGGCATAGATTTTTGTCTGTTGTCTCACACCTAGACACAGTACCTGGCACATAACATTGATAAGCATTGATTCTTTTTTTTTTTTTTGAGTTGGAGTCTCACTCTGCCGCCCAGACTGGAGTGCAATGGCATGCTCCCGGCCACCACAGCCTCGGCAATCCTTCCACCTCAGCCTTCCAAGTAGCTGGAACTACAGGTGCACGCTACCACGGCTGGCTAATTTATTTATTTATTTATTTTGGAGGCAAGATCTCACCAAGTTGCCCAGGCAGGTCTCGAACCTGCAGACTCAGGCAATCCACTTGCCTTGGCCTCCCAAAGTTCTGGGATTACAGGCCGAGCCACCGAGCCCAGCCAGCATTGATTCTTGTCAACAGTTATTGGAATTGAATGGTGGAGCTGACCCATGCCTCCATTGGGAGAAGCAGTATTGGAATCATATGATATCACTATTGCAGTGATGGTCCAAAATTCTCATTTACCTTTCTACTTCGCCTCTGTAACACACACTGTCCTTTGCACTGGACCATCTCCAGCATCTCCAAGTGTCCCTCGGTGCCTCTCAGAACTCATGACCATATTCACTGGTCAAGGTAGGAAATGTTGACGTTTCCTGCGTTGTCTAGTTCAACCTCCTCCCTCTTCAGTAGAGCAGGGGCGTGTGGATGGCTTAGGGGACAGCAGACTGACCTGATGTGGCACACAGGGACTGGCACTCGTGCGAAGGGTGATCGTATGCCTTCAATCCTGAGACACTGAGCTTCTTAATTCTGACCTCTTCAGAGAGTGACCCTTGCTGGATTTATTGCTGAGCCCTTTGTGATCCACTGGGTGCCATGGAGGAAGTCGAGCGGCTTGGGGAAGAGATAAATAGTGGCTCTGGGGGTGAGTACCCAGGCCTACAGCTGAGCTTGGCTTTGACTTGCAATGCTTCCAGTAGGCCAAGGCTGCTAAAACTTTAATGTAGTTCACCTGGAAGTTCTTGTTAAAATTCAACTTTGGTTTTAGTAGTTGTGTGTGTGTGTGTGTGTGTGTGTGTGTGTGTGTGTGTGTGTGTGTGTATGCGTGGACATGGGATTTTGCCTTTCTGGCAAGCTCCCAGTCAATGTCAAAGTAGCTGGTTCTTGGACCGCATTTTGAGTAGCAGCAAGGAATTAGGGTATGGGTTCTTTTTCAGTAGTTTTTCCATGCATCCTAAAAGGCCAATAATTCCACTCTTTTGTGCAGATTCCAGTCAAGCAACTGAGCCACATGCAAACAAAAAGAAAATGCATGATGCTGAATCCAGTGCAACTGGAGGCAGGGGGTAGGGGAATGGGAAGAGAGGGAAGACACTTTGGATGAAGTATATTGACAGTGAACCTGAGGAGTGGGCCCACGCCAGAAGGATGGAGAGCAGGGGTTTTAGGTTGGCTGGAACAAGAAACTGGGGTTCAGGTAGCAAAGGGCATTGCATACCAAGCTTTGGATTTGGTTTTGACGTCTGCGATTACCAAACTCAAATGCTCATCAGGGTCAATGTGAGGCAGGATGGAGTGGTGGGGCCTGTGGTCTAAAAGAGCAGTTCCTACTCAGTTCCAGCTGGTTGTTGCCCTGTGATGAGATCGTAGGCCAACTGTAGCCAGATCTTCTAATTTTTCAAGCAAAGTCACATATCTGAAATTCTATGAAAAATCTTCTAATCTTTAAGGGCTGTCAAGCCTAACAAAACTTAATGGCTATCATATCTGGCCCAAGAGCCCCCCAGTTTATGATCTCAAATGGAGGCAGAAGACAACCCATGAAGGTATGCATCAGAAAGAAGTTGCCTCCTGGGGGAATCCAGCCTCCCAGACAATGTCCGTGACTGTGGATAGCCGTGGTCAGGAGAGGACATGCTTGCGATGGCCACATCCCTCCACCTCTGATCTCGAGGTCTTCCTAAGCAGGTGTACCTCTGGGGGAAGAGGTGTCCTGGGAATCAAAGGAGGGCATTCACTGAAGTCCAGGTTGAAGAGGAACTTGGAGACAACCACCTGCTTTAAACAGGTGAGAACTAAAGGTGTCTGCACTTCTTCCATCACACCCCTGAGACTTGGCGCCAAGTCCCAGCCACCTTGGCATTGTGCTTTGTGCTGTCTGAGGTTACTAAGTAAAGTGAGGTTCCAGGTATGTTTGTAAATTTCAGCGCTGTCGTTTTCTAGCGTGTTGACCACTGACAAGTAAACTAACCTCTTTTGCCTCTGTTTCTCTTATTTTAAAAATAGCCATGGGTAATTATGCCTATCTTCATCTGAGATATCAAATGATACTTCGTTTGACTCCATTGGATTCTAACAAATTAGATTATAAAGAGAAACACCATGGCACTTGCACAGACTAAATGCTCCATTAATAATTTTCTTTATTATTATTAGTCTAGGCTCGGTGTCTCATGCCTGTAATCCCAGTACTTTGAGAAACCGAGGCAGGGGGATCGCTTGAGTCCAGGAGTTTGAGACCAGCCTGAGCAACATAGCGAGACCTTGTCTCTACAAAAAATAAAAACATTAGCTGGGCATGGTGGTGAGCACCTGTAGTCCCGGCTACTCAGGAGGATGAGGCAGGAGGATTGCCTGAGCCAAGGAGGTTGAGGCTGTAGTGAGCCATGATCATGCCACTGCCCTCCAGCCTAGGTGACAGAATGAGACCTCAACTCAAAAAAATAAATTATCCTTATTGTACAAAGCAATAGAATATTGACTTTGAAATGGTCATTAGGAATCGTCCAACCTCCTAAGTTTGCAGAGAAGGAAACTGAGACTCAGAGCAGATGAGTGACTTTTCCAGAGTCCCATGGGAAGGGGACTCCACTGAGACCTTCCAGCTCCACCTCTGCTGTGCCGCTTGTTTTTCCCCAGCAGTGACCACAGGGCCTGGCACATGGGGTGTTTGTAAAAGGAATGAATGAAGCAGTCATTATGAAGAACCAGTAGTTCCTCTCATTTCCTTTTCATTTTTTTAACTCTGCATCCTTGATCTGTTTAAAAGCACATGGGGACAAGGGATTGATTCATGTGGGATTCGGGGATTTGTGGATTTAGAAAACGTGAAGAATGTACGTAGTGGTGGAGTTGCTTATCATGATCTCTCTAGCTAGTCTCCCTCCCTCCCTCCTTCCTTCCCTCCTTTCTTCCCTCATTTCCTCCTCTTTTCCCCCTCCCTTACACCCTCCTTCCATTTTTCATGGGCATCAGCTTGACAGTCATTCTTTCATTTAAGTCATTTTTATTAAACATCTACTATATGCCAGGTTATTCCAGGACTGTGCTAGACACTGGGGATAAAAAGACTGAACAAAACCAGTGTGGCCACTCCTTCCTGGAGCTTACAGTCTAGCAAAGGAAACCCCTAATAATCAAATGATCTCACCAGTTCATCAGTGCTTTGAAGGATACCAAAGTGGCTGCTATAGGGATGTATGTGTGTGCTGGAGAGAGAGTGTAGATACCTGACCTGGTCAGGGACTGTCAAAGAGGGTCTTCCAGAGAACATGGCCTTGGAGCTGAGAACTGAAGGGCAAACAGGACCTCCCACGGTCAGGACTGGGTTGGAGGGGTGCACGCCTAAGACAAGGAACAGAATGTGCCAAGGCCCTGTGCAAATGCACAAAGCCTGGTGTGGTTGGGGCTTCAAGAATGAGGCTGGGACAAGGCAAGAGCCCCATCCTACAGAGCCTAGAAGGTTCCAGTAAGGTTTCGGGCCTTGATCATGAATGAATTGGGAAGCCCCTGCAGGTCTTTCAGCAGATCAGCTTTGTATAGAGAAGGTTCAGGCTGTGCGTGGAGGACGGCCCTCCTTGGGGCAGGGCGGAAGCAGGGAGGGCTTGGGATGCGAGTAGCTTGGAGAGAAAATTGGGAGGTAAAAGTGTCAGGATATAAGCAGTTGTTAAATGGTTGTAAATACTTAGAGGATTTTCTCCCCCAAGTGAGAAATCCCCAGGCTCAGGGAGGCAGCTGCTCAACTCCCACCAAACAGGGCACGTCAAGCCCTGAGCACGGTCCTGGGGAATCTGCTATCTATGTGCAAACACAGATTTTCCACTAACACTCCATCACTCAGGATTTACTGAATGCCCATGGTGGGCCTGGCACTGGCTAGGATCTACAGGGACTCCCCTTCTTACACCAACAGAGGTGTGGGATGAATTCTCAGTCTGCATCTTTCTGGACCAGTAACTGGGTGCTTTATCTATGGCTCCAAATATCTGGGGGAGAAGCAGGGCAGACTCTGTATGCTTCCATAGGTTTCCAAAGATGATTAGGCTGCTGTGGCCATAAAGACATCCAGGGTTCCTGTGGATAAAGGAGATTATTTTGTTCTTTGGAAGTTTGTAATATATCTAATATCAGTGTGCGATAAAACCAGACTTTTCATCAAACATCTATAAGCAAATGGCAAGCAACTCAGATTTTTTTCCAAATAGAAGAGTTATTTGGAAGTATTGGGAAGTTATGTAGCTTACAGACTGGATTTTTCAGATTTTAGCCAATTGGCAGGGTTTGGAGATCTCTGATTTGGCTTTTGTCCTTGCAGACGTTCTGGAAGCCTGGACCAACAGCTTTTCTTTAGGCATCCAATCACAACTGCAGAAATGATATAAAATGCATTTTTTGGTGGATGGCTTGACTGCAGGTATTTTGGCCTACAGTAGCTGTATCAGGCTGTCTGTTCTCTGTGTCCTGGAGCCCAGCTCTCTGGAGAGTGAGGGGCTGGACCAGTTCCTCTAGTTCTGGGTTTCATCCTGCCTGTGGAGAAGGAGGTGACAAGAGGGCTCCAAAGAGGGGGAAAAAGAAAAAGACAATTTCTAAGTGTTTTAAGCAAAAGTGCTAGACAACGAGCACTCTTTTTCTAACAAAGTTGGGTAGATAGGAGGCAAAGTTGCCAGTGACTTGTTCGCCCGGCATCACTTATTTGAAAAGTACATTCCCTACTTGCAACGGCACATTCGAACATTTCCTATCTTCCCTGAAGTTTCCAGCAAATTCACAAAGCTGCCAATATTATTGCCTCAGGTAATCGGGGAAGTGGTATATTGATGGCAGAGCACAAATAAAGGAAGAAAACGAATTTTCTGCCAAAGGGGGGAAAAAATGCATGGACTCATATGAAGATATCTATGCACAGATTTATAAGTCCATATAAATGCCACATTTAGAATATTTATCTTAACCCAGTCCTATTTCCTTTTATGGAAAACAATTTTTAATAAGGATTCCATCGCCCTTAGTAAGCCTTTCGATTCAGATATTTCGTTCATGTCTTGCACAAGAGGAACTTTCTCTCTTAGGACCTGCTGGTGTACTAATTCCTCAGTCACAGGGGGAAAAAAACTGCTGCTCATACCTGTAGTGTTGGGGAGAAAATGGAAGAAGGATTCTCTCCCCTCTGGTTTGTTTCCTTGAGCTTGTCAATTTGGAAATATCTTCTTACAGGAGCTCTCCTATATTGACAACATGGGGTAAAAGTCATGCAAAGGGGGCTTTGCTTCCTGACACATCTGCCTCTCACTGTGAAATCACAACAATGCGACCAGGAATAGCTGGGTAAAAATCTCAGCCTTGAACGCAGTGGTGTAATTTCCTATGATAAATAGCTTAGATGAACGCTAATCAAAATTACTTTCTGGTTCTACCTTATTCAGCAAGACGAATGCATGACACGGCCCCAGAGGCTGGGATTTGTTAATTTGCAGATGTCTTTGCTCACATGTGTCTGACCACGTTGAAGCCCCTTCCTCACTGTGTGCACGTGGGTGGCGCATGGGTCCTCACCCGCAGACCTGTTTTCTCAGTCCGAGCCCACTGGGGTAAGCTACTGTAGGACTTTCTTATGCTTCAGGTTTACATTCTAGAAAGCAGAAGGGCTTCCAATGACTGGAAGACAGTAACGCTAACGGTGTGCATTACCTTCTCATCTCTAGGACTCCCCTCTTCCGGTGGGCTGCTGGGTGAATCTGGTCAAATTGGCAAGAACAATGTGAGGACATCTTCTGATTTTTTATAACTTGGATATCTGAGCCACAAGAGGAAATCTCAAGAGACTGTGACTTGAGGAACTGTTTTCAAATGGGTTGAAGGATTTCAGGAAGAACAGGATTTCAGGTCTGGGACAACCAGACCTGCTAAGAGAATGCCACTGCTGTTTTCAGACTCAGCTAATAACACCAAGGAAAGAGGAAGGTCCGCTTCCACTGCAAAAAATGGCAAACATGTGAGCAGGAATTTATAAGCTCAGACCACACCATGCGCAGGCCTTGCTGTTCAGTGCCTTCTGTTTTTGTTGCCTTGTGAGAAGGACCAATGAAAACCTTCCAAAGCCCAAGTTTATGAATATCTCCCTGATGGGACTACATTTTCTTGGTGTGAGCCTCTCACAACGGCCATATATGGACACCAACTGGGAAGGAAGTGTTGCCTTGGAGTGAGAAGGATTCCACAGTGTGGGGGCCTTTCCCCTCCTGGGTCTTAACCTTCCATAGTGAGACAGACAACCAGGAAAGTAGGAAATCGAAACACGCTATGTTTAGCCAAATTTTACATACCATAGTTTCTTTACCATGGTCAAGCAAGGTAGGAATGCTCAGGCCGATCAGTTCTGGCTCAAATCCATTCCAGAGGGGAGTGATTTACAACTGAGCACCACCCTCGTCTCTTCCCTGAGAGTGAAGTTAAATGACCCAAGAATAACAATAGTCTGCACCAGGGCTTGCAAGAACGGTCTTCTTAAGGGTGGTCTCGGGCATAGGTTTTCACTCACAGAAACTCAAGTTCAGATGCCCCTCCGAAGTCCAAAGTAAGGGTCAAGTAGCATTCCTATTTTAAGAGGTCGACGGTGTGATGAGTTACGAGTTCTGAGGGAGAGATGGAGTCTGGCCCTGGGGCCTTTGGTTGTCCTCTCACGAATGAATCTTGAATCAGTGTCAGCCAGTGGTAGCCAGCGTTTCAGCCTCTTCCCTCCAGGCCCCAGGTCAAGGCCCTTCTGCCTCATGCTGGATATAAAAAGACACAAGGTGTGAGAAGATGGCTTGAATGGGTGGGCAAAGGAAGGAACGAAACAGGGCAGGGGCTTGAGACTTCAATGGTTAAAATATCTTGCTGTAAAAATGAGCTCTGTAAAACAATATAAGAGCCCCCCTGCCCCCAAAAAGCCCACCTGACAGGGCTTATGGACGAGTGAGATGTTGAAATTATTTTAAGACAGATGCCTTTTTAAACTGTATTCAGAACACCTTTCGGGGTTCCTTGTTGCAAAGTACCACAAACAGGAGGTATTTCATCTTCACAACATCTGGAACTGTCAAAGAGGTAACTGCAGACCTCAACAGATGCAGGCATTTTTACATAAAAGTGCACCAACAAATCATGACCGTAATCGCAGAACGACACAAGTGTTTCACAGACAGCTACAGAGAAGGCTGTGCTCTGGTAGGGAGGAAAACTTACTGTACCCCCTAACTCCCTCCACTTTTACTGCTGAATCACTCCTTTAAGCAACTTTTCTGCAATTCTCCACCAAGCGGCTAACCACTGCAAGCGAGTTTATTTTCTTGGCTTGTAGGTGATTGACAAGAAGGTCTTTTTTTTTCCTTTGGGGTAAAATTTTTTTTTATCCCATAAATCTGTGGTCTTGACATAGTTGAGTAAATTTGTGATGTTGCTCAAAGGACTCTCCATGTTTACTTGCTTTGAGTTTTTCACTGGCTTTGTTAGGAGGGGAGGTGGGGACAAGCAGCGGGAGTGGTGGGGGACAGTGACAGCCATTTGCTACATGACAGGGACTCTTGTGGACCCACGTTGCCGTTCTGTGATGGGCAAAACCACGTGGCAGAGTTAGACCTGTCTGGGGTGTCCTGTAGAGTCAGCACCCTGAGCACTCAGCCTCCCATTAAAACCCCAACAAAACTGACGATATTTTAATTTGTCATTTCAGGAGCAAAGGCTCAGACGTGCTTTAAAAACGGGTGGCTGGATGCATCACTTGAAGTTTTTATGCAGCTCCATGCGGGAACGCTGTGGGAGAAATAAAAGCAGGAGGAGTCCCACAAAGGACCAAGTTAGAACCTCACACCACAGTTCCATAAATTATGGTGATAAAACGAATACGGCTGATAATAATGATGATAACAGTAAATGCTTTTAATCAGTTTTGCTAAAGATTAAAATCCATGAGACCAATGGGAAAAATAAAATTGGTTGCTGGAACCTTTGGGATTTATAAGAACCTCTTTGGTCAACATAATAAGGAGGGTGGAATCTTCCAGGGTGGAGAGGAAGTCGGGTATTCGAATACAATCTCTGTCATCATCACTGTCTTAGCTCTGCTTTGATGGCTGATCAGCCCTCACCCTGGTCATCAAACATATCTCCCGGCCGGCCGGCAGAGTTGTGCTCCCGGGAACTTGAGCGCTGTGGGCTGCCTGACCCGCGTTAAGGCCAAGGAAACCGGGCGGGCATGGTCAGGGGCGGAAGCGGGTGGCAGTTGTCTCAGGGGTCAAGTGTTTAAACATCTGCTGCGTCCAAGCAGTCAGCTTGGACTCAGACACCTCTGTTCATGCAGGAGGAGCAGGAAGCCCCTGACTGCTGTCCTTTGCATCTGAGTGCTGGGTTTCTTTTCCCCTCTGCTCTCAGGGAAGAGTGCCCGAGTGAGAACACGCAACCGCACAACTCCTACCCCCCTGTGGTAACTTTATGCCATGACATATGCTCCCTCTGCTGGGGCCTTCTCTCCATTCTTGTGAGAAACATCCCCACGGTTCCTGGGTGCCACCTTTTATCCCTCAGTCCTCAGGGCATCTTTGGGGGGAAGCTTTGGAGGTCGACACCGATGTGTATTTTTCAGGCTTCCAAAGATCTCAGAGTCATCAATGCTGGGCTGTTCGTTTTCACTATGAGCACTGATAAGCACATAGAGTGGTGGAGCATGGCCACGAGGTAAAACCAGAACAAGTGTTGGCCGCAGCCCGTGGTGACGCCCCAAGTCCAGTGCTTGCTCATGGGCTGGGGTCTCAGAGAGGGAAGTGGCCTGCCTGCTGAGGCTGACAAAAACATTCGCAGTGTTTGCATTTTCTCCCAGTCTCTGCATCTCCCAAATGTTCCTTTTCCACAGCATGCTCCCACCCCCAATTTTATACTTAGCAGATGGTCTTCAAACAAATCAAGGAGCAGAAGCTGCAAAAGGCTTAAAAAAAAAAGAGACAGTGAAACTCATATATTTCTTCAAACGATAAGATGAACTACAGATGTTTGCTGAAGGGTGATGGTGCTGCCTACAGCTTAAGACTCGACTTAAGAGTCCACTTATGTTTAGCGTTGGACAAGCCCAGTAGATGTCATGATGTGATTTATGAAGGTTGTTTGTGAGATTTTATGTTACTGGGGACATGGTGATTAAAACGCTCTGCCGTTATTCCAGCGAGCGTCTTTCTCCATGACCCTGGAGTCCATGATGGAAACCGTGGTGCCGGTCCGCAGCTAGGCGAGGATCCTGGCTCTCCATGGTCCTGTCCTTGGGTCCTCGGTCTCCCTGCTTTCTGAACAACATGCCACCCTGCTCCTGGGCACCCTCCCTCCCCTCTCACAGTGTTCTTAGTCCTTGTGAATGTCCTCTTCTTACCTGACACTTGCAGTCAGATTAGTCTCAAATCAAGCTTGACAAGGTTGCTAAAAGAGAAACAGTTGTCTGTTTTAGGGTCCAGCTGCATATAGAAAACAGCTGCCGGCTAGGCACTTTTTCCAAGAAGGAAGGAAAGTATCACTGCAAAGGGTTGAAAAATGGACATAAAGCATATCTTCGAAGGGTCAGCAGAGGCCTGTAATGAACACAACAGCAAGTACCTGCGTTTCTATTAAAAGCTTCTTTTTCAGGACTTGTTGCAACTTGGCCATGAATATTTATTACAAACTGAAATTGAGGATACAAGGCCTTAGCTGAATGCTGCCCCCCCCCGTCTCTTTGCTTTCCAAGGCTGATTCTTAACATTGCAAAGAGCACGATGTATTTTGGCGACACACGCCTACTCCAAAGTGCAAGCCAATGTGTGCAAATGCAGACACCTACGCCCAACAGCACATGTGCACACGGCCTTCCCCAGGCACCCACGGGGTGGGTTTAAGGCAGAGGCCGACGAGTGCCGGGCAGAACAGCAGGAGGAGGCCCCCAGCCGTCCTCTGGCCTCTGCAGCAGAAACGTGGGGAGCCTTTGAAGTTACCACAACTCAGGTGGAAGCCCCTCAGAGCAGCCCTGAAAGGAAGTCATTCGTTTTTAAACAAAGGGGGAGAATTCCTCAGGACCCTGGTGTTTCCACTAAAGCACACCTCTGAAAAGTTATCCTCCAGAGGACCAGGGACCAGCTGTTCTCCAGCTCCATGAGGTCATGAAGAGAGGAAACGGGCGGCCCAGACTGCAGCATAAGAGACATCAGCTAGATAGGAGGAAGCATGGTGAGTCAGGCCAGACCCTCAGGAGGGAGCCAAGAAGATAGTGAGCGGCACTCAAAACTGATGTGTGTTCAGAAGCAGAGGATGGGCAGGATGACTTTCCGAGACCTGTTCCGTGTGCATGTTGAACATGGCAGGCCGTTGACTCCTCCTCCTGCCACAGGGCCTGTTGGTGAACATGTTGACATGGGGGATTCCCAGAATCAAAGGTGGGGGGAGGGAGGTGGACCTTGGAGCCCGTCTCCTCTCTCTCCAGCTTATGCAGAACCACACCCCAAAGCATCCACAGACTTGAGAATCGCGCCTATTTTTAAAGACTTTAAGTTACCTGGTGGTGACCATTCGACTTTTTATTTATTTATTTTTATTTTGACTTCCCTCTCTCTTAATCTCTTTTCTTTGTATGGGAGTTCCCCATCCTGTAAATCAGAGTGGGGTAGAGGACAGAAACTTCTTCCCATTACAAAGACTGAGAAGCCAGGTCCACGCCTTCCCACTGTCCCCCCTCCCCATCCTTTCTGGGCCTCTGAGCCTCCTTGCCATTGCTCAAGTTTGTCTTGGCTTCATTCTGGTGTCACACCCATGGAAGGGAAGCTCAGGTCGAGGATGTGCGTTGTGCGATTTGTCCCTCCACACAGCTTGTGGAGAGGATGGCAGACAGGACAGATGGCCATACAGAGTACCTCTCTGTTTTGGTGCACTAACACTGGGTTTAGGTTTGAGGCCTGGGTGGAGAACCGGGCAATTATCCTTTTAATGAACTCTGTACAGGTAGACCGGGGAGTAAAGGCCCCAGCAAAGCCAGCAGTGCTCTGTCTTATGACACACAATTGCTGGCTTCACAATCAGAGCTAGAGTCAGATCCTGGCTGAGAAATCCTGGGCAAAACTCTTGTCTTCTCTGAGCTTCGGTAGCAACCCCATCAGATCCTCAAGCAGCAAATGTATGTGTCTCAAATGGCAGATTTCTTCCCAGTTATCCGACTCACAGAGCCTGGTGGTGGATCTGGGGTGATAGAACTTGTTATTCCCCATTCGTGCCCCAAATTCCATATCCATCCCCCGCCCTCTCCTGCCCTTCACCCTGGAGACACGGGAATGTCTCCTGCACACACTGCCTCTCCCTGCTCCCTTATCCTATGACTTCTTCCTGGATTAGACCAAATCCAGTCTGTCTCCAGTTCTCACCAGGCTCTGAGGACACCATGTCCTTCATGCCAAGGAATAGCTAAGCCTTCTTGCCATTGCTGATCCCTGGGGCCTTGATTTCTTTTGTTTAGCCCTACCCACACTTCTGCAAATGGTCTCTTTATTAAATTCTTTCTGGATCCCATCTGAATGTGCTTTCTCTTTCCCGCAGGGAGACTGAAGGAATATAACTGGAAATCCATTCAGGAAGACTTCCCGTAGGATGGTGTCTCTTTCCTAGGTTTTTGGAGGAGGACTCCAGTAGCTTGATGCAGATATAAAATAGAAGGCTGGTGTTCCTGCAAAGGAGACCAGAGTCAACAGATGCTTGTGAGTTAGCATCTGCATGAGCTCTTCAAGGGATGGTGAAGATCTTTACCAACAAGGCATCACTGCAGTCAGAAAGGGAGAGAAGAATACTAAAAATAGAAAACAGCTGTCACCTACTTATTGTCTACTATGTGGCAAGCATCCACAGCAATATGATTCGTATTATCATCACATTTTGCAGATGAGAAATGGGGGCTGAGAGAGAGTAAGCAACCCGCCCACGGTCATGGTAGGTGGGAGAGCTGGGCTTAACAATCCCGCTTGGGACCAGAGTGAAGCTGCCCGACTGTGCCTTGTTTGCCCATGACTTTCAGTTCACGGCTGGGTCGACTGGGTGGTAGTGGAGAGTTAATGAAGAGGGGCGCTGATAGTCATCCCCGTAGTGAGGAAAGTTCATTTTCTTACCTCTGAAGTCCCGCTGAAATAGATTGGTAAGAATGGAAGTCCACGAGGGAGAAGGGGAGAAGGAGAACAGGAACTTCCGACTCTCAACCATTCTGCACGGCAGCGGGAGGTGGTGCAGGCAATCTGAACGGCCAACCCTCCAACAACATTTCTATTTGTCTTTGGAATGTGACATCGCTCTTCCCTCTGACAGACTTCCCTCCACAATTCTTTTTTGGTTCCAACTAGTAATAAGTGGAGGATGCATTCTTCAAGCATAAGGAACCGTGGGTACCAGAGAAGAAAAATGATGGCACTGGGATTCTGTGAGCAACGGAGAGAGAGAGGTTCTGTCATGGGCGAAGCCCAGCCTCGGAGGTCTCTGCGGTCTCAAACTTCTTTACATCTTTAACTAATAGCTCACAATTCCACCGACTCTACCACCATCCAATCAGCCCTGTCATGAACTCAAAGTCTGCAGTCAAGGGTGCGATGGACGGTGTTGTCTGTTGTCTCCAGGGCATTCCAGGTCTAGTGGTAATAACATCAGCAGTGCAGCTGCCGGTTATGGAGTTCCTGCTGCCCTTATTCTAGATGTTTAAGTGCTTAGAACTAGAACAACCTTTCAGAGCAGATATGATTAATCCCATTTTCAAGATGAGGAAACCGAGGAAGAAAGAAGCCAAGGGAGATCTCAGGGAACCTCCAGTTTAAAACTGGCAGATCTAAGTTTCACGGTGATATTTCTCTGGTCCTCCAGCTGCACCAGCATCTGAATGCCCACTGCTCCGACAATGCTAGTTGTATTCAGTAAACATGCATGGGGCCCTGAGATATTCCCTCTCCGGGGGGTGGGCTCATGGACTTGTCCTTGAAAAACTCAGGTGGGTTTTTAATGTTCCCTGCCACTCCCATGATAACTGCCTCAGGTTCCTCCAATGTCCATGAATTTGCACATGTTGTGCCCACTGCTGAAATACCCTTCCGTCGTTTGACCATCTAGATAGCTTCTCCCTATCATCCAAGATTCAGCTTCAGCACCACCTCCACGGAAAAAGTTTTCACACCTGCAATATGGGGGAGGTCCCCTCTTCTGGGATCCCTTCCCAACCCACACAAACTGTGACTCCAACTCTGATTATTCTGTAATCTTCTGTTCGTTTGTCTACTATCCCCCTCCTGCCCCAGTTCCAGCTCCAGCCTGTGAGTTCCTTTGGGGCAGTGGCTGTAGTTTTTTTGACTGGCACAAAGGAGATTCTCAACATTGTTTGTTGAGGGACTAAGTGACGGAGGCCAGAGTGTCCTGGGAACTCTGGCTGGAGCATATTGATCTCCATTGCCTCTGATCACATGTGGTGGCATCCCTAGGTTTTCTTCCTGCTGGATGTTCCTGTGACTCAGCCCGTGGACCCGCAGGGAGATGCTTCCTCTGTTTTGTTGCAGTTTTTCGCCAGTCAGCACCAAGACTGAGAGCTGCCCTTGGAAGGCTCCTCATTAATGATGGTGACTTGGGAGAATGGAGAGACAGAGGAGCCACCATAGTTCATACGAGCACGGCCACATGTCATTTCATCCAGTCTCCTGAGGTTTCATTAAAGAGAGCTCTAAGGGAAAAGAGAGCTTAGATTCAAGCTTAGCTAAAGAAAGTATTTTTCACAAGTCTCTTCTCTGGAGAAGGACCCAAGCTCCATATATATGTGTTGTGTTCGAGGACCAGCCAAATCTGGAGCAGTCAATTCACATATCATTTCTGTTCAACTCAAAGTGAGTCATTTGCATGTTTAAGGGCAGAGCTTCTGTCTCAGTAGAAGCAGCTGGCACCTCTGGGGCAGGGTGGAGGAACTTGGAAGCCTGGGCTCCTGATGCGTGCTACCACTGCCCGTCTGGACAAATCCTTGGCTTTCAGCCTCTCTAAGATGATGATGATATGATGATAATAAGTCCTGGACAGCCTTCCTTGTCGAGCTGCTACACAGACTGAATGAGACTTGCATACACTTTCCAAATGTAAATAAACACATTTTCGTTGTAGTGGTTAAAACCGTAGCTGAAGAATCAACTTGGACAAATTCTGCTTCAAGTGCTTCTATTTTGCAATATAAGTAATGACCAGTGGGAACACAATCCACAAAAGCTGTTCATTGTTCTTTCTGGATTATGAACACCCGCAGGTGCTGAGTTTATACCTTTGAATTATGTCCCAGGCAAGGACAAGACCCCAGCCAGGGTTAGCGTGAACCACTGAACCACCGGAAAGCTACATAACGATGTAGTGGACCTGCACACATCCATTTCAATTACATGAGTTATGCTAGGTGTTTGTTGGCCTCTATATCTTGCTTGATTAGAAATGTTTCCCTTGTGAAAGTGTTGCTTGGGTTTGGCTTGCCGATGTTGGCAATTTAAGTATGATTTAATTGCTTGATAGGCATTAATGACTAGTAATTAAGGCATAACCTGTTGGCTTGAAAAACCTCACAAAACAAGCACTCTGTTATCGGGCATATACATGGAAGGATGACCTTTCTTTATTGATTGTTTTCCTGGCCTACGGGAAGAGGCCCTTTGTGGAGTCAGCTGCCTTTTGCAATATGGGTTATAAATAAAATAAAATAATAAAATAAAACACACATATTAATATATTACTTAGATTCCATGTATTACCCTTTCATCCCCTGATAAAACTGAGGTTTGTCAATATGCAATTAGCCCTTAATCTCTGATCTGAAGGTCATCTACTGAGGAGAAAGCCCCCTCCTGAGGTCGACATAGGTAGTCTACTTCTGGAGGCTGTGCTGCCTGTAAAATCCTGGGCTTCTATTGCATTCATCCTTCTTTGATTATCGAAAACTTTCCTCTGCTGCTAACACTCAGGAACAATGTAATAAGTAACTTCCAATTAAAGTTTTCCATATGTGGCAAAAATTGTAATGAATGAATAAGTAAAGACCACATAATGGAAGCCTATTAGCCAAGTGAATATACTCTTTTAAGTCAAATTTCTATACCACTTTTGTATTATCTCCCATCAGAAGAGAACCTGCAATTACCAATTTTATCTTATCTCGGCTTATTATTAAAGAGTAGTAAAGGGAACTTCATTCCAGGAGCCATAATGTGATTTTTGATTAATAGGGGGCTCTTATGTGACAAGAATATTTCTCCCAGGCAAAGTATGCACGTGGATCTCTGCCTCAGCCAGTGCAGACGCTACATCTCTGGTGGAATGACTACTTTACAATAGAACATATGTTTCTACAGGGGAAGTCGTATTATTAAGGTACTCCAAAACACGGGAAGGGTAGGGAAAAGTTGACATGGACTTTACAGACACCAATTTTTATTTAGTTGGTTCCAATCATGTCAATCGCGATACTGATTCATGTGTAAGAGGTGAGAGGAGCAGTTCAAAGCTCTAGGTCTTTCAGCTTCCACTGGAAGGCAGCCTTAGCCTCTAAGGTCCCCACCTGTCTGCTCCAGTCTCCAGTGGGAGTCTAAGTACATTCCGGACACCCAACAGATATCTGAATGGCATGACCCCAGCATCGGCACTCTCCCCCACAACTGCATGTGGGAATGGCTTGAATTCGCATTCCAATCCATCAAGTCAACTCTTCCTGGAGAGTTATTCTAAGAAAGGTTGCTTTCAATCTTGCCTCCTGACTGTGAGTGACCTGTGTTTATGCCAGTGACTTGGGGAAGCAATAGGTAGGGGACAAAGATGGAGCTGTCCCAGTCGCCTTGTCACAGACCTAAGGTTGATCTGCAATCAGTGTTCTCCTCTTCTTGGGGTGCAGCATGGCTCTGTTCCTCAGAGTCTGGATAGTTCTGTTTGCATCTGACTCTGCTCTTATCAGCTGCATGACACTAAGCCTAATCCATCTGAGCTTCTGTTTCCTCAGCTGAAAATAAGAACCCTACCACCTTAGGGACTTACTGTAAGGATTGAGAGAGACAGTGTTTTAACACACAGTAGTAACCATAGTGAATGGAGCTACCGCTTATTAACATCTAATGGGTCGGGTTATGTTAGTGCTTCTTTCCTCATGCTGCTAGCCTCCTGAGTTCTCTGAGGCTACTTTGCTGGTCTTGTTTATCTCATCCCCAGGGTGGGCGTGATCAGCGCAGAGACCCTGGTCATGTTCTTGTCAACCCTAGGGTAGATGTGGTCAGTGCAGGGACCTTGGTCATGTTTGTCTAATCCCCATGATGGATGCTCTTCACTGAGGCTGCTTTGCTGGTCATGTTCACCTCATCCGCAGGGTAGGTGTGGTCCGCACAGGGACCCTAGTCATGTTCCTTTCATCCCCACGGTAGTAATGGTCAGTGCAGAGACCCTGATCATGGTAGTTCCATCCCCAGGGTAGAGTTGGTCAGTGTAGGGTACCGGCACCTTTGACAAGCTGCTGAGGTGGGATTTAATTCTGCAGAGAACAAATATCTATTTTCTATCATTTGGTATAATGACTCAAATGCCTACAATAGCACATACCTTTGTCCAGAAGTTTTTCTTCTAGAAGTTTATCGTAAAGGAAGTAACCGGACAAGCATGAAAGGTATCTGTATAAGGACGTTCCCTGAAGCACTGTTTACAAAAGCAAAACCTTGGAATGAAATAACAATAGTGAAGGGAGGAGGCTGCCAGTTAGATACTCTGTGGCATATCTAAACCATGGGATCCTGTCCAGCCAATTAAAGACGATGTCATAGAAGATTATCCAATGTCAGAGAAAGATGGTCATGATGGAAAAGTGGAAAATCAGGCTACAAAACAAAATATGCCATATGATTTTGGTTTGGAAAAACAAAGACTGAGAGTTGTATACCAAAATAACAAACGTCAATTATTTTAAGATAGTCAGATGATGGGTTATTTTATATTCTCTCTCTTTTGCTTATTTCTACAATCCTGATTTTAAAAAGTAAATACGGACTACGATGTGCATTTTTTAAAGCAACAACATGCTGTGTAAATTCCTCCTTGTGTGTGTGTGTGTGTGTGTGTGTGTGTGTGTGTGTGTGTGTGTGTTGGAGTCTCACTCTGTCGCCCAGACAGGAGAGCAGTGGCTGCTCCCGGCCACCGCAGCCTCGACCTGTGGGCTCCGGCGATCCTTCCGCCTCAGCCTTCCGAGTAGCTGGAACTACAGGTGAGCGCTACCACATCCGGCTAATTTTTTTGATTCATTGTAGAGATGAGGTCTCGCCAAGTTGCCCAGGTGGGTCTCGAACCCGCGGGCTCAGGCAATCCACTCACCTCAGCCTCCCAAGGCGCGGGATTACAGGCTGAGCCACCGAGCCCGGCTTAAAGTCCTGCTTTTAAGTCGAACCTTTAGAACACCAAAGCTCCAATGGGAGGCTGGGCTTGCCCCTATGTAGAGCGGGAGCCGGCTTGGGTGGTGGGATTTCAGGGGTACCGAGGCCCTTTCTGAACCACTGCTCGAAGCTCCCCGATGCCCCACTCAACACATGCTTTTCTCAGTCAATAGGCAGGTGTCCTGTAGGGGAGAGAAACACCTCTCACACTGCTGTTTTTAGTCACTACCCTCAGTGGGGACACAGATCCTATGGGTCATCCGGCTGCCCGAGTCACCCCTGTGGTCGGGGTTATTCATGTCTGGGACAGGATCTGATGGGAAGCACAGACAGACAGTGTGGGGAGAGAGGTCTGGACAGGGGCAGAGGAGCACCAAGAGAGCCTGGGAGCCTAAGGGGCGGGCCCGGGACAGCTGGGCTTCTTTCCAGCTTTGCCACGCGATTTAGTGCCGTCCAGAAACAGAAGAAGCCACGCTGCAAAGGGGAAATGGCTGGCCCGCCCTGGGCCTGGCTCCTGCCCTGAGTGGCACCAACCACCGCCCACTGCAGACCAGTGCTTGGAAAGACGATGGATAAATGCAGCTGTCTCCAAGGGGCAGAGGTAATTGGCTTCTTCCTCAAGGAGCTTCCATTTTTAGGCAGAAAGCTATAACTGGAAGGCCACAAACACTGACCAGAGAAGATAAAGCCACCAAAGAGAGAATGTTTTTGGTCTCCGGTGTTAGCCCTTGTCATTTGCCCTCTGGGCTGTGGTTTGGCCAGGCCCAACTCTCTTAAACACAGGGCAGGACTCTGCCCTGGACAAAACTACCTGTAGCTCCTTGTTGCCAATGGGATGAATGGGATAGAGCCTGACCTCTGCAGCCCAAGATGATCGTGACCCTGGCAATCTGACCCCAACTGACCTCTCCAGTCTTGTTCGCTCTCCTTGTCTCTCTTACCTCCCACCCCTGGCTACTGATAAGTTTTCCGCGAATGCTAAGGCTTTAGGGCACCTGTGTTCCTAGTGGCTGAAAGCTCCTTCCCCTTCTTCACGTGCTGACCTCTTATTCATCTTTCAAGAACCAGCTGGAATTTTCTATTAAGAAGGCATCCCTGATTCATTTCATCCCATGGAAACCATTCCTATGGATTTCCTAAAGGACTAGTTAATTAGCCACGAGGCGGAAGAGCTGGAGAAATCAGTCTGTTGAGATATTTTTCCTTTCAGATTCCAGGCTGTGTGTGAAACTCAAATAAAAACCTCAGCCTTACTAGTTGTTATTTTTACCATTTTTTCTAATAATGCTTTCATTTTATTTTTAAATAGGTAATAGACCCACAGGGTTAAAAAATATAATGCAAAGATAGGCTGATTAAGGCTAGTCTACCTTCTACCAGGTGCCCCAGAGAGTCATCAGTTTCTTGTGACTCTTTCTGGGCACATGACACCCAGAACCACCCCACATACAGATTTCTCCAGTTCTTAGACAAAATGGGCCATGCTGTATGTGCTACATGGAACTTTGCTTTTTTTCCCTCAAAAAGATATTTTGCAGATTGTTCCACATCAGTCCATAAAGAGGCTATTATTTTTATTTTTCTTATTGTTTCTGGGATTGCTTTGTATCAGTGTATTATACTTTCTTTAACCCATCCTCTATTGATGGGCATTTAGGGGGTTTCCAGTTTTTTGTTCTTGCAAACTGTGCTGCAATAAATAACCATCTCCCAATTATTTCCCAGAACTACGTGTGGGTGAGTATATTTGGAGGATAAACTCCTAGAACTGGAACTGCTGGGTCAAAAGCACGTGCATTTTTAATTTAGATGGATCTCGCCACATTGTCTTCATGTGAGCTGCGGTCATTTACACTCCCCACTGCAATATTTGACATGGTCAGTTAATGTCCACTTTGAGCCGCACAGAATGTGTCTGCAGGCTAGAATCTGTGCAAAGTGTGCCAATTAGTAAACTCTACTCCAGTTTTTGCTGAAACTTGTAGTAGACAAATGGTTTTGTCCTCAGCATCCCTTCCTCTAGGAAACCACCTCAGACTTCTTATTGGTGTACACCCTCCCTTCCCACTAGATGTAGGCATGAGACCAGTCCTTACCAGATGATTAGATGAGGGTTGGGCGAGGGCACCAAGCTGGATGAGTCAGAGACCTTCCTAGGATTTCTGTCGGTGCCCTTGCTAGATTAATCACCCTTGCTCTATGATCACAGACCATAAGAACAAAGGGGCCTGGGACTTCCAGGGAGTGACTAGGCGTTTAAGGCAGAAGACCTCTCTGAAAGGGTTGTAAGCCAATGGCAGCAGAGATGAGTGGTGGACAGAAAAACCCAGCATTGGTCACATCCTTGGAGCCTCTGGATCCAGCACTGCCTGAAGCTAATTCATTCTGGACATTCAGATGATGTGACCTAATAACATTTCTTATGGGCTTAATTTGGGTCATTTGTAACTGAAAAACCCTGACTAATAGAGTGTTGTACATGCATGGTTTATTTTAATTCTGCTATAAGCCTCACAAGACAGACTTTTTTCCCCACTTTAGAGATATGAGGACTGATGCTCAATGACTCTAAGAAATTTTCCAAGGCTCACAAATCCAATAACAAGATTGGATTAAATTCAGGTTGCCTGGCTCTGACTGCTGGCTTTCCTCATTTTCCTGTGCGGCATTGTTTGGTCGAATGCATTCTTGCTCTCTTTATGGTCTGACCTGTGCTCACGTCCACACACTCAAGCTGTATTCCAGGTTCAGGTTCGAGGAGCCTGCCTCTTGGAGGGGGCAGAAGGAAGGAGTTTGTGACGTTTATGGGAGGCCAGCTGACAAGATGTGGCGGGCGAAGACACAGCGGGGACGTCACTAGACCTTAAGGGAGGGGCAGATGGAGATGCAACCGGAGAAGGTGGTGGATAAGGAGCTGTCCGTGAGCCTGTCCTGTTAGCTGCCAATTCCGGGCCCAAGCCCTCCTCTTGTCACCACTGAAGAGTTGCTCTGGAACACACAGCACACCCATGGGCTTTTTGTCTTCAGGCTTCATTCCAGTCAAAAAGAAACAGCGGTGGACAGACCTCTGCTGCTCTCCGTCCCCCATGTGTTTTTAAAATATAGTGTGTGAATAGAAAATTTGTGATCCAATAAAGCCCACAGATCAGGAGACCACTGCCATGAAAAAGTGGCTTGTAACAGTTATCAAGAGGAGGCACTGCTGTGCCGCAGGGGGCCATGTGGAGAAGCACGGAGAGGTGGGGGAGGAGAGACCCACGGGCAGGAAACTTTACTGTGGTTCCTGCAGGAAGGAATGGGCAAAGCCGTGCAAGCTTTGAATACTTCAACAGGCTGTGGGGCATAGGGGTCATCCCTGGGTGTCTGGTACTGAGCCCTGGGGTGATTTGGGAGGGGAGATGGTGGCCCAGGGAGTAAAGGCTTATAGAGGGGATGGGTGGGGTCCCAGCCAAAGAGTGTACATCTCAGAAGCTGGATTGGCTGGTGTGTGTCTGAAAACCATGCTTTGCAGGAGAGTTGTTCATTCTCTCTAGGAATCGGCTAATCCCTAGGGGTTAGAGAAGCAGACCTTCCAGGATCAGCACAGCCCCAGATGCCAAAGCATCAGCATATAAGAAACAAAAGACAGCCAGACTCAGCCTGTACTTCCAGTTCCTTGGAAGGCTGAGGCAGAAGTATTGCCGGAGTCCAGCAGGTCGAGGCTTTGGTGGCCAGGAGCTTGTCACTGCAGACATGTTAATATACACTGTGACCTGGATCAGGGTCTGCGAGTGGGGGTTAAGTCGGCTAAGCAACGGTATCTACCTCAGGCTGTGCCATTTGGACTCCATAATTCTACTTTTATAAAAGAATTGAACAAACAGGTGGAGGTGTATATAGGAGGATCTTTGTCAGCATAATGCCTATAATAAAAAACAAAACAAAACAAAGTCGTAAAGCTTCAACAATAGTCATATGACTAAATAATTAAATGTATGAATCATCACACAGTAACTGAGAGTGTTGATGTACAGGCACATTTATTGATATAAATACAAGGTCAGACTGTGTTAATGAGTGAAAAAAGGACCATGATGAATAAATAGGTGTAGCCCTAATTTTGTTTAATATCTGCATGTATGTCTCTAAAAGTCTACATATTTTTACAGTGCATATCTATTTCTTTAAGAAAGATTGAAAGAAAATGCATCAAATTGTTGCTGACCAAAATGTCTTTTTTTAAAATCTATATCTTCTATTCTGTCATACAATGGATTTTTATTCCTTGTATAATAAGTAATATATGTTTAATAATAAAGAACATAGAAAAAATACAGTCATTCTGCCTGCCTGGGTATGGTAGAGGAAGCTTCTGCATGCGGTAGGGCTTCTACTTTTCTTCCCATGAGCCCCATGGACCATGAGGGGTGCCTGATTTTGGAGAATGAATAGGGCTTCACACCACCCTTCCATTCCACTCCTGCCATCTTTGCATCTCTTTCATCATTCACTTTTCATCTTTTGGCATAGAGACACTCTGGGTTATGAAGCATTCACGTGCACAGATTCCACCCTTTGAAAATGATTCCATCCGGGGAAGAAAGAACATCCACATGAGTCCTCACTTTCCCCCTGCTTATCTCTGGGACGATGTAAATTCTCAGAGCATCTGCTCATGCTTCCTCGGTCTAGTCTGTGTTCAACCCTTCTGTCCTGCTCTGGTCCTGACCAGAAAACCACCATCCAAGCCAAGGCTGGAAGTTTGTCTGATAGTCTCGAAGGAAAAGGACAGTGAAATCAGGGCAAATTTGGTGGTTCCTTAGATTTAAAGTAAAAGTGGCGGTGAGGCTGCTAATGCCGGTATACAATTGATCGAAATGTATCCTGAAGCACTTCTATTAGGTCCAACTAAATAAAATTGCCAATAATCTACCATTTTTGACCTATGAAGTGATGATTTATATAAGCCTGGCAAGTTCTTTCTGAACTAGATGAAGGAAGTCAGAGAACATCTGTGTGGAGCTTTTGCACAATATTTTGTTTGAAGAAAGTTCTGAGGCTCACAAAATATATTGAAAAGCACCGGAATAGGAGAACTTTATGGTCCTTTTTAAGTTTAAAACAGTGTCCCCTCCTTTCCCACCCCACCTGACTCACTCCCTGGTGGCCCATTCACCATTTCTATTAATATAGAAAAGCATCCTGAAGACACACCTGGCCTTCTGGAAATGGCTGAGGGTTCTCCCCACCTACCCAGTTCCCAGAGCTCAACAACCACCTCTCTGACTTTAACCTTGACCCTTGTCTCAGACTCCCCAGATTAGTTGCTCATCTACATTCCCTTGGACATCTGGACCAAACCCTCCCTTTTTATTAACTGTGGTCAGGCCACTCTATGGACCCAGAGAATGTGAGATGAAGCTAACTGCAGACTGTTCAAATATGGCTCCGTGGACAGCCAACCCTGTTTCGGTCACACAGTTCTTCCCCGACTGTTCCCAGGGAAAAGAGGGAAGATATGGATAGATCCAGGGTGTTGGGGTCTGAGAACCTCTGTAGTCGTTGGCCAGCTGGGACTCATTGTAACTGTGCTAGTGGGGTTTCTGGAGGCTGGCAGTGGAGGGTACAAGGTGGGGGATAGCAGCTATCAACATCATTACCATCAGCACCATCATAGTCAAATGTCTTGAAGGAGGGAAATTTGGGGCTGTATGTCTGTATCTTAAAGGAATCAGCAGAGAAGGTAGGGTTATGAGGGGGTTGTAAGGAGGGACTAGAAAAAAGGCCCCTAGGCAGAAGTTTAAGGGTGATCTAAGGATGCCGTCATCAACCGGGCAGCTTGATGGCTTGTAAAGGAACCTCCATAGCAACCAGCTCCAAAGACTGTGGAAGCAGCACCTGCTACCAGCCTGGACCCGTGAAATCCTGGAAGAAGAAGAGGTGGAGGGAGACACAGAGGCTGAAAGGACCCAGGGTTAAGATGAGAGAGACCGAGACAGGTGCTGGGAGCGTGATGGAGAAAGAGAGGAAGCCTTGAAGAGAATGGAGACTGTAAGAAAGAGGGAGAGTAGGAGTGCTAGCAAGGAAGTGCTGGGGAGGATAGATTGGGGAAGAGGGCGCCGCCCACTGCGGGTTTTCTGAGGTGCCTGCAGAGGTGGGTGACTCCCTCCCTTGGATGCTTTGCGGACCCACCCTGGCAGATCCTGCCTCTTCCTGGAAGGCTCTGTGGGAAAAGCTGTGCTGTGATTAAGATCTTTTAATTAAGGAAGCCGTTTGCACAGGATGCAACAAGAGGCTGATGGAGAGTTTGCTCAAATTGGATTTTTTTTTTTGGGTTAACTAGAAAAATAATAAGAGGAACTCCACTTTGTGCAAGTAAGAAGGATATGTCATTTTGAAAGGTGCCTCGTGAGCTACCTGCGAATGAATTCATCTGCTCATTCATTCATTCACTCTCAGTTCATATTTGGTAGCACTACTACTAGAATTCCTGAAAAGCAAACATTTGGTGAATGCTTACTGTGTGCCAGGTCTCGTGCTAATCGCCTTCCATGAATTATCTCCTGTGCTGTGTACAATAACCCCACGAGGCACATGCTGTGACTCTACCCTCTCTGTAGACAAGAAAGCAGCAGGCCTGTTTGTTTGGGAGGAATCTCTTCCTCCCTTGCAAAGAAAGCTAATCAGGAGGTGGGGGGGACAGGAAAAGGGATTCATTTAGACCCCAGTTTCCTTCCTTTTTACTACTTTCTCTTTCTTTGTTTCCTAAGGTCCCTGGCATATCCTTTCTAACTGCACACACCTGTCTTAAGCTTCTTCTTCTTCTGCTTCAGTTGTCTCCAGGGACAAATCGCAGAATGTTCTGAGGCCCCATGACGGCCGAGTTTCTGGCCCAGAACCCAGGTGCTGAACCCTTCTTCCACTGTCCCACAATATTCCTGCTCAGTGATGGGTTTGGGGTTGTGTAGGCTATTGCCATCACTCACGTTGGCCTCCCTATCTGTTTCTTCCTTGAGTGTTCGTGTGATCTTAAATCTGGAGACACAGAGACAATCCCTGAGCACTGGGCTGACACTGAGTCAAAGCTCTGGCCTCTCCCACAAGTGCACTTCACCCTGACTTTGTCCCAGCACTGAATTTCTGCTTCGTTCTCTTTACCTTCAGTCTGAGTAGTTCAGTGACCTTGTTCTTTGTCCCGAGTCACCAAATACTAACCAGGACTGGACCAAGGACAGTTTCTGAGCTGCATACAGTTTGGCTGGGACCCCACCTGCTTGGTTGCCCACCTTGTCCTTCTCTGTTCTAGGATCCAAAGATCCGTCCTGGCAAACTTTCTTCCGCTGTTCCACAATATTCTTGCTGTGTTGGGTTTTGGGTTGGATAGTCTGTGGCCACTACTCCCCACACCTTCCCAGTGGCCCAGGCTGCCCTGAGTACTCCATTTTCGTGGCCCGTGATGGGTTTGGAAAGATCACATGGCCTGAGCTAGATCAATCAGAGTCCTCCTGGGACTTTCTGATGTCCTAGTAGGAATGTTATGATTCTCTCTAGGATCATGAGAGCCCACGGCAGCATGGAGAGCCTTTCTGAGAGTGAAGCCAGGCCAGCCAAGCTGCTCAGAGAGAGACCGAGTCCTGGTGACAGTGATTTGAAGCCCAGGTGCTAGTGTACCTGCAGAGAGTATACCCCTTGGACTTTTCAGTTTTGTCAGCCAATACATTTTGTTTTGTTTTGCTTTGCTTAAACGAGTCTGAATTTAGTCTTTGACACTTGCAACTAAAATATTCTTGACTATTTTACTGGTTTTCTATGAGACACTCTTCACTTCTTATACCCAGCTCCATGTTTTGGAAGAAGACAAAGAAAAGTAGTTATAGGCATGGATCTGTAATTTGCCCTGTCTGTATTCATGACTTTCATTTGTTTGCCTTTTGTTTGAAATATTTTTATCTTTCTTTTACACCAGGATGGTAGTTGACACCTGGCTGTATGCAGAATCTTTAAAAACAATTTTCATTAAGAAAAATTGTAAGCATATATAGAGAGAATAATATAAAATCTCATGTCCCTGAATATATTAAAGATTTCTATTAGCATAGGTTTTTTTTCTTTTAACTTGGGATCTCACTCAGTCATCCAAGCTGAAGTACAGTGGCATGATCTTGACTCACCACACCCTCCAACTCCTGGGCTCAGGCCATGCTTCTACCGCAGTCTCTCAAGTAGATGAGACTACAAGGACACACCAGCCTCCATACCCAGCTATTTCTTTTAATTTTTTTTTGTAGAGACAAGGTCTTGCTATGTTGCCCAGGCTGGTCTCAAACTCCTGGGCTCAAGCAATCCTTCTGCCTCAGCCTACCGAAGTGTTGGAATTACAGATGTGAACCACTTTGCCTGGCCAAGAATGGAATTTTAAAAATTCATTTGGGAAATATTTATTGAGCTCTTGCTGTGTGTCAGGCACAGTTCCAGGAGCTGGAGACGCAGCAGTGACAAGACTGAGTGCTTCATCTGCTGGGGCTTGCATTCTAGTGAGGAAAGATGGGTATAAGCAAGTTTACAAATGCACAGGCAAGGTGATTTCAGATAGCAATACATGGTGGGAAGAAAATAAGTCAAGGGCTGAATGAATGGTGAGAGCAAGCTTCTTTGAGGAGAGAGCATCTAAGCTGAGACCTGCAGGAGGAAAAGGAGTCCCTGCCATGTGACAACCTCATAGGAGGAGGGCTCCTGGCAGTTTGAGTAAGTGTGCAAAGTTCCTGATGAAAAAGAAGGTGTATGGTGTAAGCCCAAGTAAAATATGCACCATCTGGAGACCAAACAGGAACCAGGACCAAGGTCTTGGGCTAAGGCTGCCATGTTTGGTGGCATAGGTTGTACACTTCACAGTTTCAGGGAGTCTTTGACACAGACCAAGGGTCAGTATACTTTTTTTATAGAAGACCAGATCATAAATATTTTAGGCTTTGTGGGCCAGATGTTCTCTGTCACAATTACTCAATTCTGCGGCTGTAACGCCAAAGCAGCTGCAGATGCTGTGTGAATGAATGGGTGTGGTATGTTCTAATAAAACTTTATTTATAGACATCAAATTTGAATTCATAGATTAAAATGTAAAGTCAGGTGAGTCTTCTTTTGCTTTTTTCCCACCATTTAAAAACGTTAGACCCCGGGGAGACACCTCTTATCAATAAGGGTGCCTGAATGAAGCATATTTGTATAACTAACCGTTAACTGTACCCCACAATATCATAATAAAAAAATTGATTATTAAAAAAATAAAAAATAAAAATGCTAGACCCGTTCTTACAGCTTGTGGGCTGTACTACAGACAGCAGGCAGGACTTGACCCATGTGGATCATAACCACGCCCATCATTTAAATATCACCTGCAGTTGCTTCATTCATTGGACAGCAAGTGCAAGACAGGCAGGGAGTTGAGTAAGGCAGGCACCCTCCTTGCTTAAAGGAAGCTCCCAGAGGGCTCATTTGATGTCCCCGTTTCCATTGCCTAATAGTACTTTCCATGTTCACTCCCACACTCTGACCTTGCTTAAGCTAGGTAACCAGTCATGAGTGTGTGCCTCCAGAACCCTGTCTCTCATTCCCCATCTGTGCCTAGCCGAGGATATCACTACTCTGTCCCTAATGAACTGGTTTAGAAAGCGTCTGATCTTATCAGAAAAGGCAGACTTCATGCGATGGGTAAAGTTTAGGGAGGAAGAGAAGAAACGTGGAGAGTTGGGAGAGAGGTGTGCACAGGTACTTAGAACTGATTTAATTGGGGTTTATTGCTGCTAATCCTACCACCTTGTTAGTCTGCATTAATTGCTGCTAATTCTACCATCTTGTTAGTCTGCATTCTATAAATGGCTTTTTACAATGTTTTAACAGTAAAAGGAATGCCATTTATAGAAATAAGAACTCATCTGCTCTGATATAACCACTGTTTTCATTCCTGACTATGCTCTCTGTCTTCATCTCTCCATCATCTCCACAGGCATGAGTGGACTGCTCACCCTTGGTCTTGTGCTCTCACTCAGCTAATGTTTGACCTGGGGAAAGGTAAAAATACCATGCTAGTCCAAGCCATTATTATCTCTTTCTTGGATTATTGCAGCAGCTTGCTTTTGCACCAAATCTATTCTCAACTCAGAAGTCACCGTGAGACTATTAACAAACATAAGTCAGTTTAGGAATGCCTCTGCTCATTCCTCTAATACTTCCTTTCCCAATTAGAGTAAAAGTCCATGTTCTTGTAGCAACTCAAAGACCCCATAAGGAGGGAGTCTTAAACTTTGTGTGCTCTAGAACCCTGTGGAAGTATGATGAAGCCCATGAATTTTCTTCTCAGGGTGCTTTTAAATGCATAAGATAACATACACAGGATTTTCACGGAAACCATTGTGTTAGTCTGTGTGGACTGCTATAACAAAATACTGTAGACTGGGTGACTTAAACAATAGGCATTTATTTCTCACAGTTCTGGAGTGTGGAAGTTTGAGATTAGAGTGCCAGCACGGTCAAGTTCGGGCTTTTTTCCTGGCTTGCAGACAACTACCTTCTTGCCATATTCTCACATGGCTTCTGTTCTTTCCTGCTTCTTATAAGGGCATTAATCCTACCAAAAAGGTTCCGTGACTTAATTACCTCCCAAGGCCCCATTTCCAAATATCATCATATTGGGGGTTAGGGCTGCAACAAAAAAATTTTGGGAGACACAAACATTCAATCCATAATACTAATAATACTGGAACATAGTTACCAAGCTATTAAAAAACAAAATTAGGATATAGTAATGTATGCATTTTGTTATGAATGCGTTATATAATTAAAATACTTTTAAGAATATTGATATGCAAGGTTTATTTTGAAAGACACATTGGAGTGAAAGTTGCAGTTACTTGGCTTGAATAAGAGCATTCAACCACGAAGTGGCCTTTGGTAAAATGACATGTGTATTGTACTGGATGTGAAAATGCAGTTCTGATTCTTTTTTCATTCAGTTCATGGACCCTGTGCAATGTGGCCTTGTTTCTTCTCCTTTCTTACCCTCCCTCTTTCCTCTCACACCTCATTTTCTCGTCTGTTTTAGCCACACTGGCCTTGTTGCTGTTTCTCTACCATGCCAGGCATATTCCTGCCTCAGGACCTTCGAGCCTGTGCTTGTCTCTACTCTTCCTTCCAGTATTTGTGTGGCTTACTTCCTTATGTTTTTTCTGATCTTTCCTCAAATACCACCTTCTCAGTGAAGCCATCTTGAATATCCCCCACTAGTCTAGGACTCCCATCCCTCTTTCCTGCTTTATTTTTTCATGTAGATGACCAACCTTCTCTATATTTTACTTAACTATTGTCTCTATTTTGTGCCCCTCTACTAGGATAAAGATACTTTTAGGTAAAGATCTGTCCATTTTGTCTACTGTTGTATCCCAAGTGCTTAATACTGAGCAGGCACTCAACAAATATTTATTGATTGAATGCATACACTTACATGAATACTCTTCTGAGCAAGATGTAACCAAAGGGTATGTTATTTCACTTTCTATCAAATTTTCCTATGCAGACCCTCATTTTCTCATCGGTTTTCACTACTACGTTGGAAATGTCTTCCTAAGTACTGATACCCTCCTTTAGAATCCAGTAAACTTGAGCAAAACACCTGTTTAAAGGTAATGTTTGCTTTTTGAAACAATACATGAGGGGCAAGAGTGGCGAAGGGGACCAGTCCTGGGTCACTGTCTGACTGTGCAATCCTGGGTGAACCTTATCTCTCTGAACCTTATTTTCTCATATGTAAGAATAGAATAACTCTATTGACCTCAAAGGGTCTCGTTAATCCTTAAGCGAGATAATGCATGAACATTGCACAGTCAGGCTCCAGAAACAAATGATGGCTGTTGGCAGCACTTATAGTAAGTCACAGGAGAAGAAAGGGAAGGGTTCCAGGAAGTTTTTTTGCTCTGCAAGAGACCTTGGAGGTCCGGGGAAATGCAGCAGCCTAGCTGAAGGGAACACGCCATGTTGGAGTCTGCCTTCCAGCCTCTCCCCATCTGGTGCTCCAGCTTCTTCCATCAGGGGGACGCATCACCTGCTTCCAGCCTGTGCCTGGCTCTGGTCGCCTGTGGATGCCTCTGGCTCTCAGAAAAGGTCCTGTAAATCAGAGCTGAAGGGGAGGGATGGAGAAACTCAGGCCAGGCCACGATTCAAAAGGCAGCAGGAAATGAATACATTTGTTGGAACACACTGCCAAGGGGACTTGAGATGTCTGAGGAGTGAGTCATTAGGTACACAGTGCATGAGCAGCTCCTGGCTCATGGACGGGGCTCGTGGCTACTGGAGATGGAACTATGAGTAATATGGTATGTGTTCCTGCCAGCAGAAATTATATTTATATTAGCTTCTGTTTCGAAGTACCCATTGCCCACTTCCCATTTATTAATGCAGATGATTGGAAGTTGACTGACTATAAATACATTGTGTATTATTTTATCTGTCCACTCACCAGATTTACTAATCACCAAATATATACAAGGTGCTGAGTTAGACATTGAGGATACAGAGATGAACAATATCCGGTAAGTGTATAGAATTTTAAAGTTCACAAAAAATAATCTCATGTTATCCTGTGATGATCAAAATACATCCATGAAGGAGGTAGAAGCTACCTTCATTTAATGATGGATTTGTGGAATGATTGATTGATTCAGTAAATCATGCAAAATACTTACCTAACACCTACCAGATGTCAGGCACTGTACTAGACACTGGGAAATTGTTAATAATAAATAAGGCAAAGACTTACTTATATTGACTTTACCTTCTATGGGAGAGACAGAACATAAATAAGGAAGTGCAAATACTGCATGTTCTCCCTAATAAGCAGGAGCGAAACACTGTAAACACACAGGCACAAGGGGGAATGACAGACACTGAGAACTCCTAAAGGGGGGAGTGAGGAGGGGTAAGGGTCGCCAAATTACACACCACCAGGTACCATGTCCACCACCTGGGTAACAGGCTCAATAGAAGCCCAAGTCTCACCATCATGCAATGCATCTAAGTTACAAACCCACACATGGCCCCCTTGAATCTAAAAAGATAAATCCACAAGTGAGGAAGCACGTTATTACATAGCACAATGCCAGGAAGTAATGGATGCTGTCAACGAAGTGGGCCTGGGAAGAGGTGATAGAAAGACATTGCTAGAGAGGAGATAGTTTTGAGAAAAGAGACTTGAACAAAGTGTGAGAACCCACTGAGTCCTCCAGTGGAGGACAAATGGTGTTCCTAGACTCTTCTCTGGAAACTAAAACACAAAAAAATGAAGTGACTTTCCCAGGATCATATAACCAGGTGCCTGCCAAGCTGAGGCCTTGCTCAGGCCTCAAGATTGTCACGTGTACCATCCAGTTTTAAAGACTGCTCCCTGCCTTCAAGGAAGCCTGCAGTCAGTCGTCAAGCACAATTAGAGCCCACTCATGGCTTCTGGGATGAATTCCACAGCAAGTGTGCGTGTGTGCACACCTTAGATGACTACATATGTACACACTGGCTAAGCTCAGAATGGGCTAGGGAGAGGTAATGAAATCATGAATTAAGACCCTGTTTGTTTACAGTTCTGTTCTTAAGAGGAGTCATTTATCTCTGCTCTTTCATTCTGGAAATTAGCATATGAAAGTGTTTGCTGAGTTTCCTATTTCGAGGTGAGCCAATTCAAAGCTTAATAAAAGAAAATGTTTATCATCTGCAAATTCTCTTCTAAAGAAAAGCAGTAGCAGTTTTCAGTCACAATTGTCTTCAGAAATAGAACTATAAACTTTTGTCCCTTGTGAAAATCTGCTCTTTGTTCTGCTTTGCTAGACACCTAAGCTGGAAAAGCATATTGAAGACCCAGCCTCTGAGGAGAGGCAGTTGGGAAGGTCCCCAGGCCTTCTACCCTTGCCTGGGTAAGAGAGCTTGGCTGTTATTTCCGAAAAGTAGAGGCAGTGAAACACTTAAGACAGGGGAAGGAACCAAATCTCTGCATTTTTTTTTTTTGTGCTATTAAAGGTTTACTTTCTAGCCTGGGCAACAAGGCCAGACCTCATCTCTTAAAAAAAAAAAAAATTAGGCAAGCATGGTGTTATACGCCTACAGTCCCAGCTACCCAGGAGGCTGAGGAGGAAGGATTCCTTGAGCTCAGGAGTCCAAGCCTTCAGTGAGCTGTGGTCATGCCACTGCACTCCAATCTGGGTGACCATGATGCCTGACTGAAACAACAACAACAAAAATGTTTATTTTATGCTCGAGAGCTCAGATATCCATGATATTTTCTTTGCTTTCCTTTTAATAGCATTCAAAATTTAAAAGTGATGTATATTTATTATAGGAAGTTAGAAAACAAAGAAAAGGCCGGGCTCGGTGGCTCAGCCTGTCATTCCAGCACTTTGGGAGGCCGAGGTGAGTGGATTGCCTGAGCCCGCGGGTTCGAGACCCACCTGGGCAACTTGGCTAGACTTCATCTCTACAATAAATCAAAATGAGCTGAACGTGGCAGCACACGCCTGTAGTTCCAGCTACTTGGAAGGCTGAGGCGGAAGGATCGCCGAAGCCCAGCAGGTGGAGGCTGCGGTGGCCGGGAGCGGCCACTGCACTCCAGTCTGGGCGACAGAGTGAGACTCCAACTCAAAAAAAAAAAAAAAGAAAACAAAGAAAAGTAGTAATAATAAAAATTACATCCATAATCTCTCTATCCAGAGTAAACAACAAAATTGTTTGTTTTTCTTTCTGATCTTTTCGTTTGTTTTAGACATGCATATTTTTTCCCACTGTTGATATTTGATTGCATTTATAACTGAGTTTTATATTTTAATTAGCCATACTATATCACATACGGATTTTCACATCAAAAAAATCTTCACAAGCATCATATAGAGTTTAAAATAGTTTCCCCTCTCTTTTGAATAGACTACAGGTTTATTGTGGAAACTTTGAAGAACACAAAAAAATGTGTTTTGTGCACCAAAGAACATCATCAACAGAGTGAAAAGGCAACCTACACAATGGAAGAAAACACTTGGAAATCACTTATTCAATAAGGGATTAACACAGCATATATTAAAGAACTCCTACAAACTCAACAACAAGAAGAAGAACCAAACAACTCAATTAGAAAAATGGGCAAAGGACTTGAATAGACATTTCTCCAAAGAAGATATACAGATAATTGACCAGAAAGGCTGGACACGGTGACTCACACCTGTAATTCCAGCACTTTGGGAGGCAGAGGAGAGAAGATTGCCTGAGCTCAGGGGTTTGAGAACAGCCTGGATAACTTGACGAGATCTCGTCCCTACAATAAATCAAAAAAGTATCTGGACTTGGTGGGCACTCCTATAGTTCCAGCTACTTGGAAGTTTGAGGTGGAAGGATTGCCTGGGCCCAGCAGGTTGAGGCTGCTGTGGCCATGAGCGTGCCACTGCACTCCAGCCTGGGAGACACAGTGAGACTATGACTCAAACAAACAAACAAACAAACAAACAATCAAACAAACAAAAATAGACCAGGAAGTATATGAAAAGATGCTTAATATCACTAATCATTAGGGAAATACAAATCAAAACCATTTAACACCCACCAAGATGGCTATCATATACATATAACAGAAAATAAAAAGTGTTGGTTAGGATATGGAGAAGTTGGAAACTCTGAGTACTGCTGGGGGAAATGCAAAATGACATGGCTGCTGTGAAAAACAGTATGGAAGCTCCTCAAAATTTAAAAACAGGATTACTATATCATCCAGGAAGTCCACTTCTGGGTCTGTATCTAAAAGAAGTGAAAGCAAAATCTTGCAGAGATATTTGCACGTCCACATTTATAGTAGCATCATTTATAATACCAAAAGGTGGAAGCAACACAGATGTTCATCAACAGATGAATTGATGGAGAAAATATGATGCATAGATACAATGGAATATTATGCAACCAGAACAAGGAAGGAGATTCTGACACATGTCACAATACACAATAACTTTGAGAACATTAAGCTAGGCAAAGTAAGCCAGTCACCACCAAATGACAAATACTTTATGATTCCATTTCTACGAGGTACCTAGCTTACTCAAAATCATAGAGGGAAAGTAGAATGGTGGTTACCAGGGTCTGGGGAGGGGAAGAATGGGGAGTTAGAGGTTTGGCTTGGAAGACAGAGAAAGTTTTGGAAATGGATGGGGTGATGGTTGCACAACTGTGTGATTGTACTTAATGCCACTAAACTGTACATTTAAAAGTGGTCAAGATGGTGGTTTTTGTGTTGTTTTGCATATGTTGCCATGATTTAAAAAATAAAGTCAATTACAATCACCTGTCTTTCCACTACCCAGAGATAACCTCTGTTAATACTGTGATCTAGTCCCTTCTCATCCTATCTATATGTATCTTTATGCATATCTAGCCAGCAAATTATATAATATGTATATATGTATATATATATACAATTTTTTTTGTGTGCGTGTGTGTTGGAGTCTCACCCTGTCGCCCAGACTGGAGTGCAGTGGCCGCTCCCGGCCACTGCAGCCTTGACCTGCTGGGCTCCGGCGATCCTTCTGCCTCAGCCTTCCAAGTAGCTGGAACTACAGGTGCGCGCTACCACGCCCGGCTAATTTTTTTTTTTTTTACTTATTGTAGAGATGAGGTCTCGCCAAGTTGCCCAGGTGGTTCTCGAACCTGCGGGCTCAGGCAGTCCACTCACCTAAGCCTCCCAAGGCGTGAGATTACAGGCTGAGCCACCGAGCCCAGCTTATATATACAATTTTAATATTACATTATTGATGTCATGCTAATGTATAATTTTATGTATTTTAAAGTCATTATTATGTCAAACATTTTCTGATGGTAGTAAAACATCTTTGTGTACATCATCTAAAATGGTGTCATTTCATTCCATCATATGACTTCACTAAAAATGTTTTTAACTTGTATTCTATTGTTCAACATTTAGTTATATCTACTTTTTCACTATTATAAATAATTCTGTAATTAACATCCTTGTTTATAAGACATTCTCACCCCTCCACCCCCATATTTTAGATTAATTCCTTAGTTTAGCTTCTCCAGCATGGAATTACTAAATCAGAGAGTGGAAATATTTTTAGGGTTCTTAAGTCAAACTGGCAAGATGTTCCTCTGCTTCCCACCCTCCCTCTTTCGCTTCCTCCTTCCTACTTTCCTTTTTTCTTCTTTTTGGAAATTGTGGCAGACCGGACTCCAATAGTCCCCAAAATTCCTGACCCCTAGATGCACACATCTTCTCTCAGTTACTCAACCAAACACTAATTTAGGATTTTTGTGGAGAGATTTTTGAAAATGTAGTTAAGACTCCGAATCAGTTTACTTTAAAATAGGGAGATCATTTGGGTGGGCCTGATCTAATCATAATGACCTTTTAAATCTGGGTCTAGAGGTCTGAGACAGGGGAAGTCAGAGATTCAAAGCACAGGAGGATTTGACTCAGGAGAAGGACTTTATTGCTGGTTTAAAGACAGAAAGCCCTGTGGCAAAGAATGCCGCAGCTTCTAGGAGCTGAGAGCATCTTGCAAATGAGAGCCAGTAATCAAATTCAGACTGCAATCCTACAACCACAATGATCTGCATTCTGTCAACAACTTGAATGAGCATGGAAATTAGTCCCTAAGCCTCCGAGAAGAACTCATCCAGCTGTTGATTTCTGTCTTGTGCTAGTTTGAGCAGAAAGCCCAGCTTGTGGTGCTGGACTTCTGGCTCACAGAACTCTGAGTTAATCAACTGTGAGCTAATCAATGAGGACTATTTTGACCTACCAAGTCTCTGGTCATTTGTTATGCACAATGGAAAACTAACACAAGGATATATGTTATCTGTGTTTATAAAGTAAGTGTGTGTGTGTGTGTGTGTGTGTGTGTGTGTGTGTGTGTGTGTGTGTGTGTGAGAGAGAGAGAGAGAGAAAGAGAGAGAGAGAGAGAGAGAGAGCGAGAGATGCATAGCTAGCTCCTTAATCTTAGATTTTACATGGGTTATTCTAATTTTATAGGCTGGTTGCTTCATTTCTCTGCCAAGCTCTTTACAGAGTCAGTTTACAATGATTTCTTTGTTTAATATGTCTGCTAAGTATCTTATTAGCCCCGTTTTACAGATGAGCAAACTGAGGTACAGAGAGGTTGAATGACTTCCTCGTGGTAATACAGCTAGTGAGTGAGTGTCACAGCTAATGAGACATGGTACTGGAGCCCAGACCAGTATGTGCCAACATCTTCTCTTTCTTCTACACTGCACAGCTATTAGCACTGTAGATGACAATTTGGGTAATGGGTTTTACTTATAAATCCAAGGGGGCTACAGGCGAAAGCTGCAAATTAAGAAAGGAGGAAACAGTGAGGAGTCTAAATGCTAGCCTCTTTCAAGGCCCAAGTTGTACCCTGCCTCCTTCGGAGAGCACCAGCCCTATGATCTTAGTCTTCTATGACTTCCCAGTTTATATCTTTGCTGTGAATCCTATCTACTGCTCTGTGGGCAGCCTGTTTCTGCACATGCTTAATCAAATGTATAATTATGCTTCTCCAGGGCAGTGGCTGGGTCTTATTCTTTATGGAATCCAAGCATCCCAGCATCTCACCAACAGGGCCTAGTATGATTTCCCAAGTGATCGAGGGCCAGTAAAATTTTGTTGAAGAAGAAAATAGGACAATGTCCTCATCTAGAATCCTTAAGTACCGTTGTCTCCTCCAGCCCTTCATTAGGAAGTGTCACCGTTCTTAATACAAATAAAGCTCACCACCTTCAAGGTGGCCACTCTAATTCTAATCCACAGCTCTCGTATCGTTCTGGGATCTGCCAGTGAATCTGTTCCCGACATCCTGGAGGCCTTAGGAAGTATTGTTACTCCCTTGTCATTCTGGCTAAAGAAAGAGCCAGCCAGTCTTTCCCTTCCTTCTCACAGCCTAGGTGAGGTAAACTAGGACATTCGAGCAAGTCTGCTCTAAATAAGAGGGGATAGAAAAAGAGAAATAATCACAGACAGAACTCAAAAAAAAAGACCAGGAAGTATATGAAAAGATGCTTAATATCACTAATCATTAGGGAAATACAAATCAAAACCATTTAACATCCACTAAGATGGCTATTATATACATATAGCAGAAAATAAAAAATGTTGGTTAGGATAGGTCACCTTTCTTAATACAAATAAAGCTCACCACCTTCAAGGTGGCCACTCTAATTCTAATCCACAGCTCTCGTATCATTCCGGGATCTAATTCCTCTGCATCACAAGCCATGTCTCTCCCCTGCAACTTGTGATCAATCCTAGAAATTCCTGCCCTCCCTCCAAGAGCACACACAAAGCCTTGTGACACCATGGCGTTCAAGCCAAGAAAGACAGACTGATCCTAAAGTTCTGAGTCCTGCTGATTTAGGGCCTGTTTTTATTATCTGCTTTTCTATCTGAGGACCACTTCCTTTTCCTGTGATTCCATGAATGTCCCTCCAACCCTGCCTAGAGGATAGTTGCCACCTCCCATACTCTGCCATGCAACTGCCTTTTCAGCCTGCATGACATAACCAAATCCCGATAGAATCCACCAACTCCATAAGAAGTACACTCATCCCAGTAGAAAAGGAGGGCTGTATCCTTGTCGTCAGCCTCAAGTCCATTGGCAGGCTTCAGTCTTCCAGAGGGATGGAGGTAGAGAAAAGCAGTGCCAGTGGTGTGGAGGGCAATTGACTGGGGGTGTTTCCATGGTTCCTGAGATTGGGGCGGAGTCCTGGGCTGGGAGTCCTTAAGACACAAGAGGCTGAGGATGGAGAGAAGACCCCCACCGTCTCCACCCCCAGGGCTCCCTGCTGAGCTCCAATGCCTGTAATGTCTTAGCGATGGATCCCAAGCAAGAGCCTTTGAGGAGGGCGGGAGAAAACTATAGCCTCAGCATTTCTGAGGGAGGGAGGAGAAAGAGGCAGAAAGGAAGAAGATTTGGCAACGCAGAGGCAGAACACGGAGTGGGTAAGAGGGACCTGCCCAGTGGAGTCGATTTGGAACCCTTCCTTTGTTTATGAAGCGAGAGTTCTGGAGATACACAATCCGAGCTGGGGAACCCTGGTGTGTGGAGGGGTTTGTCTAACATCTTGATCTACTTTCCTAAACCTTTTGGAAGGAGAAATCCCCCAAGTCCTGGTGCCAAACCTTTTCCCCCCTCTATTTGTTAAACCCATCTGCAGTTCAAGGGAAATCAGATTCATATGTTTTCAATTCATTTACACTTAACTTATTAAAATATTGCTTTGTAAGAGCTATTTGATGTCCAGGAAGCCATTTGCGTCTCTTAAATAAATCTTTAAAGTCCCTTTTTCTTAGAAACAGGAAATTGCATTTTGCCAAATGCAAATTAACTTGCACCTCATAAAGTTCAAGTTGAGCTCAAAACATACACCGCGTGAGGGTCGGGTGGGTTTCAAACTTGGCAAAATAGCTAAAGGTTTAATCTAAACCAAAAGACAGCAATTGGGAGCTCCAAGGGCATTCCAAAGGATGGTATTATTGCAATCTGCCAGTGGAAAGTCAAATTCTTATTCAGCTACACTGTGTGAGTCAGTGGTTGATAATCAGCATGCCTGCCCTCCTCCCAGCATTCTTTGTCCCAGGCCAGGTCAAGAAGACAAATTCAAGGTTTGTGCATTCCCTCTTGACCATCTTCGTCAAGAGAACTTTGGGAAGTTAAGGTGGGGTTTAAAGGGCTGAAACTTTTGCCTCAGGTCCCGTCTGACTTTTGAACACCTTATGAACACCAGAACCAAGAGACAATCCTTGTAGTGCCTAGTCTTGGACTCATTCGGACACACTTCTCTCTCCTCACATTCCACTTATGCACAGGTCCTCTTCTCCTGAAGCTTTTCAGACCCATTATCGTGTCTGTCTACAATGTCAAGGTGAGGCAGGGTGGGCATGTATATTGTCTTTCTTTTATACAGGAGAGAAGAAGGGTTAGAAAGAGGTGAAGTGATTTGCTCAAGGTCACTAGTGGAACCAGGCTGATTACCTCAGAGGCCCAGAGAAGACCAACCCTGGATCTTTTACTTGTGCCAGATAGAGGGAAAAGCCTCCAGAATGACTCCGAATGGTGGGCAATCATCTCATGGCAAAAGGACTCAGCACAGAACCACAGTTGCATTGAGTTGTCATGTCTTTTTAGTCTCCTTCAGTTTGGAGCAGTTCCTCAGTCTTGCTTTGAATTTCATGGCCTTGATCCTTTTGAAGCACACAGTTCATTATTTTGTGGAATGACCTATAATTTGGGTTTGGTGGATTCTTCCTCAGTTCTATCACGTTGACAGGAGCATCACAGAAGGGATGCTGCATAATTTTCTTGACATTCTTATCAGAGAGACACAATTTTAAATATTCTTATCACTGGTGATGTTAACTTTGATCACTTGATTGTGTTAGTGCCAGATTTCTCTACTTTGTATTTTTCCCCTTTGCAGTTAATATGTATTTTGTGAAGAGATTCTTTGAGCGTATATAAATATGCAACTCCTCACCAAAAATTTAATGTATTTATTCATTTATTTATAGAGTACAAACTCATAAATTTATATTTTATCAAATAGTTTACTGTCATTTTGTTCCCTGATGCTCAAATTATCCTAAATTTGGTCATTGGGCACACCTCAATTTGCCTTCTATGTCTTTTAGATATAACCTGTCTTAGGGTTGCTGTAACAAAATACGTTAGACTGGGTAATTCATAAACAATAGAAATGTATTTCACACTGTTCTGAAGACTGGAAAGTCCAAGATCAAGGTGCCAGCATATTTGGTAGCTGGTGAGGGCTCACTCTCTTCTTCAAAGGTGGGGACTTCTAGTTGTGACCTCACATGGCAGAAGGAACAAAAAGACTCCATCAGACCTCTTTTATAAGGGTACTAGTCCCCTTCATGAGACTTCTAATCACCTCAAAAGCCCCCACCTCTTAATACAACCATAATGCGGATTAGTTTTCAACATATGAATTTTGGGGGAACACATTCAGATCACAGCAGATTCCATCAATCTTTGCGCAATTCTTTAGCTTCTGGCATAAAAGGATGTTTCAGGCTCATTTTGGACTTTCCTACCTCCATACTGAAGTCAGCCCTCTCTCTAAGAAACACCGCTTCTTTTCATGACAATGGTATTCAGAAGCCAAGATTGGATCTCTAAGTGTGCTCATTGTCATTGTGATACTGCTCTTCTGGTCTCTCAGTAGACAAAGCTTGAGGATATAGGTACATTTATTTTTGTATCTTTCGGTATATATTGCAGACCTTGAGTTCACCTCCAGTTTCATATTTAACACTTTCTCTGACAGTGAAAAATCTCACTTCCATTATACTTAAGACACTTGATACCTTCTCTATGTAACTAATCTCCTGTCACTGCTACTTCTACCCCCTAGCATGGACACTCTCATTCATACTTGGGCTCTGGCTCCTGATCTGTTTACCCCCCCTGCAAAGATGTCATCCTCAGCCCTCTCAGACTCCAGCATTTCATATGGGACCACTGAAACTAATTCTCCTTTATGAGAATGTCTACTTCACATGGCTTAGGCCCCTTTCTCATGGACAATACATTGGTTTCCTGTAAACTTTGTAGCAAATTATCACAACCTTATTGGCTTGAAACAACACAAATTTATTGTCTTGCTTTCCTGGAGATCAGAAGTCTATAATGGGTCTGCAAAGTTACACTTTGCCTGGAGGCTCTAGGACAGAATCCATTTCTTTGCTCTTCCAGCTTTTGAAGACTTTTTCCATTCCTTGGTTCATGGTCCCTTTCTCCATTTTCAAAGCCAGTTGTGTAGCATTTTCTCTCCTTTCTGGCTTCTAATTCTGTTCTATCTTCTGTCTATAGATCTGATTCTCCTGCTTCTCTGCCATAAGGACCTTTGTGATTACCTTGGGTCCACCCAGATAATTCACCATAATCTTCCATTTCCTAGTCTTAATTTAATCACCCCTGCAAAATCTATTGTACACGTAGGAAAGTAACATGTGCTAAGGATTGGAGTGTGGACATCTTTGGGAAGGTTATTATTCAGCCTACCATAGACTTTGTTCAATTCCTCTTAAGGGATTTTGGGGAATGAATTATTCAGAAAAAGAAAGGAGAAGAAAAAGAAGTGTGAATCACCTAACTGTGTTTCATAGATGATAACAATGAGGCTCTAGAGACTTTATAATTACTCAAGACCTCATAGTCTATAAGTGCCAGGGCCAGGACCCAACTCCAGATGGCTCAATTTCTAAGACATGTGGCTTCTTTGTTCATTCATTGTATCCTGTATTGCCACTTTTCAAATTGCACTCCTCTCACCTGACCACAGATGATCTGAGAGCTGGGCTTTCTTTATCAAGCTCAAAGATCCTTCCTGCATTCTCAAGGGATCATCTGGAGGTTAAACACAGAGATGCGCCTTCATTTGAATTTTCATTCATTGTATTGTATCAGTTGACTCATTTTCCCTGTGGTTTCTGGAGAAAAAGAGAAAACCATCTCTAATTATTGACACTCTACTTTTTCCTCTTGACCTTATCCACAGCCCTACAGGAGATGGAAGTGGCATTTATCATCATCTTAGTGATCAACCTATGATTTTGTTCAGGGCCTATGGGGGCAGAAGTGAGATTGGAGTAATGAGATAACAGTTGATCCAGATTATGTGACTATTTCCTTGCAGATATAGTGCTAGCAGAATGCTCTAGACCTCACATACTAGCCCAAATCAGCAAAAACATGAGCTTCCTCATTGTCTCCACAGCATCAGTGGTGACCTAGACTGCTGACCATGCAAGGAAAACAATGTCATCAGAGCATTGTCAGCCACTGTATCCTGAGGATACAGATCCCGTCTGTTGCCCCAGAATTCCGGAATTTTCAGAATTGGGGACATCCCTGTGGTTGGACAAATATTTTATCTTATTTGGTTTCACCAGGAAGAAGGTCAATGACCTAGGAAAGAAAGAAGAAAAATCATTCCCAGAGAATGTCTGGAAAAAGAAAAGATGCCCTTCCCCAATAAACATTCAACTTCTTGTTTCATTCCCCACCCCCTGCCCTTCCTATGAAAGTGCCCTTGATATTTTGGGGGATTCTAGTGTATCTGTCATTCATTCAGTGAAGTATGTGGATGGTTCACTCTGAGCCAGGCACCATATCTTGCAGCTGGGGATCAGAGACGTGGTAGATGTAGGCTCCACCATCCAGAAGCTCACAGGGCTTGGCCGTAGGGGAATCGTGGTGAGCCATTTGAATGCCCAGTGCCCCTGCACACTTTGAGCTGAGCTCAGAATTCCTGGCATACGGCTGGTACTCAATAAATGTTTGTTGACTGAGAACATACAGTTCCTGCCTTTGAGAATCTAGACAGCTTGAAGTAATAGTAATAGATGAGCCAGAGAATGAAGACTTCTACTCCAGAGGATCTCAAGGATGGGTCCAATCTTTTTTTTTACCTTCCTTTTCCCACCATCAAATCTAGAAAAATCACTTTCTCCTACATTACTTAGGTGATAGATACGTTAAAAGCCCAGACTTCCCCACTATGCAACATAGCCATGTAACAAAATTGCACTTGTATTTCTTAAATTTATACAAACGGCAGCAACAACCACGGTAACAACTTGGAAAGTGCAAACAAATCTAAAGAAGAAAACAAAAACTCACTCATGATCACAACACCTAGAGACCACGGGTGGAACCTCCAATATGAAAATGTATTATCTTGGAAAGATGACTACTTTGATGAGATGTTTGTTGGACTGGCTGAAGTGGGCACAACCACCAGAAGCCTTTTGGAGCCTTCTGTGAAGACAGACAAGAAGCTTGGCACGGAGAGGTCCACGGATTTCAGGTGGGGCTGAGCTGCCTGTTTGTGTGGGTATCCCTGGGCGCTAATCTCAGGCCCGGGTTCCTGCTCCCTGAAGGAGCCGCTGGAGAGGCTGCACTAGGGTGGTTCTCCCCATCCTGGCTCCTCCTTCTAGGAGTCCCTCGTGTCCTGTGTTTTGGCCCAAAATCCGGTCTCTGGGATCTGTTCTGAGAAAATCTCTTATCATGCCAGGATCCTCTGCTACTGGATTTTCCAAAATGAGATTCTGAGCAAAAGAACTCCATGATTTGCTGAAACCAGAAGACCAACCCGTGGGCTGGCCTCATGTTCACATCATGATAATTACTGGCTGGGGAAGCTAAAAGACATTAATGCTTACTGACTGAGCACTCTGCTAGGCCGTTCCTTGTTTAGTTTCATCTTTATGACCGCTCTGCCTAGTTGCTCCATTTCATTATGGTAACAGAGACTCAGAATGGCTGTGACTTTCCTAAGGCAGCACAGCCAGAACACAGCAGAATCGGGATGTGACCTAAACCCCTCAACTGTCATCCTCTCACAATGTGTCTCTGCCTCAACCACCTATCTCAAGGCAGCACGAAAAAACCAGGTCAGGTTTCCAGGCTCAGTTGCTGATGGTGTGGCCTGCAACTCATGAGCTGTTTGCATTGGTTTCTGTTCATTCTCTTTGAGCCCCACAGAATTTATGGAGACCCTCTTTCTTTTTTTCTGTGTTGGTTGGTTATTTTCTTAAATTTTAGATTCAGGGGTTATAAGTGCGTGTTTGTTACATGGATGTATTATGCAGTGGTGGAGATTGGACTTCAGATAACCTATTTCCCAAATAGCGAACACTGTACCCGACAGGTAACTTCTCAACCCTAACTTTCCTTCCCACTTCTCCCATTTTGGTGTCCCCAGTGTTTATTATTTCCATCTTTGTGGCCATTTAGCTTCTGCATTTAGGTGAGAACAGGCAGCATTTGGTTTTCTCCTTCTGGGTTAGTTGTTCACTTAGGATGATAATCTTCAACCCCACCCATGTTGCTGCAAAGGACATGATTTCGTTCTCTGTTATGGTTGCATAGTATTCCATGGTGTTTATGTACCACATTTTCTTTATCCAGTCAATTGTTGATGGGGGCTTAGTCTTTGAGAAATCTCCATACTGTTTTCCATGGAGGGTGCACTAGTTTACAACCCCTCCAGAATCTGTGGCGGTCTCTGCTTACTCTCAGCCTGTGCACCCTGCTCTCAGCGTGACATGTCTTCCTGACATCTTGCTCTCCTTCACCTCACTTCCACGCGGAGGTAAAGCCCAGATCTGCTACCCTTTCTCAGTTGAGCCCCAGAGGGCTGATCTGTCTAGCCCTTCATTGAAGAGCAGAGGTTTTCAGGTGTATTTTATCCACAGAGTCCTTTGTCCACATTGAAGCTCAGCATATGAAACAGGTAAAAATGAAAGTGCTGTTCCGGTGGGAATGAGCTGAGGACCTGGAATGAGACTTGCCCCTGCTTCCTTCTGATTTTCCCCTCCTCCAAACTGTAGGCCCTGAGGGGGCTCACGGGACCTTTTGACCTCAATGGACCCCTTTGTAATCTTTGTTGTATCTGTCTCCAGGCAGGACCCAGTGCTCAGCCTGCTGCTAGGCCATCCGTGGGGCAGAGAGACCCAGGTAGATATGTTTGAGAATCACTGCACGCTCTCTAAGGGAAGCCACTTTCCTTAGAGAGAATTATCCCCAGCCCCCACTTTTCCCCTTTAAAGGACTTAGACTCCTGACAAATCATAGGCCTAGTGACCAAGATATCCCCCGCTTTCCATTCGATATACCTGCTTCGATGTGATGCTAGCTGCGCCCAGACCAGACCTCTGATCTTGAGCACTGAACTTGGCTTCCCTGGTATGATTGTAGAGACCTGGCTCTTTCTCACCCCTGCCAGTCTCCAAATCTGCCTCCTCAAATGCGAGACCTTGCTCTGCCTCTGTCTGCTTGGCCCCAAGTCACACACCGACCCTCTGTACTCAGCATGAATAGAAATCCACTGCTTCTCGACTCAGCCTGAGGAAGGCTGGAATTGTCCAAAAGAAGCTTTGCTAAGATGCTGGAGCAAAACAGAAAGGAAACAAAGAAATCACAGCAGCACAAAATGATTGACTTCGGCAAACTCAAATTCCTTATTTTCATTCTTCCTGCAGAGTGGCTTGGCTGGCGTGAATTCTAGGCATGCTGCCCTGGGTGTCCGCCTCTCCCCAGCTTGAGCTGACTGGGCCACTGAGGGAGGCTTAGTGGCATTCTCTTTCCTGGATGATTTCTTCATCTTCTTTCTGTTCTGATCCCAGGTCATCACCCCTGCCTTAGACTGAGCCATCTGTAAATGGGCAGCTGCTCCGGTCCTCATGGGTCCCTGTTCCCATGGGTCCCTGAAAGCCATCTTCCTTCTGGGGCTCCAGACAATGTTCCCTCAGCTGCTTGTGACCTGCAACTGTCCTCTACCAGGCCTAGTGCACAGGCGATCTCCCTGGCTCCCTGGGTTCCTCCTCTCGCCCCTATTCTATTTTATTGTAAAAGTGTGTTTGCTTAAAGAACATTGACTCACAAGCTTGATGGGTTGTTTTGCTCTTCGTGATCTGTACTTTTCTATTTTATTGCTCTTCTAAACACTCAAAAGTCATACATTAATATGGAGTGAGGTCATATAAAACAAATCTGAGTAAATTTTTAAAATGGTAAATAAAAAAATTTGATGACCACTTTGAAGCAAGTGATGTTACTGTTTGCTGCGTACCCCTAAAGTCTTTCTTTAAGTTGATACAGATACAATTTTTTCCCCCAGTAAATCTGGGATTATGCTCTGAACCATTCTGCTTTTCTCAATTCATTTTTCACATGGTATACATGAGGGAGAACTCCTCCAAAATGAAATTTATTAATTAAAAATTGTGCATTTATTCTTATATGTTTAAACTACAATCACCTTCAAAGTACTCTCTGTTTGATGCACTACACCTATTGAGACACTTTCTCCATTGCTCAAAACAGTTTTTGAACTCGTCAATTTTGATACCTTTCAGTGCTTCTGCCATTTTTTGGTTTCACCTCTTCTGCAACAGCAAAATATTTTCCTTTGAGGGCTTTTTAAAATCTGGAGAAACAAAAAAGTCACTCAGGGTGAGATTGGGTAAATAAGAAGGGTGAGACACAGAAGTCATGCTGTTTTTGGTCAAAAATTGCTGAACACTCAGCATGATATGGGCAGGTGCGCTGTCACAGTGGAAGAATCAGTCATCTGTTTGTCACAACTCAGGGCATTTCTTCTGCAAATTGTGATGCAACCTTCCCAAAACTTCCAGATAAAAACTTTGGTTGACCATTTGATCTGGAGGAATAAATTCTGAGTATAATACAAGGGACTTGCTTTCTTTCTCTTGAATGAACTTGTTTTTTGGTCTTCCTTCACAGTTTATATTTTGGTGGATCTCAGCTCTCTCACCCTATTCTATGCCAGAAGTTCCCAGCCACGCTTCCACAGAACTTTGAGTTTCCCCAAGTTGAACCAAATGCTGAATTGTTGACATCTGGTAACACCCATCTTTGATTCAGTCGGCAGAAAATTAAATGGGTAAGTATAATTTTCACCATTTTAATTTTCCACCACAATTTTTAAATTAAAGATTGGCTTTACTACTATTTGGCTTACCAGACTCTACCCCAAAATGTTTTCAAAATTACTACAGAATTTCAGTTGGTCATCTTCAGTTTAATCTACCAATATTTCACGAGGTCTTGCCAAGAGCCCCGCCACCTCGAGGGACCTGCTACTTTCCTATGCTGAGGACACACTGTGCGTCTGAAAAGTAGTTTTGACCTGAACCCCTACAGTTTGAACTTGCTTTGGCCATCAGGGAGTGTGTGCTGATACAGAAGAGTAAGGAGGTGACAGGTACCACAGCTCTGTTGAGGGACTGTTCCAGAAAAGCAGACGATGAAGAAGAGGAGGCATTTCTCTGTCTGCAGGACAGAGATGAATGCAGGATTCCATATCAACTGGGGGCTCTGGAAGCAGCTCAGGGAGCCTCTGTAGGGCTGTAGAGGGGTTTGGACCCAGGGGAGACATTCAAGTTGGTATCCAGGAGGGATTGGGGGTAGAGGTCCAGGAAGCCTGCTGGGCTAAAGTAGAAACACCAGAACACTGAAGCTCTCCTTTGGGGGCCTCACAGAAAGATGCTGGAGGGGGTGGGAACTTTGAGAGGTTGGGGTTCTGCAAGGGGGTTACCTCTCATGGGGTGACTCACCTTTACCTACGGTCTGTGGGTGGTTTAAGGGGTTAGTGTCAGGAGCGGTAGCTTTAATTTGGATTTGCATAAGCCAGAAAGGGATGTATTGGCTCATTTCCTTGAATTAGAGAGCCATGATAGTTGCTGCGTTATAGGAGCTCAAATAACATAACTGGGGTCTGGCTTTCTCCTGCCCATCTTTCCATTTTTCTCTCCTCTGTGTTGGCTCTATTTGCATCCAGGCTAGTCTCTTCCTCAGCTTCAGAATTGGCTGCTGGGGCTCCAGACTTCACACCTTAACTTCAAGCCCAGCAAGAGGGAAGCCAGCCCTGTCCCTGCATCAGTCACCACCACCACCAGGGAATAGAATGTGCCAATTGACTTAGATGTGGGTGGTGTGCTCCTTTCCTGGAAACAGGGGTAAGCCCTCATCCCAAACTGCCAACCTCGGCAGGGTGACCGTCTCCCTGAGAGAAACCAAGAAACCCTAAGAAGTGTGTGGGAGAAGATGGGTTTTGGCAGGCCCAAACCATTGCCTGAAAATTTTAACTCAATATTGGTGTAAGTCAAATTGTTGAATATCTGTGAGAAGCTCTTGAAAAAGAAAAAAAACAAGGGATGGTAAAGTGACCATTTTTTATAGACACGGATATCTTCTAAAGGAAGCTGCAGTGATTCTAGTGGCCCAGCCATGCCCCGAGCCCCCATCTCTGTGAGTGTGGTCAGTACCTCCTAGGTTAAGATTCCATATTCTGGCAACACTCATCAATGAGCTAAAATATTTGTGCATAATGCATCGTCATTTTTTTTCGCTAGAGACAAACTGAAAAGCAAGAGGATTATGTCTAGCAATGGATTAGTCAACAGAAATAGTTTTCAGATGCAAAGACTAACGAGAAACAGAAAACAGGTGGCTGAGTCCTGTGTGTGAGCGTGTGCGTATGTGTGTGCATGTGTGCCTGCCCATGTGTTTTCACCCTCGGAGAGGTGATGAGCTTCTTGGAATGGCTTGAATGCTTTCTGACTTAAAGAGAGAGAAGAGTGGTGGATCAAAGTCTTTTTTTCTGGCTTAGAGACCTAAGAAGAGTGTAGGCCTTTGCTCATGGCCCAGAGTATAGTCTTTGTTGGAGTTGGACTTTTCCCTGCCTCACAGCCTGGCCACTTACTTTCTGCCTCAGTCTCCTCTTCCTCTTTCAAAACAAAACAAACAAAACAAAATAAAACAAAACTGGCATGCACCGCTTAGAGCTCTGGCGGAAGTCATTGTAGGATGGAGGAGAGGAACCGGAGTGATCCATCATCCTACATAACTTCACACCTATCCTCAGATTTAGGTCTGGGACAGGAGGAAGAAAGGAAGGGCCTGGGGAAGAGGTAGAAGGGATGGCAGGATGGGAAAGGGGAAGACAGGATGACATGTGTGTATGCATGTGTGTGTGTGTGTGTGTGTGTGTGTGTGTGTGTGTGTGTGCGCACGCATGCATGTATGTGCCTATGCACTAAGGGAAAGGTTGAGGAGGGGGCTGGATTTAAAGTTGCCATGGAGACTTGCAATTGCCATCCCCCATCCTGATCTCAAACTGGGCGTTAGCACTTGAATAAATGATGAACCTGCCTTGAGCCTCTCAACTGAGGAGTCTTATGGGGGCCCATTCATGCAGTGTGTCTAGGGGAAGATCAGCTGGAACACGGAGGGGGACGCGGGCCCTTCCTGCTAAGTCTGGCCTCTTCCTCTTGCAGGTTTTCTTCATGAGGCTATGAGAGATGTCAAACACAGCTCCCCTCCCCAGTGGAAATGAGACGCTTAGCAGTAACAGGTTTGCTATTCATCTTGTCTCCTATCAGGTAACCCTTCCCGTCATCCCAGGGCTCGTTCTCTCTCTCTCTCATACACACACTCCTCAAATCCCCTATATTAAATTACTGTTGAAATGTTTCGAACTCTCCGCACCAGGATCATATGACAGAATGCATGGGGGTTTGCTTTTTAATCTTGCCTGAGAAAGAGAAATGAAAATGACTTGCAGGATTTTGACACAATGATCAGACACAAACATTTTTTATCCCCCACCCCTCGAATAAATGGGAACTTGTCAAATGTCATTATCAAATCATACAGATCAGAATTCGTCTCAGCTTTTTGGGGGGTGGGGGTTGGGCCTAAAAGCAATAAAGAGTTGTAACCGCATTCCAAGTTATGTTTGGATTATTGACGACTCCATGACCGAAGATTTGTCTGTCCTGAAGGCAGATGGAGTTTGAGCTGATTTATTTCCTGGAGCTGGAGGCCCTGTAGATGCTTCATTGAGTCATAAAACGCCACGGTGAGCTCTGACCCTGACCACTCTGAACCATTGGGCTTGGATTTTCTGAGGTGACCAGCTTTGAGGCTAAACCCTCAAGATTCAGAGAGCTGGGGGAGCAGAGGGGATGGACTCATTTTCCATTCCTGGTTTCCATTTGCTTGGGGGGAAAAATCTATTCTAATAAAGACCTCCTCCAGTGCTGAGCGATGCCCAGGAATTATTTCCTGCCGTTGTTTCTCCATTAAGTAAATAAATTGCTGCTGTCTTTGATTTTTCATCAGAGGACTTTGACAGATCTCGGATGGGTGACTTCAGGTTTAAAGTCTTATTTGGGCTAGTTTGGCTTTGGGTGACTTTTTTAAAGCAAAAAGTCAAATTTCTTCACCTTCAGGGGAAGAAGGGAATTAGGATCACCCAGTGCCCTCCTTTCCTCCACCATTTCATTGGTTCTTTTCTAATGAAGACAGATGCCAGGTAACTCTGGTTTATCCAGCTACTCAAAGGTGTAACTGACTTCCCAATTTATTAACATTGGTGATTCATTACCATGACAATTGGGAAAAAACTGATTACCTTTGAATTTCTGATGAGGTAATCTTGCCTCTCTCCAGTCCTGGTAATGAATCACCATTTTCCCTCCCTTCTCTGACCTAATTTTCCAAATCATGTACCTGTATAAAATATTGCGCAGAGGCGTGCATCTATTTATCTTGCAGGAGTTCTTTCCTTCTGAATTCAAAGGAGAAGACAACCCCTCCAACTGGGAGGGAAGATTCATGAATGTCCTGGTCCGGGATTCACCAAAGCTCAATCTCTTAGATAATCAATCTGCACGGTGACACATCTTGCAACAGTCATTCTCCTCTTATTGGCTGAGACTTTCGAGTTTGTACCTGATGGAAATGGAGAAATCTGTAAGAACAATATGATTCCACTTTCTTTCATGGAAAGAAGATACCTAAAGGTTAGGATTTAAAAGGTTAGGATTTCGCAGGGTAATTCTTTAAGCTCATAATGTTTCAACCAAGAGGATTCTATGGTCTCACAATTGTAAGTTCAAATGGACAGTGCCATGGGCTACCCATGGGTCTCAGAATCAGTGGTCAGTTGTGAAAGCTGATATTTGCACAATGGTACTCAGTTATTTAGTCTCTCACACAGGAATCTGATCCATGGTGGTAAGGGTGCCTTTGGTTAACCACACTAATTTGTCAGGAGAACTCAGGGTGGGGTCCACGACCCACTTTCCAATAAGTGTTCACTTCTCTCTTTTTATCTTTCTTGTAGCTGTGAGAAACATTCCCAACTTTGTCTCTGTTTTAAGATCCCTGGCTAAAAAATACTTTAATATTTTCCCAGTGAACAGGAGCAATTGCCTCAGGTCAGAGGGCACATTTCCTGGACACACTCTTGGTCGATCTGTTTCCCTTGAATGCCTACTTTGCTGGGCACTGGGGACAGTGAAGATAAATGGCACACATAGTTGATGATTCAAGAAACCCTCTTTCATTTAGAGGCTCCATCAAGGCATTCCTACTGCATTTTTACATTTGTCTAGGCTTTTAGTCTCACCTGCTTTCTTGGTTTGGATTTTCCCAACAGCAGGTTCAGGGACAATGTCTTGATTGTATGTAGTTATTTAGGAAGTGGAAGGAATGAGTAGGGAAGGGATAAACCCCTGCAAGGCATGTGTTAGTGAGTTGGGGGCTCAGCTCTACGTGGGAGCCTCTACAACACCTTAGGGAGCATACCTTAAATCGACCCAGTGGACATTGTGAGGCTGTAGTATTTAAACTGACGGAACCCCATCCCTTCTTGGTGCATGTAGTTTACTGCTCTTCCAGGTTATGCCTGGAACTCTTTGGTACCAGAGAAAGCCCTTGGTGGGGAGTAAGGGGCCGGGAGGTGGGGCTAAGGGGATCTAGGACAGGCTATCGACAGTGACTCTATGGCTCAAATAAAAGGAGAGGAATCATAGGCCATGTGAGATGCTTCTTTTAAAACCCAACATGCACCACCATAGACTGGGTCTCAGGAGTCCAGAGAAGGGCTAGTGGTATCTATAGCTCTAGCCTGTTCCCCTTTCCTGTTCCTCTCATAGCAGAGACCTTCAGTCCTTTTGGGACTGTCCCCTGAAGGACCTGGTAAAATGCTTTCTATTGTATGACCTTCCCTAGCAATTCAGGTTAGCCAATCAGAATCCACTCTTGGAAATTTCAAAGGATATGTGAAGAAAATCCATCTCCTAAGATTTGGAGCATTAAGGATCACTCAAATCTGGACTGATGGGGGTAGTCTACCATGTTTGAGGATAAAGCCAATACACTGGAGAGTAGAGTATTTGGAGAAGAAGGATAGGGGAGGGGGGCGGGGAAAGAGGGAGAGATAGAGAATTGAGACACATCATTTGAACAGATGACAGGATCATACCTGCAGTATCAATTCCTCTCGTCCTTTGCTCCCACCTGGAGCTGAGGAAGTTACTTTTCTCAGTTATGCAGTAATGCCATGTGGATAGTCTACGTTTGTACTTATACTGGAATTGTCTGAGTGCCTGAAACAGTCTGGCACGTGGATATCAACACTGGTTTGTTGAATGTGTGAGGGACCATGCTGTCACTTTCTGGTTTTCCTTTTGTTGGTTGTGGGAAGAGCACACTTCTGGAGGCTGCTGGATCTGCAGGGCTCTCCAATGCTCGCTAGTGTCCTTCTCCATGACTGTTCTTCACATTCCCCTTGGGGCCAGAGACCCATGCTGGGGCCCAGGGAGGATTGACTTGGGTCATTAATGGAAACTCTTCCGAATGGCCCCTTGTAGAATGACTTCATCCAACAGACTTTTCTAAAGAAATAGATGAAGGGAAGGTGTGGAGAATCTACAACTTTTTGGGTCAACTAGAGGTAATGTAACCACTGAGAGCTAAAAGGCATGAGGTACAGGCTTTTCTGCCACAATCAATCACTTTCAGTTAAGTGACGGTTGTGGCTAAGAAGGATTTTGACTCCCTGAAGCATTATGACTCACAATAAAGATACAAATAGATCATTAAGAGAAGTTACAAATTCAAGTAGTTTCAGGGTTGTGTGGTTTTTTTTTTTTTTTTTTTTTTTTTTGAGAACCTGCTAAGAGCTTAAACATGATTAGGCAATGTCAGGAGTTCCAGAAATATTGAACATAGTTTTGGAGAAAATAAAAAAACACTGAATTACATATCGAGGAACTAAATGTCCATGCATGGCCTTGTTACTAAGAGGGTCATTTTGAAGAAGTCACTTGACCTCTCTGTCCTACAATTTACTCATCTAAATCATGTGCATGATGTCTCCTTTTTTTTTTAACTTTTATTTTTTTAAATTTTAAAATTGTAGAGTACTATTCAGGATTAGGTATACAAATATTCGTTGCGCAGGTACCCTTGTTGATGAGTTGTGCCCCACTTTTCCCAGGCAGATTTCGACTACTGTCAATCTCACCTTCCCTTCCCTCCTCCCTCCCCCCTGCAGTTTCCCACTACTGTCAATTCTTTTCTTATAGTATTATGGTAGCTGTTCATGGTCCACTTATGAGTGAGAACATGTAATACTCAGTTCTCTGTTTCTGTGAAAGATCACTCAGTATTACAGACTCTAATTCCAGTCAGAACTGCTGCGAAGTCCATGATTTTGTTCTTCTTTATGGCTGTGCAATATTCCATTGTGTATATGTACCACATTTTTTAAATCCAGTCCTCTTTTGATGGGCAGCACGGTTGGTTCCATGTTCTTGCTATTGTGAATAAGGTTGCGATAAACATACTTGTGCAGGTATCTTTTTTATAGAGTGATTTGAGCTCTTCTGGGCATATTCCCAGCAGGGGGATTGCAGGATCATATGGAAGGTCGATTTTTAGAACTTCTAGGAATCGCCACACTGATTTCCACAGAGGCTGCACTAGTTTACACTCCCACCAACAGTGCAGAAATGTTCCCTTTTCACCACATCCTCTCCAGCATCTGTTATTTTTTGAGTTATTGGTGATGGCCATTCTGACTGGAGTTAGGTGGTATCTCAGTGTAGTTTTAATTTGCATCTCCTTGATGACTAGTGGGGCTGAAATTTTTTCATGTATCTGTTGGCTGCTTGTATGTCTTCTTTTGAGAACTGTCTATTCATATGTTTTGTCCACTTTGTAATGGAGCTATTTCTTTTTTTCTTTTCCGCACTGTTTGAGTTCCTTGTAGATCCTAAATGTTAGACCTGTGTTAGATATGGAATTGGTGAACATTTTTTCCCCAGTCTGTGGGCTGTCTCCCTGCTCTCTTGATAGTTTCTTTGGCTTTGCAGAAGCTTGTCAGTTTGATGAGGGCCCATTTGTCTATCTTATCTCTTATGACCTGGGCATTTCGGGTTTTGATCAGGAATTGGTTGCCAGTTTCAATTTCCATAAAGGTGTCTCCTACATTTTCTAAGGTTCTTATAGTTTGAGGTTTTACATTTAGGTCTCTGATCCATTTAGAGTTGATTTTTGTGTATGGGGATAGGTAGGAGTCCTATTTCAATCTTCTGCACGTGGTCAGTCAGTTTTCCCAGCACCATTTACTGAATGGGTTCTCCTCTCCCCAGTGGATATCTCCTTTCTTTCTCCCTCCCTCCTGTCCTCATCCCTCGTTCCCTTTCTCCCTACTTCCTTCCCTTCCTTTAATTCCCTCTCTCTTCCTGTTTCCCTTCCTCCTTTCCTTGCTTTCTAATTTCCTTCTTTCTTTCTTTTTCACAAGAATGAGCTGAACACCCCAGGCCCTGGAACTTTCCCCCCTGTATTTGTATTCTATTGCTGTGAAAAAATTTACCACAATCTCAGTGACTTCAGACAACATAATTTTATTACCTCACAGCTTATTTAGGTCAGCAGTCTGAATATAGTATAGTTGGGTTTTTTATTTAGGACCAAGCTGAAGTCACGGTGTCAGCTGAGTCTGTGGTCCCATCTGAGGCTGGAGGTTTTCTTTCGAGCTCACTAGTGGTTAGCAGAATTTAGTTTCTTGCAGCTATAGGACTGAGATTCCTATTTTTTTGCTGGTCGCCAACTAGTTCTTAGCTTTTAGAGGCTGCCTGCCATCCCCTGGCACATGGCTTTCTGCATAATAAAGCAGTTGATTCCTTTAAGACCAGCAAGAGATTCTCTCCTGCTTGGAACTACTCTGACCTTTTTTAAAGGACTAAGCTGATTTGGTCAGGCCCACCCAGGGTAATCTCTCTCTTGATGAACTCAAAGTCAACTGATTGGGCATCTTATTTACATCTGCAAAATCTTTTCTGCCATGTGATATAATGTGGTCATGGGAGTGATACCCATCATATTCACAAGCTTTACTCACATTCAAGGGGAGAGATTCCTCAGGTGTATACACTGAAGAGAAGGCGAGAATCTTGGAGGCATCCTGGAATTCTGTCTACTGCATCTTCCTTCCCCATCCTCTACTCTTAGGACCAAAAAGGACTTTGTCTTAAAAACGATGTTGCCATCCTCTTGGGAGACTCCATTCATCATTCACAGTACTTAACGAAGAGTAGGCATAGGGCAGCGAGACCAGTTTTGGTGCCAGGGGGAAATGTGGCAGTGTCTGGAGACATTCTGGGGTATCAAAACTGGGGAGTTGGTGCTATTAGTTTCTCATGGGGAGAGGCCAAGGGTGCTGCTAAACATCCTGGAATGCACAGGGCAGCTTGCCCCCTCCCTCCCTGTCCAGCCAGGAATTATCTGGCCCAAAATGTCATAGGTTGAGAAGCCCTGGCCCAAGGTGAAAGGGAATGGAGATGTTGGAGCGGGGGATGGTGATGGGGCAGCTAGCACATCCGCAGGAATGGAAATCATGCATTGTAGAAATGGCTAAGGTGAATAAATGCAAATATCTTCATGCATGGCCTGAGATGCAGGATCTTTATTCTATCAGACATGGAACAAGTATAGGAAGGACCAGGATAAATGCAGAGAAATCAGAAATTCTGAAACCCCGGGTCTCTTAGCATATCTGGGATTTGAGACTGCAGGGCTTGCTGCAGGGGAAAGAGAGAAAATTAGTTTTCTGAGTTGGGTAACCATCAGGCAAGACACAAATAAAAACAACTTATTGTGATAAAGTGGAAACACACCCTGCTCCAACTGTCTTACAATTTGCTCAAAATTCTTTTCTGGACCTTTCTTGCGAGGTTTTTGGCATTAGAAGGGATGTCGAAGATTATGTAGGGCTGGGGTCATAAACTCCAGTGCCCCTGGGCATCGGGCAGATGGGATAAAGAAATAGGGGAGTCTGTTCTGGACTTCAGCACCCTAACAGCACCTGCCTGGCCCAGGAGCTCGCCCTCTCTCCAGTCCCTAACACTACGCGGATGAGGGCACACCATTCACACGTATGATTTTCTAAGTAAAGCCGGAGAGTCAGATTTTTATTTCAAATCTCTCAGTTTTTAAATATTGGCAACAGACTCAATAACAACAACAACAACAACAAAGATACTAATAATAAATTATTAGACTGGGCTCAGTGGCTCAGCCTGTAATCCCATTACTTTGGGAGGCCAAGGCCAGTGGATTGCCTGAGCCCGTGGATTCAAGACCAGCCTGGGCAACTTGGTGAGACCTCGTACCCACAATAAATTAAAAAAGAAATTAGCCAGGCGTAGTAGCATGCACCTGTACTTCTGGCTACGTGGAAGGTTGAGGTGGAAGGATCGATCGCTGGAACCCAGTAGGTTGACGCTGGGGTGACCGTGAGTGTGCCACTGCACTCCAGCCTGGGCAATGGAGTGAGCCTCCAACTCAAAATAATAATAATAATAACAATAATAATAAATTATGGTGCTGGCCAGTGTTCCAGGACACCCAACGGCAGGCTGTCCACCACTTTGCAGCCCCACTGGGAGCTGCAGCTTAGCTAACGAGAGCATTTGGTGCTGGTGACAAGAGATCAGCTGGTGATTAATTTCTCACAAAAGAAGCCCAGGGATGGGGAGTCTTCTGAGTTGTTTCACTGGGGCCCTACGTTCCTCTATTTTGCAAGAGAACATGGAACCGCAGCCATTACCCAAGGATGCGTGTTTGCTTCACTGATGCCAAATTTTACCCGAGCTGTGTTTCCATGCATTTCTGTGTGCCCATGAGGGTTCCATTTCAATGTTGACTCACAGTGTAATCTTGGGAGGACATCATAAATGGCAACGAAACTCCACATGTCGGGTCCCCAGGGCACACACAGCACAACTGAAGTGACATCGACTTGAACATCCGGCAGTGGCGACTGAGCCCACACTGCTGCCTGGTTGGCATCAGTGATGAATGATGAGTGTCCCGTAAGGTGCATCCAGATTTTAGACAGGTTACATTGTGGGGGTGAAAATTTCTGTATTAGAATCAGTAAAATGTATTTTTCTGTTTGGTATATGGTATAGAGAAGCAGGCAGAGTTAATTTGGGATTGACTCTGGGAGGTAAAACCTACTTAAAGCCCTGGGTGCCTGGGTCCATTCTGCCTCCTGGTCATTCTTTCCTGCTTTGATTTATCTTCCCAGGCTCTCTCTCTCAATCTATTCTAGCTGACCTCATCCCAGTTCCTGGGTTCAATGGGATTCTTTGGATCTCTGGTGAGCATTCCAGGAAAGAATAATGGACTGGGCATGGTGGTTCACACCTGTAATCCTAGCACTTTGGGAGGCAAAGACAGGAGATCCCAAGAGGCCAGAAGTTTCAGACCAGTCTGGGCAACAAAGTGAGAGAGCCCTTGTCTCTACAAAAAAGTTAAAAAAAATCAGCCAGGAGTTCTGGCACCGCAAACCTGTAGTCTCAGTTACACTTGGGAGACTGAAGCAGGAGAATGACTTAGCCCAGGAGTTTGAGGCTGCAGTACCTGGGTGACAGAGTAAGACTCTGGCTCAGAAAGAAAGAAAGGAAGAAAGGAAGGGAAAGAAAAAGGAAGGAAGGAAAGAAGAAAGAAAGAGAAAGAAAGGAAAGAAGGGAAGGAGGGAAGGAAGGAAGGAAGGAAGGAAGGAAGGAAGGAAGGAAGGAAGGAAGGAAGGAAAACAGTTTCCCCAAATGTTCAAATCCCAGCTCTGCTACCCCGAGCTGTGTGATCTGGAAGTTGCCTGAGCTTGAAGAGGCTCATTTTTCTCATTTGCAAATTGATAAGAATCCCACCTTCTTCCTAGAGCTAAGTCAAAGATTAAATTGCATATATATAAATAAAGTTCCTAGCACTGTGCTTGACAGAACAGAAGCTTAGTAAATGTTAGCTTCCCTTTACGGGAACTCATGCCACCAACCCATTTCCATCTCCCTGTTCACTGGGAAAAGGCCCAGCAACAGACCACATGGGGATCGCTGATCTTGCTGGTGCAGGTCCTTTTGTCCTTTTCAAGACCTCTTCTGCCTGCCCAGTGGAGTCTGACATTTTAACCCTGGAAGTTTGTCTTTTTTGTCTTAAGATAGCATTCTAGTTTGTCTTCCATTTCAATGTCCCTTTTGCAGGTAACATTGTGGAATGCCACCAGTCACTCATTCTCTTTCTTTCTTCTTTCCTTTCCTTCTTTCTCTTTCTTTCTTTCTTTCTTTCTTTCTTTCTTTCTTTCTTTCTTTCTTTCTTTCTTTCTTTCTTTCTTTCTTTCTTTTTCTTTCTTTCTTTCTTTCTCTCTCTCTCTCTCTCTCTCTCTCTCTCTCTCTTTCTTTCTCTCTTTTTTCTTTCTTTCTGAGCCAGAGTAGGCCTTTTCTAAGGAGGTCTGAAGTGATGGAAGACCCGGAAAAGACTGGAAAACTCATGGGAGAAGGAGAATGGAGGAAGAAGTGGGTAGGCATCTGGAAACTGAGAGAACCTCCAAATCACTGAGAACATCTCACAGGGCAGTCATCCATGGTGGGGACACAGTCTGTTTCATGAACACATCTCTACTTCTGCATTCATTATATTCACCTTCGCTTCTAACAGTAGTTCTTTCTTCCTGCTATCCTGAGTGCTGCATTTTGTTATTTTTCTGGCTTCCTGAAGTGACTTCTCAGCTCTTTTCATTTCAAATGTGATGCATCAAGTTTTGAAGCTTTGTTTGTATCCCATCTGTTCTGGAATAGAATATGTTTTTATTTTCACCGCTTAAAAATACTTTATAATTATAGTTTGTCTTTCTTTCTTCCTCCTTTTCTCTTTCCCTTCTTCTCTCCTCTGCTCTCGTCTCTCTTTTTTGTCTTCCCTTTTTTCCAATTACTATGGCATTTTTTTTTCCACACCAAAGTTCTGGGGATATCACAGAAAACAAAAATATAGCATCCTGAGCCTACCCAATGCATAAAACCTATAATGTCCTCAGTCAGTCAAATCACCAGAGGCTACATATTAGAAAAAATGAATACTCTGTGACTACCCACCTCTATCATTCAACCAAAATGACGAACCAGCAGGTGTTAATGGGGATCCACAGTTCACTCTTATGACCACCAGTTAAAAATTCTTATTAATTTGTCATTCATCTTCATTGTCTTCGTTCAACAAGTTGAAAGCCTCGGGTGGGCCAGGCACGAGGTTAGGCCGTGGAAAGGGCAACAACACCCTTGCTCTTACACCACCTTCCATCTGGTTGGGAAGACTAGCATTAGATAAGCAATCACCTCTTCCCCCAAAAGTGTGTGGAGGTGTATGTGGTAGCAGGGATGCTGTGGCTCCATCACAGCCCAGAACAAAGAAGTCTGTGTTGTGGGTGAGTGGGGGGGCAGGGAAGGGAGTGCACCAGATAGAGCTGGGCTATGGAGGAGGACCTGAAGGGACTGAACGGAGACCAAAGATGAGTAACACTTAGCCACTGGAAGGGGCGGCACAAGCAGCATCTTGGAGTGTGCCAAGCAGAGAACCAGCCGAGTGTGTGCAAAGGCCCAGGGGCTGGAGCCCACAGTTGAAGGGGAGGAGCATGTGTGATGAAGCTGGCGTGACAGACAGAGACTGCACATGTGGCTCCTGTAGGCTGCCCTAATGCTTTTGGTCTGTATCCCAAGACCATTGGACAGTGTTGATCAGATCTATGTCTGGAAAAGTTCTCTCTAGCTGCTGAACATACTAGAAGGGGCTAATGTGAGTGCAGAGTGGCCAGTCAGGAGGGCTCTGCTGGGGTCCAGAGGGAGATGACAGGAGCTTGTACCAGGCCGGGCTAGTGGGTATGGGGAGAATGGATGGACGTCAGTGGGAAGAACCAAGACTTGGAGATGGTTGGCTGGGGAAGAGGAGGACCATGAGAGAGGGGAAGGGTTGTCTAACTCCAAGCTCTCTGGAGGTCTGGGCACTTGATCGTACAGTGGGCGGGCTGGTCCGGCTGAGGCCAGCACCAAGCGCTTTCCACTGCCAGGCTGAGGGCAGGGCCAGGGCTCCGTGGAGGGGGGTCTCTCTTGGTGGTTATCTGTCTCCATCTCCATTGTCTGGCTGTCTCTCTGTGTTTTGAAAGGCAGTTCTGTGGAATAGGATTTGATGTGTGTTTCTAAGCTGAAGGGTTTGGTTTTAGTTGAGGTAGCTGCATTCCCACCCTGAGCAACGCCCCCTGCAAAGTCAAGTGGAAACAGATGTCTAACAAGCTCCTGGCACCAAAAGACTCGTTTAAAACTGGATCAAGGGCCAGAGTGATTTGGGGGAGGAAGGGGGGTTTTGAAGTTTTGGCCACATGAGATGATGTTTAGAAAGCTCCTTGTCACAGGGTGTTGAGCTGCTTAAGAGAAAGGCCTCCCTTCCATTCTTATCTTTGTTATGACTGCAGAAGCAGCAGGGGGGCGGTGCAGGGACTAGACTGCATTCATAGATGCTAATGTCCTGTGGGTGGGTAGACACAGTCCTTCTCTTAGCAGGACTGCTTGCGGAGAATTGGTGGAAGCAGCCCCTCACTGGAGGAGTTGGAGAAGGGCTTAGGTGGTCGCCCCTGAGGAAAGTGGTGGAGGGCGGTCTTGACCTGGTCAGCGTAGGCCAGGCCCGTTCCACCGGACAGGAGCAGGTGCAGCCTCCATGGATATATGAACCATGGCTTTTTTGCTCTGTATTACAGTACTTTGACAATTTAGGGTCTTGCTGACTTTGAGGCCTTGTTCCTCCCAGGGTGAGCCAATTTCTAGAGCTAATAAACAACTCGCTGGGGGCCTGCTTTTCAAATACACATCCACCAAGCCAAAGTCCACATGCACTCCCAGCCACTTCCTCCGAGGACTCTCACACTCCACGCCACCATCCACCTGCCACCGTAGCCATCCCAGGGCCAGATACCGGACAACTAGGAACAGTCCCCAACACCCCAGAGTCTGGTATTATTCACACTTGCCAATACTAAGCCTACTGATTCTGCTTGGTTCCTTCTGGAAGATACCACAATAAAGGCTCTTATCCACGGCTCTCCCTTCCTCTGCCTCCAGACATGTCCTGTGCTTCTCTGTGTGGCTTTGGGTGGTGCACCCCCTCCGCTTGGGAACCGTGAGTAACAACCACCCTCTGTTTTTCTGTTTTTTTTTTTTTTTTTTTTTGAGTTGGAGTCTCACTCTGCCGCCCAGACTGGAGTGCAGTGGCCGCTCCCGACCACCGCAGCCTCGACCTGCTGGGCTCTGGCGATCCTTCCGCCTCAGTCTTCCGAGTAGCTGGAACTACAGGCGCACGCTACCACGCCCGGCTAATTTTTTGATTTATTGTAAAGATGAGGTCTTGCCAAGTTGCCCAGGCGGGTCTCGAACCCGCAGGCTCAAGCAATCCACTGACCTCAGCCTCCCAAATCGCGGGATTACAGGCTGAGTCACCATGCCCGGCTTCTTTTTCCTTTTTTTTGAGTCAGAGTCTTACTCTGTTGACTAGGCTGGAGTTCAGTGGCATGATTACAGCTAAACTTCTGGGCTCAGACGATCTTTCTGTCTCAGCCTCCTGAGTAGCTGGAAATACAGGCACATCCCACCACATCCAGCTAATTTTTTTTTTTTATTTTTACAGAGACAAAGTCTTGTTATGTTACCTAGGCTGATCTTGAGCCCCTGGGCTCAAGCCATCCTTCCAAAGTGCTTGAGTTCCCAAAGTGCTGAGATTATAGGTGTGAGCCATCGTGCCCAGCCATCGTGCCCAGCAGACATTTTCTGATCTGTTGGCTTTGCTATACCTGAAGTTTACTATTAGTACATTACATTTAGAACAGTGGAAAACAAGAGTTTATAACAAATTATCACAGCTCACAATCCCCTTGAGCCTCATGTCTACTGAAAGGGGTGACATGTGGGATGGATGGTACATTCAATGGCTCTCCCAGATGAAAATAGCCATAGTTGTGCCCAAATTCTTTGACATTCTTTTCAGCGAGAAGTGAGGTCTATGCCCAAGTCTAGGCTCTCAAGTTTGTGCTGGTTTGTGATAGCTTTGTCCAACTGAGTTTGCCGGAAGTGATGCTGCTGACTTTCAAAGAAGGGTAAAGAAAAGCCTTGCAGTTTCCACCTGGTTTTCTTGGGACATTTACTCTGGGTGAGGACAGATACCAGATAGGAAGTCGGGCTAATTTAAGAAGGCCATGCTGCAAAGGCAAAGCCTTTTTCAAATTCTTGATTCATAGAATCATGAGCAAATTAAAATGGTTGGTTTTTAGGACACTGACTTTTGGGGTCATTTGTTATTGAGCAATAGTAACAGAAATAACAGTGTACATTTATTTTGCACTTCCATGTGTCATTGTATGAGGCACTTTATATACATTCTTTCACTTGATTTTATTAACACTCTGTAAGGTAGAAATTATGTTCCTCCTTTCCCACACAAGGAAGCTGAAACTCAGAGAGGTCAAGTGGCTAAACCAAGGTCATACAACACGTATATAGCAGGACTGAGATTCAAATCCAGGGATACGTGAGTTCTAAAACATTTCATTACTCTTGGGAAATGATTCTTGGGACTCAGTTCTTTCTAAGGCAAAAGATGCTTACCTGCAAGCGTTACTAGAGTCCAAAATATTACTTATGCATTATTTCTTTTTAATTTAGCATTTTGCTCTTTAATTTTAAGTCCTCTAGTTTTAGGCTGTAGGCATGACTTTAGGTCTTAGGTCACGTGGATCTCAGTTTAAATGAACGAACCTTGTGTCCTCTTTTGGGGGAATCTCTTATGGTATGTTTCTGGGAGATGGAGATGTCTTAGGATCATTCTTTGCTTTGTCCAAATATAAGGTCCTTCTCTAGTGAGAAGGCACCGTACTTACATCGTGGCATTAAGAGTGGAACTCTGCTTGGTGCATGGTACACGTGCTAAGTAAAGATTTGTGAATGGATGAGCCAGTGAATGGAAGGAGTTTGTACATTTTAGGAATATTTCCTAGGGACTATCTTAATTAGTGGTATTATTTGAATGAGATTCCCTAGTATAGAGAGGCTTCCATTTGAGTCATGTCTTGGAGTAGAGGGACATTTAAGCCAGAGTGTAGAGATAGCTCCTTTCTCCCTACTGTCCCTTTTTGTGGCATTGCTGATTCTGCCAGGTGTTACTCCCCAAATCTTCGCTCCCAGACTACACAGAGGGAAGTTATTTACACAGGCCGTCCCGCTCCCCTTCTGAGGGAGTAGGAAACTGAGGTTTAGATCGCTTCTGGCCTGGAAGGTAGAGCAGGGACAGCTAGAGCAGGCTGCCACTGAGGCAGGGCACCCATGTGCCCAGGGCAGGGACAGTCAGGCATGATATTGTGCTAGTCAAGAAAGCAGGGAGGATAGTTTTAGAACAGCTCACAAGGTGGGCTCCCGGCAGGGTTGGATGAAAGCCTACATGCCAGCTCAATGATGCCTTTCTACTCACTGACAGCACAGGGTCTTCATTGTTAAGGCCAGGTTGGGCAACCACGCAGACACTGGCAATGCTAGCCAGCCACCACGTCCTGTGCTTATGCATGTGATGTGCTCCCGTGGTTATGAATCCTCGTGACTGAAACTGCAAAGTAGTTCTTACTATCCCTATTTTACGGAAAAGGAAACCGAGACTCAGAGAGGTTAAGTCACTTAGCTAGGATCACACAGCTAATAAGTGACGGAGCTGACATTCAGAGCTAGGTTTTCACGCGTTTATTCATTCAATCAACGGTTATTGAGTCCTTAGTGTGTGTGTTCCAGGCACTGTTCTAGTACCGTGAATGCCGCAATGAATAAGGCAGATAAAGTCCTGCTGGGGGAAAGCAAGACAACAAAACCGGGCATATGCCAGCAAATCAGGGATTATCTCCCTGGGAAGAAGATAATCGAGAGTGGCTGGGGAAAAGAAAGGTGGGCAAAAGTCAAGTTCACCATTAAAGCCCATGCCCTGTCTGCTCTGAAGGCCAGGCTGTGCCTGGGTGGTTCATATGGAATTTCAGCTTGGGGATGGGATTTGACCGGGACACTGTGATGTCATGGGAACTAAGATATACTAAAGTGACAAATTCATTGCTAGAGAAAAGAGGAGTGGACATGCTGGAAGAACCAATCCTGGAATAAGAGTCAGGAGACCCAGATTCGCAGCCTAACTTTGCTGCTACTTTGCTGGGCAACTTTCTGAAAGGTGCTCAGCTTCTCTGGACCTCCTCTTTTCAATGGTGCATATCACCTCCTGATGAGGAGAGCAATCTGAGAAAAGTCACTCTGCGCCTCTAATGTCCCCTAAGATTCGAAGATTTCCTTCCCACTCCCCACCTCCCCGCACCCCCACTCAGTTTCTTTTCTGGATTGACCAAAGAGTCTCTCTTCGCAGCCGGCTGGGGGAAATCAGGTCATGGAGAGTGCATAATGCTGGCTTTTCCCTTGGCTGGCCTGAGCATCATTCCTCCTGTCCTTCTGCCCTGGTGGCACCGGGGACGCCCTCTCTGCTGCCACTGATAGCAGCTCGATATGAAGCCGGCCCTTTGTCACAGCAGGCTTTGAGGCACTCTCCATTCTTGGCACTGGGCGGCCTGGGAGTCCCCGGCTGCCTGCTCCTCTATCAGAAGCCTCCACGCTCGCCTCTCTTTGTCGCTCCGATTCCTGCTCAAAAGCTCTGAGTTATCCCTTCCGAGCACATGTGCCCCTGCAAACTGATTCCCCACTGGTGCCTTGTGCTTTGTCAGGAGCAACTTGTTGGATTTTCCAAGAAGGCAGAACATTGTCCCCACTGCCCACCACCTCCCCGCCGTGGGTCCCCCCTTCCTTCCCAAGCTTGCAAGAATTCCCCAGGTGGGATTTCCATTTTCTACTCTGGGGCTGGTCTCTGCCTGATGTGTGCCCCCAAATCCTGTCCTTCTTGGCTTTCTCTTTCCTTCTACTGTCTTGTCCTTTGTTGTGAACTCCATACAGACAGTGGGGTTTCTCACATTGTAATTTGCAGATTCCTGTTGCGTAAATTCATAGAACTCTGGGCAGGTGCTTTGTGATTGTGTGTGTGTGTGTGTGTGTGTGTGTGTGTGTGTGTGTAAGAAAGATATATATATATATATATATATATATATATCTGTCTTACAGACAGGCAGGCAGGCAGATAGATATAGAGGCCAGGTGTGGTGGCTCACACCTGTAATTCCAGCACTTGGGGAGACTGAGGCGAGAGGACTGCTTGAGCCCAGGAGTTTGAGACCAGCCTGGGCAACATAGCGAGACCTCATCGCTACAAAAAAAAAGAGAAAGAAATCATGAAACTGGCTAGGCATGGTGGCACGTGCCTGCAGTCACAGCTACTCAAGAAACTGAGGTGAGAGGATCACCTGAGCCCAGAAAGTTGAGGCTGCAGTGAGCCATGATCATGTCACTGTACTCCAACCTGAGCAACAGAGTGAGAAAAGGAAAAGAAAAGAAAAGATAGATTGATCGATCGATCGATCGATCGATAGACAGATAGCATGAGTGTGTGAATACATGCAAAAGCAACTCTCAGAGCTTTTAGAAAGAAACAGCACCCTTCTGTCATTCCCCTCCCCGAGCCTACCACACATGGATGGAGGTCAGCACTCCCTTACTCCCTTTAACACACATTTGAAAGACACACCTCTGTATTCATTTGCCCACATGTTGTGGAGGCTGGCATTTCAGCTTAGGTCTTCCGCTTGCTTAATAAATGTTTATTGAGCACATACTAGGACCCAATCACATTCCCCTGGACCTGGGAGAGACTGTCTGTTTGTGCTGGTCTGCGTTTCGATGTGTGAGTAGGTAGGAGTGTGGTGCAGGGTCTTGGAGGATTGTAAGAAGGTGCTTGCATGCGCCACTGGCCCTCCCACCACACAGACGTGTGCACTCTCTGCCATCCCTGCACGCCCACATCCCAACACACGTTAATGGACCCCTGGCACGCCTGCCTCCTTACTCAACCACTGCCATGCTTAAAGCAAGCATGTCAGTATCCAGCATCCAGCCCTGTAGCAGGTATCGAACGAATACTCAGGAATCATCTGATGGACTTGAAGTTTATATGAAAGAGACCAGAACTTTTTCACCTCTGGACTATTCTTTGAATTCCATGGCAAGAAAAATGTTCCGGGTGACTTCTTTGGCTGCTTTAGTATAGCTAATAACCTGAAGACTGAGAGGTCAGCAAGGCAGATCTGAATACACCCTCATTTAACTGTGCTCTCTTCTAAGAATCTAAAAAAGTTCAGCAAAAGAATTAAAAAGAGAAATCTTCTAAGGACAAAGAGAAACAAGAGAGGAGATGACAACAAGCTGAGAGATGTCAGCAAATTTTCTGAAGATGGGAAGTAGACAGATGAATAGGAAATGACCTCGCAGAGGAGGGAAAGCTGAAAGCTGCCAGGACAGCTTTGTTCCCACAGCAGAACCCCAGCAGTTCTTGGAAACTGTAGGCAGTGGATCCATCTGAAGGCAAAGGTTAGGAGCTGGAAGCAGTAACACAGCTCAAAAGTCTTTACAAAGATCAGGCAGACCCTGCAGTTTCTTCTCCTATTCCATGTGGCAGATACACAGCCCTGCCCTCCTCCAGCGGTACTCTTAAGACAGCTGGAAAGAAGAGAGAAAGAACTTCTCACTCAAGGACGCTGGCAGTCTGGGGAAGTAGCCCGATTAAGAACAGAGGACTGAAGGCAGGATTGCAATCGTGAGACATCACCCTCACCCTTCCCTCCGAGTTCCCTGAAAACCGACCCCCAGTTTTTGTGCCACTGAGCAGGAGTTTGGGATTGCCACCTAAGAAAACTGACTAGTGCAGAAAAGAATGACAGAGAATGACTTTTGGGAGAGCCTAATAAAAAAGCTGGTTCTGCACATTTTCATCGTAGTGAAGTCTTCTCTCAATTTGGACACACAGAGCTTCCAACTGGATTCCAACATCAGCCACATAAATGTGATTGGGCAGTCAAGAGGCATCAGGCATTTAAGGGAAACCTCTCATATGAAGGCTGGACAGAGGAAAATGCAGAATGATACCAAATTAATATAATCAGTGTAATAAAGTGAGTTGTATCTACAAAACAGGAACAGGAGACTGTAAAAAAAGACAACATTCAGAAAGCATAAGGAGCTTTTGGTAATTATTATTATTATTTTTTTGAGTTGGAGTCTCACTCTGTCGCCTGGACTGGAGTGCAGTGGCCGCTCCCGGCCACCGCAGCCTCGACCTGCTGGGCTCCGGCGATCCTTCCGCCTCAGCCTTCCGAGTAGCCGGAATTACAGGCATGCGCTACCATGCCCGGCTGATTTTTTTGATTTATTGTAGAGATGAGGTCTCGTTGCCCAGGCGGGTCTCGAACCCGCGGGCTCAGGCAATCCACTCACCTCAGCCTCCCAAAGGCGTGGGATTACGGGCTGAGCCACCGAGCCCAGCTGCTTTTGGTAATTAAAAATATAAACCTGCAAGTCAAAAAGTTCAATAGGAAGTTTGAAAGATACAGTGATGAAATTTCGATGCTAGTAAAAAAATGCAAAGAGGTGGAAAGTTGGAGAAATATATTAAGAAAATTAGAAGACCAGCCAGGATGTGCAATATTTTATTAATAGGCTTCCGACAAAAACAACAACAACAACAAAAACAGGAAAAATACAGTATATGGGAATCTTCAAAGAATCAACTCGGGATGTTTTCTTCGAACTAAAGGACACAAGTTTCCTGACTGAGAAGGTTCATGGAGTGCCCAGTACACACACACACACACACACACACACACACACACACACAACCACATCACATACACTACACATATACCATACAAACACACATATACCACACAAACACACATATCCCACACCAAATACGTTATGCACACACTACACACATCACGCACAAACACATACAGCACACGTCATGCGCCATACATCACATGCACCCATACACACAGACACACACACACACACGTGCACAGGCTCAAAACAGGAAACGCGAATTTTCAGAACATTGTGTATTCAGATGGTATCCTAGCGTTTTCCAGAGCAGTAGAAAAAAATCGAAACAGGACACAGGGCCCGGGGTAGAAAGCCCTTTGATTATTCTCCAGGCCTCCCTGGACTCATGAATGAAAAAAATATGTGACCTGTGGATTTTTCAATGAAAGGAAAGCTGGCCGATTACAAATACTATGTTATGAACTCACTTTAAAACCTTGTTTAGAGTAGAGATGCTTAGAGCTCCAAAAAGCCATTCAGTGTCTTCAGTGTGTCACTAAATAGGGCACATCCATAGTCTGGTGTTTGAGACTCCCAGGATTTGCTCTCAGCACTTGGTCCCTCACTCTTCACTGACTGAGTTTGGAGGTAAAACATCTCTTTACTCGGAGGAGGATGTTTGAGGGTGTCCATAAAACAGTATTATAAATGATTCTTTTGCCCTGTAACTTGCGCCCCGACAGAGCTGCAGTGTGAAAAGGCGTGACTTGGCCTTGCGCTTGAAGAGGGGTCTCTCCCCATTGACGGCAGGCTCATTCACGACAGCTGCCGGGGTGATCCTTACAGCAAGTAGATGCCGGACCCGCTGTTGTCGATGCTGCTTCCAACTGGCCAGCTCAGGGAGGCCCTGGAAGGGAGTACAGGGGGTGAGGGAGGCCAGGAACATGTCTGAAGGTGTCAAAACTCACCGGCTCAGGAGTTGGTTTTATCTCAGAGTTCACCAGCTCCTCTGCCTTTGGGATGGTTCTACCTCGCGTCTCCTTCCCTTCCCTTCTGAAGATAACCAGGAGCACCCCAGGTGGTTGACTTGCAGACATGGCTCTGAATCGGGGCACGGCCTCTTGCAGTGAGTGCATTGATAATTTCTCTGACCCTTGGTTTCTTGAGCAGCAAAGTGATAGGATTGAACGATAAGATTTCTAAGGCTCTTTCCAAATCCAGGCCCCTGTCAGCCCCGGGGGTGTAGGATGAGCACGATACAGACTTTCTCCTCAACAGATTCCTGGGTTTGAGGCTGAATCAGTCAAATAAGCAGAAAATGACACGCTTATATGTGAAGGGCCCAAATGGGGTACATCCGGGGAGGGGTGTGTCCTTAGGGGAGGGGTGCCTGACCAATCTGGGAGTCAGGGGACAAGGCAGGCTGGTCGAAGGAGGGGGGACCCTGAGATGAATCTTCAAGAATGCGAATTTTGAAGACTTTGCCAGCCATGTACTTTGCCAGCCATGTACAGGCTGTCTCTCTCTGAGTTTCTTATGCCTTCACCTGAATATAATGTGTCTCCCTCAGAGAGGTGCAGCCCCCCATACCTGCCCACAGGCATACCTCGGCTGCATCCAAGAGATTTATTTTGTGGAGACAATAAGATTTACTTTCCTCTCTTATTCTCCGGGCCCTGTGTATACTGTTCCCGCCCTCTGGAATGCCTTTCCTGTGCATTCATAATCATCCTCTACAACTCATTTCTAACAAAATATTCTTTGGGATGGCTTCTCTTAACCCTTCTCACACATTCCATAAGCGTGTTTGAATGAATGAAGGGATGGATTGGTCTGTGGCGTGTGGACCTCTGGAACTGTGCACTGTCAGGCAGTCAGGTCACCTGCCACACCCAAGCAGACATCATCTTTACTCTACAGGCTAAAACCCTCTGGAGTCATCCTTGCCCGGTCCTTAGCCCCACTGTCAGACCTCAGAAAAGTGGAAAAGTTGCTTCCCCTGCTCCTTCCTCTCAGCTCCGAAGCCGTGGGGCCTAAGAGAGCAGTACCAGCTGTGAGATGACTTGTTAGATCAGCCATCGTAAGGGACAGAAACATCTGTTGGCACTCCGTGTCACTAATCATTCTCATGGTTTCCATCCTGGATGCTGACACCTGCAGCTGAGCCCAGAGTTCTGTGATCTGAGGCTGGCAATCGGTAAAATGCCACTTCAAGTGTATGCCTGTCAGAGTACTCAACATCTGCTGCATGGTCTGGCCTCAGGGCAGGTGAGCAGGCAGGCAGCTGACACAGGTGACAGTGGTAGAATCTGGGCCCAGTGCAATGAGCCGGCCACCTCGCTCTCTAAGTTTTGAGTGATACATGAGGCTATCTCCTGACACCATGTGTCCTTGTTGACAGCTTACACTCTGACAGGTTGTATAAAGTGACAAGGTTTTAAGGATGTCACTAGAAGAGTAGTCATACTTGATTTGTGGACAGCCAGAGAGAAGGGTTAAGATGTAAAGACAGAAAATTCTGTGAATCAAAAGCAAATGTCAGTGAAACAAATCTGACAAAGTATTATAGCCTTCATATATAAAAAGTACTTACAAATCAATAAAAATGAGTACTATGTTATAGAAAATGAACTAAAGACATAAATCCTGCATGGAAGAAAAACTATAGGTCAACAATAAACACAGAAACATGCTCAGCTTTGCTAATAATAGTTATACATGCAAAAATAAGAACATCTTAATTTTCACTTATCAAACTGGCAAACAGCTTTAAAAAATAATCCTCAGTTTTAGTGATAATGGAATAAGATGATTATATGTTCTTGTGAGAGTGAAAACTGGCATTACCCTTCTGTAAAACAATTTTGCAGTATGTACCTAGACTCTTCAATGTGTTCCTAATGCTTGACCCATAATTTCTCTCCTAAGAATGTCTGTCAAGGAAACAGAAACTGGGACAAAGATTTATGTGCAAAGTCTTTTACTGCAGAGTTGTTTGGAAGCAACTCAATGTCCCACCATAGTGAAATGGGTAAGTAAACTGTAATATGACTACACAGTGAAATATGCAGTCATTGAAACAAGGCCTTTGAAGAATTATAAATGACATGGAAAAAAATGCTCATAAGATGATGATGATGATGATGATGATGATGATGATGATGATTTATAGAGATGAAGTCTCATTATGTTGCCCAGGCTGGTCTCAAACGTTTGGCCTCAAGCAATCCTCCTGCCTTGACCTCCCAAAGTGCTGGGATTATAGGCATGAGCCACCACTCCGGGCCTCATAAGATCATTCTAAGTGAAAGAATCTGGTTGGAAAAGCACATGCACATTGTAAGTTCAATTATGTAAATACTTCCCCCATTTAAATTCTATTTTCAGAAAAAAATATTGAAAGAAAAAATACAAAAACAGAGGTGGTTGTCTCTGGATCATAAGATTATGGGTCATCTGAGTTTTCTTCTACACATTTTCTGAAATTTTCAGACTTTTTACAATGATCATATATGTAATTTATTTACGCAGTCATTCATCAAATTGATCGAGGGCTGCCTATATCCCTGGCATGGTGCTGGGCAGCAATTAAACAAACAAAACACGCAACAGGCATTCTGTTTATGGTTGCAGGAGTTGGAAGCAGACCCCTGGAATTTAATTCTGGCTCTAATGCTCAGCTCCTTACTCTCTCTGTTCTCATTTTCCTCAAGCTAGGAAAATAGGGATAATATAAAATAGTAAATAAAAAAATAAAGGATGTTACTGGTACCTTTCTCATCGTGTGCTTGTAAGGGTCAAACAACAAGATATATGAAAGTGCTTGATGTAGGACCCGGTACAGCTTGAGTGTGTCTCAGCCACTGTATAGAGTTTGTCCTCCGCCTCCCCATGGATCAAAATCCCCCCAAATTATACAAATGCATGGACTCCTCTTCCCCAACCATACCCTTCCCCTCCGCTCTCACAATCCCACTCCTGTCTGCAGGAAAATTGCAGGAATCGGTTTTGTTTATTTACCCTTCTAAAAAATGTTTTCTCTGCATTTGCATAAGCCTGCAGATACAGAGTGCTACTGATGGTGAGGCAGATCTGATTGTGCCTGTGGTCCAACAAGGAAGCAGAGGCCCAAGGACAGCAGAGTGTCCACATTCCTACGATAGCTAGGGCCAGACCAAAGAGGAATGCCAGTGTCCAGGCCCTCTGGCCTGGCCCTTTGACTCTGGGCTCAGTCCTGGATAGGGTTCTATCCAGTGGGTAGGGTTCTATCTCAGTGCACAAAGAACATCACTCCAAGGAAAAACCGGGACACTGGAAACCCAGGACTCAAAAGGGTAACCATCAAAGCCACTTCATTTTGTTTCCCACTGCCTCTTGAGTCTTACTCAGTGGGGGTAGCCCTCTGCTTTGCCCCTGGGCCCAACTCCGCAGACCCTCGATGCTTGTCCTCAATTTGAGCTGACCGCATCCTACCTCACTGTGGACCACAAACCCAGTCTTGGTTGAGGCATTCAGTCTTCTCTTCCCAGCTCAGGGAGAGGGGAGAGTTTTCTCTCTATATCTCCAGAGCTCCTTCTCTACCCATGAGCTGCTGCCTCCATTGACTCTGGAGTGGGGGGGTGGGGGAATGGCAGGAAGACGTAAAGAGGGGTGTGACGTTTCTACCCACTTAAGGTTCTCTGTATCTGGCAGGTGTTTACAGCTGCCTCTTGCTTTGATGGGCACTTTGGGATTTCTTGAAAGACTCCTTCCTTATGATGGGTAGGCTTCTTCAGGTGGCCAGTCCTCACACCACCACAAGGCTACGCTCTAAGGGGAAGATGCATTTCAATATGATCCCAATATTCTCTAATAACCCAAGACCATTCCCCAAGATCATATCTATATATCTTTCTATACATACATGTGTAACTTTCTCCCATTCTCCATCTCTTTCTCTCTCTCTCTGTTTATCTATATATCGTATCTATCAATTATCTATCAATGTATTCTATCTATCTATCTATTATCTATCTACCTACCTATTTATCTATTACCAAAGCCAGGGAGGGAAGCGCATATCCAAACCAGTCACCAATGAAAGGATGGAGCATTATGATTGTCTCAAGGTGCGAGTTTGTTGGGTCTCATATTTAGAGAAGAAAAAACAGAAACTCAGAAAGATGGAGCATCTGGCACAAGATCTTGTGGCTACTTGTTTGTGAGTCAGAATTCAGACTCAGATCTTCTGACTCTTAGAGCTGGAGCTGCCTCCCTTAAACTGTCTCTTCTGGCTGATCTTGATCACCAAGATGCAGGATCATGCATGGCTTCAGTTTAGAATCACCTCAACACCAACTCCTGTTAACCAAGGGCCGCCTCAGTGCAAGAACAAGGCTACACGCTGTGTGCACATCATGTCTAAGAAACATTGGAGGAAAAATGAAGAGCAGCTGGTGAGAAACACTGGTGGGTATTTTAAGCCTTATATTCCAAAGTCAAAGTCAAGTATCATTTAAAAAAAAAAACCCACACATGAATAGCAGCATTATTCACAACTGATAAAAAAGTAAAAACAGCCCAAATGTCCATCAGCTAATGAATGGAAAAACAAAATGTGGCATATCCATACGATGGAATATTACCCAGTCTTCAAAAGGGAAGAAATGTTGACATATGCCATAGCATGAATATATCTTGAAAACATTATGCTAAGTGAAAGAAGTCAGGCATAAAAGGACAAATATTACTTGATTGTATTTCTATGAAATATCCAGGATAGGAAGAGCCAATGAGAAAGACTGTAGATGAATGCTTTCTGGGAACTAGGGGGGGAGGGGAAGATGGGGAGTGACGTCCAGTGAGTGTCTCTTTGGGGTGATGGAAATGGGCTAACGTTAGATTGTTGTGACGGCTGCCCAACTCTGTAAAGAGAAGAAAACCACTGAGTGCCACACTTCTAACTCAGTGAGTGGATTTTATGCCTTGTCACTCACATGTCAATTTTATGGCATGTAAACTACCTAACAACAACAAAAGCCCCAGCTGGCAAACCGTGAGGATTTTACCTAGGAAGTCAGTTACAGCGAGCATGCGCTTGTGGCTCCAGCAACCCGTCCCGTCTTAGTCCCTGCATCAGGACAGAAGCCTATTAGCCCTGTATTGGAAGGCTAATCTCCTGCTGAAGATGTGAGAATAAGTAATTTACTTTCAGTCAATCAAATGTGTTAAGGAAGAACTCTCAAGGAAACCGAGGGGAGGAGGGGTTGTTTTGTTTTGTTTTTCTAAAGCTATCGCAGGCCCTGAGGAGCCCTGGCAACCTTCTGCCAGCTGGGTGAAGTCTCCCAGCAGGCAGCCCAGCAGGCTGGAATCCTCAGCAAATCATCCTGACTGCTGGGACCATGAAATTCGGCCAGACCCCAAAAAGGTGACCCCGCAGCCCCAGCGCCCTCTGAAGCCCTCTGGGTAGGCTGGCTTCCATTTCTGGCCCAGCGTGGCCACTAAGGAATGCCAAACATCCCCACGCCTGGCAGCCACAAGGCCACCAGGTGTCTCAGGCCAGCTCAAAGGTTCGGGGCTGGGAGGTGTTTCTGCTCTTCCGCCCTGCCCCTCACCACAGACCTCCCCAGGCCTCTCCACCTCCCTCCCTCTCCTGTTTCTGCTTCAAGAGTGTGGACAAAGCCACGACTCTCTCAGGAGGTTGGAGGAGACGGATGGGCCCATCTCTTTGGGGGTATCATTTCTTAGGGAAATGTTTGGGCTAATTGGAGACAGGTGTCCCCAGGTGCTAACATGCAGACTTTCCCTGGAGAAGTGGGTGCAAAGTGAAACCACATGGGCTACTTACAAATAAGTGAGGTGAGAGCGGTGGGCCCTTGTACCTTCTCCTTCCTTCTCCTGTCCCCACCCCCTCCCTGCCATCTGAGGGGGGAAGAGCCCCCGGACTCACACGTCTGGGGGTATGGTTATCGTTTCCGCCTGGTGCTTTGCTGGATAGAGAGCAAAACAGGGCTAGAGGCAGCTCTCAGCAGGATCTTGAAATCGGGGTCGTACAGGGGGATGTGGCTTCCACCTGGCCACAGGAGCTGGAGTCTTGAGACGAGCTGAGGAGGGGTGGGGACTGGAAGTGGATGCTTCAAGAACAGGCCCAAAGAACCAGGGCTGTTTGTGCCAGGAAGCCTGGGGAGCCTTTGAACGCATGCTTCAGGAATCTACCTGACCAGTGGGCTCGGGGCTCCTGACACTTCCAGGCCATCAAGCCAATTCCAATTGCGGGTATCCAATTCCACTTTCTATCTGCTTAACGAGACACGGAGGCCTCGGCGTGCCTGCATCATGGCATGTTGACCTGATGCCTGCGGGCTCCAGAATTCCAGGCTCCCATTCTGACTGTGGGTTAAGTCTAGTACCCTGAAAGGCAGGCATGGACCATGAGTGTGGATAAGCGGGGACCCATTTGGGGAGCTCCTCTGCTTTCTTTCCTGCCATCTGTTGGGTCTGCACTTGCTCTCTGGGTGAAGCCTGATAAGAAGGTGAGGGGGACAGCTGGGGGTAGGGGGGCTTCACAGCCCCCGAAATCTCACTGAAAACAGGTCCAAACCCATCATATCTAGCCGCACAATATGCCTGATTTTATTACAAGATGGACCAGGGGATCTGAGGTGTTTTGATTTTAGGAACAAGGCTGCCAGGTGCAGTGGGTTGTGCACTTTGGGAGGCCAAGGCAGGAGGATCACTCGAACTGAGGAGTTTGAGATCAGTCTGGGTACAACATAGTGAGACCTTGTCTTTAGAAAAATAAAAATAAAACAATTAGCGGGCATGATGGCATGCACTTGTAATCCCTGCTACTGGGGGGGCTGAGGTAGGAGGATTGCTTGAGCCCGAGAGTTGAAGCTACAGTGAGCTATGGTTGCACTCCTGCACTCCAGCCTGGGCAACAGAGTGAGACCCTGTCTCCAAAACAAAAATAAAAATAAAGGAATGAGGCCAATGTGCTGATAAATTCAAATGCTGGGGCTATGAGACACTGGCAGTGGGATTTAGTGGAAAGTATGAGGGGGTGCCCCCCCAAACCAGAATTTATTTATATAAAATTGTGTATTTATTCTTATATGTTTAAACTTCAGTCACCTTCAAAGTACTCTCTGCTTGATGCAGTACATATATTGAGATGCTTCTTCCACTGCTCAAAACAGTATTTGTGTCCATTTTGATGCCTTTTGTGCTTTGACCTTGTTTGGTTTCACCTCTTCCACATCAGCAAAACATGTCCCTTAGAGGACCTTTTTCATTTGGGGAAACGATAAGGAGTCTCTTGGGGTGAGATCAAGTGAATAAGGAGGGTAGAGCATGGGGGTCATGTCGTTTTCGGTAAAAAAACTGAACAGTCAGCACAGTGAGGGTAGGTGCGTTGTCATGGTGGAAGAACCAGTCACCTGTTTGCCACAACTAGGGATGTTTCTTCTGCAAATTGTGAGGCAGCTATCTCAAAACTTCCACATAAAAAAAAGCTTTAGTTGACCGTTTGATCCTGAGGAACAAATTCTGAGTGAACTACAATGGGACCACCCTCCAAAAAGATAATTCAGTTTTTTGGTAATCCTCCCTTGTACACTGGATTGGGAGACAGGAATCCTGAGTTCTAGCCCTGATTCTGCCATAAATTATTGTCTGGACTTCACCAAGACACTTACTTGACTGGGGTTACCATCCTTATCAGTGAAAAGACCTTGAAGCTTCCTGCTAGACATTTGACACTTGGTTCTTTTGCTTGCTTCCTGTGCAGAGACTGAAAAAGTCAAATCCTCCCTTGGACAGCCTTTCTTGTGGTGAGAAGTGGTCATCTGACCAGGTTCTAGCCAGCAAGATATAAGAGGGAAGTTTTGGAGTACCTGGACAAAGCTGTTTCTTCTCAGTAAAAGCACAGACATTCCAGAGGAAAAGCTACTTCTCCACCCACATCCTTCCTAGCTGCTCAGGGCATAACCTTATGAAGATGTGATTGCTGGAGCTGTAGCAGCCATCTTGTGGTCATGAGGTGAGATAGATGACATAGCAGAGAGGGGGTGAGTGGAGTCCTCAATGACATTATTGAGCTACTGATCCCACCCTGATGCCATAAGCTCAGTACTTCTTGTCCCAGGTATTATTAAACGTCTTAAAGGTTTTTATTGCTTAAGCTGTGCTTAAGCAGGTAGTCTGTCACTTGTAAACATATCCTGATACAATAACATCCTAGAATTCTGGATATGTATGATCCATTTACAGATGATAATCAATCCTTGAGGACAGAAGTGTGTGTGTGTGTGTTATATATATATAAATTACTTTAAATGCTTGTTGAGGGACTATTCACTTCTACTACTTCCTTATATTACTTTAAGCTCCAACCATACTCAACTCCTGGGGAATTTAGGGGGCCACAATGCAGAGCTCAATGGCTCCCTGTGACCTGAGCTCTCACCCCGGTGAATGGCGCCACAGGCCAGTTGGGTGCCCACCCAAGAGAGGGCCAGGTCTCTGTCTCCCCACATCCAGACTGCCTGCAGGCCCTGTCCCCTCACTTCCCTCCAGCATCCTTTCTGTGGATGCTCACGATCGTGATGTGATTTTGGTCATTGCTTCTCCCAGAGGGCTTGCAGCCTCCCTGACTCTAGACTCTGCCTGCATTTTCCACTCTGCAGCCAGAGGCATCTTTTGAGATACAAGTATGATCACTTCACTTCCTTGCTTGAATCTCTCTGTGGCTCCTGTTGCTAGTGGAGGAAGTCCAAGCACCTGTACGGCACTTGCAACCTGGCCCCGCCCACACCTGCAGGTTTGTCTCCCCCGCATACTCTCCTGCAGCCAAAGGGAATTATTAATTTTTGTTCCCTGACAGTGAATTGGGAGTTCTCACTTTTGCAGACTCTGTTCCTTCTGCAGGGAACACTTTCCCTACTCATCCTTGAGCACAGGTACTTCTTCTTGCAGGAAACCCCAGCCCTGTCCTGGATACTAGGTAGCAGGTCCTTGCTCTAACCTCTTGTAGTCACCTGTGCGCCTGCATTTCTCCTGCACTGGACCGTGAGGTCCTGAAGGGCCGAGGCCTGCTCTTCTTCACACATGCACATGCAATGCACATATACACACATGCATGCATGCACACATGTACACACACAAACATATCTTTAGCATCTTGAAAAACTAAGTAGGTCTCTTATGGATGCAAGTGTCAAAAATCCATCTCAAACTAGCTTGGATAAAAGAGGGACTTTGTGATCACTTGTATACCTTATCCTGAATTGTACCCCATATCTGTAAAATATTTTTTAAAAATTTCAAAAAACAAAAACAACAAAAAAAGAGCGACTTTGTGAGTGGTCCTGCATGCAGTCAAATGAAGAGTTGAACCTTCAAACCAATCTGAGTAGGGTAGAGATATTCCAGGTCCCAGGAGCACCCTGAGTCAGAAGTTAAGCTGTGTTCAATCTTCTCTCTGCTTGTGTCTTTCTTTCCTTCCCCGCCATCTTCACTTTTCTCTGTTTGTCTACTTCATCATCTTTCCTTGCTTTCTCCACAAAGCACAAGACACTACCAGTTCATGGACCTCTTGTCACAGAGTTTTTGCCTCGAAGAAGGACTGACTTTCTCAGTTCCTGCTTGAAAAGTCCTAAGGAAGCGTCTTCACTGGCCAGTGGGGAGAGGTCATGAAACAACACGAAAGCTCCTGCTGGCACTAGATGTCTAGAGTGAGGGGAGGAGAGGTTTCCTCCAAAGGAGATTAAATTCCCAGGTGGGTTGGCAGAGGCACCAGCAGACAACAGGTGTCCACTGCATCTAAGATGGCCAGTGTGAGGTGGGACCAGCCCCTGGCACCAAGGAGGCTGTGCTCAACAGAGCCGTCTGGATGAGGGCCAACCTCTCCCTACCGCAGAGGGAGGTGTCCAAGGTATTATTAAACATCCTAAAGGCCTTTATTGTTTAAGCTATTCCCAGACAGGTACTCTGTCACTTGCAGTCAAACATATCCTGATACATTAACATAGAAATGGAAATGGAAAGGGGGGTGGGGGACCAAAGTGGGGCTTTCTTTCCCCACCCACCTTCCAACTGCCTTCCCTAGTCCCACTTGTGACACCTGTTGCCCAGATGCCTCGTTGAGCTTTTTGGGAGCCCTTCCATCCCTGAGCATGGAGAGGAGGGTCCCAAGGAACCAGGCCTCAGGAAGATTCCTTCTGCAGAAGAGAGAATCATAAGAAGGAAGAGAGAAAAGGAGGTGGGGGAGAAATGGGGCAGAGGGTGAAAGGTACTGATGCTTTGCCGTGACCGGGGCCCATGTCTTTCCTATTCTTCCTTTGACTCTCAGCACCAGGTGCATGCAGCAGATGCCCAATAAACACCAGTTGGATGAATGGAAGGAGTAATGGGAAAGAGTCTCGATTTAGACTTGGGTTTACAGAAGCCAACTTTTGCTGAGCACTTACTGTGTGCCACGTGCTTTATCGCATTTCATTCTTTTTTTTTTTTTTTGAGTTGGAGTCTCATTCCGTCGCCCAGATTGGAGTGCAGTGGCCGCTCCCGGCCACCGCAGCCTCGACCCGCTGGTCTCCGGCGACCCTTCCACCTCAGCCTCCCGAGTAGCTGGAACTACAGGCGCGCGCTACCACGCCCGGCTAATTTTTTGATTTATTGTAGAGATGAGGTCTCGCCAAGTTGCCCAGGCGGGTCTCGAACCCATGGGCTCAGGCAATCCACTCACCTCAGCCTCCCAAAGCGCAGTATTACAGGCTGAGCCACTGAGCCCGGCTTGCATTTCATTCTTACCCCCACAATGTGTGAGGAACATTCTATGGCTACCTGTGTCCCACAGGTGAGGATATCGAGGCTCAGAGAATAACTTACCCTAGGTCTGATTTAGCAAAGTTAGAATTAGAAGCCAGGTCTTCTCAGACAGCGCTGCTCTCTGTGTCACGCTAGACTGTAAGGCTGAGGATGGGAAGGGGAGAAAGGCGGGGGAAATGAAGAAGGGAGAGGAAGGTAGGATCTAAATTGAGGGGGAGGAAAAGAAAAGGGTGTGGGTGGGCAGTGAATAGGGAAAGAGAAGGCTACAGAGGGGAGGGGACTCAGGGAGCTTCCACGGGCCTGCTCCACTCTGAACACGAAGGACCCTTGTCCCTCACACCTTGCTGTCCCTGGGAGAGCGGGGGACAGACTCTGGGCCTCCTAGGCTTGAGCTCTGTCTGTCCACCTTCTTCGCGGAGGCAGCATCAGGAACACATGTGAGTGATTGCTCATTAGACTAGAGTTGGTGGGTTCTGGAGGGAGTCTCTAGGAAAGGGGGCAATGGGGGACTGTTAGCAGCCTCTAAGAGGCCCCCACATGATGCCCTGGTGAGCATGCTCTGTAGGAGACTGGCTGACATTCCCCCTCGGCTGGCAGAACTGTGGCCTGAAGGACAGCTGGAAATGGGTCCTGATATTTCCCAACTGCTCGTGGAGGATGAAGATCCATTAACTCTGTCACAGACTTAGTGTACAAACAAAAACAGCAATCCCAGGATTCCCACGGACTCTCAAGTTCTGCATATCAGAGACTTGCTTTCCACATGTTTTAGGTGTGAGGAGGGAGTGAGGAGAAGTCCTCTCAGGGGGAGTGAGGAGACGTCGGCTGTTTATTTGGATGGGAGGATCCCGGGAAACCCTCTCAGATGGGCAGGAATGTCTCTCTTTTGGTGCTTTGGGAGTGCTGGGAATTGGATCCGTCACAGAGCCATTTCATTATATTAAAGCATTGCTTTCTAAATCAGATATTCCCTCAATCCCTTCTTTACTTCCTCCCTGTCTTCCTCCAGTCTTCTTCCCTCCCTCCCTCCCATTGGGTATTATTGAGGACATCTTATACTAGTCATTGTGGTGGGGTAATATTGAATCAGGCAAGGTCTCTGCCTCTAAGAAGCTTACCGTTTAGTAGAGAACGCTTAAGGAAATGTGAAGAACCCGAGTGTCCCCCATGCTAGCAGGAGGTGAATGCAAGAATGGACATAGGTAAGTTTCCTTGTTAACCTGTTCAGTGTGGCTGACAGCCTTTTGTGTACTTTCCAAAGCTAGTCAGTTTACAGACTTTTTTAATGTAATGTATTAGTCTCGTTTCCACCAAGCGCCCTTTCTTATGACCAGTCAAAGGCCTGGCACTAGGTCAGCATCATCCCAAGGGTGATTTCTGAGTAGTACATGAGGTTAGGCACTACCAAGAGAAAGATTCCCCAGATTAAGTAAACCTGGACAGAGCTGGGTTAGAGAAAGTGAAGCAGTCCTCGATATGTATATTAATGAATGCTTTTTGTCTCTATTATAACAGAAATTATTTTATAAAAAAAGGGTTGTAGGATAGACACACCGGAAAGACAAGCGGCTTACCAAACGCAACGGGGCTGGGGGGTGGGGCTGCAGAGAGATAATCTGATTGGTTCCAGTTGGGTCACATGCTTCTCATGGTCCAATCATCCGTCACCCGTTGTGTGGTATAGAGACATTCCTGGGACTGGAGAGGATGGAGGTTTACGCTAGTGAGTCAGAGACACCTTGAACGTGTTTGTCCTTTTCGGAGTGATGGTGAGCGTGGATGACTCTCCCAGCAGGGACTATGTTAATGTACACTTCCAAAGCTTTTTTGACCACGGGAGCTTCTTTTCACTCGCGCCACATCAGGTAACTGGGGAATGAGAGTTTCTTGGGAACAAAAGGGAGCAAGTTATGAAGAGCACTGCTGGTCAGACCTTGTGGTGGGGCGGCCTTGGGTAACCCAGGGAATAGGCAGCTGGGGTAGGTGATGACAGAGAGGAGATGAGGGGCTTACACACTAGCTGTCCGACTCTAGACTCCATCAAGAAAAAAGTAGTTACAGGAGGCCCCGCCCCTTCAGTCCTTCAAATAGCAACTCACATTATGAAGAATCTTATGTGCGGACACTGTGTTAAGGGTTTTATGCGAATTATTTTACTTAATATTTGTAGCATCAGGACCCAGGAACTCTAAAACCTCCATTTTACAGATGAGGAAACGGACACTCAGAAAAGTTAAATTACTTGTTCAGGATTCCTCAACTAGGGAATGACAGGATGGGGACATGCTCTGAAGCCGGGTGTTGAAGCATGCTCTATACTAGTCTAGAATTAGAATGGAAAAGTCTGCACCTTGAAGGACTAGCTCTTGTAAATGAGAATCCTAAAGTCTCCGGATGTCGGCACCAGAAGGAAGCCCAGGCATTCTTTCTTTCAGCCCTGTCAAGTCTCTCTACATCGTCTTTCCAACGAGGTTTTCATTTAAACTTTTCAGTTACCTACATATATATTTCTACCTCCATGTGGAACCTTGGACAAGTAACTTTATAACAGTTCAAATTGCTGGACCCCAACTGAGGGATTCTGACTCTGTAGCTCTGGGGATGGAGCTTAGAGACCCTCCCTATGAATGAATCCCCCACTCCATTGCCGAGCTAGGCGTTTTGATCTAGGGGGTCCCGCAGAATTCACTTTGGGAGCACTGCCTTCATTTATGTTGTCTACAGTCAAGGGGACACGCAGAACTGCAAGGCAGAGACACTTTAACAACAGTTCACTATTTTTTTTTTTTTTTGAGTTGGAATCTCACTCTGTTGCCCAGACTGGAGTGCAGTGGCCACTCCCGGCCACCGCAAACTCGACCTGCTGGGCTCCGGCGATCCTTCCACTCAGCCTTCAGAGTAGCCGGAATTACAGGCACGCGCTACCACGCCCGGCTGATTTTTGGATTTATTGTAGAGATGAGGTCTCGCTGCCCAGGCAGGTCTCGAACCCGCGGGCTCAGGCAATCCACTCACCTCAGCCTCCCAAAGGCGTGGGATTACAGGCTGAGCCACCGAGCCTGGCAACAGTTCACTTTTAAATGTTCTCTCCTCAGAACTACAGGATCAGAAACCCTCAGTTGGGGCCCAGCAATCTGAATTTTTATCAAGCCTCTTAGGTGATTTTTTTAAACTCATACTTAATACAAGTGACTCTGGGATATCGGTCCCTCCTAAGACCAGAGGAAATTTAACTCTGGAGGATCTTGGATGAGTGTGTATATATGGGGAGTGGAACCTGGGAGGAAAGCAAAAATTAGTAGAGGAGAGTGGTTTCTAGGAAATTATTGATTATCAAGATGGTTGGTGTGATGGTGAATTTTAGGTGTCCACTTAGCTGAGCTAAGAGATGTCTAGGTAGCTGGTAAAATATGATTTCTGGGTGTGGTTGTCAGGGTGTTTCTGGAAGATTAGCATTTGAATCAGTAGACTGAGTAAGGAAGATCCACCCCTCACCAACGTGATTGGGCGGCATACAATCCATTCAGGGCTCCAAGAGAACACAAATGCAGAGGAATCGTGAGAGTTTACTCTCTCTATTTGAGCGGGGACATCCATCTTCTCCTGCCCTTGGACATCTGAGCTTCTGATTCTCAGGTCTTTGGCCTACAAGACTTAGACCAGTGTTTTCCCCTAGTTCTTACGACTTTGACCTTGGACTAAATTATACCACCAGTTTTCCTGGTTCTCCAGGTTGCAGACGGCAGATGGTGGAACTTCTTGGTCTCCATCATTGCCGATTCCCATAATACGTCTCTTATGGGCCCTATTATTTCTTTTTATTTGGAGAGCCCTGGCTAATACAGCTGGTAAGGTGATTTGATGAGGAGAAATTGAGCAGTAGCTATAAGAGCCAGCCTAGTCACGGAGCCCTTTTCAGCCCTGGCCCTGAGTGATTCCTCCAGTGGGAGAAATGGAGAGAGGGTGCGCCTTAAGGCCAGCTCCACGGGGAGATGTGGTCCAGACCCCTCCGTGTGACCTGCATCCTGGGCCTAGGCATCATGAATTAAATGAAGAATTGGAGAGCATGCGACTGGAAACCTAGAGCAATGTCATATTGCCACGGCATCCACACATGGGATCAATGGGCTCATCTTATTGAACTCATTTGGGTATTGTGGAATTCTACGCTAAGTGACTGAGTTGCATGCGGCATGGCTGTGTGCTTGTCACACGTAGGAGGGCCATGTTGGCCCTTCGCCACGGGCGCCTGGGAAGGTTTAAGGCTTATGGGACTCTCAGGAGCTGGGCTGAGTCTGGTTGTCCCAGTGTGTTGCTGGGAGAGTTAGAATTGGGTGTGATGGGAAATCTTTGTGTTTGTTGTCATTTGTTATAATGCGGGACGGATGGTTGACTCTGAATCATGAAATCACAGGTGGTTAACGGGGGGGGGCCCACAGGCCAACGGTGGCCCACGGACTTTCTTGCTTGGCCTGCACTTGTTGGTTCTTATGGGGTTTTAAAAAAATTTGAATCAGATGTTTACTATTTTCTAGTGAAAATGGGATGATGGCTATGGGAAAAGTCAGTTGACTTGCCCAGCCTGAGCCACACTGCTGCTTGTCCACAACTGACTGATGCTCATGTGAGCCTCTCAGTTTGCATCTGCCCTACCTCCTCCTGTTGACCTGACCTGTTATGCTAATTTGCACTGCCATTCTTGCTTCCTTAGGCTTTTTGACATGCCTGATGTAGGTCAATTTGGTTTAGTTCATCAACAATTTAAATCAGGCATCTGTTATGTGCCTGGTACTGGGTGGTTAATACTATTTTAAAATCAGGTCTGCAGAGGCTAAAAACTTTTTTAAACATAATCTGTCTTGAAAAGAACATATAGACTCATCAGGAGACAGGCTGTACACACCGGATACAGCAAGAGTTCCAACAAGAAGGTACATGGTTGGAGCAAAAGATACTTCAGTGAAAGGAATAATTAATCGTTCCCTCCCTCCCTCCCTCCCTTCCCCCCTCCCTTCCTCCCTTCTTTCCTTCCTTCCTTCCTTCCTTCCTTCCTTCCTTCCTTCCTTCCTTCCTTCCTTCCATAGATATGGGGTCTCGCATTATTGCTCAGGTTGGTTTTGAACTCCTGGTCTCAAGAAATCCTTCCACCTCAGCCTCCCAAAGTGCTGGGATTACAGGCATAAACCACCATGTCTGGCCATAATTGTACAAATTATTTACACTTGTCCAACACTGCACCTTTTCAAAGCCTTTTCCTATACAGTGGTTGCTTTGATGAGCCCTGATGAGATAGATAGGGCAAGAATTAGTGCCTCTACTTTATTAAGGAATACTGAGGCTAAGCAGTGATTTGCCCAGGTCTTCTGTGGAGGAGGGGGTAGAGAAGCGGGGCCTCTGCTTTTCCATTCCGTGGGTTTTCCACCCAGTAGACCGAGAGCATCCAGAAGGGCCAGCCAGGTGTTGGGGGGTGGATTGTACTGCAGGCAGAGAGGGCTCATGTGGTTTAGAGACTGTGGTTGGATGATGATTTCAATATGGAATAATCAGCCTGCCAAGAATAATTCATCAAAGAGTGAAGCAGTTCAGGAATGGACGCACCCAAGCTGTGTCATCACCTAGGGAATGACTTCTCATTTTTCAATGCAGGGCACGCCTTGGTTGAGAAGTTTGAGAAAAGCCATTTGGCCTGGCTTGTTTCCTGCAATATGAGGTTATAAGTGTGTTCGATGATTGGGTGGGAGTCCTTGCTGGAGACATCCCAGGTTCTCAACCTCAGAGCAGTCGATGGACTGTATGCAGTTTATGCTGAGCACCTAAGAAGATAAAGAAGGACTTGGTGGGCCTCTTTTAGCCTCAGTTATCCAACTCATCTTCTAAGCAGCTAACTTTGTTTCTCTGGACCCAGCCTGGGAAATCACATCAGGCTATTTTCCCTTGAGGAGAGAAGACAAGCTCCTAGAAGTATGTTCTGGAGACATTTCTCCCAATTTAGAGGAGGAAAACTCTAATAGCTAGAGTGGAAAGGCATAGAAGATGACCCATGTGGCAAAATATGTCATATCTCAAGTGCCTACTTCAAGGATCTCTCTCTCTCTCTCTGTCTCTCTGTCTCCCTCTCCTTCTCCCCTTCCCTCTTATCCTTCTCTCACTCTGTTTTTTTTTTTTTTTTTAAAGTTGGAGTCTCACTCCATCGCCCAGGCTGGAGGGCAGTGGCAAGCTCACAGCCACCCCAGTGTTGACCTGCTGGACTCCAGCGACCTTTTCACCTCAGCCTTCCAAGGAGCCGGAACTACAGGTGCATGCTACCACATCTGGCTAGTTTTTTTAAATTTTATTTTTATTGTAGAGACGAGGTCTCGCCAAGTTGCCCGGGCTGATCTTGAACCCATGGGCTTAGGCAATTCACTCGCCTCGGCCTCTCAAAGTGCTGGGATTACAGGCTGAGTCACTGAACCTGGGCCCTCTCTTTCTTTATTGAGAGCTTATATTTATAAATGCTCAAATAAATTTCAAATATCCATTGAAGATGGTGTGAATATCCCCATCTTAAATATCTTGCTCAGGAATAGACCCCAGGGTATGAAGTATAGGTTATTTGATTCCAAAGTCCGCATTCCCCAGCTACCGCCCTCCAAACAATGCTACATCTACTATTGATGAGAGAGACTCCAGAACATGTCCTTTGATCACTTTTCTCTTCCACCTGTGTGACGCTTGGTTGGAGAAGTGGGTATAGGGCACTGGCCAGTCAACAGAGATGCATTGCATGCAGCAAATTACAGTAATTGATTATAGCATGGAGTCATTATTACATCTCTAGCCCTTATGCTTGTGTTTGAAGTGGCCTGTAGAATTGAAGAGGGAAAGGAAATAATTACAAGTTATCTGAATAAAATCTGTAACAAATTACCTATAAAACTATAACTATCCAAACAGGATGACATTTACTTTATAAGTTCACGACTCCCTTTCTTTAAAGTTTGCAAAAAAGAGAGCAAAGTAATTACAATTCTCTTCTGATTGATTAAACATGACATATATGCTAATATGAAAGTGACTCTTGGCCTTTGTTACTCCATTGTCTGGCTTGTGGTAATTTAGAAGGTAGCAGATATAATCATTTCAGAGCTGCCAGTCCAGACTTCTCTATACTTAGAATAAAATCCTGAATCTCCTTTGCTTCAGCCAAGGATTCATACTCCCTCTCTGTGCTCTAACTTCTGTTTAAATGTGAAATGATGTTGCAGCTATTAAAGCCTGGGTTTTTTCCCCCTCTTGTACATGGGAAAACACATGTTGCTACTGGCCAAAAACCCCACCTGCTAAGATTTACTTTAAAGCAATTATGTAGTTAGTAGTCTGTCAGATGGAGTATTTTTCACTCTCTGAATAAAACAAAAAGTTAGACACGACTTAGAAAAAATGCACAAAATTTAGAACATCAATAAATATGCCACTTGTCAAGTTATAAGGAGAGACGGTTCAATTGAAAGCCGCAATTATTTGAAAAATAGGTTGCAACCACATCCATCAAAATTAGTCTGTATTTTGAGAAGACTGCAATCACTAATGTGGCAATTATTTTTAAAATCCGTAAAAGTGAAAGAATTAGAAACAAGGTAACAGTACACATATATTGCATTTACCATGTAGTAAGCATTATTCCAAATACTTTGCACATATCCTCTGGATTAATTCCCGTAACAGCCCTGTGAGACAGACACCCTCACGAGCTCCTTTTCACAGATGTAGGCAGAGGGGAGCAGAGAGGTGAAAAAACTTCCCCAAGATTTAACAATTATGAAATTCGAGATATCCAGTTCTCATCATATCATGCTGCCTGAATATTCTATCGAAGGAAATAATCAAATTCTTGGTTAAAGAATAGATTCTCCAAGGAACAGGGATGAAGTAAATCTCATCCCATAACCCTTCCTCATCCTGGAACAGAATAGTCTATGGGCCTCTGATCGTCCACTGGCGTTGGTAACCCCCACAAGCCCAGAGACACCTGTGCCTGGAAGGAACAGAGAAATAGGGTGATGGCCAGTAGTTTGGACTGTCCACTCAGGCTCAGGGCCTGGCCTGGTCCCTAAGAATTCTCTGTTAAGCTGCATCCCCATCCCGATCTCATCTTACTGACTTTTTGGATTCTGGGCTGCTCCTGTCTAGCTGAGCCTGCAGAATTTGTACATATATTGTTGTCTTATCTAGGGCGAAAGGGTGTCTCAGGTCCTCAAACATACCCTGAAAAAGACACACCAGAGTCTAAGTCCTAGCTATGCCAATTACTAGTCTCTGGGTGACTTTGAAAACATCCTTTCAGGGCTGTGTGCCTCAATTTGCTCAACTGCAAAATGGGGGTTTTCAAGGTGTTTTTGAAAATCACACAGCACAATATGTATCAAGCAGTGGACACGTGGCACATGCTGGAGAGCTAGGTCTGCCTCCCTCCCTTCCGCCCTCCCTTTCTTCCTTCTTCTTAAAAGCCACTTTTTTCTGGGCCTCGGATCCTCACTGAATAAGGGTAGGCCTTGACTTTTGACTGCCTTTCAGTTTTGTATTCTGTGGTTCCAAACTGTGATTACTGAGTAATCAAGGTACTTGGAGGACAGTTTGTATTCCAAAGACTCAGTTGAGTCCAGGGTGAGGTTTTTTGTTTTTGTTTTTTCCAGATTAGTTGAATAATGAATTAATGTAACTCACATACACCGTGTGTCCAGAGATGAGACAGACAAACTGTTTTTGACCTTTTGGAGCTCATAATGCAGTCAGGAAGAGATAGACAGGCAGCAGGGTTTGTTCCCCCTTTTTTATTTTTAAATTTTAAAGATGTGGCGTACCATTAAGGGTTAGGTATACAAATGGTCATTGTCCAGGTAAATTTAGGCCTCACTTTGGTCCCCACTTCACCTGGTTTGAGATCAGATCCCCTTATTGATGTCGTGTCCCCCCACCCTCTGGCAGTTTCCTGCTGCTGCCAATCCTTTTCTTGTAGTATTATGATAATTGTTCAGGGTCCACTTATGAGTAGGAACATGTGGTACTCCGTTCTTTGTTTCTGTGATAGATCACTGAGTATGATCGACTCTAAATCCATCCAAGTTGCTGTGAAGTTCATAATTGTGTCCTTTTTTATGGCTGCATAATATTCCATCATGTATATGTACCACACCTTTTAAATCCAGTCTACTTTCGATGGGCAGCACGATTGGTTCCGCGCTTTTGCTATTGTGAATAGTGCTGTGCAGACAGTAGATTTAAGCTTAGCCCACTGTCTGCTAGAATAGGGTCCTGTCTCGGGTGTTGTGTCACAGAAGAGGGAGCACTCCATGGGTGCCCTTGACTGCCTTTCATGCTGTGCATCCGTGTGCCCTCCTACCCACAGCATCCTACTCTCCACCATCCTGACCGCTCAGGGCAACTGCCAGCAACAGCCTCTGTGAGGGCAGAAAGCTGACTGGGTCTAGAAGGATTTCCTCAAAGAACGTGAAGCAACACCTGTGTACACAAGGCAACTAGTGAGAAATTAAGTTCCCAAAGTTGACAGCGAGGAGTGACATCTGGAGATGCCAGAGGGCCCACAGTCTGCTCAAGGATTCCAGCTGGAAGGGGAAGGCCACGTTCTCAGCCATTGTCCCTTGCTGGTCACGCCAGGTGGACTTCCTGAAGTCAGCACCACATGGTGGTGCAGCCAGGCCCTCTGAGCCAAGTGTCCTCTGACCCCTTTTCTCTGTTTTCCTGCTGTCTGCAGCCTCATGCAAGACTCAGGACCCCCTCACCACCTGGGAAACCCTGGCCGTTGCTTCACACTTTTCTAAGCTACACAGTCACTGCCGTCCTCACTTCTTGATAAATAAGGTTGAGGTCATAATAATGAGAGTGCGCACATTCACTCTACCTCCACTGCATCAACTCTGCATGACTGGGATCAGGGAGGTTAAGGAATTATCCTAAGGGTTACACAGAGCTGGGAGGCTAGAGTTGAAAGTTCTGTATTCATTAATTTATCCAACAAGTATGACATAAGACTGACTGTGCCTCAGATGCTAGATGGAAAATAGGTCTGTTTTGGTGGCCATCAGCTCACGGAGAAGATGGGTGGGTGGTGAGTATTACGACAGGGCCAGCGGCAGCAGCAGAATAGGGGCCGGGAGATCTGGGAAGGCTCCTGGAGGATTTGCCATGGAGTTGTGGAGAATGGACAGATTTTCAGATAAGTGCTAGGGTGGGAGAGGGCATTGTGGGTTGAGGGAAAGGGGAGAGGAAGTGACTGTGTTGCAGAGCATGGAGGATACTACCGGCAGCAAAGACACAACTGAGATGACTTCCTCACTGCCAGGTAGCACTGGCCAGGATGGCTGCAGGTGAACTCAACTGGGACTGCTGGTCAGAAGGCAGTGACCCTCCAGCATGGTTGTCTCCAAGTGCTTAGACTTCTTCCACAGGGTCTCTTGCTTTTAAACAGTCTCTTGCCAGTAAACAACTAGGACACTGCGAGACTTCCTCTGACACACCCTTGCAAGTCATAGTGCCACTTCTGTCATATGCACATCACAGGCCCATGGGGCTCAAGGGAAGGGCCACAGGTTTGTTTCTCCATGGGGGGTGTCAAAGGATTTGCATTCGGGTTTTAAACTGCCACACCTAGTAAAACTCACAGACTTTGAGAGATAGCCTAGACCTAGTCCTTTAACTCTGGTGTAGACCCTTATAAACGTATCACTCTAAGATTTGAACGGTACTTTTAAAACCAGTGATTTTTCTAAATTTCTTTTTCTCTGATGAAGCAGATGACCAAAGAACTGGTGCCACGATAAGAGATGAGCCCCTACCCACCAGGCCTCTCTCTCTTAACTTCCTCTTCCCATAAAGTCAGTCTCCAGGGCCCTTTCTTCGAATTCGGGAGGATCCAAGGAGCAAGGTTTCTGATTTTTCGAGTTCACTCTCTTAAAGTGTCATTTTCCTTTAATAAAGACTCACATGAGGGAAAAATCTATGTAGGTGTAAATTCAGGCATTTTGCAAAGCCCGAGGGGGTCTTTCACATGTTCCCTCAATTCATGCTGCTCGGGCCAGAGAGTGCCTTCTGCCCACAGATGGAGCCAGTTTTATTTATAGCATTGCACAAACAGAAACCAGTTGCTTTCCCTATTACTGACTCTCAGACCCCTTTTTAAATTTTGAGTTGCAGTTTTTAATTTCTCCCATCTATGTGTCAGCCTTTGTCACTCTCATGCCTGTCTCCTTTCTCGCCCTCCCTCTGCCCCTGCAGCCATGTGACTCCATAGAAATAAAGTGTCCCTGGGAGCCAGACCCCAGGGGTGCAAGCAGGGCCGTCTCGAGAATGGAGGGTTGGTCGCCACAGTCACAGCCAGGAGGCCAGGGTGGGCAGACATATTTGGGAGGCATGCCTTGGTGTCCCCATTCCCCGCCCCTTCTCTGCCTGTGAGCTGCCTTAAGCCTGACCTTCCCCTTTACTCTTAGGCCTTGTATAGGGTGCTCATGGTGGCTCTGTCAGAAGAAGGTCTTGGGGGTGGTCTTGGAAGATTTCTTGCCCAGGTACCCACAAGCCACAATGTGAATAGAGGTGGCAGCCGTTCTTCCTCCAAATCTCTCCCACCAGCTTGCCGTGTGAGGGAGAAAACTTGCAATATTAGTCGGTGTTCTGGCAGCAGATGAATGGTACCCTTAAGTTGGGATCATTTGGGAAGCATTTAATGAGGAGACTTTTTCAAAGGCATGGGCTGGGTGCTGGGAAGTCACAGGGGGATATCACCATCACTAGGCGGTAGAAACAGAGAAGTCCATGTGAAAAGGATGGCTCCAGAGTGGTGACCTCCTCTGTGGTGTGCAGCTAACCTGTGGGACACCACAGGGAGGGAGTTTCAGGGAAATCGGCATCTCAGTCTTACTCTCTTCCCTGCCTCCCATCACCTGCTTGCCCTTGGCCAGCCCTACTGGGAGTAGCAAGCAGGGACTGTCCGTTGCCCTGGGTCAGCCTTCAATAGATCAGCGTTGGGACAGTGACGTGAGGATCTGGCAGGGGAAACAGTAAGACACCCTGTGTGCTTCCGTGTCTTGAGTGCCTACCTTGCTGTCTCAGGAGGTCCCTGGGGTGAGGACTGGGACCGCCACGCTACAGATGGGCACCCGAGCCTTGGTGCAGGTGGTTGCACACAGAGCCTTCTCAGGGGGGAAAATGGCAGCCAGGAGTTCACCGCCAAGCCCTTGGGCTCTGGGTCCAGGGATGCCCCACAATCGTCCCACAGCTGCTTCCCTGAAACATTTCCGACACTCATCAGTCATAACAGGCTCCCTGCACCAACTTGCTTTCCCAAATGCACGATTTCTCAATGCCAAGTGTAATTAACATGATACATTGACTTAGGGCAGCGCTAACAAGCACATATTCATTTGGAAAAGTCAGGTTCTTTTGCTGGAAATGAGCTGCTGATGAACACCTACCACAGGAGTTTAAAAGTGCAGGAAAGGGAGTGGGTAATTATGGGCTGGCACAGCCCGCAGGTCTGCGCTTCTGCCCCCTGGAAGCACCCTGACAGTGAGTGATGGCTCCCCGCCTCCGTGAGGGGGACGCTCAGGGTCACCCCAGTGCTGCCTCCCTGGTGCCCGGTCTCCCTGTCTTCCCCAGGGAGTGTCTTGGTTTAGCCTCTCTCTCTGTTGTCATCTTCCGTCAGGACCTGGACCTGAAGCTGTTCTTGGCCTAATTGCTTCCCCTGACTTGATACTTACACATCCGTCCTTCTCGGGACCTCTGTCACTGGGCAGCCCTGGGCAAACAATGGGAAACGAAACAAAGATGCTCAGATCCTTGTTGGCCCTTCATGCAGGGGCTCCCTGACAGTTGGAATTTCCTTTAGAACTCTGGTTTCACGAGCCAGATGTTTCAGCAAATCCCCCTCCCTGTCTCCTTTCCCAACAAATCGAGGAAACTTCACACACCTTTATGTGCTAGGATTGGATGCTAGGAAGAAGGCACGTTTCCGTCATAATGCTGTCTTGGTGTAAGGGTGGCGGTCATGCAGTAGAGCCTCATTCTGGTCTGTGACCCCCCCCTTGTCCCGGAAAGCCCACGGGAGAGTCAGGACTAGGACAGGAGCCGGTTCTGCCACCCTTTAGCCCTTTACCTTGGGTCGGAGTGTGAGGTCCAGGACCTGCTAGGGTCGTCCTGACATTTGTATTTCTTGGGGGGAGATGTGAGGAAACCACCACATACCTCTGTTTAAAAACTGATTTTGTGGCTTTCTGAGTTATTTATAGAACCCTGACTGTTCTCTTCCCCACCTCTTTCCTCTTCACTTCATTCCCAATCCATGTCCCCCATGTTTTCCATCTCTTCTTACAGACTTCTCCCCAAAGGGCCATGGATGACTGGGGTGGGGGATGCTTGCTTCAGTTCCTGTGGTTTTCAGATGATCCCCCATATGTTGACGGGGCTCTCATGGCTGAGTTCCTGCTGGGCTTTTTCTCCACTGGAGCAATTTCCCCTCCCTAGGAAGGAATCCTTGCTCAACTAGCAAACCTCTTCTCCTCCCATACCTCCCCGCCAAAACTGCTTTGCATCTTGTGCCTGATGACTGAGCCTTGACTCTTCCCAGCAAGATTTCCCACTGTGGGTTACCGGTTGGATTTTTTTCTTGTTACTGAAGTTAACTCCCCCATTTTCTTTGGCTTCCTGCTACCTCACCTGGCCTCTCTCTGCTCCCCTGGACTGTCCTGACAATCCCTCTTCATTTAGTGACTCCTAATGTAATTAATTAACTGCTTAGCCTTGTTTTCCAAGGACTTCAAGGACTTGCTCCTCTATCTGGTCCTCTGTTAAGACTCCCCTCTTTAGGAGGACTTCCATTCAGGCAGGGTTCCAGTTCTAAACATGGTTCTCAAGCCTCTCAAGCAGGGGCGTGGCACATTCCCTCCAAATTTAACATCCTTGGATTACTGGCAACCTCATCCCAGCTGAAAGCCAAGACGAACCTTTCTCAGGGCACCACCTGGGCAGGAGAGGGGAGTGTTGAGGTTCTCTGGCCCCGGTGGCCTTGGCTCTGTCTCTGAGAGTCAAGGCATGGATGCTGAAGCTCATTCCACTTTTCATCCTTGCGTTGGTTCTGAGGACATGTGGGATTAGAATGCGACCAATCATTCTTTTATCTCCTTTGCTTTAATAGCTATCAGATGGAAACTTGGATTTCTTTATTAAACTAAGCTGGATGTCACCCAGAGAACTACTGTACTGCATGGTGGAAATTTCTCTCCTGGATTCATCTTCCTGGTTGACTCCTTCTCCCCATTCCCAACCCAGTTTTAACGAGGGCATTCCCAGGAAAGGCAACCCTCCAGGCTGGTTCCCAAATAAATACTCCAGCTACTATTTTGATACAGAAAGCATCTTGAGTCTTAAGTCAAATTTGGAGAGAGGTTCTGATCAAGGCTTTGGGAGTCTGCATTTTCGTTGAACTGAATTTCATCGATTATTTTTTTAAAAAGGAGGCCATTAGGCTGAACTTTGCAGACAGAGTTTGAAACAGGTTTCTTTATAGTATATGCAGCAGAGGCATTCCTGTTTCTGCGTCATAAACACACAAGTCTGTCTCGTCTCTCTTCTTTTTGAACAAGCTACCTCCGATCTCCTGGCAGAGGTGATGGCAGCATGGTGGCCGCTCCACAGTGCTGCCACCTGTCCCTTTGCTGAGGTTCAGGACGCTTCCGTGGTCTGGGGAAGGACTAAGGATAAAGATGCTTCTCTCTCTGACAACATCAGGGTTTTTGGAGAGGGAAAAGTAAAGGGAACCAACTTTCACAAGCATGCCCCTGTGACAGCCAAGGTGTGGCATTCTCCATACCTGCAATCTTATTTTCTTTCTGCTAACAGCTCTGTGGAAAAACTACCGCTGTTCTGACTTTGCAAATGGTCAGACAGGATTCTGTGAGGTTGCCATGGGTGGGTTCTCCAGAAGTGGATGCTAGAGTTAGAGGTGCAGAGGTTTGTTAGAGATCAACAAACCTGCAAAAGGGAGTGAGAAGAAACAGGATTGGGCAGAGGAAGAGTCAGATTTCAATGTAGGTCTGATGAAACCTTAGCAAACCTGGAGAAAGTTTGCCTGTCAGAATTGTTATTCTCTCTCTCTCTCTCTCTTTGTGTGTGTGTGTGTGTGTGTGTGTGTGTGTGTGTGTGTGTGTGTGTATGTTGGGATCTCACTCGGTTGCCAAAGCTGGAATACAGTGACACAATCATGGCTCACTGCAGCCTCAAACTCCTGGGCTCAAGCAATCTTCCTACTTCAGTCACTAGAGTAGCTGGGACTACAAGTTCACACCACCACACAACTGTTTTGATTTTTTTTTTTTGTAAAGATGAGGTTTTGCTATATTGCCTAGGCTAGTCTGGAACTCCTGGGCTCAAACAATCTTTCTGTCTTGGTCTCCCAAAGTTCTGGGGTTAGAGGTGTGAGTCACCATGTCACCAGAATTGTCTCATATTGGGTTGCAACCACACGGTCTTTGTACCCATACCTGGACCAGTGACTAGATGTGGTTGCTCCAGGAAGGGCATGACTGACCCCACAAATCCTTCTGTGAAGTGAGGTCTGGGCAGTGCATCTCTCCTTCTACCATTAATGTAGCTCAGCCAAACTCTTAAATGCGGAACCGAGAAATCCTACTAGGGCCTGAATGCCTGCAAAAGCCATGCTCTTTCCTCTACAACAGCGATCCTCAATCTTTTTGGCATTGGGGACCGGTTTCATGGAAGACAATTTTTCCATGGATGGTGAGGTAGAGGGCAGTGCAGCCAAACCTCACTGTTAATGTTAATCTGTATTTTCAGCCACTCCCCAGCACTAGCATCATGACCTCAACTCCATCTCAGATCATCAGGCATTAGATTCTCGTAAGACGTGTGCAACCTAGATCCCTGACAAGTGCAGTTCACAATACGGTTCACACTCCTGTGAGAATCTAATGCTGCTGCTGATCCGGCAGGAGGTGGAGCTCAGGCAGTAATGTGAGTGATGAGGAGCAGCTGTTCCAGGGGGTTGGAAGTTATTTAACAATATGAGTTGTTGTCTTTTCTTCCTTTGTTCCTCAGATGGAAAAACACTCCAATTCATTTTGGGATCTCCCGACAGAGTGGTCAGTGAAGGTCTTACACAGCACCCAGGGCTATCTTTTGAGGCACCGTGGCAGAGGGCCAGCTAGCTGATTTATAAATCTGGAGTAGCCAGGCTCGGTGGCTCAGCCTGTAATCCCTTGCCTTTGGGAGGCTGAGGTGAGTGGATTGCCTGAGCCTGCGGATTTGAGACCCACCTGGGCAGCAAGACCTCATCTCTACAATAAAAAAAAAAAAAAATCAGCCGGGCGTGGTAGCGCGTGCCTGTAATTCCGGCTACTCGGAAGGCTGAAGTGGAAGGATCGCCGGAGCCCAGCAGGTCGAGGCTGCGGTGGCCGGGAGCGGCCACTGCACTCCAGTCTGGGTGACCGAGTGAGACTCCAACTCCAAAAAATAAATAAATAAATCTGGTGTAAGCCAGGAAATGCTCACATCCTAATTTTTCTCCACTCTCAATCCACATCTCCACTGCATTTTCTCTGTTTTGGTGTTCCCAACTGTTTGCAGCACAGATAGATCTTTTCATTTCTAAAGGTCAGCCGTCCCTTCAGTGGGCCAGGAAATGGAACATGAACTATCAGAGTATCTGTGTATTTGCTGACTGACAGATCAATCATCAGCTATTGGAGGAGGGAGATGGAGAGACCCAGAAGGAGGACTGGGGATGCTGCTTTTGAGAGGCCCTAGCCCTGTCCTGCCAAAGGGATATCATGGGGTTAGTTCTCTTTCCTTCAAAAGGAAAGTAGGGAAAAAAGATCTTCTTACATGGGCTTTCATTTACCCGTGTCACAGCATAGGGGGTCTAGGCTAGAGGACACAGCAATGGCTCCCCTGGGTCAGCTCCATGGACTGTCCAGTTTCACAGATGAGAAAGGGCTCCTGATTGTTCTGCCATAACTTATTTTGTGATATTGGACATGCCACTTCTAACATCTGGGTCTCAGTCTCCCCATCCCCATTTATTTTCACGATAAAATGGGTAGGGTTAGTATGTTAGTTTCCTAGAGCTGTCATAACAAAGTACTGAAATCTGAGTGGCTTGGAATCACTGAGATGTGTAGTGTCTCACAGTTCTGAAAGCTAAACATCTGAGATCAGGGTGTCAGCAGGACTGTGAGGGAGAATCTTTTCCATGCCTCTCTCACTTAGCATCTGGTGGTTTGCTGGCAACCTTTGGTGATTTTTGGCTTGTAGATATGTCACCTCATGTCTGCTCTATTTGTCACATGGTTGTCTTCGGGTGTATATGTCTCTATGTCTAAATTTCTCTTTTCTATAGGGACACCAGTCATATAGGATATAGCTCACCCAATGACCTCATTTTAATTTGATTACCTATGTAAAGACCCTATTTTTAAGTAAGGTCACATTGTGAGGCATCATGGTTTAGGACTTCAATATACCTTTGGAGGGGACAAAGGTACTTGAACTCATATCAGGTGGTTAAACCACATGGCATCTTTAAAAGGCAATCTCAGCTCTCACACTCTGGGTTTCTATCTCTGATTGAAGCACTTGAGAAATGTGCTGGGAAGAAGACACAATGGTCCTCCCTGGTCACGATCCTGGGAGTTAAGAATCTGTGCTGTTAGCTATATAGTGCCATCATCCAGGAACCCACAGAAATCTTCCTGACGTATTTATGCCTTCATAGATACATCCTTTGGGGTCCACACCTTTGCATTTGATTCCCCTTCTGATTAATCATCTTGTGGAAATCCTAGGTCATTACAGAGGGTGGGATAGTAACAATCAGCTGGTGTTGTGGTTCTCAAGTATTTTGAGCCTGGAAACTTTTCTCTCATATATCACTGCTCAAAGAATCCTAACCTGTAAAGCAAATCAAACTCAAACTTTTCCTACTAAGGTCAAGTTAAAGGTACTTTGGAGGCTGAGGGATAAGCTAGAGAGATTCTGCTGGGGGAGTTCTTGGGAATGAAGCTCATGACTTCGATGAGGATAAAAGTTGTTTGATGAATTGCTTTTTGGTGGGGGGGAGATTGGTGACACTGGTTGTGCCAATCATTATGAACTTTAGCATCTGCCAAGTGATCAGGGGATTCATGTGATGTCAAAACATTGGCCATCAAAGCTATTGCTTTAAAACCACATCACTGTAAAAGTAAAAGATAGAGCAAGACAAAACCATGTCTATAGCATACTGTGTTTTTACTTGTTGTGCCTTGGCTTACTTTCTATTATGGAGTCATTTAATAAGCAATTTGGCACTTAATATTCCATTCTGCCATCATTTATTTGGTATTTACCAATTATATATGATGAATGAACGCAGAGGTGTTTGGACTATGTTCTTTTTTAACTTTATCTCTGGGAGAATTATCTCCCTTCCATCCATGTCCATGCCTATGTCTATGTCTATGTCCACATCTATGTCTATGCCTGTATCTATTATATGATGAAAGGAGATGTTAAAGGAGAGAATTTATTTCCCAAAGTTTATCACCACCTAAGTGTATCTTTTGCACCACCTTAGAGCCTCTTGCACTTGTCTGCCTCTCAGTCCAGCTCTGTAAGGACTCAGTCCCCCTACCTCTTGACTGTAGTCCCAGGACTTCTCTGTTGATGCTGTCTTGGGACTCCATTCAGTACTTATGTCCACATGTGGACAACCAAGAAGTACCGAGGAATGAATACCTGTGAGACAAAACTTGAGCTAAAGGAGATGGGATTCAGTGATAAATTTGTCCTCCCTTCCCCTACCAGAGATAATCTGGAGAGGAGACTACATGGCTTCTGGGAGTTGCAATCCCATGGATAGAGCAAAATCCCAGTTGGTCCTTTTATCTTGGTGAGGCACCCTCATATGAACTGTCTCTCCTTTCTCAGTGTAATCACTATATCCCTGCACTCCAAATCTCTTGGATTACAGCTGAGGAAAAGAATAACTTGTAAGTCTTTTCCCCAGGCTCACCTTCCTGGGGAACTCAGGCTAAGATGTAGGGTGACCTAGGGGAAGGGAGAGAGCTAGGGCTCTGCCAGAGTGTGGATCCTTCACTTCAGCCCAGTGCTCTGGCCAGGTGGGGCTTTGAATTTTTCTGGGTTGGGAGGTAGTAAGAAAGAGAATTTATGGATCAAACCTCTTGTCAAGCTGAGTTAGTAATCTGGGGACTTTCTTCTGTGGTGCAGCATGAGGACCTCTGTTCCTCCTTTTTGTGATGGTCTTCTTGGGTAAAGCAGAATTCCTACAGAAGCAGGAGAGAAAGAGGACTGGGTAGTGTATCAGGAATCTCAGCTTCTGGGCTGGCCTCTTTCACTAATGACCCATGTGACCTTGGTTGAGTCATGTTACCCCCTGAGTGTCACCTTCTTATCTGAACGATGAGGGGCTTTGCCTAGATTGTTTGTATGATAACTTTCAACTCTAAAATCTGACAAAAAACTGTAATCCCTGCCATTTTAGCTGTATAATGGGAGGATGCCTAAATTCCTATCCAGAATGTCAAGAATATCAAAAGGATTTGATCAAAGTCACTCTTATTTTGTCCTTGCAAGTGAAAAATAGCAACTTTGTGCTTACAACACAGCTTTCAACTACAACTGTGGGCCTTTATCTCTTGCAATTTAACACATCGCTCCTGAGGTCTGGTGTGGGGTCTGGAGCTCAGAGATAGCCCCAGCCGGGGGAGAAGGATGAACCTGTCCACACACACATACACACACACACACACACACACACACACACACACACACACACACCACACAACACACACACCTCCTCACCTCTTTTAGCATATTCTTCCCCCCCCCCCACTTTGTGCAGGGAGAGAAAGTTCTCTGTGTCTAAGGTCAAGGCCACAACCACACCCAGCACACTGACCACAGCGGGTGGTGGAGGGACGGACTGCACATCCTCTTTGGGAACTCTCAGAGGTCAATGCAAATCACTTTTGGCCATTGCCCAAACTGGAAAGAACATTTTTTCCCCAGATCATTATTAAGAATTTTGTACAATCACACGCTCTCTTCTCTCTCACGTACAGACATACACTCCCAAAGAGAAAAACTCATCTCTGAGTATTGGGTCATAAATTATATGAGGTACATTTCATTATAAAGCACATTTCTTTAGTCCTTTATGAATGCTCTCCATTTACCCCAGGGGGGTTGTAATGCACTATGACATCTTACTTTCTTCCAAGAAGCATTCTCTCGTATGGTTTAGTATGTGGGGCCTAGCTGGGCAAACAAATCCTACGCTGGATAATGAAGGCAATCGACTCATATATAAATGAGAATACAATCATGCATCTATGCATGGGCTCCAGGGAGGTCACATATAATCTTTAGAAAAACTAGGTAAGTAAACATCGGTGAAAGAAATGTCTGATGGGGAAGGGGGTTGCATAAACAGTGCAAACGCATAATTGCTATGACCTGGAAAAAAATTGGAAGCCAAGTGAGTCTACAGTCAGGAGACAGGAACAAGTATTTTATAACAAGTCAGTCCTCATGATGTCTGGTTTTCGATTTTGATGCTTTAACATCTCAGTGCATCCTCCCAAGCCCCAACCAACCCTTTCTAAGGTACTTTGTTTTTCCCAAAGTGAAGAACCAAGGAAAGATAAAAAGTCTAGCAAATTAGAGACAACACTGGGGCCTCTTCATTTTCTTCAGTTAACAAAGCCAGCAGCAGCCGCAGCGACAGGGTCTTTGAGCGCTGGGTTTTTTTTAATGCTTCAGTTTTACCTTGCCGAAGATCAGAAACCAAAGCTCATAAAATTGAACTCAGATGAAGAACACTCCCGTCTTTGGAGTGCTACTAAACAATCTGCAAATTATTTAAATTAAACCAACCCGGCCCTCAACATCTGCACACAAAATGCTTAAATTCCAAGTGCAACTTTACTGGCATAAGAAAATAATAAGGGGAGTTCAATTTGTGTCAGCATGGCTCAGGAAAATAAGATATCATGTCTTGCTGTCTGCTTGATGTCAACTTCTCAGATGCGAGCCCTAATGCCTCATCCTAGACTGTCCGCACCAGAGCCTGCCAAACAGAGAAGTTCAGCCAAAGTTCACCAAGCTACTACCAAATAGTTTTTTCCCCCTCCTTTTTCAATCATTAAAAACCTTCTGTTTTATATTGTGCACACGTGATTGTATCTACCTCTTAAAACATATATAACTCTATTAGCTTCTCCTATTCCTTGGGAATACTGTAAATTCCTTCCTGGGATGAGTGTCTGGCTTACAGTTATTCAGCGTCTTAACTTTCACTCTATATGCTAGATTTCTATCTGGAATGCTTGGTTAGGGTACCCATTTACGATCTGCAGTATTCAAGATAATTTGAAAATAAATCTTTTTTTGGAAAACAAATAAAGTGAAAAAGAAATAAGGTAGAAGTTGATCAATTACTGTCTTGAAATGGGTTCAGAAATGCGTTTTCGGCTCCCTTTGCTTCCTTTCCACCTAAGTCAGAGGCTGACTCCAGGCATGCCAGAGAACCTGCCCAAAGACCAGCATCTGGTCCTCAGAAAATTCCCCAGTCCAGACCTTAGTTCTCATCTCCCCTCCAGGGGGGAGACTGAGCCGACCAGCAGGGCAATTGCACAGACCATTTTTCTCATTTTCATTGTTTAGTCTTGATTTACTTTAAATGACTACAACTCTAATTTCTTCTGGTGAAATTGTGCACCCACACTTTTAATCATGCAAAACCAACATTTTAATGCTGCTGGATGATGTATCAATTTAGGGTCCTGAGATTGCCAAAGAGCTAGAATTTCACTCTTCAGCAGAAACACAGGTTTAGTAGGTGTGCGAAGACAAAAATAAGTGCAGTGAAGTCTTTGATCTACCGCATGGTCTTTAAAAATACCTTTCCTATAGTGTAGCATGTCACATTTAATCTATGTCCCTTTAGCATCTTTCTTCTAAACATGACTTGGTCCCTTTCAAAGACCTAAGCACCAATGTCCAAAGAAGCCTTGTGGAGTGGGATAGGTGTAGAAAATCCCCACCCAACAGGGGAAAGAGCCTGTATAACTTAAACCTTCAGACTCCTTCATCGGCCACAGTCACTGTCTCTGCCTTCTCGCTGCCAGAGTTCACTCAAAAACAATTCAAATATTGCCAAAATTTGTATTTCAGGAATGTAACACTTCCTTTGCATTTAGTGTTGCTTCAGATAACTTTCAAACTCATACCAAATGTTTGGCCACCGATAGCTAGGTATGGTTTAATTAAGCAATTTAATAAATTATTACAAATAAACTCGGTCTGAATACAAATATTAACATAAAATAAATCCTAAAATATAGTAGTATTCTTGTCACATACTAAGCATTATTATCTTGGTTTGTTTTCATCTTTCTTCTCATAAAATAATTCAGTTTAAATACTATGTTTAAAGAAACTTGTCTATTGATTCATATTTCAGCTAATCTGGTACCAATTACTGGACTAGATTTGGAAAATTCAATGTGTATAGATGAAATGCTTTAAAATGCTTTAATACCTTAGATAGTAGCTGGTTTCTGGATGCAGCCTGAAACAGTATGGTCAAAAAAGTTTAACGTATTTTTGCTAGATTCAAAGACGAGCAAAGATTAAAAATTCCCAAATGTGTGTTCTGGAATTCTTCCAAAAGCATTCCATCTTTATTCATTATTGGATATTGTCTTGATTAAAATTCCTGTTGGTTTGTTCTATGGTTAAGTAGTAATCTTGTATCTTAACATTTGGAATGTATTGGTATCATGTGACGTGCACAGAGCCCAAATGAATATAGAGAGATCTCTTTCACAAGTCAACAAGGAGGACTTAGGGCGTTCAGATTTCAGCAGAGCTGTTTAGGGGCAGGAGGGGGCTATCTGTGAAGCACATTCTTTCCGACAAGTGAGTCAGAAAGAGCTGTTCAAAGCAAAATGACTTTTCCTATAACACCAATGTCCTAAATCAAGGCAGATTTCTCCAGAGGAAATAAGATATTTTTTCTCTTTCTTTATCTCTTTTTGTTCTATTTCTAGCATTTGGTGCCCTTTATTGCTAGTTTCACCCAGTAACATGTGAAAAATGTACTCGACAATGCAAAGCAGATGACGCGGTCACCATCTTCTGAGTCACCGTCCTGTTCTCTGCATTCCTGCAGAGGCCTTTCAAAACTAGAGCATGATTTGGTTAGGAGCCGCTGAGAAGGAAGGGGAATAAAAACGATAGGCCTGCTTATGCAATCGCACTGACGCTTTTGTGGCTTGTCCTCCACTGGCAACCTGCTCGACACTGGGCATCCCCAGGCCAGGGCCAAGAATCTGGAGACGACCTAGGGGGCATGGGAGGCCATGTGACTTGGGCAGACTTGGCTGGCCTTTTGTTTCGTTTCAGATCATAACGGCCACTTGGAAGCAAGGTCTGTGGCAGAGACGAAAGGGAAAGGACGCTCTTGTCGAGATGATGTAAGCTGTCACCACCTCTCATGTGCTAGAAATGCATCTGTCATTTAGGAGAAGTCAAGAGGGCTGTCTCAGAGCCAACCTTTTAGTGATAATCCCAACTTTGGGGTAAGTGGTCGGGGACACCAAGTCACCTCTAAGTCTTCCCTAGCATGGTGGGCGGGGAAACCACATGGGGTTGGATGAGGATAGGAGTCCAGTGACTAAGTGCTCTGAAGCAAAGAATATAGTTTCTATAGTAGCCGCAAAGGAGCCCACAGGAGGCGCTTGATACCATTCCGTACACTCGAGAGCCTCCCAGGGACTTGATCTTTACCTTGGGGGAGGTGAGTGGACCAGAGAGTATCTGCTGAGAACAAGTCACAGGGTCAGTCTTCTTTGCCAGTGAACTTGCTCACGAAGCATCTCATCTTCCATATGTAGAAATACTGATGAAAGCCAACAAGCCATCTCGTTTGTTGAATATGGGCTCTAAGATGACCAGGGCTTTGTGTCTTTCACCACCATATGACCAATGCTCAGAACAGTGTCTACATGTACACATTTGTGAATGAATAAATAATGTCATATGAAGATTCTGAATGAAAAATCAATCAGTGTAATGGTCAGATGGTATTTTTTTAGCCCAATGAACCTAGAAAAAACATTAATAATAATATGAATAATAATACTACTACTAATAAATTATTAGTAATATTATTATTATTAATTTGAGTTGGAATCTCACTTTGTCACCCAGGCTGGAGTGCAGTGACATGCTTACTGCCACCCCAGCATCAACATGCTGGGCTCAGGGTATCCTTCCCCCTCAGCTTTCCAAGTAGCCAGAACTACAGGCACACACTACCATGCCCGGCTAATTTTTTTTTTCTTTTAAATTTATTGTAGAGATGAGGTCTCGCCAAGTTGCCCAGACTGTTCTTGAACCCGTGGGCTCAGGCAATCCCTCACCCCAGCCTCCCAAAGTGCTGGGATTACAGGTTTGAGCCACCACACCCAGCCCATTAATTATTTTAAAGCACAGTTTTAGGAAGACGGGAGCAAGGGAAGGGAAAAGACTAGCGCTAGTTGATCACTTACAATATATGACAGCAATCTCACATGTTCTGGATGAGCTGATATTGTCCCATTTTCTGGATTAAGAGACAGAGGCTTGGAGAAGTTAAATCATTTGCCTGAAGTCCCATGGCTAGCAAGTAGTGGAACTGTTGTTCCGACTTAAAACTCCTGTGTTGAGATGATTTTTAAGATTTAATTATTGTAGCACTTTATTATTATAGACTCACTGTGATAGCTTTTTGGAACTTTAGACTACTTACACTGGGTGCTAGAAAAAAGTTTTAAATAATTCCTTTTTATGGGAAGTTTTTGGAACTTGGAGATTCAAACCAAATTAAGTAGGTAAAAGTGCTTTTTTAGACTGCTTGGCTCAACACTAAAAAAACTTTATTCTGAATCCAAATCCCATATAAATGTAAAGGTTTTTCATAGCTGAAAGTTTACAGAAGCCAAGAATAAATCAACATGCCTCCAACCCCGAGGGTGACGTGGGAGAGTAAGTTGGATGTGTGATCAGGCCACAGAGAACTCAGACTTTAGTAAGAACTCTGCTGGTGAGCAGTTTTGTGATCTTGGGCAGGTCACTTTACCCTTCATGATGCCAAGTTTAATGGTGGTCAAATAAGAGATTAATAACTCCCGCTTTGCTTACTGCTCAGATATTATTGGAATTGGGAGAAGTAGTGGAATTAAAACGCTTTGCAAAATGTATAGAATCCAATTGAGAAAACCTTTATGTTTATAATAAAATTGTCCTACATTCTGTAATAATGAGTTGAGCTTTGCCTTATCTACCTACCTGATTTTACTAATTAATGAATTTGCATTTTAGGTAATAACATACTTTTGTCACTTAGAATTTCACTCAACTTTTTCAATAAGTTAAATAAAAGTTAATACATTTTGACATCTGTGAATATTTTACTGTTTTTTTTTTTTTTTAATGTTAGCTCAAGCAAGATTTACTGTTTTTCTCTAAGGCAAGTCCCAAATTCACCTCAGAGGGCACAGAGAGTTGAGACGTTTCTCTCTGTACATACATTTTTAGGGTTGGCCCCAGATATGTGATATAATTATGGTGCTTTTCTTGCCTGATATTAGACAAGTCTGAGAAGGCCTGGCGTACATTCCTTGGGCTCACGAGTAATTATGGTGTGGGTGATGATCAGCTACTTTATAAGGTCTCAGGCTGCTGGGATTTTGTTTTTTCTGCAATGCACACATACCCCGTGAATTTAATTACCATCGTTTTGGTTCCTGACAAATATGCCTCACTTGTAAACCTTATATTTATGTTCAGATAGGACTGGAGGGTGTGTGTTGTAACCACTATGCCCCAGACATTCATGAAAATAGTCTCCCCAATTCAGACCAGCTTTTTGGTTTAATGACCATGCATTCGATATCCTTTTGGTTGGAAAACTGTTTTTCAAGTTCAGTGTTCTCCACCCCCTTTCTGCTCCCTTTCTGCCTCCCTCTAAATTTTGCAGTGCTGTGTGTTTCCTTTTGAAAGATTAGGTAAGAGGGAACACGTGTGTGAAAGTCGTGGACAACTCCCATGTGCTAGGGGCTGCTGAGATGAGGTCAAAGAGCAAATGACTTCAGCACCTGACAAGTGTGTGGACCTCATTATGGCCATGGGGCCTGCCTGGGTGTCTTAAAAAAAACTCAGTGGACTTGCAGGGTGCATGGGCAACATTTGGTGAGAAGGCAGGTCTTCAGTAGAATTGCTAAGCCTGCCAACATATATTTTGTCTCCCAGCAGAAAACTTCCCATCTACTCCATGTATTGGGTGATTCATAGAATTTGAAGCATTGACGATTACCTTGTCTAATCTCCTTATTTTAAAAAGCAGTAGCATGAGCTCAGAAAGGAGAAAGAGCGTTTCTCAAGGCCTCACAGCCAACCGGTTTGCCTGATTCCATCCCATCTCCCTGTGACTCACCTGCTGCCATAGCCTGGACTCAACTCACTTGTCCATTTATTCAGGAAGGACCTTGGAGTGCCTGTGCTGTGCTTGGCAGTAAGCCTCTCGGTCTTCAAGGCACAGTTTTGGTCTTCAAGGAATTTGCTAGCAAACGAGGGAGTCGAGACTCACATGGACACAACAGCATCATTCCAGTAAATGGCAGCTTGTAGTTCAGAGGCGGTGTGGGTGGAACAGTGGGGTAGATCCTCAGGACATCAGAGTGTACAGAAAGTGGGGAAGGCTGGTGTACTAAGAGGACACTTGAAGGAAGAGGTAGGACTTGGAGCAGGATTTAAAGATGCAAAGGCTTGAAAGGAAGGGAGCAGAGCTCAAGGAAAACTCAGTAGCCTTAAGGAACAGCATGTGAGGCGGGTTTAGCTTGAAGAGAGAGCAAATTCACAGTCAGTGGATGGAAATTCGGGGGCGAAGATGGTCCCGTAAGGTAGGGGCACAATGCAAATGGCCTTTAAGGAAATAGCATAAGGTATCTACTTCCTTGTGCAGTAGATGGAGATCTATTGAAGGTTTTAAATAAGGCAGTGCTGAGAAAAAAATGAAGATAAGTTTGGTTGGCAGAAGGATTGGAGGGAACTAAGATCAGAAGCAGGGCCCCAAATAGGAAAAAACCCCAGTAGGAAATGATGGTGGGAATTGCAACGTGGCAGGTGCCCAGGAAATCCATCCCCCACTTCTGTGGGGGCTGCCTGGGTGGAGTGAGGTCTATAGTGCCAACTCTTGGACTAATGTCTTTGCCTTTAAAGATCTTGAGAGGTTTACCCTGGCCATCCATGTGGCTTTTCCAGGAGGCCATCGAGAGATATAACTTCACTATTTTTTTTTTTTGAGATGGAGTCTCACTCTGTCACCCAGACTGGAGTGCAGTGGCCGCTCCCAGCCACCGCAGCCTTGGCCTGCTGGGCTCCGGCCATCCTTCTGCCTCAGCCTTCCAAGTAGCCGGAACTACAGGCGCGCACTACCACGCCCGGCTAATTTTCTGATTTATTGTAGAGATGAGGTCTCGCCAAGTTGCCCAGGTGGGTCTCGAACCCGCGGGCTCAGGCAATCCACTCACCTCAGCCTCCCAAGGCGTGAGATTACAGGCTGAGCCACCGAGCCCGGCTATAACTTCACTATTTAGAGGGCAGAAATCAGAGGCAGGGAAAGAGGGGACATTATCTCACATGCCCAGGACATCTCAACTTTACATTAAAGTGCCATTGACTGGGTAGAATTTCACTTGATCTCTTCCTAACTCTGGGGCTCTGGCCAAGCCACTAACATGCTCTGAACCTTGGGGTTCCTGTATGTACTTAGTAGGTATAATAATGCTTGCTCTAGCTATCTCACAGATTGTTATAACGATCCAATGAGAGGGTAGATCCAGTGAGAGAGTAGACATAAACTACCATGATCATCATGCCATAAAAGCTCTTGCTGCTGTGGTGGTGGAGGATTTGATGCAGGGAAAACCACCAAGAATAAGGATAGATTTCCTTCTAAGAAAAATACCTTCTTCTGCCTTGCCACTGGGCATATTCTTTGACATTGTCTTTTTGCCTTTTTGTTTTCCATTTAAGAAGGCATAGAAATGGAACTAGTTTGAGGATTCTGTTCATACTGATTACCATAAGCTGGCCCAAACCAGAACAGATCAGACTCTACCTCAAGAGCCTTTAGAACTGGGTGGCCTCATTCAAAGCTAAAAAAAAAAAAAAAAAATCAGTGAAAGCGTAGACAGTAAGGCGGGGTGCGTATCAGATGCTCATCCTCGAATAAAAGGGTGATGGTTTTCAAACTATATTTTTAATATACTTTCTAAATTTTGATGACAACTCTGACTTAAGCCATAGCGATTTCTAAGGTTCTGTGAGCAGGATTTTCCTTGGAGATTGGCTTGATTATAGGTTTAGGTCTTGATTCTTGATTCCTTTCTAAATGTAAAGAATCAATTCATCTAGAACTCCATAAAATCTCTTCTCCCAAAGGAAGAGGTCTGTGCTGAAAGTTGTGGTGGACTGGAGAGAGATGGAATGGGGACTCTGTGGTTGAAAAGCAGCCTAATGGGAGGAAGAAAAACAATCCAAGCATGTTTATTGAGCACAATGGGTCTAGAGGGTGAGAGGCATAAAAATGTGTGTGGAAGGGGTGTTTATTGAGTGCTTACTGTTTGCCAGAATTTGCTTTTGATTCTAATTTTACAGTGTCAGAGCTTCAGCAACTCTAATTTTTTTTTCTAAAAGGTTATGGGAATTCAGTGAAGGGTTTTTCCTTTACAGAATGGCATAGATTCAACCTTAGAAAGCTCATCCAGGCTGTCATGCATAGAATGAAGTTGGGCTGAAGACCAGTTGAAGGACAGCAGCAGAAGTCCCCTGAATGAGGGTAGGGACAGTAGGGGGTGATCAGATTTGAAAGATGGTTTTGGGCTGCTGAAGTGAAAAGAGTTGGCCTTTTAGAAAGTGATGCCAATAGGTTTTGCTCCTTTATCTCTGATGTCTGGCATTTATGAGATGCTGAAGTTCATTGTCTTGGAGGGCTTGCTGATTAATTACTTGGTTCACTATATATCCTAAGGACGTTGTTCACTATCCTATTCAGAAATTTGGAGCAAAATTTAGCTACAAAGATGTTCACCACAGTTTCATTTTTAATTGCAAAATTACGGAAAGCACCTATATGTCAAAATAGAAGAATGGAATGTTTGCAATTACTAAAAATTATATTTTCATTAAATAGTTAATACTATAGTAAATTTTCTTAACATAATGTTAAGCATAAAAATATTGCAAACTACATATAAATGACATGTTCCGAATTTATACCATTAGATATTTTTTAATACCTTGTGTCAAACACACACACGCAAGAAAAGAGAAGAGAATATATCAACATGTTAATCATAGTTACCTTGAGCTGTGAGACTATAGTCATTGCTTATTCTCTTCCTTAAACAGTTTAATATTTTCTAATCTTATACTATAAAGAGGTAAAAGTTTTCAAATAGAAAGTTATTGTGAAAGGAAAAATAAAATCCTAAGAGAACACCACTTGAAAGTTCAGAAAATAGTGCTCAAGTGTCAGTGTTGCCTTATGACCTAGGCAAGTCACTTAACCACTGTGGTCCCCAGCTTCCTCCTCTGTAAAGGGGAATAATGACATCGACTCGCTTATTACTGGGCTATTGTAAATGCCAGACAAAATAAAGGATGTGAAAGTGCTTTGATTCGAGTAAGCTGCTTCAGGAATATACACGACTCTGGTTATTACTATATTCCCTCCCCTTAATGACACACATAAGTGGCTTCTAGAGGTCCCCCCCCAGGGGGATGTGGATAGCTGACAACTAATCTGGAGGAGGAATAGCTGAGTTTCTATCGGTTTGGAGTCATTTTGTTTGAATAGAGACTATCCAGTCTGGTCAAAGATAATTTCGTTGTGCTGAAGGAAGAAGGTTTAGAGACACTCTAGGAATGTTAGGGAAAGAGAAAGAAGCTGGGCAAAGAGGAATCCAGTCCCAGCAAACCTGTAGGGATTAGACTTCTCATTCTCAGTCTATCCACATAGCTGGGTTCTATTTCCAGCACTGTGACTTCAGTCTTGAGTAAACCGGGACCAACTCTCACTCCCTCTGGGCCTATGGTTCCTATTAGGAAAATGAAGGTTCAGAAGGACTCATCTCCAAGCCACTATTTCCCCAACACCTGTTTTCATGTTCTGTGAGTCCTTTGATTAGTGTTGTAATAAAGAAACAGTGTGAACTATCCAAGCGAAGGAACAGAGAGGATATGAACAGAACACACACACGAAAGGGAGTGGGGGCAGAGGAAGGTGGGCAAGTTAAGGTATGTATATTACAACCAACAGGCATATATCATGTTTGTGTTAAATGAAGGAGTCTCACTCGGTCGCCCAGACTGGAGTGCCGTGGCCGCTCCCGGCCACCGCAGCCTCGACCTGCTGGGCTCCGGCGATCCTTCCACCTCAGCCTTCCCAGTAGCCGGAATTACAGGCATGCGCTACCATGCCCAGCTGATTTTTTGATTTATTGTAGAGATGAGGTCTCGCTTCCCAGGCGGGTCTCGAACCCGTGGGCTCAGGCAGTCCACTCACCTCAGCCTCCCAAAGACGTGGGATTACAGGCTGAGCCACCGAGCCCGGCTTAAATGAAGGTTCTTATACTTCATGCTGAGGGCTCAAAAACATTGGTCCTAGTCTCTGTCTATTTCGGGAGACCTGCTCAAATTCTGGTTGCCAAGAATGCAGCCAAGGAGTGAAAACCCAGGAGATCTGAGCAGGCAGGTGAGGACTGGCGTGATCAGGGAAGGACTTAGACAGTAGGCGGCTGGGTAAGGTCTCCCAAGCTGGGAGACAGCAGGAAGCACAGGTATGAAGATACGTTTAGGGAACAAGAAGTAGAAAATTTCCCCCAGCTAGGAAGCTTCTAATGGGGTTATCTTGAACAAATCACTTGAATCAATTTCTGCCCCTTCAGATGTGAAAATGAGACTAATCGTACTTCCTAAGCTGTTGGGATGATGAAATAAGGGAAAAGAGATGGCGTTCCATGCATATAGTGAGTGCTCAAAAACAATTAACTTCCTTTCCTCTTTTGTTTTCCTACAAGGCAGATAATGTCTAGCTCCAGACCAGTGATTGTAGATTGGTGGCTCACCAGCCAGACCTAGTCTGTAGCTATGTTTTGTTTAGATCACAGAATTCTGGCTTACGCTTTGTTTTAAAAACATTTTGAACTAGTTGGCAACACTTGAGAATTAGGAGATTTCACATAAATATCCAGGTTTCTGGCTTCTCTTGAAAAATCAGACTTGGTCACAGGGGGCCCACATTACCACTTGGCACCTACCAGCTGGCGCTGAGTCAGGTCTGCTCCTGTGGGTGGGACCTGCATTCCCTACTTCTCCACAGACTCTACAGTTCCCTACTGAGCCCCGACACTGAGGCAAGTGTCAGCTGCAATTTATCATTGTTTGCACTATTTTGTTTTTATTCTCAAATTGAGTTAAAAGTTGAGTGAAATTTCTTTTGATAGCAAAAGCAGAAAAATGAGAGATTGGCCAAGAATGTCATAGATTTCCAAAACAAAGAGAAAAGAAAAGGAAGAGAGTCTATTTCTTTGGAGAAGTAAGGAAAATTCCTAAGTGCTTACTAGTCAGAAAGAACATGACTGTACCGAAAGAATACTTGGCTTGCTTCACATGTTTATGTTACCTGCCTGGCCTTTGTAGACATCTGAGTGTATTGCCCTCGGACTGGGCCACTTGCTCTTATCAGTATGGGCTTGTGAAAAATATCAATCCCGCTTTATAATTTTCTCCCAGCCATGAAAGAGGAATTCAGCCACTGCTGAAAGCAACTACCAGGCACCAATGGTGGGTGACATAAAGTCCACTGAGTTGGCTTCTGGACAAGGCCTCTTGCCTCCATGAATCTATGTCGATTTACCATGAGAGCATATGCTTCTGGGCCTCGAGATATTTGCTCCTTCAAGAACTCTATGGCAACCATCTCCCAAGACCAAAGGAAACTAAGCAGATGAGGTGACAGTAGCTAAAATGAAAGAGAAAAGAATGGTTTGGCAAAGCACTGGCCAACAGAAATATAATATGAGCCACATGTGTAATTTACGGTTGTCTAGCAGACACACTATAAAAAAGTTAAAAGAAACAAGCGAATTTAATTTTAACATTTCATTTTACCCAATATGTCTGAAATATTGTCATTCTAACATTTTAATATGTGATCAATGTGAAAAATAAATGAGGTATTTTTGCATTCTTTTTCTTTTGAACTTAAGTCTTTAGAATTTGCTGTGCATTTTGCATTTGCATGCAGCACATTCTAGTCTCGGCTGGTCAACTTTCAAGTGCTCTGTGGCCCTTGGTATCATAGTGTCCGCTGGATTGGAGACAGGTCAACTTTAAAAATACTGATGGTGTCATCAATATGGAAGCTTTATTGGCTTCTCGGTTTTGCTGATTGCTGACTCTGTTTGGTCAGACCTTGGTTTTGCCTTCTCAGGTATCCCAGGACTATTTATGAGTGACCACTGGCTTTTGAGCCATCGTCTTACATTATCCTCTGGACCGTGAGGCTGTAGCTTTCTTCTCAACTTTAACAGTAAGCACCTTGAAGGTAGCCCCACAGCTTTTTCCCTTGTAAAGATGCAAGATGTGTGGGACATCATAGTGGATTATCTCCCTATTTTTCTTGACTGACTATATCTTTTTCTTTCAAATAGAGTTTGAGTTCTTCCATGATGGAAAATTCACAAAGTTGGGGTTTCTGTTCTGTTGCAAGGTATTGACTTTGGCTCCTCCAAGGTCAAAGACCCAACCAAATCTGACTTTCAGCGGCAACATTCATTCCTTGACTCACAGATTCATTAGTAAACATGACAGGGATATTGCTAGGCACCAGGAATTCCATAGATCACAAGAGCACATTTATTATTCAATACTTATTACTCAACATGAAAAAAAAAAGCAAATACTGTTTAGCATGACAAATCCAGTAATAGACGTCGAGCAACCGAAAGGAAAAGAATAAAATATAAATAGAAAAGTGGAGAGATTAGAGAAGGCTTCACAGAGGAGGTGATGTTTGAGCAGGACCCTGAGGAATGAGTAGATATTCAGCAGGCAGCAAGAAGGGTATAAACTTATACTTGTGTGGTCAGCACATGCAGAACTCTGGAAGAGGGCCCCAAATGGGGACTGATGGCCAAAGCAGATGGACCAGCTGTGTCTTTTCACTGGGGGCTCATAGGTGAGCTCGCAGTCCCCTAAGTTTGATATTCAGTTAGCCTTCTGTTTTGTCGTGACTTTATCAAGATGCTGCAAGGTGTGAAATGGCTAACTCTATGACCAGCTTCAGAAGACTTTCATGTCCCTAGCTGCCTCTCTGAAATTTAGACAACTTTACTTGTTTTTACACAGGGACCCCTTGGGCCCCATCTAAAAGCCATTTCTATAGGAGTATCCTAAGCAGATTTCTGAAAACCCCTCAAAATTAAGTACCATTAAACCGTAACCAAAATGTACATGTGGATTTGAGATGTGTCAGCATGTGTTTTGCATCTTTCACTTGTGAAATTTATGTATCTTTCATGGCCTTTGGACAGACCCCATGTGTTCCACATATGCTTGGTACATTTCTTATTAGGAATGGTATAAAGAGGGTCAGGAGAATCAGACTACTGTATTGATAAACATAAGGTTTGAGATTCACTGATAAAAAATGGCTTTCGAGACACCCACTTTAATGGGAAGAACATTTATCTTGGAAACATAGAATTTTATGGCTTGAAGGGATCTTGGAGAGAATCTGGTTCAACCCAGCCACTCTAGGAACTGAGACCTCGAGGGGTTAAGTGACTCACACAAAAGCCTCAGATATTAGTGGCAAAGTAAGGATAAACACTAAAGTTGTCTGATTTCCAGCCCAGTGCTTTTTTCTCTCCCATTTTCCACACTGCTTTGCTCATGATTCTCATTAGAAAAGCATTATCATTTTCCAGTTTAAAATGATTTCTGGAAAGCAGTTCTGGAAAATTTTCCAGATTCCAACTATGAAGACATGAGAAAAGATGAAAATTTGTGGGAATAGAGTCACGTATTTGTGACTAAGAATTGTAGCCCCAGGGTCTAGCAAGCACATTGTAATTTATTAATGAGTATTTGGGGGGAATAAATGAACCATACCAACAACCAAAATGACAGCCAATGTACTACCAGTCTGTGGGAGTACCCACAAAGATCATAAGACCAATAAAACTAAAATGAGAACCACAGTTGGGGGCCCACATATGCTTCACTGAGGCAAACAAAGGAAGCTTGATCTCCTGTAGAATATGTCTCTACCCAGAAATGGTATTCAAAATATTTAGTGACCATGACCACGCAGAGTAGAGGCTGCTGTGAGCAATCGGAACTGGAGCCCACCATCTAAACGCCAGCCCTGTCTTGTCTCCTGTTTGATTATTCTTTGAGATGCTTCAAATGGTGGGTTCTTTTCCCCTCCCACCCAACCATTCTCCCTTTCATGTCCCCTGAGAGAATGAAACTCATAAAACTACAGAAAAGGAAAGAAATAAAGATGATGATTGCGGATATTATTGCATGGGAGATACTGCCACAGTGAGTAACATTCTGCAGGTAGGAAGAAGTAGCATTGCATGCTGGAGTTAATTTAGGAATACTTCATGATTTTAAAGTCTCTACAAGTCAGGGAACTAAAGAAGGACATTCTGCAGTAGGGTTGTACTACACAAACATCTGCTAGACCCTGGAGCTCTGGATCCCTGTGCATATCCTTCTGCCTTCTAGCTATACACCTGGAAAAGGGTTTTTGCTAAACACAAAGTGGTCAGTGCGTGGGGTGTATAGTCATACACACTGTACCTGGTGGCAAACACTAAGCCTGGATGCATCTCTTCTAATTTTGAGACTGAAAGCAGGAAAAAATCCAACATGGAACATATTAAAAAGATTGCATCACAAGTGATGTAGAATGAAACACAGAAACTGTTTGAAATCCTCTGAAAGATGCAAGAAGTCTTGGCTTCCATGAAACAGGGAAAAAACACTATGGGGAATAAATAGCCTGAAATGATGATAATGAAAACAGCATAAAACCTAAACATATACTTGAAGATTTTAGTCCTCACTAAGACAGAAAATAGCAAAGTTGATGATGTAGAAGACGGAAATAATGATATTGAGAATAAATTAGATAGTTTTTTTTTCCCCTCTCAAGAATGGAGAGAAAAATGAACAGAGTGAGGAATGCAGAAGCAGTGTAGAATAGAATCAAGAATATGGACTCTGAAGATGTATTCCTTAGATACAGATCCTGACACCATTAGTATTAGCAGTGTGACATTGGGCTAGTTACGCACCCTCTCCGTGCCTCAGTGTTCTCAACAGTAAAATGGGGTTAAAATAGCACCTGCCTCAAAGGGATTTATATTTAAAGTAAATAAATTGATATTGATATAGTGCTTAAACCAGAGGTTGGCACGTAGTAAACACTATGTTGAATACATGAAAACAATGATCAAGAATATTAAAGACGTGATGGACAGAAGACGATTACACTTAGAAAAAACTTAATTAGACCAGCAATAATCAGAAACACAATTACTATTTTTAAACCCCAGTTTCCAACAGCCTACTGTGGAACAATGGTTTCCAGTTTCCAACAGACAGTTTATCACCAGCTGGTCCACCACCGGCTCCTCCAGCCTAGTACTTACATAACAGGTGATGTGGATGTCTCAACAGTTTTCAGTATCCATGTCTGAGACAGTGCTGCTGTTCTCATTAACAGATTTTCCTCTACTCCCTTCATTTCTCTTCACTGTTTATATTCATATTTGACATTTTATTATAAAATTATTTGTTATTTCTTATTTTCACTCTCACTTGAATGTGAGTTCCATGAGGGCAGGTACTTAATCTCACCTGTTTTTCATTATCATAGAGTAGATATAAAAATGTTATTAGATAAGTAAATGAATAAATTTTCCTGCTGAGTAAAAATGCCTGGGTGGACATGTCAGAGAGGTCTGCCGTATCAGGTGACAACTAAGAAAGTCATTCTCAGATATGTATTGGCAAACTTTCAAAAATGAAAGAGATTTGGAGGCATCCGTGTCCTCCTCAACTCTTGCCCCCTGCCAAAATAAAAAAAGAAAACAAATTTTCTGCCTACAAGGGAACTAAATATTTTTCTGACTTTGTTCTTGTCCCCTGCTGTAGTATATGACAGACAACAGTAGAGCAATGTTTGCAATTTTTTTAAAGGAAAACGTTGACTGGAACTCAGGTATCTTATACTGATGTACTAGAATCAGACAATATAACCACAATGTGTCTTTCTTTTAAAAAGGTGATGAATCAAACATAAGTCCTTGGTAATAAAGAAGTCATAATATAAAAGGAGTGGTATTAAGTATTCATACTCTTCTCCTGTGCTTCGAAGGCTATCCATATGCACAAGACTCTCACATTTAGATCTTTAGCTTTTATAGTAGGCTGAATAATGGTCTTCTATAGATGTCCATCTCCTTGTCCTAGGAATTCATAAATATATTACCTTATTTGGTAAAAGGGGTTTTGCAGGCGTGCTTCAGCTAATGATTTTGTGGTGGGGAGATTATCCTGAATTAGCCGGATACTTCTAATGGAATCACAAGAATCCTTAATAAGAGAGTAGTAAGAGAATCAGAATGAGATAAGGTAGTGGGAGATGTGACGATGGAAGCAAGAGGTTGGAGTGATGTGACGAAGGGGTCATGGGCCAAGAAATATAAGAAGCTGAAAAAGGCAAGAACACAAAATTTCCTTCCCAGAGCCTCTAGAAGGAACTGGCTCTTCTGACACCTTGACTCTAGCCCAGGGAAACTGATTTTAGATTTCTGACCCCCTAACCCATAAAATATTAAACTTTTTTTTTAATTTGAGGTAAAATTCATATAACATACAGTTAACCATTCTTTGTCATCCCAGAAGAAAATCCCTTGCTCATTAAGAAACCACTCTCCATTTTACTTTCTCTTCCCCATCCCCTGACAACCAATAATCTACTTTCCATCTCTGTAGATTGGTCTATTTTGGATGTTTATTATTAAAGGAATCATCTGTGTTACCTTCTGTATCTGGCTTCTTTCATTTAGCACAAGACTTCTGAGGCTCATTTACATTGTAGCACATATCAATACTTCCTTTCTTTTCATAGTCCAATAATATTCTGTTGTATGTGTTCTGTTCTATTTGTTCATCCACTGAGGGACATTTGAGTTATTTTCACCTTTTGGCTATTATAAATAATGCTTCTATAAACATTCCATGTAGAAGTTTCTGTGTGGGCATATATTTTCAATTCTCTTGAATACATATATATACTCTAAGAGTAAACTTGCTGGATCATATGGTAACCATGACCCATATGCTTATACTTAACTATGTTTACTTTTTGAGGCACCTCCAAATTGTATTCCACCGTGGCTACACCATTTTACGTTCAGCCAGCAATGTACAGAAGGTCAAATTTCTCCATGTCTTTGCCAACACGTGTTATTTTGTTTCCCTTTTCTGATTATAGCCATCCTAGTGAATGTGAAGTGATCTATCATTGTGGTCTTGATTTGCATTTTCTTAATGACCAATAATATTGAAAATGTTAAATACCTTTTTGTGTACTTGTTGGCCATTTGGAGAAGTGTCTATTCAAATGCTTTGTTCCTTTTATATTAGCTTGTCTTTTTTGTTGTTGCATTGTAAGAGTTCTTTAGATTGGCCTGATGCATAAATTTGTAGCGTTTTTCGCTTGCCCATGGAATGCAAGTGTCACACAATGGTTGACTGGTCACAGTTCATCATTTGCCAATTCTCAGGTTGACTTAAACATGGATCATCATGAATTAAAGCATTTAAATGGTCTTCACTAAAGTCCGATGGTCTTCCTGAACATGGAGAGTCACTCAGGTCAAAGTGGACCTCTTAGAAATGACAAAACCATTTTCTTTCCATGTTTTCCTTGATGGCATTCTCCCCATACATGGCACAAATGTTTTGAGCCACCTCCACTGCCTTTACTTCTTTGTTAAACTCAAGCAGAAGAATATGTCGGACGTGTTCATTTTTTTCTACTTGACACTCCATCTTCTTTAACCCACAAATAGCACTAACTTTCTTCTAATCCACAAAATGCAAGGTGCGTTCACAAGCACAACATTGTCACTCCAAGTGACAAACAATAAACAAACTCCCAATATCACAGCGTTGCCATGCCAAAGACAGATGCTACAAACTTATGCATCAACCCGATATAATCTGAATATTAACCTCTTATCAGATATAGGATTTGCAAATACTTTCTTCCATTCTGTGGGTTGCCTTTCACTCTGATAATTATGTCTTTTGACACACTTGTAAAATTTTTTTTTATCAAGTTCTGTCTGTTTTTTTATTTGCTGCTGATACTTTTGGTATAAAATCTAAGAATTCATTGCCGAATTTAAGGTCATAAAGATTTACTTTTCTTATAATAGCCGTACAGTTTTAACTCATATTTAAGTTTGTGAAGCAGATTCACTAATAATCAGTTCCTAGGGAGGACTTCCACTCCATGGAGAATAGCAAGGATCATCAGTATACCAACCACAAGAAACAGGAATTTGAATACTTCTGTCCATTGTATTTTGGGCTGCGGTTTTACCAATTGACTGAATCCTTGAGACAGAAGACATTCGCATGCAACAAGTTTTATGAGGTGAACTTATTACTTACTATAGGCAGCAAGGGACAAAAGAAGCCTAAGATCCATTCTGAGCCAGTCCTCTAAGCCATGAGAATGCTGCCCAGAGTGGATGGAATTTTGACCACACATGCCCCACTTGTGCCACAGTTAAGGGACCCCGAAAAGCAGCTCACTCCAGCTTATATGCCTAAGGGGTTCACTGGACAAAGCTTTGAAGGTCCTCCTGCTTACAAGGGAAAGAAGAAAGCCTGAGATGTTTCCTGCAGTTCCTTCCTTACTCAAGATTTTACACTCCCTTGGAGTGATAGGAATGAGGCTGGCTGGGCTGTTTCAGGTAGTTCCTCCCTCTCTCAGTATTTTGTATTCCCAGCATGTTCTACAGTTATTTTGAGACCCACATGCAAGAAGGAGAAAGGGGAGAAACTGAATTGGTCAAGAAGACTATCTGGGAACTGTCTAGAGTTAACTTTTGTATATGGCGTGAGATAGAGCTCAATTTCATTATTGTGCATTGCATGTCATTATTCAAATTTCCTAGAACCAGTTTTTGAAAAGGCTATTCTTTTCTCCTTGAATGTTTTGGAACCCTCATAAATAAACACACACACACACACACACACACACACACACACACACACACACACACACACAGTCATAGAAGATTATAAACCCAAAGTTTTTTCTGGACCTCGATTATTTAATTGGTCTATATGTCTTGCCTTATGCCAGTATCACATGAGTATGGTTACTGTAACTTTGAAGTAAGTTTTGAAATAAAAAAGTGTGAGTTTTCCAATGTTTTTGTTTCACTTTTTCAATATTGCTTTGATTATTTGAGAGCTCCTTATAAGTTCATATAAATTTAAGGATCAGCTTTTCCATTTCTGCAAAAATGGCCACTGGAATTTTGACAGGGGTTGCATCAAATCTACAAGTATTATCATCTCCTCATGAAGTCTTCTAATCTATAAAATTTGTATGCATTTCTGTTTATTTAGGTCTTTCAAAATTTTTTCCCAGTGGTGATTTGTAGATTTTAGAATTCAAGTCTTTTACCTCCTTGGTTAGATTTATTTCTAGGCATTCTATTCTTTTGGATGCTATTTTAAATGGAGTTATTTTCTTAATTTTATTTTCTGATTGTTTACTGCTGGTATATAGAAACACAACAAATTTTTGCAGCATTACTGATTTTGTTCATTAACTTTAGTTGTGTGTGTGTGTTCTTTGGGATTTTCAATATGCAGAATCACATCATCTGCAAATAAAGATAGTTTTACTTCTTCCTTTAAAATGTGGATGCCTTTTACTTCTTTTTCTTGCCTAATTGCTTTGGCTAGGACTTCCAGTAAAACAATGCATAGCAGTGATAAGAGTGGGTATCCTTATCTTGTTCCTGATGTTGGGAAAATATTTTAGTCTTTTCTGTGGAGGATAGTTGAAGTTTTTTGATATATGCCTTTTATCAAATTGAGAAAATTTCTTAATTATTGTTAGTTTGCTTAAATTTTTTTTTTTAAATCTTGAAATGGTGAATTTTGTGAAATACTTTTTCTGTATCTATTGAGATAATTTTTTTTTTTTCCTTCAGTCTAATGTGTTGTGTTACACTGATTTATTAACCTTTTCTTATGCTAGACCTTTCTTACATTCCTGGAATAAATCCCATTTGGTCATAGTGTATAATCCTTTTAATGTGCTATTGGAGCAGTTTGTTAGTATCTTGTTGAGTCTTGGATTTTACAGTTTAGGAAGGTTTTAAATATTGATTTTGATTACTGAATCATTCTCTCTTCTTATCATAGGTAGTTTGAGATTTTCTATTTCTTCCTGCATCTGTATTGATAATTTGTGCTCCCAGAAATTTGTCCATTTCATCTTGTTTATGTAATTTGTTGGTGTACAATTGCTCATAATATCCTCTTATAATTTTTTTAGTTTCTGTAAGTTTGGTACTGATATCCTCACTTTCATTTCTGATTTTGGTTATTTATATCTTCTCTCTTTTTTTCCTTAGTCAGTCTAGTTAAAGGTTTGTCACTTTAAAAAATATTTTCAAAGAGCCAACTTTTGGTTTTGTAGATTCTCTCTGTCACTGGCCTATTTAACTTACGTCTGCTCTAGTATTATTTCCATCCTTCTGTTGGCTTAGGGTTTAGTCTGTTTCTTTTTCTAATTCTCTAAGGTGTAAAATTAACTAGCTGATTTAAAATCTTTATTTTTAATTGGGCATTTAATTTTAGCTATAAATTTCTCTCCGAATACAGTTTTTGTTGCATCTTATATGTTTTGTTGTGCTGCATATTCGTTTTTATTTGTCTTATGGTATTTTCTAGTTTCTCTAGTGATTTCTTCTTTGACCCATTGGTTATTTGAGTGTATTGTTACATTTTCATGTGCTTGTGAATGTTCCTTTTTTTTTTTTTTTTTTGGTTATTGGTTTCAGGCATCATTCCACTATGGTCAGATAAGGTACTTTTTATGATTGCTGTTTTAAATTAATTTGGAACTGATTTATGGCCTAACATATAGTCCAGCCTGGAGAATGTTCCATGTGCACCTGAGAAGAAGGTATATTCTGCTATTGTTAGGTGGAGTGGTCTGTAAATGTGTTAGATCTAGTTAGTTGTTAGTGTTAAGTCCTCTTTATTGATCATCGGTCTAGATATTCTATTTATTATTGAAATTGGGGGTATTGAAGTATTTAAAATTCCATGGGGAGAAAAAAAGGAATCACAAACCCAAACTATAACAATACTGGCCTTTATATTTATCTGTATATTTATCTTTATCAGATCTTTATGACTTTGAGTTACTCTAGTATTTCTTCATTCCCTGTAGGACTAGTGATGAATATCCTTGGCTTTTGTCTGCCTGTCTTAATTTCTCCTACGTTTTAAATGATTAATTTTTTAAAATAGAAAAAATATCTATTTTTTTGGCCTATAATGTTTTGAAATGCTTAAACACTGTGGAATGGCTAAATCAAGATAATTAGCATATACATTATCTTATCTTTGTATCTCTTTTTTTTTGCAGTGAGAACACTAAAAGCTACTCTTAGTAATTTTTAAGAATACAATACACTGTTATTAACTATATTTGTCAAGTTGTACAATAGATCTTTTGAGCTTATCCCTCCTATCTTTTCATTTTGAAGGATAGTTTTGCCAGATTTAAAATTTTTTGTTGACATGTTTTTCTTACAGCCCTTTACATATATCATCCTGCTGCCTTCTAGCCTCCATGGTTTCTAATAAGAAATTGGCTGTTAATTTCATTGAGGATTATTTGTACATTATGAGTCACTTCTCTCTTGCTCCTTATAAGATTTTCTCTGTTGTTGCCTTTTAATAGTTTATTTTCATATGCCTTGGTGTGAATCTCTTTGAGTTTATCCTGTTGAAAGTTGAAAAATTCTTTAATGTGTATTTTCGTGTTTTTTACTAAATTTGGAGAATTTTCAGCCATTCTGTCTTCAGAATTTTTTTCTGCCCCATTCTCTGTCTTGTCTCCTTATGTGAGTCTCAGAACCCACATGTGAGTGTACTTGCATGTGTTCCATAGCCTCTGTTCATTTTCATTTTATTTTCTTTCTACTTCAAAAACTGAATAATTTCAACCACACTTTTCTCAAGTTTGCTGACACTTTCTTTTGTCTGCTCAAATTTACTGTTGAACTCCTCTGGTAACTTTTTAGTGATTGCACTTGTCAGTTCCAGGCTTTCTATTTGATTCCTTTTGCATAATTTTTGTCTTTGCAGAACGCCCCTTCCTGTTCTTATATCATTTTTTTGATTTTCTTTAGTTCTTGTCCATGGTGTCCTTCAGTTATTTGAGCATATTTAAGATAGTTGAACGTCTTTTTCTAGTATGTTCAATATCTGGGCTTCCTCAGAAATATCTTCTGTTGATTCCTTTTTCAAAAATATTCATTTGTATATTTTGAATTTTTTGTTGAGAGCTGGACATTTTAAATATTGTAATGTGGTAACCCTAAAACTCCATCTTCTCATGTTGCTTGCTGGGGGGTATAGCTGTTCATTTATTTAGTCACTTTGCCAAACCATTTTCGCAAGGACAATATTTCTTGTCATGTGTGGTCAGTGAAGTCTCTTTTCTATTGCAGTCAGTCAGTGACATGTTCTAATAAGAAAATAGAAGAAATTCAAAAAGTGTTCTGTGTTTTAAAATTCTTCAACAGGCACTACCCAGGAAATTACTTTACCCCATGGTGGTTGTAATATGACCAATCACTGTGTCAGTTTCGCAAGGAACCACCAGGCATATTGAAACATACAATACTGCTTGTTAGAGATCAAGGTCCTTATTGTTCAACCTGGCACCAATGTATTGCCCCAGGGATGTGGCCACTGTTCCCACAGCTCTTGTGTGTTACCCTCTTTTTCCTTCCTTCTTTTTTTTAGTTATGCCTACTTGCCACTTATTCCTCCTGCCTGGAAGTTCTTTCGAAAATCTACATATGGCTGGCTCTATCTGGTTATTTGGGTAACTGCTCAGATACACTCTCCCAAAGAGGTTTCTCCAGTTACCCAAGACAATGTCATGCTAGTTCTTTTATTCCATTATTTTGTTTATTTTTTTTCTTCATTGCAGTAACTATTAACTGGAATTATTTTGTCTTTTTAATGCTTATTACATTTTATCATCTATCTTCTCCACCAGACTGTAAGCTCCAAGTTAGGATTTTGTCAGTCTTGTTCACTCTTTTATCCCTAGTATCTAGTCTATAGTATATGCCCAGTATATCTTTATTGAATAAATGGATGAGTGAATGCAATTCCATTTAAATAACTTTTATAAACAGAGTTGCAAAATTGGAAGAAAATATTAAGAATGATTGTATTGGCACCTTCCTAACCAGAGAGGTGAAAGACCTTTATGATGAGAACTTTAAAACACTGTTCAAAGAAATCCAAGAAGACACAAACAAATGGAAAAATATTCCATGCTCGTGGATAGGAAAAACAACATTGTTAAGATGTCCATCCTACCAAAAGCAATCTATAGATTCAATGAGATAACCATTAAGTTACCAACATCATTCTTTTTAGACCTGGAAATAACAATACAGAAATCCATATGGAAACATAAACAACCATGAATAGCCAAAACAATCCTTAGCAAAAGAGACAAAGCAGGAGGTATCACACTTACAGACTTCATACTTTACTATAAGGCTACTGTAATCAAAACAGCCTGGTATTGGTACAAGAACAGGCATATAGACCAATGGAGCTGGATAGAGATTCTGGAAATAAAGCCTCAATTTTTCAACCAACTCATCTTTGACAAAGCCTCCAACAACCACCACGGGGGAGAGGAGAACCTATTCAGTAAATGGTGCTGGGAAAACTGGCCAATCACATACAGAAGATCGAAACAGGACCCCTACCTATCACCATACACAAAAATTAACTCTAAATGGATCAAAGACCTAAACTCTAAATGGATCAAAGACCTAAAACCTCAAATTATAAGAATCTTAGAAAACTTATGAAAATTGGAACTGGGCAACCAATTCCTATTTAGAACCCTAAAGGCCAATACCTTAAGAAATACCCTAAAGGCCAATACCTTAAGAAATAAAATAGACAAGTGGGACCTCATCAAACTAACGAGTTTCTGCAAAGCAAAGGAAATCATCACGAGAGCAGGCAGACAGTCCATAGATTGGGAAAAAATATTTGCCAACTGTATATCTGACAAAGGCCTAACATCTAGGACCTACAAGGAACTGAAACATGCTGAAAGGAAAAAAGCAAGCAGCCCCATTAAAAAGTGGGCAAAAGACATGAATAGACACTTCCCAAAAGAAGATATATGGACAGCCAACAGATACATGAAAAAGTGCTCAGCCTCACTCATCATCTGAGAAATGTAAATCAAAACCACATTGAGATACTACCTAACCCCAGTAAGAATGGTCATCATTAATAAAACAACAACAGCTGCTGGTGAGGTTGCGGAGAAAAAGGAATGCTTCTACCCTGCTGGTGGAAATGCGAACTAGTGCAGCCTCTTTGGAAGACAGTGTGGCGATTTCTAAAAGAATTAGAAATTGACCTTCCACATGACCCAGCAATTCCCTTATTGGGAATATACTCAGAGGAACTCAAATCATTCTACAAAAAAGATACCTGCACACATATGTTTGTTGCAGCTCTATTCATAATAGCAAAAACATGGAACCAACCATGCTGCCCATCGAAGCTGAACTGGATTAAAAAAATGTGGTACATATACACAATGGAATATTATGCAGCCATAAAGAAGGACAAACATATGGTCTTTGCAGCAACTTGGATGGATTTGGAGTCGATCATACTCAGTGATCCACTGCAGAAACAAAGAACAGAGTAGCATATGTTCTCACTCATAAGCGGACCTGGAACAATGATAATACTATAAAAAAGGGGTTGGCAGTAGTGGGAAACTGTGGGGGGGGGATGGGATTGGCAGTTGAGGGAAACTGCTAGGGGAGGGAGGGGCATAACTCATCAACGAGGGTGCCTGCGTAATCAACGTTTGTATACCTAACCCTGAATTTTACCCCACATCTTTATAATAATAATAAAAAATAATAATAATGATAACAATAAAAGAATGATTGTGTCTAATATATAAAAAAATTAGAAAGTGGGGCACAACCCAAGGCATTAAATGTGTAGTAAATTCTTTTTTTCTGAATCAGGAAGTCAAAGGAGTCAAAATATTAGTACAGATGCTCAACTGTTTTTATTGAAAACACGAAAGCGTGTAACTTCTGCAGTACCTAACCAATAGGGATCCAGGAGAGGAACTTGTATTCTGGGGTGTAAATATGCTGGCTGTAACTGTCTCAGTGTGCCTGTTCATCCAAGAGACACTCGTTCTTGCAAGAGCAATATTAAAAGAAAAACACTAAAGTGCAATTTTGACTTTCAATATCTAGAACTAACCCCACTATAAGCTGAGGAGAGTACTAAGTGTCTGTATCTTTGACACCATTGTAAAGTTAAAAAACTGTGAAGTCAAACCATTGCTAGTCAGGGACCATTTATAATTAGAAAAAAATATATGACAAAAATCATCTAAAAAGGCTTCAAAGTCGAGAAGTAGACGGAAGCAAATAATGGACAATTTTGGTAACAAAAAAGGAAAGACTAAAGGAAGTTGAAAGGCAGAAGTTAAAACATACATGTAAAGGCAGAAGGCCAAGCATATTATTTTGACTATAAACATACATGGCTTACCTCCTTTTAAAAATAAAATACCCTCAAATAGTTTTAACATGTATTGAGTACAACAAAGTGATGCAGAAATCCTAACAATAAAAAAGTTGGAAAAGACTTGCTAGGGAAATGTAAACAAAAGGAGACCAGAGTGGCAATGTAAATTTCACACTAAGTAGATTGCCAGGCAAACTGTATTAACTGAGATATAAAGAGAGATATAAAATAATATATACCAGTATATACCACATAACTGCCATGAACTATAAAAAGCAAAAGTGGGAGCTGTAGCAGAGAAACTCAAGTCTCTGGCTGTGAGAAATTGCTTCTTCCAGTATTTAACAGTTATTGTTCAGGACAAATAAACATGCTAGAAATCTGTACAACATAATTTAAATGACCAAATTAACTGGTATAGTAAATGTTTTATGCCCTATTAATGGATACTGCATCTTCTTTTTAAACATGCATGAAATATACATAAAATTAATCTTACAATAGGTTCTTCAAAAATGAAAATATATAAAAATCTTCTCAAAGGCAAAAATTTCCCTACTGCAGAAATGGATAGAGAAGAGAGGAACACGCAGAAAAAACTATGTAAATCTCAAATTAGTTAGCAATTAAATAAACCATATACTTCTAAATTATTGATTCAAAAGGAAATCAAAACAGGCTATTTTGAAAATAATAAACTGGCTTTTAAGAAAGTAATAAAAATAATACTATTATGTATCAAAACGAATATGACATGTTCAGTTTTCTTTATAGGTAATATTTGTGGCCTTAATAATATAATAACAGTATAATTACATAATAAAAACTAGAGTAAATCAATCAGTGGTCCATGTCAGAAGCTACTGAAATCCAACTTAAGTAAAACAAGCAGAGGAAAGAAATATTAAAGGATTAATAATGAATATAAAAACACAAAAATAAATACTAAAACTTGTGCTTTTAAAAAAGGCAAATCTCTCATGCAAATAAGAAAAAAAATGAAATTAAGGATAAGAAAGGGAATAAATCAAAGGACACATTTTTTAAAAAATAAGCAAATACCATATACATTTCTTTGCCAACAAATAAAAATTCCAAAGGAAGTAATTTTTTAGAAAAATGTAGAAGAGCAACTTTGACTCAAGAAATGGAAAATCAGAAGAGCTTAACAACCATGAATATAAATAATTTATTCAAATATTATTTCTTAAATAAGTCTCCAGGCAAGAAGCTTTTACGAATATGGTACTTTAGTATTTCAAAGACCAAAATTCTCATGCTATACTTGTAAACAGTCCCTGAGGAAAGAGAAAATAGGGAAGCTAAGCAATTCATTTATGGAACTAGAGACACCCTTATGTAAAAACCTAATAAATATAGCACATAAAAGAACCATAAAATAATATCATATGTGAAAATGTTTTAAAATTCCAAATTAAAGTTGAGCAAACCAAATTCAACAACATAATAAAAAGCACATTTCTCCATGAAATAGTAGGGCCTATCCTTAATGGTTTAATATTGGGCCATCTATTTCAACTCTTAAATATACCTTTTCTTTTTCATGTTTCAACATCTCTGAAATTACAATATATTTTATAGTTGATAAAATAGGATACTACATTACTCATGCTAATCTTATTAGATGCTAAAAGGACATTAGACATAAGCAATCACCCATTTCTGCTTTCAAAATATTTAGGAAGCCAGGAATAGTAGAGCATTTCTTGATATTGTAAAAACCACTGAGCTCATCCCAACATCTTACAGCAAAGTTAATAATAAAACACAAGAAATATTTCCATTAAATATCAGAAATAAACAAGGATGTCTCATGCTCAACTATGAGAACTATAGAACACAGAAGAAAGTAGTGGAATTACTATTGGATTGGATTAAAGACTGAAGTATAGTTATAGAAGACGATAAAATGAAAACAAGTAGAAACAGACATTTAATTGACACAGGATCAGAAAATTTTTTTTAAGTGGAAAAAGTATTTTTAAAAGATGAATTTGATTACATAAGAAATTTAGAAGGCATTAGCTAGGCGTGGTGGCGTACTCCTACAGTGCTAGCTACTTAAGAGGCTAAAGGAGGAGATCGCTTGTACCCAGGAGTTCAAGGTTGCAGTGAGCTATGATCACCCCACTGCAGCCTGAATAACAAAGCAAGGTCCTGTCTCTACAAAATAAACCAATACAAAGAATTTAAAAGACAAATGACAATTTGAGAAAAACGTTTTCAAAAATAATGAAGAAAAAGATGAGTATCTTATAATTAAGAAAAGGTCTTAAAATAGATAAATAAACAAAGATTATAACAATTTTTTAGGCAAAAGACATGACTACATAATTAGTGAAAAAAATTAAAGAGACCAGATATACATATAAAACATCATTCTTACTACTAGTCAATGAAATACTAATGAGCACAAAAGCCAGATACCCCTTTTTTTATATTGAAAAGAATAAAATAATCTGTTAATATTAGTAAAGCAATGGTTAAAAGGAATTAATATACTGCAAGTTGAAACAGAATTCAGTACTTTTCTCAAGTGTGATTTTTCAGTGTGAATCATGAGCCTCAATTTTTTTATAGACTCAGGTAATTCCATTGTTTAGGACTATTGCGTCATGAAATAATCAGAGATACAAAAGCTTGTGTACAGATATTTATGGCAGACATGCAAAATCACAGACACAGAAGGCAGAGGGGAAGGTACAACTACAGATGGAATATTGCGCAGCCAAAATAATCAAGTTCTCTGAATGAAAATAACAGGACACAAAATCTACATATAGAACGTGTTCTCCATTTTGTTAAAAACGCGTGTGTGTGTGTGTGTGTGTGTGTGTGTGTGTGTGTGTGTGTGTGTGTGTGTGTAGTTCCTTCTTATTTTCAGGGTATATGTTTCAAGTTTCCCAGAAGATGACAAACTAGATAGTACTTAACCCTATATATACTGTATTCTTTCCCATATATGTAATAAAACTTAATTTATAAAACAGGCACACCAGGCTTGGTAGCTCAGCCTGTAATCCTGCGCTTTGGGAGGCTGAGGTGAGTGGATTGCCTGAGGCTGAGGGTTCGAGATCCACCTGGACAACTTGGCGAGACATCATCTCTACAATAAATCAAATAATTAGCTGGGCGTGGCACCGCGCGCCTGTAGTTCCTGCTACTTGGAAGGCTGAGGTGGAAGGATCGCTGAAGCCCAGCTGGTAGAGGCTGCGGTGGTCGGGAGCGTGCCACTGCACTCCAGTCTGGGTGACAGAGAGAGACTCCAACTCAAAAAACAAAAAAACAAAAAACAGGCACAATAAGAGATTAGCAATAATAACCGTTAATAAGAAAAAAATCATAGAGATATACTGTAATAAAAGTTATGTGAATGTGGTCTCTCTCTCAAAATATCTTGTTGTACTGTGCCATGGGTAACTAAAACCATGGGTGAGGAGGGTCTACAGTATACAATACTGTATGCGTGTATAAATGATAAAGTTCTGAAAGGAAATATACTCAAATATTAATAACATCCTCTTTGGATGATGGAATTATGATCAAGCTTGATTATCTTTTTATTTCTCCATGCTTTCCAGAGACTCTGAAGCAAAAGTTGAATGGTCATAAGAAACCCAGAGAGCACAGAGAACGAAAACCCTTAAGTAACCTCCAACTCCATTCCTGTCCACCTCCTTCCTCTACCTTGTTCTCATGGAAAAGAAAGCCAAAAACAAAAACAAAAAACAACAGAAAACAAAACAACAAGCAAACAACAACAAAAAACCCCAACAACCTATATTTGTTAAAGAGCAGTAAAACAGAATGACTTGTTTTCTATTTTATGTATCTACCAGCAAGGAAAAGTGTTATGAGGCAGAAAAAGTAATTATAGAATTATAGAGTTAAAGAATAAAAACCCTGATATCACTAATTTCAACCTTCTGATTTTACTTTTTGTTTTTATTTTGCACCTTTTGAATTTCCCATGGTCTTTATCCCATTCTGCTTGTGGAAAAATCTTAACTTGCAATTTTCACTTTTATGTGTGTGGGTAGGCCACTTAATTTCCCAGATGGGTTCCCAGACTCAACCTCTCACGTGGGGATTCATTCATTAAACAATCCCAGAGTAATGTCTATGAGCCAGGCCCAGTTGTCTTTGATCCACAAATTTGCAGACCTCTATGCCTCCATGGGTACCTACCTCTCATGATGGTCCTGGCCTGCAGGATTCCTGGGAGATCAGTAAGCGTGTTCTTGGGATGTCAGGTGTCCTGTGCACTGCAGGGCAGCAGGACCTGATCTCAATGTTGTATCCTTGTTAGTTGTTCTCAGCAGGTAGGAAGCTCTACTCAGGTAATGGTAAGCCCACCCATGCAGACCGTGAGCTGGGTATGGGGAGGAACATGTGCCAGGAATAGAGCCACACTGATGGGTATGCCTGGCTCCAGATGCAAGCCAGCAAAAACAATTCAATTTAGCTTTCCAGAAAGCCGGGAGATGTTGGGAACAGGTCTATTTTCTGCAGTCTGCAAAGTTCCTCAGTGACTTTCTCATCATTGAAATTACAGATCCATTCCCTTCACATTGAGTGGCATGCTCAACCCCCTAGCAAAGACAAGGATCACTTCCATAAAGAGAGAATAAGGGATAAAAGAGTACAGTAAGCCAAAAAAGGAGCCAGTTAAAGACTCAGAGAAAAAGGAGGACACACTCTTTCCATAGAATTTATAGCACCAAAGGAACTTGAAGCCAGGGACTTTCTGACCTGGTCATTTTTTCCCCCTTATCCAAATTGGAAAAACCCATTCTGTCTGCAGATCAAAAGGTTTTAGAGCTGGAAGAGTCATTAAATATTTTCTGGTTGGAGTAATATTAGTTTTTCAAAATGAAAAGACAAAAAAAAAAGAATGAAAAAGAGGTCCATTGTCTGATGAATTTGGGAATCTTTGTATCCAATATTGCCTTTTTGAAGACTCATAATAATCACGAGCATTTTGAAACCTTTGAACATTTTAAGCCTTCTTTCAGGTAAAACCAACCAACCAAGCGCTTTTATTTTGTTTAACACGGTATTTCCCAAATTCCACTGGCCGCGGTTATAGATTGTAGATTTGGTCATCAACAGTCTCTCCTATCCCTATAAACACAAGCCACTCCTCCCATGATGAGTTAGAGTCTATTTCCTCTACACTTAAGTCTGGGCTGGCCTTCAGACTCGAACAGTGCAGAAGTGACATTGTGTTGGTTTGGCCTTACCCCTAGAGGCCTGACAGCTTTTGCTTCTGCTCTTTTAGAAGCGGATTGCTAGGTTGCAACAAAGTTTGAGCTAGATTCCAAAATAATTAGGGGTCAAATGAAAGGAGGATCTGAAGGATAAGAGATCGTCTTGGATGTTCTAGTCCCAGCAAGCTCCCAAGTGAGTTGCAGACACATATGCAACCCGAGTCACTCATGGGAAAGCAAAGCCACCAGCTTAACCCAGCCAATCCACAGAAAATAAGAAACAACAAGTCATTATTATTTTAAGACCTACCTTTTGGGGTGATTTATTAATTGGGGATGGGCAAGTGATACAACCACAGAATTGTCTATCTGCCTCACATTTATTATCATCTTGTAGAACCTACTTGGAACCCATTGGGAATCAATGATATAATTCAACATCTTCATTATGTACATGAGGTATGTGATGATATGATTTAGCATCTTCATTATATAGATGAGGTATGTGAAGCCGAGAGATGGAGACTGCCTCACCAAGGATCACTCAAAGTCTGACTCAAACTGGCATAAATAATTTCTTTTTTTTTTTTTTGAGTTGGAGTCTCACTCTGTCACCCAGACTGGAGTGCAGTGGCCGCTCCCGGCCACCACAGCCTCAACCTGCTGGGCTCCGGCGATCCTTCCGCCTCAGCTTTCCAAGTAGCCGGAATTACAGGCATGCGCTACCACGCCCGGCTGATTTTTTGATTTATTGTAGAGATGAGGTCTCGCTGCCCAGGCGGGTCTCGAACCCGCGGGCTCAGGCAATCCACTCACTTCAGCCTCCCAAAGGCGCAGGATTACAGGCTGAGCCACCGAGCCCGGCTAATAATTTCTTAAAATAATCTGCAATTGCATAATCTCATTCAAGGGAGACCCCAAAAAACTCAGAATTTTTTTATAAAACCCACACCTTTAAAATTAAAAAAAAAGTATATTTATTCTTACATGTTTGTTTATTTTTTATTTTTTTGAGTTGGAGTCTCACTCTGTCACTCAGACTGGAGTGCAGTGGCCGCTCCCAGCCACTGCAACCTCGAACTGCTGGGCTCCGATGATCTTTCCACCTCAGGCTTCCAAGTAGCTGGAACTACAGGCACGCGCTATCGCGCCTAGCTAGTTTTTTTAATTTATTTATTTATTGTAGAGATGAGTTCTCGTCAGGTTGCCCAGGCGGGTCTCGAACCCGCGGGCTCAGGCAATCCACTCACCTTGACCTCCCAAAGTGCTAGGATTACAGGCTGAGCCACTGAGCCCGGCCTATTCTTACGTTTAAACTTCAGTCACCTTTAAAGTACTCTCCGTTTGATGCAATACACCTACGCAGTTTTTGAGCGCATCAATCTGGATGCCTTTTAGTGCTTCCTCCGTTTTTGTTTCACTTCTTTCACATTGGCAAAATGTTTCCTTCTGAGTACTTTTTTCATCCAGGAAAACAAAAAAAAGTTGTTCAGGGTGAGATTGGGTGAATAGGGAGCGTGGGCATGGAGTCATGCCGTTTGGGGTAAAAAACTACTGAACACTCAGTGCAGTATGGGCAGGTGTGCTTGTAAATCATACACATGAAATGGGCAAACATGTTGAAAGAATTCTCCCCTCTTCCAAATTTACTGAAGCTGAATGCAGCCTCTCACAATAATGCTAGCTGGTATATGGATGCTGATAGGTTCCTATAGCACTTACCTAGTCAGGGAAGCCAGTATTACAAGGTACTCTACAAGGGACTTGCCAAGAAACAAATTCTTTTTTTTTTTTTTTTGGTCCCTATTGTATAACAAAAAGTCTAGCAGTAAGTTCAGTTACAGGCATGGTTTGATCAGGGCACCAGCTCTGCATCTCTACTTTTCCCTGGGTAGGTTTCTATGGAAGATGCTGCCTCTGAACTTGCTGCTTCAAGACCACAAGGCCCATAAAGAGACGAGAGTTTCCATTCTGGAGTTTTTTTTTTTTTTTTTTGAGTGGGAGTCTCACTCTGTCGCCCAGACTGGAGTGCAGTGGCCGCTCCCGGCCACCGCAGCCTCGACCTGCTGGGCTCCGGTGATCCTTCTGCCTCAGCCTTCCAAGTAGCCGGAATTACAGGCATGCGCTACCACGCCTGGCTGATTTTTTTTTTATTTATTTTTTGTAGAGATGAGGTCTTGCTGCCCAGGTGGGTCTCGAACCCGTGGGCTCAGGCAATCCACTCACCTCAGCCTCCCAAAGGCGCGGGATTACAGGCTGAGCCACCGAGCCCGGCTCATTCTGGAGTTTTAAGACCAGCCTTCAGTTGTTGAGATGTCCTGGCTGAGGGCTCATCTCTGTTCTGACAGATTGACAGTGGGAATGATTTGCCACCCAGGGAAAGTCTACCTTTTATCTCTGACTTGTAACTCCATCCTTCATCCTCAACCTCAACCACAGCTGTATGTTGGAATCACCTGGGAAGCATTCAGAATTTCAAATACCCAGGTCAACTTCCAGAATATCCAGGATATCAGAATCTCTGGGGGCTGTAGCCTAGGCATCCGTAGTTTTACCACCCTTGCCATCCCAGGTGATTCTAGTATATAGCAAAGACTGAGCACCAATGCCTTATGCCCCTAATTGGGTAAGCATTTCCCAGTGAAATAATGGGCTGGGAATTTTTTATTGCCAGAGATCTTCACATGGGACTGAAGAAAACACAAGTGTCACAGGACCATGTGAGGCTTCGTGTCCTCAAATTTACGGCCTAGGAGGCTCCAGGTTGTGTCCTGTCTCCCAGTGCCATGAGTCAAGGACTCTGTGGCTCAGAAAGTGGTCAGCCCTCAGGAATTACCTCTCTTTGGGTAGTAACAAAACCACTAATATTTATCTAGCACTTAATGTAGCCAAGCACTGTTCCAAGACCTCTACTTGTTTTAACTAATTTAAACCTCACGGCATCTTATCTTCTTCTTTTTTTTTTTGTACAGATGAGGTCTTGCTATGTTGTCCAGGCAATTCCTAAGCTTAAGCAATCCTCCAGCCGTGGCCTCCCAAAGTGCTAGGATTACAGGCATGAGCCACCACACCTCTCCCCAAATTTTATCTTATAAATGAAAACACTTAAGCACAAAGAGTTAAAGCAACTCACCTTAGTTATCACAGCCAGTAAGTGGTGAGGCTGAGATTAGAATCCAGGCATCTGGTTCTAAAGCCACTGTTGTTTTTTAACCTTGGCATACGTCTCCCTAGACCATGGGTCTCAAACTCTAGGGTGCATCAGATGTACTGAATTGGGTGAGTGGATAAGGAGAAAGAATAATGGGGGTTAAAAATGCAGAGTCTTGCAGGGCGTGGTGGCTCAAGCCTGTAATCCCAGCACTTTGGGAGACTGAGGCGAGAGGATTGCCTGAGCTCGTGGGTTCTAGACCAGCCCGGGCAACATGATGAGACCTCATCTCTACAATAAAATAAAGTAAAATAAAAATAAGCCAGGAGTGGTAGTGTGTGCCTGTAGTTCCAGCTGCTTGGAAGGCTGAGGCAGAAAGATCGCCTGAACCCAGTAGGTCAATGCTGGGATGGCTGTGAGCATGCTACTGCACTCTGGCCTGGGTGACGGTGTGAGACTCCAACTCAAAAAAAAAAAAAAAAGAAGCAGAGTCTTGGGTCCCGTACCAGGTTCTAACTCAGTAGGTTAGAAGGAGGCCAGGAAATCTGCATATTAAACAAGTTCCCTATGTGTTCTGATGCAAGAGCTCCTTAGACCCTACTTCAAAAACTCAGACTAGAAGGGGAGTTAAGGTTTGTCTAAGATCACTGACCTTTGTGCTCCTTTAGCTGGTTGATTTCATTCTGCTTTATATTGTTCCTTAAGGTGATTGCCTCTGTCTAGGTACCCCAGTTCTTGACACAAGTCTAAGAGGAAATCATCCTGGTCTTCTAGTTTTTGTATTTTTTTTGGTAGCATCCTTAACACATCATAGTGCTGTGCCTTGGTGACTGCTTTGTGTTCAGTAACTAAATAAGCAAGGAACTAAGTGACTTCTGTTGCTGAGCTCTGAAAAGTACTGAAAACATTACTATCCCACCAAGCAGGTGCTCAGTAAGAGGAGCACAGAGGAAAATGATGCTATTTAAGCCCACAACTTGCAGCCGCTTCCACCTTCTAGGGACGTGGTCTCGTCGACTATTTCTCATGTGCGTTTGAATCACGTGAGAATCTAAAACAGCAGAGTCTCATTAGGTTGTCTTAGCCAGCTCCCAAGGAAACAGAGGCTTCCATCTCAGGGACCAGACTTTGGGTAGCAAGGGTATGATTTCTTTCCACGATGGATGGTATTGTGGTGAGAGTTCCTTTGGGTGTAAAAGATGAGATTCCCAGAAAGTGACTAGAGTGCATTCAGGAGAAACAAAGAATGCTAAAGTGCACTGCATATGACGTCCCAGGCACTGGCAATTTATGGAGACAGCAGAGAGACAGAATGAGGCTGGAGAGATAGATGATAGCAATGGCTCATTCTCCGCATTGTTGTAAGTGCTTTGGTTACTTTAACTCATTTAATTATCATAACAAGCCCCTGAAGTCTGTACTAATAGTATGCCCATTTTATAGATGGGAAAATGGAGTCATTGGTAGGTGAAGTATTTTACTTACAATCACTGGTCTAAGGCTTGACTTGACTCAAAAGCAATGTGACTCTAGCAGCTGTGCTTTTAACCCCAATGCTGCAGTGCCTCCAGCAAGGAGCCTGGAAATGAGGAGACCTGAGCAATGTGGCAAAATACCTGGGGGCCTGAGGTTAGGAAAATATAACAAGAGATTCCCAGTGGTAGTAATGTCTCAGGGATTTCTAGGAAGTTAAATGCCATTCAGTTTGTGGGTGTTTGCTGGACTGGGACGCCACATAAATTACCCCTGCTCCTTGATGCCTGAATCCTCGCGACAACTCGGCTATACGTGTAGACGTATATTCTGGTTGCTTTGGGCAATGAAAAAAGACCAGGTTGGGTGTAAGTCAGAATGCAATGGACAGGAGAGACTAGAGGCAGGAGGTGAGCTTAGGTGGGATAGACAATTCGGAGAAAGCAGGAAAGTGGAGTGCGAAAAAGCAGGGTGTTACCAGAAAAAAAGTAAGAGTTTCCCCAGAGATACTGGGAGTAGGGAATGCTGAATTTTCTATCCTACATGGAATAGAGACACTGAGCCATCGTTATTTGATCGCTGAAGCAAGGGTGGTTCCTTGATTTTGAAGAGTTTAGGGATTTCTTGGGACAGCAAATCCTTGTGTCATGCAAATTGGGGATCTTTCTGACTGTCCTCTTGGTTAGCTTAGACTGGGAATCGAAAAATCAGTCAGGAAGATTTTTGTGCTATTGTCATGTGGATAGACATGGGGTTCAGGGGCCTGGTTGAAGAAGGAGACTGTTACAGAAAGCTGTAATTAGAGGTGATAGCTTTAAGCAGTCTTACGGCCCAACTCTCACGTGCATCCTGCAGCCTTCAGAGAGGAGCATGGACTTTTCTGCCTGCTCTACGGAGATGCCGTCTCTACCCCTATGGTCCTCTAGAGGTCCTGGAGTCCTCAAGGAATCTGAAGACCCGCTGTTGCATTTGTCCAGAGCTCAGATAATTTGTGGTGCCAGGAGCACTTGAGTTTTCTGGACAGACAAATAAACCCCTGCCAGATTCACTTAGGCTGAGACACAAGTGAATTTCTCTGGCTGTGGGCTCCTTTTGCATGGATGTCGGGTCCAGCTGTTGCAGTCTCCGTCACCTTTGAACAGTGAATTCAAGTTTACAGAACTGTTTCTCTCTCTCTCTCTCTCTCTCTCTCTCTCTCTCTCTCTCTCTCTCTCTCTCTCACACACACACACACACACACACACACACACACACACACACACTCACACACTATTTTATTTTCAAAGTGGCCCTCTGACACTACCTATTCTTTTTTTTTTTTGTGTTGGAGTCTCACTCTGTCGCCCAGACTGGAGTGCAGTGGCCGCTCCCGGCCATCGCAGCCTCGACCTGCTGGGCCCCGGCGATTCTTCCGCCTCAGCCTTCCAAGTAGCCGGAATTACAGGCATGTGCTACCACGCCCAGCTGATTTTTTGATTTATTGTAGAGATGAGGTCTTGCTGCCCAGGCGGGTCTCGAACCCAAGGGTTCAGGCAATCCACTCACCTCAGCCTCCCAAAGGTGTGGGATTACAGGCTGAGCCACCGAGCCCGGAGACACTACCTATTCTTATTTCCATTTTACAGGTGGGAAGACTGAGGTTCAGAGAGGTGAGTAGTGAGTAATTCACCAAGGACACACAGTGACGATATATTAAGATTAGCAGATCTGTGTTATTTAAAGTAAGGTTTATTTCTAGACTGCATGCTTTATTTCATGGATCTCAGTTTACAGGCCTCTTGAGAACAAATGGTGAGCTTTTCTAGGCAGGAAAGGTGTCATTTGTTTCATTAGAATCACCCATGAAGTCTTTGGGTCTGTCCAAGGAATGCTGCTCACTGAACATCTGCCTTGGCAGAGGCTGGCCTCCCAGAGGCATCTGCTCACCTTGACCTGTCCCCAAACTTGGATCCAGCATTGCTAGACCTACATGCAGCAATCACAGTCCTCATTTTTTTTCTCAAAATATTTGTTTTGCTATATGCCTTGCTCTATGCTTGGTAATCATAGATCATCATGACCTCTGCCCTTTTTGGAGCTCATGGTCTAGAGGGGTGAGGCAGACACTACACAAATCATTTTAGATCCCTGTGGTGGCAGGACGGTCAAGAAAAAGAATGCTACGAGAGCAGGTAACCTGGAGACCTAACCTCTTTTGGGGGCCGGGTCAGGCTGCTGAGAAGAGGTAGTGGTTAAGCTGAAATCCGAGGAAGGGATAATAGTAGACTGGAGTAGGAAGTAGGTGGAAGGACAGGTGGAAGAAGTGACTTGTATAGACATTCTGGACAGAAAGACCTTGGTTCAATTCAAAGAACTAAACATGCCTAGAATAGGGTAAGAGAGTGTGTGTGTGTGTGTGTGTGTGTGTGTGTGTGTGTGTGTGTGTGTAGGGAGGGGAGGGGCATGATGGGACAGGGAGAGAAAAGTAGGGGAGGGCGTTATGAGATGAGGCTGAAGAGGTCAGTGGGTCCAATAGTGTAGGCCTTCGGGCTTTATCCTGAGAACAATGGGATACAATTAATTTAAGGATTTTAGATGAGAATGGCAGGCTCTGAGTTTTTTACTTTCGTCACAGAGGATGACTTGCACTGGGGGATACAGGAGGGAAGCAGGCTGCTGCAGTGACCAGATGGGAGACGGTGGAGACTGGCCAGCTGTGGAGTTAGAAAGAAATAGGCTGATTGGATAGAGAGAGAGAAGGTAGCATGGTTGTGGGGAATGGATGTTGGGGTCAAGGGCGTGGCACAGAGTTCTGGCTTAGGCGCCAAGAGGATTGTGGCATCATTTTCAAGGTGGGGAAGAATGGAGGCAGGACAGAGTGGGTGTGTTCAGGTGCGGCCGTGTTGACTGTGCAATGCAGGTGAGATGTCTAGTGGAGAGACCCACTGGGTAGCTGGGATCTTGAGCCTGGGATGAAACAAAAGTCCTGGGGTAAGGATATCCATTTGGGAATGCAAACACTATGGGAGAGACTGTGATTGCCCACGGAGTACATGAGTGACAAGAAGAGGCGTTAGGACCAAGCCTTGAGAGATGACTGCCAGGGACGGTTGAGGAGCAGCTGCTGGAGACGCAGGAGGAAGACTAGAGGGTGGGGCCGCAGGGGTGGAGGAGGGGTGTTTCAAGAGGGAGAGACCCATGAAGTGTGCCAAACACGCCACAGACAGCAAGGAAGATGCGGACGGCAAGCTGTCCACAGTGGCCTGGAAGTCGTTGCAGGGAAATCCTAGGGGGAGCCCATGGGTCGGCCAGGGAATGGGAGATGGGGAGGTGGAGTCAGAGCATGGACTCAGGTTCCAGTTTAATGCTGTGATCCTGCAGAGGTGATTTGTCTTTCTGAGCCCAATGTTCTCACCTGCAAAATGAACGGGTTGAGCTGTCAGCTCTAAAAGACAGTCTCTAATCCCAGCAAAGTGAGATTAGTCCCATTAGCAGTGAGTAACTGTGAGAGCTTTTTAATGACTTGCGCTTCTCCTGGCTCCTCGGGGCTGTGGAGCCTGCTGTGACAGACCAACTGGGAAATTTCTTGCTCAGTTTCACATTTCCTCCGCATGATGTCAGGTCATTGCCCCTAGCGACGGTCCTCTCTAGACTATCTCAAATATTCTGATTTCTGCACCTCCAGAACACTTACACGGTGGCATGATATCTTCCTTTTTTTTAATCGGAATCTTTTGCTTCATCTCTTTCCTCTGATGACCTTGCCGCATATGTAAAAGCCAGCCTTTGAGCCTTCGCCAAACAGTTGCATTCTAGGTAGCAGTCCATGTGTGCATGTGTGCAGTGAGGACGATGACGGTGCAGCCCTGGGGGTCAACTGTATGTATACAGAGTCATAGAATCTGATGGACTTTTGAGGGCCAGTTCTGAGGTTGTACTGTTTAGAGAAAACTTTGGAAAGGAGGGAGTAGAGAGAAATTGGTGATTTAAAGTTAGCTTTAGATGATGCCTTCTGCCAGCTCAGCCTAGCAGCAAGTAGTTTACTGACGACAGGGCATTCAGAAGAGGCATCAAAGAATATTCTTTTGGTTTTTATTTTTCCATCTTTCACTGTTCAGTGGGATAAACTGGATTCCAGGCAGTAAAGCAATTAACCTAATAATTAATAGCATTACAGACAATGTAAGACTTGTGCCTGGGGCTTGTAGTGTCTCCTCTCAGCACAGCAGAGTACTGACTATGTGCTAATCACTGGGTTGGGCACCATGCAATGAAGACAACCTTGACCTCCAGTGGGTCTAGCTGGGAAGCCAAAGTGAAACCCTTGCAGAGAAATTGAGAGCTATATTTACAGATGACTCTTGATTTACAATGGGGTTATAGATGCATAAACCTATATAAGTTAAAAAATCATAAATTAAAAATGCATTTAATATACCTAAACCTACCAAAAATCATAGTTTACCCTAGCCTACCTTAAACAGGCTTAGAACACTGATAATATCCTCAAGTTGGACAAAATCGTCTAATACAGATCATGCTATAATAAGGTTTTGAACACCTTATGTAATTCACTGAATACTGCACTGAAAGTGAAAAACAATGGTTTTGTACCATCTTTTTTTTTTGAGTTGGAGTCTCACTCTGTCACCCAGACTGGAGTGCAGTGGCTGCTTCTGGCCACCGCAGCCTCAACCTGCTGGGCTCCGGTGACACTTCCGCCTCAGCCTTCCAAGTAGCCGAAACTACAGGCATGCACTACCACGCCCGGCTGATCTTTTGATTTATTGTAGAGATGAGGTCTCACTGCCCAGGCGGGTCTCGAACCCGCGAGCTCAGGCAATCCACTCACCTCAGCCTCCCATAGGCGCGGGATTACAGGTTGAGCCACTGAGCCCGGCTGTTTTGTACGTATACCGGCAGTCCTCAACGACACGAATATTTTTTAACTTTAAAGTTAAAAAATATTCGTGTCGTTGAGGACTGTCGGTACATGCATTATAGGTAAGTACAGAAGCACTGCAGACAGAGAGGCATGCTGTGAGTCTTGAAGCCTCGAATTTTCTAATAGGCTGAGAGGGCGAGGGAAGGGGCAGAGAGGTCCTAAGGGGAGAGGTATGAATCACAGAGGGTGGGATGTTTGGCCAGGAAGAGCTCATTGAATTGGAGATGATATGTAAGGAAAAGACAAGGAGAGATGAGTGAACCAGAATTATGAGATCAGGTTAGAGGGAGATCTGATATGGCAGGCAAATTGAAAGAGATCATTTTCTATTTTTACATATATAAACAAAACCGTAACCTGAGGGGTTCGCAGAACACTTCCTTCTCTTCCTGCAACAAGCCTTTGGGGTATTTGTCTGCTTTGTCGCTCTTTCTCCCCTGAGGAGAGAATCAGGCTCAAAGAGGATCCGCAGACCCCAAGCGGGGTGTGAGAGAAGAGGTGGAATCCAATGTTGTCCAGACAGTATGAGCAAGACAGCTCTGGAAGAAAGTCTTTCTGAGGCAGTGTAAAAGTTCTCAGGGGTTGGGAACTACATGCCCTTAGAGAGCTGGGTGGGACTGGTAACACTGGAATTTCGTGTTGAGAATATATTGTAAGTGTGTCCCTAATTTCAGTTAGCCTGCATTATAACTATCCTTTGTTTAGCATCTTCAATTTGTTCCCCAAAATACTGTCTGTAAGAGAAAAACTGTTGAATGAAGGAAATATCTCCATTATTATAATAGAAAACATTATGGGACATTTCATCTTGACAATTTTCACAAGTAGGAAAATATTTCAGCTGAACAATGAAGTAAGTTTTAGCAGTAAGAACAATTCAAAAGTAAATAAATACAGTTTATTTATAAGTAAAGTGAAGAATTATTGTGTACACCAAAGATAGAATAAAAGACTTGATAGTAGGTTGTGGTGGAGGCCAGGGAGTCATTCTTTAGAAATCTCTCTTTTTCTGCACCATTTCTCTAGACATGTTATAACTTTTGGGGAACTGTGGTTATCTTGCACTCAAGCTGTACTTTCAAAAAGTAAAAGCACAGAAAAACACTTTTAAACAAAATAAAAATTAATTATGCCAATGCGTTGAGGCACGTGGAAATGTACTCTTAGCAGACTGAAAAGTTACAGAAGATGCTACCCCTTTCTTGGTGCACCTAAAGCAGAATGATTTGGGTTTATTCAAACATTGATTCAAAGTTGTCTCTGAGGATATTCTTTAACTAGAAACTGTGGTGTCAAGTAAATTGGCTAGTGAATCTTTCTTTGCCTGAAACCATAATGTTGAAACTTCGCTTGTTATATAGCATATTTATTTAGGGTATTGTGGGGGTAAACACCTTGTTATACTGAATCAAAATGTGGTGTTATCTGAAAAGTGGAACTGATTTTGAAGAACTCTTATGGTGAAAAATCCTTACAAAGGAAATAGGAAAAGGAATGAATCAGACTCCCTCTCATCCCCAACCTTTTGCCCTACTGTTTCCCTGGCCTGGGACAACCTCTCCTTTTAGGCCTGACAAACTCGGATTCAACTTCTCAGGATTAGCTGAGACGTCACATTCCATGGGGGAAGCTTCTTTGTTCTGTTCCCTAATGCCCTCACCTGTTTCTATTGGCTCCAGTGCTTTTTATTATGCTCCTAAATTCCCTGAGCATTCGGCTATCATAACACTGAGACAACTGCTATACACTTTCCTAGTCTTGTCTGTTTTCCTCCTTAGCTATAAATTTCCTATGAGTGGAGACTGGATATATTCAGTGTCAATAGTGCTTGGCAGAATGACTGGTGTAGAGGAGGTATTTGATAAATTGAATTAGCGAATGTGTGTACAAAATCATCCAGGAAAGAAGTGAGAAGTCCAGTTGGACAGTGTATTTGAGAAGTGTGATAGTTACCTTCCAGTGCAGAAAGAAATGATCCCAGTGGTTCAGTGGCTTACAACATTTACTTCTCATTTACTTCAATATGGGTTATGGGTAAACTACAGGTCTGATCCAAGCTGTGCGCAGATGAAGATTGCTCCATATGTCTCCTCGTTTGGAATCCTGTTCTCAAGACAGAAGAGAGCAGTATACCCAACTAAGACAAAACATGTAGTTAGAGTTTGAGCTGCTGCTTAGAAATGGATTGGGAAGTATACTCTGCTTACAGGGGAATATTGCGTATATCATGTGCAAGTGAAATGAAGGTATAGTCCTCTTAGAAGGTAGAGATGAATAGTTGTAAATAACACATAATCAAATACAGGGACCTCGTCTTTCTGTACCTGTTTTTAAAAAAAACAGTTTTATTGAGGTATAATTCACACCTAAAACTGCATAAATTTAAAATATGCAATTTGATAAGTTTCGTATATGTTTTCACCTTTGAAACCACCACTACAATTTAGACCAGGGCTAGGCAAACTATAGCTTGTAGGTCAAATATAGTCTACTATCTATTTTTGTAAATAAAGTTTTATTAGAACACAGTCATGCCCATTTGTCTGTATATCATCTATGACTGCTTTTGCACTACAGTGATAGAATTGAGTAGTTACAACAGAGACTGTTTACTCACAAAGCTAAAAATATTAAAAATATTTACTCTGGTTTTTTACAGAAAAAGGTTTGACAACTGTTTATCTAGATAATGGACGTAACTGTCATCCTTAAAATTTCTTTGCGCTTCTTTTAATGCCTTCCTTTTACCTCTTTCCATCCCCCTCCCACCCAGGTAACCACTGATCTGTCTTCTGTCACTTTACATTTATTTGCTTTTCTTATAATTTTATACACATGAAACCGTATAGTACGTATTCTTTTGTGTGTCTGGCTTTTTCCACTCAGTCTAATTACTTTGAGGTTAATCCATGTTGTTGCATATATCAATAGCTCATTCCTTTTTATTGCTAATTAGTATTTGAATGAATATATCACAGTTGATTTAATCATTTACCTCATGATAGACATTTGGGTTGTTTACAGTTTGGGGCTATTACCAAACAGCTGCTATGAGGTTTATGTAGAAATCTTTGTATGGATGTGTGCTTTTATTTTTTATTTACTAAGTACCTAGGAGTAGAGTGGTTGGATCATATAGTAGATACATCTGTAAATATTTCGGAATCTTCCAAGTTGCTGTCCAGAATGGTTGTACCATCTTGTATTTCCACCAGTTGTGTATAATAGTTCCAATTCTTTCACAGGTATTTTACATCAGTACTCGGTATAATCTGTTTTTTACATTTTAGCATTCTAATAAATGTGTAGTGGTATCTCATTATAGTTTTAGATTGCATTTCTTGTTTTTGTTTATAAAATAAATACTTTATTTTGGAACAGTTTTAGATCTACAGAAAAATAGAAAAGAAAATACAGAGTTTCTATATACTTTGCATCCAATTTCTCCTAGTATTAATAATTTACATTAGTGTGGTACCTTTTTTACAATTCATGAACCGACATTGATACATTATTACTAACTAAATTCCATGATTTATTTAGATTTCTTTAGTTTCTACCTATGTCTTTCTCTGTTCCAGGAGCCCATCCAGGGTACCACATTAAATTTAGCCATCATATCTCCTTAGGGTCCTTCAGACTTATGCCTGTTTCTTAGACTTTCCTTGTTTTTGACGGCCTTGAGAGTTTTGAGGAATACTGATTATTTTGTAGTATGCCCTTTAATTCAAATTTTTCTGTTTTTATCTATTATTTGAGGAAATTTTTGTATGTTTCGGAGGAAGAACACAGAGGTAAAGAATTATTTTATCATATTGTATCAAGTATTCTTTTAACATGCTGTACAGTTGATATTGATATGTTTCATCTGGCTGAGGCAGTATTTGTCAGGTTTCTTACTGCAAAGTAACTATTTTCTTCTCATACCACACTTTTTTGTAAGAAAGTCATTAGACTCAGCCTACTCTTAAGAAGTGGAAAGTCATTCAAGAAGTAAGAAGCTCCATAAAGTTATAGTATCTACATAAATTATTTGCAATATTCTGCATGGATGAGTTGTCTCTTCTCTTTCATTTATTTCTCATATTGTCATTTACTTATATCAATATGGACTCATGAAGTGCTAACATCCTGATTTTGAACTTCTAACCTCCAGAACTTTGGAGAAAATTAATTGCCGATGTTTAAGCCACCCACTCTATGGTAGCCCAAGCAGATTAGTTCTTAATGATTAGTGATATTGTCTTCATCTCCTTGTGCTGCCACAATCAAATACCGTAAAGGAGTGGCTTAAACAGCAGAAATTAATTTTCTCCATAGTTCTGGAAGTTAAAAACTCAAAATCAAAGTGTTAGCATGGTCAGGTTCTAGTGAGAGCTTTCTTCCTGGCTTGTAGATGGATGGCTGTCTTCTAGCTATGTCGTCACATTGCCTTTCTTCAGTGTATGGATGCAGAGAATTGGGATTGGGGGGGTGGGAGGAGAAGAGAGAGAGAGACGGAGAGAGAGAGAGAGAGAGAGAGAGAGAGAGAGAGAGAGAGAGAGACATCACTCTTCTTATAAAAGCACTAATCCCATCATGAGGGTCCCTTCCTGATAACTGAATCTAACTCTATCTCCCAAATGTTTAATCTCCAAATACCAACACAGTGAGAGTTGGGGCTTCAACCTGTGAATTTGGGAAGGACATAAACATTCAGTCTTTAACATATATTGAGCATTTTTATGCGCACGTTTCCCATCCCTATATCTCCTTGAGTAAAGTGTATGTTCAAATTGGCTATTTAATTTATATATATTTTTTGCAGATGGATATTCAATTGCTACACCCTCATTTGTTTTGAATTGCTTTTGCAACTTTGTTACAGTTGTTCCTGTACGTGTGAATCTATGTGTCAGCTCTGTATTCTGTTCTATTAATCTGTTAGTGCAGTTTGGATGTGCACCATACTCCATTGTCTCGGTCACTGTAGCTTTATAGTAAGTCTGGAAATCAGCTTTTGACAATCTTCCTGCTTTGTTGTTCCTTTTTAAAGTTATTTTGTCTACTTTAGGTTCTTGACATTTTCAAAATCATTTTATAATTGCATTGTCAAATTCTATTTAAAAAATCACCAGTCGATTTTTTGTTTTAAAAATTGGCAAGATAATTTTAATAGTTACTCAGAAATGCAAAGGGCATGGAGAACCGAAACAAGTTTGATAAGAAAGAAAACAAATAAAACTACCAGATTTAAAGACTTACAAAGATGTAATAATTAAGATGGTGCAGTGCCTCTATAGGAATAAACACAGTTCAATGGGACAGAATAGAGTCCATGAATAGACACACGTATTTGAATAACTGATTTCCAACAAAGCTACCAAATCAACAGGGAAAATACAGTCTTCTAAACAAATGGTGCTATAAGAATAGGACATTGATAAGGAATAAAAAGTTCAACCCCTATTTCATGCCATCTACTGAAATAAACCCAAAATGAACCATAGAACTAACTATAGGAGTTTAAACTCTAAAACTTCCAGAAGAAAAAAATGGAAGAAAAATATTTACAACTTTAAGAGAAAATATGTACAAATATGTGAAAAAACCTATGTCTAGAATATATGAAGATCTTTCATAAGTCAATATTCAGACAAGTGAGTAAAAATAGACATAATATTTGAAGAGACATTTGACAAAAGAAGCTGTAAAACAATAATAAGCACAAAAACAAATAGTCAACATTGTTAGTCATCAGTGAAATGCAAATTAAAACCATAATGAGATACCACTATATACTCATTGGAATTGCTAACATTGGAAAATACTGGTAACCAAATTTTGATAGAAATGGGAAACAGCTAGAATACTCATTCATTGCTGGTGGGAGTATAAAGTGGTACAATCACTTTGGAAGACAGTTTTTCAGTTTCTTATAAAATTAAACATATATTTACTACACAATTCAGCAATTCTATCTCTAGTATTTATCCAAGAGACATGTTTGCACTAAGACTTACACATGGCTGCCAACTATACCTTTGTCATAATAGCTTTAAACTGGAAACATCCCAAATGTCCATCAATAATTCAATGGATAAGTAAATTACTATATTTCATACAGTGAAATATTACTCTCCAGTAAAAAAGAGACAAACTCCTAATGCACACAACATGAATGGAATGTTTTGTTGTACAAAAGAAGCCAGGCATAAAAGAGTCATACTGCCTGGTTCAATTTACAGAGGTTCTAGAATAATCTATAGTGATAGAAATGAGATGAATGTTTGCCTGGGGCTGGGAAGGAAGATAGATTACGAAGGGCATGAGGGAGCTTTCTGGGGGGTGACAAAAACGTTCTATACCTTGATCTGAGTGGTGGCTACAGAGATATTCATATTTGCTAAAATTAATCAAACTGTATGTGGGGGGACCACCCAAAAAACCCAGGATTTATTTATAAAATATTGTGTATTTGTCTTTCATGTTTACACTTCAGTCATCTTCAGAGTACTCTCCATTTGATGCAATACATTTATTAAGACACCTTTTCCACTGCTCAAAACAGTTTGGAACTCGTCAATTTTGATGCCTTTAGTGCTTCCGCCGTTTATTCGTTTCACTTCTTCCACATCTGCAAAACATTTCCCTTTGAAGACTTTTTGCACTTGTAAATCACCCACCATGAAATGGGCAAACACTTAATAGAATCTCAAAAAAAAAAAAAATTCACTGAAACTGAACACAGCCTCTCACAACAACATTAGCTGGTACTCTGATGCTGATGAGTTTCTAGGACGCTTATAAAGATGGGAAACCTGTACTACAAAGGGCCCACCTTTCAAAAAATAAATCTGGTTTTTTTTGGGGGGGGTCCCTCCATATACTTAAAATAGTACATTCATCTTATTGTATGTAAGTTATACATAAAAATGTTTATTGGAAATAAGAATACTATCTCTACATATGAAAGAAAAATAGATGCTTATTGTTGTTATTGTTGTTGTTGTTTTTAACAGACCATCAGGGCACATACCTTTCATGGATCAGGCATCTAAACTCAGAGTGCAGCCAAGACATGGGTAGGTTCTGCTGGAGAGGTGACCAGTAGACCTAGCATGCCTGGCCCATGTGAATCCAAGTCAATAGCTATGTGGAATATACCTTTTTCATTACCTTTTTTATGTTGGAAAACAGGCACTGCCATATTGGACCGTGAAGACAAGGGCTCACTCTGCTAGGGATAACAGGAAGTGAGTGAAAAAGGTCCTGTTCCTAAGGATTCCAGGCAGTATAGAAGCCTGTCTACTTCTGAACTTCCTACATTCTGGACTTTGAGGGGTGATGGAAGAAAATTACCTGGCTGGTTTAGGTCACTATTATTTTTAGTCTCTTTTATAGGTTAATTTGAACTTAATCAATATAGTTATCCAAAATTTTCCAAGCAAAATTTAAACCACGATTTAGCCTTGAATTCTACTTTTGTTGAGCACATTCTTTTTTTTTTTTTATCCAAGTCATTTTATTAGAATGTCTGACACAAAAGGAACTGCTAGAACCTAAAAATGCTGTATACAGCTTATACTTGACATGACACTTGTAGACACTAGGTCCTATGTATCAAATGCAATGCTTTCATAAATGCTTTCTGTTGACTAGTGTTCAATACAAGAAGTATGTGAAACTCTCATACCATTAACAATTTCCTCTGCAACTCAGGGTAACCTCTAAATGGCTTGACTACTAACTGCCTAAGGTCCAAGACCAACTTGCCAGCAGTTAGTAGTCAAAGCCATTTAGAGGTTACATTGCCAAAGTAGGAAACCCACTCTATCCTTGACTCAAGGAGACCACTGGATTCAAAGAAAAAGTGTTATTCAGAATTTAGAAATCTCTCCATGTTGCTGTAGAGTACTATGAAACTCAAGAAGAACTTGGAAAGAACATGTCAGAGAAGTTATTACATATTTTATGTTGAAAGTTCAACTGGGACAGAGACTACTTACAAAAGTTTCCAGGATCATAACTGATCACTATACTGGGCGGACTAGTGCCTACCAAAAGTTCATGTCTACCTGGAAACTCAGAATGTGACTTTATTTGTAAAGAGAGTTTCTGCAGATGTAATTAGTTAAGATGAGATCACACTGGATCAGACTGGCCTTAAATCCAATGACTGGTGACTTTTTACAGAGAGACATAGAGATACATAGACTCAGGTACACACAGGGAATAGGGCCATTGTGATGAAAGAGGCAGAGGTTGGAGTGAAGCAGTGACACCAAGGAACATGCCAAGGAATGCCCAGGATTGCTGATAACCATCAGAGGCTAGAAACAGCAAGGGAGGATACTTTTCTAGGGTCTCCAGAGGGAGCATGACCCTGCTGACATCTTGGTTTCAGACTTCTAGCCTCCAGAACGATGAAAGCATAATGCTGCTGTTTTAAGCCATCTGGCATATGGTGATTTGTTATGGCTGCTGTAGGAAACAAATATAGTCTCTGGCATTTCAAATCACCTTTCCTTTGTTTTGGTGTCATTCTTTATGCAATTCTGCCTTACCTTAGATGTTTGTTTATTTACATAAATTCCTCGAATCAGGTGTTATTCTAAATTCTATTTATCTAAAATTTCCATTTCACTCTGATGCATAAAAATTGCTGTATAACTCTACCTTTTGCTAAATGAATGCATAACCTAAATTTTCTTGGTGTACTCAAGCATGCCAAGTCTGTTCTTTTATCTGAGTAAATTAAGAAGGTTTGTAGGCCCCTTTTTGCCAATGAGATGCTAGAGTAACAGTGTCTTGGAAAATTTATATTTAAGATGACATCAGGGCCTTATACAGCTCTGGCTGGTGTCTGGTTCTGTTGAAATGACACTTTCCAGTCCAGCCAATCTGTTTTGCTTCATGAAATTCTAATTGACAACATTGCAACAGAGACTTGTCACCATTTCTCCAAAATTCTTCAAATTTCCTGTGATGCAAATTTCTTTAGCTTGGTAAAGCTATGGTAGAAATAGAGACATCCAAATGGATCCTGAAAAGTCCTCTAAACTTCCTAACACAGTGTCAAGATGCTTTGGAAGGCTGCTAGTAGTCTTGTAATCAGGCTGCCCTGTTTGCAACTAAATAAATAGACGAAATGTCTTTTTAAAAATATATATATGTTTAGCTAGCAGCTCTTTACGTCAATGACTTGAAAGCAAAGGAAAACTCTGAACAACTTTGCAATTGTGGAGGGCAACCCCATTTGTGAATTAGGAAATATCCCCACATGAACTGTAGGAGAAACTGCTGCAGTCTATAGAATGTTTCCAGATGTTAAAATAATTGCTGATATTCCAAAAACAAACACCAGTTGTTACATTTGGTTTCAACATTTTTGTTTTATTTTCTGTAATGGTTGACTTTGCTCATTGGGTAATTTCCATTTCTCCAGGATGCATAACACTTACCTCTAAAGGTGTGATCTCCCAACACTTCATTCCCTGGATAGGTTTCTTTTTAACAAGCTAAAACAGACATAACTAGGGCACTGTTTCTGGCTCAGATGACAAATGTGAAACTGAAGAATATCGAAAGCCATTCAAAAATTGGTTTGGCAAAAGACAGTGCTATGTAATGAAACCAAATGCACAGGTTGGAATTTTAAAAGAAATTCTAGTGTGAAGATAAAAGGACATGAAAGATAATAAATGTTGAAATGATACACCACCTAATGGTATCCTGTCAAGGAAGAAAGATAATATGATAACTTACAGAGCATCTCCAAGCCTCTATAGGTACTTGACCTATAGTTTGCAGGGAAACAATCTTTTTGTTTCATCTGGCTTATATTAAAAATAGGAAAAACAAAACCAGCATTTTTCCCCCCACTCTCACACAGATGGTGAAAAAAATCTGTGCAATTTTTAACTGTCTGAAATTCTTTAAAGCAATATAAGACAGAAAGAATTATTAAATCACTTTTCCATTTCATATAATGAAAAACTGCACTACCACAGAGGGGCTGGGACCATCAATTTTGGAGCAAGTGGGAGCTCTGATTGGTCCTGCAGGCAATCAATCACCTGGCAGGCCTGGGGCCCTATCTCTGAAGCCATCTTGCTGTAGGAAAAAGAAATGTAGAAAATAATAAAACTAAAGTCAAACTTTTAATTAACATTTATATAATTCCATTTAAAAAATTTACTTAGTATATATTTTACATATATGACATACCTTTGGATGTTTGGGGGTATATTCACATGATTCATTCATTTGTTTTTACTTTTGCTTATTAAATTGTTTGTTCACTTGTTCAAAACATATTTAGCAGGTGATTATTCCAGGCATCTGGGGTCCAAAAATGTGTAAGACTTGGGCTCTCTCCATAAACTCAAGGTCCACTGGGAGAGAGATGGGCAAATAAATGATTATAGTGGATCCTGATAAAAGTACAATCATTGTTATGTATATTTGACCATTTCCAGGTATTCTGGTGCCGAATTCAGAGTTGTAAGTAGCCTAACTGGGATTTATCTTAATCCTTTTGTTTGCTTAAAATTTGAGGGAGTGATAAGCTCTTCTATTTTTTATTTGCTTCTGCATTTGGTCTTACCTCTGATACGAAAGATATCTGAGGGAGCTTATAGACATACATATGGCACTAGATCTTCAATATTTGCTTGAAACTGGTTACAAGAGGCCAGTAACCAGTCCTCTTTGAGGGAAAACTTAGAGAGACTTACTGAAAGCAATGGATCTTTATAGCCTGTGATACACTGAGTTCCTTCCTACTAGTCTTTAAGTGCAGAAAGAACTACCTCTTGACAAGTTCCTTCTACTTTAGGATTCATATCTGGCTGGGGAGACTGGGCAGGTACCTAAATTACCTAGCTACATACAGACCATCACTTTGTAATGTCTCAATTTCCACATAAGTAAAATGGAGTTAATGCTAATTATCTCACGGGCAATTCGTTGGAAACAAACAATGTCTGGCACATCATAAGGAAGAGTTAGCCACTCTTGTGGATATTGCCACCAAGCCTGACTTGTAGGGGCTGAGCCTGCAAATGGATGGATGGCCAGGAAATGCCATCGAGATTTCTATTGGGTCTCCTTTCACGTGCACATGCCCTGTTGCCCCATGTGTCTTCTATTGGAATTGGTGTTCCCCAGGACAGGGGTGATCCTCGTCTCAGTCCATGCTCCTGGAAGGTGGATTCTGAAACCTAAGACCAGCAGTTCCCTGATCTTATAGTTAAGAAACAGTAACTAGAAGGAGGCTTCTGATCGGTTATTCTTTCGGTGAGACCGAGAGGGAGTGGGTTTGAGTTCAACAAGGGAAAGCTTCTTTGGCAAGAGGTGGTCTGAGGAGGTTAAATCAAGGAAGGATTATGGGAAGATTTCAGAATGGGAGAGAAGTCTGCTGCTGGGCAGGTATGGTGGTTGAGTTCAGGGGGCAGGAGAATGGGTGAAATTATTTCTCAGGATCTCCTTTTCAAACTGCCTGGCAAAGGTTTCCTCCATATTGTGTCAGATGCTACTATGAAAGCTTTTCTTGGTGAAGTTGTGGATTTTTCCTTCCACAGATTCCATGATACAAATGCACACAAAAGCTGTATCAACCAACAGAAAAGTAGCAGCATTTGCTGTTTAAAGAATTGGGAGCCATTTCTGTATTCTGGGCTTGAGAGTGGTAGAGAAGCGTGCTGCCATGTTAAGTGGATACTTGGATTCTTTATTTGGTTATTAGAGAGAAAGGTATTTCAGAAGATTGGCAACCCGGTGGACACTTGGGTACATGCGGCTAGGTCACTGCTAAAAGGGTCTGGTCATCCAATTCTTTGAGTACAGAGGAAGGAGGGTACCCAAGAGGCTGTGCCAGAGCCCACCTGGTGGGCAGTACTATTCAGGCACGACAGGGGAACTCCACGGGGGTTCCTGTGTGCTGTGTCACTTACGTACATTAGAGTTGTTAACATAGTAGCCTGCTTTGGGGGCTGGTGGTGGTGGGAATGTGTTTGAGAAACAACATTGTCTTCCTAAAGGGACCTCAGGGACAGATATCTCACCCAATCCTTTCTTTGGGAAGTTAATCACCCCAAGAGGGTCCCAGGAAGATGTAAATGGTGCTCCTTTCTCTCAGAGGACTACTTCATCCAAATTGCCAATTGTGTCAATTCAAAAGCATCTTATTTGTCCTTTCAGCACCTATGTGATGGGCACCTACGATATGCTAGGCATGTGCCAGGACTGGAGAGATGCATAGATGATAGGACACCATCACAGTCCTCAAGGACAGTCAGGAGAGAAACGGGGCAGGGTCAGATGCTGCCCCCACAGGGTCTAAACTATAACAAGAGGAAGCCCAGGGAGTTTAGGGTACAGAGCCAGCTTATGGAGTCTCCATGGTGGGATGGGAGAGACCAGATGAAGGAGTATATAGCTTAGGTTGGATGCAAGGAATTGAAAGGAATTTGAAAGGGTTAGAGATCTGTTTGTGCAAAAGCAAGAAGAGAGGCAGGCTGGGGGCTACCTATAGGGACCATTTCTCGTCCTGGTTTTCATGGGTTCTGCAGCACAACCAGACTCTCCTGGGATTCCTCACCACCAGCCTGGTCGACTGTGAATTACACAACCTGCCTCTGGCTGCCTCCATCTTGGCTCACGGGAGCAAACACTATCAAGAGCCAGGGCTGTGAGCCGGAGCGGCCCTGCACATGGCGGATATTCAGAGCCTGGGGTGCAGGGCTGCTTTCTGTGCTATTGTCCCGGGGTGCTGTGGAGTCACTAATCTGAGACAATTGTGTGGGCTTTACACCTGCCTGCAGCTCTGCCACTGTTGCGATGTGATTGTGTTCTCAGGGCCTCGGAGCGCCCAAGACACAGGTAAGAGCAGAACATTTCTGCCTTTGCTTGCAGAGAAAGATAATAACCTCCAGGAGGGGATTTCACAGCTCTTTGAATTGAGTTGCATGTTTGTTCTGGGTTATTTTTTTCTCAGGTTCCTAATATAACACACGTCTCCTATTGAGTAAATATTGATTCTTTTGCCGTCAGCATTAGTGGTGGAAGATGCCGAAAAATCATCAGCCAGCTAATCAGGTCTGCTTTCTAGGATGAAGGTGAGTGTGGTGCAGTCCCTGGTAGGGTGAGGGCGATATCCTGCCACAGAAAATTCAATCAACACTTCTGTAATGACTAGGTTCATCGCAGCCCCTTATAAATAGATAAATCTTTCTCAAATGATACCATTTTTAAGACAGCTATAAATCAGGCAGTAATTTAGATGTATATCATTGTATCAGAAAGTAGGAATTTGCTTTTCTTCTGGTTTTTTGGTGGGGTGAGGTGAGGGCTGGCTGAAAATTGAATTGCAATTAGGTTATTTAGTGGTGCGATAAAATCCTCATGAATTAAAATGCCACTAATGTTGAAGTAGTGTTAATTTCGACCAAGGCTGAGCTCTATCTATAGAAGGAAGAATTTGTTAAACAAATTAACAGGCGATCAAGTTTACAAGGGTTGTGAGCCTGCTGCTTTCAAGTTCTTTCACCAGTGTGAAGGTGATTTATACCTTATTTTCCAGAATTGTGGAGTCTAAAATCATTGAGTGTGACTACTCCCCTTTAAGCCTCTCTACACTATTTCCTCCAAATACCCAGATTCTATCCTACCTTCAATACCCTAGGAAAGGAAGTGTACTTCTTTACAAGGTGTTCAACTATCTGCATGGCTCCAATGGAAAGGACGTCCTTGGTAGAGCCAAAATTGTTTCCTGACTTTTAGTTGTGGGTCATACAAAACAAGCCTAATTATTCTTCTAGATATTGGTAGACATAAATATCTTTGTGCTTTTCTCTGCGCTTAGAATCCAGGATCTCAGATTCTCAATGAAAAGATCATGAAAGTCAATTATTACAACCCCTCCCTCCCCTGTCTCCACTGCAAGCTAATAATGTCTAAATTGCTGTTTTCAAGTCCTAGTCAATATTCATCTAGCCTGTGACCTCCAGCAATGTTGAAGAACTTACTGCCAAATGGTGTTTCTTCAAAGTTTTTCTTTGACTTAGGCCAGCCTTTAATACAGATGACCTCTCCCTGAATGTACTAGGATTAGAGAGATAGAATGTGACTGGTGATTTGGAAATCAAAGGATGAAATCAATTCTAGAATGTTCTGTGGTATGTTTACCATACAAGATTGAACATCCTTGAAGACTCTGGAGAAGGAGATTTCTAAATATACAAATATATTATAAAGTCTGTAATAAGACAGATGGACCCATTCATTAGACCAAAGAAGATAGGACCAACCCTCCTACTGCTGTTTTAGGCAATTGCTCCAGATTTTTCTTTCAGTTCATTTTATCCCAACCTCTTTCTCCTATCTGCTTGACAAACAGATTTTTTTGGATTTCAGTTTTCCCATTCCAGGCCCCAGACTTTTTTCTGTGAGATTGACTTTACTTCTTTCCTTTACAGCTGTTCATCTTTTAATTCCTGATGCTGGGATCTGGCCTAACCATTCTATTCCTTCTGGCATCTTCTGTCTTAGCTGGGATCCCCCTGCTCCAGCTCCCTACCCTCAACCCAGGGAAGCAGGGCCTAGCTGGTGCTAAGACTGGGCCCCCAGTGAAGGAAGGGGTTTGAGCAGTCACACACATTTCTTCCTCCTGTCTGTCTCTAAAAGGTCCTCTACACAGCTCCATCAGAACCTTGTCTGCAGGAAAGTCTGCATTTACCATGACCACGTTGCCAAGAAAAGAAGTGAATTCATTTTCACTGAAAGAACATCTGATGTAGATGTGTGAATTCACTTGATGTGGACAGACCTCTTCTTCAGAAATGGACAACTCTCTGTGCCTATGCTGCCTGAAATCTCCTTCCTGGGCATTCCAGAAGTCTCCATCTCCTGGCCTTCTTGGTGAGTAACTGGGACCAAGTTTCTCATTCATTTGTTTCCTGTTCAATACATTCCAGAAACTAGTAAGTGGGGAAATGAAGGGCGTTTCAAGTGAAGCAGGCAGAGGTGCCACTTGGAAGGGATTGTTGGCAAGATAAGAAACTTGGGTTGAACCAGAGGAGTTACATAAGGCTGACCAAGGTAGGTTAGAGAAGAGAGATGGAAGCTGGCCTTGGGGTGGGGGTCAAGAGATGGGACTGGATGATAGGGTATAAGAAGAAAGCGTCAAGTTTCCAGTCCAAGGCTCAAAATAGCAAATTCACAGTGAGGACAGTATCTACAATTATCAGTAAGAGTGGGGCTTAGTATAAGAACAGGAAAGGGTTGAACAATTAGAACAGGCTGTGGAACGTGTCTGCTGCGATTTTTGTTTTATGTGGTTCCAGGTGTAAGGCTTGGGTCAAGGGCACCTACAGAAGGATGTGAGGCTGGATGGAGCATGGGGTGGGGCTCAGTGAGCTTTTTCAGTGACTCCCAGGCAAACATTATGTATAAATGGCAAGGAGATATACTGTGTTGTTTTCCAAGTGAGGTGAAATAGAAATTGGTTAGTGAGCTAGCCTTTACTTCTGTCTACCATTTAGGGTAATAGGAGGTAAAGCAATTAACATTTCTGGAGCAATTTATTTTCGGATGGATATTTTATATAACTGATAGAGGCAGATTTAAACTTTGCATTCGGAACTCAGACTGTGGTATTTTTGCAAGAGAAGAAGCCAGATGGCTGCAAGAGAGAAATATTCTCCAAATGGGATTGGGAGGCGGATCTGTGTTTGTAAAACACTGAGAAAACCTTTGACCCCTTGTCCAGGGGCTTCTCTCCAACCCATTGCAGAACAAAGGCAGGTAAAACCGCTGTCTCAGCAGACAGCAGGTGTGTAGGGCAGGCGTCTGTGGTCCCCTGAGGGTCCCTGTAGCTCTACACTTTCTGTGGACACCACTGTGCTTTCTGGTCACCCAGGGATGCACCTTAGTCAAAAATGGGATGGGGCAAAGCTCATTCTAGCAGACACAGTTCAGAGTGAAGGTCCTTTAGGAGTTTTGTTTCAGCATACAGACTAACATTTGCACCACAGACTAGATTTTTACCAACGTGGCTCTAGGTCTGTCATCTTAAAAACAATCTGGAAAACATATTGTTGCCCATTTGTTCTTTCCATTTTACAGAAGGAGAACCACAGCCTTCTCAAAAACAGAAACAAGAGAAGTCTCATGCACTTTTATTTCTAGCAACACATAGCATTATTTGCTAGTTTACTATTGATAAAGTCATTGAGATTTATAGCCCAATTTAGAGGACTCGTATTGCCTTTATGCTTTTCTACTAAATTATGGCTAGTTATATCCCTATGTTTATACCCTACCTTGTTTCAAGAAGGTTTTGAAATGATTTCAAAATATAAAATAGTGCCTTCAAAAATACAAATAGAATAAAAAGCTGAATGTAGAACTTAAGGATATAAAATATTTAGGTCAATGAATCGTGTGGAGGTGATATTGGTGGTGGTGATGGCGGAGACCATGGTGGTGGTAGAGGTGATGGTTGTGGTGGTGGCAGTGGAGGTGAGGGTGATGGTGGTTGTGGTAATGGTGGTGATGGAGGGGTGGTAGTGGAGGTGGTGATGGTGGTGGTAGTGTAGATAATGGGAGTGGTTGTAGTGGGAATAGCTATTAACTGTAAGTGAGGCAACCACAGCAAAGGGGAAATAAGTGTCAGGAAAATAATATACATAGGTAAGGGGAGAGGGCAAAAGGAAAAACTAGAGTTAGAATGAAAAACAATTTCAAAATTCTTTTCTTGGCCTTTTATCAGCCCTGAGGTATGAAGTAGACAGGGTTCTCAGTAGCCCTGGCCAATGGGAACAGCTATAAAGTGTAGTAATGTCGGCTAATACTAATCTTGCTATGTGTCAGATGATATTCTAAGCATCTTAAATGCAGACCTCACAGAACCCTTATAGCAACCCACGAACTAGGCTTCCATTACTAACACACTTTACAGGTGAAGAGATGGAGGCACAGAGTTAAGTCACTTGCTCAAGATCCTGTCTGTGGAAAGTGATGGAGTCCAGAGTCTGCAGCTTAGGTCCTTAACCGCTGAGCTCTTGAGAGCATGATGAAACGTGAGTTGTCTATATAGGGTTGACCAGCAACCAAGAGGTGAGTGAGAGATTGTAGTTACTCCTGGACTGTGAAGACTCTGCTATGAGGATCTGAGGTTAAGTGCATACAAAGCAGTCTGCGGTCACACGTTCAGCCCATAATCTCTCGGCTCCAAGTGCATGAAGAAGCAGCTCTCTATCTGTGGACCATTTCTGGGTGTTCATTCCTTGGCAGGGGAGGGCTGTTGATACATGCAGAGCTGGAGCCTGGGTGTAGATATCTGTAATCAGAATATGGTCCGGGAAAAAGTTAACTGCTTTCCATTTTCCCAGATGGAGCAACTGAGTGCTTTCTAAAAGAAGTTTTGATGCTGCTGATATCTGTGGTTTGAGCTGTCAATCGCTACCCACATTACTGGCCAGCCGTTCTCAGTCCCATTTTGGGGGTGTCTGTGTGTTGTTTTGTGGCTTTGCTTTTCTTCTGCTACAAACACTTCCTCTGCCCCATCAGAGCCGGCTCTGTGACGGCCCTGACACACTGACTTTCACGCATGCCTTTGCGATTATCTCCCCTTCCCCCGACCCGGCCGTGAGAACAGATGGGCCCGATGTCTATTTTTGCTTCTCATCTTCTGCTTTTTATATCTTTTGGGTTGTTGCTTTCATTAATAAACCCCTTTACATTTTCATTTTCTTTTTTCTTCTCTTTGAGAGGGAAGGAAGAAGAGCTGCCGGCCTTAGTGTCCCATTAGCGTTTCTCTCCACGTTCTCTGCCCCAGCATGAGTGGAGCTGTGGGCCCGGGACAAACTGAAGCTGGGCTTAGACAAGGTTGAGTGTCTGTGGCTGGAGTTTAAAAATGACATTAACTTAATCTTCTACCCCACGATCACCATTACAAAACCATTTTGCCTCATGCAGAATGAGTGCCTGGTACCAAACGAAGTAAAAAGTGTCACTCCAACATGTCACCTCTCACCATGGGGAAAGAAGGTAGATGCATTAATAATCAATGATTTAAAAAGAAATAAGTGTGCTCTGGCATTTACACCAGAGCCCAGGAAAACAGAAAAATTTCTCTTTTTTAACATTTTGCTGTTTTTCTTTTCCTATGATAGAAGTAAAGCCATCGACTCTTATAGGCATTAATAGGAATGAGAAGATGAAGAACACATGGAAAATATGTTTGCACTTAGCAGGCTACTTTATTTTTTTTTCTCTGCTATTGTTTATAGGAATGTCAATATTGAGGAGTTTTTAGTATTAAAAAGTTTTAAGATTGTAAAGTTGCTAATAAAGTTTTTATGTGGTAACAATGCCACTTGTAGAACTTGTACTGTAACCTCAAATCTAAGCTTTTCAGGGAAAATAACTGTAGCAGAATGCCCAAAGAAGGTTCCTAAAGCAAACATGGGCGGCTTTTGTCAGAACCGATTACAGACTACTACCGCTAGCTTGGGAGTTTGGGAGTGGGATGCAGAAAACCCATTGCTCCGAATAAAGTACAAAATGATGCAAATGTGAACAGTAACTGGCTAATCTTTACATCTGCCGAGGTTCTAGACATCAGTTAAAATTTTCAACACCATTGACTAAAATTGCATGACGTATAGCAGCTACTATCACAATGAAAGTTAGAACACCTGTCGACATTTAATAATCATGTAGCCTCTATTCTTTACTCTGCTTTGATATCAACCACAACTTTCTGATTAATGACTGGTGATTGTGCCCATTGACTTGCACTCAGATTTTAATTATAGCAGAAGGCAATGAGTATATGTGAAAGCACATTTTTAGAAATGTATTCATTTGCAAAGGGGTCTTGTTCAAGTTCAGAGAAACACTTAATTCAGAATGTGCAAAGCAATAGAGTGAATTTTAAAATGACTTTTATTGAATTCAAAAATTGTGAGCTAAAAGCACTTGAGTCCATTTAAAAGCAATTTTATTGAGTTAATGGTGAGTATAAAGAATTAAATCAATAAAAACTCTGCTTGCCATTAAGTTCCAAAACAGTGAAAGCGTTTTATTATCTGTGTTGTTTTAAATCCAACAATATATGTTCCCCTTGGTTGCTTTGTCCTTTCCCTTACATTTCTTTCCAACCTTAGGCCAATTTGCTAAGCTTGTTTTTTCCCACTCCAGAATGTGGACTTCAACAATTGCAGGTATGTGTAAACAGACATGTATTAATATATAAGCTCAACTATGAGCAAGACTGACCCGGGCTAGGCCATTTAACTTTTCTGCTCAGTTTTATTGCACATAAAACAGGGACAGCTATATGTACATCACATACTGTTATGTTTCTGGAGATATAGTATAGAGTCCCAACCAGGGAGGTGATCCCATAATAACCAATGACTTCCTGCACATTTAGAAATCTACTCTGGAGAAATGAAGGTAAATCCCTCAGGTGGTACGTATTAGGTCAAAACATGAAACTTCTTTTTTTGGAGGTCAAAAATGGTTGAATGCCAGCAATTTCATATGATGTAACCTAATAGATATAGCACTCGGGAATTCATTTATTCTATCAGTCATTCAACAAATGAAGTGATTGTTCCGCTAGATATCAAATATACAGTGATAAACTCAAAATTTTTGAAGCCTTCCACATGGCTGTAAAAGACAGACAACAAATAAATCAACTTCAGATAAGTGTATAATTAAAAAATGTGAAAGCACCATCAATTTTGGGATGACAAAAAAATAACAGAGAAAATCAAGACAGGCAGCTAGGAGATAGTGCCACGTAGACAGAGGCTGATGCATTGGAGTGAGCCAAGGGAGACTCGGGAAGAGCATTGCAGCAGAGGGGAAGGGCTGGAAGGGATGTAGGTGGTTGTAAGTCTGAGTGAACCGAAAAGATCTTGAGGATGGTGCCAAGTTCTTTCTCCTGCTACTTTGCCTCTCCCCTGAGGTAGTTGTTTCTGGCTCTTGGCTTTGTACTTACATGTTCTCTTTGCCCAGCCGCTGGGATTGATGCCCCACTGAGGTAGCCTGGCCAACCTGGTCATCCACTTCTGTCCCTGTGCTTTATGTGCCTGCCCACGGTGCCAAACGCTGGCTGGCCTCGAGACAATGATCCTCTATTACTCTGATAGCTTCTGCTTAGAGCCAGACCCAGAACTTTAGGTCCTAACCAGAAAACGAGAGGGTGCTGGATAGCTAAGACAGCTGGGTCAGCAGGAGTTTCATACTCTACCAGAGACTTATCCCTAAAATGGCTCTGGAAAAATCTTCTACAAGAAGGGAAGGGAATGCGTGATAACACAGTGGGTATTTGGTCCACTCCCAGGGGGAGTGAGGGCCAGCTAGAAGCCCAGACTTCATCTGTATGCAGTTACTTATGAAGCAAAACCTCACCTGGACCCCACAACTCTAAAATAAATTAGGAAAAAGGTATGTGACCAAACTGATAAAGCAGACACTTGATAATTAGGATAAATTCTAAGGTTTCTATTCAATAGGCTACTATGGAAATATAATTGCACTTACTAAAATCCATGTCATTTCCAAAAAAAAAAAAGTCTATCAAGAAGAACAACTTGTTCTATTTATTGGGTACTTATGTGCCAGGCACCAAGGTATGTGGTTTATTGATATATTTATTACATAATTGCAGTCCATTGAGATAGGCTTTATCATGGCCTGTTTTACAGATATGGAAACTAAGGATCAAGAAAGTTGAGTGACTTGCCCATGACTTCACAATAGAGAGATGATATGATAAGGTAGGTAGTCTGATCCCAGAGACCTTGCCCTTAACCTGTTTGCCATGCTGGCCTCCCAGCCCCTCCAGTGCCATAACTGAGTGTGCCACACACTTGGAGCATTGGTTTTCTTCAAGGAATGCCATAGTCAAGGCTTGCCCCTGTGAGTCAGAGGTTGTGTCTTCCACAGCCAGTGCAGCCTTGCTTGTGGTACTAATCCAAGAACGAATTCAAGAAAGCTCCAACCAGAACTTGAACTATGAAGGCTGCAGGTCCCAGCAGGTAGGAGAGCAAGCTCCACTGCTGATTCTCGATACAAACCCCAAGAATCAAGGAATGTCTACAAATCTTCTGCTGTGGCAAGATGGCTTCTCGGGGAGCCCAAGAGCTAAGAAGGGAACCATCCACTGATGTGCACAGCTGCTCTATTAGGAGGAGTGTTGTTTGCCCACCTGGGGCCAGACTGGCACGGGGCGAGGTCATTGCAACAGCAGCAGCAGAGACTGGCAAGAAGGGAATCCAGGGAAAGTCTCACCTCCACTGGGAGATTCTCCTTTCTGGTGCCAACCCACAGAATCAGGTTTGGGGCCTGTCGTGTTTCCCTGTCCCATTACAAGTGACTGCACATACTTCACGCTCCCATAAGCAGAGTTCACGGCTATGCTATGTTTGTTTTCTGGGGCTGCTAAGCAGGCAAAGATGCCTGTGAAACAGACACCAGGAGGAAGAGGAGGAATGCCCTCCGACCGCCATTCTCTCTCGAGTTTCTAGGTGGCTGGGCGGCCTGTTTTAGGCAGCAGGACTAAGGCACAGTCTGCAGAGGCAGTTTTGGATGTGGTCCCTCCTGGGCTCTCCAGCACATGTATCAATTTCAGGGCCTGCATGGCATAGGGGATGGGAAGGGAAGGCCTGACACACTGTGAAATGCGATAAAGCTGGTTTGGTTCGGTTCAGGGCGCCCATGTTTTGTGACACCCGCCTATCTGTTACACCGATGCTGTTACACAACTGTCTGGGAATTCATCTGTGTCCTCGTGTGTGCAACGATGCCAACCTACCCCAAAGTGGGTGGGCACAGGGAGGGAGGGGGTCAGACTGGCTTGTGTTCCCCCTCTCAGGCTGTGCAGAACCCCCACATCCACCAAATGACACGCTGGTGGAAAAGAGCCACCGGAAGCGAGGCTGTCAATTTCAGTGAAGAGGATAGGCTGACTTTGCTAAAACCCAGATTGTTGAGGGACTTCCTCTGCCTGTGTCACTTTCACAGGAAACCTGAGCAAATTTTGAAGCCCAGGAGAGGAAGTTCTCAAATTTCCCTGAAAACTTCTTTCAGTATTTGCGACTTGTGAGGAAACAATTCAAATGTCCATGAACAGGTAAATGGACATGGAGACAGTAGCATCCAAACAATGAAACGCGACTCAGGAATAAGAAGGAAGGGACCAGCCGGGCTCGGCAGCTCAACCTGTAATCCCGCACCTTTGGGAGGCTGAGGTGAGTGGATTGCCTGAGCCTGCGGGTTCGAGACCCGCCTGGGCAGCGAGACCTCATCTCTACAATAAGTCAAAAAATCAGCTGGGCGTGGTAGCGCATGCCTGTAATTCCGGCTATTTGGAAGGCTGAGGCGGAAGGATCGCTGGAGCCCAGCAGGTCAAGGTTGCAGTGGCCGGGAGCGGCTCCTGCACTGCAGTCTGGGCAACAGAGTGAGACTCCAACTCAAAAAAAAGGAGGTAGGGACCACTGATAGATGGTATAATGTGGGAGAATCTCAAAAGCATCATGCTAAGTGAAAGAAGCCAAACTCAAAAGGCTGCATGCTGTATGATTTCATTGATATGGCCTTCTGGAAAAAGTAGAGCTATTGGGAAAAATTACTCTTACGGCAAATGATTTTCAATTTCAGAAGTGTCTTGGGGGCCTCCGTGGAGGGGGGGGCGAGGAGATGATAAAATAGCATTGAGTCGGATCTAAGCCTTTATTTCATTCAGAGCAGCTTCACTTCTATTTTATACATTGGATTTGGTTCCTTTGAAAATCTTGTTCTATAATTGGAAAAAGGTTTGAATATGTTAAGCCACATGAACCAATGTTTGGAATTACAGCAAGGAGATATTTTCTTCTTCACTCCTTGCTTAGCTTGACTAGCTTGCGAACTCTGGAGCTGAGAGAATCTGATTAACTTTTTTATCACTTCCCTTAGAAAAATGTGCATATGCCCAGGAACTTACAATTTTGCATGCAGTTTCAAGGAGAGTTGTGGATTCCCTGAAGTTCATCCTCAAAGCCTCTAAAAGCCCATGGATCTCCAGTTCAGTGCCGCTACCTTGGAAAGTAGGGACCATATCTTCTCCTTAAACACAGTCTCATATCACTCAGTCCAAGTGTATTGTTTCTTTGCAGTTATCTACTACTGTGTAACAAGCGACCCCAAGGCTTAATGACAAAAAAGAATATCACTTTATCATTTATTACAATTCTGTGTGTAGGTTGGACTCAGCTGGGAGATTTTTCTGATCCATATCACAATGGCTGGGATTGCTTATATGGTTGCATTTGGCTGGGGGCTCATCTGGGTGCTCTGCTGGGATTGGACTGTCCAAGATGACCTCACCCACCTGTCTGGGGACTTGGTGTTGATGTCAACTGGATCACCTTAATAATCCACAAGGAAAGCCGGGCTCGGTGGCTCAGCCTGTAATCCCGCGCCTTTGGGAGGCTGAGGTGAGTGGATTGCCTGAGCCCGCGGGTTCGAGACCCGCCTGGGCAGCAAGACCTCATCTCTACAATAAATCAAAAAATCAACCGGGTGTGGTAGCGCGCGCCTGTAGTTCCAGCTACTCGGAAGACTGAGGCGGAAGGATCGCCGGAGCCCAGAAGGTCGAGGCTGCGGTGGCCGGGAGCGGCCACTGCACTCCAGTCTGGGCGACAGAGTGAGACTCCAACTCAAAAAAAAAAAAAATAATAATAATCCACAAGGACTATTTCCTCTACGTGGTGTCTCATGAGTCAGTGGGTTAGCCTGAGGCTAACTTCTAAGAGAGGAACCGAAAGTGTCTAGAACCAGAACTGGCAGTGTTGCCTCTATCACATTTTATTGGTCCAAGCAAGTCACAGAACCAGTATAGATCCGAAGGGAGAAGAAATAGAGTCTACCTTTGGATATGGCACATACAGGAATGTCAGGATTGTTGATGGTCATCTTTGGAGAGAATCTACCACTAGGTTATTGCAAAATGCTAGAAAACTCATCAGTTTAATTAAGGGTCATCCCATTAGAGCACCCATAGCAATGAGCTTCTGGGGCATAACCTGAGCATTAACACCCTTCTTTTCAAGAATTTATTTTATATTTCTGGTGTTACCAAGAGGGCCACCAGAAGATAGGTGGACCCCCGTTCCTCACAATTTATATTTTCTCCCTCCAGCCTTATTGCTCTGCCATTTTCATGATGACACATCTACATCACCTGCAAACTCCATCGTGTATTTTGGACTTTATTATATTGTTAATTTTTCATTTTTCTCTTTCCCAAATGTGTGTCTTTTCTCTAGACAAACTGGATTCTCCCCAAGGAAAGGAGCTGCAACTACAATTTCAGGAAGCTGGTAAGATTCTAAATGGGAGCAACCATTTGTGTGTCCTTGTTACGAAGGCGGCAATTATACGAAGGCACCCGCCCTTCACCGATGCCCCTTTTCTCCCACAGATGATAAGGGGGCAGGCTTTGGCTTCTTTGCACACCTGAGGTGGGATATGCTATCATGCTGTCTGCCAAGCTGCTTGTTGTGATTTCATAAGAAAGTATTTCCTGTAGATTGGGATAGGGTGTAATGGAAATAAGATCCCACTGAAAGCCTTCTTGGTAATCACTGACCCCATCCTCACTCTCCACTGTAGAGTGTGTAGGATATAGCCAAATGCTCTACCCCAGCTGGGAAGCCACTTCAGCTGCTTCCTGACGCTTCTGCTCCTTGCCTAGAACACTCCTCTCATTCCACTGCCCCGACTTGGCCTATTCTTTAAAGTCCGTCTCATGCAGCTTGCAGTGCTCTTACTATTCTCCAGTATGCACAGGTTCTCAGGATCACGGTGCCACAGAACTGGACAGCTAGAAAATCCCCCTCTGATCTGTTTATTCTTGATCTCCCATGTAAAATGTTATGCGGTAATTAAAAATAAAAGGATTTTTAAAAAATGCTTAAAACAAAAATAGAAACAACAGGTCTTACCCAACTCTTTCTTTTCATAAATAAGAATAACTAGTCTAAGCACCTGGGATGAGCTGCCTGACATTTAGATGAGTAGCCAATGGGAGGTTTATAACTTAGGTCTCCCGATCTTAATTGACTACTGTTAGCCATTTTGAGAGCATTTGGATGAGGGTAGGAGCCGTCTAGGTCAAAGAATGAGAGTAAATGTCTCGATCCTGCTTTGCTTTGTCTTAAGAAATCATTTATTTGACTAGGATCTTGCCTCTGCTTTGCTGGAATTGTCTGTGCTGCAGAAGAACGATTATTGCAGGATTATTTTGTTCTGTGGGAGGGTCTCTAGAGCCTGCCGCGAGCTTGTTTTGCTAGCTCAGCTGTTTCTCAGCTTGCCCTGCCTGGATGATGTCAGCTGTGATGTTGGCTCCCTCAAGAGTGCCCCCTCCCGCTGCTCACTGCCTTGGAGTCTCTTTTGGTCCAGCTAGCGATGTCTTCATCTCCCCCCCCCCTTTTTTTTCCTGTTCTCTCCACTTTTGATATCCTTGAGGCTGATAGTGTTTGTCAGGTCTGTCTTTAACTCTGGGGAAAGAACTGGTGGAGCCATCTGTGGGTTTTGGAGAGCATCCCTGCTTGTAATTATTTTTCCTGGAGCCTCCCTTGATGAGGCGAGGGCCCATTGTTGCATTATTACCAGTTGTCGCCTGGGCTTTCTCATCATAGAGTTTGTCTTGGTGGAGTTGGTGGGGGAGCAGCCATAGCATGGTGGGTCTCAGGAAAACAATAGTTGTGGATTTCTTCACAGACGATTGAATGAAGAAGTTGACTCCCAGGACGTTGCTTGGGTTGGTCCCTCACATCATTTGGTTTTTGAGTTCCCCATGATGAGAGGAAGACTTTCGTCACTTCTCCTCATCCTGATTCTCAGGGAGCTGTCAGAAGCTGGGCAAAAATAGAGAATGAGCACTTTCTCCACATGGACAGGAAGTCCTTGCCCCAGCATAATGAGCAAAGATGAAATCATCAGAAACCCTCTAAAGCCTTAGTAATTTGGGCTAATTATCTCGAAGGACAGTGAGAATTACCAAAAGGACTAAATTAAATCAAGCACAATTCCACAACTGGAAGAGAGTTTGTTGTTACCAGAACATGAGGCAAGGAACTGAACACCCAGATTTAATCCAAACTTTGTCATTCGCTCACAGGGGGGATTTCAGGTGAGACTCTTCTTCTCTTTGTGTCTAAGTTTTCTGATTTACAATGTAGAGTTTTGAACAAATTATCTAAAGACCTTTCCATATCGTATAGTCTATCATTTGAATATTTGGTCAGTGCCAATCCTGAAGAGCACAGTGTTCCGGTGTCTGAAGGAGAAGTAAAAGAATATACCAGTGCTAGTGCACATCATCGGGTTTTGTTTTTGTTTTTGTTTTTTTTTTGTAAAGACCTGCCGTTGCACTCATTTCAAGCAGAAACAGTTATTCATTAGGCTAACAAATCATTGCCAAAAGGAATTGGCTTTATGTGAATAGAATGTTAGTAATTAGAACATTAATTGTTTAAATGTAAATGCTTGCTTATAAAGTGCTTAAAAGGACCACTTCTGCTAAATAGGTTGAGCAATCCTCTTGCAATTGCATTTGTCCTTTTAAGTTGTTTAGCTGGTGCTTTTTTTCACAGGCTGTTATTATAACTATTTATGATTTATGCTCTGCCTCTTCCAAAAAAGGATCTGAATGAGCTTAAAGCAGAAAACACAGACAAATCATGACAATTCCAATTTTAAAGAGGAAAAATAAAAGGCAACAGAAAGTAATTATGAAGGGGAGGTAGGCTTTCCAAATACCCGGGATAAGTGTGTTTCTGTGCTACCTGGTGTTCAGGTAGACTGCACTTTCTTTGCTCTGAAAACACAAAGGCAGAAGGAGAAATACAAAGTGCAGGTATTCCACAAATACAAGCAAGCATTTACCACATGCATAGTCCTGTGAACAGTTGAGATTCCTTCCTTTAAGGACCAGTGGAAACTTAGACTGCAAACAAATTTTAGGATACTATGCCATTGGTATAAATTTTCAGTGGTCTCCAAATTATTTTGATTGTGTACTCCTATCAAAAAATATTTGGGGCATGTACCCCTTCAATATGTGTATACTTATTTATATATAAATCATATATGTGAACTACTGTACTAAGATATTGTGTACATCATTAAGCACATGAAGAAATGGGTATTTTAGAGATAAAAACAGATGTGAATAGTTTTAACATTTTCTTCCCACGTTTCAATGGTGTAGCTTTATTTGGATGAAATGTTTATAAATAGAATATTTGTTTTTTTTAATATTAATACATGAATGAATGAATAAATAAGTACATGCTTATAAAGTGCTTGAAATGATTGTCTCCTAAGTGAGTAAAATAATTCATTTGCAATTGCGTTTGCCCTTATAAGTTGTTCAGCAAATGTCTTTTAAAAATATAGAAACGTTGGCTGGACTTGGTGACTCAAGCCTATAATCCCAGCATTTTGGGAGGCCGAGGTGAGAGGATTACCCGAGCTCATGGGTTTGAGACTACCCCGGGCAACTTGGTGAGACCTCATCTCTACAATAAATCAAGAAAAATTAACCGGGCATGGTGGTGCATGCTGGTAGTTCCAGCTATTTGGAAGGCTGAGGTGGAAGAATCACCTGGGTCCAGCAGGTCGACGCTGTGGTGGCCATGAGCGTGCCACTGCAGTCCAACCTGGGTGACAGAGTGAGACTCCAACTCAATTAAAAAAAAATATATATATATATATATAAATGTTTTTTGAAAACAATTTTAGATTTGCATCAAAGTTGCAAACAATAGTTTATACAGACTCTTCCCCTAATGCTAACATCTAACAATTTTTTTTTTTCTAAATAGATTGTTCAGGAATGGAGCAGGAGACCATCAACCTAAGTGAACTAACTCAAAATAAAAAGCCAAACACCACATGTTCTCACCTATATGAAGACACTAAATGGTCACAGAGATAGAAATAACAGACACTGGGGGCACTAAATGTGGGAGACAGGCAGGGGGATTAGAATTCAGAAATTATCTGTTGGGTATAATGTTCACTATCTGGGGAGGAGTAGCCCAAACTACACAATATATCCATGTAACAAACATGCACTTGTACTTCCTGGATCTAAAATAAAGTTATATTTTAAAAAATAGATTGTTATTAACTTGAGTACTCCTTGGATATCTGCATTCTATTCCTTTTTTGGGACTATTAAGAATCATTAATTTTTTTTTTTCTGTAGCCTATTTTTTACGTTAAATTTTTGATTCAGGCATAATACACACACAGCAAAGTACAAACAATTTGAGTCACCCAAGGCCAAGTTTAAACCCCTGGAAAGCATGCTTACAGAGACAACCAATGAAGCCTCAGTGAGCTCTTTGCTCCCCATGGGCCACTGCTGGTAGGATCCCAGCCCAGAAGGTGAAGCTCTAGCTCTCTTTTTCACAGCGGTAACTCCAATACCTAGAAGAAAAAATTCAGCACAGAAAGAGCATTTAATACTTATTACTTATTAACTGACCAAGTGAACGAGAAAACAACCTTAGAAATAAATATAAAAACTGTAAACATTTTTTCTGTTATATGTTCAAATGAAAAACAGTTTTATTAATCACTGAAAAGTAGTGGAGGATAATGGAAGTTTGTCATGTTTAAGAAATTGCAAATTAACTGGTACCATAACTATACACGTGTGCCCTGAGCGGGTAGGTGCCTGCCTGGCCTGCCTCTCAACCTGGCTTAGGTACCCATGTGACTATTGTATGTTTTTTTCCTGTCAGGGTTTAGCTCACATGGGAAGGACTTTCCTTGGCCACCCTGATCTCTCCCTCTCTGAACTCTCAGAACTTTCCTTCTGTGCTGACTATTACATAATTCCACTGTCTTCTGTTGCCCCTACTGGATCTCGAATGTTTGGTGAGCAAGGATGTGCTCACTTCGTCTCATGTGTGTGATCCTTGCACCTTCCACAAGATAATGAGCTCCTTGTGTATAGGCCAGTGTCTTCCCATCTATTATTTCTTACAGATATTATAACATGGTGATACCAAGTTATGATGCTAGAGTTCCCAACTGTCATGCAGCTGTTATGCAGGAAAGATGCCACAGTGAGGCATCATTAGCTGGTTAGTCAGTAACTTTCAACAGATATTTATTGAGTGGATACTGTCTGCAAGGCCCTCTTGCCTGTGATATGTGTGTGTTAGAGGGGGTGGCCAGGGAAGGCCTTTCTGATAAGTTTGCATGTGAGCAGAGACTTGAATGAAATAAGAGAATGGGGCATGAGGATAGCTGCTGGAGAGTAGTCAAGGCAGAAAGAACAGCCAGTGCAAGTGTCCTGGGGTGAGAAAGTGAATGCTGGACTGTTGACACTTTTCCTTGATTCCCATGTTTAGAATCGTTTGTGTTGAATGGTTTCCATCTGCTCCCCCACGGACCTGAGAAAGCACTTCATCTCTTTGCACTTTGGAGTCCTCATCAACCCATTAGGTGAGTCAATTGGACCAGATTTCCAAGCTAGCATTTTTGTGACTTTATGTGTAATCGTTGTGATGGAGAAAACACACGTTCTTTACTGCAGCTGAAAAGTGTTCTCCTCTCACATACTTCAGTTTATTTCTCCCTCCCCCTCAACTACCCCCACTCACACACACTTCACTTGTCTTTATTTTATAATCATGCTAAACGACATTTTGTGAATGTGTTTAACACAACAGTGGGGTCACGGTCATGCATTCACAATTGTCCAAGTGGCCTATGTTGAAAAATGCCAGTGGCATTCTCCATTCTCCCCTTAACACAAATACTCCTGGGGATACTGAAACCTCTACACAAGAAGATTCTAATGTGGTCATCTCCCTTGGTGACCAGTCTTAAGGATTCCCCTTTTCAAGATTGCCTGGGTGTGTGCTAGACAGACATGTGTGAAGGAGATTTCCCACTGCATCTTGGGAGCCACCATACTAGATTTTAGATCACTCTCTCTTCAGGCATAATTTCCTTTCATCTGGACTACTTTGTTCATTTCGGTTACAAATGAACATGTGGTTCTGGTTGGTTTACTCTTAGGTCATGAAATGATAATTTAGTAGTTACTGGGCAAAGAAGAACACCTTCCCTTTGCCCCTGGAAACTTTTTGAATCCTTTGTTTCCCACACAGCTACCTGCCCCACACTTACTCTGAGCTGGCTTGTGTCCTCAAAGGCATGGTCTTAATGGGACTGGGGAAACCATGGCTGGTGGGGCTTCCCTGGGATGACTGTGGATTCCAGGTTGAGCACCCCTAAAAATAGCCTTGTTTTCTCCATCCACAGACCCCATGGGACCACACAAAGAAGGATATAGTCATGCATGGTCTCCTCACCTCCTAACCCTCTATGACTGATGCTGTTTGTGTTAGTTTCCTATTGCTGCTGTAATAAACTACCACAAACTTGGTGGCTTAAAGCAACACAAATTTATTATAGTTCTGGGGTTAGAAGTCCTAAAATCAAGGTGACAGCAGGGTGGTGATCCTTTTGGAGGCTCTAAGGAATTATCCGTTCCCTTGCTGTTTCCAGCTTTTGGAGGCTGCCAGCATTCCTTGGCTTGTGGTCCCTTCCTCCACCCTCAAAGACAGCTGCAAAGCATCTTCAAATCTCTCTATCTCTGACCTCTGCTTCTTTTGTTATATCTCCTTCTCAGACGCTGACTCTCCTGTCTCCTTCTTTCCCCTAAAAAGACTCTTTTAAGTGTGCTCACCCAGATAATATCTCATCTCAAGATCCTTACCTTAAACACATCTTAATCATATGGCCCTTTTTGCCATAAAAGGCACAATGTATAGGTTCCAGGGACTAGGACATGGACTTTTTGGGGAAGCCATCATTCTGTCTACTATCCTATCCTGAAGCCTCACCTCCCAGGAATTTTCTTTAGACCACCTGAAATCCAGAGTGAGGGAAACTGAGCCTCCTCCCTACTCTGGCTCCATTTTCTCTTTGAGAAAGCTTCTTGTCCTGGTGAATGACCTCCCTGCCTTTGGACACTCCTACTTCCCATGGGAGTAAAGGTTCTTGTCTGCCTCCATTGGTAAATGTATAAAGGCTTCATGGGGAAGACCAGTATCTGAACAGCAAGAAATATATACACTGGGCAAACTGTATATTTCCTCTTATAAGACCAAACCTCAGTAACAGGGGAAGGGGAAAGACTGGGCATTCTATATTCACAAAATATCAGCCCTCTCCTTGATAGGGACCATTTCCTGGGGCCTCATCCAGGAAGAGGGGTTGGGGTACGATGCTGGTATGATGATACAATTCTCCACATCACTGAGACTTTCTTTCCACCTGCATCACCTTAACTTTCTTTTTCCTACTTTATTCAGTGGTTGCAGGAGTAGAGCTGTAACTGTGGGTGCCAGAGTAGGGATAGTCCCTAAGTAAGAAACTGTATCCATGTCTTTGAACCTATATGTCAGAATTTCAGAATTTCCCATCTGTGTCTTCACCTCACCTGGCAAAAGTGGTCTTGATGGGGAATGCAGATATATTGTTATTGCCTAGTAGCGAAGATAGCCCACTGGTTCTGGACCTGGATAAACATCCCAAAGTAAACTGAGGGAGAGGCACCTGCTAGACTGGCCTTGTTGCCAGCAAAGTATATCAGCACTGTAGCCGAAACTAGCATCCTTTCCAATGGTAAAAACGTTTCGATAAAAACCAATGGTAAATGGAGAGAAGAAAGAACAGTAGCCTGGGTAAATGAACAAATAAATAAGTTATGCAACACATTTAACTCAATATTACCATGGTGTCTGGATAGAGATGATACTGTCAGCTCCATTCACGTGCCTGAAAGGGTGAAGCCAAGCCATTCACAGCGAAGAGGACATTCTTGCATTTGGGAACTTGACAAAGTTAAGTAGAAGCCTGCAAACCTGAGTCGTGTTGCTCTGGGAGGTGAATTGAACCAAACTGGTCAAGAATGAGGGCAACTCTAGTAATTTGCCAGTATCTTTTGGCTCTTCCTTTTCATGGTACGTCTAGGACCACATTGCAACGTGGCTTAGCACTGCATTGTGGGTAAGATTCAGCTACTGTATGTGGATAAGTCTTATGACAATACTGCTATTAATGATAAAAGGTATTGGGAGAATGATTAAAGTCTCCTTAGGATGTAATCCTGATGGAAAATGACTGACCTGAGGAATAACTAGGTTTAGTTAATTATTAGCCAATTTCTATGCTAAATAGTTCTGCACAGGTATAGTGTAAGGTACAAATAGTAGTAGAACAAATAATCATATTAGGACAAAAATATGAAAATGTATGGAGTGGCTCTATCGAGTGGATTTGTTATTTCTTTTTAAGTTAAAACTTTTCAAAATTGACCAATAAAAATGGTATATATTTGTCACGGACAGCCCAAGGTTTTGAAACATGCATGCATTATGGAATGGTTCATTCATGCAAATTATTATACACAGTGACTCACATATTTATGATTTTTTCGTGTGTGGTGAGAACATTTAAAATCCACACATAATGATTTTCAAAAAATAATACATTAGGTTCCAGGGATTAGGACATGGACTTTTTGGGGATGCAATTAAGTATAGTCACCATGTTGTACAATAGATCTCTTGAACTTATTTTTTGACCTAACTGAAGTTGTTTCTTTAAATCTACTTCACACTGGATCCTCCAAATGTGAGGCATAATCATACTGATACTATTGCTATATCTGTGATATACAGGCTCTACCCTATGTAGACACTCAGGCAGATATGATCATTTTTCTATAAGAGAGACTTGGCCAAAGGCCAAGGGAAGCCTGTGTAATAAAGAATTAACCTACCCAAAGAGATATCTGGCCTTTGCCCTCAGTTCCTGGGGAGTGATCTCTAAGCCTATGGAAAATCCAGCCAGCCCTATCTTTGTTTACTCGGGGGTTTGGGGGCACACTGGATAGTTTTACATAATGTGATTTATGGTGGAGACCTAGGTCTATGTGGTATCAGCTGGACCTTTAAAAGGGCTGGATATTAAAGGTCAGTATGCTATGGTCCCATAGTCAACCATATCTTTGTGGCTAAGCCCCAGTAAAAACTCTGGATACCAGAGCACAGGTGAGCATCCCTGGTTGGCAGTACTCAGTGTGTGTTGTCACACGTCATTGTTAGGAGTAGTTTGGCCTGTCCCTGGCTTCACTGAGAGAGGACAACAGTCATAGGGAGCTTTCCTGGACTCTGCCCCATGCGTTCTTCTTTTGGCTGATTTTAATCTGGATTCTTTCGCTGTGATACATCGTAACTGAAGTGTACAACTTTCAGTGAGCTCTGTGAGTCCTTCTAGAGGATGACCAAGACTGAGGGAGGTGTGGGGGACCTCAGAACTTGCAACTGGTGTTGAGTGAGTGTGGTTTTGGAGACTCCTAACTCGCATGTGCTCTCCAATTCTCCCCTCTCTGAAACGTACCCATACTAAATTCCACTGCTTTCAGCCAACACTAAGTTGATGACTGGTAGACTACACCTTGTCCTAGGCCAGTTACTGAATTTTCACAAATGCCTTGGCAACTTCAGCCAAAATGAGAAGCTGAGGGTAGGACAGTGGGGCTCTGTTTGGCCATGAGAGAAGTATCACCCGAAGGCTTTATATGATGACAAGTAGAGAGTTGCCAATTTCTACAAGGCAGGTTAGCCTTAAGCACCCTGTGTATAGGGCAGAAACATTGTTTCTTGTTTGGTTTGGTTAACTCTAAAACATTTTTGCACATTAAATGGGGGTAAATCCAGCCAGCCCCAATACTCATGGGCAATGCAAAACATGCCCCGATAGTAAAAGTGGTAGCAAGTATACTCATAGAGGACTCTGTGTGTTGGACACCTGGCAGGGTTTTCTCACTCAATCTGTATAACAATCCTGCTACTGTTATTACTTGTGACTTTCTTTCATAGGGGAGAAATGGAGGCAGAGGGAGTTTTAATGCCTTGCTGGAAGTCAGAATCCAGAGTCACTCTGCTCCCTGCCTTCCTTACGATGTACTACCTCATCTACTGTGTTTCAGTTAGAGCAGAAAAAGGCACCCACATGTCAGTAAGCGACCCAGTCTTGTCTTCACTGAATTCATGAAGCAAGCTGGGTTCGGTGGCTCAGCCTGTAATCCCACGCCTTTGGGAGGCTGAGGTGAGTGGATTGCCTGAGCCCGCGGGTTCGAGACCCACCTGGGCAGCAAGACCTCTTCTCTACAATAAATCAAAAAATCAGCCAGACGTGGTAGCGCATGCCTGTAATTCTGGCTACTCGGGAGGCTGAGGCAGAAGGATCGCCAGACCCCAGCAGGTCGAGGCTGCGGTAGCCGGGAGCGGCCACTGCACTCCAGTCTGGGCGACAGAGTGAGACTCCAAATCAAAAAAAAAAAAAGAAATCATGAAGCAAATATCCATTCATTGATTGACATGAGGAGGCACAGCCCCTGCTGTGGCAGGATGGGGCCAAAGTGGCGTGGGGACAGTGGGAAAGAAACCAGTCTTTTAGAACTTATTCAGTGCCAGGTTCTTGACCTACAGGATTCTGTTTAATCTTCATAATCCTGAGAAGGATGATTAACTCTATTTTACAGATGAGGTAAAGTTAACCACAGGTTACAAAGTCCTGCTTAACTAAAGGTACGTTGTGGACAGAATGTGTCCCCCTCAATGCTTACATGCTGAAGTTCTAACCCCCAGTACCTCAAAATGTGGCTGTATTTGGAGATAGGGTCTTTACAGAGGCAATTATGATTTTTAAAAAAGAGGTTGTACATGTGAGCCCTAATCCAATATGACTTATGTTATTATAGGAGGAGGAGATTAGTCACAGAAACACCCAGAAGAAGGACCATGTGGCGATAAGGAGAAGAAGGTCATCTACAAGCCAAGGAGATAGGGTTCGGAATAAAATCAACCCTGCCGACACTTTGATCTTGAACTTCCAGCCTCAGAACTATGAAGAAATACATTTCTATAGGTTAAGTCACTCAGTCTGTGGTCCTTTGTTACAGTAGTCTTAGCACACTGACAGAAGGTACAATGGGAGTCAGACTCAGATGTGACTAAGTTCAAAGCCCTGGCTGGCCCTTTCTCTGAAAGGCTCAGCCAAAAATGTGGGAGGCAGCCAGGCAAGAGCCAGTTGAGTGATGTGCGTGGTGATTCAACCTGGTGGAGAGAATGGTGGGCGGGGGTGAGGGTCAGGAAGGTCTCCTGGATGAGGTGAGTGTTGGGCTGGTTAAAAACATTTGGATGTCCTAGATACAGATGAGCAGAGGGGAAAGAGAAGGGCATTCCAGGTCTCGGAACAGCTGATTTTGCTGGGTCCCAGAGCTGCTATCCCTGCTGTCTGGATGGACATTTGGCCAGCCAAGCACACATGTGGCTACAATGAAGAATGTTGGCCCTGGCTGAGCATGGGGAGACGGTGTGTAAATCAGGAGTCTCTTTATGGATAACTTCTCCTACTAAACCCCAAAGAGTACCAAGAACAAAGAAACTGGCAGCTTCTCATATTGACAAAGAGGCAAAGACTGGGAGACTGGGAGACACTGGCAGAAAAAGGGCAGATAACCCTAAAAGCCGGCTTTGGAAAAAGAAAGCTGACAACCAACCAGTCACAGGGTTGCACAGAGCATGGGGTGGGGAAGGGAGAGGAGGGGTCCCCAGTCAGACACACAATGTATCAAATATAATAAGTCCTGGGAGGCCAATCAAATCCCCTGTCACCCCAGCCCCACGCTATGCCAAATAGTAAAAGCAGATGTTTTGCAAACTGGTAACAACTCAGAAGTCTTTTCTGGTGATGGGTAAGAGAGGCGGAGATTGCTGCGAAGCAGGGGGGGGGAGAAGACTTTTGGGAGAAATCCAAATATTAGTGCACCCAAAACTTTATTCTGAGCTCCTCTAAGAATAGAAAAAGAGGATTCAATTTAGCTTGGGCAAGGAAAGAAGATATACTGTAACATGGAAGAAATTCAAACATGATAGGCGAACAAAGCAACCTTTCAAATTGCTATGATAGATTCAGCCCTGTTGCTGGACCCATTTTTTCCCCCAAATACCAAGCTGACAGGGCCAGTTGCAATACTTCATAGTGGGGGCGGGGGAGTGGAGGGGGTGGAAGAGAAGGTGCCCATTATGCAGTTGGAAATTTAGTCTCTCCAAGCTTCATCCTGAGCTTTTGGTCTTCCTCTTCATGGCAGGATAAACCACACCCAGTTTCTAGCTCATTCTTGGAAAGGTGATCACTAGGGGTAGCATAGGCTCTCCAAAGCAGCCCTGGCATTGTCTTCTGCCTACAGGAAGTACCCACAGACCAGCCAGTGTTCGTTCCATTCTGTATCTTTGAGGGGAGGAGCTGACACTTGCACTGCTTGAGTCCTTCTGCGAGCAGAAGAGAGTCTAAGGCTCTGGGAAGGGCTGAAATAGGAGTCAGATGATTTGGGTCTAACCTTTAGGAAATCTATGCATCCACTCTGCTTTGCTTGCCTCACTTCTCAAATGAGGAAGTTATTGCATGAGTTCTGTGTTCTTAATAGAGCTGCTCATTCTTTTGCTGATTCCTCCTGCATACCTTGTGGTACCTCAGGGAACACCACACAGTCCCTGTTTACACGAGCTCATCTCTGGCAGGATGGGTGGTGGCGAGATGCAGAGTGAACACACGCCTTGTATGGTTATGGTGAGGACAGAGTAATGTAACTCTGGAGTGTCTCTGAACAGATTAGGGGCATGACTGTGCCCATACACAGTGCTGTTCTGATGTCATTAGAGAACAGCTGGATGAGGAAATCCTTCAATTCCTAGTGGGCAGAAATAAACTTGATGGAACACTCTCTAAGGTGAGGAAGCACAGGAATCAGTAAGAAATAATTATACCAGTTTTGTGGTAGATTCCATTGTGATGGATTGTTTTATTGAAACAATCTGGGGGTGTGCAAAGTGTTTCAACTTTAATGGTATGATAACTATCCATGTTCCAGTCATCTTCTCATGCAGATCTATTGCCTGGATTCGTGCATTAAGAGCTGGGCTCAAGCTCTGCCTTGTCATCCCTGTTAATGAGAAGGAAAGTGACATTTTTGTTGCCTTTCAGGTTAAGATAAAACAATAATTAAGGTTTTTTCTTATGTAATTCCACTTAATTCTCACCTCAGTTCTATAGGGCATACATTAGTATGCAACTTTATGAATGAGGGATAGTCAACATTTTTCTAGAATTGTGCTGATGACTAAGTAGTAGTGTTCATATTTAGATTTTAAGGCCTTTGAACGTTCCTTTCCATAAAATACTCACAAATTTGAGTTTACAAAAATGCAAATTGGACAGTGGTTCAAGGAAAATGAAATTCTTATTTTTATGACTTCTGACTTCATGGTGTCTGTTTTGCCATCATTGAAACCATTGTTTTTTATTTCCACTGATTGCTGGTTCTCCAGGTTGCCAGATTCCACAAAATTATCTTAATATCTCACCTAGAAAGATCTCAAGACAGACAGATGCTTGTCCTGTTCAAGCATCAAGTTAATTAACACAGCCACTCTTTCCTGGCTAGTCCTGTCCTTAGGGTAGGCAAGTAAGAGATGACTATAAATCCTGGACAACTTGGAGAGACCTCATATCTACAATAAATCAAAAATCAGCCGGGCATGGTAGCACACGCCTGTAGTTCCAGCTACTTGGAAGGCTGAGGCGGAAGGATCACCGGAGCCCAGCGGCTCGAGGTTGTGGTGGCCGGGAGTGGTCACTGCACTCCAGTCTGGGCGACAGAATGAGACTCAAAAAAAAAAAGAAAGGGGATTCATGACAAGGGTGAAGAAAATGCCAGACAGGTATCATTTATTTTTTTGTGGATTAAAATTGCTAAACTCACAGAATTTGTATAAACGAGGACTCATAAATAAGGTGTATTAGAGATATTTTAACAGGTTGATCAAATCTCTCAGAATCATACCTACACATTAGAAAATGGAAGCTCTTAACCCCCCAAAGTTAAATGTCTTCCTCTAATCCTGATAGCTTAAAGCCTTCCTTTATTTATTGCCAAGTTTCTTTAAAATACTTGATATTATCAAATTTCTCAGTGATTTTCTCTTCAACATATTGCAGATAGATCTCTACCCTATAACCTAATCTCTCAGGTCCCCCAGGACCAATGACCAATAGCCAAAGGAAGACAAATATTTCTAGACTCATGCCTTTGACCTCCCTGATGGTCAGTATTTGACGTTGGTGATAAACCCATACTTTCTAAAAGCTTTACTTTTCTCCCAAAGGCCTAATCACTCCTGTGTCTCCTGGGTGACTCCTGGCAATCCTCTGTCTCCCTGGCTGTAACCTACAAACATGTTAGTTAACATATTTTGCTTAAATAATCAGTCCCTAATATCATCATTTAAATTATAATTCCTACAGCATATTCACTGTGATTGACTGCATAAAATGCAAACTTTACTGTTAGCTCTTCAGTTTCCAGATTACTATATAACAGGCAAGTACGTATCACAATTAGAAATGCATATCCTTTCTTTCAAAGTCTGAGGTGGTCAGTCACTGAGCATCTGTTATTTCATTCATGCGCAGACTGCAAAACTTGTAGTTGTGTTGCCTCCCTATTTTGCAGCAATAAACTTACACAGTATTTTACAAAAATAGCTCATCAAAAGAGGATATTGGCCAACAAAGATAAAAGTGCAGCAAAAATCCAAAATGTGATAATACCAGAAGTGAAATTTGAGATAAATGTAAATGGTGTTGCAGAAGAAGTAGCTGACCACAGGAATGCAGACATTGTGACTTTACAAGAGACTCTAGAAGTGGAGCCAGAATAACTTGGTGAAGACAAACTTACTAACATAAATGAGGAAAGTGGTTCTCACTAACAAAATTAAGGCATCCCAAAGGAAGTGATATCAGCAAAGAGACTCACATTCAACAAACTCTCAGTTATTTCACCACATGGAAGGCACAAGGGATAAAGTGTTGAACACTGATACTAGCTGAGAAAGGAATATGAAAACTCACCACGACTCCAAAAGTATGCTTTCTCTATCAAATTATATGAAGGGACCCCCCAAAACTGAAATTTATTTATTAAAAATGTGTATGTATTCTTTTTTTTTTTTTTTTTTTTTGGTGAGTTGGAGTCTCACTCTGTCGCCCAGACTGGAGTGCAGTGGCCACTCCCGGCCACCGCAGCCTCGTCCTGCTGGGCTCCGGTGATCCTTCCGCTTCAGCCTTCCGAGTAGCCAAAAATTACAGGCATGCGCTACCACGCCCGGCTGATTTTTTGATTTATTGTAGAGATGAGGTCTCGCTGCCCAGGCGGGTCTCGAACCTGTGGGCTCAGGCAATTCACTCACTTTAGCCTCCCAAAGGCGCAGGGATTACAGGCTGAGCCACCGAGCCCGGCTATACATTCTTCCATGTTTAAAATTCAGTCACCTTCCAAGTACTCTCCGCTTGATGCAATACACCTATCGAGACACTTTTTCCACTGCTCAAGTTTTTGCATTTGTCAATTTTGATATCTTCTAGTGCTTCTGCTGTTTTTTGTTTCACCTCTTCCACATCAGTCAGACATTTCTCTTTGAGGACTTTTCTATCTGGGGAAACAAAAAAGAGTGGCCCCGGGCGAGATGGAGTGAATCGGGAGGGTGGGGGATGGGGGTCATGCCAATTTTGGTCACAAACTACTGAACATTCAGCATGATGTGGGCAGGTTTGCTTGTAAATTAACCATCATAAAATGAACAAGCACATTGAAAGAATCTCCAAAAGAAAAAAAAATTCACTGAAACTGAACACAGCCTCTCACAACAATGCTAGCTGGTACACTGATGCCAACAGATTCCTACAACAGTTACCTAGTGGAAGAAGTCTATACTACTAAGGTTTCATCCTCCAAAAGTAATTCTGTTTTTTCAGGGGTCCCCCACTCGTGTAACTAGAAGGTGGCAACACCTCTTGATAGTTATTTTTTTATAATGAAATAAAACACTTAAATTCTCAATGTGTCTAATGTTGTAAATTATAGTGCATTAAATAAATTAGTTTTACTTCTTTTCATTTTCCCATACATTTATAGCTGACAATAAAGAGTTTTTAATGTTTTGATTAAAATGTTTAAAGGCCGTCAAACAATTGTAGCTTTTTCCCATTGATTACTGAGATACTTTTTGCATGATTTCAGCTTTCCAGTCATCTTCACAGCCTTGTGCTACCCTACACAAAGAAGGACTGCTTGTATGGGCACCTCCAAGTTAACATGACTGTAATCTGACACATTAGCCCCAAACAGTCTCCTTCTCTTGCATTCTTGAATTTAGTTACAGTGAGTGGGACATAGGAGATGGCCAGTAAATGTGTTCTTCCTTTCCTATTGCTCCATGATAGACTACCCTGCACCTCTCTTCTGCTTCTAATTAGCCCCAAGTCCTACCCAGTCTGTCTCCTAAACTTGGCTTGAATCTCTTTTAACTAGAGTGCAAACTTCACACAAATGCCAGAGCTATTGATCTAGAAAAGGAGTCTGGTCACATCACTCTACTTTGCAAAAACTACTATTGACTGTTGTTCTTAATGAGCTGAACGTCTCAACATTTCTTGAAGAAATTCTGCTCCTTGAAGCCTCCATGCATTTCCTTGTGATGATTCCTCCTTCTGGGCTGCCTTCTCGCTCGCCTTTTCTGGGCTATTTTACACTTTAAGATCCATTACCGGTGTTTCCTACTTGTAGGGCAGAAGTCTTCCTGGTATTTTAGCTACTGTTTTAACTCTGGTTACTGCTTTTTCTGTGGTTCTAAAACACTTTAGAATTCTATGGCATATATGCATGGACTATTATAATACATTTTCTATATGGCCATATTTCCTAAGTAGACAGTAACTCCCCAGAGTGAAGACCTTGTCTTATTCTAAGCATCAGTGCAACAAAACAACAGTAACGTCAACATCAATAATACTACAATAATTAAAGAGTGGGTTTTGTTGATGGAACAACAAAATGGTAGCCATATATGAACTTGGTAAGCTTAATAATTTTATAAGAATGTGCTAGAAAACTTTCAGCACAGAAATATTTTTCCTAAACTTCTAACCAATAATGGTCATTCCCTATGTGATAAATGTAACCGAAGGGTATCAGAATGTATCTAAATGTATTGTTTGACATCCAAAGGTTGAAATGGCTTCTTTTAAACATGGGTAACTACAATAGATGAATTTAGCTAAGAGATGTTTATGCAAAATAATGGAATATTTTGGCAATCAGGGGCACATTGAAGTTTAAACACACCTCTCTAGAATTAGACCCTGGGCGGGCATTCCCATTTCCATGCAAGACTCATTGAGGTCTGAAGTTGCAGCCTCCCCTTTCAGAAGATTCCTCTCTGAAATTTCTTCTAGAAGCAAAGTCTGACCCGTGGATCCTTCCTGGGGGCGTCCCAGGACATGTTTATGTGGTATAGGCAAAGGAAAAGCAGAGAAACGCATTCCTGTCTGTCGCTCAGAATATAAATCTGTCAGTGGAGCCCTCCAAAGACAGTTTGGTCAAGGAGTAATGAAGTGAGGGAATCTGTAGGTGACCAGGGATGACAGAGTAAACTCCAAATAATTCAGTATTATTAGGGAATTAGCAAAGGCCAAGGTGGGCTGGTGAGAAGGAATGTGTACATTTCCCCTGGCATAAATGAGTCGTGGACCAGCATGTCCAGGGAAGGCAGATGGCTGCTCTCTAAAAGTGGCTCAGGTTTTAAAAGTGAGGCATCTCTGAGCAAATCCAAGAGATTGGCCTTGGAAGATGAAGTCAGCATGACAGAAGAGGGGCGTTGACGGAATCACAAAGGTTTCTGTCTGCAAATTGGCTAGGAGCATGTGTGTGGCTGATGCCCACGCCTCTGAGTAACAGACTTCGGGGAATAGAAGTTGGCATTTACAAGGTTGCTGCATTTTCACTCTTTGTACTGCACTAGGAATCCAAGAAAACTTGGCCACACACTAACCTTTATGTTATAGGGTTTGCTTTCCCCCCAAGACCAAATCACCAAAAATGTTATCTGTCATATTTATGGTGTTGATAATAATGCTTCAAAAACATTTTTTTGTTTGGCTTGCAAAGTGCTTTCATGCATATTTATCTCATTTGAGTCTCATGATAATCTAGTAGACAGGAAGATATGGTCAGCATTGACCCTAAAGCTTTAAAATATTATACTTTTTTTTCTTTCTGCAAAATATTGCGAGTACATTGAACAAGCATCAGAAAATGCAGGTGGGTGTTAAGAAAAAAATTCCAATTACCTGCAATCCCATTTTAAAGCTAAGCATATTTCCATGTTCATATACCTCTTTATATTCCACTTATAATTACTGTTTTACAAATTGCAATATATTGCTTTTTATTCTTAATTGTTAATTACAAAAACACACCGATCAGTAAATATTTACATAATCATTTTAATGACTGTGCATACATACTATTCTACTGTATTGATGCATCCTGGTTTATTTATTCAGTCTCTTATTGGATATTCAAATAATTTTAATATTAATTTCAAAAATTATTAACATTATTTTATGTATTAATAAATCAAATCAGTTATCATTGTGTCATATCTAAACACATGATGATTGCATAATTAGTAAAGTAGTATTACATTAAATCATTCCTTATTAAGATTCAAAATAATAATGAGGTTAGCATCCTTGTGACTAATCTATTGAGCACATTCATAATTATTTTCTAGGCCTTTTAAATCAGGTGGATTCTGTATTGACGCAGATTCTGTATTGATGTATTGATATTTCCATTCTCTTCCTGAAATGGCAAACTGTTTCTGTTTGCACCTGCCATTGTCTCTCCTTACTCAATTTCAAACGCCACCCAGGTTTAACATTTTCAGCATTCGTTCAAAAACCAATTTCCTAATTGTCACATATACCAGGCATTATGTTGTATGCTAGTGCATAAGTTACAGTGCATGGGAGTTGGTCCCTGTCTTCAAATTGCATGCAGTTCAGCTGAGAATACCAACAAGAATAGCATGATTACAATACAATCTATAAATGTTGTAGGATTCCAGAGAGCAGTCTTGAAGTCGGATTGAGGAGCTAGAAATCTACTCGGAGAGATGATCGGACAGGTGTGCTGCATATGGAGCCATGATTCTAAATCAGCCAGGATCTGGAGGGCGTTGGGGTGGGAAGAATGGGCCGTTGCAGGCTGAAGAAACAGTTTTCATGATGTTTCCAAAGAGTTGTGAGGTTGACCTAATTATTGGAGCTGTCTCATTCATTGCGGCTGCCTGGGAAATCTAGGTCAAGCGTGGAAGGTGTCTTCCTCCATAGAAATGTGGTGTGGGTACAAATCTGTGATGAGTTAGTAAAAGAGTTTTTAGCCCTTTGTAGTTGATCTTGAGTGCTGGGCCCAGATAAGTTCTATCCCAGCGTGTGAGAAGAATCTAAAGATGTGATTTGTTTCATTGTCAGTCATGCTTGAAAGTTTCCAAGAATCTTTGAAATGGGTGAGTTCTAGACTTATTTTTGTGAAATGTGGTAAGAATAGCGTCAAAAAAACACCTTAAACTATTAGAATCCTGGTCAAGATGACTAGTATCTTGTCAGGATGACTATTATGAAAAAGTCAAAAACAACAAGTGTTGGCAGGGCTGTGGAGAACAGGAAATGCTCACACACTGTTGGTAGGAATGTAAGCTAGTTTAATCTCTGTGGAAAGCAGTTTGAAAATTTCTCAAAGAACTAAAAATAGAGCTATCATTTGACCCAGCAATCCCACAAATTGTTATATCAAAAAGGCATCTGCACACGTATGTTTATTGAAGCACAATTTACAATAGCAAAAACATGGAACCAACCCAGATGCCCATCAGAGATGGACTGGATAAAGAAAATGTGGTTCATATACACTGTGGAATACTATGCAGACATAAAAAAGGGTAAAATTATGTCCTTTGCAGCAACATGGATTCAGCTAGAGACAATCATCCTAAGTAAATTATTGCAGAAACTAAATACCATAAGTTCTCACTCATAAGTGGGCACTAAGCATTGAGCATACATGGACACAAGGACCAAAACCACCTGTTGGGTGTGTGCTCACTACTAGGGTAGGGGAGACTTGTCAGAAACCCAGACTTCGCCTTCATGCATAACAAATCCTCACATGCACCACATAATCCTAAAAAAAAAAAAGAAAAAAAAGAAAAGAAAAAAGAAATGTTATACTATTAGCATTGTATTGAATCTTAGTTAATCACAAAAAAAGAATTATTAAATAGGTGGTTTGTTGCCATTTTGAAAATCTTGTGGAGACTTCTAGACATTAGTACAGGAACATATCACACTGAACTAATCTCGTTTACATTTCATTCAAAAAATAATGGCACATGAAAGGAACATGTCCTGTGAAGCTAGAAGATTTTGAATTCAGAAAAGTATTGGGTAGAATATTTTATATTGCCCTTGTATAAAAGAGGCAAAATATTAAATGTTAGCTGAAGTGAGGCTGAAGGGAAGTGTGAAAACAAGAGATGGAACTATGAAAACAAAGTGGTTACAACCTTACACTGTTTTAATACGATTTTATAGTTCCTGTTAGAGGTGAGTTGATCATCTTGCACTTTGTAATGACCAAATCACATCTGAAGGAGTGAATTTTACTGCAGATACCACATTTGAGGAGAAGGAATACAGATGTATTAGTGCTCATAGATGAAGAAGTGAGATACAGGGTCATATATGGAAGGTACTAGATTCCATGTGCATAGAGAAGAGAAACTTACAGGGAAGATGATGTCAGCCTTTGAGTTTCAATTTAATTTCAATTCAATAACAATTCAACTTATAATGTTTTTAATCACTTGTCAAAAATTCTCAGCCCTTTATGTCTTTAAATATTTCTTTTGCCTCTTTCACTCTTTTCTCCTTCTGGGATTTCAATTAACTATTGCACTATTAAACCTATCCATCTGGGGTTTTGTTACGTGGTTTTAGAAGTTATAAAACTTCCATTTGATTTTATGGTCTTTTAATTGTCCCCTAATACAATTTCTACCTTTGACATTTATCTTCTTGAAAATAAAAAATATATATTTTTGCCTTTATCTGATAATTCTAATAACTGAACACTCTATGGATTTAATTCTATCATCTATTGTTTCCATTCATTGTCGACCATTTGGCCTTATACCTTTGTATGCCTGTTTTTGCCTATTTGTTTATACTAAAAAGTTGTTCGTGGAAAAAATTGTAGCGACCAAAGATGATGTCTTCCTCCAGAAAGGGTTTTGGTAGTTCTACCAAACGCCTAATTGCCAGCAATTAAGAATCACCTTAACCCAGCTTTACAGCGTGAGATTTTAAGGGCTATTTAGAAGCTATTCATATTATGGCTGGTTCATTTCTGAAACACTTTTATTTCTATGCTATCTTCCTTTAAGTTCCCAGCATAAAATGTGAGGCGTTCACTAGCTCCTCGTACTTCCACATTCGTGTCTTATTAGCCCTATGAAGCAGAAGTACTCATCAGCCCGTCTACCCCTCATCTAGAATGAACAACTGCTCCCAGGAGAAAAGCAACCCCTACCCAAATCACCTTTCTAGATTTCTATTTTCTCCTGGATCTCGGCCTGGAATATTTTTATTACCTCAATAAAACAAGTAAATTTTCTACCCATTTTCAGTAGGAGTGTTGGTCCTAATTTTCAAGCCTGTAATTATTACAAAAGCCATTACATGAGAGAATAGGCTTGTCCTGTTTTGTCATGGTCAGATGAAGTCTGAGGGATAAAATTTACAAAGATGCCACTTTCTACTAAACTGAAGGAATAACTTGCTAACAATCACCCTAATAATAATAAATGGGCTGACTATGGAATTGGGAGCTTTCTGTTATATCTTAAGTTGAAACAATACTTCTTCAGTTTTACCTCTGGAGGATCCTTCATGAAATGGGAGTGGGAACTTGTATCCCTTGGGAATACAAAGGTGTGGTACACGTGAGATTTCTTTGAGTTCTCCTAACCCAAGAAGTATCTCAACAGCCTTATTCAAAAAGAACTCAACATTTCTCCCCCATCACTGCAACAGCAATACTACCGATCAAGCGCTCAGGACTTAAACCTAGAATTAGCCTTCATTATTCTTTTTCTCTCACCTTTTTCTCCCTTCATCTAATTAATTTTTAAAAAGTATCAATTCTTCTGAAAATATATGCTGGACCTGACTGCTTCACGCCGCACAGACTTTAAGACAATGGCCCCAGCCTAGGCCACAGCATTAACCTGCTAAGGCTGCAATGACAAGGATTGGGTGGCCTAAACAACAGAAGTTTATTTTCTCACAGAAAAGTCTGAGCTCAAGGTGTCAGCAGAATTGAATTCTTCTGAAATTTCTCTCCTTGTCTCTTAGACGACCACCTTCTTCCTGTGTCTTCATGTGGTCTCCTCTCTCTATACGTTTGTGTTCAAATTTCCTCTTCTTATAAGGACACTAGTTTTATTGGATTATTGAATTATTGACCCACCCTAATAATCTCATTTTCACTTAATTACCTCTTTAAAGACCCTATTTCTAAATATAGCCACATTCTGAAGTGCTGAGGAATGGGACTTCAACATAATTTTGGGAAGACACAATTCAGCCCATAACAGCTGGCATCTGTTCCTTCTCTGGCTACAGCAATAATTTCTTTCCTTTTCCTTCAGTCTGATTCCACCACAGTCCCAAAGTCTATCTTCCACACAGCAGTCACGACTGTCTTTTGTAAAGTACAGATTGTAGCACATCATTCCCGTGCTGAAAACACTACCAAAGCACCAAGAATAAGATGTACACATAGCTCCACAGGCCCTGTTTGATCTCCCCCTTACACTGCTTTCTGACGTCACCTACAACTTACCAGTCACTCTACATCAGCTGCCCTGGCTCTCTGCTGTCTCTTCAAATATTTCCAGTTTGTTCAGGAACTTTGGCTGCTGTTGTCTTCTCTTCCAGTCCTGCGTGGCCGCCTTTTAATTTTTTGTCACCATTCGAGTTTCAATTCATTTGTCATCTCCTTCTCAGTGGGACTGTCTTTGTACTGTAGCTAAAACTATAATTCCATTTCTATCCCCACCTTCTATCACCTAATCCGCTTCTATTTTACTCATATTATGTCTAAGAATCTGAAATTCTAATAAGTACTTACCTGTTTATATGCTTATTATCTACTTCACACCACAGAATGAAAGTGCCTTGAGGACAGGACCCTGCTTGTCGTGCCTGCCAGTAGATACCTGAGACAGAGTTGCTCACTCACTGACTTCAAGAGTACAGAGACTCAAAATCTAGTCCGTTCCCTCACCATTTAGGTAATGTTAATTTATGATGAACCTTTGCTTGCTCCTATAAATTCACTTACTCCCTGGCCTAATCTGCACAGCCCTGGGTGCTAAACAAACCCTTACTCCAAAAGCGTCAAGTAGAGAATTAGGCTAGATCTGAAGGTGCAAATAGAGTTTTTTTTTCTGTACAATAACATTATTTGGAAGGGCTTGAGCAAGGTTTTGAGGCTCCCCTGGGAACTTGGGATCTTGGAGTGCAGACTCAGATGCTGAACCCTGTTGCCTGTAGGCCAGTGTCCACAGCACCCACTAATGTACCAAGAGTTTGTCCTATATTCAGTCTTTAACAACGTTCCAGGCAAGCATCCTATAAGTATAGATTCATATGGTCATGCGGTTCATTTAAAATTATGCTAATTGGAGACCGAAGCTTTGAGATAATTGACATACCCAGCTTCCTACCTGAATGAAAGTAAATAAGCTGAAGCATTCGGCATACGTGGTGAAGAAGTCTAAACTATTTTCAAGAATAGAGTTTGGTTTTTTTTAACTTTCTCAGTAATCTTACTTACATTTCTATTTTTGCTTGACCATCAATTCACCAAGTGAAGATAGAAAATGTACACTAGAAATTCCTTTTTTAAGTGATATATACCAGAGATCATTTTTTTTAGCTAATGCACATGCCCTCTTGTTTGGTTTTTTAATGAAAATAGAGTCTCGCTTCCCCTTTTCATTCATGAAGCCTGAGCTAGGCACCCATCTGTTAAGCATCCATTTGCAGGCACGTTAGAGGTACAGAGATGAGAGAAGCCCCCAGTCCAGTGGTAAAAAGACTGTTTCAGGATGTTGTGGTAAGTTTTGTGCTGCGCTAAACATCACAAACACCATGTGCTAGTTGCTCTTCAGTCTTCCATTCTGCTGGCGAAATAGCACTATTTCCTTTAGCCTTTCTTCAAAATCACATCAGCGTAATTACCTCCAACAGACCCCGTGGCAGACTTCAGTGCTGATGATATTTAACCATACTGCTGGGCATACCCAGCCTCAGAGACACAGAGCCAACCGCAGCCCCATGAGTTCTGACCAAGACTAAGTATTTTTGCCAAAAGAAATTCCTAAGACTGATTGAATGCTCAAATCTCAAGGCAGCCCTTCAAGATTTTTGCACTGAAGATTATGTTTGCAGGCCAATCAGCAAAACGCAGAAGGAGATTATCCTGTTGGTGGTTTGGATAAGGAAAAGCACATTCTTTACTAGGTAGATGAAAGTTGAGAAAACAGTGGAGTGGGGTGTTCCCATCTGGAATTCTCTGGATCCTGTAATTAGGATACCTGGGAGTTTTAGAATGTTAGATACCAGCTAGCAGATGCAAACATTTTATGAAGTGGTGGGGGGAGCATCTCACATTTTTCCAATTATTTGGCAAAGCCTGCCCTTAGCTTCTTTTTGTGTGCAAGATAATCAAAAAATAATCAAGGCAGTCACTCTCTGACCTTTTATGTTGTTGCAGCAGTCATTGATAGGAACACACTATCTAGTGACAAGACAGTAGCTGGCTTTCAGTTCCCAGGGATCAGAATGGAAACAACATAATCTGGATCTCCTGATCAAAACAACGAGGACTCTAATTTTTAAAACCCAGGGGACTTTTTCAAAACTAAAGCCTACTGCTACTCCTCTGTCTGTGAATTCTCCTTAAAGATGGCTATAGTACAGAAGTTTCTGCCCCTGAGGCTGTTATTACTGAACGGGTCTCTTAAAAGCAATCAAAGTGTAACACCATCTATTTGAATGTACAGGTATATGTATATTTAAATGTTGGTTGTGTTTAATCCTACATGCCCCATTTCCCCTGTGGATTTATGTGTGGATAATGTGCATGTGTGCATTTGCATCTGTGTATGGAAAAAGGTATACAAAAGGCAGCTCTAGCAAATCAGTAAAAATGCCAGGCCTTTGCATCAACCTCGGCTCATTCTCTGTGCACAGCCTCCGTTCTCTGGCCCCCAAGACTGACAGCCCGCTCTGGGCTTAGATCAGGATTCCTGGGATACACTGAATATTTACGTCCTCTCCAATTTGTATATTGAAACTTAATTTCCAGCGTGAGTGTATGAGGAGGTGGAGCCTTTGGAAGGTGACCAGGTTATGGAGGCAGAGTCCCCATGAATGGTGCCTTTAAAAAAGTGACCGCAAACAGCCCCCTCACACCTTCTGCCATGTGAGGATGTAGTGAGAAGACAGCCCTCTGTGAATAAAAGAGTGAGTCGTTCTCAGGCAATGAATTTGATAGCGCCTTGATCTTAGACTTCCGGTCTCCAGAACAGTGAGAAATAAAATTATTTTATTTATTAGCCACTCACTTTATGATCGTGTGTTATAGCTGCCTGAATGGATTAAGACAATTCCCATGGGAAGATTATTTTATCTAGTTCTTAGGGTTGCCATCTATGGGTAAGAAAACTGAGAAAAGATGAAAAGTCCAGAGAACAACATCTTTGAACTCAAATTGTGTGTGTGTGTGTCTGATATTATCACACTACGGTCTAACAACACTGGCATATTTATTTTTAAGATTCTTTAAGAAGTCAGGCTCTATCCAGCAGTAGGACCTTTGCACATGCTATTTCCTCTGCCGGCGATATTCCTCCACCTACTTTTCATGAGGTTCCTTCCCATCTTTTTTCCTCTAAATAGCACCATCAGAGAGGCCTTTCATGGTCATACAACTCATATGATCTTGTTTGTTTCCTTCAAAACCTTTATCATAATTCATAATGATTTTACATTTATCTGTCTGATCCATTTGTCCCATGTCTGTTTCTCCCATAAGAAGGTAAGTTCCATACAACTGAGGTCCTACCTCTCATCACCCCACGCAAGATGTTTGATGCCCCATCCCCCCACATCACTGCCTCCCCAGTCCTGGGTGCTCTGTAATTGCTGCCCTCAAAGTTCTATTTCTCTGCTCTCCGCAACGCTGATTTGCAGTCTATTCTCTATTACTCTGTGTGAGAGATGCTGATAAAGAACATATTCCCGGTTGCAATGTTACTGGGGAATTGTGCTTTCGTTCATTTATTCATTCACACCTTCCCTCACTCACTCCTAAAAAGGTACTGAATGCCTTTTCTGAGACAAGCCCAGGGGAGGAATTAGGCTGCAAAATGCATATATGGCCTCTGTCCTTCACAAGTCCACATGCTCATGTGGGAGATGGCCAGTGAACTAAGAGCTCTGACAGGCAAGCACAGGGTACCATGCGGGCTCCAAGGATGCTCCCGTGCCTCAATCTGTGTGAGCAGGGAGGTGCTTGGGAGAGAGTTGAAGAGTCCCCAGCAGCTAGTCAGGCAAAGCAAGGCTGACCTGGAAGGGGGTGATCCAGGTAAGGAAGCTCCCTGTGTAAAAGAGGCAGGGTGGTTCCCATAGCTTGGTGTGGCAGGCACACTGCATAAGCACAAGGGAGAGGACAGGACAAGCCGGTCCTAGGCAGGCGATACAACGACCGGAAATTCACTTAATTGCCATGAGAAATCACAGGATTTTAACAGGAGGGTGACATGATCAGATTTATTTTTTGAAAGATTACACTGGTTACAGGGTGGAAAGAGCCTCATTCATTCACTTATCCATTCATCTGCCCATCTATCCATCCAAAAAAAAAAAAATCTATTTAGCACTGACCATATAACAGGTACTGTGCTAAGCACTGGGGATGAACCATGGAGGGTAAACAGAATCCCTGACCCTTCAAAACATCTGGTCTACTAGTAAGGAAGAAGAAACATAGCACCGGAGATAAATAGAAAACCATAAATTGTGCTTACAGCAATGAAAGAGAAGAACAAGGTATTGTGGATGGCATGTGACAGAGTCCAGAAGGTTGTGAGGAAGAGAAGCGAAGCTGGACAGTAGTGAGGCAAAATCAACTGGGCTGGGAGCTATTTGGGGTGAGAGACAGGTAAAATAGGGTAAAAGGAGAGAGAAACAAGTCAGGAAGGGTCCAGGTGTCTGGTTTGGACACTCTCCGTGTGATGTCGTCACTGGGACCCCAAATACAGAAAGAGGCAATGACTGAATCTGCCGTTATCTTCCAAGCACAACAAACTTGTTTGGTATCCCCTACCTATTAGGTGCCTATTGTCTGCCAGCTACTGTACTAAGAGTTTTATATGCACGAATCCTTATAATAGCCAAATGAGGAAGGGGCTCTTAGCCTATTGGGGCTCAGAGAGGCTAAGCGGCTTGATGGGGATCACACAGCTCATCACTTTCAATGGTTGGATTGGAGCCCAGATCTGCTGCTCTCCAGAATAAGTGTCAGGAACCACTCTGCCATGGTGACTTCTGGTATCTGGAAGATATGTGTTGCCCTCTCATATGTATTTCTGTTTATTAGAACTGTTGGTACCTTAACTCAAAAGGCATCCTCTAGTGTTAACATTTAATAGTGGTTGGGCACTGGTGAGCTTTATTTGTCAGCCCTTTAAGGGCATCGTTTAATTAGAAGTCCAAGTGCTCTCTTCGCAAAATGAATTGCTTTTGATGAAATGAAACCCTTAAAGGGAGATGAAGGCATAGCCAGCCGTTCCACCCATTCCCAGGACAATTGGGAGTATCAGACTCTTTCGGGAGGACATTGGCCATCCAGAAGTTCCCCAAGGTATGAGTGGAACAGGGAGAGGGTTGGTTGCTGGCTCATCTCCACCCATCATCTGGGCATCCCTCTGCTGTGTTATCCTCATGTCAAAGCTAAGCAAATTCCAACACAGGCCAGCTAAGGTCTTGTTCAAGTTATGTAGCTAATAAGTTACTGGGAAATGAGGGTTAGAGTCAAGACTTTTCTGTACCCCTGCCCCACTACAAACAATGGGCCAGGAGAGCTGGAAGGAACCAGGGGAGTTTTGTCTTGGAGATGAAGATCACAAGGCTTTTGGGTGAAATAAGAAAATAGAAGCCTCTTTCTTAAGGCCCTAAAAGCAGGGTTAGGACCCAAGAGTGGAATTCTATTTCAGTCCGCACTTACCCTGCTGTTTGCCAGGCCCTGTTTGCCGGCACTGGAATACTAGAACAAAAGCATTGTCCTCATCAGTTGTAGCTCAGTCTTGGAGGACAGATGGACACTTGGACCAATGTTTCTCATATAAGCCTGACGTGTTTAGTGCAATGGCAGGCAAGGGAGGGAAGGAAGAAGGCTGATTACTTGTGACTGGGGTTAACAGAGAAGGCATAGATGATTTCCCTTAAGCAAGGACGCTGTGAACATCCTTGACAAATAAAGAAGGGGAGTAAGAATGTTCTAGGGTGCAGAGGCAGCTGGAGCAAGGACACTAAAGATGAGACTGAACAGGGTGTCTGGGGAGAGTGAGTGACAGGACATGATTAGTGAGTGGATTCTACTTGAAGTAATGTAGCCATGAGCCTGAAAATCTAGCTTTAAGTTGGACTGTGGGGGGCCTTGAACATCAAGCTTCCTCCGCTAAGAGGATTCTTGCTTTAGGCAAATTTGAAAGAGAAACATCAAGATTTGCACAAAAATATTCACTGTTGATCGCAGCTCTAATTTAGGATGTTGCTGATAAAGGTGATTGCTACTGTTGTATTGAGGATTTGCTTCTAGACATGGTACCAACAAATCCCAACACCACCCATCACAAAGAACTCATGCTGCTCTCTGGCTATGCACAGCACCAATTACTACACTTTTAAACCCAAGCCTGAGATGAGAACTGTCCCAAAGGGATTTGACTCAGAGGAATGTCATCGGAGTGAGGTGACAATTGGGTCAGGATGGAAAGGGGGATCTTGGGGAATCAGATGCTACAGAAATGCCCTGGGAGTTTCAACCTATTTAAATGTGAGAGGAGTCAAGTGAATGATACCCTAACATTTCCTTTTTCATGACGATTTTGCCCTGCGTATTTATGGAGAAACAAGCGCTAACATGTTTTGGCATTTTTTCAAATATTTGACGCTTGATTGCAAAAAAAGATTCTAAAAAGCTTAATTGCTTACTTAACTTCCTTAGTCAGGAAGAGTGAAGATTGGTAGAATTATTATTATTTTTTACCATCCCCCTCCACCCTAACTCTGCAGTGTTTTTCAAATAGTTGAAGAAAGACAATTGCTGGTCTTTAAATTGAAGTGCAAGGAAGAATGTCTTGAGAGAAACAGCATTTAAGAGGTGAACAATTACCATATATTTAAGTGTTCGGGGCCCATCCATCTTTTAAGGCAGAAGTCTTTAATCAGGACCAATGATTACAGGGATAATGGCAAGATAAAAATCATATGCATTCTAGCATTTTAAAAAATTCTCTGCTGGAAGTCACTAATGGTAGCTTAGATTATTAGCACAGAGACCATTCTCAGGCTTTAATGGGCCCCTCCTGGTTTCTCTCTCTGGCAAGCCATGGGCACTGGGCTCACCTTTGTAATTTCTCCTTTAGCTTGGGGTCTTTCTGTGTCTCTGCATGCACGTCGATTTGGAAGTAATCAGATGAAGTCATCCTTAGAAGTGACTGTTACTAACAGATGATGTGCTGATTGTTTTCAAGATAACCTATTGGCTGACCAAAATCAGAAGTTGCAGCAAAGTAGGTTGGGTATATAACTACTATCTCAGTTTCCCTTTTGGAATTGCTAATTTGATAGGGTTATTGCTCTTATACTTGTGTATCATACATGTTAGTGTCCATGTTTCTTGCTGTGGACAAAAGGATTTTTACATCTTTTTTTTTAAACATCCATTTGTTAAATGAGCATTTGCTGAGAGCTTATTACACATGGGTTCTGTGCTGAGTACTGGAGATACACAACTGACCAAAAAAAGATGCGATCCCTTCCCACGAAGCTTACAAGGGGGACCCCAAAAACCCTAAAATTTATTTATAAAAAATTGTGTATTTATTCTTACATGTTTAAACTATAGTCATCTTCGAAGTATTCTCCATTTGATGCAACATACCCATTGAGACATTTTTTCTGCTGCTCAAAACAGTTTTTGAACTTGTCAGCTTTGATACCTTTTAGTGTTTCTGCCATTTTTGTTTCACCTCTTCCACATCGGCAAAACATTTCCCTTTGAGGACTTTTTTCATCCAGGGAAAACAATCACTTGGGGCAAGATCAGGTGAATAGGGAGGGTGGGACACGGAGGACCTGCCATTTTTGGTCAAAAACTGTTAAACACTCAGCATGGTGTGGACAAGGGCACTCATAAATCACCTGCCATGAAATGGGCAAATGCGTTGAAAGAATCTCCAAAAAAATTCACTGAAGTCAAATGCAGTCTCTCGCAACAGCACTAGCTGGTACCCTGATGGGCTTCTAGAACTTTTACCTAGCAGGAGAAGCCTATACTATTAATACACGAGGCTTGCCCTCCAAAAAAATAATTCTGGTGTTTTTTGGGTATTTTTTTGGTTTTCCCCTATACAGTGCAAGAGTTCATTCATTTGTCATTCATTCCTGCATTCCACAAATTACCTATAAATAGAGTATCTATTATGGATGCTATTGATCCAGGTGTCAATGCTCGCAGGCTGCCGACATTCTAGAAAGAGATGTTGAAAACTAACTATGATATGTCAGGTGGTAATGAGATCTATGAAGAAAATTAAGACTGGGGATATAGATATCTTTACTCAAATAATCACATCTCTTATCCTCTTTGGGGGATATTAGTGAGCCCATATAAGAATGTAATAATGAGGTCCAGGATGCACATAATGTGCCCAGAGTCCTCCCACCGAGCTGCCCAAAGATGCTGAATCCACTGCAGTCCCCTGGTTTTCTGCTCTGGGACATCACTTTTCACTATACCCTGCTCCTTTCTGTTGGGGTTCTACCAATGGGGAGATGTTTCCCTTAAGCTATCTCTAGTTTAAGAAACGTCTCTCACCTTCAGTAACTCTCCCAAGACCTTGACTTTGTTTCAAAGTGTTTTGTTTGTCTGTTTTTCGAGAAAGGATGACTTAAAAGCATCAGTTATGCTCTTAACTTTAATATCCTCCTTCCTGTCCCAGGAGGGAAACCAGCATCATGAATAAAGCTCCAAAGAACAAAACTGATGAATCTGGTCCGACCTTAGAGTCATACGACCTGCCTCGAAGGTCTAGATATGCCTCTTACTACCCAAGCGGTTTCTTCATCTGAAGAAGAGGATCATAATCCCAACCCCACAGGTGGACAGGATGAGATGAGTTAGCATATGTGGAAGTGACTGACACATGGGAAACTTCCAATGTTTTTCCTCCGTCCTGGCTTTCTCCGTCCCTCTCCTCTTTCCTTTTCCAGAATCTCCCTCTCTGTGTATATTTGTAAAGTCATTATAAAAGAACCTCTTGCCTCCCAGGGTTATGGTGAAGATCCCATAACACCACACAAGGGTCATTTATGTACAAGCCCCTTGGGGACATGCACACAAGGAAGAAAGCAGCTTTTAGGGGTAGTGGGATGAGCACAGATTTTGGAGTCCCACAGACCTGGGGGAATCCAGCATACCAGCAGGTAAGTTCTTGTAGGCTTGTACTTCTCCAAGCCTGTTTTTGTTTGAGTTATTGTGGAGCAGGTGAAGGCTGACAACCTCGCTCTCTGAGGAGTGACACAGCAATGCTTACACCATAAGATTGAGATCTAATGAAATGGTGACATTAAAAGGCCTGGTTCTGTGTCCACCCCATGCCCCTAAACTTTAGACATTGATGAGCATCTTCATAACACTGACCACACCAGCATTTCAGATGTTTGCATTGTACTTCAGCCAGGTCAAACAATAAGGGACATAGAAATCTCAGATTTTATTTCAAGTATATCTTAATATATATTAGAATAAATATGTAATAATTGAAATATGTAATTTTCCCAATTCTCTTAAGCATCCTCCTGTGCCAAGTTGGCAATCGTCAGCTGATAGGAGAACCCTTTTCTGTCCTTCTTCAATGGACTTTACTCAATGGTATTTTCATGAAACTTTAAAGTCTTGCACAGTCTTTTTACAGGTGTCATCTCATTTGATTCCTTATGACATACATAGCTAAAACTGAGACAAATTATTATCTCTACTTTATGACATAAGGGGATCAGAGAGAGAAAATAATTTTCTCAGAGACACACAGTTTGTTTCAGTGGGAGCCAGGAGGAGAACCCAGGCCCCTGGGACTCCCAGCCTGAAATGCTTCTCTCCCTTTGACTGGGATATCCATGTTCATGCCAGGACCCTGGGTCATTCACCTACTGCTGGCTCCCCCTCTCCCCCCTGCCAGACCTGACTGAGGCCTCAGAAGGCTGTCTGGACTCCCAGAGCCCCACTGCAAATGTCGGTGAGGGGTTCTCTTATCTTAGAGTCACTTCTCACTCACCCAGCTGCCAGCAGCCTCAGTATCCATCAACTTGCAGATTGCAAATCAGTGCCAAACTTGACAGCAAATCCACGTGCCTGAGCTGGAGCCCAAACAGGCATCAAACCCTTGCCTGGGGAATTGCAGAGAGAGCTTTGGGGCTGAGCCTAGACAAGAGCCACTCTGTTTAAAGGGACGTTCTGGGTCCAGGCAGAGGAAAGCCCAGACTCAAGAGGGATGCTTTGTCTTCCTAAACACAGCAGTTCCACATCTGAAGATGTGTGCAAAGGTGGACGCAGACAATAACACCAAAACTTTGGGCTGCTTGAGACACATACTCAAAAGAGAGGGGAGCCCTGTCTGACCTCTCCTCTCTCCAACCACTCTCAACCACCAAACCCAATATGAAAATCTCACCTCCTTACTGGGGTTGGGGAAAGGCATCTTATAAACTAAATAAAAAAATAAAGCAAGCATTTTGACATATCCTGGAATTGACTAACATACATTCCAAAGCCTGTAAGGTTGTCCAGAAGGGAGGCCCAGTCCAGCCTCCAGCCCTGTCCCTCCTGGTTCCCACCGTGTGCTTTCCACATCTGCCAACCAACCACACAACCCCTTAGGCGGGCCCCACACCCTTAGCCTCTGGACCTCTGCATCTGATGCTCCTTCTGCCAGGGGCATCTTCTCTCTTCTTTCTACTTAATCCTATATACTCTTCAAGACTGCTCCTTCACTTATTCATTGATTAATTCAACCAGCACATGTAAACAGATAAAGGAAATAAAGCTCAAGGCAAGCCAGCAACAGGGAAACGGTGCCTGTGGCAAACACCTCAGCAGGGCCAGCTCGGGAGGCTGGCATCCCACTGCATGCCCACTTGCCTTCCCTGGCTGCCTCCCTTCCTCTGTCACTTGATTCCATGGCTTGTCCCCCATACTCAGGAGATCCTGCTGAACCTTCACGACCCACTCCTCCTAAAAATCCCTCATATTACTAAGTTTTCCAGGGGAACTGGCAGTTGAACCTCAAAATGCCTATCTACATCTCGCAGTGATTGAGTTTTTAATACATTTCAGTTCGTCTCCCCAAACAGACTCCAAGTTCTTCCAGTGGGCCTTCATCTTCTGCTACCCTCTGCCCATGCTTGCTCCATCCCATGCCTTACACCCAGCACCCAGCCCCAGGTAGCCCACATGACAAGGTCAAGGTCAACAATGTCTGCCAAGGGGCTCATATTCTCCACGGGTGAGAATTGGTTTAATAAGTAAACCCTCGGTGCCCATATTCTGTCAAAAAGTACGGTACCTTTTACTAGTAGTCTTTTAAAATAAACCACTTAAAATAATGCAAGTTAATCCTATAACACTGGGGAATATTTCCCCCAGGAGCTTAAAAGCAAATGGTAAAAATAAACAGCTCTTCTCTTCCTTTGGTTTTATTTATCCTCTTCTGCCATTTAATGGCTTCACCCTGCAGGTTGGCCAAGATTACAAAGGGTTAATTTTAACTAGGCTGAGAAAACAACAGCCCAGGCAGAGCATAGTATAGATAATAGGAAACAAGAGTCTTAGATCTGAGGCAGTGTGTGGGATGGGCAGGGGTGACAGGTGGATTTCAGAGGGGCGGGTCTGCTTCCCCACCTCCAACTTCTGACAGTCATCATCACAGACAATTTTGGATGACTGGACAATGTACAATCTTTTTTTATCTTACACGGTTCTTCTATTCCTGTTGGCAATTATCACTGATGGCAGGGCATGCTGGTGTCTTGGCAGAGTGGAGCCTTCCTGCTGGGGAGAGGGGTTTTGAGTTTTATGTCCCAATATGACTTTGATGGATTCAGACAAATTTCTCAGGCTCGGTGGACCTTCGCCCAGGTTGGAACTCTTCCCTGGGCAGCAGGAAACATCTGAGACGCTCAGACCCCAAATGGAGTGTTTAGCTTTGCTAATCCCCAGATCTTGGTGGACTACAGCCAAGGCCAGAGTTTTTAGGAAGCCAGCACTGGGGGTCAGTCCCCAAGGATGAAAATAATAGCAATGGAGTTTCTCCATTTGGAGAGATAGGACCTAAGGCCTTTGCTAGATTGGAGCATGCTCAGTAGGAGATTTCCTGGTCTGGGGAAATATAGAGGGTGGGCTAGCCTGGTCTGGTCCTCAGTCTCTGCGGTTAGGTTAGCCTGGAGAGAGACAGTCTTGGAAGAAACACGAATTGGAAATTATGGGTAGAATATGGGAGTCAGGAGGCAGAACTAAAAAAATATAGAAACCAGACAGTGATTCCAGAGCAGGGTGAAGCAGGAAATCTGGTAGTTGATGCTGTGGAGTGTTGGGAACCGGCCTTGGAGGTCCACCTGATTGACAGGGTCCTGGTGGGCCGAAGACCCCAGGCCGTAGGGCAAGCCCAGGAAGCTGAGGCCCTTCTGTCTTCCACCTTTGCTGACTGGACGGCTGAAGAAATTCTGTGCAGTCGTGGAAGAAGAAAATGGCATGTTTATGTGAAATACTCACACCTAACCTGAGAATGTCATGGTTCATTTTTCCATTTTCCCACTATGCTGCTTGGCCTTTTCTAACATATGCAAGAGTTAAACTCTGAAGCACATCAAGAATGCTTTCTTTCACTTGGTTATAAGTTACTAGATATTGCTTGAGTAAAAAATGATATAAGTATATTCACTCCTTATTTGATTTAGGATTATGCAGTTTAGTGTTTAGACATAAGGTTTTTTAGAAGCACAAGTTTATAGTAAGTTCATTATGAATTCATTATAAGTTCTAACACTTATATAGGAGTTATGTAGGTGATTTATAACACTGTTTTCACAGATTTAGGATGAAGTTTAATTGTTAAGGTTTTTACTTAATTCAATAATTAAAATTCTAAGTTAATATTTATAGAGTGGGTTTTCACTGAATTCATAATATACTAATTAGATACTTTTATGATAATTAACTAAATACAGAATGCAACCTTGGGGGCCTGGGAAACATCACTGAAAGTGTCTTTTGAGTTTTCTTTAGAAATAAACACTGCAGGATAAGAGAAAAGTAACGAAGACACCTGGACAAGAAAGGCGATTACGAAGCTTTGAAGGTCATAGAAGCCCAAAAGAGAAAAACTCCTGCTACATGGAGAACTTTGCACCTGGAAACTTTCTTGAGACATTTCAAGGACTGTAATTCGGGACTTTGAACTAAAACTATCATTTTTGGCTTTATGATAAAGACTCATTAACTAAAATTAGATAGTGTTCTTGGCTTGTTTGTCGCTTCTAGACTGCTAGATGGTGGTAACTTAAAGCATATGCACATGAAGGAATTTTCTTTGTCTTGCCCCTTTACAAATGGTATAAAAGCTTTCCATTAGCCAACATTAAACGTCATCTGTTCAGGAAGCAGGTGTCTGAGAATAATATTTTCGTCTTTCGCCTATCTGTCTTTCCCTCAGGAAACCTCACGACCCGGCAGGAGCTGGACCCCTGCAGTGGAGGTTGGTCACCCACCATCACCGCTGTGTGCCTGCAGCAACATGTAGTGCTGGGCATGGACAGGTGCACTGGGGAATGGGATCTGCCACCTGGCTCTGCAATAGGAATAGGAACTGAGCCTGTACCTCACCCACAGAGACATGGGCTGACATTTGTCCTCTCAAGAGCTCAGGAAGGAGTATCTCAGAGCAGCACTCCAAGTTGCAATAGCCAGCCTCTGTCCTAGCCCAGCCCTGCTAGGATGCTACATTAAGCTTTTGAGCCCTAAGTAGAGATGTAATAGAACCCTTCCCTTTCCTAGTCCCTGGGCACCCAAAACCTCAGAAGACCTATGCCAGTAGGATACTCTGTAGGCCAAGGATGTAAATTTGTCAGTACTTGCTATGTGTCAGGCACTGTATGTTGTTTTGGGTTCCAATTATCACCAAAAGATTAGTCTTATAGCTTAATGAATGGGGGGAGAGGCTTCTATGTATGTTGGCTTTATACTCCTGTGCACACAAAGTTCTGAAGTGATCCAGAGAAAGCATGAATCAGGGATGTGCAGAGAGTAGCTAACACCTGTGTAAGGCTTTGAAGGACGAATAGAAATTCTCTGGGTAGATGGAGAAAGGGAACGCATGGCAAAAAGAAGGAATCTTTAATGAAAGGTACAGAGGCACAAAGGTCCTGGTGTGTTCAAGGAATTGTAGGTGAGGGTTGGTCAGGTCAAAAGCCCTCGTTTGTCTTGGTAAGGATTTTGGACTCAGTCCCATAAGGGATGGAGAGCCACCGAAGGGTTTTGATCAGAGTGTTTTCACAGTGATATTGATCCTAAAGATCGCTTGCAATGAGGACCCTTGTGTAACAGAAGTGCTTCGATAACAGAAAGAGGTCTGGATTAGCAGCCAGGAAAGGCAGACTTGGGGCCCACTCAGCCCATGGGTGGCCCGACCCACAGGTGCTCATTTCTTTTCTGGGTCTCTCTTGCCACATCGGCCAAATTTCTTCTTTTTTTATTTCTTATTGTAAAGACTTGGAGTGCTTTTTTGTAAGAGGAGCATTGAAGGGATACCATGAGTATAAAAGCACTTGGAGGAAAAACAGGAGATAAACGCAAGATGTAGCCATCCTGTGATTATCTTCTCCCTGAATGCTTAAAAAGGGTAGCCGACCTATAGCTTCAAGCATCCACCCCGCCACCCAGGGAGGCCAAGGCCCCCGGCATTTTGAGGCACACCGTGGAAAATGGAGAGCTACGTCAGCTGCTTGCTGGTGTGCCAAATTGGTTCGACTAGGGTGTCGGACTGTCTGGTGCCCTCCCCAGCTGGAGGAAGCATTTGCTGGGGCTTTGAGACAGTAGTTTTCCCCTCCCAGTGCCCATTCTCCAGCAAAGCCCAAGGAGTCATCACAGAGTCTCTCTTGGAAACCAGATCCACCTGTCTCAGGCTGGCTAATCCCAGAGAGGATCCAGTGACGGGCAAATTGATTGCTGACTGACAGGTCTCCAGGCCAGCTTGGAATGCCTGCTTGGGGTGAACTGGCAGCACTTCCTGCTTTCCAGAGTTCATGAGAACATGTTGTTCTCGTACAAACTGCCTGGCACATGAGCAGGCTGGGGAGGTCGAGGGCTCAAGGCACTCAGAACACAGTGCAAAACCCTCAGAGTGCTGGGAAGAAGCAGGGGCAGCTCCCGGTGGCATTCACTCTTCTCAGACTCACACTCCCTGGAAACTGTTCTCTTATCAATTGCTACCAAGTGGGTAGATTTGGACAGAGTCTGGAGACTCGATTCTGTCACCACAAGCTGAGTGGCCGTGGGACATTTACTTTCCTTCTCAAGGTCTCAGTTTCCTCATCTGTAAAACACGATTTAGAAAATTCCAGGGATTTGGGGGGCCAACAGAGTGGCCGAAGGGCAAGAGCCTGGCTTTGAAGTCAGCAAATAGGGATTTAAACCTGCTCTCTGGCCCCTGAGGAAGCTGGTTCCCCTTCTGTATCTGAACTGCCTCTGGTAGCCTGGTGCCTGGCATTGTGTAGCTTCTCCATAATAACATGAAGCGTTCCTGTCTTTTACTTAGGCATAGCCATGTTTCCGAACATCTATAACATTAATCGGCACCGGCACATCGTTAGGACAATTTCAGGGCAATATGTTACAAGCAACAAAGATCTTATCACTGTGCTAGACAGCTGTAGCTGGCAGGCCAGGGGAACTCTCAAGTGCTAGCCTTGGGCTAGACCCCATCATCGGCCACCGAGATGTGCCGAGGTTTCCTCTAGCAATGAAGGAGCAGGAAGCTTTTCCTACCTGGGTTTCTGGGACACTGATTCAGGGGCCAGTGGTCTGGGATCAACCTGCCCAGGCACCAGGGGCAAACCACTGAGATCCTGAGATAAGACCGAGCAGGAGGAAGCAGCAACAGCCCAGCTGGTTCACCAGGTTGGGCTCAGGGGAAGCCCTCGCTTCCAGGTTTTGGGGGCCCCCTCTGACCCAGCAGTGGAGATGCCTGGCAGATTATCTCAGACCAGGAGCTCAAGAGTTCCAGAGGAGAGGCTATCAGGACACACCATGTCCTGTGCACAGGCCCAGAGCTCAGATAAGAAGAGCACTGCCAACCGCTTAGAGGTAGACACGGAGTACTTCCTTCTGTATCCTTTGGGTCACTCCCAGATTAAGAGTCTTGAAGAAGAAATAGTAGAAAACCAGAGAGACAATAGTATCAATAATTAACAAGCAACAAGGCAATACAGGTGTGCATCCACTTAACAGGCCACAACACAACTGTCAAAGTGGTGTCCATAAAGAGTTCCTCATAAGATCTGAAGGCGTGTGTCTTACGATGTCGAATGGAAACTGGTGTATTTACCTGATTGCAAATAAGTAAACTCTCAGCGTAGGAAAAACAGTCCTAGAAGGAAATTCATTAGTTGACTCTAAGATGGTCCTTGTTAACTTTTTACTTGAATGTATTTTCAAAGGTTCTAGGGGGTGCACACATTATTTTAAAATGGAAAAAAGTATTTTTTGAGAGCATGTTTTTTTTTTTTTTTGCCATTCTATTGAGACAGACAAGCTGGAGTGCTTTATCTGCAAGTTTAAACTGCGCAGCAGCTTGATCATTTCAACATGATGGCAAGGAGACTCTGGAGCGTGCAAATGGCAGGAGAAGAGCCAAACGAGAAAAATCTCCGCCCACCCCTGAGTGTCACACAAATGCCTTTCATTCTGAGCCTCCAGTGAGAGCGTAAGTAACAAGCGTCAACACAAAAGTACACCAGTTAAGAATATAAATTAATGTGACTTAATTGTTTTGTTTTTTACACCCAGGAATTTTTGTGTTCCATCAAATAGATGCCGGTTCAGTACACACACACATACACACACACGGTATTTAGATCTAGATAGACAATATATTTATTTTCACATTGTTGTCATGGCTGAAACAAACCTTAGTCTCCCCTTGGAATTGTCCCACTGATCCACAGCACAGGCCTGTGGATTTGGTGAGTGCTGCCAAATTTTTGCCTTTTCAAGATGGATTATGATTTCCCAAAAGCCGTTCGAAAACTCTGTCTGTCCTTGAACTGAGCGATTACTTTGGGAAACATTTTTGGGTAAAAGTGAAATGCCACTGGAAAGATCAGAGACTAATGGTCCTGTGGTACAAGGAAACAACCCACAGAGATGCTGCAAACCAGGCTCAGCCCCAAGATCCCTGGGGCTAATAACCTCACAATCTCTGCAGGACACTATTTTGGGGGCCAGCACTCATTGTTATGCATTAATTTGCATATGCTTGCAGAATAAAATAAATCTTTGCATACTGATGGGGAGTTTACCCCATGTGAGCCGCTCAGCTAGAAAATAGAGAAAATAAAGCCAAACCCCTGCCTGCCTTCAAGAAGCTCACCGAATCCACCTCCTTGCCGTCGCATTTTGTATGTATTTATTTTCTGGTCCATGAATTTCAATACTGGCATCCAGAAGACGCGCAGGAAACAGCCAGGTCCCAGCACATCAGCATTTTTATAATGAGTGGGGAAAGGTCCCTAGGGCAAAAGGTCGACTTTTGGACAAGAGGAAGATGAATCTGTTCTCCCTTGTCCCTCTGCTGCCTGAATCACCTGAAGCAGACAGACCTGGACTTTGTTACAGGTAAATAATTACAGTTGTATCTGCCATAAATATCTCGCTGAAGGGGCCATTGCAAAAATTGAGATTGTATCTCCAAGCAACTGTCAAATGGCTAGAATAAATTCAGAGGACTTGAAATACTGATGTACATTTTCTATCATAGATATCTCTCAGTCTAGACTTTCAGACTGCATCTTGACAGAACACCTAGGATGGCTGAGAAATTAAGGAGTCAGGAACAAAAAAATTACATAGTGTTGGTGTTCTGTGGTTTGTGTCTTCTTTATCTGTGGTCCTGGCAAACAGGAAGTCCTTGTGAATTGGGGGGCTTGAGCAGAAATGTTAAAGGCACAGATCCCTGGGAATTTAAAAAGCCGAGGAGGTAATAAATCTCAGCCCCAAATGGAAAGCCTGAAGAGGTCAGTGAGCTACAGCCAACCTAATATCTGTACTTCTCAGGGCCGCCATAAATCTGACACTGCTCCTTCTGGGCTCAGCTGGCTTCTGTGCAGCCGGCAGATCAAAAGCCTCTCCCGGTACCCTCTGCAATCGCCTGTTTCTCATCGGGCCTGTTGGGTGAGGCAGGCAGGATGGGGAGGGAGGGATGGGGCTGTCCTCTTCTTCTCTACCATCTGGGGGCCATATTTAAACGCCTGCAGCCTGAGGTCTAAGGAGAGGACTGGGGGAGCTAGAGGCACCACCTCGAGCTTAAAGAGTGAAGAATCAGCTGGAGAAGGAGGAGCAACCCTGCGGATCAAGACTTCTTATTTGGAGATGCTGTTTTGTCTTGGTGGAAAGGAGGAGGACTCCTGCCCAGGTTTTCTGAATCTGAACAGAGGCGGTCCCCCACTTGTCACCTCCAATTCAGCTGGAGCTTTGTCTCACATATTTCCCCTAAACCATTCATTTTTTTCTCAAAAATGCTTATTAATATTTCCATTTATTTATTATCTGACTGCTTATGCCAAGAACCATGCCTGGCATCTTACTCATGTTATCATTAACTCTGCCAGCAGGTCTAAAAGGGAGGTATTATTATTCTTTCCCTTCAGATGAGGAAACTGAGACTCAGGATGATTAAACAACGTGGTTAAGGTCATGCAACTAATAGGTAGCAGAATCAGGATTTGAACTCAAGTCTCTGAGATGAAATGTTCCATGCAGTTCCTCTTCTGCTACAATACATCTACTGGGATCCTGCAAAGATGCAAAAATAAGCCAAAAGAGAATCCTAGTTTTTAAAAAAATGATCTGAAAGTTGAAATTTGACATATCTATAAATAATAGCAATACAAAATAGAGTGTGATAAATGCATTGAGAGAGGTACAGATAAAATATGAAGGGATTTGGAGGCGGCGGCAATTGTTTCTCATAGCGTGGGCATTTGCACTGGGTCTCGCAGCTTCGATAGGATTTGGGTCTCTGGCTCCAAAGAGAGAGGACTTTGCAGCAGAGAAACGGCTTGTTTAAAGGTCCCAGGCTTCAAAACAAGAGATACCTTTGAGAGACTTCAAGTTGCTGAGTTTGGAATCAGCAACCTGAGCAGCGGTATTGAGAAATGGGTTTGGACAGGTTTAGAGTTTAAACTATGTGTGTCTTCTACCTGATGAAGAGTTTGAACCTTTTATTTTCCTGTGAGCAACAGAGAGTTCCTAGAGGCTTCCGAGCATCTGATTGAGAAAGCTTACTTTTGTGACTGTGTGGAGGATACATTGGGGGAGACAAGTGAGAGGTTATTGTGATAATTAGTTTTTTGAGGATCCTGATCTAGCAGACCGTTTCACTTCTGAACATTTTTGGTTTTGCCGTTAGGGGAAGAAGTCCTTTTCAATGGCCACTGGCCGAACTGTCTGAAGTGCCCTATGTCCAGTGAGTCTCCAAGGGCTGAGTGATATTAAGCATCCAGGTGCTCAGATGAAAATAAAGTGAGAGAGGTTCCTCTTGCTTTTTTCCAGTGGCCCATCCAGGGATCTCACCATCTGCAGAGTAAGCCCTCCACTTCAGAGGCTTGCTTCTCTCAAGGATACAGAATCCCTCTCTGGGAAGTGGTTGATGCTGTGGAGAGAGGAGTGAGGGGTGTTTGAAAAGCAGAGAAGCTGGGAGGCCGGGCTTAGATTCCAGGTGCTGCGCTATCTCTAAATTTTTGTTTGACTTTGGACACACCACCTTCCCTCTTTGGATTCAGTCTGACTCTCTCCCAAATGCAGAGAATATAATTGTGGGTCCACCAAAATCTGAATGGGATTATGTAGTGCAGATTATCCAGGGTGTGGGTTTTCAGACTTGGTCCTAAAAGCTCCAGACCTATTTGGGGCTGCTTCAGGGACTCCCCATAAATACAAACTGTCTGAGCAGATCCCCTTTAATCCATTACATTAATACATATTGGGCTTCTGCTGTAAATATCTAATGAATAAATGAATGTCTATTTAAACCATGATGTAGCGAGAGATTCAACTGGGAGCCAGAAGATATAAGGAGAATTCTGGATCTGCCCCAACTAGTTGTGAGATCTTTAGCAAACCATTTGTCCTTACCTTGAGCCTCTGATTCTTCATCTGTCATGTGCTTTGTTTTAAATAGATTATCTGTGCCCCTTCCATCAATGAAGTTATACTTCTTCATTACATGGAAATGATAGGAATACAAATAAAATGTATTGTGACAAAATGCTTTAGCTAAAACTTAGAAAGCAAGGCCCTGCATCACATCAGCTATGCAGGCTATGACCAGGCATAGGAAGTTAAGCCTTGGAGCCATCATGACAGGCATGAACCAAAATCAAAATGCATGTACTTTCCTCTTAGGAAGGCCACCACCCAAACCCTTGCTCATAACTTATCAATTTTTATTGTATGCACAATTCTAACATGCTCAGCTATTTGATGTCGTAGCCTGCAGCAGAAAACCCTGCAGCAAGAAAGAAACAGCTAGGGCAGGTACTTAGGCAGTAGCACAAGTGTGAGTCTGACACCAAGCTAATGGAAATGCAAAAGGTGAAGAGTCTTAAGAGTTGGCACAAGAATTTAAAAGCACTTGAAGATAGGGACCATTGACCATAGAGGCAAATATTTCTACACAATCAAGTTATATCCATCTCTCCCTGGCAGAAATGTAGCTCATGTGAAATCCACAAGAATCCAAGACAGTTAAAAAGTTGGCTCCCAGGCTAGAATAGATGAGTTAGCCAAGAAACAGAGCGAGGGACACACCAAATATTTGTTTCAAAAAGCCAAGTTGTCAAATCTCTTTCTGAGAGAAACACTGACTTAAGAAAAGCACAAAGTCAAAAGCACACTTGGAGCCAGGGGTCCAGTATTCAGATTGTTCAAGTGGTTCAATTAGACACACTAATTCACGTTTCAGTAATGCCCCTGTGTCATGATGAAAATAAATCATGCTGTGTAGCCTCTGCTGAGGAAGCAGGGGAGTGCCTACTCTGTCTGAGAAGCCTTCTAACAAAAAGAGTAAATTTGGAAGGAGGGGGATGTCAAGCTTTGGTTCTTTTTGAATCAGAGTCTCACTCCATCACCCAGGCTGGAGTGCAGTGGCACACTCACGGTCACGGTCGAGCTGCTGGGCTCCAGCGATCCTTCCGCCTCAGCCTTCCAAGTAGCTGGAACTACAGGCGTGGGCTACCATGCCTGGCTAATTTTTTGATTTATTGTGGAGATGAGGTCTCGCCAATTTGCCCAGGCTGTTCTTGAACTCGTGGGCTCAGGCAATCCCCTCACCTCGGCCTCAAGCTTTGGTTCTTAAAGGGGTAACACTCAGTTATCTGGAAAGTTTTCTTATCTAATCCTCCAAAACGTCTGCCCTCACCGCCCATCCCCGCCACTCTCCATCTTCTGGGGATACATTGGAGTCTGGCTCCAGGGGCCTCTGGAGGTGTGTTCCATGCCTAGAATGGCCAGACGTCTGAGAGAGGCCTCCATGCTGTCAGGAGCTCTGACCGTCTCTATTTTGCGCTGCCTTGGCAAGATACACAGAGAGAAAGCAGTGCTGAAACTCCAGTTGCCTCGGGCAAGCAGTGTCTCCTTGCTTCCCTAACCCATCACCCTGCCACGGCCCATAACTTGCAACGAAGCTTATGGATTTGATTACCAAGGGGGTCGCAGGGTGGTGGGGAGTGGGTAGAAGCCTGAGCCTGAAATTCTTTGCAGAAGGCCAAGGCAACACCGACTTGGATTCCTGTTCCCTGTGCTAACGCTTTCCTTCAACAAATGCCTGTAAAAGCAGAGGCATTCACGGCACACATCCAGGAGGAAGCCTGGACACTGCTTCACAGACGAAGCGCTGGAATGAAGCAGTGGGAAGGCTCTTCAGGGAAAAATTTGACTGATGGTGCCACGTTAGCACTAAGGGTGTCCGTACATGTCAAAAGGTGAGAAGCTCTAAGTCTGAGATTTGCTGGAGGCGTTGCCAACGTGGAGGAGTCACCCCGTGTCTTTCTCGACTCTTGGGTTGGCAAGACGCCTGCTAGGGGCCAAGGAAGGATGGGAAATAAAGGTACTGAGCGCTGTGCTAAATCTTTTACCTGCATTTGCTTCCCGAGTCCCGATCTCCACGACGTGAGGTTTTACTAGATCCATTTTATTGACAATCACACTGAGGCTCAGGATGGTTAAGTGACATTCCTGAATTAACATTCCTAGTGTGACAGACGAGGGCTTCGGGTCAGATGCACCCAGTGCTGCCAAATTCTCCGCTTTTTGTTGTGGTTGTTGCTGCTCTTAAGTCTTTCTGAGGATAGGGTGGGCACTGCTGGAGCATCTCTTCCCAAGATTGATTATAGAGAACAGAATCCATAGGTCCTGGACCACCAGCAGCAGCACTAGGGACCTTATTAAGAAAGCAAATTCTGGGTCGGACTTGGTGGCTCACGCCTATAATCCCAGCACTTTGGGAGGCGGAGGTGAGAGGATTGCCTGAACCCACGGGTTTGAGATTAGCCCGGACAACTTGGTGAAATCTCATCTCTACAGTAAATCAAAAAATTAGCCGGACGCGGTGGCACACACCTGTAGTCCCAGCTATTTGGAAGGCTGAGGCGGAAAGATCACCTGAGCCCAGCAGGTCGAGCCTACGGTGTCCGCGAGCATGCCACTACACTCCAGTCTGGGCAATAGAGTAAAACTCTGCCTTAAAAAAAAAAAAATGATAAGAAGAATGAAAACCACATTGAGATACCACCTAACCCCTGTAAGAATGGCTATCATTAATAAAACAAACAACAACAGATGCTGGCGAGGATGTGGAGAAAAAGGAATGCTTCTACACTGCTGGTGGGAATGCAAACTAGTACAACCTCTTTGAAAGATAGTGTGGCGATTTCTGAAAGAACTATAAATTGATCTTCCATATGACCCAGGAATTCCCCTATTGGAAATATACCCAGAGGAACTCAAATTATTCTACAAAAAAGATACCTGCACACGTATGTTTGTTGCAGCTCTATTCACAATAGCAAAACCACGGAACCAACCGTGTTGCCCATCGAAGCTGAACTGGATTAAAAAAATGTGGTACATATACACAATGGAATATTGAGCAGCCATAAAGAAGGACAAATATATGGAATTTGCAACAACTCGGATGGATTTGAGTCGATCACACTCAGTGATTTATCACAGAAACAAAGAATAGAGTTCCATATGCTTTCACTCATAAACAGACCTTGAACAATTATAATGCTATAAGAAAGCTATTGGCAGTAGTGAGGAGCAGTCAGGGGAGGGGGGTGGGATTGGCAGTTGAAGGAAACTGCTAGGGGAGGGAGGGGCATACCTCATCAACAAGGGTACCTGCATGATCAAAGTTTATATACTTAACCCTGAATTGTACCCCACATCCTTATAATAAAAAAAAGAAGGAAGAATATTCTTGAGCCCCAACCCAAGATTAATGAATTGGGTATTCTGGGGGCAGATACAGCAATCTGGGTCTTAATGTTCCATCAGGGCAACTCTGATTGCAGCAAACCTTTCAGAACTATTGCTCTAAGGATTTGCTATTCAACGCATAGGCACGGAACCAGCAACAAGATCTTTCCAGGGAGCTGGTGAGAAATGCAACATCTCAGACCCACGTTGGACTCCTCTGAATCTGCATGCTAAGAGGATTCCGAGGGAATCAAAGGTGCATCAAAGTTAGAAAAGTACCGGTTCCTCTGGGTGACATCATTGCTGAGTCCATATTGTAGTTCATGAGCTGAGCTGTAAGCAGGTTCTCCCCAAGTTCAAGGAGTGAACTGATACCATCCCAGATGGAGCACAGAGCGAGGGGCGAGGGCTCAGGGCTGGGCGAGACTGAATGGCCAGGTCAGGCTCTGGTTTTACTGCTTTGTTTACTGAATGCTAGAACCCTTGATAGACCTGTAGGATACACAGCACCCTCTGAAGACTCACCTGTGAAATGCTTTCTTCGGGCCAGGGATATAAATGCTTTCTCCTCCCTTACCAAACTCTGATGAATACATAATAGTTGTTGGGTGGTCTGCACTGAGAAGGATTCACAGTCTGTGTCTGAGCTCTGTGGAAATAAGTGCTGGGATCATTTAGCAATGTCTGCCACTGGCAGGGGATTGGATAGTGGTGATCTGAGTGATGTAGAAGGGTGAAAGGGGTAGGGGACAGACAGTTTCAGCCGGTCAGGATAACTGAGAAGTCTGGCAAACATTTAATTATAGGCACATTTTTCTCTTTGCAGAGATTATAGGCAAACTCTTCTATTGCCTTTGTTAAAACTTAACTACCATTTATAAAAGATAAAATGATTATAGTTAAAAAAATCGCAAACTTTACAAAATGTATATAACCTCCCCTCCTGATAGACAACCACTCTTAATGTTTCTGGAATATCCTCCCAGAGACATTTTTAGGTATACCTCACCCCTGCATACTTATTTCACTTAACTCTAAAAATTTTATTTAAAATTTTGCTTATTCTAGTAGATGTTGATCAAACCATTCTTTTTCCATGTTACATATGAATAAATATGTATTTCATTATTTGGAGACACCGTAATGTACCTTGCTAGTTCTCCATTAACAGACACTTGGTTGTTTCTGACTTTTTAATACTACATATTACCCTGCAAAGAATATCCTTGAATGCATATCTTTTTCTCAATTGTATTTCTTTTTTTTTTTTTTTTTCTTTTGAGTTGGAGTCTCACTCTGTTGCCCAGACCGAAGTGCAGTGGCTGCTCCCGGCCATCGCAGCCTCGACCTGCTGGGCTCCGGCGATCCTTCCGCCTCAGCCTTCCGAGTAGCTGGAATTACAGGCATGCGCTACCATGCCCGGCTGATTTTTTTATTTATTGTAGAGATGGGGTCTCGCTGCCCAGGCGGGTCTCGAACCTGCGGGCTCAGGCAATCCTCTCATCTCAGCCTCCCAAAGGTGCGGGATTACAGGCTGAGCCACCAAGCCTGGCTCTCAATTCAATAGAATTCATGGTCAAAGCAAATGTGCCTTTTACATTTAGATGGTTACTACCCAATAGTTCTCCCAAGACGCTGTGACAATTTTCACTTCCATATATACCAACTAGCATTCTTTAAAAATCCTTTCTTTTAAAAATAATCACACAATTGCAAAACATTTGCAAGTACAGCATTGTACAAATAACTTTTTTTCTGGAACCATTTGAGAATAAGTTACTGACCCAATGTTTCATTGCCTTTGAATACATAGTATTCACTTCCCACAAACAAGCATGTTCCTTATGTAGCTACAATACAAACATCTAAATCAGTAATTAACATTGACACATTACTACTATGTAATTCTCAGACCTTTCAACGTTTACCAGTTGTTCCAATAATGTTCTTTATAGCAAAGAATTCAGTTTGAAATCAAATGCAGCACTTTGTTGTCATGGCTCTTTAGTTTCCTTCTTTTGAGTAGTTTTTCCTTTAGTTTTTACTTGACTGAGGATTAAGCACCAGTAATTTTATGAACTCTTTCTCAAGTTGGGTTTCTCTGACATTTCCCTGTGGTTAGACTCAGGTGCTGCACCTTTGACAAGAATATCAAAGTGATACTGGGATCTCGGTACACCCCAGCACACAGCACACGATTTCTATTTGTTCCAAGACTGTGGATGTTCACTTTGATTGCTTGATGAGGGTGGTGGCTGCCCAGATGCTTCACTGCAAAGTGTCTCTTTTTCTCTTCAGGGCTAATTAGTATTTTGTCAAGAGGAATTTTGAAAGTATGTAAATACTCTGTTCCGCATCAGACTCTTATTATATTCATTTATACTATTTCTTAGTATGTTTTTCTATTTTATTCAGTAGGTTATATTCAATTGAAATCATTTTTTATTTTGCTACCCAGATTGCCCTGATTTGGTCAATGGGAGCTCTACGAAGCTGGTTTCTCTGTCCTTTTGACCAATCTGCATCACTCTGAGCATTCTGCTTTTTGACATGCTGGGATGTTTCTCCCTCATCTTGCAGATTCCCCGTCTTAGTACTGGATCCAAATGCTTCTCTAGGGAGCTCTGGCTATTTTTAGTGGCAAATTATATGTACACACATGCACTCATACACACACATAGGCGTGCACATTCACATTACTATTTATCTCTATACCTACCAACATACTGAAAACAATCCATTCATAATGGTACTTTCAACTCCATTTCAATACCACAAGGGTCAGTCTGGTTTTTGGTTTTCTCCCCTTCCAAATTTTCTACTCCCCTTTCTGACAATAAGAAACTGGAATCCTATTATCCCAACTCTATTTACTTATTTTTTCTAAGTAAATATTACATATTGACTCCTCCTGTGTATAGCCAGTTTCCCATCTTGAAGGCCACCCCCTATCAAGATTTGTCTCCAAATCCATTCAGGATCTGGAGGCCTAGGCTAGCCACTCGTATGGGCTACTTCCTTCACACTTGCCTTGTACATCCCCTTTCAATTTGAATCTGGCCATTCTCCAGGTAGTACCCCCTTGCCTTAAGCCCCACTCTGAGCTCTCCCTGCAGTCCTCAGCATGGATGTCTACCTCGTTCTGCCCAACGTAGAGGCATTAGAATTAAAATGCTCAGGAAGGGAAGGGGAAAAAAGAGGAAGAAGAAAACAGAAGAGGAAGAGATTAGCTAGCATTTGGATATTCTAGTAAGCTCCTTAGAATGAAATAACCTGCACTGTTTTCTACTGCAGAACTTGATAATCCACTATCATGAATTTTTTTTTTTATTATTATTCAAAGGACCTTGGAATATTTGCTTAAAAAAGAAGAGAAGCAAGATGTGAGGTTCTGGACTTGAGGAAGAATATATGTGAGGGTGGTTTCTGGGGCTATGAGTGGGGCCAGAATTTGTTCTTGAAATTCTTTGTGTGTGTGTGTGTGTGTGTGTGTGCATGTGTGCAAATTTGGAGTTTCTAATCATCAGACATGAAGATAGGATTAGACATTCAAGAAATATATTAAGGGAAATGGCCGTGAGAGGAAATGGGGAGGGGAAGGCTGGAAGAAGCATCAGACTGTGATACAGATCTGGAAGGGAAGAAGAGAGGTGAACAAGGAAGCACCTCAGACTGCAGAACAGCTCTCAGGAAAGCTGATGAAGCTTTCAGAGGGTTCCTAGCCACAGTCACCCGTCTGAGGAGTCACTTGTCTTCTAGGAATGGATGTGTCTTAGAACTTCTACCATGCTCAGTCACCGACTGGGGAAGCTCTGAGAGGAGAGATCTCAGCACAAATATGGTGGTGGATTGGCCCATTCGGTGGTAGATTGGCCACCACCTGAGGAAGCTCTGGGAGGAGAGATCTCAGAACAAATATGGTGGTGGATTGGCCCATCGGCTGAGCTAGGTCATGGTTTAATTATGTTTTCTAAAGTCAGATATCTGAGAGAAGCCTTCTCCTGGCCACAGTGTGAGTAGAAAGGTAAGGATATCCTTCTGGAATCACAATCTATTCTCAAACAGATAAACACTGAGCATAGCCAGTCTCTGTAAGCTGAGACAAAGAGAGAACATAAGGAAATGATTAGCAAAGAAGAAGAAAGGTAAGCTAGCTGATGGAATTGGCTTTGTGTTAACTAAGTGGAGGTACCCTACCTATGCATCCCTTTGACTAGAACATCTGATAATCAGTCGCTTGCAAAGCCAGGCTGACCTCCCACAGACCCAGTGTGCCCACTAGTTTCATGCTTGATCTTTGAATCTTTGCTCCCTTGATTTCATTCAGAATTTAACTGTCTGCAACTGCCCAGGGCCTTCCTTCTTGGATGACAACATATTCACCTTCCTTTCTTTGATTCAGTGACCTTGGCCTCCCTACCAGTGGATCTTCAACTTGGCGTGTTCTCTCGGGTTCAGTGGCACCCATGGCTGCAACTGGGAATCAGTTTTTCTTCTAATTTGACTCAGTAGGACCCACTGGCCAAGCCAGGTCATCGACCTCCACTCCCCAGTGTTACTGGTGAGTCAGACACAGTGGAATCAATGTGCTGGCCAGGGCACTTGAGTACTATAGACAACACAGAAAGAGAGTGGGGGAATCCACCATCCTGCTTCTCCTGGGTTAAATTGGACTGTACTCTTCATCTTTGAACATTGTCCATGGTCTTGCAGCTTAGCTTCTCAAATTATAAAATAATTTCAGTCCTACATTTATATAGCAAGTATGCATTGCTTGAGGGGTTTACAACAATGCTAAGAAGTACGTGGTGGCACTTTACAGGTGACAAAGTGCAAACCCAGAGAGGGTTAAGTGATATTCTTAGGGTCACACAGCTAGACCAGATGGAAGCATAACTGGATCAATTCTTAGTCAGAGGTTCCTTCCCAGCATGCTGCTGTCCTGTCTATTGTGCGTCCCCACCCTCTGCCACCCTGAATTTGCTCTCAGATCTCCTGAGAGGCTGCTACATTAATCCTGACTCCCTCCCCCAGTTTCTGCAACCTTATGAAATAACTTGCTCTACTGAATCATCGCTTTACCTACAAGATATAATTTTATTCTGCTGCCTCTGATTTCATTATCTCTGTTTTGTCACTCGATCTCGCTTTTTCTAGGGGTTCCAAAGGATTTACAATGAATGATAAGAATGGAATTATAAGCACCAAAAAATAGAGAATAATTAAATGTCAGTCATGGCCGTGATAGAGTGAATGGAATTCTGTATCTCACTATTTGGGGCGCTGACTATGGTGATACTCATTAACTGTTTTTTATTCTTGAGGCCTGAGTTTGGCTGAGAATTCAGCAGTACGTGATGGATCTTGCTTACCTTGCCTTCTCCCTCCACCCTCAAGCCTCCCCCTGCAAAAGATAGGCATCTTTGGGAGCGAGAGTTTTTAAATGAGATTGTTTATGCATCAAGGAATAAGTATTAATAGCTAAAGTGCATTCATATGGTGATTGTTTCCTGGTGATGAGAATGGGAAGTGTTATTTCTCTATTAAATTATGGAGGCCACTGGGCTGTGCATGCCATGCTGATGTGCTGTGGTGTGCTGGCTCTGCTTCTCTCCACTCACAGCGATGCTGGGAGGCTCATTTTCAAACTAGACACTTCTGTAAATTGGCCTGAATGTTCCGTGTGTACACGGGTATTGGCGCAAAGGAAAAACACTGGTTGCTCAGCAAGCACGTTTCCTCTACTGCGGGATCTGCATCACAGGCAGCTATAGCCACACTCTCTGCTGATGTTCTGTGCTTTGCCCAGGCTTCCACCCATTCAGGGATATGGCAAGTGCAGTCAGGAAGAGGGGGAGGGTCAAAGCGAGCCATACAAGAACAACTGAAGAATAAAGGAACAAGGGGTGATTCATAGGAAGAGGCAAAGGCCAGAGCACATGTGAAAGTTGTCTCCAAATACCTGAAGAAAGCAATTCTTTGCAGGAGGTTGACACCAGCTCTGTGTCACCCCGGAACACAAAGCTAGGATCGAAAGAGAGATGATTTCTGGTTCCACAAAAAAATAAAATCTGACATCTTCCAGTTCCTAACTACTCACAAAGTCCTTTCAAAAACATTGCCAGGAGAAAGTAATCTCCATGACAAGAGGGGTTCTGTCTGATTTTTGTTTTTGTTAGTACCCACAGCTCCTGTGGTAGGACTTGGCATGCAGTGAGTGCTTATGAATGAAGGAGTTGGCTCAGGTGAGGGTTTATGTGATGAGCCCATTTTGCAGATGACAAAAAAGGAGAGATTCGGACTTGAAAAGTGGGTTCCTGAGCGCCCTACTAAGAGTCTACTGGCTTACTCAAGGGTTTTATGAGGTTAGCTTCCAATAACTTGAGTCCTCTCCAGTGTGTGGATTTCAGATAGGCCTGTCTGTGCCTCTGCTGCTACTGTGACCCTTCATCATCTGCACCGTCAGACTTAGAGAGGCTGGATTGGCTGGCTTTCTGCTTCCAGAGACGATAAGAACATGGCTTCTCACACTCCACTTTCTCCTTGCCTCCCCTCTCCTGTCCTCCCTTTTCTATGCATCTTCCATTCCTCCCAGGCCTCTGGAATATCTCTGTCAAACACCTTCTTTCTTCTTCTTTCTTTCCTTGCCCCTCCAGTTGGGACAAAAGCTGCATTGATGACCGCTAACATTTTAGCAAGCAACTGGTTATATACTACTTCTCTTGGAATTATTCTCATTTTCATTTTCATGACTATCTCCAAAGCCTTGTTCCCATATAGACTTTATGACTTAAAGGCCCCCTGGCCCACTCATCTGACCTTTGTCACTCATACTACAAACACGAGGGCTCTGAAGAGTTTCTATCTCCACTCATAGGAGCTCAGGAAGTCACACGCCACTTCTTCTCAGTCACCAGTGCAGACTCCAAAGGATAAGAAACGACAGGAATTTTAAGAAGCACCCAGCTACAAGAAAATAGTTAATGGAACCACTAATAAGAAAGCAAACCTTCTAAAGAAAATCTGTCTGCTTTACTTTCCCTGTATCAATATTGCTCCGAGAGTCAATTTGTCACTGAATAGTCAGAAAGCTCACCCCGGTCTCCTTTAATGTTTCACGCTAGGTTTGCCCAACAAGAGTAATAAAAATAATGACACCATTATTCCTCTTCTCTCTTTGTTTTCAGTGCATCACTTGCAGATTTGAATAATGAATTATACTCACATTATCTGTACTTTCTTGCTCTTGACTTCCTCTACTGGCTAAAAGTGAAGCTATTATCCAATTGTCAAAGACTGAGGAGCCTTTCCTGGCGAAGTCAGTGATCTTGTGATGTAGATACACTCTGAGGCGAAATTATCAAGAGTACAATTTCAGGCTGTATAAGAGAAAATTACCAGCTAGTGTGGAAATGAATCCGGAACCTGGTGAAATATTAAATATTTCATTACTAATCCTTTTGGAACAAAAATAAGTAGACAACAGAATTAGTTGTGAGTTGGGCATAAAGGGCTAATTAATGTTATTGTACTCGGCTGATTGACTTCAAGCCTATTAAATCATTATTTTATTGTCTGGATCTCTGCCTCACTCAGGCTAAAGAAGCCATTTCATCAGGAAAACTGTGTCCTTCCTCTAAAAAAATGTCTGCAGCTTCTAAGTTCAGGTTCATGTGCCTGGACTTGGTTTCTTATACAGCTGCGTTTGTATCCTAGGACATATCTTCCTATATATGTTAATGGTGTAGAGTCCACACCTGGCATCAAGAACACATTAAAAGTGGATGTGGTAACCACCCAGAGAAATCAACAGTTCCATCTGAGAGGTGCTTTTGTGGAGGTCATGTCCAACACTAAAAAACTATCAGGCGAGTGTACTGTGTACTCTTCATTGAGGTCTCCATCTTCATCATCTTCATCTCCTTCTGCCTCTGGCAGAAAGGGATCTGGCTCCATATTCCATTCCACAATCAACTATCCATGCAATGAGCAAAAGAAATCCTTCTTAGACAAGTTCATGCAAAAATGTATTTGAACCTATTTGTGATGACATCTCCAGGTATTCATTCCCAATTCTGCAGGTGCCATTTGGTGAGGTCTGATGTTGAGAATCAAGTGTCAACGTACGTGTCCTCAGGGAGTTTCTTACGTCTTAGCTGGGCCTGATATAGGGCAGTCACTGGCCCATATGACTCTAAATGAATGGGAAAAATGCTGTCTCCCTCTGTGCCATTGCAGCCTATCACCAAGGCATATAGCTGGACAAACACTGTATAGGAGTGGATTTCAGCATTACTTGTTCACTTGGCCAGACATCCTGAACAGCCAACAACCTGAACAACCATACATGGTGGACACAGGGTGGACACTCTTGGCAGAGCTGACTCTCAACATAGTAAAGTGGGCAAAGCCCATCTCCAGGGATTTCCATATTTTCCTTCCTCTCCCTTTCTTTCTTGGCCAGCTTACCTGTCCAGATGCTAGAATTTTTATTCTTCAATCAATAGCTAAAAAGAACTCAAGGTGGTATGTTATCAGGGGACCCTGGAATTCCATTCCAACAGGGATTCCTTAGGAACAAGAAGACTTTAAGTTACAAAGGGATACATTTCAATGGTGCAATTCCATGCGCCCCCAAAAGCAATAAAGACTTTCTGACGTATTACTGATTAATCTTTTGTTGTCTGCTTTTGGAGGGTCTGTGGAATAGGAAAAGTCACTCTCTCCTGGGTCCTGGAGACCACTTGGCCAGCCTCCACCTTTGGGGTATTATAGCCATTCTCAGAATGGCAGAAGCCAGGCCAAGGAGTGGAGCCAGATATGAAAATCACCAGAGGTTGGGCTGTGGGTGGTCTGGCTAGAACTTTATATAGGTTGCTCTTGGCTTTTGCAGAGAAGAAGTGGAATGGAGAGTGCCTTTACATAAACAATTCAGACCCAATCCAAGCCAAAATGAATAACAAGAACCTGCAGGATGAAATGGTATTATCTGATTCCGTCAGTCTCACTCAATAACAGCTCAGCTTTCTACACAATGTAGACATATCCTAACACTCACTTTTTCTTAACATTCTCTTTTTCCTTTTTTATGAAAATAAAATGAAAAAAGAAGGAGAAAGAGAAGCAGGAGGAAGAGAAGAAGATGGGGAGGAGAAGGAGAGAAAAGCTAAAAGGAATTTTGCCCATGTTAGTGAGCATCGTGGCTTGGAACCAGGTGGGAACTTTTGTTTTATTTTTTATGTCTTTAAAATCAGCAGCTCTATTTTCTCTGTATAAAACAGATGTATATGAAACTGGATCAGTAATTTAGAAAAAAATTACACAAAATTGGTGGGAGTATGGCCTGGTTCTGCTTTTCTTATAATGCCAGTTTCCTAAAGACAGAGATGTGGTTGCCAAAGGGATCCTTCTATGGGTTTTGTGGGTAGATGTCACAGTGGGTAGGAATGGGGAAGGAGAAACTGGTGGGGGTTTGGGTGTTTCCCCAGATATCATAGATAGTCCTGGCTCTCAAATAGAGTGGATTTGTAGCAGAAAAAAAATAAATAAAAATGAGAAACATTGCTGTGCTCTGAATACCAGGGGACTCCTAGCTGAGTGGGATGGCTTTACAGGCCCCTCCTTGGAAGCAAGCCTTGTCATGGATCTGAGGGGATGTGAGCTCAGTGGGATGCAGCTGCTAGGGAGGCCATTGTTTCATATCTACATGGTCATCCTACCTCAGCCCTGCTTGAGGCCCTGCCTCTGACCCAGATAAGGATGCTGCTGGTACCAGTGCAGAAATAGTCAAATGAAGGATGACATTCATTCCACATCCATTCACTGAGCTGCTGATGTGTTCTGGGTGCCCAGTGCTAGTGCAGAGCATTCAAAGACAATGTAGGAACAGTTTCTGCCTTGACAAAGGTCACCTTCTGATGGGCAAAGCCAAAAAAGAGACAGTGCCAAAGATAAGCTCAGAGCTGTCCGGGAGGGAGGATAGGAAATAATGCCTATTATCTTCCTCAAAGCAACTAGAAGAATCCATCTTGGCTTGGAGGCCATGAGGGTGGGGTTCCTTCTGAAATGTGACCCTTCCTATCTCTAAGTGTTCAATCATCTTGATGGATCAGTTTAGATTGTAAGACAACACAAGACAGAGGAAAGAGAAATCTTAGTCTTACTCTGTTTCTCGTGGAAATTCGATCGGCTCCACTTACAATATAACTATTTCAAGACAGCTGTACCCATCCCGGATTGCATGTGGTCTAGTAAATGCTGGAACTGATTCTCTCAACATCACTTTCTTACCCATGAAAAAGTCAGAAAAAAATCTACTTTGCCCAGAAGTACTGGCAGCTAGGATCCTGGATGCAGATTAAGTTCTGCTAATTCATGCATTTAGGGAAGATTCACAAGATGGCCATCTTGACTGCTGGCAAGGAAGGCTGGGCTGAGGTGAGAACCTGCAGTGGCCTGATTCTGTGTTCCACATCTTGCAGCAGTGCCACGGCAATGAGAGGCAGACATAAGGGCAGCAAGAGAGCACTGGCTCTCTGACCCCTGGCCACAGCCAGAGTGTTGTGACCTTGAAGCTGGTGGTTTCATGGTAGTTTCTGACATCTGCTACCCCTGCCCTTCTAAGTATTTTGCAAGCAACAATTTCATTATAATAAATAGTTTCTGTCCAAAATACCCTGAAGGCTTCTGTTCCCTGGACTGAATCTTGACAGAAAAACAAGGCCAGAATTCCCCTGGGTCAAGATCTATGTTCTATAGAGGCCGTTTGGACTTCAGTATTCTCCTTTGAGCCTAGATTAGATTCTGCTTCTCTGATGCTTGGCCTCCTTCTTGGGCCCTAACTCAAGTTCAACTCTGAACTCAACTTTTTCTAGTCTCCTTAGGTATAGTGTGTACTCCTGATGCCTCACCCCATCTCCCTTGGCCCACCACAACGCATCTGTAGCTGCGGTGGGTGGCTCCCAGCATGGTGATAACTGAGTGCAGAAGTAGCCCAGGGGTGAGGAAGTTTGCTACTGGGGAGCCACCCACTAATGAGGTACTGGAGTCAGTGGGCAAATGCACCCCATCTCTTGCTCCATTCTCTCCCAAAGTAGTAACAAATCTCTTTAATTGTGGCCAGTGAAACCAAAGGATTCACTAGTATTTAATAACTAGCTGCTTGGTTCATTTTTTTAAAGACTGTTGAGGTGGCAGAAGAGTTCAATCAGAGTCTTCGAGTAAGGTCTCCATTTTTTCATATAAAGGAAAGCCACTGTGCAAACCCGGTCTTGGTGGTAGGAGAAAAAGATCCTTGAATTGGAGTGGTGCACATGGGGGTGGAACTGACAGTTGCCATCCCCCACTTGCTGAGAAAGGGGCAAGGTTGAAATAAACCAGTAAGTGTTTGAAATCTGCTAGTATCTATGCTCAACATGCGGGGTCCCAACTCTGAGCATCGGATGAGGGATTTAACAAATAGGTTTTTTTTTTTTGAGTTGGAGTCTCACTCTGTCGCCCAGACTGGAGTGCAGTGGCCGTTCCCGGCCACCGCAGCCTCGACCTGCTGGGCTCCGGCTATCCTTCCGCCTCAGCCTTCCAAGTAGCTGGAATTACAGGCATGCGCTACCACGCCCGGCTGATTTTTTGATTTATTGTAGAGATGAGGTCTCGCTGCCCAGGCAGGTCTCGAACCCGCGGGCTCAGGCAATCCACTCACCTCAGCCTCCCAAAGGCGCGGGATTACAGGCTGAGCCACCGAGCCCGGCTAACAAATAGGTTTAACAAATGTGTTCTGAGCCATTGCAAAGACGGACAGTAAAAGAGAAGTGGGAAACAAGGGTGTTTGGAGGTGGTCAGGTTTGTGGTCAGATTCCCGATGGCAGAATTTGTTAACTGTGCCAGTCTGGGAGAATTGTTTTATGGGCATAATCATGGCTATCTCATGGAGCAGTTGTGAGAATTAGAGGTGACAAATCAGCTTGCACATAATAGATGTTTATTCGTGTGGGTTCCATCTAAAAGCGGAATCTATGATCTTAAAAGCAGTTGTAGGCCAACCCTCTCGTAGGCTGAACATTTTCCGCATACTCATTTTTATCCATAACTCCTCAGCAGTTACTTTTTCACTTTTGAGCATCAGCTAAACAGCATCACAGGAGACCAACGCTGCAAGCCACAGCTCTGATTACCCAACCTTTTGGTAAAAAGGCAAGAATTTTTCCAGCAGTCCTGCCGCCTCAGACGTGCACAGTCAGGTGATGTGTGCTGTCCACAGGCACAGTTTTTGTCTTCTGTGTGTGATCAGAGAGTCAGCACAGCGGGCCTCTTTATTGCCAGTGCCTGTGTCTGTCTTGTTTTTCAGAATCCGCATGTTTACAAACACAGTCATCTCTATACCTTGCTACACGCCTGCATGTGTACGTATTTCTAGATAAAGTTTTCCACAAAGCACAATGCCGGGTTGAAAAGAGTCTGTGCCGAATAAAACACATTTGAATTTCATAGGAGGCTGTCTCAAACCAGGTGGGGACTCTGGACTATAAAATTTACGAAGGCACACTCTGAATTAATCAGCAAATATATACTAATTCACACTGACCTTTTTTCAAGCTGAGGCCTTTTTATCACTCACTGTAGGTTTAACATTGGCCTACCGAGTGTTATTACAAAGGACTCAATGGTTGGCCATAATTATATAATGCAAATGACATTTGCTGTTTTGTTTGAGCTTATTCCCTCAGATGTTTCCTTCTTTTATCACACTCCTCACACATCTGTGTCCCCGCAATGGATCTGTAAGCTCCTCCTCTCCTGGTCCCCAAGTTGCTTATGCTGTCTGTCCCGACTGTCATGCAGACACGGCCCGCTGTGAGGATCCGGCGGGTGTGACACATGCCTCTGACACAGGTTATGTTGACAGCTGGTCGGAACAGGTGTACACTGATTCTACCATCAAATGGCAACACACATTTGGCTTCTTCCCAACGCACAGGCATGAAAAACCTGTTCTCTTCACATTTCTTTGGAGATTGATTGACTTCCTTGACACGGCACACTGTGACTGTTTGTAAGTTCCCTGGTCCTTCGGCTGCTCAGACGTGATCCAGAGAAGTCTCAGAGAAGACCTCCATGTGGCTCCATGAATTATTCATCTGCTTCTGTAGGATGGAGGGAAAGTGAAATCTCTCCTCTCCTCCCCTCCCCTCCAAGACCTGGACGACCTGCTGCAATATATTTAGGGGGTTAAAATCAGCAGTGGAATGGTTGCTGGAGAAAAGAAGCTACCAAAGAGGTGCAAGAATATTTTAATTCTGAGATGTCTTAAAATAGAAGCACCATTTTCCAAGAGGACTCAAGTGATTATGAAAACAAAGATTAAAAAAACCTTCATAATTTAGTCCAAGTTGAATTGCTCGTCCTTCATAAGCAATTAAGGATTTTTGTGTGAGGGCCAGTCAAAAACTAAACTAAAACCCTACATTAAATGTTTTGGCTAGGTTAAAAAAAAAGTTTTCATTTAAGAAAGCAGCATTGTAACCAACCAAATGCTTCAACAATTTCGTGAGTGGGTGGTTTGAACTCTATAGGGGCCCTTGCCTGGTCACACACAAAGGTTGCATTTTCTTTCTTTCTTTTTTTAAAGATAGGACTAGAGAAACCAAATCCTGGTACCAAGAACGAAAGGAGTCTGGGGGCGTGTCAAACGCACTTTTGGGCCCAAAGATGAGCAAGTCTCCAGTGGCAACACTTGATTCTTTCATTTCTGAGAGCACCCGGGTTCCCCTCAAAATGAAGCAGCCAGGGAGTAAGGGTTTCATCGCCCAGCAGTTTCCTACCCCCTCCCCCCACTTTCCAACCTTTCCTGAGCTCCCACCAGCAATCCCCTCTGGATTTGATCTTTCTCTTTTTTCTTGATGGTTGTTTTCATTCCTTAATTCATTTTTTTCACTTCCTTCCCCAATGAAACAAAAGAGCTCTGAAACCAAGATGGCTGGAGCAGGGGAACCAATGCATGTTTTGATGTGTGCTGTGTGAAAATGGATTTTTATCTGGAACCTCTCAGAGTCCTGAAACTCAAAGTAGAAATCTGTGAGCTTATTTGGGGGTCTGTTTGGAAATTATTATATCACCATCTAATGGCATTCTAGGGCTCCATGCTCAGAACCTGCCAACGTTACCCTGAATTGATGATGGTATATTAGCCCTTTACCAATTCATTTTATGCAAAGTACAAATCTAATAAACTCATCTCAAAAATAACACAAACGTATTCAACTGCTAATGCCTCAGATGGCCTAATATATGTGTATACAACAGAATTCTAAATCCAGCGGAGAATTCTAAGTTGGGTTTACGTACTGCATGCTTCTCATAAAAGCTTATTTGAACATTTGATTCCAGTTTACATTTTATTAGTAAAGCTCTCATTTTTCACCCAGAATGAGGAAGCATAGGGGAGGAGTAGTACATTCCTGAACTTCAATTCTGTGTCCAAATAACTTACAAGATGGACACAAAATGGACAAGACTATGACTGCCCCGAAGACAATTACAAAAAATACTTAATTAGGATGCAATGCTGGTTATTTTAAGCCATACAAAAGAGTTCGGTACATAATAGAGTGGCTGTTTCATGCAGCTCATATGATAAAATTCTCACCAGTCTTAAAATGACAGATGTAATATTACCTTTAATAAGTGTCTACCGATGCATGCAAATTGAATTAGATAGTGGGAGTACAAATTTGACCGATAATTAAGATAAAATTTCATGTCAGCTTAAACCCTGGTGTATATTAGTAACTCTGTATATTTCTTTTCTCTGCTCTCTACCAATTATTTTTTATTGTGGCCTCTTGATTACTGGAATAGTCGGGGTAAGGGGATGAAAAACATGGCCCTAAAAATATATTATTATAAATGGGAGCAAACCATATCCCCGATTACTACTCGGTTAATGCCAAGTTTAGAGTACTAAGCACAGTTCAAATAATTTTGAATAAATTCAGCTATGTATTAACTTAGTGTTTCTGGGCGGTCTCATGAGGTGTTCCTATACCCTTAAGGCTAATGCTGAGCTAATGCCATCTAAGAGAAATAAAAACACAGAATTTTGAAGCTAATGACCTCACTGATTGAGGAATTCTGAGTTTTGAACGGTTTCTGCAGTGCTTTGTTTTAATACTGCAAATGAACTGGGTGTTCAGTGTAATATTTTGTTTACAAAAAAAAAATCTCAGAAGGCCAAGAGAATGCACACACATGCACACGTCCCTTGCGTACGCACAGGCAAAACATTGTGCCCACATACACACAGCTTAAAGGGTAAGTGCTCTGCATGGCATTCAGCTCCATTTTAATACCCTCCACTGCTGCGATCGCAGTCCCCCGAGGGAGGCAAATATCCTGAGCATTATTAAAAGTGGGATTATCCAATCTAATGTTGAAGATTTGGGAACCGGCCAAGAGGAGTCATAAGCAGGAGGGTAAAACAAAGAGGACTTATCAGGGCCCAGACCACCCAATTTGCCATCCCTAAGCTTGCATATGATTGGCATCACCTGAAAGGTGACTGTCAGTTGTAGGAACAATAAGTGCCCTCAGACACAGGGTTTGCCTACCATGGTATCCCCTCTATGAAATCAAGCACAAGAAGGACAAATTTCCTGTTGATCTGCTGTAGGGTTCTATTGGGAAGAGCATCACCCCCTAATTTCAGCCTCACAAAAATCCTTTGAGGTTTTCACTGTGATGATGATTTCTGCCTTTCTAATAGGGTAACGAGAGTTAAAGAGGATAAAGGGCATATCCAGTGTTAGAAGGTATGTGGCAGAGCCAGGATCTAGACAGCATCTCCTGTACTCAAACACAGCTCTTCGAGAAACCAGGCCAATGTCCAGGCTTGGTTCTGCTACTTAGTAGAGTGTTTGTTGCCAAATCAAGATTCAGCTTCCATGGCCTGAGACATTAGGGACCACGGCAAACGAGAGAGCCCCTGTCCATTGAAGGAGAATAGTCCCTACTCAGCTCCACCCGTCCCTACTCCAAGGAGAACAACATTTGCTGCCCTACACCCATTTCACTCATTTTAATAATCTGCCCAGAAATTATAGGCATTTTGATTTACAATCACATGTACACACAGCCATCTTTCCTGCTTCTGCCCCGATGGGCATTTTTGTGTGTTATGATCATTGGACATTATTTATATCACTTTTTAATAAATTCAATAAATGTTCATAACCATCTTACAAAGACAGTTTTTTGGAACATTGCTTTTGGTAGTGAATGCTAGCTGAGTGCCATCGACATGTATTCTCCTTTTTCCCTTAACAACATATCCTGGTTTTTAAGTGTTCAGCCTCAGCCTCCCTTGCCTCTCAGTGTGGCCCCATGATTACATTTTAGCCAATGAGATGGAAGCAGAGGACTGTGTGGTAGTTCCCTGAAGTCTTAAAGGGAGAGAGGGCCCTTACCTGACTCCTCCTCATCCTGGTTTAGTCCTTAGGTATAAACTGGTTGGAGGATTTGCAGCTGTTTAAGACCATGAGGTGATTTTAAAACTTAAATTGTTTCCACTTTTAATACTGGCACCTAACTTTAGCAGACCAATCTTTCTATTGAGAACAATTAGAAAAGCTGAGATTTTTTAAAAACAAAACATCTTTTGAAGGTATTAGGAGCTAGTCAGAGAATCTAAGCACTGAGGGCCCAAAGCCTTTCAGATCCCTGGTCCCAAGATATCTCTGGCCTTTCTGCTGAGGTCACAAGTGGGAAGCAAAGAAGGGTGACTCACCTCAAAGGTGCTAGCTTCAAGCAGGGTGACCTGGTTGTACTAAGGAAGGTCACAGGAACTGGACATGTGCTTGGTAGACTCTATTACCTTCCTCACAGCCGGCATGAAGTTCATTGAGGGATCCTCTCCCATCTCTTACACAATTTTCCCACTGCATCCATGTGGATTCATATTTACAAGATTCTTAGATAACAAAAAGAAAATGTACTGCTTCTTTCCCTCTTAAGTCATATATCCTCTCCAGTGTCATCGTTTAGAAGCTAAGAAGCAGCAGAAAACACTGGCTGAGAGACTGAGAGATGAAGAAAGCTTCCATTAGTTTCACAAGGTAAAGGCATGACCAGAAATTGTAGCCTAGGTAATAAGGCAGAAGAGGCCATGGCAAGCATCCCACATTTCTGTTGGAAGCCCCTAGCACTGTACCCGAGGAGTGGTGGTGAAATAAGTTAGTCCTTATAAAAATGGGAGTGCAGTTTTAAATCAGCTCAATTCTCACTGAAATGAGGTATACAGCTTCTAACTAGAAGTACATCTTCTTTGGAGAAAGACATCATTTGGTCTTCAAATTAGCTTTACAGTTTTCATGTACAATATCTGATATTTAATAAACATTTACCAGGCATGTAAATAAACATTTACAAGGTTAACATGACTAAAACCAAGAGAAACTACAGACAATAGAAAGAGGACTTATAAATTGAACAGGTATTTGAGTAAGACAAAAACTTTAACATAAATGTGATTAGTGTGTTACAAAAATTCAGTGACACAATGGGAAATTTTAGTAGAGAACTGGAAGATATAAAGAAGTATTAAAGGGAAATTCTAGAACTGAAAAATAAAATAACTGAAATTAAGACCTCAATAGAAAGTTTTAACTACAAATTAGACATAAATGTAAGAGAAGTTGTGAACTAGAACACAGGTCAAGAGAAAATATTTAGACTGATCCTACTAAGGAGAAAAGTATAGAAAATATAGAAAAGAGCATAAGAGACATATGGAGCATGTTGAAAATGTCTAACATGCATTAATTAGTGTCCCAGAAAGAACAAAAGTAGAGAATGGGACAGAAGCAATAACTGAAGAGATAATAACCGAAAATGTAAGCACCACACTGAGGACATCAGGGAAAGAAAAGTGCCTCCCAGATGACACAACAATGCCATCATACCACTCCTGGTCTGAATATCTTCAGATCTCCTTTCTGTGATAGAGAAATAATTCATATTTTAGTTTAGCCACCATTTTTCAGCCCCTTCTTACTTATAAGCCAACTCTTTTTTTTTTAAGTTTTAAAACAAAGTTTATTAGCAAGAAAAGAAAGATGAAGAAAGAAGATTCATGGCAGAAAGTTTTTCAAAGAAAGACCACCTAAATCAAATCTTTGTGGCAACATCTTTCTTTGTTTATAAAGATACAGCAGTGTTAAGGCTAAAGCAAATGTGTCCTCTCTCGTTATTACATATTTTTAAATGTTAAGAATTTTTACAAGGAAGAAAGGCGACCCTTATTCTGTGTGGCCCCTTATACAAGATAACACCTGTTTATAGATAGAAGCTGAAGGGAAGCATATTTTTCTTCAGTGTGAGTTCTACAGACTTTGATACAACAAATGTTTTTTAGTAACTACTTTGTGTTGAGCGCTCTCCCAGATACTTGGACTACAAAGTCAAATCAGACAGCTTAAAGACTAGTGGGTTTGGGGTATGATTAGTAGAGTCTAAAGTAAAGGTTGCATGATCAAATGCCAAAGGAGACCTGACAGATCAAGTCAGATTTAAGTGGGTGAAGTGGGCTGGAAAGTGGTAAGGACTGAGTGAATGATATAATGGCCTCCATTCAGCTTCCTGTGGGATGCCACTGGGAAAGTAGGCCTAGTGTTGACAGATCTTTTGATTTCTCCAAATAAGATAGAAATCCAGATACTTATTTGAGATGACTAAATTCATAAAACATGCAAAAAAAATCTATGGACTTGTTTTGACCTGAGGGTGACCATTTTGCCAGCTATACTATACAGTGGGTTGAATGGTAGATCAACCAAAATATGTCCTTGTCCTAATCCTTGGATCCCAGGAACATTACCTTATTTAAAGGAAAGATATCTGCAGATGTAATTAAGTCAGACACCTTGAGATGGAACCATTTGGATTACCCAGGTGGATGCTAAATCCAATGACCAGAGTCTTTATAAGAGATAACAAAGAAAAGGCCATGTGAACACAGAGGCAAAAATTGTAGCGATGTGGCCAAAGAAGACAAAGAATGCCGACAGCCACTAGAAGCTGGAAGAAGCAAAGAAGGATCCTCCCCTAAAATCTTTTGAGGGGGGTCATCCTGGCTGGCACTTTGATTTTGGACCTTTGGCCTCCCTCCAGAACTGTGAGGGAATACATTTCTGTCATTGTAAGCATCCCAGCTTGTGGCAATTTCTTATAACAACTAATAAACTGTTAGTTGCCTAAGCAACTAATGAACTCTGTCTAAATGCATAATCAATGCAAGCAAAAGTGCACAGGAGCCCAAGGGAGGGCCTATAATCCACTGGGCAAAAGTTGGAGAAGAAGATTCAGGGAAGGAATTGACACCTGAGTCAATCAGCAATGGCTATGCAAGGTTTGTGTGTTTGAGTGGGGTGAAGAAGGGAGATTAAGTACATTCTAACTCGAGATAAGAATGTGAATTGTTCAACAGTGAGGGCTATATCATGAGGTAGTGAGCTTCCTGACAAAGCAAATGTTTAAGCATACATAAAACGATTGTTTTTTTTGTAAGGGAATTCATCCACAAGGCAAGCATTATTAGACAATACCTGAGATACTTTCTGAACTTGAGATTCTAATGACCCTTGTCCTTTCCCACCTTGTTCTATCTCCCCCTGCTGGCTGGGCTGACTGCCATAAGGCAGGCTTGTATGTTGCAATGAGTCAAGGACACCTGACCGAGTTTCAAAGGGCCAGATCCCTGCTGCTTCCAGGCCGTCTACCCCATGGTGAAGATTGCTGCCCCTGCCAAAAAGTAAATGACCAAATCTCCTCAGCCAGGGAGTTCTACTGCATCGCTTGGCCAGTGAAACAAAGCTTCTTCCACACACACACACTGTTCTTTCTTATAGAGCAATGGGATGTGTTAGAACCACAAAATTTGACCACAAGTAGCTTCCATTTGCATAGAATTCAAATAAACTGAAATCTGAGGAGCCAGAAATGACTGTGTCTTAATTTGAAAAAAAAATGATTTGTAAATTAAGAGGAGAATATTGATAAAGTGCATTCTAGGGGCTGTTTTGGGCGAATCCTTGCTCAAATTGATAGAATGAATAAGAGGAGATGACAAGAGTCAGGGCATAAACCCTTATAGAGCTTTCCTTTTTCTCCCCACTTGCACTGTTCATTCATCAGTCTAAGGTAGTTGGAAATGTGCCAGGGGAAATATAAATCCATAAAATAAACATGTCGCATATTCCCAACTTTTGGTCTCACAACCCCTTTATACTCTTAAAAATTGCTGAGAATCTCAAGGAGATTTTGTGTATGTGATGTATAGTTATCAATATTGAAACACAATAATACACAAGCACATATTTCATTAGCCATGACATTCAGAGCAATGACATCAACACATGTCATATGGCTTCTGGAAAACTCCAGGGTACACTCATGAAAGAATGAGAGTGTATAGGTATTACAGTTTATTAATATTATTATGCAAATAGCTTTGACCTGATGGGTCCCAGAATCCTCCAGAACTCTCTGCACTGTACTTTGAGAACCACTTTCTGAGACTCAATTATCCTAGGGAAAAACACATTTTAAAATATATTTCAAATGTGTAGGAAAAGTATTGATTATTTAATAAATGATGCAAGGGCAGCTGGCTTTTTATTTGGGAAAAGCTAAAGTTAGATTTTGATTTCACTCTTTTTAAAAAAACCTCACAAGGATTATAGATATAAAATATAAACATAAAACTATGAAAACATTAGGGTGATTATACAGCTGACTATTTTCTATAGTTTGGTGAGTGAAGAAAGTCTTTATATGCAAGACAAAAGTCTCAGAAATTAAGAAAAGAAAAGACAATAATTTGACTATATGAAAGGTAGAGCTTGTGAGTGGCAGATAACACTAAATACTTGCAACATATGTGATATGCAAAGGTCAGTTTCTCTAACACATAATAATCCTCTATTTAAAAAAACTAGTGATTCATTAGAAATGGCAATGAATATGACCAAGAAGTTTACAAAAGATATATAAATGGATAATACATATATTAAAATGAACATATACTAAATAGTATCTTAATGTGATTTAAGAAAATATATTTTGTACTCACCAAATTGTCAAAAAATAATTTTAATCGGTAACAGAATATTCATGAAGGTGTGGAGGAATGCACACTCTCATATTTTACTGGTGAAAGTATGAATTAGGACACTTTTTGCATAAAAATTTGGCATATCTATTACAATTTAAATATGTTACTTAAGGATCAGCATGAGTCATATAAGAATTTGTTCAACAGAAATTACTATAAAATAATGAGGCTATGTGTACAAAGATGTTTACTACAACATTATTTGAAATTACAAAAAATTAAAACAAAATTGGACACTTTATAAATATCCATTAATAGAAGAAAAGAGAAATTCAGTAATGTGTTTATTCAACGGAAAATGACATAACCATAAACAAAAATGAGGTAGACCTTTATATATTGATATAGAAAAATACCTATTATAAATGGTCAAGCTTGAAAGAAATTTGCAGAATAATAGGTATGAAATCATTTCATTTTTATTTTTTTAATTTTTATTTTTGAGTTGAGTCTCACTCTGTCACCCAGACTGGAGTGCAGTGGCTGTTCCCGGCCACCGCAACCTCGACCTGCTGGGCTCTGGCGATCCTTCCGCCTCAGCCTTCCGAGTAGCCGGAATTACAGGCATGCGCTACCATGCCCGGCTGATTTTTTTTATTTATTGTAGAGATGAGGTCTCGCCAAGTTGCCCAGGACGGTCTCAAACCCACAGGCTCAGGCAATCCACTCACCTTGGCCTCCCAAAGCGCTGAGCCACCGAGCCCGGCCATTTCATCTTTTAAAGAAAAAATCGTATTTATTAGTACATGCATAGGAAATCATCGAGAAAGATACAGACTCTGTTGTTGGCCTTTCTTCTTATCTCTAAGGAATGGGATGACGACTCAAGAGAAATTTTATTTCTTAACATAAATAACTTTTAAAAGGTGTAAAATTACAGAAGCTTTTTTGCATACTTTCTTAGTATAAGCAAAAATTAGTTAATTTTTAATAATAAAATTTAGCAACTCAACAAATAATTCCTTTGAACTCCACCTCAGGGCTTAGTGAAACCTGTTGAGGAAGGCAGACATGTTGGGCCTGACTCAGTCTACCACATCAATGACCAGAGGGTAGGTAGGGCCCTGAATTCAACCAAGGTGCTAAGGACACACGTGACACCGGGCTGATGATCCGTGTGGTACAATCAGAGTAGGACCCTATCCTGGTTCTGCCCTCTGATTGCACCCAGCCCAAATACCTTCTGAAGCGATCAAGATTCCAGACCGTTCTCCGTTTCTTCAGCACAGTCACACCACTTGCCCATTCATTTCTTCATTTGTTCACTCAGCCCCAGTAAGGAGGGAGGCACAGCGCTAGGTGCAGAGATGGGAAAGGTAAAGCCCCCACCCTCAAGGGCAGTGTGGGCGGAAGGTTGCTGTCAGTGTGTGTGTGCACTGACAGGCTGCAGAGCTGAGCAGAAGTGGGTCCAACAGCCAGGGAGAGCCCTGAACAAAGTGGCAATGTTCTCCCAGGGCACATTGACTTTCTCTAGCTATTCTGTGTCCGTTTCTAGGGCCTATGGTACCTGCTAACGGGGCTGGACAGCCTGGTGAGGAAGCTACTGTTGACAGCCTGTGAGGGGATGTGAGTACATGCCCACCTCATTTTCCCAGTTCTTGTTGCCTCCACTGAGCATTTGGTATGTGAGTTTCTCCATCTCTCCTTGCCCGACACCACTTCTCTTCTTCTTTCTCTGTCTCTGCAGCTCTGTCTTCGGGATCTGAGAGCTGGCAGGAACCTGAGAATTCCAATATTCCAACTCCTTCCATTTACAGAGGTGGACATGGAGACCGATTGTGACCAAGACTGGTTCAAGCTCTTCTAGTTCATTGTGGACATAGGATAGAGATGGGACAGTAGGACTGGACTACAGCTGGATTGACGAGGACAGGTTGTGCTCTTTGCTTCCGCTAGGGGCGCGGGGTGGGTGAGGGCCAGGACTAGGAGGGAGCAAAGTGGGGGTCAAATGTTCTAGAAGGAAGTTCTAAGGATCTGAGACCAGAAACAAGTAACTGAGTAAGACAATTTAGGAGGGTACTTGTGAGTCTTAAGTGCCTTCAAGAAAAGTGAATATCCTCTGCAGTTTGAGTTGTCAAGAGAGCTTTCTAAACCCGAGGCTGAGCATATATTTGATCTTCCACCTGGTGGCCTGTGGAGCTTGAAGGAGGGGCTGGGCCAGTAGCTGTTGGAGAAGTATTTGTCCCCAGAAGGCCCTGCCTGACCTTCAGCAAGGCAGGGAGTACACGTAAGCCCTGTCATCTGGATATGGCATGCTCTCTACTGGGCATCAGTCTCTTCATTTGTAAGATGAAATAGTTGGACTGGATGATATCCAAGAAAACACCTTCCCCGCCACAACCAGGGTCATCCACCACTAGGTAGAATGTATAGGAAGAAGAAGGAGGTGAAGTTGGGAACCCAAGCCCAGGGTTCTCCCATAGCCTTCTCCTTCCCTACTGAACCAGGGTGCTAAGTGAAATCTCACCATAACAGTGGCAGAACTGGTTGTCCTGAGTGCACTCTGCTGTCTGCTCCCTGAGTCCTCCTCGTGGAAAGACGAGGAGCGTCCTTTCTCCACTGAGAAAGCCTCCACTGAGGGTTGGATTCTCCAGTGCCCAGGACCACCTGTATCCCATGACTTCTGAGCTGAGAGCTTTGCACAGGTGTGACAGGGGAACGTTCACTCACAGCCTGACTCTTGGAGTCCTCCCTCAAATGCCTTTGCTCTCTGGGCAAATGGGACCAGCTGTCATCCTGCAGCTGTCAGGCATGGAGACTGAGAATGAGCCCCAGCTGCCATGGGTCTCTTTTTGTCAGGGCATCCTGCTCCCAGTCTTTGAGGGCATCTAGTCCCTGAACTTCCTAGCAGCGTGTCCTGAGAAAGGAGGCTGCACCATGGGAAGCTCACAAGGTGATTTTGGTTGGAACGGCATGTGACTTTACGTGTTGCACAAATGAGAAGCTAAGAGCCACTGGAGTTCCATCATCTCCACCGAGGACCTAGTGTATTAGAAAAACAAGAGTGACTTCATTTTGAATGCTCTTTCCACCCTTTTGATGAGCTCAAGGAGAAAGTCTGTGAGTTGGCCTTGAACACCTCTCTCACTCAGGCTTGGGTTTCTTTTTAACAAAGAGACAGCAAGCTCTGGACTCAGCCTTCCACGGGAAACAATTCAATACCAACATTTGTTCTTATTGTATATACTTTTTACAGTTATCATTGCTATGGTAATGGAACTAGTTTTTCATTTATAGTAGTAGAACAATTTTGAATAAATTGACATAGAGGTAAAGGAAGTTGCTTAAGTTAAGTGAGACTTGGATGTGTCTTAAAAGAAAGCTCAACACAGAGAAGCCAGGAGCTAGCCAAAGATAGTAATCCCTGCTGCCAGGTATTGATCCCAAGTGGCTTCCTGGGTACCCATTTTATTTTGATCCCTATTCTTTCTCTCCAGCCTCCAGTTATCCATCTTCTGAATGCCATCCCCTAGCCATCAATATTTGTATTAGACTTCCTGTCTAATTTGAATGGCCACTGATTTACCAATCTCATCTCCCTTCTTCAACTGCTTGATGCTGAGGGTCTTATTCATTCAAGATACCAGAATCAGCTGTGAAGTAAGTCGGGAAGAGATCCTATCCCACCAGATTCAGCTGCATAGAACGGCCCCAATTCCCATTCCTCTAGTTCTTTTACCAAGACAGGGAGGTCAGACCACCACGCAGAAAAGAAGAGACATTACGTCGAATGGACAGATTCATCTAAAACTAATATTGCCGGGGCTCTTCAGTTAGGGGCCACAGGGAGCCAGTTGCCTCTCTCAGAGCGTATTGGAAATATTATGTTTGTATCTGAAGATTCTTAGATGAATGCAACAAAAATCAATTTCAAAAGTTCACCAGTTGTCAACACTCATGGTTACACTTCTTGCATCTTTGCTAGAGCCATGTCTTGGGCCTATTCTTGCTGCAAACTTCAGTTCTGGTATCCCACCATTCCTCTCTTAGCACCCAGTCCTGGCCTTTACCTCTTTACTACTTCTGTCTGCTTAGAGTAGAGTACTAGTAATAGATAACCTGTCCTACCAGGAAGTTTAGTGGGATAAGAAAAAATACTCAGTTAATGTTAGGTGGATAAATGGATGCATCCCCCCAAGGTTTTTGTTGTTGTTGTTTTGGGGGGTTTTTTGAGTTGGAGTCTCACTCTGTCGCCCAGACTGGAGTGCTGTGGCCGCTCCTGGCCACCGCAGCCTTGACCTGCTGGGCTCTGGTGATCCTTCCACCTCAGCCCTCCAAGCAGCTGGAACTACAGGTGCGCGCTACCACGCCCGGCTAATTTTTTTGATTTATTGTAGAGATGAGGTCTTGCCTGCCCAGGCAGGTCTCGAACCCGTGGGCTCAGGCAATCCACTCACCTCAGCCTCCCAAAGGTGCGGGATTACAGACTGAGCCACCGACCCCGGCTTCCCCCTAAGGTTTTAGTCATAATTGTTGCTTCATGCTTTTCCAGAAGATTGGAAAGTTCCAGCAGCTATGTAGGGCATCAGGACAAGCTGATCAGACCCAGTTAGATCTTTTGGCTTTAACTTCAGCTTGATCAAATAATTCCACAAGGAAACAGTGCAAATTTGAAGGTTTGAGCTTAAGGCCTCCAAAGAAATCATTTCTTTATTACATTGCTAGTTAATATTTTCTTTCCATGTGTAGTTTGCCTATATAAGCAAAATTATCATTTGTACTGCTTTTCAAGAATGAAAAAATTTTAATATAACTCATAACCACACTTAAATTGAAGCAAATTAAATTGAATGTTCAGCTCAAAGTCTACCAAAGTTTCTAATTTTGTATATGTGTGTGTGTGTGTGTGTGTGTGTGTGTGTGTGTGTGTGTGTATACGTATATATATTTATCTCCACATACATATGAGGAGGGGATCCCCCCCAAAAAAACCCAAATTTTATTTATAAAAATTGTGTTTTTATTCTCACATGTTTAAGCTTTAGTCACTTTCAAAATACTCCCTGAAGATGGATCCAAGATGGCTACCACAGAGCAGCAGACTGGTGCCTTTCTTGCTAAGCAGGGCAGAGAATAGGGACCTGGTTGTCAATCCACAGAGACATCTTGAACACTCTTGGGTGGGTAAAGCACTCTACACCTAGAAAAGGTATCTTTGAACACAAAGAGTCCGGAAAGAAAAAGCAGACATGAGAATCTGGGTGCCCCATTTCCCTGCTGTGTGCCAAGCTTGTGTAGGACTTGAAACTCTTCCCAGTGAATGAGAGTGAGTGAGTGATTCTGAGCCACTTTAAGTCAGTTCACTCCCTCCCAGCCATGTGTGAGTTGTCAGTCCCAATGGGAGGAGTCCTGGTCAGGGCACAGAGGCAGGTAGCCAGAGCCCAAGTGGAACAAGAAACAAAACTCACACTCAGTCAGCCACCATGATCATGGCTTCCACCAGTGGAGCTCAGTTGTCAGCTCCCATGCAGGGAAAGTCCACCAGAAGAGAGAACTTGGCTGGCACCTCCTGCCAAGAACTAGTGGCCATCTTCTCAGTCAGATCAGAAAAAAATCACCTCCAAGTCCCGCGTGCCTATAGGGCAGATCGCTCCCCCTCTCTTGTGACAGGAAACTCACTCTTTTTCGAGAGAGGGAGAGTCATGAAAGACACCCAAGAGCTTCCTCAGTGGAAAGGCTTCTGGGCTGCAAAGTGCAGACAGCAGATTGGGGGCCCATCTTCCCACCCACTCTCTGCAGATTGCTAGCAGCAGGGGTGGAAAACTAACCTGACTAGTTTAACAGCAGGAGAAGAAAATCTACAGTAAAGAAACCTGCCTCATGATGGGGAAAGTAGCAGAAATGAATGACCCTCCCTCTCTCACTGAGTAACCTTTACTGAGCCACAGAAAGTGCCCTAGAGCAGAGGGTCATTGACTAGCTTCAGAGCAACAAAACCAAAGTGGAATTATAGAGAGGGAAGAGAGACCTGTCAGAAATGAGAAAAAAATTGATGAGAAAATATAGACAACTTTTAGAGTCCCAAAGAGACAGCACCTGAAAAGGCAGCTACCAGAGCACAAACAATGGAACAGTCCCCCTCTACCCAGAATGACCTACTCCAGATAGCAATCACAGAAATCAGAAAGCGATGGCTAAAATGAACAGGGAGATCCAAGAGAAACCAGAAGTGAACTCACTAAAGTTATACAGGGCATAAAAGTTAAGTTGGTCAATTACAGAAAAGGCCATTTTAAATAATGGAAATGAAAAACTTCAGTACAGTAATAAATATAGGGAGCAGGATTAACCAGGCATAGGAAAAATATCTTAGATCTTGAAGACCAAAATGTGAAAATAAGTAAATCTGTCAAAAACAGGGGAAAAAATTGAAAAAAAGGAGCAAAGCCTCTGAGAGATGTGGGACTATGTCAATAAGCTAAATCTATGCCTGGTTGGTATCCCTGAAGCAGAAAGCAAAATGAAGATATCATGGAATAAGCATTCTATGAGATCATCCAAGAAAACTTCCCATATCTCACTGGAGTGGTGACCATTCAAGTACAAGAGAATCCCCACAAGGCATTACAAGAAAAGACCATCCCCAAGACACGTTGTAATCTGCCTTCACAAAGTAAGCATGAAAGAAAAAACCCTAAAGGCAGCAAGAGAGAAAGCTCAGATTACCCGCCAGAGAAGACCCATCAGAATTGTGCTAGACTTATCTGTAGAAGCACTACAAGCCAGAAGGAATTAGAGTCCAGTTTTTAATGTTCTTGAAGATAAGCAATTCCAGCCAAGAATCTTCTACTCTGCAAGCTAAGCTTCATCAGCAATGGAGAATTAAAGTCCTTCCCAGACATACAATCCCTAAGAGAATATGCCACCTCCAGACCCGCCCTTCAGGATACACTTAAAAACACAGAAAAAAAAAAAGAACAGTCATACCCATCACAAAAGTATAGACAAGCACAGAGTTAACAGAGCATACAGAGCACTTAAAAAAATGAAAACGAACACACATATATGGAGAAAATACATGGAGGTGGCGTGTGTGTGTGTGTGTGTGTGTGTGTGTGTGTGTGTACACAAAAGAGAAAAGGAAGCAAATCCCCTAAGAGTCCTATGACAAGGATCAAACCTCACATTTCAATAATTAGTTTGAATGTGAATGAACTAAATGTGCCATGGAAGACACACAATGGCAAACTGGATGAAGCAGCATGATCCAATAGTCTGCTGCCTCCAGGAAACTCATCTCACTGCAAAGGACACCCACAGACTCTAAGTTGGGGGCTGAAAACTGGTCTTTCAGGCCAACGAAAAACAGAGAGCAGGTGAAGCTATTCTGATAGCAGACAAAGCAGACTTCAAACTATCAAAAATTAAAAAGGACATGAAAGGACACTATATAATGATAAAAGGCTCAATCTGCCAGCATGAAATACCCATCTTAAACATATATACACCCAACACAGGAGCACCAGGTTTTATAAAACAACTACTAAGTAAACTAAGAGAGGACATTAATATTCATACAATCATAGTTGGAGACCGAAATACTCTACTAGCATCCTTTGCAGATCATCGAGGCAAAAAACCAATAAAGATATTCAGAACCTTAACCTGATGCTCAATTAAATATATTTAATAAACATCTATGGAACACTCCACCCAAAACTACAGAGTATATATTCTACTTATCAGCACATGGAACATATTCCAAGATTGATCACACCCCAAATCAACAAATTTCAAAAGATCAGAATAATACCATGCATCTTCTCAGATCACAGTGGAATAAAAATAAACATTGCTCCCAACAAGATCCCCCCAAAACACACAAAGGCATAAACGACTTTTGGGTCAACACAGAAATCAAAACAAGAGTAAAAAGATCCCTGGAAATAAGCAAAAAGAAAGACACATCAGAAACTCTGGGATGCCTTGACAGCAGTTTAAGAGGAAAATTCACAGCATTGCATGCACACATCAAGAAAACAGAAAGATCACAAGTAAACAGCCTAATGTCATACCTAGAAGAACTGAAGAGACAAGATCATCTAAATTCTAACTTCAGAAGAGGAATCCAGATCACCAAGATAAAATCACAATTGCAGGATATAGAAGACAAAAATATCATAGAAAGGATCAACAAGACAAAAGCTGGTTCTTTGAATGGATAAATAAGGTTGATAGAGCCCCTTGCCAGATTGACTGAAAAAAAAATGATAGAAAGTCCAAATAACACAATTAGAAATGCAAAAGACAAAGTGACAACTTGCCCTGAAGAAATGCAAAAGATTATCAGAGATTACTATGAACACCTGTATGCAAATAAACTGGAAAACCAAAAAGAGAAGACATATGAGCAGCCAAAAGATACATGAAAAAAATGCTCAGCCTCACTAGTCATCAAAGAAATGCAAATTAAAACCACACTGAGATACCAGCTAACTCCAGTCAGGATGGCCATAATCAATAACTCAAAAAACAACAGATGCTGGAGAGGATGTGGGGAAAAGGAACACTCCTACACTATTGGTGGGAGTATAAACTAATACAGCCTCTGTGGAAAACAGTGGGACAATTCCTGAAAGATCTAAAAATCAACCTTCCATAAGACCCTGCAATCTCCCTACTGGGAATATACCCGAAGGAACTCAAATCACTCTATGAAAAAGATACCTGCACATGCATGTTTATTGCAGCATTGTTGACAATAGCAAAAACATGGAATCAACCATGCTGCCCATCAAAAGAAAACTAGATTTTTGAAAAGGTGGTACATATACATGATGGAATACTATGCAGTCACAAACAAGGACAAAATTATGAACTTCACAGCAGCTTGGATGGACTGATTCTATAATACTGAGTGATCTCTCACAGAAACAAAGAGCTAAGTATCGCATGTTCTCACTCATAAGCAGAGCTTGAACAATTATCGGAATACTATAAGAAAAGGATTGGCAGTAGTGGAAAACTGCGGGGGGGGGCACACCTCATCAACAAGGGGACCTGCATAATCAACATTTGTATACTTAACCCTGAATTGTATCCCACGTCTTTAAAATTAAAAATTAATTTAAAAAGAAAACCTAAAAGAAATGGAGGATTTTCTGACATTACACAATCTCTCGAGATTGAGACTAAACAGACCAACAAAAATTCAGGAAATCGACTCAATTATAAGAATTCTCCCCACCAAAAAAGCCCCAGTACATATAGCTTCCCTGCTGAATTCTACAAGATGTATAAAGAGGAGCCGATACCAATCTTATTGAAAGTATTCCAGGCTATCAAGAATGATGGAATTCTCCCCAACTCATTTTGTAAAGCTAACATTATACTGATACCCAAACCTGACGAAGACCAAACATAGAGAATTACAGGCCAATCAATCTCCCTAATGAACATAGATGCAAAAATTCTTAACAAGATTCTAGCAAATTGGACACAATCACTCATCTTAAGGATCAGCCACAATGACCAGGTGAGCTTCATTCCTGGTATGCAGGGCTGATTCAATATTTGCAAGATCATAAATGTAATTCAGCACAATAACAGGTGAAAAACCAAGAACCATTTGGTTATATCATTAGATGCAGAAAATGCATTCAACAAAATCCAGCATCCTTTCTTGATAAAAACTCTTGAACACTTAGGCATAGAAGGAACTTTCCTCAAAACAGTAAGAGCCATCTCTAATAAACCCATAGCTAACATTTTGCTCGATGGGCAGAAGCTGGAAGCATTCCCCCTAAGAATGGGAATGAGATAAGGATGCCCACTCTCATCCCTCCTATTCAACATAGTACTGGACGTCCTAACCAGATAAATCAGGCAAGACAAAAAAATCAGGGGTATCCAAATAGGAATGAGGAAGTTAAGCTAGCCCTCTTTGTGGACAATATGATTCTATACCCTGAAAACTTAAAGGAGTCTGTCAAAAACCTCCTCATACTGACAAAAAACTTTGGTAAAGTCTTGGGTTACAAAATCAACATGCAAAAGACATGGCATTTCTATACACCAGCAACAAGCAAGTGGAGAAGCAAATTAAAAGCACAAACCCATTCATAATAGATACACAGACACACACACACACACACACACACACACACACACACAAATGGAAACACTTTAGTTTCCACCTAACCAGAGAAGTGAAAGACCTTTATAATAGGAACTACAAAACACTGCTCAATAAAATCAAGGATGACACAAACAAATGAAAAAACATCCCATGCTCATGGATTGGAAGAATCAATATTGTCAAGATGTCCATCCTACCCAAGAAAATCTACAGATTCAATACAATACCCATCAAATTACCAACACCATTTTTCTCAGATCTGGAAACAATACAGAAATTCATATGGAAACAAAAAAGAGCACAAATAGCCAAAACAACCCAAAACAAAAGGAACAAAGTGAGAGGAATCACACTTTCTGACTTTAAACTTTATTTCAAGGCTATGGTAACTAAAACAGCCTAGTATTGGTACAAGAATAAGCACATAGACCAATGGAACAGGACAGAAATTCCAGAAGCAAAAACATAGACTTTCAACTAACTCATTTTTGACAAAGCCACCAATAACAATCACTGGGGAAAGAAACCCATATTTAGCAAATGGTTCTGGGAAAACTGGCTGAGCACATGTGGAAGAATGAAACTGGACCCCTACCTATCACCAGATACAAAATCAAAAAATCAACTCAAAATAGACCAAAATCTAAACGTAAAACCTCAAACTATAAGAATCCTAGAAGAAAACTTAGGAAACACACTTATGCACATCAGAGTAGGCAACGTATTCTTGACCAAGCCCCCAAAAATGAATGTCATAAAATCTCAAACAGACAGGTGGTCTTTATCAAACTGAAAAGTTTTTGTACAGCAAAAGAAACCATGAAGTTAATAAACAGACAACCCACAGAATGGGAAAAAACTATTTGCAAGCTATGCATTTGACAAAGGTCCAACATCCAGGTTCTACAAAGAGCTCAAGTGAAGTGAAAGGAAAGAAACAAACAACCCCATTAAAAAGTGGGCAAAGAAAATAAACAGATACTTCTCCAAAGATGACATACAAGCAGCCAACAGACACAGTAAAAAAATGCTCAACCTCACTAATCATCAGAGAAATGCAAATCAAAACTACATGAGATACCATTTAACTCCAGTAAAGATGGCTACCATTAGTAAGTCAAAAAACAAAAGACACTGGTTCTGGTTGGAGAAAAATGACCATTTCTCCACTGTTGGTGGAAATGCAAGCTAGTTCAACCTCTATGGAAAGCAGTGTGAGGATTCCTAAAAGAACTAAAAATTGATCTTCCATACGATCCAGCAATTCTTCTTCTGGGAATATACCTGGAGAAACATAAGTTGCTCTACAAAAAAGACACCTGCACACACATGTTTATTGCTGTACAATTCAGGATAGCGAAAACATGGAACTATCCCTATTACTCATCAAAAAGAAACTGGATAAAGAAAATGTAGTACATATACAGGATGGAGCATTACATTGCCATACAGAAGAACAAAACCACGGACTTTGCAGAAAATACGATGGAGTTGGCGATCTTAATACTAAGTGAACTATCACAGAAACAAAGGACGGAGTACTGCCTGTTCTCACTCATAAGCGGGCCCTGCACATTAATCACATTAGCACACGGGAGGGATCGGCAGTTGCTGGGCACTGCTAGGGGAGGCAGGAAGGAAGGTGAAGGGCAGGCACGTGATATCACAAAAGTACCTGGTCCACTGCCAGGGGGAGTGAGAGCCAGTTAGAAGCCCAAACTTTACCTGCACAGTGTGAGATCGAATTAATAGGGAGGGTAGAGCATGAGGATCATGCTGTTTTCAGTCAAAAACTGCTGAATACTCAGCGGTGTGTGAGCAAATATACTTGTAAATTACCTATCATGAAATGGGCAAACGCTTTCAAAGAATTTCCAAAAAAAATTCACTGAAGATGAACGCAGCCTCTCACAACAATGCTAGCTGGTACACTGATGCCGATAGGTTTCTACAACACTAACCTAGCAGGGGAAGCCCGTAGTACAAGGGACCCACTCCAAAAAATAATTCTGGGTTTTTTTTGCCCCCCCCGGGTATATACTTTCCCTCATGTTAATCTGTGTATGTTCATGTTATGTAACCTATTATTGTTTGAAAAGATTGTGAAAAACTTTTCATAATATTAGATTTCAGATTCAAATCTATTGAACTAATAACCTACCGTTGAAATTTTGCTTTCTTTCCATTATTTCCTCTAATAATAAAGAATATTGCATTGATCTCTACATCCTCTACTATTGGAAAGTTAAGTTCTTTGAAATTTGTTAAAATGTTTGGAAGAGTACGTCATGATCAATCTGCTAAGAACCCCTGTACATATTTATGTAAGTATTCCTTAGGATAAATTTCTAGCTGTTGGGTCACTGGGTCAAAGGACAGTGTTCCTTTTAATGACTGATGGCTTATCAAACTGCTTTCTAGTAATGTAACAATTTGTACGTTCATAAGTAGAACAAAAACGTGTTGCATTCTCACATGCTTGTACCATTGTGCATTTTTACTTTAAAATTTTTTCCAATTTGATAAGTAATAATGGTGTTTTTAAAGTTGCCTTTATTGTTTAAATCCATTTTCTTGGTTACTTGTGGGGTCTTTATGTTTGTCAATTATTTGTTTTATTTTTTAGTAAATAGTCCCCTTATACTTTTACCTATTTTTGTTTCCTACTGAGTAGTTATTTTTTGTCTACTTTATATGTTTTTAGATTGTGGTTTGTGTTTAGTTTTAATTTTTTGTCTTATTTTATATTATCATGCAATTAAAATTTTAGCTTTAATGGCCTTGTGATTTTTGTTTTTGGTGTCTTATTTAGGAAGGCCTGCCATCACCCAAAACTACATAAATTTTTACCTGCAGTTACCTTCATTACTTTCGTGGTTTCATATTTTACACTTGCATTTTTAAAGAATTTAAGTTTTTATAAGGTACAAATTAGTAATTTAATTATTTCCCCCAAATGTTAGCCAATTATAAAAATTATATTAATAATATATAAAATCAAGTAATTAATATTTCTATCATTTGAAAGACCATCTTATTTTGAACTAAATTTACATACATATATACATGTTTGGTTTTGAATTTGCATTTATCTGTCATTGTTTTGTTCCTATATTCTAGTGCTGCTGCCACACTGTTTTATTTACTGTAGGTTTGTAATACATTTTAGAATCTGATAGAACAAGTTGCTCTCTATCACTTACTTCGTGGAGATTTCCTGCATAAGCTCATTTATTTATCCTTCCATATGAACTTCAGAATTATTTTGTGAAATTCACATGCATACACATACCATTGAAATTGATGTGGAATTGCATTAAATGTATGAGTTAATTTGGAGCAAACTGACATCTTGGCAATATTGACTCTTCCCAATCATCAACCTCATATGACTATGCATTTAGGTCTTTTAAAAACATTCCCAGCATCATTTAGGACCACATTACCTAAGATGATCCTTGGAGAACTAAAAAGCTGCCAGCGATCTACAGATAAGAGTGCTAAATTCACTTTTAGGCCCAGATAATGATGAGCAAACGGGTACCATCAAATTAGGGTTGGAAGATAGGTGTGGAGCCCATCCTGGCATTCAGCCTAAAAAAATGTAAAGGCACTAATCTTGTCAAGAATTTCGGAAGAGGCCATTTTTCTTTTAATTTGGGCTATCACTTCCTTTTACAAATACGATGGTAATGCCTCCTCTCCATTTCGAGTCTCATCTGCATCTCAACCACACTCCGAAAGAGGCCTGGGCAGTCACATTAGGCAGTGATGGTGGACAAAGGAGATGGAATTCCAAATGAGAATTCTCAGTGACTCTCTGACAAGCCCCAGGCTGCCCGCCCTGGATCCAAGACCCCATGTGCCATTATGCACCCTATGACGTCACATCATGGGTCCCCACAGCAGCTGGAATGAGGATGATAAGGACACAAGGCTGATCATGAGGACTGCCTTGCTTTCGCCGCGGTTGAAAGGCACGATTCTCGACTTTGAGGGAGGGAAAGCGGTGGCTGCTCTTTGAATGAACCTGCACGGCTGTTCAGGACTCTAAATGACTATTTAATTTCTGACCAGATACAAGGAACCAGGCCGTACCCCCAATTGAGAGCATGCCGACCAAATGGCCAAGTGTGATCCTTAATTTGTCAATGATTTTAGGCCGTGACCCTTAATAGGACCCTGTCACCGGTGAGGTGATTTATGCCTCCTGCGATGACATCAGTACCAATAGTGCTGATAAAAGGACACTTGTATTGGAGCAAACAGGATGATGAATGGAATCCAGGTCTCCTTAGTCATCTCATTACTGCCTCTGCTGTTTGCCACGGAGCTAATGTAGCGAGTCACCGCGCGCCTGGGGACTACTTTGAGGTTGAATTTAATAGTGAGTGTGCGGGAAATGTCCTGTAGCCTGGGTCAGGAGTGGTGGAGAGTACACTTTTCAGTCCGTGTGAACGGGCAGAGGCAATCACGCCCATAACCGCGGCTCTTCTGTGCCACCCAGGACAGCACAGTGCTCCCATCTCATCGTAGGGGCTAGTTTTTATCCTTGTTTTCAAAATGTGACTCTCTAAACCCCACGTCTTTCATCTTCAAGACCGTGAAGGTGTTCCTCCTGAATATTTTCCTCATTTCTCCTGTCACTGATAGGACTGCTCCTAGACGCAGACCTCTAGTCTACGGTGCGGGAATGTTGACAGGTCACCTCTCGACATTTAAGTAGAAGGCGAGATGGAAGTAAGGAGGCCACTGGCTAGCTGAGTGACCTTGGGCAAGTTACGTAACCTCTCTGGACCTTAAAATTTTCATTTTTAGGAAAAGGCGATCTAGGTGCATTTTCAAGGTCTCTTCCTGCTCCGAAACATAAGCCTTTTGAAAAGGGAGGCTCTGAGAGTTCCGTGAACACAAGTCATTAGCCCAATCTTCCCCTGAAAACACCAGTTCTGGCTAATATCAATGACAGAGGGGCTTTACACATTATAAAGAGAGGGAAGGCATCCCTGTGGACTATTCAAAAGATGTGGATGTCACCCATAATTTGGCCAGCCCCTGAGTGCAGCGACTGTGCAGGGACAGAGGAGAGTAGATGCAGTTTTATTAGTGCGATTTTATTGCCCTCACCAGCTGCACTCTTTTCTCTATAAAAGGTAATTACTTCCAATAGTAACAAGCTAATTGATTGCTAATTAAATCAATTGGCACACTAACCGCTGTCAGAAAGTGACAGATTAGCGGGTCATGTGATGGCGTGTTAGTAATGAAAAGTGGACATGGTCTGAGGGTGATTGACACATGAGATGAAAAGCGATTTGGGATCTCCGAGGTGGTCAGAGAGAGGGCAGGGAGAACATGATTGATTCAATGGTGACTGTCAGAGAGGAAATGAGAATTGAATGGAATTCAGGGGCTGCCCGGACCCTCACCACATGATGCTCCAGGTTTTTTCACATGTAAATAAGCGCGATGGAGACTTCTTGCAAATGAAATGCCAAAATGGGAAGGACAAAAAGGGAGGGGCTACAGACAGAGAAAGTGTATGAGACTTAAAGGGGCAGGGCTTCCCCCTCCCCCATTTAGAAAGGTGAAAATAGAATAAGAATAATAAATTTTATTCATCATTTACCCTTGAATTTCGGCAATGTGGCTGCCTGTGTGCTTTTGGGGAGGGTGTCTTTTAGAAAGGGTTTATCTGCTGTCATCAAAGAAAGAAAGAATGCATTGTCTGCATTTGCAATGCATCACAGCCTGATTGGAACAATGAATTAGGGATAATTTTGGGTTCAGCATAAGTGCACAATGTCTTTGCTGCAATGTTATAAATGTGTTTCAGAGTCAGTGAGGGAGTCAGCCTGCTGGCATTCTACATGTTCCCGTCTTGTCCGCAGCAGGCTCAGAGTTCTTAAGTCGCTTTTGAAGTTCAGAGCCGCCCTTGTGTGGAGATTGAGTGAGAACCACCCGTTGGTGATCTGAGGTCAATGGAGGGTCCCTGGCCCTACACCCTACTGGGATCTGAACTCTATCTTAGTCCCTTATCACTTTGGAATTTGAAGTCTCCTCAGTCCCCTCTGGAACAAATGGAGATGTGAGGACCTGGGGGCATATCTTGGCTCCATATTTACTGACTATGGTCCCTCAAGGAGTCGATCTAAGTTCTCTGATCCTGTTTCCCCATCTGTGAAATGAGTAGAATATTACTCACTTCTCAGGGCTGTCATGGGAACTGAGATAATTCACACAGAATTACTTAGGGCACAAAGAGTGATTGATCATTGAGAGTTAATAGCGTTAGTATTAGCCATAGATATGAGGCATCAAGGTAGACCTCAGTCCATCCTGGTACAGAAACCTGTACTTCAAAGGGGCCCACCCTTCAAAAGACAATTCCGTTTTCTGGGGCCCTCCCTTGTACATTTAGAGATTTATTGCAGAGAATTCGCTTACACGATTGTAAGGGCTGACCAGGCAAGTCTGAGAGACTCAGGACCAGATTCTGGAACCAGAAAGAGGTGGGCAGGAATTCTGGAACTTCTACCCGCTTAGGAAATAGACCTAATTCCACACATCCTCTGTTTAACATCTATAAAATAGAATAAACATATATTTATCATAGGGTTGGGGCTATTTTGTGGATTAAATAATATAATGCATGTGGAATTTCTAACACAGAGGCTAGGAAGTATTAGCTCCTTCTGCTACACACTGGAGACTTTAAAAAACAGACAGCATTGCTGCTGTTTTGGATTCTTGGAAGGCTAGCTTTTCCAGCAAGCAGGGGGATGGCAAGTGCTGGAGACTTGGGAAGTCTCTAGCTTTATGTCCTCCACGGGTCCCTCTGCCATGCACATGTGCCACTGAAAATGTTACTGGACACTCTAGTGATTTCACTATCCAGTGTCGGTACCATAATGAATCGGTCCTGTCAAAGATCTGTATTTGGTTTATCTGTCCTGCCCGGGCCAGGGCCTCCTGATTCCATTCTGTTCCATAGGGATCTTTTGGGCCTGGCTTCACAGCTTTGCTGGGGACATGGCATTCTCACGTGAGTATGTGGAGAAGCAGAGAGAGAGAGGCGTGAACCGTGTTTCTTCCTGCAAATGGCAATCTCTATCACACCCACATACTCACCTGGGGTTCTTCTGAACACTAAGGAAGCCCAACCTCTTGAAGGTCAATGATTTCTCACAGTACAGTTGTCCTAGAGTATCCTGAAGCCTTGATGAAACAGAACAACACACAATCCCGTCTCTCCCAGAGGCACACACTTGTACACATCCTGCACGGGTCCTGCTCAGAGAACACTGTTCTTCCCCCCAAAGGAGAGTATTCTCACAGCACAAAGAAGAATCTATCCGCCCACAGGAACTGGCCATGATGCTGAGAACTTTTCTGAGTGACTCAAAGGCTCAAGAAAGTAGACGATACGAATTCCCATAATGCTTACAGAGACTTGGTTCAGTGGTTTTCAACCTTGGCTGCACATGGGAATCACCTGGGAGCTTTAAGAAATACAGATGCCTTGGTCCTATCCTGGAGGTCCTGATTTCAGTGCCTGTATGTGCTGCATGAGTATTTGGGGTTTGTAAAGCTCCCCAAGTGAGTCTATGACTGAGCCTTAATGTAGTCAAGTTAGACAAGATAAACACTTGTGTGAGTTGAGGGAAACTGCTAGGGGAGGGAAGGGTACACACCCCGTCAACAAGGGTACCTGCATAATCAACATTTGTATACCTAACCCTGAATCGTACTCCACATCTTTAAAAAACAAAAAAAGTAAACTAGACACTTGTGTGGAGCAAGGGAGTGCCCAGGGAATGGAGAATGTGATTCCTGGAAATGAAGAACAAGCACCAGCCACTGACTGGGTTCCTGCAAGAAATAACTATTATTGAGGGTGAGGGAGAGCTTCTCTGCTATGCTGAATTCCAGGACTTTCTGCCAGGCATGAGCCAGGGTTTGGAGACGTTGGTCTGTTGCACTTCTCTTTCCCTCTGTCTTTTATCCTTAAGTTACAGTACCCCATAGATACCATGGACAGAGCACGTGCCATTTCTCAGGCATTCCTCTACCTTGTGGTGTCCAGATCCTGGTTAGGGATAGTCCTCTGGTGAGCTCTCAGATATTCAGAATCTTGGGTAGCTTTCATCTTAATAATTGAGGACTGTGATAACACCAGCAGGCGGCTTGGCATGTTTGCAAAAATGGGATTTCTTTTAGCAAATGGTCACTTTCATCATCAGCTTGGGAAAGTGTACGGCATCTTCATGGTTTGAGCTCATTTTCTACCTAGACAGAGGGAGACCAAGCAACATAAGACAATGGGTGATTTCTTCCCAGTCCACCAAGTCTGGGGTTGCCCAAGTAAGTTACCATTATTTAATGCCATCTGCCCACAGTACCCATGCCACCACACAGGTTTTTGGCCAGTCACAGAACCCTTGTTCTTCCAGACCTAATTGCTCTTTCTGGCAGATGGAGCAGCCTCCATAGAGAGGCTGTGTGGAATAAAGGTTCAGGGCAAAGTCTCTGGAGTCACATTGCTAGGGTTCAAAGCTTGGCTCTGCCACTGTCAAGCCATATGACCGTGGACGAGTTACTTAAGCTGTCTGTTCTCTTTTCTTCATCTGTAAAGTGGGGATAATTATCTGTATGTACCCCATAGGATTGTCATGACGATCCAATAAGCTAATTTACTTATGAGTATAAGTTATTGTAACAGCATAAAAAGCATCAAGCAGCAAACACTCAAGAGACACGACTCTGCAAATAGAAAGCTCCATTTGAAATGATTGGAGGCTGATGTTCTTCAGAAACTACTGGGGAACAATAAAAGGCCTCTTTAAAATTAGTAGTAGTTGTTGTAGCTCAAAAGTCTAAACTAAGCAACTTCAGATAAAGACTATAGCTTTTCTGTTTAATTATTTGTTGCTTGATTCAAGGAAGCAATCAATTTCAACCCAGACCACAGGGTTGGATTGAAAAGAAACAATACAAGAAGAGGATCAACAGAACCAGTCTAACAAAAGAAGACTGTAGTATGCCCCTAGATAATCTTTTACATTTGACTAAGGGACTCATTAGTTGCTATAATGATGAAGATAACCATTGTAGTGATGAGCCAGGTATTGTGCAAAGTGTTCAATTTAGCCCTTGTATCCCTTGAAATGGCTTGTCAAATTCATTTCAGAGAGAATCATAGAAAGATTAACTAGCTTGCCCTAAATCACGTGGTTAGAGAGAGCTATGTGACTTGATAGTCTGAACTATTGATGAAAAGTTGAATGGTGTTGTCAGCCACCAAGTGAATATTTTATTTATATTTGGTGATATTTATATTTCATACAGTCATATATCCAATTGTATCAGTCAGGGATCAGAGAACAAGAACCAGTAGGAGATATGTGAGGAGAGACCCTCCAAAACCCGGAATTTATTTTTTAAAAAGTATATTTATTCTCACATGTTTAAACTTCAGTCACCTTCAAGGCACTCTCTGTTTGACGCAATACACCTATTGAGATGCTAAAACACTGCTCAAAACAGTTTTTGAACCTGTCAGTGTCTTTTAGTGCTTCTGCCAGGTTTTTTCGTTTGTTTGTTTCTCCTCTTCCACAAGGAATGTTTCCCTTGGAGAACTTTTTTCATTCAAGGAAACAACAACAACAAAAAGTTGCTTGGTGTGGAATCAGGTGAATAGGGAGGATGGGGCATGGGGTCATGCTGTTTTTGGCCAAAAATTGCCGAACACTCAGCGCAGTGCGGGCAGGCTGTTCGTATAAATCATCCATCATGAAATGGGCAAACACATTGCAAGAATCACCCCCGCATAAAAATTCACTGAAGCCGAACACAGCCTCTCACAACAATGCTAACTGGTACACTGATGCCCATGAGTTCCTAGAACACTTACCCAGAGAAGGAAATCTGTACTACAAGAAGCCCACCCTTCAAAAGATAATTCTGTTTGGGGGGAGCCCTCCTAGTATATTGAGAGATTTATTGCAGAGGATTGGCTTACAGCCACTAAGGGCTGGCTAGGCAAGTCTGAGAGACTCGGGACAGGCCATCAGGAAGGGAACTTCCCTGCATGAATTGAAGCTGCTGTCTACAGGTGGAAGTGCTTCTTCCCCAGGGCTCTGTGCTTCAGGTCTTTCAACTGATTGAATCAGACCCATGCAGATTATCTAGGACAATACCTCTTACTTAAAGTCAACTGATAATGATCTTAAATTATATCTCCAAAATGTCTTCACAGCAATGCCTAGATTAGTATTAGATTTAATAACTGAAGATGGTAGCCTAGCTAACACATAAAACATCACAGCCCATTTCTTGTCAACTTGGTATTCACACAGATCTCATTAAACTATGTGTGATATCCAAATAAAGGCAATAAAAATGCCATATTCACACCTAACATGCAACAACTATTTTGTATACAATTGAATACATGCTAACCCTTTCCGCAGAGGATATGTCTTTGGATGTTCATTCTTTTCCTTCAATATCCTCTGGCTTAAATACTGTGATATAAAGCTGACTATCATGAATACATCTTATGTTTGATGATAAGAAAATAGAAAATGGTTGAAAAAATTTTGATTAGGGTATATAAAAAATTCATAACAAAATAAGGAATTAATACTCATAATAATTATCATCCTAGTTTCTGTAATTGGTCACATGCTTGTAGCCGGTATTTATAACTACAGGCACACCTCACACTTCATTGTGCTTTACAGATATTGTGATTTTTACAAATTGAAGGTATGTGTCAATCCTGCATCAAACAAGTCTTCTGGGTGTCATTTTCCCAAATACATGTGCTCACTTCATGTCTCTGTGTCCCATTCTGATTATTATCAAAATATTTCAAACTTATTAATTTTTATGGTATATGTTATGGTGATCTGTGACTAGTAGATCTTTAATTTTATTATTATAATTGTTCTGGGGCTCCATGAACTTTGTCTATATTAGACAGTGAACTTAATCAATAAATGCTGTGTGTGTTCTGACTGTTCCACTAACTGGCTGTTCCCCCATCTCTCTTCCTCTTCTCAGGTCTCCCTACTCCTTGAAACACAACAATATTCAAATTAGGCCAATTAATAACCTTACAAGCCGGGCTCGGTGGCTCAGCCTGTAATCCCGCGCCTTTGGGAGGCTGAGGTGAGTGGATTGCCTGAGCCCGCGGGTTTGAGACCCGCCTGGGCAGCGAGACCTCAACTCTACAATAAATCAAAAAATCAGCTGGGCGTGGTAGCGCATGCCTGTAATTCCGGCTACTTGGAAGGCTGAGGCGGAAGGATCGCCGGATCCCAGAGGGTTGAGGTGCGGTGGCCGGGAGCGGCCACTGCACTCCAGTCTGGGCGACAGAGTGACACTCCAACTCAAAATAAATAAATAAATAAATAACCTTACAGTGGCCTCTGTGTTCAAGTGAAAAATGAACGTGGTAGCTCAAGCCTGTAATCCCAGCACTTTGGGAGGCCAAGGCGAGAGGATTGCCTAAGCCCAGGGATTCAAGACCAGCCTGGGCAACTTGGTGAGATCTCCTCTCTACAGTTGAAAAAAAAATGCCAGGTGTAGTAGCATGCACCTGTAGTTCTTCCTGTAGCTGTACCTGTAGCTACTTCCTGTACCTGCAGCTACTTGGAAGGCTGAGGTGGAAGGATCCCCTGAGCCTAGCCGGTTGAGGCTGCAGTGGCCATGAGTATGCCACGGCACTCCATCCTGAGTGACAGAGTGAGACCCCAACTCAAAAAAAAAAATTTTTTTTTAAAGGAAAAAAAAAAAAAGAAAAGTGAAGTCGCACGTCTCTCACTTAAATCAAAAGCTAGAAATGATTAAGCCCAATGAGGAAGACATGTTGAAAGCTAAGATTGGACAAAATCTTAGGTCTCTTGCACCAAACAGTTAGTTAAGTTGAAAATGTAAATGAAAAGTTATTGAAGGAAATTCAGAGTGTTACTTCAGTGAACACACAAATGTTAAGAAAGTAAAACAGGCTTCCTGCCAATATGGAGAAAGTTTTAGTGGTCTGGATAGAAGATCAAACCAGCCACAACTTTTTTAAAGCTGAAATCTAATCTAGAGCAAGGCCCTAATTCTCTCCAATTCTATGTGGACTGAGAGAGGTGAGAATGCTGCAGAAGAAAATTTGGAAGCTGATGGATGCTGGTTCATGATGTTTAAGAAAATCTCCATAACATAAAAGTATAACGCCATCTCCATAACATAAAGTGAAGCAGTAAGTATTGATGTGGAAGCTGCAGCAAGTTATCCCGATCTAGATAAGATCATTGGTAAAGGTGGCTACACTATAAAACAGATTTTCAGTGTAAATAAAACAGCCTTCTACTGGAAGGAGATGACATCTAGAACTTTCATAGCTAAAAAGAAGTCAATGCCTGGCTTCAAAGCCTCAAAGGACAGGCAGACTGCCTAGTTAAAGGCTAATGCCACTAGTTACTGAAAGTTGAAGCCATGATTATTTACCATTCTGAAAATTCCAGGGCCTTTAAGAATTATGCTAAATCTACTCTGCCTGTGCTCTAGAAATGCAGCAACAAAACTTGGATGAGAGTACATCTGCTGATAGCATGGCTTACAGAGTATTTAAAGCCCACAATTGAGACCTCCTGCTCAGAAAAAAAGATTCCTTTCAAAATATTACTGCTCACTGACAACGCACCTGGTCACCCAAGAGCTTTAATGATGTGCAAGGAGATTAGTGTTTTCATGTCTGCTAACACAACATTCATTCTGTAGCTCACAGATCAAGAAGTCATTCTGACTTTCAAGTCTTTCTGTTTAAGAATCATACTGTGTAAAGCTATAGCTGCCATGGATAGTAATTCCTTTGATGTAACTAAGCAAAGTAGATTGGAAGCCTTCTGGAAAGAATTCGCCATTCTAGATGCCCTTAAGAATTCTTCATAATTCATGGGAGGAGGCCAAAATAACAGACCACATTAACAGGAGCTTGGGAGAAGTTGCTTCCAATCCTCACGGATGACTTTCACAGATGAAAGACTTCAGTGGAGAAAGTAGCTGCAGATGTGGAGGAAACAGGAAGAGAACTAGAATTAGAAGGGGAGCCTAAAGATGTGACTGGAATGTTGCAATCTCACCATACAACTTGAACAGGTGAGGAGTTGCTGCATACGTATGAGCAAAGACAGTGGCTTCTTGAGGTGAAATCTATTCCTGTTGAAGATGCTGTGAACATTGTTGACATGACAGCAAAAAAGTTAGGATAGTACATAAACTTAGTTGATAAAGCAGAGTCAGGGTTTAAGAAGATTGACTCCAACACTGACATAGGTTTGACCGTGAGTAAAATGCCATTAAACAGCATTGTATGCTACTGAGAAATCTTTCATGAAAGGGAGAGTCAATCAATGTGGCAATCTTCATCGATGTCTTGTTTTAAGAAATTGCCACAATCACCCCAACCTTCAGCAATCACCACACTGATCAGTCAGCAGCCATCCACATCTAGGTGAGACCCTCCATTAGCAAAAAGAGTATGACTCGATGAAGGCTCAGATGGTTGTTAGCATTTTTTACCAATAAATTTTATCCCACCCCCCCAAATTGTTTTTAAATTAAGATATGTACTTTGTTTTTGTTTTTGTTTTTTTGTTTTTTATGAGTTGGAGTCTCACCCTGTTGCCCAGGCTGGAGTGCAGTGGCACGCTTGTGGCCACCCCTGCATTGACCTGCTGGGCTCCAGTGATCCTTCTGTCTCAACCTTCCAAGTAGCTGGAACTACAGGCGCACACTACCACACCCAGCTAATTTTTTATTTAATGTAGAGATGAGGTCTCGCCAAGTTGCCTGGATTGGTCTCAAACCCGCAGGCTCAGGCAATCCACTCCCCTTGGCCTCCCAAAGTGCTGGGATTACAGGCTGAGCCACCGAGCCCAGCCCATTGTTTTTATTCATAATGTTTTTGCACACTTAGACTACAGTATAGTATAAACATAACTTTTACATGCACTGAGAAAACAAAAAAATCAGTGTGATTCACTTTGTTGTGATAATCACTTTATAGCAGGTCTTGAACTTCACCCACCGTTTCTCAAAGTTATGCCGGTACCCTCTTTGCCTCTTGATGCATAAGACAGGAAGAATCCAAAGTGGCCAGGTCGCAGCCTCAACTTCCAGTTCAATGGAGTCATTGTTGTATCTCCTGATGGAAGCATTCTTCCCTCTGGAACTAAGATCTTCATACCAATAGAGCATAAGATCATGAGGTGAGAAGCAAAAGTTTTGCTAGTGGATCACTAGGAGCGAAGCCTCTCTCATTCCCCCTCTTGATTCCTAGATTTGTAAATTCTGCCTATGGGAGAAAAAGCACCATATATTGGATGCTGATTTAGAGAATACACAGCCTTCTGGAAGACACTGGCCCAAGCCCTACTTATATTATCACCCAGCTGGCACTGTGTCTTCATAAGGCCATTCTCTATCCTATCAAGTAAACTACTTCAAGATGATTAGGAACATGGTAAAACTAAGAATTCCACGAGCATGGTCCATTTGGTGCACTTCATTTTTTGCAAAATAAGTTTTTTGATCAGAAGTAATGCTGTGTGGATTACCATCACGGTGGATAAGGCATTCTGTCAGTCCTTGGATGGTAGATTTGGAAGAAGCATTGTATGCAGGAAAGACAAATCTATATCCAGAGTAAACATGCATTACGGTTAGAGCAAAGTGCTATCTTTTTCATTTTGGAAGCAGTCTAATGTAATCAATGTGCCACCAGGTAGTTGACTGGTCACACTGGGGAATGGTGTCATATTGAGAACTCAGTGTTGACTTTGCTGCTGGCAGATTGGGCACTCAGAAGGCTATATCCAGATTGTTTTTGATGAGTGGATGTCTATGTTACAGAGCCCATGCATAACCTTTATCCCTTCTACCTTGGCCACTTTATTTGAGTCCATTGGGTGATGACAGGAGTGGCTAGGAAAAGAAGCTGGCTGGTATCCACAAAACAGATTATTCTTTCCATTTGATTATTACAATTCTTTTTTTTGCTCAGGTCACCCTTTGGTAAGCAGTCACATGAGATATAAATATTTTCTCATTCTTTGCCTATTCAGAGAAGTCTATTCATTTCCTTTTACCCCAGACTTTGTCACCAATTTCCCAAGCACATAACTCAAGTCCCTGACAATTCAGCCAAACCACTGACCACAGCCATGTTTCAGTATAGACTTATACCTCTGGCCCATTTCTCTTCCCTATGAACAGCCAGGTACTCTGCTCAAAGTTTTGCCTACTAGAGAATTTCACTTCACCACTGTCTTTCAGGTCTGTCCCAGAAAGATGATGTCATGATACAACTGTTCATTTTTAGGTAGCACCTGAGGAAGATGTAGAACCATATGTGCTGCTGACCTTGCCACCTAAAAGCAAACAGGTTTTGGTTGTCTCTACTAACAGGTACCAAGAAAAAAGTGAGAGTTTTCTCTTTCTCAGTCAACTGCTGATAGGAAACACCCCATGAGGCCATAGGTGCAGATTAGGATAGAATAGGTAATAAAGGAAACAAATGAGTCATAGCGTGGAGATTTGCACCATTTCCTCACGCAACTTATTTGTCCCTTCAGGACCTGCTTAAACCCAGTTTCTTACATACCACTTGCATTTAATAATGGGGTGCCCCTGTGCATTGCCAACTTAATGGTTTGGTGGGTCAATTCATCATAAGCAGCCAACTTGGTGTTCCATGATTAAGTGTTCAGTCTCTTTTAAAGTTCACTAGCAAAGCTGTTTCTCAAAAGAAGAGTAGTTATCTATAGAGAATGTCAGGACTTGGCGTCAAAATCCTATCAGTCTGTGCTGCGATTCACCTATAACATTTTTATCTGCTACTGACACTTCAAGGACCATCGCATCTTCTGGATCAAGTGGTAGAGCAGTTTGCACCAGTCTGCAACCTGAATCCTCCGAAGAACCATCGTTTTCTCCAGACCTTACACAAAATCAGCAGCTTTTCAGGTCATTTCATAAATGGTCTGGAGCAGCACATCCAAATGAGGAATGTGTTGCCTCTAAAATCCACAGAGGTACACTAGGCATTGTCCCTTTTTTGGGGGGGGGAGTTGTAGGAGAGGCCTTATGCAACAACTTATCCATCATCTTAGAAGGGGTATCTTAACATGCTGCTCACAACTGGATATCTAGCATTTTCACTGAGGTGAATTTTTGCAAGGTTATTTTCCACGCTCTGACATGAAAATGTCTGAACAATATATCTAGAGTAGTTATTTTCTGTTCAGCAGGTGAATATAAAAAGTGATCAAGGTTTGTATGAATTAAATTGTAACATAGAATCAGAGTTGATGTGCCACTGAGTAGGATAGTAAAGGTGTGCTGCTGACCTTGCCACCTAAAAGCAAACAGTTTTTGGTGGTCTCTACTAACAGGTACCAAGAAAAAAGCATTTTCTAGGTCAATAGCTTCATATCAGTTACCAGGGAATGTGTTAATATGCTCAAACAACAAAACCACATCAGGAATAGCATTTGCAATAGGAGTTACCACCTGTTTAAATTTATGAAAACCCATTGTTGTTCTCAAGATCCATCAGTTTTCTACACAGGCCAAACAAACAAGGTGAATGGGAATGTGATGAGATTCAATACCTCTGCATCTTTCAAGTCTTTCATGGTGACACTAATCTCTTCAATCCCTCCAGAGATATGAGTTTACTTTTGCTTTACTATTTTTCTAAATAGAGGCAGTTCTAGTGGCTTCCACTTGGCCTTTCCTACAATAATAGCCCTCACTCCATAGGTCATGGAACCAGTTTGGAAAGCCTGACAGTTGGTTTTGTGATTCCAAATATGTCTATTTCAATGGGGCATTCCAGAACTGGAAAAATATCCATAGAGTGGATTCAAGGAACTACTGGCCCTGATCTTAAACTCCGTTGATCACCTGATATCCATAGTCCTTTGCCTTATTCTCTTTGTGTTGCTATAACAAAATACCTGAGACTGGGTTATTTATAAACAACAGAAATTGATTTTCTTTCTGTTATTGAGGCTGGGAAGGCCACAATCCAGCACCGGCAGGTTGGTGTCTGGTGAGGGCTCAGTTTCTGCTTCCAAGATGATGCCTTGAATACTGTGGCCACATATGGCAGAAGGTACAGAAGGACAACAAAGGGGCCTCCCTAGTCCCTTCAGCCCTTTCAGAGGTCATTAATTCCATTTATGAGGGTGTTGCCCTCATAACACAATCCCCCCCAAAGGCCCCACCTCTTAATACTATCACATTGGTGTTTAAGTTTTTCTTTTCTTTTCTTGAGTTGGGGTCTTACCATGTAGTCCAGGCTGATGTTTCAGTTTTAGCATGAATTTTGCAGGGGACATATTCAAGCCATAATACCTATACTCTAACTGGTGGACCACAGTGACATTTTGGGTCTGCAGGACCCTTAGCATCAGCTCAGAGATAGTGTCCAGTTATATCCCCAAAGTCTGATTATTTCCCTTTCTCCAGTGCACAGTTACTTTGATATATAACCATATGTCCTTTTGGGGAGAGTCCAGGGAAAAGATTAATAGCATACATCTTTGGCAGTGTACCAGGGTCTTTCCCCAAGGTTACCCAATTTCCCTTTCACTTAAAGAGAACTGGGTCTGTAAACTGGCTCAAATCTATGAATTGATTGACGTGTTGTGACTCTGTTGCAGTGATTTAAGTTAGACTTCTGTCTGCTCAGCCTGTTTGCTAACTCTTCTGCTTATACGGATCAAGTAAAAATTTTACTTGAATTAGACTGCCTACCTAATTCCTTTCCATGGCTACTAAGATGAACTGGCCAATATGTAGATCTCCACAAACTGGTCAATTCTGATGATAACCTTGACTCTGTTGCCCATACAGTGGGCCCACACCCACTGTGCCCTTGGTAATTAAATGCTGCCACTTGGTTGCATTTGAGGATATGGGTTCAGTGCTCACTGTAGTTTATGACCTACAGAGAAGATCGACCACAAAGCTCTTTTAAAAAACTGCGGTACCCTTCCCAAATTTATTTCTTATAGCCACAATGAAAGGTGTGTCTCTCCCAGGGTGGGTACGTAGGCTCAGGATGATACATTCACTATTCCATTGCGATCTCCCTATGCCTTCAGATGCATACCTCTACACTAAACCAAGACTGTCCTGGCACTTGTCTGTTTAATGTGGGTCAATGTTCAGTCAATCAAACATACTTTTGGAGCCCTTTCTAATTTTTCCAAAAAAAAAAAAAATGTGTATTAATCACTCTTGCCTTTAAAGACCACCATGATGATAATAATTAATAGTCAAATAAAAATGTTTTAAGCTTCTATCATGCTTATTATTAGATTTAATGTCCTCCCAAAATTATTATGTATTTTGAGGGTCTTAGTTTTTTTGTTTTCATCATCTACTCTGACTTTTCTACTGAACTTTCAATTTTATTTTTTATCTTCCTTTCTGTGACTCATTTCTCCCTCCATCCTGAGTCAACCCAAATGTGGAACATATCCCTTCTCTTTATTCCCCCTTCAGATATTTTCTGTATAAGGCAGTAGTGTGTGACAGGCTTAGGAGAATGGAGGGAGGGCAATTCACAACTCAAAACTGAACGTCTGGCTTTAATGTTGTTAAAAGCTCACAGCCTTTCTTACCTCTGGGACCTGAAGGAGTTTTCTCCCTCCCACATCCCGGGCCTTTCTTATGGTGACAGGCCCTCTTTGCTCCTTCTCTTCTTTCAGGACTTCTCAACCTCTCACCTTTCTTCCCTAGTTGCAGGCACCCTTACCACCCTACTCTCTTAGACTGCCCCAGGCATCTTCAGATGTTCTAATTTTATCATGCATGACAATTTCCCATATTCCTTTTGCTTCCTTTCTCTGCTTCCTGACCAACTTTTTTCCCAACGGGAAATTTTGTCATGAGTTTTTAAGAATCTCTCTATAAAGAAGCGATGTGAGAGGTCTCTGATAACCCAGCAAACGAGCAACCCCAGACACACAGACCCAGAGCTGGAAGAGAACTTTGACAACATCATCTCCCACCTGTCACTAGACATGGGAATCTTTTTGTATCGTATCCCTGAGAGTTTCAGGAATGTTTGCCTGACATTTGTTTAATGGGGGAAAATAAACACTACATCATTTACGTGTGTCAATTTACTCATTGAAAAGTATTAGTCAAACATGGTTTGATGATCATCTTCAGCACTGGAATGACTCCTGGCACCTGGGGCTTCCTTAAGTAATGGCTTTATCACATTTAGACAGGGATTAGAATTTATACTTCCTACTTTTGTGAAATGAGTTCAAGAAGAAGTTCTTTTTAAGTCAATTTGATGGGTCTTCCCTTCTCTTAGAGGATTGAAAGCACAGAGAGGTAGTCTTAAATCTGATTGCCTTCTGCAGGTTTGACAATACATTCACCTGGCATCCAGTTTAAGTTTATGTGCCTATTTGTCTCCCTTCCTCCTCCACTACAGCTAGTTGATTCTCGACTGTACTAGATATTAAATTATCTGAGTCTGGGATCACTTTGGGGCTGGAGTTAGCCAAAAGTGGAGGAGGCATTACCTTCTCCAGAAAAGGAGCAACAGGTTGGTGGTCTGATGAATGCAACCTACCAGGGTAAGAGATGATACATGACCTCTTCCACACATGGGGGCTGAAATGGGAATCTTTTGAGTTCAGTGCCCTGCTGTGGTTATGAGTAGATCATGGAAAACAAACAAACAAACAAAACGATATGGGCTAAACCCTTTGATTTGCCAGGATGGCTCCTCACTCTCTGCTCTTCTAGAATGATCTCCAGTATTCCCCTAAAACACAGCTTCTTGTCTTGGTCCTCTTTTTGTGACAATAGCCTACCCAGCCCCCTTTTCCATTGGATCCTACCTCAATAAGCTCACATTCCTATGGCCTGTACAACACAACAGAGAAGGATCAGACGCTGTTCATTCAGATCAATCATAATCAACTAGTGAGCCCTTGACATTTCTACCTATGCCTTTCACTTTTAGGGAAAAGATGAGAGAAAGGTGTATTTACTGTTTCTTTTCTGTCTTGCTTTTATGTTCTTAAAAACGAAATCACGGAGCTTCCTCGAGGATCTTTTAGCCAAAGCCATGGATCATTTCTGTGTCTCCTTCATTCGTTTCCTTGGTATGCACTTTCTTTCCATTCTGCTGTCTTTCAGGGCTGAACACACTTAGGCATTATACCCTCCCCCACTTTTTTTGTCATGTTTCTTGACCTAAGCTGGGACTTTTAACTTCAAGGAGAGCAGCCAAGTGTCAAATTTGTCCTTTCTCAAGTCTTGCTTACAAAAGGCCCAACAATCCCCTGAAGTGATTGGCAATGCTGTCCTTTGGCCAAATGCAGAAGGCAGCTGCAGATGGTGCTATGGAGAGATAGTGTGCGGAAGGCACCTCCCGCCAATCCTGGACGCCCAGGCCCCGCCAAGCCACCAGACTCCTGGCTCCTCATCAAGACCTGAACCTTCCTTCATGAAGGCCTTGTGGGACCGCTTCCAGATACCGTAGGAGACTGTCTGGCAACCTGTTCTCCCAGCATGAGATGCCTCCCTGCTCTGGCCTTGAAGCCAGCCAGCACCTGAGGAAAGAATGCCTAGCAGAATTAAAGCCTTAAGGGCCTGTGTACATCTTCACAGTCTTCATTAGAAACTACTTTTCTTTTAGATGACATTTTCTGGTCTTAAGTTCACCTTCTGATGCCAAATATGTGGGAGTTGGGCTTGCCACTTTGTTCTTTGAAACTCAGTCTCACAACAACCCTCTGGGGGACATGTCTGTGGTTTTGATCTCTTCAACATGTATTATCCCCTTCTTCTGAGAATAATGCCCCAGAGTTTCTGTGTTAATTCCTAACTTGCTTCACATTAATCTGGTGAGTATCCCAACTACATAAGAAAAGTACAACTTGTGACTGGTTAGCCAACACTTTGCATTCCTCTAGTCACAGATCACAGAAACCAGGCGTAAGTAGTGCAATTCCATGTATTGTTTCAGCATTGAACACATGATTCAAATTGTTCAAATTAAAGTGAATCCTGCATCTTGTAATACAGCTACAAGGAATGAATGCTCAATTTTTAATTGAATTTGAAAAAGTAGGACTAGAGCTGTTGGCACCACTTTGCCACCACATGGTGCCTGAGAATAAAACCAACATGGTGAACAGAGCCAAGAGAATAACTCGGTTCAGACAGACAGCATCATTTCAGTTAAGGAATCAAATATTAAATGCAATTATTTCTACACCTGGATCTTTATTTCCTGTTACATAGGAAAAAACTTATTTTTGTCTTTTAAATATTTTGGTTTTGATTTGAAGAACCCTAAAATATCCTCTATGTCCCCTCCAGCTATAAACTTGATGTATCTAGCCTCACTTAAGACTAGATAATAGTTTTTCTTTGTAAGCCAAGTCAAGATTCTGGCAGACAAGTTTAGGCAAAAGAGTGAAATTGTTAGGTTCAGAGTTAAGCAAAATTTCAGCTTTAGTAGTATTGCAAAAGAATGCCTGTTCAAGTGTTTTGCCCATTTTTATTAATTTGTCTATATTTCACTACTGATTCATAGGAATTCTTAGTATAGTCTGGTATTCAGTTCTTGGACAAATATGTGTTTTGCAAATATCTATAACCCCCCTTTTACTGTTTAAATGACATCTTTTGATGAACATAAGTTATTAATTTTAATGAAGTCTGATTTGACAGTGTTTGTTTTCTTTTATAATTCTTCTTTACATATACCGTTTAGGATATGTTTGCCTACCTCCAGCAAAGCTATAAAGATACTCTCCTGCTATCTTTCAGAAATATATATATATTATATATATATATAATATATGTATTTCACATATATATTATTTTCACATTTAGGTTTTTTGACGCATCTGGAATTGATTTCTATGTACTATGTGACATGAGAGTGAAGTTTAATTATTTTCCTAGGGATAATCAATTGATCAAGGCATCATTTACTGAAAAAGCCACTCCATTCTCCCCCACTTTTCAGTGGCACATATGACCCTATATGTGTGGGTCTGATATTGAATTTTCTATTCTATTCCATTTGTTTGCCGTACTTTTGCCAGTTATGCGTGTTTTAGTTGCTGCTTCTTTCTAATAAGTCTTGATATCTGAACTATTGGTCCTCCAGTTCTATTCCTTTTCTTCAAATCTGTTTTGTTATTTCTGGCCCTCTGCTTTTCCATATAAATTTTAAAATAAGTTTGTCATTGTCCACAAAAAACTTGCTGTAATTGTTATTCAGATTGCCTTGGATCAAGACATTAATGTGGAGAGACTTGACATTTGTAAAATACTACAAACCCATGAAATATAGTGTATCCCTTCATTTATATAGGATCTTCTTTAATTTCACTCAGTAGTGTAATGTGGTTTTTGTGTACAGGTTGTGTATATTTTTGGTTAAATTTATCCCTATACCTAGAAATAAATGGCTTCATTTTAATTAAGTGAATGAAATTAACATGTAAATGGGTTTGTTTTTCTAATTATTTCTGTGAGTATAGAGGAATATTATCTATTTTTATTAGCTCTATATCCAATAATCTTCCTAAATTCACTTATAAAATTTTGTAGTTCATTTGTAAATGTTTTGGGGTTTTTCATGCAAAAATTACATCTTTTGCAGATATGGTCACTTTTACTGTTTCCTTTCTAATATGCATTCATTTTTATTTTTATCCTGACTTACTGTACTGATAATATCTACCAGTACAGTGATGAATGAATATACATAGTGATAGCAGACATCATTAACTCATTCCTGGTCTCAGGGAGAAAGCTAATTATTTTAGCAATATGTAAGATGTTTCTTAAAATGTTGTAGGTACTCTGATAGATTAATAAATTTCCCTCTATTCTTACTTTGCTAAAAGTTCTTTTTAAAAATCATGAATGGGGCCAGGTGCCATGGCTCAGGCCTGTAATCCCAGCACTTTGGGAGTCCAAGGCAAGAGGATTGCCTGAGCCCAGGGGTTCGAGACCAGCCTGGGCAATTTGGTGAGACCTCTTCTCTACAATAAATCACAAACATCAGCCGGTGTGGTAGTGAGTGCCTATAGTTCCAGCTACTTGGAAGGCTGAGGCAGAAGGATTGCCTGAGCCCAGCAGGTTGATGCAGGGTGGCCGTGAGCATGCCACTACACTCCAGCCTGGGTGATGGAGTGAGACTCCAATTCAAAACAAATAAAATCATGAATGGGTGTTAGATGTTATTAAATACTCTTTACCTCTGTTGAGGTGATCATGTATTTTCTTCTTTATTTTATTAATGTCCTAAATTATATCAATTTTGGAATATTAAAACAAATTTACATTTGTGATGATTTATCTTGTCACATGCTGATTGATTTAATTCACATTATTTTGTTTGGGATTCTTGCATGTATGTCCATAAAGGATATTGTTCTGTAAATTTCTTCTTATGTAATATCATTTACAGATTGGCAGTGTTCCTTTTTCACTATTCTCTAGAAGATTTTGTGCAAAATTAATATTATTGTTTTTTAATAGTTGGAATAATTCAGTGGTATAGTTACTTAAGCCTGGATTTTTTTAGAAATAATTTTATTAAAATGTAATACTTTAATAGGTATATATATCATATATATTTTTTGATTCTTCTATTTCTTCTTGTGTCTATTTAAATAATTATTTCCAGGAAAATCATTCATTCTATTTTCTAAATTTCCAAATTTATTTGCATAAATCTTCTTGTAACACTTTCTTGTAGTTTTTCATGTCTGTAAATTCTAATAACATTTCATTTTTCATATTTGGTCTTCTCTTGCTCTTGCTTTTGGTCATCTTGCTAAGGATTTATTGGTTAATTTCTTCAATTTGGCTTTGCTGATGTTTTCTATTTATGTCTGCTTTTTACTTAATTAATTTCTTCTATTCTTATTATTACCTTTGTTCTAGTCTCTGCGGCTTTAGTTTCTTAAAGTAAAATAACAGTTTCTTGAGATGGATGCTTGGATCATTGTTCTTCATTCTTTTGTCCCCTAATACGTACATTTAAGGGTATATACTTTTTAAAACTCTGCTTCAACTTTATTCTACAATATTGATATGTTATCTTTTGATTAAAATTCACTTCAAAATATTTTCTAATATCAATTGCAATTTATTCTTTGGCCCGTGAATTATTTAGAAATATTTAGAAGCATATTGTCTTACTTCAAAACACTTGGAGGATTTTTGAGTTACCTTTGTCTCCTATTTCTGGCTTAGATTTATTGTTGTCAGAAAGCATACTGTATATAATGTCTATATTTTGATATTTGTTAATATTTTCTTTAATGCCCAACATATAGTCAATTTTGGTAAATTTTTTACATTCGCTTAAAAAGTATGTTTATTCTTCAGTGTGCTACATGTATTTTTTGGGTATATTAGTATATTGACATTTTGCATATTTGATTTTTGAGGTTTTGAAATAGTTGTTAACACCTCTAGGTATGATTGTAGATTTATTTATTTTTATTTTTAGTTCAGTCAATTTTTTGCTTTATATATTTTGAAGCAATATTATTAGGTTCATACAAATCTAGAATTGTATTTCTCCCAGCTGTTCTTATCTTTTTATTATTGTAAAATATTCCTTTGTGTCTCTCCTAATATGTCTTGCAGTAAAATCTACTCTGTCTAATACAAATATAGGCCTATCAGTTTTCTTTTGGTAGATACTTTCATGACATATCTTTTATCATCTTTTCACCTTTAATCTTTCTGTTTCTTTATATTTAAATTATATTTGTATATGAAATCTGTTGTTGGGTTTTGTTTTTTATCTAACCTAACGATCTTTATTTTTTAATTGTTTGGTCCATTTTCCACTTACTATAACTGCTGATATATTAGGAGTTAATTCTACCATATTGCTACTGGTTTTCTACTTATGTTATTTATTTTTTGTCCATCTGTTCCTCATTTCTTACCTTTGAGGATTAATGACTTTTGAAACTATTATTATAAATATATGGGGTACAATTTAGAGTACATTGTTTATGCAGGTACCTTTGTTGATGAGGTGTGCCCCTCCCTCCCCTAGCAGTTTCCTTCAACGGCCAATCCCACCCCTCCTCCTCTGACACTTTCCCACTACTGCCAAACACTTTCTTATAGTATTATAATTAGTGACATATTTTTACTAATGAATTTTCTCTTATTAGATATCGGCAGACAGACAGATAGGTAGATAAATAGATATTTTAGAAGTTACTTTAGATTTTACAGAACACTCATCCTCGATTTATCCTTGAGTCTGTCCTAAATTAGGTCCTTTATCCTTATGCCAAAACAAAGATCTTAGAATATTTCATTTATTCTCCCCTCTCACAACCTCTTGTGTTAGAGTGGTGTGTATTTTAATTCTATATTAATTTTAATCACCACAATATATTATTATTAATGGTTTAAAAAGTTAATGTTAACTTAAATTTACCTACCTGTTTCTTCTTTCCTGGCTCTATTTCTTTCTTATTTAACATGCTGCCATTTGGGATAATTTTTCTTCTGCTTAAAGAAATCCCTTTAGTATTTACTCTAATGGTGACACATTTCCTCTGCATTTGCTTAAAATATTTTCTTAAAAAATTTTTAAGAATATTTTTTACTGGGTATAGGTTGGTTAAGAGTTTTTTTTGGTTTTTTTTTTTTTGTTTTTTTAGTACTTTAAAGATGTGATTTAATTTCTATCTTATTATTTATGGTAGAAAATTATTTTTGTCTTGATTCTTAAAATTAATATATCATTTTAATTTGGATACTGTTTTTTAAAAGAGCCCTTTTTAAAAGAATACTTTTAGATATATAGAAAAGTTACACCAATAGTGCATTGAGTTCTCTCATAGCCTATGCCTAATTTCCCTATTACTACCATCTTACATAAGTATAGCTCATTTGTTACAATTAATCCACCAATATTGATGTTATTATTAACTAAAGTCTATATGTGATTCACATTTCTTTAGTTTTATTTTTTGTCTGTTTCTGTGTCCTATTTAAGGTGTTATATTGCATTGAATGAATCATAACTTCTTAGGTTCTTCTTGGCTGTGACAGTTTCTTAGGCTTTTCTTGTTTTTAATGACTTTCAATTATGAGATGTACTGGTCATGTATTTGTAGAATGTCTCTCAATTATAATTTGTCCTTCATTTTTCTCAAGATTAGACTGTAGTTTTAATTTTTTGAAAGGAAGATCACAGAGTTAAATTGCCATTCTTATCACATCATATCACAAATATATGTTATCTAAATGACATCACTGTCACTGCTAACCTTGACCACCTTGCTGAGGTAGTGTTTGTTAGATTTCTCTACCATAAAGTTACTTTTTTCTATTTTGTACTCTTTGGAAGAAAGTTGCCAATTGCAGTACACACTGAAGGAGTGGAGAGTTATGCTCAACCACCTTGAACTTGGAGCATGAGCATCTACATAAATTATTTGAAACTCTTCCCCACAGAAGATTTACTTGTTCCTCCTTGTCTATTTACTTATCTAATCGTTTATTTATGTTTGTATGAACTCTTGAATATTTTAAAACTTTCAGCTGTAATCCTGTAACACTCTCTTTTTTAATCCTACTGTTCCAGCTTTGGTCACCTGTAGCCTTTTTTTGATGGCTTTTGTGTGTCTATACTCTTTTGCCATGCCCTCATCAATGTAGGTTTGTTTGTTTTATCACGTCTTTGCCTACATGATGCATATATAGACGCAACTATATGATATCAACATGCTGGTATCTTCATCTGAACACCTTTAAGATTTTCTCTTTTTATTTTATTTTCATCAGTTTGACTATAATGTGTCCAACTGTGGTTTTCTTTTTATGTATCCTGTCTGAAATTCTTAGAACTGCTTGAGTGTGTGGTTTGATATATATCTATCAATTATTTTTGGAAAATATTTGGTCAGTATCTCTTCAAATATTATTCTGTCCCTCTGTTCTTCCTTATTGGAACTCCTATTATTTGTATGTTACATTTCTTTACCATATTCCAAAAGTCTGTTATAGAAATGTCTGAATATTTCATTTTTTATTTCTATGCACTTCTATCTAGATATATTCTCTTATCGAATCTATCTTTTAGTTTACTAATTCTATCTCTTGCATAGTTTAATGTATTAACTCCACCTGTTAAATTATTTTTCAACTGTTTTCTTTCTTATCAACTCAAGTACATTATTTGATTTTTTATAGATCAATTCCAAACTGCGATGAAATTCATATTTTCGCTTATTTTATTTAATATATCAATCTTAGACATTGTAAAATATTTGTCTTCTATCTACACTAACCAAAGCACCTATAGATCTGTGTTTGGATTGGCTTGCATAAAACAAACCATAGCGATTCTGGGATAATTTCTCTTCCACTAGTGAACATTTAATTTTTTCCTGAAACACAGTCCATGAGCAAATTATCTTGATCCATTCAGTCAATACTAGTATATTTCCATTTCCTCCTAACTCCTGAATCTTAACTGGAACTCTAGTTTGTTTGTTTGTTTGTTTTTTAACAAGGCTCCAATTTTATCATCCATAAAAAGTGGTTTACTGTTGAGGCTATCTCATAAGGTTATGAGACTTGAGTTAATATTTGCAAAGCCCTCAGAATAGTACCTGACATGTAGTGTTATATAAGTTGCTGTTAATTTTTAAATAAAAATGTCTTCCTTAATGGTAGCAAACAATGTCCTTAACAGCACCTCAACAATATGTACCATTGCAAGTGTCATTTAGCTAGGTTATGTGTGTGCATGACTGTGCGCATGTCTGCAAGCATATCAATTTTGGTAGCATCTCTCTATTCAGATTCACGCCTTATGCCCAAAGCTCGGGCAAGTAAAAACATCTGTCTGGAGAATTAGCTCTCTGGTGATTTTGAATGATCCAGGTACAAATAAAAGACATATAGAGTCACTGATTTCAAACTATACTCTCTGGCATCTCCTCAGACTCTGCTGAGAATTAGAGTGGAGAGGGAAGGAAAAAAAGGTGCAGATAAGGGTCTTAGTACTTCATCCACCTTAATCAGAAGAGATCTGTATATACCTTTTTATATTCAAACAAACATTTCCATGGTTAAAAAAACATTTAAATACAACTGCTTTAAAGGATGATTTGAGTCTGTGTCCCTCAGGCAATTATCTACAGCTATTTTTTCTCATTATCAAGTCTTAATAGGTTTTGGATGATAGAAAGTTCAAGGCTGTTCTTCTCAGCAAAAACATGAGGTGAACTTTTTCCAGATTAAGGAGTAAGTTATATGTTTTGATAATCAACTCAACATACCAGGTTAAAGCTTCCTTATGAAAATAATGAAGCTTAACACACAACTGCTTCCAAAAAAAAAAGACATTCCAACTTCACACTGGGCTGAAGGAGAACCTCTGGGCTGGGTCAGCTCATTCTTCAAAGACTGTCTGGGCCTTACTACAATATGCCAGACTCTTAGTTGAATGATGCTTCCATGTCCTAGAGAATCGCAATGTGTTTAACCTGGAAGATGTTCACTACAGGTCTTACCAATCTTCCACCTGGCTTATAAAAATCACACCAAAGTCCCATCATGCATTGAATTGTAACCAATGTTGACTTCATTCTAAGACTATAAAATAATGACAGCCATTCAGGAAAAAAAAAAAGATACACTAAAACATTAAATACACACATTGGTTGTAAGACATGCTCCCATCTTAAAATCATCTTAAAGAAATATGGTATCTTCAAATTTGTACCTGCAGATATTATATTGAATTATCTGTTATGTGCAACTTAGTGTTGGAAAACATTAGTTGGACATGATGGTTTGAGCTTTGAAATAAGTTACTTTTAACTGTGGGGCAAAAATTACCAGCCAAGTCATCCTTGGAGCAATACATAAGATTATTCATCACAGAGAATAATATTTATCTTTCTAGATTAGTTGATAAGTTTCTAGCTCTTTCAGAAGTCAGATTTAACTGTTGAGGTCACTGTCAAAAAACAATGTCAAGATCTTGCAAAATAATGATAATTCTTTTTTTTCCAATTATTCCTCTTTTGATTTTTTTTTTTCTTATTTTGTTGTGTTGGTTAGAATTTCCAGAACAATGTTAAATAACATTGTTTAATAGTTATCTTATTCTTTCCATAATTTTGAAAGAAATATCTTTAGTGATTCATTATTAAATATGACACTGGTGGGAGTTTGAGCAATTATCCTTTTGGAGAAATATCTATCTATCTCTAGTTTACTAAGACATTTAAAAAGTGGAAATAGAAGCAGAATTTAATCCAAAGCCTTTAAAAATATCTATAGAGATCATATAATTATATTTTTTCTTATTTAACACATTAGCCTCTTATAATATTGAACTTTTGAGTATTAAATTATGCTCAGAGTTTATAATGTTAAAAGTACATAGAACTATTCTGCTAAACTAATCGTTTGTTTTGTGAATTACCTATGACAAGTTTCTAAATCCAGGCAGCCAGTCTCTAAAAGTCAGCATGTGGTTGGTGTCTCAGGGACCTGAGACTAATTATAATAGCATCAGCCTGGGCTGGGCACCATTAGGAGGTCAGACCTGCCAGAAGAAATCAATTATAGGATATGAACCTTGTTTGGATGTACTTGGTGACACTGCCCCCTCCAAGGTCCATGGCCTTGCTTCCTGGTGCAAAGATCATGAATGCCAGAGCCTGTCATTCGTATACCACTTGGCGCTGACCTTCCCTCCCACCCGTCCTTGCCTTTCTGTTCACTGCAAAGTTAATGATGAGATGTGGGGAAAACGTGGGGATAAGGACGCCTCTTTATGGAGTCGCAGACTTCAGCCAAAAGAGCAGATTGCAGACAAATCCAATAATCTTTCAACTGAAGACAGGCATGTGGGCACATTTGCACACATGTTCTTAGAGATTATATGCATATTCATACACTTATATCCTTCCCCTCACATTGGGAGATGAGTCAGGTACAGTGAAGGCTTACTATGGGCTTTTCTCTTTTCATAAATGAGTGAACAAGTAGACTCAGTCATCCAAGAATGTCCTCTACTCACTCACATACCCATGTATTAATGTATATTCACAGGTGCAGAGGCAAGTGAGTAGATACCCTCCCCACAATCCCCCACACACATGCCCAAGGTCTCCTGGGCCCCTCTCAGCTGAGATAGGTATCCTCTGGAAGTCTCTGCCACAGTTAAGTTGCAGATCTCATTTAACCTCAAGGATAAAACCTCAATCCCAACTGCCTCAATCCCAGACACATTTACTGCTGCACGTAACAGGAAGTTCAGAGAGAGAGAGAGACTACTTTTGGAACTGATCTGGAGGTTGTCATCAAGGGTTTAACCTTATCCCACCACCCTTTCTGCCTTTTGCGGGATTACATTTACTCTGATTCTGGTTCCTCTGAGGGTACAGGATGACTTCCAGGAGCAATCAGGGCTGCACGTCTCCTAGTTCATATCCAGGAAGAGAAAGCAAGAAGCCTTTCTTGGCTTTCTTAACAGCCAGGAAGAACCTTCCAAGGCTTCCCTAGACTTTCATAAGAGCAAGGAAGAACTTCTCAAAAATCAACGGCAAACTCTTACCTCATATCAAAGGCCATAAAGAGGGCCGTGCTTTTTCCTGATACGGGAGCTGGGATTGTACTTACACCAGGCAGTTTCTACCTCCTGAGGAAGTCATAGCCAAGGAACGGATGCTGGGAAGTCAAGAATTAAAATCATAACAGTCTGGAAGCTATCTGCACCCAGTAAGTGGGTCTCCACTACTAGCCTCATGGATGGTAATAGGTGGCTGTGATACAGGCTAAAGATTTGTGGGCACGGCAGCCCTGTCTGTCTCCCTTGAAATTACACCACTGAGGCAGCTGCCTTTTGTAAACACAAGGCAGGAAGGATCAGCTGGTCCTACTAGACCTCATTATTTCTTTCACTCCTGGGACCTGTGCATGGAGGCTGCTGACGGAACAGAGTCCCACATATGCAGTGAGTAAGAAGTTCAAAATGAGATGTTGTCTTCATCCCTTCTTTTCTACTCCCTCCTCCTACTCCAGGGAAGATAAAGGAAGACAATTGTTTTGGTACAGATTTATAAGAGTCCCTGGCTCTGTCTCACTTCCCCCATCACTGCTGCCCTGATCAGAAAGCCAGAGTAGTTCCTGTAGCCAATGAGCTGGTGTGCCTGTGAGGGTGTATGTATGAGTGTGTATGTGTGTATGCATATGAATGTGTGAGTGTGTATGTGTGTGAGTCTGTGTATGTATGCATATGTCTGTGTGAGTGTGTGCTTGTACGTGTGTATTTGTATATCTGTGTTTGTGTGTGCATATACACGCACTCAGCATCTGCTGATCAAGCCATTGGCTGGTAAGCACAAAGTACAGGCTATGGAGGCCTTGGGAAGAGAAGAGTTTCTGGATAAAAAGAAAAAAAAATCTAAGTAGAGAGGATATTAACATTTTTATTTTTTAACAGTTTATTGATATGTAATTTACAGATTATACAATTTACACATTTGAAGTGTACAAAAATCCAATGGCCTTTAGTATATTCACAGAGTTGTATATCCATTACCACATTTTAACCCATTCTAAAATTTTTGGAGTGTTATCATTACCCCCAAAAGAAATGCCACATCACTTAGCCATCTCCCTCCAGTCTCCCCATCCCTCTTAGTTCTAGACAACTATTTATCTACTTTCTGTCTCTATAGAGTTGCCTATTTGGGACATTTTATGTGAATGAAATTATACAGTATATATTTTTTGAGTAATTTTCTTCACTTACCATAATGTTTTCGGGATTTATCCATGTGGTAGCATGAATCAGTACTTAACTCATCTTCATGGCTGGATAATAATCCATTTTATGAATAAACCACATTTTATTATCCATTAATAGACTGATAATCATTTGGATTGTTTTCACTTTTTGGCCATATGAATACTACTGCTATGAACATTCATGTACAAGTTTTTGTGTGGACATATGATTTCATTTGTCTTGGGTACATATCTGGGAATAGATTTGTTGTCTCACATGGGAACTCTAGGTTTAACTATTTGAGGAACTGCTGAACTGTTTTCCAAGGCAGCTGTACCATTTAATATTCAGCAGTGTAGGAGGGTCCCAATTTCTCTGCCTATTCACCAACATGTATTTTCTAGTTTTTTGGATTACAGCCATCCTAGTGGATATAAAGTAGTATCTCATTAGGGGTTTCTGCATCAGGGAAATGCAAATATGATGCTATGCATCTTTTCATGTGCTTGTTGGATATTTGCAGGGCTTCCTTGGAGAAATGTGTCTATTTAGATCCTTAGGTCAGTGATTCCCATTTCTGAGCCTCAGACTCACCTAAAATGAGAATGAAGAATGGTGAACTGAGTGATCGTGAAGGAACCTTTTCATTCTAACTGTCTCTGGCTCCATGGAGGAGTCTAGAGAAGAGATCTTGCCCTTTTCAACTCTTTGGCCTAGCATGATTTCCTAGTTTTCACTCTGCTTCCTGAAGAGGGCTCATATTTGGCTTTCAACTTGAGCTGTTCAGGAAATTCAAGTGTCATTCACTTTGGCTTTGAGAGAGTACTCACAGGTTGCAAATATTTCTGCTCCCGCTGTGGGGACAAGGTTAGTGTCTGATATTCCACTTACTAAAGTTCTCCCCTTGGTCTGCCTTCAGGCATGCAATGTATTATACTTATCAGTGATCAATGATCTATCCTTCTTGGATAAATGGATATGAACAGTGCTTCCCAAATGTGAAAGGTAACAGTAATTCTTTTCACGATAATAAATGCTATTGACTTAGACAAAAGAAAAGTCTTCAACAGCCCATCTTTATAGTTTGGGGTCTTACTTGAAGATACAAATCAAATATGTATAAGCATTTAATGGCCTATGCAGAATTGAAATCTTATATCAGACTACTATATTTCTTGATAGGTGATAGAATAATATTTCTTTAATCTGTTATGGATTATTCAGTTATTCTAGATTTTGCAAAAGGTAAATCTTTTAGCTAGAATTTCTTTTTTATATTTGGAGCAAATGAGAAATTCTTAGAGCTTTTAAATATTTTGAGCAGTATGTACATTTCACCTTTTCCCAGCTTTGATGAGTACTTCCAACTAGAAATCTTCATGGAAAAATGAGAGAAATCTGAAAAAGAAAGACACCAAACCACTTTCTTCAAATCACCTTAGGCCAATGAGGTAGCTTAATAAGAAGGTGAAGACCTTGCTAACCTGAGTATCCATTTATTCAATAAAGTAGACAGGAGATGAACTTGGTAGCAGGGAATATTTAATTGCTGCAGGCAGAGTTCTGAATGCTTTTCTTTAAGAAGAAAAACTACACATCTGATCTACAGGCTTTTTTAAAAAAGTGTTCCCTTTTATATATACAAGCAGATAATTTTACCAAAAGAAAAAAAAAAATTACTTTATGGTGTATTGTTACTTAGTAACAAATACTCAATATCTTTTCTGTGACTTCAGTCCAGGGGAGCTCTCATCCTAGCTGTGTGATCTTTTTAGTTTATATTGAGCATCTCTGGGCTTTGCTTTCTTTTTCTGTGCACCTACTATGCACCAGGTGCTTTACATACACTATCTCATTAAGCCAATGCCGGGGAAACAAAATGGTAAGTCCCATCCACAGATGCTCTCGCCCATTTTTCTTTCCCAAAGTAGTGAATGAGGTTGGGGTGCACAACCTAATACTTAGGTTTGAATCAAAGCCTTACCACTTATTGACCTGTTAATATTTGAATATGAATCTGAGCCTCAGTTTCCCCAGGAGCGTGTGGCAGTATTCTTAGCTTAAGCCTAATCTACCCTCACTCTGGAAGTCAAAATGATTTGGACATGCCTAGAAGGGTCCACTGAATGAAGAGGAAGATTCTGCAATCAGTATTATAGCTTCCCCCAAACAGACTGCTGATGAAAGTTTGGTGGATAACACTGAAGGCAGTTTCCTTTCCTTTAATTATTTATATGCTTGCTTTATCTGTAATAGTGATAGCTATGCCAATCAAATGTTAGGCAGAGAGATAAGCACTCTGCATAGACTGTATATGATGGATTTAATGAGTTAGCACTTTTTTTTCAGTTAGTTATAGCAAACACTATTGACTGACTAACAAACATCCATTCCTTCCAAATAGTACCCTAATTTTATTCGGGTTTTCACTCTTTTATATGTGACCGGGTGGTGCAGGGGAGGTGGACTCCATCTTCTGGGTGTGAATGCTGATTGGTCCAAACCACTTATTACAATGTCAAATTCCTTGCCATTGATTGGCTGGAGCATGAACAAGAGAGATAACTCAGATCAATCAATCACAGAGGGAACTTGGTATAGATGCAGAGAACTTAGATCCATAAAGCTACCATTGTAAGCTGAATCAACCAATCTTATGGGATAATAAATGTTCCTTATTGTTTAAGCCTCTTAATTTTGAGTTTTCAGTTATGAAAAAGTACCCTAACCAACACAGAAGGCTTCTGTTTAGCTATTTTTTTCAGGTCTCTTCCACACGAATGAGAAAGGGAGAGCACACTTCCTCTTTTAAATCTATCGGGAATCTTTGCTTCTAACCAGGTGTTGCTGGGGACTCGAGGAAGTTTGTCATGTGAAAGGTGAAATGGTCCAGGTGTAACTAGCCTAGAGAGTCTATCTACAAGTTTCTTTCAGTGAAATTGAAATATAACATATAGAAAGGACAAGCCATCACACTGAAGGCCTGAGGTCCAGTTGTTTTTTGAAGATAATGTTTTATCGTCTTAGGAGATTCAGAATCAGATATACTTGATTTTAAGTTCCTACTCTACTATTTCCTAAGTGTGGCTCAGTAAAGATCACATACTGTCATTCTGAATTTTAATTGAGCTAAGGCATATAAAGGTAATAGCACAGTGGTCAGCAAGTGCTCAGCACTTGTTAGTCACCATCATCCCGTCATTATCAACACTATCATCCTTCTCTTCTTCTTTCTAATGTTGAAATTAGATTTATGCTTATAAATAGGCAATGCTGATTAACAACTTCTTGAAATGTAGTCAACTAATGGTTCTATTTCTATAGATAAAAATAGTCTCCAATAATAATACTAACAATAACAATAATAATAATAGAAGATACATTTTATTAAAAGCTCACTATATGCCAGGCCCTGTTATAAGCATAAAATGTGCATTACCTCATTACAATCTTGAGAAAACTGAGATACAGAGGTGAAGTGACAGTCCCAAGACCTCACGGTAGTAAGTGACAGAGTCAGGTTTGAGCCCAGGCTGTCAGATTCAAAAAACATACTTTAAAGACCCTACGCTTGCTGCCTCATTAAAGAGACCTTTCCTGAGTGTCTATCATAGGCCAGACACTAGTCAAGGACTTTATAAGTATTAACCTAATTACTCTCACAACAACCTTTATGCTGTGGGTGTTAAGAACTGTGAAGGGTCTGAGATTCACCCTACAAGAAAGTTAGCAAGTTAGCCTGCCACCATTTTATGGATACTGATAGAAGTATCCATAGGTTAGAGACCAAAGACAATGTATTACTCATAGCAATAAAAATAGCCAGAGCATCAGAATTTTTGTGCCAATTTCCCAAACCCCAATTCCCACAGAGTGGTGAGCAGAGAGCCAGATAACACCTGTACACGTAGTGGGTTCAGTTACAGGAGACAAACTGAGCTTGGAGAACCTGAATCTTTTATCATGGTCAGTAAGCATGCCTGACCTTTGCTCTGGAGGAGGCACAGTCTCCATCTTCCAAGGCTGCTCATTCTACAGACATTCTTGGAAAGATAATTCAAAACAAAGGGCAGTAAGTGCCTTGTTCACAAGATGTGTGGGAATGAATGACCCATGGAGAACTGTCTCTCAACGACAGGGATGATAAGTCTTATGCAACCTGCTCAAGGTCACACAGCCTGGTTGGAATTTCTGCTCTGCCTCTTCTTTGCTATGTGATCTTGCTTCGTTTATATAATCTGTGGATTCTAACTCCTTAGTATCTTTACTTGTGTCCCAACCTCTCTGTTTCCATTGTCTCTCTTATACCAGACTTATGCGACTTCTTACCTGGATCATTGTACCAACTTCTGACTACCTTAAGCTTGAGCTCCTTCAGTTTCTCTTCCAGATTTTGACCAGGGTCTCCTTTCTAAAGTGCAAATGTAATTGTCTGATTCCCCATCCTTTAAGTCCTTTAATGACTCTCTCCTATTTATAATGCTTGTCATGGTGTATGCAATCCTTACACGTTTGGCCTCTGTCTTCCTTTCTTATAGCGCCTGCTAGAATTAACTTCTGCTAGAGCTAATTACAGCTCACAATTTTTCAGGCTTCTATGCACTTACTTGCAGGTATGGTTCCCTTTGCTTGGAAAATCCTTTCTCTTCCAGAGCATCTGGCAAGTTCCATCAGCTTTTAAGAATCTCACACATGACACAAGCTCTGTGAAACTTTGTCAGAATCTCTCTCCCTCCCACCAGTCAGATTACCCACTCCTTCTGCCCTCTTCTTTCCTTTCCCTGATTCGTACCCTTTTGCTATTTCCTTCTCGCATGTGTCTAATCCATTCAGATCCCACGCCCCCAGTCACCCATGTCCTGCCAGTGGCAAAGACCTCTGATCTCCAGGGTATCTGGGCATTTCACTGCCATTTCTGGAGTCATGAGCCTGCATTTCTGAAGTGTGGCTTGTCATTTCTCAAAATTGAGTGATGCTTTGACTCCTAAAACATGCAGATATCAGTGGTTGCTTGGGAGTAGAAACTAGAAGTAAAGATTGACCGGAATGGGCACAAGGGAAACTTTGGAGTTAATGAAAATGATTTATATATTGATTATGGTGCTGGGAACAGTTTGAGTCAATGGGATAGAAGCTGAAATCGCAAGGCAATTTTTTTTTTAAGGGAACAGACTCAACAAACACATGTCCTTCTGCCTCTTCTTTGTTTCTGCCTGCATCTTGGAAGCAATGGTAAACGAAAAGCAGGCATGAGGCAACAAGAAAATAAGAAAGATGACAGAGGAGAAAACAAGAGTCTGGGTCCCCAACGGCATCATGGAGACTTTTTAGCAGTTCTCAGTAGCCGCCTGCAGATGCCTCATTTGTGCGTAAATTGTTTAAGCCATTGTTTTTATGCTTCCTGTTGCAGGGACCTGAGTGCAGTTTCTAACTGATACATCTTTTGAAGCTGTGTGTCTACACTGGCAAAAGTCAGAGAATCAATGGATAATGTATTCAATCAGTGCAAACTGATTTGGGATTTTGACTGAAAACAGTCAAAATCATGTGCTTGCCCCACCCCTTCTGCAATGAGTGGAATTCTTCTTCCCAACAGCTGGGCATTTGCTTTGTCTTCTTTGCCTCCGCTGATGTGGATGTGTCTTTCTTGTTCTCAGGCTTCTGCTCAACTGGAAATCAGGCCCTCCCTAACTCCACAAGGTGGAACAAGCTCTAGTGCAATCAGCCCAGGCCAGCCCTGGGGATTTACTTTTTGTTCTTTGTTTTTATATAAAAATCTGCCAACCGGAACCAAAATAAATCAATAGTGGCTAAACATGGAGGTTCCTCTTTTCAAATTTCTTTGAGCCCCTCAAGAAATCTGAAAACAAGAATGAAAGAGGTTTTATTAGGGGTCCTCGTGGAGGCTGAGAGGGGGATGGTAGCTGCCCTAGGGGTGGGAGCAGAGAAAAACACACATTCTTCATTAAGCCTTGCCCTACCTGCCTCACCAGCTCACCTTGATGCCTGGCTCCTTCCCAGGCATGGCAGAGGGGAAGACTTGGGTCCAGCCACGCTTAGTCTCACTTTTGTTCCTGATAGAGGACTCACAATGTGCGCACACTTGAGCTGGAAACTAGTCGATGGAAGCTAGTTCCTCTTCCATGAACAAGAAGTCCAAGTGCTTTAACCTTTGCCTGATGGTGCCCTAAGTGCAGCCTCTTTATCTCTTTCTCCTCCCCCTGGCCATGTCTGTCTGTTTCCCCTGCCAGCTCTGAGCTTTCACTCCATGTCAGCTACTGGAGACCCATGCCAGGCTGGAGACCCCAAGAGGAAGCACTTGTGGTCCCATCCTCACAGGCTTCTGGCGATTGGAGTGTCCTGGGCGGGCAGAAGGCAGCTGTCTGGGAATTACATTGACAATGCTTTATCCCAAGAGAAGCTTGAGTTTGTCACTCTGATGAAAAGGGAGATTGGGAGTTTGTGTTTTGACTCCACTCCCCATTGAAGTCTGATGCAGACTCATGAACTACATCCAGATTTTGGGACATTGTTTCTAGTGGACACCAAATCCTCCAGTGACTACTCCATTCCTTCCCCACCCAACCATATTCTTGCCCACCTTTGCTCATGCCCTCCTTTGGCTCTGTCCTATTTAAATTCAACATCACTTCAATCCCTAGTGCCAAATGGTCTTCACCATCTTCATGAAGCCATCAGAGGAAACCCCAGTTTGCAGTGGTTTCTCTTTCTCTGGCCTGTTGAATGTTGAACCCTCTGCTCACTTGGCAATGAATCCACAGAGCCTTGATAATTTCTCTTGTCCTGAGTATGTTTTTTCTCATCCATCAAAGTGTGAGCTCTTATAGGTTGTACCTCTGTGGTATAATTAATGGTCTTACAGTGCGTCAACTGTGGGGCACAGCAGAGGCACTGACCCTGGGACAGTTTTTAGACAGTTTTGCAATTGTCCACACTATAAGAGGTTTGGCATTATTCAAGCTCAGGTTCAAATCTCAGCTCAGCAACATCTAAGGTCTATGACTCTGGTCAAAGTCCTACGTCCCCTGGGCCCTGCTTCACTCAGTTCCAGAACAAAAGGGCTTAGCCCAGAACCAGGCCCCCAGCAACTGTTGACTAAATGGTGGTTATTGTTAGGATAGATCTGAACACTTCTTTTTTTCATTCTTCTAATCTGCTTCACCCTTAGGACAAAATTCCGGTTGCTGGTGTGAAGATACTGCTAATTTTTTACTAACATGAAGTTGATGTATGACATGTTGGCAGGTATGTTTCGGTTGTTGAAGACCACAGGTCACACAATGGTGTTACATTTGAAAATGAGACACAGTCACACCATGGATATGGGTTTAGCATGTAAGCTTAGCGCTTAAGGAGCTATTTATTTCTTTGTAGAGAACCATACCTATAGTTGAACTATTCTGATACCAGGTAAATAATGTTTTTTTTTAATAGTTTCTTTAGAAAGATAACTGTATCTATGGTAAATAAAGAAGATTAGTATAATGTCCCCCACTCAAATATGCATATATTATGCAAATATAAACAAGTCTAAAAGCAGTTAAACAGAGAATGAAATGTAAAGAAAGAAGTGCTACAGATTTGTGCTACTCAAAGTCTGATCTAAAGATAAGCCAAATTGGCATTGTCTGGGAGCTTATCTGCAATGCAGAACCTCAGTTCTCTTCCTGAACTGAGATCAATAGCTTGTCTTGACTTAATCCTGAATTAGAATCTGCACTTTGACAAGATCTACAGGTGACTTGTGTGCACATAGAGTTTACAGGAGAAACTTTAACAATCTTTAAAAAAACAACAAAAGGTCTAAGATACAATTTGTTCCCTCTTGTGAGCCTTAACTGCTGTCATGCCCTGCTTGATGGCACTTCAGAAGAGGCTGCTCCTTTCTCTCTTGATTTATGCTTCATGAGAATCCTAAATAGAAAATGGAAGCAGTTATTGTTCCCGTAGTCCTGACCCTCAATATGTTTGACCACCATGCTTTAGGTAATCGATTCTAGAAGGATGAAGTTGTGACCGTGTTAAAAAACATTAACATCTATATATCTTAGTGGTGGTAGAAGTAAATAGGCTTGTAATTCATTTATTCATCAATGATCTTACTTCCCATCTGGGCATTGGGCTAGGCCCTGAGAGAAAAAGAGGGGCAGAAGATGGCCCTTGCTGTGCTTGTGAGGAAGGCAGATGTAAGAAACAGATCATGACAGGCCCATACATGGGTAATATGACGGAGAGGCAAAAAGCAGGGAGTGACTTTGATCCCTCCCGCCATATTGCTGAGAAAGCTCTTCTGCCTTTTTCTACCCTGTAGTAAGGAAGACCTGAGGAGGCAGGAGTTAAAATAAAAAGACACCCACAAAAGACCATGGGGAATTCAACTCACAAAACCCCCTTTTTGAGCAGTCCCTCCTCTCAAGCAGGTACAACAGCTTTCTATATCTTTATTAACCCTTAATTCCGGGGACCAAAAATGATGTCTTTAAATTTGTTTCCTCCAGAAACAATAGCTTGCCTTGACTTTATTCTTACTATAATTTCTCTACTAGATTTTTCTAAACATTTTACAGCATCTCCACTACAATTAGATTGGGAAACAAAGAAATAAAGCTTATCGGTGATTTATGCCAATATCTGGCAATACCGTGGAAGAGATGTTATGATTAGGCAATTTTCATTACTAAAAACACTAAAGCACAATAAATTAATTCAATGTTGTGCACTTATCTATTAGACACCTTACTATAGGAGTATAAAAATGTTAATTATTCATTATCATCACTCTGATTATTTGTTGTGGCTGATAATTACATTGAATATATTTTATATCAGTAATAACCTTCTGTCTACATTTACAACATGTCGTATCTTGGGGGCTTGTCAAGTTTTTTCCCCAAGCCATTCCTTTATTAAGACACAGACCTCAGGAGTACATAACCTTTATGTTGAAGGCTGATTTTCTTCTTTCATATAAAGAGCAAATATTATAGATTAATTAATCCAGGATGATTATAATTTAATCACTCTTCCTCTGGCTTCACAAGGGATTTGGCTTTTATTCAGTTGCTCATTCATATTGTTATGAAGAATAAATGCAGTCATAAAATATTTGTGTGCTATGAATTCACAGAACAACTAACCTGAGAATCTGGAGGGAGGCACGCGCCAGCCAAGCACTCACTTGAGTTTTACACCACGTGGTCTTAACCTCAAATACAAGCTGGTGACCCACAGGTCAAGGGATTTCACCAGTGCAAGAGAGCTTGGTCCCTAACCCAGCTGAATTTGGAGTAGTTCAACCACAAACAAAATATTTCAGTCTCTAGCCGGGCTTGGTGGCTCAGCCTATAATCCCGCACTTTGGGAGCCTGAGGTGAGTGGATTGCCTGAGCCCGTGGGTTCGAGACCCACCTGGGCAACTTGGCAAGACCTCATCTCTACAATAAAAATCAAAAATTAGCCAGGCGTGGTATCGTGCACCTGTAGTTCCAGCGACTTGGAAGGCTGAGGCAGAAGGATCGCCGGAGCCCAGCAGGTCAAGGCTGCAGTGGCCGGGAGTGGCCACTGCACTCCAGTCTGGGCGACAGAGTGAGGCTCCAACTCTAAAAAAAAAATATTTCAGTCTCACAAAATTTACCTGGTTCATACTATATGCCAAGAACAGAGTTAAATTATGAGAATAAACTATTTACTAACTGCTTGATCTTGGGACCTCCCAGTTGAATCTCTCTTGCCTTGGTTTCCTCTTCCAGAATAACAGAATCTACTTCACTGGGTAGTGAGTATCAAGTCAGTTAATAATATATGTTGAAGGGCCTTGAGTGGTGTCTAGCACTGGCAAGCACCCAACACATGTAAGCTGTAATTATTACTATTATTATTCAGATGCCGTTTGTCTTATTGAAGTGGAGACAGATGTATAAGAAGTAGCACAACAAATCGTTCCCATATAGTGCTCAGAGTCTATTGAAAGGCACAAATGAAGAATGCGGTTGATCTACTTGGGGTGGGATGGGTTAGGAAAGACTTCAAAAAGGAAGAGCCCCTCAAAGCTGATTCACACAATGAATATGTCATGTAGGTCCACTGTTAGGTGGTGGTGGACAGGCGGGGGCCATTTTGAGAAGAGAGTGAGCTGCCAGTAGAGGCTGTAAGCTTGTCCGTCACTGTGGGGGTACAGTCAGCTGGCTGTATCAGCAAGGACCAAGCTGCGTGGAGACAAATATTGTGGGCCGGCAGCTTGGACCTCGCCCTGAGGGCACCAAGGAGCCATTAAAGGGTCTTCAGTAGGGGAGTCTCAAATCAGACTAGTATTGCAAGAATGTCCTGCTGCAGCCTGTGTGTGGGATCAAGCGGGAGGTTAGCTGAGAGTCGAGAGAGGAGAAGATGGATGGCAGTTGTGAAATCTGAACAGAGGCAGAAAATGTGGGCTCATGGTGCAGAAGTTGTACAGGGCCATAATTAACTCCACAACTGGTCCAAGGATGTCTTCATGTCTTCAAAGAGGAGGCAAAGAGGCCCAGCTTTAGAGTTCGGTGTAAAACAGCTGTGTTATTGGCGGGGTTCCCCCTTCCTATAAGACAGAAGAGAATGGAAGAGGACTATAGGCAAATGTACAAGTGGGAGACAATCACCAACATTCATTATGCACCTACTGTTTGCCTGTATTCCAGGTACTGTACAAATGCTATAGGTAACTTCTAGTACCTTGTTAAATCAATGAGGAAGATACTATTCTGATCCCCATTTTACAAATGATGAAACTGGGGCTCTGATGGTTGCATTTCAGGTCCACGGAGCAGGAAGGCGGTAGCTTAGAATTCTGGAAAAGTTTCCCCCCTGATTCTCATTTTCAATGAAATGAGAATATGTTTCCAGTAATTTTGTAGTGTTTTATTCCATGTCTTAAATGGGAGCCGTTAAAGCCCCCATGCATGGTGGCTCCTGTGCGGGTATGGTAGGGGCTCCCGAAAAAACCTATGTGGCTTTTGAGCAGTCATGGGCCACACGTCACGTACGGTTCAAACTGTAACCACTGTAGGAAATGCTGCTCCATTTAGGTGTGTGTTCTCCCTGGACGAGGGGAGGCTGGATTTCGAGGGACAGTGACATCCCAGCCTGCAGAATAGGACGGCTATTCAGGGAAGTGTGGCATTAATGGGCGGGGCTCTCTGATTCATGGAGAGAAAGACCTATGAGGAGATCTTAGGGTGCATGAAAGGCTCCAGCTGAGAAAACACTTGGGACATCTCAGCTCAGGGCACTGAGGTGACAGGTAGAAGAAAGCAACTCCCAAGTTCCCTGTCTTTCTGGGCCTCAGCTTCCTCATATGCTAAGTGGAATAACTCTTCACAAGACTGTGATAAGGATTAGTGATTATGCTGATTAACCAGTGACAGGCCACATATACTCCACTAATGTTACTCCTTGTCCCAAGGAGGGGAGTCCAAGAGATAGCAAGATGTGCAGTGAAGACCCTGTGAGTGGCACAGGGTGGGGGTTGGAGGGATGTGGGTTGGGGACACTTTTGGAAGACAGCCTAAAGAGGTTAACTAGCATAAAGAAAGCCCTCAGTAATCAGTTCTCAGTCCTGACTGCATATTAGAATTGTTAAGGGTACCCTAAAGATAATAATGTCCAGGATGCAACTCCAGAGATTGGGATTCTATTGATTTCAAGTGACCCCGGGCATGAGATATTCTAATATGTTCCCAGGGTTGAAACTACCAATTTAGGCAAAGGGTGAAAGGTGGCTGTTTAGACCCCATCAGGCATTGGCATGAGTTCCAGGGATGTTGTGTTAAGTGCAGACACAATAACAGGCAGCTTTTCAAGAACAGTAACAAAACTTACCAAGCCAAGGAAGTTCCTCCAGACCGTCTCCTTGGAGACTCAGCTAGGTGTTCAATGCTTCCACTGGAGACTGGTGCAAATGTGGATGTTGCAGTTTGGACCAGCTACAAAGTGTGGGCAAAATGCCATCAGAATCTCCTTTGTGTAGAGCTCAGAGATGGGGGAATGGATGAGAAAACTTAGGATGGCACCTTCTGGCCCCACATTTCACTCCTGTGTGATAGAATGTGGTGCAGTTCCTGAGCAGAAGGGATGGCTGCAGAAATAATGACTTCAGCTGTGCTCACGACCTGAGCTCTGCACAGTTCAGGGCAGGCCTTGACTAGCTTGGCCTGTTCTCCATCTAAGTAGACAACTCTCAACTCTCCAGGAGAAGATTTTCCTGTTTATGGATTACGTGTGCTGACTTTTAATTCAAGCCTGGGTTTTTCCACTACTCCACACCCTCTGGGTCTTTCTCCACCTTTGCCTGGACAGCATTCAGACTTCTACAGCTCGTACCTGAGCAACAAGAACTAGGATGTCAAACTGCTTCTCAGTGTTCATTTTAGTGCTGAACCTACCACAGGCACCCAATGTCTGTTGATTGACTTGTTGTCATCACCAGACGTTGATGTGTAGCTCAAAGAATAAGATAATTATTTTTGAACTGAATTCTTCCTTCCTATATTGCGCTGATGAGCAAGAGTTGACTGTGATACTTCCTAGATTGAGTAATTGTCCTTTCTACAAGTGCCCACTAAGTTCAGAAATAGAGAACAGAAATTTTCTGTGATACCTTTCTATAATCTTATTGTTTCAGTTACGTTTAGACCTAATATGTAATCTAGCAGAATTTCTACAATGATCCAGCCTGAAGTTTGTTTGTACTACCTACCTATTGAGAAACTATATTTAATAATTATTATATTCATATTCCAATGTGTTTCAAAAAGGTTTGAGAATAAAGGCAAAACCTTATGAGAGCAGATGTCTAAACTCAAGTGCTGGAATAAATTTCAGAAACCATGATAGATTAATGAAGGGCTTATATAATGTTTGATTAAAAAGGATGAGAGTGAGGTAGCTTGGTGGACACAGGAGCCAATTCCTAATTTTGAAAAGGTTATAATGGGTTTGATGTATACATCTGGGAGTCAGTCTGCAGACTGCTATTTATTCTAAGAGAGTAGGTTTGGATTTTAAGAGAGAGGAATTACATAAAAGAAAGTTTTCTCCTAGAAAAAAAAAAAGGTGATGCAGAATTTTTAGGTCCTTAGGATGGGCAAATTATATCCAAATGTTTGGTTATATTTTGGAGCCATTATTTTGGGCAACAAAACAAAATGTTGTGAAGGCTTTTATGGTTTTGCTTTTATGCTCTTGTCTTTATTGAATTATTATTTTATTATTAATTATGCTCTTTCATAGCATAAAGTAACTGTGGGATACCTGCTACTGTTTCTTCAGTTGTATCTTCTTCCAGACTGTTTTCTTCATCTGCTTCTTTGCAGGTTATGTGCATTTTTTATTTGATCATCAATTAGTAGATGTACTAGTGTTTCTGGCATAGTATGTTCAAACAATTCTTGTGCCATCTATTTTTATCTTTCACATGATTAACCTAGACATGTATGTCTGTCCAGATTTCTGGTTTTCGAAGTATTGTGTGTGTGTGTGTGTGTGTGTGTGTGTGTGTGTGCACGCGCGCTTTTTAATCCTCTCAGCTTCTCTGTCTTCCCTCAGAGCTCTATTTTGGGCAGAGTATTACATATCTATTACTTCTTTATGGCTCGATGTTGCAGAAGTAAAGAAAGACAGAGACCAGTGCTCCCTAGCTGGAAAGTTTAGATGCTGTTTTTCCTTCTGATATCTATCTACATGCTCTACACCAGGGGCTACTCTACTCAGCCAAAGGTTGCATCCCATTCCATAGGATTAGCTAACCTCTCCTCCTGACCTACCAGAGTGTTCTACACTATAACAAGCTCCTGTGACATTTCCCACCCGGATATACCCTCCTTCCTCTGTTGAGACTGTAGCAGGATGTCAAGGTCCCTAGTCGCTATGAATTTTTCTTCACTTTCCTAAGAGCTGCTCCACTTGACTCTTTGGTCCTCTTCTCTTCAGGCCAGAAAGTGTTACTGAAATTCTCATAACTTTTAAATTGCCACTTGTCATGGGCAATCTTTCTCTTGCCTTGGCCTCCACTCTGTCACTTATGGAGTGGGGCGGTTCCCCTTTCACTATTTTGTTGCTATTGGTGGGCTAGAGCCAGAGTTCCCAGCGGAAGTTGAGCATAAGTTCCAGTATGCAGGAGAACTAAAGGCAATCTTCCCTGGAAACCGGAGAGAAGATAAGCAGTGAATAATTATAGTTAAAAATTTGGCCCACGTTCAACTCGAATTTAAGTGTTTGCAGTTGTTTAAAATTCTCTAAATTATTGCTTGTTATTTATAAATAGGAAGTACAGTTCAATTAATATTCATGCTTTCATCGTTATAAAGAAATGTCTTTTAACAGGAAGCACGTTTGGATAATTTTTAATCTTGCTTTCTCTAACTTGCCAGAAGTGAATCTAATCATTTGTTCATGAAATGAAATCACCCACCACCTTGTGGAAGCTACCAGAATTGCAAGCACATTATAAAAACCTTAAAGGATGGTGGCATGGGTGGTAAATCAACTGGTGAGATATTATAAAGTACTGTGACCTGGGTCCTATCAGCTTAGATTCGGAGTTAGTTGGTCTGAAGTGTGACCTTGGCATCATTGTTTTTGGAAGTAGTGCTGATCTACCTCTTCCTTCTTATTCTTCTCTCTTTGACTGACATTCCTCCCGGCCACATCCTGTCAACCAACCCCATTCCTAGGTTCTCCAGGCTCTCTCTAAGAAGGTTCTCCTAAAATAGTCCAAGTTTGCCGTCTGTCCTTCTATCAAAATGCTCATTCTTTTCCAACTCATTGACGAAAAAAATCCAAGTTAAGTTTAACCAGGATTATTGCATGTTAAATGAGAATACCCAAGGAAAATGCCTTATGTCATCCCCAATTACTAACCTGTGATGGTGATTTTGGCTGGTACAGAGGACTCCATGCCAATTAGACAGGGTCCCTCCACCCACTGGTCCATCTGATTGTTTCCCAAACATGTCTCTTTCTGTTTGTTCTTGTCACAGGAATTTCCATCAGAAAGCCACAGTACAATTAGCCCATCCAGCAGACACATAGTTAAGAGATCATTTTAAAAAATCTTATTTGTTTTACCCAACACTTTTTAAGTGTACTTGTCAGGAGTTCTCTTTTTCAGAACTTTAATTAGCACTTGATGAAACCTGCTTAATGAATAAGAAATGCCACTCTAGACATTTCCCTTCTAAGAGTCCACTCTTTATGTCATTGCCTCATGGTTCTGCCTTCCTGCAGAAAGCAATACTTTCAGTGGAATGTTGTAAAGGCTTTTATAGTTTTGCTTTCATGCTCTTATTTTTATTGAATTATTATTTGATTATTAATTATGCTCTTTCATAGCATAAAGTAACTGTGGGATACCTGCTACTGTTTCTTCAGCTGTATCTTCTTCCAGACTGTCTTCTTCATCTGCTTCTTTGCAGGTTATGGGCAAACAGCCCCAAACATCTAGTTTTCTTGCTGTCAGATATTTTAAATCTTGATTCATATTTTCAGACTGAATAGAGAAGTCATAAAACATACCTAGGCCAGGAAAAATTTATAAAAGTTGCTTTATGCCCAGGGATGTAAGAATGCAGTCACTTCTATTCGAGGGGAAAAATGACTACTTCAATTGGTGCTATTATTAGTCATTGTTCGTTGGGACCTGAATGTTATAACTTGCATGACTCGCCCTGGCCACGCTGTACCTCTGCATTTTCCCCAAAGAGCTACAGAGGGTTTGTGCATGAGGGACAGTCAAAGACTAAAGTCTACCAGTGCTTTTTCTCTCTTCTTCGGTTTTCTGGCTGTTCCCTGGGGGAGGCGCTGACACCTGGTCTTTCTCCTTCTTTCCCAGTTGCTTTCTCCGGACTAAAAGGCAGAGCACAGCAGGAAACAATTCTTCTTCAGAACCCATCTTTCTCTCTCTTTCTTCTTTCCTACCCTCCCCTCCAACGCACCCCTCTCCCCCAGCCACCTTCACATCAATGTCCCCAGTAGAGTCCTACCACAGACAACACAAGCATGTGCTTAGAGATCAGCAAATCCAGGGCACAAAAGCCACGAAAATGCCACCAAAAGTAGAATGTGATGTTGTGAAAGTCTTGAAGGGAATTGGAGGTGGGGGTTGAGAACTGCATTGCCTTGTCTTATTCTTATTGTATGAGCTGTTGTTGGCTCTCTTTTGGAATTGCTTATGTGGGCCCTGTAACTTTTTTCAGTTTTGGTCACCCAGTGGTATGATACTGCCGATCGTAGTACTGGCACAAGTTGCTCAGAGAAAGAAAAGATAAAAAGAGACAAGTATACCTGGGAAAGACTCCTAAGAGTACACAAGTCTCACAAGAGCCTTTAGGAGTGTGTTGCGTTTAGACAGAGCCAGAAGTTTGCAAAAGTTTAAGCCTGTCTGTCTTCCAACTACTTTGATTCCCTCGGCCCCAAATACAGCTGGAGCAAAATGGGACAGGCCTCAACCCTTGTGCTTGACCCGCTGGCAGACATCACTGCTGTTCTGTGAAGGCCCCAAAGTCCGTGACATCTCTGGAACATGGAGAAACACCTGGTCCTGCTGAATCCACATTCAGATAATTCCCCAGCCTAATGACAAAACCCCTGTGGCGTCAAAGCAGCAAACGCGGGGAGGCTAATGCATGGGTTGCTTTCAAATCATTCATAACAATGACAATGCTAATAACATTAGTGTGGAAAAAGAAGAAAGGGGAGGAAAAGAATGACTGTGCTCTTCACTCAGGTCTTCTAATCTGTCATTCTTGGAGCCTTCTTGTTTTATAGCCGGTGGGAGGTGGTTTTCCTGGCTCTGTTTTTTCGCCTCTGCATCCCAGACACAAGTGTGAAGAGGATGGGCATGCTTGCTAGTGGGTCCTGGAACAGGGTCTTGCAGACCTTCAGAGTATTTGCCTGAAAGCCACAGAAGCCAGGGGGGCAAGGAAGCAGGGTTAGAATAAGGAGGAACTCAAATCATTCTGCAAAAAAGATACCTGCACACGTATGTTTGTTGCAGCTTTATTCACAGTAGCAAAAACATGGAACCAACCGTATTGCCCATCGAAGCTGGACCGGATAAAGAAAATGTGGTACATATACATAATGGAATATTATGCAGCCATAAAGAAGGACAAACATGGACTTTGCAGCAACTTGGATGAATTTGGAATCGATCATACTCAGTGATTTATCACAGAAACAAAGAACAGTGTTCCATATGTTCTCACTCATAAACGGGCCTGAACAATTATAATGCTATAAGAAAGCAATTGACAGTAGTGGGAAACTGTCAGGGGAGGGGCGTGGGATTGGCAGTTGAGGGAAACTGCTAGGGGAAGGAGGGGCATACCTCATCAATAAGGGTACCTGCATGACCAGTGTTTATATACCTAACCCTGAAATGTACCCCACATCCTTATAATAAAAAAAAAATTTTAAGTAAAAAAAAAAGAATAAGGACAACATCACAGCACAGACACCAGGAACAGACACCCTGAAGCAGAGAGGACTGAGCCCCCACTCGGGTGCTGAAGGGTTGCTAATTAACATACGCAGCACATCAGCTACTTATCCTTTTTCTTGCCCTTAGAACACTTCTGCTCTCTTAGCAGTTTTCCAGTTTACAATATATGGTTATCAACTCTAGTCACCACGATGTACACTAGTTCTCTTGAACTCATTCCTCCTGTCTCACTGAAATTCATGTCTCCCCAACCTCTTCACCCCAGCCTCTGGTAATCACCCGTCTACTATGCTTCTGTGAGTCTGACTTTTGTACATATATCAAAACATCATGTTGTATATCATAAATATATATAACGTTGATTTGCCATTTAAAAATAAACTTCAAAAGAGAAATAAGTATTCACATTAAAAATAAAATAAAAGGTAATTGTTTTGGATCAAACCATCAACCCACCAAGTCTTGTGCAAAACAAAAAATGGAGACCATTTCCTCCATAACCTCTCCCCAGACTAATGAGAGTTTCAGTCTCCCCATGAGACACCCTTCTGCCCACATGACCTTTTCCTGGGAGCCTAGACTCAACATTTAAGAGACTCCTTGAGGTTTTACAGTTGAAACCTCTCCGGTGCAGTTGGGCACATACCTCAGCCAGAATCACTCTGTTCACCAAGGCCAAATCAGGACCAAAAACCCAGGACTTCTTGTCTTGAAATCTTTCCACCGTGTCAGCTCCACTGTTGTTCTTTTTCTCTTCCATCACCTATTTCTAATGGAGGATTTTGAATTCTTTCACTTTGAAGTGTAAATCACTATTTGCTTAAAAATGTAGTCCTATTAACCTTGTATGAAAGGAATGAAGTTCCAGTTATAAAATAAGAGAAAATGTCTTAGAGAAGGTGGCTCTTGAGCTAAATTCTAGAGAGGATGGGAGGGTAGGGAGATGCATTGTTGGCAAAATCAGCAAATTCAGCAAAGGTGGAGGGGCAAGAAAGGACCAGCCTTCGAGATGAGAACGAGTATGAAGCCTGCTGGAAGATCTGAGAATGAATTCTTCCTAAAGTCTCAGTTAGTTTTTCTATCATCCCTAGGAACATTTACACTTTAACAAGTCCTCTGAATGGCAGTCAAAGCTCTAGTGTCAGCCATTCCAGCCAATGACTGGCCAGTGAAGAAAATGCTTCAGACAGATCCCTTCTAGCCTGTTATGAAACTCCCTCCTGACATCTCTTTGCTGGTATGTTTTATTCCAGCCTAATGGGTCCTGAGGCATTTGAACCCCTCGGCAGGTGGGGAGAAGGTCTCAGAGGCTTTCCTGGGTAGGTGAATTTTAGGAGACAGCTCAGGGTTGCGGCTAAAAACAGATTCTGAAGTCACATGGCTTGAGCTCAGATCACAGCGGCCTTGGATGAGTATCTCAAACTCTGTATGCCTCAATTTCCACTTCTGTAAAGAGGTGTTATTTGTACCACTTTATATAACACTACCTACCCTTTGCCTTGTTCAGAAGATTAAAGGTTAATAAATTTAGTACAGTGCCCGGTATATAATGATGACAGTTATTTTTGCTGATGATACTGATCTCTTTTTCCCCAACCCTTCTTCTCTTCTATGAAGACTAAACAAATCATAATCCTCCTATTTGAACAACATTTTACAGTTTGCAAGTACTTTCATATACACAAGTTTATCTGGCCTTTAGCAAGGGTTGTTAATAGATTAAAACAACCAGGTCTGAAGAATTCTTAAGCACACAAAACCAGTGAGACCTCATAAATGACCTAAGTCTTGTGTGATTTGCAAACTTACAGGTACATTAGCTTGGGCCATTTCTTGCAATGCCTATATTAAGGAAAATCAGAACTTAAGCTCAACTAATCAGAAGTAGTCAACAGACTTATAATTATATGACTAAGGACTTCCAGTGGGACAGATCAGATAAAGCAACTTCATAACTGTAACCAATCAAGCATTTTTCTTTGCTTTACTTCTATGCCTGTCCTATAAAATTTTCCCATTGCATTCCCTCCGTGAAGTGCCTGAACCACTTCTGGTTTGGAGCCGCCTGATTCATGACTCATCATTTGCTCAAACAGTCTCTTTAAAACTTTATCGTGCCTCAGTTTACCTTTTTAACAGAGAGTTAGCACTTGCACATAAAGTGAAAAACAGATGATTAAAATAGTCCCAAGAGTAATAAATAGACTTATCCTAGGTTGCCATGACAGCTAATGACATATGAACCAGATCTGGCTTTATAAATTCATTTTTCTTCATTCATGTGTTATTCGTCTGCCCAGTTTCTTGAGCACCTGCTCTGTGCCAAGCGTTGACCAAATTGCTAGTAATATGGGTAGAAGACACTTGATCCCATTTCCTGAAAGGACATGGTCTCAGGGGGAAGTGGAGATAATGTAGACTGTGTGGTGGTGCAAATAGGCTGGAACACGGTTGCCCTAAAAGCCCAGAGGAGCTGGAAGGGAGGTCAGCAGAGGTTTTGAAGAGAAAGAAGCCGGAGATGAGTCTGAAAAGAGAAGAGAAAATCATCAAACACAGGAATGTGAAAAGGGAAGTCATTTCTTCCTTCTCTAACATCATTTGTTCCCCCAACACACACTACTTCTATAGGACTGGCAAAATCCTTGAGTTAAAAAAGCAAACAAAACAAAACTCTCAATGCTTGCTGTGTGCCTCCTGTGTGCCCAGAGTGCAGAAACTCAGTGCACAAGAAACTCAGTATCTAACTCAGGGATTGAAACCTCACCAGGGTAAATCATGAGAAAATGAAGGCACCCAGGACAAGGGCAGAGACTGTGTGCCCACGGCAACCTGTGAGTGTGACTGGCCCTGGGTGATATACACAGAAGCCCAAGAAGAAGCAGCCTATAGGGTGCGTCTCTGACTAACCTTGGTCACTTATAATATCACATCAGCTCCCTTTTACATGACACATACTATGCAGGACACTCCTTACATTAGCTATCTCTTTCTTGTTGCTGTTTCATTTGATAACCTTCAAGAGAAAACTCTGGAGAGAATTAGGAAACTGAGGCCAAAAAAGTGTTCACCATTTGCCAAAGATGGCTGAATTAGTTATCTATTACTCTACAACAGATTACCCCAAAACTTGGTGCCTTGAAGCAGCAATAAATAACTTATTATCTCTCACAATTTCTGTGGGGCAGGAATTCAGCCTGGGCACAGGAGAAACAGCTTATCTCTGTCCCCACAATATCTAGGGCCTCAGGTGGGAGAGTCAAAGGATAGAAGCTAGAATAATCTGCAGACTCCCTCACTCATATCTGGAGGTTGATGTTTGCTGTCTGCACAATGCTTAGCTCGGACTGTTGCTTGGAATACTATATATGTCTTCTTTATGTGACCTGAGCTTCTTCACAACATGGTAGCAGCATTTCAAGAGCAAGCATCCAGAGAAAGAGAGAGCCAGGCAAAATAATTGCCTTTCTTGAGCTTAACTCAGAGGTCATGCAGCACCACATTCACCACATTCTATCCGTTAAAACAAGTACAAATAGTCATCTAGATCCAAGGGGGGAGAAAGCATAGGCCTCACCCTCTTCAAAGGTGTGTCAATGTCTCCTTAAAAAGAGTATGCAGGAGGCAGTATACAGTGGACATACTTGCAAAGACAATCTCCTACAAGGGACACAACCATCTAACGACAGAGCTGGAGTCCCACCCAATCGCTTGCCTCCTCACAATAACACCAGCTCCACCACTGGGAGAAGGACACACTTGTGTGTTGATGTCTGAGTACCCAGAAGCATGCTGTAAGTCTCCAGAGCTGAGTAACCTTCCCTTGATTCAGAGAAGGTAGTCATTCTGAGAGCCTTGTCTTCTGAGCTCCAGTCAGAGCATTCGGAGAAATGCGTGCACTAGAACCCCAAGCTGATCCAGCTCAGAAGAATGAGCACCAGAGTAAATCAGCCAAACAAGGTTGCCTTCCTGCCTCAATGTTTTTGGGAGGACACCCTTAACCTTATTTCCAGCTGTTTCTGCATTTCTGTGCTGCTTATCACCTTTTAGACCCAGATGCGATATGAATTATTCATTTGATTTGGGGCAGGTGCACCCATTTCCTCCCAAGACCCCAGGGCAGGCATAGGAAATTAATTCACAATGTCTGTAGCTGAAGTCACTTGCAATTTCCACACCAAGGGGAAGAAATGAACTGAAGATGTGGGATTGAGAAAGCTCCAAGGCATTGAGAGTCGTCATCAGCAATTCTTCACTGCCTCTGTAGAGACAAAAAGCAGGTACTGATAACCGCGTAAAAGGCTTATGCTTGCCGTCAAGAAACAATCTCTCAGTCCTGGAGGTTACAAGGTCCCATACTAGTAACTGGGAAGTAGTGTCACAAAAGTTCTTCTCTGGAAACCTTGAGACAATGGCACAAAACTATCTGGACACAGGGATACACCTGCTGTCTTCTCAAGTGTCCCCTCAACTTGACTCTTCTATTATTAACCGAGTAGCCCAGGACGAATGAGTTGGGTCTCTGTCCCTAAAGAGGGATAGAGTTGGAAGTTTCTTCAACCTGGGCTATATGAGCTCGAAGGGCGCGGCACTCCAGACTGAGGACCAGCCCCTACTGCTCTGAATGTCCTAAGACAACACATTAGGTTACTAAGTGTTTTCCGTTATTAGAATTGCCATTTGTGCTGCTACCTTTGGCCATTTGTTGTTAGAAGCTGGCTTTCTCTTGTTCTAGACTTTAAAATATCCTGATTCCCTAACATGTCTTCAATCATGGGAAATTTCTGACTGGGAAGATTGTATTTGAATGTAAGAATAAAATAATTGTAGACTTTTTGACCAGGACAAGGAGAGGAAGTACTTTAGTAATTTTCTGATGGTCTCTGTCAACTTCTAAGGGCTTCTACAGGTTTCCTTAAGGTCCTTCAGGTGGAAGGGAAGGCAGCTAGTGAATGAACCCCCAAACCACTCCATGCCAGATCGAACTGGAGCAACTTCTGCTTATCTGTTTCAGGCACATACTGAATCAGGGTGTCCTCATTAAAGAGGATTTAACAAACACTAGTCCAACTCCTTTGGTTTATAGAAGGCATGATGGATGCCAAAAGAGGGTCACTTTACTCACAATAATTTAAATGGCTTTTGCACAAAGAGAATTATCTAGAAATCCAGAACCCCAATTTTGTCACATTTCCTTCTAAAAAAGTCACATTTGCACTGAGTATTTTGACTATAGATCATGCGGTTTTTCCATGACTCAAAAATCATTATTTGTTGAGGACCTATGGAAACAGAAGGTTTATAGGGGCTAAACTGCCTTCCTAGAATTACCTTGATAAGAAGGTTCTTTTTTTTTTTTTTCTCCTTTGCATCCATTTTTGTTATTTCAGTAATTGCTCTATCTGGACTCTTGGGACAGTTAGGCACCTGGCTGAATTGATTCTTTTCACACTTCAATTTGAAAAGAGTCTTATGCCATAAAATACATCTACCCTGATTCTTTTCTTCATTGCCATTTTATCTGGGAACTGTTTGGCCTTAGCAACCCCTACTGATTGATAAGTGTGAACTACAAGGAAGCCATGTAGCTATAATTCTAAGTGGTTATGGCTATTTATGGCATGAAATTTAGCAAATACATCTGCTGCTAGAAATATTTGACTTATAAAATTTCCAAGAAAAAAAAATGTCCTTTTATCACTGAAGGCTGATTTTTTCTTTTTTCTTTTTTGGTTAAGATTCTTTTGTTATGACCATCTCTAGGTTGATAACTAATATGACTATTAATCTTTGCTGTGATCCTGATTATTAATATATTATTATGGTGAGATTGGAGCATGCAACATAATTGAATTTTCCAAGTAAAAATAATAAAGGACTGTTGCTACTGGATTCCTATTATGTGGCAAGCACCTTATTTACATAATACTTTTTAATTTAATCCTACCAGTCAACCTCAATTTTTAATAGGTGAATAGACTGAGGCTCCACTATGTTTAGTCACATATCCAGTGGCTCATAGCTGGCCATGAAGGACCTGGATTTGTACTCAGCTTTGTTTGACTCCAGGGTCCATGTTCTTTGTGACTTTACTGGGTCACCTATCCATTTACAGGCCTTTAGAGAATCTTTCAGCTAGAAACCCACATATTTTTCTTTTGAAAGCATATTCAGAGCATCCTTTAAGCTTTTCTTGGAAATGCTGAGCTATCATTAAGAATTTCAAGTTGTTTAAATATTAAAAAAGTGAATGCTAATGGACTATGAGATCTTTGTAAGGAAGTTTATCGTTGTACAAATCGATCCTGTTAGATATTTTTAGTGTGTATGTCTTTTTATTTTTAGCAGTTTTTATGCCTTCTCGTCTCACTTCTAGTTTGAAAAATAAATTGCTGTGCATGTTATGATTAGGTGCGAGATAAGAGCTAATCATTTCCAAGTGGGGACAGTTGCTCTCTAATGCACAAGCACTAGGACATCTATGTCAGCCACTCAAGCATTTTCGTTTCTACTTGGGTCCTCAGCAGCTTTTCAGATCACTACTTGCAGGGCAAGTGACTGTGAATTAAGGGTTTTTTGCTTTTGTTTTTGTTTTTTTACTGTAACTACTACAGCTGCTGCCATTTCAACTACGAGAGCTCTTCCTATATCTTGTCAAATACTGAGGTACTGCCTAACACTCTTTAAAGGAATATTGGTTTGCAAAAGACAAAAAGGCCCTGTTACCTAGTAAGCTCATGTATAGCATGCATCATCGCAAGTAGACCTTAAATGGTAATGGGACTCCATGGTTTTATGATAAATTATATTAATTTATGATTGGTATTATGCAATTATTGATTCACTGACTTGTCAAATACTAATTGAACACCCACGCGGTGCCAGGTGCCGATCTAGGGTCTGGGAATATTGCAGTGGGCAAAACAAAATCCTTGCCTTCATAAAATTTACATTCTATTAGAACTTTCTATTAAATTGCCTGTAAAATTTATTCATGCTCATCCTCACATGTGACCTTCAGGAAAGCTTTGAGAGCTAGACACGGCAGGTATTGATCTATCCATTTCACAGATTAAGAGACTGACTTGGATTTTCCTCTTCTTATCTGGCAGGACCCAGGAAGTACTGAACTTAATGAACTTTGCCAGGAGGCACAAAAGGGCTGCGTGTGTGAGGCAGTGTTGGCAGGCGTGTGCACACCTGGGGTCTCTACATTGTGAAGCCTCAGGACCCCGAGCTGATCTGGATGTGGATCTAACCTGCCCTAGTGCATGTCCTCTTTCTCTCCCATGTCATCTTCTCTCTGGCTTTTCAGCTCTGCAGGCATTTGTGTGGAACTTGGAGGAAGGTTCTGCTGGGCCTGAGTGTGCCTTTTCTCTGCTATCATTTTTAGCAGGTGGGTGGACCCATAAGGACCTTCAAGTGGGAGCGTCTGTCCCCATGGGCCTTGCACAAGAGCAGAGCAGTGACACAGCCATCTGCAAGAAAAGACATGCTCACCACAAACAGGGCATTACGCCTCTACAGAGACTTCCTGAAGAAACATTTGCCGCAAGACACGAATGCACGCATCTCTTGTCGAGAAGCATTTCTTAAGTGTTCAGAGGCCCATTAATGCCCCCGCAGTGGGATGGCAGGTGGTAAGGGGTAGCAACAGACTTCTCTGGCTACCAATTCCTTGGCACATAGCTTCCATATCGTCTTCGCCCTGAGGACACTGGGAAGGAGCGTCCCTAGTCAGCAGAGAAGGGAAAGCTCTCTTCCTTCAGGATATCTCCGGGCAGAGATGAGTGGAGGAGTTAGGGGACCCCCAGGGAAGTCCTCCCACAATCCCCTTGGATCCCTGCTTTCCACCCCACCCAGGGCATTTCATAGTTTCTCCTGAGAACACTTCAAAATACTCATACATGAAATTCAGTAATATTTTACTTTCATGATTCCTCAAGATCTCAACTCTCAAGTGGGAGCGACTCTGCTACCTGCCCAGGAAGCTGTGAAGATGGCAAAAGCTGCAGTGAGAAAGTGACAAAGGGTGTGGTGCGCTGTATGTCTACTCCAGAGTGGTTCATCACCAGGTTGCTTCCCACTTGCTGAGGCAGGGCCCGGGCAGGGTAGGGTTTTCACCTCAGCTCTGCACAAACAGGTCTGAATTGAAATTTCCTCACCTGAAAAATGGAATGAAGACACCTATAACACCTACTACACAGGGCTGAAGTGAAGCTTCCATTAATACAATTTATATACAATCAGCCCTCCACATCCATACATTCTGTATCCACGGATTCAATGAACTCCAAATAGAAAATATTCAGAAAAAAAGATAGTTGTTCTGTACTGAACACATACAGATTGTTTTTGTCTTTATTCCCTAAACAAGATAATATAGCAACGGTTTAACTTTTGCACTGTATTAGGTATTATAAATACTTTAGAGATGATTTCACTATAGAGGAGAACATACCTAGGCTATGTGCAAATACTGCACCATTTTATATCAGAGTTTAAGCATCTGTGTTGATATCCGAGGGGCATTCTGGAACTAGTTTCTCATAGATGTCAAGGGATGACCATCCTCCTTAGCACGAGTTCCAGCACAAACTAAGTGTTCATGAAACAAAAACTGAAGTGGGAGATGTATAAATCTCAGACCTTTGGCTTCATCCACACACCATGTGGTTTAAAGAAAGATTAACTTGTATAGCACAATAGACACCTGAAAGAATGGTCATCTGCATTTTTCAGTTAGGCTATTACAACTTTTTTTTTTTTTTGAGGTGGAGTCTCACTCTGTCCCTCAGACTGGAGTGCAGTGGCCACTCCCGGCCACCACAGCCTCGACCTGCTGGGCTCCAGCGATCCTTCTGCCTCAGCCTTCCAAGTAGCTGGAACTACAGGCACGCGCTACCACGCCCGGCTAATTTTTTGATTTATTGTAGAGATGAGGTCTCACCAAGTTGCCCAGGTGGGTCTCGAACCCACAGACTCAGGCAATCCACTCACCTCAGCCTCCCAAGTCATGGGATTACAGGTTGAGCCACCGAGCCCGGCTTATTACAACTTTTAATGGCAAAGGCTATTCATTTCTTTATAATCACTCACCCAACTGACCAAAGTTTTTTTTCTGGGAATGTTCAATTACATATTAGCATATGTAAAAGCACTACTCTAGGTTTTTCCTTCAGTATCCAGAGAAAGGAGTCCCTGATATTATCATCATTTGAAGGTAAAGGTGAAGAAACTGAGGGCCATAGGTGGTTGGTGACATCCACAGAGACACAGGTTGCTGGTTACAGTGCTGCCCCATTTTCTGGCCTGAGGTCTAGACGCTAGAGGATGCAACAGTTCACACCTCCCCCTGGGTTAGTCTGAAGGATTCTCTTAGATGCAAAAGCAAAAAAAGTAAGAATCAATCTACTCCCAAATTCTCTGTTTTCTAAGAAGTGTTATGAAGGTGGTCAGCTTGGGAGCCCTGGGGGTGGAACTCTGTAATGAGAGCGGCAGTGTGCCCAAGGCTGTCCTTGCTAGCCAGGCAGCTGCTGACAATCCACTACCGAATGGGGCCATTAGATACTGTTGGTGAAAACCCTGCCAACTCAGTCCCTAAGAAAGAATGTTCAGGCGAGACACCTGACCAGTGGAAGAGAAGACAGGAAACATAGATTTTACGTGTGTTCAAAACAATCTGGATTTGCTCTTTGGGTCTAGAAATCAGGGCTAGCCCATGATGTTCCTATTTAAAGAGCAAAGCCTTCAAGAGAGGGGCTCTCGTGCTAGTGTCAGGAGAATGCATGGTTGAGACTGAAAGTTTGTATTACTGCAAACCACCTCAAAAGCCTATTTTTTTCCCCAGCTATCATTTGGACCTTATTGGTTCTAGTTTGCTTAAAAGGGGAGGAGAGGAAACACCCGATACCATCTGCTTCATTGTTTTGTGGGAAAATGTAGGCAGTTGACGGGGGAGGGACACAGTATTTGCCCAGTCAGAAGCTTTTGGTGCTCTCTCATAACTATTTGACCTGAATATATTAAATATTGTAATGTTTTGTTACATGTCCCAGGACAAAAAAAAAATCGGGCTATCACTTATTAGCTTTCTGTTCCCGGATCCTTCCACAGTTGATTCGACAGTGCAAAAGATAGTGGGGAAATCCAAAGGTAAAGGTTAAACTCTGTTTTATTATGTTTACAGGATTTAAAGGGTAAGTCAGGAAGTGCTTACATAACATCAAGTGAAAGTGGTGGATTAGTAACCAGAGCGGGACTTAAAAGCGGCCTTAATCCTCCGAATCTCCAGGGGTGAAAGGTCAACCTCTAACACCAGGTTGTGTAAAGAATGGAGGAGGCACAAGCTTCTGTTTCATCGTGGTCCTGCTAATCCACTGAGGAAATGAGCCGCCCGGGGCTTGGGGAGAAGTAAACGCCTCCTCCAAGGAAAGCCACCTGTGAATTCAGCCAAGGAGGACGTAATTAAAGTCAGGAGGGCCTGGTGCAGGGGGGCGGCCCGGCGGAGGGACACGGCCCCCAGCTGTAGCACTTGAAGGGAGGGGCTTCCACAACCTCTGAGGGCCCCCACTGTGCCGGGCCCCCAGCCAAAACCTGCACATGGACCACTGCATTTTCCTGACAGGTTCTTGCCATTCTGAAAAGTGGGCTGGCAGACCAATGACAATCACATACATGGACACACATACACACAACCGCAGTCTAATCAGTAACTCTGGAAGAGGTTAGTTGACATGCTAAAAGAGTCAGCTGCCAAGAACAGGGACCCAAAGAAATATTCATAAATCAGGTCTTTCTCGCTTGCTTTCTTACTTGCCAGCTCCCTCTTGCTCATCAAAAATGGAAAGAAAAAAAAAATCTTTTCTTACTCATGAATATAAGATTTAAATAGATCCTCTAAAATTATATTCAGCCTTGTCCCCTAGGATTTTAAGTACTTTTGGAAGTAATTGCCTGTAATATATTGAAGTATGTTTATCTAGCTTTCCAAGCTTCTGACTGTCCATCTCTATATCCATCTCACTGCCTAGCTACTCATTGATTGGATGTGTGTTTAAAGCATCTTAAGACACAAAAATAAACCCGAGTGTAGGGTGACATCATACGGACTTAAACGCTTTCTTTCTTTTTCTTTTTCTTGAGAAGCCTAAGATTAGGGACAGCAAAATCTTATGCAGACTCCTCTTCACCTCCATATCTCTTTGCAGCCATTCAGGCCAAGGAAAGTAGAGTCAACTTTTGGATTCTCAGCTCCTGGTTTTGCCCAAGGAAGCATCTTTCCCTAAATTCTCCATAAAGCCACAGTGCGTTACATGGAAGGTTTAAAGTCCACGACTTAGTAAACGTCTCTCTTCCATGCCTGGACACATCGGAACTTTGGATACAATCAATTTACAGAAGAGAGTTCCAACACATTTCAGCACAAAGCTAAAAAAGCTTTCGGAGTAGCCGTTCCATATTTATTCTGAGCTGGCCTTTATTAAATCACTGGTGAAAAACACAGAGATTCGTCTCAGCTGTAGTTTCATCATCTTAAAACAGCAGAGGCATTTATCTTATGAAATTGCAGAAGTCGAGCCCTGTGCAGACTGATGGCTCCAAGGTGCTTTTGGCATTAGTATCTGATTGTCTCGCCTAAGGTGTTTATGACGCGTACAGCTGTTAATAGCTCATGCTGTTCATTTTCTACAGAATTTGTGGTTTAAGCATTATGCTTAGAATATCTAAAATGTTTCTTTCCTTCTTTTAAAAAATGCTCTCAAACTGTTTAATGTGAAATATGAAAAGTGCTTACTTGTGTATATTTGATTCTTTGCTACTTCGTTCCCCCTACAGAATTCTCAACTCTTTCCTCGGTGTTTCAGACCTCAGCTCATTTCCACATTTTATTCATTAAGTCAAAATTAATAACCTACCTGCATTTGGAAAATGAGGGGGAAGATTGAGTGTTTGCTTCCCTTGGGATATGGATTTAAAAAATAGATCGTACACAGGATTCAGGTGCACACTTTGAAAATAGAGTCTAAACCTGCTCGGTATGCGAGGTGAGACTGACGATAGCAGCTTTATTCAAACACCTGATGTATCAGAATGCCTCAGAAAGTGATGCCTTATTATGAATTGACTTGGCTCTACAAAGGATCAAATTTTGTCCCTTGAAACAAACACGGGTACAGTCAAATCTGATGTTAAAATTGTTCCCCCATGTAGCTGGCAACACCCCACACCCCTGCTACAGCATTACATCAATTTAGTGGGGAAAAGAAGGAAGTGCAGGCATCTTCAAAAACTCAAAGTCACAATGGATGCAATCTTTAAACTGGAAACTCCACTCACAAGGGACTGGCTTGGGAGGGAACTTGGTTGAAAAAGCTGAGGAAAGAAACTGGTTATGATAGATGGGTATGGGGTCAACAGTCAAGACACAATGATTTATTTAGGGGAAAAAAATGTCTAAGTTACGGCCCCCAAACTAATTCTTAGTACGAGGCACCCAAACAGGAAGCTGATTCCAGTGTATTTATGGGACAGAAGTCATGGAGGACTTCAGTACACCGGCCACAAACCTAACCCGGATATCCAGATGGCTTGTGGAGGGACCAAACGAGATTTAGAGCATAGGGGATGTGAAGAAGGGATTATGACCTCCTGATTCAAAACCTTTCAAACCTCTTTTCTCATTTCTACATTTGGAGGCTGGTGTTGAAATGAGGGCAAGCCTGATGGGACAGAATTCACATATTTTCATTTTGTCTAAATGCAATCAAGTGGGTTCGAAGAGAAAATGCCATCATCCTATTAGATCCTCAATTTGAGGCAAACTTCAGCAAAGAGCAAGCAGAAAACAAAGTCTTAGACCAAAGAGGTCTATATTTACATTTTGAGACTGTCACAAATACCAGAAAACACCAGACAGAATTGATAGCAGGAATCCAAGGAAACAAGATCCCTTATCTGAAAGATGAACCGTGTACTTTGTCCAAAGTCACACAAGTAGAAGCCAATGGGGCCATGGCTCTAGAGAAGCCCATTTTCTGGGTTTGAAGCTCACACGCAACTTCTTTCTCTCAGGTAGATCAGGGAGAAACACAGGGGGAAATCAGGCAACAGCTCTGTGGTCCTGAGTCGCATGGGGGTGGGGTGGTGGGGAGGGAAGCTTTCAGGCTCAAGTTTTAGCTTTGCCCCTGGCTTCACCTTGTGAATCTCTGAGAAACAGGGGTGATGATGGCCTCTCTGTAGGGTTACTATAGGGGATTTAAAGAGATAATGTGTGCAAAGCACTTAACACAGTGTCTAGCACAAAGTAAACCCTTCATAAGGACAGCTGTTATTATCAATTAGCCTGACTAATTTCCTTTTTAAGAATCCACTTTACCGACCCAGCAGAAGTCTCAAGCAACAGAGTCCTCCATTCAAGAGAGTCGTGCCACCTATCACAGAGGCCAATCACAGACCTAATTCACAGACCTAAGTCACCCTCAGATCTCCCTCCAAGTTGATGGATTGTGGTTCTGTACCGTTGTGTAGAGTAGTCTCTTGCAGCTTCCGGCCCCTTTCAGACCTCACCTGCTGTCTAGCCCTGTGGCAAAACCAGGCTGTGAGGGGATAGATAGTGAGGAATGGTAGAGCTAATTCGGAGACTTCAAGGTGGGGAGGGGAAGAGTTGATGACCTTCCAGGAATTTAGCAAGCAGTCCAGGTGCTAGCATATGTGCCTATTTTAGGAAAGGAGCTTAGAAGGGGAAACACAAATATAACTCTCATTTTCATTTTTTAAAATATATTTATTTAGTTAGTTTGTTAGTTCTTTAGGACAGGTTCTCTATATGTTGCCCAGGCTGGTCTTGAACTCCTGGACTCAAGTGATCCTCCTGCCTCAGCCTCCTGAGAAACTGGGACTACAAGCAAGGGCCACTGAGCTTGGCTTAGCTCTCATTTTCATAAAGCAGTTTTCTTTTAAAATGACAAATTCTATAAAGTTCTACAACATGTCCAGGAAATAAAGGTGTATCCTTACATCCTCTTAAACAAGGACATAAACTGCTTAGAGGCTCAGCTGTACACAGGATGCTGAAAGACTTGTTGGTTGTGTATTAGCCAGCATCTACATCTTAACGTAGGAAAGGTATTGAAAGTAGCGAGAAACTGCGGGAAGGGGAGGGACAAGTAGAGAGCTGGGATTGACAGTAGTTGGGATCCACCTGGGGAAGGGGTGGCACACTTCATCAATAAGGGCAACCGCACAAGGGATATTTGTATACCTAACCCTGAACTGTACCCCACAATTTCAAAATAAAAATTAAAAGAGAAAAAAAAAGTTTTAACTCTGCTTTTTTAATAGGATTTCTGACCATGGCTCCAATCCTTTCTGTATTAGCCCAGTTTCTTTTCCTTCCTTCCTTCCTTCCTTCCTTCCTTCCTTCCTTCCTTCCTTCCTTCCTTCCTTCCTTCCTTCCTTCCTTCCTTCCTTCCTTCCTTCCTTCCTTCCTTCCTTCCTTCCTTCCTTCCTTCCTTCCTTCCTTCCTTCCTTCCTTTCCTTCTTCTTTCTTTCAGTAGAGAGATTCAGGAGGAAATATTTTCAAACCAAAGAGCTCTAATTCCAAAGTCTTGTTTTAAAAATGCTAACCTCCATGACTGTTAAAGACCTAGAGAAAACGTGAATTATTTGCATTCCTGTACAGATTCCAACCCATGAGCAGCGATTATTCCGGTATCCTTGTCTTGGCATTCTGTTCAGTGCTAAAAACCTTTCACTGTCTCATATTCCTGCTCTGAGTAACTTTCATCTGAGCTAATCAAATAAGGAGAATAGACAATCTCTAAGCCTTGGGCACTGTTCTAAACACTTTGCATGTATGAACTCACTTCATCCCACACAACCCTTGAAGTAGGTGCCACTCTGGAACTGGTTCCCAAGCAGCGCTCTGGCTTTCTTTGTGCACCAGGGGAGCACCGTGCATACAGTCCCCAAGCTGGCACTCTGGTCCAGAGCCTTGGGTTCTAGTCCCAGCACTGTCTGAGCCCTTTAACTTTAATTTCCTCATCAGATAAATAAAAGACAGGAAGCATATGACTTCCACCATCCTTTTGAATTCTGAATAGTTATTACTTTCACAAAACCCCAAAGCCAAGAGCCATAAAAAAGTCAAGTGTTTATTTCTCCAATTAAGTCCTGGTTTGGATTTCAGGCATGGGTATCTTATCTGGAGGAGAAGTATTGCTCCATTGATGTGGGGGGTGGGAGTGGCCTTGTCAGCTAGTCTGCTAAGAAAGAAAGAAAGAAAAAAATCAAAAACTTGGTAAAATCTGCTTGCCAAATCTGATTTTATCGCATGTGGCTCCAGTTACTTCAAGGAGTGTCGAGAGAATTTAAAGTCAAATTAATTCATTCACATTTTAAAGTTGGGCAGGGAGAGGAGCTCAAAAGACTGTCAGAGAGGGGGGTCTTTGAAGAAGTAGATAGTATCAGCCTGTGAGTACAAATATTTCTTCCTGTAGTTACTACCTGTCTCTGCACCTAGTAAATTTATGGAGATAAACATCAACCCATCAGAGACAGCCACAGGTCCTGTAATTCTGAGCACAAACCCTTTGAGATGATGAGGTTTTGTTCCTGGAATTCTAGTTCAAATCCCAGTGCAGGTGTTAAAACTAGGGAAAAAAACAAGGTACAGAACAAGAAATGTGATAGTTCTCTAGGTTGTTGCAACAGGGTGGTGGCTGGTGAGGGAAAAACAAACGTTGGGGTCAGGCAAAATCCTGCTGTCTCACTGACTAGTTGTCTATTTTTAGGCAAGCTGCTTCCTATCTCTGACCCCTGGCACCCTTTTAAAAGAGGTAGTGCCTACATTAGCAGGTTTCTATTTAAAAAAATCATGCATAAGCACATGTGTGCAAAGTATTTAATGCAAATAATAGAGTATTCAATTATTAGTTTTTGTGTCTTCTTCCCTTACTAAAAAGAAAAAGAGAGAGAGAGAGCATTTTGCATTTTTAAAATGTAGAGCCAGGCCAGGCTCAGTGGCTCAGCCTGTAATCCCACGCTTTGGGAGGCCGAGGTGAGTGGATTGTCTGAGCCCGCAGGTTTGAGACCCGCCTGGGCAACGTGGCAAGACCTCATCTATACAATAAATCAAAAATGAGCCAGGCGTGGTAGCGCACGTCTGTAGTTCCAGCTACTTGGAAGGCTGAGGCGGAAGGATCGCCGGAGCCCAGCAGGTCAAGGCTGCGGGGGCCGGGAGCGGCCACTGCACTCCAGTCTGGGCCACAGAGTGAGACTCCAACTGAAAGAAAGAGAGAGAGAGAGAGAGAGAGAGAGAGAGAGAGAGAAGAAAGAGAGAGAGAGAAGAGAGAGAGAGAGAAAGAAAGAAAGAAAGAAAGAAAGAAAGAAAGAAAAAGAAAAAGAGAAAGAAAGAGAGAAAGAAAGAAAATGTAGAGCCAAACTCCTCTAGCTGGGGAATGTTCCTGGTTGGCTGATGCAGATTATAAAGATGAAAAAATTAAGCCGTTTGTGCAAAATATTTGTCACAAATAATAGATGATTCAATTTTAGCTTTTACCTTCTTTTCCTTAAGAAAACTTGAAAAAAAAAACTTGAAAAAAGTTTTTTTAAGGTAGAACAAAAGTTTCAAGTTTTTTTAAGGTAGAACAAAAATACTCATGGCAGAGACTGCCCCTTGGCTGAGTAATTTAGGTCCAAGGAGTTGGGAATGGGAAGATAGAGAGGATGGGGTACAAGGCACAGAAATGTAGAAAGGCAGGTCTTTCTGAGATGGAATAAAAAAAAGATGTCTGATCCCCCTGTATTAAAGTATTATCTACATTGTTGTTGAAGTTTTTCATTTTCACTTTTTCAACCTGCTCCTCACCTAAACTATTTTTAAAAATAGGGTTGTTATGTTGATAATGACCCAGGAAGAAAATTATATTCAAGAAGCTTTATAGCTCCCAAAGTATGTCATCCTCTCCTTTGCCACACCCAGGTGGTGAGGACAGTCATTTACTCATAAAGGTTGATAGCTGGCATTCATGTGGAAGTTATTCAGCCATTGCATGAGAATTAAAATAAAATTATCTTCTCACCAAAGGAGTTAGTAATCACCCCAGGCTAAGGCTGAGGTAGAGTTCAGAGGAACCTGGGTTCTGAGGATCTTTATTTCTCTGTGAAATGAGTAACTTCCCTGCACACTAAATGAATTACATACAACCTTAAATACCTATTTTCAAAACACATCCCTTCCCATCCAGGTCTAAAAATAGATCTTTCTTCTGAAAAATCAGCCCATTTTGACCAGCTTTGGCTCTTGTCGTTGTCAGAAACATTTTGCCCAAGTCCTGATTACCTCTTTCCAGCCGGCAAAATGCCGAGGAATGGTGTTCCCTTGCCACAGCAGCCCCTAGGGCTGGACAGCTCATATAGCAGTCAGAGGAGAAGAAGCAGGAGGGAGAGGGAGAAACAAGGGTGCGGGTATGTTTGTGTGTAGGGAGAGCAGGAAAGACTGGGGGGAGGTGAGAGAGAAAAGAAGGGACCCACGAATGGTCTCTGTTGTCTCATTTCTCTCTCAAACCCTCAATCTGTTCTGGAAAGAGAATGTGCTTTTGCTAGACTGTCCTGGACTTTTTCAGTCTGCAACATACCTTTGAACTTGCCAGTGCACCCAAAGGGTCTACAGCCTATTCTATTTCCCATCAGTCTAGCCATCTGTCCATCTCCCTCCACCCTGACTATATTCTTGCCCAATGTGTGTGTGTGTGTGGGGAGGGGGTGAAGTGTCTTTCATATGTATATACAGATGTGATACACAAATACTCATGTTAAAGAATATCTATAGGGATTCACACAAACACACACCCCACAAATATTATGAATACGTGTTTAATATATTCTAAATTATCAGAAAAGGGAGAGAATTATTGATTACAGATAATCAACTAGAGTTAATAAATACAAACTATAAATACAAATTGCTTATTCCTAGAAAATGCTTTGATCAACGTAGATATATTATACAGTTTACAATGTCACTGCTTTTCCATGATGCAAGTTGCTCATGGTCATGAAATTTTGAAAAGTAGAACAAAGAAAGGAGAAAAAAAAATCATAAACCTAGGATTTAGAGAAAGCCACTATTAAGAGTCTAGTGTGTTTGTTACTCTGTATGTAGAACTTTAATAGTTATAATGTTGGGGTTTCTGAAATTTTCTGTCATCACCTTTTTCACTAAAAGTGAAACAAAAGCATTCTACCTTGTTTTAATGTCTTTGTAAGCCTAATTTAAAATTATTATAAATAAATGCATTGAATAAAGTATCATAATTTACATAATCATTTTCTTATGGTTGAATATGTAATTTGTTCCCAGTATTTTGTCATCAATTCTTTTGCTACCTGTCCTCTGCTTATAGTTTTTTTAAAAATCTATCTACCTAAAACACTTTTCTTTTCTTTTCCCCAGCAATCCTCAGCAAATCTCCCACACACTCCACTCATTTAACACACACTGTTTTTTTGAGTAGTCACCCTGACACTTGTCTAGGCAAGGGACATACAGCAGTTGATTAAAAAAACAATGTCACTACAGCTACAGGACTTGTGTCCTGCCTGACTTCACTCTCAGCTTTCCCCAGGGTGGCCTCAGTGCTTCTGGAATCTCTGTGCTGAGCTGATAAATTACGTGCTGCACCCTCTCACCTAGGCCAGCAGAATGCTAGTCTCTGGGGTCAGAGAGCATTTCAGTATGTTTCCTCCAATCTCCTCCACAGCACTTTGCATGAGGCTGCAAACACTGTGGGCAACAGTGGGCAGCGCATGTGATGAGAGGCCCCGGGCCTCTAGTTCATACTCGTTCACTTCATTCTGCATTCATTGAGCATTGGTTATAGCCCAGGTTCTTTGCTGGCCAGTGTGGGTAGAACAAAATATTATTTAATAATACCCCTGCCCCAATTCCTCATCTAGGAGGGAAGATAGGCCAGGTCCAACGGTAACTATGATATGAAAAAGCCTTTGTTAAGCAACAGTGATAATAAAATATCAGGCATTTATTAGGTGCTTGTTGTGTTCTGTGAAAGTTACAGAACTTTACACAGCTTTCATACTTTCACACAGCTCCTACAGGGTGGGTGTTATTGTTCCTTTCTTCTAGGCTGCAAAGCTGAGACCCAGGGATTTCAGGAGCAGCCCTCACAAAAACCAGGAGAGCACAGGGGAAAGAAATGCCACTTGACTGGAGGGAACTGGGTGGGATATTGCAGGGTAGATTCTACTGCATAGATGGGTACTTAGGCTTCTCAGTTCCTGGAACTCTGGCACTCAAAGGAAAAGCTACCCCGAGTAGAAGAAACCTTATGAGTAAAGCCTTCGAGTCAGAAATCTCATGGGTATTTCAGAAACGGTGCCTGCATGTGGTATGAACACATGGTATCAGGTAATAATGTTCAAAGGTAGGACAGGGAGGCGATGGCCAGGGACGTTTGAACATCTACTGTAAACCAGAGACTTCAACAGTATCATCTCATTTTGGCCCCCATACGCCCATGAGATCTCCATTTTAAGAATAAGTAAACTGAGCCAACTAGTAAGTAACCAGCTCTGAATACAAACACAGTCCTACCTAGCAGTTCCACAGGGTGGTGAGGGGCACAGGCCGGAGTTCTATCTTTTTCTTGGTAACTGAGACCTTGGGCCAGTTACTTAACTTCCCTGTGACTCTCCCTCCTCATCTGTAAAAGGATCATGACAGCAACACACTCCATATCAGGATGGCGCAAAGATTAAAATGAATGAACACATTAAAGTGTGTGAAGTGGACAAAGCGCTCAGTGTACACTGGTGATGGTGATGATCCTTTCTGTGCACTCTGCGTGTCCACCACTTGGCTCTCCCTCCATCCTGGTTTGCATCCTTGACTATCGCAGGGCCACCTCCTCCCTCCCCTGTCTGCTCATGACACGCACTTCCAGGGCCAAGCATTCAACTTTGCAAACACTCTCTTGTTGGCGCTATTAATTTATTCTTTTTTTTTTTTTTTTTTTTGAGTTGGAGTCTCACTCTGTCGCCCAGACTGGAGTGCAGTGGCCACTCCCGGCCACCGCAGCCTCGACCTGCTGGGCTCCGGAGATCCTTCCGCCTCAGCCTTCCAAGTAGCCAGAATTACAGGCATGTGCTACCACGCCCGGCTGATTTTTTGATTTATTGTAGAGATGAGGTCTCGCTGCCCAGGCGGGTCTCGAACCTGTGGGCTCAGGCAACCCACTCACCTCAGCCTCCCAAAGGCACGGGATTACAGGCTGAGTCACCGAGCCCAGCTAATTTATTCTTGATTCTGTCCAATATCTGGACCTTTTCTCTCTTCAACTCTCTTGAGCTCTTGGAAGGCAGTAGAAAGTCAATTATTTATCTCACACCCCATAGCAAACCACCCTACCTGCCCAGTATTACCTAGGTACCAGCCTAAATTCATGCTTATGGATTAGCACCAAAGTCTTTGGTGCAGAGGGGCCCAGAGGATATACAGTCAGCCCTTTGTAACTGTGGGTTGTGCCTCTCTGGATTCAACCAACTATGGATTAAAAAATACTTGAAAAACAAATGCATGGTTGCATCTGTACTGAATATGTACAGAGTTTTCTCCCTGTTACTCCCTAAACAATACGGTATAACAACTGTTTACATAGCATTTATACGATATTAGGTATTACATGTAAATTAGAGATGATTGAACGTATACAAAAAGATGGGCATAGGTTACATGGAAATACTAAGTCATTTTATATCAGGGTCTTGAGCACCCGTGGATTTTGGTAACCTCAGAGGTGCTAGAACCAATCCCCTATGGATACTGAGGAACATTTAACGCATAAGGAGGGTGGAAAATCTCTGTCATTTCTCAAGTTGGGTCTCAAGTCTTAAGATGGCACACAGGTGGGCTGGTGGGCTGGTCAGTGGGAAGCTGACTGAGGAGCTGAGTATTCTGGGCCCCTCTGGGGAGGGCAGGCAACGGGTCTGAGTCAGATCTCCCAGAGAGGGTGGTGCTGACATCAGGGTTCTTCCCAGAGGCTCACAGAGAAACGGGTGGTGAAAAAGAAAGCCCCTGCCTGGGGCGGCAGAGCTGGCACCAGGTGGCTGATTTCCAGGCTAGGAGTTGTGGGAACAACTCCATGTGGAGATGAATCGCCTGTCTCCAATGTGGACCTTCTGCCAGCAAAGACTTCATCAGCTACTGGATCCGTTGGGCCACCTCCAACCAAAAGGATTTTCATCCTCAGTTTTGGGGAACCTGAGCTCACAGTTGCTGATTTTATTTATATCTCATTTCCCCTTATTGCTCACCAGAGACTTGTGTGTTTTAGTGCAGTATGGGGAGTGTGGGAGTATTTTGTTTCTACTTATTTATAAATTCTATTTTTCTGTTTTTGAAATGTGTCTTCTGACTTTATATCTTTATTGCCTTCTCCCTACTTTCTTTGGGATTCCTTTGATTGGATTTTTGTCACTAATAATATCTTTAAATATATTTGTACTATGTGCGAGGCCTTCAATTGCGCTTTGCACGTATTAACTAACTTAATTCTTACAACAACTCTATAATGTAGGTACCATTATCATTCCCATTTTCCAGACAAGCAAACTGGGGCACAAGAGGTTAAGTAACTTCACAGAATCACGCAACCAGCGAATGGCAAAGTCTGGATTTAAAACCCGGGCACTATGCCTCTGTAGAGTTCACCTTCAAGTCACTACCCTTGGTGCCAACCCCTGTTAGTAATAGCCAACATTCCTTGTGGGCTTACTGTGTGCCTGGCCCTTGTCGAGTGCTCTGTATTTGTTGCCTAATTTAATCCTAAAGTAGAAAGGTATTACGCTTAGGGTTGAGAAGTCTAAAGCCAGAGATTCAAAATCTGGCTCTGCTTACTAACAGCCAGCTCGCCATTTGATCTAAGAGTGTCGACTCCAGAGGCTGTGCCCGTAACCGTCCTGCAGACCATCTTTGTTTTGTTTCTTTTTTAAATAGTGAAAGTTTTAAAACGATGAGTTTACCTGAGTTATCTTAAAGGAAGATTGTAAAATTCCAAAGGGAAAAAATACAAGCCAAACTCTCTTGAACATTAATGACAGCAAGGTCTTGTCACGCAGTTAGGTAGGAGAATCAAAACAGGGCCCGCAGATTGTCTCCACCCGCATACAGCTGGGACTGGCGGCACTCCCTAATAGAGAGCTCAGGCTCCCAGGCTCTGGCTCATGGCAGAGTTGGAACTTTACCCACTATCGATTGAACGTTCATGGCTCTTTTCTGTTTGGGTGCCCACACCCAGAGGCCTGCAGGTCATAGGCGTGTGTCTGTAAATCAAGTGATGAAGAAATAAGGATTGGCAAAGACCAGGCTCATCCCATGAGAGCCTCTGGGGAGCCCGTTCAGGTGCTGGGATTGCAAAGCTCCTTGAAGTTGGGCACCCTACCATGGAGGGATGGACTAAGAAGCTGGAAGAGATGAGACTGAAAGTCTTATTGCTATGGCATATCACATAGCAATAAGTCCCTTCTGTCCCTTCTGCCCACCACCATAAGAGGGAAAAAAATAACTGAAAGGGGAAACAAAAAGCAAAGGAAAACTAGCATTTCTTGATGGCTTACTAAGGACATATATTATCTCATTTAATGTCTTCAGCAGAATGCGGAGAAAGGTGTTCTTATTCCCATTTTGCAGTTGAAGGACTGAGGTCGGAAAAAGTGAAGTAGGATCATCACCCAGCAAGTGATGATTTAAAAACAGGCCTCCATAACTTTCAAATCAGTGTGCTGTCTTACCACGTCAAATGCCTCAGAAGATAGATGTGAGGAAACCCAATTTTTAGTTCTTTTAGATATTGCTACACTGCTTTCCATAGAGGTTGTACTTGCTTACCTTCCCACCAACAGTGTAGTAGCATCAGCAATCCTACTCCTGGGAATACACCCGGAGGAGTGTAAATCGTTCTGCCAAAAAGACACCTGCACATGAATGTTTATTGCTGCACTACTCACCATAGCAAAAACACAGAACCAACCCAGATGTCCACTGAAAGTGGACTGGATGAAGCAGATATGGTATTTATACATGGTGGAATACTAAGCAGCCAGAGAGAAGAACAAAATCATGGCCTTCACAGCAACTTGGATGCATTTGGAGACTATCACACTAAGTGAACTATCACAGAAACAACGAACTGAATACTGCATGTTCTCACTCATAAGCAGGCCCTGATCACTAGTCACACTAGTACAAGAGTGGAATTGGCAGACGCTGAGCTAGGAGAGGGACGGGTGGAGGAGGAAAATGGGCATATAGCAACACAAAGAGCATCTGGTCCACTACTAAGGGGAAAAGGGGCCAGCTAGAAGCTCAAATTTTACCTGCATGCAGCCTACTTATGTTGCAAATTCTCACTTGTACCTCACAACTCCAAATCCAATACAATAAAATAATAAAATAAAATAGAAGACAGACATGGCATGAAGAACTCAGAGAGAACAGACTGCAAGGAGACCAGTGCCACTCAAGGCAGGCCAATAACATGCCAGAGTTGTCCCAAAAAAAGGATGTCCTGGAGCCAGAGAAATGCAGGAGATTGGAGCCTTGACCAGATTCAGTTAATCCAACCACAACCATCCTGTACTTGTACTGGGGCCTGGTCTGAGAAAGGGAATCTAAGACAAAGATGAGTGCTGAGCTGTACTGTTGGGAGGGAGAGAAGGTACCAGAAAGCAGTCAGGAGTTCAGCCGCACCAAGGTGTTAAAGTACCAAGAAAGTCGCTCCTCTGAGCATTGCATTGGCTGTTGTCAACACATTGTGGCTTAAGTAAAATTTGCCTGACTTTAAAAAAATGGAGATCAAAATATTTTAAAAGAAAACAAAAAACAACCTTTAATCCCACAGCCTCAATAACTTCAGTTGGTACAGGGGAAAAATGAAAGGCAATATATGTTCAGGCTTAGAAAATTCAAAGTGTGGAAAATGGGAACAAGCTATCCCTCCTCTGACTCTCAATCTCGTCTCAGTGGTAACACTAGTAACAGTTCTGTTCTTACACAAACAGTTATGTGTGTATCAGTATTTATGATTTTCTCTGAAATATATATAATATATTTGCATATGTTTATACAAGTAAATGTATAAACATATGTATGCATTATATTTGTATAAAACATATTTTACACAAAAGACTATAATATAACACTCATCTCTATATGATGTTTTCACTCTCACATCATGCCAGCATATACCCTATAGTCAATTCTTTTCACTGGTTGCATATTTGCATCCTATGGACACATCATAGAGGTCTTAGTGAGTCTCCTATGAATGAAGACTTTTTTCCATTCCCCCAACCCCCAGTTACAAACAATACTACAATGAATAAACTTGTACGTGTGTTCCAAAATTGTTTACAAAAATACATACATATATTCCAAATATAAATTTCTACAAATGATCTTAGTAGTCAAAGGAAGTGAGTGTGCATTTCTAGCCCTGGTAGATATCACTAAATTGGCCCCTAGGAAGGTTGCACTTTTTAAAAAATTTGTTTAACTTTTTTTATTTTAAACTATTTATTATAAAATTGTGGGGTACAGTTAAGGGTTAGGTATACAGATGTGCATCGTTCAGGCACCCTTGTTGATAAGGAGTGTCTCCCCGACCCCAGACAGATATTGACTACCGTTAATCCCACCTCCCTTCCCCTCCCTACCCCCCATAGTTTCCCACCACTGTCAATCCTTTTCTTATAGTATTATGATAGATGTTCAAGGTTCACTATATGAGTGAGAACATGTAATACTCAGATCTTTGTTTCTGTGAGAGATCGCTCAGTATTATAGACTCTAGTTCCATCCAGATCTGCGAAATTCATGATTTTGTTCTGTTTTATGACTGCATAGTATTCCGTCCTGTATGTGTACCACATTTTTTTAATCCAGTCCTGTTTTGATGGATAGCATGTTTGGTTCCAGGTTCTTGTTATTGTGAACAATGCCGCGATAAACATTTGTGTGCAGGTATCTTTTTGATAGAGTGATTTGAGTTCTTCAGGGTATATTCCCAGTAGGAGGATTGCAGGGTCATATGGGAGGTCGATATTTAGAGCTTTTAGGAATCACCACACTGCTTTCCACAGAGGTGGTTGCACTATCTTAAATGTCCATCAGTGGTGCATGAAGCCAGTTTTTCCACACAATCGCCAGCACTAAATACCTTCACTCTTTAAGTTTTATCCAGCTGATAAATTATAGCAATGACTATTACTTTTATTACATTATGAGAGAAATTGCTCATTCTTTTTCTGAGTTGCCTATTCACAATCTTCACATGTTTGTTTCTGTTGGATTGTTACTTTTTTTCTTATTGGTTTTTTATGAGCTCTTTATTAATAAAAAAACTTAGCCCTTTGTGAAATGTATAAAATATGTGTTCTCAGTTTTTTGTCTTTTCACTTTCTGCACATAATTTTGTTTACAGATTTGATTTTTTCTTTTATAAGCAGAAAAGAGTAGTTAGAACTACAGGTGCATGCCACCAGGATGAGACAGATTTAAAATTCGAAATCACCAACATTATTATCTATTTTTTTGTGGTTTCTCAATTATGTATCTGCTTTATAAAAGCTTCTTATACTTTTTGTTTTCTGAAATTTACATAGCTTTGTATGTTCACATGTTTAAATCTTCACACCAACTGTAATGTCTTTTGTTAAAAGGAATAATCCAGCTTATTTTTTTCAAGTTCTCACAAGATCATTTAAAAATAATCTTTCTCCCACTGATTTTAAATGTTATTTAATCTTATATTTAGTACTTTCATGTCTATTTCTATTCTCTTCTTTCTAGTCCATTGATTTTCCCTCCTGAATATATGTTCTTGAGCTCAAAAGTATTTTACTTACTGTTAACTGCATAATACATCTTAATATTGGGTAAAAACAATCTCTCATTTTTCTTCTTGTTCAGAAGTTTCAAATGCTTGCTTTTTTTCAGATGAATTTTGCATATTTTTGTCAAGTTTCAGAAAAATCTCAACAACAAAAATTCTCTTGGTATTTTTATTACATTTCCATTTAGAGAGTAATTTATGATGACTTTATCAAATTGAAGATTTCTATCCAAGATTTCTGTGACTCTTTTGTTGATACATAACTATTTTTGTGACTCTCAGGCTTAAAGTTGTGTTCATTTAGGACTTGCACATATGTTAAAATAAGTTTACATGTAGATATTATATCTTTGGTTGCCATTATTAATGGTTTTCTTATTCTATTATATTTCCTAAATTTTGCTTCTCCACAGAAAAGGACACTGATTTTTTTCACATTCATTTGTTGGTCAATATCCTATTAAATTTTGTCTTTTATACTGGCGTTTTTTCTAACAATTTTAAATTGTCTTAGATTTTCTAGGTATATGACTATAATTTCTGCAATAACAAATTTGCCATCTCTTTTAAAGTATTTTTATCTATTATTTCTTTTGTCCAATTGTAATGGTTGACATGTGCAGTATAATATTAAATAATAACAGTGATGAAAATCATTCCTGGCTTTAAATAAAGCATTTCTGCTATTTACCATTAAGTACGATTCTCACTTTTGGTTTGAGAAACACACACACACATACACACACACACATACACACACAGGATTTAATCTATTCCCATTTTTCTAAGACTTTTTTTTCATTTTTCTCAGAATTAGAAATGAATGTTGCATCCATATGTCATCATATTAAGGACTTGTCTATATATTCCTGATCTTACTAAGTGTTTTTAAAAATCAAGAATAAATATTTACTTGGTTGAATTCCTTTTCAATGCATGTTGAGATTATTAGGTTTGTACTGACATCGTAATGTGATGTAGTACATTAGCAGATGTTCTCATTTTAAACTCTCTCTATGCCTTCCAGGGTGAATCTTAAAGCAAATTACTCCTTTTTGTTATATTCCTAAATACTTTCCAATGTGCTAACATTTTATTGATTCACATGTATATTTATATTTATATCCATATTCGTAAATGAGATTCACCTACAGTCTATGCCTGCGCATGCGTATTTGGGTGAGTGGGTGTGTGTAAGCTGTAGTCAGTATCAGGATGTACATTTATAAGCTGTTTACTAATCTTCACCTTCACTAGCCTTTGAACCCCCTAAGGGGAAAACCTGTATCTGTTTCACATTTGACTCGGGGGCACCTAGCACAGCGCTTCACATGAAGATGACACTCAATATTTATTTGCAGAATTAAGTCAGTGGGAGGCAAAATAACAAGTTTGTTCCTAAAGTTGTAGGGGGCATAGTTATACTGAACAATAATGTATTGTGGATCTAAAATTAAGATCTAACTGGATATCTTGCATTTTTTATTCACTTAATCTGGCAACTCTAGTTTTGGAATACAGAAACAAATTACGTGGCCGATATTGTGCACTAAAATCGTAATGACTGATACTACCAGTCACACATATCCCCCAGAGGAGCTCTGAAAAGCATAGTGACAAAGTGCCCTGGGAGCCTGTGAGGGTATATGTGGGAGGGCTGCTTGTGGGAGTTTTAGCTGACATCTCTGGATGTGTGTTATGGGCCTGTCTCATGGTGTAAGTGTTCACCAGGCTTTGGAATATTACGATCATAAAAGGCAAAAAAATAGGTTATCCTGGGTTTATAGCAATGACTAATGCAATGAAATAGAAAAACAAGTAAATGGCATGTTTAGCGAATGAAAGTAGGGATTCTTTTTTTTTTTTTTTAATTTTGCTTTTGGCACTTGGTGGAGACAGACAGAATAAAGCTCCTAGACCTTGTCACGCTCAGTGGAAACAATAGCAGGCCAACAAAGACTTAAGTGTAGGCTTACAGACATCAAGTCATCCTTAATTAAGCCTGGAGAAAACCATTTACTGGGCGAGCCTGGTGGAGGTCGGCACTGAAGGCTTTCTTGCCCTTGCCTGGCTTTAGTCTGGGAACGTGTAGGGCTGCAACTCCATAACATCCACTCCTGCATGGCGACAGACCAGTCTGCAGAGAGGAGGGGTTGCATTTGGCTGGTCAATGAGTGGAGACTTGTCATTGGAGGGGATTTCCTGGGAAAGAAAAAATTTGGAAACCTCAGGGATGGGAAAGAAAAGTAATGATGCCAAAACTTCCTGCTGGCTGGGAACATCTGGAGGTAGCACATCCTTAGTCCTATTAGCTTTGTTTTACAGCTAGAAAAGGCCACATTTGTTAGCCGCTCATAACATGTCTCCTTCCTTTCTCTCAGTCTCTTCTCTCAATGTTACCCACCTTGCAGAGCCTATTCCAGTTATAACGAATTTTCTTCATTTTCCAGGAGGCACCAAGTTCTTCCCCCTAGACCCTTGAGCATGTTTTTGGCTCTGCTGCAAGTTCTCTTATGGCCATTATCACCTCCATAATGACCATCGCTACAGGGAGACACAGTGCATGGATGTACCTTTGCACTCCAACAGACCACTGGCTGTGCCCCGAGTCCAGCCCTCAGTGCAGACTTTGCATTGCAATCGCTTAAATGTCTGTGTCTCCAACTACTCTATGACCTTGTTAAAGGCAAGAACCATGTTTAGTTTGCTTCGTGCCCCTGGGCCTGATCCCTGGCATAAGAGAGCCTCAATAAATAATACATTTTAAAAGTTTAATAAATGATGGCCCAGGATTTTCCCAAAAGACAAAGAAGAAAGGATTCTCAGTGAATGGGGCACAACCCCAAACTGAGTAAGTGAGTCTGCGTGGCGGGCATTTTATTCCACTGATTAGTGGGTTGTGGCCAATTGTGAGCTCCTGGAGTGGGTTCAGCCCTGCATGGGTTGCCGTGCAGCACACGAAGAAGAAAAGAAAAATGCACTACCAGCACATTGAGGCCCACAGTTCAGTGGAGCACATGTAAGTAGGGAAAACAACTAAGGTTAATATTAAGGCAAACTACTTTTAAAAACTTATAATATAATGCATTCATTTAGCCACCAATTCATAAGAAAATATTCAATGAAACAGCTAGATGCTTTTAAGGGAAGAAGAGTGTATTGAAAAGAAAGCCAACTCAGGTATGAATATAGGATTTCCACTCACAATTGTGTGTGTGTGTGTGACTTTGAATGTAGGAAACTCAATTTAATCTCAATTTCCTAATATACAAAATAGAAGTAATAATAGAAAGTAAGGATCAAATGAGATTGTGCTTTTGAGTACTTAACACAGTACCCACACTCAGTATTATCTCAATAAATGGCGGTTGATGTTATCACTCTACAGGTTACCCCACCCTCGGGATATTTGTGGACACTCAGATATTTGATGTGATGGAAACAAAAACCTTAAAATACTGACATTTTCTAGTTTTCTCTGGTAGTATGTCTTTTAAATGTGGGAACATACTGTGGGTTCACACACCCCACTCTTTATAATGGCAGAGGGTCGTTTTTTTATGCTCACTCCTGGGTCTCGCACATCGGGGAGAAAAACCTCATCTTAGTTCCTAGAGGGCCAAAGCAAGGCATGGCGTGTCTGGGTAAATGTTTCCGACAGCCAAGCGCAAGTTTCTACAGGTCTTGTATGCCTCATACTTGCCCATCCACCATCCTTCCCGGTGATGCGAGGTGAGGGTAAGAAGAGGGCAGGCCGGGAGATTTGGTTTTCTAAAGAAGATCCAACAATGAGTTTCCCAACACTACTTGCCCCGAGATGTAGATTTCCCTCACAGATCTACATTTCCTTCTCATATTGGGACACAAAGGCTGCTGTTCTGCATCTGTCTTTAAGGAAAATATAGAAGCAACCCCCTCTGGATAGTGTGGATGAGAATTCAATACCTCAGCACTCCTGGGTAGCACCATGGAGCCTCTTCTGAGGGGGACATTCTGAACACTTCTACTCTTCTTCCTTGTTTACCTGTCTGTCTTCTCCCTAGAAGACAAGGACAGTGTCTTGGTCATTCATATTTCCAGCACCTAGAGTATTACCTGACACAGAGGAGATAATAAGTATCTGATAAATAAATGAAAAATGTAAGTAAGTGAATCAATCAGTAAAAAAATGCTATAATTGTTGAGGTGTGCTTTTATTCTCTTTCTGGGAGATCTTTGCACCTAGGAAGAGTTAACCCGGAATTGTCCCCATTTCTGTGTTATGACATTTGAAAGACACTTGCTTTTATACCAGAACCAGTGTCCATGAAGTATGCATGGATTCCCAAAGCATTCCCATGCTCACGCTGGGGCCAGCTGTGTCTTTGGTTGGGCAGCTAGGGAGAAGATGGAAGAGCCCAGCTGTCCAGCTGTCCTGATGCTGTGACTCCCAGAGCCTGGACACACACATCTGCATGGAAACACCTGGTGGGCACACAAGCTGCTTTTATCCACTCTGTCCTCCCTTTGGGAGGTTCTCCCTGACTCTCACAATTATATGGGCCTCTCCACACGCATGCCTCTACATACCAGATGCTCTTTTTGGATGTTCCAGGTCAGAACTGCTCCTCCGCAAAACTGTATGTTCCCTCAAATTTTCATTGTAGAATCCTCCTATTCAACCTAGATGTTTTTTCTCCTGTCTGTCCCAACGAATGGCACCGTCCAGCCCACTATCTCTCAGCAACGTGGAGCATCTTTATGGGTCTTATAAACAGCCCCTTCTCATGTCCATTTCTGTCCCATTGAAATCAGGGCTAAATTCATCTCACCCAAGGTATTATGGCTATTAGACTTTTCACAAAGAAACTGCAGTAAGGTATTTGACTACAACAAAATATTTTTCCCTAAGGAGAGTAACGATGGGCGTTTCAAGAAAATAGGGAATATATTTTTAGGAAAGCAACAGGAGAGGATCCTGAATGGATACTGTCTGAGGTCTGTGCCAATGTGCTGAGACGAATCCTAATCTCTGGGCTGTGCTCAGTAAGTTTTTCACAGACTAGAAATGAGTGAGCCAAGGATAGATAGAAAAATCGGAATATTTTTACCAGTTGGCCAAAGACAAAGAAAAATTCAAACTTGCTTGAGGACTCTGCCCTGTTACTTATTAATGACAATGGTGAGGAAGTGCTGTTTAGTATATACTGTGTGTTAGATGTACCTCACCATGGATTGAGAGTACATGGAGGTTTTGTTTGAATCTATTTTCTTTGCTCAGGAATTTTGTGAACAATTATATCAATTTTCCAGGGTTGTGTGTGTGCGTGTGTGTGTGTGTGTGTGTGCGTGTGCGTATGTGTGTATGTGTGTGAAAAACGACATTCTGAAAAGGTGACTGATCCAGCATGCTGAATGACATCGAGAGTTCTTGAGTATGTCCTAGTGAGGCTAAAAGATTATGCCCACTGCTAGTTAAAACCAAAAAACATTGACTAAAAAAATCTCAAGTTCAACTTTTGGAAAAAATTGCATTGTTATGTTGAGCTTTGAACAAAGTCATCTTCTCTCAACTCAAACGCATAGCTAAGATGGATAAAACATAAAAATTAAAAAGATAAAGTTAAGCTAAAAAACATGATAGACATATCCACAGAACAATAAAAGGACAGAAATACAAACAGTTTAGAAAGAGTGACGCAGAGGACCTACTGAACTCCAAGTCTAGAAAGAGATAAAAGTGGAAAGAAATTCATATCCTCTGACTAACTGACTAGAAATACTCCAGTCTCCTCCCACCACCACCACCACCACCACCACCACCACACATGCATAAAGCAGAATAGCAGAACCAAGCTCTTTGACCAAAAGCACTGAGACGGATCATACCTGCTCATCACAGAAAGCTGGAGAAGTTGTTGTCTACATTGACTTGGGAGGGAGAAGTTTGCAATCAAAACTTAAGGTAGGCATCATGCTGCATCATAATTCTCAGGGGAATGGGAACCCCAAACCACCCATATTAAACAGTTTTTGTTTGGGAGTTACCAGGGGAGAGCAGGAGTAACTGTGAATCCACCAGGCATTTAGTGATGAGGAGAGAGAGAGAGAGAGAGAGAGAGAGAATAACAGAGCAATTTAAAAAATTCAATTCAAGATGAGCCTGCAAACCAAAATGTTAAAAAAAAAATGAAGAAGACTAATGAAAAAAATAACAGGCAGGAAAAAATTAAATGAAAATGAAAATAAGAGAAATTTGAAAATGACTTTAAAGTATGATTATGTTCTAGGAATACTGTAGTCGATATTTATAGACTGTGGATTTTATAGCAACTAAAAAATTCCAGGTAAATTGAAAAAATTATGTTTTTAAAGATAGCAGAGAGATATGGAAATGAAGAGAAACAAATGAATCAAAATTTCAGAAAAGAGAGTCTTTCTGATGAGTGCAGTCAGTTATTGGTTGTTTTCTCCCTGTGGGTGCATTTGCCAGTTTTGGATTTGGTTGAGGCTCAGACCTAGCAAACACAAAGGGATTTGTTAGAGAAAAGAGAAATGAGCAAGGCTTTTGGAAGATGTGCAGGACTGGCATGGAAGTTTGTCATTAATGCACAGCTGGCTTTCCCTGGGATTCATTTTCAAAATTCCAAGGCTGTACAAAAGGCTATGGAATTTGACAAAGTAAGTTAAAAATCTCTTGATCTCACAATATGTAGGAAAAAATTTCCTGCTTGAGGAGTATGGCCCACCCCAAACACATGCCTATTCTCTCCCCCAAAATGTACATGTATTTTTAAACTTAGAGGGCCAAGACTTCAAACTTCTGAAGGTTGAAACCGGATTTTCCCCTAGTGTTTTAAGATTAAGAAGATAGAAACCAACAGCCTGCCAATCAAAAGTTCAGGAGAGATATGTCCAAGAGATGGAGAAGAAACAGAAGTGAATGAAATAAATCTTACTAAAACTATAAACAGTCTCAACCCAGCAAAGCTGTGATTATATCAAGGTGATCAACCCTTTATTGATCTAACATAAGAAACAAGTAGCTTTTGCTGGTGGAAGATATTATGTGGAGCTTCTACAATTCCTTTCAATACCATGCCTGTCATACAATAAAAAAGTACTAGATATGTGAATCTAATCCTGACTTGTGCTCCACATCCTTATAATAAAATAAAGTAAAATAATAATAATGAAAACTAAATCAACACTGAAGCTGATTATAAAAAATTTTTAAAATGAATCAAATGGACATTCTAATACTACAAAATGCAGTATCTGCAGTTAAGAATTTTAGAAAAGAATTGGAAGATAAGCGAATAGAAATGCCAATCTGAAGCTCTGAGAGAAAAATGAATAGAGAATCAAAGTAAAGCATAAAAGGCATTTAAGAAATAATGTAAAAACCTGAAGTACTTGTAACTGCAGTCCCATAGGAAAGGAAAGAGAGAATAAGAGTAAGTACTATTTGTAAAGAAAATTTTATAAAGCTGATGAGAGTTATCAGTCCACAGATCCAGAAACTCTAAGTAGTGTAGACACAAAGAAAATAACACTTAGGCTTATTATAATGAAGCAGCTAAAAAATCATGGCAAAGAAAAATATCAAGGCATGAAGAGAAGGTGAAAAAGGCATGTTACTTTCAAATGATCAGCAACATACGAAAGGCTAATTTTTCAACAGAAACTGTGGAAGCAAGAGAACAATAAAATAGCATTTTTTAAACCCTGGAAAAAAAATGTTCTGACCTAGAATTTTATTCTCATCAAAAATAATTTTTATAAATTTAGGATAAAAAAGAACCAATTAGAGATCTTAGAAATGAAGTATAGCCGTTCAAATACAGTATTTAGTAGACAAGATTTCAAAACAGACTATAGGTTGGAACACAAAGAGCAAATTGTGAGATGCAAGATAGTTCTGAGACTTAGCACAGAAATATAAAGATATTCAATACTGTAAAATGAAGCTAAAGCTGTGCTTATAGGGAAATTTGTAACCCTAAATATATTTATTGAAAAATGATATATCCCCAGAAGAGAGATTGCTGGGTCATATGGAAGGTCAATTTCTAGATCTCTTAGAAATTGCCACACTGTTTAAGAACTTAAATCATTCTACAAAAAAAGATACCTGTGCATGCATGTTTATTGCAGCGTTATTCACAACAGCAAAAATATGGAACCAACCGTGTTGCCCATCGAAAGTGGACTGGATAAAGAAAATGTGGGTACATATGCATGATGGAATACTATCAAGCCATAAAGAAAGAAAAATTAAGAACTTCGCAGCAACGTCAATGGATTTAGAGTCGATTGTACTCAGTGATCTTTCACAGAAACAAAGAACTGAGTACCACATGTTCTCACTCATAAGTGGATCCTGAGCATTTATTACAATAATGCAAGAAAGGGATTGTCAGTAGCGGGGCACTACCAGAGGAGGGAGAGAGGAGGGGGCACATCACATCACCAAGGGTTCCTGATCCTAAACCAGGCCAAGTGAGGACCAGTGGGAGGCCCAAACTTCACTTGTATGTAGATCACTTATGTACCTAATCCTGACTTGTACTCCACATCTCTAAAATAAAAATTTAAAAAACTTTTAACTTTCTCTAATTAAAAAAAGAAAAATGAGCCGGGCTCGGTGGCTCAGCCTGTGTAATCCCGTGCCTTTGGGAGGCTGAGGTGAGTGGATTGCCTAAGCCTGCAGGTTCGAGACCCGCCTGGGCAGCGAGACCTCATCTCTACAATAAAAAAAAAAATCAGCTGGGCGTGGTAGCGCATGCCTGTAGTTCCGGCTACTCAGAAGGCTGAGGCAGAAGGATCACCGGAGCCCAGCAGGCGAGGCTGCGGTGGCCGGGAGCGGCCACTGCACTCCAGTCTGGGCCACCGAGTGAGACTTCAACTCAAAAAAAAAGAAAATGGCAAATGTTTCAGCGAAGAAGTTAATCGTGAACAGAGCAGAAAATAAAGGACTAAAAAAGCAGTAATAAATCAATTAAATGAATTATCAAAACCAAAATTTGGTTCTTTTAAATAGGGACAAACTTTAGCAAATCCACTTAAGCAAACAGTAGAAAATATAAGGAAATAATATTAGGGATTGCAAATTAGACAAAACTACAGACACAATAGAAATTTTCTCTCTGTCTCTATATATCTGTGTGTGTATATATGTATTTATATATATGGATATATAGTATCTCCATGTATATATATTCATTTATATATTCACCTATATGTATATATTCATTTTAATATAACAAACAATGAATATCTTTTTTGAAACAAATTTTGAAAGTGAGAATGGTCAACTCTGGAAAACATAAACTATAAAAATGGACTAAGAAGGAAATAGAAAACCTAAATGAGTTATAATCACCAAAGTAATTGAATATGTAGTAATATATCTTACCCAAAAATATACCAGTAAATATTTTTAGGTAAGGTTTTACAAATCTTCACGGAGCAGGTAAGTTTCATATTGAACAAAATTGTTTCAGAGAATCTCAAAAGCAGGATAGTGCTTCAACATATTGTTTTTTTTTTTTAATTGGAGTCTCACTCTGTCACCCAGACCGGAGTGCAGTGGCCGCTCCCGGCCACCGCAGCCTCGACCTGCTGGGCTCCGGTGATCCTTCCTCCTCCGCCTTCCGAGTAGCCGGAATTACAGGCGCGCGCCACCACGCCCGGCTGATTTTTTGGTTTATTGTAGAGATGAGGTCTCGCTGCCCAGGCGGGTCTCAAACCCACGGGCTCAGGCAATCCACTCACCTCAGCCTCCCAAAGGCGCGGGATTACAGGCTGAGCCACCGAACCCAGCTGCTTCAACATATTTTATGAGGTAACCTAAGCATGACATCAAAACTGAACAAACATGGGTAAGAAAATAAACATGACCAGCCTCACTTATGAATAGTATACCGAAAAAACCCTAAATGTAGCGTATCAAACTCATCATTTTAAGAATAAAAATGTCTCAAAACTAATAAAGTTTATCACAAAAATATAAGAAATTTAGACAACTCTCCATATCTATGTGTATTTATAAGGGTATGTATGTATATATATAAAATCTTTTACATTAACAAAAGAAGAAAAGATGTGATGCTTCTTCAGATGCAGGAAAAAAGCAGTTATAAACTTCAACATTCATTTCTGATTAAAAAATAAAAATAAATAGCTGCTAGATATCCAGGAACCTTTTTAACTTTATAGACTTTATCTCAAGAAAGATAGAAAGGAAGGAATAAAAAAAGAGAAAGGAGTGGGGGTGGGAAGATGAAAGGAAAAAAGAAAAGAAAGAAAAGAAAAAAGGAAAATTCTTTCTGAAACAGTAGCAACATTTCATTTAAAGTTAAGAACAACATAAGGAGGTCTACCATCGTACCCATATTACATAGATATTATCAACGGGAGAAAAAGATAAGAAAAGGTCTAAAATTGGTGTAAGATTTCTTTTTCAGATTTATTGAAGTGTGGGTGTTATAAAAATAAGTTACACATATTTAAAATGCACAGTTCGCTAAATTTTGTCATATGCAAGGGGGACCTTAAAAAACACGGAAATATATTTTGGAGGATGGGCTCCTTATAGCACAGGCTTTTCCACTAGGTAAGTGTTCTAGGAACCCATAGGCGTCAGTGTACCAGCTAGCATTGTTGAGGAAGGCTGCGTTCAGCTTCAGTGAATTTTTGTTTTGGAGATTTCGTGTGTTTTTCCATTTCATAGTGGATGATTTGTGAGTGTACCTTCCCACACAAAACTGAGTGGTCAGCAGTTTTTGACCAAAAATGGTATGACCTCTGCCCCGCCCTCCCTATTCACCCCATCTTACCCTCGAGTGACTTTTTTGTTTGTTCCCTTGGATGAAAAAAGTCCTCGAAGGGAAACATTTTGCCCATGTGGAAGAGGTTAAACAACAAACGACAGAAGCACTAAAAGGCATTAAAATCGACTCATTCAAAAACTGTTTTGAGCAGTGCAAAAAGCATCTCCATAGGTGTATTGCACCAAATGGAGAGTACTTTGAAGGTGACTGAAATTTAAACATATAAGAATAAATACACAATATTTTAAATTATGGGGTTTTTTGGGGTCACCCCCCCCTTGTATATGCATTGTGAAATGGTCATCACAATAAAAATAATGAATATATCTATCACTCCCCCAAATTTATCCATATCCTTTTGTAATTTTTCCCATTTGTCCTTCCTGAACCTAACTCCAATTCTAGTAATCACCGTTCTGCTTTCTGCCACTGTTTCTTAGGCTGTGGTTTCTAGAATTTTATATAAATGAAATAGTCTAGCCTATGCTCTCTTTTTTTGGGGGGGGGTCTTGTTTCACTAACTCAGCATAATGATTTTGAGATCCATTCATGATTTTGCATATATCAATAGTTCATTCCTTTTCATTGCTGATATAGCCATTGTATGGCTATATCATAATTCATTTATTCATTAACCCATCGATAGACATTTGGGTTGTTTCCAGTTTTGTACTATTACAGGGAAAAAAGTGCTATGATCTACATATTAAACATATTACCAATCAAAATCCCAGCAGGCTTATTCTTTTTAAAAATAAACAAGTTGAGCTGGGCTCAGCCTATAATTCCGCGCTTTGGGAGGCTGAGGTGAGTGGATTGCCTGAGCCCGTGGGTTCAAGACCCGCCTGGGCAAATTGGCGGGACTTCATCTCTACAATAAATCAAAAATCAGTTGGGCGTGGTATCACGTGCCTGTGGTTCCAGCTACTTGGAAGACTGAGGCAGAAGGATATAGCTGGAGCCCAGCAGGTCGAGGCTGCGGTGGCCGGAGCAGCCACTGCACTCCAGTCTGGGCGACAGAGTGAGACTCCAACTCAAAAAAAAAAAAAAAAAATAGACAAGTTGATTCTAAAATTTGTATGAAAATGTAAATGATCTAACATAGTCAAAATGATGTTTCACAATAAGGTAAAAGTTGGAGCACTTAACTAACTGGTTTCAAGATTTATTATAAGGCCACTGTAATCAAGACAGTGTGGTTTTGACAAAAAGTGAGGCTTGTAGATCATTGGAACAGAATTTCAAGTTCAGAAATAGGCTTCATATTTATGGTCAATTAATTTTTGATAAAGGTGCCAAGGTAATTTAAAAGTGGAAAGGACAATCTTTTCAGCAAATGGTGCTGGAACAATTGGATAGACATGTGCAAAAATCATAAAACTTTAAGAAGAAAACATAAAAAAAAACTTAATGACATTGGGCTTAGCAAAGATTTCCTGACTCCAACATGTACACACAAATGAGCTATGGAAAAAAATTAATAACTATGACTTGATCAAATTAAAATTTTATTCTTTTCAAAAGGCAATGTTAAGAAAACAGTAAGACAAGCCACAGACTGGAAGCAAATATTTGCTAAACAAAATATTAACAAAGCACTTTTATATATTTTTTTTTTTTTCGAGTTGGAGTCTCACTCTGTCACCCAGACTGGAGTGCAGTGGCCGCTTCCGGCCACCGCAACCTCGACCTGCTGGGCTCCGGCGATCCTTCCGCCTCAGCCTTCCGAGTAGCCGGAATTACAGGCATGCGCTACCACGCCCGGCTGTGTTTTTGATTTATTGTAGAGATGAGGTCTCACTGCCCAGGCGGGTCTCGAACCCGCGGGCTCAGGCAATCCACTCACCTCAGCCTCCCAAAGGCGTGGGATTACAGGCTGAGCCACCGAGCCCGGCTAGCACTTTTATATTGAATGTAGAAAGACCTTTTTCAAGTTTATTACAAAAAAACAGACAACTCAATTTTTTTGTCTTTTTAAGTCAGTTTTTTGAGATACAATATGCTTGCAATAATAGTTTATCCATTCTACATATGCAAATAAATTAGTTGTGATAAGTGTATATGTTATATGATAATAGATACAATCATGATATAGAACATTTCCATGACCCTAAATAGTGCTTTCATGACTTTTACAGTCAATTTCATTCCCCCAGCCCTGGCCCCAGGAAATCACTGATCAGCTGTCTATCACTACAGTTTTGACTTTCCTAGAATTTCATATGTAATCAAACAGTATAGAATCTCGCTCCTTTTACTTAACATAATGTTTGGGTATCAGCAGTTTGCCCTCACTTAATGCTGAGTAGTATCTCAACGTATTACTATGCCACAGTTTGTTTATCCATATGTCAGGCAACTCAATTTTTAAAACTAGACAAAAGATTTGGACAGTCAGCTCTTCAAAAAAAAAAGAGGCTGGGCTCAGTGGCTCAGCCTGTAATCCTGCACTTTGGGAGACCGAGGTGAATGAATTGCCTGAGCCTGTGGGCTCAAGACCTGCCTGGGCAACTTGGCAAGACTTCATCTCTACAATAAATCTAAAAAATTAGCCGGGCATGGTAGGCGTGCCTGTAATCCCAGCTACTTGGAAGGCTGAGGTGGAAGGATGGCCGGAGCCCAGCAGGCCGGAGCGGCCACTGCACTCCAGTCTGGGCGAACGAGTGAGACTCCAACTCAAAAAAAAATTTTTAAAAAGAGGTCCAAATGACAAAAAGTACACAAGAGGCACACAACTTCATAAGGCACTGGGAAAACGCAAGTTAAAACCACAACGCAATGCTTCTACACACCAACCAGAATGTCTAAAGTTTAAAAAACCGACCATATCAAGTGTTGACAAGGATGTGAAACTACTGGAAACTTCATACTCTACTACTAGGAATAGAAAAATGATGCAACAAGTTTAGAAAACAGATTGGCAGTTTCGTAAATTAAACATACATCTACCACGTGATCCTGCCATTCCACTATTCATCCAAGGTAAATGAAAGCTCCTATCCACCCAAAGATTTGCACATTAATCATCATCATAATGGCTTATTTATAATAACCAAACACTATAAGAATTTAACAGCAATAAAATGGTCCTTTATTTATATTGTGTCTAGTTAGAAAATCCAAGCAACATTTTGAAGCAGTGAGAAAGTTCATAAAGATTTCTAGATTGACATAAAAAATCAATAGTATGCCTATGCACCAAAAAATTAGAAAATATTATAAAAAGATAATATTCTAAATGTTAACTAATTATGTTATTTAGAAATAACATCTTTTCATGGAGTTAAAAAATATGCTAAAACTCATATAAAGTAATAAAAGATCAACAGTAGCCAAGTACAAGTGGAGAAGAACAAGAGGAAAGACTGACTTTTCCAGTTATTAAAACCAATTATAAAACTATAGTAAGTAAAACAATATGGCGTTGGCCCAGATAAACAAATAGGACTCCAGATTAAAGTAGAAATCTTAGAAGGAGAACTATCCATAGACAAAGACTTATGCAAATGATACAAATGGCATTGCAAACCAAAGGGGGAAAAGGATTATTTATTAAATACTTTGGGGCACAGCAGGCCTCAGTGGCTCAGCCTGTAATCCTGCATCTTTGGGAGGCTGATATGAGTGGATTGCCTGAGCCCGCGCATTTGAGACCCGCCTGGGCAACTTGGTGAGACCTCATCTCTATAATAAATCAAAAATTAGCCGCGCGTGGTAGCGCACGCCTGTAGTTCCAGCTACTTGGAAGGCTGAGGCGGAAGGATCACCGGAACCCAGCAGGTCGAGGCTGCGGTGGCCGGGAGCGGCCAGTGCACTCCAGCCTGGGAGTGAGACTCCAACTCAAAAAAAACAACTTTGGGACAATTGGAGAAAAATTAATTGCATTTTTTCTTTTATATTTGGGAAAAATATTTGCTATTCATATAATGAATAAATAGTACAGAAATGGTTGGTATACAGAATATACAAGAAATCTTACAAATTATTGATAAAATACCACCTAATATAAAAATAGACCCAAAATACAGATAGTCATTTCATGTACATGAAAGTTTGATTGAGCAATATATATGGGAAATAATATTCAATTTCTTTAGTAATGAAAAAAATGAAATTTTAAACAATTCCACATGCATCAACGATTTTCAAAGTTTCAGAAAACCTAGTGTTGCCAAGTATGTAGGAACTTGGAAACTCCCATACACTGCTTTGGGAAGGTAAATTAGTGTATCTTTTTTGGGATTCATTTGGCAACTTCAAGGAAAGCTGAGGACACTAACAGCCTATGATCCAAGATATGAGTCAGAGACTCGGAGAAAGGCATGAATTTCAATCTTGTAGTGGGGATTTGATCGGCCGATTGCTAACCCTGTATTTCCTTATCTTTCCAAAAGTTTTTCTTAAAAAAGAAATAAAGGAATAAAAGAAAGAAAGGAAACAAAAGGAAAATTTTAAAGAGGAAAATAATTGCAAGACAAAGTTGGGGTCCTTGACATAAAAGTACTATAATCTATTGTTTTTCAAACTGCTGGTCTCAACTTCATAGTTTATGTCAAAAATACATTTAGAATGTTACAACTAATATCTTTTTAAAATGTTGCTTGCAAGTATATGGTTTTCTACCATATTTCTTGTTTTTTTAACCTTTTGTCACATGTAGTATGAATATTATTTTGTAAAATTTTCGTTTCAGGTGTGTGTGTGTGTGCACACATGCACATGTGTGTTTACTAATTTGCAATGCAAAATATATTTCTGCCCGTTGCAGACAAAAATGCTTGGAACACACTGCTATAAGATGCCATGGGGAATCATTTGCTTACATAAAGAACAGTACCTGCCGGGAGACCACCTTTCTTGACAAAGCTATGGACCCACGTGGAGAAGGATTTTCACTGGTTTTCTATCTACACTACGCTCTCAGACGCTGTGCTAAGTAAACAGCACCGAACAAGAAATGGATCAGATAAGGTAGAGTAGTCACCAGAGTGGGTTCCACAGTGCTGGGAGGGTGAGCAGGCAGGTGTCCAACTGACACCAGTGTGAAAAGAATACTATTTAGAAGGTGATGAACTCTAAACCCATCTGTATCGAGGAGGTAATTAGTATGGATAATTTACTCCTTGATGTTATCAGCCCACTCTACTCTTCTAGCAGAGAGAAGCAAAAAATCCTAACAACAGTATTATTGCACAACATTTCCATAAAGATCAAACTCCACCAAAGAGAAGAGACTCCCTTTTCTTTACTCCTAGACAGTGATATGTCTAGACCTGAGAATATCACATATAGTTCTGTCTCTGTCCTCTAAAAGAAGTGGGAAAAATGTAAGAGGTAATTATGATAAGCAATGGGATAGGGACACTGTTATATGAAGTCTGATAAAAGGTACAGATCTTTTCACTGTGAGAGCAAAGGCTAAAGAGGGGATAAATTGGCATTTATTAAATCCAAAAGAGCTTGGCCACTTACTCTGAGTCTGTGACTTATTCTGGAGTCACAATACTTCCCATTAGCATACCGGGAAAATAAAGACCCACTTTGTGGGCTAAACAAATGGGACCCTACCTAAAAGATAATACAGAAAATGTGCTGTTTCAAAAATGTTTTGATAAACTTGAGAGAATTTACCTCCTTAAACTGACTTCAGGAGGGGTACACATTTTTCCTTGGTGACCATCATTAAAAAAAAAAACAAAAATTCTGGCAGGGAGAACTATGAAACTGACCTCCAAAGACACTTCGAAGGCTCTTAATGTCTGATCAGAGAGCTGTTTAGACCAATGACATCAAGCCACTAAACAGTCAAAGCCCACTGCTTCCCTGTAAGCAGGAGAATGGCAATCTCATCTTTATTCAGCCCTGACTCCAGCTGTACGAAGAGACCTTTTCTCTGCTCTCCTTTGCTTTTCCCAGCAAATTCCCAGAGGCCATCCAAGACCAGATGTGAAAAGAGGTGAGACACAGATGCAAACATAAATTCTTCTTTCTCTGACAGTGATCGCTCGGCCATGCATGCCCCCATCCATGTCAAATGCACGGTTCACTCACAAAAATCAAGTACACATGGTACTAACATTGCTCAGGTTTCTAGAGATGGAGCTGGGTCACAGGTATTGCATGTGACTATGGGGATGCCTGTTCAGGTGGTGTGGCTCAAAAATGCAGTGTGCTTGTGTAACTTTACGGAAATGAATTTTTCCATATAGCCTGAGTGTGAACAGAGAGCCACATGAGAAGTTAAGGGTTATAGTGAAAGAAAAGTCAAGGCAGGCAATAATACTAGCTGGAGAGTCAAGGGGACATGAGATCATGTACTACCTCCATTACTGCCGCAGGGCTTAAGGTCAGTTGCTTGACCTTAGACCTCACTGTCCTCTGCTATTAAAGGACAGAATGGGAGGGTTCTGACCACTGTGTGGCTCAATGATCCAACCTGGTATCAGAAAAACCCTGTAAAATGCTGCAGTGCAAAAGCTGGTGTGTGTATGCCCAATCCAGAAAAATGTAGTGGCTCACTCCAGCAGGTGTGGTCAGCGCTCCTGTCTCACGGTATTGCTCCTGTTACCTGGCTTGCTTTTCCTGATCTTCACCCTCGGGTCCCACTCCCTATAGGATTAGCTACTCCTCAGCTGGTTTTCCTGCATCTCTCAGTGATCTTCCAGGAAACAATGCTGACCGTCCCAAGACCATGCCTCTTGGAACACAATGATTCTGATGCCACGTTCTGCCCTGTCTCCCCCTTTGTCCCTGCTGTGTCTGGTGTTGAGTTAGGAGCTAAACCTTGGGAGAGAGCCAACCAATGCAAAGGCTTGGAAAGAAACCCAAACCTTCACGTCCCATCTCAGCAGCAACAAGATTAATCTCTGAATGGGGTAAATAAGATTAGTTGCCAAATAACTTTTTCCTGAGATTCTAACTATATGACAAGAGAAAAACTAAATTGCTTTCAGGATATAGTATCAGGAAAATTGGGTTCTTGCTTTTAAAAACGAGACGGTCAGAATCAGTGCTATCTAAGCTTAACATGCACTTTTATTCTCTCTGATTAGTGTAAATGTCACCACCAGCCAGTAAACAATAGATTAATTACATGATGAGGATTTGATGACTATGATGATATCATTTATTGAGCAATTACCATGTGCTCTTTTCAGCACATTGCATGTACTAACCCACTTATTCTATCCTATTATATTATTATTATTCTATTATTATGTTTGCATTTCACAGATGAATAGAATTTAGGGCACAGAGAGGTTAAGCAACTTCCCTAAGATCTCATAGCTAGTAGGTGGTAAAGCTAGGTTTCTAACATAGTCAGACTCTAGAAAGTTTCTGTGCTTGAATATACTTATTTTCTGCTAGCATGTACCCATTCATTCAAATATTTGTTGAGCTCTTACTATGTGCTAGGCACTTGTCTAGGGTAATGGCTTATTGACCTCATAAAGCATTTTGTCTAGTGAGAGAGACAGAAATTAAGCAGATGATTACACAAGGAAGTATTTGAGTTATAGCTATAATTAGTGCTATGAGGAGCTAAATGCTTCTTGGAGAAACTATAACAGGAAATAGAGCCCTGCCAAAGGGTCAGGGTGATATCCTTGAGAAAGTGACATTTAAGCTTAGAGTTGGAGGATGGGAAGGAGGGAAGGAAGCATGTACCATATCAAAGGAATAGCATGTGCAAAGGCCCTGAGTCAGGAACTAGCTCAGTATTTGGGAAACCAAAAGGATGAAACGATAAAGTCAAGTGAGAGGGGGATGAATGGAGAGCTGGGAAGGAGGCCAGTTGTGCAGATCTCTGTGAGCCAAAAGAAATCTTGGCCCTTTATTCTGAGAGCTATTGGCAGTGCTATTGGTTATTCTCCCTTTGCCCCTCCAAATTCATCTCCACCCACCTCCAGCCTGCTCTGGGCCCCAGGAGGCTGATCAGGATGGTCTCTATCCACAAGCTTCCTGAACTTCTAGAGTTCCACTGGGTTCAGCTACTGGAAAGCACACATAGTCAATCGGGACAAGAGGGGTTATGGCTGCATTTCTCTACACAAGACTATATGTATGTATATGTATATTTAATTCAGGAAGCACCTAAGAAACATTTTTCTGGACATTGGTCCCGGCAACAAGTTTATGACTAAGTCCTCAAAATCAAATGCAGCCAAAACAAAATTAACAACTGGGACCAAATTAAACTATAAAGCTTCCGCACAGCAGAATAACTATCAGTAGAGTAAATAGACAGCCTACAGAATGGGGAAAAAGGACACAGACACCTCTCAAAAGAAGACATACAGGCTGCCATAGATTTTCTTAGGCAGCATAATCCCTCAGGTACTGCAGTAGGTTTTAATGTTTCTAAAAATTATTGCCACCCCCCTCCCCCCAGGAACCTTGTAAGACATTTTGTCTTCCTACTGGTTCTCCAATGAAGTTAGTTGTATGTACTCTGTGTATATCTGTGCTTTATGCATATATTTTCATCCCTTTGGGGGTGGTGATGTCATCCCGGTTGAGAATGCCTGGGTTACAGACACTCCCTCACCTGGCCCCTCAGTCTGGAAGTGGTCATGACTTTGATAGCCTGGGGGTATGCCATCTTTCCTTGTTGGTTTCCCTTCCCCCACCCATGCTTTTGAAAATAATCCCTTCATTGAACTCTCCTGTTTACTGGTTGAGTGAGCCATCTCTTTCCTACCAGAATGCTGGCGAGTACAGCAGCCACCAACAGCTCAAAGAAAGAGAACTCAGGCTTACATTTCAAGACATGTTGGAATTGTGTGGAGAATGCACTGAAGTGGGACAGGAGCAGGTGAAAGCAGACAAATTTCAAGGCCATGAACAAAAAGTGCCAATTTCAGGCAATGGTATTCTAGATACTGGAGTACGTTTTTCAACTTTTATCCAAATGACTGGTGTCACTACATTGAACTCAAGCCTCTGAGCCAATAATGTCCTCTTAAAGGAAAACACAGTATGAGAGAATCCTCAAGTTCATATCATATAGGCTTTTGCAAAATGTACACAGAAACTTGGGAAGGAAGCAGATGAAATCCCCTCGGCATTCTAGAATCACATCTGAAGAAGGAAAGGCTTGAGCTTGATTCTGTCTATATGTAGGGTCATGGACCAAATGTGTTCTCAGGCCCATCAGGACTCAGAGCAAGTCAAAGTGGAAACCACCACGAATCCAATGGCACAGGTACCTACCAGGCACTTTTAATATTTAGTCTGCTTAGTTGCTCCAATAACCATGCAAGATTTGTCATAATTTCCCCTCTTCAGAGATAGGTAAACAAAGGTTCAGAGAAAAGAAGTAACATATTAGTCCATTTTGTGTTGCTATGAATACCCGAGGCTAGATAATTTATAAAGGAAAGAGGTTTATTTTGGCTCATGATTCTTTGTGGTGCTGTCATGTGGTGGGCTCTGGTAAGTCCTCAGTAAGCATACAGTCATGGCAGAAGATGGAGAGGAAGCAGGTGTGTCACATGGCAGAATGGAAGTGAAAGAGAAGGAGGAGGTGGTTCCAGGCTCTTTTAAACAATCAGTTCTTTTGTGAACTATTAGAACAAGAACTTACTGAAGCCATTCATGAGGAATCTACCTTCATGATCCAATTACTTCCCACGACCCCCCACCTCCATCAATGGAGATCGTATTTCAACATGCTGTCTGAAGGGGACAACATTAAAACTATATCAAGTAACATTCCTAAAGTTAAGCATATAGCATATAGATGGTACTTTTCATCATTTAAAAGCCAGACCCATTTTACCTACTAAACAATACTAAACTCAATGCGATCCTGTCTATCGAAAGAGTATAGTTGGCAAATAAGTTTTGCTCCTCATTCCAGTTCCATCTAATTGGAAATGGCTGCCTACAGAACTGTAATGAGAAGAATTCTGAGACTGTACAAGGCAAAGTGGGAACGATTGCCACAATTGGCCAGCAATGTCTGTCATAGGCAAGAGGGTGGAAAATGGGGTATATATACCACTTATCTTCCATTTCTCATGGGCTTCTGCTACCCAAGGAGATATAAAAATCAATGGCTCTTATGCGGTGGTACTCACCTACAGCCAGGCTCCAGCTTTTGCTGACTGTTCTCATGGTGCTAAGACTACTTGGAAGTATGATGCTATATTTTCAAACAAGATTTATTTCTATTATTCCACAACTTGAGCCAATAATTCCATAAAAATAACGTGTGGGGAAAACCCTCTTTCATTACCTGTCATGCACTCAGCATGCTGACATCTCCGAGACTCAAGGAGCTATTTTCTCACATCCTATCACTCAGCTGAAGAGATATGAACTGAATTATCTGGCATCTTTCCTGCCGCCCTCCCCTGGATTGATTCTAAGGTTTCTCGTGGGATAGAGAGACTAGAAGGAGAAGCCCTCAAATGCAACTGTTACCCAGGCATTCTGGGTTACCCTAGAATTCTGGTGGGTGGCAATATTTTTATATGGAGGAGGAGCCTGAAACCAATATAGTAGAATAGAATCATCAGCTTTCCCAGTATGAGAAGGCAGATGAGGATGGAAATGACAAATGTTTAATTTTAGCTAAATATGAACAGATCTAGCAAATCAAAAAGTATTCTCTGGTATACTGTTCATACTCATGTATCCATTCATTGAGAGTGTGGGAAAGACAATGTAATATGAACAAAGTATCCTCTCCAGATTGGAATTAGGATGACAGATCATTCACCAAAGAACAGAAACAAGAGAAAATACAAGAATGATGACAAGACCACATGGCATTTCTCAAGTCCAAGACCAGCCAAGTGACAATAATCTCAGATATATTCATAGATGGGAGGGTTTCTGCTGCCCTGTGACAGGGACCTCATGGAAGGAACAGGGCTTCTCTGAGCTCTAAGGGTGGGCAGACATTGAGTTGGCTCTGCTAAGATGACTTCACTATGAAATGGTTCCCAAATCTCAAAATGTATCATGGGTGAACCAAACTCACAAACTAACAGTGCCTAAAACATCCATGATCAGCCTAATTTCACAATAAAATGAGGACAGCAAAGCACTTACCTTGGAAGTGGTTGTAAATGCAGAAATAAATTAATACAGTGCCGAGTGCAGAGTAAGTACTCAATAAACATTAGCTATTAGTAAGAGTATTACTATGATAATTCCTAGTATTATGTGTGGGCAGCTGATATTCACAATGACGATTATCCAACTCTTAATGATATTCACAAATGTTGGAGCAGCTACTGCATGAGGATCTCAAATGACTCATGTCCTCTGTGTTCAACTGCACCTTCTTGTTTATTCCACACAACAGCTCTCTGCAGGTAGGTATTACTGTCCCCATTCTACAGATGACAAAAGTGAAGCTCAAAGAGCTTAAGTGGACTCAAGTCTGGTTGTCTCAAAGGCCAGAGTCTGTTCTGTTAATTATCACTTGAATGAAAAATCAAAGCATGATCAATTTATGTACCCACAGCCTGAAATCCTATGGGGTGGATTTCTCCACAGTGTTTAGACATCATCCAGAATAGCCTAACGGGATTTGCAGTTTTAAACTCCTCATCTTGGTCTTTAGGTTTCTTCTGGCTTCTTCCTGATTTCTCCCAGTGTCATGTAGTGGTCAAGAGCAGAGGTGCAGACTTCCTGAGTTCAATTCCTCCCTCTGCCCTTTACTAACGGTGAGTTTAGACAAGTTACTAGATGTCTCATTGTCTCGATTTCCCCACCCTTGAAATGAGAAGAATAATTTTAGTAGTGAAAGCTCCTACACCATAGGTTACTGGGAGAAGGAATGGCTTGTTAGGCATAAGGAGTTTAGAAACATGCCTGGCTCCAAACGACTCTTGACTCTGCAGGGCTGCTGACCTCACTGAGTCACCAGCACAATTTGTCCCTGTTATGCCCTCCCTGACCCCTCCCCATTTCTTCACCATGTCTCCAATCCCTGCCCACCCTCTGTCTCATGGAGACCCTCTCACCCTGCCCCATATTGAGAGTGTGAAAATTCCAGTCCATCTTTCATTTTCTTGTCCTGCTTCCTCAGTTCCCATCCTCCCTCGCTTTGGGGACCTGGACTTTTCCTTTGGCCAGTCATAAATCACCTTTGCCTCAAAGGCAGCAGTTGAATTCCCTGCTTCCAACCCTGCAGCAGACCAGGCTTTTGCAGACTTACCTGCTGTTGGCCTTTGCCGCATCCTTCTCCCATCCTAGCTTGCCTGTCTCCCTTTTCCTTCAGTGAGGCCGAAAAGTCTGGGCTGATCACAACAACAAACATATAAGGACCCCCTGAGCCTCCCAGTGGCGTTACTTATCTCCTTGCCTTTCTTTGCACAATCCTGGGGGTTCTGATGTAGGCCCCTCCCCTGGTCCTTCAGGTCTCGTCTCTTCTCGTCTCTTTCCTGTCATCCCAGTTCAGCCAGTTTCTTCTCCTCTGAGATGGGACATGCCTCACCCTTTGCTCAGTCCTTTCTTTTTCTCCTTTCATCTCCAAGGTGTGAGCACCAGGGACACAGAACTGTGGGCGGTTGAGCCACTTGGTGGAGGCACATGGTGGGAATCACAGTTCTGAACATCCACCTAGCTGTTTGCACCAAGGACCTGACTAGGATGAGCCTACAGAGAAGGGTTGTGCTGGTGTAGGATCAGTTTCCTGTTTTTGTTGAAAATTTTAATAATGTGCTCATTATAAATTATTTTGCATTAATTAATCATTTTAAAAACTCCTGCATTAAAATGGCATACAACTGGATGACTAAGGTTTTGGGATGTCCCCTTAAATTGTATATCTGAGGCAGGTGTCTCATTTGCCTCACATAGTCCTCCTGTAACTAAAGCCTCTGTCCTTCAGTTTTCCCATCTGTAAAATGGGTGTCATGCATTCTCTGATAGCTACTCTCAGGGCTAAATAAGGGGACATATCTGGAGAGCTTAGCACAGCGCCCAGAGTGGTGTCCACTCTCCACAAATGTCATGGTCATTCTCACCTGCGGAAGTGGAACCGGCACGCCAGCCATCCATGTTCATCTTCCTCGTCAGCTTTTCTGGTTCTCATTTGCAGCCTTCTCTCTCTCCTTCCTTCAACATCCTGACAAGGAGGACTTACCCCAAGAATCTTACCCATGACCTAGCAACATGTCCAAAGAACTAAAAACTCTGCAGATAAAATTTCTAAAATTATTTTTTAGCATTAATCAAAGTTGGTGTTTAAATGATGCAGATGCCAGAGTCTGCAAAGTGGAACCAAAGAAGAGATGCTGCAACTCTAAACATCACACATTTTTTTAGATGTGTCTTTGGGAAAAATAAATATAATATTAGAGTAACTGTTGAAAATACAGGCCAGTCACTGTGGCTTATATCTGTATTCCCAGCACCTTGGGAGATCAGGGCAGGAGGATCGCTTGAGGCCAGGAGTTCGAGACCAGTCTGGGTAACATAGAGAAACTCCTTCTCTATTAAAAAATTTAAAAAAGAGAGAAAAAAAAGAAAAGAAAACCTACTGAAGCTAAACGATAATAGCAATTGTTGCCAAGGGGTGGTCCTAACAGACACTGAAAGAGACCTTGCAGCTAGGACATGGAGGTAAAGGGTGAAGGACTTCAGGAAGATTTTTTTTTTTTTTGCCCACATCCTGGGGTTTTGATTCAGGCCCCTCCCCTCGTCCCTCAGGTCTCATTCCCTTTCTTGTCATCATAGTTCAGCCAGTTTGTTCTAGGAAGTGACTCCTGGAACGTCTACCCTGGGAATAACGAAGATGGTTTGGACTATGAGTTTTCAATGTTAACCACTCTCCAAAGCTGGAGAGAGCCCATCACAGAAAAACTTTGCATCTGTCAGGCAGAAGAGAAAGTTTTCAGCTGGGTCCACGTTAGAATTGTCCCAATCCCCCAGTTTGACCACCATGGTTTCCCACTATAGTCATACATAGCCTAGTGATAGAGACATGTTCTGAGAAATGTGCCATTAGGTGATTTTGTCGTTGTACAAATATCACAGAGTGTACTTACACAAACCTAGAAGATAGATATAGCCTACTACACACCTAGGCTATATGGGCTTGCCTGTTGCTTTTAAGCTATAAACCTGTATAGTGTGTTACTGTTCCCAACGCTGTAGGAAACTGTAAAACAACTATAGATATCTGTGTATCCAAACATATCTAAACATAAAAAGGTACAATAAGAATATGATATATTCTTAAGGGGCCACCATGGTATATGCAGTCTATCACTGGCCAAAATATCACTACGCAGTGCATGATTGCATTTCCCTGTTTTCAGGGAAGTTTGATCCGTATGTTTCTGATTCATTTACACCCAGCTCATCACAATGTTACACCGAGATAGCTTTTGGAGAGTCAGGAAAATTCCAACCCATCTTTCATTTTCTTGTCCTGCTTCCTCAGTTCCCACCCTCCCTCGCTCTGTGGACCTGGACTCTTCCTTTGGCCGGCTATAAATCACCTTCACCTCAAAGGCGGCAGTTGAATTCCCGGCTTCCAACCCAGGATATTTCTTTGGGTTTGCAATTTGGCAAACACAGGTTCTTTCATCCCTTTAAAATGGAAATTCAAACATGTTTTTTGCAGAAACCCCCCACCTATCAACCCCCCTCCTGTTACCCCCTGCTCAGCCACAGCCATCAGACTGATATGAAACAAACCAGATGTGCTCGGAAATGCACCATGCTTGTTTGCCCTTCCTTGCCCGCCACCCCCAGCACCCATTGCCAGCGGTGACTCCATGACACAGATCAGCACACACTGGCACTCAGGGTTTCTGCACTATTGGTTCTTGCCAGAGGTCCACTGGGCTGCACAATGCCTTGCTTATATTGCAGGGTCAAATGGCAGCTGCCAAGAGGTTAAAAAAATTCAGCCCCAAAGCTCTTAGAGTAGGTGGGATAGGTGGGTCAATGGTGGAAGGATGCAGGAACACATTAAAATGGAAAATTTAATGCCTGCGATTTGTGGCAGTCAGAGCTCATCTACTCAGCAAATGTCTTATTTAAAACTAGTTGAGTGTGTGCGTGTGTATGTGTGCTTGTGTGCGTGTGTGTTAGTTGTTTTTAAATCCTGTTCTCAAAGACCCATTAACATATCATGCACATACCCTTCCAGGAATAAGTTATCAGTTTCATGGCTTGACCATTAAACTGAGAAAAACAAGTCATTTGTAAACCCAATACAATTCATAAGTTCCCAGTTATAAAGTAATCCCTGATATCCACTCCAAAGCCCCTGAGACAGCTCAACATAACCACTTTTTGGTGATCTGGTGATGAAAGATATATTATTGAAATCCAGGAAACCTTGGGAAAAAAATGTATAGCAAAACTATCTAAATTGAAATGAAATGCAGATCGCTTGGCTGCCAGCAGAAGTTTCTTCCTTCCTTCCATTCTTTTTTTCTCTTTTTCCCCCAAAACAATTCAGCTTAGACGTCTCACGGCTTAGGGCATGCAATTAAGAGATTTATATGTAGCTTAGAGGCAAAACAATTGCATGGGTCTCATGGTCTGTGGCATATCTGAGATGCTGGAGAGGCTTGTGGAGGACAGCGACTGACATGTGACCCATCTCCTCTGCCCTACCAGCTCGGCTGCCGTGCTGGTGCCACCCTCAAGACTCATTTTCCCAAGCTGTCTAAGCCCATCCTTTTCTCTCATCTGACTAGAATTACTAGAATGTCCACCTCGTACGCTGGTTGACCCAAGCTACCTTGTCCCGAGTGGCAGTTTTCATTAAGCAACACCATTTGAGGCATGTTGGGGGAAAGAAACCCTATGGGAAAGTCAGATAGCTTAAGAAGACAAAAGACGCTCTGTCTGGCCCTGTTGATACAGTTATTGCAGGATTTCACACTTTCAGCTCAACTCCCGAGTCCTTCTGCAAGCCAGACTTACGATCGCAGACTGACTGTCCCTCTTCCAACTCAAACAAGAAGGTTTCCGATTCAGGAACGATTTCACTCACAATCGCAGAACTTTTGCCCGTAAAAGAGACACATGCTTGTGTCTAATGTTTACCAGAGAAGACAGTATTATTCACTAGGTTTACCAAGCCAGCAACAAGATCAGTGGTCTCTCTCATAATTGCTTCCCTTTTCTCACCTGCCAGAATTAGAATTTGAAATATGTTAGCTCTTTCTCTCTGGCTATTCTTTCCTTCCCTCAACCCCACCTCCATTATCAAAGTCCCCCAGATTTCAGTAATGAAACCCCGGTGTGGAGTAGATTCCTCTTGAAAGGAGATGTTATTAACAGAGAAATGTACCCTGACTGGTTCGGTGTCTGCAGAAAGTAAAGTCGGATGTGATTCAGTGGGCCATATTTTCAGAACACTCTGTCAATGACAGTTGGAAACATATGTTTTTTATAAATTTCTCATTCCAAAACAAAGACTGACAGTAAAGCCCAGGGCTTTGATATTTATATAAATTGTTAAGTGGTTCACTGGGGAAAGTACATTTCAATTAGCATGTCACTGCTCATCACGAGGGCTTGGGAAAGGCGTTCTGATTAAACTGGTTGTTTAGCAATATATCAAAAGTTTGGGCTTCCCTAAAAGCTGTGCTCTTCAAGGCTCTTGGCATTACCTGAGACCTGGCTGAATTTTGGGGGTTTTCACTTAAAATCAAATGAGACATTCAAAATCCTACTTCAAACCTCATCAATTTGAAAAAAATCACTTCATTTTAGTACAAAAAACATTAGCCAAGCAACTGCTAGGTGGAAGGCACTGGACTCAGTGATGTTAAGAACAGCCCTGAGTTAGGCCTGAGTAAGCCTTGACTTCTCAGAGACTATGATCTGGGTGTCAATGATGTTGGTTAATTTTTGAAGGCTATTTCTGGTTTTGGGTCCTCTGGGAGGAGAAGACATGAGCTATGGTCAAAACCAAATGAAAACAAACTTTGCCTCTGCTTGTGGCTTTGCAAAGCTACAGTTTTACACGTTTCAAATAAGATAGTTTTTTCCTGGAACCTCTTCCCATTCATCTTTTTAGGGTGAGATTGTGTTCATAAGCTATCGATAAACCAACAGCTCATCACTCAAAAGCCTTGCTGTTAGCTGTGTTCCCCCCCTCTCTTTTATGTACTCTGCTGCCGCCCTTAGGACAACATTATAAGTTAGGAGGTTTTCTGTTGGGTTCTGTTTGGATGTGTCACCGTTTGCATCTCATTAGCTCATCCAGACATCCTTAAGATTGACGGCACAATTTTGTGCAATTCAATCCCGGGAACATTCCAGTCTCTCTCAGGCTGAAGCATTCAGGAAAGACAAGGACACCAAATTTGTTCCCCTTATCTACCCAATTTAGTAGCTATTTGTCACCGTCAATTAGTCAAAACAATCACCCATGACTTGAGTTAGGGAACAAAATCTGGTTGGCAGCAAAAAGGGAACAATCGGTTCATATGGGAAATGTGAGGTGAGTAGGTGGTATGGTCAGAGGACACAGGGCAGGTCTACACCCAGAATATCTCTGACTCATGTCTATAATTCTGCCATTTGTGATTCATCCTTTGTATTGAGCATTGCTCTCTTCCTGGAGTTGTTTTAAAATATCCAAAGTCCAAGAAAGGGTAATAAAAGCGTCTCTAATTCAATCCAAGTACATTTATTGAGCCTGTCCTATGAATCAAGTATGACATTTCCAAAAGAAATAGCATGTGGTCATGTCCTTCAGGGAGCTCCTTACCTAGCAAGACTTAAGAAGCTTTGTCCCTTGGAAGGCATTCCCCTGATACCCATCCCTTTCATTACTGCTCTTCTCACTCCTTCACATCTTACCCAAGCTCACTTTCTCTAACCCTGCCCCCAAGCATTTCTTTGTGTGTGTGTGTGTGTGTGTGTGTGTGTGTGTGTGTGTGTACGCGCTCATGGGTAATTTTATTTTATTTTTGATTTCTAGTTTTTTTTATTATTGTAAAGATGCGGGGTACAATTCAGGGTTAGGTGTACAAACGTTGATTATGCAGGTACCCTTGTTGATAAGGTGTGTCCCTCCCTCCCCTAGCTGTTTCCCTCAACTGCCAATCCCACCCCTCCCCTGACAGTTTCCCACTAGTACCAATCGCTTTCTTATAGTATTTATAATTGTTCAAGGTCTGCTCATGAGTGAGAACATACGGTACTCTGTTCTTTGTTTCTGTGATAGATCACTGAGTATGATCAACTCCAAATCCATCCAAGTTGCTGCAAAATCCATATGTTTGTCCTTCTTTAAGGCTACATAATATTCCATTGTGTATATGTACCACATTTTTTTAAACCAGTCCAGCTTTGATGGGCAACATGATTGGTTCCATGTTTTTTCTATTGTGAATAGAGCTGCACAAGCATGCGTGTGCAGGTATCTTTTTTGTAGAATGATTTGAGTTCCTCTGAGTATACTCCCTATAGGGGGATTGCTGGATCATATGGAAGGTCAATTTCTAGTTCTTTCAGAAATCGCCACACTATCTTCCAAAGAGGTTGCGCTAGTTTGGCCCCCAAACATTTCATTAATCTTCCTGCCTCTGGATTTCTGCTCCCACTGGTCTTGTAAATATGAGGATTTTATCATCACTGTTCTCAATCACTTTTGGATTTCCAAAGATCATTCTTTACTGTCCTTATCTTGTGAAACCTCTTCTAGAGAGATTGACTTTTCTAAACACTTGTTTCTTAGAACCCTCCACTGTGAGTTGCTCACATCAACCCTTCTTTTTTTAAGTGTTGATGAACTTCAGGGTTCATTCTTTGGTCTCTTGCCCTTATTTTATCCAGTGGTTCTCAACCAGAGGTGATTGTGTCCCCAGGGAGATTTTGCAACGTCTACTGTCATTTTTGGTCATGACAACTGGCTGGGAAAGGGGAATGGTACCGGGATCTAGTAGGTAGTGGCCAGGGGTGTTGCTAACCATCCTAGAATGCACAGGCAAATCCCCCACAACAGGAAAACTGTCTCATCAAAAATGTCAGTGGTGTCAAGAATAAGAAACCCTGTTCTGTGCTATTCTTGAGTGACATCACTCACATGCAGGGTTTCCATCCTCACTTCTGTATGGATATTACCCAAATGATTAATTTTGTACAAGATGGAGAAAAGAGAAACTCAAAGCAACACCTCCATTGAGCAATAGTCATCTCTACATGTGAGTCCCACTAGCACCCAGAAGTGAACAGAGCCAAAATGGAACTCATCTTCTTTTCTTACAAAACATTTCTTAACTGGGCTCAGTGGCTCAGCCTGTAATCCCGCGCCTTTGGGAGGCTGAGGTGAGTGGATTGCCTGAGCCCGCGGGTTCGAGACCTGCCTGGGCAACTTGGCAAGAACTCCTCTCTACAATAAATCAAAATGAGCCAGGTGTGGTAGCGTGCGCCTGTAGTTCCAGCTACTCGAAAGGCTGAGGCGGAAGGATCGCCGGAGCCCAGCAGGTCGAGGCTGCGGTATCCGGGAGCGGCCACTGCACTCCAGTCTGAGTTGGAGTAGAGTGAGACTCCAACTGAAAAAAACAAAACAAAAAACAAAACATTTCTTAGTTGATGAAGAAGGATCCAGTCCCCCAGGCTTAAACCCTGGGAATTAATCTCAACTTTTCCCTTCCTTGCCACCACTTCTGATTCTACCTCCTAAGGAACTCTCAAATCCATTCTATCTTCACCACCTCCATGGCAACTGCCTTAGTTCAGGCCCTCCTCGTTCTCACTTGCATTCAAAATAGACTTGGAATTGACTTCTATCTGCAGACTCACACTCCTGCAACCATCTCTTAAACATATGCCAGAAAGCTTTCCTAGACTCTACCCCCTCATCATCACCCTCATATCATCTTCAGATCCTGTTAATTATAACAACATTGCCTAATATTTATTGAACATTATTCTAGGGGATTTATATAAATTCTGTATTTATCTCACTTACAGAATGTGACTGACAGCATATCCATTTACAGAGGGCAAATGCAAAACTGAAGAAAGTTAACTAATTTATCCATGATCACACAGCTCAAATTGACAGAGTAGCGATTTAAGCCTAAGAATGTCTGATTCTAAACTTAGCACTCATAATGATTATATACTACTTTTGCCTTTGTCTTCACACAGGACATAGTCTTCTGTGACAGAGGAGTCATTGAACATGCAATAATAGAATGCTAATTTAACATAAGCTAATTTTTTTCTCAGATATAAGTAGTCCCTGTTGAAGCTTTTACTATACCCCTTATGACACAGTGTTTCTTGTTTGCTTAATCCAATCAAATTCAACAAATATGTATTAAATGCAGTGAATATGTAAATATAAATATATTTTTATATGAACACATATTGCACATTAAATTTATCATCTGCACTTGACACCAAAGGCTTGTAGTCAAGTCAATATCCAGAGAAGTAAATGACTAGCCTGATTCCAGTTCTTATGGGTGCTGATCCAGAGTTCTTACCCTAATGGAGTGGCTCTCAGATTAACTTCACAGACTTTTCAGTTTCTCCAGAAACCACTTACAGCCTCTGCATAGACAACCCATGGTCTTCAAACTTCTGATCAGTAAAACAAAAATAGTTGTAGTTGACTATACTTACTGTCTTCAGTGACTATTCTTTCATTATCCCTTGAGCCCACGCCAACCAAACTCCATCACTGTCTTATTCAAGGCTATGTTTTTAATCCGAAAGTTGTCATTTTACATAATGTAGCAGCAGCATTTTCCTAAAATTTCACATGCCCTAAATGGGAGAGATACAAGGTAGAGGAAAGCTGTGTTATATTTACTAAATGTTACAAGAGCAAAAAACAAACATACACTGTGTCAAGCCCCTGAGATTTCAAGGTACAGTGGCAGAATAATGGCCCTCCAAAGATGTCCACATTCAAACCCTTGGAAACCGTGAATATGTTTTCTACATGGCTAAAGGGACTTTGCAGATGTGACTTAGGACATGGGCTTTGAGATGGGTCACTTATCCTGAGTTATCTAGAGGAGTTCAGTTCAATCACATAACTCCTTAAAACAGAGAACCTTTCTCAACTAGGTCAGAGAAATGGCATGTGAGAAGGACTTAGTGTACCATTGGGGGATTTGAAGATGAATGAAGGGGGCTGTCAACCAAAGGAATGTGGGTCTTCAGCTTGCAGTTAGCTGGAAAATGGAGACCTGGGTCCCACAACCAACAGGAACTAAGTTTTACCGACAACCTGAATGAGTAAGGAATCCGATTTTCCCTTAGATCTTCTAGAAAGAAATGCACCAAGCCAGTGCCTCAATTTTAGTCTGAGAAGGTCCATACCAGACTTTTGACCTACAGAGCTGTAAGGTAATCAGTTTGTGTTTTAAGACACTGCATTTGCAGTAATTTAGAATGATAGAATAGAAAACTGATATGTAAGGTAATTTTGTTACTATAGCATTTCCCTGCCTATACTGACTGATACATACATGTAAAGCATTAAAGCTCATAGTTAACACCCAGTAAACCTGATCTACAGCAATTTTTTTTTGAATTTATTAAAATTATCATGGCTACATAATAGTTGTACATATTTTGGGGTACATGTGAATAACCACTATTTGTATTATATGATGTAACTGTTTCATGTGACCAGCCCCTGATAGAAAAATCACATTGGGTCCCACTGCATAGCAACATTTCAGATATTTCAGGATAATTGTGATGCTTATTGGGTGGCTGTAGACACTGGAACTCTCCTAGGAGGGTCAAACTTTCTCATTTAGAGTGGAGAGAAAATATAGTGGCTTTGGTTACCTCATCAACATAAGAGCTGACAAGTTGGGCCAAGTATTCCTTCTGCCCCGCTTATCTCCACAGTAACCTTATACACTCTGTTCCTAGGCTGTCTGTCACAGCAAGTACCCACAGCTATCCTAGAGACCTCAGATAAACAAAAGTAAATAAACAGTAAATAGAGACTATACAAATGTCAACTTGGACTTGGAATTACCAGTGAGAGAGTTAGTTATCCATGCAAGGCTTTATTTCTCTGAAGTGTTCTTCCAGCAACACCAGGAGAAAACCCTAGCTTGCTTCAACCGCCGCTGATGGCAGAAGCGCTAATTTCCTCCACCTCTTCCTCCTCTCTGGGCAGGCCTGTGGAGGTGGGGAGCGTCTCATTCTTCAAATAAGACGTTCAAAATCCTGCCTTAAATAACATCAATTCAAAATGTGACCTGAGACATTTGAATGTCTCATTTGATGGGGAAGCAATCTTTCCCACCAAAGTCTGCTCCTGACTTGAGCAAATGACAAAGAAGACCTAACCCTGAGGAAGAATTACTGGTCTTCAGACATCGCCCTGTCATGTGGTGTCGTGGTGGGAAACATCTTCTGGGTCTATGTCAGGGTACCTGGATTCTACTTCTGGCCCTGCCACTGAATCCTGGGTGTCTTTGCTTTGACACCCATTCCTTCTAAATCTTTGTTTCCTCATCTGTGATATGAAATTATGTTAGTCTTTTCATTGTTGGCTACACTAGTCATTGTGAATATCCAGTGAAAACATCTATGTGAAGCTCTATGCTTCAAAGGCGGATAGGGTAGAATACTGCAGTCAGGGTTGAGAGGAGGAGGGTTCTAAGAGCACTAGGGTGATCCTTTCTGTAGTATAACACAGGACGTAGGGTGGGTCTAACACTTCTCAAAGTCTCCCCTTCCCCATTGGTTAACATGGGAGACAGAAATCCCTTTTCCACAGTCGCAGATGAGACTGAAGAATTTAATCCACTTGAGGAAAGCAGCGCAGTTACTTATTCCCGTAGGAGATAAATGATAGACTGAGGCTGGTGTCCTGAACTCAATTCTGAATAAGTACCTCAAAAGACTTAGGTACTTAGGTAGGTACTGGCAGCCAAAAGAGGATGAGGAGGTGGAGCTCAAAGACAAGTGCTTCTGACTTCTCCGCAGAGAGAAAACCTGTAGGGATATGCAGGGTGAGGTGAATCAGATTATGACAACCTTCATCTCACAATGGGACCAGATGAATAGAAGTGCCTTTTCTCCGTTGTCCAATCTATGGCCAAGCCCAGTCTGGGCCCTTGAAAAAGTTAACAAGCATCTACTTTCAGTCCAGAATATTCATGTATCTCTGCTCCTCTGTAAAATTCTCCAAATCAGCTACTAAGATTTTAAACCATCACTGACAGGACCAAAGATTGCCTTCACAAGGTAAACCACAGTACTTGAGATTCTTCCTCAAATTCAGTAAGAGTGACTGTCACTTCCTAGGAATATTAGCTCTTTCAGCAGACAAGGTTTTGGTACAGTCTTTACTGGTTCTCTAAGGTTTTCAATATTACTACCATCACAGTAGTAAATAACTTCATGGCTTCTCAATTCTGCTCTATGGTCATTTTATTGAGAATCTATGATATGCCTAGTCAATGTTTGGCATAATGAGAGGGTTACAGAAAGAACAAACTGTGTAACCTCTCTCCCTTGGAACTCTGCCCTCTGGCTGGAGAAGCAGGCATGAATGTTCCAGGAATATTCAGGGAGACCACCCTGGGCAAAAGGAGATGGGGCCAATTTTGAGCCGCTCACCATACTTATGTTTACAAGCCACTTCTTGCGGATTGATATTTGCAGCAAAATGCTTTTGTTTTTTCTGTAATCTATATCAGAAAAAGACTCGAGGGAAACATATAAAAATTTAACTAGCTATCCCTTCAAGTGAGACAATAAGAATGCCTTCCCCTCTCTTTTCTACTTTTGTGTATTCTCCAACTTGTGCTAACATATAATGAAAGAGGTAGCATGCATTTTATTTTGAAAGGGACAAATAAAAGGCAGTTGCCCATATCGATGCAGTCAATGAATATGTACTCACTAGCAGCATGTTCCTTTACATACAACAACTGTAGGAAGCTGGGTCCTAATGGGATCCCCATTTTATTATGTATCAAGATTTGGGGGGCATGGAGTACATGACGTTCTTGCCCAGAGACACACAGTTGGTGAGTAACAGAGAGGCAAAGTAAAGCTATGCAGGCCAGCCCCACAAATTGCCCCTGGACATTCTGTTTCACTGGCTATGTCTTCAATAAATTAGTGAGCACGCATCTTTTTTTTTTTTCAAATTTCTAAAAAGTCTTCCAAATCTTATCTGGAATTCTCTCAAAAGGAAAAAGGAAAGAAATCCACAAAGGGGACCAGATCACTTCCAGCATATTCCTCAGCTGTTTTCACCATGGGCTGTACCTAGGACTATGGGAGTATACCCCGAAATGACACATTCTCCCAGAACGTGAAATTGTGATATAAGAGGGCTATGAACTGTGAAAGCTGGCAAGAGCTGCCGAAGCAAACACAGGCTCCCCAGGAATCCAGGCACTAAAGTCAAGGTTTACAGTAAGTGATGAATGCCAACCAGTGTTCTGATTTCAGCATGAGCTTTGTGAAATTCATACTCCAGTGTCTTAAAATGCTTCATGCATGAAATGCACATTTCCCTTATTTTATAATTAGTTTTTAAAACATGGACCAAGGGCTTAAACACTTCCTCTGTTTTCCACAACAGCTATAAAACGGGGGGTTGAGACAGTTTGATGTGAAATTTTCTCACCATACTTTCTATTCTCACTTCTTCTTCCCAGACACAACGGGGCCTTACCGAGAGATGAGAGAGCAAAATAAGCCTCTCTCTTTCCAGGGCTACCTTGTCTTGATACAGGCCTGTCCACCAAGACAGAGGCCAGATGGGGCGTTTAGGATGCAGATGTTAACTCCTGCCCTATCGCTAATTTCTCATTAGTGGAACTGACTCTCTGAAGTGATCTGGAGCACAAGAGGAGACTAACCATTTCTTAGTTGGAAGACTCTTGTCTCCCACCTGAGGAATTCTCTCTCTGCTTCTGCTGAAATGTCACCGTCGATGCCAGTATCTGTCATGCCTGAGCCACATGGTGCGGAGAGATACCTGCCCCAGCTCTTTTCACCTGACTGCTGGTAATTCGTTCCACAGCCACCAGATGCAAGTGCATTTTATTCTAGAGAGTTCCAAGTCATTATGGAAGCTTAAGAAAAGAGAGAGAGAGAGAGAAATTTCTTGACTTAATTTTGGAATTGGTTTGTGAGAAAACAGATTACCTGTTTATGAACTTATCTCCCACGTACTAAACAGAGCAATTCTCTGATGAGAGGAAGGTATGGTCAGAGATGTGAAGAAGTGAGGTTAGATTCCACACAATGCAATGGTTCACATACCAGATGAAGCAGAGGATTGAGGAGGTAAAGATACTCGTAATTTCCTTCATAATAGAAACCGTAAATCATCCAAGTGTGCGACAGAGAGAGCGATTTGGCTAACATGGGCCAGCAGGCCATGGGTTGCTTCGTTGACTTTGCTCCCCAAGACTCTTCTTTTTGGAGAATTCTGAGACTGCCCCCTGTCCCACAGCACTGACCTTGGGTGAAGCGCGACTACTGCCTGCTGACATTTTGTTTCTATTGTGGAATCACGGCTTTTCCCATAATGTAGCAGAGCCGAGATGAGCTTCATAAGCAGCAGGACTTGGCAGCAGAAACCAATTCAGAGGCTCAGGTCAGGGCTCACAAGTTGGGACTTCCTCACCTTCATTCACCCTAGGGTCTCCTCTTTCTCCAGCCTGTCTACTTTAACGGGTGCTGCCTATTCACACGCCTCCCCCTGTAACACTACCAGGAGCACTTGTTGCGATGTCTGCCCCGCTCAGGCTTGAGACCAAACAGAGCAGGGAGGGCACAAAGATGCTGAAATCGCCCTCTCCTGCCTCCTTGTCTGTCCCGGAGCCTAACTGAACCCCCACCCCGCTCCTGGAGGATCGACTCTATAAATGAAAATCCATCCTGAGGAGACCTGCCAGGTCTTAATACAAAACAGATCACTGTATTGTAAGAAATACACAAAGAGCAAGGGTCATTTATTTATATGGCATTAGATCCTATTCTTGGTGTTTTTCACAGGGAGTTAGAGACATTAGAATTTCCGGACTGTCCACTTAGAATGTTTCTTGCCTGGAGTTTAGGTTTTGCTTCTCTGTAACTCGCTGTGTTATTGTGGCAAGTTTCATCACCTCTCAAAATTGGTGTTTGCTCTTCAAGAAGATATGGAAGTTAGATTAGGTCATCTGGAAAGTTATCTGCAGGGCCTCCTCTCTGTGAGTGAAATTACAGACATAGCTAGCATTTATTAACTAAAAAGAGGTAATAGATTTGTTTAAGGGATGGGGGGATCACAACATCAATAAGCGTGCATGGTCCCAATTCAGGCGACATGAGGTCCAATGGGAGGCCCAAATTTTACCTGTACATAAACCACTTATGTATCCAATCCTGACTTGTACCTCAAATCTCTAAAGTAAAAAAAGAAATTAAAAAAAAATAAGTGCATGTCAAGAGAAGCCAAGATGAACCAGAAAAGAGAGTTAAAGGTGGCCAATTCCAGGTAGATTCTGGGAGAAGAAAGTACTCAAGTAAATTAAAATGTTGGTGTTGTTCTCTTTCTGAACTCTCTGTTCTTTTCCATAAGTATGCCAATATGTAGTAATTATTTATGCTACTGTTTTAAGTACTATGATTTTATATTGTCTTGACATCTGGGTCTTCAAATTTATCTTGATTATTACTGCTCCTTTGCTTCTCATACACATTTTAGAATCAACTTGTCAATTTTCATTTCTAAAAAATCAATGAAAATTTTGATTCTGGTTTTTTTTTATTTATTGATCTACTTTGGGAGATCTGATATCTTTACAATACTGAATATTTCAGTTTATGATTATGTAATTATTTTACATAATTAAGTCATGTTTAAAAAATTTTTATTTTCTAGTTGTTGATTTCATGTCAAATGTAATTAATTTTAAAGTAATGCTTCAGATTTAGCAACCTTAGGAAATTCACTTATAATCACTTGTGGATTCTTTCAAATTATTATAAAATTATGTTATCTGAAAATATTGATGATTCAATCCATTTGTTTTTCATCTGTGGTAGATTCATTGATGTCCACACAAAGATGTCAAGTCCTAATCCCTAGAACTTATAAATATTTCCTTATTTATTTGGAAAAAAAGACTCTTTGTGGATATAATTAAGAATCTTTTTTTTTTTTTTTTGAGTTGGAGTCTCACTCTGTCACCCAGACTGGAGTGCAGTGGCCGCTCCCAGCCACCGCAGCCTCTACCTGCTGGGCTCCGGCGATCCTTCCGCTTCAGCCTTCCAAATAGCCGGAATTACAGGCATGCGCTACCACGCCCGGCTGATTTTTTGATTTATTGTAGAGATCAGGTCTCGCTGCCCAGGCAGGTCTCGAACCCGCGGGCTCAGGCAATCCACTCACCTCAGCCTCCCAAAGGCGCGGGATTACAGGCTGAGCCACTGAGCCCGGCTAATTAAGAATCTTAAACTGAGAAGATAGTCTTGGGTTATTGGGGTAGGTCAAAAATGTCATCATAAGAGTTCTTATAAGAGAGTAGTACATGGAGAGAACAGACACACAGAGGAAAAAAATGAAATAAAGAGAGGGGCATGGACCGGAATGACGCAGCTACACACCCGGAATAGTAAGCCAGGCATCAGAGGCTGGAAGAGACAAGGAATGAATTCTCCCCTGCAGTCTCCAGAGGGAGCATGGCCTTGCCAGATTTTGGACTTTTGTCTCCAGAACTACAAAGAGAAAAAAAATGTATGTTGTTTAAGCCACCATGTTTGTGGTAATTTATTGCAATAGCTATAGGAAGCTAACACTTCATTCTAATGGCTTTGTTTCTTTTTCTTGCTTTCTTTCCCTGGCTAGGACTTCTAGGACAATGTTAATAGAAATGTGATAGCAGGTAGTTTTGTCTTATTGGTGACAAAAATCTTAAATATTTCAGTATTAATTATGAGGCTGGTTGAAAGGCAGGGGTTTTTTTGTTTGCTTGTTTTTTTTTTTAGTAAGAAATCCATTAATTAGATTAGAGAAATTCTTGTCTATTTTTTATTTTCTAAGAATTTTTTGGTGGAGGGTACTGATGTAAAATTTGATCAAAGAATTTTCTTGCAATTATTGTGATAAAGATATACATCCTGGTTATTCTATTTACATAATAATTAATTTTTTAATATGAAATAAGCACTGGATTCCTAGAATAAACTCTATGTTTTCATGTCACAGTATTTTTTGTATGTTTCACTGAATTTGATTTGCTATTAATTTAATGAGCGTTTTTGTATCTATATCCATGAAAGAAATTGGACAGTGATCTTCCTTTCTTATAATATACTTGTCAAGTTTATACTGCCTTTATTACATTAGTTGAAGTGTGTCCTACTTTTTTTCTATTTTCTGAAATAGTTTCTGTGAGATTGGTTTTATTTCTTCCTTCAATGTGTAGGAAAAAAGTCATAAGTGAATTTATGTGAGCATGGAATTTTGTTGTAGTGATTTTGAATAATACATTTAATATAGTTATCAGAAATAAAATTAGTCATATTTTTTCTTGTCTGTTTTTGTAAGTAGTATTTTTCAAGAAATGTGCCCATTTTATCTAGGTTGTCAAATTTACTGGCATACAGTTCTTAAAAATATTCTATTTTAATTATCTATAGGATATATATTAATGTCTATTTTTGCATTCTTGATATTGATCGTTGTAGCTACTTTCTTTTTACCTTATTCAGTATGGCTAGGAATTTTCAATTGTCTTCATCTTTCTAGGCATTTGGTTTCATTAATTTTTCCCTATTATATATTTGTTTTCTATTGTGTCACTGTCTGTACTATATTGCCCTCCTTTTTCATTTTCTTTGTTTTCTTCATCTAACTTCTTAAGTTGTATATTTAGATAATTAATTTTTGGCCATCTTTTATAATAAGATGTATTTATACTAAAAAAATATTCTAGGCAAATCTTTAGCTGCATCTTTTTTTAAATTTATTTTAAAGGTGTGGGGTGCAATTCAGGGTTAAGTACACAAGCATTGATTAGGTAGGTACCCTTCTTGATGATGTGTGCCCTTCCCTCCCTTGGCAGTTTTCCTCAACTGCCAATCCCACGCCCCGCCCCCCCCCCGACAGTTTTCCACTACCGCCAATCGCTTTCTTATAGCATTATGATAATCGTTCAAGGTCCGCTTATGAGTGAGAACATATGGTACTCTGTTCTTCGTTTCTGTGATAGATCACTGAGTATGATCGACTCTAAATCCATCCACGTTGCTGCAAAGTCTACATGTTTGTCCTTCTTTATGGGTGCATAATATCTCATTGTGTATATATACCACATTTTTTTTTTATCCAGTCCAGCTTTGATGGGCAGCATGGTTGGCTCTATGGTTTTGCTATTGTGAATGGAGCTGCAACAAACATGCATGTGCAGGTATCTGTTCTGTAGAATGATGTGAGTTCCTCCGGATATATTCCCAATAGAGGAATTGCTGGGTCATATGGAAGGTCAATTCCTACTTCTTTTCAGAAATCGCCACACTGTCTTCCAAAGAGGTTGCACTAGTTTGCATTCCCACCAGCAGTGTGGAAGCATTCCTTTTTCTCCACATCCTCGCCAGCATTTGTTGTTGTTTTATTAATGAGGGCCATTCTTACTGGGGTTAGGTGGTATCTCATTGTGGTTTTGATTTGCATTTCTCTGATGATTAGTGAGGCTAACCACTTTTTCATGTGTCTGTTGGCTGACCGTATATCTATTTTTGAGAAGTGTGTATTCATGTCTTTTGCCCACTTTTCAACTGCATCTTAAAGTTTGCATATATTTTTGTTATAATTCAGTCCAAAATATTTTATATTGCCCACTGAAATTATTTCTTTGACCCAAGCATTATTCAAAAGTATATTCATTAATTTTAATATATTTGACAATTTTCTAATGTTTTTAAAAACTGGATTTCTATCGGTATGAAGATTTCTCCAAGAACTAAAAGTAGATCTACCATTTGATCCAACAAGCTCACTACTTGGTATCTACCACCCAAAGAAACATGGGTCATTATACAAAAAAAAAATACCTGCACTCATATGTTCACTGCAGCATAATTCACAATTGCAAAGATGTGGAATCAATCTAAATGACCATAACCTGATCAATGGATAATGAAAATTTTATACACACACACACACATACACACACCACACACACACACACACACACACACACACACACACACACACACACACATCATGGAATACTAGTTAGCCATGAAAAGAAATGAAATCATGTATTTTTCAGTAATTTCGATGGAATTAGAGACCATCATCCCAAGCAAGGTAAGGCAGGAATGGAAAAACAAATGCCACATGTTCTCACTTATAAGTGTGCGCTAAACCAAGGAACTGAAACTTCATACAGAATGGCATAATAGATATTGAAGACTTTAGAAGGAGAAGTTTGACAGGGGGATAAAGATGAAAAATTCCTTATTGTGTACAGTGTGCACTGGTGGGAGTGGAGGGTACACTTAAAGCCCAGACTTCTTCACCACTATGCAATGCATCCATGTAACCAAAAATCATGTATACTTTCTAAAGCTATTGAAATTTTAAAAATGAATTTCTAGCTTAAATGCATGAGATCAAAGAAGACATTGTATTATTTCCATCATTGAATGTTTTTTGAAATTTATTGTTTGCAATGTGGTCAATTTGATGAATGCCCATTTGCACTTGGAAAGAATTTATAATCTGTAAATTTGAAGTGCAAAGTTGAATATCAAAAAGGTCAAGTATGTTAAAGGTGTTGTTTATATTAAAATATGTGCCATTCTTATTTCCTCCTCTACTACATTTTGTGCTTTTTATGTATGTACTTAAATTCCACATGTACTTTAGCCATGTAAGACTTCATCATTGCTTTATTCTCCCTGCAGTTCCTTATTTCCATCTAGGATATTGTCTTCAGCTTAGTTTTTAGTGCAGAAAATTTGTTAGCAACAAATTATCTCCTATTTATGACAGAAAACATATTAGTTTCACTTACAAATTTGAATAATATGTTGAATTCCAGCTAGTATTTTCTTTCTACACTTTAAAAGTGCTATTCCAATGCCTTCTTACTTTCATAAATATGTCTAGAAGTCAGCTACAAGTCCTTTTATTGTTCCTTGTAGGTAATGAGTCTTTTTTATCTGGCCTTTAAAAATGTTTGGGTTTTTTCCTTTCAGTTTTACAAAATTTTATTATGATGTGCTGAGTTACAATTCTGTTAGTATTTATTCCACTCGGGCTTCATAGGAATTCTAAGATATTTGAACAATTTTTAGCCATTGTTTCTTTAAATATTGCTTCTGACCAAATTTTTATTCTCTTTTTGTAACTCCAATTGAACATACATATGTTTTTCTCATATTTTTCAATCCTTTTCTTTTTAGACTTTGATCTGAGTATTTTCTACTATCATATCTTTTCATTTCTAAATCTTCTTCTGCTGTCTCTAATTTATTGTTATTGAGTTAATAATTTATTACATTTTCAGTTGTAGTATTCATGTTTGCTACAATAGTAAATTAACATTTTTTCCCCTTTCGGGTTTATGCTATGGTTGCTATACATTTTACCTGTTTATATTTTATTTTACTTTATTATTTTTTTTAATAATCAATATTTTTTATTATGATATTGTGGGGTAAAGTTAAGGATTAGATATACAAATATGCTTCGTTCAGGCACCCTTGTTGATAAGAGGTGTCTCCCCGTCCCCAGACAGATATTTACTACCGTTAATCCTATCTCCCTTCCCCTCCTCCCCACATGGTTTCCCACCACTGTCAGTCATTTTCTTATAATATTACATTGGATGTTCAAGGTCTACTATATGAGTGAGAACATGTGATACTCAGATCTTTGTTTCTGTGAGAGGTCACTCAGAATTATAGACTCTAGTTCCATCCAGGTTGCTGCAAAATTCATGATTTTGTTCTTTTTTATGGCTGCATAGTATTCCATCATGTATATGTATCACATTTTTTTAATCCAGTCCTCTTTTGATGGACAGCATGGTTGCTTCCAAGTTCTTGCTATTGTGAACAATGCTGCAATAAACATATGTGTGCAGGTATCTTTTTTATAGAGTGATTTGAGTTCTTCAGAGTATATTCCCAGTAGGGGGATTGCGGGGTCATATGGGAGGTCGATATTTAGAGCTTTTAGGAATCGCCACACTGCTTTCCACAGAGATTGCACTAGTTTGCACTCCCACCAAAAGTGTAGAAGTGTTCCCTTTTCACCACATCCTCTCCAGCAACTGTTATTTTTTGTTATTGATAATTGCCATTCTGACTGGAGTTAGGTGGTATCTCAGTGTGGTTTTGATTTGCATCTCCCTGATGATTAGTGAGGTTGAACATTTCTTCATGTGTCTGTTGGCTGCTTGGATGTCTTCCTTTGAGAACTGTCTTTTGCCCATTTTGTAATGGGGTTGTTTGTTTTTTTCATTTCAGCACGTTTGAGTTCCTTATAGATCCAAGATGTTAAGCCTTAGTCAGATCTGGAGTTGGCAAGTACTTTTTCCCAGTCTGTAGGCTGTCTCCCTGCTCTCTTGATGGTTTCTTTGGCTTTGCAGAAGCTTGTCAGTTTAATGAGGTCCCACTTGTCTATCTTATCTCTTATGGCCTGTGAGTTTCAGGTTTTGTTCACGAATTGGATGCCAGTTCCCATTTCCATGAGGGTATGCCCTTCATTTTCTAAGGTTCTTATGGTTTGAGGTTTTACATTTAGGTCTCTGATCCATTTAGAGTTGGTTTTTGTGTATGGGGATAGATTGGGGTCCTGTTTCAATCTTCTGCATGTGGTCAACCAGTTTTCCCAGCACCATTTACTGAATAGGTTCTCCTGTCCCCAGTGGTAGGTGGTGGAGGCTTTGTCGAAGATGAGTTGGTTGAGAAATTGAGGTTTTGCTCCTGGAATCTCAATTCTATTCCACTGGTCTATTTGCCTGTTCCTGTACCAATACCAAGCTGTTTTGATGATTGTAGCTTTATAGTAAAGTTTGAAGTCTGGTAATGTGATTCCACCTGCTTTCTTTTTTTTTTTTTTCTTTTTTTGTTGAGGATTGTTCTGGCTATTCTTGGTCGTTTGTGTTTCCATATGAATTCCTGTGTTGTTTTTTCTAGCTCTGAGAAGAATGTTGCTGGTAATTTAATGGGCATTGCATTAAATCTGTAGATTGCCTTAGGTAAGATGGACATCTTCACAATGTTGATTCTTCCAATCTATGAGCATGGAATATTTTTCTACTTGTTTGTGTCATCTTTGATTTCTTTGAGCAATGTTTTGTAGTTTTCATTGTAAAGGTCTTTCACGTTTCTGGTTAGGAAGATGCCAAGGTATTTCTTTTTTTGTGTGTGGCCTTTGTGAATGGAATTGTGGTTTTATTTGGGTTTCTGCTTGTTTATTATTGGTGTAAAGAAATGCCATTATCTTTTGCACATTTATTTTATATCCTGAGATTTTGCCAAAGGCCTTTATCAGTGTAAGGAAGTTTTTGACAGATTCTCTTGGGTTTTCAAGGTACACAATCATGTCATCTGCAAAGAGAGATAACTTGACTTCCTCTATTCCTTTTTGGATACCCCTGATTGCCTTCTCTTCTCTGATTGCTCTAGCCAGGACTTCCAATACTGTATTGAACAGGAGGGGTGAGAGTGAGCATCCTTGTCGTGTTTCAGTTTTCAGGGGAAATGGTTCCAATTTTTGTCTGTTTAGGAGTATGCTGGCTGTTGGTTTCTTGTAGATGACTTTTACTATTTTGAGGTATGTTCCCCGTATGCCTAGAAGTTTGTGGGTTTTTATCAAGAAACAGTGCTGGATTTTATCAAAAGCTTTTTCTGCATCTGTTGACATAATCATGTGTTTTTGTTTTGACATCTGTTGATGTATTTAATTACATTTATGGTTTTATGAATGTTGAACCAGTCTTGCATCCCAGGGATGAAGCCTATTTGGTCATGATGGATGATTTTTGAGATGTGTTGTTGAATTCTGTTCACTAGGATCTTGTTGAGAATTTTAGCATCTATATTCATCAAAGATATTGGCCTGTATTTCTCTTTCTTTGTTGGGTCTTTACCTGGCTTGGGTATCAATGTGATGTTAGCTTCATAAAATGATTTGGGGAGAGTTCCATCTTTCTCAATCGCCTGGAATACCTTCAGTAGGATTGGATCAGCTCCTCTTTAAATGTCTTGTAGAATTCTGCTGGAAAACCATCTGGTCCAGGGCTTTTTTTGGTAGGTAGTTTTCTTATTACATAGTCAATTTCCTTGATTGTTATTGGTCTATTTAAGGTCTCAATTTCTTCTTGTTTCAACCTAGGCAGGTTGTGTGATGACAGAAAGTCCTCCATTTCCTTAAGGTTTTCAAGTTTCTTTCCATACAAGTGTACATAGTAGTCTCTAATGATCTTTTGTATTTCTTTCAGGATCAGACATGTTTCTGATTGTGTTTATTTGGGCTTTTTCTCTCTTTTTCTTGGTCAGTCTAGTTAGGGAACCATCAATCTTGTTTATCCTTTCAAAGAATGAGCTTTTTGTTTCATTGATTTTTTTGTATTATCTTTTTGTCTTCTGTGTCCTGGATTTGGGCTTTTATTTTGGTTATCTGGATTCTTCTGCTGAAATTAGGATTTTTTGTGGTCTTGCTTTTCCAGCTTCCTTAGGTGGCTTGTTAGGCTGTAAATTTGTGATCCTTCCATTTTCTTCATGTGCATTTGTAGGGATATAAATTCCCCTCTTACTACAGCTTTCATGGCGTCCCAGAGATGTGGTAAGATGTTTCTTCATTTTCATTTGTTTCCAGGTATCTTTTAATCTCTGTTTTGATTTCATCATTGACCCAGGAGTTGTTTAGCAACATGCTGTTTGGTGTCCATGTCTTTGTGGGTTTTGGGGGGACCTTGTTGATGTTAATGTTTATTTTTATTCCACTGTGGTCCGAGAAGGTGTATGGTAAAATTTTGGTCCTCTTAAATTTGCTTATGCTTGATTTATGGCCAAGTATGTGGTTGATCTTAGAGTCCGTTCCATGTGGTGATGAGTAGAATGTGTATTCTGTGGTCTTTGGATGGAGGGTTCTGTAGGTATCAATAAAGTCCATTTGATCAAGAGTCACATTGAGGTTTTGGATATTGTTGCTGATTTTTTGTCCTGATGATCTGTCTAGGGTTGTGAGTGGGGTATTAAAGTCCCCAGCTATGATGGTATTGGAGTCAATATCTTTTTTTAGTTTACTAGGAGCTGCTTTATGAAAGTTGGTGCTCCTATGTTGGGTTCATATATGTTAAGGATGGATATTTCTTGTTGATGGATTGAACCTTTTATCATTATGTAGTGGCCCTCTGTATCTTTTTTAATTTTTGATAGTTTAAAGGGTATTTTGTGTGAGATTAAGATTGCGACTCCTCCTTTCTTTTGTGTTTCATTCACCTGAAAATTTGTTTCCCATCCTCTTACTTTGAGTCTGTGAGTGTCCTTTCTAGTGAGGTGAGTCTCTTGAAGGCAATAGATTGTTGCCTGGTGATATTTTATGCATGTTGCCATTCTATGTCTTTTCAGTGGTGCATTTAGTCCATTCACATTCAAACTAATTATTGAAATCTGAGAACTGATCCCTATCATAATGTTCTTACAGAGTTGTTGTTGTTCTTCCTGTTTGTGTGTTGTCTTTCTTTTGGTTTTAGAGTTGGATCATGCGTGTTTTTAATCTTTTACCTGTACTCTTGTGAAGAACGCTGTTGTTCTTTTTTCCTTTTCTTCTGTGTTCAATACTTTCTTAAGTGTTTCTTGTAGAGGTGGTCTGGTGTCAGCATAGGTTCTTAGGGATTGAATATATGGGAAAGATTTCAATTCTCCCTCACTGATGAAGCTTAGCTTGGCTGGGTAGGTTATTCTCAGTTGAAATTGTTTATCTTTTAGAACTTTGAAGATAGGGCTCCAAGCTCTCCTAGCCTGGGGGGTTTCTGTAAGTAAATCTGCAGCTATTCTAATTGGTCTTCCCTGGTAGGTAGTCTGATCTTTTTCTCTTGCTGCTTTTAGTATTTTTTCTTTCATACCTACTTTCTTTAGACACATTATTATGTGTCTGGGAGTTGGTTTTCTCATTTGTTGTCTTGCAGGGGTTCTTTGAATCTCTTGTGTTTGAATTTTTTCATCACTGATAAGATGAGGGAAGTTTTCTTGAATGATTTCATGAAATGTTTGTTCCAGTGTGACCTCTATTTCTCTGTCTGCCTCAGGAAGTCCAATTACTCTTAGGTCCAGTCTCTTGAAGTGATCATTCATCTCTTGAAGGTTTTGTTCTCTTTTTGAACTTCTTTTCTATTTTTTTGACTCTTTGGGTTAGTTCTGTGTTTGGGTCTACGAGCTCTGAGATTCTTTCTTCTGCTTGGCTAATTCTGCTTTCTATATTTATTAGTTTGTTATTTATTTCCATCACAATATTCTTTACTGCTGTTATTTCTGACATCAGCTCCTTCCTATTTTCCTCTTGTCTCTCCTCAATTTTTTAAATTCTCTCTATTAATGTCTTGATGTCTCGGTTTGTTGCCTGTGACCAGTCATTCTGAGGGCTCTTCATTGTTTGTGTTCCAGAGTCTACCTGTTTATATTTTAAAGTCCCATAGTATATTGTTACTTTTTTCCTCAGAGGCACTTACCTTTTTATTTTAATTGTAGCAACTTTATCAAGATATAATTTACATATCATACCCTTTATTTATGTAAATTGTACAATTCAATAGGGGTTTTTAGTATTCTCACAGATGTACAGTCATCACCATAGCAAATATTAGAACATCCTCATTATCTTTAAAAAAGAAAAAAAAAGTCTGTATCCTTTGGCTCTCACCCCCTCGGATCCATTTCCCTGGCCCTAACAAAAGTATTAATCGGCCGGGCTCCATGCCTCAGCCTGTAATCCCAGCATTTTAGGAGGCCAAGGTGAGTGGATTGCCTGAGCCTGTGTGTTTGAGACCCGCCTGGGCAACTTGGCAAGACCTCATCTCTACAATAAATCAAAAATTAGCCGGGCGTGATAGCACGCACCTGTAGTTCCAGCTACTTGGAAGGCTGAGGCGGAAGGATCGCTGGAGCCCAGCAGGTCGAGGCTGCAGTGACTGGGAGTGGCCCTGCACTCCAGTATTGGTGACAGAGTGAGACTCCAACTCAAAAAAAAAAGTATTAATCTACCTCTGTCTGTATATATTTTTCTATTCCATGCAAGTCATATAGATTGAATCATACATATGGTCATTTGTGACTGGCCTTTTTTGCTTAGCATAATGTTTTCAAGGTTCACTTTTGTTGTAGTATGTATCAGTATATCATTCCTTTTTATTGGTGAGTAATATTTCATTGCTGAATATAGTACATTTGTGTACCTATTTGTCAGTTGATGGGCATTTATGTTGTTTCCAATTTTTGGCTAGTATGAGTAATGCTGTTACGAACATTTGTGTACCAGTCTTTGTGTGGACATATTCATTTCTTTCTCCTGGGTATATACCTAGGAATGGAATTGCTAGATCATATAGTAACTCTATATTGAACTGTCTGAGGAACTGCTAGACTGTATTCCAGACTGTATACCATCCCACATCTCCACCACCAATGGACAAAGGTTTTGATTTCTCCACACCCTCCCAACACATGATATTTATCTATTTTTTTTTTCATTCTAGCCATTCTAGTAGGTATAACATGGCATCTTATTATAATTTTGATTTTTCTGATAAATAATAATGAGCATCTTTTTATACATCTACAGTTATATTTTAAAGCAATTAAAAAGAATATAAAACATCTTTTGCACATTTCCTCTTTCTGAAAAATAATTTCCAGTGTATTTCATTTATCTTTCATTTATCTTGAACTAAATTTCTAACTAGTATCATAGTTCTTCTGCTTGAAAAATTTTATCTAATATTTCTTGAAGTAAAGTTAGTTGGCATTAAATTATTTTAGCTTTTTTTTGTCTAAACGAAATCTTTATTTAGTCCATTTTTGCAAAAATATTTTCACTGAGTATAAAATTCTGAGTTGGCAGCTTTTTTTCTTTTTTTAGCGCTTTAATGATATCACACCATCTTCTGGTTTGCATAGTTTGACTACATCTACCGTAATTATTTATTGCCCTGTTTGTAATGTTTCCTTTATTTGTCTAGCCTCAAGATTTTTTACTTTGATTTTGACATTAAGCAGTCTCATTATAATCTGTCTCATTGTGAATTCTCTCTCTCTCTCTCTCTCTCTCTCTCTGTGTGTGTGGGGGGTGGGTGTATTTATCCTTCTTGTAATTCTTTGACCTGCTTAGATCTATATTTTATTGTCTTTTTAGTAGGGGAAAGACTTCTCTCAGCTATTATCTCTTAAATATATATCTATCTCTTTCTCTATCTATCTATCTATCTGGTATAAATATAAATACATTTCCCACAATTCTTGGATGCTTTGTTTGTCTCTCATTTTTTCTCTATATTATAGTCTGAATAATTTCTATTGACCCCTTTTCAAGATCACTCATGTTTGTCCTGTCTTCTTCTGTCTTATTTTCTTCTAAGTCCATCATGGAAATTCTCCACTTTTGACAATCTGTGTTCAACTCTTCTTTATAGTTCTCTATCGTTTGCTGAAATTCTCCTTTTGCTCATGCATGCCATTCTTGTTTGTCACTAGATCCTTTGACATACATGATCATAGTTATTTTAAAGTTCCTGATAGTTCCAACATCTTTTATCACTAGGCACCTCCTTATCTCTTGATAATATGGTAATTTCTCTCTCTCTCTATTTTTTTTTTTTTTTTTTTTTTTTTTTTGCCTTGCTTCTATGTATGTCTCATAATTTTTATCATATTCTAGATATCATATTTTGGGAAATAGCAGAGGCAAAAGCAAAGAAAAAAATTTGCCTGGAAATAATCATAGTTCCTATTGTGTCAGGCCATTAGTGTTGGAGGGTAGATAGGGAGTGGGGTATTGAGTCACTCTAGATAGTACTTGATCTGAATTTTTGTTTTGTTGCTGCAAACAGACCACAAAGTTCAAGTTTCTCCCTCAGTGTGCTACTTTGCTTGTGCTTTAAATGGGATCTGGGGTGTGGCAAGATTTTTTTCAATGTGTTTGCTTAAACTTTAGCGTTCAGTAGTCTTTGTACATGTACACCATGCTCTTGCTTCTTCCACAGGAGCAGATTGCTGTTGTTCGTTGCTCAGTGTGAACCTACTTGTGGGCACAAAAAGGTTCTTTATTCTTTTGGTCCAGGCTTAATCTTATATAGGCTCTGTGTATCTGGGCTTCACGGGTAGCCATCCAGGGCAGTCAAACTATTTATTACATCTGTGGAGGCTCTGGACAAGAGATAAATTTCTACCCCTTTCCCAGTGAAAGCTTACTTTTACTTTGTATCCATAAAGGATCCTAAAACAAAGTTTTTTCTAAGACAGCTTTTTCTGCTACTCTTTTTTTTTTTTTATACTTTGCCTGAGCCCTGGGAAGAAACATTTTATACCTCTCCTTTGGTAACTTAAGGCTTTGCTTTATTTGAGAAAAGGGCTCAGGGAAGTGAATGGTATTTCATGCCTGTATCCCCACCTCACAATCATCAATAACTTCCTGTATGCTTGCACCATGCAGGGAGTTCTTCTGGTCAGTCTTTGTTGGGAGCACCCAATAGAGTCTTATAGAAACATTGCTTGTGAGTGAATATAGATTCTTCTTGTATCTGGGGACTTTCAGTTATTCTAAACTGTCATTCAAGCCCACATTGGCCTTTAAGAATCCATTACATTTTTTTATCTGTTTTCTTCCCTGTTTTAATGGGGCCATCTCTTTCTCTTATGCTCTGCCAAAAATAGAACTATTTGTGTACCTCATCTTCCCTTGAAAAATTTAGAATTTGTATCCATATAGGATCCTGGAAAATTTTGGGATTTAGTTCAGTTGGTTGCCATGTGACTTCATATCTATGATGGGTTCAAGAAAAGTTTAAATTTGTAGATTATCCAGCTTTTTTAAACTTCCAGGTTGGGAGCTACTTTTTCTTAGGGATTCTTTTTTTCCTTAAGTTGGAGTCTCACTCTGTCGCCCAGACTGGAGTGCAGTGGCCACCCCGGCCACTGCAGCCTCGACCTACTGGGCTCTGGTGATCCTTCCGCCTCAGCCTTCCAAGTAGCCGAACTACAGGCACGCGCTGCCATGCCCGGCTAATTTTTTGATTTATTGTAGAGATGAGGTCTCGCTGCTCAGGTGGGTCTCAAACCCGCAGACTCAGGCAATCCACTCACCTCAGCCTCCCAAAGGCGCGGGATGACAGGCTGAGCCACCGAGCCTGGCTTTCTGAGGGATTCTTATGTTCTAAAAGCATGGACATACTCTATGTCAGGTCCTCTTCTAGAAAAAAACTGGCAAGGCCCATCCTTTTGAAAAACTTATATTCTAGTAGAGAGAGACAGACAATAAGCATGTAGGTCAGTAACTAAACAAGTAGGGTGTGTACAATGATGTGTACACTCTAATCAGTGAAAAGAGTTTAAGGAAAAATAAAGCACAGTGAAATGATAGAGAGTGACTATGAAGTGCTACTTTCTAACAATTATTAGGATGAGACTTAAGAATTAACCAGTTATGCAAAAATGTGGGAGAATATTCCAGGCGTAGTAAATAGGAAGTGAAAAGTATATGAGTAAAGTGAGGGATGAACTTGATATTTGCAAAAAATCAATAGAGAACTGCTCTAAATGAAACATAGAGCAGGATAGAGACAGTGGAGGAGATAAGCTGGAAAAAAAAACAGTGGGGGACATGATGTAGGACTTTACAACCCATAGTAGGAAGGAGAGACTTTATTCTTAAAGTGCTGAGGCTGACTAGAGTAATTAAAGCACATAAACAATTATACCATGATATTCAATCACTTGATTAGATATAGTACCACTAATCACTAAGGATTAAAAGAAGTTGTTTTCTTTCTATGCCTAGAATCTCTAGTGCCTCTTGACAAACTCAAACATAATGAAGAATCTGTGAGGTAGAAAGGATGAATGATGTTAGCCACCGAGTAGGACGTCTTATCCTTCTCTTCTCTGAAAAATACTGGCTTCTTTATTCCACTCATGAAGTGCTATACATTTCTTTAAAAGAAGAAAAAATATCAAAGTTCACCTTGTAACCTTGAATTCAGAATTCTTACAGATCTAGCTAAATCTCAGATCTCAAGAAGTAATGTCCCTAGAGGAACTGCAACATTTTCCTGATTAACTTCACAATTTGGTACCCACAAGGTTGGAGCTCAAAGTTCAATGACAGGTATCAAATATTATAATAGTAATAAATTTTTACCCTACCTCAGCCTAAAGACTTCCACTAGAATGTGCATTTTCCAGGAGATTGTCCCACTGTACTTTGAACTAAGAAAAAAGACATTTATATTTATAAATTTGATTTTCAAAACCTCTGAGATTCAAATGCCAACCATTTCACCTTTTGCATGCAGCTACTAGCATTAGGAGACACTTACCAAGAGCTATTCCCCAAAATCTTAGAAACTTTGAGAAACACATTTTCAAAGAAAGCAAGCTTTTGAAATCTCACAAGACACAGTATAGTCATTACAGGTCGGAAAACTCAAAACTGAGGTTCACTTAAAAGAATGTATTATCTGTTTATTTGCATACTCTCTTATCGATTCTTTCAGCAAGTTTTTTTGAGAATCTGCTGCAATTACTCTGTATGTTCTGTGGGGCACACAAAAAATAAACACGCTGCCTGCACTGAAGAAGTTCATACAATCTAAAACAGAGGATGAAACAGAAAAAAGTCATTATAGGTCTAACACAGGAGCCACTTCCAAGCTATAAAAGGCTACAGGAATGAAAGGTATTTACCTTTTGGGCCACTTATTGAAGTAAAAGTGTTCCCTTCTTTTGCTACGGGCAGTGTTGGGATAGCCAGGGCTGCTTCTTATTCCACGAGTCTTCTTAATGTACAGATGATGTCTTCCTTTAGCGGAGCCATTTACATTAAAGAGTTCAGAGTGGGGAAAAAAGGATTTAATGGTGGCAGAAGCTATGTGCTTGGGTAGCGGAAACAATAGAAATGGAGGGTGGGTACCTGACCTAGGCCTCAGAACTCGTGCACCAGAGATCCAATAGCTCTGGAAGGCTGTCCACATTGGAGTAGTAATTAGAGTCATGAGGCCAGACAAGCTCTCACTTGAAGAGGGTATAAAATGAAATGCCAAGAGCCAACCTGGAGCTTTGGGGAATACTAATTTTTACATAATAAAGTTTGTAGCCTGGTTTGTGGGGAAATCACATTCAGAGTCCTGAAGTCATTAATACCAGTCTCGCTAACTGTGCTCTTGGCCGGTACAGACAAGCACTGTGCAGAGCAATTCTGCACCTCTGACTCTTACGTGAAGGCTAGACATGGATTCAGAGTTATTTAGCTTCACTCTTGTGTATAAAAGCACTTGTGTCAAAGGTTGACTGTTCATTTTTATTCAGCGTAAGGCAGAACCCACATTGTAAGGACCTCTCTTTCTTATTTTTCACTCCTAGGTAACTTTATCCTTTTAGTCCTCTGGGGAATCAAGCAGGTAAATTGACAAAGCACATAAACCCAAACTGCCTGAGTCAAGTTTTGGTTTCTGTTCTTTCTTCAATTATAAGTAGTGATCTCAGGGGGGGCCTGGGGCTCAGAAGACAGATAGAATTTATCTAACTGCTGCCAGAATGTAATTTAAAATGAGTCCAAAAGGAAAAGAGCCTTCCCAAATACTCCCACTGTGGGACAAGGGGTGGGAGAGAGCTTGCCAGGGCGAGGCATGAGGGTCGAGGAGCCTCAGCTTGTGAGGATGTTTCTGCTCACACCCCTTTCAGGGCACTTGATGAAAGTAGCTAACACAATTGGCTATACCTTTTGCCCTTCCTCTCTTGGTAGTGAACTCTTTCTCCAAAAGTGACTTTATCTGTTGACTTTATCACCCAAATATGGCAGGACTGTGCAGTTTACAAATCCAGCTTGAAGGCATGGTTGTAGTACAACTCTTCGCAAACACACATTCAGCAAACATCTCATAAATGCTTCCCAGCTGTTTTGTAATGAGAGAACTTTATTCCAGGCTTTGCACCTTTTCCAATGCTTTGTGCAACTTAACTTGGTACAATCTGATGCATTCAACACAGAGTTTGTCAACCGCAGATAAGAGAGTGGCTACAAAATTATTTATTTATTTATGTGTATGTTTGCTTTTGGTAGAGGAGCCAGAGAGAGGAGATAGGCCAAGGGAGGAGACAGAAATTTACAAGCCAAGAAAGCAGTACAAAGGCTGAGGAAAGAACAGAAGGAGAAAGCAAGAGGGAGGAGTAATGCCATGTGAGTGAACAGCTATGGAGAAGAAGCTTGGAGGTTGACAAACCCTGAATATTTGTGCTTGTAAAGTAGTGGGGAATTTGTGTAATCCTGAGTATGAGGCTGGGTGATGCTATGGACCAGGCAAGAGGCTTCTTCCCTTAGTTCTCTGAGGAATTTATTAGCCAGAGCTGTGCAGAAAGAAGGAGGAAGCCGGACTCGGTGGCTCAGCCTCGGTGGCTCACCGGGCTCAGTGGCTCACCGGGCTCAGTGGCTCAGCGCCTTTGGGAGGCTGAGGTGAGTGGATTGCCTGAACCCACGGGTTCGAGACCCGCCGGGGCAGGCGAGACCTCATCTCTACAATAAATAAAAAAAAAATTAGCCGGGCATGGTAGCGCATGCCTGTAGTTCCAGCTACTTGGAAGGCTGAGGTGGAAGGATCACCAGAGCCCAGCAGGTCGAGGCTGCGGTGGCTGGGAGCGGCCACTGCACTCCAGTCTGGGCAACAGTGAGACTCCAACTCAAAAAAAAATTAAAATTAAAAATTAAAATAAAAAAAAAGAAAGGGGGAGGAAACAACAGTGAGATTTGCCCCCCCTTCTGTCTCACACTGGAGGCAATTCATATGGAGAGGAAGAAAAGGGAAAGGACAAAAAACAACAGATGCTGGTATGTGTGCAGAGAAAAGGGAACACTTCTACACTGTTGGTAGGAGTACAAAATAGTTCAACCTCTATGGAAAGCAGTGTGGTGATTCCTAAAAGAACTAAAAATTGACCTTCCATAAGGCCCAGCAGTCACCCTTCTTGGAATATACCTGGAGGAACATAAAACGTTCTACAAAAAAAACACTTGTGGACAGAAATTGGAACCATTTTCCCCTGAAAACCAGAACAAGACAAGGCTACCCACTCTCACCCCTCCTGTTCAACATAGTGTTGGAAGTCCTAGCTAGAGCAATCAGACAAGAGAAGGAAATCAGGGGTATCCAAGTAGGAAAAGAGGAACTTAAGTTAACCCTCTTTGTGGGTGACATGGTTCTATACCTTGAAAACCCAAGAGAATCTGTCAAAAACCTCCTTCCTTGCACTGATAAAGGACTTTGGAAAAGTCTCCAAGTATAAATAAACAGGCAAAAGAGAGTCACATTCTTATATGCCAAAAATAAACAGACAGAGAACCAATAAAAAGCACAATCCCATTCACAATAGCCACAAAATAAAAAATGAAATACTTTGGCATCTTCCTAACCAGAGAAATGAAAGACCTTTACAATTAAAAAAAAATGACAAAATTATGAACCTCGCAGTAACTTGGATGGACTTGGAGTCTGTAATACTCAGTGATCTATCACAGAAACAAAGAACTGAATACCACATGTTCTCATTCATAAGTGGATCCTGAAAAATTATCATAATATTATAAGAAAGGCATTGGGACAACATATATCAAAAATCATCCACCACAACCAAGTAGGCTTCATCCCTGGGATGCAATGCTTGTTCAATATTCAAAAGACCATAAACATAATTAAATATATCAACAGACGTAAAAACAAAAACCACATAATTATATCATTAGAGGCAGAAAAAGTTTTTGATAAAGTCCAGCACCCTTTCTTGATAAAAACCCTTGAACGTCTAGGCATAGATGGAACATACCTCAAAATAGTAAGAGCCATCTATAAGAAACCCATAGCCAGCATACTGCTAAACAGACAGAAATTGGAACCATTTCCCCTGAAAATTGGAACAAGATAAGGATGCCCACTCTCACCCCTCCTGTTCAACATAGTTTTGGAATTCCTAGCTAGAGCAATGAGAGAAGAGAAAGGGACCAGGGGAATCCAAATAGGAAAAGAGGAAACCAAGTTATCCCTCTTTGCAGAAGACATGATTCTATACCTCAAAAACCCAGGAGAATCTGTCAAAAACCTCCTTGCACTGATAAAGGACTTTGGAAAAGTCTCAGAGTATAAGATAAATGTGCAAAAGACAATCACATTTCTATACACCAATAATAAACAAACAGAAACCCAAATAAAAAGCACAATTCCATTCACAATAGTCACAAAAAAAAGAAACACCTTGGCATCTTCCTAACCAGAGACGTGAAAGACCTTTACAAGGAAAACTACAAAACACTGCTCAAATAAATCAAAGATGACGCAAACAAGTGGAAAAGTATTCCCTACTCGTGGATTGGAGGAATGAACATTGTTAAGATTTTCATTCTACCTAAGGCAATCTACAGATTTAACGCAATACCCAGCAAATTATCCTGGTAGAGGAAGGAGAAGATGCATACTTCAGAAAATATTGGAGAGGTTGTTTTACTGAAGGTCACAATTTTGATTAGGGTGGCTCAGAGCCATAAAGGTAGGAAAGCTATCCTGATCCCTCTTTACCACCTGTGCAGAAAACTTTCTAAGGCACAGAAAACTCCACCTCACTTAAACATCAACAGAATAGAATAGAAATATTATATATTATTATATATATTATATATTATATATATGTATAATAGAAATACAATAGAAAAGGACTTAATGAGACATCACACAAAAATATTCTAAAAATTAACGAAAATATTAATAAACTGAATACCATTCCTAGAGAAAATGAAAACAGATCAGGAAAAAATATGACCACAGTGAAAAATCTATCATCTAATAGTAGGTTAAGCTAAAGGAAATTATGGGAATTACAGAAGCTGTTTAAGAGGAGAAAATAAATTAGTAATGAAAATATTACTTTCCTCTGTCCAACAAAGACTTCTTATGCATAGACTTTTTAAAATATGCTAAGCAGAAGGGATATATAAAAAAGATCTGAAGATTACAAATTTAAAAAATACTTTTCAAAAATAAACACGGGATCAGAAGGAGCACAAAATGGAATAGACACCAAAGAAAGTACGATCAAAGAATAGAAAAAAAAAATAGACATGATGGAAAAGATTTTTAAAGGAAAAATTTGAGGGTAATTAAAGGCAAAGAAGATTCAACATATGTATAATAGTAATTCTCAAAGAAGAAACACAAAACATTGAAACAGAACAAATACTTAAAACTATAATCTAGGAAAAGTTTTCTGAAGTAAAATCATTTTGAATTTATATATTGAAAGGTTACATTTGTGCCCCCCCAAAATTAATCCAGAATAGCTCATACCAGAATATATTCCACCAAAATTATTGAAATTATAAGGAAAAAAATTTCAGGGAGGCAGACAAAAACTCCAACACATACATAAACAGGGCAACCATATAATTTATTAGCTAAGCTGGAGCACTTATGAGAATAAATGGGAAGCTATCAGTAATTACTCTTGGACAAAAGAAGTAAACAGGACTGTTCTGGAACAAAGTGGAACATTAGTCACTTTATAAGGGAAAGAAAATCAGATTGGCAGAAGTCTTTCAACAGGAGCATTTTAAAACAGAGGATATGAAAATATTATAGTTAATATACCCTGGAAATAAAAGGTGAGTGAAATATTTTATATCCAGGCAAACTGATCTTCAAGTATTAATTGCATGAGCGGATATTATCTGTAATAATTCAGGAAAAAAATTGTTTTCAGAAAACCAAAACAGTGACTGGAAAAACTATTGGCATAAGGACTAGTAATAAGCATGACTATATACAACCATGGATATAATAAAGTTAAAAGTTATATAATTTATGAAATTGTTACATCTTATTGATATAACTGGGAGTAGAATGTTTGTCGGGGTGGCTGGGCATGGTGGCTTATGACTGTAATGTCAAGGTTTTGGGAGGCCAAGGTAAGAGGATTGCTTGAGGCCAGGAGTTCAAGACCAGCCTGGGAAACATAGTGAAACTCTGTTTTTACAAAAGACCTTAAAAATTAGCCAAACATGGTGAGAGGTGCCAGTAGTCCTAGCTACTCGTAAGCCTAAGGTAGGAGAAGCATTTGAGTCCAGAAGCTCAAGACTGCAATAAGCTATGATTGCACTATTGTACTCCAGTCTGTGTGACAAAGAAAGACCCTGTCTCAAAAAAGAGAGAAGAATATTTATTGGGGTGGTAAAAAGAGGAAGTAAGACATAAGCTATTACTGTCTTGTTTTTAATATTGTTCATAGTAAGAAATACAGCATATAATAAAAAGGAAATTAACGATATTGTATAAAATTGTAAGATATTTGTTGAAAAGTAATGAGTAAAACAACAAAAAATTAGGCTTCTCAAATTGCAAGAGAAATATCAAGGAGAGAAATCAAATAAACAGACCACATGATATAAAACGTACACATATACACACATATATAAAACAATACAATATGGCAACACTGAGAAAACATTTAATATTCTAATGAAAAATTATGAGCAAGCATAGCTTATTTATTGAAAGAAAAACATTTTCAGCAAAATTCAACTCTATGTTGTGTGTAAGAGACTCATTAAAAACAAAGAGATTTTGAAAGGTTAAAAATAAAATAATGGGCAAAGACACACCAAGAAAGTGAAAATATAAAGAAAGTGAATATAGAGAATTTAATATTTAATAAGGCAGAATGTAAGCCAGAAAGCATTTTAAATTATATTTAATAATGCTAAAGGATATAATTCACAATAAAAATATAATTAATATCTATGCATCCAATAAAACAGCAACAACTTATATAAAAAAGAAATTATCGGAGAAGCAAGGAGAAATAAATGGAAATGCATGAATAATAGACAATTTTAATATATTTCTCACAGTCCAAGAAAAATAAACAAAAAGCTGGTAAAGATAGAAGACCATAAGAACACAATTGGCGATGTAAACCCTATGTATGTGTGTGTGGTGTATATATATATATATGGATTCCAATAACAGAGAATAAACCTTATGTGCACGTGAAAAGGTTTTAATTTTTAAAAAGGGTAGGAGAAGCTATCTGCTGACTCATACACCTGAGAAATTTAGGGATTAATCTCTTTCAGGCACACTTAAATCCACGGGCCCAAATAATGTCTAAAATCTCTTTTCTCTATCGTTTGCTCTATTCAGGTTTGATTTCCAAGCAGGCCTTTTGCAAGAGGTGGCAAAGATGGCTCCCAGAAGCTCTAGCTTGCATTGCACTGATAGTTAAATATGGTGACTCCGTCCTCTAATATTTATACCAGTCTTTAAAAACTCTGATTGGTCATTTATTCATGTACCTATAACACCCCAATCACCGCAGATGAAGTACTCTGATGGTAAAACCTGGGTTGTATGCCAATCTCAAAAACAAGGAGATAAATCCATGTGATTAAAAGCCTGTCTGGCACCACATAAAGTAGGAGAAAACGTTCCTAAAGGAAAAACAGGCACTCACTTGTCACAAGAGAAGGAAAAGTTGAACAAGGAAAAATAAGAGTTGTCTGCCTTACTTATAATTCAGTGTGGTAAATATTATAATAAGGAAATTGAACACAGAGGTAGAACCCATGAAGAAGTGATCCACTCTACTTTGGAGAGATCCAAGGAAAGCTTTACGCTAGAAGAGAGGGAACTGGGTTTTGAAGGATAAGTTCTCTAATCCTATTGAGCGGAAGGCATTATACGTGAAAGGAAGAGCATGCACCAACTCAGCTATGAAACTGAGTGATACGTTTGGGGGGTTCTGAGTAGTTCGGATCATTGGGGGAAAGATGATGTTGGCGGAATGGTGAAGCATGGGAACCAGACATCAGTAGGATTAGTCCGCGTGCTAACATGTCATTGTGCAGGTCACTTGCCTCTGTTTTGAGTTCCATTTCCACCCTTTCTCTACTCCACAGGGAACTACAGAGTAAGATTCTTTGCCAATTGTCTTCCCAGAAAGTCTGAACAATGGAAGTCACCGGCAGAAGACTGGAGGGTAAGGCAGGATAGAAACCAGGGTATTGCTCTCTCCTGCTCGGCCCTGCATGGCCTCTCTGGCAGCTGCCATATTACCTCCTCGGAGGGTGAAGCTCCTGAGAGAGCCCTCCCTCAATGGTCTCAACTCTTACCTCCTCCTTGCTAACGTCCACGTTGCCTTATCATCCTCTGGTTTCTTAGCTCTTCTATTAGCTATGCAGTCAGTTTCCTCTACAGTATTAAGTTCCACTTATTTAAATACTTAGAATAGTTTATTTTTCACTGGACATGACTGATATAGTAATACTATAGAATTTGGACTTTATCCTTTGTGCAGGAGAGCATTATGTTAGATTTGTGCTTTAGAAAAATCCCTCAGGCAACAACAGTTCAGGAGAAACTGGATAAGAAGAAGATGGGTCAGAGGCAAATGTTATGTAAGATGGAAATGATGAGTGTCTGAGCTGGAGCAGTGATTGAGAAGATGTGTTGGATTAATCATATATTTAGGAAGTGGTGGTGTCAAGTTCTAAGGACTAATTAGATAAGAGAGTGTTTGCACATAAGCATCAGCCATTTTAATATAAGCCTGTGGGGTCTGTGTGAGAATAGCACATTTTTTTCTCTCATTTCCAGTTTTTAATCCACATCAGAGTCCAGCATCAAATGATCTGTGTCTAGGCTCACTTTAGAGGGTAGTCTGGAAGTGTAATTAATAGAAGGTTTCAGAGCACATCAAGGGAGGAGTTCATTCCTGATGAATACATTAATACATTGTAACATGAACAAAGGGAAGAACCTAGATAGAAAAACTGAGAGACAAAAAGGAAGGAACTGATGAGCCATTTGAGTACCATTAGGTGGCCCTGCATAGGCTGAGGGCAGAATCATAAAGGTCATGAATCAAAGAATTTGGGTTTTATGATCTATCAAATCATAGCTCATTTGACCCTTCCAGACATTCATTTCCTATTACTGTCACTTCTTTTCTCCCCATGGGCATAAAGACAGACATCAGAATCCTCCCCATGTACCACCCAACCCATGATTATGTCTTTGACAGAGTCCAAGACCCTTGTAGTAGGAAAGTGTGGTTGGCTCCTTAATGTCTACATCAGAAGATTTAGTTCCATGCAGCAAAGGCTATTGCTCTGTCTCAGCCTAACATATCCATTTATAAGGCAGGAAAGGTAAGGTATGACACTCCAGAAATGCTGCTTCCAACTTGTTCTCCCTCTGATCATACTTGTGCTTAATGCTAAACCAATTTATCAAACCTAACTGAAGTGCTGATCTGTTGGTATGCCTGGACTCTAAGCTTTCCCTAATGGGCTCTGGAACTTTTAACTTTGGAATGTCTCGGAGAAGACACTCATTTCTCTTCCACACCTAAGAATTTAATCATCCCTGTCCCAGTCACCTATTACTATGTAACAAACGAATCCCAGACTTAGAGGTTTAAACAACAACGTCATTTTTTTTTATTTTCTGTGGATCAGAAATTCAAGTGCTCAGCTGAATGATCCTTCTACTCTTCATGGCAGCCATGGGGGTATCTTGGTGGTATTCATCTGGAATATAATGTATCTGGTGGACCCAAGGTTATTTCACTTACATACTGGCACCATGGAAGGAATGGCAGGACAGTTGGACTTAGTTATTGGCCAATACACCTACATGTAGCCTCATCATTTCAGGATAGTTAAACATTTTATATGGTGGCTTAGCATTCCTAGAGCAATATGTGTATCTAAACACAAAATATACTTCTGCTGGAAGTATTGGTCACAAAGCTACACAGGTATGTGTATCTAAACACAAAATATACTTCTGCTGGAAGTATTGGTCACAAACCTTCCCAGTCTCAAGAGGAGTGCACATAGACTCCCAATTCTTGAAGGGAAGAATGTCAAAGAATTTGAGACCGTGTTTTAAATCTACACTCCCACAAGGGTACCTGCATAATCAATATTTGTATACCTTACCCTGAACTGTACCCCACATCTTTATCATGAAAACATTAAAAAAATCTACACTCCCTTTGAATGCAAGTCCTCTACTTACATTTAATTCTAGAAATAACTATTGAACACCCGTGCCAAACATATCACTCCTTGTAGTAATGTGAGTTTGACAAAATATAGTTACACAATGTCAAACAATTTATTTCACCTCCCAGGATTCTTAGACCCTTAAAGAGTCTGGAAATCTCCAAGAGCAGGATATGGTATGTGACATGTCCCAAAGTATTTTTATCTTGGCATGTCCTGGGACTAGTCTTCTGCATAAGACATCTTGAAAACACGCATTTAGACAATGGCTGGAACAAGAGAAAAGGAACATTCTGTTATATCCTAGAACTTTAAGGAGAACAGAAGCAAGAATAAACTTTTTAAGAATAAAACAGACATTATTTTTTAAGATGATTTAAGTAACTGGAAGGCACCTATAGATTGAATGGGCAACAAGAGTGTTATGGGTTAAAGAAGCATGCACTCTGATGCATCAGAGTTAATACGGAGATTAAAAGTAAGTCCTCATGTCAAAAAATATTAGTCTTAAACTATGCAGAATCTTTTACAAGTTTCCATTCTCTCTAAATGTCTTAATTAAAAGTTAAAGTGACTGACAATGTTGGCTTTCTTGGGAACTAAAGGAGCATCCACAGAGGTCCATGGAATGTGCAGTGTCTTGCAATCCTTGCTGAGGGCAAAGTAATCTCATAAAACAGTAAAATACTAATTATTTATTATAGGACTGTGGAAGAAGCCAAGGTATAGGGCCTCTTTCACTTTGGGGGTTTGGGTTTGCAAGTTACAGGACAAAAGGGAAATAACTTTGAAATTACAAGAAATCAGATACAGGAAATTTTAGTTTTGGTCAAAAGCCATAATGTCGTTTGGTGAACTCCATTTGATGAGCCTCTAGCAATAACTGGAGGGGGTTGGGGAGTCTATTAAGCTGTTTCAGGACCTGGATGTATTCATCTGGAAAGATATATGGCTTCATATTACTTTCAGCATATTAAGGTGCCATTCACAAACAAGATGATCTATGGCATTCATCATTCACAACTCACTTCCATACAGATTGGGAATAGCACCCCGAAAAGATCCCACCATCCAGCCAAAATGCAAAATACTCAGAGCTGAGGGGTCTGGCTTTGATTTGGGAATAGGATGAGTCTGCAGGAGGTTGCCTGGACGCTGTGAGGACCTCTGGGCTATTTCCCGTCTTGCTGGGGATAGGCACAAAGAATGAGGGAGGGGCCAGGATTGCTCCCAAGGCAGACAAGGCTGGCAGGTGTCCTGGTGAGGCTCCCCAGCCATCAGACCCTTTATCTCTTCATTCTGCTCCCATCCAAGCAATGAGTGGAGAAGGGAAGTGGTGAAGCAAGGACAGGAGCAAAGCAAGGTGTGTGTCTCACATTTCCCCTTCGCCAAAGGGAGTGACTTCTACATGCCCTCCTCTTCACCATTTGCCCACTTTCCTTCCTCTCTACAACCAGGTCCTAAGGAATCACAGGACCAATTCTTCCCAGGGTAGACTTTGCAGGGTGAGCTCAGATGGGGTGCAGGCCAGGCATGGAATCACACTGGATTGCGCAATGAGGAAGTGAGTCCCTTTTTCGTCTTTTTTGAAACTTCAGATCCCCTCAAGGAGAAAGTCTCTAGTGCTTGCTGACCATCCTATGCCTTACATATAACAGAATCAAGCCAGAATTGAATAACATTGTCTTGTTTACATTGCGTTTGTTTTAACAGCTGTCTCCTTTATGTTGCGACTCTGATTTTTCATATAATGATGCAATGCTTTTTTATGAAATAAATTTGCTTGAAAAGGGAAATCAGTTTAAATACGAAATACTTCGGGCGGTTCAAGTGGCATGAATATATGGCAAAAATCAAGAAGTGGGAGCAAATGATTGAAACATGGGAAATACTAAATGAATGTGACCTCCAAGTTCACATTTAGGGAAAATGAAGCCCTGAGAGTTTAGATAAACTGCCCGCCATCACCCAAGTAACTGTTTATCTTCCTCATTCACCCAATTGCTTGGTTATTTATTTGTTTTAATATGAAGAGGTCTGACACTGTGCTACACCAAGTGTTAGATCTCATGCCTGCTGCTTTCCTGCCCCGTTCGCCCCACCACACACACACACACACACACACACACACACACACACACACACACACTGGGGAGACTCTCTACCACCCCTTGCACAGAAGGTAAAGGATCTAAGAGGAAGTAGCTGCTATTTCCATCCATAATTATAATACACATCTTAGAATGCCTGCGACTCCAAGTAACAAAAATCAACGAAATGTATCTTAAACAATATGGGATTATTCTCTCGTCGTCTAATAAATAAGAAGGCTTAATCAATGATTCTAACGAAGAGAGAGGTAAATATTAACCCAATTTTTAAAAATAATCTTTAAACACTTTCTGAGTAAGACCATAAGTGAGAGAGTCTCTGACATCCTAGGGGGTTAGGCCAATGAAATAGAAGCAACAGATATTTCTCCCTCGTGTGCCATTGACATTGTCACTTAGATGCAGGAGAAGAGTGTAGTGCCTAGTGCTGACAGGAAGCAGAATGAGACAAGAAGATGGATCAAGGGGCAGATACTCAGAGAAACTGCCGGCTGCCATCAGAGCATGGGATCTGGATAGCAGGCAACTGGGCAGGAGAAAACATCAAACACAGTAGTGGGGCTGCGGACAGCTTGCAGGGAGGGGCCTGAGGCAGATAATCGGGCGGTAATGGAAGGTGTAATCAACAATCAGAACAGCAAGACCCCAGGTTCCTGGATTGAAGCAAAAGCAAAATGAACCTTAAACCCTAGACCAGACCTGGTTCCTGCCTGTCAAACCTTATTTTAAAAACTGGTTTTTTTTTTTTAGTTGGAGTCTCACTCTGTCACCCAGACTGGAGTGCAGTGGCCGCTCCCGGCCACCTCAGCCTCGAACCGCTGGGTTCCGGCGATCCTTCTGCCTCAACCTTCCAAGTAGCTGGAATCACAGGCGCGCGCTACCACACCCGGCTAATTTTTTGATTTATTTTAGAGGTGAGGGCTCACCAAGTTGCCCGGCAGATCTTGATTTAAAAACTTTTAATTGAAGTATGTACTATATAAATTAAAGGACACAAATCATAAGTATGTGGTTTATGAATGTTCCCAAATTGAACACACTTATGTAGCCAGCACCCAGGTTCATGAAACAGGATACTGGCAGCATCCTAGACACTTTCTCATAATAGCCTTTTAGTCATTGACCCTCCAAAGGGAAGCCACTACCCTATTTTTACACCTTCTGTAGACTCAGTCATACAGTGGACCCACTCTGGTTTTTCTCCCTGTATAGAGATGATGATGATGATGATGATGATTTATCATAAAGATGTGGGGCACAATTTCAGGGTTAGGTATGCAAACGTTGATTATGCAGGTACACTTGTTGATAAGGTATGCCTCCCTCCCCTAGCAGTTTCCCTCAACTTCCAATCCCACCCCCTCCCCTGATGGTTTCCCACTACTGTCAATCCCTTTCTTATAGTATTATAATTGTTCAAGGTCCACTTATGAGTGAAAACATAAGGTACTCTATTCTTTGTTTCTGTGATAGATCATTGAGTATGATTGACTCCAAATCCATTCAAGGTGATGCAAAGTCCATATATTCGTCCTTCTTTATGGCTGCATAGTATTCCATTGTGTATATGTACCACATGTTTTAATCCAGTCCAGCTTCAATGGGCAACATGGTTGGTTCCATGTTTTTGCTATTATGAACAGAGCTTCAACAAACATACGTGTGCAGGTATCTTTTTGTAGAATGATTTGGGTTCCCATTGGATATATTCCCAATAGGGAAATTGCTGTGTCATATGGAAGGTCTAGAGTTTTATATTTGTAAGACTCCCACCATACTGTTCTGCACAGTTGCAATCCATTCATGCTCATGGCTCAATAGTTTTCCATAATGCCATGAAATCATAATGCATTTATCCCTTCTTTTGTGGGTAGCCATTTGGGTAGTTTCCAGTTTGGAGATCTTATAGACATTGCTGTTTTGAACATTTGAGTGTATGTTTTCCTGAGGCACATACCTGAGAGGAAAGGGCTAAGCATCCAGCCTCCTGGTACACTGCTCTTACCCTTGGTTACTTTGCCTCCCCCTCAGATCTTTCCTGTGCATGCCATTTTCTCTTTTTGGAGCACCAATCCTCTTCATCCTCACCTGGCAAGTGCTCACCTGTCACCGAGATTTGGAATGAGATGCAGTTTCCTCAGGGAACCCTTCCTTGACTTCTTATTCCACACACCCACCCATTGCTGGACTTCTGCTTTGCTGCACTCGGCACAACTTCAACTGAGTAGTCACTGTGTCATTCTCTACTTGACACTGCTTCTCTGTGTAGAATCTGTAATGGGGACATCTGAATGTTTCTGCACTGAGTCCCCAGGATCTAGCATAGTGGTTTGCACAATAGTGAATACAATAAATATTCATTGGATAAGTGGGCAGTACTCAAGGCCAGTGCCCATCTAACAAACCCAGACTCCAGCTGATGGGGCATTTGTAGTTAGTTGCTCAAAGGAAACTTCCAATGGTCTTACTGATGCCAAGACCCGTGTTGATTAGTTTCTCAAATCCCCTGACCTGTGATAGAGTTGAGTATGCATGCAGGAGCCAAATAGCCTTTACGTGAGCGGTGAGAAGAGAGGGTTTACAAATAGTCTTCGAAGCAAAGTTTGCTTCTAAATGAAATAAGCTGGGTTTTCCTTAAGGCAGTGGTCTCCTGCAGCCTTTCTCCTACTCCTCCCTTTTCTCTTAGGACACTTTCTTCATTTCACCCTTCTCTGGGCTGTAACAGTTGGGGCATCCACCAAATCTGCACAAACTGGCACGTTCCTTGCCCCAAGATCATGGCCAGCTTCCATTCCTTCTTGACATTAGGACACTAATCTGTAAAAGGATGATTGTGTTTAATAGCTCTTTTATGTATACAGGAACCAAAATGCAATTTTGGAATGCCTTTTCAGAATTACAACCCCAACTTCATTTTTAATAGATTAGTCAGTGACTGGTATAAACAATAGTAAAAACACACTATATAAATGTTAAATGAAATGTTTATTTGTTGGCATGTTACCACTCCTTAGACAATCATAGCACTCGCTCCTTCATCACAAGACTTTCCAAAAGTGCATGGAAGCAGATGGTGCTGGGAGGCACTGGAAGAGGAAGAGGTGGGGCATGGTAATTATAAATCGAGACACTGTTGATGCTAATTTCCCAATGCCCGAAAAGCATGGGCAGGGATAGGAGCAGGGGTCAGAGAGTTTAACAAACAGGAATGTGTGAGCCACCTCTTCATTTCCTTCCAAACAGTGATCTTCTTTTTTAAAAAATATATATTGTATTTTAAAAATATGGGGTACAATTCAGGATTAGGTATATAAGTGGACATCATACAGATAAAGTTTGGGCCTCCTTTGGTCCCCACTTTGCCTGGTTTGAGATCAACTACCCAGCAATTTTCATACCATGAAGGTGCCATGCTGCTGTTGACATTAGCTATAAAGAAAGAATCGGGTTCTATTTTGTAAACTTTGAAACAAAAAAGTTTATTTCTAAGTCATTTCACAGTGACATGTTCTGAATCACATGTATCGTTTTAAAATCTTCATCCAAGACTTTCTTATTTCCATGTGTCCCTCAAAGACATTAGCAAAGAAAAAAAAATACTCATTTTAAATTTAGGAAATTCAATAAATGTCTGAAACAACAAAAAATTTAATATGCCAATGAAGAGAAAAACATTGGCTGAAATGGGGAAATTTTTATTGATATACAGATTTAAATATCAGCACAGAATTCGGGGGGAGATTTCCTTTTTTAATTTTTATTTTAAAGACGTGGGGTACAATTCAGTGTTAGATAAACAAATGGTCATTGTACAGGTAAAGTTTGGGCCTCACTTTGGTCCCCACTTCACCTGGTTTGAGATCAGATACTCTTATTGATGAAGCAAATCAGCACAGAATTTGACACAGGGTAGGCACTCAATGACAATTTTCTTCTCTTTGTCTTTTATTAATTAATACATAATGCATTCACTTATTTATTCATTTCTTGGTTTGTTCTTCTGTTGAGTATTCATTGGGTTCTTACTCTATGCCTCTCAGTCTCAGAATCAAGTACCAGAGATAAAAAGAGAAATTTGAAGCTGGGCTCGGTGGCTCAGCCTGTAATCCCATGCTTTGGGAGGCTGAGGTGAGTGGATTGCCTGAGCCCATGGGTTCGAGACCCACCTGGGCAACTTGGCAAGAACACATCTCTACAATAAATCAAAAAAATTAGCCGGGCGTGGTAGCGCATGCCTGTGGTTCCAGCTACTTGGAAGGCTGAGGCGGAAGGATCACCAGAGCCCAGCCGGTCGAAGCTGTGGTGGCTGGGAGTGGCCACTGCACTCCAGTCTGGGTGACAGAGTGAGACTCCAACTCAAAAAAAAAAAAAAAAGAGGAATTTGAGTTTTCATCCTTAGATTGCTCACAATTTTTTACCTTTAATAATTGTTATTTTACTTTACCTAATTTAGCTCCTTGAGGCAGCCACAGTTAAACTTTTCTAAACCAATAGCAGGTCCTTCACAGCTTTTGGGTTGAGCCTGGTCTGTAAACACATCATGAATCTTCTTCTGTAGCATATGCCTGTCTTGGTATAGGGCTAGCTCACATCTCAAAATCAAAAGAACACACATGAAATTGAACATGGGATGGCAAATGTAAACAGGTAAGAAGTCACCATGGAATGGATGCACCAGCCATGGAAAGGTGAGGAGTCCTTCATTCATTCCACAGACATCTATCTGTTGGTCTCCTACTAGGTGCCAATTAGTTGTATATCCTGGGGCATTAGCAGTGAGCAAAACAGGTCAAAATGCCTGCTCTTGTGGGTTTAATAGCTATAATAATCCCAGAGCACATTCTATTTGCCTGGATATTTACTTGTAATTTCACCTGTGTCCCCTGACAACCCATCTGGTGGTCAACTGAAAGCTGAAGGTTGTAGAGTTAGAATTAGAATGCAAAACAATAAGCAGTCCACTTCATTCTGGTCTCCCAAATCATAAGGTTGATTTGACAACTGTCCTAGGAAGCTAGGACGGTCCCAGTCTATCCTCCCTCTACCAACTCCTATCTTTGAAATTTTTGTTAGGACATTAAATACCTGCTTGATGCCAGGGCAAGACTATAACTATTTGAGGCATTCTTTGACTTTAAGAGATATCATTTGTGAATAGGTCATAGCATTCTCTAAAGACCTTTCCTGGAAGGAGGGATGTCCTGCACCCTAATTGTTGGACCAATGTATTTCTCATAGGCATACATATGAGATATTAAATGTCCCCAATTTACCCCCTATAACTTGCTCTCAAATATGCCACAAATGTGCCACAACTTTAAATGCTCCACATCTGTGTACTGCTCCCAATCTGGAACACCCATCTACCCCATTGTTTTAACTTTCGTGCCCATCTAAATCCAGTTGTTCTTCAGAGCCAGGCAAGGATACCCTTCCACAAAACCTTCCACAGCCACTTCTTCATGTGACACACCAACATCCCTTGCTTGGAACCCCTCCCCAATTTTATGCTGTTTTGAAATACACCAAAGTTGGTTTCCTGTTTGCTTCCCCCACTTGACTGAGAGCCCCAGAGAACAAGGATGTGTCTCATTTGTTTTTCTTTTCCTGGGTTCTAGCCTTGGATCTGGCACAGATTGATTGCTAAACACATATTTTATTGAGATATTTATTTGTTATTTATTTTTAAATGAACATATGTTTATTTATTAAAATGTATTAGAATAAAACATTATTAAAATTATTTTTAAGTCTTTTATATGGGGTGAGCATAAATTTTCTTTTCTTTTTTTTTTTTTGAGTTTGAGTCTCACTCTGTCGCCCAGACTGGAGTGCAGTGGCCGCTCCTGGCCACCACAGCCTCGACCTGCTGGGCTCTGGTGATCCTTCTGCCTCAGCCTTCCAAGTAGCTGGAACTACAGGCGCGTGCTATCATGCCCGACTAATTTTTGATTTATTGTAGAGATGTGGTCTCGTTAAGTTGCCCAGTCGAGTCTTGAACCCATGGGCTCAGGCAATCCACTCACCTCAGCCTCCCACTGCACGGGATTACAGGCTGAGCCACCAAGCCCGGCTAAATTTTCATTTTAATATTTTTTTTAATAATTATCCAAAGAACTCATCTCAAAAAATATGCCATACAAATTCCATATTGGTTCAAAGTCACTAGGCACTTAACACTTATTGACTCAATGCTATAACAGTAAAGATAATTCAGCAATATAAGACAAGTTCCTAATCTTAAGGAACTTGCTTTTATTTTTTAATTGGCAAATAATTGTATGTGATTCTTAGGTATACAGTGAAGTTTCAAGACATATATGTCTTATGATCAGATTATGGTATCTGCATAACTATTATCTCAAACATTTATCATTTCTTGTGTTGCGAACATTTAATATCTTCCTTCTAGTTATTTTAAGCTATATAACATTATTGTTCGCAATAGTCATCCTACAGTGCTACAGAACAACTCACTCCTCTTATCTAGTTGTAATTTTGTATTCTTTAACCAATCTCTTCCTACCCCTCACTTCTTTCTACCCTTCTCAACCTCTGCTATCCTTTGTTCTACTTGAACCTAGGAGTTTGAGACCAGCTTGCACAGCATAGTGAGACCCCATGTAAAAAAAAGAAAAGAAGAAAGAAAGAAAAACAAATATATATTTTATTGAATGATTACATGAATCAATGAAGGGAAAATGTTTAAAAATGAATGAGCAATTTAATAAGTAAATAAGTGGTTGAAGGAGTGAATGAGAAGTGAGCAAATACCCTTTGAAGTCAAGAACAGATCTTGTGACTGGGACCTACTTATGTCAATCCCAAAGCATGGGGAAGAAGATGATTTAGTGATTTTTGCCATGCAAAATTTCTAAATTTCTTTTTTGTTCTTCTTTGTTTTTTTCTAGTACACTTAAGTGCTTGGCCCTATCTGACTGGAATTGTGGTGGTAGAGGAAGTGCAAGGTTCTTACCTTCAGCTGTAAGTCAAGACAGGTTGCCCAAAATGTGGCCAATATCCTCTGTGGGACCAAGCTAGGGATCCATTAAATTATTAAGGTACAAACATAGTAGATGTTCTGGACCTGAAAGCAAGTAGAAACACACTTACTGTGTCCAAAGACTAAGCTATTACAGACCCACAATCTCTTATGCATAATTTCAAAACACAAAACACTCTAAAAATCAAGATTTACCATAACCCACTTGGAGACATGAGTGTAGTCTTTGCTGACTCCATTTAGTGGAGTTTTATGTTTTGCAGCAGAAATGTTTCCACATTTGATTGAGAGTGTTGCCCAGAATCTGCGAAGTGTTATTTAATGTAAAATATGTGGACCAGATTACTTTTCTCAAATCCAGAGATGGTTTCTGAAACACATCAAGTCACAAGGATTTTAGACAAGGGACTGTGAGCTTGTCCTATACCCTGTAGTCAAGTTATCAGAACCCAGCAGAAGTCCAAAATTAGGAGATTTCAAGCAGGAACATCTCAAAAAAATGAAATCAAGAGTGAGAGCACAGATATAGAAACGCCCTAACTGAAGAGTACCCACTTCCTGTCTCAGATCCTATCCCAGGAAACATAGGTCTATGTGGGGATTTCTTCGGGCCACTAACAAAAAGAGGCTGGCCTCACACCCTGGCTTCTAGGGTGCTTATGTTTTTTCTTTTTTAGGTTCTTTTTAAATATATAATCAATTTTTTATTATGATATTGTGGGGTACAGTTAAGGGTTAGGTATACAAATATGCTTCATTCAGGCACTCTTGTTGATAAGAGGTGTCTCTTCATCCCCAGACAGATGTTTACTACCATTAATCCCATCTCCCTTCCACTCCCCCCCCAATAGTTTCCCAAAACTATCAGTCATTTTCTTATGGTAATATGTTGGATGATCAAGGTCCACTATATGAGTGAGAAAATGTGATATTCAGATCTTTGTTTCTGTGAGAGGTCACTCAGTATTATAGACTCTAGTTCCATCCAGGTTGCTGCAAAATTCATGATTTTGTTCTTTGTTATGGCTGCATAGTATTCCATCGTGTATATGTACCACATTTTTTAATCCAGTCCTCTTTTGATGGACAGCATGGCTGGTTCCAGGTTCTTGCTATTGTGAAAAATGCTGCGATAAACATTCGTGTGCAGGTATCTTTTTGATAGACTGATTTAAGTCTTCAGGGTATATTCCAGTAGGGGGGATTGCAGAGTCATGTGGGATGTCAATATTTAGAGCTTTTAGGAATCACCACACTGTTTTCCACAGAGGTTCCACTAGTTTACACTCCCACCAACAGTGTAGAAGTGTTCCCTTTTTGCCACACCCTCTCCAGCAACTGTTATTTTTTGAGTTATTGATAATTGCCATTCTGACTGGGGTTAGGTGGTATCTCAGTGTGGTTTTGATTTGCATCTTCCTGATGATTAGTGAGGTTGAACATTTCTTCATGTGTCTGTTGGCTGCTCAGACATCTTCCTTTGTGAAGTGTCTGTTCATATATTTTGCCCATTTTATAATGGGGTGGGCTTCAGCCCTGGGATGCAAGGCTGGTTCAACATTCGTAAAACCATAAATGTAATTAAATACATCAATAGATCTCAAAACAAAAACCACATGATTATATCATTAGATGCAGAAAAAGCTTTTGATAAAATCCAGCATACTTTCTTAATAAAACCCTCGAACATCTAAGCATACGGGGAACATACCTCAAAATAGTAAAAGCCATCTATGAGAAACCCACTGCCAGCATACTCCTAAATGGACAAAATTTGGAACCATTTCCCCTGAAAACTGGAACCAGACAAGGATGTCCACTCTCACCCCTCCTGTTCAATATAGTATTGGAAGTCCTGACTAGAGGAATCAGAGAAGAGAAGGCCATCAGGGGTATCCAAATAGGAAAAGAGGAAGTCAAGTTATCTCTCTTTGCAGATGACATGATTGTGTACCTTGAAAACCCAAGAGAATCTGTCAAAAACCTCCTTACACTGATAAAGGCCTTTGACAAAGTCTCAGGATATAAAATAAATGCGCAAAAGACAATCACATTTCTTCACACCAATAATAAACAAATAGAAACCCAAATAAAAAGCACAATTCCATTCACAATAGCCACAAAAAAATGAAATACCTTGGCATCTTCCTAGCCAGAGATGTGAAAGACCTTTACAATGAAAACTACAAAACTCTGCTCAAAGAAATCAAAGATGACACAAACAAGTGGAAAAATATCCCATGCTCATGGGTTGGAAGAATCAACATTGTGAAGATGACTGCCTTACCTAAGGCAATCTACAGATTCAATGCAATACTCATCAAATTACCAGCAACATTCTTCTCAGAGCTAGAAAAAACAACACAGGAATTCATATGGAAACACAAATGACCAAGAATAGCCAGAACAATCCTCAGCAAAAAAAAAAAAAAAGCAGGTGGTATCACATTACCAGACTTCAAACTTTACCAAAAAGCTACAATCATCAAAACAGCTTGGTACTGGTATAGGAACAGGCATATAGATCAATGGAATAGAATTGAGATTCCAGAAGCGAAACCTCAATTTCTCAACCAACTCATCTTCGACAAAGCCTCCACCACCTACCACTGGGGAGAGGAGAACCTATTCAGTAAATGGTGCTGGGAAAACTGGCTGACCACATGCAGAAGATTGAAACAGGACCCCTATCTATCCCCATACACAAAAATTAACTCCAAATGGATCAGAGAACTAAATGCAAAACCTCAAACCATAAGAACCTTAGAAAATGAAGGGCATACCCTCATGGAAATTGGAACTGGCATCCAATTCCTGAACAAAACCCGAAACCCACAGGCCATAAGAGATAAGATAGATAAGTGGGACCTCATTAAACTGACAAGCTTCTGCAAAGCCGAAGAAACCAACAAGAGAGCAAGGAGACAGCCTACAGACTGGGAAAAAGTATTTGCCAACTCCAGATCCGACAAAGTCTTAACCTCTTAGATCTATAAGGAACTCAAACGTCCAGGGTGCTTATAAGATGAAACACTCTATCACAATTTTTGGCCTGCTTGCCTTCAAATGTTAGTTTAGTATTAATCATATTGATGGAAGTTGTGCCCTGGGAATGCTTTGAGTATGGACTGTATCTTAAGTGACTCCATCCAGTGCCTAGTTCAGGGCCTGACACAGAAGAAGTACTTAGTAAATGGGCTCAATAAATTGTTAATGAACATGTACAATGCATTACTGTTGATAATGTGCATTCATATGCATTATCTCATTTGAAATGACCCAGTGAGTCAGGCCAGTGAAATAAGTCCCAAGGAGGTGAAGGTATTTGCTCAAGATCATAAACAGTTCTGCTGGGACTTGTACCAAAGTTGAGATGCCTGTTTAAAAATCCTACTTCCTTTATTTGGCATCACTATGCCTCCCTCCTGTGTAGACTGAACCCTCAGAACCAAAGACTGGTGAAAATCCCTGGTCACGGGAAAGGCCTGGACATAAGAAAAGCCACTGGTGAGTTCAAGGACTCTCAGGAGGGCCATCTGGAGGGAATGCCCTCACCTCTACGTATCCTCTTGTGAGGCTAATCCAGTGAGAAGTCCAGGCCAGCAGGAGAAGGAGGATGCCGTAAATGCACAGATGGGACCATAGCCCATTCCAGAGCTCTCCAATTATATTGTTGCTGTGTCCCTCATCTGCCCACGTCTGGAGTTGACCTTGGGTCCCATGAAGGAACGCATCCTTTTGAAGGTTAATGGAGAAGGCAGGGACGACTCGATGGTGAGATAAGAGTGGGGCCAGCACCCAGCTCAGGTGATTAGAATCTGAGCTCATTGTAAGCACCCCACAAACCTCTGCTGCAGATAAATCGGGCCATGTGAAGACCCAACCTCTCCCTGTAAGAACAAGTCTGCAAAGGAGGTGCTAGCTCCTCATGAAGTCATCCCCACTCTCCGCTGAGGGAAAGATGACTCAGCCTGAGTCCCCATCTCTCCTCCTCAGCCTCCACCTTGCCTGAACTCTGGAAAACAGGCGCTAGGTCAGAACTGGTGGGGCCCAGGGCCCAGGGCCCTAGCTCATTTTCCAGTGGGAAGCAGGATCCGAGGAGCCACCCCTGCCCCGTGACTTTCCACACTAGTGAAAGGAACATATTTCACGTCTTCATTTTCCAGCAACATTAATTACGTGGACATCTTCCTCACTCTGAGCAGTTCACAAGTTTGTTGGAAATGTGTTAGGTGAATTCCAGGACAGGCCTCTAACTCCCTGGTGGCAGCACCAGAGAAATGAGGCGAGGCCATGGTCACATCTCTCATTATCAGTCTGGCTTACAGCATCGGGAGAGACTTTGTGACATGGTTCTGTTTTCTCTCTACTTATGGGTTACTTGTCCTGTCTCTGTATCCAGACCCTGAGTTATGCTTGCCTGTTGGAGCCATGTTGACCCCAAGGTTTTGTGCCTTTGAGAGGTGGTTCACATGATTTCGCAAAGTAGGAATCACCTGATCTCCCAGGGAGTTTGTTACAGGCAGGGTCTTGAGGCCTATTCTAAACTCACTAAACCAGGAAGTTGTGGGGTTCCAGGAATCTTCATTTTTAAGCAGCCCTCCCTTCCCCAAGTGGATTCTGATACAGATGATGCCCAGAACATTCGTTACAAAACACCCGTGTAGGCTATGGGGGATCAAACCCGAGCTCAAACAGTACCCCCATTGGGTGACCCTGGATGAATTAATTCCTCTGAGCCTCGGGTTCCTTGTGTAAAAAGAATACCTACCCTGTGTGATTGTATGGATTAGATGGAGTATGTATATAGAGTGTCTGACAGTAAACAGTAACTATAAAGATCCTGGGCTGTGGACCAGTTTGTGTGGGCTCAGTTGCCTTTCACATGCCCTCCTCTAGGCAGCTCTTGAGATGCTGGCCTGTGCTTTCCAGCTTGATCCCAGTAAGCAGAGCTTGCATAACTGTAGTAGGCAGAGTCCCCAAATATGTCCATGTCCTAATCCCCAGAACCAAGAGGAACAGAGGATGTAGATGGAATTAAGATTACAAAGCAGCTGACCTTAAAACACAGAAGTTATTCAGTATTATCCAAATGGGCCTCATTTAATCACAAGGGCCCTTAATAAAGGAAGAGGAAGCAGAAGGGGTTAGAGTTAAGTGATGCGACGGAACAGTACACTGCTGCTGACTGTGAAGGCGGAGGAATGGGACCACGAGCCAAGGAATGAGGGCAGCCTCCAGGAGCTAGAAAAGACAAGAAAGGAAACTGATTCTCCCTGGAGCATCCCGAAAAGAACCCAGTGCTACTGGGACCTTGATTTTAGCCCACAGGCCCATGTCAGATTCATGACTTTCTGGCTTATAACACTGTAAGATAAGAAGTTTATTTTAAGTTACTAAGTTTGTAACGAATACAATGTCTATACCAAAGACAAGAATGCCGAGTTCTGGAAACTTCACACATGACATGCTTAGGAGGTTTTATGACTGTGTTGACATATGTTTCTGCCACCGTTGGGAACCAAGTGACTGAAGCCAAAACCAGGAATGTGATCTCTAGGTGAATTTCCTTCCCACTTGATGACAATACTGATAATTGTCATGGCTAAGAGAGTTAAGTGCTTGTTATCTGCTGAGTGCTTTCTATCTCATTTAATTATCCAAACCATCTGTGAAATGGGTTCTATTACCTACAAATTTTACATAGAGAAACAGGCTATTAGAGGCAGCTTACACAAGTTCACATACAAGTAGGAATCAGAGCCTGGATTTAAAGCCAAGTCGGCTGTCCCCTAGGTCCGATCCCCTAATTGCATCATTAAACCGCTTAGTTCTGCCTGGTGGTCAACGGAGAAGGCAGTGCATTCCCACTCAATTCTAAGTTGAGCTGTCTTCTAAAATTACCCACACTCAAGAGCATACCACCTGCTGGGCTGGCAGCCCACGATCTTTATACTCTGTGAAAAAGTCTGGGAGGGCTAGGTGTTAACAGGACAGTGCTTTGGAGTCATGTTCTTGCCATGGTGGGTGACACCAGGAAGAGAGGCAAGTTCAGAGAACCAACCTTAGAATTCCATAGCCAAGCACAAGGATGGTCATGTCAGGTTACTCGAAGTGTTCAAGAGAAGACACAGAGTTAGTAAGGCTGGGCCCAGACTTTCCTTCTTCGTCAGCCACTGATATGCGATGCAACCTTCAGCAAAACTCTTGACCTCTTCCTATCATGTCTGAAAATGGAACCAATTGCTTCAACACTTCCATCTCTCACCGGGCTACTGTGGAAATCTAGTGAAATCAGGTTTGTCAACATGCTCTTGGAACTTCAAAGGCAGCACACCCTTGCAGAGTCTTAGAATAGCCATTATTTACTTTTTGTAACTCAAGGTGAAAGTGGTTTTTGTATGATTAGTAATAATTATCATACTCAGTCACACCAGAAAAGAGAATGTTCTCCTACTGGCTACTGCAGCAGGATCTGTTGTATAAATATTTCTCAAAAATTAAAAAAAAAAAAAAATCAACAAAGCTGTAATGCTCTGGCGTGTCATTGTTCAGAATTTGTTTAATTTTGAAAAAGTGGAAGTTTGAAAGGATGACACCTTGAACATTAGGTTAAGATCTATTTTTGTTGAAAAAGAGTTTTTCTACATGAAACTGTCCTTTCCAAAATGGCTTTTCGTCAAAAGCATGGAAGCAAATTTGGCGTGAGCCCAGTGGTGACTCCAATGGGAAGTGAAAGTCAGGCACACCCTAGAGATCAAGGTCAGAGGCACCTGGAGCAACCCATGTGGAGGAGGATTCATCCACTCCCCAAAGGTGCAGAGCCATTGTCAACTTCCACAGAGTCACCATGAGACTCTGGGATCCACCATAACGCTTTAGATCCAGGAGGGACTACCATCTACCCAGAGGATAGCGTCTCTCTCTCCATTCAGTGCCCACCTATCTGCCTCTCCTGGAGTCCACTGCACACTGCCACTAGCATAATTTCACACACCATTACATGGAAATGTAAACAGAGCACAGTGTTCTCCAGCAGAATATTATTAAGCCATACCCAAGCTCATTGTTCTTCCTTCATTCCTTGCCTCCTGCCCCTCCTATCTTTCTTTCTCCTTTCCTGCTTTTCCTTTTACCAGTCAGCTGGCAACATCTAAAGAGAACGTACCATAATACCTACATTGTGCACAGATGAGTCAGGTTCAATTCTCACTTTCAAAGACGACAGAGACTGATATAGAGGTGAACGTTCCAACACGCGATACCTTTTAATGACTTCACGGTTGTCACAGCATTGCGTGTAGAATGTCGGACAAGCAGAAGGAATCCCTGAGGCAGCAAGCCCAGTCGGGGTCAATAGTGCTATGGAGTAATGTGCAACTAAGGGAAGGGAAATCACAGGATTTGGGTCAGACTCTTTGGGGTTACGTCTCAGGTCTGCCCACTCACTCACCTGCTCTGTGACCCTGGGCCTCAGTGACCTCAACAGTAACACAAGGGTGTTATTCATGCCAGAATCTTGTGGTGAGGGCCCTGACACAGCGCCTCGTGCAGTGCTGTGACACTCGGATGGGGACACACAGAGGACATGCCTTGTATTCATGCAGACTTGAAAATCGCGTGACTCTGCAGACTCCCTGCAACCTGCACGGTCTTGCCCCCCGTCATCTCATAAACCTTGCAATCACGCAACTACATATTGGATTGGATTGGATATTTAGGACCTCACCTCTGGCACTATGACCACTAGGAACAGTAGCAATCACAGTAGAATAGTAGGGAGACTGCTCGTGAGCCTTGTAGCCCTCCACTGCTATAAACCCATATTTGGAGGTGAATGTCTCCTGTTTCTCTGGACTTCGCCAATACAGTGACTGGGCAATGGCTTACGTGTTGTGTATAAGCACTTGGCTATTCCAGAACCTTGTAAAAGTTTTTAATGAGCATGTTTTCCACCAAGCTTTCCTTGGGCAGTTTTTAGTGAATCATCAACAGAACCCCACATTTAATTCAAAATAAGAGGCCAAACAAGGATTTTTAAAATTCTACGCTCTATTGCTGGTGAACGTGTGAAGAAGTGACCATCCTCATGCACTGCCGGTGGGAGCAGACTTGGTGTCACCTCTCTGGAAAGCAATATGGCAATGCATGTTAAAAGTCCTAATGATGTTTATGTCCTAAATTTAACCCAATGAAACAGCTTGGAAAACTTTACCTTAATACACAGTTGTGCACAAAGATTTTGAGTCTGTTTATTGCACCATCTTTGATGATAGCAAAAGTTTGGAAACGACTTAAATAGACAATAATAAACTCTCTTTAAATACATTATGATAAAATCAAAAGCATAATACACTTGCAACCACTAAAGATTACCTTGCTGAAAAATATAAAGTTCAAAAAGTGTTTATGTTATATTTATGTACAAAAAACAGTTCAAGAAACAGTTCATGCAATCTAATCTAATTTTGTAATTTTTTTAAAATGCTTAAAAATGAACTAGGCATATCTAGTCCGAAATGTTAGTAGTGGCTATCTCTCAGTTGGGAGACTGCTAATGGTTTGTGTGAATGCATTCCTAAACTTTCTGAATTTTCTACAATGTCTGTCTTATGCAGTGAAAAAAGATAAACAGAAAGTATAAAAGCAAAAGCTTACAAGTCAGCGGGTTTGAATTCAAATCATTACTAGTAGCAGTTTGTCCTACTCATTCTGAGCCTCGTATTTTTTTCCCTCGGTAAAAGGTAGATAATAATATCTCCCTCATAGGGCTGTAAAAGGGTTACATTAGGTAATATGTTACAGTGTTTTGCACACAACATAAAATCAAATTACATTCCACTCACTTCCTCCTACATTAGTTCAGTGACAAGAGAGATGACATACCCAACCAAAATGGCAAGTTAGGTATGGCTAATGCAGGAGGCAGGACCAGAGCTTAGGCTTGAATCTAACCCAGGTGGGGTAAGGAGTGTGAGCGACAGGAAGGTTTAAGCAAAGGTGTGGAAACACATTGTATGAAACAAGCATTCTAGGGCCCTCATGCTCTGCCTACTTCTTCTGCTACTTTATTGGGCTACTCTATATCCAAATGCTGATCTCCCATCCTCAGCATTTCTGCTGATTTTTTTATTACTGCGCTAGTTACATGAGAAACAAATTATCCCAAGACTTAGTGGCTTAAAATTACCATCAGCATTTATTCTCTCACACATTTTCAGTAAGTCAGGAACTTGGGAGTAGCTTAGCTGAGTGATTTTGGCTTGGAAATCTCTCTTTTGGTTTCAGTCAAGACATAAGCTAGGACTGTGGTCATCTGAATGCTTGACTGGGGCTGGGAGATCTCATTCCACAATGGCTCACACATATGTATGGTTGGCAAGTTGGCTCTGCCTATTGGCAGAAGGCCCTGGTTTCTGGTCATGTGGACCTCTTCATGGAGCCACTTGAAGGTCCTCATGACATAGTGGCTGGTGAACAGCCCAGAGTGAATGATCAACAAGAGAGGAAGAAGGAAATCACAATACCTTTTATGAGCTAAAGGCATTATTACATTGTCATTTCCACAGTGCTTTACTGGATATACAGATCGGCTCCATTCAGTGTGAATGAGACTACCCTGAGGCAAGGGTACCAGAAGGCAAGAATCTTTGGGGGCCATCTTGGTGACTGACTACCACAAATGCCCTTACAGTGTCCTCTGCCTGAAATATTCTTTCTCCAAATGTCTGCATGGATTATAGTCTCACTTTATTCACGTATCTACTCAAAAGCCACCTTCTCTTGCATTTTCTCCCCAAACAGAACCCTCTAGTGTTCTATCACTCTCCTCTCACCCTGTTTCATTTTTCGTTAGAGTACTTATAATATCCTACATGTTACATATTTATTTGTTTATAATTTGTTCACCACCCCAGTAGAACATAGCTTCATGGAAGGCCTGCCATTTTTTCACTGGTACCTACAAGGAATTCAGTAAATATTTGTTAACTGAATAAATGACATCATCTGACACTTTTGACGTTATTATTGAACTTCTATATGTGTGACCCATGAACTAACTAGTAATTCCCTTCTCAGTGTCACCATCCTTGCTTATAAATCCTACTAGAATTGATGATGTTGACTTTCTGAACACCACCATCTGGTCTGACTTCCCTCCCAGCCCACCCTCATGAGCCTCCTTGCCTGCCATATTCTTCCTAGTGCTGGGCTTTCTCATTATGACTATGGTTGTCCAGTCTTTTCTCTTTCCTAGCTGCCTCAGTGCTGATCCCGACACTTACACTGTTGAGACTTCATTCTGAGCCTTTCTAAAGTCTTAAGAAAAGGTTGGCAACTAAGAGATATCTATGACTCTGCTCCTGCCTCCCATATCTATGGAAATATTTCTGGATGATTAGGCTATCCTTAGCTGTGTCTGGACCAATGAGCTCCTTTACTGGTAACTTTCCAGAGAAAATTTTCTGATTGCTTAACATGCTGTCAATTCTAACAGTAGGCACTGTGGCAGAAGAATAATGAAGACACAATTGATCCTGAACAACACAGGGGTTAGAGATGTCAACCTCCACATGCAGTTAAAGATCTGCATATAGGCTGGGCTCGGTGGCTTAGTCTGTAATCCCGTGCTTTGGGAGGCCAAGGTGAGTGGATAGCTGGAGCCTGCGGGTTCGAGATCCACCTGGGCAACTTGGCGAGATCTCATCTCTACAATAAATCAAAAACTAGCCAGGTGTGGTAGCGCGCGCCTGTAGTTCCAGCTACTGGAAGGCTGAGGCAGAAGGATGGCCGGAGCCCAGGAGGTTGAGGTTGCAGTGGAGCGGCCACTGCACTCCAGTCTGGGTGATAGAGTGAGACTCCAACTCAAAAAAAAAAAAAAAAGATCTGCATATAACAAATTGACTCCCCCAAAACTTAATGACTAATAGCCTACTGTTGACTGAAAGTCTTTCTGATAATATACAGTCAATTAACACATATCTTGTATGTTATATGATTGTATACTGTATTCTTACACTCAAGTAAGCTAGAGAAAATAAAACATTGAGAGAATCAGAAGAAAGAGAAAATATATTTACTATTCATTCACTGGAAGTAGATTGTCATAAAGGTTTTCATCTTTATCTTCATATTAAATAGGCTGAGGAGAAGGAGGAAGAAAAGGAATTGATCTTGCTTTTTCGGGGTGGGAGAGAGACAGAATCGAATATGCATATAAGCAGACCCTCAAGTTCAATCCCACGTTGTTCAAGAGTCAGTTCTATTTGGATGTGGGAGGGAAAATGAAACTGTAAAGGTGACGTTTATTCTATACCTACCACATGCCAAGAATGGTCTTAAGCAACCAAAGTGGATTATCTCTAACATTTATTTTTCACAACCATCTACAAGGAAGTTATTAGTCCCATTTTACAGAGGAGAAAATGGACTCAGAGAGGTGAGTAACTACACAGGATCGCTTAGCTAAGAATTGGCACATCTCGTCTGTCTGAGATGGCCACCAGAGAACTCTCACTCATCTTTAGAGAACCAGTTCACTTGTATATCATCCTCTTAGTCCACCTACTAGCCTGGATTGCCAGTCCGTGTCTTCCTGTAGGTCTTTGTCAATGCATCATGACTACCTTGGGAATTAAGGTTCGTAATTTTTCCATTTCTTAATCCTCACGGCTTAGCAAAGTACCAGGCCTATGATAAGCCAGGTGAATAAATAAGTATTGTCTCTGCTCTCGTGATATGCTTCAAATGGCTATTTTTCAAAACTCAGCCCTTCTCAAAGAAAAGCTAAGTTGTACTTCGTTTATGATTATTTGTTTATAGTTACAATCTTGAGTAGAGACTGTTATCACATCAAAATGGAAAGTTGAGTGAATAATAGCTTTCCAGGAAATGTAGCACCAAAACCTTCTCTAGAAGTGTACTTCCTGAAGAGTCCTAGCCCTGAGAAATGAGTGTGAACATTCGAGTTCTGCCCCAGTAAGGCAATAAGACTCTGTATGTAAATACCAAGGCATCCCCGGCCAGAGTTTCTCCAACCACTGAGCTTGTGAATCACCTGCCTCCAATTCTTCTAATTGCTTTGATAAAAGGAAGTTTAGAGAAGTTCTATTCTGGAGGTCACAAAACTGACATACAGCAAGAAATCAGCATTAACTTCCTCCAGCCCTTCCTAATCTCAGGGTTCTACAGGGCTCAGGAATGCTTACAAGCGTGCCAGGAGAGTCAGACAGACACAGTAATGTGATGGGAAAGCTGTGAAGGGTGAGAGTTACATTCTTTTAAAAAGTTGGAAAAGTGTTCAAACTTTCTAAAAGATGATGGACTTAAAGCATAAATGAATACGGAATTAGTGCTGACCTTTCCAGAACAGGCCATTAGGAGGCATGATATGGGGTCCTTTAAGTTGACACCTATGGAGAACAAAAAATGCTGTGGCCTAAAAGGATGAGAGAGACCTTTCATAAGGCCCTCCCACCTCAAAACCTTGGTTTATTCAGAGTAAGGTGAAAAGACTGGAGCATGTGATCACCTTGCCCCCTTCTTCCTTAGGATTTAACAGATTTGGATACGGTCTGAATAACAACATCCAAATGAAGTGTCAGATTTTACCTGTTAGTTTTAGAGATAAAAGTGGAAAACACAAGCTGGGCATGGTGGCTCCTGCCTGTAATCCCAGCACTTTGGTAATGGTTAAGGGGATTGCCTGAGCCCACAAGTTCAGGACCAGCCTAGGCAACACGGTGAGACCTCGTCTCTACAACAAATCAAAAAATTAGCTGGACGTGGTGGTGCACACCCGTAGTTCTAGCTACTAGGAAGGCTGAAGTGGAAGGATCTCCTGAGTCCAGCCTGGGCAACAGAGTGAGACTCCAACTCAAAATTTTTAAAAGTTGAAAACATCAACTCCATCATAAAATTTGTTAAAAAATTTATATAACAATGTTTTGCTTGTCTACTTTAGCAATAGAAATGAGAGGAAACATTCAAATCCTAGTGAGAGCCTGTAGAACAGGATATCTGTCATTTGTGATGCCAGAGCTGTCATTTCAAGTGTAGCCCTTGCCTCAAATTGGCCTAGTGGAGTCTGGATTTCTCTGCTCCAAGATGTGTGTCCGAGTCAACTTTGCATGTGTTTCCCCACTGTACATTGGGTAGTGCTTGACATAAAGTAGGTGCTTCGTAGCTAATAGTGAACTGCATTTGGTTGAATTGAAATCTGCTTTGAAATACTCTTTCCTATCAGACACACGAATGCTTTTAAGATTGACCTAAAATATCTTTACTACAACAAGCTGAATTTCAATCACAAGGTGGGTTTGATGGAAAAAGATGAAATTTGACCTAGTTGTCTAAACCTTGCTGGGGCAATGGTTTCCAGCCTTTTTAAAGGTCACAGAGTGCCCCTTTCTGAATAAAACCTAACAGAATCCCAATATATAAAACAAATACAAGCAGAGGTCATTGCAACCTGTGATTCCACTCCCTTATTTATTCTCTCCCTCCTAGAAAAACCCAAAGTATTTCTTTGAAAACTTAAGGCTTCACAGAACACCATGGGGAAATCCCAGCCCAAAAAAAAAAAAAAACCCCACAGCTCTACTCTGAAGTGTTTTTTGTTTTTTGTTGTTTCTTTTTTCCTTATCAAGACCTTATTTCCTCTTGGTCATCATTATAAAATTTGAGATGCACGCTTTGGTAAACAAGTTGATACCAATATGGGAAAACAGTATACTTAAGAATAGACTAGGCCTGGCTCAGTGGCTCAGCCTGTAATCCCGTGCTTTGGGAGGCCGAGGTGAGTGAATTGCCCGAGCCCGCTGGTTCAAGACCCGCCTGGGCAACTTGGCGAGACCTCATCTCTCCAATAAATCAAAAAAATTAGCCGGGCATGGTAGCATGCGCCTGTAGTTCCAGGTACTTGGAAGGCTGAGGCGGAAGGATCGACGGAGCCCAGCAGGTCAAGGCTGCGGTGGCAGGGAGCGGCCACTGCGCTCCAGTCTGGGCGACAGAGTGAGACTCCAATTCAAAAAAAAAAAAGAATAGACTAACCCTTTGCTACTCACACAATGAAATGGAATGTGATTTTTTTAAAAAAACTTCTTTGCAAAGTACTTGGGAATATTTTCTGGTGGCCAACATTTGAGGGTCTACGGGAGACAGGATAATACTAGCCTAACTGAAGCATCCACTTTGGACACAAGTCCTTTGGCCTCTAGCCATCTCTCTGCCCAACATTCAACAGAAGGGAAACATAGAAAGTTATCCAGTAAAGTGTTGACAGAATTAATCAGGCTCCATTGTCAAGCTTTCTTTTGCTCCCTTGGCTAAGAAATTAGAAGGTTCTGGCTGAATCAGATACACTTTGAGATTTCCCCAGAAACACAGTTTTCCTGGGGAAATAAAGCTAACAAAAGGAGAGGTTAACTATGTTTGATCTCCTCAAAGCCCACAGCCTAATTTTATGTGAACTGTCTGATTTCTTTTAGATCTTAAACACATGGCTCAGTGACACTGCACTTCTCAGAGAGAACAGAAGAAAAATATTTGTGAATAAATCCCAAGTCATAGTACTGATGCCCCATGTGTGGATGACACTCATCTAATTTCAAAGCTCTTTCATAGATTATTTCAATGAGTAGTAACACATATCTACCATTTGCTAAATTTTATCCTCTAATCCTCATCATGAGAGGTGAGGGAGGTATTACTCCTCAATTTTACTGAAGAGGAAACTGAGGTAGAACAAGAATAGATGACTTGTTTATGAATGGCTGACCTTAATTTTGAATTGAGGACTCTTCGACGTCAAGCCCTGTGTCTGACTTGCCTCTCCAGGCTGCCTTGCAAATCTCAGTCCTTCCTAGGCATAATCCAACATTATAAAATCACCCCAAGAGCCGTGGGTCTGGACTCAGCCAAAACAAATTTTCTTCCAACAAGAGACTGAAGAAGCATGTTGGGCCTTGAAACTCAGGATCGGCAGCTGGTGTGGTTCCTTCTGAGAGAGACAGATGCTGGCAAGTTTAAGGTGGAGTGAGGGGCAGTGGTCCACGTAAGCAGATTTCAGTTTTAGGCAATGATTCTGGTACAATAATTTGGTTATTTTAGACAGAAAAGAAACTAGAAACAGAGAAACCAGTAAGGAGGAGGTTACTGCAATAGTTCAGAAATGATGAGAGATGCCATTATGGCAGAGGAAGTGGGATTCGAGAGAAGAAGGCAGATTCTGGAAAAAGGTGGGGTAGGAACAGCAAGCAAAAGATACAATTTCCCCCAAGGAGCTCTGATCTTGCCGGGAAGGTGAATGAGGAGATGGTTCATTACGCCGCAGACTCTGCCAAGGTCAACAAAGTTCCAGGAAAGCACAAAGGAGGGTCTTCTTAAATGTTCTGCGGCCAGGGGGAGGCAAGTCAAGCAAAGTACTCTAACAAAGGTGGTGTGTAAGCAGGGGCTTGAAAGAAAGTGGGAGCAACTGGCCAAGTGAGAGGAGGTGACAGACCATGGCTCAGGCAGCGTGTGCTCTGTACGGAGCTTGAAGGGGTTGCAGCGAGGAACTGAGGCAACAGAGGGGTGAGGGTGAGAGGACAGGCAGGTGATAGCCTAGATTGCAGGAGGCTCGATGAGTTTACCCATTATTCTAAAGGTAATAGAAAGAGGCTTAATTTCCTATAATATGTTACAGAGGTGGAGATCTAAGGGCCAGTAAGGTTAAACAGCTTGGCCAACATCTCTGGTCTCAGCTCTGGCCTTAATGAGTGGTCCACTCTCCTGCAGCATCATGGGCTGGTTAGAAATGCAGAACCCCAGATCTGCTTCAGACCCACGGAACCAGAGACTGACTTGAACAGATCCCCAGGTGATGTGTAGCTGCATTAAGTCTGAGAAGCCAGGCACTAAAGTATGTGTGTCTTCCAGGATGCTGGCCCCTGCCTGCTGCCAAATAGCTGCATAGTTGGGCTTCTTGCAAGTCCAAGAGGCGCACGGGTGGTGGAGGGAATGTGCTGTTTCACCTAGATGTGGCTGTGGGAACACCCTCCACTACAGACTCCACCACCACCGAATAATTATCAAGCCCCCCAGATTGCCCCACTTGTGGTGCAATACATGTATGATTAATCACTGTTATCAATCAGAGGCACTTCATCAATCACCACCTCAGAGCATCCAGGACAAAGGGGTCGTGGTAGATGAGCACTGAGTGCCAAGAAGGACCGAGTCTCCGGGCCTCCGATAAGATGGGCACGTGGAGTCGGGATGGAGGAGGTTGGGGCGAAGGAGCATTAGGCATTCACCCTGGCTGCTCTGATTGGTAATTAAGTGACTCGTCTACTGGCCAGACAGTCCTGCATGTTCCCCCAGGCATCTGTTAGTTCTTCGAAAACCACTACTGACAAAATGAGGTTTGCCCTTGGTACACAGATAATGAGACTGAGCTTGACAGGTATGGCGCGATTAGAAAATTTCTACATGAAGCTCATTCTGCTAGCCACTCCACAGTAAACAGACTCATTAGAACTTGCAGGTCCCTGGAGGCAAAGCATGTTTGACATTATTAATTGGCTTTTCTGTATAAGGAGTCAAATAGATGAAAAGGTTTATCAAGCTGAAATAATTAATTTTGCCTGAATTCGCTGACAGTTCATTTCTCCTGTAAAAGACCATTTTAAGGTCCTTTTTTTTTTCAAATTTCAAAGTTCAAAAGACATAATAGTGGCAAAAGTGAAGCTTTTTAGTAAATTATAATTAAAGGGAATTTAATTAACTTAGACCTGGGGAAGAGGAAAAAAAGGAATTGCTATCTGTGTCTATACAGAGGTCTAGATGGTTGAACATATCATGACTTAATAATGCATTAATTTTAATCTAATCAAAGTATAATAAAAGAGGTAATTATATGTTTAAAAATTACCAGACTCCAATAGTGGGGGTTTTAAACACTTAATACTTACCCAGCTTCTCGTTAGCAAAGTTATCATTGTTGTTCTCAGATTCTGCTTATTTAAAGATGGGCGCTTATAGCAAGAGGTTAATTGAATAAATCATTGTAAGAACCTGCGTTGAAACTATGGTGAACTACCAAGTTTGCATTTCCCAGCTGCAAAAGATTTTCTTCCCTTTTTCTCTGTATCTTTCTGTGTCTCTAAAAATAGCCAATTACTTCCAGCATTCCTTTCTAGGGCTCCTGAACGCTCCCACGCCTACTCTTCGTCACACCAAGCCAAAATCCCGTTCACATGAGATTCTGCAAAACTTTTCCCTCGTCTTCCAAAATTTACCACTTTCATCTCCAACAAAGCATATTGTAGCTCCTCTGTGAGACTTTCTAATCAAAAACAGTGGGAGATAGGTGAAGAGGATTTCTCGCCTCACTGGATGGGGGGGAGAGGGCTTGCCGAAAGAACCATGAGTGACCATAAAACAGTGGGATTCTGACTTCCATCTATGCCAATGTTTCAGGCCATTTTATCAATAAAAGACTGAAGCTTCCTAGAAATGTTTCAAAGGACACAGCTGTTTGTCAGCAAAGAAGCATCTTGCCAATAGGCAACATATTAATTTTGTAGTTTGAAGATGGTTCAGTATTTTCCCAGTCTCTCCGAACCTGACAAAATACTGTCTGGTGGATCAGGAGGAAAAACGAGTAGAGGAAATATGGAGAGTGGCTCTTCCACACCTAGTAGTATGTCTTGAACCAGTTCCCCAAGGTCATCATCACCTCCTTCCACCATAAGCTTGGCTCAAGCAGTGTGAACGCTGCCCCAGAATCACTGGCGTCCTGAAAACTTAATGACAGTGATGGTTCTTTTCAACTTTTCACTGATAATTTTCTAATGCAGAAATGCCTGTTTGCTACCTTGAAGTAAACAGCAGGGGCAGTTATGGAACCTCTCTTGATATTCTTCATTTTCAATGAGAGGCAAGAACTTGGTTCCCTGAGATTCATTTTGATCATTCCTTCAAGTAGGATCTTGAAAAAGTGACCTAAATCAAGTCAGGAAAATTCATATCCTCATTGCATGACTTTGGAAAACAAAAGGTGACCTCTGCCCTTTTCTAAAACATCCTTGGGTCCACTCTCCCGAATGAAGAAGGAAAGGCAGGGCATGTGCAATGACCAGTTGGTACACAGCAACTCAGTTCTCAGAACAACTAAGTGAAGTTATCCCCATGTTAAAGATGAGAAAACTGAGACCTGGAGGTAGGAAGAAAGTTACCTAAGATCATGCACTTCAGCAGCAAAGCTGGCCTGTCTGACCTCAAAGCCCATGCAATTTCCATTAGAAAAGAGTAACCCAAAAAGTAACTCATATCCAATTCCCAAACCATAAATACTTGTAACATTTACCAGAGAGTTAACATTTGGGGTAAGAAATGTCATAACCCCAAAAGCAAATATCTACTTCCTTGCACCGAGGAATATTTGAAAAGATGCATTAAAAAAAAACAAAAAACCCTGGGAAACTTGAGACCTTCCAGTCTAACACTCACAAACTTATTGTTCATCACATTTCCCACTCCTGCTTCCTCATATTAGTTCCTTAATTAACTATATATTAATGTCCAGGGGCCAATGTTATTAAATAAAGGGTAAGACATGACAGGGGTGGGACGTGGGGCGAGGTTATGCGTGCCAAGAGTCAGGGCTGGAGCTGTCATCACTCAACAGCATGTTTTCTTCTGAAGTCAATACGTTGTTCCATTTCAAACGTGCTTAAAGAAAACACAAATTGATTTATTTGCAATTCTGAGCTACTTATCAAATGGTAATGATCACTGCATGGTAAAACTCAGCCTGAAAATATGCCATGCAATGCTTAGTCATTCTGCGGGTGGAACTAATAATTCTCCCCTATCCCTCTCATTTTCTCTCTCTTGCTCGCTCTGTCTCTCTTTATGTCTTTCCATCATTCTGCCTGATAAGACGTAGCAACCCAGAAGGGGTCTGTGTTAGCGTGGTCAGTTCTGAAGACTCCAGAGAAAGACCACATCTACCCAGCACCTCCCTTTTCATTCATTAACCCACCAGGGGCCAAGACTAATTAGATCAGCCTGCTCATTTTGAGCTGATAATTGATTTAAATAGGTTGCTCATTTAAAATAGAAGAAAAGCCTGCTAAACATTTGGTGCTTGGATCTTTTTTTCTTCTTTCCCTGCAACTTTCAATTGCTTGTGCAATGTAGCATAAAATGTAGAGGTCTCCCTTTTCTTTTCGCTCTCTTTTTTTAAAGGGGCCATAAAATTAATTACAATAAGTAGGCAATGGGCAGGGGCAGGGGGTTAACTGATGGCTCTAATGAGCAGCCGAGCTTTGGGAAAGCTGGGCCACTCATGCTGTTTGTTGGCTGCAAGAGAGCAGTGGTTTCCAAGAGGCGCGCAGCCCAAAACCCTGAAACAGCCCTTCATGCTCATTCGGTCTTCATGGCAACCGAAGTCACTTTGCTAAACTCCAGACAAAAGGAGCCTTCCTTCCCAAAGGTGAGGACATTCTGGAATTGTCTCCCGATATGAGACCATTCCATAGTATCCCCCTACTCGGTCCCTGGTTTTGATTTGGGAGGGGGAAAGTTGAGGGAAGACGTGGCCCCTCTTCACGCTCTGAAGACCTTTCTCTTCTCAAAGGGTCTTTCATGACCCGTCCTGCACCATATTGATTTATTTCAAGTGTGGATCAAAAAGTTTAGACTAGCCTCCTCTTTGGAAACTAAATCGTCCTGCTAGTTTATACTGTTCGGCTGACTGTATCCCTTTGACACAATGAAAAGAGCTTTTGTCTGCAGCCTGGAGGGCAAGAGGTGGAAGCCACACTGGTAATTTGCTCTGCAAAATTTTCCTGCAGTGCTTCCTGTCGCTGAGAGAAGGGAGTGCAGGGCCTGGTGAAGGGAGCTGAGGAGTGTGGCAAAATCTTTGAAAGTAAATAAAATTATTGAAAATAGGTAAATTACCCCAAAGCTGCACATGCTTGTATTTCAAAAGTTTATAACTTCTAACTCTACAAAGCAGTATGATCTGCATGGAAAGAACTTGGCCTTTGGAGTCAGACAACAGACCTGGGTTTTCACCCCGATTCTGACACTTACTAGTTCTGTGCAAGTAAATCACTTGCTCTCTCTAAAACTCAGTTTCTTTGTAAAATAGAGACATTAAAGTCTATCTTGGAGGGATACCACAAGGATTGGAGATAATGTAAGAGAAGAACCTAGCACTGGGCCTGGCTCTAATAAGTGCTCAAGAAATAGTACCTATAATGCAAAACTGAATTTTCTAACAACCAAGAAGGTTCATTCATCCCTGTTCTGTCACTTGTTTGAGGTGGGACAGTTTGGGAGAAGGTAATGAGTGTACTGCGCTCAGGGCCAGCTTCAAGGAGCCCCATACTCATAAAGGCCCTGCTGTTGATGTCTTGAAATTTTTAAGTTTTGAAATGAGGGCTCCTTATTTTCATTTTGTGCTGAGACCTGCAAGTTCTGTAGCCCACCCTGATTGCACAATTCCTTCTGCAAACACTCTTGGAATCTTCCAGTGCCACTTAATGTGGAGTCATGCCTGAGTTGGTGGCACAATGGTTGTACACTTATAAATCACATTCTTTCTACCTCTTCAACAAATTAGAACCAGAGGTGTAACCTCAGTTCCTGTAGGCCCAGCGCCTGATTTGCCATGAAAAACTATTCAAGAGCACATGCTAGTGGCCAAAGGTCAGAATCGCACCTTTGCGTTCCCATCCACGGGCCCACTGAGAGAATCCTTGCCTTTAAATAGATGATGGAGCCTCTACCCAGGAGGTGACAACACGTACGGAGCACCCCTCTGATAATTCAGCATTCATGAGGCAGATCATTTTCACCATTAATGACATAGGAATTTAGTCCCAGGTTATTTTTTTCAAAGCAACCAGTTGTGAAATATATTGAGAAAACACTGCCAATTTTCAATCCTAATGACAGAGACACTGAAGGTAAACAAAATGAATATTTATGGGATACCTGATTGCCTAAATGAGTTCCCAAAGGTATGAATAATTGAATGTGCATATGCTAATTAATTGGGAAAAGCCAGTAGGTAACTTCTTTTTATTTACATTAGCCTCATTTTATTTCATTTCTTACAATGATTACGGTTCCCAGTTACTTCCCGTGCTTCAGTAATACTGAGCATTGTCGAGAGAATTTTTAGCAGACATCATGATTCTTAATTTCAGTGGATACATAAACCAAGGTAGAATATGTAGTGTTGGTTCTTAGAGGAGTTACTTGGATTTGCCTAACAGTAAAAACCATTTGTTCATTGGTACCTACTGCTCACCAGTCCTTTTACAGACAGCTACTCTGTAGAATAATTATCACACTAACCTCATGAGTTTAGAGATTATAAATTGTCTTCACTTTACAGGTGAGGAAACTGAGACAACAGCTAAGTGAACTTTTCATGGCCAGCTCAGTATTGGACCCCAGATCCAAATTCGCCCTGCTTAAAAGTCATCTTTCCAGAAAGGAGTGCAATCTTTTACCACAACTAGGATATTTTTAAAAAAACATTGTCCTCTGCTAATCATTTCCCAAACATGGTGCATCAGAACTTCAATGAGGCAATCATTCTCAAAAAATTCTTTATTTGGTAATCACCCAAGGCAAAACCCAGTCAGAAAAACCATTTATTCTTTTTTATTTTTAGAGTTTATTTTTTTGAAATAAATTTCATTCTTCATAGCAGTTTTAGGTATACAGGGAAATTACACATAAAGTACAAAGAGTTTGTATATGCTCCTTCTTCCCCTACACCTGGTTTTCCCTCTTATTAACATCTTGCATTAATGTGGTACATTATTGTAATTGTGAGTCAGTACTGATACATTATTATTAACTAAAGTCCATAGTTTGCACTGCAACTCACTGTTTGCATTGTGCAGTTCCATGGGTTTTGGTTAATGTATAATATGTGTCTATCATTATAATATCATACAGAACTGTCTCACTGCTCTAAAAATGCTCTGCACTAAACCAATTCTTTCCTCTACCCACCTTCCCCCAGTATCCAAAATCCTGTCAACCACTGATCATTTAATTGCCTTTTCCAGGATGTCATATACTTGGAATCATACAGTATGCAACCTTTTCAGGTTGGCTTCTATCACAGCAATATGCGTTTAAGTTTCCTCCATGATTTTCTGTGGCCTGATAGCGCATTTCGTTTTATTGCTGAATAATATTCCATTGAGTGGATGACCACAGTTTATTTATTCACTCACCTATTGAAGAATATCTTGGCTCTTCCAAGCTTTGACCATTATGAATAAAGTTACTATAAATATTCATGTTTTGATTTTTGTGTGGAACTAAATTTTCTCCATTTCTGGCTAAACACCAAGGAACATAACTGCTGGGTTATATGATAAGAGTATGTTTCATTTTGTAAGAAACCATCAACCTGTCTTATCAAGTGGCTGTATCATTTCACATTCCCATCAGCAGTGAACGAGAGTCTCTGCTGTTCCACATTTTCACCAGCATTTGGGATTGTTGATATTTCAGATTTTTGCCAATTTTAATATGTCTATAGTGGTATCTCTTTGTTGTATTAATTGACAATTTATTCTTGTTCAACGGAGAGTGAGCAGTGGTCTCCAAAGTAAGATGTGTACTTACTTAAGATGTGTGGAGAAGATAGTCCACTGAAATACACAAAGAAAAACTAGCAACCACTGTATTTATTCATTCATTAGAAGAACCCCATGTCTATCAAGACACCAAAGATAGAAACTGAATATTTTCTCCAAAAATTAAAGCTTGATTTTCATTCAATATTAAGTTTAAAATTTTTTTAAGTGTCTGAATTATGTTTAAGCTAAAGTTTAACTATGCTGTTTTGAGCTGAATGTATCTACTAGTGTGACAAACTGGATATTTCTGAGAACAGAAGTCATCTGAATTCACTTGCATACATACGGTATGTTTCCTGAATATTGTCAGAGTGCTCTTAGCTTTTCAAAGCACTTTCACTTGCACCATTTTACTTCACAAAACAACACAAATGACTATTGTTGCTTTAGATTCCACTTCAAAACCAATTTTTGAGGACAGCAGACGAGATTGGTGTCAAACTGGTATCCTTATAAAGTTGGCTATTTTATCCTCATTGTATAGATGAGAAAACTAAAATTTAGAGACTAAATAACTCTCCCAGTGGTTCCTCAGTTACTAATTGGCATAACCAAGATTCACACTCAGGTTCTGATGTCAGAGACTGAATCTTACCCCTTACAGTATCCTGCCTAAGTATCCAAAATACTCCAGCAGGAGGCCTGCATGGCCCAGAGAAAAAACTACACAGATTAACAAAAGGAAAACCAAATTGTAGGTAGCAGCATCAGTGTAGATCTGAGCTTTTATTTTTTTCCAAAACAACAGATCTGTAGAGCATATGCTGGCAAAAAATTTAATTGACATATATGTTCTACATTTGATGAGAAATGTTAAATAGTCTATTATATACAAAGATCTGAACCAAGGTGACCATATCTGTAAAAGTGCCTTTTCACATCACAGAAGCAGCATGAGAGCCAGTTAAAAAGAAAAAGGGAGGGGGCAACACCAGGGAGCAAGCTGATACAACTTATGGAAGAAGTGTAATTTTGGAAACTATGAGTGGACCTGATTCTTTAAAATGAAATACTGGAAAACACTCCTTCAATATGAATTGTCCTCAATTTTTTTTTAACTTCCCATCCTCTTTTCCTCCTTCCCTTTCCCTTCCTGTGTTCTATAATAAGAGATGTTGTTAAGGGTCAGATAAATAAGATAATCAATACTAAAAACATTGATTAGGAATGACGGCTTTGAAGAAAGTCAAGGAGAAAGGCACTTTCACAAATTGCTAGATAACCTTTTTTCCTGAGATATACAGTTCATAGTCAAGCTGGTCAGAATTTTAAATTTGAACTTACTCTAGAAAACTCAATGCAGTACGATGATGTGGCAGTCAGTCTTCAAGATGGCCTCCAGCAGTCCTCACCTTCTAGCATCTCCTTCTTTATAAAGTCCCCTTGGGGGCCTGCCAGTGTTCCCCACAGAGCATGCGGGAAGCTTCTTCCTTGTTCTCTTGGATCTTTTGCTCTGAGAGAATCCAATCACCATACTGTTAAAAGGCTTGAAAAAGCTTGTAGAAAGACCCACTAGAAGAGGAACTAGAACTTCCTACCAACAACCAGCTCTAAATGGTCACCTGTGTGACCATCTTGGAAGTAGATTCTCCAGCCATAGTCAAACCTTCAGATGACTACAACCCCAGCTGACATCTGACTGTTACCTCACGAGGGGTCCCAAGACACAACAATCAGCCGTGCTTTTCCAAATATCTAACCCACAGAAGCTGTGAGAGATAATAGGTAATTGTTATTGTTTTAAGTTACTAAGTGTTAGGGTATCTTGGTATGTGGCAGATAATATTGTCAGTAAACCTGGAAGTTTGATCAGAAATAAAATGATCTGAAGCTACCATGGAGATCACAGGGTCTTGGCTACTTAGCAGAGGGCTGTTTGGTAGAAGACCTAAGACATGTGGAACTCTGGCCCTACAGCAAATAAATGAAATCAAGGGAGTTCTGAAGGCTGTAGATGAAACCCTCCACACCAAAATCACATGTCAAAACAAAATGAACACTTGAAAAATGTCTGAACTAGGAAGTGACCAAATTAATGTAAAGTAAACTAGAAAATATTTTATTTTTCAAATACTCCTTGGAACATGGCTGGTTATTGGGTTGGTGAAAAAGAAAAAGTAAGAAACATGAAAAAGGTAAGAAACATGAAACATCTCTAGGAGCATTTTTACTTTTAATAAACAAGCATTTTTCCAAGTCTGTGTTCTTCAGACAACAATTATAAAGCCATTCTATTGCTGCAAAGAGCAAAGATTGCCTGAGGTAGAGAGGAGGCATGGCTACTTGATGGTTTCAGAATGAAATAGATGCATCAGTTGGGTGTAGAACACAGACTCATGATGTAGCCGCTTTCCCTGTGGTAGAGAGCCCACAAAGATGGTTGACAGCACGAAGGCTCTAGGACCTAAAGCAATACCTGACATAAGGCTCCTAGTGCTCACCAGAAAGGATATTAGATGAAGTCATGTACAGTAATAATAATAATTATTATACATATTCAATTCTTATTATGTAGACAAGCATTGCCTGGCTGTTATCTCTCAACGCCAATCAATTAAGAGGCAGGGAACTGGCAGAAAAAAGTGTATTTCTGAATTCAGAATTCAGGGAGACAGAACCTGGCTCCTGGCATTTCTGGAACCGGTCTGCTCCCCCTTAGGTTTTATAATTCGTTTTTATAAGTTTAAGGATGCTGGTACCTATACTTTGACTACATGACTGACAGAGCATTGTATAGAGCTTAAGTTACAGCTGCATGTTGTCAATAGTAACATTTATGGTTCACATTTCCTAGCGCCGGACACCAACAGTTGTTATCAGTAACACCAAACTGAAGAGTTGATTAACCTGAAGAGTAAGGGAGTGAACAGAGCCTATTACAAAATAAAACATTATTCACCAAAACATATTGTTGATTGGTAGTTATAACAAGCAAAAAGTTAGACAAATTACAAGGCATATGATTACATGGGTGCTATATTTTTAAATCTGCTACCACTGGCAAAAAGGGATTCATTTCTTTCAGTTGAGTGAGCACAGTCTTCAGGGGGGTTAAGGGTGTTCTAAAGTGACTTCATGGGAATATATAGGAGATAGATAAGGAGATAAAGGAGATAAATTATGCCTTTCTTTAAGGATTGTGGCAACATGGACAGACAATAGAGGGTTTCCATATCACCCTGGCAGCAACATTTATATCTCCCCCACATGCAAAATATGTGCACCCTCTCCTCAAGTTATCACTCCAGTATGGCAATAACTCAAAGTGAAAATCTTATCATCTACATCAGGTTCAGATATATATGAGTCTCCTCAGTGCAACATTTTTTTATTTGGACATCTACAAACTAAAAAAACAGATTATCTGCCCTAAAATGCTTCATACAATGGTGAGACATGGATTGGATAACTTCAAGAGATGGTCTCATTCAAAAAAGGGTAAAATGGAATGATGTCAGCCAAATGGTAGACTGGAAAGTTCCAAGTCCTGGTTCCCCCATGAAAACATTTAAAAAAATCAGAACCTCCTGAACTAACCATATTGGATCTATGAGGGGAAAAAAAGTCAACAGCAACCAAGCAAATGTTTAATAAATAAATAGCCATATTCAAAATAGTAGGACATTTCACTGACATTTGTATTCATCCCTATCCCAACATCCCTCAGGCATGATATGGCCTTGGTCATGAGGAGACTATAGCCCAGTTGAACCAGAGGTAGCAAAGAAGACCATATTTCCAATGTTCTAACCTTTCTGGGGCTGCCTGAAGAACTAGTCTCTGTCTTGCCTAACTCAGATATTAGATGGGGAAAAGCAGCAGGCACTGCTTGACAAAGATGCAGTATGACTATGGGCTCACAGATAACTGAGGCAAGAGAATATGAGTGGAGAAAAGCCAATAGATCACAGAAGACCCCAAGGAGAATCTGGAGTAAGAGTCTTTGGAAAATTGACATTCAAAAGCAGCTGTGTATTCAGGGGAATTGAGAAACCATTTGTAAATCCAGACAAAATGCACCCTCAGAAAAGCCATAAGAAGACCTTAAGATGTCACCTCAGACTGATCCTTAGGTTCAGAGTAAACCCAGCTACTCATTGTACCTGGTCCAAAGACAGTCTGTAAAGACTGGGAGGAGTGACTGTTTTTTTTCAAATATTCAGTTTTCAAGAAAAAATTAAAGGTACACACAAAAAAAACAGCAAAATATTGTACATTCAAATGAACAAAATTAATTGGCAGAAATCATCCATGATGAAACAGAGACATTGGATTTACTAGATAAAGACTTTAAAACAGCTATTGTAAGCATTCTCAAAGAACTAAAGGAAGACACAGACAAAAAAATTAAATGAAACCTGTAAAAGGAACAAAGCAAAAATATCAATGAGATAGAAATGATTTAAAAATATATTCTGTTTGTTTTTTTCCCTTCAGTGCATTTGAGCTCCTTGTAGATCCTAGATGTTAGACCTTTGTCAGATATACAGTTGGCAAATATTTTTTCCCATTCTGTGGACTGTCTCCCTGCTCTCTTGATGGTTTCTTTCACTTTGCAGAAGCTCGTTAATTTGATGAGGTCCCACTTGTCTACCTTATTTCTTAAGGTCTTGGCCTTTAGGGTTCTGGATAGGAATTGGTTGCCAGTTCCTATTTCCATAAGGGTATCTCCTGCATTTTCTAAGATTCTTATAGTTTGAAGTTTTACATTTAGATCTTTGATCCATTTAGAGTTAATTTTTATGGATGTGATAAGTAGGGGTCCTGTTTCAGTCTTCTGCATATGGTCAGCCAGTTTTCCCAGCACCATTTACTGAATAGGTTTTCCTCTCTCCAGTAGTTGTTGTTGGAGGTTTTGTCAAAGATGAGTTGGTTGAGAAATTGAGGCTTTGCTTCCAGAATCTCTATCCTGTTCCATTGGTCTATGTGCCTGTTTTTATACCAATACCAGCCTGTTTTGATTACTGTAGCTTTATAGTAGAGTTTGACTTCTGGAAGTGTGATATCTCCTGCTTTGTTTCTCTTGCTAAGGACTGTTTTAGCTGTTTGTGGTCATTTATGCTTCCATATGAATTTCTGTATTGTCATTTCCAGGTCTGAGAAGAATGATGTTGGTAACTTAATGGGTACTGTGTTGAATCTGTAGATTGCCTTTGGTAGGATGGACATCTTAACAATGTTGATTCTTCCTATCCATGAGCATGGTATATTTTTCCATTTGTTTGTGTCTCCTTGGATTTCTTTGAGCAGTGTTTTGTAATTCTCATTGTAAAGGTCTTTTACTTCTCTGGTTAGAAAGATGCAAAGACATGAATAGACACTTCTCAAAAGAAGATATACAGGCAGCCAACAGACACATGAAAAAGTGCTCAGCCTCACTCATCATCAGAGAAATGCAAATCAAAACCACATGGAGATACCACCTAACCCCTGTAAGAATGGCCATCATTAATAAAACAAACAACAATAGATGTTGGCAAGGATGTGGAGAAAAAGGAACACGTCTATACTGCTGGTGGGAATGCAAACTTGTACAACCTCTCTGGAAAACAGTCTGGAGATTTCTGAAAGAACTAGAAATTGACCTTCCATATGACCCAGCAATTCCCCAATTGGGAATATACCTGAAGTTACTCAAACTATTCTATAAAGAAGATACCTGCATACAAAAGTTTACTGCAGCTCTATTCACAATAGCAAAAACATGGAACCAACAGTGTTGCCCATCAAAGCTGAACTGGATTTAAAAAAATGTGGTACATATACACAATGGAATATTATGCATCCATAAAGAATGACAAATATATGGACTTTGCAACAACCTGGATGGATTTGGCATCGATCATACTCAGTGATTTATCACAGAAACAAAGAATAGAGTTTCATAAGTTCTCACTCATTAGAGAAACTTGAACAATTACAATGCTGTAAGAAAGCAATTGGCAGTAATGGGAAACTGTTGGTGGGGGTGTGGGATTGGCAGTTAAGGGAAACTGCTAGGGCAGGGAGGGGCTTACATCATTAACAGGGGTACCTGCATGATCAATGTTTGTATACCTAACCCTGAATTGTATCCCAAATATTTACATTAAAAATAAAAATCAAATTAAAAAAATAAAAATAAAATATATATTCTGGATCTAAAAAAAAGCAATAACTAAATTGCAATAATCACTACTGAAATTAAACAACAGGCTGAAGCAAGAAGAAAAATCAGTGAACTTGAAGACAGGAAAATTGAAATAACTCAGTCTGAAGGGCAAAAAGGAAAAAAATGAAGAAAAGTGGCCAGACTATAAGGGATATGTAGGACATCATCAAGCAGAACAATGTATGCATTATGAAAGTTTCAGAAGGAGAGGAGAGAAAGAAACAGAAGATTATTTGAAGAAACAATGGCCAAAAAGTTCCTAAATTTGATTAAATATATCTATGTACAAATCAAAGAAGCTCAACAAACTACAAATAGAATAAATTCAAAAAAGAGTCATATGGAAACATGTTACAATAAAACTATTGAATGACACAGAGAGATTCTTGAAAGCAGCAAGAGTGATTCAATTTGTCAGATAGAAAGGATCCTCAATATCATCATACGACATATTTAAATTGCTGAAATAAAACAATTGTCAACCAAACATTCTATATCCAATAAAGCTGTCCCTCAAAAACGAGGAAGAAATGAGACACTCCTAGACAACAGCTGAGAGGGTTCATTACCATTAAATCTGCCCTATAAGAACTGCTAAAGGAAGTCCTTCACTTTGAAATAAAATGATGCTAAGCAGTAACTCAAAGTCACATAAAGATATAAAGATCTTTAGTAAAGGTAGATACAAGGCCAAATATATAAACCAATATTATTGTACTTTTGGTTTATATTCTACAAGATTCAAAAGAAATTGCAAACAGCCCTATAAGTTTTTTAGTGAACACAATATATAAAGTTGTAATTTGTTACATCAATAATGTAATGAAAAAGAATTTTATAACAGTAGAGGTTAAGTTGATGTCCATTCAAACTAGGTTGTTATAATTTTAGGATGTCATATGTGATGACCATGGTAACCACAGAGATAATATCTATTGGATGTATGCAATTGGAAATGAGAAGAGAATCAACTTATAAAACCATTAAAAATCCACTAAACACAAAAGAAAGCAGTACTGGACAGAATGAGGGAAAAAAATAATTTCTTATTAGTAATTACTCTAAATATAAATAGATTAACTTCCCCAGTGAAAATAATATATTGGCAGCATAGATTTAAAAATATGATTGGACTATATGTTTTCTATAAGAGACTTACTTTAGTTCTAAAGTCACAAATACATTGAAAATTAAAGGATGAATGAAGATCTTCCATGATATACTAACCAAAAGAGCGCCAAGATGGCTATGCTTATATTAGATGAAATAAACTTTAAGTCAAAACTGTTAAATAGACAAAGAAGGATGTTATATATTGATAAAAGGATCAACATACCAAGAAAATATAACAACTATAAGCATATATGCACAAAACATCAGAACTCTAAAACAGATGAAGCAGACATTGGCAGAATTGAAGGGAGAAACAGAATTCTACAATAATAGTTGGAAACTGCAATACCCCACTTTCTATAATGGATAGAATAAACAGAACAAAGATCAACCAAGAAATGGAGAATGTGAGAACATTATAAATCAATTGGAGGTCGGGTACAGTGGCTCAAGCCTGAAATCCCAGCACCTTGGGAGACTGAGGTGGGAGGATCACTTGAGGCCAGGAGTTCAAGACCAGCCTAAGCAACATAGTGAGACCCTATATCTACAGCAAATGAAAAAAGTTAGTTGGGCATTGAAGTGTGTGCCTGGAGTCCCAACACTCGGGAAGCTGAGGCAGCAGGATCACTTGAGCCCAGGAGGTTGAGGCTGCAGGGAGCTGTGATTGTGCCTAGACAACAAGAGTGAGACCCCAGCCCTCCCCCCAAAAAATCAATCGGACCAATCAGATATATGCATAACACTCAACTCAATAACAATAGAATATGCATTTTCCTCAAGTGTACGTGGGACATTCTCCAGGATATATATATATATATATATATTAGGTCACAAAGCAAATCTTACTAAATTTAAAAAATTTTTAAAGATTGTAGTTATACTGAGTATCTATTCTGATTACAATAGAATGAAACTATAAATCAATAACAGATAAACATTCAAAAACATGTGAAAATTAAACAATACACTTTTAAACAGCCAGTGGGTGGAAGAAATATCAAAGAAAACTAGAAAATATCTTGAGATACATGATAACAAACAAAATGTACCAAAACATTCTAAATGCAGCAAAAACCATGCTGAAAGAAAAAATGTACAGATGTAAGCGCATTAAAAATGAAGAAAGTTCTTAAATCTACAACTTAACTTTACAAATTCAGATAAAACCTGAATTTAGTACCATCTTAAAAAGGCTTATATACCATGACCAGTGGTATCTATTGCTGGATTGCAAGGATGACTCAACATACAAGAATCAGCCAATATAATATATCACATTAACAGAATGAAGTAAAAGAAACAATACATGATTATCTAAATTTATTTAAAGTATTTGACAAAATTCAACATCCTTTCAAAACAAAAACACTCAACAAGCAAGTAATAGAAGAAAACTACCAACCAACTACTTAGGAGACTGAGGCAGAAGGAGCCCAAAAGAGAAAGAAAGAGAAAAGGAAAAAAGGAAGGAAAATAATGAGCCTTTTAGGCACACTCTTGATTTCATTTCAACCTGAGGCCACTTCTACTGAAAATACTCCAGATTTCATTGAACATCCTCTAGACTTACTGTTTTCCATGAGATTATTCCTTCCTCTGGTAATTGTTTTGCCATCTGGAGAAAATGGCTTAAATTCTCTATGTTTGTTCTAAATTCTACTAAAAAAAAATATAGATTGCTCATTTTTAGCTCAATTTTCCCTTGCAACACTTCATGATACACTTCTAAAAGAAGCCAGTTAATACTTTTAGCAGTCCGCCTGGAAATTCTTAACTAGATCCACCAGTTTACTAGGTAATTTTTCTTTTTCCAAGGTGGCAGTAGTGCTAATGACTCTGCCACTAACTTTGTTCTCTCTGGCTTTCAGCCTTCAGTAGTGATGCCCACATTAAGGGCTTACCATTTCTAGCGTTTATGAACAGCTTTCTTTGCTGCTTTGCCATGATCACCATGCTGCCCATTTACCACGCACCCCCACCCCACATTTCCCACCATTCCATTGTAACACCAATATCACACGTTGGAGGTTTTTGTGATGGCAACCCCTTTGCGTAGGGCAAATCTCTTTTAATTATCTATCGTTTCATAACAAAGCACCCCCAAAACGTAGGTCCTTAAAACAATAATGATTTATTATTGCTCATAATTCTGTGAGTTGGCTGGGCTCAACTAAGTGTCTCTGCTTCACATGGTGTTAGCTGAGGTTACTCACTCAGCTGAGGTTACTCACTCAGCTTGGGCAGGAATACCAAATAAGGCCTCTCTCACATTTCTGGCATTTGATCCTGGCAATCACTTGGGTGCCTCATTCCTCCCCCAGGTGGCCTTTCTTCTCCAATAGTCTAGACTAGCTTCTTGATAGCACAGTCTCTAGGTTCCCAGAGAACAAAAGTAAGAAGTTTCCAGGTCCTTTAAAAGCTAGGGCTGAAACCAGCACGTCTGCTATATTCTATCCCTCAAAGCTGGAAGCCCAAAGCTAGTCACAAGACCAGGCTAATTTCAGTGGAAGGATAAAGCACAACCTAATAAAAGTGATCATGTCTATTACCTCAAATACAGAACTACCTTTATTTATATATAACTGCGACACATTTTCAAAAAATCACTTACTGCTGTTTATTCTATAAGTTTATTGAAAGAAATCTTTTAGACATATTTGGCCAGATTTTTATCAACTCTCACTAATGTGCATGCAGAAAAACATAATAAAAGTGAAATAAACTAGTTAAGGCATTTCCATTTTTTCTTTATATTTAGAATATGATATCAGAGTCAACATTTGTATTTATCCAACCATATCATCTTCTATTCCATTAAGTGCACTGAGGAGGCAGCATTTCTTAAAAGAGTTCTTCACTAATGCATCTAGAATTTTCTTTCATGCCTCTGACATGCATTTTTCAAGTTTTCATGCTGATACGTTCTTGATTAAGAGTCAGTATGAGCTAGTCGTATCAGCCCTTCATTTGTTCTAATTTCCTTTGGAAGAGACTTGGCAATTCCTTTTGCCTTCGGTTGTAGTGCTTGGCCCATTTTAGGCAATCTTTTTGCATGTATTTCAGCGAAAGAATTTTCCACAGCTTCATCTACTTTTGGGTTCCTTCATTTCTGAGATCCCACAGAGTAACTGGTCTTTATTTTGCAAGAAAATGTGGAATTAAGGCCATTTGGCAGTGACAAATATTTGCTTTACAGATATTTTTGTCCCACTACTTTGTTTCCTTACCTTCTACCTCCACTGTAACATTTTGTATCAATGTCAAGTCAGAATGTAATCTTTTAAAATGTATTCTGAAGGGCAATTAAACTCAACAAATATAATGCCAACGATGCACACAACTCAACTGAAGTGATGATAACACGACTAGGGAGAACCAACTCCATGCCCATGCAGTCAATGGCAACGACACCTTGAACGCTGCCTGGCTGACAGCGTCAAATGCCACCGATTGTAATGTGCATCTCAATTTCAGAGATGTTAAAATGTAAAAATATATATGTGATATTCATTGAGTTTCTCCTGGGTATCCAGTGGTGTGCCAGGGGCTGTCTGATGGATATATTTGAAAGTTTAAAACAGAGTGCTTGTCCTCCAAGGATTTAGCAGGAAGAGTTGCCCAAATAACATATATAACCAAGGTAAAAGGCACAGAATACACTGTAAAATAAGCTGCACAATGAGTAAGGGGTATAGAAATGGTAGGGGATGTCATACCTGGAAAGGACATGAATGGCAGAGCCATTCATACTGACTTTTGTCTTTGTTACCTCTTCGTATCTTTTTCCCACTTCCTATTTTTGTATTTTTTTCTTATTAATATATAAAAACATTTAATATTTCAAGATGTTAATACTTAGTACATTATACGTTTTTGAAATACCTTGTTCTGGTTTGTGGTATGTTTTAAAATGTTGTTTAGAAGTCTTTGATCATACAGAAGCTTGCAACTATTTGGTAGTAAAGTTTATCAGTATTTTCCTCTATGATGCATAATTTTTGTCATATTTTAAAACTATTTTAATTCTGGATATTATCCCATACCTTCTATTTTTTAACTCTGGCTTTCACATTTAGTTTATTTGTCTATATAATTTATTTGTCAGTGTACAGTGCAAGATAAAAATTTAATTTTTCCACATAAATGACCAATTATCCCAGGATTGTTTACCAAAAAGTAAATTTTTCCTCACAACACTCCTAATTTGTAGATACAGTCAACTTTTGTACATAAAACTTTGATTTCCCGAAAAATTCTCCCTTAAATACATTAAATAATGATCAGATCATATTATGTAAGGACTTAAATAGGAGTGGTATATTCACTAATATGTACTTTCTTTGCCTGTGATGTTAGAGATAGATTCTGATTAAAACTATGGGCCTGTTTCTAAAAGGAAAAAGTGCACAAACACATCAAAAATGTTGCACGACATTTCAAGTGTTCACAGACCACTTGAAGCCTATCCATGAGCCCCTCCTCAATTTAGAGTGGGGAAAATGGGGAATTATTGCCCCAGAACTCAAAAGTATTGTATGATAGAGCCAGAGGAAGAATCTTGGAAGCCTATGTCTCTTCTCTATGCCATTCCATACTTATACTTACAGTATGCTATTAGAGTAGATTCAAGAAAAATCACAAATCTGTGGTCATGTGCTCAAAAGAATCAACGAATTGATGCCAAAAACATCCAAAATAGTAGCATGAGTTTCATTCTTGATCTGAATCTAGCAGTTAGTTATAGATGACTAATGGAACTCTGTACTTGTAAAGAACAAACTGAATTTGAGAAAAGAAATTAACTTTGATTATTAGGTTCTGTTCCCCATTTAGTCAGAAAGCCTCTCCTACCAGGTTATTTCTAGGTTGATTTATAGCTCTGGCACCCTATAAATAATCATTGGAAGACCTAATTTGTTTATTATATGCAAATTACCTAGGTGAGCTTATTAAAGATAAGGTTGGACTGGTATCAAATATAATTTGGGACAAGCCAAGAAGGATTAGAGTGTTTTGTGATTGATTGAGCCAGGAAGTTGAAAGTCAGCAACAAGGCAGATTGATGTGTTCGGCAAGACTTTTTAAATCAAGAGCTATCACACACAATAATAGAAAATTCAGTTAATAAACCAACCAAGAAGAGAATAATCTGACTTTGGAGGGATAACATGATAGGAACTTAGTCCAGGAGATTAAAGAAATTTGGGATTAAAGGTATTTTTTCTATGAAGATAGTAAAAATTAAAGGCTATAGAAATGAACCCACTTGGTTAGAATTCAAAGGTCAATGGTTGCTGGTGATACTGATTCAGATACTTCTTCAGTCTCAACACTCTGTGATCTGAAGGTGGGAGAGGAGTCAAAGCACTCAGCTCTTGGCTGAGCCCCAGGCACTGCATCCATGAAGCTCCAGCTCTCATCCAAGCTGGATTGACATGAGACTATATCCTGAGAAGGCTCTCGGCCTCTGTGACCTCTGAAGTAGCTCCCTGAGTCACTGAAAGAATGATGCTACATCTCAATGGTTTTGTGGACTTGACAACCCTGGTTCTCTGAACCATTCTTTAAGCTTGCTCTTGGGCAAGCAACCTCTGTATCTCTTATAATCCTGAGAGGCTTTTCCTCACATGATAATAAATTGCATTACACTTTTTTTTGTGGTTCTTTTCTTGTTTTATTTTGTTTTTCATTCATCCCCAGCATCCTACCCAACCAGGGAGTGAATTTAGTCCTCGTTTCTTTCCCTTTCACATATTCTTTCTCCTCTAACCTTACCCCCCCTTCACTTTTCTTCAGCCTTTTCAGAAATTCTTCCCTCTACCTACTTTCACTGCTGCCACTCAACAATCTTCTTCCTCCACAGGCTCATTGGAAAATTCTGCTTGAGACTTTTTGTTTTTCTACTTGAAGCCTTGGTTAGCCATTAGTAGTAAAAGCAGTACTACTAGTGGCAGTAGTTGATGCGGTAGTAGTGATAAATAGTAGTCGTGTTTGTTATTTTTGTAGAAGTGCAGCAATACTTTTATGTTTTTAACACACATTGTCACTTTGATAGCCCCAAAAGTTACTCTCACAAACCTTTGGAAGGCAACATTTATAGAGAATAAACTAAGTCACAGGGACCACACAGAAATATGAACTGAGACCTCCAAGCTGAAAGACCTTCCAAGATCTAATTGAAAAGCAAGTGGACTATAAGGCAAATAAGTGCACAAACTTCAGGCTGTGAAATTTTAGAGAAAATAGAGACATTGCTCTTAGGTAGTCAGAGGAGGTATCTAGGAAGTGGTGGAGCTCAGCTAGACATTGGAGATGGAATTGGGCATTCCTGATAAGGAGGATACAGTGAGGAAAGGCATGGGTATGGAGAAAAGGGCCAGAAAAATGAAGAAGAAAGATAAAACAAAGATCTAGTCCCATCATTAGGAAATTATAAAATGCATGAGGCCAGGCTTGGTGGCTCAGTCTGCAATCTCGCACTTCGGGAGGCCGAGGTGGGTGAATTGCCTGAACCCGTGGGTTCGAGACCCGCCTGGGCAACTTGGAGAGACCTCATCTCTACAATAAATCAAAAAAATTAGTCGGGCATGGTAGCACGTGCCTGTAGCTCCAGCTCCTTGGAAGGCTGAGGAGGAAGGATTGCCAGAGCCCAGCAGGCCGAGGCTGTGGTGGCCAGGAGCGGCCACTGCACTCCAGTCTGGGCGACTGAGTGAGACTCCAACTCAAAAAATAAATAAATAAAAAATAAATAAAATGCATGATATGAAAACAAGTCATTTTCTAATGAAGTCAAAATTTCATATTAATTGTATATATGTGTGTATATAAAATATATGTGTGTATATATAATTATACCAACAACTCAGTTATGTAGGAAATGCTATTTGAGATTCAGGATCATTTTTTAACTTGGGGACTCAAGTATTTCTTTATTTCTGGAAAAAATTACACAACCCACTGTAACTGCTTTATGTTATATTTCTAGAATCTCATTATAGCTTTTAACTTATCTTTTTGACTTTAGTTATTTATGCTATATCTTAAGTGATAGCTCAGGACTTACTTCAAATTTACTAATTCTTTATGTGACTGGTATGTATAAGATGTATATAGTCTATCATTTAGATCATCCTTTAAGACTTTTTAAAATTTCAATTACTTAATTTTTCATTTCTGGAATTTGTATTCCATTTTTTGTTCAACTATTCCTTTTCATGATATTCCATTATTACTTTACATACTTTAATCCTTTCCTTATATTTTTGAATATCTTAAACATATTAATTTTAAAGTTTCTTTCTTCTTTCTCTATCGCTTATTGTTTTCTCATTCAATGACTGAACTGCAAATCATATACTGAATTTCCTCATGTGCTTTGTAATTCTCATCCATTAGTTTATCTTCAATAGGGTGGTGTCTTATGTGCCCAGAGTTATGCTGGCAGACTTGTGAGATAGTTTTGTTTTTGTTTTTTCTAGACATCTGAAGATTTATCACTACTAGGCCAGTTTTCATGTGTGTTTCTTAGCTCGAGGGGTTTTAAAATACACAGTTAGGCTAAGAATTAGGCTCCTATATTCCTAAACTATCAATGTATGCTTGAGATTTGAAGTTTTATAATAGACTCTGCAGTTACTCACAGCTTAGGATAGGTGGTCAAATTTCAGGCAATGCACTCAGGTCAACGGGTAGAGTTCTTCTGATGGGATCACCTTTTCCTTCTTTCATTCTTAATTCTATGCCTGCATAGTTCTTATTTTCAGTTGCCATATTACCTTAAAGCAGCAACAACCATTTATTATGTCTCATGAAACTGTGGGTTGACTAGACTTAGCTGGGTGGTTCTTCTGTTCCAGATGGTGTGAGCTGGGGCTGAAGTCATCTGGAGACATGATGACTTAATATCTTATGCTTTGAGTAGTATCATCTCAAGGTCTGGGCTGAACTATGTGATTCATTGGCTTGATATATTGGTAAGGGCTGCAGTTATCTGGGGAGTTAACTGGGATGGAACATCCAGAAGGCTCACTTACTTGACTGAAGTCAGTGAAGGCTATCAACTGAGAGCATAGTTGGTTCTGTGTATCAGAGTGTCTACGTTTTTCTCTTTGTGGTCTTGCCATGTGACTTGGATTTCTCACAGCATGGCAACCAGGTTCCCAGTGAAGATATCCTCAGTGGCAGAGGTGGAAGCTGCAGATCCTTTAAAGACCAGATCTAGAAAAAACAATGTAGAACCGTTGCTACATTCTACTGGTCAAAACAGGCCACAAAGCTAGCACAGATAAGGAAGAAAAATTCTATCTCTCTATAGCAAGAGTTGAAAATAATTTGTAGTCATCTTTAAACTACTTCAGTTGTTATGATAAAGTCTCCCAAAATAGCTTCTTAAGAAAGGTAAGTTTTTCACTCTTAGAATGATAGATACAATTATTTGCTATTCAGGACTGATTACAGCTTCATAATGTCATAAGCAATTCCTAATTATGTATGATGGTTGCAAAAACTCCAGCCATTACAACCAAGTTGCTGGCAGAAATAAATGGATGGAGCAGACAAGCAAAAGTGAACTAACAACAAAGTCAACACTTTGAAGAGCTTTTCTTGAAGCTTCTCATGACTGTTGCTTATCTTTCTGACTTCCCTACATACAAGAGAAACCAGAATAGTAACATCAAAAAGAAAATATACCTTCATATCTGAGATATTTTAACTTTCCCTTGTTTAACAGAAGGTGAATATCTGCTAAATGCCTTAGTGAACTCCAAACCGCCCTTTCTTTTCAACCACCACCCTCCTGTTATCACTTGGCAAGGCTTCTGATGGTGACTCTGTGAGAGTGTTTGTGGCAGGCTGACATTGATGTTGTATTCAGACAGATGCATGCAGCGTCATGATAACAAGGGACACGCTTTAACCTGCAGGCTGCTGACATGATGGTAGCAGGGTATACCATTAAGAGAAGGATTTCAGTGCTCCTTATTAATAAAGGTATTTTTGTAAGCCTAATTACACCCTCGCCAAATAACAGAGTTGACTTTTATGTCATTTCCTCTGTTTAAACTGGAGATGTTCTTTATAAGGCAGTTTGAGGAGTCTGCCGAGTTTGTACTCTGGGTCCCTGTTGCACACTTTCACAACTTTCATAAGATCTCTTCTCTTCAGGTCTGTCCTCCAGCCTCACCACCTTATCCTTCAGTGGCTACCAATAATTAAGAATCCCTCTGAAGGGAGAAACTCATTCACATGTAAGTAGTACTCACTGATAACAGCTTTATCTTCCAGCCCTCTTATAGGAATGTGCTCTTTAGAAGAGACACAGGTCAAAGCCATGCTTGACTTTCCCCAAAGTGACCCTTTCATAGTGATATTACAGACACCACACATCACCTATGAAGCAGAGGTCTCCCTAAGGGCCCTTCTCACAGACCACAGGTAGACAAAGTCTCTTCTGCTGCCTTTATGCGAGGCTAGTTCCAGGCTGCAGAACACCGTGAACGTGTGGCATGTTCAGAGTGGGTACTCCACTTCTGCTCATTCTGCAGTTTTTCTCTACAGGAGTCAGCAAACTACAGCTTGGGACCAGGTTGTTCTTGTAAATAGTTTTACTAGAACACAGCAATGCTCATTTTTAAAATGTATTGTCTATAGCTTCCTTCATGCTGCAACGGCAGAGGTGACTGTAGTTGCAACAGAGACCAAGTGGCCTGTAAAGTCTAAACTGTTTACTCTTTACAGATTGCTGCTTGGGGGTGTCCAAGGCAGAACTGGTAAGGATATAGCTCTCAAGGATATAGCTCTCAAGGAGGACAATTTTGCCTCCCAAGGAATATTGAGCAACATCAGGAGACATTTTCAATTACCATGGTTGGGGAGGGTGTTGCCACTGGCATCTAGTGGATAGTGGTCAGAGATGCTGCCAAACAATGATACCCAGCCAGATCCCCACAATGAAAAATTATCCAGTATAAAACGCGAATAGTGCCACAATTGAAAAACTCTAGCCGGGCGTGGTGGCTCAGCCTGTAATCTCAGTGCTTTGGGAGGCTGAGGTGAGTGGATTGCCTGAGCCCAAGGGTTCGAGACCCACCTGGGCAACTTGGCGAGACCTCATCTCTACCATAAATCAAAAATTAGCCGGGCGTGGTAGCACGCACCTGTAGTTCCAGCTACTTGGAAGGCTGAGGCGGAAGGATCGCTGGAGCCCAGCAGGTCGAGGCTGCGGTGGCTGGGAGCGGCCACTGCACTCACAGTCTGGGTGACAGAATGAGACTCCAACTCAAAAAAAAAAAAAAGAAAGAAAAGAAAAAAATCTGTTATGAGGAAATGGGTGTTTTATTAGTCTATCATTGTTTTCATTCATTTATGTAATAAATATTGATTAAACCTATATTATGCATCAGGCATGGTTCTCAGATTAGATGGAGAGATAGATATAGATAATGGATAGATATAAAGAAAATGCCATTTAACCCACACAACAGATTACAGCTAGTACTATTATCATCTTCATTTTACAGATGAGAAATCTGAGCCTCAAAAAAGGTTAATTTACTTAAAATCATCTAATCAGTAGTGAAATGGAATTTTAATCTAGTGCTTGCCAAGTACTCTATACTTTAATAAACAAGGATTTTAATGAAGGTAAGGGTAGTATTCTAAAGCCAGACATATCTGCATTCAGGTGCTGGTTTGTATGCTTGTGAAATGGAGACAATGACACCTGCTCTGAAGGAGGGAGGAGTGAATGAGACCGTGTGCTGAGAGTACTCTGTGACAGCGCCTGTAATAATGGGTGCAACAAAAATGCTAGTTTCAATTATTTTATTCTCAGCCCTTAATATGAATGTTATTGGACATCTAGAAACCAATTTATCCCGTCAACCACATTCTAGAATTCTGAATAGGAGGGAATAAAAGTACCATGGTCTGTACTGAAACATGAGCTGATTTTCTCAACTATTTCAGTCATACAGAGAAGGTGGCACCATCCCCAAATGGCAGAGCCCGTTCTTTAAAGTAGGCTCTGGAGAAAGGGCCGTTCCTACTTCTGTCCAGAGCAGCATTTCCCTGCAGAGATGCTGGGGCTGGAAGGAACCCCAGGAGTGACAGTCTGTCTGCCAGGCCTAATAGCTGTGCCCGTACAACCCCGCTCCAAACACTCCTGCCGAGCGCTTGCAACTGTCAAGAAGCTTTCTCCTGACAGGAGAACACAATTTCACATTTTCAGAGTTAAGGCATAAACGCACAAGGCAGCTGGAGATGGGGAGCCAGCTGCACTCAGAGCAGACTTCACAGCCCATCAGCAGACAGGACTCTCCCCGTCTCTAACCAGCGGGCTTTGTCTTTTTTTATTTCTCCTTCTGCCCCAAGGCTTGACACTTTATAAAGTTAAGTCTATTGCCTTGGCCATATTATTTCCAGGAAAACAGAACAGTTTTGGCTCTGGGGTAATTAGAGCATCACAACATCACAAACTGAGCCTCCAGCCTGGAAAGGAAGAACTCATCGGGCTCTTTTCCTCAGTTTAACTCTGGCATCATCCTCAAGTCTTCCCCCTCCTCTACTGGTTTCTTCTTTGCTCACCCACCTTATAATCCTCCTCCCTCCTGGCTCATTTGCTGAAGTTCAGTTGGGCATCAACATCATTGGCAGACAAAAACAGAGATGAAGAAGTTAGTCTCTAACCTTGGAAGATCCAGGTGTAAAAGAAGGATTCAGACCATGGGTAGAACATACAATACTCTTTTTATGCAAGTGGATATTAAAGGAAGATTATTCTAGTCATCCTGGGTTCTGCTGTTTTCTCACTATCGCTGAAGCAAAGATATAAAGCCCTCCTCACCGCAAAGAGAAAAGCCAGATTATCTTTGAAGAACTTGCTGAAGGTATTTCCCAAAATGTTCATCAACTCCTACCTCATAATCTATCTCAAAAGAATCTATGGGAGATACAGAATTGATGAGGGAAAACTGAATGGCAGGTTTCTTTTTTGAAATAAGAGTGATACTAATAAATTGTATATGCAACAACTCTGCCAAAAACATCTTTCTTATCCCCCATTTCCAAGCAGACAGAGAGACTTGTAGTGGCAGGGTCTACCTCAACATGGACCAGAGAGCATTCTAGACAGAAAATATACCTGGGCCATGACAAGACCTTAAAAGTGGATGTGACATTGCAAGTAAAACTGTCTTATTTTGGCATTTGAAAAGAGGTAATATCTACCTTCACCTAATAACCCCAATGCAAAACCTGCTGTGGTCCTGCCACCCACAAACCAAAGCTTCCAAGTAACTATCCCACTTGGAGGTGGACAATGTATCTCAAGGAAACAGATCTACATGACAGCAGACGAAACCCACGTCAACCATTTGTACTACACATCTTTGTACTTAACCCACAGAAACAAACAGACAACCAAGGATAAGCAAAGTTAGAGGAAATCAGCAGCTCAGGAAAAGGTCTGAGTCCATTTTGTGTTGCTCTAATATAATGTCTAAGGCTGAGTAATTTACAAAGGGGTTTATCTGACTCACAGTTCTGATGGCTGAAAAGTTCAAGATTGGGCATCTGCAACTGGTGAGGACCTCAGACTGCTTCCACTCAAGGCAGAAAACAAGGGGGAGCTAGTGTGTTCAGAGATTACAGGGTGAGAGAGGAAGCAAGAGAGGTGTGGGGAGATGCCAGGCTGTTTTTAACAACCATATCTCATGGGAACCAAGAGTAAGATTTCACTCTCTTACCCTCAAGGAAGAGCATCAATCTATTCATGAGGCATCTGCCTCCATGACTCAAATATTCCCCATTAGGCCCCACATCCAACAATGGGAATCAGATTTTAGCATGAGGTTTGGAGGGGCCAAACATCCAAACCAGAGCAAGGCAGATGCAGAGGATATCTGACTTCAAAGTAAGGGAGATTTTAGGATTAATAATGAAAATATAATCAAAAAAATGTAAGACAAAGCAAGAATAAGCTATTACCAAAACAGAAAAATGAAACAATTTTTAAAATAATTATTAGAAATCAAAATTAAGATAATCTATATAAAAATAAATCTGAAGTGTTAGAAAATGTATTAGGAAAATCTTCTAAAATGTACAGCAAAAAAACAAAAGAAAAGAAATAGAAATATGAGATTTGAAAAAAAATAAGTAAGAAACATAGAGGAACAATATAGGAGATCAACATCTACCTAATAGTAGGTCAGGTTAAAAGGTGAAGAAAACATGGAGGGAAAAACATAGTCAATGAAAGGATAGAAGAAAAATTTCCAAAGCTCAGAAAAGATAATGAGCCAAGATAGACAGATTAATAGAGCTTAACCAAAGTCTAGTAGGATTACTATTTTAAGGGCCTTAACTGAATCCTTATAAATTTAAGAACACTAATGATAAACGAAATATCCTAGAAGCTGTCAGAGAAAACAAAAATCAGGTCACCAACTAAAAAAATTGTTAAACCAATTGGCAAGAGGCTGCTCAGCAACAACACTAGATGCCTGAAAACAATGGTGCAATGCCTTCAATATACTGAAGGAAAATGATAGTGAAATCATTTTGAATTTTATACCTAGAAAAACTATCAACAACAAGTGAAGGTAGATAATTCTATAATATACACACAGGAACATAATGTACATACAGGGCCAAAAAGTTAACCTCCTACACACTCTTTATTTAAAACATTACTAGAAGATGTAGTATTTATTTATTTCCATAAATAGAAAAATAATCTAGGAAATAAGACATTATTGACACTAAGAAACAAAGAGACTACTAAAGTGTGCAATGAAGAAAAATATCAGCTTGATTTATATTCAAATCAGCAGTTGCAGGGTTGCAAAGAAAATTTCTTCAAAGCAAATACATTTTTTGCAACAACTATTATGACCTAAGGAGAAGCTAAAAGATCTAAGTGACAAGCTGAAAATGATATGGCTTCTTAAAAAGAAAAATGCAATTATAAGCTCCATTGAGAATGAAAAAAACACAAGAAAGTCATGAATCAAAAGCAAAGCACACTAAAATATGCACTAAATTAAGCACCTTATAGCATATTAAGAAAAAGAGGCTTTGCAGACACCACCACCTTGAACCTTTTCCCATCAGCCATGGTCAACCCCACCATGTTCTTTGACATCACCGTCAAGAGCAAGCCCTTGGGCTGCATCTCCTTCGAGCTGCTTTGCAAACAAAGTTCCAAAGACAGCAGAAAATTTTCGTGCTCTGAGCACTGGAGAGAAAGGATTCGGTTATAAGGGTTCCTGCTTTCATAGATTTATTCCAGGGTTTATGTGTCAGGGTGGTGACTCTACATGCCATAATGGCACTGGTGGCAAGTCCATCTATGGGGAGAAATTTGATGATGAGAACTTCATCTTGAAGCTTACAGGTCCCAGCATCTTGTCCATGGCAAATGCTGGACCCAACACAAACGGTTCCCAGTTTTTCATCTGCACTACTAAGACCAAATGATTGGATGACAAGCATATGGTTTTTGGCAAGGTGAATGAGGGCATGAATGTTGTGCAAGCCTTGGAGGGCTTTGGGTCCATGAATGGCAAGACCAACAAGAAGATCACCATTGCTGACTGTGGACAACTCTAATAAATTTGACTTGTTTTATCTTAAACTACCAGCTCATTCCTTCTGTAGCTCAGGAGAGTACCCCTTCTATCCCATTTGCTCGTAGTATCCCTATAATCTTTGTGCTCTCATTACAATTCTTTGAGTTCCATATTTTCCTTATTCCCTTCCACGTGTCATTGGATTGCAGAGAAATAAAAACTAAATAACAAAAAAAGGAAAAAAAAAAGAAAAAGAGACTCCAATTGACATTAGCAGTGGAATGTTTTCTTACAAGCAGCAACAAGTTTAACACCATAAAATTATATTTATTTTGTCCATGAATCTAATCACACTATTTAGCTTTGTTAAAAACAATATTTACATAAGATAATACTGTAACTTTTATTATAATGTGTAATATTTTGAATAAACCCATGAACAAAGTACTTATATCATTATATTACATTACATAATATCAATGTCAAAACCTTACGATATATATTTTTTAAAAGCTGATGGACAATGGAAAGTGGAGCAGTGAGAAAAAAATGGAAAGTTATATGGAGGTTTTTGTTTATTTCTAAATAATGATAAATTAAGAGATAATCTCCAAAGCAGAACCAAAAGTAGAGGTTTCTGAATATTATTTAGTTATAGAAGATTTCAATAACACAAAAAACAATAATTTGGCCAATAGTTGGGAGACATAGAAAGGAAGCTGAAGTTACTATGTATAGATGTGTTAAATTCTTCATCTTCCAAATGAGAGTATCTATAAATCAAGAGCCTCCTGGCCTGTTAGTTAGAATTAGAGATAACCAATGGAAAATTTTTTTAAAAAACTCATAAGAAATGAGAGTGGGGATAGGAGGACCATTTAAAAAAATCATTGTATCCTGTACTATTTTAATTATCCTTATTTCCACTTGTATTATTTTTATAGTTTATAAAATATAGAATGACAACAAAAGCAAGCATACTTCCCAAGAAGCAAATTTGGAGGCATTACAGGTTCGTGCGATGGTCAAGTTGCCTTGCATAGTTTTTAACCACATACTCAAAGTTCAATAAATACTTAACTAAAATTGTGATGTAATGTGGTGACAAAATAAACTAAAATTCTCCTGGGCTAAGACCTGGACTTCAAGTAGGTACAATGGCATAGGAAGAAGCACTACCAGGATTTACAAAGTTATATAATAGGCTTTGTACTCATTCTGTAAATGGGTTATGAAACACTGGCAAACATGACATTATGAATGTCAGGGTGACACTCAGATGATGTAGGTACATAACATACGTCACACTACACAATATTCTTTGTTGCTACCAACATCAGGCATCACAGCCCTGGTAATCTTTAGTCATTCTCTTCTACTGATCAGCTAACATCCAGATTTATAGTCTAACAGTACTCAATCTTTCTAAAGTAATTCCTACTATTCACATTTCCACTGGAGATAAAACTAAACCAAAGCAGCTACCTCCAGAACCTTGGGCAATAAAAAGACACAAGTGAAACCATTTTTTCAGTATTCTCCAGAGCCCAGATTGTGGTTTTTAAGTACCACTTCTCACTAAGAGGAAGAGCCTCCTGCAGAAATAAATTCCAGGCCCAGGGCCAATTATGGAAAAATATGAGCCAAGCACATCTTGTCATATCACATTTCTTTTTTTCTTACATGTGAAATCTTGGTTTCTGATAACATTGGCATAACTTATTTGCTTTACCCTATATGAACACTAAGTAGTTTTCAGAATTATACCAGTGCTACTTCTAACATTAAAATACTGGATAGAGTTAATTCTATTTGTTCTTAGAATGTGTAAGCTCAGTTAAAGGAATGGGTTTAAAAGTCATTTGGAAGCTGGGCTCGGTGGCTCAGCCTGTAATCCCGCGCTTTGGGAGACTGAGGTTAGTGGATTGCTTGAGCCCATGGGTTCAAGACTCGCCTGGGCAACTTGGCGAGACCTCATCTCTACAATAAATCAAAAAATCAGCCAGGCATAGTAGCACGTGCCTGAAATTCCGGCTATTCGGAAGGCTGAGACGGAAGGATCGCTAGAGCCCAGTGGATCAAGACTGCAGTGGCCGGGAGCGGCCACTGCACTCCAGTCTGGGCGACAGAGTGAGACTCCAACTCAAAAAAAAAAAAAAAGATATAAAAGTCATTTGGAGTCATTTATTTTTAAAAATTGTATATAAAATCTGATTAATGTTTCAATTTATTTTCAACTTTAAAGTTTGCGTTTCTTTCAGTTAATTAAGACATTTACAAAATTCAAACATCTAAACTCTATGGAGGACCAAGAGTGGCGGCTCATGCTTGTAATCCTAACATTCTGGGAGGCCGAGGTGGAAGGATTGCTTGAAGCCAGGAGTTTGAGACCAGCTGGGCAACACAGGAAGACTTTGTCTCCACACAAAAATAAATGTAGCTAAGCATGGTGGTAGAGGACTATAGTCCCTAGCTACTTGGGAAGCTGAGGCAGGAGGATCACTTGAACCCAGAAGTTTAAGGCTGCAGTGAACTGAAATTGCACCACTGCACTCCTGTCTGAGCAACAGAGCAAGACCCTGTCTCAAAACAAAACAAAGAACTATATGGAGGAGTGATGTCAGCAAGGTAAAAGAGGAAATTCCAGACTTTACTTCACTCCCCCCATCCCACCACTCCCAGCACACAGAAAGATCATCTAGCAACTATACACAAACAAAAACGCTTAGCAGAAATTCCAAAATGTGGAAATAAGCCTAAGTCATCTGTGTTTTCCATGGGACTGAATAAAAATTCACTTTGAAAAAGTAGGAGAAACAGTCTTGCTTTGACCACTTCGTCCCTCCCCCTTTCCCAAGTCAGCATAATGCCACACAGAGAAGACTCCCCAGAGCCCACAGTTTCTACAGTGGAAAAGGAGAACCAAGAAAGCAAACATCCAGCTTTGCTAGCATTCTGAGACATTTCTCAGGAAGCCCACTCCATTTTCACCTCACAGGGAATAGAAAATACAAGGGAAAATTGCATGACCAGACCACCTGGGGTCAGGTAGAGATAAAGCAAGGAGGCTGGGCCCACAGATACCAGCATGAAGATTCTGGTGAAAGCTCAGTGTATATGCCAACAGTGGCACTCAATTAGAGGTACCAGCTAACAACCTAGCTCGCCCACAAAGCCAAGTCAGTTGCTTCTGGTGGAAAGTGCTACTTGGTTCGAATCCCTAGATGACTAGCCTTCAGGCCCAACCTCAGACTTTACCTTGGGGCTCTCACCCAGGAAGTAAGATGAACACTACAACAAATTTCAATGAGAAGCAAGCACTAGTTCTCCCACACTTGAGAGTTTAATCAGTACTCTTCTCAGCCTCAAAGCCAACCCTCAGATCTTATCCAAGGAAGAAGGCAAATTTCAAGTGTACATTTCTATGGAGCACAGCGGCTGTCCCATCCAACCTGATTTACTTCACCTCAGGGCCACTCCTGCAACTCTGTGTGATTGCTAAATTCTAAGAGAAACAGCTGGCCGAGCTTGGTGGCTCAGCCTGTAATCCCAGCACTTTGGGAGGCCGAGGTGAGTGAATTGCCTGAGCCCGTGGGTTTGAGACCCACTCGGGCAACTTGGCGAGACCTTGTCTCTACAATAAATCAAAAATAAGCCAGGCGTGGTAGCACACACCTGTAGTTCTGGCTACTTGGAAGGCTGAGGCGGAAGGATCGCCAGAGCCCAGCAGGTCGAAGCCGGGGTGGCTGGAGAGTGCCACTGCTCTCCAGTCTGGGTGACAGAGTGAGACCCCAACTAAAAAAAAAAAAAAAACCAGCAATAGCTTCAGGCCAGGGAATATATCCTGTGGCCCCATCAGACTAGTGGTGACTATCATGCCTTTACAGAAGCTCAGACTGATAGCAAAGCTCAGCCAGTGATCTTTCTGAATAGCACAGCCTAAACAAGATGCCCCACCCAAACTCAGGGCCAAGGCAGCAGCCTAGCCAACTAGACAACCTGGAAGTAAACTCTGCCTGCCAAGGGCTATTACCAGCTGACCCAACCAGAATCACAGGCTGCACTAACTAGTAAAAGTCTACCATCCCTGCCAAAGAACTTCTATAAAATCTAATTAAAGTGGATGTCTCCACAGATATGCAAATACCAACACAAGCATTACAAAGACTCAGAAAATTCAAAAGAAACTAAAAAATCTTCAGCAATAGATTCTAGAGAAAGGTAGAGTCATAAAATGACAAAAAAAAAATTTTTCCACAATGATTTTATTTTAAAAGTTCAGTAAGCATCAAGAATTAAATGAAAATTAAATAAAATTTGGAAAACAATACATAAACAGCATGAGCAGTTTGACTAAGAAATAGAAACAATTAAAAAAATAGAAATCCTGGAGATTAAAAATAAAATGTCTAAAATAAAAAAATGGAATAGAAAGCTTCAACAGCTGGCTTTATTATGCTGAAGAATCAGTGAACTCAAAGGCAAAACATTTGAAATTACCCATTTAGAGGATCAAAAAGAATAAATAAAGAATGAAAAAAAATGAAGACTGCCTATGAGAATTATGAGACACCATCAAGAGACCTAACCTTTGCATACTTGGCATTCTGGAAAAAGATGAAAGAGAAAAAGAACCAGAACACATATTTAGAGAAATAATAGATTAAACCATTTTTTGATTTGAGAAAACATGCCAACATCTGGGGACAGGAAGTTAAAATATATTCAATCAAAAAAGAAGTTTACCAAGACATACATTATCAAACTATCAAAAATCAAAGACAAGGAAAAAATTCCAAAAGCAACAAGCAATTAGAAATAAATCATATGCAAAGAAGTGCCAATATGACTATCAGCAATTTGCTTAGCCGAAATCCTGCAGGCCAGAAAACAATTGGATAGTACATTCAAAATGCTGAGGTGAAAAAAACTGGCAACCAAAAATACTTTATCCAGTAAAGATAGCTTTCAGAAATGAGGGGAAAATAAAAACTTTATTAGACAAACAAAAACTAAGGGAGTTCATCACCACTTAGCCTGCCTTTTAGGAATTTCTAAAGGAAAGAAAGAAGTTCTTTAAACTCAAACAAAAGGAAATAAAATTAATAACATAAAATTTACAAAAGTACAAAATCTAAAAGTATAAGTGAAACAGAGCAATATTCAAAATACTTTAGAACTGCAATGGTAGTGTATAGAGTAATTTTATTCCTGGTATGAGGACTGAAGAAAAAAATTTATACCAACTATAGGTAAAACAAAATGTAAAGGGATATATATTATAAAATAATGTGAATTCAGACATCAAACCCACAAAATAATGGGAGGAATACATTAAAATATAGAGTTGCTGCATGCAATCAAAGTTAAACTATTATCAGCTTGAAATAGACTGAGATAAGTGTAAAATGTTCTCTGTAAATCTCATGGTTACCAAAAAGCAAAAATCTACATAAGATACACAAAGCAATAGTTTAAAAAGTCAAAATATGCAGTACAGAAAACCCTCAAAAAGGAAGACAAAAAAAGAGGAAGAAAGGAACAAATTATCTATAAAACAATCAGAAAACAATTAACAAATGACAATTGTAAGTTTTTAACCCATCAGTAATTACCATAAATATAAATGGATTAAATTCTCCAGCCAAAAAACTCTAAGTGTATGATAAATTTTTTAAAAGACTCTAACTACATGCTGCCTACAAGAGACTGAGTTCACTTTTAAGACCACACATAGACTAAAAGTGAAAGGATGAAAAAAGTTATTCCATGTAAATAAAAAACCAATAGCAGAAGTTGCAATACTTACATCAAATGAGATAGACTTTAAGTCAAAAATTGTAAAAACAGTCAAAGGACATTGTATAACAATAAAAGGATCAATTTATCAAGAGGATGCAATAATCATAAACATATATGCACCCAATAGTGCATATATATTTGCTAAATTTACCAGGCATTTCAAACAATGTATATACATTTTAAGAGATGTTAAAAGATATTCACCATAAACAGAAGTGTCTGGATATTTGAACACCTCTTTTAATTGTAGAAGTCAAAGTGACTTGTATTTGTCTTTTTTATTGGTATATATTGAGTGTTGCAATTTTAATAGTTTTTTTCTTTCTTAAAATGTGTATACTTTTTTTGGCACCCTCTGTATAAAGCAAACATTGAAAGAACTGAAGGCAGAGCTAAATTGCAGTACAATAACAGTAGGCAGCTTTAATATGCCACTGTCGATATTGTGCATAATCCAGAAAGAAAACTAATAGGGAAACATTGGACTTGAACAACACTTTAGACCAAATGGCAGACATATGCAGAACATTCTATCCAACAACAACAGAATTCTCAATCTTTTCAAGTGCACAGGAATATTCCCCAGAGTAGATCTATGTTAGGCTACAGGACAAATCTTAGCAAATTTAAGAAGATTGAAATCACATCAAATATCTTTTCTGACCACATGGAATTAAATTAGAAATGACTAACAGGAAGAATTTCAAAAAATAAAAAAATACATGGAAGTTAAATAAAATGTTCCTGAACAATCACCAATGAAGAAATTAAAAGAGAAATTTAAAAATATCTCGAAACACGTATATTTTTATATCTGTAAATGGAAACACAACATATCAAATTTATAGGAGGAAGCAAAAACAGTTCTAAGATGAAAGTTTATAACAATACATGCCTACATCAAAAAAGTACAAAAATTTTCAAATAAACATTTGAAAATATTCAAATAAACAAAATAAACAAAATATTTTCCAACTTAGCATTATGTTGTGAGGAAGCAAAAGAAAAGAGAACTCAGTCCAATGTTAGCAGAAGAAAAAAAATAATAAAGATCAGACCAGAAATAAATAAAATACAGACTACAAAGAAATACAAAATATCAACAAAAGTAAGAGTTTTTTAAAGAGATAAACAAAATTTAAAAAGCCTTTTAGCTGGCCTAACCAAGAAAAAAAAATAGAAATGACTCAAATAAATAATATCACAAATGAAAGTGGAGACATTACAACTGTTACCACAGAAATACAAAGAATCACAAAAGACTATTATGAACAATTATATGTCCACAAATTTAATAAACTAGAAGAAATCAATAAAGTCCTAGACACATACATCCTATTAAGACTAAATTATGAAAATATAGAAAATTTTAACCAATAATGAATGAAAAGAATGAAAAAAATCTCGCCTCAAAGAAAAGACCAGGACCAGATGACTTAATGATTTAATCCTAACAATCATTTAAAGAATGAATACCAATTTTCCAACAACTTTTCCAAGAAATTGAAGAGGAAAGAATATTTCCAAACTCTTTTTAGGAGGTCATCATTATTCTACATCAAAGCCAGACAAGAAAAAAAAAAAAAAAATACAGGCCAATATTATTGATGAACATAGATGCAAAAATCCTCAACAAAATACAAACAAACTAAATTCAACAACATATTAAAAGGATAACTCACCATAGTCAAGTGGGATTGTGGAATTTATCCTTGGTATGCAACATTCACAAAGTTATAAATGTGGTATACCATATTAATAGACTTAAAGAAAAAATTATACTATCTCATTAAATATATAACAATTATTTGAAAAAATTAATATTTCATGATAAACAAATTAGGTATAAATTTTTTTTTTAGCCTAAATGCCATATACAATAAGCCCATAGGTAACATCATATACACTGGGGAAAAATTAAAACCCTTTTCTCTAACATTTAGAACAAGACAAAAATGCCCATTCTCATCATTTCTACTCAGCATAGTATTAAAAGTCCTTGCCAGAGAAATAAGACAGGAAAAATAAATAAAATACATCTGAATAGGAAAAGAACAAGTGGAACTGTCACTGCTGATGACATGACCCTATATACAGAAAAACCTAAAATATACACCAAAAATCCTGCTAGGACTGATAAATAAATTCAGTAATGTTGCAGCATTCAAAATCAACATACAAAAGTTAGTAGCATTTCTCCTAACTAACAAAAAACTTTCCCCCAAAAATCAAGAGAGGAATCCTGTTTACAATAGCTATAAGAAATAAAATACTTAGGAATAAATTTAATGAAGGAGGTGAAAAGCCTGTACATTGGAAATTATGACACATTAATGTAATAAATTGAACATGACACAAATAAATGGAAAGATATCCCATATTTATGAGCTGGAAGAATCAATAGTGCTAAAATGCCCATCCTACCCAAAAGGATCTACAAATTCAATACAATCCATATAAAAATTCCAAAGTCATTTTTCATAGTTATAGAAAAATAAATCCTAAAATTCATATGGAATCACAAAAATCGCTAAATAACCAAAGACATTATGAGCAACAAAAATAAATACTGTCTACCAATGCAGCAGAATAGCACAGAAAAAAACTCACACACCTGCAGTCAATTGATTTTTAACAAAGTTGTCAAAAATACACAATGGAAAAAGGACAGTATCTTCAATAAATGGTGCTGGAAAAAACTGAACATTCAATATGCAAAATAATGACACTGACTCTTTTCTCACAGTATATAAAAAAAAATCAACTAAAAATGAATTAAAGACTTAAATACAAACCAGAACCTATAAAAGTACTAAAAGAAAACACAGAAGAAAAAAAACCCACAACATTGGTATGGGAAATGATTTTTTTGCCACAAAAGCACAGGCAATTAAAGCAATAATAGATAAATGGGATTACATAAAAATAAAAAACTTCTGCACAACAAAGAAAACAATTAACAGAGTGAAGAGGATCTACAGATTAGGATAAAATATCTGCAAGTCATATTCTGGTAAGGGATAAATATCCAAACTATGTAAAGAATTCAAACAACTCTATAGAGAGAAAACAAATAATCTAATTAAAGAATGGCCAAAAGACATGAGTAGACATTTCTCAAAAGAAGACATACAAATGGCTAACAGATACATGAAAAAAATGCTCAGCATCATGAATCATTAGGGAGAGAAAAATTAAAACCACAATGAAATATCACATCACATCTGTCAGAATGGCTATTATCAAAAAGATAAAAGATAACAGATTTGTTGAGAATGTGAAGAAAAGAGATTACTTGTAATTACTGGTGGGAATGTAAATTTGTACAGCCATTATGAAAAATTCTATGGAGGTTTCTTTTAAAGCTAAAAGTAAAATTACCAGATGAACCAACAATCCAAATTCTGAGTGTTTATCCAAAAGTTCTGAAACCGTTATGTTAAAAAGATGTCTGCATGTCTATGTTCATGGTAGCACTATTCACAGTAGCCAAATTATGGAATTAACCTAAGTGCCCATTAATGGATGAATAGATAAAGACAATGTGGTATAGTACACAATGGAATACTAGTTAGCTTTGAAAAATTAATAAATCCTATCATTTGTGACAATATGGATTAAGTCAAACACAGAAAGATAAATACAACATGTTCTCACTTATATACAGAATCTGAAACAATTGAATTCATAAAAGCAGAGAGTAAAATGGAGGTTACCAGGGGTTGGAAAGTTTGGGTAATGAAGAAATAATAATCAAAGGGTTCAAAGCCTCAGCATGAAGAAATGTTTGATTGGGGAGGAGTCTATTGAATAGCTCAGTGAATATAGCTAATAACTGAGCACCCTGCATTTTAATATCATTACATTTTAATTTTTGTTCTCATCACAAAAATGTCAGATATTTGAGGTAATTAGTAGTTAATTAGCTTAATTCAATGAATCCATCATTATGTTTAAAAATTATAACATCACTTTGTATCCCGTAGATACATACAAGTATAATTTGTCAATATTAAATATCTAAAATATTTACCAGTTCTTATCTCTTTCTCCTCCACTTTTCTCCTCTATCTGTTCCCAAATAATTTTTTTTAGTGTTTCTTATTTAAAAGCTTGCAATCTACTGTTCTGCATTTTCTTTATTCACTTAAGAATATACCATGGAGATCAATTCATAAAAATCTTAAGATATTTCTTTTCAGAATTTTCATATACTAACTACTTTTGTTAAAAGAATACTAGTATGAATATTTATTTTAAAAATAGACCTTTTTTAGTTGTATCCTGAAGGCACATAAGGTTTTACATTGGAGTCATTTTTTTTTTCTGTTTTTTCTTTTTTTTGAGTTGGAGTCTCACTCTGTCACCCAGACTGGAGTGCAGTGGCCGCTCCCGGCCACCGCAGCCTCGCCTGCTGGGCTCCGCCGATCCTTCCGCCTCAGCCTTCCAAGTAGCCGGAATTACAGGCATGTGCTACCACGACCGGCTGATTTTTTGATTTATTGTAGAGATGAGGTCTCGCTGCCTAGGCGGGTCTCGAACCCACGGGCTCAGGCAATCTACTCACCTCAGCCTCCCAAAGGCACGGGATTACAGGCTGAGCCACCGAGCCCGGCTCTGGAGTCATTTTTTTAAGCCACAAATGAGAAAGCTTTCTTTGACCCAGCTAGTTTATTCATTAAAGGTCATGTTTATCCCATCCTCTATACCCATGTTTACACTCTTCCTTATACTTGAAGCATGTTCTCCCTTCTTTATTTGAAGAAAAGTCAAATTCAAGTCCTACCTTCTCATGTAGATTTATGTAGGCTTCCCTCCTCCAAGAGAACTGTGTCTTAACATCTTTAGTGCATAACATGACAGTCAACCTATGCAGAATGTTTGACAAATGTTGAGAATGACTGGAGGGTAATGTAAAAAAAAAGATGTGTTTGGGTGTCAGATGCATTCTCAGTTCAAACTCTTGCTTATTCACTTTGTAACTGCATTAGTTATCTATCATTGTGCAGTAAACCATTCCTAAAATCTAACAGATTAAAATGGCACATGTTAGGGTCTGGACAGGGTGAGGGCGGCGTGCTGGAGGGGTTGAGGGGAGGAGCATAGCACCCAGAGATCCAGGCAATGCAAAGAATTGCAACACACAAAAAGGTTAAGAAAGAAAAGTTTATTTAAAAGTAAATTAGAGAGAGAAAGAGAAGGGAGAGAGAAAATTCACCTCCCTAAGGTGGGGGAGGGGGCCAAAGCCAGGAAGCCTGGCAACAGCCATAGCCCAAAGAGCACATGGCCACGCCAGAGTCTAGCAAGGCAATGGCCCCCGGTTGCTTGTGGTTGAGTCCTTTTAATCATTCCCCTAGATGAGGGAAGATCATTAAGGTGATTGGTGGTGGTCTGTTCCACGTCATCATGAAGGGGCAGGCAAACGCAGATACTGACATCAGGTGATGGACAGCAGGCAGATGAGTGGGTTAGTCTCATGATTGCTGCCATGTGGGGCTTATTTGTGTCACTAGCTCACAAAGGACTGATTAGGTTAACCCTGGGCGGGGGTGGGTTTCCTGCAAAAGACTTGTTAGACATTGGCAATTCACAAATTCCTTGACCAAAGCTGGTCACTGGTCTGGTCGTATTATTACTTTTTTGGCTTCGGCCAGCCAAGGAACCTAAAAGTTTACTGGAGATTATTATGCTAAACCATGAATGGTCTGGTTATCCTGGTCCTGCATCTGAAGATTTCCTGAGGGGGGATAGGATGGGATAGGCTGCTTGTTTGTTCTGCAATAGAATGTCTGAACACTGTCTAATGGTTATGCTGAGACAAAAAGACTAAACCATTTCAGTACACATTTATTATTTCAGTTTCTTGTGGGTTAGGGTCTCTTAACAGGCTTTCATCAAAGTGTTGGCTGGGGCTGTGGTCTCAGTTGAAGGCTCAATTGGGGAATATGCTTCCAAGTTCGCCCATGTGGTTGTTGAATACATTCAGTTCCTTGAAGATTATTGGACAGAGGCTTCTGTTTCTTATAAGCTGTTAACTGGAGGTCTCCCTTGGTTTCTTGTCACATAGGCTACTCCATAGCACATCTCACAACACTACTGGTTTCATCAGAATTAATAAACAAGAAGGCAAGAAAAAGTACCTGAAAAAGTAGAGTATGAGGGGGAAAATATTGTTGTCTTTTATCATCGAATTGTGGAAGTTATACTCCATTATTTTTGTCATATTATATTCCTGAGAAGCAGGTACTGATCCAGCCGATATTTGAGTGGGTGGCCTGAACAACAGGAGAGGAGATTGAACAGAGGCATATTAGAAACTATTTACCACAGTACCTTTAAAAACTTAGGCAAATAACTCCAGTTCTTTTTCATTGCCTGCAAGATGGAAATAATAATAGCAATATTTCAGTATTATAAAAAATGAATAATATATGTAAATCCCTTGCCATTATAGGTACCAAATATTATATTTTCAACTTATAATTAGTTTATACAGACATAACCCTGTTGTAAGTCAAGAAGCATACTGAATGTGAACCACTTTCCTACTACTGTAAACTTGAAAAATCCTAGTTGAACCATCATTAAGTGGCGAACCATCTGTAGCTCAATACATGGTGATCATTATATAAATGTTGACAATGTTGTCTCACCAGCAACAACTCTTCTTTATCCCTCTACACAGTCTTCACTCTTTCTACTTTTGCTCCTTTGAATCTAAATCTCCTCACTTCTCAAGATTGATTCTCAAGTGACTGATGTGTTAGGTTAAGCACTAAGATAAAAAAAAGTTTTCACAGCTTGGATTGACCAGTTTAGTGTTATGAAATTAATTAATTCTTCTCATAATTTTATGTATGAATTCATTACCTTCAAAGAAAGACAAACCAAATGCACAAGCATTGTCAGAAACACTGATTTATAAACTAGAACAATCTTTATTTTTCTGTAAACATAGTGAGTAATTGATCCATTATCAACTTTCTAAAGAGTTCATGGTTTTGCAACAGTATATTATTATATTTCAAAATTTTTAAATATTCCAAGAGATATTTGTGGTTTTTTTTCTTTCACTTTCCACTGTGGCAATAAATCTTCCTGTTCAGTTTCAATATTTTGCCTTTGTTAAAATCAGGAGAAACTCTCACGAAACACACCTTTAAAGAACTAAATTCCTTCAAAGTTATGGAAAACTAGCACCCACTGTGTAAAAACTTTTTAATGTGTTATAAAACATTTTGTATATGAAGCATGTAGAAAATGCTAGCCATTCTGATTTCTTTTCTAGTTTTTTATGAATCAGAGTGATGAGAGGAGTTGGGATGAGCTGGTTTTGTCCTTGCTTTGCCACGGGCATGTTTGACTCTGGTCCACTCACAAGACCTTTCCAAGCTCCAGTTTCCATTCATACAGTGGGCCTCATCATCCTATTTTCATGACCTGTCACCTGATCCCCCTAGCAGGACAAAGCTCTAGCCTCATCTAGAAGGAGCCCTAGAGATTCAGGAGCAGGAAAAGGGTGCTGCGTCTCGTTTAACTATGATCTGGGAGACTGAGATTTTAAAAATCAACTTAAGAGAGTAAGTATCAAGTGAGAGACTGGCAGATAGTCGGATCTGAATTCCTAATCCTTGGGGATATTAGGAAAAGAGGGGAAGCCCAGATGTAAAGCCCACATAAAAGACAATGAGGAACAAAACAAAAGAAAAAGAGAAAAGGAAAGTTAGGTTCAGGACACTAGAATGGCCTGGAGCTGAAGAGCTGGGTAGCTTTCGTGATTCTTTCCTTTTTCTTTAGCTCCATGGGGGCCTGCTGGAAATACTTACAGAGAAATCCTTGGAACAGACATACCACCTGTGGTTATTAGAAAGATATATATCATTTAGATACCACTGGGTTTTTTAAAAAATGCTTTGGAAGGAAACATCTTGACTAACAGCAAGGTGCAAAATTATTTCATTTTGCTCTGCATTTTTGGAAACAATTGACTTCAAGCTTCCATAACTTAAAGTCTCCATCACAGCTGTTGGAAAAATTTTTCATGTTCTCTGTTATGACACTGGGATTTTTGCAGCCATGAATGGACACAAAAAGATGTCAATCATACCAGTAATGAAAAGTTCATTTCTCACTCCCTATTGTGAAGGCAATGCCTTTGTGATGGCCATTGTGAGAGGCTGTGTTCAAGCTCATTTACCTTCACATACAGAATCTCTCTTTCATATTAAAAGTTTAGATTATAGTCACCTCATATCACACCTAATGCTTTGGAATTGTGTTAGCATTATCCTCTATTAAATCTGTGACATTATAATATCTGTGTCAGAAATAATGAAGAGATTAATGCAGAGTAAGAGATCCTGGTGTCACCTCCCTCTTTGCTTTCGACATCAAATACTGTTGGCACTAAAAACTAGTCTCTGTCAGCCAGTGAGAAGGGGGATTTTGACAATGGGGAATCCATCCAGAGATGTGAGGGAATTTTTTCAGTCATGTAGACAGCTACTGAAGTGATAATTGAATGAGAGTGAAAGTCCTTCATTTTTCTTTCCTCCTAGAAAAATCTATATTTATTTCCTTAACTTCACAGAACATACCCTCCTCAGGGGGTGGTAGTATATGCTGAGAAAGCTTATTTGAAGTGGTTCTTCCACAGCGGGATGTATAGATGGATGCAATAAAGACACTTGAGGAGAAGGAGAGTCAGCACTAAACATACTGGTCCCAGATTGTGAAGCAGCACTCTCTCAAATTCAAGGGGCTAAAAATTGTTTTCCCTGCTGCTCTGCTTCCCTTCTTTATCTGATGGGACTGAATAAGGGAATGGAGCGATAGAAGCAACCCATTCATCCACTCAACAGACATGTAGTGAACAGCAGATTTTCATTCCTGACTGCATAAAACACTTTATATTTTACATATTTGATGACATTTTATCCTTGCTACAAAACAAGAAGGGAAAGTGTTGTCATTCCCATTGTAAAGATGAAGAAACTAAGTCTCAAAATGATCCATGTATATTTACATAGCTATTAAAGAGTAGACAAGAGACTCCACTCATGCTTTGGAATTTGAGCTTCATCCCATAGTAAATTGAAGCCAGTGATGGAGTTGAAATGGAAGTACAGAAATGGAGTTCATTTCAATTGCTCACTCTGCCTATAGAATAGAATATGGGTCTCAGGGAAGAGACATGGGACTCGTCTCTCGTGTGAGCTTTTCTGTAGTAATCCAGACACACAGTGACAGTGACTGAACTAACACAAGAATCATCTGAAGATAGATTGAGGAAGTGCTTAGTGACTAGTTGGAAGTTGAAAATGAGAGGAAGAAGGCGCTATAGAGGATATCTTGGGTCTACTGTTAAACATCTGGATATACAACAGCGTTTACTTTCTGAGGTGAGGAATATGAGAGGAAACATATTGTTCATAGTTTCAGGAAGCAGGTGGAAATCATTTGTCAGAAGTTGGATATGTGAGTTTGAAACTCAGAAGAAGCATCTTGCTTGGGCTGAGATTTGGGGGCACCAAAATATTTTAGGAGCAGAGGTCTCAGGTGCCCTTGGTAGAAGAATTTTCAGGGGTGAGAGAAGTGGAAATTAGATTTCAGGAAAGGAGGAGAGGATGTGACGAGGATACACAGTGTAGACAACATCTTGAAAAGAAGTATGACGTGAAGAAATAGAAAAAGAGGTCTGGAGTTGGAGAGAATATGGGATACAGGATGGTTCTTTTACTTTTAAAATAAAAGAGTTTGAGTGTTGGTGGAAAGGAATAGATTGAGAAAAGGAGATTAAAGACACAGGTAATTCACTTAGTGAATAAAGAGCTACTAAACATCTACTATGTGCTGTTGATCTAATGGTAACCAAAATTATATTTTGGTAAGGAGACAAAAATAAACATTGAATAGTAACTTGTATTAGATATGAAAAAGCAATATAAAGCTATGATACTTAAAACAGTATAGACAAATGGGTGCCTAGGACTAAAGAGTCTAGCATCTATAAATATATGGAATTAATAAAGTTAACATTTTAAATTAGTAGGGAAAGAGCAAATAAATATAATAAATGGTACTAAGACGTAGGCAATTTGGGAAACAAAAGGAAAAATGATACTCAGGAGATGGGAATTGGTCTTAAACAGGAAGAGGGGCACTTTTTATATTTTTGATTGCGAAAAGTATGGATGCAAGAATACTTGTGCAGTGGAAAAGCAAGGAAGATGAAAACATCCTGCCCACTGGCTTCTTTCTTTTCCTTGTGACATAGAAGGCAATACCTTATGCTAAAAGTAAAGGGGCATCTGGAAAGTTAAGAATCTGGAGGAGATGGGGAAAAAATGAAAAGCAAATATAATAAACGAAGTTCAAGACACAATCAGAGACTGGTTGTTTGGGGTCATTAAACTAGTGTACAACAGTGAAGCCAAGCTGAGGCATTTGCGGGGCCAATGGTGGGTGGAGTTCAAGGTGGTCAGAACAGCTCCACAGCTCTGCAGATCACACGCTGAAACAGGGATGAGGTCCTTGTGTTTAGGGGCTGAGCAGGACATAATTGCCCTCAAGCTCTGGGGCAGTATGAAATTCACCTAGGAAAGAACAAGTGTTTCACAATAGAACAGAGCAGCTGGGTGGGCACACAGAAGAAAGCTGGGTGGGAGCTGATGACAAGGGAAAGACAGCTGCCCACCATTCTCAAACATACCTGGATGGCCTTTCCTAGTCAATGAGAGTGATCTACAGGCCACTTCCAGTGTGGAGACCCACTGTGGCACCGCTACATCAGTACTACATAATCGAGAACCAGGAAAGGTTACCTCATCCAATCTCTTCATCAATATGCCTTCCTTGCTATTGATCAGTTTGATTCTCTGGTCCAGAGTATGGAGTCTGCTGAACATATTCCTCCACCTCCCTCATTTTTAGCGGCAGGCCTCATAGACAAAAGTGGGTATTGGTGAGTGTTCTGGAATCGAGGAAAAGAACCACAGTCTGAACTAAGGTATGGATGAAACCGAGTCAAGGGCAAAATTGGGCCTAGAGCTGGTGATCACTGCTACCCAAGAACTTAGAATCGATGGTCAATTTCCTCATGATAGATAAGAAATTCCATAGGTAAAAAAGACTTGAAGAATGAGGCCAATGGGATTCCAGATTGCCTAGTCATAAGTAGTAGGAAAGTCAAGGTGGCTGATGTTTCAGAAACAAGACTAAGAACCTAGAGAACCTGTAGAGAAACTAAGATGGACACTGGGCCTCAGTGTTGGGGCCAGAAGTTGCCCATTTGCAGTCTTCTCTGCCTAAAGCAGAAATGGAAAGCACTGATTACAGTTTTGTCAAGCAAAGGGCAGTTCCTGGTATAGATGGTGACTAAGGAAAAATATCCCAATTGCAGACATATCAGTGAGATGATAAATCATGAGACATGAGAACTAGCTGCATCCTTCACAAGCATGATAAAATTGCTAGAAAACTCTGAGACTTACTAAAGATGTAGGGAAGTCTTCCTTGTGATCTAAGGTGAAAAAGATTTCTCAGCAACACCAATCTATTAGTAACATCAGTATAGCCATTCTGATGTCTAATCTTCATAGTCCATTAATTTTAAAAAATAAATGTGTCTAGGGGCCAGTGGGAAACAAGAAGACTACATTTAAGAGTACCACTCAGCTTGTAATCCCAGCACTTTGGGAGACTGAGGCGAGTGGACTGCCTGAGCCCACGGGTTCAAGACCAGCCTTGGAAACTTGGCGAGACCTCGTCTCCACAGTAAAGAAAAAATTAGCTGGGCGTGGTAGCATATGCCTGTAGTTTTGGCTACTTGGAAGGCTGATGCAGAAGGATCGCCAGAGCCCAACAGGTCGATGTTGGAGTGGCTGTGAGCGTGTCACTGCACTCCAGCCTGGGCAATGAGTGAGATTCCAACTCAAAAAAAAAAAAAGAGTATCAATAATCTGGTCACTCCTAACCTTTCCAATTTTCAGGCATACATTATTCCCCATGGTTTCCTAATATACCATCTTTACTTGGCCTGGTCCAGCATCTTCTAAAGCTTCATCCCATGAATAGATGGGGGTTATGCCATTGAATGAAGTTCTTACCTCTCCACTGTGCTTTATAAAGCTTGGCCAAGTTGCAACGCCTGAAGCCTCTCACTTCGTCTTACCATGTCTGGTATTTCTCTGTTTGCCTGTACTTGTTTTCCCATTTGTGTGGGGCCTCTCCACTCAACTTGGATCCATCATGTACACACTGGGTTCAGCTGTGACCCCAGCCACCAAATTGCTTCATGCTCTGCAGCCTCCGCCATGTCCTCCTCCTCTGGATGTCCAGTCCTTGATTCTGGAACCCCTCAGCCCCCAATGAGCCAGGACAAGAATTCAGATAATGTTCAGCTCCCTCCTCAATACCTTTACTTTCTCTCCCTTCTTTATCTGAATTGCTCTTCAATCAAACGAGTCACTTTCTCGTAGACTTGTGTTTCATGAGGAACATTTGATGTTACAGCAGAACATGTGAGCCACCCATTCCCTAATTTGCCTTCCCTATAGATTCACTGCCCAGCTGGTCAGCTTGCTTCCCTCTGACAGGCAGGAAAGGACAAAGCTAGTCAGAAAGAAAAAAGAGCAACCTCTCACATTCAGAAGTTGATCTTGTGCTCACAGCTAAACTGTGCTATTATCCTACTAGACTTAATTCACAGAGCCGGGCTCAGTGGCTCAGCCTGTCATCCCAGCACTTTGGGAGGCCGAGGCACGTGGATTGCCTGAGCCTGCGGGTTCGAGACCAGCCCGGGCAACTTGGCGAGACCTCGTCTCTACGATAAAATTTTAAAAAATAGCCAGGTGTGGTAGTACGCTTCTGTAGTTCCAGCTACCAGCAAGGCTGAGGCGGAAGGATCGCTGGAGCCCAGAAAGTCGACACTGGAGTGGCCGTGAGTGTGCATGCCACTGCACCCCAGCCTGGGCAAAGGAGTGAAACTCCAACCCAAAAAAAGCCAATTCACAGAATACCACCCTCAGTCAAGGGTACTTGGAGACCATAATAAAATGAGACAAAGTAAGACACACTTCATAATTGTGTCCAAGGACACACAGAAGCAAAGTCATTGTGCCATGTGCAAAACTAAATGCCCTCATCTCTGGGCCAGAATGAATGGCTAGTACTTTCTTATCAATTACAATTTTTATCCTCATTCTAGTCTTTACTTCATTTGGATCAGATTTATTAAGAAACCCAATCATAGAATTATCTCTACTTTCTGACAGCAAAAAAATCTCATTTCCCTAGACTCTCCCCCAAATCACGTAACTAAAGCCCAAATTCTATGACAAGCTTTTGAGCACCATCTTACTAAGACACCCCACAGTTCCTCAGGTATGTGTTCTATCCGCTGCTATGAGCAATACACCCAACTTGCTCAACTATAGGTTTGTTCCTGGTGTCCTTTGAATGAAAGGCAGTGACACCAACCAACATGAAATGGGCCCTCCTGTATGCCAGGCACTGTGCTAGACCATGTGAATACAGAGGAAAATAATGACAGAAACATATTAAGTCCTTACAGCCACTCTGTGAGTGGATTACAATCTTCACGAAACACAGGAAGAAACCAGCCCCAAGGTCATATGCCAGGAAAGGGTAAAGTCAGAATTCACTTACCTACCTGTAGGTATCCAAAGCCCCTATCCTTTCCTCAAGATGGAGCAGTATTGCTCACTTTCTATCAATTGGAAATAATGCCATAACAAGAGCAGACCTCACCTACCATCTATCTCCAGGAGCAGCAAAGAGCAAAAACCAAACAGATCGGCCAGTAAAGCAAAAAAGACAAGAACAATAGGCTGGGTATAGTCTGGTGGTAGAGCCAGGTAAACGCATTGGAGGCCAAGATACACAGTTCTAGAGCCAAATGGCCTAAAAGACAATAAGGATTTGAGAATGAAACAGAACTCCACTATTTTCAGGCAATTTGCAATATCTCAGTTAATGAAAACAAAAAAACAAAGGAGGTAAATGAATTGGCTCAAGATGAGCTAATCTGAAAAAAACAAGAATACAATTGTGGCAGCAAAATATTTAAAGCAGTTAGCAGAGCCAGGGAATCAATGCTCCTAGGGTAATGAAAGCAAATGAAAGGATGAAAAATAGAGAAAATAAAAATAGCGAGGAGAAAAGCCATCATTATCATTGGGTTATTGAACCAGTGCTCCCTCCAGGCCGCGGGCACCATTTCAACCGGCTGGTGCATTGTCGGGAGTCGCCTGACGCTGGCAGAGGGCCTCCTGTGAGCGACTTGCTGCTGGTTCTGCCTCTGGGGTCGAGGATTCTGCAGTCTGAATTCGTTTTCTCTTGGAAAAACAGATCTGCCCGCTCCTACCAACAGAGACACAGAGACGGCCTAGAAAGCTTACTGCATGGAGAGACGGCCTAGAAAAGCTTACTACATGTCACGTTGCTTTTTAAAGCCACACATTTCTCTGAGTATAAATGAATTAGAAACACATGAGTGAAATTTCTGGGCCTGATGTGAGCAGGCTCATACCCCAAGCAGTGCCCTCTGAGAAGATGCTTGGAATGTGTTAGTGCCAGAATCCCTGGTGGAAAGGTCGGGGAAGCAGACCTCCCCCCACATGCACCCGGCTGCTTGCAGCACAGTCTCTGCACGGACTTCGCCAGACAGGCGAGAGATCTCCCTGTGCCAGACCACTTCCCACTCCTTTTTTCGTGTTCATTCTCTTCCAATTAACAAGGTCGAGTGTCTATGTGTGAGTGCGTGCGTTGAGTGCACACATGTGCGCATACGCACACGTGCGTATGCATATTTTTACTCGCCAATGAAATTATGAACAAGGATGCACAAAGAGCTGCAAAAATAGCAAGGAATTTCTGCTTAAATCATGGAATCTTCCCCACAAAAATTAACTTCTCAGCCAGGCATGGTGCCTCGCACCTGCAATCTCAGCACTTTGGGAGGCCAAGGCGGGAGGATTGCTTGAGCCCAAAAGTATGAGAGCAGTCTTGGCAACATAACAAGACTTCATCTTTACAAAAAAATTTTTAAAAATTAAAAAAAGTCAGGCATGGTGGTGCACGTCTGTAGTCTCAGCTACTCAGGAGGTTGAGGCGGGAGGATTGCCTGAGCCTAGGAGGTCGAGGTTGCTGTAAGCCATGATTGTGCCACTGCACTCCAGCCTGGGAGACAGAGTGAGACCCTGACTCAAAAAAAATAAAAGTAACAAAACAAATACCAGCACTAATTGTAGAAAAATTCATCCATGGAGTTATGGCATTAAATTCATGGATACAGATGGAGAGAATTGGTTGAATTTCTGTTTAAAGCCCAGAGAAGAGGCACTAATCTCCCATTTTTTAAAACCTGGCCTTGTGTTCAGCACCTATTTTAGACCTGAATAACAAAAGACAACGAGGACAGTGTTGCAATCCTCACATGTGAGACAGGAGGTCAAAAGTCAGGATGAGTGGAATGAAAATATGCACAGATGCCTCGCTGTCAACAAATGTCTGAAAACCCATTTGGATACAACATGAGTGAGTAAAAGTGTATGGGCTCTGATGCTAGCTGCACAATGGCTGAGCCTTAGTCTGGCGATTTGCTAGCTGTTTGACATTGGGTGAGTCACTCAACCTCTCTGAGTGGTTTTCTTATGCATAAATGCATGAACATTAAAGCTAATGCACAGAATGTACCCTCCACACAAGACTTCGATAAATGACAGCTCTCATCAGAATGGCAGCTTCTCATTTACATTTTAACACTAGACCTTCAGAATCTATTTTAGGCTGAATCATTGACACATTTCTTGAGCTCAGATGTAGGTACAGTCTATCCCAAACACTAGCTCAATGTTACTTGGCCACCAAACTGGACAAATAAAAATGGTGAAGTCCAACTGTCCCGGACACATTCGGAATTCTCCCTCTGGTCTCCCTCATTGCACCAGCCCATGTTAGGTCAGTTCCTCACTGGGCCTTGCTTGTTATCTGCATTTTGCTCTTAACAACCTCCAGCTGCCTGTGAACATGCTACCTTAAGCATGCCCACCCCACTGGGTTCAAGGCCCTGTCTCTACCATTATTTCTCAAGGAGCAACAAGTTGCAAAACATTTCGCCAGCAACTTGGCACTTCATGTCTTGCCAGCAGACTCTATGATGCTCATGTTGGCCTTGCCAAAGTTCCCCTGGCCTGAGTTTTGTTTGCTTACCAAATAAAATCCAAGTTCTTTGTTCTGCTATGGTTTCATCTCTGCTTTCCTACCAGTCCCCTCCCAAGATCCTTTCAACGCCAGTCATATAAGTTTACTCATCTTTCTCAACCACACCCAGTTCATGCCTATCCCTGTGCCTTTCTGTGAGCTGTTTTCTCTACCTCTCTCCTCTTCTGGATGATTTCCCAAGTTCCTGTCTTCCTTCAAAGCCTCAGGCCCTCCATCCCCACATTGTAGCCTTTCAATACAGAAAGGATTCCCAACTTGTTCCAACCCACAATAGTCCTCCCTTCCTCTGACTCCTCCATACATCCACTATCAGAGCTGGCATGTGATGGAGCATCCAGTGCCTGCTACAGTCAATGACTTTCCCTGTGTATAGTCTAGCCTCCCACTCGGAGTATAAGCCCCTTGAGGACAGGAACTATGCCTTATTATGCAGGCTCGGCGATGGACAATTAATCAATATTTTATTATCATAAAAATAGACTGAAGCTCTAGGAAGTTGACATGAAATATAATTTTATGGATAAAAAAAGCATTTACTTACTGCCGCAATGTAATAGAAAATAATGTATTCTTTAGTTCTTATCCTTTTATTCTCTATAAGTCACTTGGTCCTTGAAATCCCTGTTAGGGAAGAAAAACTGTAACTTCTCCAGCTCTAATTGAGGCAGAACATCTGAATGGATACACTGTGCCCACTGGGAGGCATAATCAAATACCCTATCAGAAAGTGATGCCTCTCTTTGCCGACCTCCCTACTAGACCAGGGTCCCAGGTCATGCTACAAAACCATGGAGGTCAAGGAGACCACACTGGAGTGCTGAGGGCTTAGGTGGAACAGGGAAGACTCCTGGAGGGAGATTTTGGCACAATCTTGAGGTAGAAACTAGGGAGGGTTTTTGGGCACTGCTTGGGTGAAAGCCTGGTGTGGCATGGGTCACATCATGACTACAAGCTTGGTTTATCATCTGCTTGGTACTTAAATTGAAACTGAAACTGAAAAACAGCCTACCTTAAAAACATAAAAAGCAACTTAAACTGAAAAACAAATGCAAATGATTGTAAAATATGGCCTAAAGTGTCCTTTAACCTCTTTACAGCTCAGTTTACCTGTGGAGATAATAATTGCACCTACCTCACAGGAAAGTTGTGAAGTTTACCCAAAGTAAACAAAATACACTCTAAAAAAGTGAAAGAAGCCAGACACAAAAGAACACATATTGTATAATTCCATATATATGAAATGTCATGAATAAGCACATCCATAGAGACAGAAATCAGATGAATGGTTTCAGGGACTTGGGAGAGAGGGGGTTGGGGAGTGACTGGTAATGGGTAGGTAGTTTTGGGAATGTAATAAAAATGTTTCAGAATGAGATAATGGTGATGGTTGTACAATCTTTTGAATATCTTTTTAAAACACTGAATTGTACACTTTTGAAGGGTGGCTTTTATGGTATGTGAATTAATCTTAATTTTAAGTGTAAGAAAATAACATAGGCGATTGGCTTGGACAAATCCTGGCAGATATAAATACTCAGGAAATACTGTTGTGATTACTATTAAGATTATTGGGAAGAACAAGATAACAGAAAACAGTTAGATGTGGGCTTAAGCCGTGGCTGTTCCACTCACTAGCTGTGTTGAGTGATCTTGGGTAAGTTATTCAACTCTTAGATTCAGCTTCTGCAAAGGCTAATTGGGAGCGATACACAATCTTGTAATGTTAGGTAGCATGCATAAAGCACAACTCATGGCATGGGTTAGATACCCAATAAACCAGATTCCTCTTCCTCTTTATTTCCTACTAAATCGTTCCTGCAGTAATCTTCAGAATGCAGTTCAAGCAGGCCAGGAGTTGGGGTTCCATCCCTGGAACTCACGAGAAGCCAGCAGGGGTGCTGACCGGGCTCCTGAAAGATGCTTCCCTAGAGAGCCCCAAAACAGAATAGCTAGAGGGGCAAATGAGGATTGTAGCAAGGAAGGGAAGCCAGGGGTCAAAGAAGGGGACACAAATCCATGAACTAGATCTCAGCTTGGCTACAGAGTAAGTCAAGGGGTCAGGGACCAAACAAAGCAAACAAGATCTGGGAGCTGAGACAACCCGTTCAGAATAAAGGCCATGAAAAAAGGCAATGGTGTTAGGGCCCAGAGCAAGACCAGGCTTGTTTATTTAAAAGACACTAAACTAGATTGGACCTAAGACCTGATATCTGTTATCCTCAACTAGTCAGTAAATCATTCTTCCTGTCATGGAAGCCCATGAAAAGGGGAGGGAATTGAAAGGGAGAGGGGGAAGGGCAGCGTGGGTCCTAGGGAACTGGACGTGATTAATCATCACCACCTCTCTCTGGACAATGCAGCTCAGTGTGCAGCAGTTGGTGGTGGGAAATCCATTCTTGAAAATTCTTCGTCTCCTTATCCCACAGTCCAACAATCCTGCCAAAATGTTGCCACAGGATAAATTTAAGGACAAAACGCAGTGATTTGTTAGATGCAAATTCTCTGAGATGGGAAACTTTTGCTCAGGAGTTGAAATTGTTGCATTGATAAATGTTGGTGTCTACTGCTGCTGGCTGTCTCTGGGGCTTAGGGGAAGAGGGAGGTTTTGATCCCATGAAGAAATTCCTCCTAGCTGTCTCTTAATCTATTCCATGATCAATATTAATGCTGTCAAAATACTTAAACTTCTTCTTCCTTGTTGTCACCCACCTATGTATGAATTCATTGCAAGGGCCAGATGCAGAACAATAAAGTGTCTGCAGATAAAACGAGGGGAGATTAGTTTATCATAATTCTTAAAGAAGGTACCTGGTCAGCATAATAATAAATGACACCAAGCACCATCACTGCAAATGGTGGGTTGATTCAGTTTGTCTTCTTTCATTCTTCAACAGAGATCCATTTCCTTAAAGGCCATTGGATTCCAAGGCAGAGGCGAGCACATGTGTTTTTGTTTAGGGCCTGCGTCTGCAGTGATGTGCAGACTGTTTCTCAGGGACCCGGCCAGCACAACTTAGTAGAGTTCGGGCTTGCAACAGCAGACATTCTGTGTGTCAATAATTTCTCCTTTCAGGAGAGCGGACGGTACCTCCAGGCAGAGACTAAGGTTGGGAGCCCGCTGGGAATGCAGCTGTAACAAAGCGTCTTGAAAGCCTTTGGCTGCCAGGAAGATGCACGCGTTCCTGTTGGCAGGGCTCCACTTACTGATGTGCACCTTCATCCACTCGCTGCCACACATCCCCACTTTTACAAATTTAGATGCACACATGTGCAAATCCATGCACACAGACATCTCACACACTCACGCACACTCACACACACAACAGTATCCTTGTGCTCATATACATTGTTCATATATACAAGAACATGCATAAAAACCTGTGAATATACACATGCATGTGTACATACACATACGCCCCCTTTACGCATATGGACACAGTGGTCCTCATATTCAGAAATTATGATTTTCTTAAATCCTACCTCCTATTCATGGTAGGAATTCTGTGACAACTTTGTGGTATCCAAATTATAGTCATATTTAGAGTCTTCCAGACAATTTCGGCCCACTATAGAAGTGACATTTTTAGGTGACATAATGAAAACAGTCACAGCATTTGTCCCACCAGAAGTCTATAAATCACTGCACCTTACTCTCCCAAAAAAAGGAAGAAGCAAAGAACTGTTCAGAACAGAACTGAAATGTGACCAGGTATTATTAACATTGGAAAGACTTTCAAGCGGAAACATCAAGGCACCAATATTAACACAAGCCAGTAAATAAATAAAGGCAGATTTGGCCACTAGCAACGTCTGAAACCGTTCGGATTTGAAGTGAATGAGAATCCGAGGGTGATGTTCTGGTTTGTCAACCCACACACATCTCTGTGGCTTTCAAACAGAGACAGGCTTCCTGAGTTCTTTCCAACTTGGGGAAGTTATTTTTGCTAATGGCATTTTTAAGGGTCCAAACAGGCCATTTGCTTACATAAGAAATGCAATGGAAAGGAGCCACATCTTTTTTGTTGTCATTTTGTTGTCCAGTTTGGCAAAACCGCATCTTTTTTACAAATTTAATGCTGTCAAATTAATAAAAATAATAAAGCAGAATATTGGAGGCAGTTCACCTAAGACCCCAAACCAGATTTACAGACAGCCGGATCAATTATTTAATGGGGATATATGTATTCCTAAAGAGTTGGCAACAGAAATTATGATTTTCTCAAATTCATTGACTCGTCTACCTTCCTCCCATCCTACGGGAGACCTCCTCCCACTTCCCACTGACCATCTCAAATTCTAATAAACAAATCCCTCTCTTACACCAGCGGCCTCAGAGAAACATGAAGCGAGTTGCTCTTGAGTTGAGTTCACAGCTGCACTCTCAGTGCCACGGTAATGCGCTGGGAGAGCTGGAGATTCCGTGGCCAGAGAAACCGGAGTGGGAGGAGATTAGGGACGGGTTGGGATGTGGGGGTGGGGGGAAGTAGGGCAAGAACTCGGAGTCTGAGAAGTCGGAGCCCAGGGTGCTGCCTGGAATTCCAAAATGGGGAAAGAGATCTCAGTTGCTTTCATATGGAAATTGGTCTGGAAGCAGACTTTGTCTCTGCTTGGAACCGAAGCCAAGACCAAGTTCAGTGAACCTAACACACCGTTCAATCAACCATTGAAACCCGGGGGAAGAGAAGGCAGGAAAAGGAGGGCAGAGGGTCAAAGAGGCTCGCCTTTCATTTGGACTTGGTTCCGGAGGTGACAGTAAGGAGGAATTAAATACTTGAAGCAAATTGAAGGCAAAATTCCTTCATTAGGAAGGTGCATTTGGCCTGGCTTTAAGTGGAAAAAAAAGCAGGGGAGAGAAGAAGAAAATTTAAAAAGAAAGCATGGAAGCATACAAGCAAGTAGGGAAGTGAGAGAGAGAGAGAGAAGAAAGAGATGTAGATAATAATAATCACACAAAGTAAGGATTCTGCAATTGATACAATTGACAAAATACATGCAAATACATGCACCGAGTGTCACAGAAAGAAGGAAGAAACTTGCCTTTAGTTGGCCAAGATTCCCCACTCCCTTAGATAAAGGCAATCAGAAACTCAAGATTAAGGCCGATACTAACTGGACTTCTGAAGGTGTACTTTTGGACTTGCTTTTACTTTGTTTGTTTTTATTGCAATTGAAAGGAAAGTTGAAGAAGTACGTACTCTTTGCAAAAAGAAGCAAATATAGTTTCTTCCTGGATACTTTTTGGGGGGCTAGTTTCCTGTCTTTTGTACTTGATTTATTATTGCCTTTATTTGTTCTCCCCATTTGGCTCATTTTATTCTTATTTTAAAAGAACAGCTCCAAAGACCCTTCTATTTTCATGGAAATTGCAGTAGTAACAATTTCAGATAGCTTCCAAAAGAATAATCATCATGCTGGCCGGTTCACCCAAGATGCTTTGCAGCATTTCACATAACAATTTACTAATTAATGACAAATTAAATGGAATTTGGTACGAAGAATCAGAGGTTAGAGTACTGGTGTATATTGTGTGTAAAAAGGTATGCAAATATCTTCAGCCCATTTGTGGTTCATAAGTGAGAAATAATAGCTATTCTACTTGAAAATCTCACATGCAGGAGGGCTGCTGCTTAGCAGCAGAATTTGGAAATTATACATCATTTTAATTTTTTAACAGTTTCTAGATTAGATATTCTTCCCTCATTTTAGAGGCACAATGAACCTCAGTGTTTTTTGTTTTAGTATATTTAAAATCATGGAAATTTGGCTATACTTTGCTGCATATATTAATTACATATTTGGAGGCAAGAAGCCATCTTTGGGGGTCAGTGGAAGAAGGCAATGACTCCAAGCTCCCAAAGCAGGCATCGGAAAACTACAGCCCACAGACCAATCCAGCCTTCTGTTTTTGTAAACAAAGTTTTATTGGGGCACAGCCACACACATCAATCTACAAATTGTCTGCAACTGCTTTCATACTACCATGGCAGACAGAGTTGCAAGGAAAATGTCACGGCCCGCAAAACCTAAAATATTTACAATCTGGCCCTTTACAGAAAATGTCTGCCAACCCCTATCTTAGAAGATAAAGCTGGGGAGAGAACAGTTATCATAAGAGAAAAATACAAGGTTTTAATTTAGAAAACACTCAAATTCCTTTAATGTGTCCTATCACTTCTTAAAGCCCACAAATGGTGATCAACACTCCAGCTGTCACAGAAATTTGCCAAATGTTCTTTCTTGCTCCATGTACACGTAAGAGGAAGTGAGTTCTTTTCCTGGGCCCCAGTCTTTCTGCTGCCCAGTGAACAGTTCCCTCACCTCAGAAGAACACCGGTCATCCTCAATAAGAAAAGGCTTTGCAAAGAATGAAACGTATCTGTAGTCTGTGGAAGATCTGGGGGAACACAAAAGGCTTCCCACATCAGGAGGCTGAGGTGAGTGGATTGCCTGAGCCCGCGGGTTCGAGACCCACCTGGTCAACTTGGTGAGACCTCGTCTCTACAATAATCAAAAATCAGCCGGGCGTGGTAGCGCACACCTGTAGTTCCAGCTACTTGGAAAGCTGAGGTGGGAGGATCGCCAGAGCCCAGCAGGTCGAGGCTGCAGTGGCCGGGAGCGGCCACTGCACTCCAGTCTGGGCGACAGAGTGAGACTCCATCTCAAAAAAAAAAAAGGGTGATTGCTTTGGACGTGTGTCAGTTCGTTTATTTTACTGCTTTTAACATTGAGAGACAACATACCTTGACTTTTATTTTTCATCTTTAACTTTTTTTTCAAAATGTTAGGTATCTGGGCTATAAAAATGTATTGTTGTATTTAACATCTTCACCCCTGGGATACGGATGCTACCACCAGAATCCACTCAACTCTTGAACATTCAATTCTGTTGATAGGGACAGAGACAAAGCCCATCACAGAACATCCTTTACATGCCCTCAGCGTAGCACACCAACAGCAACTGTTGCAGCACGGCCAGACATCAGCTTAAAGTGACTAAGTTTGTAAGTAAACTTGACTGAACATCATTATTTTTCCCCAACAGTCAGTTGATAATGTGTCTGAACTGGCTAGTTGCTCCAGCACAATCTCATTCTCTCAGCACAGTGTCGGCATCTTTTCTTCTGCAGCTTCTAGTCTCTAAAATACATCTCTGTGCATCGTGGACCTGATGTTTTAGGCATTTGTAGCTTGATGGACTATGTGTCCTAAGCATGCGACCTAATGACTACAAGTTAGTTGAGAAAATTGGATTAGTTCAGGACAGCCAAATGTGGTGTCCATACCACCTCTCAATGAGTCAGTCGACAACAGTATTGAGCACCTTCTTTACCCCAACACTGTACAAGGTACTGGGTAACACCTAGGAAAAACAGACACAGCTCTGCCCTCAAGAAGCTTGCTGACATATGACTTTGTTGTGAGAAAGGGTAATTAAAATACACACACACAAATGTATGATGAAAAATTATGACATGTGCAACCAAGAGGCATTAATAGGAGGAGTTCTACTTCAAGCCGAGAAAGCCTCTCCAAGGAGTGGCATTAAAGTTGAAGCTTGAAGCATGTAGTACCTAGGAAAGCAGTGGTGGAGTGGGAGAAGTATTCCAGATAGATTGTGCAGCACAGGAAAAAGTTGCTGAGACTGGAGACAGCTTTGCACATTCTAAAAATTGAAGTAAAACCTGCACCTGTGGCAGACATTACTAATCGTTCACAGCCCTCGTTTCTGTTGAAAATAGACAAAGCCTCAGAATTCTCAACACACCACCCCAGGCAGCCACTACCAATCAACTGGAGTTGGCAAATGCTGAAACCTATTTGTCATTTCTGGACCACCTGGTTCCAGAAGGCTTTCTCAGCCTGGAATTTCTGATTCTATGATTGTCATTTTCTTTAGTATTTGAATCTTAGCTCCAGATCTTAACATTCTTCATGAGTCTGTTTCCTTCCAACTTTATTGACTTCCTGGAGGTAATGAACTTTCTCAGTCATCTCATTCCATCTAATTTCTACAGTCATTTAATTTCCACATCTACGTTCAAAATGAATCTTCAAATTTCCTTTTCCCAGTGGAATTTCACCCATGCGTATCAATAATCTATTGCTGTGTAACAAGCCACCTCAAAATCTAGTCGCTTAAAACAGCAGGTTAACTTTTCCCAAGGATCTGTTGTTGGCCAGTCAGTTCCCACTCACATGGCAGCAGCATTCAGAAGGTGGCTGGGTTCAGCCAGGGCAGTTGGGAGAGTCGACTCAGGTGGGCGTCTCTCTACTTGGTCTTCATTCCCAGCTTCTTCCTAGCATGGCAGTCTCAGAGTAGCGTCCTAAGGGAGTGAAGTGGAAGCTGCAAGGCCTGTTAAAGACTAGTCTCAGAAATCTCAACATAGGGCTCCTTCCCATTCAAACGGACAAAGCAAGTTACAAGACTAGTCCACATTGGAGTCCCTTCTGGTTTTTCAGGAGAAGCAGCAAGGACACATTGTAAGGGGTGTGTGTCCAAGAAAGGGAAAGCTTTTTGGACACATTTTTAAATCCAGTCCAACAAAAATTTATTTCAATATTGCCGAGGTAGACCACACAGGCAGGCTGCCTAACTCCTAGCCCACTGCTCTTAACACTCCCAGGCCTCAAGGAATTGGAAATTGAGAGGCCTAACAAAATCATAAAAATTCTTCACAGCATGATGCAGCTAACAGACAAACAAAAACTTGCAACTTGGAACAGGTCCGTTTGTTGCTCTGGTGACACCAAGTCACTGGTACTAAAGTTCCTAATTAGCTCAATCCCCAAAGAGGGAGAACTCTGAACCATCCAGTGCTTTTCCTTCATGACTTAAGTACTTATTACTTTCTACCTTGTAGAGATTGTGTTGATATTTGCAGATGCCAGTATAGAAAAGTTTGGATTCAGGGTAGATAGACAAATTTGAATACCAAATCCGCCTCATACTAGTTGAGTAACCTAGAGAAAATCTCTTTGCCTTACCTTCTTCATATGTTCAACAGGCAAATAGTAACTTGCAAAGTTGTGAGAATTAATGAAAATAAATGCAAGGATTCTAGTAAAATTTTTGGCAGACGGTGGGTATTCAGTAAATACTGGCAACTAATGTTATTATTCACAGGCTTTGGTCAGGGAAGACTTCATGTAAGAGGCAGGTTTGTTCTGAGATTTGAAGAATGAGTAGAATTTGGGTGTTGGGGAGTAACCTGATGGAGATACTCCATCAGGTTAGATAAAGGTTAGAGATAAAGGTTAGAGATAAAGATGGCGGCTGGGTTCAGCCAGGGTAGTTGGGTTCAGCTGGGCCTCTCTCTACTTGGTCTTCATTCCCAGCTTTTTCCTAGCATGACAGTCTCAGAGTAGAGTCCTAAGGGGGGTGAAGTGGAAGCTACAAGGCCTGTTACTCCAGACCATATCAATACCACTGACAGGCTTCAGTATATTGAATTACTGATTTGAATTGATAATGTGTCAACTCTGAAAACATGATTCCTAACAGCCTTATTAAGTAAGCAAACATCAATCATGAGGTTTGCTGATTAGACAAACAGGGCATAAAAACTTCTCCCTCAAATAGGCTTCCTTTGTTTCATTGATTCTGCCAATTACAGCTTTAGTGTGTTATTTGGGTTATAATCACATGTTGCCAAAAATCAGCATAAAGCAAGCGGGTATTTGCAGTACACTGGGTCACACTTAAATTTGCTGCTGACCTACTTGCTCTGAGATCACAATATTATCGTCTCCTAAAACGTTTAACTACTTCAGAGATTACTTCAGAGATAAAGACATGACTGTGAATTATTTAGGTGTAAACAACAGGATCAACCTGACTGGAGTGGTCTTGTCTTTAAATTCAGCTTCTGTCCACTGGTTTAGAAATGAACCAGTAGGGAAGGATGCTGGGGCCTAATATGCATGAATTTTGAATGTCTAGATAAAGAGCCTAGGCTTTTTCTAGAAGACAATTGAAGGGCATGGCAGGAGAAAGAGACAAAATAGAAAACAATCAGGACACACTTTGGAAGATTAGTTCAATAGCCATGGCAGGGTGGCTAGCCTGGAGAGAGAGACCAGAGGGAGGAGAACCAGTTGGGAGGCGAGATCGTGTGTGGAGGTAAAGTGCGTCTTCCAAACCGACGCCTCTTGTGTCTTCAACTGAGGCTCTGAGTGGCTTGAAAATACATCCACAAATTGATTGACCCTCCTTGGACACGAGTCTACCTCAGTGGCTAACCTCTAATAAACAGAATGTGGCAAATGTGGCACTGTGGATCTTCAAAGACTAAGCCATAAAAAGCAATACTGCTTCCACCTGGTTCTCTTTCTCTTGGGATGCTTGCCCTTGGGACCCAGCCCCATGCCATGGAAAAGCCAGGTAGCCTCATGGAAAAGTCATGTGTTCCAGCCCTAGCCCCAGCTGAGGTCTCACTGACAGCCAGCATCAACCTCCAGATGTGTAAACGAGAGAGTCTCCAGATGACCCCAGCTAGAGCCTTTTATTCCCCTGGCTGATGCCAAGTGGAGCAGAGGTGAGCTGTCCCCACTGGCCCTGCCCAAATTGCTGATTTGCAAGTAAAATAAAGGATGTTGATATTTTAGGTCACTACTTTTTGGTGTGTTTTGTTACACAGCAATAGTTAACTGGAGCCAGCTGTTTGTCACACACACACTGGATGGCGTCACACACACACTGGTTGTTCTCACACTTGTTCAGAAGGTCAGGTACCCAGAAATCATAGTTTTTGTGTGGAACATCTCTACCACCTCACCCTCTCCATTTCCTTCATAATATTTATCACAATTTGCAAGTATAGTCTACATGTGCTTCCTTATTTGTTTTCTTTGCCTCTCTCTTGAGAATAGAAGCTTCCTAGGGACCCTGATCTTGTCTGTCTTACTCACTGCTATATCCAGTTACCTAGCTCAGTGCCTGGCACATGGTGAGTACACTATAAATGTCTGTGGAATAATGAACAAGTAGATAAACACCATGAAACTCGGATATACATGATTCCATTACAAGGGAACCACTTTCAGAAGACGGGTACCAACATTGCACGAAAAATAAAACAGTATGCAGTTTAGGATTTTAAATGAAGAAAATTATTTGTATTAGTTTTTTTTTTATCCTTTTATGAATTGGTACCAATTGGTTCACATTGTTACTACACCCAGCTCAGTCAGCCTCACAGAAATACTGATTTTGTGTCCTCTGAGAACCATTACATATATCATCTCATCAAACCCTCAATAGCTCCACGTGGCAGATATTCCCATTCTCAAATAAGGATGAGGATGCTGAGGCTTAGAACGATTCAGTCTCTCAAACACAGTTCTGAAGTGAAGAAGCCAGGATGCACACTCAGGTGTGATTCCATCTACATGGGGCTCGCCAAGTTCACACAGTCAAAAAAGCCTGAAAATATCTTTCTGTGTGAGGGCAACTCATTGATGTGCATTATCGTTCATAGGTAATTCTTGAGCTTCTGCAGGAAAAAAGGGGGCAAGAATAAGATACTATCGTTCTTATCTTAGTCAGCCTGGACTGCTATAATAGAACACTACAACCTGGGTGACTTACAAACAACAGAAATTTATTTCTCACAGTTCTAGAGGCTGGGAAGTCCAAGATTAAGGCAATTGCAGATCCGATGTCTGGAGAGGTCCGGCTTTCTGGTTCTTCTCATTGTGTCTTTACATTGCAGAAGGGACCAGGGAGCTCTCTGTGGTCTCTTTTATGAAGCCACTAACCCCATCCACACTCATGAACTAACCACCTTCCAAAGGCCCCACCTCCAAACACCATGACATTGAGGACTAGTTTTCAACATATGAGTTTTAGGGGGGCACATTCAGAGCATAATACATCCTTCATTCTTTTAGTCATTCAACAAACTGTCACCGAGCAAATACCATGTATCTATATTGCAGAGGCCAGAGCCTATCCTAGGCAAACTGCCTGTAGGAAAACAAACAGGGTGCTGCTCCCCCCAGTCCAGTGAGGGAGGGACATGGATATGGGGGGGGGGAGTACAAAGCAACATGGCAAGTGCTCATCAGACATATACAGAGGACTGACAGATCCCCAGAGGATGGCCTGTGGCTCTGTCCCAGGGCTCTGTGATAAACCTCATCTTCAATCGTAGCTTCACCCAGACTGACTCTTCTCCCCACTTCTCCCTCTCTCTCCTGAGCCAAGAAGGAGTCCGTGAGGCTAAGAACAAGGCCCCCAAAAGAGGACACTTGGGCAAGAGCCAGTTTCCACACACACTGTCATCCCACTCTTCAGTTCCCAGGCCTCTGTGGGCAGGACCAGGCCATCGGGGAGCACGCATCCTCAAAAGTAGCACACACACAGGGTCAGGGACGAGATAGAGCCAAGTGTCTTTGCTGTGATATTGTCTTGACAAAAAGTATTATAATATTTAAAACGTGGTATTGATCTCTCTGTGAGCATCATAAATCCTTGCAGGACTTGAGAGCCTGACCACAGAGGCTCAGGGACAGTGAGAAACACCTTGCTCTCGGAGCTCAATGTCACCCATGAACGAGAGGTCACCCCCGAGAGGTCACCCCTAAGAGGTGATCTCCAAGAGGTCACCCTGGAGAGGTCACCCCCAAGAGGTCACCTGATAGAGGTCATTCCCGAGAAGTCACCCTCTAGAGGTCACCCACGAGAGGTCACTCCCAAGAGGTCACCCCCTGAGAGGTCACTCACCAGAGGTCGTCTCCAAGAGGTCACCCCCGAGAGATCACCCTGAGAGGTCATCCCTGAGAGGTCACCCCCGAGAGGTCACTTCCCGAGAGGTCACTCACCAGAGGTCATCTCCGAGAGGTCACCCCCAAGAGGTAACCCCCGAGAGGTCACCCACTAGAGGTCATCCCCGGGGAGGGCACCCACAAGAGTTCACCCCCAAGAGGTCATCCCCAAGAGGTCACCCCCGAGGGTTCACTCACCAGAGGTCATCCCCAAGAGATCACCCCCGAGAGGTGATCCCCGAGAGGTCACCCCCAAGAGGTCACCCCCAAGAGGTCATCACCGAGAAGTCACCCTCAAGAGGTGATCTCCGAGAGGTCACCCCGGAGAGGTCACCCCCAAGAGGTCATCCCCGAGAGGTCACCCCCGAGGGGTCACTCCCAGAGGTCACCCCCAAGAGGTCACCCCCGAGAGGTGATCCCCGAGAGGTCACCCCCCAGAGGTCATCACCGAGAAGTCACCCTCAAGAGGTGATCTCCGAGAGGTCACCCCGGAGAGGTCACCCCCAAGAGGTCATCCCCGAGAGGTCACCCCCGAGAGGTGATCCCCGAGAGGTCACCCCCAAGAGCCCCGCCAGCTCCACCGGCGCCCCCTCCCACATCGAACGGGGCAGGCCGGGATCCCCGAGCGGACACCGGAGAACCCGAGAGAAACTGTTTAAACAAAAGCATCAAAATTTGAAACCAAATCACCAGCTAGTGTTTTACGAGGCCTCGTTGGGAATCAATACGAGCCCCGGGCCCGCGACTCCTCGTGCTGAAAGGGAATACTTCTTCAGCCCCAAACGGAGTCGGGCCGCTTGAGCGCACAGATGTGGCCGCCGAGCGCCGGGACCCCGGCCCGCTTCCTCCCCCCGCGCGGGAGAGCAGGGAGGGGGCGCGTCGCCCCGAAACCCGAGGCGGGCCGGAGAGCGCGGAGCCCTGGAATCCCTCCACCCCTCGCCCCCCGAAGTCTCCCCGGCGCGCCGGGGAGGCAGCCCGGGAGGGGGCGGGAGTCCGCGCGGAGGATCCGAGGAGCCTGCGGCGACGTGAAAGGCGCAGGAGATTTTCATTTCCTGTGGCGCGGGGCGCGGAGAACATCGGCATGAAAAACCCGGCCGGGAGATGGGAGATAGCAGTTTGTACATTGATAAGTATTTGTTCATTTCCTGACAACAAAAAAACACAAATCTCCTCCGAAATTAAACGGCGCGGCTCGCCGGGGGCCCCTTTGTGGCGCGGGGCGGCCCCGCCCGGCCGCCGCCGCCGCCGCCGCCGGGCGCCATGGCGGGGCGGCGGCCGCGCCCGCCTCGCCCGCCTCGCCCGCCTCGCCCACGTTTTGTGTCCCTTATTTTCTCGGCGGGCCCGATTTGCATTTTAATGGAAGGAGTTTATAGACTCCTCCGCTGCCTCCGGAGTGCCACAAGTGGCATCATTAAGTGAGCTAAGCCGGATTAATGCTGATGGCAGGGCCAGATAACGCCGGAACAGAGGCCCGCGCGCCATTTGCATGAGGCGAGGGGCGCGGGGCGGCCTGCTGGCGGCCGATAATTTGCGAGCGCGATGTGTTGTACTTGAGAGGATAAGATTAAATTTAGTGGGTTTAACTGTCATCCCGGTAAGTCAATTACTTCGTCTTTTCAGCCTTTGAGTTGCTTTTATAAATAAAATAAATGGAATATTGAGCCGCTCCGCAGCCATCTCGAGCTCCCGTGAAGAAGAATTACGCAGGCCGGGCCAGAAAAAAATAAAAGGCTTCGGCTCCGGCTCCATAAACAAAATATAAACTCCATTCAGGTGCCAGCGGGGCAGCGGCCCCCGAAATATTGTCCATCTCTCATATCACAGGCATGACAGATCCCATTGTGACTTCAGTTTCCCCATAATAGGAAATATCTGTGTTGCGCTTGGCTCTTTGCGATCCTGTCCCCGGGATCGCGGGCCCCTACCGAGCCGTGGGCTCCCCCCGACCCCCCTAGCCCTCTCCCCGCCCCCTGCTCGATAGGTAGCGTGGGGGGGCGGATATGAAGGGGGCCTGGTGACCCCAGGGTCTCAGATAAACAGAAGGGGGTAACTTCTTCCCTGCGCGCTTCCTGTTCCCCCAAACCCCCACCCCCCACCCCGGGCTGCTGCCACAGAAGATGGCTTCTCCGGTTGAGAAGTCTAGCTCCCTGGCATCAGCGGTGGGGTCTTGATGGGAGAGCCTCGACGTCTTTATTTCATCGGAGAGAGGCAGAATAAAATTTTAAAAAAACAAGGAGAGAAGAGAAAATCAAGCAGCCGAACCCCTTGCAGGGAGCACCAGCTGGTGCGAGTCATGTTTTAGGAGACCCCCCATTCTGTTGTCTGTCTTCTTTTTAAAAATGCTAAATAAATAAATAAATAAATAAATAAAAAGTGATCGTGGTGACTTTCTTCACCATAAATGGACGGGCGAGGGAGAGAAAGACACAGACAAAAGGCATACTCTACGTCCATATTCCATAAATCGGGAGTAAAGAGCCCGGGGCAAGATACAGATGAACTTCCCCTGGTAAGAATCAGGAGTGCAGACAGACAGACTTGCCTGTGTGCCCACTTGGGCCCTGACCTGTTTGGGTTCTGTAGAGCAGAGGAAAGACATGAAGGATTGTTCTCGAGAGGACTTGTCACTTACGATTTGGAGAGACCCAAGGAAATATTCAACTATCAGCCTTAAACTAATCCTCCAGGCTGTGGCGATAAGAATGAGGGCATGAAAGGCTCTCAGGTTCCTGCCCATCTTCCCGCCCTCTCCTCTTCCTCCTCCTCCTCCACGAAGATACTCTCTTCGGATTGTACTTGAACATGCCATGCATTTACACAGACTACTCCTTCTTTCTGGAATGCCTTCCCCTGGATAAAATGGCATTGTCTCACACTTCCACACATCTTTCCATACTTTCATCCATCAAGTACCGAGTTCACAGCTCAGTGCTGTGCTGAGTTCTAGGAACACAAAAGAGCTGAGTCTAGGAGATGAAACAGGCATATCAACAGTTAAAACACAGTGTCAGAATACCTGTTTTCCTTGTACTTGGCACAAAACTTGACCTGTAAGACCTGCTAAACAAACTATGGTGAAATGAACGAAGTTTCAATGAGGCATAAAGATTTAGTCTGGGAGATTCTGAAAACCCTTAACCTAAGAGTTGTGAGACTGCTGTATCTTTCTCTGTACCTTCTTTGTCTCCAACTCTCTCCACCTTCACTATCAGTGTCAAGTATTTCAACAAGAGAATTAGGGTGACCTCTCCAGAAGTGGGCAATGGGTTTAGGTAAAAGCCTAAAACCATTTCAGATGAAATGAAGCCGCTCAGGCACTTTGAGAGCCCCCTGACCTGGTGAGGAATTCTATCCCAAGTCAAAGTGAAACACTCACCCCAAACAGACATCTTTCTAAAAGACAGTAATTCATACTTTAAACGCTTTGTGACCTCCCATTATGCGCTAAGCACTGTGCTAGTTAAATACTTTAGAGGAATTTAAAAATAAAGCACATTCTAACCTTAATGAGCTCAAAACTCTTTTGGCTGGGTGGTGTGGAACAGCAGACAAGTATTTGGTTGGTTACAAGGGAGTTGTGGATGAAAACAACCTGCCTCCTGTATTCTGATTTATGCCTTCAGTTACCTGTCAAAAATCTGCAAGTAAGCTAGTGTTAATAACAATGATAATCTTTTTGTATGTTATATAGTTTTGAAAAATTTTAAGTACTTTGTATATCCTGTGTCTTTTTTGTTAAGTGCCAAGTGCTGTATTCTCCCACTTCTTACCCCTAGAAAGCCACCAGAGGCTCCAGGAGAGACCCCAGTTGGAAAGCCTTCGCTAGGAAAGAAAATGAGAGTGTGTGTGTGTGTGTGTGTGTGTGTGTGTGTGTGTGTGTGTGTGTGTGTGTTTCTTTCTCTGACTTCATTCCAAAGCCAACTATATAAACGATTTTTAGATTGCCCCTTGTTTTGTATTATCCATGCCTCTGCCCTTCACTAGTGCAGATAATCGAGAGTTCACTGTACTGTGATTAATTATACGGCCAGGGCTGAGAGCCAATAGTCCCAAAGTGCTAGGAGCTTCAGGTACTTTGAGAAGGACAGGGATTTCATTTGTTTGCTTGTTCAATTGCTTGACTTTTATCTGGGATTGGTTGATTGCACACTCTGTGCCAGGCACGTTAGTAAGCACCTTTATACACATCATCTCATTCAGTCCTCATAGTAACCCTATGTAGGGGATACTGTGATTATCCTCATTTTAAATTGAGGAAACAGAGAGTCAAAGAAGTTGTGTGAATCTCTTAAGTTAGTAAGGGCTGACAAATGTTTTATAAAATATGATTAACGACTTGATCAGTTACATATATACTATCTAAGGATCATAGATGGAGGCCTCTCTTTTAGCTTAATTGCTCTAATAATTTATCTTTAATACCTTCAACATGAAATATAAAACACCTTGCAAAATTCCATGTGAAGTTTTCCTGAGTCCGTGGACAATCTAGTAAAATGAGTTCTGATCTTTCAAATCCATGCTCTAAGCACAAACCTTAGAGGTGAGACCTGAGGATACGACCGGGTAGCTTAGGTGGTGGCAACATATCACATCGTAAATTCCCTTCTTTAAGTATTTTTCCCCTTAAAGTAAAGGATAAAAAGAGATACTAGCAGGTATGTAGTATGTGCCAAGATGCTGTACATGCATGGCCTCATTAATCATGGCAATCCTGAAAAGTTAACACTATTATTCTCTTTTACACAGAGGAACTAGGGGCGCAGCAAAATAAAGCATGCACAAAGTCACAGAGGTCAAACCCAGCTCTGTTGGACTTCAAAGTTCATATTCCTTCCAACCCTCTCAGAAGCAAAATTTACAAGCTGTAAAACTACACTCTTAACAATACACTTTTTAAAAATTTATTGTAGAGATGAGGGGAAAAAAATCAGCCGGGCGTGGTAGTGCGCGCCTGTAGTTCCAGCTACTTGGAAGGCTGAGGCGGAAGGATCGCCGGAGCCCAGCAGGTCGAAACTGCGGTGACCAGGAACATGCCACTGCACTCCAGTCTGGGTGACAGAGTGAGACTCCAACTCAAATAAAAAACAATACACTTTCAGGTAACTTGATATTAGCCTGCATCTATGTGATACAACACATGTCAAAATTTCCAGACTATTATCCCTAGGAATAATGATTAATTTCTCATGTGAATTATTCTCTGTCTTAGTCAAAACAAACAAATAAACCTTTGTACTATTTACTCCAGACCTAGGCATTGTTCACTTCTTATCTCCAACTCTGTCATTTCATTTTTTTATCTCTTAACCCTATTCCTGTTTCTTTTTTTAGGTGGGATCTTAAACCCATTCCATTGTTCTTGTTTTCAAGCAAAACATTTCTAGTTCCTCTGTAGGAGTCCTTTCCTAAAATGATCTTTGATTACCAATTTCTGCATCTCACTTTCTGCCCACAAGTTCCTGTGTGTGTGTGTGTACACACACTTATGCTCTTCCTATTAAAGCTTTCTTTCCTTTTTAATTTTTTCCCCTACAACAAATGAGAAATACTTAGTCAGCATATACCATATTGTATAGTCCTTCATGAATTTGAAAAACTCACTTTACTAATTTATTTTTACATTTTAGCCAAAAAAAGCATGTGCCAAAGGAAAACAGACTTCAAATAGAATTCATCATTTCAAAGCACAGTTCCATAACCAATTTGACTTCCAGTTGTTTTATTATTCCAATTAATCTCTTTAAACCTCTCTAAAGAGTTGGCATTTACATTTTTCATTTCCATCATTACGGACATTCTTCTAATAATAATATTTCCTAATGCCTACACCGTTTCTGGGTTTGATTCTATGATACGTGGAAGCGTTAATCAGCAACCTAAGCCTGAGTGTTCTTACAGATATCAGTGTCCTATTTTCTCTAAAATGAGCAATGTCACGCAAGCTTTCAGATGCTGTAATTACAACCGCAACAGAGCAGAAAAGCTCCCGACAGCCACCCAGGCTCTGGCAGCCCCGGAATCAGCCCTCCCCATCTGGAAACGCAAGTGTTCCTTCCTCCCTTTCACCTCTGGCTTTCAGGATTGCTCCCTTCTGCTGGAGTCTTCTGCTCTGAAAGCACCGATACAAGACAAGTTTTGTTTTCGAACTTGCCGTTAGCTTCCCCCTCAAAGTCGCTGCATGTTACCAGTTGGACCAACTTTGGCTCTGTCTGAGACCCAAGGTCACAAGACCCTCAGTCCTTAGATGCGTTGGCCAGGGAAAGGCCATTCCACATCTTATGGGAGGCAGAAGGGACAGCTGTCAGCAGAGATGCTGTGAGGAAGGTTGAAAAACATGCGCATCCTCAGGCACCTGATCCGTTTCCTGCCTAGAACACCCCTATGGCTGGCTTCTTGGGTTGAAGACAGTGCAGTTGGGGATCTTGTCCCTCTACCAATGAGAGCTTCAGCCCAGTGGGTGCTGGGAAAAATGTAAGGTCTCTTCCCTGATTGAGTATTCTCCCCAGAAGAAACCCTTTCTCTATTCTGCCCCGATACCCCTCATTTGATGAGAGCAGCCTAGGCCTTATCCCTGTGTGGCCCTGGACACATATCTTGACTCCCTTTCAGATACCTCCAGCAAAAATGTTAAACCCTGTGTGAACACAAGGGAGATGAGATCAGATATCGTGTCTTGTTCAACAGTGTACTCTGGCAACCCAGCACAGAGCCAGAAATAGCATAGGCACTAAATAAATATTTGTTGAATGAATAAATGAACTGAGCTGTAGTGCCTTTGATGACTTACTCCGGAAATATAATATTCATTCAATAAATATTAGTTGAATGAAATGAATAAATGTAACAGAATAATGCCGACCTATCTGAATTTTGAAGGAATCGCTGTAAGAACTCAATAAGAAAATATGTTTAATATAAATTTGTTTCCGATCTCCTCAAATTAATGGTGACTTCTAAGCATGAAACACACACGTACCAGAGAGCTAAGGCAAGTGAGAGAAAGAGAAGAGATCAAAACAAAACAAAAAGATACAAATGCTGAGGAACCCAAAAAGGCCCATGTATGATTTTAAAAGTTCACTAATTCCTTCATATTTCTATCTTCAAAGGTGGAGCCTAATTCCCTTCCCTTTGGGCAATCTGAACTTTATGACTCATTTCTTAAGAACAAAATGCAATTGATGCCTGAGCAACATGAGTTTGAACTAGGCAGGTCCACTCATATGCAGATTTCATCCTCCTCTGTTAAATCTGAGACAATAATAACAACTCTTCTTCTTCTCCTCCTCCTCCTCAGCCTGTATGAAGATAATAAGAATGACTTATTGTGATGATCCACTTTCACTTAATGAATAGTAAATATATTTTCTCTTTCTTACTATTTTCTTAATGACATTTTTGTTACTCTAGCTTACTTTATTGTAAGAACACAGGGCTGGACACAGTGGCTCAGCCTGTAATCCCAGCATTTTGGGAGGCTGAGGCGAGAGGATTGCCTGATTTCGGGGATTTGAGACCAGCCTGGGCAACTTGGTGAGACCTCGTCTCTACAATAAATCATAAAAACTAGCTGGGCGTGGTGACATGCGTCTATAGTTCCAGCTACTTGGAAGGCTGAGGTTGAGAGATTGCCTAAACCCAGTAGGCCATGAGCCCAGCAGGCCGTGAGCGTGCCACTGCACTCCAGCCTGGGCAACAAGAGTGAGACTCCAACTCAAAAAAAAAAAAGAATACAGTTTATACTGTATATAGCATACAAAATATGCTAATCAGCTATTTACATTATTGGTACACTTTCCTGTCAACAGTAGGCTATTAGTAGTAAAGTTTTTGTAAGCCAAAAATTATGCTAGAGTTTTTGACTGCACAGGGTAGACGTTGGCACCTCTCATCCCTTCCTTGTTCAAGGGTTAACTCTAAAGTAGAAGTGACAGTTTTCAATTTTGGAGACTAGGTCATAGAAAGCATGGTAGCTTCCTGCTTGTTCTCTTAAATCACTGACTCTGTGGAAAGTACTGTCATGCCATGGAGAAAGGCTCTTTGATGAGGAACTGAGGCCTCCAGCCAACAGCCACAGGGAATAGATTCTCCATGCTAACAGCCACATGAGTGAACTTAAAAGCGGATCTTCTAGCCCTGGGAAAGCCTTCAGATGACTCCATTCCCAGCTGACTTCTGGCCTGCAACCTCATAAGGGACCATGAGCCAGAGCCACTCCACTAAACTGCTTCCGAATTCCTGACCCACAGACTCTGTGAGATAGTAATTGTTTGTGGTTTTAAGCCAATAAATTTTGGGGTAATTTGCAACACTGAAGTATACAACTAATACGACCCCATAAAACATCCTGCCAAGCAACCTCCTTGATCCAGCAGTTCTGGGCTCATAACTTCTTTGCTTCCTCTGGAAGTTTCAGTCCTAGGTCTGCTGATGCTGGGTCCTGGACACAGAAGTGTCATCTGCCATCACCTTGCATAGTGACCTTCTCCTTTCAATTTTCTCCTGATTCCATTAGCAGCTCCAGTTTTTACAACTATGCTGGCTTTATAACCTTTGTCTCTATTTTTGCTTCCATGGTAAGTCTTTGGCAGACATCAAAACACCCAAAGGTCATATAGGACCCCATTTGTCCTTTGTTTGACTTGCTTTTTGTTTTGTTTTAAGATGTGAGCTATGATTTAAACATTGGAAGCAACCCTTTATTTGGTTCATTGATTTTTTTTTTACCTTCACTTTTTGCTCTTTGCCGTCACTTTTATTTGCTTCTCAGGTGGTTATAGCATTTTTTAACCACTTTATTGATGTATAATTGACATACAAAAAGCTGCAGATATTTAACGTATACAATTTGATGTGCTTGGAGATAAGAATATAAACCATCAAACCATCATCGCTATCAATGCTATAAACTTATCCATCACTTCCAAAAGTTTTCTCTTACCAAGAAGGGCACTTTTGATTTACCAGGGTTGACTGACCATATGTATTTAGTTTCTATTCCACCTAATAAAAATAACAGCAAAAGAATATATTTTAAAAGATTCAGGCAACAAAGACCAAAATAACAGGAGACAAACATTTTAACAGACATTTAGAGGCAGATGAAAGAATGGTGATTGGCCTAGGAGAGTGGAAAAAGCCCAACTAGGGAAGCCCAACATGGGTATCATCCGATTAAACGGTCCAATTAAAAGCAGACCAAATTTGTCCTGAACACACTTTGAAAAGCTCAGAACTTCTGGATGTGAAATTTTACATAAAACACATGAGGTATATTTCAGGGTTCTCCAGAGAAGCATAACCAACAGGACAGATAGCTAGATATAAGAGGAGATGTATTATGAGAATTCGCACATGGAAGTTATGAAGACTGAGGAGTCCCATGATATGCTGTCTGCAAGGTGGAGATCTAGGAGTGCCGATGTCCAAGGGCCGGAGAAGTTGAATGTCTCAGCTCAAGCAGAGATAGTAAATTCATCCTTCCTTGTACTATTCAGGACCACAACAGATTGGATGATACCCATCTACATTGGTGAGGGCGATCTTCTTTACTCAGTTGACTGATTCAAATGCTAATCTCTTCTGGAGACGCACTCCAAAATCATTTTTTACCAGCTAACTGGGCATCCCTTATCCCAGTCAAGGTGACACACAAAATTAACCGTTATAATGTGTAAGACTGCATGCAAGGTAATTGGTTGAATAGTTGTATCACAAGGTGTAAGAGAATAGTTGGAGTCCCTGTTTTCCAAACACCCTGAATAGCCAGGCAATCAGGCTGCCCCTCCCTGCTACACCCTGTCAGAGCCTTGGCCTTCCCTTTTGGAAAATTGAATCTGAGTATCTCCAAACTTGGGGATATAGTTACAGTTTGGTGTAGGGGTCACTAGGACATAAGAGAAAATAAGAGAATTGAGTGATAATATGTCTACTGATAAATGTATACTCAGTACCTTTTTCCTGCCCCGTTAAAAGAAGTTAGCACCCTGATTTATGATTAAAAGGCAGGGGATTAGAGGACACTTCTTGAAATAAGCTGAATGGTACCATAAAAAGACACACAAATAGACTGACATTAGGCACTCTTCATTCTCACCAGTGAAAATGCTGAGTCACTGCTTAATTGCCCTACAGAGGAGCTCACCAATTAACACATCTCACCTAAACACAGAATTTCCACTAAATTTATAATATGCACTAAATTTTAGTGCCTCACTCCTAAACTTTCACAGCCAGCCGAGGATCACAAGTAATTTTTTTTTTTTTTTTGAGTTGGAGTCTCGTTCTGTCGTCCAGACTGGAGTGCAGTGGCCGCTCCCGGCCGCCGCAGCCTCAACCTGCTGGGCTCCGGCGATCCTTCCGCCTCAGCCTTCCAAGCAGCTGGAACTACAAGCACGCGCTACCACACCCGGCTAATTTTTTTTTTTAATTGTAGAGATGAGGTCTCACCAAGTTGCCCAGGCAGGTCTCTAACCGCGGGCTCAGGCAGTCCACTCACCTCAGCCTCCCAAGGCGCGGGATGTCAGGCTGAGCCACCGAGCCCGGCCGATCACAAGTAATTTGATGAAAATCACCAACAAAGTCAGAAAAAAAGAAAGAAAGAAAGGGGGGGGAGGGGAGAAAAAAAGGGAAACTGAAAGAAATAGAATACATGAATCAGAAGAATATTTTGAGATATAATCAAGAAGAATATTTTGAGATATAATTCAAGAGGAAAAGAGAAGATACGAAACAAGAAAATATATTAAGTTTCCTACAGCTGCCACAAAATTTACCATAAATCGGGTGGTTTAAAACAAAAGAAATGTCTGTTTGTATCTTTTGCCCACTTTGTAATGGAGTTGTTTGTTTTTTTCTTTTCAGCACGTTTGAGTTCCTTGTAGATCCAAGATGTTAGCCCTTTGTCAGACATGGAGTTGGCAAATACTTTTTCCCAGTCTGTGGGCTGTCTCCCTGCTCTCTTTATGGCTTCTCTGTCTTTGCAGAAGCTTGTCAGTTTAATGAGGTCCCATTTGTCTATCTTCTCTCTTGTGGCCCGTGTGTTTCAGGTTTTGTTCAGGAATTGGATGCCAGTTCCCATTTCCATAAGGGTGTGTCCTGCACTTTCTAAGGTTCTTATGGTTTGAGGTTTTACATTTAGGTCTCTGATCCATTTAGAGTTGGTTTTTGTGTATGGGGATAGATTGGGGTCCTGTTTCAATCTTCTGCATGTGGTCAGCCAGTTTTCCCAGCACCATTTACTGAATAGGTTCTCCTCTCCCCAGTGGTAGGTGGTGGAGGCTTTGTCGAAGATGAGTTGGTGGAGAAATTGAGGTTTTGCTTCTGGAATCTCAATTCTATTCCATTGGTCTATATGCCTGTTCCTGTACCAATACCAAGCTGTCTTGATGTTTGTAGCTTTATAGTAAAGTTTGAAGTCTGGTAATGTGATACCTCCTGCTTTGTTTTTTGTGTTTGTTTTTTTTTTTTGCTGAGGATTGTTCTGGCTATTCTTGGTCTTTTGTGTTTCCATATGAATCCCTGTATTGTGTGAGCAGCCAATAGACACATGAAGAAATGTTCAGCCTCACTAATCAAGGAGATGCAAATCAAAACCACACTGAGATACCACCTAACTCCAGTCAGAATGGCCATTATCAATAACTGAAAAGATAACAGATGCTAGAGAGAGTGTGGTGAAAAGGGAACACTTCTACACTGTTGGTGGGAGTGTAAACTAGTGCAACTTCTGTGGAAAGCAGTGTGGCGATTCCTAGAAGCTCTAAATATCGACCTCCCATACAACCCTGCAATCCCCCTACTGGGAATATACCCTGAAGAACTCAAATCGCTCTATAAAAAAGATACCTGCACATGTATGTTTATCGCAGCATTGTTCACAATAGCAAGAACCTGGAACCAACCATGTTGTCCATCAAAAGAGGACTGGATTTAAAAAATGTGGTACATATATATGATGGAGTACTGCGCAGCCATAAAAAAGAACAAAATCATGAACTTTGCAGCAATCTGGATGGAACTAGAGTTTATAATACTGAGTGCTCTCTCACAGAAACAAAGATCTGAGTATCACATGTTCTCACTCATATAGTGGATCTTGAACATCTATCGTAATACTATAAGAAAAGGATTGACAGTGGCGGGAAACTTTGGGGTGTAGGGAGGGGAAAGGAGGTGGGACTAACGGTAGTCAATATCTGTCTGGGGACGGGGACACGCCTTATCAACAAGGGTGCCTGAACGAAGCATATTTGTATACCTAACCCTTAACTGTACCCCACAATTTTAAAATAAAAAGCATGTTTAAAAAATAAAAAAAATTTAAAAAATAAACCAAAGTCTTTAAATATATAAAAAAAGAAATATATTGTCTCATAGTTCAAGAGGTCAGAAGTCTGAAATCAAGGTGTTGGTAGGATTAGGAGCAGATGTACTATGAGAAATAGCACATGAAAGTTATGAAGACTGAGGGCTTTGCGATAAAATCTCCTCTAAGCCTCTCTTCTAGCTTCTGGTGATTGCTGGCAGTCCTTGGCATCTCTTGGCTTATAACGGCATCCCTCTAACCTCCGCATCTGTCATCACATGGTCTTCTCCCTTGTATGTCTCTCTGTCTTCACATGACTTTTTTGTAAGGACACCAGTCATTGGATTTAGGGCCTACCCTAAGCCGGTATAATCTCAGCTTAACTAATCACATCTTCAAAGACCCTATCTTCAAATAAGCTCACATTTTGAAGGTCCAGGTGGACTTGAATTTGGAAGGATCAGGGAGAATGCCATTTCAGCCCAGTGCAGACACTGTTAACAGAAACAGCAACAGCAGAAAAAGAATACTTAGAATAAGAAAGCACATCTGGAAATCGAACCTAGAATGGCCAGAGTAAAAAAATGCAATGAAATATTCTATTAGTCAGTGCTCACACAAGAACATAGAACTACTATGAGCTACTATGAGTATTATTGAACGAGAGTTTTTTGTTTGTTTTTGTTTCTGTTTTTTTTAAATGAGTTTAGACTTTACACAACTGTGAGGGAACCCAGAGAAGTAAAATCTTGAAAGGGGAGTTAGAGGACCCAGGAAAAGTCCCTAACTAGCTTTCCTGAAGCACTAGCACAGCTGGACAAGTTGGAGACTTGGGAGACATCTGGATTTTAGGCACGTTTGGCAGCTGGTGTGGAGCTGTGGAAGTCGCCGGGGCCCAAGTCCTTGGAAGGCTGCTTCCTCTTCATAGCTCCTGCTTCTGTGAAACTGCTGGGCAGCAGGACCCACAGTAGAGAAGAAGAGCTGGACACAGAGAGGGGGCAGTAGGTAAAGCAAGGGAGGAGAAGACAAACTACAATCTGTTGGCTTCCCTGAATCTGTCGCCCACCACCCACCACCTCTAACAGTGATGATGTCCAGCGTGTGATGGCTGCTGCTTCGTGTTCACCTCCCAACCTTACATACATTTCTCTTTGAGCCAGTTGTCACTCCGAACCATAAAGGGAAGGCGATTTGGGAAATGTATTTTCTGTGTAGCTAAGTCAAACAGTAGAAAATCATCCCTATGGAACCACTCATGGAAGAGGATTCCAGATAATGTAGTTCTGGGTTAACCAAGCTGATACAGTACAAAACCACCATAGAGATAAGGGAAGCATGCAGAAAGTAGGACAAGAGGATGGAAAGAAAACAGAAAAATTAAAGTTTGAGATTTAGTCTAAGAGGTCTAATATTCGAGTAATAGAAATGCTTCATAAAGAGAACAAATGGGAAAGATAATTATTAAAACAATTAAGAAAATGTCCCAGAAGAGAAGAGTATTAATCTCCAAATTGGCAGGCTCCTCATATATTCATGATGAAGGATTCTTCAGGTTAACAAAAAATGTGATGAATACAGCAGAACCAAGGCTCATAACTGAAATATCAAAACACCATGAATAAAGTTAAAATGCCAGAAGTCTATAGGAAGACTAAATACCAGATCACATAATAAAGATTGAGAATCAGAAATAACAACATTGGATATTCAAAAACATTTGAAAACACCTTCAATGTTCTGAGGAAAATTATTTTAATTTTCAAACTGTAATTCTACACTTAGTCAAAATAATAAAGTGTGTAAACAAAATAAAGACATTTCAGACAAGTAAAACAAAATATTTATTTCTGATGCACCATTTCTGGAAAAGCTACTGAAGTATGTGTTCTGGACAAATGAAACAGAGGATAAATTAAAACAGAGCACAGAGATCTAATACTGGAAGTTTCCAAAGGAAAATCCTAGGACAGCACTTATATAACAGGTCTAAAGAATGATTCATTCCGCTGGGAATAGTGGAATAGGTAGGTCTTTAAGTAAAAAGTAGAATCACACATTTGACAATATGGGAAATATTGATGTATGTTTGAGAGTGCTATTGGAACATTTGCGGGGAGAGGAGACCAAGGAAATGAAATCATAGGCAATTGCTAATTACAGGAAGGACAAAAAATAAGTTTTAAAATGAAAGTGCCCTCTACACTATTGATTTAACCAACAAATATGACATAGTATTGAGATGGTAAATAAGTGAAAATGGGAGTGGAAGTTTATGCAACGATAGTAATAGAGTGTTAATGCTATGAAATTGAATTATTTTCTTAATTTCTTTTTCAGAAAGTTCATTACTAGTATATAGAAACCTACTGACTTTTGCAAGTTGATTTTATATCTTGTAACTTAACTGAATTTATTTTATTGGTTCAACTGTTTTTTGATGTATTATTTAGGATTTTCTATATATAAAATTATGTTAAGCAAACAGTGACAGTTTCACTTCTTTCATGCCTATTTGAATGTCTTTTGTTTCTGTCTTTTGTCTTAACGTTCTGGTAAGGACTTCCAATACTATGTTGAATAAAAGTGGTGAAGGTAAGCGTCCTTGTCTTGTTCTGGATCTTAGAGGAAAACCTTTTAACCTTTTTTTTTTTTGAGTTGGGGCTGGAGCATAGTGGCACAGTCATGGTTCACTGCAGCCTTGACCTCCTAGGCTCAGGAGATCCTTCAGCCTTAGCCTCTTGAGTAACTAGGATTATAGGCATGCACCACCAATTCCAGCTAAATTGTTTATTTTTTGTAGAGAAAAGGTTCATTATGTGACCCAGATGGCCTCCCAAAGTGCTGTCATTACCAGCACAAGCCACCACACCTGACTCCTTTAACTTTTGACCACTGAGTGTGATGTTAGTTAGTTGTAGACTTGTTATATATGGCCTTTATTGTATTGAGGTACATTTCTTCCATACCTAACTTATTGAGAGTTTTTAATCACAAAATTATGTTAAATTTCATCAATTGCTTTTTCTACAGAAATTATCTTATGGTTTTGTTCTTCATTATGTCAATATAGTGTATCACATTTATTGATTTACATGTGTTAAACTACCTTTGCATTCTAGGGATAATTCACACTTGATCACGGTGAATTATTCTTCTAATATACTGTTGAATGACGTTTGCTAGTATTTTCTAGAGGATTTTGCATCTATGTTCATTAATGATTTTGGCCTGTAGTTTTCTTTTCTTGTGGTTTCTTTGTCTGGTTTTGGCATCAGGGTAATGCTGGCCTCTAAAAATGAGTATGGAAACATTTCCTCTTCTTCCATTTTTTTGAAGAATGTGAGAAGAATTGGTATCGGTTCTTTAAATATTTGGTAAAATTCAGCTATCAAGCCATTTGGTCCTGGGTTTTTCTTTGATAGGAAACTTTTTGTTACCAAGTTGTGCTCCTTACTCGTTATTGGTTTGTTTAGATTTTCAGTTTCTTTATAATTCAGTCTTGGTGGGTTATGTTTCTAGGAATTTATCCATTTCTTCTAGGTCAACATCTTTAATCATCTGAGAAATGCAAATTAAAACCACAATGAGATTTCATGTTACATCTGTTAGATTGGCTATTATCCAAAAGATGAAAGATAACAAGTATTGGCGAGGATGTCGAAAAAAGGGAACCCTTGTACACTGTTGGTAGTATTGTAATTTATTGCAAGCATTTTGGAAAACAATATGGAGGATCCTCAAAAACCTAAAAATAGAATTACCATATGATTCAGCAATCCCACTTCTGAGTATATAGCCAAAGAAATTGAAATCAGTATGTCTAAGAGATGTCTGCACTCCCATGTTTCTTGCAGCCTCATTCACAATAGCCAGGATATGGAAACAACTGAAGTGTCCACCAACAGATTAATGGATTTTTAAAATTTGGTCTATATACACAAGGAGATACTATTCAGCTTTTTAAAGAGCTGAAAATCTTGTCATTTGCAAGAACTGGATGAACCTAGAAGATGTTGTGCTAGGCACAAAAAGGCAAATACCACTGATTTCACGTAATGGAATCTTAAAAACGTGGTACTCATAGAAGTAGAGAGTAGAATAATAGTTACCAGAGGAAGAAGGGAAGGAGGGTAGACAGAGAAAGAAGAGAAGTCAGTCAAAGGGTACAAGGAGCTGGGCACAGTGACTCACACCTGTAATCCAGCACTTTGAGAGGCCAAGATGGGAGGATTGCTTGAGCCCAGGAGTGGGGAACATAATGAGATCTCGTTTCCACAAAAACAAAACAAAACAAACCAACAAATTAGGTAGGCGTGGTGGTGCATGCCTATGGTCCTAGCTATTTAGGAGGCTGAGGCAGCAGAATTGCCTGAGCTCAGGAGGTTGAGACAGCAGTGAGCTGTGATCAAGCCACGACACTTCTGCCTGGGCGACAGAGAGAGAGAGAGAGATCTCACCTCAAAAAAAAAAAAAAGGCACAAGGTTTTAGTTAGATGGGAGAAATAGGTTATGATGATCTATTATATATACAGCATAGTGACTATAGTTAATAATATTGCATTGTATATTTCAAAATAGCTAAAAAAGAGGATTTTAAAATGTCTCATCACAAAAAAGATAAGATTTAGCATGATGTGTATGTTAATTCATCTGATTTGATCAGTTCACAATATTTATACATATATTAAAAATCATTGTACCCCATAAATATATACAATTATTAATGTCAATTAAAAATAAAAACCTTTAAAACAAGAAAACTAGAGGTTGCTATATTATGTCAAAACTGATAAAGCAAGAAAATAGGTTAAAAGCCAGAAGATACAGCTATAAAAGTTACTGCTGGTGGGAAAGAGGGGACCAGAATTGTGCTATATTTTTGTTAGAAACCTTTAATACTATTAGAGGTTCTTTTAAACATGCACACATATTAACTTAATAGAAGTATATTAATGGAAATTTTAAATAAAAGTCTAAATTTCTGATTTCTCTTTGAAAAACAGAAGAACTGACCTCACACGCCTGCATTCCGGAAGTCAACAATTTCTGCAGCTCAGTTTGCCCCAGTCCCTACCACACCTATATGTCTGCCTGACTTGGGGCCTGCTGGACTTAAGAGTATGAAGATATAGCTCTAGAGTTACGTAAGAAGGAGGAGGAAAATGATCTAGAGAAATGGGGCAGGTTCAAAAGCAAGGCCAGGCAAGACAGATAACAAGGGAATCCTGGGGTACCATCAGGAAAAGCAAGTATCACAGGCCAGACAGTCGAAGAGTAAGAGAGATCTGAGGGTAAAGCACATGTGAGGAAGAAAGCCAGGTCCAACTTAGAGGGCAGAAGGGAGATACAAAGCAAAGGGTAAGTATGAGCCATAGGATGCCAAGACAACCAGCAGGAGGTCTGAAGTCGAGCTCAAGCCTGGCAAAGCAGCGGGGTCCAGGAGGCAGGCTGCTATCCAAAAGGGAGCATCAAGCATTTGCCCCTACTGGTTGTGGCCCCATGCTACAAGTCAGAGCAACCTGCTTACTGGCCAGGCTGCACAATGATCATCCTGTCAAGACCTTGGACGCTCCTATGGTAAAGTAACCCATTCTATGCCCGTTCCAGTTCATGACTGGCTTTTGTTTTTATTTAATCTTCGCTTATAGACCACATCTCTCTTCACCAAGAGGTAGAAGGCAGGGATCTGAATAACATCCCAGATGTCTGAAGCATGCAAGGCATTCCCCAGCCTTGAGAATTGCTTGAAAGGAGAGTCGCTGGGTGGGCCTCTCAGACCAGATGTCCTGGGAGGCCCCTGGTGAGCATCTCATCCTCATCCAAAGCTCTCTGGGAGCCAGGGTCTGCTTTAAAGCATCCTCTCTTCCGAAAGTGACGCCAAGGCATCATTTTCTGCTCTTGGCAGCAGCACAAACCTTTCACGTAGACCTGATGGACTGTGTGAAAACAGGAGTCTGCAGGCCATTCATCCCCAGCCCTGTCAGCCAGGAGAAAGGCATTTCCCTCCGGAACCATCCGGCGAGAAGTCGTATGTTCAAGTGCACCAAAGAGCACCAAGTTCCCAGCCCCGACCCATTCCGACTGGGGTTGGCTTGTTCCTTCTGCGAGACTGACTGATGTATTCTTCTCCATCCTTTGGCATAACCAAATTCACATAGGTTGGTAGGACTGTGTGACACATGGAGGTCCTGGGCCTAATTATCTCCAGAATGTCCTGTCTTGTTGTTACAGTAGGGGAGAAACTAACCAAGCTGCAAAGAAGATGACAGACCTCAACAGGCCTGAGGGCAGTGGGGAATACTATCATGCCCTGAGTACTCAGCATACTGAGTAATTTTACAGAGGTTTGGAGGGAGGGAGAAGTTGCTCAGCAAATGTTGCAATCCATATTTTTTCCAGATGTGAGGGTGAGCTGGCTTCAACATCTGCCACCCAATACATACTTGCGATGCTTTATGGCACTTTCTGTTTACAAGTCCTATCTTCCCCATTGGATGGCCAGCCCCTCACGGACCAAGACCATGTCTTGCAGTGAGCATATGCTGAGCAAGTCAAAGTTTGTTCAATAAATGGGCCGTGCTTACTAACTGATTTATTAAGTGTAGCAAGGGTCAGGGTTTCTGAAGAAAAACACTTAGTGTGCATTCCCATCTAGAGAATCTTGGGATATTGGGGTAAGACTCTGAGATCATCCTTCTATATCCCTCACTTGGCCTCCTGAGAGAAATGATAGAGGATTTGGAGATGCTCAGTTTTGATTCCAAGACTGAGATTTGTTTAAAATGTAAAAGTGAGGAGGGGGTCTGTGGAAGCAAGAAAAATGACTCAGTAGCTACTGAATACCGGGCACTGTACTGGATACTTTGGGCTCTATAAAATCTGCATTATCATTTCTGTTTACAGATGAGAAGAGAGGCTGAGAGATTACGTCTCCTTAGTGAAGGGAGCAGATGTGGTGATAGGCACTGGGCTGTCCTTACCGGTGGTGAGCTCATTCTTAATATCTCCTTTTTGCCGTTGGTGCTGTCCATTGAATCATGGGTTGAGACCACCAAAAGGAGAAGCAGAGACTAGGAAGGTTGACGCTAATTAGAGGAACCATCTGTGTACCGCTGTGTGACATACTTGGAGATTTTGGGGGTGGGGATAAAGAAGAGTTTTGATTTCCTGGAAAGACTTTGGTTGGAACATTTTAAGTCACAAACAACTCTGTCTATTATCTATACCCCTAATTTCATCCCAAGACTGCTGTGTCTTTGAAGAGCAAAGGTTTACATGCACATGAACATACACATACCCCATTACCAAATATAGGTTCCCCCTTTCTGAGAATGCAATTCTTTTCACCTGAGCACCTAGTTCAGATGAGATCTGCGCTGCCATTAGGAAGCAAAAAGATTCTTGCCTGGTTCCTTAATCGGTCCTGCTGTTCAACTAGACCGTACATTTTCTCCCATTCATATTCAGTCAAGAATCTTCTTGAGAATTCTCCAGGGAAACATCCAGAGACCTTCTCAAATATCCAAATTTGTGTAGAAATTTTGTCTAGGTTATTAGCTTTTTCTTGAATCGCATTTTCAACATGAGCCTCATGTTTCTTGTATAAAACTCCATCAAAGGTTTACCACTTTACAACTTAAACTAAATCTAGACGCAACCATTCCTCACAAAAACACTGAGTTTGCTTTTTCTGATTCACAAGAAATACAAATCATGGTGAATAGAGAACTGCAAAGTCCTGCTGCAATGTTTAGCTGGGGTCACTCACCAACTCTGCAAACTGGTGACAGTGATTCAAATCTGTGTCAGGATAATTATAAATTTCTTCATGTTATAGACCTTTCAGGCCATCCTCTTCCCCCACTAATAATCAAAACAACTGATGTTAAATCTGATACTTTTCAAGGGTTTACAAAGGAAAGCTCACGGGCTAGGTCCATTCACACTGATGTCTTTTATTTGGCCAACGCAGTGTTAAAAAACATTGGCGTGGTTGTCAATTCTTGAAGGGTTTCCCATAAATAATCTTGATTTTTGGCTTCTCTGGAAAACTTATGGGATCGAGATCTACTGCTTGGCAACAATTAGCTGGAGGAATGGGTGACAGCTGTCTGCATAAGTGAGTCACACTCATCTTTGGGATCCATGGTCCTCACCATTCCATACTGTCTTACAGCCAGTTCATGTCTGTCACTTACCTAGCCTTCGTAGCATTGGTGAATATTTAAGATTTTGACCCTGGATCTCTGTGGTTTATCTAGAGTTTTCCTGAATATGATGTGGATATTATGAATATAAGAGCCATCTTTTATTATTTCTTCACCATTAAGCTTCACAGATAATCCATCAACTCTCCTTTTAATTCTATCTCCAAACTATATCTCAAATCTGCCCACCTCTCTTCATCCTCCCCACCACCTGGAAGGTCCAAGTCCCCATCATCTCTCATCAGAATTATTGGAATAGTCTCTTAATATCTTGCTGCTCAAAGTGTGATCCACAAACAACTATATGTGTTTCTCCGGGAGCTTGCAGAAATTCAGAATCTTGGTTCCCACCCTATACCTTCTGAGAAAGAATCTGAATCTTGACAAGATTCCTCAGGTGAGAAGCTCCAAGCTAACAGTGCTAATTTTCCTCCCACCTGCCATTTTCCTAACCACCCAATCGGAGCCACTAGGCAGTTCTAAGAGGGAGGCAGAGCAGGGCTGGTTAGTCTCATTTTACATGTGGAGAAACTGTGATTACAAGAGGTGAATGATGGGTTCAAGAGTGCATAGCTTGGAACTGATGAAACAGAACTTGGAACCTGGATTTTCTAACTCCAAGACCAAAATGCTTTCTACCATATCACATTACGTCCATAAATATGAATTGCAGCTACGAGCACTAAGCAGAGTTTCTTGCTATAGAGAAATCATATGTGTAAACAGGAGTACAATCCACGTGCTTGGTAACTGCCCTTTCTGGGTATGGACGCCAGCCAACCCTTGGTCCTTGGCTATGAGAGCTCTGGAATAAAGAGGTGCATCCCTTTAAATATTCTGTGTCATTTGTCTTTCTGGTGTAAAAGACAATCATTTTAAAGTTCAATCAGTTTCAAATACATTTTATTTCAAGCATTTGGCTCAACGAAGAACCAAAAAACTGAAGACAGAGTCTAAATTTGGATTTCAAAATCTGTTTCCAAGTATTAATTTTGAGTGGAAACAATTTTGGTTGAGTTTGGGAATTATAAATATCCCCCAAGAGTGTTTCAGCTCTTGGCTGCCTGACTCTAAGTTTCACTCTGGTTTCAACCTAGGGGGTTGTTAGATTAGAAGTAGACAGCTTTGGCATGTGGTTACTCTGAACGCCTGTAACCGTCTTTAAAACATGATCTAGAAATGTTGATATTATAAATGACCATTTTTCCAAAATAAGGTTTGCAAGAGTTGAAAGTGGAGTCGGATGCCAGGAAGGCTTCGAAGGAGGATTTCCATTCAGTGAGATCCAGTTACCTATTTCCTAACAAAGAATAAAGAAAAATCTTGGGGCAGCAATTCATACTTTTGGATCTAAAACAATTGGCTCAGTGGGGACACTGGATTTATAACTCTTTAGAGGCATCAACTTTACCCACCCGTGCAGGAGCCATGGATAATTCTAGACAGACAGGCAACTGAAAAAAATTCCCGAGATATTAAGGGGCACCAAAAGTCACTCACAGTGAGGTGGTGTTTCATTTGGATAAATAACACAACAAGAGAAGCTATGCCTACAAAACCTGGTGGTAATATTATACCACGAGGGAGAATATTTAAAGAAAAATCAGAGTATGCTTTTAAGTCAGTTATGACTCTCCTAGCCAAGAGTTCAAATCCAAGCCCATCATCAAGAAAATATTATCACTGAAAAATACGATTATTTCTCTTTTCTTAAGAGGACGCTATGCATCGAGGGCCTGTATGTGCACATATACTCAACCAGCATGCCTGAGGACATGACCCCATCACTGTTATGCATAGCACACAATTTTAGGTTATTGTTTCCTAGTCTCATAGTATTTCCTGAAGTCAGCTTCTAAGGATTGAGTGAGAGGGAAAGGCAGGACCCAGGGGACTAGATCCTGGCAGCTAAAGCTAGAATGGAGGCGGTTTTACCCCTCTAAAAAAAGGCCAGTGTTGGTAAGAGCAAAGGTTGAAACTCAGGAAGCTAAAACCATCATGTAGTCCAAATGGAGAGAGTAAAACTTGATATGGGAGAGAGGACCAAAGGGTCAGAAATTGGCAGAGAAATAATGGAATTGAGTGTGAGGTCAAGGACATAACTGCAGATCTGCATGATCAACAAACAGAGCTGAAATAGTTTTAAAACCAAGTTCCCTAGGCAGCAGACTTCGAGAAGGTGAAATGCATGCAGAAAGTTCATTAGGGAGAGAGGAAAGTGGTGTTAGGCAGGATTAAGAGCTGAACATCGATAAAATCCTGACATAGGCCTCAGCTGATCTCACAGGGAGCACTAGAGCTTGCACACCCCTTCAGTGTTGTCCCTCCTCGAGGCAAGGAGGCTGGGCCTTCACAGCTGCCACTGACGGATGAATCACTGGATGCAGGCTGCTGCCAGGAGGGACTGTGACTTTGGATGCTGCTGAAGAAATGATTACCTCCGCCCTCAACAAGGGTCTGGGAGGCCCACTGCAGCATCAAGGTTGCACTATGAGACCATCAGTGACATAGGTATTTAAATAGTTGGTCTGGTTTTTGCCCCTGGGGCATGGTAAATATACTTAGCAGAAATGGAAAATTATGCTGAGAAACCAAATCACCTGTGTACCTGTGGAAACATGCATCGTCTCTAATGCTATCTTCTGGGATCCCTAAACGCTTATTTCTTCCAAAGAAGCCTAGCTAAACCGCCTCAACTAAATATAATTAAGCCAAAAACAATTATAAATATCTAATTCCAGTTAATGCAAAACAACTGGTCATTGCCCAAAATAAAAGAGAACGCCTAGCAGAGTGATGAACAAGAGTCTCCTCCTATGCCTTTATTTCAGAAGCAAACTCCAGGAAGTTACCCATTGAGAACAGGATTCTAAGGAAGCTGTGTATCAAACTTTGTGCTTATTTATGAAAATGCAAATTAGCTGCATATTTTTATGACCACAGAGGCAGAATGCTTCATTTTGGGTTGTTTGTTTGTTAGTTTGTTTGTTTGTTTTTGAGTTGGAGTCTCACTGTCGCCCAGACTGGAGTGCAGTGGAATGCTTTATTTAAAGCACTTCTTTAAAAGTTTTGACGACAAAGGTGTAATCCAATTGCAAATCTCATCCCTCCCACTCTTGACTCATTTGTCTTTCTTTGTTCTATTTTTTCCCCCTAGTATCTATCATGTACTAACATGCCATATTGTGCACTCATCCACTGTTTATGTTGCCCATCTGGAATTGTTATGCTCATGAGGGTAAAGATTTGTGTCCGTTTGTTCACTGCCATATATCAACTGCCCAGAACATGGACTTAAACACAGTTGCTGCTCAGTTAATATCTGTTAAATAAAGACACAAACTCTCCCATTGTGGCTCAAGATATCACTGTTCTATCTTCCACCGGGTGTATATATGCCCTCACCCCAATCTCATTGGCTCTGAAAGATGCAGTTCTTCTCATTTTTCTCTACATCATCTTCATGGCAGAGGGTTCTGAAAATCCCAATTCTAAAGTCTACAACGTATTATTAAGATGGCTTGACACAGCTCTGAAGAGCCCAGACTATCCATCAAAATCTTGCTCTCTCGTTGTCTTCTGACCCAAGCTTTATGTACACGCTCAGCCGCGTTAGGGCCTGAAAGGGAGGCATGGTGTCCTTCTGAGCTGGGCAGAGAGATTAATGTCTGCCATGTTGCTGTCTCTTCTGACTTCTCACTCACACTGTTATAACTACATCTCTAATGTCCCCATTTTTGATAAGTCAAAACAACCAGATCTACTTGCCTTGGCCTGAGAAATCTTACTGAGTGGAAGGTATAAACTCCTTTGCTTCCTCCTGAGCAGAGGTGCAAAATCTTTCTAGGTAGCCCAGGGATAATATAAATTCTTCCTTCATCAAATGTCTCCACTTGGGATAATCCAGTCTATATCTGAGAAAAAGAAAATTTAACAGTATTCCAAACCAACAGGTAAATCATGGAAGAAGAAAACCTACTAGTTACTGTAAGCCATGTTCCAGCTCACCATGCTTCCTTATTGTTAAGGACTCACTCTGTGAAAATGGTAGAGGTTAAAAACCTTAAAAACCTTAAAAATAGCAAGGTTTCACTTCTAAACAACCTACGTAAAAAGCCATCCAGAATTCTAGATGACAAGAGTTTCTTTGAAGCTATGGCTTATTAAACAGTAAATGCACACCCTTCCTTCTCGCTTTCCCTCCCTCGCTTTCTTTTCCTTCCTTCTTTCCTTCCTCCTTTCTTTTCTTTTCTTTCCCTCCATTCTCCCTTTGATTTCCTTACTTCCTATCAACATCTTTAGTAGAAGAAAATACTCTTTTACAGTTGCAACAAATGCTGGCTTGTTGCGGTAAGTGAAGACTAATAGATTTGTTCATTGTACATTATGTTAATATGTGTGCACGGGCATATTCAGCTGTTTAGAAGTGAAAAAAAAATGCTGCTCTTTTTCTTTTTCTTTTCTTAACTTGGCAGATCAATCTTAACAAAATGGGAAGAGAACCCCTCCCCATATCTCCCAATCCCTGGCTGTGGTGAGAATAATATTTCAGGCATAATCTGAAGCAAAACTGGCTTAAAGGTATTTAAAGGCACGGAGAAACAATCTGAGAATTTGCAATTACACTGGGGTTTACAATTTTGCTACAAAAGGTAAACATTTGTTTAAGACAACCTGTGTTACTAGTGTGAAGGTATGCATGTGGGGAAATGTTGACAATGCAAACAAGGCCAAGAGGTGTGAAATTTAAGCACATTATCACTCACTGTCAGATGCTAATGACTCTCATCAAGGTAGAAGAGATCGGTTTAAACGCAAAAATGATTATCCTTGGCAATAGAAGCACAAGTGAGACCCTAGCCAATTATTTGGGCTCTTGTTTTTCCTGACAATACTCCTCATTAGTTTTTGGCTATGATGTACATGTTAAAAACGGAGATTCATGCGCCCCCTATGGACGAATGCTGCTCAAGCAGTATTTCTATCCAAAGCATCCATATGTCCCAACATGCACAAACACAAACAACACAGGAAGCAACACATTTTGTGAAGGACACATTTTGTGACCTGGTGGAAATGTGCAAATCCAAATACCTACCCAGAAGCAGAAATAGGAGTAATTCATTCATGAAGCATTTCCTGGAAATCACTCCTATAAAAAATCCTAGCATATGTGACTAACCACGAGATACTGATGAGAGGGGACTTCAATGTTATTGATTAAAGTTCACTTTATTTCTTTTTTTAAAAAGGTAAAGAAGGTTAAACCAATTTACTTAGTGTTTATCATCTATGGAGTTGTTCAGGTAATGAGTAGAATAAAATTGAATGCACTGTCATCTTTATTGGGATGAAGGTTACATTCATAAGCTCTGCTTGTTTTAATAGGTTTATTGTACAGTTGTAGACATGTGCTATTGCATTGGAATGGATATGCTTTGAATATTTTTATAATTGTGGATAGTATAAAAGTCATTTTCTGTTAGATTGCACAAATCCATTACATTATGAGAAGGATACATTATTGTAACAGGATTAATGTGCAACACATAAACATAATCAGTAATATTCTGTTTGATAAATTATCTCATTTTAATCGGAATGTAAAGAGATTTCGGGATAGTTCCTCCTTTGATTTGCATAATTGTATTACAGACAGGCAAATTGCATTATATTCTTCATTAACAATAGATGGCTTGTATAACTATTGTATTTTTGAAGGCACTGCTCTTACATTCATCCTGCAATTTGTCATTTTCTGACATTGCTGGGGAGCTTAGTTGGGAGAGAATAGAACCTAAAAAAGATTACTTGATTTTCGCTGAGTCCAGTAATATCCTGGCATCCGACTGCACTGTGGTTATGCTATTGTTTGTTTTAACAAATTGCAACCTAGTGGCAAAGAACTTCTAAAAATCTTCTAGTGGGAGAACAATTCAGCCCTTATAGATTTCCATAGTGAAATGTCAGCCCTTCTAACAAACTCCACGTATAAAATGTGAATTAAAATTAAATTAGAACCATACGATTGATTTTATGTTTTTACTCTGGCAAATGCTCTCTCTGAGGGAACTTCCCTTTCCTCTCTCCAGCCCAGACAAAAGCTAACAAGTTGCCTGATGCGCTGATATTCTTCAGGGACTTGGTGGTGTTTACAGTCACTCAGTGGTGATTAGAACAACTCCCTTCCTAACACCCGGCTAATGATGGCTGTCAGCAGCCCTTAAAAGGGCAGTGCAGCACTGCAGTCCGTCGCTGGGTCTGAAATCCTAAGCTTTCAGGGCTAGAAAGAGATTCACTTTCTAGACACCCTCTCAGGATGGGGCCCTTCCTTCCCTCTTCATGTCCTGAGATCCTGGCTTCATGGCCACACCCAGCCCAGGGCCGGTTTCTCAGCAGGGGCAACGTGCATGTGTGAATAAATGGATGCATGGAGACAAGGATCCCATTGAAAATTCCAGTATTTCTGGGTGAAAAACTGAAAAAAAAAGAAGAGAAAATTTTATTTCCTCCACTAAATTGAAAATACAAAACCTTATTACAACTCCTTATAAATTCCCTTTTGCTTTACCTGCTTGGCACTGGAGATCTTTGAAAGCGTCTTGATCTGCGCTTCATCTGAATCTCACTTACAACAGCTCCATGACACAGGCAGAACCAAGTCACTCTCACTGAAGAAATAATGGTTGCTAACCTGGGCAGGGGTGGGAGAGGGATTACAAAGGCTCTTCCACATTGTGCTCACCATCCCCGCCGCCCCACGGGAGCTGTGCTCTCCTGGGTTCATCTCCCCCCCTACTCCCCACCTACACTCTTTTCCAAGACACCCTACCTTGGCCTCCTCCCACCTACTTACAGGTGCCTACTCTCACTCCTTCCTTCCTCAAGCCTGCCCTGTTGTCTGCTCTTTAAAGGGGATACTCCCCCCCAGTTTTTTAGTCCCCTGAAGCTACATCTTTATTGGTTTCTTTATTTTAATCTATAAACCTTTTGTTCCTCTGCATAACAAACACCAACAGGCTCCAGGGCGAGTTCCAGAAGCCACTGCTGCCCTCCCCTGTCCAGGCTCTGAGGCTCAGAGGCTCTTGAGTCAGATTCCTCTTCGCCCCATGATGGGGTCTGCAGTGTCCCCTGGAATTTAGCTCCCAGATGTGTTCTCATCCCTCCCTCCTGACATCTATGGATTGTTCTAGTTATTTCTATAGGCTCCTAACCCCCAGGCAGTTAATTCAGCAGACATGATAACACTGGAGGGAGGAGATGTGTCCTCCTCACACCCAGTGTTGCAGAATTGCTTCAGCTCTAGCCCTGTCCTTTCCCCAATCTTATTGTCAAATACTCTATAGAAACTTGCCTGTGAGCTTTTCAATAAAGTCGTGCCATGAACCTGCTGGTCTGAGCTCTCAGCGGAGGGCAAGTGCATTGTCTGCAGGGAGTCAGGTGCTCATGGTATGTGTGGGAAACCTGGAGGCTGATGCTCCATAGAACCCAATGCCAAGGAGACTTTGTGTGCAGGCATAGCGAAAAGGGGAGTAGAGGGGGAAAAGGGGGGTGTGGAGACAATGCCTGTCTCCAGACCAGCTACACGGGGAGAAAAGCTGGAGGCCAGAGGAGAAGAAGATGCTCTCAAGGCCTCAGGGCAGCAAGGCCACGGCAGGGCTGGGTGGGGCCCAGAGTGGTCCAGAGAGAGAGCACACAGTGCATCTCTGACACGGACCATGGGAGCTCTGCTACATTGGGAACTGGAGAAAGGTTTCTAGCACCTCTGGGGTTTGATAGCTTGGAAGCCCCAGGAAACATCATTCTAGGCAGGAGATCAATGTTTCCATGAGGGCCCCAGTATCAGTGCCAGCGGCAAGAGTCCATCTTCAAGGAACTTTGCAGGCACAGAGCCCTGTGAACACTACTAGAGGTTCATTAATGAACATCTGTAGGTGCCTGGAAATGCCCAGAAACAACCAAAAGGGAGGCAGCTGAGGCCTGTTTCACACAGGCAGGAGTGCAAAGGAGAGCTTGGACCACTATTAATAATGGAGCATGCCCAAGGGCCAGTGAGGAGATCTGGGGTTAATTAGATTTTCTTTATTGATTACTTCATTGAATTAGAAAGTTTACATTCTGCACTAGGTAAATTGGGGCCCTCTTATCTAGTTCTGGCCCTTCAAAGTCAAAAAGTGTTGGAAATCCTTTCTAGTAGGTTCTTCTCAAAGAACAACCTCTTCACTGTCAGAATAAAACTAAAAGTGAGGTCATGAGCTCTCCCAACATCCATGGGGAGAATTGTTGACACATCCACTTTCTTTTCCCAGTAACTAATTTGGCCTCAAGAGTCCTGCCCTCAAATGGCTCACAAGCAAACAGAGGGAGAAACTGACTCAGAAAACTGTTATAGAATGGAGGTGAAGGCAAGTGTTTTCAAGTGGTCAGCTACACGGTGATAGCAGCTTGCAGACAGTGGGTGTCTCATAGGCTGCACTCACTGCATTGGACTATTTTTACAGATGTGCAAGTACACATATGGAGAAGTCAGGGACTCTCAGCTGGTAGATGAAGGAACCAAGATGTGGACCCGCATAGTGGGCTCCCGAGTCTGTGCTCCTCGCCGTGTGTTCTGCCTCTTCCCCTCACATGCTGTGCTAATTTGGAAAAAGAGAGTTGGACAAGCTGGGGCAGCTGAGGAGGGCTTTTGAGAGACCTGTACTGGGTTGCATTCAGGCACCATTCAAGACAGAAAATGAGGGAGAGCCATGGCCTAGAGGGAGGGATTGGGCATGTGTCCCCTTTGTGGCCCTCCCACAAGCACTGCAGGTCAAGGACTGAAGCCTGTCTGTCCCACCTGATTTTTCTAAGGTGACGCAGAAAGTTGGTGGAGGAATCCTGACTCCTGGTGCAGACTGGGATACGCCCTCAGTCAGTCACCTGCCCACCGCCCCATCGATTGTTCAGGCATCACTTGTGTTTTGGAATCATAGAAAGTCAACTATCTGGACATTTGATCTGGATAATCTCACATGATTCCCTCATGTTAGAGGTCCCAAGCACACCTGTGCTGGGAGGTTGGTTTCTGCCATTTCCTTTGCTTTGACACTGTCTCCCCATGTGCTGTCTACCTGGAAAACTCCCCACCCCTTAAGAACCAGCTCATAGATCACAGCTCGATAATCCCTTCCCTCATCTGTCAGCAGAAATGACCTCCCCTATCCCTCATTGTCATCCCTGTGGCTTTTGGGTGGCACCCACACTGCCATCACTATTCTCTCCCCAGCCCTTCTAGGCCCACAGACACAGTTGTGTCCCTCTCTTGATCTCCAGCGTTTGGCACAGAAGCTGGCCAACACTTACCGAAGGAAGAGGAAGGAAGGCAGGTGGGAGAGGAGGCAGGGAGGAAAGAAGGAAGGAAGGAGGGAGGGAGGGAGGGAGGGAAGGAAAAAGAAAGAGAGGAAGGAAGGAAAAAAGGAAGCCAGGCCAGTAAGTGGGACGATGGGGGGGAAGGGCCAAGGGAGGGAGGGATAAAGGGAAAGAGGGAAAGAGTGAGAGAGGGAGACAGGGGGGAGGTAGGAAGAAGGAAGGAGCCCAGCCTCTTGCTCAGGGTGGGAAGAAGAGACAGAACGTCATAGTATGCCTTTGTGATGGGTTGAATAATGGCTCCCATGGATATCCAGGTTCTAATCCCTATGACAATTGCCTACTATAGTGACAGAGACATTGCAGATGTGACTGCATGAAGGATTTCCAGATGAAGAGATGTTCTTGGATTATCTGAATGGGCCCTAAATGCAATCACAGGGATCCTTAGAAGAGGGAGGCAGAGGGGCCCTGGGAACAGACCAGGAAAAAGAAGAACTGGTGATACTGGAAGAGGGAGCAGAGGCCATGAGCCCAGGAATGAGAGTAGCCTCAAGAAGCTGGAAAAGTCAAGGAAACGGACTAGCCCCTGGAGCCACTCAGGAAGCCCAGCCCTGCTGTCACCTTGATTTTGGCCCAGGGAAACTTATTTCACACATTTGGCCTCCAGTACTGCAAGTAATAAATGTGTGTTGTTGTAAGCCACCAAGTCTGTAGAAATGTGTTACAAGCAGCCATAACCCCTTCTATGCAATATTTTAAAATATTGCCGTCTGCATAATCAGTTATCGGCTCCCCTGCATGCACGCTGCACTCACCCCTGCATCTCTAGTCTGATGTCTGGCCTGAAAGTCCTGGGAGTCAGGTCCTGTCTTCTCCCTTGCTCACCTACTCCTTGTGGCTGACCCTGGGTCACCTCTGACGTGTCTCCCCTCAGGCTGCCTGTGAAACCCACATGTCGGACCAGCAGGTGAGAAGCAGGTCGGTTTGCCGCACTGTGCCACTAGCAGGAACACAAGTCTCTAAGCATAAGCCTGAGGCTCGTTGGGCTATCTGGGAGTGTAACCAGTGACCATAGGCATCACTGCATGGAGTGCAAGCTGCGGTCGATGACCAGTAAAAAATGGAGAGGTTATTTTGCTACAGGACTAGCTCTATATGGAACCCAAGTGGGAGAGGGCTTCTGAAAGGGCTCCAGAAAGCCCTACTGCTACCAGTTCTCTCCTCAGTCAGCCTCTCACCGTGCATGAAATTCGCCATTCATTCATTCATGCAACAAATAGTAATTGTGCACCTTCTAGGTATTAGGCATAATCCTAGGAATTAAGAATTAGAAAAATAAAACTAAAGTCTACCAGAAGTCCAGAGTCTAGAAAGGGAGCTATATATTTGAAGCCTATATTCTAAGCAAAATGTTAAAACACATGTGTGTACACACAAATGCACACACACACACACGCACACACATACATGCACATTGATTTCTTAATGGCTCAGATTCTTCATCTATTAAATAAACATAATAATATCACCTCCCTCACATGATGCATCAAAATGAGTTAATGCAAGCCGGGCTCGGTGGCTCAGCCTGTAATCCCGTGCCTTTGGGAGGCTGAGGTGAGTGGATTGCCTGAGCCCGCGGGTTCGAGACCCGCCTGGGCAGCAAGACCTCATCTCTACAATAAATCAAAAAATCAGCCGGGCGTGGTAGCGCATGCCTGTAATTCCTGCTACTCGGAAGGCTGAGGCGGAAGGATCACCGGAGCCCAGCAGGTTGAGGCTGCGGTGGCCGGGAACGGCCACTGCACTCCAGTCTGGGCAACAGAGTGAGACTCCGACTCAAAAAAAAAAAAAAAAAAAAAAAAGAGTTAATGCATATACAGGGCTTAGCACAGTTCTGTTGAACAGAAAATAGTCATTAAACATTGGTTGTTATTCTTGTGAAGGTTGGTGTGTATTGTCACAACAGAAATGACAATTACTGATTCCAGAGTTCTATTTTATAACAGATAATTTTCTGGGTTTCTTCCAAAGGACTCATCGTTTAAGTCTCATGATTCTAGGAAGTTGATGTCATTATTCCCATTTTTGTAGGTGAGGAAATTAAAGCTGAAAGAGATCAAGGGACTTGTTCAGGGTCACATAGAAATTGTACAAAAAAACTGGCTGGAAAAGAGTTCTCTGGTCAAACGAGTGTAGTCACACTCATTATGAACTATGTGACTTTGCTCCAGCCGTAGGTACTAGGGGCCATGGGGACTTTCTAAGTAGAAATGCAAAATTTCAGATTTTATTATAAAGAACACTAAAAATACAACCAGATAAGAAACGTTAAAAATATTCAAATTCATTGATAATCAAAGAAACAAGATATTATTTTTTAAGGTTAAGAATACCCAGTGCTGGTGAGGGAATGATACAAAAGGCCGTTTTATAAATGGCTTATGGAAAAACAAATCATTACAATCCTTTTGCAACATAATTTTGTACTATGTTCCAAAAACCTTTAAAATACCCAGATGTTTTAAACCTATAATGGTATAGCTGAGACTTGATCTTTTTTTTAAAAGCTGAGACATGATCCCTAAAATTTGGGAGAACTTTATGTATGGAGTCATTTGTAAGAGTAAGAGCAAGAAAAGGTAATAATAACAGATAAGTAAATTATGACACAACCATGTCGTAGATGCTTGTGAAGTAATCTAAGGTAAAAAATAATCATGAAAACATTGATGCAAATGCAATAACATCTGAAATATATAAAACACGTATGGGGAGTTTCTGGGTGGGTGGATACATTGATGTGCTGAGAAGGTGGCCGCCCCAACAGAGGAAACTTTGTACCCCCCAACCGCCTTCCTCCCTTTATCATCTCTTTTGTTTGGACGTTCCTGCATTGTACTCTTTATAGTAAACTGGCAAACATTTATACATATATGAAAAAAGACTAGAATGAAATACATAAAATTGTTAACAAGGATAGTCTTTGAGTGATTGAATTTTTTTCTTCATGTTTCTCAGTGTTTTTCAAATATTCCATATCATATATATATTACCTTTATAATCAGAGAGAATAACTTTATCTCAAAATAAAGAACACTTTCTTAACTGATGTTTACTTATTTAAGCGAAAAGAATGAATTCCCAAAATTTTAACACAATCTTCTGCAGAATTCCAGAATGTAAAGTAGTATGCAAGAAAGTATGCAAGAACTGCTAACTCATGCCTCCATATATAACAATATGGCTTTCTTACTTTTAAAGGATAGAAATAATCCATCGGTCTTAGGAACCGAAAAATTGGTGCAACTCCAAATAAAAGTAATAAATTTATTCTCATCCTCAATCTTCCTATCACTTGTACTTTTAATTACCCCTTTCATTATTACAACAACTAAAAAATATAACAACTACACATAACCCTGCTACGTAAAAAACTCGATTGCCTGCGCATTCATAACAAGCTTAATTCCAATAACCATATTCTTATATATAAATCAAGAAACAGTCATTTCTAACTGACACTGAATAACTATCCAAACTATAAAATTCTCCCTAAGCTTCAAAATAGACTATTTCTCCATAATTTTTGTACCAGTAGCCCTGGAAAGCAGTTCTGAATCAAGTGGGTATGGGCACCTCCAAATCTCTGTCCCGCAATTCAGCCATATCTGCAGAAGCCAGAGGCATCCCAGGGCATCATGCAAAGACCAGTGGTGAAGGCGGGTCCCCGGTTTTCTAGCCAGCTAATCTTTTTCCAGGAAGTCCCAGGTGTCTGTTCCTGTCCCTGGGGTCTTTAACTAAGGGGAGTTAGTTCCTTGGGCATGAGCCTGTGGTTCAGAAGCTCCGTAGCCAGGGTCCAGTGCTGGGGCTACAGTGATTTCCCAAGCAAGCAGCCACTTCTGCAGGCAACATCCTGCCAACCCCACCCAGTACCTGACTCCTGGGAGTCAGACATTGAATGTGCTTATAATGGTCCTAAAAACACTGACTGCAGCCCCAGGAGCACAGGGCTCTAACACTACAATCCTGGACCCATGACAGTCTGTGGACCCACTACAACCCTGGATCCAACCGTGATACTGACTGCTACAAGCTTTCAGCTGCGCAACTGGCTTTTGGTAACAAGCCAAGATTCAGATCAGTGGCACTTTTCAAAAACCTCAATTTTCATCCAAATACCTGCTTGGAGACCTTTCTTCTTCTTTTTCACTCTGTTCCTTTGCTGTTGATTCTTATCCTCTTCTCTACATATAAGTCAAACATTTTTACTACAAGGGTGCTGCTTAGCTTGTAAGGGACACAAATAAGATTGCTACTTTCTCTATCACCCAATTGCCTCATATTACAGTAAACGTTTTTTGAAAGAGAATTAGTCAAGATAACAGTTTTCCTTCAGCAATAGCATTTCTACAGTAAGCCACGCATGAGGCGTGCTCAGTCCTGTGAATTTTCTATCAGTTCTGGGAGTTACACATTTTAACCCAAATAAAAAAAATCACTCTTAATTTTTTATTTTTCTCTTCTTCTGCAGAAGCAAATTACACACACACACACACACACACACACACACACACACACACACACAAGGGCACCAGATTCATGCAAAACTCCCAATTCCCTACACCCTAGGTGAATTTAATTTCAAGGACTTCAAGTAATTAAGCACAAATGGAGGTATTAACTTTGAGACAAGTAGAAAGTCCAAAAGTATTTGGCCAGTCTGGGGGTTATAGATGCCTGCACCTGACACCAACATGCTTGATATTCCCCAAATCCATTTGTTTTTGCTCTTCCAACAGGCCGCTCTAAAGCTGACTTGTCTTTTCCTGCCAAGGGTTACAATGGCTCCATGGTACCAATTGGCACGGGGTAAACCCATCCTCAGGACAAGAGAATCAAGCAAAAATCAGTTTCTTGGGAAGCCTAATTAAGTGAAACTATATTTAGAAATGAGTTTGCTTTTCCTTTCACACTTTTTCAATTGCTTCTTTGCAACATCAACTACCAGACAAATGATCCCAAGTCCACTCACCTGTCCATCCTGGCAACTCCTTGCTGATAAAGCCTTCAGGGATTTCCCACTACCTGTATAGTCAGTCTAGACTTCTTAGCATGGAATTGGAGCTTTTAGTTGATAATAATCCTTAACATGATAATGCAATGACCTGGCCCTTACTGAAATATCTCTCAGGTGCTAGGCACTTTATAAATACAATCTTATATAATGTGATCCTCACAGAACACCAGGAAGAAGGTTTTGTGATATCTGTTTTACAAAGGGAAAAACAAGTGTAGTCAATAACCTTGTTATTGGTGAGTGGGGGTGCAGGATTCAAGCCAGGGCTACTCTGACTCCAGACTCTTCACCTTGACCTTTTGACTATTCAGTCTGAGCTTACAGAGGGACAGTTCAGGCAAGAGGAGGAGGCATGAGAATCGGGATATCATTTCTTCTCCGTTAGCCCTGAGCGAGAACAATACAAGTGAAATGTAGTCTTTCATTTTATCATGCAATGAGCATAATTAGGAAACAATGAGGAATGACAACTAATAATGAACCTCTTTTCTTCCTAATTAAAATTTAACGACTGTATTTCTCCCAGCATTGCTCAGAGTAGCAGTGTATGGTGTGTGTTAACAAGACCAGCTCTCAAACAATATGGCCTGCCTTTGCATCTGACTTGGTGCATTCCTGCCCATGCACGTACCTGCCCCGCAGGTGGCTGCCTTTCTGCCCTCACCTCTGGTGCCACTAGGGGAAAAGTTGTGAGTGGGTAGGACGGGGGCGTATTGAGGAGAGTCTTCCTGGAAAAAATGACTGGTGAGTATGACAATTCCACAAATGCAGTGGGAAAAGGCAAGCTTTGGCGACAAAGCTAGGTTCAAATTCCGACAGGCCGACTGCTCGCTGTGTGACCTTGGGCAAACTCATTTGCCTCTAGGAGTCCATTTCTTCATCTGTGAGTGAGAAGAAAATGCCTCCGGCACTGTTGGGAGCCATCAGTGATATAAAGGACACAGGGAGCCAGACGCTCAACGTGGAGAGCAAGGGGAGTGCCACAGACACCTGTCATTTGTGGCTGCCCAAAGCCTTTGGAGCACTCTCTTTGCATTCGAATTGTTCCCCTGAGTGTAATGTCCTTCTTTCCATTAAAGACTCCCCAAAACTACACTCACCAGTTTCCACTGCTGTTAGGAGGCAAACATCGTTTAGTTTTATGGATCGGGTGACTCTGCACCTAGGCTTGGATCTAGAGTAGAGTTACAGGGTAGGAGAGATCCGCATGGCCATCCGTTTTACCGGTCCACACAGGGCAGTGTAGCCAGAGAGGAGACAGCTAAGGCGGCAACTTCCTGATGATGGCAGAGGGGGCAGCTCCTTTGGCAGGCCAGCTCTCCAGTGGGGTGCTGGGAGTTTCTCCCAAAAGCCCTGCTAGAATCTGTTTCTTCAGTTTTCCCAGTGATTCTGTGCATTTTCTTTGCTGTAACTACATCACGTTCTGCTGAAACTGGCCAGAGTGGATCGTGTCAACTGCATCGTAGAGCCCTGACCATTAGAGGGGATGGCATGGCCACACCATCTCAGTCTGTTGGTGGTCTGAGGTGGGAGCAGTGTTGGCAAGAGGACTGTCAAGAGGCTGCCACGATAATTCAAGTCAGAGGGAAGACACCAGGGAAGTCCAGGAAGAACTTTTTTCTAGAAGTCTGCCACCTCCATGTCTCTTCTCTCCATCCCACTGCCAGCCCCTTGAACCCCCAGCGACTCTGTCTTCCTCAGGATCACACCCTCACCTGCAGCCAAGGTGAGCTTCCAAAAGCAGCAGTCATCCATTTCCTCTGCGTAAACAGTTCACGGAGCAACAAAGTCAATTTCTTCATGGCCTACAAGAACCTCCATGATCTGCAACTTCCTCCCCTCCCTATTTCCCACCCACTTTCTCCCTCTGACACAGTGCACTTGATCCATACTTCACTTCTAGGGGGTCCTTCCCTTCTCCTACCCCGGAACCTTTGAAGACCTTCAGCCAGTAACTCTGTCTTCCCTCTCCCCGCCTTCTTGTACCTGGTGAGGTCCAATTTGCCTTCTCAGGAGACCTTCATGTCCTCAGGCTAAGTTAGGCCTGCCACGATACTTTGGTCCTCCTCTTTCCTAGTACGCGAGCTCCTTGTAGGAAGTGCTCATTTAATGTCTGTCTGCTGAAGCCGTGCTCCCTGTCCATCATGTGCACTGATCCCGGCATTCTCCTCAGCCTGGTTGGTGCTGTGAATTTTGCTAGCACACGTGAGGTGATGAGTGTCACTTAAGAGCTAAAATGGTCTGCACGTGTCTGGACCTGCTCGCTCCCGCTCTTTCCATCTCCCGACTGGACGCAAAGGACCCAGCGGCCCTGGGAACAGCAGGGCTGCAGCCGGAAGAAGCGTGGGCCCCTGAATGCCTGTTTTGCAGGCCACCTACCAGATAGCCACGTTGAATTGATCTGATGCAATCCAAGAATCAGCTTTTATGATGTTAAAACACTGAGAATTGGGGTAGCTGGCTTTATCCTAACACAGCCACACCGGAGTCTTGAGGAGAACAGAGTCTGTCTCCTCCTCAACTGTAACCTTGGTACCGAGCACTTCCTGACCCAGAGTAAGGGCCCTATAAGCATGTGTTGCATGGATGTCAGAAAAAGAAATCCACAGACCAAGGAAGCAGATAGTACTGTGATTGAGGAATACAGGCATGGCCAGAGCCAAACCAACTCAAATACCAGGAGGGTTTAAGAAGAGAAAAGGGGCCCATCAAAGACATTGAGAGGACAGTGTGTTGGTGATGAAATATTAAGCCAGACGAGAGACAAGTTATCTCATTTTTTCCCCTACAGCCACCACTCACACGTCAAAGTCTCATTTCTTTCTCCCAACACGAGTTCCTGGCATGATCCTCCAGAGAGAGGGAAACAGTGCACGTATTTTTCTCTCCATCATAAATACCTGAGTGACTTGATGGCTCAATTGAAAGCACTGAAGTGTAGGGACAATTTCCTCTTTCAATGCCTGTGTATACATATGCTTATGTGTGTATTTATAGTACGCATATGGATGTGTAGAATGAAGCTCGGCTCAGTAAAACTAAACTGATCTCAAATCTACAATGTGGGCACGTTTCCTGGAAGGGAAATAATAAACCCTTCTCAGGACTATAAAATTTTAGAGCTGGAAGGGACCTTAGAAACTATCCAAATCGGGCCCCTCATTTGACAGTTGGAGAAACTGAGGCCAGGACAGACAAGAGACTTGCTTGGTACAGAGTCAGGGCTGCACTCTAGTGCCCTTTCCACTTTCTCAGGGTGTGAGATTTGATCTGTAGGCTACAGAAGGTTAGTAAGACAAGGTCAGTATTGTTTTGCCCACTGACCAAAGCATTAGACTTTAAAGGATGGCTTACAAGTAACCTCAGGACCTGTCCATATAAGGGTCTGTCTCTACTGGTCAGCAGGATGTCCAGAAGCCACTGGTTTTGATCTTGAACCCATACCCCCAAACTCCCTTGTTCTAGGTCCTTTCCCTGAGTCCATGTAAATTTCACTTAACCCCCCTGGAAACGCTCAGAGAAAATAATGAGAGGTACCATTTTTTGAGCACTGGGGTGCGTTCCAGAAACTGTTGTAAGCACTTCACATAAATTATTGCACAAAGTTCCAACAACAACCCTGGCAAGTACATGCTTTCTCCCTGGTTCTACGAGTGAGAACACCAAGGCTCAGCGAGGCTAAGGAACTTGCACAAGATCACACAGTTAAGGGGTAGAGCTGGGATTAACTCAGATCTGTCAGGTGCCAGAGCCCATATTTGCATCTTGCAACACTGACACTGCCTCTCCAATAGAAGAACTGAGACCCAAGCGAGATTGAATGGATAGATGCAATGGGCGTCCAGGAAACTCCTGGACTGGGAGGTGTGCATTTCAGTGAAAAGTCTGATGCCGCCAGCACATGGACACTCGCTTCCCTACTGGCCTTCCGCAAGTGGGGCATGAACTCCCTCGTGCCTGCCCTCCCTGCCCTCCCACCTGGAGAAACTCGACCAGTTACAGATCCACCAGCCCACCCAGCCACAAAGCTCATAATGGTCCCCTGTGAAGTGCTGGAACTGGGAATGTTTGCATGGCGTTCAGGCTTAGGAATTTCCCCTGGAAATCATCTATACATCTGCGCCTTCTTCTACTTAGGTCTTTCTTTCACAGCCTTCATGCTGCCTGAATGTGAAACAAGGTTGGATTTATTTTACGTTCCTGTTGCAGAATTCATAGCATAGAGCCTGGGAAGGAAAGGGAGCGTGAAATATACATATACTATATGTTACATACATATGCATGCATATATAATGTTCTGCATATATGTCATATATATGCACTCTCTATATATGAGATATTTTATCTATTTGTTTATTCTAATGGTGTCCAGAAAGGAATAATTTTCTAAAATAACTCGGAGATTGGAGAGGTGTTGGCTCTCTTTCCACCGTGATTTATATATAGTTCCCAGCAGCAGGGCATGCTTGTGTCAAATGGGGGTTTATTCTTCTCCAGTACCATGGGGTTTGTCATCCTTAAGTTCTGATCTCTTGGTCAATGCCCCTTCTCTTGTGGGCTCTCAATACACTCAATACCTTTAGATAAGGCCAACCTCCTCAATCAGGCTTTCGCACCTTCAACTTACCCAACTTTTCTGATTTTCCAGATTTTTGATGAGTGATGTTTATGTCTCTGGGGCTTGGATTTTGGCAGGCTTCCAAATTGCTTTCAGAGATCAGTAGATTGCAAAAAATATATATCATTTAACCAGTAAACTGCTCATAGAGCTAGCTACGTTTTCCAGGGTTCTCTCCATCACCCAACTCACCTTTACGTACTCCTATGTCTTTTTCTTTTCTCTACTTCACCGAACCCATTGATACCCAGCATCAGCCTGAAGAATGGATCTTTTTCTGCATGAGTTTTCAGAGGGTTCTGTCTCTCTCTCTCTCTCTCTCTCTCTCTCTCTCTCGTGCGCGCACACACACACACTCACTACTTTCCATGCACATCCAAGCAGAGGAAGAAGAGCAGAGACCACTTTCACTTCTATCTGACTTTCAGTTGCCTTCTTCTCATAGCTTTGTTCAGGTCCAGGGAGAAAAAAAATAGAGGAAGATGGAAAGTTTTTTTGTTGTTTGCTTTTTAAACACGGCCAAGTTTCTGTGTATTCCACAGCTGCACATGTCACAGGTGAGAGCATATGTGGGATCCTCAGAAGCCTGTTAGGAAGGAAGAATGAATGAATGATCGTGTAGAAAGCAGCATGGGCACTAGCTCCTCCAGCCACACCACAGATGTATCACAAGCAGACTCCGGACGCTAAGTTTGACTTGTCCAGAAAGCACATAATGCAGGGCAGCCTATCCCCATGTAGGTGAAATATTCAGTGACAGGAGCTTCACGGTTCATATCCTGAAAGCACCTTTAATGCCCGATGCTTATACAAACAGCGACCATTTATTGAACGCTACTCACTCATGCAAGGCAAGATGCCCAGAACTTTGCACACATTATTTCTAAGCTTCACAGCCCTCTGCGATGAGCGTTATTGTCCTCATATTATATTAGTAGTGAGGAAACTCAGGCTCCGAGAGGTTTTAAAAAAAAGAGATACTCGAGGTATTGAAGGTAGGATTCAAATTGGGATGGTTGGATTCCCAAATCCCATTCTTTCCCTACAGTGTATATATCACCCCCATCCCCAAATGACAATGTCGAACATTGTAGTTAGAAACCAACCTGCCACCAACGTTAACAACTCTCAGTATCAAAAACTAGAAAGAAAAGTCATTCTTCTATGTATTCAGCCAATATTCGTTGGACTTTATGGGAATTTAAAGAAAGAAAAGTTCCTTCCCACAAGGAGATCATTATCATTTAGATGACTCTGAAATATGTGAAAACGAAAATAACAAGCGCTACCACACAGCTGATTGCCATACGTTCTTAGACTTACAAGAACCCTTTCAGCTTATCTCCAAGACCCAGATTGTAAAGATGAAGAAATTGGAGCCCCAAGTGAAAATAGGTTTTCCCTAGTCACGCAGTGTTGAAAGCACACTCCAGCCAGAAGTCTAGTATCTGATACTTTGTACTGTCTCCACATTAAGGGATGAGTGGTTAACTACCTCTGGCTTTTTATATGAACTGAGGTCCACCAGCTGCTGTGAGCATGAATGAACTAAAAGGACAGAAAGCAGAGTGTGTGGTCACACATACCTTCCTGACTACAACGCAGCCTACTGAGGAGGTCACAGGGGAGTCCAGGGGAAAGTAAATATTGCTATGTTAGAGAAAAATTAAAAAAAAAAAACCGGCACCCTCCTCGCCTTATAAATGTCATATCATGTTGGCGCCTAATCAACACTTTGAAGCATTAGCATTGTTTTAATCATTCTTCTATTGGAGAACAAATGTTGCATATATAATTACACTGCTGTATTGTACTGTACAAATAACCATGTAATGACATCGTTGGAATTTCTTGGTTCTTCATGGTAATGCCAAGTATAATTACCATGTAATCTGCCGAGAGCAAACAAGGTTGTAATTATTCCATAATCCAATCTAATTATGGGGCAACTGGATTGTTGTTTGTGTTCAAGAGGAAAATATACATGCAAAAAGAAGACAAGGAAATTCATTCTCCCCATCCGAGGGTATGACAAGTCAGGGGGCTTGGAGATAGCTTTTAGTGATGCTGTCATCTGCCCAGATGATAAAATGCGTGGTCACAGGATGGTCAAGGTTTGGGACCCATTATCTGTAGTGTCGACTCTGGATGCCCCAGATGAGGGACGGCAAGGACAGGTCGGAAGAAGGAGGAGAGAAGGCAGATGCTGGAAGGGTTTCTGCAGGTAATCACCTGTGCAGTGGGAACCAGAGGATGGAGAGAGCCCAGCCCTTACAAAAACATGCCTTCCACCAGCCTGCCCTGTGCCTCTGACACACTCCTGGGACAGCAACACACAAATCACCGTGAATATGTTCCTACTCCGTTTAGCTGCATTAACCAACCATGTATTGTTTCTCCTGTGATGGACCTTTTAGGGTAGACGCAGGACTGGATCTGGGCCTCATACAGCAGCCAGGAGAGAAGACGGAGAAGAATGGAAAGAAGGAAAATGGGAATAGGCTGTGTGTAGGTGGGTCAGGACTTTATTTACGAGGGCCGCTGTAACCAAGTACCTCAAACTGGGTAGCGTGAAACGATGGAAATATATTGTCTGTCACACAGTTCTGAAAACTACAAGTCCAAAGTGAAGGTGTCAGCAGAACCACACTCCTTCTGAAGGCTCTAGTGAAGCATACTTCTCTCCCTCTTTGCTAGCTTCTGGCGGTTGCTGGCGATCGTTGGCCTTTCTGAGCTGGCAGCTGCATCACTCCAGTTTCCACTTTTGGCTTCACACGGTGTTCCCGGTCTCCATGTCTTCACATGGCATGCTTTTTACACAGACATCAGTCTTTTGGATTGGAGGCCACCCTACTCTGCTACAACCTTATCTTAACTAGCATCTGCATGACCCGCTTTACAAGTAAGGCCACACTCTGAGTGAGGTACTGGGAGTTGGGACATCAACATATCTTTTGGGGGAGGGGGACACCACTCAACCCATAATAGGGACCATTTATTCATCCATATACTTGGCACACATTTGTTAAGCACCTACTATGTGCCTGATATGTGATAACTACCCAGTTTTTCTTTTCTGAATCGAATATTTACCATGTGTGTCACATGCGGTATCCCACTTGAGCCTTTTAATTTTAAGATGTTGGTACTACTATTAGTCTCGTTTTACATATAAAGAGACTCAGGCTGAGACAGGTCGGGTGACTCCAGATGGAGCTGGGATCTGAGCCCAGACAGTCAGACTCCAACACCAACACTCCGAGCTTTGTGCCCAGCTTTGCCAAGCCCATACAGTCCTGAAACACATAGCCAAAGGAGCCGGGGGGCCTGAAGAGAGTACACCATCCCAGAACAGCCCATAACAAGGGCTCGAAAAGGAGCACTGCACAGTGGGCAAGGAGATCTCTAAAACTAGGCATCCAGGAAGGAATTTAAGTTGGACGATAGAGAGTGTGGCTAAGTGTTAGATTTCAGGGACAGGAGATAGTTGTACTTTCAACACGAAGGTGCCTACCATTTCCCACCAAATGCTTCCAGGACTATCTATTGGGCGGCACCTATAGATAGTGGCTTTTATCAAGCTCCATATTGACAGGGCTCCTTTACCAATGGGGCTCACCACGTCCTTTTCCCTCCACAGATGTGCCCAACCATGGCCCTATTCCACAGCAATCAGGGAGGAGAAAGTCTACCTGTCCCACTACCTTTCCCTTTTCACTTCAAGGCCTGCCTATGAGCCATATGGTCCCCTGGCCTCAGAAACTTGCTTCCCTTCCCAAGGCACCGAAAGCTTTCAGAGGAAGTTACAGTTACACAGTCTTAAAACAGATAGTAAATTCTTTATGTAGGGGCTAATCTTGTCAGGCTCTTCGACCCTGGTGTTGACTGCTTTTCTAACCTGACATCAGTTAATCCCCACTGCTCAGAAGTTAATCCCTTCGAGAGCAAGATGAAAAGTGGTTTTGTGAGGCAATATTTAAAGGCCTACAAACAATAACACGCCTCTGCCCCTGCAATTGCAGAGTCGTTTCCGCAATTTCTATTTCTGGAAAGGGTTCAAAAACCTGTTTGTGTGAATGGATGTGAAGAACTTTTTATGGCTGATCTTGTGAGATGATACTTCTGATGAATAATGTAGAAGTGTTTATACTTTCAGGCAGAAGGCACATGGTGTAAGTATGTGTGTTGATCAAATATGGTGCTGATGAAGGGCAGACTGCAGCTAGTATGGAAATTTCAAAGGCCTTAGAAATGCCACAGAGATTCTCCAGTTGTGAAATGTCTGGGGGAAGCAGTAGAAGGAAGTCTTCACAGGAGTCCTCAGGAAAAACTGATATTTGTTATCAGCTGTTACTAAGCCATAGAAGCTGACATAAAGCAAACCACATGCAGTTCTCAAGTAGAGGGTCTTCCACCACCTCCTGGAAGCCACACACGTATAAAGCATAGACAATACTATATACATCCGATGTATAGAATAGCTGTCTTCCTTTTTGTCACTAGGTGACCTGTGTTTATTTCACTTGCCAGAGTTCATTCAGAATCCTCCACTTTCAGGAAGGCTTCCTGGACTGGATAAAACAATAGATTTATAGAAATAAAATGTCTGCTCTCATACAAATCTTATAGTTCACCTTGTTCACTGGTTTCAACTGTGTTTTGAGGCATCTTAGAGGTTCTACTAAGTGTCTTCTGGAGCCACTCAGTGAGGAAGCTGGGAATGAATGAAGAAATGACCCTACGGGTTGGAAATTCAGACCGCCACACAATGCTACAGCATTTTACATGCTACTTGCTACATATGTTAGACTGCTCTCATAAAATTTCATTTGAAAAAGGGCTCTGTAGCAAAGATTAAAAACAATAATGGTTAATATATGCCAAAGTTTGAAATGTGTTATTGTGATCCAATATTCTCTTTTTATATAGAGAGAAACAGAAATGCAAAGAGAGCAAATTCCTTACTCAAAGTCACAGGACTAGGTAGTAGCAGAACTAAAACTGAAGCTCAGGTCTTTGAGATACAATTCGATATTCTGGTTTATAAACCATTTTTCTTCCTAACTCTCAGACCTAACCAGATCCTGACATTCATAAGATCAGCAGATATGTGCACGCGTATATAGGTATATGACATGAAAAAATGCATAAATATGTCATAGGGTTGCACATATTTAACCAGCTCTTGTGAACTGGGCTGTAAATTCATTGAGGGCTCGTACCATATCATTTCTAGAGCTTATGGCATTCACTGCCCTTGACTCCTTAGCTGGTCTTAGAATAAGAACCATCTCGTGTGAATCTTTATATTCTCAATTACCAGCACAATAGTTGCATATAGTAGATCCTTAATAAATGTTTAGAGATGAAAATAATTTTGACAACCAGTTTTTAAGTCTCTGCTGAAGTATTTTCAGTAACAAAAAACGTATTAACTGTGAAACAACCCACCATGTCTTAAGTGTTACAGAGTCAAAATTTCTCTCTCTGTGTATTCAACACCAGTTGGGTCCTGTCTACTCCTTTGAATTCAAGCAGAATCTCTTCCCACTAAAAGCTTGGCATATATTTTGAAGAAAATATCAGGAAACTTGCAAATTGAATGCCTCCCCCACATATACACACAAACATGGAGAGAGAGAAAGAGAGAGAGTTGTGTGTGTGTGTGTGTGTAAACTATACATCCTTTGTTCCTTCTATCATTTTTAATATGGCCATTAATTTAATGACTAAGTATTCTGGCTCTAAATTTAGACTGTCTGGATTCAAATCCCGCCTGTATCACATGTGTGTGCACATGTGTACGCTTGCATACACACACATGCTTCCTATTCCTATTTTCTTCTCCTGGTGATTTGTATGATTCATCCATCCCACAATGCTCTTTTGCTCAGGGATCCTATTAAGCCCCTCATTCAGGAATATCGCAGTAGATGTTTCTTTCTAAAAGAGGCAATGTTTTACCACTCAATGACAACTTCAGAAATAAGAAAGGAAATATAGCCAGAGCTAATATATAAATTTAAACGATATGGGAATTTTCTCTACTATTTTGTGCCAATATATGTGAACAATTAAAATAAATGCACATATTTCTAGAAAAATAAAATAATCTAACATATAGAATGCTTGAATAGCCTGATAATCAATACAGGTATCAAAGCAGTGATTAACTGCTTTAAACACTTTCCCACACTGAAAACACCAAAGGGTTTTACTACTATTTACTGCATAAATGCCAAAAGCTCATCATTTCAATTATATACAGGTTCTCCCAGGGAATTTCCCAATTCATTCTAAGATCATTTTAGTCTTGATATTAAAAGAAGAAAGGGATTATATGAGAAAGAAAAAGTATAGGCTAAATTTATAGATATAGATGCAAATATTTAAAAACCATAAACAAACTAAATTCCATGCTGTATAAAACTAATAATATACTATGATCAATTGGGTTTATTCCTGAACTGCAAAGTTGATTTAATGTTTTAAAAATATATATCATCCATTTCATTTATATACTAATGGGAAAAAACACATTATCATTTCCTGATGCAGAAAAGCACTAAATAAAATAATGATTGGTAAATAGTAAGTTAAAAATGGAATTAAGTATTGTTAAGCAGGTAAAGGGCATCTACAAAAGGATAGCTCTACAACAAACATTATCCTATATGAAACTACATCAGAAACATTCCCTTCCAAATCAGAAATGATTCAAGGGTGCCCACTTTCAAACCCATTCCTTTTTGTGTGTGTACAAGACAAAATAGCATATTGTAGAATTTTAAAGACATTAAGACTGTGAAAAAGTCTTTATTTGAAGACATGATTAACATAATAGAAAACTTTAAGGAGTCTATGAAAAACCTGGAATTAACATGTTAAGTTAGCAAGGTTGTGGTATATAAAGCCAATACACAAAAACCAGTTTCTATATATTAACAATTAACATTTGGAAAATAAAAATCTAAAAATAATACTATTTATAATTGCATGAAAACATACTTAGAAATACAGTTAACAAAAAATATGCAGAAACTTTAGACTAAAAACTATAAAACATTCATGAGAGAAATGCAAAAGTAGAATATACTACGTTCATGGATTGGAAGCCTCAGTATTGTTAATGTGTCAATTCTCTCTGAATTGATCCACAATTCACAATCAAAGTCCCAGCAGGCTTTTTTTTTTAAAAAAGGAATTGATATGCTAATTCTAAAATTTGTATAAAAATACTAAGGATCAAAAAACACCAAGACAATTTTGAAAAAAAAAAGACAAACATGCCATTTTTAAAAATGGGTAGAATATTCTACCAGGCGCTTCCAAAAGAAGATATACAAATAAATGTCCAGTGAGGACATAAAAAAGATGATCAACATCATTAGCCATCAGGGAAATGAAAATTAAAACCATAATTAGAGACCGTTCCATATTCACCATCAAAAGAAAAAAGGGCAGATAAAGGCAAAACTAGTAAAGCAAATTAGTAATTTAATAGGGCTAGGAGTGAGGAAACTGACTGTAAAGGGGCATGTAACAACTTTTGGGATGATGAAAATGCACTGTATATTGATTATGGCAGTGGCTACATGGATATATATATTTTTTTTAATTCACAAAACTATCCATTTAGGTGATTGTATGAAAGGAGACCCCCAAAATTCCGAAATTATCTTTTGGAGGGTGAGTTCCTTGTAGTACTGGTTTCCCCTGCTACATAAGTACTCTAGAAACTCCTCAGCATCGGTGTATTAAATAGCCTTGTTGTGACAGGCTGCATTCAACTTCAGGTAAATTTTTTTGGCAATTCTTGCAACACATTTATCCATTTCCTGATGGGTGATTTACAAGCACACCTGCCCACACTGTGCTGCGTGTTCAGCAGTTTTTGACCAAAAATGGCGGGACCTCTGTGGCCCATCCTCCCTATTCATCCGATCTCACCCCAGCAACATTTTTAAAAACTTGTTTCTCTGGATGAAAAAACCCTCAAAGGGAAATGTTGTGTTGATGTGGAAGAGCTGAAACAGAAAAGGGCAGGAACACTAAAATGCCTCAAAATTGACTAGTTCAAAAACTGTTTTAAGCAGTGGGAAAAGTATCTCAATAGGTGTATTGCATCAAACACAAAGTCTTTGAAGGTGACTGAAGTTTAAACATGTAAGAATAAATATACAATTTTTTAATAAATAAATCCCAGGTTTTGGGGTCTTCTTGTATTTTATTATATGTAAACTACAATGCATTAAAAGTTGGTTATAAAACAACTGGCCAAACCAAGAGTTGAACAGGATGTAGAACATCTGAAATATTCATATGTTGCTGGGAGTAGTAAAATGGTGTAAAAACTTTGGAAAACCATTTGGTTCATTTGTTCATATGTTTGTTTTTTACAAAGTTAAACACAAACTTACTCTCTGACCTACCAATGCCATCCCCAGACATTTTTCTATAAGAGTTGAAAAGAGATGTCCTCAAAAACACTTGCTCCAAATTAGAAACAACCCTATATGTCTGTCAACAGATGAATGGATAAGCAAATTGTGACATATTTATTCAATGGAATACTACTCAGCAACAAAAAAGTACAAACAACAAACAGTCAACACAAAGTTATGACGTAATCTCAGAGACAATGCTGAGTGCAAGGAGCCACACACAAAAGCTTAAGGATTGTATGAGTCCGATTCTACAAAGTTTTAGAACTGACGAACGACTTATTGTGACTGAAATCCGATTAGTGAATACTTCGGGAAGGAGCAAAGCATAGTTAGTTGCAAATGAGCAGGAGACTTTTGGGGGTGATAGGAATGTTCTATTCCTCAGTTGGCATGGTAATTACACAAATGCCTTTATTTGTCAAAACTATATGCTTGAAATGTGCATTTTATTGTGTATGACTAATATCTCAAAAGAAAGTTGGGTAAAAATATATTGGAAAGTGGAAAAAACACTACCACTTATTTGAAAATGTTACAAAATAATCTATGGGTAAATAATTAGAAATAATAGAAAATATTTTCCATTAGCTGGATATTAGATCAGTATTCAAAAGTTAATTCCATTTCTACACATCAGCAAAAAATAATATTGCAGCGTTGTTCACAATAGCGAAAACATGGAACCAACCGTGCTGCCCGTTGAAAGAGGACTGGGTTTAAAAAATATGGTACATACACACGATGGAATATTATGTGGCCATAAAGAAAAACAAAATTATGAACTTCACAACAACTTGGATGGACTTAGAGTCTATAATACTGAGTGATCTATCACAGAAACAAAATACTGAGTATCACATGTTCTCACTTAGAAGCGGACCTTGAACAATTATCGTAATACTATAAGAAAAGGATTGGCAGTAGTGGGAAACTGCTGGGGGTGGGGGGCAGGATTGGTAGTAGTGAGAATCTCTGCCAGGGGAGGAGGGGGTCACACTTCATCAACCAGGTTGCCTGCATAATGAATATTTGTATACCTAACCCTGAATTGTACCCCACATCTTGAAAAAAATTTTTAAAAATAAAAACATAGTATTTTTTAAAAGACCTTTTATAATAGCAATAAAACCTTTAAAATACCTGGAAATTATCTTAACCAAAGACGTACAAGAACTATGCCTAGAACATTCTCAAACTTTGCACCAAGGGGTCATTAAAGAAAATGTAACTAAATGGAAAGCAATCCCATGTTTGTGAATAGGAAGACCACGCTGTAAAAATGTCAGATCTTCCCCAATTGATCAATAATTCAATGTAATTCCAACTAAAATCCCAACTAAGTTTTTATAGAATGACAAGGTGATCGTAAAATAAAAGTGTAACAGAACAAAAACAAGGATAACAGAAACGAGGTACTTACCATAGCAAATATCAAGGTTCCATGTAAAGCCAGGACAATCAAGGCAGCACAGTGTTGACAGAGGATAGACTAACTGACCAAAGTGACAGAAAAGAGGGCCTTGTAAGAGATCCATGCATGGATGGGGCTTTTATGTATGATGGAGTTGGCAGCACAGATCAGTAGGGAATGGAAGGACTGTTCATTGAATGAAACTGGGAAATGTGATCATCCATAATGCAAGAAAAAAAATTGAATTCCTACCCCACACCACTCACAGAAATTGACTTCAGATGACTTCAGAACTTAAATGTCAAAAGCATACTTTGATAGTTTTAGATAGAGGAATATTTCCAAACCTGGGGGCAGATGGAGGACACAAACATAAACTTCAGATGGGACACAAACATAAACTTCTAAAAAATCATTGATACATTTGACCACATTCAAAGAAAACATTTCAGTTCATTGAAAGAGATTGTTTAAAAAGTGAAAAGACAAACCACCAACTGAGAGATGTTTGTAACCTATTTAGCTAACAAGGCATTACTTCCTGGAATAAAAAGAATTCTAAATTATTAAGAAAAAGACTGGAGGAGGCAGGAAGTTGGCAGAGGAGATGAGCACATAGAAAAATGGGCAACATACAAACTTTTTACAAAAAAAAAAAAATACAGACGAGAAATCAACATATGACCAAATAGCCAACTTCATCAGCAACCAGGAAGATACAAGTCAAGATCACAATTGGTAATTCTAAAACTCAAACCACAAAAGGTTAAATGAACAGGACCTCCAAAACACTGCAGATGGGAATGGGGGCTTCTATTGTCTTATAAAATTGAGTATTCGCATGTTCGATGAACCAGTAGCTCCTCTCCCAGACACATCAGGGAAAAATCTATACACATGCACAAGAAGACATGTTTAGCAATATTCAAAGCAGCACCTGTTCATAATGGCAAAAAACTGGAAAAAAACAACTAATGGATACATAAATTGTATAGTAACAATTACATATGACATTTCTAGTGAGGGAGATGAATGTATTGCAACTACATGTGACAATATGGATGAATATTTCCAGTTAATATGGAGTGATAAAAGTAAATCTGAAAATACCAGATTAAGAATAATATCCAGCCGGGCTCGGTGGCTCAGCCTGTAATCCCGTGCCTTGGGAGGCTGAGGTGAGTGGATTGCCTGAGCTCGTGGGTTCGAGACCCGCCTGGGCAACTTGGTGAGACCTCATCTCTACAATAAATCAAAAAATTAGCCGGTGTGGTAGCGCGCGCCTGTAGTTCCAACTACTTGGAAGGCTGAGGCAGAAGGATCGCTGGAGCCCAGCAGGTGGAGGCTGTGGTAGCTGGGAGCGGCCACTGCGCTCCAGTCTGGGCGACAAAGTGAGACTCCAACTCAAAAAAAAAAAAAAAGAAGAAGAATATCCTTCTTGTAAGCTGTAAAAACAAGCCTTATCAAGCAACTTTGTTTGGCGTGCACACACATGTGAGATATATATTACATGTGATATATGTACATATACACACATATATAATTACATATGTGTGTTTATACTTCTGTGTACATACATATGTATATATGTCTACATATATGTATTATGTATATATATTTATGCACACACACATATATTATGGTTAAAGTATATAAAATAAAGTAAGAAATTGATAAACAAAATATTCAGAATAGTGAGTTCTTTGGCTGGAGGAGGCAGGAAGTTGGCAGAGGAGATGAGCACATAGATGACATTCTAGCCCTTGGGTTGTGCAAATGGGCAGACAGAGAGAATTGTGTCCCCTGCACCCCCCCAAGCCAAGGATATCCATGCTCTAATCCCGGAACTTGCGGATATGTTAACTTACATGGCAGATGTGATTAAGTTAAGGTTCTTGAGAAGGTGGGGATGATCCTCGATTACCTAGGTGGGCCCAATGTAAATCACGGTGTTTTTAAACATGAAAGAGGGAGGCAGGAGAGTCACTGTCAGAGTGATGTGATTGCTGGTTTTGAAGGTAGAAAGGGCCATGAGCCAGAACGTGGGTAGTCTCAAGAAACTGGAAAAGCAAGGAAGCAAATATTTTCTAGCACCTCCAAAGAGAACACAGCTCTGCAAACAGCTTGATTTTGGCTTAGGTATGCCAATTTCAGATTTCTGATCTGTAAGATAAACTTGTGTTGCTTTAAGTCACTAAGTTTGTGGTAATTTGCTACAGCAACAACAGACTATTATTAAATTGAACAAGTAACAAATAAATAAGAGACTTTAAGGGACCCATGATGATAACGGTCATAAACCAAGGATTATTCGTCTGGTTCTGTCCAACCTAAAGTTCAGGAAATGGTTTTAATATGAAAATGCTTAATTTTAAACTTAGAAAAGTTGTGTGCACCCAATACTCCTAATTCCCCTAAGGCATCTCTCCCAGAGATGTCAGCTGAGAGCATCTGAACCCCTTGGAGTTGAAGCAACATCTCTAAGGAGAGCCAGGATGGATGAGGACGATGGGTGTGTGGAGGGAGATTTTCAGTTCTGGCTCAACCACTACTACCAGGCAAGTGTCGAGGTCCCAGTGTTGGAATGGTTAACCCAGACTGGAGGCTTTTAAACACGCTTAGCACCAAAACTCTTTTCTACCAAATAACCACAAGTGGGAGCCCAGTGATGAAGGCCGGGGGAGGGGGGAGTGGGGCAGGGACCACCCTGGGAGTCACCTGGCTGCCTGAAAGATCAGCATTAGCCACGGCCAGGGATCCTCAAACAAAAGGTCTGGGAAAATGGACCAGCCCCCCAGGAATGACCCTTGTAAGACAGAATCGGTTTCCACAGTCACTCAGTTTGACTGAGTAACAACTTCAAAATTTCAGAGGCTTGCCGCAGCAAACATTTCCTTTCTTCCTGTGGGTCTGAATGTCAGTTGGACTGGCTCTCTGTGGGCTACCGGAGCTAATGTGCTCGACATGTTTTTATTCTGGGACCATGCTCTTCTGGCAGACCACAGGCCAGGCAAATCAGAGATGTGTGCACCATGCTTGCCCCTCTAGCATGACACCTGGCCAATAGAGCAGGCAAATATACTCTGCCCTCTCGAGTGGTCAGGGAGGGGCCACCTGACCATGGGCATGGCTTCATTACTCCGTGGCAGTGAGGAAGTGAGGAATTGGAAGCGGAGATACAATCTCTGACCCTGTCCACAGGACTCTGGTAGAGAGGGTTCCAGTCTGACTTCGGACAAAACAGATGCTCCTGGCAGTGTCCTCCCATTGCTATCAGCCTGGTGGCAACTACTGAAAGTGTCTGAGAAAATTTGTCTCTTTAGGGTGTGACTCCAAACCCCAAATCCATTAAAACTTTTTTCTCCTTTTACGCAAAATGAATTCCTTGCTCGGTATGGCAGCTGCCCCAGAAAACCACTTGCTGTCTGGGTCATCCTCTTCCTAAAGGTAAGCATCACTCTGGGCAAAATGTTCTTTGAGGCTCGATTCCTTCCAGCTCGTGGCAGAGCTGTCCCTGAGGATTGTTATGAGCTGAATGTGTATGCCCAAATTCATATGTTGAAGTGCTAAGCCCCAGTCTCTCTGAATGGGATTATATTTCAAGCAAACCCCTTCAAACAAGTAGCTAAGTTCAAATAAGGCTGTTCAGGTGGGCTCTCATCAAATCCGACTGGTGTCCTTAAGAGAGGAAATCCGGACCAAAGATACCAGGGATGTGAGTGCACAGAGAAAGTGCCATGTGAAGACACAGTAGAAGACAGCCATTTGCAAGCCAAGGACAGAGGCCGCAGGAGAAACCTAACCCGATGACACCTTGATGTCAAACTTTCAGCCTCCAGAACTGGGAGAAAATAAATGTCTGCTGTTTTAATGCCCCGCCCCATATGGTATTTGTTATACCATTTGAGCTGACTAGAACTGGGATCACTGTGAGTTTGTAGAGGGAGCATTCTTGCCCCATCCCAGTTGACTTACTGGGTGGAATCATGTTAGCATGAACACAATAGCAGTTACAGCAAGGTCAAGGTCAGGGGCTGCAGCACACGGCACTGGAAGCCTTCTGGCCCTTACAGTCCCCATACCTTCTTGTTGTTAGTGTCTCATTGCCAAGGTGTCTCCGTCTGTCTGGTCCCGGTGCTCTCTCCCCACCTGCCCCTCCCCTAAGGCACTTAAAATCAACATCAGACCTGCCTCCACTTCCTATCTTGGACTGGGCTGGCTCCCTGGAAGACGTCACCGCCAAGTCCTGCTTCCAGCGTCAGTTTCAGGTGCCAGGCCTGCTCACCTCTCCCCTGAGTGGCTGTGGACCCACCGTCCTGCTTACATCCCTGCTTACATCCAACACACTAAACTTGCCCCTGTAGAGCAATGACAGGTTGATAGAGAGGAAAGGGCCAAGAGGTAAGGCCAGACGGGGTCTCTGCTGTCCTCCTGGGTAAGTGTCCCTGTTCTCCAAAGGCCAGATTTATTGCAAACCACAGTTCCACTCCACATTTATCACCTAGAGAGGAGAACGTGCTGTGTGGTTGAACACTGCCTTGGGCCTGGAATATAAGGACCTTTTCCACAGCAGCTTGCCCAGTGTCCTCTACTTGTGGGTTTAAAGGATGGGAGGGTTCTGACACCCCTGTCCTCTAAGCTAAATGTTCCACAAATGGCAATTTCAACACAAAGAGGGGAGAAAGCAGTGAAGACAGAGGAAAGCAATGGATTGCCTCTATGTTCTCTGGCTCTGAATTGTGTTTCAGGCCCTCACACTGAGATTACTCTTTTGTTTTTGAGCCTTTGGGTTTGAATGGAGCTTTCGCTCCTGAATCTCAGGAGGGACCAGCAAGGGAAGAATGAAGCACACATCAATGGCAGGGTTGATAATCCTACGACCATTGACTTGAAGAGCTGCCGACCAACAGGACGGCAGCTTCCTAAACTGCTGTGTTCACGCGTATTATCAGCAGCCCTTAATTGATGGATTATCGACAAGGAGAGCAGGGTGTGTGCTGAGAGTCTGCAGACTGAGGGCCTACTAGGGGAGATTTAATCTGCAAACAGAATGGAACGGCCTCTCCAAAGCCTTTATCTGGCATTGGGTCGGGCCCAGGAGAACCAGCCTCCAAAGAAGGACCCCAAGTCCCAGCCTTCCTCTGACTCAGCTGGCCCAGTCCTTTCACACTTCTCCCCGACCGATCCTCAGGCCTGCCGCCCAGGTTGCTCTCCTGCCTGCAGCCTAAACAGTGGCCCTTAGACTTTTATGTCTGAAATTCTACCATAGCTGCAGGAAGGGGTGGTGGCAAGGAAATCTAACTACTGAGATTATAATTAATATTCCTTAATCTGTTGAGGCCAGGAACTGGTTCCTAGCTCAGGGCCAGAAGCAGAAGTCTGCCTGCACAGAGAAGACAGCCCTCCACATTCACATGGCCGGGCTCTGGGAATGGGGAAGACCAAGGAACGGGGAGGCACATTCTGGAAAAGGAGACGCAGCAAAGAGCCCCGCTGGCTTTGGATGGGAAAACGTGCCTTAGAGAACCGCCGGGTACCAGTCACAGATGGAAACGACGAAGAAGACAGCTGATGGGATCATGTGGCACATTTACCAGCAACATAGGAACTGGAGACAGTAAACTCTGTGTAGTTTTTTAAAAATGGCCTCACAGCCTAGCCCTTGTTTAACACTGCATTCAGGATACTTTTTCATTGTGTAGATACTCAGCTCTTCCTTCCTAAACCACAGTGGGCAGAGATTTGACACTTCTGTGCCCCTTAGATTATGGTTTAGCATGGATCTGGGTCTACAGAAGCACATGCGGGACTAATTTTCTAGTTACAGGGGTCAGCAAAGCAGACTTCTTCCCTCCTGCAGTCTGATGAAGTGTCACACAGAGACGGATTAAAACAAGTAAGCTTGAAAAAACTCCATTCAAACCCAAGGGCTTTCTTTCTTCTTAAGACCCAGGGAAGAAGGAGGCAGAAGAGTTGGAGCCTAGAAAGGTAGTTAAGGGTTCTAGTACCTATGTAGCGCATGCCTCATGCTGAGAGTGACCAGGGAAACAGCACTGTCCCTAGAGCCGTGGTCCTCAGAGAGAGGGGTCCTCTCACAACCAGTCGAGGAAAGGAGAGCCATCGGAGTCTCCGCAGCTACAACCACAGCACTAGCCAGGTGAGTCTTGTTCTCTCAGGCTGTCCCACAGGACCTTTTTTTCTTATGGAGTCAGCAGGCTCTGACTTTTTGTGTTTGGGGCGGAGGAGTGGAGGGCAGGCAACCTAACTGCAATAAAAGTGGCCACGTTTGATAGTGTCTCAGTCCCTGAATAAAAACGTGTCCTTTTCAATCTCCAAGTTTTCCAGGCAGCCAGACTAGATAAAGCTAGAGACCAAGAATCACCTGGCTAGCCGGGAATGAGTGGAAGGGGATAGGTCTGAGTCTCCCTCAAGTACATTGAGGTAGTTAGGCATTCGGGGCTTGGGGCATCCCAGTGAATAAAACACATCAACCTTTTCAAAATACATAACTAAAGCCCACTTCCATTTCAGACAACATTGGCACCTAAAGTCAGCCTACCCTGTTGTCTGGCTTTGTGTTAGCCAATTTTGTAAGTAGGGACTGTAATTTTTAGCCACTCTGAGAGGACAGTGTGGTATGGTAGCCAAGGAGGGTCTCGTTAGAAAATGGTGCTCTCTTAGAAAAGCCAAAGATGAGGATTGCTCCAGTCATATGTAACTGGGGCACATTAGCCTACAAAGAGGGCCTTGCTGATCTGGCCAGCTCTGTTGAGACTGATAGTAAGGAACCAGCATGCTAGCTCTTGTTCTTATGACAAACTCGGGAACCTGTAATAATTTTCCAGTGTAGGGCAAACTCACTCTGAGAGATGGAGACTGAGAGTCAATTATTGTATAACTTAGGGCAACACTTAACCTCATGCTTCCTGTATAATAAATCTGGGATTAGAACACATTCACAGGGTTGTTAATAAGGCAGTCCATCAATGGTTAATAAGTTGTAAAGTGTTTTATAAATAGGAAAGCGATTTCTTACTATGAAACCTTAGGACTCTGACAAACACATTTAGGAAAAAGGAAGAACAATGGAGACTTCATAAAGGCAGGTGACATTTCTGGTTTTCTCCCTGTGGTATCCCTTGTGTGTGGTTAAAAAAGGAAGGTATGCAATAAAATATTTGTTTAGTGAATGAATAAATTCAGCAGCAGCAACAACTGGCCCATAGTAAATGGACTGCCTTCCCATTTTGCTGCCTTTGGTGCCAGATGGTTTTCCTTTTCCTTTCCCTCTGCCGGTCAGGCTATATCCAGTCCCTGAAGATTTGCCTGCTGCCAGTATCCTTCTAGAAACTTCCATTCAAACAAATCATTACTTTAAATGTCACCATTTTCCCAAAGACCATGGACCTTCAGGAAAACAGAAAACAAACCTAGAAGGTTGGTCTTTGTCAGGAACAAACGCAGTGCTCTTCCACGAAATGTAGTAGACCTTCTTGACCACTGTTCTTGCCTGCACCAGGTGTGGAGAAGTCCCTGCTTTGGTCTCCCTCCCTGTCTGCTGTACCAACCCCAAGAGGACTCCATCTCAATCTTACCACTTGTACTCTGAAAATAAGGCAGACTTAGAAGAAGAGGGTCAAGCAAGGCCATCATCACGTGTGGCCGGACCTGGCTTCTGCTGTTGTCAGTTCAGAGTTTTGCCTGAAGACTCAAACCTTACCCCTCCAATTCCTTCCCAGGTGAGGCCCAGTCCCTAGCTCTGGTCTGGTTGCCTAGAAAGCCTGGGGGTTGGAAAAAAGACATGTTCTTATTCAGGGACTAAGAAACTTTCAAAAGTGCACATCCAGTTACCAGGCTGTGATGCTTAGGGACAAAAGCTCAGCAAAGGACAGTTTCTAAGAGAAAACCAGTATGTCCTCTCAAAGCATCCTAAGTTCTGGAGTTGAGACAGTTAGTGTAGGACCCAAACAGAGTGCTTAAGGAATTGGAAATATTTGTAATTAGAAAGCAAGTCTGAGGTATAGGAGGAGATCAAAGGACAGAGGGCTGAATTCAATCACCTAGGAAAAGATGGACTGGGTAAGAAATGCATCCCCCCAAAGCAAGAGTCAGTCAATCAAACCAAGCTATGGGAAGTCATAGAAATAGGTCGAACTCGAAATTCAAGATTCTTGGTTCTGGCCCATTTTAGAATCAATTAGCCACCTGACCTCAAGCAAATCATTTCACTTCTCATGTGCCTGCCGCCAGTATCCTTCTGGAAACTTCCATTCAAACAAATCGTCATTTTGCGTCACCAAAATTAAGGGAAAACACTAGGTGGCCTTAGTAGTCTCGCACATTTCTATCATTTATGCCTGTCGATCAAATAGTGAGATTAATTTCGACATGGCAGAAGAGAAGCAAAGTGACGTCAGCTTCGCACCTCTCACACTGGAGCTTCCGTTGCCCTGTTGGCTTACAGAGTTCAACTTGCCCTGTTGGCTTACAGAGTTCAACTCTGTGAAAACTCTAAGAGGTCAGCACCATTCTCCTCACTGAATGGATGAGATAACTTAGTCTTAAATGCGTCAAGTAACTTGTCCAAGGCTAGAGAGCTGGAGAGTAATAGGATAAAGACTCAGATTCCAGACTCTGCAAAACTTCTCATTCCTCCACAGTCTCGTGCTCCCTTACAAGCCACATAAAGAATGTCAGTGTCATTTCTTTGTAGTCATTTTCCTCTCAGTAGAAAGTGCCATGCTAAACAATGCTGCTTGCATGCCCAGCACTAAGCAAGACACGTGAGGGATGCCAACACACATGATCTGGTCTCCTGCCTTCCTGCCTGGTTGACAGGCTGGGCCCGAGACTTCTCCTAAAAGCAGCTGCTGGGATAAGAGTGAGAGGTCGCCCTGACATTTCCCATCTCCTGTTTTTCCATCTTCAGCTAGAAGCGTCCAGGGGTTTTGTATTGCACCATTAAAATACCTGCGGCCCTGCTATAACCCTTACTTTTCATCATCTCTTCTCTTTCATCCCTGCGAATTCAATTCTGGCTGGGGGTTAGGTGGAGGAATGGAATTAAAACCTTTCCGTGTCTGCCTGTTGAAGTCCAATGCAAAAATAATTAAGTCTCTAACCATTTATCTTCCATCTCCAATTCCAATCCATTGTTCTTAGAATGATTTGAATGGTGTGCTGTCTTAGGCTGTGTAATTTAAAATTCAGTTCACACTTAGCTAACTTTTTACTGCTAGGAATGTTTCCGTGGCACACAGTGCAGCCTCCTCACAGGCACCGTTCTCATTTGGAGCTCAAACAGAGAGAGGGAGCTGGTATTGCAGGAATGTCAGTCAAGTGGCTGGTTTAATGGCTGCATGGTGGCTGAGTGGTTGCAGATGTCAGCACTTCAGTGCTAGCCACAGTCCCGAGATGTGAAGGCCTCAAAGCCCTGGCACTCCAAAGTGGACAAATGTAAACAATATTGTGGCTTCAAATTTATTTTCTGGTGCTACTTTTGGTTGTCAAAGCCACTACTTAATTCACAATATGGTAGCTCTAATGAATCTATTCAATCTAATCTTCATAATCATGGCATCTCTAAGGTAGAAAATTAATTGGATGAAGTTAAATATCCCCTTTTTATGTCAACAAAATTGGTTTTTCCAGGGATTAAAGGATTAACGTTGTGTTAAGTCCCTAAAGAGGTTAAAATACTTTATTATTCATTACAAAACACAAAGATTGGGCTGTTATTTTTTTTCTTGTGTCGCTGCCACTCATTTCATTGAAGTGGAGCACCGAGGAGAACCGTTAATGACAATTTCGGAAGCTCTTAATGCTCTTCAAAATGCATGTCTTCCCTGCTTACAAACTCTTTCTGGGTGAAATAGCCTGAAATATATCGAATTGAAGCCTTTTATAGCCTATTCTCAGAACCAAATGACCAGCAGGCAGGGATGAGTTTTCAGTTAAGTCATCGAAGCTGTAAAATGTGCCATTTCATATTGATGTTTTTTCAGTTTTTGACCAAAAGAGCACAATTTCCAGTCAACAACTGAAAAGGTATTTCCAGTTTGGGCCAAAGGACAGAGAAAGCAGGGCTATGCCATGTGATCATGGGGGCAGCCACTTTTCAAATTAGTACTTACACACTCAACCCAAGATAAAAATGCGTGCTTTCGGCTGTTTCCATTATAATTTGTACAATTTTGAGTTGAAAAAAATCCCTTAATCCAAGGTAAATCTTTTGCAACTAGGGAAACTGAGGCACAGATCTACGATGTAACTCAACAAGAAGTGACAGAGTGGCACTAGAATCCTGGTTTCCTAGCCTAAAGCCTCTTTCCTCTCCGATTATGGGCTCCTCCTAGTTCTCTGCATTCTGCTATAGATGGTGGCTTTGTGACCAAAGGCCTGCCCACACTTGAAAGATGGATGTTGGGGCCTAGACTGAGACCAGGGCTCATGACCAAGGTCACTCGGTCGCACGGCGACCATCTGAGACCTCAGCCTGGTGAGGCCTGGGTTCTGAGCTCACTGGCCACACTGTTCACCAGGCTCAGCAAGCTTGGCTCTACCCTTCATTCAAATCCACACTGGGCAGCTCTTTATGGGGGCATAAGGGCAAAGCAATTAATTCAAACACCATCAGGGCAGCCAGATAAAGTTCTATGCTGGGAAGAGAATAATGAGTAAGACATAAGGTTAAAGGTGTTGAAATAACAAAGTTAAATAACTAAAAGAAAACAGAATGAGACAAGATAAAGAGCCACTTGAGAAAAACTATTTACAAAATTCTTTCAGGAGTCAAAAGAGGGAGCTCTCTTCAAGCTGGGGAATTCAGAAGTGATACTTGGATGAGGAAGTGGTGTTTGAACGAGTATTGAAAGATAAATTTCAGGAGGCATAGATACAGCAAGACTTTCAGTCTAGAAAAAAACACACACACAAAGAGGAAGACAGAGAGAGCTTTTTGGGAAGGGGGAAAGCTAATTTTCTTTAAGACCAACAGACATGACTTCCCTTCCAGGAAGCCTGCTCTGATTGCTCCAGGCTAGTTAACTATTCCTCCTCCAGAACCTCCCTGCACTCTAGGTACTCACCCACCATGGCACTTAGCACACAACACTGTCATCACACATCTGCCCCACTAGACCCTCGACAACACAAAGGCAGTTCAGGCTGTTTTTTTTTTTTTTTAACTTTGTATGTGATTCCAGCACAATGCCTCACATACGGTAAACTCCTCTCCAAAGATTTGTCAAATGTGTCAAGGGTTCAGCTTGGATCCGGGAAGAGAAATCAGGAAGAGGATATTTGAACAGAATTTTTGGGACCCTCTGGGAAAAGGCTTAGTTTTTGGAGTGGGAGCTTGTCCCTCAGTCAGCATGTGATAGGGAGTCAGGGAAGGTTCTGGAGCAGGCATTGACTCAACCAGAGCTGCACTTTGAGAAGAGTATGCTGACTAAAGACTGCTGGACGGATGTGAGTGAATGGGGAGGATGAGCCTCAGAGCAGTAGTTAGGAAAGCCCAAGAGGACACCCGTGTGGGCAGGAGGTGCCTTGACTTGGGCAGGGGCTAAGGGGAGGGGGGCGAGGATGAGTGCAGAGGTTGCAAGGCAAGGTGGGGCTGCTTTTCCATCCACGTCTCTGTGTTCCGTCGTTGGCAAGACCAGGGAGGAGGCACTGTCTAACGTTTATATCTTGCAGGGATGGTTCATAAAATACCTACTGCCTGTAAAGCACCTTTAATTCCTCAAGTGCAGCAACCATAAAGGGAAAGAAGTGTGACTTCTGTATCTTTCCTGGAGGAAGCAAAGACACACAGAGGTGAAAGGGGCTGGTCCAAAGAGATACAGGAAGTCAAATTCACAACTCAAGTATTGGAAAATCACAGTTTATACACAGTGTGGGTTTTAGATGTTGCCCATTGTCACAAGCTCTTGCAAACATCACATATGCACCAACTGTCCTTTCTGCAACAAACATTCTATTCTTTTGTCACAACAGGCAATGTTTTCAATTAGATTCTAAGGTGTCTTCTACTACCACTTTTAAATGCTGGCATTGGCCTCTGAGGGAGAACTGCCACATTTTTAAAAAGAAAGCACCTGGATAACAGGGAGCTGAAGACTCCCTGTAGTGTGAATACATCCCTGTTCACTCCAGCAGATTTTACAGTGTTTTATTATGTATTGTCTGTCAAGATGCCCAATCTAATGGTACACTTGTGGCCTTTAGGGAGCTCCCAGCCTAAAGTTGGGGACTTGGTTCCTGCCCCCAAGAAACTGACAGATTGATAAATCATTTGTGTACGAACACACACACACACACCCCTTACTGCAACCAACTCATCACCAAACGGCAACAGTATCAATACAAAAATACAAAATCATCTATTGTTACAGAATTACAAGTGGGAAAGCAGTAAAGAATAGTCATTAAAAGAGCAGTCACCAGGTCATAATCATGCCTTCACATTTTACAGCTGAATGGCTTTGGGCAAATCTCCCAAACCACTCTGACCCTCCATTTTCTCACCTGTGAAATGGAGATAATATAAGTATGTTCTTAGAACCCTCGGTGGGTTTTTCTGAGAATGGAATAAGAAGTATATTGAAATTATCATGTAGTTTATCATATATACCATTTAAGTAATATATTATGTAGTGTGTATATATATATGTGCTAGTATATAGGCTAAATCATATGTATATAATGACATAATATATAGTATAAAGTATATGATGCATATTATATATTAGTATACTACTAATACATTATTACAACACTTTCATTTTAGTGGTAAGCACTAAAGGTAACAGCATCATGTATTGAAATGGAAAGGAGAGCTGAGTGGAGCAGGAAAAGTGAGATTTCTCCGGCAGCAGCAGGGAGCTGGGTGGCATCTACGGGGCAGGAGACAAAAGGAAGGAACTTTGGCCTGTGACATATGCAGAAACAGTGACAAGCCACCTGGAGAGAAAGCAGGGGTCAGATGACTTGTGTGGCATGTGCCTCAGCACAGGGGTCAGAGACAACTTGTGCATGAAAGTCTACAGAGGCGCAAAGGGAAAGACTAGGGGAGACAACACCAGCTGATGGAGCTGGAGGAGAGGTAGAAAAATGCTTGCTGCATCTGGATTGGACATCCACAGGAAGCCCGGCATTATGGACCACCAGAAACCAAAGCAGAATCATTTTACAGGTAATACTTTAATATCAAGAAATCATCTCATCAACCTGCATCTCTCCGTAGCCCTTTTTCACTTTCTCAATTCACTTTCATACCGTGGTCTTCCTTGTTCCCTCGTCTCAATCCAATAAAGCTGCAGATTTATTACTTTACCTGCTTAATAAATATGAGCAACCTGAGAGCAGAGGGCATCTATGGTTTGTCCAAAGCCACCATATATAGTCGTAGGCACACTGCTCTGCCCTGGTAACCGGGTGGTCTTTTTGTCGAGTTGTGTCATTTCGGCGGGTATCCAATCTTTCCCCAGACACTCAGAATAATCCTGAAAGTTCAAGCCCCCCTCTTTTATTTCTTTTGTATCCTTCATGTTCCTTCTCCTCCAAATTTCTCATTCAAAACACACCCAAGCACCTCTAGAATGCTTTATTTAGCAGATATTCAATGAATCCTCGTGGAACGATGGCCCTTCATGCTGGGGACACATGCTTCAACCATTCACAACTGCAGCTGGTTTCAGGGCTGACCTCAAGCTCCCAAAGTTTTGCCCTGAGCATAGGATGAATTCTGGGAACCAGTCCAGCTGATGCTCTGACACACTGACATGGCAGAGAGGCTGACCAGAGTGTAATAGATGCCAGACTGGTAACTGGCCATACCCAGGACCAGCCCCACTGAGAGCAAGCTACAGGCAGTAAGGGAATATGTCAGCCCCGGACACGGTAACTCAAGGGGCCATTCCCCAAAAGGCTCCAAGTCCTTCCATGGCCAGGGGAAGGAGGTGGTCATCTGAATTCTTTTTAAACTGAGGGAACTTCCTGATGTAATGTTGCAGGTCTTTGCTTGGGAAAAGGACAGAACTGGCCAGCCAAGGTCGCAGCTCTCTTAACCCTGGCATAGAGCAAGTTCTGAGTTGACAACAGTGCATCTTAGAGATGGAGAGACCTTTTTGGTATGGAGATTAAAGTCTCCCGAGCCAAAGACTCTCTGGAGACAAATGAAATCTGAAAGATAGCAGCTAACAGCCGGCTAACTAGCCCTTCCTCGACTTGCCCCAGGCCCTCTCCCCGTTCTGAGTCCAATCACCCGAATTTAATGCAGCTGGACGTTATTATCTTAGTTTACCACAGAAAAGCCTTTGCTGAAATAAGATTTAATGGCATGCCCTTGGCCTTTATAGAGGATCAATAGGAGAAACATTTGAGAAGCGTTTCTCTGCCCTTGCAGAACTGCAGCAAAGACAGTGTCCATTATGCTACCTGGTGTCCTGACTCAGTTCTGACACAATAAATCCTCCTTCGACACAATGCCAGGAAGAGTCCATATCTCCAACTTGTATTCTTTTCTCTTCAGATATTATAGACTGGACAACCAGTGTGCATCTTCTTCCTTTTTGCCTTAGTTTCTAATAAGCTCAGCACTAAACACAATGCTCAGCTGATATAACTGATTACAGTAATAATCATTAATGATTATTCACTGCCAACATCTGTTTTTCTTTCTTTTTTTTTAATCTGTTTTTATCGTTGTCATTTTATATATGGATAATTTTTTTTTTTTTTGAGTTGGAGTCTCACTCGGTCGCCCAGACTGGAGTGCAGTGGCCGCTCCCGGCCACCACAGCCTCGCCTGCTGGGCTCCGGCGATCCTTCCGCCTCAGCCTTCCCAGTAGCAGGAATTACAGGCATGCGCTACCATGCCCGGCTGATTTTTTGATTTATTGTAGAGATGAGGTCTCGCTGCCCAGGCGGGTCTCGAACCCGCGGGCTCAGGCAATTCACTCACCTCAGCCTCCCAAAGGCACGGGATTACAGGCTGAGCCACTGAGCCCGGCTTATATATGGATAATTTTACAGACTGCTCAAATCCTGCCTCCATTTAATAAAAGAGGAAATAATAGATGGCTCTTAAGCAGAGCTAGATGAATGATAGGTCAGTAGGTAGGTAAAGTCAACTGGTTTGGGTGAATGGATGGAGGGATGGGTGTGTGGGTAGAATGGAATGAGCTCCTCCGCTGCTTTCAAGGTCATGTTCCTTAGGGTTCTCCATGACCTATGCCCTCATATTCCTAGGGGTTCTCCATGACCTAGACCCTACTTCCTGCCCAGCCTCCTGTGCAAGATCTAAACTAATCATGGTCTTTGGTTCATGTCACAGTTTCAGAATTGATCCATGTATGACCTCTTTCTAGCTTCATTTATTTATTTTTAATGAAAACACACCACCCCATGAGAAATAACACTGGCAACAATGTGCCTATATGCTCCTTGTCATTACATCATCCTGTCTCCCCTGACCACAGGTGACCACCCAAGAAGCCACTTGAAAAATGTGATTCTACATCTTTGGCTAAAAATTGTAGGCTTTTAGTCTTGTCCATGCTACCTTCCACCTCCTGCATTTTGAGGAACAGCCCACCAGGGGGAAAGTTTGGAACTACAAAGGAGACACACACTCAGAATTGTTACCCCAAATTACCCAGTGTGAAAAGAGAAGAAAAACATCAAATCCCTAGTGCTCCTAGCCTTTGAATAAAGTCGCTTCACCCCAGGAGAAATGTAGATCGGTGGTATCATCCATTCGGTAACTTATGCCTCCACCATGGGTGAGACCTAGAGACCAATCTAGTACAGGGGTCTTTAACCATAGGCAGTGGTGTCTGCCTATGGTCTCTGGAAAAGGCTCTATTGATGCATTTCAGATCAATTCTCTTGCCATTTCATATAAGTTCATATGTGAATATGCCTCTTGGGGTGGAGGGGTGACCCAAAGCTTTCATCGGGTTCTTAAAAAGATTTGTGACCCAAACATATTTTATAGCCAACCTACCTAGGCACATGAAAGGCTGGAAAAGTGGTTGCCCCCTGCCATTTACTGGGGAGTGAAGGACAGAGGATGAAAAGTGAGTGAGCCCAGTTCTGTCTCTCAATTCTGCAGATGGAACCTGTAATGTGATGGACAGTCAATATCTTGTGCACCCATAGAGCCTTTGCACAGCCCTGCTAGTGTGCATAGCTCTGCAGAAGGACCATGGCTACATTACAGCCTCCATTATCTTCCCAGCTGCACCCATGAACAGTGATCAACCTGCTCCACGGTACAGAGCAGCCTGAGGAAGCTGCAGTTCCACTTCCAACCTAACCAAAGAGAAGGCACCATCTTCTAGGATGTCGTCTGATGTGCTATTCTCTGCATGTCTAACTACTCATGTTCTTCCTCATAGCACCTCTTATACAGTTGTTCTCTGTGACAGGATAGCTTTTCTAGTGCCTGTGTTCCTTTGGAGGAGAAGAGATTTAATACTTTTCTGTCCCTGCCCCAAGGTGCCTAGCACCCCAGTGGTCTTGAAGATCTGTTTGTTGAGTATTACGTGGTCCTCTGGCTGGAGCTTCTGCACATTTACCCAGACACAACACACTGGTGAATTTGCAGGACACGCCCATCGTCTTCCCAGCAGCACCATGTATAACCAGACAGAATCCGGGCAACCCCTGTCTCTCTCCCGTACCTCATGCTTTTCTCATTCACAAAACTATCACACCCTCAGTGGAGAGAGGGTAGAGCTGAAAAGGCAAGCAAGAAAGTGTGTTTTGAGTGAAGGGATAAGAGGAAGGAAGAAGAATGGCTCCTTCTAAATGCTCTGCCCTCACAAAAAGACAACCATGGATTTTTCTCCTGGAAGCAAATGTGTAGAATTCCTTTTCAGCTTTGTCTATCAAGTTGAGAATATGATAACTCATGAGCATATTCAGCCCAGGTGCCCTTCCAACCTTCCCACCCATCGTGTCTGCAGAACTGAATGGTGCTCATACTGGGCCATTCTGGGATGGAACTGAAGCTCGATGGCACTGCAGCAAGAGCTGAATGTGGGTCGCAGACCCAGGTCCAGTGCAGACCCAGACTCAGGCAGCAGGAGCTGAATAGCTTGGGCAAGATGCTTCCCCCTGAGTCTCACTGTCCATTTGCAACGCGAAAGTGTCTAATAACGTCAGTGGCTATCCAACTGTTCTTTAAGTCCCATGATGCATAATTTAAAAGAAATCAATCCCAAGACGGATAAACAAATAAAGCCAACAGCAGCAGAACTCCTCTGGTTGAAAGGGACCATGGGCTATGAAAGAGGCCTAAAACGCTGTCCTGTGCAACCAGATAACCCTAAGATGTCCCCCACGGAACTCCCCCAGGCCTCCACAGAACGGAGTTTAGACAAAGTTGGGACAGACAATCTAAAACAGCCTTTTTGTCCTTGACATGCTAAAGTCAGGTTGTGAAGCCCTTATCTAATATTAAGTCTTGCGGTCACTCACCTTTCTTATCATCTGTAAAAAACTTCTTTTAAACTGCCAAATCTTGCCTATTTTAATAATAGGATGAGCTTGCTAATATCAGTAGTTTGTTCTCTAGCAAGTAACAAAATAAACTTTGACATTTCCTACTAAACCTTGAAATCACACCCTCAAAATCTGGGAAGATTCAAAACAATCAACAAACAAGAAAACTACAATGAAAAAAAGATAACTGAGTCCCATCCCTCTGAGTACACTCTGAGTCAGCATAGGTTGGGATGGGCCCTGTTTCTACACATATATTTTTAATAAGCTCCCAAATACATACAAGGGTTTGAGAATCACAATGGTTTAATCAGAGTCTGGCTTTTAAATATGACCTCCTTCAGAGAGTCTTTCTGACCTACCTCTGACCACCTCCATCTGAATCCTTCTTCCATGATCCCAAAGTAACTTCTCTGTTTACCTCTGTCTCAGGACAAATCACATTGTACTGTAATTATCAGTCCACCTGTCTCTTCCCCCTCCCCCAGGAAAATCCAGAGTTCCTGGAGAATAAAAATGTGCCATTTATCTCTGTGTCCTCAATGCTTTAGTCTCTGCCTTAAAAAGTGCTAAAGTCCCTTCATTAAAAGAGTGTGTAACATAGGAATTAAGACCTTAAGGGATTTAATAATAGAACAAAACCAAGGGCCAGTCCATCATACCAATACCATGTAAATTACAAATATAATGTGATTAATTGCTAATAAAAATAAAAACAGTAGCTAACATGTGTAGAGGCTCATTGGTTCAGTAATTTTCCCAAGGTCCCATAGCTGATAAATAACAGAGTCTGAATTTCAACCCAAGCATCTTTCCAAAAGCTAGAGCTCATAATGACCACTCCTCTTTATATTAGCAACAATCCGTGCCATGGTAGGATAGAAGGTGGTGAAATTCATAGGGCTAACAAAGTACAAAAGGAAGAGCTGAAGCTGCATCTGGGAACCTGATTTAGACAGAAGGAGTGGAAGTATGTAAGAAAAAATTTGACCTTGTCTGAGGATGCTCACTTGCACCACCATAGTACTGGAGGTCCTAGCCAAAGCAATCAGGCAAGAAAAAGAAATAAAGTGCACTCAAATTGGAAAAGAAGAAGACAAACTATCTATGTGTGCTGAAAATATGATCTTATACCTAGAAAATCCTAAAGACTCCTTCAACAGACTCCTAGACTTGATAAATGAATTCAGTAAAGTTTCAGTATACAAAATCGACACACACAAATCAGTATCACTGCTATACACCAACAGCAACCAAACTGAGAATCAAATCAAGAACTCAATTGCATTTATGACAGCAGTTAAAATGCTAAAATATTCAGGAATGTATTTAACTATGGAGGTGAAAGTTCTCTACAAGGAGAACTACAACAACACTGATGAAAGAAATTGTAGAGGACACAAACAAATGAAAAAACATCCCATGCTGATGAACTGGAAGAAACAACACTACTAAAATGACCATATTACCCAAAGAATCTACAGAGTCAATGCAATCCCTATCAAACTATCAATGTCATTTTTCATAGAATTAGAAAAAAATTCTAAAATTTATATGGAACCAAAAAAAGAGCAAGAATAACCAAAGCAATCTTAAGCAAAACAAACAAAGCTGGAAGCATCACATTAACTGACTTCAAATTACACAAGTCTGTAGTAACCAAAACATTATGGTACTGGCTACTGGTACTGGACCAATGGTACTGGATCAATGGAACAAAAAAGAGAACCAGAAACAAACCCAAATCCCTACAATCTACTAATCTTTGACAAAGCAGACAAAAATATACACTGGGGAAAGGATACCTTATTCAACAAATTGTCCTGGGAAAATTGGATAGCTACATGCAGAAAAATCAAACTTGATCCCTATCTGTTACTGTGTACAAAAATTAACTCAAGATGGATTAAAGATTTAAATGTCAGACCTGAAACCATAACAACCCTAGAAAAAAACCTAGGAGAAACCCTTCTGGACATTGACCTAGGCCAAGAATTTACAGTCAAAGTCCCAAAAGTAAACGCAACAGAAACAAAATAAATAAGTGGACCTTAATTAAACTAAAAACTTCTGTACAACAAAATAAATAATCAACAGAGAGAATGGGAGAAGATATTCATAAACTGTACATCTGACAAAAGACTAATACCCAGAATCTACAAAGAACCCAAACAAATCAGCAAGAAAAAAGCAAATAGCCCCATTAAAAAGTGGGCAAACAACATGAACAGACATCTCTCAAAAGAAGATATACAAATGCCCAACATACATGAAAAAATACTTAATAACACTAATTGTTAGGAAAATGCAAATTCAAACCGCAATAAGATACCACCTCACACCAGTCACAATGACCATTATTAAAAATCAAAACAATAGATGCTGGAACAAATGCGGAGAAAGGGAATGCTTATGCACTGTTGATGGGAGTGTAAGTTAATATAACCTCTATGAAAACCAGTTTGGAGCTTTCTCAAAGAACTAAAAATAGATCTACAATTTGATCAAGCAATCCAACTTTTAGATATCTACCCAAAGGAACAGAGGTTGCTATATTAAAAAGACACTTGCACCTGCATGTTCATCAAAGCACAACTCATGATTGCAAAAATATGGAATCAACCTAAATGTGCATCAACCAATCAGTGGATAATTAAAATGTGGCATATATACATTATGGAATATATACATTAAACATTCAGAAATAATGTTTTTGCAGCAACTTGGATGGAACTGGAGAACATCACCCTAAGTGAATTAACTCAGAAACAGAAAACCAAACACCGCATGTTCTCACTTATAAGCGGGAGCTAAACTAAGGACCTGCAAAGGCACAGAGAAGGGTATATGGACACTGAAGACTCAGAAGGGAAAGGGGGAAGGGGTGGAAGGACAAAAAAAATCACCTACCAGGTACAATATGCACAGGTGGTAGGTATACTTAAAGCACAGAATTCTTTGCCTCTATACAATGCAACCATGTAACCAAAGACTATTCATATCCCCCAAAGCTATTGAAATAAAGGGGAGAAAGACATCTTACCACAACTGAAAAGCTCTTGCCCCTAAAGAGATCTGGCCTTGTCCCTAGCTCTTATTTTCAAGATAACAGGTAACCCCTATTATCTTGAAATTTACTGGGTGAAAGGAGTGTATTTGTTATTCTTGGTGGGCTCCTTGGACCACACCTGATAATTAATGCTGTGGAGGTGATTCCTGATGGGCCACATGATATCAGTCAGACTCTAGGGAAGGGAGTGCTGGAGCCTAAGTTCAACCACCTGGGCAGATTATCAGTCATATCTATTTAACGAAGCCCCAATAAAAATTCTGGACACTGATGCTCAGGTGATCTTCCCACACTGTCAATACTGCATGTGCGTTGCCACATGGATGCAGGGAAGGCATCCTGAATGCAAAGTAGCTGAACATGTAAGTCCCTCCTAGATTCTGCCTTATGCATCAATTCCTTTGTCTGGTTCTCAACTGCACCTTTTCCCTGTAATAAACTGCAGCCAAGAGTATAATATGTTTCAGTGAGTGCTGTGAGTCTTTCTAGCAAATTAAACCTGAGGATAGTTTATGGAAACCACTGATCTTGCAATTGATGTCAGAAGAGGGAGTAGTCTTCTGTAGACTCTTCCTCTACAATTTAAGTTTGCAAGTTAGATCCTTGTCATTGGAATCAGAAGTCTTAGTCAGGCTTCACAGTCTGCAGGACTCTGCCCTCAGCTTTACCATTTCGTTAATTCCAAGTGGGGGGTCCAAGGAAGGCCATCCAAAGTCCTGCCCCGTCTTAACCACCAAGGTTTCAGCCAACTGGGTCTGTGAGAATTCTCCAACATTGATAATGGGGCTTGCGGTTGGTACAAATAATAAAATTAATGAGAATGTTAATTTAAATCATAAATACATGCATTTATATGTTTCCTTTCACAGAACAGTAGTCATATTAAAATAACACTTCGTGCTCACTAGGTACTTTTTACTTCTCAGAGCATGCTTGCATCTGTGACCTCATTTTGCTCTGACTACATGCCTAGGAAAGGAGAGGTAGGTTTATTACCCTAATTGGTCAGATGTGACATAGGGTGTGAATATAATGTGACTAGGGTCACACCCACAGTTAGAGTGATGGTCAGCACTGCTCCCAGAACTCTCAGCTCAGGATTCCTTTGAAGACTCCAACCTGCCACGAAAAAAACCTGAACTTTCTCATTCTATTTCTCTATAGGTGTTCATGAGACGGCCTATAGCTCTGAGGATTGCTGCAAGGAGTTGAACATTAACAGAGATAAAGCAAAAGGAGGCAATGTCAAGCCATCCCCAAATTTGGATAACTATCTTGTATTCTTTGGTGACCCAAGGAGCCTCCTTCTCTCTTTGCAGTAGACAGTGAGATCTCTGCCCAGCTTCTTTTGTACCCCTTGTTCTGTTCACCCTTTCCCTGAGCTTCAGTGTATTTTTCCAACAGCCTGTACCTAAGGCTCTTCTTCCAAGGACTATACTAGAGCTACATTGCCCAAACACTCAGAGAGCTGGACACAACCCTCAGGACAGCTTTTAGCCAGTGACTGATGGGTACAAAGATTGAAAGCCCAGAACCCTGGCCTCTGCTTGGGATGTCTCCGAAGTCAAACATGCTCCAGAGGTCCCTTGTGGGGTCAGACTGCAGCTACCATTTGCAGAGCCTTTTCTGAAATCGTACCCTTGCTCAATTTCTTCCCCTTCCCTGTCCTGCTTCCCAAATGCCCTTCCCAGTTTCTCCTTTAATAAATTACTAACACACAAATCTCAGGGTTTGACTCTTGGGAACCCAACCAAGACACTTCCTAACTCTTGCCTGACACACAAAAAGAGTCAGATTCCCAGGTTATTGGAGTCAAGAGGGCATCTAAGTTTGTACCTCCAGAAAGGTACCACCAAACACCAAGGGCTCTGATAGAAAAAGACCTCTGAGCCTGCTAGATCTGAGTGTGAAATGGGAGTATAAATTCTTACTAGCTGCGTGACCTTAGAAAGATAGTTGAACTTCTCTGACATTCAACTGTCTCATCTAAAATTGGCAGAGGGAAAGGAGCAGAAGGGGCGAGAATAGTAATGTCTCCCTGGCAATTTCATGATGAGACTTGAGTAGAAACAATATGTTCATATTAGGGCTGATGTACAGTGGGAGTACAGTAGATGGCAATGACACCCTCCCAGCCCCTCAAAAATGCTGCATTGCTCTTACATACTCCCCACATGTCACTCTTGTAATATGTTTCTCTGTGTGTTTGTACAAGTGAGTGTGTTTCCTAAGCTGGTATGTAAGCTTCTTGAGAGCAGGGACTTTAAAATATTTGTCATCTCCATATCCACAGCATCTAGCACAATATCTAGCACAAAACAAATGCTTATAGAGTGAATTAATGAAAAATCCTGTACTTTTACAAAGGAGAAACCTATGGCTGGAGAAATCAAGTGATTTGGCCAACCAATGTGTGAGCCAAGAAAAACATCTACAAAATCCTGACTCCCTGTTCAGTGCTCACTTTCTCTTTGCTGTATCTCTCAGCATGAATGGCAGGAATATTGAGAAATGAACACTTTGTTCACAGGAAGTGGCTGCACTAACCTCCTATCCTCTGTCTTTCTGCGGAGTTCTGGAAGCAAAGACCCCCTTTTGGGCCTCACTGAAGAGAGCGAAAATAAAAGCAGATACAACCACCATCCTCCAGCAGCTTACTGTCAAGCCAGAGAAGCCCATGTCACTCCCACCAATAGCCACTAGTGTCACTCTGGAAAATCAAATATCCTGCCAATACCCAGTGCCAGGCTGCCCATCCTTGACCCCGTGGGGCGCAGGGCCACTCCATGAAGTGTGTTCTCTTACCCTCCCCTCAGGTTCAAGTCTTTGCGGAAGTGAGGCTGGCAGGAGGAGGGTCTGGCAGGGCAGCCAGGCAGCCGAGAATTGTCATTTGGAAGTGATTCCTGGCAGGGGGCTAGGGCAGAGGTTCAAACTGGCAGCTTGCACTACAAATCATTTTTAAAGAGTTTTTCTCGTTTGGAGATACCTGATGAGGTACTATAGATGAACTATGATATCTGTGATTTGTTTTGCAGTAACTCAAGGTTGGATGGGAACTGAGTGGAAACACAGATGGGTCAACACAGGTACGTGTTTATTGCTAGAGCTTTGTGGTGGGTACATGGAGTCCATTATATCTTTTTTTTTGTCTGTATATGTTTGACATGTTCCACAGTAAGAAGCTTACAATGAATTAGTTAGTAACTATGCAAAGTAGGCCTGAGACTGTTCTCCTTCGAAAGGTCTACTTTCAAGGGTGGCCCATGGCCAGTGTTGGGGAACTGTCCGGTAAACATGGATATAAAACATTCTTGACTTGATAAGAGTGGCTCACTGTGCCTGGACTTTGTAAACAATACGGTTTGTGCTAGACACCTGCTTTCCTCCCAGGAGTCTGGAATTTTAGTACACGCTGGCAAGGTGACCAGTCTCCAGTGAAAAGCTGGGCAGGGAGTCTCAAATGAACTCTTCCGGGCTGAAACATCTCACACATGTTGCTGATCTGTGCTGCTGAGGGGAGAGTGGGCTGTGTGGGACCCCTCCCAGGAGAAAGTGAGCATAAGGAAGCCTAAGCAAGAACTTCCCCAGATTCTACCTGTGTCTTCTGTCCTTGGGATCCATCTGTGCGCCCTCACAGCCTCATCATGGTACAGCTCGGATGTGAGGACAACTCTATGCTGAGTCCTATGAATCCTTCTAGTGGGTCTCTGATCATGGGGGTGGTCTTGTCAACCACCAACATAATAACCAACATTTTAAAATAAGGAGATTTTATATAAAAATCTAAATTTACAATTTCTCTTGTAAAAGCAAGAGTTCTGGCAACTCTGGTCTTTATTTAGAGTTGAGCACGGCCTCTCCAGTTCAGCAATTCCCACTCAGATGGCGTCAATTTTTATATTATCTGTCTAGCTCCCACAAGTCTTTAAGTTTTAGACCCTTGAGCAAGAGGAGAGGGTCCTGACAGGAGCAAGTTCCTGAGGTTGTGTTCATTAAGAGGAATTGACCCACCATCCACTAAGGGTCCCTCGGGGTACTTTAAGTCCAACAGATTCAGCACTATTTGCAAAGAACATGGGGCTTACTAGCCTTTGTGCTAATGATATTAATGACAACGATAATACTTACCATCTACTTATTCTTGCCAGGCTCCACATACATTGTTCTCAATACTGAAGACACCTGCAAGGCAAATCTCACACCTAGTTTCCCAAGGTCATTCATTCTTTGATCACTGAGTGTCTATACCAGGTATAGGCAAAGTCCTAAGGAATGAGAACACAGGGACAAATTAGACAAAGTACTTGTTTACATGACCTCACATTTCTATCAGCAAAAACAGACAAAAAAGTGAATCAGTCAATACATATTATTTATGTCAGATAATGGCGTGGGGAAATGCAATCAAGCCCATAGAGGGGCCAGAGAGAGACCTGAGGATGTGTGGTCAGGAAGATAGCATGTGAGGAGACAACAGTCGATCAAGGACCTGAATGAGGTAAGACTGGGAGCTGTGCAAAGACCTGAAGAAATGGCTTCCCTGGATCAGAAAGATCATGCACAAAGGTCCTGTGGCAAACGAACTTGGCTGAGCTAAGCTGCTAAAACGTGGTGAACAAGAGGTCAAAGAGGTCAGAGGCCAGAGCAGCAGCCAGATTATAAAGATCCTACAGGCTGTGAGAGGCCTTTTAGATGTTGTTCTAAATAAGAAAGGAAAATATTGGAGGGTTTTGAGTAGGCTGTGGAAGCACAGGTGGAAACTGAGGTTCAGGAGCAGTTAATAATGCTGTCCATCAGTAGCAGAGTCAGAACTCTATCCCAGGTCTATCTGACTCCAAAGAGAGTTCAGGGTCCACACCACTGCAATGGCATAACATGGGGACATTGTTCTTTTTATAAAGTTGTTCTTGTCATCAAGAACTTCCCAACCAAATTCTTGGTTTTCTTACCCTGGGTCCCACTCTTATAATACCATGGAGCATGGGAACTTCCTAGCCTAAGAAGAGAGATCTACTATGTTCAGGTTGTTTGGCCAAAATCAAATGTAGGTGGACGTTCATTAAAAATTAAAATCATTAAAATTAGTAACATAGGCATGTGTCCCACACAAACCCATTCATGACAATTTGTGCATAAATGCTGTTTTTATCAATTAAATAACTTGAAAACCACTGATGTGCTTGTTGTTTAAAAGAATCCAAAAGAAAGCCTTGGTTAAGGGGAAAAAAAGAATCATCTTGTAATACAAATAATGACAAATAATTCCTCTTTCTTCCTCCAGAAGTATGGTCTCTGTACGTTAGGTTTTCTTGAAGCAGTGGATCTCTGAACTATTCCTGTCAGCCTTGTTGCAATATATCACCATTATTAAGATATATAACATTAGATATGGCGTGATAAGGTTTACATATGATTAAATCCCCCCTCTTGGTGGAGAAGTGTCTACAACACCGAATGGAACTGGCTCATCAAATCTCAAGAGTTTGCACAGCCTCTTTAGAATTTCAATTCTCTCCTCACTGTCATATTAAAACAGTCCCCAGGGACACTGGGACACTGGATTTTTTTAGCCCTACATCTGAATTGTATTTGGCCAAACAGAACCAGCCTTGACTTCCCTAGAGGACTCCCACAGGAAGAAAACGTAGGTGTGTTCTGAGCATGCTGATGATCAAAGAGAGAAGCCAACTTTTGTGCCAGCAACTCTTGATTATTCAGGGGCGGATGATCCAATTTGTGGATTAGCTGGGCCTCTTGGCCTTTCCTGATTTCACTGATCATTAGTCCATGGCCCCCTCGGGCCAGGAAGATAAAAGGAGCGCCAGGCAAAGCGGTCCAGTGGCTTCTTGGCTGCTCTGGTAAAAGGGGGCAGGGCAGAAGCAGTCGTATGCAATGGGGAAAATGAGGTTTGGGGATTATCCGGATTTCAATGAGCTCGCCTCTCCATAGCGCCCTGGTCCCCCACCTGAGCCCCTAAGGCTGGGTAATGGACAGTTTACCTTGGATGGAGTGGGCCCGAGAAACAGCCCAGTGGATTTTGAATGTAATATTTCAAGCGTGGGGGGCAAGAGGAGGGTAAAGCTGCCCTTGTCAGGGTGGGAGATGCTCAGAGCATCAAGATTCACCATTTCTGTGCTGAGTATATGGGGAGGGGGCAGTTAGGGAAGGTATTGGCTTTTACACCGAATTACTTTGTACCACAGAACAGCAAGGATCTTAACCCTAGAGTGGAGAGAGTCCATCCTCTTACAGGGCACTTCTGGGATTCCAAAAACTCTAGAGGAGACAAGGGGTTAAGAGCGAGAGGGAGGAGGGAAAGGGAGAAGAAGGAAGAGAAAGAGAGAAAGGAGAAGAGAAAGAAGGGGTGGGGGAGGGTTCAGCCCAACCTGAATGGGGTTTTGATTCCAAAAGACAGTTCTAGAATAGTCCTTTTGAGTGACTGGATCAAACTGATGAACAAGCCATGTGGAGATCATAAACCTAGCCCCTCAAAGAAGTCAAGCCATCAGGAAAGAGAACCAGAGGGATTCTGGCGGGAGCAGAGGAGCGGGTCTTCAAAGGCAAAGTCTGCCATTTATTCACTGTGTTTTTGAACCAGTTACTCTCAAAGCTTCCATTGCCTCACAGGAAGAGTCAGGATAACAGAAGTGCACATTTCTTCAGACTGCTGAAAGAAAGAACTGGTGTTCTCAAGTACAGGACCCAGCCAGGTGCAGTGACCATGGAAAGCCCCAGAGAAGCAGACAGAGTCCAGACAGGGCAGGCAAGCCTCAGCCACATCCATGTCACCCACATCATTGCTGCCATCTGAGCAGTAGCTGGCTTGACCTCCGCTTGGTGTTTCAGCTTCTCTCTGCAGTAAGGCGTCAGGACACCCTGGGCTCATGTATGGCCTTTCTCAATCCCCAGTCTAGCAACAAGAAGTCCAGTCTAGGGATTTCAAGATTCAAGTACCAAATGCCACTGGCTCATTTCATGATGTTGGAAGGTCATCCATCTTTTCTTAACTTGTGTTGCTTTTCTTTAATTGGAACAAGAATTCCTCCTCTACTCATAGGGAGTTGAATGCTGTGAGTGGAAAAATGAAAAGTGCCATAAATATTAAAAAAGATGAACAAGGGGTGATCTAAAATGTTTTAGTTACTCAGAAGAACTTTCAAAGTTATCAGCGAATATACATATTGAAGAGCTGTCCAGCCATGAGCCCAACAAAAGAACTCCATGAAACTAGACACCCAGGGTAGAAGGAGGAAACCCATCCTTGTCCTCAGGGCTAAGGATGTATAGGCCATCCTCATTCGAGGTTTCCAATGAGCCTAGAAGCCAGGTGCAGGGACAAAAGCAACACCTCCCCCACCCAGAGCAGAAAGCTCAAGAGCTGCAGTTCTTAGATGTTTTGGCCTCAGAATCCCTTTACACTCTTAACAATCAGTATGTGTGTTATGCCTGTTTGTACTTATCACATCAGAAAAGAAAACAAACTTGCTGAATGCAAGAACATGTAAGTACATGGTCTATCAGCCACCAGAGGGATTGAGTCCTCACAGGTCACGGAGCCTCTAGAAAATTCCCCCAAACGCTTATGGGAGAAGGAAAGTCAGAAGGGAAATGCAATCTTAGCAGTTGTTATGGAAATAGCTTTGACCTGTTAGACCTGCTGAAAGGATCTTGGGGACCTCCAACGTTCCCGGACGACACTTTGATAACTGCTTCTCCTAGGACAGTGCTGCACAGACTTTACTGAGCCTACACACCACCCAGTATCAAGTTAAAATGCAGATTCTGATTCAGTAGCTCTGAGGAGGGCAGCAAGACTCAGCATTGCTGACAGGATTCTGGGTGACGCTGGTGCTGCTGGCACTTGGACCTGATTTTGAGTAGCAGGGTTATAGAGAAGAGAGAAAGAAAAATTCGTCTTGGCTAGAGTGATCATAAACTAGACCTTACAAGTTGGACAATTTAGTTGCAAATAGTAGAAAGGGATAGGAGGGCCATTCCAAGTGGAGGAGATAACATAAGCAAAGGCACAGATGTAGGAAAATTCAAGTTTGGCTAAGGTATAGGTTCATGAAACCCCCAAGCTGTCCACTGCCCCAACCTCTAAGTTATAGGACTGTGTGTAGCTTCTGGTCTAGACAGAGAAGCTGCTGGTCTCAGCATTTCAGGGCAAGGGGTGTTAGACCTATTCCCATCCATTACATCATCAACAAACATCTATTGAACAACAGCAAGAAACAAGGACTTCGAGTGGACCTCAGCTAGTCTTGCTTTCCATCATTCACGCAAACTTCAATTTTCCCTTAGGAACCACTACTTTTCTTCACTCAGTCTCAGTAGTTTGGGTAGGGCTAACCCGGGGGAAGTATACGCTCCAGGTCTGGCCAATTAAAGTACAGCCTCCCTCCAGCCACAGAGATTGGTTCAAGGGGCACAGGGCCGGGCTCGGTGGCTCAGCCTGTAATCCCGCGCCTTTGGGAGGCTGAGGTGAGTGGATTGCCTGAGCCCGCGGGTTCGAGACCCGCCTGGACAGCGAGACCTCATCTCTACAATAAATAAAAAAATCAGCCGGGCGTGGTAGTGCATGCCTGTAATTCTGGCTACTTGGAAGGCTGAGGCGGAAGGATCGCCGGAGCCCAGCAGGTCGAGGCTGCGGGGGCCGGGAGCGGCCACTGCACTCCAGTCTGGGCGACAGAGTGAGACTCCAACTCAAAAAAAAGAATGGGCACAGGACCCAAGTAAGGCTACTGAGAGTTTTCCCAAGCCTTCTGGTTTGGCAGAGAGGCCATGCTGGGAGACCACCTAGAAAGGGATGCCCAAGGAGTCCCAACTGTTTGAGTCTTCCCAGCCCAGTCTCCAGACACATGAATGAAGAAGTTTTCTAGACAACCTCAGCCCCAGAACCATATGACTACAAGTCTCTGAGGAACCCCAGAAAGAACTGTCTTGCTGAGCCCAGTCTACCCCAGATTCAAAAGCAGAATAAATGTGCATTGCTTTAAGCTACTGTTTTACTGTTTTGTTATATAGCAATAAATATCCAGAACAGAGTCTGTTTGGCATACCTACTAATTTCAGGGCTAAAATACCAGGAAGCCAACCAAAACTCAGGACAAAGAAGCCTCTGGAGAAACAACAAACTCCCCAACTCCCCAACTGCCTTCACTTTGATCCAGTGTTTTATCAGTAGGTTTTGTCAGCAGGCTCTAAACTGTATAGCAGCCAGGTTTAGAGAGGGCCTACCACACGTCACGAGAATTTAGCCAGACAGTCCACTGCAGCAGAAGCAGAGTGAAACTTCCATGAAGTTTGGTGGTTTCCATTGTAACACAACACTGCCCATTCACTAATGCTGCACTGGTTCCACTGGTTTCTTCATCTCACACTGTGATCCTTAAAGAAGGAGACATTTCTAATGTTTTCAGGGTCCAGAAGCCCATAGTGGAGGGATAGCCATGTACCAGATGCTTGACAGACATTTGTCAACAGCTTACTTGATTTAGATCTGGGCCCTTATATTTCACATGGAAGTTCACAAAGCTCATGCAGGATCACATTGGCCAATAGTTTCCTTTGATGATGTAGATGGTAAAAGAACACAAAAAATATTGGAAAAGAGAGGAAGACAGTTGGCACCTTTGTATGACTTCCCCAGGTCTTAGAGAGCACGTAGTTGAGTTCACAGATCAAGATTGAAATCCTAACTCAGCTTTCAAGGAGCAGGAGGCATTCAAGGAGGTCTAGCTCCTGTAAGGCTCTGCTTCCTGATCTGTATCTGTAAAGTGGGGATAGCAATACCAGCAAGATTCTGGTGATTGAGATATTTACTGTAAGGCATGTGTTAGCATGCAGGAAGCACTCTATAAATAGGAATTATCACTATTATCATTAGTCGTACATTTGGGGATAAAACCCCTGGCTCATTCACTTTACATGGCAGTTTTTGTGGATCAAGTGAGGATGGATGGAATGATGCTTTCAAAATGTTAATAAAGTTCACTGTAAATAAGGTTATTAAAAACCAGACTAAAGTCTAAATCATCAGGCATAAATATCCTTTCTGTTTGCTCATGCAAAGCAGAACACGGAATATAAGAAGAAACTGTTGAGAAAATTCGAAGAAAGAAGCACGTCACTGATCCACTCACCTGGAGCTGGAAAAAGCCTTTGAGATCATCCGGCTGACGCCTGACATGGGGTCACACAGCCTGGAAGGCAGAACCAGGAAGGGCACTCTGGACCCGAATGCTCAGTCCAATGCCATTTTCACGACTTTCCACCCTCTAGCCTGCCTTTGCTGCGTGATGGTCAAGGTGTCTGCCCACCAGAACATTCTTAAGCAAACACCAGATACAACTGAGAAGTAAATAAGTGCCGGATCAGTTTTATCACTGGACATTTTCTCACTGGCTGGGAGTTGCTGAGAAAATGCCTCTGGGATATCTGTCTCTAATTTCCTTTCTCAATAACTGTATTAAAAATTGAAATGAGTGCTAAGAAGGAATAATGTGTCTTGGGGAAAGGACAGTTTCACCGGGCTGCTTTTCTGCCCACCTCATAAAGTCACTGAACTCTGAGATCCTGGCTTTCTAAGTCCAGCTCAGGCTCGGCCATGAGGACAAGTGTCCGGCTCTGACAAAGAAAGCTCTTCATCAGCGTCGGTGTCTGAGTTTTTCTGTTATCATGAAGTGTTCTGGTTGTAAACACTCTGCATGCAATGCTGGATTTAAATGCTGTTTTAATTCCTTGCACATAACAAAGCTGCCTTTTATTCCCTGGGTACCCAGGCTTGAAGGCCTGGTAGCCTGTTCTGCCTCTGCTGTGAGCTCTATGTCCTTTGGCCATCAGTTCTTGCCAAATCATTTTTTCTCTCCATCCCCGTGCCACTAAGCCTGCAGCACTCTTCTCCCCTCAAGCCCACCCCAGCCTCCTCACTGGGATCTGGGAATCCAGGCATTCTCCAGAACCCCAATCCCTGCGGGACCATCAGCCCCAGATTCATCCTACACAAAAAACCCCTAGGTCTGTCACCTCAGGGCTACCCACCACTCCACAGGCAAGCCTTAGCTTGGGATTTGCTCTCTCCTCTTGCATTCCTGCCTTCTCTCTCTCTATCCCTTGGGGAACTAATTTGCTGTTCCCACTGGATTGCATGCTGTTCCCTGCATTTTCAATGACTTTCTCCCACCTCAAAATCCCAGCCAACTTCAACTTCTAGCTACCACCTCACTGTATCCCTGCACTTCCCAGTATCCTTGTCCTTGCTTGTCACAGTGCCCTTCCCAGAAGACATCTTATCTTCTCTTAGGGCAGGAACCATATTTCATTCTTTCCCACCTGCAACACAAAGCATTTTGTCTTCTACATTCTAGAAACTCAATAATTATCTGTGGATTGAATGAAATTAGTAATTTAAAAATTATTTTTTTTAACGGAGCACCTTCCAAGACACCCAGCAGAATATAATGGGCTGAGGATTAGATTTATCAATTCTGATTCGTCCCTGGATATCAATCAGAAAATTCACCGGCTGCCCACCTCCGACCCCCGCCTCAGTTTCCCCATCTGTGACCACATGACAAAAATAAGTCTTCCTAACCTTCTTTACTAGGCCACTTATTTTCATCTAAGAGGTGGTTATGTCATGCTAATCTGTTTTGTGTTGTTTTACTTTTAAGCAGGCTATGTACATAGAGACCTGGAGAATTCTGTTTGAAAGAGAAAGACTCTGGGCGCCTTACTTGGAGTTCACTGCCAGCCCATGGGAGAGAGATAGGTTCTCTCACCAACCAGAAAGGAAACAGCTGCGGTGACAGATGTTGGTGGTGCCGATTATTCCAGGGCTGTTTGCATTCAGATTTCCCAGGCAGTCTGGGTTTTTTGAAGTCAGTCTCTTTTGACCGGTTTCCCCAGGTCTTGAGGGTGGAAGCAAACCGCCCCTCTCGTCGACCCACGCATTTCATTGATCTCCTCTTCCTACTCCGTAAACACACACACATAAAGGACACCCACCCGCCACTCGCACTCCCCACACCCACGTGACTTCACGTTTCCTTTGGGGCCTACATGGCCTGGGGGAGAGAAACCTTTTCATGCCTCCTCGGGTTGCTTTGTGTTTCCTGTAGGTGTGTGTGTGTCGAGGAGGCGCGGAGAGGCGTCTGCCTGAACCGCATCCAAGGCCCAGCTCTCCAAAAGATGTGCAAACTTCTGATCCCACCCGGGGACTTCAACTGAATACCAAAAAGGGGCTGCCTTTGTTTCCTCTAAATGGAGTATTTACTCTGGGCTGGTAAAATGAATTAATGAAAGGAAATGACACCTTCGGCTTCTGGGGGAGGGGTGGAAGGCAAAAATCAGAGGAGGGGACCTCCCTCCCTCCCCCAAATAAAGGGGAGGGTGGAGGATGGAGAGGGAGGGGGGATCCCACAGGGTTTTCCAGAAGAGACCCTGCTAGAAAACAGGCTGCTCTTTCCTGGGATTAAAAGTTGCCTCCTGATACTGCAAGGCCCATGTATATGCAAGCAGTTGGGAGTTATTACGGGCCTAAAATAGGAAACCATTCGCTTGATCTTTCGCTTCAATCCTATTAGGGGCCCCCCGGAGCTCGAGAGAGATACCAGCCTGTCATGTCCCTGTTGCTGTGACGACCCCGTCTTTATGGAACAAGAAAGAGGAACGGCGGTGATTGGCAGACCTTGCTTGCCCCCGCATGTAACACAAAGGGCGACAAAACGAAGAGGAAGTGAGGCCCTTCCCCAGGCCCGACGCCGCTTAACCCCACAGCACCTTCCACCTGGCCCCGGCCGCCCCCGCCGCGGCCTCCTCGGGAGGGCGAGGACGGCGCCGCCGGCCACGACGTGCGGGCGCCCCGAGATCGCCCCCATCGCGTCTGTCTCCCGGCGAGCGAAACTCGAAATAAGCCGACACAGTCCGCCTCTCGCCAACGTCCCCCGCGGGATGAACGCGGGAGGGGGCCGGCCGCGGGGAGGGGCCGACGCGGCGTCCCGCGCGCGCACGGGCCGCGCCGGCCACGCGGCCGCCCGGGCGCGGCCTGCCCGACGTCGGGCGGGCGGCCGGCCGGCCGGCCCGGAAGCCCCGCCACCCGGTGCCCGGCTCCGACCCGCCGGCCGCAAACAGCGGCCTCGCCTCTCGGGTTCTGCCGCCGGGCACCCCCGACTCCCGCCCCAGCGGCGGCGACGTGCGAAAGGCCGCGCGGGCTCAGGGCCTGCGCGGGCCGCGCGGGCAGGAGGAGACGCGGCGCGGCCGGAGGGGGCGGGGCGGGGAGCGCGGGGCCGACTCCCCCCAGCCCCGCGCCCCGCCCCGCCGCCGCCCGGACCGGCGCCCGGGGCCGGCCCGCCCGCCCGTGGCCGGGCCGCGGGCCCCGCGCCCCGCGCGTCTCCCGGCCGCCGCTTGCCGCGAAAGGAGGAAGCGGAGACGCCGCGCCGCGGCGGCGAAGGCGTCGTGTCTGCGCTCGGCCCCTTTCTCAAAGCCGGGGACCCGGCGGCCCGCGCGGCCCCGGCGCGAGACGCGGGCCCGGGACGGCCGCGCCGGGGGCTGCGCCGACGCCCCCCCGCGTCCGAGCGCGCCTGCCCCCGCCCCCCCGGACAAAAGCAGCCCGCGCCGCGGCGCGGGCCCCGGGCGCCCCGACAGGGACGACGGCGACCGGGAGCCGAGCGCGCCTCCAGGGCCGGGCGGGGCGGGGGCGGGGGGGGCTTCGTGCCGCGCGAGCGCTCTTCTCCCCGACGCTTGCGGGATGGCGGGCGGGCAGGGGAGGGAGAAAAGAAAGAGGAAAAAGTTTCTTTGGGGGAAAGAAGATCCGCTCTGTCGTTCAGCCGAGAGGAAACGCTGTCTAAAACAAAATGCTTCTCTCCCCCTGCGTGCCGAGGCCCCCAGACGTGGTGCGGGCGCCCGGGAGCGGGGGGAAAGGCGGCGTGAGACGAGCGTTCGTCTCCCGGTGGGCCCCTCTGCCGACCCGGGCTTTCGGGGCGCGCCACGCAAAGCGGGGGGCGACCGGGGGCGCTTCCCCCGCGAGCCCGAGCCGGCGCGGCGACGCCTCCGCCGAGAGCGCCCGAGAAGGCGTGGGGGCCCGAACCCGCGCGTCCGCCTCGCCGAGCCCCCCGCGCCGCGCCAAGACCCCGACCCTTCCCCGCGTGAACTCGGAGCGGCTCTCCTCCCGCGCCGGGCGCCCTCGGCCTCCCGGAAGCCCCGGAGACTCTGCGGAGCGACGTGGAGGTTCGGGAGCCCGGCGAGCGGGGTTCGGCGTTCTGGGTTCTTTTCCCGCCGGGCGCGAGAAAGCGAAACATTCTAACTGCAACCTACAAGCTTGGTTTTTTTATCTCCCTCCCCCCTTCCAGGAAACAGATCAAGAGAAACTAATTACGAGGCACGGCACCAAAGTTAAATGAAAATGTAATCGGCAATACGGAGAGCAAATTAATTTCTTAAAAGATAGATTTTTAGTTCGAAACAAAAATACATTGTTCTCCCTGGTAACATTTGTTGAACCCATGCTGGATTTCGGGCTGAGAAATCAGTTCTAACCCAGAACTCTGAGGTCACTCTTTGGATACGTTTTCTTTAGAAATTCTAATTCAGAAATGTTCAAGGCTTCTTATGGGTCTTTGTTTTGTACTCTCTATAAGATGGTTCGGGTTTTTTGTTTGTTTTTATTCAGGTGTGTGTGTGTGTGTGTGTGTGTGTGTGTGTGTGTGTGTGTGTGTTTAGACAGAGTGGTCTTAGAAACTAAGAGAATTTAGGAGAGGATTTTTGGAGAGTGCCCCAGTAGATATTTTACTTAGTAAGTAATATATATGTATTATATATTATATATATATTATATATATATATATATATATTAAAACTTTCTCCCTTTCAGGTAGATGTTCCATCTCTAAAACTGGTTTGATTACTGGAAAAGTGGGCGCCGGGGCTCACACCTCTGATGAGTCACTCTAAACCAGGGCTTGCTTTCAGTGCCAAACGAGGAGGTTTTTGTTATTTTTGTTGTTGTTAATGGTGGGTTTTGTTTTCTTTTGTTTTTGTTTGTTTTTTAAAACACTCTTGTTGGATCTTCTACATCCTATATTATCTTCCTGGGAGAAGGTTTCATTTTTATTTCAAAAATGCACACGCAGCTGCACGAAAGAGAAGTTACAGTGCTTCATCCAAAATATATTTTTCCACATCCAAATATTAAAATACTATAACGGATATTTTTAAGATATGATGAAAAATGTGTGTCCAATTCACCACTTTACTATGTTAGAACCTCCAGTATAGGCTATTTCCTTAAAGTTTTTCTGAAGACATTAAATATCCCATCTTGGTAATTTTATTACATTAAGATATTTGAAATTATCTTCTTCAAATCTTTGTCCCATGCTTCTTTATTAACTTGACTCACGTTAACTGAGTCCCTGCAAGAAATAAGTTGGCAGATTTTAGACACCTTGAAGGGGAGTTATTTGTTTTTAAAATGATGAAATCTTCTTGTCTAATTTGTTTTTAAATATAAGTCAGTCTCTCTCTCTCTCTCTCTCTCTCTCTCTCTCTCTCTCTCTCTCTCTCTCTCTCTCTCTCTCTCTCTCTCTCTCTCTCTCTCTCTCTCTCTCTCTCTCTCTCTCTCTCTCTCTCTCTCTCTTCGCGCTCTCTCTCTCTCTACAGTACTTGGACAGGGCAGGGCTCTAGGACTCTAGAAAGCAAGCCACAGTCCCCCTTCACTGTATCAGCAGTGAATTTGCACCACCTTCTGGTAGGTTAGAGAATGACGAAACCCCCCGCTGCTTCCATAAAATAATTCTTTTATTCACCGTGTTCTGTTGTCCTATTTGCATCTGAACTCTGAGCACCACTTAGCTTCCCAGAAATCACAGCAGATCTCCTACAGTTTGATTCTATAAAGATCCTTTGAACTGGGAAAACTTTTCTTTATCACATTCTCGAAAGAGTTCACAAAATCCAGAATCAGTACTTGCATGTTAATGGTCTGAAATGTCTGGCAGGGAAGTAAAGGGTGGCTGTAGAATAGTCGTTTCCTATTCTATTTTGGCTCTCCTCTGTAGAACGCTTGAAAACAAGTCGGAGGCTATAACTGTAGCAGCAGAGAAACAAACGCTTCTCTTTCTTGAGTTCATAAGACCCTCATTACCCACAATTAATCATAATGACATGCTGTATTCAGGCTTCTTGCTGGGGTCTGTGAGGAGCACACAGATGTGGCTTTCTGTAGATTTCAATCCCTTCTGCAATATGGATTTCGGGATACAAAGCTCGTTAGTACACATTACCAGCCCTTGGGTCTGCTGTTTCTCTCAAAAGTGCTGGTCAGCACTAGCGTGCTGAGGGTTTCCCAGCCTTCAAATGGGGAGCATATTGTCATGCCCTTCCTGCCTGGTGATAGAGACCACAGGTTGCAAAGGTTGATTTTTTTTAAAGCCAAGATAGATTTGAAAAAATAAAATATATTTCCAATAAAATGTGGATGCGTATGAGTGTGTTACACCTCCCTTCTTATGTGAAGGTCTCTTATTCAAGGAGAAAATGAACGTGAAGAGTATTGGCAAATGAAGAAAGACTGTGTTCCAGTAACGTAGGGTTTCAACTGCTTTGCCTGCAAAACTAGGCTTATAGAAAGGTACTCAACTGAGGTAAATTAATGAAATCATTTGCTGAATTATTAATCTTATGCTAACCAACTGAGCCCCTGATATGTGCCAGGTCTATGAAGCTGAAACAGCCATGCTAGCTGTCATGGGCTAGTTGCACAGCAGATACAATTGTCTCCAGCTGAATTAGCAGGGGCTTTCCAGCAGAACTGTGTTAGAGGCATCCACCTAGACAAGGCTGTTGGTTACTTGTGTGATGTTAAGACAACCTGAACAAGAAAGACCAGCAATTATTTTGTCACCAGCATAACCTAAGATCTTTATTAAGAGCTTAAGAAGACTGTGAAGAAAGTTTATGGAGAAATCTACAAACTTTCTTGAGTAATATTCCAAAATGCTACTCAAATAATGGAGAAAAAGGCCATGTTCTTAATTTTGTGAAGACTTCAGTTTTCAAATTTATTTACTCTTGGTCTTTTACATCCAAAAAATCTTTTACTACCAACCATGGATAAAAAAATATACAGAAAAAATTGCCTTTGCACTAAACATGAACAAACTTTTTCCTGTCATTATTTCCTAAACAATATAACTATTTATACTATATTAGGTATTATAAGTTACCTAAAGAGGATTGAAAATACAGAAGATATTTGTAGGTTATGCAAACATTGTACCATTTTGTATCAGGAACTTGAGCATCTAGGGAGTTTTATACCAAGGGAGGTGCTGGAACCCATTCTCCACAGATACCAAGGGACAAATGTGTATATAAGTTAAATCAATAGGACGAGGGAGTTGAGAGGTTGGGGTACAAGGGAATTTGGCAGGGTAATTCTAAAGTTCACAGTAATGCATTGAGAATACCCAAGCAACTTTTGGAAAAAAGAATAAAACAACCTAATCGTGTGTTTCATAAAGCTATAACTTTAACAGGATGATGGCAGTTTGAAAATCAGATCAAGTGATGAAACCAAACAGAGAGTATAGAAAAGATTTCATGTATTTATAAAAACTCAGTGTAAGGTAAAGTCGACATCTCAAATTAATGACATGAATTGCACAAATTTTTTACTGGATGTCATTGGAAAAATGGTTTGTAAATTATTTCAAGATCCTAGTTATATTGGGTGGTGGGCTCATGGGTGCATATCACATTCTTAAAATCAGAGCAGTTAGCCAACTGTTAAAAATACTTTTATTTTTACTAAAGATTTACATACAAAAGATTAAAAAGAAAATGACAAAACACAAATAGGCATCTTACAGCAGAGAAAACACATAAACCAATAGATAAAAGAATAGTAGGGACATGCTAACCAAGAGCATAATGAGATACATTTTTTTTTTTTTTTTTTGAGTATGAGTTTCACTCTGTCGCCCAGACTGGAGTGCAGTGGCTGCTTCCAGCCACCACAGCCTCGAGGTGCTGGGCTCCGGGGATCCTTCCGCCTCAGCCTTCCAAGTAGCTGGAACTACAGGCGCGCGCTACCACGCTCGGCTAATTTTTTGATTTATTGTAGAGATGAGGTCTCGCCAAGTTGCCCAGGCGGGTCTCAAACCCGCGGGCTCCGGCAATCTGCTCACCTCAGCCTCCCAAAGGCGCAGGATTACAGGCTGAGCCACCGAGCCCGGCTGAGATACCATTTTCTATCCAATACTCATACACATACTATTTTAGATACCATAACACCATTCAATGGACAAAAATCTTTGAAGTCTAGCAATACCAAGTATTGGGAAGGATATGGTCTCCTGGTTTATTTTAAACAAGTCATCTGGAAAAGATATATAACCACCTTGCATAGTGGCACAGTTTGGCATATTCCACATAACCTAGCAAGTCTACACCTGAATATATACCCAACAGAAACTTTTTAATCTGCACTCCAGGAAAAACATGTGTGAATGCATTCAGAACAGTGCTAGGTGTAACAGTGACCCAAATGTCCATAAATGGGAGAGTGAGTATGTTCAGCAGTCAAAAGTACTGGGGAACGCAGATATATTGATCACTTTAAGCAGAATAATATTAAGTGGAGAAAAAGTGTCAGAAGTTACATGCAATATGACGTTCTTTTCGTAAGAACAAAAACAACTTAAAGATATACTTCTTAGGATAGCATATAGATAAGACAAAACTGTATAAAAGAAGAAAGTAAACATTTATGAATGGTTTTCTCAAGTAGAAGGAGGCAGGAGATTGGGCATGTGTAGGTCGCATGAAGGAATGCAACTTATTTCAAGATACTAGTTAGTATATTAAGTGTTAGGTTCATGGGTGTGTATCACATTCTTAGAGTCAGAGAAATTAATATCTATAAGGGGATCATGCATGCCCCAATGATGAGAGTGCATCATAGATAAGCAATTCTTTGCACTCAAGATTCAATAAAAACTAAAGAAAATAAAAGCATTAAAAATGTGGACTATGTTCTTATGATAAAGGTTCTTACAAAATGGCAATAGCAAAAATCGTAAAGACATTATTGGTAAATGTGACTACCTAAAACTTTTATAACTTTTTGTATCAAAAAACAAATTTAAAGAGTTAAAAGCTAAACAAAAAATACTTTCACTACATACACAAAAGAGTTAATGACTTTGCTATTTAAAAATTTCTTCAAAGCATGAGAAGCTTCCTAACTGAGAAATGGATAAAGAAATGGACAAAACAGGCAAGGCACAAAATTATATATATATAATTTATATATGTATTTATCTGTGTATGCATATGGCCAACAAATACATGAGCAATGTGTTCCAACGGGTTAGTAATCTAAGAAATGCAAATTAAAATAATAAAACGTGAAAAAGATGGAAATGTCTGGCAATGCATAGGGTTGGCAAGGATGTGAGGTGATGGACTTCTTCCTACTGGCTAGTATCAATTGCTACACTACTCATGGATTTCAATTACATTCAAAATCATAATAGCAGTTAACATTTATTGAGTCTTTATTATGTGCCAAGCTCTCTTCTGAGTGCATTCCATATGTTTTATCCCCACAACAATTTTAGAAGGTAGGGAACAGTACTATCCACATTTTTCAAATAATAAAAACTTTGAAATATGTTTTTAAAACCTTTAAAAGTGTTTATTATGCTATATTAGCAAGCTCTTATGCCCAAATTGCTCAAAATATATTCAGAGGAGACCAGCATCTTTTAAAAAATTTCTTCCTGTTTTTATCTTGAATACTCCCATAAATGTAATGCTTTCAAACATTAAAAATTTTCTTCCTGCTCTTATCTTGGATACTCCCATAAATTTAATGTTTTCAAATATTAAAAATTTTCTTCCTGTTCTTATTGTGAATATACCTATAACATTAAAGCTTTCAAATATTGAATCTTTCTGTACTTTGGATTCAAGGGGTCCCAATAGTGAGGACAAATATGTGAACCTTTGACTAGTTATTCCCTTTCTGGGAATGTATAAAAAGAAGAGTAAGGATGGTAGTGTGCTAAAATTTAGCTGCAAGGTTGTTCATCTCTTTGTTTTCCAAAATGATAAAATTAATAACTACCCAAATGTCCAAATAATAAGAAATTGGTTGAAAATATTGCAGCATATTCACTGGATGTAATGATCTGCAGTATTTTTTTGAACTCTTGCGTTTTTAAATAAGCTTTTTATTTTGAGATAACTGTAGATTCATAAACAGTTGTAAGAAATAATACAGAGAACCGAGGCACTCTTGACCCAGTGTCCCTCAATGGTAGCATCTTATAAAACTTTAGAACATTAGCACAAGATACAGCAAGTTTTCCACACCTCAAGAATGTTTCATAAAGAGTGTTGCCTTTTCTTAGTCACATTCACCATCTCCCACTCTCTCCTCTTTCACTTATAGCAACTACTCATTTCTTTCTCCATTTCTATAATTGTATCATTTCAAGAATGTCATATAAGTGGAATTATACAGTATGTAAAACTTTTTAGGACTAGCTTTCTTCACTCCACATAATTCTCTGAAGACTCATCCTGGTTGTTGCATGTATCCATAGTTTGCTTCTTTTTACTGCTGAATAGTATTCTGTAGTATGGATGTACCACAATTTGTTCACCCACTGAAGGACAGCTAGACTGTACCCAGTTGGGGAGCTATTACAAATAAAGCTACTATAATCATTCCTCTGCAGGATTTTGTGTGAATATAGGTCTTCATTTCTCTGGGATAAATGCCCAAGAGTAAACTGGTAGGTTGTATGGTAGCTTCATGTTTAGTTTATTAGGAACAGGAACACTGTTTCCAGAGTTGTTTTTACCGTTTTACATTCCCACCAGCTGTGCATGAATGATGCATTTTCTCTGCAGTCTCATCAGAATTTGATGTTGTCACTAATTTTTGTTTTAGTCATACTGATAGGTGAGTAGTACTATGTCATGTGGTTTTAATTTGCATTCTCTAATGGCTAATGATGCTGAACATCTTTTATGTGCTTGTTTGCCATCTGTATATCTTCTCTGGTGAAATGTCTTTTGTCTAGCTGGATTGTTTGCCGTTGAGTTTGAGCATTCTTTATACACTCTACAAATTAATTTTTTTCAGATATGTGTCTTGCAAATATTTTCTCTCACCTATAGCTTGTCTTTTCACCTCCTTAATGGAGTCTTTTACAGAACAGAAGTTCCAAATTTTGATGAAGTATAATTTATCTATTTTTTTATTTTATGGATCATGCTTTTGGTATCAAGTCTAAGAACACTTTACCTAGCCCTAGACCCAGAAGATCTATCCTGGTTTTGGGGGTGATTTTTTTGGTTTGGTTTTGTTTTCTTTTGAGTTAGAGTCTCACTCTGTTGCCCAAGCCGGAGTGCAGTGGCTTGCTCACGGCCACCCCAGCGTTGACCTGCTAGGCTCAGATGATCCTTCCGCCTCAGTCTTCCAAGTAGCTTCCACTACAGGTGCACACTACCATGCCAGGCTAATTTTTTGATATACTGTAGAGATGAGGCCTCACCAAGTTGTTCAGGCTGGTCTGGAACCCCTGGGTTCAGGCAATCCTCTTGCCTCGGCCTCCCAAAGTGCTGGATTGCAGGCTTGAGCCACTGTACCCAGCCCTGTTTTTTAAGTAAAAGCATTATCGTTTTACATTTTACATATAAGAGGAACCCTCAAAAAATGGAATTTATTTATAAAAAAATGTGCATTTATTATTGCATGTTTAAACTTCAGTCACCTTCAAGGTACTCTCCATTTGATGCAATACACCTATCAAAATGCTTTGGCACTGCTCGGTACAATTTTTGAACTCATCAATTTTGATGTCTTTTAGTGCTTCTGCTGTTTTTGTTTCACCTCTTCTACATCAGCCAAACGTTTTCCTTTGAGAACATTTTTCATTCTGGAAGAAAAAAGAAAATGAAAAAGGTCACTAGGGGTGAGATCAAATGAATAGGGAGCGTAAGGCACAAGGATCATGCTAGTTTTGGTCAAAAACTGCTGAATACTCAGTGTCATGTAGGCAGGCATATTGTCATGGTGGAAGAACCCAGTCCCTGTTTGGCAACAAAAGAATTCACTAAAGTCGAATGTAGTCTCTCATAACAATGCTAGCTGGCACAGTGATGCTGATGAGTCCCTCGAACACTTACCTAGAGGGGGAAGCCTGTAGTACAAAGGACCCACCCTCCCAAAAATATTCCAGTTTTTTTGGGTCCCTTTTCATATGAGTCTATGGCCAATTTTGAGTTAATTTTTACATAAGATGTGAGACATAAACCAGGATTCATTTTGTGTCCGTTATTCCAGCACTGTTTGTTGAAGTGGCTATTCTTTCCTCATTAAATTTCCTTTACATCTTTCTCAAATATCAGGTGAGCATATTTGGGTCTGTTTTTTAGTTCTTTATTCTCTCCCATTAAACTATATGACTACCCCCTGCCAATACCACATAGTCTTGATCTCTGTGGCTATATAAAAAGTCTTAAAATTAGGTAGACTGATTTTTCCTATTTCATTTTCTTTTTTCAAAACTGTCTTAGTCATTCTGGTTCCCTTGCCTTTCCACCTACATTTTAGAATAATATTATCTATATCTACAAAAACCTTGCTAAAATGTTATAGGAGTTGCATTAAACCTGTATATCAGTTAATGGAGATGACACTTTTCTTCTGATGAATCTTCCAATCCACGTTGATTTTTGTCAAATGAATTTCTGCCTCAATTGATATGATCATGTGATTTTCTTGTTTATCCTATAAAATGGTAGATTACTTTGATTCTTAAACATTGAACCAACCTTGCATCCCTGGAGCAAAGATCACTTGATCATGGTATATAATTCTTTGCATATATTGCTGAATTTTATTTTTTTAATATTTTACTAAGAGTTTTTGAACACATATCCATGAGCATCTGTAGTTTTATTTCTTCTTCATGCTGTCTATGTGTGGTTTTGGTTTTGAAGTAATACCAGCTTCATAAAATAAATTGAAAAGTGGTCTCTCTTCTATTTTCTGGAAGGTATTATGTAAAATTTGTACTGCGTTTTCTTTAAACATTTGGCAGAATTCTCCAGTGAAACCATATGGGCCTGAAGATCTCATTTACGGGAGTTTTTAAATTACAAATATAATTTTTCTTAATAGTTATTGGGGTAGTGAAAATTATCTATTTCACTTTGGATATAATGTTGTGATAGTTTGTCTTTTTCAAGAAAGTGATATATTTCATCTTGATGTAAAATTTCTGTGTGTAACATCCTCTTAGAGTGTTCTCTTATCATTCTTTGGATGTCTGCAGGGTCGTAGTGATATCTGCTATTTCATTCCTGATATTGGTAATGTGTCTTCTTTCTTTGTTTTTCTTACTACAGGTTTATCAGTATTATTGATCTTTTCAAAAAACCAATTCTTTGTTTCATTGATTTTCACTTTTTTTGTTTTCTATTTCAATGATTTCTATACTTATGATTATTCTTTCCTTCTTTTTGTTTGCTTTGGGTTTAAGTTTGCTCTTTTTTTAGGATCTTAAGGTGGTAGCATACATTATGGGTTCCTCTTTTTTAATGTTTGAATTTATGGATATAAATTTCCCTTTCAGCAGTGATCTAACTGTATCCCACAAATTTTGATACATTATATTCTTATTTTTATTCAGCTAAGTGTATTAATTACTCTTGAGACTTTGACTTTGATCCATGGATTATTTGTTTGTGAACACATGAATTGTGTTGTTTAGTTTCTAAGTGCTTGGAGATTTCTCTGTTTTCTTCATGCTGTTGATTATTAGTTTGATTCCATAGTGGTTGGAGAACACACACCACAAGATTTCAATTTAAAATTTGCTGAGGTTTGTTTTATGGCTCAGAGTATGATCTATTTTGATATATGTTGCAATGACATTTAAAAAGAGTGTGTATTTGCTATTGTTTTGATTGATGGTGTTGCTGAGTTTTCTATATACTTTTATGATTTTCTATCTAGTTTTTCTGTCAGTTGTTGAGAGGAGGGTGTTGAAGTCTTTGCCTATTATTATCAATTTATTTCTACTAGATTTTTCTTTGTGTATTTTCAGCTCTATGTTTTTTGTTGAATATACATTTAGAGTTGTTATATCTTGTTAGATTTATCTTCTCATCATTGTATAATGTCTCCAGCAGTTTTTTTAATTCTGAGTTTTAGTTTATCTGATATGCATATAGCCATTTTTGTCTCTCTTTTTTTTTAAGTTGGAGTCTCACTCTGTTGCCCAGGTTGGACTGCAGTGGCACACTCACGGCCACCCCAGCATCGACCTGCCGAGCACTAGGGATCCTTCCACCTCAGTCTTCCAAGTATCTGGAACTCTAGTCATGCACTACCACACCTGGAAAATTTTTGATTTATTGTAGAGACGAAGTCTTGTCAAGTTGCCTGGTCTGGTCTCGAAACCACGGGCTCAGGTAATCTACTTACCTTGGCCTCCCAAAGTGCTAGGATTACAGGCTGAGTCACCAGGCCCGACTTTTTCTTTGACTGAGCATACATCTTCTTTAATCCTTTTACTTCTAACTTGTCAAAAGCATTACATTTGAAATGAGTTGTTTGTAGACAGCAGACAGTTGGGCCATGCTTTTTGATCCACTCTGTCAATTTCTATCTTTTAGTTGATATTTTAAGAACTTTTACATTGAATTTATATAGTAATAGGTTAGGATTTAAGTTTACCATTTAATTTTTAGTTTCAACTTCTTCGGTTTTTCATTGTTCTCTCTTTTCTGCTTTCCTGAGGGTTGTTTGAACATTTTATAGAATTCTACTTTGATTTATCTATGTTCTTAGTGTATCTCATTGTATAGATTTTATTTTATTTTATTTTTTACTGATTACTGTAGGTGTTATATATACATAACTTATAACAGCCTACTGGTGATGACATTTTACCAGTTTTAGTGAAGTGTAAAAATCTTACCTTCACTTAATCTCTATACTCTTCCTCATTTATAACACAATTATCTTGAACATTTCTTCTACATACATTTAGAAACACGTCAGGTAGTGTTATAATTTTTGTTTCAACTATCAAACATAATTTTAAAAACTCGAGGTGAAGGAGAGCCTATTGTATTTACCTGTATTTTTGCCTTTCCTATTTCTTCCTCCCTAATACTCTAAGGTTCCTTCTTTTATCATACTGTCTCTTCTGTTTGGAGCACGTCCTTTATCTAGTCCTTTGGGCTAAATCTGCTGGTAACAAGTTCACGTTGCTTTCCTCCATCTCAGAATGTCTTTATTTCCTCTTCTTTCCTGAAGGATTTTTTTTTCTTGCAGCACCTAAAAAATATTGTGCCACTTTCTTCTGGCCTCACAGGTTTCTATAAGAAATCTGCTGCTATTCTAATTGTTTTTCCCTTATATGTAAAGCATCTTTTTTTTTCTAGCTGCTTTCAAGATTTTTCCATTTTTAGTTTTCAGATGCTTAACTATGACATGTATTGTTGTAGATTTATTTGGGTTTATTCTCTTTGGGATTTGCTTAGCTTTTTGAATCTGTTGGTTTCTGTTTCTTGTCAAATTTGAGGAGTTTTTAGCCATTAATTTTTTCAAGAATATTTTTAGCCCACCCCTTTTCTCTTTTACTTTCAGGATTCCTATGACACAAATAGATCTTTTGTTATAGTTCACGGTTTCTGAGACTCTATTCATTTGTTTTTCAGTCTATTTTCTTCCTGCTGTTCAGATTTGGTAATTCCTATTGTTCTTTCTTTATGGTTCACTAATTTTTTCCTCTGTTTCTTCCATTCTGCTATGGAGCTCATCCACTGAGATTTTTATTCAGGTTATTGTATTTTTTTCAGTCTAAAATTTTATTTGGTTCTTCTTCGTACCTTCTATTTCTTTGCTGAAGCTTTCTATTTCTTTTCTGAGACTTGCTATTTTTAAATTGGCTTCTGGTGTGGTCATAATTTCTAGTGAAAGCATTTTTATGATGACTACTTTAAAATTTTTGTCAGACTATTTATTCTAACATCTTGCCATTTCTGTGTTGCCTCTGTTGATGGTCTTTTTACTCAGTTTGAGATATTCCTGATTCTTGGTATAAATTATTTTTGGTTGAGACCTACACATTGGTATATTATCGAGATCTATTTAGCCTTCTAAAAAGGCTTCTCTTTTAGTTGACTTCCTCTGACATCACTCTGACAGGAAGAAGAGGGACACTGCCTCCTTATTTTCAGCAATGACAGAAGTTCGAGTTCCCTACTGTGCCTCTGTTTATCCCCATGGAGGGCCTCTCATCCTTACTGCTGGGTAGGGGAAGAGCTTCTGCTCCCCACTGACATCGTGGTGTTGTGGTGAGGGAGAGCTTGTCACCCGGCAGAGATGAGAGTCCTGGCTCCCTGCTTGCCCTTCTCTAACCCTGCTCCAGGGTACAGATGTGGTCGCTGCTCACCGGTGAGGATGGAAGTCTAGGCTCTCCACGTGGCCTTTGCTAGCATGGGGAGGTGCGGATCACTGTCCTGTCGTAATTGGCTAGAGTGCAGTAGTTATTGCCTTAAAATTGTCTGTCTTGCTAAGCTGCCTTTTTACCGGTCCTTTGACTAGAGAGAGTGGTCTTTTGAGGTTATTTGTTGTTGTTGTTTGTTTGTTTTGTGCCAATTGGTGTTCCCAAGTTGCTAGCCTCTTCAGCTCTAATACTAAGATATACATGGTTTAAGAAAATTCCAGAGAAGTTCTCGTGGGTAATTGTTTGGGTCCTGAGTCCTCTATCAAGTCTGTGTTTTTCCGACCATTTATCAGAATCTTCTTATGCATATATTTTATATATAATGTTGAAGGTTTTTGGTTATACTTAGGGGGAAGGGTTAAGGAAAATTTTATCTACTCCATCTTCCCAGAAGCAGAATCGTTCCATAGCCCTTTAAAATGTTGTAAAAACACAATTATTGATGTAGAAATTTTCTCATAGTATGTTGCCAAGTCAAGTTGCAAAACACTATAATTATATGTTTACACGTAGAATATGTATATAAAAGTCTAGAAGAGTGTTCAGAGTTAGTATCAGTAATTAACTTACAGATGTGGGGATCACAGCTGTTTTTTATTTTTTTTTATTTATCAGTATTTTCTAATTTTGACATAAAAATTAATTAACCTTATAAGGCATTTAAAAGAAAAGAAATGTGAGGCATTTGGATGTGTTATAAACAATAACCATAAAATTATCTACCATTTATTGAGCAGCAACTATTATGTGTCAGAAAAAATACTTAGTGGTTTATATGCACTATCTCATATAATCCTCACCTCTCTGAGGTAAACTTTATCTGCCCCTATTTTCACAGGTGGGAAGACAAGTTTGAAGGGGTTGAGTTACTTGACTATGTTTACAGCGCAAGTAAGACCTGGGATGCTAACTGAAGCGTCCTGACTTCCGGCTACTTCCTAACAACCATTGACACATTTGTAGAGTTTTATAGTTTACAAGGCATTTTTCACATGTGTTCACATTTAGTTCTCCCCATAACCTAGAGGTGAAGTTGAAAAGGGCACTGAAACTTGACCTCCAAAATGTGGCTTTCATCTGTGTCTTCAGAAAAATGTGGGTTGTCGCTAAATGAGAGTTTGGAGTAGATGATGTGTCTCTGACTCATTTTGTCCAACTTTCTTTTGAGGATGCCCTCTGAAATCTTCCCATCCAAAAGGTTACCCACAGAGATTTGTATAACTTGTGGCCACAGAACCTTTCCTGATGAAGACGGAGCCAGTTCAGCAGGTAAAACCCCCCTGGGGGCCACAGGGCAGCAGTGGCAGTAAGTGGGAGAGAGGGACTTGGGTGAAAACACACCATCATAATCAAAATTCAGCCGTGAGCCACTTCCTCTTCATTTCCTCCTGCCTCAAGCTCCAGAGAGGAATTCTGCATCATCCTTAGGAGGGAGAGATGAAGTAAGCAGGTAACAGTTTTGGAAGTAGCCATATTGGTCTTCTGGATTCTCCCACTTCATTTTATAGCCAACCCCCTTCTTCTGCACTTATGAAACTCAGGCAGGCTTCCGACTGCCCAGTGTCCCGGCTCTACTCCACCCACCCATTCTGAGCTTATCCATTCATAGGTATTTGGTCTTCACACACATTTTTTTTTCAGTTGGCCCATTAGTTTAATGTGAATTAACGGGTAACATTTAAAAATCAAAAGATTTCACAGAACTCAGTTTCTGAGTTCTCTTAAAAAGTTGGAAGACGGCACTATTGGTCAAATTGCTTTACGGTAGCAAGGCAGGAAGATGCAGGAAACTTCCCCCAAGGGCCACTGAACAGCAGTGCTGCAACTGGGTAGGGACCAGCCCTTCATGAAGTCCATTACTGCAATCCACACTATTCAATCTTTTGACTAGTGATGGTTCACTGATTACCTAACAATAGATACACTTTTGTATACCCCTGCTATCAATTAATTCGCCCTCTATTCTTTGCCTTCATAAAACATCATTTCCCTCTCAGACTGATCCAAGGTCTTCAGAAGGATTAAACTTATTAACACTATAGAAACTTGCTACAAAGTGTGTCCCCCAGACCAGCAGCATGGCTTTACCTGGGTGCTTGCCATAAATGCAGACTCTGAGGAAACACCCCAGATCTCCTGAATCAAAATCTGTGTGTTCACATGATCCCGGGGTCATTCATACACACACTGGCATTTGAGAAGTGCTGCTGCTGTAAAGTGGCAGTCCCATGCAGCTTTTCACCTCTCATCTCACCTAGAAGTGCATGTGTGTTAAAAGAGAAAAGCTGATCACACTAATTCGTGAGCGTTTAATGTGAATAAGTGAAGCTGACATCATGAAGTGGGCGCTAAAGAAGACGCATTCAGATTTTTGCGACCTGGGGGAGACTGGCAATCCTACAATGATTGTTAGTCTAACTCTTATTTTGCAGCGAAAACTTGGAAGCTCAGAGAGGGCAACTGCCTGGTCCAAACTCAAAATCTAGTCGTGGAGCTAAGAGGAAAGATAGAGGAGGCTTCTTTGCAGTGTTGCCAGAGGAAGAGCAATGGCACTAGGTTACAGATCTCAGATTCTTTGGAATTCCAAGCAACTCCCATCCTGCTTGTCTAGGGTATGCAGCAGAATTGCCTGTAGAACTTGGTCAACCAATTCCTGGACATGTGTGCAGATGCCTCAGGCCTCCAGCCAAGCTCCTTCTACATCTCCATTTATACCTCCACCAATACTGGGACCTACAGTGAGCATCTGGGTGGCACAGTCTACCTGTGTGAGAATGGTCCACAAAAGAGTATCCTGTAGGTCCTGACTGAGGGCTGGGAAGCATCCACGAAGGGAATCTCAGGTTCTCAGGACCCAGAGTGTAGCTGAGAAGGTGGGGGACCATGGCCCACATGGGCACTACCCTTTGAAACCCAAGACAACTTACCCCAGGGGCAGGGCACAGCCAGAAACAGGTCAGAGCAGGATTTTTAAGCCTTGCTACTCAAAATGTAGCCCAGGTCCAAGAGGATCAGCACTGCTCTAAACTCATAAGTGGTGCAGAATCTCAGGTCCCACCCAGAACTCCTGAATTAGTTTTTAAACAGGATCCCTGGAACATCTGGGAGCACAGAGTCTAACCAGCACTGACCTACGTACAGGGCCAGAGTAGAATTCTTATACCCCAGTCTGAGGACAGTACTAGTTCTGGAGAATAGGAAAGCTATTTTAATTCATCTTTAGGCTCCTGGTAGGATCTGCTATCCAGTCAGCAAGTGATTAATGCTTGTTAAATTTGACCAAGTTAATTGCAGAGTGATATGAGTTATTTCTACTTTTATTTGAATTTGTTGTCTCAAATGATCATTTCACAAGCAAGAAGTCATTCCAAGCTACTTAAAAAGGTAGCAAAACAGAAGAAAATTGCTTGGTAATATTATATTCCTGAACAAAATAAAGACTGGGGTTTTTTGTTTTGTTTTGTTTTGTTTTTTGAGGGAGGAGGCGGAGAGACAGAGAGGGAGAGAGAAGTCGAAGTGCTCATTGCACGGGACTAATGGATATATAGGGTTGACCGTTTGGGTAGCCAGAGAGCAACTCTAGACAGGAAAGTTCTCAAGCTGGTGGACTAAAGACCTAATCCAACCCAGATGATTTCACTGGTATTAAAACTGATATTTTTCCAACCTCACTTGAAAAATGAACTTACCTGGAATACTGAATTTATATCAACAAGTGGCTGGAGTTTGAGTAATGCCCCCTTCAGCATGGGTGAGCACTTTCCATGCCTGAAAGCCCAGTACTCCTTGCTGTCCTTTGTCACCTTCCTTGCTGATGTTTGCTTGCTACTTGGCTGGCTCTTGGGGGTATTTATTTCACCTTCTCTGCTACAGAAAGCCCCCAAATTTAGTTACTGTAAAAGATGACATATAAGGAAAATTTCAGCACAAACAAGAATTCATCAAGTATTTGAGTGCAAGCTTTGAGGACCTGATGGGTCCTGCTGTCTGTGGGGCTGAACCCAAATATTTTATTGAGGCCCTCTTCTGGGTGACTGACTCATCAGTGGGGTGCTCGGCCACCAGTTAAAAAACCCAGAGCTCCTTTCCCATTGAGACATTTGTTAGAGGATACATCCGGCTTTCGTCTGCGTTGCCAATTGGTGAGCTTAAGAACAAAAAAATCACAAAGAAAAACAAGGTCTACTTCCCACATTCAGAATGGACTCTTATTTGAGGAAAACAATCATTAAATTCTACTTTACATGGTGATGAGCGCACAGTAATGAGATACATTATTCTGAAAAGGCATTCGGGAACACATGCATGTATATGCATAGATTCATAAGCATGCCTGTGTGTGTAGATGTACATATGAGGGGGTATACTCCCCGCGAACGGAATTATCTTCTGAACGGTGGGCTCATTGTAACACAGGCTTCCCCGGCTAGGTAAGCGTTCTAGGAACCCATCAGCATCAGTGTGCCAGCTAGCATCATTGTGAGAGACTGCATTGGGCTTCAGTGAGTTTTGTTTTGTTTGTTTTTGAGATGATTTCAGCGCATTTGCCCATTTTATGATTGGTGATTTGCAAGTGTACCTGCCCACAGTGCACTGAGTGTTCAGAAGTTGTTGTTTTTTTACCAAAAACCGCATGACCCCTGTGCCCCACCCTGACTATTCACCCAATCTTGCCCCAAGTGACTTTTTTGTTTGTTTCCCCAGATGAAAAAAGTCCTCAAAGGGAAACGTTTTGCCAATGTGGAAGAGGTGAAACAAAAAATGGTAGAAGCATTAAAAGGCATCAAAGTTGATGAGTTCAAAAATGCTTTGAGCAGTGGAAAAATCTTGATAGATGTATTGCATCAAATGGAGAGAACTTTGAAGGTGACTGAAGTTTAAACACACAAGAATAAATACGCAACTTTTTATAAATAAATTCTGGGTTTTTTGGGTCCCCCTTATATGCATGTGTACATATATAGATGCATATCTGTATGTATAAAGAGCTCTAGCTAGCTAGCTAGCCAGCTATGGAAATTGACTAAACCATGTCAGTTTCCTAGGTACAGATTAGATATTTGGGTATATTCAGAGACACCACTAGGGAGGACATATCCCCTCAAAAAATATTCAGAGATACATTTGGCTGTGTGTCCCATGAGTTACTAACTGACATCACATCTTCCTTGGTGTTTTTTTCTAAGTTAGTTCTCAAGTGTGTTTGTTTTTTTCCCCTCATACTGGTTCAGTCTAGAAGAAAAAGGTTAAACCTCCTAATCCCTTCCTATGCAGAACTGAAAGGATTTGGGCCCTCCGATCATCAGGACTGTAACCTTCTTTGGATTTATTGAACTGCATGATTACAACCAGGAAAAAAAAATGTATGGAGTCCTTGGGAGATGAGTAGTTTGAATGGAAAGTAAGACATGAATAATTAATGGGATTAAGAGAGAGAGAGTAACTACATTTATTTTAAGGTGCCCCTGACAGCTCATGGGGGCTTTATAAATCCTTAAGACTTGAAGGACGCACCATCTCTGTGGAAAGTAACACTAGCTTTTCATGTATTAGTTCAACTCCAGAAGTCCCGAAATAACTGACAACATGTCTGAGTTCTAGGGAGAAAAATACAGGTGTTGAACCTTTGCCTGGCATTTTAGTTACCACTGTTCAGGAACAGAGTTCAGAAAAATATACCAGAGCCACAGGCTACCTCTGGCAAGAGGCTACTGTGGAAACCACAGAGACCTGGAATGTGATCCTGGCCTTGCTCGTAACTGGAGAGTAACCACGGGCAAGTCCCATCCCCCCTCGAGTCTTCAATCTCCTGCGTCTGCAGAGAGAAGATTGGCCCAGAAGACTCTTGTCTCCAATCCTCCCTCTGACTCCGCTCAGTCATGGTGTGGTAGACGGAATAATGATGCCCAAGGCATCCCGGAGTTAACCCCAGATCTGTGAATTTGACCTTATATGGCAAACAGGACTTTGAGGATATTATTATGCATATTGAGAAGGGGTGATTATTCTGGATAATTTGAATGCACCCTAATTGTAGCCATGAGAGTCTCTATAAGGGGGAGACATGGGGAGATCTGACAGAAAGGGAGAAGACAGAGTGACAGCACAGCAGAGATTGGAACGGTGCTGCCACAAGTCAGGCAATACCAGCAACCACCAGAGGACAGAGGAGGGAAAGAGTAGATTCTGCCCTGGAGCCTCAAGAAGAAACCAGCCCTGCCGACAACTTGATTTTAGCCCTGTGAGACTTGGGTTAGACATCTGGCCTCCAGAACTGTAAAAAAACAAATTTCTGTTGTTTCAAACCATTAAGTTTGTGGTGACTTGTTACAGCAGCAGCCAGAAAGTAATACACACTGGCCTTCCAAGAGGCATAGCGGGTGTGACGCCTGTTGCCTCCCACGTGACCTACTTCATGGAATGACGTCATCTGCTTGACCCCAGAAGGCATTTGAGTTGCCAGTCCCTTGTGACTCCTCACTCAGCAGAACTCTGGCACTATAAGTCATCCATTTATGTATTTATTCATTCATTTCTTCAGCCGATGCCCACTGAGTACCTGAAGACCAGGGACTGAGAATGCAAGAATGGGTAAGACACAACCCTCTCCTCCTCATGGTCTTTAGGGCTAAAACGAGGGCAGTGGAAGGAGTGACACAGAGGTGGAAGGGTAGAGAGAAGGAACTGAGCCATTGTTAGTCACCCCGAGGGGGATACCGGTGGGCAGCAGGAAGATCCTGGATGCCAGACAGGGTTCCGAATGGGAGGTGAAGATATTCCGGGCTTTGTCCACGTCACTACTCCCTGCCCTGGGAGGCCAGAAATTTGCGTCCAGGCCTAGCCACCTCCTCAGTGACCTTGGCCACTACCCACTCCCTCCCACACCTATTCAAGGATGGAAACTTCGGGTTTACTCACTGGCCAGCACTTTCTCAGAATCCTGCCTCTTGGTGGTTTCAATTAGTGTCTTTCAAATTGAGAGCCATGACTCATTTGTGGGTTAGGAAATCAATTTAGTAGGTCACGACCAGCCTTTTAACAGCAGGATAAAATTGAATAGACAATATTTGTGTGTTGCACATTGTTACTGAAGACCGTGCTTTGGAAGAGTTTAGTTTCAGAGCATGTATAGGATCATTAACTTGAAATGTATTGGTTACCCTGGATTTTGGGTGAAGTGGTTTGAAAACCATTGCCTTACCTACTTCAAAACGAGATATGCTGCTTTAAACTTTTCTGGAAAAAGTTGAGCAAAGGGTGGTAAATAAATATCTAAAAGAAATGAAATAACTAGTGAGTATAACTACACTTACATAAGCAATCTTCAACCCGAAAGTCTTGAGCACTTTATTGTATATAAGGGACTGTCCTAGGCAGTCCAGGAAACAGTAACTAACAAAGCCCAGAACGAAGAGCTTCCAACTCTCAGAGGAGGTGAGACATGCACACATAATACTGATTCTGGGAAAACTGTGGTACAAGTACTGAACAGATGTCTTGAAGATTTCCAGGCCCAGAAGTTGTAAGTGTCTTTATGAAGGAGATAACCACTGGAACTGACCCTTAAATTAAGGTTAGATTTTAGTGAAGTTGTGCTAAAGGCATCAGGAAGAGGGTGCAGCATAGGTAAAGACAAGGGGACAAGAAAGTACAGACCCCCTCCAAGAAGAGGAGTAACCACGGAGCATATTATGAATAAGGGAAGGCAGGCATCCTGCAGAAGTTAGTACTTCAAAGATAAACAGAACCTTCAGCAAGCCACTGGTCCTCTTTGACCATCAGATTCTTGTCTATTCAATGATATTAGTGGTTCTTACTCTACTCACCTCTCTGGGTGGCTGTGAATATAAAACAGAGAGGAAATAGGAAGATGGAAAATGATTGGAAAATCATGCCCAACCCACCCACTTACTCAACAAATGTTCTTGAACCCTGTTGTATGGCTGAGGCTGGTCTGAAGTGTGTTGGTGGATGAGCAGTGACCAGCACTGTGGTGACATAGGAACTCCAAGACTCTACTCTGCCTCAGAAAGCCCAGAAGTGTCACCGATATCTGGATACTTGAAGTGAGTCTGGAGATAGGAATTAAAATTTACAAAGAGGAGTTGGGCGCGGTGGCTCAAGCCTGTAATCCCAGCACTTTGGGAGGTCAAGGTGAGGGGACTGCTTGAGCCCTCGGGTTCGAGAACTTGACGAGACCTCATTTCTATAACAAATAAAAATAGTAGCTGGGTGTGGTAGCACATACCTGTAGTTCTGGCTACTTGGAAGGCTGAGGCAGAAAGTTCGCCTGAGCCCAGCAGATCAATGCTGGGGTGGCCATGAGCATGCCACTGCCCTGCAGTCTGGGTGACGGAGTAAGACTCCAACTCAAAAAAACCCAAAAAATTTAGAAAGAGGATGACAGGAACCCCAGGCAGAAGGAACAGACCTGTCAGGATTATGGAGTTGTGAAGCGGCTGATGTGTCCAGAGAAGGTGGAAAGGGGGTACTCAACTGGATCTCAGGGGTGTAGGCAAGGCTTTCCTGGACAAGTGCGCAGGTTATACTCTGCACAAGGATGGCCAGCTGAAAGCATATAGGAATCTAAAATTCAGTCCGGTGCTGGCTGACCAAGCCTTGTGCCATGGCTTTTTCAAGTCACACTGAGGCGCCATCTGCTGGCTCACCTATGTCTTGGCAGGGCCGGGTCAGCCTTGCTGAGGCTTATTTTTCTGGCTTGCACTGAGGGTCCCTACCAGGCTAGAGGAGGCAGGACCAGCTGGGAAGGCAGATGAGATCTGGAAGTCAAAGAACATTTATTTGGGCAGGAAAGAGAATGTCGATAGTTTTGCCATCAATTCTCCTTGGTGTGGGTTTCTTCTCATTCCCAAACTTGGCTTTCTACCGAGATTCTCAGCTATTGTTCTAGTATTTACCTTCTCCCTTCTCAGATCCGCCTTGATGGTTCTCATCTTCCAGCTATGGTAAGCTCCTCTGCCTCCTTCTCCAAACAGCCTTCCCAGATTCCCCATCAGGACTGACCTGCATTTCAGTCATTCGTGTTTCTCATGTTTCCTCAGCCCATCTTTCTCATAGATATACCTACGAGTTGGGGACCACATAATCTGCTCCTTTACAATTCCAAATAGCTGCCAGTGTCTCACAAAGGACCATTTCTGACTCACTAATAAAGGAGATAAGACTCTAGATGAAAAGTCATAAGGTGGCCGTCAAAGCATGGAAGAGCTCTCTCCAGAGAAGATGCTTCTCCTCAATCGTACGTCAGCCTCCCCCCATCAGATACTTTCATGGGGAAAAAAAAGCCTCCCAGTTCCTAATCACAGACTAGACTGGAACATGAAACCCTGTGACTTCCATGTCCAATGAGGGATAAAAAAAAAACTGATGTCTTCTTTCTCAAGAGAAGATTTAGTTACAGTCTAGGGAGTATGAGGACATGAATTATCGAGAGGGGAAAGGGACACCACTGACTGGAAAGGGATTAAAAAACAAAAAGTACAGAAGCTAGAAGAGCTCCACCCAGCCACCATCACTCCCCCATGCTTCTCTGCCGTGAAGATTTTTCCTTCTTCCAGACTTCAGCTACTCTTGCCAGTTAACTTCCTCACTATCCGTAAACAACTTCAGACTTTGTCTGGGGGAGAAGGAGGTTCTGGGAGAAGACAGGATGAAAACTAGCTAGGTCTATGGTTGAGAAAGTAGCCCTGGAGCAGAGGCTGGTATACCCCAAATGCTGACTTGCTGGATCAGGAGCAGAGGTGGGGCACGGTGGTAAGAGTAAAACCCTGTGGGGCAGAGAGAGCCTGACTGTCTGCCACATGTTTCTGCCCTCCCTAGAGAGACAGATGGACATACACACATATACACGCCAAAAAGGAGCACTAGTCGGCACTACACAAAATCCGGTGGAAGTCTGGCACTGCTGTGGACACAGGAGCCGCAAAAATGAATGAAAACAAGATGACAGATGCCAAAATAGATCAAGGGGATTACATCAAGCTAAAAAGCTTCTGTACAGCAAAGGAAACAATGAACAAAGTGAGAGGACAAACTATAGAATGGGAGAAAATAATTGGAAACTATCCATCCAATAAGGTATTCATAACCAGAATATATAAGAAAATAAAACAACTCAATAGCACACACACACACAAAAACACTTGCACATAATTCAGTGAAAAATGGGCAAAAAAACTAAGTAGGCATTTCTCAAAAGAAAGCATACAGATGGCCAACAAGTGTATGTTTAAAAGAATATTTGACATCACTAATCATCAGGGAAATGCAAATTAAAACCACAATGCAATATCATCCCACTCTAGTTAGGATGGCTATTATTAAAAAGACAGAAAAGTAACAAATTCTATTGAGTGTGCAGAGAAAGGGCAATCCTTAGACACTGATGATGAGAATATAAATCAGTGCAGTCACTATAAAAAACAGTATGGAGTTTCCTCAAGAAAACTAAAAATAGAATTACCATATGGTCCAGTAATCCCACTGCTGGGTATACACCCAAAAGAAAGGAATCCAGTATATTGAAGAGACCTCTGCATTCCCATGTTTACTGAAGCACTATTCACAATACCCAAGATAGGGAATCAGTCTTCTAAGTGCCCACCAGTGGATGAATGAATAAAGGAAACTGATATACATACAAAGTAGAATATTATTCAGTCATAAGTAAGAATGAAATCCTGTCATTTGCAGCATTTTGGATGGAACTAGAGGTCGCTGTGTTAAGTGAAATAAGTCACAGATAGACAAATACTATGTGTTTTCATTTGTAGGTGGAACCGAAAAAAGTGGATCCCATGGAGGTAGAAAGTAGATTGGTGGTTACTAGAGGATGGGAAAAAAGGGGGGTGAAGGAGATGGAAAGAAGTTAGTTAATGGGTACAAAACCATAAAAGAAATACATTCTAGTATTCAATAGTACAGTAGAGAAATTATAGTTGACGACGCATTGTATATTTCAAAATAACTAGAAGAGAAGAATTGTCATTCTTTTAATATAAAGAAAAGATAAATGTTATTAACCTAATAAGGTTATGCTTGAGTAGAAAATCTGCTAATCCAATATGACTGACGTCTTATACATTGTACACATTGTACACATGTATCAAGATACACATGTACCCCAAAACTATGTACAACTAAGATATGTTAATAGAAAAATACAAAAAAAAATAATGAGAACAGATCTATATTACAGAATAAATTAAATAAGCATGATCCTGGCCCTAAGGAGGTCACTGGGAATGCTGCCAGCATCCATAGCGAATCACAGCTCACAGCAGATTACACAATAAAGCTATAAGTAATGTAATGTGGGAATATAGGGAAGAGCTAGATTAATCTGTGCCAGGTTATGTATGTAGAAGCTTTACTGGCACAGCAAGGCCTGTGGTCTGAGTTGGGACATAATTTGATCAATTGTATTGAAGAAAGGTCTATCATTTAAGTAAAATTGGAGGACAGAGATCAGAGTTGGAGAACCAGTTAGAAAGGATTAACACTTAAAAAAATAACAGCTCCAGTCAGGCACGGTGGCTCACACCTATAATCCCTGCACTTTGGGTGGCAGACGCTAAAGGATTGCCTGATCCCAGGGATTCGAGACCAGCCTAGGCAACTTGGTGAGACTTCGTTTCTACAATAAATTAAAAAATTAGCCAAGTGTGGTGGCACATGCCTGTAGTTCCAGTTACTTGAAAGGCTGAGGTGAAAGGATCGCCTGAACCCAGTAGGTAGAGGCCACAGCAGCCATGAACATGCCACTGCACTCCAGCCTGGGCAATAGCGTGAGACTTTGGCATACTACTCCTACTATTACTATTACTACTACTACTAATAATAATTCCTAACCTTTACTGAGCATTTCATTTGTGTTAGGCCCTCTTTTAGGTGCTTTACGTACATGAGACATTTGTTTCCACATGGGTGTGCAGTCTGTGTTAGGGATTGAACTCTATCAATCCCTAAAATTCATATGTTGAAGTCCTAACCTTAAGTGCCTCAGAATGTAAACTTGTTTGGAAATAGGGTGTCTGCAGATGTAATTACTTAAGGTTATGCTTGAGTAGAAAATCCGCTAATCCAATATGACTGACATCTACACAAAAGCAAAATGTGGACACAGACGCACACACAGAGAGGACGTCATGTAAAGATGAAGGAAAAGATCAGGGTGGTGCATCTACAAATCAAGGAATGCCAAAAATCACCAGAAAACCACCAGAAGCTAGGAGAAATGCATGAAAAAGATTCTCCCTCATGGCCCTTAGAAGGAGCCAACCCTGCCCTTCTGACACTTTGATCTTGGACTTGTAGCCTCCAGATGGGTGAGACAATAAATTTCTGTGGTTAAAGACACTCAGTTTGTGATATGTTGTTACAGAAGCCCTAATACATCAATACAGTCTGTCCATTATCATTCCACATTAATGAGGAGGAGGCTGAGACCCAACAGGTCAAATAACCCCGAGGTCACTCTAAATCAGTAAGTGCTGGGACTTGGAGTTGGTGCCATCTTAGTTGGAGTCATCTTAGAAGGTCACAGAGCCTGAGCCAGGCCAGCAACAGTGAGAGACGAAAGGGGAGAAATAATTTAGAGACATTTCCAAGAAAGAAGTCCAGGATCTGGTTCCTGGTCAGATGTGGCAGGTAAAAGGGAAGCAGGTATTGGAAATGGCTCCTCAATTATTAATGGTGATTAAATCTAGATATTACTGTATAAAAAATTATTGGAGGTAATCATGTGTTTTCTACCCATTTTCCCCAATTACAGGAAGCTTCATCAGGTCAGAGGCAATGCATGTACCCTCATAATGTGGATATTCCCTCATGTAGGTTTTGTCTATTACCTGGCATTACAGTCCATGGGTAAGCATTGGTAAAAATTAGTTGCTACTACCTGTCTTTGTGTCTCTGAACACAAAAGAAGGAGGTGCAAAAGTGTCAGTAAAACATGTTTATCTTTCTTGAAAGAACTGTAGGCTGGAATCAGCAACCACTGCAGTGTGACATGTCAGGGTTCTATTCCTCTCATAGAATGCCCCTTGGGACGCACAGGTGGTCAAGTAAGTCTCTAAATGGTTTCTGATTTTGTAGGAAATGTGCACGAACCCAGTCAGCTTAGGAACAAGAAATTTACACTCACCAAACATTTACCAGTTTCTTTGCAAGAAGGTGGTAAAAGGAATTTATCTTGCCAGAAATTCTTTAGGTGGCAAATTTAGAAAACAGTACCAGAGTAAATGGCCCAGGGGTAGCCAGACTGAAATGAAAGACCACAGCCACACCATTCTCCCTCAGCACATGCATTACAATGAGTAAAAAAAGGGAAGTATTTATCATTTAGCCAACCACAGTGTTGGGGCTTCATAAATTGGGCAGAGATTGGTTGACCCTCCCAAAGTCTATTCTCCCCATTTTTTCCATAAATAATGAATTTGTAGTGGGTCATCTGACTACCTGGGATACAGACTACGTTTCCCAGACTCCTTTGCAGCTGGATGTGGCCATGAGACTTGGTCTGGCCAATGGGATGTAAGCAGAAGTGCTTTGACAGCCTGTGGGTACCTTCCCTAAAGGCTGGCTGGCCCACACCCTTTCTCTTCTACTGGAACAGGGAGATGTGGCCGCAATCATACTAGACTGTAACAATAAGGACAAACTTGAGGAATGGTGGAGTGAACAGAAAGAAAGTGGATCCCTAAGGACTTTACAGAGACGAACTTCCCGGTCATCCCTTGGCTGTACACCTGTGGATTTGAGGCAGAGAATACAGCTAATATCTGCGTAAGCACTGCTATTTAGGGTCTCTCTTACTCATAGCAAATCAAATCCTAACCATCACACATACATTGACTTTCGTATTTTTCCCAACAGTGAAATGAGGTAAGACTTAATATACCAGTTTATGAAGTAAGGAAGGCCAGAAAAGTAACTTATCTAACATCCCACTGCCTTCAAGATATAAACGCAAGCCCGCCTCACTCCAAAACCTTTGTCCTTACTCCTATATTAACACTGCCTCTGCACCTGGGGATCCCAAAGCACTTGGGGATTCCTAAGTGCCCAGTTATGCTGCTTCTGGCAATTCTCTGACATGGTTCATGTGCAAGGTCAATAGGACCTTGGCTTGTTTCTTTACAAAGGCCAGGTGTCTAAGCCTAATCCAGAAAAAAGGCTAGATAGCAAAGGGCAGCCAGAAGCCTCACAGCTGGACACTTGTGGTCACAAAGAGAAACTAGACTCTGAGAATGTAAAGGCCATCCCCACTTCTGGCAACGTAATCCCAGGTCTTGATTACACTATCGCCGGCTTATAGAGAGTACTGCTTCTGTGCCTGAATATGCACAGACCAGGAAAGACCACTCATGTTCATCACATGTGATAAGGGCTGCATTACACAGAATGTTCTCTTCTCAAGGGGCAGACTGACTCAGTGGTTCCCTGTGGGGTTTGGGGAAGAGCAGAGGCTTTGGCCTATCACCTGTTACCCCAGAAGGCAGGGACTGGACAAGGAGGTGGGGCTATGATAATTGCAATGCAAGGGAGTTTCTATGCTCAAATTTTGTAAAACTGGGGATTTTTAAAAAGACAACATATACAACGCAATGGTCAAATCAGGTGGGTTTAGGGGAAGAAAACCTTCAGAAGGCTTGCATAGAGGGTATCTTATATGCAGTTACAATTTGGAGAGTATAGGCCTCTTATGATCCCAAGACTCTTAAGGGGTAAAAAGGATTGTTCGTGGGGTGGGATGTTTTTTGGTTGTTTTGGGTTGGCTACTTGATGGATTTTGCCTTTTCTTATCTCTAGTGCTAAATCTAGTCATTGTATTAACCAGTGAGCATTACCTTTCAAGATTGTGAAGCCCCCTGCAGACATTCTCAAACTCCAGGACTTGTGTCTGGGGAAATATGCACCAACCAGCAGAAACCACTCTCCTATTTCTGAACCCCAGGCAGACATTGTTAATCAATCATCACACGCATCTCCATAGTGTTCCAATTGCACATCAAATCTCTCGGACCAGCACTGAGGCTGCCGCTGCCAATCAAATGGAGTTGACTTCTTAGATTGAAATACATTTTCCACTTCCACTTTTGAGAACAGAGACAGCAAGTGTGACTCAACTCTATGTTTCTAACGCTTAACATGAAACTTTGCATACATTAGGACCTTGTGGCATATTTGAGAGGAAAAGAAAGAGGAAAAGGGGAGGACAGAAGGTATAAGTCAATAAAAGAGCAGGGCTATAGGAAACCCAATTGTTTTGTGGAGAGATTGGATTCCATCTCCCACCAGACTCAGAACCCAAAGCTCCTTTCCATCTTCCTTGCTGCAGGTAGTATAACAATATAATCACTCCCAAATGACTGGGGAGCTCCTTGTATGCCATAGGTTTGGGGTGTTTTTTAAAATAGACTTTATTTTTTGGAGACGTTTTAGGTTCACAGAAAAATTGATACTCCCTGTCCCGTGCATATAGCCTCCCTGTTATCGACATCTCCCAGGAGGGCCATACATTTGTTACAATTGATGAAGTTACCTTGACACACTGTTATCACCCAGAGTTCATAATTTACACCTGGGGTCATTCTTGGTATTATATACTCTATAGCAGTGGTCCCAATATTTTTGGCATCAGGGATTGGTTTCATAGAAGACAATTTTTCCACAGACGGGGGAGGGATGGGAGGGGAAGAGGAGCAGTCCACCCTCACTGCTAATGTTCATCTGTATTTGCAGCCACTCCCCAGCACTGGCATCACTGGCTCAGCTCCACCTCAGATCATCAGGCATATGATTATCCTAAGGAGTGCACTACCTAGATCCCTTGCGTGCAGAGTTCACAATAGAGTTAGTGCTCCTATGAGAATCTAATGCCCCAGCTGATCTGACAGGTGACAGAGCTCCACTCTCCCACCAGTCACCTCCTACTGTGCAACCTGGTCCCTCACAGGCCACAGACTGGTACCGGTCCCCAGCCTGGGGGTTGGGGTCTCCTGCTCTACAGGTTTGGGAAATGTACAATGACATGCATCCACTATTGTAGCATCATACAGACATACATTTTTCTTGCTCTAAAAATCCTCTATGCTCTGCCTATTCATCTCTCCTTCCCTCTAACCCCTGATAATCATGGTCTTTTTACTGTCTTCATCATTTTGTCTTTTTCAGAGTGCCATACATTTGTAATCAAAGTATATAGCGTTTTCAAGTTGACTTATTTCATTTAGAATACACATTTGAGTTTCCTCCATATCTTTTCATGGCTTGATAGCTCATTTCTTTTCAGTGATGAATAATATTCCATTGTCTAGATGACCACAGTTTATTCATTTACCTATTTAAGGACATCTTGGTCATTTCCAAATTTTGGCAGTTATGAAGTAAGTTGCTATAAACATCCACATGCAGGTTTTTTTATGTAAGTGTAAAGTTTCAGCTCCTCTGCATAAATGCCAATAAACGCAACTGCTGAATTATATGGTAAGAGTATGTTTAGTTTTGTAAGCAATAGCCAAACTTTTCCAAAGTGGCTGTACCATTTTGCATTCCCATCAGCAAGCGACGAATGAGAAAGCCTATTGCTCCTCATCCTTGCCAGTATTTGGTGTTGAGGGTTCTGGATTTTGGCCTTTCTAATAGGTATAGTGGTATCGGGTTGCTATTTTCAGTTTTCATTGATCTGATGATATATGTTGTGGAGCATCTTTTCTTTTCTTTTTTTCTTTTTTTTTTTGAGTTGGAGTCTCACTCTGTCACCCAGACTGGAGTGCAGTGGCTGCTCCCGGCCACCACAGCCTCGACCTGCTGGGCTCCGGCCATCCTTCCGCCTCAGCCTTCCAAGTAGCTGGAACTACAGGTGCGCGCTACCACGTCCGGCTCATTTTTTGATTGATTGTAGAGATGAGGTCTCGCCAAGTTGCCCAGGCGGGTCTCGAACCCACGGGCTCAGACAATCCACTTACCTCAGCCTCCCAAAGGCGCGGAATTACAGGTTGAGCCACCGAGCCTGGCTGGGGAGTATCTTTTCATAGGCTTATTTTCCATCTGTGCATCTTCTTTGGTGAGATGTCTGTTAAGGTTTTTGGCTAATTTCTTAATCAGGTTGTTTGTGTTCTTATTGTTGAGTTTTAAGTTCTTTGCTTCTTTTGGATAACAGTCTTTTATCAGATATGTTTTTTTTTTACAAATATTTTCTCTCATATGTGACTTGTCTTTTTATTTTCTTCTCAGTGTCTTTTTCAGAGCAGAAATGTTAATTTGAATAAACTCCAGCTTATCAATTCTTTCTTTCATGGAGCATGCCTTTGGTGTAGTATTTAAAAAGTCATCATCGAATCCAACGTCGTCTAGAGTTTCTCCTGTGTTATCTTCAAAAAGTTTTCTAATTCGTGTTTAACATTTAAGTCTGTGATCCATCTTGAGTTAACATTTGTGAAGGGTGTAAGCTTTGTTGTCATTTCTCGCATGTGGATATACCGTGTTTTTGTACACAGACACTCTACTGCTGGGGTGGAAACACCACTAGCTCAGGAGCTGAGGACTGGGTTCCTGTCCCAGCACAACCACTCACCTGAGGGATCTTGAACAAGGACAAGGCCTTCTGGACTGCTCCCCATGTGCGGAGTGAAAGTCTTGAGCCAAAAGATCCTTCTATAGAAGGATATAGATCCTTCTCTCCTTCAATCTTTTTTTCTTTTTCTTTTTCTTTTATAGAGACGAAGCCTCACTATGTTTCCCAGGCTGGCCTCAAACTCCTGGACTCAAGCAGTCCTCTCGCCCTGGCCTCCCAGAGGGCTGGGATTATAGGTATAAGCCTCCATGCCCGGCCTCTTTCCTGTCATCTATAGGGTTCCTCTGCAGTTGTTCTCCTTGTAATATGATAGGAGGACACTTCTGCCTTCCACTCATGTTCCTGCCTCAACAGGATCTCTCCTCAGATGCTTTTCCTGGGTACTCCTGTTCACGGAAAGCACCCTCCAAACCGACGGGCTCCCCTACATTTAGCTTATACATTTAGCTTACGTTGCTGGTGATCCATCTTTCATGGGTGTGTCCTCTCTCTCCAACTGACTAGGAAATTTCTTGAGACCTGAGAATGTTTTGTATTTCTTCTGTATATCTCACAAGAATAAAAACAAAATGAAGGATAATATAACAACAACAAACAATAAAAACGTGATGACAATTGCTGCCTGTTCCTGGGCTTTTCACACACACATGCTCACCTCATTCTCATAACCACCATGAGAAGTATCCTGGTCCTCGCTTTGCTAATATGGAAGTGGAGGCCCAAAGACATCACAGGACTTACCCAAATTACCCCAGGAGGAAGAGTGGAATCTGGGTGTCTCAGCTCAAACTGTCTCAGCACCAACCGCTACTGCCTGACGGAACTGGGTGAGATGCTTGAGCACCCATCCTGGCTGCACACACCACACCCAGGCACGTGGCTGCCCGAACACTTTCAGTTTATGGTACTGGTTCATACTTTTTCGGGCTTATCTCTATACTCCAGGGCCCGGCATAATTCTCAATATATGAATGCCCGAACGAATGGAGATGTTCTTAAAGAAAGGTCATCCCCTGCCATGTAGCCTTGCCGCTGGACTAATACCATTTATCTGCCCACAGCCCCACCCGATGCCCCACCCACAACACATTTCATACCTATAAAGCTATGGAAGCTAAGAAACACCCCGTTCAATAAAGATGGTATTTACCTGGCACCCCGTCTGACCACAGCCCTGGCGAAGTAACTCACCTTTCACATTCTTTTAGTACATTTAAATAATGTACTAAATAATAAGCTTACTAATAGACTCTGGGCAGCTAAAAATTTACAGATCTGATGGCACAACACAGCAGCTTCTACAGAGAACTTGCCAAAAAGTTCTTCCATTATCCCCTGTTAAGTCTTTCCACTCTCCGTGGAACAAGAGTCTCAAACAGGATCCAACGCTTCCCCTTCTGTCTCCAATGCCACTGTGCATCCCGGTTTAGGGCCAACCTTTCCAAGAGTCTTCCAATGCAATGTGGACACATGACCTGGGAAGTTTGTTAAAAGGCAGATTTGGATTCAGTTGATCTAGAGTGGAAAGAAAGAGTTTCCTTTTCTAACCAGCTCTCAGGTGATGCAGATGCTACTGGCCCCTGGATCACATTTTGAGACGCAATTTTCTAACTGCCTGCTTCAGCAGGAACCCCGTCCCCCCCGTTCCCAAGCTGGTCCTCCATCCTCCCACTAACCTAACACACCAGACTGGTCACATCGATCCTTTGCTTGCACCTCCTGGGATCCTGTCCTTCCTGACTCTGTCCATGGGGATCACCTGGAACCTCCGCCTGTCTTTCTCTACTTCACCTCCCTTCACTTTGCCATCATACTATTTACCATCCCTCAACATACTTATTGTGTTTCTCTCTCCTTTGTGAAATTGCATGGTTATCTCTGTGGTATCACAAAACCTTCTCTGATCTTTTTTTGTTCTTTCAAGCAAGATACAAAGCTCTCCCCTCTGCCTCCCTCTACCTCCCTCTACCTTCAGCATAGCACAGGTGTATGGATCCAGGTTGGTATTCCCACCAGACTGAGACATTTTTGAAGACAAGGACCAGCCATGTCTTCATGTCCTCTGTGCCTCAACAGATGTTTATGGAATGAACCCCTGAGAACTTCACTGAAGTATTCTTTCACACAATGAAGGGAAACAGCTGATAGAATGTCTGAAGGGCAATAACTACTTTGCTCTTCAGAGTATAAATCTTTGCTCTGTGTAGAATCCTACTTTTTTTAAGACTAATTAGATATTTGCCTAGAGTAGTGTATTTTACTATGCCATTTGCTTTGCAAAGTGTAGATAAAAATTCTAAATGTTGGCTGACATTAAACAACTGCTAAGAGTGAAGTGAGAAAATTAAATGCACTTGGTCCACAACTTGCACTGGTGCTAATCTTCCTTGAAGTGACTGCAGCGTGACTTTTTTTACAGTGATGGGGATGGTGTCTTGTGAATGATCTCTTAGAAGAATGTAATGGAAACCCATAGTAATATTTAACTAGAGAGAGAGATCTTTCACATAACATCGAGAATAAAAACATCAACATCAAATAATAATAGCTGTAGCTTCTTGGGCGCTTGCTGTATACAGGGCCAATCATTTACATCTATAGTCTCCTGTACTCTGATCAAGCCTGGGAGATAGTCTCCATTATCCCCATTGTAACACTGGAAATACTGAGACTCAGAGGAATCTCAACAGAGAGCACACACTAAGTGACAAAGGTAGGGCTAGGGTCAGGTTTCACTGCTAAGCAAAACAAAAAAACCTAGGCCAAACTGCTTTTTGCCACAGATTTCCAGCAATCATGTAATTAAAAGACAAGTGCATTCACTCATCATCAAAGAAATGCAAATCAAAACCACACTGAGATATCACCTAACCCCAGTAAGAATGGCCGTCTTTAACAAAACAAACAACAACAGACGCTGGCGAGGATGTGGAGAAAAAGGAAGGCTTCTACACTGCTGGTGGGAATGCAAACTAGTGCAACCTCTTTGGAAGACAGTGTAGAGATTTCTGAAAGAACAAGAAATTGACCTTCCATATGACCCAGTAATCCCCCTCTTGGGAATATACCCGGAGGAACGCATATCATTCTACAAAAAAGATACCTGCACACGTATGTTTGCAGCAGCTCTGTTCACAATAGAAAAAACATGGTGCCAACCATGTTGCCCATTGAAGCTGGACTGGATAAAGAAAATGTGATACATATACACAATGGAATGTTATGCAGCCATAAAGAAGGACAAATATATGGATTTCGCAGCAACTTGGATGGATTTGGAGTAGATCAAACTCAGTGATCTATCACTGAAACAAAGAACAGAGTGCCATGTGTTCTCACTCATAAGCTGACCTTGAGCAATTATAATACTGTAAGAAAAGGATTTGACAGTAGTGGGAAACTGTCAGGGAGGGGGTGGGATAGGCAGTTGAGGGAAACTGCTAAGGGAGGGAGGGGCACACCTCATCAACAAGGGTACCTGCATAATCAATGTTTGTATAACTAACCCTGAATTGTACCCCACATCTTTATAATAAAAAAGTAATAATAATAAAAGAAAAAAAAAGACAAGTGCATTTAGTGACCATATGGCATGAAGCACAGGACTGCAGAACAGAGTTTCTATTCTCTTAGCTGCACCCACTTCTGGAGCCATTTCCCAGACAGATGCCACATCCAGGATTGCCATGTTAATGGGAAAGATACAAAGCAAACTTAAATCCCTGATGGAAACCCACTTGGCATGAGGACTATAAGACAAGTCCAGGTAAATAAAAATGTAATGACTAAGCATAGAACCAGTAAGAGCTATAACAGAGCTAACTCCAACAAGTGTCACATAGGAATAACCCTGAGCAAGAATCAAGGTGGTTAGAAAGACTGAAAAACGGAATGCATACATCTAGGAAGAACCCAATATGGACCAGCTGTTGCCCCATGCTCTTTACTTGTATGATTTCATCCATTCATCAAGGTGTCCCTGTGATAACTGAAAGTCACTGCCATTTTACAGATGCAAAGACCAAGTCTCAGAAAGATTCAGGAATTGCATCATAAGTGGCAAAATAGTCTTTTGAATTCAGGTCTGTCTTGTGTTATCTGTGCAGGTTTGTGGAATATACTCACCTCCCCCATTCCCCAGTCCCTACAGGGCACCAATCCTGATGGTTTTTTTTTTTTAAGTTCTCTAAGAAGTCACTTGCAAGCAAACTGATAGAGCTCAGCCTGAGGCTGTGGCAAACATCAGCCCTCAGTTGAGGAGAAAGACTGAAATTTCAGGAAATCATGAAAAAATTAGTAATTCGAGAGCACTGAGACTCATTGAAAGAGCAGAACACAAAAATTTTAAAGACTTCATTTTATTATTGGAAACTTGAAGAGATGAAAATATGACCTTTTTTGCCTCCCTACTTCTAACAAAGTGACAAAAGTGTTTCATATTTTTGCAAGCTATATTAGCAGAAGTATCTCCAAATGTGCATGGCCTCCCGGGAGCTCAGAGTTTCAGTCTCTCTTTTTTTGTTGTTCTTTGGCAAGGAGAAAAGGGATGCTTTTCCAGCGAGTGTCCATGTGGTTTTGATATGGCCCAGGCTCTGGCCAAACAAAGCTGTAACCCAGCCAGTCCCTCAAGACATTTCTCCCACCCAACTCAAAAATGCCTCTTCCCACCTAACCACTGGGTCTTTCCAAGAGCCCAGGCAGGTACTGAAGAGAATCCTCAGATCAGAGACCCTGCAGGTCAGGCTCCAGACCTGGAGAAGAGGAGAACACAAAGTACCAGAAATTGTCTTCTCTAACTCTTACTTTTCTTCTCTGAGACTTGATTTTTCCTGTCTGTGAAAATCAAAACTTTGCTTACTTTATGGAGATCTGTGCAGGACAAACACTGCACAGGGCCGGATGTAATGGGCACTTAACAAAAGAATTTGTAGAGATGCTCACCGTTATCCACAATCACTTCAAGGGAAATATTAAAGCAGAAAGGTCATCCAATGGGGGCAGCTTCAGGACTTGTGAAGGAAGGAGACACTCTTCCCTTTTACTGCCCTGAAGGCAGCTGCCACTGCCAAATTGTGGCATGTCTGTGGGGGTGCGGGCACCTTTGTCATGCTGGACAGCAACTCCCCTCTCAGCACTGAGGCTCTATGGGGGAGAGCTGCATGACCAGAGAGCAGCGCCTTCTTTAAAAGTAGAAGGGGCAACGTGACTCAGACCAGTGCCTAACCAGTCAACATCTGCATCCTGGGCAACTTTTATGAGAGAGAACGCCCCCAAAAAACAGAATTATTTTTTTGGAGGGTGGGCCCCTTATAGTACAGTTTCCCCCCGCTAGATAAGTGTTCTAGGAACCCAACCGCATCAGTGTACCAGCTAGCGTTGTTATGAGAGGTTGCGTTTGGCTTCGGTGAATTTTTTTTTTGAGATGCTTTCAACATGTCTGCCCATTTCATGATTTGTGATTTACGAGCGCACCTGCCCACACCACGCTGAATGTTCAGCAGTTTTTGACCAAAATCAGCATGTCCCCTATGCCCTACCCTCCCTATTCACCCGCTCTCACCCTAAGTGACTTTTTAAAAAATTTTCCAGTAAATTTTTTTTTAAAGGGAAACATTTTGCTGATGTAGAAGAGGTGAAACAAAAAATGGCAGAAGCATTAAAAGGTATCAAAATTGATGAGTTCAAAAACTTTTGAGCAGTGGAAAAAAGCTTCTCGATAGGTGTATTGCATCAAACGGGGAGTACTTTGAAGGTAACTGAAGTTTAAACATGTAAGAATAAATACACATTTTTAATAAATAATTTCTGGGGTTTTTGGGGGGGTCCCTCCTCGTACATCATAGATTATCCTGCTGTGCAGTGTGTCCTCCACCAGGACCCTAAGCCAAGGAGGTAAATGAGGTCTGTAACCCAGCCCATACCCCATTGGTAAGACAGACTCCTTACTGGAGGAAAGAGGTTCTGTATTTGAATTTCCATCAAGGTTCATAGGAGCGAATCATGGCCATGTGCACTTCTGAAGTTTTTAAGATTGACTTTGAATCATAAAAAGAGTTATCTCCTTTCCCCTTCCATTAAACTTTTTCATGCCTCCCGTGTTTTCTAGCTCACTAAGCCACAGTCCCCGCCTCAAGGGGCCCAGAGTCTGATGGGAGGACAGACATGGAAGCAAATGACTAGAGAATGGGACAGCACAGCTAGGACAAGTGCTCCTGGAGAGAAAAAGGAGCATCTGCCCAGATTACAGGACTCATTGGGGGCAGGGCCCAGATGAGAAAACTTTAATGGAAGAATAAAAAGGTGCAACCAAACACTCCCAAAAAGAGGAGAGTAAAGACAGGGAGTAACACAAGAAACAGAAAAAGAGAATTAAAGAGATATTAGCAAAAGATGAGATGGAAGTGAAAGAATGAAGAGGAACCAGGCTGGGATGGAGAAGCTTGTGAGTGTGTGTGCATCAGGGTGTGTCTGTGTATGTGCTTATGTAAGAGAGAGACACGTGGGGGGTGGGTGCATTCTATACAAGGCATTGAGATAGACATTTTACAGACCTTGTCTCATGGAGTCCTTGCAGCAGTCTTGAAAATTGATCTTTACAAACAGAGATCTTGGAACTCTGTAAATTGATACCATTTTACAAACAGTGATCTTGGAACTCCAAGAGATAGAATCCAAAAGGACCCCGCTGATATATAATGTAGCCCATGGTATTTCCAGCGCACCACAGGAAAGGCAGAGCTGTCCTTTGCTGGTGAATCGGCCTCTCTAATGCCCCCTCCTCAGCTTCTCCCTGTGACAGGCGATTGAATAAAGGCAGCAGCCCCAGGCCCAGAAGCCCTGGTCTCAGCACCACCCTGAGGATTCCAGCTCTGGATGAGGTTAAGGTTGCTGGCATGGAACCAGGTCGGCCATTAGCACAGTGTCCAGAGAACATTTGGGGGAACTATCTCTCCCTCTCAGCCCAGGTACACAGGGGTTATGTGAATTAAATAACTCTAATCATGGAAAGGAACTGACCCAGGTGATGGGCAGAGCACTCAGCTCCAAGATACTGGCGACTGTCAGAAAATCCAATTAAGATAGAGTCGAGCCTACTGTGCTTCATACAGATAATTGGGGGCACGGGTAGGGGTTAAGGGGAAGCTAAGAAAGGAAATCATATCTTAATATCCATTAAATCAATCTCCCTCTTAAGCAGTGCCAGGGAGAGTCTAGGACAAATCTAGAAGAGAATTAAATGGAAACCAGGCACCAGGCTATTAACATTTTCTTGAGTTTCTGATTGGGGCCACATGGCAGGCACAGGAGACAGGGTCAGGTAGGCCTATTTGTCATTTAGAACGCCAGGGGCTAGGACTGTGGAGACCCAGGCCAGTTCTGGTCTGGGTTCCATCACCAATGAACTGGTTAATATTGAACACTGTACTCACTGAGGCTTCATAAAATGGAAGGCTAGAACTGGGCCAAAGCCACCTCCTAGGATGGCTCTGAAGACCCAGGGGGATCATGGAAATACCGGAATTTGAGAAAGTGAAATCTACGAGGCTTGTCATAATGAGCTTGTGTTTTAGCATTATGATACAACACACAGAAAATGGTGGGGTTGCCCAAGAGGGTCGAGAAAAGATTTCTTTCTTTCTTTCATCCATTCATTTGACATTTATTTAGCACCTATACATCCCAAGTTACAGAAATAAATCTAACATGGTCCCTGACCCCGAGAAAATCTTTTATAGGCCATAAGAGGTGGAGTTAATAATCATAGAATAGATGCTCAATATTTGTTGATTAAACGAATGACCCACCAATTTTCTTCAAGACAAGTAAACAGCCATTTTCCATAAAGTATGAGCGCAAGAAAGGTGTTCTGGGAACTCAAACGAGGGGCACCTAACTCTGCTTGGGGAGGCAGAAGGAAGGCACATCACGCTGAAATTCTCCCAAGAGAGCACTGGACTGCACGCTGGCGGGAGTGGGAAGGGGAGTGGAAGTCTTTGCAGAAAAAATGAGGAAAACAAACCAAAGCAGGGCTCGCTGGCCAGAGACACTCCAGGAGGAGGACCCAAGACTAGGGGAGCCTTACAGAAATCCTCGGCGTGAATCCAGCCACGAGAAAAAGAAGGCCGGAGGGAAACGTGTCAGTGAGATTTGGGTTTAATTAGAAGAATGGGCTGCGACAAGGACGAGAAGATTAAGTGGACAGCCGGGGGAAGGCTGGGATAGGAAGGGAGAGAAACTTGAGAATGACAGGCGCTGGGGACTTGCTGGGCAGGAGGCCGGGCAGTTGGCAGAGGGGTGGGAGGGCGCGTGTGTGTGTGTGTGTGTGTGTGTGTGTGTGTGTGTGTGTCCGCTGGGGACTTGCTGGGCAGGAGGCCGGGCAGTTGGCAGAGGGGTGGGAGGGCGCGCGCGCGCGCGCGTGTGTGTGTGTGTGTGTGTGTGTGTGTGTGTGTGTGTGTGTGTGTGTGTGTGTGTGTGTGTGTGTGTGTGTGTGTGTGTGTGTGTGTGTGTCCGCGCATGCGCACGCGCAGATGGAACCCCCGCTGATGAAATTGACAAAGGCGAGAGCGAGGCGCTACCCGGCGGCCACAAGCCAGAGCGGCCGTCAGTGATGCCCGAGGCGAGGGGGAGGGATCCCCGAGCACCTCGCAGCGCCGCACACAGGCGAAAACAAAGCCATCTCTCTGCAGCAGAAATGAAACAGACGTGGCCGGGGAGAGCCACATATTTGTGAGATGATGTGCACAAAGGGGAGAAGTCAATCCAGGGAAGTTTGAGTTCCTGGTTGGGAGTTGTCAGCAGCCCCGGTCGCCGGATACTTTTTATGAGAACGTCCTTTCCCCCTGCTCTCCCTCTCTCCCCGGAGGAAAATAAATCCTTGGGAAAATGAGACTTGACGGCAATGAAAAGAAGGTCTCCAGACTGTCCCCGCTGGCGAGGGCGGGGGCAAGGCCAGGGTTGCCGCTTGGTAACACTGCAGCCCGTGCCTCAGCACTGTCACCCCTGAAATGCCACTGTCGCCTGTGATACAGAGAATGTGGCTCACCGTAGAGCCAGGATATGCAAAGTGAAGGGCCAAGAAATTCTCTCTCTCTCTCTCTCTCTCTCTCTCTCCTCCCCCTTCCCTTCCTCCCTCCCTTTCTCTCTCACCAGTGCCCACTGTGAGTCACCTCTCCCTCTCTCTTCTTTGAACCACATCACACATCAAGGCCATATTGCAGTTACCCATAAATGCAAAGGCAACCAATACCTGTTTGAAAAGATGGCATTTTAATTAGCACACTCCAGCTGCCATAAGATCCGGCTCCTGCCGGCGTCTCTCCTCCCCCTCCCGGTCCCCTCTCTCAACCTCTCTGCTCACCCCCATCTATGTAAAAAAAAGCCATAAAGCCTCTCTCCAATCGCCTTCTTGGAGTTTATGCAACCCCCCCCCAACACAGGTTGATTGGAAAGGTCTCTCTCCTAGATAACAACAATTCAATGTGCCTTGACATTTTAATAGCCTGCCGTCCTGGTGAACACAATCGAGCAAGGCAGTGAAGCAAAAATCATTAGGTAAGCAAGATAATCTAAGTGGAATCTGCGGCCTGCGCGCTCACATCTGGGGGCAGGTTGCGCAACTGGGCGGTCCACAATGCTGGGTTCATCCTGTCCCACAGCACTATTGTATGTAAGCACCAATACGTATACAGTTGTTTAGCTAGAGACACACACCCTTGTGCTCAGATCTGGGGAGATAACTGTACTCAGACAAGTACAAATTCACTGAAGCTCCAATATGAAGTAGCATTGAGAGTACACAAATTTATGATGCATCCAAATATCTACTACTTAATCAAATCATCACCAAAATAAACTTACTATGTCATAGAGAATAAGGCAAATCTTTGCCAGGGTGCCTAATACCAGACATATAAGCGCTTTCTCTCTCTCTCTCTCTCTCTCTCTCTCTGTGTGTGTGTGTATATATATGTAATACTATATATATGGTATTATTCATTTAAGTAAATATTTTGGACATAATGCCATGGATAAATATATAATTAAAATATAAATATATGAAAGGCTGAGGCGGAAGGATCACTGGAGCCCAGCAGGTCGAGGCTGCGGTGGCTGGGAGCGGCCACTGCACTCCAGTCTGGGCAACGGAGTGAGACTCCGACTCAAAAAAATAAAAAATAAAAAATAGAAATAGAAAACATTTAGATTTATGTTTGCAAGGCACCATTATAAATGCTTCACTTCTACTAAGTCATTTAATCCTCAAAATATAGGTAAAGTTATTTCCCCGTTTTACAGGTGAGATAACTGAGACACAAAATTGCTTCAGGTCGTCTTCTAACAAGTCATAGAGCCAGGGTTTGAATCCAAGCAGTTTGGATCTAGAGTCCAGGCTGCTATTCACTGTCTCATAAAAAGTAAATGCCACAACTAAATATCAAACGTGTCACACGTCTTCATAAGGCAAGTACATTCCTCTATACATGTGTACATTTACAAACGCACGAAACACACATATTCATGCGGACACTCTAGAGGCAGTGTGTCTGACTGCTTTTCAGCACAAATACTTGCCTGCGCTTATGTATTCAGCCATGTTTATGTATTGAACATCTTGTGAGTCTCTAGACCACGTGCTAGGGCACTGGGGATACAACAACTAATTAGACACAACGGCCGCCCTCAAGTAGCTCACACCCGACAGGGGAGTCAAACAGACAAACAGATGCTCAACCTTCAGGTGATAGACACAAAGCTGCAGAGGTTGGGAAAACCCGTCTCCACTCACCTGACATGTGCCCCACCCAGAGTCTTCTTGGGAAGCCACACACTTATTCCCATGAGGTTGTCATCACGCAAAATACATGAAGAACTCCATTTGGGAAATGCCTTCCAAACCATTTTAGAAGCTGCCCAAGAAAATGAGTTTTGTTACTTAATAATTACATATAACACACACACTCACACCCCTTTTAGGAAGGAGTCAGGAGTGACATCACAGAACACCAGAACCAACAGATAACAGAAAATTCTCCTGTTGGATTCCAACCTTCCCCAGCTGATCCACGCCCCTCCCTCTCTCCCTGCTTACAAGTCCCCCCCGCATAGATCCCTTTCCCAGGATGCTGACTTGGCAAGCTGTTCACTTTATGAATATGACCCTCAGAGGGGAGAACCCCTCTCAGCAGCCCCCGAACTATGTTATCACCATTATTAAGGAGCTTAAAGAGTAGCTGGGAGGACGAGACACCGCTGGAATTGCAGCCTGATTGTGATTGATGTGTTCCTATTAGCGCCTCAGTGTTATCTCTCTGGATGGCAAGAACAGCCAGTGGCTTGTAACACAACAGATTACCTGAGTTCTCAGCCTTAGAAGGATGTTTAAATAAAATATAGTCCCTCTTAGCAAGAGGCTCATTTTCTCCACGAGGCTTCCAGACTATTTCATGTCAGCTCTGATTCGCTGCGACTCTCCTCAGTAAACATGTCTTATCATTAATAATTCTTTACAAGCACAATCTCCAAGAGTCCTCTCTCTCTCTCTCCTTCTCTAGGTGGCTGGACTCAGACACATCACGCTCCAGTTTGGGTTCCAAGGTGCTTCTCTCCGGATTTTCACCTGCCTTGCCAAAAATGATTGATTACGCTGGGCCAACTGGGTGTCCGGCAATACCCAACAAATGACTTTGGCCCCTAACAGCAGGCCTTGGCCAGATAGAAATCAATATTTCACCATTAAAATCTATCAAAGAAGAGTTAAGGCACCATCTGTCCCTGCCGCCTCTCTATGGTGTGTGAACATTAAATCCGACACTTGTACTACATGGGTAATCAATATATAGTGGTTCACAGATCATTTGTGGTCCCCTTTTAGCAGTGATGGATGTCTGGAATCGTTGTGATTCATTTTGTCAGACCATTAAACAAGATTCTGTCCAGTTCCTTCCTGATTTCATTTAGAGGATCATTCTTCACAGTTCATAAGAGGGAAACGGTTTTACCAATCTGCTTCTATTTCAATAAGTCACTTTATAGAGATTTTGTGTCCTCCAGACTGTAAAAATTCTGGAGAGATAGTACAAACAGACCTCTAAAACTATTCACTGCATGACATATGCATAAAGTGTGAAGAGAGGAATGTAAATATGTTTACCTCTTTATCTGCAAATGTTGGTTTTAACCCGCTCCTGGCTGGAGAGCTGACTGGGGGTACTCCAGGCAGGGTGCCTGTTATAGCAGGAGGCGGCTGAAGCTTGAAACTGAGGGGTAATGTACAGAGATTGGAGTATTTCTTGAACCCTCATGGGAATGGTGAAAAGTAAATGAGAATGACTTTTTCAGAGGCTGCATTTCAGAGACCTTCATTTCTACAGTCATCTTGCCCCTCAACCCAAATGGTTGGCCAATGCCTCTCTGCACTCCCTTAGAGCATGCTGACCCAAGGGAAGAGATGCTGACCTTTTGAGGGCTAGAGTGTGGACAACCATGAAGAACTTGCATGACATTATGGCTGCCATCTGTGGAGCACCAACCTACATCAGGTACCATATGTACACAGTTCTCACCATCAACAACCCTATGACATAGATTCTATTATCTCCCCTTTTCAGTGAGGAAACTGAGACTAAGAAGGTAAATAGCCTGCCTAAGATTACCCTAGCCAGGTAGTGTGAGAGTCAGGACCCAAACTTGGGCCTGTCTGAGGCTAGCTCACACATGAACTGTGGACAGCTCTCGGCCGTTGGCCATTATGCAGATGATTTTGTTTCAACCCAAGTGACTTTCCCTCAGTGTCCTGGACTTCTTGTTACTACTTGCACCAAACAATCAAGATGTCGCTAGGAAATTTATTTTACCATTATTTTAAATAAATCTACAGCAAGATAAGTAACTAATGCTTTCAAAAACCAAACAGGGGATTTTAAATTATTTTGTTGTTGATTATTGGATAGTCAGATAATTGTTGCTGATATTAGTGTAGATAAGTAGATGCAGCTTTAAATATTAACATAAGTATAAACATAAGTATATATGCATATATGTACAGACATATATGCACATATATAATGTATATAATTATATATTATATAATGAATATATGTAACTTGAAAGCCTTAGAGATAATTTAACTTTTCCTTCTTTGCTTTGAAAATAAAGCAACTGAGGCTCAAAAAGAGTAAAAGCTGGCCCTGGATCATTAATAAAACAAGCAACAACAAATGCTGTTAAGGATGTGGAAAAAAAGGAACGCTTCTACATTGCTGGTGGGAATGCAAACTAGTACAACCTTTTTGGAAGACAGTGTGGTGACTTCTGAAAGAACTAGAAATTGATCCTCCATTAAGACCCAGCAATTTCCCATTGGGAATATACCTGGAGGAACTCATATCATTCTACAAAAAAGATACCTGCACACGTATGTTTATTACAGCTCTAGTCACAATAGCAAAAACCCGGAACCAACCATGTTGCCCATCAAAGCTGGACTGGATAAAGAAAATGTGGTACATATACACAATAGAATATTATGCAGCCATAAAGAAGGTCAAATATATGGACTTTGCAACAACTTGGATGGATTTGTAGTCAATCATACTCAGTGATCTATCACAGAAACAAAGAACAGAGTACCATATGTTCTCATAAGCAGACCTTGAACAATTCTAATGCTATAAGAAAGGGATTGGCAGTAGTGGGAAACTGTCAGGGAAGGGGGGTGGGATAGGCAGTTGAGGGAAACTGCTAGGGGAGGGAGAGACATACCTCATCAACAAGGGCACCTGCATGATCAATGTTTGTATACCTAACCCTGAATTGTATCCCACATCTTTATTTAAAAAAACAAAGCTGGCCCTGGAAAAGGAACTTGTTTTCTGATTTTAAGTCAAAACACTGTACCAAAAAATTATAAGTAACAGAGTGTCACTCAATTATGACTTTTTTTATTTTTTGGTGATATACTTGTTGAGGAGATGATTGGGAGAGAGTTGGACTCATTCTGCAGTTGAGCAGAAGAGGAAAAGAGCCAATGTATTCTAATGTATTCTAACTTCCAATGTATTCTAACTCCAACTCACCAACCACTATACCATCCTGCCTCGAGATGAGCATGCCTTTAGCTAACAACAGAACATACAGTAGATTGTGCCAATTCAGGCCCAAGAGTCATCTGACCAGAGTCACACTGGACAGCAGCACCTAGAGAAATACCAGGACAGGACACTTGGGAGGTATGTGGCATGGCAGAGAGAGCTTGGACTAGATTTTTGAGAGACTAGACAAAAAAAAACATCCATCTGTGTCACCTCAGACAAGTCACTGAGCAGCTATTTCCTCATCTGTAAGATTGGAGCTAACTTAATTCACTTCACAGGGTAATTGTGAGGATTAAATGAGACAATATAAACTTCAGCACAGGTCCAAGTACAATCCAGATTAGTGCCCTTTTCTCCCTTTATTCTTTCACTCACTCCTTACTCCCTGACATTATTTCATAAATTTATATTTTACCATATTTTAGTCTCCAGTAAGAATCTGTAATGGGATCTGCCACATTAGAATTTATCTAAGTCCCTCTTGATTCTAGAAACATAAAACCTAGGAATTAAAAAGAGAATTGAGAGGTGTTTGGTTCAACCTGACCTGGTACAGGAAGCACTTTCTCTGGCTGCCTGATGGGTCATTTTCAATGACCAGGAGCTCAAGATGTCTTAAGGAATTTGGTCTCGTGGTTGGGAAGTTTTTTAATGATAATTTTTTTTTTTTTTTTTTTTTTGCCGAATCTGTCTCCACGTAAATTCTATCCATTAGTGCCAGCAATAACTCCAATCTATAACTACCTCATGTTCTGTATAATAATTTAATAGAGTGAAAATAAATGTTCCCTTTAATTTGTGTTCAAACTACCTTCTTGAAGCGTTTTGATTATAGGACTAGACTCCGAGAGGCTTGCGACTGTGCACAGTTTGGCTTAATGCACATCTTTCCATGTTAGCTTTGAGCACATTCCAGTTTATACTGAGCGTAGTAGAGTTTTGTGTTTGTTTTCCCATTTTTTCTCATGAAACTCCCCTAAGTCTTTGCCACTCTCTGAGCTTTCTCTGTCTCTACCGATCTATTTTTTACTATAACAGGAAACCCAGAACTGCCCAGAGCACTTCCAATTCAATTTCATATTCAGTTTTCATTCATTCATTTCTTTCTTTCTCTTCCTTCTTCGTTCCTATCCATTTTTCCTCCATCTACCTGTCATTCTATCTCAAATGACTCAATCAAAGCAAGAATGCCAATCTACACCTTGGGTTTGAATGATGCCCCTTAAAAATAGAATGAAAGAAAGACCAGTCATAAGAGCAAGGTCAGCCTCAGAGCTGTCAAGGCAGCTGCTACCCACCTTTAGCAATGACCTCCAGACATCAGCATAAGCCCCATGAGGGTAGGCTAATATCCATGCCAGGATCTGTAGACATGCCATGATCTCTCACCTGTTCCCCATATTCACACACTCCAAAACCACAGGGTCAAGTTCAACATTGAGTATCCCTAAGAAAGCTGCACTGTGCTCTCCTGACCTGTCTAGGTGATTCAAGGCAGAAGAGCCAGCCACTGGTGCTTGCTGTGCCTGGTTGCCCAGTTCTGTGATTCCCTTGTGGCACCAAAGTTACCTCGTGGGCCCCACTTAGGTCTCCTTCCTCCAAGTATCACTTCTTGCTGATGTCCCAAGTGTTAATATCTCAGATGCTCATTTTCACTGGCAGATTCCCTGCCTGGATGCAGAGCTCCGAATCCCGCATCTCTGGTCAAACTTGGATGTATACATGTTCCTATTTGTATGTGTGCCCTAGTTAGGGAGAGAGACCTATACACTTGTTTGTTTGGTTGGTTGGTTGGTTGGTTGGTTTCAGAGGCAGGCTCTCACTCTGTCACCAAGACTGGAGTACAGTGGTGCCGTCATAATCTACCACAGCTTTGAACTCGTGGGCTCAAGTGAGTAGTCCCGAGTAGCTGGGACTACAGATACACACCACCAAGCCCAGCTAATTTTTAAATTATTTTTAATTATTTTTAGAGACAGGGTCTCTCTGTGTTTCCCAGGTTGGTCTGGAACTTCTGACCTTAAGCAGTCCTCCCACCCCAACCTCCCAAAGTACTGGGATTACAAGTGTGAGCCACTGCACCTGGCTTGCACTGATTATTTTTAAAATGCTGGCCTGACTACTCAAAAGAAATTATATGGGCAGCCAACAGACACATGAAAAGGTGCTCAGCCTCTAAATCATCAGAAAAATGCAAATCAAAACCACATTGCGATACCACCTAACACCAGTAAGAATGGCTATCATTAATAAAACAAACAACAACAGATGCTGGTGAGGAAGTGGAGAAAAAGGATCGTTTCTACACTGCTAGTGGGCCTGCAAACTAGCACATCCTCCTTGGAAGACAGTGTGGCAGTTTCTGAAAGAACTAGAAATTGACCTTCCATAGGACCCAGCAATCCCCTTATTGGGAATATACCCGGAGAAACTCAAATCATTCTACAAAAAATATACCTGTACATGTTTGTTGCAGCCCTGTTCACAATAGCAAAAACACGAAACCAACCATGCTGTCCATCGAAGCTGGACTGGATTAAAAAATGTGGTACATATACACAATGGAATATTATGTAGCCATAAAGAAGGACAAACGTATGGACTCCACAGCAACTTGGATGGATTTAGAGTCTATCATACTCAGTGATCTATCACAGAAACAAAGAACAGAATACTATATGTTCTCACTCATAAGCGGACCTTGAACAATTATCATAATACCATAAGAAAGGGATTGGCAGTAGTGGGAAACTGCCAGGGGATGAGGGGTGGGATTGGCAACTGGGGGAAACTGCCAGGGGCAGGAGGGATATATCTCATCAACAAGGGTACCTGCATAATGAACATTTGTATTTCTAACCCTGAATTGTACCCCATATCTTTAACATAAAAATAAATTTTAAAAAATGCTGGTCTGTGCATGTCCACTCGTCAAAAATACATGAGTTCATTCTTGACCAAGGGATTCTTGAGCCATACTCAATTAGAGTCAACCAAGACACAAGCACAGTTGCCTGGCACACACCTGTACCCATCAAGTATGCCATGGCAGGTGAGTATACAACCATCACATCACAGTAAAATTAATCACACACAACCTGAGGTTTGAAAATCACTAACTTGTATTCTCTCTCTCTCTCTCTCTCTCTCTCTCTCTCTCTCTCTGTCTGGTCAGGCCTAAGCAGAACTCTTTCTGATGGAAGGGATTATATATTCCTGAAGAATTGCAGGAATTCCAGAGATTCTCTGTCCCAAGACAAAACAATACATATCCTCAAGGATTTTTTCAGAGCGAATTTTGTCCCACATTGCTGTAAGTAAAGCTCATTCTGGGTGCTTGAGATTTTTGTCTCTTCATAAACTATTCTCCTTAATACTCTAATTACACATTTACCATGTGCCAGACATCATATGGGATGCTTTGTGACATTATTTAATTCTCACAGCAGGCCTCTGCAAGATAGGTTTTGTTTTCTTTATTTTCAGATGGAAACTGAGGCTGTAATAGGTTTAGTAATGCACATGATATCACACAGCTGATAAACGACAAAGTCAAACTCAGGCCAGACCCCACAGCTTGGACTACTAAAACTTGACTACACGTTTATCAGAAAAAGACATGGCTAAATGTCTTCACCTTACAACTGTAGTGGGATTTCCATGCAGAGTTCTAGAAGCAGAATCTAGGCCTGATTGAAACTGTTACTATTATTAATTACATTTATTTACTTATCCCCCAATCAAGTCCTTTATCTAAATGTCAACAATATTTTTTTCTAACTTCACTATAAACTTCTGAAGAAAAGGGCCAATTAGCCTGTAAGACACCGTGCAAGAGGGACACAAGACCTAAATCTCCTTTTTCAACTCAGAACCACAGGAGAAAGTGCTGTGAGCAGCCTCAGGCCATTTCACCTATTCCACTCCACTCTCCTTAACCAGCATGGGCCAGGGGATGACTTGGGAGCCCTGCTGAAATCAACCAACCAGTGGTGAGGAAGAAAGGTGGGTGACTAGACCAGTCCTCAAAGCCTGCACCTGGACCCTCTGCTCCACTGCAGGGTCTCTCTTATGGGTGACCCCTTTAACCATCGGAAGCTGTTACTCAGAGGGCGAGCCTGACTCGTGGTCCCCTCACACTCCAGGGAGAGGACTACAGGGTGCCAAGAGGAATTATAGAAGCGGGAAACTCAGCCAGTGGCTATCAACGGGGCAGGGGGGTGAAATAGGATCTCCTGGGGACACTCAGAAATGTGACAGTGAGTTGTTGCAATGACTGAGGGTGCTGTGGGTAATTAGTGGGCAGGGAAAGTTATGCAAAGTGTACTCTAATGTGCGAGGTAGCCCCATGCAATGACAAATTGCCCATTCAAAATGTCACTGAGACCCCAATGACTGAGTCCAACTTTCTAATTTTACAGATGAGAAGGATTTTTTTTTCCTACTCATTTGTCAGTGCAAATTCAGCCCCACCAGGAAAAAAATTCACGAAGATTGTTGCTTCCCCTTAAATTCATTGACAAGGTCACGATTCCTAGAAATAGAAAGAAAAATGGCATTCGTTGAAAGTGCCAAATCTTGCATTAAATATAACACAGATGATCTCATTTCCTCTGGAAAAGCAAAAACCGAACAAACAAAACCAAACAAAACAAAACCTGTGAATCAAATGACATTAGAGGAAAGGAAACTAAGGCTCAGAAGGGTTGGGAAAGCTGACCAAGGTCATCTGTGACAAAGGCAAGATTCTAACTCACCTCTCTCAGGCAGCAAAGCCCACACAGTCCTTCTATGGAACCCAAGCAGAAGCCAGCACCCACTGGGGACCTCAAATCACACCTCAGGTCTTCTAAAGACTCCACCAACCTGGGGCAACCTCAAAAGAGGCAAACTTCATCTATGAGCCTTCCTTCACGTGGTCTTCTCAGCTTCATCCCTTCACCACCTGAGTTAGCCAACAGAAGCTTGTTCTGGGTTACTTGGCAGGAGTTTTTGCTCTTTATAAGAGTGGCTATACTATGTGAACAACACGACATGTAAGAAGACGTTCCCATTGTAGATTGGAAATTGGGAAGGGTGCTACTGCTAAGAAAGAAAAAAAATCTTTCTAGAACCATGATTGCTTCACAACTTTCCCTTATAGACCAGTCTTTGGGGTCTGCTGAGGAAATCTCCAGGCGTTTTGTTTTGTTTTTGGTTTTGTTTTTGTTTTTGGCCTGTTGCATCTGACCAGCTCTGAAGGTTTCCATTTTCTTTCTAATTGGCCTTGAACCATCAGTACAGGGAGGAGGGAAAATAATAGTTAAGACAGATCCAGGGAAGGTAGTGGAGATGATGCTTCAGTCCAGGCTTTGAGGGCTTCAGAGGAAGAGCAAAGCGGAAAAGAACAAAAATGTTGGTAGGACAATGGCCCATCTTGGCAATTTAAAAAATGCTCAGTATTTATTTGGAAAGTGTCCGGACTGAAATCCTCATTCTATCATTTGTTAGCTTGCGGTCTTGGGCAAATGCTTTAACTTGTTGAACTTCAGTATCTTGATTTGTACAAACAGGGTAGTAATTTCCACCTCGTGGTGTTGTCATTAAGAATGAACGTGGATATAGAACACCTAGCACGTAGTAGGCACTCACTGAGTGGAGACGGTCGTGACTGATCCCCTGGGAAACGAAGTACGTGGCATGGGTTTAGGTAGGGAGGACTGCAAAAAAAACCCATCAGCACCAAAGCTCTGACTCTGCTTCGGGGAAAAAGAGATTGTCAGTCATCTCTTTTTTCCCTTCAAGAGTGGGTGGGGGCGGAGGGAGAGACCAAGGAGGGGAGTTTTCAGGGTAACAAGACTAATCAGGATTTCACCATCAAAGCAAATATATCCAATTAACAGCTATTAAAGAAGCATTTTCTGGCACTGTGCACAATGAAGGCCATTCTATCTAGTGGAAATTAATCTTAATTATTGGTACCTGCATACATACGTGCAAAGGGAAGCAACTCACATTAATCTACATTAAACTTAATAGCAGTCCGTGTATTATCTATTCGGAGTCAAAATTGACTGCTGGCCCCTGTGTAGATATCTGCAGTGCTAACTCAAGTAATTACAGTGCAGTGGGTCTCAAAGACACAATTTGTTCCCTATATAATAAATCAGCTGCTAGAAGCTTTTTATAATTAAAAACCAAAAGAAAAAAAAATAGAACTGTATAGGCAAATGTCATTTTCTTCTAAAGGAAATTAGGGAACTGGAAAGCATGTCTTCTTGTTGCCTAGTCTGAAAGAAGAAAGAAACACCCATCTCTGAGGGATCCCTAAACTGAAGGATAAATAAATATAGTGGGAGATTTTCAGAACTATGGAAAATGATAATTTTATAATCCTGAATTTAAGGTTTCTAAGAGGCTTTAACTTCCTTTTCAGGGAGACTGACAAGGCTGTCTAGGAGAAGTGCCTTATATTAACTGGAATTTTTAATAGTATGGGGACATGGTGGAAGCCCAAGTTGATTACACCATGTCCCCATGATTACACTAAATTCCACTTAGCGGGACCCCCTTCCATGAACCACAAGGAAAAGGAAAATGATGACTATGCCTGCTTATTCTTTGCTGTCCACCTCGCTTCCTATCAGGGCATCATATCATGGATTCAATAAGTCAGTTTTTAGAGGTTGCCCTACCTTCCATCCATCTCTTTCATTTTTGTCATCTCTACCTCCAGAAACCACAGGCCTCCCTTCACTCAATCACTCCAGCTAGTTAGAGCTTCTGAAAGCTGCCTAGAACCCTACTCCTACTGGTACTGTATGACCTCCAAGGCTACCTAGTTCACCTCCACCCCAGTCAGGATTCCTAAATTGTGGCATGCCTGCCTCCACTGGAATAGAGATGATTAAACAATGCACCAGTAACACTCAACTTTATTTGTCAGGCCATGGTCACGTGCCACATCAGGAAGGCAACTCACACAACCGGCTGCAGTTGAGACACAAGATATCCCAAGCCAGATCTTCCCAGACTGGTCATCTGCACCCGCCCCTCCCGTCTCCTAGGCCATAGCTTACCACAACGCAGGGCACTTCCTAAGCCCCTACCTCCACATTGCCCGTCCTCAACTTTCACCTGTGGATGTCCCCTGACCAAGTCTGCCTTCCCTCAACCTGCCTAAAAGCCCCTCCACCCCACCCTCACCATCCCCCAGTCCCAATCAGGGCTGCCAGGTCCAGGTGTTCAGAGTGTATGCACAATTGCAAAGTAAAAGGTGCCTCCTAGGATGGTGCAACTTAGTGGCACCTGTCACCACCAGCTTGCCTCAGTCTTGCTTCTCTGTCCTGGGCCTCCTCCAGTATCCCTGTTCCCTTTGCTCAAAAGCAACTCTCCTGTCAGCATCCAGGACCCTTTCTTCAGCCCAAGCCCTTTCCTGGTGCTTAACTCCTCACTGGAGAAATCAAAGTCCATCTCTGACTTCCCTGGGATCCTTTTCTTCTCACCCTTGCTCTGATCTTTTCCCATCAGGCCAAAATTCCCTTCCAGATCACAACTCCAGACATCTTCTATTATTCTATCTGTACTCTCTAAGTCTGTGGCTAGCTCTTACTACCTCCTCCTACCTTTTACCCCTGTCTACTTTATTCTTTATCTTCTGATAGTGCCGCTTCACATAATTTTAAAATAAAAAGCCATGTATATGCTTCCTGTAGAAGTTTTTAAAATATAGAAACATTTTAAAAAGCAGGTGTTTACTACTCAAATCTTTTCATGGATATATAGCATGCATTCCAATTTACAAAATGAGCATGGAATTGATACTGATTTTTAAGATAATTTCATTCTCTCTCTCTTTCTTTTTTGTATCAATAAGTAATATATATGTGCCTGGTCTGTCAGTATCCTGCTTCTGGGAAACCGGTATTACCAGATTATTTCATACTTTCTAGTAATAGTCCATTCATGAGCAAGTGTATATGCGTATACATGTACCTTCTCACACAAATGATGGAATTCATCACACTTTTTTTTTAACACCTTCCTATTTTCACAAAATGTTAGAGATTATATTACAGATGTTGAGCTGCACTAGCTTCTCTTTAAAACGGGGGCCCCCAACCCCCAGGCCATGGACCGATATTGGTTTTTGGTCTGTTAGGAACCAAGCCACACAGTAGGGGGTGAGTGGTGGGTGAGCAGAGCTCTGACTTCCGTCAGAACAGCTGCAGCATTAGATTCTCATAAGAACACAAACCCTATTGTAAACTGCACATGTGAGGCATATACATCCTGTGCTCCTTATAAGAATCTAATTCTTGATGATCCTCCCACCACCCTGTCCATGGAAAAATTGTCTTCCACAAAACTGGCCCCTGATGCCAAAAAGGTTGGGGGGACTACTGCTTTAAAATATATCTATTCAACTAAAAGAGTGCATAAACAACAACACAGTTGGAGCCGAGGCATCACAAAAATCATGAGAGAGGTATTTGACAACTAAAGTGCATAGAGAAATTTTAGGGGAAAAATGTCAACTTAGAAAACACTATATGGATTCTGCCACCTCTCCTGGCCCATAAGAAGCTGGCTTTCCAAATGCTTCTACACTGCTGGTGGAAATGCGAACTAGTGCAACCTCTTTGGAAGACAGTGTGGTGATTTCAGAAAGAAGTAGAAATTGACTTTCTATATGACCCAGCAATTCCTCTATTGGGAATATACCCGGAGGAACTCAAATCATTCTACAAAAAAGATACCTGCACATGTATGTTTGTTGCAGCTCTATTCACAATAGCAAAAACATGAAACTAACCATGCTGCTCATCGAAGATGGACTGAATTTTAAAAATGTGGTACATATGCACAATGGAATATTATGCAGCCATAAAGAAGGACAAATATATGGACTTTGCAGCAACTTGGATGGATTTAGAGTCGATCATACTCTGATCTATCATAGAAACAAAGAACAGAGTACCATATGTTCAAGGCCCATAAGCAGACCTTGAACAATTATAATACTATAAGAAAGGGACTGGCAATAGTAGGAAACTGTCAGGAGGGGTGGTGGGATTGGCAGAGAAACTGCTAGGGGAGGGAGGGGCATACCTCATCAACAAGAGTACCGGCATAATCAACGTTTGTATACCTAAACCTGAATTGTGTCCCACATCTTTATAATAAAAAAAAAAATAATAAACATTTTTTAAAAGAAGCTGCCTTTCCCTTTTAACTTAATTTTGAGTTTCTGAAAGCCAGAGACCAGGGCTTGAATTTCTCTTGCACCCCCTGCCAGTACCTCCCGCACTGCCCCGCAGAACACCTGTCTTCCACATCTCGGTGACCTCATTACTTCCTCCAGACAGCCGAACTCAATACCTCACGCCCAAAATTTCTCCAGTTATTCTAATTGTCTCTTTGTGATCTATATCCCTCTGGCTCATGCAAGCCTGTCACTGGTTTTCAAAACCATATTTGGTGAAAAAAAGTAAATGGACAAATGAATACTAGAAGGGGAACATACCACTGCCTTTTCTTGAAAGACAGTGATGACAGAGTAATACTGAATTTCTCAAGGGGGACCTTGTGGAATCTAAATGTTAGGCTGTTTTCTCCCAGGATCCCTGGGAGGGCTACCATTTGCCATGTTTAACAGACCCAGGGCTCCATTTACAAAACACACAATCGGGACAGGATGTTCAGAAACACAAAGTTGGAAACTAGGTTTTGAGGCCACGCAAACTCTAGAAAACCAGGTACCAGGGAGAGTTTTTATAGAAATTTCAGAAAACTTCTTGAGGAGCAGTGGGAAGAAAACTAACATTTCTTTTGCTCCCATTTATGCCAGAATGCGGTTTGAGTTAAAGACGAGCTTGTTCTCTTGCAGGAAAGAAGAAAGAAGTCCTGAAATCAGCCTTAAAGAACATTGTCCTTTTCTGCCCTTCTCATCCAGAAAATGCACCTACCTCTAAGTTAAAATTGTCAGTCAGCCTCCCAACAACCATTTCCTGAGAACCTACCAGTTAAAAAAAAAAGACCTGACCCATGTCTCAACACTCTAGTTAGCACTATACAACAACTACAAATGAACAGCTAAACAAGACAAGACTGTAAATGGAACACCTCTAGAAAATGTTCATGCAAGATTACAGTGGTGGAAGACACACAGGGCCTAAAGAACAAAGCGTGTGAATCCTGGCTTTGTCACTTCTCTGCTGTGTGACCTCTGTCAGTGTATGTCGGCTCTCTAAATTTGATCTCTGTAATGAAAGCAATAACACCATCCCAAAATTGTTATAAAAGTAAAATGAGATGTGATACTTACAGATGGACAGAAAAACACATGGGTACTTTAGGAGGTGACAGGTCGGAAGTGGGGCACCAAAGAGAGACGTGCAAAGGCAGAGGGAGAGGTCATGTGTAGGTGCGATAGAGGGCCCTTGACAGCCCCCTCATTCATCTTGCTATTTTGGCCACTCCTAGAAAGTTCAGTGAGCATGTACACATGAGGAAGAAGTCAGACTCATGAAGCTTGCAGTTTAGTGGGGACACAGCTGCTTAAAGACAATGTGAATTCAGCTCAGTGCTCCAAGATGGAAGGAAGAACGGGATGTGAGAGTGGCTCCTCATCCAGACAGCTGGGTGTGGAGAGATTTGTTAGAGGTGGTTGACACCTCGGCTTTCAGAGGCAAGTACAGTCATCCAGGCTGGGCTAGGGTAGGGACGAGGAGATGGTGGTGGAGGGTTCTAGAAAGAACTGCATCTGAGGCCTGCACTCCCTTGCAGAGTCAAGGAAAGAAGTGACCAGAAGACAGAGGCTCATAAGCCACAGTTGTGAGTTTGGGCCTATTGCAAGAGTCATTGAATAGGCTTTCAAGTGACAGGGTAACCGATTTGCATTTTAGAAAGCAGAATGGGCCAGACATGATGGCTCACACTGGTCAGCCCGGCAATTTGCGAGACTGAGGTGAGAGGATTACCTGAGCTCAGGAGTTTGAGACCAGCCTGGGCAACATGACAAGACCTTGTCTCTACAATTAAAAAAAAAACAAACTAGGAGGCTATGGTGGTATGAGCCTGTAGACCCAGCTACTTGGAAGGCTAAGGTGGAAGCATCACCTGAGCCCAGGAGGTCAAGGCTGCGGTGGCCATGAGCACCCAGCCTGGGTGACAAAGTGAGACTCCAACTCAAAAAAAAAATAAAGAAAGAAAGAAAGAAAAAGAAAGAAAGCAGAATGAAGTGGAGCAGAGCAAGATAAAAACTGAAGACAAGATAGGACAGAGCTGCAGGAAATAAACAAGGGGAGACATCATAGGGGGTAAGGGAAAGCAGAATATTACTCACAGTGCTCATGAAAAATTAGAGTAAAGGTAAGGAGAGGGAACAGTTGATGGTGGATCCCAGGTATCTGGCCAAGGCAGCTAGGTAAAAGGTGGTACCATGGATTGATAAGAGGTTGAGTTTACTTTCAGATATATCAATACCGAGGTCCCTGAGAGATATCCAAGTGAAGTTTTCCAAGAGCAGTTGAGTATGTGGATCCCAAATCAGGGAAGTTCCAAATTAGAGACAGATGCTTTAGAGTCGATGGATGATGAATGGCTGCTGGGCTGTTGATGAGATTTCACACAGAGTGAGACCAGCGAGGAAAAGAAGAGAGCTAGCAGAGGACCCTCGAACAGCACAGAAGAAGGAGACTCGTTACAAGAGACTGAAAGTCACCTGGAAATATGGAAGGAGACTGCACAGAGAAGGAAGTGTCAGGGACGCTGAGGAAAGAGAGGCCATCAGCAGGGTGAAGCAGGCCAACTGTGCCACGTGCCACGGTGGGATCAGATCTGTAAAGTACTGATCTGTAAAGTACTGATCAGGTGACCCTGGCTAGTTTCAGTGGAGTGGCAGGAATAGAACTCAGATTGCCAGGGTGAAGGAGAAGAAGGGAGGTGGGGAGGAAGAGACAGTAAGCGCAGGCACAACTTAACAGAAAGTGACAGTGACCAGTTAAGGTGAAAGACAGGAAAGTACTTGGAAGGGAGTAAGTGTGGTGAGTGTTTTGGAAATGTTTTGTTGTTGTTTTTAAGATGGAAGAGACTCGATCGTGTCTTAATATTCATGAGAAAAAACCAATAGAAAGAAAGGTGTTTAAAAATATAGGAAGGAAGGAAACAATAATAAAAGAGAATCTCGGAGGAGATAGATGGAGATAGGATCTGGGGGCATTTCACTGGGACAAGAATGAAAGAAGATGTGAATGTACTAGAAACTCTTTCAGGTTCAAGCAACAGTAAACCATCTGCCACTGTGACTTGAACTCAAAGTCTAGAAGACAGAAGGTAGCTTTTTGCTGTCGTAAGTTAAGCAGCTCAGTGTTGGTAAGGCTCAGAATTAACAATCCTGTGATTTGCTTCACCGATGCCTTGTGGTTGCAAGATAGCTGCAGCAGCTCTAAGCATGACATTCTTACACAACCAACTCATAATCAGGAAGCACATGTTGGCACAGGGAAATAGTTCTCTTTATGCACCTCCCTCTGAGAAGAAAGAAAAGTATTTTCCAGAAGCACTCCAGAAGACTTCTTGATACATCATGTTACCTTAAATTGGGACTGAACAGTCATGCATAGGCCAAGGACAAGCCCACTTACCTGAGACAAGGCAACTCTACCCAGCACCCAAGCAAAAAGAAGAAAGGTGTGACTTTTGGGTTGGAAGCAGCTGTGTTTACCTCAGAGGTATTGATGAGGTCAGTAGATTTCAGAACAGAAAAATGAATGAATTCTTATGAAATGTCTATTTTCTCTGTAAGTTTGTCATTTGCTAAGAGTAAGAGGAAAGGGGTGGTAGATATGAATTCTGATGGGAGTAAAGAGATCTAAAATAATTGAAGTGAAGATGGGGAGAGTGAACTAACCGGGAAAAAAAAAACAACCTTGAAAATTCCAAGAAAGTCCTCCACGAGGAGAATGTTTGGGGAAGAAATTATAAACCGAAGGAAAGTAGAGAGGCAGGGAAGATCTTCTAAGGGACAACTCTGCTCCAAATGGTCACGTACACCAGGGTTTCCTAGTCTTGTACCACTGGTATTCTGGTATCCAATTAATTATTTTTGTGGCGCTGTCCTGTGCATTGCAGGATGTTGAGCAGCGTTTCTTACCTCTATCCACCAAATGCCAGTGGCAAAGCCCCCTCCCAGTCCTCAAAATCGTCTCCAGCCATTGCCCAATGTCCCTCTGGGAGCAGAATCATCCCAGTTGAAAACCACTGACATACTGACATATACTTGTCTTATTTAGTCCTGAAGAATAGGGACTGTGGTTCTGCTTTCAGTGATGAGATTAAATAAATGGCCAAGGACACACCACTAAGAAGAGGTGGAACCAGAATTCAAACTGAGTCTGCCAAAGACCCCATTCTTGCCTTGGCCCTGAGCCTGTAAGGAACCACCAGCACCAAACGGGAACGCTTGCATACGCATCCCTGGCCTCTGCCTCCCCACTAGGGTTCTATACGCCCCCAGAGTCGCTTTGAGTCGTGATCTGTTTTTCCGGAAAGAATTAAAGAACCCATAAAAATCAAATCTTTGCATGAGCCCTCTATGTTCTTTCCAAGGAAGTCAATCACTTGGGTTAAAAAAAAAAAATGTGGCCACATTTTCCCAAGGACTTGGGAAAGGAAACCGCCATCCAGAAAGGAAAATCTTTGAAGTTGGAATGTGCTTTAGGCTGCTTCTTTAAATGAAAAAACGTTATATGCCTGGGAAACATTATATATGCCAAAGCAATATAAGGGTCTCACTGTAATAATGATAGCGTCGACTCCTTGCTTTCATCCCTGAGACTCCGCAAAGGCCTTAAAGATGAAATTTTATACAGGCACACAAAAACACACACAATATTTGGAAAATTCACACATATATCACTTTGCCCACCTCTCTAATGAAGGTGGAATGCAATGGCAGATGTTTCACAGCTGCCCAGCAACCACCCTCCAACAGTTTGGGACAGGAAGCTGAGGATACCCGATCCAAGAGGAATTGCAGGGAGAGGCCAGGGAGGTAAAAGCTAATCCTGATCACTGGGCTTCCGCCAAATGCTTGGGATACCCTCCAACCCACTGCCTCATCCTTTCTTCTAAGTGGCTGAGTGAATCAAAATGACAGGCATGTATCTGCGTTCCAGAGGCCATGCCCTCCCCACAAAGAGAGTTGGACCTAGGATAGAGCCCTAACACTGGAGGCGTATGTGCTATACATCCAGCCTGCAGCCCCGTCCAGCCCAATAAAGCCAAGCTTACAGGTTTGGTTCCCCCGGCCAGATCTTTACTCAGATTAATAGCCATAGGCTGCATCCCTGTTGGCTGCCCATGGCGCTGTAGGATAAATCTTTTCCTAAAGAATGCCTCACTGATGTATGTGGGTGGTAGGGAACAGAAAAGGCATAAGGATGGTATTTTGTCTAACGAGGCCAAGAACTGCATTTATAGTCAAAAAAAATGAGAGAAAAGCAACGAATAACTGTGGAGCCCCCAACTCATGTCAGATCCTGGGTTTTACCTATGTCATCTCGTTAATCTTTCTGGGTCTTCTTATCTGAACCTTGCAAATAAAGAAACTGCCGAGACTTGGAGAGGTTGAGTAAGTTGGAGTCGTACCCTCAGTGAGCCAGGATTCAAGCTCGGGTCAGCCAACCCCAAAGTGAATACAACTGTGTTATCACCTCATCTGGACATGGAACATGCTAGTGCCCCAGAAATCTCCTTCGTGCTTCCTCCAAGCCATTACTCACCCACCTCACCACCTCCAGGAAATCACTGTTCTTCCTTCTATTACTAAAGGTTCAGTTTTGCCTGGATGTATTCTTTGGTATGATTTCTTTTATTCAATAATTTGTGAGATTCGTTCATGTTTAGTACCTAGCAGTAACTTGTCCATTCCCATCGCTGCATAGGATTCTACTGTGTAAATGTATTACCATCTATTTATCCGTTCTGCTATTCATGGACATTTTTGAGTTATCCCACTTAGGAATATTGGGTATAATGCTGTTACAAACATTCTCGACAGCTAACTGGTGCCCACATGTTTGAGCATGTGTACTTAGGAATACAATAGCTGACTCATAAAATACATAATTATTCACTTTTACTAGATAATGCTAGTTTTCCAAAGTGTTGTACTAATTAACATTCTCATCAACAATTTTCAAAAGTTATACTTGTTCTACAACCTTCAAAAATAGTATTTTGAGTTTCTTTTCTATTTTAATCATTCTGATGGCTGTGTAGCCATGTCACACTGCAGTTATAATTTCCTTCATGATGAATAATTGGGGATCTTTTTATATATTTATTGGCCATTTGGACCATTCCCTCTCTTGTGAAGTGGTTGTCTATTTTTGTATATTGATTTATAGGAGATCTTGTATATTATGTATGAAAGTTCTTTGTTACATATATGCATTGCACATATCTTCCCTCGTGCTGTGGCTTGTCCCTTCACTCTCTTTGGTGTCTTTTAGTTGTTTCCTTTTTTTTCATTATATTTTATTATGGTAAGAACACTTAACACGAGACCTAGCCTCTTCAGTTTTAAGCACACGATTCATTATTGTTGACTGTGATACAATGCTGCACAGCAGCTCTCTAGAGCTTATTCATCTGCTTGACTGAAACTTTAAACCCATTAACCAGTTAACTCCCCATTTCCCTCTTTCCCAGCACCTGGCAATCATCATTCCACTCTTTGATTCTATGAATCTATTTTCGATATCTCATGTAAGCGTAAGAGTATTTGTCTTTCTGTTACTGGCTTATTTCGAAAAGCATAAGCCACTAACAGAAAGACAAATACTCTTACACTTACATGAGATATCGAAAATAGATTCATAGCATCAAAGATTTTTTTCAGATTTTATCTAAATTGTTACATACGGCAGAATATCCTCCTTCCTAAAGGCCGAATAGTATTCCACTGTCTGAATATACCACACTTTCTTTATCCATCCATCTATCTGCGGACATTTAGGTTGTTCCACATCTTGGCTATTGTGAAAAGTGCTGTGATAAATGTTGAGAAGCTAATATCATTTCAAATGCTGATTTCCATTTTTAAAAAATGATTACCCAGAATTGGGGTAGCTGAATCATATGGTGTTTCTCTTTTTAATTTTTTCAGGAAATTCCATACTGCTTTCCGTAGGGACTGCCCCATTTTGCATTGCCACCAACAGTGTGAAGGTGTTCCAGTTTTTCCCCATCCTCACCAGTGTTTGTGGTCATTTGGTCTTTTGATAATAGCCATTCTGAGAGGTGAGTGTGAGGTGATGTCTCTTTGCGGTTTTGATTTGCATTTCCCTGATGATTAGTTACTTTGAGAACTTTTCTACATTCAGGTTGGCCATTTGAATATCTTTAGAGAAGTGTGTATTCAAGTCCTTCTCCTAGCTTTTAATCAAGTTATTTGTTGTTTTACTTTTGAGACGTAGAAGCTCCTTTTATATTTTGGAGATTAATCCCCACTCAGACTTTTAGTTTGCAAATATTTTCATATGTTACCTTTTCACTTTCACTCTGTTGATTGTTACTTTTAGTATGCAGAAGCCTTTTGTTGGATGTAGTCCCACTTGTTTTGTTTTTGTTACTGTTGTTGTGCCTCTGTTTTTTATGAAATCGTTGCCAAGACTATTGTCATGAAACTTTTCTTCTATGTTTTCTTTTGGGAGTTTTATATTTTCACATCTTACTTCCAATTCTTTAATGATTCTGAGTTTGTTTTTGTGTGGTGTAAGATAAGGTACAATTTCATTCTTTTACATGTGGATATCCAATATTCTCATCATCATTTGTTGCAAAGACAATTCTTTCCCCACTGTATATTCTTGACATACTTGTGGAAGATCAGTTGAACATATATGCATGGATGTATTTCTGGGCTCCCTATTTTGTCCCATTGGTGTAAATGTCTGTGTATGCCAGTACCATGCTGTTTGATTACTATAGCTTTGTAATATATTTTGAAATCAGGAAGTGTGATTTGTCATTCTTTCTTAGGATTTCTCAAGATTTAGTTGGCTATTCATGGTCTTTTGTGGTTCCATATTACTTTTAGAATTATTTTTATATCTTAGTAAAAATGCTATTGGCATTTTGACAGGGATTGCATTTAATCTGTAGAGCAATAGGAACATTTTAACAATATTAAAACTTTCAATCCATGAACACAGAGATATCTTTTCTTTTGTTTGTGTATTGTTTCATTTTCTTCAGCAACGTTTTGTAGTTTTCAGTACATACGTTTTTACCTCCTTAGTTAAGTTTATTCCTAGGTATTTTTATTCTTTTTTGGTGCTATTGTAAAGGGGATTATGTTTCTAATTTTCTTTTCAGATACTTCATTGTTAATGTACAGAATTGCAACTGATTTTTTATGTTACTTTTCTATCCTGCGACTTTACCGGATATGTTTATTAGTTCCAACAATTTTTTCAATGGAGTCTTTAGGGTTATTGATATATTACATAAGATCGTGGATGATTTTTCTTCTTTTTTTCTGATTTGAATGTTCTCTCTCTCTCTCATTTAATTGCTGCTCTGGCCAGGACTTCCAATACCATGTTGAGGAAAATCTAAATATTTCACCCCTAAGTATACTTCTTTGACAGGTTTTGAGATGGCTGTTCAGAGTCCCTACAAATGGAGGTAGCCCTGCAAAAATGTTTTTTGTGGAGGAGATTTGCATCTGTAGAGATTTGCATCTGCACTATTGCAGTCAAGCTTTCTCTGAGGTCTTCCTTTTTCAATCTAGGAGAGAGCAGCTGAGGGTCTGATACTTTAAAGGTCTGAAAGAAAGAAAACCCCAACAGTCACCCTCTATTCTCTCTGAGGGCTGCTACCGGTGAAGTTTTCTCTCTGTAATAGGACCCCTTTGCTAGCCAGATCACCTTTTCTCTTCCTCCAATAACCTGTTTTGTCACCACAATCCATTTTGCTATCATCTAAGCCCCCATTCTTTCTGTAACTCTAAGATGGCGCATATCTTTCTGAACCCCATTAGGGGATTGGGATAATTACTCTGTGGTTCTTCCACATGTACACATTAATAGATGTATGTACCTTTCCCCCAATTAATCTGCCCTGTGTCAGTTTTGATTTTTCAGCAACCTGTAGACTGTGAAGGGAAAGGTTTCCTTTGGCCCCCTCCAATAGGAAAGGTGAGAGTGGGCATCCTTGCCTTGTTCCTGACCTTGGAGGAAAACCTTTTGGTTTTTCACCATTGAGCATGATGTTAGCTATGGGTGTTTTGTATATGGTTTTGATAATGTTGAGATAGTCTCTTTCTATTCCTAGTTTGCTGAGAGTTTTTCATCATGAAAGTGTGTTGAATTTTGTCAAATGCTTTTTCTGCATCAATTGAGACAACCGTGTGATTTTTATCCTTTATTCTGTTAATGTGGTATATCACATAAATAGATTTTATGTCCTTGCATCTCAGGGATAAATCCCACTTGGTTATGATGTATGATCCTTTTAATGTTTAATTCAGTTTACTAGTATTTTCTTGAGGAGTTTTCATCTATTTTCATAAGGGATATTGGCCTGTAATTCTCTTTTCGTGTGGTGTTCTTGTGTGGCTATAGTATCAGAATAATGTTGTTTTCATACAATGAGTTTGGAAGAGTTCCCTTCTCTTCAACTTTTTAGAACAATTTGAAAAAGTTTGGCATTACTCTTCTTGAAATAGTTTGTAGAATTCACCAGTGAAGCCATTGGTCTTGGGCTTTCCTTTTTTTTTTTTTAATGAGGATTCAATCTCCATATTAGTCATAGATCTGTTCAGACTTTCTTTTTCTTCATTATTTAGTCTTGGTAGGTTGTATATTTTTCTAAGAATGTATCCATTTCTTCTAGGTTATCCAGTTTAGTGGCATATAATGGCTAACAATAGTCTTTATGATCTTTTAAATTAATGTAGTATCAGTTGTAATGTCTCTTATTTTGTTTCTAATTTAGCTGCTTTTGGGGAAAATATTCTTTGTGTGCCTGTCAGGTCCACTTTGTCTATAGTGTTGTTCATGTCCTCTGTTTCCTTGTCTTCTGTATGGATATTCTGCCCATTATTGAAAGTGGGGTATTGAAGTCTCCTTTTTATTGTATTGCTTTCTACTTCTCCCTTCAGTTCTGTCAATGCTTGCTTTATATATTTAGGTGCTCTTTATATTCATAATTGCATCTTCCCAGTAACTTGACCCTTTTGTAATTATGTAATATCTTCTTTGTCACTTGTGACCTTTCTTGGCTTAAGGCATATTTTGTCTGATATAAATATAGCCACCTGTGTTCTTTTTTGGTTTGCATATCTTTTTTCTACCCCTTCACTCTCAGCTCATGTGTACCCTTGAATCTAAAATGAGTTTCTTGTAGACAGCATATAATTAGGTCTTGTTTTATTTAACTATTCAGCCATTCTATGTCTTTTGATTTGAAAGTTCAATTCATTTACCTATAAAGGAAGTCTTAATAGGGAAGAATGTGCTACTGTCATTTTTATTGTTTTCAGTTAGTCTTTCAGTTCTTATATCTGTCTTTTCCTCTTTTGCTGTTTTTGTGTTTTGTTGATTTTTTTTGTACTGATATATTTTTATTTCTTTGTCTTTTTATTTCACGTAATGACTTTAGGTATTGTTGGTATTGTTTCCTTGAAGTTAACATAAAATATCTTATGGTTATAATAGGCTATTTTAAGCTTATAACAACTTAAATTCAATGACACACATAAAACTCTACACAACTTTTTCCATCCATACATACAGTTTAGGTTATTGTTGACATACTTTACATCTATTTATATTGTGTATCTTTTTTTTTTAACCAGGAAGTAGCATTTATTTGTGCTAGCACCAGTTCAGCAGACTCACAACCACAGGCTGAGCCTATATTGTGTATCTTTTAACACAATTTAAATTATAGTCATTTTTAATACTTTTGTCTTTTAACTTTTATACTAGAATTGAAAGTGATCTACACATCACCATTATGGCAATGCAGTATTCCGTATTTGTTTATATATTGACCTTTACCAATAAGTTTCATACTTTCTGATGCCATTATGTTACTGTTTAGCTTGAAAAACTCTCTTTAGCTTTTCTTGTAAAGCAGACCTAGTGGTGATAAACTTCCTCAGACTTTGTTCACCTAGTTTCAGAAACTATCTCTCCTTCAATTTTGAATGACAGTCTTTCTGGGTAAAGTATTTCTGGTGAACAGAATTTTTTTCTTTCAGCACTTTAAATATATAATTCCCCTTCCTTTGTGGCCTGCAAGGATTCTGCTGAAAAATCTGCCAATTGTTTTATTAAGTTTCCCTTACATATGCAAGTTGCTTTTCTCCTGCTGCTTTCAAAATTCTCTTTCCCTTTGATTTTGGGCGGTGCTTATATGTGTCTTGATGTGGATTTCTTGGATTCATCTTATTTGGTATTCTGAAACTTTGGATCTGGTTTTCCATTTCTTTCCCCATATTTGAGAATTTTTACCCATTATTTCTTTGAATAATTCGTTTTCTTGTGACTTTACATTTTCTTTCCCTCTGGTACTCCCACAATGTATAGTTAATGCTGTCCTATAAGTCCCTTATTTGTTCTTCATTTTTTAATTATATTTTCTTTGGCTCTTCAGTCTGAATTATTTCTAATAACTGTCTTCTAGTTCACTGGTCTTTTCCTTGTTTAATCTGATCGGCTCTCAAACCCTCATAGTGAATTTTCAGTTCAGCTATTGTATTCTTTAGGACCATAATTCCTGTATAACACTTTTTCATATCTTGCTGAAATTCTCACTTTGTTCATGCATTGTTCTCTTGCCCTCAGTGAACATCTTTATGCCAGATTTTTTAGTTCTTAATTGTAATAATTTATCAATCTTTTATGATTTTGTATCCTATTTTAAAAATACTTGCCACTGAAGGTAATAGATATTCTGCTACACAGTTCTCTGTTATATTTATTTCTTCCATATTTGGATCTATAATCTACATGAAAATGACTTTTGTGTATGATATAAGATAGGAGTTAATTTTTCTCAAAATGAATATTTAATTAACCTAGAATCAGTTATTGATAAAATGACCTTCTATTTTTCACAATTCAAGTGATCATATATGTATAGGTCTGTTTATAAATTCTTTTTTTTTTTTTGAGTTGGAGTCTCACTCTGTTGCCCAGACTGGAGTGCAGTGGCATGCTCCCAGCCATCGCAGCCTCGACCTGCTGGGCTCCGGCGATCCTTCCGCCTCAGCCTTCCAAGTAGCTGGAACTACAGGTGCGAGCTACCACGCCCAGCTAATTTTTTTGATTTATTGTAGTGATGAGGTCTCTCCAAGTTGCCCAGGTGGGTCTCGAACCCATGGGCTTAGGCAATCCACTCACCTCGGCCTCCCAAAGTGCAGGATTACAGGCTGAGCCACCAAGCCCGGCTGTTTATAAATTCTTTTTTGAAAATTTTTATTTTAAAGATGTGGGGGTACAATTCAGATTTAGGTATACAATGACCATCGTACAGGAAAAATTTGGGACTCATTTTGGTCTTACTTCACTCTTATTGATGAAGTATGTCCCCGATTGTCTGGCAGTTTCCCACTACTGCCAATCCCTTGCTTATAGTATTATGATAATTGTTTAGGGTCCACTTATGAGTGAAAAAATGTGTTACTCAGTTCTTTGTTTCTGTGAAAGATCACTCAGTATTACAGACTCTAAGTTCATCCAGGTTGCTGTGAAGCTCATAATTTTGTCCTTTTTTATGACTGTGTAATATTGCAACATGTATATGTACCATATTTTTTAATCCAGTCCACTTTTGATGGACAGTATAGTTGGTTCCATGTTTTTGCTACTGTGAACAATGCTGCAATATACATGCATGTGTAGGTATATTTTTCATAGAGTGATTTGATTCACCTGGGTATATTCCCAGAATGGGGATTGTTGGGTCAATGGAAAGTCAATTTTTAGATCTTTTAAGAATCACCACACTGTTTTCCTCAGAGGTTGTACTGGTTTACAAATCCCACCAGCTGTGAAGAAGTGTTCCCTTTTTCTCTGCATCCTCTCCAGCATCTGTTGTTTTTAGTTATTGATGATGGCCATCCTGACTGGAGTTAGGTAATATCTCAGTATGGTTTTAATTTACATTTCTTTGATGATTAGTGAGGCTGAACATTTTTTCATGCATTTTTTGGCTGTTCTTATGTCTTCTTTTGAGAAGTGTATATTGATATCTTTGGCCCACTTTTTAATAGGGCTGGCTGTTTTTTCTTTTTGGCACATTTGAGTTCCCTGTAAATTCTAGATGCTAGGTCTTTGTCAGATACAGAGTTGACAAATATTTTTTACATTCTGCATGCTGGCTCTGCAATCTCTTGATGGTTTCTTTGGCTAGGCAGAAGCTTTTCAGTTTGATGAGGTCCCACTTGTCTATCTTATCTCTTATGGCACTTCCAATTTCCATAGGGTGTCTCCTATGTTTTCTAAGGTTCTTATAGCTTGAGGTTTTACATTTAGGTCTTTGATTAAGTTAGAGTTGATTTTTGTGTATGGTGATAGGTAGGGGTCTTGTTTTAATCTTCCAGATGTGGTCAGCTTGTTTTACCAGCTGAATAAGTTTTACCATTTACAGAATAAGTTCTTCTCTCCCCAGTAGTTGTTAGTGCAGGCTTTGTCAAAGATGAGTTGGTTGAGAAATTGAGGTTTTGCTTCCAGAATCCCTCTATACTGTTCCATTGGTCTATATGCCTGTTCTTGTACCAATACCAAGTTGTTTTGATTATTATAGCCTTATAATAACATTTAAAGTCTGGAAGTGTGATACTTCCTGCTTTGTTTCTTTGATGAAGATTGTTTTGGCTACCTGTGGTCATTTATGTTTCCATATCAATTTCTTTATTGTCATTTTCAAGTCTGAGAAAAATGATGGTGGTAATGTAATGAGTATTGTGTTAAGTTTGTAGATTGCCCTTGGTAGGAAGGACATCTTAACAATGCTGATTTTTCCAACCCATGATCATGGAATATGTGTCATCTTTGATTTTTTTGATCAGTGTTTTGTAGTTTTCATTGTAAAGGTCTTTCACTTCTCTGATTAGGAAGATGCTGAGGTATTTCATTTTTTGTTGTTGTTGCTGTTGTGAATGGAATTGTGCTTTTTATTTGGTTCTCTGCCTGTTTGTTGGTGGTGTATAATAATGCGACTGTCTTTTGCATGTTGATTTTGTACTTTGAGACTTTGCCAAAGTCCTTTATCAGTGCAAGATTTTTGACAGATTCTCTTGGATTTTCAAGTACAGAATCATATTGTCAGAAAAGAAGGATAGCTTGGCTTCCTCTTTTCATATATGGATGCCCCGGATTTCTTTCTCTTGTCTGATTGCTCTTGCTAGGACTTCCAACACTATGTTAAACAGGAGGTGTGAAAGTGAGCAGCTTTCTTGTTCCAGTTTTCAGGATAAATGCTTCCAATTTTTGTCCACTTAGCAATATGTTGGCTGTGGGTTTCTCATAGATGGCTCTTACTCTCTTGAGGTATGTTCACTCTATGACTAGGTGTTCAAGGTTTTTTATCAAGAAGGGATGCTGGATTTTATTGAAAGCTTTTCAGCATCTTATAATATGATCATGTGATTCCTATTTTTGCATCTTTTGATATATTTAATTACATTTATGGTCTCGCAGATGTCGACTAGTCCTGCATCCCAGGGATGAAGCCTACTTGGCCATGGTGGATGATTTTTGTGATGTGTTGTTGGATCCGATTTGCTAGATCTTGTGGAGTGTTTTGCAACTATATTCATTAGGGATATTGGCCTGTAGTTCTCTTTCTTTGTCGGATCCTTACTTGGTGTGGGTATCACTGTGATGTTAGCTTCGTAAAATGATTTGAGGAGAGTTCCTTCTTTCTCTATTGCTTGGAATACTTTCAGTAGGATTGGTATCCGCTCTTCCTTGTATGTTTTGTGAAACTCCAGTAGAAAGCTGTCTGGTCCAGGCCTTTTCTCGTGGGTGGTTTTCTTATGATGGAGTCGACTTCCTGGGTTTTACCATTTATTGATCTATTTAATGTCTCAATTTCCTCTTGTTTCAACCTTGGGAGGTTGTATGATGTCAGAAAGTCCTCCATTTCATTTAGGTTTTTGACTTTCTGGTAATTTCTGATAATTTTTTGTATTTCTTCTGTTTATAAATTCTTTGTTCTGTCCCATTGGTTTACTTGTCTATTCTTATGTCAATAGCACCTAATCTATTTACTATAGCTTTATAATGTCTTAATATGATGTAAGTCTTCCAGTTTTGTTCTTCTTCTATATTGTCTTACCTATTCTGGCCCTATAGCATGTCATATACATTTTAGAATCAGATTGTCAATTGATTAAAACCCATGGTATTTTAAATGAAAGTGCATTGACTCTATTACTGATTTATCAGGATCTACTATGAGTTCGCATTTTTTACTATTTCCCAAATAATGCAACAATCTTAAAATATTTTAACTCTATGTACTCACATTTCTTCTTTCATGCTATAATTTTCAGACATTTTAATTCTATATACTTTTAAACCCCAAGGACATTATCTGTGGTTGCTGAAATACACAGTTAATATTGATCTAATTTACATACGTATTAACCTTTTGTGCTGCTCTTTATTTTCTCTTGCATTTCTGTACTTCCATCTGAGATCATTTTTATTGGTCTAAAGAACTCCCTTAGTATTTATTTTAGTATGCCAGTAGCAAATTCTCCTAACTTTTGTTTGTCTAAAAAAGTTTTTATTTTACCTCCATTTTTGAAGGATGCTTTACTGGGCATAGACTTCTAGATTGGAAAATAGTTTCCTTCCGTGTCATCCCATTGTCCTTTTGGCTTCCAGTATTTTTGTTTAGAAGTTAACTGTCAGTCTTATTGCTGCTCCTTTGAGGTTAATGTGTCTTTTTAATATGGCCTCTTTTAATATTTTCTCTTTGTCTTTGATTTTAAGCCATCTGACTATAGCGTTCCTCATATGATTTTATGTATATTTGTTTTATCCGATTTCACTGTGTTTATTTAATTTATGTCTGGATAATTTTCATGAGTTTTGGAAAATTTTCAGAAGGTATCTCTTCAAATATTGCTTCTTCCCATTTTCTCTTTCTTAGTTTATACTTACAGACATGTTAGAATTTTTCATCAGGTCCTATATGTCTCTTACATCCTTTTTTGTTTTTCAAACTTTTTCCTCTTTGTGTTTCATTGTGACATTTTCAGTTGGCCTACACTTAAGTTTTTGAATCATTTTTTCTGGCATCTCTGTTTTTCTAAGTTCATCTACTGAGTTATTTATTTTGGTTATTGTAGTTTTCAGTTCTAAAACTTTTATTTCTCATTTATAGATTTCAGCTCTCTGGTGAAATTCTCATTTATCATCTATTTTCTTGCAATATTAATCACAGCTAAAGACTATGTCAAATAGTTTTAATATCTGGATTATCTTTGGGGCTGCTTCTTTCTCTTGTTTTTTTCTCCTGGCATACCTAGTGATTATTAACTAATGCTGAACACTATGTGCAATAAATTATAAAATATTTGGGTGATGTTATTTTCCTTCAGAAAGATTTTAATTTTCTTCTGGCTGGCAGTTAAAGTTTAAAAAAAATCATCTGTCTGAGTAATGACTGAGATGATTCAAGATTTTGCTTTTCATAAGAATTTACCTATTTTAGGTTTGCCTTTAATTTTGATATATATTCTTTAAAGGTCTCGATTGAAAGCTTCAGTTTTTATAGGGCTCCTCTTATTTGTTGTGTCCTTATTCCAATAATGCTCACCCTTCCCCTCTCCCCCAGTATCATGAGAGTACAGAAAGTTCTGTGTTGCCTTATAGTCTTTTTTATGTTGGCCCATGCAACTTAGAAATTGGTAAATACCTCAAGGTGAAAGCAAGGAAGAATAGTGGGCTCATTTCTCTGAGGTTCTCTTCTCTCTGAGATCTTAACCTTTTGCATCACATCTGCTTTAGTAGCCCTGACTACAAATTTTGTCTTCCTACCCCCATGAGATGGCCCAAGGTTCTTATTCATTGCTTTTGTCTCAATCTCTCATCCCTATTCTATGTATGAATCAGCAAATACTTCAACAATAAAAGCATCAGAAAATATCGAGCATGACTTTTCATCCGTATCTTGGTCCCTCAGGACCTGGCTGCTTGGGTTGTTCTCCAGTGTTTTCAAGGAGCAGTTTGCTTACATGTATATACAGCTTTTATAGTTATCCTCACTGATAAATATATTCTCATACAAAGTATTGTATCATAGCCTAAAATAGAAGTTGATTGGTTGTTTTTAAAGTCCCCAAGTTGGCTCTAATATGTCGTCATAGTCTCTACTGCAACTTATCACATTCTTTCATGCACATGCAATTTCTTTTGTCAAGACTATAAGTTCATATTCTCCGCTTGATTAAATTCTGAGAAAATGTCTTCTTACCTAAAGCCATATACAATTAATGACCATTCTACATAAGCTTATATGACATTATGTGTATCCTATTTGAGCACTTATCCCGCTATATTCTACTCGGTGCACTTTTGCATTTGTCTCCTACATCAGACTAGGAGTTTCCTGTGGACAGGAGCCATCTTTTTTTTTGTTGCATTTTATAAGTATTTGGATACATTATTCTGAATACATAATACTTTTCTTTAGTCAGCAACCATCTCTGCAATTGGGCTATCATTCTCACTGTTCCTAAACAACAGACCTTTCTCCTTTCTCAATCCCATAAAATAGCTTTTGGATCCATCCCAGCACATATGGCCTCTTGATCCTCTGAGGCCAATTTAACTTCTCACCTTTCTTGGCTTAATCAGTACAAAACATTACTAATCGGCTCCCAACCTTGAATATCCTTCAGGATTCCCCCTTCGTTTTCATATATGCATGGCATTCTCTTTCTGTTAAATATACATGTGTCTGCCTTTGGGGGGCATATTAATTTAATCAGTCAATAGCTGCAAATTGAACTAATAATATAGTCACAGTCTGTTATGGAAGGTGTGGTAGATTTCATTTTTCAAAACTCATCTCAAAGGTTACTACCTTTGGGAAATTTCTTTTTAGGTCTGCTGTTCTTTGGAACAGTAGTACTCCTATACCCAGAGTTCGTGACCTGATTAAAAAAAAAAATGCTAGATGACCTCATCCTTCCACTCAGAAAATGACAGAGAATATTTCTTGCATTACCCTAAGCTGTTTCTCTAATACTGAAATAGTGATATCATGTTGAAATTTTTCTAGATATACGCTGGGAGAATGGGGGAAAAGAATCAAAACTTGTTGACAGCCCAAAGAAAAATATTTTCCCACCAGAGCAGCTGTTGCTAAGTTTAGTTAATGTGTGTCCTGTCAGTGAGAAAATAGGAACCTTCCTTTAAATGTCTTTTTTTTTAATCCTATTGCTTGTTTGTTTCAAGCCCTGATTATGTTGTTTTACAAGTACATATTCTACGTGATGTGTGTATGTGCGTGTGTGCGTGTGTTTGGGGACGTGGGTGGGGGGACATCACAATATCATAGTTGTAACTCCAGGTAAGCCCCTTCAGGATCCTTACAACAATTTTTCCACATACTGGAATAATGCTATGGACAACAATAAAATGCATTGTAGAGAGCATCTGGCTTCTTGCTCCTTATATCTTTTTGCATCGTGTCTTTTGTGATTCCTCTAGGGAAGAAAATGTAAGTCCTGAGACCACTCCACGACAGTCTCTCAAAGGTCAAACTCAGATTCAGTAACGAAATCCTAGAGTGGGATGAATAATTTTAAAGCAAAGGATCCAAGTAAGCAGTTGCATTTCTCTTTTCAGAGAGCAGGGAACACATTTTATTCGTCTTTGTATTTTCATGCAGTGCATGCAATCACTGCATTTTCATGCAATCACCGCAGTAATTTCCACCCCCAAAAATGTGAGGAAAAAAATACAAATAATGATAGAGAACCAGATAGAGTCTCATCTATCTAGAATGGAGGAGGTTTGAGCCTGGCCAGAAGTAGGGGACGTTATCACTGGAGCTCTCTGAATACTCTTCAGCCCCATGAGAAAGTGAGTCACTCAAATTCTCTTTCAGACTTATCTTTCCCCTATCTAATTCTGTGCATTTCCAGTTTTTTTTTTAGATTGACACCAGCAACACAACCATATTCCAGACTAGTGGTTACCAATGGGTGAATTTCTTTCACGACATTAAGTTCCTCTTACCAGTGTACGTTGTAAATTGGACTTTTAAAATCCACCGATTGGCCAGGCTTGGTGACTCAGTCTGTAATCCCAGCACTTTGGGAGGCCGAGGTGAGTGGATTGCCTGAGCCCGCCAGTTCAAGACCAGCCCGGGCAACTTGGCGAGACCTTGTCTCTACAATAAATAAAAAATTAGTTGGGCATGGTAGCACGCACCTGTAGTTCTGTTTACTTGGAAGGCTGAGGCCAAAGGATCACTGGAGCCCAGCAGGTCGAGGCTGCGGTAGCCGGGATCGTGCCAAGTGGGGCGACGGAGTGAGACACCAACTTAAAAAATTTAAAAAATAAAATAAAATCCACTGATTGAGGAACTATATGATAAAATCAACTATGAATTTAGTATCACCCTTTTTTTTTTTTTTTGAGTTGGAGTCTCACTCTGTCGCCCAGACTGGAGAGCAGTGGCCGCTCCCGGCCACCGCAGCCTCCACCTGCTGGGCTCCGGCGATCCTTCCGCCTCAGCCTTCCAAGTAGCTGGAATTACAGGCGCGTGCTACCACACCCGGCTGATTTTTTATTTTATTGTAGAGATGAGGTCTCGCCCGCCCAGGCGGGTCTCGAACCTGCGGGCTCAGGCAATCCACTCACCACAGCCTCCCAAAGGCACAGGATTACAGGCTGAGCCACCGAGCCTGGCTAGTGTCACGCTTTTAAGATTTACAAATTACAGTATCACCTGCATATTAGCATAAATGGCCGTGTATGACATTATACATTAAGCATCCAGACAATACTTGGTGTCTACATGGATTTACAGATCCCTTGATATAATTCCTGTCCCTTGTCCCTTGCCCTCTCCGTTCATCCCCTTTGCTCATACTTCCTTCATCCTGTGACACTCCTCCTCAAATACTTTATCTCCCCTATGTTTGCACCTGACTCCTTCTGTCTCTAAAGAAGACTGTCCCCCTTCTCCCTTCTTTGCCTAGCTCTCCGTATCTGCTCCTTTCCAAAAGCCCTTTCTTAGCCAACCCTTCCTTTGAAATAAAATCATTCCCTGTGTCCTTTCTGAGCCTTTTAAAAATTGGCCTCCCTCCGGGCTATCAGCATCTCTCATTTGCCTTTAGTCAACTGGTTACAGTAAGAGGTTTCCTTAAACTATCCTTCATGATTGATTGTTTCCCTGTCCTGGCCCCAATTAGTTCTTTTATACAAGAACTAATGTTGTAAGAATGTATCGATGGATATGTGGGTACCTCCAGTTGTAACTATGTCTGTCCCTTGTGAACAACTCAGGTTTGAGCCCTGTAGTTTCAGAAGCGTCCATAAATATTTATTGGGAAGAATGGCATTATGAAGTAGGTGACATTTGTGTTCTCAGGTGACTTCTGTTTACAGAATATAACTAATCTATGTAAATTAGATGAGAGCATTTTGTGGTCCACGAGGGAAACTGCCCTGGTTTCATTGTCTAGGCAAACCCAGGCCAAGCCAGACCAAAAAGCATGATAGCAAAGGTCTAAACTTTGCCATCCTGTAATCTTTATTCCTATTGTTTTTATCTTGTCTCACGGACCCCACAGAACAAGTCTGCCCCACTTTCAGAAGATAGCCCTCCACAAACTAGAGGACAATTTTTCTGTTCCCCCTTTGTCTTCCCCCTATACATTAAACAACCCCAGTTCTCCTGCCTGCTTCCCTTCACAGTCTGACTGCTGACCTGGTCATTCGCCTGTGAACATACCTTCCTTCTCCCTCATCCTTCCTAAAGTGCAGTGCCCTGACTAGAACATACTACTCAAGACATGAAGAGGTGATACAGAGCGTGAGAAAATATTTCCTCTCACGAACTGATCACTATGGTCTAAATCCACACCCTAGTTTGACAAAGCACTGTTGACATAGAGTGTCATAAGACCTGTCATTTATAACTCCCTACTAGTTGAATGTTTTTGGAGAGAACTTCAGCTTCTCTGAGCCACAGATGTCCAATCAAAAAGGTGCCCAACTGTATTTGTCACCAAAGAAGTGCAAATTTAAATACAAGCGCAGTACACTAGAAACTACCAGAAAGGTTAAAGTGACAGAGACAATACCAATTGATGTGGAAGATGTGGAGCAACCAGAATTCACAATACATTACATTACTGGAGAAAGTAAATTGGTACAATTACTTTAGGAAAACTGTTTGATAGTAGCTACTGTAACTGAGTCAGTAATGCCGTTCTTACTCTTCAAGAGAAATGAGCATATAGCTCCACCAAAAGACATGTCCAAGAATGTTCAGAGAAGCACTATTCATAATATCCCTAAATTGGAAGCAACACACATACCCACCCACAGTGAGTATCGTGATATATTCACACAATGGAATACTAAATGAAGTGAGAATGAATGAGCACCATACACATGAGGACATAGCATGGATGCACTTCACAAAAAAATGCTGAGTGAAAAAGCCAGACAGAAAAGAGCATGCGGTGTATGGTTATATTTGCATATAGTCTAGAAAGAGACAAATCTGATCTCTGCTGTTAGAAGTCAGAATAGTGACTAGAAGAGAGCCAGAACTAGAATAGGTTCAGAATATGGACTAGAAGAGAGCAAATGGAACCTCCTGGGTTGCTAGAATTGTCCTGATCTTGACTTGAGTACTGGTTACATGAGTGTGTTCAAGCTGTAAACATGATTTAGCTCTCTATGGATTATACACTTTTTCATAACTATGTTATACTTTGACAAAAAGTTAAATAAACCACACCATAATAACAATAGCAACATACCAATACATCCAAAATACCTCCATACTGCCGGAAGGTGAGGATAAGGAAAAAACAACTAACACAAGTCCACTCCGTTTTATGCTCTGAGCGTTGGCTCAACCAAAGGTATGTACAAATAGACCACCTCTTTCTTATCATATTCCACTACCAGTCTGTTCACTTTTGCCCCTGCTCTGTGGACTCAGGTCCTCTCAGACTCACATCCACTTGCCTTTGAAGGAACACACTAGAAATTGGAAACCATAATTGCTATAACCTATTAGGCAATTACTGTGCATCAAATGCTGTCGCAAGTGATTTATTTAACATTACCTTATTGCATCTTCCTAAAAACGTCATAAAATATGCAATCGTCACTTTACCAGTGAGGAAAGTGCTATCTAGAAAGATTCAACCATCTGCCCAAAGTTGTACATACTGGATTAGAACCTGGATAAGAGGTGGGACTGACACCCATGTTCTTAGTCACTAGACTCTTTGTCTCTGAAACAGGTCCCACCTGATGCAACTTGTACACCTTCCAGGACTTCAGAACTTTGGTTTGCTTTTCGCTCACCTGTCTGCTCGACCCTCAACATGTGCACTGCCCATCTAGTACTGATGTACATACTGCTCCTGACTCCCAGTGATGGCAAGATTTCAGTCCCCTGAATAGAAAACCAGCAAGACGGTCTGCTGAATCTTCTGATTCTGGCCTTCATCTGGTGACCTCTGTTCATGATCTGGCATTGATAAGATGTCAAGAAAGAAGCTGCATATAAAGAAAAGGTCATAGCCTACCAAAGTAAGTCTTTGGATCCCACAGGAAGCTCCACTTTAAACCTGCAAATCTCTGTGGAGTTTTCATCCTTCATGGCTGAGTCCAGAGAAGAAAGCTGGCTGAGAGCTAGAGACCACCCCTTGACCAAAAAAAATTAAATCAAGTTCTCAAGTGTTTTGACTTTCAGCTGCATGGTATTTCAGAGATTTTGGGCCCTTCTTAAAATCTGTTAGTAATCCCCAAATCTACAAACAGGCTTTAGAAGATGAGGATGGGGAGGGCAGTGAGAAAGATTGCTTCAGAAGCATTCTCTCTGTAAGGAAAAGTTGAAACTTAAATTAGATACAGCTGAAAATATCTCAATTTTACAAGATTAGTCTTGACACAAGCCCTGCAGCAGAAGCATTCTGTGTGCTAAAGAAATTACTCTAAAGGTTTTTCCTTTTTTATTGCTCACTTATTTTCCTGAAAATGTTCTTTTGAAACCCTGTGTTTTACACTAAAGCAAAGTCTTTTTGGGTTATCATCCTAAATGGATCCCAACAGGAGACATTTTTCCTGGGAATCATGATTAAACTTAGGATGGAATTTGGGCTGACCTGAGCCAGGGTGAAGCATTAACACTCTGAGAAGACCCAGACCCAGTCCCAGAGACCTGAGTGACCCCAACAAGACCAAAAATCAGCCAAATTAAATTGAGTAGGACCAATAAAATCACTGGTTTTCCCTTTAGAGAGCAATTCTGATTTCCTGTCCACCTCTTTGGACTCGTAATGGCCTAATATCCAACCTCTCACCACGTCCTCTTTAGAGTGCCTATGAATTTCAGGGTTTTGCAGACATGGATCGTGTTTTCTCGGTATGGAACCAAGTCAATGGAATAATGTCCCACTCTTGTTCTCAAGAATCTCTGTTCCCAACTCTCTTTGGGTTTCAGTTTTTTCAGATGTGTAAAAGGACAGAAAACTAAAATAGAGTTGAATGAAAAATGAGAGCAATGGAACTTCAGTTGACAGGGATGTTTGCTTTTACTTCAAAGAAGGTCAGGATGACACCAGCTACTGTAGAGCCAAATAGACTACAGGACATCAACAAACCCAGGAACAGTGTTTGGGGATTCAGTCGAACTCCAAACCTTTCTCAGGGCTTAGTTGCCCAAAATGCTGGTTCACATCTTCCAGATGATTAAAAAAAAAAAAAATTCAATTTGCAAAACCAGTCAGATCTAATCCAAAATCTCCTGTTTGTTGCAGCTATCTTTAGTTATTGCACTCCACGAACAGACCTCTTCCTCAGGCACATTCTTCAGGAAAGTCATATAATTTATTGGCATAATGGTCCTTTTTCAAAAGAAGTATTTCATTTTAATAAAAATGTGTATCACCATATTTAATCGATCAGGCTGATTGACAACAGCAATAGTTGAGTCTTACAGCAAATGCTGCTGCGACCTCATTCTTATTCCAGTTTCATTTCTCAATCAAATCCATGTGTAAAAAACATAATGTGCTGCCAACACAACGTAATAAAACCTCAGCTGAAATGCACACCCGCACGACAGAAACTGATAACTCAAAGTATGGGAAAAGTTAACTTCAGAAAAATCACTTATGACACCCGAGTATTCAAGTTTTATAGACAAGAGATGCACCGTCTCACTGTAGCTCACATGAATAGGCCGTATGCTTGGATTTGTCCTGAAACAGAAAATAATAATCTCCAAAGCAACATTTTCCAAAAGCTGGCAATAGAAGCCTTTTTAAACAGCCCAGAAATCATCCCTAAAACTGGCTGAGTTTGTTTGAGACGCACCATTTGTGTCATGAAGCAATAAATTAGGATTTGAACAGCATTTTTTTGTGGTGGTACAGACTGGTTAAAGATGATGTATCACTGGTTGTCATAGATAGAACCAGCAGTGTTCAAAGTTAATGATTCATAAAGGAATACAGGTAACCTAATTATAGCAATACCAGGGACAGATCCAGTTACTCAAATTTTGAACTCCTTCAGATTCCTGACTGGAGGATGTGCTTCTGTAAGACTGTATTCTTGCAAAAATCTGAGTTAGAAAGCAGAGACATGAGTCTCTACAAAAAGGAATGGATCCATAGTCCAGAGATCTGTAAATGTACTGGGTTTAATAGTGTTCTCACAACATTCATGTCTCCTCACCCAGAACCTCAGCGTGTCGCCTTTGGAAACAGAGTCATTTCATATGCAATTAGTTAAGATGAAGTCTTACTGGAGTAGGGTGGGCCTTACGTACATTGACCTGTGCCCGTCTAAGAAATCCACGTGAACACACAAACACACATGTGAAGAAAGGCGTGAAGACAGAGAAAAAATTTTGACTGATGCAGCTATAAGCCAAGGAATGCCAAGGATGGCTGCCAACCAACCAGAAACCAGAAAGAGACAATGAAGAAGCCTTCCTTAGAGATTTTAGAGGGAACGTGGCCCCGCAGACACCTTGACTTTGTATTTATGGCCTCCAGAGCTGTAAAAGAATAAATTCCCATTGTTTTCAATCATCCAGTTTGCTTCGTTTGTTATGACAACCCTGGGGAACTAATACAGCAAACAAAGGCTGAGACCAAGTTTCCAGGTCCAAGACACAGGGCAAGAGTCAGCCACAGTGATCCGAATGCCCTTGAAGAATAAGAAGTATGGGGGCAGGGTTCCAGGGATGGCTTTCAGCATGCTATTTCTTCACACCCAAACATTTTATGACCCCACATGGCCTGTGGAGAAACTCTTAATTCTTCATTTAAGAATTCAAAACTTCTACAACGAAGAATTTTAAACTACATGCCTCAACATGATAAATAGTTCATAATACATAATGTGGTCATTTAAATAATACCTACAGCTCAGCTAAGTAAACTTTCCATGAAAGAATGAAGCCTAACAGATGTTTCGCTGAGTTAGACAGCAGGATATGAGTCCCTGGAAAAGAATATGGGTCTACAATATATTAGAGAAAATCACACATCTACCACTGGTCACACAGAAAGGCATAGATATATTTGAGTAGTTATGTAGATTTACATTTTCCCACAACAAAGAGTTTCTATGTGCAACAAACTTTTTCCGAACACCTAGACAGTCCCTGCCTGGGACTTGCTCAGACATTTGACTGTGCTAACGGGTTTCAGCCTTTTTCTGTGCCATTGCTACCCCTGGTGTTCAGAAGAAGCATCTAGTCATCTGAAGACTGCCTCAACTCTCTTCTGAAACCAGTGGGAAGCAAATGGGTCAGTCCATGAAAAGCCTCGAGTTCACAAAACAGGCAGGGTTTTGAAAAATATATTTTAGCTGTTCTATGCCCAAAGGCTGAGGTGCCAGCACTCATCTGTGATGTCGGGTCCTTCTGCTCCCATTTTCTTGGATCTGTCATCTAGGGGACTGGACATAGGCGTGAGTTTTATGCAACAGGGGCCTTTGGGTAACATTTATTTGCCAGTCTCAGCCATCAAACTCTAAGTATTACATCCATCAGCACGCATGATGCACACATGCACACTAGCGTGAATACACACTGTGTGTGTGTGTGTGTGTGTGTGTGTGTGTGTGTGTGTGTCTGTGTATTCACATATGCCTGGAATGATTTTTCTGAACCTCTGCACCCCTCCCTTATCAAATATATCCCGTTAGGTGTCACCCTATGCCCCACATTTCAAGAACTAGACTTGTTTCACCACAGTCTTTGCCAATACGTAGATGGTGGGAGAAGGCTTTGCCTCAACATCCCACTTGCCTAAAGTTCTGACAGCCCCAAAGGGATGCCCAAACTGCCAGAAAGAGGAAAAGCCCAAGAAACTTTGTCCCAACTGGGCTTCAGTAGGAAGAAAGAAGACCCAACTCAGCCTCCAAAGGGATAAAAGTTAGAATCAGAGGCTTGAATGGGATAGTTCAAGTTACAACAGGACCAAGAAATATACACAGGAAAGTCCAGGATGCCAGGAAACCAAGGACCCCTGGACAAATTCATTCCCGGTGCTCCTACTTCTCACCTTCCTGCTAAAGACTGCATTGAGCAGGCATGGGAATACAGATTACTCCCACATCCTCATCCCAAGGCATGCATGCATGGGAGTTGCACCCTGCTGCACACACAAACATTACTATGGAGGCATTGGCTATGGACAACACCCTTGGTCTAGAAAGATTTTGTCAGGCAAGAGAAAGGAGGAGAACGTTGTGGAGAGATGGCCTGGCTGGGAGCCAGGAACCCAGTCACCGACTCTATCACCTTGGCTAATGGTTCGCCTTGTCAGGATTCAGTCTCCTCATATATAAAATAGAAGTAATACTTGGCCAGGAAAAATCGTGAGGTAGAGAGAGTTCAGCATAGGGGTTTCATAGGCTTAATAATGTACTTTAGCTTTGTCATTTCCTAGCTTAGTATCTTGGACCTTTGACTCAATTCCTGGGCTGTCATTCCTCCATCTGTAAAAATGGAGGTCATTAGTGAACATAATAAATCATATGTGTATTCAAGTTTACATACATAGTAGACACTTATTAATGACAGCTTTTATTATTATCTACCTTACAGTGATGATTTTCATAAACAGAAAAGAAGATAATGCATGGTGGGTGATCATAAAACAAGGAGGCTCATATTGTACATCGACATGAGTGTCTTCTCTTTCATAATGGAAACCTTGGGAAAGTATACACTTCAAATGATGCTACCATTGCTCACAAACACACACACACACACACACACACACACACACACACACACACACACAAGGACCTCCTATGTTGTAGTTTTTATTTACAGCTTACAACTCTGTTTGAGATCGGCCTTATCACCTGGTTTTGACCACAAAAGTAACATATCTCTCATTCTGAATCTAAAGAATGTATGTAGAGTAGCATTTGACTAGTTTTAAAGTCAAATACAACTTCAAAAACTAAAGATTTGCCCCACTGAGGAACTCAAATTATTCTACAAAAAAGATACCTGCACATGTATGTTTGTTACAGCTCTATTCACAATACCAAAAACATGGAACCAACTGTGCTGCCCATCGAAGCTGGACTGGATAAAAAAAATGTGGTACATATACACAGTAGAATATTATGTATCCATAAAGAAGGACAAATATATGGATTTGGAGTCGATCCTACTCAGTGATTTATCACAGAAACAAAGAACAGAGTTCCATATGTTCTCACTCATAAGCTGACCTTGAACAATTAGAAAGTGATTAGCAGTAATGGGAAACTGTCGGGGGTGGGGGTAGGATTGGCAGTTTAGGGAAACTGCTAGGGGAGGGAGGGGCATACCTCATCAACAAGGCTATCTACATGATCAATGTTTGTATACCTAACCCTGAATTGTACCCCACATCTTTATAATAAAAATTTTAAAAATACATGCATAGAGTGCGAAGAGAAGTTTAAAACAGAACCCCCCAAAAATGTCCCTCAGTGGCAGTAACCTCAGAGTAAGTGTGTAACTTTTCTTCCTCTAAGCAGTCAAAGGAACTAAAAATTTTTTAAAGTCAACATTATTTAAATGCATACATTTATTTTTAAAAAACCAATTTGTTTGCATTCATATCTACTCTTCCACAAGAAATGCAGTAAAAAGTAGAACGTGCAAATGCCTAAACCATCCTACCTGTTTTTTGACTGATAATTATGCATATTATTTACTTTCTTGTGCTATTTTACTTGAATTAATGACTTAGTTCTTTATTTGTCTATTCATTAACTCACTTATTTGTTCAACAGATGTTTATTGAGGACCTAGTAGCTCACTTACAATGCAACACTGCAAAGTAAAGGCTCAAATAAGCAACTGGATAGGTTGTCTGCAAATACAAACTTCCAGTTGGGAAGATCTCTATCAAATTACCTGAAAGTTTTTGTTTGGGGTTTTTTTTTTCACTAACATGATTCTGAGGAAAATTTTAGAGGTATTGTAGCTTAAGGTGACACTCAGAGGGTAGACCTTGGATGATCAAATTGATACTCCAGAGGCTGCCACTTCAAGATGATGGACTGAGACCATGAATTTGCCTTCCGTCCCTCCCAAAATTCCTTCAAAATGATGAAAGGAATTTGTTAAATGATAGAATCAATAATAGTGAAGAGAATAAGGAGGGGTGACATCCTTGAAGAAGAAATCTTGAGAGAAATCAGGAAGATAAAGCTGTATATGGCAGAATGTCAGCACGTCAATAGGTTGATCAAAGCAGAGGTGCCCACAGCCTCAAGTACATAGGGTAGGTGACAAAGGAGGGAGAAGTTGCTCTTCTCAGCAGAACTATAAACATAACTCCTTTCAGGGGAATAAAAACATTTTCCTCCAAAGAAATTTAATTATTTTTGTGGGGGGAAGACAGAGCAGTTGGTGTGAGTGTTGATATTCCCAAGTAAGGCTTATTTGTTTAGACACACAGCAAAGAGAGGCCTGCCAGGTGACAAAACCTGCTTCCATCTACAGAACCCACTGGCACTTCTACTCTTGCTTACATATGAGCTGACAACTAAACATGAACAAACGTGAAGAAAAGAGATCATCAAACACGTCATAAACCAAATTTCTATTTATTCACCCTTAAAAATTAATGGGCAACTCAGGGTGAACAGATGCTCAAGGTGAAAACAGAAAAAACACAGCATAAGAAACAGGGAGAATTCAAGGAAACCGAGACTTTCAATGACATTGTATCCATAAAGTGAGACCAGGAAACCAGAAGTTTTGTTGTTGTGTTTTTTTTTTAATGACGATGAGAGAAGAATAAATATTTCTGGAAAGTTAAATTGCCAACATTTTAAAAAAATAGCTAAAACAATGAATAGAAAGGTGAGTAGATATAATTGAGGAAATATTCTATAACACTGAGTAGAAAAGACAAAGGAAGGATACTAAGAAAGACAAGAAGAGGCAAGGAGGGTAAACTCAGGAAGTTCAATAGCCAATTCAGAGAGGTTCAGAAAGTCATAAAATAGAAATTAGGAAAGGAAGTGGCCAAAGAAACAATCAAAATAATTCTAAGAACCGAAGAAAAACACAAATATTGGTCAGAATTAATGAAAAGAAGACTAAGACCTTGCCATACCATGGTGAAATCTCAAATCACCCAGGATAGCATTCCTGAGATACCAGGATGGGGTGGTGTTGGAGGATAGAAAAGTAACTGTAAAGAAATCTGAATCTAACTGGATCCAACTTCTTCTCAGCAATGAAATATGCCAGAAGACAGTAGAATAAGGAAGCCAAAGTATGAAAGTAAAATTATTTTGGACCTAGAGTTCTATATCCAGTTTAAGAATGAGAAAAAGAGAACATCTTTGGCATCTTCTACTTGCAAAAACACATAAAATAAAATAAGAAAAAGAGACAACATCATTTTCGGGTTCAGAATATTTGCTTCACCCATGCATTTTCTAAAACCTGAGGATGCACTTCAAAAAATTGGGGCGTGAGCAAAAACCAAGAAAGGGAAAACTATGGAATATAGAAAATTATAGAGCTAACTAGAATGTCTGGATAGTAAGTCTACCACAAGTCTTGAAAGCAATGATAAAAAAAAATCACTGAGTTTCAAGAAGATTGTCTTAAAGGAAAAAAAAATTCTGAGAGAGCAATAAAATGCCTACAGAGCTGGATGATGTTTGGAATATAATTAGAAATATCTATGTTCTTTATCCAAGAAATAGAGGGGAAAAAATCAAAACTCATGGGAATAAAGAGTCGTGGTCTAAATAGAAAGCAAACCAAAACGTGGCATAATTTTGAACCAGTAGAGGAGTGGGAGGAAAACACATTTGTTCCTGATGCTAAGAATGTTCTCTTGACTAGCAAAGGGATTGTAATATTGAACCTGGAGAAAAGAAAATGAACGCTACTTAATCCTATACTAAATATCGACATAACATAGATGCTCATTGCTGGCTCTCAATTTTTAGAAACGCTTATAAACAAAGCATAGAAAGCTGAATGGCTACAAAACAGAATGCAAATGTTCCCCACGTTCATGTAAAAAATAAAGGTTTAACTTGATAGAAACAGGGAGGTGAGAAGGGAAGAGAAAAGGATTGTAAAGGTGATGTCTTCATTGTGCAAAACGGGAGATCAAGAGATAGAGTTGAAAGCAACCAAGCAAGAAGTAGTAGCTCGTATCTATTCTTTTCAGTTATGGTGTAAGCAGTAAAGGAGGTTAAAAATATTAATATAGCTATCAAAAATTGAGAGGGGAGAGAAAAGGAGGTAGGATGATGCAAGTGAGGAAAATTCTAATCTAGCCCATCAGGAAGAACAGATAATGTCTCCGGCTGACATGGCACAAGGAGTGGTCTCAGCCCATTATTTTGAGGTAGAGAGGTAATAATTAAAAGAAAAACCAGACAAGCTTAAAAGTCCTTGCCTCTGGGTATTGGGAGGAAGGACGAAGAGTGTTTGGGGAAAAAAAGGATTGTCGATTCTTGTCATAACTCCTTTCTGACTTTTTCACTCTTACAACATGAAAAATATTTTTCAAAATTAAAAACAACAAGTTTTATTTCAGTGCTTCAGGCAAGGTCCTGGCAGGAGACAGATGGCATACTCAGCCTGAGTAATTGAGCAGGGTTTTAACAGGACTGTTTGCAGTCGTGTGGGCAGAGCAGGGTAAGGAAATCCACAATGGTGGTGCAGTAGCATTTTCCACCCCTCAACCTCGAAGGGCAGGGGAAGGTCTCTGCTGAACCTGGCAGAAGGTGGCTTCATGGCAAGGCCTACCTGAAAGAACTGAAGACTTTGGTAGAAGACAGGATGACCCATGGTGGCCACACAGGGAGGAGGTGAGGGAAATGTATAACCCTCTTTACCCTCCTTTGACTCCACAGTCTTCTGTTGGTGTCCCTTACTAGCCAGGTCCAGCAGAAACTAGAGCTCTACTGTCCTGTAAGAGAGCCACTAGTCACAGTCATTATTAAACTTAATTAAAATTAAATGAACCTCATCTCTACAAGAAATCAAAAATTAGCCAGACGTGGTAGCACGCGTCTGTAGTTCTGGCTACTTGGAAGGCTGAGGCAGAAGGATCACCAGAGCCCAGGAGGTTGAGGCTGTGGTGGCCGGGAGCATGCCACTGCACTCCAGTCTGGGTGACAGAGTGAGACTCCAACTCAAAAAATAAAAATTAAATGAGACTAAAAATTCAGTTCTTCAGTCATACTAGCCACATGCCAAGTACTCAATAGTCCCATGTAGCTAGTGGCTTCCATCCTGGAGAGCGTGGATACAAAACATTTCCATCATCACAAAAGTTCTATTGGACAAGGCTGATAAAGGGCAAAGAGGGCCATGACCTTGTCCATGAAGGTCATCCTCTGGGACACAGAGCAAGATGGAAAGAGATGGGGAGAGATGGCAAGTGGATACGGAGGGACAGATGGAAGATGCACAGTATATTCAGCACTTCCAAATGTATGTCTTAAGATGCTCTGTAAAAACCACAATTGAAAAATTGGAGTTCAGGGGTCTCAATGGTCAAATTAATGTGACAAAGTCTATACTGGAGACTCTCTATATCTATCTATCTATCTATCTATCTATCTATATATATATATATATACACACTAGGCTGATGTGCGTATATATATATATATATATATATATATATACACGCACATCAGCCTAGTAACAGCTCTGAGAAATCCTGGAAATCTATTTAACTTTGTTTAAAAACAGGTGTTTTCCAAACTCTTTTATCTAAGATACTTTTTTTTTAATGGGAAAGGTTGCAATACTAATTCACAAAGTTCTTTTGATAGTGGGCAGTTATCAGTTTTAGACTTTCAAGACTCAACCATTCTCATTCAGAATCCAAAAGGAGACAAGAAGTTTAGATCCTTCAACGCAGCAAAGAAGCTGAATAATGGCTGAAAGGTTTGCTGCCAAGTGACCCAGCGGAGCCCATTCGATGTCCCCACCCATGCGTGGCCATGAAAAGTGCTGCTCGGATCTCTTGCTCTGGAGAGCACGAATGACTGACACTCCAGAGGCTGCCCTTCTGCTCCACCCTCAAGCTCATGCCACCCTTCCCCTGGCTGCTCCCAGCCTAAGACTGAGCATGGCAGGGGTATTCATGCTGGCCCACTCCTGCAGACATGGGACCCATCTGAAGACATCTTTGACCTCAGGATTCTTCACGAGCCTGGCTGAAATTTTCTCGGGAATGCCCTGTAGCTTGAGACTCCACACTCTCTCCTTTCTTCCCCCTCTCATTTCCCAGGCGCCAAACCTATGTTTCTGTCTAAAGGCTCCCCTTGCCCATCTGGTTTCCTCTCCTTTTTCCTTCCCAGGCATTCGCCCCTGTAACTCTCTTGCATGGCTAACCACATCTTCGGGTCTGTTCTTTGAAGAATCTAAGCCAACGCAATTCAAGGTCTGGCTCCTGAGTAGTGTGTCAAAGATGTGGAAACACACAGAAGTAATGCCAGTCAGAATCCAACAACGTGGATGACATGTTCTTGGATATATTTTGTTTGGCAGCCCTAGTGTTTTGTTTTGCTTTGCCTTAACTGAATGTGAGTATCTTTAAGTGTGGTGTGTGTTCTATCCCAACCCCCACCACTGTCTATTATCTTATACCCTTCCAAACTAGATGTTCTTATTAGATGCCTGACACAGGCAAGTATTTGAAGTTGGAATCTCTAACTGAATACATACATCTGCCTAGGCAGTGAGAAATCATGCCAGATTGCTCACAGCTTTTCTGAATCCTAGCCCAGTGACCCATGACACCTATCCTGTGCCACATTATTCTGCCATGACTTAGAGGTCATTATGTCCTTAGTGACTTAATCACCCTAGTTTTCTTTTGTTCTCTTTATTGAGCCTGAGTTTAATTCTTTTGTTTGTCAGAGATTCTCTTTGAGATGCCTCTAAGTCCTCCCTGCCCTCTCAGAACCTAATTTCTGGTTTTCAAGCTCTCAATGCATCATCCCTGAACATCTTCCCATCAATTCCACCCCTGACACTTACCTCAAGTCTGCCAGATGGTCCTCCCCTTCACACAGCCCTTGTCAATGAACTTCCTCTCATCATGGGCAATTCATACCATTTCGCCCTTAGCATGAATCCTAGCGGTCTGCCCACACTCTGATATCGCAGTGCGTGCTTTTTTATGGGTGGGGTATTCTTCACTTGTAGAAAATGTAGATAGAGCTTGGACATTATATTAAACACCATTGAACCCTATAGTGAGAAAACAATTCTTTTTCAAATTCTGATTAGATCAAAGACCAAGTTTTATTTTGGTGTTAGCTTGAACCCTACTACAACTATTTCTAATTTCCCTTTTTAATAGAGAACAACCTGGCCCCAGACCCAGAGGCTTGGGCTAACAACATTGATCAGAACTTGATCATTTTTATTGCATTTATTTTTGATATGATCTCCTTATAGCAAGGGACATTGGTTTTCCTTTATAGTAGTGATTTACAATTTCTTGTTTGACTAATTTTATTCAAAGAAAGCAGTGAGTCACCTTAAGAAAATATTAATAATAGCACTAGTGGTATTAAACTGTGGCAAAAATCCTAAAAAGTGTAGATAGATAACTGAAATGGGAGAAATACCCTCAGCAACCTGCATATTGACAATTCTCTGACTATGTGTCTTCTGTCTGGGTGCTACTGTCTTACTTGATGAATCCTGTTTAAGTTAAGTACTCTGTGACTTATAACAAAGAGTCCTAACTGATTGAGGCTAAGGAACATTAGTGTGTCTCTGCTATCTGGGCATACGCAATCCAGCTGGGAACTCAGAGGAGAGACTGGGTCTGTTTACTGTGGTAACCCCAGTGCCCATTTATGATGCAACAGGCAAGGGCATGTGCTCAATAAATATTTGTCAAAATAATCAAAGTAAATACAAGATAAAATGAGCAATAAATGGCCCAATACCAGAACTGCTACATGGTAATGTTGTTGTCCCTCAGTATCTGCAGGGAATTAGTTCCAGGACGCCCCTGCAGATACCAAAATCCTTCAATGTTCAAGTCTCTGATTGATATAAAGTGTGTAGTATATGAATATAACCTACACACATCCTCCTATATACTTTAAATCATTTCTAGATCACTTATAATACCTAACACAAGGCAAATGCTACTTGAAGAGTTGTCAGGCTGTATTAAATTTTTTATTGCTGTATTGTTATTTTTTGTTGTGTTTTTGCCCCCAAATATCTTTGATCTGTGGTTGGATGAATCTTTGGACGCAAAACCCAAAGATACGGAGGATCAATGATATGTGATTAATTACCAAATAAATGGAAAAGACAATGTGTGCTGTGGCATCAAAAAAGGAAGAGATGAGTCTGAACTTATGAAGTAAAGGAAGAGATTGGAGACAGGAAGGAAGAAGGAAGCTAATGTTTTTTCAGTGTGACTATACGTGGGGCATGTCCTGGGTGCTTTACATCTGTCAGCGTAGTTAATCCTCACAACAAATCTACTGGCCGAGTACTTTTTACCCCCATTAGAAATAGGGCAAGAGAGGTTCAGAGAGTTTACATAACTTGATTGAGGTCACTCAGCAACTAGCTAGGCCAGACACACACCCAGCCGATGGATGGCCAAACTCAGTGAGTCAGGCATCCAGAATTAGGATCAGTGGTGAGATAAAATGAGAGCATTGATGTGAACATGCTTTACACACTTTTAAGGGCTACAAAGATCATTCCAGAGGAATGTGGGAACAAAGGGAGAATTGTGTAAACAAAGACCTGGGCATGGCAGGATTCCACTCACAACAATACTTCCACAAACTTCAAAGAAGGACAGTAGCTAATTGAATCCGAGGTTTCATTGGCTAGAAACTAATAGCGATTAATTTACAGTAAATTCTCCTAGATGAAAATTGAAATCCAAACTGTGCATGTGTTGGACAAGAGAAATATTCGATCCCTTATCTTCTAGTTAACATAGATCTTTAACACTGTTTATGTGATAGTCTTCCTAATACAAATAGCAAAGGGAAGTGGAGGAGGGAATGACAGAGATAAGAAAAGTTCTGATGAGCAGTGTGGAGACAGGATGTAATCTGTTGACATTTAAAAAAGGAATTCTGGCCAGGTGCAGTGGCTCACACCTATAAACCCAGTACTTTAGGAGGCCGAGGCAGGAGGACGACTTGAGCCCAGGAGTTCAAGACCAGCCTAGGCAACATAATGAGACTTTGTCACTACAAAAAAACCTCCCCAAATTAGCTAGGCTTGGTGGCTGCTCAGGAGGCTGAGGCAGAAGGACCACCTGAGCCCAGGAGGTAAAGGTTGCAATAAGCTATGATTGTGCCACCGGACTCCAGCCTGGGCGACAGAGTGAGACCCCAACTCAAAAACAAGAAGTTTTTTTGCATGCACTTCCTTTCCAACCCCATCTATCACCAAGGGAAACCTCCACAATCACAAAGCTTATCTGAAAAATCTGACTATGTGCAGGTAAGACTTCAAACCAAAAGAAGCCAAACTGAGAGACACACAGTTATAGTGAACCGGGCATAAGGTCCTGTGGGTTTTCCAGACCAGTCTGTGGGCTGCCACTCCCACTGTCCTCTCAAGTGGCACATGGCAGCTTTTGTTGCCTAACAAATAACCACAAAACCTTAGAAGCTTATACAGTACACACTTGTTTCTCATACACCTGGAGGGCCCAGCACTGGTCTACACTGGGCTTGATGGGTCAGCTCTGCTAATCTCAGCTGGTAGCACTGAGACGTGAGTGGGTTGGCCAGTCTAGGCTGGCCTTGGCTGAAGTGACTCGATTCTGCTCTGTGTGCCCCTCGTCTTCTTCTGGAATAGTGAGTGAGCTCAGGCATGGCATTCTCAGGATGATGGAAAAAGTAGGAAAGGTAAACTGGAACGTGCAGGGGCTCTGGAGGCCTAGTCTCCAAACGGGCATACCCTCTTTTCTGCCTATTTGTCAAAATACATCACCAACTTGAGCTCAGAGTCAAAATAAGAGAGAATGCCCAGATGCATGACCGTGGGCCTGGATGAATGAGGGTAAGGGATGAAGATCACCACTGCCACTTACCACTGGCCCAGTCACACCTAGTCTGCCACAGACTTGGCTCACTGGTTAAGCTAGAAAGGGGCTCCCTGAGAGCGATGGCCATATCCAACTATGTCATTTTGTCTCTACAATCACTCTGCAGAAAAATACCATGGCCTCCATTTTATAGAAGAGGATATCAAGGCTCAAAAAGGCTAATAAATATATTTCCCGGACTGCTCAAAATCACCTGTCCTTTCACAGTGTCACCTGAAACTGAACTCGTAGCATCAGTGCCAGTTGCTAAAGTTCCCTATCCATTTCAGGAAAGGACCCTGTGGATGGTCCAAATCCTGGTCAGGCATGATCCTTGTGATTACAAGAAGTGAATAGGTCTCTGGGCTGAAGTCACTGAGACTTGTATTCCCTGGAGAGCCAGACTTTAAGGAGGAGAAAACAATATTTTTAATACAAGGAGCTGCTTTTATTTTCTATCAATAGATGTCATCATTTTGGGATATGCACCTTCCAAGGAGACTCAGAAAGAGGTTGGCAGCAGATAGAAAGGGCAAAACAAGTTTTCCTTTGTTCTCTTTCTTTTGGAAATTTGGGGAGAAGTAGTTGCCTTGACGGCCATTCTTGACTTCCTACAGTGAAGCTGCCTCTTGTTCTGAGAGTCTCTCTGTGGAGGTGGAGAGCAGAATGGGTGCTAGGAGGTGGGAGGTGGGGGCTGTGCCTCGCTCTCCAGCAGAGATGCTGTTGTCAGGAGGGCATCTGTCTGGGGAAAGGCTGAGAACCTACAGGAAAGGTTGAGAAACAATGCCCAGAACCTCACAGGGAGACCAGGCAGGAGGGAGGCACCTGGTGCACCCCTCCACACACAGTGCAATCCCCCATATTCTACCCTGTATGTACATCACATGCTGAAGGAACCAAGTTTCTATTCAGTTTGGTTCCAGCCCTCTTCCCTGCCAGTGCCGTGCCAGGCACCAGAAATTCTGAAATGAATCATAATTGGTCCCTTCCTCTGAAGAATTACAAGGCAGTGGGAACATCAGGATAAGGCAGAAAGAGAGGGTGAAATGCCAATGGGTGGCACAGATGGAATAGCCAAGGCAGTGTGTAAGGAGCAGCAGTGCGCCTCTGGAATGGGGACTTTGAAGCTAGTAGTTAAAATACAAGTGGTAATTTGACAGACAGAATCTGGGAGAGAGACTTCCAGATAAAGGGAAGATGCTGACCTAATCTTGGCTATTAAAACTGCCCTCCTAAAGCATGAGGATTTTTGTTTGTTTGTTTCATTCAGGAATTGTGGTTTATTTTGCAATACAATTTCTTCCACAACTTAGATGGCTTCAGACCACACTCAAAGTGCTTTCTTTGACAAAGTTCTCAATTCTTTGTTTTCCTTTTCCCGTGTCCTTCTCTCAAGAAAAATGGTGGCTACACCATTACTATAATCTTTGCTAAGAGTTGCTTTAGTTCATTAGAAAACTTAACTAGTCTTCAACTCTTGAAGATGTAATCCCATTGCCCACTGTTTGGGATCTGGAAGCAGTGCAGTTTCCTAAATCTTCAAGTCTCTAAACTTCTGAATTCTATTTTCTTTTATTCTATTTTCCTTTATTTCTTTTTTCTTTTTTTTTAAAACTGTCGGGGGGGGTGAGACTGGCAGTTGAGGGAAACTGCTGGGGGAGGGAGGGCATACCTCATCAACAAGGTAGCTGCATGATCAATGTTTGTATACCTAACTCTGAATTGGAGCCCACATCTTTATAATAAATAAATAAATTTAAAAAAATTTTTTTAAAGCATGAAGATTGAAATCCAATGGCTGGTTTGAATCCTGTCTCCGTTTACCCCTCCAACATATTGGACTAACCCAGTATTCTCTGAACCTTAGTGTCTCTTCACCTGTGATTTGGGTATCATCATAGGCACCTGACAGCAGTGCACCAAGGACTAAATAAGATACAGTGTGTGAAAACATTTTATAGTCTCTGAAGTGTTACTTATACAGATGCACATCACTCTTGCCATTATTGTTAGTGCTGTTATTATTCATCATTGCCAGGGGCTGAGTGGGAAACTGAGGATGTGGAGATGAACAAAACAGGCCCCCCTTGTCCTCAAGGTGATAGCAGTCTAATAAGAAGTCACATTCGTGTAGGGTATATGGCACGCCACGCCCTGCTCCCAGCTGCTACTAGTATTAGCTCATTGCAGCCTCACACCCACCTGAGAGGTGGGTGCCATAATCATCTTCATTTTGCAGATGGGGGAAACAAGCACACAGGGGTTAAGGAACTTGCACAATGTCCTTTCGCTGCTGCGTGGTGATGCCCACACATGAACCCACGCAGGATGACTCCGGAGAACCCTCTCTTTCCCACAACCCCCTCTAGGGAGATGGACGTACAACATGACATCATAAGCGAATGGGTCACGACACCGTACTCCGTGCTCTGTGTCCTGGGAGGATCGAGTGTAAGTCGGTTGTTGGAGGAGGCTTTGTCAAGGATGTGTTGGTTGAGGAATTGAGGCTTTGCTTCCAGAATCTCTATCCTGTCCCATTGGTCTATGTGCCTGTTCTTGTACCAATACCAGGCTGTTTTAATCTCTGTCACCTTACAGTAAAGTTTGAAGTCTAGAAGTGTGAGACCTCCTGCTTTGTTTCTTTTCCTAAGGATTGTTTTGGCTATTTGTGGTCGTTTATGTTTCCATATGAATTTCTGTATTGTCATTTCCAGATCTGAGAAGAATGATGTTGGTAACTTAATAGGTACTGCATTGAATCTGTAGATTACCTTTGGTAGGATGAACAGTTGCTGGTGAGGATGTGAAGAAAAAGGAACACTTCTACACTGCTGGTGGGAATGCAGACTTGTACAACCTGTTTGGAAGACAGTGTGGCGATTTCTGAAAGAACTAGAAATTGACCTTCCATATGACCCAGCAATTCCCCCGTTGGTAATATACCCAAAGGAACTCAAATTATTCTACAAAAAAGATACCTGCACACGTATGTTTGTTGCAGCTCTATTCACAATAGCAAAAACATGGAATCAACCATGCTGCTCATCAAAGCTGGACTGGATAAAGAAAATGTGGTACATATATACAAAGGAATGTTACGCAGCCACAAAGAAGGACAAATACATGGACTCTGCAGCAACTTGGATGGATTTGAAGTTGATCCCACTCAGTGATTTATCACAGAAACAAAGAACTGAGTTCCATATGTTCTCACTCATAAGCTGACCTTGAACAATTATAATGCTATAAGAAAGTGATTGGTAGTAGTGGGAAACTGTCAGGAGAGGGGGTGGATGGGATTAACAGTTAAGGGAAACTGCTAGGGGAGGGAGGGGCATGCCTCATCAACAAGGGCACCTGCATGATCAATGTTTACATACCTAATCCTGAAATGCACCCCACATCTTTATAATAAAATTTTTTTTAAAAAAAGAGTGTAAGTTGAGCGACAGGTTGGGGAAGTTGTCACAAAGTCTTCCCAGAGGAGGTGGTCTCTGAGCTGACCTCTGGCTAGGAGGTCGGGAAAGGCGTGCTGGCAAGAACAATATGAGCAAAGGTCCCCTAACCTCTGGGGCTTGGGGGCAGGAGTGGAGGGGAGGAGGAAAACAGAGCTGCTGTCCTCAGCGAGGAAGGGACTGAGAAAAACAGAAGAGGACAGGATGCAGCTGAAGAGGTGGGCAGGAGCCAGGTCCTGGAGGGCTCGGGCACAACGCTAAGGTGCCCTGGCTGCCTTCTGGGCCCAGCAGAGATGTCACGTGGAAAGGCTGACGCTGGCCACGGTGTGGGTGACAAACTGGGAGAGGGAGTCAGGGCGAGGGCTGAAGGCAGAGAGACAGTTCTGGACCTGCCACGGAAATCAGCTGCCATGACTGGATGTCTGATGCCTAAAGGTGGAGAGCAACTTTGGGGATGGAAAGCTTGAGAATGACAAAGATACAGCAATTGACAAAAGGAGACAGAAAGGGATCAGGAGTAACTACTGGGGCCCTGGCCTGGGTGACTGGATGGCTCAAGGTGGCCGGCAGCCGGACCTGACGATGAAGACCTGGAGAGGGCTGACATTGGAGGGAGGGCCGAGAAGGAGAGTCAGAGAAACATGACCGGAGAGAGCAAAAGGGAAGGAGGAAAACAAGTGAGAGTCTTTTCAAGAATTCCAGGGAAGTTGAAGCACAAAAGATTTAGGTTAGACACTAAGAATTTACTTCTGACAAGAAGCCTGAGTCCTTAACCCCAGGCTTATCGATAGCTCAAGGAGAGTGCTTTGCCTTGCAGTACAAAAAGTCCTTGTTTCCACTCTACTTTTTCTGTCTTCATTTTCCAAGACTTCGCATTTCACTGCCTCACTCATTTGGTACTGTTTAATTAATTTCTCAATATCTCTGTCTACTCATTACTGCTCTCTGCACGCATAGACATTATGAGATGGAGGAGGAGGTTCTGCCGATTGGTATTTGCAATGTGCTGAGAAAGATGAATGAACTGTTAAACACACCATCACCATCACCAATAATAGCAGCGACTGACTCAGCTTCTGTTTATTGAGCATCTATTATGTACCAGGTGTTCTGAGTTGTAAAAAAAAAAAAAAAGTAGCCAGTACACAAGGAAGACCTAACATTTTTCTTTTACAGAGGGAGAAACTAAGACTTGGAGAAGTTAAATGAGCAGTTGAAGATCACACAGCAAATAATAAATAGCAGTGGGACATGGGTGTAGAGCCTTATGGCGGCCAAGGGAAGAGCCCTCAGGCAGCACTTTTTTGAAAAAAAGATGTGGGGTACAGTTCAGGATTAGGCATACAAGTGATCGTTGTACAGGTAAAGTTTGGGCCTCCCTTTTGTTCCCACTTTGCCTGGTTTGAGATCAGGCATCCTTGTTGATGTTGTGTCCCCTCCACCCCCACCTCAGCAGTATCCCACTACCTTCGATCTCTTTCTTATAGTATTATGGGAAATGTTCAGGGTCCACTTATGAGTGGGAGCATGTGGTACTCTGTTCTTTGTTTCTGTGATAGATCACGGAGTATGATAGACTCTAAATCCATCCCAAGTTGCTGTGAAGTTCGTATGTTTGTCCTTCTTTATGACTGTGCAATGTTCCTTTGTGTATATGTACCACACTTTTTTTATCCAGTCCAACTTCGATGGGCAGCACAGTTGGTTCCATGTTTTTGCTATTGTGAATAGTGCTGCAATAAACATGCGTGTGCAGGTATCTTTTTTGTAGAATGATTTGAGTTCCTCCATGTATATTCCCAGTAGGGAGAGTGCTGAATTGCATGAAGGGTCAATGTCTAGTAATTTTTTTAGAAATTGCCACACTGTTTTCCAAAGAGGTTGCACTAGTTTGCATTCCCACCAACAGTGGAGAAGCATTCCTTTTCCTCAGTATCCTTGCCAGCATCTGTTGTTGTTTGTTTTATTGGTGATGGCCATTCTTACCGGGGTTAGGTGGAGGCTTCAATTTGCGTTAATCTGATGATTGGTGAGGCTGAGCACTTTTTCATGAGTCTGTTGGTGGTCCATATATCTTCTTTTGAGAAGTGTCTATTCATGTCTTTTGCCCACTTTTTAATGGGGCAGTTTGGTTTTTTTCTTTTGGCACATTAGAGTTCCTTATACATTCTGGATATTAGGCTTTTGTCAGGTATACAGTTGGCAAATATAGATACAATGCAATCCTCATTAAACTACCGACATCATTTTTCACAGAATTAGACAAAACAATCTCAAAATTCATATGGAACCAAGAAAGAGCTTAAATGGCAAAGTTAATCCTAAGCAACATGAACAAAGTTGAGGGGGGATTTTATATTTTAAACCAACTTCAATTTATCTACAAGGATATTTTTTTGTTTAACCAAAACAGCATTTGGTACTGAGGTTTGTACCCCAGAGCAGACACATGGACATGGAAGGAATAGAGAATTCAGGGAAATAAACTTGTGAGGGGATGAAACATAAACTAAGGCAAGGACAATACCTTTCAGTAAATGGTACTGAAAATGGATAACCACAGCAGAAAAATGAAAACTAGATCCCATTCAATCATCACCGTTACAAAATTAAGACCAAATGTTCGAACTTGAAACCACAAATAAACCTAAAAAAGAAAAATTAGGGAAAAATTTTCTTTCTGGGATAAAAAAAATTGGAAACCCCCCCTTTCCCCAAAAAAACAAATGAAAAAATTAAAAAAGGCTTAAAACTTTCCAAAAAAGGGCCCAAATGCAAAAACAAAACCCAAAAAAATAAAAAAAAATAAATAGGACTTAGTTAAACTGAAAAGCTTCTGCACAGCAAAAGAAATAATCAACAGAGTAAATAGGCAACCTACAGAATGGGAGAAAATATTTGCAAACAATGCATATGACAAAGGACTAACATCCAGAATCTACAAAGAACTCAAACAAATCAGCAAGAAAAAACAAACAACCCTAAAAAAAAGTGGGCAAATGACTTGAACAGACATCTCTCAAAGGAAGACATACAAATGGCCAACAAACATGAAAAAACACTCGACACCACCAATCATCAGGGAAATACAAATTAAAACCACAATAAGATATCACCTACACCTGTCAAATGACTACTATTAAAAAAAATAAAAAACAATAGATGTTGGCACAGATGTAGTGAAAGGGGAACATTTATACACTGTTGGTAGAAATGTAGTACAACCTCTATGGAAGAGGAGATTGCCTGATACAAGAGCAGACACATGAACCAATGGAACAGAATGGAGAATTAAGAAATAAACTCTGAATAAAATCAATGGAGATTTCTCAGAGAACTACAAGTAGGTCTACCATTTGATCCAGAGGTCCCATTACTTGGTATCTACCTAAAGGAACAGAGGTCATTATAGAAAATAGACTTGTGGACTTGCATGTTTATAGCAGCACAATTCACAATTGCAAAGATGTGGAATCAGCCTAAATGCTCATCAACCGATCAGTGGAAATGAAAGTGAAATCTATAACACCATGGACTACTACTCAGCCATAAGAAAGAACAAAATAATGCATTTGGTTGGAATTGGAGACCATTATTCTAAGTGAAATAACGCAGGAGTGGAATGTCAAATACCACATGTTCTCACTTATAAGTGGTAGCTAAGCTGCACAGGCATAGAGAATGGCATAATGGACGTTGGAAACTCAGAAGAGGGAGGGTGGAAAGAGGGGAGGGATGAAAAATCACCTATCACCTATCAGGTACAATGTGCACTAATGAGGGTGACGAGTACACTTAAAGCCCAGGGTCCTTCACTACTATTCAAAGCAGTCATGTAACCGAAAACCATTTGCACCCCTAAAGCTATGAAATAAATTTTTTTAAAAATTCCTGGCCAGCTTCCCTTTAAGAGCACAACTTACACATCATTTGTTCATTTAACTAATATTTACCAAACACTTACTGGATTTCAAGCACTGAACTTGGTCCAAGGGATTCAATGGCAAACAACAAACAAACCAGCCAGTGAAAGAAGAGAGGGACCCTCTGGGTTTTCTCTGAGGAGGCAACACCTGGAGACTGAGAGTGGTAGGCCATGGCGGAAAGGCAAGTTGAGCAAAGGCCACTGCTCTCATATGAGGTTAGAACTAGACCTTCCTGCCTCTTAGAGTCTTGCAAACTCTAACACATCCTGAAAACTCTGGGAAGCCTTGCCTGACCTCACCAGCTGGTTTCAGAGGTTTCCTGTGGGCTCCTTCTATACCACATGTGTATTCACAGGTGTGCCAGCCTGACTGCCATTCAGTCTGAGCTCTCTGAAGGAAGAGGACGTGTCTTGGATCTCCGTGTCCCCAGTGCCAGTTCAGAGTAGGTCCTCGAAAACATAGTAGAATTACCACAGCATGCTGGAGCATATGTCTAAGGACACGGCAGGACCCTTGAAGTGGTCTGAGCAACACTGCCCGCTTAACAACTTTGCAGTTCCTTTTTGAAGAAACATACTTTTCCATGTACTGGAAAGACCGGAGGTCCAGGTTCTGCCAGAAAGACGAGCAAATCATTTAAGGTTTTGTTTTCCTCCCTTATCCAGTGGCAGAGTTAGGCCAGGGTTATGGGTCTGGGACGATCCACAGCTTATCAGAACCCACGCATAGAGTTGTTAGTGCTAGAGCAAGGCCAAGGTTATCCTACATCTTGCAGTCAATATAAAGTGAAGAGATCAGCACATTTGACCTTCCTTTTCGTTAACTCTGACCTACACTTCTATCACATAATGTTGGGGGACTCTTGTCTGGGATTCGTTTGAAGCTTAAATCTTCAACAAGAACACAACTCAGAGTGACTGGCATAAGGTTAAATGGCAACTAAAATAATAATACTTATCTTTTATGGGGTCCTTTAATTATTGAACCAATAAAATGATCACATGGTTCAAAAAGTAAAGCTATATGAAAAGATATGCATTGACAAACTTGTCCCCACCCATGCTTCTTCCTGTCCCATTCTGTGCCCTGTGAATCACCAATATCACTGGTTTCTCATCTGTCCTTCCAGCTGTTACAAGCACGTACGGGCTGTTGTCAAATGCCTCTTCAGGATCTATTGAGATGATCACATCATTTTTTTTTCCTTTAGTCCATTTTGATGAACTGTCCTTTTATTCTTAAAATAAGCTGACTTGGTCATGAAATATTATGCTGCTACATTCTGATTGCTAATGCTTTATTTAAGATTTATTCATCAATATTCATGTATGAAATTCATTTAGCATTTCTTTTTTGTGCAGCACTTGTTATCAATGTTATCTTTGCTGAATTTGAAAGTTTATCTCCTTTGTCTATGCTCTGGAACCATTTTCATAATGTTGGAATCATTTATCTTTAAAGATCTGGTTAAGTTTGGTTGAGAAAATTCTAGCCCTGGAGATTTTGAATATTAATTCCTTCACAATTTACTCAATTTTTTTCTATGAAAATCACTCTACTTAGTTGTCCTGGAGTTGGTGTTAGTAAATTATATTCTTCTAGAAAAATTTCCTTTTAAAAAAAATTGTAACGTTATGTACAAAAAGTTTTACAAAATCATTTTAAATGTTTTCTTAGTTTCTGTTATTATTTTTTTTTGTCTTATTTTTTCTTTCTTGGATTCTTATAAGATTTATCTATTTTACTGTTTGGGTTACCTCAATGACCTAGTTATTCATTTATGATTTTCTTTGCCTCTCCCTCAGTATCTAATTCATTCATTTTATTTCTTCTATTTTTCTTTGGTTTATTTTGTGGGTTTTTTTTAAATGTTGGGGGTTGATCCTTAATTCCTTCCATTTCATTCCCTTTATAAACTTATTTTAGGCTATGACATTTCTTATGAGGCCTGCCTTAGTTCTATCCTCATGTTTTTTTTTTTTTTTTAGAAATCTGCAACTTGGATTTGTACTTTTCCCTTGGCTCAAAAGGGAACTTTTTCCCTTTTGCTGCATTGTGAACAGAAAAGAATGTCCTCATTGCAGCTACTTTTTGACATTGGGGTTTTTTGGTGTGGTGGTCAATGGTATGGTCAATTATTGCAGCTGCTCCATGGGCACTGAAATGGAAATGTATTTTCCACCTTCAGGATGCATAGTTTGACATATATCCGTCATATTTACATCTGCAATTATGATGCCTAGGCTTTTATATATCTTTATTCCTTTTCAGTCTAATTGATTTAAGAGAATGTGTTGTTATTTCCTGAAATGTGAAAAGGCTGAGGAGGGACCAGTCCCAAGGGCTGGTGGAGATGCCCGTAGATCATCTCCAACCTCAAATTACTCTGGCCATAAAGAAAGTCATTACCTCCCAAAATTCACCGAGCCTATACTTTCTCATTTGCGTTGGTATTATTTGAAATAAGGAACACTCAACCTGTTATTTAATCAGATAATTTTGTACTGTTTTCTAATTTTCTCATATATAGATTTTTTTATTCCGAAGTTAAGTTGGGAAATTCAGTCCTCCTTTTATGTCTCCACAGTAGGTAAGGCAAGGTCCTATTCATGGCTTGGGGGAATTTTAGGTGACGATTTTATTAACCGTTACACTTAAGCACTTATTATGAGCCAAACTCTCTTCTACATATCTGTATGTTTTAGATTAATTCTTACATAAACTCATAAAATCCTCATTTTACAGATTTTTTTTTTTTTTAGCACTTTGGGAGGTCAAAGTGAGCAGATTTTTTGTTGTTTTTGTTTTTGTTTTTGAGTCTCACTCTGTCGCCCAGACTGGAGTGCAGTGGCTGCTCTGGGCCACCGCAGCCTCGACCTGCTGGGCTCTGGCGATCCTTCCACCTCAACCTTCCAAGTAGCTGGAACTACAGGCGCGCACTACCACGTCCAGCTAATTTTGATTTATTGTAGAGATGAGGTCTCACCAAGTTGCCCAGGCGGGTCTCAAACCCACGGGCTCAGGCAATCCACTCACCTCAGCCTCCCAAAGGCGCGGGATTATAGGCTGAGCCACCGAGCCCGGCTGGTTTTTTTTTAAGTGAAGGTAAAATGACTTACCAGTATCAAACTGCTAGCAAGAAGCAGAGCCAATACCTCAACCGGAGCCACTTTGTTCTGTTGCCTTTTAGAGACCAGCCCATTCAGTGGCTCCGTTTTATGGGTGAAGAAACAGACTCAAAGCTGCTGAGTCAGCCAGCAAGCTACTAGCAGAACTAAAACCAGATCCCCGGTATTTGAACCTTCATCCAGAGCTTTTCAACTCGGTAGCCCTGTCCCCCACCATGTACAGTATTTTGTGGTAGCAAGAGGTTGTAACTTGCAAGATGAAATGGGCTGATCATTTAATAGCAACTCTTGTCTACCTCACCTCATAGGGCTTTAGGACCAACACAATAGGAATACAAAGATGATTTAATCAAATGCTGTCTAAATAATGTGTATGTTTTGGTTCCTGAATGACTCACTCAATTATGGAATAAATTCGCTTTTAATATTATTAGGATAGTAAAATAAATTAAGATCAAAGGAATTGCAGATAAAAAACTAAAATTCTACAACAGACATACCCTTCTAGGTGAGGATATTGTTTTTTTATTATAAAGATGTGGGGTACAATTCAGGGTTAGGTATATGAACATTGATCATGCAGATACCCTTGTTGATGAAGTATGCCCCTCCCTCCCCTAGCAGTTTCCCTCGACTGCCAATTCTACCTCCCTTCCCCTGACAGTTTCCACTACTGCCAATCCCTTTCTTATAGTATTATAATGGTTTAAGATCTGCTTATGAGTGAGAACATATGGTACTCTGTTTTTTGTTTCTGTGATAGATCACTGAGTATGATCGACTCCAAATCCATCCAAGTTGCTGTGAAGTCCATATATTTGTTCTTATTTATGGCTGCACAATACTCCATTGTGTATATGTACCACATTTTTTTCAACCAGTCGAGCTTTGATGGGCAGCATGGTTGGTTCCATGTTTTTCCTATTGTGAATAGAGCTGCAACAAACATATATGTGCAGGTATCTTTTTTGTAGAATGATTTCAGTTCCTCTGGGTATATTCCCAATAGGGGAATTGCTGGGTCATGTGGAAGGTCAATTTTTAGTTCTTTCAGAAGTCGCCACACTGTCTTCCAAAGAGGCTGCACTAATTTGCATTCCCACCAGCAGTGTAGAAGCATTCCTCTGAGAATACTCGTATTTTTAAGAGGTACCTCCTATACTCTCCAAGTCCCACACACATGACCTTCAATCTTTGTTTATGAATTGTGGGTGGCAGCCTTGGAAACAAGCCCTTTCTCAGGACAAGTAAGAAGTCATGTTTAGCCAATAGAAAAGAATACTAGTCAACTCTCAGGGGAGAGAGTGGTCATTAAAAAAAAGTTCATAAAGAGATGAGCTTCTTGTATTTATCTCCAAGTCCACCTCTCAAAGCCTTTCTCTGTTGCCAAAAGTGATCTAACCTCTCCCTGTATATCTTGGCTTCTGATGGTGAGATTTTTTTTTCTTCACTCTAAACTCATTTCAGTAATTATGAAAAGAGAAAGGAGTTTATGACATTTTGGGGGAGACTGACCCAGCGTATCAACTTAAAGGACATAATGGTTTTGGCAAGATTAGAGAATTTCATTCTAAAATTCTAAAGACATCCTATCCCAGTGGAATTACTTGACTTGCCAAAAATTGAAGTTGTTTAGCTGGTCAGAGCAGACCTAAACCAGACGACTAAAGGTGATACTCCTGGACACCTCCACACAAGAGACTTTCAAAAAGGCATTCTGATGCTGGCGTAGGTGGTTTCCACTTGCATTCATTCATGAGCCAGCAAGAAGGAATCAGCAGGAAGCCCTGGAAACTTGGCCCTCTAGTTGAACAGCATCTCTGTGAAGTATGGAACAAGAACAGTGGTTTCTCTTTCAAATTGGGATACCATAAAGTAGTCCCACAACCTGCCTGCTTTGGGCTCTGCAGCAGAAACTGAATGAAATGTGTTCCTGTCATCTCAAAGACCAACTTGATTTCCCAGGCCTACTAACCTAGTTAGTATTTAGTGGATGTCAAATACAGATGAGAGTAGTTAAGAATTTGGGATGAATTTTTTGGAGAGCTTCTAGAATCTCCTTTCCCAGTTTTTCTAGTTGTCATTTCAAATAAGACTCTAAAATGGTTTCATCGTGGTCCAACTTGGAATCCAGGAAATTGCTTCAATGGTGTCTCTAGTCCCCCTGGCCTAAATGTTCTCATTTGCAAAAGAAGATCCTATTTAGAAGAAAGTGTGGCCCATTGATGCTTAACCACATAGGCAATCGGCAGTCTCCTTGGTTACACCAAACGAGAAAGTTAGGTTGGGTGGGAAAAGGATTTAAAAATGGTGAGTGTTGCATGAAACAGATAGTAAGTATTGTCTGAAAATCAAAGAACCTCAGAACCTCAAGTTTCATGGGCCTCTGAGACAATTCAGCTCAAAGTATACGTCTAATTGCTCCAAATAATCTTTTATGATCTGTTTGGCAAGTCAGCTTCTTTTCCCATGAAAGTACACAAGTTATCAGTAGGGCATCTACAGCTTATGTATCACCTGGAATCCAGACTTAATTGGTAAAAGGAACATTAGCGAATCGTCTTAGTCATGGTCATTTTGTTACAAGAACAGAAAATCATACCATTTAAATCATCTCTTAACATAATTTATTGGAAACAAAGCATGAGTTTCATGGGAAGTTGAAAGATATCAGAGGGTCTCCCCTTCACTTCCTCTCTCCCCTCCCTCTCTTCCCCCTTTCTTTATTGCCTACTGCCTCTGTTTCCCTCTGTAATTAGTTCCTTTCTCTTTCTTTTTTTTTTAATTTTTAATTTTGAAGATGTGGGGTACAGTTCCTTTCTCTTTCGTTTGCAGTTTCCACTTCTTTGACTTTTTTGGCTCTAATATAGAATATCTGAGCGTGTTTTTGTTTTTACATTTACCCTTATTTTTTTGTCATCATATCCTACATTCTATTTTCTCCAGCCATGGGAATTGGTTTTCAGCAATGGACACCTGGTCTGACCAGCGCCAATAAGATTTGAGATTTTTGCTGAGGCTTCTGATAGGTGCGATATGGATGTCCAAAACCATCCCATCTCTGTGATGTCCAAGACGAACACCAACACAGGAGAAAGGACAAAGAGATGGGAAGAAGCTGGGTCTTGATGGAGATTTTTAAAGTCTGAATCCCAGCTATGTGTGATGCCAGTCCTCCTTTTAGTTGTATGAGCCAATCACTTTATTTCTTGCTTGAGTCATTGTGAATCAGGAATTCTGTCATGAATAATCCCCAAACTCCCAACTGATTCAGCTGTCAGCTTTGGATTACGATTGAGCTGACCGTCCCTCCACATGACCTTGCAGCTCCAGTTTCCTGATGGAATACGCTAAGGGAGAAATGGAATTTAATGTGGTTTATAGTACCATCCTTTCCAGAGTAAAGGTGGGGCAGAGGGAGAGGAAATAATTAATCTCTTCCATTTATATTAATTAATTAAAGTCCTTGATCTGACAATTAACCTAATCACACTTTTACTCTCTTGTCTTCATTAAGGTCATGAATGACAAAATATAAAGAAACAAAATATGCAGAAATACTTCACATTTCATAAATAATGTTTGCAATTTTTTTATATGTCTAATGAAAATTTAGAAAATGATGGGTCCCTTTCACATGCCAGCATTTTGGATTTTTTTCAGTATGTTGACTTTAACATTAAAACTGAATGCAATGGAATATTTTAGGGGTTCATATCTAAGTCATAAATAAACATGCATCTGGTAGGAAGAGCTTTACATCCTACTTCCTCATTATGAGGCCATTTAACCCAATTCTTTGATTCAGAAATGTCTTCATTTTAATAAGTCATGAGACTAATAATTTTTCCCCACACCTCTTCCTCCAAGACATCCAACTTACTGCATCACAGTGTGAGATGGAACCCCCCAAAGCCCAGAATTAATTATCTTTTGGGGGAGGGGGTTGGACAAGTACTTTGTAGTACAGGCTTCCCTTGCTAGGTAAGTGTTCTAAGAACCCATCAGCATCAGTATACCTGCTAATGTTGTCATAAGAGGCGCGTTTGACTTCACTGATTTTTTTTTTTTTTTGGAGATTCTTTCAACACATTTGCCCATTTCATGATGGGTGATTTACAAGTGCACCTGCTAACACCGTGCTGAGTGTTCAGCAGTTTTTGACGCAAAGCACATGACCCCATGCTCTACTCTCCCTATTCACCCAATCTCACCCTGAGAGACTTTCTTTTGTTTCCCCAGATGAAAAAAGTCCTCAAAAGGAAACATTTTGGTGATGTGGAAGAGATGAAACAAACAATGGCAGAAACACTAAAAGGCATCGAAATTGACAAGTTCAAAAATTGTTTTGAGCTGTGGAAAAAGCATCTCAATCAAGGCATTGCATCAAACAGAGAGTTATCTTGAAGGTGACTGAAGTTTAAGCATGTAAGAATAAATATACAATTTTTAAAAATTTTATTTTATTGTTGAGATGTGGGGTCCAAGTAGGGATTAAGTACACAAGCAGCCAGCATGAAGGTAAAGTTTGGGCCTCCAACTGGCCCTCACTTCCCCTGATTTGGGAAATAACCTTTGTGTTGTTAGGTGCTTCTCCCTCCCCCCTTCCCTCCGGCTGGCAGTGTCCTTCAGCTGCTGATCCCTTCCTTTTGCTAATGTGATTAATGTTCAAGTTCCACTTATGAGTGAGAACATGTGGTATTCAGCTCTTTGTTGCTGTGACAGATAACTAAGTATCATGGTGTCCAACTCCATCCAATTTGCTGCGAAGTCCATAATTTTGTTCTTCCTTATGGCTGTGTACTCTATCGAGCATATGTACCAAATTTTCTTTATCCAGTCCACTTTCGATGGGCAGCAGGTTTGGCTCCATGTTTTTGCTATTGTGAATAGTGTGGCTACAAACATGCATGTGCAGGTGGTTTTGTGTTTTTCTTTGTTTGTTTGTTTTTTGTAGAACCATTTACATTCATTCCTCTGGGTATATTCCCAGAAGAGGGATTGCTGGATTGGATGGAAGGTCAATTTTTAGTTCTTTTAGGAATCACCACACAGCTCCCATAGAGGCTGAAATAGCTTGTACTCCCACCAACAGTGTAGAAGCAGTTCCTTTTCTCCACACCTGCACCAGCATCTGTTGTTTTCTTATTTATTAATAATGGTCATCCTTACTGGAGTTAGGTGGTATTGGTAGTTCATTATAGTTTTGGTTTGCGTTTCTCTGATGATTAGTGAGACTGAGAATTTTTTTCATGCATCTGTTGGCTGCTTGTATATCTTCTTTTGAAAAGTATCTATTCATGTCCTTTGCCCACTTTTTAATAGAGTTTTTTGTTTTTCTTTCCGTTTGTTTGAGTTCCTTGTAGATCCTGGATGTTAGACTTCTGTCAGATACATAATTAGCAAATATTTCTTTCCGTTTCTGTGGTTTGTCTCCTCACTCTCTTGATGGTTTCTTTTGCTGTGCAAAAGCATTTCAGTTTGACGAGGTCTCACTTGTCTATCTTAGTTTTTATGGCATTTGCTTTTGGGGTTTTGGTCAAGAATTGGTTGCCTACTCTGATGTGCATAAGAGTGTTTCCTACATTTTCTTCTAGGATTCTTAGTTTGAAGTTTTACATTTATGTCTTTGATCCATTTGGAGTTAATAAATTCCAGGTTTTGTGGGGGGGTCCTCCCTCATATAATAAATCTCAGCTCAGAACTCATTTCTTTGCCAAGTAACACACTAATGAAGTTGTGCATTGCCTCAGTTAAAATTTAAATTTGTTTAGAAAGGGCAAGGATGTAAGTTCCACATATATATTTAAGTTTCACATCTAACATTTTTTTAGGATTAACCAGATCCCACCACATTCTTGTGCTGACACCCACAGGCAATGCAGAAGCATCCTGAGAAGAATGAGGGCATGGGCTCTATCTCCAGCTGGATACACCTTAGTTTACATATCATCTCTCTAAGCCTCTGTTTCTTCACATATAAAGTACTGACCTTATACTTTACAGGTGATAATATTTACCTTAAAGCACTATTGGAGTAATCAAATGAGGTGGCATATGTAAAGCATGTAATAGACACTTGGTGTTATTTACCAGCTATGATGAAGGTAACAAATAATTGTCAAAAGGTAACAAATAATTTCATAATAAGGTGATGAAGGTAACAAATAAGGTGATGAAGGTAACAAATAACAAATAAGGTGATGAAGGTAACAAATAATTTCATAATAGAAACATTTATAATTAATAAATGCCTATTTCCTACCAGTTGTCAGCATATATGTTACGCTGCCATAAATCTTGCCTAACTATAACATTAAATCTCGATCTTTCATAAATTGAAATGTTAACATCCTGTTAAAGCTACTGAAATAACTGATTCTTCCACTGGCTAGTTATTTGACCTGGGACAAGCATGTAATCAATGTGTTTTTGCTTCTACACTTGTAAAATGACAAGACTGGACAGTTTCGGCTGAATTTTAGGGTCTCTTCCAGCCCTACCAGACTTTTCTATGAGGCTTATACGTCAGTTAAGTGTCTGTGTGATATATACACATCATGATGGGATAATTACCTCTTTATTTTAAAGGAATCCATATTCCTTTCAGAAGAAGAAAAACTGCTGCCATCTAAAATTAGTCTCCCAAATAATATCTCCTCACGATAAAAGGAAAGAGAAAGAAAGAAGTGACCATAGCACGATTCATGCTCAGATTTTGTAATTTTGGAAATGTCTAAAATTTGAGAGATGTGAGTAAGAGGTGATGATAGAGCAATTTATATTCTCAGATTTTATAATTTTAAAAGTTATCTCAAAATTACAAGGTGAAATTGAATTTGGGGACATAGGAATAGCCAAAGAAAAGAGTGTAGCAGAATACTTATCTGTTAGGTTTACAATCTGCAGCTCATATATAAAGCTCAAAAACAAAGTTGCCTTAGTTATTGGAAATCCTAATGACTGACATACTTCTATTTCTCTGGAAATGCTAAATAGACTTGTGTAATTAACCATTCCTTGGGCATTTATTTTGAAACCAACTGTGCGTGTCTTGGCCTCTTCACATACAAATAACTCCAACTCCTATGCAATTCCACGGAATTCTTGTACGGTTCTCACTTGCTCTGCCCATTTTTTCCTTGCCTTCCCTTCCCCTACCACATAAATAGTGAACATTTCAGAAATAATGACCCCATTAGAAGGAGGTCTTTACATGTTTGTCCACAAGGCATGCGAGAAAAAGTCCCAAAGATGCCTTCGCACGAACGTGGAAAAAGGACTCCAGATGACATTTCGAATGGACATAGCAACACCAGAAAATGCTGCACATGAAAAACCCAGATTCTCTCTGACAGATGGCACACGGTGCGTGCAGCTAGCCAGGTAGTGTCAGGGGCTTGCTGCATGGCAAATACAGAAACAATAAAAATGCTTATTGATTTTAAAGAGATTTGTAATTAAGTATGACATTCTAACTGACAGAGGCTTACCAAGGCAGAACAGCCAGATTTGAGGGGTCCTTAAATGGGATATTGCTTAATTTATTTAAATGTCATTCCTAGAATGGCAAAACTTCAAGAACTCCAACTTGGGTTTGTGTGTGTGTGTGTGTGTGTGTGTGTGTGTGTGTGCGTGTGTGTGTGTATGTGTATGTGTGTGTGTGTGTGTGTGTGTGTGTGCGCGCGCATGTGTGTGTGTGTATGTGTATGTGTGTGTGTGTGTGTGTGTGTGTGTGTGTGTGTGTGTGTGTGTATGTGTTTATGTCTATGTGTGCATGCACGCACACAATTGGATATAAGGTTTTAGGTGGTTCGTGCCCATCTGAAATTTTCTTGGAGCTTAGAAAAGCAAAGGTTGCAACCCTTACACTCAGTTGCCCTGGGCGAGCAAGAAAAATATCTGTCAAGACCCAGGTCCTGCTGTTAAGGCTGGAGTTGAGAAATGCCCTCCAAATGCCTTCAAGTCAACATTAGCTATGACAGAAGCAAGACTATTATTTAACAGTAGCAGCAAATGTCAAAAACAAACTGTGCCTGGCGTTTTGACAAGATACTATTGAAAGAGAACCACTTTTTCAGCACTTGTGTAACCGTGGGGGAGAACTCGACAATTAATATCCCGAGGTCTGGTAATAGGATTTCCAGGCTGCTTGGTGGTTTCCTTCTAACACACATGAAAGGAGTAGGCAAGTGGCGGATATGAGCAAAAATAATCTGAAACAATGAGGCCCGGAGAAAAGAACTGATACATCGGAAATCAGGTACCTTGTGGCTAATTAAAATGTAACTCCTCCTTCAGGAGACTGCACTCTCTCATTGGTGACACTGCAAAGTATGAGGACAGAGCCATCATCCCTAGGCGAAAATAAGATGCTGACAAAACCCATCTCCTACCTCCCACCTGCTTCCCTGCCTCTGTAGCCTCATGCCATCCTGTGGTACCACACCTGAGCCTCCTCTCTGGACAGCAGCCCCCACCAGACCTGGTCAAGTCTCCAGCCCTGCTGGCAAACAATCAATTCATCAATATAACAACCAGCCAGTTTTCTTCCCTCGTTCCTTCTTACTTCCTAACCCGTTCCCTGTTAACTAGTCCAACGAGTGACTCTGTGGCAAAGTGTCAGCAAACAAGGTGGATTCATGCACCATGCCTCCCTTCATTTTGACAGAACATTGGAAAAGCATCCTAATCCAGAGGAAATGCTTGTGCACTGGCTTAGTACACGCGCTTTGAAGTGAATAAGGAACGAGGGAAAGGAAAGGAGTGAATATTTAATTGGACAATTCTTATGAGCTAAGCCTATTAAATATGATCACATTTCATGTAAACAGCACTCAGAGAAAAGTGGTATCATGTCTCCATCTTACAACATGAGGATCTCACCCAGAGCGAAAGTCCGGGTTGTCTGACTCCCCAGCTTGACTTTTCCCTGGCTCTTCACCACCCTTCAGTATCTCACCTCGATCACACCCCGAATGTTTTTTTCTCAATAAAAATTGAACTGTAGCTGGGCTCGGTGTCTCAGCCTGTCATCCCGCGCCTTTGGGAGGCTGAGGTGAGTGGATTGCCTGAGCCCGCGGGTTCGAGACCCGCCTGGGTAACTTGATGAGATCTCATCTCTACAATAAATCAAAAAAATTAGCCGGGCATGGTAGCGCATGCCTATAATTCCAGCTACTTGGAAGGCTGAGGCGGAAGGATCGCGGGAGCCCAGCAGATCGAGGCTGCGGTGGCCGGGAGCGGCCACTGCCCTCCAGTCTGGGCGACTGAGTGAGACTCCAACTCAAAAAAAAAAAAAATTGAACTGTGGCGGATGGGGCAGTCTCAACTTGCAGTCCTCTTAAAAGTAACCCTGTGAGCCGCTGCATACCCCGCCTGAGCAGAAGCATGCCTTGCATGTAGGTTCATTTTAATCCCCAAAGAGAAGCCAAACCGTATGTTTTAAGTCCTACCTGCCACCACTTCCTCTACCTGCCACCTTCACTGCCACCATACTAGAGTACATTCACCTATCTGTTCCACACGTCCAAGGAGAAAGGCCCTTGTTGCCTCCAGCTGGATCTGCTGCCTTCTTTAAAGCCCATCAGTACCTCTGCCCACACTTTTCAGAGACCTTTCCTGACCACAGTATCAACTCTCTGTTCCTCCTCTTATAGACCCTGCACGACCCATGTGCGTGACCCCTACAAGGCTAAGTACTATAATTTAGGCTTCGCTCAGACTAAACCATTTTAAAAGGTCAGAAGTCAAAATCTGTTAAAATCATCTCTTTTCTATTCTGTCACATTTCCATGTGAGACCGGGTCCATGGAGACTGCAACAGAACATCTTCTACGGAAAAAAACTTGAAGTCCAAGTCCAGAACATTCATGGAAGAGTGAAGTCATCAGGCTTTCTAGGAAAACTTGTATTAACTTTCTAAAGAAACCCAGATTCCAGAGTGGAGAAACACACTCAACATGAAGATGTCTATAAAGTCCTTCATTTTTCTACTCAAAATCTAAGATCATAAAATCTATGATCATTTCACCATTTCAGCAATGCCTACAATCCTAATGCTTCTTCTAAGCAGTAGTCTCAGAACCCTGCCAAGAATGCATCTGCATGCAACATGAGTCATGAGCAGCTCAGGGACTCTGGGACAGCAAGTGTGGGGTGACAAGGAGAGTCCTTGACCACTGGAGTGAAGTCAACCCAAGGCTTGAAATCCTGTTCTGCCATTCAGGAAAACATGGACCTTGGCAGTCGAAAATGGGGTCAATACCCACAGGGGTGTGTTCATAGGGGGCACCAAGGAAACTCGAGTCAATCCTTCCCCCACATTTGTTCCTTCCTTCCCCCCCCACTCCAGGACTTAGATTAAAAGTTTATATTTTGTGTATTTTAAAGACTATAATTTTATTGTTTTAAATGTTACCACCTAGATAAAATGTTTTCTTATAGTCATGTTCACTATGAATCACTAAGAAAGAAAAACATTATTGAGGACAGAGTGCCACCAACTGTGGCAGACATTGCCAGTGACCAGAAGAGGGATGACACGTCCCAGCTCCCTTGCAGATAGAGCCATAGGATTCATTCTGGCTCTTGTGCTGGGAGGAAGTGCAGCACATTCCTTCTGAGCCCAAGCAGAGAAGAGCAAGTATGAAAACCTATGCCTTTCTTCCCCTTCCCTGGTGACAAGTGGGGTCATGTATCTGTATGGGACAACTGCATGCCATGGGCAGGGTCTCCCACAAACTATGCTGTACATGTCACATAAGTCAGAAATAAACCTGACTGTGTAAAGCCACTGAGATTTCAAGGGTTAATTTCTTAGTATAGTATGCATTGTTCTAACAAACTAATCAACTTACACACTAATGAAAACAAGTTGCCATTTGAAAGTCAGATAAAAATACCAAACAACATTTAGGGACCACCGACTTATTTTTTCTGGAAAAACAAACTACATCAGACTCAACTTTAGTATGAATTTTACGTACATTCCAGAAACATTTGCTTTAACATGCACTAACCTGCTTTCTCTTGGACAGGCATGATCTTAAAATGCACTGGGGTCTGGGGCATTGCAAATTCCACAAAGATTTGTCTTTATAAACATCTTTAAGCTTCATCTTAAATTTGTCAGTATGCAGGCTTCCCAAGCTCAGTGTGTAGAGACTATGCACACAGGTGCATCCAGCTGATTCTAAGGTGATGGCATAGCACTCTGTCTTTCTGTGATGTCCTACTGGAAAATCTCAAGCTCTTTTATAAGCAGAAAGAATTGTTTCAAAACACAACCACCACTGTCATACTTTGGTGGAGCAGACATTCCCAGAAGATCTGGAATGACATGTGATGACTTTAAAGGGAATAGAAATGAGTTCCATTCAATGGCAGAAACTCCCAGGGAATGCATTTTAGAAACTTTTCTTTTAAAACAAACAGTTTCAGCACTTGAGTTCTCCTTTCCTTTGTCTACTCAGTTGCTCATCACAATGAATTTGTCCGTGATCACATTATGTGTGAGTTTCCTCAAAAAACATTTCTAAAAGAGAAACTAACCTTGCAAATCAAGCAATCTCATAGAAGCACAGTAGTACTCAGTGAATTTACTGTTTTCAGAGCACAAACAGTAAATAAATTAAAAAGGATTATTTTTAAATGGCAATACATTTCCCAAGTGCTCATTACTTTTAAAGCCCACCTTCAGGGAGGCCAGGGAACGACTCACAGTATAAAAGCTGCCATGTGGAAGCAGAATAGGACACAGTTACTAGAGTACAATTTTGATTCAGAATCAAAACTGCCCCTTGTTCATGAAAATCCTCACAGAAACAGAAACCAGGGAAACAGTGAAAGGGAAAAATCACCCATATATGGCAATCAGTTTTGACACGAGGCTCATCAATAGCCCAGTCTTTCCAAGGCACATCATTATCTATCTGATCTGCCAAATCTGATACTTAACAACATTGTCTTCAGAACAGTTGACATACCCTGGAAAAGTCTATCTTGTAAATCACAAAGAAAGATGACAGGTTTCACAGATCTCATCAGTGATAAAAAGAAAGGAGGCATAAAGGAGCAGATACCAGACGCTGGCAGGCACAATGAACTGAATGAACTAGATATACTTCAAGGGAAGAAAAAACACTCTCCATTCCAATTTTTATTGAGGCCCAGTAAGAAACCACTGACTTAACCTATTTATCTCAGCTCTTAGCCGAGTTTTTGAAATGTAAATACAAATGATCAGGGATATGGCATGATTTTGTGGCATAAAAAAGTGATAGGAAGGCTGAATCAGGTCTGTAGATTAGGCAAGCTGTAGCTGCTTCTTCTTACCCCAAATACATAGAAATAACAAAAAGGAAAGGTTTATTCGAAAAAGAAATCCACAACCATACTGCAAAATAAGAAGTATGCTCTGTGAACCAGAAACTATAAGAAATTTCTGAATGCAGCATACAAGCGAGAGCTGCAGGATGGAGGGAAATCACAGCTCGAAGCACTCAGGCAGAGGACTTGCTAAAAATTAAACCAGAAACATCCTAAGCTCAGAGGTAACCGATGCCCACCGCTGAAAATGCCAGGGCAACTGACCTGATGGATTTGACCAGGTTTCTGTGAAAGCAGACAGGCTGGTCAATCTTTCTACACTTCTACTCTCCAACCCTGGACCGGCCAGAGACAACACAGTATTGACCCTATTATGTGAATGGTAAATGTTAGCACTAAGTTCCAAGAAACACAGCAGTGAGTCCAAGGCAAACCAGGGAGAACTCAAATCCAGAGACTGGCTGGTGGCTGGCGCATCATGCCGTTTCCCACAACGGCTTTTTAGATGTTCTTAGAACCTTAGAAGGTGAGCAATTAATATCCTCAGGAAATACAAGAATGGCAATATCTTTCCATTAAAAATTAGAGAGCTTACAAATTAAAGCTGCCATCAATGAAAGTAAAAACTCAACTAACGGGCTAAACGCTGAATGGATACAGCTGAAGAGCAACTCACTGAGCTGGAAGATCCAGTAAGTAATTTTTCTGGAATACAGCACAACAGAGAAAAGCTGGGGGACATACAGAAAATAGAAACAAAAGGCCAAAGAACTCAGAGGACTTTTGGAAGGCAAGAGTAGACAAGAGTAGAGGAGAGCAAAGTAATACTAAGAGTAAAGACAGAAGAAAATTCCCAGAATTCAAAAGATGATGCCTCTAACTGAACAGGATTGACAGAAGAAAAAAAAAAAAAACCAAAAAAACCACCTTGCTCCTAAACATATTGCAGTAAAATCCCACTGTATACTAATAAAACAGCTCACAAAATATAATCTTGTGAACACCTAAGATGATGACAAACACCTTAAACTAAATAAAGGAGGGAAAGAGAGTCTAATTAAAATCCCAAATACAATCAAGGCACCTTTGTAAGTATTTCACTCAGGGATGGTCAAAAGGCATACAGAAGATACCTTTCCTTCCACCTCTGAGATCATCCCAGGTAACATCAGATCACCCACGCCTGGGACCTCTACTCTCCTACAGTTCTCCATCCATTTCAGTTATCTACTAACACAGTTGTTTAGATCATTTCTTGGACCTCATCAAGACCTGGAAATATTCCACTGCATTCTTTTCTGCCTACAAACCCCAAACTGACGACCCTTCTCATTAAACAGGGTTTTAATCTCCTTAAGACTTACAGTCTTTTGCTTTCACCCTATTCCCTTGTGCTGTCAGGTCAGCCCTGCAGATTTAACTTACTTCCTCAATTTGCCTGTATCCCATGATAATGTCTTTCATTGAGAGCCTCCATTAATTTTTCCCACAGCCTTTTCCCATACCTAACAGCGAATCACCAACTAGAACCAACTTGCTCCATCATGAGTAGTCTAAATTCCTGGGCTGCTGTGCCCACTGAGACATGGCATGACCATGTTGTTTGGCTCTAGGACAGATATCTGACCTCTAGCTTCCCACAGGTCCTTGACGGCCTCAAAACTGTTTGGCAATTCTTCATCTCTAGTGAGTTCCCATGTCCGTTATTCATAAATGTCCAAATCGCAACCATTCTTTCAAAGTTCTCTAACTGACTTGAACTCCTTTCACTCCCAATAAAGGACTAAGTGTATCATCAGACTTTTCTCTCAAATATTTTGTGAGCTATTTTATTAGTATACAGTGAAATATTTTAAGTGTTAAGATATAACATGTTCTTTGGGGTTTTTTAAAAATGAGTTGGCTATATATACATTTAGACCTGTAATTTTCCCCTCTTTTTGTCTATTCATCTAAGTTTCTGTTTTAATGCCAGTACCATACCAGTTTGATTGTTAGACCTAATGCGAAAAATAAAATATTGTTAACTATAGTCAGCTAAAAAAAAATATGTAATACATATATAACACACATATATATAACAGGTTAAAAAAAGCATTTCCAACAAAAAACAATCAAATAACATCTTCATCTCCAAGATTAATTTATCCTTCCAGTTGCGTTTCACAACAGTTCCCCTCTGCCTAAAACCTTCTCCTGTCTTACCTTCAACCATATCACTCTTCTCTTCTGGTTTTCCGCCTACTCCTGGCCACACCCCTTGAACCCCTTCACCAGCCTTTCTAGCAACACTCAGACCTCCTCTCTTTTCATAACACTTTCCCTAGGTGATCTCACCCCACTCCTACAGGCTCATTTATTAGTGCCACACGATGATGACTCCCTCTATATCCAATAACCCAGACTCAAATATCCAAACGCTTACAACATCTTTATCAGATGTCCCTACATCAGGGGTCCCCAAACCCAGGCCACAGACCAGTACCGGTCTATGGCCTATTAGGAACCAGGCCACACAACAGGAGGTGACAAGCAGGTGAGGGAAGCTTCATCTGTAGTTACAGCCACTCCCCATCACTGGCATTACCACCTGAGCTCTGCCTCCTGTCAGATCAGCAATGGCATTAGAGTCTCATAGGAGAGCAAACCCTATTGTGAACTACACATATGAAGGATCTAGGTTACGGGCCCCTTATGAGAATCTAGGCCGGGCTTGGTGGCTCAGTCTGTAATCCCAGCACTTTGGGAGGCCGAGGTGAGGGAATCGCCTGAGCCCATGGGTTCGAGACCAGCCCGGGCAACTTGGCGAGACCTTGCCTCTACAATCAATCAAAAATTAGCTGGGCATGGTAGCCCATGCCTGTAGTTTTGGCTACCTGGAAGGTTGAGGCGGAGGGATCGCTGGAGCCCAGCAGGACGACACTGGGGTGGCTGTGAGCATGCCACTGCACTCCAGCCTGGGCGACAGAGTGAGACTCCAACTCAAAAAACAAACAAAAAATGAGAGAATCCAAAGCCTGATTATCTGAGGTGGAGCTGAGGAAGTGATGTGAATGCTAGGGAGTGGCTTCAAATGCAGATTAACATTAGCAGTGAGGTATGACTTCACAAAGACCAAAATAAGTTAACCGCTTGCAGTCTCATATCAAAACCCTACCCGTGAGTGGTCAGTGAGTTGCTGTACTTCAATTGTATAGCAGCATCTGGTGGCAGGCTTTAAGTCAGAATCCTACCCTTATTTCAGATCGCAAGTGGCCTGCCCATTATTTTATCTCTTCCATTTGCGCCTCTTTCCCACACTGTGCACTTGTCTCAGTCACAGTCTTGGTAAGCCTACAAGCTAACCCCAGCCAAAATGAGTAAAAAAACAAACATCACTGGAGAGTTTAAAAAAGGGGGAAGGACCCAGTGATGAGACAGCAGAAGACTCTAAGACTGCCCACATAAAGAAAGCTGCATTTAAAAGAAAATACCAAGAGTACTACTTAAATCACAGGTTCATTGCAACAGGTCATTCATATTCTCCAAGCCTGCTTTGTATAATATGTGGTGATTGGCTATCTGACGAAGCCATGAACCTTCAAAACTGCTTCACCACAAGATCAAGCACTCTGCATTAGAAAACAAGCCTTTGGGGTTTCTTTTTTTTCTTTTTTTTTTCCTGCGTCACCCAGGCTGGAGTGCAGTGGCACACTCACGGCCACCCCAGTGTCGATCTGCTGGGCTCAGGTGATCCTTCTGCCTCAGCCTTCCAGGTAGCCAGAACTATAGGCACGCACTACCACACCTGGCTATTTTTTAAATTTATTGTAGAGACGAGGTCTCACCAAATTGCCCAAGCTGATCTCCAACCCCTGGGCTTGGGCAATCCTCTCGCCTTGGCCTCCCAAAGTGCTCGGGTTACAGGCTTGAGCCACCGTCTCCAGCCTGGAGTTTTTCAAAAGGAGAAAAAGTGAACACAAAGAACAGAAGCAATTATTAAAAGCCATGACTTCATCAAATGTGTCTACACTGAGAGCATCATTCTTGGTGGCAAATCACATTGCTAAAGCGAAGAAGTCCTTTACTATTGGTGAAGAGTTGATCCTGCCTGCTGTTAAGGACATTTGTCATGAACTTTTAGGAGAGGATGCAGTTCAAAAGGAGGCACGTGTTCCTCTACTGGCTAGCACCATAACTAGGTGAATTGATGGAATAGCAGAGGATTTTGTGGCACAATTTCTAGAGAGGATTAATGAGTCGTGGTACGCAGTCCAGACTGACAAGTCTCCAGTGTTGACAACAAGGTAACAATGCTTGCTTTTGTGCAATTTATTTTTCAGGAGGGTGTGCATGAGGATATGTTGCTGCCAGCCAATACCACAGCTGCAGAACCATTCAAGTCTTTGAATGAATACATATCAGGATAACCGAATTGCTCATTTTGTGTTGGTATATGTACAGGTAGGGCAGCTGCCATAACTGGACGGCTTTCTGGTTTTATTACTGGGTCAAAGGGGTCGCTTCTGAATGTGAGTCTACACGCTGTGTCATCCATAGAGAAATGCTGGTGAGCCAAAAAATGTCCCCTGAACTTAACGTTTTGCAGGATGGGATTAAAATAATCAACCACATTAAAGTACTTACCCTTAACTCATGTCTGTTCATGCAGCTCTGTGAGGAGATGGATGCAGGGCACACACGTCTTCTCTTAGACACAGAAGCAAGATGGCTTTCTAAAGGTAGATCACTGGCCAGAGTTTCTGAGTGATGAGAGCCATTCCAAAGATTGATTTTAGAAAAACAGTCACCACTGGCAGCACATTTCAGTGATACAGAATGGGTTGCAAAACTTGCTTACTTATGTGACATATGCAACCTGCTCACTGAACTCAATCTGTCTCTTCAGGGGAAAACAACAACTGTTTTCGAGTCAGAGAGTAAGTGTCTACATTCAAAACCAAGCTGAAATTATGGGAGTGACGAGGGAACATTGGGTTTTTGACATGTTTTAAACATGTGCAGAGACTTTAAAAGAGACTGAGCCAGGGCCTTTTTTCTCCCAGCTGGTGCATGATCACCTATCTCAGCTTTCAAAAGAGTTTGAGCATTACTCCCCAACCACAAAAGACCCTGAACTAGGAAGGAGTGGATCTGTAACCCATTTATGAAGAAGCCAGGTGAATCAACTTTGTTCATGCTACAAGAGGATCAGCTGCTTGAGGTTGCAAATGACGGTGGCTTTAAAAGTATATTTGAGTCAACTTCAAACCTCCATACATTCTGAATTAAAGACAAAGCAGAATAACTTGAAATTGTCACAAAAGCACCGAAAAGCTTGCTTCCACGTCCAACATCCCATCTTTGTGAAGCAGTCTCTTCTGCAGTGACAGCAACCAAAATGAGATTGCAGAGTAGATTGGACATAAGCAACACACTTTGGCTGTTACCGTCTCCCACCATCTGTAGATGGGACCAGACCTAAGTGCAGGAAAACAAGCTCAGGCGTCCTATTGATTCTACATTATGGTGAGTTGTCTGATTATTTCATTATACATTACAATGTAATAATAATAGAGATAAACTGTGCAATAAATGTAATGCACTTGAACCATCCCCACACCATCCCCCACTCACCCTGGTCCGTGGAAAAACTGTCTCCAATTTTCATTGGATCTCTGATGCCAAAAAGGTTGGGCACCACTGCCCTGTATAACTCAACCTCAACATATCAAACCAAATCCATTAACTTTACCCATGCACCTGCTTCTCTGCGTTTCTCTTTTAGTTTATGGAAATACAAGGAGGGACCCCCACCAAAAAAAGAAAAAAGAATTATCTTTTGGGAGGGCAAGTCCCTTGTAGTACAGGCTTCCCCTTCTAAGTAAGTGTTCTAGGAATTCATCAGCATCAGTGTACCAGTTAGTATTGTTGAAAGAAGCTGCATCTGACTTCCCTGAATTTTTTTGTGGCAAACAGGTGACTGGTTCTTCCACCATGACAACAAACCTGCCCACACCACACTGAGTGTTCAGCAGTTTTTGACCAAAAACGGCATAGCCCCCTGTGCCCCCCTATCCCTACTCATCCGATCTCACCCTGAGGGACTTTTTTTGTTTTGTTTTCCCCAGATGAAAAAGTCCTCAAAGGAAAACATTTTGCTCATGTGGAAGAGGTAAAACAAAAAATGGCAGGACTAAAAGCCATCAAAATCGACAAGTTCAAAAACTGTTTTTGAAAATAATTTCAAAAATTGTTTTCGGGTGAGTAGGGATGGGGGGCACAGGAGGTTATGTCATTTTTGGTCAAAAACTGCTGAACACTCAGTGTGGTGTGGACAGGTTTGTCGTCCTGGTGGAAGAACCAGTGGAAAAGGTGTCTTGGTAGGTGTATGCCATCAAACGAAGAGTACTTTGAAGGTGACTGAAGTTTAAGCGTGTAAGAATAAATATACAGCTTTTTATAAATAAATTCTGGGTTTTTGGGGGTCCCCCTTGTATCATCCACCTAGTTTCCCATGATGGAGAAATTAAGTAATCTTCGACTCTTCTTCTTCCTTAACCTTCACACCAAGTCACCACTTCAGGTGATTTTATTCCAAAATGTGTTCCCCATTCTCCATTTCCAATGTAACAGACCCTCTCCCTTATTTTACATGTCACTACACCAGCAAGTGGCAACCTGGGCTGACATTGGAATCACCTGTGAATTTTAAAACCCCTAATGTTCAGGGCATACTCCAGACCAATTATATCAGAGTTGGGGGATGAACTGTATCCCAGGCATCAAGATTTTTTTACAAGCCCCCCTATGATTCCAGTATGCAGCCACATTTGAGAATTTTCCAGAATTGAAGACACGAACCCACAGATGGAAAATGCAAATCAAATGCCAAGTGAGAAAAATAAAAACAAATCTACAACTAACCAAATCATACTGAAACTGAAAAACCTTGAGGATAAAGAGAAAATCCTGTTAAATCTCCTGGAGTGAAAAGATAGCCTGTATACAAGGAACGATTGCACTAACAGCCAATTTGTTGCCTCCAATATTAGAAGACAGAAGATGAGTTAAAAATCTTCCACGTGCTGGGGGGGGAGGACTGTGAACCTAAAATTCTACAGTCTGTTAAATTATCTTCAAGAATGACACAGACTTTTTCAGACACACAAAGCTAAGACTCTACTATTCAGACCATAACTGGAGGAATTACCTTATACAGAATAAACTTCATTATGAAGACTAAATGAGCCAAAAGGAGTACAGAAGTATTTAACAATATTGACCAAGTCTGGGTTCTACCTAGAAAATACAAGATGTGTGAAGCATATGCACCGTTGAGCGTTCCCAATGGCCATAATGAAGGTAATACAGATCGGTGTAAATAAACAAATTTTATATCATTCAAATTGGTTTCTTGCGCTCTTGTATAATTTAGTCCCAGTTTTCAACTGTCCAAGTTTTCAGAATTTTAAATAATAAAAGCAAGAAGACACTACCAGTATAGTCGTTTAAAAAATGTAAAAATGTTTACCGTTTTTTTATTACAAAAAAGGCGTTACTCTGTGTATATATTTATCAAAATGGTAAAACAATTTCCTTGTTTGCCATAATTATCTTTTATTTTCAAGGTGATCTGAAAATAATTTAAGAATCCCTATGACAATCATTCAATCTCACCAATATCATCCACAATTAACCCTGAACAACATGGTTTTGAACCATGTGGATGCACTAACACTGATTTTCTTGTCTCTGCCACCCTTGAGAGAGCAAGACCTCCTCCTTCGCCTACTGAATGTGAAGATGACCAGGATAAAGACCTTCATGATAATGCTCTCCCACCTAATAGTGTGTTTTTCTTCCTTATGATTTTCTTAATAACATTTTTTCTCTAGCTTACTTTCTTGCAATACAATCTATAATACATGTAACATACAAAATGTGTGTCAACTGACTGTACTATCGATCAAGACTTCCGATCAACAGCAGGTTATTGTAGTTATCTTCTAAGGGAGTCAAAAGTTATACAGTACTCGGATTTTCAACTATGTGGGGTGTTGGTGCCCCTAACCCCCCTGTGTTGTTCAAGGGTCACCTACATTTAGTCTCCTTTCATCGTTTTTTTGGTAAATTCAACCACACGTTAATTTTAGTAGATTAATTCATAGTACTATATTCCAAGACCACAATGAAGGAAAAAAAGACTCTTAATCAAGATCATAATTACGTATTTAATACATCTTGCTTTTTTAACAGCAATTTTCAAAGTAAACACAGCATAGACCTTATAACTTATTAAAGATTTTATAGTGCTTACAAAGTTGATTCTAAAAATATACCTTATTTGTTCTAAATGAATAACATTATCTGGAAGATAGAATAATAAATTATAGTAGTATGTTGACCACCACAATAGTTAAGGTTGTGTACACATACTCAATGTGAAATCCTCTCAGGATTTTCACACTTTCAGCCTGAAAAAATAGAAGCAGAGTAGTTTGGCATACAAGATCTCAGTCTGTAGCAACTGCTTTAAAACTAAACATTTAAAAATATCTACTTGATATTCTAGGAAAGCTTGGGCACATGCACGCCATATACACATTCTCTCACTCACTCACTCCAACATACACATGTGCACATACACACCCCAGAGTACTCAGAAGATTTTGCCCTTATGTATCAAACAATTGTCACCAACTTCAAAAAACTGATGGGAAAAAAAGTTAGCTAAGAATACATTTAAACCACATTTAAATGGCGCTAGCTGTTGGAAAGATCCGCCCAACTGTTATCAAGATCTTTAACATGCATAGAATGCCATCTTAATACATTCTTAAACAGACTTGAACTACTCACTTAATGGACACATGAATACATAATGAAATTATGTACCCATCCATTCCCCAGATTGCACATGGTAGAAGTGAAGATTCAAGCATTCCACTCACAATCAGTTATATGACTAAGCCTAATTTAAGTGGCTTGCCTTATAAAACCCAACAGATTATAGAACCCAATAGAATTAGAAAGTTCATTTTGATCTGTTTGGCATTTCTTATATGTTTCATGTACAAAAGCAGTGAGATTCTGTATTACAGATGATAGTCAATATTGCTTTACACTTTGTGGCACTGCAGGTCACTTTGTATTTCCAAAACGTATAATTATTCTAGTTCAGTTCCCTAATGGTTCCTACTTTTAAGTATACAAATTCATCCAAATTTAGACTCAAAAGATTTTAGTGCTGACAACTCCTCCTGCTCATCACATATACTTCTAGTAAAATCTGTCAAAACAGAAAATTACTCTTTTAGGTTCCCTCCAGTAATGCAGGTTTGAAAACATTCCACAGAAGTTCATCTTCACACCATAAGAAAGGGATTGGCATTAGTGGTAAACTGCTAGGGGAAGGTGGGGACACACTTCATCAATAAGGGTACCTGATATCACATCAGGTGAAGTGGGGACCAAAGTGAGGCCCAAACTTTACCTGTGTGATGACCATTTGTATGTCCAACCCTGAATTGGACCCACCTTCAAAATAAAAATTTTTTTGAAAGTTCATTTTCACTAAATATTTAAAACATTCAAATCTCATTGAAACAATATTAAAACAGAAAGTAACCACTCATTAGGGCACTCATAACTCATACTGCTGTGATTAGAAAAATTAAAAGGCACAACAGTAAATGAAAGAAAATACCAGCTTCCCATTTGCTTTTTGATTTTTGGCTTTTCTCTTATTTTACTAAGTTATAAATTGTTCAAAGCATTAAACTCTGCAAGACAGTAACAGAATATTTTGGCACATCAACCTTGTGATACAATATATGGCATGTTTAAAAAATTAATTTAAAAATTTCATCTATCAATCAACATCTTTTAATGTAGTACATATATATATCTTACAGTTGTTTTAAGTAAAATACACAAAGATTTTTAAGATTTACAGATGAAGCAATCACAGATTGCAGAAATATATATGTGTGTGTGTGTACATATACACACATATACCAATCAAGGGAGAAGCTGCATCCTGGCAATTTTACAGTCCCAAGTTTTGTTGGTGTATCATTTACATGTCCCTTTCATCTTGTTTTTCTGTACAGAAGATACTTTTGCCTTAGTCATTCCTGATGAGGTTTTTCTGCAACAACTTTACATTCATACTGCAAAGGTAAAAGATTAAAAGGTTAACAGAGTAAAAAGTTACATTTTTTCTGAATAGCAATTTTCAACTACACTAAAAATGAACACTTTATTCATATATGCCCATTTTATGCCTCAAAGAATCTGAGAGTTACATAATTACCAGAATTAAATGGCAAATGTGATAGAGAAAATGATAATTCACATCCTAAAAGCAAAAGAGCCACTGAAAAAAGCAGGAAAAAGATTAAGTTTCTGCATTACAAGCAAATAATAGCAGCATATGATTTAGATCAATCCTATAACATGAAAGGAAGCAAAGCAGGCTTCTTTCAGTGCTTGGTAAAATGAATTAGCAAAGGATAGGTAATGAATTGAAGGACAGGACTGAGGTAGTGGCTTCAGATCACTGTTTTTTCAAATCACTGTATGATTCAGTGAAAAAAAAAAAATCTATTACATTAGCAAAAGCTTCCGGTTGAAATAATATTTTTAAAGTATAGCTACAGAAATGTACCCACAACTCAAAATAAAGGAAATCAGTGGGTTAGAATAATTGGGAAGCTAGTTTATAAAAATAAAAAATAAAAAACAGCAAATCACTCAATTTTCCTAGCTGGCCAAAATGGTAAAATGGCAGCATTTACTCATGAAACTACTGTCTCAGGATGTTACTCTCTAACCCTTGCCATTCATGACTGGGGGTATCAGCAGTGTCCTCTTCCTTCACAACCAAAATATATCTTGATTTCCTGGAGACAGTCCTAATTTATATCTAATGGAACAACGTGGTTATGAGTAGTGTCCCTTTATGTTTTTAAGACTATCCCTATTTCATGTAGTGGAAACCTCTAGATTAGTAAATAAATATACATCCCCATATGAGCAATAAATCACATCACATTACCCATTTGGGGCTTTTTTCTCCAGGGGCCCCAACTTTTAATACACTTGTGAATAAATTCTTCCAAATGACTTATTTTAATCAGAGTGCTAGAGAGAAATCAAAGAATGTTGTCTTCACAAATTCCTCTCCCTTAAAGGACTGCCATGTAGAGAAAACTTGTCATATATCTCATACAGAAAAGTGATTAAATAAGCATCTGCTTACCATTGCCAGTTGTCGACCAATGTTTCCCATTGTTATGCCTCCAGCAAAAAATATACATGGTAACCAAGAACGAACATAGAGAAAATCTGGAGATGTATATCTAGAATAATGGAAATATTTTTAACAACCCACAGAGAAAGTACATTTAAGATAATTATAAGGAAAATAAACTGTAGACTAAACTGGCTAACCTAATTTCAAAATATCAATTATGAGATTTCAATTCTCAGTTATTTATTTATGTAGCAAACAAGCACCAAAAAGATTAACACTTACTGGTAAACACCATTATAAACTAGCAGTTGAGTGACCACGGTTGCCAGGAAAGCGATTCCTACTCCAAGGCCAAAACCACTTCTAGATCTATCAAAAGTCCACCATAGTCCAATGGATAGTGCAGCCAGTGTGAGAGACAACTGTATGTTGTTATCAAAATCCACTTTCTGAGATTGATGTAAAGGAGTCATCTTAAAATTTGTAATCAAATAATATCACCCAATCATTTTTCTAAAATAAGAGGTGCCACTGTGGAGAAGGTAATTAACTGCTTATACTCAAAGTGCCTTCAGTTTTTTAGTACAATGTATGAGACTAGGGAATTAAATTGTCTTTGGTGTTTACTAAATACCAGACACACAGAGAGCACTCATTAATAGATCCTACCAACCTGTGACCCCTCCAAAAATATAACAGTCTATATACATACCCAATTATAAGGCTAGTTCATTATTTAAGAAATCTTTTATTTGCTAAAAATATAGCCGGAAGCCTCAGAACACAAGTATTGCTAAAGAAACACATTTCTGCAAAAAGGGAAACCAATATTACTTCTCAAACAGGTTTAGAATTACTTGAAAAACAACCAGGAACTTGAAAATAGAAGAGTTGACAGCTATTTAACAGGGTACCACATTCTCTCTATGATTTACTGACAGACACATTTTATAATAATGCAGTTCAGAAACAAGAGTACCAAGGACACAGTATCCCTTTCTATTATGTCAACTGTTCTAGTTTTAATTTGTTGAGGATAAAGCCTTGAAGTGAACATTATCTTGCAACCTGCCAAGCTATTTTGGTGCCTGAGACTTTCTGGTATAGGACAGTTTGCTCAAATGATATTTTATTTCCATCACCTACTTAAGCATCTATTCACAAATTTTCAGTCTTTTTCTATTCCAAAAATCTCTGGGAAAAATGAAGCTTTACAAATTCAATTTTCTCATTTCTTTGCTAGAGGATTACACTAAAGGGAATTAATTTCAAGTGTCATTAAAAGTACATTATCTATGTCCCAAAGGCCACATCTTGGCTCTATAACCAGATATAGGTAAGGAGGGGACTACATATCTCTCCAAACTAACTGGTCAGCTACAATTACAGAGAAGTCCCTCCCCTCCCCCCCCCCCGCAAAAAGTATACAAAGCCATTTGCTGCTTCTTTTAATACCTCATTGTTCATCACCGACCCCCACCCCTACCAAACCAATATTCTGAACACCCAGCTTGCTTACATCTCTGCATCTGAGAGCTACTCTCTCAAGTTTATTTCTTGTTTAGGCCTGACTTATTAAGAAACCTATCATTCATGTGAGTATACCTTCTGGAAAAGCTTTTCTTATTCTTTAACTATCATGATACTTACACCTCAAAGGAAAAAGCTTTAAGCTCTGATTTCTCCATGTAATAAACACTCATGTAAAATATGAAATTGGACATTAACTGGGTTCTATCTTTGCTAACTAAATTTTATTAAGAGTCAAAGGAAATAAGGCAGCTTCCAGGGTACACAGGCAAAATACAACAACCTTAAAAATAGAATTACATGATTTTCTAAAGTCTAAGTAACCTAATATTAAAAGTCCATGCTATAAATTTTGTAAACATTCTGTATTTTGCTAAAAGAACATAAGGAACCGCTAAGATTGCTGCTATATTTAGGTATTTTGTTGAGAGAGAATAAAAGAATAAACAAAGCAAAAAATTTAAACTACATATGTAAAGTTTTTAAAATTTCAGAAAAAGTTATGTGAATGTTTCTACTTAAAAATAGAAATCAGGCCAGGTGCAATGGCTCACACCTGTAATCCCAGTACTTTGGGAAGCCAAGGTAGGAGGATCACTTGAGCCCAGGAGTTTGAGACCTGTTTGGGCAACATAGCAAGATCTCATCTCTATAAAATATCAAGAAAAACAACACCAAGAAAAACAAATAGCCAGGCATGGTGGCCACTCAGGAGGCTGAGGCGGAAGGATCACCTGAGTCCAGGAGTTTGAGCCTGTGGTGAGCAGTGATCCAGCCATAGCACTCCAGTCTGGGCAACAGAGTGAGAATCCAACTCAAAAAACAAAACAAAAAACAACAACAAAAACAGATGGGGCATGGTGGCTCACACCTGTAATCCCAGCACTTTGGAAGGCTGAGACGGGAGATCACTTGAGGCCAGGAGTTCAAGATCAACCTTAGCAACATAGCTAGACCCTGTCTCTACAAAAAAGTGAAAAATTAGCTGGGCATGGTGGCATATGCCTGTAAGTCTAATTAATTGGAGAGTGAGATGGAGGATCGTCTTGAGCCCAGGAGGTCGAGGTTGCAGTGAGTTATGGTTGTGCCACTGCACTGCAGCTTGGGTAACAGTGAAAGACCCCCTCTCAAAAAAGGAGAGGTGGGGGGGAGGGAAGGGAAATGGGGAAGGGAAAGGAAAAGGCGAAGAAAATGAAAGAGGGAGGGAGGAAGGGATAGAGGGAGGAAAAGGAATCACAGATGAAATGTCTGGGATAGAAAGATCTAATCCATCAGATGAAGAAGAATTTATATACTGATAGGGCCCCCGAGGAGGAGAATATGTTCCTAGACTTGAGTCAGGACCTCTGGGGTTTGGTTTCAGCTCTACTGCAGCCTTGTAGTACTTAGCAAATTACCTAATCTCTCCAGCTTCAATTTTTTTTAATTATCTTTACAAAGGAAATGTGGAACCAGGTGATTTCTAAGTTCTCTTCTAGAAATAATAGTCTATGGTTTTATCTTTTTAAGTCCTCTTAACCACAAGATTTGTTTTGTATAAAACCTTAAATCTCAAAAAGAAAAAAAACCTCAAGAAAAAAATTTATTTTGGTGATACAAATCTCAAAAAGATCACCAAAACAAACATATTGGAAAAATTTTTAATACAAAAGGAAATGGAAAACCAAAAGAGACTTAAAAAGGGACTCACAAATTCACAGACCTACAAGGGCCAACACGCTGGGCACAGGAAGTCAGATATATTTTCAGAATCTAGGACCCTGTTTCTTTCCATGGTTTTGTTCCGAAGTGTCTCTAAAACATCTCCCTACTTTTGGTGAAAGATACAGGAATCTACTTGTCACATGACCCACCCTTGCTCTCTGGCTAACTCTGCCATCCCTGAGCCCAGAGTTACAAGAGCAAACCTTTGGCAGCCTGAGTCAATCTTCTTGCTCTTCCAAGTACCCAGGGCTCTTGCTACATTTACTGCCTAAGTCACATATTCTAGAAAAAAGAAGATAGGACTAGCATTTCCCAGACCTTCTTCTAAGGAAAGTTAGAGAGGGTGGGGAGGGGATAGAGAAGCATTAGGAAGAATGACAGCATGAAGACCTTATGAGGGTAAAAAAAAATTGTTCTAGGACTGACATTTTTTGTTTAAGGATTGAAGGCAGAGGGGAGAAAGGAAATAGAAACTAACTTAACCCTCCAGCTAGATCACTATAAAAATACCATTAATCACCAAATTAAATGTCAGAATCCTCAAACAATAGAACTTTAAAAATATATATTTTATGTTAAATATGTTAGGAGTAAAAGAGTTATTTTTGGCCAAGGTCTAAGTTGTATATTTCTACTTATGCCACTTTTAAGAATAACCAACAAATGAGTCTACCTTTTTAAATATATATCTTTTTTAAATTAAGAAAACAAAAACAAACAAACAAAAATAGCACCTGAAGTCACCACATATCCTTATTGGAAAATCTTAAATGAAGAAAGAAAGGAAAAAATTTTGAAAAACATATCTGTTTCAATCTTAGAATTACCAAAACTACACAGAAGTAAAATTAAGTAACCTAATTTGAGACAAATGCAAATTTTTTAAACATACAAAGTTTCTAAGTGATACTGAAAAAGAGAGATCTAAATGAAAGGCTATGCCCCACTCTATAATTGCATAGCTACTACCTTGATATCCAATAACACTGTTTACATTCTTTTATGACTAAGTGGATATATCACAATTTGACAACAGTGAAGTTGCAAGGGGATGTTTAACCTTTGGTTTGTTGGAAACTGCTTTGTTATTATGCATTTCATTACAGCATAAAGGATACAGCACTGGCATGATTTATACCAACAAAGACAGCTACACACCGCATTACACTGGACCACTCTCTTTTAAATTTATGTGGTTCTCCCAGATGCCTGTCAATGCAGGGGTATAATAACCCAATCACAGCTGTGAAAAAAACAAGAGAAAAATATTAAGTCATCTCCAATGCTATACTGGCAACACTTACACTAAAAGAATCACTACAAACACCATAAACATTTAAAGATACTTTAAAAAAAAACAAAAAACTCAAGTTACTTAACATCAGTCACTGATATTTTTAAACTTACCTTCCAAAAGAAAGAAAACAACAATTCAAAAGAGAGCACTATAAATGATTACAACAATATTCTAACTTATTATAGGCAAAACACTCCAAATGTATGACTCACAACTTAGCAGACTGGACTAGATGATTCATGCTACTTCTCTACTACTGATATCTATGAGACTTAAAAAGCATCAAACCAGTTGGCAGTTAAGCAATGTTCTTTCTAAGCTACTAACCATGAAATACACTATTAAATGCCACAAATACAAATTAAATCTAAAAGCATAAACATGTACAACAAGTTCATCACACATACAATGTTCCAACCAGCTTCTCATCTCAGTCTTCTGCAGTTAGCACCCTACTCATTCATTTCTCCCCACACCCTCTAATCAACCGTAGGTCATACTGCCAAAGCAAGAAAGTTCACAACAAAATCTATACATAAGGCTCATTCTGCATATTAACATATATATAATATATACATGGAGGAAACAAAGTCTATAGTAATTAAAAAATTTCAGTTAAAATTAAAATTTACTGTTAAAAGAAAATCACCTTAGTATATTCCTCAGTTTGGAAAAGAACATCTTGAATGCTGACTGCATAATTAATTATAAATAACTGTATACAAAATGTCTATGATTGAGTCCCAAAATATTCTCATCCAAATCTTAAATATTTCTCAAACCTCAACATTTTATTTATTTAGTGGGAGAGAGGAGTTTAAATGCTAGATTAGTCATTTAAAAAGACTAATGAACCACAACAATCTTCAACAAACTACAAAGAAAATATACTTCCACAGATTAAATTTAACAGGAAATAGCTAGGCAGCTTTGATTTGCTAATCTTTCTAAAAACAGAATGATTATGCTGCTGTTCTGGTAATAAAGATGCTGCTGTCGTATCAGCTGAAAAGCATGTTTAAAATGTCCAATGCCACCATGATGTATCATGACATTATTTTACCAAATTCTAAGTGCCTGAGGGTCAGCAGCCTTTCCCCTCACCTGGTACAATATTGGCTAGCTATAGCTCACAAGTGCTGTATTCAATATTCAAAGAAAAACAGAAACCAATTAATACCAAAAAATCACAGGCTAGTATATCAATGATACAGCATTTGAAAGAGGCTGCATTGACCACTCTTGAATCTGAAAATGAGGTGCTGGAATACTGTGCATTTTCTAGCATACAACTCTTTTGAGTTCAGCATTTTCTGAATCCAGATGGCTCACAGACTACCAAAAGATCAACAATTTATCTCAACAATGCAGAGCTCCAACAACTATTAGTAAATCTAAAAGTTTCCCATTATATTAATTTAAAAGACTGCTCTAAAATCTTGAGATTAACTGACATTTCTAAATTTCTACACAATTAAAATAGCAACAACCATGCCTAACAATTGAAATATATCTAAATGAATATCACCTCTTTTTGTTTTCTCAAGAGGTCATGAAACAGCTCATCTGTCATTCTTCTCTCTCTCTCTCTCTACACACACACACACACACACACACACACACACACACCTCTTTATATACACACATATATTCTCTTTCTCTATATGTGTGTGTGTATGTGTATGTGTGTGGGTACATATATATACACACATATTAAATATACATATATATTCTCTTTTGCCTGCTGCTGAGCAAAATCAACTAAGAGCAGGCATTCCAAGTCAATTTTCTTCAGCAGGTGATGCCATAGGTAAAGAATTATCACATAGAGAATACTGACGTGTGTGCAAAGATACAAATAAGTAAAATTGACTATATTTTTATGCATGTGATGTCAGACTTGCTAGTGAGAGACAACTGGGGAGAGAAAGCAAAACACAAAAAGGAATTTAAACTGCCACGCTGCCAACCTTGGGATTTGCCAGTAAAAATCAAATGCATTGAGTATGCATGGGTCTCGGTTGCTCACTGAGAGGGAGAATTCAAGGAAGCTTGTCACTTCCCATTAAATGTCTTCTTTCTTTCCTTTAAATAAAGGCATGGCAGAATCTGATAGCAATATACACAGCACTGTGAGGCTCCACTGCTTGAGAGCTCAGCAGAATGTGTCTGTGCTTCTTTTCCTCTTACATTTTCTTCTAACAAGAGAGACCATTAAAACCATGCCTGTGTAAAACTATAAGCAAACACAGCACTACCTAATCAGATGGTTCTCTGATGCAAAATCACATTTCTTGTGATGTCCTTGAGCAACTAATTATAGCCTACCAAGATACAAGACAGAAGATGTTTGTAAAACATCAGTAGTAAGTCATCCCTTTTTCATCGGAGTGTGCTAAGTGCAGTCAGACACAAAAGGAAAACAGCCAAATCAAAAAATTTTGCGAGGAAAAAGTGGCTGAAGAAACAAAACCACTCAGTAAGGTACTTTCATGGAAAATTACGACAAGGTAATGTTTTCCTTCAACAAATCCTTAAGCTCCAACAACATGTCGGATTTTTGGTATTTACTAAGGACTTAAAAAAGACAATAGAGTAAGACGTGATTCCAGTTACAAAGTGACCAAAGAAAAATTAGACGCAATCCTACATTAGGAAGAGCACTAACAGGACACAGAGGGGTCCCAGTCTTCTTGCATGTTTCAGGGCGGCGGAGATGGGGTGCTAGGCTGTCAGAAAAGCTTCACAGAAGAAGTGACCCTTGAGGCAGGAATGGTATGGGAATGGCTTTCTCATCAAAGGGAGGTATCTGAGGACAAGCATTGTCAATGAAAGCAGTGTTACCCGGAAACTGTGAGATTTGGGCACAAAGGGAGCTTCCGGGTCCTGAAAGACTCTGAGGAGGATAAAAGTAGGCAAGAGGCATATCATAAAGAGACTCTACCCTGCAGACACTGAGCAATCAGGAAAAGAATGCCAACACATTTATACCAGAGAGGGAGGCCATCATTCTTCCAGCAGTGAGTGTACACGAGGTGCCTGGGGTAGGGGGTGGCCACAAAATTAGAGACAGAAAGAAAAAGATAAAGACTCCAAGCGCAATGGTTGAGGGCCCGAACCTGTCAAGAAAGAGACCTCCTCTGTCAAGAAAGAGACAGAGGAGAGATGTAAAACTTAAAAACTGGATGTGAAAGGCGAGAGAGAGGGAGGAGCCTCATAAGGCTCTCCAGGAATGGGATCATAAACTGCATAATGACATGGAAAATATTTTTTTCTTTTTAAATTAGACATTACTTTCATAGGTTTGGACACAACCTGGCTACTTGAGATTTTTGAGGCAACTTCTCATTTTACCCACACAACAACTTATCTATTTATACTTTAGAAAGATTCCTCTGTGGCCCTCAATAATGCTTAAGAGGTTTCTAATTCCAATTCTAGTGCACTGCAAACATAAAGAAGTTACTCAACTTGTAAAAGAAAATGAGATCAAAAGATGTTGACCAGAGTTCTCTATCAGTTGTCCCTACAGAAGTACTACTAGCAAATTTTCCAGGGTCGTGCTATAGCCAAAAGTAGCAAATACCCAGGGGCCCTTCAGCTTACACATAGAAACTAGTAATTTTGGAGCCCCTCCAAAGGGTAGCTGCTCAATCTATGAGTGTCAGTTGGAACATCTAACTGATTTTCAGTTACAAAAATCAAAAGATGATTATCAGTTTTTCTGACTTACAATGTAAGAACCCAGAGATGCTCTGAAAATGCATACACATATATACAAAAACACATATGCACCACATTCACACACAAACTCATGTACACTGTGGTTCTTATGTCATTTACTTCCCTTCCCTGAATGCTTTTCCTAAAGTGAAGATGGATGGGTTGGAAAGCAGAGGTTACGCAAGAATACATCTTCCATCTTTGGCAACTTCAAATCTTGTATCTTCACTCTCATCTGCTAAGTGTCATGACTTACCTAACAAAATCGGTAACAGAGTTATCTGGAATCTAGATTTCCAAGTGCCACTCTACTTTCTTTTGCCCAGACACCTTAGAGCAGCAGTCCCCAACCTTTTTGGCACGGGTTTCACGGAAGACAATTTTTCCACACATGGTGGGGAGGACATGTGCAAACCTCACTGCTAATGTTAATCTGTGTTTGCAGCCACTCCCCAGTGCTACCATCACTGCCTTGGCCCCACCTCAGATCATCAGGCATTAGATTCTCATAAGGAGTGTGCAACCTAGATCCCTCACATGCACAGTTCACAGCAGGGTTCACACTCCTATGAGAATCTCATGCTGCAGCTGATGTGACAGAAGGTGGAACTCAAGCAGGAATGGGGGAGTGGCTATAAACACAGATGAGGCTTTGCTCACTTGCCTGCCACTCACCAACTGCTGTGTGGCCCAGTTCCTAACAGGCCACAGACCAATATTTACACATGGCCCAGGGGTTGGGAACCCCTGCCTTACGTGTCCGTACTGCTTTCAGAATAAATACTTAAGAAATGTAAATGCAAAGCCCCCAGTGAAAAGGCATGAGGTTAAGTTTATCAAGGGCTAGAAATAGGAAGGAAAGTAGGACTACAGTGGCTGAACTGCAGTAACATCTGAAATTTTCCTTCCTAAATGTGAGTTTGTGGCAAAAGCGCCCACATTACGGGAACAGAAGGACCAGGCAGCAGACGCAACCGCATTCCTTTCCACAAAGAGGCATAATGGAAACTTGGTTACGTTATCCTGTTCTGCCCCAGAACACAGCCCACTCCAGGGTATTCCAGACAGGTCTGGCACCCCCAGTCTGGAGGCTTGAAAAGAGACATCCTGCATGGGGGAAGCAAAAGTAGCTCCTCTCTCCCCTTCCCCAGCATGTGATACTTGAGCCCAGGCCCAGCACTCACTGGCCCCAGGACCCTGGGCTCACTGATCTCCTCTCTTCACCTCAGGGTCTTTGTCTCTGTCCCAGAATTGCTCCGGGATTGAGGGAGGTCCATGGCACATTAGCAGACATTCGTAAGCAACAGTTTCCCTTCTCTGACATTTTTGTCTATCCTGAAAAGACATGTTCTTCCAAGTCCCCAAAAGCTTCTGTTGGCATCCAGACAGAGACTATACCACAGGAAAAAATAAAGAACTAGGAAAAGTTGTTAGGAAAACTTTATTTTTCTCTTCTGAATCTAGGTAAAAGAAAAGAAAATTCATGAGGACTAGGACATACCACAAAGAGTGATAAAATACAATTTATTCTTTCTTCTCTTTGTTTAGACTATTTTGTCTATTCCCTTAGAGAATAATAACCCTGGGGAAACAAAGAATCGTTGCCTTTATGACTGTTCTTTTAATGTGAATATTGTAATGGTGAGACATCAATATATAAACCACACCAAAACCTTACCACAACAATGCTCTTCTATTCATGCAACAGGATTATGTAATTGTCCAGTAGCTTTCAGGAGGTGATTCTAAAACATCTCACAACTTTGACCTCTAGCTCTTGGATGTAAGTCAAGAAGGACCTATGTTATGTTGCAAGGTATTCATGTATATGCAAGTATGAGATACCAACGGATGTTCAAAAAGGCAATTTTTCTCCCTCAATCGGAATAATCTTCCACCACATGATTACGACTTAAACAAAAGCCACTGTAGAAGCGGAGCATCATTCCGACTGAAATCCTCCACTCTACCCATTACACACTGTCCACCACCAAAAAGAGATTCAAGTAACTAACAGGATAACAACAATTTTAAACAAAAAGAGTTTAACTTGTTGCTCTCTTTAAAAATTTATTATTCTTAAGGTACATGTGAAAAGATGTCAAGGGAAAGAAATTTAACCAAAAATATATATAATACAACATGAAGTTTTAAACTTGAATAAAATTATTCCATTTTTAAGTTTTTATTTACTTCGAAAGCAAGACACATATCAAACCCTTTAAAGTGGTGATCATCATCAAAATAATAATATGAGACAGGTTTAAGAAAGGACAAAATTAAGAGGTTAGATGCCACTGGGCTCGGTGGTTCAGCCTGTAATCCCGCACCTTTGGGAGGCTGAGGTGAGCAGATTGCCTGAGCCTGCGGGTTCGAGACCCACCTGGGCAACTTGACCAGACCTCATATCTACCATAAATCAAAAAATTAGCCAGGTGTGGTAGCGTTCACCTATAGTTCAGCTACTTGGTAGGCTGAGGCGGAAGGATCGCCGGAGCCCAGCAGGTCGAGGCTGCGGTGGCCGGGAGCGGCCACTGCACTCCAGTCTGGGTGACAGAGTGAGACTCCAACTCAAAAAAAAAACAAAAAAAGAGGTTAGATGCCTTGTCCTTAAGGGCAACACGATTGTTTTTAGGGTTAAACTGTAACAGTTCACAGATCAGACAGAAATCAGACACAAAAGAGTACATACTCTATGATTCCATATACATTACACACTGGAACATGCAGAAATAATCTATGCCAACAGAAAGCAAATCACCGGTAGCCTGGGGAATGGATAGGAAGAGGGCAAGAGAATCTGGGGTGACGGAAATGCTCAATAGCTGGAGTGTGGCAGTGATCACTTAACTGAATGCATCTGCCTAAACATAGCAAGTTGTTCACTTAAAATAGGTCCACTGTACTGTATCTAGATTATACCTTAATAAAACTGACTTTTTAAAAAAAAGTTTATTGCTCAAACAACATCCACACTCATTTGCCCTCCTGCCTTTCTAAGCATTCCAGAAACATCCTACACATACCTGAAGCTGTGCCACAGCATGGTGGTACCCACCATGCAGAAGAAAAGATGCTTGCAATCACATCAGGTGGGAAAAGCGTCACATTTCTCTGAATCTGAAGTAAATTTAACACTAATGCAAGAAATACTCCAATAAAAAACAGCACTACTCCTCGAATCATCAAGTTTACACTCTGGCTAGTGACAGATGAAATATATGGGCCACACTTTTTGGGCCCAGATGACTCTGTCTCTCCTTCTGCCATAGTTTCATAAGTTCAGTAAGCCAGGAGAAAAAAAAAAAGTCTTCCCAGCTGAGAAGCTCAACTGTCTGTGAATCAAGGTAGACTGAAGTTTCAACAGTACCACGACATCTCGTCCTAAATAGGACCTACCAGAAATCCTGCAAGAGATAAGAAAAAATAAATCAATGCATATCTGATACATTATTATAATCTTCCTTATTTCAATAATAGTTCATTTAAAAGGACAAATAATGAAATGATAAGTTTGTATACTAAATTACCTTAAATTATTTACTGAATTTTTTTAAAGTTTTAAAAAGTATTTTTATATGCATGATGTAATAAAAACTAAAGTGTTACATTTACTAGGACAAAATAAGTGACCCAAGAGTCCTAAAGATTAGAATAATAGTTAAAATAGCTTGTTCCACTTCGGATATAAGTGGAACAGGTAATCTAAGACACACTAGAATCTGTAAGATCAAAATCCAGTTCTGTTTCTTCTAATTCTCCAAGCTCACTGGTTACAACAGAATATGTTACACTTACAGAAAATCAACATGTGCTAACCGAAATGCTGTATTTTTCACAATAAAACGTGACTTGCACATGAGGACAACCTCCACAGAGGAACGCGATGACTTGTTTTAATGTTTAGTGCATATATATTTGAATTTCGGCACAAAAGCATTCTATAAAACTCAGACCACTATGCACACACCACACATACACCAACCATATGAACCAGACCTGACTCGCTCTGCCCAGGGCCACAGCCATATACCACCCCTGCCTCAATCCAATCTGCACTTGTTAACACTCATGGAAGCAACTGAGAGAAAGCCAGAGGAAGAAACAGAAGAAAGGAAGCTAAGAAACTGAAGAATAATCTAACTGATAGAGTCTAACAAATTTTATCCTGTTGGCCCCTGACTCCTAAAACCCAGAACTTTGCTACTGCAGTCATTCTAGGTATTGGTCCAGTCCTCTAACCAAAGTGATCTTTCCTTTGTGCATGTTTAAGACAAGTAACATTTGGGGCTTTCTGTATGCTGTTCTAAGCACCTGACAGATGGCAACTCATTTAACTCTCATCATAACCCTAAGAGGTAAGTGCAATTATTATGTCCATTTTACACAAGAGGCAAAAAAGCAAAGAAAGTTTAAGTTGCTTGACCTAGTAAGAGGTCAAGCTGAGGTTCAAATCCATGACTCCAAAGTCCTCATTCTTACCATGATGTTCAGCCTCCCAAACTGTTGTGTTTTCTATAAATACTAACAGTTTTTAAATGGGAAAAAACTATACAGGCTATTTTCATAATTTATCCCACCCAACAACAATATATCTTGGGTACCTTCACAAGTCAGTACATAAACATACTTCCTTTGAATCCCAAAGCAGTTTATTTAAAATCCTAGTACAGCACTTATAACTATCTTATAATTACAGGTATAGTTGCTTTATGGACTATAAACTTTTTATGTAGGCCTTATTCACTATCATATAACCCACTGTGTCTATACGCCTAGAAAAGTTCCTGCTTAGCCCAGAGTGAAGCACCACATATTTATATTTATTTAATTAAATTGTGTTAACTCTTTTTGAATCAAACTATATGGAGTTAAGCAGGCTTTTTTGAAGGCAAACCTAGCTCCTAATCATCATTTAAAGCACATACATTTCCTCTGAGTTTCCAAGTCTCAAACTTCCTTCCAAATAGATCTGGGAACAAAACCCACATGTAAACTGAAGAGAATGGGGCTGAATTAGAAATAATTAGTATGAAAATGAAAATATACTAGTAACTTTCACAGCCTATCAGTTTCATGTTTGAAACACTTAACACAACCGTTTTTTTTTTTTACTTGAGCCTTTGCCACACCCAAAGGTCTGTGTCCTATGCTCAAGGAGGAATTTTATCCCCAAGCTAGTCCTCATGAGCTTACTTAGTCTATAGTATAACCAAGCTCTATGGCTTAGAAGACTAGACAAAATAGTACACAGTACAGCTGATTCATGAATATATTCTAGATGCTAACTGATAATGCCCAGAAAACATCTTTTCCTCACCTGGTCCTGCAGACTATCTTTGCTGTGGTGTCCAGGCATATTAGCACATCAAGTGCTCTAGTCACCTTGGGCAAGGTTCTAATAGCTACAGAATTCATCATCACAACCGATGAGAGGGCACCCATTTATGGAGGGCCCACTCTGAGTCAGGCATATAGCAACTTTAATCTTCAAAATAATCCAAAAGGTAACAATTATCATCCTTATTTTACAGATAAGGACACTAAGTCAAAGAGATTTAGCACTTTGCTTATGGTCATATGATACACAGTAATAGAAGTGGGATTTTACTTTGGGTCTAACTAATTCCATCCCCTTTCCTCTACACCTTGAGTCCCATTCCACCCCAACTGCTCAGATTTCTTGTTTGGTTCAAGGGTCAATATGAAGATATTTGGTTACTGAAGAGATGGGTAGACATCAAAAAACCATCACAATTATAATACATTCTAAGGTACTAGGCCAATCTAAGTCGGTACTACATAATAGCACAAAGATAATGAGAATAAATGTACAAACACCTTGAAATTTTCTTTAAAAGTACTAGATCAAGGTGTAAAAAAGATATTTTCAAGTAAAAAAAAAATTAGGAGGCTAACTTACACATTGTATGAGAGCAACTGTTGACTCTTAACTTCGTAGAATCCCCATAAACACAGCAAACTCCCCACACTGTGCTGCAAAAACCGCTATTAGAGGATGAATACACATTTCAAGTAACAAAAATTGCTCTAATAAATCATGTGTTTCTGTTTCTAAATTTTTCCAAAAGGAAATTAATGGCAAAGATCACCTTATGTTTAATATTTTTTAAATTTTTACAGATTTAGGGGACACGAGTTTCATTTTGTTACATAGTTGGGCTTCTAGTGTGGCTAGCACCTGAATAGTGTACATTGTATCCATTAAATAATTTCTCATCCCTCACCACCCTCCCTGCTTTCTTGCCTTTCCAAAGTCTACTCTCTATGTCCATGTGTATACTTTATTTAGCTCCCACTTACAAGTGAGAACATGTGGTACTTTGAGTTATTTAACTTAAGATAATGGCCTCCACTTCCATCCATGTTGCTACAAAAGACATGATTTCATCCTTTTTTATAGCTGAGTAGTATTCCATTGCATGTTATAAGGGGGGACCCCAAAACACGGAATTTACAAAAAACTGTATTTATTCTTACATGTTTAAACTCCAGTCACCTTCAAAGTACTTTCCATTTGATGCAATACATCTATCAAAACACTTTTTTCACTACTCAAAACAGTTTTTGAACTCATCCGTTTTGATGACTTTTAGTGCTTCTGTTTTTTTGTTTCACCTCTTCCACGCCAGCAAAACGTTTCCCTATGAGGACTTTATTTTCTTTTCTTCCTTCCTTCCTTCCTTTTTTTTTTTTTTTGCAAAAAGAAAGAAACAAAGTTTATTATCCACTTTCCACAGACAGAAAGGGGTCAACACTCACAGATAAGCATGGCATATGCTTTAAGGAGAAAGAGCTTTTAAAGTTTCTGTAAGGAAGCAGGGCAGGTAAAAAATCAGCAACTGCATTCTTGGGTGTTGATAACACCAGTCTTCCTTTCTTTGCCATTGTCAAGGCAAGGAAACAACAACAAAGTCACTCTGAGTGAGATCATGTGAATAGGAAGGGTGAGGCATGGGGATCATGCGGTTTAGGTCCAAAACTGCAGAACACTCAGTTCAGTGTGGCAGGTGTGCTCACAAATCACCCATAATGAAATGGGCAAGCCGTTGAAAGAATATCCAAAAAAATTTCACAGAGCCTCTCACAAGCTGGCACACTGATGCTGATGGGTTCCTAGAACACTTACCTAGCAGGAAAAGCCTGAACTACAAGAGACTCACCTTGGAGATAATTCTGGTTTTGGGGGGGGTTCCCCTTCATTTAAATGTATATATATACACTTATTTATATATATATTTATTTAAATATTTTCTTTATCCAATCATCTGTTGATGGATAATTAGATTGATTCCATATCTTTGCTATTGTGAACAGTGCTGGGATAAATATAACGGGTGTAGGTATCTTTTTGATAGATTGATTTATTTTCCTTTGGGAACCCAGTAGTGAGATTGCTGGATCAAATAGTAGATCTATCTTTAGTTCTTACTTAGACTTACTTAAACTTAGTAAACTTAGTATAGCCTCTATGGAAAATAGTATTAAGATTTCTCAAGAGTTTATTAATATTTTTAAAAGAGTAAAATAACTTCAATTTTAAAAAGCTATTTCAGTCATGCTAACTTCCATCTCACACTCTGCAGCTTTTGTCAAAAGGCATTGGCATTTTGGGAAGGACAATTCTTTGTCCTGTGAAACCACTGTAAGCATTGCAAAACATTTAGCATCCCTGGCTCCCGTCCACTAAATTCCCCCTCCCCCGTTTGTGATAACCAAAACTGTCCCCACATTTATTTCCACATGCCCCCAGGGAGGCACTGTCTTCCAAATGAGAGCCATTGATTGCTAGACTTTTCTTTCCTCGTTCTATCTCAAGGCTGCTAGGGAATTTCTAAACTATTTATGTTTTCTACCCCAGCTGTTTATTCAGCCTTTCCTGGCAGTGCTTGTTTATAGTTTCCAACTTTATCTAAAAAATTTTCTTAAAAAATAAGACATTTGTTAGATGTTTATTTGAATGAGACCCAAAAGGCTAGTTTTGTAACTTCATCATAATATAATAATATATCATTACTGGAGACAAAAATAAAAGCTATAAGAAATAGCAAGGAGCTGGGAGCATCTATTCCAGAGGTATATGAGCCCCATGCAAAGCAAAACAAAAATACTATGTATATGTGCATTTTTCTGGGAAAAGAGTTCCATAATTTATATCAAGTATTCAAAAAAGTCCATGATCCACACAAAGTTAAAGTTAAGAACCGATGGTCTCTCAATTTACTGGCAAGGCCAAATGAGATGCAGAATGGTCAAGTGAACGGACAAGATCGAGGCTGTACCAATGGGTCTTATCCCACAAACATGTACAGAGAACGCTAAAAAACGACCAGACTCATCAAAGGAATAGCAAATTCCACAAAACCATTTCACTCCCTACTACACAACAGTAAAATTCCTAAAAAAGCATGTTTATAATATCAGTCACACATTAGGGGAGTGGATTATTTTAAAGGGCAAGATGTGAGGAATAAGTATCCCTTAATTTAAGTTTATTTTGAAGTCTGTTTTTCTGACTATGTATTGATATTATTTTCTTAAAACTAAAAGTGTCTTTATCTTTAAATATTATTCTTACATTAATGACAAATTTGATTCTCAAAAAATTAAAAAATATATACATATTTGAAAAAATTTAGATTACTTGACAAATAATTTCCTGACCTGGAAAGAACTTTCTGGTATAAAGATATTGTTTAGAGAACAATATCTCAATAGATTCTCATCAATAATCCTGGTAAATAGGCAGGTGCTTTTAATCCCCATTTTGCAAAATAAAATAGATTAAATAACTTTCTAAGATCACAAAACTGTTATCAGGTAGCACCAGAACCAGGTCCATTCACTCTATGTCCAGAGTTATTTCTACTTCACTACATTGCCTCCATCAGCAGACACGATACAAAAACAATTTCAGTGCCAAACAAGAAATGGTTTTTAAAGTTACACTGATAAACTACAATCAATACCAAAATAATGTTTTCAGCAATTCACAAAGAAAAATTTCCCACAAGATATGAAAAATCCTACCTTCACCCTGACCTACAGTTTCTAGGAAATACATTACTGAATAAAATTAGTCCAAACAATTTGAATAGATCTATGACAAATCATCAACTGCCTACTAATGGATTGATAGCATTACTTTTAGATAAATAAAAGGGGGTTATAAGGGCTTTGTGAACAAAAATCGAAGTTTATGTTGGTCACTGAAACAACTTGTAGGCAACAGGCATTTATCTGAAAACAAACACATACACAAAATCTCCTAGTAACCTTAAGAACCGGTAGCATTTTAACAACTGCAACACTCCCTAAAGCCAAAAAACAAGATCATTCATCTTCCAGTGATTAGCACTCACAGATGAATGTACGTCTGTTCCCTCAGATTACTCTGTCATTTCTAGTGTTCATGTCAGACAGGCGTCTAAATAATAAAGCTAAATTACTACCTCACATCTTTTTCATCATATGCGCTCTTAATTAGAATGGCATTCTCCAAATAAAATAAGCACGAACATTAGAAAAAACACACTTAAATCAATGAAATGGTTTAACTCCCCTTAAATAAAAGCACGGGCTAGAGACATTAAAAACTTCTAGGAAGAAAAAAATGTTTGCCTTAAAGACACTGCAACTCCTTCCTCTCAACATTAAAACCCAGACACAGAAAAACATTATGCCAGCAACATTTCCATCCCATCGTTGCTTTTAAATGTCAGATCTCAGTGACTAAAAAGTTACTCCATCATTTGGGGATCATTTTCTGCCAAAAATGAAAACAAACTGTCTTCAAATTACTGAACTGTATTTTATCCTTTCGTTTTCACGGTGACTATCTGCAAAATCAACAGTTGCCAGTTTAAAAAGAATCAGCCTCTTTCCCAAACGTACATGACTCACAGCTTGGTTAATGTATACAACATATGAACTGAGAACTATGACATAACACACCATGACAAATGAGCGCAAAGTCCAGAGAAAGAATGAAGGCGGGAAAACAGAAAGCCTACACAGCTAATTTTTCCCCCCACCGCCGTGAGGCCCTCATTGGTGGTTCACTACCTGGGCCAAACCCCAAAGTTGGAACACACAATCTAGCTAGTGCCTGGCTGCTTTTACTTTTTTCTGCACCAGACTGGAGCACGTCTTCCCCTGCAGTCCTCAGCTCCACCGCGATACTGATGCCAGACAGTTTCAGTGGCCCAGCTGCTAAGCCCAGCCGTTTCTTCTTAAAGCGCTTCTTCACAAATCCTACAAAGCAGCAAGCGCTTCGCGGCACATTTTTCTAGACGACGAGGCTAATATCATACTTTTTCCAATGTTAACAGGACACGGGTCGTTATCACTTAAGGCTTAGCACCCTTCCCCGCCCCCACCCCTATAACCCACACTGCTTCCCTTCTCCATACAGTCAGTCCTCACTGAGCGATCCTAAAACCCAGGAACTATCAACCGACTTCCAGGCCCTGCCTGGCAAGAGTGCTCTTTGGCTTTATCCACACACCTACTCCAAAGGTATCCAATTCCAGTTAAAAATGCAAAAGTCCCACTCCTAAATCCCATGCCGCATCTTTTTGGTGGACTCAAAACGGATCACGATACCTACCTTCTTTGGATCCATATCCCTCCCAAGGCTAAATCTCTTGTCTTCCTGGATATAAGCCACCCAAGTCCTGACAGCTCGGGACCTCCCCCTCATCAAAACCTCCAGGGTCGCCCTGTCCGCCCGCCGTCCTCCAGCCTTCTTCCCACTCCGACACTATTCCACTGTCCAGGGAGCCTCGGCGTATCTATGACCTCTCCCTGACCCAGCTGTCCCCTACTGGATCTCGCGAGCCCCTCTCCAGGTAAACGGAGCCCCTCACCCTGCAGGCCCATCTGTGGTCCTGGCTCCCCGCACCTGCCACCAGTGCTCTCGGGCTACAAAACCACAAGTAGTTCTTCTTCCCGAGGGACACCCCCGTCCTCAGGTCGCTTCCCTCAGCACCACGTCACCCGGGCTTCACCAGGAGCCCCCAACTCACCCCCGCCTCCGCCATCTTCTGGGACCTGCCCCCGTACCCCCCTCCTCCTCTTCCTCCTCCCCCCCGCCCCACTCCGCCCGAGGTCCACTGCGCCTGTGCGGCCAACGCGGCCGCGCTCCGGCGATCGGGGCAGAAGAGCTTCCGGTTCCTGCTGGCACTCGCTGGGGGACCAGCAAGCCAGGGCAAAAGTGCTTCCGGTCGGCGCGAAATGTGTCGCCGGCGGTAGGCGTGGACCGTCTAGGGGGTGGGAGGCCGCCGGATCAGCTGTTTGCTGACCAAGCAGTCGCGGGTGAGGACGGACGCCCAGACCCTGTGGGTGGAAAAAGAGAATCGCGCAGTTACACACGCAAGCTCAGCGGGGAGGCGCGGCCCTCTGCGTGTCTCTGGTCGCGTAGCCGAAAGTTGGGAGCTGTAGAGCGCGGGCTTCCGAGTTCTTCCCTCTAAGGACCCCGGCTGTCGATGTTACTGTGCTTTTGCCAGACTTCACTCTTTGCCGCTTTTCCTCCGCTAATAAGTCATATCTTATTTCGGGAAAAGAGCATAGTTGATCTTTCTCTCTTATCTCCATTCTCCAGCACTTGATGCCCTTTTCATTCAAGGTCATTCCCCCAGGACGTCCAGCGTAGTTTTGAGACGGTTGTTTTCATGGGAGGGGCTTTAGAGGTTTACACCAAAGTTGAGAAAATACAAAACTTCATCATCACTTTATTTGTCAAAAGTATTATTTTCCGTGGAATCTAAAACCATACTCTTAGAATACGCAACAACTCAAACAGATCTTTGGAGATTGTGCAGGTGAACTTTTGTTTTGAATGAAATTAGTGCCATCAGTGCATTAAGCAAACCATATATAAATGCCAAAAGGCACTCATTATAAGGAGTTGTCTCCCTATTCTGAAATGGGTGGTGGGGAAATCTTAAGAGAAAGGAAGAGAGAGAGAGAGAGAGAAAAGACCTCCTGAGTGTTTTGCATTACTGCTCTATTCTATAGATCACCTTTTATTTAACCCAAAATATGTTATGGATGCAGTCAGGTTACAATATTCTTGTATGTTTTAGATGAAATCTGGACCTAGAATAATTGCTTAATAGTTTAGCAAAAGAGTATCCGCTGGTAAATTCTTTTACTTTCGACTGGTTAAATAATAAATGATAAGATGGATTTTTTATATTTCTGACCTTTTGTCAGTACATTTGTTTCTGAAAATTGAAAGAGAAGCTGAATTTGCCGCAAATATTTCTAAACTAGTATTTATATAAAATTTTCTTTTTTAAAAATGTTTCTTATAGCTCTTAAATTTCACTCCTGTAAGTTTTTACACTACCAGTAAAAAAAGATCTGGGCCATTATACGGAAGGGATGAGGAATTTTTAAAGAAGAAAAAAGCACCCAGAAAGGAGACAATAACTGCAAAATATCCTGATATCATGGCTCTCTTTAAAACAACATGAATCCTGTACATCCAGTTCATGCCTACCCCAACCCAGCTATTTTCAGACACTTAGAAACTGCCTTCAAGAAAAATCTTTATGGAAAATTTTAGCTTAGGCATTTAGTTTAGTTTAAGTATGTATTAATTGCAAGGAGGAACAGGACTTGAAAAGTAAGCATAATATTCCTAAGGTTCTTACATCCAAGCAGTCATTTTTTACTGCAGGACAAGGCAGGATATAAAATTCTTAGGAAAAATACAGAGGGCCATTGTCTTCTTTGATTAGATTTGAGGACAGTTTTCATGGAAGTTGTGGTCTTTCAGTGGGCATTAATCATCAATATGCAGATATGGAGAGGCATTCTGGTGGGAGCTCAAAGTTGAAAAAACATGAAACAGATTGTAGAGCCTGGCATGTGGAAAAATATATGGTGAGACATATGAGTTCTAAACGTCAAGTTCATGAATTTGTACTAAATTGTTATTAACATGGAAAAATTGAAATCCTAAATTAATTGATGCCAGAATGCAACTTGAGAAGATAGATAGATAGATTGATCTATATATATATATACACATATGACTTGAATAGAACTTTGAGAAATCATAGCAACTTTTAAGTTACTTTGACGATGGTGTCATATGGTCAATAGAAGCCCTGGTGAAGTATTCTTGAAACCTGGATTGTATTTTGGCACTGTGACAGCATGTATATAATCATGCCCAATGAATACATTTTTTACGTTTGCTTTATTCATCTGCAAAATGAAGCCTTGGTCTGGATGATTTCCTAGGCTCTTTTTACAGGTAGAAATATGAATAATATGATAATTCTGTGACTTCAGAGAAAGGTTTTTTTCCATTAGTTTTACATGGTGTTTGTTCTCCCACAGAACAGACTAAAAGGTAAGTTAGAAAACAAATAACTCTTAGCTAATACAAACACTCACAAAAGTTTATTGGCTTTGCTGAAGTAAGATATTGGTAGACTCACAGTAATTATTGCCAATGGGTTGATGACTAAGCTATTCAGTAAGCCTCTAAGAAGCTTGAACTTGGAAGCCTTACCCAAATTAAAAACATCCAAAGTGATATTTTTAAAAAAGTATTGCAATTTTCCCAGTTAGTAGCTAGAACCCACAACACTAGAGACCATTCTATTTTTTTGGTTCTGGTTTATGTTTCAGTGTTTTGATGTGGGGTACACATAGTTAAGGGCCACAAAAAGTCAAGAAATTTTGCCCTTTTGAGATTTCAGGATAGATTATTTATTAATCCAGTGATTACCTGAGAACCTGGCAGGTGCCTGGCACTGAGCACTGAACTTTAGCAAGAAAGCAAACCAGACAAGGCTTCTTCCCTTGTGAAGCTTAAAGTCTAGTGAGGAAACACACAGCACATGGCTGAATTAATAAAGAATTACAAATTGAGACAAGTGCTGTGGAGATGGAAACTCTCCACATTGTGAGGGCGAATAAAGGGAAATACTGGAGACTGTGTGTGACTTGACATGTGGCTTGAAGATTGAGCAGGATGAAAAGCAGGTGTGAAGGCACAAAAGCTGGAAAATCTTGGTAATAATTGAGAAGGAAGAAAGTTATAAATTGAGAGTGATTGCCATTATGATTGAGCACTTATTGTGTGCTAGGCATTCGTCTTACTTCAAGTGCTCAGAACCTCTTTGAAATAGATAGCAAACATACATGAGAAATTAAGGCTAAGGGCAGTGGTTCTCAATTCTGGCTGTGTATTAGAATCATCCGAAAATTAAAAGTTCTAGTGCCTGAGCCCTACTCTTTAGATATACTGATTTCACTGGGTAAAGGTGGGGCCTGGGCCCTTTTAATAATTTCCTTGTGTAATCCTAATGTGCAGCCAGAGTTGAGAATCATCTTCTTAACGTTAATTTGTCCAAGGTGGCCAGGCACGGTGGCCCAGCCTGGAATCCCAGCACTTCGGGAGGTTGAGGCGAGTGGATTGCCTGAGCCCGCAGGTTCGAGACCAGCCCGGGCAACTTGGCAAGACCTCGTCTCTACAATTAATTTTTAAAAAAAGTTAGCCAAGCATGGTAACGCGTATCTGTAGTTCTGGCTACTTGGAAGATTGAGGCGGAAGGATTGCCAGAGCCCAGCAGGTCAGCACTAGGGTGGCCATGAGCGTGCCACTGCACTGCAGCCTAGGTGACAGAGTGAGACTCCAACTCAAAACAACAACAACAACTAAAAAAACCTGTCCAAAGTCACTTAGCTACTAAATAAGAGGCAAGGAGGCAGAAGTTGAACCTAGATCTGTTTGATTCAAAAGCCTGTGCTTTTACCCACTCTCTAGTGCCTGTCAACATTAAACAGTCCATCGTAAGCAGCAGTTGCATGCTGGGAACTCTGTGAAACACTGAGACACAAAGATGAATGAGACAGAGCTCTTGCTTTCAATAAACGTATAACCTAGTAAGACAGAAGCTAACCCTCTGCAATTGGAGACATATCGCAGATCACCTACCAGCAACTTGACTGCACTTTTTTTTCCGAAATAGTGAAAAACTAATCACTTCATATTAGACAGTACAGCGTTGGAACCAATTATTTTATTGTAATGATATTCGTCTTATATTGGAATTTTGGACATTGAGGAACTTATTCATGACCAAAAAAAATCAAAATTTTATGTCATATTTTTCTAACATGTAGTAGCATGTGAAATGGTCACCAACGTGCATTGCAGGTTCATTAATACATGTTGTGCAATAGTAATTTGCTTGTCATCTTCCACCTGATGCTTTTCTATGTGAGCAGACAATGTAATCTCGTTTTCTTCTTCCTAAATTAATAATACATAATTTATTGTCCAGTCTGTTGTTCAAAGACGATCTGGAAGGAGGCACTGAAAACCACTTCCTGAAAACCGCTTCTTAACTGATCGATCAGAAACTCGACAAATTGCAAATGGGACATAGGTTTTTCATTGTTTGGGAATGGAAAACTTCAAGGAGACACACATTTTTTGAAAAATTTGCACTTGCAAAAGTTTGTCTTGTATCATCACCAGCAATCTCTTTATGTTTCCTGAGAGGGGACATCTGAATGGCTTGCTAGGTTTACGACGTGCCCTCAGAGGGGACATCTAAGTGCAAAGTGCTAGGCCAGCCCATGAATATAGAAACAAGTCAATGGCATACTCTCATATCAGATATATTCTTCCTATTTAAGCTAGACTGATGTGGAAGGCCACTGATGGCAAGAAATCCAGGTAGGCAGTTGTTGCGGTTGTCAGCTGACAGACCTCTGCACTGAGGCAACGGCAGAGGGCACAAAGAGAATTCGCATGACCATGAACGTGAGAGTGAAGGAAAGAAAGTGGAAGTTGACTTCAGCGTTACGAGTTTGAGAGACTGAGTAGAAGTAATGCCATTGATCTAGGGCAAGAGTACAAGTATTGAATTTCAGGTTGGATGATTTTGAAATACTTGTTCAGCATTCAGGTAGAAATGTCTAGTAGGTGGTGGAAATGTGCATCTGGAAACTGAGTCAGCAACTTGATCTATAAATGAAGATCTGGAATTACCGACTTATAGGACATAGTTGAGACCATGCCTTATATAATATGCATGCTGTGTATAAAAAGCTTTTTTTAAAAGACCATACATATAAGGGAAGGGGGGAAAAAACCTGACATTGCCATACTTAAATATGACAATAAAGGTATTTTTTTATCTGCAGGGATATTAAACACAATCAATTTATGATTATCCATGATGAGTTTTTAATACTTCCCAGACTTCCCCTGGCCACATAGCACATTTAATAGATGATATATAGCCATGGAATGCAAACCAATTTTAAATATTGACTAAATATGTAAGAAGAATGCTATATGATGCATTCAGAAATGTAATAGAAATATCCAATGACAGTGTTTTCACACAAATACTTTTTATGTACCCCTAGTATTGACTTAAGTTATGTTTATCACAATATTGCTTGCAAAAGTTACAATATTACCTGCAAAATGTTTAATATTACTGCAAAAGTTACAATGTTCTAAACATAAAATAGAAGGAAAATTCTTAAGCTTAAGTTCATACACATCTGTAAAACCAAAACATTTGCAAAATAACTGAGCAAAAGCACAAAATAGGTAAGCTTAAAATTATAGTAATATAAAAGACATTTTCTTGAAGTTGATGCACTTTATCAATATAGAGGTGGGTGAGGATGTTTGAACCTCCAAAGCTCTGAAAAAAGACAGGAATGAGAAGGGCTCTCAGCTTTTAGTGGTGTAACCCTTTGGGGTATTTCTGGATGAATCTGTTAGAAAGCAATGACAACTAAAGTTAATAACTTGAGTGTATATAAAATCAAATGGTCCCTGTAAGGCTTGGTATGTATCATCAGGCAACATATAAACTAAACAAAGCCCAAATGAGGTCACCATGGATGAGCTAGTAAATGCAAAACACAACTCTAAGACAAAATCACTGAGTTATAAAACATCAGATTGAGAAGACAACTGGAAAGATTAGAGACTATAAACTATCTGTCAGAGAAGCAATGACAGAGACCAAGAATACAGAGGCAACACTAGCTACTAATTATTACAAGGGCCCCTACCATTTGAGGTCAAAAAATATAACAAGGTGTTCTCTAGGAGATTTCTCTCCCGCTAATTTTCACCACGCTGTTGTTTTAGCTCTGGGACATGCTTTCATTCAAACTGAATTCACACACAAAGGGCTTGATGTAGCTTTTGTTCCCTCCCAAAGTCAAAGGAAGCATTCTCATCTCTAACTGAACTTAAACTAGACTCATAACTGTCTAAGAGTGTATATGGTTTTTATAAAAGAATGATAGATGTAGCAGAGAATCTCCTCTGACTTGGTAATTATATATGCATATACATTCGTTCATAAAAGCAGAGGATTTTCATTTGACAGCAGATGAAGGACAATAATCCAACAATGTAACTTTCCCCAACGAAATATGTTATAAAAGTAGGTGATGTAAGAGACATAAAACACACTATAGAATCTCAAAGGCTTGACTTTAGATTGGTTCTGGGATTCAGACGTGACCAAACTAGAAACTATCAAAATAGTTTCCCACATAAATAAAATATGTAAGATAGTTTTAAATTTAATCCTTTTGGAATCTGAGAAGCATTGCCTTTTTAAAGGCTAGAAATCAATGCTCTCGTAATGATTTGAAAAAATTAAAAGAACTTAGACTTTTCAGAAGTAGATCTTAGATTTATAGTTAATTTTAGTTAAACTGTGATTGAACTATCATCAGAAAAGACACTCCAAACAGAAATCGTATATGTAGCTCTCTAACGGCCTAGAGATTCTTTTTTTTTGAGTTGGAGTCTCACTCTGTCGCCCAGACTGGAGTGCAGTGGCTGCTCCCAGCCACCGCAGCCTCGACCTGCTGGACTCCGGCGATCCTTCTGCCTCAGCCTTCCAAATAGCTGGAACTACAGGCACTCGCTACCACGCCCAGCTGATTTTTTGATCTCTTGTAGAGATGTGGTCTCTCCAAGTTGCCCAGGAGGGTCTCGAACCCGCGGGCTCAGGCAATCCACTCACCTCAGCCTCCCAAAGGCATGGAATTTCAGGCTGAGCCACCGAGCCTGGCTGCCTAGAGATTCTTAGTGATGCTTAATGTTCTCCTAGGTTATATAAGATGCTCTAGCTTCAACAGATCCTATTTCTCCTCTGTCATTTTAAAGATTGATACCGTGTCCTCTCCTGGAAATAAGAACTCAGTTGTATTTGAGGAAGCCTGGGGCATGTGCACTGTTATAAGGCAGATTGTGGTTCCAGTCTGTTCTCCACTACCAGCCAGGTGATCTTGGGCAAGTGACTCGACTTTTCAGCTCCTCCATTTCTTCATCATTTAAGTGCTTCCTATTGTAAGGAGTAAGTGTAATAAAGTAGCTGTAAAAGGTCATAGTTTTGTGGTAGTATTCTTGATCATTTTGACGCTATCTTTGACAGATAACCTTCCTATTTCTGTTGAATGCCTCCAGGACTGGGAACTGCTCACCTCTTGAGGAAACTACTTTCAATTTTTGAGTGGCTCCAGGTATGAGAGAGCTTTTCCAAGCGCTAAACTGTACCCAGCTTCATTGTGGAGCCCAGCCAGGCCCACTCCATTCAATATGACAGCCTTGAAATTGGTAAATCCTCCTCCAGCTCTAAAATCCCGGCAGTAGCCGGGCTCGGTGGCTCAGCCTGTAATCCCGCGCCTTTGGGAGGCTGAGGTGAGTGGATTGCTTGAGCCCGCAGGTTCGAGACCCACCTGGGCAGCGAGACCTCATCTCTACAATAAAATAAAAAAAAAAAAAAAAAAATCAGCCGGGCGTGGTAGCTCATGCCTGTAATTCCAGCTACTCGGAAGGAGGAAGGATCCCGGAGCCCAGCAGGTCGAGGCTGTGGTGGCCGGGAGCGGCCACTGTACTCCAGTCTAGGCGACCGAGTGAGACTCCAACTCAAAAAATAAAATAAAATAAAATAAAATCCCTGCAGTTTCTTGTGCCGGCTGAACATACCTAGTTTCTTTAGTCGTTTTCCATTTGAGTGGTTATCTGTTACTTTATCATAATGGGTACTTTCTTCTAGACATGCTTTAGTCGGTCAGTATACCCTCCATAGGGTCGCTTCCAAAACAAACACCACCACCACATCCCCTGTTCCAGATACTTCTTTCAACACAACACCCCATCACAGTAGCATTTTTGGCAGCCACATCCTACTATTAAATCTTATGGAGTTGTTAAATATAGACAACTCTTAAATTCTTTCCATGTGTACAAACCACATTTTCTCTATCCTGTTTTTTTTTTTTTTTTTATCATTGAGGTAGAGTTTTTGGGTGTTTGGATTTTTTTCCTTTGGGCATGAGGGCCAGGTGCCTCAACCAAAGGGTTTATAAGTCCCCTATTGAATTTCTTCTTGTTAAAACATGCCCATAGTCACTACCTATCAAAAATTTTTTGTACAAATTCCACCACTCAGGGTAATGGTGCACCCTCCCAGTTTGTGTTATCCAAAGCCTGCATCAGCACGCCATCATGATGCCATTAGAACCTTATTCCAAGACCTTAGAAAACATTTTAGATAACACAGCACCAATCACAGAGGCCTGTGGTGGACTCTGGAGGCCTGCCTGTTGGTCGACATAAATCCATGAATCGGAAAACTCTCCTCCTACAGCTATTCCATGTGCCCCGCTCTAATTCTGAATGGTGTCATTAGAGATTGGCAATTTCATACAGAAATTCGGATTGACCACTTCATCTTTACTAACTCATGCTGACTCCTTTTTAAATCCTGTCTTTCTGGTTTGTGTGGAAGAGAAGTCAGCTGTGAAGCCCTACCTGGGGTTCACAGGATTCACCTCTGTTTTTAGAATAAGACATTTACCGATTTTCAGTCTTCCGTAACTCTCGAGTTATTGACAGGAATTCTTTTAGTGTCTAAGAATTGTACCTCATCTAGGTTATGAAATTTACACAGTCTTGTTTTGTTTTGTTTTGTTTTGTTTGAGTTGGAGTCTCACTCTGTCACCCAGGCTGGAATGCAGTGGCTTGATCACGGCTCACCGCAGCCTTGACTCCCTTCTGTCTCAGCCTTCTTAGTAACTGGGACTACAGGTGCACCCCACCACACTCGGCTAATTTTTTTTTTTTTATAGAGACAAGATCTCACTATGTTGCCCAGGCTTATCTCAAACTTCTCACATAATCCTAACGCCTCAGCCTCCCAGAGCATTGAGATTACAGGCATGGAGCCACTGAGCCTGGTCTTACTCACATTTTGAATAACCATGCTTACTTACAGATTCCTCACCTATTCTTTAAAAATCAGTGTTAATGGTACACTTCCCTATCTGGCAATCTTTCAGCTGGAGAGAGCACAGGAATTAAAGCAGTTAAGCAGTTTTACCTTCCTCCTCTTATCCGTTAACTTTGTAAATGTGTGAGATTATCAGGCTTCTTCAACTTTGGGAACATTTCTGTACCACACATGAAAATGCGCCTTGCACGATTTACAGAACCAATTACTCCATCACTCCAGAACCAATTACATTTGTATTGTTCATAGTGTGCAGTCATGAATGCTTGCACTCTGCAGCCTGACCTGTTTCCAGTCTGACCTTAATACCTGTTTTTGTTTTTCACCTTTACTTCACCCCTTACACATGATACTTCTCATGTCTTGACTTTGTTGTTTGATCTCCCAAGAGTAAATGTACCATATCCACAAATAGATTATTTCCTTTGGTGCATAATCTCGGGCCTGACATTCTCACCAGATGTTCCAGTTATCCACTGCTGTGCATCAAACTGGATAGCAGCTTTATCACTTCCTAAGTCACACAGGTTCACTTCTGCTGTACTCTATTGACCAACCAATCACTAAGGTTGGCTCAGATTCAAGGAAAGGAGACATAGACTCCACCTCTCAATGGGAGGAGCATCAGAACATATGCGGACAAGTTTTAAAGCCACCACACAAGGATTAGCAGAGCCCAGGCAGCAAAGATGTTTGTTATTTGTTCTCCCTTTTCCACATAAGTGTAGATTTCCTTTTGCTGACTTGGTGTTTTTCACACAGCTCACTTACATTCTGGACATCAGCATCTAATTTTTTTACAGGTTTATATTGCTACATTATCTTTAAATGTGATTGCTTGTCTATTTTCTGTTTACATTCATCAGAGAAAATTCTCTAAACCCCAATCAGTTTATCAAAAGTTCCGCCATTGCTTCCATTCATTGTCGTGCCAAAAATTAAACTTTGAGAACATTTCATTTATTCTCTCAGCGTCACTATAAATGAATTGTGCCAATCCTTTCTTCTGTCTGCATAACCCACTTTAACATACACATATAAATACACTAGATACTTGCATCTTGTCAGTATTTGTCCTTTCTTTTTTAGGCTGAGGAAAGTACAATGGAGTGGTTAAAAGTTTGACAGACCTGGATTTTAATTCCTACTGTCCCTTAATAGCCATATAATCTTGAGACTATTATTTTACCTCTTTGAACTCAGTAAGTTTTATGACAGTGGGATTACCTAACAGTGGTATTCAATGAAAGAATATATGTGAATAACTAAGTACGTAGTAGGCACCCATTAAATGGTAACTCAATATTATTTATCCCTTATGCTTTTAATTGAAAACTGCAACGGTTGCCTCCATTCTGTGCTTCAGTTCTGCATAAAGCACACCAAAAAAACTCGCCGGGCAGGTGTGTTTATAATGTCATGTGTTCTTTTGAGTTGTCGCCGGTTTTTGCCTGGTTTTATCAACAATTTTAGTAAGGTTTGTTAGTGTTATCTCCATTTACTCACTAGCGTAGGCCTGAGCTTGAAAGTCCAGAGGTGCTTCCTAGATTGTATAAACCGGTCCCCCATTCAACAATTGAATGTCAGAGCCAACACTTACTGTGGCCCCGAATTTCTCTCTGCAAACAGCTCTAAGACACCTTCCTACAGAGAAGCTAATGTAGAGGAATGTTGCTTGTCCGGAATGATTGCAGTTCGTGCAGGTATGTAATTAGTCACTAGTCAGTGTATAAATACTCGGTAAATTGCTTTATTTGTTAATGTGAAAAGCTCTGCAGAAATACAAGGTATTATAGGAACCAGGGCTGAACATGGGAGATAAGGTACTGTAGAAAAAGAACAAGTGAGTGAGGCATCAGTGTGTGTCATGTATCCCTCTGCTGGGACGAAGCTGCTAGGTTCTCCCCCACCTCTCCCCCACCCCCAGCTCGTTTTCTAAGAACACCGACTCCCTTGGGTGAATAATTTAAAGGACAAATTACCACTCTTCTGGGTCCCAAAGCCAGCTATAAGCTGAAATTAAATTAAATCATAAAGCCCTACAAGAAACTGAGGGAAGAGTCAGAAATATAAAACCAAGGGAATCCAGAGCTAAGGATGAAATATTAGAGTCAGTGCGATGTCCTTGCCTCCCTGTGCTGATGAAGTGAAAAACTGAAAACCACCCTGGTACAGGCTTAAAGGCCCACCATCAAATATCCATTGTTAAGTACTTGGCAGTGGCTATTGCAGTGATTTCAATTCCAATGGGATATTGGCGGGAGGTAGGAGAGAGAACATTAGATCAACTTCAAGTCCTGGTACTTCAGTTAACTAGCTGGGTGACCTTGAGCCAGTCACGACCCAATCGGGGCCTTCGCGTCCTTCATCTCTGGATTGAAATAGATGAAATCCGAATTTCTGTTTCTGTTTGTTTGTTTTTTTCCTTATCAGCTCATAGCGAGCTAATAAAAACATGTCAAGTTGGCCACTTAAAATATAGAATGCTTGTTCTCTCTTATCAGAGCACCAGCCCTGGTACAACCATGAAAAAGTTTCCCAGGAGCTACAGGGGCTACTGGGAAAACAGAAAATCACAAACTTGTGTCCTAATACACTGTGTCCTCACACTGTCTCCTCCAAAGGGAAGCGAGTGTTCACGTGATGGATCAGAGAAGTAAGATCACCCTGTGTTCAGGGGGCAAGCAGCATTTTAAATACCCAAGATTGGTACTCAGCATGCCTGTATTGAAGTACAGATCCAACGATCTAGTCATTCTACATCGACAGACTGAGGAAGGATTGTGAAATCATTTTTATTTAATCAGTACAAAGCAGGGACTTTGGTTTTAAAGAGCGACTGATCTGCTGTCAACGTGGCATATAATTCTGGAACAAAGCAAAAGTCTACAAAGCAAATGTTGTTTTCCAGGGTGCTATATCATGGAATGACCTGGTTCAAATCCTATGTCCAACAGATTAAGCTTGACTCTGTCAACATCACAGCTAAGCCTGATCAACAATAACTGCTATGACAGCATCACAGGAACAGGAAAACAAAATTCTCAAAGTGATTCTTTTTCTTGCTAGACAGCTGTGCTTGACCTCTTGGCCACATGGAAAAAGGCTGTTGTAAAGAGCACATTTTAGCAATACTCATCTAATCAGTGGTGCCCAGATCATTGGATTTCATTGGCCAGAAAAATTTCAAAGGAAGAGAGATCCATCATCTGGAGGACAAATTTGATGTCATTACTTCAAAATAAAAAGAGTTTATTATCCACTACTGCTATCATTTTATAAAAATATGTTTAACACTCAAACAAGGAAGGACATTATCTCAGAATAAAGGACAGCCTTTAAATTTCATTTTAGAACTTGGATGTACTCACTACATTGCCCTTTACTTTTCTGAGTAGTTACGGATCAGTGAAAACTTCCTCCTGGACCAAGCTAGTCTGTCAACCTGCAGTTGGCAAGTCTTGCCTTTTGTAAGATACTCTTAGAACTAGAAAACCTCTTTCTCCCATAATTCCAGTCTTAAATTTCTTCAAGGCCCAACTTAAAGCCCCAGTTTTACTTTGAAGATTTTCCTGATTATTTATGACCATAACAATCTTTCTACTTTCTGAATTCCTCCAGCTTTTGTAATTTTAATATGTAATCTAGCACTTTCATTTTGTGGAAAAGTTTTTTGAAATGTATAATGTTTTAGAGATAGCAGTTTAATTTATGAGTAAAAATTTAAGTTTTATTACCAACTGATAGAGCCACAAGTTAGACATCTCTAAAGAAGATCCTAATTGAAGAAGGAAAAAAAGTAAAGAACTGTAGAGCAGGGATGGATCGTCCATTATTCAAAATGCGTCTGAAGTTGGCTGAAGTCTTTTAAAGCTGACACTGTAGGATCCAATATCTTTTGATCAGTAGACTAATGTTTTGAAAATGCTGTAGAATTACATCAAGAAAGGGTCGTTAGACTTTGGATTATAATATTGTCCTTTCTCTTCACCAAGCTGAGAAGGCATCAGAACAACTGCTTCCCCATTCCTGTTTCAAATGGTCCTATAATCTCATTTAGATACAAAAGCACAATTCTATGTAATAGAAAATTGTCTTAGAGGTCTATACCCTTGTTTAACAGATGTACCAGGTAAGTGAAGTGACTTTCCTAAATTCCATGTGGATCAGAATTAGAGTTGGGATTTTGGCCATGGTGTATGAGCTTGTAGGTATCTTAAGCATAGTAGTCTCATATCCCCATGTCTCCAGATGCATAGTACACTATACACCGTGCACTCCCCAGGCAAGATTAGAAAGACAAATTGTTCCCCATTCCCTGGGCTCTCCTTTCTGCTTCCTTTTCACTCTTGGCTATTTCTTCTTTCCTTCTTTGGCACCCACTATCCCGACCTCTAATCTCCGGGACCCCACCACTCCCCAAACCCATTAAAATCTAGATTCTCAGAAGGGCTATGATAAACTCATCTGTAGATTGTAAATTCCTCCTAATTTTTTATGGAGTGATTTCTGTGTGCCAAAAAACACTGTGCTGGATGGGAGAACGTGGGACTTCTCCCAGAGGCACTTGCAATTTTACAAGGTAGAATGAAATAATCCAAAAATGGAATCTTTGTTCAAGGGATAAGAGAGACTTCCTGTTTCCTTGAAATCATGACACGTAGGTAATGATTTGACTTCTAAAATCAGCCAAACCCTTCAGAGTTGGAAGTTTGCCTTTCTTTTGTCCTTCCACTACAATTATCCCACTTCTAGATATTTAGTAACATTTACAAATCTATATTGACAACTTAATGATCCCTTCTTCATTTTCCTATTTTGGGTCTTGTCTTTTCTTCTTTAACTAAAACCAAAATCTTAACACTTAAATGCATGTTTGACATACTTTAAGCACTTTTAGATGTTATCCTCAAAACCACTTATACCCAACGCTGGAATGAGAATCCCATCTCTGGAACAAATTTACTATACGACCTTTGCCAATTCTCTAAGCACGTCTGGCCACAAGTTTTCACATTTGTGAAACAGAAAAATTGTTCTTAACGGAGACTGAGGTATTGGAGGGTTGGGACCACGCCTTTTAATCTTCCGTATGTTACCATACAGAACCTCGTCTCGGGCTCTGCCCACGCAGATGCTCAGGAAATGCTTGCTAACTGAAGATTTTTATGATCATTGATAGAAAGACAGCATAAATGCAAAACACGATTTTTCCCTTGCCCCGAGTTACCCAGGAGCATCATTCTCATTCAGAGATGACCACGTTTCAGAAAGTGGGTCTCATAAAACATACAATTTAATGAAGCCATCTGGGAAGATGATCGTCATATAAATGCAAGATATTGATATTATCTGGCTACTTGGGGAAATACCATGTAAATGAAGGCGCAACCCAGCTCCATAATTCAAATCTAGTATTGATGTACAAGGTCTTTGGATAATGGACTTTACAGATTGATATTTCTCACAAATCTGAGGCTACTTTTCTCTCCTCCTTTGCAATTTTGCTATTTTTGCAGTAAGATTTTATTTTACTTCTTGGAAACATCTTTTTTTTTCCCAACAAGACTCTATCTGTGTCAACTGGGAGTCTTGAAACAGATTTTACATCTGTCTTTATTGGTGTTTTTTAGCTTCTCTTCTTTTGAAGCAAGAAATGATCCAGACAGCACAGGCATTTCTTTCCTGCTCCAGTAATTATGCAGAATGTCGTTCAGTTATTCAACATCCCAGTTGATTCAGTTGCTTTCTGTTATTTTTTATTCTAGCAAGAAGGTGGGTTCTACTCCTGATATTATCCTGAAGACTCTTCTGAATGAAGTCACCCAGTGATCTGTACTCCTCTTTTAACAAAATATTGCCTCCTTTCTCTGAGGGACAATTGCTGAAATAATACCAAGTTCAGTCCTGCCAACAATGGCACAACGACACCATCTAGCTAGCTTTGGCACTCTGCAATTTTAAGGTAATCTGGGAAGGGGATAGAGCATTTTCTCTACAATTCGGAGTCTGTCTGACTGCCTCTGCTGAAGAAATTACCACCGACATTGAGGCACAAGTTGCCCCCACTGTGGAGACCAAAGTTCTTCTGTGTTCCTCAGTCTCTGCAGAAAAGAGTGGGATCCAGTATTTATGCCCACTTTCCTGAAACACTAAGTCCTCTTGGCCCTGGCTGTCCACAATCACCCCCTTACCACACACTCACCAAAGAACACATAAATACAGTCCATCATCACTGATTGACTTCCCATAGGTTGATGGAGCCCAGGGTCATTGTCTGGGCATGTCTAGTGGGTTTGCTGGCCTCAGGAGCCACACATGGTGTTCAGATGGAGACTGTGAATGGCAGAGAGTAGAGATGCAAAGGCAAAGGGGTTGTTCCAATACTTTACCTGACTGATGACGGGGGTGAGTGGGATAGACAGGGAGCTGGCTATATATTCGTGATCTTTAGTCCTTTTCACATTCATCGAAGAAACTTCTTCCACTGATCATCATCCTACATTCCTAAATTACAGCTTAGAAGCAAGTATGCCCGGGACTAAGGGCCGAGACACTTGCATGTTTTATCCCCCAGGAGGGAGTTTGCATACTCAGAGGTAGGGTAAGAAGACTTTGCCGGCCCTCTTTCTTCTTGAACTCTACTAGGCACTGTCACTGCCCATCTCTGATGTAAAAAGGGTTATTCTGAGTTTCAGCCTAATGAGGTTGATCAGAAGTCTAGAGTTTTGGAAGCCATATAGGCTTTTTATATAGAATCGTGGCCCCTGAGGCCAGCAGACCAACTAAACAAGCCCAGACAATGATCCTGAACTCCATCAGCCTCTGGGAAGTCAATCAGTGGTGATGGACTGTATTTATGTATTCTTTGGTGAATGTGTGGTAAGGAGGACTTAGTGTTTCAGGAAGGTGGGCATACATACTGGATCCCATTCTTTTCTGCAGAGACTGTGAGGAACACAGTCTATAAGCCATTTAGTGAGTGTCACAGACCAGATATGGTGCTCGGTAAGAGTAGAAATGTCACCAACATGGCAGAGTAGGAGATACCAAACTTCACCCTCCCCCCACAAAAAACAAATGCAATTGACCTTGAACAATGCAGGGATTAGTGTGCCAACCCCCTGCACAGTCAAAAATCCACTATTCTTTTTAGAGATAGAGTGTGCTCTGTCACCCAGGCCGGAGCACAGTGGTGCAAATTATAGGTCATTGTAGACCTGAACTCCGGGGGCTCAAGTGATCCTCCCACCTTAACCTCCAAAGTAGCTGGGACTATAGACAGATGACACCATGTCCAGCTAAAAATTTTTTTCAGATGTGGAGGTCTCACTCTGTTGCCCAGGCTGGTCTTGAACTCCTGGCCTCATGTGATCCTCCGGCTTTGGCCTCCCAAAGTGCTGGGATTACAGGCATGAGCCAACCCCAAAACTAATAGCCTTCTGTTGACTGGAAGCCTTACTAATAACGTAAACAGTCGATTAACATATATTTCTTATGCTATATTCAATAAAGTAAGCTAGAGAAAAGAAAATGTTATTAAGAAAATTACAGGTCATTGCCTTACTAAACTCTGGCGAGACTATGTGGTCTTTGAGCTGTGGCTGCCACCATGTTTCCTAAGTTTTGGCCCCCTTCCCTACCTTGGGGAGATGAATCTCTCTCTCTCTCTCTCTTTCTTACATTTAAAATGAATTGTATTTTTCAACCTAAACAAAATTACAAGGAAACGGTATTTCCTATTAATTAAGTGGAAGTGGATCATCACAAAGCTCTTTATCCTCACCATCTTCACATTGAGTAGGCTGAGGAGAAAGAGGAAGAGGAAGGGTAGGTCTTGCTGTCTTGGCAGTGGTAGAGGCAGAAGAACTTTCACATGTAAGTGGATTTATTGGCACAACTCAAATCTGTGTTTTTCAAGGGTCGACTGTATGGAGGGGTCAAGGGCCTATTGAAGAATCTGCAGCAACACAGTGGAGAAAAAACCCAAAATTAGCTACACAGAAAAGTACTAGGCACCGGATGCAGTAAGGAAGAAAACCCAGTTTGTGTCTTCAGAGAGTTCTTTGCCTGATAGGCGGCTCATTGCAGATTTTACATATATGTACTTGTTAATATTCTCAACATAATTCCTGTTTTGAAAGTCTCCAAAGTTTTTTATTTTTTCATGCTGCAAAACATGAAACTAAATTGCAAAGGTGATGACAAAAATAGTGTGAACACCCCTGGAGTTCTGATTGCAGAGACAGCAAGTAGAGAAATTATTCCACCCAAATAGCTGACTGTAACATAAAATGACTAGATTGTTGAGAAAAAACATCAGATTTGTTGCAAATAAAAAGCATATATACTGGAGAAAACCTTCCAGTTGTTCATAAAACATTAGACAATTATGGGAACCAAACATTTATTTTCTAAAAGTGTCTTTATAGAGAAAGATTAGTTGTTCAGATAACCACATGTTTTCACAGCTGGCTGCATTCAGAGCTAAGTTGCCACATATAGGTCAACAAAGTGTGAGATAGTCTCTTCCTTGAGTCACAATATTGGTGAGAAGATGAGGTGTGGCACATGAAAAAATTAAGGGAATATTATTTCACACTGTAAAATAATTTTAAAACCTTTTGCTTGGTATCTGAAGATTTTATGGAGGAAGAAGATGTTTGGCCATAACTAGGAGGTAAAAAACTGAGTTTAGAGGCTTTTTGTAGCTAATTGGGGGAAAGAGGGGTAGATATAGCGACAAAAAACTTGAGGTTAGGAACTTGGGAAGAGCCAATAAAGTGCTTTTATATCCAAAAATAGAGCAAGATCCTTTCTAACCACTCCCCCCCCCATGTGAGTTTCTGTAAAAAGTACTAGACTGATACAGGACTTCATACTTCATCATTAAAATGTTAGAGAAATTTTGAGTCAAATATAGGTGTACTTCAAAAAGAAATCAATATTTTTCCCTATTTATAGCAAAGGATTCATACTGTATGGGGAACAATAAAGAGAAAACAAAAGTCACCTATAATTCTACCGCAGAGAGATAATCATTAGCATTTTGGTGATACTATACCAAACATTGTTCTATATATGTAAACACAAATGTTGACATATACTTTTTAATTTAAAAATGGAACCACCCAGGCACACTGCTATTTAATGCCTTGTTTCTTAATATATCATTTTGCACATCAGTAATACAGATTTAAGTTAGTCTGCTTAGGAGAAGGAGATCAGGGGTATCCAAATAGGAAAAGAGGAAGTCAAGTTATCCCTCTCTGCAGATGACGTGATTCTATATGTTGAAAACCCAAGAGAATCTGTCAAAAAAATCTCTTTGCACTGATAAAGGACTGTGGCAAAGTCTCAGGGTATAAAATCAATGTGCAAAAGACAATCGCATTTCTATACACCAACGATAAACACAAAGAAACCCAAATATAAAGCACAATCCCATTCACAATAGCCAGAAAAAAATCAGATACCTTGGCATCTCCCTAACCAGAGATGTGAAAAACCTTTACAATGAAAACTACAAAACACTGCTCGAAGAAATCAAAGATGTCCATCCTACCCAAAGCAATCGAAAGATTTAATGCAATGCCCATTAAATTACCAGCAGCATTCTTCAGACCTAGAAACAACAATGCAGGAATTGTAAAGAAACATATTAATATATTCATATGGAAACATAAACAATCGCAACTCGCCAAACAATCCTCAACACAACAACAACAAAAAACAGCGGGAAGTATCACACTCCCAGACTTTAAACTCTATTACAAAGCTACAATAATAAAAACCGCCTGGTATTGGTACAAGAACATGCATATAGACCAATGAAACAGGATAGAGATTCCAGAAGCAAAATCTCAATTTCTCAACCGACTCATCTTTGACAAAGCCTCCACCACCAACAACTGGGGAGAGGAGAACCTATTCAGTAAATGGTGCTGGGAAAATTGGCTGACCACATGCAGAAGATTAAAACAGGACCCCTACCTAACAACACACACAAAAATCAACTCTAAATGGATCAAAGACCTAAATGTAAAACCTCAAACCTTAGAACCCTAGAAAATGCAGGAGACACCCTTATGGAAATTGGAACTGACAACCAATTCCTGAACAAAACTCCAAGTGCCCATGCCGTAAGAGATAAGATGGACAAGTGGAACCTCATCAAACTGACAAGCTTCTGCAAAACCAAAGAAACCATCAAGAGAGCAGGGAGGCAACCTGCAGACTGGGAAAAAATATTTGCTGACTGTATGTCTGACAAAGGTCTAACATCTAGGATCTATAAGGAACTCAAATGTGCCAAAAAGAAAAAACAAACGGCCCCATTACTAAATGAGCAAAAGATATGATTAGACACTTCTCAAAAGAAAACATATGAGCAGCCAACAGATACATGAAAAAATGCTCAGCATTAGTCACCAAAAAAATGCAAATTAAAGCTACACTGAGAGGCCACCTAACTCCAGCCAGGATGGCCATTATCAAAAACTCAAAAAACAACAGATATGGGAGAGGATATGGTGAAAAGGGAACACTTCTACACTGTTGGTGGAGTGTGAACTAGTATAGCCTCTGTGGAAAACAGTGTGGTGATTCCTAAAAGATTTAAAAATTGACCTTCCATACAGTCCCCCAATCTCCCTACTGGAAATATACTTGGAAAAACTCAAATCACTCTATAAAAAGATACCTGCACACGTATGTTTATTGCAGCACTGTTCACAGTAGCAAGAACATGGAACCAGCCATGCTGCCCATCAAAAGAGGACTGGATAAAGAAAATGTGGTACATATACACAATGGAATATTACGCAGCCATAAAGAAGAACAAAATCATGAACTTCACAGCAACCTAGATGGACTTATAGTCTATAATACTGAGTGATCTTTCACAGAAACAAAGAACTGAGTATCACATGTTCTCACTCATAAGCGGACCTTGAACAATTATCCTAATACTATAAGGAAAGGATTGGCAGTAGTGGGAAACTGCCTGGGGAAGGGCAGCACACCTCCTCAACAAGGGTACCTGCATAATGAACATTTGTATACCTATCCCTGAATTGTACCCCACATATTTAAAATTTTTTTAAAAAGTAAAAGTTAAAGAAAAATGACCCCAGTGTCTTAGCAACAGACTGTTTATAAGGGATGCAGCTCAGTGCATGCCAATGAAATATAATCAGATCTGCAGTCATTCTGGTTCATTTATGATCCTCATTAGGCAGAAAAGAAGTGATATATGAGCTTGAGAAGAATTGGCCAATTTAATCAAACCATTGTACTTGTGAATAAAATAATGTTGGAGACCTGATTCTCTCTCTTCCAGTCCCTTAATCTTCCCAGTGTGGATTCCATTTGGATGGCTGAGCCCCTACTATGCATTAAGTACCCTACTGGGCAGTATCCCATGTTATGTCATTTCTAGGAGTGTGAGGAGATTGAAGGAAATTAGCAGCCTTTGTGTGGAGAAGAACCCTGAATGGCTTAGGAAAGGATCGTGGCCCACATGAAAACCTCTGGGAAACTGCAGGGAAAAAAAAATGCTAGCCTGCCTAATTTGGTAGTGTCTCTTAAAACTTCATGTCCACCCAGAACCTTAGACCTCAGAGTAAAATCACTTCATAGATGAGCAATGAATAAAAATGGTCTACAAGTTTTTTGATCATGTACTCCATTCGTTAAAAAAAAGATTATACCATGTGCCCCCCAATATGTATGAATTTATTTATAAATTATAAACATATACTATTGTACTATGTGCACATTGTAAAACAATCTTACAAACAAATTTCAAAGGTATGAGATACCATGTTTACAGTTTTGGTTATTTTCACTTTCTAGTGGATTATCTTGAACACCTCACCCCCAAGGGTCCACACATCCCACTTTAAAGATCCTTAATGATATAATAGTCTCAACTACAAGATGTTGTAGGGATGGGATATATTTAAGAATTTGCTGATTATCAAAATGCACATGGAGCCAACCAGCAAAATATTTCTGGAAGATGCAAGATCTGTCTGATACAGATTGCTTGACAGTACCCACTTACTCATTTTTCAAGAATCTGTTCTAATGTCCTTCCTGCATGAAACTTCTCCAGGAATTCCCAGGTATAACTGACAACTGCCTCCCTTGGATTCTCCCACCCCTGTACAGATATCCAGCATAACTCCTATAACACTTGATTACATTTATGATTTCTGTGCCTCTCTTTCCATCTGGATTATCAACCTCTCTAAGGCAGGATCATGTCATAGTCTTCATTAATTTGCCAGTATTTGTTATATAGTAGGTCCTTAATAAATACTTACTAAGTGGATGACTTGACAGAACTAGATAGCAATACAGGGCATAAAAATTAGGGTGTCCCGGAAGCACACAGAAGGACAAAAGGAAAATGCTGTGAGATGCTACCCAGAGCCTCTTCGACATATGATTATGTTTAATTAGATTATAATGTCTGACTTGTTTGCAGCGAAATTCACAGAATCTCCCAGTGAATTCTCCAGATACTTCAATGAAATTCATGGTTGCTTCGCTCCTCTGCACAGCTTCTTCCTCCGCTCTACAGAGTAGGGGAGTTAGCCCTGGATTGGGATGTTTATGCACTTGCTAATCATACATTTGTTTTCTCTCTAAGCTCAGTCCTGCTTACCAAGAATAGCTCAAGATGACAATCATTTTCATGCTTTCAGTCTAACAAAGGCTCCAGAAGGATATGGAAACAGGGAACAAAGCCAGAAGTTTAACGTCAACAACAAGGAAAAGGAAAAAGAAATAAGGTTAAATACCCTGCCCCCTCATTTTTTGTACTCCTGTGTTAGCATTTTAATACTCCTGTTCACCTGAAATTGTTTGGCACCTTGAGGATGAGATGAAGTGGGTAGACTTTAAGTAGCTACAATAAATAAGAAGATTCAATTCTACCCTTTGCTTATAACCCTCAAGAGCCATTTGAGTTTTAAGATCTTTCTCTTTCATTCCCCCGACTCTGTGTGTGTGTGTGTGTGTATATATGTGTGTGTGAATCTTTCATGTTAACTTGAAGCCACAACTAGTAACTGTTAACAATATTTATTTCCACATCTGTTTCCCTAAATCATTGTTCCAAATGAGTTCCATGAAATGTTCATAGATGCTCCATGGAAAAGAGTTCTGTGGTCAAATGTTGGGGAAATTTATGACTATACAAGTTAAAAATATTTTTTTGCAATAGCGCTTCTAATGCCTTCTAATTTACCGATGTTCCTTATCAATCACCAAGAGGAAGCGTAGCTTGCACCACAGAACTCTCTTTTCTGGAATCATCTGGACAAACTATTATTGTGATCAACATACTTTAAGAAATGTCGCCCTTTTGACTTAAGAGTTTGGCTTAAACTGGGACATTCAGACATTCAGAACTGCCTTGGTCACTTGGATTGGTATGTGACTCTTGGCAATCCAGAGAAGACATCACAAAGAAACTCTCCCTAATACTCATACAACTCTAAATTCATCCCTCCTGTGGATTGGCATCTCTGTACTCTGAAGTCTGAAATGCCAATCCTACAGAAAGATATAGACTAAAAAAAATAGCCAGTGGAAAGGCAAAAGGATCTAAAGTGGACACCAAGGTTTTAGAAATGGACAGTTCAGGAACTGATCTGTGTGTATACGCTCTCAGTGATTGTTTGTCAGAAGTCGAAATGCCCTTCCCTCTTGAGATGCTTTCATGGTGAAGTCCGTTTTTTCTATTTTTACTCCCACCCATCCCTACAGCTTTTGTTTACACTGTGCTCCCACCAGCAATGTCTCCTTTCCACCTAATTCCTACAGTCTTCAATTTCATGCTACCGCACAAAGACTTCCCTTTCCACCCACTGTAACACTCCCTCTTTTTTCTGTATACCCACAGTATTTATGTCTCTGGCCAAGTCCAGCCTGCCATCTGTTTTTGTAAATACAGTTTTATTAAAGCACAGCCATGCCTATTTATTTATACATTGTCTGTGGCCACTTTCTCACTACAAAAACAAAATTGAGTAGTTGAGACACAGAACGTACAACATGCAAGCCTAAAATATTTACTGTCATTTACAAAGATAGTTTGCCAAACTCTGCACCATTTCTTTAGTACTCAATCAGATGCAGACTTGCTTCATGTTGATGTTTATACTTTGATGCTTCTGTATGTCTTCTCAATGAGTTTTAAGTCTACTGAGAGCAGGGCTATGATTTGTACACTTTAGAATGCTTTGTAATGTTTAGCACAGAATAGGTTATCAATAAGCTAGCCAATTGGTTGGTTCTTTTACCGGTAATTTGTAAGACACAATTTACTCCAAATTCTCCATAAGATATTCCTGCTGCCAAAAAAGGGAGAGTAAAAGAAAGATGTTTTCATACCACTTCAGTCTAGTGGTTTGAGGTGGAAAGTGAGCACAGGCTGTTTACATTGGTCATCTCCAAATTATCTCTGAAAATAAACCTCAAAAGAGCAATAGCATATGGTCAAGCAACGATTGAGGACAGGAATACATTGTGAGAAATACATTGTTAGGCAATTACATCGACATGCTGACATCATAGAATGTACTTACACACACCTAGGTGGTATGGCCTATTACACACCTAGGCTTCATGGTACGGCCTATTGCTCCTAGTCTACAAACCTGAACAGCATGTTACCGTCCTGAATACTGTAGGGAACTGTACCACAACGGTAAATATTTGTGTGTCTAAACATAGCAAACTACAGTAAAAATACAGTATAAAATATGTTTTAAAATAGCACACTTATTAGGACACTTAGTATGAATGAAGCTTGCAGGACTGGAAGTTGCTCTGGGTGAGTTAGTGAGTGGTGAGTGAATGTGAAGGCTCCTTGCAAGGTATGACTGTTCACAACTGTAGACTTTATAAGCATTACATTTAGGCTGCACTCTATTCAAAAATTTTCTTTCTTTAGTAATAAATTAAGCTCACTGTCACATGTCTACTTTATAACCTTTTAATTTTTTTAACTTTTTACTTTTTCATAATACTTATCTTAAAATACTGTACAGTTCTACAAAAATGTTTTTGTCTTTATTCTATAAGTTATGTCTGTTTTAAAACATTTATGTTTTTTTTTCCACTTTTTAAATTTGTTAGAACGAAGACACACACACATTAGCCTGGGCCTATACAGAGACAGGCTCATCCGTATCACTCTCTTCCACCTCCACGTCTTGTCCCACTAGAAGGTCTTCAGGGGCAGTGACACGCGTGGAGCTGCTATCTCCTGTGCTAACAATGTCTTCTTCTGGAATACCTCCTGTAGGACCTACCTGAGGCTGTTTTACAGTTAACTTTATTTTTATATAATTAGAAGGAATCCACGCTAAAGGAACGAGAAAAAGTACAGAGTAGTAAATACATAGCCAATAACAGAGTCATTCATCATAATTATCAAGTATAAGATACCATACGTAATTGTATGTGCTAGATTTTTATACAGCTGGAAATGCGGTAGATTATTTACACCAGCACCACCGCAAACACACGAGTGATGCCTTGTGCTACAGTATTAAAGCGGCTAGGACGTCACTAAGCCATAGGAGTTTTTTGGCTACGTTATAATTATATGGGCCACTGTTGTAAATGCAGTTCGTTATTGACCAAAATGTTGTTTGCAGAGCATGACTGTATTTCTCCATGGTAGCTTGGAAAATATTATGAAATATTGTCTTTTTTTAGCACAAATTGCATAACCTTAATACTTTCCCCATATACAGTGTACCAATTTCAATTGCCCCAAAACGGTTGCAGCCCTCTTTTCCCCCTCACACACAAACACTGTTGAAGGTCTCTGTGTATATTAGTAGACAGAATACGGACTGGCAAAAGTTGGTTGATACGGTTCTCTGATGGCCATCACGCCAGTTCTCCTAATGGCTACTCCAGATCTCGGCCTAGCTCTGTGCATCTGGGTGGAACAAGTAGCCTGGCTGCCTGACTGTCGTTCCAGGCAGGACTGCTCTGCAGTGGCCTGTCGCCTTAACACTGGGGGTCGCTCACATAAATAAGCCTCCAATGGATCAGACTGGAGGGAACAGGAAGCTCCTTGCAAGGCCATATTATCCATTCTAAAGACCTCTCCAGCGAACATTTATCAGAGCAAATAAAAATCCTAAGCTAAAAGTGCTGAAAGAAGCCTCTTTTCAAAAAGTCAATGAGGAAATTCCCTTCCATATTAGCAGCTTTTACGCACTCAGGTGGGGCTACATCGAACACTCAGAATGAAGGTTCAGTTTGTTCAGGAGCGAGTTTGAATGCTGTGTGTGTGGTTCACACATGAGTATGTGCATTTTCATGACTCTAAGGAGTTGTATGGTGCTGGTCTAGATTACTCCTTGTGGTAAAGCCACCTACAATTTGTTCTACCCACAAATATAATTGCCTCAAAAGAGGAAATGCAACACTCCCAGAGCTCGCCTGCAGCAGGTCACCAGCTCCACCACTTTCATTAGGCTGACTCATCTTTGTTTCTGAATAAATGTGAGCTTTGGCTTGGAGTTAGATATGATGTGATCCTTCCCTGACCTGGCCCCCAATCGTGGCCCAAGAAGAAAGAGTCTGATTTTTTTTTTCTACTGTGAAATTGCAGAAATAGATATGTTCAAATCTATAGGAAGTAGCCCTTTATAATACTAACAATTTGCTGTAGTTATAATTTTCATGGTGTCTACTGGTTGAGAGACGATAGGACTTATTCATGGAATTTACACTCTGGTGGTTTGATAAATATATAACATGTTGAAAAGGAGTTTCATGGAAAAGTAAACGTTATTCATCAGGGCTTTAGTTTCTCTCATATTTGCTTTCAGCTCAGCAATATTGTAAGTTGTTTGTTTGATTTTTATTTATTTTTCATTTATTTGGTTTTCTTTCTAGATCCTCTACCTAATCTAATCCAAATAAGAACGGCACTTAACAACTCTAAATATGGCATCGGGGGAAATGTGTATATCCTTTTCTTTCTATTATCTTTTGTTCACATACTGAGGGCTGTGGAAGGCAAAATGTGAGGTGCTATTTTATAGCATGGTTAATGCTTATCAGTAATTTTTTCCCTCTGACCTTCTGCCTCAGACAATTAATTTTCTTGAACTGCTCACACACTGGCAGAACATGGGGGTGGGGGGGAATAATGTTAGTACTAGTGAATATAATCTTGGAAGAAAAGCTGTGCAATTATTCAAAGACCTAATCTTATCTCTTGTTTCATTTTTATATCACAAGTCTACATTTAAAAGTATTAGATATCCCGTTCTGCTGTCCCACACCTTCAAACCTCAGTAAATAAATGCTGCTAAGTGCCACCAGGAGTGAAAGAGCTTGTAATGAGAAGTGTGAGGAGATATGTGCTCCATTCATCATTCTGTTCAGTCCAATATTGAGGCTCTTGTTATCAGCAGGATTCGTGGCGATGTCATCACGGCTGGCATAAATCTTCTGTCAGTGTGGGTCGGACTGATGCCCTATTAAAACTCTGCTTTCACCTAATCACAGAATGACCTTTCGATGTCTTTAATTAACCTCTGACCTGAACCATGCCAACGTCTTGTTGGTAGGTAAATCTATGGCATGACATTTGCTTATGACACTACATTCGTCTTGATTTAATCATCGTAGCTTTCAGATTATGGCTTGAGTGAAATACAGTTGGGATCCCTGTTAATAGTTGGATTAATTTTTAAAAGGTTAGAACATAATATTTTCCTCTGAGCTCCCAGTGATATCTTTGCAGACATTTCCCCCTGGGGAGTTGGGGTACCCCATTAAAGTAAATTCAAGTGAACCTTCAATTTCACCAATAACACAATCTTTTTAGCCAAGTTGTTCTTTTTGAGTGGCCCTGGAAGCCAGAAGCATTCTAGGTCTCATGGATGACCAGAGGTCAAAAGTTTTAAGATACAATAGAGCTTCACTTGTCCAAGACAATGGAATGCAGCAGTGGCATGAAATTAAAAGAGGTAGAGAAAGGAGGGATGAAGAGAAGAAGAGAAGACTTTTCTCTCACATTGGAAATGTGCTTTTCTACTCTGGCATATGTGTGTGTGCTTGGATAATAAAACCGCATTCATATCTCATTCCTCCACTAAAAGGAATTCTGTTTGTAAATGCCTGTCTGAATTGGCTAATATTACAGATGTAAAATATTTATTAAAAACACTCTTCTCACATGCAAATGTAGTCATAAATCGATTGAAGTGGTGACTAATTCATTTGAATTGAGTAGGTTTCAAAATGGAGAGTTGTAATTGGCCTATAAATCATAACACTATCGAATAAAATAAAAGTTTTGAGCTACCTAAGATTTATCCAATGTTATACTCAATCAGATGCCCCATGAAGGACTTAGAATAGATGATCTCTCAGGTCTTTTTCAGTTATAAAAGTCTATGATTCAGTGTTTCAATATTCCAAATTCTGAGTTTATTGAGTCTGAATTCAAAAAGTTTTCCTGCCTTTAAAATGCAATTTAAGATTTATGCCGTAAAGACTTTAGGAGCTGGGAAGTTTTCAAGTGTCCCACCTGCCTTGGCACTGTTCCCTGCCGCTTCCTCCTACCTGAGTCTTTGTTGACTCACCTGTAAAATGCGTATAATAATACCTACCAGTAGAATCACTTTGAAGATTCGAGAAATCATACATATAGCACTTTAAATAATGTCTGGCAAGTACTAATGCCCAATTCATTATGAATGGTAGAGCATCTGTTAATATCTCCTGTACTTGCCAATAGACATTATCCCTTGGGCCTAACCCAATCTCTTTTCTTCTAAAATTATACAATGTAATGTTTAATGATGTTGGAGTCACTCCTGGATTTCAGTAGCACCAACTATGTCACTAACTTACTGTCTGTGTGATCATGAGTAATTTTCTTAAGCTTCCAGTGCCACGATTTAATAATGGTACCTAGTTAATGGACATATTAAATGAGATAATGCATGAAAAGTACCCCTATCCCCATTACCTTGCATAGTGCCTGGCATATAGCAAGCACTCCATAAATATCAACTAAGATTTATATATGCAATTATGTTATTATTTAATTATATGCTAAGATTGCATATATATTACCATCATCATCATTATTAACAAATGTGTCCTATTTTTATCCCACATCTTCCTTGGTGTAAAGTCGTAGTTGCATATTTTGGCAAAACTGGGTTTTGGTTAGGTCCTAGACCGAAATGGGAAAGTGATGTTTACTAAAGGTATAATCTATTCTGCTTAATTATCCATTTATTTAAGAAGGCTTAACTGAGCAGCTGTTATGTGCCAGGCACTGGAGATGGAATGAAAAGCTAAAAGATACACAATCCCAGCTGTCATGGAGCAAGGAGTTTATGAGACAGAGAAAGACTGATGTGAATCAAGGAAGGACACTAAAAATGAACAATTTTGTACTTTGCCAAGAACCACAAAGGAGGGACACAACTCAATGAGGGGGTTTTGACACAGTTAGGGAGATGAGTTGAAGTGAAGCAAAGAATGAGAAGGCTTGGCCCCCATAGGGGGTTGTATGCTGTGTTTTGAAATTTTTTTGTCCTATAGATGTTATCCCTTAGGCCTAACCCAATTTTTTTTTTAGTCAGAGTCTCATTCTGTCACCCAGGCTGGAGTGTAGTGACATGCTCATGGCTACTGCAGCCTTTACCTACTGGGCTCAGGTAATCCTTTCACCTCAGTCTTCCAAGTAGCTGGAACTACAGGCACACACCACCATGCCCAGCCAATTTTTATGATTTATTGTAGAGATGAGATCTTACCAAGTTGCCCATCCTGGTCTTGAGTCCCTGGGCTCAGGCAATTCTCTCGTCTCCACCTCCCCAAATGCTGGGATTACAGGTGTGAGTCACCATGCCCAACTGTCCTAATTTTTTTTTCTTTTTGGCAAGTTTGTATGTTGACTTGCATACCTTAAATGCACATGCAGATGTAACTTCAGTGTCAACAGTAGCAGTTTTCGTCTTAATGGGGAAACCAATTTCCCTGTCCAGGACTGTCAAGGAAGGGTTTCTGGGTGTGTCCTGTAGGGAACTCCCATGGGCACCCTCTTCAGTGAGAGATTAGCGTGTGCGAGTATGCAGGGGTACGTGTGGCGAGGATGAATGACTCATCTCGGCCATCCTCTGTCCTAAATTTAATAGGGAATAGGGGATAGTGTTATGATGCTATTTGTGTTTCCAAAAGCTTACCTGGTTGGACCATATGGAAGGTGAATCAGGATGGGACAGTGAGATATTAAATGTCAATAGTCATATAATATAAAATCTCAAGGTGTAGTTTCCATGGTAATTCTTTCTTTGACTCTCAGCAAAAAAATTAGGTTGATGCCTTTTTCACAGGCACCAAAAAGGTAGAGGGAGAGAGCCTACTGCCTCCCCTCCATGAATATATAAACTTTTCTTTTACAATTAAGAAAAGATGTGACAAGAGATACCACATGAACTCTTAGTTATTCTTCTCCTCTGCCACTTTTGTCATGACCACAAGAGAGCAAGTCTGTCCGTATTTACTGTTCTATATTACGGGGAGTTACATGCCCACCAATTGGAAGGTTGTGTGCCAAGCCAATGGCCTAGCCTCATAAAACCTCACTGGTTATTATACTGATGGGGCCAGACTATAATGCAGTTAGAGTTATGAAACTTAACTCAAAACCTTAGGTCCAAACAGGACAGAAAAAGGAAACCACGTCTAGGTGGAGAGCTTTCATGGCAACCAACCAGAGGTGATGTGTTTATTTCTATGTCATCTTGCAAATATTTACTCAACTTTTGTTATATGCCAGCTACTTCTTAAGTATTCAATGGTGAACTGAACCCAGTCTTGAGTGGGACATTTACTATGGCATGTGATTTAAAGAGAAAGGTTAACATTTATAAACCTACTGAGACTTGGTACTCTACAGTAGTGGTCCCCAACATCTTTGGCACCAGGGATTGGTTTTGTGGAAGACAGTTTTTCCACAAAAATTGCCAGGGTGGAGGGGATCATCAGACATTAGATTCTCATAAGGAGCATGCAACATAGATCATTCTCATAAACAGTTCACAATAGGGTTCGCTCTCCGATGAGCATCTAATGCCACCACTGATTTGACAGAAGATGGTGTTTCATTCGCCTGCCACTCACCTCCTGTTGTGCAGCCCAGTTCCAAAGAGGCCACAAACCGGTACCAGTCCATGCCAGAGGTTGGAAACCCCTGCTTTATAGAGTTTATCTGATTTGGTCATCAAGACAGCTCCACAAAATAGAATTTATGATTTCTACTTTAGGAGAGTTAGGATTTGAACATAGAACCATTGACCACAAAGCCCTCCATTACAGCATGCTATTTTCCAGAAGAAGCCCCGTTTCAGAGGTAACTCCCCAGGGAGTCCAGAAACTCCGCCATTAGTGAGTGCCCTCTTTTTAAAACCACAGCAGAGTTTCTCAACCTCAGCAATATTGACTTTTAGAACTGGATAATTATTTGTTGTGGGGCTGTCTTGGGCATTGCAAGCCACTTGGTAACAATCCAGAACTCTCTACCCACTAGATACCAATAGCATCCTAGTTGTGATGGCCCAAAATTCCTCTGGACATGGCCAAATATCCTTGGGGGAGGCTGGTGCCACAGGGCAGAGGAAGAGAAGCTAGTGTGAACAATAGAGAGAGCAGAGTTGCAAGAAAGAAATCGTTGGCAAATTCAGCTGCTCCCAATACGTTACAGAAGACAGGAACAGGAAAAAAAAATTGCTTTTGAATTTGATGATGAAGAGATTTTTGGTGACATCAAGAAGGGCAGTTTCTGAGGACTGATGGGGCAGGAGCTTGAAAATGGGGAATAGGTGGAACACAGGAAAGAAGGGTTAATGGGAATAAACTTCCCTTTCAACAAGCTTGAGAATACTGTAGAAGTGATGGTGTACAAACTCCAGGCCCTGGATGCAAAAGATTAGAAGTTTCTACTTCCGGTATCTTGGAATACTCTCTTTGGGGTTCTAAGCAGTCATACAAGTTCAACCAGCCTGAACCCAGCCTTCCACCTGTCCCTGCCAAATTGTGGACATGCAGTTGGAGTGATGTTGGAGTCTCTAGACCAGCCCATCCACCTGCTGAATATTACTGAGTGAACTCAGAGGTAATACAAGCAGAATTGCCCGGCTGAGTCCTGCCTAGATTTCTGAGCCACAAAATCATGAGATACCAAACAAGTTTTACAATGGTTTGTTACCCGGAAGTTTGTAGTTAGAACAGACTACAATGCAAATCCCAGTTTCCTTCTCCTGGTTATAAGATTTAAAAAACAGGGACGAAGCCGGGCTCGGTGGCTCAGCCCGTAATCCTGCGCCTTTGGGAAGCTGAAGTGAGTGGATTGCCTAAGCCCGCGGTTCGAGACCCGCCTGGGCAGCGAGACCTCATCTCTACAATAAATCAAAAAATCAGCCGGGCGTGGCAGCGCATGCCTGCAATTCCGGCTACTCGGAAGGCTGAGGCGGAAGGATCGCCGGAGCCCAGCAGGTCGAGGCTGTGGTGGCCGGGAGCGGCCGCTGCACTCCAGTCTGGGCGACAGAGTGAGACTCCAACTCCAAAAACAAACAAACAAACAAAAAAACCAGGGATGATAGACTTCATGTCATCCAGTTCCCTCTGCTCTGAGCATAGCTCCTAAGCACACATTTTGCATCATTAGCACACGTTGGCCAGGCTCTCATGCTCTAGTGTCATACAGACCCAAGGTTAGTTCTTAGCTTCTCCACTTTGTGGCTTCTTAAAATTTGGGTTATTCTTAGGAGGGTTGAGAAAGATTGAGTCAGATGCATTTATGTAAAGCACTTACGCAGTGCCTGCCACAATCAGTGCTTGCTAAGGGTTAGCTCTCATTTAAACCATGAGTTTTTCCATCAATGGACAGCAAATCATCACATTCTTTATAAAATGACCCCAACTTTGACTTCATAAAAGTTTGCAATAACTTCCTCCTTTCCCACTAGAGCAACTAATGGGAATTTCTCTTCTCATCATCTGCTTCTTCACAACCACAGCCACAACCACAAGCCCATTCCTGTTGGTCTTCTTGTGGCTTCCAATCTCTAGTTCTGGCTGTTTGACCTACAAACCTTCACACACACACACACACACACACACACACACACACACACACACACTGAGAGTAAGAGAATGAGAGCGAGAGAAGAGAGAGAAAGAAAACAAGAGATGCTTCTAAGCCACAAGTTCTCCTGTGGGAAATGTGCGTATTAAAGGATTGACTTCTGAATGCCCTTTTGGCAACCACAAACATTTCAGTACCAGTCTGTATGACTTTTTAATCACTCCTGTGGAAATAACTAGAAAAATAGAGAAAACTACGTATTGGGAGCAAAAATATAGAGTAGTTGACCAGACGTGGTGGCTCAAGCCTATTAATCCAGCACTTTGGAAGGCCAAGGAGGGAGGATCACCTGTGGCCAGGAGTTTGAAATCAGGCTGGCTAACATAGCAAGACCCCATTTCTGCAAAAAATATTTTTTAAAAAATAGCTGGACGTGGTGACACATGCCTGTAGTCCCTGTTATTCAGAAGGCTGATGTGGGAGAATTTCTTGAGCCCAGAAGCTTGAGGTTACAGTAAGCTATGATCATGTCATTGCATTCTAGTCTGGGCAACAAAGTGAGATCCTATTTTTAAAAAGGTGGAGGGGGAGTAGAGGTTTTTGCAACGAAGCATTGGACACACTGAAGGAAAAAAAGGTAGTGCCTGATTCTGCCAGGAAGCAAAGGGCTAAGCTTACTATAAATAAGACCACAGGAAGAGGTGAAGTTCTCATCCTGGCTGCTAGACAGATATTTCAAAGACATCAAATTAACAATGAATGCAATCCAAGGACTTTTCCATCTCATGCACCCAAACTAGTCTGTATTTCTGGATCAATAGGGAACTCGGAGTCTTGGTTATAGGAGTTAATACTTTAGAGTAAGAACTTCTAACCAATGTTAGGTATTCAAGTAGAGGAAAGACAGGGAGTGAAAAATGCCTCCTACTATGCGTAATATCTGAACAACCAATTTACAAGCATCTCGTTGATCTCCAGAAGAGAATTGCTGCTAAACTGGTAATAAGCAATGGATGTCAAGATCAAATTAATTATACAGCACCCATCATAACAAATTTAAGTGGGTAAGATATTGCCAGAAATGTATTTAGTGTTCTCTTTCTTGTTTTATCTTTATAAAAATAAAAGGTGAGCAGCAACTTCTGTCCCTCGCCCCCAGTTTTCACATTGTCAGAAGTTCCTTTTCTTCCGTGGGCATTTCAACAAGAGGGCTGAGGATCAATATTGGTGTGTGGGGAGTGTGGCAGTACTAGGAAGGGACGAGCATCACAGAGTGGTATTTGGTAGCTAGGTACTCCATCGGGGTCTTTTTGATGCCACGGGAATTAGAAGACTTTGTAGAAACAAACTGATTTGATGCCTCTTGAGTCAAAGCACTTAAGATGTGTCTGCCTTGTTAAGAACTGTTCCTTGTGGCTGCAGGGCACAGGGCCATGGACCAACTGGGCTTCATGTATTGCAGAGGTTCCTCCGAGCATTAAAAGGACTCCCCATCCAGCCCCATTTAGACCTCCTTTCCCACAACCAGAGCTTTCCTTGGCATGGTTGAGTGTGAGTAGGGAGTGGGAATGAGAGGAGCCAGATCTCACACTCATAAAGAGCCTGGAATTTAGACTTTGGACACTTTCTCCAAATGAATCTATATAATCACTGTCATTTTGAATTTTTAAATTTTTTTTTAGAACCAGGGTCTCTCTCTGTTGCCCAGGCTGGAGTACAGCGATGCCATCACAGCTCACTGTAACCTTGGCCTCCTGAGCTTAAGCAATTCTCTTGTTGCAGCCTCCCAAACGGCTGGGACAATAGGCACACACCACCACACCTGGCTAATTTTTAAATTTGTTGTAGAGATGGGAGGGTCTCACTATGTGCCCAGGCTGGTCTCGAACTCCTGGCCTCAAGCAATTCTCCCAATCTCAGCCTCTCAAAATGCTGGGATTATAAGCATGAGTCACAGCAGCCGGGCTTGGTGGCTCAGCCTATAATCCTGCGCCTTGGGAGGCTGAGGTGAGTGGATTGCCTGAGCCTGTGGGTTCGAAACCCATCTGGGCAACTTGGCAAGACCTACAATAAATCAAATTTATCAATTTGATAATATTGTAGAGATAACAATTTATCTCTACAGTAAATCAAAAAATTTGCTGGGCATGGTGGCGCATGCATGTAGTTCCAGCTACTTGGAAGGCTGAGGCGGAAGGATCACCGGAGCCCAGCAGGTCGAGGCTGTGGTGGCCAGGAGTGCCCACTGCACTCCAGTCTGGGTGACAGAGTGAGACTCCAAATCAAAAAGAAAGGAAAAAAAAAAAAAGCATGAGTTACTACCTCTGGTCAATCAGCATAATTTTGTTGATTAAAGTGTTAATTTTTTAAATGTGAATATTTAAAATCTACACATTTGTACCCATTTTGTCATCTTTTTTATTTTTATTGTCTCTGGACTCTTAAAAATGGAAATAGCCTGGATTTTTTTTCCACCTCAGGAAGGCCCTGCCCAATCCAGCTATCACCTATATATAGCACTTCCCCCAAAGTATTGAAACTTCTCAAATGAAGGGAGTTAGATGAGAAGGTAGAAACGGGAGTAATGAGTGAATATGCAGTGGGCACGTACAGGTCCAGAGGAGGATACTAAAATCTATTCCATTAAGCCCCACTAGAAGGTACACTCCTTGAGAGCTGGGGCTCAATCTTTTATCTCAAAGCTCTAATTCATCGTATAGTCCTAGAACACAGTAGGAGCTCAACGCATGTGTGTCAAACGGGTGAATGAATGAATGAATGAACAACACTAGACCAGACAGATGATTCTTTATGCAATATATGATACTGTCAGATTCAACTGCCTGCAAGGGAACCATTTGTCTATGGAGTAGGCAAATTTTCAATATGAAGCTGACTTCAAGCCATTGCTCAGACCAAGTGTCCGACTAAAGGAACATAAATGAGTCTTAATAACCGACCAAGGAAAGCATCAGTGGGAGAGAGAATCACAGCTGGAAAAAGGAGAGAATATTCCAAAATCAACCAAAATCAAAGAGAAATTCCTTTTGGATTGTCAATTATTTAGGATTACCTGGGTCTGGGTCACAGACCATTGGTGTGGATAATCAAGAATTGACTGCCACATGGATGTCAAGCCTCCTTGGACTCAGACATCCCCCAGTGGCCTGATCACAGTCTCCACTACTCCCCACTACACAGCCCAGGATAGGAATGGAGGGATAAACCCACAGCAAGGCTAAAAGGCAGACGCCTTTTGCTAATACTCTCAAATATGAGCGTTTCCCCCAGAGCTACAGGAATGAACTGAGTCTTGTCGTGAACTCTGCAATAAGAACAAAGGTTAATAGGCGTGAGGGGGTCATGGAAGCTAGTTGTCTATGCCAGTTGCTTTCTCCTGGATACTACAACTCAAAATGGTCTGTCTTAATACCTCACATGTATTAAAAGTAAGGACAACTATGAACAAAGCTGAAGAGTGGGAATTTCTGCTCTGGGCACTGCTGCCCTTGTCTTCACCCTTCTGTCTCCATTACTTGTGACCTCCACCCTTGACCCATGAGTCAAGGTCTTCCCCTAACGACTTCCTCTGGGGACATCCACATTCCCCTCATCTCCTCCTGCTTCATAACCAATTTCTTGGTCTACACCCTGTTCGGCCAGAGGCTTGCCCCTCAGAGATCAAAGGTCGAATCTAGGATAATGTGATAAATTAATCTGGGCTTTCAGATTAATGTGTTAATAAGTACTCTGTCTGACAAGAGTTTTCAAGAGGGTTGCCCCCTTTGTTTGGTCCCCTTAATGGAGTGACTCAGAAGGAAGACATCACAGGGTGGGGTCTGGTGGGGGTCAGCCAGGGAAAAATATTTTGGCGTCTATGGTCTGAGGTTCTCAAAATACTTTTGACTTCCTAAGGCTGGATCTGTCTGGGAGAGGAGTGGGCTGATCGGAATTTTCTGCACTGAAGGACAAGTCTAGAATATCACTTGGAGATTTCTTCCCCAGTGGGCGACTCAGGGCACTTTATAGATTATTCTAGTTTCCTGAGAGTATGTAAACAAACACAAAGGGGGTCAATCTGAGAAAAGAACAAATACAGAGAAAGGGGACCACCAGGAATGAAAAATTCTGTGGCCCAGTCTAGTAGGGAGGGTATTAGCCGCACATAAACTGAGAATCGGCCCCCACAGTTGAGCTTTCTAAAGGAGCCTTTAGCCTCACCAGAAAGAGTAGGATAATTTATAGGTTAACATTTTCTTTTAATGTGGATAGCATTTTCCTCATTTATAGTTAATTAGGTTAAGCATGCATGGGGAGCAAGGGAGAAAGGCTTTTAGTGATGCTCTAAATGATTAGTAATTTGAATAAAGTAAAGAACCTCTAAAGGATGGAGCACTGGCACGTGTTAAACAGGCTCCTCTTCTAGGTGCCAGAACCGGCCCACTCTGGTTTTGAAGATACTGTGGCAATGAAAGCACTAAAGATAAAGAGATACAGGATATGCTAAATATTTTTTAGACATATTTTAAGCCATACGTATGTGAGACATCAAAACAAATGACTGAAGACGGAACCTGTTGGATTTTTGGTGTTTCAGGAGCAGCAGTGTTAAGCTTCGGTCCTAAATCACACCAACTGGCCAGGGCCCAGGAATAAAATGGTGGTGATGGGTAAGAGCATCCCGTTTTGAGCCTCAGCTCCTTCACTTATTAAACGGAATAATAAGAGTGCCCCTTATCCTTGGTGCTGTCATTATGACTAGAGATAACGTATGCATCTCACTTAGCAAACAGTAGGCACAAGTAGGCAGTGTCTATTGAGTTAAGATCAAAACCATCTCCTCTTTTGTTTAACAGAATCCGATATTTTCGTCATGTCTTGTCTTCTTCCTCTTAGCCAGTCCTGACCTCTTTACATTTAGGGCCAATATCTCATCCAAGCAAGGTACAAGTTTTCCACATACGGTTTTCCCTAATGCTAATACAGCTGGAGGATTTTCAAGTACTACCTCCTTATCAGTCATTTTCAAGAAATAGAACTTTAAACCACCCAAGGTCTTTACTACTCTTTACAGAAAATAGATCGTTTCTACCACCATGTATGGGCTTTAGGCGTTCCTGGAATATCCACAAACCTTTCTCTCCCAGGCACAGACAAACAGGTGTGGTGTGATGAAGAGCCCAGGGAACCGTGGCCAGCCAAGTTTCCCCCACCCCCACCCAAGTGACCCACAACTAGTTCCCAGACTCTCTGGATCTCTGTTTCACTGTCCATAAGATGGGCACTGCCTCCATGAAGTAAATAAAGTAACTTAAATGAAAAAATTATAGGCCTCAATCTACAGGTCGAGAAAGTAGTTTTTGAGACACAAATTTTGAATGGCTTAAGAGGACCGCTTGCCTCCACATTCCTCTGGCTGGCTTCTCGCTTGAATCTTTTCCTTTATCAGCTCCCTGGAGAGGGGAACAGGAAGATTTTGAGTAGAAAGAGCATGGGTTTTGGGCGTTGAAGTCAAGCTGAATGAAATTCGGATCTCAGTGCGTCGATGTACTGGCCAGGTAAACTTGAGCCAACGGCTTAGTAGTCTGGGACCTCAGTCTGGACCCCTTTAAAACGGCTACGTGAGCACTGAGCGCATTCCCAGTGTCAGCATGAGACTGCAATAAGGATAAAGAGGGCCTGGCACATAGTTGGTGCGGAACAAGTTTCAGTTCCCTTCCTTCCAACAATCAAACAAAAGTGGTGGATTTGCAAGATCTGCTTTCCCCATGAGCTCTTGGATAGGCTCTCAAAGTACTAAAAAGATACTTTTAACATCTATTACACACACACACACACACACACACACACACACACCATCCCCCACTGCCTCCACTGCCCTTAACCTTTACCCATCTTTCCCACTTTCCCCAGAAATGAAGCCTGCATGACAGGGCAGCCCAGAGAAGAGAGGACCCTTTAAAAACTACACAGACTCCGGCAGGAGGGGTCATTGCCTACCAGATTCCCAGCCACCCCACCCCCTCCAGGCAGCTGGCCTGATAAGGAGCAGGTGATTCTTTTTTTCCATTGTTTTAATTTAATTCTAATTAGATGTAAGGCTGGAGATGCCTTCAATGGGCTCTTTTTTTTCCCCGGTTAAATTTCCTTGGGGAGTGTACCCCAAGACCTCTCTCCTTGTGATAACTTATTCTGGCCAGCAGAGCCAGGGTCTATTTATTACATCTCCCTACCACCCCCCTCCACAACCCTAGCGGGAGGGGCCCCCTCTGCAGTTGCTGATGACTAGAGAATTACTCAAGTGTGAACTGTTTCACTGTCTGTCACTTTGCTCATTAGGCAAGTGAGAAAATGTATCTATGGCTCTGTCTCACGGTCCTCATTAGCTTAGAGGCACATTTTACTTCCCTTATTTGTTTTAAAGATGAATGCATAAGAAACAGTAGTCACTTGGTGTTCCTCAGTATAATTTTAAGAAGCAAAAGCCTGGATAATCTTATTATCTTCCAATAATTGTGTTGTTCAGACAGTAGGGAAAGGATAATTGCCTCTACTGCCTTTCCAGCCAGGGTAGAGGGGTGTAACTGTTTTAGTTGGAGTAAGGATTCAAGACCTCAGCATTGGGGGGGTGGGATCATAGTGTTTTCAGAAAGGTAGTAAGCAGACACCCCGATAAGAACAGCTAATGAGCCTGTACTTGGCGAATGCTGTTTTATTTCCTTCTAATACTCTAGTCGCTACAACTAGAAAATATAATATTACTATTACTACCTTAGTGTTAAATGCAATTCTACTTCTACTTAAAGGTTTAGCAAAAGGTTTTTTTTTTTTTTGGAGAGGAGTTGATATGTGTGGGGACATATTTAAGATTAGGTTTTTATGAAGCGTTCCTTGCAGGTATTTATGGTTGTTTATCATCTCTAGATTTATTTACGGAGATGATAAAACAGAGCTGAGATCACCCAGTATCATTCAAGAGTTTGACATTCTGGTTGCCTTCCTGATAGAAATGTGTCAGCCTATTCCTTGTTTGCTGCACTTGACTTGGGGTGTTTAGGATCCATTTTTGTTCAGCCACATAAATGTTGTTCCAAATTCATTAGCATCTGTGTGGTATCCCAGCCATGGATACCCTGTGGCTGATGATTTAAGTGGAGAATGTCTGTCTCATGAGGCTAAAGGCGGAAAAATGCGATGTTATTTTCTTTACCTAAGCTTAAAACTTCGAACACATATGTAGCATGTTAGGGCTGGCGTTAGCGGCTTGCTTCAGTTCACATATAAGTCTGCAAAATAGAACAAATAAATGGCCTAGACTGCTAAATATGCAGAGTACATTTCTCTTCATCTGCATTTTCAGATCTGAGTCTTAAAATCTAAAAGTGTAGAGAAAGAGGCATTCGCTTATCTTTTTAAAGCTTGATTCTTTTAGTAATAATGCCAGCTAAGATGCCTGAATTTTCGTCTCCCTCAACCATTTTCTTCATTCAGAGAAATGAGAATGCACATAACCCATTCAAGGGAAATATAATGCATTATTATAATATGGCTTGGCCTAAGTAGCTAATCACTTTTTATTAACACTTTTTGGCCCAGGGAGTTGGGATTTCTCCAAGCTGACTGTCAGGGCAGGGATTCTGGGAGTCTATATTAGTAATTAGCATTACAAGATCTTGACTCCTGGGGTGATTCAAATTAATACAAAATAAAAGTGCAAATTTCCAAATAGCTTTGAAAGCCATATCTATTATTAAATTTATGTTATTAAAGTCTTTTCTAGCCAGTGTGACAGGAGTCCAAAGCAGAGGGTTTCCTTAAATATCTGCATGACTCGTCTTGGATTCTTTAAAATTAAATAAAAGAGCATACAATGAAAGATCAAAAGAATTTTCTGTACAATTGAGTTACGCCTTGGCAGTAAAGTTTTCCACCAAACCAAATCCCTACAAAGCAATATTAGTTTCATGGTCACAGTTGCTTTTGGACTTTCCTTGATACATTTGGCAGCTATCTTGAGAGCATCCAAAGAACCGCTGGCAACATCAATCACTCATTTCATAAGCAGGCGCTAAGAGGCGACAGGAGGGCGCTTGGCACAATACCCTCTCTCTACCACGGAGCCCCTCCCAGGCAGGGAAAAAGAGAAACGGTGCAGCATAGAGACATTATGGAGCTTGGCTTCGAATAAGGTTCTACTAATGTGTAAATAACCTGCTTTCTCTAACCATGTCTTTAGCAGACTAAGTGGTTAATTGTTATTGATCAGCTCTGCCCACTGTTCCAATATCAGTCATTATTGAATATAATCTCAGTATCCGTCATTAAGCATGCATCTGTTTCCATGGGAATGCATTTTAAACACAGAGAGCTACTTGAGTGTTATTGGTTTCACGGGTAGCGCCGGCACTGAGGGCTGTGGTTGCCCAATCTGTCATAGTTAATCAACTCTCATCTCTTAACACTGGCTGCAGTTATCAATGAGGTAAGGATTAATATTCTGGGCGAAGCAGATGATAAATCATTTGTATATAATTAGTGTACAGCAAGGTTACAGCTGACATGAATTTTTATCTTAATTATGAGAGAAATTTGTTCCATTAATTTAATTTAGTTTGCATGAGTGGCCAGACACCTAACAAAGTTAATCTTACACCTGTCATTACAACATTAAGGAGAAAGCCTCGTATTGAGGCGTGAGTCTCAGATCCTCCCGTGAATGAGGATAATGTTGTTCATCCTGATGTAAAAATAGTTGGTCGTAGACAGAAGATGTAAAGTCTCCTCTTTTTAACGTTGTCCCAGAGAATTTACGAGAGAATATTGAAGTGACTCAAGTTGCTATGCTTTGGATGCCGTAGTCCCCTTTCAAAATGACTTCTCTCCTGCCTTGTAAATCAGGTGGAAGACACTAGACACAAGAAGAGATGTGTTCCATTTTTAATGTGTATGCTAACTTCAGAGCTTTTGGCCAAATACAGCTCTGCCTCCTGACAAGCTATTGCATTTGTAGCAAATACAATGAATTAAGAAATGCGTGCTTGTTCAGGTTGTCTATTCTAAGTGTTTCATGTTTATATTATAATTGACTAGCAGAATTCGTATAACTCGATCTGCTGTACAAATGGTAATTATGCAGACATCCCAAAGGTTTCAGAGTACCGCACAAACCTGAACCCTGTACTAATTATCCAAGTAATCACTTTGTCTGATCAATCATATTTGATTGATAGATTAGGTGGGGATGTTTATGCAGCAGAAGATGTCGTTTTTTATTTTCCTGCACATTTAAGATTTAAAAAAAAAAAAGAAAAGACCTGCTAATTTGGCTTATTTTAAGCGGTTTCCTCGTAGACTTACCTTTGTAGTAACTGTTTTGCCCTGACATCCTACCTGGTATAGGGAGAAATCTTTAATGAAAAAGGACAAGAAGTCACAAGGTTACAATATAAGATCCTTGTAAACAGATGACCAGGAACAATTCCAAAATGTTGAAACAGAACTCAAAATGGTACCATGAAGAGACCATTTCTAAAATTGCACACGTATAATATAAGCTCTGGCTTCCAAAGGAGCGGGCCTTCACCTTTAGGAAACCCCAAATAAACCTGCAACTGAAATGCTAATTGCACAGTAACTCAGATTAATGTATTGTAATAATAGTCCACAATTATCACTTGGAGATAGGGTCAAGAAGTGTATAGTTGGTTATTCACAAGAAATGACTGATTTAAAAACAAAGAGCTCTAATGGAATTCAATAGTGCTTTTCAGTCATTCTGCTTGGCATCTCTATTACCTGAGATGATTCACAGTCCATTATGGGAGCTTCCATGCTAATAGAATGTCTATCTTCTGTAATACAGACACATCAGAGCACTAACTGGGAATCTGTCACAATGAATTTCATCTAGATTTCACTTCATCTCTTCATGGACTGTAAAATTTGCTCTTGTACAATGCCTAAATTTACTGTGGGTAATTGAGAGAGATCTATAGATGCAGCAGCACTCGGTAAAAAGCAGTTTTCCAAAGATCTATTGTAAATTGTGCAGCTTTGCTTCAGCTAGGGAAAGATTATGGTGAGCTGAATCTTGCCTTTACTAATGAGATGTTTTGCCGAGTTCCAAAGGCGGAGCGGGGGAGACGCTTTAGTGGATTCTGCCACGTGGAAAAAGGAAAACAAGGAAGGGACCGATCTTTCATTCCAAAGCAAGCCTTGCAAAAGGGACAAACAGAAGTTTGGACCCAGGCTTCATTACCTTCTGCGGGAAGTATAAATCAGGGCCACGATCGACATAACATTTTCCAAATCTGCCTGTATTTACTTGGCGGAAAAAGAATGTCTCATGCATGACCCAGCCTTCCAGTAGCTCACATTTGCCCCCTCATGCAGCTGCAGGTAGAACAAATTCCATCTCTCATTTGCTACACCTTCTGTTTCACAGATTGTTAATCCCAACTAAAATATTTGGTATTAAGCTATCTGCATGAATTGTTGATAAAGAATTAAGATAACATTTGAGCTATTAAATATAATGTGTGCTCATATATTTTCAATGGATACTTGGGTTACTGCTCATAAAGTAACCTTTTTTTTCCCTTCAAACCGTTTCCCTTTCTTTATTTTACTTATCCCCATCAAAAGCTAAACAGAATCACTGGGTGCCCTTAACAATTGTAGGGCTTAATATTTGTTAGCCAATTAGAATTGTGATATATTCTATAGCTTTTTTCCTAAGCCAGGAACTGAATAATAGCATCATGCTTCACTGGCGGTGAAGTGAGCTGAGCCTTTACATTAGGAGAAAATCAGAATGGTATGACTGCAGTTCATTACTGAAATAGGTAACTGATGAACTGAAAAGACAAAGGGCATTGTTAAATGAAATGTCATTATTAGAGGTGTTCATGTTTAACAAATGTACTGTAAGTTAATTCAGTAGTGTTTTCTATAAAGTTCTCCACTGAATGTTCGCTGCTCATTTTTACTGCCTCTGCATACCTAACATCTCCTTAAAAATGTCTTCAAGGAAACAATGTCAACTCCCAGTCATGGGGAGTATTTAAACCAAAGTCAGACCCATCTTCTGGGTTCAGGTATTGGTGTCACTTTCACTGAAGACCCTGGCCGGATGCAATTGTGTTTACGTCCCCGGATTTACGTGCAATATGCTAGGATGTGAATAATGCGAGTGGGGGCTGGGAATAAGCATAGTCACTTTGCAGAGAACTTGAGAAAAATGTTTTCAGCTTAAAGAGGAAAAAAAACCCAATGAAGCCTTTTTGGCATCTGTGCAAAACTGTTTGCTTGACTCTGGAGGTGATAAAAATAATTTATGAAGCTCTACGTTTTTTAGCAAGAGGAAATGACCTCAGCTTTTGGCAATCTGATGCAGTTAGTGAAGCCTCTCTCTACTACTTTTATGGATTTCCTTGAGCTACATATTCTGTGACCTGTATTTCAGATTTATTGGCAGATACATAAGCCACATTAAGTAATATAAAATGCAGTGAATGCATCAAACAACTCAGCGGGGACCCACTGACAGCAGGCGAGAGGCTGCCTCTTTGAAGAAGTCACTCTAACTCAGATACCTGTTTATGCATTTGTCGAACCAGGCTCTGAATTTTTTGTTTTAAATAAAGACATTAGTTCAAAACAAAAGAGGCTCCAGTCAACCCCATAACATACTGTGAGGCAGGAAGAGGATGTAGAGCCAACTTCGAAATCTAATCAAACCCTCAGGAATTTGAGTAGGAACATGCTTTGCTTCCAGTTTGGGGGGAAGAATGACTTCTGGTAGGAAGAAGGGGGCCTCCCGCATATTGTGCTTGGTTCAGAGCAAGACAATAGAGTAGCATTTTGATGAGGGAGACGCAGACTGACCGATAATGTCTTTTGGCGAATTCTCACTGGTCTGATGAGAGAAAAGTACCAGCAAGGAAGTGAGCATCGAATAGAGCCACACGCTAAGCACTTGAAACCGAGCTGGAAGAATTTTTGCGAGACCTGTAAGTACCCCAATCCCCGATGCCATCAAAGGCAGGGGCCCAACGTGGCACAGCAGAAAGAAGAGCAGTGTGGCCGTCAGGAGCCCCAGTTTCTAGCTGGACCAGCTGTGTCACCTTGGACAACTCCCACCCTCTCTGCAGCTCACGATGGGACTCCTGGCATCCCCTCCAGCTCAAAAACCCCTTGATTCTTTAAACAATGAGGTCCGAGTGATTGATGTAAGACAAATGAGATCACGGGATACAGGGGACACCTCAACCAGCAGTGAATTTCTTAGGGAGATTCATGCCCTGGCATAAACCCAAACAGAAAAATGATGGACATGTGGTTTCATGGGGAACCTCTAATTCACCTTCTCGTGACGGTTGCATTTTACTGTTAACCATTCTCTTTTAAAGATAGTCTTGTGAGACTCAGATAAAAGTACTCTCCCTTCAAAAAGCCTTCTAGGTAAATTCCACCCTACAGTGGCCTTTCCAGTCTCTGAAAAACTGACAGCTTTTTGTTTGCCCTATTTCATACTGTCCATGTGACCAATTAAATGGAGTGGCTAAGGGCTCAGATTTTAGAGTTAGACGGCCCAAATTTAAATCCTGATTTTAACCACTCCTAGTTGTGTGACCTTGGGCAAGATTCCTAACCTCTCTGAGCCTCACTTTTTCTCTTCTGTCAAATAAGGATGACAAAAAATAGTATTTGTTTACTGGATTATCGTGACGATGAAATGAGACTTCATTTATAAAGCATTGAACACAAAGTATGCCACAGAGTAAAATTCTCCATCTATATTAAATATTATTATTACTCTGTATCATGCATATCTGTTCAGTCTTTTCTTCACAAGAGTGTACTTCATTAAAGGCAGAGCCACAGCAGCAGGTGCCATTTGTGTTCCCTACAGTGTTGGGCTCACTGTGTGTTTTTAGAAAATAAGTGCTGAGGGGTAGAGCCTTGCTAAGATGGAGAAAAGGAAATGAAGCATCAGACCAACAGAATAAAAATATCTTCACTCTTGTTTCATGAAGTGCAGTTCTAACAATGGTATCCATCATTAAACATTCACCTCTTGGCAAGCACTTCACATAAGTTATTTCTAATCACTATCCTGCCAGATATGTATTATTATCTCTGTGTTACAGAAAGAAAAACTGTAGTTCCAAAAAGGTAAGAAACATTTCACATGACTGAAGGGAAAGGACGGGATACAAACCCAGGTCCGGCAGTTGCCAACATCTATTCTTATCATATAGCCCTTCTGCCCAGAGCATTCTGTCCAGTCACCCAGATGTGCTACCTCTGAACATGCAGCATAGATCTCTCTCTTGCTGGTGAGTAGTAAGAAATTAGAGATGAGGTAGCCAGAGGAGCTTTCAGTGCTGAGTCACATAGAGCAAGACGTCTCACAGGAGCTGAAAGTTGAGTCAGTCTTCAAAAAAAAGCACAATATGAAAAGAAAGACAGATCACAGTCATTTGGGGCTCATGCCATAGCAATTACCATCACCGGGGTTCTCTTTAAAGCCAAACAGTGGTGGCTTAAAGACAAAAGGTGCTAAAAAAAATTAAGATGTGGAATATAAATATAAAATGACAGCAATATGATTCCGTATAACTTGGAAATAACAGCCATGCCTTACACTTGCAAACCGTCCTCTATTTCCCTAGAATGTTTATTAGCATTCAGTTAGGGATAATAAGGGAGCGGAATTCACACTGGCAAGGTTGGGACGTGGTCTGAGAAGAAAGATGGGATCAGGAGAAGTAGCCAGGACCAGCCATAAAATCCCAGTTGGAAGTGCCTGGACAGGTTGTGGCTTGGACTGTCTCCAGCGAAGAAACATGTGGTCTGTGCAGGACGTGTTGGGGGCCGCATTGTCAGAAAGGACTCGGTATTATGAATGTCTTTGTCTGATTGAAAATACCTGGTCTCTCCAAGCAACCGTTTCCAGATCTGAATGTTGTCTACCTTCCAGAAATGTCTCATCCTAGACTTGAGTTATTCACATTGTTTCCCCAAATGCCAAGCAGAAACGCCTGGGATGATAAAATAGAAAGCCCAGAATACATTTGCCTTGGGTACGCGTTCGTAAAGTACTTCACCACAAAGGAGTCCAGAGTCCTGCTAGCTAATTTAATGAGAGTTTAGGCAAGAACCGCCTCTCATAATTCAAACCTAAAATTAGACATCCACTTGAAAAATTCAGGTAACCGAAACAAAAACGAGGGAACTTTGTTTATTTAAATTATGAGGATAATTGCCTCAATTCTCCAATTCCCCTCACTAGGGTAGACTTGGCTTGAGTGTATCAGTATCCATGGTGACTCATCTAATAAGTAAACTGCATTAGCTCTGCTACCAGCAGAAGGAAAGGGAAAGGTCTTGAAATGTATCTGCCATGGCTTCCTTCCAGAGCAAGGGATTTCATTATATCCTGAAGACATGAGGCAGTTCAAAGAGATTTGAAATATGGAATGAGAAGGCAGAGGAGGAGAAGTTTGAGATTATACACTTGCTTTTTAGTTTTGTTATTATATATGAGAATCAGACACTAGAGACAGAGACTCTAGGGGAAGACTTTATTCTGGTCCAGGGTTTTGTTTTGGTTTGTTCTACGGTTGATATCTTTCCAAAAAGTTCCCCCACACGAGCAGACGTTCACATTTACTCTTATGTACATAATTTCAAATAAGTATGACAGAAAATCCTTTCAAAAATATACATACATGACCGTCTATTCCATGGTTGGAATGAAACTTGATGGAAAAAATGCAGGATGGTGCCTGGTTGGTAAACCCAGACAATGTGGAATGATAATAGAAATCATCCCAAAAGAGGCGTCACAATATTTCTTTCAAAAACAGAATAAAAACCTGCCTTGCATCCATCTACTTTGGAAAGTCATTTTATGATTACAAGCATGTAAGCTATTCTAATTATTACTATAAATAATTAATCATTTCCTTTACAATCACTTATTAATTAGCTGTCATAACATTGCTGTGAGTTAGGTGGAAGACAAGGATTCAATATTCAGTTATTAACACCTAATTAAAATAGTCATTGTTTTCCATATGTTGTTTGTAGCTTTGCTTACTCTCACTTGATGACAGAATTTCTCTAACGAGGAACAATGTCCTCTATTTGCTTAGCTACATCGCCATCTGTTGTCGGAAAGTAGAACATACCCCTTTCTGCTTTTTCACATAAGCGATAGCTTCATCCTTACCTCTCAGCTTTTATTTTGAATGGAAAAAGTTTGATCCACAGTGTTATCCTCCTGAAAGACTTTTCTTGACCTTATTTGTCCTGCCACTGATGATATAAAATATTCTGCTGATTTGTGTCAATGATATCATTGAAGCAGTAAATTAAGTGAGTCCGTTAATGAAACTACGGTGAAAATTTCAAACTGTTCCAGCACAGGAAACACAGGAGAGGGAATTAGCTAACATATTTGGTTTATACAAAGTCATGATTGAGAGAAATTTGAGGTTGTATAATCACCTAAAGATGTACTCTATACTAATGCATCTTTATAATAAAAGCTCAAATTTGTGGCGTGACTGCAGAGTGCCAAGTAGTGTTTGTTCTTGCAACAATCCAATAACGAAGACAACTGCCATTGTACTCATTCTGAAAATATAGAAACAGTGTCACCAACAGGTAAAGTAGTCTGCTGATACAGGGCAGGCTAAATAATTTTGCCCAGTGCAAAATGAAAATGTGGAACCTTTTGTTTCAAAGACAGGAAAAAGTGCCGTTAAAGGTACTAAAATGTAAAGTTTTTTCCTTTCTTCCCCAGTCTTTCTCTCTTAATTTCCTATGATTGTTTTTAAACTTTTTTTATTATTATAAAGATGTGGGGTACAATCCAGGGTTTGGTATACAAACATTGATTATACAGATCCTTGTTGATGAGGTGTGCCCCTCCTTCCCTTGGCAGTTTCCCTCAACTGCCAATCCCACCCCTCTCCCCTGACAGTTTCCCATTGCTGCCAAACGCCTTCTTATAGTATTATAATTGCTCAAGTTTCGCTTATGAGTGAGAACATATGGTACTCTGTTCTTCATTTCTGTGATAGATCACTGAGTATGATAGACTCCAAATCCATCCAAGTTGCTGCAAAGTCCATATATTTGTCCTTCTTTATGGCTGCATAATATTCCACTGTGTATATGTATCACATTTTCTTTATCCAGTGTAGCTTCGATGGGCAACATGGTTGGTTCCGTGCTTTTGCTATTGTGAATAGAGCTGCAACAAAATTTTACTATGATTTTTTATTTGCTAGTTAATGTTATTCTGAGTAAAGAAAATTTTTAAATTTGTTATTAGTATGAATTTTGCTATTCATTTTTATGTTGTACAATGTCGGTTTTTAATACAAATACAACAGCATTTAATGCATATACAAAGTAATTGAAATTGCACAATTTATTATCTTGTAGCTCAGGTATGTGTATTTTGCTCTCACTAGAATAACAGAAATGCTCACAGAACTAACTCAGCTGTTTTTACCCTGCTTGGTGTGCATATCCTGCCATCACTGTTCACCTTTGACTTGCTGATGAGTAAGGAATTAAAATTCTCTTTCCTTCTTTGTCACCGTTCGCAGGATAAGTGGTTGGCTTAACACAGAGAAGTACCATAAGAAAGGGTATGGTAACGTTCTCTATCATTTGTGTTTCTAAGAATGCACTGCCTTCTTTCTGTGTTCAGAGCAAGTTCTGGTTCAAACAGAAAGTTGGTGGCAGACATAACATGCTTATCTTGCATTCACTTTGAGTCTCACTGAACAACCAGGTACAGTGTTGCAGGCCTGCCAGAATTCTGTGTTCATGAGGCGTCACAAACTCTGTAAGGGAATGGAGTGACGAGCATCAGCAGACACCCCTGTTGTGCTTATCTTCTCTACTCACGTGCTTGCTCCAATGTCCCATCAGAATTCACTCTCAAAACATAAGTTCAAAGATAAAATTATCAAGAATCTCAAGACAGTGACAGCAGAGCATTAAACCAAGTCTGGGCTCTCTGTGCCTGGGGCCCTGTGAGACCGCACGGACCATACATCCACCAAGCAGACCTTAACATGATGGACGCCTGCAGAGTGGCCAATCTGAATCCAGAGTTCAAGCTCCTGACCACTGGGCTCGTCTGCCCCTGAGATGTGCCCAGAGGCATCTTTAAAAGCTTCTTCTTTATATGTCTATTATTCATATGAATAAAGAAAGATAATGATGGATGGAAGGTCTTAGAAGTTCAACCTTCTCATTTTACAGTCAAAGGACAGGAAGAGCCAGGACGGCAGCCCTGGTGTCCTGACTCTAGACCTCTTCAATCAGACAGTCAAAAAGAATTCGGTATCTCCTTCCCCTCTCTGCCTCTTCCTCAAGCTACCCTTTCTTTGGTGGTCCACTTCTCCTCTGCTACTCCATAGCAATCCTTTTCAGTCCCTATGATTCAGGAGAGGTGGACCCCCGCCCTCTCTACCGGGGACCAGAGAAGGGCACCTAACAATGGCAGGCTTGGCAAAGCCATGTTCTCCGCAGGAACCTTGATATGGATGGCTGTTGGGAAAGAGACAATCGCTTCATCTGGGATGTGGAGGCAGGAGGACCATGAAATCAGAGACGATCCAACTTGTGACCAGATGGAAAGGGATCCTCTGAGAAGGAGGTCAATGTGGAGAAAAGCAGAGCTGGGAGGGACAGAGAGAAACAAACCCCCTGGGAGTACAAATTCGATTGACTCTTCGGCCATATAATCTAGATGATTAGACTCTCCTTTGGTTTGAATCAGATTTCTGTTACTTGCAACAGAGTCCTGACTCACATAAATGGAGATATAGATTTGGGAATCATCCTGTAAACATGGTCATTGAAACCATGGTGCAAATGCAAAAAGGGCTAAAACCCCTGGGAATTTCATTTCAGGAGTGGAGCCAGGGAAGAAGACTGAGGGAACAGTCAGGGAGTTTCAGGAGACCCAGCATGAGAGACAGTGTCCACTAAGCAGGAGTGGGAAACAGGGGCTGTGGGCAAGACCAAGTAAAGCAGACATTTTAAGCAAGGTGAAAGTTGAAAAGAGTCCACCGCCCTAGAGGTCAGTGGAGACTTGCACCGGGACTTTGTTAGGCATAGAAAGCAAAGCCAGGGAGGGCTTTTGGTTAAGGATAAACAAATGAAACAAAACAAGGTCTTTTGTCTAAAATGGTAGGCTGAGTATACATATTGATCGCTCCCTCCTCCTGAGACACAACCAAAATAAACGCAAGAAAAATAATTTAAAAACCACTTTAACCTGCAAGGTCAATGAAAATAAGAGGAAAAAATCCACAATGGACAAAAACTGGCAGCAGCAAATGAAAAATGTCAAAGAGAATTTTGGAAGAGGGAAAACAGCAGCAATGTGGATGGATTTAGAACCTATCATACTCAGTGATCTACAGAAACAAAGAACAGAGTACCACATGTTCTCACTCATAAGCGGACCCTGAACATTTCCCATAATATTGTAAGAAAGGGATTGGCAGTAGTGGGAAACTGCCAAGGTAGGGGTGGGAGGGGGGACACGTCAATAAGGGTACCCGATCTCAAACCAGGTGAAGTGTGGACCAAAGGGAGAACCAAACTTTACCCGTATGATGACCACTTGTATACCTAATCCTGAATTGTACCCTGCATCTTTAAAATTTTTTTAAAAAAAAAATTTTTTAAAGGAAGTGAGAAAACAGATGGAGGATCAGTATCCGGCTTTGCAAATGGGAGGATGAAGAGATACCTCAGAGCACGTTTGGGTTGATGGCAAGGAGCGATTTGCCATGTAGAATTCTGACAACCTCGGGGCTGAGGCACAGGTCGCTTGAAAGGCAGAAGAAAAACTCAAGGCTAAAAACAGGGAGATTGTCTGAAAGCTTCTAGTAGAGCAATTGAACCCATCCCTGATCTCTCCTATCCTTTACAATAGAGCCACTGACCCCCTAGTTCTCACAAGTAACCAGAGAATTGTTCTTGGAGACACTGAAAGGGCCAGAGTCGAGGCTGTGGATGAGGTTCTGTGCCCCAAAAGGAAAGATTAGTGATGATCCACATACTAATGGCTGGAACCCCACCCTGTCTCCCATCTGTTACCAGGGCACCAGGAGTCAGTATGTACTGTCCACAAAACACGTTGAAAGCACGTCTCTGCAGAAATAATGCCCCCGTGTTGGCCTGTACAGTGGTGACTTAGCTAAATGAGAACCATGTTTCTCAAAATCCCCTTCCTTGGGTAACTCTGGGTTGGAGTGACAAGAATTTGGGAAGCAGAACGGAGGGCAGCCTCCACTATGTTTTAAACATGAGTGTAGGGTGCTAAGAGCCACTACAGTTCCTACACCTTGTCACTGGTGGCCAGCTCACCCCAGTGGTGTAGGGTGGCTGCCAGTCCCATAGCTCCATGTCCCCACAGACCTCCTTGGCCTCCCCTCGTCTGGGCCAGGCACACACACAGGTCTGCCGGGAAACGCTCTGGTTTCCTTGGCAGGTCTCCTGAATTGGTGAGGTTAAGGTGGTGCGATCACCTCAAACTAGGTGCTTGAGTACCACTAACTAGGTGGCTTTAAAGAACAGGAATGTATTCTCTCATACCTTTGGAGGCCATGCTCCTCTAAAACCTAGAGAAGAATTCTTCCTCTCCTCTTCCCAGCATCTGGTGGCTTGCTGGCCATTTTTGGTGTTTCCTGTCATGCAGTTGCATGACTTTATGAGACTGGACTGGAGGACTGACTTAACGTTTGTTTCACTTCTTTATGCTTCAGTTCTTGATTCTTTACCCTTAAAATGAGAGACTTGCATTAGCTTATAAAAAGGATTAATGCTAACATTCATGGCAAAAAAAAATACTCAATTTTTAAAAAAAATTCTGGGTTCCTTCTCTACGTCGGGCACTGTACTAGGACCCAGTCTACAAGACAGGCACATTCTCGGCAGTTTCGTGAAGTTTACAGTCTAGAGGGGATAAGTGTCACAATTATTCTCAATAAATAATGGCGGCAATATGAGGACAATAAAAATAAACCACTACACCACTACACAACCATCTAGGCCCCTCTCACAGACACAAGGTTTAGCATTTATAAGAAGTTCAAGGACAGGAAAACTAGCTTGTGATAAAAGTTAGAAAAGAGAATCACTTATGGGAGACAAGAGTAGACAGCCTTCTGGAATGTTAGAAACGTTCTATGGCTTGATCTGTGTGCTGGCTCCACAGATTGATCTGCATGTGATTAGGCACTTGACTAGATACAGATTATACTTCAATGGGATGTTAGCAATTATTTCCACATATGGGGGGGGGACCCCAAAAGACCCTGGAATTTATTGACAAAAAATTGTATATTTAGTCTTCCATGTTTAAACTTCTGTCACCTTCAAGGTACTTTCCAGTTGATGTAATACAACTCTTGAAATGGTTTTTCCACTGCTCAAAACACTTTCTGAGCTCGTTGATTTTGATGCCTTGTAGTGCTTCCGCCACTTTTTGTTTCACCTCTCCAACACTGGCAAAACATTTCCCTTTGAGGACTTTTCTCATCCACGGAAACAAACAGACCCAAAAAAAGTCACTCAGGGTGAGATCAGGTGAATAGGGAAGGGGGGGCATGGGGGTCGTGCTATTTCTGGTCAAAAATTGCTGAATTTTCAGCCTGGTGTGGGCAGTGGTGCTTGTAAATTACCCATCATGAAGTGGGAAAACGCATTGAAAGAATCTCCCAGACAAAAAAATTCACTGAAGCCAAATATAGTCTTTCACAACAATGCTAGCTGGTACACTGATGCTGATGAGGTCCTAGAATGCTTCCTAGTGTAGGAAACCTATACTACAGGGGGCCGGCCCTTGAAAAATAATTCTGATCTTTTCTGGGGTCCCCCTCATATAAGTAATCAATTGTAATAAGTGATAACAAGAAAAGTTGCAGTGCTTTGCAAGAGGACCTGGTCTAAGATGGGAGCTGGGCATAGGGAGCAACAAGAGTCAGTGATGTGAGAAAGGCAGTGGATGCCAGTGAGGGCAACCACTTCCAGGCCAAGAAGAGGACACCACAGGCATCTCTGGAAAGTCAGAAGGGGCTTTCAAGCAGGAGACCCATTGTAGGTTATTTCGAAAAGATACTCAATTCAGGTACTTTTTTACTAGCTGAGTTCACAACTGAGCATCTCTCTGTAGCAATACTTTATTTTCCAACTTGCATTTAGGGGATGCACTCATTTAATATAGACCATGACTTTTCTTCTCATTTTTCCTATCTCTTCTGCACAAGACACCAGTGCCACTGAGTCAGTGTCTGACATAAATTTAAGACCCTGCAGACATTCCCAGACATAACTCTGGGAATGGTCTACCACTAAATGTATAGACCAAGACTCTTTTGCAGAACCAGCCAGCACTATCTTCCAGTGGGCCACTGCTCAGACAGCATTCCATGATGCGTTCATTGGTGATTGTAGTAAAATACACTTGGGAAATATTTGTTCAGACAAAGTTACACAGTTTTCCTATTGCAGGATTTCTCACAGGTTCCTATATTAATGTGCATTATGATTCTCTAAGAGGCCAAAATAATATGCAGCATTCCCAAACTTATTTGGAGCCCTTTTGTGGAGTAAACAGTATTAAGCAAGTTAAGGTATTATCCAGCGAAACACACTTTGGGAATTGTTGACATGAAGTCTGATAGCACAGTGCATAGGTACTTTCTACTAGTTAGTGATGTGTAGCATTACAACAAGCAGTAACCTCCTTTATCTTAATTTGTTTTTAGAGTAAATGTAAATAAATGACAGAGAGCTGAGGTTGTTATTTTTATCTTTGTGTTTCACAAAGTTTTATTTCTTCCATCACCATTATCTGCTCACCTCCTTCACTTATTCTTTGGAAGCTCATTCATCTTCATTGGATATTGATTATTTTCTTCTCTGGTAATTTTAAGTAGCTAAAAAACTTCCACTGACTCATATTGTGTGCAAGAACTTTTCTTTTTTTAACTTCTTTTGGAAATTTCCATAAAGCTAATTGGACTCGGATGCCCATTCTATCACCATTGATACATAAAATACGTTTTTCACATCTGAAGTCCAATATCATGCTATTTATCATAGATTGTTTTAGTGGAACAGACTGCAAGGAGCTCTAGAAATGTTAATTCTACTACATCTGACATATAGAGTTTTTGGTATTCAACCCAAGCTTTGCATTTCCTTTGCAATTTTCAAAATGCACGGCCTCACACTCTTTCAAAGGCTCTGGTATTATCCAGAAGCAATTACGAAGAAAAACGAAATTACCTTTCGTCACTCTATCTATTCAGGGCCTTGGAAATGCAGACTGACAATGAGCTGACAATTATTTGCAATCTACTTTCAGTTAATTTCACCATAAATTGAGCCTGAGGACTGCTGACAAATAAAATATATTATTCATCTGAAAACATTCTCTTTGGGGCTCCAGATCTCCAATCTATTTCATTAGTGATCACGATCAAACTAAGTTGGGAATTGATTTATGCAATAGTTATCCCTCTACAATAATTAATTAGGAAAATAATACTTTGGTGAAGCCTTGAAAAGGAGTAGTTTCTAAGGCTCTTTGATAAAATAGAAAACTTTAAAAATAATTATGAGCCAGTGTTCCTAAGGGAGTAGATATGCATTGCCTTTCCTATTTCTATGAGACATTAAACTTAACTCACAGTTGGAGATAACTTCTTGAATGTCAATTTAGTTTAACAATTTTTAAGCATGTATTACATGTCAGGCATTGGGTGCTAGGTCTGTGAGGGTTACATAAAAGATGTATCCTTAGTGAGTGAACATGGGCAGGTAGCCATGTATGGCATCACCTGTCCTAATAAATGCTATAACAGATCATCGCAAAGTGTCTCTGCAGCCATAGAGGCTCCAGGAATTAATTCTGCTTCAATCGTTGCGAAATGCTTCATGGGAGAAAGTGACATTAGAATCGGTCCTCGGACAGTAGGTACAACTTAAATTGGCCAAGATGAGGGACTGTAGTCTGTAGAGAATACAGTGAAATTCTAGGCAGAGGAAATATACAAACAATTGCAAAGAGCTGAGAAAGTTCCCAGTGGGTCTCAGGAGATGAGGGAAGTCTCGGCTGGCTATGAGAGGTGAGAAGGGGAAAGCACGTTGGGACCAGATTGTGAAGGTAAAGTGAAAAGTCCACAAACAATTTTTAATAAATGGGTTTTTAAGCCAGAAAGCTGTGTCATTCAGGTGACAAACCAGGTTGCAGCATCATAGGGCAGAGGAATTATTGGAGGGTGTTGTGATTGTCCCGATGAGAGGCAACAAAAGGTTGGGGGAGCAGAAAATCGAGATGCAAGAATGAATAGAACTTGGGAATCGTATCCCCTTAAGAGAAGTCAAGACACAGTGAGGTCAAGGAGTTGGAGGATCTTGTGGATGTTGAACTCATGAGAGTCATGAGCAAACAGTGGTGAGGAAAAGACATTCTGAATCAAGTGCTAAAGACTTGAAAGAAGGTGGAGGTGTCTAGGAAGGTGATCGATGAGGATGGTATTTGTTCACTCTTTGGTTCATGTATTCATTCAAGAAATCTGTAATTGAGAACCTACTCCCCTGGGTACTGGGGATGCAGACACCAATAAGATACATTAAGTCAGTAATATTGATCAAAGAGGGAATTTATTGTCTTCAGGCAGGGAAAGGTTTCAAGGTTAGTTAACAGACCTATAAAATGGAAAGTCATGAGATTCAGGAGGCATACAGGTAAACAAGAACTTATAAAGAAATGGGAAAAAGATGCTGCTCCAGCTCGAGCTTCCCATCACTTTTCCAGGCAGGAAGACAAGAGTGGAAAAAGGCAAATGATGTGCATGCTGAATCTTCCTCTGTTTAAAGAATTTTTTCTAGAAATCATACACAAACATTTAATTTTTCAGAAGTGGGTCACATGTCTACTCCTACTGTACATGGAAGCATGGGATATGAAGAATTTAACGGAACACATTTTGAGTCCACCAAGATCTAGGAAAAAAAGCAAGGAAAAACTGCCATTGCTTAGACAACTAGCAACTACATTTTTCATATTTAAATATATTTTTATTCCCTCTTCCTGGGTATTAAAATCCCCCTAGAGTATAAATTCAAGGTTAACAGTATTTTCTTTAGAATTTTCAATGCATTGTTCCATTGTGTTCCAGCTTCCAGTGTTACTCTTGAGAAACCAAGTCATTCTGATTCTCATTCATTTGTTATGTGACCCGGTCATTATCTCTGTAAAAATCCTAATATCTTATTTTTATCTCCAGTGTTGTGAAATGTCATAATGATGTGCCTTTGTGTAGACCATTTTCCCATTTCGTATGCATGGCATTTGAAGGGTTTTTTCAATCATGGCATTGTGTTATTATTTCTTTGAAAATCTCCTCCCCTACTGTCTTCTAGTAGAATGTCTGGGGACTTCCGGCAAGATGGCGACAGGGCAACCTGGTCTGTGAAACCCTCTGCAAAGGAGAACTGCAGTGGGTCTCTGGCTCTCACCCTGGGGGCTGCGGACCCCAAAATCGCAGCCTGCTCTTCATACAGAGCTCGGCCGTTGTCACCACTGGGGCATCACGGTGGACTGGACAGCCACTGCAGCACAGCCGCTGCCGCCGCTGCTGTTAGCATATTGCACCACCCGGGCTGGAGGCAATCCACAGCTTCAGTCCTTGAAGCCCCTTCAGGGAAGATCTGCTGGGATCGCTGCCACCTCTCCTGCGACTGAGATGTCCTGCCCGCCGTGAGTCTCCTGCCTGTGCCCTGAGGCAGGCATTCATCTCCAGGCTCGCTGGTTCCTGTCCGGCCCCACCCTCACTGGGGCGAGCAGCTGAGATAGCACCACCTGCTGGCGATTCAAGGTAACAACACCGAAACGGGAGAAACAAGCTTGAAAAGGACATAGGCCAGAGTGGTGAATGGAGGGTGATCTGAGCTGTCCTTCACAGCAGACCAGGGCAATTGACACTAACTGCAAACTAATTTACCTGCTTGAAAAGAAAGCTAGAAATCAGAACTGAAAGGACATTGACTTAAACGAAAAGTCTCAGAGTGTGCTTCATTGATTCTTTTAGTTTAATGACTTGATTCTATTCCTACTGTTTGTTCCTTTTCCCCCCTCTTCCTTTTCTTCTCTTTTCTTCTCTCTGTAAACCATATCTTTGTATAGAGGAACAGCACACCAATAAGGTTGTTGGTTAGCTTGTATGTTAGCATCATGACATGTTTTATTTTTTTTTTTGTATGGGAGATGGTTCGTCAGTAGCTGTGGTCTATTGTTTTTATCTGTTTCAGTATAGGTCTCTCTCTCCATTTGTTGGCACATGTTTGTTTCCCCCTTACTCCTCTATCTCCCCACCCACCTCTTCAACCCACTGTCTGCTCCATTCTCTTCCGTCTGCTATTCACATTTTATTTCAGGGAGTAAACCTACATCCCCACTGCATGGACAGATTCCAAGGCAGTGCAAAGTGGGCTCCAGATTATCCACATACCTGTCAGCGAATACTAGGACTTGCAGATAGATTTTGAATACAGCTCCCCGCTTAAGTAAATCTCAAAACTGCAAAAAGGACCACCCCCAACCTACAGTGCAACTCCAGAACTGAACAAAGTATGAGGGCATACATAAAGAATAGGAGATTGAACAAACAGATGTAAAACCAATCCCTTTACCCCTGAATAACAGAATTAAAGAAGACGGTGACGTGGAGGGAAGGAAAAAGCAGGGAGGGGGAAAAATCACACAAATGAAGAAAAACCAAAAGAAGAATATAGGTCTCACACAGACCTCTGGGAAATCAGACACTGAGAAAACAGATTCTGGAACACAAACAATGAAGAACCCCCATAATGACTGGTCACATGTAACAAACCCAGACATCAAGACATTAATGGAGAGAATTTTAAAAATTGAGGAGAGACAAGAGGAAAATAGGAAGGAGCTGATATCAGAAATAACAGCAGTAAAGAATACTGTGATGGAAATGAATAACATACTAATAAGCATGGAAAGCAGAATTAGCCAAGCAGAAGAAAGAATCTCAGAGCTCGAAGACCAAAACACAGAACTAACTCAAACTGTCAAAAGCATAGAAAAGAAACTCAAAAAGACAGAACAAAACCTGCAACAGATGAATGATCACTTCAAGAGACCACACCTAAGAGTAATTGGGTTTCCTGAGGCAGAGAGAGAAACAGAAGTCAAACTGGAAAAAACATTTCATGAAATCATTCAAGAAAACTTCCCTCATCTCATCAAGGATGAAAAAATTCAAACACAAGAGATTCAGAGACCCCCTGCAAGACAACAAATGAGAAGACCAACTCCCAGACACATAATAATTCGCCTAAACAAAGTACCTATAAAAGAAAAATCCTAAAGGCAGCAAGAGAAAAAGGCCAGACTACCAACCAGGGAAGACCAATTAGAATAGTAGCAGATTTATCCACAGAAACCCTTCAGGCTAGGAGAGCCTGGAGTCCTATCTTCAAAGTTCTAAAAGATAAACATTTAACCAGGAATAACCTACCCAGCCAAACTAAGCTTCATTAGTGAGGGAGAAATGAAATCTTTTCCAGATATCCAATCCCTAAGAACCTACGCTGCCACCAGACCACCTCTACAAGAAATACTTAAGAAAGTACTGAACACAGAAGAAAAAGAAAAAAGAACAACAACATTCTTCACAAGAGTACAGGCAAAAGATTAAAAACTCACATGAGTCAACTCCAGAACCCAAAGAAAGACAACAAATAAACAGGAAGAACTCTGTAAGAACCTTATAACAGGGATCAACTCTTGCATTTCAATTATTAGCCTAAATGTGAATGGATTAAATGCACCACTGAAAAGACATAGAATGGCAAAATGGATAAATTATCATCAGCAACAATCTATTGCCTTCAAGAGACACCTCACTAGAAAGGACACCCACAGACTCAAAGTAAGAGGATGGGAAACAAACTTTCAGGCAAACGGAATACAAAAGAAAGGAGGAGTAGCGATCTTAATTTCAGACAAAATACCCTTCAAGCTACTAAAAATCAAAAAAGATACAGAAGGTCACTACATAATGATAAAAGGTTCAATCCATCAACAAGAAATATCTATGCTAAACATATATGCGCCCAACGTAGGTGCACCAATTTTCATAAAGCAACTTCTAGGAAAACTAAAGAAAGATATTGACTCTGACACCATCATAACTGGGGACTTTAATACCCCACTCACAACCCTAGACAGATCATCAGGACAAAAAATCAGCAAGGAGACCAGAACCGCAATGTGACTTTGGACCAAATGGACTTAATTGATACCTACAGAACACTCCATCCAAAGACCACAGAATATACATTCTACTCATCACCACATGGAACGAATTCTAAGATCGACCACGTAATTGGCCATAAATCAAGTATAAGCAAATTTAAAAGGACCGAAATTCTACCATGCACCTTCTCGGACCACAGTGGAATAAAAATAAACATTGACACCAACAAAGTCCCCCCAAAACCCACAAAGACATGGACACTAAACAGCATGATGCTAAACAACTCCTGGGTCAATGATGAAATCAAAACAGAGATGAAAAGATACCTGGAAACAAATGAAAATGAAGAAACATCTTACCAAAATCTCTGGGACACCTTGAAAGCTGTAGTAAGAGGGGAATTTATATCCCTACAAACACACATGAAGAAAATGGAAGGAACAGAAATTCACAACCTAACAAGCCACCTAAAGAAGCTGGAAAAGCAAGACCACAAAAACTCTAATTTCAGCAGAAGAATCCAGATCACCAAAATAAAAGCCCAAGTCCAGGACATAGAAGACAAAAAGATAATACAAAAAATCAATGAAACAAAAAGCTGGTTCTTCGAAAGGATAAACAAGATTGATGGTCCCCTAGCTAGACTGACCAAGAAAAAACGAGAAAAAATCAAATAAGCACAATCAGAAACACAAAAGATGAAGTCACATCTAACCCTGAAGAAATATAAAAGATCATTAGAGACTACTATGTACACTTGTATGGAAACAAACTTGAAAACCTTAAGGAAATGGAGGACTTTCTGACATCACACAACCTACCTAGATTGGAACAAGAAAAATTGAGACCCTAAATAGACCAATAACAATCAAGGAAATTGACTACGTAATAAGAACACTTCCTACAAAAAAAAGCCCTGGTCCAGATGGCTTTCCAGCAGAATTCTACAAGACATTTAAGGAGGAGCTGATACCAATCCTACTGAAGGTATTTCAGGTGATTGGAAAAGATGGAACTCTCCCCAAATCATTTTACGAAGCCAACATCACATTGATACCCAAGCCAGGTAAAGATCCAACAAAGAAAGAGAACTACAGGCCAATATCTTTGATGAACATAGATGCTAGATTCTCAATAAGATCCTAGCAAACTGAATTCAGCAATACATCTCAAAAATCATCCATCATGACCAAGTAGGCTTCATTCTGGGATGCAAGGCTGGTTCAACATTTGTAAAACCATAAATGTAATTAAATACATCAACAGATGTCTAAACAAAAACCACATGATTATATCATTAGATGCAGAAAAAGCTTTTAATAAAATCCAGCACCCCTTCTTGATAAAAACCCTTGAACATCTAGGCATATGGGGAACATACCCCGAAATAGTAAAAGCCACCTACGAGAAACCCACAGCCAGCATACTCCTAAATGGACAAAAATTGGAACCATTTCCCCTGAAAACTGGAACAAGACAAGGATGCCCACTCTCACCCTTCCTGTTCAACATAGTATTGAAAGTCCTGGCTCGAGCAATCAGAGAAGAGGAGACAATCAGGGGTATCCAAATAGGAAAAGAGGAAGTCAAGTTATCTCTCTTTGCAGATGATATGATTGTGTACCTTGAAAACCCAAGAGAATCTGTCAAAAACCTCCTTACACTGATGAAGGCCTTTGGCAAAGTCTCAGGATACAAAAGAAATGTACAAAAGACAATTGCATTTCTCTACGTCAATAATAAACAAACAGAAACCCAAATAAAAAGCACAATTCCATTCACAATAGCCACAAAAAAAATGAAATGCCTCGGCATCTTCCTAACCAGAGATGTGAAAGACCTTTACAATGAAAATTACAAAACACTGCTCAAAGAAATCAAAGATGACACAAACAAGTGGAAAAATATCCCATGCTCATGGATCGGAAGAATCAACATTGTGAAGATGTCCATCTTACCTAAGGCAATCTACAAATTCAATGCAATACCCATCAAATTACCAGCAACATTCTTCTCTGACCTAGAAAAGACAACACAGGAATTCATATGGAAACACAAACGTCCAAGAATAGCCAGAACAATCCCCATGCACAAAGGTTAACTCCAAATGGATCAGAGACCTAAATGTAAAACCTCAAACCATAAGAACCTTAGAAAATGAAGGAAATACCCTCATGGAAATCGGAACTGGCATCCAATTCCTGAACAAAACCCGAAACCCACAGTACATGAGAGAAGATAGACAAGTGGGACCTTATTAAACTGACAAGCTTCTACAAGGCCAAGGAAACCATCAAGAGAGCAGGGAGACAGCCTACAGACTGGGAAAAAATATTTGCCAACACCAGATCTGACAAAGGCTTAACATCCTGGATCTACAAGGAACTAAAACATGCTGAAAAGAAAAAAAACAAACAATCCCATTATAAAATGGGCAAAAGATATGAACAGACACCTCACAAAAGAGAACATCCAAGCAGCCAACAAACACATGAAGAAATGTTCAACCTCACTAATCATCAGGGAGATGCAAATCAAAACCACACTGAGATACCACCTAACTCCAGTCAGAATGGCAATTATCAACGAGTCAAAAAATAACAGCTGCTGGAGAGGGTGTGGGGAAAAGGGAACACTTCTACACTGTTGGTGGGAGTGTAAAATAGTGCAACCTCTGGAAAGCAGTGTGGCTATTCCTAAAAGCTCTAAATATCAACCTCCCATATGACCCCGCAATCCCCCTACTGGGAATATACCCTGAAGAACTCAAATCACTCTATAAAAAAGATACCTGTACACGTATGTTTATCACAGCATTGTTCACAATAGCAAGAACCTGGAAACAACCATGCTGCCCATCAAAAGAGGACTGGATTAAAAAAATGTGGTACATATACACGATGGGATACTACGCAGCCATAAAATAGAACAAAATCATGAATTCACAGCAACCTGGATGGAACTAGAGTCTATAATACTGAGTGACCTCTCACAGAAACAAAGATCTGAGTATCACATGTTCTCACTCATATAATGGACCTTGAACATCCAATGTAATACTATAAGAAAATGACTAGCTGGGCTTGGTGGCTCAGCCTGTAATCCCGCGCCTTTGGGAGGCTGAGGTGAGTGGATTGCCTGAGCCCGCGGGTTCGAGACCCGCCTGGGCAGTGAGACCTTATCTCTACAATAAATCAAAAAATCAGCCGGGCGTGGTAGCGCATGCCTGTAATTCCGGCTACTTGGAAGGCTGAGGCGGAGGGATTGCCGGAGCCCAGCAGGTCGAGGTTGCGGTGGCTGGGAGCGGCCACTGCACTCCAGTCTGGGCGACAGAGTGAAACCCCAACTCAAAAAAAAAAAAAAAGAAAAGAAAATGACTGACAGTACTGGGAAACTTTGGGGGGGAGGGGGATGGGATTAACAGTAGCAAATATCTGTCTGGGGATGAGGAAATACCACTTATCCACAGGGTGCCTGAATAAAACGTAATTGTACACCTAACCCTTAACTGTACCCCACAAAACCATAATAAAAAATATTGATTAAAAAAAAAAAGAATGTCTGACTTCTTGGACATTTCTTTGATTCTACTTTCAACTTTTCTACTGAATTTTTAAATTTCAGCTACTTTTTTTTCATTTCAAGGGTCTTTTATTTATTCTCTAATTATTAATAATTATAAGCAAGAGGGGTTTTTCATAATTTGGAGTTTGGACTGAGGCTTAAAGCCTAGAATTTAATGTACCTCCATTTTCCAAAGGAGATGCTAGACATTCTTACAGGACTGGCATGCCATGCCGTCACAGAAAACAAGTCCTGTGCCCTTAGTCCACCTCCCACCTTTAGCCCATGCATAAAGAAAAATCAGTAAAAATACTAGAGACTCTTCAGAGTGAGTTAAGATTTTTAAAAAAGATATATATCTAGGAATGTAAACATATAAAGTAGATGTTTCTTTCTATCCCAAGGGCCAAGCAAGAGAAGGCTTCATGGTACATACTCAAGATACTAAGATTATGTGCCAGGAGTGGAGACTGTCTTCTTAACCCCCAGCTGGCAGCTGCTGAACTGAAGAAACCTGTGGAACTGCTCTGTGCTGCTGCCTGAGCAGAGAATGGGGAAAGGGTGTTCTTGAAAGATCTAGACTTATGTGCTCTGGAGTTACAGGATCAGGGTCGGGCGGGGAGAGAAGGAAAGTGCCTTCTAAGGCCGTCTAGGTATGCCTGTGTGGAACAAAGAAGAAACTGCAGCAAGAATGGTGTAAACTTCCAGCATCAAATTGGACAGAAATTCGTGAGTTATTCCAAGAACTAAGAGAAAAACCAGCAATAGTGAGCTTGAGTTACCATTCAAGACTTCTGGCTCGACAGAATGAGCTTGCATCAGTAGCTGGAAGGAGATTTAGGGGAACAACATGAGAGGCCATCTGCATGGGGTTTCACCCAATGAAGTGTGGAGGGAAAGGTCCAGTGTCAAAAGTCCCACAGGAGAGTAGGCAAAGAGCTATGCAAAAGCAACTCCAGCAGAAAGGGTTTGCTTTGGGACACTTACCACACAAAGGTACAATAGCCCCATCAAATAGGATTATTCTCTTCTAATCCTTGCTCCCTTGGACATGTTCCTGAAGGTGACATAGAAGCATCCGTTGTGAATAGAGGAAGAAGAGGGGTGGCAGAGAAAAGATTAGACCATGACCCTTACTTCAATTTGACAGAATTCAGGATCAGACCCAAGTTAGAAAGAGGGAGAAGGTGTGGATTGGGATGAAAGATAGCATGTTAGATTAGAGAGACTTTTCAATATCTGAAAACAAGTCTACTCTAATCTCCAAAGGTGCCCAGAAAAGTCTTAGAACCTGCACAAGATATCTTCATCAACAGGCATGGGGAAAAGGAAATCTAACAAAGCAAATTTAAAGAAGACGGATGAAAGGAAAACCAGATAGTTTCCTGCTTGTATCTTATCAAGTATGACCTGTTTAAGAAACTGGTTATAACAGCATTTCTGTTTCTTCTTCCATTCTCTTTGTCCTCATGAAGTCATACTTTTGCTATCACTTAGAGGGGTTTCAGGACAGAGAGAAGATGGACACATGTTCAGTCTCTTTTTAAACCACAAATCAATGAAACTCCCTTTTTTTTCACCAAAAGCTCCTTCTCCAGGAAAGACGAAGTTGATTTACTGATATTTGAAATAAGAAATCAATAAATAACAAGATAGCTACACATTTCTACTTAAGTATTGGATTATTCTACTTACATAAGCTTACTTAAGAGAAAAGTTATAACTATGTCCATAATCTTGTAGCTAACCTCTGAACTCCTTTTTCTGAAAGGATAATCATTAACTGTCACATATGCCACCTGGTGGCCACTCTGGTGCACACATTATGCTAATATGATCACACTTGGCCTATACCTGTTCATCCATTCACCCCTTCATCTATCATCCATCCACCATCCACTCATCCAGATACCCATCCATCCATATATCCATCCCTTATCCCCATTTACCCATTCACCTACCCATTCATCCATTCATCCATCCACCAAGCCACCTATCATCCATCCATATGATACACTTAGTTGGGGGCAGACTCTAGATATGCAGACAAACGAAATACACAGAACCCTTGACCTTCCTTGAGGAACTAACAATCTAATGGAGAGAAAAACATACACTTTTTTGAGGGAGGTTTGTAAAAGCTGAAGCTCTAAGGTCCAAGTCTGTGTTTTCAACTTTAAAAAAACTCAACTGGTTTCTTCCCTGCAGTTTAGTTTAAAAAAACACTTAAGTCTTGACCATCTTAGAGGAAAAAAGTCAAAGAAAAAAACTTTCCACCAGTCATACTACTCCTAATTATCTTCTTAGTTCTTTCCTTTTATTCATAGTCAGGTTACTTCAAAGAGTCTACACTCTCTGTCCCCTCTTTCTTGACTCTAACTCATTTTGATAGTTATTTTTCTTTATTTTATTCTTAATATACACTCATAAAATAATTTAAAGTATGCAGAAAATAATAATATTAATACTCATGTATTCATTACCCACTTTTATCAAATATTGACCTAAAGTCATATTTTCCTTAGATCTTCTTTCTCCAAGAAATAAAATATCACATATAGTAATGTTTTCAGTTCCTCCTTCCTATTCCCTTCCTGTTCCTTCTCCTTCTTCCTAGAGAAAACCACAGTCATGATCACAACTCCCATGTATGTGTTTATACTTTTGCTGCCCATTTATGTATACATAAGCAGTGTATATGATATTGAATATTTGTAAACTTAGCAAATCGTTATGAATGGTGATTGTTTTTAAAAGTTCAACTTTGTATTTATGTTTTCCATATTTATCCATATTCAATTATAAAACTCTAGTTTATCACCCCTATGTTAGTCCACTGGGAGAAGATATGACACACCCATTCTTTTTTGATGAACAAATGACACACCCATTCTTTTTTGATGAACATTTAGGGCACCGTATTTTGTTTATTTCAAACAAACCTTGCCCTAAACACTCTCATGGGCATCTTGTCTATTTGTAGATCTTCAGTAGAAGATCTCGGTCCTTCCCCTAGTTCTTTGCCCAAAGGGTCTTTGCTAGCCACTGGCAACAAGAAATGTGCCTGCTCCCAGCACTGAATTCTGTCTTCTGTCCATGCAACCTGGTAACAGAATTGAGCCACCTTCTAAGTAGCTCCTACCTTGTAAATAAAAAATAGAGTGTTTTTTTTTTTTAAGCAACACTCATATTGATTTGCAACGTTTACAAGAACACTTTTGAAGATCCAAAACCACAGCAAGACTTTTTCCCTCTGTACTGCAAAACATGTTTATAAGAGGCCCTAATTTTGACTAAACTCCTGCACCAGACTCCAACAGACCAGACTAAAAATCAAAGTGATCACCCACACTTACCAAAATGAAATTTTGTTGTTGTCAGGAGAAAGAGGTTAACAGTCTGGTTTCCAAACAGGCCAGCTTCCATCTTCATTCTTCATTGATTACAAAGTTTCCTCTGTTTTAATCTTACAACAATAACCTGAAGTAAACCAATCAGTTATCTTTCTATTGCTCTGTTTTCCTGTCCTTGCCTTACAAAGAAAGTAACTTTGACATGACCGATCCACTTTTTGTTCTTTTTTGTGTGTGCTTTCTTCAGTTATTTTTCTGTCTATAAAGCCCACTGCCTCTGTTCGGCTTATTGGAACACTTATTCTATTTTATGGAATGAAGTCTTGCCTGATTTTAGAGTCTCAATAAAGACAACCGAGATATTTAAACTAAACCTGTAATTTTGTATTTTGACAGATTTGGTGATCATGAAGAGACCTGAAGGAGACTTCTGATTACCTGAGACCCCTTGAGGAACACAGAAAAGGCCCTGCTATCCCCCTTTTTGGGATAGTAAATGGGGAATTGAGGGTTCTCTGTCTTTTTCAAGGAGGCCTGGTTCGTGAGACCCTCTCAGGTCTGAGCTTTGTTTTCTATTACATGAGTCCCCTTATCTCTTTGGCTTTTGTGGGTACCATGGGTTAGTTTGTGCTGCGAAAGAGCATTTGTCCACGAGATACCCAGGGTTGGTTTGTGTTGTTACAGGACACATGACATTTTCATTTGCAGCAACTGACAAGTCATTGGCAAAAGATGCCACAATTTTTAAGGTAAGTGATATCAGTAAATTATTACAGAAGGGCCTATTTATTTCTTCTCTTCTTGCATGCTGAGAGCTCAAATCCAAAGCCATTTCAGCTTTGACAGACTGAAGATCCAAGGTAAAAATAGGATCCTAATTTCTATAGGTCTGAATACTCTGCCTTCTGCTATACCTACCTTTTTAGCTTATGCAAATTTTTATAGCCCAGCAGCTACACACTTTTACTTTTTTTAAGTGGCAAAAGATTATTAAAAATAATTCATAGTTATAATGGCCATTATGTAGTGTGATCTGAGATACGAAAACAGATGCTTCTTTATCAACTAAGGTGAACCCAGATGTTAAAGAAACAAAGTTACCTATGAGTCAAAGGTTTAGGGCCCAGCTGTCATGGCAAATTTCTTTCTTTTTTTAATTTCTTTATTATTAATCAGTATTTTTTATTATGGTTTTGTGGGGTACAGTTAAGGGTTAGGTGTACAATTATGTTTCATTCAGGCACCCTGTTAATAAGAAGTGTTTTCCCATCCCCAGACAGATATTTGCTACTGTTAATCCCATCCCCCTCCCCCCGCATAGTTTCTCAGTACCGTCAGTCATTTTCTTATAGTATTACATTGGATGTTCAAGGTCCATTATATAAGTGAGAACATGTGATATTCGGATCTTTGTTTCTGTGAGAAGTCGCTCAGTATTATAGACTCTAGTTCCATCCAGGTTGCTGCAAAATTCATGATTTTGTTCTTTTTTATGGCTGCGTAGTATTCCATCGTGTATATGTACCACATTTTTTTAATCCAGTCCTCTTTTGATGGGCAGCATGGTTGTTTCCAGGTTCTTGCTATTATGAACAACGCTGCAATAAACATACGTGTGCATGTATCTTTTTTATAGAGTGATTGTGTTCTTCAGTGTATATGCCCAGTAGGGGGATTGCAGGGTCATATGGAAGGTCAATTTATAGAGCTTTTAGGAATCGCCACACTGCTTTCCACAGAGGTTGCACTATTTTACACTCCCACCAACAGTGTAGAAGTGTTCCCTTTTCCCCACACCCTCTCCAGCAGCTGTTATTTTCTGAGTTGTTGATAATTGCCATTCTGACTGGAGTTAGGTGGTATCTCAGTGTGGTTTTGATTTGCATCTCCCTGATGATTAGTGAGGTTGAACATTTCTTCATGTGTTTGTTGGCTGCTCGGATGTCTTCTTTTGTGAAGTGTCTGTTCATATCTTTTGCCCATTTTATAATGAGTTTGTTTGTTTTCTTCTTTTCAGTACGTTTCAGTTCCTTGTAGATCCAGGATGTTAAGCCTTTGTCAGACCTGGAGTTGGCAAATACTTTTTCCCAGTCTGTAGGCTGTCTCCCTGCTCTCTTGATGGTTTCTTTGGCTTTGCAGAAGTTTGTCAGTTTAATAAGGTCCCACTTGTCTATCTTCTCTCTTATGTACTGTGGATTACGGGTTTTGTTCAGGAATTGGATGCCAGTTCCGATTTCCATGAGGGTTTTCCTTCCTTTTCTAAGGTTCTTATGGTTTGAGGCTTTACATTTAGGTCTCTGATCCATTTGGAGTTAACCTTTGTGCATGGGGATAGATAGGGGTCCTGTTTCAATCTTCTGCATGTGGTCAACCAGTTTTCCCAGCACCATTTACTGAATAGGTTCTCCTCTCCCCATTGGTAGGTGGTGGGGGCTTTGTCGAAGATGAGTTGATTGAGAAATTGAGGTTTTGCTTCTGGAATCTCAATTCTGTTCCATTGATCTATATGCCTGTTCCTGTACCAATACCAAGTTGTTTTGATGATTGTAGCTTTATAGTAAAGTTTGAAGTCTGGTATTGTGATACCACCTGCTTTGGTTTTTTTTGCTGAGGATTGTTCTGGCTATTCTTGGACGTTTGTGTTTCCATATGAATTCCTGTGTTGTTTTTTCTAGGTCTGAGAAGAATGTTGTTGGTAACTTAATGGGTATTGCATTGAATTTGTAGATTGCCTTAGGTAAGATGGACATCTTCACTATGTTGATTCTTCTGATCCATGAGCATGGGATATTTTCCACTTGTTTGTGTCATCTTTGATTTCTTTGAGCAGTGTTTTTGTAAAGGTCTTTCACGTCTCTGGTTAGGAAGATGCCAAGGTATTTCATTTTTTTTGTGGCTATTGTGAATGGAATTCTGTTTTTTATTTGGGTTTCTGTGTTTATTATTGGTGTAGAGAAATGCGATTGTCTTTTGTACATTTATTTTGTATCCTGAGACTTTGCCAAAGGCCTTTATCAATGTAAGGAGGCCTTTGACAGATTCTCTTGGGTTTTCAAGGTACACAATCATATCATCTGAATAGAGAGATAACTTGACTTCCTCTTTTCCTATTTGAATACCTCTGATTGCCTCCTCTTCTCTGATTGCTCTAGCCAGGACTTCCAATACTATGTTGAACAGGAGGGGAGAGAGTGGGCATCTTTGTCTAGTTCCAGTTTTCAGGGAAATTGGTTCCAATTTTTGTCCATTTAAGAGTATGCTGGCTGTGGGTTTCTCGTAGATGGCTTTTACTATTTTGAGATATGTTCCCTGTATGCCTAGATGTTCAAGGGTTTTTATCAAGAAGGGGTGCTGGATTTTATCAAAAGCTTTTTCTGCATCTAATGATATGATCACGTGGTTTTTGTTTTGACATCTGTTGATGTATTTAATTACATTTATGGTTTTACGAATATTGAACCAGCCTTGCATCCCAGGAATGAAGCCTAGTTGGTCATGGTGGATGATTTTTGAGATGTATTGCTGAATCCGGTTTGCTAGGATGTTGTTGAGAATTTTAGCATCTATGTTCATCAAAGATATTGGCCTGTAGTTCTCTTTCTTTGTTGGATCTTTACCTGGCTTGGGTATCAATGTGATGTTGGCTTCGTAAAATGATTTGGGGAGAGTTCCATTTTTCCAATCGCCTAGAATACCTTCAGTAGGATTGGTATCAGCTCCTCCTTGAATGTCTTGTAGAATTCTGCTGGATAGCCATCTGGACCAGGGCTTTTTTTTGTAGGAAGTTTTCTTATTACGGAGTCGATTTCCTTGATTGTTATTGGTCTATTTAGGGTCTCAATTTCTTCTTGTTCCAACCTGGGTAGGTTGTGTGATGTCAGAAAGTCCTCCATTTCCTTATGGTTTTCAAGTTTGTTTCCATACAAGTGTACGTAGTAGTCTCTAATGATCTTTTATATTTCTTCAGCGTCAGATGTGACTTCATCTTTTGTGTTTCTGATTGTGCTTATTTGGTTTTTTTCTCGTTTTTTCTTGGTCAGTCTAGCTAGGGGACTATCAATCTTGTTTACCCTTTTGAAGAACCAGCTTTTTGTTTCATTGATTTTTTTTATTATCTTTTTGTCTTCTATGTCCTGGATTTGGGCTTTTATTTTGGTGATCTGAATTCTTCTGCTGAAATTAGGGTTTTTGTGGTCTTGTTTTCCAGCTTCTTTAGGTGGCTTGTTAGGTTGTGAATTTCTGTTCCTTCCATTTTCTTCATGTGTGTTTGTAGGGATATAAATTCCCCTTTTACTACAGCTTTCAGGGCATCCTAGAGATTTTGGTAAGATGTTTCTTCATTTTCATTTGTTTCCAGGTATCTTTTCATCTCTGTTTTGATTTCATCATTGACCCAGGAGTTGTTTAGCATCATGCTGTTTAGTGTCCATGTCTTTGTGGGTTTTGGGGGGACTTTGTTGGTGTCAATGTTTATTTTTATTCCACTGTGGTCCGAGAAGGCGTTTGGTAGAATTTCGGTCCTTTTAAATTTGCTTATGCTTGATTTATGGCCGAGTATGTGGTCGATCTTAGAATATGTTCCATGTGGTTATGAGTAGAATGTGTATTCTGTGGTCTTTGGATGGAGTGTTCTGTAGGTATCAATAAAGTCCATTTGGTCCAAAGTCATATTGAGGTTCTGAATCTCCTTGCTGATTTTTTGTCCTGATGATCTGTCTAGGGTTGTGAGTGGAGTATTAAGTCCCCAGTTATGATGGTGTTGGAGTCAATATCTTTCTTTAGTTTTCCTTGAAGCTGCTTTATGAAAGTTGGTGCATCTATGTTGGGTGCATATATGTTTAGGATAGATATTTCTTGTTGATGGATTGAGCCTTTTATCATTATGTAATGGCCTTCTGTATCTTTTTTGATTTTTAATAGCTTGAAGGGTATTTTGTCTGAAATTAAGATCGCTACTCCTCCTTTCTTTTGTATTCCGTTTGTCTGAAAGTTTGTTTCCCATCCTCTTACCTTGAGTCTGTGGGTGTCCTTTCTAGTGAGGTGAGTCTCTTGAAGGCAATAGATTGCTGCTGATGATATTTTATCCATTTTGCCATTCTATGTCTTTTCAGTGGTGCATTTAGTCCGTTCACATTTAGGCTAATAATTGAAATGCAAGAGTTGATCCCTGTCATAAGGTTCTTACAGAGTTGTTCCTGTTTATTTGTTGTCTTTCTTTGGGTTTTGGAGTTGGTTCATGTGTGTTTTTAATCTTTTGCCTGTACTCTTGTGAAGAATGTTGTTGTTCTTTTTTCTTTTTCTTCTGTGTTCAGTACTTTCTTAAGTATTTCTTGTAGAGGTGGTCTGGTGGCAGCGTAGATTCTTAGGGATTGGATGTCTGGAAAAGATTTCAATTCTCCCTCACTAATGAAGCTTAGTTTGGCTGGGTAGGTTATTCTTGGTTGAAATTATTTCTCTTTTAGAACTTTGAAGATAGGGCTCCAGGCTCTCCTGGCCTGAAGGTTTTCTGTGGATAAATCTGCTGCTATTCTAATTGGTTTTCCCTGGTCGGTAGTCTGGCCTTTTTCTCTTGCTGCCTTTAGGATTTTTCTTTTATAGCTACTTTGTTTAGGCAAATTATTATGTGTCTGTGAGTTGGTCTTCTCATTTGTTGTCTTGCAGGGGTTCTCTGAATCTCTTGTGTTTGTATTTTTTCATCCTTAATGAGTTGAGGGAAGTTTTCTTGAATGATTTCATGAAATGTTTGTTCCAGTGTGGCTTCTGTTTCTCTTTCTGCCTCAGGCAGCCCAATTACTCTTAGGTTTGGTCTCTTGAAGTGATCATTCATCTCTTGTAGGTTTTGTTCTGTCTTTTTGAGCTTCTTTTCTATGTTTTTGACAGTTTGGGTTATTTCTGTGTTTTGGTCTTCAAGCTCTGAGATTCTTTCTTCTGCTTGGCTGATTCTGCTTTCCATGCTTATTAGTCTGTTGTTCATTTCCATCACAGTATTCTTTACTGCTGTCATTTCTGACAACAGCTCCTTCCTATTTTCCTCGTCTCTCCTCAATTTTTATAATTCTCTCCATTAATGTTTTGATGTCTGGGTTTGTTGCATGTAACCAGTCATTCTGGGGACTCTTCATTGTCTGTGTTCCAGAATCTGTTTTCTCAGTGTCTGATTTCCCAGGGGTCTGTGTAAGACCTATATTCTTCTTTTGGTTTTTCTTCATTTGTACGGTTTTTCCCCCTCCCTACTTTTTCCTTTCTTCCACGTCACCGTCTTCTTTAATTCTGTTATTCAGGGGTAAAGGGATTGGTTTTACATCTGTTTGTTCAATCTCCTATTCTTTATGTATGCCCTCTTACTTTGTTCAATTCTGAAGTTGCACTGTAGGTTGGAAGTGGTCCTTTTTGCAGTTTTGAGATGTACTTGAGGGGAGAGCTGTGATTCAAAATCTGTCTGCAGGTCCTGGTATTCGCTGACAGGTGTGTGGATAAAGTGGAACCCACTTCCCACTGCCCTGGAATCTGTCCGTGCAGTGGGGCTATAGGTTTACTCCCTGAAATAAAATGTGGTTAGCAGAGGGGAGAGAATGGAGCAGATAGTGGGTTGAAGAGGGGAGTGGAGTGATAGAGGAGTAAGGGGGGAAACAAACGAGTGTGCCAACAAATAGAGAGAGAGGCCTATACTGAGACAGATAAAAACAGTAGACCACATCTACAGATGAACCAACTCTCATACAAAAAAATAAAAAATAAAAATAAAATATATAGTGATGCTAACATACAAGCTAACCAATCACCTTGTTAGTGTGCTGTTCCTCTATACAAAGATATGTCTTACAGAGAGAAAAAAGAGAAGAAAAGGAAAAGGAAAAAAGAAAAAAGGGAGCTATACAGTAGGAATAGAATTAAGTCATTAAACTAAAAGAATCAATGAAGCACACTCTGAGACATTTCATTTAAGTCCAATGTCCTTTCAGGTCTGATTTCTAGTTTTCTTTTCAAGCTGGTAAATTAGTTTGCAGTTAGGGTCAGTTGCCCCTGATCTGCTGTGAAGGACAGTTCAGATTAACTTCCGTTCAGCAGTTTGGTCTCTGTCTTTATCAAGCTTGTTCCTCCCGTTTCAGTGTTGTTACCTTGAATCGCCAGCAGGTGGTGCTATCTCAGCTGCTTGCCCCAGAGGGGGTGGGGCCGGACAGGAACAAGATGGCTGCCTGCCTCTGAGCAGGCAACAGAAACCCCATGCCGGCCGGGCAGGACAGTTTCAGATGCAGGAGAGGTGGCAGCGATCCCCGCAGATCTTCCTTGAAGGGTTTGGTGTGGATCTCCTCGGCCCGGGTGGTGTGATGCGCTACCCGTCACAGAGGCCGCGGCGGTGGCGACGGCAGCAGCAGCAGGGGGAGGCGCAGCAGCAGCGGCGGGACTCTTTGCAGTGCAGTAACTGTCCAGTCGTTGCGATGTCCCAGTGGTGGCAATGGCCGAGCTCTGTCTGAAGAGCAGGTTGCGATTCTGGGGTCCCCAGCCCCCCGGGGTGAGAGTCAGAGACCCACTGCAGATCTCCCTTGCAGAGGGCTTCAGACACTGGGTTGCCCCGTCGCCATCTTGCCACATCTCCCCGGCAAATTTCTAAATGCCTATGGCTACAAGAAAAACTACACCCTTGTTAAACTCTCTAACAATATGAACTATGAGACCGATTTACTATCCAGACTACTACAACTCTGATTGGGCAGAGGACCAGCCTTACGAACTTTCTTTTCTGATAAACTAAGGCAGACCTCAAGTTAGTTTCACCCAGCTTATAGAGGCTGCACATTGTCTTTGTGTCCTATAGTTCTCCTTTTGATGTAAAGAGCTAAATTCCACAACATTTTAATGCTAAACCCTCACCCTAAAGTGAACATGAGATGTATGTTATATATATGTTTACCCGCTGCACATGTGCTCATCTCCTCTCATAGCTATGTATAGATTCCCCCTGAAACCTGCTGAATATTTATGATGCAGGTCCCATGAAGGATAAAACCCAATCTGTTCTCCCACTTTTCAAAAAGAGTACATCTTTGGCGCACGATGGAGACTCTTTCCTGCTTACAAATCGACGTCGCCAATGAAATTATCTTTTCTACTATTTAGCTATCCCAGTGGTCTTTGGGATGACTGTAGAATGTTCCAGATGAACAATACTGCACTTTATAATTGATCCTTTCACTTTCATAGACAATTATTGCTTTCCTGTTTGTCTGATTTTTTTGGCCTGAGAACTTGGCTTGACTTTCCATTTGTTGGAGGTACATGGGTTGTTGGGCCTGCCATATAAAAAGACTGAAAGGTAGCCAATATTTTTTTTTACTTGATTAACTAGTCAAAGTTTCTGGTGAAGTTATTTAATACTGTTTTATTTTTTTCTATACCAGAACAATTGATTTTTATGGTGGTTTCAATATCAATTAATTTGATTGGAAATGTGTCCTTTTTTATTTAATCTTTGGGTATACATAAAAAAAAAGACCAGAATTCCCAAGAATATGGTCAGGCAGAAATGTGTATTGTATCCTATTCGAAGTTAGACCAACTGGTGCCAAATCTTGAGGCATTAGCTAAGTCTGTCTTTTTTTTTTTTTTTTTGCTGTTTTTTAGGAGTAGCTCTGGATCATAAAAGAGCTCCCAAATTAGGCCTATCCAGAATGCCTACTGGTGTGCAGAAGTTTCTAAAAAGATTTCAGATTTTTTAATTGCCTCCTTTAAAATCTTTATGAAAGATTAAAAAGCTTTAGTGACTCATTGACAAGAAAATTAAATATTCCAACCTTTTTGCTTAGCCTTATTTATTAAAGGCTCCACCCTGAAGTCAGTGATCTAATTAAGAAAAAAGCTAGGTTAGTCATAATGGCTCACACCTGTAATCCAAGCATTTTGGGAGGTTGAGGGGGAGGATTGCTTGAGTTCAGGAGTTAGAGACCAGTCTAGGCAACACAGCAAGACCTTGTCCCTACAAAAAATTAGCAGGGCATGGTGACACGCGTCTACAGTCCCAGCTACTCAGGAGGCTGAGGTGGAAGTATCACCTGAACCTAGGAAGTCAAGGCAGCAGTGAACCGTGATCATGCCATCCCACGGCACTCCAGCCTGGGCATTAGAGTGAGGCTATGACTCAAAAAAATAAAAAAATAAAAAAAGAAACAAGCTAAGTTTCAATGACTGCTTATTGACCTACATTGGATTCCAAAATACAACTTTCTGACATCTAGCTGGCTATTTGGAAACTCTGCAAAAATAAATTTGTATCTATAAAGGAAATCTCCATTTGTAGGAGTGTCTCTCTCTCTGTACTTAGAACATTAGAAACTTTTACAATGGGGGAAGAAACTGTCTTAAAGTCTACATGCCAGATTTTGCCTTTGTTTAATTTACTTTCTCTATCTTGTCTCACCAAATAACTCAGCAAATAATGGTGTTTAGATCTAAGTTCTGGAAATTTTCTACCTTGTTTCACTGAATGTCATACCTTTGGAAGTGCAAATTTAGGGTTGCCTAGCTAACAATTGTTTAGGGCAATGGAATGGGCAATCCGGAGATTGATAACCTAAATGGAAAGAGAAACTATTTGAAAACTTACAAATGAAGAATTTTATAAAAGCTATAAGATCTACTTCTGTATGTGTCTGTACATCTCTATGTATTATGTGTATGTGATATTTCTTTACCAAAATATGTTAAAATGCTCTAACTGAGCTTGAAGAAGAAGAAAGTGCTTAAATCAAATATTTTAATGCCTTTTAACTCATATGATTTGGGTAAATTTTTGGTAAATAAGAGCAGTTTAATATTGTTGGTTTAATAAAAAACAGCTATGTGTTCTGATCAGCAAAATCCCTTTATATTTAACTTAAGCGTTCTTGTTTAGGTGGTAACTGCCTAACATTCACATGCTGTAAAAATGGTTAACAGGGAAATAAGTTCAGATGATGGTTAGCCTTGTTTAATGAACAATTCAAGCATAAATTGTTATAAAAATGGATGAACTTTTCATAGTTTCAGAATCTTTTTTTAGTAACTTAATCTCCAGCTAGGGTAACATAGCTAGATAGATATCATCTCTAAAAAAAAAAAAAGGAAAGAAAAGAAAGGATAAAAAATTTTAGAAAGTATGAAATGGCACTAGTCTACAGAGGGCTGGTTCACAATTACTAAGGACCAAAAATTTTAATTATTATATGTAATTAAAACTACTAGAAATAAGGAGAACCATTTTATATGCTAAGTACAAGGAAAGTGAGATGTGTTTTGGTTGAGAAAGTTATAAGGCAGATATGCGAATATGTGGGATTTTTCTTTAGGAAAAAAGTAATGTCTAATCTGAAGGTAATTTAAAGGTTGTTCTAAAATATGGACTTAGGAATTAATTAGAAACAAGGCAGGAGGGAACCAGTAAATATGACAAAGGGAGATTTGTGTTTTATTAATTATGCTTTATGTTGTCTTTATTAGGTCTTTGATTACTTAAAAAACTGAATTAAAGAGTTAAGAGTTATTTTTCCTACAAATATGCAACTTTTTTTTTTGAAAAGTGTCTATTCATTTCTTTTTGTCCACTTTTTGTTTTTTTTTTCCTTTCAGCATGTTTGAGTTCCTTGTTGATCCTGGGTGTTAGGCCTTTGTCAGATATACAGCTGGCAAATATTTTTTCCCATTCTGTGGGCTATCTCTCCATTCTCTTGATGGTTTCTTTTGCTTCAAATGTGCAACTTCTTTTAAAATCTATTAATTAAAGCTCTGGTTAGAAAAATAACTATTGTATACCTAACCTCAAATTGTACCCACATCTTTAAAATTAAAAAAAAAAAGAGGCCGGGCTGGGTGGCTCAGCCTGTAATCCCAGCGCTTTGGGAGGCCGAGGTGAGTGAATTGCCTGAGCCTGCGGATTTGAGACCCGTCTGGGCAACTTGGCAAGACCTCATCTCTACAATAAATCAAAAATTAGCCGGGCGCGGTAGTGCGTGCCTGTAGTTCTAGCTACTTGGAAGGATCACTGGAGCCCAGCAGGTTGAGGTTATGGTGGCCAGGAGTGGCCACTGCACTCCAGTCTGGGTGACAGAGTGAGACTCCAACTCAAAAAAAAAAAAAAGACTATTATTTCACAATGACCTATGGACCTATTTTTGAGCAAGTATTTTGAACAATTATTTTTGACAAAATGTTATAAGACCAACAGGTTTGTATTCTCACTGTGCAGTAACAAGCTAATAATACTGAGACAGTAGTGTTTTCAGCAGTGAAAGTGTTTAATGATCTCAGGGTGCTGGTTGAGGAGATGGGAGGAGACCCTCAAATTCATCTTACCAAGTAGTTCTGGGCTAGTTTTTTTTTAAGGGGATAGTGGTAGGTGAGGGGCTGGAAAATTGGGGTCAATGATTGGTTGGAGGAAGGGGATAAAACAATCAGGAGGTGGAAACTGCATTCTTTGGTGGTTCAGCTTTGTGTAAGATCTTCAAACCAACTGGTGTCAGTGGGGTCCTTCAGATCAGCTGGTGATCAGTGGAGTCCTTCAGACCAGCTGAGTCAGTAGTTTCATCAGTTTGCCGAACCTGAAGGAATATCTCAAAGAGAAAATGTTTCACTTCGTAATGTTCAGGTTGTTACTGATAGAGCAGTTCAAGGGAACTGTAATCTAGGGTGTGTGTGATTCTAGGACATTAGGCACCATCCAACTATGAGGAAATAGGCAGAGAGCAAGCTGATCTAATGATAAATACTGAATGTGTTGCAAACTTGGTTTATTTTCATTTCTCCCCTGTCTTCTTCCATGATTAATTTTATAAAGTTTATAAAAGCAACAGTTCTCAAACTTCCCAAAATCAAATTCTAAAGTTAAGTCTTTTTGACCTCAAACTAACTTGAACATTCCAGAAAAGCTCCTAGAAGTTTAGAAAAGAGAGAAACAGAGAGAGAGAGAGAGAGAGAGAGAGAGAGAGAGAGAGAGAGAGAGAGAGATTAACCAATTAGCTTTGAGCCTATGATATAATTTCATTTCATAAATGACATAAGAAACAATGTCAAATAAGAAATAATGTTCAACCTTCTTTGAATTATACTGGTATGTCTTCAAGGAGGTTAATGAAAAGAATGGAAACGATTCTGACAATTCTGATACTTTTTTTTTGAGATATCATTGGGTTTGGTAAGAATTTATAAAACTCTAATGAACTAAATGGGTTTGGGAAGCTGCTAACCAAGATCAAGAATTAATAACATGAGACTGAATGAACTGATAAGAAAAAATTATGAGTTTATATGGCTTTTTAAAATTATTTTTTATTTTTTTATTATTTTATTTTTTTGAGTTGGAGTCTCACTCTGTCGCCCAGACTGGAGTGCAGTGGCCGCTCCCGGCCACCGCAGCCTCGACCTGCTGGGCTCCAGCAATCCTTCCGCCTCAGCCTTCCGAGTAGCCAGAATTACAGGCACGCGCTACCACGCCCGGCTGATTTTTTTAAATTTATCGTAGAGATGAGGTCTCGCCAAGTTGCCCAGGCGGGTGTCGAACCCATGGGCTCAAGCAATCCACTCACCTCAGCTTTCCAAAGCGCGGGATTACAGGCTGAGCCCCAGAGCCTGGCTGGCTTTTTAAAATTAAAACATTGCTGGTTCTTTTAATGTTTTGTTTTCAAGATCAAAGAACTTTTTTCTTTTAAGCTATGTATAGCTTATTGCAATTTGCTAATGCATACTTCTGTAAAAAAAAGAAAAGAAAGAAAGAAAACATTTGCTTTTCCTCCCTACCTGATCCCTTCAAAACTGAGGAAGTAATTCATGAATATTCTTACTTTTGTTTATGATTTTATGGACGTTTGCATAAGTTCAACAAGAATCTGCACTCTTTAACAGGATACAATTGGAAACACTAGTTATATTACCAAGTAATTTGACTGGAATTTTATATTTGAAAATATTCATAGAATGTCTTGCTTTAAGGGCAAAATCTGAGGTCTGCTTTGGTTGACTTCCCAGTGTCGAGAGGTTTTTAAATATCCAATCGAGATTTCTTGTCAAAATTTCCAGCAAAGTAAATTTGAAGAGTTTATGTGGTTATTCTTGCTGCACCTATGTAAATAGTCAGACAAAGTTTGAGACTAAACTTATTTTATAAACCAATTGGTGTTGCTGTGATTATCTTTGGTGGAAATTGGGGTGACAATAGAGAGAAAAATGATATGTTAGAAAAACAAAAACGGTAGTTCACCTGTTATTAGATTGTAGCCCTGTTCACTTATGTTTGAGTTTTTATTATCTACCTATAGTCTGGCTTGTATTCTGAATTCTTCTTGTTTCCTTCCATATCTGGTTACAGCTCTTCAATTTAGAACAAAAACTGCTAAGCTGGATAACTCGATATACATTCCAAGGGTTGAGTCTCATGTCAGATGTGTGGTCCACATGAAGAGTTCACCAGAATGCCCAGTGCTACAACCAGAGACATGCCAACTGTCAACCAGGATGAAAAGCTGCCAACTTCATGCTGTGGACAGCTTTCCCCAAGATCATCAGACTAAGAATCCCTGTCATAAGTCTTTTATCCTTCTTAATTTTTTCTTGCTTATGTCTATCTATTTCACTTGTTAGAATAATGCTGTAGTTAGAATCTCTTAATCATAGTTTTTGTGGATATCTTGATAGAATGTTGGATCTGTAATGTCAAACACAAGTCTTTACAGGACCTAAGAGATCTCCAATCCACCTAGTGGGTAACTTTTGCAACATCCCTAACACAACTGTTTGTTCAAATTGTACTAGTTGTTTTTTTTACAGAGTTAGCATCCTCTGTTCAATTTAGCCTATTACTGGAATGCTAGGTGACAGAATTGCTATCTACTCACTGAACAAGAAAGAATCTATGCAATTGCTGATGCTTCTTGTTGCACCTAAGATAAATATATCATGTATTGTAGAGACTCGGTGACAAGCATAGATTCCTTCTCTGACTCATTCTTTGATCCATTCAGTTTCAGTTGGTTTGGTTCGTGCCAACTCTGGCTAAAGACTAAGAAGCATAGTCCAAACTCTTGGTATTATCCTCCTGGTAGTCGTAACAGTAGTCTCCCTTGTGCACTGTATCCTCTCTCAAAAAGTTGTAAATGTTTGCATATTGCCATCTGTCGAACATCAAATAGTCTTTCTTTGGCTGGAATGACAAAAACTAAAAGAAATGCATGACTACGAGAATTTTGTAACCCACAAATAATATGTTGGGACTAGAAACCCAGAATGTTGGTAACTCAGAGTAATGCTGATGCTCTTAATTTTTGTCACACTTTCACCTAAGTAACAGCCTGGCCAAAAGGGGAAAATTGTTAAACAAAAATTACAGAAGGCCATTGTTTTGGACTAAACTCCTGCACTAGGCCCCAACAAACCAGACTAAAAATTAAAATGAAATCACCCATGCCCACCAAACTGAGAGTGAGTTGTTATCTGGCCTTCCAGGAAATCAAGAGAGCAGTGACACTCTGATTTCCCAAACAGGTCAGTTTCAATCTTCAATCAGCATGATGCTGATGACCCTTCTGTTTTGTCCTTTGCAACAAAGAGTAATCTGATGTTAACTAATCAATTATCTTTCTGTTGCTCTGCCTCCCTGTCCCTGCCTTTTAGGAAAGTAACTTTGAAATGACCGGTCCACTTTTTGTTCTTTGTGCTTTCTTCAGCCCTTTTTCTATCTGGAAAACCAGTCTCCTCTGATCAGTTCGTTGGAACACTTGTTCCATTTTATGGAATAAAGTGTTGCCTGATTCTAGAATCACAATAAAGACAGCGGAGATATTTAAACTAAAGTTGTAACTTTGTCTTTTGACACTACTAAAGAAATTCTAACTTCTTTTTATCTTACTTTTATTGCTATTAAGTGTTGCTACAATTTTTCAAATAGAAGCGTTTTAGGATTATAATTTTTAGGATAATTTTTAAAAATTATTTAACTGCCAATCTTTTAAATTAATGACATCCATGTTATCATACTTGTAGGTAGAGTAGAGTACTTACATTGGTAACAAGTACAATAAAATAATGGAGAAACACTGGAGTGATTTTTTTGTCATTGCCAAGAAATGCAAAAGTTCCTAGGGTGATATTATGAAATACACATTTTGTTTTCTTCTCCCATTTTCTGATATGCATCTTCTAAAACCCTTGGAATCTTTGAATTGATAAGAATGTCTTTTGTATACCAATGAGATGGTTGGTGGCTAGGGTAGGCCTTAGGTAGCTTGAGTTTGGGTGCTAGTCACCAGAAAGACTTCATGATTAGACAGTTGGACTTTGTTCAGCTTTCCCCCACCCTCACCTCTGGGGAGGGGAGAGAGGATGGACATTGAGTTGATTACCAATAGCCAAGCATTTAATCAATCATGCTTATGCAATGAAGTCTCCATGAAAACCCAAAAGAATGAGTTCGGGGGCTTCCAGATAGCTGAGCACAGTGGGGATTTCTGGAGGATAGGGTGCCCAGAGAGGGCATGGACGCTCCACTTCCCTCCCTAAATACCTTGCCCTATGCATCTCTACCATCTGGTTGCTCAATTGTATTCTTTGTAATATCTTTTATAATAAACCAGTAAACATGTTTTCCCGAGTTCTGTGAGCAGCTCTAACAAATTAATCAAACCCAAGGAGGAAGCCATGGGAATCTGAATTTACAGCTGGTCAGTCAAAGGTTATCTCCAGGCAGGTAGTATCAGAATTGAATTAAATAAACAAGACACCCAGTTTGCATCTGCTGCAGAATTGCTTGGTTGGTGGTTAGGAAAAGCTTCGACACATTTGGTGTCAGACGTGTTGAGCAATGGTTAGTAGAGAAGGAAAACATACTTTATTTTTTTCCTATATATGTGTGAGTCTAAGTAAATTATTTCCATCTTATTTGATTTCAAGATAAAGTATAGTGTGTTTCTGTCACTACTTAAGAAGTCTCTCACATTAATCCAAAAAAAAGCATTTTTTGGCCTCCAAAAGTAACTTTCAATTTTCTTTTATTTAGTTTCATATGGAAGCTTGATAGACCTGTAATTCAAAAATAATGTTATAAAAATGTAGTCTATTTAGAAGTCAATTTCCAGAGTCAATTGTTTTCTTCAATTTCTCAACAGTGTAACAGTAGTACTTCAGTGCTTGCTGTTAACTTCATCCCTATAAAATGAACGGTAGTAGGAATTTTATGTGAGAAATTTTGCCACAGGGGGTATTTAAAACTCAGATTCCACTTCTATGCACCAAGGCTGAATCACACTAGTGACAAGACTAGTAAGTTTACTAAACAAATTTTGGGTTAAACAGACCCCCAAAGCCCTTTGATGACTTTCACTGTACTTAGGTAGAATCCCGTCCCCTTCAGGTGACCCCCAGGGTTCTTCATGGGCCAGGCCCCTCCAGGTGACATCTTGAGCTCTCACACCAGCCCCTTGGGTGCCCAAGCTCCTCCCTACACAGCGACATCCCTCAGGTTGAAGTGCTTTCCTCAGGCTGTGGCTGTGTGGTGGAACCCTGGCTCATCCTCGGGTTTTAAATGCGATGTCCCTGGAGAAACTGCCACTGACTTCCCACTCAAAATCGTTCCTCCTGTTCCTTTTTCATCCCATTTTTCAACTTGTCACTAAAGGCACTTATTTCCACATGCACTCGTGTCATTTGTGATGTGATGGTTTGTTCACTGGGCGTGTCCATCCCACAGCTCCATTTTGTTCCTTCTCTGCATCAGCATCTTTTAGTCAGAGGGTCAGGTGTGCTGCAGCATTTGGAGGGACAGTTCTTCCTTGTGCGGGGGCTTGATAATGGTGCTTCATAAACAACCTGAAAATCACAATGCTTACAACAAACACTGATATCTCACTCATGGGTCTTGGGCTCAGCTGGGCTTGGAGCTCAGATTTGCTCTGCTCTCTCATTCTGTTTCACTCTAGTTCTCATTTGAGGGCCAGGTGGAAGGCGCAGTGGCCACCTGCTTATGTTCTCCTGATGGATGATAGGGCATGGAGAGTGAGGGGATCACAGAATGGTTCTGATCACTTTGCCTCAAACTGGCACAATCTCTTTTTTTTCTTTTTGAGTTGGAGTCTCACTCTGTTGCCCAGGCTGGAGTGCAGTGGCATGCTCAGGGCCACTGCAGCCTTGACCTACTAGGCTCAGGCAATCCTTCCACCTCAGCCTTCCAAGTTGTTGGAACCACAGGCATGTGCCACCACGCCCGGCTAATTTTTTGATTTATTGTGAAGATGAGGTCTCGCCAAGTTGCCCAGGCTGGTTTCGAACCCCTGAGCTCAGACAATCATCTCACCTTGGCCTCCCAAAGTGCTGGGATTATAGGTGTGAGTCACCGCAACCAGCCTGGTACAATCTCTTATCTGCCCACATTCTTCTGGTGAAATTCTTATGACCCAAAGTCAACATAGGAAGTTTGACATTTATAACCTAGGCGTTAAATATTGGTAATACCTCTGCTGTGGTATAAATGTTTGGGTCACTCCGAAATCCATGTTGAAATCCTAACCTCCAAAGTAATAGGACAGTATTAGAAGGTGGTACCTTTGGGAAGTATTAGGGCTCTACCCTCATGAATGAGATTAGTGCTCTTAATAAAAGAGGCTGAAGAGAGGTCCCTCACCCTTCTGCCTTGTGAGGTTATAGTGAGAAGCTGGATATCCATGGGAAATGGACCCTCATGTGATACCAAATCTGTGAAACTTAAACTTCTTTAAACTTCCCTGCCTCCAGAACTAAGTCACCAACTTTATGGTATTTGGTTATAGTAACCCAAACAAACTAAGACATCCTCCCAGTCTCTGAAAACTTCAAATGCCCCTTGTTGCTGAGCCACCCCCTCTCCAACCCCCATTGAAAATACATCTCATTGCCTGGCACCCAGTAGGCGCTTAATGGATATTGGTAAAAAACAAAAACAAAAACTTAACTTTGCCAAATTGCCCTCCAGAACTGTTGTAGAAACTTCATGACTAGGAAGTGATTGGCATTTGTTGAAAAACGCTATCTCCCATGCAACAAGATACTTTAACTTTTTTAAATGTCTGAAAATTTTTTTTCATATGTTTAGTGAAAAATTCTTCTGGGAATTCTCTATTTGAATCCTGTGCTCACTTTTCTATTAAATTTGTCTTTCTCATTTGTAAGAACTTGTCATAGGTAACAAATATTTATCTAGTTTTCTTTTTTAAAGGCTTTAATGATTTTTTTGACAGGTGGACATTATTAATATTTATATAGCCTCTTCTCTCACTGTTTTCTTTTAGGGCCTGTTGAGGCGCACATTTTCACTGGCAACATGATGTTGCAGCAAATGCACATACTATAAGGTACTTAAACAGTCCCTTATTATGGGCTTTTTTGTGGTTTACAGATTTTTACCTCATCAGCAACATTGTGATGATGATCTTTGTAATAACCCCTAAATGTGGAAGTATAGCTGAAGGTGTTTTAAAAGTTCTTGATATAGTTTTCCAAATAACTATTGGAATCCTACTCTCTAGGCCTCACAACTTAGATCCCTAAACCCCAGGACTCATATCCCAGATACCCCCTCATCCCAGGACCTCAGTCCTCAGGCCCTATTGATGAAGACCTTACTGGTCAGCCTTGTATAGAAGCAAGCAAGGAGAGTGGGCTGAAAGCAAGTCTAAGGGGGTAAAAAGAAGTTCTAGGAAGCAAAGGGAAGCTCTGAGATCCAGAACACCTCAGATGGTCCTTCTGCTGGGGATGCTTTTCCCTAAGGTCTTCCATGGTGCCTTCCTAGAATTTAGGTCTCTCCTCAAATGGTACTGGAGAGCCCTATCCTGGGCCCTTCTTCTAGAAGACTCTGACTCCAGGTATTCCCTATCACACTACGCTTCTTTTTTTCCTTAACAGATTTATTTCTATCCAATATTACCTTATCAATGTACATGTTGTCAGTGATGATCTTTTCTTGTTTGTTGACTGCAGTCTCTCTGGCATCAAGAACAGTTTCTGGCACAGAGATGCTCTTCTCAAATTGGCTGCTCATTGGAATCACCTGTGGTTTAAAAATCCATATTCCCTATAAGAAATTGTTAATTATTAAATCACCTTACAAAAATGTTCAATATAATTTTCTCCAGGAGTTAGAATGTAGAAGATATCCTCAAGCTTATTTATCACTGTTGTATTATTGGGTCCTTGCCAAATCCTTTTTAATGTAGGTAATAGAATGTGGTTGTAAACTATGGAAGTTATTGTAAATCTTTAGTAAAACTATCATTTGTTTGGAAAAACGTATTAAAAGAACTCATCTCTGTGTGTGTGTGTGTGTGTGTGTGTGTGTGTGTGTGTGTGTGAGAGAGAGAGAGAGAGAGAGAGAGAGAGAGAGAGAGAGAGAGAGAGAGAGACTAAAGGTGGATTGTTTTACCTTCAGTCCAGAGAGAGAGAGAGAAAGACTGAAGGTGGATTGTTACCTTCAGTCCAGAAGAGGAGGGGTTTAAGTCTGCTTGTACTGTCTCCATTATTTTACTGTAGAAATGTGACATATTAAATATAGGATGGTGCAGTATAAAATTTTATTGCTTGAGGACAGACCAGCATACCATTAAGAATTTTCAGGAAGAACTCATTTAGCCTAAGAACTCTTTGTTTATAGATTTTGACTTTTATATGCTACTGTGATCGATAAAGAAACTGAATGAAGTCACTGTTCACTTCTGTGTTGTATATAAAACAGTATATTTCAAGGCAAAAAAAAAAATCCAATATTCACATCTCTCTCCATCCCAATTAAACCAGAATCGCTGAGGGTGGAATTCAAGTGATTCCAATGTGCAGCCAAGTTAGAGAGCCACTGACACAGAAAAAACTCAGTAATACTTGTTGGATGAATAAAAGAATATTGTGAATCAGAAATTTTGGGCCCTGATTTCAGCACCACCTCTAATGTGCTGGGTGACCTAAGCTGTGTCACTCTACTTTTCTGAATACTCATTGTTGCACCAGATGTCTTCTAAAGTCCCTTCTTGCTTTAGAATTTCACAATTCCCCTCCTTGGTGACAGTAAGAGCCCAGAGTAGAAGGACTGAGAAGCCTGGAGACAGAATGATTGAGGCCTTACAGAAAACTTTATCCAGGATAAAGGTGAGCTTAACAGGCATCTTTTTACTAGGGTACCCTTTTACCCAGGAATTGGAAAGTATCTGTGAGGCTCCAAAGAATCTGGAAATTAGAAGAACTTCACACAGTTCTGTACTGAGTGTGCAGAAGAGAGACAGAATGACCAATTCCCAATTTCCAAATAGCACATTAGGAATACAGAATGTGTAGAGGCATCTACAGCCAGGGGGGGAAAAGAGAGGTGCGTTTATCAGAGAGATTGCTCACAAACTCCTCTTGTGTCATTGCCTCTTCAAGGTCTCCTCCAGGGCTGTGCAGGGATCCCCTCCCAAATAAAAGCTGCACAAACGTTCTTGATTGTTGCCATGACCGTTTGGCTGCGATTAAAAAAAAAAAGCATGCCACTCAATTCTGCTACTGTCACCCTACATAGGCAGTAAAACATGACAACATGACAATTTCTTACTGGGAAAGTTAGCTGCACATGTTTAAAACATTACAAAAGCATTTACAACAGGGGACTCAGGGTGTGGCTTACCTGAGTCCTATTATTCTCCAGGCTTTAGTCCCAGGGTTGCTTTATCTATAGCTATTTAGGTTCGCCTGCTATGTGAGATTTTGTTACCTGTTCCCGGGCATCAGTCTGATCACTTAACAGTGGACACAAATGATTTTCATTCCCCTTCAACTATACTATTTCAGTGAAAGACAGTTTTAAGGCTACAAAAATAACACAGTTGGGAAGTTATGAGAGCGGGTACCTTAGAAATTGAGTTTTATCGGCTTCACAATGGGTAAGAGCAAGATATACAACAAGACAAGTGAGTTCTCATTTCAACACCTTAACTTGCATATTCAGATATCTCAAATTATTGGGGACAAGGAGTGCGGGGTGGCACACAGCTTTGGATAACATAAGCTATTATATTTAAGAATAGGCTGGGCTCAGTGCCTCACTCCTGTAATTCCAGTACTTTGGAAGGCAGAAGCAAGGGGACCTCTTGAGTCCAGGAATTTTGAGACCCGCCTGGGAATTACAGGGAGAACTTGCTACATAAAATAAAATAGCTGGTTGTGGTAGTGTGCGCCTGTAGTCCCAGCTACTCAGAAGGCTAGGCAGGAGGATCTCTTGAACCCAGGGGTTAGAAGCTGCGGTGAGCTGTGATTGTGCCACTGCACTCCAGCTGGGGCAACAACCCTTACCAAAAAATAAAATACAATAAAATAAAATACAAAAAAAGAAAAAGGCGTCAAGGCTCTTCCCACCACTGGTGTGCTCTGGTTCCTGACAAACCCCTGTCCTGTCAGGATAAAGTCCAAGAGTACAAAAAGTGAAAAGGATAAATACTTACTGTGTACTTACTTTTTAAGATGCTACAGATGCAAAAAAAAAAAAGGGGGGAGGGAGGGAGCACACAAAAACTCTTTGATCTCAAGGAGCTAAGTTTCTTACACCCCACCCCACTTCACACACGTACACAGAGGAAAGGATCGCTTGCATAGCAAAAGTGTTCACGTAAGTCATCGCTTCATTCATTCTTAAAAGAAACAAACAAAAGCTGGGTAGCCATTAAGGAGCGGGTGTGTGGGGGCGGGGGTCGGCCAGGTAGACGCTTTTATTTGTCACCCTCTGGGACAGACAAGGGGTGCATCGCGGGAGTCCTGCGGCAGCTAAAATGATGCGAACACAGGCGTTTGCTTCCTCGGAGACGCTCTTCCTCCAGGAAGGCCCAGCAACCGTGGATGGGGCGGGGAGGAGGACACGTCCCAAGCGAGGTTCCCGGGAACAAGATGCCCCCAGCTAGGACGCTGGAGAGAAGGGCGGGCGTGGGGACCCGCTTCTCAGGGGCTCGGCTCCTGGTCGGGGTATGGACAAGTCTGCCCAAGCGAGTTAATAAGGGCTGCAACCGGGCGTGGATTCGGAACCAAGCTCATTCGTGCTTGGACTTTGACCGGGGAGCGAGGGGGCTTCTGAAGTCTGACTCACGGAGAGAATCGGGCCCGCTTAAGGCATCCGATGCCCGTGAGAGGCAGGGACAGGAGCCGAAATGCAAAACGTCCCCAAAGTGCAGGAACAACTCCCTTCACGAAGCGCCCCGAGGAATAACTCCAGCGCCCCGGCGCGCAGCCTCCCCACCGCGCGGGTCCCCGCAGCCGGCCCGGCCTCTCGCCCGCCGCCCTCGCGCAGGCGCAGTGGCGCCGCGCTTTCGGCCCAGTGCGCATGCTCCGCCCGGCTGCGGCGCCCGGGCCGGTGGCGGCGGCGGCGGCGGCAGAGGCGGCAGAGGCAGAGGAAGTTTCCGCTTTGCACTCCACCCCGGTAGCAGCTCCGTGGCGAGGACGGCTTCCTCCGGACGCTTGGCGGGCTTCGCTGTCGCGGCACGTCACCCGGTCGGATCATGGGGTTGCCCAGGGGGCCGGAGGGCCAGGGTCTCCCGGAGGTAAGGACCCCTCCCTCCCTGACACGTCGGGGCTCTCGAGGCGAGGGCCGAGCCCGCGGGTGGCGGCGGAGCGGGCCTCAGGTGTGCTTGCGGCGCCCCGCCCCTTTCCTCAGGTGCGTCCGCCGCGGGGAGGCGCCCACCCGGTCCGCAGAGGGGGACGGCGGGTACCCCTGCGCGGGCGAGGGGCGGCGGTGGGTAGGGACAAACTTCAGCCGCCCTCGGGTCTTTGGGGGTGCGGGTGGCCTTGCCGGCTCGACACCTGCCCCGACGCGGCCCCTCGCGCCGCTGGGCCCCGGGCTCCCACCTCTCCCGCCGTCGGGGACGGTCTCCCCGCCCCCGGCCCCGCCGAGCCAGCCCCGAGGGCCAAGAGTGCTGTGCGGACGAGTCACGAGACGAGCCCGGCGGGACGGTCCGGGCTCCAGTTGTGCAAGGGGCGGTGACCTTGCGGCGCCTCTCGCCGCGCCGCGGGGTCCCGGGGCCAACCCCACCCGCCTTGGCGTCGGGAGGGAATGTCGCCCTCCCTGTCCGCCCCCAGGTCCGGGCGGCGGGAGGAAGTTTGGGAACCGCGCGCGCGCCCCGGGGGTCGTGTCCGGCCGGGCCAGCGCGCCGCGGTACTCGGCTTGGGGACCGAGCTCTGGGCGGAAACGTGGCTCTTCTCCTGGAGATGGCGGGTCCGTTTTCAGAGGTGTTTGTTATTAACTGCTCACTGGCCGCTAGGGCAGGGTCGTCAGTGGTTTCCGAATTTCCACGTTTGCTGGGAGTAAGGGGAAGGTGCATGCCTTCATTCATTTTTTTTTTTTTTTTTTGGCTTGTCAATACCACGTATCTAGGTGGTTTGCATCTGCCGCCCCTTCCCGTTGATTTACTCAAAAGCTAGTCTAATCTACTAGATTCCGGAGAGAAATGGGATCCACGCTGCACTCCTGCTCTCTTAGGTTCTAGCAGACGGACTGATGACGTGGTGAATGGGCTTTCACACTTACCCTCCGGTGGCCAGTCTCGCTTCTCTGCGTCTTTCCCAGATCCTCAATTCTTTGAACCCATGTGTACCCACTGATTGAGGAATCGCAGTGTCCTGTGTCCAGGAGCTGGTTATATCTGCTCTGTTGTCTTAAGAAGACCGACCTAGCAAGAGTGATGTTGTGAGAACCCCCATTAGGTAAAACCTGGCATGCGTTGTTGCTTTGTGGAACCCAGGATGGTGAAAAGTGGGAGCTGTACTGATATTGGAGGGTTTTTTGTTATTGTTTGGTTATTGTTTTTTTTTTTTTTTTTTTTTTTGCCACTCTTTATTCTAAGTTCTCATCAAGTTTTTGCCTGGCTTTTCACTGTAGACTCCTGTCTGATCGCCCAGGTTCTACCTGAAATTTTTCCAACCCAGTGCCCCACAGTACTATCAATGACTGTAGTTTTTATAAAATAAAAAGCAACCTTTTCCTGTATGTCCTTTGTTTAACATTTCACTGACTGCTAGGAGGCTGGGTCTGATTTGTCATTGTTTTCCAAAAGCCAGCTCCTGGAAATCAGAAGGTAAGGGTGAATATATTCAAATTATTACCATTTAGTTCAAAGACCAATAAATATAAATATGGGTAGTCTGTGTCATCGAGCTGTCAGTAGTCCTGTTAATGTATTAAATTCAATTTTTTAACCCTTTCTGTATGTGAAGGATAGAAGGATAATTAGTCTTGACTCTGCCTCCCAGCTTATATGAACTACAGTGCAGGACAATTGAAAATTTATTGGGCCTGGTTTAAGAGCTTATAGTCATTCACCTTTATCAGAACTTTAGTTTTAACAGCTGTATCTATTAACCAGCCTAGTGACTTTTTATGGCTTCAGGAGGGAGTATTCTTTTATTCTCAGTGTATAGCCAGTGACCTTATTCTATTGTTTCCGTGTTAATCTGCAAGGTGAATTTGGAGTCAAAAGTCCCCATTCAATGTGCCGATAAGTTGTTTCAAGGGTTATATTGCAAAAGTACACTTCGCCATCCTGTGAGTGACAGGACGAGCACTATGAACACTATGGGCCATACGTCTGCAGTGGGGTGACCAGAGGTGCCCATTAGGTAGGTGTTGAAGCAGGGGTGATTCTCTTGTGATGTCTTGTCCTCTTCTTGGAAGTGTTTTCATGGTAAATGATGTTTTCATGACAAATGGTGTGTTCCTGTTTTACACTCCAGTAGTTTTAGGAAAGTACTTATATTATTTTCTTTTTCTATTTTATCTTCCATAACTGCTTTTTATCTTCTCGTTTATTTGAGTCTTTTCACCAGATCTTGTGCAGAAGAGAGAGAAGGTGTGAATAATTAATAGTTTTTTTTACTTTTGTGTATATTCACTAGGAACTAGTGAATGCTAATCTTCAGAATCCTTGATAGACTAGACCAGGGTCATGGGAGGGTGTAAAATAAGTAGTGGCTCAAGGTTGTCACCTCCTCCATGCCACTCCTTTATTGCAGGGAGTTACCTGTCACTTAAATGATTCCGTGTTCAACTATATTTTAATATGGGTACTTTCTTTCTTGGTAGTTTGTACTTCAGCATGAATTTCCATGATCAGAGTCATGACTGAAAACATTTTAATATGTTACTGGTTTCGGTCATGTACTTCATGTAAGGATTAGATCATTCTTTATTTAATAAGTATGTCCTTTGAGCCTAAAACTGTTTTGTTACAGAAGAGAAAACACAGGTATGTAAGACATTGGTCCTCTCCTGAACCAGACAGTGGTCCAGTAGCAAAGACAGGCATATATAGTACTAAACATGTGACTCAGAAGAGGTTGATACTTAATTCTATGAATGGCATCGGCTACAAATAAAATAAAAATATAGAGGAATCAGCCAGGTGCAGTGGCTTACTCCTATAATCCCAGCACTTTGGGAGGCTGAGCTGAGAGGATTGCATGAGCCCACGGGTTTAAGACCAGTCAGGGCAACTTGCGAGACCTCATCTCACAAAGCTTGATGGTGTGTGCCTGTCGTTCCAGCTACTTGGAAGGTTGAGGTGAAAGGATCACCTGAGCCCTGCAGGTCGAGGCTGCGGTGGCCATGAGCATGCCACTGCATTCCAGCCTGGGTGACAGAGTGAGACTCCAACTAAAAAAAAAAGAAATATAGAAGGATGATCATTTCAGCCTGGATTTTTAAGGGATGGCATTGAATAGGGGTAGAATTTGAAGGTGATTTCTTGATGGTTAGAGCATGATTAAGAGGAAGGTGGATGGTGTGAACAATGAAGAAAGAGGAATGAGCAGTGCTTGTCTAAGTTGGCCATAACCATGTTGCGATTGTTTTGGGGAGATAGAGGTGAAGCTGAAAAGATAGTTTGTGGCCGGAGATCTGAATACCAGAGCAAGAAATTTTGAGTTTATCTTATAGACAGTATATGATTCATTGTTGATGAGAACTGATGGGAATGAGTTAAAGAGGGATTATGTGAAAGCTGTGATTTAGGAATGAGTGAGCAAGACAAATTAACAGAGATGAAAGGCATTGCGACAGTCCTGGAATGAAGTATGAATAAAGGGAGAAGGTAGGATATATGTGAAATGCATAGTGAAGAAAGATTTAATTGTCATTGTTGGGTGAAGAAATAGTTAGAAATGAGTATGAGAATTTGAGCCAGATTATCTTGGTGTTTTATATAGAAAGGTGATTTTTTATTTTTTGCTGTAATGGAAGAGAGGAAAGGTAGTTTATGTAAGTAAATGGATGCAAAAGTACTCGATTATTTGGAGAAATTTAAATAGTAGATAAACACTTGGGGTAGAAGATAATATAAGTTGAAAATGTTAAACAAAATCCTAATTTACGTATATTAGATGAATTTGTTATCTTTAAGGCAATTCTACTTTGTGGCAGTAAACATCTTTGATATATCTGGGTTGAAGGTTTTCCATATATTTGCTTTAGAAATCAGAAAGGGAAGTACAGAGAAGGATGTATATTTGAATTCCTTTCTTTGTTCTTACTTCTCTTGTCAGTAACTTCTTAGAGTGGGATAAATCTGAAGTTAAAAAATAAAAAGAAACAAAAAAAGCCCAGACCTCTTGTTCCTGTCTGTAAGGAGCTTATGATTCAGTCCAGACCTGTCAAGTAAGCCACACGTCGGAGAAAGGAGATACTGTGCTCTAATCTTCCTTTTCCCTGGATTCCTCCAGTTCATGATGAATAGTCTAGTGCATGTCGTCTTTCCCCAACTATGACGATGAACAACGCACTGAGGGCTGGAAACTCATTCTTTGTGACTCCGACAACACTGTCCACGTGTTTCTGTGTGATGCTTGCTGAATCTTCACAGAGAATCTGATGCAGTGATACAGGCAGTGTCACCTGCTCCTTGGCAATGAAATCGTGGCATCAGGAGATCTACCTCGTGTTCCTTCATTCAAGTAACTTTTACCAGCCAAACTTTTGCCTTTTGTTTTAGGTGGAAACAAGAGAAGATGAAGAACAAAATGTCAAGTTAACAGAAATTCTGGAACTCTTGGTTGCAGCCGGGTATTTCAGGGCAAGAATTAAAGGCTTGTCACCTTTTGACAAGGTAAAAAGAAATCTTTCTAACGATTAGACTGTTTATTTTGTTGGAATGACATGGCAAATCATGGCAGAAAAAGGAGGAATATAGTATGTTTTCACTTTCTCATGTCTATGTTTCCATTCCTTTCTTTTTTCTGAGTTGGATTCTCACTCCGTTGCCCAGGCTGGAGTGCAGTGGCACGCTGACAGCTACCCCAGCTTTGTCCTGCTGGACTCCGGTGATCCTTCTGCCTCAGCCTTCCAAGGAGCCAGAACTACAGGCATGCTCTACCATGCCTGGCTAATTTTTTGATTTATCATAGAGACGAGGTCTCACCATGTTGCCCAGGCTGGTCTCGAACCCGTGGGCTCAGGCAGTCCTCTCACCTCGGCCCCCCAAAGTGCTGGGATTACAGGCTTGAGCCACTGCGCCCGGCCTCCATTCCTTTCTAATTCAGACTCATTATAGAAATGTTCAAATTTCTAGCCTTGGACTCCTTTCTGTGCACAAAGTTTTAAGAAATGCAAAGACCCAAAAGAAATAGTTTCTCCTTTCAAGGAATTTACAGTTTAAATGGGGATTATAAAGCTTATATAAGATAAAGTAATCTTAATTGTGAGCTCTCCCAAGTCAGCGTACTCACAGACAGTTGCCAAATATTCCATGGGTGATAAATGCTCTGATTGAGGAGAAAGGAGAGGTCACTATGGAGAGAAGTCTTTTTATTCAGCCAAACCTTGGGCAATTATTATGCACAAGGCAAGTAATAGGTGTTGAAGACACAGAGATAAAACCAAGGAATTGTGTTCGAAGAGCCCAACTTTTGTAGAATAGGGATGAGACACAAGTAAGCCAGCAGGCGTAGAATAAATGACATGATGCAGGAAGTGCTGCAGTGGACTGTGCACAGAAAGGAAGCCTCCAGATCAGATGAGGCAGGCTGATAAACTTTCTGGTGGAAGAGTGCTAAGTGCTTCATGGGTGGGGGTAGAGGAGCATTACAGTTCTGGCTGTGTGCAACAGAATTGCCCTTGTGTTGTTTTATAATACAGATGTTTGGCCGGGCGCAGTAGTTCATGCCTGTAATCCAGGACTTTGGGAGGCCGAAGTGAGAGGATTGCCTGAGCCCACCGGTTCGAGACAAGCCCGGGCAACTTGGCAAGACCTCATCTCTACAATAAATCAAAAAATTAGCCAGGCGTGGTAACATGTACCTGTAATTCTAGTTACTTGGAAGGCTGAGGTGGAAGGATCACCTGAGCTCAGCGGATTGAGGCTGCGGTGGCCGTGAATGTGCCACACTGCACTCTGGGCTGGGCAACAGAGTGAGACTCCAACTCAAAATAATAATAATAATACAGATGTCCAGGTCTCACTCATTGAAATCCTGGTTAGTTGGGTCTGGGTTGGGGCCCTGGAATCTGTATTTTATTGAGCATCTCATATGAGTCTAAAACACAGTCAGAAATAAGATTCACTGTTATTTTTTCTAATATCAAGCCGTGTCTGAAAAGGGGTTTGTTCAAAATGGGTTTTAAGCCTTTGTCTCATTTGTATATTAGAGAAATCTTGTGAGAAAATATAGCAGAGATTCTCATCTCAGGTAGTTGAGAGAAATAAGATGTAGGGAAACACAATGTCAGCTTTGCTGCCCATGTGTCTGGTCTATAAAACGCACAATTGGTGTTTGTCCCCTTCACCTTAAAGTGGATCTATGTATGATATATTCATTTAGTGATAAAAGTCAGCTTCTCAGACAACTAGCTGTATTTTAAGTGCTCATTTGGCACATGTGGCTAGTAGCTACTGTATTGTCCCATTTTCTGGAACAGGGCTATTTTAGATGAATTGTGGTTGATGGGGTAAGGAGGATACATATTCTCTCTTAAGATATATAATTATATATGTTTACTAAGTCTATAAGAGCTAGTTATAATTTATCACCTTCCACCTCTTCCCCAAACTGGAAAGGGAAGATAAGTATTTTCTTTGTGTCTTGCAGGTGGTCGGAGGAATGACTTGGTGCATTACCACTTGCAACTTTGATGTAGATGTTGATTTGCTCTTTCAGGAAAACTCTACAATAGGTCAAAAAATGTAAGTTATTAGTGGTTTCCATGAGAGAAACTAAAAGTGGGGAGAAAGGTAATTTTTGGATGTCCAGCATGTGCTAGAAGTTGTGTTGTTCGCTTTACATGTTTTATTCTAATTATTATTACAGCAGGTATTATCTCTGTTTTATAGATGAAACTGGAACTGAAATAAGCCAGAGTTACACAGCTATCATGTCATTTAATGTCTAGGGTATTCCTAATACTTTTTCTTATTCAAAGTTTCTAGTGACTACTTAATGTATTTCTTTCCAAAGACAGCTAATTCGGGTGGAAGTTGATTAGGAGGAGGATGGGAGAATCTTTCCTTTTCCATTTCCTCTATGTAAGGCCGAGCCTTACTTTGCCTACCACCACAAGAAGGCAGTGTTGGCTCCTTGGAGATTTCACCTGAGGGTACCCTGCCCTTTCATAGCTCACCAGGGGTTTTTGACTGTTTCATTAGACCATTTGAGATACCTGGTTCTGCTCCCTACCCTGCCAGTGGGCCGCTATGTAACCTTGGGCAAGCCACTCTTCTGGCCTTCAATTTCTTTATCTGTAAGAAGAAATGTTCCTGAACTCAGATTTGTATGATTCTGTGAATAAGTATATTTATTTCTTTTTCTGAAGCATTACTCTCCTCCACAAAAAAATACTTCCGAAAGGATTAAAAGATGGCTTATATATAAATGCATATGAAGCAGTAATGGTAGAAAATGAAGCAAAAAAGAAAAAGGTGGGGACAAAAGGCAGAGTTGGGGGTGAGGCTACCACATGAGTAGTGGGCTACAAAATACTTTGCTTTCCGAGGGTCGGCCAAAGATTTGCCCCTAAGTTGTAGCGGGAAGACAGCGAGATCGTGACACCGAGACTATTGTAGGAAGTAGCACTTTATTATGCTGGCTGGCCCAGCGGCTCAAGGGGCTAATGCGTCCAAATTGAGCCCCTCAGAACTGGAGAAGTAGGGTCTTATACCCTTGTTTAGGTAAGGGAGGGGGTCCTGTTGAGCAATTGCACATCTCCTTTGGAATTTACAAGGTGGCATTCAGAAAAATCAGATCTTTCAAAGAACAAATGGTTTCCAGGAACTGCAGGGTTGTAAACCGTCAACTTCAGAAGAAGGGTTTTGGATAAGTCTGAGTTAGTTACTCTTTTGCATTTCCATGAGAGCCATCAGTTTCTAGCCATTTGACCTTTTCAAACAAAACCAGCCTGGGGAAGACCTTGGCGCTTGGCTTTTAAAAGGAAATACCTTTAACTGCTACCAACCCCCTTTCTGCCACATCAAAGTTTTCTGGTAGCCTAGTAGAGGTGGTGTCTGAATTACTGAGAATCAGATACATTATAATTTGCTTCTTATTTATGTTGTTTTTTTCTTAAGATTCTACTTACTTTTTTTTCTTGTTGACTAAAGAAGCACATGCCTGTATCTGTAGCTCAAAGCAGCCAGCTTCCTATTTTCTTCCTTCCTCCCTCCCTCCCTCCCTCCCTCCCTCTCTCTCCCTCTCTGCCTCCCTCCCTCCCTCTCTCCCTCCCTCCCTCCCTCCCTCCCTCCCTCCCTCCCTCCCTCCCTCCCTCCCTTCCTTCCTTCCTTCCTTCCGACAGGCTCTTACTCTGTTGCCCAGGATGGAAGGATAGAGCGCAGTGGTACAACCATAACTCACTGCAGCCTCGACCTCCGGGGCTCAAGCATCTTCTAGCCTCAACCATCTGAGTAGCTGGGACTACAGGGGTGCACCACCTTGCCTGGCTAATTTTTTTTTTTGTAGAGATGAGGGTCTTGCTGTGTTTCCCAGGCTGGTTTTAAACTTTTGGCCCCAAGCAATTCTCCCGACTCAGCCTCCTGAGTCACTGGGATTACAGGCGTGAGTTACCACACTCAGCCCAGTTGCTTAATGAGACTGTTTACAAGGATCAATTCTCTGTCTTCTTTGAAGCCTCTGACTTTCTATTTCAGTTTGAGCTGATTTTTTACTATTTCTGTAGTACCCTTGATGTGATTGGATTTCTTTTCCTTGCTTTCATTCCGGACTAGTTTTACCATTTTTTGGATTTCACATATGCCTCCTTTTTAAATTCCTTTTGAGTTTTACAGTGATTCTTAGGTCCATTTTCATCTTGGTATCCTAGGGTAATATGACACAATTGCAGTACCTCACTATACTTTCAATAGATATTAGAATGCAATGTTTTTTATATGTATTCTCAATCCTTCATCTGTATTTCTGAAATCTAAAAAACACTGAAAACTCTTTTTTTTTTAAGTGTGGATGCAAAACTTACTTGGAAGCAAAACATGACCTAACTGACTTAAAGCTATTTTTTGCCTTTATTGGTCTCACTGTGAATATTCATAGGATTTGCTGAAGAAATATGTATTTTTTAATCATGTAGTATGGATCTAGATTTCCCTGGAGTCTCACATACTATATAGTATATGCCCCTTAGATATTCTATGGTTCTAAATCTTAAAAAACCAGAATTCAGAAACACATCTGGCCTCAAAGTATTTGGATAAGGGATTGAGGATGTCTTATGTTCTCTGGTAAGTGCTTGATATATGTCTCTAAAGTGCAGAGCTGTGAACTGTGACAATGCTGGGGAGAAGGGTTTGTATGGCTCAGGACCCACCAGACTCAGCAGTGCATCAGGCAGTTAATTCTTTATTATTTGTAGGAGAGATGTCATAGCTACAGGGCATTGAATTATCCAGAAGTGTTTTCTGTTTGGTTTTGGAATGTGTTCTGTGTTTGAGGGTCTTCCCTACAGAGTTTTTGGTTAAGGGCAGTTTAGACTAAAACTGCCTTATGTTTGCAGTTTCTCAGCGTGTGTGTAGTCAATGTGGGCCAGACAATACATTTGAGAAGTGCACTTGCCTATTGAGGGCATGATTACCTCTCAGTCTGTCTTCTATATGTGCCAGTTGAGGCCTTGTTCTTCATGTCCTCTTGAGGGTTCCGTAAGCTTCTGTCCTCCACCCTGTTACCAGAGGGTGCTATGCTCAGAGGCCCACAAGTGAGATTTTAGACTTATAACAGTTAATTTCAACAACAAACATTTATTAGACACCTATGTTCCAAGCACTTTGTGTATGCATTTTATTATTTTACTTTAACAACAACCTTTGAGTAGACTGGACAGCGATTATCCCTAATTTTATGATAGGAGTGTTGGACCAGAGGGACTGAGTAGCTTGCCAAAAGTCCCAGAGTTGGTGGTGGAGCTGGAATTTAGACCCAGGTTTAAGTCACTGTCTTTCCAACTGTTGGAAGTGGGGAAGAAAACAGTGCACTGAACACTTTTAAGAGCTAAAGAAGTCAAACTATTCACAACTGGGCATATTGAAATTTTAGGCTTAGAAACCTGCCTGGTAATCATTGCAATCGTTCCCTTCTCTGATTTTTAGAAAATCTGTAGGATCCACCCTAAGCTCCAGGGGGAATCCTAATGGGGGCTGGTAGATTTCTGGAAGAAGTCTTTTTCACTTTCTTTCCGTGTCTCTAGCCTGTGTTTTCTTTTACATCCCCAACTCCTGGCAGTGTTAGTGCCTTCAGCTGCTTCTGTGTGCTGCAGAGACTGTCCAGACTTGGCTGTAATTTCTGGGAGGCAGGTTTAAGAGGGTTGTAAACCTCAAGGTGACCTGGGGTAGCTTTCCCTCCGAGCCTTTATGAGCTGGGCGAGTAGGCTGGCTCTGAGGAAGCAGCAGGTCAGGCTGGATGGTGTTAGAGGTCCCAGCCTCTTGTTTTTTAAGCTACTGTGCTAATGGTTCTAGGCAGTCGGTAAGCCTATGCAAACCGATGGATCTGTAGCCACAAGAGGGAGCTCTCTTCCTACCAAACTAAAACGTTGCTAAGCAGTAAGGCCATATAGATCATGTGCCACCAAATATACAGAAAACCTGCCCTGAGTAGGGAGGGACACAAAACCAGAGTTGATACTGACCTTCATTTCCTAAGTTTGGAGTTTGGGCTACAGGGCCAGTTAAACCCTCATCTCTTCCTCTTACAAGTTTCAAAGAAATTAAGAAACAAGGCATGGGAGTCTGATGAGAATCAAAATAATAAAGTTTATCAGAGAGACAGCCTTACATATGTTGCCAAATGGTTTGTTAGTTCTTCCTGACCAGATTATCCCATTGAAGTCTCAAGCAGACGTGGACCACTACAGGCTTCTCCAGGGCAGTCCACGCATCTCATGGCAGAAAAGACATGTGTGTCCTAAAGACAGGCAACTTAGAAAGGAGGGGCCCCAGGAGTCACTGAGAACCACACGACAATTTCCTTCTTCCTCTCAGGACTTTTGTACAAATCATTCCTCAACACCCCTTCTATTGGGAAGGAGGAGTTAGGAGAAATAAGCAGAAAATGTTCTCCCATTTGCTTCCTTCCCTGGAGGTGGATGTTCCCTCCTTCTGTGAATGTGTGCAGTGGAGTATCTTTTCCTCTCCTTTTTTTTAACCTCTTAACACATTGGACTTAATCAGTGGAATTCACATGTTATCCTCAGCAGTTTTAAATTTGGTTCCACCTCGTGAAGCTCTTCTCCATATACCAGACACTGTTTCTCAGTGTGTTCTCTGGAATCATTCCTGGGGGCTATTTAGCTTTTGCTCCTAGTTTACCTAGTTCCTACTAAGACTGCGGGTGTGAAACCCACTAAGGGGAGCATAGGTAAGACAACAGTAACTCTCATACAGGCCTCAGTTAGGTGTTGGTGTCAAAGGGATTTGTCTCCTGGGAAGGATTGTTGAACTGCAGAAAGATAAAGGTAGACGAGATTTCTTTGAACGAGAAGCACTTTTGGGAGACCCAAAACTTGTTGAATTTGAAGCACCTAATAAGATCTAAGTGACCCTTGTTTGCCAGGACCTTTGTCTATTAGAACGTACTCCTACATGTGTAAACAAAGCCACAATAACTGCTGTGACTGGCTAAGATTTTTTTTTAAAGTTCTTGGCTTGGTATATAACCTTAACTGTGCATGTAGGCTGAGCCAGAAGCTCTCAGTTCTCCATTTGGTCACAAGGCCATACCTGGGAACTGTTTCTCAAGGTTCCCAGGCTACGTATTACGGCTTTGGGGTTTCGCAGGCCTACTAAATAACCTCTTTTCTCTCCTTTCGAGTCTGATCCAATGAAGATAGTATAAGAAATAGGAATCACACAGTTAGAGATCAAATGCCAACTGATTAGAATAGGAGGCTTCAAGCTGCAAAATAAACTTGCACACAGTTCCTCTATTCCAGCTGCCATAAAACTGTCCCACCCCAGCCCAGGCTTAGCTGAGAAACCTCTCCAACAAGGAGAGGATAGTTACCTCGTGACCTAGGTAGGAGAATGCTCTGGGACCTCAGGGAGCTTGCATCCTTTCCTCCTAATCCCACATGTTCCATAGGAGGACTGAGGCAAGGCATTAGAAAGAGATTGCAGTGTTCCTCGTGAGAAGCAAAACATTACCTCTCTGGAAATAAGAGTGAGAATACACAGTTCCCCTAAATCTGGGATTGATTTTAGAGTATCTGAAAGTTAAAGGCTACTATTTATTTTAAAATATTTTCTGTACTGACGTGGAGAACTCCAAATCTCTTTTGGAAATGGGGCTTGTGTTTTGTCTTAATATTCTGGGCACAGGGACTGGTAATTATTTGTTGCCTGAATGATATTTAGAATGATTTAGAATGATAGTTAGAATGACCTAATGGCTCCCCAACTTTTAGAAAAAGTACGTCAGTAAAGTGAAATGTAAAGGAATGTGGGACACTGATGGCTTTTTATTTCACCATGGGAGGATGTTAAAAATGCATAACTACTTGTCTAACATCACCATCATTTCAAAAAGAAATAAAAAATATTTTAACAAAAAAGTGGGAAGAACAACATCTTAGAATAAAGGATGAACCCAGTTTTGTGACCATACATGCACACACACCCCTAAATTGTGCTTATTTTTCTCATTTTTGCAATCAGCCAGGAGAAATTTGGTCATGGTCTGGCACTAGCCTGGTGTTGAGAAGGCCCGGGTTCTTAGGGGATGCTGCCCAGACTTTAGAGATGCCATAGGGACCATTCAGTGTCTCACTCTTTGCTTGTTGTTTTTTCTGCACAGAGCTCTATCAGAAAAAATTGTGTCGGTTCTGCCGAGGATGAAATGTCCACACCAGTTGGAGCCCCACCAGATCCAGGGGATGGATTTTATTCATATATTTCCTGTTGTTCAGGTGAGAGCTCCTGTGTGGTTTCTTGTCCTTTGAATGTCAGAATTCCTGTAATGGGCCTGGCTCTTGGACCATCTGACCTGGGTCCTGAATTTAATGGTGTGTGTAGATTTGGTGTGGCAGAACATGATGGTGTTTCTTGTCATCCTCAGAAGATTGTCAGTACTGCATACTGCATATACCCTAGTTTCACACTGTCATCTGTTAAGATCTTTGAATGTTATCATCAGTGGCTTTTCATTGCCTTTTGGTAAAGATAGAATTTTATAGCCCTGTATGTTCTGGTTCCTTCTGACCTATCTAGTTTGGTGCAAAACTTCTTGCTTTTTTTGTTCTAGTTTCTCTGATTTTCTTTCCAATTTCCCCCAACTTATTATGTTTCCTTCTGTTGCAAGGCTTTTGCATTGCTGGCTCCTTGGACTGTTATGTTCTTCTTTCTCTCCTTACCTGCTTCAATCCATATTCATCCTTTAGATCTCAGTTCCACCAAACCTCTTCAAGGAAGCCTTCTGTTATCCCCTAATCTACAATGGATGTCTTTGCTATATGCGTTCATATGGCCACATTCCCTTCCTTCACAGGAATCTTTCTTACTGTAGTTTGCAACTTTGTATATCCATGTGTATGATTCTTTCTCTGCGTCTGCCATCAGACTGTAAACTGCATGAAGGCAGGTGCCATGGCTGTCTTGTTCACTCCAGCACCTACCAGAATGTTTTGAAAATTTGTAGATACTCAGTCCTTATTTAATGGCTAAATGCCTGAGGGGAGACTTCTTTCTGCCTTTAGCTTTTTCCCAAGGTTCTGTGACAGCCCCTAGACAGTTGACCTTCCATAGCCACAGATTTACCAAACATACACTGGAAATGTTCAGGAAAGAAAACACACATACAAAATACAACAATTAGACATAGTACAAGTTTTAAAATACAGTATAACTACTACTTACGTCGTATTTACATTGTATTAGGCCTTATACGTAGTCTAAGGAGTTAAAATACAAGGGCAAATGTATGTAGGTTGTATTCAAATACTCTGCCATTTTATATGAGGGACTTGAGCATCCATGGATTGGCATCCTGGATTTAGTTCCCTGCCGATACCAAGGGACCACTGCATCTGTGCAGTTCTTGTGTCTTGGCTTCCCCTTCAGGCACCTCAAAAAGAGGAGGAACAAAGGGACTCAGGTGTTTTGCCTACAGTATGAACAATACTTTCTGATACTGATAGAGTTCTTTGAAGCATCTATTATAATCCCTTAGATTTGAGGAGAATGAGACTCCAAGTGGGTAATTGATTTGCTTAAGAGCTGAGAATTAGTGAGTGGACAGGCAAAGGCTCCAGTCTTTAAGCCTGTGCTTTTCTGTCTTCTGTCTTTAAACCTGTGCTTTTCCCACCCACCGTTCATGTAGCCACCAGAAGGAAGCTGCACAACCCTTGCTAGAAAACCCTTTTAGTTCTGTATTATGATTACGTAGTGTAGGGTTCAAGAGTATGGACTCTGGTGACCTCCTGGGTTCAAATCTCAGCTCTGCCACTTTTGGCTGTGTGACCTTGGGCAAGTGACTTAACTTCTTATCTGTTAAATAGAAATAATAATAGCACCTACCTGATAGGATGAGAATTAAGTTAATATGTCTAAGGCACTTAGATGAAAGACTCACACATTTTAGTAAGTGCTTTATAAGTGTTATGTAGTTGTTTCTGTTATTGTTTGTTGAGTCTTCCTCTGCACTAGACCTCAAATAGAATGCCAAGAAATTTGAAAATTTGAGGCTTAAATTAACTTCAAATTTTATTTGTATGTTTGTTAGACTTTTTATCTCTAATGTAGAGGGGTGCTACTTTATCCTCTTTCTGAAAATGAGAAGTTGGGGCCCTGTGTTGATTTTTACTGAAACCTTTAACACTATCATACTTTGAAGCTGTTACCTTTCCTCCAAAGTCTGAATCTCTAAGGATTAGACCTTATTTAATCCTATGCTAAAACTTTGGGGGCAAAAAAATCTCATCTAGATATGGAAAGTGATCTTCTGTAGCCAGTTTGGGCATTTTGAGTGTGTGTGTTCACCATTGTGAATGAAATGCTAGAGGATCTTGGAGAGGAGAGCCTAGGCTAGTGGTTATCAGATGTTTTAATTTCATGGACCTGTAAATTTTTAATGCAAAAATAGACCTTGACCTAGAATTACCACCTGTCGTTTGCCAGTCAAGGATACTTTGAAAGGTAACTATCTTGCTTTCTCTATCATTTCCTGAAAGAATGGCCATTTAATTCTCAGTCTCAGAAAAAAGCAGTCCTTCAAATTGAATAGATTTAGTAGTATGAAAAACTCACTATGTGCCTGTAGTTTTTTGCTGTTTTTCTGGGACCAGTGGAATTGTAATCATGGACCAGTGGTTGTGAACCATTGACCTAGTTGCCTTGCATGATTCTAGAGGCCCACAACTCATGTTTACACTGTTTTAGAAAAGCTATAGTCATACTTTCTGAATGCCAGCCAAGAAAAAAACAGGTCCAACCACTGATGGTTCTAGGTCATATCTTTTTCTTCCACGTCAGACATGTGAATTCTGTGAAGGTCAATATTTTTCTTGAGTGCTAGGTGACCTGTTGCAGAGTTTGGCTGTCTGAGAAGTTTCCTCCATGGCCTTTTACACTGAGAACTCCAGAACAGAGCTCTCAGTTCTCTAAGGGAATTCTGAAACTCAACAGACTTTTTCCTCCTTATCTGTTCACGCTCTTTAGGATCCATCTGAGATTAATGGAGGCAGATCTGAAAAGGAAACAGGTATGAAAGGCCAGAATTCAAAAGAAAGCAGAGCTAAGTTGAGTTGTGCAATAAGTCAACTGCCTCAGTTGGCCCTTGTTTGTCCTGGGCCATCATGCTGTGTGGGAGTGCAGGTGAGGGGCTACGATAGTTGGGAATGCTCTCATCTTCTGCCTCTGCTTCTGTATTTAGTCAGTGCCTGAGGTCATTGGGAGTGGAGTGGAGTGGCAGAAATAAATAGAAGATACAAACAACAGGGAATAGCCCTCATATAGTCACCCCTATCCTGGCAACTACTTCCCAAAAATGTGCTTTACTTGAACTGGCTGCCCCCTGTGAATAAGCATCTCTTTCAATCCCTGTGGGAGCACCATGCAGCACCCTGTTGTGTGTTATGTGGCTTCTTTCCAAGGTAGCTAAACTTTGCCAAGTGTGCTATGCTTTTGGTGAAGCACAACTGTATCTACAAACTGCTTTGGAGATGTGGTAACTCCTTGGAGAGATCCTGGCATCCCTCTTCATGGTGTTCTTCAGTAATAAGGGAATCAATGAAGAGCTGAGGAAGAGAACCAGAGGCTCTTTTTACACTTTACACTCTTACACTCAAAGTGGCTGGATCTTCTGCAGGACTTAGGGTGTGTTTTAATTAACTGAAGTTTTAAGTTGAGAGAACAGAGTAGCTGCTTCTGGATATCAGACCAGTAGAGCTGGGAAACTACTAAAACGCATTTGTCCTGTTTTCTGTGTACAAGAGCCTCCGAGCTGTGACTCCCTGCTTTGTGGCTTGCTAGCTATTATTAATGAGTAAATTATGTAGTCTCTGTGCTTCGAGTTCTGTAAAACAGCTGGTACCATCTACTTTACAATGTGAGGATTGAGAGAGAGAATATTGTGAATGTCAAGCTACCCAATGTACTTCAGAATGTACTCAGAATGCCTTTTTCTCAAATCTGAACATTTTGGGCTTTTTTTGGTTTGTCAGATGAGGAGTTATACTGGTGTTCTCTGTAGCTCTCGTCCCTTTTCCTAGTCTGTGGTACATGTGGCACAGGAAAGAGAGATTTATATTAAGATTTGCCACTAGGACCAGGAGGTTGGGGGGATAAGCTAATCTTTGTTCTGTGCATCAGATATTTACAAAGCAGTCTAGTAACTTATGATTTCATTTGCTCCCACAACAGCTCTGTGAGGTAAAAGAAACTGAAAGTCTTACCTTTACAGAGAGGAAAACAGAGGCCTGAGGATCTGAGTAAGGCCTTAAAGCTCCTGCATGGCTACTCAGCACTAGGTCCCACTGGATCTTGGCCAGTGGCCCAGGTGGCCAGTTGGTTGCTTGTCATATAGGGCAGCATGTGTTGATAGTTTATCACCTAGTCAGTTCAACTGTATTGATTTGGGTTCACAAGTTGTGCTGTGTCTGAGTTGGCCACTACTGCGGTGAGGTTTTTTCCCACTATCAAAGGACACTTTTTATACTTTCTTCTCAGTGGCTGGTGAAACGAGCTATAGAAACAAAAGAAGAGATGGGTGACTACATCCGCTCCTACTCTGTATCCCAGTTCCAGAAAACCTACAGTCTGCCTGAGGTCAGTACTGTCCTTTTCTTGTGTAACTGAGAACCTGAGTGCACACTTAGAGACTCCCCGGGCAGGAGCCGAGTAAGCTCAGACTCCTCTATACTCCCGCTCTCCTGCTTGGTGTCTCTGCCCCCACTTAGTCTTGCCCCAGCATTGAAACTAGGCCTCTCGGTTTGTTAGAACTGCCTCTTTACATGACCACTGAGTGTAAAGCCCTACAATTTTGCCATTTTCTCTGAATTTTGGTATTTGACATAGCGCTCTAATGAAATTACAAGAACAAGAGTAAGTGTGTGTGTATGTGTATATATTTTCTTCTAGACCCTGAAAGAAGTATATTTTTGTATAAAGTTTTTTTAAGAGATCACTTGCCTAGCATATCCCTAAAGTAACAATGTAGTGATAATTACAACCACCATAATAGCTGATAGCTATGGGATATTTACTACATGGCAGTCTCAGCACATCCTATAGTTTCTATTTTTTTAATCCTCACAACTGCCACCTGTGATAGATGTCGCTGTCCCTGTTTTATGAAGGAGAAATGAGGCTTAGAGGTTAGGTTACTTACCTGAGATTTCACCACTTATAAGGATTTGAATTGAGAACACTTGTCTTAACCACCAATCTTTATGGTCCCCCTTTTTCTCACCAGCTGTGTTGGGACCTATGTTGGAGCTATCTGCAGAGGTCCTAGACTTTTCCCATGGAGAATATATTCATTTGTTAGAAAGTTAAAGCTTTGTTAGGCAAAGTAGTGATGAGAAGTCAACTTACAAGACAGATTTCTGAGCAGACCACTTGAGTTTTAATCTTCACATGGGATGTGTGTATTAAGCTGTGTTTCGTCTTACAGGATGATGACTTCATAAAGAGAAAAGAGAAGGCTATCAAGACAGTTTTTGACCTCTCAGTAAGTTTCCTCCCCATGTCCTTCTGTCAGAGCACTGCATATACTTCAGATAGGCCTTAGATGTAAATCACAAAGATGCGGTTTCCTGGGGTTTCTGCTAGGATAGCCCAAGAGCTGACCTCAGACAGGTGTGTGAGGGAAGCTCTGCCTCCTTGCCTGCTCAGGGCCAGGACGCCAGCACTCACAGTAGGACCCACCATGACCACTGCCCTGTGTTATTTCTAGTATTAAGGGAGAAATAGCCAAACATGGAACCCTTCCTTATCTGTCCCCATGGCAGCTGTTACCTTTGAATTGCTCCAAAACAATGATGAGCCGGAGATGATAAATTGAGGTTACAGCCCCCCCATTCCTGTGGTGACTTTGGAGAGGCAGAGTAGCTTCTGAGCTTTGCGCAGGAAACTCTGGGATAGCCTTTGTCACCATACACAGTGCATCTTAGTCACTGAGAATCTGCATGTGTGTGTTCATTTCCCCTGCACAAGGGGCAATGGAGAGCTTTGATGCTTTACAAAGCACTCTGGGCCAGTCAGTGGAACCTTGTTGGAGGCACCCCCTGTTCCCTAGTCTTCCTCCCTGAGCTGACAGGAATGAATGAAGCCTCAATGCCTGTGTGTGTACATGCTCTCTTCTGAAAATAATTATAGTGTTATTTTGCATGTGTTTTTAAACTTTATCTAAATTGTATTATACTAAAATATTTTACACAACCTTGTTTGTGAGAGTCAGCCAAGCTACTGTGTATACATAGCTCTGATCGGTTTTAACAGTTAGCAGATGCACATCCTATCCACTTGACTTGGGTTACCTTGTATAGTTGTAAAGATTGATGTTGCCTGGCTTGAGTAGCTTTGTGTACTGGCTATAGAATCTTTCCAGAAAGTGAATTCTGAACTGGCTTATCTTAAATGCAAATGCTTGGTCTGAAAAGAACAGTAATCATTTGATTAGAAAAGATATGAAGGTCTCACATAAAACAAAAGAAGCTCTGTCACTTTAAAATTGTACTTTGTATCTTTTTCTCAATTCTATTTTGGAAATGGGAAAAATGGAAAACCTTTAAGATAGTGACATTTCGAAGCTATATAGCTATTGCTTTCTGATTTGGTGGCATTATTAAATAAGAAGAAATGATAGGACCTCAGAGTAATTTTCATTCCTGGTTATGAAATAGGTATTCAGTTTAGAGCATCCTTAAAGTTTTTTCAAAAGCTTGTTAGATGCAGGGGAAGAAAAACCTTGATTTTACAACACAGAGGCAGCAACTTTTAATGCTTGGATATATTTCTTCTATGTTTTTATCGTGCATTTTAAAACTGAATTGCGGCCATACTTTAAAGATAATTTTGTATTTTTTTCACTTAGCAATATAGAATCTTTTGTATACTATTAAAATTCCTCCTAACAGCATTTCTCATGGCAAATCATAACCAATTAATGGAATATGCTATTGCTTCCCCTGCCCTTTTTTTTCTTCTTTTCTTTTTTTTTTTTGAGTCAGGGTCTCACTCTGTTGCCCAGACTGGAGTGCAATGGCACAGTCACAACTCACTGCATCCACAAACTCCTGAGCTCAAGCAATCCTCTCCTCAGCCTCCCGTGTACTGGGACTACAGGCACTTGCTACTATACCTGGCTGATTTTTTTTTATTTTTTGTAGAAACGAAGTCTCACTATGTTGCCCAGACTGGTCTCAAACTCCTGGGCTCAAGCAGTTCTCCTGCCTTGGCCTCCCAAAGTATTGAGATTACAGGCATGAGCCACCATAACCGGCCTCCCTGTAAATAATACTTTATTTCTGAAAAGATATGGAAACGAAGTGACAGCATTGTCTCTGAGGTAGGAAATTGGGGATCTGGTAGCAGGAGAGAAAGGGAAACTTTCTTTTTTCTATGAACTCTGTATTATTTGAATTTTAAGTCTGTATTACCTATTCAAAAACAAACATTAAGTTGAACATTTTTAATGCTTAATTGAATATCTGTGTGTAAATCTCACTCCGAGCTCCAGGTAGAGAGTGAGAAAACTGTATAGGTTTTAGCCTTGTAACCCAGAATGAAAGTTCTGCATAGCTGTTAGTTGTCCTAACAAAGAAGTGGGCCCACATCTCTATACCTCTGGAATAGTTAAGTTCCTAGAGACTCGTTATTTCTTCTCATTTGTAAAACATCCACTTCTGCTTGGTAATGTGACTGTTACCAAGAAGTATTTAAGGAGATAATGATAAGGCAAATAATTACTAGTGCTCAAACATTGTTCTAAGTGTTCTACTCCTACTTATCTAGTCCTCACAACAACCCTATGAAGTAATAGTATCTTTTTTTTTTTTTTTAATAACAAATCAGGAAACTGAAGCACAGACCACTTATGTAAGTTGCCTAAGATCACATTGGTGATGAGGGAGGCTGGACTCAGAGCCAGTCCTGCAACCACTCTGCTGTGAGCCACTACTTAAAATGCTGTTTGTAACTGATTAGAAAATAATATCAAAATAAAGGAAAATGGGGGGAAATGTGATTATAATTTGATTATAATTTATGTTACTTAGTTTGTTTTCTTTTTTATGTGTGAGCTTAATACTCAGTTGACTGGTAGTACATTTTTGGCAAGAATGATAGTTTTATGGCTGACTAGAGGTTGCCTTTGGTTTTACCTTTTCTCATCTACTGAAAGCACTTCTCACTTCCAGAAGCTGTCTGCTTAAGTTAGTTGGATGAGCTCCATTACCATTAACTTTTTCATCTCTCCCTCCTACTAGCACTTCCTTAGTGGCTTGAAGTCAGAGCCCCAAATGCTTGCAGGAGACTCCAGGGCTGTAGTGCATCTCTGACTTCTTATTGTGAGTCATTGTAAAAAATTAAACAGATTAAAGTTTTTTGTTTGTTGTCATTCTTTCCCAGGGAAATTCAAGGGAAGGAAATCTATTCTAGATGACCAGGTGTTGTGGTTCATTGCACGTCTTGGGTTCTGGAAGGTGTTTTCTTCTTTTAGCCTTTTCCCAGTTTTGCCTTTCAGATAGCTTGGTAGTGTTTCTTGCCTGCTCCTAAATGATGAGTCTAGAATCACAAATTTAAACTGTGGATGGAAAATTAAGGAATAAAATAAGATCAGACAACCAGGTGCCTAGTTTCTAGACCCATCCTTTTATAATATATATATGTAGTTGCTTTGTAAATATGTATACTTAACAGTATTAAGTGCCTTCTATGTGCATTTTATGAGCATTATCTAATTTATCCCTCATCAGCACTCAGGGAGTTATATTTTATTTCCTCTTTATAAATCAGGAAATCAAAGCTCAGAAGGTTAATAAATTCCCTATATAGCTGCAGAGCTAGGAAGAGGGGGCCTGATTTTGATTGTGCTTCTTCCGTTTTCTAGCTCTTTACCTGTCTCTTATTTCCCACATACAGTATTCCTGGCACCAATTTTTCAGGTTGCTGACTTACTTCAGGGATACGTTAGGATGTTATTTTTCTGGGCTCCAGAGACTCAGATGTATCCATGGTGGTTGGGTGCTCTCCCACCACCTCTTCAGTCTCTCATGAGGGCATTGACTGTGACTTCTCATTTGAAGACCTTTGCCAGTCAGAGAATGACAGGTGGAGGTTGTCTGTGTGCTGTCTTCTTTTTTCATATATTAACATACCGTTGTGCCTAAACGGAACACTTTTTCTTATTCTTGCTTAGACATAGCATAAAAGTATGAAACATTTAAATATTAAATATTTAGCTTATTCTTATCTTTAGCCATCCTTAGAAAACTGTTCCTTCTTTTACACTTATCCATGGTTATGTAGCCCATCTATTTTTTCTGTACATGATTTTTTTGTTTTAAAAAAATTATTTTTCATTTATGCTAAGACTGTAGTAATAAGAATAAAACTAGAAAAAAGGCCATTACCTTACTAGGCGCTGGTGTTGCCATGTACTCTTTGAGCTGTGGCCGTCACTGTTTCCTGCTTTGACCCCTTCCCTGCCTTGGAAAGGTGAATCTCCTCTTTCTCTCTAATTTACTTTCTAAATAAACTATATTTTCCAATCTAAAAAAAAGGCACGAAAAACAGAAAATAGAGAAAAAGTACAAAGACTAAATAAATCATGCATAATACCACCAGCCGGGGATTACCACTGATATTCCAAGTAGGAAATACAGAGTTGTGGGTATCAATATAGAGAATTAAAGAACATGCCCTCCCCCAATTTTTTTTTTAAAGGTATTACACTATAAACGAGGGGAACTAAATAATGACCGGAATGTATTTATTAATAGTGTTTGTTCTTACATGTTTGCACTTCAGTCACCTTTAAAGTACTGTCCATTTGATGCAATATACCTATCAAGATGCTTTTTCCACTGCTCAAAAGAGTTTTTGAACTCATCATTTTTGATGCCTTTTAGTACTTCTGACATTTTTTTGTTTCACCTCTTCCACATTGGCAAAATGTTTCCCTTGAGGACTTTTTTTATCCAAGGAAACAAACAAAAAAAATGTCTCTCTGGGCACCATCTGGTGAATAGGGAGAATGGGACACAGGAATCATGTCGTTCTGATCAAAAACTGCTGAATACTCAGTGTAGTGTGGGCAGGTGCACTCATAAATCACCTATCACGAAATGGGCAAATGCATTGAAAGACTCTCCAAAAGAATTCACTGAAACTGAACTCAGCCTCTCACAACAATGCTAGCTGGTACACTGATTGATTCTGATGGGTACCTAGAACACTTACCTAGTGGAGGAAGCCTGTACTACAAAAAGCTCACCCTCTAAAAAATAATTCTGGAATTTTTCGGGGGGGTCCCCCTTGTATTCTGTTTTGTTCCTTGCTCATTTTGCTCAACAGTATATCAAGGATATATTTATACCTCCATAGCATTTTTAAGGGCTGCAGTTTATTCATAGTGTAACTAGCTTACCTTCTATCTTTTCCTCTTGGCTCTACATAGGACATCCTCCTAGCTAATTTTTTTTCTTTTATTTCTAATTATTTACTTTGGATACATTCCATGCAGTGGAATTGGGTCAAAGACTGTCTCTAAGGCTTTTAGTGCTTCTTGCCAGATCTCTAGGAAGAAAACCTGTTGTGAACTTTATCATCTGCTCCAACAATCCCAGACGTGGCCGTCATACTTTATCATCTGAACTCATCACTTTAGGGGTGTTTTCTCTTTGTCTTGTTCCTTCTAGAAATTATTTCCAGCACTTGCTTTCTTCTTTAAATGTGCTATTTTATTAACTATCCCTACCTCCTCTTCACTGAATAGCTAGCTGCTTTGTAGAAGACCTGCCCAATAGGAGGTGTTTTTTTTTTTAAAGGACTTAAGAAATGGAAACTAGGGTAGGCCTCCATTTACCACCTTCCACTTTGGCATCTTGATCGTAATTGGCTCCTTTGTCTCCTTCGGTGTGTTGTTATATAGCTTGCTTTCTCCTCTGAGCAGCTAGCCCTCCATACCCATGAAGTATCTGTCCTGTGCAGTGAGATCTTTTACTCTCTCTTAGTGTTGAATAAAGGACACCCACAAAATTTTATCCAAAATTTGTGAGCATGTATTGCTAATGTTTAGAATACCTATTCAGTAAATGGTGCTGGGAAAACTGGCAGACCACACGCAGAAGATTGAAACAGGACCCCTACCTATCACCATACACAGAAATTAACTCTAAAGAGATCAAAGGCCTAAACGTAAAACCACAAACCGTAAGAATCTTAGAAAATGCAGGAGACACCCTTATGGAAGTTGGAACTGGCAACCAATTCCTATTCAGAACCCTGAAGGCCAGTACCTTAAGAAATAAGATAGATAAGTGAGACCTCATCAAACTAACGAGCTTCTTCTGCAAAGCAAAAGACACCATCAGGAGAGCAGGGAGACAGCCCACAGAATGGAAAAAAACATTTGCCAACTGTATATCTGACAAAGACCTAACATCTAGGATCTACAAGGAACTCAAACAAACTGAAAGGAAAAAAACAAACAGCCCCTTTAAAAAGTGGGCAAAAGACATGAATAGACACTTCTCAGAAGAAGATATATGGGCAGCCAACAGACACATGAAAATGTGCTCAGTCTCACTCATCATCAGAGAAATGCAAACCAAAACCACGTTGAGATACCACCTAACCCCTGTAAGAATGGCCAACATTAATAAAACAAACAACAACAACAGATGCTGGCAAGGTTGTGGAGAAAAGAGAGCGCTTCTACACTGCTGGTGGGAATGCAAATTAGTGCAGCCTCTTTGGAAGAGTGTGGTGACTTCTGAAAGAACTAGAAATTGACCTTCCATATGACCCAGCAATTCCCCTATTGGGAATATACCCAGAGGAACTGAAATCATCTACAAAAAAATACCTGCACATGTATGTTTGATGCAGCTCTATTCACAATAGGAAAAACATGGAACCAAACATGCTGCCCATCAAAGCTCGACTGGATGAAAAAATGTGGTACATATACACAATGGAATATCGTGCGGCCAGAAAGAAGAACAAATATATGGACTTCACAGCAACTTGGATGGATTTGGAGTCGATCATACTCAGTGATTTATCACAGAAACCAAGAACAGAGTACCATATGTTCTCACTCATAAGCGGACATTGAACAATTATAATACCATAAGAAAGCATTTGGCAGTAATGGCAAACTGTCAGAGGAGAGGGGGTGGGATTGGCAGTTGAGGGAAACTGCTGGGAGGGAGGGGCATACCTCATTAACAAGGGTACCTGCATAATCAGTGTTTGTATACCTAACCCTGAATTGTACCCCACATATTTATAATAACAATAAAAAAAATATTGTTTGAGAATAGAGAAGAAAAATAAGAAGCCTTCTTAGACCTTCCACTCTGATTGGCAAGAATTGCTCTAGTTGTTGAACTTACTGGATCGCCTAAGAGACCATGTCATGTCATGTCATTTAAAATTACTGTTCCAGTGTATTCTTCCATAAGGACTGCATGAGGAACGCCTTTCCCGCCAACTTGTGAAATGTGAGTGTAGTGACATAATTACAACAATGTAGTACATTTTATTGATCATAATATACATCCATATGTATGTAACTATATATCTTAGCCTCTACTGTGTGTCAGATACTGTTAAATATAGTATTAATCTTCATAATAAGTCCACTTATACCCAAATTACAAATGGAAACCCATAGAGGTTAAATTTACTTGCCCCAAATCAGAGGGTGCAGTGAGTAATGGAGCGAGGATTAAAATCCTGCTCTGTCTGACTCTGTGTATTCATTCAGTAATATTAAATGAGCACTTACTGCATCCCAGACCATGTTCAAGGAGCTGAAGCAACAGCAGTGACATTCCAGCATATAAAGGGTTTGAGGATAATGAGGTGGCAATAGCATATACAAGCTTTATTTAGGTGATGCTTTGACAGATTTGCTTGTGGGCTAGGTGAGTCCTTTATACTGTAGGACATCCAGAGGCTTAAGGCACAGGGACCACATCTAGAGTGGGAGGGGGCCAAGGGAACTTTCCCAGATCATAAAGGAGGCTCACGTGTCTAGGCAATGGTGAGTATCACACAGGGAGTCTGGGTCAGGGATCTCTGAAGAGCCACGGTGGCTTGGGGTCTTTAATCCCAGGGCTTATCCTATCTGTGGTTAGCAAATGCTAACAGTTTAAAAGCATCTCGTTTTGAAGGGTATGCAAAGTAGGTAGGCTCTAAATGGCAAAAAAAACTGCTTATTTGGGCTCTGTTTAAAACAATTCGATGTGTAAAAATATGAGGCCAGCTTTTGAGCCAGCAGATCTGTCTGCTGTGAAGAATATACAACCTAGAGGCCATCTTTAGCTGATTTTTATAGCATAATGACTTTATTCTTACCCATCACTTACACTGATACAGACTCAGAGACTTGGGGTAGGACTTGTGCTAGACCTCAAAGAGCAGACGATATACTTGCATAGCAGAGCTCATGTAAAACAAAATGGAAAAGAAACAAGCTGTGGGGTGTCTCTGAAGAACATTCTACAGAAACAGTTGTTATCCATACATCTCTTATCATTTCCTTCACTCAGTGCCCAGGGACTTTGTTTTGTTTGTTGTTGTGTTATTCATATAAGAATTTTTCTTTTTTTTTTTGAGTCGGAGTCTCACTCTGTCACCCAGACTGGAGTGCAGTAGCCGCTCCTGGCCTCCGCAGCCTCGACCTGCTGGGCTCCGGCGATCCTTCCACCTCAGCCTTCCGAGTAGCCAAAATTACAGGCATGCACTACCACGCCCGGCTGATTTTTTGATTTATTGTAGAGATGAGGCCTCGCTGCCCAGGTGGTTCACGAACCCGCGGGCTCAGGCAATCCACTCACCTCAGCCTCCCAAAGGCGCGGGATTACAGGCTGAGCCACCGAGCCCAGCTAGATAAGAATTTTTCAAAAGCATTTATTTGTCCCATTTATACTTTTTCTTATGGGATCTTTCAGAACAAGGTTTCTTGCACTAGGTGGTGAAAATAATCTATGGGGCATCTTCAGGTGGAAGGCAGAGTCTACACACAGGACTCATAGGCTGAAGTGGGTCTCTTGGGAGTTGGGTTTGGGCAGTGAGAATGGGCTATGTCACTTTCTGCAGAGTTGAGTGTGGTCTGGCCCACGGGAGCTTTTAAGTGTAGAATGCCAAATTATAGTGACTGTTTCACTGCCTGCTCCATTATTTCAGTAGAGAAATTGTCTACTGTAATTCTGAAGGCAGTGATCTGGGATTTGCTACAGACACTGCCATCGTGCCGTGTGTTCTGCCTCTCTTCTCTGCCATTTGGAACTCAGGAATACTCTAACCGGTGAACTTGACTTGTAACCAGACCTGCAGAGTTGAGCTCTGACTCTCACAGGGCAAGAGTTCTCTGTTTTACAACAGGTTCACTTTAATTTTTTAATGCTACCTGTGTGTCTTTTAGCATCTACCATGGTGAATTTTCACAACCCAAAGAAAGGTGATCAAAGCTGAAGTATAAAACGTTTTGTGAAGTGCTTAAGAGTTCCGGTTCTGGAGTCACCCTGTTTTTAGTGCTTACTACTTTTGTAACCATGAGCAAGATTTTTAACCTCTGTGGCTAAGTTTCATCATCTATAGACAGAAAACAAGGATATCGATCCTCATAGGTGCGAGGGTCAAATGGGCAGCACCTGTGTGATCCTGGCACGCACTTATTATTACTTATTAGTCAATAAATAATAGCTGTTGCTACCATTGTTGATGGCAAAAGGATAAGCTGATTTTGTATGCCTTATTAAGAACACAATTGTATAAAGCTTGGTGTATTTTCTATTAATCTCAGACTTCAGATTTTTGATCGAGTTCTGTTACCAAGCAATATCTGTGCAGGACTAAAATAACACAAAGAATGAGAGACTGGGATTATCCTTCAAGATCTGTTAGTGCAACCTAATTTTACAAACGTGGAAACTGGGGGGAACTGCCTTTCTCAAGGTCGTACAACTGGTTAGTGGCAGAAATAGGACCAGACATAGTGTAGCCTGGGTCCTCTTGCTTTAAACCTTGTCATTTAAGACACATTACTTAAGTCACCCAGTGTACTAATCCATGTGGCAGCTTCAGATTATGGAATGAGTCTTGTGAGAAAGCTAGCTGAAATGACTGGTGGGTGACTAGTGTGCCCACCAAGGACAAGTTGGTGTTGGGGGCAAGCCTTGGGATTAGAAGCCCAGGTCCTTAGGGCCAGGCCTAATATTGCCCTAGGGATCTTGGACAAATTTCTCAGTGTCTACTTCCCCAGTAGTGAAGTGAAGATAATAGTATGTGTCCTGCCTCTGTTTCATAGTGTGGTGATAAAGTGCAAAAGTGAGACATATATGAAGTTTTATGTTTTTTTTTCCTTTTTTTGAATTGGAGTCTCACTCTGTCGCCAAGGCTAGAGTGCAGTGGCATACTCACGGCCACTGCACCCTCAGCTGCTGGACTCAGGTGATCCTTCTGCCTCAGCCTTCCAAGTAGCTGAACTACAGGTGTGCGCTACCATGCCCAGCTAATGTTTTGATTTAATGTAGAGATGAGGTCTCACCAAGTTGCCCCAGCTAGTCTCAAACCTGTGGGCTCAGGAAATCCTCTCTTCTCGGCCTTTCAAAATGCTGGGATTATAAGCTTGAGCCACCGTGCCCAGCCTTGAAGTTTTATACTTTAAAGTATAAGGAACCATCCATAAAAATGACATTGCCATTGTTTGGCAGAATAAAAGGATCTTTTAGCTGTTGGTCTCAAGTGTGCTATTGTTTTGGTGTCAGTTCTTTTTTTAGAAGAATCCAATTTCCTGTCTTGAGTCATTGACTCTTTTGGTGGTAATTTAGGAAAATAGCAGTTAAGGTCAATTATATACTACTGCTATAATAGTAGAGCTCAGTGGAAATTAAATTGTACGCAGTAACTGACGTCATGTGGGCTCATTATATTTTTTATTTCCCTGTAAGTCTGTGTTATGTTATTTATAGCTCCCTATTCATGTAGACGCCAGCAACAAACTAGGGAATGTTCGTGGCAGCAGTTTGTAAGAACAACCCTCCAGCATTATCCCAGTCCCTGTTCCATTCCCTTTTCTGCAGAATTATTGAGATTATATAGTGTGTATTACAGAAAGAATGATTTTCTGTATGTTTGAAACTTTTCATAATAAAATGTAAAATAATAATAAAGTTAACCAGACTTATCAAAAGGGAACAGTTCTAATTATAGTAAAACACCACTATCTGGAGAAACCTAATAGTAATATTTGTCGTGGTGCTATTCAGATAGAGAAGAGATTAGATGCAATAAACCCAGGGAGTGGAGAAGAAAAGATCCGGGGACAAACAGCTAAAATACCTTGCTGGCATAACAGCTGTCGGCTTGCACCCAGAGCCCTCAGCAGATATTACCAAAGTATTAATTTGACTGCCAGCTTAGCTGTTAAGAAGGACATTCATTTGGGGTAGAATGACAGACCAGGTAATCTGGGGCTGTAGACCTGCACTTATGGATCACTTAACTACATGCCATATATTTTGCTTAGGATATATATAATATATATATGTATATCTGTTTGTGTATGTGTATAATTTTATAATATGTCCTGCATAAAATAGATCTGTATTTGCTTCTGTGTTTATAACTAAACCACACACTAATAATTTAAAAAGTCAGTAACATAAAAAGTTTATAGTGCATTTTGTTTTCGTGAATTATTTTGAGGATGAGCCTCAAAATACTTTTGTTAAAAAGATATATATCAGCCAGGCTTGGTGGCTCAGACTATAATTCCAGCACTTTGAGAGGCCGAGGTGAGTAGATTGCCTGAGCCCATGGGTTAGAGACTAGCTCGGGCAACTTGGCGAGACCTTGACTCTACAATAAATAAAAAATTAGCTGGGCATGGTAGCACATGCCTGTAGTTCTGGCTACTTGGAAGGCTAAGGCAGAAGGCTCACCGGAGCCCAGCAGGTTGATGCTGGGGTGGCCTTGAGTATGCCGCTGAACTCCAATCTGGGTGTCAGAGTGAGACTCCACCTCAGAGAAAAAAAAAAGATATATCTCTGAAGGGTTTGTATTCACTCTCCTTTTCTGGTATTGGAGTCTAAAGAATTGAAGTCTTTTTTGCCATTTTAGGGTTTTTTTTAAGGATTCTGGGTTAACACATATCTGGTTGGTAAACTGGTTTGTGGCTCTGGGTGGTAGAAAGGTCTGGATACATAGTAACTATGGAAAGCTTATACTTTCTCTGAAAAAGTTTATTAGAGAATAAGAAACACTTCTGTGTAGAAAAAAACCTTGTTTCTCAAGGCAAGATTCAATATTATAAAGATATCAGTTGTTTCCAAAATATCTGTAAATTTGGTATAATTCTAATAAAAACCCACCAGAACTTTCCATAATCGACATCACAAACTGACACTGGAATTTATTTGAAAAAGATGTGTAACAATAGCCAGGAAATTTGAAAAAAGAAATGTGGATACGAGATAGAGAATTCATAAAACAAAAGGAATTGAAGAGGGTAATAAATTGTTAGATTCCTGCCTTTCACTATATATTGAATGGATTAAAAGACTAAATATAAAATGTAAGCTAAATATAACTATAAAAGTAACATGTGAGAATTTTTTTCACAACCCCTGGGATAAGAAGTAAGATATAAAGTCTAAAAACTGTAAAGAAAGTTATTGGTAAATTTGACTACATAAAAGATTGAAATGTCATACAAAAACATCAAGTTGAAACAAAATTGACAAACAATAAATTAGCTGAAAGTATTTGGTACGTAAATAAAAGTCAAAGGGCTAATACTCAGTTTATATATTATACTTACATATTAGTAAGAAAATGGACAAATTAATCAATGGGAAAACAAAGCATTTGAACAAGAAAACGGCAAATAAGATTCTAGACCTCACTAATAATTTGGGAAGGCTAATGAAACAGTGAAATATTTTTCACTCCTGTAATATGTAAAAATTAAAAAGCTTGCAAATATTTTTTGTTGTCAGAGGTGGAGGTTAACAAATTGATGGGCACATCAATCAGTACGGTTGTTTTTTGGCTCAACTTGGTATTGCAAACACCCTGCAAACCAGTGATTTCACTTCTAAGTTTTTATCCTAGTGTTGACGAAAGATACTAAATTATGTAAAATATTTAAGATGGTTTATTCTGAGCCAAATGTGATTGACCTAGGCCCTTGACACCTGTTCCCAGGAGGTCCTGAGAATGTGGTTGAATTGTAGCTTGGGTATACAAATTTTAGGAGGACAGAAGTTACAGGAAACCATAAATCAATACATGGGAGATTTACATTGATTCAGCACCGGAAGGAGGGAGATCTCCAAGCTGGAGCTTGCAGGTTATAGGTGAATTCAAAGATTTGCTGACTGGCAATTAGTAGCAAGGGCCAAGCTCTTACTTAAGGAATTTTAAAATCAGTATAGAAAATGGTTGGCCCAGCTTTCTTGATAATGTAGATGAAGCCTCATGGTGGCAGACTTCACAGGGAATAGGGAGGTAAGTGGCCTAAAAGTTTCCCGGAGTCCAAGAGTCCCTCAGAGATGGCTTTTGAGGGTTCATGAAATATTTTGATTTTCCTTCTTTATCTGTTATGTGATGTTATGCCAGAGTCAGGTTGGAAAGTAAACCACATTATATAGAGAGGGTTCATAAACCTGCCTCCCTGGGAACTTGACAAAAAAAGAAAAAAGGTCAGAATATAGTCTTCACTAGCCGTCTACATGTTCAAATATAAGCATTATTTTAAATAGGAACTTAGAAATAACTTAAATATATTTTAGTAGACAGTTAAATAAGCCAGGAAATATCTATATTAAGGAATATTACATATAGTTAAAAAGAATGAAGTGGATTTGTGTGTAACTTTATTTCATGGAAATATCTTCAGTATATACTGTTAAGCAAAAACAGACAGACAAAAAGTTTGTAGAACAATGTGTACAACATACTCTTCTTTATGTTAAAAAAAATCCCCTAAACCATCTATTTAAAAATGTGTGTGTGTTATGTACATGTATTCAAGTAAATTCAAGACAAAGGTTTGGAAGAACGCACACCCATCAAACTGACAGTGGTGCCTCTGGGGAGAGGTTGGATCTAGGGATAGAGGGTGGGGCAGGACTTAAAAAAAATTTCACATCCTTTGTAATGTTTGAAACTTTTTACAGGAATATTTCCATGTATTATTTGTAAAATAGTATAATTTAATGCAAATAAATACAAAACAAGACACCAGGTGTCCCGGATTCCTTTCTGAAGTTTTTGTTCAAAGTGTTCATTACTTTTAAAATGGCTGTTTTTACCTGTATCAATTACTGTAGAAGGGTACACAGCAAGCACTGTGTTGGGCACGATGGGTTCTCTGTGCATTTGTATATTGTTTAAACTATTTTCAGTGAGCACTTATCATTTTTGTAAATTAAAAAGTTAAGAGCAAAGGACCCTCTTTTGTTATTGATCTTTTCCCCCTTTGTGGTAGGACTTTTTTCTGTGCCTCAGCAAAGGAGAGCATATAGGTTTAAACAAATGCTATCAGTCAACGAAAGGTTCAGTTCATTGTCTTTCGCCCTGAGCTTTCATAAACCCTGCCTGTGTGTCTTTAGTCGAGCTGACTCCTTGAAGGCAGCCACCCTGAGTGACCTCTGACTGCCTGCCACAGAGCTGTGGACACCAGACTGTGACAGGGAAAGACCTGCTCCCCTGACTGGCTGGAGGTATGCAGCAGCCAGCCAGTTCAGGAAGAGTGCCTTCTCACACTCAGTAACTTGGCTATCTCACCCACTTAGGATGTTTACAAGCCCCGTCGGAAATACAGACGCCAAAAAGGAGCAGAGGAGCTGCTTGATGAAGAATCTCAGATCCATGCTACGCTTTTGGAATATGGCAGGTAATGAATGGGACCCAGTCTAGGTGTCTCTTCTATAAAGCCATTTAAAAGAAGAGCTAATTTAAAGGACTTCATTTGGATTAACATGGTTGGCTTCTACCTGATTAAGTTTACTATTTTGAATCTTGAGATTTCCTACGTCAGGGGACTTTTCTCTGGTGAATTACCTGAGTTTCTGTGGGTAACCTTTGCAGGTCCTTTCTGCAAATGTACCCCTTGCTCTGCTCTCCTTGGGGAGTTGGAGTGTTTGAGGCATTTGCAGAAGCTGGAGTGTTCTGCTCTTCATGCCTTGCTATATGCGAAAATCTTCAGGCAAGCAAAAAAAAAAAAAGAAAGCAGTTTCAGCAATTTTACTTCAAGTGTTACAGAAATAATTTGGGTTTCCTGTAAATATTGCCCTGATTAGGAAAATGAAGAACTTAGAAGTAGTTTCGTCACTTCTTTAAAACATCTCTAGTTGTTTTATTGTTTATTTATTTTCTTTTGAGTCAGGGTCTCATTCTGTGCCCAGGCTGGCATGCAGTGGCACAATCAGGGCTCACCAAAACCTCAACTTTCTGGTCTCAGGTGATCCTTCTGCCTCGCCTCCCAAGTAGCTGGGACTACAGGCACACATCACCACGCCCAGCTAATTTTTAGATTGTTTTGGTAGAGATGACATCTAACATGTTGCCTAGGCTGGTCTTGAACTCCTGGGCTCGAGTGATCCTCCCGCCTTTGCCTTCCAGATTGCTGAGATTTCAGGCATGAGTCACTGCACCCATCCTGACATCTCTAGTTTAAAAAAACACTTCTTATTTTATATCCTCAGTTTTTACTTAAAAAACAAAAACAAGAAAACCACCACAAGGCCATGCTTCTTTCTAGTGAGTATTTTGGATGACACTGGGTATTAATCTTTTATGTCCTGCGTTCTCTACTTAGGGCAACTGATTCCTTAATGTAAGTAAGTCTCTTTATGCTTTCTTCCTTTGTGCTGGGAGAGGCTCCTGCGTGCTGCTTTGCCTCACAACCCAATCCTTGTTGCATAGCTAGAACTAACTGTACTAACACTAGCACTTTCCTGTGAACATCTGATGGCCGCCTTCTCTTGGGTACTGGGGAAAAACAGAGGGAAATTAGGTTTAATTATTCTAGTTTTTAAATGAAAATGCAATTGCTTTTTTTTTTTTTTTTTGAGGTGATAATACGGAGGCAAGTTCTTTCTTCCTAAGAATAAAAACTAGTCTGTTTCAAAGGAGGTTGAGGTAGTTCCGGCCCTAACTGGTGTGGTGGCTGCATCCATAGCCCACCAGTTGCTGCTGTGAATTGAACTCCTCTGAGTCAGGCATCACCAAGACTAGCTACATAATTTGTGGGGCCTAGTGCAAAATGAAAATGCAAGGCCTCTTGTTAACTGTTGTCATTTTAAGTTGGAGACTCGTCCAGGCTGGAGTGCACTGGCATAGTCATGACTTACTGCAGCCTCTACCTCTACCTCCTGGACTCAGGCAGTCCTTCCACCTCAGCCTCCCTAGTAGTTGGGATTATAGGTGCACACCACCATGCCTGGCTAATTTTTAAATTTTTTTTTGGTAGAGATGATGTGTCTCTGTGTTGCTGATGCAGGTCTTGAACTCCTGGGCTCAAGCAGTCCTCCCGCCTTGGCTTCCCAAAGTGCTGGGATTACAGACATGAGCCACTATGCCCGACCAACAGTTATTAATAATGATTAATTATTAAAAATTTAAAGACAGCAACAGCAGCTAAGTGCAGGACTCTTCTAAGCCTGGGGACCTGTGCAGTAGACAGATTGTATGCTCACAAAGCTGGCTCCTGCCGCCATAATGGAGTCCTTTCGGCCAAGCCTCAGCTGCATGTGAGGTGAGGCTGCACAGCTCTGGGACAGCCAGAGCTGAAGAGATGATCTCTGTGGGTGTCATGTCCCAGAGCCAAGGAGTACTTGGGGGGAATGTAGTATGTTTTACTGGTTTGTATTGCTCAAGCCTCTATTTTTTCCATTATCATGGAAAATCAGATATTTTGAGGGATGAGAAGAAGTCAGAGATTCAGTAAATTGTCCACCTCCCTGAGACCGTGTTGAAAATTTGTGAATGTTTTGTTCTGAAATTCCAGTTTCAAATGGGATCTTTCACGTTTACGCTGTGGATGGTAGTCATTATCACCATGTGAAGGCTGTGTATGTTCAGAACATGCCATTTGGGGCCAGAACTTGACTTGACCCTCTTTAGAGAAGTGAGCAAGGCACAGGTCTTACTTGTGACTCCTCTCCAATGCTGCGTGGGAGGAAGAACCGAGTGTCTTCATCCCCATCCTAGCTCCTGTTGGTGAGGTCATGCTGACTTCTGCCCATTTCCAGGGTTAAGGTAGATGTTTGGTGAGGGTTTTAGGTTTTTGTGTCTTGTTTCTTTTTTAGGATAGAGGTTATTTTGTTTCATTTTAGCTTTTTACGGAGGAAGACAGTGCGTTTATGACAGGTAGGGGAAATGAATATTTAGGACGTTCTGATAGTTTATTTAGCTCATTCTCCTCCTTAAGACTAATAATGACAGCATTGAAAACCATCAAAAATAACTTCTCAATGTCATAGAACTACTAAAAGACTCAAACTGTTACTTGAACACAGACTTTCTCCAAAAGCATGTCATTATCATTACCTGCAAAACTGTTTGAGCCTCCAGTGAGTATATTTCTAGGGGATTTTAGAAAGACTGAACAAATCTTTGTTGTTTGGTCTGAGATTGAACAAGAAGAGAGTGGTTATTAAAACTCACAGAGCAAATTGGATAGAATGTAAAACCCCAACAAATGTATTTTATTTCTCATCCTTGGGAAGCCTTTCCCCTCCTTTCTGTCTGTTTCCTCTAGGTTCTATTCAGTACTCTCCACTACAAAGAGACCTTTCCTATTACATGAGGATTATGTAACTATACGTATATAAAACTTTGGTTTGTTCTATTTAGAAGATACTTAGTAAATGTTAACTATTAGCTGCTGTCATCATTGTCCTTGTTGTCATTGTCATTATTTGCAGCAGCCATTTTCAGTTCTTTTTTTTTTTTTTTTTGAGTTGGAGTCTCACTCTGTTGTCCAGGCTGGAGTGTAGTTGCATGTTCATAGCTACTGCAACCTCAACCTCCTCAGGCGATCCTTCCGCCTCAGGTTTCCAAGTAACTGGAACTATAGGCATGCACCACCATGCCTGACTAATTTTTGATTTTGATTTATTGTAGAGATGAGGTCTCACTAAGTTGCCCGGGCTGGTCTCGAGCCCCTGGACTCAGACAATCCTCTTGCCTTAGCCTCCCAAAGTGCTGGGATTACAGGCTTGAGCCACCGTGCCCAGCCAGTTTTTTCAGTTCTTAAATGCCCTTAAATATGACCTTTTTCCCCTTCCAGTTCTCCTTGTCTCTATATAGTCATGTAGGGGTGAAGAGGAAAGGTTCCCTTTGACCTTCTGAAGGTTTGCTGAAAATGAACTGACAAAAGGAAGATTAACAGGAGAAAAGGGCATACATACTTCATTAACACATGGAGGGAGTCACAGGAGTGTAATTACCCAGTAACCCAATGATGTCCAGATGCTTCTATATCCTTCATAGGGGAGAGTCAGATGGGGAAGTGTGCCAGCTTGAGAGGTAGTAAATGGTTTTTAATGGGAAGGAGTGGGCCTAATGCTTAGACCATGATTTGTAAATGACTTTCTGGACATTGAATGGGACAGAGAACAGACAATGATTTGAATTCTAAGTGGGGTATTTAATTTTCAGTCTCTTGCTCTGCTATAGATAATGAGATTTCAGGGAGAGGATAGAAGGCAATTGTGTTCTTTTTGTTGGGTCCAGTCTTTATGCAGATAAGGGAAAAGAGCATGTTCTAGCATTTGCTGGCCTTCGAGGCTTTAATTCAAAATATTCATCTCACCAGGGTGCCATATTTTGTGGTGACAGTCGCTGGATTCCTTCACTTATTACCCCTAGCACCAGCCCTCCTCCAGCACGGGTATGGGCAATCTCACCCCTTGGGGTTTTCCTCCCCGTAGCAGAGCAGGGCTGGCCCTCTGCTGGGCCCTCACTTTGCTCCAACCTCCCTCTCCCCTCACCCTTGTGGCCTCCTGAGTTTCTCATTGCCCCCTGCATGGCGCTTTAGGAGCTTTAGGAATCCAAATCCCCCACCTCTTGCCAGGGTTTCTCTTTTTCACCTTATCTCACCTCTTGTCAAGGGGGAACGTATTTTGACTTCTAGAGCAAGAAGTTCTGAAGTCAGTGTTTCATCTTGGGATGAAGGTCGCTCATCAGCCTTAGACCCACAGTGTCCTCTGGCTTTGAGGTCAACATTGTCTTCCTTCTTTTTTGACTCTCATTTGCTCAAACTAAGCTGGACTTTGAGCCTGGTCAACTATGCTGAAGGCCTTAAGGATTGTGGATCTGTTAAAAACATGTTTGGAATATTTTTCAGAATGTTATGGTGTTAGAAAAACAAGACTCATATTTTTTTATTTTAGCCTTAAACAAAATTGCTCCCCTGTAACATTTCAATTTTATTACAGATCCTCAATTTTTAGAGGTTTAAATACTTAACCATGCTATAAAACAGCTACTGTGGGGAAATGCATTTCATGTGCTGTATATTTGATTGCAAGTGGAATTTTGGAGCACAACCACTAGAATGCTGGAGTTAGCCTATTCTACAGTATTAAAGGCGTAATTTTGAGTTGTCTTGAATTATTCTATAGTTGGTACATGAAACATGACATGTCCCTCCCAACCTATTTGTGTCTTCTATGATAGTGAGACCTATAACATGCTCATAGAAGGTATTTAGTAAATTCTTATTGAATTAACAAAGAACAGAGTTCACAGTAGTTGGAATTTATGGCTATCGATGGCCCTTATTTTGTTTTAGATAACTGTCTTGCTTTGGCATGAGGAAATTATTCCTGACAGTTAGTTTGTTTTCTAGAACTGTGATATCCAGAATGGTATCCACTAGCCATGTGTCACTATTGAGCAATTGAAATGTGACCAATGTGGTTTAGGAACAGAATTTTAATTTGAATTAAGTTAAGTTAAAATTTTAAAACTCATGTTTGACTTAGTTTTGGGAAAATGTTTAAGTTTGTTTGGCATAACTTGGGTATATGAGTCTACTAATTTGAAATTTATAAACGTATCTCTTCTGATGTTTCTTTTGTACTACACTGTCTTAGAAGTATGTCCTTGATTTAAAGACCAAGTCCTAGGTCTAGGGTTTAACGAAGCAAAATAGTGATAAGAGGACTGGAGCTCTGTTGTTGCTAGGAGTATAGGACAGAGAAAGTTGATGAGTCAGTGCTAAAGAAGGGGAAAGCAGGAACCAATGGGAGCGTGTGGCCCTGCAGATCAGAGTTGGCACTTGGGGAAAAAGGGCAGGGCCGACAGGTGCAAAAAGAGAGAGGCGTGAATAGGCAACTGAGGATAGCAATTTGTCCTGTCAGGTATTGTGCCACGGAGAAGGAGATCTTTAGAAAAATCAGCAGGACTCTTCATTTGTTCAGCAAATGCTGATTGAGTACCTACTATTTGGCAAGCACTGGACCAAGCAGTGAGGATATAAAAGTGAATGAAGCTGTCTGTGAATATTTTTAGGAGTGCTATTCACAATTGCCAAAGAGTGGAAACAACACAGATGTCTGTCAACTGACAGAACGAAATGTGCTTTACCCTATAGTGGGTATTATTTAGCCATAAAAAGGAATGAAGTGCTGATTCATGCTACAACATGGATGAACCTTGAAAATACTATGCTGAGTGAAAGAAGCCATTCAGCCTTCAATATGTAGCCTTTTACATATTGAATGATTTCACTTATATGAAATGTCCAGAATAGGCAAATCTATAGAGACAGAAAGTAGATCAGTGGTAGTCAGGGTGGGGAGAGGGAGGAATTGGGACTAACTGCTAATTGGTATAAAGTTTTTTGGAGGGTGATGGGACTGTTCTGGCTTTAGCTAAGTGGTGGTGGTTTGCACAACATAGTGAGTACACTAAAAGCCAGTGAGCTATATACTTTAAAATGGCGAATTTTATATTATAACTCAGTCTTTTTAATGATGGGAAAAAGGTGAATTTAGCAAATTCCCTTCCCTCCAGGAGCTCAGCAGACAGGCTTAGAGGATTACTTATGACAGATAATTATTGTGCACCATGTAGCAAGTGCACTGGTGGTATAAACAAAGAAACACATTATCTGGGGAGCTAACACATTTTTAGATGGTGAGAAGAGCTTCTCAGAGCCTCTGTCTTTAAGTGAGAGTAGATGGGTCCTAGGAATTGAGTCGCTCCAATATGGTTGTATATTTGGAAAATTCATTAAGTCCCTAGGCTTTAAGATTAAGAAGATTAAGAGCTGTCTGCCTTGAGAGTCTCCCCAGACTAAAGGAAGGATGGATCTCAAGATGCAGGGACACTTCTGTGACTGGGAAACTCTAGCAAAACCCTGCATTGGTCAGGGTTCCCTGGTTGAGAACATTGTTCCCTCCTTCTAGTTTCAGCAGAAGGGATTGGTTACCAGATAGATGGGAACTAGGCTGAGCCAGGGTCAGCTCCCAAACTTTAGCATCCGACCTGGAGCTCCAGGGATACTGCCTCTGCCTCCATGATCAGGAAGCTAGCTAGCAGTCTGTGAAACTGGGAAGCTAGTGCTACAGCTGCTGACAAAGGAACCATTCCACTTCGGTCAGTAAAACCAGAAAGCCACTGTGACAGCTGCTGACCCCAGAACCAGGTTGCTTGTACTGTGATCCATTCCAATACAGTGGCTCCTCTGTGCCTTCCCTCTCTCCTCATCTAACTGTTCCACATTCAAAACTCCAGCAAATGCATCTAATTGGTGAAACCTAAATAGCATTCAGAACTCTAGGTGCAAAGGAGTATGGAAAACAGTAGTTCATTACCATCCTCTACAGTATAGGAAGATGCACTGGATATTCAGCCAGTTCACAGAATCTGCCATAAGACCCTTTACAGAATTTGTGTAGACACCCAAAATTTAACCTTGGTTTTGCTTCACTTTGGACCTATAGATTTGTGCCTAAACGATGGATACTCTATGCCCGGCAGTGACTTTTTGGTCTCTCCAACTATATGACAGTCTATTGCAAGGCCAGGTGATACTTTTGGCTTCTTGATCTTTGCATTTTTTCACTTACGCTTAATGTATTCATGCAGCAAACATTGGAAATACAAAGTGCAAAAGTAAAATTTTTGCCCTAAATATTTCTATATATTTGTGTATCTCAGAATATGCACTCAGGCAGTTGGATGTCATTGGATAGGTCAGGGCCAAGTACATGGTTGTGGGGGGATGTTCCAGAGAGGAGGAGGCTTTAGAGCTGAGGGTCCAGGGGTAAGTAGGAAAGCAGGGGAGAGAGGAGAATGGCTCAGTATATGCAGAGCTCTCTGTTCAGGCAGGAGATGGAACAGGAGCTTATAAGTCGCTGCTGGAGGTGAGGCTGACAGTTCAGGGCCACGGAAGAGAAGCCTCGATGAGGGTGCCAAGGCGGTCCTCTTTTCTCCTGAGGGAAGAGGCCTGCCACTGAGATATGCGGATCAGGCCAGTGCGAAGTTGGACCAGGAATGGGCAGGAAGAGCAGGGGGAGTGAGGCTGGAGGCCCAAGACCAGGTGAGGGGCCAGCACAGGACCCAGCAAGTGAAGCATAGCAGGAGCAAGGGTGGAACGGATCCCTTCATTTGTTCTTAAGTGGTTGTGTATAACTTTATTCCTTGCAAATCACTTAAAGGTTTATGAAGCTGGGGGTTTTACGTTATGCTTTGTGTTTTAGGTTGAGTGGTTTTTGCATTGCTATACTTGCTTTAAAAAAAAGCATAGATTAACTAGAGCCAGAAAATAAACTACTGTAAACTGAAGTGTGTTTGTATGTTTCTTTGATTTGAAGGTTGCACGAAGTGAATATACAACATTATTGCCATCATACTTGGATTATGTTTGAGAATAAAATGTGTGCTGGACTCTTAAGTTATTGAAGTAGCCATTAAAGAGCATGTTCAGCTTAAGCAAACACATTTGCATTTGTTTATACAGATATTTTTAAGGCTTTTAGCTTAAACTGTGGCTATGAAATGCAATTCCTGATTCAAAGAGTAATGATTGCACTTAAGGAAAATATTACAATCTCTACTATCTGAGTTTCCATTTATAGTATTTGCATAGCAAGTAGAGTGGCTGATTCTTTATTCAAAAAACAGTGGAATATGTTTGTGATTTAGGCACTTAAAATGTTTTCTCCAGTCACCAAATAGTCTAAATACTGTTTGGTGCTTTTTATATAAAAATCCAGCCAAAATGCATTTGACTGAATTTATTGTGATTTTATAATAGTAATTGAACTCCCCTTTTTTGTGACCTGCAGGAGATATGGACTTAGCCGCCAGAGCAAAACAGAGAAGGTAAGAAAAGAAAAGCATAGATACTGGAAGAGAATACTTGAGAGATGGAAGCAACCCCCTTCACCTCTGTCTGACACTCAGTTACTGGGCAAGCCCAAGAGGGGTGGGACAGCAGGGCTGCTATGACCAGGCCCTAGCCCCTGGGCAGAGTGTAGCGGCAGAGATGTGCAAGCTGCCTTCGGCATCTGTATCTCCATCCTGACTTTTCAAGCCTGCTGTCTTTGCAGACCAGGGAGCAGAAGCAATAGTCTCATCCTGGGGCCTGAAGTGAAGGGTGATTGAAAGTTGGGGCCCCAGGGTCAATCAAGTGGGGTCTAATAGGGTTCCCGCTCCTCATCTGAGGTAAGAGACTCCAGACAGGTGTGAACAGAATGCTAGCAGCGAGATAGAACATGCCATAAATTCATAAATTACAGGCCTGTCCTCTGCTAAGATAGCCAAATGTAGAAGTACCAGATAAGTCAAGACTTTTCTAACTGTACACAGGGATCTTAAAGACTTCTGTTAATTTATGTATTTATTAGTGATCCTTAATTGTTAGCATCAGGATAGGCACATAAATCTTATAGTGCCAAATCCTTACCATGTCCCAGGCTCTCTGTTGAGGGCTCTGCTTGTATTTTTTTTCACTCATTCCTCTGAATAGCTCTGTGAGGAGGGTACTCACTCCTCTTTTTCAGGTCAGAAAGCTGATGCTTTGAGAGGCTCAGTGATTTGTCCAACAGCCCTAAAGTGCATTAATAAGAATCTGAACTCTGATCTGTTTGACATCAAAGTCTGTGCTCATAACCACTGCCTTCTAAACAAAGTGCCAGCTAAAGTGGTCTGTGGCCTCTTAAAAAGTAGAGTTCTGCAGCTTGAGATCTGTTACTAGCCTCTTCTCGTTCTCCACCAGACCCCAGATTTTTGTGAATGGGGCATATTCCTCTCTGCCACCTCTCCAGAGTCCAGCTCCTCCAGCCTCCCTCTGCTTCCTGTGGTGATTGTTGTCTCAGTCATGGAGGGCATGGAACACTGTTCTAAAGCCAGACTAACTGGTTTCTTATCTTTTCTTTTTCTCAACTTTTAATTTTTTTAATTTTAAAGATGTGGGGTACAATTCAGGGTTAGGTATACCAATGTTCATTATGCAGGTACCCTTATAGATGAGGTGTGCCCCTGCTTCCCCAGGCAGAGTCTCACTATTGGCTGGTTTCAAATCCTAGCTCTTCTCCTCACTGTGTAACTCTGGTTAATTTACTTAATTGTTGTACGTTAGTTAACAACATCTGTAAATTGGGAGCAGCCATTGTACCTACTTCACAGCATTGTTGAGAAATTAAAATGTAAAGGACTTGACTTGGAATGATCCAATGCATAGTAAATATTTAATAAGTGTTAATTATCATCAGTTCATTGGTAATTTGTCATGCACTGATTAGATCATCTTTTTAGTTTTCTTAGTATTTATTTTTTTCACATTTGTGTTTTTTTACTCAACTAAATAATTTCTCCAGAGCAGAGTGTTTTCTGGATTTTAGTATGTCATGTGTCATCTGATACATAATAAGTATCTGATGTGTACTTTTAATGTGATATGTAATTTAAGTCTGAAAAGATTGCCCATGTATATGACTATATTCGGAAATAAGGCAATTGAGTTATGACTGGGCAAATCATGAGGTGCCCTTGAAATAGTGTTCAGATTGGGCTTGTTTTGTCACTTTTATGTCAGATGGCACTTTTGAACTGGCAGTCTTATCTCCTGTAGGTGTGTCTGAGCGGTTAAGAGCTCAGGGTGTTCCACGGGCCATGGTAGACTTTTAATAGAAAAGCATCCTAGAGTTGAGATGGTCTGAGAACAGCATCTAGGACCAAACCTCTCTTTCAACTCTAGAAGACTCTGATATCCAGAGATCAGGGTAAGCCTGAGATCATCCAGCTGGTAGGTGGCAGAGATGGAATTTAAAACTTTAGACTTCTAGCAAATGTTTGAGGAAGAATGTTTAACCCACAGTGTCTTGAGTTTGATGTGGTCCATTTAGAGCCTGAGACGAGTCCAGAGCATGCAACTTAATCACCAGATGAAGCAGTTCAGATTTTTGTCTTCCAAACCAGTGGCTTTCAAATTTTTGATTATTCATAGCTGTGAAAATTCTATTCTTCGTTATGATTCAGTAAATACACATAAACACCCCAAAACAAAAGTTTTATCAAGTAGTACTTAACCCTTTACTGCCTACAAAGCACTCTGATATGTTCTGTTTTTATTTAACTTTTATTTAGCTATAGAAGCCAAATTACTTTTATGTCCCGCTAGTGAGTCTCAACGGGCAGTCTGAAAAAACACTCCTTTAGCAGTAATCTGCTCTAGAAGGTGTTAAAGCAGGGGAAGACCCCACCGAAGCATAAGGATTAGTCTGGCAGACACGTGTGGCCTAATGGGAGTTTGATCAGTGAGCAGTTGGGAAATGGAAACAGGCATTTGCCAAGCTCTGAAGCTCGACCTGCCTACTCTGTAGCTCGAATGGGACTCAGGTTTCTGAATTGTCTAGTATCTCTCAGGGGCTGATATAGCTCTCCAGGTTTGTGTTTTTCTTTCACAGACTCATGCCTCTTTGTAATATTGTCTTTTTTTCTGCTGAGTCTCCAGCTTCAGTGCTCAGCCATTTTTCATATTTTCCCTTCCAGACTGAGGACAAGAAAATGACCCTTCCTGCAGGACTGTCGGCTGCAGAAAAAGCTGATGCCCACGAGGAAGATGAGCTTCAAGCAGCTGAAGAGGTGTGTGATCCATGCAGGCCCTATGGGGTTTCTATTTAAGTTATTGGAGAGAAATTTTATTCTCAACCCCTGCTTTCCCAAATGATGTGTGCCTCCCTCAACCAACTGCTGTGCGTGCGCCTTTCTCACCTTCCCGTTTCCTTTTAACACAAGACAGGGTCAAGGAGAACAACCTTGGATTTTATCACAAAGACCCCTGTAGGCATATTGCTTCTCTCATGTGGTCAGCACTGCTCACTACTGTACCTGCCCATTCCTCTTTCAGCAGCGTATTCAGTCACTGATGACCAAGATGACTGCCATGGCACAGGAGGAGGTGAGAGGGCGTGGTCACGGGTAGAGGGGCGGTGTGGGGATGGGGGTCCTTTCCCCAGTGCTCCTCTTCAGCATGCAGTGCCTCCTCTTCCTCGGGAGTTCCTTTTGGGAAGCTTTCTGTAAATGCCTATTGCTGCCATCCATGGGTACCTCTGGGAGGGAGACTTGACGGGCCCTTGTGAGAGCAGGATATCCCTGCTGGCTTGGCTCACAGAAGAGTGGGGGCCCTGCCTCGCCAGGACCACAAGTTATACCCCACGCGGAAGGAGTCTTTATCTTCTGCTCTCTTTCTGCACCGTCTAGGTGGGAAGTAGAATTCCAAGGTTATCTTTTGTCTTTCCAGAGCTCAAAGCCTGTCTAGAAGGTTTATCCATGTGCTTTGAAAGGATCGTTCCTTGTGAGACCAGAAAGGCCTATGGCAGAGAAGAGATATTTTAGGGTTTCTGAGATTCCTTATCTTGTCCCATTTACTTTTCTCTCTTCCCTGAGTCCTAGGCCCACCAAGTCCCCTGCAGGCTTTGTTTAGTGGCCACCAGGAGGAGATACCTGGTGATGGGGCATAGAATTGAAGAACCATTTTCCTGAGACACCCAGGGTCCAAGAAGAATCTAGCATAGTCAGTTGAGTGACTCAAAAGGCAGCTGAACATTTGTCCTGAGGCTTACTATCTCCCTTGCTGATGAATATGTGGCAAAGCCAGATATTTTCCCCTTGGGAATATTACCTATTTTGTGATGCTACCCGGAGTGTTCAGGTTCTCCAGTGCTGTGAAAGACAAGGCATGGCCTTGAGGACACTCTCTCCATGTGATTGCAGAGCCGTCTTACTGCAAGCTCCGTGGGCCAGATTGTGGGACTTTGCTCTGCCGAAATCAAGCAGATTGTGTCCGAGTATGCAGAGAAGGTAGGTGGGGGCTCAACTGGAGCCTGTGCCTCAGGTAACATCCCAAGGCTTTGTTCTTCCACTTCCCTGCCCCCTTCCCCAGGTGGTCTGAATGTAATTCATCAGCTGCGTTTGTCAAGAACATAGACACTGGGTTTTACCAGGCACAGCCATCAGCACTTGCCTGTTAGCTAAATTAATTTTGTTCTGCAGTGCCCACTTTTCTATAAATATAAAGAGAAAACCTGTCTCACACAGCAGTTATCACATTTGATAAATCGATGCCTAAGCTATGGCATGAGCATTTTTCCTTCTCTATCAGCCTTCTTATAACTTGGGCTCAGTATGGTGATTGGGCTGAGGAATGAAGCTTTGGCACTTAAGAGAGAAACCCCATAACTCAGCCAAACCCAAGGCAAAATTTTTTGTTCTACTTTATTAAAAGGGCGTAGAATGAGGAAAAGCTTGAAAGTCATATTTCAGTGTTAGCTCTTTTTTTTTCCATCCTAAGAATAGGCAGGAGGACCTTGAATATTTCAGGGAGATGGTGATTAATCATTTTGCACATAAGTGATTCTGGTCTGGCTGAGATGAAGTATTGGTAAAATCAGATTTACAGGGCATTGTTGCACATCCCTCCTTCCCCAGCTGTACTCAGTCTGCCCCCTTAAAATGTTGATGTCTGCTGAAGCATCCAGCTTCTCCTTCCTTGTCTCAGAATCCTTGACGACAAATTAGCCCTGCCCTGACCCTCTGTGCAATACTCTGCTGATGTAATTGCACAGGTGATACAGTCAGGGAATGGCCCTGTAATCTAGGGTATGATCTGCCATCTGCCAAATGAGGGGCCTTCTGAACAAGATAGTGAGTAAAATAACTTGGAATGGCTCAGAGTGGGATTCCTTTGTCTCCCCCACCTCAAGTAAGTGCTTCTTATCCTGGCCTTCTAATCTACCTATTTTAGATGCTGGAGTGTCCTTGCTTTCTATTTGCTGCTTAGGAAAGATGATACTGGTCAGAGTGTCATCTGAGATTTGACCAAAAGGGAATTTTGGTTATGCAAAAAGTACAGATGAGGGTATAGTTGTGGGAAGAGTATTAATTCACAGCCTGAGAAGAAAACGTCTTGATTTACTGTCAGCACACTCACCTGCATGGCAAGAGTGGAGTTTATAGCTGTTCCTAGTTGCCACATACCATTGCTGAATCCACTTTTCTGAGAAAGGCAGCTGGACAGGGCATCCATTACTATTAATATTTCTACTGGAACTCTGAATTTTATCTTCATTCTTAACCACTGCGAGCAAAGAGGAGCTCTGATTATTGTAAGAAGGAAGGCAAGCAGGCATACCCGCCTTTGACTGGAAGTGCTTCTCCTCAACAGCCCTCATCCTGTCTCATCTGAAGCTCACCTGCCTTCCCCAGTCAGCTCTACATGTCTCCTTCTGAGTCTCTGTGTCTCTTGAGCTTTCTCTTCCTTCACCAGTGATCTCTACCCAACTCTGCTGGCTGTATTCTGGTGTTTTTCCTGGACTATTCTCTACCTCTATTCCATTCCTCTGGAAAAGAGTGAAATTAGAAGTAATTTGAGCAGGAAACAATGCCAAGTCTCTTTCCAAGGACATCTATGCAGTTAACCCTTAAACAACACAGATTTGATCTGAATGGGTTCACTTATACATGGGGTTTTTTTTCAACCAAACATACTGAAAACTATGGCTTTTGTGGGATGCAAAACCCACATATATGGGGGACCAACATTGCATATAGGCGGGTTCTGTATGACTGGCTGCTAGACCTGGATATGCTCAGATTGTGGTATATGCAGGCAGTCTTGGAACCAATCCCCCATGTGTACTGAAGGATGACTATAGTTAAACTTCTTAAAGGTCAGGTGTCCATTACTTGATTATCTATGTTATTTTCATTCAATGGATCATATAGCATTAAAGTTGATAGTTTTTAAAATCAAATTACCTTTAATCCTATTCCCATTTTGCAGTTATTTTACATCTGCATATTATCTTGCAGTTTGTTCCCAGATATCCATAGTTGTGTATAGTTACAGTTTTCATATATGTCTAAAAGAGGTAGGACAGTGCAGTGGTTAGAAATACAGCATTTGTAGTCAGATCTTGGTTCATTTCTTTCTTCTCAGTTTTCTAGCTGTGACCGTGGCCAACTATTTAACCTCCTTTTACCCTAGTATCTTCATTTATAAAATGAGAATATTACTTTTCTGCCAGGTGTTGTGAAGATGAAATGAGATGCAACCAAAATGCCTCAAGTGGTACCTAGCATATTACAGTTCTTCAGCTAATAGTAGCCTTATTTTCATTTTTTTATTGCATCACATCCTAAATACTTTTCATGTTTCTAGCCTTCCCATTTATTTTAATAACTACGTAATACAGCACAATTTATTAAACATTTTTATTTGTTAGACTTTTAAGTTGTTTCTGTTTGCCATTGCAGAAAATACTGTGAAATCTGATCAGATAGTTTCTGCTGAAACATTTCCTAGCATTTGAGTGATCGGGTTATGTCTCTTTCTTTGTGTTGCTTTACAAATAAGTTATTACTGTATAAAATGCTATTAGTGATAAAAGGGGCTTCCAAGCGTGCCCCTGACATTTCCAGCTTTGATTCTTTGTTTGTCTGGCTTGTTACCTCAATAGCTCTAAAATGGCACCTCTTTGGACCACTGAGAGGATTAAAGATGGTTCTGTGTAACTAAAGGTTACAGAGGTTAAGTGACTTGTCTAGGACCATGTAGCTGATACAATCCAGATTTGATTACAGGATTGTGTGTTTAGTCTGTTTTGTCTGTTATAGACTTTACTCATGTGATGTTTTCCTTGTGAATTTAAATAAGATCTACCCTCGATTTAAATATTTTGTCACTGTAATGCAAGTATTTCTCAGGCTTTTCATTTTACTTTTGTTTTTTGTTATATGCAAGGAATTTGTACCTAAAGTGGTCTGCCTTTTTTGTGTGCGTGTGTTTTTTTTCCAGATGAGAGGTTCGTTGTTTTTCCGTGGATCTGATAAAGCAGTCTGTTACATGTCAGCTAATCTTTTATTCGTTGTGTTTAATTATTTAACCTATGTAGAGCTAACTAGCTAGACTGGAGTGTGGGTCTACCCTAGTTTTCTTATTCCTATCCACTAATCCTAATACTATTTACAAAATAATTTATGCTTATTTTGAGATACTTAACTTTATTTTTGTGTTTTATTTCTAATTTAAATTGTGTGTGAACACTTGCTTGACTTCTTTTTTTGGTTTATGCTTCTGTTTTATGCAAGTCTCATGATAAAGTCATGTTTGGTGTTTTTATTGTAATTTGCTTGATCTGTTTATTTGTGTGTTGTTTTTGTCAGCCAAAGTCCTAGCTGTATTTAGCTAGAAACACATGTATAGTTGAACAAGTTGGATGTATTGCTGGTTGTAGTTAGGGAGAACGTGTACTAATGGGACCTGCAGGGCATCTCAGTAAGAGGGTGTTAGAAAGGACTTCATATAGGATTTGGACTTGTATTAGGTGATTGAGGAGAGGGTTCAAGGAAGTGGTGCTTTGCTCTGTGTTGGACATAAGGATGGGTAAGTCTATCAATGAGTATCTTAATAAATCTTACCCCTAAGACATTGGGGGGAAATGAACCACGGGTAAAGCTGTGTCTGTATAATAGCCAGGATAGGAAGTGTTTGCCCATTTTGTGATTTGGATAATGTTTGTATTTTTGTCCATGTTCAGACATGTTCACAGTCATGGGGTGGCCTTGGTCTTTATTGAAATTGTCTGTGTTTCACACCAAGGCCTGGTTATATGTGCAGTCCAGCTCCCAGGACTCCCAGGTCTGAGGGTTAACAAAGGCTCCTTTTTGCTTATACCATCATGCTAGGCAGAGTTCCTACTATGTGCAGCCAAAAGGCTTACAAGGCATAATGTTCAAGTTAGTAAATAACAGAACTGAAGAGGCAGTTTTCTTTGCTGGTTGCATTATAAAACTGAATAAGCTGGGCATGGTCTCTTACACCTATAATCTCAGCACTTTGGGAGACCCCGGTAGAAGGACCACTCAAGTCCAGGAGTTCGAGAACAGCCTGGCCAACATGGAGAGACCTTGTCTCTACAAAATATAAAAAAATTAGGTGGGGTGGTGCACGTCTGTAGTCCCAGCTACTTGGGAGGCTGAGGCAGAGGGATTGCTTGAGCCCAGGAGGTTGAAGCTGTGATCACATCACTGCACTCCAACCTGGGCAACAGAGTAAGACTCCAACTCAAAAAGAAAAAAAAGTGGAATAAAAATCATCATGGTAGAGGGGGACAAGATCTCCTCTGATCAAATGTCTCTGCATTCTCTAAAGGAGACTTTCTTTCCTTTGAGTTTTTATACATACACCCTTGACTATACCCAAGCTCTAATTAATTGGTGAGATTCCCCAGATGCTCTTGAAAAATTTGACTTCAAGATAGAGTAAAGGCTTCTGACTAACTACCAGAGAATGGTTGTCCAAATCAAAAGGTCAGAAGCAATGGTGCCAGAATTTCTTAATTGCTAAGCAGGAAAATTCCCAAAACCTTTTAAGAAAAAAATTCCTTCCACAAATGAGTCCCTTGATGATCTAAAATACATCTCACTACGGAAATAAGATCAAGATGTTGACAGTCTTCTGGCTAGGATATTCTACTTTAAGGAGTTAAATGGGAATATTATAATGTATTCTCTGACGACATGAGAAGTCCAGATACCCCAAACAGAAACTTCCACAGTTTCCAGCATCTTAGGTATGATTGCATGTGAGTACCTAAACTGAGTTACACCATTTTCACTTTTTCTTGTTTCTGTGGTTAGTTCCCAGCATCCCCTGGTCTCTTCCCTCTACATAGCCCAGGGTAGTTAGTTGGATGGTAAAAGTCTAAGCAAACACAGTCACTGTGACGCTTAGAAGGTAGACACTAAAGATGGCAAAGAAGGCCGTCTTTGCTTCTCCCTGTGGAAACTCCACTTAGCTAAGGAAACAGGTTGCAAAGTCAGACAGTCTTGTACTCAAACCTGGACCTTATTAGCTGTATAGTAATGGGCAAGTTACTTAGCCTTTTTAACCTTTTGTTTCTTCACCCCCCCACATGTTCATTTATTAAGCACCAGCACTGGCAGGTACTTGAAGAGGCTCCAAGATTACAGAAAAAACATGGTCCACATCCATATAAACAGTTTCAATTGCATATGAGTTAAATATAACAAAAGTAAAAGGCAAAGGATTATAAGCATGGAGGCAGTTTATAAGAATTAAATGAACCGTGCTCGGTGACTCAGCCTGTAATCCCGTGCCTTTGGGAGGCTGAGGTGAGTGAATTGCATGAGCCTGCGGGTTCGAGACCTGCCTGGGCAACTTGGCGAGACCTCATCTCTACAATGAAATAAAATAAAAAAATTAGCCGGGCGTGGTAGCGCGCACCTGTAGTTCCAGCTACTTGGAAGGCTGAGGCGGAAGGATCGCCGGAGCCCAGAAGGTCGAGGCTGCAGTGGCCAGGAGCGGCCACTGCACTCCAGTCTGGGCGACAGAGCGAGACTCCAACTCAAAAAAAAAAAGAATTAAATGAGATAATTTTTTAGAATTTAAAAATAATGAAAAATTTGAGCACAGAGTACCTGCATGGAGAAGGTACTCAGGGTACATTCTGAGTTTCCAAGACAGACCTGTGCCTCTAAAGCTACAAAATGTTCTAAGATCCTGTCTTAGGGAGATGTTGACAAAGGAATGATTTAGTTGGCAGACTAAGCATTAAAGTGGTAAAAATGGTGTACAGTTAGTATGTGGTGTTAGGGACAGTCCCTTTCTGCTCCTCTGGGGATCTTGCATCTTCCCTGGCCCAGCTTCCTTCCCGTTCTTCTGGCTTCTAAAAAGATTTAGGGGGTCATAGGGTACAAGTATATTTTGGACAGTCAAACTTTTTAGTTTTCTATAAATCATAGTAATAGACTCTTCTTCCCTGTAAAAATAAGTGCTATGATGTAATGAGAATATTGGACAGCAACACCAAAAGCACGGTAGTGTCTCTTCTAGCACATTCTGGGAAGGATGTTACCCTTTGGAAACAAAGAGAGATGGGCCACTTGACCTAGAGCCTGTGGACACTCATAAACTATATATCTGAAAGCTTCTTCACATTCCTTTTCCTGCTGCTTTACAGGAGCCATATTAAATTGAGTTACATATCTCACGGACTTATTTTGAAACTTGGATTATTTATCATGTTGTGCTTGAAAGGCACAGGGAACAGTCAGAAGGGCGTCCCCAAGATGGCACTGCCTCCCAAAGACAACAAAGGCCCTAAGCGGCTTTTCCCGCCTGCGCGAAACTTAAACCTGTGCTCAAACAACCTCTCCCTATAGAAATGCTACCTCATAGTCTCCTCCAATAAGACTCAAGCCTGACACTGGCCAACCCCTGCAAGGTTCATAAATATATCCCTCTCCCTGCATAACTCTCTCTTCTCTCTTGCTTTCTCTGTCTGTCCCCGCCACTCTCTTACTCTCTCTCCTTCTCTCTTACTCTCTCTCCTTCCCTCTTTCTCTCTCTCTTGCCCTTCCTCGGTTCCAGTCCCTTCATGTAACTGCCCCTTTGATAAATCTCTTGGTTCAGACCGGGTGTGGAGTCATTACTGGTGCCAAACTTCTTTCAATGCTGTTATAAAAACTTATGAATTTTGCCCACAAAAGAGAAGTCTGTGCATATTTTGACCTCATTGTTATATCCCAATGTCTGTTGGCTTTCCAAACACTCATATTAGGCTGACTGCTCAATTTGGTCACAAAATCATTTTCACAATTTATCCTTCCAAAATTATCTTGTCACTTTTCTTCTAGAGCAAAAATATTTCCTGATCTCAGCCTAACTGGGTTTTTCTCAGGGACCACCAGTGGCTTGCCTTCTGGATGTTCCTCAATCCCGTCTCTACTTCCAAGGTTTATTACTGAGACCCTAAAGATAGTGGCATCGATTTTAGATAAATTGCCAGTGCCCAATTTCAGCCCAATCTGTGGCAGTAAAGTAAAAAACAAATAAGCAAACTGGTGGACAACCCACAGTGGTCCCATGATTCCTGCCTCCTGGTGTTCACACCTGCCTTTGTGTAATCCCCTTTGAGTGTGACTGGGAGCTGTGTCTTGCTTACCAAAGGCGATGGGATGTATATGATCACATGTACATAATTATGTTATATAATACTGTGATTCCATCCTGCAAGGAGACACCCTTCCTTGCTGGCTTTGACAGATTAGTGGGAGTGCTGGGGGAGCCCATGTGGCAAGGAACACAGGGTAGCCTTCAACTAACAGCAAGAACTGATGACCTCAGTGAACAAGCCAGCCACGAGGAAGTGAATGCTGCCAACAACTATATAAGCTTGGAAGTGAGTACTTCCCCAGAATAGCCTCAGATGAGACTGCAGCCCCAGTCAGTATCTTGACTGTAGCCTTGTAAGAAGCACAGGAGGATCCTGCCAAGCTGTGTCCAACTGCCGACCCATAGAAAATGTAAGATAATAAATACATGTTGTTTTAAGTCTTTACATTTGTGGTAATATTGCTACGCAGCATAGATAACCATACAAACAACCTGAGAATGAGAAAAGCAGCCCCTGACATCTAAGAGCTAGCCTGGTACTATCAGCAAGACCTTTGTGTTCCTGGGAGCTGGACACAACCAGGCCTTGGTGTGAAACACAATTTCAATAAAGACCAAGGCCACCCCATGACTGTGAACATGTCTGAACATGGACAAAAACACAAACATAGTCCAAATCACGAAGATGGACAAACATCCTCTATCCTGGCTATTATGCAGACACAGCTTTACCCATGATTCATTTCCCCTCAATGTCTTAGGGTAAGATTTATTAAGATACTCATTGATAGACTTACCCATCCTTATATCCAACACAGAGCAAAGCCCCACTTCCTTGAACCCTGTCCTAAATCACCTAATGCAAGTCCAGATCCTATATGAAGTTCCATTAGTACATGTTCTCCCTAACTACAACCAGCAACACATCCAACTTGTTCAACTATACGTGTGTTTCTAGCTAAATACAACTAGGTTTTGGCTGAAAAAACCTCTCTCCCTCTCCCTCTCCCTCTCCCTCTCCCTCTCCCTCTCCCTCTCCCTCTCCCTCCTCCCCTCTCCCTCTCCCCCTCCCCTCCCTCTCTCTCTCTCTCTCTCTCTCTCTCAATGCCTTGGAGGCCTAGCGACAGATTGTTTCAGGCTTACTGATGTCTCCCCACATGAGTATATAAAGTCCTAAGGGAGGACATGGATTGAGTCGCAGATTTCTCCCCAAGGCCAGTTGCTGTAGCCAGAAATTAGCAGCCCCTCTGAACTAGAGAGAGTGGAATATGAGAAGGGATTGTTTTTGCCAAGCCAAAGGATACTGGGCACACATGTGGCTAGCATCTCCGTAAAGCCTCTTAGTAGACTTGGGAAGTTTATTTAGCTAACTTGGATAGAACTGACCCCCCAAAATCAGTCATTAGTATATTATCTGTCTTCTTAAGGTGGCTGCCTTCATGGTGTTATTTCACATCTGTGGTTTTGTAACCGTTTCACTCTTGCTAATTAGTATATTACTGCTTCTGAAAACAGTTTTAAAGAAAATTAGTATTACTTTGCGGCTATTTTAAGTTTTTGGCTTGATTTCTTTTCTACCAGAGAACCAACAGAATTGACCCTGTAGATGGGAATGATTTTTTTTTCTTTGAGCAGACACCTATTGAGCACTTACTACTATATGCAGGCAGTGCCAGGTGTAGGAGCAGGGATTGAGTTACACATAAGTCAGGGATGCTCCCAGTGAGGAGTCGGTCAACTCTAAAAAGATAAATTACAGAATAACACAACTTATGTGCTTGCAAAGCAGATGCCGTTGCTACTTTGTTTTGTCATTTGAAATCTCAGTGTCTACCCAAAGAAAAGTGATTGGCATAATGACATTGAATTTTTTTCTGGTAGAATGGATTACTTTTTAAACAATACCTAGTTAAGGTGAAATGGAAAAGGGCAGGGCTTAAGACTGAGTGAAGATACCATGCCTTATCTGGGACAGAGGTCACAGGAAGCCTAGCAGCCAGGAGACCCTGGCTGCTTTATTAGCAAATCACACCTGAGCTGGAACCCTTGTGATTTTTAATAAGCTTATATATTAACGTTTCCAATCGCATGATCCTGCCCCAACTCAAAGAAACATTTCTACATCTTCTAGCAATATTGGCATGAGAAGTTGGGAAGAAGTATAGTACAGAGAGGGGTTGCCCTCCTGGGATCCTCCTGGGTGGCCACAGATAGAGAAATGATAAGGGGCATGAAGGTCTGGGGTGGATTTTCAAACCCATCCGTTCTAGACTCTGCCTCCTCCCGTGATCGATATAACCCAAGTCATAGCCTAACCCTCGAAACTTCTGGGGAGCCAAGATTTTGTCTTTTATTTTTGTGTTCCTGTTGTTAATGCATAATAAATACTCAGTAGATAGAGGATAGTAGATGACTCGAAGACTCTGTGGAGACTCATCCAATACCATGACAAGCGATTCCCCTTCCTAAAACAGGCTCTTCTGTGATGTCATGGAGATTACTTCCTTGTCATCTCCTTTATAGCACTACTTGCGATGCCAGGAACTAGCAGCCTCTCTGAACTAGAGAGAGTGGAATATGCTTTGCCTCTCTCTTTGCCTGTCTCCCAGGACTAGAATGTTTGCTATATGCAAGGGCCAGGATCATTATATATCCCCAGTGCCTAACATAATGAGGTTTTCACAAACATTTGTTGAAAGAAGGAAGAGAGGGAGAAGAAGGAACAAGAAGAGCTTTCAAAACTCTCTGTGGCACATCTTAGGGATTGAGGAGAATGTGGAGGATGCAATGCCTATACTTATGAATATTAGTTGGTTTTGCCTGGCTAACCTTTGTTTAAAAGTCCAGAGGTAAGGACTTTATCTTCTTTCACTTCCCCATGCCTGTCACTGTGCCCTCACATAATGAGGTCTGGATAAAGGTTAGTTGACATCAGCCAAGAAAAGTAGGGAGGAAGACTTAAAACTGTAATCAGAATAAAGAGAATAAGGAATCCTGTAAATCTGGAGAGAGCAATGCTAAATCTGTTTTTCTAAACAGTTCCAAGATTTTCTATATTCTAAGTGACTAAGTTATGCAATATATAATAACTAACTGTAAAGAGAAGGAAATTAGCCAGTGAGTTGCAGCCTGGTGGGATTTTCTCAAGCACACAGCACAACCTTTATATTTCAGGTCCTTATCAATTCGCATAAAGAAGTAGGTGTTAACCTTGTCCAGATTTGAATACATTTAAATAATCGCTTGAAGAGATAAGTGAACATCCCTTAAGAAGGTAAATGTGAACTGTTTTATTTAATTTCAGAAAAATCAGTTGTACTAATTCACAATTTGATGAGGATGCCATCTGACCTGAGAGTTTATGGGGATAAAGGTAGGAGGTTTTGCATTTTGTTCACATCTTTTAAATGTTAAATGCATTCTGAGCAGGGATACTGTGTTGCTCACCATGCGACTCAGAGCAAAGCCTTTGACTCAGCAAGGTTATATAAATATGGGTCATTGGAATTTGTGGAACTTTATTAGTGGGCATAAGAATATTGAGGAAGCCGGGCTCGGTGGCTCAGCCTGTAATCCTGCACCTTTGGGAGGCTGCTGAGGTGAGTGGATTGCCTGAGCCCGCGGGTTCGAGACCCGCCTGGGCAACTTGGTGAGACTTCATCTCTATAATAAATCAAAAAAAAAAAAAATTAGCCGGGCGTGGTAGCGCGCGCCTGTAGTTCCAGCTACTTGGAAGGCTGAGGCGGAAGGATCGCCGGAGCCCAGCGGGTCAAGGCTGCGGTGGCCAGGAGCGGCCACTGCACTCCAGTCTGGGCAACAGAGTGAAACTCCAACTCAAAAAAAAGAAAAGAATGTTGAAGAGTGTTTATATCCTCAGTTTCACTAATGGAAGCAGGCTGTAGATCAGGGAAAGATGATCCCATCCTTTCTGTGGTGGACACACTTCATCAGGAATACTTCAAAGTAGAGTGTGTTATATCCAGAGGATAGCAGCTGAGATGGTGAGAGGTACCAACGTATTGTTATAGAAAGGACGAGTAGAAGAACTCTGGATACTTAGATTTAATCCCTGTTGCTTCAGAGGGGAATGGGCATGTTTGTGTGTATGTGGTATGTTTTGGGGATGTGTTTGAATAAGTATTTGCACATCTGAGTCCGCTGCTTTTGCTGGCTTTTGTTCATGATACTTTGAATTCTTGTGTGCTTTTTGCTTTTGATTGGGAGCACGTATTCCTGTAGAATTCTTTGAGGCCTAGCGTTGAAGGTTTTATAGAAGATCTGATTTGCTTCTGCCAAGCATGTGGGGGCATTTCATCTCAGGTCTCTTTTACACCTAGTTCTGATTTGTGGGTTTTTGGACCATCCAGGTATATGCAAATTTAGATTGCAGAACTGAATAAGGGCCAATCTGTTGTTACAAAATCTTATTCCAGCTTATTTTCCCTCTTGTGTCAATTTATGTGAGACACTTGTTACTGAATTGTAAAAATCAAAGCTTGTAATGATCTGGTTTTGCCAAATACCCCAAGGACAAAAGCCAACTTCAGTGGGTACACCTTCCTGGATTCCCACTTTAACTTACTTTTTGACCTTCCATAATTTTGTAATATTCTTGCTACCTCCATAGATTTAAAAAAATTTTAAAAAATATTTTGTATAGTCTGCCCACTTGTTTCAATTGAAGGGTCAATCATGGTGCTAGAAACTGAAGTCTCTCTGTTTTGTAACTTGGCACCCTTGTGAGATTTTGGTAGAGTAGGGGCATGATATAGGAGAGATCCCTGTATTAGGAAAAAGGTTGATATCTAAATAGCCTTTGGGATTTCATTCAATTATAAAAGTATATAGTTTTAACTAAAGTAATCATTTTTTGTTTCTCTTGGAAATTTACCATTTCGAACTAGACTAATATTATTGAGTGACATTTAAATGTTTCACCTAAGAATAGAAGTTGTGACTATCTGCCAATTATTTAAAAACATTGAATTTGCACTAGAAGTCATCTTAATCCATGCTGTGGCTTAGAAAGCACGTTTTTAATCTGAAATTGTTGAGCAAAATTAGATTGATGCTTTAACCCTCACTACAATGTAAACACATGGAATATTTGAAGATGGTTGGTGTTCTTTGACAGATTTTGCATTTTTCGAGTAGAAATCAGTTAAGATGCCCCAGGATTTACATTTTTCATGTCAAGGATTTAGTATAAAGTTCCCTCTCTTCCTCATCTGTCCAACTTTGTCCCATCATTCAAGATCCAACTAGGTCATCTTCAGCTTTTTTTTCCACCATAACATTCAGTGAATGGACTATTGGATGAGCCCTTTAAAGTCCTGTTTTAAGGACTTGTTTCTGTCTTTATCAGTCTGATTTCTCTTAGCTTTGAGAAACAAAAAATTTGGACTGCTTAATAAAATATGTTTGAAAAATAGAGCAATCAGCTTTCTACTCTCTTTATTTTAGTTGTGGAATAAGCTATTTTATCTGTCCAAAAATAACTTTCCATTAAAGCAGCTTCCCATAGCACAATCTCAGGACTCAAAGGCAAATGAAGGAACTCTCAAATCTATATGTACTGTGGGCCTGTCTGTACTAGTACATGTTATTCATGTGAATTAGACTAGAGCAATGTCAAATATGGAAATGCTGTATTCTCCTGATATTAGTGTGTGTTAATGCTTTTAAGTGCATATTGAAAGGACTCTGCAGAGCACTGAGAATTGTTACCTAGCAATAAGAGAAGATATTTTGAAAGCCCATGTTTGCTTAGAACATATACTATCATAAAAGAGAGATGATAAGGCTGGGTACAGTGGCTCACGCTGGTAATCCCAGTACTTTGGGAGGCTGAGATAGGAGGATTGCTTGAACTCAGAAGTTCGAGACCAGTTTAGGCAACATAGAGATATTTTGACTCTACCAAAAAAAAAAAAAAAAGCAAAAATTTGCTGGGTGTGGTGGCATGCACCTGTAGGCCCAGCTACTTGGGAGGAAGAAGTGGGAGGATCGCCTAAGCCCAGGAGGTTGAGGCTGTGGAATTGGGGTTGCACCATTGCACTTTTGCTTGGATGACAGAGTGAGACCCTGTCTCACAAAAAATAAAAAAAGAGAACTATTATAGAAGCTGTATAGAGACTTTAGTCTGTGTACTATAAGCGTTTTCTGTTTATATAGTTCTCTGAATCACCTGTCTAGTAAAAGAGTAGAATCAGAAAGAACGTCTCCCTCCCAGCGTTCTATAAATGGTGGCCGCCGGCCTTTGGTGGACCCACTCCATTGACTGGCCAGTCAGTGGGTACATTCCCAAGTTCCAGTCAAGAGGTAAATTCCCAAGCGATCTAGGCTTCTTAGATTAAAGTCTTGGCTTTCAGCATTTTAGTTTCAGGACCCATTTAAAGGTTCCTAGAAATTACTGAGGACCCAATAGCTTATGTATTAATTCATTTACGAATAACAGTAATAAACACAGTGCACATTAACATCAGAGCAGTGATATCACATGTCATGTAACATCTGGAAAATTTCACTGCATAATCATGAGAGAATGAGAGTAAAAAGGCAAACAACATTTTAGTATTATTTTGAAAAGAACCCCTGAAAGGCTCTTTCATACCATGCGGGGTACATACATACCCTGCAGGGTAGTTCCGGAGAATGGTGAATTAGTTCTGTTTCAGATATCAGTAAATTATGAATAAAAGGCTTATATAATTAAGTAAAGTAAAATACTCTGAGGATGTGCCTGTGATACTTAGAAGTCAACATCAGGGAATCTAAGTTGAATGTTAAAATCCAAAACTGAAAGTAGCTGTAAGAAAAATACAATTAAATCTATAACATACAAAAGTGGCCAAATTAATAGCATAGTTCAGAGAGAGTGATCCAGTCAGAGTGGAGGAAACATAATTAGTTGACTGTAATTCTGTTTTTGGCAAATGATTTGGAAGTAGGAAGGAAGTGTGGTCTTTCCTCCCCTCCCCCTTTTTTTAATACTCACCAATAATTTTCAGAAATAATTCCTTCTTCCCTGTACTACAGCTTGTGAACATCTTGATGTGCCCAAAATTAATGTTAAAAAGTTAACTCCAACTTCTGGAAATCCTGCAGGCTGAAATAATGTTGGCATTTTACAAAGTCTCAGGTTTCAACGCTGTTTTGTAATACATGATGTGTAGTTTTTCTATTTTCTTGATAGCCTCTGAACCCATGAGGTAGAAAGGGGTTTTTTTGTCTATTTGTTTATTTTACCATTTTTTGCAGCCATACCCTACTGGTTGTTTTCCTAACTCTGGAGTCGTTAAGCAATTAAAAACAAACAAACAAACAAAAAAACCTCATCAATCATTAATAGTGCTGCTAAATTATTCAGAGAAATCCTCAACCAAAATAAATGGTGGTTAATCCCATCCAGTTTCTCATCCTCCTGACTTTCCCATACCTTTTCCCTGTGGGTAGGTATTTCAGGCTTTCAAGTCCAGGGTCACTGTTAAAACATGCAAGGAAAGTCAAATACCCAATAGTTTTGTTTCACTTGGGTTTAAAATCAGTGATTAGCTTGGATCTGGAGTACTTACTGTAAAGAAGGAAATTTTTTTTATAGTGGGTGGTTGTTTAATAAAGCTATTATAGTCATCCAGGAAGTATTTTCAATGACATCTATTGCAACAAGTTCCTCCTTTTGTTTCTTTTTTCTGGGATTTCTCACAGGAGCCCTGAGGCAAGTGTTTGCATTTAATATCTGCACCAAGCTGCTTTCTTCTTTGTATGATTTCTCAGCAATTTCATTCCCTCTCCTGGAAAAATGTTGCCAAATTCACATCACTCCATTCAGAGATCTCTCCCTTATCCCCTTCTAGTCCTGGCAATCCTTCTTCTCCATCTCTCCTCACTTACACAATTGCAGAACTGTCCTGCCTAGCCTCTCTCAGCAACTTTTATCCCTCTCAGGACTGTCCCCTGTTAACATTAGAAAATCAGAAATAAGAAATAGTTTCAGAAAAGAAAAAGTGGGCCCACGATTGGAGGGAAATGAGTGGGAAGACGAACCATTTTAAGGACTTCTGAATGGTTAGACTTTTAAACCGCATGCTTGTAATGCGTTCATCAAAGTGAATCAGTTTGTTATTCTTGATAACTGTAGACCAGTCCTGTGAAGATATTATGATGACCATATTATTCCTCTACTCAGGACCTTTTGAATGATACCTTATTGCCGAAATGATATCAGCATGACCACAGTTGTATATCCCTATGCTTTTGCACATGCTGTTCCCTCTACCAAGAATGAAGATTCTGTTGGTAGGACTTTCGATCATTGTGTCAGAATCTCTGGACTGGGATTTTAAACAGGGTTTTCTGTAGGTTCCCTGACTTGGTATGACTGGCTGCCTTGTAGTGCTTTTCCTGGACTGAGCAGGGATTGATCACATGAAACAAGGTGGACTAATGAAATACTTTGGATTTGTCCTCCTTTTACTCACAGCAGTCTGAGCTGTCAGCTGAAGAAAGTCCAGAAAAATTAGGAGCCTCCCAGCTACATCGTCGGAAAGTTGTTTCCTTGAACAAGCAGATTGCTCAGAAGACCAAACATCTCGAAGAGGTTAGTGTTTTCTTTTCATAATTTTATTCAAGATCTTCATGGTAGATTGGCCAACAGAGAGTTCAGAACAGGGGATGGCATACTGTATAGCCCTCGTATGTATTTTATCTATTTTCTGTGGCTACTTTCAAACTACAGAGTTGAGTAGTTGCAGGAGAGACCATACATATGACCTACAAAGCCTGAAATATTTATCTGGCCCTTGACAGAATAAGTTTGCAAACCTCTGTTACAGAAGATCACAGGTCAATAATAGCATTAGTTCACAGATATTTACTGAGCATTACTGTGTGCTGAACTAAGCTATTAGGGTGAATGAAGAACAGGTTATGAACCCTACTGTCAGTGATCTTAAGGTCTAATGGAGAGACACATTAAACAAATGCATCACACTCATCATCATTTGATTACAGCTGTGTAAGTACTTGAAGGAGAACTCCAGGGAGCTGAAAGAGACAACAAGGAGACCTGACCTAGCCTCAGGTCACAAGAGGGCTGAGAGTGCTGATGAGTGGGGTGTTGCTAGGCAGGAAGTCTGCATGGGGGGGTCTAGAGGGCTTGGTTGAGAACTTACGGAACAACATGCACAAAGACTGGGGGAAGAAGAGTCTTGACCAATTTCTGTCGTGTGACTGGAGAGTCATGAACAAGATACTTAGTTGACACAGTCTGATTGAACGAGACCATCCAGGCCATGTTAAGACAACAGAAGCCACTCACTGGAGGGTTTAAGCAGGGGAATGGCATGATCTGAGTTGTGTGTTGCATAGACCATTCTGTTTGCTGTGGGACCATGATTTGACTGGTTTGGGTGAGAGGGGATCACACAGAACTGTTAGGAGACTGCTGCAGTAGTCCAGACATGGGCTGCTACAACTGATGACAGGAGAATAGAGGAAACTGGGTCATTTTTAAGAGAGCTGTATGAGGTGGCATTCTGTAATACTTGGTGACGGATGAGACTCTTTTGGAAAGACCTTCATGTATTTTCCTGGAAAGTAGACACAAGAGCAAGCTGGGGAGTTTGACTCAGGGCAATCATTGGAGGGTAAAAAGTTGTTTTGTGCTTCAGTTGCATTGGCAATGCAATTTAATTACAAAAATACACATAGCAGATGATTAAGGGAATGAATATGGCTTTCTGAAGAACAATTCACCACTAGTTCCTATAACAATTGATTTTCTAAAAATGGGTGCCAGTTGGCATTTTGAGCTTGTTCAGTTTTCATTCTTTCAAGTCTTACATATTCAAAAGATATTAACATATCAAATGGCCCTGCTCAATCATTTCTTTGTTTGAATTTGTTCTTTAAGAATTTGTTCTACAGTAGCTGAACAAACAATAGGTTGGTCTTGCCAAATGCTTTGGATCATAAGCAAAGAAGGATGCAAGGATTGGCTATGATTTAGTTTCTGTTCAGTTATTTGTTTAGACATTTTAATGAGTTCTCAGCTCAGAGGGTATTATCCTACTTCTGACCCTTGCTAGTGATAACGATGTGAAAGCGATTGGTTCAAAAAGAATTCATCAGAGAATCAGGATGAGCAGGAATCAAGGATGAGGCTTCTGTATCATAATGTCTTTATACTCTGAGGGAGGATAGTTTTGAGGTTATTGCAGACTACAGGAGCCAGCTTATCTCAGTAGGAGTGGATGTTTATTTCTGCCTCCTTTCTAAAACTTGGGGAGAGCCAGGCACAGTGGCTTACACCTGTAATCCCAGCACTTTGAGAAGCGGAGGCAAGAGGATTGCCTAAGCCCAGGCAATGTTTGAGATCAGCCTGGGCCACTTGGTGAGACTTCATCTCTACAGTAAATAAATAAAAAATTAGCCAGGTGTGGTGGCACGCGCCTGTAATGTCAACCACTTGGAAGGCTGAAGTGGAAGGATCACCTGAGCCCAGCAGGTCGAGGCTGCAGTGGCCGTGAGTGTGCCCCTGCACTCCAGCCTGGGTGACAGAGTAAGACTCTGACTCAAAAATAAATAAATAAATAAAATAAACTTGGGGAGAAGGAATGCTAAGTCTCATTCCAAATAGCATCCTGACACATTCTTGGTCCAGCTGACAGGACAGACCATCCTCCCTAACTCTTGGGTCTGTTTTACAGTTGGTTCAGAACCTGTGTTAACCAAGAGCCTATTATTTTTCAGGCATGCTGCCTAACATACAGCAGGTGTTCAATAAAAGATAATGATCATTGTTGCTATGGTCAATATAATTAAAGATGACCAGCATGTACAATAGTCCCTAACCATGTAGTTAGGCCTTTTGGATCAGGAAAATGAGGTAGGGAGAGAGAGACTTGCCCATGATCACATATCACATATGATTGAGGGGTCCTTGATAATAACAATGTGCCCAGAGAGGTTGCTTCCAAGATGAAATTAAAGTCTAAACAAGAATGCACCTTTTGTGAACTAAAACTTTATGCACGTATAAGGGAACAGAAAATTAGAACATCTCTCACATAAGCCTAGATATTGATGTATTTAAAGATTAAAAACCACCATCAACATTTTCGTGTATTTTTTTTTCAAAAAAGAGTGATTTGAACCTTAGCTATATGTTTGTTTGTTTGTTTTAGGTAACATGTTAAACTCAATTTAATTTGAAATGTCGTATCCAAACAAACAAATAAAAAACTTCAGCTATCACAGCCACTAAACTTTGTTACTGTTTATAAATTTGCCTTTCTACAAAGGGTTGTTCACCCGTATACTAGCTGGTGTCTGTAATTCCCTCTTCTTCTAATAGCCTGTGATCCTGTCTGCCAGAAATCACAGGTATGACAAACATCAAGCTTTTTCTTTAAGAAGCCAGTTCTCTTGAACTTCAATTTCAGTTCTTTTCTTGGACTGCCTCATCCAGCCCCATGCATCCACCTTACACTCATATTTGGTGAACACTACATAGTTATAATGCGAGTATATATTCTGGTAGGAGGGCTGTGCAGACATTCTTTTTTTTTTGAGTTGGAGTCTCAATCTGTCGCCCAGACTGGAATGCAGTGGCCGCTCCTGACCACCGCAACCTCGACCTGCTGGGCTCCGGCGATCCTTCCGCCTCAGCCTTCCAAGTAGCCGGAATTACAGGCATGCGCTACCACGCCCAGTTGATTTTTTGATTTATTGTAGAGATGAGGTCTCGCTGCCCAGGCGGGTCTTGAACCTGCGCCCTCAGGCAATCCACTCACCTCAGCCTCCCAAAGGCGCGGGATTATAGGCTGAGCCACCGAGCCTGGCTTGTGCAGACATTCTAAGCATTTTTTAATTTTTTTGTCTCTATCAATTTTCAAATGTGTCAAGCTTTTTTTTTTTAATTATAGAGGTAATACAAGCGCAATATAAATTAAACCAGATAGTATGGAGTGAAGGTAAGAATGAATAGAGCAAGACACTGTTTGTGTCTGCTGTGTTTCCTGGTAAACCTTTCCCTAGGCCTTTGCAAACACTATTCACCTGATGAGAATGATTTGTATGGTTGCAAAATTGAGTTTGTTTTTCACTTATTCTGACATAGACATCTATCTGTCAGTAATAGTGATGACTGATAAATGCTTTTTTATTGCCTAGTAATTACTGAGTGTTTTTCAGAATTAACTCATTTACCTTTTACAACATTGTTAAGTAAGGGGATACTATTATTATTCTTAGTATAAAGAATAAGAAATAAGAAATAAGAAAACTCGGACACAGGGAAGCTAAGTAGTTGGTCTGTAATCACATAGCTTGCCAATGGTAGAAGCAAGACTTAAGCATATAAGTCTACCTCATTCTTTTTAATTACTGGATAGTGTGACATAGTATATACGTAACATAATTTATTAGCCTGCCTCCTGCTCATGGGTATATAGGTTTTTTCCAGTTTTAAATTTATGCTACTGTGAGCATCTTTGTGCAAATATGTAAGTGTTTCTATAAGATAGACTTTAGGAAGTAGAATTGCTAGATCAAAAATATACATTTTAGTTTTGCTACAAACTGTTCAAATTGTTCACCAATTCTTTTACCAATAGAATATGAGAGTTTCTAAACTCTTTAAATCCCACAGCCTCTTTTACAAGATCATACAGGCAGAAAGCAACCGAGATGCACCCATGGCCTTGGCAACAAGAACCATGGAGAGAGGGTCTTAGCCCTATAGAGACATTGGAGGGAGGGTAACAGCAAGAGAAAAAGAGTGACCATCTCATGACCAGATAAGGGAATATGCAGCAGAGGAATAGAAGTGGTGTGCAGCTAGTAGATAGTGGAGAAGAAACTGTGAGATAGAGAAAAGAAAGAGAAATCCAGGAAGGAGGTGTTAACTGGCAGCTGAATTTTTAGAGTAAGTCTAGGGATTAACGATGGAGGAGAAAGTAGAAGTGGGAGAACCCTAGAGGCGTCCGGCTAGTTAAAATCTAAGCTAAGCTGCTGGGACGCTTGCCATTTAAGAAAAGATGGTCAGATGAAGAATTGAAGCGAGCTCTTCATTAGTTAAATCAGTTAAAGGAAAGAAAAGAGATGTGTCTTCCCTTCTTAGCAAGCCCCTACTTCCCTGCCAAGATCCAAATGGGGTAAGTCTTTGTTGTTGAAGGCTTCCTAAACTCCTGATGAGGACACTGACACTCTTTCATTGGGCCTGCCTTTGCCCCAGTTACTTTAATCCCCCAGTTACTGTTCAGTTCCTTGAGAGCAAAGACTGTGTTATGTTTGTCTCTTTCTTTCATATACCTTATTTGAGCAGAGAGTTGGGTAAATGTCAGATTAGTGGGTGGGTACAGGGATGAGAGGTGGGCAGGAAGGTGAGTGAAGCAGGTAGAAAAAATTCAAGACCCTGTCCTGGAGCCTTGTCTTCATCTGTTTGGGCTGCTCTAACAGAATGCCTTAATTTCCAAACTATAGAAATGTGTTGCTCACAGTTCTGGAGGCTGGGAAGTCCAAAGTCAAGGCACCAGCAAATTTGGTGTCCGGTGAGGGCTCACTCTGCTCCAAGATGATGCCTTGTTGCTGCCTCTTCACATGGCAGAAGGGGACAAGGGAGCTCACTCAAGCCTCTGATAAGGGCACTCGTTCCATTCACAAGGGTGGAATGCTCATGACTTACTCATTTCTCAAAGGTCCCACCTCTTGATATTGTTACATTTGATATTTGTTTCTAACATAGTAATTTGGGGGAGACCTCAGCAACTTTCTCCAGAAGTACCCTCACCTACCAGTTACACAACTCGGTTAATAAAAGTGCTCATTGCACACATGGCTACCTGGGAAAAGGGAGAAGCCAGAGCCTACCTGCTTCCTTCCTTTATCACTTTGCTGTCTGCTTGAGTCGGCTTCTTAATAGGCCTTGTTGGAAACATAACCATTCATCAGTCATGAAGACTGGCCACTAAAAGCATGATCAAGGAGTAACAGTTTCTGAAGGTGACATAACTTTTAATGGGCTGCTTACAGGCTCAAGGATGGGGCAAATTATTTTGAAATAATTGTTGTGATACAGGTTAAAATGTGTCATTGTTAACTTTACCTGGGTAATAGCTAGAGAGTCAGAGGTAGTTTTCTGCCTCTTCACCTTTTCAAAAGTAGAAATGCACAAATCCATTGAGTATTTAAAGGGATGGTTTCAGATTTCTGACAGTTCATAGACAATACAAGGATATATCTTTTTAGTAAGGAAAAGAGAATTGACATTTTTGAGATGTGAGTTTGTAGTTATGTAAGTTTGAACAGTAAAGGTAATTCATTTTCTTTCGCTTAGTATAAAGTCCTGAATCCTTTTTTCTGTCTGATGTTATTTGCCAACCAGTCATTTTGTGCTAGAATCTTGAGTGATGAAATGCAGTTTGTATTCTGTGTACAGGCAAGTTGGTTAACTGAATTGATTGTAGCCATACAGAAAAGTCAGATAGTCCTGAATTTGGATCCTGGCTTCATCAGTTATCAGCCATGAGACTTTAGTCAAGTAGTTTAGCCTCTCTGGGTCTTTATTTTCTCTTCTGTATAATAAGAAAAATGTCTTTTTCCATTGAATGTAAAGATTCAGTGATACAGTTTATGAAGAATACTTAGTACATTACCTGACATGTACTTGGTGCTAATTAAATATAGGAGGTTTTTTTGTTAATTTGTTTTTGGCAGCCCTTCTAACATTTCTCATTTGCTTAGTTTAAATCTTTCTGAGCTTCTGTTTCTTATCTGCAACTGGGGATACTGTCCATATCAATGTTGTCATACGAATCAAATGAGAGCAAGTGGTGAGGGCTCACTCTCTGCTCTAAGATGATGCCTTGTCATATAGTACCCTCACCTGCCAATTACACAACTAGGTTAATAAAAGTCCGCTTATGTCTTTTATCTTTCATTTACAGCTGCAAGCAAGTCATACCAGTCTACAGGCCAGATACAATGAAGCAAAGAAAACGCTGACAAAGGTGAGCAGGTATTTCTTATCCCGTGGGCCTTTGTCAAGGATTTTTGACTTGCATTGCTAATAAAATGCTGCATTTCATCTCTGTGTGGAGGAGATCTGCTCCTGTTCTCAGAGGCTCCAGTCCGTTTGAGGACATAGGACAGTTAAGATAGTGTATGACCCATGCCATCAGTTTATCCACACTGCCAGTTCTAAATCATCAACAGTCTTGGTGGAAGAGGTCTCTGTGGGCTGCAAGATCCTGAGGAAGGTGGGCCTGATAGGCATGGAGGTGGGGCCACAGAGAGCTCACAAGGTCACTCACAGCAAACAGTCCCTGCTCTTCTGACAGCAGATTATGTAACAGCTCTAAGATACTGAGTTTCTTTTAAAAGGCAACAGAACCTCAGAGTGATGTAATTTGTTGTTTACAATTTCTACTTATCTCCTAAGCCGGGGGCGGGGGTGGGGAGGGTGGGGGGGTGGGGGTGGGGGGGTGGTCACAGGAGGAGGAGGAGGGCTGGTGTGCATTTGAGCCATGAGATTCAATTGCTAATCCAGGTTGCAAGTGTGCCATCTCCCCTCCTGCTTCTGATTGCGGAGGAAACGTGTGAAGACAACAAACATCTGGTGCCACCTCTGTCATGAGGAGTGTTTAGATGTTTCTATCTCTTAGTTTCCTCTAAGAGCTGTCCTCATCCAGGCTTGAAAAGCTGTGTTGTGATTTTGGTGCCTGAGCTATAGCTGTACTCTGGAAGGACCTCACTGCAAGGTCTCCACCTAATATTTTCTGGACCATTTGGAAGCTGAGATCTTCAAGGATATCTCTGAAACCAAGCCAGTCCCTACCTTTCTAAAATTTTCCATAACATTTGTCAATTTAAAATTCTTATTTCTTTAGCAATATGGAGCATTTAGTTTGCCACCTTGCTGTAAACCTGACACAGCTCTTTAATTCTGACCTGAACTAGTCTCTTCAGTTACTGTCAGAATGTTTGGAAAAGGCAGGCACAAGAATGGCAATTAGATTAAGATCTTTTCTCATCTATTTCTAAAGATGGCCTTTGGACAGATCAGCTTCCTTTATACTGTTCTGTGATTGGATTCCTTATGAATTAGATGGTGAGCTCCAGGGGTTGAGATCCCTGCTGCTATATTACTTTTAACGCCATAGAGTCCCTGACTTGAAAAGTTTGCCAAGTCATGGATCTGTCTTTATGTAACAGGAATTGTCTAAAGACAAAACATCTTGCAATCAATTTCCTAAGATATTTATATGACTTTATAGGACTTAGGATATAAATTCTAAGTGACTAGAAAGTGACTTTTTTTTTTTTTTTTTTTTTTTAAGAAAGCAGGATTTATTGAAAGGACAGAAAAGCTCCTACAGTGGGAGGGGATGTCTCCCGAAGGGGTTGCCCGAAAATGACTTTTTGTACTAAACACTAAGTCAAGTATTTGTTGAGGCCTTTTTATGTGCTAAAAAGGTAGTCAGTGTGATTTAAGTCGCTAATAGTAATAAGACTATCCTCAAATAATAACTATGTGCTGGGTATGTTCTGGGTACATCACTTGTATTAGTCCATTAAACTTCACAGCACCTCTCTAGCAACAAGCTCTAATAATTCCTGTTTGCAGATGGGACAACTAAGGCAGAGAGGCTAAATAACTTACCTAAGGCCATGCAGTGGGGGCCAGGATTTGAATGCGGGCAGTGTAGCACCAGAGCCGTCTCGGAGAGCTGACCGTGCAGTAAGACAATCAAGCCAATTCCCATCTAGAAAAATGGGAAGCTGTACAAAACCTAGCACTGAACAACTTCTGAAGAAGCTTGATTTGGTCAGCCACGAATAAGTAATGACCTTCTCTCTGGGCCTGGGTCTCCGTATCTACTCAAGGCAAGGTTGGAGAAAATGAGCACCCTGAATCCTTTCACTCCAGGGTTCCTAGCTTTTAGCTTTTCAGCAAAACCTGCCCTTCCAGGATAACCTAGTAGCACTTAAAAACAGGGAGGCCTATGTCTTTCCAGTAAATTTAGGAGAAGCAAAGCAGGGCATGGAAGGTGGCAGACAGATGGCCGCAGCATCTGACACCTGTGGGGGAGGCTGCACCTGCGCAGCCATTTCAGAAAGGCCAGGAGACTGACTGGCCCCTGCATCAGTGGTGTGGGCTGCCAGGCTCTAACCTGTCCACTTTGCAACCTCAGCAGTCACAGCTTTATTTTCCTATGTGTGAGCTGATTGTTTTTACTATATTCTCATGTGTCTCTAAAGGCATTAATTGTATCTAGAGTTTTTCTTACGCAGTAAATATTATTTCAGGTTGAAAATTACTTTTTGAGTTGATACGTCTTATTTATGGTTATGTCTTCAAATGTCTGATGATTCTTGGTTATGTGCTTATTTTTGATTTTGAAATTCCAATTAACATCTCTGCATGCTGGATCCATTTTATGCAGGATGCTTTGTGTGTTTGTTCTGGAGGGTGCTACATACTGTTTTATCGGGTTGACCAGTGGTAACTGATATTCTGGGTTGGGGAACTCCCCATTTCTCCTTGGGTATTGCCAGTTATCTGGGACTCTACCATGCTTCTGAAATTTAAGCACCAGTTCTTGCATTTAAGGGAGTTAGGCTTCATAGCTTAGCCCATGAGGCTGTTCCAAATACAGACCCTCAGCCCTGCTAACCAGTTCTTCCTGGGTCTGCTAACTTTACGCAGCATCCTCCTCAGGCTAGTTCTATCTGCCGGCCTTTTTAAAAATTTTTGGTCTCATGAGGTTAACTTTTGTTTTCTAACATAATACTCTGGATTTGGGGTGGACTTGGGCAAGAAGATTTGGTCTGCTATTTTCAACTAGAATTCTTGGAACATTGTTTAACCTTTTTTTTTTTTTTTTAATAAGTAACACATTCACTTGGTTCAAAATTCAAAAAGTACAAAGAGTATAGCCTTGTTACTCAGCTATTCAGTTATCCACTCCAGAGGTGACCAGTGTAATCAGTTTCTTATGAATCGTCTCAGAGATATTTTATGAATATACAGGCAATTACATATATATTATTTTATACATGCATACATGCAACACATTATTTATACACATTGGAAGCATCTGTGCTCATGGTCTTTGCGCCTTGTTTTCTTCACCTAACAATAGACATTAGAGATCATTGTAAAAGTTTGGTTTTACTCTTTTTTAAAAAATAGAGGCCTAGTATTATGTAGTGTGATGTAACTACATACTTTATGCATTAAAATCTGAGTGTCTTAAAAAAAACTCATTATCTGTCTCAGAAAAAAGGTGAACTTGTTTAAGAAATTAGGAGGCCTAACCCTGCCCCCTGTTAATAGTCATGATGTTGGTATTACAAGATTTAAACCCAAGCCCCTCTCATAGCCGTTCTTGTTACTTCCCACCTGTTAGCAAAGGCACTTGCTCTCAGCATTACTTTTGGCATTCCATCCATTTGTTCTTCTGATTTAAAAGCATTACCATAGGGATGGGAACAACAGACAATGGAATGGGGACTCCTAAAGGGAGAAGGGAAGGAGAGGGTAAGGGTTGAAAAACCACACACTAAGTACCATATTCACCACCTCGCTGGTGGCTCAATTGAAGCCCATCATGCAATATACTAATAGGACAGTTCTACACATGTACCCCTTGACTCTAAAATAAAATATTTTTTTAAAACATCAAAATAAAAAATAAAGGTATTGCTAAGGGGTTTTTTTAACCAGCAGAATGTGTCTAGAAGAGATTGGTTTGGACCTTTTCAGGTTGTCTCTCCAGCCCCATCCCATTTCTCTGGGCTGTCTGTTTTCTCAGTGTACAGCCAAATCCAATGTTCTTGGCTTCCTCTTGGATGTGAGGTACAGGTGTGAACCAGAGGGAAGGAAGATGGAAATGCTCATTCTTCTGTACTACCAACTTCTTAGCAATGATGCCTGTATTCTCTCTTGCAGCTGAAGAGCTATAGTGAGAAACTGGACAAAGAGCAAGCAGCCCTCGAGAAAATAGAATCCAAAGCTGATCCAAGGTAAGAGGTTTTAGTGTGCGTTTGTTTATTTATTTTTTGAAGAAAGTAACTTTGCCAATACTTAATGGCTTAATTTGTTGGAGCATAGGACAAAGTAGCCAAAGCCCATCAGTCCTGGTCCCTACAGGTCAGTTCATTTCACATGCCCATCCAGAAAGTAGTGACTCTTGCTCAGGCATGTGCTAAGATGTGCTTAGGCTACCCTGTGTTAGCTACCTTTCTCCCCTGCTGTTGTTACCAGTTTTTTTAATAGCATATATCTCTTATATTTGAAAAAGTACAGTCTTTTTGTCAATACACAGCTATTATAGTTTTGTTTTGTTTTGTTTTTCCATGTAAAATTTATTGTCATTAAGGGAGAGAAAGCATTTAACATTTGACCTCCAGACTGTTTGGGTGGTAAAATTTCCTAGGTGTTGCTTATTTGAGATTGTGAAGTCATAAAAGTTTCAGGCACACAATGAGCATTTCTGATTTGATGGACATTTTTAGCAGTAAGTATCCACATATTACTTGGCTTCATAATTAGGAACCTTCTTTCATGATATAGAGCAAAGTGCAGTCAGATACTTGGCATTTTAATTTTCAAATTCGTGCTTTTAATGGCCTTAAGCAACTTGTTTCCTTTTCAGAATGAGTGCTAAAAATAGTTTTCAATATTGTATATGCCCTGAATACAGTTGAATAATTGGTATCATTAAATATACCCCATACTATTAAATCTCATTGATGTTTCTGTAGTTAACATTTTAATTCTGGAATCTATAATGTTTGTTTGTATCGGGCCTGATGGTGTTGGGTTTATAAATGAATAATACCATCGGCTAAATGAAAGCTATTATCATTTGTGGAGAGTGATAATCTCCTCTCAGAGAAGACAAAGGAAATTAAAAAGAGTCTTTTTTTAGCTGGGGATCTAGTTTTAGCTGTGATTCATAAAATGGCCTGCCATATGTCATCTTTTTGGTCTTATCTTCAGTATTCTGCAGAACTTGAGAGCACTTGTAGCCATGAATGAAAATCTGAAAAGTCAGGAACAGGAGTTTAAAGCGCATTGTCGAGTAAGTATTGTTTGGTGTCAGCAGACAAGCCAGGACTCTTATAAAATCTTTTAGTTTACCTCCCCTTGTTTTGTGGTGACATCCTATCCAAGTTCAGTTTAAAAAGCAAATTCAGCTGGGCTCGGTGGCTCAGCCTGTAATCCCGCGCCTTTGGGAGGCTGAGGTGAGTGGATTGCCTGAGCCCGCGGGTTCGAGACCCGCCTGGGCAACTTGGCGAGACCTCATCTCTACAATAAATAAATAAATAAAATCAGCTGGGCGTGGTAGCGCATGCCTGTAATTTCGGCTGCTCAGAAGGCTGAGGCGGCAGATCGCTGGAGCCCAGCAGGTCGAGGCTGCGGTGGCCGGGAGCGGCCACTGCACTCCAGTCTGGGTGACAGAGTGAGACTCCAACTCAAAAACCAAACAAACAAAAAACAACAAAAAAAGCAGATTCATCAGTTTTATAAGATGAATAGAGCACTCTGGGATGCTCTCCAAGGATACCAAAAGTAAATTAGATTACTAACTGTGTGCCTAGCCCCAAATTGAGAACACAGTCTTACAAACAGTGCTATCTAATTTGCAAAGGTATTTGAAAGACAAGTCTTACATTGTTTTCTAAAAAATCATATTTTTTGTTAGATGACCTTTTCAGGACTGTCCTGAAAACCTGGGAGGTCTGTATGTCCCAGGAATAAGACCCAGGTGCTGCCGCCTGGGAACTTGTAGTCTAGTTGTTGGGGTGATGCGTGCACAGGTAATTGCAGTAGGAAGCAAGAAATGAGACCTAGTGAGTTCTGAGTGAGCTCCAGCGGAGGAAAGGCCAATCCAGCACAGGAGCCACCACGAAACTGGATCTTACTTAAGGACCAGGTAGGATGGCAAGTTGAGGAGGGACTTGTTGAGGCAGAGCTCCAGGCAGAAAGGGCCTAGATAAGGTAGACAGGTTGCTAAGGCTGAGGCACTTATAGGAAGAGAAAGAAGATAAGGCTGATTGGAACTAGGCTCTAAATGAACTTACTCATTTTGTTTTCCAGTGATTATAGCTTTTTAGAAAGAAAGGCCTCTGTCCTCCGAAAAGAATTTCCCAGGCTAAACATTGGGGATCGGGGCAGCTAGATCCGAACTGACTTTTTGTCCTAGTATAAATTCATGAAATGTGAAAATAAGACTTCTGGATCAAATGGTTAAATAATTGCATTCAATTACTAACTTGTCCATGTTTTGTAAATATTCGTATTGCTCTAAAGGAGGAGATGACACGACTGCAGCAAGAAATTGAAAACCTGAAAGCTGAGAGAGCACCAGGTGGTGATGAAAAGGTAAAGGCTCTGAATTAGTTCTCAAGACCAGTAGGCGCTCCTACAACTTAGAGGAAGGATTTCTAGAGGACTGAACAGTCAGCCCCAACTTAACCTGGTCTTGTAAATATGCATTTCTCAAGTATTTTCCTCTGGTGATCTTTTTGGGTTTGTGTCTATCTCCTTTCTCCTCCTTTTGGAGGTAAAAGACAGCAGTGCATGTGGAAGACAGTAGCACAGACAGGAATTACCAGATGATACAACTTCAGGCTCTATATCCATACAGGGAGGAAATGTTTCTAGGAAGCATCTAAGCTCTGTTTCCCACTCAATCTATTCCTTAAATTTTCTTCCATTTTACCCATTTCACTCTTCTCCTCTTCTGCCCAGAAGATATGCTGTACTCCCAAGAGGCAGCAACAAGCATAGAAAAGGAAAGCAGTGTTGGGTTTGATACAAGAGCCCCAGAATTTCTGGAGCGTTCTAGGTTTAGGAAACATGTCTGGCCAACAAAGGACTTGATTTTCCAAGCAGCTAGCATATATTTTTGTCAAATGTTAAATCAAAAAATAAGGATAGAAAAATTAAATCTGTTTTTCTCACCAAGAAAGATGGTAGAGATCCCCTGGTTTTTGTTTTCCCTTCTCATATTTTATTCAAAGCTTGTTTCCTAAGGATCCCTGTGCTTAGGATATGAGGACGGGACGTTGCCTTAGCACCCATCTACTGCCTCCTCTCCTTGTAGCAACGGTGAACTTAAGGTCTGGGGGAGGCAGGACTTGGTCTGAGCTACCCAGCTACCCAGGACTTGGTCGAGCTGCCCAGCACCAGAGCCTACATTTCCCAGCAGGGAGACGAAGGCCGTGGAGGGGCCTCCTCACTGTCATGACTGGTGGTGTCGTTCCAGCCAGGCCACACAGCTCCACGTTTGTGAGGGGACTGACCAGGCTAAATGGCAGAGCTCAGGAAGGCAGCAGTGCCCTGGGGCCTTGTTGCCCAGCCTCTTTCCAGTTGTTTCTACAACTTGGCTGCTTTGAGGCTCAAAACATTGGCTCAGTCCGTTTTTGAGACTGCACAAATCACAGACTCTTGGATTTTACTTTTCAGTATTGAAAGAGGCATTCTTACCCAAGTTCAAAAAGAATTGCAATTTACCTTGTTGGATGGATGTTTAAGAACAATTTAAAATCTGGGGCTCATCCGCAGGCTGTTCACTTTCTGTTCTGTCTTCGGACATGCTCAGTGGTATCAAAGCATTTCTCAGCTGCAGTCATGCCCCTTCCTACATCTAGACCCGCTGCTTTTATCTCTTTTTATCTCTACTCAGGAAAGGTATTTATTGTGTTTTCATTATTTCAGACCCTCTCCAGTGGAGAGCCGCCTGGTGCCCTGACCTCTGTCATGATTCATAATGTAAGTTTTTGCCTGTTTACAGGATTGGTGTCCCTTGGGGGCAGAGTGACCCACTTTGCACTCTCCTGTGACAGTTTCTCATGCCTGCTTTAATGTTTTCTGTGTACTGCCTCATCTGCTGGGCTTTCAGGGACATCATCCCATTTGACACAATTGGCCCCTCATCCTGTTGCATTTTCTCCCAGCCCAGCATGCAAGCGTTTTGCCTTCAGCTGAGAAGGGTGAGGCCTGCATTGGCTGCACACACTGGTCACGTCCCATAGGCTCTGAAGGATGGGAGTGGTACAGAGGGAAAACACTTCCCTTTCTATTGTACCAAATACCAGGGTCAGCAAAATGTTCCTATAAAGGGCCACATATTAAATATTTTCACCTTCGTGGGCCACCTCTGCTATAGTAGTCATAGTCAATATGTAAATTACTGGACATGGCTGTGTTACTTTACAAAAATGGTCAGAGATGCTGGGCGTGGTGACTCACAGGACTTTGGGAGGCTGAGGTGGGAGGATCAGTTGAGGCTAGGAGTTTGAGACCAATCTGAGCAACGTAGCAAGATCTCATCTCGGCAAAAAAATAAAAGTAGAATAAAACAAAAATAGGCAGGGGGCAAGTTTGGCCCAATGACTGTAGGATTCAGCTCACAGGCTATGGTGTGCTTATGCCTATTCTGAGATAAACCAGTGGTCTCAGCATGCCAACAAACCTGCAAGGAGGAGATAGGTAATAAGAGGAAGAAAAGAAAAACAGGAAAAGCCTAACCCTTTGACTTCTTAAGGGTTCTCTTCCCTTTGGGCCCGCACAGTCTCCTAGAATGAACTTTGGTACTCCTTCAGGGGAGTCTGTTGGAGTTTGCCTGCAGCTGAGCCTTGTGGAGGAGATCGAGTGTGAGAGCATGCATGTGTGTTTGTGTCCCCCATACTGGGGAAGAGGGCCACTTCTGACCCTTCTGAGGCAGCTAACCATCCAGCCATGTCCTTGGGTTAAGTGACAGCTTAGGGTTAAGTGACAGCCTAGTTTTTCTCTATTTTCTGCATCAGTGCTCTACCTCCTTGGGTTAAGTGACAGCCTAGTTTTTCTCTATTTTCTGCATCAGTGCTGTCCAAAAGAACTTCTGCTGTGATGGAAATGTTCTGTACCTGTACTGTCCAGTACAGTAGCCACTGGCTACATGTGGCTACCAGGCACTTGAAATGTGGCTAGTGCAACCAAGGAACTGAATTTAAAAAAAAATAAAATTAAGCTGGGATCAGTGTTCATACCTGTACTTTGGGAGGTGGAGGCAGAGGTGAGAGGATTGCCTGAGCCCAAGGGTTTGAGACCAGCCTGGGCAACTTGGCAAGACCTCGTCTCTACAGTAAATTTTTTTAAAAAAATTAACCAGGCATGGTATCACACGCCTATAGTTCCAGCTACTTGGAAAGCTTAGGCGAAAGGGTCACCTGAGCCCAGCAGTTGAAGCTGCAGTCACCATGAGTGTGCCACTGTACTCCAGCCTGGGTGACAGAGTGAGACTTCAACTCAAAAAAAAAAAAAGAGTTAATATAACTTTAAATAGCCATAAGTTTTGGGGGAGATATGGAAGAAGGGCACATAGATTTGGAGATTACTTTATTTAAGAACACTGCATCCAGCTTTAATTCTAAAAGAAGGAAGAGCTCTTATAACGTGATGTCAAAGGGTTTCAAGTGTCTCACATGAGATAAGACCCAGACCCTAAACTTGGCCATTCAAGAAAAGAAACTTGAGGGCTCAGAATGGGGGAATTATGATTAAAACATACTCAGTTTTCAAAGATTCCATCAAAGAATGGAAGTTTTTCTATTCGCTGTAATTGTGGTGTTTTCCAATTTTTAGGAAGACCTAGACAGACGGTATAATATGGAGAAAGAGAAACTTTACAAGATACGTTTACTACAAGTAAGTAAAAACAAGCAAAAAATATATAAATGCTTCTAAGTAGGTATCAATATCCTGTGACAGAACTAGAAAGTCTCAATAAGAACAAGAGAGACTAGACAGAAAGGCTGCTGCTCACCAGTCTTCTTTCTGTATGATGTGACTCAGTGATTTAAGATGTTGGTAATAATGTCTCACATTGGTATGCCACTTTCATCATCACTCCTTTGAGTTGATCCTCACCCAAGGTGAAAATGAGGATCATAACTTTTTCTTTATGAAGAAATTGACTCAAAGGGATAAGTACTTGCCCAAAGTGTTCTTGTCTACTACTGGTTTTCTGAAATTAAGTGCCCATTTTGGCTGTCTTTTGATAACCATCGGTTTGTGAGAATGGGATCAAACATGGGGCAGGTAGGTTTTAAAGTTAGTTCTAGAACTAAATTCACACAGAGTCAAAATTACATTTAAAGATCCTCTACATTTCCAGGATTCATCTCATGGAAGTTCACAAGCCAAGAGTTTCCTTGTGTTGCACTTTGGCTCAGGCTGCCCTTCTTTTCTCTGAGAGGGACAGACCAGACTCTGGTGGGAGTAGCCAAAGGGCTTCAGGGGCCAGTGAGATCCTGTTTCCTCTGTCTCTGGACCCTATTTATTTTGCTGAGCTAAATAGTTAAATTCAGGAGAGTCAAGTTTATCTTTCATACAGACTCTATTAATCTTTAAAGAGAGAATTAAATAAAATCAGGACAGGCTGCATATCTGGAAACTTTTTGGCAGTGCTTACTACATATTCACCATTTCATCAGGTCCCAGAGATAGTAAATGATATGAACAGTCTTCTAGGAGCCGGCTAGTTATTTGAGAACCAAGATCTATCCATATACTTCACAGTGCAAGGGAGTTCATATGCATGTCACCTACTAAGAGGGCTTTAGATTCTCTGGGGGAAAGCTGCAGGAAAGCCAGTGGCTTGCTGATGGCCTGGGTCAGGTGGTGACCATGCAGATGCATGAAAATGAACTGACAGGAGGCAAGGATCGCCAAACTGCAGATCATGGAACTTAGTGTCGGTTGGGTGAGAGAAGAAGCGGTTGGTTGAGAGAAAGAGAAGTCATGGATGATGCTTGAATTTCTGGCACAAGGGTGGGTACTTGTGTTATTCATTGAGAAGAGGCACAAAAGAGAAGGAATTGGGTTAAGAGGGGAGGATAGGAGTGTTAATGAGATCTGTTTCGGATTTTTAAAAGTCGGGGTACTCAGCCAAGTAGAAATGTCCAAGGAGTGATTGGTTGGCAGGTGTGACTCTTGGAGTTGTCTGTGCTGAAGATTTGGGTGTCTGCACCGTGTTGATGAGGACAGGCACTGTGAAAATGTAGAAGAGATCTTGGGACTAAACCCTGGTGAGCACAACACATGAGGACAGGCAGAGAAAACGCAGGGACCCGTCAATGAAGATGAGCCTTAACAGCTGGACAGGAAAGCAAGAGCACAAGACCTGTGATGGCTGAGCAGAGAGCTCAGCAGAGGAATGAGAAGGGCCACTAGAAGTCAGAAAAGCTAGCATCTGAGAAGTGTCCGTTAGATATTTCCCTGAGAAGGTGCATGGTAACTTTGGCAAGAGCAGTTCAGTAGGGCACTGGGAGGACCTGCTTGCTGTGGGCTGAAGGAGGACTGCTGGGGTGAGGGAGGTAGACACGCTGAGGGTGTGTGGCTCTCAGCGTGTCTGGCTGTGAAAGTGAAGAGACAGAGGCTGGTAGTTGAAAGGTAATAGGCTAGCTGGGCACAGTGGCTCACGCCTGTGATCCCAGCACTTTGGGAGGCAGAGGTGAGAGGATTGCCTGAGCCCAGGGGTTCAAGACCAGCCTGGGCAACTCAGCAAGACGTCGTCTCTACAATGAATCAAGAAAACTTAGCTGGGCATGGTGGTACGTGCCTGTAGTTCAGCTACTTGAAGGGCTGAGGTGGAAGGATTGCCTGAGCCCAGCAAGGTGGCACTAGGGTGTTCATGAGCATGCCACTGCACTCCAACACAGGTTACAGAGTGAGGCTCCAACTCAAAAGAAAAAAAAAAGGAAAAAACGATAGGTGATAGGGTTTTAGGAAGAGCTCTTTAAGGAGTGAGCGACAAGCATATTTTAATACTGATGAGAAGGAGCCAGTAGATAGGCAAAAGTTAAAGATGCAGTAAAAAAAACTGTGTAGTTATATCTTACGATTCCTAAGGGGGAAAAAAAGGTGTCAGTGCCTGAGCACCCATGGGAGTGTAGCCCTGGCCCAAGGGAGAAATACACCCTTCCCTTTAACCAGAACTGTGGAGATGCTATTTGGGGTTTGGTCATCTGAGCTGATGGTAGATTTCCCACCTGGAGGCTCATATTTCCTCAGTGAATCCCAGATCCACATCTGCTGTTGCCAGTGAAGCAGGCCCCAAGAGGGGGAGGCCATGCTGGATGTGGAACACAGGCACAGGAGAAGGGCCGTGCGGAGAGCCTGCTTAACTGTGCGCTGGGAGCCTTCAGACGTGAGCTGCCTGCTCCCACAGCAGCTGCCCCTGCACTACACCATACCACAGTGCCCTGTCTCCTAGACCCACTCAGCAGGGTAGTTTCCTCACTCTACCAAAGGGAAAAAGTGCTGGGAAGGTATTTGGGGATGAGACTATAGGGGCTTTTCAGCCCAGGCTGAGGAATTTGGAGTGTATGTGGAGGCAGAAGGGTGATATAACTTCTCGTCATCTGGGAGGCATTCCTGTCTTTGCCTGTCCTCACCTGACAGTGGAGCTAGCTGCACTAGAGTCCTTTGGGGCTGTCTCTGCCCACAGAAGTTTTTCCCGTTCAGAGTTTTCCTTCCTGTTCCATTAATTTGGTGACTTCTGTGGTTTCGTTCACAGCCATGCCCCCTCCCACACGTTGGAAAGTGGGAAAACTCGTTCAGAATCTGCAATGAGACCTTCAAGCCTGTGGCAGAACATTGTGCTCGCATTTCTAGGGCATGTGGTTGGGCTAGGGGATTGGGGGGGCAGGGGGTGCCGGCAATATTTTGGTTCCCCAGAGACCATGTAAAAAGCCTTTTACCAAATAGTGTTGCTTCCCTCTCCCTTTTGCATTTAGGCTCGAAGAAATCGAGAAATAGCAATTTTGCACCGCAAGATTGATGAAGTGCCCAGCCGAGCAGAGCTAATACAGTATCAGAAGAGATTTATTGAACTCTACCGCCAGAGTAGGTGCTTCGGCCACAAACAAGCTTTCAAGGCTGGGGAGGGACAGGAGGCAAGGAGCTCTGTCCCACTTAGCATGGGGGAGCATGGAATAGAGCACAGTCCATGCATGCCACCACCAGAAAGGACTTTGTTTCGTCATCATGTGTGCTCGACAGGCCCATGAGCAGCACTGGGGCACTCTCACTGTCCTCCTGTGACAGACTATTGAATCCAGTTGAGCTCTTAGAATAATGCTTTGACCAGCCCTCATTCTGGTCGGCTACGCAGCCTTCTCCTGGGCTCCTATACCCCTTTTCAGCTCACATAGAAAAAAATAGTGACCCCTGTTTATATAGATCAGCCCTCACTCGTTGCTCTTCACCTCTTTCTGGCTGATGTGAGTCTTACCCTTAACAGCATCGTATTCACCCGTCACCCAGGACTGTATCTGTCTCAGCCTGAGTCAGTGACCTTGTCTCCTCAGACTCAGGGTGGCCCTCAAAGCCGCCATTGCTTTTCTCTACCACTCCTGCCATATCTACTCTTACTTGCATCATGTCTCAGCTATATGACCATCCACTGACCTGCAGCACTTCTTTTGAGTCACATAGCCACACATCTGATTATATCACTTCTCTCTGGCTGAGGGGTCTTCAGGAGCTCCCCCAGGGCCTGCGGATTAAAGCCTTTCTCGGTATTATGTTTGGGATCCACCCGAGTCTGAGTAGCTGTCTGGACCCATTCTTGGTCTGAATGCTCACTGTGGCCTCTCCAGTCCACACACTGCCTTTGAGCATACCGTGAACTTTGACATCTTAGCTTTGACTCCTTCTGTTCTCTGTACCTTGATCCCCCCTTTTCTGTCAGGCAAAATTCTTCCAAGACCCAGCTCAGATGCTGTGAATCCGTCCTGAGCCCCCCACCCCAGGCAAGAACTAATCACCACTTCTCTAGGCTCCCACTCTTGCATGTCCCCTGATGCTTCAAACTCAACAGGTATAGGACTGAATTCAGCCTTCCGACCCCATGTTCCTCTTAGCCAGGCTGGACCCTTCTTAGTCCTTGACTTATGCTGCTCACCAGTTCTGTTTCTTAGTAATTTTCAAGTCCATCTTTTCTGACTGCTGCTGTAGCCTCCCTCCTCTTATTGCTGCCCAGGGTCTAATTCCTTCTCTGCACTCTTGCCTGAGAGACCTTTCTCAAAAATAAATTTAATCATTTTACAACCTTGTTCTAAAAGCTGTAATATTTAATAGCTCCCCATAACTTGCTGGATAGTCTTTGGGACCCTGAATACCCTGTACGTAGTCCTGCATCATCTGGGCTGACTTCACCATCAGCTTCCCCTGCAGGCTCTCAGTACCCACCCTTCTCATAATTTGCATTTTGGCCCATGAGCCAGTACCTATGTCCAGAATGCCACTACCCTGCAATTCACACTTGGCATTTCGAAATCCACCATAGATTTTGCCTTGAGGACTTAGTCTTTCAAGCATCCTTCCTGGTGCAAGACAGAACACTGTAGGCCAGATGTGGTGCTCAAGCCTGTAATCCCAGCACTTTAGAAGGCAAAGGCAGGCAGATTGCTTGAGCCCAGGTGTTCAAGGCCAGCCTGGGCAACATAGTGAAACCTTGTCTCTACAAAAAAAATCTTTTTTAATTGACCAGGAGTAGTGCAGTGTACCTGTAGTTGCAGCTACTCAGGATGCTAAAGTGGAAGGATTGCCTGAGCCCAGGAGGTAGAGTTGGCTGTGAGCCATTCTCCAGCCTAGGTGACACAGTGAGTCCCCAACTCAAAAAGAGATAAAGAAAAAAAAAGAATACCGTCCCTATTGGAGGAGTCATGGTTCCTGTTACATGTCTTGCCCTACCAGCCTGAGATTTAATCCAGTCATCACATTGAACTCAGATTTCAGAGGCAGGCATCAACAATGACAGTTATCTGCAGAAGATAGTTTCTACCTTAAGCTAAACCTTTTTCATTAATTTTCTATTCTTGTTTGCTCCATGGCTTTTAGCAGTAATAATAATAATACTTTGCATTTGTATATTTCACTCATGCTAAAGTCATTTGATAAGGATGTTTTTACACCAAAGACATTATTATCAAACATCTGCAACCACCACCCAGTTCTTGAGCCAGATGGGGTAAAGGTGATTGGTTCATTTGTGGTGGTGGTTTTCAACTTTGTGTACACACTGTCACCTGGGTCCCACCTGCAGGCATTCTCTTTTCCTTGGTCCTCAGCCTTTTTTAAGAGCTTCAAGGGTGATTCTTTTTGTGCACTATGGGGCTTCCACAGAGAGGGCTCACCTAGCCCTGACTGTTGGTTGTATTCCTCATGGGGGAGAGGGCGCTTAGGTTGTTTTGTTACCTCTTCTATTCACATGCTGATTTCTTTGTATTTACAGTTTCAGCAGTGCACAAAGAAACGAAGCAGTTCTTTACTTTATATAATACTCTGGATGATAAAAAGGTTTATTTGGAAAAAGAGGTAAGAACTTTTATAAAAAGCAAATGGCTTAATCACATGAGCAGCTAACAGCATAGTTGACTACAGGAAGTCACATGTACTTGGTGTCCAGAACTGTGCATTCAGTGTGGTGGAAAGAGGCCTGTTATATGCCAAGTGCCGGGGAACAGAGTCAGAAAGTGCAGAATTCCTTGGGAGCTCAGACTATCTGGGGTGAAGTGAGACCAGTGGACAGCTGTTGTAGCTGTCCGAGAGTGTGTGAGAAGTACCATCATTAAAAGGCATATAGTAGGAGTTCTGGAGGTAGTGAGACAAGTTAAGTTTTAAAGAAAGGTAGGAACCAGCTAGATGAAATAGGGATCGTGGACATTATTTACACATAAAAAATAGATATTTAATTATCAGTGACAGATGTAGGCATGAACTAAAAAGATTGTAAAACTCAAAGCAGGGGTGAAAAGTGGTTGCCATGGACACCTCCCAACCCCATCTTACTCTGTGACTCTTTCCGGTTAAATTCATGGTACAAGGTTCCCCCAAGTTGAATGAAAAATGATTGGGGCAGAGTATCAGCTGTGGTTTGATTGTAAAAAGAACAATCCTGGTCTTCACAATGGCAGCACAATGTAGTGTAGAGAGTGTAGTAAAGAGCACAGGTTTTAGAGTCAGTCAGACCTGGGTTTTAGTTTGACCTCATATTTCTCACCTGTAAAATGAGGATAACACCTGGTTGTGTGGGTGATGATTATAATGAAAACAAAATGAGAACATGTAAAGTTCTTGCATGTGGTGGATTCTCGATATATATTGAGGTTGACAGAATGTGTTTTCGTTTTGTCATCACATTGCAACCTGCATGAATTACTACCTTAACAAGAACAATATTAGAGATGTATCTTTTACCTGAACCCAAATTGAGGCTGTAATTCTGCACCCTTATTGCTTATTGTCAGTCAAACCAGATAAATCTCTCACCTTCTAGAGGACACTCCCTGAGCAAGGGAAGATTGGGTTTTGTCAGTCTCTGTATCCAGGGCCTTACACAATGACAGGCACATAATTAGCATTTGGTAAATGTTTGCATGGATAAATGTTTTTGGTGGTATTTGCATCAGACTTGGGGAATATCTCTGCCCCACACGCTAGCCTTCCTACCTAGGAGTCTTCCTACCTAGCAAGGGGAAGATTTGCCAACCATAACTTAGGGAAAGGATAGCCACTTCTCAGAAGGCTTTGAACCCCATTGACCTTCCTTCATCAGCAGTGTTTAAAGTTCTTGCAGTCTTTAAAAACAGGAGAAGCCAGGCTCGGTGGCTCAGCCTGTAATCCCGTGCCTTTGGGAGGCTGAGGTGAGTGGATTGCCTGAGCCCGCGGGTTCGAGACCCGCCTGGGCAACTTGGCGAGACCTCATAGCTACAATAAATTAAAAAAAAAATGAACCGGGCATGGTAGTGCACACCTGTAGTTCCAGCTACTTGGAAGGCTGAGGCGGAAGGATCGCCGGAACCCAGCAGGTCGAGGCTGTGGTGGCCGGGAGCGGCCACTGCACTCTAGTCTGGGTGACAGAGTGAGACTCCAACTCAAAAAAAAAAAAAAACTAGGAGAATTAGGGGTCGAGGAGGGGATAGAAGAAGGGACTGGGCTTCTAAATTCCAAGCCATAGCCGGTTGTGGTGGCTCAAGCCTGTAATCTTAGCTCTTTGCAAGGCCGAGGTAAGGAGATGGCCTGAGACCACGGGTTCGAGAGCAACCTGGGCAACTTGGCAAGACCTCATCTTGACAATAAATCAAAAAATTAACTGGGCTTGGTAGCGCTCATGCCTATAGTTCCAGCTACTTGGAAAGCTGAGGTGAAAGGATCGAAGCCCAGGAGGTCGATGCTGGGGTGACTGTGAGCATGCCACTGCACTCCAGCCTGGGTGACAGAGTGAGACTCCAACTCAATAAATAAATAAGTTCCAAGTCATGTTAATGTAATTAGAACTTGGCATTTGAATAAGTTAGGTGTTTTATTTTAAATGCATTTATTTCTGATATTTTAGCTTTAAAACTTCCCCGTGGAGTAGTAAGGACAGGAAATATTTCTGCATTGCAGATTGTGAACCTGAAGTTCAAATATGGTAATTAATGAGTTCTGAGCCTCCAGGTTGAGTAGTTAGACAGCCAGAAAGAGGACCCAGGTTTTTGTACTCTCTAACCAGAGCCTTTCCCAGGACTATATCATTATAGGTAGAGGGCCTGCTGTGGGGGTTAAGGCGGTGCCCCTGGGGCATTGAATGATGCATGCCCTCAGAGGTGCTCAGCCACCCAGCAGCTGGCCAAATCAATAAGATTCTGTGAGAAGGAACAGAATGGACTTGGAGTCCTCACTCTACCCTGACTGACTCGCCTAAGCTGATATCTCTGAAAATAAACTGCAGCGTTTAACAAGATAGGAAGGGAATTATGGTGGCCCCTTGGCCAAAGAGCCCTAGTGTTAGCTTGGTGTCTTCTCAGATGGGATCTGGATTCCTTCAGAGAACCCTGGACCTCCATTCCTGTGGTAATGTGTTGTAGGAAGAGGGAGCTTTCTGTGAGTTAAGGGGGCTAGATTCCTTGAGGAAAACTGAGATTGAGAACATGTTGCTTTAATGTATTACTTTAATCTTCATAAACAGAGTGTGTGTTCCTTTCATAAGCAGCATCAGGGATTGAGGTAGTACAGGAATCTTTCAGCCTTTTACTTACAGTTTTGTTTTTGTTTGCCTCCCCAGATTAGTCTGCTTAACTCGATTCATGAGAACTTCTCACAGTAAGTGCTGTCAGTCTAGCTTCTTATAAATACCCCGTTCACCCTGGCTTTGTGTTCAGCCCACCTGGTATTGTTATAGTGTGATTGAGAAAGGTACACGCAAGACTTGATGCTGCTGGCTTTGTGATTCTTAACACCCCTTCTGCTAAGTGCAAATGTATCGTGGTTTGTACTGTCCTTCAGCTCCTGCAAAAACATGATGACATTAGAATGAATTTCAAAAACAGCAAGGAAGAGCTTAGGAAAAAAAGTTAACTTTCAAATGATTCGACTGTGCCTACTTACTATAATCTCTTTGTATGTTAGTCTTGTCTTGGTAGGATCAGATTAATATCGTTTGTTTTTGAGGACATAGAGATGCTTTAAAATTTAGATTATGAAATATTCTACATAATTTTTTTAAGGATTTTTTAAATTTTGTAGTAGATTTTGTTTTTAAGTTGATGTGCATCCTCTAAACTACTTTGTTTAGAAAGGAATTATTTTTTCCTCCAAAATTGGGTGGCAAGGTCCACCTGTGCCCAAATCATAACGTCCCTCAAGCATGTCCATTGGCCCATCCACCACCTAGGCAACCCTAGGGCTTGCTCCCTGGATAGCACACTTCCTTTCTTTTTAGCACAGATCTCTGCTATTCCCATGCAGGTGACTGGGAACACATTAAGAATGAGCTCTTAATTAATTACAAGTTCTAGATTTTAAACTCCTTTTCTAATTTAAATTTAAAAAATAATAAAAAAAAAGCAAACCCAGAGCTCCTTGATAAGATTCAGATTCAGATTCAGTTAGTAACATGCAACCTTGTGCCAGTTCTAAAAATGGTGCTTTTATTTTGTTTCCTAATAATTGAGAGTGCCTACAGTTTGAGTGTGTTTGTGAAGAGTTATGTCAGTCCATCTTTTGGAAGAATTCCCAATCCTTTTTTGTGTGTGGTTGTGTGTGTGTGTGTGTGTGTGTGTGTTGTGTGTGTGTGTGTGTGTGTGTGAGAGAGAGAGAGAGAGAGAGAGAGAGAGAGAGAGAGAGAGAGAGAGAGAGAGAGAGAGCTCTCATCCTCCTGGTGTCCTGCCCTCTGCAGAGCTGGCAGTGATGAGAAAGATTTTAGGATATCAGGAAACTATCTCGTTTAGCTACTGCTTCTAGAAAGAGGAAATTTTCTCAGCCCTGGTTTTAGGAAATCTCAGAAGATGTCTACAAATCTTGAGCAGTGTCTCAAAACTTTTAAAAACCAAATGAAATTTATTTCTTAACCAGTATATTCCATAATTTAAAGTAAAATTTTTATTGATTTTAATCACATTTTATTTTGCTTTAAGAAAATACATACTACAGTTGCAGAGAAAGTGGGAAAATATTGATATGCAGTTATAAGAACAAGCTGGTTTCCATGCCTTCCTGAGAGGTTTAGAATTCTTCATTGCCTGGGATTTCAGGGTTTATGGGCCCACTGTATCTTGCAAGGGCCCAGTTGCCTTTTGGGACATAATCCGGGTACAGGTCTAACTCCTTGACATCTCCCCCTTTCTCAGAGTCCTGTGTGCTGGTCACAACCTTCCCTGATTTTTCTTTCAGAGCCATGGCCTCCCCTGCTGCGCGGGACCAGTTTTTGCGTCAGATGGAGCAGATCGTAGAAGGAATTAAGCAAAGTAGAATGAAGGTCAGATGACTTTTTTTTTTTTTTTTGAGTTGGAGTCTCACTCTGTCGCCCAGACTGGAGTGCAGTGGCCGCTCCCGGCCACCGCAGCCTCGACCTGCTGGGCTCTGGCGATCCTTCCACCTCAGCCTTCCGAGTAGCCGGAATTACAGGCATGCGTTACCACGCCCGACTGATTTTTTGATTTATTGTAGAGATGAGGTCTCGCTGCCCAGGTGGGTCTCGAACCCGCGGGCTCAGGCAATCCACTCACCTCAGCCTCCCAAAGGCGTGGGATTACAGGCTGAGCCACCGAGCCTGGCTCAGATAACTTCTTTTCTGTAACGCAGCCCAGGTTTCATAGTGGTGATGGGGAAGCTCCTGGGAAGAAGAGGCCTCTTCTGGTTGTTCTCTGAGTGTGCTTTCAATCCTGAAGACACTCATTTTGGCAGAGTGGTTCCCACCTTACTTCTGACTCTGTAGTGGGCAGGGCTTGCCCCACAAGCTGCCAACACCTGGTGGTTCAAAGGCTGCTATGAGCAGTAGCTCCCAGATATTAAATGCCTATTGTGTGCCAGGCAATGTGTTGATCCTCTTAAAAGCTCTCAAGTGAATAGTATTACACCCATTTTACAGATGAGGAAACTGCCTTTCACCAGCAGGCTTCCTCTCTTGCCCAGAATCACCTTCTCAACTGGATCTTTGGTTCTTGTCATTCTGCCATAAGAGATTCGTTTCTTAGGCATCTTAGGATCTTGGGAACATTTTAATTTGCAGGAACACTCTGTAAAAAAAAAAAAAAAAAAAAGTAAATCATCACTGAACCGAGTTCTACAAAAGTGAGAGGAAATTGAGCCTCGGAAGTCTGAAGAGAAAAGAGAGGAACCACTTAGTCTGGGGGCAGCATGGGGTTTTCCTCCTGTTGTGGCTCTTCAGGTGAGCCCTGTTTTGTTGATAGTAAGGTGAAGTTGCTGACTACTTGAGCTGAGGGCAGACACATAGTTGCAGTTTCCTACCACTGTTCCCAAAGAAATCCTAAAGAGTATTTCTAAATATCTCTTGCTTTCAGTTCTGTATAAAAAATAAAAATGTATCACACCAAAGTGGTCCTCTAACAAAGCAGTAAAATCTCTGGGAACTTAGGATGTCTCCTCTCATGGTCTTAGGACAAAGTGCTCCAGTGAGTGATGCCACAATGTAAACACATGAAAGAAAGAATTGCTTGTAGGTCCTGCCACCATTAAAAACCCACTTAAAGAAGACATTCATGCTGCCTGTGATCTCATCTCAGGAGATGAGCTAAGGGCAGCAGTGTGCCATATCCCTTGACCTGTAGAAAAATGTCATTAATCTCCCCATTAATGACTTCAATGGAATGATGTCAAAAGAGGAAAAAAAGGTATCACTGGTAACAAGCATGATTTCTCAGACTACTCAGACACATGAATGAAAGCAGACATGAGTCAGCGCCTGCTTGTACAGATACATACACGCTAGGCATGATGGGCTCTCTTGCAGAGAGTGGAGGAGTCCTTTCTCTGTGATCTGGGAGAAAGAAATCTGGCTGACCAAAAGCCTGTGACAACCCAGGTGTCAGTGTGCTGGATGTTTCCACACTGCCATTGCTTCTCCTCAAGGAGCTGTTCTTGTTCCTAGAAAAAGAGCAATAGGAATTCATTGGGGTTTTTTCCTTTGACTTTAGCTTCCTGTTTACAGGGAGCTGTGTTCCTGGAGCAGTGAGTGGACCCAACACCTTCATTCTTTCCCCTCTCCCTCAGGCTTCATGCTGCTGGCCCCTCAGTGCTGACCAGTGAGGAAAGTCACTGCTGTGTCTGTCTCCCCTCTAGAGGGTGGGTACCATACAGGTGATGAGGACCCAGGGCAAAGCGGGTTGTCTTTCTCAGGTCTGTGTCCCAAGTGGCTAACATAACGCCTGGCCCTGGTGGGCCCTCAAGAACTATTCATTGAATTATTGAATTCATTCAGTGAAATCTAAGAGCAGTTCTCAAAGAGGGTTCCAAGTAGGGTTTGAATATTGACTGGCACCCTGAATAGAACTGCGTGCATGAAGATGGGTGTGTTTTGTTGTGTTTGTTTAAAAGAACAAAAACATAGCCCTCCCTGTAATAATGCCATAATGGACCCTGCTTCCGTAGATATCCTCCCAAGCACAGATCCTCAGAACTGGCAGGTTCAGGGTGTCATGTGATAGTTGCACATTGGGTCAGAGTTAAGGCAGGTTTTATATTCTGTCTAAGGGTTTCTGAGTAAAGAGGGCGTCATATAGGTAGGATTTTTTACCTTACTCAGAGAAGATCTCTGGACCTCTGGAATACTGTGAGCACGTACTTGGCACAAGCATTTCACAGACTAAGGAGTAAAAAGGTGGTAACGGAGGGAATGGGAATGATATGTTTGTGTAAGGGGGTGCTGAGTAGAGTATGCAAATGAACCTTAGGCTGGAGAGTCAGCTCCTGATTCTAAGAGTGAGTGGGACTCTTACCACTTACCTCATGCTTTCTAGGATGTCAAATGTGAAGAAACCTGTCTTTATGAAGCAGCTCTTATGAACCAAATGATGGATCATTCACTCAACTTTTAAAATCACATATTCGTCATAATAAAACCTGTGTTCTAGGTGATATTATTCTTATTTAGCTAAAGGACCTATCATTTAAAAACATTAAATAGTCCGGGTGTGGTGGCTCAAGTTTGTAATCCCACCACCTTGGGAAGCTGAGGCAAGAGGATTACCTGAGCTCAGAGGTTCAAGACAGGTCTGGACAAGTTGGTGACACTTTGTCTCTACAATAAAACAAAAAATAGGCTGGGCGTGGTAGCATGCGCCTGTAGTTCCAACTCCTTGGAAGGCTAGGGCAGAAGGATTGCTTGAGCCCAGCAGGTTGAGGCTGTGGTGGCCCTGACTGTGCCACTGCATCCAGCCTGGTGACAGAGTGAGACTTCAACTCAAAAACAACAACAATAACAACAACAACAACAACAAAAACGTTAAATAAGCTGTTCAAGGATATACAGTGAGTAGCAGAGCTAGGATTTGAACTCAGTTCTTTCTGGCCTCAAGCACAGTCTAGATTGCCACATTGCTCTCATGGTAGGTCTTAGATAAGACCTCAAGTATTCATAATTGAACTCAAGTGCATGTCTGTATCACTAGAACAAAATCATCCATGGCCAAATTTTCTCTAAATCACAGAGCAGAGAGGAGAGGCCTAGGATAGAGCTGCTTTCTGTGCTAAATAAGAGGGAGGGACCTAGCTGTGAGATCCTAGCCAACCCAGCAGGAAAAGCGTCTACAGCTTCAGAAGGTGCAGCAGTGGGAGTTGTGGCAGGCTGTTGGGTCACTCACCGGGGTAGGGCCAAGAGCTGGTGTGAGAGACCTCTGCAGGTGGCAGTGGGGACGCCGTCCTCAGGGAGCAGGACTGGCTGCTGAGCCAGGGCTCCAAGTGTGAGAGGGCACTGGCCAGCAACCCCTGAGGAGACTGCCCACTTTAGAAGCCCTGGGAACAAGGTAGGGCACCAAACTCAAGACCTGGTACAGGTGTATAGCAGGTATCCATGTGCTGTGGAAGGAGAACACAGACTCTTGGGACTCAGGAGCTGGATACAAGCTGGGATTGGTGAATAATCTCCATGTCGTGTGGGTCTTCCTCTGAGCAAAGTGGGATAGGCCTTGTGGACACACCACGTTGCATTTCATGTGATCAGCAGAGGCCCGTGGTATGGAGAAAGTGAAGAGAACTACTGAGTGAAGCACAGACAATTCACCTGTAACTTGTACTCACTAACTGTAAAACCCTTTCCAAAGTGTAATTCAAAATCATGTTCAGGTATCAGTGAAGCCAGGGCAGAGCCTCGCTCATGCTTTTATACAACAAGCTTTTAGACACCTGTCATAACTCTTTATGCCTGATTTCCTGGCCAGCTGATGCTCTGAGTTTACCTTCTGGAAATACAGTGCATAGCACTGCCAGTGTCCAAGTGTCACCTTAGAAAGCCTTCTCTGACCATCCAGTCTGAAGAAGCCGTGCACTCACCCTCTTCTCCATCACCTAACTCTGTTTCATTTTCTTCATAGGACAGATCACTACTGGGAATTTTAATGTGTATCTGTCTATTAGGGTGCTTACTTAGTGTCTGTCTCTAGAATGTACGTGGGAGCAGTGACTTTGTCCTGTTCACCACACCATGTAGGTTCTCAGTAGGTGTTCAGTCAATATTTGCTGATTGAATAAGCCTTTAGATAACTTAGAAAAGACTTTAAATCGAAGTCTGGCATCTATTTATGAGATCAAAATCCTGAAAATATCCTATATTGTCTACCAGTAGAAAGATGGGTAAGTAAGCAATGATCAGGAATATTGTATGTTCTTAAAAATATATAACTTGTAGAAAGTTTATAATAACATGGAAATATTTATGTTAGAGGATGAGACACAATTTTATTGTCTGAGCAAATTATTTAAGTAAGAGTTTCAAAGCCTTAGCATAGTTAATATTTTGGCCAGATAATTCTTTGTTGTGGAGCTGTCATGGGCATTGTAGGATGCTTAGCAGTATTGCTGTCCTCTACCCAGTGACACAAGAAGCATCCCCTCCTCATAGTTGTAGCAGTCAGAACTGTTTCCAAACACTGACAAATGTCCTCTGAGGGGCAAAACAAACCCCGGTTGAGAATCACTAACCTGTTTATTGTGAAATTGTTTGTAATGACAAAAAGTGGGGGAGAAAGACTTAATGCCCACTGACAGAATGACTGAATAAATTATACAGCCTCCACGTAATATCATGGAAATTAAATAAATCAACCTCAAAAATTATGACTAGAAAGTAAATACTGTAAGAAAATCCATGAATTTGTTAATAACGGTTGCCTTTTGGATGTTGCCAGCAGCCCTTGGGCAAAACATGCATTTTCATCACCATTTCCCAAAATGTTTTAACAGATGGAAAAGAAGAAGCAGGAGAACAAAATGAGAAGAGACCAGCTGAATGACCAGTACTTGGAGCTGTTAGAAAAACAGAGGCTGTACTTTAAGACTGTGAAAGAGTTCAAGGAGGTAAGAGGAAGGCTGGGCAGCACATTTCAGCTAAAGGGAGATTTGTGTTCACCTCAAGATGAGCCTTTAAAAACCAGAGAAGTTTTTTTTGGTTTTCCTCTGATCTGTAAAGGGAAAAAGCAAGACACTGATGTGATCTGGCAATAAAATGTGACATCCAGGTAGTTGAAGATTCCATTTTTCTGTGGCCCATCTTGAGGTCTAATTAAATGTTCTAAGAGACATTACATCATTTTCATCTTCCTAGCACTTAGTATTTGCATTAAACTCACAAAATGACATCAATTAATATCAAGAGTCACCTGGAAACAGTGTTTGTTAGGGATTCAGATACAGAATCTTCCCTCCTGCCAATCTTAGGATGGTGCGGGCCCTTGAGAAGCCATGTAGGAGGAGAGAACAGCTGAGCACTCTGAAGTATGACAAGCTTGGGTTCAAATCCATTTACCACATACCAGCTGTGCACTTTGGACAGTGACTTAAACCCTCCCAGCATCAATTTCCTCATTGGTGGGTTTTGTTGGGTCAGATGAAAAATACAAAACATCCGGCACCAGAATCTGGCATCTAATAACACCTGACACTATTGAGTTTTGTTTATCTCTGTTTTTCTTCCGTGCATTTGGGCAGGGTTACTTTTCATTGTTACAGAAAGAGAAGCGTCCACCCTTAAGAGACTTCATGTTATCACTTGCCAGGCTAACAACAGCTTTCTTTTGAGGAATTCCTTTCTCCTTTCTAACCTAAATCCATATAGTTTTGGTGAGTTTAGAGACTGCTGTAAACACAGCAGAGTTAAAGGTAGGTTGTATCCTGGTGTTTGGTCTACAGAATAAAAACTGTAATCTTTCCATTCCTATAATTCTGTTTCTGTTATTTTTTTAGACCTTTCTCTCTTCCTTTCCTGTCTTTCCCTTCTTCTCTACTTCTTTACTTTTTTTGTGATTTAACTTTTGGGAACTACAGCTCATAGGCATTTCAGAATCTCCCCAGTGTTCTTCCAGCTTCCGCTGTGCTCCTGATACCACGTTGTACAGACCTGGTCCTTTCCTCAGGGAACAAATATTGTGGTGGGGGAGACAGATGACAAGCTTAGAACTAGTCATAACAAATAAGCACTAACAACTCTACACTTTGCCACGTGAGATGACTGGTTTAGGTGGTGTGGTCAGGGAAGACCTCTCTAGGGTGAGCAGGACTTGCCCAAGGGAAGAGCAAGAGTGCTTCAGCTGGAGTAGCACCGGGGAGTATTGGGGCAAGACGCTTTGTGATTGGCAGAGGCTGCGGGGGAGGTTCTGCAAGGGCCAGTGAGTGAGCTGGCAGGGAGTAAATAGGAACACGCTGTTCCCCTCCAGGGTTCTTTCTTCCTTTTTTTTTTTGTTTTTTGGGGAGACGGGGTCTCAGGTTGAAGTACAGTGTCATGATAATAGGTCATTATAGTCTTGAACTTCTAGGCTCAAGTGATCCTTCCACCTCAGCCTCCCAAAATGCTGGGTTTTAGGCATGAACCATTGCACCTGGCCCTTTCCCTTTCCCTTTCCAACTTACAAAGAGAAAAGGCCCAGAGGAGAATTACATCTCTGGTGTTGCTTGGACACGCCAGCATTGCCCTTTTGACAGTATAGTAACAAAAAGCAAATAAGCTGAGGAGGATAAGTGTAAGCTGTCAAAAATCAAAGCAAATAGAAATGAAATGGCAAAACTCATCCTTGCACTGCAGGCTCTCGGATGAGGTCTTAGGATGACCTCTGCAGGAAGCAGTTTCTTCAGCTATATTAAGCATCAGAAGTCCCGTATTCCACCTGTACACAGTTATCTTCAAATCAGAGATGGATTGTGGTGCCTTAGAGTCCCTTAAGACACCCAGACAGCTGCTTCCCATACCTAAGTTCTGTTCAATCCAAAGCAAGTAAAAAGGAGGGGGGGTATGTAATAAGTTCTTACGTATTTCATTTAAATACATTTTACCTTTTTTAAAAAAAATAGCATGTCCTCTTATTTTTGGTGTTAAAATTGCCTTTCTCTTATGAAATAAGCGATGGTGGGTAGTTTTTTTTTAAACATTCTACTTGGCAAAAATGTAAAATTGGCAGCCATGTGTCAGTGTTCCAAAGTCTTCAACTTTCTCCCACAAGCTCCTCTGAGGTAATTTGGGGCCACCACAGGTGTCGAGGAGGCGGTGATGATGGAGGCTTGCTTGCTACTCCCCAGTCTCTACCCCATATCTTCTGCCAGACTAATTCTGCCATTTTTCTGTTTTACATCTTGCAGTTTTAGGTAAGATCTTGTTTGTGGTAGAAAAACATTTGAAAAGTTGGACTTTCATCCCAGGGTGAAGCCATCTCCCAGAATCCTCTCTGTTCTGCCTTCTATACCTGCCTCCATATCCCCATTGGTCTTCTCCCATGTTCTCCAGTTTCACCACATCCTGGTCTCTAGCACTTGTACCGGACAATAATTATCCTTCATGTAAAGCACAGTGTTGCTGTCCAGAACATGGTCTTTTGTCACCTTGGTAGTTGCCTTTGTTGGATTTTGGTGTACCCCACATTAATTGAGCAACAGTGATGCCCCATGGGCACCATTGAGGAACCAAATGATGCCCTCACCCTGATTCCCAGTCTCCTCTGGTTTCAGAGCCTTTTTGATTAGAGACATTGGGTTTTCTCTAAAATCCCACTGACTTGCTCACCCTGGGAGAGTTGGTTAATTGCAAGTCTGCTGGGAAACAGTACTTGCTCTAAAACACCCTAATCTCAGTGTTACATTAATTGTGTCTCTAAACCACAGTTTCTCATCAGACCCTGAAACTAAGATTTAAATTCCAGCATAGCACGGATGAATGCAAATTGTACATTTTTGTGAAGCTGGCTTTAGGTGCATAATCTTGAATGAACTGAACTCTCTTGCACATAGTGAGCTTGAATATAGTCTTCAATAGGAAAGAAATAGAGGTGATGAGACATTTTCCCTTTTTATTCTAGAGATACCTATAGGACCTCTTTTGTATTCGCTTTGAAGAGACAGACAGTATCACTCTGTAGTCTCCCAAAAGACTTCTAGTAGATTGTGAGATTTAATCAGTGCTCCCACATACCAAGTGACAGTGTAGGCTATCTTTACTGAAAAATTCAAACATCATCTCAGTGTGCTGTGATTCACACAATTACTCTTGGTGTGGGCTCTTTGACAGTAATGTTTTGATGCTTCTGAGTTGTTTTTGCCTTATTTAACGAGTGAAGTGGGGGGACAAAGTTGAAATGAATTTACTTATTTTATATTTTTGTTATGGAAATCTTCAGCAATACACACTGTAGAGAGAGTAGTAAAACCATATAACAGTATAACTATCCATCTGTTTTGTTCTGTCTCTTCCCTTCTCCCCTTCCCTCCCCCTCAGGCTATTTTCTCCCCAAGCAAATTTCAGCTCATTTTAAAAAGGAAAACTTTCTTATTTTTAATAAAACAAATGTAACTCAACATCACATTTTTCTCATCTCATCCCTCCCAAAGTTAACTGCCTCTTTCTTCCAAAAACTGTGTTCAGAAATGTCAGAGCACCTTGCTTCTGACAGTCTCACAGAAGAATTCATCCTTACCCACAGCCCAGGTGTCCAGCTATTAAGTCTGAGTGCTATATATGAATCAGCATTTGTCTTAGTAACCCAGGTCTTTGCAGTCTGTCAAAAAGAGCAGAGGGTCTCCAAAGAGCTGGGTGTGCCTAAGCCCAGCCCGGGGAGGTGGAAAAATTGACTTTGGGAGTTTTGAATGCAGAATATTCAAGGGTGAATGAAGGTTTTTCTCCCGTAATAAATACATGCAGCCGTGGGAGCCCTGACCATTGCTGAGCCTGGACCCCATGAGCTCTGCCTTTCCAGACCCTTTTTGTTATTACCTTCACCTCCTAGTTTAAAACTAGGACTCCTTGTAACCCTGCTCAGGGAAGAGGGTGGGGTTGTTGGAGGTCTCATGCAGGTGGAGATGTCTGAGCTGTCAAGACCCGTGGAAACGGGAGCAAGAGGGTACATAGTGAGAAGCTTTTGAAGAGGACCCAAGGAGGGAACACAGTGGTGCAGAGGTGACGTGTGCCACTGAACACTGGTTTCCAAAGCCAAGGATGGGGCCAGCGGCCTCCCTCAGCACATGAAGCCATTTATTTCATATAGTTCATTCTTAAGGAAGGGGAGCTGTCCTCTGAGGAATGTCTCATTTTCTGAGTTTCTTCAAGCTAAGAATATTCTTAGCCTTCACTGTTAGAACTTCCGTACGTCCTCTGCCTACAGTGTCAACGAGGTTGCCTTTTACCACTCCTCCAGCTGCTGTCTCCAAGACCCTTCCCCTATTCCTCACAGTAGGCCAAGACTGACAGATAAGTGCACTTTCTGCTGCTGTCTCCTTGAGACTTCAGAGACTTCATGAAGTCTTTCCGAATGACAGTCCCTCATCCTCTTTCCCTGTTCGAAGTTGGACAGCCTGGAAACTGAGCATCATTGCAGCTGCTTGGCATTGAATGCCAATAAGTCACCAGGAGGTTTTGCCATGTTCGTAGCAGCATGCCAGGAAACTTGTTCAGTCGGTCAGAAGGCATCTCCCCTGGGGCTGGGGAGAAGGGCAGTGCAACCATCCTGGTCTCATGTGGGTGCTAACATAGTCATCACCTCTTTACGCGTATTCTCTCTGCTTCACCTCTAGGAAGGCCGCAAGAATGAGGTGCTGCTGTCCAAGGTGAAAGCCAAGGCCTCCTGAACGTTCCCAGCCACCGTTGTATGTCATTGACTTCATTCTTAAATGCCATATGTCAACTACAAGATATGAAATGGTTCTGAAAGTGACAGTAGAGAGAAGCAGGTACAATGTTCGATAACCTGGGTGTTTTCTTTGTTCTCTTTGCCTCTGTTTCATCTCTGTGGGCTGTTAATTGATGGAACCAGGCAGTATAACATATGACTTGGCTAGCCCCCAACATCCTACGAAGAATATGGGCAGTACTTGTTTTCTGTCATTTCAACTTCTATTTCTCCAGTAATATTGTACTTACGAAGGTACCCGTACTTGTATAGACTCTGAGTAAAGAAGACTTCACTTGTTTAGTAAGTATTGACTGAACAACCACTGAGAAATAAGCACTGAGGTAGACCCAGAGAACTCTACAACGAAGTTCTTGCCCTGCAGCAAGTGGCCCAGGGATCCAATGTAGCCGATTTGACCCCAGAGCTTGGCCATCTGAGACTCTTTTCAGTAAACAAAAGGCATTTAGCTGAACGATCAGCCCATGTGAACGACCATCACTTGGGCCCTTCACCTGCCCATGGTGCCTTTTGTTCCTGGCCCCTTTAGGTACCAGCCAGCAGACTTGGTGACATAGAACTAGAATGAAAACTCAGTGTCATTGGTTTCATTCTTATACATTACTCAAGTTTAATTCTCAAAAAAAAAATTGAAAATGTGACGCTTCAATAAAAATTACGCCTTCCCTTGCCCAATTGTCATTTGAGTCACAGGCAACATGTAAATGAGCTTGTGCATCCCCTGCACTTTTCATGTGTCTACATTTTAGACAGGTCACGGTCTGAGCAAGGAAAGAGAGACACACATCGTTCACAGCACTCAGCAAGCAGAGTGTCAGGAAAAAGAACAGTGGGATTTGCAGTGATCCAGGGAGATTTCCTGGAGGAGACAGCATTTGGGCTAGATCTGAAGGGGGAAGATGATGTTCATAGGCAGAGTTAGGCAAAAAGGCCATCTTAGATAAAGATGCACTATGATGAAAACTCAGGAGGGTTCCCAGGAGAATATACAAGGCGCTCATGTTGGAAGAGGAGGTGATGAGCCGGTCTCTGTAGAAGGCTCAGACAGTCTTGACAGAAGGGCTGGGATCAGACTTTGGAGCTTCTCAAAGGGCAAAGGGAAGTTGACTCTATTTTTGGCAATGAGTAGTGCAAAGCAAATAGCTCCTCCTGCCTTGGACTTCAGAAATCTGGCCACTCAGTCATGTTCAGCCCCATGTCAGATTTGCACTCCATTCTATGTAAGCCTCGCACATGTACCAGTCAGTAGGTTTGAACAGGAAAACAAAAGCTTATACATGTCAGGCAGACGAGTCACTCAGCACAGTCACAGAAGCATTGTGTTCATTTTTAGATCTAATGTATGTGATTAAGCAGGGCTGATATGTACAGACTTAAAACAAAAAACAAAACGCACATTTGATTAACAACAGCCATTGGTTTCTGTGCTGTGGCCAGCAAAGCCTGCCTGAGTCAGGAGGAAGCAGCAGTGTCTGAAAGTGCCATGTGCGGCCACTTCCTGGGCCACATGCAGTCCGACGATTCCTGGGCCAGGGTCATGGGGAGATTTGAAGGGGCTCAGCAAAGTTGAAGCAAATAATCAGAAAAGAACAGGTGGTGCTTTGAAGGTGGGTGAAGGAGACAGCATTTTGACCATGTTTGGAATCATTTCAGGTTCAGGGAAACATCTACATTACCTGGTTAAGAAGCTCATAGACACACCCCTGGCTAGTTTATGAGCAGTTAGGAGATTATTTGAATGTCCATAGGCGGTAGGGAGGCAGGTGCAGGGATGTGCTGGGATGCTGGAGTCTACCCCTCTGTGTTGATGGGTAAGTACAGCATGTCTAATCCAAAGCAACCAATAATTCTTTATGAAAGTGGTGACATTTGTTTTTGGCTTTGTTTCAAGAGTTTTATTTGGTTTTAGTCCATAATATCATATCCCTTTTTTTTTAATCCACAAAGCCTACTACAGAATAGTTTCTGTTGCTTAAACACATGGAATGAGATTGTAGAAGCCAGTCTTAAGAAGTCCACATTTGCTGCAGACAGCCCACAGCATGAACGTGCCTTTGTAAATAATTACATGGCTTTAGAGTCAGGCCTTACAGGCTAAGGAGATGTCCTGAGACCCCTGATCATTTCTGAAGCTGCCTAGGAGGGTCCATTCAAGTCCATGGCTCTCTGCGTGCCCAGACATAGTACTGGTGTTGCAGGTTCTATGCCCGCAGGCTTCTCCAGAAGTAAATGGAAGAGGAGGAACATCCTTAAGTTACTTAAGTACTAGTTTAAATGTGCACGTCAGGAGGAACCAGGTTTCTCAAGAAGTAGACAGTACTTTCTGCTCAGCCAGCACAGGTAGCATGCTTACAGGGCATGCTGCTGGTGCCTGGATTCTCGGCCTCCTCTGGATCAGGGTTTCCCCTCCCTCCCATGTGCTTCTCATGGAGGACACGGAGTTGCTCTGGTTTAAGCTGAAGTCGGAGCTGCTATGGGCAGGATAAGACTATAGATAATCACAAGGTGCCTGGGGAGACACTTGGAATGTTTCTTGTCGTTGGCCTGTGTTCAGCCTCTCATGGATGACTGGGGTCAGCTAATACCACTAGAGGAAGGTACAGAGTATTAAAGAAAAGTCACATTGAGGGATGTTTTAAGAGAAGGCAAATTCCAGATTTGTCAGGCATAGCTCTCGTTATAGGCTGAAGTTCATAGTTATAACTGGGTTCTGCTCATCACCCATATTTTGAGGGTAACTGGGTCCTGCCAGTATCAGCTAAATCTGGCAGCACAGCCAGAAGGAAGAAGGGCTGATACTCGGCAGAGGTCTCTTTCCTCACCAGGTTAGGGAACTTCCTTGACAATACTGTCGCCTTGGGAACCTTCTGATACCTTGAGCAGTGGATGGAGAAGGCTTTCAGGCAGCCCTCTTACTACCTCACAAAGTGCTGTTCCTGTGGCCTCAAGGTTGTGACATTGACAGGCCTAATCTCTGTAGTGACCAAAGTGGACCTGCCTAAAGCTTATTCTGGACAGTGAACTTTGACCTGATCTATGCCCCTTGATTTCTACTACAGCAAATGGTCTGGTCTTGCTCACTTTGCAGGTGACTGGTATTCAGTTTAAGAAAGAACCAGGCATTCTAGCAGCAACTATTAACAGTTACTTTGGCTGAGCCTCATCCTTTGTTCTGAAATGCAGATGCTGGATTAAAGTGTGCTTTGAGGAAGAACACTTCAATTTTCTGTTTGTTTTTGTTTTTTTGAGTCAGAATCTCACTCTGTCACCCAGGCTGGAGTGCAGTGGCCAGTGGCCATGAATGTGCCACTGCAGCCTTGACCTGCTGGGCTTGGGTGATCCTTTTACCTCAGCCTTCAAGTAGCTGGAACACAGGTGCACACCACCATGAGCAGCTGATTTTTTGATTTATTGTAAAGACAAGGTCTCACCATATTGCCCAGGCTGACCTTGAATCTTTAGGCTCAGGCAATCCTCTCGCCTCTGCCTCCCAAAATGCTGGGATTACAGGCATAAGCCACCATGCCCAGTGAAGGAAGAACACGTTAAGGAAGTGCTTTATGATTTCCTCATTGCCAGTGTTGACCTCAAAGTCAAAAACAGTAAGTGAAGGGCCCTGTAGGTTGGGATGGCATTTTCTGCCCTGTGTCTGGGCATTGCCAGGGGAAGTGCCTTGTTTGATGCATCTTTAGAATCCCCCATGCCCTTTTGTGGTCCTTTATACTCCGTCCAGAGCATTTCTCTTCACCACATGGTGATAGGCTAAAAATGCTGCATGAAAAGTGTTGTAATTGTCTTTCCTCTTCTCACAATAAGTGTTGTGTAGCATACCCAGGGGGGATTTAGTGCCTGGTCTGCAGCCTACTTGACAATACAGGGAGTACTGTGGATGTTCCGTGCCAGCCTTATGTCACTTTCCCAAACGGGCCAAGCTCACACCTGTCCATGGCTGTTGCCCTGCTGTCCCCTCTGCGTAGACTATTATCCCCTTCAAGGTCTTGATGGTGTTTCTGTGCCCACTTGATACACATACGAACCCATTTGATGTCAGCCTCCAGCCCTGATCACATTCTTCCCTTAGTGTGTCTTGATGGCACATGTCACTGCCTAGATCTCTCTGTTGCCTGCTGTCCCTTCTGGAATGGAGGAGCAACAAACACGGGGGCCTTGCCTGTCTTACCACAGCCCCCCCAGCATCTGCCTCAAGGTGAACGATCAGGAAATGCTGTTGGATAAAATGGCTTCTCCAAATGGCGACTTTGCATCCCTGTGTTAGCAAAATTTAGATTTTAGCCTTTTTTCTAATTTAGGCTTAGTTTGAGCACAGGTGGACAGTTCTATTCAGCAACTTTAAAGGGTATCTCTTAGAGTGTGTTTGTTATACTCTAACCTTGAAAGTTGGGATGAAAAAGTTTCAGATGTTTCAAACTCTTCAATTGTTACGTTTCACAGATTTTTCTTTCCTCCACATGTAGGGAAAGAGGGAGACAGAAAGAAAGGGACCACACTAATGTTAAGTATGTTTTGGCTCAAAATGCGTCATGAATCTAAAGATAGCCTGACTAGTAGAAATGTCTCAGGCACATGAACCAAGAAGTGGGACAACACTGCAAAGGCTGTGGGCAGCAGCACCAGATGCGGTGTTGCAGAAATGTGACTTTTACAAGCCCTGTGGAGGGCAGCTGGGCAGTATCTATCAACAGTGCAAATGTATCAGCCTTCTGAACTAGCAGTGCTACTTCTAAGAATCTTTCCTATGTACAAGGATTTTTATTGAAACACAGTTAAATACGTTATGGCCAGTCCATACAATGAAATGGTTTGCAGAAATTTTAAAGAGTGGATCTGCTTCATGTGTAATTCAATGGAATGATCCCCTAGTGTTTGGAAAGGAGAAAAAAATGTGTGTCTGTAGTTGTGAGCGTGCATATGTGTGTATGTGTGTGTGTGTGTGTGTGTGTGTGTATGTACACACACATGTGTCTACCACATGTGCTTGCATGTGCCTGGGATATCTCTGGGAGGATACCCAGCAACCTGGCAGCCTTGGTTGTCTCTGAGAGGAGGGTGGGGATTACTTTTCAATGTACACCTTTTGTACCTTTTGGATTTTGTACCATGTACATGTATTATCTATTCAAAAATAAATAGTTTTTAAATTTTAATTTGGTTTATTTTTCTTAAAAAAGAAACAGAACTAAGAGATAAAAAGATTCTGGCTTTCTTAAGGAAAATAAATTCCTTGAGTCATAGCTAAACTCTTCTTTTGGGGAGATTGTCTTGGGGGCAGTGGGCTGTGTGAACGGGGCTGTCCTCTTCTGGTGCAGCAGTTTCAGGGTGATGAAGCACTGAGCTGGTCCTGCTCCCACTGTGCTGGTGTATTGGGCCAGCGGGGAGAGGGCTGGGGACAAGGGGATTAGACCCATGTGACTAAGCCCTGGGAAAGACCGAGGTTCCTGCAGGGTTGCCATCATCTCATGAGAAGCAGTGTAACCCTGGTTCCTCTGACTTCTGGAAAAAAAAAAAAAAGATGGCGACAGTACCTCTGAGCCGTGGTTCAAGTAAAACTGTTAACTTTTGAGCCGGGCTTTGTGGCTCAGCCTGTAATCCTGCGCCTTTGGGAGGCTGAGGTGAGTGGATTGCCTGAGCCCGCGGGTTCGAGACCCGCCTGGGCAGCAAGACCTCATCTCTACAGTAAATCAAAAAATCAGCCAGGCGTGGTAGCGCATGCCTGTAATTCCAGCTACTCGGAAGACTGAGACGGAAGGATCACCGGAGCCCAGCAGGTCGAGGTTGCGGTGGCCGGGAGCGGCCACTGCACTCCAGTCTGGGCAACCGAGTGAGACTCCAACTCAAAAACAAAACAAAACTGTTAACTTTCTTCAGAAGCTAGGCCCATCTTGTGTGGAAGCGGGGTATCAGAACTGTCACCACACCCTGCTGTGTGTGATCCTTCTCCACCCCTCTTCCCTTACCAGCACAGCTCTGATTTTGTCCCGCTCTGGGTGGCCATGTGTCAGCCCCAGGAGAGGAACATGACAGCTTTTCCAGTCATGGGAATCTCATTTGTTTGCCAAGAGATGGTTTATGGATGGATGTCTAACCCATTTATGACCACTGGGGGAAAGACTGCTAAGGTTTCCTGGAACGACGTTCCTGCTGATCATCAGTGAAAGATGCAGTAGGAAAGTTTCTGCCCTCCTTTTCTGTGTTTGCAAGTTGTTGAAGAAGGACAAGACCTGAGCAATTCCAATCATCTTGAGGCCATGAGAAGCGACATCCTGGCACACTGAGCTTGGCAGAGCAAAAGGACCTGGCTACCTAAAGGCATGATGCGCGGAACCAGCCTGTGGACCCCTTACCTCCACGTTCTTATTCCATGGGAAAAATAAATCCTGTTAGCTAGTCCATTCAACCAAGAAATACTTAAGTCTCTACTGCCAGCTCCTGGGACTACAACAGTGAACAAAGGCAAAAGAGCCTATCTTTCTAGAGCTACTTGCCAGTGGGGAAAACGTACAATCAAGGTAAAAGTGTATATTTTATCATGTGTTGTTTCAACATGCTGCTTAAAGCAAGGAAGAAGCATCAGGAGTGTCTGGTTTGGCGCTGGTTGCAATTTTATACTGAGAAGTTAGGAGAGGCCTCACTCAGTGACTAGCGAGGGAGTGAGTCATACAGATACTTGTGTGGAAAAGATTTCAGGCAGAGGATCATATGTGTAAAGGCCCTGAGGTGTAGGATGATACCCAGCAGGTGAGTGTGAGGAACATGAAGGGGACCTGTGTGGGAAGAAGTGGAGGGGTTTGAGAAGAAAAGCAGTGTGATCTGACTTCATTTTAATAGGGATCCCTCCAGAGGCCATGTAGAGATCACTGAAATAATCCAGATTAAAATGTAACAAACAAAAGTTTTACAAGACAAGACTTACCCTTTCAATACTACATTCTGATTTCTTTTCCCTGTTCTACTTGTTTTAAATGCTGAACATTGAATTGCCCATTTCTATTCTTGGCTGACAGACACCTTGTCGTAGTGGGTGGGAAGTACTATCTTTTGACTTTGGACTTTTGCTTGTTCTATGGGTCATTCGCAGGCTTCACTTGAGGTTTGAAAATGTGTGTGGTTGGGTTTACCCTCTTTCTTTTCTCTCTTGAGAAGACCATGTGCTCCTGGCCCAAATACAGGATGAGGGACACACAGATGAGGCCTAGACCCAATCTGCAGCTTAAAGTCAAGCCCCGAAAAACTCGGTCTAGATCAATGAAATCTCAGCCAACCCACAGGCATATGAGCAGGAAATAAAGGCTTGTTGCTATATGTGACCAAGATTTTGTAGTACTTGCTTACAATTACTGAAAACATGGCTGACTGAGACAACCACCAGATTGCTGGTTGTGAACTGGAGTTTAAAAGACACCTCTCTACACCATCCAGCCTTAGTGTGACGGCATCAGATGAGGGACCAGAGGAGCAGGTTTCTGGGCATTGAATCCACGTGTGAAATAGATGCTCACAGCAAACAGAAATCAAGAATCCTAATTCCCTCAGACATTTATGAAAAGACATGGCAGCCATGTTAAAGGGGAGAAAAGTAGCATATGGTATATGTTATACATGACCAAATTTATGAAGTAAAACCATTAGTTTAGCTACATCCCTCCTATATGCCTGGACCTCTATGAAATTGGATTTTGACACTAGGACATCTTAGTGACTGACACCTTAGTAAGTCAGTCCACATAGGGAAGAGATGAATTTCTCTTGCAATATCCCAACTCCACCTTAATCATGTTCTATAAGCAAAGGTAATATAGACAGAATAGGCAGAGATATTATATGTAGCAAGGATGTTGCTGGAATATTAATTTCAAATCAGATTTTTGTCAATAAAATTCTATTTTGTATACTCTGAATTAAAAGGCATCAAAAATATATCCTTGTATAAATTCAGTCATCAACTGATCTTTTTCAGAAATTCAGCATCTTGTAATTGTAGTGAGCAGTCATGGAAGGCATTGCTAATTTCAAGTCTGAAAGGTCCAGCAGAAGTTGTCACCAAACTAATAAGCAAATAGCCTTTTTTAAAGGATGCTAGATACAAATGTGATTTCTTGCATGGGATACTTCCATAATAATACTACAGTAATTCTAAGCCCAGGCCAAATAATCTTCATTATCAAGAAAGCATGACTTCACAAAGAGTAATAGGATGACTTGAACACCATCCTCATCTGAAATGCATTGAAAGGCTCCATAAGAATGTTTTTTATAGTATCTTCCAATGAAAAAGAACAAAATTCCAAAACACAATTCTAAGTAGATTGTCCAAGGTACTGTACTAATTTCTTTCATGAAAATTATAAAAGCATCCTATCCAATAGCAAAAGTAAACCAGAAAATTCCATAGGTGCCCACCCAACCATACTCAAACTCTTCGTCTAAGCCTTCTTCCTGGAATCCAACTAGGATAATGCAGAGGATCCACCACAACAGGGCAGTCTCAAAGGTATACTCAGATTGCGTGCTGTAAAATGCAAGCCAGAGTTTAACTATGGAGTTCAGGTAGATTTCTGTTTGGTTCTCTTCATCTTTCTTATGGTTGGATATCGACAGGCTTGAGTCCAAATACCTGTATGCTGTGTGCTCACTGTGTGACCATGGACAAGGTACTGGAATGTAGTTAAGTGAGGAGGACTATGCTTGTAGGGTGAATGCAGGAGTAAATGGATATTTGTATATAAAACCTAGTACAGCAGCTGTACATGATGGGTGCTCAATAAACGGTACTCTGAAAATGTATTCCTGAACGTGCATTTCATGAAGGGAGAGATGGGAGATTATTAACACCCCCTATTTCAGCCACAAAGAGAAAATCTCTAATAGACCCAAACTTGAGCTCCAGTCCTTAAAAGACAGTACATGATTGACAGCAATGATGGATGACTGGCAACACCATTTGATCGGTAACTACACACCTACCTGCTTGACTTTCTCCAGGTTGTCAATCATGTACTTATTACTTTCTTACCTGCCTTAACAGGATTTAAGGCGAGTTGTGGGAAATAAGCAGAATACAATAACAAAATATAAACAGAACATAGAACAACACTAAGATAGGGGAAACCTAAAGAATTGGAATTCAAGACTGGCTAGGAGCATTATATACAAATAAGTAGGCTACCAGGTCTTATGTAGATTTCAGAGTTAAGCCATACATTTTGTTCTGTGCTTCCTGATCAAAATGAAAATGGAAACAGCCAAATTAATAATCATTGTTATGAAAATAAAGCATGGCTTCACAAAGAATGTAATAAGATGACGCAAACAACATCCTCATATGAACTGTATTGATGGGCTTCATAAGAATGTTTTTTGTAGTATCTTCCAATGAAAAAGAACAAAATTCCAAAATACAACTCTAAGAAGACTGTCCAAGGTACTGTACTAATTTCGCTCATGATGTTCCAAATTCTAGCAGTGATGGAATGGTTGGACCACTTGTTCAGAATTCTTCTTCTTAACAGGGCTGAGACCTATCAAATCTGGAACTGTGTATTCTTTGAGGTTATACTGGCCCACCATCCCTTATCCACAACTGGAATAATACAAAAAAGTTGAGAAAGATTGTTTGTATCTCACCTGACAACAAAATTGGTCTCACCCAAATGACCTGTACTGATGTGAGGCTACTTTTAGTTCTTTTCTCACAGTGTATACAGTCATACATTTTTACTGCAGAAATATTCAGGTGTTGATTAAAGGCTTCTGCCCCACACCCAGCCAGGGGTCTTCCTAGCATACAGACTGCACCATACATACTACCTTTCTAAAATGTAAAAAATATTCTGGATTCTGAAACTCATCCCAAAGGTTTTGGAAAAGGCACTATATATTCTCTGATGAACCCCCAAATACAGATACTCTATAGTCGTAAGTGCAAAGAATGTCTGTATACTCAGACATCAAATGAGTGGACCCTTTTATGCAAATTTAAAAGCCTAATCAGCAGGCAACTAGCCCACCTCCAAAATCAGATAGATTGTGGCCAAGATGATTTAGTTCATGTCCTTGGATTCTTTTATACTTGGGCCACATTTAATATTTTCTGGAAGACCAAGAGTCACTACAGCAGTTTTTTTTGGGGGGGAGGGGAGGGAATTGGTGATGGTGTTTTGAGTCCTACAACAGGCCTCATTTTTTTCCATCTCAATGTCATATACTTGTGTATGCACCATAAATGAAAATTATTCTGAGCCTAGAGATGAATGCTTCAAAAGTATTTTTATTGTACATACAAGTCAGTATGGAGAAGTAATAAGAAAATTTCTTGCAGCTGCTCTCCCTTGTGGGGGAAAAAAAAAAGGACCAACAGGGGTTCCCAACTCTGGCTACATAGTAGATTCATTTGACAAGCTTTAAATTTAAACAGCACCATTGCCTGGCTCACACACCCTAGGAATGCAATTTAAAGAGCAGCCTAAGCATCCAGGAGCATCTCTCACTGATTAAGAAATAAAAGCATCTTGAGAACTTAATACATAGATTAACAGACCTCTTCTTTGAGAGTCTGATTTAGTAGGTGTTGCACTGAACTATTTTTTTAAAACAAAACTTCAGGTGATCTTATCGACTCACAAATTGGGGTACACTGGCTTGTTGAGGAAGTATAGGAGGCTGAGGAAGAAAAGTCAGATCTGGCACATAAAGGGTATGGGGGGGACTCCTTCACAAAGGAAACAGCCTCCTGATGGGTCACAAAACAGTACATTGGGGCCCTGTGCTGAGAAACCCTCCTCTAGGGAATGTGGTATTGTCAGAGGATGAGCAAATCAGCTTCAACTCTTGAGTCAATTCTAGCCTATTAGCAGTAGCTACCTAAAGTGCTGTCCTGGAAAGGATTCTGAAGTGAAGTTCTGCTCAGTGGAGAGAGATGCCATGAATGATTAGCAATGGCTGCCACGCACATAGGAAGAAGACCTAGTTGCACACCTGCCCCACACATGCTGTCTTTCTTGAGAGCCTTGGCACCGCTGTTTCCACAGTCCATACTCAATGGTATGGTGCTCAAAACATCATTAGAACTCAGCTGTGGAGAAAAGGATCCCAGAAAAAAGGATTCCAGATCACTGGTGAAGGAGAGAGATGCAAGTTCCATTCCTCCTCACAACTCTACCCATGTGTCTCCAACCCTTGTGTTTATCTCTGCTTGGTAAAGAGGCTCTTGAAGGCATTATTGTAGTTCTTATTAAAAGCTGTGTAAATCAGGGAGTTGAAGAAAGAATTGGAGTAGCCAAGCCACATGCTTTTCCAGATCAGGGGCAGGCTGCAGGCACAGAGGCGGCTGATGAGCTCTGTCCGGAAGAAGGGGATCCAGCACAGCACAAGCACACCCATCAGAATGCCTACCATCATGGCTGTTCTCTTCGCCTTCTGCTCCTGCCATGAGTCTCCACTTGCTGGGAAAGCCACCGTTGATTGGCAACGCGCTGTGAACACCACCTCACCCTCATGAGGTGCTCCCTTTACCTTGGAACAAAGAAAATGTTGGATTAAAACAATAATAAGGCAGAACAACATGGAAAAAGCTGAACACAGTGAAAAATCAAGAACTCTTCTTAGTCCTGCTAGAGAAGTGAGGTCACTGGGCTAAATGCTTCTCCAAAAATGGGAGAGACAAGTAAACACAATCACAGCTTACCGAGCAGAAACTTTTGCAGGAATCAGTACCAGGGTAAGAAAACTTAAACTTGAAATGACAGACTACTGAAGGCTCAGTGTGGACAAGTCTGGCAGTTAAAAACTCTGGCAGGGGACCCTCATGAAGGGAGTTGGAGGGTGGGAGTGCACAAATTTTTAAGTGTTGTCATCTCCAGAAGCTCTGCCAGGCCCTCGCAGTGAATATTAGAGACAAATCACCTCGTGCTTTTGGTAATGGGAAGGAAAAATAGCCCATTAGAGATGCATCAGAGCATTTTACTTAAATAAGGCCTACCCTCATGAGAAGTTAATTTACCAGAGCCTAATGTACCTAAGGGAAGGGAAATTCTCAACTCCAGCCCCCTATATCCATCCTGCCCTACCCAAGGGAGAGGTGGAACTGAGAGGCATTGAAGTTCACAGTCCAAAGGCACAGGCTCAGAAAAGATTGAGACCTAATTATAAAGTCATAGAACACTTCCTCTTCTCCCATACCTCATCATGACATTACCTAGTACATCATATCAACAAAATGTTACAAGGCATACTAAAAGACATACTAAAATCATAGTTTGAAGAAACTGAACAAGTATCAGAACCAGAGTCACATATTGCTGTAATGTGGGAATTAGACCAGAAATTTTTTTTAAAACTGTGATTAATATGCTTATGGAAAGGTCTTATAGAAAAGTAGCCGGGCTCAGTGGCTCAACCTATAATCCTGTGCCTTTGGGAGGTTGAGGTGAGTGGATTGCCTGAGCCCGTGGGTTTGAGACCTGCCTGGTAGCGAGACCTCATCTCTACAATAAATCAAAAAATCAGCCGGGCGTGGTAGCGCATGCCTGTAATTCTGGCTACTTGGAAGGCTGAGGTGGCAGGATCGCCAGCGCCCAGCAGGTCGAGACTGCAGTGGCCAGGAGCGGCCACTGCACTCCAGTCTGGGCGACAGAGTGAGACTCCAACTCAAAAAAAAAAAAAGTATACAACATGCAAAAACAAATGAATAATGTAGAGAAATGGAAATGTGAAGAATTTTAGAATGCTAGAGATGAAAAACACTATTTTAAAAAATGAAGCATCCCTTTGACAGGTTCATTAGTAGGCTGGACACAGCTGAGGAAAGAATCTCTGAGCTTAAGGATATGACACTGGAAACGTCCAAGACTGACAAGCGAAGGGGAAAAAAACGTAAAAACAGGACAGATTATCCCAGATTGGTGGGACAACTATACAAGGTGTAAATACATGTAATGGGAATACCAGAAGAAAAAGAAAGGAACCAGAAGCAACAGTTGAAGAAATATTGACTGAGAATTTCAGACACCAAACCATAGATCCAGGGAGATCAGAGAACACTAAGCAGAATAAATTTTTAAAAATAAAATTACACATATTTAAACTTCATATCATATTTAAACTTCAGAAAAACAAAAATAAAGAAAAAAATATTAAAATAAGCCAAACAGGCAAGGAAAATACCTTATCTATGGAATAGCAGAGATAATTATATCCTACTTCTCTTCAGAAACTATACTAACAAAAAGAGCAAAATGAAATATTTAAAATGTTGAGAGAAAAATATTCAGCAACGTGGAGTTCTGTACCTTGCAAATTATCTTCTAAAAATGAAGGACAAATAGTTTCTTAGACAAACAAAAACTGAAATAACCTGTTGCCAGTAGACCCTACCTTGTAAGAAGGGTTAAAAGAAATTCTTCAAAAAAGAAAAAAATATATATGTCAGAAACTCAGGTTTATATCAGTTTTCTTTTTTCTTTCTTTTTTGGTAGATTTTTTTCAGATTTTCTACATCTGAAAAAATACACCCCCCCAAAAAGTATCTTGGAACTAACTGAAGTGATTATAGCAGGGCTGCAGGATACAGGGTTAACACCAGAAAGTCAAACACTTTTCTATATACCAACAATGAAAAAGTGGAAATTAAAATGAAAAACAATGCCATTTATATCGGCATCTGAAAAAAATGAAATACGTAGGTATAAATCTAACAAAATATGTTCAAGGTCTGTGTGAAGAAAACTGCAAGACTCCAATGAAAGACATCAAAGAAGAGCTACAAAAATGGAGAGATATTCCATGTTCATGGATGGGAAGATTCCCTAGTTGCCATTTATTTCCAACTGGATCGATAGATACAATACAATCCCAATCAATATCCTAGCAAGTTATTTTGTGGATATTGACAAAGTATTCTAATGTTTATATGGAAAAGCATGAGTCTCAGAATATATATGCCAACACATTATTGGAGAAGAACAAAGTTGAAGCATTAATATCACCCAACTTGAAGACATATTATAAAGCTACAGTAAGTAAAACAGTGGTATTGGTGAAATAATAGACAAATAGATCACTGGAACAGAACAGAAAGCCCAGAGATAGAGCCACAAATGTAGTCAACTGACCTTTGACAAAGGAGCAAAGGCAATTCAATAGAGAACAGATAGTCTTGTCAACAAATAGTGCCAGAACAACTACATATTCACAGGAAAAGAAGTGAATCTAGACTGGATCTTATACCCTTTACAAAAAATTATCTTAAAACACATCATAGTTTAAACATAAAATGCCAAACTATGAAACTCCTAGAAGATAAGAAAAATCTAGATGACTTTGGGTTTGGTGATTATGTTTTAGATATACTACTAAAGACACAATCTATTAAAGAATTGTTATGCTAGATTTAATTAAAAACAAACACTCCTCTGCAAAAGGTAATGACAAGAGATTTGAAAGACAAGTCACAGTCTGAGAGAAGATATTTGTAATAGGCATATCAAATAAAAGACTCTTACCCAAAATACACAAAGAACTCTTAAAACGGAATAAGAACATGAATGCCCTGTTTAAAAAAATGGGCCAACAACCTTAACAGACACCACACCAAAGAAGACCTACAGATGGCATATAAGCATATGAAAAGATGTTCCATAGCATGTTATCAGGGAAATAGAAACTAAAACAACAATGAGATACCACTGTATACCTATTAGAAGGGCCGAAATCCAGAATGCCGACAACAAATACTGGTGAGGACGGGGAGTAACAGGAACTCTCATATATTGCTGGTAGGAATGGAAAATGGTAAAACCACTTTAGAGGACGGTTTTGTGGTTCCTTACAAAACTAAGCATACACTACGGCAATCATGTTTCTTGGTATTTAGCCGAGGGAGTTGAAAACATGTTCACACAAAAACTTGCACAGAATATTAACAGCAGCTATACTTGTAATTGCCAAAACTTGGAAGCAGCCAAGATGTTCTTCAGTAGGTGGCTGAGTAAACAAACGTGGTACATCCAGGCAATGGAATATTATTCAGTGCCAAACTGAAATGAGCTATCAAGCCACGAAAAGACAATGAGAAAACTTAAATACATATTACTATGTAAAAGCCAACCTGAAAAGGCTTCTTATATGATTCCAACGGTATGACATTCTGGAAAAGGCAAAACAATGGAGACAAAGAATCATTGGTTGCCAGAGGTTGGGCCGAACAGGGAGATCATAGAGGATTTTTTAGGGCAGTGAAACCACTCTGCATGATACTACAATGGTGTATTTGTGTTATTATACATTTGTCCAAACCCATAGAATGTGCAACACAAAGAGTGAACCCTCATGTTCTATGGAACTTTGCATGATAATGATTGCCAGTGAGGTTCATTCAACAAAGGCACTACTATGGTGTGGAATGTTGATAGTCGGGGAGATTGTGCACCTGGGGGCAGGGTGTATATGGCACCTCTCCACACTTTCCATTCAATTTTGCTGTGAACCTATAACTTCTCTAAAAATGAAATTTATTAAATAAATAAATTAAATATAGTATTGGTGAGATCCGGCACATCCAGGGTGGAATGGCCATAGACAAAATACTGTGTAATTAAGGCAGCATGAGGCTACTGTAGTCTTACCCAGAACCTCTCCTCTAACCTCATTCAAGAAGCGTTTATGCCATAACCCATCAAAACATAGCAGGTGGAAACATGACTGAAACTGTGGGTTAAAATAAGACCTGAAGATTCTTTAAGGAGAAAATGATGGTTCTTCCCAACGTCAAATAATATGATAAATAATATGAAGGGAGGCATTTAAGAGCAGAAGCCTTGGTGTCCGACCCAGGCTGCAGTTCCAGCTCCCCCAGGCAATCTCCTCTGCCTCTCTAAGTCTGTTTCCCCCATCTGTGACTCTGGGTGATGAAGGTCCCCTCCCCCATTAAGGTGCTCCTGACAATGAATTGGGAGTGTCTGTTCCAGCCCAGCACAAACCCCTGGCACATGCCTTCACCCATTCCATACTAGGACCACAAATAGAACAGATCCAGCCCCATCTCTCAAAAAGTTGCAGCTGGAGAGACGGCCTGTAAACATTAATATTGCAAGAGACTGCATAATTGCTGCGGAAAACAGATTCAGTATAAGTTAAGTGATAATTCTGCATTGCCTAGCTTTCAAAAAAGAAAGCTGACTGCAAATGCCTTTGTGAAAAGAATTAGCTTCCAATTAAGGAGTCTCCAGCATCACTCTCTATACTCCTTATCTCCATTTTTTGGCTAACTCTTGTTTACTTCTTGGTGCTCAACTTAAAAGCCACCAGTCCTCTCAGAGTTATCCTCCCTGGTCCTCTAAATCACGGCCCCCTGTTTTGGTACCATGTTTTCCTCTTTTGTAGCAAAGTGTGTGATTATTTGCATGCTGTCTGGCTCCCTATTCCAAGCCAAGCTGAATGAAGACAGAGACTGTGTCTTCCAAGTACACTAATCATTGGCAACAGCACCTGGTGCCTCATAGGTTCCCAGGAAATATCTGCCTCATGAGCAGTTTATTACAACAGAGTGGTCTGTATCCGTGTTTCTCTTAGAAGGCTGCCAGTCATGGCCACAGTTGCCTCTTCACGTGGGAGGCAAGAGCCTTCCAACAATGTGTAGGTTTTCTCTCAGACACGACCAGAAGCAACTCTTAGGGCAAGCAAGCGCTCAGCTGTGGGCAGCTGGCATCGTTTGGGCACTCACTTGTCTCTTCTCGCCAAGATCAGAGTGGCCAAAGCTAGACAAGTGCAAGAGTGCCCAGGTGGCTTGACTTTCACAAGCTCAGGACTCCTCGCTCTCAGCTCTGTCTTCAGATTCTGCATCTTCTGTTACCTTACCGCTGCATGCCCTGGGTCTATTTGGAAAATCAGTAAATCAGTCTGAAAACAGATTGTGGCAATGTGGGCAAAAAGAGTCCTTTTCTTTGCCAGGTATGCACCCGGCATCCTCCCCACCTGTCACCGGGAGAGGAGGGAACAAACTAACTCCAGCAAGGATGGCAAACATGTTCCCTCCAAAGAGGCAGCTGAGAACTGGCCTGCCAACCTGAGCCGCTCTTTAATGAGCCATTTCAAGGTTTTCCAGTCCGGCAAGCAGTAGAAACTACATCACCTCTCCGCCTCCAAGTAGACCATCAAGTCACCAAAAGAAGTCTGAGACATAAAACATGGCATCCTGAAATCACCTCTTGAATATTTAGCAGCCTCTTGTTGGGAGAGAAAACTATCAGAGCCTGAGAGGAAGCGGGAAGTGGTTTTGTTGTTTTTCTTCCCACCAAGCTCATTAAAGGGCACTTTTCCAGCCACTTGTTTGCGGGCCTAAATGACCTCCCAGGCACTTGAGTTCCTCCCCTGTGTAATAAAATTCTAAATCCTCACTAAGCTATTGAAGTAAGTAAATAGATGGGGTAAGTTCATTTCGAAGAGATCTTAGGGGAAGCAAAACAAAAGGCAAGTGTAGTGATTAATTCGATTCATTTGAAACACACCTGACTCCACCAATGTAGCACTGAACAGGGTCCACTGTCAAGATGTCTGTTTGCTGGAAGCCCTGTGTTCACAGCTTTTCAGCCTGAGCCTGGTACAGCCTGTGAAGAGCATGTTGGAAGGCAATGGAATCTTTCTAGAAACAGCCTCAAAGAAAATGAGCCAATTGTGGATGAATTGGGTTTGCTATGAGACTGGCTTTTTCAGTTCAGTATATCTGTTGGAAAACCAAAAGATACAAAGAAGCAACAGCACAACACCTGAGAAGGCTGTTATAAAATAGGCAGTATGGTCGGCGCGGTGGCTCACACCTGTAATCCCAGCACTTTGGGAGGCAGAGGCGAGAAGATTACTTGAGCTCAGGGGTTTGAGACCAGCCTGAGCAACAAGGTGAGACCTCGTTTCTACAATAAATCAAAAACTCAGCCGGGCATGGTGGCACCTGCCTGTGGTTCCAGTTACTTGGAAGGCTGAGGCAGAAGGTTCACCTGAGCCCAGCAGGTTGAGGCTGCAGTGGCCATAATCGTGCCACTGTGCTCCAGCCTGGGCGACAGAGTGAAACTCCAACTCAAACAAACAAACAAACAAAAAAGCCAGGCACAATGCTAAACACCTGCAACAGATGACTTTAAGTCTTCCTCACACCAGTTTTTGGGATTGTTACTATCCCCATTTCACAGTTGAGAAAACACTCTGAAAGGTTAAATAACTTTGCCCAAGGTCACACAGGCTTTATTGTAAGAGCCAGCAGTCCAACTTGGGTAATTTGAACCAGAGTCCACGCTTTTAATCCCTCCATGTTATTCTGCATCCTTAAGAGTGATTGATCTGAATGGGTTTCCACAGAACCTATTTTAAGGATACCTATGTTTATGGTGCTTTCAGAGTGGGCATCTGTGGCTCCCTGGGACCTCTATCAACCAGCTCTGGAGGCATTTAGAGGCTTCGTCTTTCCTTCTTGGTCTTGTCTCTCCTTAGTGTTTGGCTCTGGATGCCCCTTTGCACACCTGTCTGACAACCATTCATGCTCATGAAGTCTCTGACCCTGGGTTTAGAATCCCTGAATCTGGAAGGCAAGAATACAAATTGTTGAATCCACACAACCATGTACCTGACACTATCTGGTCCTGCTGTATAAGAGACGCACTCTGGACACAGAGGTTGAAGAGATGGAACACTGTGATCGCGGCTACAGAAGCAGGAAAGACAAGGTACCTGCTCTGTCTCTGTGGTCCCAGGACAGTAGGGATTATTTCTGCCAGGCTGTGACATGACCTAAAAGATGAGTTACCTAAATGTCTATCATTTATAGCGTCTGGAGATGCCTCTGTCCAAAATAAGGACCAAATCAGCCAAACAATAAATGTTCAGACGTTGATTGATCATCCACTGTGTGTACTGGAACTCTATACTGGAATTTCCCATCAAGTCCCAATTTTCAAATATTCTGTCCCATTATTCCCATAAATACTCTGATATTAGGGCAGGGATTCTGAGTTGTCATTCATAATATTGTGTCATGACCAACACTCTAAGAGGGCAGGGACCTCAAGCATCCTGCCCACTGAAGACTCCTCAGCATCTAATGTAATATATGGCATATAGTAAACACTCAAATACAGGGCGTGCCAGAAAAATGTGTACACATTTTAAGAGATGTTATCTATTGCTTTTTGAAGTTAAATTCCAGTGGCAATGTGTAGTATGATGTTCGCTCAACTATGCTTCTGCCATTTTCTTAGACTGTCCTGTCTGTTGCAAAGTGACACTAACATTCATTTGATTAATGTCATCTTTTGAGCAAATGTCATACGTAGGAAGTCTGACAATTAAGTTTGCAAACTTTCCACTATGCGCTTATGTTGGCTGTGCTGTACAAATTACTTAGTAAGACTTTATAACCTTGTTATATCAGTGCCTCATAGCTGTGTTCATGTCAACCTGTGGTAGTGTCTTGCTGAATGGTGTTCATTATTGTTGATGCATGTTTTTGTGTGTTGTTGTTAGAATGTTGGAGCTTGAATTAGAGCAATGAACAAACATTGAATTCTTGTTAGAATTGGCAAGAGTGGGAGTGGAATCAGGGGCATATGAGTCCAAGTTTATGGGGATAATGCCACGAAGAAAATTGCAGTGTACAAATAGATTAAACATTTTTCTGAGGGGAGAGAAAGCATCACTGATGAAGAGAGGTCAGGATGGCCAGTAACGAGCAGAACTGATGAAAACGTTGCAAAAATTCATCGAGTTGCACATCAAAATCATAGGCTGACTGTGAGAAGCATAGCAGACCAAGTAAACATTGATAGAGAAACAGGAAAATCTTAACTGGAAATCTTGGCATGAGAAAGGTGTGCGCAAAAATGGTCCCGAAGGAACTCTTGCATCACGAGGGTGCACCAGCTCACACAACACTGTCTGTGAGGGAGTTTTTAGCCAGTAAACAAATAACTGTATGGGAATACCTTCACTATCCACCTGATCTGACCCTCCAGTGACGTTTTTCTTTACCCAAAGATAAAGGAAATATTGAAAGGAAAACATTTTGGTGGCATTCAGGACATCAAGGGTAATGTGATGACAGCTCTGATGGCCATTTCAGAAAGAGTTCCAAAATTGCATGGATGGGTGGATTAGGCGCTGGCATTGGTGCATAGCTTCCCAAGGGGAGTACTTCGTAGGTGACTGCAGTGATATTCAACAAGGAGATATGTATGCAGCAGCACTTTTTTAAAGGATGAGTTCGTGAACTTAGTTGTCAGACCGCATAAAATGTGTATAACCTTTTTTTGGCATTCCCTGTATGTATTGAATAAAGAAATGTTTAGTATAACAATTCTCTTACAAGTCTCCTGCATTCCTGCACATTTTGCTAGGAAAGACACTGACAGTCTTTGCTTTAGCTTTTCAGTGATGTTTCTATAGCAAACAGCCTTGGAAGATAAAGATAGTGTCTCTCAGTAGAAAAAGAGGGGAGGCTTGCTTGCAACCCATTATAAAAGATTCATGCTTTTTAAATAAGAAATATATAGTATGATCATATAAATAAGAGCACAGGGCAGGTTTGTTTACTGTTCAACACAAAAGATATTTAGGTTCCCTGATCTGAGAGTTTGTCTGCTGTAATGCAAATGAATCAGAACCATCCAAGTCACCCCTGCTGGCCTTAAGGGAGAGGGGAACTGGTACATACCTGAAGTTCACACTGTGTAACAGAGTCGTTTGATTCCAACCCAAGCGTCTCATGTTTTCTGCCAGCATCCAGTAATCTGTGGCAGGCTGACTTGTTAGGTTGCCAACAAGGTAAAATCTCAGACCCTTCACAGTTTTTGTTTTTGTTTTGAGTAGGGGTCTCACTCTGTCACCCAGGCTGGAGTGCAGTGGCACAATCATGGCTCACTGCAGCTTTGACCTCCTGGGCTCAGGCAATCCTCCCATCTCAACCTCCCAAGTAGCTGGGACTACAGGCACACACCACTGCAACTGGCTAATTTTTTTAATTTTTTATTTGTAGAGACGAGGTCTCACTATGTTGCCTAGGCTGATCTCAAGTTCCTGAGCTCAAGCAGTCCTTCCACCTCAGCCTTCCAAAGTGCTGGGATTATAGGTTTGAGCTGCTATGCCCTGCCCTTCATAGTTCTTGATGTATTTTTAGCCCTCAGCTAGGTGGCTTCCCACACCATCATACAGTAAGTCCCCTACATATGAATGATTTCTGTCCTGAGAACTCATTTGTAAGTTCAATTTGTTCAGATACCCAACTAACATGGCTACATAGTACTGTACTGTTTTACAGTACTTTTCACAAAATAGTATAAAGCAAACACAAAAAATAAAACTTTTAATTTTACAGTACAACACATGACAATGTATGGCAGGCATGTGAACTAACTTATGTGACTGGACATGTGAACACACACACATCTTAGAAAATTGGCAACTTGAAGGTTCATATGTAAGGGACTTATTGTACTCAGTTATAACAGCAAATTCATAAGGAAGGCAGAGAAAAAGCAAGGCTCAGAGCCAGTTAGGGATTAGCCATGATTCCAAGCTGAGCCCCCATTTCTATATCTCCAACCAGGAAGAACTTTATCTCTAGCATAGGCTTACTGTGAGGCTTACAAGGAGACAGTAGTGCAGAGTAGAGACTTAGTAGATGTCAGTGTCATGGTCTCCAACTGAGCGGCCACAGAAAAAGCCTACAATTTGTAACCCTCGAATGTTGTCAGAGAAATGTTTTAATAAGAAGAACTAGGGAAAAAAAAAGCAGAGAGAAGGAAGATGGTTTCTTAGTCACTTGGTCACTTGTGGAACCTACCACTTTGTGCTGTGACATAAAGGTTATGATGAGCCTCTATTTAAAGACTGGCGTTAGGTGACCACAGTAATCCTAGCAGCTAATCAAACCCTACTGTGTCTGCAGAAAGGACACTGAGAACTTTCCAAGTAAGATTGAAGGCATTCTGGATTATAATTGGAATGCCCAATTTCTAACCAGAGCTTGCAAGTCAGGGCTTAGAACACAAGAGGCTTCCTTCTCTCTACCCAAGTTTTAATGAGATAACGAAGCCCCAAGTCTTATTTCTCCAAGGAATTTTATTTATTTATTTATTTATTTTTTGAGTTGGAGTCTCACTCTGTCACCCAGACTGGAGTGCAGTGGCCGCTCCCGGCCACCACAGCCTCGACCCGCTGGGCTCCAGCGATCCTTCCGCCTCAGCCTTCCAAGTAGCTGGAACTATAGGCGCGTGCTACCACGCCTGGCTAATTTTGGATTTTATTGTAGAGATGAGGTCACGCCAAGTTGCCCAGGCAGGTCTCGAACCTGCGGGCTCAGGCAATCCACTCACCTCAGCCTCCCAAAGTGCTGGGATTACAGGCTGAGCCACCGAGCCCAGCTCTCCAAGGCACTTTTAAAAGAGACAACTAGCCAAAATAGCCCCTATGGTAAACAGAAGCTGTCTAACTTGTTAGACAACCGAGAATAGGAAATTTCCTCAGCTGCTTCTCTTGTGAAAAAGACACCAAATAATTTAAGGAAATCTTTTTTGAAAACAAAAGCAGAGCACTGCTTGGCTTGAAGAAAATAAACTTTCCCTTCAGTATAATTATATACACAACAGATTGTAGTCTTGCTAAGTGCTTGGGTATGATTATAACATAAGGCACAATTGTTATAATTCTTATATTTGGAAAACATAGATTTGGGGGGAGGAGGGTGGGAGTTTAGTCACCCTGGCATGGCTAAGGACCCACTGGGGTTAATGCTGGTTCTTAATGTGGAGGGGGTGGAATACAACAGAGAGAGGGGAAAGTTTGTCTTTTGCGCTGCTCAGTCTCAGGGTTCTGATATGCCCTCTAGCGGGCAGTGGCTTTCCAGGACTGCCTCTGAGAGCCCTGGCTAATGTCCCATGTGTGTTTCATCCCTCAGGTAAGGGAAAGAAGGCTGAGCTTCCCTCTCCAGGAAGGGCTTCAGGAAGTATTGGTGGGCAAGCTAGCAGCCACATAGCTTTCTACATAGCGAGTTCAAAGCTTTCTTTAATTTTCAAGGAATTCCGTTGCCTAAGAAAAAGTTACAAGCCATGAAATTTGGGTCTCATTCTTCCACTGAGAAGGCCAATCTTCTCCCAAAACTGCACGAAGAAGCAGCTTTTCTCCAGGTTAATATGTGGAGACACATCATCCCTGTGCCATACTTGGTCTCACCTCTGCCCTCCACTCTTCCCCAGCAATCCAATAAGAGAGAAAAGAGAAATTAAAATAGAGGTGAAGGAGCAGGATGAACACAATGGTGTAGAGGGAATAAGGGAGACGTTTATAGAGAAGGGAGAGCCGGGAGTATTTCTGAAGGTGTAGAAGAAATACTCCTTGGTGTACCTGAGTGTTTTGGGAAATTTCTATACAATTAGATGCTAATCTTAAAGGAATTCAACCATAAGCCAGATGTTTTATCACTGATGCAATTTAATTCATAACATTTAATTTTCTGGAGTTAAAATAACCTTGCAGTCTGGCATGGGAATGTGTTTGAGCTCATGGCTTTTAAAATAGGTAGAATCAGAACAAGGGTGGTGATTTTCTACCACCTCTTTTCCATGTCTGAGCTCAGGCTGAACCCAGCTGTCATGTGGTTCTATCTACAAGCCTACTAGCTGCTTAGTCCTTGGGGTGGTCCCAATGACAAGTAAGCTTTAGAAAAGCAACAAAACATAAAAGGTTTAAGCAAGTGCATTACAAGAGAAGAAAGCTACCAGCCAATATCCCTGATGAACACAGATGCAAAAATCCTCAACCAAATACTAGCAAACTGAATTCAACAGCACATTATAAGAATAATTCAAAAAAAAGAATAATTCACCATGATCAAATGGGATTTATTTCTGGGGTGCAAGGATGTTTCAACATACACTAATCAATAAATGTGATATAAGACATTAACAGAATGAAGGACAGAAATCAAATGGCCATCTCAATGGATGCAGAGAAAGCATTTGACAGAATTCAACATTTTTTCATGATAAGGATTCTCAACAACTTAGGCATAGAAGTAATTTGCCTTAATACAATAAAGGCCTTATATGACAAGCCCACAGCTAACATCATATTCAGCAGTGAAAAGTAGAAAGCTTATTCTGTAATATTAGAACCCAAACAAGGATGCCCAGTCTCACCATTTATTTTCAACCAATACTGGAAGTCCTAGCCAGAGCAATTATCTGGGAGGGGGAAGGGGAGGGGAGAGGACAAGGAAGAGATGCAAATAAATGAAAATATATTTCTTATTCATGGATTGGAAGACTTAACATTGTTAAAATGTCCATACAACCCAAAATGATCTACAAATACAATGCAATCCCTCTCAAAATTTCAATGACATTTTTCATAGAAGTAGAAAATAGTTGTATACTTTTGTATTATAATAGACCTAAAATTCATAAGGTGCCACTAAAAAATCCTGAATAGCCAAAGCAATCTTGAAAAAAAAAAATCTTGAATAAAAAGAATAAAGCTGTAGGCATCACACTAATTTCAGAATATACTACAAAGTTATAGTAATCAAAACTGCATGATACTGACATAAAAAACAGACACTGACCAATGAAACAAGATAGAGAGCTTAGACATAAACTCATGCATTGTGGTCAATTGATTTTCAACAAAGGTGCCAAGAACATACAATGGGGGAAAAATGGTGCCTTGATAAATGGTGCTGGGAAAGCTGAATATCTACATACAGAAGTATGAAACAGGACCCTTATCTGACACCATATACAAAAAATCAACTCAAAATGGATTAATGATTTAAATGTAAGACTCAAAACTGCAAGACTCCTAGAGGAAAACATAGGGAAAAGCCCCATGGCATTGGTTTGGGCAATGACTTTTTGTATATTATCCCAAAAGCATAGTCAACAATCGTGAAAATAGGCAAATGAGATTGCATCAAACTAAAAAGCTTCTGCACAGCAATGGAAATAACAGAGTGAAGAGGCAACTCACAGAATGAGAGAAACTATTTGCAAACTATCTGATATGAGCTTAGTATTCAAAATATATAAGAACTCAATAGCAAGAAAACAAAGAACCCAATTAAAAATGGGCCAAGGACTTGAATAAACATGTCTCAAAAGAAGACATATAACCACCACCAGTTGAAGAAAACAAAAAAGTTCAACATCACTAATCATCAGGGAAATGCAAATTAAACTCACAAATGAGATACCAGGTTACACCTGTTAGAATAGTCATTATTAAAAAGATGAAAGAGAAATGGTGGAGAAAAGGAAACTCTTGCACTCTGTTAGGAATGTAAATTAATACGCCATTGTGGAGAACAGTTTGGAGAGTTTTCGAAAAAAAAACTAAAAATGGGATTATCATATGATCCAGCAATCCCCATCTTGGAATTGAAATCAATTATGTTGAAGAGACATGTGCCCCTCCATGCTGCATTATGCTAAGTGAAATAAGCCAGGAACAGAAAGACAAATGCTACGTTTACTCAATTATACGTGTCATCTATAAAGTCAAACCTATAAAAATAGAGAATAGAATGGTGGTTACCAAAGCCTGGGGAGGTGGATTTGGGGACTGGGACATATTAACCACACGGCACAAAGTTCTGTTTACACAGGTGAAATAGGTTTTTAAGATCTAGTGCACAAGGGACCACAGTTAATAAGGTATTGTATATTGTTAGATTGCTAAAATCATCGATTTTAAAGGCTGTCACTACAAAAAGTGAAATATATGAGGTGATAGAGAGGTTTGTTAGCTTGATATAATCATTCCACAATGTGTATGTATATACAACTCTCAAAACATCATATTGTGCCCCATAAATAGATACAATTATTGTCTACTTAAAACACATAAACATACATAAACATAAAGGGCTCTGTACATATTTGGGGTTGCACAGAGCTTACAACACACAAACTTTATGGCAGCAGGTTATTGTTCAAAAATGTTAAAATAGAGGATTGGCTGAGAGTTAAGTTTTTGGTATACAGCATTATCTAAAACTAAGCTCCAAGTTGACATAAACCCTATAGAGCTCAATACTGCACATTTATTTTGCCCTTCATAGTTTATAAAGTGCTTTCCCATACACTATTCAATCTTTCGGGCACCACTGCACTCTGCATAGACTTCTAGTAGAGTACCCATAAGACTTTATTACCAGCCAGGCGCAGGCTCATGTCTGTAATCTCAGCACTTTGGGAGGCTAAAGTGGGAGGATTCCTTGAGCCCAGGAGTTCGAGACCAGCCTAAGCAACATAGCAAGACATTGTCTCCACTAAAAAATCAGTTGGGCATGGTGGTGCATGCCTGTAGTCCCAGCTATTTGGGAGGCTGAGGTGGAAGGATCACCTGAACCCAGGAGGTCAAGGCTGCAGTGAGCTGTGAGTGTGCCACTGTATTCCAGCCTGAGTGACAGAGTGAAACCCCAACTCAAAAAAAAAAGGCTTTATTGCCTTTATTATTCTATAATTGAGGCATACTAAAATTAATCCCTTTAGAGTAGGAACTTGCTTACACATAATCTTTAAAACCTCAGAGCCTGCCACACTGCCTGATACGTAGGTCGTCAGTAAGACAGCCTGGTAATTGTGAACACTATGTTCAGCCTGTCCACAAATTAACTGACACTTCTCACAAAGGTGGAGCCTAATTCCTCTTCTCCTGAGTGCAGGCTGGACTTAGTGACTCACTTCTAATGAAGAGAATATGATCACATGTAACTTCTGAGACTGGGTTATCAAAGGCATTCCAGTTTCCTCCTTGCTTTTCTCACTTAGATGGCTTGCTCTGGGAAAGCCAGCAGCCATGCTGTGATGACACTCAAGCAGCCCTCTGGAGATGTCCTTCTGGAAGGGAACTGAGATCTCCTGTCAACATTCATGTGAGTGCACCATCTTAGAAGCAAAGCCTCTTTTCCCAAACAACATCTTGTTTGGGGAGAGGGGGGAGAACCACCCAGATGAGCCATTCCCAATGCCTGACCCACAGAAACTGCGAGTTAAACCATGTTTTTTTCTTTTAAGCCACTAAGCTTTGGGGATAATTTGTTACACAAGAATAAATAACTATTCCGCTTATGATGGTGAAACATAACAATAAGATAAAATAATTTTGGCCAGGTGTAGTGGCTCGCGCCTGTAATCCCAGCGCTTTGGAAGGCCAAGGCAGGAGGATTGCTTGAGCCTAGGAGTTGGAGACCAGCCCGGCCAACATAGTGAGACCTCATCTCTACCAAAAATTAAAAAAATTAGCTGGGTATGGTGGCATGCACCTGTTTTTCAGTGACTCGGGAGACTGAAGAGAGAGAATCCCCGGAGCCTGGGGGGTGGGGGAGGGTCGAGGCTGCAGTCAGCTGTGACCAGTCCACTGCACTCCAGCCCGGGAGACCGTGAGACCCCAATTCGAAAATAAGTTAGCCCGGCTGGGTGGCTCAGCCTGTCATCCCGCGCCTTTGGGAGGCTGAGGTGCGTGGATTGCCTGAGCCCGCGGGTTCGAGACCCGCCTGGGCAGCGAGACCTCATCTCTACAATAAACAAACAAACAAAAAAATCAGCCGGGCGTGGTAGCACATGCCTGTAATTCGGGCTACTCGGAAGGCTGAGGCGGAAGGATGGCCGGAGCCCAGCAGGTGGAGGCTGTGGTGGCCGGGAGCGGCCACTGCACTCCAGTCTGGGCGATAGAGTGAGACTCCAACTCAAAACAAATAAATAAATAACCCTGGCTTAAGCCTGGATGTGAAGAACTGGAGGACATACACTCAGGAACGTTAGATACTGAATGGGAGGGGCAGGGTGGAGGGTGGGAATGTTGGGATGGGGAGATGGGGGGAAAGAGGTTCGCTGTGGGGGGCGTGAGAGAGGTGAGCACCCGAAGATTTGGAAACGGTCCCTCTTCCAGGCCTCTGCCAGACTGCCAGGCCTTTTTCCCCAGAGCCAGGGAGGAAACTTTCCGAGGCACCACCAAGCCCTCTCCCGGCCGACCTTACTGCGAATGAGGCGGCAGGATGGAGCTGGGTTGTAAGTTTTCTATATTAGCCGGGCTCGGTGGCTCAGCCTGTAATCCCGCGCTTTGGGAGGCCGAGGTGAGTGGATTGCCTGAGCCCGAGGGTTCGAGACCCGCCTGGACAACTTGGTGAGACCTCATCTCTACAATAAATAAATTAAAAAAAATTTATCTGGGCGTGGTAGCGCGCGCCTGTAGTTCCAGCTCCTTGGAAGGCTGAGGCGGAAGGATCGTCGGAGCCCAGCAGGTCGAGGCTGCGGCCACTGCACTCCAGTCTGGGCGACAGAGTGAGACTCCAACTCGGAAAAAAAAAGAAAAGAAAGCTTTCTGTTTTAGAAGACCCAGTACCTGGGTCTTCTATTTCAGGTATGGGCAGAATGGAGATTCCAGGAAAGCAGAACTCCCTCTGGCCGGGACAGGGCGGGATCTCGTGCTTCCCCGCGTCGAACTGGGCCACCAGAGATCCGCGGAGGTGGCGGCAGCGGAATTCCTCCACGATGGGGAACGTTCCCCAGAGACCACCGCGTTAGGGTTCTCGGCGGCCGGCCGAGGCAGGGAGCCCCACGCGGACGGCGCTAGAGGCCCGGCTCCCGTGGGTGGGTTCTCCAGACCACCCCGTTTCCGTCCCCCACCCCCCGCCCACTCCGGGGGTCGCTCAGCCTCAGCCGCCGCCGGGTGGGGGCTGGGGAGCCCCTCTCCAAGCTCCTTCTGCGTGCGGACACCCCGCTGCGCTCCGGAGCCCCAGCCCTGACAGCCCGGGGCGCCCGGGACCGCGAGGAGCGGGGGGGACGTGGCGACCCGAGCGGAGCTGGACGGGGCGTCCCACCCTCTCGTTTCCCCTCTTGGGAAGGAGAGTGCACGAGGGCTCAGGCAGACGCGCCAGAGGGGGCTGGGGTCCGAAGGAGGGGGCGAGGCGGCCGGGACTCCTCCCCGGGCTGGCAGTCCCGCTCCCGCGCCTCCACCCGCCCCGGTCCACGCCGAGCTTCCGCGCGACGCGCGCGTCTCCCGAGCCCCCCGGCGCGCCGTGGAAGCCGCTAACCTCTCGGGGCCCCCGCCGGCGCTGCTCTTGCCCCAGGACCCGAGAGCGGCAGCAGCAACCGCAGCCCCCCCACGTCCTCACGGTGCTGGTGGCGACGCCGCTGGCGCTGCCGACCGCGGCCACTTTCCTGTGGAGCCTGCTGGTTCTGGTCACTCTCCTGCGGGTCCGCGCCTTCCATCGCGTGCCGCACAACCTGGGGGCCTCGACGGCCGTGTCGGACGTGCTGGTGGCTGCGCTGGGGATGCCCCTGAGCCTGGTGCGCGAGCTGGCGGCCGGGCGACGCTGGCGGCTGGGCCGGAGCCTGTGCCACGCGTGCATCTCCTTCGACGTGCTGTGCTGCACCGCCAGCCTGTGGAACGTGGCGGCCATCGCGCTGGACCGCCACGGGAGCATCACGCGCCATCTGCGCTGCACGCCGCGCACCTGCCGCCACGCCTCGGCGCTCGTGATCGCGCGCACCTGGGCGCAGTCGGCGCTCAACGCGCTCGCCCCGCTGCTCTTTGGCTGGGGAGAGGCGTACCACGCGCGGTCGCAGCGCTGCCAGGTGAGCCAGGAGCCCTCCTACGCCGTCTTCTCCACCTGCGGCGCCTTCTACCTGCCGCTCGGCGTGGTGCCGTTTGTCTACTGGAAGATCTGCAAGGCGGCCAGGTTTGGCTTCGGCCGCCGGCCGCCGCGCAGGTGAGGGGTGGGCGGCGGAGTGGGCGCCAGGGCAGGGGGCGCCGCGGGAGGGGGACGCTGGGCGGAAGGGAGCGTGGGGGGACGCTTGCACACCTGGGGCGCGCCCAAAGGTTGGCCACCAGCGCACCTGGAGCGCACAAGACTGCCATGTGCCCGGCTCAGGCGCACACCTAAGGCTCGTCCACCGTCCACCTGGCACACGCGCGCGAAGACCTTGCCAGCCTCCTGCCCGGTGCGCGCCGGGGGAAAGGGTTTCACCGCCCGCACACCCGGGCTGGAGTCCAACCTGACGCTGACGCACGACGAGCTGGGTGGCTTGCAGGTGCAGCGGTCTTGGTAGTGGCGAGGGCACTCTCTATTGCTCTCCCCCCGGAGTGCTAGTGGCCACGTGAGTCCTGGAGCCGCCAACTTCCTGATCCCAGCTAGACCTTGCGGGCGTGCGGAGGGCTGGGAATTCGTGTGAAATTCCTGTGGCCAATCACCCCTAGTTTTCTGTCTCCAGCGATCCCCGCCCATTCTTTGCAATGCAGAGACAATTCCGCAACATTCTCAGCTACCCTAGCTCCCTGCCAAAGGGGAAATTGAGAGTTAGCAAACGATCCAGGCGTTACTTTATTTTCATTATTCCGACCCCATTCTCTAGCGCTTTAGGAGAGCGGTGGAACCATGGGTTCGAATCCCAGCTCGGGACGTGAGGGCCATTGCTTCATTCCTGTGGGCTTCATTTTGCCATCTTTAAACACGTGAATTCCCACTTCCTAGTGCTCTTGGTGAGGATTACTTGAGTTGAAGAATGTACGGCACCCAGCACCGTGCCTGGCACACGGTGGATGGCAAACCTGACTGGAGAAAGGAGGACGGGGTTTTGCCTGGCAATCTGCAAGGGACAGGAAGATACCGCTGGAAATGTAATAGATGATGGGCAGATTTCTCGCACGGTTTTTTAATTCTCCCTGGAGATTTCTGCCTTTGGGGCATGGCCTGATAAGTGCTCAACTTTCTCCCCACCCTATTAGTCCAAACTTTCTCTTTTGGGGGTCTCAGGTATATCAGATAACAAGCACCCCGTCCTAGAGAATAACGGGATTTATTGCCTCCTTTTAAATGCCATATATGGACCAGGGAAAGAATGCATGAGGGAGGTCAAGGATGCAGGGCAAGGTTTTTTCTTTTTTTCTTTTTTTTGAGTTAGAGTCTCACTCTGTCACCCAGACTGGAGTGCAGTGGCAGCTCCCGGCCACCGCAGCCTCGACCTGCTGGGCTCCGGCGATCCTTCCATCTCAGCCTTCCAAGTAGCCGGAACTACAGGCGCGCACTATCGCGTCCGGCTAATTTTTTTTTTTTTTAATTTACTGTAGAGATGAGGTCTCGCCAAGTTGCCCAGGCGGGTCTTGAACCCGCGGGCTCAGGCAATCCACTCACCTCGGCCTGGCAAGTTTATTTTTGTTGTTGTTGTTGTTATTAGTTTCATTTTAATTTGGGAAAATGAACTCAGAGGCTTAGGCTACTAGACAAGTACATGCCCTCTAAAAAAAAGTAGGCGCTCCTTTTCATTAAGTGGCAGAGGAATGTTGCAGCATGAAATAGGCATGTCAGGTCTATAATTGGAAAGTGTTGGTAGGGGAAAGCTTTATTCAGAATTAATGATGTTCTTTGAAAGGTCCCTTGGAGATGCCTGGGGTGATTATGGCTTTTCTGTCTGATTGCCGAGGTAGGGCTGACTTCTAATAGCTACGTCCATCCAATGCGCGCCCAGAGAAGTCACAGTGAAATGGATGCCGGAAAGGCTTGCCAAGCCTGATTTTAGTGTTCATCTTTGACGGCCTCCATTCCGGCAGCTGACGTCAGGAAGAGGTGCCCGGACGGGAGGCTGGCCAGTCTGGGGTGGCCGCTGGTGGGTTGAAAGGGCTCCAGGAGACCAGGGCAGCACTGGGATTTAGCCACTCACCTGCGAGGACCTGCAGCAAGCTCTTCCCCGATTTGGGCCTCCGCTTCCCTTCTCGAACAGTATTCATCGAAGTCATGCCCAAGAGCCTTGAACTATAACAGAATTATCGTTAACTTTTTTTTTTTTTTTGAGTTGGAGTCTCACTCTGTCGCCCAGACTGGAGTGCAGTGGCCGCTCCCGGCCCCCACAGCCTTGACCTGCTGGCTCCAGCGATCCTTCTGCCTCAGCCTTCTGAGTAGCCGGAATTACAGGCATGCGCTACCACGCCCGGCTGATTTTTTTTTTTTTTTTTGGGTTTATTGTAGAGATGAGGTCTCGCTGCCCAGGCGGGTCTCGAACTCGTGAGCTCAGTCAATCCACGCACCTCAGCCTCCCAAAGGCGCGGGATGACAGGCTGAGCCACCCAGCCCGGCTGCCAGAGTTATTTTTATTGACTCTTGGGCAAAGGTAGAAACCAACTAGTGACCTTCCCCTAGCCCTCCTCCCAACCCCTCATTTTCAACCTCACACTTTAAAAAACTAGTTCAGGTATCATTAAATCAGTCCAAAGAACACACAGAGCTCATTGTTATTAACACTTCGGGGACAGCGTGTGGTTTAAGCAGGGTGCTCAGCAGAGCTTGGTTGGGCCCTACACCCTGAGAGTGAGCTCCCAGGAAGAAAGACTTTCTGGAAAAGCTACCTCAGTGAAGAGGTTTCTTCCCTTGTTCTCCCAGCATCCCAACCCCTGACACCTGGCCATCTCATCCTGCAGGCAGGACAGACACGCCAAAAATGCCCTTCGCTCCCATCCTCATCCGCTCAAAAGTGGGCACTTTCTACCTTATTCATGCTGCGTATGACAGTTCGTGCTTACACAGACGTGTGCACACTCACAGCCTACACGGAGCAGCATGCAAAGGCCACACGGTGAAAAACTCCAGCTTACAGGTTTAAATGTCAAGTTGTTGATAAAGATATCAGAATTACTGGACCATCCAGGAATCACAGAGATGGGGGAAGTTGTGGCTTTTTGGAGGAGACTGTTGGAGTTTTGCTGAAGTGTAAGGAAGGCGTTTAGGTCCTGGACAAGATGGATGGAGGAATGGACCTCAAAGCAGGTGGGCCTGGCTGAAGTGTGAATAGCTGGGGTTGAGGCTAGCAGGAGATGAATGTGCAGGGTATAGACGCCAAGGAGTTGGGTTTTGACTTGATCGTGGGGAAAGATGAATTTTGAGAGATTTTGAGAAAATCGACCTGATCAAAATAGGCAAGATGGCTAGGCAAGGTGGCTGGTGAGGTGGCTGGCGTAGTGGTCCAGCGCGATGGCTGCCACATTCCAGATGCTGGCAGTGCAGCACAGAACGTCAAAGAAGATCCACATGTGACACAAGCTCCCTGCCCAACAATCAGTGTCACCTGCCCAACAGCACGCTCACCAAGCTCAGTGACCTCACAGGTGCTGCCACCGGCACTCTGAGAGGCTGAGGCGGGAGGATAATTTGAGCCGAAGAGTTCAAGACTTGTCTGAGCAGCAAAGTAAGATCTCATCCTTACAAAAAAAAAAATTAGCTGAGTATGATGGCATATGCCTGTAGTCCCAGCTACTTGGGAGGTTGAGGCAGAAGGATCACGGCACCTAGGAGGCTGAGGCTGCAGCGAGCCATGATCTTGCCACTGCACTCTGGCTTGGGTGACAGAGTGAGACTCTGACTCAAAAAAAAAATTCTTTAGAAGGAAATGAAGACTAGCCTTTGAAATATTTTTACAATAATATTCTCCCCATTTTATTGAATAAACATGATAACAAAAGCAAAAAAATATGCAAAATGTAAAAACATTCACATTGCACTAGCCAGAATCATGGCATGCTTTTATCTTCAGTCTTGGTTCCTATCTACATGCATTTTTTATTCATAAATTTTTATTTTGCAGATTTCTCTGAACGCTTTTTGTTTTTTAGACTCCTCATAGTTACACTTTTTATAGTGTACCATTTATCAGTTGGGAGACTGAGCAACTTAAGCTTTCCAAGACTCATCTTTGTTATATTAAAAATAGGGATAATTATACCTGTCATAAGATTGTTATAAAACTAAGTTAGATAAAGACGGGTAGCACAGGGTTGAGTCAGTGTTCAATAGATGACGACTGTTCCTGCTTTTTTTTAACGTCTAGTCTGAACCTTAGATTCAGTTCTCTTCTGATCTTTGATGTACATCATGTTTTTACATAGTTTTCATCTCTGAAATATTTGTAACAACAAAACACTTTCACATACTTTATTTTGGTCGATCTTACTCATAGCTTCTTAGGCATCATTCCCATTTGCAGTTGAAGAAATGGAGAGAGATTTCTTGACTTGCTGCTATGGATTGAATTGGGTTCCCCCCAAATCCACATATTGAAGTCCTAACTCCCAATGTGACTCTACTTGGAGATAGGGCCTATAAAGAAGTCACTTGGTTAATTGTGGTCATAAGGGTGACTAGGTCCTTATAAGAAGAGACACCAGAGACCTCACACTCTCTCACCTAATCATGGGAAGACACAGCAAAAAGGGTTCTGTCCACAAGCCAGGAAGAAACTGAATCTGCTGGCACCTTGATCTTCGAATTCCCAGCCTCCGGAATTGTGAGAAATGAATTTTTATTGCTTAAGTCCCCCCGTCTAGGGTATTTGCTATAGCCGCCTGAGCTAACGAAGACATCTGCCTTGAGACTGGTAGCTAAGACTCAGTTCTCTAATCCCCAACTCCCCATTTGTCCCTGACACCAAGTTGCCCTCCATACAGTGGACTCAGGGTTCAGTCTGACTGTTTCCATTAAACTCTTTTATGTATGCCATTTTATATAAAAGCCCACATACTTTTCCTTTTAGAAAGCTATATCACACCAGGCGTGGTGGCTCACGCCTGTAATCCCAGCACTTTGGGAGGCAGAGGTGGGAGGATTGCCTGAGCCCAGGGATTCGAGACCAGCCTGGGCAACCTGGTGAGACTTCATCTCTACAATAAGTCAAAAAATTAGCCGGACCTGGTGGCACATACCTGTAGTTCTAGCTACTTGGAAGGCTGAGGCAGAAGGATCCCCTGAGACCAGCAGGTTGAGGCTGTGGTGGCCGTGAGTGTGCCACTGCACTCCAGCCTGGATGACTGAGTGAGACACCAACTCCAAAAAAGAAAAAAGAAAAGCTATATTACATCTCAATTACAAATCTTCCTGGGCCTCTTTGCCTTCACCTCTGACCAATTTCTCCATCCACCCTAACCTCCTAGTTCTTTGAACACAACAAGCATGTCCCATTTTCAGGGTCTTTGTGTGCATCTGCCTAGGATGCTCTTCCTTTGGATGGGTGTGGCTCATTCACTGACTCCCTTCAGATCTCTGCTCCACTGCAACCATTACAGACTGACTTTCCCTGACCATGAAATCTGCGATCCATCACTTATCTAAAGGTGTTCTCTATCACATCACTCTATTTCACTTCACAGCTCTTCGTGGAAATGATATCTCATATTATTAATTAATTCCCTTTCCGTTATCTGCCTACCCTTCTTTTTTTTTTTTGAGTTGGAGTCTCACTCTGCCCAGACTGGAGTGCAGTGGCCACTCCCGGCCACCGCAGCCTCGACCCACTGGGCTCCAGCGATTCTTCCGCCTCAGCCTTCCGAGTAGCCGAAATTATAGGTGCGCGCTACCACGCCCGGCTCATTTTCATTTATTGTAGAGATGAGGTCTCGCCAAGTTGCCCAGGCGGGTCACGAACCCGTGGGCTCAGGCCATCCACTCACCTCAGCCTCCCAAAGGCGCGGGATTACAGGCTGAGCTACCGAGCCCGGCTTGTAAGTTCCTCTTGGGCAGGGCATTTGTTCACTGCCATGTCCTTACCATCTAGTTCTCTGCCAGTTGCATGTTAGGTGATCCATACATTGGAATGGGTTTGTTGGATGGATGAATGGATGGATGGATGGATGGATGGATGGATGGATGGATGGATGGACGGACGGACGGACGGATGGACGAGGCATCCGTCGGGAGAGTTGGGTCCGGAGCATCCTCTACACCTTCTTGTTGGGTGTGTCAAGAATGGGAAGCCCCGATGGCTCGTTTCCCATGCTGTTCTTCAGGGCTGTGTCTGTAACAATAAGCCTTAAAGGATGAGGTAACCTCTCCCCTGGCAAAGGGCAGGCTTGCTTCCACTTACTGTCAGAGGGGTGGATCCCAAGCTCAGTGTTTCTGTAACACAGCCCCCTGCCATGGAGGCATTCAACATGGGCCATTTCTGTTACCCTCATGGGAATTGGGAAACACGGGGAGCTAGTGTAAGCAAGTATGAAGCTGGTTGCAGCTTTTGCCTGCGTAATACAATTCATTGTCTATGACCCAGGAGTCTCATAACTTCTCCCAGCATCTATGAAAATAGTAACAGGGTAGCTTGTAGCTGGCAAGTAGGGTAAAGTCCCAGACTCTGCACAATACTTGACAGGTATGTGGTTTGCAGAATTTTAAAATTATAATTAGCAATTTTTTTGTCTTTTTTGAATTTATTTCTGTATGAACAGTGTGCTTGTTCCTTTTACACATTTTCAAATTGCACCTCAGAGAAATTTAATCAAGTCGCTGTTCTCCAAGCCCTAGCTTTGGAGAAACAAGAGAGAGAAACTGACAGCCTTGCTATAAAATTTGTATGATTAGAAAAAATGTTTAATTGGTGTGTGATGATATATTTTAATTGTTTTAATTTGCATTGTATTGGCTAAAAAGGCTGCATTTTTTCACGTGGTGTTTATTATCTATGTATTCTTGTGTAGAAGCTGTTCATTCACTTTAAATCATTTTATAAAGAATCTGGCTTCTCGTTTTATGGATATTTATCAATTTTAATGTATTTAGAGAGCACGTTTTCATCATTTTGTCACAATTTTTCTGTTACTTCCCTCTTTACATTTATTCTATTGCATTTTGTTGAATAATTTTTTTTGAGTTGGGGTCTGGCTCTATCACCAAGGCTGGAGTGCAGTGGCATGACCATGGCTTACTGCAGCCTTAACCTCCTTCTGCCTCAGCCTCCCAAGTAGCTAGGACTACAGACACATGCCATCACAACCAGCTAATTTTTTAATTTTTTTTTTGGTAGAGATGAGGTCTCACTGCGTTGCCCAGGCTGGTCTCAAACACCTGGTCTCACATAGTCCTCCTGCCTCAGCCTCCCAAAGTGTTGGGATTACAGGCATGAGCCACTGTGCTGGGCCTGCATTTTTATTTTACATAATGAAACACCTTAATTCTTGTCTCTACTAATGTCTTCAATTCACTCAGCAATCGTAAATTGCTTTGCCGACCTCTATTTCTGTTATTGATATTTATGAGTTAATTAGACATATAACTCTTCGACCCCCTGGAGTCACTGTTGTACATAGTGAAGGATGTTGGTTCAGCCTGCTCACCTGCATGCCGTGTGTGATCTTGTCCCGGGAAACACAGCCCTGATTACTGAGTGCAAGACATCGTGGTTGTATAAAGACGGGTACAGTTCCATCCTGATCCTGGAGTCCCTTTCACCACCCAGAGCACAAAATCTATTTATCTGATAACCATAAGGCCATAAAAAAGGCTAACAGCTGATTGGAAGTACTGGCAAGAGTAGCCGGCATTGCTGGGAGAGAAAAAACACCTCCAGCCGGGCTCAGTGGCTCAGTCTGTAATCCCACACCTTGGGAGGCTGAGGTGAGTGGATTGCCTGAGCCCGCGGGTTTGAGACCCACCTGGGCAACTTGGCGAGACCTCATCTCTACAATAAATCAAAAAATTAGCCGGGCGTGGTAGCGCGCGCCTGGAGTTCCAACTACTTGGAAGGCTGAGGCAGAAGGATGGCTGGAGCCCAGCAGGTCGAGGCTATGTTGGCCGCAGCGGCCACTGCACTCCAGTATGGGCGACAGAGTGAGACTCCAACTCAAAAAAAAAAAAGAAAAGCCACCTCCAATGTGGAGGAGCAGAGAAGGCCTCTTGGAGGAGACAGCTTTTGACCTGAAACTTTGGGGAAGATTTTCACTGATATGTGTGGGGAGAGGAGGGAGGCCCCTGGCAGGAGGAGCCTGGGCAAAGGCTTGGAGACAAAAGAATAGCAACAACGAAACAAAACGAAAACACTGCGAAGAATGATCAGCAAGTACTCAACATCTCAACATGGACTAGACAGTAGTTCGCTTGAGGCTCGTCAAAGTTTGATTTTAAGGAAAGCGTTAAGTCGAATATTTCTATCATTTTTATTCAGCTGATCCTTTCTCTTTAGCACTTTCATATATCTTCTATAATTACCTTTTTGCTGTAATTAAAAAGCATTCCATTCTTTGATATTCCTGCCCTTGTGAGTTCTCCCGGACGATTTTTAGCATCATTTTCTCAGTTTGTTTTTCCTGTTTGTTTACCATTACCTCCTTTGAGAAGCTGGTCCTAATACTTACCATATCCACCCGGCCCCACACCCAGCTGGCATCCCTGCTGGGACAGGGCGCCCAATTCTGCCTCTCTGCTAGACATCCTCAGGCAGGCTCCCTGAGAATATGGCTGGGCACCAGGCCTCTCTCAGCTTTCTCCACCACACAGCCTCCCACCCCACCTAGGGCCTGACCTGGGCTCAATAAGCCTGCATGAATGACCCCATGAACGAGGAAGTGTATGAAGAGAACTTAAAGCCAGCCCACTGAAGACAGAGAACAGTTGAGAATGTTGAAGGATATTAGGGAAGACATCTGATAACACAAAGAAGAAGGTAGCTAAGCATGAAACCAAGTAGAAGCAAAGAAACAGAGAAGGCAGGGAATATAAAGAGTTTTGGCTCTTTTTAAATGTTTGTAGTCAGGAATGGCATTAGCACGGGATCGAGACAAGCTCCTGTGTCACAGGCCCCAAATGTGTCTCCTCCGAATGGTCTAATTCAGCAGTTTTCAAACGTCAGCAGGCATCAGAGACATCTGGATATCTGGTTAAAATACAGATTTCTGGACCCACCTCCAGAGTAAGGTCTGGGCTGAAGGTTAAGCTTGCATTCCTAACGAATACCCAGGGGCTGTGCTTTGAGAACCACTGGTATAAAGTACGGTTCTCAGTCATTCTCTGTCTACTTTCCATTTCCCTTATGTAACCTGTTAATCCTCACCAGTTGCTGAACACTGCTGTTAGCACACCATATAAATGAACACATTCAATTTTCACAACAGTTTTTGAGATACTGTGGTAGACATATGCCCTGCTTCCGTCCCCTGCTGATGACTGTTCCTTAATCAGGAGAATGGCCCCTGGCCGAGGCCCTCTGTGCCTGGCCACAATGCCCTCAGAGCCAGGCACACCTGCCTACTCAAGGCAGTTACTAAGTAAATATCCTTGGTCCTGCTTCTTCGCACATAATGCTGTTATTTGTGTCTCGCTCCCTTTCGCACACTGGGGGTATATAATCTCCCCCCATGTCCACTGGGGTGCAGACAGCTTTGTACCAACCGGCTGTCATCAGTTCTTCCTGTAAGTCTTAATAAACCCATGTCTTTACCAACGTGTCCTCCAGGTGGCTTCTTCAGAATAGGTAAACATTACGGCTCCCTGTCTGATTTGGGGATCTCACGATACAAATACGTTTATCACCTCCATTTTACACATGAAGAAAGGAACGAGAGGAACTAAGTCATACTACCCAAATCATGTGACCAATTAAACTCTAAAGTCTATTTGATCATAAGAGGCACATTAAAAGCTGTAAAGAAGCCAAACCAGGTCTGACTATTAGCCGTGGACCTTGGATAAGCTACTTACCTCCATCTGCCTCCATGACTTATGAAATAAGGAGTATAACAGTACATATCTCACAGAGTTGATAGGAATAAAAGAATTAATTCACACGCACTAATATTATGATCTGAAATGTATATGATCCTTAGGGGTCTACCCTCCCAACTTAGAACATCAATTTCATTAGAGCAAGAAATTGTCCTGTTGATGGCTGGGACCCCAACTAGAACAAAAGCAGGCACAATAGACTTCTTTTTTTTTTTTTTTGAGTTGGAGTCTCACTCTGTCACCCAGATTGGAGTGCAGTGGCCGCTCCCAGCCACTGCAGCCTCGACCTGCTGGGCTCCGGCGATCCTTCCGCCTCAGCCTTCCAAGTAGCTGGAACTACAGGCGCCCGCTACCATGCCCGGCTCATTTTGATTTATTGTAGAGATGAAGTCTCGCCAAGTTGCCCAGGCGGGTCTCAAACCCGCGACTCGGGCAAACCACTCACCTCAGCCTCCCAAAGGCGTGGGATTACAGACTGAACCACCCAGCCCGGCTTCACAATAGACTTCTAATGAACATATCGTGTGCTGTCTTTTCCCAGGTAATCTTTTCTTTTTAGATCAACATTGGTAAAACTTTTGAGATTTAACATCTAAATGCCTTTACTACCTCCGCTTGGGTCAGGGTTTCTTTCAACTTAAGCACTACTGACATTTGGGACTGAATAATTCTTTGCTGCAGGATCCTGTTCTGCGTTGTAGGATGTTTAGTGGCATCGTTGGCCTCCACCCTCTAGATGCCAGTAGTGCACCTCCGCGTGACAACCAAAAATGTCTCCAGACATCGTCCCCAGGGACAGAATTGCGCAGTCCAGAACCGCTTATTTAGGTAATTCAGATGTCTCCAGCTCGCGTGTCTCCTCTCAAATGTCCTCTTCGACCATAGGAAGTCTTAATCCTACCATGTTCGCCTCCTGTGATTTCTCAAAGAAGGATCTACAGCATAGGCATGGGTCTTGCATGTGATAACCAAAGTTACACAAAGAATCAGAGAAAACCACTGAATACTGGATGTGGCTGCTCCAAGTCTCCATATTGCAAGGGTTAAACATCTTCTCCAACACAAGGGCCCTTGAGGATTTCTCTCCCCTCTGGAGTTCGAGCCTCAGTACTTCAGTTCTCCCAATCCCAGCCCATTTCCTAGGTGTCTAGAGCCTGGAATGTCTTCTCCCATCAGAAATTTGTTTCTTCCTGCTGGGCTCGGTGGCTCAGCCTGTAATCCCATGCCTTTGGGAGGCTGAGGTGAATGGATTGCCTGAGCCTGTGGGTTCGAGACCCGCCTGGGCAACTTGGCGAGACTTCATCTCTACAATAAATCAAAAATTAGCCAGGCATGGTAGCATGCGCCTGTAGTTCCAGCTACTTGGAAGGTTGAGGTGGAAGGATCGCCGGAGTCCAGCAGGTCGAGGCTGCGGTGGCCAGGAGCGGCCACTGCACTCCAGCCTGGGCGACAGAGTGAGACTCCAACTCAAAAAAAAAAAAACAAAAAAAGAAAGAAATTTGTTTCTTCCTAAGGTCTTGCCTCAGTCTCTTTTCTCACCTAGCCAATGACAAAACCCCCAAAGAGGTACATTTCCTGAAGACAGAGTTATTCAATCCACCATAACTTCTGGCGTGAAGTTTTCAAAAGAAAGTATGAGACGAAGACGTGCATCTCTGTCCTTTCTGCTCCATCACAGCTCCATTCTCCATGGAAGGTTAAGTTCTTGGACAAGAATGCTTGTGCATGTGCACCTACACACAGGCACATACGTATGCACACATCTAGACACAAACACATACACACACATACCTTCACACACCTATACACTTGCACACGCACACCCTCACATCCCTTGAGAACAAACAAAAAACTTTTTAGGGATCATATAATCTAAGTCCACATTTAGAGAACTTATTTTTTTCCTCTAATGTGACCATTTTGAATGCAGAGACGCATGCCACATAGAGTGACATGCTTTCTTATGTGGCCAAGCAGCCTGGTTTCCCTCCTTGCTGTTCCAGAACCTCTCTGTTCCATTTGTTCCAAGAAAGGATTGCTGCTTTGCCTTGGCATAACCAAAAGGGACTGCTTGGCATCAAAGGTGAAATGCAGACCTCTATCTCTACAAAAACCTGCAACTTTTTTTTTTTTTTTGGTGAGCTGGAGTCTCATTCATCGCCCAGGCTGGAGTACAGTGGCACGCTCACAGCCACCCCAGCGTCTACCTGCTGGACTCCAGCAATCCTTCCACCTCAGTCTTCCAAGTAGCCAGAATTACAGGCGTGCGTTGTCATGCACAACTGAATTTTTTGATTTATTTTAGAGACGAAGTCTCACCAAGTTGCCCGGGCTGGTCTCAAACCCTCAGGCTCAGGCAATCCACTCACCTTGGCCTCCCATAGTGCTGGGATTACAGGCTGAGCCACCGAGTGGCTACCACCTGCAACTTTAAAATAGCCATCTTTCTTCATCAGCCACTGCTCATCTCCATCAAGGTTTTAGAAAATCACACAGGGGAAAAAAACCCCAGAGTTATATCCACACAAAAACCTGCACATGGTTGTTTATAACAGCTTATTCACAATTGCATAATTGCCAAAACTTGGAATCAGCCAAGAAAAAAAAATTCACGTCATCTAGTCCCAGCCTCGTACCCCATTATATCTATAGCTGGAGACAAATGGAATTATGCCCTCTATACGGTGACATGTGCCATAGTGTCAGCTGCCTGTGTAATACTATTTTAACCCCATTCCTTCAATTGTTTTACACTGAAATTTAATAATTAAAAGCATACTCTTCTCCTATACTATAAACTACTATTCCTGGTACTCAACCCAAATCAAGAGAGTTTTGCTCTCGTGGGAAAATTGACCTGGCTTGGTGTTGTTCCTAGCCTACTCATCTCTGTGGATTTGCTTTAGAATAAAAGTGGGTGGAAGTACTTTCTCCAGATAAGCATTGGGCTTGTCTCCAACCCACTACCAAAGCAAGGTTACTGATCAGATGGAGATGGGGAAAAGAAAACGCCTTCAAGGAAATGCCTAGGCATAATTGGCATTTGTTTTTCCTACTGTGTGTGGGTGTTGGAGCTAATTTGTTTGCCAGAATGTGGGGAGAGAGAGTGCCTCAGAGTAATTGTTCCCCCTACTACTCTTGGGGTTTTAATTAGCAGATGGGTGACTTCCCAACAACGTCGCCAGCTGCTTTCTTTCACATGACCAAAGGTAGTTATTTATTTATTTTTTAAAACACTTCCGTGCCTTCAAACCTCAGCTCTTAAAAATGCCTCCTTTCGGCTGGGCTCGGTGGCTCAGTCTGTAATCCCGCGCTTTGGGAGGTTGAGGTGAGTGAATTGCCTGAGCCCACGGGTTCGAGACCTGCCTGGGCAATTTGGCGAGACCTCATCTCTACAATAAATTAAAACATTAGCCGGGCGTGGTAGCACACGCCTGTATTTCCAGCTACTTGGAAGGCTGAGGCGGAAGGATCGCCAGAGCCCAGCAGATGGAGGCTGCGGTGGCCAGGAGTGGCCTCTGCACTCCAGCCTGGGCGACAGAGTGAGACTCCGACTTAAAAAAAAAAAAAAAGCCTCCTTTCTCATGAAAAGATCTTGGACAAAGACCCTTGGTCAAGAACTGAAATTTCCCAGAGCCAATGAGGATAATAAATAATAACCAGTGTCTGCCAGGACCCTGCACAAACAGGTCACATCCCCGGGTGGATTTCCAGTGGCTTTGCCTGGTTTGATGTTGTCGCTGGCTTATCTTTCCACCTCTTGGGCTCCTTCCCTCTCCTATCAGTAGGGGGTGGGGGATAGAAGCCAAATAAGGTGAGGGACAAGAGGGAAGAGGGTGTGTCTCTCAGCCAATCCTTCCAGCAATTTTTTCTCTTTTTTTGAGTTGGAGTCTCAATCTGTCACCCAGGCTGGAGTACGGTGGCGTGCTCATGACTACCGCAGTATCGACCTGCTGGGCTCAGGTGATTCTTCCGCCTCAATCTTCCAAGTAGCTGGAACCTCAGGCACGTGCCACCATGCCCAACTATTGTTTATTTGTTTATTGCGGAGACAAGGTCTTACCAAGTTGCCCAGACTGGTCTCAAATGCCTGAGCTCAGGCAATCCTCTTGCCTCCGCCTCCTAAAGTGCTGGATTACAGGCATGAGACACCGGGCTGGCCTCCTTTCTGCATTTTAGAGAAAAGCATGAACTATTTTCAAAAAGGTGTGAGTTTAAGTATAGATTCTAAGAATAATCCCTCACTCACTATCCTGCTTCACGCTCCAGTGTGAAAACACCAGTTCTACCCAAAATCCCTGGGGCAGAAGGTATTTTGATTTCTGGAAGGCATAGATTTTCACTCCTCCCCGGGAAGTTTCTGAAATGAACTCAAATTCTCCAGGGGCAGAGAAGGGCTGTGGTGAGTCCTGTTTCCCTGGCGTGCCCACTGGCAGCTCTGAACTCACTTCAGAGTTGGGAAGGAGGGGAGGACACTTTCAAGTTGCCCAGATCTCACCAGCCCTTCTCTGTCTGCCCCTTGCTGTCTTCTCCTTGCCTCTCCTCTCTAGTTTTTTTTGTTTTTGTTTTTTTGGGGTTTTTTTTGAGTCGGAGTCTCACTCGGTCGCCCAGACTGGAGGGCAGTGGCCGCTCCCGGCCACCGCAGCCTCGACCTGCTGGGCTCTGGCGATCCTTCCTCCTCAGCCTTCGAGTAGCTGGAATCACAGGCGCGCCCTACCACGCCCGGCTAATTTTTTGATTTTATTGTAGAGAAGAGGTCTCGCTGCCCAGGCAGGTCTCGAACCTGTGGGCTCAGGCAATCCACTCACCTCAGCCTCCCAAAGGCATGGGATTACAGGCTGAGCCACTGAGCTGGCTCCTCTCTAGTTTTGATCTTTCTTTTACCGGAGTTTGATTCCCCGTGGGTGGTAGGAAAGGGCCGTTATGATGGCTCCTCCACAGAATGGCTTTGATGTTCATAATTTCCGATTCCAGCCATTCCAGGCACACTGTTTATCTCACAAAATCGGAACTTTTTTCCCTAGGCTTTACAGAAAGTGTGGTTTCTGGATGCTCTCCCTCTAGGCAAACTTAACTTTTTTCTTTACGAATTCTGCTTGTGTGCTGGATGATTTTCCAACCGTTACATCTTGCTTTTAAAAGGTCCCTAAGGGTTGGGCATAGTGGCTCAGCCTGTAATTCCAGCAGTTTGGGAGGCTGAGGCGAAAGGATTGCCTGAGCCCGCGGGTTCGAGACCCGCCTGGGCAACTTGGCATGACCTCGTCTCTACAAGAAATCAAAAAATCAGCCGGGTGTGGTAGCGCGCCCCTGTAGTTCCAGCTACTTGGAAGGCTGAGGTGGAAGGATCGCCGGAGCCTAGTAGGTCAACGCTGGGGTGGCCATGAGCGTGTCACTGCACTCCAGCCTGGGTGACAGAATGAGACTCCAATTCAAAAAAAAAAGATCTCTAAGGGTTACAGAGAAAACAGAGAAGACTGCAAGGTTCTCCCTCTCTGTTTTACTCCCACTTTTCCTTCAGCATCTCCGCTAACTCACCCAGTAAGGGTGTGACCCGAGGCTGGGTTTGCTGACTCCAAGTGGAGAAAGAAGAGGCACTCTGGAGCCCCAGCAGCTGGGTGCACTGCCAGCTCGGTTACCACCATGGAGCGCCTTGCACACTGCTCCTGTGGCCTCCGTGCAGCTCGCCTCCCCCCCTGCTATGGGAAGTGACTCCAAATGAGACCGGACAAGCGAATGTGATGGACACTATCCCCCTTTTCCTCCTCTTCCTCCGTTCTCCTCCTTGTCTTTCCTGCTCTCTTTTTTAGGCCATCCAAGTTGACACCCAAATCCTCCACACGGGGTAGAAAGGCTTAGGCCCCCCCACTGAGACTCGAAGGGTTGGATCCGCTTCAGAACCCCCCCAGTGGGGTTGGCCGTGGCTCTTGGGCTTTTGTTGAAACTCCATTATGGTTTAACTTCTCCTTTGGCCCAAACCTTCCTTCACTTTCTGTGGGTGATATTTATCCCCCTAAGAACACACCCCAGTAAACTTCCTGCACACTAACCCCCATCTCAGCATTTGTGACCTTGGGAGCCTGACCTGCAAGAACCGTGATGAGGTAGAAAGCAGAAGACACAATTGGACGGACAAAAGAAATGCACATTAAACAGGTCAATAGCAACACAAGATGGTGACTAATGAACAGTCGTGATCTACAGTCCAATAACACATTCTGGGTTAAAAAAACCTATGGGGGACAGTGGTGAGGGGAGGCTTTCTGGAGGAGGTAGAGTGAGAGCTGGGACTTGTCCAGGGGTAGTAGGATTTAAAAAGGAGAAGAAACTATGCAGGGCGCTTTAGGAAAAGGGAATTACTTAAGCAATTTGAGAATGAAACCCCTCAATTGTGACCCAGTGGGTTTTATGTGGACAAAATAGAATTAGATAGTAGTGGGTAGACTTGTAAGAACTTTGACAGCCAGTGGAGATGTTTGTGCATGCACAAACAATGAGGAAGCACGTTGGAGCAGAAGAGGACATGCTGCATCTCATTAAGGTGGAGGTGACGCTGAATAATTGTTTGGGCTGGGCAGGCAGTCATTCCGGCATCATACTTGATACCAGTAGTTGACAAGTCTCTCCTAATTTTACCTATTACAAAGTTTTACTGTTTTTTTATTTTGTCATAAATTAGAACAGGGACTTGCGTTCCACAGCATGCTTAGCTGTTCTATGAACTGCTGATGGTTCCACGGCTGTTATGCTCTCCCCTTCCTGGGATGCTGACACTTTCTGGCGGGAGTTTGAGAGAGGGTACCTGGGCCGCACCACCGTGTTTGCCCCCCCTGGATTTGTGTGCTTAGGAGGGTTATTTTACCCACAGTCTAGATCATGGGTTAGTGTTAGGACAAAATTGAAGCAAGGAAATTGAAGGTTGGGTGCGATTTCATGAATCCAGGTAGGGAAGGAGCTTGGACTCAGGTGGGGGCGAAGGGGAAGAACAAGAACAAACGGTGTGAGGGAACTGGCCAGGTGAATTGGAATTGCCGAAGAGATTTCCATTCAGCCTGGCTCCGAATTTGGAAACAGGGAAGATGGAGGAAGGGGTGGAGAGCTGGAATCTGAGGCTCTTGGAGCATGTGGAACCCCAGCCCTCGGATGTATACAAACTGCTGTCACCTGGGAAGCTTCAGAACATACCCATTCCTTTCTCTATTTAGGGGGGAAGTGAACGGACCTTGGTAAGAAAGTCAGGCTTCCTCACTCGGACTTTCCTCCTTACTAAGGCAAATGGTTTGCATTGAGTCATCAACTGTCGCCATAACTTCTTGTGTCCAAAGGGTGTGAATGGGGCTTGGAATCCGGTGTGTGACCAGGACTCAGGCCCTATCAGAACTGCCTTCAGTCGGAGGGTGTCTAGTCCCTATGGGACAAGAGCCAGCAGCCTTGATGTTCACGTTAGCACGTTAGCCTCTTTTCCTTCCTTTGCCTTGGGCATCAGGAGGCTTGGACCCATGTTTAGTTTGTTTAATTTTTTTCTGGTGAGAATATATATATATATGTATGTAAAATCATATTTGCTATTTTAAACCTTAGGTGTAATACAGTGGCATTAATTACATTCACAACATATGTGACCATCGCCACTACTTCCAAACTTTTTACCACCTCAAACAAAAACTCTATTAACCATTCAGCAATACCTCCCCATTTTCCTTTCCTCCAGCCCCTGGTAACCTCTAATTTATGTTCTTTTTCTATGAGTTTTGCCTATTCTAGTGACTTCACCTTAAACAAAAACTCTGTTGACCATTCAGCAATAACTCCCTGTTTTCCCTTCTCCCAGCCCCAGTAACCTCTAATTTACTTTATTTTTCTATGAGTTTTGCCTATGCTAGATACTTCACTTAAATGAAATTGTGTAACATTTGTCCTTTTATGTGGCTATTTACACTTAGTATATAGTGTTTTCCAGGTTCACCCATCTTGTAGTATGTGCCAGATTCCATTATTTTCATGACTGAATAATCTTCATTTGAAATATGTAAGCTGAATTTTGTTTATTCATTCATCTGTTGATAGACACTTGGGTCATGTACTTCTTTTGACTATTGTGGATAGTGCTGTAATGAACACAGGCATACAAATGACTGAGTCTGTCATTTCCTTTGGAGTGGAATTGCTAGGCCATGTGGTAATTCTATGTTTACATATTGAGGAGTCAATATTTTCTCTCTTTTTGTTTATTTACTTTTTTATTTTAAAGATGTGGGGTACAATTCAGGGCTAGGTATACAAATATTCATTATGCAGGTACCCTGGTTGATGAGGTGTGCCCCTCCCTCCCCTGGCAGTTTCCCACCACTGCCAATCCCTTTCTTATAGCATTATGATAATTGTTCAAGGTCCACTTATGAGTGAGAACATATGGTACTCTGTTCTTTGTTTCTGTGACAGATCACTGAGTATGGTCGACTCTAAATCCATCCAAGTTGCTGCAAAGTCCATATGTCTGTCCTTCTTTGTGAGTGCATAATATTCCATTGTGTATATGTACCACATTTTTTAAAAAAATCCAGTCCAGCTTCGATGGGCAGCACGGTTGGTTCCATGTTTCTCCTGTTGTGAATAGAGCTGCAACAAATGTGTGTGAAGGTATCTTTTCTGTAGAATGATTTGAGTTCCTTTGGGTATATTCCCAGTTAGGGGAATTGCTGGGTCATATGGAAGGTCAATTTCTAGCTCTTTCAGAAATCACCACACTATCTTCCAAAGAGGTTGCTCTATTTGCATTCCCACCAGCAGTGTAGAAGCGTGAGGAGTCAATATTTTCCAGTGACTGCACCATTTCATACTCCCCAGAAATGTGTGAGGAGCCGGGCTCGGTGGCTCAGCCTGTAATCCGGCGCCTTTGGGAGGCTGAGGTGAGTGGATTGCCTGAGCCCGCGGGTTCGAGACCCGCCTGGGCAGTGAGACCTCATCTCTACAATAAATCAAAAAATAAGCTGGGCGTGGTAGTGCATGCCTGTAATTCCGGCTACTTGGAAGGTTGAGGCGGAAGGATCACCGGAGCCCAGCAGGTCGAGGCTGCAGTGGCCGGGAGCGGCCACTGCACTCCAGTCTGGGCGACCGAGTGAGGCTTCAACTCAAAAAAAAAAAAAGAAATGTATGAGGGTTACAATTTCATCACATCCTTGCTATCGCTAGCTCTTTTCTGTTTTTGTTTTTGTTGTTGTGTTTTGTTGTTGTTGTTTTGAATTATAGTCATTCTAGTAGGTATGAAGTGGTATCTCATGGTGGCTTATATGTAAGTCTTCATTGCAGAAATTATTTTTGCATGTATCTTTCCCTTTGCTGTAAATGCATAAACTAGCTCTATTTTTATTGTCTTATTTTTTTCATTGTAAATCTTTTTGGAAATAGGTGAATTTTAAATCATGCATGAAGAAATAAAATGACAAGAAGACTTAAGTAGACATAAGCTGCTTTAAAAGAGCTTATATTTTGTGTTATGAAGCTGTATAACCAAGTTGTTTTTTACTTCCCAGATGATCTTGTCATGGAAGATTTTGTTTCCTCTGCTTCTCTTTTTTGAGTTTCTTGTCTTTGCTTGTACGGTCCAGTGGAGATTTCTCTGTTTCTTGAGCCATCTGACAGTTGAACTCATCTAGCCAAAAGAGATGCTAGTCCTTACTGTCTTTTTTGAGTAACATTTATATTCTGTTAGCAAGACATGAAACTCCCAGTCTCCTAGTGTTCTTTATTGAGGGTGAAATGAGACAGGTGATGGAAGTCACAACTAGCCCCGTCCCTCACCCTGTCATGGTTGACTCCAAGACAAATTCTTGAAATTCTCTGTTGTTTTTAAAAAAAACTTTCCCAGGGCCGGGTGCAGTGGTTCAAGCCTGCAATCCCAGCACTTTGGGAGGCCAAGGTGAGAGGATTGCCCAAGCTCAGGGGTTTGAGACCAGCCTGGGCAACTTGTGAGACCTTGTCTCTACAATAAATCAAAAAATAAGTCGGGCATGGTTGCATGTGCCTGTAGTTCCAGCTACTTGGAAGGCTGAGACAGAAGGATGGCCTAAACCCAGCACATTGAGCTGTGGTGGCCGTGAGCATGCCACTGTACTTCAGTCTGGGTGACAGGGTGAGATTCCAACTCAAGGAAAAAAAAAGACCCAAACATTTTCCCAAATACTAACCATTATTTGCATTACTGACTTCAAGAAGAGCTAATAGCAGTTAATCACAGTGGAAAGTAAGACTTAATTCTCTTTTCTAAGTGGCTTGAGTGTGAAATAGGAGAAGGGACAAGATAACCTCTGGGTGTTGTTTCTGAATCTAAAAATTATGGCCGGGTGCAGTGGCTCACACCTGTAATCCCAGCAGTTTGGGAGGCCAAGGTGGGTGGATTTCTTGAGCCCAGGAGTTTGAGACCAGTCTGGGTAACATAGTGAGACCTCATCTCCACAAAATAAAAAATAAAAAAATAAACTGGGCATGGTGGCCTGCACCTGTAGACCCAGCTACTCGGGAAGCTGAGGTGGAAGGATGGCCTGAGGCCAGGAGGTCAAGGCTGTGGTGAGACAGGATCATGTCACTGCATTCCAGCCTGGACAACGGAGTGAGACCCTGACTAAAATAAAATAATAAAAAAAAATTCATGTTTGCATGTAGAACAAGCATTTGACAAATTCAACAGCATTTCAAGATAAAACATAGACTAGGACTAAAAGGAAATTTCTTCAACATAGTAAAGAACGAATATATATATATGTATATATCCCACAGCTAACATCATATTCAATGGCGAAACACTGAAAGCTTTCTTTCTAAGACCAGGAACAAGACCTGGATGCCTACTTTTGTTACTTCTGTTAAGCATAGTGATAGCCACAGCAATTAAGCAAGAAAAAAAAAATGAAAGGCTTTCACATTGGGAAGAAAGAAGTCAAACTATCTTTATTGGCATATGACACAATATTATGTGTAGAAAACACTAAAGAATCCACAAAAAAATCATTAGAGCTAATTAATTCAGCAAAGTTGTAGGACACAAGATCAATACTTAAAAATGAGTTGTATTTCTATAGATATACAATGAGCAACCCAAAAAGAAAATTAAGAAACAATTCTACTTATAATACTACCAAAAGAATAAATTTAACTGAAGATATGCAAGACTTCTAAGTGAAAACTAAAAAATATTGTTGATTGAAATAGATCTAAAAAGGTCTAAATAAATAAATAGGTGTGGTATTCATTCACTAGAAGACTATTTTATTTTATTTCATTTGAACAGGGTTTTATTTTATTTCATTTGAACAGGTTGGAGTGCAGTGGCACAATCATGGGTCACCACAGCCTCCACCTCCTGGGCTCAAGTGCTCATCCTCCATCAGCTTTCCAAGTAGCTGGTACCACCGGCACGTGCCACCAAAATTGCCTAATTAAGAAAAAATTTTTGTAGAGATGAGGTCTCACTGTGTTATCCAGGCTGGTCTCGAACTCCTGGACTCAAGCAATCCTCCCGCTTGTGCCTCCCAAAGTTCTGGGATTACAGGCATGAGTCACCGCATCTGGCCAACAATACTATTAAGATATCAATATACCCTAAAGCAATATAAAGATTCAGTGCAACCTGTATCAAAACCACAAGTCTTTTTTTTTTTTCCAGAGATGGAAAGCCCAATCGTAAGTCATACGTCTTAAAAACCTGGATTAGCCAAAACGATTTTGAAAAAGAAAAATAATACTGAACGGCTCAAATCTCCCAGGTTCAACAATAACGACAAAGCTACAGTAATCAAGGCAGTGTGTACTGGCATCAGGATAGACATGTAGAGCAATGGAATAGAATTGAGAGTCTAGAGATAAATTCAAATATGAATGACCAATTGATTTTGAACAACAGTGCCAAGACGACTGAATGGGGGAAAGGAATACTTTCCTCACCAAATAGTTATGTGACAAACGGATATTCGCATGTAAAAGAATGCTGTTGGACTCTTTCCACACACCATAGCAGAAATTAACTGAAAATGTGTTGAAGGTAAGAGCTAAAACTATAAAACTCTCAGAAGACAACAGAGAGGAAAATCTTTTATGACCTTGGCCTTTGCAATAGTTTCTTTAATATGATTCCAAAGGCACAAGCAACAGAAAAAAATAGATCACTTGGGCTTGATAAAAATTTTAAACTTTTGTACATCAAAGGACACTAGTAAGAAACTAAAAAGACAACCCACAGAATGGAAAAATGTATTTGCCAGTTACATATTTGATAAGTTATATAGTCAAATACGTAATTTGCAAATACATTATATACTTATCAAAGTATGTACTTATATAGTTATATACTTATCCAAGTATATAACTTATCAAATATGCAAGAAAAATTTTCAACACAATAATGATAAAAATTTTGTTTAGGTGGGGTGCGGTGGCTCACACCTATAATCCTAGCACTTTGGGAAGCCAAAGTGAGAGGATTGCCTAAGCCCAGGAGTTCGAGACCAGGCTGGGCAACTTGATGAGACCTCATCCCTACAATAAATCAAAAAATTAGCCAGGCATGATGGCATGCACCTGTAGTTCCAGCTACTTGGAAGGCTGAGGCGGAAGGATCAGCAGGTCGACGCTGGGGTGGCCGTGAGCATGCCACTGCCCTCCAGCCTGGGCGATGGAGTGAGACTCCAATTCGAAAGAGAAAAAAAATTTGTTTAAAGGGCAAAGGATCTGAATAAACATTTCTTCAAAGAATATAACAAATGGCCATCAAACACTTTTAGATGCTAAATGATGTTAGTCATTAGGGAAATGAATATTAAAACCACAACGAAATACCATTTGACACCTACTAGAATGGCTATAGTAAGAAAAATGAACAATATCGAGTGTGAGCAAGGGTGCAAAGAAATTGGAGCCCTCATGAACTGGAATGCAAAATGGTGCAGTGGCTGTGGAAAACTGTTGGTGTTTCCTCAATAAGCTAAACTTAGAATTGCCACATGACCCAACAGTTCCACTTCTAGTCTTAGACCCCAGAGAATCGAAAAACATGTGCACGAATGTTTATGGTAGCTATATTCATAATGACCAAAAGGTGGAGGCAACCCATGTACCCATTAACAGGGGAATGGATAAATGACCCATGGTATGTCCGTAGAAAGGAATATAATTCAGCTTTAAAAAGGGATGGAATACTGATATATGCTACAACACGGATGAACCTTGAAGGCGTTATGGTAAATGAAAGAAGCCAGACGTGAAAGATCACATACTGTATGATTTTATTTATGCGAACTGTCCAGAGCAGGCACATTTAGAAAGAGAGAAATTACATGAGTGGCTGCCAGCAGATGAGTGCAGCGAAAAATGGGGAGTGATGACTAACAGAGTGGTCTTCCTTTATCATTATCTTTCGGTAACACGTTCCGTGATCCCAGTGGATGCCTGAAACCACAAATAATACTGAACCCTATGTATATACTATGCTTTTCTTACACATACACACTCACGGTAAAAGTTTAATTTCTTTTTTCTTTCCTTTTCTTTTTTTTTTTTTGAGTTGGAGTCTCACTCTGTCGCCCAGACTGGAGTGCAGTGGCCGCTCCCGGCCACCCAGCCTCGACCTGCTGGGCTCCGGCGATCCTTCCGCCTCAGCCTTCCGAGTAGCCGGAATTACAGGCATGTGCTACCACGCCCGGCTGATTTTTTGATTTGTTGTAGAGATGAGGTCTCGTCAAGTTGCCCAGGCGGGTCTCGAACCCGCGGGCTCAGGCAATCCACTCACCTCAGCCTCCCAAAGGTGCACAGGATTACAGGCTGAGTCACCCAGCCCGGCTTCTTTTTTTTTTTTTTTGAGTCAGAATCTCACTCTATGGCCTAGGCTGGAGTGCAGCAGTACACTCACGGCTACCGCAGCCCTGACCTGCAGGGCTCAGGCGATCCTTCCACTCTCAGACTTCCAAGTAGTTGGAATTACAGGCACGCACCACCACGCCCAGCTAATTTTTTGATTTATTGTCTCACCAAGTTGCCCAAGCTGGTGTCAAACCTGTGGGCTCAGGCAATCCTCTCACCTCAGCCTCCCAAAGTGCCAGGATTATAGGCGTGAGCCACCGTGCCCGGCTGTAAAGTTTAATTTGTAAATGAGGTACAGCAAGAGACTAAAAACAACCAGATAGGACAATTGTAACAATATATTATAATAAAAGTTATGTGAATGTGGTGTATCTCTCATTGGTAACTGAAACTGGAAAGCGAAACAGTGAAAAGGGGTCTACCATACAGATCTCTTTTTGAGGCAGTGAAAATGTTCAGAAATTATTGTGATGGTTGCACAACTCTGTGGATAGGTGTAAAATCATTAAATTTATACCGTTTAAATGGGCAAATTATGTAGTATGTGAATTATATCTCAATAAAGCTACTCATAAAAAGTTACCCCCAGGAAAGAAAAGAAAAGAAAAAAAGAAAAGAAAAAGGAGGTTGAGGTGTGGGGATCACATGAGCCCAGGAGTTCACAGACCAGCCTAGGCAACGAGACACCATCTCCATAAAGAAATCAAAAAATTAGCTGGGCATGGTGGCCCTTGCCTGTAGTTCCAGCTACTTGAAAGGCTGAGGTGGAAGGATTGTCTAAGCTCTGGAGGTCAAGGCTGCAGTGAGCTGTGATCATGCCACTGCACTCCAGTGTGGGCAACACAGTGAGACCCTGACTCCAAAAAAAAAAAAAAAAAGAGAGAGACACAGAGGAGAGAGAGCGGCCCCGTGGGCTATTTTGGGTTCTTCTGTTCCAGGCTCATCTGTGGCTACACAACTTCCCTCCACCTCCTCCGCTCATTGCTGTTGCCGGTAACAAGGAGGACTTGTGGCTGCTTAGTGCTTTGTCCCACCCACTTGTATTTTGCAATTCAAGGTGACACTTTTGTTGTAAATGTGACCCATGGTTTTTTAGTTTCTCTGTTTTCATGGGGGCACTCAGAAAGATCCAAACATTCTTCCAGTATGGCTGCCGCCATCTTCCCAGAATTCCCACTGGAGACCTTTGTAAAATACCCCTTTTTGATACTAGTTTCAAATATTTCCCCCCAATTAGCATGTGTCTTTTGTTGTCTGAGCAGCTTGGATGGGTGAAGGGACATGAAGAAATGGGGGAACTTGGGGAAGACATGCAGCCTTGGCCACTCACACTGTGTTCTGTGAGCTGGAAGCAGCACTTTCTGATCGCCCAGGGAGTTCATCTTCCCCCATTTAACAGCCTTGACGTTCTAGAAAGTGATTAGGCTTTCTCAGGTTGCTATCGGTATTTTCTCCCGTGCTTCTTCAGTGGTACAATTCAGTTCACCTATTGCTCAGAAAATATTGCTATGGTAACCTATTCTGACATGTAGAGCAATTACCTAGAGTTGAAGAAAAAGAAGTTGGACTGAAAACCTGAGTACTCTCACCATTTATTACCCAAAGGCGCTTGAAAGAATTAAGGACAACAAACAAATGTAGGTATATTGCTGCACTCCCACCATGACAGAGGAGAAAGGGTGGGATCCAGCTGGAATTATCAGAGGACAATTCTTTAAAGCAGGGAATGTTGGGAAATTCAATTCCTTGCCACACTGGGGTTGGCAGAATAGTGTAATGAGAGACTTCCAGATGTCTAATTTGGGATCACAACATAGCTTGTCTCCTAGTTTACTTGAGTCCTGTGGAGTTCCATTCAAATCTAAACCCAAGTTCCCATTGCTGTGAAACCCCATCCCTTGGCACCATTTTTTCTCTTTTCCTAATGATCGACCGGAATCCTGAGCAATGTGCTCATGTCCAAGTGAGTCTTCTGACTGGAAGTGGGGAAAGGATGCTGTATTAGTTTCCTATTGCTGCTGTAACAACTTAACACAAGCTTCGTAGTGTAAAGCAGCAAAAATGTATTCTTTCACAATGATCAGAAGTCAGAAGCTGGGTCTCCCTGAGCTAAAATCAAGGTACCAGCAAAGCCAAGTTCCTCCTGGAGGCTCCCAGGAGAGTCTGTCCTTACTGCCGGCTACATTCCTTGACTCAAAGCCCTCTCCTCCATTTTCTAAGCCAGCTGTTCAGTCTCTTCAACTATCTCTACGATTCTGTGACCTCGGCTTCGGTTGTCACAGCACCTTCTTTGACTCTTGACCCTTCTGCCTCCCTCTCTTAGGGCACTTACAAACCTAAGTGCCCATCTGGGTAACCCAGGATAATCCCCATCTCAAAGCCACTTACTTAATTAATCATATTTGCAAAGTTGTTGCTGCCATATAGGGTAATGTGGCCACGGCTTCTGGGGATTAGGATGTGGACGCCACGGAGAGACTATCAATCGGTCTACCACAGACCCCAACAGCTCTCAGGTGTGTCCGCCCTAACTAAAACCTGGTCTTCTCATGCAGGTTTCTGCAGAGCTGGTGCCAAGTGAGCTAGAATGCTGCCCATGCTCCTTCAAGCCAAAGATGCTCAGAGTGACTCTGACAAAACACTTGTTAATCAGAGTGGCTCTTATGAAACAAACACGACTTTCTCGGGCCATACCAGCACCTCTTCACCCAGACAAGTTGGCAGTCAACAACCATTTTTAAACAGAAAACACGGCCATAAAATCAGTACTCAATTGCCCAAAACACCACCGCTATGAAGGACACCGTGTGGCTGCTCTACAGGAATCCTCACCACCCCGTGTCTTTGCATCAGTCACTGTACACCCAAAGTCTTGAGCGGGACATCCCTGTAACAGAGCCAGGGTCTCAGGCTCTGCAGGGGAGCAGGAAGGAGGATCTTTCCAGGATGGATCCTGAATGGGAGTAGGGCATAGCCATCCCCCCAAAGTTATATATTGTAGGTAGGTAGGTGCCTCACCCCACTATCCTATTAGGATTAGTCTGGCTGCATGCGAGCCAGCCAGATAAGTGCACATGCACACACACCAGAGAAAACAAAGCTTAGACAAGACAAAACTGTATTATATGTCACATGAAGTGTGAGGTGGGGAGTCCAGTGAGGATATGGTGGCTCCAGGATCATTAGGCACTCAAGCTCCTTCTGTCTGGTGTGTTACCATATTCAGCATGCAACCTCATATTCCAAGATGGCGGCACCCACTCTAGACATCCTTTCTGTTTTCCAGCCGGAAAGATGAAAGTGACACAGTGAGAAAAAAACATAAGGGGCTACTTGTCAGAGGTTGTGCTTGATACTTCTGTCATTGGCTAGAACTTAGTTTCATGGCTGCACTCAGGTAAAAGGGAGAGTGGACCAGGTTGTCTTTTTCTGGGCAGCCATGTGCCTAGCTAAAATCAAGGGCTCTGTAACCGAGGAAGACTAGACCTGAGGGGAAAACCAGCATTTTTGAAACACCATTAAATAAAAGAGGGGTCTGATTCCTACTATTTTTCCCTTTCCTAAAAAATTGACAAAATGGTGGCTTCTATGTCAGTTTATTATCTTGCATCTCCTCCTACTGGTAGACCATGTGTTTTATTCTATTTCTTCCTCCCCGACTTTATCAATGAAGGGACCCTGGTTGCAAGTAATGAAAAGTAACTAAAGAAAAAATATAACTAGAAAGTGGTCACAGAATCAAATGGAAGGCTTGAGAACCTTGGCTTAGAGAATTCAGAAAGCAGGCAGGGGTCTGGATTCCATGTAATTAGTATGGCTGAGTGATGGCTCTAAATGTCTTGCTCCAAATTCTCTTCCGACTTCCAGTCCTCATGGCAGTGCTACTCATGCTTGTCTGACAGAATGCTCAACTCAGGCCCTGACTTAGTCCAAACTAAATTTCTCTTCTTCCCCATAAGTCAGCATTGCCTTTTCTGTTCAATCCCTTCTTACTGAACTCATATTCTGCCTGCTAGGTATGAAGAGAACAAAGATAAGTAAGATTCAGTCCAGGTCCCCAAGGATGGTCTTGAGCTGGGTTTCCCAGCCTTGGCACTACTGACACTTGGGGCTGGATAATCTGGGCTGTCGTGTGCACTGCAGGATACTGAACAGCATTCCTGGTCTCTACCCACTAGATGCTGGTAGCATTCTCTTCCCAGTCAGGACAATTAAAAATGTCTCCAACCATTGCCAGATATGCCTGCGGAGCAATGTTGACCTCAGTTGGGAACTGCTGGTCTAGATGCAAAGACAAAAGATACAGAAAGAGAACATTTTCTCTTTTTTTGAGTCAGAGTCTCACTCTGTCGCCAGGCTGGAGTGCCATGGCACACTCACGGCCACTGTAGCCTTAACCTGCTGGGCTCAGGTGATCCTTCCACTTCAGTCTTCCAAGTAGCTGGAACTATAGGTGTGCACCACCACACCCAGCTAATTTTTTGATTTATTGTAGAGATGAGGTTTCACCAAGTTGCCCAGGCTGGTCTCGAACCCAAAGGCTCAGGTAATCCTCTCGCCTCCGCTTCCCAAGTGCTAAGGTGCAGGTGTGAGCCACCGTGCGCCGGCTAGAGAACATTTCAATATGAAGCAGCTGGAAGCCCAGGGTACAGAAATGGCCTGTAAAGAAATTAGGATGGAAACCTCAAAAACATTTGTGTCTGCATGAACGAACTGGCCAACAAGCTGAAGCTTAGCCACACGCAATAATTAAAGGACAAAGTAAGACAGCATTTTCACAGGCAGGAAAGGGTGTGAGGGAGAGAGGGAAAGAACTAACACTTGCTTAGTCTTTGTTATGCAAAACTGCTTTGCATTTGTTGATTTCATTCTCATGATATTCCTGCAAGGCAGGGATTATATCCCATCAGTTCGATGAGGACTGTAGTGGTCGTCATGCCTTCTTTGAACCACCCCAGCATCACGGGTCTTCCCCGGGGGAGCCAGTGCCAGTGTTCCCTTCTTTCCCTCCCTGGGTCCGTTGGTGAAACCGCCATCTCACCCGGGTCCTCTCACCCCTAAACATTAGCCAGGAAAAACCCTAATGCACAACTGGATATTGCATCTTCTCTCTCCACTGCACACCAAATTCAGGTCCAAACCTCACAGTGTAGCGCTCCAGATTCGCGTCTTTGGTTTCCACCAAGGCTCCTAGCCCCACCTCTCACCGCCCTCCCAAAGGGGACCGTCAAGCTCCGCTCACAGCAGCGAATATTCCTTAAGTGCCTACTACACCAGTTCACGCACCTCTCACAGCAGCCCACGTGGGAGATGTTGCTGTTCTCATTTTACAGGCGACGGCTGCAAGGGCCAGGGAGTCCCTGTGACAGCGCTAGAGCTCAAACGGGGGCAGGCTGGAGTCCAGCTGCCCATGCTGCGGTGTTGCCTTTGCACCTGCTGTTCAGCTGCCTACATGCCTCCTCTTCCTCGCCTTTACTTCCAGGGGAAGTCTCCTTGGAACACCGACGTCACACCTTCGTCATGCCTTCCAAAGCCGTTCTGCAGCGCTCAGCCCTTGAGATGGCTTTTTTCATTTCCCTGGATTTGCCTCGGTTCTCTCACATAAGCTTGTAGGAAGGAACTGAGCCCCGCCCCTCCCACCCACTCAGGCCCTTCGTCTTGGCGGATGCTCAAACAGGTGTTATCAGAATGCAGTCAAGGGCAGTACCCTATGGCCTTCCCAGCCCCCTGGCCATGTACACGGCTACCGGTTCGCTGCTTGTTAGGAACTGGGCCACACAGCAAGAGGTGAGCAGCGGGTGAGCAAACTCCGTCTGCTGTCAGATTAGCAGTGGCATTACATTCTCATAGGAACACGCGACACCCCTGCTCTGAACTGCGCAAGCATGGAATCCAGGTTGCACGCTCCATATGAGAAACTAATGTCTGATCATTCCCCCAACACCGGCCTGTGGAAGAATTGTCTTCTATGTCCTGATGCCAGTCCCTGATGCCAAAAAGGCTGGGGGTAACTGCCCTATGGCGTCTGGCCTTTTGTCTAATTCTCACCCAAAGCCGCCCTGGTAGGTGTCTCTACAGAGTGTCAGGGCTGTACCCTTGTCCCAGCAGTCAGTACTAGATGAGGCTCAGTTCCTCCTTGCTGGCTTCTCCTGTTTGCACTTGAGGACACTAACAGCATCCTTTGGGGAGACGGAGAAAGACGGGCTACCTCAGCCAAAGGTAGAGCCTGTCAGAGCACACAAGTGCCTGGCTGTGGGCTGAGCAGAGCAGCACTGGCACCCAGGCCAAGGGTGTGGACTTACTAGTGATGGCTGACTCTCTCCTGAGCTTCTACTTCCTCACTGTGACATCTGGGTAATGTCCTTTCCAGAGATGCTGGGAGGCTAAAGCAGTAAAAGTACATACCTTGGCTCTGGTCCTGACCAACCTGGGTCTCCTTTCCTAGTTATCTTCCTCGGTGCATGCTCTGAGCAGGATCGAGCCTGGCAGGTGTCTGTCCCTGTTCTCGCTTGTAAGCTGGAGAAAAAGAACTTCCCATAGTGCTCCTCGGCCAGCAAAGACAAAAATCCCAGCTGTTCCTCTGACAGTGCAGCTGGCCTGATGCCGCAGCTGTCCTGTGGAGTGGGCACGGCTGAGGCCCTCTGCTGGGGAGACGGGGAAGGTGGAAAGACTTCTCCAGGAAGAAGGCTCCTTGAGCAGTTTAATGGCCTCGAGCCTCTGAAATCATGACTTTTTGATGGGGGAGAGAGGATGCATGAAGGCAGGTACATCCTGAAAACACTATTTTTCCGGTGTCTCATACTCTCACCCCTTTTCTGACGTTCTCAGTAATGGCATCAATAAGTTTTGTTTTTAAGAGCTGATTGCCCACTCTGCACTTAATCCTTGAGGATACCATTCCGTTTTCGCTTTCTACGGATGAGGAAACTAAGGCAGGGTGGCAAGTCGTTTGCTCCAAGTCTGACTCTAGAAACTGATGCCCCGGCGGGGTGGGTGTCTGAGGACTGTCATTTTTGTCTTTCTCAGCAGTGGACACTCCCCCTCGAGGCTCTGAGACGCTAAAGGTCCCATTTCTCCTCCCTCCAAAACCTCCAGATCCAGAGCAGCTTCTCTGACCTGTCCCCAGAGGTGATGGGCTTGCCACGAGCTCTTCTTCGACGCATCCTTGCCCTAGATTTTTCAAGTCCCGCCCTTGCTAGAAATCCCCCATTTTCCTCGTGCTCAGTAGCAGGGAGGCTCTGAGCAGGGAGGGCATGAATGACGGCAAGCGGATGTTTCACACACAGAGAGTGAGAAACCAAACCTTAGCAGTCATATATGGGCTCTTATGAGCAGCAAAACGCCACTCTGAATGACTTAATTGGAAGGAATTAACTGAAAGAATATGAAATGGCTGCAGAACCAGGCTTGCAAAGTAAGCAGGAACAAAGGCTGGCAGAGGAGAGAAGCGCCACAGCAAAGTCATGCCACACACCAAATCACACTGAATCTGGCGTAAGCACGGCGGTTGCCTGGTGCCACAGCTGGAACCACCCCATTCCTGATGCAGCTGCCTCTGGATCCTGGATGAGGAAGCCACTGCCTGTTTCTGCTCCTGATTCCAAGTCTGGACAGGTGCATGATTTCATCTCCTGTGCCAACACCAATCAGCAGTGACTGGAGAGAACACTGTTGAGGCTTTGCCTGGTTCAGGGAGGTGTTCTGGGAGGTGTGGGTGCCGCAGGTGTAAGGCTTCCTACAGCATGCTTCTTCCCACAGAAGGCATTCAACACAACACAGCTGTTTCCCTTTCGAAAGCCCAAACCTGTGTCTCCTCTGGACCACCCTAGTTTGTAGACATACTAACACCATTTCCTGTGCTGGGCATTTTCACTTTGCAACATGAGAGCAGAAGTGTGTGGATTCTAGTCTGGTTGTTACCAACCTAGTAGGGCATGAGAATCACCCAGAGTCCTCCGCTCTGCCGAAGACCTACTGAATCAGAAACTCCTGGGGATGGGACAGAAAGATCCTACTCCACTAGAACCCAGGATGCAGGTTTTCCAGGCTTATAAATAGCTGGAACACGTGTCTGCATCTATGTCATTTGGAAAACATTTCAATTGCTTACGACTACCTTCTCTATCTATAACCACCCTAAGAGGGACCTGGTCACGTTGTGTCCTCTACAATTTATAGCACCTAACAGACTTTTAATTCATGATGAATTAGGCTACCCACAGCCACACTGCTGTTGCCACCCAACACTGAGCACAGTGGCCTGGAAAATGGCATTAGTCTACTTGTCAGCCACCTTAGGAAAGTGTTGCAGGACTGGCCCACTTTCCGAAGTCCATTTGCTCTTCCGAATTCCAAGCGATCCATACTGTCAGAAGCCCTGCCTGTAGACCAAAAGGTCCAAATGGGCTCAGAGAGTGAGATGAGCCCCTGTACCTGCTGCTGTCTGGCTGCAAGCTTTTCATGCAGATGCACATACGGCTAACACACACAGCACTGCACCAGAGCTCTGTCCTAAGCACTTGATGTGCTTCTCACTCGAGTCTCATCACCTTATTGAAGTAGGTATTATCACTTCACTCATCAAACAGCCCAGAGGTCAGTAATGGCACAGGTACGAATGCAGGCCTTCTGGTTCCAGAGCACTCACTTCCAACCCCCACAAAATTTTCAGATGTGGTTTTGGATATCTTGAATTCAGGCTTATTCATACAAAGCCAGCTAAGACTAAAGAGATTAGGCATAGCAAAAGCTGATCGTCACTTGCTGCCTAGAGGACCCTAAGAAGACTTCCATCTGCATGTGGTGATCTGCTTGGCTCCCTGACCATTCTGCCTACTAACCGTCATGGATGAAGTCACTTAATCCCCCTTATCAACCACCCACATTCGCCACCACCAACTGTGCTGTCAGCACAGGAATCACAGCCCTTCTTGTACACACGAGCCTTGCAGATGGTGCTGCCCTGACCCTGTATGCGATTTGGAACATCTCGCCACCAGAATCACACATAGCACCAAGCAAGCACAGCAGTCCTTCACCCTTGGGGAGCTCTGCTCCAAGAGCCCCAGTGGATGCCTGAACCCACGGAAAGTACTGAACCCTATACTTACTATGTTTTTTCCTGTACGTACACACCCATGATTAAGTTTAATTTATAAATTAGGCACTCTAAGAGGTTAACAATAAAAACCAGAACAATTCTAGCAATATACTGTAATAAAAGGTATATATAAATGTGGCCTATCTCTGGAAATATCTTACTGTACTCACCTACTTTCAGAGCAGTTAACCACAGGCAACTGAGACCATGGGTGGGGTAGACTACTGTTGGCCTGAAATAAGCCAACTTATTATATATTAGGACAAACCTTTCCACCTTTTGTTTATACACTTTTTTCATCAAACCTCTGGAGACAAACTTATACTGGAAATCAACAAGGCAAGTAGGGGCACTACACATGTGAAAACAGGGAGCTTGGGACAAGCACGACCCAAATCCCAGCAGACCAAGCAAGGGTCAACACAGTATAAATAAAATACTGATGTAATTATTTAATGACACAGAAAAATAACATGCTATGAAACTGGCTACAAGTAGTAGAGGATGATTTCATTTTTGATAAAAAATTAAAAAGTATGAACATGCTTATAAAAACGTGGAAAGTTATATACCAAAATATCAATAGTATTTACTTCTGTTAAGTGGTTAAATATTCTTCCCGTTGTCTTTGTGTAGTTTAAAAACATGATTATTTATAAATAAAAAAGAAAAACCAGATCCCGGAGAAAGTCAGTTAACAAATACCGGGAGTTAGGAATACAAGAAGCCAAGTCAGGAGCTAGCAGTTAAGGGCTGAAACCCAGGACAGGTCCAGCCAGGGTGACAGTGGTCAAGCCCAGAGGCAGCGTGCTGTTCTTTCCTTTTTTTACTGGAATGTTACTTGTTCGACTGTTTCCTCCACATCTGATGTTCTCAATGTACTTACATTTAATGGGCTTCTATGAATGTGAATTGGCACAGCAGCAAGATGATGCTAGCAACTTTGGTTCTAAATTGCTATGAAATGTAACTATTTTGTAGTTATGTACTACACAAAACACACTAGAAATCAAGTGCTTTTATAACAAAAAAACCCAAGTAACTAGACAACTGACTTTGGTGTGTTTTTCTGACTTCTGTTCAATTTTCACTGCATATCTATTTTTTTGCTTCATGGACCTGGAAGAGGCATTTTTCCTCACAAAGTTCTCATTAATGCATGCTGGGCACTGCCTGATGGTTTGGTTTTATGTCTGACAGTTTGGTCGTGTCTTCTAAGTACTCTGCAAAGTTGAAAGGGCTTGCTAAGACCCAAACCACCTTGAAATAAATTGTAATGAGGAGTATCACCACTCTTTGTTTTTTAAGAGTCTTTGCTAAGTTACCAAATAAAGAATTGCAGTGTATTGGTATAAATGAGCTCAAAAATCTCAATACCACCCTCTGCCTTCTCCACACCTCTGCTGCCAAATGCTGACTGCTGGGACACATTATCCAAATAACAATAACAAATAATCCATAGTACTTGCTCTTTAAAAAAAGCTCTGTTTTAAAATCAAGAATACATAAAAGTGACACCACCTTTATCCTGAGATGCTTGTTTCTCAGACATTTCCCAAAGCTTTTTGGCCTTCTGTACTGCAACATTTTCAGGAGGGGTCAAGAGACAGTGCCAAGGTCTAAGAAACAACTAAAAACAAAAAGTAACCTGAGACTGTTTTCTGTATTACCACCACCTGCCCAGTATACTAGGCCACGCTTTACAGGAATAATATAGCAATCCACACCACAGAAATCTTCACATACCAGGAAGGAAAGGTATGTAAGGATTATATTAAAACAAGGACATACATTTTTGTGAGGGGAGAGTATTTAAAATTAAAATATTGTATCATCACGATAGAAACCTTACTTTGCCCTTGAGCAATCAAGAGAAACTAAAGCCTGTTTTAAATTTCCAAAATAAAAGAGACTTAATGGAAGTAACAGTGCTCAATGCTTGCAACCCAAGACAATACATACTCTTGTTATATCAGTCCAAATTCTAAAGGCTCCGAGATCCCTAACAAGAGTTTTTTTCCAAGGCAAAGTTATTCAAAATGAAAGGAGGGTATGTCTTCAGTGGGAAAACTGCCTGGTGTCAGATGATTTCTTGCTGATGTGTTTGAAGATTTTGGACTTCTCAACTTTCTTGGTTTTCTGGTAGCCAAACCCACCGCCACCTCCTCTCTTTTTGAGTTTGCCATCATTGCTGTTCACGTCTAAAGGTGTATGTTAAGGAAATCAAGCAGCAGAGATCATGAACTTCAAAGATCCACACAGAGAAAAAAACCAGCATGTATACTACGTCCCTCCACTACCAACCCCTCTCAACAATGAAAACGAGGGAATAGGAGCCTATGCAACAATTTCCAGAAAATCAGAAGTGGCCAAATGACTGTGGGCTAAAATTAGCAGTATGATTTTGAAGTTCAGCATAATTGTATAATTAAGTACTTCCTCCACACGATGAAAATTTATGACAATGAATGATAAGGAGTTAAGAGGTCAACCGAGAAGTTTGTAGGAACACATTATAAAAAAATAACCCCAGAGTCAAATGACCCCCTTGGGAATGAAATCAGGAATGCCTCACCTAGTGAAGGCGCTGTTCTTCCTTTCACATGATTAACATGCACTAATCACAGTAGACGTTTCCTCAATGCCTACCATGAGAATGGTGACCCGAAATTTGGTCTCCGGCCCCCTCAGCAGTTACTGCTACAACATTAAAGAACAGGCTTCGTTTTGGCCATTCAAGTTGTTCTGAAAACGCGAGAAAGCACACATACAACAGAACAACAAAGGCCTTTTATCTTGGGCAACACCTGAGTTTTATTTTCTTTTGCTGAACTTGGCACTTCCTTATGCAAAACGCTTTCAGAGCATTAAGAGGGTTAAAACTCTGAAATGTCCCATCCTCTCTTCAGCTTCAAAGCACCCTGGTCCTCTGGGCACCCTGTGCAGTGCAGTCACAGAAGCCATCTGAGCTGTGCTTTAGTTACAGGCTGCCTCTTCCTCTAATCTCATCCTGATGATTAATCTCCACTTACTCCATCCCACCTTTACATCCTGTTCTAGCACACAAAAGCAGACAGCGACCAAGACGAACACCTGAGCTGCCAGTCCACAGCCAGAGGCAGGCACCAACCCACTACAAAGTTCCAAACGTCCCTCTGTCAAGCTTTTGTCCCAGTGTTCCAGGATGACTTCATAACAAAGAAAAGGATACTCAGATCAACAAAAGGAGGCACCTTGAAACCAAATGACAAAGCAACTTGAGGCAAATTTAAGTTATTAACATTAAAAATCTGTTTCAGAGAATGGGAATCATAGGCTCGTATGTATGACTTATATGCTTCCTGGGCTGACTTGTGAAGAAAGTAGTTCTTTTCAATCAATTTTTCAAGCTGAAATAGGAAAAAAAATGTTTTTAATAAAATAAATAACAACAAAAAACCCTTTATTCTAATACACTTGCTCCAGGCTCTGTATCATTTGCAAAATCATGCTGCAGTAAGGACAATGCCAAAGTTCTTTTAGGGGTAGAAGGAGAGGAGGAAGACAGTACAGCACTGTGATAATGAGCACCGCAAAAAACCTTGAAGACCATACAGCCGGACTCCCCAGGTCAGGACAGGGCAGACTCGGAGGACAGTGAGTGCCCAATGAAACACTCAAAAGGCCGTGCTGACAAGGTTCCTTCTTACTCACAAATGTTTAAAAAACACTTACCTGAGATTGAATGTCAGAAATTTTAGACCAGGAAAAGTCAAATTCACTTAATGGAACCTAAAAACAAAAGTGTTGAGATTAGTAAACCAGGATGATCAACATTCAGATATTCAGATGATCAGATAAAGACAGGGAAGGATGACCATGCCTGTGGAATTCCCTCAGGACAGACAGCAAAATCTGTTTTCTCTAGTTTCTCAGTGTCAGTGAAGTTTCATCTTTGTTCTGTTAAGACAATCTACTTCCTTCTTTCTGGGAGGTAAGGCAAAGAACTGGACAGAAACAGAGTTGGAGGAAGCCCTTTTCTCTAAGAATCTCCATAATCCTGATTATTTGGAGCAGTGGAACAGCTGGAGGCTTCTAGTTAGAAGGACCATTTGCCCTTTCTGTATCTGAAGAGGGGCCCCAATGCCACACAGCCCTGTGACTGGAGTTTGTGACACCGGAGGCAACGATAAACACAATCTCCTACAGGGCGGATTTGCGTCATTATTCATTAGATAACTGAAAAGCACCAGGCCTGTGCTAGGTGCTGGGGAAAAAATAGGTATCCAAATCCTGACCTCCGCCCTCAGAGAGTTTACAGTCTTGTGAGGGAAGACAGGTAAGTAATGAAAAAGAGGCCACTTATGGTTCTATCGGTTCCAAAGCTAGGTTAGGCTGGCCAAAGTTAGGTCAGGCTGGTAGTAGATCCAGTGGGAAGTAACTGGGAAGAACACAAACCATTTTTCCAAAAAGACAAACTGAAGAAAGGCAAGAGGCAGTAGCCATCCTGGAGGCAGTGGTGGAAGAATGGGTCGAGGAGGAGATCGAAGGCCCAGAGTTGAACAGGAGGCAAAAGAGCAAAGTGCAGAAGCAGGAGTGAATGGGGATCCTTGTCACGTGAGGTAAGAGAAATACCAGGATGAAGGGATGAAGAGATTACAGGAAGGGGAGCAGGAGTAGAGATGACCAGGTGTACAGGAGTTCAAAAGGAGAAGAGAAGGTCTCCAGCAGGGATGGAGGGAGAGGATAGACTGGGACACATGAGGCCGTGGGGCAACACAGAGCTACAGGGCCGAGCATGTGAGGAGTGCCTTCTGTCCCCAATTCCTGGGCTGGAAGTACATAAAATCTTACTTGCTTAACTGCATAACAACAGGTTTAATAGCACTGCCCGAGCTCAAGACTCTTCTGACATGTAGAAACGACACTTGATAACAGTCCCCACACCAAGAGGAATCTTTTTCTAAGCAAAGATCTTCACCTTGGATTGCTTCAAGTACCGAAGGAAACCCAACTCTTCTGGGCGCAAAATGAGCAAGGCATGGCCTCTTCCATTTAGGCCTCTGGCTGTTCTGCCGACACGATGAATATATTCCTTTGGTGGAGAAAGAAACCCGAGTTAATGCACGCTTCCATCTGAGCCTGTCGGCAAGGTCTCTGCATCTCAAGTCTGTACACAGTGACAGACAGAGGTGGTGTGCACTGAGCTAATGCACTCCCACGTGGCTGGGTCACACACAATTTCACCACATCCCACAAAGCTAGACCAGCATTCCCTCTGGACACACCTCCCCTGAAGGATAACAGGCCAATGATCAAGATGGAAAAAAGGCTGGAAACGATGTTTACATTAACACCACGATCCAATGAGTATGTGTACTTCTTTAAGATGGCCTAAAAATAACATGTTTAAATGTAACCTGACAATTTATTATAATCTACTGTCTACTGAAAATCTCTCTTAATGAAGTTTATTCTACTACATATATTACAAAATCTTATCTACCTCCTTAAGCAAATGTTACTTCCATTAGGCCATCTGCTGCTCTTAAAAGAGTATTCTGAAGATCAAACATGCATAACTTAAGTCCCACTGATGCCTCTCAATCCTTCTTACACTCCTCTTTGAGTCCTCTTAGTAACATCAGAGGAATACTGCAGGGTCGGTCACTGTACAGTAGGGTTGAACCTTAAGACCATGGAATGAAGAAACCTGGAAAGCAAGTGCACTCCTTAATGAGAACCATTCTGAAGACACCCCAAGGATGCCAGTTACCTTAGGGTCATCAGGGGGGTCATACTGAACAATCCAGTCAACTTCAGGAATATCCAGCCCTCTAGCTGCCACATCTGTACACAACAATATTCCTGTATCTGCATTGCAGAACTGGAAGAATGTGGTTGTACGTTTATTTTGCTTCTGCCTTCCCTAGAATGAAATAAAAACATCCATTAGAGTTGGAACCTTGAGGATGTAAAAAAGTCTAGATGTAGAACCCTCGCACTGTGGAGTTGTTATCCTACTTCGTTTCAGGCTTACCCATGACCCCTGGTCTATGCTCCATTTCCCCAACTGGTCTGCAAGCCCCTGGAGGAAGATGGTGTCTCCCACTCCTTTGAAGTCCCTGTCCCTCCACACGTGGCAGAGCTCCCTCTGCACAGGATCCATCAGCCAGTGGTGCTCAAACTACTCAGCGGAAAAGCAGGCCCTCTAATCTCTGTCTATAGGACTTGATAAGCACAACCTGTTTTTAGTAAGTTCATCATAATCACTTACATGAATGGCCAAGACAGGCAAATCAATGTAGTTCAGCAACTCGTAGTGGTATTTCACCGACTTACAAGATGAAAAGAAGACCATCAGTTTTTTCTTTCTGTTCTTCTTAAGGAATGTAAAGAGTAGAAGGAATCTCTTTTCAGATGGACACACAACGTATCCCTAGAGATGGTTCAAATGAACAGATACAAATGAATCAAACAGACATTTTCAGCTTCATGAGCCAATGTAATTTGACTGAGACCACTGATAAACACAGCATATAAACTATCCTATCATGCCTTACCTATACCATTTTAAAAACTAAAAAACCAATCAAAGGTTTTTAAGCTACATCTAGTTACAGAGAGTATTTTATTCAACAGAAAACTCAATCTTAAAAGCACTCATTTTAACCCTTTGCACTCAGATTTCCCCTGAGGGGACATGAAGAGGTTGCTGGTGATTACACAAAGCAAACACATGCCAGTGAAAAATTTCTGAAACATGTATGTTTCCTTGAAGTTTTCCACTCAAATTGCACAAAAAAGCAAATAAAGAGCTGGAACATATATTGAGATAAATGTAAAAAAACCCCAGTTGACGTTATATAGAAAGAGAATGTGTGAGAAGTGCTTTTACAGTAGTGGACAGACTGAACAATAGATTACACATTAATGTGGGAGGAAGAAAATGAAACTGCATTCTCTGCTTGAATAGAAAAACACCAGGTGGAAGACGTCAAACAAATTACTACTGCACAACATGTATGAGTGAACCTGCAATGTATGTCGGTGACTGTTTTACATGTTGCCACACGCTAGAGAAATATAAGCTATAAAATTTTGATTGGTCATAAATAAGTTCCTCAATATCCAGAATTCCATTATAAAACAAATATCATTACAATAAAATAACTGGTTCCAATGCTATACTATTTAATAAAGTGACTATTTTGTAAAAATGTGAGGTTGAGTTGCTGGTAGGTGATCCGTGAGATGTCTCCGAATGCAAAGGGTTAATCAACTTGGTTTGATCTGTTACTTCATTTCTACCTTTTCACAGTGACACACAGTGAACCAATCTCCCCATCACCAAACTTGCCTTGCATCTTATTAAGAGATTATTAAAAACATTTTTTACTGCATATGAAATTGGCAGTGATTAATAATGCTTTCCATGTGATAAGTGGTACTAACCAAAGAGAGCTGATCAAATTTTACAGTTTGTGATATTTTATAGCTGAATAATCTAGAACCAATACCCAAGTTCACTATACTTAAAATGGGGTCATATCTGATAAACCCATCATTAGTTGAAAATATCTTAAGTCAAAATGCATTTAATACACCTAACCTATGTAGTTTATAGCCTAGCCTGTCTTAAATATGCTCAGGACACTTACCTCAGCTCACATAGAGTTGGGAAAAACCATCTAACACTAAGCTTATTTTATAATAAAGTGTTGAATATCTCAAGTTTGACTGAATACTGTATTGAAGTATGGCTTCCACTGAATGTGAATCACTTTCCCACCAATGTAAAGTCAAAAAATCTAAAGTTGAACAGTCATAAATGAGGGACTGTCTGTACTTGAAGTAAAAGTTAACTAATTCATTTGCTTTCTTAATGATCCTCCAAACTACATGAAAACCCACCAATTAAGAAGATCCTTATGGTTTCAAGTTACTGACAAAAGTACCTGCTCAAGACCATCCACTGTTGCATTAGCTTTGTCATCATCAACACCAACATACAATGGCTCCTTCTTCAGGGAAATTCTTGCCAGGTCTTCAACTTTTCGAGTTTGTGTGGCAGAAAAAAGCATCGTCTGTCTGCGTGCTGCAACAAATACATATAAAAATAAACCTAATCTTCCAGGGAATCTTTATAATTGCTCCACAACTACCAATACTCCAAGCAGAAATATCAGAAATGAGATATGTAATATGAATCCTTACAGATTCTACGGATACTATAAAATAGGGCAAAAAGGCATATTATCAAACACTTCAGGTCTATAAATTTGAGAAAGTAGATACAATGGACAAATTCTTTGAATGACAAACTACTGAGGAATAGAACAGAAAACTTGAAAGGCCTTAAATCTACTTAAAAAATTTTAGGGGCAAACCCTTCAGGTCCCCTCCCACTGTGGGAGATTTTCTGTCCTCTCAATAAATCCTGCTTTCTTACTTAAAAAAAAAAAATTTAGTCAAAATTTTCTTTGTTTTTCTCTGAGCTGGAATCTCACTCTGTCGCCCAGGCTGGAATGCAGTGGTACACTCACGGCCACTGCAGCCTCAACCTGCTGGGCTCAGGAGGTATTTCCACCTCAGTCTTCCAAGTAGCTAGAACCACAGGCATGCGCCACTATGCCCAGGTAATTTTTTGATTTATTGTAGAGACTAGGTCTTGCCATGTTGCTCAGGCTGGTCTCGAACCCGAGCTCAGGCAATCCTCTCGCCTCTGCCTCCCAAAGTGATGGTATTACAGGTGTGAGCCACTGCACCCAGCTAGTCAAAATTTTCATGTAAAGAAAATTCCAGGCCCAAATGGATTCTACTGGTGAATGCTATTAAAATTTTAAGGAAGAAATACCAGTTCTTCACAAACTCTTCAAGAAATCAAAGAGGAGGATTTACTTGCCAACTCATTCTTTGAAGTCAGCCATTAAACTACATAAAAGCTTGGCAAATGACATTACAATAAAATTATGAGTCAATATAATTCATGAGCACAGATGCAAAATTCAAAATGTAATTTTAGCGAAGTGAATCCAGCAATGTAGAAAAAGGAAAATAGATCATGACCAGGTGGAATTTATTCTAGGAATGCAGGGTTGGCTTAACACTTGAAAAAAATCAACCAATTCAATTTACCAAATCAGCAAACTAAAGAAAGAAAATAGAGATATAGAGAAAACAGCTGATCATCTATTTCTGATTAAAAACCCTCAACTAACTAGGAACAAAAGGGATCTTCCTCAATCTGATAAAGGGCATGTAGGTAAAACCTACAGCTAATTTCATTTACATAATTACTGGAAAAAGACTAAATGTTTTTCCCTAAAAGCAGGACAAGGATGTCTGCTCTCACCACTTCTATTCGGTATTATACTAGAGGTTATGGTCAGGACAATCAGGCAAGAAAAAAACAGAAGAAGTTAAACTGTCTTTATTTGTATATGACTGCCTCTGTAGAAAATCCAAAAGGCTAGGGTCATCTGGAAAATCACACTGAACCACTGTTCAATACAGAAATAACGATCTTGCTAGATACAAGATCAGTATGAAAAATTCAACCATATTTACAGATATGAGAAATGAACTGGATATTGAAATTTTAAATGAAATACTCATTTGACAAAAGAAGTGAAAAAAACCAGTACATCAAAAACTCCCAAATATTATACAGAGAATTAAAAAACACAGAATGAAGACATGCCTTATTATGGGCTACAGAACTCCACTGTCTTCCACCAATGATCTCTATTCAACACAACCTTAATCAAGATCTCAGACTTTTCTTTTTTGAGGGGCAGGGAGAAACTGACAAACTAACTGTAAAATTTAACCAAAAGTGCAAAGGACAAGAACAGCCCAAACAACTCTGAAACAGAACAAATTTGGGGTAACATTACCCAATTTCAAGATTTAACAGAACAGTTTAAAATGGTGCAGGTACTTTATAACCAAGGAATGTACAAGTCAACTATAACGCAGAAAGCAACAAGCCTATGACTACTTGAGAGATGTTAGATGAGGGAAGACAGGTAAGAGCTATGTTAAGACCATTTAACTTGGATTGTAATCTCTAAAACAGCAAAACTACTGTATTAACTTACTAGCAAGTCTGATGCCTATTCCAAAATACCTCAAAGGTTAACTGACCCAACGAACTCACTTAGCTACGGTAAAGTTCTGGTAGGTATTAGTACTGTTTTCTATAGGAACAACTCATATCTACCTCCAACAGGTACTTTGCAAACCACATACAGATGCCACCTACTTACTTGGTAAAAGTTTAATAATTTGCTTTAATTCCTCTTCAAACCCAACGTCCAAAATACGATCAGCCTCATCAATAACCAGACACTGTAGGTTTTTATACATAAACCCTGGGGTATTCTAACAAAACAAAGGATGAAGAGAAACCGTTAGCTGTCAAGCTTATGTTTCACACAAGACAATGAGACAGGCACTACATAACAGCGTCCTCCTACCTGCATGTGGTCCAAGAGTCGGCCTGGAGTGGCTACAATGATGTTGATCCCATTAGCAAGTTTCTGTGCTTCAGCAGATCTGTTACTGCCACCCATTATCAACCCATATGTGTGCACATGGTGAGTCATTAGCTCCTTAAGAACACCAAAAGTCTGCATGGCCAGTTCTCTAGTAGGTGAGAGAATAAGGACCCCTGTTCCTAGAAAGCAAAAAATAACATATGATAAAAGTCAAATCGTGCTTGTCAGCATGAATCCATGAAGAGTTACAATAAACCTCTGGTGAAATAATGGCAGAAACAAGCAGATTAAAACCTTACCATTCCTGGGCATGAACCTTAATTTAACAATGAGTTCAACCGCTGGGATGAGAAAAGCCAGAGTTTTGCCACTGCCTGTTTTTGCTGCTGCTAGAAGATCCCTACATATTAAAAAGGAAAACAGAAACAAAGACATTTGTCCTACTCATTTACCATGGATTATGTACACACATTTGAGGCTCTAAGGCTAGAACATGAACAAGGAAGATAAAATTCCTTTCTATATCACTGAACTCAATCACCTGGGTTATATACCTAACTTGGAAATCAGATTTGTGCTACAGAAGTGAATACTTTCCTTCAAACATCAGTAATTAATTTATAGTCTTTAAAGCAAGCTGGTATATGACTCAACACACAGTGCAAAATCAACAGAATACAGTGGTATTTTCTTTACAACCTACTAGCCCTACGAATAGATGCCAATGTGTAAGCATCAGTGTTAATCGTACCTGCCTTCCAAAAGTGGTCTGACACTTTTATGCTGAATTTCAGTCATGTTTGTAAAGCCCATTTCTTGTATTGCCTTCAGAGTGTTTTCATTGACAAGATCAGTTAGGGAAGCAAATGAAGTATCCTCAAAAGCTCCTAAACAACAGACAATTTATCATTAGCAAATTTCTTTAAAAAGTTAATATTGCTACAGTTACAAATTATGTTTAGAAAAGCTTCTCACAGCAATACTAAACCCCAGTCATTCCTATGTGATAATAAGAAAAATACCCTAATACCAGGAGTCCCCAATCCCCAGGCCATGGACTAGTAACTATTCATGGCCTGTTAGGAACAGGGCTGCACACAGCAGGAGATGAGCAGCAGGTGAGTGGAGATCTGCTTCCTGTCAGATCGGCAGCGGCATTTGATTCTCATAGGAGCACTAACCCTACCGTGAACTGTGCATGTAAGGGATCTAGGTTGCATGCTCCTTATGAGAATCTAATGCCTGATAAGCCCCTTTCCTCCTGTGGAAAAACAGTCTTCCACAAAACCAGTCCCTGATGCCAAAAAAGGTTGGAGACCACTGCCCTATACTTTTGAAGTTTCTCCATTGCTGATGGCCATGTGATTTAAAGTTCAGGGTCTACACTAAAATAAAATAAGGGGTAGAGAAGAGGTATAATCAAAGGACTTAATATAAAATAAAAATGCCAAGCAAGGGAAAAAAGAGTTAAGAGAGAAACGAAATGTTTGAGAAACCTGATACACAAAGTAAAAACACTGAGCATCTAAGTCTGAAGTCAATTAAAAAAAAAAAATGCTACTCTCACTCCAAAAAGATAACTGAGAAGAGTCAGATATAGCCACAGAATATCAGATTGGGCCCACAGATCTGACAGTGCAGTCATTCTTCAGCAGAAAGCATCAAAAATCACCTGGGGAGCTCCCCACACTCCATTCACCCAGGCTATAAACTGGGAATTCTTAGCTTGGCACCACTGACATTTTGGGCCGGCTAATTCTTAGTGGTTATAGGCTACTCTATGCATTATAAGATGTCATGCAGCATCCCTGACTTCTACCCATTAGAAGACTACCCTTGGTTCTGACAATCAAAAAATGTCTCCTAAGGACAGGGTTACCAGCCTTCTCAGTATGCTAGGGATAGAGGAGGTTTCTGGGATTCAAGATCAGTACCCAAACTGGGAAAGTTTGGAGCCAACTGAGATGAGTCAGTCATCCTACCTGAAAGGCAAAATTGTCTTGCTTGAGAACCCTGCCAAAACTTAGAATTTTGATTAAGCCGGTCTAGGGTTGGGCACCAATAATTTAACAAACAACTTAAGTTCTAGACCTTTCTGGTTAGGAATAGCTAATTCTAGTCTAAACTCTTGACTTTATAAAGAAACAAAGTTCAAATGAGGTTAATCTGCACAAATCCCTTGACGATATTACTTTTATACTTCCTTCCTATTTATAACTGTATTAAACCTCTGATCTTCAGACTTCTGGGCCAATGGTTTTTCTATTACAACACAAAATGAGCCTTAGAAAAGGCAAACCAAAGAAACAAAGAATCCTAGAACCAGCTTGTGTGAATGTAAAATATTTAGTGTTAGGAATGGAGAAAAAAATATACAGCGAACAACAATAACAAAAACCCCTAAGGCACCACAAAGTAGAAGATAAAGAGAAAAGAATAGCAGAAAGATGTAAAAAAATTCTTGTTGATAGTTATTTTTTCCAGGTAAATTGGAAGTCACAACTGAAACTTCAATCCTATAATTCTCTGAGTGGCACATTATTAAGAAGCTATGTCTAGATTACCTGTCAGTCCCAGGGGTAAGCTGGGCACTTCACTGTCTTCTTCCTCATTATCTGGCTTTTCTACATTGTTTTCAGTTTCCACAGGAGTGTTGGCATTTTCTTCTTCAAACTCCCCTTTGTCTTCAGTTTTTGCCTTTTTGGTATCTTTGGTTCAAAAAACAAACCCCCCCAAATTTTTTCTTAAAGTGAAAATAACAAATAAGATCAACAAAATAAAGGGTCTGTGGTACAAAGATAAATTTTCAAAAGCTTAACATATTCAGTATTAGTTGAGAATCTCTTTTCCAGCTGGGGCTCGGTGGCTCAGCCTGTAATCCCGCGCCTTTGGGAGGCTGAGGTGAGTGGACTGCCTGAGCCCGCGGGTTCGAGACCCGCCTAGGCAGGCGAGACCTCATCTCTACAATAAATCAAAAACTTAGCTGGGCGTGGTAGCATGCGCCTGTAATTCCAGCTACTAGGAAGGCTGAGGCGGAAGGATCGCCGGAGCCCAGCAGGTCGAGGCTGTGGTGGCTGGGAGCGGCCACTGCACTCCAGTCTGGGCGACAGAGTGAGACTCCGACTCAAAAAAAAAAAAAGAATCTCTTTTCCATGAAAAAAGATTTGGTTATACTTAAAAACTCAGGGTACAGACAGATTTGGCAACAAAACCTTACATTTTAGGCTTCTTAATGTATTATTTCATAAATAAAATATTTTTAAAAGATTAAGGCTGGGTGTGGTGGCTCATGCCTATAATCCCAGCACTTTGGGAGGCCAAGACAGAACTGCTTGAGCCTAAGGGTTTGAGATCGGCCTAGGCAACATAGCAGGACCTCAGCTCTATAAAAAAAATAGCCAGGCATGGTGACGCGTGCCTGTAATCTCAGCTACTCAGGAGGCTGAGGCTGCAGTGAACCATGACAGCTCTCCAGCTCTCCAGCCTAGGCAACAGAGGAAGACTCTGATTAAAGAAAAATAATAAAATTCAACTAAGCATAAAGATACTAATTATAAGTTTCATATAATATACTGAGGAAAAATAGCACACAATTGACATAATTCTTAAAATTCATTACAAGCACTAATTTTTCTTCCCATGCCAACTACCATACATATTCTATAAAAACTACTTTTGTTTTAAATATGAACAAAAAACCCCAAAGACTCTTCATGATACTAGAGAGATTGTAAAGTAAGGGCAATGATCTATTTAGCTGGGTGATATACACTGGATTGCTCCTTTGTTGTCAGCACGGAGGGAGGAAAGAAAGGTAGGGTGTCCTAGCTTCTCATTTCTACATTCACCACTTTTGTGTGGTCCTAAACTACCTTTCCAGTTCTATTTCTGTTTGACATTCCACTCTGGGTCAAATGGATTAACTACCATGCTGGGCTTTTATAAAAATGTATGGCAGTCAGTGATGTTTGAATAGTACTGACCTAGACCAGTCCCAGGAATGGCCTCTTCCCTGTATCCTACTCTCAACCTTGCAGGATATAGTCAACTCTATAGAATCCACATGTTGAAAAGCCACAGACATCATCAGTTGGTCTCTACAGTTTGTTTCCCCTAGAACAGTTCTTAAAGTTTACCCGTAAGGTTAAAACTCCCAGCCCTACATTTCAATGCTTGAGAGCAGAAATGTCACCTCCCTGGGTCTACTCAGAACAGTAATCATAAATGCACTAACAATATTAGGAAAGGATTACAATCACTTTAGTTTCCAGGCAGTGTGAAAACAATTGTATTTAAATAGTTCAAAGCTCCTTTCTAAATGAAAAAGTTATTTAAGACAAGATACATGAATATGATGCATGACGATAACTAGGGGCTGGCAAACTTTCTATAAAGGGACAAATAATAAATATTTCAGGCTTTGTGGGCCATTTGGTCTGTCAGCACAGAGACATCTAAATGGGCATTGTGGTAATCAAATAAAGCTTTATTTATAAAAATAGGTGGAAAGTAGGATAGTTTGCTGACCCCTATCCTATTCTATCCTATCTCAAAATCTCTGCTTGTACATATCTCAATTAAAATATCCATTCTTTCATCTGAGCTTATTCAAATTCAATCATCTACAAAAAACAGTCCTTCTTTCTCCCTGTGTTCATTCAAATCACATGGATATTAACACTATTTATTCAGACTTTTCCTAAAACTATTTTATATACTTTGTAACTAAGACTCCATTCATAGAAATTTATGTAGAAAAGGGGCAAAAAAGAGGCAAATTGAAAAAAAATCGAGAAAATAAATAAAAATAAATCACGAATGCAAAGCCCCTAGATACAGAAATGCCTGGGAAGAACCTCCCAGCCCAGTTTCTTTAATATTAGTAATCCTGCAATTGTTGGCAAATAGGTAAACCTAAAATACTATACCTGTTTACATCCTGTTTACCATTAAAAAGCCCAGCTAACTGCCAAGAAGAGTAAATTTCTAGAATTCTGAGGAGAGTCTTATCTATGTGGTGAGATTTTCTTCAAAGTTAATAGGGAAACTAAAAATATAACATATCGCTCAATATTTTGAGATAAGATGAAATGGACACCCCTCTTCCACCAGTAAGATGTTTCCTTTAGTTACCAGGTTAGTCTCTGGTATAGTGGTGAGTACAGAACATTCTTGTATGTGAGGTGCACACAACAGTAATGGAGGAAAGGTGGAATGTAACTGGATGGCTGAAGTTCAGAGAAAATAAAGTACCTACCAGGCACAGCATCATTCACCATTTTTCTCTTTTTCTTCTTCTTTTTCTTCTTTGATTCAGAATTAGGAGACTGCATTGCTGCTTCTCCATTGGTCAATACAATAGATTTCTGAGGGGATTTTTTAAGTTTTACATTTTCCACTGTTTCTTTAGACATGTCTCCATTTTGGGCTTCTGATAAGCCCTCATTCATAGAATGTTTTAGAGATTTTTTAACCTTTCCTCCCCCCATTGTTTCTTCAGACACACCTCCATTCTGAGTTTCAGACAGGCTCACATCTGAGGCTCCTGTTTAAAAACAGAACATACACTGTGTCAAAGAAGAAGAGGTTTACTTAGAAACATTGAGATCCCAAATGAGAAATTTCATGGCTTCATGACTCAAATTACTTAGTTCTTTCTCTCTTTCACACACATTATTAAGTCACTTACAATTTTATGGGGTTCCATTACAGGAAAAACAGGTTTCCTTTATAGAAAAATGTTAGAAACTTAAGACCATTTATCTGTCTTTAAGTAGTCTGGGACAGGAAAACTTCAATGAGATCAAATAGTTAAATAAATGGGGTTAGACAATGACAGCTACAAAACAAATATCTTAAGTACTTAATAAACATGACTAATATATTGAAAAAGACATTTACCTCTTATTCACACAACTCCTATTTCTATAGTTTCAACACAATCAACCTCAACTCTCCTAGACTTCAGTTAATAAAAAATTCAGTTGATAAAACTATTTTGTCCCAATATTTATGATATGTAAATACAGTCATGTACTGCATAACATTTCTGTGCATGATGAACCACATATATGATGGTGGTTTTGTAAGATTATAATGAAGCTGAAAAACTATCCCCTAGTGCCATCAGTGTCCTAGCACAATGCATTAGTCACATGTTTGTGGTGATTACTGGTGTAAACAAACCACCATAACAAAGCACACTACAATGCCAGTCACACAAAGTGCAGCACATGTAATTATGTACAATACATAATACTTGATAATAAATCATGGTTACCAGTTTATGTATTTGCTATATTAAACTATTAATCGTTATTTTAGAGTGCACCCCTTTACTTATTTAAAAAGTTAACTGTAAAACAGTCTCAGGCAGCTCCTCCAGAAAAGCCCTGTTATCACATGATATTACCCCGAAGACCTTCCAGTGGGATAGAAGGGGAAGGCAGTGATATTGAATGTATTGTGTCCTAGTATTTTTTTTTTTTTTAATTGGAGTCTCACTCTGTCACCCAGACTGCAGTGCAGTGGCCGCTCCCGACCACAGCACCCTCGACCTGCTGGGCTCCGGCGATCCTTCTGCCTCAGCTTTCTGAGTAGCCGGAACTACAGGCACACGCTACCACACCCGGCTAATTTTTTTTTTGATTTATTGTAGAGACAAGCTCTCGCCAAGTTGCCCAGGTGGGTCTCGAACCCGTGGGCTCAGGCAATCCACTCACCTTGGCCTCCCAAAGAGTGGGATTACAAGCTGAGCCACCGAGCCTGGCCGTCTTAGTATTTTAAACAAAAATGTTAAAAAAAAATTTTTTTTTAATAGAAAAAAACATAAGTGTATTAGGAAAGAAAATGTTTTCTTACAGCCGCACGATGTGCCTATGTTTTACGCTGTTATTACAGAAGAGTCAAAAAGTTAAAAACTAAAAAGTTTATAAAGTAAAAACTACAGTAAGCTAAGGATACTTTATTATTGAAGAAAAAGTATCTTAATGAATGTAGTAAGGCCTAAGTGTGCAGTGTTTATCAAGTCTACGGTAATGTCCTGGGCCTTCACATTCACTCACCTCTCTCTCATTGACTCACCCAGAGCAACATCCAGTCCTGCAAGATCCATTCGTGTTAAGTGCCCTACACAAGTGCACCATTTAAAGTCTTTTATACTGTAGTATTTTTATTGTACCTTTTCTATGTTGCACATGTTTGTAGCCCAGGAACAAGAGGCCATACCACATAGCCTAGGTGTGCAGTAGGTTATATCATCTGGTTGTGTAAGTATACCCAATGATGTCTGCACAAGGACAAAATGGCTTAAAGACCCATTTCTCCCAGCCTATCCCTGTCTTTATTGGAGGCACGACTGCACCTGAGAATGTCCTTACCAACGTTGCCCTGTTCATATTTAGAAAAAGATAAAACGTAACACCGTCTTTTGTTCGAACAGTTACCTATACCCACACCAAGAAATAGTAATACTGCATTACCGTGAAGGAATTAGAAACATAAGGAAGCTTATTTCTAAAACCCACAAACCTATTGCCTCCCACAGGATTTCTTTCAATTAACGTGCTGAAAACCAACGGCAGTGAGGCAGTTGTTGGGACTTCAACATTTCCTTGGTGGTGGTGGTGGGGTTTCTATCTTAATCTGGACCCAAACGGTTAACACAATTAATTACTTCAAGATCTGTGGTCCACTGTTAGGAAACTGGGACTGCAAGTGAGGAAGAGAAGAAAGACGACATTCATGTAAAATCTTTTTCCTTTACGTCACTGTGCAGGCCACAAATACCTAGAGGCTCTTAAAACCTCAAGGTGATAGAGATGGGAACATGGGGGCACGAGAAACTGCGTTCAACATGTGCAGAAGACCCCCTCCAGCTGAAACGAGGACGTGGTGCAGGAGTGAGAGCGTGGAGGTGGGTGGAGGGAGCAAGCCGATGCTGTCAGAAAAAGCTCCGTGGGAGAGCGAAGCGACCTTAAGGGGTTCGAAATACAGACATTAAACAGATGATGTGTAAGGAAGGTGCGTGGAGATGAGAGAATTCCACGTGCCCGATCGGAAACGCGGGAGAGACGGAAGTGAGGCGGGACCTGAAGGTGAGGGATCAAAGTGGGCGAGGTGTTCGTGCCAAAGGCAGGTGTAGCCTGGAGGGAGCCCAGCGACTTCCTGAACTAACCCAGTGAAGAGAAACGGATGCGCAGAAAGATCGGGGGCAGTGGCAGTTCTGGGGCCACGTGGGGTCCGACCGGAGATGGCCCCAGCCCGCCTTTTCACTCCCACACTCGCACGTGCCCTGGGGGCTGCTGCCTCGCCGCCCCGGGCCGCGGGGACTGCACTCAGTCCCGCCGGTCCCGCCGGCCGCCTCTGCCACCGCGAGTCAGCGCAACTCACCCCTGAGCTTTAGATTCCGCTGTCGCAATTTGAGGTTCCGCTTCTCGATCTTTTTGCGCAGGAGTTTCATCGGCAGGTGAGACATCTTGTCGGAAAAACGCCCAAACCGCTGCGCCGCAGCTCGGTCCAGCAGCTCTCCCGGATGACGTCACTTCCGTCCCGGCGGTAAGTGCGCAGCTCAACGGACCGGAGGTGCGTCACCGGAAAGCCGGAGCCCGGCGGAGCGGAAATGCTGGTCGACGCGAGAAACGTGCTACCCTTGTCGATCAAGTTCAGTGCAGCGCCCCCTTGGGACCTGGAGGTCGATCTCTGCGCCGGGTTCACGTGGTGCCGGAGCTGGCTGCGTGTTAGGGGGATTTGGGAGCTTCGGTGGTTTGAGCTTCTCTTAGTTAGTGGCGAAGAAACATCGTGGAGGGGAAGGCGGTTTTAAGGAAACTTCACTTTTGATATTCCTACCGTCTTTGAATCCTGAGTTCCCCATCAGCGGATTCAACGAACTCCCAGATTGAAAATATTCTGGGGAAAAAACTCAGTAAAAAAAAATTTACAACAATAAGAAATAATGCAATATAACTACTACTTACATAGCATGTACATTGTATTAGGTGTTATAAGTCATCTAGGGGAGATTTAAAAGTATACGGGACATTGTCGATAGGATATATACAAACACCACTTTTATATCTGGGACTTCAGCATCCTAAGATTTTGGTATACTCAGGGGGTCCTGGAACCAATCCCCGGTGGATACTGAGAGACGACTCTATTTTGGAAATTGAATGAAATCTACATTATATATGCATGCATGTGCATTTCCAGGCTTGTTTGATCAATCTCAGAAACACGCTTTCCATGACACTTGGAACACATATATGTAACATTTTTCAAAGCAATATTCTTGTTTTTCACTTTGTTATTTTTCCTTCAATTTCATCCTGAACTATTCTGTTGTTAGTTTGTTAGAAATACCGATTACCATGCATTTAAACTAATGTTACTACATTATAAATAGTTTGTAGTTTGAAAAACAGAGGTTTTTTATTCCCTAAACATGCCTGTAGACCCTTCAGGAGTACACAATGGAAATTTCTATCTGACTAGCTAGTAGTCATCTTTATTGAGGGGAAAATAAGGGGATAGAGAGAACGTTTAATTTTTTTTTTTTTACGTCGTAGTCTCACTGTCACCCAGCCTGGATTGTAATGGCACACTCACGGCCACTGGAGCCTCGAACTGCTGAGCTCAGGTGATCTTTCCGCCTCAGCCTTCCAAGTAGATGGAACCACATGCGTGCCACCGTGCCAGGCTAATTATTTGATTTATTGTAAAGACAAGGTCTCTCTAAGTTGCCCAAGCTGGTCTCCAACCCTTGGGATCAGGCAATCCTCTTACCTCCACCTCCCAAAGTGCTGGGTTTACAGGCGTGAGCCACTGCTCTTGGCTTGTTTAATTTTTTAAAAATTGTTACCAACATTAAACAGTTGGTAGAGTTTAATAAAAATTCATATTTTCTTTAAAAATTGGCCCAATGGCTCAAATTCTCCCTGAAAATAATCAATTTAAGCTGAACATCAACTGGAAGAGTCACCGAAACCTGGGTTAATTTGTTTACTCAGAGTGGCAGGACATGAGACCCTAGGGATTAGACATGATTATGAGAAGGGAAGGAGAGGGAGAAAACTTGGGAGGGAGTTTACATGGAATTTAAAAGCTGAGAAATCACGTATTAAATTGGAAAACCAAGACAAACAAACAAATCATGATGTACTTATATTAAGTTGTTACTGGTCAGATAGGCTGAGAAATGAGTCAGAAATTTAAAATGGCACACACAGATAGAAACTTATAATCTCAGCTTAAATATATAGGTCAGTTCAAGTTTGTATATTATATATAAGTTCATATACATATATATACATACCTATTTCTATCTCTGTATATACATACATATATAGTCACAGGATTACATTCCTGAGCATTGAGTCTGTGACTGAAATTTACATCTATATCTCATAGGTACAACAACAAACTTGTCTTCCATATAGAAAGTGCTCAAAAATTATTTCCTTCTGTGGTAACTTAAATTTGTGGGGCTAGTAATGCTTTGGTAGTAGTAATGGAAGGATACTCCCTTTTCTCTGGAGTGTGACCTTTTCCCAGTGAATGGAATCGGCAGACTCATCTCCATGAGACCAGAAAACCCACATTCGTGATATGTTCAAGACATTTTGATCAGAGATGATCTCTTGAGATACATGGAAATGCTTAGCTTTGGGAATTGATAACTTTTAAAGAATCGCAGATAAGCTTCTGATACTAATCTTCTGGATTTTTGGAAGAAGAATGAGAAATTGCAACCTTGCAGCAACTCTTAAAATTGGGATTGAGAGTGCTTTTTAACAGAGTAAATTTCTAAGACCACGTTAGCCTTTACTCTAGCAAACAAAGAAATACCATCAGGCTGCATACCCAGAAGGTATATGTGAGGGTATTAGGAGGTAACATCCATGTGCTTCTGAAAATTCTGTTGTCCCTCCCTGCTAGAACCTATCCCAGTTATCTCTTCAGTATACGTTTAAGTCTTTAAAACTTGCTTGGGATCCCCATCACAGAGATCCCTGTCCTTAGAATATAGTCAGCCACCAATTCTCCACTCATTTAGCAATTATTTTTTTGAGCATTTTTGCCCTGAGTGGGTGATAATGTGTGCTAAATAATGGGGATACAATGGTGGACAAGACAGACCCGGCTCACTTTTGTGGAGCTCTGTAAGCTTTAAAAAATTAAAGAAAACTTAAACTATGGTGGATACAATGAAAGGGAGGCACATGACAAGAGCAGCATCCAGTCTGAGAGTGAGGCTGGGGGTGGAGCCTTCCATTCAACACCCTTAGCTAGCAGCAGGCGGAAGAGGGAAGGAAGATGTTACCTCTTGCTTCCCAACTAAAGCATATTTAAATTTAACGTACACTAGGTCTCATGCATGCTGTTTTTTCAATTGTCACTTGAAATCCTTAAATCTGAGGCAGGTGCATGTAAACTAAAAAGCAGATTTGTATCGTTTCTTTTCATCCAAATAAAAAACACCCCACTTCGCCGGGAAATCAGTCTATTTTACCAACATCTTAGAATTGTGAGCCAGAAATAACTGACTCATCCTCTCCAATCACTGCATTAGGATTCTTGGAGTGATTTTCTAGGAACATTCAAATGCTATTTTCTATAAGGTTAACCACCCTCCAGCATAAAGGAACTTTAAAAGAATTGTATTATTGTAAAGAAGCAGGGTGTTGCTTCCTTGACATGGCCTGACTTTCTGGATAAGACTGACTTAGTCGGGCTTGGTGGCTCAGCCTGTAATCCCGCGCCTTTGGGAGGCTGAGGTGAGTGGATTGCCTGAGCCCGCGGGTTCGAGACCCGCCTGGGCAGCGAGACCTCATCTCTGCAATAAATCAAAAAATTAGCCGGGCGTGGTAGCGCCCGCCTGTGATTCCGGCTACTCGGAAGGCTGAGGCGGAAGGATCAGCAGAGCCCAGCAGGTTGAGGCTGCGGTGGCCGGGAGCGGCCCTTGCACTCCAGTCTGGGCGACAGAGTGAGACTCCAACTCAAAAAAAAATAAAAATAAAAATAAAAATAAAAAAGACTCTGACTTGTAGAAAGTAGATGGGATATACTTGAGAAATGTCTTCTTCAGTGACCTGATGGATATAAGAATGAGAGATCATTTAAAGAGCCACCACCATAATTCACCACAAGTCATTATTATTGCAGTGGTCCTAGGAGCTGGAGAGGGCACAGAAGCATATGACAGAAAGCTCTTTTTCAAGAAATTTATGTATTTATTAATTTAAAAAAATCATCTACTCTGTGCCAGGTACTATTTTGGGACGTAGGGATCAGCATTGAACAAGACAGGAAAGGGCCTGGTTTCCAGGGAGCCTTCTGCTTAGATATGGGAAGACAGATATAGGTAAACAAGTGAGTGAACAAGATAAATTTACATGGAGCTAAATGCTGGGAAGATGTTACAACAAGACAATGTAATAAAGAGAGGGATGGATGGGTGCTGGGAGACAGCATGCTACGCAGCATGGGAGGTATTTTTTGTGAAGATAAAATGGAGACAAAGATCTGAGGTCAGAAAAAGGGCTGGCAAAGACCCATCTTAATATGCTAACTTTTTTTTGAGTCGGAGTCTCACTCTGTCGCCCAGACTGGAGTGCAGTGGCCGTTCCCGGCCACCGCAGCCTCGACCTGCTGGGCTCCGGCGATCCTTCCGCCTCAGCCTTCCGAGTAGCCGGAATTACAGGCGCGCGCTACCACGCCCGATTAATTTTTTTTTAAAATTTTTATTGTAGAGATGCGGTCTCGCCAAGTTGCCCAGGTGGGTCTCGAACCCGCGGGCTCAGGCAATCCACTCACCTCAGCCTCCCAAAGGCACGGGATTACAGGCTGAGCCACCGAGCGGGCTAATATGCTATTAACTAACAAGACAGGAGACCAAGCATTTGTAACCAGAAGAATAAGAATAGGAGGGAGAGAGAGAGTCTAGGGGTTGGGCCAGGCTTTCAGAGTGAGAACATAAAAAAGACAATTATTTTTTTGACTACATACCCTTTGAGTCATATAGTCTGACCACTGATGATTAAATCATAGACTGACTCTTGTCCAGTAGGTTGGGGAAATAAGAGTTTGGAATTGAATTTATTTGAATATACCTTTTATAAGGAACAATTTTAGACTTACAAAAAGTTGCAGAGGTTGCACCCTGCACCCAGTTTTCTGTAATGCTCATGACTTGTGTAGCCATAATACATTTGTCAAAACGAAGACATTAGCATTAGTAAGTTATAATTTCTGATAACTAAATTATCAGATTTCACTAGTTTTTCAATTAATGTCCTTTTTTCCATTAATGTATCTGATTCAGCATACCACATTGCATGTAGAAAATTTTCTGAAATATGATTTTTACCATTTCCTAGACAACCTGCATTTGGGAATAAATGAGAGAGATGAAATCAGTCAGAAGCTAACTTTTACCACATAATCCTTAACACTTTTTTTTAAAACTGGTTTTTAATATATATATTTTTTGAGTTGGAGTCTTACTCTGTCACCCAGACTGGAGTGCAGTGGTCACTGCAGCCTCGATCTGCTGGGCTCCGGTGATCCTTCTGCCTCAACCTTCCAAGTAACTAGAACTACAGGCACGCGCTACCACGCCGGGTAATTTTTTGATTTAATGTAGAGATAAGGTCTCACCAAGTTGCCCAGGCGGGTCTCGAACCTGTGGGCTCAGGCAATCCACTCACCTCAGCCTCCCAAGGCGCGGGATTACAGGCTGAGCCACTGAGCCCGGCTAACTTATTTTCATAAACATTTTTGAAAATGAATCACGTTTGGAGACTTGCATTTAGGGAAACATCTACAAGACACCAACCCCCAATCTAACTATTTTACTCCAACAATAAGAGTAAGTCTGACTCTGTACCAACCGATTTCATGAAGTTTATCAAACTGCCTTCCTGTGTTTTACTGACTGCATGTGTCTTTAAATCTCAGATAATTTTACCTACTTGAGGACAATAACATTATTTCATTTATCTTTAGAGACCAGTCACACTTAGAACTTTCCATTCACTTACACTTTCAAACCAGCAACTATTAATCAATGTTGGTGTGCTGGGAATTGACTAGGGTCAAGGATGTAGGGATAAATCAGCCAAAGCTTCCATCTTCAAAATGCTCACATTTTGGCACAGGGGTGGGGGGGGAGTCAAAGATATCTTTATGGTATTTAGTAGGCACTCAATAAATACTTGGCACTCTTTTTAAAGAAGGCCTTTCTGATAGCAGCAGGAAAAAATGGAGGTGAGATGATCATTCAGACAGCTGTTGCAACAGTTCAGCAGGGACATCATGAAGGTCTTGGGACCGGAACAGAGTGAGTTTAGCTATATTTTCTCAGAAAGAATGAACCTGACTGAGAGACCTATTGGATGTAAGATTTAAAAGAGAGGGAGAAGTAAAGACTGCTTCTGAATTTCCACCTTGAGATATGTTGCATAAAAACGCAAGAAGAGTAAAAAATAGTTCGGAGGATGGTGGTGGAGAGAAAGAAGAGGAAGGAAAAAATAAGAGAGAGAATGCATTTCGTGTGGGACATTCACTTTGAGAATTACATGTAATAGATGACCAACAAACACCTCTTGAATGAGTAAAGGAAGGAATGGATCACTATTTAAGTAACTGTGGACAGATGAGGAAGTTGGACTAAATGGGGCTAAAGTTTTTCTGTGGATAAAATTTTGGGTCTGTTATGCCAATTGCCCAGGTAAGAAAGGGCCAAGAACAGGTGGCACATGAACTGGATCCTCAGTCTGGGTAGAATCTGGTTATAAATAAAGGTGTCAAGTAGGGTTGAGCCTCCTGTCAATAAGAAGTAGACTCATTAACCGTTTTTGAGGGGTGTTGGTAAGTACTAGTAAAGATAAGGATATGTGGAAACAGATCATAAGGTCCTTAAATAAGAGGTGGCAGTTTGGGCATACTTTGATAATTTATGACAATATAGATGCTTAGGAGGGGAGTGGGAGTGATCAAAGTTATGCTTTTGGAAGGTCTGTTTGTCAGAAATGTTCAGGCAGACTTGGCTAAGGGTCAGCATTGAGAGCAGTTGGGGACTTCACTCCAGAAGTGGTGAGTTTCAGGTGCCTCCTTCAGGCCTCCCCTGCTTGGCACTCTCTCCCCCCACTTTCTTGTGTCTACTCCATCTTGCTCACCTGTCATCCTCCTTCTCCTCCTCCTTCCAGACTCAGCTTCAACACAGCCTCCTCAGGAAATTCCCCTAACCGAAATGCCCTCCTCATGGCTGCCTGCGTGCTGTGTATAATTTTTGTTGATGCTCTTTCACACTGGTGCCAATGTACTTTCCTGAATATCTTTCTCTTCCAGTACATTATGAATTGCTTAAGAGCAGAGATACTATACTGTCCTTGGGTTCTAGAACTCTGCCGAGCATGTAGCAGGCACTCAGTAAATTGATTTTAATTATGTTGAATATGTTAATAACAGGAAAAATGAAAAGAAAATAATGAACCAAGGGTATATTTGGAAGACAAAACTTATTAGATTTACAGGATAATTTAAGGGAGGCAGAGCCATCACCTATATAACTGATATAGTCCTTGATGGTGGAGTGGAGATGGTGAGTTGATTTGGAGGTAGTAAATTTGGTCAGGAACAGTATCATAAATATAGTATACACAAAAAATTATATTCTACAATGTGTCACTTACAGAATATAAATTATACAGCATACGTACATAATCAATATATAAGCTCTAATATATAAAAATGCCTGATACACATATCTAAGCACTTAGTTTGGAAGCTAAAAACCACATAAATATAGCATGTTATAGTTTCCCAACGAAATACTTAGATTCCAAGAAAAAAAATTGAGTGTTTAAGCAATCAAGGTTTGGAATAAGAGAGATATAGGCATGAATCTCAGCTTTGCCATTTATGGCTTTGTAACTTTGGGCAAATATTTACCTTTTGGGAGTCTTAATTTCTTTAGCTACTCAAGGGATATAGTAATAATTATCCCACAGAGTTGTGTAAGGATTCATTGAGGTTATATGTTAAGCACATTAGCTTGATGCTTTGCTTTTGTTAAATGACAACTGTCATTATTATTCATGAACATATAATAGAATGAAAGATGAATTAGTCAGGAATAGGGACAGACAGTTAAAATCAATAGCTATGAGAAAGCCTTTGAGCTGAGGATAGGAATTTCTAAGAAAGTTAGAGACAAGGGAAACAGATCCCATGTACATTCATGTGATTACTTTAAAGTAAGTTAAACAGAGCTGTATTTATCAAAGCATCTGCTGGAGGAATTTCTGTATTTTTTATACAGGACATTTGGGCTGCAATACTAGTTACATTCATATGATGAATTTAAAACAATATATCCAAGTCAGGGTCACCTTTCAGCATCAAAGGAAAGATAAAGAGTTTGGGTCTAGGACTATGATTACTGAGATGAGATTTTCTTGAAGTCCCATGCTGAAAACTAATGCCATATATCCATTTTCAGAAGATGGAAAAGACGGTTATCAAAAACCAAAAGGAGTATCTTCATATGCCTCGTTGAATGTGATACAGAACACATGCCATTTATGGGTAGCTGATTTGATTCTTCAGCCTCAGAAACCAAAACAGCGTGTACTTGATTGGGTTGAGGGAGCTCACTCATGCTCATTAGGGTGCAAACATCATAGAATTTGACTTTATAACTTTTGTCGTGTTCTGTCAAATCTCTACACCCACTATGCTGTGATACCTTAATATTATATTGGTTTAATTCTATCATTTCTGTCATCTTTAGTTACTAAAACAGCTGGCCTATTGAACATGTCAATCTCATATTCAATTCAAATTGCCCTCCATCTTCCAGAGCAAGCCAGGCTTTCCAAGGACTTGGAGGGGAGGAATGTCTGCTTGCTTTTATTCTTCTTTTTCCTTCTTGTGTTTGTGTCTTAAGCACTGCAGTGAGAAGGGAGAGGAAAAAAATGGAAAAAGTAATTTCTTTTATTGGTTTTCCATAGTGAGCTGGTTCTCCTTTCCTTGTTGGTTGGGATGGCTTTTCTTCTTCTTTTTTTTTTTTTTTTTGAGTTGGAATCTCACTCTGTCGCCCAGACTGGAGTGCAGTGGCTGCTCCCAGCCACTGCAACCTCGACCTGCTGGGGCTCCGGCAATCCTTCTGCCTCAGCCTTCCGAGTAGCTGGAACTACAGGTGCGCGCTACCACGCCGGGCTAATTTTTTTGATTTATTGTAGAGATGAGGTCTCACCAAGTTGCCCAGGTGGGTCTCGAACCCGCGGGCTCAGGCAATCCACTCACCTTGGCCTCCCAAAGTGCTGGGATTACAGGCTGAGCCACCGAGCCCGGCCGGGATGGTTTTCTTCTTATGCAAACAACCATATATTGATGGCAAGTCGGTTACTTTCCTATATTTCTTTTCTTTTTTTTTGAGTTGGGATCTCACTCTGTCACCCAGGTTGGAGTGCAGCCTCAACCTGCTGGACTCAGGTGATTCTTCCGCCTCAGCCTTCCAAGTAACCAGAGCCATAGGCGTGTGCCACCATACCTGGTTAATTTTTTTGACTTATTGTAGAGATGAGGTCTTGCCAAGTTGCCCATGCTGGTCTTGAACCCCTGGGCTCGGGCAGTCCTCTTGCCTCTGCCTCCCAAAGTGCTGGGATTACAGGATTGAGCCACTGCACCCAGCTTCTTCCCCTATGTTTCTAATCACCATCGCTCATCTACTTCTTTGCTAAAGACTTAGGTAGAATCCCCAGCAGATTCCATGGGCAAGGAGCCTAATTCTAAGGAGTTCTCGTAGACTCTGGTGGTTCTTTCTGTGATTCACCTGCATGTTCTTGTTGACCCGCCCCTCCCACTGGTACTCTCAATGTATCTTCCTGTCATGTACGTACCTCATTGACCTATGCTTTACAGGTCACTAACAAGTCTATGGCATCAATTTCATCTACACTTTGTGGGCCCTTTAGCCCCTGTGATGGCTCATATTCCTCTAAGTTTCTTAAACAAGGCATTGGTATGGAACAAAGGTACTAGAAAAGTAAAAAAAAAAAGTGTTAGTTATTTTCCCTTGTCTCTTTTTATTTTTATTTTTTTAGAAAGCAGGATTTATTGAGAGGACAGAAATCTCCCACAGTGGGAGGGGACCTGAAGGGGTTGCCCCCGTGTCTCTTTTTAAAAGTCTTCTCTGCTCAATCAAATATTAAGAAGTTTTTTACTTAGTGCTTCATTATCATAGGCTAATTATTGCAAATAGCTGCCTGTGAACTCACAATTATAAGACTTCCTGGAGTAAAGGTACAGGTGTAGGCAAAGGAAGGCCTAAACTATGTATGTGGTGATGTTAGGCCAGAACTAATACCAAGTAGCTGTGTCAGTGTTATTGATACTCTTTATCTTGGAGAGCTGACTTCTATGGCTAGGAAAGAAGAATGCATCTTTATTCTCCTCTGTCTCTCCATTTGGCTTGCCTTATGTCTGTGTGAAAGGAATCATCAACTGGCATCCCCGATATCTACAAGGCCTGGAGCCAGGCTATATAAACCTGGGGCCAGCTACTTAAATTTGTGTACCTTGTTTTCTTATCTTATCAATAAAATAGGGGTGATGTTAGTAACTTTTTCATAGGGTCGTTGACAAAATGAAATGAGGAGATGCATGTCAAATGCATTGAACAAACCTGTCATGCAGAAATAACTTGATTAATGTTGGCTGGTATTCATGAAGGTGTCATCTGGTTTGCTATTTTGTATTTTTGAAGAAAGGCTTTTGTAGGCTGAAAGTTGTGGAGAGCTCAAAAAATGATGTGCTCTGTGGGCTCCGGGCTCTTGGCCCCACAGGGAACATATCTTATTACACTTGTTTTCCCAGTATGCAGTGTGGTTCCTGGCACATAGTCAGCACTCAATAGGAAATGAATAAATAAAAGAATTAATACGCTCTCAGTCCTGTTTGAATTGTTGGTATAGGCATGCCCTCTTTGGTATAGACATAGTACCATGGTACAGTCACATAGTACAGCTCAGACCCCTTGACTTTAAATTCTCTAAACAGTGGGGGAAGAATGAAGCTTTCCGTAAGCACAGAATTTAAACCTTAAAGTACCAAGGACCTGTTTTACTAGATCACGTCTGCACAGACTTCACCGTCACTTATAAAGCTTCACTGACTCTTGTAGTTGAAAAGCGATTCCCGTATTTTTTCTACTTGAAGTAACATTAGCACTACAGATCTTTCTACTTGCTATCAAGGCTAGCAAGTAGGGTCAACTGAGTAATGAGCAGATTAATCAAGACTTCAGATGCTGCCTCTAGCTCATAACTTATAGACTGACAGGCTCATAATCCTTAAAATCATAATTTTTCCCTGGGGTAGAGGGCTGTTCTATAATAAGCTACTCTCTCTTTTATTCTTTATTTTTTTAGCATTAAGAGTCTCAATGAAAGGACTACAATCTCGTTTCCTTCAACGGAATGCACCTCAATTCTTTGTACCTATTCAGCTAAAAAATGTTTTAGGAAGTCAGGATTAAAAAAATTGATTCACACACACTCATACAAAAAGAAATATGAACTAAACCTGCAGACATAGTACACTCTTTTCAATTCATAAAGTAACTTATGGCAAGAAGTCATTTAGAAATGTACAGTTTGCCATTAAGTCATTATGTCTGTGGTTTAAAGTTTTGAGTCTGGAGTCTGCTCTTAAAAAACAATGTCTGAGAGAACATGTTCATAATTGCTGAAGTTCTGTTTTCTATTTGCAGCCTTGAGAATTTGGATCTTTGTGACTGAAACAACATATGAGGGAGGGACCCCCCCAAAACCTGGAATTACCTTTTTGGAGGGTGGGCCCCTTATAGTACAAGGAATAAATTCCTTGGGATCAAACAGTCAACCTAAGTTTTTATCTGGGAGTTTTGAGAAGGTTGCATCACGATTTGTGGAAGAATCATCCTGAGTTATGGTAAACAGGTGACAGGTTCTTCCACCATGACAACACACCTATCTATATAGAGCTGAGTGTTCAGCAGTTTTTGACTAAAACGTCATGATCTCATGCCCCACCCTCCCTATTCACCCGAACTCACCCTGAGTGACTTTGTTTGTTTGGTTCCCCTGATGAAAAAAGGCCTAAAGCGAAACGTTTTGCCAATATGGAAGATGTAAAGCAAAAAACGGTGGAAGCTGCCAGTTGTGGTGGCTCATGCCTGTAATCCCAGCACTTTGGGAGGCGGAGGCTGGAGGATTACTTGAGCTCAGGAGTTCGAGACAAGCCTAGGCAACATAGTGAGCACTTGTCTCTACAAAAACAAAACAAAAAACAAAACAAAAAACCCACCTCCACCACCACCAACAAAATGGCGGAAGCACTGAAAGGCATCAAAACTGACGAGATTGAAACTGTTTTGAGCAGCAGAAAAAGCATCTCAATAGGTGTATTTGCATTAAACGGAGAGTACTTTGAAGATGACTGAAGTTTAAACATGTAAGAATAAATACACAATTTGTTAATAAATAAATTCAGGGTTTTTTGGGTCCCGCCTCGTAAGTCATGATTTTTAACAGAACTCAGAATGGGATAAATATATTCTCTAAAAGCTCATGTGGCTCAGAGTCTTTGATTATAGGTCTTCTCAGAAATATAAGTACTAAAAAATCATGAAGATAATGGTTGTATAAATAAAAAAAGAAGTATTGTAACAGTTACAGTAAAAAATACATCTCCCACTTCAGTCTTTATCCCAGTGATGACCTGCTTTAACTTTCTAAGCTCTTTCTTCAGTAAATATAATATTCTTAAGTAAATAATATGTTACCATATCTTAATTAAACATTTCAGACTTTTTTTCTTTCTATAATGATAGATTTTTCTTGTTTTGAATAGGTGTGTCTCTTAATCTTTCTTGACAGAGCTTTCTCACTGTTTTAGATTATTAATTCATGCTTACCTCATTATACTCATGTAAATATTATTCATGACAGAAGCATGTAGATTTTTTTCTCATTCTAATTGTCTTGTTTTTCATTTATTTTTTATTTTTTGAATCGGAGTCTCACTCTGTCGCCTAGACTAGAGTACAGTGGCACTCTCACGGCTACCGCAGCCTCGACCTGTTGGGCTCAGGCAATCCTTCCACCTCAGTCTTCCAAGTAGCTAGACCTACAGGTGTGCGCCACCACTCGCAGCTAATTTTTTTACTTATTTGTAGAGACAAGGTCTCGCCAAGTTGCCCAGGCTGATCTCAAACCCCTGGTCTCAGGCAATCTTTTTGCTTCAGCCTCCCAGAGTCCTGGGATTATAGGCATGAGCCACTGCACCTGTCTTGTTTTTCATTTAAACAACATATTATCTACCAAATTTTTAATTTAAAAAGTCGTAATATCATGGATATATCATAATCATGGAATCATCGTTTTTCTCAGAGTCATCTTTTCTGGAAACCTCTATCCTATTGCTTCAATCTTGTTTGTTTGCTCTTTGGACCTGTTACCTAATGCTAAACTTTTCAATACATTAGGGCAGATTTATATGATTTGATAAATACCTCCTCCTAAATAATAAGTGTATCAGGGGACAGACTTAACCATATATCACTTATAATGAGGAAGATTATACAATCTGATACCAAAGAGTATTTATTTTTTCCTCATGTATGACTTGTGCCAGAAAAAGCTCTCTCTAACCCCATCATATCCAGCCTGATTTTGGCTTGTTCTCAACATATTTTATAACTTGGAGCAACCTAGTTACTCTTTCTGCGCTTGATAATCACATAAAGATATAATAAAGCAGTATCCTATACACATCTCCCGATGTCTAACTGCCAGGTCTACTCATGATTTGTGAATAACCTGAAGGCAGTGAGTTGAACCAGAAGCTTTTTTGTTACCTTTTCTAAATCTGTTTTGATGAGTTACTTGTGTTCTAATCCTGGCATCATATTTGAGGACCTATTTAAAGACTTACTTACGAATCGTGATTTGGTTCTTACTCTGGTGTCGCTGGGAATGAATGCAGAAACTTAACTTGATAGCTCTCAAGAAAAAAGAAAATGCATTACATTTAACAGAAAAGAAACATAGGAGCATTCATCAAGGCAGTATTCCTTGTTGGCTGTGCTGGACTCCCGTTAGTGACTTTTATGGTATCACTGGGAACCATGCATGGAGTTGCCTGCTCTTCTGGCAGTGAGCATGAGAGAAGTCATGTGCAATCATTCATTCAGCATAAACAATTGAATGCCTACTGAATGCTGGCACTAGGAGCATAATAGGGAGCAAAATTCAGACATTGTCATTGTTCTCCCGCTGCTCAGAATCTGTGAAGGCGTCAGGTGCTAATGCAATATTTTGAAGTTAATGTTTTATTGCAAAGGAGAAGCAGGGTTCTATGAGCACATTTGCTGTAAGTGCTAAAGGCAGAGGTAGCCATTACCTGCCTCTCTTGGGGAAAATCCTGCCACCTAGGCAGAACGCTGAAAGTTTGTGAGATCTTTTGTGTTTGTCCCACATATGATTGGTGACATTTAGCGAAAGGGAAACCAAGGGATAGACACCCTACACTCACAGGACAAACATGTATCCAAAGAATTGTCTCACTCCACACATGACTTTCAAATATCCTGTGGATACTCATGTGTTTAACTATCTGTGCTTGAAGCTGAACTCCATTCTACATAGAAATGCAAAATATTTTTGCATGCTTTTAACATATGTAGAAAATAAGTCTTATGCTCTAGTCTCCATCCCACTGGTACCATGTTTTAATTTCCAAGTTCTTTTGTCTGGCAGACACCATCGTATTTCTAAGTAACTTATATGCTGCTATATCTTAATTTAAAAATTGTAGGCTATTTTTACTTTCTGTAATGATAGAAAATCTTTTCCTCTTTTAAATCAGGTCTCCCCTTAATCCTTTCTAATACAGTTATGTTATAGTTTTTAATTCAGTGTGAATTGAGGGAAGATTGTACTTTTTCTTTTTTGCAGCTTTAATGAGAGTTGTTCATCATTTTGGAAAATCATGTCACCGACAGCAAAATTGCTGATGGCATTTGAGTCACCAATGCTACACTTGTATTGGGGACTCTTTCATTCCTAATGGTTCTATATATACAAGTACATGCAAGTATAAGATTATTTTATTGAATCTTTTAAAGTAGTCATTACTAGGTAATTACATATTGAAATACATTATTATTATTATTATTGTTATTATTATTATTCTTGAGTTGAAGTCTCACTCTGTCACCCAGACTGGAGTGCAATGGCACGCTCCCGGCCACTGCAGCCTCGACCTGTTGGGCTCCGACAATTCTTCTGCTCAGCCTTCCAAGTAGCTGGAACTACAGGAGCGTGCTACCACGCCCAGCTAATTTTTTGACTTATTGTAGAGATGAGGTCTCACCAAGTTGCCCAGGCAGGTCTTGAACCCGGGGGCTCAGGCAATCCACTCACCTTGGCCTCCCAAAGCACGGGATTACAGGCTGAGCCACTGAGACCAGCCCATTTTTATTATTAATTGGTTTTCTTTTTCTCTGTCATATTATGGTTTGGGCACTACATTGGTTGTTGTTGTTGGTTGTTTTATTTAATAAATAAACAAATTTATTAAAGCTGAATGACAGACTGGGTACTGTGGCTCACGCCTATAATCCCTGTACTTTTGGGGTTAACGAGGCTGTGGTGGGAGGACAGCTTGAGGCCTGGAGTTCAAGACCAGCATGGGCAGTTATCTTCAACGGGCTCCAGGTTAGTAAAAAATGAAAAATAAAAACCTGTAATTCCAGGTCCAGGAGTTCGAGGCTGCAGTGCGCTATGACCATACCACTATACTCCAGCATGAGACCCTTTCAAGGGGTAAGCTGCATGCTTGCTTGCTCGTGGTCATCCAGAGCCCTCAAATGTTTTTAGGATAGCAGGTCTGTCTGTTTGAGGATGAAAATTTCATTTAAAATTTGTCCTGAATTTCCCTTTTCAGGCACATTGTAACTTTTTTTTTTTTAGTTGGAGTCTCACTCAGTCGCCCAGACTGGAGTGCAGTGGCCGCTCCCGGCCACCGCAGCCTCGACCTGCTGGGCTCCGGCGATCCTTCCGCCTCAGCCTTCCGAGTAGCCGGGACTACAGGCGCGCGCTACCACGCCTGGCCGATTTTTTTTTTTTATTGTAGAGATGAGGTCTCGCAGCCCAGGCGGGTCTTGAACCTGAGGGCTTAGGCAATCCACTCACCTCAGCCTCCCAAAGGCGCGGGATTACAGGCTGAGTCACCGAGCTCAGCTTACATTGTAACTTTAAAACAGCTAAATCACTTGCACTTCTCCAAATGTAAATTCTTAGTCCTTTGTGTTCATACTTGTTCCATACACTGCAGCCAAGCTGGCTTCTCATACCTTCATAAAGTCTACAAAATCTGCACCTAAGCGAATCACCCGTGTTGAAAAAAACGTGTTACCAGTAGTAAAATAAATCTGGCTTAGACAACCTTTGGACTCCATTTCAACTTCCAGTTTCCCAACTGTTGTCTGTACCCATGGCTGGAATGAGACATGCTTTTTAGGACCTGGGACGAAACGGCTTTTTGTGAACTGAGGTGCAACCTCAATGTCCCCAGATCACCACTTTGGGTGCCTTGGTTGTTTATTAAATTATACGTATAGAGATATTTTATGATCCGTAAATTTAGTTTGGGAATAATAAAGGTATCATTACCAATATTTGTTATGAAAATAAGTGGCGTCTTCTAAAGTTGAGAAGCTCAAGTGTGTAACAAAGACATTTCTAGAACAAGGAATACCTCACCTGAGGCCTGAATGATGAGCTGGGGTTAATTACACAAAGACTCCTGGATGAGTGGAGAGATGGGTGTGGCATGCAGTGTCATACAATATGGGTGAAGTCTTTGTGGAGGGTAAACTAGGAGGATAAAACTCCTATGGCTGGTGTTCAGAGAGTAGAGTGGAGAGTAGCATTGGGCAAGCCTGGTCAAGTGAGTGGAGGCTGGTACCTTCCAGGACTTTTAAGCTAAGTTAAATTAGATTTTCATTTAAATTCTAAAGTCAATGGAAAATCGATGAAGGACAGTAGTGATACAATCAAATTTTTATTTTGAAAAATAACTGTCTGTATGGAGATAAAATTGGGGTGCAAATATGCAGCGTGAATATGGGAGAACAATAGTCCTATAGTTTGAAGGTAGTTTGTCCCCACCAAAACTCATGTTGAAATTTGAGCCTCAATGTGATAACACTGAGAAGTGGGATCTAGTGGGAAGGGTTTGGGTCATGGGAGCAAAGCCCTTATGAATGGCTTGGTAGTGAGTGAGTTCTGGTTCTGGTGAGACTGGGTTGGTTCTCATGGGAATGAGTTAGCTCACATGAGAGTGGGTTGTCATAAAGCTGGGACATCTCTTGAGTTTTCTTTCTTCAAATGTGTTTACTTTCTCTTTGAACTTCTCTGCTATGTTATGGCAGAGCACGAAATCCTCTCCAGAAGCCAGGGCCGTGCCCTTGAACTTCCCAGCCTGCAGGCTGTGAGCTAAATGAATCTCTTTTTTAAATAAATGACCCAGTCTGAGGTATTCTATTATAGCCTCACAAAATGTACTAAGGCAGTCCAAGTAAGATATGATTATAGCCTGGATTAGTTTGGAAGGAAGCGTTGTGAGAAAAGGGAACACAATTACAAAAAAGTTAGGAGGTAAAATAGACCTCTGAATGAATTGCTTATTGGTCATGGGCAGGAGGGACAGACGTGATGTCAGTGATGAAACAAGATTTTGGCTCGTGTAAGTGAGGGGTCAGGCCATTCACTACGTTACAAAATGCTGGAAGAGGAAAGCAACCAGGTGTGGCTAGGGTCAGGATTGCAAATATGGCCTGGGAATATTGAAGTGGGAATGTTGATGAGAGCACACAGTGGAGATATTGATCAGGCCTAGAAAAAGCTTACAAGAAAGGCTGGCCAGAGAGAGAAATGTGGGGTCATCTGTGTGATTCCAGGCCCAGTCCTGGCTGTAATTATATAAAGAAAGAGTGTAGAATAAAATGAAAAGGGAGCCCAGGCTTGAGTCTTGAGCAACTTTAATATGTAGTGTGGGATGGTGTTTCCCAAAGGACGTCCCTCAGACCAATGACAGCAGCATCACTTGGGAATTTGCTAGAAATGCAAAATCTTGGGCCCCACCCCAGACGTACTCTGGGGCTGGCTGGAGCCCAGTTGTTTCAGCAAGACATACTTGTAATTCTGATGCTCCTTAAAGTGTGAGAATACTGGGTGTAGGAACAGAAAGAAGAAATCAGAGAAGATGGAAGGGTAAGAAGAGAGTGTGGTATCACAGAAGCCAAGGATAAAACAGTTTCTAAAAGGTATTAGTCTATGGCAAAACACTACTGAGGAACTCCCCACCCAGTCAATTTTAGTATTGATGTTTGGATAACATTAAAAAAAAAAAAAAAAAAGCCGGGCTCGGTGGCTCAGCCTGTCATCCCGTGCCGTTGGAAGGCTGAGGTGAGTGGGTTGCTTGAGCCCGCGGGTTCGAGACCCACCGGGACAGCGAGACCTCATCTCTACAATAAATCAAAAAATCAGCTGGGCGTGGTAGTGCATGCCTGTAATTCTGGCTACTCGGAAGGCTGAGGCAGAAGGATCGCCGGAGCCCAGCAGGTCGAGGCTGCGGTGGCCGGGAGCGGCCACTGCACTCCAGTCTGGGCGACACAGTGAGACTCCAACTCAAAAAAACAAAGCAAAACAAAACAAAGCTCACCAATTATATAACTCCAAAGTTCTCCATGCAGTTCAGCTTTTTTAATTTCTGTGAGCAATGAAATTTCAAAATTTGTGATTGGCTGTAACCCTGACATATTTACTAGTAAGACAGAACAGCACTACATTATAATCTTCATGTAATCACAAAGAGGGAAAGATATTAGAAGTGAAGAAAGATATTAGAAGTGAAGAAAGGTGAGTATAGAATGTGATGCTTTAAGGTCTAGACTCAGTCACAATCAGACATGGAAATAGCCCCGGTGACTTGCTTGGAATCTTTGAAAGTAAGGACATCCCCTATACAATAGTTCTCAACCTTGACTGTTTTTTAAAATGTCCTGGGGAACTTTTACAAAATACTGATATCCTCACCCCAGGCCAATTAAGTCAGACAGAATCTTTGGAAGTAGGCTGGCTTCCTCATTTAAAAAATACTCCCCAGTTCAAACACCGAGCGCAGGAATTCGAAACCAGTCTGGGCAACATAGTGCGACTTCATCTCTGCAAAAAATCAGCCAACTGTGGTGGTGCCTGCCTGTAGTCCCAGCTACTTGAAAGGCTGAAGTGGAAGGCTCACCTAAGCCCGGAAGTCAAGACTGTGGTGAGCTGTGATCATGCCACTGCACGCCAGCTTGGATGAGACCCTAACTTAAAAGAAAAGAAAAGAAAACAACAATGCTCCTTAGCTGGTCATAATGTTCATCCAAGAGTCGGACACCTTTGAGCAGTTTCAACGAATTAAACAATCTACCTTTCAGGTAGAGTTAGAGGTGTGGTTTATTAGTTTAATCTCATGACTGGGTAGAGCATTCTAACTTTAATAAGCCATTGAGTAACTCCTTTTTAGGGTTGCAGTTCCCGGTGAAAATTAATTATATACTTTTTTTTGAGTTGGAGTCTTATTCTGCTGCCCAGGCTGGAGTACAGTGGCATGATCACAGTTCTCTGTAGCCTTGATCTCCTTGGGCTCAGCGGATCCTTCTGCCACAGCCTCTCAAGTAGCTGAGACTACAGGCATGTGCCATTACACCTGGCAACTTTTTTTTGTATAGATGAGGTCTCGCTATGTTGTCTAGGCTGGTCTCCAACTCCTGGGTTCAATCAATCCTCCCGCCTTGGCCTCCCTAAATGCTGAGATTACAGACGTTATCCCCTGCTCCCAATCAGTTATTACTTTTTAAGAGATCAAATGAACTGTGGTAAGCTAGATAAACTATATACATTAAAAATGTTAAAAGTCATGTAGAGGAGATATTAGTTTGTAGAACCTGTCTTGGGCTCCGGCTGCCTTAGTTAATTTAATTCGTAGTCATTTAGATCTTATTTCCGAGGTCTATAAATCACCACCAGAGGGCCCTGAAAGCATTTCTGTCTGATTTCAAGGACCATAGTCTCATTCAGCAAGTACAACTGATAAAATATCCCAAAGTGCAAATAGGACAGGTGCCCCGGTCCCTATTTAAAGTTTTGCTTTCTCCCATAGACATTTTCACCCAAAATGTAGCAACATCAGCTGAAATGGCTTTTATGTATTCTGAGTTTGGTCCATTTATTTTTTTATTGCAATGCTGAATAATCTTTTACATCTTAGCTTCCTTTCGATTGGTTTTTGAATAAACTTTATATTGGCTATGGTAAAAAAAAAGTTATTTATTTTCTTAAATTAGAGGCCAAAGAGAGAAGCTATCTTTGCCCCCCACCCTCACCTCGTTACTGAGCTGGGAATTTGTGAGGTCTGTCCTGGATATACAGTGGGTTTTCTGAAGACTCTGTTCTTTGTACTAGACCTGCTTCCGGTTTTCCTTTAGGTCATCTGTTTTAAGAACTCTGAGTTATTTTAAAATAAATAACTGATTGCTCAAAGGGGATATTATTTGTAGTCATAAAGTATTTGTCTTTGTTCCTTTAGGCACAATAACAAAATATCACAGATTGGGTGGCTTATAAGCAACAGACATTAATTTCTCACGGTTCTGGAGGCTGGGAAATCCGAGATTCAGGCACTGACTGATCCTACATCTGGTGAGGGCCCGCTTCCTGGTTCATAGATGGTACCTTCTCCAGGTGTCTTCGTATGGAGGGGGAAGGGCAAGAACCTTCCTCAAGTCTCTTTTATAAAGACACTAATCTCATTCTAATCTAATTTGGGACATAATCATCTCACAATGACTCAGACTCTTAATACTAGTATCTTTTGGGGGATTAGGTTTCCATTTACGAATTTTGGAGGGAAAGTGATATTCAGAGCAGAGCAGTATTTTTTGTTAATCTGGGCAATTCATTTGCATTTTTAGAGAAATTTTTTTATATTCAGATACATACTAATAGACAGATTATGCATTTGTTTAAAGCATTGTTATTAAATGATCTCTTTTCGTGGGAGAGATTCACAGTGTATGAAATGAGATACAGGTAGTAAAACTCTATTATTTTGAAGAAATGAAAGACTACTTGTTTATCCTGCTTACATTTTGAGTTGACTTCTGTAGGTTTAAGATCACTTATCTGAAGTATGATTATTCCCAAATATTAGGGTGAACTTTATAGTTTTCCTGAACCCAACATTGAATTAAAAGCAAATATTGTACCAAATGCAAACATACAAATACATTAATATGCTCTGGTAAGGTTTGTATGAATATAAAACTGATCCATAAAGTTCTTCGATTTTGTATTCAAGGACAAAAAGGATAATCACTTGGCAGAAATTGGCAGTAGAGGTTCATTCATCACAAATCTGATGGATAGAGATATCCTTTAAGATATTGTCCACCTTTTGAATTTTATACATATATGAAATCAGATACTACATTCAATTCCACTAACAATGTAGCTTCCCCAAACTCACAATTTCTTTACAGACTAAATGTGTTTGCAATGTGAAATAAACTCAAAGTTTAAGATGAAGGATGCTTAAGGTCCCTGGAGGAATATCTAGTTAGGATCAAGTTATTGAATTGACTTTGGGTTACTGGTCATTGGATGTAACAGAATCATCTGTGGTTTGCTAGCTCTATGTCTACATGCATGTTAAAGAATTTTCTCTTATAGAAGGCATTTAACGCATTCCTTTAACCAATGCGTTTATAATATCAGCAAACGACATCAGCTTGCTCACATGGCTGCTATTTGTAGGGCTTGGAAATGCCAGGGGTAAACACACCCACTTAGAATGAATTTAACAGTTGATTTCTAGAGATAATTAATTTTATTTGGCAGACTTTATGATTGTTGGATTAAGAGCAAAGATTTTGCTGGGCATGGTGACTTATGTCTAGAATCCTAGTTACTTGAGAGGTTGAGGTGAGAAGATTGTTTGAGCCCAGGAGTTTGAGGTTAGATTGAGCTATGATCGTGCCACTGCACCCCAGCCTGGGTGACAAAGAGAAACAGAGTCTCTTAAAAAAAAAAAAGCAAAGATTGTATTTATGTGTGTGCATGTATGCTAAGGGGTGGGTGAGTGTGGTGGGAGTGTGTTGGAGATGGGGGTGGAGAGGAGTAGGATATTTTCTTCATCAGTAAATTTAAATATGTATTTTTGTAAGTAAATTTAATTGTACAAAAGTCAATCCAAGTATCTGTAAGATTTCCTCACTTGAGAAAATAGAATCACCATCTATAATGCAAATTCATTTTGTACCATGTAAATCTTGATGGTACACAATTTCTTTACTTATCTGGAAGTCACTTAGTTTCTAATATTCAGTTGATAATCTGGAAATTAGGCAGAGAAATAGGTGTTTGACCATCAAAAGAGATCACTCTATGTCCCGAATGTGAAGTCCATCCATGTCCTTTGTTCAAGAAAAAGCCTCTTTGGCTCGATTAGCCTATGGACTTATGTATCCACACTACTAGAAAGCCTGGTAACTTTAATTTCCCAAGGAAGACAGAAGCTGAGGATGTTGGAGGGGGAGAGACCGTGGATCCAGGGAGCCACACTGACAGCTGACATTGAAGAGGGACACTCTAAAACACAATTCGTTTAAAAAAGACAGAAATTTCAGATCATAATTTAGGATGATGGAGTAGAGGAGCAGTCTTTTATCTTAGCAGTTTTTGAGAGTGTTACTATCTGGCACTAGTGGTTTCCAACAGTGACTCCTGGAATCTTATGACTCTATGTTACCTCAGGGATATCCAGTTGGTGAGACTCAGCCACACATCTGAATCTCACTGCAACTCTTCTTGGTATCGATTTTGCATGATGGAATTTTACAAAAGCCTTCTCAGTTGAAACACATACTCAAAAACCACATTTTAGTGTATGGTTTGGTTCCAGGATGAGGCTGAATCATCAAGAAAAGATTATGGTCAACACTCTTTGTGTAAAAGGCAGGGAAAGATATAAAATAGTTCAGAAACATTTGCGTTAATATAGTGGGAAATATTTCGGCATGGTAGCTCTAAGTAAATATTTGTTAAATGGACGAATTACAAAATGCAAACAGAAAAACTCAAACTGTTCGAGAGTTGCCTTCTCCCACATCACTGAATAAAGTATGACTGAATATAGCTCCTTAGTTGAGTTTTGTTGTGTTTATAGATACTTGGGTTCAATCTTTTAAGAACAACTCAAATAGAGATGTGACACCATTTGGCCAGGCACTTGTCTCAAGTGCCTTCAAGTATTATTCTGCAATCTTTAAAATAGCCTTAAGAAATATATCATCAAAATATGTGAAGTAAAAGTTGATGATTCATTCTCTCGCAACTGTGGAAATTGAGAAGAAAATCAGTTCTAGAAGAATGTATAGTTTATTTTGTCACATAATCAATATATTTAATTAAAGAAAAGATTATATTCTCAAAGGTAATTAATTTTATTGTTTGTTATTTTATGAATTGAGTATCTATAGCCAAATATGAGGCAGAACTGAACATGGAATCTAGTTTTATGTGTGTGTGTGTGTGTGTGTGTGGTTAAAATTGTAAAACACAACATATATACAGAAAAGTATACAAAATAGAAATGTACAGCTTAATGATTTATTAGAGGGGTTGGGAAACTTTTTGTGTAAGAGGCCAGGTGGTAAACATATTAGGCTTTGTAGGCCACATGGTCTCGTTGTGGCTATTCAACTCTGCTATTGTTAATGTAAAGGTAGACATAGATAATGTGCAAACTAATGTGGACTTTGTTTCAATAAAGCTTTATTCATGAAAATAGGTGGTAGACTAGGTTTGGGCCATAGGTGTGGTTTGCTAATCTCTGACTTATTACAGCACAAACGCTAGTGTTACTACTAACTGGGACCAGAAGTATAATACTGCCAACATTTCAGAAGCATCTTAGTCTCTTCTTCCAAGCACCATCACTGCTCTCTTGCTCCTGTCCTGACGTCTATGGTAATACTTCCTTGTTTTTCTTTATAGTTTTATCAACCAAACATACATACTCATCATACATAAATTAATGGAGTCTCACAGCATGTGTTCTTTTTTGTTCGGCATTATCCCTATCAGATTCCTGCCTGTTGCATGAAACGGCAATTTGTTCACTTTCATTGCCATAAATAATCTTAGTATGTGACTATGTTAACATTTATTCTCCCATTCTAATACTGGTGGACATTTAATTTTATTTTTAACATTTAGGCTCTTATAAAAATTGTTCCTGTAAACATTTTTGTGCATATCTCTGCACACACATGTGCATGTATTTCTGTTGGGCATATACTTAGGAGTGGAATTGCTAAGTATGCTTTGACTTGTACTTAAATAGATGATACCAACGGTTTTCCAGATTAATGAACTAACTTATCATTTTACCCTCAGTGTGCAAGAGTTCCTTTTGCTCTGTCAGGGATCAGCAAACTATGGCCCAGAGTTCAGGGGAATATTTGCATGATCAAGGTAAGAAAAATCTTCTTAAATTAACACAACTGTAAAGAAAAAGATGTGTAAAACTTCTATTTATTAAGTGATACCATGAAGAAAGGAAAAAAAAAGAAAGAAAGAAAAGGGAAACCAGTTGTGCCACATAACTGACAAAGGCTCTTATCTAGAATACAGAAGAAACCCCTACTTATCACTAAGAGAAAAACCAGTGGAGTGGGCTAGCACTGTGAGCCATGGAGAGTGCGCTGGACCAACCCCTCGGTCACTGTTCCTCCCCTTCTGGGAGCCACGCCTTATTGTTGCCCCAGACCTGGCCGGTCGGTCATCACTTACATCTTGAGAACTCTGCTGTTGGCAGCTGTTGGTGAATGAAGTGGTAGAATCCATCAGTCTCTCCTTTGGCCTCCTGCTCAGATTGACATAGCTAGGCTCCCACAGGGAGAGAAGAATATGCCGGAAACTGAGTGTCCCTGGGGTGGAGAGGGAAACTGACCATGGGGGTGGCCACTCTCACACTCCTCTCCTCATCCGGCCTCCTTGGACCTGTTGTTCTTCCTCAAGGTAGTTTCCAGTCAACTACAACTGGGGAGAAAGACTGCCCACTACTTGGGATTCAAACATGGCAGGGTAGGCCAAGAGTTTTCTATTGTTATTTAAGTACCTGCATTCATAATTTCCTCAGTTTTGTCTCTTGACTATAAGGCCTATGAACATTGACTATCCGGCCCTTTATAGAAACAGTTTGTCAAGCCCTTTTCTGTGGTTTCACTAACACTTGAATATTTCTAATTTTAGATATTCTGGTGGATCTGTAGTTATGTCACATTGTAATTATAATTTTTGTTCCTCTGATTTCTAAAGACATTAATTACCTCATCATGGTGGCTGCCATTTGGCTATCATTTTCTAAGGAATATCTACCTACTCAGGTCTCTACCTCATTTTTCTTTTCATTTTTTTTTTAGTGTGTAGTAAGGGTTCCTTCCGAATTCTGGATATGAGCCTTTGTCAGTTATGTGGCACAAGTTTCTTCTTCCACTGTGTGGTTTGCCTTTTTTTCCCCCTTTCTTCATAATATCATTTAATGAAGAAAAGTTCTACACATCTTTTTCTTTATAGTTGTGTTTATTTAAGAAGATTTTTCTTACCTTGATCATGCAAATATTCCCCTCAATTGCTTCTAAAACAGGGGCTCTCAAACTTGAGTGCGCATCAGGATTGTCCAGATGGCTTGTCAAAACACAGCTTGCTGGGTCCCACTGCCAGACTTTCTGAATCAGCAGGTCTAGGTCAAGGCTGGAGAATTTGCATTTCTAACAAGTACCCAGGTGATGGTGACACTATTTGTCTGGGGACTGCACTTTAAGAACCACTGATCTAGAAGCTTTGCTGTTTTGCCTTTCACGTTTATAGTTATAATCCAGCAGGAAATTATGAAGTTTTCATTTTGTCTTTCGTGTGGAAACCTAAGAATCATTTGTCGAAAGACAGTCCTTTCTTCACTGTTCTGTAAATCATGTCCAAACGTTCATGAATCTGCTTTGAGCTCTCTAGCTTATTCTATCAGTCTCTTTGCACTGGGCCAGTACCACATTGTGTTAATTACTGTAGCATCATCATAAGTCTTGATATAAGGTCAAGAAACCTTCCTCCTTTCTTTTCCTAATACATTTATGAACAGTTTATCAATTCACACACACACTCACACATGCACACACACACATGCACAAGTATGCACCCTAACAGATTTTTTTTTATCAGAAATGCACTGAATCTATAGATTGGCTGGTTAGAACTGATATATAATAGTATTAAATCTCCTATGTAGTGCTTCTTTCTGCCTTTTATTCTCCCCTAAGGAACCTTTGGAGGCTTTCCCCCCAACCTCTCCTACTGTGAAATTTTAATGCCACAGAAATACTGTATATCTGTGCTTTGCACATAAGATGTTTTAATCCTCCCCCAAACCCCCCAATTTTTACCCTTTTTGGAGCCGTTTTATCCCTGCTGTGAATTTATGTCCCAATCTCTTATATAGTTTTCCATTTATTTAGATATTCCTTGATTTCTTTAATGTTTCTATAACTTTCTGTGTAACAGTCAAATGCACTTGTTTTTTGGTCAGTTCTTAGGTATTTGATATTCTGGAATGTAGGGTTCATGTCTTTCTGGGTTGGCTGTGCAACCCCAAGCGGGTTGAGGGGGACAGGTGAGTTCAGTGCTGTGCAGGGCACCTTGGCCTCCTGGCTCTGTACCTAAGTGCCTGCCACCTCTGTGCCCCACCTCACATCTGATTTGTAGGTTTCATTTTTCAAGTCACACACTTGAAAGTTCTAGTCTAATTCCAAACTCATCTGTCATTTGAGGCTATAAAAGAAAATAACATATATGGTTTTAAGTGCGGAACAGATATTTGGAAAGGAGGGCCGTGTCTTGGGAAGCATTCCTAATTAAGGCATAAACAACAGTAATTATTTATTTCCTTGTGTACAAGACCAAGTGACAATGTATCAGTAGATGGCACTGTTTCTTAATAGTTAGAGAAAGGCCTATACCGATGGAATAGGCTTGAGCAAAATACTTTTCTGTGAAGTTGGTATTAAGAATAATATAAATAAGACTAAAAAAAAGTTCTGCAGAATCCCCTGGGATCTACTTCTCTGGTGAGCTTAATTAAAGTCAATGAAGAAGCTTAAGCTCCTTCACCCTCTCTTATTCTTGGTGGGCTCTTGCTCTAATTGTGTCTTTTCTCAGGCCAGGCTCAACTAAGTGATGGCGTATTGTACAGTTGGTGAGACCAGAATAAAATCACCCAGACGAAAGCACCAGGTGCCTCTTCTGTGTGGCCCTGTGCTCTGGCAGAAGGCAATGCTGGTTTTCATTGTCAGAACCATCTGTGCGGGAGACAGCACGGAACACGAGAAGAATAAACCCAAGAGCCTTCCCTCAGTGTGTTTTCCATGCAGCAGAGCAGATCTGGCTGCAAATCCTGCTTCCGCTACATCCTACCCATTTGCCCTTGGTAAACTGCTTCATTTCACTGACCTCAATTTTGTTAACTGAAAGATGAAGATAATCGCTACATCACAGAACGTTGTGAAGATTAAATGAGGCCATATATGTCATGCACTTAGCCAGGTACTGAGTGACAACATACTACTGTGATTCTCTCATATCATTTGGAGCTTTGAAAGTGGTATGGAAAGTAGACCTCGTGGATTGTCAGTGGTAACTGTCATGTGCTTAGGTGAAAAACGTCAGCAAACTTGGCTACCTTGGGAACAACAGTGAGGCCCAGCCTGCCCGCCAGGTCCTGGTGCTGGACCATGCTGCCAGGGTCTGCAGCTTTGGCAGTGAGCTCAGCCTGGTGTATGTGCCTTCTGTGCTGGAGAAACGGGACTGAGGGCGGGCAGCAGTGGGACCCCCTTGACTGACTGCAGGGGCTTCCCTGCCTGGGTGGGGGCTGGGGTGCCGTGTGGAGCCAATGCACTGGACATCGCTTTGGGGGACATATATTGTTCCCAACTTTAAACTCTTGCTACCCAGACATATGGTCTTCAACGGCAGAACCTTTGCTTCCTGGGTTCTCTGAGGAGCTTTCAAAACACACCAGTGCCCCAGCCCTGGAGAGCTGGTTTCATTGGCCTGGGATGGGCCAGGTCCCCAGGTGACTCTAGTCGGCAACCGGTTTAGTTGCCCAGTCTATGGTGTGCTGTTTTTACATGGCGTTACCCGCAAAGGTGAGACCAGGTCTCAGGCTTGCGGTGCAGTTGTAGGTTAGCACCTGAGTGTGAGATGTCATAGCTGACTGTTTCTTCCTGGGCTCCGTGCAGTCGGATCATGTAGGTCTCTGACAGGTATCTTTGGCAAGAGATTGTGACGGGGCAGAGCTGTGGTTAAAATATGAAGGGCATGTCTTCCCACAGGTGTGCTTCCTGAAATACAGAAATAAAGCTATATGAGGAAATTACAGAAAGCATCACAAAGTACTGTATGTTTTTCTCACTTTCTCTACCGTTGTCTATGTTTTTTCCTCTGTTTATGTGTGTGTTTGTGTGTGTGTCTGTCTGCTCTTTTTGTATCTTGTCTGTTTCTGTCTTTGATTCTGTTTCCTTCTGTCTCTATGTGTCTGTCTGCTCTGTACCTGTGTGTCTGCATCTATTTTTGTTTGTCTACTTTACCTCCATTTGCCTGTCTGTCCGTCTGTCTCCCTATGTTCTGTGCTTGTCTGTCTCTCTCTTAACTCCTTTGTCCTGGTGGGGCCTGATTTATGAACTCCTGGGTCATCATGTATATTAATGAGGGTTCTCCAGAGAAACAGAACCAAAAGAATATATACATAGTCTCAGAGTGGGTTTGAAGACAGAAGATTGATGTTCCAGTTTGAAGACAGTCAGATGGAGAGAGAGAGAGAAAGAGAGAGAGAGAGAGAGAGAGAGAGAGAGAGAGAGAGAGAGAGAGAATTCATTCATTCTTTCTTTCTTTCTTTTTGAGTTGTTGTCTCACTCTGTCACCCAGGCTGGAGTGCAGTGGCATGCTTATGGCTACCACAGCCTCGACCTGTTGGGCTTATACGATCCTTCTGCCTCAGCCTTCCAAGTAGCTGGAACTATAGGCATATGCCAACAAGCCCAGCTGATTCTTTGTCTTATTTTAGAGATAAGGTCTCCTCAAGTTGCCCAAACTGGTTTTGAACCCCTGGGCTCAGGCAGTCCTCTAGTCTCTGCCTCCCAAGGTACTGGGATTACAGGCATGAGCCACCGTGCATGGTGAGAATTCTTTCTTATTTATCCTTGTAGCTATTCAGGCCTTCAAGGGGTTAGATAACGAGAACCCACATTAGGTAGGGCAATCTGCTTTACTAAATCTACCAATTTAAATGTTAATCTCATCCAGAAGTACCCTCACACACATGCCCATCTTAATGTTTAGCCAAATATCTGGACATCTGTGGCCCAGTCAAGTTAACATGTAAAATGAACCATCATGGCATGAAAACCTGTATGTCCACCATCCTAGAACTTCTGGGTCTAGAGATCTCAAACTGACTTAAGGCTCTGAGGATAAAATTTCCCACTAAGGTATGTACTATTGGTCTCCTGACCTCATGTCTGTATTATACCCAGTGAGCTTCACTCTTCACACTATGTCTAACCACTTTTCTAGCTCATTGAATCTGTGATCACTTTTCTATCTATTCTAATCTAGGATAGCAAAGCTAGATTAAATATGGCTTATGTCTCTGAGAAAATCAAAACATTTTTATGACTCCCATTCAAGAGATATTACTTGGCTAAAAGAATTCAGCAATTTCTCTTCAATCCTCTATCTTGGAGAGAAAGCTTACTTCCTTAATGATGTACCAATAGAAAGGAAGGGATTTCAGTCATTTGTACCCTGTTCTCCAGGGTGAACCCCGGAGAGGTTTTGTTGTTGTTGTTGTTAATCAAGAAAGAGGGTTTTTCTCCCACTTGACTGCCTCTTCATCCTGGTTCTTCTTTTGTTCAGTTACCTTGTGTTCTTTCTTTGCTGAAACTTTGCCTGACATCCCCAGACAGTTAAATCCTTTACCAAACAGGACACATACCAATGGACTGCTCTGGATGTAAACTGTCTTCTAGAAATAGCTTGGAGTTTGAAAATACAAGTTTGTCAGTACATAAATCTTGTGATGCTTAAACAGAACTTAAGAGATGTTAAAACATACTCTTCTATCCAACAAGAACTGAAGAAAAGGTATGTCCATAACTAGGTAATAAAAATATGACTCCCTGAGCTAAAGACTCCATAATTATACCAGTGTTTTGCATTCTTGTCTGAAAAGCTTTGACCAATTATTGCAATTTTCTTGTTTTTATACGATAGATTGAAATGTTTCCAACAGTGCTGTGTTTTGGAAAGCAAAGGGCAAAAAGCAGTTTCAAATATTAAACATTAAAAAAATGAAATAGTCTCTGTGCCCTCACTGCCTGGCAGTTGGAGGTGGCGGTTGGAGGTGGCAGTGAGGACTTGGGGGTGGATGAGATTGGAAAGCTGTGAGTATACAGAATTGGATGGGGTGAAGGCAGTGAGGGTGAGGCCTGAACAACAGAATATCCTAGAGGAATTCAGCACCTTCCTCTTGACAACAAGAGCATGTAATATTTCTATGACATAGTTATGCATCTGCCTTTTATTCCTGATGGATAGAAAATTTTGTATTAAAACCTTTTAAATTCTGTTTAAGCACTGGCCAATGCTCAAATCATTGCAGAAAGCATCCGGGTGTCTCCATTCTCTGGGAGCAATTTCCGAATCAATCTGGGCTGTTTCCAATCCATTCGGCAGAATCTTCAGGTCCGCAGGGGGAAGTGGGATAAACTGTGGCCATCAGTTCTGCGGAAGTTCTTGAAGTTTCCCAATCAATTTAGAGGTAGATTGTTTTTTTGCACTTCAAAGGATTTCAGCTTTTAAAATAAAAATTGAAGCAAGAGGCAAAGATGGTCCAGTCACATTCTATGCTTTAGGGTTGGCCGAGCACAATCAGGAATTTGGTTAGTGGCACCAAGGAAATAGATGAAAAGGAAAGCACAGGCTGTTTCATGAAGAAATGGCTGTTTGATTTGCTTTGAGGGAAACAGTGCAGGAGGCCTCTAGGGATAACCCACTGGAGTAAGGGTGGGCTGGGGCGTATTTGCTTTTTTGAAGTTATCGAGTGCCAAATGTAAGCAGAGCCTGACACACGGTCAGATAAATCACAAATGCTCCCAGGACTGTCTAAAGCACCGCTTCCCTACCATGGCATCTCTGCTCAGAGTCCACAATGGCACCCATAGCAACTTTTATCTGACACTTTCAAAACCAAAGTGTGTACGCACTAAGACTTATCTCTTCTAGAGAAACTAGTTATTTGCATGGTAAGAAATTCAGAAACATATCCCACTGCACTGCAATTGGTGACTGGCATCTCGCTCCTTATTGAACTGTAAGCAGGTCAAAAAGACCCTCCTCTTAACCAAACTTGGTCAGGTTCCTCCAAGTCTTCTTGGCTTGGCTAGATCTTGGGCTCTGCCCTTGGCCTGCTTAGTCCAGTTTTAGCAAGAATCCTGCAGGGTAAGTTTAGCAAACATCCCTAGCCCTTGATGTCTTATAATCCTGGTTTGCCTTTGGCGAGAATCCTGTTGAGCTGGTATAACAAGAACTGTCCCCCCAACCTTGATGTTTTATCTTAGTAATTTTCTATCCACTGATCCACACCCTATTTCTTGGCTATAAATTTTCACTTGTCCATGTTATATTCAGAGTTGAACTCGGTCTCTTTCTTCTACTTCAAAGCTCATTGCAGCAGTCTCTTAAATAATCTCTTCCTTAATGTCTTTAGGAAGTGTCAGAATAATACAGTGTCAGGTAATTTTTTTCTTTTATAAGGATCAGTTTGACTTTATATTCTCAAGATTTAATACAAGGCCTGAATCATAGTGAATGCTCAATTAATACTTTTTTTTTTTTTTGAGTCTGAGTCTCACTCTGTCACCTAGGCTGGAGCACAGTGGCATGCTCACGGCCAACCCAGCCGACCTACTGGGCTCAGGTGATCCTTTCACCTCAGCCTTCCAAGTCGCTGGAACTATAGGCATGCGCTACCATGCCTGGCTAATTTTTTGATATGTTGTAGAGGTAAAGTCTCACCAAGTTGCCCAGGCTGGTCTCAAACCCCTTGACTCAGGCAATTCTCTTGCCTCGGCCTCCCAAAGTGCTGGGATAACAGGTTTGAGCCACCAAGCTTGGCAATTAATACTTTTTTGAAGGGAGGAAGGAAAGAAAGATATAAAGAAATAGCTTGGTTTAGTATTGCAAGCAGGGTCTTTGAAGTCCACAGACCTGCGTTCAGATCTCTGTTTTGATGTTTACTAGCTTTGAGATCATGGATAAGCTACTGAATTTTCATGTATTCAGCTTCCTTAGCTGTTAAAGAATGGGAACAATATTACCTGCAGTATTTTGTAGAGCTGTTGTGAGGAGCAAATCCAATAACGTGAAGTGTCAGACACTTGGTATTTGATCAATAAATTATTATCATTGCTATTGCCATTAGTAACAATAATGGTAAAATGGCTATCCATTCTGGGGCATATAGGATGTAAGATATAACTCCATTTAGAACTCCTCTCTTGTTCTAAGACTTTTCTATTCTGTTATGGTCTGTATTGTGTCCCTCTGAAAGTCCTTGGTTGAAGCCCTAACCCTAAGGTTATTATATTTGGAGACAGGCCCTTTAAGGAGTTAAATAAGGTTAAACGAGGACATAAGGATGGGATCCTAATCCAACAGGACTGTTGTCTTTATAAGAAGAGGAAGAGACTGCAGACCGCCCTCCACCCTATACAGAATAAAGATCACTTGTGGATACAGTGAGAAAGTGGCTGTCTACAAGCCAGGAAGAGAGCTCTCACCAGCCTGACCACACTAATACACAGTCTAAGGCCCACTGGTAGCCCTTAGCACTACTATGTAAACAGCCTTTTCCCCTGAACTCTCACACTGTAACTTCTCTTCCCATCATTGTATTCCTTTCTCGCTCAATTTGGTTTTTATCAATTCCATCCAAGTCTTTATGCCCTTTTCCAGAATTTGGCTCTTCAAAGACTGTGATTACTTTCTCAGCAGATCATCTTCCAAATGAAAATTGGTATTCAATATTTGGAGTTTTTAATTTTATGAGACCACGGAGCTGATTTCTTTTATAAACAAGGCCTCATATGATTAGAAAAGCTGCCGAGAATTAACACAGATCGAGAAGGGCTAGTAATTATTAAGAAGGGAGAAGAGTTTTATTATTTTGGCCAAAGAGAAGGTGGAAGGTTATGTTTTTTGAGGCACCAAGCCCATAAATGTTTGTAATTCAGCTTTTTAAAAGAGTCAATCCTTTTCCATGACACCATTTGGGTGAGCAGATGTTCCAGTTATTTATTGCCTAACAAACCACCACATAATTTAATGGTCTAAAATAACAATGATTATTTACTTTGTCCATGAATCTGAAATCTGGCCGGAGCTTGGCAGGGATAGCATGTCTGTGTTCTATGTGATGTCTGCTGAGTCTGTCTTATTGGGGGTTGGAAGATCCACTTTCAAGGTGGTTTATCCACGTGGCTGGCAAGCCTGGAAGCTCAGTCACACTGTGGGGCACGACCCCAGTTTCTCTCCATATGGGCCTTCCCACAGGCTGTTGGGCTTTCTCACAGCATGGCAACTGGTTTCCATGGGCAAGGTCTCAAGAGGCAGCAAGAAAGTGGAAGCTGCCAGGTGGGGAAGTCTCAACCTGGACACCGGTACAGCATCACTTTTGCCTTTACCTATCAGTCAAGCCATCAAGGAGCCCAGATTCTAGGAGTGGGGACTACCTAGACTCTATCTTTTAACGAGAGGCATGCCAAAGGATTTGGGGGCTGGGTTTTCAGTCTGGCACAGAAGATGATATAAATCAGAGATTCTTAACCCTGACTGTATTTTAGAAACATTTTGGAGTCAAAGACAAAATACTAGTGCCTTGAGACCAGCTCAAAAGATTCTGGTTTAATTGGACTAACAGGAGTCCTGGTAATCTGTATTTAAATTTATTTTAGGCTGGGTGCGGTGGCTCATGCCTGTAATCCCAGCATTTTGGGAGGCAGAGGAGAAAGGATTACCTGAGTCCAGGGGTTTGAGACCAGCCTGGGCAACCTGACAAGACCTCATCTCTAAAATTAAAAAAAAAATTAGCCTGGCATGGTGGTGCACGCCTGTAGTTCTAGCTACTTGGAAGGCTGAGGTGGAAGAATCTCCTGAGCCCAGCAGGTCGAGGCTGCGGTGGCCATGAGCATGCTACTGCACTCCAGTCTGGGCGGCAGGTGAGACTCTGACTAAAAAAGAATTTTTTTTTTCTTTTTCTTCTAGATAATTTTGACATACAAACCAGTCTCTGGGCCAAAGTTCCTGTGTCCATGGACTGAAAAGATATGGACCATGAGTCTAAGGTGTAAGGAAGCTCCTCTGCCTCCTGGAACCTGCCTGCTGGCAGGAGACACAGCTCAGGATGTCATCTCAGGATTTGTTCCAACACCACTGCCTACAAGATAAACTGTTTCCGAATGAGGATAGAAGAAAACCTCTCAAGCAAATGGACCTGCCATCATCACACATGCTTTTTCTCATATTACATTTTACCTGCAGTTTGTAAATATTACAAAAAATCAATACTGCTGCCATATTGCCATAATGTAATTTGTCTTTTCTGGTTGTGTGAAGCATGAGGAGGCGTTTGACATCACATTTACAGACCTCAGAGAGCGATGTTAAACATTTATAGTGCATTTCATCATCTGTCAGAAATGTACAAAGGCATAATGTCTCATTAATAATTATTAAATCATTGAGTCGCACAGAAGGAGATGTTCCCTTCTTTCTTACATAGTGATCAGCAACCATGAAAACGTGGGTCATTTGTGATGCACAACCAGCACATCTGAGAGTGGAAACCTGTTTGAGGAAATTAATAAGAAATCTCATTCAGAGATGGGCTTTTAGATGGGAAGAAAACGTGCATATGGATCGTTGCAATATTCAGTCGGGGCAAAGAGTTGCTCCCTCCCTTGCAGAGTCAGGTTAAAATTCAGTCAGATAATTGCTGGGAGTGAAGAGATGTGAAAGAAAATGATCTTATTTGCTTTTGGAGGTTAGATAGCTCATTTCATTATGCTCAGCTTTGGGCTTTTATTCATAAGTATATGTATCATGAATAAAAGAGATACATATTTTGATTTGGAATGAGTTTGGGCTGAAATGTGCAATCTGAATTTTTCAAGACTTGAGTTTTATTTCCGATGTTGTTCATGAGGATATTTTTTATTTTATAAGGACTTTAAAAACCAGGCAATGTCATTTTAGTCACATATAATACAAGAATTGAATGATATCTGTTGCATATTTCCTTCTCCCCCTCAATATTCAGTCCAGAGAGTTTAAAGTTTTAGTCTTTAAAAAATTTACAGACTATGCTTGTCTTTACAGCAGCTGACATAATATCAGGTCTTCTTTTTTTTTTTTTTTTCAACCCTAAAATTTCTTCATTCTGGGCAAACTCGATGCTTCCCGATCCACACAGATGACAATTGCATGACCCAATCAAGCAAGGTGGTGGCTCACAGTTGTGTAGGGTTGCGATGGGTGTCACAGGCAATTAGTCTTGTCCTGGACAGACATTCTGTGCCACCAATATTCCTAACATCAGATTTTTAGAGTCTTTGGCACCTTTCACCGTCATTATTATGCAAGGACTGGTCTTTGGTAAATGTTTTAAATACACTGCATTTGCCTGTGGTGCTCATCCTTTTAGTTCTAGGCCAATAATTTCACAACATTCCTTCCTGCTAGTTGTAGTTCTTCTGCTCAGTTTTTTTTTTTTTTTAGTTTAAAGATGTGGGGTACAATCCAGGGTTAGGTATACAAATGTTCATTATGCAGGTACCCTTGTTGATGAGGTGTGCCCCTCTCTCCCTTGGCAGTTTCCACGACTGCCAATTCCACCCCCATCCCCTGGCAATTTCCCACTCCTGCCGATCCCTTTCTTATAGTATTATGATAATTTTTCAACTGCTCGGTTGTTAAACCCAGCCTTGCCAGATCTTTGAACCACTGTGAGTTGAAACATTTGTTACTTGCCATTTTGGGGGAAAATCATCAGATCTTTTTGTTGCTCATTAGGGTTTTGGACCCTAAGGAGGACCAAGTTCCAAATGCCATTTAAAATTTGGTAAGATTAATTTTCATGGTAAATAAATAAATTTGTGCCCCTCCCTTGCTGAGAAGTTCTTGAAAGCACTTCCAAAAATGTATTCAGTTTTTCAAAACACTATAAATGGAAGTAGAAGAAGAGTCTGTCACTCTTGTAATGGGTAGGTCTCAAGTTGCTCTGTAAGTACTCTAGAAGCTAAATGAAAAAGGACGCTACTTGAAGTCCATGAGATGAAAAATAAACCTGTCTTAAGGATATGCACAATTTGTTTTGATACTGTGGCAGGAGCAGTATTTTCTAGGGGACTTTTCCTAATGAGCACACTGTGTAAAATAACAGTGCCCACTACCTTCTCATCATAGACACCTGGGGTTGTACTGGGGAGTTGCTTATCAATGAAAGACTTTCAATGTAGACTAACAGTGTCACGCCATAGCCCACACCAGTGAAAACCTTTCAACACGAGGAGAGTGGGAAAGAAAGATGACTATGGACAATCTTAACTTCACACATTTCTGCTGGATTTTAGGGTACCTGAATGGAAGCATGAAAACAATAGGTTTCCTCAACCCTCCCGAACATTTTTTTCCTCTAAATTGAGTTTTTGAGAAGTACCAGAAGACAGCAGCATGTTTAATGTGACGCACACGCTTACAGGCAAATGCTTAGAGTGTGTCTATTCTACATGCCCAATTAAGTGTGGAACCAAAGGCCCTAGCAGATAGTGGCTTGGGTAGGGCTGAGATAGCCTGTGAAAACCGAGGTGCTGAAAGCGTGCTTTCCTGAATCAATTTCTGTTTCATTTCTGCTGGGAATTGAGTGGAAAGAATATCTGTGTGCAAGGGCAGATGACTGAATTGTGTTTTACTACCTCTGAGCGTTTTTGCAATTACTGTTGCAGGAACATGAGAGTCAAAGAAGATGGGCTGATAAATGATAATAGTCAAGGTGAGTCACCGCCAAAGGCAGAGGAGAGAGGACGTTGGATGGTTGATTTGTGCAGATTCCAAGATAAATCTAAAGGGACCCTTCTGACAAAGCCGGTTATTCATCCATTTGCTCATGCGATACATAAACTTTGAGCACTGGAATGTTGTGACCACTGTTCTAGGTACTGGGCATGCCAAGAGAAAAAAACACATGGCTTAGCTGTCTCTCTATTTTTTCATTCTCATCTTTTTTTTTTTTTTTTTTTGAGTTGGAGTCTCACTCGGTCGCCCAGACTGGAGTGCAGGGGCCGCTCCCGGCCACCGCAGCCTCGACCTGCTGGGCTCCAGCGATCCTTCCGCCTCAGCCTTCTGAGTAGCCGGAATTACAGACATGTGCTACCACGCCCAGCTGATTTTTTGGTTTATTGTAGAGATGAGGTCTCGCCGCCCAGGCGGGTCTCGAACCCGCGGGCTCAGGCAGTCCACTCACCTCAGCCTCCCAAAGGCGCGGGATTACAGGTTGAGCCACCGAGCCCGGCTTATTCTCATCTTCTATAGGTAGACGAATGTTCCTTTTGTCTTCCACAAATGTTTTGGAGCTCACAATTTGTTCTTCAACTTCTCGGCACCAACACCCTTCAAAGAACAGGGCCCAAGCGTACCAATATGATCACATAAAGATTTCAATTCTTTGTTCTGATAAAGGCTGAGCTCTTGGTGTCAAAAGTAGCATGGCCTTCATTATCTTGTTTTTAAATTGAGTAATAATATAATGGTTAGGAATTACTGTTAGCAATACAGTTATGTGTTAGCCATTCAGACTTCCTCACTAGAATAACTGTTGGGAAGCTTTAGTTTTATGCTGAATGATTTTGAGACCTAATTACTGAATCTGAATGACTGTTTTTAAATGTCAGTAATGGTAAAAAAAAAAAAAAAAAATTCTTTATTCTTAAGGGCCAGTAGGGAATGAGCAATACAAAATGTTCTTGTTAAAATTTTCCTTCTCCATTTAGACTAGGTGATCAAAGACATCCTACAGTTTAGGAGATGTATACATATATAAGGAATGGCATACAGAAAGACTCAGATCTTTACAATGACATGTGGAAGTCCACAGAATAAGAGAACCTTCAAACTGGAAAGCAATGTCTAGTCCAACTTTCTCATTTTTTCTGGTGAAGAAGCTGTATTTTGGCATGGGGGTGTACACATAAAAATCATAAAGTCAATGGCAAAGCAAGTTTTGAGTTTGAGACTCTTCTTTCCGGATCTAGTAGCCTATCAATGGTGTCCATCAGAATGCTGGTTGCCTCAGATGTGGTAGCAAAATGAGACAGTGCACAGAGGTGTCAAAATGCAAGACAGAGATTCATAACTCTAGGAAGTTGTTGTCACCGCAGTGTGACTAGCTCAGGGGATAGATGGTGATCACCATGAATCACACTCCCCTTTGATGGTCTGTGGTAGGAACTTGGCTGGTGCTCTTAGGAAAACTTTGCCCTCCCTTAAAAGAGGGAGGCACTTATGAATGGAGTCTTTTTGCTAATACCTCCCCTTACTTTCTTTGGACAGTCATGGGATGACGTCTGGCTTAGAGTATGGCTGCTTTCTTATGATCGTAAGAGGAAATTATTGCCATGATACTGAAGTTGGCAGACTGGAAAAAGAAAATCAGCCTCCTTTCTTGTTGACGTCATTGATCATCTGAGCAAACTTGGACTGATTTCATCTTCTTGCAAAGTTAGCAGGACTCTCCTTTGATTCAAGCTGTGCAGAAGGGTGCCTGGCACATTCACAAATAAAAAAGGGGCCAATGTGATTAGAGACCAGTGAATGAGAGTGGGTAAAGTAGGAGATGAGCAGAGGAGGCAATAGGAGGCCAAATCAGGTAGGGTTTGCAACATGGTAAAGATTTTTAGCTTTTTTCCTGTGGACGGGAAGCCATTAGAGGGTTATGAGCAGAAGCATGTTGTATTCTGAGCTGTGTGTGACTGAATCACTCTGGTTGTTATGTTAAGAATAGATTGTGGGAGGCTGAGGTAGAAACAGGGAGACCTGTTTGACCTCTATTGAACCTCTATTGAACCTCTATTGAACCTCTATTGACACAATCTAGAGAGAAGATGGCGATAACTTAGACCAGTGAAGGGGTGGAAAAAGTGGCAAGATGTCATCAGAGTCTGGATACATTCTAAAGGTAAAGATAAGAACTTTTCTTGACAGAATGAGAGGAGACAGAGAGGACAGAGAAACAAGAAAAGAGTAGTCAAAGATGATCACAAGGATTTGGCCTGAGCAGCGGGAAGGATAAAGTTGCCTGAACTGAGATAAGGAAGACTATAAGAGTAGTTTTAGGTGGGGAAGATCAGATGTTCTGTTCTGGACAAGTTAAGTTTATTAGAGGTGTTTATTAGACTTATAAGTAGAGATGTTGAGTCAGCTGTCAGATCTTGAACCTGGAGTTTAAGGGAAAAACCTGTGCTTGAGATATAAATTTGGGAGATTAAAAAAGCATATTACATATTAGGTTAAAGCAGTGAAACTCGATGTAATCTGCAAGGATTCTGGGACACTCCAATCTTAAGAGAGGGAGGGATGAAGATAAACTGGGCACTGAGGATGACCAACCAGGAAGGCAGGGGGGTAATAAGGGGAGAGGATAGCTCCGGAGGCCAAATGAAAAAGGTGTTCCAAGGAGGAAGGAGTAATCCATTGTGTCTACAAAGACTAGTCAAATAGACTCAAATCCTCTTTCCAGCATACAAAGGGATGGCCAGGGTCTCTTTCCAGTAATATTGGTAATGAAGGGGATGTGTTACATTTCTACAAGTTGCCCCTGGCTTCAAGGTCTTCTTATTTGGAGTTCTTAACCTCTTCCCTGCATTTGGATAACCCTGGGCACTGTCTCATTTTGCTACCACATCATTATGCTGAAAACCTCTCACAGCCTCTAGGCTATGTGTGTAGTAGGTTGAATGGAAGATTTAGGGGCTCCTGGAGGGAGGATGACCTCACAGGGTAGCTCAACACACAATAGAATGCCGCAGTCAGGGTAGGCTGTGCTATGTTGTGGTAATAAACAACCCCAAATCTCAGTGGCTTAAACCAACAAATATAACTCATCAAGTGGGCATGTAGGATTTGTGCATTTTCCTATGTGCACATTGTGCAAAAAATAACCTGCAGACAAATATTGGGCTCTAACTCATACACATGCTGAAGTGTTAAGAAATGATATATACTGATGTCTGCAGCTTACTTTGAATGTATAAAAAAATGGATTGATGGGTGGATAGAGGGATGGATAGATATGTGATAATGCAATTATAGGAAAATGTTAATGTAGGACCAAGATGGTAGACACAGAGACATTCACTGTAAAATTCTATCAACGTCTGAATGTTTAAAAATATCCCTCATAGAATGTTGGACAAACACCAACAACAAATATAGCTCATGCCGCACACCATCACGAGTCAACAGAGGCTCTGCTCCTTTCTAATGGACAATCAGGAACCTGGCTGGAGTAGCCACCATCTCAAATGTTTTTGATAACCGTGGCAGAGGGGAAGGGAGCTCTAGAGGCCATTAAATGTACTGGATGGGGATGACTCATGCCACCTTTCTCAGCTTTTTAGGAGAACTAGTCATGTTGGCCCAAATCAATCGCAGGAGTCCAGGAATTATAACTCAACCACGTGTCCTGAGTGGAAATGGTGGAAATCTTAGATGACCATGGCTGCTGACTTCAATATGAATAGTTAGACGTCCTTGTTTTTTGAAGCCCCTTGGACATTTCCACTACTGGGGAACTGTCACTAGCAGTATGTTCTATTCCAGTTTTAGCTTCTTGCCAAGTTGTTGAGTTCTCTCCTTCCTTCCTCTTCCTTTGCTTATCTATATCTTACTGTCTTGTTAATTGCTTATATGAAACAGTTAACTCTCTTTAGCTTCAGTTCTTCCAGGATGTTCCTATGGGGCCTCAATTCCTTGTCAGATATGTTTGTGTTTATTTTATTCACTTAACTTTTCCTGAGAAGAATATATGAAACTCTCCATAATCACCACCTCCCTTAACCCCTGCCTGACCGTGGTACTTGTACCTGGGAGAAGCTGTGTGAATTCTATCCTGTGACCTGGGAGGAAGTTTGCTGTGATGCTGAAGAGCATGGAGTCTGCAGACAGATTGCTTGGTTTAAGCTCCAGCTTCCTCACTTCCTGGCTCTGTGACGTGGGCAAATTGCTTCTCTGTGCATCAGAATCCTCATCTTGACTTACCTCGTAGAATGGTTGTGAGAATTAAATCAGTTAATATACAAAAGTGTGTAACTTACTAAGGGCTCGATAAGTGGAAGCTATTATTATTGCTAGCGTTAAGTAACCTTAGACAGACTAATCCTTCAGAACTGTTTGTTTTGTCCATATGTAAAACAAATTCTAGATGACATGAGCTACTGTGTCAAATTGTTCCTTCATGATGATTTTTGTCTTTTTCTTTTTTTTTTGCTCATGGCTTGAGCTCAGTGAGGAACACAGGTTGGGATTCTGTTTAGGCCCCCCTAGAAGACAGGGACTCTTCATATCTGCACGGCTCATAGTCAAGGCATGCTGTTCCTTGATAAAGACTTGACAAGAAAGATGATTTAAATATTGGGCTTAGACCTCTCTTTTTCTAAATGTCTCCTGTATTCAATTAGAAATTATGAGCAAAGTGTTCGAAAGTTTGAAAAGGTGACTATTCTATAACAAAGAGAGATCATTGTACAATTAGAGAGGCCTATGTTAAATTTTGATATGTGTACTTTTCCTCTTTCTTTTTTCCCTTTCTAACAAATAAGGACATATGTCAGGCACTGTAGTAGGCTGGGGATAAGAGCATGATCTTAGCTCTCACAGCACTTGTAAACAATGGCGATACAGACAAGTAATCCAGTAATTGTAGTACAGATTAGCTAACTCAGAGTAGAATGAATGAAAGTTATTGAATTTATAATCTAGAAAATGTCTGTGACTGCAAGTCCCTCTAAACATATCATATATGTCTTAAGATGAATAAGAGGTGTCATTTAAGAATAGACAATCTTTGCTTAGGATGTTATTAAAATACTTTATATCCATCAGTTTATATGACCTTATAACATCTCTAGAAAGTTTATGTTGTTTTATCTATCCATTCATCCATCCGTCCAAACTTATTGAACACCTTGTATATGGTAAGCCTGGCACTAGACATTTGGCATAAAAATATATGATTTTAGACTTGGAGGACCCTACTATCAAGTAAGGGATGACAACGAATAAATACAGTTATTTTGCAGCGATGGGTTTGGTATAAATGACAGGTATAGAAGTTTCCCCCAGGGGAGGCAGTTGTTTTGGCCATCTATTGTTATGTAACAATTTATCCCCAAACTTCAGTCTCTCCTGCTTGGTGGCTCCACAATATCTGTACTTCTTCTTTTAATTTTTTCATTTTTCTTTTATTATTTGTTTATTATTTAACCATTTGTGCATTTGGTGGCAAGTAAATTTCTTTTTTTTTTTTTTGAGTTGGAGTCTCACTCTGTCGCCCAGACTGGAGTACAGTGGCCACTCCCGGCCACCGCAGCCTCGACCTGCTGGGCTCCGGCGATCCTTCCGCCTCAGCCTTCCAAGTAGCTGGAATTACAGGTGCGCGCTACCACGCCCAGCTAATTTTTTAATTTATTTATTGTAGAGATGAGGTCTCGCCTGCCCAGGTGGGTCTCAAACCCATGGGCTCAGGCAATCCACTCACCTCAGCCTCCCAAAGGTGCGAGATTACAGGCTGAGCCACCGAGCCCGGCTAAATTTCTTTTTTTTTAATACATATTTTTTATTTTAGAATTGTGGGGTACAGTTAAGGGTTAGGTATACAAATATGCATTGTGCAGGTACCCTTGTTGATGAGGTGTGCACCCGCCCGTCCCCCGACAGATATTGACTCCTGTTAATCCCACCTCCCTTCCCCTCTCTGCCCGCCCCCACCCCCATAGTTTCCCACCACTGTCAATCCTTTTCTTACATGGTTGCTCAGGGATCTAAAAGTCATGTGTCTTTAAAGAGGCTACAAGGCATGAGTCATTATCACCTTTTGCAATCTAGCCTCAAACCTTATGCAGCATGACTTTCATGCATTCTGCTTGTGGAAGCTGTCATAAGGACTTGCTCAAGATCAAGGAGAGGAAAATAATCGAATCCAACTCTTGGTGGAGAAAGAGGCAAGGTAGTAGAAGAGCATGTGGCACCAGAAACATTGCTGTGGTCCTTTTTAGACTACGCAGCCACTGTAGCAGTGTCTAATATTTTTCTTTTTTTAAAGATAGCCTTTAAAAATTGACGTGCAATAGATGTACATAGTTTCAATGTATATGCAATTGAAGGCATATCATATTCATATAATTTTTTTTTTCTGAGTTGGAGTCTCACTCTGTCACCCAGACTGGAGTGCAGTGACTGCTCCTGGCCACTGGATCCTCGACCTGTTGGGCTCTGGTGATCCTTCCGCCTCAGCCTTCCAAGTAGTTAGAACCACAGACATGCGCTACCATGCCCGGCTAATTTTTTTTGGTTTATTATACAGATGAGGACTCGCCAAGTTGCCCAGGAGGGTTTCAAACCCATGGGCTCAGGCAATCCACTCAACTCAACCTCTCAAAGCACGGGATTACAGGCTGAGCCACCGAGCCCGGCTTTTTTCTTTTTAAGATTTTTTTTCCTATTCTGTGGTTATCTTTTTTACTTTTTTTTTGAGTTGGAGTCTCACTCTGTCACCCAGAGTGGAGTACAGCGGCATGCTCATGGCCACCGCAGTCTTGACCTGCTGGGCTCAGGAGATCCTTCCACCTCAGCCTTCCAAGTAGCTGGAACTATAGGTTTGCACCACCATGCCAGAGATGAGGTCTCGCCAAGTTGCCTGGGCGGGTCTCAAACCCGCGGGCTCAGGCAATCCACTCACCTTGGCCTCCCAAAGCTCTGGGATTACAGGCTGAGCCACTGAGCCCTGCTAATATTCATATAATTTGAAAAGATCAAATCAATGTACTTGGGATACCCATCACCCTAAATGTTTATCTTTTCTTTGTACTAGAAACATTAGAGTTATTCTCTTCAGCTATTTTGAAAGATAAAATAGATTCTTTTAAACTATAGTTACGCTACTGATCTATCTAACACCAGGTCATATTTCTTCTACAAATTGTATATTTGTATCCATTATGATATTTTTCTTAATGAGAGTATGTATGGGGAAGTGTTGAAGCCTCTGCAGGTGAGGTGGCCTGTGGGCAGAGTTAAGGGATGGGTAGGAGTTGACAGTCTGGATAAGGCAGGTAGGTCATGTTTATTATTATTCCCATTTTGTATATGAGGAAACTGATGCCTAAAATGATTGATAGACACCTATGTTTTTTGTAATGAAAATGCTGGAAATGGTTTCTAGTCTCCTGACCCTTCCCTCAGTTCTTGACTCAGCCAAAGGATTCTCACCCCGGGGCGTGGGGTATTTTCTCATGTCAGCTCCAGTGGGCACAATGGAAGCTCCAAGAGTTGGGTTTGTGAGCTTTGATTTATCAGAAGGAAACATACATTAGATGAATCATTCTACCAAAAAGACATCTGTATTCATATGTTTAATGCAGTGCTATTCACAATAGAAAAAACATGGAAGCAACCTAGGTGTCCATCAATTATGGACTGGATGAAGACAAAGTGGTACATATATACCACAGAATACTACACAGCCCTAAAAAAGAATTAAATTATATCTTTTGCAATAATACGGATGTAGCGGGAGGCCATGATTTTAAGTGAATTATCTCAGAAACAAAACTGAATACTGCATGTTCTCATTTATAAGTGGGAGCTTAATGTTGAATACACACAGGCATATAGACGGGAACAACAAACACTGGGTACTCTTTTTTTTTTTTTTTTTTTTTTAGTTGGAGTCTCACTCTGCCTCCCAGACTGGAGTGCAGTGGCCGCTCCCGGCCACCGCAGCCTCGACCTGCTGGGCTCCGGTGATCCTTCTGCCTCAGCCTTCCAAGTAGCTGGAACTAGAGGTGCACGCTACCACGCCCAGCTAATTTTTTTTTTGATTTATTGTAGAGATGAGGTCTCGCCAAGTTGCCCAGGCAGGTCTCGAACCTGCAGGCTCAGGCAATCCACTCACTTCAGCCTCCCAAAGCGCGGGATTACAGGCTGAGCCACCAAGCCCGGCTCACTGGGGACTCTTAAAGGGAGGAGGGATTGGGTTAAGGTTTGCAAACTACCCATTGGATACCATGCTCACTACTTGGGTGACGGGCTCAAGAGAATTTGAAACCTCATCATCATGCAGCATACCCATATCACAAACTTGCACATATACCCTTTGAATCTCAGATAAAATTTTATGCTTTTTTAATTTTTATTTTTTTGATAAAATTTTAAAAAAGAGAAAACATGCGTTAGAAAAGATGAAACATGATGGATTCAATCCTACTGCTGCAATGAATTGTAGGCCCATTTGTTGAGTTCTTTGAGTCTAAAATACAGAAATTCTTAATCAAAAGTCCCAGATATTGGAGATTCTAAGAAGTATACCTGAGTTTAAAGGGAGAAGAAAAACCTGTACTTTTCTTTTTTTTGAGTTGGAGTCTCAATCTGCCACCAGGCCGAAGTGCAGTGGCACGCTGCTCATGGCCACTGCAGCCTCAACCTGCTGAGCTCAGGTGATCCTTCTGCCTCAGCCTTCCAAGTAGCTGGAACTCTAGGTGTGTGCCACCACACCCAACTAATTTTTTGATTTTTTTTTGTAGAGATGAGGTCTCACCATGCTGCCCAGGCTGGTCTCAAACTCACGGGATCAAACAATCCTCTCGCCTCCTCCTCCCAAAGTACTGGGATTAAAGGTGTGAGTCACCATGCCCAGTCTAAAACCTGTACTTCATAGTGTTAACTTCTCAAGGAGTGGCTGAGTAAATCGATAAAAACTGAATTAGTGATTTACTGCTTTCCTCTCTTGTCTGTTTTCTGTAGGCCTTTGGTGATCACTGAATAAGAAGAACACTCCCTTTCCTTAGAGATCTTTAGGCCAATAAATGTCTACTGAGAACCTGCTGTGTGCCAGAAACTGTGTTACATGTTGAGGGAACAAAATGCACGTATCACAGTATTTCCTCTCAAAGAGCTTAGTCATAGTTAATTTGAATGTCAAATGAATACTGTGATATTTAGATACTCATGCATGGCTATGCAGGTATGAAAGCTGGTTCGGGGGAAAGAGACAGTCCTGCAGGAGGGGATGCTGGGCAGAGTCAGGAAGGAAGCAGAAGAGCTGCTCAGACACAGCAGGTGGGAAGCAGACAGAATAAAATACATAATCTCTCAGCACTTCATGCGATCCAGTGTTAACTGGATTGTCAAGGATTGAGAATAAATTTTATTTTCCATCCTCATACAGTAGATTCTGTTTGTCCATATCAGATTTCCTTAGCTAATGTCTCCCTGCACTTTATGGATCAAATATAGAGTCAGGGGAAGGGGCTGGAATTGGCAATTGAGGGAAACTGCTGGGGAGGAAGGGGTATACCTCATCAACAAGGGTACCTGCATAGCCAATGTTTGTATACCTAACCCTGAATTGTACCCTACAACTTCATAATTAAAAAAATTTTAAAAATATATAGAACTAATCTTTTTCTCATTTGCTTGAACAGTTTATCAATATGCCAAATGGGTAGCATTGACTGTATTTTAAATCCTCATTGTATAGTTTGTAGAGCTGAAATCTCCGTATTTGATCAATATTAACATTTCAAGTTAGTTTTTGTTTTGGATACTTGCAGTACTCAATCTTTAAGAACTAACTGTTTTGCTTATGCCAGGAAGAATTCGACTCTACTTTAAATGGGTTTAATTCGACTTTAAATGGGTTTCTATTTGCAGTCTTCCCTTTAGACTGGAAGATTGGCCATGTTTTACTTTCAACAGTAACTTCTTAGTTTGCAACACATTTGATTTGTGGCCCCTGGAGAAAGCAGAATCTAGGCTCTTCAGACAGAAATTTCAGAGCCTCTGCTTCCACTATAGCCTTTGCATCTCCACCAGGATAATTTTCTATAATAATTCTCAGAGATTTGTCCTTTCTTAGGTCCTTAAATGTTCCTGGGCCATCATCAGATGTTGTGGTGAGGCTGGTAAGTTAAAACAAGCCAGTTGCATCTTGAATGCCTGACAACAGGAGGATGTCTTGTATGTTAGACACAGCCATGCTATGGAACACATCACTGTGGTTAAAATGAATGAAGCGGCTCTGGATATCCTGTCAGGGAAGGATCTCTTAAATGTATTGTTGAGTTAAAAAAAAAAAGGCAGTGCAGAGCAATATATGGCACTGTGTATGCAAAGGTGACTCTCATAAAAGACTACTGTATATTTTCATAGGTGCACATATATGTGTGAATGCAAGGAAATGTTCTGGAAGGAGAGATGCCAAAAGGTAGGAGTGGTTATCTCTGTAGCAGGCAGGACTGCAGGTGATGGCCCAATAGGACTTGGGTCCTCCTCTCCAGTAACTGAGAAGTCTATGTTATGTGTGTTTTTGTTTATGAGGAGACCATACTCATGAGCTACCCGTGTGACTGAGAAGGAAAGAGAAGTCAGTGAGAAATGACTGTTCCATGAGATGGCCCTGGGCCACTAGGAGACGGGGTGCCACAGGGGATGGGCTGTGGAAACAGACCAGTCCTCTTAAAAGCTGGCTCTGCCACTCAAAGCTTGGTTAAGTCCGGCAAGTCACCTGTCTCTCAAGACCAGTAACAACAACTTTGCAGGATTGCTGTGAGAATTCCTTTTGATAATTTATAAAAAGCCCCAGGCTCAGTAAGTCGATGACAGTTTTTTTCTTCATGTTCTTATATTTGGGATCCCAACTTCATGACTTGGGCTTCACTACTGGCCGTGGCCTTTTCACAGTGAGACACACTCTTGGATACGCCTATTTTTTTGGTATCTAATCCCAGAAGCCCATGCCTCTGATCGAAGGTTCTCTGAAGCTTTGGCTGAGAGAGTCCCTCTTCCTGAAGCCCTCTTCTCTCTCTCTCTCTCTCTCTCTCTCTCTCTCTCTCTCTCTCTCTCTCTCTCTCGTTCCTTAAATAGTTCATTAAACCTAAAGAGGACTTTTTTATTCTAGGCCCCTTGTTTGCTTTCTTATGATGTGTTCTCAATTAACCAGTTTTAAATAGCCCACTCACCTATGAACTTCACTATCGTTTCTACCTCACTCCTAATTGTGTTGGTTGACAGTTTTTCTTTCTCTTTCCTCCTCTTCCTCCTCCTTCTTTATCTTCTTTTAAAAAAATTTTAGACATAGGGTCTTGCTTTGTTGCCTAGGCTGGAGTGCAGTGGTATGATCATAGCTCACTGTAGCCTCAAACTCCTGGGTTCAAGCGATCCTCCTGCCTCAGCCCCCCGAGTAGCTGGGACCACAGGTGTATGCCATCGCACCTGGCTACTTTAAAAATTTTTCTTTTTGTAGAGACAAGGTCTTGCTAAGTTCCCCAGGCTGGTCTTGAACTCTTGGGATTATAGGCATGAGCCACCATGCCTAGCTTGTTTTATTCTTCTTCATCTTCCTCTTCTTCTGCCTCTCCTAGTCTTTTTCCTTCTTTCCTTTCCTTATCTACTCTTTCTCCTCCTTATTCTTTGAATAAAGGAGAATCAGTGGCGATAGTGACCAAGAGAATAGGCTCAGAACCAGATAGACCTGGGTTTAAATCCTGACTTTGCTGTAGTGGACACTAGCATGATTGATCTAATCTCCATTTCCAAGCTCCTTAACCTTTGTCTAACTCTGTTAGGGGGACTGTAAATGCCAAAGCAGATAGGATTGGCATGTGATGTTATCTGGTAAATGAGTTATTACTTGTTGATATTAGTTAAAAATACGATGTGAACAAAGATGGAGAAGGCGTGACTCATCTCATATGAGGCACTAGGTACATTTTATTAGAATCGTTTCTTCTAGCCGGGCTCGGTGGCTCAGCCTGTAATCCCGTGCCTTTGGGAGGCTGAGGTGAGTGGATTGCCTGAGCCGTGGGTTTGAGACCTGCCTGGGCAGAGAGACCTCATCTCTACAATAAATCAAAAAAAATCAGCCGGGTGTGGTAGCGCACGCCTGTAATTCCGGTTACTCGGAAGGCTGAGGCGGAAGGATCGCCAGAGCCCAGGAGGTCGAGGCTGCGGTGGCCGGGAGCGGCCACTGCACTCCAGCCTGGGCAACAGAGTGAGACTCCAACCCCCCCCCCAAAAAAAAAATCGTTTCTTCTATTTTCTATTTTTTTAGTTGGAGTCTCACTCTGTCGCCCAGGCTGGAGGGCAGTGGCATGGTCCCGGCCACTGCAGCCTCGACCTGCTGGGCTCTGGCGATCCTTCTGTCTCAGCCTTCCAAGTGGCTGGAACTACAGGTGCATGCTACCATGCCTGGCTAATTTTTTTGATTTATTGTAGAGATGAGGTCTCACCAACTTGCCCAGGCGGGTCTCGAACCCGCAGGCTCAGGCAATTCAATCACCTCGGCCTCCCAAAGCGTGGGATTACAGGCTGAGCCACCGAGCCTGGCCTGTTTCTTCCATTTTCGTGGACATTCTGGTACAGAACCTGTGATCTTTTTTAAAAATTGAAATACAATTGAAATCTCACCACATTGTAGAATTTAGTATAATTTGGAGTCCACTTACCTTCCCCAGCAAGTCCTTGGAACTAAAGAGTCAAGAAGATCTTGGAAGAGGGTGCTCTCAGACATATACCTAGAGGTGTCTGTTGCCTGCTTCCAGATTGGGGTGGGCCAGGACTGAGAATGCCCCAAGAATCAGGGTCCCAGAGTAGGCTGGCGTTACTGGAGAGGCAGTAACAACTGGACTTGTGGATGGTCAGGGTCAATGCCTAGCAGAACCAAGGTTGTGCCTGGACAAACAGGCAAAATATCAAGCCTGAAGAATAAGAGGAGGATGCAGAATAGCAAGACCAGCACATGGGAGAACAAATGCAGCAGCAGGGCAGGGAGGCAGTGGCTGAACAGCGACTGTTCATGGCACACCCGTTCTGAAATAGCCCTTCTGGCTGTGCTGAGCGCGAACTGTGCACTGGCTTACGGAGGGGTGCTGGAGCAGACAACAGCATTGACCCTGAAAACCCTCTTCCGTCGAGGTAGATCAGCACCGTGTGACACACATCAAAAGATTTTCTCTATAGGCCTCAGTTCATTGACAGCACAAAGATGGATTGTCAGCGCTCCTTGCCAATTTCCCTGGGTTTCTTTTTCCAGCTCTGTAGAAGCTGGTGCATTTGAATGTAACTTGGCTTTACCACCCATCCCCTCCAGGCATTTAAATGATCTTTTTATCATCCCAGTCCACAGAGCATGTCTCCTTAGCTCTCTGCCAAAGATCAGTCAGTGAATGAAGCCAGTCGCGGTGGCTTTAGAGCTGTGTTGACTCCTAGTGTTGGAGCAATTGTCTGAGCACAATGTATTGAGTGCTTTTCTTGTCACTGGGCCATAAGGGCAGCTTGGCCCTGGCTTCACTGGAGCACTGACATTTGCAGGTTGATAACTGGCTTCTGGAGTTTTTTCTCGCCAAAAGGTAAGATCCTGGATACTTCTAAAGATTAAGAGAAGAAGGCTTCGGTTATTTTTCATAGGCACTCTGGAGGCCTGTGGTCTGCATTCTGCATAAACGCATCTCATAAAGATGGCCTGATGCATAATTCAAATCTGGAGACAGGCACTGTGTGAAAGTCATGCAGAATGCATGCATTCTCAAAGCAAGTTAGAGCAGTCAGCATCCATACCCTCTTGGACTGGGTTTTATTTTGCATCCTGCTTTTTGCTGTTTGGTTGCTGCTTTCAGAGCTTCCACATAGTGGTACAGGCTGTGTACTGTGAGAGGGCACCTCCTCTACAGTGTATACATTATATACACTCCTATATATATCCTATACTACTATATATCATACACTATAGTGTATACATCATGGCTTTGCGTACTTATTAGAAAAAATTCTGGCAGATGGCAGTAAGTGTCTTGATCTAACAAATATTTTCTGACAGAGGGCAGTGATATATCTCAGAGAAGGGGTACCTTTTTTTTATTTGTTCAAAGGTCCCAAGTTAACTAGTTTTAGGGAACTTAAAAGACTGAGAAGATTTTTCCTGGCCTAAATATATAAATGTAGACAAACGTCTGTGTGGCCCAACCTAGACATATTTTGGGAGCTGGAAGCCCACGTAAGAGATGGGGCAAAGGGCTCTTCATGAGAGTTGGTGAGGTAGCACTGGTTTAAGCCCCTTCACAGAAATTAAGGATGGCTTCTCTATGACCAGGGAGGGATTGGGAATGGTCTCCTTGAGAAGTGGATACCTGGGCTCTGCTTCTCCAAAGCTTGCTGGAGGGAATGGTGGCTCTGCTGAGACAAGGGAGCACCTTATCTGCTTGGAAGCCTTGGTAAATGATCTCTGAGGCCCAGCTTGGCACAGGTCAGGGAACATTCCACCTTCTAAACAGGCCTTGCCAACCTGCGCCCTGAGCCTCTTAGAAGAAACCAATAGGGATGTCAGGACATTGGTCCTTCCTTTAAATTTTCTGGTTTGTCTAAGCCAGTTCCTTTTCTCTAGGATTTCTGTATCAACGTCCCTGATACCAACGCACTAAGTTAAATCTGACATGAAAACAAAGGAATGTGATGTTTCTTGTATTCAGATCCAACAGAGCAAATTTATATGCTCTATACCTGAGAACAGATGATATGCTTAGCTCAATCACAGTACAGCTAACCCTTAAACAATACAGGTTTGAATTGTGCAGATTCGCTTATATGCTGATTTTTTCCCCCAATAAATACAGTTGACCTGTATTTGTGGGTTCCACGTCCATAACCAATCATAGATCCAAGATATTGTATTTATAGGATGCAAAAACTGCATACACAGACGGCTGGCTTTCTGTATCCACGGGTTCTGCAGGGTTGACTGTGGGACTTTATGCCAGATCTTGGCATCCACTCGGCTCCCTAGAACCAATTCCCCATGGTTTCCCAGAGATGACTGCATTTCCAAAGTAGGTCTCTCATGCCAGTCACCGGAAACAAGTGTGACTTAGGTAAAGTCTATCTTCGGCATTTTTTTACTTTCTTTAAAAAATGCCTCCTCCCATCCAGCTTTGTCTGCTTCTTCACCCAGAAACCCAGCACCCATCCAGCTCATGTTGGATGTCCTAGGTCCTTTTTTCAGGTGACATCCCTGTGTCTTCCTTCTTGGTTCACTCCAGATCCTATCCAAACACATATGTCCTGTGATATTTCTCTTCCAAACCTATCTGCCCTCTTGTAACAAATCCAGGATGATGCACGAATAACTTCTGGTGAATTGCCACTGTTGAAGACAAAAAAAAAAAAGTCTGAGGCCAGATTAGCAAATGCTGTGTATTCACAAGCTTGCAGCTGCAAGGGAACTCTTCACCGTCAGTTTGATTTCAGCAGGGGCTTGAAGGGGCTTGAAAGGGTTTATAGACAAAAAAGAGGAAGTCTTGAGACAGTCTCTGATTGCTCATTTTATAAGAGTGAGTTTCCCATGATTTTAAAGTACATTTGGTAGTCCTTAATTGGTTCACTCTTCATTTTTACATAACCGGGGACTTTTCAATCTTAGAAGAATTGGAAGAGCTTTTCTACCTTCCGAGGCTATCTTATGATGTATCTTAACACCAGAGGGCAGAGTGGGATATCTGGGCTTGGTAGAGACCAGACAGGGCTTCTTTTCTCTGTGTGAGAACATGTTCTTCTTACTTCCGAGCATGCAATTCCTTGAGAAATAATTTCTTACTGCTGGAATTCTAACCTTCCTTCTGTCCTATTTCAACAGTAGCAGCAGCACCACCACCAACAAAAACATGAGAAAAAAATTCACTGTTTACTGAACACAGTACAGACACTACAAGTTACATGTAATGAATTCCATTTTAATGAAAGAAAAAAACTGAGGCATAAAGAGATTGAGTGACCTGACCATGGGCTAGCAGGATCTGTGCTGTGCCTTGGCTTTTGTGTCTTGTCCACAAAGAATTGAAAATGTGACATGAACAATTGTAGGTACAAGTGATAGCTTTATTGAAAGTAAGAGAACATTCTATGCAGCAAAAAAGACGAAAAAGGATCAGCCCCGCACTAACCATGGGCTTTTGTTTTATGGAGATTTTGCTTCCTTTTTCTGATTCTTCTCCTGTCAATCTGCTTTTTTTTTTTTTTCCCATTATTTGATGGACAGTACCTAAGCGAAATCCACAGGGTAGGGTGGGTTAAAACCATAATGCTAACGACATGGTAATAATCCAAAGATCATATAAAGGCAGCTTTAAGCTTTGAATGTGAATGAGTTCTCATCAGGAAAGTCCCCCATGGGTAAAGTCCCTTGTTAAGGATGCTATAACCACAAGATAGAGAGATGGTTCTAGAACGAGGAACCTAGGGCAGGGACTGGGCTGAAACTGGGTGGTCCTGGGTTTGGCTGGGGTGGGATACTCTCTGGGGTGTGTTCTCCTTCTCCTGTCTAACTGCTACCTAACAGGTCTTCAGCTAGTCTTTTAGTGATGTCAGAACGGAGAACCAGGCCTGTTTAGTTCTGAATATTCTGATGGTCTCACCTGTGGCATTTCCCCATTGCCTAATTGGGTAAGGAAACTCATCAGCATCTTCTAGACAAAACCTCCTGTTTGCTCCTAACTCCAGCAGCCCGCAAGTACTTCTAGCTTTGCATGTAAAAAAACGTGTGTTCTGAAGTTAAGTACTCTTCTTCGATTTCAGCTGTGGCTGGGTTACAGAAAATGACCAAGGCCTGTTTGGAAGGGGTGGAGACAGGCTGTAGGGTCTGGAAGAAACAAGGAAACGGGTGCAATTCAATTGTTACTAAGTACATTTACTACTGAAATCTGCCACAAAATTTTATACCATTAGAAAGAGATTAAAAAAATTGTTTTTAAACTTTCAAAAGAAAAAAAAAACAGTAGCAGAGATGAGTACTTGAGTTCCAGACACTTACACCTCACTATACAATTGAGTGCTTTTCTTCTTGAATTTTTCAGCTTAGTCACATGAGTCTCCACAGTCCTTTTCTGGACTTATTGCCTCGGTAATTTGACATTAAGGTAGAATGATAGGGAATTGTGTTGAAACCGCCTCCTGGAGTGAGGAGAAGTGACAGCAACCATTCAAGAGAAGGTAATGTTCTCTTTAGTGTGTAGCTGATGGGACTGTGTTGTACTTTGTGGCGTGTCATAAAAATCCCTCATTCTGTCACTTTCTCGTCCTTAGGAACCTGATTCTTTGAGATCCTAGGCATGAAAACCTTATTCTAGAGCTCTCTTCTCACGTTCCTTAGCATGCATACTTGGCAGGGGGAGGGGGCGCACGCTGGAGGATATTTCGAGCATGCCCTGGCTTCTCCTGCACCGCCAGGATGATTCTGTCTGCAAATGGGGTATATCATTAGTATTTGAAAACCACCCAAGGAAACCGGTTTTAGTTATAACTCAGTAAGTGGCCCCTCTGGGTGCAACAAGAAAACTAGAATCAGGTGTTCAGTCAGTGGGAGAGTAGAATAATTAGAAGTCCCTTCCACCCCCACCCAGATGCCTGATGAATGTGAATGGGAGACAGGAGACCAATAAACAGATGTCTCTGTTGTTTGGGAATTTTATTGTGGAGAAGAAAAAAGGTTATCATGTAAATCAGAGCAAAAATCTCATACAAATTATGCATTACATTTTTAACCACACCAATCAATATTTTTTTCACCAGTCCCTATTACTTAGAGATATGTATTCCCCTTTCCCAGAACTTGTGAGTCATATTAGGAAGGTATAAGTGATTTTTTTTTCTAAAAGCATAACGACTCCCAAACTCTTGGACTTGAGTCAAAATCTTATCCATGCTCTGAACGTCCAGAGCCAATGATACCCTTGTTTCTTTGGCCACCAGTGACACCAAAAAGGTGACGCAGAAAGGAGGGCTCCTGGCTACACTGAGAGCTAATCTAGAGCTAATTTAGAGATCCCTAATCTAGAAAATTGAGCTCTCTTCACTCCTTCCAAATGCTCAGAGCAGTTTTGCATTAACCAGATGTGAGGAGAGGTTCCCTGACCACTGGGATTCAGATGAAGTGGGCTCTGATCCCGCTCCAGAGTCAGTGGGAGTACTGAGTTGCTCCCAGTCTTTCTGGGGATTCTGGATGGGGCAGTTTGCATTTCTGCTGACTGTCCTTGGCTTCCTGCCTCTGCTTTCCTGGCATCATTCAGTTTCCAGAGTATGCTGCTGTCCCATGCGTGCTGTGCCTCATCTGAACTGCAGAACTCAGTCCCTTTCCTTTCCTTTTCCTGCACTCTCACCCCAAGGCCCTCGTGTGGTAACTGATGATATTCATTTGCTCAGGCTGTTGTAACAGAACAAAAACAAAGACCGGGGGGCCTAAACGGTAGAAATGTATTTTCTCATAGTTCCGGAAGCGGAAGTTCTAGATCAAGGTGTCAGGAGGCTTGGTTTCTTCCGAGGCCTCCTCTCTTTTGGTCTTGCAGATGACACCTTCTTGACATGATCATCCCTCTTTGTGTCTGTGTCCTCATCTCCTTTTCTTATAAAAACATGAGTCATACTGGAGAAGGACCTATCCTAATGTTCTCATTTGACCTTAATTTTCTCTGTAAGGACCCACTCTCCGAATACAGTCACCTTCTTTGGGTACCAGGGGTTAGGACTTTAACAAGTGAATTTGGAGGGCTCACAATTCAACCGATGATAACACTGACATCAGTGAAGGTTTGGCGAGAGAGAAGATTGATATAACAATTCAGACAACCTAAAGCTGAACAGTGCTCTTCATCATTTTAACCAAATCAAGTCTCCACCTCTTAAAATGTTGCTTGGCATGCCTCATTCCTTTTAGCATCCCCTCTTATTCTGTGTCCTTGCTATCCCCCTGTACTCCTATCTCCTTCTCACGGAGGCGCAACCATGGAGACGCCCGAAGCACTCAGCACAGCTCCGGGCTTCTCTGTCCACCGAGGGGCTCACACAGTGTTCTGCAGTTCAGTGGACCCAACAGTGACCAGTGACCTCAGTCTCCCTTCCTCTCCACCAGTGCTTCCTGAAAGGGAGGAGTAGTGGAGAGATTTTATTTCTTACTGATTTGGTTTATAACACTCCCTTTGGTTTCCTCCACAGACAGCAGAAGCTTCTGGAGTCAATTTTGGTTTCCCCTTTTGATGACTAATGTCTTGCTGCATCACAGGTCTTACATAATTGAACAAGTGGATTTCCTATCATCTAAAATATGCCCATTACGGTGGTTCTCTAAATATCATTTCTGGACCAGCATACTGTCTTAGAACTTTCTAGAGATGCAGGTTCTCATATCCACTCCCCCTTCCCCACCCCGTCAGACTTGGGGATGGGACCCAGTGGTCTGTGGTTTCACATGTCTTCCAGGTGATCCTGATGGAACCTTAAATTTGAGAACCATTGAGTTAACGGATGAGCTTAAAAGACATCCAGGCAGAAAACACTGGCCACACATATCAACAAATCAGTAACACATTAAAGTGCTTGCACAAAACTATGTTCTTCTTACAGGGCTGATAATTATATAAAAGGTGAAGCCCTTTCAGCTTGCACCAAGCGAGGCCAAGGTGGAGAGTTAATAGAAATTAACTTTTACTGAGAAGTTGCCATGTACTGGTCACTGCTCTAAGTTGTTACATGATAGCCCATTTTTTTCCTTATAGGAATACTGTGGTGTATATATTATTATTGTTCCCTTCTTATAGATGAAGAAACTGAGGCACAGAGAAGTTAAGAAGTTTACTCAAGGACACACAGCTAAAAAGGGACAGAGCCCACACCATGGCTGTGTTTCTCCAGTGTTCCCACTCTTAACCACTTTGCCAGACTCTTTCCTTTCCATCAGCCTTTTTTGAAAGGGCACTTTAAACCTCCTGTTTAGTCTTTTTTCCTTTGTTAGTGGAAAAAAAGGATTCAAAGACTGTTAGCTACTCTGCCTGGAAAGAAAGGAAAAGGAAGCCAAGAAGTTGGGGAGTCGTTTCCATGGATCTCTTTCCTTATCTGCAAATAGGAAATAAACACCGGGAGGCTGTATACTAAAGGGAAACCTGAACTTTGGAATCAGATGGATGCGGATAATGTGTGGGAACATATGTTTGTTCTGTTGAGATTATTTGCTTACTGCTGACTGAGTCTGTGGCTGTGGGCGTGATCCCGTCCTCATCTGCAAAATAGGTGTAGTAAAATAGATCTCAGGGTTGCTGTGACTTAAAAAAGCCTACACATGTAAAGCTCCCACCACAGAGTGAGCAAGCCAAGATGCGATTCCCTCCCTTGCCTCTTTCTTTCCTTTGCGTAGAATGATTTCCCCGGGAAAACAGAGTTTAGGAATAGGTCGTAATTTTATGGAGGACCTGAGATAAAAACAAATAAAAATGAATTTACTGATTCTACTGACTTTCTAGATTGCTCTTGGAGGGGATTTCGAAGTTTCTAATTATTGGTACATCCAGAAGGATAATGAGTGAGATATTTTTGGTTATGTAAGCTGTGGTAAAAACCACTGGCCTTGATTATGGGTTGTGAGGAAGCAGAGGAAATGACTTTTCTGTACCCTGTGTCTGTGGGCTGCCTTCTACCTCCAGGACTGGCACATGGAACTGCTCTTAGGAGCAACTGGATCCTGGATAAAATCTTCACCTGCAAACCAATTATGCCTGCTTCTCTGGGGACCTCCTTATTGACCTACGTAGAATCTGTGCCTTTCAAAAGTCTCAAGACCCTTCAGCAGCAAATAGCAGAAACAAGGATTCTTAAGAAGAAATGTTTGAGGGAAATAAATTCACTGGGCAAATTTTAATTTTTCTTAAATAATCTTGCTTCCAAAAATCCCTACTGAACTTAATATGATTGAGATAATAAAAAAGCTTTGTCATTTCATTGACCTACCATTGGCCCTCATAAAAAAGTCATCGTGTACTTAAAATTTTAGTGTGTGGTTATTAATATCATTTTAACTTACTATGTTCTTTACTCTCTCTAGTAATTACGTTGCTTCAAATAATTTTCCTCTCAATGGGTATCCAGTGTACACTATATGTAATTCCCAAAGTTTCGAAGAAACTTTTTCCTGGCCTGAAAAATTATTATACTATTATAAGGAAAGTGTGTGGCTTTGTGCCAAGCATAAAAGTTCTTTGCTGTGGCAATGAGTGGTGTGATCCTCTATTTGTAGCCCACGTGCTTTGAGGAAAAGAATCTACTCTAGGTTCTAGAGTGTATCACATGATATAAGCCAGCAGTCTCCAACTTTTTTTTGGCATCAGGGACGGGTTTTGTGGAAGACAGTTTTTCCATGGACCATGGGGTGTGGATGAGAGTATGGTTTCCGGAAGAGTCAAGTGCATTACATTTATTGAGCAGTTGATTGCTATTGCTGTTACATTGTAATATATAATGGAATAATGGTACAACTCACCATCATGCAGAATCAGTGGGAGCTCTGAGCTTATTTTCCTACAACCAGGTGGTCCCATCTAGGGGTGATAGGAGACAGCACTAGCGTCACCACCTCAACTCCACCTCAGATCATTAGGCAGTCGCGTTTCCTAAGGAGTGCGCAGCCTAGGTCCCTCGCATGCACAGTTCATAATAGGGTTTACACTCCTGTGAGAATCTGATGCCGCCACTGATCTGACAGGAGGCAGAGCTCAGACAGTAATGCGGGTGATGGGGAGGAGAGCAGCTGTAAATATAGATGAAGCTTCTCTGGCTGCTCGCTGCTCACCTCCAGCTGTACAGCCCAGTTTCTAACAGGTCACGGACTGTATTGGATTGTAGGTTCACATAGGAGGTCAATTTTTAGATCTTTTGGGAATCCCCAAACTGCTTTCCACAGAGGTTGAGTTTTACACTCCCACCAACAGTATAGACGTGTTCCCGTTTCCCCGCATTCTCTCTAGCATCTGTTGTTTTTTGAGTTATTGATGATGGCCATCCTGATTGGAATTAGGTGTATCTCAGTGTAGTTTTAATTTGCATTTCTTTGGTGACTAGTGAGGCTGAGCATTTTTTCACGTATCTGCTGGCTGCTCGTATGTCTTCTTTTGAGAAGTGTCTATTCATATTGTTTGCCCACTTTGTAATGGGGCTGTTAGTTGTTATCTTTTCGGGACATTTGAGTGCCTGTAGATCCTAGATGTTAGGCCTTTGTCAGATATACAGGGGGCTGTCTTCCCATGCTCTCGACGGTTTCTTTGGCTTTGCAGAAGCTTGTCAGTCTGATCTTGAGATTCCACTTGTCTATCTTATCTCTTATGGTATGGGCACTTAGGGTTGTGATCAGAAATTGGTTGTCAGTTCCATTTTTCAAACTTTTTCTTAAAGGGCTGGATAGTAAATATTTTAGGCTTTGTCGGCCATAATGCTGCAACTACTTAATTGTGCCATTGTGTCTAGAAAGCAGCTATAAACAATATGCAAACAATTGAACATAGCTATGTTCCAATAAAACTTTATTTAAAAAACAAAAACTTTATTTAAAAACAAGTAGTGAACTCACAAGCAATAGTTTACCAATCCCTGACCTCCTGGATCCTTCTCACTCAATTACTGAGCGAACACAGATCTATAGAATTCATCTGGCCCACCAGCAATGCACCACTTATTTCCTAGTTAAGTTGGGAGAAGGCTCTTAATTTAGGACTTTCTGAGTACTCCATGTTGCCACCCTTTAACATAATCTAGCTTGATGTAAGTTTGAAGTTGAATAAGGTAGGGGATAATGCAAAACATGGTCTGCATTCTTGAAGCTTCTTCCCATGAGGTTGGACAAAATAAAACCTGAGCTATGTTCAGTTGGTTTGGACCAGGTAGACTAGCTTATTGGAGGTTGCTGAATGTCCATCTCTGCTTATCAGAGAGATTCATAGGAAAAGATGGACTCTTTTAAGGGCCAAATTCCAAACTTTTGGGGGGGTGAACTTATTTTCATATGGTGAAAATAATTCGGATCTCCCTATTAACTTTTCATTGCTAAATGATGGAATAAGCACCATCTCACCATCAGTATCAAGAATTTCCACTGTTTTTGTCTTTATTTTTCTCCCAATCCTCTCTTCCAATCTCTGTTCTATGCTACCTTTTCTGACTTAGAGATCACGATTTCTATGACACCTACCATTATTGATTTAGTTAATTCTTAGCTCAGTGCTCTCTAATTAGACATGCACTTGGGTTATACCATAAGATTTGCACTTGTTAACATGTTCTTTTGCACTGTTTTATTCATTGGTGGGTATGAATTCGCATGAGGGGTCTCTCTTCAAACCCAAAACAGGAATGTTGACTTCTATTTCTTTGGTTTACCACCCTGGATCAGGGCTCTGCTTATGGCAGTGGGTCTGTAAAGACCTCTTGACAACTCATCGGTCCTTGAGCATGTGAAATAAGCACGATGCTGAGCATGGATTGATAATCCAGATGCATGCTGAGCTACTGTTTCTGGATGGGAGTGAAAGGATGTCAGAAGCTGCAACACTGGGTTATTATGGTCTTATTTACTAGAATACTAACCTCATGATGAATTCCAAATAGTAAGTGCACAATCATTACCATAGCCTTTAGAGAAGCTGACTTCTCAGACAAAATGCAGCTTCTAAGGAGGACTAAGATCATGTAGTTTGAACAGACAGAGTGTTGCAATATTGTAAAACCATTCTTCAGGTCAACGTATCAGTAAGGGAAATTTGCTTCCTAATGTTTCAGATGCATGAGATGTGAGCTAGCAATTTGTAACAGCTCTGAACAAAGTCTCAGAGTGTCTCATGATTCCTTACAGAGGATCTAAAACAAAAAGTCAGCTCCTGCACAGAGGGTGTGGGATCCACAAAAGACTGGAAAAATATAGCTCAGACCAAAGCTTTTCCTTGAGCCATATTAATTTTGTTGAATATTTGTGGCAAATATTTATTGATTGATGACTATGCCCCAGTATTACTACTGGTTTCTTAGTAAGAATGAAATGAAGCTAGTTCTCAGAATTCATTCCTCTTTCTACTCTATTCGATATTCACATGTATGGTAAATTGCATTTATTTTCACTAAGAGTGTTGAACCGATCATTCAACAGATTCCTTTGTTGCCTTTTAAATATTATTTATTAGTGAAGATCTCTAGGCATTATATATCTGACTTCGTTCAGGTCCCTTGCTTAGTTGGTCTTTGCCTGATTTTTACAGCCATGGTTTTGGTGTCTAGAGCCCAGATAGGCAAGCTCCCTGCAGTAGCGTATCTTAACAAGACATATTTCTTCCTGGGCCTACTATACATTACACTAGCACATAAACAAACCATTATCTTGACATATACTTTCATGGTTTACTATGGAGAAATTTCTATTGACAATCTTTCCTGCTGAAAAGTATGTCTTTTGTCTATGGAAGGCTAGAAAACAATCTTTCTAGTTCCAGTCATTCATTCCAAAAAGCATCATCCAGTTCTTTACTTTAAAAAAAAAAAATCCTTTCTCCAGCTGGTTTTAAGAAAGTGAGATCTACTTTTGCCACGGATTCAGCCCCTGGAGTGCATTAATCCAGATTATGAATTGCTCCAGAAAGTTGAACCTGTACAGAACAATCTTGGATACTTTCACTCCCATTTCAGCTGTTATTTCCCCCAGGTTGGAGGTAAACACTCCACGTCTTCCTGATGCCCCTGGTAAACACTGTGGCATCTCATTTTAGGCCACTTTTTTTTTTTTTTGGAGGATCACTTTTTCTGGAAACCAACATTAAATGAGTGACTACTATGTGCTAGATACTTTATTTGGTAATCATAGCAAGCCCACAAGGTAGATTTTTTTCTCTGAGTTGGAGTCTCACTCTGTTGCCCAGACTGGAGTGCAGTGGCACACTCCCAGCCACTGCAGCCTCGACCTGCTGGGCTCCGGCGATCCTTCTGCCTCACCTTCCAAGTAGCTGGAACTACTGGTGCACACTACCATGGCCGGCTAATTTTTGATTTATTGTAGAGACGAGGTCTCGCCAAGTTGCCCTGGTGGATCTCGAACCTGCAGGCTCAGGCAATCCACTCGCCTCGGCCTCCCAAAGTGTTGGGATTACAGGCTGAGCCATGGAGCCTGGCCAGTAGATATTCTTAAATCCAATTTACACATGAGAAAACAGAGACACAGATATTTCAAGTAACTTGTTTAACTCAATCCAAGTTGAAGCCTTTGCTTTTTCTAGTAAACACAAGAATTCTACACTTTATACTTTTCTCTTTAAACACAACACAAATGGCTCAGATCATTGTCTAATTATTTTGGTTTATACTTGTTTTCCAAACTGATGGTGCTAAGTTATGATGTTAGAATTTTTTGTTCAGGTGTTAATGACTAATTCTGTCTTTCTCAGATGTGTTTGCATTTTAGGTGTTCACATTCAACTAATCAATAAATATTTACTAAGTTAATATGGAAATACTATGGAAAGGCAGTACCACAGAGTGGTTAGGTGTGTGCTCTGTAGGGACAAATTGTCTGGGTCTAAACCCTGGCTCTCCTTCTCACGAGCTGAGTGACTTGTTTAGGTTGTTTAACTTTTTATTTACTTCTTCTTTAACAACTTTTTATCTTCTGGTGGTAAGAAGATTTGACATGAGATCTACCCTCTTAACAAAATTCTAAGTGCATACTACTTGTTTATGTTACTACGGGCATGATGCTGTATAGCCAACCCCTATCTTCTTCATCTTGCATAACCGAAATTTGTGCTCCCTGGTTAGTGAGTCTCCACTTCCCCCTCCACCAGTACTGCTTAATGTCTGTGCCTCATTTTGTCAATCGTAATAAGACCCATAGGAAGGGCTCAGAAATGTTCTCTGAGAAGAAGGAGTGATAAGGCAGGCATATACTCTGTACCCGTCATAGGGGATGCCCAGAGCTACGTGAGCTCAACTCAGATCTCTAATGATATCACTTTGGCTACTTCAGAAAAGATTTGCTTGGCAATAAACGAAAATATGATGAAATAGCTGAAATGTACCAAGCACTTATTATATGCCAGGCTTGAAACAAAGAGCTTTATGTGGATTATCTTGTGTAATCCTCAACAATTCTATGAGAAGCCATTATCCCCATTTTACAAGGGATGGCCAGAGGGCAGAGATGGGAACTGGCTCCTGGCAGTCTGACTGCAGAGCCTACCTGTACTGAATCTGAATCTTGGCTTCTCCCTGGGCTGTTTACAGGTGATGCCAGCCAGGCATTTTCACACAGCTGTCTGTCAGGACCCCTCAGTGACCTCTACCGGACTCTGGCCTTATTTCTCATATTGGTTCACAGGGACATATTGCCAGTGAGAAACAACTTTTTCTTTTCTTTTTTTTTTTTTTTTAGACTGGTGGGGTCTATGATTCAAGAGCTTTGTGCTGATGAGCAGTGGAACACTGGGCTGAGGTTGCTGTTTTCAGAAGCGATACAGAGGGAGTAAGTGCAAGGAATTTGGCCAAATGTGAATATTTATATTTTTCTAGATAATTAACTATGGCAGCTTGTAAGTGAAATATTTGCCAGTGCTCATGAACACTACCCAGTGTAATGTTGTCTTTTGATTAAACAACATATGTTCTTGAATAATACATATGTATGAGGGATAAAAAGAAAGGTGCCAAGATGCTCATAACTCTGAATTTCTTAGATTTGGGGGGTGTCAGCCAGATTCTGATTTATTTTGGTACTGTCAAGGGAGAAAGTGAGGGTAGGATTCTGGTGATTATGCATTGTTCTTTTCTTTTTCTAATCCACCTACAAACAATATTGTCAGTGTTAATAATGTCAGCAATATTACATGGCTAGAACACAGGGTTCAATTTGGTAGTAGTAGGAAAGAAAATGAGCAATTTCATGAATTAGGGTTCAGTTTAACTTCTCATTGAGACTCCTATTCTAGGTAAGTGAGTCTTAAACTTTAGCTGTGTCAGCATCAGCCGGTGGCCTTGTTTTACACAGGTTGCTGGGCTCCAACTGGAAACCCTGATCAGTAAGTCTAGGGTGGGGGCCTAAGAATCTTCCTTTCTAACAAGCTCCCAAGTTTCTGGTACTACTGGTCTGGGAGCTACTCTTTGAGGACCACTGGCATAGGTTAAGGTTTGGATTGCGCAAAGCAGCACGTGAACATATTGATTGACCAGGGGTTCCACTATAACATGCAAGATGTTTTTAGTCTAACCTGCTTTGTGAGATTCACACACGTTTTTGTTTGTCAAGGTTAAAAGTAGTTTGATGAAAGAGTGTCTGGCACAAAATCAACTTGTGGTTCACCAGACACTGTAAACCGGATCCTAATTATGAACTTGCAGGTTGTTTTTCTTGCTGCTGCCATCATCAGCAGATGTACAGAAATGCATGAGTAGACTGCATCCGTGGGAAAGCATCCATCTGTGGGCGTCACAGTGCTCAATTTTCAGTCACTGATTGGTCCATTGGTTGGTGCTGCAGCCTCCCTTCACGACCAATCTCAGCAACAACTCAGTTCCTCACAGGTTTAAATGCTCAAGAAAAACACTCCTGACGGATGAGGCCATTGCATGTTTGGGGGGGTTATTTTGAGCAATATTATCAATATTCTAGCACAGTCACAAATCTTATACAATATCTGACTCAAACCAAATCAGACTTGAAAATATGGCAAACAGCTTGTTCTGTGCCTCATTGAGCAGTGTTCTATGATCAACAAATATTATTTCTGGAACAAATAGGGTGAGACCCAATTTTAAATGGATGTTGAAACTATGGTATATCAGGTCCAACATGGTTAGACCTATGGGCTCCTTCTCTTACTTTAATCTGATGACCGAATCAGAGTCATCCTGGTCTCTTGCCTTGCATCACAACTTTCATTCCCCTTTCTGGCCTAGAACACTGTGAAGGATGTGTTAGCTTTAATCAGAAGATGAGTTGTCCAGGCTGTTGGATTCTGAAGTGGGGACTTTGAACAGCTGTGGAGTCACGCCTTCAGAGTTAAAAATCTGCCATTCTGGCACATTGACTGTTTTTATTTAAAAGCGCTTGGAAAACAAACAACAGGTGCAAGAAGATCACGCTGATTTTCCTTGTGTTTCTTAAAAGCACAGGATCAAGTTCCCATGTGAAAGATATCCTTCCTATCCCAGAAGGAAAGAATCATTCTTATCATCAAAGGCAAGAATTTGAGGCCAAGGAAAATCTGAACAAAACTTATTTGACTAATTTTTATCCTCATACCCACTTCTCCTTGCCCTAGGCCAAGCCCCTTTGCCTTACCCCATTTTCATAATTTGCTATTATTCATCTAATTTGGCATATGTGTTTTTCTCTAACTGTGACTTTGTTTTTTCATGCCCTTATGAAGGCTTCTGTGCCATGTAAAACTTGTATTAAATCAATTTGCATGTTTCTTTCTTGTTGAGCTGTCTTGTCAATTTTATTCTCAGGCCCAGCTGAAAAAAGTCCTAAAAGGGTAGAGGCAAAATTTGGCCTCCCCTGTAACACTGAGGCATATAATTAATAAACTTGCTTTGGCCACTGGTTTTCAACAGGAGACCCTTTCCTCCACTCCCAGGAGACATTAGTAATGTTTGGAGACATTTTTGATTGGGGAGTTGCTACTGGCATCCAGTGGCTAGAGGCCAGGACACAGCATGCTGCTAGACATCCTACAATGCACAAGTCAGCCCCCACCATGAAGACATATCCAGTTCCAAATGTCAGTTGCACTGAGGGTGAGGAAACCCTGGTGTTTGAGGAGAGAGCTGACATGCCCTGGCTTATTGGGTGTCTTGGAAAGGGTAAGTCATTGCAGCCTGTGATGCCTTTATTTTATTTTTTTAAAGTTGTGGTCTCACTCTGTCTGTCGCCCAGGCTGGAGTACAGTAGCACGCTCACAGCCACTGCAACCTCCACCTGTGGGGCTTAGGTGATCCTTCCACCTCAGCCTTCCAAGTAGCTGGAACTACAGGCGCACGCTACCACGCCTGACTTAATTTTTTTGATTTAGTGTAGAGACAAGGTCTCACCAAGTTGCCCAGGTTGGTCTCGTACCTCTGGGCTCAGGCAATCCTCTCGCCTCCGCTTCCCAAAGTGCTGGGATTACAGGCTGAGCCACCGTGCCCGGCTGATGCCTCAATTTTAAACTAAAGTATCCAAGAGACCTACACGGTAATTCAGGAGCCAAGCCAGCTAGGTGGAAGACGTGGGTAGGCAGAAGGCTCTGTTTGGGGCCTTTTGTGAGGCAGGGCTTCTGCTCCTCCCTCAGTATGGAATCCAGCCCTAGCAAGCAAAGCAGTGTTCACTTCAAAGTCTGAGAGACAAACAGCCCTTTACTGCTATCATCGTGTGGAGCTGCAGAAGTCATTAAACTGCATTTTGAAGGAAGAATGGTGACTTCTTTCCCCTCAAACATCATGTTCAGCTAATTTATTCTGACGGGACGTGGAGTGGCCCAGTGCTGGACAATGTGTGGAAATACAGGCCTGTTCCTCATTATCTCTAGTGGGAGTTTCAAAGCCGCTCACAGATTTCGTGTCCTATTTGGTCTGACTTGTATAACACCTGTCAGTAGGCTGCTTTCCTGCTATGCCATTAATATTTAAATAATGCGATTTAAAGGTCAAACTGTGCCTACAGCAATGTTAAAATACAGCATTTCGTTCCTTTGGATGGTGATGCGGAGGGCTTGGAGGGGAGACTTGCAGGAGACAGTGAAAAGGTAATAGTCCTACTGGGGAGAGAGAAGCCACATTAAGACAATTAATAAACTGAGAATTCTGCTTCTTTTTATTTTTATGAATAGAAATCTACATTGTTGTGTTGAACTGCTGCAAAGCCGAGCTATAGGGAATGAGGTCTGATGAGGTCTACTGAGACTAGTCCTGGGTGAACAGAAGTTTGGGGTCTTGCCTTCAGGGTCTCCCAAGGCTCCTGTCCATCCCTCTCCCACTGCTTGTCACGGTCCCTCTTCTCTTCACTGCTTCCCTTCTTGGTCCCCTATACTTCTCTGTCCCCTTTACTTTCGTGGTCTCTTCAGGTCTCCTTGCCTAGGACGTGACTTGGCTCAGTCTCTCTATCCACCTGGGCCAGCTGTGACCCTCATTCTCAGTCTGGGGAACCGATCTCTACCATGGTTGTTGAGGAAAGGAGTTCCGCTCTGGTCTGGATGTTTGTGTCCCCTTAAAATTCATATGTTTAAATCCTAACCCCCGAGATAAGGTATTAGGAGGGAATTAGGGCATGAAGGAGGAGCCCTTACAGATGGGGTTAGCGCCCTGATAAAAGAGGCATGTGAGAGACAAAAGACATCTCTGCTGTCTTCACATCTGTTTCTCTGACATTCACTTTCCCACCTTCCACTCTCACTGATAAGATCCTTGTGATTACCTTGGGTCTACCCAAGTAATCCAGGGTCATCTACTTTACTGAGATTCTTATTTTACTGAATTTTAAAGTCTCTTTTGTTATATAAGATGATATAGTCACAGGTTCTGGGAATTAGATGAACATTGGAGGCCATTATTCTGCCTAACACAAAAGGGAGAGTTTTTTTTTAAAGATTTATTTTAATTTTTTTTTGCTTTTCTATTTTTCTGCACATTTTTTGTTGTAAAGTAAAATATAGATCCAGAATATCAAAACTTTTAGCCTAATGAATGCTTATAAGGCAAGCACCCTTTGAACCACCATCCAGTTAAAGAAACAAAACTTTACCAGCCATCCCTCTCTGTGTCCCATCCCTAATGCAAGGCCTTCTCTTCTCCAAATATGGTCTAACCTTATAGTAACCACATCTTTTAATTTTGTAAAAAATTTATTTTAAAGACGTGGGGTACGATTAAGGGTTAGGTCTACAAATATTCATTATGCAGGTACCCTTGTTGATGAGGTGTGGCCCCGCCCCTCCCGTGTGCAGGTATCTTTTTCATAGAGTGCTTTGAGTTCCTCTGGGGACTGCAGGGTCCTATGGGAGGTCGATTTTTAGATGTTTTAGGAATTGCCACACTGTTTTCCACAGAGGCTGCACTAGTTTACACTCCCACCAACAGTGTAGAAGTGTTCCCTTTTCCCCCGCATCCTTACCAGCATTTTTTGCTTTTTGAGGTATTGATGATGGCCATCCTGACAGGAGTTATCTCACTTTGGTTTTAATTTGCATTTCTTTGATAACTAGTGAGGCTGAGCATTTTTTCATGTATCTGTTGGTTGCTTGTATGTCTTCTTTTGAGAAGTGTCTATTCATATCTTTTGCCCACTTTGTAATGGGACTGTTTTTTTCTTTTTAGCACGTTTGAGTTCCTTGTAGATGTTTTTAGACCTTTCTCAAATACACAGTTGGAAAATATTTTTTCCCAGTCTGTGACTGTCTCTTCACTCTGTCAATGGTTTTTTGGCTTTGCAGAAGCTTGTTACTCTGATGAGGTCCCACTCGTCTATCTTATCTCTTATGGCATGGGCACTTGGGGTTTCGATCAGGAATTGGTTGCTAGTTCCAATTTCCATAAGAGTGGCTCTTGTATTTTCTAAGGTTCTTATAGTTTGAGGTTTTATGTTTAGGATTTTGATCAATTTGGAGTTGATTTTTGTGTATGGTGATACGTAGAAGTCTTGTTTTAATCTTCTGCCTGTGGTCAGTTTTCCCAGCAACATTTACTGAATATGTTCTCCTTTCCCCTGTGGTTGATGGTGGAAGTTTTATTGAAGATGAGTTGGTTGAGAAATTGGTGTTTTGCTTCTGCAATCTCTATCCTGTTCTATTGGTCTATATGCCTATTCTTTTACCAATACCAGGCTGTTTTGATGATTATAGGATTATAATAAAGCTTAAAATCTGGGACCATGATGCTTCCCGCTTTCTTTTTCTTTCTTTTTGCTTAGGATGTTTTGGCGATTTGTGGTCATTTATGTTTCTATATGAATTCCTGTATTGTTGTTTCCAGGTCTGAGAAGAATGCTGCTAGCAATTTAATGGATATTGCATTAAATCTGTAGATGGCCTTGGGTAGGATGCACATCTTAACAATGTTGATTCTTCCAGTTCATGAGCATGGAATATTTTTCCATTTGTGTCATCTTTGATTTCTTTGAGCAGTGTTTTGTAGTTTTCATTATAAAGACTTTTGACCTCTCTGGTTAGGAAGATGCCAAGGTATTTCATTTTTTTGTGTGGTTATTGTGAAAGGGATTGTGCTTTTTACTTGGATTTCTGTTTGTTTATTGTTGGTGTAGAGGAATGCAGCTGACTTTTGCACACTTATTTTATATCTCGAGACTTTGCCAAAGTCCTTTATCAGTGCAAGTAGGTTTTTTGACAGATTCTCTTAGGCATGGAATCATGTCATCTGTAAAGAGAGATAACTTGACTTCCTCTTTTCCTATTTGAATAGCCCTGATTTCCTTTTCTTTTCTGATTGTTCTAGCTAGGACTTCCAATACTATTTTGAACAGGAGGGGTGAGAGTGGGCATCCTTGTCTTGTTCTGGTTTTCAGGGAAATGGTTCCAATTTCTGTCTGTTTAGCAGTATGTTGGCTGTGGATTTCACATAGATGGTGTTTACTATTTTGAGGTATGTTCCATCTATGCCTAGATGTTCGAGGGTTTTCCACATCTAATGATGTAATCGTGTGGTTTTTGTCTTTACATCTGTTGATGTATTTAATTATGTTTATGGTCTTCTGGATGTTGAACTAGCCCAGCGTCTCAGGGATGAAACTTACTTGGTCATGGTGGATGATTTTTGAGATGTGTTGTTGGATCCAGTTTGCTAGAATCTTATTGAGAATTTTAGCATTTATGTTCATCAAGGACATTGGCCTGTAGTTCTCTTTCTTTGTTGGATCTTACCCTGTTTGGGTATCAGTGTGATGTTAGCTTCATAAAATGATTTGGAGACAGTTCCATCTTTCTCAATTTCCTGGAATACTTTCAATAGAATTGCTATCAGCCCCTCCTTTTTTGTAGAATTCTGCTGGAAAGTGATTTCATCCAGGACTTTTTTTTTGTAGGTAGTTTTCTTATGATATAGTTGATTTCCTGGGTTGCTATTAGTCTATTTAGGGTCTTGATTTCTTGACCTGGGGAAGTATGTCAGAAAGTCCTCTATTTCATTTAGGGTTTCAAGTTTGTTTCCATACAGGTGTACATAGTAATCTCTGATACTCTTTTGTATTTCTTTGGGGTCATTTGTGACTTCATCTTTTGCATTCTGATTTGTTTATTTGGGTTTTGTCTCTCTTTTTCTTGGTCAGTCTAGCTAGTGGTCCACCAATCTTGGTTATGCTTTCAAAAAACCAGCTTTTGGTCTCATTGATTTTTTTGTATTATATTTTTGTCTTCTATGTCCCAATTTTGATAAACTGGATTCTTCTGCTGAAGTTAGGGTTTTTGTGGTCTTGCTTTTCCAGCTTCCTTAAGTGATTTGTTAGGCTGCTAACTTGTGATCTTTCCATTTTCTTCATGTGTGTTCATAGAGATATGAATTCCCCTTTTAGGACTGCTTTCATGGCATCCCAGAGATTTTGACAAGACACGTCTTCATTTTCATTTGTTTCCAGGTATCTTTTAATCTTTTTTTTGATTTCCGTGTTGCACCAGCAGTTGTTTAGCATCATGGTGTTTAGTGTCCAAGTCCTTGTGGGTTTTGGGGGAACTTTGTTGGTGTTGATATTTATTTTTATTCCACTGTGGTCTGAGAGGGTGCATGGCAAAATTTAAATCTTACAGAATTTCTTTATGCTTGATTTATGGCCAAAGATGTGGTTGATCTTAGAGCATGTTCCATGTGGTAATGAGTAGAATGTATATTCCGTGGTTGTTGGGTGGAGTGTTCTGTAGGTATCGATTAAGTCCATTTGATCAAGTGTCATGTTAAGATTCTGGATGTTCTTGTTGACTTTTTGTCTTGATGATCTGTCTAGGGTTGTTAGTGGGGTGTTTAAATCCCCAGCTGTGATAGTGGTAGTGTCAATGTCTTTTTTTAGATTACCTAGAAACTGCTTTATGAAAGTTGGTGCTCCTATGTGGGTGCATATATGTTTAAGATGGATATTTCTTGTTGATGGATTGAACCTTTTATCATTATATAGTGACCACCCATATCTTTTAAAATTTTTGGTAGCTTAAAGGATATTTTGTCTGATAATAAGGTCATGACTTCTCTTTCGTGCTCCATTCGTCTGAAATTTTGTTTCCTATCCTCTTACTTTGAGTCTGTGAGTATTCTTTCTGGTGAGATGAGTTTCTTGGAGACAATATATTGTAGTCTCATGATATGTTATTCAATTTTTCATTCTATGTCTTTTTCAGTGGTGCATTTAGTCCATTCACATTTAGGATAATTATTGAGATGTGAGAATTTTCCCTGTCATGACGCTTTTATAGAGTTTGTTGTTTTGTGGCTGTTTGTTTATTTGTTTGTTGTTTTTCTTTTAATTTTGGGGGTTGATCCATGTGTGTTTTCAATCTTTTTCTTTCATTCTTGTGAAGGGTGTTGTCATTCTTTTTTCTTTTCTTCTGTGTTTAATACTTTCTTAAGTGTTTCCTGTAGAGTTGGTTTGGAGGCAGCATAAACTCTTAGGATTGAATGTCTGGGAAGGACATTAATTCTCATGGATGAAACTTAGCTTAACAGAGTAGTTAGTTCTTGGTTGAAATTGTTTATCTGTGAGAACTTTGAAGATTGGACTCCAAGCTCTCCTGAAGTGTTTCTGTAGAAAAGTCTGCTGCAATTCTAATTGGTCCTCCTCTGACCTTTCTTCTTCTTCTGACCTTTCTCTCTTGCTGCCCTTAGAATTTTTTCCTTTATACCTACTTTGTGTATGTGAAATACTATGTGTCTAGGAGTTGGTCTTCTCATTTGTTGTCTTGCAGGGGTTCTCTGAATCTCTTGTGTTTGACTGGTCGTGTCACTGGTGAGATGAGGAAAGTTTTCTCTGATAATTTCATGGAATGCTTATTCCAGGGTGGTCTCTGTCCCTCAATCTGCCTCAGGGATTTCAATTAATCTTAAATTCAGTCTCTTGAGATAATCTCTCATCTCTTGGAGATTTTATTGTCTTTTTAAACTTGTTTTCTATGTGTTTTTTTTTTTAACAGTTTGGATTAGTTCCATATTTTGGTCCTCAAGCTCTGAGATTCTTTCTTCTGCTTGGTTAATTCTGCTTTCCATGCTTATAGGTTTATTGTTTATTTCATTCAGTGTATTCTTTATTACTGGTATCTCAGTTATCAATTCCTTCATTCTTTCCTCTTTTCTCTCCTCATTTCTATTTATTCTCTCTATTAATATCTTGATATTTGGATTTGTGGTTTGAGACCAGTCATTCTGGGGTCTCTTCTTTGTTTGAGTTCTGGAGTCTGTATTTTCAGTGGCTGACTTCCCTTGGGTCTGTGTGAGACTCATATTCTTCCTTTGACTTTTCTTTATGTGTGTAGGTTTTCCTCCCCCCCTTTTCACTTCTTCTTTAATTCTGTTGTTCAGTGATAGGTGGGATAGCTTTTATTTCTGTTCGCTCAACCTCCTACTCTTCCTTATGTGGATCCTCTGCTTTTTTCAATCCTGAGGCTGGACTAAGGGTGGTAGCCTGTGCTTTTTGCAGCTTTGAGATTTACTTAAGAGGGGAGCTGTGATTCAGGAGTCATCTGCAGATCCCAGTATCTGCTGACAGGTGTGTGGGCCCCCTAGAGCCCACTTCCCACTACCTTACAGTTTCTCCATGCAGTGGGGGTGTCTGTTTGCCCCTGAAAGCAAAATGAGATAAGAAAAGGGAAAAGCGGTTCGAGACCCGCCTGGGCAGGGAGACCTCATCTCAACAATAAAATCACAAAGTCAGCCGGGCGTGGTAGCGCATGCCTGTAATTCCGGCTACTCAGAAGGCTGAGGCGGAAGGATCGCCGGAGCCCAGCAGGTCGAGGCTGCGGTGGCCGGGAGCGGCCACTGCACTCCAGTCTGGGCGACAGAGTGAGACTCCAACTCAAAAAAAAAAAAAAAAAAAAAAGAAAAGGGAAAAGCATGAAAAAAGGATAGAGGAAGACAGAAGGGAGGTGGAGAGAGAGAAGAAGGAGGAAAACAAATGGGCACACCAACTAATGAATAAACGGAGTGACAAACAAAGACAGAAAAAAACAAAAAAGACAAAAACGTACAGACAACCATACCAACAAACAAAACCCCCCTGTTGGTGACTCTCCCTCAAAAATACCCATACATTAAAAAAAAATCTAAAAAAAAAAATTAAAATAACAAAAACAAAACAAGTATAAAAATGTAAACAAAAACAGAAAGAAAGAAGAAAAAAAAGCTACAACTAATACAAAAAACAAACAAGAAAAAAAAACTTACTCTCTGGCCGTTTCTGTGACTCTAGGTTCCTTTCTGGCCTCCATCTTAGGATGGCTCTGGTCTTCAGGTCCTTCCCTCTGCTCTCAGCGCAGGCTGTTAGGGCTGTTCTCAGTGTGGGTCAGAGTCCCCATGGACTACTGTGGGAGGAGGATGGATCAGATCCAGACTCACCCTACTAGCTGCTGCTGCTGTCAAGTCTCCCACTCAGATCTGATGTGTCTATGCCTCTTCCAGAGTGGTGGAGGGGCATCTGTCTCTCTGAGTTTGATGACAAGATAGCATCTGGGTCCCAAGATGGATGCTGGGCAGGGCTGGTAGGGCAATGCAAGTCTCTACCTGGTGTGGGGACTGAGAAGATGGCACCCGTCGAAGTCTTGTCACCAGCATTGGAGATTTATTCCAGTTTTCCAAAACCTGCCTTCACTGATCCTCCTGCTTGTGCCCAGTCTGCTATTGCAGGTGAGGGTGTGGTCCAGGAGCCAGGTGGTGAGTGGCGGTTGTTCTCTGCTGCCTTCTCTCAAGAGAGCCCTGAGAATGGCAGACAATCCTGCGTACCCAGGTCTCTAATCCCAGGGCAGTCATGGGTTATAGTCACCCCTGGAGGAGAGCTCTGGGTGCATGAACCCAAGTCTCCCATCAAATGGACTTTCACTCACCCACTGGCACACACCTACTCATGCAGAGTCTTTAAGGACACTTGCTTTTGCAGAGACTCTCACAGTCCAACCTGTTCCAATGCCATCTTGCCTGGAGCCTCTCTTATTATTTTTTTTTTAATGACTTTGTAGCCCTTATAATGTCTGTGCATCCATACTATAGTTTAGTTTTGCTCATATTAAAAAACAACCCCCCCAAACCTTAGCATGCCTTTTGTTTTATTTTATATTTTATTTTAAAGATGTGGGGTGGTCATTGTACAGACAAATTTTGGGTCTCCCTTTGGTCCCCACTTTGCCTGGTTTGAGATCACATACCCTTATTGATGTTGTTCCCCTCCCCCATCCCCTAGCAGTATCCCACTACCACCAATTCCTTTCTTATAGTATTATGGTAAATGTTCAGGGTCAGCTTATAAGTGAGAACATGTGGTATTCTGTTCTTTCTTCCCTTGATAGATCACTGAGTATGATAGACTTTAAATCCATCCAAGTTGCTGCAAAATCCATGTGCTTGTCCTTCTTTTTGGCTATCTACTATTCCATTGTATACATGTACTACTTTTTTTTAATCCAGTCGTTTTCATAGGCAGTGAGATTGGTTCCATGTTTTTGCTATTGTGAATAGTGCTGCAATAAACACGCATGTGCAATTATCTTTTTTGTAGAATGATTTGAGTTCTTCCAGGTGTATTCCCAGTAGGATGATTGCTGGGATATAAGCGTGCCTTTTAAATACCTTTTAATTAGCAAGTTCTTGTCCATCCCTTTCTTTTTATTACAATTAGTCTGTTGAGCTTTTTGACCTGTAGAGCTTCCCACAGTCTGGATTTTGCTGACTGCATATCCAAGGCACAGTTCAACATGCTCTTCTGTTCACTGTATTTTCTGCAAATTGGCAGCTGAATCCAGAGGCTTGATTAGATTCATCGTGAATCCCTTTGGTAAGACTATCAATCCTGGCATGTTCTTTCACCAGAAGCCACACGATTTCTGCTTTTTGCTCTTTTTTGATGTAAGTACTGTTGTTGCTCAATGCCCAGAGTCATTAATTTATTGGGTGATGTTCTGATGACATCATTTTGCTTTTTTATACTAGTGTGAAGGAGGGATGGATTTGTGGATCATGAGTGTTAATAAATATGGCCCTTCCCAACCACCTTGCCCTCTGACTGGCCTCAAGAAAACTCCTCTATGTGTGTCCAAAGTACACAATCTCATAAGCCCTCCCCTTGCTGCCACTAGAATTAGTACATAGAAGAGTCCTCAGGAGAACCTGAGATGTTCTTTAGAATTTGGGGTGAACACGAGAAAAATAGAGACTGGTTGGAGCTGTCCTTGGCAGTAGGGGAAGGAGAGAGAACTCCAGTGGGGAACTCCAAAGCATGGTTTTATGGGCCCTTTGGACTCTGTGGAGGGTAGCTGGGCTGCCTGACCAGACCAGGAGACTCCAGCAAAATCAGGCATCTTGGGTGGTCTGGTTGGAATAGGAGCTGAAGGGCAATCCTAAGAGGTCAGGTCAGTAGGCATTGCTTGTGCCTGTATGGAGATTTCTGTGCTTGTCATCAAGAGGCCTCATGTGTCCCCTCCCAGAGGAGACATTTGTGTGTCTGCCACAGACCTTTGCTCCTTTTCCTTTTGTGTTGGCCTGGAGAATGAGAACCAGAGGGTACGTAAGAGGAAAAGCGCAGAAGCAAGGTGAGAAAAAGAACAGAGACATCAGCCTATTACATCCTTACAGTCATCTACACATTTGTGTCTGCCCTAAGCTGTGGGTGAGGGTAGGGGCTCAAACAGCAGCAAGGGATTGGAGTCCAATTGTACTGGGCTGTTCCTGTCTGAGAATGACACTGTTCATTAATACTGGAAAAAGAAAAGTGATACAATCTGCCCAGATTTTTGCAAGGGACTGAAGAGGGAACCCTGATAGTGAATGCTTATAGACAGCAGTGAGAGGAACAGACATTTTCCTTTTTTAAAAAAATTATTTTAAATTGTGGAGTACATGTGAGGATTTGCCATATAAGTAAATTATGTGAAGTTGAGGTTTGGACTTCTGGTGAGCCCTTTTTCTCTCGGAGTGTGGACATGGTACGCAGTGAGTGGTTGTGAGCCCTTTATCACTACTCCACTTTTGTCTCCCTCCTTTGGCAGTGCCCAGCATTTGTTGTTCTCATCTTTGTGCTTACATACCCAATGTTTAGGGTCCATTTATGAGTAAGAACATACAGTATTAATTTTCTGTTTCTGTGATAGTTCACATAGAAGGATGGTCTCCAGCTAGATCTATGTTGGTGTAAAGGGCATAGTTTTGTTCTACTTTATGACTGTGTAGTATCCCATCACATATATACACACCATTTTCTTTATCCAGTTCACTTTCAATGGGCATGTTTTTCCTATTGTGACTAGTATTGCAATGACATGCCTCTTTTTGGTAAAGCAATTTATGTTCCTCTGGGTATATTTCTTGAAGTGAAACTGCTGGGTCATATGGTAGCTCAACTTTTAGTTCTCTGAGAAAATGCCACGCAGCTCTCCACAAAGGTAGAATTAGCTTACGACAACAGGGTAGAAGCATTCCCTTTTCTTTGAAACCTCGCCAACACCTGTTTTTTGTTTTTTTTTTTTTGATTTGTTTGCTTTTTTGACTTTTTAATGATAGCCATCCTGACTGGTGTGAGGTTGTATCTCATTGTAGTCTTAATATGCATTTCTCTGCTTACTGAAGCTGAGTATTTTGTTATATGTTTGATGGCTGCTTGAATGTCTTCCTCTGAGAGGTGTCTGTTCATGTCCTTTGCCCATTTTTTAATGGGGTTATTTTTTTTCCTGTCAATTCATTTGAGCTCCTTGTATATCCTGGATGTTAGGCCTTTGTCAGATGCATAGCTTGCAAGTACTTTTTCCCATTCCATAAGTTGTCTCTTTACTCTCTTGATGGTTTCTTTTGCTGTGCAAAAACTTCAGTTTGATAAAGTCCCACTTGTCAGTCTTAGCTTTCATTGCATTTGCTTTTGAAGACTTGGCCATGAATTCATTTCCTACTCTAATGTCCAAGAGGGTGTTTCCTAGGTTTTCTTCTAAGAGTCTTATACAGTTTGAGGCTTCACACTTAAATCTTTGATCCATTTTCAGTTAATTTTTCTATATGGTGATAGGTAGGGGTCTAATTTCATTCTTCTGCATGTGGTTAGCTAGTTTTCCCAACACTGTTTGCTAAATATGATTTCCTTTCCCCAGTGTTGGCTTTGTGGAAGGTAAGTTGGTTGAAGGTCTGGAGTTTTATTTCCGGATTCTTTGTTCTGTTCCATTAGTCTGTGTGTCTATTTTTGTACCAGTACCATGCCATTTTGGTTACTGTAGACTTGAACTAACGTCTGAAGTCTGCAAGTGTGATGCCTCTAGCTTTATTCTGTTTGCTGAAGATTGCTTTAGCTATTTGTGCTCTTTTTTGCTTCCATATGAATTTCTGTATTGCCTTTTCTAGGTCTGTGAAAAATTATGCTGGTAATTTGATAGGGATTGCGTTAAATCTGTAGATTGCCTTGGGTAGAATGGACATTTTGATGATATTGATTATTCTAACCCATGATTATGCAATGTTATTGCATTCATTTGTGTGGTCCTTGATTTCTTTGAGCAGTATTTTGTAGTTCTCATTTTAAATGTCTTTCATTTCTTTGGTCAGATAGATGCCAAAGTATTTTATTTATTTATTTATTTATTTATTTATTTTTTATTTTGTACCTATTGTGAATAAAATTGTGTTTTATTTGGTTCTTAGCCTGCTTGTTGCTGGTGTATAGATATGCAACTGTTTCTTGAGCATTTATTTTGTATCCCAAGACTTTACCAAAGTTGTTTATCAGTGCAAGGAGGTTGTTGACAGACTCTCTAAGATTTTCTTGATATAGAATCATATCATCTATAAAGAGAGATAATTTAACTTCCTGTTTTCCTTTTTGGTACCCTTTAATTTTTTCTCCTGCCTTATTGCTCTGGCTAGGACTTCCACTACTAAAACATCTTTTTCTTGATTAAACACTACCAATTATTAAATGAGGTTCACTTAAGTTATCCAAAGTCAGTGACCAGAGTTCCTTTCTGGCATCTAAAACCAAAGTACTGGGAGAGAGGCAAGATGGTGATGGAACAGGTTGGAGTGTGAGAGTCTCCACAAAAGCGGGAGTTCATAAGGACTCTGTGTGAGTGGGTGTGTGCTGGTGGGTGAATGAAAGTTTGCATAAAAGTGGACTTGGGTCCATGCATCCAGGGCTCTCCTCTGGAGGTGATTGCAACCCACCACTGCCCTGAGATTGGATCCCAGGGTTCACAGGACTGTCTGCTGTTCGTGGGGCTCTCTTGGGAGGAGGCAGCAGAGAATAGCTGCTCTTCACTACCTGGCACCTGGCCCATGCTATCACCGGTGGTAGCAGGCTGGACACTAGCAATGGGAACCATGGAGAAGGCAGAGTGTGGAAATATGGAATGGAGTCCTACTGGTGGTGAGGAGACGCTGACCAGTGCCATCTTCACTGTCCCGAGACCAGGCAAACACCTGCATTGTGCAACCCAACTCAGTGTAGCCTCCAACCTGGGACCCAACTTGCACCCTCTCTGAGATCTACCATCACACTCGGAAAGACAGAGACCCCTCCCCCATGCTGGAACATGCACAGACATGTCAGATCTGAATGGGAGATTTCACAGCAGCGGCAGCAGTAGATGAGGTGGGTGAGTCTAGACCTGATCCGTCTTCCTTCCACAGTAGTCTGTGGGGCATCTGTCCCATGCTGAGAACAACCCTATCAGCCTGTGCTGAGAGCAGAGGGGATGAGCTGGAGACCAAGCCACTCCCTAATGTGGTGGCAGCAGCCAAAAATGGTGGCAGCAGCTAAAAGTAATGGTGGCAGCCAAAAATGGCAGTGGCAGCCAAAAGCAGCAGTGGCAGCCAAAAGTGGTGGCAGTGCTTGGGAAAGGAACCTGGAGTTACAGAAATGGCCACAGAGCAAGTTTTTTTGTTTGTTTGTGTGTTTTTTTGTTTTTGTTTTTCTACTACTCTTTCTGCTTTTGTTTATGTTTTTGTACTTGCTTTGTTTCTGATATTTTAATTTTAGATTTTCTGTTTGTGTATGATTATTTTTGAGGGTAAGTACATCAACAGGGGTGTTTTGTATGTTTGTATGATTATCTGCATTGTTGCTGTTGTTGTTTCTGTCTTTGTTTTCTGTTTATTTGTTAGTTGGTGTGCTTGTCTGTTTTCCCTCTTCTTCTTCTCTCTTCCTTTTTCATCTTCCTCCTTCCCTTTTCAATTCTTTTACTTTTTCTTATCTCATTTTGTTTTTAGTGGGCAAACATACATCACTGCTGCATGAATAGATTGTAAGGTGGTGGGAAGTGGGTTCCAGGAGGCCCACACACCTCTCAGCAGATATTGGAATCTGCAAATAACTTCTGATTCAAGCTCCTCCCTTAATTAAATCTCAAAACTGCAAAAAGCACAACCATCCCTCACTCCCAGTCCAGCTTCAAAGCCAGAGGATCTACATAAGAAAGAATAGGAGGATGGGTGCAGTGGTTCAAACCTGTAATCCCAGCACTTTGGAAGACTGAGGAGAGAGGATTGCCTGAGTTCATGGGTTTGAGAAGAGCCCAGGCAACTTGGCGAGACTTCATCTCTACAATAAAAATAAAAAAAAATTAGCTGGGTGGAATAGCTCGTGCATGTAGTTCTGGCTACTTGGAAAACTTAGGTGAAAGGGTTGCCTGAGCCCAGCAGTTTGATGCTGGGGTGACCGTGAGTGTGCCACCTCTATCCTGGGCAATGGAGTGAGATTCCAACTAAAAAAAAATAGGAAATTGAGCAAACAGAGGTAAAAGCTATTCCCTAATCACTGAACAACAGTATTAACGAACTAGTAAAAAAAGGGGGGAGGAAAATCTTCACAAATGAAGAAAAACCAAAGGAAGACTACAAGTCTCATATAGACCTATGGGAAGACAACAATTGAGAATACAGACTTTAAACTTAAACATTGAAGAGACCCCAGAATGACTGGTCTCAAACCACAAATCCAGATATCAAGATATTAGCAGAGATAATGAATAGAAATGAGGAGAGACAAGAGGAAAGAACGAGGGAGTTGATAACTGAGATAACAGCAATAAAAATACAGTGAATGAAATAAATAACAAACTGATAAGCATGGAAAGCAGAATTAACTAAGCAGAAGAAAGAATCTCAGAGCTTGAGGGTCAAAAAATGGAACTAATGCACACTTTTAAAAACATAGAAAAGAAACTTAAAAAGACAGAACAAAGCCTCCAGAAGATGAACGATTATATCAAGAGGCCAAACCTAAGATTAATTGGAATCTCTGAGGCAGACAGAGAAACAGAGGCCACCCTGGAACAAACATTCCATGAAATTATCCAAGAAAACCTCCCTCATCTTATCAGAGATGCAACTATTCAAACACAAGAGATTCAGAGAACCTCTGCAAGGTAACAAATGAGAAGACGAATTCCTAGACACATAGTAATTTGCTTAAACAAAGTAGGTTTAAAAGAAAAATTCCTAAAGACAGCAAGAGAGAAGATCAGACTACCTACCAGGGAAGACCAATTAGAATAGCCACAGACTTTTCTACAGAAACACTTCAGGCTAGGAGAGACTGGGGTTCAATCTTCAAAGTTCTCAAAGATAAACAATTTCAATAAAGAATTATCTACTTTACTAAGCTAAGTTTCATCAGTGACTAAGAATTAATATACTTCCCTGACATCTAATTCCTAAGGGTTTATACCACCTTCAGAGCAGCTTTACAAGAAACACTTAAGAAAGTATTAAACACAGAAAGAAAAAGAAGAATGACCAAGGTCTTTCCAAGAAAGGTGGAAAAAGATAGAAAACACTCATAAATAAACCCCCAAATCAAAAGAAAGGCAATAGACAAAACATATAAACAAACAGCAGCAACAACAACAAACTCTATTGTAGCTTCATGACAGGGATAAACTCTCCCATCTAAACAATAAGCCTGAATGAGAAAACACTGAAAAGACATTGAATGGTAAATTGGATAAAATATCATAATGTAGCAATAAGTTGTCTACAGGAGACTCATCTCACCAGAAAAGACACTCACAGATTCAAAGTAAGAGGATAGAAAACAAATTTTCAGACAAATGAAACACACAAAAAAGCATAAGTCACAATCTTAATATCAGACAAAAATTCTTTAAGCTATCAAAAACTAAAAAAGATGTGGAAGGTCACTACATAAAAATAAAAGGTTTAATCCATCAACAAGAAATAAATATCCTAAACATATATACACCCAACATAGGAGCACCAACTTTCATAAAGCAGTTTCTAGGTAGTCTACAAAAAGATATTGACACTAACATTATCATATCTGGGGACTTACACACCCTGCTAACAACCCTAGACAGATCATCAAGACAAAAAGCCAACAAGAACATCCAGAACCTCAACATGATGCTTGACCAAATGGACTAATTGATCTACAGAATACCCCCAACAATCACGGAATATACATTCTACTCATCACCATGCAAAACATACACTAAGATCAACCACATCCTCAGCCATAAATCAAGCATAAACAAATTCCATAAAGATTGAAATTTTGCCATGCACCTTCTCAGACCACAGTGAAATAAAAATAAATATCAACACTAACAAAGTTCTCTCCAAACCCACAAAGACTTGGACACTAAACACCATGATGCTAAACAACTCCTGAGTCAACACGGAAATCAAAACAGAGATTAAAAGATACCTGGAAACAAACGAAAATGTAGAAACATCTTAATCAAATCTCTGGGATGACATGAAATCAGTCCTAAGAGGGGAATTCAAGTCTCTATGAACACAATGAAGAAAATGAAAAGATGACAAATTAGCAGCCTAACAAATAACCTTAAGGAAGTTGGAAAAGCAAGACCATCAGCACCCTAACGTCAACAGAAGAATCGAGGTCACCAAGATAAAAGTCCAAATATGGGACATAGAACAAAAATATAATACAAAAATTTAACGCAACAAAAAGCTGCTTATTTGAAAGGATATGCAAGACTGATAAACTCCTAGCTAGAATGACCAAGAAAAAGAGAGAAAAAGCTCAAATAAACACAATCAGACATGAAAAAGATCAACACACAACTGATCCCCAAGAAATATAAAGAATTATCAGAGATTATTGTGTACACTTGTATGGAAACAAACTTGAAAATGTAAGTGAAATGGAGGACCTTCTGACATCACACAACCTCCCCAAGTTTAAACAAGAAATCAAGACCCTAAATAGACCAATAACAACCCAGGGAATTGACTATATCATAAGAAAACTACCTACAAAAAAAGTCCTGGACCAGATGGCTTTCCAGCAGATTCTACAAAACATACAAGGAGGAGCTGATACCAATCCTACTGAAAGTATTCCAGGAAATCGAGAAAGGTGGAACTCTTACCAAATCATTTTATGAAGCCAACATCACATTGATACCCAAATAGGCAAAGATACAACAAAGAAAGAGAACTCCAGGCCAATATCCTTCATAAACATAGATGCTAAAATTCTCAACAAGATTCTAGCAAACTGGATCCAACAACACATCTCAAGAATCATCCACCGTGCCTCAGTAGGCTTCATCTCTGGCATGCAGGGTTGGATCAACATCCCCAAGATCATAAACGTGATAAATACATCAACAGATATAAAAACAAAAACCACATAGTATATCATTAGACACAGAAAAAGCTTTTGATAAAAACCAAAAACCCTTCTTGATAAAAACCCTCGAAAATCTAAGCATAGATGGAACATACCTCAAAATAGTAGGCACCATCTATGTGAAATCCACAGCCAACATACTGCTAAACAGACAGAAATTGGAACCATTTCCTTGAAAACCAGAACAAGACAAGGATGCTACTCTCACCCCTCCTGTTCAACATAGTATTGGAAGTCCTAGCTAGAGCAATCATAAAAAGAAGGAAATCAGAGGTATCCAAATAGGAAAAGAGGAAGTTATCTCTCTTTACATACAACATGATTCTGTACCTCGCAAATCCAAGAAAACCTGTCAAAACCCTTCTTGCACTAATAAAGAACTTTGGCAAAGTCTCAAGTTATAAAAAATGTGCAAAAGTCAGTCGCATCCCTGTACACCATCAATAAACAAACCGAAATCCAGATTAAAAAGCACAATCCCCTTCACAATGGTCACAAAAAAACGAAATACCTTGGCATCTTCCTAACCAGAGAAGTCAAAGTCCTTTACAATGAAAACTACAAAACACTACTCAAAGACATCAAAGATGACACAGACAAATGGAAAAATATTCCATCTTCATGGATTGGAAGAATCAACATTGTTAAGATGTCCATCCTACCCAAGGCAATCTACAGGTTTAATACAATTCCCATTAAATTGCCAGCAGCATTCTTTCTAGACAATACAGGAATTCATAGGAAAACATAAATGACCATGAATAGCCAAAACAATTCTCAGAAAAAAAAACAAAAACAAAGTGGGAGGTATCCCAATCCCAGACTTTAAACTTTATTATAAAGCTACAGTAATCAAAATGGTCCTGATATTGGTACAAGAATAGGCATATAGATCATTGGAACAGGATAGCGATTCCAGAAGCAAAACCTCAATTTCTCAACTAACTCATCTTTGACAAAGCCTCCACCATCAACCACGGGGGAGAGGAGAACCTATTTAGTAAATGTCGCTGGGAAAACTGGCTGACCACATGCAGAAGATTAAAACAAGACCCTACCTATCACCACACAGAAAAAACAACTCTAAATGGATCAAAGACCTAGACATAAAACCTCAAACTATAAGAACCTTAGAAAATGCAGGAGACACCCTTATGGAAATTGGAGCTTGCAACCAATTCCTGATCAAAACCCCAAGTGCCCATGCCATAAGAGATAAATTAGACAAGTGGGACCTCATCAAACTAACAAGCTTCTGCAAAGCTAAGAAACCATCAAGAGAGTGCAGAGACAGCCCAAAGACTGGGAAAAAATATTTACTGACTGTATTTCTGACAAAGGTCTAACATCTAGGATCTATAAGGAACTCAAATGTGCGGAAAAGAAAAATAACCCCATTCAAAGTAGGCAAAAGATACGAACAGACACTTCTCAAAAGAAGACATACGACCATCCAACAGATACATGAGAAAATGCTCAGCCTCACTAGTCATCAAAGAAATGCAAATTAATACCACACTGAGATACCACCTAACTCCAGTTAGGATGGCCATCATCAATAGCTCAAAAAGCAATAAATGCTGGTGAGGATGAGGCAAAAAAGGGATGACTTTTGCACTGTTGGGGAGAGTGTAAACTAGTACAACGTCTGTGGAAAATAGTTTGGCAATTCCTAAAAGATCTAAAAGTCGACCTTCCATTCCACCCTGCAATTCCCCTGCTGGGAATATACCTGGAGGAACTCAAAACACTCTATGAAAAAGATCGCTGCACATGCTTGTTTATTGCAGCATTGGTCACAACAGCAAAAGCATGGAACCAACCATGCTGTCCATCAAAAAAGGACTGGATAAAAAAATGTGGTAAATATGTTTGATGAAATATTACACAGCCATAAAGAAGGACAAAATTATGAACTTTGCAGCAACTTGGATGGACTTAGAGTCTATAATACTGGGTGATCTATCACAGAAATAAAGAAATGAGTACCATATGTTCTCACTCATAAGTGGACCTTGAACAATTATCTATAAGATAATTATCTATAAGATATTCTATAAAATAATACTATAAGAAAGAAATTGGCAGTATTGGGAAACTGCCAGGGGTGGGGGGCGGGGAATGGGATTGGCAGTCAGGGGAAACTACCAGGTGAGGGGGGTGGCACACCTCATCAACAAGGGTACCTCTATAATGACCATTTGTATCCCTAATCCTGAATTGTACCCTGCATCTTTAAAATAAAAAAATTATTAAAAAACCCCAAAACCAAGCACCATGTGCAATGCAATTTTATCATGTCTCTTGGAAGATTTTTCACTGCAATTCAGCATAGCTTTTAAACTTCAAGTTTACATTTTTTTTGGCATCCTTTATGAGATGGGAACATGGGAAGAGGAGGATCTTTTAGAGAATAATGCTTTACTTTTCTACAAAATGACTCACATTGAGTTCTTCCTGTGTTTTGAATTTGCTGTGTTCTTGCTTGGCACTTCTGGGGAAAAGGAAATTGCAGGAAGTTTCACCACCTCGCTGTGTCTCTGTCTAAGGTTTATGCACATGGTCCCTGCTGTAGTCCACTCAGACTGTTTTAACAAAATACCACAGACTGGATAGCTTATAAAGTACTGAAATTTATTGCTCCCAATTTTGAAGACCTAGGTGCCAGCAGATTTGGTGTCTTGTGAGGGGTTGCTTCCAGTTCACAGATGATGCCTTCTCACTCTGTCCTCAAATGGTGAAAGGAGAGAGTGAGCTCTCTGGCATATCTTTTATCAGGACACCAATACCAGTCATGAGGGTTCTACCCTCATGGCCTAATTTTGGGTACACAGGCATTCAGATCATACATTCCCATTCCAGGTCACTTAAGACTCCAATACTTAGTTTGTATCCCTGTAAAATGGGAATAATATGAACATATAGAATTGTGAGAATTCAGTGAGATGACATGTAGAATAGCTTTTTAATCTGTGAGGGGGTGGAAATGATTTTTTAAAATTTAATTTAAAACATTTATATGCTTTAACATATTCAAAAAAGGCAGAAAAATTCCCTGTATTCCTATTTCTCAAGCACTCATTTCTCACCTTAATCTCCTTCACTGTTACTATATGCTCTATGAACGTACAAAGAAATACCACCATATATTCTTTTTTTTTTTTTTTTTGCGTTGGAGTCTCACTCTGTCGCCCAGACTGGAGTGCAGTGGCCACTCCCAGCCGCTGCAGCCTCGACCCACTGGGCTCCAGCGATCCTTCCACCTCAGCCTTCCAAGTAGCTGGAACTACAGGAGCGCGCTGCCACGCCCGGCTAATTTTTGATTTTTATTGTAGAGACGAGGTCTCGCCAAGTTGCCCAGGCGGGTCTCGAACACGCAGGCTCAGGCAATCCACTCACCTCAGCCTCCCAAAGTGCGGGATTATAGGCTGAGTGGAAGCCACTGAGCCCAGCTCCACCATATATTCTTATTTCTCTCTTTTTTTACTCAAAGGCAGAATGCTATATACTTATTCTTCTGCAACTTGTCTGTTTCCTGTCTAGTTAAAAATATATCTTGAATATACTTACATATCAATATGTAGCTCAGTTTTTTTATAGTCGGTTTAATACATTCTCTGTTGATATACATCTTGATTATTTCTAATATTTTCCTATTCGGATAAGGCTGCAAAGAAGTATTTTGTGTGTGTGTGTGTGTGTGTGTGTGTGTGTGTGTGTGTGTTGTGCGCGCGCGCGCGCACATGTGCGCACCAGAGGCCAATTCTTCATACCTCTTAGAATCTGAGGAAAGAGAAGGCAGGCAGAAAGGCTTGGTTTAGAGTTGAATTTCTCTTCTTGAGGCATGATGAGCCTGCCCCTAGAGAGAAGAAACCAATATTGCTTCCTTCTCATATTTCAGAGCATTTTTCTCATCCAAGGAATGGGAATAATAACATCCACCCACAAAGCTGTTGTGAGGCTGAAATGCGATTGGAACCAAGTTCCCAGCCTATAGGTACTCTGTAAATGTTAGACACACGGCTGTTCTGCTAGCAAGGGTTTTTGATGGTCCCTTGCTCAATTCAATTCACTATTACAAAGTGAAATATCACCAGTGCCAGAGGACCAGTAGCTGAACAAAACCATGTGTGTATGGCCACTGTTCAGAGTTTTGTAGTCTCAGAGGCCCTGATAATTCCACTTTTCAGTTCTGTGTAAGCATGTCTGTGACTGGGACAGCTCACTCTGGCCCCGCTAGAGGTTAGCACAGCACAGACACCGGCAGCTAGGTGGCTTGTGGGAAGGCAGTGACTGTGAAACAGGAGAGCGTGCCCAGGGCCACGAGAAGCAGTTCCTGTAGAAAGGGATGCTTGTAAAGAAATGCAAGAGGTGGTGGCTGAGAAGTGAGGTCACAGAGTCAGGCAGCAACCAGACCATGACAGATCTTGAGCTCTCAGCTCAAGGTTTTAAAGGATTCCAAAAGCTACGGGGTTCCCCTGAGGATTTTAAATAAGAGTGCGACTTGAAATGTGTCCACATTTGCATGTAGAAAGAGTGCTCCACAGCAGTGAAAGGGGCAGAATTTGGGCAAAGAGCAGGGCTGGGGGCCTCCCCTGAGGCAGGCACAGTGGGAATGGAGACTGTGACCCGTGAGAGAGTACAGAGCACGGAAGTTGGTCATGGGAGGGGAGAAGGCAGAGGGCAGAGTCTGGGATGACTTCCTGGTTTCTGGCTTTTTGACCACGTGGGTGATGATGCGTTTCTTGAGTGGCTTTCACAGGAAGAGAGCTGGCACTGCGTGAAGGGGGAGGAGTTCAGTTTGGCTGTGAGCTTGAGCTGCCCAAGGGATACCCACATGGAGATGTCCTGGAGGCAATGCGACATGTGGATCTTGCTTGGGAGAGAGAATGGGGGCAAAAGCATAGATTAATGTCTGCTACATTCTCTTGACATTATTATTTTTTTATTCTGGGAATGTTCTCTCTTTTTTTTTTTTCTTTCTGCATCCTCTCCCACCCTTTGAAAGCTGCTTTTCAGCCGGGCTTGGTGGCTCAGCCTGTAATCCCAGCACTTTGGGAGGCTGAGGTGAGTGGATTGCCTGAGTCCGTGGGTTCGAGACCCACCTGGGCAACCTGACGAGACCTCATCTCTACAATAAATCAAAAAATTAGCCGGGCGGGGTAGCGCGTGCCTGTAATTCTGGCTGCTTGGAAGGCTGAGGCGGAAGGATCACCGGAGCCCAGCAGGTCGAGGCTGCAGGGGCTGGGAACGGCCACTGCACTCCAGTCTGGGTGACAGAGTGAGACTCCAACTCAAAAAAAAGAAAAAAGAAAAAAAGAAAAGAAAGCTGCTTTTCTCCTAGAGTGGAGACCATACCACCCAAGTCCCAATACCCTAGGACAGTATTCTCATTCAGTGGGCCCTTGAGGACTTTTGCTACCTGCTTGCTGAAACAGAGACAATTTGTAACATCTGGAATTAAGGAGTTTCTAGTCTTTGAAGGATGCTGAGTCCACTGGCTGCAATCACATTCAGTAAAAAGATAGATTAAATGTTGCCTCCTTTGATTAAAAAAATAATTATCAATTATGCAGCTATTTGTTTTATCAGCATATCAACTCCTGACTGGAATTCTTAAACTGTGTCCTTTCAAAGCACCCATGCCAGATTTCTACCTCCCTCTCTCTCACTCTCACACACCCATTCTTTCATTGTCTAAAGGACTTAATTAACTGTTGTCCTTTCCCTCCTGTATAGATCTCTACAAACCTAAAGGCACATGCCCTGGCAAGAAATCCAGTTGTAGAGAAGAAAGTGAAAGCCTTTTCCATGTATCTTCAAGAACATTGTAAAACAAGCATTGTGGCATAAATTGCCCCAAATTCATCAGTTCTGGCATATCATCAAAGAAGAAGAAAGACTTTTAATGGGGTGAGTGAATCTTTGTCAATTCAATAGCTCCTTTGAAAAAACTCTCACATTTTCTGCTGCCATAGAAACCATCTTTTTCAAGTGGATTGTAAATAAAAACAGGGCCCTCTGGCTTCATGTTTAGGTTATATGTGTATTCTCTTTTCAATATGAAAAAGTATACCTTATTTCTCTCTGAGGTGTCTGGTCTGCTGATCTTATTTTCATTGCATCTAATTGTAGTCCTTGGGAAAACTTAATTTAGTATTTCTGGGTTAAGAGATAAGAAGCATGTGGAACTTAAAGCTGCCAACATTCATTTGAAGGTGGGCTTTGTGTTTTTAAAAGCAGAGGAATTATGGAAAGTAATAATAATAATAAACCTCTTCCTCTCTCCTCAAGCATGGCTAAAGCAGTGTCATAGATCTGCACGGAACTGTTCACAGAAATCCTGCAACGTGAAGGCTGTTGCTGTTTTGAGACATTTCATATGTTTATCACAATTCGTTTTGTGAGGGGAAGTATTTCATTAGAGCAGATGAGGGTGCCTTCAGGTGGATGTTTGCCCTTTGTGTATCAGTCTTGGGATTTGAGTGGCAGTTCTTGAATTCAGGAGGGGAGTAGGGTAGCCATCAGGCAATACCCGCCAAGCACTGACAGTGACAGCAAGGCATTCTAGGAGCTCTAGGACTTGAAAGGTTTTTTTTTTCCTTCTAACCTTGAGGTAAAGCATAACTGATTTTGCGCATTTAAAATGCATCTCAGGAAAAACATCACCTTCAAAAACTGGCCTGTTTTCCCTTGGATTTAGCTAAATGTTTCTCTTTTGCATTCCTGTAGACTCCATCTTACCACTCAAAGAATATTGAAATTATCTTTTTATGTTTTTGTCTCATCCACCAGTTGTCTACTCTTTAAGGGCAGGGACTGTACCTTATTTATTCTTGTATTCCACTGCCCTGTCCAGTGTCCTGCACATCATAGATCCTCAAACTGAACTTAAATGAGTTGAAAAATCATACCCCATAACTTGGAGTAAGTTTCTCAAGGGTAGGATATCATGTCTCATTTATCTTTGGAATAATTATGAGGATAATAGCTAATATTTATTGGTTACTTGCATGTATTATTAATTACAATCCTCTGGTCAATTCTATAAGGTACATTTTATTTTTTGTTTCCATTTTTCAGATAATGAAACTGAATCAGAAAGGTAATTGAATTCAGTATGTGCTGTTAGTAAGTGGTGTATCTGAGATTTGAATCCAGACCCTCTAGTTCCAGGTCATGTGGTCAATGCTGTGATGTTCTACTGCTTCTCAGGCCCAAGCATAGTTTTGTCTTTAGAGAAGATCTTAATGAATGTTTATTGAATAATAATAAATCATATAGAAAGCCTGGTAGCTCAAAGTCATCAGATGTGTCTGGTTTGCTTTATAGAAGTAGTCAACACTAATTTTTTAGGGACCTGCTGGATAATGTTTAGGAGACTTGTGGTAGTCATGAGAGGTGTTCACAAGTACTTTGTTTCATCCTTCTAGTGTCAGAGTAGAATTTACTTCCAGATTGCTTTCTGTTAGTCATGGCCATGTGACTTGCCTTAGCCAATGAAATATACAAGGTAGTGATATATGACACTTCCAGACAGAAGCTTTGAGGGCTAATGTTCCCTTCATCATGTTCTGTTTTTTGCCTGTGGTGGTGAATGTGGACACAATGGTGACTTTTTCAGACTGGGTATTTGAGTGACCTCAGTAACAGAACCCTTCACCCATCTGTGTTGGTCGTGTGTAGTGTGAGGGAGAAAAACTTTTTTTCTGTGTGTGTTAAGTTATTGACATTGGGAGTTGCTTGTCAATGTATCATAACCTCACTCATCCTGACTGATACAAATATCAAATGCTTACTCTTCTCTGAATTCAACCATTTGAATATCATTGGTAATGGTGATGGGTCAAGGTATAAGCACTCTTCAGAAGATCACCAGTGATTCAGCAAACATGAACTTATTTAACCTACCAACCCATTTTCGACTTCAAGGACAAGGAGTCTTGTTTTGTTTTGGAAACTCTTGGTGGTACCTACTAGACATAACTACTTTTGAGAGTATTATTAATATAGTTGCTTTTCTGGATTTGATTATGTCTTAGGTTGGGTTCCTCAGAAAGAGGATGAGGGAGATGAGGAAGATAGTGAGGCAGCAGGATAGGGAAGGTAGAAAGTCAAACCAGGATGTGATTTCAGGCTAAGTCTTCAACACAATCCCACATCATGGAAAGTAAATTACATTTCAGTGTCGTCGCACATGGAGCTAAAGGAATTAGTCTTTTCCACTGCTTTCTCACTTAACAGTTGGTGATTAACGACCACCTCCTGAGAGGTGGGATGTAAACTCCCAGGAACTGACTCTAGTAGGATAAGGGCACCTTCCAAAGAGGATGTGAAGATGCTGGCTTTTAGAAGGCTATGCATAGAAACAGTTAATTTTGTAACATTTCTTGATTTTGGCCCATGTTTAACTATCTTTGCTTAGACATCTATAAAGGAGAAAGCAAAGATTAGCCTCCTCATTTGTGTGTGACAGTGAAAGACAGGGAGACACGGAAAGTGCAGAATGACTACCCTGTCATCAGGGAGGCAGTCATGATGAAAAATGAAGTTAGCACTTACAGCTTCTGAGTTCTGTGTCAGAGAATTGTTCACCAGCTTCTGGACACTCTTGGCATGAGAGCTGAGTGTTCTAACTATAAATGGGCACTACTTAATTCAATCTGACATACAGGAATCTAAATAGACCACAAAGACAAAAGCAGGATATGTCTATTCACATTGCCAAAGCATTTGCTAAAGCTAAAAGGACAAACATCAGTCATCCTGGAAACATTTTCCAAGATATCAAAAATAATAATCTCATTATGATGTGTAGATTGTTTTAAAAATAGATCTATTAAAAGAAGGTGGAGGGTTTCTTTCTTTTTCGTTTTTAAATATTGACTTCTATGAGGGAGTTATAAGGATATTATCCTAGATAGGCTGTGGAGAAAATGACCTCTCAAGGTGGTTCAGATGTGATCACGCTGCAACAGAATTGTGATTCCATCTAAGTGTGATCAGAACTGTTTATGAACTGCACCAAGCAAGCCATGAACATATGGAAGGAACATAGACACTGACAAATGTGTGGATCGCATTGTTATGTTTGTGCGACTTCTGTTTTATACATCTGTCACAAGGAGAGAATGAAGCCTGTGATTATCTTTATCTTAGGCTGGCAAATGAATGTGTACAAGTTGGAGGAAAGGCAGACATTGTATTTACCAGAAACCCATAAACCACCAGAAGCTGTAAGTGAATGTGTGAAAATCAATTTCTTAGTGCTTGGGAATGTTAGCAACATTTCAGTTGTAACTACAAATAATGTGAGATTTAAAAACAAATGCTAAATATGTTTTGGTTTGAAAATGTTTTAAACTTTGGTTTTTATCAATAACTCTCAATCACTTTATTCCATAAAAAGCACTGACATTTTATTTCCAAAGTGTCATTTTTTTCCTTCTGCACATGACTCTTCTGCTTCCTTGCCCCCTTTTATAACAATCATATACACAAACAAGCAAACAAAAATCACCCCAAACTTGTAAAGTTTATTGTGCTGTGCGGGCTTCAACTTAAAAGTCTGAACTTCTTAGCAGAATCAGTTTTAACATGTGTTTTGTTGTTCAGCTATGACACTTATGTTTTATTTTTAAGGGGGGGGGAGTCGCAGAAAGAAAATTCACCTTTTATTATAATTATTTTTACTCAGCCAGTGAATGTGGTCATGGGATTGACTTTTTTACTTGCAGCTCTTGAATTCCCTTTCTCTTTGTGGAGTCTTTCTGGGAGAACTGTATATCACCTGCTGCAGTGAAATTGTGCCTCTGGGAGAACTGTATATCACCTGCTGCAGTGAAATTGTGCCTCTTGTTACTCAATGCAGAAAGAAGGTGCATGGATAGTCTGGCTTCTAGCAGTTAGGATTAGTAGAATGTAGAGCCTTAAAGCCGATGGATACAGGTAGATATGGGCATGGTGGTTTAAAAATATGTTCACAAATTCTTTGATTCTCTTCCCTTTAAGAGATGGTATTTAGGCTCCATCTTCCTTCTCCAAGTTTGGGCTAGACTTGGTGACTTGTTTATAAAATAAGGCAGGGGTGTTAGTGACAGTGTATGACTTCCAAGACTAGGTCATAAAAGGTATTATTGCTTCTCTCTCTCTCTCAGATTGTTCTCTCTGGGGTATGCAGCTGACACATGTCATGAGGATACTCAAGCGGCACTACAGGGAGAGGTCAACGGGGCAAGGAGCCATGATCTCGTGCCAACAGCCATGTGAATGATCCGCTTCAGAGGTGCATTCTCCAGTTATCAAATTACTACAGTCCTGGTTGACACTTTGATGCCCACCTCATGAGAGACTCCTAGCCAGAACTACCTAGCTAAGCTTTTCTCAAATGTCTGACTCACAGCATGTGTGAGAAAATAAATGTTTACTGTTTTACGCTGCAAAGTTTGGGGAAAATTTGCTATGCAACAAGAGATAATACAGTGAGTATTCAGGGAATCAGAAAGAACGTCACACATCCTTGTTTTATCTCCCTGCCTAGCCATCAAACAGAGAATTCTGCATAAGGAAAGTCAGCAAAGCACACTGGCATGGGGAAGGAAAGAGAGTGGCTCCTTGGCAGAGGCAATGGAAATCCACGATGCTGGACAGTCTCTCTTTGCCTTTCTAGAGACACTTCCTACCCTTTCTACCTTGCTCTATGTCCCAGAAAACTGGCCTTCATGCACTGCTTTGATTAGGTTCTCTTGTTCTGTGTTTTCTGTTGGATTTGACCAGAAGACAACACCAGCAGTAAGCAAGAGAATGGGGGAGAGAGAGGGTCCAGGATACTTATTTCTTTGGCTTCCTCCCTGCTGGCCAGTGGACTAGCACAGATAGCATTAATTCCTTGAAGGCCAGAAGTCCTGTTGGCAGCCTTCACCTACTGCTTAGCCAGGCCTAAAACTCTCTAATTGCCTCTTCAATTCCAGGAGTGGTAAAGTCTTCCCACTATTGCTAGCCTTCGGATGCCTCACCATCTCTTCTTGGTTTCCCTTAACTTTATTCACACCCCTGAAAATAGTCCTCAATCACTGCTTTTGAGGCTGTTATCTATTTCTTGCTTAGACAAGAAAAGAAAGACACCCTCACAAAGACACTGTCACATTCACCTGGACTGTTTTGGGTGTCTTCAGTGAGTGTGTACCACTCAGTAGAGAGACTTGCTTTGGCCTCGAGGGTTGTAAATTACTACTATTCCTACTAACTAGTTCTTCTATTACTACTACCACTTCTTTCTCTTCTACCCTCTCTTCCTCCTTCTTTTAACACTAGAAACCTCTCTGAGTGAAATTTTATGCTGAACCCCAAGACATAAAGGTACCTCTGCTCTGGTTGAAGAGAGTGGGGAGGGCAGGAGTCCCATTTGTGTGATCTTCTCCCCCTCTTCTCCTCTAAGGAGATCTCTTGAAGTACTTCTGAGCAATCATAGGGTTATGTAAAACTCAGTTTGAAAACTAACACTTCTGTATGTTCTAAATGCTAGGATGAGACAGGTTGCAATTTCCAGGTATGGTTCTCACTATGAGAGGGGACCTCAAGAAACCCAGAATTTTTTAAAACATAGCATTATGTATTAAATTGTGCACTTATTCTTACATGTTTGATCTTCAGTCACCTTCAAAGTACTCTTCATTTGATGTAATACACCTATCGAGATGCTTTTTCCACTGCTCAACCATTTTTGAACTCATCAATTTTTATGCCTTTTAGTTCTGCCGTTTTTTTTTTTTAATTTTAAAGGTGTGGGGTACAATTCAGGATTAGGTATACAAGTGGTTTACATACCTAATACCATACAGGTAAAGTTTGGGTCTCCTTTTGGTCCCTGCTTTGCCTGGTTTGAGATCAGGTACCCTTATTGATGTTGTGTCCCCTTGGCATCCCAAACCAACACCAGTTGCATCCTGCTACTGCCTATCTCTTTCTTAAAGTATTATGGTGGCTGGGCTCGGTGACTCAGCCTGTAATCCCAACACTTTGGGAGGCCGAGGTGAGTGGATTGCCTGAACCCATTGGGCTCGAGACCAGCCCGAGCAACTTGGTGAGACCTCATCCCTAGTAGTTCTGGCTACTTGGAAGGCTGAGGTGGAAGGATTGCCGGCACCCAACATGTCAATGCTGGGGTGGCCGTGAGTATGCTGCTGCACTCCAGCCTGGGCAATGGATTCAGATTCCAACTAAAAAAAAAAAAGTATTATGGTAATTGTTCAGGGTCCACTTATGGATGAGAACATGTGGTACTCTGTTCTTTGTTTCTGTGATAGATCACTGAGTATGATAGACTCTAAATCCATTCAAGCTGCTGTGAAATCCATGTTTGTCCTTTATGGCTTTTTAATATTCCATTGTGTATATGCAAATTCTTTTTTTATCCAGTCCAGTTTTGATGGGCAGCATGGTTGGTTTCATGTTTTTGCTATTGTGAATAGTGCTGCAATAAACATGTGTGTGCATGTATCTTTTTTTTGTAGAATGATTTAACTTCCTCTGGTATATTCCCAGTAGGGGGATTGCTGGGTTATATGGAAGGTAAATTTCTAGTTCTCTCTCTTCTGCCATTTTTGTTTTACCTCTTCCACATCAGCAGAATGTTTCCCTTTGAGAACTTTTTTCATCTTGGGAGACAAAAAAACATTGCCTGGGGCAAGATCCAGTGACTAGGGAGGGTGGGGCATGGGGAATCATGGTGTTTTTGGTTAAAAACTGCTGAACACTTACTGCAGTGTGGGCAGATACACTCATAAAATGGGCAAACACTTTGAAAGGATCTCTTGGCGAGACCTCATCTCTACAATAAATCAAAAATTAGCCAGGTGTGGTAGCGCGCGCCTGTGGTTCCAGCTCCTTGGAAGGCTGAGGCTGAAGGATCGCCGGAGCCCAGCAGGTCGAGGCTGCGGTGGCCGGGAGCGGCCACTGCACTCCAGTCTGGGCGACGGAGTGAGACTCCAACTCAAAAAAAATAAAAAAAAAGAAAAGAAATAATCTCTAAAAAAATAAATAAGGCCGAACGCAGCCTCTCACACCAACGCTAGCTGGTACATTGATATCGATAGGGTCTAGAATACTCACCTACAGGGAAAGCCTGTACTATAATGGGCCTGCCCTCCAAAAGATAATTCTGGTTTTTTGGATTTCCCCTGGTATATGACCTCTTTCTCCTCTGCCCTCGACTCTTGAGATCCACCATCTCAGATCTCAAACTCTGAGCTTTTCCCCCCTAAGCACAATCCCTTTACTTGATAGCAGTAGCTGTTATTTACTCGAGCAATTATTATTTATCAGAAACTATATTAAGGTTCAGGGCCAATCCTACAATATAGGTATTTTCATCCCTATTTTACTGAGTAGAAATAGAGGATCGGAAAAGTTAAATGACCTTCCCAAGGTAATCCGACTAGTAAATGGAAAATTGAGGCTTAGATTTATGTCCACCTGGTCATTTAAGCTCACGATCTTAACAACCACCTACTGATAATTTTTTTTCTGAATCCAGTTTTGTCCTCATCATGACCCTGAATCTATTCTCTTTACTTCTGTCTTTGGATTCTCTTATCCAGAAACTCTTAGCTGTCTATGTCACGCCTTCACCAGCAGTCGAAGTTTTCTTAGTCTCCTAATTCTTTGAATTTTGCCTGCTTTGATGATGCCTAACCATACACAACTCCCTAAGGTCTGTATTCTGTTTCCAATATTGATTTCCGAATCTATTTCTACGTATGCTATTGTAGAAAATGAAGATGAGACTCTTTGAGTGTAGTAAGTACTTATACCCTTTTTTTTCAATTTGCTCCTCACTTCCGGAGGAGATTCCTTTGAGCTCTATTCTGTCAGTTCTCTGTTCTGTCCCCTTTATACTCACTATGCCATAATTAAGCCCTCATTACATCTGTTCTTCATTGTATCTTTCAGTTTATAATCTTACCTGCTTTGTTATGAAGACTGAGGTCTTTCAAAGTGAGCACTCACAAATAATTAACTGCATTAGTGTGTTTTGCATTGCTATAAAAAAATACCTGAGGCTTAGTAATTTATTAAGAAAAGAGATTTATTTGACTCACAGTTCTGCAAGGTTCTGTCATCTGATAGGCTTCTGGTGAGACCTCAGAGAGCTTTGTCTTATAGCAGAAGGCAAGGAGAGACAGTATGCCACATGGCAAGAACAGAAGCAAGAGGGGGAGAGGTGGTGCCAGGCTCTTTTTAATAATCAGCTCTTGCATGAACTAATATAGTGAGGACTCATTCATTTCCCTACCAAGTTATTCATAAGGGATCCATCCACATGACCCAAACACCTCCTGCTAGGCCCATCTTCAACACTGGAGATCACATTCCAACACGAGATTTGAAGAAGACGCACATCCAAACCATATTATTAGCCCTCTTATTTTTACATTTGTTAGGAAATAGTCTCCAAAATGGTGGTGGCCAAACAGTACACAGTCTATTTTTTCACTTATGTGTAGTTAGGAAGAGGGAAGTTCCAGGTTCCAGGCTGTCTGTTGGCTTCAGAATCTCAGGGAACCTAGACACCTTCCAGCTCAATGTTCTCCTGTACCTTGGGTTTGGCTTTCATCCTAATAATCCACAGTGGCTGGTTGAAATCCAACTATCATATTCACATTCTTGACAGTAGGATGCAGAAAAGGGAGAAACAGGCGTATCTTTCTGTTCAAGAACACAGTCTAGAAGTTGCATGCAGCACAACACCTTGTACTTTACCAAGAGTTAGTCCCATGGCTTTATTGAGTCTGGAGAATGCAGTCTACTCTGAGTGGCAATATTAGTTGGGCCACATGTTCAACTAAAACGTCAGAAGTTCTTTTTCTAAGAAAGAAGGGAAGAGCTGGTCTACCCTGCTACTTCATGGTATCTCAGAATAGTCAGCCATTCTCTATCTTTATTATCCTGTCCAAAGAAACTGGCTCTTTCCTCTTTTCCAAGGTAGCACCTTCCAAATGTGTCCGTGATCCACCATGGAACACTGCATTCTGGTGATATTACCTGTGTTCATTTCTCTTCTTATTTCTGACAACAAACATTTCCCATGTGTCTATCATTTATCACATTTGGTTTCTTTGAAACTGAAATTATTTCACAGAGCTTTATTATTGTGTTTACCAAATAACAGATTACTCTTCTGTCTACCTCTTATCCCTTTGGTTCTTTTGAACTTGCTTTAATTAATAAAATGCAACTGTATATAATCTTTTTTAGATGCTCTATTCATGCTGCTATTTAAAAGTCTGTATATTGATTAGGCATATATTCTTAGTCTCAGAAAATAGTATATCTGTTCCATTTCATTTTGACTGGGCTATTCAGATCTAAGAAATGACCTGTAATCTTGTCCCAGAGAGCACAATTTGGAGGCACATTTCAATTTCAAGATTAAATATTAACTGGGGCCATGATCTGTGTCTGAGTCTTAATTTATCAAGGTGACTGAGTTGTGACACAGAAAGGCCAATTCTATTGAAAGGAGAATTTTTATGACTCACATTTCCTGAGTAAAAGGATCACACCAACCATGTAGGGCCACATGGGGAAGCACTGGGCTTAGCAGGCATGAGGAGAAAGCATTGCACTGTGCCTTTATCGCTCGAAAGCGATTTCTGGGGGAAACACAAGGCAGGGCAAAGCGAACAGTTTAGAACCGACTAAATAATTCCACATGCCTTGGCATACAGGAGCTGTCCGTATTTGTGTTTTTACCTGGCTCTGGGGTGTCTCCTGGAGTGTAGGAGCCCGATCGAGGAGGTGCTTTGGAGTATGGACTCTGGATTGGTTAGTATGCATATGAAGGGCATCTTCCTGCCAAGCCCTTTGTTATCTTTAGGAATTGGCTAGCCCTGGAAGGGGCAGTGTTTCCCTGGCCTGCAAGATTTTTAAAATTGAAAAATATCATTAGATACAAAAATAAAAAAAAAAAGATTGATACCGCTTACCATCATTTTCCTTGTTTTCTTTTTTATCTTGCTGTCAGTTGGTGCTTTCTCCTAAAGTTCAGACTTCAGTCCTCTGCTTGTCTTTCTGTACATATTTACAGGATGTTGCAGACCACACACACCCTCAGGACTTTAATCAATGATATGTCTTTCAAGGGTAGGCATGCCATCTTGGCCTAGTTAAGTATTTTTCTCTGGGTCTTTGCTTCCTCTGTGAGGTGGGGAGTGGAAAGCTTTATTTTTCTTTTAATCGATACCTTTTATCTCAGAGCCTGTACCTGGCCACTACAGAGGGACTTCTTCCTAAAACAAGAAGTGGAGGACATTTTCCACCACAAAAGTGTTTTCCTTGGAGAACAGAGGACGGAAGATGGAGCATCTCTGGGTCAAACAGGGAGGGAAAGAGAGGAAACAGATTTCAAAATTCTCCACCATCCAGCTGGGTATTAGCACTTTTTCTTCTTTTATATGTTAGCCCTTTGGGTATCTCTTTTAGACCTCCATAATATTAATGTCCACTATTGGCCAGCACAAGCCAGTCATTTCAGTAAGATAGGTCTTTTTTAATGGTCTCACTTGTTTACACATCTATGTTTTTTTACCAGCTGTCCCCTCTGTCTTTCATGTCTTCTCTTCCTTGTCTTTCCTTTTATAAGGGGAACCCCAAACCCCTGGAATTTAGATATAAAAATTGTGTATTTCTTCTTACATGTTTGAACTTCAGTCACCTTCAAAGTACTCTCCGTTTGATGCAGTGTGTCTATTGAGACACTTTTTCACTGCTCAAAACAGTTTTTGAACCTATCACTCTTGATGGTTTTTAGTGCCTCTGCCATTGTTTGTTTCACCTCTCTCACATTGGCAAGACGTTTCCCTTTGAGGACTTTTTTTCAGCCGGGGGAAAAAAAAAGTCATTAGGGGCGAGATTGGGCGAATAAGGAGGGTGGGGCCTAGAGGTCTTGCCATTTTTGGTCAAACACTGCTGAACACTCAGCACAATGTGGGCGGTGTGCTTGTAAATCACCCATCATGAAATGGACAAATGTGTTGAAAGAATCTCTCATCCCCCTCTCAAAATTCACTGAAGCGAAATGCAATCTCTCACGACAATACTAGCTGGTACACTGATGCCAGTGGGTTCCTAGAACATTCACCTAGTGAGGGAAGACTATACTACAAGAGGCCTGCCCTTTAAAAATAATTCCATTTTTTTTTTCTGGGTCCACCCTCGTATGCATAATCCTTAAGGCCCTGTGCTTATACTCCTGATTTTCTTCTGGTTTTAGGGGGCCTGTGTGGACTTCTGCTTTTGGATTTAGAATCAGAACCATATTATGACCCTTTAACTCATCCTAATGGTTGTATATGTGCGAGCTTTTAGAACTGAACCCTAAGCTTTGGTTGGTTGGGTCCACTTCTTGGGCGTGCCCTTGGCAATGTTAAGTGTCTGTGGTCACAGTGTACACAGTACTTTTCCTACAAGAGGTCTCTCAGGGTTGTGCTGCCTTTCTTCTGCCTCAGCCAAGAGATGGCTTTTCTAAATTCTTTGCTGCTTTATAATTCAATGCTTTCCCTCATAAAATCTCCTATATTGGGCATCCTCTCCATCTCCCCTCTGTTGCTTTCTCACTGCTTTAAAACCCAGTCAATTCTATAAGTCTTGGTTTACTTTTTTTTTTTTTTTTTTGAGTTGGAGTCTCACTCTGTCACCCAGACTGGAATGCAGTGGCCGCTCCCGTCCACCGCAGCCTCAACCTGCTGGGCTCTGGCGATCCTTCCGCCTCAACCTTCCGAGTAGCCGGAATTACAGGCGCGCGCGACCACACCCGGCTGATTTTTTAATTTATTGTAGAGATGAGGTCTTGCTGCCCAGGCGGGTCTCGAACCCGCGGGCTCAGGCAATCCACTCACCTCAGCCTCCCAAAGGTGCGGGATTACAGGCTGAGCCACCAAGCCCGGCTAGTCTTGGTTTACTTATCTGATTCTCCATAGGCTGTCAGCTTCTTGAGGGCAGCAACTTGCAATGCTTGGTATACAGGAGGTGCTCAATAACTGTTTTTAGTGTGGTTGAATGAATAAGAGGCCCAGCTGGCTTTTCCAATTGTATACGCCCTTCCCTTCAGACCTCACCATCCCTATTTTATCTTGAAGGCTGATGTTTTTACCAGCACAGAGAGGGACAGAGTGTGCCATGAATTATGGATTCCATTTGATCCTTGTAGAGACAATCTGAATATTTTCCCTGTGGGTGCTTGAGTGAACCAAATTAGCCCCATGCTTGTCAGATTCCTCCTACTCTTTGTGCTGCAGATGAAAGTATGAGAAGTGAAAACTGGAACTCTCTTGACCTTTTCAAGTCTTCAAATAATGATTTTCTAGACAGATAAGACTAAATTGGTATTGGATCTCAGCTCAGGAGCAGGAAGGGTGGCTGTTTATGGGCTGCATGCGTATTGCTCACTGCTTCATTTTTCTTCTTTTCTGCTCGGTGGAGGAAATTAAAACTCCGATGGTCAGATTAGGTGGTTCTAAGCCTCTGCCCCTTGCTTGCTGCTGTAGATGTGAGAATTAGGCTTATCTACCGGTTCAGGTGAGGTGGTCGATAATTTGAACACTTGAAGAAATAACTGAGCTAATAAGGTCCTTAAACTAAAGGGCTAGTGAATTGTTGAAAGACAGGGTGGGAAAGAAAGACTGAGAAAGTAAGAGAAAGAGAGAGAAAAGAGAAAAAGAGGAGAGAGAGAGAGAGAGAGAGAGAGAGAGAGAGAGAGAGAGAGAGAGAGAGAGAGAGAGAGATTTCCATTTCCATAACCACAACCAAAAGAAAGCAAATAAACAGAAATCCTTACCCTGGGCTTCCCAGCCATAGAGCTAAGGGTTACTTACCGGAAATAAATAAAGCAGAGGGCACTGTCAAGATTATCTACTTCAAAGGGATGACTTTCTATTGGAACTGCCTCTACTCCTCATTTCTTTGAGTGAGGTATCTAAAATAGAGCTGCATGTTAACCAAGAGACATCCTGCCATTGGCTGGCATAAACACGACTGTCACCTAGTTCTTTAGCTGGGCTGTAGGAGCTGGACCTCAGACCATGTAAATCTTCAAGGGAAAGGAGACTGGCAAGGTTCAGAGGACAAGAGCTATTGCTGCATCATTTGGGGACAGCAACTGGAGGGAGCTGGCTGATTTCTCCAAAAAGCGGGATCAGATGCTGGGAGGAAAGAGTCTCAAAAACACAAGTAGCCTATTTCTCAGTGGTGCCAAGACTAGCTAGCAGTGGACTCTTCACAGCATCCTTATCAAGGGCTATTAGCGAATCCACCTTTATTGAGTGCCTTAATGTCTTGGGGGCATGAGAATTGGAAGGCCAGTTAGAAAATCAAGTCATCTGACTTTATTCAGCATAGAGGTGGGTATCATTATGAAATGTACTTTTTCTGTACCTGCTTCTCTTATGCATGACCAGTCTAGGCAACATGTTACCTAAGCTTTTTTTAAAATCTCAAATTATGTAATTCTGCACTATCTGGGATATAAAGTATTAGGGAAAATAAACCTCGGATATTTATTTCCCTAATATCTAGCATGGATCCTTATTATCTTCCTATTCTGCAGCTGAAGGTTGCTGAATATCATTGCATCTTTCTCACAACTGTGTGTCCTTTCTTCAAAGACCATGGAACAGGACTAGTTTTATGCAGTCACACAAGTAAAGAAGCTGGGAGCCGGGTATGGTGACTCATGCCTGTTAACACAGTATTTTGCGAAGCCGGGGCAGGAGAATCACTTGAGCCCAGGAGTTTGAGACCAGCCTAGGCAACATAGTGAGACCTTGTTCCTACAAAAACATTTAAAAAAATTATCTGGGCATGGTGGCACATGCCTGTAGTGCCAGCTACCAAGGAAACTGAGGTGGACCCCAACTCAAAAAAAAAAAAAATCTGGGAGTCACAGTGGACCACTAGATAAAGTCTAAATAAGACTACTACTACTAATAATAATGAATATTTTTCTCCATCTCTTAATCTCTTGCCTTCTCTTAATACCTCTCTTTGCTTCTCTGTCTTTTTCTCTGTCTGTGTCTCTCCCTCTTCTGTTTATAGAAGGAGTTCACTAGAAATCACATGGCCACTTTCTCCTATCACCCTTGCATTTCATTAGAAACCTCTCTCCTTGTTGGGCAAAATTAGGTTCCTAGCAGCATTTACCACTATTCTTTTATGTATGTATGTATGTATGTATTTATTGAGTTGGAGTCTTACTCTGTCATCCAGTCTGGAGTGCAGTGGCATGCTCATGGACACCCCAGCGTCGACCTGCTGGGCTCAGGCAATTTTTCTTAGTCGTCAGAACAGAATACAGGTGTGCGCTACCACACCTGGCTAATTTTTGGATATATTGTAGAGATGAGGTCTCACAAAGTTGCCCAGGCTGGTCTTGAACCCATGGACTCAGGAAATCCTCTCACCTCTGCCTCCCAAAGTGCTGGAATTACAGGCTTGAGCCACTGTGCCTGGCCTATTCTTTCATTTATTTTGGTGCCTAGGCTGGTCTCAGATTCCTAGGGTTGAGTGATCCTCTCACCTCAGCCTCCCAAGTAGCTGGGACTGGAGGTACTTGCTACCGTGCCTGGCTGTTCTTTAATTTACACAGTGAAAGATGAAATCATTATGTATGTGCAGTTTATGTGATGTTTTGCAGTCTTAAGCTCAAAATTGTGAAATGGTATGACTCTTCTATTGGGAAGGCTGACCGTTTCCAGCCTGCCAAGTGTCCAAAGCATAGATAACCAGAGCTCCCTTCTCTCTGTCTTGAATTGATTCTCAAGGGTCTCATCCCAAGCCACCCTTTCTAAGAGGCCATTGCTGAGGCCTAGCATGGGGTCATGTTGAAAAAAACATGTCTTATCATTAGCAGCAGAAGGAGCCAGGAGATCTGTAGCCTGGAAGGGAAATGTCTAAAGAGGGAATGCAGTGGTTGTCTCGTTTTGACACATTTAAAATGTTTTGTTGTGACAGAACCAACTTTCTTTAGAATTTGACCTGACATCTATGAGTTTTGGGCACAGAGAGCTCAGCTTCCTATAAGAAAGAGCTTTTCTATTAGAACTTCCAGGTGAGGTCGTGAGCCCTCTGTCACCTGTAGTATTCAAGCAAAGGCTGAATGCTCACCTGTAAGAATGCTGTAGGTGAGATTAAGCTGGATTGCCCTGTGTACCTGCATCTTAGGTAAAGTTTCCTCCAGAATTAGCCCTCACAAGAGCAAGGAGTTTTTTATATTTGAATTTTTTTACATAGGAAGTGCAACAAATCTCTGTTTAGGGAAGATACACAAATGTGAAAATACTTTAATTGATGTGCATTGAATGCAATGTAGATTCAAATAATTGAATCAGTAAATGACGAGACGAAAGAAATTTTACAAAGCTTTAATAATGACTTCTCCGTGTCTGATCTCACAATTCAAAATACTGGTGTTGTTAGAAATAAATAATTTAAAAATCATGTGATATAGCAATACAGTAAGAGGTGCTTTTTGGCAGTGGTTCTTATCAGAGGGAGTTTTTGGTCCCCTGCCCCAGGAGACATTTGAAAATATCTGGAGATATATTTTTTTTAATTGTCATGATTGAGGGAGACTGAATGCTACTGACCTCTATTGGGTGGAGGTCAGAGATGCTGCTACCCACGTCCTAGGGTGCACAGGACGGCTTCCACATCAAAGAACTATCCAGTCCAAATGTCAGCAGTGCTATAGTTGAGAAGTCTTGATTTATGGAGCTCATGAGTATGCCTACAAAACTAATAAAATTGTCTCAGTGACAACATCCTGTGGATTCATAAGATGCTATATCTCAAATAACTGTTAAGAGGGTGAAGATGATGTGTTTTGAAGAACCGTGTTTTGTGTTATGTGACTCAAAAAATGGCTTTGGTGACAGTAGACCTTCTGTTGCTAGCAATGTGTGTGCAGAGTTCCAAGAAAACTGTTTCATAAAATGCCTGAGAGAAAAAAGAGTCACATTTCGACATCAATACGTTACTGCATATAGCATGTAATTTTAAGTATTTGTTTGTAACTAATTTAATAACATAAATCTGACAGTCATTTAGCTAAAAGTTGATATGTAGAAACGGGTTAGAAACAGTTTTTTGATTTTCTCATTGGGAAAATGGCAGCATGCCTATATTCAGGACATCCTTGTACTTATACATGTTCAGAAAACCTAATTCCAGGGTTCTAAACGATCTGTTGGTCATGGCATACATTTTTTTGGTCATTATATGAAATTGCCTCAATCTTATGAATCTAGAAACAACTCACAAAGATCATCAAGTCTGTCCTGCTTTTATTTGCTTTAAAAATTACACACTGTAGAATTCAGTACAGTGTATGAATTTTGACGAACGCATAGTCGTGTAACCACCATCATATCAAGATGCAAAACTGTTCTACCATTCTCCAAACTCCTTCATGCTCCTCCTTTGTAACCAACCCCGTTTCCTCTGCATTCCTGCTTGTTACATTTAACTGTACACACTTTGCAAGAATGCTGAGTTTCAAAATAAACTCTTCTGCAGAGACCCGGCATTTAAATAAGACCCACACAGAGCACTGCCAGGCAAAGCAGGGCACAGAGACTAGAGTTGCTCTGTTCTGCCTCCCTCTAGCCCCAGCCAAGGCCTCAGGAATTTTTCTGGGAAACTGTTCTAGATAACAGTCGACACTGCTGATTAAATTCTTCCACTGATCAAATGTTTGATGAGCCCATAATTACAGTGTCCCAGGCTAGCAGCTGGGGAGAGAGGGTTGACCCCGCTAGACAGGGTCCCTGCCGTTAGTGAGCTTAGAGTCTAGTACATAGACATCAAGCCAACGGCATACAAATAAAAGGTAAAATTAAAACGTTGTTCAAACGTTGTTCAATGTCGAAAAGGGAAATTACATTATGTTTTGGGAGGAAGAGTCAGTTAAGCTGAGGCAAGAATGGTGTCCTGCTGGTAGAATTGCCCAGATCATCATTCAAGTTCTAGGAAGAGAGAAGCTTCATGAGGACCACGGGAGAAGGTACTTGAAGAGCCATGAGAAAACCCGTGCAGCTGGACAAGCAGGGAGTTCTTGGAGAAGTGGTCAGGGATACGACTGAACAGGGCTTCTGTTCCATGGCAAAAAATTAACGATAAAAAATAAGAAATTGACTTTATCTTAAGGCTTAAGAGCCACTGAAGGGTTTTAAGTAGAGGAGTGACATGATTGAATTGCTCTCTCTTCTCTCTCTTTCTACCTCTCTCTCTCTCTCTCTCTCTCTCTCTGTCTTTCTGGCAATGATCTGAGCTCGGCGGAGGTGAACGTCAGAGGTTGACCAGATTTCTGGCTTTAGCCGCCGCATTTACTGAGGTGGGAACCCTGGACTTAGATCAGGGGAAGAAGAATCAAGACTCCACTTCTGAGCTGGGCTCGGTGGCTCAGCCTGTAATCCCGCGCCTTTGGGAGGCTGAGGTGAGTGGACTGCCTGCGCCCGCGGGTTCGAGACCTGCCTGGGCAGCGAGACCTCATCTCTACAATAAATCAAAAAATCAGCCGGGCGTGGTAGCGCATGCCTGTAATTCCGGCTACTCGGAAGGCTGAGGTGGAAGGATTGCCGGAGCCCAGCAGGTGGAGGCTGCGGTGTCCGGGAGCGGCCACTGCATTCCGGTCTGGGCGACAGTGTAACACTCCAACTCAAAAAAAAAAAAAAAACTCCACTTCTGGACAAGTTAGATTGTGATGCACGAGAGACATCCTGAAGGAAATGCTGAGTAGGCAGGCAGTGATCAATGTCTGGAGTTCCCGAGTTTGCCTCTCAATTATCGGTTACTTATTCTTTGGGAAGGCCCACCCTGTGCTCATTCTGGAGCTATGTGTTGGCTTAAAAATATAACTGTGATGTGGCCCTTGCCCTGGAAGCATTGGAGAAGGAAATAGGGTACATTTGGATTGGTGTTGTAAAATAAATATGCCCACACAGCCATGTGGGCTCAGCAGAAGATACGTTTTATTTTACTGAAGGGAGCCCGGAAAGCTACATTTGCAGCTCTGCTAGCTGGGGAGTTTTCTTAGATGGAAAGTGGGAAGAGCACTATTTTAGGGAGAGAAAGCAGTATGTGCAGAGCTTGCAAGATAGGAAAATGAATGGTCCATGTGGGGAATTTCAAGTCGTTTGGTAGAGGCAGGTGGTAGAATCTGTGCATTATGGAAGGTGGCTGAAAATAAAGACTTCTGGAGTGTGAGTGTTGGGAGAAGCCAGCGTAGGCTGGAAGGAGGGAAGATAGCTATCAGTTTCTGTGGCTGGAGGCTGCAGTGCCGACCGGGGTGGGAGGGATGGGTTCAGGGAGGCTGGCTGGGAGAATTCTACAGTTGTTCACATGAGAGAGAAAGAGGGCCTCAAGGCTGCAGCAACAAGAATGAACAGAAAGGGATGATTTAGGGGTTTAGGAGTCAGAATCTTCTGGTCTTGGTGACAAAAGAAATAGGAGATTACATGATTTCTATTTTTAACAAACTGGTGGAAGTGATGCTCTTAACCACAACTGCAGGCTCCAGATGAGAGTCTTGTGGTGCAGGTAATGAGTACTGTGTTGTGTGTGTTGCATGTGTTCCTTGGGGTCCCATGGACAGGATGATGAGAGCCTGTCCTATTGACTGCCACTCTTTGACACATTATAATTGACCCAGCCACACTGTATTGTATTCCAGTGATTTGTTTATGAGTCACTCTTTGGATTGTGGATTTTTTTTTCAGTTAAATATTTATTGAACAAATGCAGAATAAATGAACTAAGGAGAAGGAGTTTTTTAACCTGAAGATACAACAAACAACTTCAGATACTCAGAGGGCTATCACACAAAGAATGAAAGACTTGTTCAGTATGTCTCCAAAAGGCAGAACTTGAACCAAGAGATAAATATAAGCAACCAGTAGAGCAGGATGGTTGTACAAAGTGTATCACTTAACAGCTCCTTTCTCCATATAATGCATTCAATAATTAAGTTTACCTTCTTCTTAAAGGCGACAGTACACCTTAATACTTCTCGTGAATGTCTTAAATAAGTCCCATTTTCATTGCAAGCCCTCCACTGCCAGCAATGGGTATACTTATGCTATTGGAAAAAAAATCTAGAGGTAACAAACTGGTTTGCTATGAGAATGGTTTATTTGTTCCTCAGCTATATTTATGTATTCAGGATTAGTGGTTCTCAAGAAGTGGGGAGAAAAGAACATATTCTACAAAGAAGGTGAAACACAATTTCCAGCAATTCAGATATTGCCCCTAGGACAGTTCTCCTCAAACACCAAATGAATCACTACAATTATCAACCAGTGGTACAGATAAAAGTGTGGCCTGTGCTGGGTAGGAAAAAGAGAGTTGACAACCACTATTTTACGTGAAACAGGAGATCTTATTTTATGAGTCACTAGAAAATATAAACTAACTGCATAATACTGATGGGCTCCATCCAGATCGTTAAATATTATAGAATGAGCATTGTTTCAACAGCTATTCAGCATAATGTTTTAAGACAAAACATATTTAATATACCTTATATTATGTATGTATTTTATCACATACTCAGTAAAGAATGCTGAGATGCTTCATCCAACCAATAAATTGCAAATAAAAATTTTACATTTCTATATTTGTCAGTATTCAGGCGTCAGAAGGTGAATCTTGAACTCAGGGTTATAAATCAGTTTTCAAGGAAAGCCTCATAATTGGTCAGTCTGGTTAACTGCTGTTCATTGGGGATTGGGTGAATACAGGCTCTGATTAGGGAATAAACTTATTAAAGGAAACATCAAGGGCTTTCCCTTGGCTTTCTGGGTAGAACCATTCTTGTGGTGGAGTTGACCTGCCATCCTGGTTCTAATATTTCTTTTACAGCTTCTTCTACAGGAGGTTCAACGAAGGCTGCAAAGTCATTGGCTACTATTGAGGTGTATGCTTGGGAGACCAAGGTGAAGGCTCCTTTCCTTGTTGCATCTCTAAGTGCTTCCGTGATTGGCTGGGCTGTCTCAGACCACTGGGAGCATTGACGGTTGTATGGATCCCAGGGAAATCTCTCTGTCAGATTCTTTGTCCTACTGACCAAATTCCCCCAAGTTCAGAATTTGCAGATGTTACAGCAGGTGATATTCTTTCCCAAAGATATCTTATATTACTTATGTCATTATGGATTAAATATAGAACTAGAAGCTGGCCATACACTGGGGGTGTAGCAATTCCCCAGAAGCCTTGAGTTCCTGGTTCTTGCACTGATTCAGAAACTTTTTGAAACTGAAGGCACTTTCTACTGTCACTGCCACTGGCAGCTTCCTGGCCGGTCTCACTGCCTCACCATCCCAGACCCCAGACCATCCCTTGGGGTGTCTGGATATATATGTGTGTGTGTATATATATATATATATATATATATATATATATTATATATTTTTTTTTTTAATATGGATATTCTTGAAGAAAGAAATTGGGTCATATTTTCTCTTTCTCTGTAGTGGATTTGTTGTACAGCAGTGTCTTTCAAATATTTTTTACTTCAACCCACAGTAAGAAATAAATTTTGTCATGCATAGACATACACCTAAAACATACCTAAAACAAAAATGTTATAAAATGCTTATCTGTAGCCTCTGCAGTGCTATGCTTTCTTCTTTTTTTTTCTCACCTCTCATCTTCATTTTCTATAATAATTTTATTTTTAAAAGTTGCTTCTTCTACATTTGCTTTGGGATTAGTTGCTGGAGTCTGCAGTGAGTAAAACTCACTGATGGCAGAACACAGGACTCAGGAAAGAATTTGGAATCCGAGTCAGACAGTCTTAAGTTTGATTTCTTCTCTGTCATTGAATAGCCACATGGCCTTGGGCAAGGCATTTAATGTTTCTGAGCTTCCATTTTCTCATCTGTAAAATGGAGATAAACACCTGACTCATAGTGATGATCAAATAAGAAAGTGAATGTACACAAACAAACCTAGCTGGGCGAGTTTGTCTTGCTGCTGTAACAAATGACCATGAGATTAATGGCTTTAAACAACACAGACTTATTATTTTACAGTTCTGGAGGTCAGAAGCCCCAAATGGGTCTTATTGGGCTAAAATCAAGGTGTCTACAAGGTTGCATTCCTTCTGGAGCTGAGAGACCCAAGAGATTCAAAAAAAACTATTACTATATGAATTCTGCAACTGCTGCTAGCAGTGTGTGAACGTTAAGCAATAAGCCCCTTCCGGACATTCCTTTGCTTAAATTGTGGTAGCCTCTGTGGCGTCTCTCTCCTGGTAAGCTCGGTGTTGTTTCAAACCTCCTGCCTGCTCACTAAACCTAGCTTATCTGGCATTCCATTCCGCCCATTTGGCAGTTACTTGTCCATCACAAGTAACTGAGCCTGAGCCCATGCAAATCGAACTTAAATCAACCAATCAAAGTCTTTGTAACTGTGTCATATGGTTTTTATCCAATCCTGTGTGCACAAGTTCGTAAAGCCACCCCGCCCCTTCAGAATTATGTATAAAAGGTGCGTGTTAGCCTGGGTCGGGGCGCTCGTCCCTGAAGTCGCTGCGTCGGCTTCAAACGTGAGCCCAGACTCGAGCCTGAATAAAGACCCTCATGTGTTTGCATCAGAGCTGGCTCTTTGTGGTCTCTCGGATTTAAAATCTTGGGTTTAACAGAGCTTTCAGGAGGAATCTGCTTTGTTGCCCCTTCTAGCTCCCAGAGGCCATCTGCATTCCTTGGCTAATGGCCTTTCTTCAGCTTAGAGGCCAAGCGTGTAACATCTTTAAGTCTCTCTCAGTCTCTGACCTTTTACCTCCGTCTTCCACATTTAAAGGATTCTGTGTACATTGGGCTCATTCAGATAATCCAGGACAACCTTATTTTAAGTTTAGCTAAGGAACAACATTAATTCTATCTGCAACCTTAGTTACCCCTTGCCATTTTATGTATATTATTCACATAATACATTCATAGGCACTGGAATTAGTATGTGGCTATCTTTGGCGGGTCATTATTCTGTCTACTAGAAGAGTATAATGAATAGAACCACATGAATGTTCAATAAAAATGTGATGGCATTGAAGTTCTCTTTTAACTCTAAGATTCTTGTGACACTTAAAAAATATTTGCCAACTGTATATCTGACAAAGGCCTAACATCTAGGATCTGCAAGGAACCCAAATGCGCCGAAAGGGAAAAAAAAACCCATTAAAAGGTGGGCAAAAGACATGAATAGATACTTCTCAAAAGAAGATATATGGGCAGCCAATAGACACATGAAAAAGTGCTCAGCCTCACTCATCAGAGAAATGCAAATCAAAATCACATTGAGATATCACGTAACCCCAGTAAGAATGGCCATCGTTAATAAAACAAACAATAACAGATGCTGGCGAGGATGCAGAGAAAAAGGAACACTTCTACACTGCTGATGGGAATGCAAACTAGTGCAACTTCTTTGGAAGACAGTGTAGCGATTTCTGAAAGAACTAGAAATTGACCTTCCATATGACCCAGCAATTCCCCTCTTGGGAATATACCTGGAGGAGCTCAAATCATTCTACAAAAAAGATACTTGCACAAGTATGTTTGTTGCAGCTCTATTCACAATAGCAAAAACATGGAACCAACCATGCTGCTCCTCGAAGCTGGACTGGACTAAAAAAAATGTGGTACATATACACAATGGCATAGTATGCAGCTGTAAAGGACAAACATATGGACTTCGCAGCAACTTGAATGGATTTAGAGTTGATCATACTCAGTAATCTATCACAGAAACAAAGAATGGAGTACCATACGTTCTCACTCATGAGTGGACCTTGAGCAATTATTGTAATGCTGTGGGAGAGGGATTGGCAGTAGTGGGAAACTGCCAGGGGAGGGAGGTGGTATTGGCAGTTGAGGAAAGTTGCTAGGGGCGAGAGGGGCATGCCTCATCCACAAGGTTACCTGCATAATGAATACCTAACTCCAAATTGTACCCCACATCTTTAAAATAAATTTTAAAAGAAGTTAAAAACAAACAAATCTAACCTTTAAGTACATGTTCAATGTTAAACCAGACTCCCATTTTACCTGTAGAAAACTGATATTTGAAACTAAGTACAGTAGATCCTCACTTAATGCCATTGACAGGTTCTTGGATATTACAACTTTATATGAAACTACACAAGACCTTGTCTCCACAATAAATAAAAAAATGAGCCGGGCGTGGTAGCGTGCACCTGTAGTTCTGGCTACTTGGAGGCTGAGTCAGAAGGATCAAGGATCGCCAGAGCCCAACAGGTCAACGCTGGGGTGGCTATGAGTGTGCCACTGCACTCCAGCCTGGGTGACAGAATGAGACTCTGATTCAAAAAAAAAAAAAAGAAAGAAACAAAACAAACAAGTAGAAAGAAACTACATACAGGAGGTCCTCGATAATGTCATTTTATTTAATGTTGTGTTGTCATATCGTGATGGTAAAACTGGTTTCCTCATACATTGTTTTGCTTAAGGTCACAGTTTCCAAGAAACTGTCAATGTTAAGTGAGGACTTACTGTATAGGACTTTGCATTTGACTGTCTTCAACAGTGGTTTAAGACAGCTTTGAACCCAGGCATCACCATCAAAGCACCTTTTTAAAATGCTTTGCTTCAGTGGAGAATCTTGTTAGCCTGCTTTCAATGTCAATTTTATGTCAGCAATAAACTTGTTGAGCCGGTTAGGCCTCAGAGAAGCCTTCCTCTACTCTGAAACTGCTCATTTATCAGTAATTCCACTTCCTGTGGGAGAGATAAGGAGAGGAGTGAGGGGAGGAAGAAAGAGAGGGAGATTGAGAGAGAGAAGAGAGAAAGAGAGAGAGAGAGAGAGAGAGAGAGAGAGAGAGAGAGAGAGAGAGAAGTAACTAGATAAGAGCAACACATTTTCAGAAAGTGTGTTTGCATGTAGTAAGTGCTCAATAAATATTTGGTAAATGAATGGCAAAAAATAAAATATTTGGTGAATGAATGGCAAAAAATACACAAAAGAGCAACCTGCATTTTTGAGATTGTCTCAAAACAGATGCTTTTTCTGGGGATTGTTATCTAGAAAAAAAGCAGCTCTAATAAGACCAAATCTTAGTAAATGCTAACAGTATTATTATCTTACATATTTTTAGTGTTTCTCCTATACGACACACGGAGCTATGTACAAGGCTCTTGCTGTTTTATACTGGAAAATCCGCCTCCCCTGCTGATGAGATTAAAGAGCGAAATCCCTGGATATTTAGGTTGCTTGAAGCCTGCAATCAAGGTGGCACCGAATTCCCTAGCACCTTGATTGACAGCGAGAGATTTGGAAGGAGGATCAACAACGGCACAAAAGGATTCTGGGAGTACTTGAAGCAGCTTAAGTAGCAGAGAGAAGTTTGGCAGAGGGTTGGAGTCAGAATCATGAGGGTGAGTTTTTCAAAGTTCCTCTCCTTTGAGGAGAGGCGATCAAGCATGACCAAGCACCTCAACAACCATCTGAAAGGAGGTAGTGGACATCAACACTCTTCCCAAAGTCAGGCCAACACGGCCTCAAGCTTGATGAATTTTGCAAACATACAAATGATGGATTGACTTCTTCAGACTCCATTTGTCCTTCTTTCCCCACTCATAAAGAATTGCAGTTTTCCATTTTCTAAACATTTTTGCCTCTAGATAAATGATTGAATCACGTATAAATCAGCTGATGTCTGATACCATATTGATTCAGGTTAGGTCTGCTCTAGAATATGAGGTTGGTTGTTCTTCTGAAATCATGAGCAGGGACCTTGTTAGGCACACTTCTGTAACCAAGTGCCTATTCCAGAGCAGACCCTCAGTACATTTTGTTGAATAGACCCTCACTAAATTGTTGAATTTAAAAGGTAATGAATTCAAATTGCTTCCTAGCAGACTTTTGCATCTGTTTTCCTGACTCTTGGTCAAATAATTTTCCATGGGAATGAATTCCACCTTTATTTGGTGAGAATTAGATTTTACAGTGGAAAGAATGCAAGCTCTGGATTAGACCTACAATCAAATCTTCATTTGGACAATTACTTACACACTATGCAACCTTGAGACAATTATCTTGTCTCAGTTTACTCATCTCTAAAATGGAAATAATAACATTGTCCACCTGACAGCATTACCGTGAGAATTAGTTAAGTTTGGGGGAGACACTGATTGATCCAGGTGTGTTGCTTCTGCTATTTGAGCCAGGTGAGTTTTTTTCCATTGCTCAGATGTAATCAATTGTCCTGTGTGATTTTGTTTCCCTCTGTAGCACATGTTCTATTTCAAGATGCTTGACCTTTTTTTGCTGCAGGAACCCACAGAAGGTGAGCCAGAGAGAGAAGCCCCTGGAGGAGTAGGGGAGAGTCCAGCCCTGGGATAGATTTGTCTGCTGTCTGAAGGGGCTTCTCTGAGAGTATCTTTCTTTACCCAGGAGAGGATTTTGCATCTTAAGGGAGTATTTCCTAGAGTGATACCTCTCTGGTCCTTTACTTAACCCCTGAGAGAGACCTGTGATGAGGAGGCCTTGTGAATCAAGTTTTCAGGATCAGGTTTCATGGGAGTCCTCAGAAGGTTGTCAGTGGAGTGGCCTGACCCAGTCTGAAAGTAGGTATGGTCAGCATGGAGAACTTTGCTCAACTCTTTCTACATCCCGCGTACTTCCCCTCAGACCTTTTCAGGTAGTGTGTTTTATGATGCCCTATTTCATCACCCTGAACTCACAGCTCCCTTAGCATTATATCACATATAATATATCTCATAAACCAGCAATGGTTGGTTTATGAGAGTACAGATAGTAACCTATTTATCTTGACATCTCAGGCTACTAATGGAATCCCGGCACATCATGGGAGCTGCTTGACTTTTCTGCTCTTCCTGAGTCAGGAAGCTTTTGGCTGCAGGTAACAGAACCCTGGTGATCATGACTTTATTTATGAAGTCGTTCATTGTTCACTTACAGAGTGCCTTTTAGGAAGGCAGTGCGAGGATCTTTCCATAGCCAGGACCCAGATGGCTTTTTACATTATTCTATGCTATCTTGTGTTGACTCTTTAACCTCAGGTTTGCACCTTATGGCTATACAATGACTTTTCCTGCTCCAGGGCGTTCTGGAATGCCCTGGACAGAATGGAATTATGAAATGATACATTTACTTGATTTACAGTGCGAATATCTTGCACATTGCATGAGCCATTGGTATTTGTGGATGGACTATCTCGAGGTTTACATTATTCTGGATCTACAGGAAGTAGGTGTCTTATTAACAGACCTCACATAGGACAAGATGTAGGTGAGGATAGCAGGCCTGTGGGAAGGAATCAGGCATGGGTCAGTACACTTATTTATCCATTGCTCCATCATCTTCTTTAATTTTCATTTACCAAGGATTGATAAGGCTGAGGGTATAACTGAGGCACAGTCCCAAGTAAGGCATAACTTTTGTGAACACAAAGTAAGATTTAAAATAAGTAGGCTGATGGTAATGTAAAAAATGATTGTCAGGCCTGCTATTACTTTGAGGCTAGTGATACCTCTCATCTCTACAATCTAGTGAATATAATTAATTTGGATAATGATCCTGATATTAACCCCTAACTCCATTAGAATAATTTTCTGTATTATGTCAGGTGTTGAAAAACATATTTATGTGAAGGGTGTATTTTGTCTGACACAGACAAAAAGTGACCACAAAAAAATCTTTTTGTGAAGCATGTGGCTGGATGTTTAAACCTGATTCCTTCCCTAAGGAGTGGACCTTAGCCAATGTACTTAGTGTCTAAGACTCAGGTTTCATCACATAGTGAACTGGGATGTAATCCTTTATCTATTTATTTATTTAGCATTTTTTTGTGAGAGTTATATCAGGTCATGCATGAAAATAACATAAACTAGTGTCTGGTAGCTAGTAGGTTCTCATGAAATGTTAGTTCTGTTCGTGGTATCTTGTAATTTTTTAAAGTGTTGACTCAAGTATAATAGCATGATTTTTTTTTTTTTTTTTTTTTGCGTTGGAGTCTCACTCTGTTGCCCAGACTGGAGTGCGGTGGCACACTCCCGGACACCGCAGCCTCAACCTGCTGGGCTCTGGTGATCCTTCCGCCTCAGCCTTCCAAGTAGCTGGAACTATAGGTACGGACTACCACGCCTGGCTCATTTTTGATTTACTGTAGAGACAAGGTCTCACTAAGTTGCCCCAGGTGGGTCTCGAACCCGCGGGCTCAGGCAATCCATTCACCTCGGCCTCCCAAAGTGCTGAGATTACAGGCTGAGCCACCAAGCCCGGCCAATAGCATGATTTAATGTGACAGTTTTTGTCTCCTTTTGGCTGAAGCCCAAGACATTAGATGTCAGCAACCCCATATAAAAAAGTGAGGTGGTATAGTTTTGAAGAAGAACTTGACAAGCAGATTAAACACCTATTTTGGTCCTTAACTCTCTTATCTATGTTGGAGGGTTCACCAGTCTCCTGTGCCTTCTTCCTATGTTTCCTGGCCTCCTTCCAGTTAGGCAGGACCACATGACTATTGCTCATCCAGGGACTGTGAATGGATGGGACACCTGTCATTTCTAGGCCAGAGCAATTTATTCCCAAGCCTTGGTCATTGTCACCGAGCCACAAAACTGAAGTTGCCTGGATCATGGGGTCATCTGTTGGAACTGAGCCCCTGTAAGACATCTGGATTCTTGGCAAGATTTACCTGACAGTGGAAAAAGTTTTGCTAAGCTACTGACATTTGGGGGTTAATTCATTATTGCAATGTAATATGTCTATGTAAAGGAAAAGCTGCAAAGCCAGGAGACGATTTTGGGAGGAAGTGGTCACAATTTTGTATAATGCTTTTTCCCTTGCTCCAGTAGGGAAGGGAAGTAGGTGTAGGTGGGTGCTTCCCTTTAACCTCTTCCCGGTGAGAGGGCTTCAGTGATACCACACAGATAGCTCAACCTTTTCAGCAGGGTACATTGAGGAACAGAGACTATAGGATCCAGAGTAGGAGATCCTACTAGAGTGTGGAGCTGAAGAGTGACATGCTTTGGGAATAGCCTACACTTCTAGAGTTTGCACAACACAGATGGATGAGACAAGGTAGGAGCCAGGTGAAAGAGAGCTGACCTGAAGGTGCCTGGAAAAACTTGGCCTAAGATGGCCGGTTTTAGGGGCTTTGCAACCCGACCGAACCAGGCTGTATCTGGTGCACTGCAGGGCATACTGGTGGAAGAAAGAGCCCCTGAGAGAGTGAGCCTCAAATCTCAGCCACAGCTGGAGGAAATCTTTTCTGCCCTTGAGTTCTGGAGGTGGGAGCAGCATCTTTTTGAGTTGAAGAGACAGGCAGAGGCGCTAAATGGGAAATGGAGAACATGGCTTGCCTCTTCTGCATGAAGGAGAAGTGCCCTATTAAATATGGTTGAGAATCTTGCCTTTGTCTGGGACTGAATAGTTTAATTAAGAAAAGAAGTCATGAGACTAAAGAAAAATACAAACTCTTTCTTTTTGTTTTTTTTCAGTTGGAGTCTCACTCGGTCGCCCAGACTGGAGTGCAGTGGCCGCTCCCGGCCACTGCAGCCTCGCCTGCTGGGCTCCAGCGATCCTTCCGCTTCAGCCTTCCGAGTAGCCGGAATTACAGGTGTGTGCTACCATCCCCGGCTGATTTTTAACTTTTTTTTTTTTTAAAGGGCAGAGAAGGAGGACAAGCTTTTTGTTTGTTTTTCTCTGTACTCATTCCTGCAAAGATGTGGTTTCACAAGCATCACATAATCATACTGCAGTGATTGCATGAACACCAAAATACTCAAAACAGGAAAAAACAGTAACATGAAATGCATAACAGAGAGATATCTTTTCTTGACCCATGTCACAGAATATGACACTGACAGTAACATGTTTATTCTCTTAATTGATATAGAATCTGATACTGAGCCACAGGCTTATGAGCCTTCTGTATGCTTAAGACAGAGTCTTAAAAAAATCAATTAATTGTAATGCAGAATTGCTGATAGAGTTCAGAGAAAAATTTAACAATAATTTTTCTAAATGCCCTTTCTCGTCTGCAACAATAAAAACAGCAAAACTAGAGACTACTTTGCAAACATGCTCCATGAAGAAACAGGTAATTACATTTTTATCAACTGCACTTTCTGCCTTTTAAAAATGGTTGTGTTTTATCCGCCTCTAAAATGTTTTGGCCTTATCTGCTGTTCTGGACAAGAGCAGCAAATAGTGCAGTGATAAGCTCAATAATTACGGACACTGTAGGTTCTGGAAGGCTTTTATGGCTGGAGTCAATGGGCAGCATTATTATCTGAGGCCATCATACTGGGTTAAGTGTCTTTCACTATGGCTTTTCAGGGGAGCTCAGTGTGTCTTTCTTCTCATCAGGGTAACCTAGTGGGAGGTGGTGTTGGATAACAGGTAAATGTAGGCGCTTTGAAGATGACATCCTAGCACATGCCCTTTCTGTTCTACCTAATAATTGAGCAATCTTGGACAAGTCACTTAACTTACTTAAGTCTTGGATTTCTTCTGTATAATAATATTGTTATTAATAATAATTTTATTATTTCCTACTGCTGGTTATGAGGGCTAAATATAATAATTTGGGTAAAGTATTAACACAGTGCCCAGTAAACGACACCAGCAAGACTAATAAAATAAAAGGAACTTGTTTTAGGAAGAGGATACAGTGGTACCAACCTGAATGATACTAGAATGAAGGGTATTTAAAGAATAAAACAGCCGGGCTTGGTGGCTCAACCCGTAATCCCGCGCTTTGGGAGGCTGAGATGAGTGGATTGCCTAAGCCCACGGGTTCGAGACCTTCCTGGGCAACTTGGTGAGACCTCATCTCTACAATAAATCAAAAATCAGCCAGGCGTAGTAGTGCGTGCCTGTAGTTCCAGCTACGGAAGGCTGAGGAGGAAGGATCGCTGGAGCCCAGCAGGTAGAGGCTGCGGGGGCCGGGAGCGGCCACTGCACTCCCGTCTGGGCGACAGAGTGAGACTCCAACTCAAAAAATAAAAAAATAAAAATAAAAAAATAAAAAGAATAAAACAAAAGTAATGAAATAATCGATAGCTGTGAATAAGGACATGCTAAAACAATGTAAAATTGATATAATTATTATTATTATAACAAAACGGGCATATGGCACAATCACAAGACATGCATTTTTTTTCTCTTTTAAATTGTTTTGTAACTATGATAGGCCTGGTATTCCCTTTAAAAATTCAGGAAAAAATTAAGAATTATTTAAACCACTTAGGATTATACTTTTTAAACATAATATATGCAAAGCACTTGGTACACTGGAAGAGCCAACACAATCTGCATTTGTGTCATTTCATTGTAGTCTGCTTAGCTCAAGTCAGGAGATGCTATTCCCCCACGGCTTTGTAGTGTTGGTGCTTGAGTTGTATTTGAATTACCTTAAAAAGGTATGAGCACAACTTCTCTGAATGTGAACTAATTGCTCCAAATGGACTCCTGCTTTAGAAATATAGATCAATTTACAAATATCTCTGTCTTGCATACAAAGATGAGAGGGGACTGCTCTTTGCAGAGGGCTTGGGTGTTTGTTTTAAAATAATGAAATGACTGCATTGTTCTGGAAATATTCAACCTGCAGTTTATTCCCTACTGAGAACATTGATCCCTGGTTTATATCCGCAGCCATTACTTGCAGAATTGGACATGTCTGCAGCTTTGAGTCAGTGCCATTCGACCCTAAGTGGAGGGCTCTGAGCGTCCCCAGGGGCGTTGGTGTGTGTGTGGGGAAGCGCTGGGGCCTTAGAAGGGAAGACATTGCTTCTTTGCTTTTTTTTTTTCCCCATGGGCTATTCTACTAAGGCTGTCCAGGCTCTGTGGGAGGACAGTGGAGGAGGTAGGAAAGAAGGAAACCACCAATGCCCGGCAACACAGTGTGCTGGTCTCCATTGTGTGCAGGTTTCGCCCATCCAGGTGTTGTCCGGTTTACAGATTATTAGACCCTTCTCTTTTCTCCGTCCTTCCCTAGCTGGGATGCCATCTGGCTTTTCCCTTTGGGTGTTATTTCTCAGACAGTGACAGTGATAAATAATCAACATAAACCATCCATTTTCCTCTGGCCGGCAGCTTTCTAACGGCCATAAAGGCATATGTGTGCACTTACATACGTGGAATCACCTCTCTCCTCGCTCATTTATCTGCTGCCGCTTGCGTTCTGCTTGTTCTGGGTTTATCTCCTTCATTAGTAACCTCTCACAAACCACAGCAGTGATCCATTTTTCTTTAGTTGTTTCCCCCCATTTTAAAAGTAATATGCCAATTTTAGAAATTTGGCATTTTGGAAAATCGGAAAATAAGAAATAAAATGCTCCTGAAATCTCAGCACTGAGAGATACTGGCTATTCATATTTTGCTTTATTTCTGTCTTGACTTTTTCTTGTGTGTGTATATATATATATATAGTTGCATGCATACACACACACACACATATAGTTGAGCTCATACTACTTATTTATTTTTATGTATGGTTTTTTTTCACTTAACATTATGAGCATTTCCTTGTACAAATATACGTGTTTTTCATAACTTTAATGATTAATAATATTCCACTGTATAGATATTTCTAGTGTATTCAACCTTTCCCTTAGTGTTGTATCTGGTTTTTCAGAGATAATACCGCAGTGAGCATCTTTCCTATACCTCTGTGTTGGTCCTGCAGGGGTTGGCTTGCATAATGTTAAACTTCTCTCCAGAGGAAGGAGCTGTATCCATTTGCTGCCCTTCAGTGGTATGTCAGAGTTCCAATTTCATCCAGCTCCCTCTGTCACCAGGAAGTATTATATTTTACTTCCTATCTTAGGAATTTAAGAAGTGACATTTCAGTGTATTTTAATATATATTTCTTAGACAACTCATTAACTGTATGACCTGCTTTACTTACTCGGGCTGCAAATATGATCATAGCACACTAATTTTCCCAAAGGATTATTTAAACATGTATAGCCAGTATTCAAAGGAGTTTCAATGAGTCCCTTTTGAGGACCCTTAGCCATACACCCCTCTTATCCTCAACTGAGAATCCAGAGTGGAATTTGTTCAACTTTTAAATGTTCAGGAATGAGATGACTGGTGTCTATGCGTCACCTTCTACCTGAAACTACCAAGGAGTCCCCGCTGGAGACTGTCTCTATGTAGTTCAGGTCCTCATCTGTAGATCCCACACTTGCTCACTCGTTGACAAGTTCAGCAGCTGTGCCAGGTTGGCTGATTTGGAGGGAGGGGCCGACCCAGACTGTTAGCTTCATGGTCCACTGTTGTACTTGGGCCATTAGACACCTTCTCCAGCTTGGTAAGGTCGCTTTTGTGCCATGGATATTTTTTTCTCTCAAAAGACCTTCAGGATCAGGAACACCTGGCCCAGCCAAGGTACTATTTAGAATATGGGGTCAGGTCAGGGGCAGGACCGTGAGCTCAGAAGGCTCAGATTCCAAATAGATTGATCCATTACTTTTAGGAGATTTGCCCACCAGGAAGAGATAGCTTTCGCTAAAGCATTGGGGGTGAGTGTGAGTCCCTTAGGGCCTGACTGCCTGACTTTGAATCCTGGTTTTCCCATTGCTGGGCTGGATCATCCTGTGCAATTTTGTTAATCTCTTTAAGCCTCAATTTCCTCATCTGTAAAAGAGGGATTCTTTGAATACCTTCCTTATAGGATTCTGGGGAGGATTAATTGAGATGAAATATGTGAAGTATAATGTACAGCTTTTGGCACGTGGACATTCAACAAGAGTTAGACTCAAAACGATTACACTATGTGTTAGGTTAAAAATCCCGGCGGCAGCCGGGCTCGGTGGCTCAGCCTGTAATCCTGCACCTTTAGGAGGCTGAGGTGAGTGGATTGCCTGAGCCCGTGGGTTCGAGACCCGCCTGGGCAGCGAGACCTAATCTCTGCAATAAGTCAAAAAATCAGCTGGGCGTGGTAGCTCATGCCTGTAATTCCGGCTACTCGGAAGGCTGAGGCGGAAGGATCACCGGAGCCCAACAGGTCGAGGCTGCGGTGGCCGGGAGCGGCCACTGCACTCCAGTCTGGGTGACAGAGTGAGACTCCAATTAACAAAACAAACAAACAAACAAAAAAACCAAACAAACAAAAATAAAATGTGTTCCAATTGCTCATTGAAACATTATACTATGGTTGACATACTTTAAACATTTCTCCATGTTGATCTTTTCCTTTGTTTTTCCATTCAAGTGAGTTTATCTTACTTCTTTGTGTGACCTTTTGTGATTTTTTTTTTCCCCCTGAAACCTGAACATGTTTGCTATTATGTTACGGGATCCTGGATCTTACCTAGACCTTCCGTTTTTAGCTGTGTTTATAACATTGCTTTATCAGGGAAAGGGGACTCGCCACCTCATAATTGCCAAGTAGTAGTCCTAATATCTCACTTTTTCTTTGTTGACTCTCAAGGGAGTCAGAGTTCCCTATTACTGCTGGGCGGGGGTGAGACTTCTGGTTACCTACTAGGTCTTTGCTGATACTAACTTGACTGGGCGAGTGCCTTGTTACTGCTCCCATGTGGCTTCCACTGACACCTCATCAGAAGAGCTCTTATGATCACTGAGTGGTGGCAAAAGTTCAAACTCTCTGCTAGGCCTCTGACACCGTCTGCCTTGTTACCACCGGCAGGTGGCACGACTTGTAACTGAGGTAGTCCAGGCTTTCCACACGGTGGCCACTGACACTGTGGGAGTGGTAGACCTCCTTACTTGTCCAGCCAAGATGAAAGTCTTAGCTCCCTACACTGCCTTCTCTGATACCACCCCAGTGGGGGAGTTTGGGGCACTTTGTCATAGTGTGAAGAGGGTGGATGGTGAAGCTCCTCACCAGGCCTTCGCTGGTGTGGGTGAGGGTGTGGTCATAGTTTTACTGCAGTGTTTGACAAGCACTTTATGGTTAAAAAGTTATCTGTCAGCCGGGCTCGGTGGCTCAGCCTGTAATCCCGCGCCTTTGGGAGGCTGAGATGAGTGGATTGACTGAGCCTGTGGGTTCGAGACCCGCCTGGGCAGTGAGACCTCATCTCTACAATAAGTCAAAAAATCAGCCGGACGTGGTAGCGCACGCCTGTAGTTCCGGCTACTTGGAAGGCTGAGGCAGAAGGATCGCTGGAGCCCAGTAGGGCGAGGCTGCGGTGGCCAGGAGTGGCCACTGCACTCCAGTCTGGGTGACAGAGTGAGACTCCAACTCAAAAAAAAAAAAAAGTTATCTGTCTTGTTAGGCTGCTCTTTTATGGTCCTTTTACTAGGGAAATCTATTTTTTAGAGAGCTTTTGTTTTTGGTCTGCCCTCACGGGCACTTCCAGGTTGCCAATTTCTTTAGCTTCAAGTCTGGGATACATGAAGAAAAAGGAAAACTCAGGGAAATCATCCCCATGTCATGCCTTGGGTCCTGACATCCCTTGCTTATCTTCCTTCTTTTCTCCATCTTTCAGAGACATACAGTTTGTTTTATAGTTAATGCCCATAATATTTAATTGTACTCAGTGGGTGAAATTGAGAACCTGACATCTAGTTCATCTTCTTAGAAGTGAAAGTGTATTTCCTTTTTTTTTTTTTTTTTTAAGGGGCTTAGTTTTGTTTTAAGTAAAGTTTCCCAAGAAAATGTTAAGGATATTAACCTCCTGCGTGTCAGAACTGTAAAACACAGATTTTCCCATGTGTGGCTGTTTGTATCCTTTTCCAAGACCTATACCACGTTCTGCTGGCCACTTAAAAAAAATCATGTTAGTGATGATGAGTCATGGCTAAAATGAAGTGTTTAAATCTTTGCGCAGAGTTTTCTAGGCTCTTTTCTGTTGCCATAGATAATTGAGAATTAGTTCAGGGGATTTCAGTCTCAGTGGCAGATTTAAGGTTTGCGTGTGCATGTCTTTGAGTAGAAAATGGGACTTTCTGGGGACTGACCAATTTAATTAAGACAAGAAAGGGCAGAGAGAACTGACCAGAAGGCTGCTGGTGCTTTGGCCTCCTGCTGGGGAAGGAAAGTTCCTGTTAGTAGCATTCTGAACTAGGTTGGCTCTGCCAATGAATGTGAGTGAGGACTTCATGTCATAGACGATTGGAACTGCAGTGAAAAACAGCCCCACCGCTACCCTCCCCATTCTCCCTCCCAAATGCTGGGAGCCTGCGCTCTATGACTGAAGCCTGCAGAATTGAGTTTGACTCTCCTGGGACTCAGTGACTTTGGGTTCATACCTTGTATGACACTTCAAGGTAGTTGCTGGGCTTTCTGGTCTCCACATAAAGGATCATTGTTGGGAAAACTGTGACCCTTGAGATGATAGTCTTCTGTTATTCCACCTCCATTCTTTCCATTCATTCATTTATTGAACATCTATTCCAATGTTCACTAACATATTGCATTACTACATTATCTTCGGGACCATGGGGAAATAAGAATAAAAACATCCTTTCCTGACACGATGATAATGGGTAGGGATGACAGTGATCAATAAATGCATTGCCATGTTGGAGAGAATACACAATCATCCTGTAAGTATGGGACAGACAGGGGTAGGCAACCAGGGAGGTCTTTCCTAAAGAGGGGACACCTCAACTGAGTCTTGTTGAGGAGAAGGAATTAACCAAGTATGGAGAGAGCAGTAGAGGAATAGGGCTATTTGTGGCAGATGAAGCTGCCAGGATAACAGGACCTCTAGGAAAGAAGTGTGAGATGTGTAATGAGGTGTGCCAAGCAAGAGGTGACACTGGAGAGGAACTTACAGTTAGGCTGCTGAGTCTAGATTTCAGCCTGAATACAATGGACAACCTTGAGAAATTTTTTGCGGAGTAGTGACACAACGTTCCAGCAACATTTCTGTCACGTGGAAGAGGAATGGATTAAGGAGGGATGAGCTTTTGTCCTGGGTGTGGTCGCTAGCCACTTCGATCTTGCAGGAATTCAGTATACTCACTGTACTAAGATAGCAATAACTTTATATGAGCCCCCAAATAATTATTTTGTGTGTCTTTGTTGTAAATGAGGTTTGGGAGAATGTAAGACAGTCCTACCTGTGGGGTAAACCCTCTAGCTGTACTACCTAGGTGGACATATATTTGTTGATGTTAAAGATATGCTGACCTTTCTTTCTTTCTTTCTTTCTTTTTTTTTTGAATTGGAGTCTCACTCTGTCACCCAGACTGGAGTGCAGTGGCCACTCCCGGCCACCTCAACCTCGACCTGCTGGGCTCCGGCAATCCTTCCACCTCAGCCTTCCAAGTAGGCGGAATTACAGGCATGCGCTACCACGCCCGGCTGATTTTTTTTGATTTGAGATGAGGTCTCGCTGCCCAGGCGGGTCTCGAACCCGTGGGCTCAGGCAATCCACTCACCTCAGCCTCCCAAAATGACATTTCTTTCTTATAACCCACAGATGACTGAGAGTTGATATCATCAGATAAATTTTTTCCATCTGTCTATTTATGTAAATGTCAGATAGGTCCTTTCTGGTGAGTTGTGAAGATTGTTCTGAATGAGAAAAATAGCTGTTTTTTAAATGCTTCAGAAAAATGATAGAAGTTGCTGGTAAAAGAGAAGGAAATAAAGGCCATTTCCCATTCATTTCCTCACTTTGGATCAGAGACTATTAAAATGTAAATCAAACCTTGAAGCACCCAGTCAAACAGAAATGGGAAAACACAGGGCAAAAGGTGTTTGAAATATAACCAGTGAGTGTGGGGAGGGGTGGACCATGGAGGAAGGGGTGTTTTCTGTCTCCAGGAAACAATATTGCTTTCATCAAAATAAAGGAAAAACAAGTTCTGTGGTTTTCTGTGTCCCGAGGCTGAGTTTAATTAAGGCAAGAAAGGGCAGAGAGAACCGATAAATAAAACAAAACCCAGATCTGTAGGAAACTGCCCTAGAGAGGTAAGAGGAACGCAGGGCTGGTAATTATCATTACATGAGGGATGAGATATGTCAAGGAGAGAGGATGTCATGTGGACAATATAATGAAGTGCCATATGGAAGGGGATAGTAAAATCCAAACACCTTTTACGATACCAGAACTAAGATGGGGGGAGCAGGCTTGAACACTGGTTCTTTGCAGTCTGACATAACGGATCTTAATTGTTTTCCTCTTTATCAACTTGAAGGATGGAGCTAGAGGGACCTGCAGGGCGAGGCAAAGTGGCCCAAGGCTACTTAAAAGTTTTACTGGAGATATGAAAGAGGAACACTGCGTGATGGATAATTTGTACGCTAAGGGTCACGTTTCAAATTGGGGCAAAGGAAATATTGGACAGAAACACAATCAAAGGTACCAAAAATACTTGGAAAATGAAAAACCAGGTTGTCAAATGCAGGATGGTAAACCCAGGTGTGCCCTTTGGGGTTGAGTGACCTTGGGCAGATCAACTTGTCTATCAGTTAGTCAACACATGGGACTGAACTCCCCTTACTTCATTTTAGGTTTTGTTACAAGGATTAGATGAATTAATATGTGTAAGGCACTTGAACAGCACCTGGTATGCAGAAAATGCAATATAAACTGTGTTTAAGTTAAAAACTACTGTGTTGGGAGATTGTCCTCCTGACCATTGAGCTGTCTGGGGACCACATTTGAGACAGTACAAAAAAATTTTTAAAGATGTCATTGGGTACCTCTGCGTCCAGAAGTCAATACTGACACCTACTGGGCAATGAGAAGAATCAGGGTCGTAAATGGGAGGCTAAGCCATGAGTCATGGGCGGCCTGTAGGAGGGAAGGAATCAGAGATAGGCTGGGTCAAACTGAGGGCAGTATATAAACTATGAGTAGGCAGAGATGTGTCATTTTGCTCACTTATAAGCCCAGTGCCCAGAACAATGACTGGTACTAGTAGGTACTCTCAAAGTGTTTGCTGAGTGAATAGCTGAAATGCTGGGCTGTGTACATGTTGGCTTGGTATAAAGAACAGAACCAGGGTGGACAACCATGAAAAGGAAGCAACCTGAAAGGTCTAGAGAACACCTACAATAAACAGTCCAGGTTTTCTGAGGTGTTCAGAAGTAGAAAATCCTGAAGCTGGGAAAATAGAAGATCTAAGGTAGAATTAAAGCAAGGGCAAAAAATATTTTTGAAGAAATTAAAAATAACTTGAATGCCCAGAACTATTGAGCAAGAATAAGGAAGGCTGAAGGACATCAGTTAATGTCTTTTAAATTTTTTTTTCAAATTTTAAAGATGTGGGGTACACTTCAGGATTAAGTATACAAGTGGTTATTGTACAGGTAATGTTTGGGCCTCCCTTTGGTCCCCACTTTGCTGGTTTGAGTTTAGTTACCCTTACTGATGCTGTGTACCCCCACAGTATTCTGTTACTGCCAATCCCTTTCTTACAGTATTATGGTAAATGTTCAGGGTTCGCTTATGAGTGAGAATATGTGGACCTATTCTTTGTTTCTGCCATAGATCACTGAGTATCATAGACTCTAAATCCATCCAAGTTGCTGCAAAGTCCATATATTTGTCCTTCTTAATGGCTGCCTCCCTTGTGTATATATACCACATTTAAAAAAATCCAGTCTAGTTTGATGGGCAGCACGGTTGGTTCCATGTTTTTGCTATTGTTAATAGTGCTGCAATAAACATGCATGTGCAGGTATCTTTTTTGTAGAATGATGTGAATTCCTCTGGGTATATTCCCAGTAGGGGGATTGCTGGGTCATATGGAAGGTCAATGTCTAGTTCTTTTAGAAATCACCACACTGTTTTCCGAAGAGGCTGCACTAGTTTGCATTCCCACCAGCAGTGCAGAAGTGTTCCTTTTTCTCCACATCCTCACCAGCATCTATTGTTTGTTTTATTAATGATGGTCATTCTTACTGGGGTTAGGTGGTATCTCAATGTGGTTTTGATTTGCGTTTCTCTGATAATTAGTGAGGTTGAGCGCTTTTTCATGTGTCTGTTGGCTGCATGCATATCTTCTTTTGAGAAATGTCTATTCTGTCTTTTGCCCACTTTTTAATAAGGCTGTTTTTTTTCTCCCCTCTTTTCGGCATGTTTGAGTCCCTTGTAAATCCTGGATGTTAGACCTTTGTCAGATATACAGTTGGCAAATATTTTTTCCCATTATGTGGGAAGCTTTTCAGTTTGATGAGATCCCACTTATCTCTTATGGCATGGGACCTTGGGATTTTGATCAGGAATTGGTTGCCAGTTCCAATTTCCATAAGAGTGTCTCCTGCATTTTCTAAGGTTCTTACAGTTTGAGGTTTTATGTTTACGTCTTTGATTCAGAGTTGATTTTTGTGTATGGTGATAAATAGGGGTCCTGTTTCAATCTTCTGCATATGGTCGGCCAGTTTTCCCAGCACCATCTACCGAATAGGTTCTCCTCTCCTCAGTGGTTGTTGGTAGAGGCTTTGTCAAAAATTAGTTGGTTGAAAAATTGAGGTTTTGCTTCTGGGATCTCTATCCTGTTCCACTGGTCTATTTGCCTATTCTTGCACCAATACCAGGCTGTTTTGGTTATTGTAACCTTGTAGTAAAGTTTAAAGCCTGGAAGTGTGATACCTCCTGCCTTGTTTCTTTTGCTAAGAATTGTTTTGACTATTTGTGGTCATTTATGTTTCCATATGAATTTCTGTATTTTCATTTCCAGGTCTGAGTAGAATGATGTTGGTAATTTAATGGGTATTGCATTGAATCTGTAGATTGCCTTGGGTAGGATGAACATTTTAACAATGTTTATTCTTCCTATCCATGAGCATGGAATATTTTTCCATTTGTTTGTGTCTTGGATTTCTTTGAGCAGTGTTTTGTAGTTTTCACTGTAAAGGTTTTTCACTTCTCTGGTTAGGAAGATGCTGGGGTATTTCATTTGTTTTGTGGCTATTGTGAATTGGAGTGTGCTTTTTATTTGGTTCTCTGTCTGCTTGTTGTTGGACACCAGTTAATGTCTTTCTATCTCATTCTTCTTTCCTCCCTCCTTACCTTGGCTCTTTCATCGACCAATCTTCCCTATTATGAACTGGTTGCCTCCTAATTTTAGTCTCCATTATGGACAGTGTAGGAACAAAATCAAGTGAGCTTAGGGTACAAAATCAGAGATTTCAGTTAGCGTTAAAGAAGTATGTTTTACTAGCAAAGAGTCCTCAGTCCTCAAATCTGTAGTTACTAAGACAAATGAGGAAAAATCTCTGGTCTGAAAGATCTCCACCAGTGGCATAAGTTCTCCGTTCTCTAGAGTGCTTTAACATCCCATGTGAAGCAGGAGAATGAGTAGCATAATGTCACAACGGCCCTCTGTCCTGGTAGGATATGGACATGAAGACTACCATGAAAGGCCTAGGCTTACAAAATGGAATTGGGAGGTGGGGAAGGAAAAAAAGAAAGTCCAAAGACCTGGTCAAGGCAGAGGAAGCATTCCATCCTCAGCAGACCAAGGAATAGAATGTGAATGCTTGGCCTGTTTGTGATTAATTATTTATTCTGCATTTTTAGCCTGTTTGGGATATTGTGACAGAGATGTGTAGGATGGTGATGATGGTGGTCTGTGTGTCAGTGTAGTGTGTGAGTTTGTCTGTATATATATATTATTCACAATATCTTGGAGATGTTGTAGATTTGGTCCAGATCACCATAGTAAAGCAAATATTGCACTAAAGCAAATCACACAAATGTTTTGGTTTTCCAGTGCGTATAAAAGTTATGCTTACACTATACTGTAGTCTGGTAAGTATGCAATAGCATTAGTTCTAGAACGATGTACATATCTTAATTAAGATGCTATCAAGACTGTTCTGTCTTCAGTGAGTCATAATCTTTTTGCGAGTGGAGGGTCTTGCCTCGATGTTGATGGTTGCTATCTGATGAGGGTGACAGTTGCTGAAGTTTGGGGTGACTTGGGCAATTCATTAGAATGACTAATATAAGATTGACTCTTTTTCATGAAACAGCATATGATGCTGTTTGATAGCATTTTACCCACAGCAGAACTTCTTTGAAAATTGGAGGCAATTCTCTCAAACTCTGCTGCAACATTGTCAACTAAGTTTCTGTGTCCTTTGTCGTCATTGCAATAATATTCACAGCATCTTCATTGGAGTAGATTCCATCTCAAGAAACTGCTTTTTTTCCCTATTTCCACAACATCTGCAGCTGTCTCCTCCATGAAATCTTGAACTCCTCAAAGTCCTCCGTGAAGATTCGGATCAACTTCTTCCAAATTCATGTTAATGTTAATATTTTGACCTCTTGTCATGAATCACAAATGTTTTTAATGGCATCTAGGATCACGAGTCCTTTCCAGAAGGTTTTTAATTTACTTTGCCCAGCTCCACCTGAGGAATCACTACCTATGACAGCTATATCCTCACAAAATGTATTTCTTGAATAAGACTTGCAAGTTGAAATTACTCTTTATCCATGGGCTGCAAAATGGATGTTGTGTTAGCAGGCATGAAAACAGCATTAATCTCCTTGTACCTCTCCATATGAGCTTTTGGGTGATGAGGTGCATTGCCAATAGGCAGTAATATTTTGAAAGGAATCTTTTTTCTGAGCAGTAGATTTCAACAGCGAGCTTAAAATATTCAGTAGTGCCTGCTGTAGACAGATTTGCCATCATCCAGGCTTTGTTGTTTCAGTTATGAGCTGCAGAGTACATTTAGCATAATTCTTAAGGATTTTTGAAATGAAATTGCAGGAGTACTGACTGCAACTTAAACTCACCAGCTGCAACAGTCCCTAACTAGACAGTCTGCCTATCCTCTGAAGCTTTGAAGCCAAATATTGACTTCTCCTCTCTAGCTATGAAAATCCTAAGTAGCATCTTCTAATATAAGGCTGTTTTGTCTACACTGAAAATCTATTGATTGGTGTAGCCACCTTCATCAATTATCTTAGCTGTACCTCTTGAATAACTCGCTGCAGCTTCTACAGCAATACTTGTGCTTTACCTTGCCTTTTTATGTTAGGGGGATGGCTTCTTTCCTTAAACCTCACAAACCAACCTCTGCTAGCTTCCAACTTTTCTTCTACAGTGTACTCATCTCTCTCAATCTTCACGAAATTGAAGAAAATTAGGGCTTTGTACTGAGTTAGGTTTTGGCTTATGGAAATGTGGTAGCTGGTTTGATCTTCCATCCAGACAACTAAAACTTTATACCAGCAGTAAAGGTGTTTTTCTTCCTTGCTATTCATGTGTTCACTGAAGTCGCACTTCTAATTTCTTCTAAGAACTTTTCCTGTGCATTCACAACTTGGCTGACTCTTTGGTGCAAGAAGCCTAGCTTTGGCTTTCAACATATCTTCCTCTAAGCTAATTTTTTCTAGCTTTTGATTCATAGAGATGCTGAACACTTTTTTGATTTGAACACTTAGAGGACATTTTAGGGCTTATAATTGTCCTAGTTTCAATATTGTTGTGTCTCAGTAAATAAGGAGGCCTAAGAAGAGGGAGAAAGGTGGGGTGGGGGGTGTGAGGATAGTGGGTCGGTGGAGCAGTCAGAATACAAACAATATTTTAAGTTCGCTGTCTTATATGGGTGCAGCTTGTGATGCCTCAAAAGAATTACAACTGAAACATCAAAGATCACTCACCACAGATCACCATAACAGATATCATAATGAAAAAGCCTGAAGTATTGTGAGAGTTATCAAAATGTGACACAGAAGCATGAAGTGACACACATGCTATAGGATAAATGGTATCAGTAGAATTGCTCAATGCTGGGTTGACACAAACCTTCAATTTGTCATAAACACACTATCTGCAAAGTGCAATAAAACAAAGCACAACAGAATGAAGTATACCTGTATACACGTGTCTTTCTGTGTGTGTGTGTGTGTGTGTGTGTGTGTGTGTGTGTGTGAATGAGAATATAAAAGAAGGGTCTATATTATCAAATGTTGCTAAAGTTCTTAGAGATCTTCTGTGTGGGTTTCCATGGAAACACGAGAGGCTGTCTCAGAAACACATGGCAGGATACCAGAGAAAAGGGCACAGATAGTCACATTTAATATCTTTTTATAATGTGGCTATTTTCACACATTTATTAGGACAGGCAGGCTAAAAGAGTGATCAAAATACTCAGAAATATTTAATATTTTGACAAAAAAGAAAAAAGTGTTCATTCTGCCTTTGTTTCATACAGTTTTCACAAAATACAGAGGTTATTTCTAAGATTTTCTCTTTGATTTCTTACTTCACTTCAGCTTGTGTACCAACCAATTCTTGTTAAATATTTATGGATAAGATTAAAGACTTTATAAAACTTAGCAGCTGGCAGCTGTCCTCGCCTAAAGGATAAAGCAGAGAGTCTTCATTTTAATTGGATAACTATGTGACCGAAATATCTAACCCCCAAGGGAAATACAAGAGTTAAAATATGTAAAGTAATTTTTAAAAGAGGAAAATTGTCTTTTGCATTTTATGGTTTTTATTTCCTTTGGTAGTTTCACGTGAAGGTGAAATTACAGTGTTGTCTTTTATAGTTTCCTAAGGTTGAAGACACATTTCAATATTTCAGAGTGTCTCTTAATAACATTCAAACGGAGAGCACACAATTCTAGTCTGCGTTGTGACACAAAATTGCTCATCATATTTCACTTCTAAGAATCTTTCACACAGCTGTCTCATGACCAAGTTATAAAATGACAAAGCAAACGAAAAATGCAAGGGATAGAGGAATCTGCTAAACTGACTGTTGGACATCGAATATAACAAGCAGAAGTTGAAAAAAGAAATTTTCCATTTTTGAGCCAATGATTGCCTGAGATTTAATAGCCATACTCTTTGTGTCGAGCCTCTGATTTTAGACTTGAGAGACCAGCTGACCTTGGACAAATCAACTTTCCCTCCATGGGTGTGAGCCTCACCCAGAAGATGTGAGGGTTGGACATGATAGCTCCTGAGATTCCTTTAAGGCTTATGAGTCTAACTCAGGGTTAACATGCAAACACCATCAACCAAGTTCTGTCTACTGCCTGGTTTTGTGCAGCTCTGTGAGGTAGGAGTGGTTTTTACATTTTTAAATGGCTAAGGAGCAAAATGAAAAGAATAGCATTTTTTGATAGGTGAAAATTATATGAAATTTACGTTTTAGTGTCCACAAATAAAATTTTATTGCAACACAGTCAAGCTCATTGGTTTATGTGTTGTCTATGACGGTTTTCACACTATAATGGCACAGTCCAGTACAAGTGACAGAGATTATATGGCCTGCAAATCCTAAAATATTAACAGATTTTTTTACAGAAAAAGATTGCCAGCCTCTATCTAAATGATTCTGAATCAATTCCAAAGAGTCAGTAAAGTCATCTTTTTTTGTTTATTTGAGTAGAAACCGTCTCAATAGTAATATTGATTGTGCTTGGACAGGTTCTTTGTTACATTTTTTTTTCTCTGTCATTAAAGGGGTAAATGTGGCTTTCTTCAAACAAACCAGATAACTACATGGACTAAGTTTCTCTGGATAACTTTTGGTCTCTCAGCTTCACATGTGTAGAGTTAGCTGCCTTTCCTGAGGAGAGGAAAAGGTGGGTAATCTAATGTGTGACCAAAGATTTCTAGTGTCCATTTCCTCTCGTTGTTAACCTTGGGATGAAGTTTTCTATATTTACAGGTCTCAAACCCAGGTCCTGGGAAAAAACTCTTTACTGGCTGAAATGCAAACGAAACATTATTAGCAGAACAACCTGAGAACTACCTTTAGCGATCTCCTGCTCCAGGAGTCAGCCCCAGTGTCAGGAATTTGCATGCACGGTTTTATTTATTCCCTATAATAACCTCATCTCCCCGGAGGAAGAGCCTGAGATGTGAAGAGATTAGGCAGCTGCTAAATACAGGAGGGTAGATTTGAGCCTAGGTCTGTCTGACTTCAAAGTCCATGTTCTTACAAAGTCAATTTAATAATTACAAGGAGAACTCTTTCTGGAAGAAAAGTAAAGTCACTCAAAGAATCCAAAAATAAGACTAGAAGACCTGAATATTTTGGAACATACCAAGGTCCAGGGCCCTCTGTCAGTCTGTTTGGATAAGTCTCCTAGAGTAAACGCTGGTAAAATATTCTCTAAATGTTTTCCAATCTCTGTTTTCAATGGTCAGAGGTCTCCTTCATGAGATTTTTTTTTTTTAACATATTCCCTTTGCTAAAAACATTTGCTGTCACTTTGATTGTTGACCCCTCACCTGTCTTTAAGGGCTGACTTCCAGTATGTAGAGAGGATCCAGGAACCTTGACACCATTGCAGACCATTACCAAGTGCCAACTCCTGCATCCAATCTGTTAGGAGCCTTCCAGAAGATCACATCTTCTTCCAAGCCCCTGGTTTATATTTCCTGAGACTGCCATGGAGTTTCACTAGACTGTATGCTTCTTGAGGTTAGGAATGGTGTCTCAGCCCTTTCTACCCTTGCAGTACTGAGCATGGTACTTCACGAAGGCAATGATCATTTACTGAGAAGGATTACATGAAAAAAAATCCATTCTAGCAATTTACCTTATCTCCTGTCTTGAATGCCTCCTTTGTGCAGAAGCCAAGAAAAAGGTTGAATGAATGCAGGGTGGCTTTTGCTTAGTTTGGCAGAGGAGAAGCCGTGACATGACGTCTGGTCACAGTGTTTCGAAAGAGATTCTCGAGTTCACTGGGAAGAAATCCTCTCTGCTACCTAGTGGGTCTTCTGTTACACTCTGTCCTTGGAAGCTCTGGCCCTCCCTTGCAGAACTGGTGGAGGTTCTACTCACTGCTCAGTCAGCTCTAACTTTCCAAATCCTGTTCTAGATACCATTCTGACTTCTGGGGAGCAGTAAGGAGATGGACGCCTCATGGTGAAGAGTAAGTACATGTTCTGGAACTGATAGATTAGTGTTTTCAGTTTCAGTTATGTGATTTGTGAGCTGTACAATTTGGGACATTTGCTTAAATTATCTGAGCCTCAGATGCCTCGTTAGTAACACAAGAGTAATACTGGTAGTTACACCAAGGGATTGTCTTGAGGTGGGAAAATACACATATGACAGCAGTCATGCTGTGATGCCTAGATAACAGGATGGCTACCCAAGCCTTGTTGCTTTTTGTGACAAGAGTGCTTTTCAACTTAACTGCTGACATTTTCGTTCGCTCTGATGTAGACATTTGGGAGGAAAGAGGTACAGGAGCAAATCTGAGAAGTCCTTTCCTTTTCCTACTCTCACCCTGCTTCCGCCCTGCATTGTGAGCACTGGCGTTAAGCAGCTTCCGTTTGCTTCTTTTGCAAAGTCTTTGCCCATGAGGGCTGAGCCATTTTAGGTATCTGTTTGTGGCAGTCTTCAGAAGAGTCACGCAGCAGTGCTGGGTGAAGGACCTAAATGCCACATGAACCTTTTGAGCTGCATCAGATGGGTCCAGACCCCTGTTGCAGTCCTGATCTCTGATCCCTAAAGCAGATGCAGTAGGGACTGAGTTGGGTTGAACTAAACATGGATGTTCAACTCCCTGCTTTCAGTTCTTTTGAGTATATACCCAGAAGTGGAATTGCTGGATTGTGTGTTAATTCCATGTTTAACTTTTGAGGAATCACCATTTGTTTTCCACAACAGCTACACCATCTTACTTTCCTCTTTTCTTTTTATGACTGAATAATATTTCATCTCATGACATAGCTCATTTTGTTTATTCGTTCATCTGTTGATGGACAGTTGTTTTTCGTTGTTTGTTTGTTTTTTTAGGTGGGAAAGCAGGATTTATTGAGAGGACAGAAAACTCCCAGAGCAGGAGGGGACATGAGGGGGTTGCCCGCGCATTTGGGTTGTTTCTACTTTTTGACTAGTGTGAACAGAACAGCTATAAATATTCATGTGTAAGTTTTTGTTTGAACACCTGTTTTCATTTCTTTGGGTTATATACCTAAGAATGAAATTGTTGAATCATATGGTAATTCTACTTGTAACTTTTTGAGGAAACACCAAACTATTTTATACATAGGCTGAACCATTGCATATTTCTATAAGCAGTGTTTAAGGGTTCTGATTTCTCTGAATCCTTGCCAACGCTTATATTCAAGTTTTTTGATTATAACCTTTTAGGTGTGTGTGAAAGGGTATCTCATTGTGGTTTTTATAATGCAAACCATTCTGAGCATTTACTGTGTGTCAGATACTATTTCAAGCACTTTAGGGGTATTATCTCATTTATCTCTTACATCCGTACCTGTTTTAAAGATAAGGAAATAGATAAAGAAAAATTAAGTGACCTGGCCAAGATTACACAGCTGGCAGAGTCAAGGAGCAAACCCCAAACCACCTGACATCAGAACTGAAGTGGAGTTAAACCTGGGTAGCTGAGGTTTTTGTTGTTTGTTTTTTTGTTGTTGTTACCAAGAGTTCTTTCCAAAGTTTCTGGCAAGAAATTCTCAGCTTTCCATGATATACTTTTGACTCAGGAACTGTAGTTCAGACCATCAACTTTGTCTTTTTTTTTTACTTTTAATTTTTTAATTTTAAAGATGTGGGGTACAATTCAGGGTTAGGTATACAAATGTTCATTATGCAGGTACCCTTGTTGATGAGGTGTGCCCCCCCCTTCCCCGGGCAGACTCCCACCACTAGCTTTGTCTTCTAAGGGAAAAAAAAATCCAATAGAGAAAGGGTCATACTTGGAGTCATTTAAAAACAAATTTGATAGCTGTAAGTGTCCTTTAGAATAAAACCCTTTTTCACTTTGTACTCTGGGAGCCTCTATTTCTGAGTGCAGGGTAGTGGGGGGAGGTGGGATGCTGGAGGTGGGAAGTTGGATGAGCTGCGGAAATAAGTGGATTTTCTCTGATGTCTAATCCACTAATTATGTCAAGCAAAATCGGATCACGCTTGTAATTCAGTTTTTACTGTTTGCATTAAGAAACGTTGTTGGCAGAGTTGCGAGCAGGAAAAAGGAAAAGGACATTGCAAATCATTACTTAATGTGAAGAGAGTGTGTGGTAGTTTTTTATGGAGGGAGGAGGTGATGGTCAAGGTGTTGCATTTGGACCACTCAATTTAGCTAATGCAGCTGCTGCAGTAATGACTAAAGTGGCAGCAGAGAATATTAAGGAAAGTAATGTGAGAAGAAATTTGAATATGTCATGATGGCTACTCTGTGTTTGCATACAGGATGAGCAGATAGACACAGGAGGTTTTTTTTTTTATTTTCATTGAGTTTAAAGGAATTTTAACCTCCAAATTGACTCTAGTGACAGAAATTTCAAGAAAGGGATAAATCACTGGATGAAAAATCTTGGACTGGCCAGCACTTATACCTTCCTTCAAACTTGTGTGGAACCTTAGGTGCTTCCTTCTCTGTGTGTAATATTGCTCATTCCTATCATGGGATTTTCCTTTTACTTATTATTTCCTCAGACATTTGGAACCTGCTTGGGGGTGTCCTTCCCTCCAATACTATCAAGTGCTAAAATTTTGAGGAAAACATGAAGAAGGTGAGTTTCTTCTGACTTAAGACTGGGAACAAAAACGGCCTTGAATGGGGTGTCCATGAGGGCGAGCAAAGTTTTCTAGAAAGTTTTTTACTGTGTTGCACTGGGACTATCTCTGCATAATATTTAGTATTTTTGCTCGCATTCTCTCTCTCTCTCTCTTCTGTTATATCTTAATAGTTTTATAAAATTGTTTTTCAGAAGGAGGCTTTGCTTGAAGTCTGTCATTCAGTTTGGGGCCCAGTTGACACCATTCTCTATCAGGGATAGTGTATTTCTTCGATCCACCTACCAAGCAGGCAGCAAACCAGACATCTCCTCTGACCCAGCAATTGAAAGATTCTAAAGTCTTGAAGTTCTTTTATCCAACTTGAGCCCTGAGCTTACCTTCTCCTTTTTCAGTTGGGCAATTCTCTTTCTGTTTCAAGTGAAAATTTATTTTCCTGAAACCACTCCCTGGAAGGGCAAGAAAGTAGAAAGGACAGGTTAACCCTGGTGTGGTTTCAGAAAGAGAAGGTGAACACTGTCCTGATGGAGACAGGTGAGCCACATGCCAGTGTGATGTTGACAGAGGAAGCCAGGAACAAGGACCTGGAGAGCCAACTTCTATCTAGTTACTGACTCAGTTTCTTGTCAAGGCACAGGTTGGTTATCGTTTGTCTTGTAACAGTTTTATTAAGATACTCACTATATAGTTCTTGCACTTAAAATATACATTTCAATAGTATGCAATACATCCAAAGACTTGTGCAACCATTACCACAATCAGTTTTAGAGTTTTTTCATCCTCCCCTCAAAATCCCACACCCCTAGCAGTTCTCCCTCATTTTCGCCCACAAACTAATCTAATTTCTATCTCTATAGATATGCCTGTCCTGGAAATTTCACAAAAATGGATTCATACATTATGTGTCTGGCTTGTTCCTCTTCGTATAATGTTTTCAAGGTTCATCCATGTTGTAACATGTATCAGTATTTTGTTCCTTTTATTGTTGAATGAGATTCTATTGTATGGATATATCACAATTTTGATCCATTCATCTGTTGATGGACATTTGGTTTGATTGCACTCTATGACTATTATGAATGAGGTTGTATGATCATTTGTATACAAGTTTTTTTTTTTTGTGAACATATGTTTTCATTTCTCTTGGGCATACAGCCAGGAGTAGAACTGCTGGGTTGTATGGTAAATCTGTGTTTGCTTTTTTGAAAAACTGTTGGTGCAGTTTTCCAAAGCAGCTGTACCAGTTAACTCAGGGGCTTTGCAAATGCAATCTCTTTTGCTACCTTCTCACACTGACTATTCCTTCTTCAACTCTCATCTCAAATATGATTTCCTCAGAGGCACCTTAGCTGACCTTCAAGGCTAATTTAGATCTTTCTGTTGTATACCCTCATGGCGACTAGTATTTCTTTGCGTAAATATTTAGTAAATTAATTTTTGTGTAAATATTCTTGAACTTAAGGATCTTTGTGTTTTAGTCTATATATTCACGTAGTTACTTGCAACATAGGGGCATGAATGTCTAAATTGCATGTAGGAATACTAGAGTTACAGCATCCAGGAGCGGAAGTCCTAGAGCATAGTAGGGCTAAAGATGGTAATTATTGTTTTAATACCCTCTGTATAGAATCTAAAATTAGAACCACGATTATACATTCAATATACACGAATTGAACATGTTTGGCCTTTGCTTAAGCTTTCTCTTAATACCTATTTGATACTTATTTTATATGTTTTGTAGCCTAGGAGCATTTACCTGCAAACAAATAGGCAACAGAGGTGTAGAAAAGGATAACGGAAATAAGATGCAAACAGAGCAAATTCTATCTGTTAGTTTATTTGAATTTGGCAATTTATTTAAATTGAGAACTGGCTAATATTTTAGAATGAAAGACCATGGTCCAGCTCAAGGCCCACAAAGCCTGGGTGAGGCCTACTTTATGAATTATGGTCCTTAAAAACATGCTTACTAATTTGGGGAGGGGGCCCTTTTGCACACCCGTTAGTCCCTGATAATTTTGAAAAGTGAAACAACTAAGTCCCATCTCCCAACATGGTAGTGGTTCTGGCTAGTTGACCTGATCTGTTTCTCAGCACCTCCCCAGGTTTCTGCTGAGGAGAAAATACTGAGAACCATCTGGAGGCAAGCCTGGTGCTCCAGGTCATGACAACCTCACTAGAGATTAAAGGGGGGATGCTGACTAGGGGCCAGTAGTGGATGCAGGGACCATGGATGCTTCTTTGTAACCTGGAGAGTGAGGAGCTGGGATCTTTCAGTTGAGGGAAGGCCGAATCAGGATTTGGGGATCCTTCTTGCTGCTAAACTTTAAGACCTTTTTTCCACGCTGAGTGCCGAGGAGTGGAGAAAAAGAACAAGCACAAGAATATATTCCTTCCCCTCAGGGAGCTGCCAGAGGAGAAATGACAGAGTCTATTAGGTACTGACCTTAGGATCTCCCAGGTTAATGGGAGAGTCATCAAGCCTATGTATGCACACATACTAAGCACTGAGCACCATTAATAAGATGTCTCCTCCCTCTCTGGCTTTTTCTCTTTTTCGACTTCCAAGTCTTCCACTGAGTGCTTGCCTGGAGCTCCCCTTTCTGAAGTGGGTGCTCCAGGTGTCCCGCCCAGACACCTGATGGTGTGCTCACTTTCCAGTCCTTCTCTGAAGCTGGCCCAACTTCCCCACAGAACAAATGGCTACTTTTTTGGGGAATAAATATGTAAATTGACCCTCCCTGTCTTAAAGCTTAAACCTTATATTTGTCTTCTCTGATTTCTTTTCTCAGGAAACTGACCCTCAAGCCTATAGTATCAAGGAACTGAAACTCACCAAATCACTGCATCTAGACCATGAGGTGCCAGGGCCCTCCTGGTTACCAACTCCTCTTCCTTACTCCTCTGTTGTTCCTGTTTTCTACATTCCTACCCCACTCTACAAACCCCTGACTTCAGTGGGATGGAGAGACCGATTTGGGAACGAATCTTGGGTTTTTCTTGGCTGATATCACCAAACAAAAACACTTCTTCCCTGGCAATACTTGTCTCATCGATTGACTTTCTGGGTGGTGGGCAATAGGACCTGGTCACATCCCTGGTGTTTTGGTAACACTTCTCAGCTGTGGGAACTTATTGATCTAGGAGGTGGCCTCACATTGTCCTCTTCCCCTGCTCCCATCTTTCCTCGTGGTGGGACAAATCCCAAGTCAGATTGAAGCTTGTCTTCAACTGAGAACATATCCTTATTAGCTTGTTGCTCTGACCTATCTTGCTTCTTCACTCCTCTCCTGAGGGCAGGCTTCCCATCAATCACTTGAAGAATAATCTTTTTCTCAGGTCCTAGGGAAGCCAGCCTAAAGTAGTGCCCAGGCTCAAACCTTCCCTCTGTTTTCTCAACAATGAGACCCTTGTCTTCCTTAAAACTTCCAGTTAACCCAGTGAAGATGGGTCATATTAATAATTAATTACAAATAAATATTCCTAGTATATTTGTAGGCTAACGTGCTGCTCTCTCTTGTTAAATAATGCTGTCACTCTGTTATGCATTTATTTTATTTTTAGGATTTGCTTAAGGTGCAACTCCAGTGGGAAAAAGCCAGTGGAATTTTGAGTGTGGCTGTCAGTATCTCTGGGATGGGAAGTAGAGAGACTTTTGCTAGGTGGGCCTTTCAGCATCTATTCTGGAAAGACCTTCTGACTCACTCTCCCCTTACCACTCTTACCTACTAGTGACTTGATCTCTCCCTCCTTGATCTCCTGATTTATAAACTGAGGAGGATTTCTTTATTGCACGAATCATATTGCATTGAAATGGTTTGTTTTCCTGCTGGCTCCCCTGCTAGGCTGGGAGTGTCTAGAAAAAAAGAGATCCAGTCTTGTTTATCTCTGTATCCTCACTGCCTAGCAGAGTGCCTGGTAACCAGTAGGAACTCAAGTAATGTGTGTGATAAGGGAATTAATAACCCTGATAGAAGTCTACTGCTTTCTTCTTCACTTTCATATATATTAGCTGAGAACATATACATATAGCACACAAAAACATTTATAGTGGGATGAAATATTCAGAATATTAACCTATTATTTTTTTTCCCTGGCATTTCCCTACTTTTCAGGTTGAAAAATGACACCCTGGGCTAGGGAAAAAAAAAAAAAAAAGAAGAAGAGCCGGGCTCGGTGGCTCAGCCTGTAATCCCAGCGCTTTGGGAGGCCGAGGTGAGTGGATTGCCTGAGCCCGCGGGTTCGAGACCCGCCTGGGCAACTTGGCGAGACCTCATCTCTACAATAAATAAAAAAACCAGTCGGGCGTGGTAGTGCGTGCCTGTAGTTCCAGCTACTTGGAAGGCTGAGGTGGAAGGATCTCCGGAGCCCAGCGGGTCGAGGCAGGGGTGGCCGGGAGCAGCCACTGCACTCCAGGCTGGGCGACAGAGTGAGACTCTGACTCAAAAAAAAAAAGAATAAAGAGGGATGTGAAGAGCTACAAGAAGATAGTGAGTTCCTAAATAGCTTTTATGGGGGAGGGAAGGTGATAAAGCAGACCCAAGATAAACTTGTGGGATCCGAGAGCAGACACACTTGAGGGGCCCAGCGGATGAGATAGGACTCAGCATATAGACCAAGTGCTAACCAGCTGGAAGAAACTCCCAGACGAGGGATGACTTCAAGCTCACTGGAATTGTTTTGCTACCCTTGTGGAACCGGAGTCACACAAATGAATTACTTGTAAAAATAAAAAATAAATAAAAGTTACATTTAACGCACAACTCAACTTTGGCCTGAGCCTTTCTAAAGAATAAAATGGAAAACTCTGGGAAAATGAGTTAATGAACACAGGGGTCAGAAGGGTTTAGGCAAGAGAAAGGTCCAGGGTCTGGGGCACGCTTGTGGGTTTCCAGGACCCAGTGAAGTCATGGATGAACTCCTGGGGTACATACTGATTGTCAATGAAGACAGGAGGAAAGGAAAAAGAGAGGTGATCTCATTCCCTGGGCTTTTCATCTCCAAACACACCACCCATGAGTGTCTTATAACTATAACACGGGAGGTCCAGACAATTTAAAAAGCCAACCAGAACACTGACAAAGAGGCCTCCCCAGCACTGTCACGGGGATATTTGAAACTGCTGTGGCTGTGAAAATGGAAAACCGTGCCAAGTGCTCACTTGCCTCCAGTCAGAAAGGCAGCCTGGAAAACTTCGCCTGATAAATCTAATCATTATTTTTTCCCCTGGATATTCTAGGGTCGATTCAAGACTGCTTGGAGAAATGGATATCAATACACACAGATAAACACCCGTACATAGACATAAATGCACACTGATAAATACCCCCGTGCAGATATAAATATACAGATACTACCATTTACTGACTAATTCCTATTTTGGACGGTCTATAAGTGATTTCATAGACATTATCTCACTTTATTCTCCCCTTCACAATGAAAGGAGAAGGTTATCATATTAGTTTTACACAAGAGGAAACTGAAGCAGAGAGTGGTTAAACAACTTGTCTAGGATCACAGAGCTGGGACAGGGTAGGGCCTTTCTACACAACTGAGCATAATCAGTGCTGACCCTTCTGTAGATATCATGGTGGGTAAATGCACTTGAATGCCCCTCTCACCCTGTCCCCTAATACTCGCTTTTCAGCTCATTTTAATTAATTAATTAATTTTTTAGAGACAGGATCTCGCTCTGTCAACCAGTCTGGAGTGCTGTGGCACGATCATAGCTCACCGCAGCCTTGAGCTCCTGGGTTCAAATGATTCTTCTGCCTCAGCCTATCAAGTAGCTGGAACGACAGGCATGTGTCACCCCGTTCAGCTAATTTTTAATTTTTATTTTTTCCTGTAGACATAAGGTCTCATTATGTTCCCCAGACTGGTCTTGAATTCCTAGTTTGAAGTAATTTTCCTACCTCGGCCTCTCAAAGTGCTGGGACTACATGGTGAACCCCTGTGCCCTGCCTTGGCTCATTTTTATCAACGTTTTATCCTTTTTCAACATTGTTAGCAATGACCAAAAGCGAATGATCTTAACCATAATTGTGTAAAACAGGGAAACAGCAGCTCTGGAAGAGGTCATGTGTGCCTTTGTGTGAGTCTGTGTATGCACGCACACACATATATACACTTACACATTCACGTGTTTTCATTGAATTGAAGAGAACAAAGAGATCATCTTGTCCAACACCTTAATTTCACAGGTGGGAAAATAGCAGGTCAGAGAGGCAAGTGGTTTGCTCAAGGCCCCAGGAACCAGGTCTATAAGGACTATGGTGTGCTTCTGCCTGAGGGATGAAGCTGTCTGTGGCTCAGCCTGGAGGGGAGGAGGCAGCGGAATGAGAGGCACGAAGCTGTCCAGCTAACTAAATTTCAGAACCAGCTCTACTTCAGAATTTGATGGCAGTTGACTTCTCAGAACACCAGATATTCCTGCCTTAAGATGGGAGCATGGGTATGTTTTCCTAAGCCACATTGATATGGATTTTGGATGATCTCCTATTGTTCTGAAAGATCCTCTCTGCGTTGGTTGCTTTGACTTTTTTTCAGGCTTCCAGAGCCCGAGTCTCCTCTGAGAGCTCCTCTGAAAGCCTCCTTTGCATCCCTGACCAGGCAGGTCCAGAAAACCCCCTTCAACAGGTGCTGACCTCTCCCTTGCCAGGTCCTGTGCCAGGCCCAAGGGTACAGACACTACCCAGTTTGTGACCTTGGAGTCAACCTCACCCTCACTTCTCTTGTATGAGTAAAACTTAGAGGCATTAATATATATGTTTGTTTCAAAAAAATTTTTTAAAAACAAGAAACATTAGGAATAAAAGTATAACAACCACTCATATGACTTCCACCCAGATTTACTAATTTTTTTAACAAATAAAACATTTTAAATATTAGCCAAGTGATGTGGCTTGCATCTATAATCCCAGCACTTTGAGAGGTCAAGACAGGTGAATCACGTGAGCCCAGGAGTTTGAGGTCAGCCTGGGCAACATAGCAAGACCTCGTTTCTACCAAAAAACCAAAAACGTAAAAACTAAAAATAAGCCGGGCTCAGTGGCTCAGCCTGTAATCCCGTGCCTTTGGGAGGCTGAGGTGAGTGGATTGCCTGAGCCCGCGGGTTCGAGACCCGCCTGGGCAGCGAGACCTCATCTCTACAATAAATCAAAAAATCAGCCGGGCGTGGTAGCACATGCCTGTGATTCCGGCTACTCGGAAGGTTGAGGCGGAAGGATCACCGGAGCCCAGCAGGTTGAGGCTGCGGTGGCTGGGAGCGGCCACTGCTCTCCAGTCTGGGCGACAGAGTGAGACTCCAACTCAAAAAAAAAAAAAAAAAACCTAAAAATAATTTGCTGGGCATATTGGTGTGTGCCTGAAGTCCTAGCTACTCAGGTGGCTGAAGCAGTAGGGTCATTTGAACCCAGGAAATTCAAGGCTGTGGTGAGCCATGAAGGTGCCACTGCACTCCAGCCTGGGTGACGGAGTGAGACCCTGACTCAAAAAAAGAGAAAGAGATAGGACATTTTTAATATAGCTGAAGTTTTTTGTGTATCCTTCCCAGTTCCAACCCTCTCTCAGAGGCACCACTATGGTGGAGCTTGTTACTGGTCTACACCTATTTCACAGTTTTAGTATACATTTATATGCACACAAAATAAAACTTAAAAGACAGAAACTCATACTGTAATAAATTAAAATTTATACTTAGTGTAAGTATAATTTATATATTATGCATAATTATAGAAAATTATACTTATGCACTAATGAACTTTAATCTTAAATATAATAAAATAAATTATTTATTTGCATAAATGTAAACTAACATTTATATACTCTATGCAAATGATATATGTGCATGAACATTTGTACTGTATACATTACATATAAATTAAAATTTACAAAATTAGCATTAAACTTTTTATACTATGCTGGTGTAACTTACCTTTTATTCAACACTCTATATTTTTATTTCTATTCACTTTGAAGGACTTTGTTTCTCTTCATTCATTTAAACTGCTGTGGTGTCTTACATCATAGGGATATGTCACAATTAATCTACGATTGTCCTGTGGTTTGCAAAGTACGGTTGTTTGACATTTGTCATGACTATAAACAATGCTGCCAACACTTTCTTGTGGATGTCTCCTTATATACATGAGTGACTTTAGGACAGATACCTAGAGGAGAACACTTCCACCTTACTGAGTATTGTCAAATTGTTCTCCAAAAGGCATGCTTGTGCACCTGCACACTGAAAGAATGAGAGGCTCCCACTTCTCTGCATCCGTGCTGCCACCAGGCCTTGTCAGCTTTGAACTTTGTTCCAGCTGGATGGAAGTGAAACGGTATCTCATTGGTGTTTTATTTGTGTCTCCTTGACTATTCATGAAGTTGACAATCTTTTCATATGTATATTGACCCTCTGGGTTTCCTCCTCTGTGAAGTGTCTTTTCGTAGCTTTTGTCTACTTTTCTCTTGGGTTATTTATCTTTTTCTTATTAATCTGTAGGAGTTTAAAAAATTCAGGTTTTTAATCCTTTGTTGGTTGTGTGCTTTCACAATGCTTCTTCTGTTCTGTGATTTGTCTTTGAATTTTGTTTATAGTGTCTTTTATTATGTAGTTTTACATTTTGATGTAGTTAAACTTATCAGCTGTTATTCTTACAATATATGCATTGTGTGTCCTGCTTAAGAAAATTATCGCCTGCTTCTGAATATTGGCATCGCTCCATTTGAAAGGTGGCATCTTTGACAGGGTGTTTGAGAGGGAGGAGGCTTTCTTATTACTTTCCAAATTCTTCATTACAACCTTAATCTGACGATCTGGTAAATACAGATTTGCGGCTAACAATTCCAGATTATTTTCTCCCATGGGAAATATTGCTGAGAGGTATGCATTTTGAAGTGAGACTGCCTGGGTTTGGGACACCTACTTCAGGCAATTTACTTAAACTCCCTTGGGGGATGATACTCGGGTACCTATCTTGTAAGGTAACTGTAGAGATTAAATTAGTTTCTGTACACAAAGTCCTTAGAACAGTTTCCCGTACACTGTAAGAGCTGAGAATTATCTATTATTATTATTGTTGTTGTTAGCATTATTTTACTATTATTAATACTCAACTTACTGCTGGATTGGATCTTTGTGGGCTACCTGGAGACATTAGATCCGCCATTCTCCACATGCTTCCCAGTGCCTTGATTGAAATAATCATGGTCTGCATGGCCAGCTGCCACTTTAGGACACTTGTTCTCTGGGAGGTCAAGGAATTAAAATGCTAGTGGTAGAATCATTATACCTAGTTCCCCAGTTTGCTGGTATCAGACATTCCAACTCGTGTAGCTTTCGGAAAAAAGGAGGAAATTAAAGGTTTTAAGGAGTCAAGTACTATGTGAACTCAGAGAGAGTCATCATCCTTTTAAATCTCTGGAGCAAGACAGATGCATTAACACAGGTGACTTGCAAGGACTCCATAGTCTATCTATTGTGACTGTTTTCCTAGTGCCCTTTTCCCGTCTTCTGGTTTAGTCTCCCCTTGTTTTTGTGCTTCTCAGACAGGCTCCTAAACAAAGCATTACCTCTCTCTCTCCCACTCATGGGGGTGGGTATGTTCCCAATCGGATGACCTTTCTTGCTCTAATAATTATATTCAGAAGTGGGCGTGTGACCTAAGTTTGGTCAATCAGAAACATTGTCTGGGATTTCTTTTTTTTTTTTTTTTTTATCTTGATAGACAGGAGGAAAGTCCTTTCTTGCCCGGTGGCAAGCTGAAAAGATGAGTCTGAGGTGCCGGCCAAGTTACTTAATTGTCAGCCTTCTCTAATAGATTCTAAGCACTTGGGGGTGTGGTCAGGGACCACAACCGCCTTGCTTCCTTTTTTTGTCTCTTGCATCAAATAGCCCAGGGCCTGGGGGCGTGATAATAGTGGTTGAAGAAAATGGCGCTTTACCTTCAGAAGGTTTCCAGGCTGCAAGCTTGTCACCTATGCCTGTGGCTGCTCCCCTTCCTGCTTCCCTGGGTCCTCTGGCTTAGTACTTCCGCTCCTGTGTGCCTAGATGGTTTGAATTTGACTCAGGCTTTGATCTGACATCCTTCCCAAGACCTACTTCTGGTGTTTACCCTTCTATTTCATCGAGGGTGACTGCAGAGAAAAGCGTCCTTGTCCGTGTGACTCGCTTCTGGAATGAGCACATGGCTTCACCCCACTCCCATCTCATCCTCAACCAGAGGAGGAATATTACAGTCAAGCTCAGCTCATGCTCTTTGTTTGGGATCACAGATCCTGCATTTGTGGTCTTTGTAGTATGACTGTAAAAGGAGGAAGGCACATAGTTAATTAAGTTGGCAGATAAAGGAAAATTTTTGTACTGTTTCTTTTACTCCAATTCTTCTCAGAGTTTGTGAACAGATAGATAACTGGGCCCCACTCCTAGAGTTTGAGTCAGGCTTATGGGGTGATGTCTGAGAATCCACATTTCTAGTAAGTTCCCAGGTGTTGCTGATGCTGCTGGTCTGGAGACCACACCACGAGCCAATGCTCTAGTCATGTTCTAATTGACTGTATGTGCTACTGTCCGGATGTGAGTCGCTTGGGATTAAGGGTGAGTGCATGGATCCAGGATCTGTTGCAAAAGTAAAAACCTCTCTGGCTACTAAAAGGAATTTAATACAGGAAAGCTGGTGAAGTTGTTGGAAGGGCTGACAGAGAGTATATAGGCTTGTCAAGCCAATCCCTCAACCTTCTTCCTTCTAGCTGAAAAATCCTAGTTCCTTAGACATTACTATATCCCATCACCTCTGGAATAGCTTCTGGAACAAGGTGACAGCATTATCCACTGTCCCAGCGAGAGAGCTGGGGATCAGAAGGCCATTGATAGCAGTGCCAATGCCAGACCATATGACACTGCTGCCACCTCGGCACTGTCATGGTACAACTGCCACTCTACACCACAAAGCTGCTGACTGCTCACAGAGTGGTCCCCACATCACTGTGACTCTGTGACCAGCAGAAAATATCAGTCTCCTGTCTTTCACATATACACGTGCAGTCAGAACCGTAGTACAAAGGAGCCTGAGATTTTCTTTTTAACCTGTCAAGGTAGGGCTTAGGGAGCAGCCGTGACTCAGTAGAAGCCTAGTTCTGGAGAAGGGAAAGGACTTGGGGGAGATAGGGTTAGCACATACGTGCTGCACAGACTCAACTTCTCTTCCCATGTTCTGATCAAAGACTAGCCACTGGCTTTCTTTGGGCATTTGTTTTCACTGAGTGAGAGGACTTTCTGCATCAGGGAAATAAAAAGAATATTAATTTAACTAAATATGTTTATGCTCTTGAGAAATAACTGCTCTAAGAATGCTGGAAAGGCTTTTATACTACCATACATTTTCTTCATTTATTGCAGGGTTTGCCATTCTTAGTGCTATTGACATCTTGTACCATATGATTATTTGTTGTGGAAGATTATCCAGTGCACCGTGGGACATTGAGCAGTACCCCTGGCCTCTATCCACTGGATGACAGATGCAACCCCCAGCCTGTGATAACGGAAAATGTCTCCAGACATTGCCAAATGAACCCTGGGGAACAAAGTCATCCATGACTGGGAATCACGGATGTGTTCAATCTATATGCGTACAGTATTTTTTAATGTATGAGACCATTTATTACAGGCTTTAAATCAAAATGTCCAGTCATAAATGATGGCACACCTATATGGTGAAATATTATGCAGTTTCAACTCTGTGTAATTGTGTAGCAAACTATACTTAGTATATTGCTAAATTCAAAAAGGCACATGGTATACAGTATAATTGTGTAAAATAAAATTCAATGTGTGTACTACTGCATTCTAGTTCAAGGAAAATAAACCAAAATTATAATGATGGTTATTTCTGAGTCATAGGACTATCAGTGCTTTAAATTTTCTTCTTTTTATTTTTTCCATGTATCCAATTTTATAAAATAAACATGTATGCGTTATATACATGTGATATTTGAGCAATTGTCATCACTGAGGAGAGTAGGAGGGAGGAATCTAGCATTTATGAAATATTTGTTCCATCTCAGGTACAATGTCAGATGCCACCTAACTCATGTCCACTTTAAGGCACCCTGTAATGGCACCAGAATGGACAGGAGATTCCGGTGAGCTGGTTTCAAATCCTGGACCCCAGGACCTGCCTGGCCTTGAGTGAGTTTCTTAATCTCTGCAGGTTGATGTTTCTTCCCCTGTAAACTGGAGCTAATCTCTCAGGGCGGCTGGGAGGATTAACAGAGGTGATTTTCGGCACATATTATCGGTGATTATTATGCAGAGCTTGCCCATGGGTGGGCCGAGCCTTCTTTTTTCTCCACACACCATTTCCAATCCTGTAGTCAGTGACTGCTCCGTTGCCATAGCCAGTCTTCCTTTCCCATCTTCCTTAGAAAGAGACAGTAGACCAGAAGAAAAGGGCTACGTCTTTAAGGGCAAAGCTTCTCAGTAGCTGGGCTTGCTTTCTCCTCGACAGGGCTGCTGACAGGCCCTTTAGCAATACAGAGGCCAATTACTTGCCAGGAGTAAAAGAAAATGTGTCATTTGGTTGCTCTGGCTTTCCCAGGGCAATAAATCACAGCCACAGAACCCCAGCTTCATTTGATTTAATAAAGATTTTAAAGAAAGGAAAAAGTTTTCCTTGTTTTTTATTGAGAATTGCATCATTTGTGCCTGTTTCATCCAGATGTGACCCATTCACACCGCCAGCCACTCTGGGCACTTCAGAGTTCAGCTTTCTACATTTATACTTGTCCACACTACCTTCCCACTTGCCTGCTGGATCCTGTAATTCCTAGCCCTCTTCCCTCAGGTCCCCAATTCCTCTATTGAATTTATCTGCTTCCGATTCCCAGGAGACTCTACTTACTTTGACATTCCTTTGACTGTTTGGCTTTTCTTGCCTAGCTCTGACCCTCACGCTGTCTCCCGAAATCATCTTGCAGTTGTCTGTGGGTAGGAAATGTTCCTGTTCTTCTCCTTGCCGGTCCTCCCCACGTGTCTGGTCTACACTGCGGGGCATCTCTCATTGGGCCTCCCTCCCCACCAGGTGAGAAGCATCAGATAATTTGAATGCTGCAGGAGAAAACAGAATGGTGTAGGTTAAACCTCAGCGGTGGATTTTGCTTATTTTATAAAAGCCAGAGAGCTCCCAGTTAAGAACATTTGTGCAAACAGGATTTAACTTCTCCTCACGTTCTGGCTTATATTCGTATTTGTCTTGTTTCTGGAAAGTGTGGCTCCTTTTTTTAAAAAATCACTATTTCACAATGATCCCAAATTACATGCCTGAAATGAAAGCCTAACCACCTCTGACAAAAGAGGTGATGGGATGTAGTAATGTCTAAGGAGCTAGGATTTTTCAGCTAGAAGGAAGAAGGTTGAGGGATTGGCTTGACTAGCCTGTTTTTATGAAACCACATAGGCAGTTTGGGGAGGAAAGGCCGAGGTCGAATGGACAGACTCCTTCACCTGAGCATGGCTTATTTCCCCGAGAACAACAAAATGCCAGGACCAGAAGGTGACTGAAAGGCAACTCTTCTATCCAGGACAGCGAGGTCCAGAGAAACTAAAGGACTTTACCTAGGGTGTTCAGTTACTGAGGAACAGGGAGGCCAGAACCCAAATATATCAGCTCTTGATCCTTTTGACTTTCCATAGATCTGAATCGGACATGTCATTGCCTACAAGTCAACCTTTCCTTTGTGTTGAAACAGATATGTGAATCTCCTTTTGTCTGCTTGTACTGCATTGTAAGTGAGGTTCCCCCATCTCTACCAGGTGGTTTTTTTCCCTCCAGCTTTATTGAAGTATAATTGACAAATACAGATTGTATATATTTAAGGTGTGCAACTTGATATTTATTGATGTATGTATACATGGTGAAGAACAATCAAGGTAATTAACATATTTATAAACTCACATGATTACCATTTTCTTTCTCTTTCTTTGTTTTGTGCCAAGACTACTTTGAAATCTATCTTTGTAGCAAATTTCAAGTATGCAATACAATATTGTGTACAGTGCAATTAGGTATATATATCACTGTTAACTATAATCATTTTACTGTATACTACAGCTCCAGAATTTACTCATCATGCATAACTGAAACTTTTTACTCTCCGAACAACATTTTCCTGTTTGCCCCTCCCTGTAACCTCTGGCAACCACCATTCCACTCTCTGCTTCTATGAATTTTGTCTATTTCAGATTCCACCTACAAGTGAGAGCTTGTGGGATTTGTCTTTCTGCATTAGGTTTATTTTGCTTAGCCAAATGTCCTCCAGGTTCCTACACTTGATCTCAGCTAAAAGGCTGAGAAGCGATCCTCCAGGTTCCTACATAATGGAGTTGGCTTATGCTTCCAGCCCTTTCTCTGAGTGGCTAAAATGGGTGAGCAGGAGAACTCCTCCATCATCTTGGGAGAGATATAAAGTATTCGAAATAGAAAAGCAGATGCAGTTGAAAATTCATGACTTGCATTTTCATTCTGGTTCTGCCTCTAATGGGTTATACAATCTTAACTAAGACCTTTCCCCTTTCTGAGCCTTATAATAAATGGCCCATAAGAAATCTTTCAGTAATTAAATCATTTAATACTTTCAAAATATACCCCTTATAGACAAGAGAAAATCAATCACCCTTCCTTTGCTGAAAATTGTGTAAAATTAGTACAGTCAAATTTTGATTAAGTAAAAGCAATCCACAAAGCTTAGTTCTGTTTGCTACTTTCGGGAGAAGAAATAAACGGCCTCCCTACCTTCCCCCCAAAATAATTATTGCTTATTTATTCATTTATCTAATTGTCAAACATGCCACATTTTCTGTTCATAACAAAATTACTATCAAAAATGTGCAATTATAGGATGTCGAGTTGGAAGAGACTGGTGTTGGTTAGGATCAGATCCAGATGTGACAGAAAGCCAGAACAATAATGTCAACAAGACAGGTTTGTTTCTCTTTTACATATTATCCCCAAGGTAAGCAAGCAACAGACAGAGGTTTGACATTTTCTGCTTTCAAGGACCCAGACTCCTCTTCTCTTGCTCCATCAACTCTAGGGTATCATACTTGTCTGTGTGTCAGCATTTTGAAAGAGAGTGTCCCTGGGTGAGCTAACCTCAAGTATGAGCTCAGACATGACCATGTTCTTGTGAATCCCTTGTGTGGCTCCCTTATTCCCAGGACCTCATCTCTTCCCTATTTCCTCCGGTCTTCTATGGGCAGTGCCTTGACACTCTGAAGTCCTCTAAGTTTAAAATCATCTCAGAATTCATTCTGGAGATGTTAATGACCAGTAATAAGTTTATTTTAAACTTTTGCTAGGAATGTTTGCATTTCAGCAGGAAGATTTCTAGGACTACACAGCATTGATGGTGCAGTGTGCAACCATGGCTGCACATTAGAATTATCTGGAGAGCTTTAACAAACTGGCGAGAGCTCAGAGTCCCCATCCTCAGAGAGTCTAATTAAATTGGTCCTGGGAGGGATGGGGGAAATAGTAGTTTTTTTGAAAACTTTCCAGGGGACTCTAAAGTACAACTATTGTGGCAAATGATTGCCTAAATATGAACAATGACATCCCAAAGGATTCTGGCCTACTATGGCCACCAGAGACGTTGTGGCACTGGATACTTTAGTCCCTTCCTAGGGTAGATCATAAGGAGGTCTTTCTACTGCATCTCTGTGTGGGGTCCAAGGAAGTCTCAGAGGAAGTTGGGCGATGAATAGGTGACCATGGAGCAAAGGAAACTACCTGAAGCTGGACATTTTCTATTCTCTAGTCCTGTTTATTTTTTATTAGTGAATAGGCTTCATTTCCTTTAAATCTCTTTAGTTAGGGATTAAATCAGAGGTTGTAAGTTGACCACACATGGCCAGTTCTTGTCCACATATGGGATTTGTTCAATCTACACAATATTTCTTGACTTAAAAAGTTGAATTAAAAACTGAGAGAAGCTCCACAATATCCAGATTTTGGTCTTTTCTTTGAAACACAGAAAGCACTGGTGATCTGCCCTGCATTTCAGGATGGCTGCTTCTGGCCGAAGCTGTGAGCTGGTTGGTTCATTTAAGTGGACATGCAATTGCCTGTGTGTGATGGGCTTTGCTTTCTCTACTTTCTCCATTTAAGTTGCTTGTCTGGCCTTTTAGGTGTTTGCATTACGACTGGGCTGAAATGATAATAATAGCTACTATGGAATATGTACAATATGCCTATTGCTTTGTGTTGAATTCTTATTAGACTTCTGTAAGGTTGGTCATCTTACTTTTTATTTCACAGGTGTCAGGGACTCAGATCTAAAAAAGAAATGCTTTTGTTTGAGACCCTGCAAGATGAGTAAGTACCAGATGTGAGATTCAAACTCAGATTGGTCTGTTTTTGAGCCTCACACTTTTCCCATATAAAACCATCCTTGTTCTTTCCTTCCTCAGTAGGGATATAGAACACTGAAGATAAATTTCAGAGGCTGTTTGGCCAAGGACCTCAGTTTATGTGCTTCTGACCAGGGTTCTCACATAAACCTGGGTTTCCAGGATCGGACTGTTTGCCTCCTGACTCTTTCTGTAGGAGTTGGTCTGAGACATAACCATGTTTCACTGAGAAATCAAATCTACCTTACCAGCTTGCTGCAGATTCTTCCTTATCTTTGCTTAGGAGAAATTTTTGTTTTCTGCCCATAAACTGCATTTCTAGAAGCAGCAACCTAACCACCTTTTTCAATTCAATATCTACTATGTATCAGGTACTTCTAAAGGCACTCTATGTAAGTAGTTTTATTTAATCCACATAGCAACCCATTTAATCTGCATAATCTTATAGATGAGACATTATCTGAGAGGCTAAGAAAATTGAAAAATGTCTTGTAGTTACTAGACAATATGTCTCTAAGAAGATATCTACTAGTGGTCTTTTAGAAGCTGGTCATCATCATTAAATAGAATAAAGGATCTTAAGTTGATTATTATTTTAAACGTTTTGAAAGTAGTATGATTATTGTTGAATTTTTGGTAAACCCAACAAAATCAAAGAAGAAAAGAAAATAACTCCATCTTCCAGAGTTACTGTAACATTTTGAGTATTTTCCTCCAGTTTGTATGTGTGTGTTTATGTGTAACATATAAAGTACATGTATCTCAAAGATTCTTAGTAATTGAAAAATTCTTGAATATTGGCAGTGTCATATTAAGATTCTACTTGAAATGGAATTGAATGAATTGGAGATGAATTCACCAACTGTTTGCTGAATATTTACTGTGTGCTAGGCACTGAAATTTTAGAGATCAAAATAACCCTCAGGGAACACACAGAGTGTGAGTGCATGTGTGTGAAACAGACAAGTAAATGCAAAATTATAATGCAGTGTGATAAATGTTTTGATAATGACAAGCCCTAGGAGTTTTGGAAGACACAAGAGACACTGTTCACTCGACCAAGGGAAGGAATGCAGTTCACGTCTTCATTACCTGGAGCAGGTAACATGTGAGCTGAATACTGCAGCAGGAGTGGAAGATACCTAGGTAAACAGGTAAGAGAGGGTATCCCAGAGAGAAGGACAGCACGCGCAAGCCTCCGAGGTCTAAGATAATTATTTCTAACTGCAGTACTTTGACCTCCATTTTGTCTAGGAGAAATCACACACTGGATAAATTTCCCTTATGCCAACAGAAACCACAAGTTATGAACCCATCGGCATAATGGCTTTGTCTTCTATCTGTCCCACTGAGTCGCTTAGAATTCTAGGTTTGTTCTTCTGTGAGAAAGTTACAGAGCCTTCGCTGTATCCAGTGGGAAATATATTTTTTACCCATGGCAGAAAATCTGTTTAATCATTTGCACATAATAGACCATATGCTGGCACGGGGCTGGGAGGTGACATGATAAAGGCAGAGGAAATCACTTGCCACTGGTTCAGGTGATGAATGTATCAGGCGGGTCTTTGCCTGGGGAAAGAATACAGATGCAGGCGTGTTCAGGTGGGATGAAATCTTCCCCCATTCTGAGTACCACAGCAGTTATTGCAGAGGTTGTGTAAGGCAGGCACACATCTTGCTGAATGAGACATTCAAAAGGGCAAAGTCCCTGCCCTAGTTTCCTCTAAAGATGAATAGAGAAAGAACCAGAGTTATCTTTATTTGACCAGATCAGTTAAAAGATCATGAAGTCATAAAAAAAAATTATCTTTGGTACATGGAAATTTCATGTGTTCATGCAGACAGTTAATAGTTTTTCTCCTGTCTCATTGCATGCTGAACCTAGAAGATTCCTAGTTAAAAATGCATGTGAAAGAGAGTAATTAAGGACTGCAGTAGCTAACTTTACAGGGCAACTTACCTGTGTGTTGTTGCATATGTATTATTTTATTTTTCAGCAACTCCATGGGGCAGAGTTACACACATGAGAAGGCTTGGGAAGGTTAAGAAACTCCGCTCAAGCCGGGTTCGGTGGCTCAGCCTGTAATCCTGTGCTTTGGGAGGCTGAGGTGAGTAGATTGCCTGAGTCCGCGGGCTCGAGACCTGCCTGGGCAACTTGACAAGACCTCATCTCTGCAATCAATAATAAAAAAAAAAAGCTGGGTGTGGTGGCACGTGCCTGTAGTTCCAGCTCCTTGGAAGCGCTCCAGTCTGGGTGACAGAGTGAGACTCCAACTCAAAAAAAAAAGAAACTCCACTCAGGATACAGCTGCTTAGTGGCAGAGCAGATATTCAGACCCATGTCTGTCTGACTTCAGACACTGAATACCTTTCTCTGTACAACTCTGTCTGCTAAACTGTGAAGATCTGGGATGTAGCTGCTGCTTTTCAGTAACATTGAGGTTCTTTCATGACGAAGAAGGAAAAGGTGGTATTGGAAAGGCAACTAGAAGTGTGCCATTTTTGCCATTATAAAAACCACTAAAGATAAGTCTTCAAGAGTCTCTAACTACCCCAGCCTTCTAGGTGTTCTCATCCACTAATACACTCTGTCTCTGAATCTCAAAATTCTTTCTCCTCTGTGAGATCCTCTTCTAATCTTTTCTGCGAACTTCAAATGTGAATACCTGGTTATCTGCTCTTATGTCTCCACCTTGATGTCTAATAGCAATCTCAAACTGAAGATATTCCAAACTGAATGTATGATTCTCACTTTAAACTGCTTCCCCTGCCCTCAACCTCCCCACCTCAGTGAATGACAACTTTGTAACTACTGGGTACTCAGGCCAAGGAAGAGCTTGTTGCTTGCTTTCTTTTTTGCCCAGAATATACCAACCACTTCTCACTCCTTCCACCGCCATTTCCATCATTTCATCTGTTGTTACCTCCTACCTGAATTGTTGGGATAGCCCCTAACGAGTGTCCCTGTTGCCACCATTGCCCACATAGTCTGTTTGCTACTTGATAGCCAGAGTAATCCTTCTAGAAGGGGTGGGGGAGGAGGGAGGGAGTCATGCTTTCTCTCTGTTCAAAGTCCTCCAATTCCTTCCAGCTCGAGTGACATCCAGGTCCTTACCAGGAGCTCTTGATGTCCTTTCTCACGTGGCTTCATACACTTCTCCTCCTTCTCCACCTCCTTGACTCAGTTCCAGCCAAGCTGGCCATCTTGTGATTCCTCGGACACACCAGTCATGCTTCTGCTTTGCGGTCTTGGAAGGATGTCTTTCTTTTTCCCGAGGCATTGTAATCTCAGATATCTTCATGTAGCTATTTATTGCCTACTGTTATCTTTTAGAGACACCGTCTCTGACTACCTCACGAGAAATTGTATACCACCCTCTCAATATGTTCACGTTTCTCTCCTCTGCTTAATTTTCTTCATAGCACTTTTTGGCACCTGACATACGATGCATTTATTTGTTTATTAACTGTCCCTTCCTCCCCCTAATAATGTAAACTTCATGAAGACAATGACGCTGTTTTGTTTCTTGCTGTATCTCCACCTCCCAGAACTATACATGGCACAGGGTAGAGACTAAGTAAATATTTGTTGAATGAATGACCATCTTGGCAATGTCATTATAAAAGCATGAGAGTTCAGGCCCCTATGGAACAGTGGTCTGTCAACCCACTACCTTTAACACAGAAGGCTTCCCAAGTCCCAGAACTGTAACTCTCAACTAAATAGGGCAGCAGAGCTTGTCTGCTTCAATAGAGCTGTTGAGTTGAGTTTTTACTCTGCATTTACCTTGACTGATGGTTTGGTTCAAGTTATGCTTTGTGAGAAATTCATTCCCTCCTGGAGTTGCTTCTGCCAACAGAGGGAAGACAATCATTTCTCCTTGGCATGATTTCCAGCTCAATCTTTTCTGTCTTCGAGAACTCAATTGCAACCATACGGTCGTTCCAAATCTCATCCTGGTCAAATTAAATTCTGCGCTTGTAATTTAGACATCCTCCCCTACCATTTCCTGCTCTCCTTATTTTCTCAGCTTTTCCATTATGGAAGACTGATTTTCTTTGCTTTCCAGCTAGATCCTTAAATCCATGACTGGAGTTCTGGTTGTGGAATATTTTATTTCCTCATGGTGTGTGTGTTTGTGTGTGTCTTGCATTTGTATACATGGAATAGCTAGAACAGAGATTTTTGTACTTTGATATAAAGTATCTGAAATAAAAAACAGATGCAGTTGAAAATTTATGACTTGCATTTTCATTCTGAGTCTGCCTCTAGTGAGTTATATGGTCTTAACTAAGACCTATTTCCTTCCTGAGCCTTGTAATAAATAATCCATGAGGAAGCTTTCAGTAATTAGATCACTTAATACTTTCAAAAATCACTCCTTATAGACAAGAGAAAACCGATCATTCTTCCTTTGCAGAAAATTGTATAAAATTTGTACAGCAAAATTTTGATTAAGCAAAAGCAATCCACAGAGTTTTGTTTCTATTTGCCACTTTCAAAAGAAGAGTCAAATGACCTGCCCACCCCAGCAAAGATAATTATTACTTATTTACTCATTTGTCTAATTGTCAAACATGCCACATTTTCTGTTCATAACAAAATTACTATAAAAAAATGTGCAATTCTAGGATCTAGAGTTGGGAGAGACTGGTGCTGCTTAGTATTAGATTCAGATATGATTGAGAGCCAAAACGACAGTGCAGACAAGACAGAGGCTTGTTTCTCCCTTACATATGATCCCCAAGGTAAGCAAGCAACACAGACAGCTTTGGCATTCTCTGCTTTTGAGGACCCAAGCTCCTCCTCTCTTGCTCCACCAACTCTAAGAGGCCATGCTTGTTTTTGTGGTCTAGCATTTTCTGCCAGTACCTCTGCATTTCATCTTTCAAGAAAGAGTAAAGAGGTCAAGAAAAGTATGGCTAGTGTCTTTAAGAATATGACCAAAATCTGTACTCATCACATATGCTCACATGCCATTGGTAATTAGTCATGTGCCCCAGTCATATGGTCATGCCCATCTACATGGGAATGTGTTCATTATACATGTGTCTAGCTGAAAATTGGAAATCTATTATGGTGAAAAAAATGGGAGTGTGACTATGAGAAGCAACTAGTCTTTTCTGCTGTAGATATCAACACTCTGATTTTATAGATTCATGAACTATGACCAATGGGAGTAAAATATATCCCAGGCTTTATAGCCCAATCATAATATAACTGAGCTTAGAACCTAGGTCACTGTGGTTTTATGGAAAGGATATAAATTTGGAGTGAGACAGATTTATGTTAGAATCTGTTTTGCCAATTGCTGACTGTGTAATTTTTGGGAAAATTTACTAACCTTTCTGAGCTCTGATTTTTTAATATGTAAAATGGGGATAATTTCTCTTTCAAAGGTTTTCTGGGATGATAAATGAATTGATGTATAATAGCATCTTTCAGGGGATTCAGCATTTCATAAAGACTAAGTAAATCACAGGTTTCCCCCAACTCTCACCTTCCAGTTACAATTTCATACTACATAACGTAGATATTTTTCAACATCCACAGGTACTGTGGAATAATATCTGGAGTGTTTCTTATGGTCATTCTAAATCTCCTTTTAAATCTATATTCTTGTACAATTTGAGTTCATATTCAATCATGATTTCTAGGTAATTTGAGAGAAAAGCACACACGTAAACACAATAAGATATTTTTTGGAATAGTTTCAGTTATCTAGAAAATTCAAGTTAACTAGAATCTCTCGTACCCTGAGCATTTCAGTTAATTAACTGAATATTTAGCATTATTTTAATAACACATTATATCCTGCCCATAGGCTTACTTTTTGTCACCTTTACTTTTTTTTTTTCCTGTGATGTTTTAATCTCCAAATCCTAATTTCAACATCTGTGTTTTATTTTTCTCCTAATGAACTTAAGTTTCCAAAGTGAACTTTGTTTCCAACGTTTGGAAAAAATTAGATTGGCTATCTTAAAAATCGAAGAGAGTAGAAAAATGTTCATATCTAGTTGAGATTTTTTGGGGGATACTTAAAGCTCTTTCTAAACTTTTTTAAAAAGTGAAAATAGTTAAACAAACACACATAGATTTACTTGAGAGAAATCCCTCCAGTCTGGGAAGAAATCACTCAAATCCAAACCATATGTGATATGTAAAGTGGCATTCTGAATATTCATATTATGGTGTGAAAATCAGATTCCCAGAATGGTAAGTTTCGCAGAATGAATTGAAATGAAGACAGCGGTATGAATGTCACTTCCCTAATGCACAATATTGCTGTTCTATGCGGTGTCTTTTTTCCTCAATGGGATCACTAGAGAACAATCATGCATACAGGCATGGCAAACATGCCCTCATTCTAATTATATAAGGCACTTTGAAAGAAAAACACATTTTAGCTCAACATCTTTCTGAATGAATTTTAATTCTGGCAATGGGACACTAATATTCTTGTCCGTTCCTTTGGCTTGGCATGTTTTTTCTATATTAGCTTTTCACTTTGCTTCTACTTATTCCTGAGTCTTGGTTGAAACCACCTCTGAAATATATCGGGTGCTTGTTTGCAGCCTGCACATTCATGCTTCTTGTTGTTATGCCAAATACTTCTTCTCTATTATCATTCATCTTGTTAGTATCCCTGTCAACAGATTTATCTTAGAACCATCTAACTTATCTTCAGTTTCTTTTAGTAGAGTGGAGAAGACACTGGACTGCTTTGCAGCAAGTATTTTATTTTACTTCACTTTACAAATGCATTTCATATCCTTATTTTGGCACACCTGGTCAGCCTATTTTAGCATTATTCATTTCCATTTATGCTGCTAATGGATTTTCAATTGCAAATTATCTATAGAACAGGCGTCAGAATACTTTTCACAGCTGTATGAATTGATTCATATGCCCATAATATTCCATCAGCCTTTGGCTTGTATCAACAAGTCTCCTCTTTGGAAGCAGCTAGCTAAAAGTTTTGTGGTTAATCATGACTCTTGAATATTCTCTGTGTGGACAGAGCTGGAGGATTCTTTCACCATCCTGTGGGGTTAAACTTGAGTGAAAGAAAACTAGAAGATGGAGAACTTAGGGATTTTAAGAAGTTAGTTTTAAGAGGAAAGCTTCATGAATATTTTAGTGTTGATAAAATAAAAGAATGGATCCAGCAGACAAAATTAAGAAAATGTCAAACTTCTTACTATTATCTGGTTAAAGACTAAATGACAGTTCCAAAGAGAAACTAAGAACAGATTCCTTTTTTTTAAACTAGTGCTACTGAGAACATGACCATGGACCATATGTGAACTCTTTGTCCACGTGCAATGGGTACAGGAACTGAGAGTGTTCAGAACCTGTCATAGTGATGTGATGCTGCTGTGACATCCAAGTCCACGACTAGTGGACTGGTATCATTAAATAGGATATACAGCAATGTGGATGTTGTTGACTTCATGTGGTGTTGTAAGTCTAGTCATGTTTAGTAGGGCCATGCGTCAGTCCAAGGTGGACTCAAAATAAAGATTCAGTCTTTGTTCACAGAGAGTGTAGAAGCACTGCTATGAACAAGTGGGAACATTGCTGAGTAAACAAAATAAAGCTTTCATAATGCTTCCTACCTTCTTAGAGGTGATGGTTTAGGCAAAGGCAAAAGTTAAAGCTTTCACAAATCCGGACAGTGTAAGGCCAGTCCTGATGGTGGAGAAAACTGGGTTGGCATTGTTTATGTTTCCACAAGCCCCTGAGTTGTCATGGGTGTCAGTCAGTCCCATGCAGTCAGAGAACAGTAGTTCTGGCTGCACATTCTAGCAGATGTGACTGTGATCGCAAAGTCCTGAGTGTGTGTCTTGTCATTTCTGACTGCCTTGGAGAGCATCCTGGAAGTTTGCTCAGGCATCCTGATGGGAGTTCACTTTCATGGGATTGCCTATGTGTGGTCATGGCTCTCTTCAAGAGCAGCAGCCAGGCAGTGGTGCAGCCAAGGCACGTGCTCTCTCATTAGTCCCTTTAGCACACTTCTTACAATTAAAATATTGCATTTGCAGCTAAACTTGAAGTGCAGCACAGTAATGTGTTTAACCTTATAAGGCTTAAACCTACTATCTACAGGTGTCAGTTAGGTTAGGATAGAGTCTGATGACCAGAGAGAAAGTCTTGTGCAATGTAGCATTGCTTGATAATGCACAATTAATTTCATTTGCTTTTCCTATTTCTCTGGAATGTTTTAGGTTCCCTCTCTTTGAAAATTCCATCATGAAGCTACTTAACTTTTTATTTTAGGACTAATGTATATATCATAGAGCTGGTCATTATTTTCTGAATTGTTTTATACTCTGATGAGATGGTCAGTCAGGTGTGGTAACAAAAGGAGACGGAGGAGAAGCTCAGGAAAACAAGATTTGTTATACTCACATGTTCTAGAAATAGGAGGCATGGCATGGTATGCAGGGCCACATGGGAAGACACCAGGATGGTCAGGAGGCAGAGGACAGGTGTGAGAGGAAGGGAGAAGCATTAGATCAAAATCCATATTGAGGTTTCCGTGAGAAAGGTAAGACAGGGCAAGGTGAACAGTTTAGAATTGACTAGTTTGAATAATTTTAGTGGGGTCTAGGATATCAGGGTGTTCCCTAGTTGCCCAGCATTCCCTAGTTGCCTTGACTGGTTAAAGAAGAATATTGCCTCCTGGGGCATGCAGACCACATAGTGGAGGTGTTGCTCTGGTTGGTAAATTTGCTTATCAAGACAAGCTCCTAGCTGGGTCCTTTGTTGTCATGAAGAATTGGCTAGCCCCAGGAGGGGCAGTCTTTCTCCAAGCAGAATAGTTTTTTAAGAAGTCAAACATCATAATATTTAGAAAATTAAAAAAAACTATAGGTACACACTATACTTATGTATGGTCTTTTCAATAAACTTTCATACCCTAAGATCCAATTGTGTTCCCAGAGATGTTCTTGATACCTTGATGTTCAGATATCTTGAATGTTTGAGACGAAGAATATCTTTTAACCAGTACTTCAACACCTTAGTTGACCATGATTAAGTAGGTGTTTTTCAAAAGTTTGTCCTAATTTTATATGGCTTTACTCCATCCATGAAAACTGTGGCTAACACTGTTAATTGACTCTCTCCAACCCATTATCATCCTAGTCTCTCTTGGTACCTCTCAATGTAGAGTCTGGGCATTAAATTATTCTTTACCCAAGCCTTCTTTGTATCTATAGATGGCCATGGAACCTAATTCTGGCCCATGAATTTATGCAGAATTCTGCTGTGGGTACTCCCAGATTTTATTTGCCTTTTCTGATGAAAAGGAATCAGTTGTCTAGTACAGCTTTTCTTTTTTTTTGCATTTAAACTTTTTTTCACTATAACACATTGCACAAAAGTGAGCAAAAATAAATTTATACCTCAATGAATTATCACAAAGCAAGCATCCATGCAGCTAGCCACCATTCTAGTCAAGAAATAGAAGATTCCTAGAAGTCACCCTTATACCCTATCCCAATAACTACTCCATCCTTTTCCACAGATAACTGCTAGTCTAACTTCCAATACTATGGTGATAGTTCCAAAACTAAGGTATAGCTTTGCCTGTTTTTGAACTTCATATAAATGGAATTAAGCAGTATGTACCCTTTTGTGTCTAAAATTTTCCCCTTATTATATATGTGAGATTCATCCATGTTGTTACATGTATCAGTGTTTGGAACTTTTTTTAATTGCTATATAGTATGCCACTATGTAAAATATCACTACACACACACACACACACACACACACACACACACACACACACACACACTCCCTTTTCTATTGATAGACATTTGGGTTGTTCCCAGTCCTAGGGCTTTAATGAATAAAGTGCTATGTATATTTTATGCCTGCCTTTTGGTAGACACATGTACTCATTTCTCGTGGGTGTTTGCCCAAGTGTGATATAGGTCAAATGTACATATGTGTCATAGATATGATCCTGGGTATTAGGACAGGTGTATATTTAAATGGCTAGTACAGCTTTTCACTCTTTTCCTTCTCCACTGAGTAAGGACCTGATGGCTGGAACTGCAGTAGTTGTGTTACACCCATGTGCTAAGGGAAAAAGAAACTACCACTTATTGAAATAGTTGTGGTCCAATTTCTGTTACTTGCAGATGAATGGCTTCCTAGCGGACACAGAGACCTTATCCTTTAAATACCATATGTTTACATGGTTCCATAGAGTGCTTCTCAAGTTTCATTCCAGAATGTGTTTGAATATGGTAGAGCACTTGGTTCTAACTCTGCTAGGCCCTGATGTGTACTTTAACTCCAGCCAATCTAAAAAGTGCAGGAGTGAAACTCTACAGTTCAAGTTTAATTTCTTCAGATTTTTCCCAAGGCTAGAATATAAAAATTTCTATCCTATAACTGCTATCCATTTTATCTTTTTAAATTTTCATTTCACAGTTCTAGGGTTCTTGGTCTCTTTCTCTTTTATTTTCCCAATGTGGGGTATCTGGGATTTGAGTTTAGCTAAATAAAAATCATTATTGTCATTGAAACAGTATATAGAAATAAACCATTATATTATAATTTTATGTGGAGGGTATTTGTACTTGGGAAGTTTATTACACTTTTCAGAAGTTCATGTTCCCATTAGAAATAAAGTTTCAGAGAAGGTATTTGAAGCAAGGCATAGCACTGTTCTTGAAGTAGTTCAACTCAAGAGTAGAAAGTAAAACAGAAGGTGGCAAGGTCGTTCAGTGAACTTGGTCAGTTCTGTCAGCACTCATGTGACTCAGTGGCTCTCCCTCCATCACTATGCACAAAAGTCCTGACTGCTTCTCCTCCACTCCCATGGCTCTCTGTGTGCTCCTGCAGGACAGAAAATACCTTATCTCTCATAATTTATTTCACGTGGAATCTTTCCTACTAGGCTGTGAAACCCTGGGGAGCAGCCCCTGCATCCCTGCATTGCTAGGGCCAGTAGCAAGCCTGGAATTTACTGGATCTCAAAAAAGATTCACCAACATAGAAAGAATGATGGACACACATACAAATACATAATGTTTATCTGCAGCAAATTTGGCCCCAAGAAGTCAGGGGAGAGGTTGTATAAGTACTTTTGTCTGCAAAACCTATGTGTTGGTCTGTTTTGTGTGTTGCACTAAAGGAACATCTGAGACCGGGCAATTTGTGGAGAAAAGATGTATATTTGGCCCACAGTTCTGCAGGCAGTATAAGAAACATGGTGCTAGCCGGGCTCGGTGGCTCAGCCTGTAATCCCGCGCCTTTGGGAGGCTGAGGTGAGTGGATTGCCCGAGCCCGCGGGTTCGAGACCTACCTGGGCAACTTGGCGAGACCTCATCTCTACAATAAATCAAAAACTAGCTGGGCGTGGTAGCACGCGCCTGTAGTTCCGGCTACTTGGAAGGCTGAGGTGGAAGGATGGCCGGAGCCCAGCAGGTGGAGGCTGCGGTGGCCGGGAGCGGCCACTGCACTCCAGTCTGGGCGACAGAGTGAGACTCCAACTCAAAAAAAAAAAAAAAAGAAAAAAAAAGAAACATGATGTCGACATCTGCTTCTGGTAGGGAAGCATTTACTTACTGCTGAAGGCAAAGAGGGCTGGCGTGTCATATAGTGAGAGTGGAGCAAGAGAGGAGGAAGGGTGCCAGACTCTTTTTAACAACCTGCTGTCACGTGAACTAATAGAGCAAAAACTCACTCATTACTGTGAGGAGGGCACTAAGTCATTCATGAGGTATCTGCTCACATGACTCAAACACCTCCTACTGAGCCCACCTACAACATTGGTGATCACATTTCAACGTGAGATTTGGAGGGGACAAATATCCGAACTATATCAACCCAAGTGTTTTATTTCTTTTCCTTCTCTGTCTTTTTTTCATGTCCCTTAGGAAGAGGATTGGACTTATGGGCATCATCTTGATTTTCTTTCTTTTTAGGTCACAAGTGAGAGTATATAATATATGATAAAAGACTTAAGCTTGTAACAAAGCTTGCCAAATTGGACAGCTTGTCCTCAGCCCCCTTCCCATTTTTCTCTCTCTTTCTATCTCACTCACATACTCTGTCTCTTTTTCCTTTCGGGAGCCTTGAGCTCTTATACTATCCCTTGGCCAAACAGCTTTCTATGCTGTCAGGGGTGGTACCCTAAGTAAACACCTCACTGCAAGGTCCATAATGCTTTTTAAAATCTTTCTTCTCATTGAAATTTGCTTGGTGTCTCCTTGGTTCCTTGTTCTTTGCTGGGTCTAATCCTATAAACCACTGTGATCTAAAGTGTTAATGGTTACTAATCATCAGGAGTCTCTGTTTTACCATCTTTTGCACTTGGAAAATATCCTTCGATGTTTCAATGTAGAGGAAGGTGTGCTAGATGCAATGGTGCACTGCCTGAGTTCTTCCCTTCTGCACAGAGGAGCTCATTCCCCGGCTGCTTGGTGTTGGCTGCTGATGACTCCCGGCTGCATCTGCCTCCAAGCACTACAAAGCCTACCTTGATCAAATCTGTGCCCCCAGGAAAGGGGCACGTTCAATGACACAGGAGTATAAAGGCCAGTTCACCTTGACATAGCTGGGGACAACTCTGAAAGGCCTGCCTCGTTGCAAAGCTCCCTGTGAGTTTGGCTGAGGTTTGTGTGACTGGCGCATGGCAGTTCGACTTCTCTCTCTGCCTAGCTGACTTCCCTCATTTTGTAGAGGTTTTAATGCTGACCTTCGTTTCCACCCCTGACACATACCATAAAACTCCTGCATGTCAACCTCTGAGCTGACAGTTGGGAGCAGAAGTGGTCCTAGGAAGCAATTTCTCAAATGGGACTTGGTAGCTAGATCACCCACAAGCTGACTGGCAGAGAGGAGCCCATGAGGAATGGCAGGTCACTCCCTGACCTGCAGTAGGCATGATGGTTAAAACCGGAATCGGACATGAATGGAAGGGAATGCATGGATGCATGCAATGTATCAGATGTTCGGAAGGTACCCAGGAAGTAGTGAATATAAGGGCTATAGAACTGATGGTTGGTGTAAAGTGCTGCCAGTGCATTGGAGAAAGGCAATGAAAAACTGAAGGTGATTAATCACTAATTCAGTGAGAGCTCTGACAGTGAGAAGACCTCCTTGGCAGCACTGAAAGAGTTTCTAAGTCTTTAATAACTTTCAGGGTAGTACAACTTCATAGCTTGATAACAGTCAATGCTGAGGGTCAGGTTCAGGGTAGTATAACTTCGCAGAAATCTCAGCAAATCTTCTGTGCCAAAGTTAGTAAACTGGTTTGGATCAAGTGGGCCTCTGAGACTTGAACCAGTGGCATCTAGGCCAGTGCCTTCAAGATGCTTGAAACTGCTCATCTTCCTGTGCCCTCTGGCCTTACTCCTTCCTTTTAAAGGCTGGTGTTCCCTCCCTTGCTATAGAACAATGCAGAGGCCTCTACCCACCCTATACCATGTGCTGGCTTCAAGATGAAACCCCACCGCTCCTCTTGGCTCCCAGACCAATAAAGATTGTCAAACCACAGCATAACTTGGCCCATGAGATACTGAGGGGAAAAAGAAATGCTGCCAAAGAAACTGTAGGACCAAGCTGTTACATACCTGCAGAGCCAGGCTACATGTATGAGGTTGGACCCTGAGGGTGCAGAAACAAGGGGTGATAACACATGAAGTTGGATAGAGAGAATTGATCCAAATGAGAGCACTCTCCTGTGATACAGAAAAGGACCCTGGGAGACTGTGCTATTGAATTGCTAGGAAGCTTCTTGGAAGCTTAGAGAAAGCAATGGGAAGTGGAAATGCCAGCACTGTTGTGGCAGAGAATAGAAGAAAGTGTCCAAAAATTCAGAAAGAGTGAACATGGTAGAGTGGATATACATATTACAGAAGAAGGAAAGTCGATTGTGTCTTTAGGCAGGCCTGTAGAAAATACCATTTACAGAAGCACTGCGGGACGTACGGGGGAGAGGGCAACCAGCAGCCCCAAGCCCAGTGGTGTCTGTCCTCTGCTGATGCAGGAAGTGGCTGATGTAAGAGATGTTGTTACAGAAGCGGGCTCCCTGATAGCAAAGGGGACGGTCAGATCCTGGAATAATAGAGTCTGACTGGTGATACTTAATCAGAAGCAAAGTGGGTGGAATTAATGTAATGAGTGGCAAGGTTGGAATGGCAACCAGCGGGCACAACCCACAGAGAGATATAGAAATGATTAATAGAACCTAATGTCTCTAGGGACAAGAGAGAGGGGTAGCCAATCAGGCTATTGTTTAATCTACACAATCAAAATAAATCAAGGATAGATGACTGGGAGGTTAAGGGCCGCCTTAAAAAACACAATAAATGCTTTCCGCTTATGCACTTGAGCCCATTCTGAGACCCTGAACTCATTGAATGAAGGAGAAGCCAGGTCCTCAGGAGAAAGGACTCTGTAGTACCATGGCAAGGGCATATGGTAGCAATATCTGCCATTCTTCACAAAGGGAACCTACAACCTTTTACCTGGATCATTGTATACCAGAAAAAAGGGACTTACATGGACAATTTGAAGACTGTTAGATACATGGTTCAGGTTCAAATTGATGATAAGAATTAAAACCTCATTAGAGTGGGCACAGGTGGAGGTTGGGTGATAAGTGGAGTCCAGGTATTGTTCAGCCCACAGTGGGTCTAGGAACCCACCTAATGGTCATTTTCTTGGTCCACCGAATGTATAATCAGAGCGAACATACTTGGTAGTTGACGGAAATTGTATTTTTTGGGGGGGTCGATGGAAGAAAGATCAGTCCTAGTGGGTAAGACCAAGAGGGAGTCTCTGCACTTTTCCAGCCCTTCCAGACAAGATAGCACAAGAAAAATAATATCACATCCTAGAGTAAACGGTAGAGACTTGTGTTGCCATTGAAGATTTAAAGGAGACAGAGACGGTGATCCTCATTACTTAGTTCAACGGTCTGGCTCCTGCTGAAACCAGATGGATTTTGGCAAAATATGGCAATTTTTTTTGTCCTGATTGTAGCTGCTCTGCCGGATGCTGTGTATTTGCACAGTCACAGGTGTGTGGTATGCAACCATCCCTCTGGCAAATTTGTTCTTTTCCATACTTATCAAATAGGCTCAGGTACAGTTCTCACTCACATGGGTGCTGTGGCGGACATGGCAGTGTACATCTAGAAGCTGCCTTCTGACTTAATATAGTCTGATGCTGGATCATCTGAAGATTTTTCAAAATATCATATTGGTTCACCATATTGAAGAAAATATGTTAATTGGATCAGCTAAATGAGAAGGAGAAATATATTAAGGGGTTGGGCAAGACACATGCTTTATAGAGTGGAAAGCGAAACTCTATGGATTTTCAGGGAGCGACCACATCAGAAAAAACTCTAGTGGTCTGGGACATGTTGAGATACCCTTTGGACAGTTAAAGACAAGTGATGACATCTCATGCCTCCTACCACAAACACTGGCTGGGCCTCTTTGGATTTTCCACAGTTGGAAATGCTACCGTGACCTATTTACTTGCTGACGTGGAGTGCTACAACTTCAAATGGGGTTTAGGACAGGAAAGGGTCTGGAGCTGGTCCAACCCGCAGTGTAAACAGCCCTGCTGCTTGTGTCATAAACTTCGACAGACTGTATGGGTACTGGTAGTATTTGTGGTGGGAAAAAATCGCCATGGAGAGTTTATCACAAGCCTCCGGAGGAGAAAAAAAATAGATACCTAGGGTTCTGGAACAAGGCCATGCCATCTGTAGCGGAGTGGTAAGTACTATTCGCGAAACAAGTCTAGAATGCTACTGGACCCTGGTAAAGGTGGGGTCTCTGAACATAAGACAGTAAATAACCCTGTGACCAGAGCTGGGTTACTATGACTGTCATCAAAGCTATAAAGTTATACATCTGGGCAGACTCAGCAGCAAATCCTTATAAGGTAAAAGTGGTACATCCAAGTTTGGGCACTAGAAGAGTCAGAGGGCTCAGTCTGAGCCGGTGGCCTAGACCTCTGTGATCACCCACCTCTGTTGTACCAATCCCTTTTGCTAGGCCTTCACATGTGGTCATTTAAGGAATCTCTAAGATCAGCTGACAGAGGAGAGAAAGGCCAAGTTTTTTTCGCAGATAGGTTGGCTCAGTATGTGGGTGCAAGCTGAGGATGAACTAATGCTACATTTTAATCCCATGCAGCTGCCCTGAAAATAGCAGCAATGGGAAAATGTGGGGGGGGCAAAGACTTGGGTGCTGCATCTTATAATCCACTTTGTTTGGAAATAAACTTGGCTCTAGGTAGAGACGTATATGAACTCATGAGTGGTGGCTCATATATGAACTTTTGGATGGTTGGGTGGCTGGTCAGGGGGTTAGAATGAGAAAGATAATAACCCCCACCATTCTGGTCTTCTTCCTCTGTGCTTTTGCTTCGTGATGGTCTCCAGCCTCTCTTCTATTCATGCCTTGAACATTTATTTTATTTTGTTTTTATTTTTAGGTTTTTATTTTATTTTATTTTTTTTGAGTTGGAGTCTCACTCTGTTGCCCAGAATGGAGTGCAGTGTCATGATCACAACTCACTGCAGCCCCGACCTCCCAGGCTCAAGCAATCTTTCCTCCTCAGCCTCCCAAGTAACTGGGACTACAGGTGACTACAGGCATACGCCACCATGCCTGGCTAATTTTTTGAAAACCATTTTTGTAGAGGTGAGGTCTTGCTAAGTAGCCCAGGTTGGTCTTGAACTTCTAGGCTCAAGCTAGTCTCTCTTCTTGACCTCCCAATATGCTGGGATGCTAGACATGAACCACCAGGCCTGGCCCCAACATTTCAAATATATAGTTCTGAAGGAGCACCTGTTAATGAGCCTGCCATTGATGTCCATGTATCTTAATCTAGGTTACTGCATCATCATTTTCAGTAAAGAAATGGAGGTTAGAGTCACAGGTGGCACTGGTTTGCAGGTCCCTGGCCCATTTCATCATACCCTCCCTCAGCTTTTAGGTATGTGGCTCTAAAACACTGGCAAGAAAAGAGGCATATGACAGTAGCATAAGCTCTTAGCATGGGTTTTATTTAAACAACCTTTGGAGTGGTCATTTTGCTGTCATGTTTGCTCCAATCAGTGAGATGGATATAGGGTCTTGGGGCTGCAGCTGTTTGTCTGATCATTTAACCTTCGGAAGCAGATTTTATTAAAGTGCTCCTGTTGCTGAAAATGAATTACAGAGCTTTCCTTTTTCTGTAGGAAATAAGAGTGCCCAGATGAGATTACATGGCTTCCTATGATATCTAAATAAGATTAGTTTGCTGAAGATCACATTAAAATCCCATTAAAGAGACAGTTCCGCTTCAGCCCCCTTCTCCTCAGGCAAGTTCTGAGCGAGTTGATGAAAATTGCTCAGGGATGACACACAGACACTGAGCACCCTGTGGAGACCACGGGAGTGGGGTGGAAATATTCCCCCAACCGTGTTCATCATAGGAACAGGATCTGTGTACATAGCCCATTACTTACTGATGACAGTTACTGATTCTAAGGAGGCATGACTTTAGGGAGGAAATGGTAATAAGATGAAAGGATCATGAGATGGAGACATTGAGGTCATTCTCAGAGAGCATCCAGGAAATCATTGATTCACTTTTATATGTGACAAGGATAACAATATTAATATTGAAGTATTTATAGCCTTCCCTCAAGCCCGCTTCTGAGACAGAGGGATTCTTTTCTCAGGAAGCTACCAAGTCTGGATTTTTGTTGTGCTGATCTAAGTAATCGGTATAACTTTGGAATTAGTACCGAGCAAAGATAAATTGATTTTCATTAAGGAAGGGGTGGAGGAAGTTCCTACAATGCTCAAATGAGGCCAGCAGGGTGGATGGAATTTTGAGAGCGTATGGAAGAAGCCTGAAGAGAGAAAAGGGAATTTGAGAGGGACTGTTGTGATTAGATGAGACTTTGGGGGAGTCAAGCAGATAAGGAGATCTGCAATGCTATGACCGTTTGCATGTCTTCGAGGAGCTTCTTTGAAGATTTAAAGCAATTTTCAACGATTTCTTGAACGTCGAACTGATTTTTTTTTTAATGGTCATGATGAAATCATGAAATAGGCAAACTTCATTAGTTCATTAGTTTAATTATCTAATTTTCGTGAGTGTTGAATATTTACTAGAGATGCAGAGAAGAGGACTAGAGATCACATAAGCAAATAACTGCAAATTCAGTATAATGGATGGCTCAGTAGAAGCAAGCACAGGGGTATCTTTATGCAGACAGTCAAGGGAAGGAAGGAGCCAGGGCAACTCTGAGGAGTCAATCTACTTAAGGCTTGCCTGAGTTTATGATTGGGTGTTTCCTGTGGTCTGCAAACACATCTCTTACTGGTTCTTTCCCACATCCTGACTTCCTCTGTGATGGAGGAGGCCTTAACTTCTATGAAAAGATGCAAGTAAAAAGGGACAACTTTCAACATTTGATGTCCTGATGAAATTTGTTTTGAGTGCCTTTATGGAAACACAGTTTATTGGAACACGTATTTCACAATGACTTTGTAATTTAAAAGAACAAATTCTGTATGCCTGTTTATTAATACTGTGTAGCTTATTTTTTATATTACTAAGATGGAAAATGGAGTCAGATTCGGTCACTTGGAATCTTTTGCCTGTTTACCTCTTTTTTTTTTTTTTGAGTTGGAGTCTCACTCTGTCGCCCAGACTGGAGTGCAGTGGCTGCTTCCGGCCACCGCAGCCTCGCCTGCTGGGCTCCGGCGATCCTTCCGCCTCCGCCTTCCGAGTAGCCGGAATTACAGGCATGCGCTACCATGCCCGGCTGATTTTTTGATTTATTGTAGAGATGAGGTCTCGCTGCCCAGGCGGGTCTTGAACCCGCGGGCTCAGGCAATCCGCTCACCTCAGCTTCCCAAATGCGCCGGATTACAGGCTGAGCCACCGAGCCCGGCTTGTTTACCTCTTTTTATTTTGAAATGAATACGGTCTGTGTTATTAAAGGTTTTAGTTAAACATTCAGGTCACCTATTTTCTCTAGCCGTAAGAGCACAATTTAATGAAACATAAAGTAGAATAACAATAGAACTGGTTAACCAAAAACTAATTCTTTATAAATATCTATAGTTTTTACAATCCATCCCTTCTAAACATCAATAAAATAAAATCTATTTGCATTGACAAACATTTTCAACAGCATTTTTTTTTCAGGGTAGTGGTTACTCGAGGCAGAGATGAATTCTCTTCTTTATACTTTTCAAAAGTCTCCAAATTTTCTACACATAAATATGTACTACCAGTTTGGTGATTGGAAGAAAAGATAAATAAATGTCACTTATATAAATCTGGTATAGATGCCAACCAGAAAATACAGTGTGTCTGGTTCTTGTTCAAATTTTAGCTCAAGTCACCAAAAAAATATAACAGTGGATTTTCCCAGGCCATGTTTTAAAGATAAAATTAGGCCTTAAATCTTCAGGATTCATGCTCAATTGAGTAACAAATACTGAAATTGTGTAAATAGACTCACGTTATGATTTCTCTAATGGTGGTGGTAGTGGAGATGGTTAAAGTGATGGTGATGATTTTAAAAGGCTGCTGATCTCCATTGACTTAAATAGAGTCAGCTGTGAATTCTTTTTTGCTTTTTTACAGACAAGGAAATAGAAATTTAGAGATTTATTAAAAGATTTTTCATCTCCAAGGCCATCCAGCCACAAACAAAAATGGGCCAGAACCCAAGACTTTAGATTTCTAGTTAATTTTTCTCTTCCCTATCCCATGCTATTGTTGTCATTGTTAATGTTACTTTGCCTGCCAGAAATGGCACTGATGAGCTTTCACGTGTTTGTTCCAGCATTTTTAGACTTTAATGTTTTCGCATGCTCATTCACGAACTCAAGTGGTTAGTTCTTGAAAATGAATTCTTTGTTTATTTTCATTTGAGGGTAGCACTTGGTAGTAGTAGTTTTTATCTTTGATTTTGATTTGCAATGAAGATTGGGCTGTGTTTATTTTTAAAAACAAAAGTTTATTTTATTTAGTTTAGTAGAAAAAAAGATTCAAAACGATAATTATGTGTTATTTTATTGAAACTTTTGCTGAAACTTTCCACGTTCAACTAGTCATGCTATTGTGTAGACAAAGTTTGTGTGCAGAACTCTGATCCTGTTTGTCCTGTGGAATTGCATATGAAGTGAGAAGTGAATATCATCTACTCTAAGGTGCTATACGGCTCTGACCAGGTGGATAAACATAACCAAATTTATTCAGAGAACGTAAGATCTCTGGATTTTCTTTTTGGAGCAAGTGAGGAGAGGCTAATACAAAATTAATCAATTTTCTATGTTGTAATTCAATTGTATAGGTCTTGATAGTTTGAGTGACACCCTATAAGCTGTTGAGATCACAATCTTCACCTTGCTTTATCCTGATTGAAGGTTTTGACTTTGAAGAGGATGCTTCTCAGGTATCTTCTATTTTCACAGACACCTCAAAGTTGTCACTGGATTGATTAATTTGTTTTTTTCATGCTCAATTTTCTTTACTACATTTATCTTAAGGCAGATTAACTTTGGTCAGACATTCCATTCTTCCTGTTTTAAAATGCACAAACAGTGATTAATTTTCTGCTATTTGTTTTATGTATGAAAATGAGTTTGACCCACATGTAAACGCATTATGTGTCTTTGACGTGCTGAGATACTTTAGACTTCAGATTCAGAAGAAAAAATAGATTAAATAAGGCCCAATAAATGATAAATAAATACTTTAAATAATGAAAGTGTAAAGGAGTACTTGCTTTGGAACTGAAAAGTAACATAACCTACTTGTCTACCATGAGATTGCAAACACATATCTTAATGCAACTATAGATGTCACTGTTGAGATACACTATTGAAATCACTACTACTCAGGTTTGAATCTGAGAAAGGGCTGCTGGGATGAATTTTATACAGCGCTTTTGACTAATTCTTGTAATATATGTATTTTCCGATACGCGTGTAGTACTTGAGTCTGATTTTCTGGCACAAGTAAGGTAATGAACATGGAATGTTCTGTTATTTTGGAACAAAGAAGTGACTTTGGACAGGAGAGTAACGTATATATATATATATATATATATATATATATATATATATATATATATATATATATATATGTTATATATATACACACACACACACACACACACACACACACACACACACACACGACTGAAATAAAACACAGGACTTACTTCTTAAATTTTGTCTTAATATTCCTAGATTAATAGTTGGGGGAAATTAATGTTTTCATCCTTCCTTTCTTCCTTCTCTCACTGCTAATTAACACTAGCTGGAATCTTTGATCATGGGACACTTTCTGTGCACAGGGCTTTACTTCCAGATGATAAATTCCCTTCATCAGGGAAGTAATGAAGAAATTAAAACAGTGTCTAATCAATATTCCTGATTTTCTGAAAAGGATTCCTAAGTTAGAACCAGGAGATTTCAACATATTGGAATTCTAAGACTCTGACTTAACAAGAATTTTTCTCTAACCTTTTTTGTTTTATTATGTTTATAAAGTGATTTGAGTTTTTGAGTAATCTCTTGACAGGACTAAACCCGAAGAAATTGTTAAGGGGTGATCTATGTTTTATGTATACAGATTTGTTTCTAATTTCCTTTTTAAAAAACTTCCTCCCCCATCAATATTTTCATTAATTACATTTTTAAGCAGTTATATTTTATTACCTACATCTCATTTTTCTAGAAGTTAGGAATTAGAGGAACATCAGGGACAATCCTTGTGTTTAAGAATGTCAGTGTTTAACCACAAGGAGAGACAAATGAGTGAGCTGTTAGAAAGAGTTAAGTGGCTCAGCAAGGTGGCTCACACATATAATCCCAGCACTTTGGAGGCTGAGGTGGGAGGATTGCTTGAGTCAAGAAGTTTGAGACCAGGTTGGACAACATAGCAAGACTTTGTCTCTACAAAAAAATTACAAAAATTAGCTGACTGTGGTTGTGCACACCTGTAGTCCCAGCTATTTGGGAAGCACAGGTAGAAGGACTGCTTGAGTCCAGGAGGCCAATGCTGCACTGGGCTGGGATCACATCACTGCATTTCAGCCTGGGTGACCATGTTTGAAAAGAAAAGAAAAGAAAAAGAAAAAGAAAAGAGAGTTAAGTGATGTGTTTGTGTGGACTTTGAAGAGAAGGGCTTCCAAGTTTGCTTGGGAATCAGGGTTTGTTGAATCAAGTTGAAGAGAGTTGACGCTGATAAGGTGGTGGGGAAAGATTGGGCTGTTTTAGGCTGATGGAGCACCACTACTGAGATTGGCAGACACAGAACCCTAGGCATATTTGTGGACAGTGAAGAGTTAGGTTTGGCTGAAGTACAAGGATGAGCAAGGGGTTAGAGGAGACAGGGCTTCCACCATGCCCCTTCTGTGAAATGCTCTGAGTGCCTCACTGTGTCACCCAAAGAAACCTCAGAGGTTAATACCGCAGACATTCTTTTCCCCAACAAACTTAGCTGTTCATGTTCAATTCCTTCAAAATGGAGTAGGGCAAGTTTTTGAATAGGCAGCCTCTATGTTGATTTGATAGCAATCACTGAGTTTGTGTTGGACAGTAACTGTTTTGATGACTTATTGTTCTTGATAGATGAAGAAGTCAAAAGGAGTATGTATTGGGTTATCTGTGACTATTGTGGTTAATGAAGCCATTTCTGCTACAAATGGGAATTAGATGCTTTGTTTTGCACTGAACATTAGCTGCCTCTTGCTGCTTATGCAAAAATAGTCAATATTTCTATAGTCCTTATTGTGTGCCAGGTATTGTTTAAATCCTTTATGTATAATAACTCATTTACTCTTTATAGCCACTCTATCAAGTAGGTAATGATATAATCTCATTTTATCCACGAAGAAATGAGGCAAGGAGGGTTAGAAGATTTGCCCAAGGTCATACAGCTAATAAGTGAAAGAGCTGGGACTTGGACTTGGATAGTCTGGTTAAGTTTACATAACAGCTAGTAACTGGATATTGGATATTGGTTTAATTGTGCTATATAATAAGTTACTATAGGGATTTTTATTTTCTGGAGATGAGGGTTGTGCAATAACCTTTCTTTGGATGAATATTTGGAAGAGCAACCAAAGGAGATTTGTGGCAGAGAATGTGGGTCTGGGAGTACTCATGGCTCCTCTGGATAATTGAGGAAGGCTCCCTGGATGATGAGTGATTTCTTTGATCTTTGTTTTGATGACCACGGAAACAAGCTCTTGGAAGAAAGAAAAAAGGAATTTCTGCCATCTTCTTAGAATTTAAGTTTATAAGTAGTTGCTAGGAATAATTCCAACTGAATGTATCAGACACAAAGAGGTTTGACAAAATGTATGTAGCAAACTATATAAATAATACTATTTTATTTCATGCTTACAGAGCAACAGCAATATCTCAGGGACTGTACAGATTAAAATTACACCATTCCTGCCCTAAAAGTTTACAAACCAGACAGTCAGATTTGAGATTTCTTACCAGATTCAGATGTTGGAGTGTTGCACGTCACTCTTCCCTTCCTGCTTCTCTCTTCATAAATTAGCATGTGTTCCCAGGACAATAAATGCCCAGCACCAGCCACACTGATTTTACTCAATCCTTTAGTCTGGGGGGAAAAGTAGTCTGTGCCTAAAATATTTTTTCTTTAGCATTTATACATCAGAAATGCCATTCACCAATTTTTGTGTATGTAGCAGTCAGCTACTTCCATTAGCTTGATCTGTTAACTGAAATGTCAGATTGAGAATTAAATAGGTGAAAAAATAAATGCCAGAAAAATCCATTTACCTGAAAATTCACCCCCTGAAGTGCTGGCTACATATGCAGGTACACCAGGTGATTTTAAAGTTTCTGGCATTTCCTGAGTGTTAAGGACAGGCAGACGTCATTCATTGCCTGTCACCCTGTGGAGGACAGAGCTCATGATTAGCGAGCAGGGGGGAGGCTCCAGGTTCATCCTTTTGCAAGTTTTATCTCATTTAGTATTTCCAGATGCTGTGGAGGATAGGTACTGTTTTACAGTCAAGAAATATGAGGCTCAGAAAGGTTACATGCCTGACTCAAGGTCACGCAGCTAATAAAGGTGAGGCTGTGATTTGAATTTCGTGGGGACAGCACATGCCATTCAGAACCAAATATTGTAGTACCCTTGAAACATCCCATTGGCTACCCTCACTGGTGATTCCATTATACTGTCTTCTTTTGGTAGAGGCAAGAACTAAAGGTTGCTCTTCTAGCTTTCCTGCAATAGTTTTGTTAAATACTTGACAACCACAATGTTTTCATTGGGGGTTAACATTTAAATTCAATGTTGTGATTCAAACCATCATTTATACCCTCTTTCAGCAGCAGGTATGAGCCCCTCTTTTGCTCTGGGCACCATCACATTGCCATGTGCAGGGGTCGGAGGTGGCATACGCCTTAGACTCCTGAGAAATGAAGGGCTGCCTACATTGACCGGCAGAGAATTCACAGCTTGATAATCAACTAAAATGGTAGCAGGAATTAGTGGGCAACTTTATGAGGTCAAGAATGGCTCAGAAACCTGTGAGGGGGACAAGGATTGGAAGGTACCTGGTGACTTCCCCTGCTAGCTGATCTCTTTTGTGCCAAGCAAAAGTCCTCTCAGGTGCTAATGTGGAACTGGAACACCACAGAATTCTGACCCCTGGTCTAGCCATCCTGTGGTTAAATTGATGGCTTTCTGATGGTAACAGAGCAGTTAACCTTTATTCCTAGGGCTGGGTACCAATAATTGGTCCTAAGTAATTTAAACTTACTGTGTCTTTGTGGATAACTGTGAATTATTGTTCAATTGTAATCTTATAAGCAAATCTGAATAGAACCAGCCCTTAGGAGTCCTGCTTTCATGTAGAAACACTGGGATGAATATTAGGCCTGAGAAAGAATTGGCTCAGTTACACGAGTTCCAACAACTTGTAATATGACTGGTTCGCTGATTTATTCAATAGATTTCAACACACATCCCCTGTGGGCAGGATACTTTGCTGAGCTCTGCGGTCTAAAGTCAGGGTTACCTGGCCCTGTGGTGAAGAAATGTCAGGTGGATCCATTGGATTCTGTTTTTTAAATTTACATACTTCTCCCTTTCAAATGGTCAGTGGGGGATTTTAAATCTCCATAAGTGGAGATTCAGGGCACAATTCCAAACTTCTCATTACATTAGTGCCTGGCAGATGACCAAAGAGTTCAAGAGAAACATGGGATCGGTAAAGAAAAAACAAAACAAAACGATAACAACCATGAGCCTGTAAAGGATAATTCAGCAACAGAGTATGAAAGTAACAGACAATTTTTAGGAGGTTGAAGTGTGGTAGTGTCATTTCATAAGGGAATTGAGAGTGGTTTTGCCATTAACTAACTGTGTGATTTAGGAATTTTCTCAGTGCTTGGGGCCATCAGTTTCCTTATTAGAAGTGATAACCTCCTGCTAAGAAAAGCTCCCAGTCCCATGTTTGCTGCCCACTGTACGTGTGCTCCTGTGCTCTGACTTCATAACATACCTGTCCTCTCTCCTTGTGCTCCAGGTCCCATCCATTTCTCCCTACCCAAGGGAATCATTCCAGTCATCAGCCTCTCTCTCCAGCTTCATCATTTTGCCCCCTTCTCCTGGATCATTTCCATGTGCCTACAGCACACCTTAATATCTTTCATCTTCAATAACACTTTATATTATCTCCAGTCACTTCCTGCTTCCACTCGATTTTGCTTTACAGCAAAGCTTCTCAAAGTGTAGTTAGCACTTCCTCAGCTCCTCCTTTTTCATGAAATAACCCACTTCAGGCTTTTGTCCCCAACATTCCACTAAAATGCTCCTATTAAGGTTACCAATACTCACACATTTCCAAATCCAGCGGTCAATTTTCTTGTCTCATCTTATCTGTTTTGTAGCAGCATTGAAAGCAGTCATTCGCAACATCCTTCTTGAAGGATCTTCCTCTCACGGTTTCTAGGACAACCCTTTTCCTAGATCTCAGTTCATTCCATTGGCTCCTCTATGCTGGACCTCACTCCTCTTCTCTTGACCTTCAATGTTGAGAGGGTCCCAGGACTCAGTTCACCATCTTCTTCTGTCTTTTCTCACTCCCTAGGTGAATGCACCCTGTCCCATGCATTTAGGCCCGTCAGTACGCTGAAGACTCTCTCAACTCTTGGAGCCATTGCTGACATCCCATTCTTGTTTACCCCCACATCTAAATTCATCATTAATGCTGATGGCTCCTACTCTTTGACATGTGTCTAGAACCACTTCTTATTCCCATCACCTTGACCACCTGGTTGACTTCACTGTCATCTCTCACCGGACTGCAGCAAAGACCTTCCAGTGGGTCTCCCTGTTTCTTCTCTTCATCCTCCTGTGTTCTGTTCTTCTCGTGGTTGTTCAGATGATCTTTCTAAGAGTCAACCTGATCATGTCACTCTTTTGCATAGAGCCCTTTAGTAACTTCCCATTAAATTTGAAAAGTCATCCGATGCCTTACTATGTGCGACAAGAATCTATTTTATCTGTCTTCTGGTTACATCTTTGATTTCATCTCCTGTGCTCTTTGAGCTTACCAAGGTTCCAAGTACTTGTAAAGATTTGACCCTGTTGTTTTTCCATCTGGAGCATGCATCCCACATACATGGGAAGCTGTTCTCCAACTTTGCTCAGGTCTCTGCTGCAAAAGCACTTAGCCAGAAAGGCCATCTGTGATCACCTATGTGATATCAACTCGCATTTATCTACATCAACTTATCCTGCTTTATTTTTTTTTCCTATACTAATCACTTACATATCCTATATTTTTTTATTTATTGTCTGTCTTCCCCAGTAAGGTATAAGCTCCACAAGGTCAAGGACTTTGTCTCTCTTATTTGTTTCTGTACCTCTATTTTAAGAAACTTTACCTGGCAAACAAGAGACTCTCGATAAATCTTGGCTGAATTGGTGAATGATATAATTAATGAATGAGAGAACCAATGAGACTTTGACTCAATAGACCCAGCTGATAGAGAATGAGATAACATATTTTAAAAAATTATTTTGGATCATAATTTCTGGAAATGGATAAGTAAATGAATACAGGGCAAGTCAAAGGCAGTTTTTAGATTAGCACTAATTTGCAGATACTTCAATAACTAGCAACCATCTAGTGCTCCCTATTTGCTGAATATCCTAAGCATTTTGCATGTCAATTTGTACAACAAGCTTATGAAGATCATTTGGCTATAACCTCCGCTTTTCAGATGAGAAAACTGAGACAGAGAGGTTAAGCAATTTTACTCAAGGTTATGCAGGTCCTTGGATAGAGATTTGAACCCGTGTGGTCTGATTTCAGAGGCCATAATTTTAACCACTGCATTCATGGACTAAAATAAAGAGGTACATACAAGGAAGAGCCTTCACAGATTCTAGCAGAACTGACAGGAGAAGCAGAGGAGTGGCTTTAAACCTGTCTTTCTCATCCAAAATGAAAAATTGACTGGATCCCTTTTTATGGAACAGATACAAGCAGGGCCATCTTCACTGAAGCAGGGATGTGGATCAGGGCTTCCTTTTCAACTCTATGTGAGCCCTTACAAACCTCTTTACAATACTGGGACCTTGGAAAGTCACCGTGCCATAGGGTGGAAACAGCATGAATTTGAAGTCAGGCAGACCTAATCACAGGCCTGCCACTCCCAAGCTCTGTGACCTTGGTAGCAATCTTTCTTCTGAATCTGTTTCCTCTTCTATAGAATGGACTTCATAGAACTGATCTTGCTGAGCTGTCATCAGAGCTGGTGTTTATTTATGGAAATCATGGTGCTTGGTGCATAATAGGTGTACAAACAATTCCAGATATGTTATTTTTTATCGTAACAACCCTGGACTAAATTGCTAATATTGTTGAAGGTTAACTGAGGTAGTCTTTTCCTTTTTTTTGTGCCCATTCCTCTGCTAGAGTCCTATTGTTCTCACTTTCCCTCTGGTGGTCCAGAGTCTCCTATTTTACCTGGCCAGGTGGGCTCTGCCTGGATGGGGATCACTGCTATTAATCATTTCTATTTTGCTCTCCCTGCCAATATCTCTTTTCTGCTTGACCCTGTACTTGCTAAGCAGATTCAGTAATTTAAGACACAGTGCCGTTGCACCCATTACAGATGCAGGCGATGATGGGATGTGCTGCTTAGCTCGCCCTACAGGAGAAAGGATTTATACATCAAGCTGCTGGGAGGAGTGCTGTCAAACAGCTCCCAGCCATCCTTAGGAAATACCTTGACTAAAGATAGCATCTGGTCCCAGGACATGCACCATTTCCTGGCATCCTTTGACTGGTCAGCTGGGACATATAAAGGCTTGAGCTCAGTCTCAATGTGGGCCAACTCTGAAGCGCTAGCCCAGCTTCAGAGCTCCCCTGAAATCAGCTGGGGCCTTTTTGCACCTGCATCTAGCCCAACCTCTCCCTCTGTCTCATTCTGCTTCCTTTACTCCCTTCCATAGGTTCGGAGCCCGAAAGCGCTGCCTATTCAGTTTCCTATATGAACAGCTCCATCTCAACATCTGCTTCCAGGGAGCCCAAGGTATGACAAGGCTTGCAGTTTAATCAAGACCTTCAAAGTCTTAACCAACAGGCAGGATTTTAAAGGTTGTTAGATGTTAGTTGAGGGGAGAGTTCTTCCCAGGAAGACATTGTCCTGTCCAATTGTGTCACACACAGCACCTGAGCTGTGCATAGCCCCTTGTAATGTTCCCAGTCAGTTTGTAATATTGACCCTGGATGCTTGTCTCTGAGACTCCCACCCAAGACATTTCAAATAATTTCTTCCTTTTCATCAGCCGCACATCCTAAGCACGAATTCTTTAAGCAGTAAGAGTGTGTATGTAGGAATGGATATGTGTTGGTGAACGCCAAACTTCCACTCTTGGAATGCCTCCTGGGTCAGACCCATCTATAGCCTTTCTTCCCGTATGCTCCATATGACTTCCATCGGATGCTCACATCTGCCAGACAACATTTCATGGCCCTTTCTCAGGGCCACTGGTCTTGTCGTTGTATCCAGTTGGAATATCATCTGAAGTTGTTGGCTATTGACAGTCTTCTTACTCTTATTTCAAGTTCACATCTCCTTCCTGAAATCTTCTATGAGAACCTCAGCTGAAATGTCCTTTGAATTTTGTAATGATTGTCCTATTATCTTATGATGCTTGCTTTATGTCTCATATCATAATCATTTGCACATATCTTGCCAACTGAAATGTGTATTAAGCAGTTTCACGACAGTGTAGTTAAACACTTGTTAGATAAAGAAGGCGTGGTCCTGAAAATGGAACACAAATTGTTTCCATTTATTTGGCACATGTTTCATCAGTCCTTATTATTTCTCTCATATCCTCATAATAAGAATGATATTGTTTTATCTTCTTATAAGAAGAGCAAACTGAGGCTGGGCTATCAGGAACTTTTCTAAAATCACTCAAGAAGTTAGTGGGATAGACTGAGTGGATTTAAGTCCAGGTCTGGATGACTCCTCAATCTAACTGGAGATAAAGTACCTTAGGGACACAGGAAGCCTCACCTTCTGGCCCACTATTGCATGCCCTGAAATATTGTGCTCACAGTGCCCACCTGGATTGAGGACCAGAGATGGCACAGTGGTCATAGTCAGAGGAGGCACTAACAGGATGTGTGAGTTGAGTGTGGATTTGCTGGAGATAAGAAGTTTTCCCAGGAAGAGAAAAAGTGGGGCAGGCCTGAAGAAAACCATGTGAGAAAATGGTTGGGTTTGGGCTTAGGGTAGGTGGGGGATGGTACTTCTACCAAGGAGTAAAGACAAGAAGATATGTATTTTCGATCCTTCCCACCCCTGCACAGTGTGAACAATTTAGTTAAGGACAAAGAGAGGTACATGGGAGAGGAGGCTCTGATCAGCTTGAAGGAAGAGACAAGGACAAGTGGAGTCAGTTTAGAGGGAGGCGTCGGACAAGGTGGACTCAGCAGACCTTGCCTTCTCTTCTCCTGCTGCCTCACAGCAGGAAGCTCCATCTCAACTGGGCTGAAGGGCCTCTCTTGTCTGCAGTGCTATATGGAGAACTCTCCCCTCTCTTTGTTTAGATCAGTGTTTTTCAGAGTGTAGATCCCTAACCAGAAGCAGTGAAATCACAGGAGAACTTGTTAGAAATTCCCAGAATTTCCCACCCCAGAGCTGCTCAATCAGAAACTCTTGGGGGTGGGCTCACTGTCTGTACTGCACAAGAACTCTGAGTGAATCTAAGGCTTAAGTTCAAGAACCCCACGTGCTCTGCTGTTCTCCTACAACTTCTTTCCTTCCCTGTGCTCTAAGTTTTCTTTGTGTTTTCTTTTGTAGCTTTCCCCCTACATATTGGAATTCTCCGTAGTATTTGCCAACGCTCAACTTAAGCCCTCCCACCTTCATGCAGCTGTCTCTGCCGCCCTAGTCCACAGGGATCACTTCTATTTATGACCTTGCATTCCTGGATATGTCTATTTTCCTGACTGCATGTCCTCTGTCACTGGACTACACTGGGAGCTTCCTGCTTTTTGTTAAATTATTTGTAGTCCTTACAGATCCTTGTACATAAGAAGTGCACAATAAATGCCTTGTGGTGACTGATGGAACACTGAGCCTAAATATTTTATTTCTGACTATCCATCATTTTACATGCCTATGTGTAACATAAAAGTGGAAGAATTCTTCTGGTAACAAAGGGAAGATCTGTTTTTATTTTGCTATATTGCTTCTTGTTCCAGAAAGGATTTAAGAAGGCTTAAAATGCAGCAAAATGACATATATTAAAAATAAGACAAAAGAAGACAAGACAAGGTTAGGGACATAAAACGGACCTAGTAATGAAACCAATACAAATATGCTACTGCGTATACAATGCTCTTACTGGAGATCAATCCAAAATTTAGCTCTTAGTTTTCTTATCAGAAATTTTGAAAACAATGACTTTTAAGCCCCCAACAGAAGTTAGATTTGCCTTTTATCAAGTCACAAAAACTCCAGCATTATGTCCTAATGTCCTAACTTCCTTCTCTGCTACTGGATTTGCTGAACAACTGCAGAATGCCAAGAAGTTATCCTGAATGTTTTTGAAAGAAGATTCTAGAATGATAGTCTTCATCATGACAAATGGCAAGATTATCATGAATAAAGACAGCCCCACATTTCACCTTCTTTTCCTAGCTTGAGAAACCTCTGAGGGTCTGAGAAACATCAAAAAGAAGGATTCAGATGGAGGATGAGGATCTGGCCCCTGTAGAAGCTCTGAAGAGCAAAGAGATATGGCCTCTGTCTTGTACACTGTCTCCACCGTCAGCAGAAGCATTTGTTAAAGTGACTGGGTACCTCTATGGTTTAGAGCTGATTTTGGATTAGAGTATGAAAAAAAATCATTTGAACTAGCTGAAGCACCAAATGGGAATTTATTATAAGGGCAATGGAGTGTTTCAAGGAATGTGCAAAAGCTTCAGGAATAGACTGGACCAGAAAATGGAAAGCTGTAGGGAGTACTTTTATTTGGCCCTGTCATCCTTGCTTCTCTCGCCATGTGACTGTTTTTTCTTTCTTCGCAGAAAGGCTTTCTCAGCCCTTCAGTAAACAGGGTAGGTAGAAAATGGCTACATTAGTAACCATATTACACTTTACTCACCCAGAGGAGCTGTGCATCGCTCTTTATCCCAATTCCAGTTTTGTCTGGAAAGGTCTCTTGGTCAAGTGTCCACTCCTGGTCCAGTCAAGGGTGACTAGAGCTGTCAAATTGCGCGAATACGGCTGTCAGAGGGACTCTGTGCTTGGGAGTCAGTGACAGCAGAGGAAGAACATCTGTGGGAAGGACAGGCACGCCAGGGCTATGTGATGACAGAGACACTCGTTCTAGTCATCTGTAAGGGGAACTGAGACCCTAACTGCTGCAGGGGTACCAGGTCCCAAGGGGTTGGGAGACTGGCCTTCTGTCTTTATTGAATATGCAGGAAAACGAACACCCAGAGAATCTGGTTGACTTATGCACAGTCGCACAGTTGGTTAACAGCAGGGGTAGACCAGGAGTCCAAACACCATTTCAGACCTAGGTCTACCACTCCCTGGTTTGTTGCTCAGTCAAATCTTAACTATACTCATATTCCTCATCTGCAGAATGGATTAATCATTTCATGTGAAGTCAGCATACCGAATGATTATGACAAGCAAATGACAGGTTCGTGAATCTGGTTGATCAGTAGAATCATATAAGGGTCTTTAAAATATATATAGAGATCTCAGAACTCCAGTCCCTCCATAGTCTGATTCAGTAGATCTGTGGGAGGACCCAAGTCTGTGTTCTTATAAAATTCCCAGGAAATCGTGATGATCACCATGGGTTTGTGAATCCTTCAGCAGCCTGAGAAAATGGTCCAAAATTCACAAAGCATGGTGTAAAATAAATTATGGCCACAGTGACAGAGTCAGAGCAACCTCCTCTTTGTTACCTCCTCTCAGGTACATATTGCTTTCTTCTCCAAGATTGCTTAGTGGAATAACCTAAGGGAGAGTGGGAAAGAACGGGCACCCATTCTAGAAGGCCATGTGAGTGTGGTGTGCATACGTGTGTTATGTGTGTATCTATGTGTGTGGGTTGTGAGCCACAGCAGTATGTGGCAAGTATAGAATGCAGGACATGCTTCTGCCCAGCTTGAGGAGGCTTAACTATTTCCTGGGTTCAAAAAGATATTATACTTTAATATTTGTGTTGCTGACTTCTATTGCAAACTCAGCCTTTTGGGCATACTACATGTACTCCCTTAAACAAGCATGTAGTATATCTATTTTGTAGAGCAAGAAGCGAAATTGAGTTTTTCTTTTGTTTGAAGTAAGACAAATAGGAAGTGGAGATGGTAGAGCTGGGATTCAAATTTAGTTTGTGGTTTTTTATTTGGAGAACGCTTCAAGTGATGAAGTTTAAGAAAGTTAACTGAATAATTAGAAAATATCGACAGGAAAATTTGACACCACCACTAAGGGTCATGAAACCAATCTGAGGCTCTTAACTTTCTACTGTCCCGTCATTTACCCTTGCCTTGGCCCAATATTGGCTGTCTTGGGGACTAAATAATAACGGGTTATTGTCAAGTCAGGTTGACGTTATCCTGAGTAATAGTAGTAGCAGTAATATTATAACTAGTCCTAGTTGTGATATATGGCAATTGCTGCTCATACTTTATGTGTTGGCTATACTGAAAGATCGTCATTATTACTGACAACAACTCTACAAGGTAGATATCACTCATCCCATTTTACAGATGAAACTGAGGCTCAGGGAAGCTAAGTAAGCAGCTCGAGATGATAATGTTCACAAGTGCTCAGGTGAGGATTCCTTAGAATTCAGGTCTGCTTGGCTCTTGCTGGTTGGTGGAGCTGCTTTTGCAGCCCACAGCTTTTATTGCTCCCTAGATAATGAGTCCTAGCTCAACTTACTGCCATGTACTTTTCCTTTACCGCAGCAAAATTCTTTCTTTCCACCTTGGTGGCATTTTTGTTCCTTAATTTAGAAAGTGAAAGGAACATCAGCTGTAGTTACATGTGCCCCTTTATAGGCAGAGAGTCTCAGAATTTAATAAGTGTGTCTTGGAGTTAGTCAAGGAAGTAATTAACACTGGGGCACAGAGGGCACCCTCAGCCTCCAACGTCTGGCTTCAGAAAAGTCGACTACTCACCATTAACTCAGGATTAAGCAGTTTATCATGTGAAGGCAGTGCTGGCGGAATGAATGCACTTATATGTATTTATCGGATGCATTATTTTGTTCTATCTTTTTCACAAGACCTGGAGAGGTTTGGGAAGGGGCTTCCCACAAGAGCAGGCATAAGAGGGAAGTCTATGGTCTGCAACCAGGTAAAGAAGCAACAGGAATCATTTATTGAGAACAATGATGGGAAGATGTAGTTTCGTTCACATTTTTGTTCAGATGAAAGCTTTATTCATTTATTTTATTTTAAAGATGTGGGGTACAAGTGGACATTGTATAGGTGAAGTTTGGGCCTACCTTTGGACCCCACATTGCCTGGTTTGAGATCAGGTACCCTTACTGATGTTGTGATCCCCACCACCACCCTGGCAATATCCCGCTACCGCCAATCCCTTTCTCACAGTATTATGGTAAATATTTAGGGTCCGCTTATACGTGAGAACATGTGGTACTCTGTTCTTTTTTTCTATGATAGATCACTATTATTGACTCTAAATCCATTCAAGTTGCTGTTCAGGTGAGAACTTTAGGCCAGAAAGATTACTTATTTACTTATGGTTATACAAGTAGTCAGAAAGGAAGTGGAGTTTTGCTTCAGTCAGACCACGAGTTCTAGCTTTCATATCTTAAATTTATCTTCAGGATGCTGAGGCAGAGACAAATACCTCTGAGAACCAGAATGTTGTCAAAATGGAGGTGGAACCAGAAGAGGACAGGACAAGAGGTTGGCCAGAGGAAAAAAGTAGATGGGTCAAATTGCATTTTCCAAAGGTGGCCACACTCTATTTTATCCCACGTGTTCTTCTCACAATATAATGTCGAGCTTCATCATTTAAAGGTAGGGTCTCTTTCCCTCCCTTAAATCCTAGCTCACTCATTCTTGCACTCACCTTGGGACTCCTGAGCCAACATGTGAGAAGTCTAACTACCGTGACTCTAGTCCTGAGCCACCATGGTGAGGAAATCCCAAAGAGAGAGCATGTTGAGGAAGAAATGCTTGAAGAGGCCCAGCTATTCCAGCCCCAGCTATATGAGTCTCTCCAGCCTACACACCATATATGTGAGTTCATGAGCTATCAGAATAAGATTGTAGCTCCAGCCTTAAAGCAACCCCAGCTGTCATAGTCTGGAGTGGAGGCAAACTCTCCCTGCTGCGAGGCTGGTCCTATTTACAGATTTGTGAGCAAAATAAATGCTGTCATTGCTTAAGTCACTTAATTTTGACGTTATTGGTGAAGTTACTGAGGTTATTGGTGGAGCAGGTGTTTCAGTATCTATGTCTCTAAGACTTGACCATTGATCTGGTTATCCTTTTATAGAGGCTCAAGTACAAAGTCTTAAATGAACCAAGGAGGCCCCACAACTTTTAATATTCTTCTCAACAGTTGTCTTTCTATGACCCCAGGAGTATCCTAGCTGTGTGTGGTTTTAGCCTTACACATGGAAAATATAATTGGCAACACAATACAGTACATTCTAAGGGCAAATCAGAAGAGGTGAGATGGCTCTAGGCTCAAACACTGGGAAAGCCTGCCAGGGCAATTGAGATTTGAATACATTCTGAAGGATTTTGTTTGGTAGGGCATCCCATTCAAGAGGTGGATTTGGGCAAAGGCATGAGGTGGCCAACCTTATGGTAAACTTGTGCTCTTATAGAAAGACCAATCTGACCGTGAAGTGAAGGGTCAAATATGGGGCGAGATCGGTAGCAGGTTTGGAGGAGTCCTTCTTCTGCTTTGAATGTATCTGAGAGGATTTCAAAGAATATTGAGAACTGGATCCATAGGAGAGGGAAAAAGCAAGGTCTCCTGAAGAATAGATGAGAATTTTGTCATATTTATTCATGCAACAAACATCCCATAGGATTGCAAGGTTCCCAGGGCCTCATCTAGTACCATGGAGGGAAACAATTCCATTTCTAGATGTTTGCAGAGAAGGCAAGGCAAGGAGAATCTGAGAAGATTGTAACTTCTCAGATACATTAGACCACATCTCTTTCAGTGTCTTACAGATCCTTGATCTCAAAATTAACTCTTTTTTCTCTGTCCCATTTAATCCTTGTTTCCCCACTGCCTTTAAGCACAGATATTACAATGCTAGCTAGTATCTTTTTTATTAGCATTATTTTTGAATAAACATATTTTCTGAGTTAATTTCCTCTTCAAAATGGCTTTCCTTAGCTCTTTTTTGAGAACACCATGTCAGTGGTGTTCTTTCTCTCGGCTATACTTGAGGATGCCTGTCACCTTCTTTGAAGTGGCACCACTCTAAATTTCTTCCAACCTCAGACTCTTGTCTCTGTCTCTTTTGCTGCTTCTTTTCCCAAATGCAAGAGTTTTCTAAGGTTGTTAAAAAAACCTCTCCTCTTTCTTATACTTTCTCTTTCTCTGAATCTATTCATACTTGCAATGTCAACTATCACTTCTAAGCCAACAGCTCAATAACCAAGACAGTAGCAACTGCCTCACTTTCACGTACTGAACATTAGTATGTGCTGGGTACTATGCTTTTTATTTTATATCTCTTTGAGAAATCCCTGTAAAATTGCTGTTATTACCATTGTTTAACAAATAAGCGAACTGAGGCTCATGGAAGCTAAATAATTGTGGCTAATTAGAACTCAGTTTTTCCTGACATTCAAGCAAGTGCCTTAATGCTTATGCAGAATAGACTCTTCTGTCTCCTGAGCACTCCTATATTAACTGTCACTGGAAAATTCCACCTTGATTTCTTTCTGTAATATCTAGTTTATTGTGTTCAACACTAAATATTCTTTTCTCCCCAAATCAGAAGTGCCTCTAAACTCCTGAAACTTTTTTCAACCATCCTGCTATTTTCCCAACATCTTTCTTTCTTTCTTTCTTTGAGTTGGAGTCTTACTCTGTCGCCCAGACTCGAGTACAGTGGCCGCTCCCGGCTACCGCAGCCTTGATCTTCTGGGCTTCTACGATCCTTCCATCTCAGCCTTCCAAATAGCTGGAACTACAGGCATGCGCTACCATGCCCAGCTGAATTTTGATTTACTGTAGAGTTGAGGTCTCGTCAAGTTGCCCAGGTGGGTCTCGAGCCCACGGGCTCAGGCAATCCACTCACCTCAGCCTCCCAAGGTGCGGGATTACAGGCTGAGCCACTGAGCCCGGCTACATCTTTCTTTTTTTAAAAAAAGGTTTTACACACCATCATGACAGGGACAAACAGATCAAGAAAGAAGAAGAGAGGTCACTGAGAAGAGTGAATGTGGGAAACACCTTGTCTCTCATAAATGGTGGATATCATATGAGTTTTTGAGTCAGCACACAGGCTGCCTGGACCACCAGACAATGTTTGCCTGTGCGATTTTGAGAATATACATTCTGTGGTTGAATAGAGAGAGGAGATTGTGGTGTGCAATTCTCGAACACAATTACCAGGTTTTTCTGCAATCCCAAACATCCTCTCCTTCCTATTCTTAAACCAGACTGGAGTAGAATGTGGCCCCATCACTCCTGGATCATTGATTGTGGAATGTCAGAACTGAGTGCTTTATTTTATGCTTACTACTTTCTTTTACTGTCGAAGGAATGGGGGCTGAGATAGGTGAGGTGTCACCTCCTCCAAGATGTCTACTTCCAAGATGACTACTCTATTAAAAATTGTGAGACTCCAACTCAAAAAAATAAAAAATTAAAAAAATAAAAATTGTGAAGGATTTACCTGCACTCCCTGCATTCCAGACCTCCTCACTCTGTGCCAGTGAGGCTAGCGTGGCCATGCATTTCCATTTGCCCAGGAGAGCTCCTGTTTCTACATGCTAGTCCTGGATAATTATTAATACGCCTCATTTTATTCTCAAAAGTATCCTAGTGTAATTTATCCAAGGATAAATTACCTGGTGACCCTACCCACAGCCCTTAACGTTTTTGAACACACTATGCCCTTTAGCACTTATTTCTGTGTCTATTGTTTACTACCAGAACCTCCTCCCTCTACCCTTTGAGTGGAAGTTCTATGAGGTCAGCAATCTTTGTTTTGCTGATTGCTGTATCCCCTATAGTTAGAATAGTGAGACCACATAGTAAATAACACTCGCTGGGGCATGGTGGGCTGGGAATTGAAATGAAGTGAATGAAGTTCAGTCACGTGAAAAGTCTGCACCTGCAAAATCCTAGAGAGTGAAGGAAGGTGGGCAGATGTGTGACTTCTTAGCACTGTGACATCCCCTGTGTCTCCACTCTGAGGGATACTGAGGAAGTCAGGGATGCAGGGACAGAATGAGTAATCTTCTAAGAACACCGAATTTCTTCTTGCTTATTCTCCTTCTCCATCCCCTGGCTTCCCGCCCATTTTCCTTGCCTATTTTTGACCTCGAATTTGTCCTCCAAGTTCATAATTATACTTAATTTCCCTCATTCGGTGTGATCCAGGGGTCATCGGTAATTGCAAGATTTGAAAAAAATGTGCTTTAAATTATTTCAAGCTTACTGACGACCAATTTATGATAGTGAGTATTTTGATTTTTTAAAGGAAAAATAAACAAGATTGACTCCCTCTTCCCAGGCCTCCTCCCCACCCCTACTATCTACAATCTCCAGAAGTTGCAGTCTGTCCCAGAGAGGAGGAATGTTTATTTTTGCCAGGAACATATTTTCTGCCTTTATTCCATCCCTGCCGACTGAATGTTGGAGTGCTGGCAAACTACCAGTAACGTCGGGGGCTCCTCACCCACCCACCAACTGCGAGATCATATTTTTTCATTTAGAGTCAGATCATGGAAAGCATCAAAAAGGATTATATTGTCAGAGGTAGCAGGGAGGAAGTAAACAAATGTCTCATTAAACAGCCTCTGTGGCGCCTCCAGGTGCAGGCTGGCATCCCTGTTGGGAGAAGGGAAATCAAATTCCCAGCATTTGCCACAGGACCCTAGAGACTGAAGTTGCTCTGTTACCTGTTTGTGCTCTTGTGTAGCATGGCCATGTGCCAGCATTACTGACACCTGTATGACCCATCCCTTGTTTCTAGAGGTCTGCAGTGGGGAATGGAAGTGAGGCTGTTGAAAACAGGGTTACCCGAGGCCCCGAGGAGAGGGTCTCCACACAGCTTCTAGCTGGAGGGACTGACTGGGTTCTGGGGAGCACAGCAGTACAGAACAGCTTCTGCAGGGAACGAAGCAGGTGCAGGTGGTGGGTTCTTTCTTCAGCTTGATGTGTTACTAATTATCACCAAATTTGATGTGTGTTCTCACCCTGTGCTTCTTCTAGAATGTCCTTTCCTGACCTTAACATGTCTGATACTTTCCTTCATGGTCCAGCTCAAACCTACCTCGCCTCAGAACACAGAGGTCTCTCCTTTATCGCCCTTCTGCTTATACAGCTTATTTGTCAATGATGAAAACTAGTGTTGGATTCTGACCTGGAAACCATTTGGGGTCAACCATCTTCTTTCACAGAGATGCGAACAAATAACTAGAGAGTTGAAATACCTTGTTAAAAATTACATAGATGGCTAGTGGCAAAGAAAACACTATCACATAGGGTTTCCATCTCCCAGCAAGTTTTCCTTCATTGTGCCCTTCCAAATAATATGTAAAGTGCTGAAGTCTTGAAAGATATTGTTTCAATGTAGTCTGGGAATCCCCTGTGTGCCTAGCTCTGTGAGGATCTCTTGATGAAGTTATTTTACCATTTATGTACTTTGAAGTACTGTACCTTTGTGTCTGTGTTTTTCTTTTTGATTGTTATTATCCTTGTGACAACTCCTATTATTCACATATTTATATAAATATTGAACATCTCGCATATGTGAGAAAGATGCTAGATAGTGAGAATACTACAGTGGGGGGTGGAGAGGGGAACAGACAAACTTCCTGAACTGTTAGAGTGTAATACATGCAAAATCAGAGCCATGAAAAATGCTATGGGAGGTATGGCTTGCTGAGAGCGGATCTATGAAGAAAATCTGTCCAATATGGGACCTAAATGGAATCACGAAAAGCTTCCTTTAGGAAGTGACGCTTGTCTTGATAGTGAGGAGATGAGGAGAAAGGGCAGAACAGTCCAGGCAGGAGTGTGGGGAACGAGAGATGAATGTCTCAGAGGCCGGAAGGGCCAGACCGTGCCAGGTCTTCTAGCTATTTTAAAACTTCTGGTCCTGTTAATTTTTAGATGAATTGTTTTGATACAAGATAAATGAGACTGGGGATGTGATCAAATTAAAACTTTGAAAATATTTCTTTGCTCTTTGTGTGGGAAACTGATCAAAGGAAGGCATGAGTGCAGCCTGGGCATCCAAGCAGGGGTGCTGGTGGCCTGGGCTTGAATGATCATGGCAGAGATGGGGACAAGCAGGTGGCTTCTTTCAAGAGATAGTCAGGCATAAAAATGGACAGAGACTGATGATGGTTTAATTATCAGTGTAAGTGTAAAGGGGATGTCACGGATGACTCAGTTTTAGGTTTCTGAGTTTTTGGAACTCAGTGAATGATCTTCTGAAATAGGGAGCTGTGAAAGTTTTGGGTTTCTAGGGAGAGGATCACCATATTGATCTTTGTTTTTAAAACATTTATTTATTTATTATAGAGTTGTGGGGTACAAGTGAGGATTAACCATATAAGTAGGCTGCATGCTGGTGAAGTTTGGGCTTCTAACTGGGCTTCACTCCCCAGTAGTGGATCAGATACTTTGTGTTGCTATGTGTCCCCCACCCTTCTCCCGACCTCCCTCCCCTAGCAGTGCCCAATGACTGCCAGTCTCACCCTCCTGCTAACGTGACTAGTGTTCAGGGCCCACTTATGAGTGAGGACATGGGGTCTTCTGCTCTTTGTTTTGGTGATAGTTCACGTAGTATGATGGTCTCCAACTCCGTCCAATTTGCTGCAAAATCCATGATTTTGTTCTTCTTTATGGCTGCGTAATACTCCATCACGTATATGTACAACAGTTTCTTTATGCACTCCACTTTCAATGGGCAGCAGAATTGGCTCCAAGTTTTTGCTATTGTATAACAACAAACATGCATGTGCAGATGTCTTTTTGGTAGAGCAATTTATGTTCCTTTGGGTATATTGCCAGGAGAGGGATTTCTGGATCATATGAAAGGCCAATATTTAGTTCTTTTAGGAATAGTCACAGTGCTTTCCACAGAGGTTGAACTAGCTTGGATTTCCAGCAACAGTGTAGAAGCATTCTTTTTCTCCACACCTGTGCCAGCAACTGTTGTTTTTTGACTTATTACCAGTGCTTAGTGGTATCAGGGAATATCTCATTGTAGTTTTGATTTGCATTTCCCTAATGATTAGTGAGGTTGAAAATTTTTTTCATTTGTCTGTTGGCTGCTTATATGTCATCTTTTGAGAAGTATCTCTTCATGTCCTTTGCCCACTTTTTAATGTGGTTATTTATTTTTTTCTTTCAGTTTGTTTTAGTTCCTTGTAGATAGTGGATGTAAGCCTTTGTCAGATGCATAATTTGCAAATCTTTTTTCTCATCCTGTGGGCTGTCTCTTTACTCTCTTGATGGTTTCTTTTGCTGTGAGTAAATTTTCAGTTTGATGAGGTCTCACTTGTGTATCTTAGCTTTTATGGCATTTGTTTTTAGGGACTTGGTCAAGAATTCATTGCCTACTCCAATGTGCATAAGGATGTTTCCTATGTTTTCTTCTAGGATTCTTATTGAGGTTTTACATTTAGGTCTTTACAGTTAGAGTTAATTTTTTTGTATGGTGATAGGTGGGGATCCTGTTTCAATCCTCTGCATGTGATCAGTCAGTTTTCCTAGCACCATTTACTGAATAGTTCTTCTCTCCCCAGTGGTCGTTGGTGGAGACTTAAGATGAGTTGGTTGAGAAATTGAGGCTTTGCTTCTGAAATCTCTATTCTTTTCCATTGGTCTATATGCCTGTTCTTGTACCAATACCAGGCTGTTTTGATTACTATAGCCTTGTAGTAAAGTTTGAAGTCTGGAAGTGTGATACCTCCTGCTTTGTTTCTTTTGCTAAAGATTGTTTTGGCTATTTGTGATTGTTTATGTTTCCATATGAATTTCTGTTTTGTCATTTCCAGGTCTGAGAAGAATGATGCTGGTAATTTAATGGGTATTGCACTGAATCTGTAGATTGCCTTTGGTAGAATGGTCATCTTTACAATGTTGATACTTCTTAGACATGAGCATGGAATATTTTTTCATGTGCTTGTGTCTTCTTGGATTTCTTTTAGCAGTGTTTTGTAGTTCTCATTGTAAAGGTCTTTCACTTCTCTGGTTAGAAGATACCGAGGTATTTCTTTTTTGTGGATATTGTGAATGGGACTGTACTTTTTATTTGGTTCTCTGCCTACTTGTTGTTGGTGTATGAGAATGCAACTGTCTTTTGCACATTTTTTTGTACCCCAAGACTCTGCCAAAATCCTTTATCAGTGCAAGCAAGTTTTTGACAAATTCTTTTGAATTTTTGAGGTATAGGACCATATCATTAGCAAAGAGGGATAACTTGACTTCCTCTTTTCCTATTTGGATACTCCTGATTTCCTTCTCTTGTCTAATTGCCCTAGCTAGGACTTCCAACTCAATGTTGAGCAAGGGGGGTGACAGCCTTGTCTTGTTCCGGTTTTCAGGGGAAATATTTTCAGTTTCTGTTCAATCGGCAATATGTTAGCTATGGGTTTCTTGTAGATGGCACTTACTATTTTGAGGTATGTTCCTTCTATACCTAGGTGTTCAAGGGTTTTTATCAAGAAGGAATGGTGGATTTTATAAAAAACTTTTTCTGTTTGTAAAATTCTGCTGGAAAGTTATGTGGTCCAGGTCCGGGTTTTTTTTTTTTTTTTTTTTTTTTGTAGATATTTTCCTATGACAGAGTCAATATCCTGGATTGTTATTGGTCTATTTAGTGTCTCATTGTCTTCTTGTTTCAACCTGGGGATGTTGTGTGATGTCAGAAAGTCCTCCATTTCATTTAGGTTATCAAGTTTGTTTTCATAGATGTACATAGTAATCTCTGAGAATCTTTTGTATTTCTTCTGGGTCAGTTGTGATTTGATCTTTTGTATTTCTGATTGTGTTTATTTTGGCTTTAGTTTCTCTCTTTGGCTTGATCATTCTGACTAGGAGTACATCAGTCTTGTTAAATCTTTCAAAGAACCAGCTTTTTATTTTGTTGATGTTTTCTATGATATTTTTGTCTTTTGTGTCCATATTTGGGATCTTATTTTGGTGATTTGGATTCTTCTGCTACATTTATGGGCTTGGTGGTTTTCTCTTTCTAGCTCCCTTAGGTGATTTGTTAGGCTGTCAACTTTGATCTTTCCATTTTCTTGATGTGTGCTCATAGAGATATAAATTTCCCTCTTGGAACTGATTTCATTGCATCCCAGAGGTTTTGGTAAAATGTTTCTTTATTTTCATTTGTTTACAGGAGTCTTTTATTTTTTGCTTTGATTTCTGTGTTGACCCAGTAGTTGTTCAGCATCCTGCTGTTTAGTGTCTATCTTTGTGGGCTTTGGGTAAATTTTATTTGTGTTGGTATTTATTTATTTTTTTCACTGTGGTCTGAGAAGGTGCATGGCAATATTGCAACCTTATGGAATTTGTTTATGCTTGATTTATGACAAAGGATTTGATCAACTTTGGAGTATGTTCCATGTGGTGATGAGTAGAATGTATATTCTGTGGTTGTTGGTGGAATAATCTGTAGGTATCTATTATGTCCATTTGGTAGAGTGTCATGTTTAGATTCTGGATCTCATTGTTTATTTTTTGCCTCATTGATCTATTTAGGGCTGTTAGTGGTTTATTCAATTTCCCTGCTATAATAGTGTTAGATTCAATATCTTTTTAAATTTACTTAGTAGTTGCTTTATAAATGTTGGTGCTCCTGTGTTGGGTGCATATATGTTTAGGATGGATATTTCTTGTTGATGAACTGAACCTTTTATCATTACATAGGGTCCTTTTGTATCTTTTCAGATTTCTGATAGCTTATGGATACTTTAGTTTGATATTAAGATTGCAACTCCTGCCTTCTTTTGTAATCCATTTGCCTGGAAACTCATTTTCCATTCTTTAACTTTTAGCCTGTGTGTGTCCCTTGTGGTGAGATGAGTTTCCTGGATGCAGCAAATAATTGGGTTATGATTTCTATCCAGTTTGCCATTCTGAGTCTTTTCAGTGGTGCATTTAGTCCATTCCCATTCAGGCTGGTTATTGAAATGTGTTTGTTTATCCCTGTCATGAGGTTTTTATACAGTTTTTTCTTTGCTTGTTTTCTTTTGGCTTTGGGGTTGACATATGCATTTGTTTTCAAGTTTCTTGGTGCGCTGTATTCTCTGTTGATTCTGTGCTCTACTGTTCTCTTGGGAAGTGTGTGGTCATTCTTTTTTTTTCTTTCTTCTGTGCTTAAAATCTTTTTAAGGATCACCTGTAGAACTGGTATGGAAGTTCCATAATCTCTTAGGGATTGGATCTCTGGAAAAGATTTTAATTCTCCATTACTGATAAAGCTGAGCTTGACTGGGTAGGAAATTCTTGGTTGAAATTGTCTTTCTTTGAGGACTTTGAATATTGGACTTCAGTCCCTTCTTGTTTGTAGTGTTTCTGCTGATAGATCTGCTGCTATTCTGATTGGTTCTCCCTGGTAGGTAGTCTGACCTTTCTCTCTTGCTGCCTTTAGGATTTTTTCTTTTGTGCCTACTTTGTATAGGTGAATTATTATGTGTCTAGGGGTTGGTCTTCTCATTTGATGTCTCGTGGAGGTTCTCTGTATCTCTTATGTTTGACTGATCACATCTCTGGTGAGATGGGGAAAGTTTTCTTGGATTACCTCCTGGAACACTTGCACCAAGGTGGTCTCCATTTCCCTTTTTTCTTCTGGAATATCAATCAGGCATAGGTTTGGCTGCTTGATATAATCACACATCTCTTGTAGTCTTTGTTCTTTCTTTTTGAGTTTTCGTTCTTTGTTGTTTACAGATTGGATTAATTCCATGTTCTGGTCTTCATGTTCTGAGATTCTTTCTTCTGCTAGATTAATTCTGCTTTCCATAAATGTCATCTTGTTATTTATTTCCTGGATGAAATTTTTTGTTGTCAAAATCTCTGTTTTGCAAGTTCTTTCAGTGTTACATCTTGTCTTTCTTGAGTCTTATTCACGCTTCCCATCCATTCCCTAATCCCTGTAGGGCTGGAGGTGTGATTTTTCAGGAATTTTCTTTTTGTTACACTTGAAATTACTTGTGATCCTCTGCTGGTTTTTCCTTATTTGTGACAGATCTCTTTCTTTTCTCTTTAGTTCCATTATTCAGTGTCAGTGGGAGAGTCCTTCCCTTTTGATGCTTACTCAGCTCTGTATTCTTCCCTGATGCAGGCTCTGGATTTGTTCTATTTTGAAAAAAGGACACTGATCTCTTTGGAGTTCTTGCTTGTCCTATTCTGGCCACATCCTTTTTCCCACAACTGGATCAGGGTAGGGGATGTGGTGCCTGAGACTCAGCCCTTGTCAGATCCCTCCAAAGTTTGTGCTTTCAGGATATTCCTTCTGGGTCATGATCAACCCCTGAGTAGTTGATCCACCTGTCAGAGATTGAGTGTGTGGCTCCATGGTGAGCAAGTCAGAGCACTTTTGGGCCCCATTTTCAAGATTTTGTGGGGTGCCTCTTTCTTCTTCTCTGGTGGGACTCTGCCTCTGGGCTCCCTTTGCTGCCAGTGTCTGGCCAGGTGCTGAAGTAGTGAAGTAAAGCCTGGAGCTGGCATTCTCTCGTGCTACAGTGGTGAGGCAGAGCCTGGAACTAGTAGTCTCTCCCCATTGCTTCTTTGCAGGAAAACTTTTGTCTGTTTTAAAAAAATGGCACTTGGGTTCTGTGTCCTGGCAATCACTGGGTACCAAGAAGAGAAGCTGCAGCACCAACTGCTTCACTTGCTCATGAGCCCCCACTTAGTCAATCTCTCTGCCTTTTTCATTTCTAATTGTGTTTATTTGGACTTTCTTTCTATTTTTGTTAGTTAAACTTTCCAGTGGTCCTCCAATCTTATTTATCCTTTCAAAGAACCAGCCTTTTGTCTTGTTGATTCTTTTTTTTTTTAGATTGGAAAATATAGTTTATTTATAAAATATATTAGAGGGCAAAAAAAGAGAGGATAGATAGATAGATAGATAGATAGATAGATAGATAGATATTGATTCACCTCCCCAAATTAGGGGAGGGGGGCCAAAGCGCTGTTGATTCTTTCTATGATATTTTTGTCTCCTATATCCTGCAATTTTTACTTTATCTTAGTGATCTAGATTTTTGTACTGAAATCGGGATTTAGATGATCTTGCCTTTCCAGCTCCCTTAGGTGTCACATTAGGCTGTTTACTTGTGATCTTTCTATTTTGTTGATGTGTGTGCAGTGCTATGGATTTTCCTCTCAACACTGATTTTATGGCATTGTAATGATTCTGATAAGATATATCTTTGTTTTGGTTTTAATTTCTGTCTTGGTTTCTATGTTGACCCAGAAGTCATTCAGCAGAATGTTGTTTAGTGTCCATGTCTTTTTGTGGTTTGGAGTGATCTTGTTGGTGGTAATATTTATTTTTATTCCACTATGATCTGAGAAGATGTATGGTATTGTTTTGAGGCTTTGAAATTTGTTCACATTTGATGTATGCCTGAGAATGTGATCGATCTTGGAGTATGTTCCATGTGCTAATGAGTAGAATGTATACTCTGTGGTTGGTGGATGGAGGGTCTATAGATGTTAATTAAATCCATATAATCAAGCTTTGAGTTAAGGTTCTGGATCTTGTTGTTTTTTTGCCTTGATGATCTGTCTAGGATTGTTAGTAGGTACTTAGGTCTCCAATTATGATTGTATGGAATGTCAATGTCCTCTCTTAGTTTTCTTAGTAGTAGTTTTATGAAACCTGGTGCTCCTGTATTGGGTGGGCATGTTATCTAGATTACAGGTAGAGGGGCTTGTCTTTGAGAAAAGAAGGGGTACAGATAGAGTTAGAGCTGAAAGTCATTGTATCGCAGTGTCTTTCTTCTTTATGGGATAGGTAATGGTGTCACCTTCTGAGAGTGAGCAGGTAGATAGGGTGCAGTGGTGAGGGAAAGGGTTTGAAGGGATTGAGAAGGCTCATAATAGACCTCGTAAATAGTGGAAACATGAACTTATCAAGGTAGAGTAGCTGAATTGCCGGGTAGGATGGCATTTGAAGGGCCCTTTTGAAGTTGGTCAATGTGAACTTATAAAACACTAATCTATCCCATTATTTCTGTACCAATCAACTGTTCTGGAGTGTAAATGATATGTAAAAAATGGAGCTAGAGGAGTGATGGAGGAGATGGTCACTGGAGATAAAGATGTCAAGAAGTTGAAACATTTGAGTGTCTGATATGTCATCCATATGTATGGAGATATATAGAGTCCAGGAAGATGTCAGGGCTTATATGGAGAGGGACACTGAGCTAGGCTGGACCACAGCAAGTGATCTGGGTTTGAAGTTGGCTAGAACGGGGACTAATATATGGCCATGGTTGTTCTCTCTTTGATTTATTTTGAACCAGCATAGGAAGTATATAAAATTGAGGGTGTAAAGGAGAAGTTGGCAATTATTGGTGTTTTCCTAGTTTTTGATAAAGCCATGGAAGAAGCATAGCAGCCTCCACAACCTGAAAAAAATGAGGCTCTTCCAGGATAAATGAATCCAGAATTCAAATTTCTCTGCCTTTTATACTCTCTACCGGAGGCATCTCACTGGTACTCAAGGGTTTATCCTATGACCATTTAAGTAAATTCTTGCTGCCATGGTTATATTCTTTTGCTTTTGGTTTCTCATCAAGCCTCAGCAAGCCCGTTGATGATGGTGGTAAGGAGTATAAAAAGATTCTGCCAGCAAGTGACTTACATTCTAAAGAAACAGAAGTAGTTGTCTGGAGAAGCAATGGGAGAAAAGAAGACTGTTAAACCTGAGATGGGGGGTTCGAGGAGGGAACAATAGCTCCCCAGACAAGAAGACGTTCTATTTTCAGCAAAGGTCAGGTTCCAGTGAAGGTGAATAAGGTAGAGGAATTGCTTGGATAAGTTGTTCAGGAGACTGGAGAGTTTGCTGAACATGGATACCATAATGAGCTGTGCTTAAGAGTCAGGGATTCTGAAATCAGAAAGATCTTTGTGTGTGATTTGGTACCTTCATGACCTTGGACACTTAATGTAACTTCTTTGGTGGAATTTTCTTAGGGCATAAAAGAAGTATGTGCGAAGAAAAGACGAAGCGAAGAGCCAGATGAGGTCAAAGAGGTAAAGAGCCTTATGGGCATGACAGTATAGTTTAAGGATGATCAGGTAAGCTTACATGGTGGCCCCTGACTGATGAAAACAGTAATAAGTGGTCTTATATATATGATCTCAACAGTTTATTTGAAAAGGGTGAGCAATGGGTCTGATGATTAGAGAACTTAGTGCACAAGTCTTTGGATTAGACCTATTCTTGCAGCTGTAGTTTAAATGTACAGAACAGTCAGAGAAAGAAGGTGATGTTTGCAACCAGGGAGCCAGATATAGTGATAAAAAAGACATAGTGATTGACAAGAAGGAAATAAGGGACTGATTTTATGGCTTTGTTTTACAAGATCAGGGGACACACTCATGACAGCCCTGAAAACAAAGACATGGCCCTTTTACAACTGCCTAGATTAAAAGAGGTTGCTTTTACTAGGATTTGACACAAAGTGTTGCATATTTTACTCAAAATTTAAAAGCACAGTTAATCTCAAACTCTTATTTTTCTTATTTTCAGTACAGAAAAATTCAATTATTGCTTTTTCATATGAAGAGTGTGATACTTAACTTCATAGCAAATGTTTTCTATTTTCAGATAGTAATTTAGCTTTTTGAGGTTTTTAACCTAAAGACATTACAAAACCATATGTAGCATTGCCCCCCAACCCACAAATGAAATAGGTTAAATGTTGTCCAAATATAGGATGGAGTTATCTTGAGGGGTGGAGTCTCTCAGCTTTGCACAGTAGGTACTGAGATTGGCCTTTAAAACAATAGGTTTTCTGGCAGCACCCTTGCTATTATACTAGATGTTAATCAAAACAATGACATTAATTGGAATGTTGTTTGCCAGAATTGTTTGCTAGTCAGTCTTTGCCTATCTACAGACTAAGCATAGTACCTATAATAATAAAGATAATTGGTATTTGTGCTGGCCTTTGAAGTTTCTAAATGCTGTTTTATATTATATTTTACATGATCTTCAGAAAAATATTGCCAGTTAAATGATATTGTTTTCTTAGTGTTAGAACAATCAAGTTGAGTATGAACTTTCAAATGGTTTTTGCTAAGTCACATTGCTAATGGGTAGTGGGGTGGTCAGGATTCAAACTCATTTGTGGAATTTTACTTTCTTTTCTGTCACATAGCTTCTTTTGAAATATTAGAAATTAATTTTAACATTAAGTGCACTATTTCTGAAATTTCTTTGATATGATGATATGGATAGTGTTAAAACTTTTGAATATTTTTTGTTGATAATTAATAATTGCATATATTTATGGGATATACTGTGATGTTTTGATATAAGAATACAATGTGAAATGATTAAAACACAATAATTGACTTATGTAAGACGTAATGGGCTGTGACTGTTGACCTCTAGCCAGGAGATGGCACTTGCAGGAGAGAGCCTGCTGCAATCATGGCTATGGGCTTTTTGCTTGGCCTATGTCGCTGCATACAAAGTACCCAGCTGACCAAGCAATGTGTCGGGGGCTGTGGGGGCTACCCAGGTTCTCTGTCTGTTTTGAGCCTCTGAGGGTGCAGGGGAGGGAAGTACTCAAGCTCCTCACCTATGTGCACCATTGCTTACCTCAGTAGAAATTGTGAAGGAGTCCCAATCACTGGGGTAACACTACTGTGTTGTGCAGAGGCTACACACATGGAGAGTTAAAGGTAGTTTTGGCAAAGAGTTCCACCCAGATCACCTGCCTTAGCCTTAGGAAGTCTGTCTTTAGAATGTAAAGGTGCAACTGGCCCTGGGTCTTCTCACAGGAGCTTGTCCCTGCCAGAAACTCTGCTGCAGAATTTGCCCTTAGGGCAAATGGAAACATCAGGTCTTCCAGTTCCCTCCCAGGCTGGCTAGCTGGCAAGGATAGAGTTTCCAGGGAATGGTTGCTGGAATGCTTAGGGCTGTTTTTCCTTCACCACAGCACATGAGTTTTGGCAGAGTCCCGCCGTGGCTATGGTAGGTTCCTGGGAGAGATTAGAGTCCCACGAGGATCAGGAGGTCTTCAAAGTCCATAGCAGGAGCACTGAATTCCCAAATTTCCCTCACTCATCTTCCCTCCTGCATCTGGAGGCTGCTCATGGTTTGTGTGGTGATTCAGGTGAGTTTGGCTAGTTTCAACCCAGGCTGATCAATTTTTTTCTTCTTTGTGTTCTATGGGTCTTAGCTCTTCTGGTGATTCATGGGGTATGATGCTTGTCTCTTTCCTCTCTGAGTGCTAAGGAACGCTCTCTACTTTTGTTTGCCTCTTGAGAGAAACACTCTAGCTGCTTCTTGTCTGCCATTTTAATCCTATCCAGGAATGTGATATTTCTTGTCAGTTGCTGCTTTCAGTATTGTCTTTGATTTTTTTCTTTGATTATGCCTTTGGTTTTTGATAATGTGAGTATGCTGTATTTTGGTTAACTCCTCTTTGGATTGAGTTTAATTGGTGCCTTTCAGCTTCCTGTACCTGGATGTTGTTGTCTTTCCTGATTTTGAAAAATTTCAGCCATTATTTCCCAAGTATCCTTTCTCAGGTTTTTTCTTTTTCTTATCTTTCTGAAATTTCTTCTATGCAAATATTAGTTTGTTTGATGGTATCCAATAATTCCTATATACCGTCTTCATTCTGTGTCACTCATTCTTTTTGGTTCCTGTTAGTGAATAATTTTAATACCTTATCTTTGAGCTCAATAAATCTTCCTTCTGCTTGGTCAGGTCTGCTACTGAAACTTTTTATCAAATTCATCAGTTCAGTTGTTATATTCTTTATCTCTTGAATTTCTATGTTTTTAAATTATTGCTTTTTTTAAAAAGTCAAACTTCTCATTTTGTTACAAGTTATTGTCTAAGTTTTATTCAATTTTCCAGCTGTATATTCTTGGAGTTTTCTGTACAGTAAGTCCACTACATGCAGACCTTCAGGTTGTGAACTTTCAAAGATGCAAATGTATAAGTTAGTTCATGTGTCTGGTGTACATTGTCATGTGAATGCATCCTTTATAAGTGGTTGTGCTTTTGTGTACTTTACTGTACAGAACTGAATATTTGTTTTTATATATTATTTGTGTGAAAAGCATTATAAATCTGTTACAATATAGTATAGTACAGCCAATCGTGTTAGTGGGGCACTAGGCTAATTTTCTTGGATTCACAAATTAGACTTATGAATGTGCTCTCAGAACAGAACTTGTTTGTATGTAGAGGACTTACTGTATTTCTTTAAGAGAATTAGTCTGAATTTCTTGTTAGTCCATTTTATAGATCTTCATTTCTTCTGGGGCCTCTAATTAGAGCTCTATTTGCTTCTTTTGGTGATGTCATATTTCCCTGAGTTTTAAATAATTCTGTGTACTTAACATTGATGCTTGTACATATGAGAAGATGGATATTTCTGGCTTTTGTAGATGTTATTTGTTGGTGACAGTGAGGTTTACAGTTGTTGTTTGGGCAGAGGGGTGCATCAGCGTCCCAGCCGCAGGCTTGGCTGAGACAGACTTTGGCATCCGCAGCTTTCTTGACTTGTGAATGATGAATTCAGGTTGGTTTTTTGCCAACCTTGAGTCATACTGGGGTGGTGAGGATGACTTTGTATGGTCCTTTTCAGGAGCAGCTCAGTCCTTCTTTCCAGAACTTTTGATGTAGACCAGATTTCCAGGCTGGAACGGATGACATGGTGTGAAAGTTGGAGTTGGCAGCACAGCACGGACATTGGTGTGGACAAGGTCCTGCACCCGCTGTAAAGACTGGAGATACTTTAACAGAGATTGATTAGTAAACTTTTGAAGAATAGGATCCCAAAAGCGGGGTAACAGAGGAGGGGGTCTTCCAAACATGATTTTGTAGGGAGTAAACCCAACCTTATATAGGGTACATCTAGCTCAAAGGAGAGCTAGAGGTAAGAGTTACCCATTTTTCACCGGTTTTTATTATTAATTTAGATAAAGTATTTTTTAGAGTTCGGTTCATGCGTTTGACCTGTCCAGAGTGTTGTGGTCGGTAAGCACAATGTAGTTTTTATTTGATGTTTAGTGCTTTACTAACCAGTTGTACTATGGACGAAGTAAAGTTTGGACCATTGTCTGAGCCAATAGAAAGAGGAAACCCGCACCTAGGAATTATTTTATTTAACAAGTATTTTGCAACCATAAGGGTAGTTTTATTTTTTGTGGTAAAAGCTTTTACCTATTCTGAAAAAGTGTCTATTAATACCAGTAAATAATTGTATCCTGCATGTGGAGGTTTTAGTTCAGTAAAGTTTATTTTTCATTGTTCACCAGGGCTTAATTTTCTTTTTTTTTTTTGAGTTGGAGTCTCAGTCTGTCGCCCAGACTGGAGTGCAGTGGTCGCTCCTGGCCACCACAGCCTCAACCTGCTGGACTCCGGCGATCTTTCCGCCTCAGCCTTCCGAGTAGCAGGAATTACAGGCATGCGCTACCACGCCCGGCTGATTTTTTGATTTATTGTAGAGATGTCTCGCCAAGTTGCCCAGGCGGGTCTCGAACCCGCGGGCTCAGGCAATCCACTCACCTCAGTCTTCCAAAGGCATGGGATTACAGGATGAGCCACCGAGCCCAGCTCAGGGCTTAATTTTCATGCCATGATTCCTGGAAGGGGTTTCGGCCCTCCCTTGGGATTGATGCGGGCAGAAGCAGGACACATTAAAGCTGCTGAGTTAGCTTGGTCTTTTAATTTGCTGATAATATAAAAACGGTTTAACAGTTCAGCCATTTTGGTTTCTTCTCGCTGGGGCCTCCAAATGTTATGACCAAGTAAGCGAGAAGAAGTCACACCTATAAACTGAGTTTAATTAATTAGAATCCTTTATTAACGCGCAGGTCAAGAGCAGGCAAATGCCAGAAAAACTCTTGATAAATTGGTGCAGTTTGTGACAAACTTTTATAGGTAAAATTTGCAGCATTGGCTATATAGCAACTTAGTGACCATAGCAACTATTAACTAACAGCTTGGCAACCAAAATGGGAACTTTTGATTGTTAGGGAGCTTTGATTAATTTTATGTCCTAGGTATAGCCAATGTCCAGAAAGTTCCTGGAGTTCTGCCATTAAGTATAGTTTAAGGGAGTTACATAGAGACAAGGAAGAAGAATCATTAAACAATGGAGTTACCTTGGTTAGGTTACTAACAGAATGTAAGAACAAACTATGAAAATGTCAAAGTGTAACATCTGATTTTAGTTAACAAAGCATACCATTACATGGAACTTATGGCTAAGGAGTTCTGTACAAAACTGGGGGTCTGTGGTCATGGGAACATTACATGTAGGCATTGATTCTTAGGTCAGGCAGCTAACTAAGATGAAAGTTTTAAACAAGATGGAGTAAGCTGGTTAATATTATTACTTTACTAGCAATTTGATTTTATTAACTGATTTAGCTTATTTCAACAGAACTCAACTATTTAGTCTAGGCTGGGATTCTATATTGGTGGGTTAGTAGCGACCCTAGACAGGCAATCCTTTTTGGGTTCTCTAGTTCAGCTGGGTCGCTTTCTTGTGCTCTGAGTTTGAATGGTACTGCCGGCTGTGTGTGCTTCATGGTCTAGTTGGACAACTGGCTGTATTCTGCCAATAGGTGGAGCTGCTGGCTGGGCTCTACAATTTTCCCTGGGCAGGTTTGCCCATTGTCTTCCCTGGTTGAGTGGTACTGTTGTTTGAAATCTGGAATTAGGCAGGGCTGTGTGCTGGACTCCAAAGCTGGCTGAGATCTCTGGGATTGCTGCCTAGCCTTACGGGGAGGGCAGAGCCAGAGGTTACAAACCACAAATATGCATGGACTTGGGCTTTCCTACCCAGCCCAGGATAGGCTTAAGCAAAAAACGGAGGCTTTGTAGAGTTGCGTTGTCTCCCGGTATCTGGAGTTAGGTAGGGTCAGATGGATACCCTTCTATGGGTAATCAGTGACTTACAATCACCTCCTAACCTAGGAAATACTTAACAAGTGTTTCACATTTTCATAATTGGGCTGTTTTAAACTAAATTATTATCCATTCTTTACTTGCCAGGTAACAGAACATTCGCTCTTTTATTACACGAATTCAAGTTGGCTTTGTGATAGAAAAAAGTCACTAGCATGTCAGGCTGTCTTGGGCAAGCAATTGGCCTTTGAATATTTCCTCTTGCCCAAGTGCTGGAAAAAAACAAAGAAGATTTGGCTGCTTGTGGAAATCATTTATCTGAAGCAGGGCAGTTACCTGGCCTATTAAGTGAATCAATGTTCTCATTAACATTTGGGGACAGGTTCAATGTGCTTATTGGTCCAACAAGGACCTTTATTCCCTTCATGTTTGGGAGGATAAACGCATTAAAACCTGGCAAATTTTCAGGAAAAATTCTCATCAGAATGTTTTGGTCACTTACAAAGGTGAACTGGAAGAAGGAACAAAATATTATACACACTTAAATATGCATACACACAAATGTACATACACACTCTCTCTCTAACACTTTTCCATTTATTCAAATACAACTCTCATGCATCAGCCTTCACACTACACATGATCTCTCACAGCAAATACATTTACAATATAATACTCTATCAGTCCTTGTGTAAAACAGGCATGCTTAGACATAGACACACAGATGTACACACCTTCACAACATACCCATATTTAAACACATTCACTAACACATATGTTTACATGTATTACATAGCATTCATTATATAAAATAGTCACTCAGTTCTACATGTTAACATTGTATTATAATTTCATGGATATGTACTCCTTCACCACACAGTGATATACACACTTTTGAATTCCCATGTCTGTTAAATTGTCCTTTGCCTAGAAGCTGTTGAAGCTTATTAATGCATTTCATGTAGCTAATTTCTATTTTGCAAGCACAAATCTCACTTGATCCCTGCTAATCTAGAGGAAACTGTTATCAGATAGAGACAAAAAAAAAGAGTATAACTAAATGAGTCTCCTTCATTTTTAATTCAAGGGATTAGTCCATGTTCTTAGGTAAATAGATTAAGTAGAGGAGTTTAAGAGAGTACAGAAAGGAAAATGAGGGGACATCCAAGAGGTTCGTTTATTTTTGTATCGTAACCAGGAAGCAAAATACTTCTCTAGAGAAGCTCTTTTTTTAAAAAAGTAGTTTTTGATGTCATCAAAAGAAGTTATGTAAAATATATGTAGATCATAAAGTATAAAAATAACTCATCATACAATTTAAGTTCTATAACATAACCAATACAAATTCTTTGTTCTCCTAATATCATCTCCTTTTAAAATTCTTTTGATATAACTTCAGAATATTTTAACTCTGATAACCCACCCACTCCCCAACTTACGTTATTGTGGTCTAATATTTTATTTCTGTTCTCTTAAGCCCTCAAATTAGGCATTATTGTTACTGTTAGTGTAACAATAATTACACTAATTTATGATATAATATTTGATTAAATTTATTTATACATTAACCATTTTATTCTATTTTTTTCTTCTTATCTCTCCTACTTTTTGATCTTTTTTATTCTTTATGTAGAAGTTCTTTAGTGAAAGTTTGAATATACAATTCTATGCTTAGTGATTTTTTTTTCTCAATCCTTTGAAAATAGTATTTTACTGTTTTCTGGCTTCTGTTGCTGTTAAGTGTGCAGCTTTGTTTAATCTTTCTTTTTCTCTATATTAATATCTTATCTTTAGATTTGATATTTCATGTTTTTGCTATAATGTGTCTAGGTATGCATTAATTTATTTATCCTGCTTGGGATACATTGTGTTTTGTACTATTTCCTCAAATATTATCTTTTACCCATTTTCTTTAGTCTTTTCTTTTGAAAATCTAATTAGTTGGCTGTAAGGTCTTTCATTCTGGTTTTTTTTTGTATATTTTAATCTCTTGTTCTTATTTTCCCTCTCTTGGTGCTGTATTCTTGGTGAATTCTATTACTTTACTCAGTTTCCTCTTTATTATGAATAAGTTGATATTTAACCCAAACTTGGATTTTTTTCCCCATCAACTTTTTTTCATTTTTAGAAGCAATTGCAAACATGCCTGGTAATTTTTAATATGAGTTGACTAGCCCTCATTTGCGATGCTTAGAAATAAAAGTTTTTTGACTTTGGATTTAAAAAAAAAATTGGAATACTTGCACTATACTAACTGACTGAGCATCCCAAATGCAAAAATTGCAAATTCGAAATGTCCCAATAAGCATTTACTTCGAGCATCATGTCAGCACTCATGATTTTGTGAGAATTTCGGCTCTCAGATTTTAACATTTGGTATGCTCAACATGTACTTTCTTGTTTCTGCTTTGTTTTTGTGATTCCATTTTTTATTTCTTTATACATTCATGACTGCATTCTGGTCCATATTTGATAATTTTCAAAAGTTCTCAGAGACCTAAGTCTATTGTTTGCTGTTTCTGTGGAGTGTCACTCATGATGAATTTTTTGGGGGTGTCTGTTTATGATATTAGAGTGTGTTGAATTTGTTTAATTTTGATTCCTGGGAATCATGTGGGTCTAAATTGTTCATGATTTTCTTCAGAAAAATTGTGTAGGCTTCAGCTAAGGGATTCTCACAATTTGGGCTTTTATTGGCCTCCTTTGATGTTTTCTGGCTTCCTTGTAAGAGTTTCAGATTGAGGTCTCACACTTTGCTGCTGTCCCAAGATAAGGTTTCAGTGTTGGTGAAACATTTGCTCTCAGGGCAACCCCACCTTGAAAATTTGCTGACGACTTCCAGATCAGCTTTCAGCGTTGAAGGGGTGAGGACCTTGGAGATTTTCATTTCTTCCCAGAGCCTAGCAACGCTTTAAAAATAATCTTTTATCTGGGATATAGCTGTTTTAGTACCATAGTTCTTTAGACTATATAGTCTGTGACTCTGCCAAAAATGGTTTTGCAAATTCTGATTTTAATTGATAATCTGCTCACTCTGCTGATATTGAAAATCTCCAGTAGGATCTATGCTTATGAAGACTTTGATAAATATTTCAGAAGATTTGACCATGGGAGCTTAGAAACTGTTGCAGGAAATAGGCCAGGAATACTTAAGAATATGTGGCCAACAAAGATATAGACATCACTGCTGAAGACTTAAAATTGGTTTATGCTTGCAGCAAGGAAAGAAGAATGGTCAATTTATGGTAAAGATTATTATACCCTTTTAATGTCAACACTTTTAGTGTTATTTTAACCTCTTTAATGAAGATTTTCCTGTTGCTGCACAAAAACTAACACCCCTTCCCAACCCCACTCAGTTCAACTGCACATTTTAGTTCTCTTATGCGTGTATTAGGAGTTCCTAAGCTAGTCAGTAAACGCCCTGGGTTCAGAATATATGCCACATGATGCCGCATATCATCCCAGTACTTGGCATAAGTGTTCAAACTATTTGTATTAAATGAGTTAACTCTATGTTGTATTGCGATCATTTATACACTTCTCTTTCTTTACATTGTAAGTCCCTAGATTAGGTCTTATTTATGTTTGTATTTTCTCAACACTTAGCGCAGAATCTTAAATAAGATAGGTATTGAAAAATATAAATAAGTAAATGTTAAATATACCCTCGAATAATTATTTTAAGTACTAATGCTTCTATTAAAAGTATTGGTGTGCATAAATGAGGAAAAAAAAAAAGCTTTGCATTTCTGCAAGTATGCATGACAGTCTCATACTGCATTTTCTGGTGAAGACTCATGTCGGGCTATTCTTTCATGTGCTGACCCTTGTATTTTGTGCTGTGAATAATTTTTTCCCAAAATACAAGTATTGTAAATTTTCTGTTCGCTATGGACTAAATTGTGTCTTTTGAAATGCATACATTGAAACCCCACTATGACTATGTTGAAACATAGACCCTATAAGAGGTAATTGAGGTTAAATGAGATAATCAGGGTAGGGCCCTGATTCAATGGGATTAGTGTTCTTATAAGAGGAGACACAAAAATGGGATATCTCTTCTCTTCTCTTCTCTCCCCCCTTCTCATCCCCTCCCATTGTCTCCTCTCCCCTCTCCTCCTCTTCTTCTTCTTCCTCCTCCTTCTCCCCCTCCCTTACCCCCCCATCTTCTTCTTTCTGCAGTGTGGAGAAAGTGGGTATCTGCAAGTCAGAAAAAGAGGCCTCACCAGAACATGGCCATGCTGGCACCCTGACCTTGGACTTCCTGATTCCAGAACTATGAGAAAATACATTTCTGTTGTTTAAGTCACCCAGTCTAAAGTATTTTCTTAGGCAGCCTGAGCTGACTGAGGCACTTTATTTTTGGTTTAAATATTTATAGGTAATATAAAATGTTATAATAATTCATAAATGTCTGAGGGATTGGAAGGGTTGCAGAAGGTAACAAAGGAGAAAAATGTCAGATGCTTCCTGAGGAACCTCTGCTTGAATTACATTTTAAAAGAGGCTGTTGATGTGTCTTATAAGAGGGGAGACATGTAGGTTAGAAAGAAATTTTAGAACTGAGGTTATAGCCGTTCATTTAATCATTCAAGAAATGTTATGGACTTCCTGCTGGTGCTAGGTATGGAGGTCTATCTGGTCCACCATGTAGGTGAGACAAACTACAAAATAACCTTCAGTAAATGCTGCAACCATAAAAAGTCTGTTTTTTTTTTAAACTCTGAAAGATCCATCTACCTTTGTGGATACATACAGGATACTTATTTTTTTTTTGAGTTGGAGTCTCACTCAGTCGCCCAGACTGGATTGCAGTGACTGCTCCTGGCCACCGCAGCCTCAACCTGCTGGGCTCCGGCGATCCTTCCGCCTCAGCCTTCCAAGTAGCTGGAATTACAGGCGTGCACTACCACGCCCAGCTAATTTTTTGATTTATTGTCGAGATGAAGCCTCGCCAAGTTGCCCAGGCGGGTCTTGAACCCGCGGGTTCAGGCAATCCACTCACCTCAGCCTCCCAAAGCACGGGATTACAGGCTGAGCCACCGAGCCTGGCCTGTATACTTTAATTAATCTTCTTGACTACTTTGGGTTGAGGAGAAAGTCATTCTACAAATTATTCCTAGGAGGAAGTCATTCTACAAATTATTTTTATTATTTTATTATATTTTTAATTCCTAGGTTACGGTCCGGTGTTCAGTATTGCAGATAACTTGTAGTTTTTTTTCCTGTCACCTTGTGTCATGTTAATTCCTGCTGCTTGGTATGGGTGAGAACCTCCAACCTGACCTTGGATGTCTGGATAAATTTCATGTGAGGCTATCTCTGGAAATAATAAATTGCTTTCTTCTCTGAACCGAAGTGTAATACATTCCCTGACAAATGAAGCCCACCAACTCCCACCTAGCTGACACTGAAAAAGAAAGGACACAAGATTTCCCCTGAACTTCTTTTGAGAAAGATCAGAGATGGACCTTCAGTGAGGGTGAAACTTTATGACCTCACCTAATAGCTTATCCCTAATTGTCTATCCCGTCAAATGGGTTGCAGAGCAAGGCTGCTCTGTTTGTTAGAGTTTGCAAAAGAACAGAGTTGACTCTGGAATATTCATTGTCCTATATTCTTGCTCTTTTTCAGACTGGAGGAAAAAGCATTTTGGAGATTTAGACAAGGCAAAAGAATTTTATTTCTATCTAGGAGGAAAAAGAACCATGTTGTCCCACATTTAGTGTCTAGGTCTGGGTTTGAAACAGAGACACTGGTAACTGGCTTGATATTGGCATTTGCTTCCAAGATGGATTTAGCATCTATTTCAAAAAGATTTAGAGAAGGATCTCTGTTCTTTAAGTTATGCTAGGCAGTGTGAGAAAGGCAAAGGAGAGTTACAACATTCTCTATACTCTGATGCTTTCATGTCTGGCTCTAGATAAAAGGAACAGTGAAAACAAAGAAATGTGTGTGCTAACGGCCGAAGTAATTTGGGTTCTCGTAATTTTGGCACAATATTTTTGGTATAGGTGGTAGTAAAGGACGATGAGATACATCTATTTTGGAAGAAAAGCTGAGCTTTACAATGTTTCAAGTTCTGTCTGATTTTAAAGAAGAAATGTCATGACTGAGCCAGGAGAGCTATCTTAGAAGTGAACAAAGACAGCTTTTATTGAAGTTATTGTCATTTTACAATGATCTGGTTTGCTTTTGATAGTATCCTCAAAACATCTTGAAGCAACTTCTTCAACCTACAAGTAAGATTTTGTTTTTCATAACTATGAAGAGAGACTTTTTTAAATTATAAAAATTATGGAATATAGAAAAGGAAAACTGATAAAATTACACAACATTTTACTATCAAGTGATAAAAATTTTATTTTTTGTTCTAAATATTGATAATTATAACTAAAATATATCTTTTGTGTTTTTTCCTTATATTTGGTATCTTTTATGAAACTCCAATTATCTTTCTTCATATCTTTTATACTTTCCTTGCTATGTGGTGTACTTTTACTTTTAATTCAGTCTAAATTTCTGTAATAATATTATTTGTCTCTCCAGCCTCTGTTTTACCCATTCTATTATCTCTTGTATTAGATCTTTTAAAAAATTAAAGTCTCATTTCTGTCTTTTTTTTTGGAAATTGAAAACAATTGTTTGCTTCAAATAGTCTTTAGTTATCAGAAATTTGTTGTTGCTTGTTTGCATTTTGCTTCTTTCTTTTCTGTATTTGTCTCAGAAATTTTGTTAGTTTTTTTGTTGTTGTTACTTTTTAATTTCCTTTGGTTGAAGGTAAACTCTTGTTTGTTGGTGTTTTATCCCATTAAAGACTATTGTTTCTAGGTTACACCTACTCTTTCTTCTGTCAATCAGTGGCAAATTTGACTGACTCCTGGTTGTAGTGTGCTCTTTTCATTCAGATGGCGAAAAGATTCAAGTGCAGTATACACATCTATCTACTGGTCCACTCAACTCCTTAATTCCCATGATACAGATGAAATAGCTGAGGCATAAAGAAGTCAGGAGGCAAATCTTAATTTATGTAATTAATGGCAGAGTAAGGACTAGAGGATTGTTTTTCTGAAAGACTCTTATCCAAGAATTTTATTACAAAAAATACTATATCAGAAGGTTTATAAAGACTTTGATCTTTCTGTTAAACTACTCAGCCATTCAAAAGATATGGCAGTTTTGCACAGATATTTGGTTTTAGAACTGTTACTACTATGATTTTTTTCCTGTGATTGGTTTATTTATAATGTAATAGTTTAGTCAAAGGATATGAGCTTGCCAAATGTTTTACCATGCCCTAATATGGTAAAACTATTTTTTACCTAATATGGTAAACACTATTTTTCTAGCTTCCTATAGCAGATTTCTTGCACTTTTTCCAGGCTTGTCTAACAGTTTCTTATGATATTTCCAACATTCTAAAACCGTCTTCTGAGCACTTCTTTTAAACCTCCTGTTACAGTTTTCTTGCTGCCTACTGTTTGTTTCCCAACCTACTCCATACACTTTAGGGTATTATCATATCAAACTTCACTTTCACTATCAAGTTTTAATCAGTTATCTCTTGTTCTTTATGTAAGGCTGTATAACAAGAAAGGCATTAGGTCAGATAATTGGTGATAGGCAATTTATCCCTTGTGATTCATTCGACAATCGACACATATTGAATACCTTGGGTCTTTCTGTTACCTACTTAGATAGTATTCTAGATGCTGAACTGACCTTTAAACAAAAAGTGATTAGGTGAATAAATATGGAGGAGAGGTGAAGTGCGTTGTGGATGGAGGTGGCAAACCTGACAGCTCACAACTCTGCCAAGGAAAGCATGCTAATAAAACTCTGCTACTCTTCCTTAGGGACACTCCATCACTACGGTAGTGATTGTTGACCTTTTCTTCACAGAGAATCACATGACAAAATCTGTTCACATGGGACATCTTTCTACAGATATCTTGGTTGTGTCATGCCCAGTTCTTGGCTTGCTTGCTGTAACTTCCTCTCTTATGCTTCCATTCAAGAAAACATATCAATTTGTGAGTAAGTAAGAGTTATGGATGTTATGATAGGACTAACCTGGAACTTGTAATGTATAAACACAGTTAATCACAGTTAATCATATAAAACTTTAGTTATCTAAACTTTTTATTGATATCTCACTTATGAACTCTCTCACTCTGGGTTGTAAAGCACCAATTTGTTTCCTGACTGGCAAATATAATGATGGATAAATGTTGTCTAAAAAGTTAAAGTCTAGATTCCTTCATGTTCATTAAGACCTTCCATGATGTGTTTTCTGCTTAACTGTCCCCCTGCCCCCATCTCATGGTTTGCCTACCTACCAAAATGGCTGTAAAAGCAACATGGCATGCATGCCCCTGTTTCTGCCTTACATGCATGTTTTTATGCTCTGCTTCCTCTCTTCTTCTCTCTCTCTTCTTTCTTGTAGTGGCTAACTTTTGTGACATTTAAAGATCTGGTTTAAACATCACCTCCTGGGAAGTTTTCCTGATTTTCCTCAGTCTGCTTCCTCAAGTCTTCCTCTGAGCTCTCATAACATTGTAAGCATCTACCCTTACCACATAATACTTTATATTTCTGTGTCTGTCATTTGACTAGACTGTGGTCTCTTGTGAGCAAGCACTACTGCTGTACTTCAGTGCATGTGTGTTAATCTCTGAATGAAGGGAAAAGATAATGAATGAGTAAATAAGATATAGACAAATATCATGCAAATTTCAAGTTTCAAGAGAGTGACAAATAGTAAGCTTCACTTTATGCTTTGAATGATGGATGGACTCAACTGTCTCTATCACAGTTAAGCTCCCAGGAACACAGAAGACAGTTATTTCTCAAGCTCTCACTTCAGCAGTTTTCCAGTCCAGGGTGCTGCTGATTTGATTATCTTCCAATTTTCTTACCACCCTTTTATTTTTTTGTGCTTAATTCAAAATGCTTAACACATAACTATTAAATTGTTAATAAGCAGGAATAAGTATGCCATTAATTTGAAAATATTTTATTCAGAGGATGGACTTGCTGCAAGATTTCAGTGGTGGCTGCACAATAATTAATGAATTTAATTTCCAGTGCTAAATACATAATAATTTGAGGCTGAGTTGATGTGCTAATTGCAATTAGGCATAGACGATAGTATGTTTTCTAGGTCTGCCATCATCTGTTTACTTCAGGTTTTACTTTTAAGAGCATGTCTCCTAAAATAAACCTTCGAAGAGGATGTGTTGACAAGAACACTGTACCCACTGGACTTCAGAATGCCGGTGAGCTTGTGTTTGCCAAGGATTATTATGGTTGGCTGTGATACACAAAGGCACAGGCAAGCATGCCTGGGAATGAGGGCCATCGTCAGCGTTTTTTCTTTATGTGACTTTGAGCAGGTCATTTCACTCTTTGCACCCCACTTCCCTCATCTGATAAGATGAGAATTACTAATACATAAGTCATACCTACACGTGGTTTATTAATTTATTATTGCATCTTATTTTATTATAGAGATGCGAGGTACAAGTGAGGATGAACTCTATAAGTAGGCTGCATGCAGGTGAAGTTTGGGCTTCTAGGTGACCCTCCCTCCCCCGGTAGTGGACCAGGTACCCTTTGTGTTATCACATGCACCCTACCCTCTTCTCTCCTTCCCTTCTCTAGCAGTGCCTAGCCTCTGCCAATCTCTTCCTTGTGCTAGTGGGATTAATGTTTAAGGCCCCTCTTATGAGTGAGAACATGTGGCATTCAGTTCTTTGTTTCTGTGATAGATCACTTAGTATGATGCTCTCCAATTCCATTCAACTTGCCATAAAGTCCATGATTTTGTTCTTCTTTATGCCTATATAGTACTCCATTGTATATATGTACCACATTTTCTTTATCCAGTCCACAGTAGCATTGGCTCCATGTTTTTGCTGTTGTGAATAGTGTGGCAATACACATGCATGTACAAGTGTCTTTTTTGGTAGAATGATTTATGTTCCTCTGGGTATATTCCCAGAAGAGGGATTGTTGGATTATATGGAAGATCAATTTTCAGTTCTTTCAGGAATGGCCACACTACTTTCCGTTGAGGTTGAACTAGTTTGCCTTCCCACCAACAGTGTAAAAGCATTTCCTTTTCTCTGCACCCGTGTCAGCATCTGTTGTTGTTTTTACTTATTAATGATAACCATCCTTACTGGGGTTAGGTGGAATCTCATTGTAGTTTTGATTTACATTTCTCTGATGATTATGGCATGTAATGGATGCTCACTACTTGGTACTAATATTTAAATCCTTACTACAACAGGGCTGTGGATCTCTCTATCCAATTGTGAACCAAGTATCAAAAATATATTGAGATTTAGGCTTACCTTTCAACTGCCCCCCACCCCTGACCCATAGCTTGGCTCAAACGTTCTAACTTTGAACTGTTATTATTATAGCAGCTTGTCACTTACTACCCTTTTGACCTATCATCCAGCTCTTGGGCTATGAGAAGGGCTATCATTAGTAAAAGCTAAACTACCACTAAAAATAACTCTTCTGGTCACAGGGCTCTGGCCTTCACGTGCTTGACTTCTCTGTGTCTCTCTGATACCTTGGTTTCCTATTTGAAAAAAGCCCCTTTTCAAAACCCCAGAAGGCAGGCATGAACTCATCTTTCATTATGTATTTTTCCTGTGCCACCTCGAATGGCATTCGATGTCGCAAGCTGAGGAAGAGAAGAGGATGCAGGTGGGTGGAAGAACTCTGTGGTATTTGATTCCCTCAGCTGTGTGCGGCAGAGCCAACTACTCAGCGACGGGCCCTGCTTATTATATACCACATCCAGTATAGGAGCCTCTCTGCACCCTGAGCCCAAGTTAGCAGGCAGCCTCCATCTTCCCAACTAATTGAAAGGCAGCCGAGGGAATTGCTGTTCATGCTAACCTGGCCATAAAAGGCTTCTGGGGTTTGTGTTTGTAATTCTCACTGAGGGAGCCATTATCTCAGTTCAGGACACTCGTGCTTGGACTTAATTAATTTAATATTTCTTATCAAGTTGAAATCAGTAGGGTTTTTGCAGGTCAGCTTGTATGGAGGCCATTTTGGTTTGTTGGGCAATGAAATAAAAAAATAGGTGAAGATCTCTGTAGCTCTGGATCATAGGAAGAGCCTAAACTAGAGAAAGCACCATTGAACTGGACTCCTCAATCGGTTAGAATTGTTTTGCTTCAGCTTTAGGAGAAAAGATCAAATGACACTGTTATAACTTAATACTGTGGTTTTTTTTTTCCCAAAAGAGGAATGATAATCTCTAAAGTTCTGAGTGATAATTTTGAGGCTGTGTTACTGATTAATTAAAGGAAGATTTAATTATTTTTTGCAGCTTGAGTTGGGACCAGCTTTAACCTTGAGCAGAGCAATCTTTTGTTATTGACTATGACTTCTGTGGTGCTTGTGATATATCTCCTTTACATTTTCTTCTTGCTTAAAGTTTCTTAAGTGAACAGGGAGGCTTTTACTTCGCATTGGAAATAAGGCTTAGAATACAAATCTAATGCAAAGGAAGTGCCCCTGGACTTGCCCACTCTGTTGTAAATGACCTTTGTGAGGTCTTTTCCTAGCTTCCCAGAGTGGAGAGAAGTGAGAAGTAAAGAAAGTATTGGATATATTAAAAAAATAAAAAATAAAAAAAAAACTTAAAAAACAAACAAACAAAAGTATTGGACACCTGGAAGGGGATGGAGCATCACTTAGAGGGAGACAGAAGGTGGTTGCAGAACACAGAGATAGAACAGTTCTGGTTCCTCTTCTTTTATTATTTTGTTAACTTAAAGTTTTTAATTTGTCTTCTTTTAAGTACTTCTTTTAATTGACAGATAATAACTTTCTCTATATATGGGGTACAGTATGATGTCTTTATATATGTATATAACGTGGAATGATTAAATCAAACTAAAATATCCATCACACACTTATTTACTTTTTTGTGGTGAGACACTTAGAATTTGCTCTTAGCAAGTTTTAAAAAATACAATGTGTTATTGTTAACTATAGTCATTCTGCTGTGCAATAAGTCTCACAAAGCACATGCTTCCCTTCTAACTGAAACCATGTACCTTTTGACCAAAATTTCCCTACCCACCCTCCACCCTTCAGCCTCTGTTAATTATTATTCTACTCTCTGCTTCCATTATGTTGAACTTTTAAAAATGAGATCATATGGTACCTGTCTTTCCGTGCCTGGCTTATTTCACGTAGCACAATATACAGCAGGTTAATGCATGTTTTGCAAATGACAATTTCCTTCTTTTTAAAGGCGGGATAGTATTCTATTGTATATACATACCACATTTTCTTTATCTAGTCATCCATTTATGGAAACTTAGGGATGCTTCCATATCTTGGATATTATGAATGATGCTGCAGTGAACATGGAAATTCAGATATCTCTTTGACATATTGCTTTCAATTCCTTTGATTACAGACTCCGAAGTAGGGTTGCTGGGTCATACGGTAGTTCTTATTTAGTTTTTTTGAGGACTCTTGTTCCCCTTTTAATCCTTTCCCATTCTTTTTATTGAATACCTAGATGTCTGTTGGATTTTATTCCTTTTGCCAGAGTCTATCAGTTGGTAGTGTAATGGATATCATTTCAGAAGCGGTAGTTTCAGAAAGAGTGATTGGGTTTTTTGTGAGGGGATAAATGGAGTAGAGGACTAAAGCTACACATGATCCAGAAACATCATGAGTTATCAAACATCTTGAAGGCCTTCAGGGATGCAGTCAGACTAATAACACTGGAGTCGGGTTTTATTAAACCCCACAACTGAGATTTAGAAAGGGTAAATAATTATTCCAAGACCACACAGCCAGACAGCAAGAATTGTGGGGTACACGGCTCACTTTGTTAACTCATTTTGCTAACTGCCTCTAAAGTCCACTCTGTGGTCTTCAGATTCTCTACAGCACATGTGTGAACACCACAGAACACTTCACCTTGAGTTTCTTCCATTTCAGGGGGATTCTTGGTTTCCCTCAAGACTACTGGTGTATAGAATTGAATCCTGCCATACACACCAGTCAGCTGGCTGCAGCCTGTTCTATTCTGTTGCTGTTTACATTGCATCTTCCTTACATGGGCCCAGTTGCTCTTTGCTCTTGGCTTACAGAATGAGATTCTTTAGGTGACCTGGCTTGATATTTAATACTCCTACTGTTCTTGCTTTTCTTGTCCAAAGCCACCTTCCTGATGTAGCTGTTTTGAGATTTATGTCATTCTTGGCCCAGGTAAACACTGAGCAGGATTTTCTCACTCCCTGTTGACTCTCTTGTAAGCTCCTACAGTTTTCCTTGTAAAGCTCATCTTTTGCTGTGTCCCCTTCTGTTTCACAGCTGTGCCAGGCAATGTCTTAGGCTTGCTATGACCAAAGTAGTTCTGGGTAAGGAAAAAGAATTCTCAGAATTATTGGATGGAAGTTGGATGCAAAATTTAAATCAATTTGCAATCCATTTCAGCAAGTTGCTTTTCTCTTCTCTGCATATTTCATTTAATTGGAGCTTTACTAGAACATGTCAAAAGTACCATGCCAAAGAAAATGACAAAATGCAGCATTCTTGAGATGATTCTGTGGTGGTTTTCACCCTGGAAATTTGTGTGTTCACTGCATGAAGTGGAAGAGTTGGGTTAAGTTTGGAAATTATGAAATATCACAAGCCAGTGTTAGCTTTTTGGAGAAGATGAGGAGTATCTCGTTAATGGTACCAGACGCTTGAAGCCATGCTGAGCAGAGCATGAAATATTTACCATCTTCTTTTAGTTGAAAAGGAAGAGCCTTCATTAATGTTTAATATTTACGTTTCCATCTATCAGCCTGATTTCCAGTTTATGTCATGTTCTCAAATTGTTCAAAGAACTCATGCCTTCAGGAAATGGATTGTGAGGGGGCCTCTAAGATATGCCTATTAAAATTTTCCCTAGACTGGGGTGGTTAGAGAAAACTTGCATGCATTTGAACAAGGGAGGTAGTTCATTCCTGTTTTTGTGAGGAATTTGAATCTTGCAGAAAGGCCCAGATATGCAGAGGCCACTTGCATGACTGCACTTACCATTAGTAGCCTTTTCTTCCCCAGCTAGAGCGTGCAAGCAGCAAGGATAAATAGCAGTGGATACTGACTTCATCTGTCTTAATCTCTGAGTACTCTGTAGTTTGCTAAATATTTTTGAGTGAGTTGACATAATTTTTTGGTGTGTGAGAGCTGTACCTTCTATACAATAAAGCAGACTACCTATGTTAATGCTCTCCCTCTCAAACAAGGAGTTTCTTTCTTGTTTACTTGTACATGTGCTCACTGTAATGTGCAATTTGCAGTGCATTGTTTTGTAGTTTACACTTCCTATAATCATTTTTATAACTTTGCACTTAATTATTGTACTTGTTTCAGGAATGCCTATGTGTCTCACATTCTTTTTTATGTTAAAATTTTCTGTAGGACACGTTTATTAAACACTCATTCAACAAACATTGGTTAAGTACCTCCTTGGTATCAGGTGACGGGTTATAGAGATTCTGATAGAATCACATACTTCTTGTCTTTAGGGTTCTCTTTAAAGAGATAAATATCCTGAATTATACCCCACATCTTTGAAATAAAAAAGAGTTAAATTAGTAAATAGAAGGTCACAAATGTGTGTATGTGTGTGTGTACGTGCAAGTGTGTGTATGCACGTAACATTCTTGTGCCTAGAGAACCAAAAGAGAGCCTGACCTGGGTTGCACAAATGTGCTTGCCTTCAGGGAGAGGTAAGTAGAATAGAAAAGAAGACCTTTGCAGTCAGTGTTCCATTGACCCACCCTTTAGGAGAGTTGGTGAGGATGCTTTAGAAAGGACCAGGGTGAGGTTTTAGAGACTGAAGTAGAGACACAGGAAACAAGAGGCAAAGAGAGGGACAGTGACAGAGAGCAATGGAGACAGAGAAGTGGAAAGGGAGGCATGGGAGAGAAAATACAGACTCATTCCATATTTCTCAGGAGCTCACACGCTAAGAAGAAAAAAATAACCAGCTGAGCAGAAAAAGGACAGCAAAATCATAATGTGAGCACAGTTGTAACGGAGCCACTGGAAGAGAAAATTCAGCTTCAAGCATCATCGTTTTGGACTCATCTTGGGGTATGAAATAATGTGTGACCTGTCAATGGATGTTATCCTGGAAGCTGGCTGAGGAGTCTTCAGTTCCAGCATCTTTTGCTCTAGGAGCTTCATGTCTTTGGCTGTGAATAATGCCTGAGCCCCATGCCAGATGGCCTGATTTGTTCCTCTTTCTGCATGTGAAGACCACAGCATGAATTCAACCTGCACTTTTCTTACCTTTACCTTGACATTGGAGGCTCTACTTTAAAAATCTTGTGGTTTTATTCTGCATAGCTCTAGTTCATGTTACTTTTTTGGAAATGGTTTATAATCTTTTTCTCAACCATTATTTTAAAAAACTTAGTTTGATTATGTAGGCATAGGCCGTAATCTGGTTATCCTATTCATTCAGAGAATGTTAACTTTCCTATCTGGAAATCAGATGGTTTGGTTTGGTGCTTCCCCCTCAGTCCCTTTTAAATGCATCTTTATCTTTTTTTTTTTTTTTTTTTTTTTGAGTTGGAGTCTCACTCTGTCACCCAGGCTGGAGTGCAGTCGCCGCTCCCAGCCACCGCAGCCTCGACCTACTGGGCTCCTGTGATCCTTCCGCCTCAGCCTTCCGAGTAGCTGGAATTACAGGCATGCACTACCATGCCCAGCTGATTTTTTGATTTATTGTAGAGATGAGGTCTCACTGCCCAGGTGGGTCTCGGACCTGTGGGCTCAGGCAATCCACTCATCTCAGCCTCTCAAAGCGCGGGATTACAGGGCATCTTTATTTTTTAACCCTATTGCTACTACCTTGATTTAGGTAGGCCTCTTCCTTCTCTCCCTGCCTTCCTGCCTTCCTTCCTCATTCCTTTTCTCCCTCACCTGGATTACAGCATTAATGTACTTATTTCTTTGTCTTCTTGCCTGTAGTCTAACCACTCCTTTATCCCTAGTTTACCTTCTCTTCTGTGGCTTCTCTGATGTCAAAAGCAAAACCAAGTCCAAGACAAAATTAACCTAGGTTGTTTATTAATAAACATGGGGTGAGGAAACTCATCTTCTGTTCTTTTTGTTTCAGTAGAGTTTCAATGGCATAGAGAGAAGGGTCAGTTTTATAAGCTAAAAGAGGAAACACTGAGCTAGTCTCTAATAGGCACAGATCCTATTAAGTTGGAAATTTTTGGAGCAATTTTTTCCAATTGATCTTTAGTATATTTAAAAATCCTTGTTCAGTTGCAAGAGGACAGGCAAGCAGTACAGGTGGAGAGTTTTCAGTGGCCTGCAATGTCTTGGAACTGGAGGTGGGTGATAATCTTCATGAGAAGCTGACTGCTATGGTTGGCAATGTCTCACTGCCAATGTCATCCTTATGCTTAATCTTCTTTGATGGCTTCCCTTAGCCTTCAGTAAATCACCAGTGTCCTTGGGCAATTATACAGGTCCTTCCTTAATTCTTCAGTCTTATATTTTATGCCTCAGCTATGAATAGTGATTTGCAGTTGCCCAAACAAGTGTTAAGTTCTCCTTTCTCCTTTCCCCTGGGACTTTCCATATGTTATTTCTTCTCCCTGGATCTTTCTGTCTCCCCACATTATGTATCACACATGCGTACACACACACATACATGGGCGCACACACACACAATCCTGATTTGTTTGTTTAAAAAAATCCCCCCAGATTAAGATATAATTGACAAAACTGTGTATCTTTGTTCAACATAATGTTTTGATACATGTGTACAGGATGAAGTGACTAAATAAAACTAATTAACATATTTATTGCTTTTCATAATTACCTTGTGTGTGTGTGTGGTGAGAACATTTGAGATCTACTCTCTTGTGAAGTTAAAGTCCTTCGTGTTATCCATGTTGTTGCACATGACAGACTGTCTTTTTTAGGGTTGAATAGTCTTTCATTGTGTACATAAGCCACGTTTCCTACCTGCATTCAGGTAGGAAAGTTGCTTCCATATTTTAGCTGTTATAAATAATGCTGCAATGAATGTAGAGGGGCAGATATCTCTTGAGCATACTAATTTCCATTACCTTGGATACATACCCAATAGTGGGATTGCTGAATCACATGATAGCTCTATTTTTAAATTTTTGAGCAGCAGTCATACTCTTCTAGAATGTCTGTACTAATTTATATTCCTCCCAACAGTTTACAAGCATTACTTTTTCTCCATGTTATTGCCAACACTTATCTTTTTGCTAATAGTCTTTGTAACAGGTAAGAGGTGATATTTCATTGTGGTTTTAATTTGTATTTCCCTGATTATTGATGATGTTGAATATATTTTTATAGGTCTGTTAGATATTTATTAATGCATAACTTCTTTAAAGAGTTGTCTTTTTAGGTCCTTTGCCCGTCTTTTAATAGGGTTTTTTTGTTTTCTTGCTATTGGATTGTTTGTATTCCTTATCTATTTCGGATACTAATCCCTTATCTGATATATAGTTTCAAGTATTTTCTTTCATTCTTTGGGATGTTTCTTTATTTTGTTAATTGTTACCTTTTCTTTGCAGAAGCTTTTTAATTTGATGCAATTTCATTAGTCTATTTTTTATTTTGCTGTCTGTGCTTTTGGGGTTATATTAAAATATCATTTTCCAGACCAATGTTGTGAAGTTTTTCCTTGTTAAAATAGTTTTACAATTTCTGGTATTATATGTTAGTCTTTAATTTGTTTTGAGATGATTCTTGTATTTGGTGTGAGGTAAGGATCTAACTTCATTCTTCCGCATGTGGATATCCAATTTTCCCAGCACCATTTATGAAAAAAGACCTTATTTTCCACATTGTATATTGTTGATGCCCATGCCAGAGAATATTGTATATTGTTGATGCCCATGCCAGAGAATAATTGACCATAAATGCATGAATTTATTTCTGGTTCTTTATTTTGTTCCATCGGTCTATATGTCTGCTTTTATGTCAGTATTATGCTTCCTTGATCACTATAGTTTTGTAGATTCTGAAACCAAGTGTTGTGATGCCTCTAGCTTTGTTCTTTTTGCTCAAGATTGTTTCAAGTATTTAGGATCTTTTTGCACTGTCTTCATTTAGCCAACTTTTAATTTTCTCTTGAGCATTAGCTCAAGTATCTTTTCCTCTGGAAAGTGTCATTCACTTTCTCCTTGTCTAGGTTGCAAACCTCTTCTGCCCTGATGACACTCTGCACATTCCTAGCAGTATAGTACTGCATTATCATTCACATTCTTACTGTCAGCTATTACTGTGGGTCTTTCTCACTCTACATTTTTTGAAGACTAGGGATTAGAAAACATGTGTTATCATCTTTGTATTCTCAATGATCAACACTTAGCAGGGGCTCAATAAAAACAGGTAAATTGATTAGACCATTAATTCTTGCTAAGAGTTTTCCTTTCACACTGATCTTCAGCACAGTATATTAGAGAAAGCTTGCTCAAAGAGAATGAAGATTTAGAACCTCAATGCTAGATCCCTAATTTTTGCTTAAACACTACTCATTATTGAAGTTCTTCAGTAGGATTTTTTTTAACTTTTAATTTTTTTATTTTAAAATTGTGGGGTACATTTCAGGGTTAGGTATGCAAATATTCATTATGCAGGTACCCTTGTTGATGAGGTGTGCCCCTCCTTCCCCAGGCAGATTCCCACTGCTGCCAATTCCACCTCCCCGCCCCCCACCCCCATAGTTTCCCACTACTGTCAATCCTTTTCTTACAGTATTATGATAGTTGTTCAAGGTCCACTTATGAGTGAAGAACATATGTTACTCAGTTCTTTGTTTCTGTGAAAGATCACTCAGTTTTATAGACTCCAAATCCATCCAGGTTGCTGTGAAGTTCATGATTTTGTTCTTTATGGCTGCGTAATATTCCATCATGTATCTGTACCACATTTTTTTTAATCCAGTCCTCTTTTAATGGGCAGCACAGTTGGTTCCATGTTCTTGCTATTGTGAACAATGCTGCAATAAACATTAGTGTGTAGGTATCTTTTTTATAGAATGAATTGAGTTCTTCTGGGTATATTCCCAGTAGGAGGATTGCAGGGTCATATGGAAGGCCAATTTCTAGAACTTTTAGGAATTGCCACACTGTTTTCCACAGAGGCTGTTCTAGTCTACACTCCTACCAACAGTGTAGAAGTGTTCCCTTTTTGCCACATCCTCTCCAGCATCTATTATTTTTTGAGTTGTTGATGATGGTCATTCTGATTGGAGTTAGTCACTGGTATCTCAGTGTAGTTTTAATTTGCATTACTTTGATGACTAGTGAGGGTGAACATTTTTTCATGTATCTGTTGGCTATTCATATGTCTTCTTTTGAGAACTGACTATTCATATCTTTTGCCCACTTTGTAACGGGGCTGTTTGTTTTTTTCTTTTCAGCACATTTGAGTTCCTTGTAGATCCTAGATGTTAGCTCTTTGTCAGACATATAGTTGGCAAATATTTTTTCCCAGTTTATCTCCCTGCTCTCTTGATGGTTTCTTTGGCTTTGCAGAAGCTTGTCAGTTTGATGAGGTCACAATTTGTCTATCTTATCTCTTATGGCATGGGCACAGTAGGTATGTTTTTATAGCACAACAGTACATATGTGCTAGTGTCCTGCACATGACAGTCACTCAGGATACATTTGTTTAGCTTTGTCTTTCAGTGACTGATGACACTGTTTTTTTTGCAAAGGCATATTCTAGCTGCAACAATGCAAAACTCTTGTCAAGAAGGATAGTGGTAGGTGCAAGGTTATAAGGATTTGTAGTAGATGCCTTTTCTACTTATTTTGTACACTTCATTCCCTACTCTATGATCCTGAAACTAATAGAGCATTAGGAGTGGCAACAGTCTACCTTTCAGATTTCTGATAGGATTGCCTGCAGACATCACAACATTACTTCAAATATGTTTGTAGTTTGAGATTTTTTTAAACTTCTGGAATGATAAAACAATGCTTAGAATAATTTCTTAATTCTCTAGCAGTTGCTAATTATAGTTTTAAAAATCTCTACTTAAATATTTAGGATCAAATTTCACCAAGTGCAGGGTAGGTGACAGGACCTAGCACATGGAATAAAAGATACTAATTGTGTCCTTATGCTTCTTTTTTATGACTACTGCCTGGTCAACCTCTAAATTATATATGCTTACATGAATTTTGAATTTACTTTTTGTCTTCAGTACACTGGGAAACATTATTTTATAAACTATCTGAGTTTTAAATAAAATATTAACTAACCAAATTCAAAGACATTTTTAAAAAGTAGTTCAGGTTAATCTTAAAAATGTAAAAATGCATTAATTTTGGTGAAGCTATTAATATAGACATTGCATTAGTGAACTAAAAAAATTAAAAATGTTCTAGAAATACAAAGCAAAACATAGCATTTGATAAAGTTTGATGATTAGTTGTAATTTAAAAAGAAAACCACTTGGAAATCAGTGACCAAAAGGTAATTTCCTTGACTTCATGAAGTAGTCTGTACACAAACATCTTATATGATGATCATAACATGATATATTGCTTTTAAGATCAGATTAAGAACAACATAAGAGTCGGGCTCTGTGGCTCAGCCTGTAATCCCGCACTTTGGGAGGCTGAGGTGAGTGGATTGCCTGAGTCCATGGGTTCGTGACCCGCCTGGGCAACTTGGTGAGATCTCATCTCTACAATAAATAAAAAAATTAGCTGGGCGTGGTAGCATGTGCCTGTAGTTCCGGCTACTTGGAAGACTGAGGCGGAAGGATCGCTGGAGCCCAGCAAGTCGAGGCTGCGGTAGCTGGGAGTGTGCCCCTGCACTCCAGTCTGGGCAACAGAGTGAGACTCCAACTCAAAAAAAAGAACAACATAAGAATGCTTATTATACTCATGCTTATTTAACATAGTATAAATTCCCAGATAAATATGTAAAAATGAAAAAAATAAAAGGTAAGATGTAGAAAGAGAAAAGACAAAAATTATTTCTTAAGATCATATATTTATCTACATCAATAATCTGGTAGATTATGCAGATATTACTGGAATAAAGAAGAAAATTCTAGCCGGGCTCGGTGGCTCAGCCTGTAATCCCGCGCCTTTGGGAGGCTGAGGTGAGTTGGATTGCCTGAGCCCGCGGGTTCAAGACCTGCCTGGGCAGCGAGACCTCATCTCTACAATTAAAAAAAAAAAAAAAAAATCTGCCAGGCGTGGTAATGTGCGCCTGTAATTCTGGCTACTTGGAAGGCTGAGGCAGAAGGATCGCCGGAGCCCAGCAGGTCGAGGCTGCGGTGACCGGGAGCGGCCACTGCACTCCAGTCTGGGCGACAGAGTGAGGCTCCAACTCAAAAAAAAAAAAAAAAAAAAAAGAAGAAGAAGAAAATTCTGAAATATTTCAAGATCCAAAATCTATTATTATAGTCATTAGCATCTCTTCACCTCTGCAAGCATTATCTTCACAAAATAACATTTTAAATAGTGAACAAAACAACAATAACTATGAATTCATAAGCTTCTTGCAGAGAGAATTTAGGGATTGCTTAGTAAGACCTGAATAAATAAAGATTTATACTGTATTTGAGATGAAACAACCTACCCTTGTAATGATATTGCCTCCCAAAATTAGTTTGCAAATTCAGTGCAACTCCAGTAAAAATTCCAAGTAGAATTTTTGAGTAACCCAGCAAATTCTAAATCTTTATGAGGGAATAAAAGTTCACAAGTAGCTGGGTTGACTTTGAAGGAGAAGAGCAAAGCATGGGGGTTACTATACCATGTATGAAGGCATACTGTATGTTATTATGATGATAACAGTGTGGTACTAATGCAGAAATAAAAAAATACATAAATGGGAAAAAGTGAGATTATAATAATAGACTCACATGTAAATGGAAACTTCATGTATGATAAATGTGACAACACAAGTTTGTTTGACCCATGTTCACACCATACACCAAGAGAAGCTGCACAGAGATTAGAGGCCCCAGGTAAAAGGTAAAATTATAAAATCAAAAGAAAATTTGAGATTTTTTGATGATATTGGAAAGATCCTCAAAGCACAAATCCTAAAGCAAAAGATTTATAGAGTTGTCTATATCGATAATAAAGATTTCTGCTTAACAAATGTCTTCATAGATACTTTTAGCAGATGGATAACAGACTAGAAGAAGACATTTGCATTATCCAAAAACAACATAGAATTAAACCTAGAAAACACAGGGAATGCCTACAAATTAACAAGAAAAAGATGGAAAGCCTACTAGAAAAAATTAGTATAGGATGAGTCAGTGTGTTACTGAGGGCGAAATCTGTAATGATAACTTGAACACAAACAGATGCTCAACCACATTAGTAATCAAAGAAATGCAAATCAACATTAAAACATACCACTTCAACTTAATCAGATTGCTAAAATTCAGAAAAATGGGTAATTCCAAATACCGTAAGAATGCAGAGAAAGAGCAGGACCTTCACAGACAGCTGACAAGAGGGTAAAATGATATAGTAATTGAAGAGTGCAAAATGACAACAAAAAGTGGACATCAGGCAGTTTATGGCCCAGTAATTCCACTTCAGAGAAGCTCCCATAGGTCCCTGGAAGGATGTGTTTGAAGATGTTCATCACAGCACTCTTAGTGATAGCAGGGGGTTGGAGGCAACCCAAGTTTTCATTACTAGATGGATGGATTTGTAAAATAAGTTGAATATAAACTGTCAATTATTTTGCAAGAGAATTTTGTCAAGTAGATGAGCATATAACAATATAAATACATTCAAAGCAGTATTGAACAAGAAAAGTAAGAATCAAAACAAGAATCATAGCACACTATCCATTTCCTAAGGAAACATACATATCCAATGACATAAAAGTTTATATACAGGGTTGAAAAAATATGGGGGTTGAAAGGGATCAGAAATAAAGAAAACTCATCTAAAAAGAAAATTAAAAATTGTTTCTTATGACATAAAAATGGTAGTGTGTCATAAGCTGACTAAAAAAAAATCGAATTAGAATTTTCATATAACTCAACGTACATATGTTGTTTATTTAGAGAAATCTTTGCAAGGATAGCAAGAACACTTCTTAAGAGGAACAAATTTTCTAGAGTCTTACAAGAAGCACACAGGTGGAGTATTGACAGGCCTTAGGTATACTCTAATAATTATTATTGATACATAGTCTCATACTTTAATCAGGTTATTAGCTATATAGTCATATGCCATTTAACGACGTGGATACGTTTTGAGAAATGCATCTTCTTGTCATTGTGCAAAGCATTATAAAGTGTACTTACACAAACATAGATAGTCTACCACACACCTAGGCTATATGGTATGTCTTGCTTCAAGGCTACAAATCCGAATAACATGTTACTGAACTGAACACTGTAGGCAATTGTAAGACAATGGGAAATATTTGTGTATCTAAACATCGAAGAGATACAGTAAAAACATAGCATTATAATTTTATGGGATCACCTTTGTATATATGATCCATAATTGACCAAAAAATCATTATGCATCACATAACTGTTTGTTTTTAATACTGTGTCAATGGTATTTTTATAAAAGTTGTTTTTTCAATATATTTTTAATTTTCTAAATACATGTTTCTGCAATGTCATTTAGAGTTACATTTTATGGTTAATAAAATTTGAAATTGGTGACACGTTTACTGACTATTTCTGAAGACCATAATATTTTTAATTGGGAAAATACTTTTTTGAAGGTGTTAATGTAATTAGCAAACTTAGTACAAAATCTGCTAGATGGGTAATATTCATTTCAGTTTTGAAATGTGTAAACATTTTAACTCAAACTTCTTCGCAAATACTGCCTTTTAAAATTCAGACTTTCTAGGAAATTTTTATAAGACAAAATTCATGAATTAAATAATTACATTAAAAAAATTTAGAGATGTAGGGTACCTGTGAAGATTTGCTACTTAAGTAAATTGCTTGCAGGTGAGGTTTGGGCTTCTAGCAAGCCTTCTCTCTTCCTGGTAGTAAACATGGTCCCCAATAAGTGGTTGTGTATCCCCATCCTCCTCCTCCCTCATCGCATTAGCAGTGTCCAGTGTCAGTTGTTCCCAGCTTTGTGCTTGTGTGCCCAATGTTTAGAGCCTGCTTATGGTTGAGAACGTGCTGAATTCAGTTTTTTTGTTTCTGTGATAGTTCACTTAGAATGATGGTCTCCGTCTGTATCCATGTTGCTGCAAGGGACATGACTTTATTCTTTACGGCTGCATAGTATTCCCCTATGTATATACACCACGTTTTCTTTATCCAGTCAACCACCAGTGGGTATCTGGACTGGTTCCATGTTTTTGCTTTTGTGACTAGTGCCACAATGAACATATGTGTGCAGGGGTCTTTTTGGTAGAGTGATTTATTTTCCAATAGGTACCTTCCCAGAATTGTGATAGCTGGATCATGTAGAAGCTCAATTTTTAGTTCTTTGAGAAAATTCCACACTGATTTCTGCAAAGGTTGAACTAGTTTACATTCCCACCAACAGTGTAGAAGCCTTCTTTTTTCACTGCAGCCTCACCAATACTTTTTTATTTTTTTGACTTCTCAATATCCATCCTGACCAGTGTGTAGCGTTATTTCATATGTTTTTTGGCTGCTTGAATATTACCCTTTGAGATGTATCTATTCATGTTTTTTGCCCATTTTTTAATGGGGAATTAGATTTTTTTCCCTGTCAATTCATTTGAGTTCCTTGTAGATTCTGGATGTTAGATCTTTATCAGATGCATTGCTTGCAAATATTTTTTCCCATTCATTGGGTTGTCTCTTTACTCTCTTGGTTTCTTTTTCTGTGCAAAATTTTTGGCTTTTTATTTTATTTTATTTTTTATTTTAAAGACATGGGGTACAATTGAGGATTAAGTATACAAGTGATCATCGTACAGATAAAGTTTTGGGCCTCCCTTTGGTCCCCACTTTTCCTGGTTTGAGATCACATACATTTACTGATGTTGTGTGTCTCCTCCCTGCCCGCCCCCGCCCCCCGGCCTCCAGGTTGACAGTGTCCCACTACTGCCAATTCCTTTCTTGTAGTATTATGGTAATTGTTCAGGGTCTGCTTATGAGGGAGAACATATGGTACTCTGTTCTTTGTTTCTGTGATAGATCACTGAGTATGATCGACTCCAAATCCATCCAAGTTGCTGTGAAGTCCATATGTTTGTCCTTCTTTATGGCTGTGTAATATTCCACTGTGTATATGTACCACTTTAAAACAAATTTTTTAAATATGTGGGCTACAATTCAGGGGTAGGTATACAAATGTTCATTATGCAGGTACCTTTGTTGATGAGGTGTGCCTCCCCTCTTCTGGCAGTTTCCCACTACTGCCAATCTTGCCCCTGCCCTCCCCTGGCAGTTTCCCACTACTGCCAATCCCTTTCTTATCGTATTATGATAGTTGTTCAAGGTCCACCTTTGAGTGAGAATATAAGATACTCAGTTCTTTGTATCTGTGATAGATCACTCCATATTATAACCTCTAAGTTCATTCAAGTTGCTGCAATGTTCATAATTTTGTCCTTTATGGCTGCATAATATTCCATCATGTATATGTACCACATTTTTTTTTTTACAGTCCTCCTTTGATAAGCAGCACGGTTGGTTCCATGTTTTTGCTATTGTGAATAGTGCTGCAATAAACATGTGTGTGCAGGAATCTTTTTTGTAGAATGATTTGAGTTCCTCCAGGTATATTCCCAGGAGGGGGCTTGCTGGGTCATATGGAAGGTTAATGTCTAGTTCTTTTAGAAATTGCCACACTGTTTTCCAAAGAGGTTGCGCTTGTTTGCATTTCCACTAGTAGTGAATAAACATTCCTTTTTCTCCGCATCCTCACCAGCATCTGTTGTTGTTTGTTTTGTTAATGATGGCCATTCTTACTGGGGTTAGGTGATATCTCAGTGTGGTTTTGATTTGCATTTCTCTGATGATTTGTGAGGCTGAGCACTTTTTCATGTGTCTGTTGGCTGCCTGTGTATCTTCTTTTGAAAAATGTCTATTTATGTCTTTTGCCCACTTTTTAATGGGGCTTTTTTTTTTTTTCCTTTTGGCACGTTTGAGTTCCTTGTAGATACTATTTGTCAAATGTATGGTTGGCAAATATTTTTTCCCATTCTGTGGGCTGTCTCCCCTCTTTCTTCATGGTTGCTTTTGTTTTTCAGAAGCTTTTCAGTTTGATGAAATCCCACTTGTCTATTTTATCTCTTATGGCATGGGCACTTGGGCTTTTGATCAGGAATTGGTTGCCAGTTCCAATTTCCATAAGGGTGTCTCCTGCATTTCTTTCTGCATTTTCTTATACTTTGAGGTTTTATGTTTAGGTCTTTGATCCATTTAGAATTGATTTTTGTGTATGGTGATAATAGGGGTTCTGTTTCAATCTTCTGCATGTGATCAGCCAGTTTTCCCAGCACCATTTACTGAATAGGTTCTCATCTCCCCAGTGGTTGTTGGTGGAGGCTTTGTCAAAGATGAGTTGGTTGAGAAATTGAGGTTTTGCTTCTGGAATCTCTGTCCTGTTCCATGGGTCATATGCCTAGGGTATACCAGGCTGTTTTGATTATACCGGGCTGTTTTGAATATAGTAAAGTTTCAAAACTGGAAGTGCAACATATCTCTCTTTGTTTCTTTTGCTAAGATTTTTTTGGCTATTCATGGTTGTTTATGTTTCCATATGAATTTCTGTATTGTCGTTTCCAGGTCTGAGAAGAATGATGTTGATAATTTAATAAGTATTGCATTGAATCTGTAGATTGCCTTGGGTAGGATGGACATCTTAACAATATTGATTCTTTCAATCCATGAGTATGGAATATTTTTCCATTTGTCATCTTTGATTTCTTTGAGTAGTGTTTTGTAGTTTTCGTTGTCAAGGTCTTCCACTTCTCTGGTTAGGAAGATGCTGAGATATTTCATTTTTGTGTGTGGCTATTTTGAATAGGATTGTGCTTTTTTTTGTTCTCTGCCTGTTTATTGTTGGTGTATAAGAATGCAACTGCATGTCGGGCTTGGTGGCTCAGCCTGTAATCCCGTGCTTTGGGAGGCTGAGGTGAGTGGATTGCCTGAGCCCGCGGGTTCGTGACCCACCTGGGCAACTTGGTGAGACCTCATCTCTACAATAAATAAAAAAATTAGCCAGGCGTGGTAGCGCGTGCCTGTAGTTCCAGGTACTTGGAAGGTTGAGGTGGAAGAATCGCCGGAGCCCAGCAGGTCGAGGCTCTGGTGGCTGGGCGTGGCCCCTGCACTCCAGTCTGGGTGACAGAGTGAGACTCCAACTCAAAAAAAAAAAAAAAAAAAAAGAATGCAACTGTCTTTTGCACATTTATTTTGTACCTTGAGACTTTGCCAAAGTCCTTTATCAATGATAGCAGGTTTTTGACAGATTCTCTTGGATTTTTGAGGCATAGGATAATATTGTCAGCAAAGAAGGATAACTTTGGTTTAACTTTCTCTTTTCCTATTTGGATACCCCTGATTTTCTTCCCTTGTCTAATTGTTCTAGCTAGGACTTCCAACACAATGTTGAACAGGAGGGGTGAATGTGGGCAGCCTTGTCTTGTTCTGGTTTTCAGGGCTATGGTTCCAGTTTCTGTCCATTTAGCAATATGCTGGCTATGGATTTATCATAGATGGCACTTACTATTTTGAAGTATGCTCCTTCTATGCCTAAGTGTTTGAGCGTTTTTATCAAGAAGAGATGCTCGATTTTATCAAAAGCTTTTTCTGCGTCTTATGGTATAATCATGTGGCTCCTGCTTCTGCATCTGTTGATATATTTAATTACATTTATGGTCATGCAGATGTTGAACTAGCCCTGCATCCTGGGGGTGAAACCTGCTTGGTCATGGTGGATGATTTTTGTGATGTACTGTTGGATCCGATTTGCTAGAATCTTCTTGAGACTTTTACATCTTGTTCATTAGGGATATTGGCCTGTAGGTCTCTTTTTTGTTGGATCTTTACCAGGTTTGGGTATCAGTGTGATGTTAACTTCGTAAAATTATTTGGGGAGAATTCTTTCTCATTTTCCTGGAATACTTTCAATAGAATTGGTATCAGTTCCTCCTTGTATGTTTTGTAGAATTCCGCTGGAAAGCAGTCTGGTCCAGGGCTTTTTTTAAACGTAGTTTTCTTATGATGGAGTCAATTTCCTGGATTGTTATTGGTCTACTCAGTGTCTCAATGTCTTCTTGTTTCAACCTTGGGAAGTTGTGTGATGTCAGAAAGTCCCCATTTAATTTAGGTTATTAAGTTTGTTTCCGTACCGGTGTGTATAGTAGTCTCTGATAATCTTTTGTATCTCTTCAAAGTCAGTTGTGATTTCATCCTTTGCATTTCTGATTGTGTTTATTTGGGCTTTTTGTCTCTTTTTCTTGGTCATTCTAGTTATGTCATCAGTCTTGTTTATCTTTTCAAAGAACCAGCTTTTTGTTTTGTTGATTTTTTTTCTATGATATTTTTGTCTTCTATGTTCCATATTTGGAATTTTACTTTGGTGATCTGGATTCTTCTGTTAATGTTAGGGTTTTGGTGGTCTTGTCTTTCCAAATCCCTTAATTGATTTGTTAGGCTGTCAATTTGTGATCTTTCTATTTTCTTGGTCTGTGTTCATAGAGATATAAATTCTCCTCTTAGAACATCTTACATTGTTGCATTCCAGAGGTTTTGGTAAGATGTTTCTTCATTTTCATTTGTTTCAGGAATCTTTACTTTCTATTTTGACTTCTGTGTTAACCCAGTGGTCATTCAGCATCATGGTGTTTAGTGTCCATGTCTTTGTGTGTTTTGGTGAAATTTTGTTGGTGTTATTTATTTTTATTCCATTGTGGTCTGAGAAGGTGCGTGGCAGTAGTTCGATCTTATGAAATTTGTTTATGCTTGATTTATGGCTGAGGATGTGATCAATCTTTGAGTACCTCTCATGTGGTGATGAGTAGAATGTATATTCTGTGGTTGTTAGGTGGAGTATTCTATAGGTATCTATTAAGTTTATTTGTTCTAGTGTCAAGTTGAGATACCGGGTCTCCTTGCTGATTTTTTGCCTCAATAATCTATCTTGGGTTGTTAGTGGGGTATCTAAGTCCCCAGCTGTAATGTGTTAGAGTCAGTATCTTTTTTTAGTTTACCTAGTAGTTGCTTTATAAATGTTGGTGCTCCTGTGTTGAGTGCATATATGTTTAGAATGGATAATTCATACTGATGGATTGAACCTTTTATCATTATGTAGTGTCCTTCTGTATCTTTTTAAATTTTTAATAGCTTAAAGGTTTTTTTTTCCCTGATATTAAGATCATGACTACTGCTTTCTTTTGTGATCCATTCACCTGGAAACTCATTTTCCATACTCTAACTTTGAGTCTGTGTACATCCCTTGTGGTGAAATGAGTTTCCTGGATGTGGAAAATTATTGGGTCATGGTTTTTTATCCAGTTTGCCATTCTGTCTTTTCAGTGGTACATTTAGTCCATTTGTGTCCATGATGATTATTGAAATGTGATTATTTATCCCTGTCATGAGGTTCTTATAAAGTTTTTTCTTTGTTTGTTTTCTTTTAGCTTTTGAGTTGATGTATGTGTATGTGTTTTCAACTTTTTGCTTGATAAGGCCCATTTCTCAATTTTAACTTTTATTGCATTTGCTTTTGAGAACTTGGCCATGAATTTATTAAATACTGTGATGTACAAGAGGGTGTTCCCTACATTTTCTTCTAAGATCCTTATAATTTAAGGTTTCACATTTAAGTCCTGGATCCATTTTGAGTTATTTTTTGTAGCTGGTGATAGGTAAGAGTCTAGTTTCATTCTTCTGCATGTGGTTAGCCAGTTTTCCTGGCACTATTTGCTAAATATGGTTTTTATTTCCCCTCCAATGCTTGTTTTTGTTGGCTTTATTGAAGATGAATGGGTTGAAGGTACATGGTTTTATTTCTGGATTCTCTGCCCTGTTCCACTGGTCTATGTATCTCTTTTTGGATCAGTACCATGCTATCTTGGTTACTGTAGCCTTGTAATAAAGTTTGAACATTAAAATGTGATGCCTCTAGCTTTGTTCTTTTTGCAGAGGGTTGTTTTAGCTATTCAAACTCTTTTTCTCCTCCCCATAAATTTCTGTATTGTCTTTTTTAGATCTGTGAAAAGTGATGCTGGTAGTTTGATAAGGATTGTGCTGAATCTTTAGGTTGCCTTGGGTAGAATATACATCTTGATATTTCCAATCCATGAGCATGGGATGTTCTTCTATTTGTGTCATTCTTAATTTCTTTGAGCAGTGCTTTGTAATTCTCATTGTAGAGGTCTTTCACTTCTGGTTACATGGTATTTCATTTTTTGTGTGTGTGGCTATTGTGAATGAAATTTTGCTTTTTATTTGGTTCCTCACCTGCCTTGTTGGTGTAGAGAAATGCACCTGTTTTTTGCACACTGGCTTTTTATTCATAGACTTTATTGATGCTGTTTATCAGTGCAAGGAAGTTTTTGACAAATTTTCAAGGATTTTTAGGTATAGAATTATGTCATGTGAAAGATAAATAATTTGACTTCTTCTTTTCCTATTTAAATATCCTCTTTCTTCTGCCAGATTGCTCTGGCTAGAACTTCTCGTATTATGTTAAATAGGAGGGGTAAGAGTGGGTATCTGTGTCTTGTTCCATTTTTTAGGAAAATGCTTTCAGCTTCTGCCTGTTAAATATGATGCTGGCTACAGGTTTGTCATAGCCGACTCTTCTAATTTTAAGGAATGTTCCTTTGATACCTAGGTGTTTGAGGTTTTTTATCAAGAAAGAATGTTAGATTTCATTGAATGTTTTTTCTGTGTCTAATGAGATAATCATGTGGTTTTTAGTTTTACACTTATTCATGTGATGGATTACGTTTATTGATTTACATATGTTGAACCAGCCTTTATTCCTGGGACTGAAGCCCATTTAGTTGTGATGGATGATCCCAGAAAAGTGCTGTTGACCTAAGTGCCCATATCATAAGAAATAAGCTAGACAAGTGGGACCTCATCAAACTGACGAGCTTCTGCAAAGCCAAGAAACCATCAAGAGAGCAGAGAGACAGCCCACAGAATGGGAAGAAATATTTGCCAACTGTATATCTGACAAAGTCCTAACAACTAGGATCTACAAGGAACTCAAATGCACAGAAAAGAACAAAACAAACAGCCCCATTAAAAAGTGGGCAAAAGACATGAGTAAACACTTCTCAAAAGAAGCTATAGGGGCAACCAATAGACACATGAAAAAGTGTTCATCCTCACTCATCATCAGAGAAATGCAAATCAAAACCACATTGAGATACCACCTAATCCCAGTAAGAATGGCCATTATTAATAAAACAAACAACAACAGATGCTGGCGATGATGCAGAGAAAAAGGAACACTTCTACACTGCTGGTGGGAATGCAAACTAGTGTAACCTCTTTGGAAGACGGTATGGCGATTTCTTGAAGTGCTAGAAATTGACCTTACACAGGACCCAGCAATCCCCTTGTTAGGAATATACCCAGAGGAACTCAAATCACTCTGCAAAAAAAATACCTGCACATATGTGTTTATTGCAGCTCTATTCACAATAGCAAAACATGGAACCAACCGTGCTGCACATCGAAGTTGGACTGGATAAAAAAATGTGGTATATATACACAATGGAATATTATGCAGCCATAAAGAAGGACACACATATGGACTTTGCAGTAACTTGGATGGATTTAGAGTAGATCATACTCAGTGATCTATCACAGAAACGAAGGACAAAGTACCATATGTTCTCACTCATAAGCGGACCTTGAATGATTATCATAATATTTTAAGAAAGTGATTGGCAGTAGTGGAAAACTGCCAGGGGAGGGGGAGTGGTATTGACAGTTGAGGGAAACTTCCAGGGGAGTGAGGGGCACACCTCATCAACAAGAGTACCTGCATAATGAACGTTTGTATACCTAACCCTGAATTGTACCCCACATCTTAAAAAAAAAAAGAATTGTGCTGTTTAATGCTATTTGCTAGAATCTTGTTGAAAATTTTTGTGTCTGTGTTCATCAGGGAAATTGGCCTGTAGTTTTCTTACCTTGTTGGGTTACCATTTGGGAGTATCAGGAAGATATTGGCTTCATAGAATGAGCTAGGGAGATTCTTTTCCTTCTCAATTTCCTGGAATACTTTTAATAGGATTGGTATCAACTCTTTCCTATATATCTTGTAGAATTCAGCAGAGAAACCATCTGACTCAGGGCTTTTTCTTTGGTGGGAGGTTTCTTATTACTGAGTTGATTTCTTGAATTGTAATTGGACAGTTTAGGGTTTCAACTTCTTCATAGTTCTTTCATGGAAAGTTATATAATGCCAGGAATGCCTCCATTTCCTTTAGATTCCTTAGTTTATTTGCATTCAGATGTTAGTAGTCATCTCGGAAAATCTTTTTTTTATTCGGGAGGTCAGTTGTAACATCACTTTTTAAGATTTCTAATTGCTTTCATTTGAATTTTCTCTCTTTTTTTTGTTTGTTAATCTGGTTTTGTGGTTAATTTATTTATCCTTTCAAAGAACCAGCTTTTTTATTTTAAAGATGTGGGATACAACTCAGAGTTAGGCATACAAATGTTGATTATGCAGGTGCCCTTGTTGATGAGGTGTGCCCCTCCCTCTCATAGCAGTTTTCCTCACGTGCCTATCCCACACCCCCTCCCGACAGTTTCCCACTACTGCCAATCCCTTTCTTATAGTATTATAATTGTTCAAGGTCTGCTTGTGAGTGAGAACATGTGGTACTCTATTCTTTGCTTCTGTGATAGATCACTGAGTATGATTGACTAGATCCATCCAAGTTGCTGCGAAGTCCATAAAAAGCACCAGTTTTTTATCTCATTGGTTCTTTGGAGGCTTCTTAAAATCTCTATTACATTTAACTGTGACTTTATTTTAATGATTTTCATTTTTGTACTGATTCTGGGACTGGATTGCTCTTGTCTTTCTAGGTCCCTTCTACATTATGTTACATTGTTTGAGATCCCGCTTTTTTCTTGATACATCCATATGATGCTATAAACTTTCTTTTCAGCACCTAATTCATGGCATCCCAGAGATTTTGGTGTGTTGTGTTTTTGTTTTCTTTTGTGTCTAGGAATCATTTTATCTGCATTGATTTCTGTGTCGGCCCTAAAGTCATTCAGAAGCATGTTGTTTAATTCTCATATATTTTGTGTTTTGGAGGGTTCCTATTGCTGATGGTATTTATTTTTATTTCACTGTGGTTTGGGGAGATGGTATGATTTCAGTATTTTAAAGTATGTTCGCATTTGATTTATGTGTCAGTATGTGGTTGACTTGGAGTATGTTCCATGTTCTGATGAGAATAATGTATATTCTGTGGTTGTTGGATGAAATGTTCTGTGGATATCTATTAAGTATACTTGGTCAAGTGTGAAGTTAATTTTCCTTGTTAGTTTTATGGCTGTCTATGTACTCTCTTAGTTTAATTGGCAACTGTTTCATAAATCTGGGTGCTCCTATGTTGGGTGCATATATGTACAAGATGAATATTTCCTGTTGGAAGATTGAGCCTTTTATCATTATGTAGTGGTCCTTCAGTGTCCTTTTAAACTTCTGTTGACTTAAAGTCTGTTTTGTCTGATTTAAGTATAGCTACTACTGCTTTTTTTTTTCCTTTCCTGGATAATTTTTCTCCAGCTTTTTACCTTGAGCCTGTGGGTGTCATTTGTAGTAGAATGGGTTTTCTGAAGGCAGCAGATGGATGGACCATGTTTCTTTATCCAGTTTGCCACTCTCTGTTGAGTGGTTCATCCAACTATTCACATTTAAGTTATTGATATGGAGGGTTTTGTTTTTGTCACATTGCCTTTTAGCTTTTGTGGCTAATTTGTATGGTTTATAAACTCTATGCTTTCCTGTGCTTTTGCAGTGGGTGGAACCATTCTTTTATTTCTGTGTTTACAACTTTCTTAAGCATCTGCTGAAGGATTGTTCTGGAGGTAGCTTATTCTCTTAGGGATTAGGAGACTGGGTAGGGTTTTAACTCTCCTTTGTTAATGAAATTTAGCTTGCTGGGAGAGGAAATTCTTGACTGGAATTGCTTTTCTTTAAGAATGTTTAAGATGGGAACATAGTCCTTTCTGGTTTGTAGAGTTTCTGCTGAGAAGTCACCTGTAATTCTGATGGGTCTTCCTGGATATATGGACTGTTCTTTCTTAGTGCTGCTTTTTAAATTTTTTCTTTTATGCTCTGTTGGGAGCTGGCCACGGAGGCCCACTGAGCATTAGGGATCAGGAAGGGCCGTTGACCCCGAGACCACTAGGATGCGTTCGGGAGCTATTGACCCCATTTCCTCCCCCTTTCTACTGAGCACTAACCAGATTAAGCTCCTGTGAGTTCAAAACATAGAAACTCTGAGATCGGGATGAACACAAGCTAACTTTCCCATTCTTCCACAAACTGCAGTTTTGGCTTTCACACAACTTATAATTCAAACTCATGTCACATCTAAGAGCCTTAGTATTGGTCACAGGCTTCTGGGTCATGATCTTAGGATTTATTGAAAGTGTAAATTGTAGAATATAGTTTAGAAGACAGCCGTTTTGTTGAAAGAATGCAACTGGGTTACTTGCAGGTAGCCCACTATGAACTTTGGACTGGGCCACATTCCAAACATTCTGGGATGGGCCACTTTCATTTGTAAAGTAAATACTTAAACTTCTATAGAATTGTTTAACTTGGCATAAATCAATCAGCTTAGGATGAAAAAGGTTTATAGAATATGTCAGTCACGGGATTAGGTTATCCTTTGTAATGGGATTTTAAGATTATCATATGAAAAGAGTTTAAAGGCAATCATTGATTAAGTTTTTTTTGTTTTTTTTTTTGAGTTGGAGTCTCACTCTGTCGCCCAGACTGGAGTGCAGTGGCCGCTCCCGGTCACCGCAGCCTCAACCCGCTGGGCTCCGGTGATCCTTCTGCCTCAGCCTTCCAAGTGGCCGGAATTACAGGCATGCGCTACCATGCCCAGCTGATTTATTGATTTATTGTAGAGATGAGGTCTCGCTGCCCAGACGGGTCTCGAACCCGCAGGCTCAGGCCATCCACTCACTTCAGCCTCCCAAAGGTGCGGGATTACAGGCTGAGCCACCGAGCCTGGCTTGATTAAGTTTTTATGGATTAAGCTTTCTGGTGGGTGGGGGACACCCCTCCCACATCTGACTTTGTGTATAAAAGACCCGTTGTATTTCCCAATAACACACGTCGCTTCTGCACTAGACCGGAGTCCAGTCTCTTTCTCTTTCTCTCTCTCTCTTTCTCTCTTCTTCCCCCCAATCGCCAATGCCATCTCCACCTTTGGGGTACCCTGAACCTGGCTGGAGCTGGACTCAGGCAATGCTCACTTTGGGGAGATGAATTATTATGTTCCTTGAGGGTGGTCTTCTCATGTAATATCTTGCAGGAGTTTTCTGAATCTCAAGTCTGCCTGGCATCATTTCTGGCAAGATAAGGGATATTTTCTTGGATGACATCTTGGAAGGCTTGTTCCAGGGTGTTCTCAGTTTCCCTTTCTCTCTCAGGGATAGCAATCAACCACAGATTTGATCTCTTTACATAATCCCAAACTTCTTGTAGGATTTCCTTTCCTTTTCTTTTTTTTTTTTGAGTTGGAGTCTCACTCTGTCGCCAAGACTGGAGTGCAGTGGCATGCTCCTGGCCACCGCAGCCTCGACCTGCTGGGCTCCGGCAATCCTTCCGCCTCAGCCTTCCAAGTAGCTGGAATTACAGGTGTGTGCTACCACTCCTTATTCTTTATAAGACTTTTCTCCTTGTTTTTTTTGAACTGGATTAGTTCTTATATAGCAGGATTGTCAGGCAACCAGGAGGGGCCCTATGGCTCTACTCTGGCTCAGGTTCTCTTTGGGGTCTGGAGTGGTTTTCTCCTGTCTCAGTAGGACCAGCCTTTTTGCCAAGGAGTAGAAGGAAACAGTGGGAGGTTATTACTTCTCCTGTCTGTGGGTTGATGGGACACTGCCACCCTCATACTGTACAGAGCTGACCTCCCTCTTACATCTTGCCTTGCTCTGTGGGAGGGGATCTGGCACACATTGCAGCCTCTTGAGGGCAAGCCACGTCTGCAGCCCTGAACGAAGGCTGCAATAGCTGCTAACACTTGAGAAACCTCCCTGAATTGGTTGCATCACCTCTGCTGGGTGCTGGGATGTAGGAAGCTATGGGCACTCATACAGTACAGACAATTTCTGCAGGGTGATGACACAGGATTTCTAGGAGCTGGAGTTCCCTGGACATGGCTCCCAGTGGCACCTCTGTCTTTATTTAGGGCATCCCTCTGAACATGGCTGGTGTGGGAGGGGCGAATGGGGGAGCTTCTGGGCTGTTTCTCTCTTGGCTGAGATTGCAGAGTCTTATTGAGGTATGTAGAGAAGAAAAACTATCATTTTTTCTCACCTCTTTTGTGTCTAAAGGCACTGTCTTATTCTTATGTCAAGGTTACCTCTAGGAGTATCTGGAACCTGGAAGACAGTTCCAGGTTCCAGACACCCCTAGGCTGGCCCTCAAAGCTCAAGGTTTATATAGGGTTCTTTGCAGAGAGCTGCAATCAGGCAATGTCTTCAGTCAGGCTTCTAGGCCCTCCTCTTTTTGAATAGTGATGTCCAGGCAAATAAGCCAGCAGAAAGTCAGGTTTCAATTTCAGAGTGAAATCAGGGTAGGGATATATCCATAGATCTTATCAAAAGAAAAGTAATAATTTAAGTAATAAGAGAAAAGGGGTAACTGAGAATGGATACTGAAGAGGGAAAATATACATATCTTTGCTGAAGGCTTCAAGTTCAGTGGAGACAGAAGAAAAAAGAGCCAGTGAGAGAGAAAGAGACAGGAACAATCAGGAACGTAGGACATTTAATGCTGCAACATTTTACTCGTTTCAACCTAAAATCAGAGCTGTACTAAAAGTTCCTTTCTGCAAATGGAGATATTCTCAAGTTTATTTACATAATTTGAAGACCAAATCTTGTTCACTGTTTTAACTTTCATCTTTTAATTTTTTGAGTTCCTTTCGTTACATCAGTAGAGGGTAAATTTCAATGTCTTCCTGTTACAACTTTTATTTTTTTAGCTTATTTAAAAAATTTTTAATTATTTTATTTAATTATTTTATAAAGATGTGGGGTCCAAGTGAAGATTAACTATGTAAGTAGGCTGCATTTAAGTGAAGTTTGGACTTCTAACTGGCCCTCACTCTCTCTGGTATAGGACCAGGTACACTTTGTGTGGTTACATGCCCACCACCCTCCACCCTCACTCCCTTCCTTAGCAGTGCTCGTCAACTGCCAATTCCTCCTTTGTTCTAATGTGATTAATGTTCAGGGTTCACTTATGTGAGAACATGTGGAATTCAATTCTTTGTTTCTATGGTAGATTACTTAGTATGATGGTCTCTCACTCCACCCGGTTTGCTGTGAAGTCCATGATTTTCTTCTTTATGGCTGCGTAATACTCCATCACATATATGTACCACATTTTCTTTATCCAGTTCACTTTTGATGGGCGGTAGAGTTTGTTCCATGCCTTTGCTATTGTGAATAGTATGGCAGTAAACATGTGTGTGCAACTGTTTTTTATGTAGAACTATTTATGTTCCTCTGGGTATATTCCCAGGAAAGGGATTGCTGGATCATATGGAAGATCAATTTTTTTACTTCTTTAAGGAATGGCCACACTGCTTTTCATAGAAGTTGATCTAGCTTGTGCTCCCAACAACAATGTAGAAGTGTTCCCTTTTCTTTACACCTGCCAGAATCTGTTGTTTTTTGACTTACAAATGATGGCCATGCTTACCGGAGTTAGGTGGTATCTCACTGTACTTTAGATTTGCATTTCTCTGATGGTTAGTGAGGCTGAGCATTTTTTCAAGTGTCTGTTGGCTGCTTGTATGTCATCTTTTGAGAAGTGTCTGTTCATGTTCTTTGCCCACTTTTTAATGGGGTTGTTTGTTTTTTTCCTTTTACTTTGAGTTTCTTGTAGACCCCGGATGTTAGATCTTTGTTAGATGCATAATTTGCAAATTTTTTTCCTCATTCTGTGGGTTGTCTCTTTACTCTCTTGATGGTTTCTTTTATTGTGCAAAAGATTTTCAATTTGATGAGGTCCCACTTGTCTATCTTAACTTTTATGGCATTTGCTTTTGGGAACATGGTCAAGAATTTCTTGCCTACTCTGATGTGCATAAGGATGTTTCCTATATTTTTTCTAGGATTCTTATAGTTTGAGGTTTTATGTTTAGGTCTTTGATCTACTTAGAGTTGATTTTTGTATATGTTGATAGTTAGAGGTCTAGTTTTATTATTTTTTATGTGGTCAGCCAGTTTTCCCAGCACCATTTGATAAATATGGTCTTCTTTTCCCAATGATTGTTATTGGTGGGTTTGTTGAAAATTAGTTGGTTGAGAGATTGTGTTTTTACCGCCAGAATCTCTGTCCTGTTCCACTGGTCTATGTGCCAATTTCTGCCCCAATACCATGCTTTCTTGATTATTGTAGCTTTGCAATAATGTTTAAAGTCTGGAGGTATGACACTTCCCACTTTGTTTTTTTTTCCTGAGGATTATTTTGGCTATTCACGTTGTTTTTTGTTTCCATATGAATTTTGGTATTGTAATTTTCAGGTCTGAAAAAAATGATGTTGGTAATTTGATGGGTATTGCATTGAATCTGTAGATTGTCTTGGGTAGGATGAACATTTTGACAAAATTGGCTCTTCTGATCCATGGGCAAAAAATGTTTTTCCATTTGTTTGTGCCATCCTTCATTTCCTTGAGCAGTGTTTTGTAGTTCTTTATGTAAACATCTTTCACTTCTCTGGTTAGGTGGATGCTAAGGTATTTCTTTTTTTGTGTGCATGGCTATTGTGAATGGGATTTGTATTTTTAATTTGGTTTTCCATCTGCTTGTTGATGGTGTATAGAAATGCAACTGTCTTTTGCAAATTGATTTTGTACTCTGAGACTTTACCAAAGTTGATTATCAGTGCAAGGTGCCTTTTGACAGAATCTCTAGTGTTTTCAAGGTATAGAATCATATTGTTTGCACAGAAGGATAACTTAATTTCCTCTTTTCTTATTTGGATACCCTGGATTTCCTTCTCTTGCCTGATTGCTCTGGCCAGAACTTCCAGCATTGTATTAAACAGTAGGGGTGAGAATGGCCATCCTTATCTTGTCCCCATTCTCAGGGAGAATGCTTCCAACTTCTGCCCACTAAGCAAAATGTTGACTCTGGGTTTATCATAGATGACTCTGACTATGTTGAGGAATGTTCCTTCTATGTCTAGGTGCTCGAGTGTTTTTATCAAGAAAGGATGCTGGATTTTACGAATGATTTTTCTGTGTCTAATGATATACTCAGGTGGTTCTTGGTTTTACATCTATTAAACTGTTGAATTACATTTATGTTCTTGGGAATGTTGAACCAGCCCTGCATCCCAGGAATGAAGTCTACCTGGTCATGGTGGACGAAACTTGAGATGTATTGTTGGCTCTGATTTGCTAGAATCTTGCTGAGAACTTTTACGTGTATGTTCATCAAGGAGATTGGCCTGTAATTCTCTTTCCTTGTTGGGTCTTTACCAGGTTTGGGTGTTAGTATGATGTTAGCTTCATAAAATGAATTTTGGAGAATTCCATTGTTTTTTATTCCTGGAATACTTCCAGTAAGACTGATACCAACTCCCTCTTGTATGTCTTGTAGAGTTCAGCTGCAAGCCATCTGTTGACAGTTGCAATTTTTTAAAAAAACTTCAATTTACAAGAAACTTCAAAAACTAAAGATTTTTGGTGTTTAATTTGTTGAATAATTAAATTAAAGATTTCTAATCAATTCTTAGCGAAATGCAACCAAAGTTTAGAAAATTTATTAACAAAATATCAGTACTCTTGTGGGTCACTTAGGCTCTTTTACAAGTATTCCTTCACAAAATTCAAGCATTTCTAAAATCCAATTGATGTTGGATGATGAAGAGAGAAAGTGTGTACTGAAATATTTTAGGATATTCAACATTAATTCCATCACAGACATTTTGAGTTCATTCACCGTAACAGGCTATATGCATAAATTAAGAGAACATCACACTTTGGATAAGATTATGAATCACAGCATTTGTGCATCACAACAAATTACATTTTTCTTTTTGCTCCGTAGATTTTTTTTTCAAGTAAGAATATACTTTTATCCCAACATTGTTCTCCACCAAAATTTGTATTCTTAATCACCACAAACCAAATAATTTTATTTTCAAGTTTGAATGTTTTAACTCAGATTATAATAGCATTTTCAACAATGTTAGACATTACTTCTTCAATAGAATAAACTTCCCAAAATGTTGTTTCACCTTCATAAATTGAACTTAAAATAGAACCATTAAAATGAACTGATTTTAAATGATAGAACCCAATGTGGACATACTACAAATATTATTGACCTGTTTGAATGCTATTTTTGTACTGATGGTGCTATATCTTCATGTATGCACAAGAAAATGTGAAATTGAAAATGAATACAATTAATTTGGAAGAGTAATTAATTGATCTAGCTGAAAAGTCATGCTTCATAGTATAACATGTAAGTGCATGTCTGCTTCTGAATATGTTAAATAATTGTCTTGGGACTCAATCTTAAAGTACTAGCTTTTGAGGTAGGTGTTGCTGGTTCTTACAGATATGTGTCTTTAGTTTTTTTATAGTCACTACATGCCCTCTCCCTACTGTGAATAGATGTCAAGAAATATTATGTGCAAGGTATAATTTCATCATTAGCTTATGAAACAGTTTGTGAAATAGGTAAAATTTCTGGAATTCAGTTCAGGAGTTAAAAATGTACATTTTCAGTTACTGCTGACAGCAGCATTTATTGCAAAATAAAAAAAAATATAAAATAAGTACACATTGTAGAGTGACACCGTGTAACAAATGGCAAAACCTTTGTGGTCAACTACTCTCCAAATGTTGTACAATAGGTGATCAGCTTTCATTTTATGTATATATTTTACATCTTACAACTCAAAGCTGTACAACTTATAATTTCTTATGTTGTCCAGTGACTCAGCTTACTGGAGGCATGGAGATCTTACACACTTTGCAGGCTGTTACTCAGGTAATATCATCACATATCTGACTGGTGCACCAACTGGAAGGCAGAGGCAATAGCTGTGAATATCTCTTACGGTCACTTAAGACTAGAAGGAGTTACCTGTTCCCAGTTGTTAGTATCTGAGCTCTCTGTGCTCTAATCACTGAGCACCCTAGATAATGTTTTTCAAAATGAGTTATTAGTTATATTGCATGTGGAAAGGGCCAGATAAGAAACATAGGTACAATAAGTCATTTCTTAGATTTTATCATGTAAGTCATAAATCTGTTCACAAACTATTAAATGAGACAATGATAGGAACTGGTAATAAATAGAGTGTAGGTCTATCAGGCTAATTCTTATTTTAACATAATTGTTAGTAAATGATCCTTCATAAATAAATGAGTACTATGAACAGGTTGGAACATTGGGGCAACAGGCTCATAGCAGGACTTCCTGGGAAAGCTGGAATGGGTACTTTCTGTATCAGTAATTTTTTTTGGTAAAAATAATTATTTTCTCAGAGAAAGTATGCACTAACTTCAAATATTTAGCAAATTGTCCATTATTTGAGCTAATGGTGATGGATCTTTTTTTTTTTTTCTGAGTTGGAGTCTCACGCTGCCACCCAGACTGAAGTGCAGTGGCCGCTCCCGGCCACCGCAGCCTCGACCTACCGGGCTCCGGCGATTGTTCCGCCTCAGCCTTCCAAGTAGCCGGAACCACAGGCACGCACTACCACGCCCGGCAAATTTTTTTTGATTTATTGTAGAGATGAGGTCTCGCCAAGTTGCCCAGGCGGGTCTCGAACCCACGGGCTAAGGCAATCCACTCACAGCCTATCAAAGTGCGGATTACAGGCTGAGCCACCGAGCCCGGCTGAGATGGATCTTATTTACGGATAAGACTAAATTTCCCAGTCTTCACTGTCATGGCACATATTATTATAATGTTTAAAAGATTAAATATCTAGGAGTTAAAGATCTAGAACATCTGTCTCCAGAAATCACTTGAAGCTAGGATGGAAAATAAATTTAGGAACTAAAACAAACTTAGTTCTTTCTGTGTAACCTTCTATTCACATTTGAAAGTTTCGATACCCCTCCTTTGATAGATAGGCCTTTGTCTTCCTCTCAGTGTTCGGTCTTGGTAGTGAATTGCTTGCCTTGCTTCCAGTCCACTTTGAACCAGTCTCTCATCATGTTATTTTCTTCATACATAGACATGGCATTCATAATAGTTTTCTAAACTCCAATATGGTCATTTACAATCTAGGTGAATACCTAAAATACAATTTAGGTGATTCCTGTGCATACTAATTTAATATTTCTAGACAAATGTTTCTTCTAATTCTATTCAGATATCTTACAATTCTCGTCAGTCTAGCTATCTTATATTGTTTCAATTCATTCATTTCTTAGTTCATTCATGCCTTTAGTACACCTTTACTGAGCACAAACTTGTGTGTGCTTTTTAATGGGCTTCTAGGGTTATAAACACTCTTCCCTATCTGACTTTTTCAAATTCTGGTCACACAGGCTTATGGCCATTTTCAATTTCTTTTCTTGCACTGTGGGTAAGTATAAAACATTTGAGAGAATAAACAAATGCGTGTCACCAGTAAAAATGCTGGTGATCAAAAGACAACACTTCAGGGTAATTGAGTCTTGCAATCTGACAATATAGGAAGAAGGATGGGAGACACTCTTCCAATAGAGTCTGGTGGGCAGTGAATCAGCAGCACGATTAGCTGAGACAAAGTTTGAAAATATATCTTGTGCTGAGTTCTCACTAATAAGCATACCCTGGACATTTACCATAATACTGTAAGAAAGGGATTGGCAGTAGGTGGAAACTACCAGGGTGGGGGGGAGGGCACATAACAGTAATAAGGGTACCTGATCTCAAACCAGGCAAAGTGGGGACCAAAGGGAGGCCCAAGTTTTACCTGTACAATGACTGCTTGTATACCTATCCTTAATTGTACTCCAGATCTTTAAAATAAAATAAAATTTTAAAAATTATCAGTTTCACCCCCTAAACAATAAAAAAAAAAGAAAAAGAAAATACATCTTCTTCCTGGTAGGTAACTAAGATACCTTAAATATATATATTTATACAATTATGAAACTCCAAAGAAAAATTGAATAACTTTTTAGGGGAGAATCAGGGAATGCCTTCCAAAGACAGTTACATTTTTTTTCAAAGAGCAGGAGAACCATGACAGATGAACAAAAGATGGAATGTCTCATATGGAGAGTGCAGCATATATGAAAGCAAGGAAATGTGAAAGCCCCTGAAATCTAGTGATAAGTTTAAAAGAAAAAATTTAAAAGAAAAAATTTAAAACATAAGTAAATAAAAAGTAAAAATATTCGGCACTGTGAAATTATGTACTCCAAAAGACAGACTATAAGAGAATATAGGAAAATGGAAATGATTTCATTTTAGGATTGTGGAATTTTTCTTTTTTGTTATTGCTAATGAAACATAATTTGTGGTAAAAGTCTGAAGAGATATGTTGACTGAATTGAATTCTTAAAGAATAAATTTTCAATTGGATTTTTCTCTGTTTTGGTTATTGTGCTTATCATGAATGACCACACTAACACAATTTTAATACGATTATAATAACTGAGGCTACACATGCCTTAGCACATTATTGCTATTCTGAATATAAGTAGGACTTTTCTCCAAATGTGGAAAGTGTGAACTCTTATTAATTAGATGCCTTCTCCTGATTTCTTTACTTTCATCCCACTGAGTGCCTTGAGAGAGCTTTTATCAACGCAAGCCTTAATTTTAGTCTTGCCAAACTGAGTACCTCAATGTTTCCTTGTCTTTATTGGTTACAAGTAAGACACTAATGTCTTTTTCAATTTCAGAGTTACAATTTCTGATTTGAAGAGTAGATGAGGAGCTGGGAGACCTGGGTTAATCTCAGATCATCTATTTGACATGCTATCTGCAGCCAGCTTCTTCTCTTTTAGAGAGCTCACCCTTCTTCGTGAAAAATGCGATGGTACTTGGTTGACCTACTCACACAGTTGTGATCAGGTTCAAATAGGATGATTCCTGTGAATGAGCTTCAAAAAAGTACTAGACACACTTGAGGCAGTTTTTATATTTATCAGGAAGTGAATTCATAAATAGAGGAATAAAACGGACTCATTTAAATATGCTTGTAGCTTTGAGCAGTGGTTTCTTACATGATTAAATTTATTTCTTCAAGGTAAGAAATAATAGTAGGCCAGGCTCAGTGGCTCAGCCTGTAATCCCAGCACTTTGGGAGGCCAAGGCAAATGGATTGGCTGAGCCCGTGGGTTTGAGACCAACCTGGGCAACTTGGTGAGACCTCGTCTCTACAATAAATAAAAAATTAACTGGGTGTGGTATCATGCTACTTGGAAGACTGAGGTGGAAGGATCGCCGGCTCCCAGCAGGTAGATGCTGGGGTGGCCGTGAGCATGTCACTGCACTCCAGCCTGGACGATGGAGTGAGACTCCAATTCAAAAAAAGAAAAAAAGGAAATAGGCAAGTTTCTACCATCATGATCAGGTTGTGACTTATTTTTATTGCATTTTTATTATTTGAGACAAGCTAGTATCAACATTTATGACAAAATACGTGTCTATTAGCTTAAATAGAAAACACTTGAAGCCAGGATTGTATGCCTAATGATATTATAGGTACTATTTAGAATACTTATCATGCATTAAACACCGCAATAAGTAGTATATATGAATTAGTTTACTGAATATTCATAATGATCCCATGCGGTAGATTCAATTTAGATCCATTTTACATATGAATATGCTAAGGTCTAAAGTGGCTAAGTTGATTCTTAGCCAACCCTGGCTCACCTACACGTCTTAGAGAAGCAGTATTATGCAGAATCAAAAACCTGAGTTTGAATCTCATCTTCACTACTATTTAACTTAGTGACTTTGTGTGAGTAACTTAAAATGTACGAAAATCAGTATCTTTTTTGCAATGAAATTAAAAAAAAATTAGCACCAGAGCTTTGTGGAAAAGATTAAGTGAGACTTTTGAAACATTTATGATAAGGCTTAGTACATTATAAATGCTCAATGAAAGGCAGTTGTCATTATGATTATTTTTGTTGTTATTACTGTAAGGATGCTTTTAGTACTTGGTAGTATTACAAACAATGAAAGAGAATGTCCTAGGTGTTGAAATAAATTATTCTATGGGTTTTTCTTTTATCTGCCATTATAATTGCTGAGCATAATATAAAACATATCAATAACCTTTGTTCCAACTCTTTAGTCTTCTTTTTGACACTAGCAATTACCAGCCTAGTTACTCCCATTTGCATTATCACCTTCTCCTTTGGGCCTGACGGGTTTAAGAAAACATAGTTGACACTGATAAAATAGGTGCAAAAATGCATGCATTTTTCAACTTTATCTTTACAACAACTCCAAGGTATAGGTGTTAACCACACTGTAATAAACTATGTAAACCGAATCTCAGAATTATGAAGTGATGTGCCCAATGCCACCGGGTAGCTTGTAAAAGGTTGAGTCAGGAGCCTAATGTAAGTAGTCTGATTCTGGTACTCACTACTCAGTCATTACAAAATATGACCTCTCACAACACTTTTGGGTCTCTATGGGAAGTCTGTATCTTCTGGGAGTCAGACATGGCCATGGTTAGAGTAAGATGGTCATACTGGACTTGTGAACAAATGTGATCCTGAAAGAGTAGATTCTTCAAGATGGTAACTGAACCTAAATTTAAAATAGAGCCAAGTGACTATTTGCTGAATAGAGGTCCCATATGTACTCTGAGCTCCCCCCAAACCCACAGTTTTGTTCATCTTGGGGACATCCAGAATGCACCTGAATCAACCAATCTGAGTTTACCTTCTTTTACCAATCAATGTTCAACTGTATCAACCAACTGGAACTAAGTGAGCTTGAATGCTTCATTTGCATAAATGAACTTGACCGGGAACCTGGAATTGAAGTTTTGTTATGAAACCTAAACCTCCCTTTGTTTTCTGGAGCACACCTCCATTTTACACCACAGGTTGCGTCTCCCTGGTTTGCAGAGTGTTCATTGGAATAAAGTCTCTTTCCTGCAAATTTTTGTATGACTATAGAAGTTGCTTAGTTTCTCTCAATTTCCCTCATTTTTAAAATGGAGATAGTGGTAATATCCATCTCATAGGAATATTATTAGGACAAAATAAAGAATATACAAAGGGGGACCTGAAAACAACTAGAATTATTGATTGGGGCAGGCCCCTTATAGTACAGGCTTCCCATAGAGAGGGTTCTTCCCTGTTTGTGAGAGATTGCATTTGGCTTCAGTGAATTTTTTTTGAGAGTCTTTCGACACGTTTGCCCATTTCTCAACGGGTGAATTATGAGCACACCTTCCTACACTGTGCTGAGTGTTCAGCAGTTTTTGATCAATACAGCATGACTCCCATGCCCCACCCTCTCTATTAACCCGATCTCACCCTGAGCAACTTTTTTTTTTCCCAGATGAAAAAAATTACTCAAAGGGAAGGATTTTGCTGGTGTGGAAAATGTGAAACAAAAATGGCAGAAGCACTAGAAGTCATCAAAATTAACAAGTTCAAAAACTATTTTGAGCAGTGGAAAAAGTGTCTTGATAAATGTATTGCATCAAGTGGAGAGTACTTTGAAGGTGACTGAAGAAACATGTAAGAATAAATACAGTTTTTAATAAATTAATTCCATTTTTTGGGTTTCCCTCGTGTGTGTGTGTGTGTGTGTGTGTGTGTGTGTGTGTGTATAATATATATACTCTATGTATGTATATATATTACTTGGAGTATTGCCTGTCACACAGTGAGGGTATAAAAGTTTGCTATTCTTGTTTTTATTATAATTCACTCCCTCATTATTTATTTTTTACACTATATACCAGGCGGTATACTATATGCAGGATATAGAACACATATCCTCTTGGACTTTACGGTTTATTGGGAGAAACAAGCATGTAGTAAAATAAGAGATGACAGTACAATTTATAAGTCATAGGGAAAAGAATTACCAAGTGACATGGGAGCACAAACCAGAGGCCTCTAATCAGAGCACAAAACCTCAGAGAAGACTTCTGTAAAGAAAAGATATTTAAGCTGAGGCCTCAAAGTTAGCAAATAGATAGAGCATATATAACCTCTCTTAACTTTTGCAGGGTCCAGGGGCAGTGCGCAAATAGAAATCTGTATTTATTAAGTTAAACTAAAATGGAGACCAATCCTGAGAAACTCCTTGCAGACACAGCCAACTTGGCTTTGAAAATAACCCTATCCTATCTTGATTTGGAACCATAAATAAAATATGGGAGATTTCTTGTAAATGCTGGCTTATATTAGAGAAAAAAATGAAACTAAAGCTCAACCAATCAGAAACTGACAACTGACTTATAATTACATAACTAAGGACTTTGCATTGGAATGAACCCAATGAGATATTTTCCTTGTTTCACTTCTGCATTCACCCTATAAAAGCCTGTCCCTTACATTTCTTCAGTGGAGCCTGAAATAAATTTCTTTTGGTTTGGTGCTTCCTGGCTTCACTATTTGCTCAAATAAACTCTGTAAAATTTTTACTGCGTCCCAGTTTGTCTTTCAACAATATTATAGGTCTAAATATTTGAAAGATATAAATAAAACTTAGAAACTGTTAAGTCAATTTCATTTTATCCTTCCTACCTTGACAGATACACCTCATAATAACCTGGAAGGCTCGGTTCAGTTTTGAAATCCTCAGATCCTCTGAGTTCTGTGTTGAAATGCAGCAGCACAGGGACTGCTAATCCTTTGCCTTCTCTCTGTTTACAGACAAGCTCTCTTGCTTCTCACTCTTAGTTCTCTTAGCAGCATATGGACATCTTGTGTGCACAGGTGTGGGTACATAACTTCATTCATAGGATTCTTCCTGCCCAGCTCTCTCTTGGCAACTCTCAGATCTACGTTAAGGCCAATTTGCAGGACAGATCCAGAGAAGGCAGACCCTGGAAGCAGACTAGAGGCCACATGGGCAGGAAATTCTGGGGTTTCAGGTACCAAGAGGTACCAGTGAGATGTCGAGTGGGGAGACATGACCTCTAGGGCACATACTTCCCTTGTTCATGTGGATTCCTCCCTTTATGGAGAGGAGCATTGCTAGGAGAGGACCAGACTGGGTCCTCAAGCATTAGTGCTCAAACTTTAAGATCAGTCAGAATTATCTGGAGGGTTTATTAAAATATACTGGATTTCTGATTAAAATCTGGATTGTGGTCTAAGAATTTGCATTTCTAACAATTTCCTAGAAAATGCTGATGTTGTTCCTCCGGGAAGTATTTGAGAACTCTTTCTCTAAGCATGGAGCCAGAAAAGAATCTTTGCCTAAGTCTGAGGGAGGGAGGTATACTGAAGCTAGGAGAGTTCCTGGTAAAAGAATGACCTAGTGACAAGTGAGGTCATGGTGTGTACGTGGATTTGATTTCTGTGCTTTGTCAAGCTCCAGACATTGGGAAGTCACCCTGGCACAGGCTAGTCTGCCCAGTGAGTTGGCCACAATGTGTCTATATGGGGATATGGCCACATGCAATTACATCTGGTTATATGGGGATATTGCCACATGCAGTTACACCAAAGATAAACACCAGAATACTGAGAAGTCTTTCTTTCTTATTGTCATTGTGTAGCAGCAGTGATCACATATCAGAAACATGCCAGAACTGAGACTGTATCTAATGTACATTTCTTCCCCTTAGAATTTCGTACGTTGTCATTGTTATTCCGTCCTTGTAGTTCAGCTCCAACTGAACACGGTAAGCCTCCAAGCTGCTAACTTTTGTAATGAAACACCCAATGGATCAGGTTGCTTAGTAATCTATCTAGGACTCATCTGATGAGTAAAAAATAACATGTTTAGGTTCTTCTAGGAACTGTTTAACAGCTTTGGTGGTAAGAATTACATTAAGGCTGAAACTTAGCTGTGGAGATCAATACCAAATGGATTTATTTAGCATGTGCAGGAGAAAATGGCAGAAGTGTCTGTTAACCTGATGACATTTCGTGCTGTTATTGAAAGTTCATTATTTAACTGATGTCTGTGCACAGGAAGGCCAAACTTTGAAATATTAGATATCCTGACTAAAGCAGAGGTTGTAGCACTAGTCTCAACAGTTAGTATTTTTTTCCTGTATAGTATATCCTCAAACATTGTTTGCTCTTGAGTCTGTGCTACACAGATTTTGCTGTCTCCTCTCTTTTTTATTGTGGAGTCTTTTCACATACAATCTTAATTTCTTAGAATAACTTTATTCTTGTGTATGGCAAATCTTTCCTTTCCTTCCTTTATGTCATATGCTAAGGTTGCTTCCTCTAGGATCTGATGCCTTTTTACAGAGTTCAATGATGCAAGCCATTTGTCAAGTTATATAGACTTGGGCTGGCACAGAGTCCCAGGCTGGGCTAGTAGTATGGGCAGTTGTGGAGTTCATAGAAGCAGGTGAGGTCTGGGATCCAGTGCAAATTGAAGACATATGTAGCAGGATCATACAACATATGCAAGAGATGGGAGAAAAAAAATGATGGAGTATGGCACAAGAAGAGCAGAACAAAGAGGACATGGAATTTAAGATGAGACTGATATGTATAGATAAAAGGCGTGGGCTGGCCCAGGAATGTGTTAGAATGGTCTCACTAGTTATAAACACTAGTGTTATACATACCGTATTTTATATTCTCACTAAAATTTCTTTGGTCTCTCTGACTGAAGTATTTTGTAATAGTTGAGTTGTTTAAAGTCATATGATTTTTCTTAAACAGAAAACAAAAGCAAACAAAGAAAAGAACCCAAAATACTTTAATAGTATTTCTGCTCTAGGGGATAGTGGAAGTTATTTTCACAGATAATTAGAAAGTATCAGAATAACTATATTTGGCAGGTGCTTTGAGTTCCTGCTAATCAGGAGCTAATCAGAGCATCCATGTTATTCTATGGGGAAGTAGTTGAATACTATTTGATAGTGTGAATATTTGCTTATCCATTTAACAATTGAAAGGCATTTGGATTGTTTCTAATTTGTGACATTTCTGACTAACGCTGCTATACACATTTGTATATAGTGTATATTGCTATACATATTTGTGTATAGGTTTTTGAGTGAACGTAAGTTTTTACTTTTCTCTAATAAATACCTAGAAGTGTGATTGCTGGGTCATATGATTAAGTATATGTTTAATTATATAATAAACTGACAAGATTGGAATGCTTGGGAAGATGGTGGCAGAGCCAGTCAGACTATGAGAGTCCCTGTGTGAGTGAGTGTATGGATGATTTTTGCATACATATCTGTGAATAAGTGGGCATGTGAGTGGCTGACTGAGTGGGACTTGGGAACAAGTGGCCAGGGTTCTCCTGGTGAAGTGGCTGGTGCCACAGCTGCTCTGCCTGGATTCTAGTGCTTTCTGGAGCACAGAAGCTGAGCATCATTTAAAAAAAATCAGCAAAGTCCTTCCTGGGAAGAAGCTGCCAGGAGTGACTGGTGGCTCTAGGCTCTGCTTCACCACCACAACACCTGGGCCAGACACTGGCAGCAAGGTTTGCAGAGGGAGTGCAGCAGGGAACCAGAAGCAAGACCCACTGGAGAATATGAAACAGTTACCCTACCACCATCTTGAAAACTGGGCAGGAAAGTGTTCCAGCTTGCTCACCATGGAGTAACAGACCTGATCTCTGTGACTGGCAGGTTAACCATCCAGGTGTTGATCATGATTCAGAGGGAATATCCTGAAAACGCAAACTTCAGAGGGATAGAATGAGTGCTGAGTCTCAGGTGCCCACACCCTATCCTGATTTAGCTGTGGGACAAAGGGGGTAATCAGAAAAGGACAAGGAAGACCTCCCCCAAGAGATCAACAGTGAGTCCCGGACTGATCCAATCCCTTCCTCTCCAGCAATCCTCTGAATGTAGACCCACACAGCTGGAGCATGACTCAGGGATGATCCCAGGTGGAGCCTGGCCAACAACTGCAACAGGAGAACTCTACTCTATGTTAAGCCTGACTGGGGCAATGCCTGCCAGTGCCTGGGAGGACACAATCCTACACCTCCCTACTAGAGAGGATTTCCCTGACCATGTGAGTGGAAGGGGAAAACTGAAGCCCCACCCACCTCCACTGCCAACCCCCCTTCTCTGGGCCACTGGGGAGATTGTGAGTGAAGCTGAAGCTCCACAGGAATCAGGAGAGGGGTTTACCTGTGAGCAGCTGAGAGGAACACTTACAGATAAGAAGACTTACAGATGCTGCAAGAGGATGCTTAGTGCCCATAATTTAAATTTTGTGTGTGTGCATGAATGTGTATGTGAGGATTCAATTTGCATTCCTCCCTTTTTTCTTTCTTCTTGTATTTTCTGTTTATGTGTGTATGTGAATGATTAAGTGTTCATCTTTCAGTTTATTTTTTGTTCTTCTCCTTTTTAGTTCAATATGAATGTGAATGTATGTGTTAGGGCTTGGTTACTTCCCTTAACTTTTTCCTTTTCTTTTTTTATTCTTCTTTCATTTTGTGTTGGGTTTGTGTGTGTGTGTGTGTGTGTGTGTGGTGTGTGTGTATGTGTATGTATGTTCAATTTTCCTGTTTTTTGTTTTCTTTGTTTTTTTGTTTTATTTTTCCTGTTTATTTATTTATTTATTGTTTTTTACTTTGGTTTCTAATTTTGATTTTCTCTGTGTGTGTGTTTTTCTGTTTGTCCGATTTCATTCAACTTTTCTCTGTTCTCCTAATTGCTGTTACTTTATCTTGGACTCTGGTCAAACACACATGTACTCATTGCATCATCATATAGAGTGGTGGTAGGGCGTGCATCTTAGAGAACCCAGACCCCAGTTAGTGAACATTGGGATTTGCAAGTGGTTTCTAAATCCTTGCTCCTGATCCTCCACCTTGTTTAACTCTCAAAACTATAAGAGACAGCAAAGTTTCTCCCCCCTCAGCCCTGTTTCAAAATAGAACAAATTCAGAGCCCTGATCCAGGAAGACTAGAAGGCTGAGTAAATATCAGAAGTGAGTGTCCTTCCCACTGCCACTGAATATTGTAATGTAACTAAAGTGAAAAGAAAGAGATCTGTCTCAAATGAGTAAAAAATCAATGGAAGAACACAAGTAATTCCCAGTGTACCAAAGAGACAACTTCTGAAAAATCAGATCACAGAGACCAAACAATGGAAATCACCAATGACTGACCCCCAAAGCAAACTGGGATTAGGGAATGAATGGAAAGAGTGAATAAGACTCAGGAAAGACAAGATGCAACATGGAAAGAACTTGTAACAGAGATTTTGGATATCAAAAACTTCATCCAGGAAATAAATAAGATCTCAAGCATGGAAAGCAGATTTAATCAAGCAGAAGAAAAAAATCTCAGAGCTTGAAGATCAAAGCATCAAATTAACTCAATCAGTAAAAAAAAAAAAAAAAGAATGAAAACTCAGAAAGAAAGGAAAAGCCTCCAAGAAATGTGTGATTATATCAAGAGGCTGAACCTATGCCTGACTGGTATCCCAGAAGAAGAAACAAAAATGGAGAACATCTTGGAACAAGTATGCTAGAATGTATCCAAGAAAACTTTCCTCATCACACCAGAGATGTGACCATCCAAACACAAGAGTTATAGAGAATCCCTGCAAGACATCAAATAAGAAAACCAACCCCAAGCACAGTAATTCACCTACACAAAGTAGGTACAAAAGAAAAAATAATACAGGTAGTGAGAGAGAAGGGTCAGACTACTTGCTAGAGAAGATAAATCAGAATAGCAGCAGACCTATTGGCAGAAACTCTACAATCTAGAAGGGACTGGAATCCAAGTTTCAAAATCCTCAAAGATAAACAGTTTCAACAAAGAATTTCCTACCCAGCCAAACTCAGCTTCTTCAACGATGGAGAATTAAAATCTTTTTCTGACATCCAATCCCTAGGAGATTATGCAGCTTCCAGGCCACCTCAACAGGACATGCTTAAAAAGGTAGTAAGAACAGAAAAAAGAAAAAAAAAAAGAAAAAAAGAATTATCACACACTTCCCGAGAACAGGAGAACACAGATTCAGCAGAGAATTCATCACGATTGCAAACTTGAAAACACACACATACATCAAACCAAAAGTTAAAAGAAAACAAACAAAGAAAAAAACTTTATAGGAATCTCATGACAGGAATAAACACTTATATTTCTTTTTTTTTTGAGTTGGAGTCTCACTCTGTCGCCCAGACTGGAGTGCAGTGGCTGCTCTCAGCCACCGCAGCCTTGACCTGCTGGGCTCTGGCGATCCTTCCTCCTCAGCCTTCCAAGTAGCTGGAACTACAGGTGCACATTACCACACCCAGTTAATTTTTGATTTATTGTAGAGATGAGGTCTCTCCAAGTTGCCCAGGCGGGTCTCAAACCCGCGGGCTCAGGCAATCCACTCACCTCAGCCTCTCAAGGTGCAGGATTACAGCCTGAGCCACCAAGCCCGGCTAACACTTACATTTCAATAATCATCTTGAATGTAGATGGACTAATGCACCACCGAAAATGCATAGAATGGCAAACTGCATTTTTAAAAAAATGACCCAATAATTTGCTGCATCCAGGAAACTCATTTCACCACAAGAGACACCCACAGATTCAAAGTTAGAGTATGGAAAACAAATTTCTAGGTGAACAGATCACAAAATAAGGCAGGAATTGTGATCTTAATATCAGACAAAACAACCATTATGCTATCAAAAATTAAAAATGATATGAAAGGACACTACATAATGATAAAAACTTCAATCCATCAATAAGAAATATTCACCCTAAACATATATACACCCAATATAGGAGCACCAGCATTTATAAAGCAACTACTTTATAAATAAAAAAAATTGAGTCTAACATGATCATAGCTGAAGACTTAAATACCCAACTAACAACTCCAGATAGATCATTGAGGCAAAAAATCCACAAATACAGATCCTCAACTTGACACTTGATCAACTGGACTTAATAAGTACCTATGGAACACTCCACACAACAACCACAGAATATACATTCTACTCATCACCACATGGAACATACTCCAAAATCAATCACATTGTTGGTCATAAATCAAGCATAAACAAATTGCATAAGATCAAAATATTGTCATATACCCTCTCAGACCACAATAGAATAAAAATAAACATCAATACCAACACAATTCTGTGAAAACCCACAAAGACAGGGACACTAAACAGCATGCTGCTGAACTACTGGATCAACACAGAAATCAAAACACAAATTATGAGGTTCCTAGAAACAAGTGAAAATGAACAAACATCTAACCAAAATCTCTGGGATGCCATGAAATCAGTTCTAAGAGGGTAATTTATATTTCTATGAAACACATCAAGAAAATAGAAAAATCACGAGTCAACAGCTTAATGAATCACCTAACAAAGCTGGAAAGTCAAGACCACCAAAACCCATAACTTCAGCAGAAGAATCCAGATGACCAAAGTAAATGCCCAAATATGGGACACAGAAGACAAAAATATCATAGAAAAAATTAACAAAACAAAAAAGCTTCTTCTTTGAAAAGATAAACAAGATTGATGGTGTTATGACCAAAGTGCGAGAAGGAGTCATGCCAGCACTCCAAGTTCAGGTTAAGAGTCCTTTATTTAGTGCATGGTCAAGAGAAGGCTCTTGCCAAGAAGCACTTGATGCAGAATAAAATCAGCAAAAAACTTATATAGGTAAAATCTGCAGGTTGACTACATAGTAGGGAGTAAGGGAATGAGGGACTAAAAACAAAAGGAACAAACTATAGGGATGTGGCAGGGGGAATTTTTTGCAAGGAATAATTTCTTAACAATTTCTTGGTGCAACATCTGATTTCAGTTAACAAAGCATACAATTACATGGAACTTGTGGCTAGGGAGTTTTGCAAATGGTTAGCAGGAACAATCAGTGTGATCAGTTCAAGGGAACAAAGCTGTGGGTCTGGTCATGGGAACATTACAACAATTACACTTATACATTGGGAGGTTATTCTTGGGTCAGGCAGGCAGCTAAGATGGAAGATTTTAACAAAATGGAGTTACTTATGTCAAGCAAGCTATTGTAACTATTTTACATATTTCAATCCCCCCTTTTAGTTGTACATGGGTCAATTCGTTGACTCATCAGTCATGGATATGGAATTACAATAGGTTTTTGCATGCATAAGTTTTGCAGAATTGAACATTGTTTTACAAAGCTAATGATCCAGTTTAATACACAAGGCCCTATGCATTGAAACAAGTTTTTATGAGAGCAGCACCAAGTCCCCTTTGGGATAGTAAAAATAAGTCTAGGCCTTTACGATTTTGAAGGATAACTTCTGCTAGGGAGTTTACCTGGTTATGGAGTTGGTCTATAGCAGATTGCATGTAATTTAAGAATTAATGTCCTGTACAAGGTTTGATAGTTCTAGTTCTCTGCAGACTAAGGCTGCAGTGCTGAGTTCAGCTGTTCCGGCTATACATAGCTCAATTAAGGCAGGTACTAGTAGGGGGGCAGCACATTTCCGATGAGTTGCTGAAAGGTCAGGAGGATTGAATAACAGGGTTTCCTCAGGACAGCCTCAAGCAAATACCTGGGGGAGTACATGAACAATGATATACAAGATAGGCTTATCGTTTAACATTTCAGTAGTAATACAGGTTGTAAGACCTATAGGACAAGCAAACCAAGTAATAGCAGGGGCCACATAGGCCATCAATTCAGTTATAGTTACAGTGAGAGATGAGACACAAACATTAGAAAACAGAGAAGCTAGCAAATTGAAATTTGAAGTTATAAGACTAGAGACATTTCCAGTTACATCTCCTATGTGACATGAACTATTTTGGAGAACATGTAGTTTTGTAAGTGTTGTTGATAATAAGAGTATTTATTTCTAAACCTACATAGTAAGAAGGCTTTGACTTCAAGCAGAGCCAACAATCTGAGGGTAACTATGGCCAAGTAGTGTTGAGCAAATGATGCATATGAGTTAGCATAGGAAAAAGACTTGGGGGCTGCTAGAGTGGAGGACTAGCCCCTAGATAAGCCTCCTTAGACAACTCTGGAGGCTGTATCCCTGGACGAGTTTCCAGAACTGGCTTTGGAGATGGCTGAGGTTGACCTGGGCTGGTAATTTGGTTAGCAGGAGGCAGAGGCTGATGAAAACTGAACACGGGGTTTTTCAGGTAAGCTAGTGGCTATATTGGTCTAGGATTAAAGCCAAGTAATTGCCTTTGAATGGTAAACAGGGCACCACGGTCATAGCCTGTTAGAGTCATATGTCCCAGGTTTTTCCTGCATTCCAAATCCAGTGATGGGGGCTGTTAATTCATATAAATACCAGAGCCTTATGGGGAGAGGTTTAATCTAAGATTCTGGGTTTCTGGTAAATGTGGTGTCTCCCAGGTTGGAAAATGTGAGGCTTTCCAGGGTGCTTCAGGGTAACCGTCACCGACTTCCTTTCCTATTACAGTTAAGTGGATTAGTTGGAGGTCCCGGATATGTCCAGTTTTGGCTAGCTAAGACCTTGCCAGTTTTGAGAGAAGTTAGGGAGAAAGAATATGTGGCATATTTATCCTGGGCAGCAGTTAAGATTATTGTAAATGTAATAAGGCAATAATGCACCCTGTGCATGAGAGATAAAATAGCATTAACAGAACCTTTCGTCACATTTCCAATCTACAGGAGCTACAGTTAAGAGACCTATACCAAAGGCCAGAGCAAGTGGGATAACAAAAACCAGAGTCAAAGATTGAGTACAATGCATTTAAAGAAATCAGTAACCAGTTTATTGGAATCTCACAGTTCAGATGTACCTTAAAATGTGATCTTGAGAGGGTTTTTGGAATTTTCAGTTGCAGTCCATTTGGCTGAACGGTGGTTGTTCTTTGTTGGATGAGGGAATGGATATTTAGGGTACCTGGCTGCCTTAGCACAGTCAATGGAATAAGTGTCTGTTTCTTTGACTCCCTTGACTTGTGTGTGATGAATCCAGACCCCATCGACCTTCAGTGCTGTTGGGGTGGTGATGATGATGATAAAAGGTCCTTCCCAGGTAGGAGTTAGTCCCTTTTTCTGGTACTTTTTGATGAAAACCAAGTCTCTGGCCTGGAATGGATGACAAGGTGCAGAAGATGGAGTGGGCAAAACAGCACGAACACCGGAGTGGATAGCAGCCTGGACCTGCTGGAGGGACTGAGATACTTTAGCAGAGGTTGGCTAGTTATTTCTTCTAGGATGAGATCTTGCGGCTGGGGTAACAGAGGAGGGGGTATTCCAAACATGGTTACATATGGAGTTAACCCCACCTTGTATGGGGTGTATCTAGTTCAGAAAAGGGTCAAAGGCAAAAGATTTATTCATTTTTTTACTGGTCTTTACTATTAATTTGGTTAAAGTAGATTTTAGAGTTTGGTTCATGTGTTCTACCTGTTCAGAGCTTTGTGGTCGGTAGGCACAATGCAATTTCCAATTAATGTTTAGTGCTTTACTAACCAGCTGTCCTATAGATGAGGTAAAGGCAGGACCATTATCAGAGCTAATAGAGAAGGGAAGTCCAAACCTAGGGATAATTGTATTTAATAAAAACCTTGTGACTGTAAGTGCAGTTTTATTTGTGGTGGCAAAAGCATCTACCAGCCAGGCTCGATGGCTCAGCTTGTAATCCTGCACCTTGGGAGGCTGAGGTGAGTGGATTGCCTGAGCCCGGGGGTTTGAGACCCACCTGGGCAACTTGGCGAGACCTCATCTCTACAATAAATCAAAAAAATTAGTTGGGCATGGTAGCAAGCGCCTGTAGTTCCAGCTACTTGGAAGGCTGAGGCGGAAGGATTGCCGGAGCCCAGCAGATCGAGGCTGCGGTGGCTGGGAGCGGCCACTGCACTCCAGTCTGGATGACAGAGTGAGACTCCAACTCAAAAAAAAAAAAGGCGTCTACCATTCCAGAAAAAGTATCAATAAACACCAGTAGATAGCCATATCCTGCCTGAGGAGATTTTGTTTCAGTGAAGTTTATTTTCCATTTTTCTCCGGGACTTAATTCCTGATGCCATCCGAAGGTTTGGGCCCATGTATATCATTAACTTGGGCACAGGCTGGACACATGGCAGCCACTGTTGCAGCAATGCTTTCAAGTCATTAATATGATAAAAACAGTTAAACAGCTCAGTTAATTTAGTACTTCCCAGGTGAGTAGTAGAATGTAGTTGTTTTACCAAGGTGTGTCCCAGGGCTTCAGGCAAAATAATTTTAGAGTCTTTGACTCATTATTCAGTGGAGTTTCTATGGGCTCCCACTAGGTCTGCCTGTTCCTTTTCCTCTTGGGTATAGGTAGGCTGTTGTGGGAGAGAAGGAGCTGGAAAAGTTTTAGTAATTTAGTCAGGGGTTCCACTGGGCATTCTGCTGCCTCTCGAGCTGCCTGGTCTGCCAGGTAATTCCTAGTCACTTCTGAAGTGTCTGAATTCTGGTGTCCCTTGCAATGAATGACAGCTACCTCTTTGGGGAGCCATGTAGCCTCTAGGAGGGCTAAGATTTCTTTCTTGTTTTTTATAATCTTACCTGCTGCGGTAAGAAGATCTTGTTCCTTGTAGATCATGGCATGTACATGGAGTGTAGCAAAAGCATACCGGCTGACAGTGAAGATATTTACTCGCTTTCCTGTTCCCCAGCACAGAGCCTGAGCTAAAGCAATTAACTCAGCTTTTTGAGCCGAAGTACTTTGAGGCAATGCCTGTGACCAGATTACATCATGAGCCATGGTTATGGCTGCACCAGCCTTACAGACTCCCTTTATTACTAGGCTGCTACCATCCGTGAACAGGTCAGCATCAGCCTGGTTTAAGGGAGTGTCCCAAAGATTGGGTTGGTTGACCTGAGAGATGTCCAATACATCTTTGCAATCATGAACTGTTTCTTTGTGGTTGGTGTGGAAATTTGAAGAATGGCTTCTTTCTGGGCCAAGATCAGGGCTCGTTTACACTTTGGTAGCTGGTATCCCAGGTAGTACACTTCGGTTGAGCAGAGCTGTGCCTTTTTTGCTGACACACGGTAGCCTAAGTCTTGGAGGAGCTGTAACAGAGCCTTAGTACCTTTTAAACAAGTATCCAAGTCTGTAGTCACAAGCAAGAGATTATTTACATACTGGAGTAAAGTACATTTAGGGTGTAAGGAATGGAACCCTGACAAATCCTGTTGTAAGACTTTCCCAAAAAGGGCTGGGAAATTTTTGAAATCCTGTGGTAACTGAGTCCAAGATAATTGACTGGTGTCCCCCAAGTCCAGATCTGTCCATTCGAAAACAAAAATGGGTTGACTGACAGGGCAGAAAAGAAGGCATCTTTAAAAATCCAGCACAGTATATACCTGATGTTTAGGGGAAAGCAGGCTGAGTAATGTGTACGAATTGGGAACAGTAGGATGGATGGTTTCAACCCATTTGTTGACCTCTTTTAAGTCCTGGACTGGTTGATAATTAGAAGTTCCTGGTTTTTGAACTGGTATGGAAGGAGTGTTTCAGGCCAACTTACATGGTGTTAAAATATTAGCTGCTAAGAGTCTTTTGATGTGGGGAGAAATTCCTTTCTGGGCCTGCAAACTTACAGGGTATTTATGAATGCGAACAGGAGTAGCCGATGCCAATAGACTTACCACCACTGGTGGATGATGTTTCGCCAATCTCGGTGGGTTGATTTCTACCCAGACCGAAGGAAACTCCTGCTGTAACTGTAGAAGCAAAATTGATGGAATATTTTCAGTAGGGGACCTAGAAGAAGTTAAAACATATTTTTTAGAGAGTGGAACAGTCAAGAGCATATGATAGGCAGTAGGAATAAACACTTCAATTTTGTCAAGTGAAAACACAATGTTGGCTCTTAACTTTTGAAGTAACTCTTAGCCCATAAGAGGAAACAGGCAGTCTGGAGCTATTAGAAACAAATGGGTGACTTGTTTTTGTCCCGAATTGACAGTCCGGTTAGAAGTGAGCTTGCAATTAGTAACTGCCCCTGTTGCCCCTGGACCAAAATTTGCTTTTCAGACATAGGTCCTAATGGTGACTCCAGGACTGAATGTTCACCCCAGTGTACACTAAGAGTTGAATTGGGTGGCCCCTGATAGCAGCGGTTATCATGGGCTCTTGGGGGCCTAAGGAAAAAGAGCCCTGGCTCCTTCAGTCCGAATTATTTTCAGCCTCTCCAGCAGAGGGCAGGACCTGAACTGGCATGGGATTCTCTTGCTGTGGGCAATGGGGAAAATCTTTGACCCAATGTCCTAGTTCCTTGCAATAAGCACACTGGTTCTTTGCCAACCGGATGCTTCTGGGTTTCTGACCCTTTTGGCCTTTCTGGTTATCAAACTTTTGATGAGGAGGCTTGGAATCAGCTCTTGGGGCCCAGAGGGCCATTACCAGAATTTTGGCTTGTCTTCTTGTGACTCTGTCAGCTGCCTGTACTGCCTGCTTTTGTTTCTCAGGATCTCAGTTATTAAAAACTTTCTGAGCTACCTCAAGCAGTTGAGAAATATTCATTCCTGCAAAACCCTCCAGTTTCTGCAACTTTTTCTGGCTGTCTGGAGCTGCCTAAACCACAAATACCAAATTAATAGCTCGAATGGTCTCAGGAATCAAGGGATTAAAAGAGGTGTAAGTCTGAAATGCCTCTTGGAGGTGCTTGAGGAATATCCCTGGAGGTTCCTCAGGCCCCTGGAGAATCTTGGTAATTTTAGAAAGATTGATAGGTTTTTAGGCTGCCCCCTTCAAGCCTGCTAATAGAGCCTGGTGATAAGTATCTAGTGCCTTGGACCCCACCAAGGTGTTGGGGTCCCAGTTAGGGTGAGGGGGGGAAACCTCTTTTAACATTTCTTGACTTGCCTCCTCTGTACCATCTGCTAAAACCAGGACAGACTTTTTAGTCTCAGTTTTAATGTGCTTTTGGCTTTATAGAAGTAGATAGGGTTAAGAAGGAGCTGCTGGCAATTATTCTGGTTGAGAAGATGAATGTGCATGATTGATTTTACCAGGGAGGTTAAAACCTATGGTTTCACAGATTTTGGCAAGATTTCACTCTCTTGAGAAACAGTTAAAACAAGTTTTCCTTGAAGAGTTAGCCAGGGGCCTTTGTATATAGCACACTGTTGTTTTTAAGTTAGAAGCTCTGTCTCCATATAGTATAGTTTACGGGAAGAGTTCCAAGTTTTAAGAAAACTTATCTTTAACCATGGAGGGGAATCTTGGACTAAATTTAACCATTGGTCGATACGAGGGAAACTGATCAGGATGACCAGGAGTCCCTTTAACGACATTCCAGACAGACTAAGTAGCGTGAATATTCAGAGACCCTGTGGAGGGCTATTTAACATTAAATGCAGGCCAATCATTTTCACAGAGGTTTCGGAGTCTGCCTTTGGAGAGACAGACATCTTAGTCCTCCGCAAACCCAACAGAGAAATTTCTTATTATACAGTTCAGGGGACTGGAGAGCTTAGAAGTCCCTGACCCCATATTGTTTAAACCAGTAAATTACAGGAGGTACCTGAGGAGGATTAGACCTCCAACCACGAGAAGATAAGCAAAGGCTAATAGAAGTTACTGGTCTGCTGTCCGGTCTGGAAGTACAATAGAAGCAAGCCCTGTGGCAAAGAGCATGGCAAGAATGCAAAGCAGGGAAAAGGGCCAGGGAAGACAGGGATATAGAAATACCAATGGCAGTTAGAAGTTAAAGCAGGTACCCAAACAGAAAACAGATACTAAACCAAGACTCTATTCAGCCAGCGTCTTTGGCTTAACAAAAAATGTCTAAGGAGCAGCCTCATCAGGCAGACAGGTCATGAATTCTGTGAATCCATAATAAACAATGAGCAAACAACAAACAAACAATTAAGACACAATGACAGACAGGGTGCATTCAGACCAAGTCAGAAAGAGTTATGGATCCCTGGAACAACCTCAGGGCAGAAAACCAGAGGACTCTATTCAGCCAACATCTTGGCCTAATGAACAGTGTCCAAAGGGCAACCTCATCAGGCCGTGACTCCCTTAAACAGAAACAGAAACCGCAGTCACAAGCAAACACACAGAAAACTAAAAATAAATTTCTTACATCCTAGGAGACTGTAGACAGACTTAGGTTCTCTTGAGGCAGTAGCTGCCAGCAGTCGTTCCAACCCCTTCAGAGTCAGATGAGAGGTTAAGGGGTCCGAGAATCTCAGGAAGTGCCTCTGCCACACCTCTCTTCCCAGCTGGGGAGGGTTGGAGTGAGGCAGCTGCTCCTGCTGGCAGAAGATGTCTTGCTGGGGCCTCCAAATGTTATGACCAAAGTGTGAGAAGGAGTCGTGACAGCACACCAAGTTCAAATTAAGAGTCCTTTATTTAGCATGTGGTCAAGAAAAGGATCTTGCCAAGAAGCTTTTGATGCAGAATAAAATCAGCAAAAAGCTTATATAGGTAAAATCTGCAAGTTGGCTACATAGCAGGGGGGTAAGGAAATGAGGAACTAAAAACAAAAGGAACAAAATATAGGAACAAACTATAGGGACATGGGAGGGGGAGTTTTTTGCAGGGAATAATTTCTTAACAATTTTTTGGTGCAACATCTGATTTCAGTTAACAAAGCATATAATTACACGGAACTTGTGGCTAGGAAGTTTTGCAAATGATTAGCAGGAACAGTCAGCGTGATCAGTTCAAGGGAACAAAACTGTGGGTCTGTTGTCATGGGACCATTACAACAATCACACATATACATCGGAGGTTATTCTTGGGTCAGGCAGGCAGCTAAGATGGAGGATTTTTAACAAAATGGAGTTACTTATGTCAAGCAAGCTATTTTAACTATTTTACATATTTCATTAGCTATCTCAATGGACCCCCCCAGCCAGAATGACCAAGAAAAAGAGAGAAAAAGCCCAAATAAACACAGAAGATCAAGTCACAACTGACCCTGAAGAAATACAAAAGATTATCAGAGATTACTATGCACACTTGTTTGGAAACAAACTCAACAACCTAAATGAAATGGAGGACTTTCTGACATCACACAAACTCCCAAGGTTGAAACAAGAAGACTGAGACACTAAATAGACTAATAACAATCAAAGAAATGGACTCTAACATAAAAAAAAACTACAAAAAAGAAAAAAAAGGCACTGGACCAGACAGTTTTCCAGCAGAATTCTATAGCACTTACAAGGAAGAACTGATTCCAATCCTATTGAAAGAATTCCAGGCAATTGAGAAAGACAGAATTCGCTCTAAATTATTTTAGGATGCTAACACTGCAATGATACCCAAACTGGGTAAAGATTCAGCAAAAAAAGAGAACTACAGGCCAATATCCCTGATGAACATAGATACAAAAATTCTCAACAATATTCTAGTAAGTCAGAGCCAAAAACACATCTCAAAAATCATCCACAATGACCAGGTAGGCTTCATGCCCAGGCTGCAGGGCTGGTTCAACTTCTGCAAGACCATAAATGTAGTTAAACACATTAATAGATGTAAAAACAAGAGCCACATGATTATATAATTGGTTGCAGAAAAAAGATTTTGATAAAATCTACCATCCTTTCTTGATAAAAACCCTTGAACACCTAGGCATAAAATAAATATACCTCAAAATAATGCACCATCTATGATAAACCCTTAGTCAAGATATTACTAAATGGACAGAAACATGGAGAATTTTCTCTGAATACTGGAATAAAACAAGGCTGCCTACTCTCACCCTTCCTGTTCAACATTGTGTTGGAAGTCCTAGCTAGAACAATTAGACAAGAGAAGAAAATCAGCGGTAACCAAATAGGAAAAGAGAAAGTTAATTTAAAGTTATCCCTCTTTGCTGATGATATGATCTTATACCTGGAAAACCCAAGATAAGCTATCAAAAAACTCCTTGCACTGATAAAGGACTTTGACAAAGTCTCAGAGTACAAAATAAGTGTGCAAAAACCGTTGCATTCTTATATGCCAGCAACAAACAGGCAGAGAAACAATAAAAAGCACAATCCCATTGTCAATAGCCAAAAGAAAAAAAGAAAAGAAAAAAGAAAAAGAAGGAACACCACCTTGGCATCTTCTTAACCAGAGAAATGAAAGACCTTTACAACAAAACTACAAAACACTGCTCAAAGAAGTCAAAGACACAAACAAATAGAAAAATGTTCCATGCTCTCGGATAGGAAGAATCAACATTGTTAAGATGTCATCCTACCAAAAGCAATTTACAGATTCAGTGAAATAACCATTAAATTACCAACATCATTCTTCTCAGACTTGAAAATGACTATGCAGAAATTCGTATGAAAACATAAATAACCACGAATAGCCAAAACAATTCTCAACAAAAGAAACAAAGTAGGAGGCATCACACTTCCAGACTTTAAAATTTATTAGAAGCCTACAATAATCAAAAGAGCCTGGTATTGGTATAAGAACAGGAATATAGACCAATGAACAGGATAGACATTCCAGAAGCAAAACCTCAATTTCTCAACCAAATTATCTTCAACAAAGTCTCCACTAACAACCACTGGGTACAGGAGAACCAATTCAGTAAACGGTGCTGGAAAAACTGGCTAACCACATGCAGAAGATGGACCCCTAACTATCACCATTCACAAAAATTAACTCTAAATGAATGAAAAACCTAAACATAAACCTCAAACTATAAGAATATTAGTAAACACAGGAGACACCCTTACGGGAATCGGAATAGGCAACAAATTCCTGATCAAAACCCCAATGTCCGTGACATAAGGAATAAGATAGACAAGTGGGACCTCATTAAGCTGAAAATCTTCTGCAAAGCAAAAGAAACCATCAAGAGAGTGGGGAGACAGCCCACAGAATGGGAAAAAGAATTTGCCAACTATATATCTGACAAAGGCCTAACATCCAGGATCTACAAGGAGTTCAAATGTGCTGAAAGGAAAACAAAACCCATTTTTAAAAAGTGGGCAAAAGACAAGAATAGACACTTCTCAAAAGAAGAGATGCAAGCAGTCAACAGACACATGAAATAGTGCTCAGCCTCACTAATCATCTGAGAAATGTCAACCAAAACCACATTGAGATATCACTCAGTAAGAATGGTTATCATTAATAACTCAAAAACAGCAGATGCTGGAGAGGATGCTGATAAAAAGGAATGCTTCTACACTGCTGGTGGCAATGCAACCTCTACGGAAAACAGTGTGGCAATTTCTTAAAGAAATAGAATTTGACTTTCCATATGACCTAGCAATCCCCCTACTGGGACTATACTTGGAGAGACTCAAATTACTCTACAAAAATGATACCTGCACACACGTTTATTGCAGCACTATTCACAATAGCAAAATCATGGAACTAACCATGCTGCCCATATAAACTGGATTGGATAATTAAAATGTGGTACATATACACAGTGGAATGTATGCAGTCATAAAGAAAAACAGACATATAGACATCTCAGCAACTTAGATGGATTTAGAGTCTATAATACTCAGTGATCCGTCACAGAAACAAAGAATTGAGTACCAACTGGGCTCGGTGTCTCAGCCTGAAATCCCGCGCCTTTGGGAGGCTGAGGTGAGTGGATTGCCTGAGCCCGCGGGTTCGAGACCTGCCTGGGCAGTGAGACCTCATCTCTACAATAAATCAAAAAATCAGCCGGGTGTGGTAGCACATGCCTGTAATTCCAGCTACGCGGAAGGCTGAGGCAGAAGGATCGCCAGAGCCCAGCAGGTTGAGGCTGCGGTGACCAGGAGTGGCCACTGCACTCCAGTCTGGGCGACCGAGTGAGACTCCAACTCAAAAAAAAAAAAAAAGAGAATTGAGTACCACATGTTCTCACTCATAAGCAGACCCTGAACATTTGCCATAATATTATAATATTATAAGGGATTGGCAGTAGTGGGATTCTGCCGGGAGGTGGGGTGGGGGAGCACATAACATCAGTAAGGGTACCTGACCTCAAACCAGGCAAAGTTGGGACCAAAGGGAAGCCCAAACTTTACCTGTACGATAACCACTTGTATACCTAATCCTGAATTGTATTCCATATCTTTAAAATTAAAAAAAAAACTGCAAATTTTTTTCTATAGTGATTGAACTGTTTGCATTTTCTCTAACAATGTATGATATTGCCTGTTGGTTAGCATCTTTGCTATCACTTGATATTGTCAGTATTTTAAATTTTAATCGTCTGATAGGTGTGTAACTGTATCTCACTGTGTATTTAATTTGAATTTTTCTGAAGACTAATGATGTTAAGTATCTTTTAATGAGCTTATTTGCTGTGTATCTCTTTTTTGTTGTTGTTTGTGTTTGTTTAAATCTTTTGCCTGGTCATCCCTTAAGTCTTGAGATTCTTGTCTGGTCTACCTGCGTGTATTAACCTTTTAAAGTCTTCCGATAGTTGCTTTATGTGTTTAATCTAAGGTTTTTAATTGCAGTTAGTGGGAAAAATAGGGTTGAACATGCTTACTCCATTTATTCTGGAATCAGACATTCCAAACCTTTTGAAACAGTTGTTTCTACTTGCTGACTTCATTTCCTTTCTATTCACTTTTCGACCCACTCGAAGTTATATTTAGTTTCATTACCCCATCAAATCTCTCACCAAGGTCTCCAGTGACTTCTATGTTACTAAACTCAACTGAATTTTATTTAATCTTTCAGTAGAATTTGACATTGTCATTCTTGAAATACTCTCTTCCCTTGCTTTTTATGACACAATAATCGCAGTTTATTTTTCCTGTTTATGTGCTGACTTCTCTGTCTCCTGTCAGGATCAAAATACTTTGCGTAGCCATTAAATATTAGAATTATTTAAGGCTCATTACTAAAGATTATTTTATTTTATTCTTCACTCTCTCCCTAAGCAATTTCATCTGTGCCTAGGACTTCAATAACTGACTATAGCAGATGGCTTATAAACTTATATCATCAGTTTAGATTTCTTCCCTGAACTCCAGGCATTAATGTCCATCTGCTTTCTTGATGTCTCAGTTTTAAATTCCACGTGGTCAGAAATGATCTTATGATTATCCATGCAAAATTTCATTATTTGCAGCATTCCCTCTTTATTCTGTCTTGTGGTCATATCTGATGTCCTTCCTTCATGTTTTGATATATAATTTTCACAATTTATTTTATCTCTCAAATACTTCCTTAGTATATCCACATCTCCTTATTTCCACTGCTGTAATCCTGGTCCACGCCAGCATCACCTTTCGCTGGGATCATCACAATCATCTTTTATCTGATTGTCCTGTGTCCCATACTTCCTCCTCCAGTTGGAATGAGCTTTCAACTCACCAGTCTAATCACGGCAGCCTGCTTACTTGAAAATAATTTGCTTTTAGAGTAATATTAATGTTGGACTATAAGGTCTTGTCTGATCTGATCCTTGCCTAACTCTTCAGCTTAATCAAAAAATTCATTAATCACTCATTTAATAAATATTTACTGAGTATCTACTGTGTGTTAGAAACTATTCTTGTTGCTGGATATATAGCAGTAAAAAAACACAGTCCTTGCTCTCATGCTGCTATGCTCTAGTGGGAGGATGCATGCACAGAACACATACTCATACAATAGTGGGTCATTGGTGATTAGCGAGAAGATGCAAAACATATCGATGTAAGTTGCAGATAATTATGCAGGAGGTGTTAATAGAGTTGGCTGGGAAAACCTCAGTGAGAAGGTGATATTTGAGCAGAAACCTGAAGGATATGGGTGAGCAAGCCATGCCAAGATCTGAGGGAAGAACATTCCAGGTTTAGAGAACAGCTTGTGCAAAGACTCTGAAGCAGGAGTGTGCTTGGGTTTCCCAAGGGACAGGGAAAACGCTAGTGTGGCTTGGAGGAGTGAGTCAGGAGGCAGAGCTATAGGAGATGACATAAGGAAGATACCAGGAGTCCATTTGTATAGGACCTTGTTAGCCGTGGTAGACTTTAGATTTTATTTTGCATCAGGTGAGAAGACACGGGTGAGTTTCAAGCAGAGGCAAGTCTCCTCTACAGACAAACTTTGTACCAGAATTCCCTATTGGACAAGCTAAGGCTTCCTCAGAGCTGTACTAAAGGCTGAGGCTCTCCCTAGTCTGTCCTTTTTTCTTTATCTCTTTTCACAGGAGTTGGAGCTATATCATGGTCTAAAAAGCCCTGCCCTGCCTCCCCTTCTTCCCTCTCCCTTGCACTTGTTTGTTTGGTTTTTTTTTTTTTTTTTTTTTGAGTTGGAATCTCACTCGGTCGCCCAAACTGGAGTGCAGTGGCCGCTTCCGGCCACCGCGCCTCGACCTGCTGGGCTCCGGCGATCCTTCCGCCTCAGCCTTCCAAGTAGCTGGAATTACAGGCATGCGCTACCACGCCCGGCTGATTTTTTGATTTATTGTAGAGATGAGGTCTCGCTACCCAGGCGGGTCTCGAACCCGCGGGCTCAGGCAATCCACTCACCTCAGCCTCCCAAAGGCGCGGAATTACAGGCTGAGCCACCGAGCCCGGCTTCCCTTGCACTTGTGATTCCCTCTCAGCATTTGCTTGTCATGCCCACCTGACACAATAACCAACTGCCAAATCTTCAAAGCAAAACCTTTTATACTTTCATTTTATTCTTTCCTTAAATGCTATAATTCAACTGGTTATCAAGTTTTGTCAGTTTTGTCAGGTAAAATGTCCCTCTAATCCTGCTATTCTCAAGGTGATTTTTGGCATATCCTTGGGAATCTACAAATTCTCTGTATTTTTAAAATTTACATTTTGGCTGGGCGTAGTGGCTGAAGCCTATAATCCCAGCACTTTGGGAGGCCGAGGTGAGAGGATTGCCTGAGCCAACGGGTTCGAGGACAGCCTGCGCAACTTGGCAAGACCTCATCTCTACAATAAAAAAAAATTAGCCAGATGTGGTAGTGCACACCTGTGGTTCTGCCTACTTGGAAGGCTGAGGTGGAAGGATTGCCTGAGCCCAGCAGGCTGACACGGGTGGTTGTGAGCATGGCACTCCAGTCTGGGTGACGGAGTGAGACTCCAACTAAAAAAAAAAAAAAAAAAAAAAAATTCATTTTATAGCTTGATGCAACTTCAAGCATCACACAATTTCAATGTTCGTTTTTATCAGTTAGAGTCCAATCAGAGGACAAAATCACATCAGTAATTAAGAGAAACATTAACTATATAAGGAATTTTTGACTGTTAGATAGTGGTTAACTATCAAAAAGAGTAAAACAAGGCTCTAAAGGATACAGAATACCAAATGCAAAAAGAAGCCATGACCTGTAGAACTGAGAGAAAGTGAACAAGAAAGAACTGTGTACTTAGAAGAACCCACACAAGGCTGAGATTCAGACCTCATTGAAGATATTGTGGCTGTAACAGAAATGTAGCCTGCTGGTAGAAAAGAAACTTGCCAAAGGGCACAGACTGAAGCTGGTTCTTACGAATAGTTCACTGGGTGGCTGAGAGACTTGATGAAAGGTGTGAGTGGGCCTGAGCTGGTTCTTAGGAGCAGTCTGCTGGGTGGTTGGAGAAACTTGTAGTGTAGGCTACAAGTGTTGCATAAGTGTTATTAAGGCAAGTTCTGCTAGGCTTCTCATTCTGAAATACTGGCAGCTGCTCTTACAACAGCACATTAGAACCAGTGGCAAAAGGACTTTTCTCTTCCTGTACTTAGTTTTCTTTCCGCATCCTCTAATGACAAAGGCCGACATGGTTTCACCCAGTAATGGAGAAATGTTCACAGGTCCAGGTCCTGGGATGTCAGAGTTGACAATATCAGTTTTCCACGCATAACCCCTCTAACCTCTTCACCATTTTTCATGCACACTGATTCGTAGCTTGCTTTCACACCTAGCAGATGGCACCTGTATATGTATGTCAGAGGGTTGTCCCCAGGCTGCCAAAGCCTGCTTTTCTGAGGTGCTTGGTAATGTATGCCTCTCCAGGGACAATCTTTATCTGGTGACTAATGGGTGTAATGGTTGTATGAATATAAATATTTAAGCTCCCTTGCTCCTAGTCAGGAGAACTCTGGACTGTGACTTGGTTTCTAGAGCTCTCCTGCAGGATCAAGCCAAAGGTATCCTCTGCAGGACTTGCCTTGGTATCATGCCCTCACTTGACCTTCTTCCACTGCCTGTCCCATTTCTGCATTCCCATATTTGATTTTTCCTAAGAATCCTTCCTAATAAATTTCATTTATAAGAATTGTTGTCTTAGAGTTTGACTCTGGAGAACAAAGTTAGGTGCTATAGAACTAGAAGTTTTGTAGTAGTTTGAGAAGAGTATAGTAGAAGTGAAATGGAACCATCACATGGTATATGGTAGTAAGAGATACTGGACTGAAAGGGTTGATGGCACATGTGCCTTGCCATTTATTTCCATATCTGTGGCGTGAATTAAAGATTGGTATGGTACAGGTCATGATACTTATCAACTTTTACCAGATCACTAGCAGCAAAAGTATGGTAGTAAATATGTAGAGAAATTATGTCCTCAAGTTCAGTAATAACTGCATTAGGTAACTATTTAATCCAGATTTCAATGATGTCACATTTCTCTTAGAACACACAAGACACTAGCTTCACAGAGGTACTAGGAAACATCTTATTAAAATTGCCATTATAGAGCATTCAACTGAGACAGTTTTGATTAAATATAAGGTTAGAAACAGAGCCTGATATACCATTTTGTAGAATATACTTATGCAAATAGTCATTTCTTGCACAAGTATTACAAAAACAGATTAAAAATAAAATTGGTTCTGGGTCTATATATTTTTTCTTTTAAATGAAACAATAGCCATTTAATTTCAGTAGACCAATATAATGTTACATTAAAATTAATGTTAATTTGAATTTTATTAATTTTATAGTGGTATTTGTATTTAACTTAAAGGTGGTTCAAGTTTTATTTTTATATGTGAGCTACAAGCATTAGGAGTTTATAGCTAATTTTTGATCTGTGTTTTTTTAAGTAATATTATAATAAAAATAGAGGAGAGGTATTGATAGTGTCAATAACATATTTCATGAAAAGGATGGCATATATTACTGAAGTTTGGGAAATAGTTCTCTAATTTATGCAATTTAAATCCATATAATCCATTTAATTAAAACATGGTCCTGTAGCAGTAGCAGCCACAACTTGAAAGTTGTTCGAGTTGCAAATTCTTCAGCTAGCTAGATCTGCTGAATCAGGAGCTGTGAGGTGTGAACCCAGTGACGTGTTTCTAGCAAGACTTCAAGTGATACTGATGCACACTAAAGTTCAAGAAAATGACTCTAATCTTTCGTCTCCTTCTTTTGGGCTCTCAGCCTCTCTTGAGTGTCTCTGACCACTATCTTTCCACTCCTAATTGTCCTCCATGCAGCTGTGAAAGGGATCTTTCTAGCGCTCATTTATCCTGACACACCTCCTTTATGTATCTTAGAGGTTTCTAGGGCAGGTTTCATATCTGTCAAAATGAGAATAATAATGAATGCCCTTCATCAAATTGTTGAGAGGGTAAACACCAAGTATTTATCAATTTCTTAATATTGGCTATTGTTATTATTCTTTTACCCATCATTTTTGCCATCAGCAGTATCATCCTCCATTAATGAAATAACCAATTACAAATATTTTGTCAGTTTGGGAAGTCACCCCCCCTTGTGGAAAAGCATCCTCAGGTTTTCAGCCTCCCTTATATCAGGCATGTGACCTATGTTAGGATTCTCAGATACGCCTGTGCCTGACTGAATTGGGAGAGAACAACGTGGAGGGTAGGGAAGGATCATGCTGGCTGTGGGACTGCATCAAGTCTGTTTCCAGGAGCAGCAGTGATAGAACTTCTAGTGGTAGAACCTGTGTCCAGCAGTGTGTGTGTGCAGAAACTGTAGCACAGTTGGGGACAACAGTGTCACCTTTGGACTAATTTCAGGGTTGATTTGGCTATGACTTTGGTTGCCTAGATTCTCTTAAAAAGCCTATGTTCTGTGCCTGATTTTCCACGATTTTAGGAGATTCTGTGAGTTACTCCTGATCTGTTTAAACCTGCACCTTCTTTTTTGGGGAATAAATCAGCCATGGTATCTCTTGCTTACAACTAAGAAACTGTCCTCAAACTCTCTTTCCAGATTATTCTCTCATCACTTTCCTTCTCTACAAACCAAATGTTTTAACAGTCCCGGGGCATTCACCATTTCACAAATATGTCACATCATTTCATGCCTCTTTATCTGTGCTATGATGTTCCCTTTGCCTGAGAAATTCTTCTTGTCACCTATTTTGCTGGGTAAAATCCTATTTATCCTTTAACACCTACTAATTCTCACCAGAATTAATTTCTCACTGTTGACTATTTGGATATCTAACAGATGGCCTACTTGTATTCTGGACAAGAATACTGAGATGTTCAGTAAAACAAGTGATAATAGCAACAAAAACTTTTCTTAGCAGTAGGTCAGTAGGACCAATCCCTGTGTATTATTTCTGAAACTGATATGGACTGCTTTCTCACTGGGGGATTTATATAATTGAGGCAATGTAATGGAATGAAAGATAATATATATTTTAGCATTATGACATAACTAATGTAAGATAAAGATTATTGATAAAAGGAAACAACGTGAGTCATGTGCTACATAAGATGTTTAGGTCAACGACAGCCCACATATACAACAATGATACCATATTTTTACTGTAATTTTTCTGTGTTTAGATATATTTAGCTACACAAATACTTCTCATTGTGTTACAATCGCCTACGGTGTTCAGTACAGTAACATGCTGCACAGTTTTGTAGCTCAGAGGCACCAGGCTATACCTGACATCCTAGGTGTTTAGTAGCCAGTACTAACCATCTAGGTTTGTGTGAGTACACTTGATGTTTACAGTGACAGAATCTCCTGACAACACATTTCTCAGAAAGTATCCCTGTCGCTACGTACCATATGACTGTATACTTAAAGTTATGAGGCTAGTTTGCCTCATATTGTACTCAGGCCCCCATTGTGCTTGATCCTCCAATATATATTTCACCCTCTTTCATTTGTGTAGCAGCCAGGTGGTTTAGGGAACTGACCCTGGGTCCAAAGGTGTACCCTGATTAGTCTGAGGCAACCATAATCATCACTGACTTAGGGACCAAAACTTAAGCCAGTAACTAACTATTGTCCTTGGCTGAGTGAATGGGTAACCCAATAGACTAAAAGGCTTTTGATTTTTTTGTCTACCTCATTTACTTCCACTTCTTATTTATCTACCTTCCTGGACATAAAGAGTAAGCATGAAACTTCAATGACCATCATAAGCCAAATTGTAACACTGAGCGTAAAGCTAATACTATAGACGGCACAAAGAAAAGATGGGAAACAATCCGGGTTCTTCATGACATTGCTGAACTACTAATTGACTAGCCTGGAATCCTACCACATGGGGCTCTACTACCATACAGTCATGCAGTTCATGCGTTTTATACCTAGATTTTCATGGACCAAGATGTTACTGGTGGCCTTGTGGCCCTTAGTCTGAACTTACTGATGTTAAAACAATATATAACATTTAAAGTTTAAGGCAGTTGGAACTTTCTCAAAGTTGTTACTTGAAGAAAAAAAGGACTTTGAGAGCCACATAACATATGTATCCCTATTTCCCCTATTGTCTTTGCAAATTACATCTGGCTTCCTCTTATCATCGGCAGCTCCTTCAGAGCAGGCAGTCTATGTATAATCTTTGTATAGCCTGATTCTGTCCTAGTACCAGCTACCTAAGAGAGATTTGATAAATTTTGGCCTGTTTTAAATTTCACCATCTTTTACATTTATGTTTGATGTCTCTAACAAAATTTAATGGCATTTTAGAAAAAGACAATATATGATAATGCTTTTATATCCTTGGTACCTATTACAAGGAATATACTCAATATGTTTAGTTGGTTAATAGTAATTGATATTATAGTTATCATTTATTAGCCGTCTGTTATATGCCAGTCATGAGTCCTTTTTTGAGTCAAGATCTCATTCTCTCACCTAGGCTGGAGTGTAAAGGCATTATCATGGCTCACTGTAGCCTCAACCTCCTGGACTCAGGCGATCCTTCTGTCTCAGCCTCCCGAGTCTCTGGGACTACAGGTGTGCATCACCATACCAAGCTAATTTTTTTGTAGAGATGAGGTCTCACTATGTGTCCAAGGCTGATCTTGAACTTCTGGTCTTAAATGATCCTCCTATTTCAGTCTCCTAAAGTGCTGGAATTACAGATGTGAACCACCATGCACAGCCAATAACTCTTGATACTTCACATGTATAAACTCATTTGTCTCCACCAGCAACTTTCCAATTAAGGTGTATTATCACCAATTTGCAGTTGAGGAAACAGAGTTTTAGGAAAGCTACTAACCTGTACAAGCTTGCAGTCCTCATAAATGTAAGACTATAATTTCAAATCCAAATCTATCTGACTTGTTGATAAGTATGAAAATGATAATAAAGTGGCATGCAAGTCTGTTTCCTGTTCTGATTATATAACTTTATTCCAAGAAAATAAATCTAGGCCTCAGGGAATGTATATTCAAAAATGAAAATGAACCTGATGACTTCATCCTTGCCTCAGGATACCACACACTCCCACTCAGAAAGTCAGCAAATGGTTCAAACCACCCACTGTCTGGAATGATCTGAAAATCAGGCCAGCAGGGGTGGACACCAGAGGGTTATGAATCAGTGAGAACCAAAGTCTTGATAAATATGTTCCTGCACAGAGAAACCATTTACTGGGACCTTCTGCTCTTCTTCTATTTGTCAACAAAAATGAAGCATGAGACAATCACACCAAGATGCCAATGTCAGATCATCAGTAACTCAATCATGCAAAAATCCTTACCAACTTCTTTTGCCCAACAGTGGACCAGAACCAGCAGGAGACTGAGAAGTAAATGGGCTTGCAATGCATCTGTGGAGATGAGCAAAATACATACATGAAGAGATGACTAATATAAGGTAATGCATGCTAACAGCTAAATGAATAATATAGAAGGAACTATGAGAACGAGAAAGAATTTGAATGTGAAAGATCACTGGGGGCTGAGGTGATCAGAGAAGGCTTCAAAGAAGTATCAGAGCTTCGCCTGACTTTGATAAGTAAGAAATATTCAGAGAGGAAGAGTGAAGACCAGAGGGCCAGATGACACCATCTATATCTATATGTGACCAAAGTGCTGTTTAGAGAGTGGAGTGAGAAGATCACTGAGTTAAACAGGGACAGACTTACTGATCTAGAATGCAAAGATAGAAAGTTTAGAATTTATCCTGTAGGAGTGGAGTTTCCAGAAGGCTTGGAGCAAAGAGATGACTTGAAAAAGGAGAGGCATGACTGACTCCTTAATGGACTTCACAGACCTGCATTTTGGTCAAATTAGACTAACACTCTAAATCTGCTGGTACTCTCCCACAGAACCTCATTGCCCGGTAGTATTTCTGTAGTCCCTTGGACTTATGGTGATTCTCTCCATTTTTCTCCATGAAAGGTTGACACATCACTACTCCAATTGCTCCCAGGGCCCTGTAACCAGGTGTTGTCCCAGTGCTGGGTTGGGCTGTGCAGGCACTGCTGAAAGCAACTCACAGAAGTGAGCAGGAGGCTACCTCCTCCACCCACTGAGACTTCTCCCTGATTCTCCATCTCATTACAGAGTACTTTATAAAAACTGGACTTTCAGCTTCCCCCTTTAGGGCTCAGATACGTGATATAATCCAAACTGGGTTGCCATAGCTTAGGTATCCTCTATCTGCCCTCCCAAATTCCAGTCATTTCCCAGAACGTTCTGGGCAAAACCCAAAAACTCCAAAACGTAAACACCTTGTGCAGATTGGTTCCTGGCAGCCCTGCCTACCCGTCCATCAAATGTGCTAAGGTACAGATGTTTGCAGAGCATGCCCTAGAGATGAAACGTGTTCCGGTGGGTAATAGTGCAGGACTGAAAATGCAGTGTTTACATTTTGAATGAGTTGCTTCTACCTGATTCTACCAAGTCAGAAACATGATCTCATTCCCTCTGCCGCTGCACCTGTGCATTCTGCAAATACAAAGCTTTCTTTGTCCCAGTTATGCAGTAACAATGAAAGTGATGAAAGTGCCTGCATCCAACAGCACCAGGCACAGAGGCCTCCCAATACACTTCCAAGTCAGCCTCGTTCATACAGGGTTTGCAAGACTAAGTGGCAGCCAGTCACAGACGCATCATCTCAATCGCTTCTCAAGCTCGTGTTTTACCAAACTCCAGACTAATAAATTCGACTTGGCTGATCGGAAAGAAGATGCACCAAAGGGAAAATGAGGCTTATTTGGAAGAAACATGGTAAAAAAATAAATACTTAAAGTTACACATTGATCTCGGAGGTATTTTTTTTTTCTGACAAAGCCAACTACTAACATGGGCTTGAAATAAAAATTTACCCCGTGTCAATTGTTAACTGGAGTTAACCTGATGTATGATCCATAGCGGTTTGTGTTTTCTCTACATTATCTACAAACAGTTCCTTCAGGCCCTAGAACACCGTTTCCTGTGGCCTTTCAGATGTAGAATCATAGATGTAAAATGACTGGAGTTATAGGATCTGTTTATATCAGGAGTGCTATTAGGCTTTATATAACTCTTGCCGGATTCAACTTCGCATCCACTACAGAGTGATGAGATTGTTTATATTCAACAGGGCACTAGGTTTCAAAAGACTCGAAGTATTGATCTCACCAGGGAAATGTTCTGAATTATTTCTGAAGTTGATCTCAATTGCTTAGGATTCTTTAAGGGGAAATAGGGATGATTGAAACTGCAGTAAGCAGGAGTCTTCATCTACCCCTGTACTTCTTAAATGTCCATCCCTGATGCTGTTGCTCAGAGGCATGACAAGACATAAGTTACAACATGAGGTCTTCTGCATTGCAGAATAGCTCTACTCAGATATTAGTCATAATATAGCAGGTGGTGTATGGCAGAGTTGTCATTTGGCAGAGGTTGAAGCATATACTGTTAACACTGGCATGGCTGCAATTTCAATGGGGTATACAGTGGCAGGCAGCTGGATCTGACCAAGCAGAAATATTTTATTAATGGATAGGTTGACAATCTGGGATCTGGGCAATTGCAAAAGAACAGAGAAGCAGGGATTCAGAATCAGGAAGTAAAGAGACGTTAGGTTTGTCTGCCCTAAACTCAAGAGGCAACAGAAAAAGGAGACAGATTAGGCCAGAATTATAAGGAACATTTCTCGATGGCAATGGTATTTGGATCTGAGTATCCTTAACTCATCTGTTAGACTTGATAACACACTTATTTTCTGAGTCCCACCTCCAGAGTTTCTGAATCAATGGATCTGAAGTGGGGCAAAAGAAATTTTATTTCTAACAAAATTTTCAGGCAATATATCTTCTGTTAGGATGAGGACCACACCTTAAAATCACCACTGTAGGATTTTTATAGTTGGAAAGACAATTATTTGGGGGAGCAGAGACTTCTAAGTTCAGAGGCAACAAGTTTGGCTTGAGGCTAAGCTTGCCTGTGCAGAAGAGTAGGAATAAGGACAAGGGAATCCCAAGTGGAAAAAAAGCTGGTTTCTAAAACAGCATAGTAAATGAAGAGGCAAAAAGGAAAAAGTTCCCTATTAGAGAGTGTGAAGTTAGCATACAGAGATTTAGCACAGAGGAACAGACCTACATCAGAACACAGCAGCATCACCACTGATGAGAGGACAGAGGCCAGGCAGTCACCAGTCTGAGCTCAGTGCTGGTGCGCTTGGTGAGGTTGTTGACTAGAAGTAACCAAGGTGGATATAGGTATCTATTGACACAGGAAGTTCAGGCCCACTAACATATAGCTGGAATCAGGATAAGAAGTAGGTCAGGCATAAGGCCGGCAGACAAATCCAGAATTCTCAAGTCAGACCAGAAGATTTACAGGAATTGGAGAAGCCCAGCCGGGAGCAAAAGATATAGGTAGAAATCTCCATATGAGCTCAGCAACCAGAATTCAGGAATTGATCCAAGGAGGGGTAAAGCATGTTTTATCAAAAATCTGGAGAGCAGGTGCAGGAACCAGAAAGGAGAAGAATGAAAATTTTCTGATGGACCTCACGAATCTTTCGTTACTTTCTAAAGTAGCAGAAATGAACATTAAGCTTGACTGACCTGGATTTATCAGGTATATGGCCTACCTACTGCAACTCAATCCCTTGGACAGTGAGTCTTGACACTTAAGATCTTTTTCATATTCACTTAACGGGTTAATAAGGGAAGTTGAAAAATTAAAATCCTTGTGTCCAGATGATTTTAATTCTGGGCCCATTCTGTTAGGCAATGATCAAGGAACTTAAGTTTTATGATTAGCCGGGCTCGGTGGCTCAGCCTGTAATCCGTGCCTTTGGGAGGCTGAGGTGAGTGGATTGCCTGAGCCCGTGGGTTCAAGACCCGCATGGGCAAATTGGCGAGACTTCATCTCTACAAAAAAATCAAAAATTAGCCGGGTGTGGTAGCGCACGCCTATAGTTCCAGCTACTTGGAAGGCTGAGGCGGAAGGATTGCCGGAGCCCAGCAGGTCGAGGCTGCGGTGGCCGGGAACGGCCACTGCACTCCAGTCTGGGTGACAGAGTGAGACTCCAACTCAAAAAAAAAAAAAAAATTATGATTTGTTTAACTGGAATTGGTATAATATAGATATTTGGAGAGTCAAAACATAAAGTTTTAAAGCGAGTCCACAGACTACTGTACTCATTGGGAAAAAAAAATCTGACTATCATCTGTTATCTCTCTCTGTCTCTTATCTATCTATCATCTATCTACCTATTATCTCTCTATCATCTATCCATCTATCTAATCTATCCTCTAATCTGTTTGAGTATCCATCTCACAGATAGGCCTGTTGGCCTATGGAATAGGGCAAGAATGTCATCAACTACACAGACAATAGGAAGCCAGAGACCTAATATGCCAGCTTAGGATTTAAATCACTTTTGTATATTTTACATGTGCCCATTCCATTCATGATTATTCATTAAATCAACAAGAATTTATCACATGTCTACTACATTCTGGCTATTTTGCTGTATGCTATGGATCTAATTTTGAACAAAACATAGTTTTTACTTTTAAAGAACTTAGAGTCTGTTGGCAGAAATAGTCAGCTACACAGAAAATAAAATACAGAGTTAAGGGCTATGATGGGACAAGTAGAAAGCTTTATGGGAACAACCAAGCAATGAATCTAACCTTTGTAGGATCAGAGAGTCTGTTGGGGTAGAATTTGAACATACCTTTGCCCATTACTCTCTATTCCTGCCTGCCCCATCTATACCACCAATTGCAATAGGACAGTTCTGCACTTTCAGACATTACATGTCTTAATTATGCAAATCAGGAAGACAACAGTGTAACAGGAAAGCTTGGACTGTGGAATCAGGTTGATTGGGTTCAAATCCCATCTTTTGCATGTTCTCAGTGTTACATTGGGCAGTCACTTAACCTTGCTGTGCTCTGCTCTTCTCATTTGTTAAATATTGCTGGTCATACCACATAGTGATGAGAAGATCACATGAAAAAATAGGTACAAAAATGTAGACTAGCAGAGAGTAAATTCTCAATAGGTACCAATTTTGTCATGGCTGTTGTTGCTGATATTGTTACTACTACTGCTACTCTAGGGCACAACGGATCCTTGATCACGGAAAAAAATTTATACTGATCCAGGTCCTTCCTCTTTAGGGCCTTTCCTCTTGATCTCAGTAAGATTGTCCTCAAGGCCAGTGTCACTGCTATTCCAGGTCTGGGCTATAAAGTCTCCAGTGCCCTAAATAAAAAGGAACAACTATCATAACTGAAAAAAGCTGACCCAAGAACATTCAACTACTTCCAATTATATAAAAAGGAATTTTTTATGATTTCAGGGAGGTGGATATAAAATATTATAATAGAGAACTTTGAGGAAAAAGTCTTCTGACCAAAGTGTGTATCGTTTTTATTTTAACAACAGGACTGCCACACTTTAGGTAGGCATAATACATTTGAAACACTTTTATTTCTCTCAAAGAGCAGCATGAAATGGAACAGGGAAACTGAGGAGGAAAACAGCCTCACCCACCTGATAGAAAATGGACATAAGAGGAGTTGAGAGAGGGCATTTGCTTCCTGACCCACAGGAGAGCAAAGAGCAAGAGCACCTGATGTTCGGGAGACCAAACTTTTAGCAAATCAACTTCTAACAACATTCTGGATAATGGCTTTACTGAGAATCACAGTTAAAGGAGCTTGGGACGTTAAAAATAACATCAGGACTCTCACAGTGCAAGTTTTGATCACTAACGAATCCAGTGTTCCCGCTATTCAAGCTACGAAGGTGGCCGTCCTTTGAGCCTCTGTGTTTTCAAGAACAGACAGTCGTAGAATGAACCAGCCACGGTCCATGGGAGATGTCCTTGAAACGCATTCATTCTGCGGGAGAAAGGACGTGGGCTACCGCTGCTAGTGCATACACCTTTCTCTGCTGCTTTTGGCATTTCACAAGGCAGGCCTCAGCTAAATCTCCAGGAATTCTACCACGGCCTCATTCTGACATCAACTGTTTTAATTTCACTGAAGAACAAAATGTCTTTAAATTGCGTCTCTGTAAACTGTGGGATTGTAAAACAGGGAGACCAAATGTTTAACAGCAGGCATCTTTACTGTCTGCTTTCTTTTGAATCAGGAAACGAATACCCCAAAGGAGAGCCCTCCACTGCAAAATGGCTACTTTGGCTGGTGGGTCAGAGATTTTGCTCAATTGTGGGGCTGTAGTTCAGAATACTAGTCTTTTTTCTTTGCGAACTGCCTTCAGAGTCAGTTTGCCACACTCACAAGTGAATCAAACTATGTCTTTATTAGTCATTTCTTATTTATGGCTTAAATATCTTAAGACGGTCACCTGCTGGCCCCAGCTCCAGATTACATTAAGTTGGCTCCAGTAGTCAAATCTTCCTGCCAGAATATAATACAGCACCATTTAAAAATATTCAAAAGAAAGTTCTTTAAAGGTAATCCCAGAAGCTTAACCCACAAAATATCTACAGCAATGTCAATATCATGAGACTGAATACATAATATATAACTTCCCTAGGTGGTTATTTTGAAGGAGGAAGCTTTCATTGATGATGTGTAAGTTCTGGTGTGTTTGGTTTAAAATATTAAATTATATTATCATATGTCATATCTACTATGCTAATTTGCCTTTGTCTACCATATCAGGCTACTTATTGTTTAATATTGTCATGCATGTGTATTTCATAAACTTCTGGAATGCATTTGTTTCATTTTTATATTATTCCTTTTGATGTTAAAAAAATGCCACCATTAAGCAGTGATGCAATTTGCCTCAGTGAATTTCAGGTAAATTTGAGTACAGAAGAATGAAGTGTATTTCAAAGATATTTTATTTATCTATTTATTGGCTTCTTGATTTATTTACTTACATTTATATTTATTTACTTGTCTATTTGAAAACAGAAAGAGAGAAAGGGTGAGAAAAAGAGAGAAAGAAGGAAGAGGAGGAGGAAATAGATGAAATGATTTAAGGTCTACAAAAAATATTCCATCTAAAGCATGAAATTTTGAACTCCAAAAAATAATGCTTTCTATACTTGAGGACTGAGTTCTTAGAAAGACCTCAAACAGTTTATATCATTTATTAATTTTATCAAAAAAGAATTTGCCCCATTCTTTCATCTTTTCAGAGAAAATATCCTAGAAATTTTAGATATAACACATGGTCAATAAAGAAACCAAACATACAAATAAAAATGCTCTTTAAAGAATTTAGAATCTATCATACTCAGTGATCTATCACAGAAACAAAGAACAGAGTACCATATGTCCTCACTCATAAGCAGACCTTGAACAATTATCTTAATACTATAAGAAAGGGATTAGCAGTAGTGGGAAACTGCCAGAGGAGGAGAGTTGGGACTAGCAGTTGAGGAAACTGCCAGGGGAGGGAGGGGCACACCTCATCAATAAGGATACCTGCATAATGAACATTTGTATACCTAACCCTGAACTGTAGCCCCATCTTAAAAAAAAATTGAAATCTTAAAGTTTGTATGGTATTCCCTCCTAGAATTTATCACTAATCAAAAATACTTGCTAAATACTTTCCCCCTTTAAGCTATAGTGACTATATAGCTACACATTTCCAGGGCTATATAGAAAACCTTGTCAAGGATCAATAATGACCCCACCAATTTCAAGGATTCCATCTCTAAACACTTTTTAACCTTTTTAGAATACACCCTGTGATTTTCCCTGTTCAACAGTCCTTTCATCTAATGACTCAGTCACCTTCTTAGTGTGCTTTCCCACTCTCTTGCCTCCTTATCTAATTTATAGTCCATGGCTCTTCAACGTCCTTTCTTTTACATCATACTTCCTGGGGGGAGGATCCCTGAAGTGGTGAAATTCAGCTAACTACAGTGCATGCAGCAGCTGTACATGGATCTGAAGAATATGCAACCATGCTAACTGGTCTAATGTTAAATAATCAACACTAATTTCAAGTTGGTCATTATCAAGCTTATTAGTCTCACTACATTTCCCTAGTCAATTTACTTTCCCACTCTTCAATATTACTATTTTATGCCCCTTGAAACAGACCCTCCAGCACCATACTCTCAGCTAATTTCCTTGTTTCTTTTTGTCACCAAAAAGGTACTTTTTCCATTGAGTTGGAGGTTGTGTTGTTTTTATTTGGTTTTACTACCAACCAGCAAACAAATCATGCAAAGGGTAGACAAGGTCAAGATTCCAAGTGAGTATATGCAGCTGCCCATTACTTTTCTAGTCCTTTCCAGGAGTACCCCAAGTTTAGTTCAACACAATCTTCATACATTGAGACATCTACCAGGTCAGAGAAATGCAGAAATATAAAGGCTCACTACCCTTCATATTTATAGCGGGGTGAGCAACCATAGCAGCACTCAAAAGGCTACTACACTAACTATAAAGAATTTCTCTCACAACAACTCATTAGATTCTACCTTCAAAACATATCCCAAATCTGTTGTCTTCACAGTACCTACCTTAGTTCAAGTCACTACCAACTATGAACTGGACTATTGCAGAAGCCTCCATTTTCACTCTTGCCTGCCATCATAACAGCCAAAATAATCCATTTACAGAAGAAAATCAGGGCCTGGTCTCCATTGCTCTGGTAGTTTCTCATCATACTAGAAATGGCATCCTAAGTCATCCTGACATCCCACACATGATCCGGGCCAGCTGCCTTCCCAATGCCATTTATGACTATTATCCTCTTCACTATTCTTCTCACCCTTCTCCAACCCCACTGGTCATTTTTCTGCTGCTCAATTCACAAAGCATACTCAACCCTCAGTTCTTTGTGTTTGTTTCTCTTTTTTTTTTTGAGTTGGAGTCTCACTCTGTCACCCAGACTGGAGTGCAGTGGCCGCTCCCGGCCACCGCAGCCTCGACCTGCTGGGCTCCTGCGATCCTTCCGCCTCAGCCTTCCGAGTAGCCGGAATTACAGGCATGCGCTACCACGCCTGGCTGATTTTTTTTTTGATTTATTGTAGAGATGAGGTCTCGCTGCCCAGGCGGGTCTCGAACCCGCGGGCTCAGGCAATTCACTCACCTCAGCCTCCCAAAGGCGCAGGATTACAGGTTGAGCCACCGAGCCCGGCTGTTTGTTTCTCTTTTAACTATTAGCTCCTATGTCCCAGATCTTTACATGGGACTTATCTCTCCAGTAGCTAAGATCTCTACTCACATAGCACCTCATCCGAAAAGTGTTCGCTAACAACTTATCCAGAAGAGTTTACACACAAATTTTCTACCCTCGTTTTACTATTTTTCTTGCCATTTATCACTATGTTATGTTATATTGTATTAATTATATTGCATATTGGCTAATTTATTCATGTTTTTCTACTCCACAGAGATGTAAGATCATAAGGGCAAGACATATTTGATTAACCACTGAATTCCTTGTACTGAAAGTAGTGCCCATCATATGTTAGGCACTTAGTAAAATGTTACTTGAATAAATGATTAGCATTCTACCTATTCTGGACTATTTTATTTTTTTAATTTTTTTATTTTTTTGAGTTGGAGTCTCACTCTGTCACCCAGACTGGAGTGCAGTGGCCGCTCCCGGCCACCGCAGCCTTGACCTGCTGGGCTCCGGCGATCCTTCCGCCTCAGCCTTCCAAGTAGCCGGAATTACAGGCATGCGCTACCACGCCCGGCTGATTTTTTGATTTACTGTAGAGATGAGGTCTCGCTGCCAAGGCGGTCTTGAACCCTCGGCTCAGGCAATCCACTCATCTCAGCCTCCCAAAGGCGCGGGATTACAGGCTGATCTGGACTATTTTAATTAAGATGCTTTGATGCTTTACGTGTGTGATGACCACTTATGTACCTAACCCTGAATTGTACCCATCTTTAGAATAAAAATAAAATAAATTATTTGTTAATAATTACCTCCTATCATTCTTCCCAAATATTTATGAGGTAAGTGGTGCAGCGATTATTGTGTCCATTCTTTAGATAAAGAGAGATCTACATCAAGGTGTAATAAACTGCCTAGGATCACCCACAGCTGCAAAGGTGGGTGCCTGTCTTCACATTCCTAGTTTAGTCACATTTGCCCCTCTGAGCCAGGCAAAAACACAGGCTCCATTTTACTGAGTAGTTTCAGGTTATCTTATAGACCCAAACATTCTAGAATGCTGCTTTACATCGAAAACACTGTTTCTCTCCACTTCTTTTATGTCTTTTAGTATTTAAGGCTTTATAAATAAAATATATTAGCTATTAAAAAAAGAAGTAGTCTTATCTTTCAAAAAAAAAATCTTAGAAATATAATGGCACCGAAAAGCATTTTTAGCATAATATAGAACCTCTTCTTCTAAAATGCAGCCTCTGCCTTAGCCCCTTATCTCTCCTACTGTGGAGATTTAATTTGAGAATACTTTTATCCCTTGTTTTATTTGTACATGCTCTCACCATGTACCTAGTTCATAAACACTTGTAATTATTGAAAAGTAGTTTCTGCAATTTGATCTCTCTTAGCCACATTTTGCTGGCAGTTTCTATAGCAAACTTTTCATTAGAATGTCTTCGTAACTGTAGGATGTATAAACAGTGAACTGTTTTTCACCTAGCTGAATGAAGAAAAGGGAATGTAATTTAACAACAATTTTTTCTCAGTCTTCAGTGATAATTCTGAGACCACCACCAGCATTTTCCTGCCTGACACGGTGTCCCAGGGATTTCTAGTGGATGATGGCAGTGGGTGGTAGGTAATATGCCTTTCAATGTTTCCAATAAAATTTTGACAAAGACAAGGCAGGCTTTCATCACTCATGGCCAAATCACAGATAGTGACACTTGAAGGCTGGAGTAGTTAAGAACCATAAAGTCCTGGGAGTTTTGCCTGTCCACACGACTTGCTGCTGTGCTCATATTCGTGAAAAGCGGTCCTTTCCTTGTATGTTGCGTTACTTATAGCCTCCCATGGGAAGTAAAGGAAACCACTTTACATATATATGTATTTTCTATAGCATCGTGAACATTGAAATTTTTCTTTTTTTCTACCATTAGCATTCCCTAACTGGTTAATGAATAATAGTTAATGCCACAGAACAAATACTGAGTGTACTTACAATTCTACATAGTATGATACAGAAATACACTCTCTTGCCATGAAAGTGAACATTTCTAGTTAATAGACTATCATCAGAATGAATCTGTAATTAGTGTTGGATTTTTAATTTTGTAACAAAGGAGTTTCTTTAATATTTAAAAATGGAGGCTATCAAAATAAAAATAAGTATTTCCCCTTGCCCACACACTTACATTTAGACATCTAAAGAGAAAGTTAAAAGAAATATCCAAACTTGTGCTGGTCTGAATGGAATCTAGTTTCAGTTGCTGTCCCATAATGGAAGGAGTAAAAAAAAAAAGAGGAAGAGATTAAAAATTACTTTTTTTTTTAAGTCAGAGTTTCACTCTGTCGCCCAGGCTGTAGTTTAGTGGCACACTCACAGCCACTGCAGCTTCGACCTGCTGGGTTCAGACAATTCTTCCATCTCAGCTTTCCAAGTAGCTGGAGAAACAGGTATGTGCCACCACGTCTGGATAATTTTTTGATTTACTGTAGAGACAAGGTCTCACCAAGTTGTCCAGGCTGGTCTTGAGCCCCTGGGCTCAGGAGATCCTCTCACCTCCACCACCCAAAGTGCTGGGATTACAGGTGTGAGCCACTGTGCCCAGCATAGAAATTACTTTTTATAATCAGGAAATAAGGCTGTGAAACGATTGCTAAATATTTGGGTCTGTGCTCAAAATAACGAATATTCTTTCTGCATTATTCAATGCTTGAATCCCTCTAGATCCACAGATCACTTGAGAATGATTGATTTGTCTAGAAAGATTATTCTTTATCGCCTTATTCCTACCTGAAATTTACAATACCTGAAAAGACATGGGGAAAAAAGCCAACTCCTGAGTTTCAGGAGCAGTTCAGCAATTGGCAGTTACAAGTTAATCTGGATTGTTTACAGGTAAGGAGACAGAGACCTGGATGGATGCAGTGAGTTTTGCAGTCATTAATGTTTTGTGACTTTTCTCTTCTACCAAGCTTTAGTGTAAAATCAGACAATAACCAAGCTGAACATAATCAAGTAATTTTACACTCTTGAGCCCTAGCATTACTCAGATAATAATTATACTAATCAAAAAATGGTTAATAACACAGACAGGCAGAAAAAAATACAAGTATGTTTTCCTTCATGGATTGAAGTTTCTTACAACAAAATATCTCTAATTGCCAGTCTTACATTTTTCAGTCACAGCTAATGACCTAAGAATATCTTTGGTAATGTTCTCCTCCTTAGTATCATTTATAACTGTAGATGAATATATGTGAAAGAAAGCAAACTAGGCTTATTTCTCCCATGTGGCTCATTCTGATCATTTCGAATTTGATGTTTGATATGGGGCATTGAAACATCTAGCTATGGCATGTTTGGAATATCAAAAGGATTCAAGATCTGGAAAGACAGGATGAGAATCTTCTTGAATTACTCTTTCCCATTGCTTCTCCTCCACCCTCACATACTTCCTAGCCATTATAAGATGTAGACAATTACCAAGGAGGTAGTGAAGTTAGTTTATAAGATCTTTTTATGAATACCACAAGCTATGTCAGGAATAAGTGGCATACTGCTCAATTCTCATGGAATACAATTCTCTTTGTACCTCACAACACACAATCATCTGCGTCTTTCTTTACCTAACTCAGCACCAACTATGATGGCTAAAAAAAGGTAATGGTTTTAGTTGCCAAAAATACATTCAATAATTCTGTTTATTTTAATCAAGTACCTAGTTTGATATCCCACTCAATTGAACCTGATCATACAAATGGTGATCTGCAACGCAGACATTTCTTTCCTTAAAATTCCAAATAATTGATGAGAAAAATTTCTCTTACACCACTATATCATTGCATTATATTTTTATACCCATGCTGCTTTGAAAACTAGAAAATTATCTCCAAATTCTAAAATTTTTATCCAATATCTATTGTATTTGAGAAAAGTTCTTTTATTTTTATTTATTTGTTTTTTAAAATTTCATTTCATTTTGTTTTAAAGTTGAGGGGTACAACTCAGGATTGTGTTATAAGTGGTTTAGATACAAGTGAAGTTTTGGACCTCACTTCATCTGGATTAGGATCAGGTATCCTTGTTGATGTTATGTGTCTCCCACCCCAGCAGTGTCCTACTACTGCCAATCCCTTTTTTGTAGTACGTGGTACTCAGTTATTTCTTTCTGTGATAGATTTCTGAGTATGATAGTCTCCAAATCCATAGTTGCTGCAAAGTCCATAATTTTGTCCTTTATGACTGTGTAATATTCTACTGTGTATATGTACCACTTTTTAAAAAATCCAGTCCAGTTTCAATGAGCAGCATGATTGGTTCCAAGTTTTTGCTGTTGTGAATAGTGCTGCAGTAAACATACATGCACAGGTAACTTTTTTGTAGAATGATTTGAGTTCTTCCGGTTATGTAACAGAAGAGGGATTGCTGGGTGGTATGGAAGGTCAATTTCTAGTTCTTTCAGACATCACCAGCACTGTTTTACATAGAGGTTGAATTAGTCTGCATTCCCACCAACAGTGTAGAAGTGTTCCCTTTTTTTCTGCTTCCTTGCCAGCATCTGTCGTTTTCTGTTTTATTAATCATGGCCATTCTGACTGGAGTTAGGTGGTATTTCAATGTGGATTTGATTTGTGTTTCTCTGATGATTAGTGAGGTTGAGCATTTTTCCATGTGTTTGATATCTTCTTTTGAGAAATCAATGAAACAAAAAGCTCGTTCTTTCTTTTTCTTTTTTTATTTTTTGAGTTGGAGTCTCACTCTGTCACCCAGACTGGAGTGCAGTGGCTGCTCCCGGCCACCGCAGCCTCGACCTGCCGGGCTCCAGGGATCCTTCCGCCTCAGCCTTCCAAGTAGCTGGAGCTACAGGTGCGCGCTACCACATCCGGCTAATTTTTTGATTTTATTGTAGAGATGAGGTCTCACCAAGTTGCCCAGGTGGGTCTCGAAACCACAGGTTCAAGCAATCCACTCACCTCAGCCTCCCAAGGTGCGGGATTACAGGCTGAGCCACCGTGCCCGGCTAAAGCTCATTCTTTAAAAGAGTAAACAAAATTGACAGACCACTAGCCAGACTGACCAATAAAAAGAGACAAAAACCCAAATAAACACAATCACAAATGCAAAAGATGATCAAGTCACAATGAAGCCTGAAAAAATTCAAAAGACTGTCAGAGATTACTATGCACACCTGTATGTAAACAAATTCAAAAACCTAAATGAGATGGAGGACTTTTTGACATAACACAACCTCCCAAGGTTGAAACAAGAAGAAATAGAGATCCCAAATAGACCAATAACAACCCAGGAAATTGACTCCATCATAAGAAAACTACCTATAAGAAAAAAAAAAAGCCCTGGACCAGATGGCTTTCCAGCAGAATTCTACAAAACACACAAGAAGGAGCTGATACCAATCCTATTAAAAGTATTCCAGGCAACCAAGAAAGAAGGAACTCTCCCAAAATTATTTTATGAAGCTAACATTACACTAATATCCAAACAGGGCAAAGACATAACAAAGAAAGAGAACTACAGGCTAATATCTCTGATGAACATAGAGGCAAAGGTTCTCCACAAGATTCTTGCACATCAGATCCAACAACAAAAATTATCCACCATGGCCAATTAGGCTTCTTCCCTGGGATGCAGGACTTGTTCAATATCCGCAAGACCATAAGTATAATTAAATACATCAACAGATGTAAAAACAAGAACCACATAATTATATCATTGAATGCAGAAAAGGTTTTTAACATACTCCAGCATTCATTCTTGATTAAAAAAACCTTGAACACCTAGGTATAGATGAAACATACCTCAAAATAGTAAAAGTCATCTACAATAAACCCACACCCAACATATTGCTAAATGGACAGAAATTGGGAGCATTTCTCCTGAAAACTGGAACAAGGCAAAGCTGTCTACTCTTACCCCTCCTGTTCAACATAGCGTTGGAAGTCTTAGCTAGAACAATCAGGCAAGAGAAGGATATCAGGGGTATCCAAATAAGAAAAAAGGAAGTTAAGCGATCCTCTTTGCAGACAGTCTGATCCTATACCTGGAAAACCCAAGAAATTCTGTTAAAGCCTCCTTGCACTGATAAAGGACTTTGGAAAAGTCTAAGGGTAAAAAAAATCAATGTGCAAAAGATAGTCACATTTTTATACACCAATAACAAACAGGCAGAAAACCAAATAAAACACACAATCCCATTCAAAGTAGACACACATCCATACACGCACACACAAACACCTTGGCATCTTTCTAACCAGAGAAGTGAAAGACCTATACAATGAAAACTATAAAAAACACCCTTGAAAGAAATCCAAGACGACACAAAAAAATAGAAAAATATTCCATGCTCATGTATTGGAAGAATCAACATCATTAAGATGTCCATCCTACCCAAGGCAGTCTGCAGATTCGATGCAATACCAATTAAATTATCATTGTCATTCTTCTCAGATCTGGAAACTATGTAAAAATTCATATGGAAACATAAAAGACTACTAATAGCCAAAACAATGCTCAGCAAAGGAAACAAAGTGGGAGGTATCACACTTCCAGACTTTAAACTTTACTGTAAGGCTACAATAATCAAAATAACCTGGTATTGGTACAACAACAGGCATATAGACAAATAGAACAGGATAGAGATTCCAGAAGCAACACCTCAATTTCTCAACCAACTCATCTTCAACAAAGCCTCCACCAACAACCACTGGGGAGAGGAGAAACAATTCAGTAACTGGTGCTGGGAAAACTGGCTGATCACATGCAGAAGATTGAAACAGGACCCCTACCTATGAACACACACACAAATCAACTCCAAATGGATCAAAGACCTAAACATAAAACCGCAAACTTTAATAATCTTAGAAAATGCAGGAGACACCCTTATGGGAATTGGAATAGACAACCAATTCCTGATCAAAACCCCAGTTGTTCATGTCTTAAGAGATAAGATAGACGAATGGGACCTCATCAAATCGAAAACTTTCTGCAAAACAAAAGAAACCATCAAGAGAGTAGGGAGACAGCCCACAGAATGGGAAAAGATATTTGTCAACTGTGTATCTGACAAAGGCCTAATATCCAGGATCTACAAAGAACTCAAACATGCCAAAAGGAAAAAAAAAAAAATAAACAGCCCCATTAAAAAATGGGTAAAAGACATGAGAAAAGATCATTTTTAATTATTCTTTATTCATTTATTTTCTATTAGATTTTTTATTTTAAAGATGTGGGGTACAATTCAGGGTTAGGTATGCAAATGTTCATTATGCAGGTACCATTGTTGATAAGGTGTGCCCCCTCCAGCAGATTCCCACTGCTGCCAGTCCCACCCACCCTCCCCCCAGCAGTTTCCCACTACTGCCAATCCTTTGTTTATTTGTTTGTTTGTTTGTTTATTTATTTATTTATGAGTTGGAGTCTCACTCCGTCGACTGGACTGGAGTGCAGTGGCCACTCCCGGCCACCGCAGCCTCGACCTGCTGGGCTCCGGCAATCCTTCCGCTTCAGCCTTCCAAGTAGCTGGAATTACAGGTATGTGCTACCATGCCTGGCTGATTTTTTGATTTATTGTAGAGCTGAGGTCTCGCTGCCCAGGCAGGTCTCGAACCCACAGGCTCAGGCAATCCACTCACCTCAGCCTCCCAAAGACGCGGGATTACAGATAGTATTATGAAATTGTTCAAGATCCACTTAGGAGTGAGAATATTTGATACTCAGTTCTTTGTTTCTGTGATAGATCACTCAGTATTATAGACTCTAAGTCCACCCAAGTTGCTGTGAAGTTCATAATTTTTTCCTTCTTTATGGCTGTGCAATATTCTATCATGTATCTGTACCACATTTTTTTATCCAGTTCTTTTTCGAAGGGTAGCACAGTTGGTTTCATGTTTTTGCTATTGTGAACAATGCTGCAATAAACATGTGTGTGCAGGTATCTTTTTCATAGAGTGATTTGAATTTCTCCGGGTATATTCCCTGTAGGGGGAATTGTGGGGTCGTATGGAGGATAAATTTTAAGATTTTTTTTTATTATAAAGATGTGGGGTACAGTTCAGGGTTAGGCATACAAATGTTGATTATGCAGGTACCCTTGTTGATGCGATGTGCCCCTCACCCCTCACTCCCACAGCAGTTTCCCTCAACTGCCAATCCCACCCCCATTCCCCTGACAGTTTCCCTCTACTGTCACTCCCTGTCTTATAGTATTATGATAATTGTTCAAGGTCCGCTTATGAGTGGGAACATATGGTACTCTTTTTTTGGTTTCTGTCATAGATCACTTAGTATGATCATCTCTAAATCTATCCAAGTTGCTGTGGAGTCCACATGTTTGTCCTTCTTTATGGCTGCATAATATTCCATTGTGTATATGTACCACATTTTAAAAATCCAGTCCAGCTTTGATGGGCAACATGATTGGTTCCGTGTTTTTGCAATTGTGAGTAGAGCTGCAACAAACATATGTGTGCAGTTATCTTTTTCGTAGAATGATTCGAAAAGATCTTAATTGAGGTACTGCCTTCTCCATGAATGTGCCAGAACTATTCTCAATCCTTTCAAATATTTCCCTTGGATAAAGAGTAGCATCAAAATGATACTGTCTTTTATCTTTTTCTTATAATTTTGCATATAACTTCTTTTGTAGTTGCTATGGTCTGAATGCGTGTATCCCCCTTGAATAACTATGCTGAAATCCTAACCCAAAAGGTGATGGGAGGTGATTAGGTCATAGGGCAGAGCCCTCACAGAAAGGATTAATGCCCTAAAAGAAAAGGTCTTTCTACCATATGAAGGCATAGCAAGAAGATGCTGCCAATTAACTAGAGACAGAATCTACCTTTATCTTGTACTTATCAGATTCTAGAACTATGAAAAATAAATATCTGTTGTTTATAAGCTACCCATTATATGGTGTTTTGTAATAGCAGCCTGAACAAATTAAGATAGTAGTTAATGATCACTTATGATGAATCTTAACTAGCTAAAAACATTTTTTAGTTGTAGTTACTCATGTTGATAGATATGCTAAAGAGAAATCTTAAAAACTCTTCTGACTTACTGAAAGTACTTTTTATTTGAATAATACTACTAACTGAAAACTCATATACATTCAAACTATAAATTATATAACTAAAATTAGTCATCTCACAATTCATGCTGTCTGAGAAAAGAAATATAGTAGCATGAAAATGATACAATTCTGAGGCATGATTTCCAGTTCTAGTTTAATCTTTTATTAGCTTTAAAAACTTGAGTACATTACCTATATTTTCAAATTTCTTCATCCATAAAACAGTAAGCCTGTAATAAACACTTTTGCATGTGCACGCTTTAATATTTCATATAAACAATATGTAAAAGTAAATTCAAATTCATTCTTGATAGAAATGCTTAGTCAGAAGCCCCATTAGATACATATTATGCATACAATATGTACACACACAAAATTACTTTATCTGTATCCTGATTCAGCCCATTATTAATGTCTAGAAACTGGGGAAGTCAGAGATACACACAAATATGTTTGTGAATAATTGATAATGTATTCGTACTCTTCTTTATATAGTCCATCAAAATATGTTCACAGTGTTATTCTATTATATTATCAATGATATATTTCATCAAAAAGCTGGGAGATATAAAATACTTTAAAATAATATAGAAGGAAATATTAAAATGAAATATTTAAGAGGAGATAAAACATATTAAGTGCTTTAGAAAAGAACAGACATTTTGCCAAAAAGCTACTCCTCCCTACTCCAGAACATTAGATCTAGACAGTTTCACAGATAAATTTGCTCTTCTTTGAAATTCAAATTACCAAATATTGCCTAAATTATTCCATAGCAATGACATAGATGGGAATTTTGAATTTTCTTTTTCTGAGGCTGGTATTGCACTGATAATATTGTACCACAAAGCTATAAACCAATTTCACTTATAAAAATTGGTATAAAATTTGAAACAAAACATTACATTAGCAAATAGAATTCAGCACTACATGAAAGAAAACTATACCACAATTGAGTACAATTATATCAGGAATGCAAGGATGGTTCAATTTTAGTAAATGTATTACTAAAATGAGCTGTTAATAGATGTCCAAGGAGAAAAGTCATTTAATTCTTTCACTGTCTATGGAAAGTATTCTAAAATGGTGTTTGATGAAATTGAACAAGCATATTGCATACAAACACTTAATCAAATTTTATAGAAAAAGGTGAATAATTTTCTCTCTCCTTTTCTCTCTGTATATACAATGGAGGTGCCAAAAAATGGATATACATTTTAATTATGATGTCTTCTCAAAAGATGTCATTAATCAAATCACCATGCAACAGGCAGGACAGTCAAAGAAAGTGGCAGAAGCCTGTTTAAGTGAATGTCATACTATATATTGCCATCACTTAACACAACTTTGAAAAGTAATATGTAGGTAACATCTCTTAAAATGTGTATACATTTTTTGGTACCCCTTGCATATTTCTAATCTGAAATCAGAATCTTTCTTAACAGAATATTCATTTTGAAAGTTCTAATTGATGCAATTAGATGGAAGAAGAAATTAGAAGTTTAAAAATATTATAGTTATATGCAGATGGTATGATTATATATTTGGAAACTCAATTAAGTTAACTAAAATTAGTGGGAGAAATTACAAAAATTTAGTTATGTAATAGATTATAAAATTAATATTCAAAATTAATATTTCCCCTAAAGACTCCAAATTAAAAATATAATAAAAGAAAAAAATCTCATTATAATGATCTTGATAGTTATAAATTTGGAATACAATTAGGAAAATGTTATAAGATTTATATAAAATAAAAATTAAGTATCTATTAATAGATATCAAGGATTCAACATTTTTGCAAGAATGAATGTCTGCATTTCAAAAGAGGAAAATAGGGAAATGTAGTCATAGAAGAATATTGATCATCTCTAAATTAGACTATAAAAGAAATTTAATACTATTTTATAAAATGGCAATATTAATTTGGAAAAAGGTGACATCTTTATATGTTCATATTGAAAAATAAGATGCAAGAGCAACCAAGATGCTTCTGAAAAAGATGAATAATTACATTTTTATGCAGGTATGTATTCTCTCCTCTCTCTCTCTCTCTCTCTCTACACACACACACACATACACACACACACACACACACACACACACACACACACACACATTCTATCTTAGTTACAAGTTATACTGTATGAAATTGCTGATTTTCAACTCTTCCTGACTTATGAAATTGGCAATTTTATGTGGCTCAACATAATATGTAGGTGATATTTTAAATCAATGCAAAAATACATTTACATGTATGAAAACCAACCCAGCTTCGTTTATAATTTAATGCAAGGCATGCTTAGGGACAGATAGCATTTTTTAATCTTTCAAAGACAAAGAAAATTAAGCTGAAATGTGCATGTGTTAACAATGGTGTGGGGGCTCTGTCATACATTACTGGTAATTATTTGCATTGGTAGCAACTGCTGGGAATGCAATGCAGAAATGTCTGTCAAAAAATGTACAAATTTTTTCCCCAATATTTATACTTTTGAAGTTTATTTGAGATACATTTGAATGTGTGCCATTGTCTACAAGAATATTTGTTGCTGCATTGCTTATAATAGCAAAAAATAGAAAACCATGTATAAGTCAGCCAATAGGAAATAGGATAAAAAAATTTTTCAGTTACGTATGAAATAAAATGTAGACATTAAAAAGTATGAAGTAGATATTTGCCTTTATGCAAAAATTTCTGAGAAATAGGTAAGTGGAAAAACCAAGGAATCTATTCAGCCAAATGGTAGATCATCAATTGTGTAAAAAAAATGAAAGAAAATGATGAATACGTAAAAGCATATGTAAAGGCATATTCATATTTGGAGTCTTTAGAGGAAATATTAGTTTTATAATTTATTACATAGTTAAATTTTTATAATTTCTCCCAAAACAATATACATCATTCTTTGTAAATATGCATACTATCCCTGGAAAACTACATTAGAAACAGGAATAATGGTTATTTCTGAGACAGATAATAAGGAAACTGGAGATTTAGAGTGGAAAGGAGACAGACTTTTCACTTAATATCACTTTTACTGTTTGAATTTTTATAGCACTAACTTAAAATACCAAAACAAAACAAAAAAAATCAAAGTACATCATTTATCCCTAAAATTTCGATGAAAATTTTAACTATTACAAAATCAAATAAAGCGAGAATTATCTTCTTTTTGGAGGGTGGGTCCCTTGTAGTACAGGCTTCCTCTTTTAGGTAAGTATTCTGGGAACCCATTGGCATAAATGTACCAGCTAGCATTGATGTGAAAGGCTCCAGTGAATTTTTTTTTTTTTGAGATTATTTCAACACGTTTGCCCATTTCATGATGGGCGATTTACCAGTGCCACAGCCCACACCATGATGGGTGTTCAGCAGTTTTTGATCCACAGGGGCATGACTCCTAAGCCCCACCCTTCCTATTCACCTGATCTCACCCTATGCGATGTTTTTTGTTTTTCTAGGATGACAAAGTCCTCAAAGGGAAACGGTTTTGCCAATGTGGAAGGGGTGAAACAAAAAAACGGCAGAAGTACTAAAAGTCATAAAAAGTGATGAGTTCAATAACTGTTCTGAGCAGTGGAAAACATGTCTCAATAGGTGTATTGCATCAAATTGAGAGTACTTTCAAGGTGACTGAAGTTTAGACATGTAAGAATATACATAATTTTTTATAAATAAATTCCAGGGTTGTTTTTGGGTCCCCTCTCGTATATGTGTAGAGAGTAGTTTGCATTTCCATTAAAGAATGAAGTGAGTTGACAAAAAAAATCCCAGAATAAAATCCCATTGCTCTGGTGGGTAGGAGTGGAATGGTGGGGCGCAACTTCCTTGATGAGTAATGAAAAAATTATCTGATATATTTTCTTGGTGAAAGCCTGCTGGACCAGCATGTCTGTTTTCCTGTGTCCCACAAACATGTCTGTGAATGGGAATGCACTGTCCTAGCCTCATTTTAAAACCCACATACATAGTTTCCTTTTTGGACACAACATATGGGAAAGAAGTCTGCATGATGAGAAAGCTCTTTTCACATTTTCTTCTCACTCTGCAATAGTAGCACCAGCAGGATTGGAAAATAATGTTTGAGTCTGAAGGCACATAACGGTAACTACAGAGACCTCCTTTGATACTTCTGAAGTCATTTTAAATGGGGCCATCCATTTTGTCTGAGTTGTACAACCCATACAGAACCTAGTACAGTCATCTATTATTGCCCGCTGATCACCTGTTCCTCCCATGATCTGTGTGTTTGATCTTGGAGACATTAAGCAGCATGGAGAGAAAAAGCAACCTTGGGAACCCTGCCACCTGCCCTCCTCAATTGACTTGATGGAGAGAACCTTTTTATTTGCCATTTACCCACTGCCAGGGAGGGTATGCTGGGGTGAGTGGCATATGTCTGAAGAATTCAGCAGGAGGTTCAGGCTGTAAAAAGATAACCGAGTTAAAACACAGAAAACGGTAATGCTTTTAAGCAAGCAAGGAAGTGATGTCAACCACTAGGTGATCCCCTTAAAGAATGGAGTTCCACTAAGTGGTTTGAACAATTGCTTCATGGGATATCTTCGCTCTTTCCTTGAAGGGTCAACTTTGTCCGGGAGCTCCTCTCAATGAACTCAGCGGGTAACACCAACAACTCTTTAGCTAATAAAGAGTTTTTCTGATCCTTTTTTTTTTCATTTGGACTGCAACACTGAAGTAACTGCCTTGCGAAAGGCAGTCTATGCTTGGTTACTATTATCTGGCCGTGCAGGTGAGGTCAACAGCAAAGGAATTGATCTCCGGAGTAGCCAACGGCTGTGGTTGAGTATATTGTCCAACCGTGGAAAACGGGGAAATGGAGACTGGCCTATAGAAGAGAGCAGCCGCAGTAGCAACTAGAGAGAACTGGAAAATGTAAACCTCTCTAGGTTTTTCACAATGAAGCATAGTGCTCCATAGCAAGGAGTCTTGGAAAAGTCAGGTGCATACTCTTAGAGGCATGGGTTGGAGGATATAATCTAACATTCCTTGACTTTACTTTCTTAAAAAGATTGAAGTGACAACTACTAGTTGCCATTTACCCACTGCCAGGGCATCCTGTCTTATAATTTCTGAATCAAATGAAATAAACATAGCTTTACTTGAAAACAAGTTTCCATTTGGAAAATCAAATTAAATTCATGCCAATGAAATAAAATTACTCTTTCTTTAATAATATATATGCATTTATTACATCTAAAAAGATATTCTTTTAAAAAATTATTTAAAAATTGTGGGGTACAATTTAGGGCTAGATGTACAAATATTCATTGTGCAGGTACCCTTGTTGATGAGGTGTGTCCCCCAATTCCCCAGGCAGTTTCCCACTACTGCCAATTCCACCTCCCTGATGCCCCCATGCGCTTGCAGTTTCCCGCTACTGTCAATTCTTTTCTTATAGTATTACGATAATTTGTCAAGGTCCACTTATGAGTGAGAACATGTGATACTCAGTTCTTTGTTTCTGTGAAAAATCACTCAGTATTATAGACTCTAAGTTCATCCAGGTTGCTGTGAAGTTCATGATTTTGTTTTTCTTTATGGCTGCGTAATATTCCATTGTGTATATGTACCACATTTTTTTTATCCAGTCCTCTTTTGATGGGCAGCATAGTTGATTCCATGTTCTTACTATTGTGAACAATTCTGCAGTAAACATACGTGTGCAGGTCTCTTTTTTATAGAGTGATTTGAGTTCTTCCGGGTATGTTCGCAGTAGGGGGACTGCAGGATCATATGGAAGAAATAACTTAAATAACAGATGCTGCAGAGGATGTGGTGAAAAGGGAAGACTTCTACACTGTTGGTGGGAATGTAAACTAGTACAACCTCTGTGGAAAACAGTGTGGTGATTCCTAAAAGATATTCTTTGTTGTGTATTATTATTTTAATAAACATTTAAAATCTAAACAGTTTTGAAAATTAATTAAAAATGTGTTTCTCAAAGTATCACATGTTGTCACTCATAAGTGGATCCTGAACATTTACCATAATACTGTAAGAAAGAGATTGGTAATAGCGGGATACTGCTGGGGTGGGTAGGGGAGGGGCGGGGAACACAACATCAATAAGGGTACCTGATCTCAAACCAGGTTAAGTGGGGACCAAAGGAAGGTCCCAACTTTACCTATATGATGACCACTTGTATACCTAATCCTGAATTGTACCCCACATCTTTAAAATTTAAAAAAAAATGTGTTTCTGCTATATCAATTGGACAAACTAACCAATAAGGTCAGACAATTCATTTTATAGCATAATCCAAGTAACACAGATGGCGTCCAGGTTTTGTATCTGAATTCTGGGTGACTGTTAGAGAGACAGAATTGAACTTTAGAAGTCTAGACAGAAGACCAAAGAAGTGGAATCGCTATGCAAAAATTCTAAGAGGTAATAAGAATTCTCTTTTGCCCTTGGCTTAGATGCATTATAAATCTGTTAAGTGTAGATATGTGTCTGTCCTTTCATATGGCTATCTTCCTTATGCCTCATAAAATTTCATTAGCAGTCATCCATCTGAAAAAATAAGATAAAATGATAATAAATAATACTAATAAATAATATACAATTTCTTGCATTTTAAATTCAAATATGCTACCCAGAAATTTATCTGTGGATTTTCTACTAAGAAATGCAACAATAATTTTTGGATACCACAACTTCTATACCAGAGCATCGTGTATGAAGAAATGGCTGTCCTGTTTTATGTAGATACAGATATAAATGTGTATATATTATAGATATAAATTATATTGCAAATGTATTTAGATATAAATATGTAGGTATAAGTATAGAAGTGATCACTGAAGAAAGAAGCCCCTCATTTAAAATACTGACAAATTTTCTGTCCCAAAGTCCTTTCCCTAGATGGTCCATGCTCTTGACTCACCTGTTATTCCTCCTCCTGTTCGGCTCTGTCTCGGGCATAAACAGATAATTCATTTTTATGGTTCTGCTGAGCAAAGCTATGGTATCATAGCATTTCTTATAATAACTATGCCAAGAAAGACAACAAGAAATAAACACGGTAAAAATTTAAATGAACTCCTTTCTCCAGTAGACAGTCTTCTACCCTCTAGCACCAATCTGCTGGTAGACAATTTGAGGTTCTTTCCTAGAGGTTGCCTATCTCGATTGTTTATAAGAAAGTAGATGTCTCTTAAATCCTACCATAAGGGTGAAGCATGTAAATATCATGTGTCTGCTTGCAGCTGCCTAACATACATCTCCAGTCCAGACCTTGCCTCTGAGTTTCAGTACATTTGATGTTCTCATTTAAAGGCCCACTGACCTTAGAAACACATACTCCTTTCTCCTCACACTCTTCAACCTTCCCATCAGTCATGAGATCACTACCTAGTTTCTCAGACCAGAAACATAGAACTTCATTTCTCCCATTCCTTTACTACCCATCTTTCACCTCATTCCCAGCAACAAATATGTGCACGCACACAAGTGTGAATACATTTACCTCATTCATCATCGAGTCCTGAGAAATTCAGCTTCAAAATGAGATTTTTGAAAACTTGATCTAGTTGGATTGCTGAGTCAGTTTTCTAACTGGTGTTCAGACTCTCGCTCTTGTGCCTCTAACAGCCTGTATTCCAACTGAGAAGCAAGAATGATCTCCTTAAATTAAAAAGTAGGTCATGGCACTCTTTTTCTTTCTAACTTAAAAGAATAATTTTAGGATTACTGAAGAGTTGCAAAAATGGTACAGAGAGTTCTCATAAACCCTTCACTCAGCTTCCTCTAATAGTGGCATCTTAGATAGCCATAGGGAGATTATTAAAACTAAGAAATTAACACTAGTACAAACTACTAAGTAAACTAAGGATATTTTATCCAGTTTTTCTACTAATGTACTTTTTCTTTTTCAGAGACTCATCCTTATAGCACTTTCCTGCTTAAAAGCTTACAAGAATTTCCTACTGTTCTTAGAATACAACTCAAGTTTCTAATCATATTCTATAAAGCACTGCATGGTCTCTGCTCAGCCTATCTTTACAACCTCATTCTTCCTCATTCTGCCCTTTGGTACGCCAACACCACTGGTCATCTTTCAGTTTCGTGAACACCCTGAGTGCTTTCACACCTCAAGGCCTTTGCATATCTGTTCTCGCAGCATGAGAGGCTCTTGTTCTGTATCTTTGAGCAGCCATCTCATTCTCTTCCTTTTGGTCAGCTTAAATATCAGTTTTACCAATAGCTCTTGATATATAGGTCTCCTATGCTATTCTCTGTTTCATCTATTTGCTTATTTCTCACACAGCAACTATTTTACACTTTGCAATTATCTTGATCATTTGTCAGCTTACTTTATTGTTATCTGGCCCTCCAGAATATAAGCTCTGGGAGGATCTGAGAGATCATATACGTATTAGTTTTCTACTGCTGCTATATAAAAAGATGTCACTGCACTTGGTAACAACACAAGTTTATCTCATAATTCTGTGTGTCAAAAATCTAGGGGGTTCAGCTGGTTTTTGATTCTGAGCTTTAAAAGCCAAAATCAGGGTATTATTAGCAGGTTGTGTTCTTTTCTGGAGACTCTGGGAAAAAACATGCTTCCGGGTTCTTTTGGGTTGTGGGTAGAATTCAGTTCCATGTGGATAGAGGACTGAGTTCCTGTTTACTTGCTGGCTGCCAACCAGGCCATTATGCACTTTTAAAGGCCAACTCTATTCTCTGGTTTGTTGTCCTCTCCATCTTCAAAGGCAGCAACAGTAGGTTGAGTCCCTTTTCTGCCTTGAATCTCTTCTGTTATTTCTGCCATGTAACTTCTCCGCCTTCAGCTAGGGAAGAATTTGTGCTTGTAAGGTCTCATATGATTAGACTGGCTCCACCTGGATAAGTCAGGATGCTGTTTGTCATGGATGGAATTATGTCCCCTCCCAAAATTTATGTGTTGTTATGGCAGTCTGAGCTAATATACTGTTCCCATTTCAAGGCCCTTAAATGTAATCATATCTGCAAAGTTTCAAATGCCATGTAATATAACATATTCACACAGATTAGGGTGTGGATATCTTTGGGAGGCCACTAATTTGTCTATTGTGATATCTATTTTTTTGACTATTGAATAATCCAGACCTAGCTTATAGGCATCAAATAATTGAGCAATAAATTATTTGGTGCAATCTGCTTGAAAATTATTTCAAGAAAGGCAACTGGCTTAATGCCAGACACCACAAAGCACCTCCCAATTACTGTCTATTGTTGTATCATCTCCTGGTATGCTCATGAACTCCGATTAGTGGACTCTTCAATTCTGTTTATCAGAACAATTAGACCTATCAGAAAATGCTCTTCATCTGTTGAGTTTGCAATTGTCAAAGCAGGAATTTCATCAAGTGTATCTCTACAGCTTTAGTTATGTCTTATTTTGAGTGTCTACTAGAAGAAATAATGTGTGCATTGCTGAAAAGCTAGGAATCTGCTTTTCCCTAATGTAAATTCTCTCTTCTACCTACTCTCTCATTCTGTTTGCCACTGGGTGTGCAGATTTAACTTATCTGAGCATTACCCAGAGAAAAACTGATTTCGTAGTTAACTTTTGTGTGAGGAAACATTTCTAGGCATTCTTTAGTCTTAGGTGACTCCATTTGTCCTGGTTTTAACATTTCTTCCCCCCTTCCCATGCCTTTGAAGCCATGGATGTCAAATGAGAGGATTAAATACATGAAATGTATGGACTATTTCCTGTGCCAATCCTTTGGCATGGAAGTGTGCACAAGAAGCCTTGTGACAGCTACACTTTCCCTGAACCATGACTTTAAACTTGCCCTCTTATTTGACTTCATTACACATTTCTTGAGGACAGTAGGGTGAATTGGTAAGAGCAAATGTTTTATAATCAGCAATTTTAAATTGAAATTATGACTCCAAAAATTAATAACAACACATCCCTTAAAATGATTGAGTCTTAATTCCCTCATGATACTGCGATTATAGTTCTCCCCCAAGGATTAGTTCATGTAATTTCTGCTTAATAAACTCAGAAACAATCCTGAGACTAGAGATCTCCTACACATATTTAAATCCCCAGAATCCACAAACACACAGATGCTCACAGCCATAAAGTTTGAGTCATTAGAGGTTATCATTTGATTTGGTCATGGGGGAAGAAATTTGGCCAACAATAATAATCACAAAGATTAGGTAAGTAAAATAAGCACAAGAGGGAGTTAGTATAACTTGCTTGGTACAGAGTCCAGAAAAACCTAGAGCAGATCCATGTCAAGACTTTTAATCAGTTTACCTCTTGCTGTGAGGAGAGGGTTCCAGAAATTTTAATTGGTGTCCTGATCCATTCTTGGTATTCCTTGCAGCTTAGATAGATTTTAGAGACAGGAATGATGAAGGCTGTGGAGAGGGGTATAGAGAATGACAGACAGAGAGAGAGAGAGAAAGAGAGAAAGAGAGAGAGAGAGAGAGAGAGAGAGAGAGAGAGAGAGAGAGAGAGAGAGAGAGACAGAGAGAGAGAGAGACAGAGAGAGAGACAGAGAGAGAGAGAAAGAGAGAGAGAGAGAGAGAGAGAGAGAGAGACAGAGAGAGAGAGAGCGCTAATATTTTTTGCTGTTCTTTCCTAAACCTGCCTGTTACAGTTTTCCCTTGAAAGCTCTCTGCTTTTCCACTCCGTCCAGTCTCACATTGCTAGCTTTTGTGAGGCAACATGAATCCCTGAGCTACTCCTGGACCCTCACTAAAAGAAGACTAACTGTTGAGAAGCATCTTTATCAGCCCATGTCATACAAGCACACCTGGATGCAGAAGCCGAGAGAAGCCTTTTAGACAATAACATAGGTAAGCTGAGGCCTTGGGAGCCCCGGAGAGGCTCAGTGGCCACCAGACAAGAAAGCTCGTGGAACTGTGAGGGGACTAGCAAGTTTGAGCATTGCTATTGGTTATTATTGTTTTTTAAACAGTTAAACAAATATATTGGTGGAAAAAAAAAGACTTCTGTATTTTTCCACATAGCCTTATGGTAATGTAGGAAGATATTATGCATTTTTTTGAATAATAAGTCCAGCTAAAAGTGGGACTGATGCAGAGTCAAGGGAGGTGAGTGAATCTGTGCTTCATAGAAAATGAGCAGAAACCCTGGCAGCTATGATGTGCTAGCATGCTTTTTTTTTTTCTTAATACGCCTGTGTCTGAGCTGAAGATCAGCGCCACAGGAATCAAAGCTTTCTGTTGACAGATAAGTATGTTTAGAAGAACAGTACCTTGCTGAAATTTTTGACTGGGGAGAAAATAGAGAATATCTTTTGAACACACACAAAAGAGAGAGGCAACATGCAGATTCAATTGTTTTTCCTAGACTGAACCAGTCTTGAAAAGTAAAAGTATACCGACATAAGGTCTTTCTTACCAGAATAGAATTTGGATGCTATTAGTATATTTGTCTTTATTTGTTTTAATCTGAAATATTAACAAACGTATTTATTTATTTTGAGGATTTTTATAAAGATTAATTTTCAGTGAGTGAATCAGGCTGATTCACTCACTGAAAATTAATCTTTATAAATATATATGTGTGTATATATATATATGTATATATATATATTTACTTCGTTTTATTATAAAGGTGTGGGATATAAGCCAGGATTAGGTACTTATGCAATGTATGTGCAGGTAGAATCAGGCTTCTGATATCCCTTCTCTTATCAGACATCACCTTCATCAGAGACATTAGTATCTGTATCCTTTTCATTAAAGTCTTCACCTTGACAAGAAAGGAAGAGCTTTTATAAAGTATAATCATCAGACACTGAGCAGGTTGATGGGAAACTTGCCTTGATTCTAGAGAGAAGATCTAGATAAAAAGGTTAACAAAAGATAAGAGTTTAGAAGTCATTGGCTGGGTGTGGTGGCACACGCCTGTAATCCCTGCACTTTGGGAGGCTGAGGTGAGAGGATTACCTGAACCCATGGTTTGAGACCAGCCTGGGCAACCTGGCAAGACCTATCTCTACAATAAATCAAAAAATTAGCCGGGTGTGGTGGCGTGTGCCTATAGCTCCAGCTACTTGAAAGGCTGAGGCGGAAGGATTGCTTGAGCCCAGCAGGCTGAGGCTGTGGGGGCAGTGAGTGTGCCACTGCACTCCAACCTGGTGACAGAGTGAGACTCCGACTCAAAACAAACAAACAAACAAAGTTTACAAGTCATTACCCTTCAGAATTAACCTTTAGTTAACCTCTGGCCTGCCACATACATGCCTCTCAGGTGTACCAGCTGATGCACACACATGAAAATTCAGGACCACTGGGATCTGGGATTTAAGTCTGCCCTAGGAGAAAAATAAACATAGCAACAAAAGCTCAAAGTTCAAATTGCATTTACTTATTAGTTTCTTGTTTATATCTTTAATGGTCTTTTTTTTTTTTTGAGTTGGAGTCTCACTCTGTCGCTCAGACTGGAGTGCAGTGGCCGCTCCCGGCCACTGCAGCCTCGACCTGCTGGGCTCCGGCGATCCTTCCGCCTCAGCCTTCCAAGTAGCCGGAATTACAGGCATGCACTACCACACCCGGCTGATTTTTTGATTTATTGTAGAGATGAGGTCTCGCTGCCCAGGCGGGTCTCGAACCCGCGGGCTCAGGCAATCCACTCACCTCAGCCTCCCAAAGGCACGGGATTACAGGCTGAGCCACCGAGCCTGGCTTCTTTAATGGTCTTGTACAGGCATCTGAAACCTCCCAAATGGAGACTAATCATGTGTTTCTCACTAACTTCAGAATTCCTGGTATTCTCCCCTGAATTTCACTCTGAAGATCATCTGGGCTTCTAGCAGGTATCCATTTGAATGCGCCTCTGTTTCTTTATTCACAGAATGAGTTTTTAAAACATTTAAAATATTTAATTGACAAAATTTTATATATTCATGGTGTAAAACATGATGGCGTTTATTTTATATATTTATATTTATAAATGAACAAATCCATCACCACCCTGTGAAACAGGTTCACGTGCACTGATTACCACTTCTGTTCACTGCATCAGGGCTACAACTTCTACTGCTTGCATGCATTTGGTAAGGCAAGTTAAGTGAAGCAAACTTAGATATTCAACAAGGAGTTAACTGTAGAAGCTCAGAAATCAGACTGAGCTGATACTCCAAGGCTCAGAAAAGGTGCCCAAAGTTAATGGAGTTTTGTCTGTGCATGCTCTACTTATACCACAGCTGAGGAACTCCAGAAAGCAGCCTACATTGAGTTTTATTACCCTGGACCCATAACCAACTGGGCTAAAGCATCAGAGGATGTACTGATTCTGGGTGTGGGGGCGGGGGTTGGAAAATAGAGATCCTAGGCTATTCTAGCCTGTTTCTCCCTATGTCAGGATGTTTCATTTCTAGCACATTCTATAGTTATTCTTCTTTACAAGTGAGAAAGTGAGAACTAGCTCAGTCCCCGGTCGCCAGGAGAAGTGTCTTATATGCCTGTGTTGTTCATTAGATCTCAAGAACTTGTTCATCTTTATAACTGAATATTTATACTCTTGAGTCAACATTACCCCATATCCTCTGTCTCTCCAACCCTTGGCAACCACCATTCTACTTTCTGCTGTTGAGTTCTACTTTTTTTGATTCTGCTTATAGATTATATTTTACAGTATTTATCTTTCTGTGTCTGCTTATTTCACTTTGTCCTCCAGCTTCATCCATGTTGACACAAACGGAAAAATTGCCTTCTTTTTAAAAGCTGAATAATATTCCACTGTATATATGCAACCCAATTTTTTAAACCAATACATATACTGATGGACATTTAGGTTATTTTCACATCTTGGCTATTGTGAATAATTCTGTAATGAGGATGTGGATACACATATGTTTTCAAGAAACTGGCTTCATTTCCTTTCTGTATGCACGCAAAGTGAAATTGATGGATGGTGTGGTATTTCCATTTTTAATTCTTTGAGCAACTGCTATACTGTTTCCTAAAATTTCTACACCAGTTTACATTCCCACAATCAGTGTATAAGTGTTCCCTTTCTCCATGCCTTCACAGCACTTGTTATCTTTTGTCATTATGATAATAACCATTTTAATAAGTGTAACATAATATCTCATTGTGGCTTTTATTTGTATTTCTCTAATGATTGGTGCTGTTGGGCACTTTTCTAATGGCGTTTTTTCATAGAAATAGAAAAAAATAATCCTAAAGTTTATATGAACCACAAATAAGTAGCCAAAACCAACTTGGGAAAAAAAGAACAATGCTAAATGCATCACACTTTCTGATTTCAAACTATATTACAAAGCTACAGTAATTAAAACAGTATGATATTGACATAAAATAGAAACATAGACAAGTGAAATAGAATAAAGAACCCCCAAATAAACTTAAAAATATATTGTTAACTAATCTTTGACAAGGACACAAAGAATAGATAATGAAAAAGGAAAAGACCCTTTAATAAGTGGTGATGGTAAAACTAGATATCCACAGGCAGAAAAATGAAATTGGGCCCTTGTCTTACATTATATTTAAAAATTGACTCAAAATGAATTAAAGACTTAAATTAAAAACACAAAACTATAAAATTTATGCAAGAAACTGTAGGAAAAATCTCCTTGACTTTGGCTTTGGCAAAGATTTCTTGGATCTGACACCAAAAGCACAGGTGACAAAAGGAAAAATAAACATGTGGGACTGCATCACACTAAAAAACTTTCTCAGGTCAAAGGAGACAATTAGCAAAATGAAAAGGCAACCAGGGAATGAAGGAATATATTTGTAAATCATATATCAGATGAGGGCTTTATAGACAAAAATATATGAAGTCACACAACCCAAAGGCAAAAAAATAAAATAACCTGATTAAAAGATGGGCAAAGGACTTGAAGAAACATTTTCCAAAGAAGATACACACCCTTCCTTTCTTTTAAAACGATCCACAGAATCGGGCTTGGTGACTCAGCCTGTAATCCCGCACTTGGGAGGCTGAGGTGAGTGGATTGCCTGAGCCCGCGGGTTCGAGACCCGCCTGGGCAGCAAGATCTCATCTCTACAATAAATAAAAAAATCAGCCGGGCGTGGTAGCGCATGCCTGTAATTCCGGCTACTCGGAAGGCGGAGGCGGAAGGATCGCCGGAGCCCAGCAGGTCGAGGCTGTGGTGGCCGGGAGCGGCCACTGCACTCCAGTCTGGGCGACAGAGCGAGACTCCAACTCAAAAAAAAAAAAAAAAAATGATCCACAGTAGTGGGAAACTGTCAGGGGGTGGAGGGGACAGGACTGGAAGTAGTGGGAAACTGCCAGTGGTGGGGGCACCTCATCGGCAGAGGTACCTGCGTGATGAACATTTGATACCTACCCTTGAATTGTACCCCACATATTTGAAATAAAAAATTAATAAAAAATAAATAAAATGATCCACTTTCATATTTGAGAACCTAGCTATATTTTCTACAAGTGTGCACTTGCGTTAATTTCTGGACCAACTCTTGGACACTCTGGTATCACAACTATGGGTAAAAGGCATGGACTCTCCAGATTCCTTCCCCAGCCCCATGGCGTAACAGTGGGATGGGATCTCTCTCTTTAGTCCTTTTTAAGAAAGGAAACCATATGCTGAATACATAACATAGTGGTCTATACAAGTAAATAAAGAATTTTAATTTTCTTTATTGTTGTTCTTGTTTACTTTTCTAGAGGTTCAAACATGCTTGTTATCAGGGGGAAAATTGACAGAAAATAGGGAAAATGTAATGTGTCAGGGAATTATTGAAGGAAAATTACCAAAGAAGGCAAGTAGGAAAACATTGTAGAGGAGAACGTTCTCCTGAAAAGGAGAAGAAATAAGTTTCTTATATGACAAGATATCGGAATATGACAGGGTGTGAAGATGTAGAACGACTCTAAGTTAGAAAGAAGCACTGTAGATGCCATTTTTGGGGCTGGCCTTCACCTCTCCTAGAGATAGTGATTTCAGATTTAATACGTATGGGAAGCAAAGACAAAACTCAGAATAATCCTACACAAGATCTCAAATGTTAACCAGTAATTTTCAGGTTTCATCCATTATCGAGTAAAATGTTCCACAAAATGTAAATGCCATAAGCTCTCGATCCATTAAAAATAAAGGATAGAAAGCACAGAACACAACCAAGGTATTCTAAAAAATACTGTCATCAAATTTGAAGAACGACAGAACATACACGAAGGAAAATTATAATCATTGACAAAAAATCCGTGGATTATACTGTAAAAACTAAAAAGAATTAAGCAATAATCTTAAAAATAGATCTGAAATTATTGAGAATGCATTCATAGTGAGTTAAAAGATATTTCTAAGCCGGGCTCGGTGGCTCAGCCTGTAATCCCGCGCCTTTGGGAGGCTGAGGTGAGTGGATTGCCTGAGTCCGCGGGTTCGAGACCCGCCTGGGCAGCGAGACCTCATCTCTACAATAAATATAAAAAAAAAAGCCGGGCGTGGTAGCGCGTGCCTGTAATTCCGGCTACTCGGAAGGCTGAGGCGGAAGGATCGCCGGAGCCCAGCAGGTCGAGGTCTGGGTGACAGAGTGAGACTCCAACTCAAAAAAAAAAAAAAAAAAAAAAAAGATATTTCTAGGAAATATAGGAAAGGGCCAAGATATATGATGAATAAAATCAGAAAGACAAATATACATTTAATTGGATTAAATGACTAAAAGTTTTCAGCATTCATAGAAGACAAGAATCACCACATTCAGAAAATACTAGAAATCTTCAATCGATTGTTTACTTATTATGGTAAAAATGTGGAAATTCAAAGAAAAAAAGGAGCTTTTAAGAACAGTCAGAAAGAACAGACGAATTACCTACAATAGAAGAATAACTAAAATTATAGCAAACTTCTCAAAGAAACAATAGAAGGCAGAAAACAAGAAAGTAATATTTTTAAATTATTGAAAAGACATAATTACTAGTCTAAATTTAATATTAAATAAATCACTTAAGGATAGGTGAAAATAAATATTTTCAGGCAAAGAATGAGAGTTTTCCTTCAATAGAACTTCAGTAATGAAGCTTTTAAAGAATTTAGTGAAGGAAATGAAACCTGAAAGAAATGACTAGAGGAGTAAAAAGTGGTGAGCAAGGACCATTTCTTAGATATCTGAGAAATCGAATCAGATATTAACTGTAAGATAATAGTAATGTTAAAAATAATATTACAAGTAGAAGTAGTAGTAAGAGTAGAGGTAATAACTTATAATAATGATGAATATAAGGATTAAAAACCATTATGCAACAAAATGACTGGGCAACTATGACAGGTCTAAAAAAAACGATGATCAGAGTTGAAGTGTTCTAGCATCTCTAAATTGTTTGGTAGAAGGATGGAGGTTTTGTTTGAATTTATACTCTGATATGTTCAACATGTATGGTAGCCATTTCTAATGTACAGTAATATCTCTTTGAACTCTTTGAAATACTTTCCAGGTTCCTTGCAGTTTGGAAGGGAGATGTGATTCTATTATTCTGGGAGCAATAAAATATGTGAAAGTGACACAAGTCAATCACTTCAGCACTAAGACACAGAAAAGTCATTTGCATGACATTCCTTCTTTTTCTTTGCCTTTGTCTTGGTGAACATGAAGTTCTCACAGGAGGCAGAATTATTGAGAACAATTACTTGCCATTGTCTCTGCATCTGTAGCAAATTAATTTTTGATTGTTTAAGCTCTCGGACTTGTTTATATTGTAGCACTGCTTATTTTATCCTGATAAATATAGGATGTATGTTTAATTTTAAGCATAATCACTAAAGGAATATAAATATGCGATATAACTTCAAGAGAACATAGGTGAAGATTTTGAATTTTAAAAATGGAAAAAACAGAAGAAAAGTACAAAGAAGTCAGTAAGAAATTGTAGCTTGGAAATATGGTAAATTCAAATATTTGTGTTCATACAGAAATGACAACACAGTTAATGGATAATGCACTCCCGTTAAGAAATAAAGGTTGTTCAAATTGGAGTTCTAAAAATCTATCTGCTGTTTATGTGGTACTCATCCAAAATATAAAAAAGATTTCTATCTAATAAGATAGAAAAATTTAAATTATAGAGAAAATGTATACCACAATAAACAAAAAAGCTGGCATGCTATATTAATATCATACAAAATAAGTTTTAAGGTAAAAAGAGTTATTGGATATAACAAAGCTACTACATAATGTTGAGAATTTCATTTTACCAAGAAGATTGTAAACTTGTAGCTGCCTAATAAATTGTAATGAGAGCAAATATAAGTATTACAGAATATGACAACTTTACCCATGTCTCAATTATTGATAACAAATTATGAGATTTAAACACATTTCTTCCAATACAGTTTAATCTGAGGAAAAAAGCAAAACCAAAGATATAAAATATTTGAACCATGCCATTATCAATCTTAATAGTAAGTATATGTATAAAATCACGTACAGACCAATTAGAAAATATTTATCTTTCTCAAGTATTTGTGGAATATTTCTGTAATTTCATTTCACATGTGGCATAAAGAGTCTCAACAGGCTGGGCTCGCTGGCTCAGCCTGTCATCCCAGCACTTTGGGAGGCAGAGGCGAGTGGATTGCCTGAGCCCATGAGTTTGAGACCAGTCTGCGCCACTTGGCGAGATCTCATCTCTACAATAAAATGAAAAATTAGCTGGGCGTGGCAGTGTGTGCCTGTAGTTCCAGCTACTTGGAAGGCTGAGGTGGAAGGATCACTGGAGCCCAGGAAGTCAATGGTGGGGTGGGTGTGAGTGTGCCACTGCCCTCCAGCCTGGGTGATGGAGTGAGACTCCAACTCAAAAAAAAAAAAAAGAAAGAAAAAAGAGTCTCAATAAAGCAAAGTACAAGTTTCCTATAGACCATATTTGCTATCTGTTTTAGCATTTTTTTTTCAGGCGTGCACTTTTATTGAACTGGACTCAAGTCAGTGTACAGGTAAACCCTGGCTGCTTCCACACCTCCACTTACTCCCAGGAAGACCAAAAGCCTTTATACATCTCAAGTCGGGAACAAAAAGCGGGGCCATGGTGGCTGATCATTCAAAATAAAACAAATAAAAAAGTATAAAGGTGAAGATTAAAAAAATTTTCATTACATAATTTACACAAAAGCAATGCTGTCTCCTTCCCCGTGTGGCTCAGGAGAGAACTAGGTTACTCTCCTTAGAGAGAAGTGGGTCGACTTTTGGGAGGGCAAGGGACTTCCTGTAACAATGCATCTCAAGATATTTGGAATGACTATTAAAAAAAAAAGAACAATCTACAAAGTCCTTGGCCACATTGTAGAACTTTGGGGATGCTGACTCCCACTTGCTGTCACCTTCATCGTTCCAGTTTTTAAATCCTGAGCGTCATCAAGCCAAAAAAAAAACAAACCACACACACAAAACAACAACAAAAACCAAATAAAGCTGTACCAATCTCATCCTGTTTTCTGCGCAAGTTAGGTTTGTCAAGAAAGCGGGCAACGTGTTAGTCTACCTAGAAACACTTGCGATGCACAATGGAGGGGGCGGACTCTTCATCCTCCTGCTTGCTGACCTACATCTGCTGGAAGGTGGACAGCAAGGCCAGGATGGAGCTGCCAATCCACATGGAGTACTTGCTCTCAGGGGGTGCGATGATCTTGATCTTCATCATGCTGGGCGCCAGGGCAGTGATCTCCTTCTGCATCCTCTCAGTGATGCCTGGGTACGTGGTGGTACCTCCAGACAGCACTGTGTTGGCATACAGGTCCTTGCGGATATCCACATCACACTTCATGATGGAGTTGAAGGTGGTTTCGTGAATGCCGCAGGATTCCATAACCAGGAAGGAAGGCTGGAAAAGAGCCTCGAGGCAGCAGAACCACTCATTGCTGATGGTGATCACCTGGTCATCTGGCAGCTTGTAGTTCTTCTCCAGAGAGAGGAGGATGCGGCGGTGGCCAGCTCCTGCTAGAAATCCAGGGTGACATAACACAGCTTCTTCTGGATGTCACGCACAATTTCCCGCTTGACTGTGTTGGTGAAGCTGTAGCCATGCTTGGTGACAATCTTCATAGGTAGTCTGTCAGGTCCTGGCCAGCTAGGTCCAGATGCAGGATGGTGTTGTGGAGGGCATGCCCCTTGTAGATGGGTACAGTGTGGGTGCCCCATCCCCAGAGTCCATCACGATGCCAGTGGTATGGCCAGAGGTGTACAGGGACTGCACAGCCTGGATGGCCACGTACATGGCTGGGGTGTTGAAGGTCCCAAACATGATCTGGGTCATCTTTTCCCAGTTGTCCTTGGAGTTCAGGGGAGCCTTGGTCAGCAGCATGGGGTGTTCCTTGGGAGCCACACAGAGCTCGTTGCAGGAGGTGTGGTGCCAGGTCTTCTCCATATTGTCCCAGTTGGTGACGATGCCGTGCTCAATGGGGTACTTCAGGGTCAGGATGCCTCTCTTGCTCTGGGCCTGGTCTTCCATGTAAGAGTCTTTCTGGCCCATGCCCACCATCACACCTTGATGCTGCGGTTGCCGCATGATGGAAGGGAAGATGACCCGAGGGCCCATCGTGGCCCATGAAGCTGACCTTGAACATGCTGGAGCTGTTATCAATGATGTGTGCAGCAATATCATTGTCCCTGGCGAGCTGGTATGGTGTGGACTGGTGGCAGAGCAAGGGTATAGGTTGGCTTGAGCGGGCAAACTTGGTCTTGAAGGTCTGTTTCAGTATTTTTTGTGTGTGTTGATATGAAGAAATACCTGAGCCTGGGTAATTTATAAAGGAGAAAGGTTTATTTGGATCCTGATTCTGATGACTGGAGAGTTCAAGATTGGGCATCTGCACCTGGTGAGAACCTCAGTCGGCTTCCAATTATGCTGAAAGGCAAAGGGGAGCTGGTGTGGTCAGAGATCACGTGGCAAGAGAAGAAACAAAAGAAAAAGCAAAGGGGCGCTAGGCTCATTTAAACAACCAGTTCTGGTGAGAATGAATAGACTGAGAACTCATCTACCCCAAGGGTCATTCTATTAATTAAACATTGATGTACTCATAAAGCATTTACCCCATTAGGCCCACCTTCAATACTAGGGTTAATATTTCAACATGAGGTTTGGAGAAGACAAACATCCAAATCATTGCACTGACCAAAATTACATTAAATTAAAAATTAACAAAATGAAGTCTAAAACAACGTCCGGGTGTGGAGGTTCAGCCTGTAATCTCAGCACTTTGGGAGACCGAGGTGAGAGGATTGCCTGGGGTTCGAGAACAGCTTGGGCAACTTGGTGAGACCTTGTCTCTACAATAAATCACACACACACACACAAAATTAGATGAACGTGGTGGTGTGTGTCTGTAGGTCCAGCTACTTGGAAGGCTGAGGCTAAGCCCAGCAGATCGAGGCTGCAGTGACTGTGAGTGTGCCACTGCACTCCAGCCTGGGTGACAATGCAAGACTCCAACTCAAAAAAAAAAGAAGAAAACTAAATAATAATTTAAAAGTATATCAACAAATTTAAAAACACTTGTAAATAACCCTAAATTTCTAATTTTATGAATTTTATTAAGAATTCATAATAGAGAATAGAAAACAAAACAGAAAAATAATGAAAATAATATATTGCAAAATTAATAAGGTATGCACACATCAGTTTTTGGAAAAACCACATATCATTATAAGCTTATATTAAATAATATTGCTATTCCCTAAGAAAAGAAAAATGATGGAGATAAAAATTAGGAAAGTGTCCTAATAAAGAAGTTAGGAAAAGAACGACAGAAACAATACAAATAATAGAGGGAAAAGATATAATACAAAAATAAGCTACTTCAGACAGCTTTACCAGTGAGCTTTTTCACACATCCAAGAAAAAAAAATACTACCAGAAAATAGGAAGAAAAGGAACATATCACAATTTCTTCTAAAAAGCTTTTTATAGCTTTGATACCAGATCCAGAAAATGATAGATTTAACACTACAAGAATTTTACCTGTTAATTCAATCTACGTCAAGCCCCCAAATTATTTTATAAACCTAGGTGTAAACTCAAACAACAATGTAGCAAATATTTCTATCAATATCTTTATTGGACTCTGTGATTTTCCTCCCAGGTACTCCTTCAGATTAAGGCAATAGTTAATAGGAGCCATAGCTTTTGAAAACTCACAACTGGAACCTTGGGACAAAGAAAGGTGCTTCATCAAAGGTTATGCATTTACTTTCCTGGATGCAGGTCATATTCAATGACTGGCTAAGACTGGGTTATAAAGGCCCACCCTTCTATTTCAATTGAAAACAATTCTGAAGTCTTCCTCCCCGCCCCCGCCCCAGCTCTACCTATGGTCAACTTAGAAGGTGGAAGATAAGTGACAGGAATGCCATCAGATTGCTATATATAGGATTTTCAACTCTTTTTAAAAATTCTACTTCTTAAGCAAAGTGCATAGGTGTTTATGTTATTATATATTATGCTCTTGTGTGTTCATAACATCTTTAATAATAAAAAAATATATTTGAAAATAAATTATTAACTTGTGCTTTCCAATAAAATAGATCTTGATTCAGATCTTGTTTCTCCTTCTTACCTTCTTGACAAATCATGCCTTACTGAGCCTCAGTCTTCTTAGCTATAACATAAGAATAAGAATCTTATTGCACCTCTTTAAAGTGTCTATCATAGTGCCTAGTTATTTAAAGATGCTCAGTATATGTTAATTTAAAAATGAAATTTTGGGAAAAAGAAGAATGGAAGGATCTGTAGGTAAAGGAGTGTTGGCTTGAACTCTCTTTTCTCCCAGAGTCTGGGTTAAAAATTTCTTTTTCTTTTTCTGACTTGTTTATTGTGTTAGGGACAATGGAGGCATTCTAAGTTGAAAAACCAAATCCTCTTAGATACTTCATACTTTAATGTTCTGTGATACTAAAAAAAGAGAAACCCAGGTTGTCAATGTCTTTTTAAGATATGTGGCATGGCTTTCTTTAACTAAAAGAGATTTCTTTAGACTAGATGCTGAGGTTCTCAACCCTGGCTGAGTACTAGAATCAGTTAGGTGTTTTAAAAAGACATCCCTACTTGGACCCCCACCCTCAGCAATTCTTAAACACTTGGTCTAGGGTAGAGCTCAGACACATTCTATTTTTAACAACTTGGCAGGTGATTCTAATTTGAAGCCAAAATAGAGAGAAATGAGTCTAGAATTTCTCAAGTCCCAGGCTATGTACATACGGCTTTTTGGGTTCAATCCTAAAGTCATTCAATCAAAATCTTGAAATTTTGGGGCTAGATCTTATAGTATTCTTACATGTTCTTCAGCTGATTCTTTTGGACTCAATGTTTGGGAATCACTGCTGTAGGACTGATAAATCCAGTTAATTTCAGAAGAAAGTGTCTTGACTCTTAAAAAGTTTAGATGAAATTTCCTAAAAGGCTCTTAATGAAAACTAGCATTATTTCATTTGACTCCCACTCATAAAATTTCATGAGTTCAAGAAGCTCCCTTGGATATTAGCATAGTCAGCACACTCTTCAGTCAAACTGGAGGGTGGTCTTCAGAGAATCTGTTTTCAGAAATCTTCAACTTTGCCACAGTAAAGGACTCTCTTACTCTAGTTGACAACTTGTTCTCTGATTTATCTCCTCAGGCAAATATTTGATTTCACACTGAGCTTTTACTATTGATCACAAAAACCCCTCTGCTTTGTTGCTTGGCTACCTAATTGAATCGTTCTTGTCATCAGACAGTCTGCTGTTTCTCAAAGAGTGAGACTTCTGAAACACACACAAGAGCAATCACCTTTTCCTAAGGAGTCTTTGGAAGTGTAAGCTCATATGGGAAGACAGGACTTGTCTTACCAAAATGACATATGCTAGCAATAATCTCCAATCTAACAATAGAATCACTGAAAGACATGTTATACACTTTGACAATAAATGTCCATCTAACAATAGAATATTTAAAGCACTTTCAGTTGAAGCACTTTCAAAAATACGATGTTTTTACATATGAATACTAGAAAACAGTTCTAATGTTATTTCTATTTGGAAAATGAAGAACATAGAACATGAAATTCAGAAAGGTGAACTAATTTAACCACTTTAGTTTAGAAACACAGATGTGTATTTGAGACTTGAACCCAGTTCACAATGAAACCAAAGTTCAGGTTCTTTCTACTATAACACACTGGATTAGGGAAGATTAGGCCCTGAAATTCACCTGCTGAATTTCTTTCTGTAAATCTTAAAGGAGTTTTAGTTATTTATAAACATGAAAATGTTTCTACAGAAAGGATGAGAAACCAAAAATCATCAGAGCTATATCAAACTGAAGAATACTTTTATTTGAAAATCTCAGGTTATGTAACACATTCTGAAAGAGTGTGGTAGTCATTACTGCAATTGGCCAAATATTTCTACTTATCCTCTTCTGGAACATAAATATATTTTTAGATTTTACTCCTCCACTCCCTTAGATTTATTAGTATCTTTGTGAGTTGCTTTGACCACCTAAGTTCATGACGAAGGTCTGAAAGCAAGTATACAATTTGACACATTCTTGTTTGCATTTTGTGATGGCAAATGACAATGTTTGGCATGCAGACAACTTCATTAGCCTGGATACAGGAATAAGGAATATGAAATAGAACTCATGGCCAACCCACAGCAAACATGTAGTGTCAACAGAAAGTTAATCTAATAGTTATAAGATTCTAAAATTTTGAAGGATGTTTGTTACAACAGCACAACTTAGCCTATCCTAACTGCTATAAAAATGAGACCCTACAAGCAAGTTCAACATGACAACAACAGTATCAAAACTAACCAAGTAAACAAAAACAGAAAACCAAGAACCATAACTGAATATAGGTCACGTTTGTCTAATGATCATTTAGCAGGTAGCAAATAAAGTCCAGAGAGATGATTATCCATGTTATTCTGTGGCAAACATTTGGTAAAAATGTTATCTGTAGTAATATGAGCAAGAAGTCAGAAAACAAAATATTTGTACTGGGCTATCCGATAAATTCTAGAAACAACTGGCCATTGTGCAAAAATAAAAAGGATATAGAAACAGTTATCAAATTCTAGAATTTATAAATTTGAAAGATGCAACTGCTTCATGACCCCAGTAACCGAAACATAAAACCAAAAAGGCCTTGGAAAAGGAGGATTAGTTCAAATTCAGAACAAGAGTGTATGTCACTTCTTAGTAGCCTTAAGAGATAGTGTGTGATTCACCACAATATCTCTTTTCTATTTCAGCAACAGGAAACATTATAAGCAGGGACCATTTCATCAGACTGCATTTGAGAATAAGAAGACATGGAGCGACTTTTCTTGTTGACGTACAGTGGATATGTCTTAGTTTATGAATCCCCAAGTTTGGGAGTTGTTTGTTACTGCAGCATAACCTAGACTGTCCTGACTGCTTCACAGAACACAGACCCTTCATCTATTATAGTATACGACCACCCGCATCTATAGTTACACTACCTGCCTGGCCCTGTAAGGCAGGGGTTCCCAGTCTCAGGCCACAGGCCAGTCCTGTTGTCACTTAGGAACTGGGCTGCACAGCAGGAGGTGAGCGGTGGGTGAAGGAGCAAATCTGTAAATCTGTATTTACAATCGTTCCCCATCATTTGCCTTATCACCTGAGCTCTGCCTTCTGTCAGATCAGCACTGAAAAACCTGCTTCCATTCCCAGATCCTATCTTGTGAAGCAGTTTTCTACAGTGGCAGCAACCAAAATGAGACTATGGAGTAGGCTGGACATAAGCAACACACTTCCGGTATCACTGTCTCCCATAACTCCCAGATGGGACCATCTAGTTACAGGAAAACAAACTCAGGGCTCCCACTGATTCTGCATTATGTGAGTTGTATAATTACCTCATTATATATTACAATGTAATAATAATAATGGAAATAAAGTCCACAACAGATGTAATGTGCTTGAATCATCCCCAAACCATTCTTCCCCATGCTCCCATTGCGTGGAAAATTTGTCTTCCACAAAATTGGTCCCTGGTGCCAAAAAAGTCGGGGACTGCCACCGTACGGCATTTAGTTTGCAACTTCTGAAGATGGTTTCTAAAGTTTCCAGCACTAAAATTCTGTGTTTTTCACCTATTTCCCTCTCTCTGAGCAGAACTACATTTCAACATTTAAATTGTTTTTGGACCAGATGATAGAAAATTTATAAATTACGGAATCCTGAATATGAGCCTTAACTTTATCATTTAGCAACTATGTGAACCTTGATTAATAGCTTATTCTTTCTTAGGGATTGGCAGTAGTGGGAAACTGCTAGGGGAGAGAGGGGCACATCTCATCAACAAGGGTTCCTTCATAATGAACATTTGTGTACCTAATTCTGAATTGTACCCCACATCTTTAAAATAAAGGAAAAAAAAAGTATCCTTTCTTTTTCTTGATTAACTTATATGTTAAAAAAAGAAGAAAAATACCCCCCCATGCCTACTTAACGACAATGTAAGAAAAACTAGTGAGGAAATAATGTACATAAAAGCACTTTACAAATGTAAACCACTGAATTGTTATTATTCAAGTAACAATTACCTCCCACATTCCAAAGTTATATGCGTAATTAGAAAGCCATTGCTCCTGTCTATCAAAAATTCCTTACCTCAGTTAAAACACGTTTATACTTACCCCATTCTCAGTGGGAATAAACTTTCTAATGTTAACTTTTGAAGACATACACCTCAGAACTTCTTTGTAAACCAACTTACATCCTCAAGCCACAACCATCAAAACCATTTAATATATAAAATAATGATTTTTATCTATATCAGTGTTTTCAATTATTTTTACCTAAGTGGTGTGCCAAATGAAAAATCTACATTAAAGATATTTCCTTGTATATACTATGAATTTGTTTATATCTCTGTCATAGCATGTAACTCAATGTGCCTACATTATAGTTTATTTTCTGTTTTCCACGTTGAGCTCTCAATCCTTTAAAAGAGTATTTCTACATATATTTTTGGATGTATTCAGGTGCTTTCTCATAAAAGCTGATATATTGGATTGAGTAGAGTTAAATTAGTATATTTAAATTAGGTTAGCATATTAAAACTTAATTAAAATTAAAACTCCATAATAGTATTATAATATACAAATAACTTCTAATATATATCACTTGCTGCCAAACACATATTAACTTCAACAAAAAATGCTTATAAATCTAGCACAGCCCTGTGTTACCTACTAATGCCTCCCACAATCTAAACTCAGTGTGGGAGGCTCTGAAATTTACTAGCTATGAGGTCATGTATGACCATTCAGCCTTTTGAGGCTCAGTTTACTCATCTGTATAGGTGAGATGGTAGAACCCATCTCATGCCCTAATGTGGAGTTGAACAGTGGACATAAAGTTTCTGGAATGTTACAATCACCCAAATGTCATTTCTTACCTGGATTTATGCAGATGATTTAACTTTCGCAGCATTGTTTTTTGCTCTAGGTAAAGACAGAAAATTTCTTCCTGTGACCTAAAATTTTTTTAATTGAAAAACTGAAGATTAAAAATGCAAAGAAGGTCTTGCTTTTTTTCCCAATCTATGAATCTGAGTTAGATGCATAATTTAACATTTCAAATATCCTATATTGCCCTTGTTGAAATAGCCAATACAATTTAAAAAATTTTTCATCTTCCCATTACAGTGATGACCAACAGATATTATTTTATATATTACATACAATATATTTGCATGTAAAATGTATATGCTAGCATGCATGAAACTATTTATGGGAAATTGCTACCAAATGTAAGTTGATTTTTTAAACATTATTATATTTTTGTTGCTTAAGAATGATAGCCAATCTATATGTACTTTCTCATTATTTAGCCAATGCAAGTAAAAGTATTTGTTTTTGGTAATATTAACAAGTATTATTAATTAACCAGTTGAATAGTAGACTTCTCTTCTACTGGCTTCGTCAGTGTCTTTTTCACTTATATTTGATAAAACAACAAAGTCATTTATTCAATTTTTTGGTGATGTTTCAAGAACAATAGTAAGTGAATTGCCAAATTTTTTTAAAGGTGTGGGGTACAATTCAGGGTTAGGTATACAAATGGTCATTGTGTAGGTAAAGTTTGGGCCTCACTTTGGTCCCCACTTCATCTGTTTTTTTTTTTTCTTTTTGAGTTGGAGTCTCACTCTGTTGCCCAGACTGGCAGCCACCCCAGCCTCGACCTGCTGGGTTCCGGCGATCCTTTGGCCTCAGCCTTCCAAGTAGCTGGAGCTACAGGCGCGCGCTACCATGCCCGGCTAATTTTTGATTTATTGTAGAGATGAGGTCTCGCTAAGTTGCCCAGGTGGGTCTCGAAGCCGTGGGCTCAGGCATCATCTGGTTTTAAATGAGTACTGTCTTCATCTGTAGTGACTTCACTAGTCTATGAGTTATGAAGAATTTGTGTTCAGGCTATGTCAAATAACAAAAATGTACTTTTCTGAAGAATAAATTTGTTTACTGTGGTTATTCCTGACTAGTAGTTTAAATCAACTTGATTTAAATAAAAATCACCTGCCACATACCTGTAAGCCTATGAATAAAATATTGGGTAGTGCACAAATGATGTTGATTAAAATTACTCTTGTTCTTCCCCTTAAGCTTCTCTGAAGCCTTGCCGATCCCTATTTGTTGATTATTTCGTGCAGTATAACCTCATTCAGATTATCAAATGATGGGACTTGGACCCTTATATTTCTAAATGGTCTCTCATCATATTTCTAAATACAGTCAACTCACGTCTTTGTATTCTAAACATTTATTTTATTTTAATTTGTATAAATGTAGGGATACAGTGCAGTTTTGTTACACAGGTATTGAGTAGTGGTGAAGTCTGGGCTTTAGTGTAAATAACCATCATCCAAATAGTGTACACTATGTCCACTAAGTAATTTTCTCATTCCTCATCACCTCCCATTTGTTCACTCTTCTGAGTCTCTAATGTCTACTATACCACATTCTATGTCCATTTTTACACATTATTTTGCTCCCACTTATAAGTGAAAACAGTGGTATTTGACTTTCTGTGTGTGGGTTATTTCACCTAAGGTAATGGCCTCCAGTTCCATTCACGTTGATGCAAAAGACATGATTTCATTTTTTAAAAATAGCCAAATAGTATTTTATTGTGCATATGCACTACATTATTTTTATCCAGTCATCTGTTGATGGACACTTCAGTTGATTTTATGCCTTTGTTATTGAAAATAGTGCTACAATAAACACACGAGTGCGGATATCTTTTTGATATAATTATTTATTATCTTTTGGGTAGTTACCTAGTAGTTAGATTGCTGGCTCAAATGTTAGTTCTATTTTTAGTTCTTTGAGAAACAGTGATACAGTTTTTTATAAAGGTTGTACTAATTTACATTCTCGTCAACAGTGTATAAGCATTCCCTTTTCTCCTCATTCTCACCTTTTTTTTTGACTTTTTAGTAAGAGCATTCTGATGGGGACAACATAATATCTTATTGTGTTTTTAATATTCAATTCTCTGATGATTAGTGCTGTTGAGCATTTTTTCATGTTTGTTGGTTATCTGTAGGTGTTCTTTTGAAAAATGTCTGTGTCCTTCGCCCACTTTTTAAATGGGATTATTGTTATTGTTATTTGTGGTTGAGCTGTTTTAGTTCCCTGTAGATTTTGAATAATAGTTTTTTGTTGGATGCATAACTTGCAAATATTTCCTCTCATTCTGCAGGCTATCTCTTCCCTCTGTTGATTATTTATTTTGCTTATTTATTTTGGAAGATGATTCTTTTCTTGGATGGGACTCTGCACTTACATAGCAATTTTGCATTCTTCAAGTACCGAAAAATGCATAAGTACTAAAGTAGTTGAGCATGTTTTTGCCAACTTAAGGTCAGCCCTGATGAATGCTCACTTTCACACTCCACAGAATTATGCTGCAGGAAATACTGAGGTATATATAGGAACTATTGAGATATGTGCAGTTCTCCTTGCAAGTATTTCCAGATTTGCAAATGTTCCCAAGTTGTTGAAAGTTTATATATATTTTTAAAACTAGGTCCATTAGTCCGTTTTCTGTTGACAATTCTATCTATATGTGGTTAATTTATCCACATTTTAGTAATAGTTAAAATTAGTATGTTTGCTATGGAGAAAGATAGTACAGAACTAAGTGAGAAAGTGCTAGAATGTTTTTTCTCAACAATTTCAACTCCCTACTTATTTACCAGATTGTTGAAGAAGACAGAAGCATTACATTATTATATTAATTTTGGAAAATATTTTTAGCTGTTTGATCATCTTGATAGCTTTTGAATTTTAAAAAAATGTGGTAAAATATACATAGCATAAAATTTACCATTTTAACCAATTTTAAGTGCACAATACAGTGGCATTAAGTACATTCACATTGTTTTGCAATCATTACTATTCCTCTCCAGAACTTTTTAATCATCTCAAACTGAAACTCAGTACCCATTAAGCTTCGATTATTTATTACCTCCCTTTTCTACCATCCCCTCATAACTACTATTCTGCCTTCTTACATCTATGAATTTGACTATTTTAGATATTTTATATAAGTGAAGAAAAATGCTTATATCACTATGTATTAAGTTTTCAAGTTTCATTCATACTGTAGGATGTATCAGAATTTTATTCATTTTTAAGGTTAAATCATATTGCATTGCATGTGGTAACATTTTGTTTATTCGTTCACCCATCAATGGACATTGGGTTGCTTTTACTTTTTGACTATTGAAAATAATGCTACTATGAAATTGGGTATGCAAATATTTGCTTAATCCCTGCTTTCAGTTCTTTTAGTTATATACTCAAAAGTAGAACTGCTGGGTCGTATGTTGATTTTTTGCTTAATTTCCTGAGAAACCATCAAATTTTCTTCATAGCTGTTACACTATTTTGCATTCCCACCAGCAATGTATAAAGGTTATAATTTCTCTACATTTCTGCTAACACTTGTTATTTTCTGAATTTTTAAATGTTTTTTAAAAATAGCCACTTGTAATGGGTATGAAGTGGTAATTTAAGACTTCTGAATAATACAGCTTCAAATGTTAATTGATTGGGCTAGGAGTTGAGAGAATATGCAGCATTTGGACAATGTTTAATTAAGTTCATCCATCTCTGGTTAAAATTTCCCAGATATAAAATGAAACTAAGATCTATTCATTAGCTGAACAAACATTAAACCACTTACTCTGTGTTGAGCACAATACTAGACAAAAGAGTATTTGAGTTGTATTGGCCTGTGCCCATGATAAATTCCCAATGTATTTGAGAAATTAGATCAAATGGATTGTGTGCTCTTAACAATTGCCTTGTAGTGGTAAGAGTAAGTGGTCTGTTGATAAATGGAGCGGTAATATTATCTTACATTTAATTTATTTCAGGGCTTTCAAGTTGCTTTGAATTGTACTATCACATTTTATTGAGTCTTTGTACCTGAGCATAAAATAGTGACGGTCATCTATGAGAGACCAGTCTGTAAAACTGAAGAGTATGTCAGTTTGGCTCTGATGGCTCTGTCTGACCCATAAAAATTCTCTGAGCAGGACGTTTGGCCACTGTATGTTATATGGATACAACCACTTCAGATGTAACATTCTAAATGCTCTCCTCCTTTGTTTACCTTACTATCACCCTTAATAGTTTGTGCCTCTTTGAAGGCAATGGATATTGTAGTGAGAAAGAAATCTAGTCTGATCTATGACATGACTTCACTAATGAATCACTGAGCTCTTCCTCTGAACCTGAATACTACTTCAGCATTCTTTTAAATCCACTCTGGGCAGTCATTAGCAATTATTTCTATTTTGGTCTATTAGCTACTAACCACCAGTTCTAGATTAATACAACGCTCTCACATTGCAGATGGAGAAACTGAGGCTCAGAAAGTAAATCTTGCCATTACTGCTGCTGTGATGAATCGCCTTTTATTTCTATTTTCTTATCTATTTATTTATTTATTTATTTATTTTGAGTTGGAGTCTTGTTCTGTCAGCCAAATTGGAGTGCAGAGACATGCACACGGCCACCGCAGCCTCGACCTGCTGGGTTCAGGTGATCCTTCGGCTTTAGCCTTCCAAGTAGCTGGAACTACAGGCGTGCACCACCATGTCCAGCTGACTTTTTGATTTATTGTAGAGACAAGATCTCACTGTGTTGCCGAGGCTGGTCTGGAACCTGTGGGATCGAGCAATCCTCTCGCCTCTGCCTCCTAAAGTGCTGGAATCACAGGTGTAAGTTTGAATCTTCTTTTAAAAGATGAAAAATTTGGGGCTTACACAGAGTTTAGATATTTAGACAAAATTTTAGGTTTTCTGAATCTAATGATCTTCCAACTTATCACAGAAAATGTCTGAGGTAAGTAAAATTTACTTTTATTCTTGACACAAGATTAAAAGCTCACCCCTGCCCAAATATCACAATACCACTTTCTTATTCCCTTTGTAAGACCGATGTCTTTACTAGGACATTAAAAGTTAGAACAAAATATCAGACTTTAAATTTACCATTTACATTTTTTCTGACTTAGTATTCATTCTGAACAAAATCCTGAGATTTTTCTGCTAATATTGTGTTCTTAAGACTCATTGTTTTCCCAGGTACTTTTTTTTTTTTTTTTTTAGTTGGAATCTCACTCTGTTGCCCAGACTGGAGTGCAGTGGCAGCTCCCAGCCACCGCAGCCTCGACCTGCTGGGCTCCAGCGATCCTTCCACCTCAGCCTTCCAAGTAGCCGGAATTACAGGCATGCGCAACCACGCCCGGCTGAATTTTTGATTTATTGTAGAGATGAGGTCTTGCTGCCCAGGTGGGTCTCGAACCCGCGGGCTCAGGCAATCCACACACCTCAGCCTCCCAAAGACGCGGGATTACAGGCTGAGCCACCGAGCCCAGCTTCCCAGGTACTTTTAATGTAAGCAAATAAATTATGAAGATAGATACACCTGAGAGTTGTAGCTCCAAATGTGATATTCCATAACTTAAAAATAGTGCAGTCTGGTCATGTCTGTTTATCTTAGGGACAATCCTTCTTTTCCTAGCAATTCAAGTCCAAGCTTTAATATGGCGAGCAACCAGATCCTCCCATATGACTTTGATCCCTGAATGACTGACTGACTTTAAAAGGCTCATGTTTTTATTAGAGTGTGTGATTTAAACATGAAGGCGAGTGGTGAAATCATGACCAGGGAGGCCATCTTAATATATGGTCCACTCTCAAGAGAGAACTGATTTGAGGTCTATTAAGAGGAAATTATGGTGGGCCATAATGAAGGGCAGTTGTACTATGAGCCATGCCACAGAGCATTTCCATATGCTTGCAACACTGTGTACCTGAGCGATCACACTGACAGATTTGTGTACACCTGCCCATTTGCCTATAGAGGTTGATCCTGCACCTAGACTTAACTCCAACCTAGTCTTTAATAAATGACCAACTTTTTAATCTCCACCTTATAGACTTCTCTGGTCTCCTAGATGAGTAGATTTTTTTTCCTCTGTATTCCCAGTGAGCATGAGTATTTTTGCCATGACACTTACCGTGATTGGATGTAAATGTTGACTGTCTTGCATGTCATCCTAGGAGATGAGTTTTTTAAGAGCAGAAAATGATTTCACATGTTTCTGTCCCCTCAGTGCCGAACATAATAAAAGGTGCTTAATGAATACTTGTGAGTGAATAAATATAAGTTGTAGGCAAAAATCCGTGAATGTATTCACTATTTCGGTCTTCTGCCTGTGCATATGCCTATCACAATACTTAGCATATGCGTTTGTAAATATTTAATGGCTTACCTGCCACCTTGTTATGTTGTAAATACCTTCAGGTATTCATCCATATGTCCCGTTGCCTGACTGTAGCAGTGCCTCTTATGTTTTTGTTGAAGGGCACCATAACATGCTGCCACCCTCCTCTTCAGCATTATTCTGCATCACTTCCCACGTCTCACTCCACATCAGGTGACACTAAACATCTCCCAGGTTGCTCTCTTTTGCCTCTAAATATTTGCACATGCAGCTCCTTGCTCTGCTCTGAATGTGCTTCTTCTCTTCTAACTCTCAATTTTCCTTTAGGTCCAGCTTAAACATCACACATTTCCATAAATACTTACATGACTGCTCCTCTTAGTTTGGACTATACGATTCTGTCACACTCACATAGCACCTGATGCTTGCTCCATCATCACACTTATTCTTTGTTCTGCATTTATAATGGAGCATCTTCCTTTCTGAACTGTGATGTTCATGGATCTTTCTTTCCAACGATTTCCCAGCACTCATCACGGTGCTTGGCATGTCCTAGATACTTAATAAATATTTTGAGAAAATAATATTCAAAAATTTCACAATCTGGCCCCAATTTGCCACATTTCTACTGTTCCTCAACATACTCTCTCTATTCTACATTGTTTACAATCTAGTTCTGTCTTAAAGTTCTGCCTGAATGCCTTGCTACTTCTTTCTAATGCTGCTTAAACTTCCAATAAATTTTCTTTGGCCTTACCAGCACTTATTTATTACCATACCCTCAGAAATCGATTACACAATCACCTGCACCATGTAGAGTATTTCCTGAGGGAAATCCCCCTTATTGCTGATGAATGTGGCATTTGCCTCCCTACTAAAATAATTTGCCTTTGTGGCTTTCACTGAAGCTTCCTGGCTCTGCTCTGTGGTGCTTCCTTCACAAACCAATCACTTAAAATTGGGCAAGAGCAGGCTTGGTAAACACAACCTGGCATCTTTATGAATGTGTGAAGGGAAAACAGAAGCCATGGAAACATGAATAGTTGTTTTGCTATTTCAAAAAAAGCATCAAAATAGTCATCATGGGCAACATACTCTGAATTATTGTATATTTTTGAGCTTATTTTTATGATGCTATGTTTTTTTTCCTTTCTTTTAAAAAACTATTATCTTTTCTCTGTTTCAGGTTTTCCTGTTTCTAAATCTAGCATTAGAACATCTTATGCAAGTCACTATGACTTAAATTTCAGAGCATTTTACACTAGATTTGTAGGTAGGAGATCTGAATTCTAGTCCTAGAAACTGTCTGTGAGGAATTCTGTAATCTCCTACAAGTCACAAATCTTATAGAAGATGATGTCCAAATAGTCTCAGAACTTAGAACACCAGGGTAAAGATGGTACATCTTTCTAAATCTTTCTTCCTTTACTCTCCTCTCTTAACATTTATCATTCTATTGCAGCAAGCACAATTTTGTATCACCTGACTCTTCCATCTCCCATAATCCTTCCATTAGGAAAACCATCCTGATTGTTTTCCACCAAATGATGTTCACTTCCAGTGCTCATCGTGATTTGCTTCTTCAAAACAACCTCCATAACTAAGTACATTGAGGATGCTAATTCTTTCTTTATATACTGTCCCTTTGATAGTATTCCTTAGTTCTTATGTCTGTGTCAGGTTCGTGATTATGACACTTTAAAATGGAGATCAAGAAACCAGACAGTCCAGAGGAGGTGACTAAGATGATAAGGAGCTAGGATGTCCCTTATGAAAGTAAGCATGAGGAGGATATGAACACCTTGAATTTATTTCTTCAACTGTTCCCCTAGAAGGGATTGCTAGGGTGGAGAGATGAAATTAACAAAGAGATGCAAATTAAAGAAAAACTTTTAATGAGACTAGGGAGTGCCCTCTGACCCAGAGGGCCCATGTCAAGGCTAGAGAATTTCTAGTGAAAGAGCTTGCGAGACAGAACCTGCTCAGGTGGGGTTAGGTGACTTCTGGGGGTCCCTTTGGATTCTGCATTATGTGGTTCATTATTAACACATGATTATTGAATGGCTATTTTTAAATTTAAAAAATAAGCGTTAGTGGCTTTTGATATTCCTTCTATGCCATAAAACCTCTTTTTTGCTCTCCAATACTTTGCCAGGGTCTCACAACTACAAATATGCCATTAAGATAAATCACAATTTTAGATGAAAGAGAAGTAAAATAATGACCTTTTAGGTGTAATATATAGGAAAATGTGCCCTGAAGTCCGTGAGGGAAAAAAAGAGACTTTGGTGTCAGCTCCGCTCCTCATCTGATTCCATCAATACTCTGTTCTTGGAAACTGCAGAAGGCAACTGCACTCTGATCCATCCTCTGTGTTGTTCTATCTTTCATCTTCACACGAGGGGTGATACTGAAGGGAGGTGATTATGTGCCATCAAGTGCTGCTAGAATATCAAAATATAGCTTTCCTTAAAAACTCTTTCCCTCTCTAAGGGTACAACTCACCGAACTGTTTTTTGAGCTATGGCTCTTCTACAAACTTTTCTCTTCACTCACCATTTTCTTACAAACCCAGAGTAGAGCAACACGTTTTTAACTGGTTTCCCATAGATTTCTGCTATCTGTCACTTCCCACTCCAGATGAGCATGTTTGCTTCTGATGTCTTAGGATAAATATGCTGACTAAACGTACCTGTTCCAAAAATTGTTAATAATTCTTTGCTATACCTTTATCCCCCTATGAGGTACACAGCTGGCTGTAACCAATGAAAGTCCGCGTCTATTTATAAGGAGGAAGCTGCTCCTCTTCTAGAAGATTTTATTATCTTTTGGCGTGAAGACAGACCTTGGTTTATTGGCCCGAGATGATTTGCAGCAAAATTGTGTCCGCATAACTGCAGAAGTAATTAAGCTCACTTTGGGGCTATCTGTCCTGCTGTCAGGGAATGGAGAAAAGTCCACGGTGCAATTTAACTTAGGAAGTGCTGACGCTGAATCTTGGGGAAGGTGGTAGACAGAAGAAATGCTAGATTGTGGAAGTCATTTTTTCTCCAGCGGGTCACTGTCACCCATTAGTCAGGACTAATTCTGAAGAGATCAAAGCATACTGAATTCAGGCGGAGACCACAGCTGCAGAAAGACACTGTTCAAAAAACAACAGAAACCCGAGGAAACATAAAATGGTTCACATTCTCCAGTCCTTCCAGGCAGGAGGCTGTGGACCAGGCTGTTGGAGCTTAATTTCTGCATCTGTCTTTTGCCAGCTGGTGAACTTAGAAAAAGTTTTTAACTAATCTAAATCTCAATTCATTTTTCTGTTACATGGAGGTTATTAGCAATATTACCCCAAGGAGTTTTGTAAGGACTAAATAAAATAGCACAAGTAAAGGGATTATAGAGTTGAATGTTTGTGTCCCCCCAACTCCTTAAATTCATATGTTGAGACCTAATATCCAAGGCAATGAATTAGGAGATAAGGCCTTTGGGAGATGATTAGATGATGAGAGCATAACCTTCATAGATGAGATGAGTGTCCTTATGCAAGAGGCCCAGAGAGCTGCATTGCTCCTGCCACCATGTGAGGACCCAGGGCATAGTTGCCCTCTACGAACCAGGGAGAGGGCCCTGACAAGACACCAAATCTGTTGGAGCCTTAAACTTGAACTTCTCAACCTCCAGAACTGTGAAAAATCAATTTCTGCTTTCTATAAGCTATTCAGTTTACGGTATTTTGTTATAGCTGCCCAGATGGATCAAGACAATAGCTAAGCCAGACACATATAAATATTGTTTGCCTTGAACTTACGCTACTTAATTATTGTCATAAATAAATAAATACTCTAAATTCAATTTGCTAGAATTAAAATATAAATACTTCTTGGTCTCATCTCGGATATTGAAATGGTTATCATCACCTCTGAAAAATCCATCTTTGAAAAATTTGTGGGATTTAAAATCCATTTTTGACAACTATCTTAAAAAGTCCTGTGGTCATTCTTTTCCAGTGTCAAGTAGTCTTACTTTTCATTTCCTATATCAGGGGTGGTATTGCACTTAAATCCTCATCTTCTGTAACAGTATAGATATGCTGTACTTATCTGTTTACTTGTAGGTCTGATCGTAAGAGTTGGAGGGCGTGATCATAATATCTATGGTGGAGCATAGGAAGGAGTTTTTTTGGTAAGTGAAGACAAGGTGGCTTTTCCTAGAAACATGAAATGCTTTCATAAAAGCACTTAGTGATGTGCAAATTAGTCCGTAGTAGAGGGACCAATTCCACACAAATAAGCCAACCTCACTTGGAGAAAACCAGTCTCATTTTATTTAAGCAATGTGTGACCTCGCTCACAGGGGAGGCCAGGTACAGGTCTCACTGGCTCAAGGCATCCAATTAACACAACTAGGAAAGTCAAGCAGGGTCACATGCAGGATGGGCCAAGAACCTCTCTGCTCAGCTGGAGGGCGGTCTATGTCAGGCCCCCAGAGAGCAAATGGTACAACTACCATGGTCACACTAAGATTAAGATCTTTAAGAAGGTATCAGCCATACTTCTCAGAATGTCAATTGTTTCAGCTTAATAAGATTTAGAAGAGCATCTAGTCAAGTCTTAATTTTTACAAATGAAGAAAGTAAAATTCACAGAGTTGAAGTAAGTTCACCTCAAGGTGTAAGTAATTGAAGCAAGACAAGTGCTCTACTCTGCTGAATTTTAGTGCAGGGTGCTTTGACTTTACCATGATACCCTCTTGCATCAGAGGTTTGGACATCTCTGACAGTGGTCAATAAAACCCAGGAGCCACAAATCTACTAGATCAGGATTGTTTGCCTTGGACTTAAGCTACTTAATTATTGTCATTATAATAAAATACTGACCGAGACCTTGCTAAGTGTTGGCCACTGACAATGAAATACTATAACACATTTAAGGGTCCATAGAATAGCTAAAATATAGTGGTTATTTAATATATGCTTTATCATATATTAAATAAATCATAATAATGTAATGAATGCGATAACAGATAAATATAATTTGTATTGTCTCTATCCTTGTGAATCTCAAAATTTAGTTTCAGGGCTCAGATATCTGTGGGTTCTTTTATAAAACATGCCAGGCTGTTGGAGTTACCAGGATTTCCATAAGGGTTGGATTCAGATCTCAATAAACTAAATAGATCTTTTATCTTCTGAAGTCATTGGTTCCTTCTTTTTTCCCTTGTTTAATGAAAATCAGAAACCTTGGTACGGTATTTGAAGCACTTTATGATGTGGATGCTGTCTGTTTTGTAGTTTTCTTTTTCACTCCCGTTTTCCACCCAATAGCCATCTATCCAAAAGGAAAGATACAGTCATGGTGGCTCATGCCTGTAATCTCACACTTTGGGAGGCTGAGGTGAGAGCATTACTTGAACCCAGGCGTTCAAGACGAGCCTGGGCAACATAATGAGATCTTGTCTCTAAATAATAATAATAATAATTTTTGAATGAGCAACAATATATTATTTCTTTAAGACAAAGTCTTTTCTTTTAATGGAGCATGGTGGCTGGTGAACTGCTCATCAAAGTTATTGGCGGTCGTGTTTAAGAATAATTGGAAAAAATCAGAAAAATCCCCACCCATCTGTGAGTGTTTGGTTTGAAAGAGTCACCCAAGAGTATACTTGTTTCACTGCATGTTTTGACATTTATCCCTTGTTGGTAGACCTGGGTGCCTAAAACCGTGTTTCTAGAATGCAACCTCCTTGAAGAAATGACTGTCATTGACAGGTGGCAGGAAGGAAAAACACTATGCAAAACACCTTGTGCACATTATCTATTTTACCTCTAATGGAAAGATACATGCCAGATATTAGTGTTTCTATTTTACAAAGGAGAAAAGAGAGCCTCAAGAATGCTAAGAAATTTGACTCTGGTCACTTGCCTAGGAATTAAGACTCAGGTCTCTACAATACTAAAATCTGCATTCTGTTCCCCACATCAAGCTGCCTGCCTCTGCACTCTTATATTTACTTGAGGACCCAGAACATAATAAGGCTTCATTACTTCTGTGTGAAATAACGAAGAGGCCAAGATGCTGCATGATTCCTTAAAAATGTAATTCAAGTGTTGAGCTCTACCTGTGCTGATGGCCTTAGACAAGTCACTTTGGCTCTTGAGCCCTTATTTTGTGACCTGTAAAGTGAAACCTAACACTACTTACTCTAGTGAATGAAGTTCTTTGAGGACGAAATGGGAGCATGGATGTGAGAATATCTTTAATTTAATGCTTCCATTGCAGGGAAGTCAGTAAAAACTTCCGGTGTAAGACAACCAGATAAGAATAGCGGCCTGGATTGCCATTCTTTCAAATTTGATTCATACTCACGGCAGGCTAATCATGGCTATGAGTGTTTTTGCCCCAAGATGAAGTGTCCAAGAGGCTTCTTAGCTGAGGTAGTGGATGCCTCTGCATTAGAAACATTGTCTTTCTGATACTTCACAAATAGCACACAGATAAGGATTTCTAGCAAAAAGATGATAGCAACAACTAATATCATTAGTGTTTAAAACCTACAAGAGGAGACATTTTTGGAAGGATGAAAAGATCATAATTAGCAGAAAGGGATGGGATGCCCATCTATGCTGTCTTTGCCTCTCATAGTTACAGTCTCTCAGTCTCTCACATTCACCTTTGTGGTCAAAGTAGGCCAAGTGTACAGCATCTTCCTGACCAGCGAGGTGAAAGACCTTTACAATTAAAACTATAAAACACTGCCCAGAGAAATCAAAGAAAACACAAACAAATGGAAAAATGTTCCATTCTCAAGGATTGGAAGAATCAACACTGTTAAGATGTACACTCTACCAAAGACTATCTACAAATTCAATGCAATACCCATTAAATTACCATCATCATTCTTCTCAGACCTGGAAATGACAATACAGAAATTTATATAGAAACATAAAAGACCACAAATAGCCAAAACAATCCTTAGCAAAAGAAACAAAATGGGAGGTATCACACTTCCAGACTTTAATCTTTATTGTAAGGCTGCAATAATCAAAACAGCCTGGTATTGATACAAGAATAGACATACAGACCAGTGGCTGTTTGTGGGGGCTTTGTAGAAGATGAGTTGGTAGATAAATTGAGGCTTTGCTTTTGAAATCTCTAACCTGTTCCACTGGTCCAGACTTTAAACTTTAAGGCTATAATAATCAAAACAGCCTGATATTGGTACAAGAACAGGCATATAAGTCAGTGGAACAAGATAGAGATTTCAGAAGCAAAATCTCAGTTTTTTAACCAACTCATCTTCGACAAAGCTTCCATCACCAACCACTGGGGAGAAAAGAACCTATTCAGTGCTGAGCACATGCAGATGATTAGAACAAGACCCCTACCTATCACCATACACAAAAATCAACTCGAAATGAATCAAAGACCTAAATGTAGAACCTCAAACTATAAAAATTTTATAAAACGTAGGAGACACCCTTATGGAAATTGAAATAGGCAATCAATTCCTGATAAAAATCACAAAAGCCCATGCCATAAAAGATGAGATAGACAAGTGGAATCTAATCAAACCCAAAAGCTTCTCCAAAGCAAAGGACACCATCAAGAGAGTGGGGAGACAGCCCACAAAATGGGAAAAACTATTTGCCAATTGTATATCTGACAAAGGCCTAACATCTAGGATCTGCAGGGAACTCAAATGTGCCAAGAGAAAAAAACCAAACAACCCTATTAAAAAGTGGGCAAAGGATATGAATAGACACTTCTTAAAATAAGACATATGAGCAGCTAGCAGATACATTAAAAAAAGTGTTCAGCCTCACTAATCAACAAAGAAAAGCTAGCTGAAACCAACTGAGATACCACTTAACTCTAGTCATGATGGTCATCATCAGCAACTCAAAAAACAACAGTTGCTAGAGAGGATGCAGAGAAAAGGGAACACTTCTACACTGCTGGTGCGAGTGTAGTACAACCTCTGTGAAAAATGGTGTGGCGATTCCTAAACAACTCTAAAAATCGACTTTCCATATGACCCAGCAAGTCCTCTTCTGGGAATACACCCAGAGGAACTCAAATCATTTTATAAAAAACATACTTTCACTTGCATGTTTATTACAGCACTATTCCTAATAGCAAAAACTTGGAACCAACTGTGCTGCCCATCAAAATGGACTGAATAAAAAAATGTAGTATATATACACAAAGGCATACTACATAGTCACAAAGAAGGACAAAATTATGGACTTTGCAGTAACTTGGATGGATTTAGAGTTTATAATACTCAGTGATCTATTGCAGAAACAAATAACTGAGTACCACATATTCTCACTCATAAGTAGATCCTGAACATTTATCATAATACTATAAGAAAGGGATTGGCAGTAGTGGGAAACTGCCAGGGGAGGGTGGGGGAGAACATAACATCAATAAGTGTACATGAGCTCAAACGGGTGAAGTGTGGACCCAAGGGATATCCAAAGTTTACCTGTAAAATGACCACTTATCTACCTAATCCACATTAGGTATTAATTAATTATGTCTTAATTATACTCCACATCTTTACAATTAGATATTAATTAGGTATTAATTGCACTCTACATCTTTAAAAAAAAAAGTAGACCGAGTATGGACTTAGAAGCAGCATGCCAGGAAACAAAGTTATCTCTAGGCAGTTTTCATTCACACATTCACTCTTTATTAATTAACTCAAGTATTCAGCAATTATGTATGTCCCCATGTTAAGGCACCAGGTACTGTTTTAGGCACTGGGTATGAAATATTGAAGAACACAGCATGATGATGTCTTCTCATGTGAAATTCATGTTAGTGTAGAACAAATAGGCAGCAAAGTGAGCCCAAAATTAGTATTTTTGAAAAAGGATTTCATATTTTAATGTGTGCTGATGAAAACAAAACAGAAAAATGCTACAATCTTTTTTCAAAATCAGATTTTGTCATCACTGCACTTGGTTAAAGCATGGTGCATTGATTAAACAATGGGTGCTTAATCAATACTATTAGTCTTTTAAAAACATTCTTCATTGTGGTTTTCCTTCTTGCTCTAATTTTATAATATGAATGCAAAAAAATCAAAATAAAATTTGAAAGAGAGATGTTCTCAGACGAGTGGTCTAGAGTCTGAAAGCTCCTGGGCAAGAGAAAACCTGGTTGCACCCAACTGACTTGATGTTTTGAGGTTGCCTGGATTTGCCTGGGTGTGAGCCTTAAGTGCAGTATTAAGTATGAGCTGGCAAATTTATCTTCTTTATTGGAAGTTTCTCTGAGTTCTTCCCAGCTACCAGTAATGAAGGCCAGTCTACTCCATCTTTATCTCTCCACTCTCAATCACGCATCATTGCGATATACCTAAAAATAACATTTACTAATTGTGATAATGGCAACGGTGGCTACTCTTTATAGTGCAGCTATTATGTTCTAGGTCCTGTGCTTTATATTAACTCTTTATAGTGCAGCTATTATGTTCTAGGTCCTGTGCTTTATATAATTCTCAAAAGAGCCCTAAGAGATGTATATAATTCTTTTTTTTAAATTAAAAGAACGAAAGCCTTTTTTTTTAAAAGCTGCTTTAAGTTCAAAAGTAAAGTTGAGAGGAAGGCACTTCTCCTATACTCTCATATTCTCATTGTCCCCACATATGCAGAGACCCCGCTATTATCACCATCTCCTACGAGAGTGTTACACTTGTTCCAACTGATGAACATACAATGACACATGCGAGTTATCCAAAGTCCATAGTTTACGTTAGGATTCACTCTTGGTGCTGTAAATTCAATTGACTTGGACATGTGTATCATACAGAATGTTTTCACTGCACTAAAAATGCTTTGTGCTTGGACTATTCTCGCCTTCTGTCCAACCCTCAACCCCTGGCAACCAGTGATCTTTTTACGGTCTCCATGGTTTTGCTTTCTTCCTTTTTTTTGTGGATGAAAAGCTTGAGAGTTTAAGATACTTGACATAGCAAGGATGTGGCAAAGGCACTACAGTGTATTTGAAACTGTTTATGGATTACCGCAATGATCTTGTTTAAACATATCACCTTTCTCTAGGTTGTCACCTGGATACAGACCTTGATGCTTGCTCTTAAGATTAGCTTCCACATTTAGCTCGTAGAATCCCCTGGTTTTGCCAAGTTTGTATTCCAGCTTTATGTCAGTATTCACTTTCCTCCTACATCCTTGACTTTGGCAGGTCTGAGAAAGGCTAAAGTTAATTACAACCATGATGCATACTCCAATGTCTACAAGTGGCCAGGTAAATAGAAATAGGCCGATGTGTAACATTAGGGAGTAGTGGGAACTGTGACAAACAGAAAATACATAGCACATCTAAACAGGAGAGCTGACTACTCAGCTCCAGTTACTTGTTGTCATATGAGAAAGGACATATATAAACTTGAGTTTATATATGAAATTTCCGTAATTTTAAGACATGATGCAATGCAAATAAAATATATCACATTCAAGGGTTGCTGGGTTTTGAGCTCTGAATCTGAGAATTTAAGTCTAACATTATTGTGTGAGGAGTACAGTGGAACTCAGATATAATCTAATTCAAACTCTTGATATGGAAAGTGTCTCTTTGTTCTTATAATGTAAAGAGGGAAATAACTTATTCGAGGTCCCACAGTTGCTCAGTGGCACCACTGAGACTCCAACCCAATTTCACAGCTCTTCAGACCAATGGCCCTGCTGCCTCTGCCATTCTCAGTCACAGTTTCGGCAGGTACATGAGACTAACCAGAAATAGCTTTCTCCACTGATGATTGGATTTGGAGGTTAAAGAAGGCAGGATAAGAAAAGGATTGGATTTAGAGGGATTATATGATTGACTCAACTTAGTATTTCTTAAGCTACTGTGTAATTGAAATCATTTTTTATACTATTTTCTCTCTTTCACAGGGACTCAGGCTTTGAGGGTCATCACCATTCCTATATAAATTAAAACAAAAACAAAAACTTTTTTTTAAACATTGCTTAGGGGAAAAAACTCACTAGCTGTTAAATTCAACAATGAAAAGTCTCAACAGTGTACAGAAAAATTTTCATCCACACAAATTCCAATGCAAATGTCCCTGGTTAGGTGGCTCTCCTGGAAGGAACTCCTTTAAGATTGTCTCAGAGGTCCAGACTTTTCTTCTCGGGGACAAAATTATTCCCACATGTCATCAGTAACAAAGAAGGTTTACACCTGGAAGATGTCTTCTGACGGGGTCAACCAGGGAAGGAGTACATCATTTCTCCAACATTCTATTGCCCTCATCTGGTTGTATGGCCCACACCTGCATACAAGGTGGTGGGGAATATGTTTCCTAGGCTTCTAGGAATATAAAGAAATGAATCGGTAAAGATATAATATATATCTCCATACAAAAAATAAAGACAGGTAAAAAGGGAAAGGCAAATATTTTTCAACATGACTTTTCCCATTGGAAGCTTGATTCTCTGTGATCAAATTAATGAGGGTCACGTTCTGTGGCGGGGAACAGAATTATTACTGTAAACCCCATGCTCAGCCGCAGGTGAAAAGCAGGAGGCAGAAGAGGAGACTGTAGATTGCTTCTCGCCTGCCAGTGGGTTTTCATTAAGGCCTTCACAGGCAGAGTGAGTGCAAGAGTGCTGTGTGATTCTTTGGAGGTTTTTTTCCTCAGTGGAAATGTTCTGGAATCTGGAGGGCCAACCAATCAGAAACCTTCTCAGCCTCTTTTAGAAAGTGGAAGTGGGAAATTTAGCCGTTTTCAGAAAATAGACAAGTCTCTCCCTGCTTAGCATTCTTGTCTTATAAATATAGCGTACTCTCTCACCTACTGGGAAACTGGAAGTTTCATTTTTTAATTACAGAAATTCCTTTCCCGCCAATTTTTGGGGAAAAAAAAAAACTGTTGTTTTTAAGATGCTGATAGAGAAAAATTGCTTAAGAACCAAGGGAAATAAAATGCCCTGTGTGCAAATACAATGACGATATGCAGTTGTTTTTAATTAAGAATAAAACCACTAAGCAATCTCGTACAAGAATATCATATTTGCAATTAATATGCAGATTAAGTCTCAAGGCTCCAGACTCCCTCAGAATTGAATTGCTTCCTACAAAGGTGAAGCATTCGTAACTTGGCTCATCTTTAGGAATAGTAAACCAAATTTAGTCAGATCTACTTTTAGGTCAGGGCACGTGGCTCGTTGTGAACATTTTTTGTCATATATTTGTTTCTGGGTGCCTAGGCAGAGATTCCTCTGATAGCAGTCACTATTCAAATGCTGAGAATTCCAAAATTCGAAATTAAGCATTTTAGTGCCTGTATTAATCTGCTAGGGCTGCTGTAACAACTGCCAGAGATAGTATGGCTTAAATAACAGAAATTCCTTTCCTCATAGGTTTAAAGTCTTTGTTTAAGGTGTTGGCAGGGTTGGCTTCTTCTGACACTTCTTTGCTTGAATTGAAGATGTCCATCTTTTTCCTGTGTCTTCACATGGTCTTCCCTGGAATTTCCAAATTTCCTTTTTTTATAAGGACACTGACCATATTGGATTAGGACCCACCCTAATGCCTTCATTTTAATTTAATTACTTATTTAAATACCACATGTCCTAATAAAGTCACGTTATGAGATACTGGGTGCTAGGACTTCAATGTACACATTTTGAGAAGACAGAATTCAGTTTATAACAAAACCCCATTTTCTGAACGATGAGAGTATTCTATGAGCTGTTACCAAATATTTTGGAAGGAGAGAAGTTAAAGGTCAAACAAGAAGCTACATAAAGGTTATCTTCTTCTTGGAGCTTCACACTACATACAATGCTTGAAGATATTCCCTTGGATTCTTCAGTTCCCTGAGAGAAAACATTCTCTTTTGACACAAGTGAATTTGTCTGGTTTCCTATTGCTTGCTATGGGAAAAACCGACTAAGTTCATATACCATATCCACCATATCCAGGGAGTCCTTTCTCTAACATGTTCTCTGTCACTGACAAAGCCATCTCTCCTGTATTCTCTTCACCCAATCACTAAAGCCATATCCCTGATTCTACTTTGGATATCTAATGTTTCTCTCCCTCTTGAGGGTCTCTTTTCTTTCTGTTCTTCCTAATTTGTCTTCCTAGTACCTCCTTCCCACCTATTTAGAACAAGAATGAGGTTGTTATAGAAACCTTTCCTTATTTAAGATCTATTGGAGATGACTTGGAGAGGGAATTAGGGGTCCTGATTAAACACTCAGGTAAGTGTCCTCTCAATTCAGCTGATTCCTTTGGACACAAGATTACATTTCTGATTCAAATCAGCAGTCTCTTCCTTGCAGTGGTCAGGATCTCTCAATGTGATATCTCTTTTAAAATCAAAGACGTTGGAATATCAACTGGGAATTAAAGAACAAAGAAAAAATAAGGCAGATATACAATAACTGTTATTTGTATACACACACTGTTCTCTTTCAAAATTTAGTTCAAAGTTAAACTTCTCTTACAAGAAGGCTTCCAAGTCTAATCCCATATCTAATGACCAATTCATGTCAGATGAAATAACCACTTAGTAGTGATGTGTTTGGCACAAAATCACCTGAAAGTACAATAGGCAACCACTTACACTGCTGTTTCTCTCCAACATGGTATACTCACCCCATCCTCTCATATATCATGTTGGCTCTGCCAAATTGTCTTTTTATAAGCATAAAGGTGAGATATTAGATAAAAGCACATCATCCTTAGAGCTCATTCTGGGCATCTGTCATCATATACTCTGTCCCAAATGATGAGGCTATAGTGTCATAAATTCTGAATACATTTAGATCTTATCCAAACCCATCTTATTATACATGTATAAACCGATATCAACAGAGTGACAAGAAGTTGATCAATATCTGAGAGCAATTTTGTGAATCCAGGTCATTAGACACTCAGGTAAGTGTTCTCTCTACTCTGCTGCTTCCTTTGGACACAAGATTACATTTCTGATTCAAGCCAGCCGACCTTCCCTTGCAATGATCAGGATCTCTCAATGTGATATCTCTTTTTAGATAAAAGACATTGGAATATTAACTGGGAATTAGAGAATAAAGAAAAATTAAGTAGTCTGAGGTTGAGGCCTGAAGATATCTGTAACTTCATTTTCATTAGCATTTCACTATGATATGTTGTCAACTGACAGGAGCCAGGGATCACAAGAGGAAATAAAACACAATCTGTGAAATAAACAAAGACTCAAGCAAGACCCAAGATCCAACAAAAAAAGATCAAGAAGCCATGAGAAAGAGGGGCTTTACTTATAGGCAGAATTGAGAGATGCCTATACTAGGTGATTTGAGAAGCAGAAGAAAAGTGCCTATCCTCCAAATGTTTTCCTAATAATTTGGAGTCCCTTGTTGAAAGAGAAGCAGGCTTGGATACATGACACCACTTTAGGAATTAATCTGTCTCCTATAAACTGAATAATGTCCCCCCAAACTCACATGTTGAAGCTCTAACACCTCTCGTGACTGCATTTGGAAATAGGACTTTTAGGGAGGTAATTAGGGTGTGTCATAGGTAGAACTGGTGCCTGTTCCTGCAAGAGAAAAAAGAGACACCAGAATGTTCTCTGCATCCTATTCCCTCTCTTTCTGATCTTTCTCTCTGTGTGTATGCACAAAGGAAAGGTCATGTAAAGACACAGAGAGGAGATGGCCACTGCAAGCCAGGAGGAGAATATGCACCAGAAACCAACACTGATGGCACCGTGATCTTGAACTTTCAGCCTCCAGAAATGGAGAAAATAAATTTCTGTTGCTTAAGCCACCCAGTCGATGTTATTCTGTTATGGCAGACTGAGCTGACTAATACATTGTTTGACTGAAACAACTATGAAAATTAGCTCTGAAGACTTTCACTGCATTTTCCTCAGCTGCCCAGCACCTTCCTCACTTTGTTTTCAATGTTATGCATGGTCTGCATGAGCTCTCAACAACTCTTCTCTGGTGCTTCTGTTGTCTTGTTAAGACTTATTCATACCCTTTTGCCTGGGATGGTCAGACTTTGTTTTCCTGATTTTGATCTTCATTTCCTCATTTGACATTAGCTCATACACCTTCAGTCTTTTGGATCCACAATCTCTGTTGGGATCCTAGATAGTTATGTTAACATTAATTATAGAACAAATACTGTCCCTACATCTACTTCCTGATGATTGCCACTCATTTTATATGACTGTATATGTGAAAACCAATTTGTCTATATTAGTTGTCAACTTCCTTGCTGCCCAAGGCATGCCTGCATTATTCTGTTCTACAGATGAAGACACAGGATGAGAGGCTAACTTATACAAGGTCACCCCATGAGTCCATCAGTAAATGATAGGGCTGGTGTCCAAACTCAGGCTTAATTACTCTATAACTTGCATTACTCCTTGCCTCCTGTCCCCCCATTAGCAGATGAGGTAAACCTACCCCAGGCATCAGTGAAGAAGGATAAGGCAATACCATACATCCAGTCCTTCTTTGGCTCTTATTAACGTTAATGTGTAGGAAAATCTGCCCTGGGAATAACCTGGTACTGCCAAGAATGCAATTCTTAGAAATTTCTGAGTTTAGCCAAGTTAAACAAAGGTTAAGTTATTGAAGGGCAAGCTGTTGTTTTTAAGAATCCAAATGGTTAGCAGGTCCTCATTTTCAGCAAGTTTAAGATTAAAGGCAAATTGCAAGGCATATTTTACATGCCCCATTAAACTGGTGGGATTAAGTGTGCACAAAAAGTAATTGCCTTTTGATGTGAATAAAGCACAAAAAGCCTAGACAGAGGAAGCATGCCCCTAATTTATAGCCCTATAGGAGACTTTCTCTGCAATTATCATCTTAACACTAAAGAGCATAACATAAAGTAATGTTAAAAGGTACACAGCACAAAAGTCATTGCATCTTTTGACTCTTTTAGGTGAAACTATTCACCCTTGGAGTCAGGCCCTGTTGCTGACAGTTCACAGCAAGGAACAGCAGCGAATCTTGTTGAGGTTGGAGGCTTACTGATATCTCTCAGGAATAGAGGCAAAAGTCCCCAGTATTGCTTTCTTGGCACCCCATTTCTGAAAGGACATCCAGGTTTTGTTGTTTTTTTTTTTCTGAGCAGATATGACTAGTCAGATCCACATATGCCAATGCTTCAATTACTTGGAAATCATCGTATTAAATCAGAGTCTAGCAAAGGGCTGAAAACTTGGATTTTTCTTCCAAGGTCTTAATAATTCGAATTTGCCCAGAAACATCCTACGGGATTAGTGTAAAGGGATGAATAATAGCTCAAAGAATCCATTAGAAAGAAATAACTCCTAGAACATTTTAAATTGCAGCAAAAATTCTATAAGAGAAAGTTCTTTGAGAAAGAGGAATCTGAAAAATAAGGTATTGGGTCAATGAGTTTTCACCAGAGTGGTATTTGTGTTTCAATCACTGTTATTACAAAATTGCTATATCTTTCATAAAAATACAGCTGAAGTTATTTATCATAATGCCATTGGAAGTCTTTTATTCAAGAATTTGGATAAGTTCTTGTTTAAGTTTGCCTCTTCTTCCCCCAACCCCTTCTCAAGGGATTGCTTAACTATATACTTTTTGCCATAACAATCAAAAGAATAAAGACACATTTATAGCCCAAGAATTTCAACATACTCAGTTTCGAAGCTTAAAAACCCACTTCTGTCTGATGAACTCTATTCTATCTCATTCTTAAATGTCTTGTCTTATACTTTACTCTAATCTATACACTGTCTCAAGTCCTTTAAGAAGTCAACAGGTAGACGTCTTAAATTCAATTAGTTGCTAAGACTATTCAGCAGCAGGAATCATGGAAACCTAGAGATTGAAATGGACTTGAAAAGTCGACTTAATCTAATTCCCATCAGAGCACTGAATTCCCTGGAGGCATCACAACCAAGAGTCTGCCTCACTCGGGCACCCTGCCATCCCTTTATTCTGTTTTGTGTTTCACTTGGTCATTTTTTGTTTTATCTTGTTAACCCCTCGATGGCGAAGAACATAACCCAATAGCATCTCATTCATTTGGACATATCCAACCTTCATAATCATTTATTGATTGGAGTCAAATGTCAAGACTCCTGGCCAAGTCTAATCATAATATTTGAATTCTTAATCATTGATGGTTGTGGTAGGCAGAATACCATCTCCCACTAATATGCACATCCTATTTTCTAGAACCTGGGAATATATTATCATACACAGTAAAAAAAAAAAAAAAACAAAAACCAACCAAACAAACAAACAAAAAAACCCTTTGTAGATGTGGTTAAGTGAAAGATATCAAGATTGGGCGGTTATCACAATGGACTTAATCTCAATCAAATCACAAGAGTCGTTATAAGATGGAAATAAAAGAGTTAGAGTTAAATAGAGTTAAATAGTGATGATGGAAGCAGAGGCCAAAGAGGCGAGATATGAAGATGTTGTGATACTGGGGTCTGAAAATGGAAGTGGCCACAAGCAAGAAACATAGGTAGCCTCTGGAAGCTAGGAAAAAAAGAAATGAATCCACCTCCCCCGCCACCACCAGAGCCTCCAAAAGAAATACGGCTCTGCCAAAACTTTATCTCAAGCCTGTTTTGGAAATCAGGTCTCTAGAACCATAAGATAATACATTTGTGTTGTTTGAAGCCATCAAATGTGTGATAATTTGTTACAGTGGCAATTAGAAGGTGAAAAAAAAATCTTGGTCAGCCAGAGATCATTATTCTTAACTTTGACCTCACTATGGAGCCATAGAGCAAAAGAAAAAAATGAAAAGAAGAAATGAATATGGAGCCAAATTTGTACTGACCAGAGGATGTAGTAGAATGTTTTTAGTGCTTGTCTATAAGCATCCTAATAAACATTTGTTTTTAAATTACTTTCCTTTTTCTTAGCCACAAAGTTGAGCAAAAAAAATCTTCAGGTATTTGAAAAGTCTAAGTTACTCATTCTAGATTTAAATGAATTTTTCCTCTTTGCCTTTTTTAGAGTGTGCATGTGTATTATATATACATACACACATATATAATATAATATATAATAATATAATATATAATGTATATAATATATATACATATAATATATAATGCTAGACATGAAAAACTGTGTATGTATAAAACATTTCAAATTTCTAAGACTGAAAAGAAAAATTAGAATGTCTTTTTTTAAATTTAAATTTTATTTTAAATTTGTGGGATGCAATTCAGGATTAGGTATACAAGTGGTTATCATACAGGTAAAGTTTGGGCCTCTCTTTGGTCCCCATTTTGCTGGTTTGAGATCAGGTACCCTTATTGATGTTGTGTCTCTTCCTTCCCTGGAAGCATCCTGCTACTGCTGATCCCTTTCTTATAGTATTATGGTAAATGTTCAGGGTCCACTTATGAGTGAGAACATGTGATACTCTGTTCTTTGTTTCTGTGATTGTTCGCTTGAGTATTATTGACTCTAAATCCATCCGAGCTGCTGCAAAGTCTGTATGTTTGTTCTTCTTTATGGCTGTGTAATAGTCCATTGTATATATGCACCACATTTTTTACCCAATCCAGTTTCAGTGGGCAGCACACTTGATTCCATGTTTTTGCTATTGTGAATAGTGCTGCAATAAACAAGTATGCGCCGGTATCTTTTTTGTAGAATGCTTTGAGTTCCTCCAGGTATATTCCTAATAGGAGGATTGCAGGGTCATATGGAAGGTCAATTTCTAGTTCTTTTAGAAATCACCACATTGTTCTCCAAAGAGGTTGAGCTAGTTTGCATTCCCACCAGCAGTGTGGAATCATTCCCTTTTCTCTGCATCCTCACCAGCATCTGTTGTTATTTGTTTTATTAATCATGGTCATTCTTACTGGCATCAGGTGCTATCTCGATGTGGTTTTGATTTGCATTTTTCTAATGATTAGTGAGGCTGAGCACTTTTTCATGTGTCTGTTGGCTGCTTGTGTATGTTTTCTTTTGAGAAGTGTCTAGAGTATGTCTTTTAAGATTCTAATTATGTCATTTCCCACCTGAGAATATAAAGTTAAGAAATACATCATTAGAGGGAAGATGGGGATATAAAAATAATTTCCTCAGAAAAAATTGCTTGCTATATTTCAACATATATCATTTAATTCACAAAATTAATTGCACTAACACGATTGCAGTATTTCACAAAATCAGTTAAACATTGATCAAGACTGCCTACAAACAATCGGATGGTGGGGGTTGGGGGTGAAAACTACTGAAAATAACTACTCTGATCTGATCATCAGCATCTGAATCTAGTTAAATTGGGATTTTACATTCACATCAATCCTAACTGGAAAGGAAATGGGAAACGTGGAGTAATCTGGAAGTCTTGTTTATGGTTCGAGTCAAATCTGTGATTAAGCTTGTTCACCTTAATATATTCTTTGAAGAAGAGACTTCAAGGAACAGACATTTGTGAGATTCATGGTTTAAATAATTTAATGGGATAATTTTGCTTCAGTGATCAAGAAATTCAACTTAAGCCTGTAATGACTCAGTAGGGTAGACGAGGATTTGAGAGATGCAAAAATGATCCACAGGGACGTGAAGTGATGGGCCTAAGTCACTTAGCTTCTCTGAGAGGCAGTGACCAGAAAGAAACAAGCTCCCCTGTCCCTTGTCCTTTCTACCTTGAAGGGAAGAAATTCTGTGAAGCACAGAATATAAAAAAGAACATTCTTGTCAGTCAAAAGGAAAGCATATATTGGAATTAAGACTTTGGAGGAAGGAGAAAAATCATACAGTATTTTACTTTCTAGTACTCCTCTTCATAAACCTTTGGCTATGGGAAGAGCATCCTTCTCCTCCATTTCAGGAGCCTGCTCCATTCATTCCCGCCCTTTTGGCATCCTTCATGTTATGTCCCTGACTTGAATGCTCCAACACTGTACCTACCAGACCAGAGCTCCCTGGATTCTAAGGACTGGTCCAAGTTGAATACCCTCTAGGAAGGTTTGTTGCTCTATCCCTTCTTTAATTTTCTATTGAGTCTATGATTTGGATCAGTCTGGAAATTGTTGTGGCTTGTTTGGGTTATCAAGTGGCGATCACCACTTGAACTATCCCTGCCCACAGTCTATAGTGGAGGGGAAGCATAAGTAGTTACAAGATCCCAATCAGACTTCCTTACTAGGAAGCTGGCCTGGGAAGTTAGCATTTTGCTCAATCAATGGTATAGGGTTTTAGATGAAAACTCTTGTAGATTTAATGTTAGCTCAGTCCTACTTGGCTAAGAACAAGATAAACTGATGAATGAAGAAGAGATTGAAAACATCTTGAAGATAAGATCAGATACTACATGAGAAAAAAGCATTCCGAGAAGCAGAGCTGAAGTGAGAGAGGTGGAGAACACGCTCAGTTTCTGGTTTTTCAGCGTCCAGTTTGGTTTTTGAAGAGTTTGGCCTTGGATGAGGCTTTGACATCAAACAAAGCAAGTTTGCATCCAAGCTCCACTTCTCTTGTCTGTATTTGTCTTAGATAAGCTACTTAGTAATTATCGGGCTAAATTTTCTCATTTACAGAATGGGAACATTAGTAGAACATATATCACAATTTGCTTATTAGGATTAGATGAGTACGTGAGTTAAAATGCTTAGCACAGTATGTGACTCATCTTAAGCACTCAAAAATTTTATCTGCATCTATTGATATTTTTATTATGATTCTTATCCACATTGATTTCACCTGTGGTGGCTTGTAGAGTTCCTTACAACCAAAAAACATGTTGCCTTTGTGTGTGTGTGTGTGTGTGTGTGTGTGTGTGTGTGTGTGTGTGTGTGTGAGTGCTTGAGTTGGAGTCTCACTCTGTCGCCCAGACTGGAGTGCAGTGGCTGCTCCTGGCCACTGCCGCCTCGACCTGCTGGGCTCCGGCGATCCTTCCGCCTCAGCCTTCCAAGTAACTGGGACTACAGGCACGCGCTACCACACCCAGTTAATTTTTTTTTTTGATTGATTGATTGTAGAGATGAGGTCTCGTCAGGTTGCCCAGGCGGGTCTCGAACGCGCAGGCTCAGGCAATCCACTTATCTCAGCCTCCCAAAGCGCGGGATTATAGGCTGAGCCACCGAGCCCAGCTACATGTTGCCTTTATTGTTTTCTAATTGTTGTACTTGTTAGGGTTTCTCTACAAATCTTTCAGTGGAAGAAACTATGTTTTCTAATTCCCTCAATATGCTCAAGAAAGCCTGACCTAGAAATTGAGGCACAGTAGGCATCAAGTGATAATTAGTGAAGCATTTTGAAGTTCTTTATCATACGCCTGGCCTTATTTACCAAGACTGATGCCATCCAATACTCATTGCTTCTGGTCCCTACTTCTCATATCCCCAAGAGAATGGCCGTAAACTGAGGTAGTTTCTGTTTTATCAACTGTATTGTTGTTGAAAGGCCTTAGATTTAGGCCAGACCCTCTAATTTTTGACTTGGGGTCAGCACACTGCCTTCTCCAGTCTCTCTTACCTCTAGCAGGACCTTTGTTTTTCACATACCTTGTTATAGTCAACAGGCTGAAGTTTAACAGGATCTGACCCAGTCTTGGAAAGTGCCCGGTGAGAGCATTCACCTACAGAAACCTGACTTTGTGACAGGCAAAACTATTCTGATTGCACAGGATTTTCTTCTTTCTCTCCTTCCCTCATACTCTCAATCCACAGGGGTCCCAAACCTCATATAGTCAGAATCCTTTGTATTAGATGTCAGCACATTTAGATCACTCAATCACAGTTAGCTAAAAAGAGATATCTCTGAAAGATTGGGTATAGTTGGATCCAGGTGCTCAAACAACATCTCTTGTAGTCCTTTTCTTAAATCAACTCTGCTTTCCTCCAGGTTGAATTTATTTTTCAGGAAGCTCTCCTCGGTAACATCAACAGTGGCCACCAGCAACTCTAAGCACGTGTTGTATCAGCTTGACACCCCAGTGAAAGACTGGAACTTTTACCTATTAATTCCAACCAAAATTCCTGATAGGACTCTCTCTGGGTCTGGTTTGGAATTGCGTGCCCACATCTGAGTTGTAAGGCTAATGAGCTGAGAATGTGCCTCTAACCCCAGCCTGGCAGAGTCAGGCCATGAGATCAACTCCCTGAAGCTATGTGGGCTAAGACTAAGAGAGTGTTGTTTTCCTGACTGACAAATCAGACTGCTGTCCCACAGATCAGGAGGAAAGGTAGCAAAAACAAGGGTTTGACTATGTCCTTCCCTACCCATTTTCTCCTACTCCTCATCACTTCATCTTTATCTTTTTATGTTTCATTTAGTTTTCGGCCACGGAGCTTCTTTTTCCTTTTGCCTATATTTTCTTTTTCTACTCTATTTTGTATTTTTCCCTGCTTCTCTTGTGGCCTACCTTTTAGTTTGTAATTTTCTGCCACCTGGATCTCTCTTTCCCCCTTGCTCTTTCCTCAACAGTACAAAAATTGAGTGCTCTTCAGCCTACAGCCTTCAGCTCCTATATGTTATATACCCAAGACACTCTATACTTTACCTTTTTCTCTCTCATTTTTCTGGTCTCCATTTTTTTTTTCTGTTGGTCTATTCGGCTCAACTGAAAGCTCCATGAGTAGTGAAGGGATCCCATCTTGATTATTCATCACTGAATCTTCAAGACTTTTAGGAGCATCTGGCATATACAAAGTACCCAAACATTCTTTGTTGCATAAATAAACAAATGACCCCGGTGAGAAAATTTTTGTGGATTTGGCAACATGCATTTTGATTTTCAAGATATATTCTCTTCATGAGCCTTAGGAGACTGCAGCCACGGAAAATGAGCAATTGGGGTCAAGATCATGAATTCTTAGGGAACTCATGATTTCAGGAAAACTAATAAATCAATAGGCATCTTATGGAACTGTAAATTCAGATTGACAAATCAGATGTAAATTGACTGCTACAGATGTGATACAAAACTACAGCTCTTCAGTATTATCCCTATGAAAATCCACATATTATTCAGTAGGAATCTATGTAAAAATCATGATTATGGTTAAACTTACTAATTAGCATTTGAGTTTGATCTACAAACAGAGACACCAAACAAAAACAACTCATAATATTCTGTACTTTTAATAACATTTCACTCAGATATTTGTAAAAGGAATCATTTCAGGTGGGTTAAGTTTTTAAATCCATTTCATTTAACAAAACTTGAAGGTTTTCTTTTAAGTTCGCCATATAATTACAGGTGTCTAGACTACACAGCTTTAAATGTTGCCTTCCCAGTCCCTCTACTGGACAAAACGGAAATACATAAAAGCTGTGGTTCACTTTGAAAAATTAAGTCAGCTTCTACAACATGCTGTACAAAATAATCCTTGGGTGCTTTCATTCACCTAACAGAAAGTTCCCTTTATTGTCCAGGGATGGGTAAAGAAATTCAGTCATCTCTATAGCACATTCATATACATCTGTCTAATCTAGGACCTATTCTAAATATCTGCAGAAAGCAATTAGAATAGCTCTCTGGCTCTGTGGTGTTTCTGCAGTCTCATTCTTAAGTTCTAAGTGTTCCACGCTGTCGTAACGATCATAAAACAACTCTGCATAATGTCCTAATTTAGTTGATTTGGGGTGGAGAGATGATTTGGTATTTAGAGTTGAAATTTTTTAAAGGTTTACTTTGTTATGGGAATGTGGGGCACAAGTGAGGATTAACTACATAAGTCGGCTGCATGCTGGTGAAGTTTGGGCTTCTAACTGGCCCTCACTCCTCCTGGTAATGAACCAAGTATGTTTTGTGTTTTTATGTGTCCCCCACCCTCTGTTCTCCTTCCCTCCCCTAGCAGATCCCTCCCTTATGCTAATGTGACTAATGTTCAAAGCCCACTTATGAATGAGAACATGTGGTGCTCAGATCTTTGTTTCTGTGATAGTTCGTGTAGTATCATGGTCTCCAACTCCATCCAATTTGCTGCAAAGTCCATGATTTTGTTCTTTTTTATGGCTGCATAATACTTCATCATACATATGTACCACATTTTCTTTATCCAGTCCACTTTTGATGGGCAGCAGGGCTGGTTCCATGTTTTTGCTATTGTGAATAGTGTGGCAGTAAACGTGTGTGCAGATGCCTTTTTGGTAGAGTGATTTATATTTCCCTGGGTATATTTCCAAGAGAGGAATTGCTGGATCATATGCAAGGTCAGTTTTTAGTTTTTTTAGGAATGGTTGCACTGCTTTCCGCAGAGGTTGTACTTGCTTGCACTCACACCAACAGTGTAGAAGCATTCCCTTTTCTCCACACCCACACCAGCATCTGTTATTTTTGACTTGTTAACTATAGCCACCCTCAACAGAGTTAGATGGTATGTCATTGTAGTTTTGATTTGCATTTCTCTAATGATTAGTGAGACTGAGCATTTTCATGTGTCTGTTGGCTGCTTGTGTGTTGTCTTTTGAGAAATGTCTGTTTATGTCCTTTGCCCACTTTTTAATGGGATAGTTTGATTTTTTTTTTTCCTTTCACTTTGTTTGAGTTCTTTGTAGACCCTGGATGTTAGGCTTTTGTCAGATGTGCAATTTTCAAATATTTTTTCCCATTCTGTGTGTTGTCTCTTTACTCTCTTTATGGTTTCTTTTGCTGTGCAAAAGCTTTGGTTTTATGAAGTCCCACTTGTTTATATTAGCTTTTATGGTATTTGCTTTTGGGGACTTGGTCAAGATAGAGTTGGAATTTTGAAAGAAAGATAAAGACATAAAGAAAAGTTCCTTGATGAAAAAGATATTAAAGTGCAGAAATATGTAGAGATAAATAATATACCCATAAATATATGTATACATTTATATTAATGTATATGTACAAAGAAGTACATACCTATCTATATACTGTATGATGTATGTTGCATGTATGTGTGTGTCGTAAGATCAGAAACTAACATTGATTGTGACTAAAAGGAAAAAGTAAAACTCTTTGGAAAAAAATAAGCCTCCTATTCATAAATTTCAAATCCATTCTTTTTTTTTTCTTTGTGTCAGGGTCTCACTCTGTCACCCAGGCTGGAGTACAGGGTTGATCACAACTTGCTGCAGCCTCAAACTCCTGGGCTGAAGGAATCCTTCTGCCTCATCCTCCCAATTAGCTGGGACTACAGGTCTGTACCACCATACCCGGCTAATTTTTTTGCAGATACAAAGTCTCACTATATTGCCTAAGGTGGTCTCGAACTTTTGGGTTCAAGCAAACCTCCCATCTCAGCCTCTTAAAGTGCTGGAATTACAAGTGTGAGCCACTGTGCCCAGCCTCAGATTCATTCTGATTAGACCAAAAATAAAATTAAGTTAAAAAAATAGAGTGAATTTTTAGGCAGAAGACCTTAGTTCAAGCTTCTGCTAGGTTAGTCATTTTCTCGTTACAGACAAGTATCAATTTTTTCTGAGCCTCAGTTTTCTTATCTGGAGAAATGAGTGGGAAGAATTTCATGAAAAAATATGGGAAAACATTTATTAAGCTTAAAGTTCTATCCCAGTGCTAGTAATTAATACCAATAGAAGGTTGGATATGTGTGGAACAAATGATATCACCATCTTTGAAATGTGAATTTATTAGAAAGGAGCACATAGTAAAGTCAAATTCAAGTGTTTTAAAACTTATTCTGAACAATAAAGACATATCTGTAACTGTATTGCTTATTCATATGGATAGAGATTTTAGTCTAAAATCACAAGTAGGATTCACTACCTTTCTAAATTGGCTAATTAAATTTAACATATTATTTAAGAGGTAATGCTCAGTTATTATTAATAATGCTATCATAACACATCTCAAACCTGCAAACAAATCCAGGTGGAAAATCAAATAATTGTACTGATAAGATCACTTAGTCTGGTGAAGAAAGCAATGAAGTTCAAATCTAAAATAAAAATTTGAGTTTAAATGCTTTCCTGACACTTACTACCAGTAAGACTTCAGGCCAATAGCTTAACCTCTGAACTTCAGTTTCTTCAATTGTGAAATCTGTTTATTTGGGGACAAAAAATTACTTAGAGAAAAAAATGAAAAGATGAATATAACAAGACCAAAAATAAGATTATTATAGATAGTGGCAGAAAATGAAAATTCAACCCGGAAAAGTAGATGTACTCAAGGAAGAAAAGGAACAAATGAATCTAAAACATATATAAAAAGTACAGTTGAAGAAGTCTTAAAAGTGTTTAAAAAGATATGAGTCACTGATGAAATGTGTTTACATTTGAAAAACAGGGATAATGTAAAGGGACCTTATGTACTCACAAACACATACATTTAAAAAAATCCTGGATAAAGAAAAATATATTATATGCATTAATGCACATATAATGTATTAAAATATGTATATAATGCCATGGGAAGTATTGATCAGGATTGAAATTTATCACTGAAATATATCATTTCAATCTAGATTGCAGAAATGTATTAACTTTAACAGCATGCTCATAAATGTTTTCAGTTATAGAGGATTTATAAAGATAAAGTTATGCCATTGGATGATGTGAAATTCAAAGCAAAAAAATGAAAAGATGACAAGACAAAAAACATCTTCTTGAATTCATATGAAATACAAGACTCGTGAGTCTTATGAGCCCCTAAAAGCCATCTTTAATTCATCCAGTAAAAACAACAAACAAACTTCACTCAACACTCTCTATACTCAATATGTCACTATGTACTTTACGTGCATAAAATATAACATAAACGGAAAACAAATGAAAGTCCTGTCCAAGATGAAAGAACACACAAAAACAATGAATACTGTTATACAAAAATGTTCTTTCATATTATATCTTATTTGCCACAATAATTTGTTGAAGTGCAGCTGAGTATTAAGGCGCATGACAGTAGACTGCATTAACACATTACTTTCCACCCTTTGGAGTTCTGACCAATAGGAGATCAAGTGAAACACAAGAATTGGTTTTATTGCTGGACCATGACAACCCTAAAGAATATGGCCTTTGTTATAGCTGGAAAAAGGGCCTGGTAGGGAACTGAGGTCAAAGTGAGGGTCTTCTTTCGAACCTGAAGTTGAGGGCTCACCTGTAGCAGGTGGTGTATCTGTAGAGTAGACTCCATTTTCCCAGCAAACTGCAAATGAAGCAGGCATGATTTATAAACACTTGTGAAAGTGCAGTGAAAGCTGCACTCCCTTCTTTACACAGCAGTTTTATCCTGATGTGCTTGAGATAGGGCAGTAAGAAGCAGAGGCTGAGCACCCACTTCATCTGAGCAGTCTGGTTGGGATAAGAAAAGGATGTGGGTGAGCAGTCATTTTCAACAGAGTAACTCTACCCAAGAGTAAAGTATGACCCAAGGAAGTTGAAATTTTCAACTGCAGAACCAGATACTTCTGTCTTGATGATGACAGTAAATAGGCGGAGAGCTATGGAGAAGACACTGTCAAAGTACTTTGGCAGACGGGGAAAAAAGGTTGGATTTAAAAATTTCTCTGGAGACCAGGGTAGGAATGTGACACGAATAAGAAAGAGGTGTCTCTTAGAGAAGTCATTACTATTGTTCGTACTTTCCACGGAAGAAAACAGAAGCTGAGAATAATTATGTGATTTGCCCAAAGTAACACACTAATAATCTATGTCATACACATGAGACAATCATAAGGCAATGGACAGCTAAATGGCACGATATTGACAAATGGAGAATTCAAGAAGAAAAATGAGTGTGGGATGCACTGAGTAAGTTAAGCTGGCCTAGAAGCCTAAGTGAAAAAGAAGATGGTATAAACAGTGTAAGTCTGGCACAGATGGATGAAATGAATATTGTGTTATCAATACAAACAACATTCTGGATCCTTCCAGGAAAGCAAATGCTCAAAACTCCTTGGAGTCATTGACACCGAGGAAATAAAAAAGCTAGAAACCTCAATGACCATAACAAATGCACAAATGGAAATATTGTCTGTACAGCTCAGGAGAAGAGAGTTAAAAGGATGACATAGACATGAAGGAGACCTGGCCATACTCTGATACTTACCTATTTCACTTTGTGGAAGTCACTGCTTTTTTTTCCTTTTTACTGGCTAAGACAAAATCAAGGTTCCTTTCTTTCAAGTAGGTCAAGTAGGTCTGAGCTTTTCAGAGACTCTTTATAGCTTTGGCTAATCAGACCCACATAACTGTGAAAATTATCTTGGAATAATGATGAGTCTTAAAGACATTAGAACAAATGAGAAACAACAACAGAGAAAGAAAAGAAAGTGCTCTATTAAACTTCCCTGTATCACTTACACATTAAAATGAGAAATACATTTAAAATTTTAACATAAAACGATAGCATCCTTTTCAATAAAAAAGCAGTCCCCAATATTGTCATGGAAGAAAGATAATAATTCTAAATGGTCATTTATATCACTTTTAATACGTGAGTCATGCATTCAACACAGGAACATCACAGCAAAATGTGCCACAATGAGAAAACAGAGGTGCATTATGCCCACAGTCCATTTCATTATTATGACTGCTTTGCAACGATTCCATATTTAGAGGAAACATCTCTCATGCTAATGCACAATCTTTCTGCTTTAGGACAAGATAGCCCATGGATGGTAGCAATACTAAAACAGCAAAACTAGAAAGAAAGAAAGAAAAAAGCATGGCTTTCAAACTTTCATTATATATGTCATATCAAATTCAGAAAGGAGCCACACAGCATTCTGAAATCATTGGAGGCCAACAAGAGTCAGCCTTCACAATTGTCTTCTTGCACCCAGCAAATAGTCAGGTACACAGAGTCATCGTGAAATTAAAATGTGACATGAGCCATGATGTCACATTAAAAACCCCAATAAACATCCCTAAGCTCTGAAAACAAAGTACAGGTGGTGGCTATAAGTCAGCATCTATTCTTGCTCTTCTCTTGATTCCCCAATACTAAGCTCAAGCTATAGTACATATTACCTCTTTCCATAAGTCTTTGTTGAATGAATGTTGAGGGTCTGACTTGAAATTGTAGTGTACTTAGGACCTTAAGGAACTTGTGGACAGAGAAATGTGCTTAAGAATGGAAGTAAAGTCAGAGCCATCCCAGAGTGAGAGCTGGGGAGTGTAAATAGGGTTTAGGACTTCTCACACAAGACAGAGCCTGTTGTATAGTGAACCCAATGGAATTCAAGTCAATAAGAGGTTATGGCCAGAAAAAAATGAGAAGTACTCTAAGAATGATAGACACAGGCAGCCATATGCCAGAATCTGTTAAATTCAAAAAAATGAACAGCATCTTATCACAGTATCACAGAAGCTTTAGTTTTGTGTATTTACTATTTAACTATTTGCTATTTACCTTACTATAGTAAAGTATTACTATAACTAGTATACACAAAGATCAATGATGTAGGGGTTTTCATCTCCCCAAAGAGTTTCCAATCCACTAGGATAGACAGGCATTTAATTATCGACTTAAACCGTTAAGGAAATTGAAATATGTTGTCATTAGAGGTTTATTCAAACCATGATGGAAATTGAGAGGAAAGATTGATTTAATTTTAACCTAGAACATCTTTAACAAGTAGTTGACATTATCCAGGCCTTAATAAATAAGATTAAATGTCACCAAAAGATGGTGATAGAAAAACAAGTATTTGAGACTAAGGGAAATAGCTAATAGTTTTTAAGTATTTTGGAATCATAAACTCCTTTAAGAAGCTAACTAGATGCACATATAAATTTGCATATAATGTGCAGGAAGTCACTAAGAATTCATGGACTCCATGAAGCCCATCCTTGGATGCCCAGATCCTACAGTCCCAGGCTAAGAAGTTTAGAAGAGTATAAGCAAACAACCCAAAGCTCTGGGAACTCAAGTGACTAAGCGTATGGCCTAATGAGGCAAAAGTGGCCTGATCAAGGGAAACTTGAACACCACATGAAATATACGTGAAAGGGAAATTAAATCTAGACTTCCTAATCATAGCATTCTAACGCTATCATCAAGTGATTAATCCTAAGGGAAAAAAAAAGAATAAATTTGAAGATAACAGATATCCCAGCTTTATCTGACCTCAAGTCATCATCCTGGATAAAATGAAGTTGATGAGAAAGTGAGTACAGAAAAATATACGAAAAGAGATTTCTATTAAGCCATTTTGCCTTTTCTCCATGTCCTGCTGTAGTTATCCTGCCTAAAGTTCTTGCAGATTTGTTCATGTGGTGTACAGAATCATCAGGGAACTTCTCTTAACAGAGTAACTAAGTCCATTCTTTTTCTGACACCCTAGCTTTACCGGTTATCAACACTACATGCTACTCTTTGTTAGGAAGTGAATGTGGGCAACTAATATTGGAATAACATACTGGCCAATTACCTTCTGACTTTGTTTTTGAAGACATATTGTTCTTGACCTCAGGGTTGTTTATCCATGCCCACGTGGCTTCACCCAATTCCTATTTCTTTAGGTCGACTCGTCCTTTGACTGTCTACTCTGCTTTATGACTTCAAGCTGAATGGCTACTCTAGTTCTTCTCTGCTCATGTCTTCTTGGGCCTGTGAAAGTTGCAGATACCAAGATGAAATTACATTTGTCAGACCTAGAAAAACTAGGGGATCATGCTTACATGTCTGAGAACAAGAAGTTTCCAAAGATTTTCTAAAAACTCTACAAGAAATCGCTTTACATTCTTCATACATCTCCTGCTTTGCATGGCTTACCCATGTTTTACACGTGTGCATATATTTCTATGATGAGGCTTATCATTAAATATTCTTTAGAATTGCAATAATTCGGATAAAATACTGTCAAAAGAACTGTTGTCCGGTAACGGCATCTTCACCAATGAATCCACATCGGCTATGACTTAGAGACTCTGAAACCAACCGATAAACTCTGTTTTTAAGCAGTTTATGTGAACTTCTCTTTTTGCCAATAAAAGCTTGCCTTTATCCTTCCATTCTCATTCCAAACTAAACTCAACATATTTGGAGATCTTTTATTTTCCCTAATGTCTCTCTCTCTCTCTTTTTTTCATTCCCACTTGTGGATTGCTGTTCCATGTATTCAAATGATAATTCTCTTTTCTCATTCCAAAATAAACTGTTCCATGCATCCAAATTATACTTCTCTTTCTCATTCCAAAATAAACTCAACATATTTGAAGATCTTTTATTTTCCCTAATGTGAATGGAAGAGTTTGACAGAGAAACATCTTTGTAAGCAAATTTTGAGAATATGTTGTTGTAACATGTTTGGTAACTTTTCCAACAAGATGAGAAACCCAGAAATAAAAGACAAGTGTAAGCAACATTTCTAAAAATCAATCAATTGACCAATCAATCAAAATTTATCTTTGGAATTGGAAAACTGAATTCTAATCCTGATCTTCCACTTTCTAACTATGTGGGTTTTGACAAGTCATTTGGAAACTTTCTAAGCTTCATCTTTCTTATCTGTAAAGGGGTTTTGTGATACTCATAGGCTGTGTAAGAAGTACCTGAATTAATACATAAAAGCTGTCTGCACAATGCTTGGCATACTGGAAGTGCTCAGCAAAAGGTAGTTATTATTATTGTGAATGTCTGCTGAGAAAATTTCTAGTTATATCCAGGAAACTACTTATTTTCTTAAATGCCAAAATGGATATGAGCCTGTATATTTAGAGAATAGAATAAACTGTAAAAATTGAAAAAAAAATCAAAATATTTTACCACTGCCCGCAAGTTTATATGGTCTGCCCCTGGCTCTTTCCCCAATCACACTTTAAATAGTTCTTTTTTTCTACTACACATCAGTCAACGTGGCCCCTTTGCTTTTCCTTGGAAACTCCACGCGATCTCCTGTCTCATCATCTTGGCACTTCTTGCTACTTTTCCCTGGGACTCTTTCCTTCCTGATCGTTAAATGATTGCCTTATTCTGGAATCATCCAATTTGCAGCTCCATCATGCCTCGTGATTCTTGCTCCTTTCTTTATCACATTCCATGTTTTATCTTCATAACACGATCACTCTCTGAGATGTTATTATTTGTTCATATGTTCACCTTTTCATTATCAGTGTCCCACTAAAATGTAAGTTCCATTCATGCTGAGGACCATTCATGCTGAGGTCTTGCTTGTGTTGCTTGTTCTTAGTGTCTGGAAGAGTGTCTGTCACATGGCAGGCCAAAAAATTGTTGAACATATAGATCAGCAGGTGAGTGATAAATGAGTGAATTACTTGGGAAATAAGCTAATCATGCCTTTGATCCCATTTTCTTCCTAACATGCTGTGACAGCAACATTTTCTATCAGCCGCATATGTGGGACTATTCTACCTATAAATGTTAATCATCACTCTTTTAAAATTTGCCTTTCTTTTTGCATGTTCTCTTGTGAGCCTTTGTTTTTTTACTTGTCCATTTATTTATTTTGCAAAGACTGCTTGAATAAAACCACAAAATTTTATAATACCTAACTTCACTTTTTTGAGAGGCTACAAATATCATTAGTGTGGCACCTTTGCTCTTTAAAAAAACAAAAAGTATAAGATTTGTAGAAACTGTTGGAGTAGAGGGCGGGGGCGAGATTGGCAGTAGTGGGAATTTGCAGGGGATGGGAGGGCACAGTTCATCAAAAAGGATATCTGCATAATGAACATTTGTATACCTAACTCTGAATTGTACCCCACAGTTTTAAAATTAAAAATTAAAAAAAAAAGATTTGTAGAAGGTCAACTGCTAGTCATTTAATCACATTTCTTATAGTTGTAGAATATTACCTTAAAGGGCCCTCTGTGATTATCTAATGCAGACCTCTCATTTAGCAGATGAAAAAACTATAGTCCAGAAAAATTAAGGCTTGCCGATGATCACATGTCTGTAAGAGACTGGGACCAGCCCAGAACACTGGCCTTCTGATTCTAAGACCAGGGCTATTTTTCCAATGCCATGTGCCAGCAAATGCGAAAATGGTGTTATTATTGTTGTTTTATTGCCTAAAAAGATTTAAGGTTAAGAAAGAGCCATTGCCAGCTAGAGACCCAGAATAAAAGTGATTCAAAATCATATCTAAATTATGGGCTGAACCCTTCTTGGGTGGATATTTACAAATATTCAAATGCTTATGAGCATGGCTACTAAACAAACATCCATAGGATCAACTCGCATCACAGCATCTATGGTTTTTACATGTGCAAATAGCTCTTTCTTTAATTCTAGTACTTAGGCAACAGAGGGTAATAAGGAATTTCACATGTGTAATTTGCAATAGATTTGCTTTTATCAGCAGGTGAAGAAAAAAAGGCCAGATTTTCTGTGAAATACCAATCAACTTTTAGGAGCGCAGTACTGTTGTAATGAAAAAGCCACTGTACATATTCTGCTTCAAAGACAAGTTTATTTTTTAGAAAGGGTTTTTCATAAACAGAAAATTGATAAAAATGAGACCATTTTATAGGTAGGGAGCCATAAAAATTAGTCCACTTTAAACTCTGACTTTATTTAAATTTCTATAATTTTATTTTATATACGTTATTTATTATTGACAGCTGAGCTTCAAGCAAAAGTGATCCAGGCTAATCAAAGCATATTTCATCTAAAAATCAGAAATGGTGAGGCAAATTATATTCCCTTTTCTAACAGTGGAGGAATGATAAACTTAAGCAGAAATACTTTGCGATCTAAAGTTTCAGTTAGTGGAAAGCAGAATGACTGAGAAATAACCTTACTTTGCAGGGTGGATAATGAAATGTCAACAGACCCTCAAGAAGCAGAGTGCTCCAGAAGGTGATAGAACACATTGCTGGGAGGTAGTTCTTATCAATCTATCTAATTGTGCTTTTATATTCACTTATGGATTCCCTCAGCCTCCTGAACATTTTACAGATTGTGTGAAGATGCTTGGTCTTTTAATCAAAATGCCAGTCTGAAGAAGCTGGAACAATTTAGGGAAAGTTTCCTTTCAGTTTGTGAAAGTAAAAACCAGACAAAATAGTAAAACACATATCTGTAGTTTTTCATTAGTGGGGCACAAAAGACGTAAGTTGGTGACTTAAGTATTTTCATTCTACCTTCTTCTTCACCTACGTAATGCCAATGATCTAATCAGAAATGTGGCAATTTATTTCTTTATCTTTAATTATCCTGCTAATTTTTTCATCTTTCCTCCTTCAACTTTTTCCTTTATCTCTATGTATTTGTTCAAAGAATTTCCATAAAGTTTTTCATTTTCTCTGATAGGCTGAATATACAAAGGCGAGACGAGTGGCCGGGCTTGGTGGCTCAGCCTGTAATCCTGTGCTTTGGGAGGCCAAGGTGAGTGAATTGCCTGAACCCGCGGGTTCGAGACCCGCCTGGGCAACTTGGCGAGACCTCATGTCTACAATAAAATCAAAAAATTAACCGGGTGTGGTAGCGCGCGCCTGTAGTTCCACCTACTTGGAAAGCTGAGGCGGAAGGATCTCCGGAGCCCAGCAGGTCGAGGCTGGGCGACAGAATGAGACTCCAACTCAAAACAAAACAAAACAAAACAAACAAAAACAAACAAAAACAAACCAACAAACCAAAAAACAAAGGCCAGACCATATATGATGATGAATCTCTGACTGGTAAACCGTCCAGGAAGCCAAACAGAAAGGAAGACAGACAGGCTTGAAATCTCTATTTAGATTTTTGGTTTGTTTGTTTTTGTATTTTAAAATAGTGGACCAAATGCTATGGTCTACATTGTGGGCAGCAATTTTGTAAAGGGCCAGATGGTAAATATTTTAGGCTATAGAAGCCACCGGATTTCTGTAGCAACTGCTCAGCTCTGCCTTTGTAGTGTAGCGTGAAGCAGCTATAGACAAGTGAGTATGCCTGCATGCCAGTAAGACCTCATTTATAAAAACAGGAAGCAGGCCACAATGCAAGCCTTAAACTTAAAAGAAGTCTGTAGATATTGTTAGGAATTCCTTCAACAAATAATTATTGAGCCAGACATTGTCTTAGGAATTCATTCAACAAATAATTATTGAGCCAGACGTTGTCTTAGAAGATCAGCTAACACGGTGGTGGGAAACTGCATGGGGGGTGGGACTGGCAGTTGAGGGAGACTGCCAGGGGAGGGAGGGATGCACCTCATTAACAAGGGGACCTGCAGGGTGAGCATTTGTATACTTGACCCTGAATTGTATGTACCCCACATCTTTAAAACAATCAAATGAATGAAATAAAATAAATCAACCAACAAAGAAGACAAAAATCCTTTCCACAATAGAGTTTATATCGAATTGCAGATGAATAATACTGAACAAGAAACGGAATAAATAAACTTTATAGTGTGTTAAAAGTTGAAAGTATTAGGGGAAAGACAGAGCTTACAAGGAGAATAGAAAATGTGTGTGAAGTAATGAGGAAAGGATGGACTGTCATTTTCAATAGGATGGCTAGAGTAAATTTTAAATAAAGCAGTATTTGAGCACGAATTTGGCAGAGTAAGGTAAGAGAGTTAGCCATAGACAGATCTGGGGAGGCCTCCTAAACTGGAGGTGAGAGTGGCTGAAGCGGGAGCAAGACTGAGACCATAAAAATGAGGTTGGAAGGATAATCTGATGCTTGCTCCACCCTGTGGTTGGATACCGTAATTGCAGGCTTTCTCTCTCGCTCTGCTAAACTAGTCAAGCCAGTTTTCAACCCCAGGAGGCCTTCGGATTCTACTCAGGCCTGAAACAGGGCGGGGCGTGAGACGCCAGGAATCTCTTGCTTGGCTTCTGGTCTCTGTGTTTAAAAAAAGTCCCCTGCGGGGTGCCGGGTGTATCAGCAGTTGAGTCCCTACTCTCTGCCCCGCTCGCAGGAAAGGCGCTGCTCTGTTTCTCCACTAGTTGCTGGTGGCAGGCGTGCCAGTCACATTGACTCTGCATAGGGCTCTCTTGCTGCTTGGGAAGAGGCTGCCAAGGTGGCAGCGGCCAGCAGATGAGTCCCTTCCCTGTTTTACTTGGGCTCTGATTCCCCCCTCTTGTGTTCCACCAAAGCTCCTTCCACTTGGGACCGGCAGCTCTTGTGTGGATTTGGAGGGGGTGAACTGACTGTCTCACCTCTCCCTTTTGCCTCTCTCGAAGCCTCAACCAGGGGCAATTTTGTCCTCCAGGAGAAATTTGGCATGTCAGGAGACATACTTGGTTGTTACAACTGGGGATGTGCTACTGATATGAAGTGGGTAGAGGCCAGAAATGCCGTTAAAATTTCCCCAACGCACTGAAGAGCCCCCATGACAAAGAGTCATCCAGCCCACAATGTCAATAGTCCTGAGGTTGAGCTAACATCCCAGTGAGAGGATTCGTGAGTACCAGTCTAGTGTGGGAGAGGGTAAAGGGAAGAACATGAAAGAAGAGACAGAAGAAAGACAAATGAGTAACGATTGCTGCATTTAGTGAACTTGTGCTATCTTCCAAACACTATAGTAAGTGTTCCACCAACATCCTTTTATTGACTCCTTACAAGAGTTCTACAAAAGTAGGTAATATAATTTCTGTTTTTTGAAAGTCAAATAGGATTCTTTTCTTCCAAAGCCCTTGTTCTTAGCTCTAAGCTAAAAGGTAACAATGGAGCCCACCATAACTTGTGATCTGTCCCTGTTTTCACACAGTACCTGGAAGGACATAAACAGATTATTGAGTACTGAATTTGTGAGCCAAACAAGAGAAAGTGAATAATCATATCCCCATCATCACCTGCTAAAAAGCACCTTAAAAGTGACATTCAGGTCAGGTAGTCTATCAAAGACTTTGAATGTAAAATACAAAGCTTCACAGATATGCAGGCTGATGCAAACACAAAATGGAGAGTAAGAAGCCCAGGCACAAGACATGCTTAAACAGAGCCAAGTATTCCCAAGACCGAGACAGATTTCTTTTCCTTCTAAACTTTTAGGCCCTGCACTTGGTCCATATCGAGTCCATTTCCACACCGTAAAGTGCAAATAAACAAATCAAATATGTAGAGATGTGATGAAGTTTAAACCCAGAAATGTGTATAAATCAGGAGTCGGCAAGTAGACAAAATGTGACCCATTTTCTGCTTTTGTAAATAATTTTATTGGAGCATGGACTTTTTTCTTTTTACATGGTATCCAATAGTTTCTTGTGTGCTGCAATAGCAGAGCTGAATAGCTCCAAATCCAAAAATGTTTACTGTCTTCCTATCTCCAGAAAAAGTTTGCTAACTCCTGGTGTAAAGCAGTGCACATCCAGTAAGCAAGTCAATGGATATTGGATGGTTCTCCATCCACAGTGGGAGAATATCCTTTATGTTTGCTTGTTCACAGACATGTTCAACGTGTTCCAGTCAAACTATCCTCTGGTTCCTTCCAAGCCACTGTCTAAAGCACAAACTTAAATGACACATTGAAAGACAACTAAATAAGATCACACTTACCCACAGGAGGTGGAGATGTTTTGTGGTGGGAGGCTTAGGGAGTTTGGAGTTTACAGTGGTAATTCCAAAGCAAGGTAAAAAGGTGTACACTGAAGACTGTGCACATGAAAAGAGGAAGAAAGAGAGCGATACAAATCTTATTACTCTGTACATGAGTTGTGTGACTTTGTTCAAGTTTCTTAAACTCTGTGGTCCTCAGTTTGTTCATCTATAAAACAGGATGGACAACGTTTCCTTTTTGGCAAACTAAGTGAAATGGCTTAATAGGCGCTGAATGAACATTAATGTATGGGAAATGAATGTGGTAATAATAATAATAATTCATTTGTTCTATATATATTTATTGAATATCTAAAGAGGGTGCCAAAAAACGTATACACATTTTAAGCATAATAATCTTGGGATGAAGACTTTTCATTTTGCTGTTTTAAGAATGCTTGTTTAAGTATGCTTGTTTAAGGATGCTTGTTTAAGTATGCTTGTTCTGCTAACTCATGTCTCATATGCACATTGTTTGCTAGGAATCTGTGGTGAGTATATACACTGTTCCAAAACCATAGCAGAAGAAGCAGGACTTGTTGCTCTGCGAAGCCTCCTGAACCTTCCGTGCACATCACACACCATACATCTCAAACTTATCATGAATGCGTGCAATTATTAGGCATGTTGGAGGTTCTGTTGCATATTCTTGTCTCTGTTGTCATTGTACTTCCACAACATTCTTGAATTTCAAATGCCGCTTCAAAATGGTCTGCGCTCCTCAAACAACAACCATGCTTCCACCATTTTCTTTGACTGTCCTGCCTGTTGCATATTGACACCAGCATTCATTTGATTAAGGACTTCTTTTGAGCAAACATCATACTACACATTGCTACTGTAATTCAATTCAACTTTGAAAAGTAATGCATAGATAACATCTCTTAACATATGCATACATTTGTTTCTGGCACCCCTGGTATTATAGGGACACTAGCTCCATGCGTGAAAATCACATAACAATAAGAGCTAGAATGTACTGAATGTCTCCTATAGTAGCTATGATGTTCTAAGTGTTTTTTTTTTTTTTTTGATTTGGAGTCTCACTCTGTCGCCCATACTGGAGTGCAGTGGCCGCTCCTGGCCACCACAGCCTCGACCTGCTGGGCTCTGGCGATCCTGCCGCCTCAGCCTTCCGAGTAGCCGGAATTACAGGCATGCGCTACCACGCCCGGCTGATTTTTTTATTTATTGTAGAGATGAGGTCTCGCCAAGTTGTCCACGTGGGTCTCGAGCCCGCAGGGTTCAGGCAATCCACTCACCTCAGCCTCCCAAAGGCGCGGGATTACAGGCTGAACCATCGAGCCCAGCTAAGTGTTTTATTTGTATTAACTCATTTAATCCTCACAACAACACTTTGAGATATGTCCCATTATCGTCAAACTTATGTTGGAGACAAGGGAACTAAGGCACCGAGGAGTTAAGTGTATTGTCCAGGGTCACACAGTTAAGAAGTTAAGCACAATTAGTAGGATGATACACTTGTCAAGTGTGGTTGCAGAGCCCACAGACTTTAATGTGCCCTGAGCATCATTCTTGTGACATATTTAACAGTGCTTCATTTTAAGTCCAAGTGGCCTCCAATTTGGAGGCTCTGGTATGTCTGGATATGTGTGCTGAACATACTGGCGCCACATATGGTTTTTGGTGTGAGGTCTGTGAGTGTCTCTGGGAAAAGGAAGCCATATTAATACAGGAGTAACCCATGACTAGCCTTCAGAGGTGTGAAAGAACTCTCAGTGATGAGCGTGTATCTGTGGTGAAGGACATTATCAGAAATATGTCTTCAAGATGCATGTCTATATGAGAGAGAGAGAGACAGGGAGAGAGAGAGAGAAAAAAGAGGAAGAGAGAGAGAGAGAGAATGAACAAATGGAAGAACTTTTTCCCTATGTTTTGAATTGTACTGGTACCTGATATGGCTGAATTGTGTCTCCCAAAATATACATATTGACATTCGAACCCCCGGAACCTTAGAATGTAACTATACTTGGAGATAGAACCTTTAAAGAGGTAAGCAAGTTAAGATGAGACCTGGGGTGGGCTGTAATAAAATCTAACCAGCATCCTTTAAGAAGAGATTTGAACACCAGAGGCTTGTGTGGCAGTGAAAAGTCCATGTGAAGACATGGAGAGAAGGAAACCATCTACCAGCTAAGAAGAGGAGTCTCAGAAAAAAATGTAACTTGCTGATACCTTGACCTTAAAATTGTAGCCCCTGGAACTGTGAGAAAATAAGTGTGTCGTTAAGCCTCCCAGTCTGTGGTATTCTTTAATGTCAGCCCTGGCAAACTGATGCAGTGATCCAGCAACACTCCACTGGGACATCTTTACCTGAATACAGAACAAAGGGTGGGGAGTCCTTTTCTGTCACTCTGTCACACAGCATGAAGTAGATTCGATTCTGGGGTGTTCAGAGATGCTACCAGCAGAGACATGCTGAGCTTGGGCAGGGACAAGGGAGTCTTTGGCAGTCAGGAGGGGAACACAGTGCAGTGACAGTGCCTGCTGTGCCAGATAGAGCAGCCACAGACCTTTCCAGGGAATCGCTGCACCCTAAAGAGCAGTGGCAGGGAAAAATATACCCAGGAGAACAGTAGGAGAAAGTGGCTATGGCCAACAGAAGATACATGAAAGAGCAACATATGTCACACATGCCTCTGGAGCTTCTAAACAGTTTCAACAGGAAACTTTCAGGGACCTGGGATTTACACATTGACAGTTTGGAAAAATGATCCAATAAATTAGATATTAATATTAGTGTTCTTACATATGTGTCCAGAGGGTGGTGAGCCTTGGGGTAATTATAATTTCACACAGTTGACCTCAGAGCAGATGTCTTTTTACTCGAAAAGCATAAGACCATGCATTGGATAGATATTAGCAGCTTTATTTTTATTAAGTGGGGAAAACTGAAATAGACAATGTTTGGAAGGAATTTTGCAAACCACAGATATCTACAGTAAGTCATGATTTGTTGTCTTCACATTTATTATTTAATGTAATTCTCAAAAGAGTTTTTCCATATTGGGATCATTTTTCCTGACTTAACGGATAGGTAAACTGAGGTTGATGAAGAGAAACAATTTTCCCATGGCTACAAGTTATGAATTGGGGGGGAAATAAAAATTGAGAAGATTTATGCAAGAACAGAAAGGGAGACCCCAGGGGAGGTAGATTTAAGCAGACCCACTCACTTTCCAGGGCTATTAAGAAAGACCTAATGAAAAGGACTTTGTAAATACAATATGCTATGTCAGTGGTTTATTACATGAGAAATTTTATTCAAAATGATCATAGGTAGGAATTCAACAGCATGAATAGAAAATGCATTTGGGGGGAAGAAATTAATAGACTAGAGAAAAGAAAGAAAAGGAAAGCAAATTGGTCAGATTAAAAAGGAGGTAATTAAAGACAGGGAAGGAGAGGGACCTTGTTGCAGTATTCTAGAGGTGAACAGAGATGAAAAAATAATAATTTGTTGACTTTTGAGAAAAGAGACCAATAGAGCGTGAGATCTAGCCTAATTACCAAGCAGAAAAATGACATGAAAAAATGCTGATATTTATACTATAACCAGGGTGCTGATGTAAGTGGTTGAAAACCAAATGAGAGATCAGTGACAAATACTGGAAATTTAACACAAGAGTCAAATGTTTCAATTTCTTCTCCTTCCTTAACTGGGTGTAAGTGGTTGCTAGAGTGCAGTGGATGGCTCACTGAGTTTGAAAACAGCAGATCTTTCTTACAAAATTGTTGAAACTGTCCTGTTTGTATAAAGGGAAAGAAATTTTCATGTCTTTGGGAGCCCAATAATAGAGGAATATTTTTTTCTTTTTTCGAGTTGGAGTCTTACGCTGTCACCCGGGCTGGAGTGCAGTGGCACGCTCATGGCCGCTGTAGCCTCGACTGCTGGGCTCAGGTGATCCTTCTTCCTCAGCCTTCAAAGTAGCTGAAGCTACAGGCACGTGCCATAATACCTGGCTAATTTTTTTGATTTATTGTACAGACGAGGTCTCGAAGTTGCCCAGACTGGTCTCGAAACCCTGGGCTCAGGCAATCCTCTCGCCTCGGACTCCCAAAGTGCTAGGATTACAGACTTGAGCCATTGCACTCCGTCTGGGAATATTCTTAATTCTTTCCTTCACCTCTTATTCTTTCCTTAGTCCACATGGGGAAGGAGCAGCATGTAATTGGTGGAGTCTGAGTAAACATCATTACCTGTGGGTAGCTCCAACTTGAGCCTATTTTTGTTTCTTCTCAGATTTGCCTGCTGAATGTCTCTCTACATCTGCTTCCATGCAGTTTGCATGTTCTGGGTGTGATTCTAAGGCTTTTCTGTTCTCTCTAACCTGCTCTTTCAATGGATGTGATGCAGGCTGCAATTCTTCCTGCAAGTGGCTGAATGAGATAGGCCCAGATTTTGCTCTGTAGGTTTAGTTTTTCCCCAGAAGATTCTCTGATCTAGATTAGGCATGTAGTAAGAAGACTAAGGCATATCCTTCAGCACAATACACTTGATAAAAATCTTCATTTGTATCTGGTACTTTTTTTCCCAGTTGCTTAATAATTTAGAAGAGAAACTGGTGTGATGATTTTTATACCTAAGCCATTAATAAACTACCTGCTACCTAAACAATCATGGGAAAATTGTTTCTCTTCATATGCCTCAGTTTACTCATCTGTTAAGTCATGAAAAAATATTCTCAATATGGAAAAGCTCTTTTGAGAATTACATTAAATAATAAATGTGAAGACAACAAATCATGGCTTGCTGTAGATATCTGTGGTTTGCAGCATTCCTTCCAAACATTGTCTATTTCAGTTTTCCCAACTTAATAAAAATAAAGCTGCTAATATCTATTGTTTTTCAATAAAATTTCAGGAAAAAGAGTGGGATTCTTGGAAGGCACTAATCAAAGTGGAATGGTATCTATCTTGTAGACCAGGCAAAATTCCATAATTGAGGAGTGTCAGATACTACTGTACTTAATACCTATGCAAATCAGCAAACATCTTGATTTTAACAATGCTCAAGTTTGAGATGTTTTTATTGCTTACAATGCCGGATCTTCAGAAAAATGATTAGTGCCTCTCTCAGCTTGAAGATAAAATATTTCCAGTTTTTCTTTGGCAAATGTAAATGTGACATACAAAAACACATGTTTCTTCTTTAATAAAACTAGAAGAGAGCTGAAACTGTGAATAACAAAAAAAGTAAAAAGACTCCAGGAACACAGGAGTATAAGGATACTCAGGGTGACAGATCTCTAAAAGAGTCCTCAAAGTACACTTTTCCAAAGTGAGTGAACAAACACACTGTACAGTACAAAATTCAAATGTCTTGCTTGCAATACTGAAAACAAAGTACATAAGCTAGTGCCAAGAGCTTTTATTCGCACAGTTTGAAATTTTAAAAACAGATGCTGTGGAGATAATTAATAAATCACAAAGAGAGAAGCTTCAATATGACTGACTAGTGGCATCTCATACCCACCTCCACAAAGAAGAACCAAAATAGCAAGTAGATAATCACACTTCAAGTAGATCACCTGAGAGAGAACACCAAAATTCAACAGAGAGATGACAGGAGACTCCTAAAGTACAAGCAAAGGTTATCCTCCCCAGCCGTATGCATAGAACTGCTGCCAATGAAAGCAACCTCTCACTACATGGTTCCAGGGCTATAGCACAGTCACTGCTGTTCCTATCCAGGCATTCCATTGAGTCTGGGGATTATTACCTTTGCCTCTGCCTAACACAGCCAGCACCTGCATACATCACCAGGGACCAGAGGACAGATCTGTTCAACCAGGTTTCCCAGTACCTGAGCGTGTCATTCAGTCATCTGGAAACTCCAGCTCAGGCCACCACTGTTGACATCTTAGCACTTCTTCTGGGGCCTGAGATCAAGCCCACTCAACCTGCAGCTACCACTATAGCTACTATTCATTGATATGCTCCACTTGTGAGCCTGTAAACTGGACTGCACAGCTTATCACAGCCATCATCATCTCCAGCATGGACTGCTTGAAAAAAAGAGAATTATTTTGTCACTTGTATTGCCATGGCTTATGCCATATCTGCTGCCCAGGGGCCCGAGAACCTACACAACTGCCTGCCTGCTCTGTTGCTGCCACTACAGGCACTTGAGTGAGTCACCCAGTTGGACAAAAATAAGAAAAAATAGATGAAAGGAATGACTAAAGCATACATCACACACAGGACACCATAAAGCAACAAAATATTCACACTTTTGGTGTCCCAAAAGGCAAAGAATAAATAAAAAGGAATAGAAAAATTATTTAACAAAATAATACCTAAAAACTTTCTAAGTCTGGCAAGAGACTTAGACATCAGATACAGGAAGCTCAGAAATTCCCAGCCAGATACAATAAAAAAAAAAATCTCCATAGTATATTAAATAAGCAAAATGACAAAAGTCAAAGACAAAGAGGGATTTTCAAAATATAAGAGAACTCTCAACAGACTAACAGTGGATTTCTTAGTAGGAAGCTTACAGGTCAGGAAAGAATGGGATAATATATTCAAAGTGCTGAAAGAACTTATACTGTCAACCAAGGATACTACATCCAGCAAAGTTGTCCTTTATAAATAAAGAAGACATAAATTCTTTCCTAGGCAAACAAAAGCAGAGGAAATTTATTACCATTACACCAGTCCTTAAAGAAATGCCTAAGGGAATATTATACCTAGAAGTGAAAGAACAATATATACCATCATGAAAACACACAAAAATATGAAACTGATCCAGCAAACATGCAAATAGACAAAGGATTCAAATGTCACAAATAGCTCACGTAGTCCTGATAGACAATTAGGATGAAAAAAAAGGAAATCAAACCATCCAACTACAGTGATGGATAATAAGAAAGAAGGAAAGATAAAAAAGAATATGCAAAACAACTAGAAATCAATTAATAAAATAAGCCTTTATATGTTAATAACTTTAAATATAAATAAATTGAACTGTTCATTAAAACATATAAACTAGCTGAATAGATTTTTTTAATTAATAAAAAAGGCATAACCTAACCTAACTATATACTGCCTATACAAAAAGCCACATCACCTATTAGGACACAGACTGAAAATAAAGGGATGGAAAAAAAAAGACATTCCATGCAAACAGAACCAAAAGTGAGCAGGAGTTCTTATGCTTCTATCAGATAAAACAGACATTAAGTCAAAAACAGTAAAAAGAAAAATAATGTTATGCAATGATAAATGGATCAAATCATTTAGGTGATATAACAATTCTATACATATATGCACCCAACACTGGAGTACCCAGATATATAAAGCAAATAGTGTTAGATATAAAGGGAGAGATACCCTCCAATACAATAGCAATTGGAGTCTTCATCACACTACTTTCAGCATTAGACACATCATGTAGACAGAAAATCAACAAAGAAATATTGGATTTAAACTGAACATTAGGTCAAATGGACTTAACAGTAATTTACATAACATGTCATCCAACAACTACAGAATACACATTCTTCTCTTTAGCACATGGACCATTTTCAAGATAGAGCATATGTTAGGACACAAAGTACGTCTCAACTAATTTAAAAATATCAAACTCATATTGAGTATATTTTCAGATCACAGCAGGATAAAACTAGCTATGAATAACAAGAGGAACTTGGGAAACTGTACAAACATATGGATATTAAAGAACATGTTCCCAAATGACCATTAGTTAAAAAAAAATTGAAGAAAAAATTTAAAAAATGGAAACAAAACATACCCAAACCTGTGAGATACAGCAAAATTAATGCTAAAATTGAAGTTCATAGCAACAAATACCTAAATCAAAAAAGTATTTAAAATGTCAAATAAGCCGGGCTTGGTGGCTCAGCCTGTAATCCCACGCCTTTGGGAGGCTGAGGTGAGCGGATTGCTTGAGCCCGCGGGTTTGTGACCCACCTGGGCAGTGAGACCTCATCTCTACAATAAATCAAAAAATCACCCAGGCGTGGTAGCACATGCCTGTAATTCCAGCTACTTGGAAGGCTGAGGTGGAAGGATCGCCAGAGCCCAGCAGGTCGAGGCTGCTGTGGCTGGGAGTGGCCACTGCCCTCCAGCCTGGATGACAGAGTGAGACTCCAACTCAAAAAAAAAATGTCAGATAAACAATCTAGTAATACAACTCAAGGAAATTGAAAAGCAAAAACAATCAAACCCAAAATTAGAAGAAGAAAATAAATAATAAAAACTGGAGCAGAACTAAATAAAATAGACCCTTCAAAAATGCAAAGAATCCATGAAACAAAAGTTGGTGTTTTGAACAGATAAAATAAATAAGCCACTAGCTAGACTTGCCAAGACAAAGAGAGAGAATATTCAAATAAACGAAATCAGAAATGAAAAGAGGAGGCATTACATCCGATACCGCAGAAGTACAAAAGATCCTTAGAAACACTTATGGACAACTATATACTAACTGGAAAGCATAGCAATATGAAAAAGTTCTTGGTCACATACAACCTACAAAGATTGAATTAGAAAAAAAGCCTGAACAGACCAATAATAAGTAATAAGATTAAATCAGTAATAAAAATTCTCCAAAAAATATCTAGAACCAAATGGCTTTACTGACAAATTCTACCAAACATTTAAAAAAGAACTAATACCAATTTTTCTCAAATGACTTTTAAAAACTGAAATGGACAAATTCTCTCTAACTCATTCTACAAGGCCAATATTATCCTGATAACAAAACCAGATAAGGATATAGCAACATCAACAACAATAAAAAAATAATGAAAAAGTTACAGGCCAATATTCTAATTAATACAGACACAAAAATTTTCAACAAAATGATAGCAAACTAAATCAAACACCACATCAAAGAGATAATAGACCATGATCAAGTGAGACTTATTCCATTATACATTATACACTGATAATAAACTAGCTGAAAAAGAAATCAAGAAGACAATCCCATTTACAACAGCTATCAGAAAATAAAATACTTAAGAATAAATTTAACCATGGAAGTGAAAGATCTCTGCAAGGAAATCTACAAAACACTGATACAAGAAATTGAAAAGAACCCCCCAAATGGAAAGGCATTCCACACTAATGAATTGGAAGAAGCAATATTATGAAAATGCACATACTGCCAAAAGTAATCTACAGATTCTGCTATGTCTGAAGTGCAAGAAGGAGTCATGCCATCACACCAAGTTCAAATTAAGAGTTCTTTATTTAGCACGTGGTCAAGAGAAGGTTCTCGCCAAAAAGCTCTTGATGCAGAGTAAAATCAGCAAGAAGCTTATACAGGCAAAAACCATAATTGGGCTACATAGCAGGAGGGTGAGGGAACAAGGAACTAAAAACAAAAGGGAGCAAAATATAAGACTAAAATATAAAAATGTGGCAGGGAGAATTTTGCAAAGAACAATCTCTTAGCACAACATCTGATCTCAGCTAACAAAGCTAGGGAGTTTCAAACAGCCAGCAAGAATTGTCAGCGTGATCAGCTCAGGGGAACAAAGCTGTGGGTCTGTGGTTGTGGGAGCATTACAACAATCACATGTATACATTGGGAGGTTATTCTTAGGTCAGGCAGGCAGCTAAGATGGAGGATTTTAACAAAATGGAGTTACCTATGTCAAGCAAGCTATTGTAATTATTTTATGAATTTCATTAGCTATTTCAATTCAACACAATTCTTATCAAAATATCAATGTCTTGTTTTATAGAAAGAAAAGAAAAGCTCTAGAATTTGAATGAACCAAAAAAGAACCCAAATAACCAAAGAAATCATGAGCAAAAAAGAAAAAAGCTGGAGGCATCACATTATCTGACTTCAAAATAAATAATTACAAGGCCATAGCATGGTAACTAAAACAACATGATATTGATCTAAAAGCAGACATATAACATCTTTAATAAATCACGCTGGGAAAATTGGATATTCATATGCAAAAGAATAAAACTCTATTTCTATCTCTCACCATATAATAAAATCAACTCAAGATGTATTAAAGACTAAAACATAAGACCCCAACTATAAATCTACTGGAATAATTCATAGGGGAAACACTTCAGAACATTGGTTTTGGCAAAGATTTTATGGCTAAGGCCTCTAAAACAGAGAAAATACAAATACAAACAAAAGTAGACAAGGAGGACTATACTAAACAAAAAAGCTTTAGCACTGCCAAGAAAAAAATCACGAGTAAAAAGACAAACTGTTAAATGGAAGAAAATATATGCAAACTAATGGTCTGACAGGACACTAATATCCAGAATGTACAAGGAACTCAAACACTTCAACAGCAAAAAACAAACAAAACAAATAAAACAAAAACAACAAAACCAAAGCCTACAAATAGTAGACAAAGGACATGAAAAGACACTTCTCAAAAGAAGACATAAATAGTCAACATGTATATATAAAAATACTGAGCATCACTAATCATGAGGGAAATGCAAATACACAATGAGATATCATTTTATCCCAGTGAATGGTTATAATCAAAAATACAGAAAATAATAACTGCTAGTGAGAATGTGGAGAAAAGAGTACTCTTATACAATGTTGGTGGAATGTAAACTACCACAGTCACTCTGAAAAACAGTATGGAGATTTTTCAAAAAGCTAAAAATGATACTACCATATTATCTTGCAATCTCACTACTGAGTATTTATCCAAAGGGAGAAAAATTAGTATATCAAAAGGATACCTTCACTCTCATGTTCACTGCAGCACTATTCACAATAACAAAGATATGGAATCAATCCAAGTGTTTATCAATTGACAAATGGATAAACAAATGTGACACACACACACACACACACACACACACACCAAACACTAGAATACTATTTGATCATAACAAAGAATGAGACCATGTCAGTTGCAGCAGCATGAATGGAACCAGGGGTAATTATGCTAATTGAAATAAGCCAGGCACAGAAAGAAATAATGCATGTTCTCACTCATATGTGGGAACCGTAATAGTGGGTCTTTTGGAGACAGAGAGTAGAAAGATAAATGACTTGTGAGTAAAGAGGAGATAAAGAGAGCTTGGTTAATGAATATAAACATACAGTTAGATAGAAAGAGTAGGTTCTACTGTTGGATAGCAGAGTAGGGTAGCTATAGTAACAATAATGTATTGTACATCTCAAAATACCTGGAAGAGAGAACTGGAAATGTAACACATAGAAATGAAAAATACCCAAGTTTATAGATACTGTGAGAACCCTGACTTAATCATTACTCATTTTATTCACGTAACAAAATATCATTTGTACCCTATAAATATGTGCAGATATTACACATCAATAAAAATTTGAAAAATAAAGTCAACAGAATATTGCTATAGAGCAGATAAAAATTGTGCCCAATTTATCATGTTATTACAAAATCTAGCAAAACTATTGCATATAAAATTTAGCACAAGGCAGATATTCAAGAACACAGGGATAGTTTCTTAGATAGCAGAAGCAGCTGAAATGTGAGAGAACAGAATTCAAGAAAAATGTAGAGGAAACTTTAATCAAAAATGTGAAAATAAATTAAAAGTTGCTAAAATAAAAAATAATGCTAAAAATACAAATGTACACTTAAACATAAAATAAATAACATGCATGCCCAGGTGCAATTAACAAAAGTGCTAAAATTATACTGAATTCTCTTTAAAATAATTTGACTTCTTCATCAACGAAATTGTGCACTGTTCAGTGAAGTATTGCAGAATGTTTTGTTCAGTGGCCACTAATATTTTAAGTTGATTTTATTCTTCTTCTCTAAATTGTTCTAGAATGTTTATATTTGCTGTTTTTTTAAATTTAGCTTTTCTCTCATCCCCTTTGTCACACTGTGCTGTGTGATTTCTTCTTGTTTTCTATGCATCTGCTTCATGTATTTTTCTTTCCACATACTTTCTAATTTGCTAATTGTTACTACCCTATGAGAAAGAAAATGCCAGATAGCCAAATGTCAATCTGTGTAATTGATACAAACTTATACTCATTCAGCAATGCCCTGAGTGAGTCCTTAGCTTATTTGTTAAAGTTCCATGCATGCTTTTATAAATATCACATGCAGATTGGCATGTGGCATTTATAATGGCAAAGGGCTTTCAGGAGTTCCTTTTGCTTGAGATGTGGTCCTAAATTGCTGAACTATGAGAAAAACTTATCTCCTGGAAAATGAAGTCCTTAGAGAACAATATGGAAGTTCCTCAAAAAACTGCAAATAAAACTACCATATGATTCAGCAATTCCACTATTGGGTATTTATACCCAAAGAAGGAAATCTTTATAACAAAAAGAAATATGCATCCCCATGTTTATTGCAGCACCATTTATAGCAACCAAGATATGAAATCAACCTAACTGTCCAACAACAGATGAATGAATAAAGAAAAGGGGTGTGTGTGTGTGTGTGTGTGTGTGTGTGTGTGTGTGTAGACAGCTAACTAGCTATCTACCTAGCTAGCTAGATGTAGATAGAATGATGATAGAGAGATCAATAGATAGATACCATAGAATATTACCTAGCCACCAACAATAATATAATCCTGTCATTTGTGGCAACATGCATGGAACTGGAGGATATTATACAAAGTGAAAAAAGCTAAGAACAGAAAGTTAAATATTGCATGTTCTTACCTGCATGTGGAAGCTAAAAAAAATGTTGGTCTCATAGAAGTAAAGGCAGAACAGAAAATACTAGAAGCTGGGAAGGATAGATGAAAGGGAAGAATAGGGAGGGATTTGCTAAAGTATACAAGATTAATGTTAGATAGGAAGAATAAGTTCTAGTATTCTTTTATTCATTTATTTATTTGATTTTTAATTTTCAAGATGTGGGGTACAATTCAGAGTTGAGTGTACAAATGTTCATTATGCTGGTACCCCTGTTGATGAGGCATATCCCTCCTCCCCCGGCAGAATCTCACTACACCAATCCCACCCTCCCACCCCCACTGGCAACTTCCCACGACTGACAATCCTTTTCTTATAGTATTACGATAATTGTTCAAGGTCCACTTATGAGTGAGAACATGTGATACTCAGTTCAGTTCTAGTAGTCAATACTATTATAGGGTGACTATACTTAACAATAATACATAGTTTCAAATGGTTAGAAGGAGGATATTGAATGTTCTGAGCACAAAGAAATGCTAAATGTTTGAGATACTAGATATAATAATTACCTTGATCTGATCACTATACATTGTATGTATTGCGACACTGTATGCCCAGTGACTATGATTAAAAATAAAGTTGAAACAAAAAATGTACTATCTTATTTCGATTATATTTATCAATAAAAATTCTCAGAGTGTTGTTCTAGTTATAGTTTTTGATTGTTGTACATTTGCTTAAATATAAAGTGAAATCTTACTCTTTAATCACTTGGCTGATTTGAATACAATTTGCAGAAATAATTTTTAGAGAATCATAAACTTAGAATGGGGCAGGATAATATCGTGGTTATATATGAAACTGTGAGACTCAAGCTGTCTGGAGTCAAGTTCAGTTTCTATTACTTATTAGCTAGAAGACTGTGATGAGCATTTAATTACCCAAGTTTAAGTTTCCCTTTCTGTAAAAGACAAAATAAAAGTGTCTACCTCAGAGGATAGATTATGGTGACTAACTGCATTGATGCATATTTAGCATTTAGTAGAGTTTATTACGTAGTCATAGAAACTATGCAATAAATGCCCACTGAAATCATTCAAAATATTATAGGCAAACTAACTTTTATATTACTAATGTGAAATAATATTTAAGAAATAAAACTATGTTGCGAAGGGTATGATAGGTTAAAAACTTGTGTCCAGAAAAATTATATGTTAGAAAGTCAGAATTGTAAAATTAGAGAAAGGCCTGGCAAAAATTTTAGTTCTGTTATTGGATCCTAGACTATGATTACTGGCCATTATGCACAAAATCTTCAGGAAGAGAGGAACAGTGAGTGAGTTCAAAACCATAAGGTTTCTTATGTGTTCCAAAAACAGCCCTTTTATCTGTTTTCCTCTTGACTGATGGAAGTGATGAAAGGAATGGAAGTAAAATGAATTTCAATAATATCTTGGAAAACAATGTAGCTTAATAAGAAGCAAGTCAGTGTGGAATTGGGAGTAAGGGAAAAGTAGAATGAGAGGTTTTTTGTTGTGTCTGCCAAAATGAGAAGAGAGAAAAGAGCTTATATGACATGTTTTCTTATATGATGTGTTTTGTGTTGAGTCTTTCAACAGGCAGCTGAGCTATGCTGTTGTCTTACGGAAGGAAAGAACTGATTCTGACTCAGTTGGTTAAGTACGGAGGGAGAGAATGACCAGGGGATTCACTTACAGCGTTCAGTTTTATTAAATCACCTGAAGAAAAATCAGAGACTTAAGAACTGCGTGACCTCTCACAGAAACAAAGATCCGAGTATCACATGTTCTCACTCATATAATGGACCTTAAACATCCAATGCAATACTATACGAAAATGACTGACAGTACTGGGAAACTATGGTGGGGGAAGGGAGACGGGATTAACAGTAGCAAATATCTGTCTGGGAACGGGGAAACACCCCATATCAACAGGGTGCCCGAATGAAACGCAATTGTATACCTAACCCTTAACTGTACCCCACAACTTTACAATAAAAAATAAATAAATAATTAAAAAAAAAAAGAACTGCAATCTATTTGAATGCATTTTAAGAACGTATGGCAGTATACCAGCCTTCTGGGGGAGAAATCAAAGGCTCACCATCAGCTGCTGCTTACAGGCATTTATTTACTTTGCATTTGAAAAACTTTGAGAAGTAGGAAGCAATGAGACATGAGAGAGAAAGCTCTAAATTGAGAATTCTGGGCCTCTGATGTTAATATACTTCTCTGCCCCAGGCCTCAGTTTTCCCATCAGTAGAACAAAAGGTTTGACGGACTGGCCGTAGGGGTTCTAAGTCCCTTTTCAGTTAAAAAATTCTGTGATATATTCATGGGTGTCAAAGTAATCTATCTACATCCCCACAATCTTTTAATTTCCTTTTCCTAGTTGTTTTACTTACCATCTTATCCCTTAAGACTCTGAGTCCTGTTGTTACAGGCAAACACAGTGTATTTTTACCTCTCCGCTTGTGCTTAAATCTAGGTTCTTCGCCTTCATTGCTTCTGCATTCACACCTAAATACACCTGTTTTGGAATGCCAACTCAAATGTTCTCTTTCTTCCTCCTGAAAGAAGTGATCTTTGCCTTCCCAAGTCTTCATTAAATTTCCTTTGTTCCTTCCCAAGGCACTTATACTGTGTCAACCTAAAATAATCAAAATAGTCAGAATCTAGTTTATTCAAGCACAAATTTTGTGGATGGCTGCCTGAGAAACACAGATTCTTTTTTTTTTTTGAGTTCGAGTCTCACTCGGTCGCCCAGACTGGAGTGCAGTGGCCGCTCCCGGCCACCGCAGCCTCGACCTGCTGGGCTCTGGCGATCCTTTCTCCTCAGCCTTCCGAGTAGCCGGAATTACAGGCATGTGCTACCACGCCCGGCTGATTTTTTGATTTATTGTAGAGATGAGGTCTTGCTGCCCAGGCGGGTCTCGAACCCGCGGGCTCAGGCAATCCACTCACCTCAGCCTCCCAAAGGCGCGGGATTACAGGCTGAGCCACCGAGCCCGGCTGAAACACAGATTCTAAAGAATGAAAGTCAGTGTTCTGAAGTATAGAAGTTTGGGATCCCTTACATAGACAAAGTTTAGCAAAACTTAAAATTTTAACATCTTTCTACGTAAGGCATAGTTCAAACTATCTGCTTAGTCAAGGCGGTCTCTTTTTGGGCAGGAGTGGAATGCATATTCAACATCCACATTGAAGATGTAATAGTCATGGGATCTTTTGCACCATCTGATCTAAGTTAGGTACAGGACAATAATCTACAACAAAGATCAGTGATTGAAAGGGAAGGATGTTGGTTTCTGTGCTCTCCTAGTCATTTGTAAAACAAAACCAACAAAGAAAATCAATCCAAGAAATACACTTTGCCAACTGCTATGTGATTCAGTCTCTAGCACTTAACTTTCTCCTTGGCATAATACATTGAAAGAGTTCCAAAATTGTATTTTCTTTACAGCTGCATGATATTGTAGTCATTAATTCATGTGTTGTCTTGCTGAGTAGCAAGTGTTATGAACTCTCCAGTTTCTAGGACCATTGCAAATAGCAACACAATCAGGTATTAGCCAGTTGCAAAATGTAACATTTGTATACAGCCACTGCCCCACAACCTCCACAGATAACCAGTTCTCTCATCCCTTGCCCCAGAATACCTTATAGCCCCTAATTCAAACAACTACAAGATTGACATCTGGCACAGCAGGGTCTCCAGAGATCTATGCAAAGCCATGATTTTGCTAGAGCCAATCAATGTTGGCCAAGTTGTTGAATATTTTGAATGTCCTTGTTCTGTATCTCCTCCACCCACAGTCACTTTTATAGTGGCTTACACATAATAAATGGTGAATAAGTGTTAAGTGAAAGAAGCCAAACTTGTTCAACATTGCAAAAATTACAAAAAAAAAAGACTTAATGGGTAACAGAGAGTCAGAGAATGAGATGGTGTTGTCCTGTGAGTCAGTGTTTAAATCTTATCCCCTAGGTTTAAAAGGCACTTAAGACTTCCAGAGGGAGTGGGGCAAGTAGAGGAGATAAACTGTAAATAAAGTAATCAAAGTTGCAGTGAAATAAGTGTACAATTAAATAATGGCCTATAGAGCAGATTCTGAGTGTTTCAAGGTTTTGGTGAAAGGCTGACTGAGATAGGGTGTGATTGAACCCCATCTTTATTGCTTTTCTATCTCTCTCAGGGTTGTTCTTTTTCTCCAAATGAGAACCTATCCCAAGCTTTGACTGGTCCATTGCCTTCTACTCTCTTTTGCTATAATGAATAAATAAGTTTAGCAAGACTGCAGCATACACTGTCAATATACTAAAATCAGTTAAAATTCTATATATTACAATGAACAGCTGGACAGCAAAAGTAAAAATATAGTACCATTTTTAAAAAGTCACCAAAGAGAATGGAATACTTAGATATAAATTTGTGCAAGAACTCTATGCTGAAAACAGCAAAAGACTGTTGATAGTTATCAGTGAAGACAGAAATAAATGGAAAGATATATTTTGCTCATGGATTAGAAGTTGTAACATATTGAAGATGTCAGTTCTCAGAAATTGACCTGCAGATCCAATGCAATTCCAATTAAAATCCCATCAGAATTTTTTATAGATATCAATAAGCTAGTCTTAAATTTTATATGAAAATGGAAAGAGCCCAGTATAGGCAAAACAATTTTGAAAAGAATAATAAAGTTGGAGGACTTACATTACTGAATTTTAAGACTTACTATGAATCTTAACTATAATATAACTTAACTGTAATAATCAAGACAGGATAGTATTAGAGAAAGAATATGTACTCAGATAAATGAAACAGCACAGAGAGTCCAGAAATATACATGCAAACTGGTCACTTGAAATATATATATATATACACACACATGGAACGTCAATCTATAATTCTCACTTAAATAAAATAATTCAAAATGTATTATGGGCCTAAGTGTAAAATATAAAACTAGAAAATATTTTGAATAAAATATAAGAGAAAAATCTTTGTGACCTTTTATTAGGCAAAGAGATGTTAGATAAGAACACCAAAAATACAATCTATAAAAGAGAACACTCATATATTTGACTTCATCAAAATAAAATATTTTTGCAAAATTACTTTTTAAAAGAATGGAAAGACAAGTCATGGACTAGATTGCATATCTGTTAAAAAAAAACTGTCAAAACTTAAAGGTAAGAAAGTAAGCATCTCAATAAAAATGGACAGATTTGGGTAAACAGTCACCAAAGAAGGTATATGAACAGCAAATAAGCACATAAAAAGATGCCAAACTCATTAAGGAAATGCAACTTAAAAACACAGTGAGCTACAACTACACACCTCTTAGCATGACTGAAAAAAAGCAACAATAAAAAACAAAACTTGACCATACCAAGTGGTGGCAAGGATGCTAAACAACTGGAACTCAAATATTGCTAATAAGAATGCAAAATAGAATAGCTGCTTTGGAAAAGAACTTGTCAGTTACTTATAAAATTAACCATACAGATTCCATTATGACCCAGAAATCCCATTTAAAGGCATTTACCCTGGAGAAAGGAAAACATATGTCCATACTATCTGATGTGAATGTTAGTAGCAGCATAAAATTGATATTGTAGCCGGGCTCGGTGACTCAGCCTGTAATCCCGCGCCTTTGGGAGGCTGAGGTGAGTGGATTGCCTGAGCCCGCGGGTTCGAGACCCGCCTGGGCAGCGAGACCTCATCTCTACAATAAATCAAAAAATCAGCCGGGCGTGGTAGCGCATGCCTGTAATTCCGGCTACTTGGAAGGCTGAGGCGGAAGGATCGCCAGAGCCCAGCAGGTCGAGGCGCAGTGGCCGGAAGCGGCCACTGCACTCCAGTTTGGGCGACCGAGTGAGACTCCAACTCAAAAAAAAAAAAAAAAAATTGATATTGTAATTGTAAAAAAGAGGAAATAACCAAGTATCCCTCAACTGGATAATTGATAAACTGTGGCTTATAAAATGAAATCTGGCATTTTTGCAACACATTTCTACAAGTTTTAACAAATGTTTAGTCATTAACCACCACTGCTACAATCAAGATACCGAACAATTTTATGACTGCCTAATTTTTTCTTGATTAAGTATATTGATTTTGAAAACTTAAAAAAAAAAAAAACTTCAAGTGAATGAAGAGAATTATAATTCCTTTAGAAATATATATGCCTAGAAATTTGTATGCCGAAAATTGAGCATTTTCAAAACAGTCTGGCAATATCTAATAAAGCTAAATACGTGTATGTACATACACACACACATATATAATCCATATATAAGCACATGAGAAAAATTATATATGTACATATATATTCCAGAAATTTATTTCATTCCTGGGTATAGATTCCTAGGTTTCACTCAAGAAAAAACTTATTGTTAGACCAATAGAGAGGTTTGTACAAATATGTTCATTTCAGCATTATTCTTAATTGTTCCCAGTGGAAACAAAAATTTCTATCAACAGTAGAAAAGATACATTAAAATAATAAAATAGACTTTAGAATAACGGGATTGTATTGTTCTCATAATGAGAACAATCTAAAACTACACACAAACATAATGTTGAATGATAGAGTCAGATAACAAGAAGTATATAGTCTGTTTCCATTTCTCTCCAGTTCAAAATGAAAAACAAGTCTGTGGTATTGAATGCCAGCATGGTGGTGACCATTCTATGGGGCAGTGGGGTAGCGGCTAGATGGAGACATGGCGGGTGGAGGCCTCTGGGGAGCTGTCCATGGCTTGTTCTATGAATTAGGTTCCAGCTACATGTGCATGTTTAGTTTAAGAGGTTTATCAATCTGTGTACGAGTAACTTGCATATTTTCTTTACATGTTTGGCTCAGTAAAAAAGCTTAAATTAAGAGAACAGGAAAAGGTTTTTATCCCTTTAAAATGTACTCAATTTACACCCAACTTTACAGAAACATAAGAGATGCATAGAAGAAAGACACATCTTCCTTTCTTCCTTTGGTGTTTTCTTTTTTCTTTTTTTTTTTGAGTTGGAGTCCCAGCCTCCCAAAGGTGTGGCATTACAGGCTGAGCCACCGAGCCCGGTTGTGGTGTTTTCTTTTTCCTTGTTTTTAAGGGTCATTTCTCTGAAGTTGACGTCTCTCTTCAACATGCAGAGTTGTTTCTATTGCATGCGTTTAGCAAAGCTCAAGGAAAGAATTGTTTCATTACCCTCCATCAGTTTGATTGCCTTCTCCTAAGACCTATATTTACTTTTCAGTTCTGCAGATCAAGCCAGGTGCAGATTTGAAATCCAGGGCTCTTAAGAACACACCTGCTGTGTGGTGGGGATATTGCTTTACTTCAAGTACCATAGGCTGTGCCTCCTATCAGTCTCCAACAACAACAAAAGTGTTACTTACAAATTTAGCTGCAATTTCTTCTGAGTCATTAAATTTGGAAGTCTTTTACAAGTATTTTATTTTTCAAACTAGGCAGTAAGATCATCCCTAGAGAGGTCTTATCATTAGACAAACAGGCCCACGAAATCCTGGGAATATTTCTTCACTCTCCTCCTTCTGTTTCCTATCGATCCACACTGAATTCACCTCAGATAGACACGAGAAAGCCCTCCTCTGTGGTTGCTTCTCTTCTCTTCTCTTTCCCCATGGTCTCTTGGTCTTCTAACCCCCTAAACTCCTCATGGTGTTCCTTCTTCCTTTCAGCCTGACTGAAGTCAGTTGGGTTCAAACAACTTTTTCCCTCAGCGAAGAAAGTGTTGTCAAAAGGGATAGCAGATAGAGTCAGGCCTTGCTCCTGGTCTGAGGAGTTGAAAAAAATTTTTGTTTAGACTTAGCCTCACAGTGAAATGTAAAAACGTCAAATTGGTGAGTCTAACCAACATTTGGCATAACTGCTGTGTGTTATTATGCTCACAAAATTTAAATCACGTTTCTCTATTTTAGATGATAGGGGCAGGGATCCAGAGCAAGAGAAGGTGGTATTTACCCCAGAAGGGGACAAGGTAGATACACAGACATTCACATCACATTATTAACACACAGGACCAGAAACACCTCATTCATTTAATTTCATAGAGATGCAGAGTTTTTGAACTGTTCTATTTTTTAAATTATAGAGTCATCAACATTTATTTCAGTCATTTTTGATGTAAATATAATTAAAGATTATGTGAAATATGGAAATATGAAATGTGGAATATCTATCTACAAAATAGAATTGATAGAGCACCATAATGAAATAGAATATCTATCTACACAACAGAATTGATAGAGCACCCTGTCCTTCACAAAGAAAAGAGAACTCTCCTTAAGGTTCCTACCAGTTTCTCTGAGTGGGTCCCATTACCATTCTGGATGCCTCTCAGCACTCGTCTCCACAACTCCAGATTCAGGAATCTGAACTCAACTCCCTTTCAGTTGACTGAGGGCAATGGAGGCCATAGTCCGTCCCTTTATTCAGCCTTCGAAAGAAAAGAAGGTCTGCAATATACTACAACATGGATAAAACTTGAAGACATTATGCCAAGTAAAATAAGCTAATCACAAAAATAAAAATACTGTATGATTCTATTTATATGCGGTACTTAGAGTACTCAAACTTATATAAGCAGAGAATAGAATGGTGATTGCTAGGGCTGGGGGTGGGGGAGAATGGGGAGTTATTTCTTTAATGAGTATAGAGTTTCAGTTTTACAAGATGAAAAGAGTTCTAGAAATGGAAGATGGTGATGGTTGCATGTTATGAATGTATTTAATACCACTGAACTCTACACTTATAAATGATTACGATAGTAAATTTTATGCGATGTATATTTTACCACACACACACAGAATGAACAAACAAACCCACAGGGACACTTTGGCTCAAGTTATCCAGTTTGAATAGCAATACAACCAAGATGCATTGCCGTGTGTTATGGTCAAGTGAAATTTGACCAATAATTCCTTCAAAACAAATAAAAGCACACAAGAAATGCTAAAGGGTAGACAGAAGGAATCATTTCAGCTAACCAATAACTATTCAATAGCTGTGGTTTCAGGGTTGGCAGCTTAGTATTGGGTCAAAGCTTTTAACCTGTTGGCTTCTGGCTAGTCAGGAGATAGATATTCAGAAAAGTTCTTGTACTCTTCTAAAGCGGTGATCATATTAGTAGAGGTGTTCATTTCATTAGTCAACACTAGCATCAAACTCTCCAGAAAGGACACAAATCATGCTCTGGTACCAGGCTGCCCTGATCATGGACATAGCAAAGCATTCTAGATTCTAAAAGAAACTTGAGACACCTTAGTTATTTTTGGAGAGTTTTTTTTTTTTTAATGTTTCTGCTTTGTATTCATGAGAATCTATGTTTTTGAGATTTGTCTTAGGTTTTCTTCATAGGATGTGAGTTTGGAGGGGTAAAGGAAGGGAATGCAGCGAGTTTGCCATAATCTAATGACTGAAAAGGCAGGGGGGAAAAAGTCAGGATACCGAGTCTGACCTGGGTGGCAGAAGTGAAGAAACAGATTGAGAAAGTTGATGCTAACGCCACCTCTCTGGCTGGATACACACCTCTGTAGCTCTCCTTTGTTCAAAAGCAGTGTGATGTCTAGTTAAAAGCGTGGACTTTGAGGTCAGAAAAATTGAGATTCATGTCTGTGATCTGACCCTTCTTGGCTGTGTGACCTTCAGCTCATTACCTCTCTCAGTTTTCTTATCTGTCCACTGAAATTTACAATAATTAATGCATGGCATTGTTGCATTACCTTTAAAAAAAGTAAATTAAGCTTCCTGGTTTAATAACTGGCACATTTTGTGAACTCCATAATAGTAACTATTTGTTGACTTCCTTTTTCTAAAAGCCAGTTGGTGACTCTCCCCAGGACCTCTTGTGCAGCTGTTGCCAACAACCCCAGGTAGACTATACCTTCCTGCCTTTCCTGATGGTTATGCAACTTACCCTTGCACATAGTTTTATAATGATTTATTTAATGTCTGTCTCCTGTACTTTCTATGAGCTCTTTGAGTTTAGTGTCTGTCTTATTTATCTTTGCAATCCCAGAGATTTTCACAGAACCTAGCACTAATATTCACCAACAAATACTGTTGGATTCAATGTATCAATGGGTTTGAAGACTGTGTCAGGACTACAGGATGACTCTACAGTACAACCAAAGCTACATTTGGATTACACCAACTCCAAGCCAATGAGACACTCAGGATATCTCTGCCCAGAGTTCTAGATGGCCCTGTTGCTGTGGCATAGTTTTGGCCAGTTCCTGAAAGATGAGAGTTAAAAAAGCCACAAATAGCAAAGCAAGGTTCTTTGCCATATCTGATTAAAGAGACCAAATTTAACACTCTCTCCACATAGTGCTGGAACCAATTCAAGTCAGATTAAGGACAAAAGGCTTAAAAAAAAAGTGAAGTGTTTTGTAAGTCTTTTAACTTGATATATGATGGCCACCTCATCAAAACTGAACTGAAAAATTCAAAGTAAAGATTGTTTTTTTATTTCTGGAGCCTTTTGAGGCTTCGTCCTCCACTGGAATGCCATTGGAGAGCTTTTATTTAACAAAACCCCCAAATCATTAAGCCTGGTGCCGTCCCACAGCCCCAGAATGCCTCATTCTCAGATAACAAAAGCAGCTGTTGCACACCCATCAGCCCAACCCGGATCAAGAGTCTGGCAGGTTTCCCTTATGCCCCATCTCACTGAAAGAGAGCTCCTTCATATCCCCAAACTTTATACCACCCACTGGGTTGAATTGGCTATCAGCCATGGCAATGACTATTCCAGCCACCGTCTGAGGAAATGTTGCCCTGTGTTCCTGAGGGGTCTGATGATTTTCATCACCATTATGCTTACCTGACTCCCTTTCAGATTCAGAGCACTTTCTCTTTTCCCGTTAGACTTGGGCTTTTGTGTACTTTTCCTTTATTGGAACTGGCAACATGAAGCTATTTAAACACAGCTCCATCTGTCAGAGTTGGGTCCTGCAGGTAGAGTGTCGTGTTTGATTTCAGATTATCATTTGTCGTGTTGTCAAGAAGGACTTGGGGGAGGAAGGGGAAAAAAAAATGCCTGCATTCAAACTGCTCTTTGGTTAAAATGCACAAAGAACTTATTTGCAACTTTAACCATGACTCTGATCAATGTGCCTCATGTTTCTGTACAATCACAGCAACAGTCTCTGTGGCATTCAGAAGGTGGCCCCCAAAAGAATAGAATTTGCAATAGAAAGTAGCCTTTAACCCTGAGCTTTGGAATCTACCTTGGTCATTCTTCATTCATAATGCAACCAAATAGAGCAAGGCTTGTCCTTAGCAGATGAAAGTATGGGTGTAAATAGAACCGATGAGCCCTTGCTTAACCCAATGATATGTGGAGTGCATAAAAGTGGGATGAGCTTCTCTAAAAAATTCTGCTTCTGGGTATCTGTGCCAAGAAGGTGATCTAAATACAGAATACATTTTAAGCACTGTTTGTCACAGCAGTTTTATAATCACAAGGCATTGAAAACAAGATAAACATCTACCAATTAATAACAGAACAGCAAAACATCGATAATTGCTGAAGCTCAAGGGTGGGCACACGGTGGTGCATTGTGTTGTTTACTTTTCTGTTAGAAGTAATAGTTTTAAAGACAATGTTAAGCAGAGATCAAGATAAAAATGACAGATCGGATGTGATTAGTGAACATTAAAAATACTAAGACAAATGGCAGAATAGCAACATATCAAAAGGTATTGATCACCAATTACACATATGACACAAATGGCATAAGCTCTAATTCTTAATGTAACAATAGTAACACAGTTACCAATGCAAGACTGCCCTAATGAAAAACAGGCACTCCAAGCAAGTGCTGCTTTTGACTTTTTGCCTTGAGAGTTAACTAGTAGAGAAACAACAGTCTTAAAAAACAGACTTTAAGAGATGAGTGAATCAAAGGGTGGAAAGCTAAAGTTTGCCATGGTGTGGATAGAGAAGAATATAGCAGTGCCGCAGCAGCTACAGAGGGGCACTTGAGAGAGCTTGGGCAGAAATATAAAGGCACAGAGATGCCTGAAATGTGGGCGGAATGTGAAACTGATTTGTTATTGTATTCAGAGTGGGGAAAATGATCCCTTTCTCAGACTCAGATTTGAGGAGGGGGCTTTGTTATGGAGGAGAAGGTTTTTCCTTTTCAACCCTGCAACTGCCAGCACCCCGTGTCATGATTCAGGAACCAAGTATCAGCTGGGTGAGTGTTGCTCCGAGCAACATTTTCCATCCTCTTTTGCTCCTAAGTGTGGCTGTGGGATTGAGTTAGATGTGAGTAAAAAGGATATGGGCAGCTTCGATCACCGTCACAAGGGTGGTCTTTCTCTTCCCTCTGTTTTCTGCTGTCTGGAAAGACTGTTGTCAGAGATAATTTGGAGCTATGCATTGAGGATGACAGAGTCAACCCTTCTCTGAGTTTGGGGATAACTTTGAGAGTCAGAGATCTCCTACCCCATCCCAGACTATTATGTAAGAGAGAGAAAAAAATATCTTGGTTGAATACTTTGGTTCTCTTTGTAACAATAGCAAAGAATACTTTGGTTCTCTTTGTAGCAGCAGCTAATCATATAGTATTCTAATAAATATAGTTTCTTAAGCAGAGTTATGCTGAAGCAAGCTTGTACTGACTCATGAAATACAACTGTTTATACTCAGTAATATTTTTAGCTTGTTGTTGAACTGTTCCTGGGAGTTTTTAAACCAGGAAAATTGGAAAATGCTACAAATCAGGGCTCTATTTTATTTTATTTTCAAGAGCTGGTTTATCAGTGTACTGCTGAGTATGAGGATTCAATAAGAAAATCCATATAAATGCTTGGCAAAGTGGCCAGAATGTAGTAAATGCTCAATAAATGCTAATAAGTAATAATATTAGTTGCGTTAAAATGAAGGTTAATGTATTGACTCTTCACTGTCAGAGAAAAACTATTATACCTTATTTCCTTTCACCAAATCACATAGGATATTCTTGTGCAAAACAATCCTTAGTGATGCCATATTCTTGCCCACCCATGAATAAGTGAGCCTCATAGCAAGTTTTTACTTCTATTAAAATTTTCAGAATTGATTATCAACTTATTCAACAAAGTCCTCTTTCTTTTCCCTTAAATAAGGTTTAGAAGAATGCAAACCAGAAGGAGTTTGATATTAAAACATGACCTTCAAATCTTTCAAAGTACAAAGGAAGAACTTTTCCAAGTTTCTAACTTTTCTCTCATATTTTCAATTTTGAAGAGACTTCTTAATCCATGAAGTTTTCAGCACAGTTTCTCATTCTTGAAGTTGTTAGCAGCCTCAGAATTACTAGTAAATTTAATTCCAAAATTGATAGCCACTGACAATAAAACAATCTTTAAATGTGTGATCCTTTGTTTATTAGATCTTGTAATTTGCATGTGTCCAAAGATATTAAATGGATAATCTACCCACTTTCTTCTAAAACATACTGATGAGACTGCACTTCCCTTATCAATTGCAGGTTTCTTTCTGCTAAATTGGGGTAGTATTTTAGGCTATTTCTCAACAAAGCATTTCGGGCAGCTGCTATCAAGCAAAAGTGAAAGCTCTTTACCAATTCATCACAATCTAATCTCCCACCACGATAGAAGTCCTAAAGTTTTTACCACATACCTAGCTTCCATGGCTGGGCTTCTGATAACTAGTTGAGAACTCCTTATCTCAAACACTTTTCCTAAGCTTCTGGTTTGCCCTGACATTCTGGTTTCCATCGTTCTTGATAAAGTCCAAATTCCTTAAGATGGTTTAAAGTTTCTTTGTCTTTTGTCTTCAGTCTACCCTCCGTCCTCATTTGGCACAACTATTCCTGTGCTGGTCAACCTCTACTAGCCCCTCTAAGTGAACTCCATCTGTCTCACCTCTGTTCTGTGCTCCGAGATGCTGACCGCTGCAGACAATATCACAGGGGCTTTCTTAAGGTATGAGTTGTGTATTCTCATTGTGACAACAGCTCCCATCAGGCAAGCCATCTGCATCTGCCTCTCTCCTTAGGTTATAGATCCAGATGTGCTTTTCTATCCTTTGTTGGTCTGCCTGCCCACACTTTTGTAAATAGTCCCTTTAGTAAACTCTTCTTAATTAGCTGTTTTGGAATATCCTGTATCTTTTCTTCCAGAACTCAAGAGGATATGCTCCTTTGATTCTAACACACACAGCTACCTCACTCGCTCTCACTCTTAAGATCTTAGCTCAGGTGTCATATTTTCAAGACATTTTTTCTGACCTCTTTCAGCCTAGGTCACTTAAAGAAGTTCCTTCCTTTTCTTCCTAGTGTTTATTTTAGTTGATAAGCATGCATACATTTTCTAATTATTTTATGAATGTGCAACTCCTTATTAATATTTATACTCCTAGAAGACAGTGATCATAGTGAGTTTTATTCACCATGATGTCCCCAGCACTTGTCATGATGCCAGGCACACAGTCAGTTAGACTTTGGTAAAAATGATTGAACACGCATCTCATATTGCCAGGACCTTGAACCTCATCCCAATAGCCTATATTTTCCCTTAAGTCCTAGACAGGTCTCTTGGTGCCAATCTAATATCATTAATCTGACCAAGCCAACGACCAAGCTTCCATTTCAGCAATCCCTGCTTGGATTCTTTTTGGCAATGCAGAACTCATTCTCCCATAAATTATATAATGGTAGAGGTAGCTCCATTGTTAAAAACATTTCCTTATACCGAAATGGAATGTATTTCCCCATAAAAACATAGTCTTGTTTTCTAAAGCAACACAGAAAACTTAAAACTATCTTTCTTGAGACAATTTCAAATCTTTCAAGACAGATATCTAGCTCATGCTTTGATTCATCTCTTCTTTAAGAAGGTCACCACTCTCTACAAACATTCTTATTCCTTTATTGCCATGATGCTGTTCCCTGTTCATGCTTTAACTAGCATTTTCCCTGATGAGCTGATTATTCTTCATTCCAACTCCATGACCAATTTTTTGCCCTCTCTGTCCTGGAGAATGACTTTCATAGTCAGGAGGCACTTCGTGAGCCATGACCCTGACGTAGCGTAGCGATAATATGCTTTCCAGAAATGAAAGCCCTGCACCATTACGGTGGACACAAAATTGTTGGAACTGTCTAGAAATATGTAGCCTCAGTTTATAGTTGAGGCAGATCCTGAAGGTGTTAGAAATGTAGATTCCCAGGCCCCACTTCACCTACTGGATTAGAAATGGGCCTCCAAAAGATTCATAGACATATTAAAGCTTGAGAAACACTGATGTACAGCCTTCCCACTGCCTCTGTCACATTTTGTACCTAAAATCCTATATTAGTCTGTTAGAAAATCTCACCAAGACAGTGTTGGTAAATTTTTTGGTAAATTTACTCTGACTCTTTGCTTCTTTTTCTTCTAGAATCCATAATGACTCCCATGTTACTCCTTTGTTTGCAATATATGCTTCAGTTTCTAACTTAATTTTTAGATTGGTGGTATAATGGTGGATTTTATGTGAAACTGTATTTATTTACTGGTTATTTCATCAGATGAGTTATTGTAAGAAATATTCTCACCTGTTATGTAAATTATTTTAATAATTATTATTCAAATTAGATAATTACCAAGTTTACTCTCAGTTTTAGGGAACATGCTCTAAATCTTTCAATGCCTCCTTTTAAAAAATGTTTCACATTTTTGATAGGAAGTTCCTGGCCACACTTCCGGAAGGATTAGCAAAAATAATGTAGACAACAACTAGAGGTGTGTCTTTATCTGTTGTTCTCTATATGAGTCTCTCCATTCATGTGGCTTGCCCTAGTAGAGTAGTGGAGTTCCATTTTCTCTGCAATTGGCATTCCTTCTGGCCTTAGCTTCATATTCTCCTCTTCAACTGCAATGATAAGAGTGATACTTTCTTTGCTTTTAAAGGGCTGTGTCTGAAAAGAACCCTTCTTCACCACCTTAAAATTCTGTTTTCCTTATGAATCTTCATTCTTTTTTTTTTTCCTTTGACAGAAGGACAGAAGCCATTTGGGAGCGAGCAGTTTGATTTTGTCTATCCCATCCATTGCCATTACACCAAAGGTTCAACAGAGCTTATCTCTGATTTCTTTGATCATTTTCTTCTATGAATGTGACTAAAAAGGCCATTCAATTGTCTTTAACCTTATACGCTCAATTTGGAATTATCCCCTTGGACACTGTATTTATAGACTGAAGCGACCATTTCCTATTGATCTTTAATTATATGATCTTATTCCCTCCTTTTGTACATTCATTACCTTTTAACCTCAGTGTTCACTGGAGAATTACCTGGACACATACATTAATTTTTGATAGCCTATTTGGAGTCATTCCTCATTTGAACTAAACCAGAGATCAATTCAAATATGGACTCTCTGGGATAGTGCTCATTCTTTTCAAAGAGAATAGGTTATAAGTATTTACATAAAGGGGCAAAACCCATCATCGTCAACATCTCAATTTGCCATTTATGTAACACTCTTCCACCTAAATAACCAATTAATTAATTTATGTGTCTCTGGTTACCTCTCCCCACACAAATTATCTTTTTTTTTTTCATTGAGTAATTAAGATGGGGCTCAGAATTCGTACAGATTAAACTAGTCCTTTGATCGTCTACTTTATCTTCAGCCAACCCACTCAGACAGGGTTGAGTACTTACATGTCTCAAATAATTTATCTCATTCTTTCGGCCAAGAAAACTACATCAAGGGGCTTCCTGCTCTTAGGCTAGACAAATGACAGTTTTCTAATATCTTAAGATAGGGAATTTGGTGGCTAAATTGACAAAAATATCTCCCTACAAGTTAAGAACAGGACAAAGAGTCATACCTTTATCTTTAAAACCACATTTCCCTATACCATCTGTGTTTTTCAAAGTCTTTATTTTTTATATAATTTACTCATACTGTTATGATCCACCAGTCATCTGGGTTTGTATTATTAAATTCCCATGTCATCATGTTATCCCTTTGCACTTTTAGCTCCTGAAATTACTCCTTAAAGGAAATCTCCTGGGACTATGTTAAGAGTTTTCTCACCAATGGCTCTTCTACATATCTCCTCTACATTTATTTTTCCATTTGCTAACATAAAATACACTCATCATTTTATGGGGGAGCGACAGGAATGCTGTGCATTTTGTTTAATTGCTATGGGTTCACACTGCATTTCTATGGCAACTGCATTAGGTTTAAAAGCCCTCCCAGACAATACAGGTCAATCTATGTGTAACCAGTTAACAATCAGTGCTATTTTCTGTACTTGATTGTCCTTCTCTCTAAAAGGAGGTTGTTGGGGAAGATGTATTTTAATGTTCTGATTATTATGAGACTTTTTATTTTTCAGTCTCCTTTGATAATATGTTAAACATTCTCTTATAATGTCTTGTATTGTTATGATGAACTATTTTGGTTTAAGTATACTTTACAGACCTTTAATGTTACTTTTGTTAAGTGTGAAGTTTAATGAAATTTGACAAATGTAAGTAGTCATGTAACTGGCATCACAACCAAGATGTAGAACATTTCTATTGCTTCCAAAAATATCTCCCATGTCCCTTTGAGTCAATTCCTTGTCTACAACTGCAGAACTTGGCAACCACTGATTTATTTTCTGTCTCGAAATATTTTCCTTTTCTAGAATGTCATAAAATGAAATCACATAATATGTAGCATCCTGTGTCGGACTTCTTGCACTTAGCACAATGCTTTTGAGATTCATTCATATTGCTGTGTGAATTACTAGTTTGTTTATTTTTGTTGCTGAGAATTAATCCTTTATATGGATATACTATAATTCTTAATTCATTCACAAGATGATGGACTTTTAAGTTGTTTCCAGTTTTTGATGACTATGAAAAAGCAATAATGAATTTATGTACAGGATTTTGTGTGGACATATTTTTTCATTTCTTCTGGGTAAATGGCTAGGCGGGGAATACTGAGTAGCATGGTAAATGCTTATTTAACTTGTAAGAAACTGCCAAGTTTTCTTCTAAAGTAGTTTTAGTGGTTTTATCATTTTAAATTCCCACCAATAATGTATGACTATTAAGATTTACTCCATATTCTTGTCAACACTTTATATTTCCAGTCTTTTGAATTTTAGAAATTTTAGTGGACATTTAGTGGTATTACATTGTGACTTTGATAAACTATTCCCTAGTGACCAGTCGTAAAGTTTATCTTTTAATGTGCTCATTTGCCATCCATATGCCATTTTTTTGTTGAAGTATCTGTTCAGATATTTTGTCTATTTACTTTAAAATAAATTGCTTTGTTCTCAACATTGAGTTGTAAGTATTATTTATATATTCTAGATACAATCTTTTTTTTTTTTAATCAGACATATGTTCTGTAGTATTTGCTCCCAGTTTGTGGCTTGAAATTTCACATTTTCAATGGTCTTTTTTGAAGAGAAAAATTTACCATAGTGATATAAAAACAATTACCAGTTTTTTTCCAAGACGAAGAACGAATTGTCTTAGGGAAATTTTGTATGATGGAGGGTCACAAATATTTATTTTCCTGTAATTTCTTCTTGATTTTTATAGTTTTAACTCTTAAGATACATTTTGTATCATACAAAATTAACATTTTGAGTTAATTTTTGTATATGGTGTGAAATATTTTCCGAGGAAGTGGTTTTGTTTTTGTTTGTTTTTGCTTCTGGGTGTCCAAATGTCTTGTGCCATTCATTGCAAAGACTGTTTTTCCCCATTGGATTACTTTAAAAACTTTGTCAAAAATAATTAACTTTATAAATGTGTGTCTATATCTGGATTCCTGGAATCCCTGTTTTGTATCTCTGATCAATCTACATCTGTCTAGCTATATATCTATATCTATATCTATCTATCTAATCTATCTATCTGTATGCATATCTATCATTTATATCATGCCAGTACCACACTGCCTTGGTTAATGTGACATCATAGTAAGTGCTGCAGTCAGTTAGTGTGTTTCTTTCAGTTTTTTTACTTTTCAAAATTGTTTGCTCTATGTTCCACTGTTATAATACAAGCAAACGATACTTAACTGAGTACCAGTTATTCTGCTAACTACATTTGTTCATTTAGGTCTCTTAATAACCTCATAAAAGATCAAAAAAATAAGTTACAATGTTCAATAGCAAAGTAGGGTGGCTATAATTAACAACAGTATATTGTATATTTCATGACAACTGAAAGAGAAGATTTGAAATGTTTCCAACATATATAAATAATAAATACTTGAGAAAATGGACACCCAATTACCTTGACTTGATCATTACATAGTCTATGCATATAACAAAATACAGCATGCACCCCCTAAAAATGTTCAGATATGTATATCAACAAATACATACACTTATTGTTTTCATTTTTCGGATGATGAATTTAAATCTTAGAATAGTAAATTGACCTTGACCAAGGTCATATTTTTTGGTAAGTAGTAGACCCAGAATTTGAATTCAAGTCTGTATAACTCTAAAGACTGATCACTCATGTGCTAAGCTATATTTATTCCACCTCCTACTTACCTAATTTTTTTGTTTTTTAATCCACCGTTAGACTGTCAACCCCAGCGTAGTGAGTTGCCTAATATATGGAAAAAGCTAAATAAATATTGTGATCGAACCATTCTCCTATAGTGTTTAGAACAAGGCTCTGTGCCCAGGTACAAAACCGTTGGATTGAGTTAATTGAGATGTGGTCTCTGTTCTTGTGTTTTAGGATGGATTCAGGCATATTTTCCATATTCTCATTCTTCTGCAGTCCTTGACATTCCTAAAGCCTGAGCTGCAGTGGGAGGCTCTGAAGCAGAGCGGAAAGGGCAGTAATGAAACTCTAATGCTAATAAAGTCCTGGGCCAGGGGCATTTTTGCCCTAGCAGACTGTGATCTATATTTTCAGTGGCCTCCAATGCCCTTTTCAGCAGTCTCTTTACAGCTCATTGGTGGGTAATAAGTCTTGACCAGTATTGGTCTTTGACATAGGTAGTAAAATACAATCTAAAAAGCACCCAATGGAGTATAAAAGTAGCATCAGGACAGTGCAGATGATTTCTGATGTAATATCTTTCCCATCTTGGATCACCAGGTACAAGATCCAGGGGGCAGGAATTTTTCTCACCAGGCTAAATTATTACTTGGACAAAATCACATTCTCTTTCTTAGATATGGAAACTTAAAAATCATCCTTTTCATAAATATTTTTTAAATAGTTATGCTTAAAGTAAATAAAATTACCAATTTCTGTTTCACAATGTCAATTTATGGATGTTTTTGAAAATAACTGAAAGAAGTTGATCTAGATGCTAAAATAATGGAGTAAACTAATTTAAGGAAATTTGAAGGTACTCAGGGTATTAGCCTAAGAAAGAGAAGACCAAAGTTGGATCATGGCACCTCTCTCCAAAGATTTGAAATAGTCCTTTTAAACATGTTGAACAGTGATCTCTCCAAATACTTGTACACTTGGAACCTCAGAATGTGACTTCATTTAGAAATAATATTTGGAGATTTAATTAGTTAAGACGAGGTCATACTGGATTAGGTTAGAACCTAAATCCAACAACTGTTGTCTTTTATTGTTCTTATAAGACTGGAAAAGGACACACAGAGACCAACACAGGGAAGAAGACCATGTGAAGGCAGAAGCAGAGACTGGAGTGATGCAGCAATAAGCCAAGGAATATCAAGGATTGCTGGGGACCAGCAGGCTCTAGGAAGACTCATGAGGGACTCTTCCCTAGAGCCTTCAGAGGGAACATAGTTTTGCTGATACCTTGATTTCAGGCTTCAAGTCTTCAGAACTGTAAGACAATAAATTTCTATTGATTTTAAGCCATCCCATTTGTAGTTATACGTTATGAAAGCTTTAGAAAATTATTATACATGTAATTTCAAATACAACTGGCAGAACTTTGTCTAGGTTTCTAGAATTAAGGCAAAGGGAATAAGACTCCAAGTTAACCAGACTCATGGGAAAATGGAATGAGGTGCCTCCTGGAGTTGTGAGGATTCCACAATGAAAGTGTAGTATAGACTGTTCATTTGTAAAAAAATGTGACAGAAAAAGAATTCCTAGACTTGGTTGGATTTTGGAATAGATTGGCTCACAGAATACTTCTAGTCTTAACATTCCATGACATAAATAAACACATCCCTAAATTTATCTTTAGAAAACATATTCAAAAGTATTTATTAATAACAATTTCCAACGATCCTTGATTAGATCCTTTTATTAGTCTGAAGTTCCCTGGCATAAATCATAAAGGAATTTTTGTTTCTCATAGAAAGTTTATAAAACTAACCAGTTGTGACCAGCAGCCTGTCTTGCAAAAAGATAAGATATCATGCATCCTTACCGGTAAATGTTTTGCCTAAAAAATTATGCTTTTTTTGTTTTGGCATATTTTATTATGTAATATATTAAAATTTTCCCTCCTGCTTCAAACAGAATATGAATGTTTTAATGTTGTCATTGATCCTGCTTACAGTAGATTTCATTATTGGCCTCAATTATTTACCTTCTTTGTATACACATCCTTTGCTATGTCTTTGGAGTTTCTTTCTAAGAAAGTAGAGTGAATTGGGCTTAGCCTTGTGACTTTTTTCAATTAATAGGATTTTAGAAGTTGTGATACTGGTAGAGACTTGAAATATGCTTGGATGGATGGGTGTGCCCTTTTATGTTTCTGTCTGTCTGCTGAGAAGTATAGGTATGGGCTAGTCCGTTGGTTCAAGTAGGATGAGACAACGGGCATGGGGGATAGACATAGACCTTTCAGTATGGATCCAAGACTGGCTGGTCCCACCTAAATCATCCAAGTCTCAGACAATCTATAGACATAGGATTAGAGTGATTAATAGTAATTTTATGCCATGGAGTTTTGTTATACAGCATTAGTCTGGCAATAGCTGAATTCATCAAAATATTAAGAGAATAAACTGAATATCAATATGTTCCCATAATCCTTCTCCTGAGTATGTAGTATGTAAGGGGATCAGACTTTTTTTCCAACACACCTGATTTGAACTCAAATGCCTACATAGGACCTGGCTGTAATCCACAAGCAAACTCAGTCTGTCTTCTTCACTGTGTGTTATGCCAACTTGGGTTCAGAAACAGCGCCAAACACTGCTAGATGTGTGATAAGTATCCATTCTCCCTTTATCCTTACTGGGAAAACCCCAACATTGTTTGGATGTGACAACGTACCAAGTTAAAAATACATTTCTAACTCCCTTATGGCTCAGTTGTGTAAAGCAGCCAATTTTTTGTCAGAAGGATGGAAACCACCTGTTGAAGATGGTTGAACAGAACAATAGCAGAAGCTTGATTCTCTGATGGCATCATGAACATGCATGCCATTTTTATCTCTTGTCTCCTGAGAGACGATTTGGTTAAATCACTGTTGTCAAGTTTCTGTTATATGCAATTTTAACTAATACAGAATTTGATGTTAGATAGAGATCAAAGAGTTATAGGATATACAGTTGGCAGAGTGGAAGAGGTAGGCTTAAGGTGATGAGCAACCAGATATTGGAAACTGGTGATCTTTTATATGAAGATATATTAGATATGAAGAAAATACAGCTTTGCTATAGGAGGTGTTTCTGCCTGTGGTTTACAGTATAAATTGACTAAAAGCCCCATAATATGCAGTCTGTGCATCAAGCAAAAGGCATTATAAGCACTGCTATGAGGTAGTAGGCCTTGGCAAGAGATTAGATTATGGCTCCAGCCTTCCTCAAATGCCTTTCCTTAAGTATTTTCTGGCAGGAGGCAAAGCTCACAGGTAAAAGGATTGTTTTCTGAAAGCCTATTTTGCATTAATTAGGAGTCACTAAGTGGAGGGCTGGGGAATGGCCAGAGTTCACAGTCAGTTGATAAAAGATAGGGGTCTTCAGGCTAAAAGAGAATGTTTAGGCAAGATTTTACCTGCACATAACATGTAATTTACTAAGTTTTAGGTATACCCAGGGAAACATTGAGACTTGCCTATGTTCCACCCTTGTGGCTACACTTAGACATCTAACCTCAACCCACCAGAAGTAAGTCATAAAAGCTCTGAAGCCCCTGGGAAATGTTCATTTTCTCTGATTCCTATCTTAGATGTCGCCCTGGAGAAGCAAACTAGAAATGTTTTTTCCAGAGGTCAGAACCAAAACAGTGGTAGAAAATGAATGAGAGAGATTTACCAAACATCAGAATGAAATTCTGTCTGTAAGCACATCCTGGTGTCGTTATTTTCCATTATTCCTTTTTCCAAATGGGAATACTTGCTATTGTTATCGGATTCCTTTTCCACTCCTGCATATCAGCTATGTGGTGAGCATAGGTACCTTGACTTTTAAAAAATTTTAGATTCAGGGAGAACAAGTGCATGTTTGTTTCATTGGCATATTGTGTACTACTGGGGATTGAACATAAGATGTTCTCATTCCCCCATAAGTAGCTTCTAAACCCTTGAACCTCTCCCTGTCTTCTCCTCCTCTTAGTCTCTTCCAACTTTATGTCAATTGAGCTCACTCATATAAGTGAGAACATATGGTGTTTGGTTTTTCTTTCTGAGTTAGTTTACTTAAGATCATGCTCTTAAGCTCCATCTATGTTTCCAAAAGTACATGATTTCATTCTCTATTTTATGTCTGTGTGGTATGTGGTATGCATGTATCACATTTTCTTTATCCAGTCAATCATTGATGGTCACATGGGTTGATTCCCTGACTTTTCTTTTGTGAATAGTGCTGCAATAAACATATGAGGGCAGATATCTTTTTATATTATGATTTCTTTTTCTTTGGGTAGTTACTTTGGGTAGCAGAACTGCTGGACAAATGGAAGGTCTATTCTAGCTCTTTGTGACGTTTCCATGTTTTTTTCCCCATAGATTGAACTAGTTTACACATCTGTTGTTTTTGATTTTTTAAATTATTACAAAGATGTGGGTACAATTCAGGGTTAGGTATACAAACGTTGATGAGGCACCCTTGTTGATGAGGTATGCCCCTCCCTCCCCTGGCAGTTTCCCCCAACTGCCAATCCCACCCCCTTCCCCTGACAGTTTCCCACTACTACCAATCGCTTTCTTATAGTATTATAATTGTTCAAGGCCACTTATGAGTGAGAACATATGGTACTCTGTTCTTTGTTTCTGTGATAGATCACTGAGTATGGTCGACTCTAAAGCTGTCCAAGTTGCTGCAAAGTCCATATGTTTGTCCTTCTTTATGACTGCAGAATATTCCATTGTGTATATGTGCCACATTTTCTTTATCCAGTCCAGCTTCCCTGGGCAACTTGGTTGGTTCCATGTTTTTGCTATTGTGAATAGAGCTGCAGCAAACATACGTGTGCAGGTATCTTTTTTGTAAAATGATTTGAATTCCTTTAGGTATATTCCCAATAGGGGAATTGCTGGGTCATATGGAAGGTCAATTTCTAGTTCTTTCAGAAACTGCCACACTGTCTTCCAAAAAGGTTGCACTAGTTTGCGTTCCCACCAGCAGTGTCGAAGCATTCCTTTTTCTTGCCAGCATTTGTTGTTGTTTGTTTTATTAATGACGGCCATTCTTACTGGGGTTACGTGGTATCTCAGTGTGTTTTTGATTTGCATTTCTCTGGTGATGAGTGAGGCTGAGCACTTTTTCATGTGTCTGTTGGCTACCCATATATCTCCTTTTGAGAAGTGTCTATTCATGTCTTTTGCCCACTTTTTAAAGGGGCTGTTTTTTTCCTTTTGGCGCGTTTGAGTTTCTTGTGGATCCTAGATGTTAGGCCTTTGTCAGACATACAGTTAGCAAATATTTTTTCCCATTCTGTGGGCTATCTCCCTGCTCTCTTGATGGATTCTATTGCTTTGCAGAAGCTCATTAGTTTGATAAGGTCCTACTTGTCTATCTTATTTCTTAAGGTATGGACATTTAGGATACTGAATAGGAATTGGTTACCAGTTTTCTGCATTTCTAAATTTCTTATAGTTTGAGGTTTTACATTTAGGTCTTTGATCCATTAGAGTTAATTTTTGTGTATGATGATAGGTAGGGGTCTAGTTTCAATCTTCTGCATGTGATTAGTCCCAGTACCGTTTACTGAATAGGATCTTCTCTCCCCAGTGCTTATTGTTGGAGGCTTTGTCAAAGGTGAGTCAGTTGAGAAATTGAGGCTTTGCTTCTAGAATCTCTATCCTGTTCCATTGGTCTATATGCCTATTCTTGTACTAACACCAGGTTGTTTTGATTACTTGTAGCCTTATAGTAAAGTTTGAAGTTTGTAAGTGTGATAACTCCTGCTTTGTTTCTTTTGCTAAGGATTGTTTTAGCTATTCATGGTCATTTATGTTTCCATATGAATTTTTGTATTGTCCTTCCCAGGTCTGCGAAGAATGGTGTTGGTAACTTAATGGGTATTGCATTGAATCTGTTGATTGCCTTTGATAGGATGGACATTTTAACAATGTTGTTTTTCCTATTGATGAGCATGGAATATTTTTCCATTTGTTTGTGTCTTCTTGGATTTCTTTGAGCAGTTTTTGTAGTTCTCATTGTAAAGGTGCTTCATTTCTCTGGTTAGGAAGATACCGAGGTATTTAATTTTTTTGGTGGCTGTTGTGAATGGGATTGTGCTTTTAATTTGGGTCTCTGCCTGTTTGTTGGTGCTGTATAGGAACGCAACTGTCTTTTGCACATTTTTTTTGTACCGAGTCTTTGCCAAAGTCCTTTATCAGCGCAAGCAGGTTTTTTTTGACAGATTCTCTAGGATTTTCAAGGTATAGGATCATATCACCAGCAAAGAGGAATAACTTGATTTCCTCTTTTCCTATTTGGATACCCCGATTTCCTTCTCTTGTCTAATTGCTGGCTAGGACTTCCAACACAATGTTAAACAAGAGGAGTGAGAGTGGGTAGGCTTTTCTTGTTTCAGTTTTGAGGGGAAATGTTTCCAGTTTCTGTCTGTTTAGCAATATGTTAGCTGGGCTTATCGTAGATGGCACTTATTATTTTGAGGTATGTTCCTTCTATACCTAGGTGTTTGAGGGTTTTTATCAAGAAGGGATGCTGGATTTTATCAAAAGCTTTTTCTGCATCTAATGAGATAATCATGTGGTTCTTGTTTCTACATCTGTTGATGTATTTAATTACGTTTATGGTTTTGCGAATGTTGAACCAGCCCTGCATTCTGCAGATGAGGCCTACTTGGTCATGGTGGATGCTTTTTGAGATGTGTTTTTGGATCTGATTTGCTAGAATCTTGTTGAGGATTTTTTTTTTTTTTTTTGAGTTGGAGTCTCACTCTGTCACCCAGACTGGAGTGCAGTGGCTGCTCCTGGCCACCACAGCCTCAACCTGCTGGGCTCTGGCGATCCTTCCGCCTCAGCCTTCCAAGTAGCTGGAACTACAGGCGCGCGCTACCACGCCCGGCTAGTTTTTGATTTATTGTAGAGATGAGGTCTCGCCAAGTTGCCCAGGCGGGTCTTCGAACCCGCAGGCTCAAGCAATCCACTCACCTCAGCCTCCCAAGGTGCGGAATTATAGGCTGAGCCACCGAGCCCGGCTGTTGAGGTTTTTTGCATCTATGTTCACAAGGGATATTGGCCTGTAGTTCTCTTTGTTGAATCTTTACCCGGTTTGGGTATCAGTGTGATTTTAGCTTCATAAAATGATTTGGGGAGAATTTCATCTTTCTCAATTGCCTAGAATACTTTCAACAGGTTGGTATCAGCTCCTCCTTGTATGTTTTGTAGAATTCTGCTGGAAAGCCATTCAGTCCAGGGCTTTTTTTTTTTTTGTGGGTAGTTTTCATGTGACAGAATCAATTTCCTGGGTTGTTATTGGTCTATTTAGTGTCTCAGTGTCTTCTTGTTTCAACCTGGGGAGGTTGTGTGATGTCAGAAGGTCCTCTATTTCACTTAGGTTTTCAAGTTTGTTTCCGTATAGGTGTACATAGTAATCTCTGAAAATATTTTGTATTTCTTCGGGGTCACTTGTGATTTGATGTTTTATATTTCTGACTGTGGTTATTTGGGTTTTTTCTCTCTTTTTCTTGATCAATCTGGCTAGGGTCCATCAATCTTGTTAATTCTTTCAAAGAAGCAGCGTTTTGTTTTGCTGATATTTTCTGTGATATTTTTGTCTTCTATGTCCCATATTTGGACTCTTATTTTGGTGATTTGGATTCTTCTGCTAAAGTTGGGGTTTTGGTAGTCTTCTTTTTCCTGCTTCCTTAGGAGATTTGTTAGGTTCTCCAATTGTGATCTTTTCGTTTTCTTGATGTATGCTTGTAGAGATATAAATTCCCCTCTTAGAACTATTTTCATGGCATCCCAGAGATTTTGGTAAGATGTTTCTTCATTTTCATTTGTTTCCAGGAATCTTTTAACTTCTGCTTTGTTTTTAGTGTTGACCCAGTAGTTGTTCATCATCATGCTGTTTAGTGTCCATGACTTTGTGGGCTTTGGGAAAATGTTGTTGGTGTTCACATTTATTTTTATTTCACTGTGGTCTGAGAATGTGCTAACATTTCAACCATATGAAATTTGTTTATGCTTCAGTTATGGCCAAGAATGTGATTGATCTTGGAGTACGTTCTCTGTGGTGATGAGTACAATGTATATTCTGTGTTTGTTGGATGGAAGTAATCAGTAGGTATCTATTAAGTCCATTTGATTTAGTGTCAAGTTCAAGTTATGGATCTCCTTGATGATCTATCTAATGCTGCCAGTGGGGTAGTCAAGTCCCCTGCTATAATAGTGTTAGAGTCAATATCTTTTTTTAGTTTATTTAGTGGTTGCTTTATAAATGCTGGTTCTTCTGTGTTGGCTGCATACATGTTTAGGAAAAATATTTCTTTTTGATGGATTGAAACTTTTTTCTTTATGTAGTGTCCTTTTGCATCTTTTTACATTTTTGGTAGCTTAAAGGCTGTTTTGTTTGATATTAAGATTGCAACTCCTGCCTTCTTTTGTGATCCATTTGCATGGAAACTCATTTTCCATCCTTTAACTTTGAGTCTGTGTGCGTTTCTTGTAGTGAGATGAGTCTCCTGGTTGCAGCAAATAATTGGGTCATGGTTTCTTATCCAGTTTGCCATTCTTTGTCTTTTTAGTGGTGCATTTAGTCTGTTCACATTCAGGCTGATTATTGAAATGTGATTGCTTATCGCTGTCATGAGGTTCTTATAAAATTTTTTCTTCATTTGCTTATTTTCTTTTGACTTTGGGGTTGATGTATGTGTGTTTTCAGGTTTCTTGTTGTGCTGTACTCTCTGTTGATTCTGTACTCTGCTGATCTTTTGGGAAGTGTGTGGTCATTATTTTTTTTCTTTCTTCTGTGCTTAATATCTTTTTAAGTGTCTCCTGTAGAGTTGGTCTGGAAGCTGCATAATCTCTTATTGATTGTATATCTGAGAAGGATTTTAATTCTCCATCACTGATGAATCTGAGCTTGGCTGGATAGTAAATTCTTGGTTGAAATTGTTTGTCTTTGAGGACTTTGAATATAGAGCTCCAGTCCCTTCTTGCTTGTAGTGTTTCTGCCAGTAGGCCTGCTGCTATTCTGATTGGTTTTCCCTGATAGATAGTCTGACCTTTCTGTCTTGCTGCCTTTAGGATTTTTTCTTTTGTGCCTACTTTGTGTAGGCAAATTATTATGTGTCTAGAGGTTGGTCTTCTCATCTGATGTCTTTTGAGGGTTCTCTGTGTCTCTTGTGCTTAGCTGGTCACATCTCTGGTGAGATGGGGAAAGTTTTCGTGGATTACCACCTGGAATACATGCTCCAAGTTGCTCTCCCTTTCCCTTTCTTCTTCTGGGATATCAAACAGGTATAGGCTTGGCCTTTTGATATAATTGCACATCTTTTGTAGGCTTTCTTCTTTCTTTATGCGTCCTCTTTTTATGTTTTTTAAAAAGATCGGGTTAACTCCATGTTCTAGTCTTCAATTCTGAGATTTCTTTCTTGAGCTAGATTAATTCTGCTTTCCATGCTTGTCATCTTGTTATTTATTTCCTGGATGAAATTTTTTATTGCCAGAATCTCTGTTACAAGTTCTTTCAGTGTTGCATCTTGTCTTTCTTTCTTGAGTCTTATTCACTCTTTCCAACCATTCCCTAATCCCTGTCATATTCTGGGGCCGGTTGTTGGTGACTTCCATTATTTGGGTGCCAAGGCTCTGATTTCTCAGGAGTTTTGTTTTTGGTAGACTTGAAATTGCCTGAGGTCCTTTGGTTTTTCTTCATTTGTGACAGATCTCTTATTTTCCTCTTTAGTTCTGTTATTCAGTGCCAGTGAGAGAGGCTTTCCCTTCTGATGCTTGCTCATTCCTCTGTTCTTCCCTGATCCAGTCTCTGAATTTGTTCTATTTTGTAATAGGACAGTGGATGGGTAGCTTTGCTGTCTTTTGTAGTTTTTGAAATTTGAATGAAGTAGGGGACAGGGCACTTGGATTTAGAAACTACTTGCAAATTACAATGTTCACTGATTGTGGTATGTGTTCCCTGAGCCCCACTCCCCGTCACCACTCTATATGATGATGCAAAGTAGAAACCAATGCAAAAAACAATTGAACACACACATACACACACACACATACATACATACCTCAAAACAGACTGGAATAACAGCAAAGTGAAACAAAACAAATGGCAACAACAACAACAAAAAATAATATAACTAAACACACAACCGCATGCCTAGCACAAAGTGAATAGAGAAGAAAAACAGAAAGACCTAAGGAAAAAAAATAATAAAAAGGAATTCAGGTTGAGCCCTTATCCATATACTGACACACACTTTAAACTATAAGAAATGAAAATTTAAAAAAAACCCCAGAAGAACAAAAGAGCAATAACAAACCAACAGCAACAACAAAATTGAGAGATGAACCCTCAGTCATTCACATACACACATAAACAGAAAACGACAAATAAAAGAAGAAACAGAAAAAGAAAAGAAAAAATATTTCGGGGGGAGCAGATCAAACCCTCACATACACATTCATGTACAAAGGGGAAATATTTAAAAAATAGATGAACTAACAAACAGTCAAAAAATTTTTAAAAATTTTTTAAAAATTGAAAATTAAAAAACCCCCAAAAAACCGGTCTCTAGTGGTAGACTGTAATTGTTCCTCTAATCAGGTCTCTCCTACAGAGCCACCTCTTTCACTTTCTCCTCAGTGTCTGAAACAGGGAAGGAGGAGGGGCAGCGGAGGTAAGTGGGTCTCCAGTCCTCCCCTCCCACTCTTTTATGGTCAGGGAGATCTCCTCCGGTGGGGAGGTACAGGATTGTCTCTTTTCCAAGTACGTACTCAGGGGGATTGCCCCAGCTAGCCCTATCCTGGAATGGAGTTCTATTGTGACTGTCATCCAGGCTCCGCCTGGGTTTGTCCCTGTCAGTAGTGGCCCAGCTGTGTGGGTCTGATGTTCAGAGGATTTCTGGGGAGGAGGGGGTTTGGGTGAGCCCCAAACTCACCACTGATCTCTTTGGAGTTTTCCTTGTCCTTTTCCAGCCACATCCTTTGTTCCACAGCTGGATCTGGGTAGGGGGTGGGGATCCTGGAACTCAGCACTCTTCAGGTACCTCTGAAGTTTTTGCTTTCAGGATATTCCCTCTAGGTCACGATCAGTCCCTGAGTAGTTGATCTGCCAGTCACAGAGATCGGATCTGTTGGTCCGTGGTGAGCAAGTGGAGCACTTTCCTGCTCCACCTTCAAGATGGTGATGGGGTGCCTCTCTTGTCCTCTTCCGTGGTACTTTGGCTCTGGACTCCCTCCACAGCCCCTTGCCAGGCACTGGAGGGGTGAGGCAAACCCAGGAGCCGGTAGTCTCTCTCCTGCTGCGATGGTGAAGGATAGTCTGGGGTGATGGTTTCTCCCTGCCGTTTTTTTGCAGTAAAACTTTTGTCCTTTTTAAAAAGAAAAATGGTGCTCAGCTTCTGTGACCTGGGAAGAGCCAGGGACGAAGCAGAGAAGCTGCAGCACCAGCTGTTGCACCAGGGGCCTGGCCACTTGCTCATGAGCTCCCACTTAGACAGTCTCTTCCAGCATTTTCTTCCCAGGGAGGGTTTGTTGATTAAAAAAAAGGAAAGAAAAAGAAAATGGCACTCAGCTTTTGCATCCTGAGAATCACTAGAGTCCAAGCCCAGCAGCTGTGGCGCCAGCCACTCACTAGGAGAGCCCTGGCCGTTAGCTCCCTGTCCCTTAGTCAGTCATTCGCATGCCCACTCATTCACCAGCACGAACACAAAATTTTCCATACGCTCACTCACTCTCACCAGGACTTGCATAGTCTGACTGGCTGGGCCGCCATCTTCCTGACCCTCTGATTTTTCTTAATGAGAGCCATTCTTGCTGGTGTATGATGATATCTCGTTGTGGTTTTCATTTGTATTTCTGATGATTAGTGATGCTAAGCATTTTTTCATGTTTGTTGGCTGCTTGCACGTCTTCTTTTGAGAAGTGTCTATTCATGACCTTTACCCACTTTTTGATAGGGTAATTTGTCTTTTTCATGTTGAATTGTTTGGGTTTCTTACAGATTCTGGATATTAGTTTCTTGTCCAAGGCATAATTTACAAATATTTTTTCTCATTTCATAGGTTTTCTGTTGATAATCCTTTTTGCTGCAGTTGTTTTTTAGTTTAATTAAGTCTCATTTGTCTATTTTTGTTTTTGTTGCATTTGCTTTTGGGTCTTTGTCATAAATTCTTTGTTTAGTTTAATATCCAGAAGACTTTTTCCTAGACTTTTTTCTTGGGTTTTTATAGTTTCAGGTCTCATGTTTACTTTTTTAAATCCATCTTGAGTTAATTTTTGTATATGGTAAAAGGTAGAAATCCAGTTTCATTCTTCAGTATATTGCTAACCAATTTTCCCAGCACTATTTATTGACTAGGGTGTCCTTTCCCCATCATGTAATTTTGCCAGCATTGTCAAAAATTAGTTGCTTGTAAGTATTTGGGATTATTTCTGGATTCTCTAGTCTGTTCCATTGGTTCATGTATCTGCTCTTGTACCAGTACCATGCTGTTTTGGTTATCGTAGTCTTGTAATTTGAAGTCAGGCAATGTGATGTCTTCACATTTGTTCTTTTTACTTAGAGTTGTTGCTTTGGTTATTTGGAATCTCTTTTGGTTCCATATAAACTTTAGGATGGTTTTTTTCTAGTTCTTTGAAAAATGACGTTGCTATTTTATAGGGATTACATTGAATCTGTAGAGTGCTTTGGGCAGTATGGCCATTTTAACAACATATTTTCTTCTAATCTATGAACATAAGATGCTCTTCCATTTGTTTGGGTCATTTATGATTTCTTTCAACAGTGTTTGGTAGTTCTCCTTATAGAGTTCTTTCACCTCCTTGGTTAAATATATTCCTAGATATTTTAATTTTTTGTGGCTATTGTAAATGGGCTTGAGCTCTTGATTTGGTTCTTGGTTTCAGCATTATTGGTGTATTTTTGTACATTGATTTTGTATCCTGAAACTTTACTGAAGTCATTTGTCAGATCTAGGAGTTTTTAGAGTTTTCTAGGTATGCAATCATGTCATCAGTAAACAGAGATAGTTTGACATCCTCCTTGCTGATTTGGATGTCTTTTATTTCTTCTTTTGACTGATTGCTCTGGCTAGGACATCTAGTACTCGGTTAAATACGATTAACTTGTCTTTTAATCCTAAAGACCAAGAGATTGTGTGTAGCCTCATTCCATCTAGGCAGAAAGGATCACACATCACCCAGAGATCTAGATTTTTAACAGGATTAAGAAACTGGGTGAGACTTCAGAATGTTCTCTTTTGGGAGGGGATGTATTTAGCTCAAGGAGCAGATTGTGTTAAACACTACTTTCTTAACCAGCATTTAGACTCTTATTTCTTACCAAAATTTATCTGATATTGTAGGAGATGGCAATGTGTCCAGTCTGAAACTAAAGACTTTCCTCTGTAGCTGGAGATGGCCCTGCATCCCAGATTTAGCATCTAAGATGGATTGATTGAGTGGATATTCCAGAAGATCTACTGTTTTCTTAAGAAAAAGGATGGCCTGCCATTCACATACATTTCACCTTCATGAATGTTCCCAACTTTTTTTCCTGGAACACAAATGCTGGATCAGACATGCTATCACTATAAGATGAGAAGCATACTAACAATGATAGAAGACTAAGATAGAAAAAACGAGAGCCCTGATAGCTTTATGGAGTCGTGCAGCCTGATTACCTCTCAACTGCTCATCACATTAGCAATAGAAATCTCTATTTGATTAAGTAAGTTCTGTCAGATTCTCTTATGCAAAGGTGGATATAATCCTAACTGATAATGGGATTTCAAATGCTCAGACAAAAACCTCTTCCGGACCTAATACAAACTTAAGTGCTGCTTAGTAATGTAATTTATAGAAAACTGTATAATTTATAATTTATTTACAGTACCATTATGATTTATACAATTTATAATGGGACTGTGAAAAACAAAAGAAGAAACAATACAGAATACTTTTCAATTAATATTTCTCTCATGATGTTCTGAAGTATATACTAGTTCTAACTGAAAGAATTTGTTTTTTTTTTTCATGGAAGACATTTACTGTTTTTACTTTACTCTATACCACGAGTGAATGCACCAGACTGCACTCTCTCAACAGCAAGTGGGAACCTTTGCTCTGATTCCTAAGACCCTCAGGATCATCTGTCCTTTGGAGGGTCCAGTTTCTTACGATGTCTGTGATACCTCAAAAAGAAGAAAATACTGTCCCTGTTCATAACTGTGGTGTTGGTGGCAAAGAACATCTTGCTCAGATGCTCTATCATGGGTCCCTGCTCAAAGTGTCCGCCTTTCTCCTCTCACTTGGCTTTCAGCACTTGATCATGTGTCTCTTCACTATTATGCACAGAATAGGGTGAAGGGATAGGTCTCATGTGTTCATACAAAAATGTCCACAGAAGGAAGTTAGCACATTATCGTCCTGCCATCAGACATCGGCGCAAGCTCAACTTTGCAATTATAGTCATCTGGTAGAGGAGAGTACGTGATTTATAACAAACACAATATAAATCTCTGTTTGGGGGTTGGAAATAAATGCTTTAAGACAGGCCTTTTTGCCATCACCCACTTTACTGTTGCTCTGGCCATGGTGGATCAGGTGGTGAGAAAAAAAGATGTTCTGAAGTGAAGCTGTTCTTACATTCTGCTTCGAGGCACATCAGTGTCCATCCCTCAGGTCGGGGCCTCACTGCCAACCCCCACCCCTGCTTCCATCCAAGTCCTCAAGACCCCGGCGCACCTGAAAGAATTTGAGCAAGATTTTTTTCAAGCAGAGGAGTGAGGTATCTTTATTTGACAGGTCTGAAGATGCCCACATAACCAATCTTTTATTTCTTGGGTTCTACCAAATAGTTATTTCTTCAAATTCGAAAAAAGGAAATGACCTTAAGGCAACAGGTCAGACACCTTCCAGATTGACTGATCTTCCCTCATTACCTGACACTTGGAGCTTGTCTGCTTTAAATCCTCAGGCCAGAGAGATGCTCTCTTTCCAGAGGCAGATAAATTGAATATCCATATAAATCAGATATCATTATCATCAATATGAAAAAGAATATTCTTATATTTCTATTTTCCAAAGTCCAGAAGTATAATATCAATCATTCTTAAGCCTCCATTTCCAGATGTCTTCAAATCTTTTTAGGCCTTATCTAGAGGTGCACGGATGATGGTAATTTTGATGACTGATCTTCTGCATGGTCTAAACATTTGCTGTACTACTTTTAATTAGAAAAACCACAAAAAGTGTATATTAGAAAGCCACAAAAATATTTTTCTATGGGGTACTCTACAAACCAGGGCTTATTGTAAATCTAAAAAAGTCAACTTCCAACATCCATGACAAATGATCAAATGAGAACTGTCAGAGAAAAAGTGCTCTCGCACATAAAATGAAGCTATAGAAACTGGGGAATTTCTATTTGAGCCAGTGAAATTGGTTGGATTTGTTGCTGGGAATTTTTTCTTGTTCATAAGGTTTCTTAGAAAATAGACACCAAGTAAAGAATCAAATAAAAGCAGATCAAATTTAACAGTTGAAGATGGTTATATAGTTGTCTATACCAGACCTTCAGCAAACCATTGCTCATATGACTTCACTTGATGGGAGGGCTGCATGAAGGCAGATGCAATGTCACAGCCCCTGTGCTTTTACATTTCCTCCCAGTAGTGTTTGGTTTCTGATCACAGTGTAGGTAAAAGTAAGGCTATACTCACACCTTGTTTTTTTTTTCTTTTTTTAATCTCAATGCATGACTTTAAAAAAGGTATACTGGGTAATCTTCCATGACACTTAATTTCCATGCAAATAAATTTGATGGTGTCTTTAAGCAGAAAAATGGCAGAATTGAAAGTGTTGTGTTTTATAATCAGGACTGGCATGGAAACTTGGAGACTTGAGAAAGGCTAGGAGTCAAATCTTATATAGTTTTACAGATGCTATAGTGCCTAGATGATTTTAATAACACATAACGCCTTTGAACTTTCAGGTCAAATGGAGACAGTTAATCTTGATTGGTCTACAAATCTGTACATCTGTTAAACAATGGGAGATAAGGAATGTGTGCTTCCTTCATCAGACGAAATATGTATAAATTTTGTAAATGAGCCAAAACTTCTCTGGTTCCAACAGAGAACATAGGAAGTACGAGTGGAGGGGCCCCTGGGTGCCATTCACTTGGTTGTGTCTTAATTCCTGAAGCAGCTGCAAGGTTGCTCAAAGAATGATGCTGCAAATTTGTTCAAAGTATTCAATAATAATGGTTTATAAACTACTTAGTTAAAACCTCCTATTACACTGCAAAGGCACCTGAGACATACAGATGACTAGTATTTGCATTGTGCTTCTAACCACTTCATGTACTTATGTGTTTCAAGATCGACATTCAAATTTCCCAGGCAGCTAGAAGAACAATGCTTCTTCATTAATACCTTTGTTTGGGCAGCGGAGATCCATGATATGGAAGAAATAGAATCAGGTGTTTCAGTTGACTTAATCAGGGAAGGAGAAGGAGAATTTTTCAGGGACTGAGAAGACCAAGATCTTGGAGTCTCTGATGAGAAATGGGATGAGTGCATGGTATGCTGGGGTCTTAGTCTAAGGACAACATGGAATTTCGAGTTGCCTTGTCTTTAGATAGCGGAAAAGACCACAGTGAGGCCATCACAAGTCAGCCCAGAGCATCAGGACCCAACAGATAAAAGAACATGCTGGGAGCAGGAATCCCCAGTGGCAGTGGGAGCAATAACTAATTCTAAATCTTAACTAAGTTTTAAGAATTAGAGCAGCTGGGCTCGGTGGCTCAGCCTGTAATCCAGCGCCTTTGGGAGGCTGAGGTGAGTGGATTGCCTGAGCCTGAGGGTTCGAGACCCGCCTGGGCAGCGAGATCTCATCTCTACAGTAAATCAAAAAATCAGCCGGGCGTGGTAGCGCATGCCTGTAATTCCGGCTACTCGGAAGGCCGAGGTGGAAGAATCGCCGGAGCCCAGCAGGTCGAGGCTGTGGTGGCCGGGAGCGGCCACTGCACTCCAGTCTGGGCGACAGAGTGAGACTCCAACTCAAAAAAAAAAAAAAAAAAAAGAATTAGAGCATTTTCCATCCCACCTACATGCCTGAGTATCTATGTAAGTTTAGACATAAGGGCCTCCCATGTGACAGAGATGGAATTTTTTTTCAACCTTGACTAGGGAGATATCAATGTTAGACTGATCTAAACATTATTCGGCAAATTTATAAACCATTACAATGTGAGTGGCAAGAGAACTGTATCCATTGATCAATTCTTAGTTATTCTGATGTGGGTCTTGCTCTTAGGGTCTTGAAATCTCACATCTCAGTATTAGATTGCTCAGATGTATTCCTCTGATCCTGCATGTCTAACTTGTTTTATCTATTGAATGTTTTCTGAATGCTCTTGAGGACAATGCCACATATTACATTCTGTCTGTCTCAGGGTCCCTTGTTTGGGCTATCCTATACCCCAAGGGCAGAGACATTTTGTGTATAAAGGGGTCACATAGGCAAGATTCTGGGAAGGTAACTGTGTCTCCATGATGGATCACAGTAAAGACAAAATGGATTTGTCTGTAGCATTTCTATTAAACCACGGGAGATAAAGGACTTGTACTCCATCTTCTCCAAATATTCAGAAACTTACAGTGTTTAATGACACAGACAAATTCTGAGGACAGGAGGAATGACAACAATGCAAACTAGAGAAGCAAAGAACATTTAGTGAAAGTCATTTATTTCCTAAGCAATGAAGGCATTTGTCTCTATCCAGCAATGCATCAGTTGATCTATTGTTTTCCTCTGGGAAAAAAAGAGAAGTGATACCCCATGGCCAGAGGGAAAATGGGCCCCAGATGCACACAGATCTTACCTGCTCTGGCAGGTGTGCTGGCCTGTGGACTTCTCCAGCAACTTTGGAAGGTAAATTACTGACAAAGGTGGGAACACCTCTGTACTTTGTGTCATTTTCAAAAGCTGCAGATTGTCACTGCCCAAAGAAGGATGGAGATCCCTCACTCCAGCAGGAACTTGTAATATGACAACTTGTGTTGAGAGGCTAATGACATCTAAAAATTTTCTTAACAAACATTTTCCCTTATAACACTTGATTTTCTTCCTTTGACAGTAAAATTCTTCTGAAATATGAAAGATATATGAGAAACTTAAAGACAAAGAAAATAAAATCAGTTTCGCCTCATTTAGCTTTATCAAATCATTTTGAAGAACATTTTCTAAAACAGTTGCTTTTGGTATTTCCCTTTCTGCTCTCACTTCCTTCTCATTTTCCTTTCCTATAAATAATCCTTTCCTGATTTGTTGGCTATTGAATTCATGCATGCATTTATCCTTTAATTTACTTATGCAGGCTGGGCTCGGTGGCTCAGCCTGTAATACCAGCACTTTGGGAGGCGGAGGTGAGTGGATTGCCTGAGCCCACGGGTTGGAGACCCACCTGGGCATCTTGGCGAGACCTCGTCTCTATAATAAATAAAAAATTAGCTGAGCGTGGAGGCGCCTGCCTGCAGTTCCGGCTACTTGGAAGGCTGAGGCGGAAGGATCGCTGGAGCCCAGCAGGTCAATGCTGGGGTGGCCGTGAGTGCCACTGCACTCTAGCCTGGGCGACGGAGTGAGACTCCAACTCAAAAAAAAAAATTTACTTTTGCATATAAGTAAATATATCCAAATAATATACATATTTCAACCTTTAAACATTGTAGACTATTACATATGTCATATTGTAACTTAAAGTTTTTGTTAAATTTTTTTTGATACTTGGTTGTTAATTTCACATAATTGGTTATATTTTATTAGTATTGTTATTTAAGGATACTATTAGTTTTTGCATCTAGCAATATTACTAATTGTTATTAATATACAGTTTATTTGTAGGTTCTTTTGGGGTTGTTACAGCAATAATCATAAATTTGCAAATATTAACACCTTTTAAATTCTTATACTTCTTTTTCCTTTCTTTTGACTTATGGCATTGTCTAGGACCACTGATGTGATGTTGAATCTAAAATTGAATAGAATAGAAGGAATAGATGACATATTTAATTATTCTCTAACTTTAATGAGAAAGTTTTTAGGTTTCACAGTTATCTATAATATAAACTAAAAAATTTTGATATCCTTTGTCAGGTTAAAGAATTTCTTTTGCATTCTTAGTTTGCTTAGCGTTTTATAATGAATGGCTGTCTCATTTTATCAAATACTTTTTCCTGTATTTATTGAGGCGATATGATTTTTTTTCTCTTTGTTCTCTTAATATGGTTGAGAATAGATTTTCTGATGTTGGAACATGAAATTTACTTTTTCTATAGTGAATTATATTAAACAATATTTTACTTTGGGATTTTCATCTTTAACAGTCTCATTCAAAACTACAACAAATACACATTCTTTATCGGAAGGAGTATTACAAATTTGTGAAGACCATGTATGAGAAAAATAAAAAGCATTTTTAAAGACTATCAAAGATTACTTGAATATACAAGAAAAGCTAAAATTATAAGTAATGATTTTCATGTGAAATTAGTTAACACATTTTATTTATTTATTTTTTTTTTTTTGAGTTGGAGTCTCATTCTGTCGCCCAGACTGGAGTGCAGTGGCCGTTCCCGGCCACCGCAGCCTCGCCTGCTGGGCTCCGGCGATCCTTCCACCTCAGCCTTCCAAGTAGCTGGAATTACAGGCATGCGCTACCACATCCAGCTGATTTTTTGATTTATTGTAGAGATGAGGTCTCGCTGCCCAGGCGGGTCTCGAACCCACGGGCTCAGGCAATCCACTCACCTCAGCCTCCCAAAGACGCGGGATTACAGGCTGAGCCACCGAGCCGGCTCACATTTTATTTCTTACTTAAAGCTTATCTTATTTTAATAATTTTATATTTGTATAATTTCTTCAATGACTTTTAACACAAAAGATGTCATTACTTTATGACTTGATAAAAATTCACCTGTAAAACTACCTAGTACTAGTGCCCTTGACCTTTACTAAGTATGTTGAAAAACTCTTTGTCTTGGTTTAGATTCATGAAGATGGATAAAGAGTTTTACTATTCTGTTTCTGCATTATGTCTGAGGATTTTAGGATAGTGAAACAAGTTCCATAGGGTAATATGTGAAATAACTGATACATGCCCTAGTAAGAATGAGGGGTCAAGTAGGTTTAGAATGTACCTATTGCAATAACTTATTGGGCTTCTCTGGTTTACCAACAACATGTTTATTGGAATTATATTTTTATAAATTGAGCTTATTTTAACTAATGAATTAATAATTAAAATAGTATAGACCTTCTGCATATGATGTGTGTATATACAAAATACATATAAATACATCTGCCATATTTATTTAGAAAATGTAATATGGAAGACATAATAACAGTACAGGGATAAATAAATAAAATGTGTAAGGAAACTCTTTACATGAATTAAGGAGACCTGGGTTCATAATATAGCTCATTAATAATTAGCTATGTGGCCCTGGTTGAGTAACTTTTATCCTTTTAGCGTCAGTTACTTCTGCTATGCATGAGAGAGTTGAAAACAGTGCTCTGAGATCATGTGGAGTCTTAAAAAGTTTTGCCAAGTCTACCCAAGAATTGCCATCATTCAGGATTCCAAGTATAGCCAACTTTTCTTCTACTAATACATGCTTTGGTTTGCGTCAAGCTCTGCCCCACCTACTTTATAGGGGTTAACTGATTTAGTTTGATTTAATCATTACAGCTCTACAATTAAATATTATGATAGTCTACATTTTTCAGATGAAGAAAACAAGGCATAGATGGGCTATAACTTGCTGAAGGTCACATAGCTGGTAAGTGGTGGAGCAGGATAGTTTGGCTCCAGGGCCTCTGATCTCAAGTCCTATACCATACTGCATTTTTTTTTCTTTGTAAGATGTATCTTGAACAAATGGTCTTGCAGCTAAAATTTCAAAAAATATAGAGACATTGAAATTCTATAGTTCCATAATTTAAAGTCTGCTGGCTCATCATAGAAGGGAAGTCACTATCAATCCTGTGACTGTGGAAAACTCTGCTCTGACTTTGATGTGATAGTCTTGTAGTGATTCATAAAGAGAGTGTATGATCGCCTTCCTCTAGAGCAATGAAATGTCTCTCTAGCTTATGAATACCTATGTCACAGTAGATACTCATTAAATATTCATGTGTAACTGCCTAATTTTATTGGCCTTGTTGGTCTCATTGGAATATAAAATTCAGGCCCCCAAACAATATTGAGATAAAGAAGAATGAAAAGTAAGAAAAAAATGAAAACAAAGCCAGTCAAAAGCAAGGGCTTTTTGTTAGACAGAGCTGCATTAAAGTCCTAGCTTTGCCAATGATTGTTAGCTCTGAGACCTTGGGAAAAGGAATTAATATTGGAGTAATACAATTTCCTTACTTATAAAAAGGGACTAATGATTTCATCTTTTTCATAAGGTTGTCATGAACATTAAGAAATAAAATGCATATGAAAGTCCCAATACAGTACCTGGTATATCACTGATGCTCAATAAATATTATGTTCTCTCCCTTTGCCTTTCACAGGGAGATTGTGTGCCAGTGGTGTTATTTCCTCAATCAGCCAGGTTGGGAGCTGTAATTGACTGAATGACTCCTGCTAGGCTAACCTCTAATTTTTGTGCCTCTTCTATCAGTCAGTCTTCTGAGTAAGCTAGGTATTTATTTCCTTTATTGTTATATTTCCTTACATTTTCCTTCAATTTACAATTAACTGAAAAGTCAGATCCGTATGTGCTGTGCTGTCTTCCTCCGGGATACCCTTCTAACCTATTATCTTTATTCCTCAGCACTTGTTCTCAAATTTTGTGTTCTATTTCGGCAAGGTTCCCTTGAAAATAACCTCCAAAGCAGTGTAGCTGAGAGTTGAGCATGGCCCTTAGTCCTTGACTGGTGAAAACGAAGATCCAATTGTCATGGGGTGAAAATTCTCTCTCCTGTGGATATATTCAGTGCTGTTTTATCTTTTCTTTAAAGGAGAGAATACTCTAAAGAGAAAAATCCTCCTTAAGGTGAAAGATATTTTATGAATTGATCAAGGACACATATTTATTTAGACCCTTTGCAAGGATAAAGCATAGCTGTTGCATTATAATTTCAAGTGATAATTACCCAGATGTTTAATTGCTTGAATGGCTGAGGGCACATGCTCTGATCACAATACATAAAACTCCAAGTGTTTTGTGTTCAATCTTTCATTTTCCAGACAATTCTATACATTCTAGAGTTAATCTTAACCTTGATAAAACTGATCTACATTATTTAGTCTTTAATTAAATTCATATTTGTTGATTGTCAACTTTGTGCAGACACAATGTGAGGAGGTTCTGAGTTACAAAAGTCATCAAAAACCATGGGCAATACTTTTGAAGCTGTCCTTCAAGAACCAAGGCTATAGAAAAACCTGTAGGAACACATGAAATAATGTATTCTGGAGTTAATTTTAAGGAATATACTATAGACCAAACACTATCAAACCAAGAGATGATTAGAGAAATTTCAGTGCAATGAATGGTAGTGAGCATTAAATACATTTAATTATAGATGCCGGATTAATTCAAAAGTGGATACATGAGTAAAACAAGAGGAAGTAAATACCATATATTTAGCAAAAATAGAAATAATTCGATTTAAAAAACAGAAGGGAAGAAAGGGAAAATAGAATAATCTCTTAATGATTGTTACCAGGTTGACAACTATAAGCAGAAGTCAAAGGATATCCTTTAAGGCTGATAAACCAAGTTGTAAAAACCTAAGTAAAAGTACTAAGTGCATCATGAAAATTAATATATAAAAGCAACCACTAGAATGGAAATGCAAATCTTCCTGAAAATTAAAATAAAAAAATTAAAAAGAGAAGAGTCAGCGGAGTACATAAAGAAATATAGTTAATATAACTTAATACCCACAGTAAATAGAAGTAGATTGAGACCAAACTCTTCAGTCATGTATTGATATGAATATAAATACTTTAACTCACTTATTAAAATAAAATTATTTTCAAGTCAGCCTAAACCCTACTCTATGCCATAAGCAAAAGACAAAATACAAAATGTGAGAAAATAAAGGCATGGGCAAATGTGTATCAGGTAAATGAAAACAATAAAGTAATAGGAGTTGCAATCCTGATACCAGACAATGTAAAATTCAGGCCCCAAAACATTATTTGAGATGAAGAAGAATACGTTTATACTGCTGCAGATGACAACTCAAAATAATGTTATAACGGTTATGAATACTATGCATCATGTAATATGGCATTCACATTTATAAAGCCGAAACAACAGGGCTACAAAAGTAGAAACATGTGGAAACTTACTAATAATAGAAAATTCTAACAGCTCATTCTAAGTTTAAGACAGGTCAAGTGAAAAAAATAAGTAAGGATATAGAAAACGTAAACAACATGGTCAATGAGTTATGGCTACTGTGTTGAAACTGACTCATACGGTATGGCTTGTGAGAATGGACTCTACACTTTTTTTTCCCAGCTTCATGTTCAGTGACAGCACATGGTAACTTAAAATTGGCCATGGTGGCAGTATTTGTACCACAAAAATTCACAAATGCTATAATCAAAGACTTTTTTTCTTTTTCCCTGAGAGCCAATATACCAGCATACCTAGATATATGTCAAATCTACACTCCTTAATAGAAAATACCTCATGAAATATTAAATATATAAGCATATACATATTAGGCACAAATAAAACTAAAAATAATAGCAAATTCAGAAGAAAAACTCCTCTTCTATCAAAGCGTTCTTGTGTAATAAAACAAGTATAAAACACAATTGCAATTAAAAAATAATAACAATAAAAATTAAAATACAACATGTTAAAATCTGTAGGATACAGTTAATTCAATGATGAGAGTAGAACTCATAGCTTTATATAATTACATCAATTAACAAAAAATTTTATTCATATAATAAATAAATAATAAAAAATAAACTAAATTCAATTCAAAAGACAGTAAAAAATAAAATAAACCAAAAGAAAGTACAAAAAAGAAATAAAAATGACAGAAAAACAAATTAGTCAAAATACCACTTCTTTGAAAAAAATAAACAAAATCGACAAACCACAAACTAACTATGGCTGAAGAAAAGGAAAATGTACACATAACAGAATAAAAAATAATAAAAACCAGAAGAAATTAAAAATAAGCAGTTCATATAATTTTATATAAATAAATTTGAAAATCTAGAGAAAAGGAATATTTTACTACATATATACAACTTACAAAAAAAATTGAAACCTTAAATATACAAATTTCCATGAAAAGAGAAAGAATGTCACCAAACAAGCAAACAACAGCAACAACAAAGTATACCCTCTAGAATTGCTACAGGCCTACAATGGTTTCATGGGAAAATTTTACCAAAATTTTATACTAGGTAATCTCAGCACTAGATAGACATTTCCAGAGTGTGAAACAATTATGTATACAAAGAAAGTACAACGTTGATACCAAAACCTAATAAAATAGCACGGAAAGGAAATTATATACCAAATCAATTTTAATTCTGAATTTCAATAAGACTATAAATAAAATAATAGTATGATAATATTATACTATTTATGATGTAAGACTCATTTACGACAGAATAATTTCATTTACCTTTTCTGTTATCTTTTGTGTTATTGTTGTCATGTAGTTTACTTCTACATATATTATAACTTCACGATATGTTATTACTTTTTCTTTAATTAGTCAATTCCCATTTTAAAAATGAAGAAAACAATGAAAAATAGTTTTTTATATTTACTCATATTTTTTATTGTTCTTTCTTTTCCTAGATCAGATTTCCCGTGTGGTGTCATGTTTTACTCTCTGAATAAAGCCTTTCACATTTTAAAGATGATGGTGATATGATGGCCCCCTCCAAACCTCACACTGAAATTTAATTACCATTGTGACAGTTTTAAAAGGTGGGACCTTTAAGAGGTGACTAAGGTCATGAGGGTTGTTTTGTCCTCATAAATAGATTAATGCAATTATCACGTGAGGGGGTTCGTTATCACTAGAGTTCAGCCTCCTTTTCTCTTTCTGTTTCTCACGTATACTTCCTTTCCATATGATGCTGTTCCATCATGTTGTGATGCAGCAAGAAGTTCTTCACCAGATATGGCTGCTTCATCTTGGACTTCCTAACTCCAAAGCAGTGAGTCAAATAAACTTCTTTTCTTTGTAAATTACCCAGTCTCTGTTTTTCTGGTATAGCAGTAGATAACAGACTAAGATAGATGGTCTACTAGCCACAACTTTATTAGTTTTCATTTACTTGAACATTTTTTCATTTTTTTCCTTTGTATTAGGAATATAAACTTTTAAGTTGATATATATGTGTGTGCATGTGTGTGTGTTTCTTTTAGAAAATTAGTGACATTTGATACATGGTTTTATATTTCTTAGGTTGCTTTAAACACTTTTCTCTTTACCTTCTTTGTTTTCTTTGTTTTTTTTGAGTTGGAGTCTCACTCTTGTCACCCAGGCTGGAGTGCAGTGACACGCTTATGGCCACCACAGCCTTGACTTGCTGGGCTTAGGCCATCCTTCTGCCTCAGCCTTCCAAGTAGCTGGAACTACAGATGCATGCTACCATGCCCGGTTAGTTTTTTTGTGATTTATTGTAAAGACGAGGTCTCACCAAGTTGCCCAGGCTGATCTCGAACTCCCAGGTTCAGGCAATCCCTCGCCTCAGCCTCCCAAAGTGCTGGGATTACCAGCTGAGTCACCACGCCCAGCCTCTTTACCTTTAGTTTTATGCTTTGTTAGTATGGGTCTATTTTAGATTTTTCTTTAGTCGCAAAGCAAATTTGTTAACCATCATATGTAGTCTTTAATTCTAAGATGTGGACCTTACAAAGTTTCATTAGAAAACTTGAAGTATTTACTGAACCCCTCTAATTTGATAGGACTCACACTCCAAACTCCATCTGCTGAAACCTCTATTAAGCTCTTTCAGCCTTTTAGCTTTATTTTCTCCTTGATTTGTCTGATCTCTCTTAAACATGGCCAAGGATTTGAGGCGAGTTTATATGGAAAATTTGGAACCCTTGAGTTTTTCTTCTATGTAGGCTTTCCCCTCAATTTTTGCAACTCTGGAAGTCCCAAACTCCTTCTCTAATTCCTCAGACAACAAGACTGTGGCTCTCTGCTTGAATTCTAGCTGTTCAACGCCCTGTGATGAGGGGTGCCATCTGGAGAAAAGCGGAATATATGTGAGTTTCACTCATTGTGGTTCTTGGTTTTCAAGGATTAATCTCTGCCTGCAGAGATTCCAGTGATTCTCCTATTTTCCATTTTTTTAGTTGTTATCGTTAGACCAAAACAAGTTACCTCCCCATGACTAGAATCAAAAATTGGATTGTAATATATAGAATAAAAATGTCATAATTCCTGTTGTTAGTTAAGATATATATGTATACATCTATCTATTTATCTCTTATATATACATATGTGTGTGAGAGAGAGAAAGAAGAAAAGATAGCTTTTTATTTTTTTTCCAAAGGAATGAACAACTTGAGAAGTTGCTTCTTTGCTTATCTGCCTGTCTGTCCCTTCCCAGAGGAAGTCACGCCCCAGCAAGGTGGCTTGGCCTCTGGCAGCAGATTCTGTGGCAGCCATGAGTTCACTGCTGTCACAGTGACCCCTATGGTGTTTTCAGTACTGTGTCGCAGTAAAAACCTCTTCAAGGTTAAAAAAAAAAAATTGCTACTTTGCAATTCCCCAATATGAAAATTATTTTGGGCATAGGCCTTTAAAGACAAAAGGCTGTTGGAACACAGAATATGTCCATAATGTTACAGCACTAAACCACAAATAATTTACTCATTACAATTTTTAAGAAAGAAAAAAGATGAACAATAAAAATAAATTTAACCTGAATCTAATCCTGACAAAAAGTATACATGTTTTAACTATTCATAACTTTGGAAAGTAAAGGATAAAGGAAAAGATCATGTTATTTGCAAAGGATTAAGTTTAGATTGATAACAGGTTGAATACCAGAACATGATATTTCAATATCTTTAAAATCTAATAGAAAACATTTGAACCTAAAATTCTATTTCTAGGAAAGTTTTCAAACAAGCTTAAAAGCATAATATAAAAACCATTTGGGACACATAAGAATGCAGATACTTTTTTTTCTCCTAGACATCCTATATGAAAAATAATACTTTAGGGCTTGCTTCAGGAAAAAAGGAAAGCAAAATTTAATCCTGGGAAAAGAATGACAGTAGATGACAGACACAGTGGCAATTAATTATGTCCCAAAGGAAGTGAAAGAAATGAGAAAAAAATATAATATCCTTTGGGTATAGATACTTAGAAAATTTTTCTTCAACCAGTAAACTGTTGTGGCATATAATTGTGAAGTCGTAATAATGAAATGCTAATTTTTGGTTTGTTTATGACTTTGTCACATCCGAAATACAAAGTATGGGAGATTAAATGTTAGTTTCATATTAAAATCTAAGTATGAGCATTGAAAATATAAATATAATAACAAGGACACGAGGAATGCATTCGTAGATGAGAAGTGTAGCAAAGGAAGATTACCTAGGCTATATTTCTCATTTTTGATGACAGGACATCAGCAGATACTCTCAAGTTGGTAAAAACCAAATAGATGGCTAAGTTTTATTTAAAGCCATTAGTATGAAGTCTAGGATAATTGAAAACAGGGTCTTGGCATTATCTCAGGGTAGGGTGAACAAGATTGAGGGATAAGAAGATTCACTTTGGTTCTTCATTCAGATTATTTTTTTAAATAAGATCATGCCTCATTTTTGTCATTAGAAATAAAGACTAGTTTTAAAAAGTGACTGTATTAATTATAGTTATCCAAACCCTGAAATACTATGCAGCAATTAAAAGGAATAAAGTAGAGCTAGATACCTTGTGATCTGGCAAAATAGCTGCTGTGTCTTAGCTTAGTGAAAAAAAGCCAAGCTGCAGAGGAGAATTGCATACTTTTAGTGCGTAAAATCAATATGCATATGCAAATGTGTGTATTTACATATTTCATATAATAAAAACTTTTTGGAGAAGTAAAACTATTAAGCTCAACAGTGAGAACTCTGAACTAAGTGGTTCTCAGAACCCCCACAATTCCCATTAAATTATCAACAGTACTGCTGGCAGACTGGTTCCAACCTGAACCCAGCCCAGGACCAGCCGAGATGCTAATAGAAGGAATCTCTTCTTCCTTACTTATTAACATTAATTCTGACACCTTCCTTCTTTTTTCATTCATACATTGAGTTGTTTTGCTTTGTAGTCTACAACCTGCCAATTTTATGTAAATTTGAGTGCTTGTGTTATCAACAGCTTACTGACTTAGATCAACTATTTGACATCTCTTTGATTTACTTAATCCTGTGGCTATGGGAAATAACTAAGACACTGGTTCAAGAGGTGCCCTCGGCTAAGTAAGTGTACCTCTGCTTCCTTGGTGTGCTTGGTTTCTCTGTTTGACACACCAAGGTCTCTGAACTAGAAGACTCCTAAGATCTCTACTAGTTTCTCTATCATCTGACTCCATGTTCTGTTTTGGGAGTAACTTACAAGGGTTTTGAGTTTTTTAGAAACAAAGTATAGGACCAATAGGAAGGTTGACTGACAGAAAGTTTAAGCAGCACTAGCAAATTCTACCATGAGCTCTTCAAATGTCCAACAGGAAATATAAAAAGGCTAGGTTACAGCATGTTGGCTAGGATACAGCAAGTTGCATCCACACTGGAATAATACCATGGGAGGTAATACTTGGCTCTGAACACTTGTTCAAGTACATTAATTTGACAGCATGCACGAGCTGTTGACTCTCTGCTGAAGTCTACCACTGTCTGTGGTTCGTTGAGTGCACAACTGCTCTGATCGAGAGTAATTCCATGCCAGGCAGCTGTGGGATGAACAAGTTATACACAGCCAATGAAACCTGAAGCCTCATCTGCTGATCAGTGAGTGCTGTGGGAGAGAAATTAAAGTGGAGGAAGGTGCATATTGAAAGAAGAAGGTGATGAAGGGAAGAAATGAGCTGATATTAAGAGGTGGCAAAAGTTATGGGAAAATGCGTGGCATTTTATTTAGAAACAAATGAAACACATTTGAATCCAATTGCAGAGTCCAGGACACAGATAGAAAAATATGTTCGCTAAAGGAAGGTAATGCAAAGCTTCTGGAAGGCGAGAGAGAGTTAATAAGCTTTTTTGAAAGTGCTTAATGAGTATACTGATCATAAAATACATGAGACACCAAAGAAAACTGAAATCTAGGCTGAAATCTAGCCCTGTACATTTAACATCTATTTGCTGGTTGCTAGTTGGGGCAGGGAGAGACAGCATGGGCTCTGAAGACAGGGGTTTGGCTTGTATTTGCAAGAGGTTATATCTTACAACAAATATCTAGAAAATAAGAAGAAGAGAGGGCAATTAGGTGATGTGGCCGACGTCAATATTTCAAACCACAGCTAGGCTTGTGTGGGAATTCTGACCCTTACAATCATCCTCTCTATGGAAGTCAATGTCGAGCCACTCAGAAAAAAGTCATTATGGGTATCAATCTATTCTCCTGTTTGGCAAACATACTTGCTCCTCTGGGCCATCTACAGGTCATACACCCCCGTCATCTCTTCCTCCTTCCACTTGTCAAGGAGTCCTAACATAAGAAAATGACAACAATAAATGTCTCCTAAGGAATTGTACAATCCAATCTTTTCATTTCTCAGGTTATAAAATTAAGCTCAAAAGTAATTTTTCCCAAAGCATTTAGTTAAGTTGTGGTAGAACTTAAGCTCATTGGTTTTCTTTTCTCTCTATTATTTTTTACTATTTATATTGTATTACTTTAATACTTAGAGATATATTTCAAATATTATTCATATTCCTTTAATATTCTTAGTTCTTTGGAATTCACTTTATGGTTTATTAACCTTGTTCAGTCAACAGATGATGGGATGACTACTATATGCCTTCATAAAGCTTATATTCTAGAGTGAAAGACACAAGGTAAAAATAAACAAAAAGTAGAATATAATGTCTAGCTAGTCTAGAGCAAACTAGCATTTAAAGCCAAGTTATTTATGTATTCATTTATTTATGTAAATGGGGGTTAAGAGAAACACTTTTCAAATGAGCACTGTTTGCTTCCAGACTAAAGCTGTGTGCTTAGCACAGGGTACTCACAGCATTTGGAGAAAGTCTGATTCTGGAATTGTTGCTTTTGAGTAACTACAATGGTGTCACTTTTTATTCTTTGTAATTTCAGAAATAGTGCTAGGTGGATAAACAAATTTGGGTCTAAATAGTATGACTATAAAATTTTAAGATAAGTTTTATTTGGGTTTAGAATTAATTCTAAATATATTTCCAAAGAGACTTCAAAATATCACTTATTCCTCTGTTCTGAAAGGGAACCTTTAATATTGAATGCATGAATTCTGGTACCTTTTGAAATAAAAAGTAAATTATTTTATATTATTTCCTCATACAAATTTCTTATTCTTCATAAGATAATGATTAGGAAGGAGACTTCATCTTCTAGAGTTGTAGTCTGTAGTCTTCTACACAGGATGCATTGATTGTTATCAGCAGATTCTGGTTGGGTCAAATCTCAAGATTAGAGACCACAGGATGCAGCTGCAGAAATGGTTCACTGGTGTGATGATTCCTGGGTAAAATTTCTGTGTGAATTTAGTATATAAATAAAGGGCTGACATAGAATTTCTCTTTGAGATACATAAAACAATATTGAATCAATATATGAGAAAACCAAGCCCCAAACAATGGCATTCAGTGATGCTAATATGATCACCCTGGTCAGGCCCGTGGAAGTTGACCTTGTTAAAAAATATAATTTATCCCCTGTACTATATTTCTTCTCTCTTGCTTTATGTATGGGTTGTACTTCACAGAAAATAGCAAGCACTTTAAAGTTATTTTGCTTTGTAGATGAAACAGACTTTTCTTTTTACACATGCTGCACACTGGGTAAATATTCTTTATTTCTCTCCTTCATGACAACAAACAAACTGAAAGAAAAACCTAAGCTGTCACATTGAAATTCGTGTTTGAACCCAACATGCCAGTCTCTTTCTTGATCTATGTGGTTCACAGTTTGAGAAATTCTTTCTGTCTTTTTAAACCTGTTGTTCCAGAGAGGCTTCATCATACTAGACAAACGGTTTCAAATATAGAATGAACATTTGTGCCTATAACAAGAAAATGAAATCATGCTCTAGAACATTCAGCTGCCTAAAAGTTTTGCAATCGTACTATAGTTTTATAGTTGATAAACATGGATTCTATAACATTGTTAGAAGTTTTTCTTTTTCTTTTTTTTTTTTTTTTTTTGAGTTGGAGTCTCACTCCGTCGCCCAGACTGGAGTGCAGCGGCCGCTCCCAGCCACCACAGCCTCGCCCGCTGGGCTCCGGCGATCCTTCCGCCTCTGCCTCCCAAGTAGCCGGAATTACAGGCGCGCGCTACCACGCCCGGCTGATTTTTTGATTTATTGTAGAGATGAGGTCTCTACAATCCCCGCTGCCCAGGCGGGTCTCGAACCCGCGGGCTCAGGCAATCCGCTCACTTCAGCCTCCCAAAGGCGCGGGATTACAGGCTGAGCCACGGAGCCCGGCTGTTTTTCTTTCTTTTTTTCCATCTTCCTTCCTCCCTTCCTTCCTTCTTCACCCACTTCCTTTCTACATCCCTTCCCCTCCCCCATTTTTCTTTTCCTTTTCTATCTGAGACTGATCTTAGAAGATGGTCTGACTCTCCAGACAATATGAATAGAAAAATATATATAAGATATTGGAAATGGACTTAAATAACTGTTACAATTATTAAATGTACGGCAGGATATTAAGCATGTACTTAAACTATGTAAACAGCAATTTTCTCATCTGTAAGAGAAGGAATACTATATATACCACAGGATTCTTGTGGGAAGTTATGCATGACACAGTTCGATACCACAGTCCTAACACTGATCAGTTACTTAATAGCTTTAGTTTTTATTGCCCTGTCAATTAGTCGCTTCTACTACTTTTAATTGGGAATAATATTTTGATAATATTTTTGATGTAAATCTTCAAGCAAAACATAAACTAAAAAGATGAACTTTCTATTTTCTGCATTATCACCAGCTCTTCAGATAAGAGAGGCCATCTTCTTTCAATGGCTGCTGAGATTGGACTCAAGCTAACTGCTACCTGGACAAATATGGACAATCTTAAGTCAAATAGAATGCTTGGCGGTGATTCTCGCACTTCACTTCAGTGTGCAATACAATCATCTCATCTATTTATAAAATAAAAAAGCTTAGCCGGGCTCGGTGGCTCAGCCTGCAATCCCGTGCCTTGGGAGGCCGAGGTGAGTGGATTGCCTGAGCCCGCAGGTTCCAGACCTGCCCGGGTGACTTGGCGAGACCTCATCTCTACAATAAATCAAAAAATCAGCCGGGCATGCTAGCGCGTGCCTGAAGTTCCAGTTCTTTGGAAGGCTGAGGCGGAAGGATCGCTGGGGCCCAGCAGGTCGAGGTTGCGGTGGCCGGGAGCGGCCACTGCACTCCAGTCCGGGCGACAGAGTCAGACTCCAACTCAAAAAAAAAAAAAAAAAAGATGTTGATCTAAATTACACCCAGGAATATTTTGGGTAAAGTAATTTTGAGGCAAGTTCTTCCACTTCTTTACTAGACAAAATCATTTAAACTGGGGAGAGGAAGATGTATTAAAAGAGAAACAAGAGAGTGGAATAAAAAAAATTGGAGTTCTACTTTATAGTCTTCTACCTCCGGGCTATGTCCTGGAGTAGATGCTAGAACACCCCCTGTACGTGTAAAACCCAGGTGCAGAGCAGATCTGTGTCTCACTCTTTGCACCCAAGCCAAGGGGAATAGAAAACCTTATGATAAACTCTTTCATGACAAAACAGAATGCAGTAGAATGAAGGTGTGACTTATTGCTATCTGAAACTCTAGAAGGAGGCTGCCTTTCATATTTGCTGCAGGTAACAAAAGTAAAAGTGTGAACAAGGAAAAATAATCTGAAGACAGAAGTGTCTGTTCACCCAGAACAAAAAACGGCCAGAATTTTCCTGGAAAATGAGAGAGAGAGAGAGAGAGAGAGAGAGAGAATTTTCCTGGAAAATGAGAGAGAGAGAGAGAGAGAGAGAGAGAGAGAGAGAGAATTTTCCTGGAAAATGAGAGAGAGAGAAGAGGGAAAGAGATAGGGGAAGGGGAAAGAAAAAAATGAGAAAGGAATAGGGATAGAAAAAAGGAAGAAAGAAGAAGGAAGGAGGAGAAGGAGAAAGAGGAAGAGGAGGAAGAGCAAAAGGAAGAGAAGAAGAGAAGAAGGTGTAGTAGTGGTAGTGGTGATGGAAAAGGTGGAAGGAAATGAAGAAGGTGGGAGAGGACTGAACTAAATTTCATGACAGAAACATTTTGCCTTAAGGATACCAGGATAGGATGGGTTTGGTGCTGGTGACCATTTGTTGTCTTGCTTCTCCAGTTTATCTTTACCCTAGACACAAACTCAGCTAGGGAGAAGGAAGGGGCAGGTAATCCTCACCGACTTATGGATAACTTACAATGTCTGAAAATTCCGTAAAGTAACTGAATTTAAGTAGAAAAATTAGGTCAAGCTTTTTGCCAGAAGACAGAATGAGAGCTTAAATCGATGAAGAGAGTATATTAGGGAAAAGGTTAATTTTGGAAAGTCTGATCTTCTGGAAGACAGCATGCACAATAAGAGAATGATATAAGCCTTGTGAAATTATGTGTGAGTTTGTGGTATAAGTTGTACCTTTTATCAGCCTAAGGGACCTCTTCCGCCTACTTCTTCTGTCTTTTGAGTGACTTTATTACATTTAGCCTAACCCAGTGATTCTCAAACCTGGCTGCACATTACAATTGCCTGGGAAATTTGAAAAAGTCTGGATGTCTGAATTCCATCTTCAGTATTTCTGATTTAATTCATGGTGTGTGACCCAAGCCTAATTTATTTTTAAAGACTTTCTCACTTCCCCCAACCTCCCAGTGATAATGATGTGCAGCCAGGGTTGAAAAGTGCTGGCTCTACCTCAACTCTTTGAAGAGTTTGGAGTTTCTTCCAACTCCTTTACAACAGAGAAAAGCCTGCTATCTGTGAGGCAGGTGCAGGCCAGCGAGGAGGCCTGATCAGGATGTCAGTGGAACACTGGTGGAGGCTTTGCTCATGTGTTTTCCAGTGTGATCTCGAGTTTTTGGGGAACAGATTTGCAGGTATCTCTTCTATGGAGAGATATGAGTGGTACGTTTTAATTTTTATTTGTGTTTCACATCCTTTTCCAGCAATGGAACCCACCTGCTGTTTCCAAAGGTGGTCTCCAGAAAATCATGAAATCGTCAAATGTCCAGCTTACCCGTAGTGCTCTTTTTGAAATTCCCATTGATAACTTTTACCTGCCCACTGAAGGCAGTACAGATCTAGCTTCGCTCTCTTCTGTGCCACTTCATATAATTTTGTTCCATCTCTTTTCCTTTCATTTCTCATCTCTTCCTGTTGCAGCGAGAGGTCATTTTCCTCTGTAATCTTTGAAAAGTGTGTTTTTGACATTGAGAAACTGAAAGGAACTGAAATAAAACTGGAGGAAGGGTGGGCTGGAATTGAGAGTAACTGTTCTTTGGGACCATTACCTTAGTGGTAGAACAGAGATGTCAGATGCTATGTCTCGGTCGAAGTATGCTAGGTTGGGCTAGATTACCTACTTTGTATATAAAGTGACCTTCTAATAGTCATGCTACCCCCAAAAGATGAACTGCTTTAGAAAATCTGTAGGGAAAAATCACATGATGATGTTTTTGCAATATACATAAGATCAGTAGACAATGATGGCAGTGAGGTAGGTTATACTCATAAAAGGATCAGTACTAGAGCAGAATACCCTAACGTGAATACTGTTCTGTTTGAGTGGTGGCATTATGATTATCTGTTCATTTTAAGAGTGTTCTTTAATGTTGCTGTTTCATTGTTTCAAAAACAAAATGAGAAGAGATATATTCTTTTTTTTTTGAGTTGGAGTCTCACTCTTGTCACCCAGGCTAGAGTACAGTGGCACGCTCATGGCCACCGCAGCCTCAACCTTCTGGACTTGGGCGATCCTTCCACTTCAACCTTCCAAGTAGCTGAAACTACAGACGCACGCCACCACACCCGGCTAGTTTTTGTGATTTATTGCAGAGACGAGGGCTCACCAAGTTGCCCAGTGTGGTCTAGAACCCTGGGCTCTGGCAATTTCCTCTCGCCTCTGCCTCCCAAAGTGCTGGGATTACAGGCTGAGCCACCACTCCTGGCCGAGAAGAGATATATTCTTTTACCTCAATGTTAAGAGTGAAATTTGTACTGTACTTAAGTCCAAGTCTTCAATGCTTGTATCTAAGTGGTTTCCCTTCTCCTCAGTGGACGATATGCACAGCTAGACTATAGTTTCTACATCCCAACCCTCTCCCCAGACTTTCCATTTCAATGAATGGAAGGTTATTCAGCAAGAGCATCACTGGTAGCAGGAATATTGATCAACAGCAAAGGGAAGATAGTTTGTCCTGTGGTGGGAATCACAGAATGTCTGTCCTCAAATTCTTGTCTTCTTTCAAACCACATGCTTTTATGTTCCTCAGATTCCTTCCCAATAGAATTTGAATGAGAAGCACTTCCCTGATTCAAGTGCCATCCCAGCCTTTTGGTGCTTTTAGAAGACTCTGAAAGAAATGTGATAATGGTGCTAGGTCCACCAATTTGTTCAGTCTTCATCCTGCTAAAAACGAATGTGTATATATTTGTGTGTGTGTATATGTGTGTGTGTGTGTGTGTGTGTGTGTGCACGCACGCATGCCCACGTGCGCACATGTAGAGAACTGAGCTAACTGTACTCTTTGGCACACTGTCATCATTGGTCTAAGTTCTCTCTCTATATACATATACATACACCTCTCTCTCTGTGTGTATGCACACATATGTATATGTTTATTTTTTTGCTGTATGTTTGCTCAGTTTTACATATTTCATTTTATTCTTATCTTATATTCCATTATACTCGAGTTTATATATGTTTTTGGAAATGATGTCCTGGTTTTCCTTGTTTATTTTTAATTTATATAACTGACATTCTGGGTAAATCTCATTCTCTTTCTTAGTTTTTAAATTAAGCACCATTATTTTGAAAGTGACAGGAGGTGTCTGTATCTGCACAGATCGGTCATTGAGTATGATCTGCCCCTTACAGGGTGGTGTTGGGGTGGGGGCTACTTAAGGCAATGTAGCAATGGAAACAGAGCAAGAAGTGACCGTTTGAGGAAAAGCTATGAGCCAAGGAATTTGACCGGCAATTGTAATTTCTTTAATTGTTTCCTAATTTCTTAAATATTAGGCTATTTCTTTTTTTTTTTGTTTATTTGTTTTTTTTTGTTTTTCTTTTTTTTTTTTGAGTTGGAGTCTCACTCTGTCGCCCAGACTGGAGTGCAGTGGCCGCTCCTGGCCACTGCAGCCTCGGCCTGCTGGGCTCTGGCGATCCTTCCGCCTCAGCCTTCCGAGTAGCCGGAATTACAGGCATGTGCCACCACGCCCAGCTGATTTTTTGATTTATTGTAGAGATGAGGTCTCGCTGCCCAGGCGGGTCTCGAACCCGCGGGCTCAGGCAATTCACTCACCTCAGCCTCCCAAAGGCACGGGATTACAGGCTGAGCCACCGAGCCCGGCTATTAGGTTATTTCTGCTAACTTATTTTACATTGTCTATTTGCTGTACTTTTAAACTTTTTGGGGGTTATTTTCATTGGACAGAACATATTTTCCGCTTATGTGAAAGTTAAGTACCATGTGCCTTCTGCTAGTTGCTTCCAATCAAAATGTTTTTTTCCTATTCCTTTGTCCATTTCTGGCTACCTAGCAATGCAGTGCCTATTGTGGTTACTGACAGGGTAGTACCCAGATCTATTAGAGCGAATAGCTGAGGACAAGAGGTGAGTGCCAATCTGATAAGCCCAGAGCTTGCCTTTTTATTTCTTCATTATACAATAAAGTTTAGAGAATTATACTCTAAGGAGTTGACATTTTACCAGACGTGTTTTAAAGAATTTAAGGGGGTGAAATATTTGGTGGAATGGCAGCAAACAAATGTGGATAAATTGACAGTGTTATCTGAGGCTTTCTTCCTTGGAGCATATGCTTTTTCCATCTTTTTAAACTCAAAGGAGGGCTGCAATTTAGGACTTGGGCTTTCAAACATGTCTGAATATACTATACCTACAAAAAGATAGTGAATAGTCTCAGGACGACATGAGTTAACAAAGAGAAGTGATAAAACACCTAAGTACAACTCCTGGGACAGAGAGAGAGAGAGAAAAAAGCAGCATATACCATATAATAAAGAGTTAATAAACCATATTTAACATAAACACATTAGCCTGAATGAAATGTATTTGTATACCTAGCACTTAACTGTACCCCACAACATCATAATAAAAAATATTGATTATAAAAAAAAGAAAAATAAAATAAACATTAAATTTCTTTAAAATAACATATTGGAACTATGAAGCAAAACCAAGAAATTACTAAAAAGGTTATCAGGTGGAAATATTGGTTATAAAATATAAAATAACTGTGATAAAGGCACAATATGGGTTAAATAAAATAATGAATTCAGACGAAGAACAAACCAATGTGTTGGAAGATTTTTTTTCTTTTAGTTGAGTAACTCTTCTTATAGGAAGAGAAAAAAGAAGATGAAAGATAGTATAAAATTTCAGAGAGACATGGATGATAGAACCTATATGACCTCTAGTTAGCAGGATTCTCCAGAGTGAGAGGAATGAAAGGGATGGAAAGAAGAGGATATAGTTTAAAAATAATAATTTTTTCTTAGATTTAAGAAAGATTATTAACCCTAGATAAAAGGACTTATAATGTACAAAATGAGGGTAGTGTGCAAAATGAGGGTGGTGAATGGAGGAAGCCCGAGAAACAGAATAAACTTAGATCACATTTTGCCTTACACAGACATGCTTTGAATCTAGCACAGGTTAGACATAGATAGATACATTTCCAGTAGGTAAGTTTTAGGAAGTGTTCGGATATTTTATTGCAGGCCAAGCTGGCAGTCTACCCCATCCCGTGGCAAATCTCCATCAGACGCAAGACAAGGACAGCCTAGCCTTTCAATTTATGGTTTAGTGTACTATTCTCTAAGAAACTTTCAGGTTCCTTGTCAAAGGCAGAAGGTCAAAGATCACCTCTCACCTGGCCAAAGCCAAAGAAATGATAATAAGACCAACTTTTTGCTAAGGAGTTTGTGGATTGGAAACATCAGACAGGTCTCTTGCTGGAAAACCCCTCCCTTTGTCTCCTCCCATCTAGCCCACCACCCAATGTCATGAGATACTAATGGCTGGTGATGTCAAGATCTAAGACCCACATGGCTACAATCAACATCAAAAACTGTAGCCCCGGACATTCTTTTGGCCCAGACCTCTCTGGGCCCAAACCCTTCTTCATCCGTTAGACCCAAATTAACCTAACCAGCCCTTCATGACCTATGTGACACAGACAGAGCCCCCCTACCATGGCAACAATCATGTGACTAACTCATTCATCTGCCTGCTGTCCATCACCTGATGTCCATATCTGCACTTACCTGCCCCTTTGTGGTGATGTGGAGAAGAGTACTACCCAATCACCTTAACAACCTTCCCACATCAGAAGGAAGGATTAAAAGGACTCAAACACGAGCAGCCATTCGCCACTGACTTGCTAAACTATGGTGTGGCCATGTGCTCTTTGAGTTATGGCCAGACCATGTTTTCATAAGCTTTGACCACCTTCCCTCCCTTGGGGAGGTGAATCTCCTTTTCTCTCTTTCTCTCTAATTTACTTTCTAAATAAACTCTATTTTCCAATCTAACTTCTGGCAATTATTTGTATTTTCATGCAGCACCAGATCACACACCAGACACCCACATCCCCAGAAGGCCTGACTTAACATTCTAGAGGCCCCGCTGGGAGTGTGCCCTAACAGATAATTTTTTAAAAAGAGTTACATTCAGGCGCATTCTGGGCATTTAGGAACAGTAGAGATAACAGAGAATTATAAAAGTGTCAGAGAGAAAGAGCAGATTAACTACAATGGGGTGAGAATCAATTAGACATGAGACTTTTTCAGTCTCTATGCAAAGATACAGTGGAGTAATATTTTCAAAGTATTTAAGAAACAGTGCTTTGAGCCTAGGGTCTTATATTCAGCCACACAGCTATTTGAATATAAAAGACAATTAAAACATTCTCTGCCATAAGATGTTCAGAAAGTATGGCATTAAAAAAGCTCATTTTAAAAACACTTTTGAAGAAAGTATGTCAATAAAAGCAAACATGATTCTAAGATGGCAAGACAAGAGAAGATAGAATGATCAGATAATTCAGTCAAGGTAATGTTTTTATTTTGTGTTTTAAAGCAAGGAAAAAAGAAAACAATTTTTGCTAAACACCCAGGGCTAGAATTCTGTATGATTTTTGCCCTTGGTTGGGTTTTGAGAAACAAACTCTGAGAAGGAGATTTGCACATAGAAGGTTTATTTGGGAGCAGTCTCAGAAGTAGTACCTGTGAGAGAGAAAACAAGGCAGAACTGGGCAGAGGGTGAAGCTGAATGGGCCCAACAGAGGCCTTAGGGGAGTTTGGGTACAGGGATGGCCCTTCAAACTCATCCTGAATTGAGGTGGGGGAAGGCATCGGTATTTTATACATAGCAGTCACTGAGTGTGTGATTTGCTCCCTCCAGGGTGGTGGTGGTGGTGGTGGAGACTGACTTAGGGCCAAAAGCAATTCCTTAGACCGAATGAGAGACTCCACCCTCATTCTAGGCGGTGTAGCAGAGTATCTATTTACAGTTTCCACCTAAGCAGTGAGTACATGTTGAAAAATTTATTTTTTAAACTTCAGTGTAGAAAGATATAGTTATTGCTGTGGTGGGCTGAATGATCACCTCACCCCAAGATATCCTCCTCCTAATCCCTGGAATCTGTGAATGTGACCCTATGATCCTGGATTATCTGTGTGAGCTCTAAATGGTATAAGTGCCTTGTAAGGGAGGCAGAGAGAGATTTTACTCTGGAAGAGGAATAGGGTAATGTAACAATGGAAGTAAGGCAAGAAATGGCAATTTGATGCAAGGCCATGAGCCAAGGGATAAGGATAACCTCCAAAAGCTGGAAAAGGTAAGAAAATGAATTCTCCCCTAGAACCTTAAGAGGAAGCATGTCTTGCTTCAGTCCAGTGAAAACTATTTCAAAAATTCTGGTCTCCAGAATTATGAGAATAAATGTATGACATTTTAAGCCAGTAAGTTTATGGTAATTTGTTATAGCTGCAATAGGAAACTAATACACGAATAAAGAATATAAATAGAGAACTATCAAGAAAAGCATAAATGTACTTTTCTAGTTTTTTCAATCACTATAGACTTAGGGTCCCTTTTCATGTAACTCCTGACTGTACCTCAGATCTCAGCATATGTGTCATGTCTCCAGGAAAACTTTTCCTGACTTCCTTCTCTGGTTCCCTCTCCCTGTTCTCTGTACTTATGGTGCCATTACTCTCTCCTTTCATGTGCTTATGCAAGTTCTATCTCTTCTGTGTACTCCAGGGGAGACAGAATTTTGTGTACTTTGTCCACCATTTTATTTCCAGGATATAGCAAAGAGTTCAGGGAATAGTAGAGCTTATATCATTTAAAAAAATGATTAATTCAGACAGACTCAGAAGGTGAGTTCAGCTAGGGAAGACAGAATTAGGTGTGTGAGAATAAGGCAGGAAGTAAGGACAAAGAAGCCTAGGAAGTGAATGAAAGATCAAAGTCCTGAAGTCAGTGTCTGGGTAAGAATGAAGGGGTGGAGCCTGAGGACAGCATATGGGTGTACCTGCTGACATTTGGAAGCCCACAATCCATCTTCATGTTTAGAGATGCATGTGGATTCCAGGGCAAAAATTAAAGGCAGAGTGACAATTCTTTAGTTCCTTCCTGATGTTTTTTTGGAGTGACATTAAGTTTTATACCTTTTGGTGCTCACATTTTCATAACGTTATTGGAATAGTCATTAAGTCAAGACTATAGCATATAGGGAATATTATGATAAAGCTATTTTTAAGTTGGAATCTTTAAAAGCTGTCTTCTTGGCACTTTTAAAATACCAAGATTTTACATTATTTTAAATATTTTGAAGTAAATATTTTACAATATTTTCCAAGCCTAAAACCTAAGAAACCATGATGGCCTTATTATATGTGTGTCTTTCTGGGGAAGTTGGGAATTTGCTTGAACTCTTTCCTGAACTTTTGGCCTCAAACTCATTGGCTCCAGCAATCCTCCTATTTCAGCCTCCAGAGTAGCTGGGATTAAAGGCATATTAAAAGTTCCTAAACTTTTAACAATTTGAAATCAGAATAGAAAATATAACATATACCCTAAAAAATCCAGTCAAAATCATATCAGAATCATTCTGATAGAACATTTAGAGGGAGTTAAAGCATTCTATTCTTATGAAAATACTGCCTTTATTTCTGAAAATTTGGTAGATTTCAGCATTGTTGAATATGTTTAATAAAGTACTGTTCTGTATTTAAAAGACAAGCAAATAAACTAGTTCTGTCATGTTAGGAACTTTGCTAGGCTTTATGAAATCAGACATTTCCAGTATAGACATTTCCAGTAATTATAAGAGGAGCTTATATTTGAAAAAAAAATTCAGTGTACAAATTTCTCTTGTATTTCAGTTTTTTATTTTATTTTTAGCAGCAATCTCACTTAAAAGACTGGAAGCAAGAATTACATTTATTAATAACTGTTGAGTGGCCTTAGTTAGGCAAACTACTTAAATCTAAATCTGTTTCCTCACATGTCAAAGGAACATAGCTATACATACCTTGCAGGATTTTTGTGATTATCAGAATCTAACTACGTAAAGTGCAAAATTCCATGCTTGACACACAGTAGGTAACTGATTAATGATTGCTATTCTTATCACTCCACTTTCTTTTAGCTGTGAATAAGTCTCATAAAAGTTGAGTGTCCTAGAATAAAAAATAAACTTTTGACACTCAGAATTGGCTTTCTTAGGCAATATTGAATTTCACTTCACAAGACATATTCAATCATGAGTTTAACCAAAGTTTAACAAGGCTGTAGCAAAGGAGATTTATTGTTTACTAATAAATACATATTGTGCCCCAAACATGACATTTATTAGCCCCAAAAGAGTCTCCTGAATCTTTATCTATTACATCACGAATCATACTTAAGAAGTAGCATCAAAAACATAAAGGTTCTGTCTCTATGGGAAGCTACAACAGACAACTCAACTCCAAAAAGTTCTCAAATAATAGGTAGCATTTGTGTGTTAGAGTTTTCCAAAGTCTTTAGCACTTATCTTCCATTATCATTCCTAGACAATAGGTAAATTACTTCAAATGCTTTTTTTCAGAAAGGAAAATTAGGTCTAGATCAGTGAATTAATTTAATAAAGATGGAATTATAAATTATAGGCAGAATTGCAACAAAGATCTCTTTTTTTCTCTAGACAACGAATGGCTGCTTTCTTGTACAGTGGCATGTGCTGAAGAGTTCCAGTTTGCAAAACCCGTGTGGGTTGTAGCACTCACTATTTATGAGAAACGGTGGCTGTGCAGCTTTCCTTCTGCTCAGGATGCAAGTTTCACGATGTGGGCATGAGGGTTCCCTGTAGGCTCCTGTCATTTAGGCTGATATTCTGGGTGTTCCTTGGTATTGTCATAGACAAACTGCGAGAAAGGAGAATTGCCAGCACACCAAGGTCGAATTATGAGTCCTTTATTAGCTTGCGGTCAAGAGTAGGTTCATGCCAAGAAAGCTCTTGACACTGAGCAAAATTAGCAAGAAGCTTATAAAGGCAAAAACCACAAGTGGGCTGCATAGCTGGGTTTGGGGGTGAACGTACAAGGAACTAAAACCAAAGGGGAACAAAATATAGGAACAAGATATGGGGATGTGGCAAGGGGAATTTTGCAGGGAACAATTTGTTGGTGTCACATCTGATTTCAGCTGACAATGCATACAATTACATGGAACTTGTAGCTAGGGAGTTTTCAAACGGTCAGCTTGAGCAGCTCAGGGCAACAAGGCAGTGGGTCTGTGATCATGGGAATGTTACAACAATTGCATGTTCACATTGGGGGGGCTCATTTTTAGGTCAGGCAGACAGCTAAGATGGAGGATTTTAACAAAATGGAGTTACTTATGTCAAACAAGATATTGCCATTATTTTATGTATTTCATTAACTATTTCAGTGTTGCTGGACCTCTTTGCTGCAACTGCCTAAAGGGCTGGGACAGGAGGGAGTGCCTAGGCAGTGACATACTGAGCCCAATTCCCAGTGGAAGATTTGACAACATGGCAACCTGTCTCTCTGGGAAGGAAACAAAGCATTGGGGCTGCCCAGGCTACTCCCAGCTGCAGACTGGAATGAATCCAGATCCAGTCCCAAACACTGGGTGATTTCCTTGTTCCCACAAAATTCCTGGTGTGGGAAGTGCCACCCTTGCTTCAGAACCAGCAGCCATTTTTCCCAGTGGAAGTTCAAGTGCCTGCAGAGGCTGGTGTTGGGGTGACAACAGACCCCAATTTAAAAATGGGGTCTTCCTCAGTGACCTGAATTTGGGAGAGTGTCTGTGGCTTTACTGAGATAGGGTGTCCCTCTCACTAACTCTCTGCCTCCCTCTAGGCAGCTCAAAGGTCCAGGGAAAACAGGGTGTTCTCCCACAGCCTGAGTTACACAGATCCCTGATTGAAAGGAAGTCTGAGAAGGGAGTTTTCGGTCCCTTCCCATGGTCTGGGGTTCGCATTCACTTTTTTTCTGTGTAGTACCACCACAGGGGTTATTTGCCTCTCTCCTGAGAGATAGGGTGTCCTTTGCTGTTCTGAAGAATACTCATTTTCCTTCTTGAATTGAGGTTTGCTATGTTGGTTTTTCCACATATTTTTAAAAGGTTCCAATGGGTGAGGCAGTTTGAAAACCTCTAATCTGCCATCTGGAAAAAAAGAAAAGTCCTCTATTCAGTTTTATCAGCTTTTTTTCCCCCCATATATTTTGTTGTGTTCTCTTTTTTGGTGCATAAACATTATACCTTCTTAGTGAATAGATTTCTTTATCATTCTAAAATAAGTTCATTTTTCTAGGTGATTTTTTGGTTCCAAGATCCAGTTTATCAGATATTAATATAGACACTCCAGTTTGTTTTTAAATTAGTGTTAGTATGACATATATCCTGTCATCAGTTTATTTTTATCTTTTTATTTCTTTATTTATAAACTGGGTTTTTGTAGATAGAATATATTTGGGTACTGCTTTTTAATCTAATCTGACAACTTCTGTCTTTTCATTGGTGTTCTCAAACCAGTTAAATTGAGTCTAATTATGGTTATATTTGAGTTTAAATCTTGCTGATTTGTCCTTTGTTAGTTTCCAACTCCTTTATTTTCTGCCTTCTTTTGGGTTGAATTTTTTTTTGCCCCCCCCAGGTTGAATATTTTTAAGATTTAATTTTATTTCCTTTTTGACTTATTATTTATAGCACCTAGAATATTGACTTATTGTTTCCTTGATAACTTATAGTAAACATCTTTGCCCTCAAGCTGTTGTCAAGTGATATTCCTTCATGTATAGTATAAGAAACTTATAACAGTATTTTTTTCATTTTTCCCTTCCATCCTCTATGTTATTGTCAAACATTTTGCTTCTACATGTGACATAAAATCCACAAGACGGTTGCTTTAAGTAGTTCATTATCTTTTAAAGAGATTCTAATAAGAACAAATTTTTATAATCAACCATATAGTACTGTAATTGTTAATATGAGGTGTTAACTTGACTGAATCGAGGAATGCCTAGATGTCTGATGAAGCATTGTTTCTGGGTGTTTGTGAGGGTGTTTTCAGAAGAGACTGACATGTGAGTCACTGGACTGAGAAAGGAAACACACCATCAATGTGGACTGGCATCATCCTATCAGCTGCCAGCATGGCTGAAACAAAGTAGGCAGAAGAGGGATAAGCAGCTTGCTGAATTTCCTCCACCACTTTCTTTCTTTCCTGGTGGGACACTTGGCTTCCTTCTCTCCTGCCCTTGGACATCAGACTTCAGATTATTTGGCTTTTGGATGCTGGAACTTGGACCAATAGCCTGCCAGAGGTTCTTGGGCCCTTGACCTCAGACTGAGGACAGTCAACTATCCTGGTCTTGAGACTTTTGGGCTTGCACTGAGTGATACTACTGGCTTTTCTCACTACCCAGAGTGCAGATAACCTGAGATGGAGCTTCATCTTGTAATCATGTGAGCCAATTCTTCCTAATAAATTCTCTTTTATATATACATATATCCTGTTTGTTCCGCTCTGGAAAACCCTGACTGATGCAGTTAGTTTCCAGTACTGTTTATTTTTTTGTGTAGAACCAAGTTTTCGCTTGGAATCATTTTCTCTTGCTTGAAGTACTTCCTTTAATATTTGTACGAGTTTACTGATCATACATTATTTTATCTTTTATATGTTTGAAAAAGTATTTTACTTTCATTTTTGAAAAATATTTACTCTTCATGAAGAATTCTAAATTGATAGCTTTAGTCTCAGTTTTTTTGCTTCACCTTTTTTTTTTTTTTTGAATTGGAGTCTCACTCCGTCGCCCAGACTGGAGGGCAGTGGCTGCTCCCGGCCACCGCAGCCTCAACCTGCTGGGCTCTGACGATCATTCCACCCCAGCCTTCCAAGTAGTTGGAACTACGGTGCGCACTACCACGCCTGGCTCATTTTTTGATTTATTGTAGAGACGAGGTCTCGCCAAGTTGCCCACGCAGGTCTCGAATCCACTCACCACAGCCTCCCAAAGCGCTGGGATAACAGCCTGAGCCACTGAGCCCGGCTGCTCCACCTTTTTCAAACTGGCATCGTTTCTCATGAGAAATCTGCTCTCATCCTTATCATTTTTTTCTCTGTATATAATACATCTGTTTATATTTTTATGCTTTACATTTTAAAAATTTTACTTGAAAATTTTTTCTTTATCTGGATTTAAACATTTTATTATAAAGTTCTTTGGTGTATTTTTCTTATTTTTTTGATACTTGAAATTTCTTGATATGCTTTGATCTGTGATGTTAAAATTATTAACAGGTTTGGAAAGTTTCTGCCGTTGTTCTTCAATTTTTTTTTCTTTCAGGGATTCATAATACACATATATTTGGTTGGTTGATATGCTGTCTTTTTAAAAATCTTTTTTCCTCAGTGAATTTTATTTTGGATAGTTTTTGTTGCTGTCTTCAAACTCACTAACCTTTTGTTCTGCAATGTTTAGTCTTCTGTTAATCCCATCAAGTAAAGTTTTAGCCTGACTATTACAGTTTTGATCTCTAGAAGTTTAATCTAAACCTTTTTTATGTCTTCTATGTCAGTAGTTAACAAGTTCAATCTTTGTTCTAGCTTTTTAAACCAATGGAATGCAATCATAATAACTGTTTTTAATAGCTTTACCCTAATGCTATCATATGTGTCATTTCTGGTCAGTTTAGATTAATTGATTTTTCTTCTTATTATAGATTGTATCATCTTGGCTCACTGCTTACTGTTAGTTTTTTTTTTTTTTGTTTTGTTTTTTTTGAGTTGGAGTCTCACTCTGTCGTCCAGACTGGAGTGCAGTGGCCGCTCCCGGCCACTGCAGCCTCGCCTGCTGGGTTCCGGCGATCCTTCCGCCTCAGCCTTCCAAGTAGCCGGAATTATAGGCATGTGCTACCACACCCGGCTGATTTTTTGATTTATTGTAGAGATGAGGTCTCGCTGCCTAGGCGGGTCTTGAACCCGCGGGCTCAGGCAATCCACTCACCTCAGCCTCCCAAAGGCGCGGGATTACAGGCTGAGCCACCGAGCCTGGCCTACAGTTAATTTTTGATAGAATGCCAGAATTGTGACTTTTACTTTGGGTGATGTTGAGAGACCCAAGAGATTAAAAAAACTCTAAGAGAACTATTACTATATGAATTCCTACCCCACGTTCACTGTATTTGTTTGCAGTGTTTGTACTTAGAATTTTGTTAAGTTTAATTTTTGTTTGTCTCATAAAATAACCGATTGCTTCGGCAACTGCTGCTAGCAGTATGTGAATGTCAAGTAATAAACCCCTCCCAGACATTCCTTTGCTTAGCCTGCCTGCTTGCTAAACCTAGCTTATCTGACATTCCACTCTGCTCATTTAGCAGCTCCCCCGTCAATCACAGGTAGCTGAGCGGACCAGACCAATCCCAAGTGCCCCCGTACCCATTAGGAGAAATTACCCTATCATGTAAAAACAAGTTTAAAGTTCTTTCCCCTCCCTCTGTAATGATGTATAAAAACTGCTTGCCATGCTGGATCGGGGCTCTCGTCCCTGCAGCTACTGCTTCGGGCGTGAGCCCAGACTTGAGCCTGAATAAAGACCCTTGTGTGTTTGCATCAGAGCTGGCTCTTTGGTGGTCTCTAGGATTCTGAAATTTGGGTTTAACAAAGTATTTTTTAATATATATATTTAAAAGTATTCTTGAGTGCTTTTAAAGTAGTTAAGTTACTTGAAACCATTTGATCATTTTAATCTTCGCTTTTTTTTTTTTTTTTTGAGTTGGAGTCTCACTCTGTCTCCCAGACTGGAATGCAGTGGCCGCTCCCGGCCACCACAGCCTCAACCTGCTGGGCTCTGGTGATCCTTCCGCCTCAGCCTTCCAAGTAGCTGGAATTACAGGCAAGCGCGCTACCATGCCCGGCTGATTTTTTTGATTTATTGTAGAGATGAGGTCTCGCTGCCCAGGTGGGTCTCGAACCCGCGGCAATCCACTCACCTCAGCCTCCCAAAGGTGCGGGATTACAGCCTGAGCTAATCTTTGCTTTTAATCTTTCTTAGTAGGAGCAAAAGTACATTTAATCTGGGGTTGGTTTTTTCCTACCTCTAAATAAAGAAATGTGATATTGTTTTCTTCTTGAAATGTGATATTCTCCCCACCCTGAAATGTGATATTTTCTGCTCTGAAAGTAAAAACTGGCACTGTTTCTAACCATGTGTGAATTTGGGCAGTTTCTTTTTGGGTGGTTTTTCTCTCACTTCACATAGTTTCTTCAAACACACACACACACACACACACACACACACACACACACACACAGAGAGAGAGAGAGAGAGAGAGAGAGAGAGAACTCAACTGAATAATTAGGGGGGGTTCCTCTGAAGTTTATAATTTTTTCTTTGCACTTCTTCTTTCCATTTTTTCTGTTCTTTAATCTCTAGCCATTTTGGTTTCCCCATTCTACCAACTCTGAATTATCTTAGGCATCCAAATTAATTATTGTGGCCCTTAGGTTTCTCATCCCTACACATGGAAATTTTCTCTAGATAGTAAACTGGAAAATTTTAGGGCTTAGTTTGTTTCCAGTGTCTCATAGATCACTGTTAGTAGTTATCTGTTGTTCAATGTCTTCAGTACCATTGATTTCTTATGGGAGGATGAGTGTGGTTTTGTTACTTTATGAAATGAAAGCAGATTTCCTAAATGTCTGTTGACTTGAACTATTTTAACAATAACGTACCTGTCTGGAGGTTTTGGGTCTCATCATTTCAACCATATGCATGTAGCTTTTCTAATTTGCTTTTCAATTTTTATTTCAAATTTGTTTTTTCTAGAATAACCTTGTTATTTTAAACTATGAAAACTAGAAGATCTAATTCCATTGCCTTATGAGAAGAGACTGAGCGCCAAGGTCTTTAAACAATTGTTCAAATGAACCAGTCATATTTCTAGATTGTACTTCATAGACAGTGATGGACAACTTAAGCAATAATAAAATTTATTGCCAGGACTTCATTGAGTCATTCAAAAAGTTACCAGTAATTTGGAGGAATGGGTTTAGAAAACATGCAGGAACAAAGGGAGACTAAGAAACTAGTATCATAGCAAAGGTTACAGGGTAGGAACTGTCTAATTGGGGTGTCACTATAAGACAGTTTCTACTGGACACCACTCCCACCACCACTGCAAACATGGTCGCTGTTATACTGGATGCTTTTGTTCTACTTTAATTCTTATCTCTGTGAGTATGAACCAACCACTTATGATTCAAAAGCCCTGAATGGAAGCATCCAGTTGGCTGAGCCAGACACATTATTATTATCTAAGCGCCAAAAGAGAAAGGATTATCTGACTCATTTTGTGAGTCAGTGACTTGCTTCCCACTAAGACTGACAAAGTGAAGCATATTTTCCCAAAGAATAAGGTGTGAATTGTGGGAAGTCAGATAAAAATGAATATGACTAGTTCATAATGCCAAGTCTCCTGATTTCACTGGTTGTGCTCCTCATAATTGAAACTCGGACTTTGAGTGTACTTAAAACAATGATTCGAAAAATGTGTTCCACAAAAGACTAGATGCAAAAGATATATTCTGTGACATTTAAGAGTGTTCCATGGGTATATGCATTTTGGAAGCGCTGCATTCTATAGCTTATGTGTGGAGCTCCATGGTGCGCATTTATACGTGCACTTTGTGAAAAGTCCTGCAGTAAAGAAGCCCATTTAAATTTGTTAACTCAGGTTTCCCATATTTATTAAATCATCCAATATTTTTAGTAATGTAACATTTTTTCTTCCTTGGGACAATTTTGGGAAGCATCAGATTAGAATAATTCTAATTTAAAGGAGTAGAGAGATCAATTCTCAAGGCAGAACTCCCACAACCTGGGGCTCACATGCAGGTATGAATTGTCACGATGTGTTTATTGGCAGGCAGAGAGTGGAACTGGGTTAGTGTTCTCTGGATTTGGTTTGGCCACACAGTCCTGCTTAGTGCCTCAAAGCAATTATGTTACCTCTTTTTTTCCCCAGATAACATCATTTGCGTATATATACATTTTAAATGAACTTCCCATTTTGGCTATTGGTTGGGTTTACGTTCTCCCCTTTCCAACAAACATGGTCATGCTAGTAATCCACAAACAAAGCTACACATTTTTTGCCTTTTAAATCAGAGTCTCACTCAGACTGGAGTGCAGTGGCACACTCACAGCCACCCCAGCGTGGACCCGTTGGGCTTAGGCGATCTTTTCCCTTCAGCTTCCAAGTAGCCAGAACTGCAGGTGTGCACTACCATGCCTGACTAATGTATTTATTATAGAGACGAGGCCTCGCTAGTTTGCCTGGGCTGGTCTAGAACCCTTGGGCTCAGGCAATCCACTCGCCTTGGCCTCCCAAAGTGCTGGAAATACAGGCTGAGCCAACGAGCCCGGCCTATGGCTATAAATTAATATCACCTAAGACAGTGTGTTAAAAATTTAGATTTTCTAGTTCTACTACAGAGATTCTCACATCCCAATTTATCCTCCTCTCTGGCTTCCTCTATTTTCTTCTAAGTTTTCAGACCATGTTCCTCTGCTCAGGGAAAAATAATTTTACTATTTTTTTTTCAGTAAAATTTTATGAGTCAGAGCAATCAACTACTTTAGTAAGATTCCTATATACAGTTCATGATGCACTTTCTTCATTATTTTAGAAATGAGAGTTGCGTAACTATAAAGTTTGTTGAATATAATTTGCTTATAGTAATCCTGTATAATTTTTATCTAATGATTCTTCTGTCTTTTCAGAGATTATTTATTTATTATTTTATTATAATGTAATGGAACAACTCAGGCTACCTTTAGATTTATTAAGTAGTGATTTCTTGAATATGGTTTTATTTTGAACAAGTCTTTATTTTCATTAGTTTTCTATTTTGCAGTTATTAAACAATACCAAACATTTTAGCATGAACTTGAACTAATTCTCACATCTCTGCACTGTTATATATCTCATAATTACTTGCCTTTAATTCTTCTCCATTTCAGGTTATAGCAACACATCTATTGCTTAGAATCATATTAATTCAAAATATTATTTTCATTAAACTTAAAGAAAGAGTTTAATATCTCAGACATTTTCAAGCTTAAGCCTGAGGTAATAAAATCACCCTACAATGTAAGGTATTATTAACTTTTCAGTGTAATTTCTCATGAGAAATTTTAGGTTTCTACAACAATAACATGATGGCATAAAGCAGATAATATTATCTCCATGAAAAAAATACAATTTATATGGTTAGAGAGATTAACTTAATTTGAGATCACATACAATCAAACAAGTATTTGGGGCTCCTTTGGTCTAGCCCAGAACACTTTCTGAAACCACTGGCAAGACTTGGTGCCTCAGGATGATTTTACTGAGGAATGGTTTTCTAACCTATTGACAGGAGAAAAATTTGTTTAAAGACTTTTTTGTATGGGAAAAACACTGATTTTCATTATTCTAATACAGAGATAAAGCATAGGGAAACTAAGAAAGATAACAAACAGTATGGAATTTAGTAGCTAGAAGAGGAGGGTTTTGGAGAAAGGTGATTATATTAATTATAAAATCACCCTGAAAGATTAAAAGAACAACCTCATCATAATGAAATAAAGATTTTTATGTTCCACAGAATTCCATTAATTTAATTCATAACATTTCTTCTCACATGAAAGTGCTATACTTTGTAAAATTCCAATGGGACATGATCAACATATGAAATTATCTTTAGGGTTGATCCATGAACATAGATGTTACAGCAGAAAGACTTTGCTTAGTATTATTTTGTTCTTTGTCTTTGGAAATGAATTCAAGTGTTTCAGGTTTGGTTCTCAGAAGAGAATGGGGCTAAGTTCGTTTTGCCTGTCAGCGTTGTCCTGACAGGCAAACGTGTCTGGTTTTTTATATCCCTACCTTGTTCAGTTATCACTTGGAGGCTACCATGAGAGGTACATGACCTTGGTGAGGTAGCACTTTGCATCTGAGACAAACCCTGAAGGAACTAAGAGCTGGAGACTGTCAACTGCCTTTCTTACCTTTAAGGTAGGATCTGGGAGGTACATCATTTTTTCTACTATATAACATCTTATACAATTTGGCTCTACATTTCCAGATACGTGCAAGGAACAGTGTCTTAAAGAGACTAGCAAACTTCTCCTTCTGATAAGGAACATACAAGAAAGTCTCAGGTCTACAGTTAGGAGTCACTTTTCCCACAATTCACTCTGGATTCTTCTCAACCTCAGCAACCTTGTGTAGTGGCTTTGGTGGTTTCCAGATAGTTTTACTCATAAATTTATATATGAAAGATTTGAGCCTCTGTCCACAATTGGCAGGGCTCCCAAGCTCCCCATATCAGGGCAGGGGAACTATTCTTGTCCTTTTACAGTCACAGTTGAGCAAAGCAGTAGCAAGAGTTGCCCGAATAGATCACCCGAGTTCTAGTCATTTTCCTCCCTGTTTTTATAGTGCATCATCAACCCTCCCTCCTCCTGATAATCCAGGTGAGTTACTATTGTAAGATAGTGATACTTTTTTTTTTTTGCCTCTAATCTCAGATATAAGGGGTCCTAAGTGCCTGGAAACAAGAAGTGTGTAATCTCTCAGTGTGATTTTGAGAATTATGGTGAGTGGGGGCCATTCTTGTTTTCCCATTTTTTGGTTTTTGAACCCATGCACTCTTCCTATTGAAGATACAGTGCTATACTGAGATCTTTGAATTAAAAAACACATACACTGCAGCTTGGTGGAAGGTGTCAGTTTTGCATGCATTGCTGGTGGATACACTTCAGCTATACTTTCAGCTAGCCATCCATACTCTTATCATTTAGAAAATTTAGATAGTGCAGGTATATAATATGACCTGGGAACCCCATTGTTATGGCCTTACTCTTGCACTTTTTTTTTTTTTTGCTGTGAGGAGGGTCTCCTAGTCTGTTGTGATTTTATATGTGGGTTTCATGCTGGTAGATGAAACATTACACAAGCCATTGGAAAATGATGCTGGCTGAGGCTATCTGGGCAGGAAAAACAAAACTTTAGCCATAATTGGGACCTATATCTATGAGGAAAAACTTTCATTTTTAGAATAAAGAGGGCCTGGTGTAATTACTTTGCCACCAAATGAGTGGTTGGTTTCATCAAGAAATAATGCTAAGCCAGGCTCAGTGGCTCAGCCTGTAATCCCGCACTTTGGGAGGCTGAGGTGAGTGGATTGCCTGAGCCCGCGGGTTCGAGACCTGCCTGGGCAACTTGGCGAGACCTCATCTCTACAGTCAATCAAAAAATTAGCCGGGCGTGGTAGCACATGCCTGTAATTCGGCTACTCGGAAGGCTGAGGCGGAAGGATCGCCGGAACCCAGCAGGCCACTGCACTCCAGTCTGGGCGACACAGTGAGACCCCAACTCAAAAAAAAAAAAAAAAGAAAGAAAGAAATAATGCTAATGCTACATGAACCATGGTCTGGTGTTCTGTCTCTGTAAGGGCCCAGGAATAGGCCTGAGATTGTTTTTCAAAAGGACTTTTAACTCTCTGGTCAGTTGCAGTGGCCCATGCCTGTAATTCTAGCACTTTGGGAGGCTGAGGCAGGAGGATTACTTGAGCCCAAGGTTTGAGACCAGCCTAGGCAACAGTGAGACCTCATCTCTATAAAAAATTTAAAATAAGTCAGGCATGGTGGTGCACATCTCTAGTGTCAGTTACTCTAGAGGTTAAGACAGAAGGATTGCCTGAGCCCAGGAGGTAGAGATTGTGGTGAGCCATGATTGTGCCACTGCACTTTAGCCGGGCAAACAGAGTGAGATCTCAGCTCAAAAAACAAAAACGAACAAACAAAAAACCCCAAACTCTCTTCTAGAGATGTCATGCGTTTGCTTTAAGAACAACAGGGATCTTAGGATTCTCCCATTGGTTCTTGCCATGGACAACACACTACATCTTCTCCTGCAATTGACACATACAACAAACACCACTTGATCTGTTGTATTGTATTTCCCATTCCACAGGGCTTCTTGCATGTTAGTTTGGAACTTCTCCAGAGTCATTCTGTGCTCTGATCCCTAATCAAAGCAGAAAGATGTTTGCATCAATCACCATATGGGCTAGAGCAGAATTACCAGGTGTAAACTTTACTGCCTTCAAGCCCCAAAGAGTCTCTTCAGATCTCTGAATCATGATAGAGCTTATTCCCACACCCTAGGAGCTCATATGTTTTACAAAGACCTTTAGTGTGCTGGCAAGCTCAGGCTATCTGGCCTGATTAATGTAAAGTCATCACTGTAATGAATCAGTTAATGGCTTGTGAGATGTCCAGATTTATTTGGACTGTATGACAGTAGTTAATCTAGTCCTAGAAGAAAACTTTAAATACATATTATTATACATCTGTGGGAATATAAAGTATTTCAGATTGAGATAGAAAAGAAAGTATTCAACAAATAATGGCTCCAGACCATGTATATTAGACTGTATCACTGTTTAAAGACACTGTTTAAAGTGTGTTTACTGTAAAATAGCAGATAAGTAGTTTTTGTGAGTCAATATGAAAATTAATTTTGTTTCTATAGATTGGTTCAATGTAGTCACATTTATTAATATAACTGATGTTTAATGCTAACTTTGCTATTTAATCTAATTAATTATTTTTATTGACACATAATAGTTGTACATATTTTTGGAGTATGTGTGGTATTTTGATACATGCATGCAATGTATAATGACCAAACTGGGGCAATTGGGACAGCCATCATCTCAAACATTCACTGCTTCTTTATGTTGGAAACATTCTAATTTCTCTTTTCTGGCAATTCTGAACTACAAAACAAGTTATTATTAACTATAGTCACCCTACTATACTGTCAGAATCTAGATCTTATTTTCTACTAATTTTATTCTTTTACCCATCAACCTACCTCTCTTCTCTCCCCTTCCCACTACCCTTTTCAGCCTCTGATAACCACCTGTCAACTCCCCACTTTTGTGCAATCCACTTACTCTCAAATATGAATGAGAGCATGTGTTATTTGTATTTCTATGCCTGACATTTCACTTAGTATAATGACCTCCAGCTCCATTTATATAGCTGCAAATGACAGGATTTTATTCTTTTCTGTGACTGAAAATATTTTATTGTGTAAATGTACCATGTTTACTTTATCCATTTGTCTGTTGATGAACATTTAGGTTGAGCCCACATCTTGGCTATAGTGAATAGTGCTGCAATAAACATGAGAGTGCAGTATCTCTTTGAATATATAATTTTTTTTCATTTGGATATATACACAACAGTGAGATTGCACAATTATATGGTAGTTTTATTTTTAATTTTTTAAGGAACCTTCAAACTGTTTTCTATAGCGGCAGTACTAATTTGCATTCCTATCAATAGTATACAAGCATTCTTCACCCACATCCATTATTCTTTTTTATTTTGTGATAAAAACCATTTTAACTGGGGTGATATGATATCTCATTTCAGACTTGGTTTTCATTTCTCTGAGAATTAGTGATGTAATATACTTGTTGGCCATTTGTGTCTCTTCTTCTGAATATGTCTATTTAGTTTTTTTGTTCATTTTTAATCAGATAACTGTTGACTCTTGAAAAATATGGGGATTAAGGGTATCAACACCCACCATGCAGTTGAAAATGTATGCATAATTTTTGGCTTTCCCAAACTTAACTATTAATAGCCTACTGTCGACAGAGACTTTATTGATAACATGAGTTGGATAATACATATTTTATATATTATAAGTATTATGTACTATAGTCTTATAATGAAGTAAGTTAAAGAAAACAAAATGCTATCAAAAAATTATAATGAAGAGAAAATAAATTTACAGTACTATACTGTATTTATCAATACTGTTTCTGACATCTATTCAAAAGTTGATATTTTTGACTGAAATGGTAAGTAACCATAGCTGTAGACCTCAACCTATGGTACATATCAAGCAATTGTACTTTTTCTTGTAAAGTCATGACTATTCTCTGCTTCTTAAGTGCACTTTCAGCATTATTTATGGCACTTAACACTTTGTATGAGTTTTGTGATATATTCAAAGTTTACAGTATTGCACTAAACACAAACAAAAGATGCACAGGAACCACAGGCTATCATTTTTTATTGCAATACACAATTTACTGGAGGGATGAGTTGCTCATACAGAGATGATTAATGTCTCACAGTGACTAAAATAGATTAGTATCTACATATATTTTAAGTATTCATGAAATGCCTTTTTCCTTAATTTTTTTTGGTGTTTCTAGTCTATGCAGTTTATCTGCAAGTTTTTTCAAGTTGACCTAAACTTCCAAAAATTTTTTTCAATATATTTATGCAATTCATGCAATTCAAACCTATGTTACCCGAAGGATCGACTGTATTTGTTTTTCTTTTTTCTTTCCTTTAAAAAAAATTCTTTTTGATAAAGTGATTTGTGTTCTTCAGGGTATATTCCCAGTAGGGAGATTGCAGGGTCATATGGGAGGTTGATATTTAGAGCTTTTAGGAATCGCCACACTGCTTTCCACAGAGGTTGCACTAGTTTGCACTCCCACCAACAGTGTAGGAGTGTTCCCTTTCTCCCACACCCTCTCCAGCAACTGTTATTTTTTGAGTTATTGATAATGGCCATTCTGACTGGAGTTAGGTGGTATCTCAGTGTGGTTTTGATTTGCATCTCCTTGATGATTAGTGAGGTTGAACATTTCTTCATGTGTCTGTTGGATGCTCATGGTCAATATCTGTCTGGGGGTGGGGAGACACCCCTTATGAACAGGGTGCCTGAACAATGCACATTTGTATATCTAACCCTTAACTGTACCCCACAATTTTATAATAAAGAATATGTTTTTAAAAAAAGGAAAGAAATTGAAAACACACAAAACATGGAAGATATCCCATGGTCATGGATTGGAAGAATTAACCATGTTAAGATGTCTTTATTACCCAAAGCGCTCTATAGATTCAGTGCCATCCTTATCACAATACCAATGCTGAAAACATTAAATGTTTAAGAAGGAAAAAAAATTAGGAAGGAATGGGGTAGTGAAAAAAAAATTCTTGAGTTGTTTGAGTTTCTTATATATACTGGTTATTAAACTTTATATCAGAAAAATAGCTTGCAAATGTTTTCTCCCATTCTGTAGGTTGTCTCTTCACTTTGTTGATTATTTGCTGGGCAGAAGATTTCAGTTTGATGTAATCTCATTTGTCTCTTCTTCCATTTGTTGCCTGGGCCTTTAAGGTATTGCCTGGCGAATATTTGCCCAGATAAATTTTCTAAAATGTTTCCCTAGTGTTTTCTTCAAGTAGTATTATAGTTTTGGGTATTACATTTAAATCTTTAATCCATTTTGATTTTTTTTAATGTATGGTGAGAGATAGGGGTCTATCTGGAATTATTCTTTTGCATATGGTTATCTATTTTTCTCAGAATAATTTATTGAGGAAACTGTACTTGCTCCAATGTATGTTCTTGGTTCTTTTGTCAAAAACGAGTGATTGTAAATATTTAGATTTATATCCAGGTTATCTATTATAGTCTGTTGGTCTATGCATCTGTTTTTATGCCAGCATCATACTTTTTAAATTATTATTGTTTTGTAGTATGTTTTTGAAGTCAGGTAGTTTGATGTCTCCAGTTTTGTTCTTTTTGTTCAGGTTTACGTTGGCTAGTCAGTTTCTTTTGTCATTTCATATTAATTATTTCTGTGAAGAATGTTGCTAATTTTTTTTTTTTTGAGTTGGAGTCTCACTCTGTCGCCCAGACTGGAGTGCAGTGGCCGCTCCCGACCGCAGCCTCGACCTGCTGGGCTCCGGCGATCCTTCCGCCTCAGCCTTCCAAGTAGCTGGAACTACAGGCGCGCGCTACCACGCCCGGCTACTTTTCTGATTTATTGCAGAGATGAGATCTCGCCAAGTTGCCCAGGCGGGTCTCGAATCGCGGGCTCAGGCAATCCACTCACCTCAGCCTCCCAAAGGCGCGGGATTACAGGCTGAGCCACCGAGCCCAGTTGTTGTAAATATTTTGATGGAAATTGCATTGAATCTGGTGATCTGATTGTATAAACATTTTAACAATATTAATTTTTCTAATCTATGAACATGGAATATCTTTCTACATTTTTGTGTTTTCTTCAACATTTTTCATTAGTGTTTTATAATTTTCCTTCTATACATCTTTTTCCTTTGGTTAAATTTATTCCTAGGTATTTTGTATTTTTGTAGCTATTGTAAATGAGATTTCTTTCTTAATTTCTTTTTGAGATTGTTACTTGCTGGTGTATAGAAATGTTACTGACCTATATATGCTGATTTTGTGTCCTGAAAGTTTACTGAGTTTATTTATAAGTCTAAGATTTTGGTGTGGTCTTTAAATTTTTCTAAATATGAAATTATGTCGTCTGTGAAAAAGGATAATTTAACTTCTTCCTTTCCAGTTTGGTTGCCTTTTATTTTCTTTTCTTGACTATTTGCTCTGTCAAGGACTTACAGTGTTATATTAAACAGAACTGGTAAAATTTGGCATTTTTGATTTGTTCCAATCTTAAAGAAAATGTTTTAGTTTTTTCCTGTTCAGTGAGATGTCAGCTGTGGGCTTGTCATATATAGTTTTTATTATTTTAAGGGATATTCCTCCCAAAGCCAGTTTGTTGAGCATATTTGTCATAAAGGGATGTTAAATTTTGCCAAAAGCTTTTTCCTTTTTTTTTTTTTTTAGTTTTTATTTTAAAGATGTGGGATACAATTTAGGGTTAGGTATATAAATGGTCATTTTACAGGTAAAGTTTGGGCCTCACTTTGGTCCCCACTTCACCTGGTTTGAGGTCAGGCACACTTAATGATGCAGTGTGAACACCCTCCTCCCCTGGCAGTTTTCCATTACTGCAAATCTCTTTCTTACAGTATTATGATAATTGTTCAGGGTCCGCTTATAAGTGAGAACACATGGTACTTAGTTCTTTGTTTGTGTGATAGATCACCGAGTATTATAGACTCTAAATCCATCCAAGTTGTTGCAAAGTTCATAATTTTTCCTTCCTTGTGACTACATAATATCCTATTATGTATATGTACCAATTTTTTTAAACACAGTCCACTTTTGATGGGCAGCATGGTTGGTTCCATGTTTTTGTTATTGTGAATAATATTGCAATAGACATGTGTGTGCAGGTAGCTTTTTTATAAAATGATTTGAGTTCCTCCAGGTATATTTCCAGAAGGAGAATTGCTGAGTCATATGGAAGGTTGATTTTTAGATCTTTTAGGGATTGCCACACTGTTTTCCAGAGCTTGTATTTGTTTCACTCCCACCAACTTCCATCCTCTCCAGCATCTGTTGTATTTTTAGTTATTGATGATGGCCATCCTGGTTGGAGTTAGGTGGTGTCTTGTGTGGTTTTAATTTGTATTCCTTTGATGATTTAAGAGACTGAGCATTTTTATAGTTTTTGAAACACTTCCTTCAATAATACTTTTAACTTTAATCTGAGAAAATATGGCACACATAAACATTTTTAATAATCAAAAAATAAAAGTGATTTTTGAATTCAACAAAACTTTAGAAATAGTTACCAGTTGTATACTACCTAGCCTTGACTTTTTCAAATAAGATTCAGAATCTTATATCTGCCCCCTCTAATTAAACCAATCACATTGTTCTAAAATTTATGATTATCTTTTATTCAGTTTTGATGTAGTTAAGAGTCAAAACAATGTCAATGATGTCACATTTAATTGGACTACTTTTACAAAGGAAATAATCTCTATAATAAAGATACCTTTCAAAGAGAATAAGCATCATGAACCTCAAAGACGTAAAAGATATATTTGACTTCTTATATAGATGCGCAGTGATCTTAAGGACATAACAGTGAGTATTTGCTAGATTCTGTTATCTTTGAAATAGCACATGTAAATTATCCCAGTGGAATAAAAAAGAGGAGAGAATAGAATACACGAAATAGAAGTAGAAGGTTCAGCCACTTTATCAACTCTTTCTGGGTAAATTTGAGAATTTATTCAAAAAAATAATTTATCAAATGTCTAACTCTCTTAGAAACTTTATTGGGTAGGTGAATTAATCAATGGTAGCATGCTTTCGGTCACTATTTCATTCTAAATTTGAATTTTTGTCTGAAATAGAAAGATATCAAATCAATAACTTACTTTACATTTACACCTAGCAAAAGAAGAGCAATGTAATCCTAAACCTAGAAGAAGGAAGGGCAGAATGGAGATTAACAAAATACAGAATGGAAAAACAATAGGGAAAATCAATAAAACCAAAAGTTTGTTCTTTTAAAAGATCAACAATACGGACAAATCTTTAGCTAGATTGACTAAGAAAAAAAAAAGATAAAAGATATAAATAACTAAAATCAGAGATGAAAGTCGGGGCTTTCCTAATGATTTTATTTGAATAAAAATATAAGATAACATTTAAACAATTGGACATCAATAATTAGGTAACTTAGATGAAATAGGCAAATTCTTAGAAACACATCAATTACCTAAACTGATTAAAGAAGAAATAGAAAAAAAGGAAATAAGAAATAAACTATTTAAATAGACCTTTAATAAGGAAAGTAGTTGAATCAGCTATTTAAAAACATCCTCTACAAAAGAGCCTAGGACCAGGTGGCTTTATGAGTGAAGTCTACCATATATTTCAAGAAGAATTATCATAAACATTCTCAAGTTCTTTTAAAAAATAAAAGAGGGGAAACACTTTCTAACTCATTCTCTGAAGCCAGCATGTGCTAATACCAAACCACATAAGGACATCACAAGAAAAGAAAATTATAGCCCAATACCTCTTATGAACATAGATGTACAACTCATCAACAAAATCCAGCAAACAAAATCAAACCCTTATTAAAAGGATTATATGCCATAACTTTGTGGGATTTTTCTCACGAATGAATGCAGGGGGGTGGTTCAACATAAGAAAAGTAGTCAATATAACACATTACATTAATAATACAAAAAGGGAAAACACTTTCAGTGGATATAGAACAGACATTTTGCAAAATCCAACACCATTTCATGATAACAACTAAAAGTAGAAGGGATTCTCTCAATATGATAAAGAGCACATTGAAAAACTCACAGCTAACTTCATATTAAATAGTGAAAGACTGAAAGATTGCTAATTAAGTGCAGGAACAGCAAGTCTGCTTTCACTTCTGCTGTTCAGCATTTTACTGGATTTTTGACAGAACAGTTAGATGAGAAAAAGACATAAGATAAGAGGCATCTATGTTGAAAAAAAAGAAGTAAAACCCATCTGTATTCATAGATGACATGGACATTTATAAAGCAATTCTACTTTACAGTAGCATCTAAAAAAATAAAATACCTAGAATAAATTTAATCAAGTAGGTGAAAAACTTATTCTTTGAAAACTGCAAAACACTGCTGAAAGAAATTGAGGAAGATCTAAACAAATTAAATTTCACCACATTTATGGATTGGATGACTAAATATTCAGTGGAATTCCCACCAAAGTTTCAATAAAATTTTTTCCAGAACTATTATATCCGATTTTCAAGGTCATACAAAGTTGCAAATGGCCCTGAACAGTCAAAGAAATCTTGAAAAAACAAAGCTGAAAGACTTATAGTTTCTGTTTCCAAACTTATTGAAAAGCTCCAAAAAATGAAAACACGGTAGTACTGTCATGAGTAGATATATTATTTTATGTATTATTATTTTATAATATTAACATTATTGAATATAATTGAGACTCAAAACATAAACCCATAAATCTATGGCCAGTTAATTTTTGACAATAGTACATTAAATGAGGGAAAGAGTAGTCACTTTAACAGGAGGTTAAAGCTGAATTTTTACATTTGACAGAATGAAGTTGAGTCCCTGGCTCACAATGTATAAAAAATTAACTCAAAATAAATGAATGATCTAAATATAAATGTTAAAACTCTGACATGAGAACCTAGGGATACATTTTTATGACTTTGGATTTGACAATGGACACTTAGATCCAACACAAAACACATGAGCATCAACAACAAAAACAATAGATAAGCTGAATCTCAAAAAATTAAAAACTTTTGTGCGTCAAAAGATATTATTAAGAAAGTAAAAAGAAAACCCACATAATGAAAGGAAAATTATGTTTCCTTAACTCTTTGTCTAATACTCCTATCCTCTCTATAATTTCTGAGTCTGTTTCTGTTGACTTTACTTTCTAATTATGGGTTACAATTTTTTCTATTTCCTTGCATATCTATTTTTCGTTGGGTGTCAAATATTGTGAATATTGTGTTGAATTTCTGGATTTTGTTGCGTTTTTTTACATCTTATTAAATTTTGTGTCAGCCAACAGTGAAGTCACTTGTATACCACTTTGACTCTTCCACATCTCATTTTAAAAATGTGTTAAAAAAGGACTAGAGCAGGCTTCACTTTAGGGCTTCTTTAACCCTACTAATAAGGTATGACACCCCCAGGGTTTCTACTGAGTGTCCTGTATCTTCACTGAGATCTCTCTACTCTAGCAAGGAAGACCTCACATTTTTTGTGTGGTTTCTTGGAGTCCTTTAGTTTACAGCTGTCTTACAATTGCACTATCTTTGGATGTGTAGCGTTTTGCTTTAGGTATGTGTAACTTGATGTTTAGCCAAAGACTCAAGATAAACTCTACAAAGAATTTTGGAATTTTTGTCTTCACAATTGTCAGCTGTATGCATCTACCTGAACTTCAACACCTTCTTTAATTCAGTGTGACTGTCAGTATCTGCTTAGTTTCCACATCCCTGCACTGCAGTCCAGAAGGTGCCTGCTATCAGAAAGCTGGACCATCATAGGGTTCACTATGTTTGTTTCTCTGGTCTTAGGGATCACAGCTCCATACTACCCATTGCATGATATGTTTAAGAAACAGTTGTTTTATATATTTTGTTCTGTTTTCTAGTTTTTTTATGGCAGAAGACAAATCTGGTAATAGTAATTTCATTAAAACTGTAAATGTATTTTTGAAATATTATTATAAAACCTGTTTTTTAAACATTTTATGATTAATTCTACCTTTCCTATTAAAAATAACCTGCAGAAACAGAGAACAGAGTACCATATGTTCTCGCTCAAAAGTGGACCTTGAACAATTATAATACTATAAAAAAGGGATTGGCAGCAGTGGGAAACTGTCAGGGGAGGGGGAGTTGGATTGACAGTTGAGAGAAACTGCTAGGGGAGGGAAGGGCACACCTCATCAACAAGGGTACCTGGATAATCACTGTTTATATCCCTAACCCTGAATTTTACCCCACATCTTTATATTAATAAAAACCAACCAACCAACCAACCAACCAACCAAACAAACAAACAAACAAACGAAAACAACCCGCAAAATTCTGGAGGATAAAAATTATACTTTATTAATTACTTATTCCCAGTACCTAGCATGGAGTTGACACATATTATTTTCCTAATAAACATTTGTTAAAATAAATATTTGTTAAAATAAAATATAAAGTGCTTAATAAATGCTGAATTAATTTGAAGATATACACAAGCCTCAGTGAAATTCAAATTATGTTTACCATCTTTCGTCTTTCATGCTATCAGGAGTAATAACACTGAAATTAATACTTATATAAATTTGCTATGAAGAAAAACATTAGAAACACAGACACCTACTTGTATTTGGTTCCTCAACAACAATGTATACAAAGAAAAGTTGGCATGTGTTTTTATTTTTGCTTTATTTTAAAAAATTTTTTGTGTAAAAGGGTTTTTAAACAAGAGCACTGCACAATTGCCTGTTATACTATCATTAAATGAAGAACGTCAAACAATGAAAATGAACATTTTAGAAACAGATAATACTTTACAATTAAACTTTTCCAGCCAAGTCAGAGGAACTTAGAGTATCCAAAGGGAAGAGCAATTAGATCTAACGTGGGCGGTGTACGCTTGAGAGACAAAGCTGAAATGGCAAAGCCTGTCAAGGTGAACTGCTCAAAAATGTCTGATGGAGTGTAATTGTTTCTTATTTTACCCAAAAGAGTATTACCAAATTGCTGACTTGACACCTTTCTCTTTTTTTGTTGGAACGTTTCAATGACTATTACTTTTCAAACTATGCACAGTTCCCTGGAAACTTTGTACCCTACTGACTTTTATCAACTTTCCAGCTGGTGTTGTAAGGGCATTGATCAAATACCTGCTGTTGTAGAAATTACTTTAAAATCATAGGAGGTCAACATTAAGGGGCTTCTAAGAGAAGTAGTTCTGCCTGCTCATCTTCAGTTAAGGAAGTAGAGACTTAGAAAAGGACACTAGCTTTCACAATATCTTAGACGTAGTGGATGACACAAGAAAGCCCTGGTTTTCTGTTATACTACACTGCCTTTGTGTGACACAGGATGAGATGAGTCAGCTATTCAAATGTGGATATCGCTTTCTTCCGTTTCTCTTTACTTCTTTTCTACTTTCCCTCTGTCTTTTCCTTTTCTCCTTTTGTCTTCCCTCACATAATACATATTTAACATGCATTTTGCTTGTTAGTTTGCAGGGAGTTTATGAGATTGTGTGTGTATGTTTTAAACGCATTACCAAATTTTTATGATATCACATTAGTAGTATAAGTATCATTATAAGTGTTCTTAGCAGGGAAAATGTAGAAACTGTTATCCCATTTGTCATGGAGTAAGCCAGTGAATCAAAATTCATGATGGACGTCTAAAGGATCAGTTTGCTTGAAAACTGAAGTGCCCTCTTCTATTTTCAAATTCACTTTACTTTGATATCAAATGAAACTCTTTTGGTGTAGAAAATTAAAGTAGCTGCACTTTTCCTCAGCACAGATAAATCTTTTATTTGCCTCTAACCTTTTCTATTTTTCATGCCAGTCACTGCATTTTCTTCTCAAAAACACAAACAAGTCAATGCAAGCATGGCTGGCAGGGTAAAATGATTATGGGATAATTTGTGTTTGCCAGACCAAACAAAATCAATCACCATTGTTTAGGGACCCAAAACATTAAATGGCTATGAGAGGATATTTCTGGACTTTTACAAAATAGGCTTTTAAAACACAGATAAGGGAGCAAACCAATGAATACCCTCAGGTGTAGTTTATAATTTTCAAATTTGTACCAAAAAATATGATCAATACATATGGTGGCTCAACTTCACTGGCTTAATGCCAACTAAAAGGCAGCTCACCACTGCTAAAATGATCATTTGTCTTAGGTTTCCAGTGTGCAAAAATATATCATGAATGTTTATGTAAAGCTTGAAATAACCATTCCAAAGATATAACTTACAGGCCTACAAGGATAAATGAAAGATGAATAAACAATGAAATGGGAGTCAGAACGAGATTAATGAAAACAAGTGTGCATTGTATCTCTAACCATTTGTTTATGAATATATTCTATGGATATTGTTTCAGGGGTGATGTTCTGTATATTTGCTTTGTTTTGGATTATTTTCCCCACCTGTCCCAGTTGTGTGCTCTATTGGGAAGCCTGTGTGGCCATAACTTTCTGCTATGAAAGGTTATAGGACTATTTCATTTCTCTTAGGACAGAGATCAAGTTGCCAAGAATCGCTGGTGGAAGTTTGATGATAGTTATGAGTTAGTATGAATTTGTTTATTTGGACATTTAAGGATCAGGACGGATTCTTCAGCTTTCAGAATAAGCTGAGTTGTTTTTGAAACTCTTGAAAAAGCAGATGGATCTCTCTCACCCAGCTGTCTACAGCTCAAACTGTTTTTTCCCCTTTCTTGTTCATTTCTGTCTTCTAATAAAATTTGATTCTGTATATTTTATGGCCTTGGAGCTTTTGAAAGCAAAGTATTTTCTTATGTCTGGTTCCCTAGAAGCAGATCCCAAGATGGGGATTTGTGCTCAAGAAAGTTATTAAGTATTTTCAGGCGGGAAACCTATAAAGGAGTGAGGCAAGGAGGATACAGCAGGAAGAAGATGGGCACCAATGTGTGTTCTGTAGTGGTCAAGCTTCTGTCTTTCTGCACAAAAAGCTCTCGATAGTAATCACACTGTAGATTGTTTTGCCTTGAGGAAAGAGTGCTGGATTTTATATGCTGGAATGAACCAGATATTGTCTATGGGCTGCCGTCCCTTACCTCTTTGGAGAGTGTGTAATTTCTCAGGCATCTCTGGTTGAAATAGAGCTTTCATTTGAGGGTAATTCTCTGGGGAAGGGTGCAACCCTAATTAGTTAGCAGCTAACATTCATCATAGCCTGGGAATATGGTCACTAGCCCAGTGAAGAGATTCTGGGCAGGACCTCAATGGCATCTATTAAAGAGAAAACAGCACACTGGCACATATAACACTTAATCATTCCTTTTTTTATAACTACATGTTGCTTTGTATCATGATATTCTTTTGTATATATTATTGATCTAGCCCCCTACCAATAAAGATTAAATGGTTTCTAATCTTTTTGAGCTATCATTAAAAAATGTTGTTGTGACTACATGTATCATTTTGCCCACATGAATAAATGAATAGACTGCAGTCATAGATGCTAAATAAATGGATCAATTTGGATTAGTAATTTTTTAAAAAATTCAAATTTCCCTTTACGGGCATTTGCCAATTTATACACACAAGCAGTGTAGAAGAGAATATTATCTGCATATGCTCACTAAACTTTCTGATATTTGCTAAATATTGTTGGGAGCCGGCCACAGAGGCCCACTAAGTGTTAGTGATCAGGGAGGGCCGTGGACCCCAAAACCACTAGGATATGTTCAGAAGTTGTTAACCCCATTCCCTCCCTCCTTTTCCACTTGGCACAAGCAACCAGGAAAGGCTTCCACTGGCTTTAACAGAGGACTTTAAAACTGGAACAAACACAGCTAACTTGGGAGTCTATTGTTCCCATTTTCCATGGTTTATGGTTTTTGCTTTTAGACAATTTAAGTTTAACTTTGAGTCACATTGAGGAGGCTTAGTGCAAGTCACAGGTTCTCTTGATGTGATTTTAGAAATTTATAGATATAGGTTTTAGAATATAGTTTATATAGATTAAAAAAACTTAAGTAACCATTTTGTTATAGAAGTGTGGTTAGTTCAATTTGATTCAGGGGGGCCAGTAAAGTTTGAATTAGGCCAGCTGGTGCTAGGAGAGTGTAACCATAACAGCAATTGTTTTAATAAAACTGGTTTAAATTAGTACCGAATAATAAAAGTTAATAATTCACTATGGTGCTTTCGGGTTTAGACATTGAGTGATGTTAATTCAAAATGATGTAGTTGTAATACAATTAAGGGCGCATAAAAAACTGGTTTGGGGAACATTAAGCTAACATAAGATACAAAAAGACAATTTGTGGTTGTTCTTTCTCATGTTCTTTCTTATGTTTAAAAAATACATCTACCTGAGAGTGGAGGGTGTCCTGTGTGCACCTGGACCTGTTCAGGCACATGCTACCCTTTGTTTCCTGTGATGATAACTTTACAGAGTTTGGGGATAAAAGCCCTGGGATAACATTCAATAAACAGCTTCTAGTCACTTAAGCAGGAGTCCAGTCTCTTTCTTTCTCCCCCCTTTCTTTCACTTTATATCTATCCCTCCAGTTTAATCACTGATGCCGTCACACTGCCAGATACCCCCAATCCCTGCAGGGGCAAAACCCCTGCAAAATATCTAGATGAAAAAAAATATCCAGGCTGTTTGGCAAAGAGAGTTCTTTCTGTCTGAACCTGTCTCAAATCCCTGGAATTGCCTATTCAATTTATCCTCCTTCCAATCACAGATGAAGATTCTTTAAGGGAAGTCTCTGTGAGCCTCAAGTCAAGTCAAGTAAGATGCCCATTAAGGCTCATAGATCACGATGCATTTTCCTTACTATCCTTTATAAATGTTTGCATGTACATAGTTGCATCTTATTTAAAAACATCAACCCCTCTTCCTTCATTGGTGAGTTATATTAAGGTAAGGGCTATATCTGTCTTGTTTAACTCTGTATCTCTAGCAAATCTATGTTGACTCTAATAAATATTGGTGAAATGAATAAAATAATAAGTGAGTATGTCATATTACTAAGAGTAAAACCGGGATTTACGTAATCACAGGGCTCATGTTCTTTCGACTACAGAATTCTACCCAGATGATACTTAAGTCTCAGGAATTGACATCCTATGCAATGAAGCCATGGGAATATCTGCCTGAGGTTTTGGATTACAGTGCATTCTTTTGTTAATTTATGTAAAATCATATATTAAATACCTTGACTATTAATAGCTTTTTCTGTCCCCTATTAACCTCACTGTTACACTTTCAGTGACAAAGTAATTAATCTTTTGGTGATATGGATTTTCCTTAATGGCTCTACTTTGGGGACAAAACACTTAAAGACACCCTGGGGGAGGATTATACTAAGGGAGCAGTCTTCTAAGGTGAGATTTTATATTTACCATACTCAGCTGGACTGGACTACAACACTTGCTCTGTTTCAATCTTTGGGGAGAATGACTTACTCTTGACTGCAATTATTTTCATGTTCTTTATTTAATCAATGAATAGCAATGTGAGATAATACACATGTAGTCTACATGGTAGCATTCTGATACTCCTTGATTTTTTATAGAGATGCTACTAAAGGAATCACCTTTAAACAGAGTTAAGAATTTTCCTTGTCTCAAATCGGGGTTTTCTACATTTTGTTATTTTTTTCGGTCTGGAAATAGCATAAAAATAAGCCTATATCACTAAAACCTATCATCCATATTTGGTGACATGATTTTTGACTGCATGATTATTATGTGACTTGGTTACTCCTAAAATAATTTCTTGCTACACCATTGAGCAATTTGATCTTTTAAGGCAGCTGGCCTGACTTTGTTCTACCACAATCCTCTCCTTGACAGGGAATGGTGATGTGGGGAGGAGAGGTACAAAGATGATGTCCCTACAGTTTGTAACAGATTACAATGGTATAAAAATGCTACCTGCTTAATTAAGTAAAATTTTAAGTTGCTACACACAGTCTCTTCCCATACCAAACAATTTAATAAATAGATTCATTTTATGCTGCATAAATTACACAAGTAAACATTCTGGCAAGACAGTTTTCTTTTTTTTTTTGATGATATAACAACATCATTCATCTTTCAACACTTGAGGCATCAGAGTGTATAGATATACTTAGGCATTTAATTCAATCCATTGTCCACAGTTTATGAGTTTGTTGTTGAACTCCCTCATTATGCAATTCTTCAAGTTTTTATTGCCAACCCTTAGAAGGATGTTGAGCTAATTCTCGTGACGCATTGTTATAGGTCCCCAACCATCTGTGTACATCAGATTTCTTAGACCTCTGACTCATAAGTCTAAAGTTTATACTGCTGAGATCCAAAGTAACTTTTTTTTTTCTAGAAGAGTCCTTTTATTTCTAAATATTCAGTAAGAGGAACAAAAGCTTCTTTGGACTTTACAAAAGAAGAGCCCTTTGAGACATTTTTAGATGATTAAATTGCAAACTTCAGAATAGATAGAAAGGTTACACTTTTTTCACTATATCATACATAATTTTTGCATTAAATATATCATGTTATCATTAGTTCAGAAGATGTTATTCAACTGTTCAAAGCTTTAATATTTTTGGTTGTTTCTTTAAATATATACATATTTTATTTTAAAGATGCAGGGTGCAATTCAGGATTAGGTACGCAAGTGGACATTATACAGGGAAAGTTTGAACCTCCCTTTGGTCCCCACTATGCCTGGTTTGAGATCAGATATGCTTATTGATGTTGTGTTCCTCCCCACCCCTCACCTCAGCGGTATACCGCTACTGCCAATTCCTTTCTCACAGTATTGTGGTAAATATTCAGGGTCCACTTATAAGTGAGAACATGTGGGACTGTTCTTTGTTTCTGTGATAAATCACTGAGTATTATTGACTCTAAATCCATCCAAGTTGCTGCATAGTCTGTATGTTTGTTCTTCTTTATGGCTGTGTAATATCCCATTGTATATATGTACCACATTTTATCCAGCCCAGTTTTGATGGGCAGCACAATTGATTCCATGTTTTTACTATTGTGAATAGCACTGCAATAAACATGCATGTGCCGATATCTTTTTTGTAGAATGCTTTGAGTTCCTCTGGGTGTATTCCAGGTAGGGGGATTGCTGGGTCACATGGAAGGTCAATTTCTAGTTCTTCTAGAAATTGCCGTACTGTTTTCCAAGATATTGAACTAGTTTGCATTCTGCCCAGCAGTATAGGAACGTTCTTTTTTCTCTGTATCCTTGCCAGCATCTATTGTTGTTTGGTTTATTAATGATAGCCATTCTTACTGGGGTTAGGTGGTATCTCAGTGTGGTTTTGATTTGCATTTCTCTGATGAGTGAGGCTGAGCACTTTTTCATGTGTCTGTTGGCTGCCCGTATTTCTTACAAGTGTCTATTCAGGTCTTTTGTCCACTTTTTAATGGGGCTGTTTTTTTCCTTTTGGCATATTTAAGTTCCTTATAGATCATGGATGTTAGGCCTTTGCCAGATATATAGTGGACAGATATTTTTTCCCATTCTGTGGGCTGTCTCCCTCTCTCTTGAAGGTTTCTTTGGCTTTGCAGAAACTTTTCAGTTTAATAAGGTAAACTTGTCTGTCCTCTCTTATGGCATGGACACTTGGGTTTTTGATCAGGAATTGGTTGCCTATTCTGATTTCTGTAAGAGTGTCTCCTGCATTTTCTAAGATTCTTATAATTTGAGGTTTTATGTTTAGGTCTTTGATCCATTTAGAGTTGACTTTTATGTATGGTGATAGGTAGGGGTCCTGTTTCAATCTTCTGCATGTGGTCAGCCAGTTTTCCCAGCAACATTTACTGAATAGGTTCTCCTCTTCCCATAGTTTGTGGTGGAGGTTTTGTTGAAGATGAGTTGGTTGAGGAATTGAGGTTTTGCTTCTGGAATCTCTGTCCTGTTCCATTCATCCATATGCCTATTCTTGTACCAACACCAGGCTGTCCAAAATCACTTTTAAGGGAACTCAAGTGGGGTGAGATAACTTTTCTTCCTTCATTTCTTGTTTTCTTCATCTTCCTTTCCTTTTTGTTACTATCTCTCATTGTATTGTCTCACTTTGTATTACATGATTTTAAAAATACTCATATTCGATGACACTCTTTGGCTGGATAACTGTTAATGTATCTCTGTACTGTTGCATCTGTTTTTGTTTCTTTCACAGCAGTAATTACGATTAAAATATTGATTTTATTATTTGTGTGTTTTCTAGACTTTCAATAGGTCTTTTTCATAAAGATGAGATCAATGGCCATATCTGTCATCTTTATGGATGTATCTCTGACGCTTAGTGCTAAATAAACACTTGATTAATGAATTATCAAATCTTGTCAATTTCCACTTCGATCTATTCTCCACAATAGCATCTACTCCTTGCTAAATGCTCCCTTAACCCACTACGTATTTTTTTAAAAAGGTGGTCACGCTCTTGAAAGAGCTGTCCTGTATCTATTATTTCTGGAATCAGAAGGGGCTACAAAATAATTAATTGATTTGATAAACTGAGCATCACTTGCATCTTTTAGGGATTTTTTGATTGCACTGCTAATTTTGGGGGAAAAAGTTAAAAGGCTATATAAGCAAATATAGGACCCAAATATGGAGTTATAGAGCTAGGATAAAGTAGATTCTCATGAGATTTTTATTATTACAATCATTCTTTATTATCCATGGAATATTGGTTTTAAGAAACCAGAATTTCTGTATGCTCAAGTTTCTTATATAAAATGGCATAATATTTGTATGCAACCCATGAACACTCCCTCATATACTTTATATCATTTTTATTGTTGTTTTTTAAAAAATATTTTTAGGATGGGCTCTGTGGCTCAACCTGTAATCCTAGAACTGAATCCGTGGTTTTGAGATCAGCCTGGGCAACTTGGTGAGACCTTGTCTATAGAATAAATAAAAAAATTAGCCAGGCATGGTAGCACATGCCTGTAGTTCCGGCTACTTGGAAGGCTGAGGAGAAAGGATCACCAGAGTCAAGCAGGTCGATGCTGGGGTGGCCGTGAGCATACCACTGCACTCTGACCTAGGTGATGGAGTGAGACTCCAACTCAAAAAAAAAAAAGTGTATTTTTCGTCTATAGTTGGTTGAAACTGTGTATATGAAAACAAGGGGTATGAAGGTGATTATATACTTTTAATAATTATTATTATTGAATAGTGAAATAAAAATTCCCTGTTTTTGACTGCTCAATCAAAGCAAGGATTTCTAATGCAAGACTATGAGTCCAAAAAGAGCAGTAGATTAAACCACACCAATCCATAAGAAGAAATAGTTTTAACAGAGGAGGCCTTGTAGCATCCTTTAAATCATGATATGTTAATAGTCATTGCCTTTTCTACACATAGGATTGATCTGTACAGCAGTTCTTAATAAGTTAATGTTCTAAATCATCTAGGTTGCACAAAGTGACTTGCATATAGATAGTGCTAAATAAGCTTGTTGACTGTATGAACAAGTGCTGTGTCACACAATTCTGGGACTCTTGCTCTTAAAAATAGGCATAAACCTACAGAAATAGGTCCTTGAGAAAATCTGTTACACATCCATCATGCTCCAGACTCTTGCTTTCTAGAGCAGCATGAGATTTATGAACACTCATTCTACCTTGGTGCCTGGGTCTGCGAAAGTGTGGCACTTAGACTCACATTTATCTTAAAAAGAGTGCAGTTGGTTTTGAACTTCTGCAGCTAAAAATTCTTAAATTAGTCTTTCTAAAAAGATTTAGCTAGTATGAGAGGTAACTGAAGCCAGGACGAAATGAAGGAGAAGGAAAGCTTTTTATTACATGCTTTTTATTCTCCTTTTTCTGTAACTTCTTCAAGAATTAATTGAAAAGATCACTGAGCCTGAAATTTGGTATTTTTTAACATGTCAACCAATTATGTTGTAATTACTGAAATGGTGTATGCCTAAATAAGTCTTTAATGTAATTTCTACAAAAAAAGGTTATGTGTGTTTTTCTGGGAATTTCTATTTTTCCAGTTGGGGTCATTTAAATTATTTAAAAGCATATGGTCAAGGATCTTGAAGGTATAACGGGATTGAGAGAAGGTGCACAATCCTGAGACTTCTTCAGGAAGAAGGAGAGAAGTGGAGCTTGTACCCAGCTTTCCATCATCCTAGTGCGCTCCTCTAGGGACAAGGTGCAGGCATTTCAGCATGATTTTATGGGGCCGAGAGAGAAGGTGCACAATCATGAGACATCTCCTTAAGAAGACAGGGGGAGAAGTGGCATTCCACCAAATGTTCTGGCTTTTCAGAGAATTACCCAAGGGGAAAAATGGACAGGCAGCACTCAGAAACCAGCACAGCTTTTTAGGATGGAAATAAAGGCTAACAATCCCAAATATTCTTTGTTAGAAAGAAGAGATAGAAGTGGAAATTGCACCCTATATCTCAACATTTTAGTGCCACTGCCCTGAGAAAGGGGGTGGAAGGCTTACGAAAACTTACGTTGCTCCATGAGATTGAGAGAAAGCACATACTTCTCCGAGGAGAGAGAGAGGAAGGAGTGAGGTACTCAAATCCATACAAAACACTTGAGAGGCTCCCAAAATCTCTAGCCAGGCGGATTGGTAGAGGTCTTTTTCTACTGAAAACAGTCCATAAAGACTGGAATAGGTGGCTACTTCTTCAAATATGCAGACACCAACTCAAAGCTCTAGAAATGTGATGAATTAGGGAACTGTGTCACTACAAAAGGAACAAAATGAATCTCTAGTAATCAACCTGAATAAAAAGTTGCTATATGATTCATCTGGAAAAAAAAATTTAATCTTAAAGCAGCTTACTGAGCTACAAGAGAACACAGCAAGAAAACAAAATGTTATAAGTAAAACAACATATTACCAAGATAATAATCTCTGCAAAGATATAAAATCCATTTTAAAAGTACCAAACAAATTCTGAAGCTGAACATACAATAGCTAAATTGAATATTTTAATACAGAGCTCCAATAGCAGTCTGATTAAGGAGAAAAATGAATAAATAAACTTGAAGATAGGGCATTTGAAACTATCCCTTCAAGGGAAACAAAAAGCAAAAATAGTGAAAAAGGTAAAGAGACAAAGAGACCCTATAAAACCAGTGGACCATATCATAGAAATTTCAATTTAAGGAAAAGAATGACTGAAAACTTCCAAATCTAGAGAGGAAAATGTATACGCAGATTCACAAAGCTCCCCCGCCCCAAGTTCCAAATATGTGTTAAATCCAAATAAGTCTATATTGAGACAAATTATAGTCAAATGTTCAAAAGTCAAAGACAGAAAGAATTTTGAAAGCATCAAGAGAAAAACAACTCTTCATGTACAAGGGAAGTTCTATGAGCGTGTTAGTGATTTTTCAGTAGAAACCTTACAGGCCAGAAGAAAGTGGGATGATAAATATGAAATCCTAAAAGGAAAAAAATATGTATATATATTGACCAAGAATACTATCCCTGGCAAAACTGTTCTTCAAAATGAAAGAGAGTTAAAGACTTTTCCAGACAAACAAAAACTGAGGAAGTACATGGCCATGGAACTACTTAACAAGAAACTCCAAAAAGATTTTTGTAAAAAGTTGAAATAAAAGGGTGCTAAGTAACAACACAAAAGCATATGAAAGTATAAAATTCACTAGGAAAAGTGAATATTTAAACAAACATATGTATATTTGTTCCAGAATATTGTAATACTGAAATTACAGTTGAATTACTTTTAATTTTAGCATAAAAGTTAATAGATAAAATTATAAGGAATAACTATAATTACAAAAATTTGCTAAACTGCTGAGCATAGTGGCTCACAACTGTAATCTCAAGCACTTTGGGAAGTTAAGATGGGAAGATTACTTGAGCCCAGAAGCTTGAGATTAACCTGGGAAACAGAATGAAACTCCATTTGAACAAAAAGTAAAATAAATAAATTACTGGATGTGGTGGTATATGCTTGTATTCCCAGGTACTCAGGAGGCTGAGGTAGGAGGCTTGCTTGAGCCTGGTAGTTCAAGGTGCAGTGAGTTATGATTGTACCACTGTCACTCTGGGTGACAGAGTGATACCATGTCTTTAAAACATTATAAATGACATAAAAATGCAAATCATAACATCAATAACATAAAGTGTGTAGGAAAAGAAGTGAAAGTGTAAATTGCTTTCCAGTAAAAAATAAATTGTCATTGGTTTATAATACACTGTAACGATGAAATATTTTTTGTATATCTCATGGTACCACAACAATACATACATAAAAGAGGAAAGACTCAAACGATATTTATACTACAAAACACAAAAGAAGACAGCAAGAGAGAAAAATAGAATCAGAAGAACAAGACAGATAGAAAACAATTAACAAAACAGAAGTAGTAAGTTCTCCTCTATCAATAATTACTTTAAATATAAATGAATTAAACTCCTCAGTCAAAAGACATTGTGCAGCTAAACAGATAATAAAATAGCACCCAACCATATGCTGTCAACAGTGGGTTCACCTTAGACATTAGGAAGCATATACTTCAAGCGAGGTGATGGAAAAAAATATTCTATGAAAATGGTAAACAAAAGAGAGTAGGGATGTCTATACTTACATGAGACAAAATAGACTTTGTCAATTCGGTCCCTGCTGTAGATACTGAAGCAGCCCTGCAACTTGGTTTCAGCCCCTCTCAGCCATAAACCTGTGCAGTACTATTTGCCCAGGGACCTGCCCAGTAACCTGGAGGAAGACGTCCTAGGGACATGGAGGAAGCCACACTCATCTATGCACTTAATAATGGTCCTTCTCTCAGGAGACACTGCAACAGACATTAATTTTAGCACCAGCCCTATAGAACAAGGTCCTGGAGACAGTCCAATCCTCTAAGGACCTAGAGAGGATCCGTACCTAATAGAGCCTCTGAAAACAAGTCTACAGACCATGGATCCAATGCAGATTCAGCAGCAGCCTCATGGCCTGTTTCAAATTTTACTGAACTGTGACTTCAAAAGTAATCCCATCTTAAAAATCTAACAAAAATTTTAACCTTCCAAAACCAGTCTATACAGCCTCAAATTGCTCTTTCAAATGCATGGATGCTAATGGAAGGTTACAAGGATCAGATAGAATAAAACAACTTTACCCTACCAGAGGAAACTAATAAAGCTCCAACAACTGATCCCCCTAAAATGGAGATCTATAAGTTTTCCTGAAAGAAAATTCAAAATAATCATCTTAAACAAGCTCAATGAGATTCAACAAAATACAGATAAACAACGAAATAAAATTAGAAAAACAATACATGGGCAAAATGAGAAGTTTAATAAAGAGATAGAAAACATAAAAAAAGAATTAAACATAAATTCTGGAACTGGAGAATACTAGAATAGCTCTGAAAAATTCATAGAAAACGCCAACAGAGGACTCAATTATACAGCAGAAAAAAATAGCAGTAAGGTCAAAGACAGGTAAATTGAAATTAGTCAATTTGAGGGGAGGAAAAAGAATAAAAATGAGTGGAAAATACATAAGAAGCCGATGGAATATCATCAAGCATATGAATATGTAAATTATGTGAAACAAGAATCAAAAGAATGAAGAGGCACTCTACAGAATAAAATAAAATATTTGCAAAACATATCTGATAAGGGGTTTATTTTCAAAATATTTAAGGAATTTTTATAACTCATCAGCAAAGAAACACATAATCTAACTAAAAATGGGCAAAGAACTTAAACAAATATTTCTTCAGATGAGCTAAATGAATGGCCAAAATATACTTGAAAAGATTGTCACCATCATTAATTATAAAGGAAACGTAAATCAAAACTACAATGAAATACCATCTCACACCTATTAGGATGGCTGTTATGAAAAAGTAAAGATAAGTGTTGGTGAGTATTAGAGAAAAGAGAACCCTTGTGCACTGTTGATGGGAATCTGTATGGTACAGCCATTGTAGAAAACAATAAGAGTTTCCTAAAAAAAACAAAATTAGAAAACAGAATTAACATACAACACAGCAATCCCTTTGATTAGTATATACTCAAAGGAAATAAAGTCGCCACCTTGTAAAGATAATTAAAATTCTTGTGTCTATGGAAACATTATTCACAATAGCTACATATGTAAGTAACCAAAGGGTCCATCAAAAGATGAATAAAGATATGGAGTTATGTACATACAGTATAATTTTTCTTAGCTTTAAAAAAAAGACATCCTGTTATTTACAACAACATGGAAGAAACTAGGGGACATTATGCTAAGTAACATAAGCCACACACGCACACACACACGCGCACGCACAAAATGCTGTATGATCCCGCCAATATCCGGAATCTAAAAAATAAAAATAGCATTTATAGAAACAGAGAGTAGAGCAGTGGTTATGGGGGTTAGGGGATTAAGGAAACATGGAGAGATGATCAGAAGATACAAAGCTGTGGTTACATAAGATGAATAAATCTAGAGATCCAATATCCAATATAGAGACTATAGTTAATAAAAATAATAAAATAAAAAGGTAGAAAAGAATACTAGTCAAAACCTTAAAAAACTTTCTGTGAATAGTTTCAAATCTGTTATTCATACAATATATTTTCTAAATAATAGTTTTTCTTCTTTCTTTTTTTTTCTTTTTTTTAATGTATGATCTCACTTACATGTGAAATCTTAAAAAAATCATACTCTTCTAAGTAGGGAGTACACTGGTGGTTCCCACAGTCTGAACTGGGACAGAGAAGGAGGAGTTGGTCAAAGGGCACAAAGTTTTAGTTAAGAGGAATACATTTTTGAGCTCTATTGCATAGTAGGGTGACTATTGTTAATAAAATGTATCATGTATTTCAAAAGAGCTAAGAAAAATTTCAAATGTTTCACCAAAAAAAAGTGAGGTGATGAATGCTAACTTTATTATTATTATTTTTTTTCGAGTCGGAGTCTCACTCTGTCGCCCAGACTGGAGTACAGTGGCCGCTCCCGGCCACCGCAGTCTCGACCTGCTGGGCTCCGGTGATCCTTCCGCCTCAGCCTTCTAAGTAGCCGGAATTACAGGCGCGCGCTACCACGCCCGGCTAATTTTTTTTTTTTTGAGATGAGGTCTCGCTGCCCAGGTGGGTCTCGAACCCGCGGGCTCAGGCAATTCACTCACCTCAGCCTCCCAAAGGCGTGGGATTACAGGCTGAGCCACCGAGCCCGCTTGCTAACTTAATTTAATCATCCCACATTGTGTGTAGATATATCAAAGCATTGCATTGTAACCCAGTAATGTATAAATTATTTGTTAATTAAAAATATTATTACTACATTAGCTCAGGTACAGTGGCTCATGCCTGGAATTTCAGCACTTTGGAAGACTGGGGCAGGAGAAGCACTTGAGTCCAGGAGTTCAAGACCAGCTTGGGCAAAATAGTGACACCTCTTCTCTACAAAAAAGTAAAAAAATTAGTCAGGTGTGGTCGCTCATGCCTCTAGTCCCAGCTACTTGGGAGACTGAGGCAGAAGGATCACCTGAGCCCAGGAGGTCAAGGTTGCAGTGAGCTGTGCTCATGTCACTTCACTCCAGCCTGGGTGACAGAGTGAGACCCTGATTCTTTCCATATATATGTAAAAAGCTATTGTGTCAACATGGATTAATATTAAAAATAACATCAAGAAGGGGAAAAAACAGTTACAGAAGAATATATACAGTATGATTCCAGATATACGAAGCATGCAAAACTACATGATCTTGTAGAAATAGATGCATACATTTGTGGAAAAAAATGCATGTGTATCATGCACACTGAATTCAGAGTGATGATTACACCACGGAGTGGAGAGGAGCAATTAAAGATGCACAGGGGAAACTGATTTCATCTACAATATTTTACATTTTAACCCAGGTTGTGGGTAACATGAATAATTATTCTATTCAGTTTTCAGTGTCTAAAATATTTGATAATTTTTATTTTGTTTTCTTATAGAAATGTGGGTGAACTACACAGGTAGGCTGTGTGCAGGTGAAGTTTGGGCCTCCAACTGGCCCTCACTTCCCTTGATTTAGGATCAGGGACCGTTTGTGTTGTTATGTGCTCCATCCCTCCCCTGGTAGTGTCCACCAACTGCTGATCCCTCCCTTGTGCTAATGTGATTAAAGTTCAGGTCCCATTTATGAATGAGATCATGTTGTATTCAGTTCTTTGTTTCTGTGATAGATCATTAATATGATCGTCTCCAACTCCATTCAATTTTCTGCAAAGTTCATGATTTTTTTCTTCTTTATGGCTGCATAATATTCCATCATGTGTATATACCGCATTTTTTAAAGTCTAGTCTACTTTTGATGGACAGTAGGGTTGGTTCCATGTTTTTGCTATTGTGAATAATGTAGCTATAAACATACGTGTCCAGATGTCCTTTTGGTAGGACAATTTATGTTCCTCCATGTATAGTCCCAGGAGAAGGATTCATGGATTGTATGGAAGGTCAGTTTTCAGTTCTTTTAGGAAACACCACATTGCTTTCCATAGAGGCTGAACTAGCTTGCACTCCCACCAACAGTGTAGAAGCATATCCTTTTCTCTGCACCCTTGCCAGCATCTGTTGGTTTGTTTTTCGATTTATTAATGATGGCCATCCTTACTGGACTTAGGTGGTATCTTATTGTGGTTTTGATTTGCACTTTTCTGTTGGTTAGTGAAGCTGAGCATTTTTTAATGTATCTGTTGGCTGCTTGTATCTCTTCTTTTAAAAAGTCTAATCATGTCATTTGCCCACTTTTTAATAGGGTGGTTTGTTTTTTTTCCTTTCAACTCATTTGAGTTCCTTGTAGATACTGGATGTTAGGCCTTTGTCAGATACATAATTAGCAATTTTTTTCACAGTCTATGGGTTGTTTTTTTGCTCTCTCGATGATTTCTTTTGCTGTGCTAAAGCCTTTCAGTTTGATGATGAGGTCCCATTTGTCTATCTTAGTTTTCACGGCATTCACTTTTGGAGATTTGATCAAGAATTGATTGCCTATTCCAATATACATAAGAATGTTTCCTATATTTTCTTCTAGGATTTTTATAGTTTGAACCTTTGATTCATTTAGAGTTGATTTTTGTATATGGCATTATGCAGATGTCCTGTTTCATTCTACTGCAGGGGTCAGCCAGTTTTTCCAACACCATTTGCTAAATATGATCTCCTTTACCCAGTGGTTGTTGTTGGTGGCTTTGTCAAAAATGAGTTGGTTGAGAGATTGAGATTTTGCTTTTGTAATCTCTGTCTTTGCATAATCTATGTGTTTATTCTTGTACAAGTACCAGGCTTACTATACTTATAGTATAGTTACTATAGCCTTGTGGTAAAGGCTAAAGTCTGGAAGTGGGATATCTCCCACTTTGTTTATTTTGCTGAGGATTGTTTTGGCTATTTGTGCTCTTTTTTGTATCCACATGAATTTCTGTATAGCTGTTTCCAGGTCTGAGAAAAATGATGTTGGTAATTTGATGGATATTGCATTGAATCTGTAGATTGCCTTGGGTAGAATGGACTTCTTGGCAATATTGAGTCCTCCAATTTATGAACATGGAATATTTTTCATTTGTTTGCATCATCATTGATTTCTTTGAGCTGCATTGTGTAATTCTCATTGTAAAGGACTTTCACTTCTTTGGTTAGGTGAATATCAAGGTATTTCTTGTGTGTGTGTGTGTGTGTGTGTGTGTGTGTGTGTGTGTGTGTGTTTGGCCCTCTGTCTGCTTGTTGCTGGTGTATAGAAATGCAGCTGTCTTTTGCACATTGCTTTTGTACCTCAAGATTTACCAAAGCTGATTAACAGTGTGAAGAAGCTTTTGACAGATACCCTAGAGTTTTCAAGATATAAAATCATATCTGCAAAGAGGGATAGCTTGACTGTCTCTTTTCTTATTTGGATACCCCTGATTTCCTTCTCTTGCCTGATTGCTCTGACTAGGACTTTCAACACTTTGTTGAGCAGTAGGAGTGAGAGTAGGCATCCTTGTCTAGTTCCCATTCTCAGGGGGAGTGCTCCCAACTTCTTCCCATTGAACAAAATGTTGGCTGTGGCTGTGAGTGTTTTGAGGAATATTTCTTCTATGTTTAGGTGCTCAAGAGTTTTTATCAAGAAGGAATGGATTTTATTAAATGCTTTTTCTGCATCTAATAATATAATCATGTGGTTCCTGGTTTTATACCTGTTGATGTGCTGAATTATGTTTATGGTCTTGCAAATGTTGATCCACCTTTGCATCCCAGGAATAAAGTCTATCTGGTCATGGTGGTTGATCCTTGAGATGTGTTGTTGGATTCAATTTGCTAGAGTCTTGTTTAGAATTTTTGCATCTATATTCATCAAGGAGTTTGACCAGTACTTTTCTTTCCTTATTGATACTTTGCCAGGTTTGGGTATCTGTATGATGTTGACCTCCTAAAATGAGTTGGATCCATTCAATCTTTCTCAATTTCCTGGAATACTTTCAGTATGATTGGTATCAGCTCCTCCTTGTATGACTTACAGAATTCAGCTGGGAAGTCATTGGGTCTGGGGTTTTTTTGGCAGGAAGATTTCTTATGATTGAGTCGATTTCCTGGATTGTTACTTGTCTGTTCAGAGATTTCGTTTCTTCTTGTTTCAACCTTTGGAGGTTGTGTGATGTCAGGGAGTGCTCCATTTCCTTTAGGGTTTCTAGTTTATTTGCATACAGGTTTTTGTGTAGTAATCTCTGATAATCTTTTAAATTTCTTCAGGGTCACTGGTGACTTTACCTTTTGCATTTCTAATTGTGGTTATCTAGACTTTGTCTCTCTTTTTTTTAGTCAATCTGGGCAAGGGAGTATCAATTTTATTTATCCTTTCAAAGAACTGGCTTTTTATATGTTGATCCTTGCTATGGTATTTTTGCCTTCTATGTCCTGTAGCTCCGATTTTATCTTGATGATCTAGATTCTTCTGCTGAGGTTAAAATTTAGGTGATCTTGTCTTTCCAGCTCCTTTAGGTGTGATGCCTAAGCTGTCAACTTGTGGTCTTTCTGTTTTTTTGATTTGTGCATGCAATGCTGTGAATTTTCCTCTTAACAGTTCTTTCATGGCATCCCAGAAATGCTGATAAGGTGTGTCTTTGCTTTTGTTGTTTGCAAGAATCTTTTTATTTCTGTCTTGATTTCCGTGTTGATCCGTGTTGAATTTTGTAAAATATTCAACAGCATGTTGTTTAAAGTCCATGTCTTTGTGTGTTTTGGAGGGATATTATTGGTGGTAATATTTCTCTTTATTCCACTGTGATCTGAGAAGATGCATGGTATTATTTTAATCTTTTGAAATTTGCTCATGCTTGACTTATGCCTGAAAAATGTGTTCGATCTTGGAGTATGTTCCATGTTCTGATGAATAGAAAGTGTACTCTATTAGTTGTTGGGTGAAATATTCTGTAGATATCTATTAAGTCCATCTGCTCAAATACATTTTTATTATTATTTTATATTTTTGTTAGTCACCTATATATGTGCCTATTGTTTTGGCTCATCACTTTTTTAAATCAAATTTCTTTCTCCTAAATCTTAATCATTAGTGAGGATTTATGGGCATATACCTTTTTCATAAAATTTCTTCATTTATCTATTATTCTTGAGAGAGTCAGAGATATGATTCCAGGATGACCATTGTGTTTTCATTTTAACATAGCATTGTTTTCTGGCCTCCATTTTTATGTCAAAAATTTTGCTGTAGCTTAACTTTCCACTGTAATTATTCTAACTTTTTTCCAGGCTGCCTTGAAGAACTTACCTTTGTTTTTGTTGCTTTGTGGTTTCAACACAATCTTTTAAAGTATAGATCTCACTCTATTTATCTTGTTTGTTACTTTTTATACTCTGTAATTCTGAGGATTTGCATCCTGCATAAATTTTGTAAAATATTCAACTGTTTTTTTTTCAGATACTGCCACTTCCCCATTCCTTCTCTTCTCCTTTTTGAGAACTCCAGTTAGATTATTGTTAGATCAATGTTAGACCTATTCACTTTATTTTCCATATTTCTTAGCCTTTGAGATTTTTCATCTCTGTCTGGGCTGCTTTAAGTAATTTTCATTCTTCAAGTATTTATTGGCAAACTATTGAATGCTGTGAATTAATGTTTAAGGCGGAGACATAGAACAGTGCATGACATAGACGAAGTTCATTCCATTAAGTATTTGCATTTTAGTTGTCCATTTTTCTGTAGAGAGTAATATACAGTGGACAATTAATTACACAGTATGTGAGTTTGCAAAAAGTGCTGTGGAGAAAAATAAAACTAGGTAAGAGTGACAGGGAGCCCTGGAAGTTGACAATTATATATAAAGAGGGCATGGAAAGCTTATTAAAGAAACATTTGAACAGAATCCTCAAGTGTTAAAGAAATGGGAGAAGAATGTGTTAGGTAAGATGGAAAAAGCAGGAACATGCTGGGTAGTAGCTGAGGAACTATAAGGAGGGTGGTTTGGAATCAAAGGGGTAAGAGTGATAACTACTTGTGTCAGTGAGGCATGGAACAGATCTGAGAGGATCTTTCAACTGTTGAAAGGATATTGACTTTGGTAGGATTTGGGCTAAGATGTGACATACTCCTATCTACTCTGTAAAAGGATTATTCTATCTGCTGGGTGGTGAAAAGCAAGAGCTGGATCTGGGAGATCTGTCAGTAGCAGTATGCAATCAAAGGAAGAGCAACTAGGAGCAACTTTGGGGGAAGAGGGGCCTAAGAAAAAAACAAACAAAATTGAATTGCTGCCTTCTGAGATAAGGAAAGATTGTGAAATAAGCAGATTATGGAGCGAGGACCAAGAAGATCATTGAAGTTTCATAAATCTATTAGACATCAAAGTGGAAATATTGAGAAACATAAATACTGAGTTGGTTGTTCATTGGAGAGATCTGATCTGGAAATGTAAATGTATGTGCTTTAACATAAGATGCTATTTGGCCATGAAACTGGGTTAGACCACACACAAAACAAAATGAGTGTAGATACAGCAGTGATTCAAGGACTGTACCTTGATTCAATTTAGCATCTAGTGCTTACAAGATGAGCTGGAACAAACAAAGGAGACTGAGAAGTCATGGTCAGTGAAGTTAGGAAACAAAGCAAGACAAACAAACAAAAAAACAAAAAAAACCCGGGAAAATAGTATTCTAGAACCCAAGTAAATAAAATATCTCAAGAAGAGAAAGCAATCCTATGAGGCAAAGGCTACTGATAGCTCAAGTAAGGTGACAACCTAGACAAGATATGTGTTAGTGGAGTGGCAGATATGAAAGCCTGAGTGGCATTAGCTTCATCACTTACCGGTTTACCAGTTCTCACTTCACTGCTTCTCCTTCTCAGTGAGTGCTCTTGAGACCAGCAACTGCATCTCCAGGAAACTTGTTAGAAATGCAAATTTCTGAGCCTTAACACAAACCTATTGAGTCATAAAGTCTGAAAATGGAGTCATAAACTCTGACAGTGACTTTCACATGGTCAGAGTTCCTTGGGGCATGCTGGGTAATTTACTTTTCTCCACAGTACTTTCTGCAAACTCAATGGTCAGAGTGCCCAGGAGCCTAAACTCTGACAGTGGCATCACCAGCATGCTCCTTGACACTCTGGCCATGTGTGTTTTAACAAGTTCTCCAAGTCACACTGAAGAAAATGGATACTTGAGAACTACTACTCTTGATGATAGGTATCAGCAAACTCCCTGATAAGTTATGACATTAGAAGAGTTCTTGCGTACCATTCTGATTTTCATTTTCCTCAGTCTCCTCCTTGTGAAAATACTATTACATTCTATCTTGAGCTTTTATATGATTTGTAGCATAATTATTTTCAAGATGATATGTACATGTGAGAGAGAGAAAGAAAAAAGAATATCTATATATATAATGTATGCACATATATAGTGTATATAATATATATCTCATTGTAGTACCCTTTACATTTCTTAAATCTTGAATTAATTTTAGATTTATAGAAAAGATGCAAATTAACACAAAATGTCCTTGTACTTTACTTATCTAGATTTCCCCTAATGTTAATGCCTTACATAATAATAATATAATGATCAAGATCGGGAAATTAACATTTGTACAATACCATTAACTAAATTATAGTCCATATTCAAATTTTTCCACTTTTCTCACTAATATCCTTTTTCAACCCTAGGATCCTATCTAAGATTCTACATTGAATTTAGTTGTTATCTCATTCGTCTCTTCTAATCTAAAATAATTTGTCAGTCTTTCCTTGTCTTTCATGACCTTGGCATTATAAAAATGTATTGATCAGTAATTTTGTAGAATGTCTCCCAGTTATGGTTTGTCTGATATTTTCCCACAATTAGAATAAGGTTATGTATTTCTATCAAGAACAGTACAGAAATGTTGTGTGTCTTTCTCAGTGCATTCTCAATTTTAGGGCACTCCAAGGTTATACTTTGGCTGGGACTTGTTTTACTATACTAAAACTCACTTACTTTGTGTCTGAGATGATTTTTATTACACAAATTCTCTCTATATTAATCTTTCTCACTGCTGGGCATGATGGCTCTTGTCAGTAGTCTCAGCACTTTGGGAGATTGAGGTGGGAGGATTGCTTGGGCCCAGGAGTTTGAGACTAACCTAGGTAACATAGAGAGATCTTGTCTCTACAAAAGTAAAAATAAAATAAATTAGCAGGGCACGCAGTCTCAGCTACTCAGGAGTCTGAGGTGAAAGGATCTCCTGAGCCCAGGAGTTCGAGGCTGAGGTGAGCTGTGATTGTTCCACTGTACTTTAGCCTGAGCACCAGAGTAAGACCCAGACTCAAAAAACAAAACAAAAATACTTCTCACTTTCTCTCCAACATCTATTTTAATATTGACAACAAGCCGGGCTCAGTGGCTCAGTCTGTAATCCCATGCCTTGGGAGACTGAGGTGAGTGGATTGCCTGAGGTCGTGGGTTCGAGACCCGCCTGGGCAACTTGGTGAGACCTCATCTCTACAATAAGTCAAAAAATCAGCCGGGTGTGGTAGCGCATGCCTGTAGTTCCAGCTACTTGGAAGGCTGAGGCAGAAGGATCGCCAGAGCCCCATCAGGTTGAGGCTGTGGTGACCGGGAGTGGCCACTGCACTCCAGTCTGGGCAACAGAGTGAGACTCCAACTCAAAAATATATATATATATGTATATATATATTTATATATATACATATATATTGTATATACATACATATATATATGTATATATTGACAACATAGTTTCTGTTAACCTAAGCACACTTACACACAACACAAAGTGTATGTGCTTTCACATTTGAATGTAGATAGGAGTAAAATATTTCCAGTAATATAAGAATGATATCTCAAACACTTTTCTATTCTTCTTCTTACAAGTGATGAATGGGTCAATGCTACTTCTGTTGGAAAATTGTTCTGACCTATTCTAACCATTAATAGTGGACTGGTTTACACTATCTCAGCATGGTCTTCCCAGAATAGGTATTTTTCTTCCTCAGAGTCTAAGGCAGGAATAGGTTCTGAAGAAATGAGAAGAAAAGAAGGTTCAAAGGCTGTTTTAACAGAAATCACTGAAATATTAAGAGGCCGAAGCAAAAACATGTCTCTGTGTTGTTCAGCCTACATTATTAGGTGCCAATACTGGTTTTGTAGCAAATCCTCACATTATTATTTAAAATTTTAACTTGCTTGTCCCTTCCTGGTGCAGTTATCTTTTAGATAGAATGAAGACTTAGACCGTTGAGTCCCACGACAGAGATGACTCACCCTTTCACAGAACAGAATTTTAAGAGAGAAACAAGCCAGTTTGCTAGTACCATGACCTTCTGACTTATCTTAAAGTCAGTCAGCATAATAGGCACTGTTACTTAGTATTGGGAGAGCTGGACAAAGCCATGATATTCTGCTTCACTAGGCATCAACAGTGACCTTGCCCTATTTTAAGGGGGGAATTGTAGAATAGAAAAGCACATGTTCCTGGGGAAAGATAATTAGTTCAGTTTTAACTTTGTTCAGTTGGAGAAGCTTGTGAGATACCTAAGTAAGCTTTTATATATAGGGAGTGTGTGACATCGAAGAGCATTCCATTAAGTGTTTGCATTCTAGTTGTCCATTTTTCTGCAGTGAGTAATATACAGAGAGCTTGAGAATAAAAACATAACTTTAGGGAAAAAACCTCTTTGTTAAACAATCAGAATTTGGTGAGTATGAACTTGAGATTTTAAAAAAATATTATCTATAATTATACTTTGTCAAATTTGAAATAATATCTGATAGATTCCATACTTTTAAAATTACCTACAGTTCTTACAAAGTTCATGTATAGTTAAAAAAATCTCACAAATTCATTCCATGTAATATTACACAAATATAAAAAGAAATGAGAATGGCTTTTGTGTTTTTATATAAAAAGATCTGCATAAAAAGTGCTAAGAAAAAAGCAAATTTCAGAGTAGTCATATAAAATATAACTTTTGTATATGAAATAAAGATAAATGAATCTTTTATGAGAGACATGATAATCTTTTACTTTAATATAAGAAATAAATTCACAAGAATTTAATGAAAGTTGTTATCTATTAGGGAGATGAAAGGAATGGAGTGGGGTAATATCTTGTCATTGTTTGGATTTTTTCCAACATAAAAATGGACTATCGATTTAAAGTAAAAAAAAGAAATAAGACTTTTAGAATGGGTTAGCATTTTAAAATCAACATCTAGTCCAATCCAAGGTAACTAATTCCAATCTCCTCTCTTGTTCTTCTGCTGTGAAATGCCAGGATGCCTTGTAGACTGAAAGACCTCAGTGGGAATGAGGCATGACCTACTAATTTACTACCTCCTACTTTGACCCTTGGAATGTAGGGAGTCATGATCTGTTTTTATTTTCGCTACATTTTCACTTCTGGTTCTCTCTTCTCTGGAGTTAGGGATCTGAAAAAAGGAATATAAGAAATGGCAGAGCTTAAGTTTGGTAATAGCCACCTGTGTGTTCTTTTCTTATAGAGGCCACTGTATTTCTAGTTAAACATAACTGGCCAGAAACACCCTTTTGGGGCCAGATATCCAAATCCTACCTCTCCCGTGGAGCATCTGCGAGTTATTTAGGAAACACTGAGAGGATCTCTCGTCCTTCTACCAATCTCTGATGTGGGAGATTCTGGTCTGACATTTTGAAACCTTTTCTACTCCTGCAGAGTAGTTCATAGCCTTTTGATGATGAGGTTCCCTTGTCCTTCCTGTTGGATAGGATACTTGCTGCAAAACTTAGGCTGTACTATCCCATACAGTGTCTCTTTGATATATTCGAAATGCGACCATATTTGCTAGACCAGTGGGTCCTACTTCGTCTCTTCCCTACCAGATTTTTTCCCCATATTTTCTCTTCTGCTGCTCCCAGAGATTTAGTAATCAAGCCAGCAAGTCTGTTGCATAAATAAACAGCAAATCAGGGAATAAGATTTCAGTCACCAGACTTGACAGTAGTCCCAATCTCCACAAATGAAATTTCTTGGAGATTCCCTTGCCCACTTTGATGGCAAGGAGCTCTCTTTTCTCTCCCCTTTGGGGAACGCAGGGTAAAGACCTAGCGGATCCACAACCAATAATTTGTGACTACATTGATTCTATCGTCTATCCAGCTATCTAAGTTTTTAAATAAAAAATGAGATATGAGATGGATAGTGACTGGGATTCAGTAGCAGGACTTGTTTAATGGCCTTTCAAAGTGTCCTTAAAGGTAGTATCTTTCACCAGTTGTTTGGATTTCTTTTAAGAACAGTGAATACTTTATGTCCCTTTTAAAAATTGTTTTATGTATTTGTTTTTTTATTTTGAAGATGTGGGGTGCAGTCAGGATTAAGTATACAAGTGGTGATCTTATAGGTAAAGTTGGGACTTTCCTTTGGTCCCCACTTCACCTGGTTTTTAAGATCAGGTATCTTTGTTGATGTTATATGGCTCTCCTCCCTCCCTTGGCAGTTTCTGACTATTGCCAATCCCTTTCTTACATTATGATGGGAAATGTTCAGGGTCCGCTTATGAGTGAGAACTTGTGGTACTCAGTTCCTTGTTCCTGTGGCAGATCACTGAGTATTAGAGACTCCAAATCCATTCAAGTTGCTGCAAAGTCCATAATTTTGTCCCTCTTTATGACTGTGTACTATTCCATTGTGCACATTGGCCACATTTTTTTATCCAGTTCAGTTTCAATGGGCAGCATGGATGGTTCTATGTTTTTGGTATTGTGAAGAGTGTTACAATAAACATGCATGAACAGGTGTGCTTTTTGTGGAGTGATTTAAGTTCCTCTGGGTATATTCCATAAGGAAGATCACTTTCTGGTTCTTTTAGGAATCACTACACTGTTTCCCATAGAGTTTGAACTAGTTTCCATTCCCACCAAAAGTGTAGAAGTGTTCACTTTCCTCCTCATCCTTACCAGTGTGTTGTTTGTTGTATTAATTATGGCCATTCTTACTGGAGTTAGGTGGTATCTCAATGTGGTTTTGATTTGCATTTCTCTGATGATTAGTGAGACTGAGAATTTTTTCATGTTGGCTGCTCATATGTCTTCTATGAAGAAAAGTCTATTAATGTGTTTTGCCCACTTTTTAATGGGACTTTTTTCTTCTTATAGCACATTTGTGTTTCCTATAGATCTTGGATGTTAGGTCTTTGTCAGATATGCAGTTAGTAAATTGTTTTTCCATTTCTGTGGGCTGTCTACCCACTGTCTTGATAGTTTGTTTTGCTTTGCAGAAACTTTTCAATTGGATAAGATTCCATGTGTCTATCTTATCTTTTACAGCCTATGCTTTTGGGGTTTTGCTCAGGAATTGTTTGCCTACTCAGATTTCCCTAAGGGTGTCTCCTGTGCATTCTAAGATTCTTAGAGTGTAAAGTTCTATATTTAGGTCTTTGAACGACTTGGAGTTGATTTTTATGCATTGTGATAGGCAGGGTCCTGTTTCTTTTTTCTGCAGGTGGTCAACCAGTTTTTCCAGCACCATTTACTGAATAGGTTCTCTTCCTCCCAGTGGTTGTTAGTGGAGGCTTTGTTGAAGATGAGTTGGTTGAGAAATTGAGATTTTGCTTCCAAAATCTCTATCCTGTTCAATTGGTCTATGTGCTTATCCTTGTACCAATACCAGACTGTTTTGATTATTGTGGCCTTATAATAAAATTTAAAGTCTGGAAATGTGATACCTCCTGTTTTGTTTCCTTTGCTAAGGATTATTTGGGTTATTCATAGTTGTTTATGTTTTCATATGAATTTTTGTGTTGTTGTTTACAGGACTGAGAAGAATGGTGTTAGTAATTGAATGGGTACTGCCTTGAACCTGTAGATTGCCTTTGGTAGGATAGACATCTTAACAATGTTGATTCTTTCAATCCACGAGCATGTAATATTTTTCTATGTATTTGTGTCATCTTTGATTTCTTTGAGCAATGTTTTATAGTTTTCATTGTAAAGATCTTCCACTTCTCTGTTTAGGAAGATGCTAAAGTATTTCATTTTTGTGTGTATGTGGCTATTGTGAATGGGATTGTGTTTATTTGGTTCTCTGTCTGCTGTCGGTGTATAGAATGCAGCTGTCTTTTGTGTACCTATTTTGTAACCTGAGATTTTGTCAAAGTCCTTTATCAGTGCAAGGAGATTTTTGACAGATTCTCTTGCATTTTTGAGGTATAGGATCATATCATCAGCAAAGAGGGGTAGCTTGACTTCCTCTTTTTCTATTTCAATAATCCTGATTTGCTTCTCTTGTTTGATTACTCTAGCTAGGACTTCCAAAACTATCTTGAACAGGAGGAGTGAGAGTGGGCATCCTTGCCTTGTTTCGATTTTCAGGGGAAATGCTTCCAATTTTTGTCTGTTTAGCAATATATTGACTGTGGGTTTATCATAGTTTACTCTTACTATCTTGAGGTATGTTCCTTCTATGCCTAGGTGTTTGAGGTTTTTTATCAAGAAGAGATGCTGGATTTTATTGAAAGCTTTTCCCACATCTAATGATTTAATCATGTGGTTCTTGTTTTTACATCTGCTGATGTATTCAACTACATTTATGGTTTTGTGGATGTTTTTAAATGAGTCCTGCATCCTGCGGATGAAGCTTACTTGGTGTGTTGTTGGATCTTATTTGCTAGAATCTTGTTGAGTACTTTTCCATCTATGTTCATCAGGAATATTGGTCTGTAGTTCTCTTTCTTTCTTTGTTGGATCTTTACATGGTTTGGGTATCAGTGTGATGTTAACTTTTTAAAATGATTTGAGGAGAGTTCTGTGTTTCTTTATTGCCTGGAATACTTTTAATAGGATTGATATCAGCTTCTCCTTATATGTTTTGCAGAATTCCACTGGAAATCCATCTGGTCCAGGGCTTTTTCTTTCTTTTTCTTTTTCTTTTTGTAGGCAATTTCTTATGACAGAGTTGTCTATTGGATCTCAGCTGCTTTTTTGTTTGTTTGTTTCAGCCTAAGAAGATTGTGTGATGTCAGCAATTTCTCCATTTTATTTAAGTTGTCAAGTTTGTTTCCATACAGATGTGCATAGTTATCGCTGCTAATCTTTTGTATTTCTTTGGGTTAGTTGTGACTTGATCTTTTCATTTCTGATTGTCTTTGTTGAATTTTTTCTCTCTTTTTCTTTTTTATCTCTTTTTCTTATTCTGGCTAGTGGTTCATCAATCTTGTTTATCCTTTCAAAGAATAAAGTTTATTTTCATTTTTTTTCCTATGATATTTTTGTGTTCTTTGTCCTGTATTTGGGCTTCTACTTTGGGAATCTAGATTCTTCTGGTGAAATTAAAGTTTTGGTAATCTTGCCTTTCCAACTCCCTTAGGTGATCTGTTAGGCTGTCAATGTGTTCTCTTTCCATTTTATTGATGTGTGTTTGTAGAGATATAAATTCCCTTTTCATACTGATTTCATCGCATCCCAGAGGTTTTAGTAAGATGATCTTTAATTTTTCTTGCTTTTTTTTTTTAAGGGGGATTTATTGAGAGGACAGGAAGGATTCCACAGTGGGAGGGAACCTGAAGCGGTTGCCCGATTTTTAGCTTTCATTTGTTTCTAGGAATCTTTTATTTTCTGTTTTGATTTCTGTGTTGACTCAGGAGTTGTTAAGCATTGTGCTGTTTAGTGTTTATGTCTTTGTGGGGTTTGGGGGAATTTTGTTGGTGGTGATATTTATTTTTATTCCACTGTTGTCTTAAATGGTGCATGGCAGTATTTCAATCTTGTGAAATTTGTTTATGCTAGACTTATGGCTGAGGATGTCGTGGATCTTGGAGTACATTCCATGTGGTGATGAGTATAATGTATATTATGTGGCTGTTGTGTGGAGAGTTCTGTAGGTATCTGTTAAGTTCACTTGATGAAGTGTCAACTTGAGGTTTTGAATCTCTTTATTGATTTTTTTTGCTTTAATGACTATGGAGAGTTGTTAGTGGGATATTTAAGTTCCCAGCTATGATAGTGTTAGAGTCATGATCTTTTTTATTTTACTTAGTAGCTGCTTTATAAAAGCTGTTGCTCCTGTATTGAGTGAGTATTTATTTAGGATGGATATTTCTTGTTGATAGATTGAACCTTTTATCATTATGTAGTGTCCTTTAATTTCTGATAGCTTAAAGGTTGTTTTATCTGATATTAAGATCACAACTCCTGCCATCTTTTGTGATACATTTGTCTGAATTTTTATTTTCCATCCTCTAACTTTGAGTCTGTGAGCATCCCTGGTGGCGAGGCGAGTTTCCCGGAGGCAGAAAATTGTCAGGTCATATGTTTTTATACAGTGTGCCATTCTATTTCTTTTCAGTGGCTCATTGAGTTCATTCATGTCAGGCTGATTATTGAAATGTGAGAATTTGTCCCTGTCATAATGCTTTTATAAAACTGTTTTGTTTTTGTTGAGTTTTTGTGTTCATATATGTGTGTGTTTTTATTTTTGTGGGTATGCTGTATGTTCTGCTGCTTCTAAGTTTGTGATTTTATGAAGTATCAGGTCTTTCTTTTGTTCCTTTTTTCTTCTGTGCACAGCATCTTTTAAATCATCTCCTGTAGAGTTGGTCTCAAGGCAGCATGTTCTCTTGGAATTGGATGCTGGGAAAAGATCTTAATTCTCCATTGTTGATGAAATTTAGCTTGACTGGGTGGGAAATTTTTGGTTGAAATTATTTATCTTAGAGAACATTAAAGTTTGGACTTCAATTTCTTCTGGCCTGTAGTGTTTTTGCCAATAACTCTGCAACAATTCTGATCGGTCTCCTCCGATGCGTAGTCTGACCTTTTTTCCCTGCTGCCTTTAGGGTTTTTTCTTTAATACCTACTTTGTGTAGGCAAATTACTATGGGTCTAGGGTTTGGTCTTCTCATAAGATGCCTTGCAGTGGTTCTCTGAATCTCTTGAGCTTGTATAGTCATCTCTGTGACCAGATGAGGAAAGTTTTCTTGAATGACCTCATGGAATGTTTCTTCTAGGGTGTTTTCTATTTCCCTTTCTATTTCAGGTATTTCAATCAGATATAGGTTTGGTTTCTTGATAAAAATCACACATCTCTTGGAGTTTTCCCTTTTACTTCTTAAGTTTTTCCTATATTTTTATTTAGACTGGGTTAATTTCATATTTTGGTCTTCCAGCTCTGAGATTCTTTACTCTGCTTGGTCAATTCTGCTTCCCATGCTTGTTATTTATTTATTGGATGAAATTCTTTTTCTGTTATTTCTATATATGCTTTTGAGCCTTTATAGCTCAGTTGCAATTTCATTTAGTTTTAACCTTTTCATTATTTTTATTTTCATTCTTGTATACAAGGATTCTCTGATCTCTATAAGTACCTTCTGGGTACTATCATTCTGGGAGATAGTCATTGTTTGTGCCCCAGTAGCTGTTCTTTCTAGCACTGACTCTTTGTGGGGGCTCTGATGGTTACCAGTGGTTTTTTTTCCATTTGTAGCAGTTCTCCTACCTTTCTTGTTAATTCCATTGCTCAGTGGAAAATGAAGAAATAGTCACTTCTGATATTTACTCTACTTTTTGTTCTTCCATGAACTGGGGCTCCAGATTTGTTCAATTATGAAATTGGACTGGGGATGGGATGTTGTGCTATCTCTTAACAATTTTGAGGACTTACTAGGGGATGGGGGAGGAGCTTTCAGGATTCAGAACCTATTAGCAAGTCATAATGCTTGTTATGTGGTGAATGGGCTAGCTGGGGTTGGCATAGCCCCTGAGACCAAGACAAGGTATATGAGGGAAAAGAGAGGAAAGGAGGAGAAAAAAAATAAAAGAAGGAGGAAAAGAGAAAAAGAAGAAAGAAATAAGGAAAAAGAATAACCAAAACAGAGAAAGAACAAAGAGAGATTAGAAGGAAGAAAGAAAAGAGAAAACCAACCAGCAAACAAAGCAGCCAAATGAGATAATCAAACAAACAAATAAATACCCCTCCCACATACAAAGAAAAGTTGATAAAGAGTCCTCCGTTTTAGTATGTTTGAGAGTGGGCGTTCCCTCATGACAGATTCTGCAACTGCAGGTCTGTTACTGTAGGTTCCCTATTAGCTGTTGGAACTTAAGATGTTAGAATCTTCACCACCTGCTGCCTGAAATTGGTAGTCACTGCATGCCCACGTGAGGGAAGGGGGCTGAAATAACTCTACACAGCATCTCTTGAGATCTCACCCCCTTACTTCCTTTCCCAGCATGGTCACAGCTCCCACAGTATCCTGTTCACAGCAGGGGTTTGAGGTCTCATGTCTCTACCCTGCCCTCTCTATCTTTTTTGCTTGTTGCTAAGGGTGGGGGACAGTCAATCAGACACTCACCAGCCTCCTTGTTCAGTTCAGCTGTCTGTGTTTATCCCCCGGCAGCTGGCTCTCTGCCTTTACCTACCAGGGATTGTGTCCTGAGGACAGTGTTCTCTGAGATTGTAAAGAGCAACCCCAGGGCAACGCAGAGATTGGTACCTGGTCTCAAGATACTGTTCTGCAGAGTCCATCCTGAAGTACTTCTCTGTGCAGGCATTAGAGAGTCTGCTCAGTTTCTCTACTGGCTGTTGTTCCTGTCACAAATGGGGTCAATAGCTCCTTCTCCAACAGTTACCACAGCCTCTGGATCTTGGGACCTGGTAACAAAGCTCTGGAGCCCAATCCAGGCTTGGGTGACCTTTGTCAACTGTTCCCTCAGGACTCTGCCTCAGGTTCCCTCTGTGGTTCTTGCTGCCAGTGTTCAGCATGTCACGGTGGTGATGGGGTGAGCAATCACTCCAGCTGTTCTTCCCGGGAAAAGTTCTGCTAATTTTAGACAATGACACTCAGCTTCTGCACTCTAGGAAGTGGTAGGGTCCAAGAAGAGCAGCTGTGATACCAGCAGCTTCACTATGGCCACTTGTTCTCAGGTCCTCACTCCGTCAGCCTCTCACACTCCCACTTACACACAGAAACATGTGAAGAATCACCCATACAATCACTCACAGACACGGACTTGCACCGTCTGACTAGCTATGCCACCATCTTCCCGGAAATTCTTTGTTTTTATTATGGGTTTCTAATCACCAATTCTGGGGCAATAGAAAATATTTCAGTTAACATACTGTTGAGATTGACACTAAAAGCATATATGTGTTTGCTTTGCCTTTTCCATGGCCAAGGAAGGACTGTACACAGAGTGTCACAAATACCACTGCATAATAGTGTGGCAGGCAAGAAAGAAAGAGGAAAGAATAAATAAGTGAATAAAATCGGAGATCTGTTCTTTGGGTAGACACTATTTTGCAGAACAGTGCAAAAGAATTTTCCTTAGAAAGTGTCACCAAGTTAAATAGTTGAAAGAACAAAGCATATCTTACTGGTCAATTTTAAGTGATGCAACAGAGTTTATGTCAGAGAGATGGAAAGATGATGTACATCCATATTGGTTTACCCTAATATTCTATTACTTAGCTATGAAACACTAAAGAATACCTTAGTGTAATCACATTGCATAATATAGTTTCTTCAATTCTGGGAGTTTTTAATAGCATTTTGTCAGAAATATAGAGTGAAACACATATTTTTAAGCAAAGGAATAAAAGCTCCGAGTTTTGAAGCCATTTTAAGTAAGTTCCAAGATCTAAACTTACTGATTAAAAAATGTGCCAAATTTATATAAATATTTCACCTGGTTTAAATATGGGTTTTGTTATAAAACAAAGTAACCTACCATTTCATCATTTCTAATTCATCTCCTGCTGGGTTGCTGAAAAGTCTCAGCTGATCAAATCTATCTCACAGTGACATTTGCAGCTGTAGAATTGCCGGCCTGTCATACACTGTGAATTCATCCATTCCAGGACGGCGTATCCAGAAGAGTAAAGAGAAAGCATTAGCCACTCAAGCAGCTCTCTCTTACCTAGGCATTTCTTTAGAAAATGCTAACTTTTCAAGCACCAACTCTTAAGAGTTGCAAATGTAGTATAATTTCACTAGCTGGAGAGATAATCAACCATCTCAGAGTTACTCCTTTGACACTGCACGTTGCCACATAAGTGGCAGCTAATTAGAGTAGTAATAATAGTTCCTAGTGAGACAGAGTTAATGTCTTTTTAGACAAAGATTCTCATTGTAACTTTTCCTTGAGTTTTTCCATTCTTTTTCAATCTACTTCATTATTTCTAAGTTTTGAATAGTCTTCAATGTACATTACAGTTGCTTACATTTTTATTGAATAAAATAAAACATAAATTGTATTTTTTGTAATGTTTCCTTTATTCATACAACACATTTTTGTGGAGTGCTAGTTATACAGTATTGAGAGGTGACCACTCTTCTATTCAGAGAGCTTGCAAACTAAGAAGGAGACAGGCAAGGGACCCGGCAGTTGTGATTCTGTGGGGGAAAGAAACATGATAGCGGTAGACTACCATGAGAGTACAGAGGAAAGATACCAACCACAGACTGGCATGTGAGGTTGCACAACCCACACGAGATGATGTAGCTCTCAGAATCTTACTTTCATTTAATAGAATGTAATATCCTACCAATATCCAATAGGATGAATATCCTTGAGCCTTTAGAATAATATCTGACATTCACTAAAAACTTTTTTGAATGACTAGGTAAATGGATAAATCAATTTTTTTTTTTTTTTGAGTTGGAGTCTCACTCGGTCGCCCAGACTGGAGTACAGTGGCCGCTCCCGGCCACCGCAGCCTCAACCTGCTGGGCTCCGGCGATCCTTCCGCCTCAGCCTTCCGAGTAGCTGGAATTACAAGCACACGCTACCATGCCCGGCTGATTTTTTGATTTATTGTAGAGATGAGGTCTTGCTGCCCAGGCGGGTCTCGAACCCGCGGGCTCAGGCAATCCACTCACCTCAGCCTCCCAAAGCGCGGGATTACAGGCTGAGCCACCGAGCCCGGCAAATCAATTTTTTGACACATAATTTTCTAAGCACCAGGAAATTAAATGGAATTATTCATTTTTATAATCTGAACCTAAAAAGTAATTCAACCTCAAATTTTAGGCTTAAAAGCTGAAGGCTGTAAACTCTTTGGGCAATTCCTTCAGTGTAACCATTTAGTGCATGATCAGTCTTGTAAATAAAAAGCCCACATTGGTTGCGATTGACCAGAAAACTTCTTTAATAGTCATCTGTCAGGCAAGATATTTCCTCCCCAACTGCTGTGAAATGAGCATGAGATAAAAACAATAATAATATGTTGTGTTCCTACAGCTTAGCCGAGTAACTAGCTTAGAAGTAAAGGCTGTAAGCCCAGTAGACATGATAAATTAATGTCAGAAAGCAGCAGGATACAACTCTAGAATAATAATAATAACAATAATCAAGTTTCACATGAAAGTCCTTTCAGAAATAGGGTGAGGAGATGAAACCTCTAGTTCTCTGTTTGAATAAAAAGACCAGAAATGCTTCTTTTAACTTTAATGCATTTAAGTTTTGCTGTCAGTTTTAAATTATTAACTCTCCTGTTATGGATAGAATAGATAGTGTTAGTGTTTAAATAACCACATCCAGCAAAGGAAAAGTAGGGCTGGAAGAAAAAATAGAACTCATCTTTATTGAGGGTATACTAGGTGCCAGGCAGTTTACCTTTAAACAAGGGGGGTTCAAAAAATCCCAGCATTACCAAATTATCTTTGTTTGGAGCATAGCCCCCTTGAAGTAAACTAGGAATTTGCTCTTCCAGATCAAATGGTCAACTAAAGTTTTTTTATTTTAGGATTTATTATCAAGAAAATCACTCAACATAAAATAAAATCAAAACTTTGTTTTCTCACAAAACTCTGTTTTGCTTCCTTTTTTTTTTAGTGTACATTTTTCCAGCTGCATTCTAGGAGATTCAGAATTAAATCTGAGGTAAAATTATAGCAATTATATTAATCCTTATGTTTAACACATTTGGATACATTTTTTTTTTTTTTTTTGAGTTGGAGTCTCACTCTGTCGCCCAGACTGGAGTGCAGTGGCCGCTCCCGGCCACTGCAGCCTCCACCTGCTGGGCTCCGGTGATCCTTCCGCCTCCGCCTTCCGAGTAGCCGGAATTACAGGCATGCGCTACCACGCCCGGCTGATTTTTTTATTTATTGTAGAGATGAGGTCTCGCTGCCCAGGCGGGTCTCGAACCCGCGGGCTCAGGCAATCCACTCACCTCAGCCTCCCAAAGGCGCGGGATTACAGGCTGAGCCACTGAGCCCGGCTGTGATACATTTTTTGCTTGGTTTTCATATTTTAGTTTCTATTTTATTGTCCAGGTATATGTCTTTTCATAACAATTTTTGTCAAATTATTTGAGAAAGAAATTAGGCCCATTATACTCCAACTGCCAACCTCCACAACAGAAGGGACACATATCTACTTAGTGCATAAAAGAGGATCTGGCCATGTGGTCACTAACTTGATGAATATAGTTCAAATGAACAAAGTCTGTGATCAATACATGCATATATAAGTCTGTTGAGAATTACTTTCCATGGTGAGAGAAATGAATTAGAAGCAAAAGACAGTTACATGCATCACATGCTCATTTAACTTAGAACTGCAAAATAGTAAAATTTAAGAAGGCTTACACTATGAAGCATTTTTAGACAATTTTGAGTGGTGGAGGGCAAGAGAACAGATGGATATGTGTGTGTATTTGTGTGTATATGTTCTCATGCACATGTAGGTTTTTGGAAGACTAGAGAGGTTTTTTTGAGAAAAAACATAGAGGCAAAAGACAACATTTTCATTACACCTATGAAGAATGAGAAAAAATAAAACCTTTCCGTTCTGCATGAGAATTTGATTCCCAGATAAACTTCTGATTTTACACCCCTGAAAACCCAAGAAAGATAAATATTAACTCTGTTATTAGGAAACATTGTTTGTGGTAAAAATGACCCTTGATTGGCAAATTGTGCCTGGATTGGAAGATTTACAAAGTTCTGACGGGAAGCTGTGGGGTAAATATATATGCCCCGTTCCTCCTCCCTGGATGACTACTCCCTGAATAGGAAGACATCTTTAAAATAAAAATAAATTAAAAAATTAAAAAAATGAAGTTCATGTTCTAAGAAGAAAGAAGTCAGGGGCCTTTGATCAAGAAGAAACCTGTGTAAAGTTTAGTCAGGCTGAAGGAATGTTAAGACTGTCTTGGTGACGACCAGGTAACAGTGAAGGTACAAGGAATGCACCTAGAAGGATGCATGCCTGAACCATGTCAGCTTAAAAGCCTCCTGTCTCACAGGACCCAGTATTTCTAAAAACAGATCCACAGGTCCCACTGGGACATGTTCGCTACAAGTCACCACATTCAGGGAGGCCCAGATTCATGGCTTCTGTATCATGGCAGATCCAAATTAGACATCACCCTTTCTTGATGTTTACCTATTCTGAAGAAATCTCCCAGAGGACAGATCGTGAAGACATGGGTATATTATTGCTTATAGGAGGGAATTGATGGTGACTGGCCAGTACAAAGCTCTCTGCATCCCCATAGACACGAGGAGAGGTTACATACCCCAAGCGGGGTAAAGAGTGCGACACAAACAACAGCTTGAATACCCCATTAGAGAAAAGGTAAGGCATAAAACAATAATATGACATACAGAGAAGCAGGAACAATAATGTTTGCCTCCTTAAGAGAGTCTTAAGTACTCAGGTAGGCATCTCTCCAGAACATCTTGACCAGCTACAAAGTTTTTATTTGGAAGTTGTGAGAAGGTTGTGTCACGATTTGTGGAAGAAACATCCTGATTGTGCAAACAGGTGACTGGATCTTCCACCATGACGATGTACCTGCCCACACTTTACTTATATCTGTCTCTGTGCCTTACACTCCCTGTTCACGTCACCCTGCCCAGAATGACTTTTTTGTTTTCCCAGATGAAAAAAGTCCTCAAAGGGAAACATTTTGCCCATGTGGAGCAGGTGAAACAAACAAGCAAACAAAAAAAATGGCAAAAGCACTAAAAGACATCAAAATTGATGAGTTCAAAACTGTTTTGAGCAGTGGAAAAAGTATCATAATTGGTGTATTGCATCAAGCGAAGAGTACTTTGAAGGTGACTGAAACTTAAACATGTAAAAATAAATACACATTTTTTGATAAATTCCATTTTGGGAGGTCCTTCCTTGTATATTCTTCCTTTTCCTTTTCCTTCAGTTTGTTCTCTCCTTTTCTATCATCTTCATCCTTCCTGTAGTTGAGACATTGTCTCCTCATATCTTCTTTCCCATTATTTCCCAATAATAGAACAAGTAATGTTAGCTGGACAGACAGCTGCCCCAAATAAAGACTGTTGTCAGTGGGTTGGATATGGAAAATGGGTACATACATATGATGGAATATGTGCATGCCATAAAGAAGAACAAAATCATGGCTTTTGCAGCAATGTGGACGCACCTAGAAACAATCATACTAAGTGAACTTTCAAAACAAGTAATTGAATGCTGTATGTTTTCATGTATAAGTGGGCCCTGACCACTGGTCACATGAGCACAAGGGTGAGATTGGTAGACACTGAACACTGCTAGGTTAGGGAGGGAGAGATGAGGAGGGAGCACATGGCAACACACTGGGTACCAGGTTCACTGTCAGGGGGAGATAAGGTAGAAGATCAAACTTCACCTGCATGTAACTTTCTTTGGTAGTACATACACAACAATAAAATAAAACTACATTTAAAACAAGCAGACAAGCAAAAAACCCTACAGTCCTTGGCATTTCTTACATCTGGATTTGGATTCACGGAGGAAGTAGAAATGAGGTGGTAAATGTGAAACATCCATAGAGGTGGGATGTCATGAATAATTCTTGCCTCTTTTTTCTTTCCCCTGACTCACATGAGAATATGATGGCCAGAGCAAAAACAATTATTTTGGACTCTGAAGTAGAAGTTGTATTTTTAAGTTAGTAAAACAAAAGCTATCAGAAACCTGGAGCCTGGTAATAGATCTACCCCATCAGGCCTGGGTTTATGTTAGAAAGAAGCATCTTATTTAAAATATTCTTATTTTAAATTTTGATGACTCACAGCCAAATCTAATATTAATTCAGTATCATTATTTTATTCACATATTGTCACTTAATTCATTAGTTCATCAAGCACAGTTGCCCATGAATAAGAAAAGGAGTGACTATATAATGAACACATGTTAAAAATGAGTACATATGAGTTTCTATTTCCTTCTACTACTTTACAACTATGCGATTTTGAAATGTCACTTCATTCTCTGAGGCTGTTCACTTATTTATAAAATGATACTGATAGACCAGTAGTTCTTACCTGGGCACAAATTGGCTGCCCAGGAGACATTTGGCAATTTCTGAAAACATTTTTGATTGACACAGTTGAGTGGTGGAGTGCTACTGGCATCTAGTGGGTAGAGCCCAGGTATGTTGGTTAACATCATACAATGCACAGTACCACTCCACCATGAGAAGGAATTCTTGGGCCCTAAATGTCAATAGTGTTGAAATGGAGAAACTCTGATTTAGACAAAGTGTCTTGATTTCTTTCTAAGCTCCAATAATTATTTCAGAATTAGAATCATTCACTCATACTCAGATAATATTATTGTATTTTTGTGAGACTTTGACATTCAGTAAAATAAAACTCTAAACAACAAAACAATAAAGAAATATTTATCTTCCACGATAAATTATGTGGTAGGAGACGGGCTAAGGTATGTTAAATGAGTAGAAATTGTTTAGTAGTTCTATTCTGCTCTCCTCCACAAATAGACGTTGTCCTCAAGCTGGATCTATTTAGGGCTATAACATAGCAGCCAAAGTTCCAGATGTCATATATAAAGAAGAGAATATGTAGCAGCAAGAGCAACTTTTTTTCCCTGTGTCTATTTTTGTTGACAAGAAAAATTCTGACTAAAACACTACAATTTTTTTTCTAACATTTCTTTAGCAAATGTTTCTATTCTACATTTTCTTATCTGTAGGTAACAACTAGTAATTGAGATCTGATATTTTACCAAGAGAAGCAGAGATCCAGTCTGGGGATTAAGTCAAACTGCTGAGAGTGGCAGAGAAGAAAGATGAAAACACTTGGGTTCTTGATGATGTCATTGCATGGAACCAACCTCAGAGATACCATACCACATGAATTTGTATTGTGTGAGATAAATGTTCCTTTCCAAGTATCACCTGACCTCAGTCATTGGAAAAAAGAATGAGAGATCATTTCTCTTTTTATCTTTGAGTTATTATTATTATAATAATTGTTGTTGTTATAATTATTTTTATTTTGGAGATAGATTCTTACTCTTTTGCCCAAGCTGGAGTGCAGTGGCACAATCATAGTTCACTGTAGCCTCGAACTCCTAGTCTCAAACTATCTTCCCGCTTTGGCCTCCCAAAGCAGTGGGATTACAGACGTGAGCCACTGTGCCAGGTCTGCTGCTTCCTTTGGAATGTGATTCACTCACTGGGAGTCTGAGGAGGAACTCATTTCTCCTGAAGCATATGGCTATGTGGAAAAGGGTAGGTTCTTGAATGAAACCTAGGTTCCACTAAAAATAGCAAAGTGGGAAAGTTGGTTATTAATGAGAAAACCAACAGTGTCTGCTAATTATATTTACTGTGTGACAGCAGAGGAGTGCAGGTTTAAAGATGAATATGGCAGAATCTACATGCCTATGAGTGCCCAGCTTACTGAGAAGGGCACATAAATAAAAAAAATACATTGCACAAAAACAATTCAGTGTGACATGGAGTATGATAGTGCTAGGTAAAACTCATTTGGGCAGGAAGCATGAGAAACATGACCAAAGCAGGTCAAACATACAAATACAAACAGATTTAGAAATTGAAAATTGGAAAATTATGTTTTGTCATTAGTAATTTAGTTAAAAAAAGTAGAAATACTATGAAAACACTTTTGAAGATAAGTAAATTAAAAAGACAGAGAATCCATCTTCAGATTATTTCCAGAAAAAAATGTAGTGTAAATCATGACAGCATAAAAATGACACATGAAAGAATCATCTGTGAAAAGAGGCACTGTTGACACAGTCTGCATCTATGCTATTCGTTGTGGAAACGTGATCTTACAACCATAGAAAGATCCAATTTTATATGAATGCAATAAACACAGGTTGTTTTAGAGTATAAAAAAATGGATAAAATTCCCAAGTAGTTTATGATGTAAGCCACAGTGATTTTATATTTCCTGGACTAGTCAGATTTTATGAAATTGGTCTTTGGGTCCACATCTTTTTGTCCACTATACTCTGTTTTTCTAATTGTGTTATGTCTTTAGATTTTGCTTCACCAGAAAGACTGAAAGATTTTTGAGGGCAAGCATTTAACAATTATGATCACTTATATTTCAACTGTAACGGTAAAATATATAGTAGGTTTAGAAGGAAAGGGAATAAGTGACATCAAATAGAAAATCTCTCTCTGGTGGCAGCGATAAGACTGTGATTCAAACTTTTGTCACTGAAATCTGTTCATTTTGGGTACAGAGAATGTTAGTAGAATTAAAGAATGTTAAATCTAGATAATACTTTACCACTTTAGCTTGAGCTTTTAATTTTATTAGCAATAAAAGTGAGGACTAAAGATGTGAATGAGTTCCTGCAAATCCCACAGCTAATGAGGTCGTGAGTGGAGACAAATGCTCGAATGCAAATACCTAGCTCTATATCACTTGCAATGTCAAGAGTGAGGGCAAGCAAAATCGAGGATAAAAGAACTGCTAACAGAAATATTTCTACATTTTTTCTCATTTCCTTGTGAATGCTGAGAGATTATTTTTTTGATCAGCCCTCGTGCCTTGAAATTATGCCCTATACTTTCCCCCCAATATTTATATCGAGAAGCACTGAAACAGAAGCTAAACATCTCCAACTGAATTGAAAGGACTCTTCTATTAGATAACTTCCTACTTATTCAGCTAGCAGTGAAATTTTAGAACATTTAATTTGGTCAAGTAAAAAGTTCTTAGCTGTCATCTTTTCCTTTTTCTCTTCTTTTTTTCTCTCCTCAATTTTGCAGAGGGAGCCTTGAGATCTATTTTAACCTAATTATTTTTGACAGGCCAACTGTACCAAACAGGATGAAATTATAACCTTTTCAGTTAATTGTTGTGATTATCTACTTAGCATAGTGCTCTTACCTGTCACACTCAGGAGACACCTGCTGTGGTAATGCAGCTGGTAGTTAGATATGAAGGGCGTGCCTTAAGATTTCATTAAAGAAATAAAAATAAGTATGCACATTAGGGAATAAAACAGAAGGAGATCAGCACCTGGGTAACTGGCCTGAAATTAAAATTTCTGCAGATGGATGAATGAATAAACCTCTCTCTCCCTGACCCTTCTGTATAATAAAGACCAAAAAAAGAATCGTGAATTAAAGATTTGGGGACACATTTAAAAGGTCATTTCAAAGGGAATGCCGCAGGAATCAGCTGTCTAAATTAGAGCTGGGAGTGGGATAAGGTGGCACAGTTTATGAAGAAATTTGATGGAACATTGTAGATAAATGTACCAATGTCATACCTAAGGAAGGATACCCAACAACCTTTTTCTTTCTTTTTTTCACTGTTGTGGATTTTATTATAACTTCTATAATAATCTGCATATTCATTTCAAATCTTTAACTGCATAGCAAATATCTCCAATGGGGAAATACCCAAGACACAGTCTCCAGGCAAACTCCTCTGTGAATCCTTTTCTCCTGACCTGCAGAGGAAGCATTTGAACGAATTCAACTCTACCCCAGGATAAAGCCAATGAGTTCAGTATGCTTGGGTAAACACTGGAACCCACTGACACTTATTCATCCATATGACTGTGTCCATCAGAAAGGATGGAGGCTTGAGAAACAGGGCCTCTTTGCTGAGGGTCTCTTAAAAAAAATTTTTGTTTTAACAATGTGGGGTTCAATTCAGGACCAACAATGGTATTTCTAATGGCAGGAGTAAAGTGGTCTTGCAGTGCATGGGTATAAGTGCAGAAAGGGAAAGAATAGTAATAAGTAGGAAAATCAGAACTTGGGGAAAGGACCTTTTGAGACACTGTTTGCATCTTATTGATTTCATCAGGGGATTCTTTTATCTTTAATTTTGGTGCAGATGCATTCATGAGATGAAGGGCAATCAGGACATTTATTTTTTTTCATGAAGTGATAATAATGTCTACATTATAATTTTAATTTATATTAGCTAAGGACAAGGAGAATCAGGACTTGTGGCTATATATAGGGCCAGGATCAGGAATTCTCATGTCTAAAGACTCTCTTGGTGTTTGCTATGAAAACCAAAGACTCCTTTTTATGGGTCCACCCTTGAAACTATAACCTTATTCTAATTGGCTTCAATATTATTCATAACTCAAAGATAATTAAAGTGTGTTCAAGACTTTAGAGAGGGCACCAGGAGTTAAACCCTTACTCAAGGCTTCCTGATATATTGCTTCCATGGTGTCTGACCTCAGAAAATGTCAGCATACTATCTTTTGGGCTTTGCAGCCCAATAACCTAGTCTAATTTCCTTAAAGAGTAGGTAAGTTTTGTCTTTCTCTCCTCTAAAATATAAATGTTAGACAGAGGTAGCTCTTCCCCATTTGGGACAGGATGAAAGGTGAAATTAAAATAATTTTCAGATGCCTAATATCACATTTTTAAAAAGTGTCTTAAACACCATGTAGAAAAGAGTGGACTTATTCTACATCAGATAGGTAGGGCATAGTACACATTTGCATAGAGAAATAATGAATCCATTCCTATGATATGTATTTATTATTTGGATACTACGTGCCAGAAATCGTGCCATTCTTTTAATGGTATCTGTTTTTCAGGCTCATGTTCACAGAATAAGAAATCAGGCTGAAGTTGTGGTGTGTCTAGTATATGTTAACATAATTAGTTCATTAATTTGGGCATGTTGATAATAAAGCCTAATGAGACAGTTAAGCTAAATTTAGTCTAAGCTGACTACTTCAAAAATATGTCAACTAGATTGTTAGAGGCATTAGATGTGAAAGTGAGATTAGTCAGGAAGGCAAGGTAGTCATAGGATGGAGTTCATAGACTATGGGGCCAGATGGGTTGGGTTTTTATTTTCTATTTCACGATTTGCTAGCTGGGCAATCTTGGGCAAATTAACCATTCTATGCCTGTTTCTTCATCTTTGAGATTAGAGTCATCATTGCGCTTATTCACAAAACTGAGAGTTCAATGAGATAATACAGATAAAATGATTAAAAAAAATACCTGGCCCATATTCAAAGCTTAGTAATATTTAGATGAATGATTACAATGTTTTAGGTGCATCCTGTAAGATTCTACTTTGTCCTTCAAGTAAGTAATTAGAAATTTCCTTTTCCTTGATGAGGCCTGGGGCTTCAGATGAGAAAAAAATAGTTTAAATAGTTAATAGTAGTTTTGAGATTGGGAGAAGGAGTGAGTTATTATGAATCTATGATTTGGTCATTCTAATGTCCTCTGAGGACTCTCTCTATATTGGATGGTATTTGTTGTTCCTCAACTACACTTGTCCTTCTATAGATTCTCCTCTTTCAGTGGGGATAGAAACCTGTTTATTACCTTTCATACTCCTTTTCCAGACAGATTCTGTTAGGTTCTGCCAACGGGGAAGTACTGGAGATAGAAAAGTAAAAGAAGGAGAAAAGAAGTTGACAGTCAGTGATGACAACACAGTTGGTTGTAGCACCAGCATTTTAGCATAAAACAACAGTATTGTATATGATATTGAGTTCAAAGAAATCATCAATTTCTATGCAGAAATATCTTGCATAAAAAAGTAGGCCAGTCTAGGCATGGTAGTTCACAACTGTAATTTCAGCACTTTGGGAGGCTGAGGTAGGAGGGCTACTTGAGACCAGGGTTTCAAGACCAGCCTGGGCAACACAGCAATATCCTATATCTAATAAAAAATAAATAAAATTAGCAAGGCATGGTGGCACACACCTGTGGTCCTAAATACTTTGTAGGTTGAAGTGGGAGAATCATTTGAGCCCAAGAGTTTGAGGCTGCAGTGAAGTATGATCACTGCACTCAGCCTGAACAATAGAAAGAGACCCTATCTAAAAAAAAAAAAAAAAAAAACAGAAGGAGCAACAGTGATGCTATGTGAAACACATGTTTATAGTAAGTAGCATATTATTCTAAAGCAACTGGCCTTATAGGATGATAGAATCAATTTGATGATTCACTTGATACCAGCTGGGAGACAACATCTTGTGAGTTTGGATTATTTTCCTATAGAGCTTTGAACCTTTGTTGAATATATCATGCTGTCTTCTTCACAGCAAGAATGCAAAAGTCTAGGAGTCAAGAGTGAAAGTAGTGACTCCTATCACTAATGCCTCTAACAACACACTCACACATCTTTACTTCCTATTTTCACAATCTGGTTTTTTTTCTGACTTGAGAGTTTTGGATCCTGGAGGAAAACGTTTAAGGAACACAATATTGCTTTCAATAAAATTGAAGTTGAGATTGCTGCTACCTAGTTACTTTGAGTTTCTCATGTCATTGAACCAAAAGGCAAATAATGAGGTTATTGTACAGGTAGAAGTTTATTTATTTTGTTTATTAAGTGGAAATAGAGCGTTACTGCCCAATCGGGGTAGGGGAAACTAAGGAATCCTGAGGATTCTCTAGATTGTCTCTTGGTACTTAAGTGTACAATAGTAAACATCAGTGGAATATGACAGATATCTAACAAAAGTAGGGCCAATAAGTAATCAGAGCCCTCAGAAATAAAAATTTAGGCTAATACACTAGGTAAGGAACACTAACCAGCTGAAGTGTTTGCTGGTGTAAAGGCAATAGGGAATAAGTCATAGACTAGGGAAGTTACAGATGTCAATTCGGTTCTCATGCACTGTTACAAAGATGAGTACCCAGATTACTTATATTTTTCTACTTGCTGGTCATGTACACATTTTATATACTATTCATATTTTCCTGCTTTTTCTATTGTATTATGTGAGAAGAGAAATCACTTACTCTTTAGATTATAATTTATCTAGATGGGCTCATAACTAAATGGGAAGTGGAATTAACATTATCTAGTCACTTTTTTGACTTTGTATGTGCCTTTTTGGGGGAGGCGAGAGTAAGTTTATATTTATGAAAGACAGCTTCTGTGGTTGTGTGGAAACCCGACATTGTTAAGTCCGTTTTTTGGAAGCTCAAGTATGGAAAGAATGATGGATATGAAAATGAATTGTCAGGAATGACCTCTGCCAAATAGTGTCTATATAACTTCAGCTTCAGGTTCACCCTCCTATACTCTTTCCTTGACTACAAGGGCTGGAAGTCTATAAACTGTGTCTGTCCAAAATCCCCTGCCAGCTGGCTTCCTGTCTTGTTCAGCCAATAAGAAATGTGGAAACAAGATTAGAGAAAGAAGAAAAAGAAGTCATTTTTCCAGCTCCTGGCAGTGCTTTACAAAGCGGCCATGCTATCACTGGCACGATCAGTAGAGATAGTAGCATTGGCCACTGGCAGATTGTGTTCCTTGGTTCCAGATAAAGTGGCTCAGCTCCATCAACAGCATTTTCAACGGGACAGTGTTTCTGGGTTCAGGGGTATAACACACCTGTATGTTTTCAGTCCTTTGGGAGATAGCAACCATCTTCAGTTATGCATTTTGAAATAAACTTATCTTCCCCTTTTACTCCTCCGAGATCTTTCAGTTCCTTTTAACCAAATATTTGCATTACATTCAACTGTTTTTCTGTTTTTGTTTTTTTTGAGTTGGAGTCTCACTCCGTAGCCCTGGCTGGAGTACTGTGGCACAGTCACTGCCACCACAGCCTCGACTTGCTGGGCTCCGTCGATTCTTCCGTCTCAGCCTTCCAAGTACCTGGAACTACAGGCACGTGCTACCATGCCCGGTTAATTTTTGATTTATTGTAGAGATGAGGTCTTGCCAAGTTGCCCAGGCTGGTCTCGAACCCATAATCTCATGCAATCCACCCACCTCAGCTTCCCAAAGTGCTGTGATTACAGGCTGAGCCACCGAGCCTGGCCTACATTCAACTTTTAAAAGTACCTAGAGGTTTCTTTATTGGTTATGGGCTAATGCAGCATCATGTAGGGAATGTTTTTCCTTGTTCTGCCGCTTGGATTGCTTAAGACTATTGCAGAAAAATGTCACGGTGATAAAGTGGAGGAGGTGTGGCTCAAATTTAGTACCACTTACTTCATATTTTTGATCTCTTTCTACTCAGTTTTGAACCTCTATCCCTTATTGTATCACTACTTCTATAGGATGCTAAACAGAACTGAACACTATCTATTGTGGGAAGATGAATTCAGAGTTCTCCTATTCAGTCCTATAGTATTTCTGAAATCTTTGCTTAAATTCTGTATATGTCTGGTTTAGGACATGGAGCCGTTGCACTCTACTTCAGTAGCTTTCCCACATTGTATTAGTCAGAGATCGGGCTGGAAGAAAAAACACAGAATGTTTAAATTTGAATTTCAGATAAATATTACATAGAGCACACCTATAATTAAAAATATTACAAGCACATTGATTTATTTTCTTTTGCTAAATCTAGCAACCTTAGTCTAATAAGTTTCATAAGAAGTTTTTCTAAGAGCTCTTTGCTCTGTAACAGAATTATACTATACAAGACTTTCTACGTTATAGGTCCAAGAACAGGTTGAATGTGTTCAATATTCAGCAGAGATCAAGATAATAGACTTCTCAACCATGTGCTCCTTCAGTCTTCAACAGTAAGGGATGACATCTAATGCTCTAGACCAATGGTTCTTGAAGTGTGACCTCCCAGATACTCAAGCCTCACCCAAATGTACCTAGTCAGAGGCTCTGGTGTTGGGGTCTTTGTTTTAATAAACTATGCAAGACATTCTAGTGCAAGTTCGTGTTGGAGACACACTGTCCTTGTGCAGTCAAATATAGAGCACGTGTAATATCAACCCCCCTCCTCTGCCCATGCTAGAAGTGTTTTATTTCTTGACTACATTATTTCCCATGAGATCTGTGTCTAGACCTAGAATATTTCTTAATTTAGCTCTTTTGACAGGCATTGCCAATTAATTTCCCAATGCATTACTAACCCACTGTATACTTTCTACTTCCCATACCCAAATTTGGAATCACACTAAAACCTAATTTTCCTAGAACAATGCCGTTGTGTTCTGAAATACCCTTCCTTAAAACCTACACTTTTTTTTGGCTATAAGTTTCCATCAGAGATGGATTAAGAAGACTTGGGCTGACAGTGAGTAATGCCAGTTCTTAGTACAGATGAAATTTATTAGCCAAAGGGTCTCTAATATGGTAAAATTTAAGACACTGTGGAAGGCAAGTTAAACAAATTATTTTGGTTAAAAAAGATTTAACAGTGGCCTGCACAACACTTTGAAAGAAGTAACAGTTTATTATTTTTATGTATAAATTGTGTTTTTTGTCTGTTGTCTTGGAAAGTCTGAGACATAAAATTCTTGTGCTAAATCCATTTGGGTTGATTTGGAAACTCTTAGTGAGACACTGCTTGAATTCACAGGGAAGAAATCTCACTTTCCCACAGGTAAATAATTCCTGAAACAAAGTCATTATAAATTACAGTGTGGCTTATTTACCATCAATACACACCCCATTAATTAGATGTTGGCTGGATCAATTTCAAGACAGCACTAGGTCAGGTCAACGTTAGAAAAAGAATGATGAAAGGTTGCTTGGCACAAGGCTAGTTTTAATGAGTAAACTCGAAGCAATTTTTTTTCTTACTACAAAGGCAGGATTCATACCTTCGGAAGCAATTTTTCGCCTGAGAGTCAGGAGTCTTGGGTATTGGGTAGAGCATGGGCATTAAGAACTGGTCTAAAATACAGCGAAAACTGATAAGTTTCATTACTAATAAAAATATTATTTTAAAAATAATGACATCTTATTTTCATCTATGTTATTGGCACTTTTTAATGAATGAAGAATTGTGGGTTATCAAATGTCTGATGATGTTCAAATTCTGAGATTCTACTTATAGGAATGTTAGTTACTACCCATTTTATAAAGGTTAGCTTGATTACATTTTTTCAAGAATCTTTTAAATATTCTTTTTAGCCCAGTAATTCAACTTGCTGTTGTCTTTAAAAAAATCAGAATTATGAGTAAAGATTTATGTATTAAGAAGTTTTCACTATTTTCTAAAATAGTGAAAATTTGGGAGTAGCTTGAATAGCTCTAACAGTGAAAAAATGGCTCAATAAATTATGGGACTTATAAGGTAGAATTGCTGTATGACCTAAATCAGTTAATATATTGTTAAAAATCTTAAGATATAAAGTGAGGTGGAAAGGTAAGATAGAATATTATACAGTCGTTACTCTGGTATCCTTGCAGTCCCCATTTGCAGATTCAAACAACCATGAATTGATGCAGGAAGCAGAATCCACGAATATGGAGGGCCAACTTTTTATATCTGAGGATTTCACAAGGCCACCTGTGAGACTTGAAATCTGTCAGTTTTGGTATCCATGAGGATCTTGAAATCAATAAAAATCTCAGTTTTGCATATATACACCCAAATATAGTAAAATGGAAGAAAATAAAATACATCAAAATGCTAGTAGTCATATTCTCTGACATGCTTAGTATCATTTTCCTCAATACATATTCCTACTGTATTTTCTAATATTTATAAAATAATAACTTATCATATTTAAATAAGAAATAAAGTCCTATGATATTTTATTTTTTAAAAAGTTTCCTTAAAATGTTCCCAGGAATTCTGTGACTAGATCCAATAATTTACTTATTATTGTATAAAACTAATATTTATTCAGCATCCACTATGTGCCAAGTACACTAACACATTTTCTGAGTGCTTGCTCTTATCTATGCTTTGCTAAGTTCTGTGGAATTAGTAGCAGTGAAGGTTATAGGCACAGCAGTAGAAATAGCCATAGTGGGAGTATGCTCAGCAGTAATTATATGCTGATTGCGTTGAAATTCCTGAAAAGTGGGGGTCAAGGTGAAAGTTAGGAGGCTTTCAAAATAAGTCATGTAAAGGTTGTATGATTCTCCATGTCTCTTCCTCTCTGCCATGGTGAAGGACAAGATAGAGGCAAATTCTATCCACCTGGTCTCAAAATGAGGGTACTGCATAAATCGTATAAATGCTTGAGACTATTGATACACTAAAGTGTTCCTCTGTCATGCTTTTTCTGACCTATGTTATAATCTCCCCTAAATTGGTTGGTACAGGCCTGAAATGGCTGCCCTTATTTTGGTTTGATTGTGTGAAGTTAGTTCTTGAGGTTTTAAATATTTAAAATTAATAGGCAGTTTGGGGAAAAGAGGACTGATCGAGTCAGAGGTGTTTGACCTCAATTTCTTCAATGTATTTGAAGTTGACTTCTTTTTTCCTATAGGAAGATAAAAATATTGAAACTAAAACAGAAAAGTGTACTTTTGTTGTAGCTAGATAATGTGTTTGAGCTGCTTGACCTGTCTTGGGGAAAGGAAAGCCCACCTGAATAATATGATTGAGATCTATGAAAGAGGAATATTAAAGCAGGTAATACTTAAATTCCATTAAGTATATAAGAAACCAAAGTTTTGTCAATGAGTTAAAGATTTTAACTTTTATACTTTTGAACAAGAAGAAAATTTGGTCCTGAAAAATAGTTTTTTTCATTTTGGCCCAGTGCTTTCTTTTTCTCTTTTTTGAAAAAATAAACTTGATTTTTTAGAGCAGTTTTAAGTTTACAACTAAGTTGAACAGAAAGTACAGAAAGGCCTAATATATTTTGATTAATGTCTTAAAAAGGACATGCATGAAAGTAGGTGGATTTCTTTTGACTTTTGTTCAGTCACATTCTTAAGGGTAAATTTATATTGTTTGCAAATGAAGGGCGGATAACTGCTGTCTTTGTTTCATCTTCTCTTTAACAATATAAGATTTCATCTAGAATTTAATAGAGGAAGAACAGTCCATACATTATTATAGTAAGGGGAAAGAAACCTAGTTATGACTTTTTGAAGATAGTTTCTAAATTGGACGTCAATTATTTTAATTTCAACAAGTTTTTCTTTATTATATTGTTATCTTTTAGAGTTGGTCTTTTCCTTCAAAGTAAGAGGGGAACGAATTATAATTATTGAATAGATGAGTCAATGTCATTGCATCTAGAAGGTTGGTAGTGATAGGAGTTTTAAGATGTAAATTTTTTTTGGTAGGTGATGAAGCTGAGTCTGAATAATGAAATATTTTAATGCATGCCATTTCAGGAGTTAGTGATGTTAGCACTAGCTTCAAAATGATCCATCTTTAGGAATAAATTGATAGCTTCAAGGTTGTTTTGATTGAAAAAAGATTTGTTCAGCCAGTAATTATGCAGACAAATCAAAATCAATACATTTTTAATTATGTGTTTTGAATTTTTTTTATCTTTATAAAAATCCACATTATAAAATGAAGAAAATAAAAACAGCTAGAATCTCACAATTGTGTGACCTCTGTTAACATTTTGCTGTGTATTATTATAATTTTTTACTTTACCGTTTTAAAGAAAACAACATGGAATAATACTTTTCTTTTAAAAATTTCTTTATACATGTTTTTGCGTGTATTTTTTGATTTAGGAATATCTTTAGTATTTGAGACAAAAAATTTTAAGTAGTGCTACATAGTATGAATGTAATTAAGTATATCTATATCTATTTCTGTGTATATTGCTTTTTGATAGGTTACTTGCAAGTTTTAAAATGTATACATAATGCCAAGATGAATACACCATTATGTGTTAGTATCTGTACTTATCTATGATTATTTCCTTATATCAGTTTTCTACAGCTTGAATTACTGATTAGGTTTATATATATATGAATTGAATTACTGATTCGATTTTATATATACATTTTTTATTTTTTGAGTTGGAGTCTCACACTGTCACCCAGGCTTGAGTGCAGTGGCATGCTGACAACCACCACAGTCTCAACCTGCTGGACTCAGGCAATCCTTCCGCCTCAGCCTTCCAAGTAGCTGGAACTACAAGCACATACTTCCATGCCTGGCTAATTTTTTGATTTATTGTAGAGATGAGGTCTTGCCAAGTTGCCCAGGCTCATCTCAAACTTCTGGGCTTAGGCAATCCTCTCATCTTGGCCTCCCAAAGTGCTAGGATTCCAGGCTTGAGCCACTGACCCCCACCTACCGATTAGGTTTTAAAGGTCAAAAATTTCTTCAAGACTCATGTAACCCCATGCCACAATTATTAAAATTAAGAAAGTTTCTTGAAGCTTAAAGGAAGTAATGCCTCAAACAGCTTTTTATTTGACTTTCTTGGGACAGAGTGGCAGGTAAGTGTTATAGATAAATTTCCCAGATAACAGAAACTTTATGTTCTAGATTTTGATATTTCTAAAACACTCAGTGGTTTAGAGTATGTAATCAGTATAAACTTTCAACTTTTTTCAACTATTCTAATTGCTTTATATATTCTATGTATAACACATTGTATGCACACACACATGAAATACATCAATTAGTTGTTTGATGCTGGTTAGTGTGTAAGGGAAGAGGAGAATTTGGATCTTGTGGATACTTGGGTTTGCTATTATAGTTTGCACTGAAATAATTCCATCAAACAAAAACATTGCTAATTAATGACAAATCTGTTTCTGGACCCTCTCTATTGCTGCATTTGCTTTTATTCATGGTGTTTTAGCCATATAAATAAGTCATGTCTTTTAAAACTAAATTTCTTCAAGTGACAGGTATAAGTAATTTGGATGAAATCTGTAGTTTAAAAGTATAGTTTTTAAAAGTAACTGATGAAATAGAAAAGTTATATGCAAACTGAATTTTTTAAAAAATGAAGCATATATTAAATGTACAAAGAATGGTGATTCTTTAAAAAAGAATTTGATAATTCCTTTGTGAAGTCATCATTAGAGAATTTCTTAGATCTATTCCAGTACTAGCATGCTTCAAAATAAGAAAGTTCCAGATGGGGTGTCTGTAATCCCAGCACTTTGGGAGACCAAGGCAGGAAAGTTGCATGAGACCAGAAGCTTGAGATAAGCCTGGACAACACAGCAAGATCCTGTCTCTACAAAAAGAAAAAAAAATTCACAAAAAAAGTATTTAAAAAATAAAAAAATTCTAATAATAGAGGATTCTGGTATTCATAGATAATTCTCTAGTAGATGATAATTCTATTCAACTTGTGATGCTATCCTAGAGAATCATGAGGGCAAATTACCACTTTTTCTTTATGACTATTGCCAGAATGATGGAATTTAAAAAGCTATATGACTTCAAAGATGAAAAAGTTAATGAGGTCCTAAGCATATATGTTTAAAAAGCTTTTAAAGGTTGTTCCCTAGGGATTAAAGATAAAAGAAATCAAAAAGATTGATCAAGAAGTCTAAAGTTGATGAATTTATCCTTCTATTATTTTGGGGTAAAATGCCAGACATTTAATGAAGATTTTGTTTCAGTCATTAGGTACCAGATCTAGAGGGATCTTAGAAACCCTATCTTGATTCTTCTATTTTATAGATAATGAAGCTGGGGCCCAGAGTCTTTCTAAAGGACATCAGTGAGTTATAACAGATCTTGAATTAGAGTCTAGGTCTCCCTGTCTCTCAACCCAGAGAACTTTCTACATGTTGGCTTTATGATGTCACTTACAGTCAATCATCCAAATACTGATCTTGCACTTTGACTGAAGAGCCATCTTGTGCTAATTCCTCTTAATGGTGTGTGAGTTGTTAAGCTATATTCATGACTTTTTTGTTCTAAACCCAGGTTATACTCTGTGAAGGAATAGGCTGCATTACTTATCCCTTACTGTCTGCTCTTTCCATTTTCTTTTTATCCTCCTGCAAGACCATTTTTGTAGGGGCTTTTAATTTTCAGGCCTGGTCTGTGATTTAGTCTACATGTCTTTCTTCCATTACCTTTTGTTTTTGTCAGTTCCTACACATTCTCTTTATCTTTATTGTCATTAGATATTTCATTTGTGGGACTCTTTTCTCCTTTGCGACCTATCACTTGATTTTATTATTTTCTTTCAATCTCAGGCTCATTTTGAGGAATGTGCTTTTCTTGTACTCTTTTTCTCCCAGAAAAATAAAGAGAAAATACAAGACAGAGGAGAGAAACATCCTTTTAATAAAGAGTGAAAAGCAAATTCTTAGTTTAGCTAGAACTGTGCCTTTTTTTTCTTTAGTTTTATAAATCTTTTTAGGATAAGTAAAGAATCCCACATTGTAACTGAACCCTCAGACATTTTCCAGTCACTAATGGACTCATTAATACCACTTCACTTAAAAAACACCACCCAAGAAACTCATCAAAAGGATATGAGAAATACAGTCAAGATGAGCTTGTGCTCATTAATACATCCCCTTTCTACTGCAATACCTTATTAAACTTGTGGCCATGATGTAAGGCTTATTAAATAACACATCAATTGATATACCCATAATTCATCTCTTTTAAAGAAATTATATTGGGAGATAGGTTAAATTTCTTGACATTTTGTTGCTCAAGATGTGTTTGAAAGTAATTTCAGAGCCATACAAAGAAAGCAGTTTTGTTATTTTATGACAGCAGCTCATTTTCTGATCCTCATCCCTCATCCTGATCTAAATGGCCTTGTCATAAGGGTGGCCTCCAAATGATTTTAGAAGATTTATAAAAATCAAGTGTGTATCCACAGAGGAGAACAAAGGTTTTGATCACTGATGGCTTATAATGAAATGCTGTAAATGCTTGTATGCCCTGAAGGTGCATATTAACCTGTGCACATGCAGAGCATGAGAGAACAGTTCTTCAGAAGGTAAATGTATACCATATTCACCGCCAGCTTAAGTGCACTTCTAAGAATGACATAAAATTATGAGAATCTTTACTTCTATTTTATTCTACGCATCTTTTGGATGGAATAGTGTCATCTGGTTCATTTCTATTTATCATGTTGCTTTTTATATTGATTCACAGAATTTCAAATAAATAGAATTTGTTCAGGATTTTTAAAGATTGCCTCAAAAACTATTACCACTTTGTCTACAAACTCACTGTTAACATAAATTGTAGTTTCAGGGCCTGTCTCTTCTCTCTCTTCATTTCACACTGTCTCCTTATCCCTTCATCCATCCCTTCCCATCCTGGCTGTCTAAGCATTTTTGCATTAAGTCCATTTCTTGACACTACATGTATACTGTTACATATTACATGTACTCAATTCAATCGCTCTATAATTTAGGGCATTATTTGAATACTCACCTATTCTCAGGCCCCATGTCCAATCCATCAGTAAATTCTGCAGTTTTTGCAATTGCAGTGATACAGGCCATCACAATTTCTCACCTGGATTATTGCAATAGCCTTCTAATGCGTTTCCCTACTTCTATACTTATCTATATTCTTAGCACTGAGGACAGAGGGACTCTTTGAGATGCAAGTCAGATCAGGCTATGACTTTTATAAAAACGTGCCAGGGATCTCTCACATCTCTCAGAGCGTAGTCCTTGCAATGGCTACATAATCTGCCTCCCCCTACTTTAACTTTATGTTCTACTATTCTTGCTCACTCTGGATTCCCTGTTGTTTCTTGAACATGTCATACATGGTCCTGTCTTAGGTCCTTTTCACATACTATTTTCTCTGCTTGGGATGAACTTGTTTTACATGGCTGGTGGAAATATTTTCCTTAGATATGACTCAGTTGCTACCTTATCAACAACACTTTCACAGAGGTGACCATTTCTTTAAAAGAGCATCACTCCTTTGCTACATTTCCGGTTTCTTCTTACTTTGCTTTATTTCCCTTCATTGTATTTCTTATCTGAATACAATCATAGTTTATTCATTTACTGTCTATCACGTCCATGTCTCTTAGAATGAAAATTCTTTGGGAATAAGTACATAGAAAAGGATTTAATAAATATACATTTATGTAGTCTTTCTTGTTTATTTTTGCTTTAGTAGTCTGCGTTTTAGTGTCATATCCACAAAATAATTGCCAAGACCAATGTCAAGAAGTTTTTCTCCTCTGTTTTTTTTTCTAGGAGTTTTATGCTTTTAGACTTTACGTTTAAAAAACCTTTGCACAAAAAAGAAAACAAACAACAAAAGGAAAAAAAAGGCATACAGAATGGGAGAAAATATTGGAAAACCATACATCTGATAAGGGATTAGTATCTAAAATATATAAGAAACTCATACAATTCAATTAACAAAAACAATTAAGCATGAACAAATGATTTTAATAGACATTTTTTCAAAGAAGACATATAAATGGTCAACAGACATATGAAAGGTACTTAACCATCAGATACCATCAGGGAAATGCCAATTAAAACCATAGTGAGACAACACCTCACAACTATTAGAATGGTCATTATCAAAAAGATAAGAGAAAACTGGTGTTTGCAAGGGTGTACAAGTGGAACCTCTTGTACACAGATGTTGGAAATGTAGATTGATCTCACCATTATAAAAGACAGTATAGAAGTTCATAAAAAAATTAAAGATAAAACCACCATATGATCTAGCAATCCTACTTCTGGGCATATAGAAATTCAGATGAAATAAAATTAGTGTCTGGAAGAACTATCTCCACCCTATGTTTACTGCAACATTACTTACAATAGACAAGATACAGAAACAACCTATGTCTATCAATGAATAAATGAGTAGAAAATTGTGGTACATACATAAAATATTATTGTCATTTGCAACAATATGGAAGAACTTGGAGGACATTATGCTAAGTAAATAAGCCAGACACAGAAAGACGAATACTGTATGCTCTCACTTGTATGTGGTCACTAAAAAAGTTGAACTCACAAAAGCAGAGAGTAGGATGATGCTTACCAAAAGCTTGGAGGTGAGCCATGAGGATACGTTTGTCAAAGGGTACAAACTTTCAGTTATAAAATGAAAAGTTCTGGGAATCTAATGTGCAGCATGGTTAGTGGCGGATGTGTTAATTAATTGATTGTGATCATCAGTACACACTGTATACATACATCAAATAATCACTTTGTATATCTTGAATATATCTAGTCTGTATTTGTCAATTAAGTATTTAAAAATAAGCTAGATTAGAAACAAAAGTGATGAAAATAAATGAATAAATAAATAAAAGGAAAGATGTTTGTGAAGTGTTTAAAAACAGAATCTTTGGTTTAAGATATATGTGGGATCGAGCAGCTGTGTAATCATGGAAAATGCACTTCTCTGCAAAAGGGTACAATAATATTGATTTTGTAGACTGTTCATAAGAATTAAATGACTTATAATTAAAGAGTTTATAAATAAAGATGCCTAATAACAGTAAACTCTCCATGAGAGCCATGCTACTGCTCTTCTACTTGTTGCCCCTTGAATGTGCATCTTTACTTAAAGAATAACAGACCTAAGACTAAATTCTTTCAGGGGGACATGGAAATGGTGTCACCCATCCTTCTCTGTTACCCCAGGTTGAGATAACTACCTCCTGCTGATCTAGGCCCACGAGGCAGTATTTTGTTATCACAAGTCTGCTGTCAGATATTTTATCTCTGTGATGCATCATCTTATTTTACTAAGCCATTGATTAAAATCAAAGAAGATATAGCCTCTGACCTTGTTCACTTTTTACTGTTGAAATCAAATCAAGGAATCAATAAAATGATAAAAAAATAAATCTTTAAAATTCATTTGAAGTTGACATCTTCAAGGAGAAACTTAAGTTTCTGGTAGTAGGATATTTGCTATCATTGCCAGATGAGTAACTGCTTCCTCTAGTTTGTATCTTTCTAAAGAAAACACACATGCATAGCCTTCAGTATATACATCTCCACAGGCAAAAAAAAAAAAAAGGAAAGAAAAATTAAAGTGCTCTCAGCTAAATTAAAAACCCTCATCTCTTTCTTAACCTTTTCAGTCATGTTATGTTTATAGGAGACAGTGGAAATGGGACTTGGTAATTTGGAGTGATACCAACACCCAAAGAAAATAATGATCAAAAAATGAAAGAAATAGAATGTTTACCTAAAAATCAAAGTTTGGAATTAATTTAGGTTTGCTAGATGTATTTTCCAGCTCAAGCATAGGAGTTTTATGACTATTTCTGTTTTAGGAGTACCTGATGCTGGGTAGTATATAAAGAAAAGAGGTTTATTTGGCTTATGGTTCTACAGGCCCTACAAGAAGCATGGTCCTAATATCTGCTTCTGGTAAGGAAGCTTCTGCTTATGGTGGAAGGGGGAGGGGAGCAGGGATCACATGGAAAGAGAGAGAAGAAAAGAGGGGGAGGGGTGTTATGCTCTTTTAAACAACCAGCACGCTCTTGAATTAATAGAGGGAGAACTCATTACAGTGGGATAGAACAGCACCAAGTCATTCATGAAGGATCCACCCTCATGGCTCAAACACCTTCCACTAGGACCTACCTCCAACATTGGGAATCAAATTTCATTGTAATTTGCAAGGGGAAGATATCCAAATGATATCAGCTCTCTTTCAAAATAGGTCAATGTCATTATTTGGGAATGATCTTAGTAAATGATATTAATAGGCACAACTATCCCAGGCATAGCCACAGTTTTTGGCTCACTCAGGGCTAGTCTTAAGCTAGGCATTATACCAGACATTTGATAATCATTACATCAAAAGACCCTCACAGAGATCCATGAATTAGGTGTTGTCATATTCTGTGGATGCCAAAAATAAATAAATGGATTTGGCGGGATTAGTATGGTTAGCAAGTGGCAGTCTGGATTTCACACTGAACCTGCGTGGACAATAACTTGCCTAGGCTCTTGATAAAATAAATATCCCTCAATGGGAACCTAAATCACTATAATGCATACTTGGTAGTAAAATTTGCAATATATTGAAGGCATGGAGAGGGTAGGTGGATCAGGATCAGCCCTTCTGCCAGCCAGGTGCAAAGACTTTCCAGACCCCATCTGTCTGTCAAACTTGGCTTTTCTTTGGATCACCTCATCAAGACACTTCCTGTTTTTAATAGGTATGTTTGTAAGTTCTTCGGAAAAAAAATATCATTTTCCTCTGAGAAAAATAATGTCAAAATATCAGTGGCTTACAACAATAAAATTTATTTTATTCTCATACTGTGCTTGTGATTTGGTTGATCTAGATTGGGCCAGACTGGACCTCAACCTTCTGGTTGAGTTCAGCTCTGTGTCTTCACTACCTGAGACAGGTTTTGCCATGGTGGCGTCTCAGGAATGCAAGGGAGAAAGAGCAGTGACAGGTAATGACACAGATTTCTCTGTCCAGAATTGGTCCACTGTCACTTCCACCCACATTCCCTTGGACAAAGGAAATTGCCATCAGTGTCATGGGAACACATTCTCCATCCATAGTGGAGGTACTGCAAAGTTTCATGCCACGGGGATAGATACCTAATTCTGACACATGAAAGGAATTCAGAGGTGAGAATAAGAAGGGGACCATTTCTGCAAACAAAACATGAGCTTCAAAGCCCAAACTCTCATGGCATGGCTCTATCTATCTAAAATATAGATAAGAATATTTATTTCATGGAGATCTAGTGAAGATAAAATGAGACAAAGTATATAAGCCACAGAGGATGATATATGGTCTGCTAAACAATTAGTGGTAGCCTGTATTATTGTTTTGGATGCTATAATTTTTAAATGTTTACATTATTTTCTCTTTTTTTTTTTTTGGAGTTGGAGTCTCACTCCGCTGCCCAGACTGGAGTACAGTGGCCGCTCCAGGCCACCGCAGCCTCCATCTGCTGGGCTCCGGCGATCCTTCCGCCTCAGCCTTCCAAGTAGCTGGAATTACAGGCATGCGCTACCACGCCTGGCTGATTTTTGATTTATTGTAGAGATGAAGTCTCGCCAAGTTGCCCAGGCGGGTCTCGAACCCGCGGGCTCAGGCAATCCACTCACCTCAACCTCCTAAAGCGCGGGATTATAGGCTGAGCCATCAAGCCCGGCTTATCTCTTTTGATTCATGTAAATCAGTTGACTTTTGATCATTTATTTGATGCTTAAAATAATGTATTAAATAAATACTTAATTGAACCATTACTCTGGATTGTTCATAAGTGCCTACGTCTACCTGTTTTTCACCTGCTTGCTTACTTGGTTTCTGGGCATCTGCGTATCCACAGTCTTTGTATTTTATTTCTTCTCTGACTTACCATGGTTGGCTTAATTTTGATGGCATTTGATTAATTTTTCAACTCTGTTAACTCTGCGAATTTTGTTTATTCATAACCTTTTGGGTTTCATCATCTAGTTTTTCGTTTCTCTATCATTTAAAACTATTTCCATTGCGAGTGAAATAAAAGTTAATGTGAAGTAGCTTAGGCAAAAGGGGAGCTTACATGCAAATTCCATGGGTAAGGGATAGTCTCAGGAACAGTTTATTGCTGAGTTCAATTTCCTTCTCCTCCTCCTCCTGCCATCTGTCCATTCTGCAAAATGGGCTCTATTGTCATGCAGATAGAATTTCTTCTTTTGGAAGTAAGATGGGTTTATTAACTCCAGACTAAATACTAGCAGAGTAAGTTGCCCTTTCTAGAATTTTCAGTTAAAGTTTCATTGAATCCTATTGATTCTAAGTATATCTCGGGTCCAATTAATTTAGATGGAAAAAAACACACATTGATGAGTGCGAGCGTAAATGACATGCTCCACTTCAGGAACCCAGGGTTGAGCCAGTCTCGTGTGTGTTCATGAGCCAAAAGTCGAGAAAAGGATGATTCTCCCAAGTCAATATTGAGAGGCAAAACAACGTTCAAAACAAACAAACAAACAAATGTTCACTACATTTTCTACCTCATTTCCTCTATCATTCTTTAGCCCATCTTTCTAAATAGTTCTCATTAAAGTAAAAATTCAGCCGATACAAGTTAGGTGTATATGTATAAACTGAGGTTTTGGTTTAATTGCGCCCTCTCTCTTCTCTACCTATCCTAAGTCTCCAACAATTAATCTCAGTCTTCAACAATAAATCTCATGAGATATGTGCATTTATATCATTGCATAGAAAGTTCACATTTTGTCTCTGGGGTACTGTAGACCTCAGTGCTAAATGAACATTCTTTGAATTTCTGCAAAGATTTAAAATCTGGAAATATGTTATTTTTGACTGGTTGTCCTGCCAACAGGGACAGGGTTGCAGAATATTGTGATTATTCCATGTCTGTTTCTCAGCTAATTCACTGACTAATTAAAAAACTGACCTGCAAGTTTCAGTTGGTTATTGAAAATATCACCTTCCTCTTTCTGCTCATCCTCCTTCCTCCAATGAACTGTTTATATATTAAGGTCAACTTTTTAGTATCTATTTTAGATCATGTTGATACTCATCTTTAAAGCATGTGTGCAATATATTACATTTCTGGGCACTTTTTCACCTATTCTTTTATTTAAACCCAATAATAATTCTTGGAGGCAAGAATTAGCAATAACAAATAGAGGCTAAAGAACTTGCAAAAAGCCATACCAGGACGAAGTGGTTTTTGTGATCTGAATTTCCCTTCAAGACGATTTTTATAACACTAATCTAATTCTTTTTTAAGAAAAAGTCAACTCAAGAAGAAGAAATAGAAGCTTATGTATATTTGGAAATATCACAAAAGGTAGAATAAGAAACTTTTACCCCCCCAAAAAAATCCTCAACCAAATAAGTTTTGTCTTTGAAGTTGATTTTATTTGACCCAGTTTTATCTTCAGAGGAGAGAAGATTGATAAAGCTACCTATTTCAAAAAAGGCAGGACTCAGATATACTTATATTTTAGAAGTTTGAAAGTATAATGTGGAGGTTCTAAATTAGTTCTTTCATGCTTGTTGCTTTTTATATTCACCATTAATGCACGGTTAGGACAGACTACATCTTAGAAATTTTTACCATATATTAGAAATCATAGACTTTGTAATTATTATGTAATTCATGCTAAAATTTCAATGCCAGATAATTTATTATCACAATCATGTATCAAACATAAAGAGGAATCTCTCCAAAATAGAATTACCTTTCAGAGGGCAGGTCCCTTATAAGTATGGCTTCCCACGCTAAGTAAGTTTTCTAGGACTCCATCAGCATCAATGTACCAGCTAGCATTGTTGTGAAAGACTGTGTTGGGCTTCAGTAATTTTTTTTTTTTTTTGAGAGTTTTTCAACATGTTTTCCCACTTCGTGATTGGTGATTTACAAGAATACCTGCCAATACCACACTGAGTATTCAGCAGTTTTTGACCAACAACAGCATGACCCCTGTGCCTCACACTCTTTATTCACCTTATCTCATCCTGAGCAAGCTTTATTTTTGTTTGTTTCCAAGATAAAGGAATTCCTTAAAGTGAAATGTTTTGCTGATGTGGAAGAGGTGAAGCAAAAAAAGGCAAAGCACTAAAAGGTATCAAAATTGGTGGGTTCAAAACTGTTTTGAGCAGAGAAAAAACTGTCTTGATAGGTGTATTGCATCAAATGGAGAGTACTTTGACGGTACCTGAAGTTTAAACATGTAAAAATAAGCACACAATTTTTAAGTAAATAAATTTTGTTTTTTGGGGTCCCCCCCAAATTATTTTTAATACCATTTCTTTGCTTATGAATGAAAATATTTCATTTACCTGATTCTTCTTAATTTACAAAACTGAGATACTTAAATACTAGTATGCATACAAGACCATAGCATCTTCTTTATCTGAAGATTATTTATCCTTTTGTAAACTGCCGTAAACAACTACTACCTCTTGATGTAATTATAGCACCGTTCATTGGGAAACAACTTTGCATGTCACTAAGTTATTTACAACTGATGATAAAATTATTCTGTCTTTTTGTATAAATAATCGAACGCAGTAATTTCCCCAAAGCATTGCTTTCTTCTAAACAGTGCTGCTAATTGGTTGTTCATCATCCTTACTGTGGATATATTTTGTCAAATGTGAGTAGTGGAGATGTGTGTTATTAGTTGTACTGAAGGAGAGCAAGAAGTAGAGAATTTTTTTCAGTGTTTATCTTGTGAAAAAAATTTAAAAAAAAATTCCAAATATTCTTAATCTTAATTAGAGCAAGTGTGCAAACAGTGGCTGTGTTACCACATCAAAGAAGCAGGGAAGGCTGGAACCACCCCTTCTGCTGTCCTAAATCATATTTACATAGTTGGTGCAGAAATTTACAGAAGGGAAAACCAGGAATAAGATGTTGAGTACTATGTGGCTGTAATATTGATACTTTTTCTTTTGTGATGTGGTTAGTCTCTAACCCAAGAGACATCATGGGCTCATCTGATTTCTGTGTTATCTGATACTTAAGGGCCAATTTTAAAAGTTCCCTTATTCCTAGATTAATGTGGAGCCTAGGGAAAAGCACTTCCCTCTTTCTGAACACACGTATAGGACAATAAAATTAAAAATAATTTTGAATTCAGACATACATTTAAAAAAATTGCTAAGGAATGACAACAGAGCAACACGGGGCCTGGAGTAGCAGAGACGCAAGTTTAGACATCTGATGGACAGTTTGGTGACTATAGGCAATAAAATGTACTGCATCTGGAATTGATGCTGGATGAGTAGCTTTTAGCTGCTCTTACCACCAAAACAAACAAAAAGAAACAAAAAAAGGGGAGCTATGTGAGATGATGATTGCTACTTTGCTTCACTACAGTAACCATTTTACTGTATGTAAAAAAGCATCTATATGCGTCTTGTAACATGATGTTGCTTTCCTTAAATATACAGAACAAAAGCTATTTAAAAATATAGAACAACAAAAACATGGAACCAACCCAACACTGAAAATAGACTGGATCAAGAAAATGTGGTACATATACACAATGAAATACTATACAGCCATAGAGGACAAAATCATGGACTTTGCAGCAAATTGGAGGGAATGACAGACAACCATTCTTAGCCATCTATCACAGAAACAAAGAACCGAACATCACATAAATCGGACTTGAACATTGCTCACAACAGCAGAAGGAAGGGATTGGCAGTCAAGGGACACTTCCTGGGAAGGGAGGAGGGGTGTGGCACGTAACAACATAAAGAGTACCTGATCTTAAGCCAGAGGAGCAAAGACCAGTTGGAGGCCCAAACTTTACCTGCGCATAGATTATTTATGCATTTAATCCTGACTTGTACCCTACATCTTTAAAATAAAATAAAGTATAATACACACACACACACACACACACACACACACACAAAACACACACAATCTTGTACGATATAATTCTATTAGGCCTCTCCCTATCCTCCTGCCTCGTAGGTGGTTATTGTTTAAAACAAAAACAAACACACTTCTGTACTTAGGCCCATTGCCACAATCCTCTGTCATCCTCAATTCAGGGACAGTTGGAATAAGATATAAAAAAGAGATCCTTAAAAATATGACTGGTGTCTAAAAAAGACCGAACAAAACCAAAAACACAAGGGAGAGAAAGGAACTGGCTTTTCCAGGTAGCCAGTTCCACCGTGCTGACTTCCATTTTGGGAATTGTGATCTAGTTTATAAAAATTTAAGGTTTTACAGCCAGGTCTGGCCTAATTTATTTACTTTTCCTGTTTATTTGTTTATAGTCGTGGTACCTATACATGGTGGAGTATTATGCAGCCATAAAGTGGAACAAAATCATGGACTTCACAGCAAACTGGATGGAGTTTGAGACAGTCATACTTAGTGTCTATGATAGAAACAAAGAACTGAATATCACATAAGTGGGACCTGAACATTAATCACATTAGCACAAAGGAGGGATTTGTGGTGGGCACTGCCAGGGTAGGGAGCAGGGGAGGAACTTGTAATAACACAAAACTTTCCTGGTCTCAAATCAGGGGAAGTGAGGGCCAGTTGGAGGCCCAAACTTCACCTGCATACAGCCTACTTGAGTAGTTAATCCTTACTTACACTCCACATGTCTTTGACAAAATAAAATAAAATAAACCTAGGCTACTCTTCTATTTTTATACTCAGTAATTTGAGAATTTCCTAACAACTTCTCATTCATATTTGAAATTTGAATGTAGAACTCAGGAAACTGATTTCATTATTTTATATAATCACTATATTATATTTTCCAGAGAAAGAATAGATAAGTCAACAAACATTTATTTCTCTCTCTCTAAGGAGAAAATGTTTTCCTTTCTCTCTCTTTTTCTTAGCCCTCCTTTTTTTCTCCTTCCCTTATCATCAGAGATGTAGTTTTTTCAAATAAAAATATTTAAAAATTCTCTTAGAGAAGAACCTAAAGATGAGGTGCCATTTCTTTACTGTTTGAATACAGGTATCTTTTGCAAATATTTTTAAAATTCCTTTATCTTTTGGGAGTTGTAAAGTTGGTTTTGAGAGGTTGATAGCTTTGCCAAGATTTTGTAGCCTTCAACACATTAAGTGGGAGACTGACTGGCTACCTGCTGGCGCTGAAAACAGGGAAAGCTGAAGGGACTTGTGCTTGTCAGTAAGGTGGAAGGAATCATAGGCACAGTTAAATAAGATGTGCTGTTAACATGTATAAAACACGGGCAAGTGATAAATAGGGAAATAAATACATTCTGCGTCAAGACAGAAAGAGGTACAAAGGAAGCGTAGAGACACACATCTGCCTTTCAATCATTTAAAGCAGCATCGCACATGATCAGACGGTCCTCCATTTATCACTCTCCTGGGCTGTGATACCACCTCAGTCCATCAGGATGCTCTCAGAAAATCAACCAGGGTCGAGGACTGTACCTACTCCTAAGTGGCTGTCTGTTTCTGAGGACAGAGAAAAATAAGACTGGAGCTATGTTGTGCCACCAAAGTCCCCCAGAAGCTCTCATAACATCTTGCTTTACCCTGTATCACTCGCTCTCTGATCTCTGGCTAATAATGCCTACCTTTGGAACTCCATCACACAAGACCTCTAACACTTGAGCGATGTATCCAAAACCCAGACAAATTAAGTCACTTCTCTGTTAGGCCCTTCCATGGCTGCCATTTGCCTGCCAGCTAGATAAATATCACACTCCTGGCATGGAATACAAGAGGCCTTTTCAGTTGGCCTCTTTTTCACTGTTGCTCTCACTGACTGTTGCTGTCTATCAACCATCATATCTTCCAGCCATACCTGCCACCTTTGTCTAGAGGTGCTTTTCTCTCCTTTCTCGATGGGCAGCTTTCTCCCAACACAAGAACAATTCCCCATGCTAAACCCTGCCCCCATTGTCTGCTGGTAAGCACGACTCATTCTCTACAACTCAATTCATCCATCACCTCTTTGCTGAAGTTCTTCTGAGTCACTCATCCTTTCATACCTCAAACAGGCCTTCCTCCTCTTTGCTCTGCACTTCCAGTTGGTTCATGACTTGCCATTTGTCTATATGGAATGGAGTTGCATGAGACTTGGAGCAGGAGCTGTGCCTCTCTTGATTATCATCATATCTCTAGTGCTTGGCACAGGGCTTGGAACATAATAAGCTCTCAATAAGTTTTAGTTGAATGAAAGGCTATTGTGAGGTGCTATTTGAATGAGTGTAAAAATGTGCTTTTAAGGAAAAAAAATAATATTATGTGATGCTTTGTCTAAAATGTTGTGAACCCCAGGTTTACTGCAATCTAATCAAGTCTGAGAAACACTGGCATAGGCAGGAGAGGAGGAGGCTTTAGTGTGTAAAACCTTAGCAGTGTCATGAGGTAAAGTGTGAACGCATGTAATGATGAACTAAGCCTGGACCCCTCTTTCTATCTATTTATCTGTAATCTTTTTCAGGGGAGAGAATATTTCCAACTTGGTTTTATTAACTTCAGTGTCTACCACAGCACCTGGTACACAATAGGTGCTCATAAATATTTGCTGAGTGAATAAAGAACATGTATTCCAAAATTAGACATAAAAAGCAATCCTTGTCTTTAATGAGTTTATGTTTCAATGGACAACATCACAATCTGGTTTCAGAGTTTGTCAATCTCAACGTACTTGTTGAGGAGATACTATTTCAAGATTGCAACACACTACACTTAGCTTCTGCTTTGGGGTTAACACTCAGAGGTATCAGTATCCGTCCTTGACCTTTTGTTTTTCTTTAATCATCCTCTCACCTCCTGACTTGAGCTTCTTTGGGTCTCTCACCCAAACTTCCATCAGGTGCACTTTCTTACTTGTTTTTACTTCCTGCCCGTGAAAACTTTAATACAGGCAAGTTTCTGCTTTCCAAAAGAATTCATGTTTAAACAATTATGGATGGGCCCAAAACTAGTATCTTCACACCTACTGATGAACTTTGTGTTGGTTTCTAGAATGATTCTGATTTATGGTAGCTTGTCCAGACTGACTCATTGCCTTGCCACAATTTACACATAGGCATCCTCCTGATTTCAAGATAGTTGGCTAGTTTTAACCATTATCTACCATGATTTGAACAATCTCCAGATTTATATAATGCTCCACTTCATCCCCGCTTCTAGTTTTCAGTCAGAGATTTCCTTGCTGTAAGATTTGTGATCCACAGATCTTCAAAGCTTCAGAATTGACAGGAGAAAAGGAATTTGAACTTCTTTCCATACCCTCGGACATCATCAAAGCCTTTAATTAGCATGATGCCTTTAATTTGGAATTATCCCTCTTCTGCCACATTTATAGCCAAGAAATTGTCAGGCCACGTATTAGAACAATATCCACACATATATTTGCTTTTTATTTTATTTTTTTTCTGTTCAAATAAGAATGTTTTCCTAAGAGGACTCATCACTTTGAAAGAGAGAGGCTATGGAAACTGGAGTTCTGGTAAGAGAATGGGTCCCAGGCCCCTAAAATACTGGTTTGTCTTCTTTGGGTCTCTATCATCTTTAAAATGTTTTAGCTCTTGGTTTAATAAACATCTCTCAAGTGTTTCTCATGAGTCAGACAGAGGTGAATAGGACACTGTCTATACCTGCAAGTCTCACATAGAGAGACAGACAGGCAAACTTGGAGTTTTAACATAGCATGGTGAATACATAGTGACAGGAGGGTAGCGACTAGTCACCCGGAGACTCAGAGAAGAGTTGTTTTCCCTAATCCAGTAATTCTCAAACTTTAGTGTTCATGAGAATCATTCAAAGGGCTGACTAATACACACTGCTAGATCTGCTCCCAGAGTTCCTGATTTGGTAGGTCTGGGGCTGGGTTGCAAGGATTTGCATTTCTAACAAATGTCAGATCGTATTGCTGCTGGTGCAGAGACACCCCTTTGAGGACCACGGGTCTATCCTTAGGGGAACTGAAGAAAGCTTTCTGGAGGAAGAGATGCCTGAGCAAATTAAAAAAAATAAATGAGTTAGCCAGATGAAACACCAGGGGAGGGAATTTCCAAGAAAGGAAATAGCAGGCACAAAGACACAGCGCGACATGTACAGGGCATAACTGTGTTTCTAAAGAATACAAAGAGCAAGGAGATGAGACAGGGGCCTTTGGACATAAAAGAAATTAAGTAAATCAATAAACTGTAGGACTAGCCCAGCTCTGGCATTCAGTGCTGGAGTGGTTGCTGTAACGTTTCCAAAATGTACATCTGAAAAGAATCACACAAACACTGGTAATACTTCCCTCCTGGGCCACATTGAGGGACTGGCCTTATTTAATGCACCTCTGAAAGGTGAGGGTTTGTAAGAATATTTTAAGTAGACTGGAAACATTTGAATGTACAATAATTACAGTCTACTTGAAAATAACATAGGAACTCAGCAATCTTCTATATAGTACCTGTCAAAAACTAAGGCTTAACAATGCTTGTTTAGAAGAATTCAGGAAATATACCTTATTGAATGTCAGTGTGAACCTCAAGTATTCTTTTGCAACTATTGTTTGCCGTTTTCAGATATACATCAAACAAATATGTTACAGTAAAATAAAATAAAATCTTGCCCAGAAAATCTTTAATTTTTTTTGGCTTAAATTTGTGTAATTTATAAGTTTCACTTATAAATAAAATTAGAACTTCCACTTACCTAAAGAGAGAAAAATCCCGGTGATATCAATTGAGCAATGCTTTTGTTCCATGTACTTTGGGTTTTTATTTGCATTAGTATTTTTCAAAATAAAATATGCCATATAAAAGGCATATACAGGGACTAGGCATAATTAAAAAATCATTATTAATATGAACCTTCTTTCCAGTATTTTTGAGGAATCCAACTCACCTCCCTCACATCCCATCCTGTTGTATCCTTTCCAGAGGAACCACTGACCTTACTTTTGTTTTCCACATCTTTAATTTTCCTTGCAGTTTTCACACATATGTATTTATAAAGTATGTATTTCTTAGTTTTGCCTTTTTGAAGTGTAAATAATGGAACAAGCTGTGTGTGTTCTTCACTGTTTTGTCTTTTTTTTGGCTTAATATAATGTTGTGGAGAATTGGCTATGTAGACATATGTAGCTGCAGGTCATCCACTGTCACAGTTGTAGGCATATTCTACTTCTTGAGTAATCACAAAGTATTTGTTCAGCTACCTTTAATAAATATTAGGTCATTTTCAGTTTTATGTGTGGTTTGTGTGTGTTTCATTACATGATATGCTGTTATAAGGTTTGAGTGTGTCTGATTGTGTTACAGTGATGTGTATGCTAAACTTTATTAAGTAATATTAAATTGTTTTTAGATCATTTGTTCCAAATTTGCATTTTTTCCAGAAGTGAATGAGACTTTTTTTTCTTTATATCCTTTGGCAGTCTTTTAACTATTTGCCAAATAGAAAAAGCGTACAATTATTGCTTTCTTAATTGACATTTTCCTGATGAATAATAACTAGATCATTTACATATATATCTTTATTCATGTTTTCTCCTCTGTAAAAGTCTTTGTTCACATCTTCTGTTCTTTGTTAATTAAGTTGACTCTCGACTAATTCATAGAATATTTTAAAGGCCTAGACACTCATTACTTGCTATACGTATGTGTTCAAAATATCTTCTACGGGGTGTCTCCTTTACACTTTCACTTTTAAGTCTTTTGATAAACAGAATGTCTCATATTGTATGTAGTTGAAGGTATCAAACTCTTCCTTTGTGAGTTTTGCTTTGTAAGCACAAGCTTCAAACTGTTTTAGATTTCTTTCTAAAAGTTTTCAGGGTTTATGTTTTTCTTCTCAATCTGAAGACTTTTTATGTTTAGAATTTGTGTGTATGTACATGGGTGTGTATGTGTAGTATACAGGAATCATTAGCATACTTTTAGTATGGAAATAAGTTGTTTCTATACTATTCCTAAAGATCTCCATTTTTGGTTTTATTTACATGTGCATGTTACTCTTTCTGGTGTCTGCTCTGTTTCACTGATCTGTAGTCTCTCTCTATGTAACTTCCACATTTTATCAGTTAGCAAAGATTTAAAGTAAAGTGATAGTGGTGTTTTCTTTTTTTGATCTTTCTTTTTTTTTATTTTAAAGATGTAGGGTACAATTCAGGGTTAGGTATACAAATGGCCATTGTACAGGTCAAGTTTGGGCCTCACTTTGGTCCCCACTCCACCTGGTTTGAGATCAGGTACCCTTATTGATGAAGTGTGCCCTCCCTCCCCTGGTAGTGTACCATTCCTGCCAATTCTTTTTTACAGTATTATGATAATTGCACAGGATCCACTTATGAGTGAGAACATGTGGTACTCAGTTCCTTGTTTCTGTGATAGATCACTGAGTATTAGAGAATCTAATTCTATCCAGGTTGCTGCAAAGTTCATAATTTCATCCTTACTTATGGCTGTGTAATATTTCATTGTGCATATGTTCTACTTTTCTTTTAATCCAGACCACTTTTGATGGGCAGCACAGTTGGTTCCATGCTTTTGCTATTGTGAATAATGCTGCAATAAACATGCATGTGCAGGTATCTTTTTCATAGAGTGATTTGAGTTCTCCAGATATATTCCCAGAATGAGGATTGTTGGGTTGTACGGAAGGTCAATTTTTAGATCTTTTAGGAATTGCCATACTGTTTTCCACAGAGATTGGACTAGTTATTAATCCCACCAACAATGGAGAAGTGTTCCCTTTCCTCTGCATCCTCTACAGCATCTGTTGTTTTTTGAGTTATTGATGATGGCCATTCTGACTGAAGTTAGAGGGTATCTCAGTGTGGTTTTAATTTGCATTTCTCTGATGATTAGTGAGTCTGAGCATTTTTTCAAGTATCTGCTGGCTGCTCATATGTTTTCTTTTGAGAAGTGTCTATTCATATATTTTGCCCACTTTTCAAAAGGGCTGTTTTTTTTTCTTTTCAGCACATTTTAGTTCCTTTTACATCCTAGATGTTAGACCTTTGTCAGATACACAGTTGGAAAATATTTTCTTCCCATTCTGTAGCTGTTTCCCTCCTTTCTTAATGGTTTATTTTGCTTTGCAGAAGCTTTTCAGTTTGATGAGGTCCCACTTGTCTATCTTATCTCTTATAGCATGGGCATTTGGGGTTTTGATCAGCAATTGGCTACTAGTTTCAATTTCCATAAGGGTGTCTTCTGTGTTTTCTAAGGTTGTTACAGTTTGAGGTTTTACATTTAGGTCTTTGATCCATTTAAGTTAATTTTTATGTATGGTGATAGGTAAGGGTCTTGTTTCAATCTTTTGCATATGGTCAGCCAGTTTTCCCAGCACAATTTACTAAATGAATTCTCCTCTCCCAGTGGTTGTTAGTGGAGGCTTTGTCAAAGGTGAATTGGCTGAGAAATTGAGGTTTTGCTTCTGGAATCTCTATTCTGCTCCATTTGTCTATATGCCTACTCTTGTACCAATACCAGACTGTTTTGATTATTGTAGCCTTATAGTAAAGTTTAAAGTATGGAAGTGTGATATCTCCCGCTTTGTTTCTTTTGTTGAGGATTGTTTTGACTATTCACGGTCATTTATGTTTTCATATGAATTTTTGTATTGTCATTTCCAGGTCTGAGAAGATTGATGCTGGTAATTAAATGGATATTGCACTAAATCTATAGATTGTCTTGGGTAGGATGGACATCTTAACAATGTTGATTCTTCCAATCTATGAGCATGGAATATTTTTCCATTTGTTCAGATCATTTTTGATTTTTTTGAGCAGTATTTTATAGTTTTAATTGTAAAGGTCTTTCACTTCTCTTGTTAGGAAGATATTGAGGCATTTCATTATTTTTGTTGCTATCATGAATGGGATTGTGCATTTTATTTGGTTCTTTGCCTGTTGTTTTTGGTGTATAAGAATGTGACTGTCTTTTGCACATTGATTTTGAACCCTGAGACTTTGCCAGTCCTTTATCAGTGAAAGCAGATTTTTGACAGATTCTCTTGGATTGTCAAGGTATAGAATCATATAATCAGCAAAGAGGGATAACTTGATTTCCACTTTTTCTATTTGGATTCCTCTGATTTCCTTCTCTTGTCTGATTGCTGTAGCTAGGACTTCCAACACTATGTTGAACAGGAGGGGTGAAAGTGGAAAGGCTTGTCTTGTTCTAGTTTTTTGGGGAAATATTTCCCATTTTTGTTTATTTAACAATATGTTGGCTGTGGGTTTATTGTAGATGGCTCTTACCATTTTGAGGTATGTTCTCTCTATGCCTAGGTCTTCAATGTTTTTTACCAAGAAGGGATGCTGGATTTATAGAAAGTTTTTTCAGTATCTAATGGTATAATCACGTGATTTCTCTTTTCACATCTGTTGATGTATTTAATTGCATTTCTGGTCTTGTGGGTTTTGAACCAGTCCTGAATCTCAGAATAAAGCTTACTTGTTCAAGGTAGAAGATTTTTGAGATGTGTTTTTGGATCTTATTTGCTAGCATGTTGTTGAGTATTTTTGCATCTGTGTTCATCAGGAATATTGACCAGTAGCTCTCTTTCTTTGTTGGATCTTTACTACCTGGTTTGGTTATCAGTGTGATGTGACCTTCATAATATGTTTTGGGGAGAGCTCCATCTTTCTCAATTGCTTGAAATACTTTCAATAGGATTGTTATCAGCTCCTCCTTATATGTTTTGTAGAACTCTGCTGGAAAGTCATCTGGTCCAGGACTTTGTGTGTGTGTGGCGGGGTGGGTTCTTATGATGGATTTGATTTTCTGGGTTGTTATTGTCTATTTAATGTCTCCATTTCTTCTTATTTCAACCTTTGGAGGTTGTGTGATGTCAGAAAGTCCTTCATTTCATTTAGGTTTTCGAGTTTGTTTCCACACAGGTATGCATAGTAATCTCGGATAACTTTTTGTATTCATGGTCTGTTGTGATTTGGTCTTTTGCACTTCTGATTGTGTTTATTTGGGCTTTCTTTCTCTTTTTCTTGGTCAGTCTGGCTAGGGGTCCATTAATCTTGTTTATCCTTTGAAAGAACCAGCTTTTTGTTTTGTTGATTTTTTTCTATGACGTTTGTCTTCTGTGTTCTATATTTGGGCTTTTACTTTGGTGATCTGGATTCTTCTGCTGTAGGTAGGATTTTGGTGGTCTTATTTTTCCAGCTCTCCTAGGTGATTTGTTAGGCTGTTGACTTGTGATCTTTCCATCTTCTTGATGTGTGTTCATAAAGAAATGAATTCCTTTCTCAGTACTGCTTTCATGGCATCCCAGAAGTTTTGGTAAGATGTGTCTTTATTTTCATTTGTTTTCAAAAATCTTTTAATTTCTGCTTTGATTTCCATGCTGACCCCGGAGTTGTTCAGTGTTGTTTAGTATCCATGTCTTTGTTGATTTAGAAGTACCTTTATTGGTGTTGATATCATTATTATTCCACTGTGGTCTGAGAAGGTACATGGCATATCTTGATCTTATGAAATTTACTTATGCTTGGTTTTTGACTGAGGAGTACATTTCATGTGATGAGTAGAATGCTTATTCTGTGGTTGTTGGGTGGGGTGTTCTGTAGGTATCTATTAAGTCCATTTGGTCAAGCGTTCAGTTGAGGTTTTGAATCTCCTTTTTAATTTTTTGCCCCAATGATTTATCTAGGGTTGTTAGTGGAGTATTTAATTCCCCAGCTACGATAGTGTTAGAGTCAGTATATTTTTGAAGTTTACCTAGAAGCTGCTTTTTAAGGTTGGTGCACCCATGTTGGATGCATGCATGTTTAGGATGGATATTTCTTATTGATGGATTTAACCTTTTACCATTCTGTATATTTTAAAATTTTGATAGTAAAGGATATTTTGTCTGATATTAAGATTGCAACTCCTGCTTTTGTTTGTGTTCTGTTCACCTGAAAATTTGTTTTCCATCCTCTTACTTCGATTCTGTGAGTTTCCATTTTGGTGAGATGAGTCTCCTGGAGACAGCATACTGTTGCATCATGTTTACTAATCCAGTTTGGCATTCTATGTCTTTTCAGTGGTGCATTTAGTACATTCACATTCAGACTAATTATTAAGATGTGAGAGTTTAATTCCTATTATGAGGTTCTTATAAGTTTTGTTGGTGTTGTTTCTTGTTTATTTGTTTGTTGGTTTTCTTTTGATTTTTGGATGACGTGTGGGTTTTCAATCTTTTTTGTTGTATTCTTGGGAAGATCATGGTTCTTTCTTTCTTTCTTTCTTTCTTTCTTTCTTTCTTTCTTTCTTTCTTTCTTTCTTTCTTTCTTTCTTCTGTGTTTAATTCTTTCTTAAGTATTTGTTTAAAGTTGGTCTGGAGGTGGTATAAACTCTTAGGGATTGAATGTCCAGAAGGATTTGAATTCTCCATCACTGATGAAGTTTAGCTTAGCTGGATAGCAAATTCTTGTTTGGAATTGTTTATCTTTGAGAACTGTGAAGATTAGACTCTAGTCTCTTTTAGACTAAGTGGTTCTGTCGATAAGTCTGTTGCTATTCTAATTTGTCTTTTCCAGTAGGTAGTCTGACCTTTCTCTCTTGCTACCATTAGGATTTTTTTCTTCGATGCCTACTTTGTTTAAGTGAATTACTATGTGTCTATGAGTTAGTCTTCTCATTTGATGTCTTGCAGGGGTTCTCTGAAACTCTTGTGTTTGAATGGTTCTTTCTCTGATGAGATGAGGGAAGTTTTCTTGGATAAGTCCATGGAATGTTTGTTCCAGAGTGATCTCTGTTTCTCTATCTGCCTCAGGAATGCCAATCAATCATAAGTTCAGACTCTTGATGTAATTGTACATCTCTTGAGAGCTTTGTTACATCTTTTTAAGCTTCTTTTCTATGTTTTAAACAGTTTGCATTAGTTTCATGTTTTGGTCCTCAAGTTCTGAGATTCTTTCTTCTGCCAGGTTAATTCTGCTTTCCATGCTTGTCAGTTTGTTATTTATTTTATTTACTGTATACTTTATTGCCATGATCTCAGTTACCAACTCCTTCATTCTTTCCTCTTTTCTCTCCTCATTTCTATTCATACTCTCTATTAATAGCTTGATCTCTGGGTTTGTGGTTTGAGACCAGTCATTCTAGGGGCTCTTCATTGTTTGAATTCTGAAGTCTGTATTTTTAGGTGTTTTCTTCTTAGTGGTCTGTATAGGAACTATGTTCTTCCTTTGATTCTTCTTTATTTGTAATGGTTTTCCTCCCCTATTTTCCCCCTTCTTTAATTCCATTGCTCCATGATCAGGTATAAGTTTCACTTCTGTTTGCTCAATCCCTTATTCTTCCTTAAGTAGTTCCTCTGGATTTGTTCAATTTTGAAGTCTGACTTGGGATGAGGGGCTGTGCTTTTTGCAGTTTTGAGATTTGATTAAGGTGTGATAGGGTGAGCTGTGGTTCAGAAACTATCTGCAGATCACAGTATCCACTGACAGGTTTGTTGGTCCTCTGGAACACACTTCCTACTACCTTACAATTTGTTCATGCAGTGGGAGTGTATGTATGCACCCTGATAGCAAAACGAGATAAGAAAAAGGAAAAGAATAAAAAAAAGGAAGATGAAAGGAAGATGAAAAGAGAGGAGAAGGAGAAGGAAAACAGAGATAGTGTTTTAAGTAATTCTCCTGCCTGTTTTTTTTCATGAATATATCAGTTACTTAGACTCTTTTATCTTCCATGTAAGCTTAGATTTTAGATATTTTAATTTGGTTTTCAAATTTCATTAAAACCACGTTAAAATGGGATTTTTTTTGAAGAGATTGCTTTGACTCCCTAGATAATTAGCCAAAAATTGGCATTTTTGCAATATTGAGATTTCACAACCAATAAAATAGCATATTTGCATAAACTTTTAAAATAGATTGAAATGAGGTTTTAAAGCTTTTGAGATATTCACATCACTTTTGCATTTATTCCAATGTTTCTTATATTTTCTTGCTACTATTATGGTATACTTTAAAAAAAATACCATTTTGAGAAGTTAGTTGTTGACGGATACAAATGAAATAGATTTTTCTATATTGACCTTGCATCTGGAAAAATTGTTTAAACTATATTCTGATTATTTTTAAAATTTAATTTTATTGTGCTAAGAACACTTAACATGCTGTCTACTCCCTTAACACATTTTGAAGTACTTGATACATTGTTATTAATTATAGGTCCAATGTTTTACAACGAATCTCTTCAACTTATTCATTTTTCCTGACTGAAACTTTATGTCTGTTAATTAGTAATTCTGTATTGACTGCTCCAGGCAACCACCAGTCTAGTCTTTGATTATATTTATCTGACTTTTAAAAATACCTCATATAGTAGAATCATGCAATATTTGTCTTTCCTTAATGGGCTTACTTCACATAACATAATATCCTTAAAGTTCAACCATGTTACCATATATGTATTTTGGAATATCCTTCATTTTTGAGACTAATAGTTCATTGCTTATATCTACCACATTTTCTTTATCCATTTATCTATGGATGGACATTTGGGTTGATATTAATTTTTGACTATTGTAAATAATGTTTCAATGGACATGAGAATACTAATATCACTTTTAGATTCTGACTGCAATTCTTTTCAATAAATATCCAGAAGTGGGTTGCTGAATCATATGGTAGCTCTATTTTTAACTTTTTGAGGAACCTCTATACTGTTTTCAATAGTGACTGCACCTTTTTGCTGTCACATCAACAGTGAACAAAGTTTCCAGATTTTCCACATGTTCACCAATATAGTCTTTTATGGCGCTGACAATAGCAATTCTAACAGTTGTGAGATAATACCTCATTGTGTTTTTGGTTTGCACTTGCCTGGTAATTAGTAATGTTGAAAATCTTTTTGTATCCTTTTAAATATCTTCTTTGGTATTCTGCTTACTTGTTGATAATGTTGATTGGATTTACTATGTGAAGAATCACGTGTTCTATGACGACTAATGACTACGGCTAATGTTGCACCTTCCTTTCTAATATTCATACCTCTTTTTTATGGTTTCTAATTTTCAGTTCTATTTTATTGCTCAGACTATGACTTCTAATACTTAAAAGTGGGAAGTTCATTGTGAACTGTTGGAAGATACCCTTTATCAAATATATGTCAGAATAAACTTAGCTGCTAAAAAAAAACTTCAAATGTAATTTTTCAAAAGCATTTCTGCTCTTTTCACAGCCAGTATTGGTTGCTAGTTGCGGTGGTGTTTATTCTGCTACACATACCCTTTCAGTAACTTCTGTATTTTAGATCTTAATCCTGAGGCCAGTCAATTTAGCAGGCAGGTTTTTATGGTCCAGGTCTGGAAATTGTACATCTCTTTCTACCCCTTATGTTGCAATGGACAAAATTCTGCCACACGGTCACAATTAGCTGCAATAGAAGCTCCAGAGGTCATCTAGTTCTGTGGTGGAATAAGAAAAGTGTAAAACACCAAAAATCCCTAGCAATCTCTGTCATGATAGTCTTAGAATGCCTTTTGCATATATTAGACGACCGTGTGGTTTTTCTCTTTTAAAACATGATTTTGAAAAATTACGCTTTCTAATAATGATGTCAATTTTATATTTATATACTAAACCTTCTTAGATATGTTGTAAAAAAAATTAAGGGTATATAAAATGCATCTACATTTTATTTGCTAATGTTTTGTTTGGAATTTTTGTGTCTCTATTCAGGAGTAAGTTTGACCTATAATAGTCCTTTCTAATTTTATCTTTGATTTTGTTACCAAGGATAAATTAGACACATAAGGATATCTGAGAACTATTACATCTCTTAATATTTTTACAATATGGCTTATCAAATTTTTGAATTATTTATTTCTTGATATGATACAGAATTTATATGACTTTTAAATATGTGGAGGAACTTATCAAGAAAACTCTCTTTGCCTAGATCTTCTTGTGTCGCAGTTTGCAATTCATTTCTTCTTCTTCTTTTTTTTTTTTAGGGAGCATTTTATTCATCGAAGTCTTTAAGCTTGTTGGCAAAATTTTGCCTTTAGTATGTTTTTATATATCTTTTTAATCTTTGCTGCATCTGTATTCATAGATTTCTTCCATCTCTAATATTCTTTGATGAATCCCTCTTTATCTCCCTTATCTATTTTTTCTTTATCATTAATGCCAAGAGTTTATCTATTTTCTTTAGTTTTAAAAACAATCAACTTTTGAACTTGGTCATCTCCACTATATCTTTTAAAAAATTATTAATTTTTTATTCTCATGTATTTTCTTTTTTTGCTATCTTTGAATTTATTTTTCAGGTTGTCCTTATTTATTAATTTGAATTTTTTTGTTCATTATTTTCATACTTTCTTCTTTTCTAACAGAGACGTTTTTGCCAAACATGAAGTTATAAAGATATTTTTTTACGTGAATTTTAAAAAGTTTTATTATTTTACTTTTCATACACACACACAGTGCAAAAGTAAGAGTGAAAATAAAAGAGCGAGGGGGAGGAGAGAGAGAGAGAGTTTGCCTTACATTCCCACAGTCTACCATTTTCCAGGTTAATCATTCTAAAGTTCACACTTAGCTACCAGATATCACTTAATTTTACAATCAAGTGGGAACTTTTTTTAAAATTATAATGTGAAGTAAGATTTAAGATTTATTCTTTTTTCTATATGGACAGCTAGCTATACAAAAATTATTTATTTTTGAGTTTTTTTTCTACTTTCTTGCTGCGCCACTTTTTTTATAAGTCAAATATCCATGTATGTGGAGTTCTCCATCTGTACTCTCTATTTCACTCTATTTTGCTTGTGTTTATTTACATCAAACCATGCCATTTTAATTATTATATTTTTATACTAAAAATTGCCAGTTAACTTGGTTCTTTAAATCCATTCTTTATAGAGATTTTTTGGATCTACTTGTCTCTTCATAGTTCCATAAAAATGTTTAAAGCAGCCTATTCACCTTTTACAAAAGCATTCATCAGGATTTTAAAAATCTAGGTATAATTACATACAGTAAAATGCATATCTTAAGTGTACATTTCAGTGAGTTTTGACATATTTATTCACCCTGGTTATTTATCATAACCAATACTCTAAGCCTTCTTTTACTTTAGAGAGTTTCTTTATTACCCTTTCTAGTTTGTCTTCATGGAAATTGCTGCTGCTTCAGTTATAGGCTAATTGTTGAATAACTCCAGAAATGTCAGCTTTCTACTTTTTAAGATAGAAAGGAGATAGATTCCTTGTGCTTCTTGATATATTAAGGATTTGATTTTCATCAGCTCTTATACTCTCCATTTGCTCACAGCCTTCAGAGGATTTATGACTTACTGGTAGAGTGGCTGGGAAAGCACTTTGTGTTTAGACCATACCTTTCTTCACCGAAGCTCAGAGGGTTGCCTCTCTGTAGTACCTTCCTCCTTCAAAGCCTCTCACAACCCCTGATCCTTCCGTTTCCCACCCCTGGGGCTGGCAATGATGCCTCTCCTTGAAGAAGAGTCTTTTTGTAAAATTCTGGTTGGTCCTGAATAGCTCACGTCTAAAATCCCTGCTGTCTGTATCCTCATTGTTCCATTCTTTGTAAATTGAAAGTGACTCTCAGTGAAATCCTTGGGTCTCTTTTGGATTTTATTATAGTTTTATCTTTGTTGGCAGCTAATTTAATTTTTTTTCTGCAAGACCCCTACATGTGGTGAGATGAACATGTTTTAACTTCCAGAGTAATTATTTGGATTTTCAGTGTAGCAGAAATGGAACTAATATGTGTATCAAGTTCATTTATATTTTTTTAGTCATGGTCCTATAAAAACATTTTCCATTGAGCAATATGACATATAAATATCTAAAGTCGTCTTTGTTTTATTAGATATATGTATATTTACTGATTCCTTGCCACTTAAAATATTAAACACTTGGAGGGTTTGATATTTTTAAGGGAATGTTCATAGATGTGTAAAGTGAATAAGGATGAATGTCATAAAGTGAATAAGGATGAATGTTCATTTACAGAGTGCATATCTGCCTGACATATGTGCAAATTTCAACACATGAACTGGTATCACACAAGACTCTTCCCATTATGCACTTTCTCTTTCTTCCAACAGATATCTCAAACAGAACTCGTGAAAAATGTTTTGGTACATAAAAGAATATTTATTATGCTGAAATTAGAGACCAACTGTTCTTATTATTGCTACTGAAGACAGAAAAATATGAATTAAATTAAAATAATTTGGGAGAAGGAACAAACAGTAAAAAATGTGGTGCTTAAAGTCTGGAGTATGCTACATGGTATGATGGTAGAACTTTAAGTTTTTGATCAACTTGGAGAAATGGTATGTGTGTATATATATCCCTATATATATTTTTTCATATATGTATATATATATATATGAATCCATATTTGTGTGTATATATATGTATACCTTTTTTGGTACATTCTATGGATTGGAGGAGGTTAGTATTAATTTTAAGTCAGGATCTCAAAGGCAGAGAACGAAAGAATTCTGTGGGTATAGCACAGAATTCAGAAATTCACGTTTAACAAATTTCTGCAGTAAATTTGATGCAAGTAGTCTTGAGTCATACATTGATGAACAGATTGGTAATATTCATGTGGGAAGGAGAGGGGAGGTCTGTGTTGAAGTGTTAAAAATATTGAAAATGAATTTCTTGCTTTTAAGGATTATAAGCACTCATACACACACACAGTGCAAAAGTAAGAGTGAAAATAAAAGAGCGAGGGGGAGGAGAGAGAGAGAGAGAGAGAGAGTTTGCCTTACATTCCCACAGTCTACCATTTTCCAGGTTAATCATCCTAAAGTTCACACTTAGCTACCATGGCTGCTGATTATGGAAAATGAGAGAAGTGGCAATTCCTTACCCAATAAGCCATTTAAGTATTCTCCTGTCTTGTTCTGCTAAAATACTCTTTTGACATCGGAACAAAGAAAAGTCAGATCCATAATGTATATGGAGACCGTGAGGAAATGTCACCAGTGAGCTTAAATGGTGCCAACTGTATCCTTTGCTTCCATGTCAAATACACTTAAATTTCAAGTGGGGAATTTAAAAGTAACAATGTACTGCCTGTAACACTGCACCGATTTTTAGTGGCTTGCAAATATTCTTCCTTTTCTCTTGTTCTGTATCCATTACTTACAGAAAATATTGCCTATCTTAAAGCTGTCTTTTGCTTGTAGAAGGTACTCACTATACTTTTGCCATTGCTTATGCTAATTCTTTAGCGCTGCTTTTTCTTAATATATCAAAATAAGAATCACGTTTGTTAATGCAGATGCTGAAGCTAGAGAGGAACCCAAATACTTACACACTTTCTTGCAGTCACCTAATTACTCTCCTCAGAATAAAAGAGAGATAAGTTATGTAAATGCAGTAATGCAAAACATGCATACAATTTGAATGGTCACATTCATATCAGGTAAAGTCTCTCATTTTAATATGGGAAAGATGGGGAGAAAAAATAAGTTAGTAACCACATAAATGAGTGAAGCATCTCCTTTGGGAGTTGATGTGCATTCTCACCATCTCGATAAGAGTGCATCTAAGAATGGGAATGCCCAGGACACAAAGAAAGTGACAGTGATTATGTAGTCCAAAGTATTTTAAAAACTTCAGCTTGGAGGGCAATATTCTAACAGACAGATAAAACAGACAATAAGTTCGAAATGTTCAGTTCACTCAAACCACTCCTGCCTAGAAGAGATCTTCAAGATTCAGAGTCAGAAAAAAAATTTTAAGGCTCAAATCAAAGCTTCTGAAACCTACTCATCATTCACTCGATCCACACTGAATGTGAAATCAGAAAACCACAGGAGTCAGGGAGAGCTGAGCAGAATGCATCCAGTTGCTGCAAGTTTGGGCTGTAAATGAGGTTTTAGAGGAAATTGAAAATTTAAATGCGATTCAATGAGCAGTGAACATATGATACACACAGTATGCTTGTCTATGGGGAACCGAGAGCAAATTGGGTACAATGAACGCTATCTTGTTAAGCAGAAGTACAGTCCACACTTAGTTGTCCGTCACTGAAAATAACTGCAAACTGCTCACTTGCTCCCAGGGTGTTTCTATTTAGACTTTTGTATATTGTAATTTCTCCAGCAGCCGTCTTCACATCTGGAGATTATTGGCTGAGCCATAGAGTAGCCTTTCAGGTTGGATTTTCCAACTAACAAGAGGCTTTCTATGACATCTCCACTGAAGCTACTTGTGCCCCAACAAACTTTCCCCTGTTGATTCTGGTCCCCTCAGAGATGTGTAGTGAGACACGGAATCACAGCAATAGTCACATGGAATCACAGCAATAGTCACATCAAATTAACCTTTGACGCTGATTTTATGGAGAACAATTCTGTTTCTAAAGGTAAGTAATTTAGCTGGATCTATTCCTACAGAAGCTATTACGACCCAGGAAAATTATTTTCTGCATATTTTAAGCAAATACTTGAAAATAATTGAACTTCTAATGTGTGTTAAGGATGATAGGGATTTAAAAAGCAATAAAATGCCTTTTTTGACTTCATAGTTCTTAAAATATAGTGGAAAAAATGCAAAGCGAAAATCCTAAAGCACTGTGGACTTTAGGGTGTCTGTGGAGAGTATTAAAACACAAGGTGCTGATGATGAAAAAGTAAAGGACAACTGAGATAAGGTAGATCTAGGATCCATTTTATGAGAGAGAAATACAATTTTTTAAAGGCTGTAGATAATGTTAGTGTGTGGATATAAATTGAAGAAAGGAAAACATTTGTGGAAGGAGAAGAGGATAAAAGGAGACAGTGAAAATATTGGTTTTAAGAACAATGACCATGGGTTTGAGATGACAGACATTTTGAATGCTGTGTAAGCAGCAGCATGCAGTAGAAATGCAGGTGAGAGTGGAAACATAGGATAGTGTCAATCTGTGGAAGGGCTTAAATATCTTGCTAATGAATCTCAATTTGCAGGTATTGTGAGCAAACTCTGAGAGAGATATATGATTACAGAAGGTAGAATCTGGGGGCAGCATTAGGAGGTAACAAAGTATTAAAAAGTATATTTCCTTTTTTTTTTTTTTTGAGATGAACTCTCACTCGGTAGCCCAGTCTGGAGTGCAGTGGCATGCTCACGACCACCTCAGCGTCGACCTGCTGGGCTCTGACGATCCTTCCGCTTCAGCCTTCCAAGTAGCCAGAACTTCAGGCACGTGCCACCACACCCGGCTAATTTTTTTTTTTTTTTTTTTAATTTTAGAGACGAGTTCTCGCCAAATTGCCCGGGCTGGTCTCGAACCTGCGGGTTCAAGCAATCTACTCGCCTTGGCCTCCCAAAGTGCTGGGATTACAGGCTGAGCCACTGACTCTGGCCCTATATTTCCTTTTTAAATTTTATTTTAAAGATTTGGGGTACAATTAGATTAGGTATACAAGTGGTCATTGTGCAGGTAAAGACTGGTTTGAGATCAGATACCCTTATTGAGGTTGTGTGCCAACCCCATCCCCTGGTGGTTTCTCACTACTGCCAATCTCTTTCTTACAGTATTATGATAAATGTCAGGGTCCACTTATGAGTGAGAACATGTGGTACTCAGTTCTTTGTTTCTGTGATATATCACTGAGTATTATAGACTCTAAATGCAACCATGTTGCTGTAAAGTCTATAATTTTGAAATAATCTTCTTTTTGTTATAATCTTCTTTTTTCCCATAATCTTCCGTATGGCTGTGTAGTATTCCACTGTGTTTACGTACATTTTTTAAATTCAGTCCTCTTTTGGTGGGCAGTATGGTTGGTTCCATGTTTTTGCTGTTGTGAATAGTGCTGCAATAAACATGTATGTGCAGGTATCTTTTTGGTAGAATTATTTGAGTTCCTCTGGGTGTATTCCCAGAAAGGAGATTGCTGGGTCATATGGAAGGTTAATTTCTAATTCTTTTAGGAATTGCCACACTTTTGTCCATAAAGATTGGACTGGTTTGCATTCCCACCAAATGTGTAGAAGCGTTCCCTTTTCTCTGCATCTTCACCAGCACCTGTTGTTTTTTGTTTTATTAATGATGACCATTCTTACTGGAGTTAGGTGGCATCTCAATGTAGTTTTGTTTGCATTTCTCTGACGATTAGTGAGGATGAACATTTTTTCATGTGTCTGTGGGCTGCTTGCATATCTTCTTTTGAGAAGTGTCTATCCATGCCCTTTGTCCACTTTTTTTTTTTTTTTAATTGGAGTCTCATTCTGTCCCCCAGGGTAGAGTGCAGTGGCATACTCCAGGCCACTGCAGCCTCGACCTGCTGGGCTCAGCCTTCCAAGTGGCTGGAACCACAGGCACGCACTACCATACCCAGCTAATGTTTTTTTAATTTATTGTACAGATAAGGTCTCACCATGTTGCCCAGGCTGGTCTTGAACCTGCGGGCTCAGGCAATCCTCTCACCTCGGCCTCCCAAAATGCTGGGATTATACACTTGAGCCACCGTGCCCAGCTTTTGCCCACTTTTTAATGGACTTTTTTTTTTTCCTTTTGGCACGCTTGAGTTCCTTGTGGATCCTGGATGTTAGACTTTGTCAGAAATACAGTTGGCACATATTTTTTCCCCATTCTGTGGGTTGTCTTCCTGCTCTCTTGATGTTTCTTTTTTGCTTTGCAGACACTTTTCAGTTTGAAGAGATCCCACTTGAGAGCCAGTAGTGGGACAGTGGTAGTAATGACAATAGAATAGATAGAAATGTGAAAATATTATGAAGAAGAAATAAGCAGGACTTGGTAACCAAGTGATTGCAACAAAATGGGAGAAAAATCAACTGTTGGAAATCCAGGAATCCAGAGAGGGCCCACTGGCCTGGAAGGCTACTCATCAAGATGTAGAGGAGATGTGGGTGCTAAATGCAGAGGAGAAGTCACCAAGCACAGCATCTGGTCTGTGGAAGGGGTAAGACTGGGAGAGAGAATGCCAACAGGGTATGGATCTGGTTGGTGCTGGTATGGTCTCTCTTAGGGGACATTTGCAAATACTCAGGAAAATTCTTGCATTCACGATTGTTGAGTTGAGCAGATATTTTTGGGTTGGTGGTAGGAGGGTCAGTATAGGATGAAACCAAAATGATATATGCAAAAGAAGAAAGAGTTGGAAAGGCCTGTAAAAGTGTGCTCTGATATTAGAAAAAAAGTGTTAAAGGATATTTAACTATGTGAATTGGTAGAAAAGGCTTCAGATCACATTCAACCCTATATGCTAGAAGTGGAAAAGTCCTGTTTGACTTCCGAGTTACTTGGATGTGGAGATTGGGGAACCAAAAGTCTATGGTGGCAATGACTCAGGTTTTGAGACTGCATTTCTGAGAAAGGAAATGGTTCGTCTTTTTAGTAAAGTAAAAAAGACTGAAAAAAAAGTGTTGGAGCAAGAAGAATATGTTCAACTTGTCGTGCTGGCAAGACCCAAAGGAAAATAAATTGTTATGTCAAAAAGACACGTGCACTCATATGTTTATCACAGCACTGTTCACAATAGTAAAATCATGGAATCAACCTAAGTGTCCACTAATATATATATATTATATGTGTATATGTATGTGTGTATATATATACACACTCATGCCATGGAATACTACACAGTCATCAAAAAAGAACGAGATTTTTTTTCAGCAACACAGATGGAGCTGGAGGACACAATCCCATCCTAAGTGAAATAACTCAGAAACAGGAAGCCGAGTACCAGAGGTTCTCATTTATACATGGAAGCTAAATAATGGGTATGCATGTACATTCGGAGGAAAATAATAGACACTGGAGACACCAGCAAAGGGGAGCACGAGGGAGAGATTAAGGCTGAAAAATTACCTATTGGGTACAACGTTCACTATGTAGGTGATGGGACAATACAAACACAGACCTCACCATTATGCAAAATATCCACATGACACACCTGCACGTGTGTCCTTTGAATCTATAGCAATTTTTTAAAAATAAAAAAAAGCCCAGAACTACTAGTCTGGAACTCAGAAGAACTAGAGGCTGGGGCAAAAAACGTGAACTTGTAAATCATTAGCAAGGACGTGCCAAGTAACACTAAGGGAATGGGAAAAGAACAGATGGTGGCGGACAGAATGTTGGAAGTCATCCAACAAATATTTATCTAACTTGCAACACGTATCAGGGACTCAGTGCCAAAGACAGAGTGGTATACAAAGTAGATCAAGTCCCCTTTTCTCATGAAGAATATGGCTGGTGTGAAAGTGGGGTGAAGAAAATGATTTGGTCAGAGGAGAGAGTGGTGGAAATGCTTCACGAGAAGGAATGGGCACAAGAAAGACTCAAAAGGAAAGAGGGCAAGCCTTGAAGTCATGCAGAACAGAATTAAATTACATCTTACCTACTTTGTTAAAGCTGTGGTCTGGGTCAAGTTCTTGAGTCTCTGTTTTCTCATCTGTATAAGGGGAATTAAAAGTATTTTATTGTAAAATTTAGATAAATACGCTGAGTGCCTCACTCATTGGAAACTCTTTAAACATAGTAGTATTTTTTTTTTTTGAGTTGGAGTCTCACGTTGTCACCCAGACTGGAGTGCAGTGGCCGCTTCCGGCCACTGCAGCCTCGACCTGCTGGGCTCCGGCGATCCTTCCGCCTCAGTCTTTCGAGTAGCTGGAATTACAGGCACGCGCTACCATGCCTGGCTGATTCTTTGATTTATTGTAGAGATGAGGTCTTGCCAAGTTACCCAGGTGGATCTCGAACCCCCGGGCTCAGGCAATCCACTCGCCTCAGCCTCCCAAAGCAAGGGATTACAGGCTGAGCCACCGAGCCCAGCTAGTATTTTTTTTTAATGGTGTCCTCCCTTCCTCATTATTCAGGATTATAAGAGAATCCTGCATCCATGTGTCTCTACAACGACATGCAATGTGCTAGGTGCTCTTAAGAACATAAACCTTGCCTTTAAAAAGGCAACTATGTAGTGGGAACATCAGTCCAGTTGAGCAAATGTTTGTAATGAAGTATACACCAAAACAGATGGCTGGTAATTGAAGTATGTCTATTTAAGGACACTATGTAGAAAATCAATGACTTCTTACTGCTTGCAGTATAAATCCTACATTTGCTACTGTGGTCTATGAGGATGCACACTGATCTCATTATCCTCAATTCTCACCCTCCTTTTCCTCTGTGTGTTCTAGCGACACTGGTCTTCATGTGGCAACTTTGACATATGTCGCTCTCAGTTGGAATGCTCTGTATTCTCCCCAATTCACCATTCACTGCTTGGGTAATTCAGATTTCAGCTTCACTTTCTCAGGAAGTCCTGATTTTCTAGACCAGATCAGGTCACACAATTGTATTCTCTTAGGACCCATATTCTTCTTTGTAGCATCTTTTACAGTTGTAAGTAAATAAATAATTGTATAATTAGTAGAAAAACTTCTACATCCCCCAGTAAGGCATCTACTGTCTATGACCCAATTTTGATTCATGTCCTCAAAATAGATGCTCAGTCTATGATGGTTATATCCATGAATGCACCAGATAGATGCTCAATAAATGATTGTTGAACATGAACAAATGAATGAAAACATAAGTGCAGTACATCACATAATGTCATTGTAAACACAATATAGGTTCTGTCTCTTGTTAAAAGCAGAAGGGCACATTAGAAAATTGAAAATCCTCTATTTACAACATTAACATCAGAGTCTGAAGTCTCTTAATAATTTTGTGTGTGTCTTTCACTCATGAACTTTATTAGACATTAAAAATGCTTCATTAGGTGTTAGATTATACTAACTCATAGATTAAAATTTACCCTTCCATTTCTGACATAATATTTATTTTATTTACAACAATTTAATATCTCAAACTTCGAAGTTTTCTTTTTTGTTACTGCAACTCAGAATTTCTAGTTTTCAGCTTCCAGCCTTACCAGTTTTTGTTTTTCTGGTTGGAAGATTTTGACACTTAGATCCTGAACCTGGCCGTGTTTTGCACATAGTAAGTTTTTGTACTAAAGGTTTTTATATTTGAACATGATTGATTGCTTTGCCTCTTTTTTGAACTTTGTTCTTCCTTCTGCATATTTATAATGACTCCTCAGAGGTACAAGTGTTGTGACATGCAATGTGCTTCCTGGTTTTAACAGTGTCTGAGGTCAGGAGGATGACTTCATCTTAAAAGTTTTCTCTGATGAAAGACCCTAGGTTGGACTAATATTTTGTGCCTGTTAATTGGAAATGAGTATTATATGTGCTCACACTAAATGTTTCAAAACACAAAATAATGAAATGTGCTAAAAAGTCAAATAATTAAATTTCTATGATCACTCTGTACTGCAAAAATAATGTGTCATAGAAGCAGATGCATGTGGATAAAAAACTTGGGTTCTGCCATATATTCGCTAGGTGACTTTGGTTCAGACATTCACATATTCCAGATCTCAGCTTCATTTTCTCTAAATGTGAACAATATCTAGTCTATGCTGTTGCTGTGGGGATAAAATGATAGATGAATATTTAGCAGAGATGGGGACAGTTTTTCAGAAAATGATACTTCACTTTTTGGGTCATCTTTCCTTTAAACACGAGTATTTATTTTAGATCATTCTTTTCTTCCATCTATTTTGTTATTCCTCCTCTTTTCTTGCCATTTTATTTCTCAAATGTATTTGTAAACCTATCATAATCTGAAAATTATGGCATCTTACCAATTATCTTTGTAAAATATCACTGCGTGACTTTATCTTCTGGAACAGTAATATCTCCATAAGACTTGCATGGATGACCTCATCCAGCAATTATTTGGTTATTCAACATTCATTTTTTATTGATACGTTTTAGTTGAGTCATTGAATCAGGAATGGCTGAAACAGAGGCCATGAGAAACAGGAAATAATCAGAGTTCTGAAAGCATGGCTGAAGAAAGAATCTTCTATAACTGTGGGCTTGGAAACAGTCAGGGATGGTGAGTGTGATCTGAAGTTGGAAACAGAGGTATAACTAATTTATTGAAAATGACATTGTTTGTGGAAAAATGTGTTGAGCAAACAGCTGACCAGAGTTATTAAGGATAGGCTTTCTTTCTTCATTATGTTTGTGCTCCTAGTGCTTAGGACAATGTCTGGCACTTAGTAGGTACTCAAGATAAATTTGGCAAACTTGACTAAAATTTATTTATTTATTATAAATCCTTCTTCTTTTTTTGTTTTTTAAGCTAATTACCACTCTTTTTCAAATAATTAGACTTACCAGAAACTGAGGTTAGTTAGAGTTTTACATAATCTTCCCAAGTCAACAAATGCTTAAGAACCAAAATATTGAGTTCACAGCCCTGGAGTAAGCATTGCTATTTCCACTTCCTTTTATCACAGATGAAATGCCTTCATTAATGAAACTTCAGAATATACGCCTCATTCTAAGCAATGATGGATTTAGTATACTAATGGTTGATTTGGCAGACTGAAAGTAGGTGGTTTGATGAACCGATCCAAATGCCAGGGAAAAAAATAGAGAAGATGCCAGTACTAGCATGCACCCATGATTCCAGATGCATGAAAACTTCTATGGACAACATGACAATCACAACCTTAGAAATAGCAGTAGCAATATTAGTAATAATCTGTTACTGTATATAACAACATCTACAAGAACTATAACAATATCATTTAGGCGATAATGATGGCAGGTGTTTGGGTAAGTGCTTTCATGCATTTTTTCATTCCATACTCTCAATACCTCTTTAAATTAGATACTATAATTAGCCCCAATAAAAGAGCATTCTTCTGAGGCCTCGCTACCACATCATCTAGTTTTTAAAAAAAATCTGTCTCCAATCAATACCATCCCCCAAAAATGTGGACTAATGAGCTAGTGATTTAACCTCCTGAGTTAATTGAAGTCTTAATGTAATTCATTACTATTTCCACCCAATAATCCATGGCAACAATGAATAAGAATGGAACGGTACTGAAGAAGGCTGTGGTCACTGAGACTTCTGAAAATAATCCTGAAGGAGCCAAGTGCATAAATTTAGAATCAGGGTCTGGTGCCAGGAAAGACACAATATAATTAGAATACTAAAAACCTTAATGAGGGGAATTTTGTGAGGGCTAAATCTGCCTTGCCATCTTTTTATGTTTAGTGTCTAGCCCAGTATCTGGAACTTAAGAAAAACTCCATATATCTTTTTTTTGGGGGGGGGAAGGCGAGAAAGTAGTATTTATTAAGTAGACAGAAAATTTCCCACAGCAAGAGGGAACCTGAAAGAAGATTGCTCCAAAATTTCATATGTCTTGATTGTACAGAGTCAAATTTCATTAATTCCTCAATTATAATTACTCCACTATGCATATATATAGTTACAGATTTTGTAATTATTTGTAGAAAATATATCTTATTTTATTTATCTTTAATGCCTTAATTTATATGTAAAATTTCCATTCTGCTTAATAGCAAGATATTTAATTCAGCTACTTCTAAAAAAAAACTGTGACTCCTCTTCAGTTATTTCAGATTTAAAAATTACTCAAATTTAGTATTTTTTTTCTTTTCTTCTTTTCTGGATTTATTTTTATACATGCTGGTGGAAAGAAGGCATTATTTATATGTTCCCAAATGCATACCAGACATATATTTTCTTCAATCTTGTGCTCAAAAAAGAAGGGAGTTATTCCACTTTGCACCTCTACAAAATCTCTCATACTATGAAGGATGTCTGTCTGTCTGTCTCTCTCTCTCTCTCACTCTCTTTCTCTCTCATTCTCTCTCTCCTATCTTGAATAGCATAGTACTAATTTTGAGAAGATTCATAAGCTTGATGAAACAACTGGGAATGCTTAAAAAATAGGCAAATACATTTTTTTAAAAAAATTATTTTATTTTAAAGATGTGGGGTACAATTCAGGATTAAGTATACAAGTGGTCACCATACAGGAAAAATTTGGGCCTTCTTTTGATCCCCACTTTGCCTGGTTTGAGATCTGGTACCCTTATTAATGTTATGTGCTCCCCCCAGTTCCTACCCCTGGAAGTTTTCAGCTACCGCCAATCCTTTTCTTATAGTATTACGGTAAATGTTCAGGGTCCACTTATGAGAGAGAACATGTGGTGTTCAGTTATTTGTTTCTGTGGTAAATCACCTGGGCAAATACATTTAACGCATATTTGTCTTAGTTTTCTGAAGGCATTACCTCATAATTAAAAAGCAAAACACGTGGTTATACTGAAGAAACGAAAAATTTACACTTATTGCAGAGTAGAAAAAAAGCAACTCTTCTAAAGTTTTGCAGAAGGAAATTGAAATATAATTTCTCGTAACACTAAGTTGGACATGATGCAAAATATGTTGCATTGTAAGAACCTTAGATAGAAGTGAGAGTGATACACCCTAGAACACAATATTAGATTCTTCAAAAAATGGTGATATGCTATCAGAGTTTATCACTTGTGTCAAAAGTATATATCAAGAATTGAATAAACTGTTTTGTGAAATATGGAAATGGAAAATTACTACATGTAATTGTAAATATGCATGTGTAATTAATGAATTAATCATTATTATAAGTAGATATTTGGTGATTTCTTCTATATCCATAAAATTTTATATGTACATGTTCAAGTTGAACAAAATGCATTTTTAAAAATGATGTCATTGAAAAAATAGAAAACTTGCCTCATTATTGGTTTCAATTTGTGTTTGGGCAAACATGGTGCTTCTAAGTAAGTGCTGGTATGTACTGACTACTCACGGAGAAGCAAGATTAGAGTTGTGGTTCTTGGTTGTTACCACTCTTCTGAGTAAACAACTGCTGAGATCACCGCCCTCTGTCCTCCACCCACTTGATTTAGGTCAAGACATCAGCAGACTTCCAGATACTCCCTTCCATGTTTGGACTCCCTTTGCTAATTTCTTCATCTCAAATTGATGAACTTCAGATTGGTTTCCAGAGTTTCTGCTGGATCAGGGAAGGTTGCTTGTCTTGTAATGGAAGTTGTGTCTAGGATAATATGCCTTCTCAGAATTCAGTGTGGAAAGGAGGGTATGAGCTGCTTTTACACTTGGAATCTTGATCGATGTGGGCTTTGATGTCTGATGCTCTTGTAACTTTAGACTGAGAATGGAGCAGAATTCAACCAGCTATGTCCCAGTCTATCAAACTCTAACTTCCTCTATTAACATCCCATCTCCCTCCCTAATTCAAATGACAATACCACTAGTATCCTTTGTTTAATTATCCACTTGTTTTCTTTACTTGGTTAAAGATATTTTAAAAATTGTAATCATTTTATTTAAATTAAATTTAAAATAATTCATTTACATTGAAATGAAGCTGTTTTATAATTTTTTAATATTCAAACTGTTTAGACAAAAATGAGATAGATATCTATAGCCCAATACATAATATCTAATTTAATGTCCTTATGAAAAGTTTTGTAGTGTTTTTCTTTTCTTAAAATTTTTTATTGAGGTAAAATGTACTTATATAATTTACCATATTTACTATTTTAAATATATAGCTTAAATACATTACTTTTCTCCTTTTAAAATCACCCTCTCCTTCCTTTCTTTCCCAGCCTCTGCTTACCAACAATCTACTCTCTATTTTCATGAAATTCACTTTTTTAGCTTCCACATATGAGCGAGAACTTGTGATTTTTGTCTTTCTGTTCCTGGCTTAATTCCTGGCTGAATTCACTTAATTCACTGGATAATGGCCAACATTATCTTTTTGATGCATATTCTTTTTGGTTATTCTTGTCTTATTACTTTTGGAAACCTAAGACTCAATCTTAGCATACTAAAAAAGGATTCCTTGCTATATACGGTTTCTGATAAGATGTTAATTAGAAGTACACCTGTGATTTCAAAGAAAATTGAAACTCAATGTTTTCAAGGTTTAAATCTTACTAACAACCAATTTCAGAAGTTACTGGGGAAAGAGGAACAGGTTAAAGATGTCACAAATAAGCAATCAGCCACATTCAGAATGTGATTAATGAACTAAGACTAACGACCCAGTGTTTTGTTTTGTTTTTTTTTCAACAAATATGTGACTTGAAATGGGAAGGAAGATTGTTAGAGGTTAAAAGAGACTTAAAAGATAACTAAAGGCAACATCTGGGTTTTATTTGAATCCAGAGATAAACCAACAGAAAAATTCTTTTTTTTTTAGGCAATCAGGTATATTTGGATATAAACTGAGAACTTGAAAATAGTAAGAAATTATTGTTAATTCGATTAGGTGTGAAAATGGCACTGTATTTATGTGAACAACAACAAAACCACTAAACAATATGTAAAAATATTTTCAAAAGAAGTGCTTATCTGAGATTTGCTTTCAAATAAGGAGACATGAAAAGTGTCAGATGAGAGATAATACAGGGTTGGTGAGCGTATCTAGTTGCAAAGTCTGGGTAATGTCTACAGGAAGATTTTTTTTTATGCTCTGGTTTTGTAACTATTTGAATATTTCCACTGTTAACATTTCAGATGGTAAGACCTAGAACCCACGATTTGACAGCTCTGTCTTTACTCTAGATTACTCCTGCCTATACCCCCTCCCCCAACACAGTGGCCAGTCCTCTGTGGCAGCAGGAACATGGAGCTGAGGAATAGAGAGAAGAAAAAATAATGATAAAAAGTTTAAAATTTCATTCACTACCTATGCTTTTTAAAAAATTATTTTCAATTAAAACAAAACTGAACACTTTTCTGTATTCTGAATAAATATATCTCACACCAACATTGTACAGATAACTATGTATGTAGTTGTGATTAATTTTAACAATGCTTATTTAAAGGTATTATTGATTTGTATAGTTATTTGGTCACTATTGATACTCTAAATGAACCAATATAGACTATAACTTGTGTCATAGAAAGATTAAAGATTTTTTTTAAGGGATTTTTATACTTCAAAGGTTTGAGATCCACTTAAATAGACAAAGGCAAAAACAGTTTGAAATATTTTTTTCTTTCTTTTCTTTCTTTCTTTCTTTCTTTCTTTCTTTCTTTCTTTCTTTCTTTCTTTCTTTCTTTCTTTCTTTTTTATTTCTACCCTGGAAATTTTGACTCTGAAATAAAGATAAAGAGGGCTTTAGAAATCAATGTCAGCTTTCTGGCTAGTGTATATAATGTGCTTCTGTGCCATTGTCTGTGCCTATTAGCTAGCCTTTCTGTTTGCATCTCTGCCTTGAAGTAGCCAGCTTAAAGGTTCCCTTCAGTGTTATTAGACATGCCCATGGCCAGGTTTGAACTCCTGAGGATGGGGAAGGTGTTCTTTGAACTCACAGATAGATGTTCCTGCCAACTGTGTTACAACATAAGCAGAGAAGGACAGCGAGAAGATATGTATGACCCGCTACCCGGCAAACGCTTTGAACCTCTTTCCCTGAGTTGCCCCTTGGTCACTCTTAAAAGCAGCTTCTTTTCTATTGTCTCTGTGGGCTGCAAGATGAATGTGTTCAAGAGAAAACCTGATCTAAGATGTGTTTCCTCTCATTGCCTAAACCAGTTCACTAGTGGACCTTCACGTGTGGTTTCCTTTCTGCCTTGTGTGCATGTGCCTATGTGGTTCTTTTGCTGTTGGGGGCCTATTTAAATGCCTAACACCACCCATCTGCTTATTCTGGGAACACTCAATTAAGAACTCCAGGTGGAATGAGGGAAGGCACTCAGAACTTACCGTGAACTGGTTAGAAAAGCACCAAATTAAGACTCAAGAAATCCTGCTTCTGTTTCCATTTTAGTCATTATTTATTTGTGTGTCTTGGGACAAATCTATACCCCTACAAAATAAAGAGAAGGAAAAGAAAGGTAAGGGAAGAGAAGAGAAGAAAAGGGAAGGGAAGGGAAGAGAAGGAGAGACATACTGGCTATCTTCTCTATTGAAATGAGAGATGTGAGTGTGTTATAGTTTTAAAGACAGAAGCGATGTGAGGAAAGAAAAACATTTATGAAAATTGTATCTAATTATACAGGGTTATAGATGTAGATGATATTTGATATTGGGCTAAAATTTGCTTATTCAATTCCTGATAGTAACATTTGTTTGTTGACATTTAGAGCTTCATCCTAAAGATAAGAGCAAAGACTTTTTTGAAAAAAAGTTATTAAATGAGACAGATGTGAGCTGGATTTGGTATTTTTCTATGCTTTCTACTGCCTGTAACAATTTCATTTCTTGACTAAACAACAGGAACTATTTCTGAATTATACTCAGAAAAAGTAAATTACAAAAGCTTATTTTTGTGTGATGGGACTTTGCTTCTTTTGCAAGCTTCTTTGATCCCATATCTATATTAATTTATAAAATGATGATTCAGAAAGAAGTGGCTTGGCTTGATTAAAGGAACAGAGAAACCGAGTTTCTATGCCTTTCATTTTAGATTTGGGCTGGAGAACCTTCAATCCGGATGGATTTATTTTGCTCCTTTCATTTTCTTCTTCTGAATTCACACTACAGCAGTTTCCACAATAGATTGCATGGTACTCCCTGCATTTTTTTTTAACTCTGGCTCCATGAACACTTCATTATAGATGCCGGCTGCCCTTGATTTAGTGCTTTGATATTTAGTTACCATGGCTTTAAAATCATTTATGTGACAACTTTTCCTCCTTCATGTCTTCCCACCCCTATGTGCTCTCTGGATCAGGCAGATCAATGTAACTGTAATTTAGGCCATGACTTTAATAACCGGGGAATACCTTGTGCTCTAACATTCACCCTTCACCTAAAGTGCATGCCAACTTCTGTTGGCACTGAGCTGAGTAAGGCCGCCCACAGGTCAATCCCTCATGGTTTCCACAGGTTGATGATGCAGAAAGCCTCAGCCTCCAGGGATGATGGTAATCAACTCCAAAGCACCAGGCAGCTGCTCTGTGCGGAGGATTTAATTCACATCGCATAGTAATGCTCCTAAGATGAGGTCCCTGGGGATATGTTACCATACAGGACTTTTCACAGAGGCTTATTGCTTTTCTCATCAGCTTCTAAGACTGCTTATGAATTCCACATGGGCTCCTCTTTTCCACAGGACAGCATTTGCATGAAAAAACAAACCACTGGATAAACAACACTTTACCAGTTATCATTCCTTTTAACTGTCAGACATAGTTTGAGGGATGTGCATTTAGATGCAGTTTACGTATTTCACATACTTGAGCTCATGATTCAACCTGCTGAGCTGCCTCTCAAATCTACATCCTTTCTTTGTCCAAAAGAAAGCCAAAAGAAAAGTCCTGAAAAATGAATTGAAGTGTCAGAAAGTAGTACCTTTTCTTCTTGTCTTCTTAGTGCTGGGCAATGCTTTTCTCTACCCACTCCAAATGATGCCATTGTGTTATGCCAATACTATTGGACATTACCGGAAGTGGCTAACTGTGGTTAAATGTTGCATGGAGACAAGCACCAGCCCACTGTGTTCTGCATATTTTCTTACCAATGGGTATAGTGAACCCAACATGAAACAGACTGCTTCTTGTGGAATTTAATTTCCAAAGAACGGGAAATACTCTACCAGCCAAAAAGTACTGACCCCACCTGTTCCCTTAAAGGTGTATTTCACAAGGACGGAGAAAGTCTATGTAAAACAACCAAGGTGGCTTTAAACTCATACAGCCCTGAGTTCAGATCTCACTGCAGTTATTTTCTAAATGGATGTGGACATTTAGGAAGTTCATAGCTTCATCAGTGTGATCTATGATGATAAATTATGTATGTTATTTGTTTTGTTGAATTTAAAAGTTGCTAATGAAAGCATGGCTGTTATGATAAATCTTAACACTACAGATATTCATAAAAATAATTGATAGTCACTCCAACAATCTTTCTTCCCATCCTAAACACAAATATGGATGTAGCCTTTTTTGTGCTTCTGAACTTAAATATACACAGGAAAAAGCATATGCAGTTATTTTCTTCTTTCTCTCCCCTCTTCCTTAAATAACATTATATCATGTGATACTTACTCTTTTTCAGCTCATGTTCTCCACTGAATCTTCATATTTCTCTCAGGAATGGTTTCTTTTTTTTTTTTCTTTTGAGTTGGAGTCCCACTCTGTCGCCCAGACTGAAGTGCCGTGGCGCTGGCGATCCTTCCGCCTCAGCCTTCCGAGTAGCCAGAATTACAGGCACGTACTACCACGACTGGCTGATTTTTTGATTTATTGTAGAGATGAGGTCTCGCCAAGTTGCCCAGGCGGGTCTCGAACCTGCGGGCTCAGGCAATCCACTCACCTCAGCCTCCCAAAGCGTGGGATTACAGGCTGAGCCACTGAGCCTGGCTGCTTTTGTTTTAATAACTCTAGAATACTGTAAAAGCTACAAGTCTGGAATTTATATGTATTACTACCTATTTATGGAAAATCAAACTTTCCCCCTTTTTGCCACCACGGAAAGTTCTGAAACAAATGTTCTTTCAATCAGTTTCTTAAGAACTGGGTTCTTTAAGTACCATAAATGATTAAAAGTACAAGTGTTGAATAAAAGATTGTGGATATTTTATAGTATTTTTATTGCCATATAATCCTCAAAAAGTTGGTGCTAATCTACATACCCATCAGTAATGTATGAGAGAACCCATTTTCCCACCTTCCCGTCCACTGTGGCTGTTATAAATCTTTTTAATTTCTGCTTATCTGATGAGTAAAAAATGGTCTAATTTTGTTTGAATTTGCATTTCTAAAAATCTGAACTTTGTGGTAAGAATGTTCACAGTGAAGTGACATAAAGCTGCTCTATAAATCAGAGTCATCAGCAAGAAATTAGGTTTAGAGAACAAGTTTCTAATTTGAGTTTTAGGGGATAAGATGTTGAAATAGAGCAGGTAAGTTCCACAGTGTGGAGAAGCAGAGGAGAGACACGTCCTTGGAACAACCCTGGGGGAGTATTTCTTTTCATGACATTACAGAGGATGGCCCTGCTAATAACGTTAGACAAATTTGCACCCTGGACCACACTTTGGGCCTTGTCCTCTGATCCCAGATTTGTCAGCCAGTCCGGACTAGTTTTTGACAAGAAATTTGACAGCAAAGGACCAGGGTCACGTTATGAGCTTTGTGTCACAAATCCTGATGTACTACTTAAAAAAATTAAATTACTTCCTGTATTTCATATGCTTTCCCTGCTGATCTACTAATGTTTCATATGCAAAAAATAAAAAATAAAAACAGTGAGTTCACGTCCCCCAAAAAAAAAAAAACATCCTTTTCCACAGACAGAGGGTGAACTACTGACACTAATTAAGGCTCACAGCACATGCCTTATCCTAAGCACTAGTGGCTTTGGTTCAATGAGGAAAGGTGATTTGCTAGATTGCAGCTAAGAGGTTAGATGAACTCATTCAAATTGTAATGAGAAATGCACACAAACCTCACTTGAAGTGTTAGCAACAAAGTATTGTGTGGAAGTTTCTGGATTCACAGATTTACATAGCAAATGGTAATAAGAATAGCAGAATATACTGAATATCTCTTATAGTCCAGATACATTTTGAAGTGTTTTCAATAAATTATCTCATGTAATCCTCACCACAACCTCATGAACTAGATACGATCATTACCTTCTTCCTATAGTCAAGCCATGGAGAAATTACTTCCCTTACCCATAGTTACACAACTGGAAAGTGGAGGAGGTTTGGTTCAAACTCAGGTAGTCTGGATTGGAAACCAAGTACTCGTCATCTGTGATGCTTTGACTGTTAACTGATCCAAGCTCACCAACTCGTGTGTAGTAGAGGTGTGATCACTGCCTCTTCTCTAAAATATGCTTACTTACTAAAACATACCTAACTAAAGGTTAAGTGTATTTTCTAACAACAAAGAGCAGTAAAGTCACTTAAAATAGCAAGATGGAGTCATTAGTCTCATTTATGAAATCCATAAATTAATTCTTTAGCCCAGTTTCAATGGACAGGATAAAAATTTAAAATCACTTCTTCTCATAAAGACTGTATTTTACCCACTCAGTGTCCGGTTAGGAAAGAAATGGCCCCAGTTATTTTATCAGAGATTATTTAATACAATTTATTAATTAACCAATTATTAGAAAATTAAAAATGCTCAAAGGAAGCAATAGAGATATTACAGAGAAAGTAACTACAGAAAGCAACTATGGAGGGTAGGGTCTTGGAAGAGAGGCCTGCATAACCTCCACCAGACCCTGAGGAGCAGAGCCAGCTGGCTAGTACTAGTAGTACCCCTCAGGCATCGAGAATTCGGTTTGGAGGTGTGAAAACAACTGCCAATAGGAACCAACTGCTGTTGTATTTTGCCAGAGTGAAGGATGATTGTTGCAGTGTGATTGGTAGACATAGACAGCAAGCAGAAAGGGGCAGCTTTTTCTTCATCTTCCTGCCTTCTCGTCAACCTATTGACAAGATCTAACAGGTCCCAGAAGATAAAGCAGAAATTAAGTTTGCAGACTTTCAACTCTAGAATCACAATGTTAAGTATAGAAAGGTAAATTTGAAGCTGAGAAACAGATGAATTCCACATCTTCAACTACTTGGCATTCATTCAGGCCGTTCTATACATATAGAAGTCTGCTTACGACAACAATAACTTTCTCTGCAAACTAGCCACAGTTCCAGCAGAATATTTTATTTCCAATAACTAAATTTTAAGCTAACAACAACCAGAATTTGTATATAAAATGTTAATTGTAAAGAGAAAAATAATAAATAATCGAATACACACAAATATATGCATTGCTTCTATAGTTTCTGTTTCTGCACCTGGTCATAAAGCTACGGTTGATGTTTATAGCTGCTTTCTTTCACCAATCATTTCACATTTCCTTTGCTCCCAGCATTTGAAATAGCTGATGTCTTTTCTTTGTGAAGTGACCTAAATATTTGTTCTTGAAGTGAGTGACCTCTTAGTAGTTCTGTCTTCTGTTACTACTATAGTTTTTAATTTGTTTTTATTATAGGAAATGAAAGCACTAAATGTTATCGCAGAGAATCACCTGTGTTCCTGCACCCCTGTGTAACAGCAATATGGACTAATCGTCCCAGTCCACTTTGCCTATAGATTGTGTCACGATGTATTAATAATGGCCAAGTGGCAATCTCAACTTAAAATTCAGTGGAATTGCTGTGTCCCTTACTGACAGCTTACCTTCCTTGAGAATCAAGACCTCCAAATCAACAGAGCTTAATATTTTGGGAACAGGAAGCAAATTTTTCATAAATAAGATAGCATAATAATGAAAGGAGGCCCTTCTGTATTTATCATTTAATTTCTTAACCCATCTATTCTGGCTACAGAAGAACGGTATATTGGGTTTTGAGTCATACATATTGTATTTTTTTAGATGGACTTGCATTCTGAATAACAAGTTCTACCTTTTTGTTTCTCCACTGGCATTTAACCAAGTCTTCAGTAGGCCATCCTACAGTCTTATCTAGTGATGGGATGGTAGTGATCTATGGAAAGCCATACTATCATAATTAATAAAATTAATCCAAATCAGATGTATGATTGATTGTGATGATGAAATGCCTGCTGAAGTTAGTGCCTTGAAGGACAAGTGGCTGTTGTTTTTGACCATATTTCAGTAGCCATGACCATAAGACCTGTGAGGTGGGATGTCTATAACCGAGTGCATCGGAACACTTACAAAAGGAGAATAAATAACTTAGGTTTTAAAAATGTTATATTGAGAAACAGAGAATCAAAGAGCTTCTGTATTGTCCTTAAAGAATCTCTTATCTCTTATTGCTACAGGGTCAGTCTCAGGAAAATAAGACAACATTAAACCGCGTAGGCTGCAGGGAAAGTTAATCTGTAGCTTTTCAATGTCTCTCAAGAGAAAGTGTAGATTATGGATTAGGAAGAAGCAGGATCCTGAGACTGAGAACGAATGAAATTGAGACTTCTCAACCCTCAAGTCACTGTGATCATCCTTTGCCAGTGGAAGTAGGCTTCCTTTTTGTGTCTGAAGGTACTATTCTTTCCTAGCTTGAGGTTCCTACAGCAAACTTGCAGTGGCAGTCACCTTCAAGGGATGCTCACTTTTCTAAGGATGTTCCGACTATTCTTAGTCTACACTTTCCTAACTAGGTCATATTTTAGCACACACCTAGAGGAAAAGTTTAACATCTGAGTAAGAAAAAAATAACTTATACTCTAAAAGAATTGCAAGAGTTTTCTAATTTGTTTCAACATAAATCTGGGTAATATGTATTTAAAAGAGTTAGAAAGGAGTTAGAAGAAGAAGGATAGAATACTAGGCTGAATGCATTCATCTTAATGTGTTTAGTAATAGTAGATTCTTGACTTAAAATTTATCTTGAATGAATACTAACCTGAGTGAATAGTACTGAAATTTTTGGTTTTGATATCATTTGATGAGTGCTCAGAATGACATATTTTTTATGATCATTTATATTTTGGCTTCTTGAATTTGAAATAGTTGCAGAAAATATTTAATTATTAGTGTCTCTTCTTAATTCTAGTTTTTATTTTATAGAGTTTTGAAAGTTTAAGTAATTTGTGATGGAGGTGGAGATAAGAGACAGAAGAAAGCACATGGACTTTTAAGATTAAAAAAAGGACAACTGCCACTCTGTCTACTCTTTCTTGTCTCATAAAATTCTTCCTGAAAATGCAAATCTATTTTTAGAATCCAACGAAATAGAGGGTGAAGTCCAAACTCATTGGGAAGTTGCTTGTTCACTTCTCCAACCTCGTTTCCCATCAGTCTCTCATGCTCCTGAGGGATTTTTAATTTGCCAATCTTGTCATAACTTTTTTGCTCTTTTGTACTTGCTGGGTCCTTGGCTGAAAATACTCTTTTTCTGCTTTGTTCTATGTTGGCTGATGGATTATGCTAAAATATACACTTATCAAAATTAAATTCAAGCCCGTATGTTCTCCCTGTGTCTCTCACACTCCCCACTTAAATGGAATGTTTTGCTCCTTCTGTCTTTGTACTCATAGCATAGCACAAATACCTTGATTTCAGCACCTATCACCTATTCTTTGTCCATTTTCCTCCAAACAGAGTGTGAACTCCTCAACAGTAGGATTTTGTCTTTCTGGATCTAGCAGAAAGCAGTGTTTTTGATTTGTAATTGCTTAATGAGTTAATCTGCACTTAAGTCACAGCTAAACTAGCAGATGAGCTGGTCCATGTGACAGTAATTTCATCTTTAAAATATGCTATTTTGTATAAACAACTGAATAAATATATTTGATTCACTACCAAGTGCACTTAGGCAATGTGAAAATTAAGGCAGGTGCAGAAAAGAACAATGTCTTCATTCCTTCTAATAATCTCAAATGTGATCAAGCCTAGACAGTAATAACCAGACATGAAAATTAGAAATTGTTACAAGCACTCAGTTATGCAATATTAAACTGAGGCAATATTTAAAAATATTAATTATTATTACTACATGAAAGTTATAAGGAGAATTCTGAGCTTTTTGGTTTTGAAGTGATGTGAGTGAACGATAGCATGGACTCTCCAGTCAAATTTTCTGGGTTCAGACCTCTGCTCAGACACTTACCATCTGAAAAGCACTGGATAATTATTTGTCTCTCCCTAAATACTAGCTTTTCTTATCTATAAACTGAGACTACAACTAGCCTGTTGACTGAGGTGGTTGCAATTATCAATTGCGGGATTTCCTTATGACTACAGTTAGTTATATAATCCTCTGTATAAAGAATTGTGGAAAGTTCTTATTCTTGATTCTGTAACATAGCAATCCCTAAGTAAATGGTACCTATTCCTTTTTATTGGTATGGCTAAAATAATAAGTAATTCTTAAAAAAAAATTTTAGGATAAAATGGTGCATCTCATGGAGAAAGTGAAATTTTAGTTCATTAAAGAGGAAAAATGTTATCGGTAGGAAAATGTCAGTATATGTGTTTGTGTGTGTGTATATATATATATATGTATATATATATAACTTGTGGAAAAATTATATATATACATATATTTATCATATATTATAGAAAAATTTATATATATGTGACTTATATTCAGACATGAGTAAATTAATAGTGCTGATCCAGAGAGTTTGTGGAAAACATTAGTGATAAGAAGACAAACTGAAGCTTTTGAAAGACTTTTTAAAGACTTTGGTTTGGATTCTATAGCTATAGGGGGATAATAAAAAAATTTGAGTCAAGAGCAGTGATATGAAAATGGTTCTTTTCTAAAACAACTACTTCATAAACAGTGTGCAAGACTGAGCGAACATCAGTACAATAATCCAGGTGCAAAATAACATAGGACATGATATGGAAAGATCACAGTAGGAACCAAGTCCAGTGTGGCTATGAGTCCAGTGTGAACTTCACAATTGTGGAAAGAAAGAAGCTGAAACTCAGTGGGACTTCATCTAGAAGATAGGTGTATAAAGTCTAAAGGAGATGGACAGAATTCTAAATTCCCTGCTCTGAAGAGGTGTAAAAATATTGGGAAATTTTGATGAGAATAAAACTGCAAAGCATTGATCAGCTTTTGGGTACCTGTCTAGTCCAGACTATTGTTCTTTTGTTATCTGTTTTACTATAGTAACTTTATCATCAGTTTCTTTCCCTTCCCTATGCTTCCCCTGCAGACCTGCTTCATTTCTTAACTAGAGTGGTCTTTCTAAACATCACCTAAACCATAGTTCTTCTCTCCCCAGGATTGTTCAGTGATCCTTACTGCCCTCAAAATCGTATAAAATTTTGATGCCTTATTCTGGATGGTGTAACATGATCTGGCTCCTGCGGATGTCTCTTGTTTCTATTCCTTGTACTAATTTCAGCTATTTTGGCCTCTTTAAGTGTTCTTGACTATTTCATAATTCCCTGTGTCCCAGGGATTTTGTCATGTTGTTCTTGTTTCTGGAATGCTTGGCCAGCTGGCCTCTCTCTAACTACTTGACCCCTAGATGCCTTCCTGACTTATTTCCAGAGAAACTCTGCTAATCCCTCTCTCGAAATCTTATTCTTTCTTTTGTCGCATTTTTCACAAATTTAAAATGTGGCAAGGTCAAATGTAGACTTTCTCTCCTTTTGCCAAACCTGCTGTTAAGGTCGAACAATATTCCTCCTCAACTTCCTGTTCCTTCTCTCATGATTGATTATCTAAGATCAGAGTTGTTTTTCATGATTTATTTGCTAACATTAGGACTGTTAGCTCTCAACTAACTATCCTGAAACTATCTCCAGAGAAAAAAATATTTATTGTTCAAATAACCAACTACAACTTTCCTGCCTACAAAACAACTCCAACTGTAAATCATCACTTTTGCACCTTGTCTACCCCTCCTGATAAGAATCTATGGTAAAATCACCTTGGTGAAACACTCTAGTCTTTGACTCTGGGGTGCACTCCCTAATACAATGGCCTGAATAAAATGAACCAGTATACTTATGTAGTTTTAAATTTTAACGTTATATATTTACTGACTTGTTTTCCTGTGTTTACATTTCTTCTGCCATCTATTTGCCTCTGCTTCTTTCACATACACTAGACTCTAAGCTTTATAAAAGAAGAAATCATGCCTTTTTATTACAGTAAAACCAATGCCTCTCACATGCCTGCTCAGGAGAGACACTTTGTAGACATTTATCTATAGAATTAATGAATAAATGAATGAATATAAAAGCATCAGGTATCTCCAAGTAATGATAAGACTTGCAATGACACAGGATTACATATCAACAAAGTGGCCAGGAGAGTATTCCACAGGATTTGGTCCCTAGTAAAAGAAGCTAAATGTGCCAATCAAATTGTCAGGGCAACATCAGTTCAGGTGAGAGCTTCTATCCCAGTAGGTGATCTAAAGTAGAGACCAGGAACTTTAACCCAAGTCCAGACTAATGAATACATCCCAGAAATAGTAAGCTACAGAAAAAAAGAGGTTAATACTCACACTATTGTGCTGAATCTCTACAGCCGAGGACAACTCTAACCCACAAGCTCATGAGTGATTATATTGATCTACTGCCAATCTTGGTATAGTTTGACTCAGGACATGCAGGATAAAGATATTGGTTTTATAACTAAACATAAATGGGAAAAAAATACATCCTTAAAATGAAAAAGAAAGAACAAGAGAAAAAAATAATATAACCACAGGTATGATTCGATAGGTAACATGAGTTTTCATTTATGAACATAGAAAAAAGATTGGAAAAAACTGAGGATCTAGAGAACAAGGCATTCTTATATACAACTTGTTGAAGTGTACATTGTTTCAGTTCTTGAGGTAGGTTTGACCATAAGCACCAGAAGCCATAATGTTTCTTTTTGAAACCCAATAATGCAGTTTCTATGAATTTATCCTAAAGATTTAGTATATGTGTCAAGATTTATCTCCAAATATAATAATTACTGCATACATCTTGAAAATAACTTAATATTCAGCAACAAGAAAAGTTAAATTATGACTTATTTATAGAGCATGATGTCTTGTTTAATATCTTGTTTTGCTACTCTAATCATAAACTTCAATCTTCATTGCCTAATAGAATGGAAGATTTTTTTTCTTACATTGTATTTAAGCAGCAGGTAAAATAGGAATAAGAGAATATGTTTCATGCAGTCATTCATGGATCCAGGTTGATGGAAACCCTGCCATTTACAACAAGTGGTTTCCCAGATATCTATTGGCACTGACTTCAACCTGAAGACAGAAGAAAAAGTGGAAGTTTGGCAAAGGTGTTCTTATACACTTGAATCAAAAATGGCCTAAACATTTATGGGCAAACTTTATCAGTAAAAACACATGACATGGCACAATTCAGATTTTAAGAAGGGTTGAACAATGTGGCCCTGTTTGGCATCCTACTCTGTAAAAGACAAATGTGAGTCTCTAATGAAGAGCCAGCTGTCTCTTACACAAGTGGATAATTATGTAGCTATAAAGACATGGTACCAAAGAATACTTAATGTTGTTAAAAATTAGTATAATTCCAACTATACAAAACAATAAACATGCAATTTTGAAACTCACGCTTTTTAAAGAAATGCTGAAAGTGTAGAGGCAGAACTTGGATAAAATGCACCAATGTGTTAACAGAGACTTTCTCTGCATGGTAAAATTACAAGCCATTTTTTCCCTCATGTTTTTCTAAGCTTTCTTCATTTTTTATCATTAGAAATATTAACATTGTGATCAGATTATGAAAAATTATAAAAGAAAGAGAGCTTTGGTAAACTCTATATCTTGTCAAATGCAATTTGAAATCTCAAAAGCATAGGTCCTGTTTTCCAAGAGTCTTACATCCTACATAGACATTAACAGTTAAGAAATAGTTGAACTGTATGAGACAAAGCTTAATCATGTTAATCTATTTAACTTAATTTTTTCTAGCTAATTTTTAAAAATACAAAAACCTGCTCACACTATGCTGGAAAAATGGTGCAGGCCCAAGCACACCACCACAACAAGAATTTCCATAGGAAATTCTTGCAACTGCAACTGCATATATACTAATAACTATGTTATATATACTAATAACTATATATGCAACTGCATATATACTAATAACTATGTGCCCAGCCCTTATAGCTTAGGCAGGAAGCTTAAGAAATCCTTACTTTCATGATGGCTAGAAGCTAGTGATCTTGACTCACTATCAATTTTACACATAGGTTACTATAAAATAAAAAATCCAAAATAGTTTGAGGGGTAAAATTTCAAAGGAATATCTGGAAAATGGCACAGCAATATACCTTAGCTTCTGCTTTACTGACTTTAAATTAGATATATAATAGTTATAGTTATTAGTATATATGCACATAGTTATTAGTATATATGCAGTTGCAAGTTCTGGTACAATTTGGTGGTTTCCATAACTCAAAATTATATATCTAATTTAAAGTCAGTAAAGCAGAAGCTAAGGTATATTGCTGTGCCATTTTCCAGATATTCCTTTGAAATTTTACCCCTCAAACTATTTTGGATTTTTCATTTTATCGTAACCTGGAGAGCATGTGTGGGAAAATGACTAATGTTTGTGCAATAGCATAACTATATGAGATTTATTGTGTGTGGTTATTCCATATTTGGACCAATGGTTTGACTGCATTATCTTGAAAATCAAATTTAATACTGAATCATGTTTGAGATGATTCTACTGCTGATGATTTTCTTTTTGTGAAATGAGTTTGGCTTCATTTCAATTTTTCAAGCACCCCTTCACAATTTTCATTCTATACTATGTGATGATATTATTTTTGTTTCTGAAAAATTAAGAGAATATATATATTTTGAGATAAAGACTTAAAGACATGAAACATGATCACCATGAATGATTAACCAAATGTTTAGGCTATTAGTGCCTAATCTCTAACTGAATTGTCTTAGTAATGATCAGTTAATATAGCTTTAAAGAGACAAGGGTATATCAGGGTAAGAAAACAAAAGAAAAATAACTCTTTCTTCTGGCAAACTGTTTCTTTCTTGAAATTTCTTCTTACATGAAACATACATTCTGAATGCTAAAAAATTTGAATTTTAATGGCTTTAGATTTTAAGATATTATGACAAATGTTAGAAATCAGTTTAGTTTATTATATTTTCATCTAATTTTACCTTTGGTTTAAATAAGCTAGGTGTAAAGCAAACACAAGAATGATTTTTAAAATTAATTATCCACAGAGAACAGGGAGGGGAGACAACAGGCAGCCTGTTTTGGAGCCAGAAAGGTCCCTCCCACCCGGATCATGTCAGAAACAGAGAGCAGCCTCTGGATATGGGAAATTGTAAGTGCAGGAAATTAGGAACTCAGCGCTTGCTCCGCCATGCACTGGAAGGGCCCCCTGAGTCTCACTGGACTCTAGTTCCTCACAGAAACAGCCTAGATATGGCACAGTGGCAAGATGCCACAGGCTACAAGGAACTGGGAACCCATATGAACTATGAACTTCTATGGCCAAACCATCCCCTAGAACTCATTCACTGCAGGTTGTACTTGGCAACCAGCTCCCAGGCCAGGAGAGAACCCCAGCCCAGTCATCTTCATTTGCCCCAAGGGAAGGTTCCACCACTACACATCGCTCTGGTTTGGGGCAAGCTGTAGCAGAAGAGTGTTGCTGGAAGAACTCTCAAGTTCTTAATGCAGATAGCCTCTAGCAAGGAAAGGGAAGCCAGGAAGTACTATCATCCTATTAACTCGTTTTCCCCCATGTAAACGCTTCTGTGCAACAGTTGGCACTGCCATTCCTGTAGCTCTACCACAGTGACCACAGAACCCATCATCTTTCCAGATTCTCACTGAGTATGCCTTGCTGGGGAGCTGGGACACAAACCAACTGATTCCACCCCAAAAGAAAAATGTTGCTGCAGAAAGAAACTTTGAGTCCTGAGTGCAGCCAGCTTCAGACAAGGAAATGGGAGTTGGTGGCAGTGGGTGGGTTTGGGGAGGCTGTCATCCTGACAGCCCTTTTTCCCTATGTGAACTCTTTTGTACAACAGAAGTGGCTCAGCCATCCCTGCAGCATGGCCACAGCAGCCAGAGAACCAATTTCCCACTGGGATAGTCAGTCATGATCACAGGTGGGGAACTGGAGAGTGACTCAGTTTGATCTGGCTCTCCTTGACTAGTTTTTTCCATTACCCCCCTCAGCAGCCCAGAAACTAAAGAACTTTGAGAGTTTCCACAACCCTACCCATCCTCTGGGTCATCTGCGCACTTCCCTGAGAAAACAAAGACCAAGCAAAAAAGCCCAAAGCCACCATCACAGCTGCCTGTCTTCGGCAAGCACTACCTCCTAGCTGGAGGTCAACTGGCACAATCCATAACAATATCCGCTATAATAATTAAACCCTTGGGAAGGAGATAAAAACAAGGCTTATGACACAGTGCATCTTGGAAGCTAGTCTACCGACTGAGCCATCAGAGAGATTCTCTAAAAGATCCTGCAGAGATGTTAGTCTCCTTATAATTCAGTTTTTTCACCTTTCCATCACTAAATATCTTGCAGGTACCCTCCAGCACCAACCAAACTGTGGCAACCTCATAGGGCAGCTAGACTCAGAAAAGCAGTGGACCCGCAGTTGTTGGACCTTTACAAACTACCACCTCCAGGAGATGGGTGAGTGCACCACATCAAATGAGCATCATGTTAGATAAAAATTAAATACATACATAAAATCCCACAAAAGGCTACCTCAACAGTACCAACCTTATCTAACAAACAAATAAAATAGAATAAAAGTTAAAAAGAAAGAGAAGAGTTTGTCTTCACAGATGAGGAAGAGTCAAAAAAAAAAAAAAACCACTGGCAATACCAAAGCCTTAATAAGTTGACATCCAAAAAAGGACCTTCCATATCCCAAGCAATGGAATCCATCCAGAGTAACCTGTCTGTAATGACAGACATAGAATCCAGACTATGGGTAGTAAAGACAGTCAAGGAAAGCTGGGAGAAGATGGAAGCATAGTTCATCCAGGTAACAAAAATAGTGCAGGAAACAAATGCTGAGCTGGTCAATATAAGAAAAGTTCAATCTGAACTCCTGGAAATTCAGAATACTTTCTTGGAATTTTAAAGCACAATGACAAGTCTGAATAGCAGAATTGACCAGGCAGAGGAAAGAATCTTAGAGCTTGAGAATCAAACTATTGAATTAACCCAGTCAAACAAACAAAAACAAAAACAAAAAAAAGGAGAAAAGGCTCAAGGAAAATGAGCAAAGCCTACAAGAGGTTTGGGATTATGTAGTGAGACTAAAACTATAGCTGACTGGCATCCCTGAGACAGAATGAAAAACTGAGAACACCCTGGAACAAGCCTTCCAAGAGATCATTCAGGAAAATTTTCCCTAACTTGCTAGGGAGGCATCCATGAAGATGCAAGAGAATTCCTGTAAAGTATTACATGGGAAGGCTATCCCAAAGTCACATAATAATCCTTCATTGTGAAGTGAGAATGAAAGAAAAAAATCCTGAAGGCAGCTAGAGAAAAGGGAGAAAACACTCACCATGGAACACCCATCAGAATTACAGCAGACTTCTGAGCAGAAACCCTACAAGCCAGAGGGATTGAGGTCCCACCTTTAACCTTCTTAAAGACAAGCAATCCCGGCCAAAACTTTTCTACCCCAGCAAGTTAAGCTTTATTAACGAAGAATAATTAAAATCCTTCCAAGACATCCAATCCCTAGGAGAATATGCCACCTACAGACTAATCCTACAGGAGATGCTTAAGAAAGTTCTAAGCACAAAAACAAAAGAATGATTTCACCTATTGCAAAAGCACAGGCAAGCACAAAGTTAACAGATCATACAAATCAACCACAAAACCTAAAATGCAAAGACCCTCTTAAAAGCAATATGACAGGAATAAACGCCTGCATATCAATAATTAACTTACACATCAATGGACTGAATGTGCAACTCAAAAAGCATACAGTGGAAAATTAGATAAAGAAACATGATCTATCCATCTGCTGCCTTCAGGAAACCCATCTCACTGCAAATGACACAGACAGGTTCATGGTAAAGGATTGGAGAAAGATCTTCCAGGAAAATAGAAAACAAAAGAGAATAGGAGTGGCTATTCTTATATCAGAAAAAACAGACTTTAAATCAATAAATTTTAAAAAGGACACTGATGGACAGTACATAATAATAAAAGGTTCAATCCACCAGCAAGAAACATCTGTCTTGAATATAGACATGTCCAGCATAGGAACACCCAGATTTATAAAACTATTGCTAATTAAACTAAGAGAGGACATAGACAGCCATACAATTATAACTGGAGACTTTAATATCCTGCTAACAGCCTTAGACAGATTATTGAAGCAAAAAACTCACAAGAAAATTTAGATCCTGAACTCAGCACTTGACCAACTGGATTTAATAGACATCTACAGAACTCTTCACCCAATAACCACAGTGTAAACATTTTTTCTTATCAGTACAGGGAACATACTTAAAGATCAATCACATACCAAGTTATAGATCAAGGGTAAACACATTTTAAAAGGTTGAAATTATACTAAGCATATTCTCAGACCAAATGGAATAAAAACAAATATCATTGTCAACAGGAACCCTGTAAAGCACACAAATACATGGAAATTAAACAACATGTTTCTGAACAACTTTTAGAGTAGAACAGAAATGAAGACAGAAATAAAAAGATTCCTGGAAACAAATGAAAACAAAGACATAACACACCATAATCTCTGGGATACCATGAAAGTGATGCTAAGAGGGAAGTTTATAACATTGTCTGTGCTTATCAAGAGAATAGAGGAATGTCCAGTAAAAAGCCTACGTCATACCTAGAGACACTGGAAAGTCAAGAGCAATCTAATCCTAGAATTAGACAAAATTAAAATTATTTAAATAAATTCATACTTAAATGAAGTAGAGATATAAAAAATTATAGACAAGAATGAGACGAAAAGCTGGCTCTTTAAAAGGATCAATAATATTGACAGACTCTTGGCCAGACTGACAAAGAAAAGATAGAGGAAAAGTTCAAATAAACACGTTTAGAAAGGAAAAGGTGGTGTCACAACTGACCCTGAAGAAACTCCAAACATTATCAGAGATTACTACAAACATGTGTTTGCAAATAAACTAGAATAATCTAGAGGAAGTGGAGGAATTCCTGGCACCACATTACCTCTCAACTTGAAACAGGAAGAAATTTAAACCCTAGATAGACCAATAACAATCTAAGAAATCAACTCAGGTATAAGAAACCTCCCCGGCTGAGGCAGAAGGATCGCTGGAGCCCCGCAGGTCGAGGCTGCGGTGGCCAAGAGCAGCCACTGCACTCCAGTCTGGGCAACCGAGTGAGACTCCAACTCGAAAAAAAAAGAAACCTCCCCAACAAACAAACAAGCAAAACCCTGGGCCAGATGGTTTCTTAGCTAAATTCTACAAGAATTAAAAGGAAGAGCCAATATCAATTCTACTGAAAGTATTCCAGGTAATTGAAAAGGAAAGAATTCTCCTTAGCTTATTCTATAAAGCCAATACCATCTCAATACCACGCAAATGTCAAATATTCATCAAGAAATGAAAACCATAGGCCAATCTTCCTGATGAACAAAGATGTGAAAATTCTTAACAAGATTCTAGGAATTTTCATCCAATAACACATTTCAACAGTCATCCATCATGACCAGGTAGGCTTCATTCCTGAAATACAAGTGTGGTTCAACATGCATAAATCAATAAATGTAATCCATGTAAACAGGTGTAAAACCAAGAACCACATGATTATCTTATTAGATGCAGAAAAAGCATTTGATAAAATCCAAATTCCCTTCTTGATAAAACCCTTGAACACCTAGACATTAAAGGAATAATTTTTAAAATAATAAGAACAATCAACGACAAACCCGCAGCCAACATTATACTTAATGGGCAGAAACTGGAAGCATTCCCCATAAGAACTGGAACAAGACAAAGATGCCACTCTCACTCTCTTTTATAAAACATAGTACTGAAATTCTTAGTCAGAACAATCAGGCAGGAGAAAGAAATTAAGTAAAGAGGAACTTACGTTATCTCACTTTAAAGAAGATATAATTCTAAACCTATATTCTATATTCTATACCTAAAACCCTAGAGAATCTGTCAAAAATCTCCTTGCACTGAAAAAAGACTTCATTAAAGTTTTGGGTTACAAAATCAACACTCAAAAGACAGTTGCATTTCTATACACCAACAGCAAGCTGACTGAGAACCAAATTAAATAAAACAAAACAAAGCAAAACCAACACAATCCCATTCACTAGAGCCACGAAAGCAAGTAAGTAAATAAGTAAATATAAATAAAATACTTTGAAATCCACCTAACCATAGAGATGAAAGACCTTCACGATGAGAACTACTCAAGAAGATCAAGGATGACATAAACAAATGGAAACACATTCCATGCTCATGGATTGGAAGGGTCAATATCTTCAAAATGTCCATTCTATCCAAAGTAATCTTCAGATTCAATGCAATTTCTGTCATATTGCCAGCATCATTTTTCACAGACTTAGAAAAGACAATACAGAAATTCATATAGAAGTGAAAAAAATAGCTAAAATTATAATAGCTAAATTGATTCTCAGCAAAAAGAAATAAAGTGTGAGGCTTCACACTTCCAGACTTCAAACTATACCACAAGGTTACAGTAACCAAGATAGCATGGCACTAGTACAGGAATAGGCACATAGACCAATGAAAGGAGACAAAGAATCTGGGAATAAATTTCAACCAATTCATCTTTGATAAAGCTGATGAAATAAACGTTGGGAAAAAAATCATATTTAGAAAACGATGCTGGGAAAGCTGACTAACCAAATGCAGAAGAATGAAACTGGACCCCTACCTATCACCATATACAAAAATTAACTCTAAAATATATCAAGGTCTTAAAAGTGAAACTTCAAATTATAAGAATATTAGAAGAAAACTTAGGGAACACACTCTTGACCATCAGAGTAAGAAAATAATCCATGTCTTAATCCATTTGCTTAAAAGCAAATGCAACAAAATCTAAAATAGATATGTGTGACTTTTTAAAATTTTTTGCGTAACAAAATAAATCATTAAGAGAATAAAGAGAAAAAACCACAGAATGACAAAAATATATTTCCAAGCTATGCACCTGACAAAGGCCTAACATTCCAGGATCTACAAAGAACTCAAATGAACTAACAGAAAATTATATAGATATATACATACATATATGTATATATTTATGCACACATACATACACACACCTGTATATAAATAACCCCATTAAAAAGTAGGCAAGGGACATGAAGAGACATTTTTCAACAAAAGATATTTAAAGAATCAGCAAACATGAAAAAATGCTCAGCCTCCCTAACCATCAGAGAAAGACACATCAAAACTACAATGAGATATAAACTCACACTGGTAAGGATGACTCTCATTAAAAACAACAGGTGTTGGTGAGCCAGCAGAGAAAAGGGAATGCTTCCACACTGTTGGGAGGGGGGAATGTAAACTCATTCAGCATTTGTTGAACACACCATATACAAAAATTAACTGAAAATTAATTTGACTTAAACATAAGACTCGAAACTATAAAACTACTAGAAGAAAACATATGGGAAAATCTCCATGATGTTGGCCTGCGCAATGATTTCTTAGAAAGGACTTCAAAAGCACAGGCGGCAAAGGTAAAACTACGCAAATGGGATTACATCAAACTAAAAAACTTCTACACAGTGAAGGAAATAATTAACAGAGCAGAGAGACAATCCAAATATTGGGACAAATATTTGCAAATCATATATTTGTTAAAATTCTAATATTCAAAATATATAAGAAACCCAAAAAGCTCCATGACCAGAAAATAAATTAGCTGACCAACAACAAAAAAAGGCAAAGTACCTGAACAGACATTTTTCAAAAGAAGATATACAAATAAAAAGGCCTACAGATACATGAAAAAAGGTTCAACATCTCTAATCATCAGAGAAATGAAAATTAAACTACAATATAGTACCTCACACCTGTTAGAAAATGGATAAACGATAACAAATGTTGACGAAGATGTGGAAAAAGGGAAGTTTGGTGCACTGTTGATAGAAGTATAAATTACACAGCCATTTCGAAAAATAGAATGGAGGTTCAAATTCAGAAACAACTTAAGTGTCCAAGTGGATGAATAAAGAACATTTGCATATATACACACCATGAAATGCTGTTTATTCTTAAAGTAATTAAATAAAAGTCATTTGCAAAAACATGGATGGCCCTGAGGACATCATGCCAAGTGATATAAGACAGGCACAAAACGACAAGTGCCATTTGATCTCATGCATATGTGGAATCTAAGAAAACTGATCTCATAAAACAGAGATTATAAAGATGATTACCAGAGGATAGCGTGGAGAAAAGGAATGGGGAAAGAGAAGACATTGACCAAAGGGTACAAAGTTTCAGTTAGACTGGAGGAATGCTTTAGTTTACCTAGGCATTGCGTAGTGACCATAGTTAATTATAATATATTGGATATTTTAAAACTGCTGAAAAAATAGATTGTGAATGTTCCAACATACACACAAAAATTATAACTTGATGTGATGATGAATATGTTAATTAGCTTGATGTACTCTTTCTTCAGTGTATACACAGATCAAAACATGGTACCCCACAATATATATACAATTATTGTTTGTCAATTAAAAATAAATAAATTATAAAAAAAGGCTTTCTAAAGAACTTTTGACTAACATGTCTAATAATGTCCTTTGCCAAATGTTCTGTTGACCCACTTATACAATTTAGCTACAGATGAGTTTTGTTTGACCAGCAAAGTGATTACACATTCTTGAATTTAAAAATTTAAATGTTTTTAGGTGTGGTGTATTCATACCTACCTCATTTATTCCCAAGACTTGATCTCTCTATATTTGTTTGCCTCTCATCACCCAGGGATATTTGATTTTGTGAACTTTGCTTAGTGGTTTACAACATTGGAATGTGGGTTTCCATTCATCTATTTATTTGAACTGCTCTAAAACTGGCAAAAAGATTTGGACTCCTTTCAATATTACTCTAGCCCTATTATTAGCCTATTATTACTCTAGCCCTATTATTAGCCCTATTATTATCATGTGAGATGGTCATTCATTCATGAACTATATCCAGAAATATGTAATGTTTACACTCCAGATGTGAAATTTAATTAAATAAGCCACCAAGGCATTGGTCTAAGTATTGAAAATACAAATAAGACACAGCTCATGCTTTCAGTGAGCTCACTTTCTTGGAGGTAGTCAACAAATTGTTTCTGATGGAGCAAGATAAGGCTTCCATATGGTGTGATGACACCTTATTTGAGTCTTTATGACAATTTCTGAGGTTAAAAAGGGAGAAATACTGGGCATTCCAGATACATGGAAACACCTGTGACAGTAATCACCTAGAATGGCCTCTTCAATGAAAGATGGGTAAATTTAAGTTCCTCAGACGAGATGAAGAAGAGCCTTCTCTGTCATTTCGGAGTGTGGAATCCTTCAGCCTGTCAGCCATCTACCCACTGGTTATCTATAGCTGGAAAGTTCTATCTCTTTATAGTTCTGTCTCTTCATTGCCCTTTCTATAGCCATTCCGCCCTTCCTTCATTTGGGAAGAGGTAATATGCCTAGATACAATCTTGATTTTCTTATCAGCAGACTGGCTCTGGACTACTTTTAATCCTTTTCTTTGTGAGAGAAAAACAACAACAACAACTCGTTATTTGTTTAGGCCATTTTGCCAGGTTTTCTGTTTCTTGAAACTGTTTACTATCATGACTGATAAGACATTCAGCTATTTAACAAATGCTGAGATTCTTTCAAATGCATGGAATTCTGATAATTTCTATTTTTTAGGAGATGCAAAGATAACAGGGATACGATCTCTGTTTCTCTTTAAAGTATGCTCATTGACATAAATTTTTGACTTTAAATAAATACTTCTTGGTGTTTTTGAGCTAGTTATCCAAGTATATGAAGACATCCACTAACACTCTTTGCAAAGTTAATTCATAGATGTCATCTATACACCTACTCTCCCGATTGATTTAACAAGGTTTTGTTGCGGGAAAAACCTGGACATACTGAGTTGCCCTAGCTCATCATAAACAAGTAGTGATCGTACTTACAAATATAACACTACTATAAATGCAATCCTTGCATAAATAATGACTTCTACATTAACAAACTTGCACAAGATATGTTTATTTAGGAGTTTAGGCTTTTTGTGCGTACAAAAAAAAGGAAGCAGATTACATGAATAGATACCTGTTGGATGTGTGAGGGAAAGATAGGTGATGAGGAGTTCTCATAAAGAAAGATGGGCTAATAAGACTAGACAGACATCACAAAAAAGGTCTGAGTAAGCCTCAGAACATACTCATTACAGCAAGGCTATTCTTTTTATCTGATGTGTTGGGAGCCAGCCTTGGAGGCCCGCCTGATTGACAAAGTCCAGGTGTGCTGAGGACAACCGGCCGCAAAGCGAGCCCGGGCAGCTGAGGCCCTTCTGTCTTCCGTCTTTGCTGTTGGTACGGCTGAAGGAATTCTGCGCAGTTGTGGAAAAAGAAAATGGCATGTTTATGTTACTTCACATAACCTGAGAATGTCATGGTTCATTTTTCCATTTCCCACTATGCCATTTGGCTTTTTTAAACATATGCAAGGGTTAAACTCTGAAGCATATCAAGAATGCTTTCTTTCACTTGGTTACAAGTTACTAGATATTGCTTAAGTAATAAATGATATAAGTATATTTACTCCTTATTTGATTCAGAATTATGTAGTTTAGTGTTTAGACATAAGGGTTTTAGTAGTACAAGTTTATAATAAGTTCATTATGAATTCATTATAAGTTCTAACACTTATCTAGGAGTTAGTAGGTGATTTATAACACTGTTTTCACTGACTTAGGATAAAGATTAATCGTTAAGGTTTTTACTTAATTCTATAGTTAAGATTTTAAGTAAATGTTTATAGAGTGGGTTTTCACTGAATTCACAATATATTAATCAGATTTATGATAAATTAACTAAATACAGAAAGCAACCTTGGGGGCTTGGGAAACATTACTAAAAGTTTCTTTTGAGTTCTCTTTAGAAATAAACACTGCAGGATAAGACAAAAGTAATGAAGACACCTGGACAAGAAAGGCGATTACAAAGCTCTGAAGGACATAGAAGCCCCAGAAGGAAAATTACTGCTACATGAAGAACTTTGCACTTGAAAACTTTCTGGAGACAGTTCAAGGACTGTAATTTGGGACTTTGGACTAAAACTATCATTTTTGGCTTTATGAATAAGACTCATTGTCTGAACATTTATAGGGTTCTTGGCTTGTTTGTTGCTATCTAGACCAATAGATGGGGGTAACTTTTAGAGGATATGTATGTGAAGGAATTTTCTTTGCCTTGCCCCTTTACAAGTAGTATAAAAGCTTTCCATTAGCCAACATTAAACGTCATCTGTTCAGGAAGCAGGTGTCCGTGTATAATGTTTTCATCTTTCGCCTATCCATCTTTCCTTCAGGAAACCTCATGACCCTAGCAAGGGGCTGGACCCTTGCACTGATGTATAACAGAAGATGTTTTGAGCTGGTTCTTACATATACATTAAGCTTTGGCATGGAGTGTATAAAATGACTAGCATTTCTCTCCACTTAAATCTACTTCTGTTTTTCCAAAGAACCAGTGCAGCATCTACTCAATTACTTCCTGAGTGAAAGTAATAGTTGGAAATTTTCTTCCTCAGTTGGAAGAAAAATTTTGCACTCTGAAAAAAAATTGAGAAGAATCCAGACCTCCCAGGCAAGTGTTTCGTTTACATGATCACAGCTGGGCCTTGGTGATGGTTTGATTGAATCATGCACCTTAGATCTCCTCAGCAGGGAAAACTAATACTGGCATGAGCAGCTGCACATCTTTACAAGATTGAAACATTCTCATTTTCTCTACTGGGGATGAACATTTTCAGACAAAATAAAAGACAACTGTGATCTGATAAAAAATATCAGTTTTACAAATGGGAACAAAGTTATAACTTTTTTTTCTTTTTGTAATAAACTGCTTTTTTTTTTTATGGACAATTTTCTGTTGACTCTATGGCAACCTAAGTTTGAAAACCTTCTGCAAAATCCCATATGTTTATGTTTTCTTTAAAGATCAGGATGTGTTTAAGTCTCATGCCACTGAGCTGTGAAAGTTTTAAAATGTTTTGGCATATAAAATGTACCAATTTACCAAGGAACATTGCCTTTATATCTCATGAGAAACTTTTTATTGGAATAATGAGAAATAGAAAAACAAGACTTTAAAATAAAAATGATTTTAGAGATTATCTAGTTTGACTTCTAAAATAAGTTTTTAATAATTTCTATGGGGGGAGGGACTGGCAGTTGGTGGAAACTGCTAAGGGAGGGAGGGACATACCTCAGCAACAAAGGTACCTGCATGATCAATGTTTGTATACATAACCCTGAATTGTACCCTACATCTTTATAATAAATAGATAAATAAATAAATAAATAAATAATAATTTCTATGGATTTGGATATGAAGAAGTTTTTAACTCTGAGAGTTCTTGAACAAAACATGTAAATAATATAAACACAAACAAGTGTAATTCTGAAAGTTTTGTTTCTAGAAAAAATTCCTTTAGTTCATTTTATTTTGCGATTGATTTTCTATATACCCCAGTTAAAATATTTTTGTTTGTTGTACAATTCTTTTTCATTAGTATAAATTGTTTTTCAATTAATTTATTAATTAAAACTCAATTTATTAATCAGTTTTTGGTCAAAATAAATTGCTTCAAGTCATTCTTTTTTTTGTAGTCATTAGTTCTACTAATACTAATTTTTCTGGGTCAAATAATAGTGTGTCTGCTAGCAAATGTGAGAAATTTTGTGTGAGAGAAAAAGATTTGGGAGAAGAGTGACACAGTGAGAGAAGGAATGGCAAGAAAGAAAGAGAGAAATGAATGACGAAAACACAAGAACAAAAAGGCGTCAGCTAGAGAGACGTCAACAAGCAAATCAAAGATTCATAAAATAGTATTGGCAACATCATAGTTGGTGGCCTAACTTAATTTCTTCTCTAGGCTACATATGGTTTAGCCATAAAAGAAGTGAGGCTTGACCTATCCTTTCCTTCCAAGGGAATATCTTTAATCTCATTATCCAGCATGGGCTAACCCCCAGCTGTCTTTGCAAGTTTCTGGACCTGAAGTCAAGTAAGTCTCTCACCGCAGCTCTGCAAGTCTGTATCACTAAAGTCCGTCTTATGTTCTAGTGTGGCTGTATTTTTATTACTGTTTTTCTCCAATTTAGCTGCCATTGGTTATATTTGATTGAGAGAAAGGTGGAGTTCTGACAGTGAACCTTCAAGTCATCCAAAATATAGGAAAGGCAACATCCCATGTTCATGAGTGAATGAGCACAGACACACTGGATGTCAGGCACTTCACCGTCACCATCTTAGTCACCTGGATATACTCCATTTTATCCAAGGAGATTGGAATTGGTTAATATTCCTTAAAAAACAAAATACAAAAAACGAAAAAATTGAACTGCTGTTTAATCTAGTAGAACTCCTTCTGTGGTATCATGCATTTACATTCCTCCATCTTTTTCACAGAGGAACACAGGTGTATCACATGTCTTGCAAAATCCCTATGCACTGTGTCTATGGTAATTTAATGTTCTTTAGTCACTTTTTAAAAGTATTTTGGGCTTTGTCTCTTTTATAAGCACATTTATGCTTATCCTTCAACATTTTGAATTAAATTAATGCTCTTTCTGTATGCTTTGAATATCAATAAGGGATATATAGTGGATAAATGGCTCTCAAGTATAATTATTTCAGTCAATCTGCAATTCAGTAACATTGACTGAGTACCTGGAAAATATTAGGCCCTCTAGTTGTTTACAAAGATTTGGGAAACTGACAAATTATTTGGCACTTGAAGTCACTTACAAATGCACGTTTTATCTGGTTGACAGTGCTATTCATTTTCTCATAAAGGGATGATTTATATTGGCTTTCATTTTTACATTATCCCTGGACCCTAGTCTGAGTGCCAATGCTATCTACCAGTTCCTGGGAATTGTGAATTCAATCCTTAGAGAATTATTCCTTTAATTAGAGTGATAGATTCTGGAATTGCTTCTATGCATTGACTCATAACTCTAGGGTTTCCTTAAATGTCATATTATCATTATTTATACAAAACAAAGCCATTCTACTCTATCCAAATCATCGAAAGATGGATAAGCTTGCCCCTGAATGAACAATGAAAGCAGCTGCAGGTTGAGATGCTGGCCAAGGTATATAATATGTGATTCCCAGGACATTAGGAAGAGAAAAAAGCTGTGATCCAAAATCATGGCAAATCTTGAAAAGGCTTTATTGCGCATAATGGATTTCTGAAGCTTAAGCCCTTTATCTGGTCAGCACAGTTGCGTAGAGAGAGCCAGAAGTTGGAATCAGATGCAAAGGCTTTTATTTTGTTAGTAACTTTCATTCTTCTAATTCAACAATTACCTATTGTGTGCCCACTGTGGGCTTGGCAAGGTACTAGAAATACAATTAAGAGCAAGACTCTGCTATCATGAAGCTTAATTGAGTAATAATGAAAATAATTATTTAGTGACAAGTATGATAAGTGCTACACAGAAGTAGAACATGTGGTAAGTGTCTATTAATGCAAAAGCCCAAACTAGTTTAGAAGCAGAAGGTGGAAAAGGTTTAGGAAAGTTTCCCAGAGGAAATAAACTTTAAACTGACACTTGAAAGGGTCAATTAAAGACAAGTTAGTTTAGGATAAGATGAAAGGAGAGTAGAGAGTTCCAGGCCGAAGAGCATGGGGGATAGATCTGTCAGGCTTGGTTTGGCACTACCCTGTGTGTCTATGGTCCATATGAGCTGCTTATCTAGTCCATAAAATGCCATGATAGTGATACTTTTCTAGGACTAAGAGACTGGTATAAAATAAAGCTAATAATTGAGCACTGTACATTTCAGCATTGCTGAGAGTAAATGTCAAATGTTCTCAACATAAAAAATGTTAACTATTTGAGGTGACAGATATCTTAATTTGCTTACTTTTATAATTTCACATTGTATTTAAATTCATAGCAACACTTTGTACCCCACAAACATATACAATTTCAATTTTCCAACATATAATTAAAAAAAATATATATATATGGAATGAACTATTATTTATAAAACACCTAGTTCCTGCATATATACATATACATCACATAAGGGAGATTTCAAAACACAATCACAGTTTTCAAAAATAAAGCTAGATTTTATGTTGATTATAGAACTGTAGAATTAGAAAGGGGCCTTAAAAATAATCTTGGACAGTATTTTCTTTAGAGATAAAATCAATAATATCAGAGCTTGCTATTTGCTCAAGATTATAAAGTTGCTTAAAGGCACAGCTAATAATGCATTTTCAAATATTAAATTAATAGATCTTTCTCCTATACAGTTTGTTTTGAACTGAATTACTGAAGACCACATATAAATTTTTGAAGTAAAAATTTGAACCAAGTTTTGCCTGTTAGAAAAACTCATGTTCTTTATATTTAACCATAGTGATACTCAATAAATTAATGGATCAAATTATAAAACTGAGTGAGTGAACAAATGTATGCAACTGTACAAGCAGTATTATGAATTAGGCGGTGTTTTTGTTGAACACACAATAATGGCTTTGAGGAAAATTGTATCATTCAGGATTTTTTTGTTTTGTTTATTAAACAGAATTCGACTCTGGCGATATAAAGAAAAACGGGATTTATCCTAAGAACCTAAAATTGGTAGAAGTCTTGGAAAATAATAATCTAGGAATTTCAGAACTTGGCAGTAGGATTGAGCCAGAATTTCCCTACTACCTTCATTACTAAGTCTCTCGCGATAGAAAATGCGCTCCAGTCACAACTCATCTCTGTGGTGTTTTCTCTAGATTCAAAGACCATGAGGAAAAGTTTGATTGGCTAAACAAGGGTTAAATGACCCTGGAAGTAGAGAGACAAAAGGACACTTCCCTTCCATTTCTATTGCTGGAGATATGACATTGTGTCTCATTATAGTAATGAGGAATTTCTGGAAAACAAGAAGAGATATTGAATATTTGATAACCAAAATAAATATTTTAATACAGCACTTTTCCTGAATACTGATGAAAGTAGGAAGTAAATTAAAAAAATAAGTTTAAGTAAACTAATGCTTTAAATGTACCTTAGAAGAGTGTTCAGTAATGCTACAAGAAAGAAGATGAATTCTGAACAACTAGCTTGAAGGTAAAGAGAGGATAAGCCAACATAAATAAAATTTGGAATTCTAAACCATTTCAAAAATGAACGCAAACAATTAAATATAGTTGGCCCTCCACATGTGCTGGTTCTGCATCCTTGAACTTAGTCAATCATAGATTTAAAACATTAAGAAAAAACACCAAGAAATATAATACAACAAAAGTTAATTCAATATAACAACTATTTATATAGCATTTACATTGTGTTAGATATTATAAGCAATCTAGAAGTGGTTTGAGTATATGTGAAGTTGTACATAAGCTATATGCATATACTATACCATTATATAAGGATCTTGAGAATTTGTGGATTTTGGTATCTGCAGAACTTCTGGGACCAATCCTCAAGGGATGACTGTATACAAATGTTCTTTTATATTTGAAAAATAGCATATTTAGTGTCAATCAACTGATCTATCACATCAGAGTATAGAAATGTTAGTGAGGAAATGAAAAAAATAACTAAGGTCTTTATATATTACTATCATTATAATTATAGCTCTATTTTAGAGGCAGTATAGATCACTACAAACTACCCAAATTAAATTATTCATGTTGCCAGGCTCGGTGGCTCAGCCTGTAATCCCACGCCTTTGGGAGGCTGAGGTGAGTGGATTGCCTGAGCCCGCGGGTTCGAGGCCTGCCTGGGCAGTGAGACCTCATCTCTACAATAAAGAAAAGAAATCAGCCAGGTGTGGTAGCGCATGTCTGTAATTCCGGCTGCTTGGAAGGCTAAGGTTGAAGGATCGCCGGAGCCCAGCAGGTCGAGGCTGCGGTGGCCGGGAGCGGCCACTACACTTCAGTCTGGGTGACAGAGTGAGACTCCAATTCCAAAAAAAAAATTATTCATGTTATGGGAATGAAGAGCTAAAAAAAATCCTTGAAAATTTTCAGCAAAAACACTTCACACAAAACAAAAGACACAAATGGCATGCATATTCCGGACATGCAGTTATATAAAAGAATTTCACAATCATTGACTAGAATAAGGGTTGTATTATTTTGAATGTCGTTTTTCACAATTTCTATATCCTATATCACTTCTGACAGCAAGAAGCTAATTTATTCAATTCTTTATATATCAGTGAGGCACTTTGGCAAAGAGATCTCAAGATTTCACTATAGTAATACCATTCTCATCCTCTCAGAGGATTTGAATAAATGCCAAAGGTTATGTTTTGTTTTTTTTTCATGGCATGTGAATTTCTAGAGGAAATGTCTCAATATAGAATCCAGGCATTCTGTCTACTCTCTGAACTTCATGCCCCAAATGTTAATTAATGCCACAGTCCTTCTCTCCAAGATTTTAACAAATAAAGAAAAATGTATAGACTACTAGAAAGAGACATTATTAATAACAGTTAGTGTACATTGGTTTCTTAATATGGTACAAGTGAGTAACTTATACAGACTTACTCACCTAATCTTTACAATGACCTCATAAAATAAAATCTAAAAAAAAAAAGGCAAGACAACTGAATTATTCAGTATTGCACAACTTTCACATGGTACATCTAAGCATAGGTTTTTGAAGGCTCAAGTTCATTGTTTTAGCACTTCCTCTTAGGCCTCCAAACTGTGGTATATCTTTTCCACCTATCCAACAACCAAGCACCTTCTCATCAGATTCACTTTTTGTCTCTCTTACTGGTATTTCAGCATTTGGACTTTACAGTTTAGCTGAAAAATAATCCAAAAGAGAAAAGACTTTGTATATCAGGTGCATTTGAGAAGTATTTTCATCAGTTACAGAAACTATGGCCCTGTAGCTATAATTAGACAGGGTTGAGGTGTGGCCAACTGGAGCTTAAAAATAAAGTTTACCAGAGGATAATAGCCAAGAGCATTTGTTTGTTTGGGATCCCTTTCAGAGTCACCATTCTTCTAATCACTTGCTAATTATTTTCTCTAATGTGTACATGCTCACCTATAGCTTAGCCATAACTCTTTCAACTTACCTCTCTCATCAGTAGCTATTTATTAAATACTTCAGTGTCACTCATTGTACATGTAAACACTATATAATTTTAAATATCTATGAGCATGTGTTTCTTGTAGACTCTGAAGAGAGTTACAAAAGCCATCCTCCTTCTACTGTCAAAATATCCTACTCACATAGAATATTGGAAATCTAAATATGGTGTCCAGAGGTGGGGATTCTGGCATTGTGACAAGAAAAGATAAAAATCTCATCTCCCCAACAAGTATAAATCTGGGAAAAATAGTCAAAAACAACCATTTGAGGACTCTGGAAGCTGCCGAACACAAACAATAAATTGAGAAGCATTTATTCATAAGAAATCTACAGGAAGCTTGGTGAGGACAATGGGCTCTGCAACTTCGTGCATGGGGTTGCTCTCATCCCCTCTGACTATTGCTGATAAAGTGACAGCTTAAACCTGAACATCAATAGGCATGTTGCCAGGGGTGGCTGACTTGATTTGGGAAAAAACAAAAAACCATGCTCATATTATTGGTAAAAGAGGTAATTTTAGAAGGAAATGAACAGGGGAACCTGTACCTGTGTTAGCTTAAGATTGCAAAGGTGTGAATAACCCATAGATTGAATGCAAGAACCAGGAAATGAGACAACCATAGAAGTACCAGATAAGCTACTCAGACTTCCTTGAGAGATTGATGAAATGGTAACATGTACTAGAAAGACCAATATGGGATCAGGAGAAAGAAAAAGTTTTGGAAGATTTAAGACCTGACTTAAAGAATGCTGCTGAGAATGCAGAGAAAGGGGAAACACTCATACCCAGTTGGTAGAAATATAAATTAGTATAGTCACTATGGAAAACAGTATGGAAGTTCCTCAAAAAAACTTAAAAAATAGAACTACAATTGGATCCATCAATCCCAATGCTGAGTATATATCTAAAAGAAACAAAATCAGTATATCAAAGATACATCTATAGTATATTCTCATGTTTTGCAGCACTATTCAAAACCCATAAATACATGGATACTATATAGCATGGTGTTGAAAAACTGCTGGGTCAACACAGAAAACAAAACAGAAATTTAAAGATTCTTTTTTTTTTTTTTGAGTTGGAGTCTCACTCGGTCGTCCAGACTGGAGTGCAGTGGCCACTCCCGGTCACCGCAGCCTCGCCTGCTGGTCTCCGGCGATCCTTCTGCCTCAGCCTTCTGAGTAGCCAGAATTACAGGCATGTGCTACCACGCCCGGCTGATTTTTTGATTTGTTGTAGAGATGAGGTCTCGCTGCCCAGGCGGGTCTCGAACCCCGGGCTCAGGCAATCCACTCACCTCAGCCTCCCAAAGGCGTGGGATTACAGGCTGAGCCACCGAGCCCGGCTAAAGATTCTTGAATGAAAATGAAGAAACATCCTACTAACACCTCTGGGATGCCATGAAAACATTTTTTTCTTTTGAGTTAGAGTCTCACTCTGTTGCCCAGACTGGAGTGCAGTGGCCGCTCCCACCACCATAACCTCGACCTGCTGGGCTCCAGTGATCCTTCCGCCTAAGCCTTCCAAGTAGCCGGAATTACAGGCAAGCGCTACCACGCCTGGCTGATTTTTTGATTTATTGTAGAGATGCGGTCTTGCTGCCCAGGCAGGTCTCGAACCCACGGACTCAGGCAATCCACTCACCTCAGCCTCCCAAAGGTGCGGGATTACAGGCTGAGCCAGTGAGCCTGGCTATGAAAACATTTCTAAGAGGGGAATTTATATCTCTATGAACACACATCAAGAAGATGGAGAGATCACAAGTTAACAGCCTAACAAATCATATAAGGGAGCTGGAAAGACAAGACAACCAAAACCCTAATTTCAGCAAAAGGATCCAGATCACCAAAGTAAAAGCCCAAATACAGGACATAGAAGACAATCATATCATAGAAAAAAAATCAACAAAACAAAAAACTGGTTCTTTGAAAGAATAAGCGAGATTGATGGACTCCTAGCCAGAATGACCAAGAAAAAGCAAGAAAAAGCCAAATAAGCACAATTAGAAAAACCAAAGATCAAATCACAACTGAACCCAAAGAAACACAAAAGATGATTACAGATTACTGTGCACATATATATGAAAAAAAATGATAACCTAAATGAAATGGAGGACTTTCTGACATCACACAACCTCCCAAGGTTGAAAAAAGAAGACATTGAGACACAAAATAGACCAATAACAACCCAGGAAATTGACTCTGTCATAAGAAAATCACCTACCCAAAAAGCCCTAGACCAGATGACTTTCCAGCAGAATTCTACAAAAAGTACAAGGTGGAACTGATACCAATCCTACTGAAAGTATTCCAGACAATTGAGAGAGATGATATTCTCCAACTCATTTTACGAAGCTAACATCACACTGATACCAAAACCGGGTAAAGATCCAACAAGAAAAGAGAACTACAGACCAATATCCTTGATAAACATAGAAGAAAAAATTCTCAACAAGATTCTAACAAATTGGATCTAACAACACATCTAAAAAATCATCCACAATGACCAAGCAGGCTTCATCCCAAGGATGCAGGATGGTTTCAACATCTGCAGGATCATAAATGTAATTAATACATCAACATATGTAAAAACAAAAACCACAGAATTATGTCATGATGTGCAGAAAAAGCATTTGATAAAATCCAGCAACCCTTCTTCACAAAAACCTTCAAACACTCAGGCATAGAGGGAACATACCTCAAAATAGTAAGCACCATCTATGATAAACCCACAGCCAACATATTGATGGCTGGATGGATCTGGAAACATTTCTTCTGAAAGCCAGAACAGGACACTCTCACCTTTCTTGTTCAACATTGTGTTGTAAGTTCTAGCTGGAGCAATTAGACAAGAGAAGGAAATGAGGGGTATCCAAATAGGAAAAGAGGAAGTTAAGTTATCCCTCTTTGCAGATGACATGATTCTATACCTCAAAAACTCAAGAGATTCTGTCAAAAACCTTCTTGCACTGATAACGGACTTCGAAAAAGTCTCAGGGTACAAAAAAATGTGCAAAAGATAGTTGTATTCTTATACAACAACAACAACAAACAGGTAGAGAACCAAATAAAAAGCACAATCCCATTCACAGTAGCCACAAAAAAGTGAAATACTTTGGCATCTTTCTAATCAGAGAAGTGAACAACCTTTACAATGAAAACTACAAAACACTGCTAAAAGAAATCTAAGAAGACAGAAACAAATGGAAAAAGTATTCCATGCTCATGGATAAGAAGAATCAACATTGTTAAGATGGCCATCCTATCAAAGACAATCTACAGATTCCATGCAATACCCATTAAATTATCAACACCATTTTTCTCAGACCTGGAAATAACAATACAGAAATTCACATGAAAACATAAATGACCATGAATAGACAAAACAATCCTTAAAAAAGAAATGAAGTGGGAGGTATCACACTTATGACTTTAAATTTTACTGTAAGACTACAATAATCAAAAAAGCCTGGTATTGCCAACATAGACATATGGATCAATGGAACAGGATAGAGATTCTGGAATCAAAACCTCAATTTCTCAACCAACTTATCTTTGACAAAGGCTCCACCAATAATCAGTGGCTAGAGAAGAAACTATTTAGTAAATGGTGCTGGGAAAACTGACTGACCATATGCAGAAGATTTAAACAGAAAGGACCCTTACCTATCACCATACACAAAAATCAACTCTAAATGGGTCAAAAATCTAAATGTAAAACCTCAATCTATAAGAACCTTAGAAAAGGCAGGAGATGCCCTCATGGAAATTGAAACTGGCAACCAATTTCTGATCAAAACACCAAGTACCCATGTTGTGAGAGAGACGATAGACAAATGGGACCTCATCAAACTGAAAAGCTTCTGCAAAGCAAAAGCAATCATCAAGAGAGTGGGGAGAGCCGGGCTCGGTGGCTCAGTCTGTAATCCTGCACCTTTGGGAGGCTGAGGTGAGTGGATTGCCTGAGCCCGCGGGTTCAAGACCCACCTGGGCAGTGAGACCTCATCTCTACAGTAAATCAAAAAATCAGCCAGGCATGGTAGCGGCATGCCTGTAATTCTGGCTACTCAGAAGGCTGAGTTAGAAGGAACACCAGAGCCCAGCAGGTCGAGACTGTGGTGGCCGGGAGCGGCCACTGCACTCCAGTCTGGGTGACAGAGTGAGACTCCAACTCAAAAAAAAAAAAAAAAAAAAGAGAGTGGGAGACAGCCCACAGGATGGGAAAAAATATTTTTCAGCTGTTTATCTGACAAAGATGTAACATCCAGGATCTACAAGGAACCCAAACATACGGAAAGGAAAAAAACCTAACAGCTCCATTAAAAAGTGGGATAAAGACATGAATGAACACTGCTCTAAAGAAGATATTTGGACAGTCAACAGACACATGAAAAAGTGCTCAGCCTCACTTATCATCAGAGAACTGCGAATCAAAACCACATTGAGATACTACCTAACCCCAGTAAGAATGGCCATCATTAGTAAAAACAAGCAGCAACAGATGCTGGTGAGGATGTGGAGAAAAAGAATCGCTTCTACACTACTGTGGGAATGCAAACTAGTGCAACCTCTTTGGAAGACAGTGTGACAATTTTTCAAAGTACTAGAAATTGACCTTCCATATGAGCCAGCAATTCCCCTATTGGGAATATACCCAGAGGAATGCAAATCATTCTACAAAAAAACCCCCAAAATCCCAAAAAAACCTGTGCATGCATGTTTATTCACAATCACAAAAACATGAAACCAATAGTGCTACCCATCAAAACTGGACTGCATAAAAAAATGTGGTATATATACACAATGGAATATTACACAGTCATAAAGGACAAACATATGGACTTCACAGTAATTTGGATGGATTTAGAGTCTATCATACCCAGTGATCTATCATAGAAACAAAGAACAGAATACTGCATGTTCTCACTCATAAGCAGATACTGAACATCTACCATAATAGTATGAAAAAGGGTTTGGCAGAAGCAGAATAATTCTGGGGTGGGTTGGTGGGGGACACAACATCAATAAGTGTACCTGATCTCAAACCAGTCAAATTGGGGACAAAAGAGAGGTCTGCACTTTAACTGTATGATGACCACTTGCATACCTAATCTGAACTGTACCTCACTTCTTTAAAATAAAATTTTAAAAATTGAAAAACAAAGAATAAAACAAAGCAGGATGAATCACACTCCTGAATTTTAAACTTTATTATAGCCCACATTAATCAAAACAGTCTGGTATTGGTTCAAGAACAGACAGATAGACCAATGGAACAGGATAGAGATTCTGGAAACAAAACTTCAATTTCTCAACCAACTTATCTTTGACAAAGCCTCCACCAAGAACCATTTGGGAGAAGAGAATCTATTCAGTAAATGGTGCTTGGAAAACTGGCTGACCACATGCAGAAGATTAAAACAAGAGCCTTATCTATCAGCACACACAAAAATCAACCCTCAATGGATCAAGGACCCAAATGTAAAACCTCAAACTATAAGAATCTTAGAAAACGCAGGAGACACCCTTACAGAAATTGGAATAGGCACTGATTCCTGATCAAAACCCCAGATGCCCATGCCATAAGAGATAAGCTAAACATCCAACTGAAAATCTTCTGGAAAGCAAAAGCAACCAGTAAGAGAGCGGGGACACAGTCATAGAATGGGAAAATGTATTTGCCAACTGTATCTTTGACAAAAAGACCTAAAATCCAGGATCTACAAGGAACTCATAAATGGTGAATGGAAAAAGACAAACAGCCCTATTAAAAAGTGGGCAAAAGATATGAATAGACACTTCTCAAAAGAAGACATATGAGCAGCCAACAGATACGTGTAAAATGCTTACTCTCACTAATGATCAAATAAATGCAAATCAAAACCACACTGAGATACCACCCATCTCCAGTTAGCATGATCATTATTAGTAACTCAAAAAACAGATGCTAGAGAGGATGTGGAGAAAAGGAAGAAGCACTTCTACACTGTTGATGGGAGTGTACACCAGTATAATCTCTGTAGAAAACTGTGACGATTTCTAAAAGATCTAAAAATCAACCTCCCATATGGTCCAGCATTCTCCCTTCTAAGAATATACCCAGAGGAACTCAAATCATCTACAAAAAAGATACCTGCACACACATGTTTATTGCAGCACTATTCACAATAGCCAAAACATGGAAACAACTGTGCTGCCAATCAAAAGTGGACCGGAAAAAAAATTGTGGCTAATATACACAATGGCATATTATGCAACTATAAAAAAGGACAAAATTATGGACTTTACCTTGGATGGGTTTAGAGTTCATTATACTTAGTGATCTATCACAGAAACAAAGAAATGAGTACCACACGTTCTCATTCATAAGTAGACCCTGATTTATCATATTATTTATCATATTTATCATATTATTACATGAAAGGGATTGGCAGTAGTAGTAGTCACTGCTGGAGGAGGGGAGAAGCACATTAATACTAATAAGGGCATCTGATCCCAAACTAGGTGAATCAAGGACCAATAGGAGGCCCAAACCTCACCTGTACGATGACTACTAATGTACCTAACCCTGAATTGTACTCCATATCTTTATAATAAAAAAAAAAAAGAAGAAAATAACCAGCTTGGAAAATTCTCATATGAAAAGATTTTTGAATACTCAATATTAAGATACTACTTTTCATGTATAAAATTAGCAATTTTTCAAACTTTCAGGGAATGTATACATACTTACAATGCGACTATGTAAATTGATATAATTTTTATAATACAGTTTAATAGAATGCATTATAAATTTTAATTTATATACTATCTTAACTAAAAATTCAACATTAAAAAACTATACCAAGGATTAATCAAATTTGCATGCCAAAAAATATGCAAGCAGGTTTTTACTAGTAGCAGGTAACTGGAAACCATTTAAAAGCACACCAAATACATGGATAGTGCTTTCAGGGGTAGCTAATAACACCCCTAGATTTAATAATCCTGTAAGAGGACTCAACAGATTAAAAAAAATACTCATATTCATAGGTAACATTTATTAAAGTGGAAGGATACAAAGTAAAATTAGGGGGAAAAGGAAGCTTCAGGAGATCACAGAACACCACAAGCAAGTTTTCAGAATTGGCTTTCTCCATGGAATCACACAAGAAGTGTTTAAATTCTCCCAGCACTGAATTGCAAAAACCTGTGCGAAATATCATTTACCAGAAAAGATCCTTAAAGACTCAATGACTACGGTTTCTATTGGGGGCTGACCACCTGGGAATCCTCTACCTATTAACATGCAAAAATTCTAGACATATGATAGAAATTAGATATTTCATTTACCAGGGAGATCCTAAAACCCCAGTATGTATTTATTTTAAAAATGTGCATTTATTCTTACATGTTTAAACTTCAGTCACCTTCAAAGTACTCTCCATTTGATGGAGTACACCTATTGAGATGCTTTTTCCACTGCTCAAAACAGCTTTTGAACTTCTCAATTTCGATGCCTTTTAGTCCTTCTGCAGCTTTTTGTTTCACCTCTTCTGTATCATCAAAACATTTCCCTTTTAGGACTTTTTTCAACTGGGAAAACAAAACAAAACAAAAAGTCACTCTGGGGAGTTTGGGTGAATAGGCAAAGTGAGGCATAAGAGTCATACTGTTTTGGTCAAAAACTGCCGAACATTCAATTCAGCATGGTGTGGGTAGCTGTGCTCATAAATCACCCATCATGAAATAGGGAAATGAGAATAAAGGAATTGCAGATGAAGGAAATTGTATATATTAGATAGTATTAATTCATCAGGAATTCAAAGATTAAGATCCATTTAAATTAAGGGTATTTGAAAAGAAGGTTGGAAAGAATTAGGGGTGTGGATTGAGTTTACAGGCATCAGATAGTAAGTAGCTTTGATATTATTTCATCTATTAATATTTGATAGACTTCACCAGTGAATACCTGAACTTGCTATGGGTCTGTTAAGCTTTTATAATTCTTATTGAATCAATTGAGTTATTGGGTCATGGTTTTTTATCCAGTTTACCATTCTGTGTTTTTTCAGTGATGCATTTAGTCCATTCACATTCAGGCTGATTATTGAAATATGATTGTTTATCCCTATCAAGAGTTTCTTTAAAAGTTAGCTTGTTTTATTTTAGCCTTTGGTTTGATGTATGTGTATGTTTTCAAGTTTGCAGTTGCAAAGTGTTCTCTGTTGATTCTGAGTTCTACCATTCTCTTGGGAAGTGCAGTTTTTAAGATGATGGCAGGGTGCCTTTTTTGTCTTCTCCATCGGTGCTTTGACTCTGGGCTCCCTCACTGTGCACCCTCTGCAGTCCTTGCTACCACTGTCTGGCTAGATGCTGCAGTGGTGAGGCAGAGCCTGGAGCCAGCAGGTTCTCCCAGTAGCTTTTTCCCAGGAAAGGCTTTGCTGACTTTTAAAAAAATGGCATTCAACTTCTGCACCCTGGGAAGTGCTCAGGATCAGCAAGCAAAGCAGCTATGGCACCAACTGCTTCACTAGGAAAGCCCTGGCCACTTGCTCCCAAGTCTCCACTCAGTCAGCCAGTCACATACCCACTTAATCACCAACACACATGCAAAATTTTTCATACACTCTCTCACTCACGCTGGGACTCACATAGTCCAATTGGCTCCACCAACATCTTCCCTTTCCCACTTTGTTTCTTTTTTACTGAGGATTGTTTTGGCTATCTGTGTTTGTTTATGTTTCCATATGAATTTCTGTATTGCTGATTCCACATCTGAGAAGAATGATGTTAGTCTTTAAAAGGTATCGCATTAAATCTGTAGAAAGCCTTGGGTAGGATAGACATCTTAACATGATTCTTCCAATCTATGAACATGGAATATTTTTTCATTTGTTCATGTCTTCTTGGATTTCTTTCAGAAGTGTTTTGTAGTTTTCATTGCAAAGGTCTCATTTATCTGATGCCAAGGTGTTTCATTTTTCTTTGTGTGTGTGGCTATTGTGAATGGGATTGTGCTTTTTATTAGGTTCTCTGCATGTTTATTGTTTTGCACAAAAATCTGATTTCTTTTGCACATTTATTTCACACCCTGATACTTTGCCAAAGTCCTTTATCATTGCAAAGAGATTTTTGACAGATTCTCTTGGGTTTTCTTTTTTTATTTTAATGTTCAATCTCATACTATTTAATTTTTTTTAGTTTAAAGATGTGGAGTAAAATTGTGGGCTAGGTATGGAAATGTTAATTATGCAGGTTCCTTGTTGATGAGGTGTGTCCCTCCCTCCCCTGGCAGTTTCCCACTACAGCCAATCCCTTTCTTATAGTATTATGATAATTGTTCAAGGTCCACTTATGAGTAAGAACATATGGTACTCAATTCTTTGTTTCTGTAATAGATCACTCAGTATTATAGACTCTAAGTCCATCAAAGTTGTACAAAATTTATAATTTTGTCCTTCTTTATGGTTGCATAATATTCCACCATGTATATGTACCACCTTTTTTCAATCCAGTCTTCCTTCAATAAGCAGCATGTTTGGTTCCATGCTTTTGTTATTGTAAATAAAGCTGCAATAAGCATGTGTGTGCAGGTATCTTTTTTATAGGGTGATTTGAGTTCCTCCAGGTATATTACCAATAGGGGGATTGTGGGGTCGCATGGAAGGTAGATTTTAGGAACTTTTAGAAATCGCCAAACTGTTTTCCACAGAGATTGTAATAGTTTACACTCCCACCAACAGTGTAGAAGTATTCCCTTTTTGCTGCATCCTTTCCGGCATCTGTTGTTTTTTGTGTTATTGAGAACTGCAGTCCTGACTGGAGTTGGGAGGTATCTCAGTGTGGTTTAAAAAAAAAGTCCTGTACCAGATGGCTTTCCAGTAGAATTCTACAAAACATACAAGGAGGAGCTGATACCAATCCTATTGAGAGTATTTCAGGCAATCAAGAAAGATGGAACTCTCCCCAAATCATTTTATGCAGCTAACATCATATTGATACCCAAACTGGGTAAAGATCCAACAAAGAAAGAGAACTACAGGCCAATATCCTTGATGAACATAGATGCTAAAATTCTCAAAAAGATTCTAGCAAAAGGGATCTAACAACACTTCTCAAAAATCATCCACCATGACCAAATAGGCTTCATCCTTGGGATGCAGGGCTGGTTCAACATCCACAAGACCATAAATGTAACTAAATGCATCAACAGATGTAAAAACAGGATTATATCATTAGATGTGGAAAAAGCTTTCAATAAATCCAGTACATTTTCTTGATAAAAACCCTCGAACATCTAGGCATAGATGGAACATACCTCAAAATGGTAACAGCCATCTACGAGAAACCCACAGCCAACAAACTGCTAAACAGGTAGAAATTAGACCCATTTCCCCTCAAAACCAGAACAAGACAAGGATACCCACTCTTGGGTTTTCAAAATATAGGATCGTATAGTCAGCAAAGAGGAATAACTTAACTTCCTCTTTTTCTATTTGGATACCCCTGATTTCCTTTTCTTGTCTGAATGTTCTAGCTAGGACTTCCAACACAATGTTGAACAGGAGGGGTGAGAGTGGGCAGTCTGTGTTTTTTCAGTTTTCAGCAGACATGCTTGCGATTTCTGTCTGTTTAACAATATGTTGGCTGTGGGTTTATTGTAGATGACTCTTACTATTTTGAGGTATGTTCCACCTATGTCTACATGTTCTGAGTTTTTTTATCAAGAAGGAATGCAGGATTTTGTCAAAAGCTTTTTTTGCATCTAATGATATAATCATTTGATTCTTGTTTTTACATTTGTTGATGTATTTAATTACATTTATGATCTTGAGGATGTTGAATCAGTCCTGCATCCTGGGATGAAGACTATTTAGTCAAGGTGGATAATTTTTTAGATGGATTTGATTTGCTAGAATCTTGTTGATAATTTTTGCATCTATGTTCATCAGGGATATTGGCCTGTAGTTTCCTTTCTTTGTGGAATCTTGCCCGATTTGTGTATCAGTGTGATGTTAACTTGATAAAATGATTTGGGGAAAGTTCTGTTTTACTCTATTTCCTGAAATACTTTCAATAGGATTGGTGTCTGCTCCTCCTTGTATGTTTTGTAGAATTCTTCTGGAAAGCCATTTGGTCCAGGGCTTTATTTTTTGTGTGTACCAACTGGCTATTTTCAAGGAGTATTTATTAAATGGCATTTTAAAAAATATTAAAAATATTTGCAATCTAGGGTAATTGTTTTTACAATATGATTATATGATAAAATAATATTATCCTGGGTATTTTTGATAACCTAGGTAACTTTCTCTTATAGTCATAGTCTGGTGTGATCTGTGAAAATACAACTTGTCCCTAGTGGATGTTAAAATAATTCTACTGTGCATGTATATGTTTATATAATGATTGGGTTCTTTTTATAGTTCTTTCCTCTCTAAAACAAAAATAATTTCCTCATATATTTTCTGTATTTCTTTAATTCTTTCCCTTCTAGTATCTAAAAGCTATACTAGAATTTTTGGCTTTCAATCATATAATATAGATCTTTCTTACTTTGAAATTTGTAGCGCAAGATTCTATTTATTTTATATAAACCAGGGGAAGATAAATTATTTTATCTTTTCAACACCATATTGGTTATACCTTTTTCATGGTTTGGTAGACAGACTTCAAAGATAGCACCAATAATCCTTGTTTCCTGGTAGTAATGGTCTTGTATAAGTTTCACTCCTTGAGTGACTTACAACAATAATAGATAGCAATATTAATAATATCTCACTTCAATTATTAGGTTAGGAAAGAGTGACTTCAGTTTTGCTAGGAGGTTTTCTCTTTCTTGCCTTCCTGGCTTGCACACTCTGAGGAAGTCAACTAAGGGCCTTGCTGGAGATGCTCACATGACAAAAAAACCTGGGAATGATTTCTAGCCAGTTGACAGTGAAGAGTTAAGGCTGCAAGTCCAACAGTTAACATGAAACTAACATCCTACCAACTACAAGGTGAACTTGGAAGTCAATACTTTGTTAGGCAAAACTTTGGATAAGAGTGCAGATTCTGTGTCAATAATTTGGTTGCAGCCTCCTAAGAAACTTTGATGCCCATGTCCCAACTAAGCTTTACCTGGATTCCTGCTTCACTCACAGGAAATCTGAGATAAGAAATGAGTGTTGTTTTAAGTTATTAACCTTTGGGCTAATCTATTTCACAGCAAGAGATGACAAAGACATAGGACTTTCCTTTTATCATCTAAGTTTCTCTTTCAGTATTTCTTGGATCTTTTCCTCCAGTGCTTCCTCCGAGAATCTCTCTCTTCCACTTTATCCTTCTTTCTCGTATAGTGTTATGTTTAATGTGTACTTTTGAACTAGATAGAGTAGTTTCCCAGACAACAGAAAATAAACACATGTAGAGACTTTTTCTGATTAAATAATGATGTTCAATTTTTCTGCCATTCCCAGCTTGCCCAGAGAGCAATTAAGTAATACTGAATCACAATATTACGTGGTATATTGATCGACTTAATAACTATCAACTGTGGCTTCCTGACTGAGATTTTCTTCTGTCTTAATTATTTTTGAAAAACATTATAATTTCATTACCTAGAAAAAACATTGCTTGCATTTTGACATATGCCCAAATATATATTTTCATACAGAATGTTTTTTATGTAGCAATATTGTCATGGTAATCACCCATATCAACAATATAAAATAAATTATCATTTTTAATGGCTATGTATGTCTCATTGAATGATACATGTCTTAAATTGAACTAAAAACTTCAATTTTATGAAGAAAATAAGCCATATAATCATTGTTTATCATTGAGTGATTTTTTTAAGCTTTTATAAATAGGCAGAAATCACACGGTTTCACTGAAAAATTATCTTGTATAAAGGCTATCAGTTAAACTGATTCAGGCAGCATTTTTCCTAAATACTGATCAAATTATATCAAAATAAAATATAAAGTAAAAGAAAATTCATTTAGGAGATGTTGCCATTTGGACCATTCTGTCTCTCAACCATATAAATCACATGATACTTGCTCTCACTGCCTTGTTCATCATGAGCCAGTATAGGCCCTTGACCTTCACTGTCATTTCAGAGCTCCAACTTGACAGATACACAAATGATTAGTTCAAGTTTACTCTATCATTGCCTAAATCCAAGGTGTTAAGGGGCAAAAATATGAAGTTTTGATTGCATGTTCATTTATTTGTACAATAAGAATGGTTTAGTAATATAGCCTCAAGATTATTTCAGTATCTTAATTTTTAAAATTAATTTTTCTGAATAACTTTTTTATATGTTCTTTTAAAAGTTAACTTCTTCTTTCTACTACATGAATTTTACTTTTTTTAAGTTTCAAAACAAAGTTTATTAGAGAAAGAAGGAAAGAAAGGCAGACTTGCCAAAGCTGACATGGGTGAGAGAAACCACCGTGAACTTTAATTTTGACCTCATTCCAAAACTCCATAACTTGAATGATGGCAGAATTTTCTCCTTTCTTATTTTAAGAATCTGTTCCTCTCAAAAGGTGAAGATTTAACAAAGACTTGGGCTTGATTAAGGAATATCTTATCTGGGAGAAAGTGGAGCTAGCAAGATTGTGCTGAGCAGGAAGATGATTTAGAAAGGAGGACAGAAAAACACATGATATCACAAGTAAACTGGCAAGTAAACTAATCTTTCCCAGAAACCATAGTAAAATAATAATAAAAACAATAATAATAATGTTACTTTCTAAAGAAGTGTGCTTGGTGTGGTGATAACGTCCAAATTTCCCTGACCTGGTAATGAACTTCTTCCGCAGAATTTGTTTTACATGCCTGTAGCTGATAGGGGGCTTATCAAGATGATAAGATCCTGCTGCTTTATGAGTGAACTCTGATGCCCTTTAACCTAGTTTAACAATAGTTAAAGAATATCTTCTAGTGAATTTGTGTAATAATGACTTCCTTCCCAATCTGAAAACATGCACTCTTAATTGCTAAGTGATAGTACATAAAAAAAATAAAAAGGAGATGGATTTTGGAAGCCTTGCAAATCAAATGAAAATGAGAAAATTCTGCACGGGTGTAATTTATTTTTCAGTACTACCTCATATGCTTTTTAGATATAATCAGTTCCTAACACATTTATGAATGGTGTCTTTGCTGCATATAAACTCCTTTTTAACCAGGGAAGAGAAGGGCTAAATGGTTTTCTTTATCAATGCTAGAATTAGATTATAATGCAAAGAAAAATTTAATTGTATGCATGCAAAAGTCTGTAAATCACACAGAAACAAGTGCTTGCTTACTTGTGGAAGCTATTATGATTGAGCTTTTCTTGGAAGTCTAGTTCTCAGACCATAAAAACTACTTTGTGAACTTAATGACAGACTAGATATCCATGGTAGTTTTGTTGAATACTCTCATAAGGTCCTTTCAAGTGATTTTCTGTGATTTAATACACAAATACTTAAGTGAGATGAAACATAAGAAGCAAGAGTTACTTTGCCTTAATATGAGTTCATGAGACAGAAGTTCAGTCTAGGCTTTAGATATTAGAACTGCAAAATGCCAAAGAATAAATGCTTAGGTTGATGGATGTAAGACAATACTGAAACTTAAAAACATGGTCACTGTCTTTTTAATTTAAATTTATTTTACACATATTTATTTAATATCTATTATGAGTAAAACTTATTGATAAAATGTATATTGTATTGGGTTTGTGCTGCTCATTTCTTAGTTGGAATTCTTCTGAAGATTAAAATATTAAAGGGAAGAAATGTGCCTATATTTAGAATAAACCATATAGAATGGATGTCCTTTAAAGTGAAAGCTAGGACAGTTCAGATACATAGTAGGTGCTTAGTAGAACATATTGAATGAATGTCTTAGTTTGTTCCAGCTACTATAATAAAATATCATTAAAACTGGGTGGTTTAACAATACAAATTTGTTTCTCACCTTTCTGTAGGCTGAGAAGTCCAAAATCAAGGCACCAGCAAAATTTAGTGTTTGGTGAGAACCAATTTTTTGGTTCATAAATGTTGCTTTTGTACTGTGTCCTCACATGTTGGAAGAAGCCAAGAAGTTACCTAAGGGTCTCTTTTATAAAGGCAGTGATCCCATTGTAACAGCTCCACCCTCATGACCTAGTCAATCTCTTAAAAGTTCCATTTGCTAATACCAACGAATTGGTGGTAAAGATTTTAACATATAAATTTGAGGGGGGGACAGAAGTGTTCCAACATTCAGACCATAGCATTCCAACTCTGATTCTATTCTAAATTCAGTCCCTTCTTGTATGCAAACTACATTTATTACATCTCAGTGATGCCAAAAGCCTTAACTCATTCCAGCAGCAACTCAAAAATCTAAAGTCTCATTTAAATATAATCTAAATCAGATGTAAATGAATCTCTAGATATATTTATTCTAAGGCAATTATTCTTCAGCTGCGAGTCTGTGACACCAAAAAAATTATATTCTTCCAAATACAGTGGTGAGACAGGCACAGTACAGACATTCTTATTCTTGAAGAAAGAAAGAAGAAAGAAGAATGGAGTAGCAGTTCTTGAGCAAGTCCAAAACCTTGACATTCAAGACTAATAAATATATAATAGCTTAAGGCTATTTTTTCCCCAGAGATGGTCTCCTCATGGAGAGAAATTTTACTTTTTAAAACAGAAAAAATGCTTCAATAATTATTAATGTGATTTTGTTTGGCTCTGAGTACATAACTTTTACCCTAGCAGGTTCATACTGCTCATATTCTTGGGTTTGTGAGAAGAAAGAAAATTAGGAATTTTATTTATTTATTTATTTATTTATTTATTTATTTATTTATTGAGTTGGAGTCTCACTCTGTCACCCAGACTGGAGTGCAGTGGCCGCTCCCAGCCACTGCAGCCTCGACCTGCTGGGCTCGGGCGATCCTTCCGCCTCAACCTTCCAAGTAGCCGGAATTACAGGCATGCGCTACCATGCCCGGCTGATTTTTTGATTTATTGTAGAGATGAGGTCTCGCTGCCCAGGTGGGTCTCGGACCCGCGGGCTCAGGCAATCCACTCACCTCAGCCTCCCAAAGGCGCGCAATTACAGGCTGAGCCACCGAGGCCGGCTGAAAATTAGGAATTTTAATATTCAGACTTTTACATTCAAAATTAAATTTTACATCAAGGCAATTACGTTCAGTCTAAACTACTTTATTGAGAAAATATTGTCTAAATTTTCTTCTTTAAGTATATTAATAGTCAGGCTAGATTATATATTTGAAAAGCTAAATCGAAAGAAGAAAAGGGAAAAATGTAGACCCTATTTTGCTACAAGATATTGGGAGAAGAAAAAAATTGGGATGAGTGTAAATATCCATGTAAATGTCTAACCTAGAGAGGAAGTGCTGACTTACATGATGTGAACGGAGATTTAATAAATATGCTATTGTAGGGATGGAGAGGGGGTGATTACTTTCCTCCCATTATAAAGAGTCATAGTGGGCACCCTTATAACAAAAGACAAGTAAACAAAAGAAAAGTATAAAACACGAATTACATGCATATGTGTGCACAGGAGTCCTAAAAATATGAAAACTCAAGGAAAGGGCCAGTCAGGTACAGTGGCTTGTGCCTATAATTCCAGCTACTCAGGAGACCAAGGATCACATGAGGCCAAGAGTTTAAGACCTCACCTGGACAAAATAAGACTTCTGTCTCAAAAAAAGAAAAAAAGAAAAGAAAAGGAGAAGTGGTTGACGCTTAAACAAATTTTCACTGAGGCAGAGAGAAGTAGAGATTGAATGAATAAAGATTTTCAGGGGAAATGAATGTACCCAGTAAACAGAAATTATAACTATCATTGAGAAGCTGAAGGGTTAAACTGTATAGGAACAAATGTTGTCTTATGATACAGAGAAAGTCCTCCAGGTTTTCTCTCAGAGTCACACTCAGAAGAATAGATAATAAACCTGTCTGGGTGTGATGATGTTTTTTTTTTTTTTTTTTTTTTTAGAAAGAAAGATTTATTAAGAGGACAGAAAAGCTCCCACAGTGGGAGGGGACCCCCCAGGAGTTTGCCTTGTTGATGATTCTTAGCTTCTCTTCTCAGGTCTTGATCTTTCCTGATTATTTTATAAGATTCCTAGGAAAGGGGTCTCAAGATAATTGCATTTATTTTGAGAGGAAGTTGTCTTAGACAAAATGTCTTGGAGAAAAAGTACTTTCCAGGGCTTTGGGAAAGAGGCTCAGAGAGACAGGGAGGCACATTCTTTTTAAAAAAATATATTGCACAAAAACAAGCATTGTTGCCTTGTTAACATCAGTAGACTCATCAACCTGGATTGTGTATCATGATTCATTAGTTCTCTCTAAAAATTGTGCCTCAATATCCTCTGATATTTCATCTATTTGACCAGTTATGGTCTAGCTGAAAGAGGAACATGTGCCACCTTTTGAACTGAAACATCTCCTAAAATTTCTTCACCTATGGGATAGAGTTTCTTAGCTTTAGCAATGTAGTTAGCAACTAAGAATTATGTTCTCGGTGCAGACACACCTGATGAAGTGATGGCCTTCAGTAATTGCTTCTGTTCTTCCTGTCCACATTTTTTCTTTTGAAAAACTCTAAGGGCTTGTCTTTTAATGGAGGCTGCTTGATCTCTGTGTGGTGGAGCAGTTTTAAAGGTTTCATGGCTTCTTTGGATAGCTGAACATCACATATTATACAAAACGGGCTTAGAGAATGCGAATCACCTGTTGCAATGAATCTGTAATTTAAGTATGACTCTTTTTTATTTTTTGCCTCCCCTCCCCTGGTAATTTCCCACTATTGCCAATCCCTTTCTTATAGTATTATGGTAAATGTTCAGGGTAAGTATGACTCTTGATTTTTTTTTAAGTGTAGCTTTTTTTTTGTTGGCATCTTAGAGTCTTCTGCTGTCTGGTTGGGGTTTTCCCAATGCACATAACATATCCTTTCCGGTGACATTTGTTTTTTACTTATTTTGGCTTAGGGTTAGCTTGTGGGCTTAACAAAACTGTGACTGAGGCAAGTGCACAGTGCAGGAATGAGGCACTGATGGAAGTGGTCAATAATATAACAAGCGGGTCAAGTGCTGACTAAAATAAGTGTCAGATTCTGACTTAAGGCCTGCCACCAGATGCCAATATACAATTGGGATATTTTAAGTCATTTGCTACTCACTGATAGGATTTTGATGTGAGTCTGCAAGCAATTGATTTAATATGGTCTCTGCGCAGTCACACCTCACTGCTAATGTTAATCTGTATTTGCAGCCACTCCCCAATACTAGCATCACCACCTCAGCTCCACTTCAGATCATCAGACATTAGATTCTCATAAGGAGCATGTGACCTAGATCCTTTGCATGCACAATTCACAATAGGGCTCACACACCTATGAGAATCTAATGCCACAACTGATCTGATAGAATGTGGAGCTCAGAAGATAATGGGAGTGTTGGTGAGTGACTGTAAATGCAGATGAAACTTGGCTCACTCATCTGCTGCTCACCTGCCATGTGGTCCAGTTTCTAATAGGCCACAGACTGGTACCAATGCAGGCCTGGGGACTGGGGACCCCTAAAGTAGAGGAGTTGTGAAAACTTAGTGTTCCTGACCACTCTCCAATACAGTGTAGTGTGAGTGCTGATTTGAGAGCCAGAGGCCTGCTGTGAAGGAATGTTGGTCAAAGAGCAAGATGGCCTCCCATCAGAGGCTGTAGGTAGACAGCCATACTGAAAGACAAGAAGACAAAAGGTAAACCAAAGGTAAGAACCAGTTGAGGTCAATAGGAAAGTAACTCAAAGTTGTTGCTTAAATCTGGAGAGACCAGATTACAAATTAAGCAGGCTTCTGATTTCTTTACCTTTGTCAGTAAGGTATGCAGAAACCATAGAGGTACAAAAGGAACTTTATTCTGGAGATTCAAGTGTTAACAATAGGCCAAGGATCCCCCGATTTCCACTTCTTACAGCACGTTGAGCCTACTTTACCATATATTTAGATTTCAGGGAAAGAGTCCAGGAGATTTGGTAGATTATTTGAGAGACTGAGGACTTTTATGCAAAAGAGACTGAAAATTCCCATTAGACAAGCTAACCTAATAAATTGGACTAAAATTAATCCAGGATAAATATGGACATTTTTTCCTGCTTATTTGGGAATGAAGTCTTATATAGAAAATCAAATCCATGGCAGTGGTGGGAAACTATGGGGGGGCAGGGAGGGGAAGGAAGGTGGGATTAACAGTAGTCAATATCTGTCTGGGGGGGTGGGGGGACACACCTCATCAACAAGGGTACCCGCACAATGCATATTTGTATACCTAACTCTTAAGTGTACCCCACAATTTTAAAATAAAAAATATGTTTTAAAAAAAGGAAAATCAAATTCAGTTTAATCAAGAAATTTCAAAAATGATTTTTTGAAGGTCCAAGTATCATTTTGAGCTAAAATTTATGAGTTGTAGCCCCTCTCTTTCTCCATAATTTTTAAATATAAAAAGGACAGTTTTGTACTCAAAAGCAACTAGTATTGATTGGCATTGTTCTTTTTTCCCCAGGTTAATTGGTTTCTCTTTTTTGTTTGTTTTAAAATATTTAACTGATAAATAGAGTTGTATATATTCATAGTGTACAATGTGAAGATTTGATATACATATACACTGTGTAATAGTTAACACAATCAAATTAACTAACACATCCATCACCACACAGAGTTTTGATTGTGTGGTGTGTGTGTGTGTGTGTGTGTATGTGTGTGTGTGAGAGAGAGAGAGAGAGAGAGAGAGAGAGAGAGGCACTGAAACACTGAAAATATGATCTCGTCAAATTTCAAAATAAACATAGGACAATTATTAACTATAGTCATCATGTGTACATTAGATACTAGAATTTATTCATCCTATAATTGAAACTTTATAACTTTGACCAATATTCTGCTTCCCAACCACACCGTAGCCCCTGAATCAGAAAAATGCAAATTAAAACCATAATGTGAGATCACCTGTTAGAATGGCCATTATAAAAAAGACAAGAGAAAACAAGCGTTATCTAGGATTTGGCAAAAAGGAAACCCTTGTACACTATTGTTGGAAATGTAAATTCATAAAGTCATTATAGAAAATAGTATGGAAGTTTCTCAAAAATTTTAAAAATAGAACCAACATATGATTCAGCAATGCCACTTCTGGACATATATCCAGAAGAAATAACAAATATTATCTCAAATATTATCTCCTGGTATGTTTATTGCAGCATACTCACAACAGTCAAAATATGAAAACAACCTTTGTGTCCATCAACAGATAAATGAATAAAAAACTATGGTTTCTCTTTTTTCTGAAAAATTGAACCTCTTAGGATGTGTCTCAAATCAGATATACAATTGAATGAGACAGAGTTCTGCCTTTCCTGGAATGAAGTGGAAAATAGTCACAGAAGCTAATACTTATAGCATAGCATGGCATGTTAAGTTTTTATACTATTTCTACTAAATGTCTTGAGAACATAGAGGACAGAGTGACTTCTGTGTTAGGGAAGATCTTGCAGCAGAGGTTACATTTGACGAAGACCTTGAAGACCAGTAACAATTGACCAGAATGGTAAGAAGGTAGAGTATCCCAAACAACTTATTAAAAAACACAGAAATTAACCAACACCAGGCAGGCTTGGGGACTTTGAGAGTTTATTGTGACTGAAACATATGGAACATGCATGTAGAAGTGAAAAATGATTAACCGTAAGGATAGGAGCAATGAGCCTGAAATACAATCCTGTGTACAATTAAATATTGGTTACAGACTCATTCGATATTTGAGCATTATGTGAGTTACGAGTATTATGGGAATTTAGGAAAAAGGAAAACTAATGAGGACAGAGTGCTTAGTGAAGGCTTTATGGAGCAGTCGTGTGATTCATGAGGATCCCCTCAGCATTGTGGTTCATATGTTAGCCGTATTTTTATTACCCCTCCTCTAATCAACGAGCATCAGTCAATTAAAGCATCAGGATGGAAGGGCCCAGCTCACAGGACTTCTAATTGAGATGTGTGGATGCTAGAGTGATCAATAATTGCAGGATATTTCCTATAGACTCCTTCTCAGCTACCAAATCCATTGGCGGTTAATAGGTGTTTTCTATAAAAATAAAGTTGTAGACAAAACTCAATGGGCTTATGAGATATCCTTTATTAATATTCGACTGGGTTTGGGGATGTTCCAAGTAGTGAATGCAAACAGTGTTTCTGAGCAAATTAGGCCACAGAACTTCTTCATTCCTGGAACAACTCAACAGAGGTTTTACAGGATGCACGTTAAGAAACACAGACATGGATTGGCTGCTGACAGCAGGGAACTCTAGCATATCATTTGACAAGAAAATAATTCAAAATATTACATGGTTGCTTACCCGATAGTGGAGTTCTGCACAAGGAAATATAAAAGCAAGTGATACTTAAGGAGATAAATAAGAATATGTACAATTTTTATTGGAGATTCTTAGCAGTATCATGCCTGATTAAATTTTGTTTTTTGGAATCAGAGTCTCACTCTGTTGTCCAGGCTGGAGTGTGGTGTCATGCTCATGGCCATCCCAGCATCAACCAGTTGTGCTCAGGTGATCCTTTCGCCTCAACCTTCCAAGTGGCCAGAACTATAGGTGCATGCTACCAAGCCCTGCTAATTTTTTGATATATTGTACAGACAAGGTCTCACCAAGTTGCCCAGGCTGGTCTCAAACTCCTGGACTCAGGCAATCCTCTCTCCTCGGCTTCCTAATGTGCTGGGATTACAGGCTTGAGCCACTGCGCCCAGCCTCCAAATAATTTTTTTTTAATTTAGTTTCATAGAAAGATGCAGCCTTTCTACCTTCCTTCCTTGTCTCTGAAATTTGGCAGTCAACCTTTCGATTAGTGGCTCTTCAATTTCTTTTTCCTTGCCCTTTGGTGTTTGGTTCAGCATCTCAGCTCTTAACATTCTCCATCCCACATCTTCCTACTCCCTTTGCTCCTGTGGCTGATTTTGAGAAGTCTCCTTTATCCAGATTCAGTCATAAAAATGCCAGGTTCATCCTACAAGCTTGTAAGACGTTCCTCTACTTTTCCTCAGACCTGCAATAGAGGTGGGTGGATCCATCATTTAAAGCAAAGCAAAGCTATTGTTTTAGAAAAGAGACACTTTTGTGGTTCTTTTGGGATTTAGTTAAGATCTCTGCTCCTGAGTGGTCTGGGTTAGAGGTAGGTGGCCCACCTAAGCATTCAGACAACTGGATGGGGATCAGAACCCAATTACCAGAGTTGGGGACCAGGGTAGGAACTAGAATACAAAAGTAGAGTTATCCTTGAAGCAACAGAGACTTGAAGTTCAATTCCAATGTATTGTTCTGAAATTCCTTAAATCTCAATTGCTTAAGATTGTAATTGGTCTAAACTTTGATCTACAGCTTCATTCTGAGTTCCAGGCTCACATATATGAATTCTCAACTTGACACTTCTACCTGAGTGTTTAGGAGGTATCTCAAACTTAGCATTCCTCAAACTGAACTCTCAGACTTCTACTTTATCTTCAGTCATGCTGCTCCTATAATTTTCATCATCTTAACAATGACATCATCAACAATCTATTCTCTCAGGACCCAAGTAAGTCCAAGAATAGGTCAGGCTCTTACCTGCCATGGAAATTTAACTTAATTTGGCCTCTTACATTTTTCATCAGGTATTATCATATCTTTTGGGGTTTTTTTTTACATTTAATTTTATTTTAAAATTGTGGGGTACAAGTTAGGATTGCATACCCAAGTGGTTTAGGAACAGGTGAAATTTGGGGCCTCCCACTGGACCTCACTTAGACTGGTTTAGGATCAGACATCCTTTTTGATGTTATGTGCCTCCCCCACCCCCCCGGGCAGTGTCCTGCTACTGCCAATCCCTTTCTTGTAGTCCACTTATGACTGAGTACATGTGGTAAACAGTTCTTTGTTTCTGTGATAAATCATTGAGTATGATAGACTCCAAGTTCATCCAAGTTTCTGCAAAGTACATAATTTAGTCCTTTTTAATGGCTGTGTAATATTCCATTGTGTATATGTACCACTTTTTTTAGCCAGTTCAGCTTCGATGGGCAGCAAGGTAGGTCCCATGTTTTTGCTACTGTGAATAGTGATGCAATAAACAGGTGTGCACAGGTATCCTTTTTAGTAGAATGAGTTGAGTTCCTACAGGTATATTCCCAGAAGGGGAATTGTTGGGTCACATGGAATGTCAATTTCTAGTTCTTTTAGAAATCACCACACTAATTCTATAGAGGTTTAATTAGTTTTCATTCCCATCAACAGTGTCACAGTGTTCCCTTTTCTCTGCATCCTTGACAACATCTGTTGTTTTTTGTTTTATTAATAGTAGCTAATCTGAGACCCAAAATTTTACCTGTAAAATGGCCACTTATCTATCTAATCCTGAATTTTACTCCACATCTTTAAGATAAACAAACTTTTTTTTTTGAGTTGGAGTCTCACTCTGTCGCCCAGACTGGAGTGCAGTGGCCGCTTCCGGCCACCGCAGCCTCGCCTGCTGGGCTCCGGCGATCCTTCCGCCTCCGCCTTCCGAGTAGCCGGAATTACAGGCATGCGCTACCACGCCCAGCTGATTTTTTGATTTATTGTAGAGATGAGGTCTCGCTGCCCAGGCGGGTCTCGAACCCGCAGGCTCAGACAATCCACTCACCTCAGCCTCCCAAAGGCGCGGGATTACAGGTTGAGCCACCAAGCCCGGCTAATAAATTTTTTAAGGAGAAAAAAATGATGGCCATTCTTACTGGAGTTAGGTGGTATCACAATGTGATCTTGATTTGCATTTCTCTGATGATTAGTGAGGCTGAGCATTTTTTCATGTGTCTGAAGACTGCTTGTATATATCTTCTTTTGAGAAGTGTCTATTCATTTCTTTTGCCCACTTTTTAACAGGGCTGTTTGTTTTTTCCTTTTCAGCACATTTGAGTGCATTGTAGATCCTGTATGTTAGGCCTTTGCCAGTAATAGAGTTGGTAAATATTTTTTTCCCCATTCTGTGGACTATCTTCACACTCTCTTAATAGTTGCTCTTGCTTTGCAGAAGCTTTTGAGTATGATGAAATCCCACTTGTCTATCTTATCTCTTATGGGGTTTTGGGGGTTTTGATTGGGAATTGGTTGCTATTCCAATTTCTATAAGGATGTCTCCTGTGTTTTCTAAGATCCTATAGTTTGAGATTTTACATTAAGGTCTTTGATCCATTTACAGTTGATACTTGTGTATGGTGAAACATACGGGTCCTGTTTCATTCTTCTGCATGTGTTCAGTCAGTTGTCCCAGCATCATTCACTGAATAGGTTCTTATCTCCCCAGTAGTTGATGGTGGCTTTGTTGAAGATGAGTTGGTTGAGAAATAGAGATTTTGCTTCTGGTATATCTATTCTGTTCCACTATCTATACATCTGTTCTTGTACCAATACTAGGCTGTTTTGATTATTGTAATCTTACAAAAAGTTTAAAGTCTGGGAGTGTAATACTTCCCACTTTGTTTCTTTTGCTGAGATTTGTTTTGGCTATCTGTGGTCATTTTTATTTCCATATGAATTTCTGTGTTGTTGTTTCCAGGTCTGAGAAGAATGATGTTGGCAATTTAATTGACATTGCTTTGAATCTATAGGTTGTCTTGGATAGGATGAACATCTTAACAATGTTAATTCTTCCTGTGAATGAGCATGGAATATTTTCCCACTAGTTTGTGTTTTCTTGGATTTCTTTCAGCAGTGTTTTTGGTAGTTTTCGTTGTAAAGTTCTTTCACTTCTCTGGTTAGGAAGATATCAAGGTATTTTATTTTTGTGTGTGACTATTTTGAATGGGATTGTATATTTTATTTGGTTCCTGCCTGTTTGTTGTAGGTATATAAAAATGTGACTATCATTTGCACATTGATTTTTATACCCTGAGACTTTTCCAAAGTCCTTTATTGGTGTAAGGAGGTTTTTGACAGCATCTTTTGGGTTTTCCAGATATAGAATCATATCATCCACAAAGAGAGATAGTTTAACTTATTCTTTTCCTATTTGGATACCCCTGATCTCCTTCTCTTGTCTGATTGCTCTAGCTAGGACCTCCAACATTATGTTGAACAGGAGGGATGAAAGTTGGCAGCCTTGTCTTGTTACAGTCTTCAAGGGAAAATGCAGAACATAGAAGACAAAAATATCATAGAAAAAAATCAATGAAACAAAAAGTTGGTTCTTTGAAAGGATAAACAAATTTGATGGACCCCCCCCCAAACCAGATTGACCAAGGAAAAGAGACAAAAATTTCAAATAAAAACAATCAGAAATACAAAAGATCAAGCCACAACTGACCCTAAAGAAATACAAAAAAAAAAAAAAGAGTAGAGATTACTGTGCACATCTGTGTGAAAACAAACCTATATGAGATGGGGAACTTTCTGACATCACAGAACCTCCCAAGGTGAAACAAGAAGAAATAGAGACTCTCAATAGACCAATAACAACCCAGGAAATTGACTCCCTCATAAGAAAACTACCTACAAAAACAAGCCCTGGATCAGATGGCTTTCCAGTAGAATTCTACAAAATATACAAAGAAGAGCTGATACCAATCCTATTGAAAGTATTCCAGAAAATCCTAAAAGACAGAACTCTCCCCAAATCATTTTGTGAAGCTAACATTACACTAATACCCACACCAGGCAAAGACCCAACAAAGAAAGATAACTACAGGCCAATGTTCCTGATGAACATAGATGCAAAAAATCTCAACAAGATTCTAGCAAATTGGATCCAACAACACATCTCAAATATTTTTCACTATCACCAAGTAGGCTTCATCCCTGGGGTGCAGGGCTAGCTTAACCTCTGCAAGACCATAAGTGCAATTAAATATATCAACAGATGGAAAAACAAGAACTATGTGATTATATCATTAGACGCAGGAAAGACTTTCTCCAAAATCCAGCATTCATTCTTGATTAAAAACCCTTGAACACCTAGGTTTAGAGAAAACATATCTCAAAATGGTAAAAGTCATCTACAATAAACTCATAGTCAACATGTTTCTAAATGGACAGATATTGGAAGCATTTCTCCTATTATGTCTTTCATATGTTCTGTCTTTATATGTCGTCTTGGCAAATAATGGCTCCCTGGCATCCTACCCCAAATAATATTCCATCTTTTCAATTTTGTTATCCTTTATCATTCTTGTCACTACATGAAATTATATCATTTACTTTATTTCTACTTGTAAGTTGCCTCTCTCTCCCACCGAACAGGCTTTTTAACCGTCTTGATCAGATTATTTCTGCATCCTGAGTACTTTTCACTCAGAAAATTTCAATAGTCACTGAATAGATAGATGAATTACTAAATCCATGGAATTTGAACCCATGGAAGATCTCGAAAAATGCTAATTGTTTATTGTCTAATTTTCCAAGAAAAATCTGCAAATTTAGATTTTCCTTCCTATATTATTGAGTTGTCTTTAACTGAAACATCTTTTAAATTGCCTTGTTTCTGTACATGTTCAAAGGTAGTTTCACACATCATTCCAGCATTCAAATAGACTGTGGAATGAAAGGTTTTAATTTTTTTCCAACATAATTGAACTTAGGATATGCTTCAAAAATGCTCCTAATACATGCACTACTGATAAACACTATTGCTTAAAAAGTTATGGAAAATATGTATTACAAAAACTCATAATGAAATAATTAATTCAGGGACTGATCAGAATGACCATTGGCATAAAATAAAATTTAAAAAAACTGGACATTAAATGCCTCCTGAGATAAGTGTATGCCTTCAACTCTGAGGAAGTTGCCAAAAGAAAAACAAAATAAACTTGAATTAGATAAAAGATCTACTTCTAATTATCATTGGACAATCAATGCAGAAGTCAGAGAAATATGTTATATACTCCCATTACATATGTAAAATTGATGAAGCTAGACTCTGGAAAACTCTGAATAGCAAATGACCCACTTGCTTTAACAAATAAATTGCAATGAAATAAAAGATTAAAAGAGGTACAACAAACATTTTGACTAAGGTAATGTGTAGACCTTGTTTGGATGTTGATTCAAACACATAAATGATTAAATAAATAAATAATTTAAAAATGTAGATGTGTGATAATCCTTTTAATACATTACTTGATTCAATGAAATCCAATTAAATGCTCTATTATCTTTTAGAAAATGATAAAACCCACCCTAGAAGTTTCAACCAGAGAGATTCACGTTCTTGTATTAATCACTGGATCTTTTGAAAACTATTTTAAAGCAACAATATGAAGACAAGAATAGAAAAAGTCACAGGTTGCTGTATATAAAAACCAATTTTTGAAGACTAAATTATTTTTAGGGGAGTTGAAAATTCTATTTAAAAATGTAACCAATAGCCAGGTGTGGTGGCGTGTGTCTGTAGTTCCAGGTGCTTGGAAGGCTGAGGTGGAAGAATTGCTCGAGACCAGCAGGTCAGGGCTGTGGTGGGCATGAGCGTGCCACTGCACTCCTCTAGTCTTGGAAACAAGAGTGAGATTTCAACTCAACAAAAAAAAAAAAAAAAAAAGAAAGAAAAATGTAGCCTAATCTCTCAACAATATGATAGTGATATTTACAATAACTTTACATTTGTTATTCCTCAAGAAAAGATTCTGTGTGTATTCTGGAACTTAATGGCAATGAATTTAGATAATTATCACCAATTACTTTACTTCTAACCCACCACTCAGCGTTGTATATGTTTGCCATAGATTCTTTACTCTCTCTTTTTAAATTAACTTTTGTTTATTTTAAGGATGTGGGGTACAATTCAGGGTTAGATATACAAATGTTCATTACGCAGTTACCCTTGTTGATGAGGTGTGCTCCCCCTTCCCCAGGCAGATTCCCACTACTGCCAATTCCGCTTCCCCACCCCCCTCCAGCAGATTCCCACTACTACCAATCCTTTTCTTATAGTATTACAATAATTATTTAAGGTCTGCTTATGAGTGAGAACATGTGATAGTCGGTTTTTTGTTTCTGTGAAAGATCACACAATATTATAGATTCTAAGTCCATCCAGGTTGCTGTGAAGTTCATGATTTTGTTCTTCTTTATGGCTATGTAATATTCATTCATGTATATGTACCACATTTTTTTTACCCAGTCCTCTTCTGATGTGTAGCATGGTTGGTTCCGTGTTCTTGCTATTGTGAACAACGCTGCAATAAACGTGTGCAGGTATCTTTTTTATAGCGTGATTTGAGTTCTTCCGGGTATATTCCCAGTAAGGGGACTGCGGGATAGTATGGAAGGTCAATTTTTAGATCTTTTAGGAATCGCCACACTGTTTTCCACAGAGGCTGCACTAGGTTTGCACTCCCCCAAAATGTAGAATTGTTCCCTTTTCACCACATCCTCTCCAGTATCTGTTGTTTTTTGAGTTATTGATGATAGTCATCCTGAATGGAGTTAGGTGATATCTCAGTGTAGTTTTAATTTGCATTTCTTTGATGACTAGTGAGGATGAACAGCTTTTCATGTATCTCCTGGCTGCTCATATGTCTTCTTTTGAGAACTGTCTATTCATATCTTTTGGTCACTTTGTAATGGGGCTGTTTTTTCTCTTTTTTCCTTTTGGCATGTTTGAGATCTTGTAGATCATAGATATTAGGCCTTTGTCAGATATACAGTTGGCAAATATTTTTTCCCAATCTGTGGGTTGTCTCCTCGCTCTCTTGATGGTTCCTTCGGCTTTGCAGAAACTTGTCAGTTTGATGAGGTCCCACTTGTCTATCTTATCTCTTATGGCATGGACATCTGGAGTTTTGATCAGGAATTGGTTGCCAGTTCGAATCCTGCATTTTCTAAGATTCTTATAGTTTGAGGTTTTACATTTAGGTTTTTGAACCATTTGTGTATGGTGATAGGTAGGGATCTTGTTTTAATATTCTGCATGTGATCAGCCAATTTCCCCAGCACCATTTACTGAATAGGTTCTCCTCTCCCCAGTCTTTGGTGGTGGAGGCTTGTCTAAGATGAGTTGGTTAAGAAATTGAGATTTTGCTTCTGGAATCTCTATCCTGTTCCATTGGTCTATATGGTCTATATCCCTCTTCTTGTACCAAAACTTGGGCCCAGGACAGAGAAAATGACTCTGGTTGGCATTTCCACACTGGTGGTGGGGCTTCTCTCCAGTTCCCTCTGATCTCTTCTCTCCATGGATCAGGGGCTCCAGTCCCTTTGTACAAAGGTTACTGATTGGAGAACAAACGCAACAACTGATAATAATAAGAAAAAGTATGAGAAAAAATGGGACTTATTAAAATATTCAACCTTGAGATAATCAAAAGTTAGCAGTACTTATATTGAAATAAAAACTTCAATTAAGAATTTATTTAATCTTCTATATATAATATGTATGTATTTGGGTACATATATAATTTTTGTATGTGTAAATACAAATTTGTATACATATCTCGATATCTGTTATACATACACACACAGACAGAGAGAGGCAGAGAGACAGTGAGAAACATAGACACACAGAGTAGAGTTTCAAACAAAGAAACTCCTCCTTAGAGGAAATGATAAACATCACTTTATTTCCTATGTTTTCCTGCTGAATATATGGCATTCATATGCTGAATGTATGGCATTTATCTGTCTGTCTGTTTACTTGTTTTAGAGACAGATTCTTGTTCTGTTACCCAGGTTGGATTGCAGTGGCATGACTGTAGCTCACTATAACCTTAGACTTCTGGTCTAATCTTAGCTTACTCCCTAAAAGTACATGTGCATACTAATTTGTAGAGACGGGATTTTGCTATGCTGCCCAGGCTGTCCTCGAACTGCTGGCCTCAAGTGATCCTCCCACCTCACTCTTCCAAAGCACAGGAATTACAGACATCAGCGACCACGCCTGGCTGACATATATTTTTGAAGATATCATTTTTGTACCTTTACTTTTGTTTTTAATAAAATACAATAGCATATTATTTTCATTCTAAAGGTTTTTAATCATATCATATTATAAATAATAAAATTTTAGAGAAAATCACGTGATGTTTTTGAATTTGAAAACAATATCATTAAAAAATTGAAGAAAAGTAATGACCGATCTATTGTTATTGATTTCTACATGTAGACATACTGAAATACATGGGCACACAAAGTTTAAATTGGAATTAAATGAGGAAGAAATGAATATCTGCTAGGAGAAAAAGAAAACATAAAAATTCCTAAAGAAGTTATGGGACCAAACAGTGGGTCCAGAGGCTTTTCAATAAAGATAAGAATCAACTAAAGCAAAATGCTTTCTTGTAAGTGTAGATGTAATGCTAGTGTTTCACCATTTTTCCCTTGAGAATATACAGAAGTCTTAAAGGACCGTCCATGTCAATGATTGACAAGATGGTCTTTTGTTGTAGGATTCTGTGTCTGCAATCTCTATACCTCTCTTTCTGAGTTGTGTAAAATGATAAGGATGAGGTTTTTTCAGCTTACCACATGAGTCTAGTATGAGAATCAAATGAGATGGATTTGTCAGCACTTTAGAGCGGTAAAATTTCCACAGGTATAAAATCATTGCTGCTATTATCATAATTCAATTATGATAAATAACATAGAAGAATGACTCAAAAATTTATATTGCTCACATTAGATTCAAATATTTTTCTGCAATCATAATCCTGGCGATCCTTTCATTTGTCTCTCTAAATAATTGCTAAATTACTAATTATTATTATTTTTTTCAATTTTGCTTTAGAATTGTGTGGTACATGTGAGCATTTGCTATGTAAGTATATCGCATGAAGATGAAGTTTGGGTTTCTAAAGAGCACTCTCCCTGCATAGTAGTGGGCATGGTGCCCAGTGGGCGTTTTTATATCCCTTAACACCTCTCCCTCCCTCCTTTAGCAGTGGCCAGCCTCTGTTCCTGTCCTTGTGGCTGTGTGCCCAGTGTTTAGTGCCCACTTATGAGCGAGAACATGTGGTATACAGTTTTTTGTTTCTGTGATAATTCACTTAGAATGATGTTCTCCAGTGGCATCCAGTGCAAAAGATAGGCTTTTGTTCTTTTCTTAATGGGTAAATTACTAATCATTAAAGTGTATTTAGATGTGAATTTGAAATCCACCATGTAGCTGCCAGGATAATGACCAGTTCCTTCCTACCCCTCCCTGCCTAAAAAGCTGAGAACCTCTGGCCTTCTCTAATGATACCTTAGCTATAACTCCACTATTCAAAGGAGTTTGCATGTTTTAAAAAACAAATGCTTTTCTTTGGAAACATTTGAATTTTGTTATTCTCTTTATGTTTTAATTAGATCTCCTGGGAAATACCTAGGCACATGAATTAAAACTGTAGAAGCAGTAGGAATATTCATTAGATACCTTTAGCTTTCATCATGCATTTGGACTGAATATTTTACCATAGGCTTTCCAGTTGGAGGTTTACCAGTAGTACTCATATATAAAATGCATCCCTCAAGGAATTACCTTGAGTCCTAGACTAGATCAAGGTTGATTGGCATTTTGTGGTGCAGATTCTCAATATGCTACCCATCAGCAGCATAAAAAGTATCATTAGCTCTGTTCCACACTGACTTTTGTTTCTTAACAGTATCACTGAGGACAAAAATTAATAGGACACTTTGCATTACTGTATGATCTAGGCAACCACTTCCATTTGATGGGACAATACCATTTTAGAATTCACATACTTTGTTTCTCTGGGTTTTTGTTAATTAGTTTAGGTTAACAGATTAACTAAGAACTTATATTTAAAGTGTAATGTTATGCACTGGGGTTATAAGGATAAATATGAAGCACTTATTATTATTAAGAAGTCCAGCATCAAGAAAAGGAAACTAAGCTGTAATTAATTATTTGGGACATAGAAGGATAGAAGCAGTAGTTTCAGTGATTATGAAAGGGATGTACATAATTTAATTCTTGAAGTTGCTTTATATCTTCAATATGCCATCTAGCAAGAGTGTAAAAAAATGTAGTTTAGCTAATATTCTCTCAACTAAAATAAATTTCTGTGGTTTAATTCTTTTGTAGTTTTCCAGTACAATATTAATTGATATCTCTAATTATAAACATGAAGCAATCTAAGAGTGTCTTCTGAACCATTAAATATCTTCATTAAATACTGGGCTACGTTGTGTAAAATTTTAAAATTTATTATATTCTAATAATTTGAAAATTTGAAATTGTCTATCTAGTATATATACTAAGTCTTCATATAGCCGGTTTATTAGGGAGACAATAGTCCACTAATTATTCCAGAAACCACAAAGTTTACAGTTTCTTATATTTGGTAACAGTTGTTAAAGTAACAATTACATGTCAAAAATTATCCACTAGCGTTTAAATTTTATTTACACTTGTATTTCCAGGATAAAACGTGTTCAGAGATTAAGATAATTTTTTTTGTTAATCATTTTAAATAGCATTAATATATGCTCTGTTCCATCATGTTTTGCTATGCAGAATTCTATCCCTTCCAAATTTTTGAGAACCAAAATATTTTGCTTTCCTGGACTCTTCAAAAATAGGCCAAAACAAACAACAACAAAAAACTATATCTAATAAATTTTACAATAAAGTTTACAAATAGGATTTTCTCGATAATCAGTTCTGATATTTGCACTAGATGGCAATCCCTTTTTTATTATTCACTTTTTATCTTTCCACTTTTCTTTTCTTTTCTGCTCCTGAGTTTAGATTTTCTGCTTTCTGTAGTCCACTTTTGCCTTTTCTTTTTGTCCATTTTTTTTTCCAAGAGGAAGCTTGAGTTAGTTCTACTTTATCTCAATTGTTTGTGCCCTGGAAGTTGTCAGTCACCATATCCAGAAATGGGATGGAAACTGACTTTTTCTAGATTTAACCAAAGATCTTTGCATTATCATTTGTAATTCAGACAGTATGGACAGTGTCTTTCTAAAAAAAAAATCTAGGGGCTTGATTTTATTAAACAGGAAAACAACAAAAGCAATGGATCTTGTTGCTCCCACCTCAAGAGTTTGACGTCGTGCAGTGGGAGTTACAACTTTTTTTCCATCTAGCTAGCTGATCAGCTAGCCAAATAACTAACATAAAAATGTTGCCATTACTTTATTCTAGTCATATCTCTTCTCTGTGCCTATGCCTAGGCTGCAGAGTTCTGATACAGAAATTTCACGCTACTGTGAAATGTATAGTCAAATCAACAACCATATTCATCAGACTCACCCAGACCTTCAATACACCTTTCAGAGTCTATGCACTGTAGAGCAACATCACTCCTGTTTGTCAAGTTTCCTCTGTCCTCTCAGTACTATATGCCAGCATCTGAAAACCCAAACTTTTTCTCATGCTCTCCCTTATTGCATGAAGTAATTTTTTGGTATTTATTATTAGTCAAATCCCCATGCAGGAGCATCAGATATAAAATATCTGGCAGCTCGAATATTGAATTAAATGTTCTTCTGTGCTATTTGAGATCTTCTTGGAAACATCTGCCACTCAAAATACAGGGAATAATTTTTTCACTGATTTCTCTTCTCTACTGGATTATGAACTCTTTGAAGAAAGAAACTGTGACTTTTTTCTCTATTTCTCCAGCCATTTTTAATATTTAGTAAAGATTCTGATGTTTAATAAAATATTTACTTTCAAGGTAAATTGGATACATTTGAATATTTGGAATACGATTTAGAGAAACATTTAGATCAATGACAAGCAAGAATATTTTATACATCAAAGTGTTGAAAATATCTGTTAGCAAATGAGAACCAGCATTTTGTTGAAGGCAGTGCTGAATGTCCGACATACAAAGTTTGAAACTAAATCTCATGAAATTTGGATAAGGTCATTAGATGTACTTGTGGATCAATTTATGCTCTGCTCTTGATTAAAATCACATAGTTGAGAATTGATTTTTGGGTAACAAACTGACTAAACTTTGACTGTAAATTTCCATACCTCTCAACAAATGGGATATATGAAGTAGAAAGACACATTGGGCATGTAAAGTAGAACAAACGTCTCCAAATAAGGTAGACACAGAAGGATCATTTCTAAGAAATCTAACTCCTATCAAGTATGACTTAGGAGCTGTTTAATGTAAAATAATGCTGTTTAGCTACTTGTGAACATCAAACCTAATGCTTTATAGCTGGACTTTCAAAAAATAAAAAAGTCAGCAATATATCTAGCATTAATGGGAAGTCATTTAAGTCTTTTGTGTTCTAAAGAACACAAATTGTTGAAGATTATTATCATCTGGATGATATACAGCAAATTTTATCTTGACATTATTTTAATTAAAATGTGTAGTGAACTTTGTAAATGCACTCACTATTTCAAATCAATGTGTGTTGTATTCAGGCCTCAAATAAACCTATGAGACCATTTGTTTATATAGCATGTGAATAATGAAAGGAGAAATTACATATCTGAATGTGGTTACAAGGTAAGGGTGGAAAGAGAAAGAGAGAGAGATGCTAAGTTTAAAACGTCATAATTTTTTAAAATACTGTATAATTTTATTTATAGAATACTTTGAAATAAACAAAATATAGGAACAGAGAACAAACCAGTGGTTATGAGTGAAGAGAGAAGGTGATAGCAAAGTGGCATAAGGAAACTTGGAGAGTAAGGGAACTAGTCTGTATGTTGACCTTGGTGGTAGTCACAGAACCATGTCCATTTGCAAAATCTTATATAACTAAAGATTAATGAGGCTGATTTTTTTTTTTTGAGTTGGAGTCTCACTCTGTCACCCAGACTGGAGTGCAGTGGCCGCTCCTGGCCTCCACAGCTTCGACCTGCTGGGCTCCAGCATTCCTTCCACCTCAGCCTTCCAAGTAGCTGGAACTACAGGTGCGCGCTACCACGCCCGGCTGGTTTTTGATTTATTGTAGAGATGAGGTCTCGCCATGTTGCCCAGGCGGGTCTCGAACCTGCAGGCTCAGGCAATCCACTCACCTCAGCCTCCCAAGGCGCAGGATTACAGCTGAGCCACCGAGCCCGGCTGAGGTTGATTTTTAAAATTAAACTTTTTATTTTTGATATACAATTGTAAGAAGTGATACAAAGAAATCTCATGTAACCTTTATTCAGTTTTTCCCAATGGTAAACTTTTGCAAAACTATAATGCAACATTACAATGAGGATACTGATATTGTTATACTCATAATACAGAACATTTTAATCGCCACGAGGATCTTTCATCACCACAAGGATCTTTTTCATCGCCACAAGGATCATTCATCGCCACAAGGATCTTTTTAAAAAAATATTTATTTTAAAGGTGTGTGGTACAATTCAGGCTTAGATATACAAATGTTCATTATGCAAGTACCCTTGTTGATGAGGTGTGCTCCCCCTCCCCTGGCAGCTTCCCACTACTGTCAATTCTTTTCTTATAGTATTATGATAATTGTCAAGGTCTGCTTATGAATGAGAACATGTGATTCTCAGTTATTTGTTTCTGTGCTAGATCACTCAGAATTATAGACTCTAAGCCCATCTAAGTTGCTGTGAAGTTTATAATTTTGTCCTTCTTTGTGGCTGCATAATATTCCATCGTGTATATGTACCACATTTTTTTCTTTCAGTGGGCAGCACAGTTGGTTCCATGCTTTTGCTATTGTGAAAAATGAATGCTACAATTAACATGTGTGCCATATTGATCTTTTATAGCTACATACTCCTCCTGCAACAGCCTTCTTAATCCATGGCAATATCTAACATGTTCTTCATGTCTACATAGACAATCAAGTCACTAGCAAATATAGTTACATTTATTTCTTATGAATTTTATGTTTTTTTGGGAGGGGAGCATAGTACACTGGCGAGAACTTTAGCAGCTCGTTGAATAAGAATGTCGAGAAGAGAAAATCTATCAGTTCCAGATCTTAAGGGACAAGCCTTCCATATGTTATCATTAAGTGTAATGTTAGTTGTAGGTGTTGTGTAGATGTGCATACCAAGTTGAGGTAACTTCCTATTTCTAATTTTTTCTGAGTATATAGTTGTTGAATTATATCAAATGCTTTTTCTGCATCAACTATATAATCCTGTGAGTTTTCATCTTTATTCTGTTATATGGGTGGATCGCTTGAATTGATTTTTGAATATTGAGTCAGCATTGCATAGATAGACAAAATTCCAACTGGTTGGGATGTGCAATTCTTTTTATATAATGCAAAATTATATTTGATAAAAATTCATGAGAAGTTTCGCATATATATTCATGAGAAATATTGGTCTGTATATTTTTATTTGTTTGATTTTGCTATTAGAGTAATAGTAATGAATGAATAAATATTCTCTATTATATTTTATGGAAGTGACTGTATAGAATTGGTGTTAATTATTCACTAAATATATGGGAGAATTCTTTGGTGAAGTTGTTTGGTAGTGGAGATTTCTTTTGAGGGAGTTTGCAAGATTATATATTCAATATTCTTTTTTTTTTTTTGAGTTGGAGTCTCACTCTGTCGCCCAGACTGGAGTGCAGTGGCAGCTTCCGGCCACGGCAGCCTCGACCTGCTGGGCTCCGGCGATCTTTCCGCTTCAGCCTTCCGAGTAGCTGGAATTACAGGCACGTACTACCATGCCCGGCTGATTTTTTGTTTTATTGCAGAGATGAGGTCTCACCAAGTTGCCCAGGCGGGTCTCTAACCCGCGGGCTCAGGCAATTCACTCACCTCAGCCTCCCAAGGCGTGGGATTACAGGCTGAGCCACTGAGCCTGGCAAATTCAATATTCTTAATAGTTATGAAACTATTCTAATTATTTCACATTAGATGAACTGTGATAGTTTGTGATTTTGGGGAGTGTGGAGGACAATAAATGATTCATTTCCAGAAAATGCAGTAAGGTTTGCTGATGTGATGAAAAGACAAAACAAGGGAGGCTGGTAACAGTTACATCACTGAAGGGCAGTAAATGATTCATTGCTGACATGATCAAAAGACAAAATAAAGGGAGGAATGGTGATAGTCACATCTTGGGGAGATGAAACTTACTTAGAAATAAGAAAGCTGAAACCCTCCAACCAAATAGCAGCAAGTACTTATTTTAACCTTATTTGGATCACAGACCCCTTAGGTGACGACTGGGAAAGATTGTAGCTCTGTAGTCCCTGGTCAATGAGAAACCAGGGGAGGGACCTGCAAGCACACTAGGAATAAATTGCTTACTGTAACTGCTCTGGGTGTGCTTGCCCACCAGACACCCAATCTTGCAAGATTGTCATTGAAGTCTCGCTTCTGCTATACTCCATATCTCTGTCCATCCTTTGATTTTGGACGGGTGAGTTTATTTCTCACAGGGAAATTCAACTAAGTTGCCAAATTTAGTGTGTAGATTTGTTCATGGTATTCTTTTATCACCCTTTTATGTCGACAGACTTGTAGTGATAGCCTCTGTTTCATAGCAAATAGGATTGGCTATATATGTCTTTTATTATTTTTCTTTCTCAATTTTGTACAGATTTGTTGACTTTATTAATATATTCAAAACCAGTCTGTTTTACTTCACTATTGTTTCCATTTTTAATTTTATTGATTTCTGTTTTCCCTTTATATTTCTTATTTTTGTTTGCTTTGAGTTTTTCTTCTTCTTTTGCTAAGTCCTCAAAATTGTGAACTTACATTGCTGATCTATGACTTTGCTTCTTTTCTAGTGTATGCATGTAGGGCTACAAAGTTCTCTCTCAGCACTGCCTTAGCTATGTTTTGCAAATTTTAATACGTCGTACTTCAATTTTTATTCTGTTTCATGTTTGATTTTTTTGAAAATTTCTCTTTGATTAATGTATTATTAAAAGTATGTTGTTTAATTTATGAATGTTTGGAGAGATGCCTATAATCTTTCTGTTATTGATTTCAAGTTTGGTTCCAGTGTGATCAAACAAATTCTGTGATTTCAGCTCTTTTCAATTTGTTGAGGTTTGTTTTATGGCCCAGAATATTATTTATCTTGGTGTATGTTCCTTAGTACTTAAAATAATGTGTATTCTGTTATTGTAGTGTAGATTCTATAAATGCTGCTTAGATCCTGTTGGTTTGTTGTGTTGTTAAATTCATCTATCTATCTTTTTGCTAATTTTCTGTCTAGTTGTGTAAATTGTTGAGAGAAGGGATTTGAAGTCTCTTACTATATTTGTGAATTTTTCTATTTTTTAATTTAAATTTCGTCCATTTTTCCTTCACATATTTCTGTAGTTGTGTTGTTTGCTGCAATGTGCATTTAAGATTGCGATCTTCTTGTTGGATTGATTATTGATTCACCATAGAATATCTTTCTGTGGTGATTTTCTTTGTTTTTTTTTTTTGTTTGTTTTGAGTTGGAGTCTCACTTGGTTGCCCAGACTGGAGTGCAGTGGCTGCTCCCAGCCACCGCAGCCTTGACCTGCTGGGCTCCGGCGATCCTTCCGCCTCAGCCTTCCGAGTAGCTGGAATTACAGGCATGCGCTACCACGCCCGGCTGATTTTTTGATTTATTGTAGAGATGAGGTCTCACTGCCCAGGCGGGTCTCAAACCCGCGGGCTCAGGCAATCCACTCACCTCAGCCTCCCAAAGGCGCGGGATGACAGGCTGAGCCACCGAGCCCGGCTTTCTTTGTTTTATAATTTATGTTATCTGATATTCATATAGTCATTCCTGATTTTCAACTTGATATTAGCATGATATATCCTTTTCCGTACTTTTCAGGATGCCTATGTTGTTATATTTGAAGTTAGTTTCTTTTTGACAGCATATAGTTGACTGGTGTTTTTTAACTATCAGAAGTGCTCCTTTCCTTTCTGGCTGGTGTGATCTGAGAAGGGCCATCTGGAGAGTTAGAATATTCATTATGCCTCATCAGTAGTAAGGTCAATCACGCTGCAATGTCGATGGAGACCATGCGAGGAACAGTAACAAGGAACCCTCCTTGGACGTTGAAGGAGACACAGCAAGAAACCTGGTTATTCACTTCCACCTGGCAATGCAAAGCAGCACACTAAAACATAGGTGTAAATAAAGTCCAGAGTTTCATAACATGATGAGAAAATAGCCAGGCTTTATTCAAAACAGGAATATTTCAAACTGATGAACAAGACAACCAAGAGATGCCAATATTCAGCTGACGGAGATGTTAGAATTTTGCAACATAAGCCTAATACGATGGCTTACACCTGTAATCTCAGCTACTCAGGAGGCTGAAGAGGTATTGTTGCTGGAGGCCATGAGTTTGAGACCAGTTGGGCAAATAAAACAGGATAAACCAAAATAAATCCATGCCAAGATATACCATGATTAAAATTCGGAAACCAAAAACAAACAAAAAAATCTTGAAATAGACAAATATCAAACAGAAAATTTAAAAAATTGATAGTAAGTCCTAATGTATTAATAATTACATTAAATGAAAATTATCTAAATTCCCCAATAAAATTAAAGAGAGCCCAGGTTAATTAAAAAACACCAGTCAACTATATGCTGTCAAAAAGAAACTAACTTCAAATATAACAACATAGCATCCTGGAAAGTACGGAAAAGGATATATCATGCTAATATCAAGTTGAAAAACAGGAATGACTATATGAATATCAGATAACATGAATTATAAAACAAAGAAAGCCGGGCTCGGTGGCTCAGCCTGTCATCCCTCGCCTTTGGGAGGCTGAGGTGAGTGGATTGCCTGAGCCCGCGGGTTCGAGACCCGCCTGGGCAGCGAGACCTCATCTCTACAATAAATCAAAAAATCAGCCGGGCGTGGTAGCGCATGCCTGTAATTCCAGCTACTCGGAAGGCTGAGGCGGAAGGATCGCCGGAGCCCAGCAGGTCAAGACTGCGGTGGCCGGGAGCAGCCACTGCACTCCAGTCTGGGCAACCAAGTAAGACTCCAACTCAAAAAAACCAAAAAAAACAAACAAAAAAAAAAAAACAAAGAAAATCACCACAGAAAGATATTCTATGGTGAATCAATAATCAATCCAACAAGAAGATCGCAATCTTAAATGCACATTGCAGCAAACAACACAACTACAGAAATATGTGAAGGAAAAATGGACGAAATTTAAATTAAAAAATAGAAAAATTCACAAATATAGTAAGAGACTTCAAATCCCTTCTCTCAACAATTTACACAACTAGACAGAAAATTAGCAAAAAGATAGATAGATGAATTTAACAACACAACAAACCAACAGGATCTAAGCAGCATTTATAGAATCTACACTACAATAACAGAATACACATTATTTTAAGTACTAAGGAACATACACCAAGATAAATAATATTCTGGGCCATAAAACAAACCTCAACAAATTGAAAAGAGCTGAAATCACAGAATTTGTTTGATCACACTGGAACCAAACTTGAAATCAATAACAGAAAGATTATAGGCATCTCTCCAAACATTCATAAATTAAACAACATACTTTTAATAATACATTAATCAAAGAGAAATTTTCAAAAAAATCAAACATGAAACAGAATAAAAATTGAAGTATGACGTATTAAAATTTGCAAAACATAGCTAAGGCAGTGCTGAGAGAGAACTTTGTAGCCCTACATGCATACACTAGAAAAGAAGCAAAGTCATAGATCAGCAATGTAAGTTCACAATTTTGAGGACTTAGCAAAAGAAGAAGAAAAACTCAAAGCAAACAAAAATAAGAAATATAAAGGGAAAACAGAAATCAATAAAATTAAAAATGGAAACAATAGTGAAGTAAAACAGACTGGTTTTGAATATATTAATAAAGTCAACAAATCTGTACAAAATTGAGAAAGAAAAATAATAAAAGACATATATAGCCAATCCTATTTGCTATGAAACAGAGGCTATCACTACAAGTCTGTCGACATAAAAGAGTGATAAAAGAATACCATGAACAAATCTACACACTAAATTTGGCAACTTAGTTGAATTTCCCTGTGAGAAATAAACTCACCCGTCCAAAATCAAAGGATGGACAGAGATATGGAGTATAGCAGAAGCGAGACTTCAATGACAATCTTGCAAGATTGGGTGTCTGGTGGGCAAGCACACCCAGAGCAGTTACAGTAAGCAATTTATTCCTAGTGTGCTTGCAGGTCCCTCCCCTGGTTTCTGAGTCCCTCCTTTGCATTCTCTTTCACCATACCTATGACTATTGGACTATTTCATTACACCCTTGCCAACAAGGAAGTCGAGATTTTTCTCTTAGCATTTGCTGGCATGTTTGGGGTTAGGCTGCAGTTTTTTTCAGTGGTATGTGACTGGAATAGAGAACTTATTACCTAGAAGTTTTTTTTATCTTGCCAGGTTGTTTCTTCTTAGTCTTCAGCTAGAGTGAACAGACTTTCATTCTAACCATTTTTGTCTGTTCCCACTGTCACTGGCTAGAATCTGTCATGCAATGTTAAATAGAAGTAATAAAGGTTATATTCCTGAAATGAATCTTCCTTGTTGTTAGTGGCTATTGTATGTGGTTATATAGCATAGCATAAAACAAAATCTAAAGCAGGGGCATGATTAATTATACTATGCAGCTTTCATTTACTGAGGCATTGCATATTAATTGTTTATTTTTCAGTGTGTCATGAATTTATCATGATATAAATTATCAAATTTATTAACTTTTGGTAAAAAATTTATACAAAATTATAAAAAATTATAAAATCATAATTTTGGATAATTAAAATATTCAGAGCATGACAGAACCAACATAAATTCTATGACTAGAAAATAAAATGGCAGAAAATACAGCAAAATTATAATATTGCTTGACTCTAGACAATTGGATAATGGGTGATTATCTTCTATTTTTCTACATTTTGTGAATTTATTCAATAAATTTGCATTACTTTTTAGTGGAGAAAATATGAAATACATTTTAGTCTTTTTGAAGTGTTAGGTTTTTGTGTCCAATTAGGTCAGCAACCATTAAATGCATATAATAGATGTAAGAAGTAAAGTATTATTTGAAGCAATATCTATTTTACTTGCTGAACTATGTCCTGGTATTATTTTATTTTATCTCATCTTAATTGTCTAACTTAAAAACGTCCCACTTAATGGAACAATTAAAACAATAAAATCGATAAAGGAATATTGGATTGTAACCCCAAATGTTAAATAATGTCTATGAGCCTATACTGATAGATTGAATAAATACATAAATCGAGAGAAGAGACAAATCTCCCATATAGAAGAATTCCAAATAGTTTGTACAGATAATTGACTTTCAAGGAAATAGGGGATAATTTCTCATTCCTTGGGTATGGGTTATACATAATGACTTCTCTAGTAGAGGGTGAAAAGGAGGGTGTAATATTGCCATCAAAATCCTATAAAAAAATAGATCATCTGTGTAATCGTAGTCATACATAGCATGTTCCCTTGATATCATTTGAAGAAAATAGCACTTTACCTTTGTAATCTTTCTCTCCAGAATCTATAACCCCAGTAAAATTATGAGAAAAGCATCAGACATATCCCAATGCAGAATCACATTAGAAAACAGAAATAGTTAAATGGCTAGGACTCCTCAAAACCATCAATATCATCAAAAAAAAAAAAAATGGGGGCAACTGCCACAGTTATTAGGAACCTAGGGGGATGTGACAAGTAAATGTCATATGGTACCCAGTATAGGATTCTGAAGCAGAAAAGGGAAAGTAGGTAAAAATTGATAAAATATGAATAAATATGAACTTTGGTTAATAATAATGTGTCAATATCACTTCATTAATGGCAATAAATGTATCATACTAATATAAAATATGAATGAGAAAAGAAATTGGGTGTGGGGATATATAGTAACTCTGTATTTTCTTTACAATTTTTCTGTAAATCTAGAACTATTATAACAGTACATTTAATTTGAAAATTTTGGATTGCTTTAATAATAAGTATCATTTAATTATCTATTTTTTTGCAAGTCATTACTTTTGTTTTAGTTAAGCAGTGGAAAAATATGTAATAACAAAACCTCATGAAATTATTTGTTATCCAACATTCCATTGACAGTATTTCTTATATAATCCACATCTTCAGAATTGTATGTTCTTGTGAAAAACTGAGTGCATATGAAAGTACTGAAGAAAAAAGACAATAGCTGAGGTACTGGTGTTTATAATAAATTCCTTAAGAAACTGAGTTTACCCAAAGATAATAAAAATATTCTCAGATAATTTTTTTGTTAAATATCATTTGTGGAGATATGATTCCTTGAAAGTCATTAGTCATATAAGGTATATACAGCACATTTTTATTAATCCAAGTTTTTACTAGTTAAAATACTTCTTTCATTGTATTTAAATATGTTATTGATGACTGCTGATTCAAAACCTATTTAGGTTTTTGATTCCAAGTACAAATATACATGTTAAGTTACCTTTAATTTGTTTATCAATAAAGTCCAATTTCCCTCAGCTCATTATTTCCCCTCCATTGTATGCTTATTTTGTAAATTAATACTGATAAATGCTTTATATGGTAATTCTCTTTTTTGTTTTATGACAAATTAGAAACTTGTTCCTCGCTATTAGCACTGATCTTTAAGGCAGGTTACCAAATTAGGTGATAAACTTCTCATAGACCAGAACTTTTTTCTTTTGTATTTGCTCTCAACAGAAGCTAGTGCTGACATTGCCTCAATATTAGATCTTGACAAATAATATAATTACACAGAAGTCATTTTGCATTATAAAGTAATTTAAATACCTACTGCTAATTAAGTAAACATTTTAAATATTAGAATGAGTCTATATATGTGCTGCTAAATTGAATATTATAAAAATTGATCCAAATGTATGTATATTTTCACAAATTGATAGAATCCCACTGTTTGACCATCATATGAGAGAGTTGATGTCAGCTTTGAGTATTCATATGTCCTTTGTCATGATAATTATCTTTATAAGTTTTGAAGTCTTTGAACATTTGGGTCAGTTAAATTTCTTTAATGTGACAATTTCATGTGAAATAGAGCAGGTGGATACTAACTTACTACAATTGTTCTTTTGGAATTTTAATATCATGATTTTTAAGAGATAAATACTTGTTCACTGAGAATCTTCACTTATGAGCAGTGACCTTAAATTAATGTCTATAGCATCCTTAATTATTTTTTATTCTTACCATCAGTCCAAAAGAAAATAAAATAGCAATAGCAAAGAAAGGGAGGACATTATTTAAAAGCTCTTTCTTCTCTCTTTAATAGATAGAATCAGCATGTCTTCAGTGCTTTTATATTATATTTTTAAGTAGGATTTTTATTTGATTCAGGATCAAACTTCCTTTCTGGATGGCCCATAATTGATGCACAGCCTTTCCAGTTTATATACATCTCACCCTGAACCCTGTGATTTTCACCATTTTTCTCAGAGGTAATCTAGAGGGGATTTTAGTGATGTATGACTGTTCCCCACTGATGCTGGGCTAGAATGCTGCTGCAGGAGTGGGTACCACCTGGGGAGGAGCCTTTGGTCAGCATCCTTAGCTGTGAGTTTTGCAGACCATGACCATCATTGCTAGCACATACACACTTGTTTTGGTGGGCTTCCTTCTTAACTTGAAGGGTTGTTAGCTTTCAGATCTGTTCCATGTTAGAAGATCCAGGAAACTCTCAAGTTTACCATCCAATCAATAAATCTCCAGAAGGAGGCTCATATTTTAATACCAAGCCAGAAAGCTTAGAAAGGGAGTTTAATTGGAGTGGGGGATAGCAGATCCTTTCCATTGGTGGGTGGTAAAATTAATATATTTAAGAGGCACCAATTTTTTACTCCTTTTTCCTATGTGTCCTGAGTTCATTCTCTGCCTTGATTCATTTGGGACAGGCTGCTGGCTCTGAAATGTCAGTATTGGAGGCAGAAATCCAGCTCTCTCCAGGACTCTCCAGAACCAACCTTGTCTAACTAGCCATCTGGTCCTAATATCACAGCTTTTTAAAGGGTTTGATGAAGAAATTGTCTGTACTTGCCTGATCTGGACCTGGGTTCTGATGCTTTATCTCTAAAATGCATCCCCTATTGAAAGACATCATCAGTTTCCTCTACAACACGTCACTGAACAGTCTTCTTCATCCATATGCCTGCAAGATGGCCAGATTTACCCTTCAACTGGTGCCTCATTATGACCTTATCAACTCCTGTCCTCAGGGGAGAAGCACCTCACAACATATACTCTAAGCTTCCAAAATCTGGGACTACATTGGGAAGGTGTACATTGGAATCACTCAAAGAGCTTATAAAAATTCTAAATTTTTTCTCAGCCCCTCCTTACAGAGAGTAACAATGATTTTAGAGTGAAGCCTAGTTACAAGAAGTTTTTAAAAGCCTGGGCTATGATATATCCTTGCTAGTATTATTACTCATTTTGTCAGCTTTCTTTTCTATTAACTAGCTTCTCTTTCCTTCTATACCCCTCAATGCATAAGCAAACAAATAAAAATAAGCACTAATAGTCTTCATTATCAATAACTTACAGTTAGTCAAAAACACAAGCTAGACTGAATTTATTAAAGTATCTTTTACATTATGGTACCTCCAAAGATGAAAATACTTGCTGGAAAATCAATATTAAAATTAGATTATCTTATATGTATTGAGCTTTTAAAAATTACACAAGTATATTAGATTATTGCTCTAAAGTGCTTGCCTTTCAGATTGCAAAAAAAAGATGAAAAAAATTAGTCTGCACCTTTTATAAAACTAACCTATAGAGTACTTCCAAATTCAGTAGTTGGATAGCTTATTTATTTGAAAGAAAAATTCTAAATTGTACATATTTATGTGCATAGTACTATTTACACCACTAATGTCTAGAAAAACTTATATGATTATCATATAATCATGTGTCACTGTACCTTTGTTCCAAAGAAATGCTGACTATAATAAAATTATAAACTAAGGTGATTGTTTGGTTCTAATATACATATTTGCTTGTGAGTTCCAATATTATTCTAAGTACATAGGTTTCCTTGATTACAACATTCAGTCTCATTGGAATGATCATTGTGGAGGGCTTTGGGCTTGAAGAAAGGAGAGCTCAGTGGGCCAGCAAATCTTGTCTTGCCCAATGGAAACAGCTGTGGAATCAGAACTATTTTTCAACCACCAAAGGTAAAACATGCAGATTGACCAAGAAAGTGAGGACCCAGTACAAGTTGAGTATCCTTAATCCTAAAATCTGAAATCCCAAATGGTCCAAAGTTCAAAATTTTCTGAGCACCAGCATGATGCTGTAAGTGGAAAATTCTGTATCTGACTCCATATAATAATGGGTTGCAGTCAAACTGTGTTTCATATGCAAAATTATTTAAAATATTGTATAAATTACTTTCAGGATATGTGGATAAGGTGTATATGAAATGTAAGTATGTATGTGCAAATATTCCAGAATTTGAAAAAAATCCCAAATCTGAAACATTTCTGGCCCCATTCATTTTGCATAAAGGATATTCAACCTGCAGAGTCAGAGGATTCTCTGGATATTGGGTTGTTTGAGAAGGGTAGAATAAATGGAAAGTTTAGAGGACCTGATGACTGTATCAAATCAGAACACAGCAATGCTATCCAGATGCCTAAGTGTTCAAGGAATGCCTAATAGAGTGTAAAGCATATAAGCTGGGCCAGTTTAGAAGTAGAATATCTGGGTATCAGTTTCTCTGCAGTGATTAGGACTTAGCAATTGATCTTGCAATTTGACTGATGGATTTTAAAAATCAACTTTAGCCAATAAATGAGCAATTATATTTCTGATACTGCTTATCTTGATAAATATATTTAGTTCATTTGGAAGCCTTTGTAAATCTTTGTATTCTAAAAGAAATTCGGTTTTGAATCACCCAGGTAATCTTCTCCACTCTTCACTTCCTTGAGCCTTTGTAGATAGAGTTTTAATATCCAACCTGTAGTTGTATTTTAAAATCACTGATCAACTACTAATCTAAAATCACTAATCACAGTTACCGTTGAGTCCCTGAGTACAATAACTACTGAATGATGCTGTGTGGTTCTTAACACAAACATTCACCGATATTCAGTGTTTATGCAGAATCATACTTAATTTAATCCCAATCTCGACTTTCTATAACACCTGTACTCTAGAGAAATTTAGTTGAATGTTAAAAATAAGAGAAGTGGAGGCATGCATTTAAAATATAGACTATAAAGTTGAAATTGGGCATTAGGTAGAAAATTTGTAAATGACATGAAGGTGGCATAAATACTTTGTGGACAAATTATTATCAACAATTTGTCGCTAGAGTGAAAGTTGTAAACCTTTTAATTACCTGGAATTTAGAAAGGTGGTTTTGATGAGATGTATCAGAGAAACAATATTATTTTAAAATAGTGTAGCTTTTAAGGCAATAATTAAGTTCAAGGTTCTCTTGGTATTCACATGGTCTGTCAAATACATCAATTTCATGTTGTTCATGGATTTGAATTAGCCAGAAAAAAAAAAATTCTCTTTATTTTGATTTATCCTGCAAGGTGAAAGAGCTCTCAGTTATTCTAACAGAATAACCTAAACAAAATTAAAAAGCTTCTATAAGTTTGTTCACAAGTAAAGCATTTCCCCTACCAGTATACTTTCTTAGCATTGCACCCGTCCATTATGCTCTTCTGATCTGGTTATAGGGAAAAAATAATCTCAGGCTCTCTTTTTTGTTTTTCTAAGGACAAAAATTTCAACACAACATTTAAACTTTCCAAGACTCCTTTTTTAATTTTCAATTTATTTGTAGTGATAGGGTCTCACTATATTGCCCAGGCTGACCTTGAATTCCTGGCCTCCCAAAATACTGGGAATACAGGCATGAGACGCCAGGCTTCACCCAAGACTCCTTTTTAAATATAATTGTAGCTTGCACTTTTTTATTAGCAAAACTGATTCAAGGACTTATCCCACAATATGAGGTGCCATTTGCTTGTCATTGCTGTTCTTATTTTTTTTTGGTATTATGTGACATCAACTGAAGTGTCATTTTTTTTTAATACCACATATAGTATTTAAATACTAAAAAGCTAGTCCTGGAAATTGACTGGGATATACAATGTTTAATATTTCTCTCTTTTTCTGAGTGATTATCTTGCATTAATAGAATTTAATCAGTTTGCAGCATTTCTGGAAAATCATAGTGCTATGTGTGATTTGAAATAAAGTTAAATTTTTTTGAACTTCTCCTTATGTTAATTTTAAATGCCAGCAGAGAACCAACTGCTGTGAAAATTAATGAATGAGCTACACCAATCTGTCTTTATTTTGCACTTGAATGATATTTCACTCTAAGAACATATGTGACAAACAAAATTAACTCAGATAATACAAATGACAGCAAATAAATAATCTATTTGCCACTGGACTAAGTGGACAGGCAATTTTATTCTTTCCTGTAGACAACTATCCCAACTCTTCTTAAAGAAATTACAAAAAAAGTTGTTTTTTATTGTTAATCTTAGAGAGAAATGTTTGAATGTTATTATGAGATTCTATTGTTTAGCACTCATACAGCTATAGTATTTATTATTTCATTTCCGCGTGCTATACAAAAATTTCAACACAACATTTAAACTTTCCAAGACTCCTTTTTAAATTTTCAACTCATTTGTAGTGATAGGGTCTCACTATATTGCCCAGGCTGACCTTGAATTCCTGGCCTCCCAAAATACTGGGAGTACAGGCATGAGACATAAAGAGGTCTGTGAGATTCTAAGTTCTAAAATTCCACAGCTGCACTATACTTATGATATAGTCCAAAAGGTAGAAGTGTGAAGGTCTTCACGTTTCAGTTTGAATCTTGACCCTACTCTGCCATTTCTCAGCTTGAGAAATTTTAGTGGCTGTATCTTTTTCCTCACTTGTAAAACGAAGATAATGTCTTCAATCTCATGCGTTGGATTTAGATGAAGAGTAAACGTAGTATGTGTTAAAGATCCAGTCTATAGGAAACACTCAGTAAATAGTGGTTAGTCTAATACTAATTATCACCATTATCATCCTACAATAAAGACAAATCATAAAACTAGACACATTCTTTCTATGTTATCCCAAAACTCAGTGCAGTACAAGTACAGAGTTGTGGGAAATGAAGAGACAGCCTCCAGATACGTTGTTCTAGTAGTTTTGCTGCACATGACCTCTAGTCGCAATAAAAAAAAAAACAAAAACAAAAAAACCCCAGAATATTCTATATAAACACCAGAAAAATATGCTTTTATTTTAATATTTAGATCCCAGGATTGAATTTTGAAAGTTAACGTTAATTATTTTTATATCTGCTGATCCAGAAAAAGATTCTGCTCTTAAGGGCAGATTGCAAGTAGAGTTGAAAACATTCTTATTGTCTGAGCACATTTTCGATGAAACTAAATACACTGTTTTTCTTTTGTGTGCAATAAAGTCATCCATGTTGGACTGGATGACTCTGAAATACATTAATAGTACAATCAGTTACAAAACTGAGGACATAAAAGACATCATTCTCAATAAATTTAAAAGGCAGTGTGTGTGTGTGTGTGTGTGTGTGTGTGTGTGTGTGTGTGTGTGTGTGAAGTGTCTATGTAGCTATATTTACACTGCACTACTGCTGTGTAATAGAAGCCTGATGTTTTTGTGTAACAAATCTGTGTTCTTAATTAAAATATTGGCTTAGCAGCCAGGCACGGTGGTTCACTCCTGTAATTCCAGCACTTTGTGAGGCTGAGGTGAGAGGACTGCTTGAGTCCAGGAGCTGAAGACCAGCTGAGACAACATGGCAAGACCTCATCTCTATAAAATATTTAAAAATTTGCTGGGTGTGTTGGTGCATGCCTGTAGTTCCAGTTACTCAGGAAGCTGAGGTGAAGGATTGCTTGAGCCTAGAAGGCTAAGATGGTGGTGAGCTGTGAGCATGCCACTACACTCCAGCCTGTGGGAGTAAGATTCCTAATCAAACAAACAAACAAACAACAACAACAAACCATCAGCATATCTGCATACAAGGGAATAATACAAGGCTAATAACCGACTTTTTGAAGGTCAGGAAATGGGCTAATTCTAGATATGCAGTCTGTAGAATCTGAGCTTTCATTCCTGCTCAAGCAAATGAAGTGGATGACGTGCAAGACTGAAGACCACACAAACCTCTAGTCATAAGTGTGTGCTTCAGAGGATTATCAATTGACTCGTATTTGCCTTCACTTCCTGATGATTTGTGAAAATTAGAAATGCTCGAGGTCATTTGCCTCATTTAACTTTCCATTTCCAACCCAATTGCATGTGCCAGGAGACATTAAACAAGCAATCAGAATTCATGGGCAAAGACTTCATCTATCTTGCTTCAGGTTTTCATGTCTTTCATCAAGAAAGACATTTTCAGCAAGAATCCACCTCACTCACTCACTGTTTCTGGTTTTCCAAGGCTCCAAGACCTTACTAATACTCCCAGGGATCAACAACACTCTGTTTCCAGCTATTCCAATCTCGGGTTTTTATTTATTTATGTATTTTTCATGAAGACATTCACTCATCTGGCAAACCCTAGAATGTATTTTCTTTTATAGTCGCATTGTACCTAAATCTACTATTCTACTATATTTGTCTTTGACTCATGAGCAGTTTAAGCAACCAAGAGTTGAAAAATGTGTTCCCATTTCCATAATTTTATGGGAAATGTCAACCTTCTATTTCAGTTATGATCACCTTGAGATCAACTAGAGATATCATTATTTCAGAATATGAATAACAAAGATAACATAATATTCAGATCATGAAGCTGTGATTCAGATGAATGAGAGTCAAATCCTGCTTCTGTTGTTTGCTAATTGTTTGGCCTGAGCCAAACTCTCTGGGATTGAGGGGGGAAAAAAATCTTCATTTGCAAAAATGAAATAATAATATTAACCTCGAGATGTGGCTATGAATAGAAGAGATGATATGTATATATATATGAAGCCTTTGGGGTTTTTTGGCACTGAGAAAGCACAGTAAATGTTAGCTGTTATTTTAATTTTGATGATGATTTTTGGTTTTGGTTCTTAATTTTAAATCTTCTGGGAATTGATAATACTTTGAGAAGAATTTTAACTTTAAGTACTTCCATCTGTTATTCTTTCTTTCCTTCTTTCCTTCTTCCTTCCTCCTTCCTTCCTCTCTCCCTCCCTTCCTTCCTTTCTTTTTCAGCCAGTCTTACTCTGTTTCCCAGGCTGGCATGCAATGGCACAATCATGGCCACTACAACCTCAACCTGATCGCCTCAGGTGATCCTTTCACCTCAGTCCTTCAAGTAACAGGGACTACAGGCACACCACCATGCCCAGCTAATTTCTTTGTATTTGATTTCTTTTACAGACAAGGTCTTGCCATGTTGCCCAGGCTGGTCTTCAACTCCTAGGCTCAGGCAATCTTCTCGCCTAGGCCTCCCAAAGTGCTGGGATTACAAGTGTGAGCCACTGCACCTGGCCTGTTACTATTTCTTATAGCCATTAAAGTAATTATCTCACCTCACTTTTACTAGTTCATTGTTCCACCATATATCTTTAAGATAAACACTAAAATCCATTGCTGCACATTTTTTCCTGTGTCTCTGCATAGCAGAAGCATCTGTTCAAGAAGCAGTATTGTGTATACTTACTATACTATTGTGTATAGATTGCGAAGGTGTTCATTTCCCCTCAGAATGCGCTTTAATGTTTATTGTTTGCATTACTTTCTTCAAATAAATAAGCTGATTAATGTTGGTGGCATCACTAATCACATTCTATATCCAATGGCCTTTGTTTCCTTGTACTCATGCTGCAACATGGCTTTATTCATGGTGTATGCAGGTGCAGGCCTCTAAGCACAGAAATGTGATCTTCTTTTTTTGTCAATAATAATTTGACTCCTAATGGTAAAATACAGCATTAAGAAATTTATAAAAAATAATGGATAACTTGGAGAATGAAGACTGTCCCTTCCCAACTTGAGTGTATTCCTAATACTATAATAATGGTAGAGTAAGTTATATTATTGATTTACTTGGGCTGTATAAAATATCTGTGATCAAACAGGGTGAGAAAAATTTGCTTTTCTGGGCACAGAAACTAAAGCTTAGGAAAGAGAGTCACTTTCTCTAGGGCAAAGGGTTAGTAAGTATTGTAAGCAGTCTAGAGTTCAAGTCTTTGATAATGAACTCTGCAATAATTCTGCTGCTGTAAATGCCACCACTTTTGTGTATTTTAATAATAAACATTCTGTGGATTTTGGAATTATTATTAGATTCATATCAAGGGCATATTCTGACAAATGTCCCCATTCCATTCATAATAAAATAGCCTGCTTTGCACTATCCCACCATTTTGAAAACTATTACTCTTCATAAACTGGCTATGATGCATGAATCTAAAACACTTTGGTTGACAATTGCTCTTTCCAGTCAAAGATAGTTCACGTGTGTGATACAGCCATGCTTCTTAGTATATTAAAATATAAAGCCTACATAACTGAAATCTCTGAAATAAACAGAAGATAAGTAAAAGAGTGTACAAATAAATAATTAAATTTGTACTAATTATTTGAGTTAGTTTATACTATATTTTTTTGAATTTGCTAATATTTATTTGGGCAAAAGGAACATTTTTAGTTGAGTGCTAATGATTTCTTGAGCAGCTTCAATGTTGAAAATTGCAGTGTTTTGTTGTATTTCATAAAGTAAATGACAAGACTATTAAAAAGAGAAGTATACTTCCTTCTTTTAGTCAAAACTTGAATAGAAAGTGAAAAAATGTAATGCTTTGAGTGGTAATATAGAACTACTTTAGTTTTGGAACAATCAATATCTTCTTTATAAACCTGTTTGGCAGAGCTTTGAAAAAATTAAATTTTAAGCATTCAGTAAATGCTTACGATATGCTTTTCAATTGTAAAATTTACTCAAATCTCCATTTAAAAAGTGTGAACTGGGTGTAACATGGTCCTTTCCCTATGTTCATCCCACAGTAAATATTTAGTAACTTAACTGCCCCTCTCTTTTCATGCCTCTCCTGCCTTCATGTCGCCTCAATTCAGTTTTTTCAGACTCATGATAAATTCCACTTTTTTGAGAAATTCCACCCTTCTAAACAGAAGTTGGTGTCACCTCTTGGATCCTTCTTGCATTTTAAAAAATTGTAGCAACATTAGTCTTGAACCTGACATTCTTTGAGGCCCTCTGCCATCAATGCTTCAGTTGGAGGTGAGTCATGGATCCTTGAAGCAGTGGGAGTCTGAGCCACTCAACTTCCACCAATTTATGTACTAATGAGAACTTTAGCCTGTCTGGTTCACTTTGCTACATTACTTGTTGAGGAAGCATGCTTTGTGAAAACAAGCATTTGTTTTTCTAAGGGACATTAGGATCTAGCTTCACATCAAGGAAATTGTATTTAGCACATTAGAGTTGTTTAAACATCACTACTTGTTATGTTAGATTTTAAAAAAATCCTTCCCTTATGATACAGAGAAGCACTAGGTATTTCCTGCCTTGTCTGGATGCACTTGCCATCTAAGGATTACCACACCCATCAATTTAACTACAAAAAGGACCATATTAAACTTTTGGGACAGGTGTTTAATCCCAGGGGTCCCCAACTCCCAGGTCATGAACCAGTATCGGTCCGTAGTCTGTTAGGAACGGGACTGCCCAGCAGGAGATGAGTAGCCAGCAGCCAGCCAAGCTTCGTCTGTATTTACAGCTGCTCCCCATAGCTCACATTAGCGCTGATGTGAATAGGAGCTGCGGTAGTGATGCCCGTGCTGGGGAGCAGCTGCAAATACAAATTAACATTAGCAGTGAGGTTTGACTGCATGTCCCCTCAGTCCCTTCCCCACAGCCAGGAAAAACTGTCTTCCATGAAACCGATCCCTGATGCCAAAAAGGGTGGGGACTGCTGGTTTACCCTTTGTTGACTTTTGCTTTGATTCTGAGGTTTCATCTGTTCAAATAATAAGGATAAAAATCTGAGTATCACATGTTCTCACTCATATAATGGACCTTGAACATCCAATGTAATACTATAAGAAAATTACTGACGGTACTGGGAAACTATGTGGGGGGAGGGAGGGAGATGGGATTAACCGTAGCAAATATCTGTCTGGGGATGGGGAAACACTTCTTATCAACAGGGTGCCTGAATGAAACGTAATTGTACACCTAACCATTAACTGTACCCCACAAAACTATAATAAAAAATATTGATTATGAAAAAATAAAAAAATAAAAAATTGTGCTTGTTCCATTTCTCTAGAAAGAGTTCGACGACAAAGAGACACTGAAAATGAGGTTCAATGATGATATTAAAAAGAAAAGGTAATTCCTTTGATGTCTGAAGATCGGGGACCTGACCAAAATGAAGCTCTAGCATTGCAAGGAAAAAAAATTAAGTCATTAAATGAGGATGCACTGGAATTAAAGGCTAATTTTGAGGGCAGAGAGGACTAAGTTTACATACTGGCTCTAAAACTTACTCATTTGATGTGTTCATAACTGACTTTACCTTTTGAAGCCTAAGTTTCTTTACCAGCAAAATGGGTCAACCCTACCTGCACTGTCACACAGTTATGAGAGTTACTCACATAATATCTGCGGATCACTGGGCACATTGTAGACTCTCAATATGCATTGGAAGCTTTTTTTCCTACAGTGCATGTCACATAATGTAAATAAGTAAGATTCAGTTAATTATTTATATGCAACATTTTTTATCTTCTTATATGACACATAAATCAGGAATTTCTTTACTTCTCCCTAATTCCTAGGCTGTTTTGCAGAGCCCTAATAAGATAATGCATCTAAAATGCTTGGTAAACTAAAATATGCCTTTAAAAATATGGTAACTCTTATTTTTCTTAAGGTTTTTTTTAATGTCTGGTGTCATATATAACCTTCATGATTTCTGTGAACTAGGCAAGACAAACTATATTAATCTTGTTCTTATGGACTAGAGATATCTCAGTTTATACTGTAAGATGTTAGCCCTACTGTTAGTAGGGCTGTTTGTTTTTTTCCTTTTGGCCCACTTGAGTTCCTTGTTTATCCTGAATGTTAGACCTTTGTCAGATATACAGTTGGTGAATATTTTTTCCCATTCTGTGGGTTGTCTTTCTGCTCTCTTGATGGCTTTTTTTTTTCTTTGCAGAAGCTTTTTAGTTTGATGAGGTCCCACTTACCTGTCTTATCTTTTATGCCATACACTTTTTAGGGATTTGATCAAGAATTTGTTACCTACTCCAATGTGCATAAGAGTGTTTCTCACGTTTTCACCTAGGATTCTCACAGTCTGAGGTTTGCCAAAGGAATACAAATTGTTCTACAAAAAAGACACCTGCACAGGCATGTTTATTGACACACTATTCACAATAGCAAAAACATGGAAAAAACCTTACTGTCCATTGAAAGCAAGCCAGATAAAGAAAATGTGTTCGTATACATGATGGAATATTATGTAGCCACAAAGGACAAAATCACTGACTTCGCAGTAAATTGGGTGAAGCTAGAGACAATCATTCTTAGAGGCCTGTCACAGAAACAAAGAACCAGATACCACATGTTCTTACTCATAACTGGGACCTGAACATTACTCACAATAGCAGAAGGAAGGAATCAGCCGCTGAGGATCACTGCCAGTGAAAGGAGAGGGGTGGCATGTAACGATATAAAGGGTACCTGATGCTAAACCAGGGAAGTGAGGACCCGTGGGAGTCTCAATCTTCAGCTGCACATAGATTACTTATGTACCTAATCCTCTTTATAACACAATAAAGTATAAAATAAAAACAAAATATAAAAATGCATTAAAAATCAGTCAGAAGACATGACCATTATGAAAGATGTAAATGAAATATATAACTAAATTGAAATTGTCAATAATAAAGACATTACCCTTAAAACATACCCCAAAAGGATATTAATTTAGCAGTAGAATTGAGAATCTTAACTATGACCTTCAGACTATTACCATTTTCAGGTGCTTTTTTTTCTTTTGCATATTTTGCCGATGTGTTGAAACTCCTCATTAGTTTAGTCTTCAGTGAAAGATTTCAAATCCCCCCCTGTTTGTCCCCTGTTCATACTCCTCAGGGAGTTCAGCTAGTGGTCCACCAACTTTGGAGAAAATATTCAACCAGGAGCAATACAAAAGAGATTTGATGGATTGAACTTTCTGCATTTCTACTGCATTGTGGCCTCTGCTGTGTTAGAAACAAAAATAAAAACAAAAGAAAACAAGATAGCAGCCATGTTTTTCTCTTTCTGCCAGAAGTTGAACTTGTCAATATTTACATACAGAATATGTTGGGCCTCTAATAGAGGGTTTTCAAAATGACTGCCCATTTTGAGCAATTCAAAAAGCACTTCCATTGTATTTAAATTCTGAAGACTTTCTGTTAACAATGGCAGACTAGAGTTGCTTCTCCCTCGCTCTCTTTTTAAAAATTTTTTTGTCATTGTATAATATTTTTAAATGAAATAGGAAATAAAACTTTATCTTTACAGAAAATATTACAAATCCATATCTCAGAATCTAGCCAATAAAAAAGGGATTCCAAATGTTATATAAATTGTAACACAAATCTCTAGAGTGGCAGATCACAGTTAAGAGAGCTGTTATTTTTGGGACAGATCCCTGTTTTTACCACTTAATAGGCATATGAGTTTAGGCAAGTTACTCAGTCACTTTCTGTGCCTCAATTTCCTCATATGTAAACTGAGTATAATTATGAGGTACCTCAATGCAGATGCTGTGAAGATTAATTGAGTCCTTACATGCATTCTGCTTGGAACAGTGTCTGTCACATAGTGAGCACTCAAAAGTTAATTATGTTTATTCTTTTCTCCCATAGAGTAGATGAAGCACACATTTTCCCAAGAAAGTCATGATTTTTTTTTTTTTGACTTGGAGTCTCACTACGTTGCCCAGACTGGTGTGCAGTGGCCACTCCCAGCCACCGCAGCCTCGACCTGTTGGGCTCCAGCAATCCTTCCGCCTCAGCCTTCCAAATAGTTGGAACTACAAGCTCACGCTACCACGCCTGGCTTATCTTTTGCTTTATTGTAGAGATGAGGTCTCGCCAAGTTGCCTAGGCGGGTCTCGAACCCGCAGGCTCAGGCAATCCACTCACTTCAGCCTCCCAAGTGGGATTACAGGCTGAGCCACCGAGCCCGGCTTGAAAGTCATGATTTCAGGGAGAAACTAATGACTTCAGTTTAGAACAGCAAGTTCTGTGAGAGGAAGATGGGTGCTAGGAAGAGTGTGAGCACTGTTGAATGTCAGAGAGTGTCAGGAAAGTCAGAGCAGAATGAAGAGAGCAACAAGCACATCATCTTTGCGAGAAGTGAGCTGTTGATCAGAAACAACAGTGGAGACATTTTGGGGGTTACGAGCTTCCTTGTCTTTCTCAATATGCAGAATGATTAAGAATAAATCATCACATAAACTACCTAGAATAAACAAAAAAAGGGTGGCAGGTGGAAGGAGTCTTCACTTTGAGCTTTGGAGACTTCCTGCTAATCCAGAGTAGAGTCACACCTGCTAGCTCAAATGTTCAGACAAAAAAAGACCAAAATTTAAGTTCTTGTGACCAACAGTTTACTTAACATTATTTTTTTAACTATCAAGCAGTAGAAAATACCTCCACATAATGAGCAATAATAATAATTAGATCATGTTAATTTTTAAATAATATTCCCAAACAGTAAACAACCTAGACGTCCCTCAATAACACAGTGTGTGAACAAATGGTTTTGCAAATCACTATATAAATACAGTAAAATACAACTTACTAGTAAAAATGAATAAAGTACTAATGCATGGAACAAGAAAATTATGCTGAATAAAAACCAGACTCTCAAGAGAATAAGTTGTATGATTCTATTATTATGAAGCACAGATTAAACTAATTTAGGATATAATAAATGAAAATATCGCGTGCCTCTGGAGAAAAGTTGGGAATTGACTATGACTTGACAAGTGGAGAACGTCTATGATATTGAAATGCTTTGTATCTTGATGGGAGCTTAGTTTATGGGTGTATGCATTTATCAAAACTAATAAAATTATAACTTTTATATAACCCTTAAGATCTGTAGTTTGTGCAGTTATGCATATTTGCAATTATGCGAGCTATGTTTTAATTAAAGTGTTAAAATGAAAACTCCAAATGGTTTGTGAGCAACACATTGAACAAAGAAAGAAAAACTACCTGAATTATCAAAGCCAGTTGTATACCACATACCAGAACATATACACTTCTTAGTACCAAGTACTTTCTGTACTAAGAAGCAGAAATGAGCTTATAATATTTAGATTAGAGTTTTATTTTACCAATGATCGAGTCAAATTATGCAAACATTTCAAAAATTAAAAACTAGACAAAAATCGGTCTCTTTAAAATAAGAACTCAGAGAAAAGGTGCACCATCTCAAATAAGAAATGAAATATTAAAGAAGGACGAAGATTAAAGTAGAGGAGTTTATGAAAAAATGCAAAGGAAATATAATGCTATTCCAGAAGCATAACTGGACACATGATCATAGGAAACGATTACATACTTGTGCAACTGAATGAAATGAAATGTACATTAAAGTGGTACAGAATATGGGGAGGGGAAAAGGATAAAAGAAAAAGATAAAGAAAATCAGCAAAAGCCTAACTGGTGCTTTTAAAGAAGAGAAAGCAACACAACAAATAGACAAAATATTCAAAGACATATTTCAGGAAAACTTTCAAGAGATTACTCAAGACAAAAATGAAATCAAGTGCTACAATTGAAGAGGAGTTGTGAAAACCTCAGATTTCTTCAAAGAAATGTACAATGCAAACAAACAGATGTGATATCTAAAATGTTACCAGAGAAAGAATTCATTGTCCTGTAAATTATATCTATACATGTTTAAAAAATAAAAGTAACTTAGAACTATTTTTCAAACATGTATAACATTAGAAAAATGTAGTTTCCATAAGTCATTACCTCACACCAGAGTATGAGGTTATGTTCCCCAACCGTGGTCCATTTACCTGGATATTTTTCCCTCTCAAGCTTCCTTAGTTCCCCCAAGTTTGCTAAACTCAGACTTTACAAACAGAATTTGACCTATTTGACCTTATACCTAATTGCAAATATGTTTTCAAACAAGTCTTAGACCTTAATTAAAATAAACCTAATAAATCCATTGGTAATACAAGGTGCTGAGAGGAGAAACAAGAAAGATAATTTGAGACTGAGGGAAAAGTCAGGTGTGGTGACTTTTCACTGTAATCTCAGCAAATTGGGAGGCAGAGGCAGGAGGATTGTTTGAGGCCAGTCTGGACAACATAGTGCGACCATGTCTCTAAAAAATAAAATGTATGAGAGGAAAAAATAGCTGTAAAAAGCATTAGAGAGACAGAGAGAGAGGCCAATGACATCAAGATGATTTTTTCATACTTTGTATTTATACCATGTAAAGCCCGTAATCTTCATAGAGTTCTTTGAAAAAATCTGAGGCCTTCCCATGAATGATGTTACACAACTATGTGGGCTCCCTGACACAACTGAAACTCAACATTGCTCTGTCCAATACACAGTGCAATGTTGTTAAGACTATGACACTGAATCTAATTACATGCAACTCTATAGGGTGAAAAGAAGCAAAAAGAAACAAGAGAAATAATCTTCCCCTTGGTCCCTGATTTTAGCATAGCTGGTATAGGCGGTTCCCTTCCTTCTCTGAAGCCAAATCTGCCCCAGTGCGGGTACAGTCTAGAAGGCCTGAGGATTCAGCTTGGTGGCAGGTGATCTTCTATCAAATACAAACTCAGCTTACCCTCTTTCAGGGATAGGCTTCTTAGCGTCCTCTTTGTGCTACAGTCAGTAGACCACAGGGAAAATTAACTCAATAACGAGCTCTTTATTGGTATCTCTCTTTTCTCTAAGTCTCTCCATTCTTTATTTTTACTTCCTAAGATCACCTCTCAAATAAGTGAGCTACCAACAGGAAAATTCTTGCTTCAGGGGAAATTAATTAAAATAGCCACTTTCAGCATCTATAGGTTGGGCAGTCCTGGGGACAGTGAGTCAAAACTAGGAATATAAGATTAAGACTTAACAACTGGGCTTATCCACAGGTTTAAGTGATGTAAATATATCATAAGGAAGGGTCAAGTCACTGGAAGAATCCCAGTGAGGCTACTATTCCTCTTGTATTAGATTACATATGACTTCCTAGCTTAAATAAAAGGTTAAATAACTCCTATGCACATTAGAAAAGGAATAATAAAAATGTCTCTAGTTTTCCAGGAAATACTACATCACAGTCAGAATGGCAAGACGAGTTCTGATATTCACCCAGTTCCCTTCCCACAGAGAGTGGGCATAATATACTGGATTACATTAAATGTCTTTGCTGTTTGAAGCAATGGAGTAATTGCTAATGGTGACTACTCTCTGAAACAACAAATTAATGAGATTCCATTTAAAATTCTTTCCCCAAACGCCTTCAGTTTATTTTCTCATTTAAAAAAGGTCTCAGAGTGGCAGCTGTGACTTTGTTGGGTTAATGATAGCTGAACATGAAAAAAAAATCCCGACTTTGAGGGGATGAAAGGATGGAAGCCTGGGAGATAAAATTGTAGGCGAACAATCCTTTCTGATGATCCGTCCACCCAGGAAAGTGCAAAAATGATTTATTTCTGGTAAAATCACTTTTCAACTTTTATGATTTTCTTTTTCTGATCTATGCAGAACTCACTCTCCAAGGAAAAGTTTAGTTCAGACATGCACACCCTATCTTTTATGGAGGAAGTGTAAAGGGTTTTGATTTAACTTTGAGGGCAACCAGTTTTCCTCATTATCATGCCAGCAGGTCTCCAGGGAAGGGAGGGCAATGGTGTGTCTCAATTCAAGGGACTTTTCACATAGCCCTGTCTTAAAAGCATGATGACCTCACTGAGGGCTCACTGGCTTCTCCCATCCACTCTGCCAAGGCCATCGGGGTCAGAACAAAAGCAAACCAGCACTAAGTGGAGTGGTTGTACAGTATTTGAATTTCCATAAGAGAAGGAGACCATACTTTTCCATGCTTTTAACTCGGAAAGCTAACTTTGTAGAACACTGTAATGTATTAAACCCTTTCCATTCATAGAAGGTAGAAATGAATATTATCTTTATTTAAGAGTGAAGACATGAGGGCTTAGAAGTCACATAGCAGGGGGAAGAATGGAAGGGGATGGAGGAGTCAGTTGGACTGAGAGTCCTTGTGTGAGTGCGTGAGTGAGTATATGGACAGTTTTGCATGGGTCTCTGAGTTAGCGGGCGTGTGAATGGCTGACTGAGTGGGGACTTGGGAGCAAGTGGCCAGGGATCTCCTGCTGCTGTAGCTCCTCTGCGTGGACCTGCCAGAGACCAGCTCCAGCCGGGTTCAGGGTACCCCAAAGGTGGAGATGGCATCGGCGATTGGGGGGAAGAAGAAAGAGAGAGAGAGAGAGAGAGAGAAAGAAAGAGACTGGACTCTGGTTTAAGTGCAGAAGTGATGTGTGTCATTGGGAATTACAACAGGTCTTTTATACACAAAGTCAGGTGTGGGAGGGGCGTCCCCCACCCATCAGAAACCTCAGTCCATGAAAACTTAATCAATGATTGCCTTTAAACCCTTTTCATATGATAATCTTAAAATCCCATAACAAAGGATAACCTAATCCGTGACTGACATATTCTATAAACCTTTTTCATCCTAAGCTGATTGATTTATGCCAAGTTAAACAATTTTATAGAAGCTTAAGTATTTATTTTACAAACAAAAGTGGCCCATCCCAGAATGTTTAGAATGTGGCCCAGTCCAAAGTTCACAGTGGGCTACCTGCAAGTAACCCAGTTGCATTCTTTCAACAAAATGGCTGTCTTCTAAAACTATATTCTACAATTTACACCTTCAATAAATCCTAAGATCATGACCCAGAAGCCTGTGACCAATACTAAGGCTCTTAGATGTGACACAAGTTTGAATTATAAGTTGTGTGAAAGACAAAACAGCAGTTTGAGGAAGAATGGGAGCAATGAGCTTCTAAAGTTAGCTTGTGTTTGTCCTGGTCTCAGAGTTTTTATGTTTTGAGCTCACAGGAGCTTAATCTGGTTAGTGCTGAGTAGAAAGGGGGAGGAAATAGGGTCAATAGCTCCTGAATGCATCCTAGTGGTCTTGGGGTCAATGGCCCTTCCTGATCCCTAATGCTCAGTGGGCCTCCATGGCTGGCTCCTATCATGGACCCTTGTGCTTCCCAGTACACAGAAGCCGAGTACCATTTTATAAAATCAACAAAATCCTTTCTGGGAAGAAGCTACCAGGAGTGACTGCTGACTCCAGGGTCCGCCTCACCCCACAGTGCCTGGCCAGACACTGGCAGCAAGTGCCATGGAGGGAGCACCATGAGGGAGTCAGAGGCAGAGTCCCGCTGGGGGAGATGAAACAGGCACCATGCTACCATCTTGAAAACTGTAGGGAGGTACTCCCACCAAGAAGCAACAGACCCAATCTCTGTGACTGGTGAGTTAACTACTCTGGAGTTGTTTGTAACCCAGAGGGAATATCTTGAAAGCACAAACCTTACAGGGTCAAGAATCTCAAGTGCCACCTCCCCCCACCCTGATTCAGCTGTGAGACAAAGTGTGTGATCAGAAAAGAATAAGGAAGACCCCTCAAGAGATCAGCAGTGTCCTGAACTGACCCAACCCCCTCCTCCCCAGCAATACTCTAAAAGTCAGACACACACAGCTGGGGCACTACTGAGAGGGACGAACCCAGGTGAAGACTGGATGCCAGCCACAGTCAGAGTACTCTATTCCAGGATAAGCCTGACTGGGGCACCCCTTGCCAGCACCTGGGGAGGAGACAGTCTCACATCTCCCTCCCCACCAGAGGGGATCCCCCTGACCATACAAGAGTGAGAGGGGAGGACTGATGCTTCTCCCATCCGCACTGCATCCTCCTCCCCACCAGGCCATGTGCTGGTGAGATTGTGAATAAGGTCACAACCCAAGGGGAAAGCAGATGGGCTTACCTATGAGCAGCTGAGAGAAACAATTACAAAACGAGAGGGCACAAAATGCCTGAAAATTAAAATTTTTTTTTCTTTTTTTCTTTGTGCATGAATGTGTATGTGAGGGTTCTATTTGCAGTCCCACTTTTTTAAACTTTTCTTCTTCTTTCATATTTTTTTTTTCTATTTCTGTGTATACATGAATGATTGAGTGGTCATCTTTCAGTTTTTCCTTTTTTTCTTATTTTAGTTTAATATGTGTGTAAATGTTTGTGTGAGAGTATGATTTGCATTTCCATTCTTTTATTTCTTCTATTTTTTTCTTTTTTCTTCTTTTCCTTCTTTTGTTTGTTGTTGTTGGGCATGTGTGTGTGTTCATTTTTTCTGTTTTATGTTTTTTGTGTATTTTTTTTTTCTACTGGTTTTGATTTTTGTTTGTTTTTCGGTGTGTATTTTATTTTTTTTTGTTGATGTCTGCTTTTGTTTTCTGTGTTTTAAAAATTATTTTATTTTTTATTATTTTTGCCCATTCTATTTCATTCTACTTTTCTTTGTTCTCCTAATTGCTGTTATTGTATTTTGAACTCAAGGGATACACACACATACTCATTGTGTCATCATATAGAGTGGTGGTGGAGTAATTGCTCCAGTGGCAGTGGGAGGGACTTTAACTTCTGATGAAAGTTTCAGAGAATCCTTACTGCAATCAGCGAACATTGTGATTTCTAAGCAGTTTCTGAATCCTAGCTCCCCAGCCTTCACCTTATTTGATTCTCAAAACTACAAGAGACAGCAAAGTTTTTCACCCCAAGTCCTTTTTCAAAATAGGACATATTCAAAGCCCTGATCAGAGAAGAATAGAGGGATGAGTAAACATCAGAAGTTAAAGCCCCTCCCACTGCCACCAAATAATGGAACTAAAGAGAAAAGAAAGAGGTCTGTCACAAATCAGGAAAAATAAACAGAACATAAGTAATTCCCAGTGTGCCAAAGAGAGAATGCCTGAAAAAAAATCAAGCCTCAGAGCCCAAACAATGGAGGTCACCAATGGATGGCTCCAGAGTACAACAGGAATTAGGGAATGAATGGAAAGAGTAAATATGATGCAAAAAAGACAAGATACAACATTGAAAGAACTTGAAACAGATATTTTGGTCATAAAAAGCGTCATCCAGGAAATAAATAACAAGATGACAAGCATTGAAAGTAGAAATAATCAGGCAGAAGAAACAATCTCAAAGCTTGAAGACCAAAACATGGAATTAACTTGATTTATAAAGACATAGAAAGAAAACTCAGAAAGAAAGAATAAAGCCTCCGAGAGATATGTGATTATTGCAAGAGACCAAACTTATGACTGATTGGTATCCCAGAAGAAAGGGACATGGAGAACACCTTGGAACAAGTATTCCAGGAGGTTATCCAAGAAAACTTTTTCTATCTCACCAGAGATGTGATTATCCAAACACAAGAGATACAGAGAACCCCTGCAACACATCAAATGAGAAGAATAGCCCTAGACACATAGCAATTTCTACCCAAAGTAGGTACAAAAGAAAAAATCCTAAAGGCACCGAGAGAAAGGTCAGCCTACCTGCCTGGGAAGACCAATCAAAGAATAGCAGCAGACCTATCAATAGAAACACTTCAGGCTAGAAGGGACTGGAGTTCAATATTTAATGTCCTCAAAGCTAAACAATTTCCTACCCAGCCAAACTCAGCTACATCAGTGATGGAGAATTAAAATCCTTCCCAGACACACAATCCCTAAGAGATTATACAGCTTCCAGACCAATGCTACAAGAAATACATTAAAAGGTATTAAGCACAGAAAAAAGAAAAAAAAATGACCTCATACTTCCCAAGAGAACAGGAGAACATAGAACTGACACAGAAAACATCACAACTGAAAACTTGAAAATGCACACATACATCAACTCAAAAATTAAAAGAAAACAACCTCTCCCCCCAAAAATCTTTTTAAGAACCTCATGACAGGTACAAACACCAGATACTCACATTTCAGTAATCATCCTGAATGTGAATGGACTAAATGCACCACTGAAAAGATATAGAATGGCAAACTGGAGTTAAAAAACAAACAAACAAAAAAACCTATATTTTGTTGCATTCAGAAAACACATTATAACACAAGGGATGCCCACAGTCTCAAAGTTAGAGACTGGAAAACAAATTTCCAGGTGAATGAATTGCAAATGAAGACAGGAGATACAATCTTAATATCAGGCAAAGCAACCTTTAAGCTATCAAAAAATAAAAAAATATGGAATGACACTACATAATGATCAAAGTCTTAATTCACCAACAAGATTCATCCATCCTAAACATATATGCAACCAACACAGGAGCACTAGTGTTTATAAAGTAACTATTAAGTTGGCTAAAAAAAGATAATGACTCTAAAACTATCATAACTGGGGACTTAAATATCCCATTAACAACTCTAGGTAGATCATTGAGGCAAAAAATCAACAAAGACATCTGGAAACTCGATACTCACCAAATGCACTTAAAAAATACCTAATAGAACTCTCCACCAAACAACCACAATATACATTCTACTCATCACCACATGGAACCTACTCCAAGACAGATCACATCCCCAGCCATAAATCAAGCATAAACAAATTTCATAAGATTGAAATACTGCCATGCAGCTTCTCAGACCTCAATGGACTAAAAATAGATATCAACACCAACAAAATTCCCGCAAACCCCACAAATATATGGACACTAAGCAGCATGATATTTACAACTCCTGGGTCAACAATGAATTCAAAACCGAAATGAAAACATTCCTGGAAACAAATGAAAGCAAACAAACATCTTTCCAAAACCTCTGGGATGCCATGAAATCAGTACTAGGAGGGGATTTTATGTCTCTACAAACATCAAGAAAACAGATCACAAGTTATTAGCCTAAAAAAATCACCTAAAGGAGCTGGAAAGACAAGACCACCAAAACCCTAACTTCAGCACAAGAATTCAGATCACCAAAGTGAAAGTCCAAATATGGGACATAGAAGACAAAAATAATATAGAAAAAAATTAATGAAACAAAAAGCTGATTCTTTGAAAGGATAAACAAGATTGATAGACTCCTAACCAAAATGACCAAGAAAAAGAGTCCAAATAAACACAATCAGAAATGCAAAAATGAAGTCACAGCTGACTTTGAAAAAATAGAAAAGATTATTAGAGATTACTATGCATACCTATATGGAAATAAACTTGATAACCTAATTGAAATGGAGGACTTTTTGATATCACACAACCTCCCAAGATTGAAGCAAGAAGACATTGAGACACTAAATAGACTAACAACAATCCAGGATATTGACTCTATCATAATAAAACTACCTACAAAAAAAAAAAAAAAAAAAAAAGCCCTGGACCAGATGATTTCCCAGAAGAATTTTACAAAACATACAAGGAGGTCTGATACTAATCCTACTGAAAGAATTCCAGGCAATTGAGAAAGATGGAACTCTCCCTAAATTATTTTATCAAGCAGAAATCACACTGGTACTCAAGATGGGTAAAGATACAACAAAAAAAGAGAACTACAGGCAAATATCTCTGATAAAAATAGATACAAAAAGTCTCAGTAAGATTATAGGAAATCAGATCCAACAACACATCTCAAAAGTCATCCACCATGAACAAGTAGGCTTTATCTCTGGGATGTAGGGCTGGTTCAACATCCACAGGACAATAAATGTAATTAAATATCTCAACAGATTTAAAAACAAGAACTACACAATTATACCATTAGGTGCAGAAAAACTTTTTGATGAAATCCTACCTCCTTTCTTTACAAAAACCCTTGAACACCTATGCATGGAAGGAACATACCTCAAAATTGTAAGCAGCATCTACAATAAACCCACAGCCAATATATTGCTAAACCAACAGAAATTGGAAGCATTTCTCCTGAAACCAGAACACGGCAATGGTGCACATTCTCACCCCTCCTGTTCAACATAGGACTTCCTAGCTAGAGAAATCAGACAAGAGAAGGAAATCAGGGATATTCATGTTGGAAGAGGAAATTAAGTTATCCCTCTTTGCCGATAGTATGATCCTATACCTTGAAAATCCAAGAGAACCTTTCAAGAACCTCCTTGCAATAGAACTTTAGCAAACTATTAGGGCACTAAACAGGCATGCAAAAGACAGTCACATTCTTACACACCAGCAACAACCTGGCAGAGAACCAAAAAAGCACAATCCCATTCACAATAGCCACAAAATTTGAAATATCTCAGCATCTTCCATACAGAGAAGTAAAGTGTCTTTACAATGAAAGTTACAAAAAATCGCTCAAAGGAAAAAAAAAGATACAAACAGATGGAAAAATATTTCTTGCTCATGGATTGGAAGAATCAACACTGATACGATAGCCATCCTACCAAAGGCAATCTATAGATTCAGCAGAATACCCATTAAATTACCAACATCATTCATCTCAGACCTGGAAATGACAACACAGAAATTCATATGGAAACATAAATGACCATGAATAACCAAAACAATCCGCACCAAAAAAAACAAAGTGGGAGATATCACACTTCTATACTTTAAACTTTACTATAAGCTTATACAATAATCAAAACAGTCTGGTATTGGTACCAGAACAGGCATCTAGACCAATGGAAGAGTATAGAGATTCCTGAAGCAAAACCTCAGTCTCTCAACTAACTCACCTTTGACAAAGCCTCCACAAACAACCACTGGGGAGAGGAGAACCTATTCAAGTAAATGGTGCTGGAAAAACTGACTGACCACATACAGAAAATTAAAACAAGACCCCTACCTATCACCATACACAGAAATCAACTTCAAATTGATCAAAGACCTAAACATAAAACCTCAAACTAGAAGAATTTTAGAAAATTCAGGAGACACCCTTATGGGAAGTGGAATAGGCAACCATTTCCTGATCAAAACCCCAGATGTTCATGCCATAAAAGATAAGACAGACAAGTGGGACCTCATTAAGCTAAAAAGTCTCTGCAAAGCCATAGAAACCATCAAGGGAGCAAGAGACAGCCCACAAAATGGGAAAAAATATTTGCCAACTATATATCTGACAAAGGCCTAACATTCAGGATCTACAAGGAACTCAAATGTGCTAAAAGAATTTTTTAAAAGTTCCATTAAAAAGTCGGTAAAAGATCTGAATAGACATTTCTCAAAGAAGGCATATGGACAGTCAACAGACACACGAAAAAGTGCTCAGCCTTACTAATCACCAGAGAAATACAAATCAAAACCGCTTTGAGATACCACTTACCACTAAAAACGGCCATCATTAATAAAACAAAAAACAACAGATGCTGGAGAAGATGTGGAGAAAAGGGAATGCTTCTACATTACTGGTGGGATTGCACACTAGTACAACCTCTATGAAAAACAGTGTGGTGGTTTCTAAAAGAACTAGAAATTGACCTTTCTTTTTTTTTTTTAATTTTTGAGTTGGAGTCTCACTCTGTCACCCAGACTGGAGTGCAATGGTTGCTCCCGGCCACCGCAGCCTCGACCTGCTAGGCTCCGGCGATTCTTCCGCCTCAGCCTTCCGAGTAGCCGGAATTACAGGCATGTGCTACCATGCCCAGCTGATTTTTTTGATTTATTGTAGAGATGAGATCTCACTGTCCAGGCGGGTCTCGAACCCGCGGGCTCAGGCAATCCACTCACCTCAGCCTCCCAAAGGCGCGGGATTACAGGCTGAGCCATCGAACCTGGCTAGAAGTTGACCTTTCATATGACACAGCGACCCTCCTACTGACTGTATACCTGGAAGACCCCCAATCATTCCACAAAAATGATACCTGTACACACATGTTTTTGTAACTCTATTCACAATAGTAAACTCTTGGAACCAACCTTGCTGCCCATCAAAACTGAACTGGATTAAAAAAATGAGTACATATATTTGATGAAATATTATGCAGCCATACAGAAGGACAAACTTATGGACTTCACAGCAACTTGGTCGGGTTTAAAGTCTACAATACTTAGTGATCTATCACAGAAACAAAGAACTGAGTACTGCACGTTCTCACTTAAATGCAGCTCCTAAACATTTTCCAGAATACTAGAAGAAAGCTATTGGCAGTAGCCAGAAACAACCAGGGGAGGCGGAGGGACACATAACCTCAATAAGGATACTAGATCTTAAACTAGGCAAAGTGAGGACTAAAGGGAGGCCCAAACTTTACCTGTACAATGACCACTTGTGTACCTAATCCTGAATTGTACCCCACATTACATAGCAAGAGCAAAACCTCAGTATTAAAAGAGGAAAAACTAGAATTTGAACTCATATTAACTTATTCTAGATGTTATTTTTCTTTGACACATGCTGCCCAGGAAAGGTCTTGCTTATAGGTCCTCAACATTTATGAATTTTCTGACGGACCATCTCCAATCTCTCCTATGCCTCATAATTCTCTTGTTAAATTTGCAAAAGGAAAATGGGTAGCAGGAAAAAGGCATTTGTACCAGAAACAGCTTCTAAGTTTGTGAAAGAAGGATGAAGACATATTTTGTGAGTAATAAAAAGTCACACAATTTGAACATTGTTGCTAGTTGTTGATGAACATACTTTTAAGAACAGAACTAGTTATTTTCAATACATTTCTTTAAGGGATACAATGTTTAAATGTCTTTTGTGATAGAATTTGTAATCATTTATTGAATAAAACTTTTGAATCATTTCCAATAAAGACATTTGAGGATCTTTTAGGACTAACCACACCGTTTTCCACAGAGATTGTACCAGTTTACACTCCCACCAACAGTGTAGAAGTGTTCCCTTTGCAACGCATCCTCTCCAGCATCTGTTGTTTTTTGTTATTGAAGATGACCATCCTGACTGGAGTTAAGTGGTATCTCAGTGTGGTTTTAACTTGCATTTCTTTGAAAACTAGTGAGGCTGAGCATTTTTTCATGTATCTATTGGCTGCTTGTACGTCTTCTTTTGAGAAGTGTCTAGGGAAGGGTTGGGGACTGGCAGTAGTGGGAAACTACCAGGGGAGGGGGACACACCTCATCAGCGAGGGTACCTGCATAATGAACATTTGTATATCTTACCCTGAATTTACCCCACATCTTTAAAACAAAAAATTTTTTTATAAGATATTTGAAGATTTCCAAAGATTTTAAAAACGGGAAAAATCTTTCCCATGTGTAAGGCCTTTCCACATAGGATAGACTTGGGTATGAAATAATTATTTACTAAAATACTTGCCAATTGATTTTAAATCTTGAAGTGTAGGGTCAATTGTATGTGTGGTACGTGAAATGGTACAGTATATGTCTGGGAGCTATCCTCCTTGTTGTGGCAATAGATAACTGAGTAGTAAATGTGTTATATATTAATGGTATTTTGGTGTTGCATTAAGAAAGAGGGAGTAGGTGTTCTATTTCTTTAACAATTAAAGTACTTAAAGGGCACAAGGATAGATTAATGAGATCTAGCCAAGAAAATTTAAACTTTGGGCTGTAATACAACGGACAGTAATATAATCCCTCCAGTAGAAGATGATAAGCATAGCTTTTTAATAATTGCTCATTAAATAACCAAAAAAAAAAATCCCCTAAATTTTGTGGCTCACTACAGTTTGGTAAGAGTTCACCACTTGTTAGGTGTTACTCTCTATCCTTTTTTGTGTCCTGATGCCTATGTGGTCTATAACAGTAGCCTCCTTTACCTTCTGATGTTGAGTGGTTTGGGATCAGTGGGATGACCCACTGTAGGCTTGATGGATGAGGAAGTGATACATATCTATTCCCTCAACCCCTTTCCTGCCAGGTTATCTGCATCCTTCTCATGAAGGCTATAGCTCTTCCCTGGCTCTTCTCCAAGTTCCAACTTCTCTAGGGATAGTTAGTGTCTCTTCAGTGTTGCTAGCCCTTGCTGGTTTGGGGAAGGAAAGAATCAGACAACTGACTACCGACTCATTTCTCTCCCTTTAATGATAGGATGTACCTTGGAAAAACAATGATGACAGGAGACCTGGTCGGACCAATGGGTAGACATAATAATGGATCTCCTGGTAAATAGTCTAAGGGCATTCTTTAAGACTGGCTGAGGGCAGTCTTTAAACAGACTAAGGATACTTCTTTAAGTACCCTTGGATAATTTAGGATTATTTCAGGTAAACAAACTTACAATCTGTAGATTCATTATCTAGAACAGTGGCTCCCCAAAATGGAATGTAAATTATGTGATTACTCGTGTGTAAAATAAAGATGTTAAAAAGTCCTATGCTATTTGAGGAAGTACTTCACTTAAAAACATTATCTTTTATCTTGGAGCAGAGAACAATGCCAAAGGCAGAAAGTAAGGATCTAAGACAACAGAATTGATGTTCTGCAATGCTCTGTCTCCCTTGCCCTTCATCACTGCACATATCCTGGAATCTGGATGTGACCTCTGATTAATATGAGTCTAATTTGACCCTCCTTTCTTTGTACCAGACTAGCATTTCCAAATCCTATTAAAAACCCCTTAACTAAACTCTGAAGAAATACCCAGTTTAAATGTGCCACGACTCTCTGACTAGTATCCAGACTGACATTGAGTCATTGCTTTCCAGCATTGTTTTTATTGCCGTTGATTGTTTTATCTGTTTTTTACTTGAAGTGATGTAACATAGCAAAGTGAGCATTTAACTTGTTCCAACAGTAAGGCAGCCAATGAGCACATAATTTATGTGTAAATTTAATGTCCAGGACTCTTTTCTAAATTCTAATACAACGGATGGTGCATTGCATCTGTCCTACACAGGAAACAAGATGCACAGATTAAATAAGTAGCGATATGAAACAATATGCTACAGTATAAACAGTCATGGACGTTGGCAGAATTTCTTTCTTTTGAAGTTGTGAATATTTCACTATGCACATCTACCACATTTCCTTTGTTTATTCATCCATTGATAGAATTTAGGTTGTTTTCATATTTTTGCTATCGTGAATAATGCTGCAAAGAACATGGGAACGCATATATCTCCCGATACTACTCTTATTTTCTTTGAAAATATATTCAGAAGTTGGATTGCTGGATCATATGATAGCTCTATTCTTATTTTTTTGAGGAAGTCCCACACTGTTTTTCATTTTACATTCCCACCAATGGCAATGTGAATGAACCCAGGGAAAATTATGTTAAGTGAAATAAACTAGCCACAGAAATACAAATATTACATAACTTTACTTACATAAAGTATCTAAAATAATCAAACTCTTAGAATCAGAGAGTAAAATGCTGGTTGCCAGGTGGTGAGGAGAGAGGGAAATGCATGATTATTGTTCAATGTGTATAAAGTCTCATATATGCAAGATGAGTAAATTCTAGGGATCAGCTGTACAACACAGTGTCTATAGTTAACAATATTGTAGTGTGCATTTAAAAATTTTTGTTAGGAGGGTATATCTCACATTAAGTGTTCTTACCACAAAAACAAAGTTAAAGCAAAACAAAGGGGCATTAGATACTTTTGCAGTTGATAAGTATGCATATTATCTTGCTTATGAAGATCGTTTCATTGGTGCATACATAGGCCCAAAGTCAAAACATTTGTCCATTAAAATGTTCAGTTCTGTATATGGATTATACCTCTATAAAGCTGTTAAAAAAGGAAAAGGTTTGGAATCAAACTTTTGTGGGATCAAATCTCTGTATTATGGTCTTATTTTGAAGCCTGTGGCAAGTAATTTACTTAAGTCCTCAATACAAATGATAGCATTGGTCTTATAGGAATATGGTGGGAAATAAATTTCAATAATATGCATATAAGTACAAGTGCTTGGCATACTTTAGGGAGTCTGCACAATTTTTTTTCCCTCCTGCCTTCCATTCTAGGGGACACTTCCTAGTAGAATTTACAGAAAACTAAATATAACCTAAGGTTTGGTTTAGGTCATTCAATTTCCCTCTGAGTTTTCTGAGTATCAGTAAAGTGGGGACATTTCCTCTCTTGATATGATTGTGGATGGTATCTCTTGCTCACGTTGAAATGAGTGGTACATGATAAAAAGGAGCCAGTGTGGACACCAGGGAGAAGAAGAATGGAAGGTGGAAGCCCACAGGACAGAATAGAGAGAGAGAAGAGTGAGCAGAGGCGCCACATCGACTGCAGTCAAGAAAGGAAATAACAGGAGCAATAGAGAAGCAGGACCTTTTAGGGGATACTTACCTGTTTCCAGTGTTGACCAAGACAATGGTAAGTATCAAGAACGACCGGAAGAGATAACATTGTGATAGGATAGAATAAGGTATATGAAGAAGCACAAAAATAGGAATTTTTTTTTTTTTCAAGTTAGAGTCTCACTCTGTTGCCCATGGCTGGAGTACAATGGCACACTACCAGCCATCGCAACCTCGACCTGCTGGGCTCAGGCAATCCGTCCACCAAAGCCTTTCAAGTAGCTGGAACTACAGGTACGCACTACCACACCCGACTAATTTTTTTATTTATTATAGAGACGAGGTCTCACCATGTTGCCCAGGCTGATCTCAAACCTGCGGGATCAGGCAATCCTCTCATCTCGGCCTCCCAAAGTGCTGGGACTTTAGGCTTGAGCCAGTGCACCCAGTCCCCAAAATAGGAAATTAGAGGCCAAGGGGAAGAATGATTATTTGCTTTGCTGTTCTCCCACCGGTTCCACAGCTATTGACATAGAAGAAAGAAAGACATGTGAAAAGTGTAGTTAAAATTGTGACATTTCAATCAATGGAGCAGGAGAATCACCTTGACAGAGACTGGAACAACTTCCAGCACAGGATTGAATGAACCCGGGACAAATGAAGTGAATACTCAAGGAACATTATCTTCAGAAACTAAAATCCCAAATATTAATGATTTTTTAAAATGTGGATCTTTAGATACACAGAGAAACCATTGATTGATTTTAGTGACTGCATCAGGAGAAAAAGTATCAAGACTGCATAGGGCACCTTATGGGTAACTCCAGTGATTGCATCGTGATAAGGATACACAATGGTGTACAGGGTCAAAAGGACTGAAACATATGAATTATTGAGATTAACCAGAGAAAGAGAGGAAATTGAGTTGGAATGAGAGATAAAAAAGAAAACTAACAGCAAGAAAATAGAACAATACAGCTTTGGCACTGTATCAGGGACTGGACATTTTTTCTATAAAAGACCAGACAGTAAATATTTTTAGCTTTGCAGGCCATCTGATGTCTGCTGAAACTATTCTACTCTGCCCTTGTAGTGCAAAAGCAGCCACAGGCAAGCGATAACAAATAAGTGTGATTGTTTTGATAAATCTTTATTTACAAAAATTGATGGGTCAGATTTGGCCTGTGGATGGTAGTTTGCTGACTTCTGCCCTGTATTCCTACTGCTGATGGAAAAAAGAGAGTATAACCACTAACAAAAAGGTCTAAAGTATATCATCAAGCAGAAAATGAGCATGCACAGATATAGGGCTGTGTAGATAGCGCAGATCTGAGAAACAATTTCAATTACACTTGATAGGCTACCTCATTTAGTTTAGATAGTTAAGTACAGGTTTCTAAAAGTTATTCTGCATTTCTGGAACCACGCTTTCACTACAAGGCAAACATCCCCCTCTCTATGAATTCTTATGAAAATAGCCTACAGAATTGGGATTTCAATGGACTATACAGGCTTAAAATCGGGGAGGAAAGGGTGCACATCTTTCCCATGTGACTTTTTTATTTAGGGGTACCTAAGAATAGAGCCTCCACAGGTAAGACCTAAATACCCACCATAGGGAGACTCAAGAAAGTATCTGAATATAAGACTTTACAAGAAAATGTGCTCCAGGTGTGGAGAACAAGGACATCCCTGGGCCTTCTGTTTATATCAGTGCAAACTGTATGAAAGCAGAGAAAGAAGGCAACCCCCTGGGGCCAGCTGCACCAGCCCAGAATGAAAGGAGCTGTAAAACAACTGAGCCTGTCACACCAGTCTCAGTGAATATAACTGTAGGGGAAGAGCAAAGCTTTGAAAAGCATTGCCAGAAAAGACATGGGAAGGAAAATAAAGAAGGTGGACTTCAGGTTGTTGATGGAATAGATTGCTGAATAACAAAATAAAGGAGCTGGAGTGAATAATACATAGAGCAAGACATGTCCGGGGATGGGGAGGTGGAAAGCTCGTTCCTGCTAAGTCAGGAGACAAGCAAGGACTGTTTTAGCAAAATTGAGCTTGTACAAGAACCACAGGAGAGGGAAGTGAGGAGAGAGAACACAGAGGGAACAAGAGGGATGACAAGGTTGGAAAGAAAAGGGCCACCACCTCCTGCCTCAAGAATAGAGGGTTTCCCAAGACAGTCACACTAAGGAGGCCCAGGAGGAAATAGCAGTGAATCTGATTTCAAAGGAAATGAAGCCAAAAAGTCAAAAGGGAAAATAAAATGGGGAGTTCAAACAAGGTCTTCAAAGACGATTTCAATCAACAGAAAAATGTAACAGAGAGTCACTGAAAGTAGAAATATGTACTCCTGCTAGCAGAGGAATAAAGAACTCTGAGGGGGTAAGCGGGAAGGCTAGGAGAGAGGGAGGGAATGAATGTTTATGATGTCAGGTTTTTGAGAACCAGAATGCAATTTAGGTTTTCAAAGATTTGAAGGAGATGTGTTTACTCTTCTGGGGAGGAATTATAAATAGCTCATCAACTCTTTCAATTCTGGCAGTAGCCATCCCAAACATACTCTACAAATATTAAGATATCGTTATATAATAAAATGTATATCCTAAAATATGCACTTGGTGTCACATGTAAGATGGGTCAACATGATAGAAAAAGATGAATTACCTACATGTAAAATGGAAAAATAAATATATACCTAAATATGCATATATACACACATATGCATGTATTATGTGTTACCACACTAGTATCAAAGGTTAATTTAGCAATTATGAATACCTGTGAGATACTCAATTTATCTATTAAAAATTAAACAAAGGTTGACAAAGAAATCAACAATGCTGATGTGTGTCTACATCATGATTCACACAACTTAGAAACTTATTTACTGACACATGGATACCAAGGCCATACAGTTGATGGTTTCTTACTGATGGGGTAAGAAACGGGGCTCTGAGCTTTTTGACTGAAAAACTGCTTTTTCCAAAGACAATTAAGTGTCTTCCCCTTTGGGGCAGCATTACTGCTGAAATTTCTTATCACATTTACAGTTGTTTTCTTCAAATGGTTATTTAACATCGTCAGAGAGTATGACTTGGCTTCGCTTTCCCTAGTATCATTAGTTTCTTTGTACGTGTCTCTTATCCATACACATGGCAGAGAAAAAAAGTTTGAGCCAGTCCCAGGAACAGAGAGCTTCTGGGTATAATAGGATAGGATATGTATTCTATCCTAATCAGTGTGTCATGTAAATATCATAGACGTTGCTTTTCTCTTGGTTCTATCCCCAAAGCAATCTCAGTGGGATACTCTTTTGTCTTTCTTTGCTTTTCTGTTAAGATTACTGGACATTATCATTAGTGTAAAATATTAACATCAGTTTAATACTCAGAGACAACGCAACATGTAGAGGAGGCTCTTAATTATTTGGATAAAGGGTAGTCAATTTTTCAGTTTGGCTTTGTTGGATAAAATAATTAGTTTTTAAAAATACTGACCTTTTCAGACCATATTCATTCATCTTCCTGCTTCTGTATTTCTCCTTAACATTATGCATACCACAAATCAACATCATCACTGTGTCTCTCTTTAACGTAAAGAATAATTTGTCATCTGAGATTAATTAATTTTGAAACTCATCCCATTAAAAAAGTACTAAATGGACCTCCTAGAAGATGACCTTACCTCAGAGAAAGGACTGGAGAAATATTATTAGGCCTTCTTAATATGTGATAAGCGTATGACATAATGTGTAAATAATAAATATTGTCTAATTTTTAGTAACTGGAGACCTGCAAACATTATAACTTATAAACATTATTAATCTTTCTAAAAAATATAGAAAGCATTGAACAGATGGCCTGAGAACAAATAGAAACCACTCATTAATTCAATAATGTTTGTTGAACATCTACTTTGTGCCAGGTGCATTTCATTAAGTAGACCTCATGGGACAGTAGTTTTCTCATGGTCTTTCCTTTGGACATGTAAAGGTAATTTATAACTGTGATTTATATACTTTTTTGAGACGTATTATAAGAGCGTGAATATGAAGCAGCAGAGGAAAACAACTTCTCAATATTAATTCTATAAAACATGATGTAATAATAACACTGCTTGCTAGTTTTTCGTAGAAAATAGGCCTGCTTCTATCTCCTTATATCACTGGTTTTGTGAGGGTTTTTTTTTTTAAGTCTTTGTAAATGAAAATGTCCTCTGGCAAGTTTAAAAGTGTATCTCTTTTTAAATTTTTATATAGATTTCAAATCCCTAAGAGAGAAACATTTTTATAATGCAATTTTTCAAGACTTTCTCCTCAGAGTCTTGACTGCTCCAAGTTCAAGACAATTTTCTCCCTAATCATATGAATATTTTATGCAACTATAATATTCCATTGTATTAATATAAATCAAACTTGCTTCAAAATCTTAAATTCGGGCAGATTCTTCTTTGGACAATTTATCTGATATATTCCTCTAATTCTGAAGGAACATACTTTTCTTGGAGTTTAGAATTTCATTGACTTTCTGAGAATAAAAATGCAAGCAACTCATTACTCTTGCCTATGGGGAAAGGAACAGGCAGGGATAAAGAAAATCCAGGGGTAATCCCTAAGACTCTTTTGAATGATTACTTTCCCTTCCTTTCATAATGCTTTTGTGGGTCCCGATGGGCAGGTAGAAAGGACTGTGGTTTCTAGTTTTAGCACCTCTCCCCGCCTCTGGGCACATTGGGACTGAAGGGACTCCTGGGTGAGATGGTCAAGAGGCATCACCAGAAGATCAGCAAAGGAGAAACTTTGGATGGAGTCAGCTAAAAATTAAATCAAGCTTTCTCCCCTCTGTGAATCCACTCTGATTAGTTCTGGTTCTATCTTATCCCTTCCCACACTGAATTATAGTTAGGTAAGTGTCGGCCTGAGTCCATTATTTTGCTTCCTTAAACACATATTTATTGTGTAAAACCCTAAGAGCCACACAAGAATCATGGAGATTGCATCTTATTTGAGCATGTTTGTATCTGATTCCTTTCAGTTACCCCTCAAAGGGACAAAGACTTCCATGGAGTCCACGTGTGGGGTAAAACTGTCATTTAAAGCAGCAATTAGCATAGCATTCTTTCCACTCTCATATGCATTTCTTCTCTTTCCATTGTGACATACATTTGTCTGTGAGGAGGCTTCGTTTTCTGGCCATTATTTCTGTTCCATTTTTATTTCTTCAACAGAGGATACAATCCTGATACAATCCTTGGTTTTAAGGGCACCTAAGATGTGTTTTAATCAGACATAGATAGTAAGACACAGACAGGGAAATGAATGTTATAAAGCAAGTTTTTTTCATACCTACAGATCCCTGAAAACCAGAGGCACCCCATGCCACACCATGCAGAACTACATGGGAAAAGCACCAGGGCCAGTCAAGAGGCAGAGGGAGTGAGCGGAAAAGGTGGGTAAGATCCTTTATTGGGGCTTTCATGATGAAATGGGAGAGGCAGAGTAAGAAGTTTTAGGATTGACTAGTTTGATTAGTTTCAGTGGGCTTTGAGGCATAGGGTCTCTCTTCAGTTGTCTGGTACCTGACCCTGGAGTAATTAAGTTTCCTTTTGGTGGCATGTGAGAGGATACTTGATGTGAATTCTAAGGCGTGGTGGGTAAATATAGGGGACCTGAGAGAGGACAAAGACACTGGGAGGAGAATACATTTTCTGCTGTAAGAATGGGAGCTGAAAGGAAATTATCCAGGAGCAAACGTAGGTCTTACGTGAAAGTAGGCAGTAGGTTTCAGCTACAAGGCTTAGTGAGCTTCTAACCACAGACACTTCAGAATATAGTCTGTCATCAGGATTCTTGGTTTGATCAGTAGAATGGTCTAACTGAATTCAAACTATACCCAGTTCTAAAAAAGTGATCTAAGAAAGGCAGCTGAGCATCTAATTTAAGGAGCAACATGAACAACCAAGGAGTATTTTTGACCACTAAATCCCAAAGCTAGTCTCTTGAACGAGAAATCAAGAACCATGTTATTTTAACAATCCCCTGAAGGAGGAACTGAGGCCTTGGTGTGCCGTCTGCCCTGTACGCCAGAATGAACTGCAGGACTTGGACTGGGCTGAGTTCACTGCTAGAGCTGGAGTGTAGTAGCACAATCATGGCTCACGGCCGTTGGGGAAAGGTTTTGTTTTGTTTTGTTTTGCTTTGTTTGAAGTCAGGATCTCACTCTGTTGTCCAGGCTGGAGTTCAGTGGCACAATCATGGCTCACTCCTGGGCTCAGGTGATCCTTCTGCCTCAGTCTCCTGAGTAGCTGGGACTACAGATCCGTATCACCATGTCCAATTAATTTTTTGTTTGTTTGTTTGTTTTGGAGAAATGAAGTCTTGCTATGCTGCCTAGGTTTGTCTCAAATTCCTGCGCTCAAGCAATCCTCCCTCCTCAGCCTCCCAAAATACTAGGATTACAGACGTGAGCAACCACATCTGTAGTTCTAGCTTGGAAACTGTCTTTAGGAAAAATACATTATAAAACTTAAAATTAAGTAGAAAAGTTAAAGTTTATTTAGAATGAGTAAAGAAAGCAAGGCAAAATCACAAATATAAAAGGTACCACAGAATTTAAAAATGTTAGAATAACAATGTATTTTTTGAAGTAGCGCTATGATACGATACATGTCAACATTGCATTTTTACTTCTTTTTCGATGAATACTCATGTAAAAATAAAATAATTTGGGGGACCACAAAGACGTCAATGGAACCTGTCAGTGTGAGAGTCTCTGCACGGGTGAGGGTGCATGAAGACTAATCTGTATCCATCTGCATGTGCAAGTGGGTGAATGAATGTCCAACTGAGGGGAGACATGGGGTCAAGCACCCAATGTCCCCATGCAATTCGCTGCTGTTCGGAATTCGGCACCCACCTCACATAGAAGGATCTGCCACTTCTGGGGCACCTTTCGGGAATGGCAGCAGATATCAGCAGTCTACCTGGCACCTGGCTCACACCACCATCTGTGGCAACAGCCAGGCAGTGACAGTGGGGACTGCCACGAAGGAGCAGATCTGAAGCCCCGCTGAAGGATAAGACGCCAGTATATGCATCATTTTCTCTGTTCAAAGACCTGCGAAGACCTTCTCTAGCTCCCCTGATTCTGGGCAGCCTGCATTCAGAGATCTCCACACCCCTCTGGGATCTCCATCGTTTGCCCAGAGAGGGTACTAGAGTGCACCATACCGGAGAGACAGAAGCCCCACATCCCACATTGGATCAAGCACGAACACGTGTCATCGGAATGTGAGACCCAGCAGCAGCAACCAGGGGTGAATCCTGGAATAAGTCCCCTTCCCTCAGCAGCCGAAGGGCATTTGACCCATGTGGAGAGCAGCTCAATGGGTCTGTGGACTGAGAGCAAAGGGGAGAGGCTAGAGACTGGAGTACTCTCTCTACCGCTGCCAAAAGTGGCAGGTGGGGGACATCCTGGTTAAAGAAAAAAAAGGCGGGGTGGGGGTGGGGGGGTGGGAAAGGAACTTGAAGTTCCAGAAATGGCCACACGATTTTCTTTGAGGGAGAGTGCATTTTTTTCTGTTATTTGTTAGTTTTTGCTTTGTTGCTTTCTTTAACTGTTAGTTTATCTGTTCATTTGTGTGACTGTCTGTTTTCTTTCTTCTCTTTCCTTCTTTTCATCTCCATTCATGTTTCTTCTTCCTTTCTCTGTCCTTTTCCTTTTTCTTATCTCATTTTGGTTTCAGGGGGCATACATACACTCCACCACATGGACAGTTTGTAAAGTGGTGGGAAGTCAGTTCTAGGGGGCCCAAATATCAGTCAGTGGATACTGTGATCTGCAGATAGCTTCTGAACCACAGCCACCCCATTACACCTTAATCAAATCTCAAAACTGCAAAAAGACAGAACAGGCTCTCACCCCCAGTCCAGCTTTAAAATTGAACAAATCCAGAGGATCTACATAAGGAAGAATAAGGGATTGAGTAAACAGAAGTGAAAACTATCCCCACATTATTGAGCAATGGAACTAAGTGGGGGGGGAGAGTGGAGGACAACCACCACAAAAGAAGAAAAACCAAAGGAAAATCACAGGTATCCTCTAGACCCTAGGATAGACAGTATCTGAGAACACAGACTTCCAATCTTAAACAATGACAAGCCCCTAGACTGACTGGTTTCTAATTACAAACTCAGAAATCAAGATATTAATAAAGAGAATGAATAGAAATGAGGAGAGACAAGAGGAAAAAATGGAGTTGGTAACTGAGAAGACAGCAATAAAGAATACAGTAAATGAAATAAATAACAAACTGACAAACATGGAAAGAAGAATAAATCAAGCAGAAGAAAGAATCTTAGAGCTTGATGGCCAAAATATGAAACTAACCCAAACTGTTAAAAACAGAAAGGAAACTTAAAAAGATAGAAGAAAACCTCCAAGAAATGTGTAACTTATACCTGAATGGCATTCTTGAGGCAAATAGAGAGACAGAAACTACTCTGAAACAAACATTCCATGAAATTATCCAAGGAAATGTCCCTCATCTCATCAGAGACATGACCATTCAAACACAAGAGATTCAGAGAACTCCTACAAGGCATTGAGTAAGGAGACCAACTCCTAGACACATAGTAAGTCACTTACACAAAGAAGGTGTAAAAGAAAAAACCCTAAAGGCAGCAAGAGAAAAATGTCAGATTATATGCTGGGAAAGACCAATTAGAATAGTGGCAGATTTACCTACAGAAGCACTGCAGGCTAGAAGAGACTGGAGTCCAGTCTTCAAAGTTCTCAAAGCTAAGCAATCATATTGAAGAATTTCCTACCCAGCTGAGTAAAACTTCATCAATGATGAATAATTAAAATTATTCCCAGACATTTAATCTCTAAGAGTTTATGCTGCCTCCAGATTAGACCTACAAGAGACACTTAAGAAGGTATTAACCAAAGAAGAAAGAAAAATTGATCACATTCTTGCCAAGAATCCAGGAAAACAGAATCAACACAGCATGCGCTGTGACTGCAAAATTAAAAAACAAATACATATACCCCAAAATCAAAAGAAAACCAACAAACAAATAAACAACAACAGCAAACAACTCAGTAAGAGCCTCATAACAGAGATAAACTCTCACATATCAATAAACAGTCCTAATGTTAATGGACTAAATGCACCACTGAAAAGACATAAAAGGGCAAACAATAGAACGAAAAAACTCTACAATTTACTGTCATCAGGAAACATATCTCACAACAAAGGATGCTCACAGACTTAAAGCTAGAGGATGGAATGCAAATTTTTAGGTGAACGGGTCACAAAAGAAAACAGGAGTCATGATTTTAATATCAGACAAAACAACCCTTAAGCTATCAAAAATTTTAAAAGATGCAGAGGGACATGACATAATGATAAAAGGTTCAGCCCATCCTAAATATATATGCACCCAATGCAGGAGCACCGGTTTGCATAAAGCAGCTACTATGAAAGCTAAAAAAATATGTTGACCCTAACATTATCATAACTGGGGAACTAAATACCACACTAACAACCGTAGATAGATCATCAAGGCAAAAAAAATTAACAAGGAGATGAAGAACCTCAACTTACACTTGACAAAATGAACCTAATAGATACCTGTAGAACACTGCACCCAACAACCATGGAATATACATTCTGCTAGTCACCACACAGAATGTACTCCAAGATCGACCATATCCTTCACCATAAATCAAGCATAAACAATTTTCAAAAGACTGAAATGCTGCCATGCACCTTCTCAGACCACAGTGGAATAAAAATAAATATCAAATCAACAAGATTCCCCCCAAACACACAAAGACATGGACACTATACAACATTATGCTGAACAACCCTGGGGTCAATACAGAAATCAAAGCAGAAATTTAAAGATTCCTGGAAACAAAGGAAAATGAAAAAACGTCTTACCAAAACCTCTGGGATTCCATGAATTTATATCTCTATGAAGACACATCAAGAAAATAGAAATGGAACACGTTAGCAGCCCAAAAAATCACTTAAGGGAGCTAGAAAGACAAGATTACCAAAATCCTAACTTCAGCAGAAGATTGCCAAACTAAAAGCCTAAATATGGGACATAGAAGACAAAAATTCCGTAGAGAAAAACAATGAAACAAAAAGCTGGCTCTTTGAAAGGATAAACAAGAGTGATGGGTCCCTGGCTAGAATGTTTAAGAAAAAGAGAGGAAAAGTCCAAATAAACACAATGAGAAACATAAAAGATCAAGTCACAACTGACTATGAAGAAATACAAAAGGATACCAGAGATTAATCTACACACCTGTACGGAAACAAACTCGACAACTTAAGTGAAATGGAGGACTTTCTGACATCACACAATCTCCCAAAGTTGAAACAAGAAGAAATTGGCATTCTAAATAGAGCAATAACAACCCATGAAATTGAATCTGTCATAAGAAAACTACATACACAAAAGGCCCCAGACCAGACAGATTCCCAGCAGAAGTCTACAAGGTGCACAAAAAGGAGTTAATACCAGTCCTATTGAAAATATTCCAGGCAATCAAGAGAGACAGAAATCAACCCAAATCATTTTGTGAAGGTAACATCACATTGATACCCAAATGAGGTAAAGATCCAACAAAGAAAGAGAGTTACAGGTCAATATCCCTGATGAACATAGATGCAAAGATTCTCAAAAAGATTCTGGCAATTCATATCTAACAACAGATCTCAAAAATTATCCACCATGACCAAATCGTCTTCATCCCCAGAATGCAGGACTGATTCAACATCTGCAAGACCATAAATGTAATTAAATACATCAATAGATGTAAAAACAAGAGCATGTTATTAGATGTGGCAAAAGCTTTTGATAAAATCCAGCATCCCTTCTTGATCAAAACTCTTGAACACCTAGGTATAGAGGGAACATTCCTCAAAATAGTAAGAGCCATCTATGATGAACCCACAGCTAACATATTGCTAAACAGATAGAAACTGAAAGCATTTCCCCCTGAAAAGTGACACAAGCCATGACTGTCCACTCTCACCCCTCCCTTTCAACATTGTGTTGCATGTCCTAGTTAGAGCAATCAGGCAAGAGAAGGAAATCAGAGATATCTGAATAGGAAAATAAGAAGTCAAGTTATCCCTCTTTCTTGACAATTAGATACTATACCTCGAAAATCCACGATCAAAAATCTTCTTGCACTGATAAAGGACTTTGGTAAAGTCTCAGGATACAAAAATAAATGTGCAGAAGACAGTTGCATTCTTATATATCAACAACAAACAGGCAGAGAATCACATAAAAAGTATGATCCCATTCACAATAGCCACACACACACACAAAAATACCTTGGCATTTTCCAACCAGAGAGGTGAAAGATCTTTACAACAAAACTACAAAACACTGCTCAAATAAATACAAGATGACACAAACAAATGGAAAAATATTCCATGCTCATGGATTGGAGGAATCAACATTGTTAAGATGTCCATTCTACCAAAAACAATCTACAGATTCAGCAGAATACCCATTAAATTACCAACATCATTCTTCCCACATCTGGAAACAACACCAAAGAAATTCATATAGAAACATAAATGGCCACAAATAACAAAAACAATCCTTAGCAAAAGAAACAAAGCAGGCAATGTCACACTTTCATACTTTAAACTTTGTTGTAAGGCTACAATAATCAAAACAGCCTGGTACTGGTACAACAACAGGCATACAGCCCAATGGAACAGGATAGAGATTCTGGAAACAAAACCTCAATTTCTCAACCAACTCATCTTCAACAGAGCCTCCAACAACCAGTGGGGAGAGGAGAACCTATTCAGTAAATGGTGCTGGAAAAACTGGCTGATCACATGTAAAATGAAACAGGACTCCTACCTATCACCATACACAAAAATCAACTCCAAATCCATCAAAGACCTAAATGTAAAACCTCAAACATTAAGAATCTTAGAAAACTCAGGAGACATCCTTACAGAAATCAGAACAGGCAACCGATTTCTGATCAAAATCTCAAACATACATACCATAACAGATAAGATAGACAAGTGGGACTTAATCAAACTGAAAAGCTTCTGCAAAGCAAAAGAAACCATCAAGAGAGTGGGGAGACAGCCTGCAGAATGGGAAAAAATATTTGCTAACTGTATATCTGACAAAAGACTAACATCTAGGATCTACAAGGAATTCAAATGTGCTGAATGGAAAAAATTAACAACTGCATTAAAAAGGAGGCAAAATGCCTGCCTTGCCTGCATACAAGCAGCCAATAGACGTGAAAAAATGCTCAGCCCCACTAATCATCAAGAAATGCAAGTCAAAGCCACATTGAGATACCACCTGACTCCAGTAAGAATGGCCATCATTAATAAAACAAAAAAACAACAGATGCTGGCGAGGATGCGGAGAAAAAAGAACACATCTATGCTGTTGGTGGTAATGCAAACTAGTACAGCCTTTATGGAAAACAGTGTGGCGATTCCTAAAAGAGCTAGCAATTGACCTTCCATATGGCCAAGCAATCGCCCTTCTGGGATTATACCCGGAGGAACTTAAATTACTCTACAAAAAAAGATACCTGCACATTTATTGCAGCACTATTTATAATGGCAAAAACATGGAACGTTTATTGCATCACTATTTACAACGGCAAAAACATGGAAGCAACAATGCTGTCCATTGAAACTGGACTGGATATAAAAATTGTGTTATATATACACCATGGAATACTAGGTAGCCGGAAAGATGAATAAAATTATAGACTTTGCAACAATTTAGAAGGATTTAGAGTCTATAATACTCAATGATTTGTCACAGAAACAAGGAACTGAGTATCACATGCTTTCACTCATAAGTAGACCTTGAACTTTTACCATAATACTATAATAAAGGGATTGACAGTAGCCAGAAATTTCTGGGGGTAAGGGGCCCACATAACATAAATAAGGATACTTGATTTCAAACCAGGCGAAGTGGGGACCAAAGGGAGGCTCAGACCTTATCTGTACAATGACTCGTTGTATACCTAATCTTTTGTACTCCACATCTTTAAAATAAAATTAATTCCTAAAATATTTATAATTTTTTAAAAAATTCAAAGAACAAGTCAATTTGATGAGACTGCATTTTATTATGATTAATATTGCTACCGATAATTTATTATTATGGTTTATAATATCCTTCAAGTTGTAAACGCGTTATTGGTAATTAGTGCCTCCTTTGATTTTAGAATAAGAGCTTAAACATTTAAAATTTTATTTATTTCTCTTTATTTCAATTTGTGTTTGTTGGTTTTCAGTAGGATCTTCCTTCTTGTTTTATTTGAATTTTGGTAGTCAAAAATTCTAAAAGAAATATAGAATCTGAAATTTAAATTACATGAGTTTTAGTTTTATACATGTAAAAATCTTACATTTTAATGTGAAAAATATATAAATATACACAATTTTATTTGAAATATGTAAATGTATATTAAGCTATGTATCACAAGATTCAAATTAGTCTTTTTTTCCCCCACTGAAAACTTGTATTGACCTTTTGAATAGAAATGGGAATTTATTTGCTAGAAAGGATGATCCTATCATTCTGCTGGAACCAGTGCCTGACCCCTTCTTTGTTGATTCTGTGTTTGGCCCCAGAACAGCCTGTTCTGTGCTTCTTATCAGTGATGCTGAAATCTGGCCTACCCAGCACCACATAGAATTCCAGGCTGTAGATACCAATGCTTGGGTCATATTTGATAGCCAGATTGATGTGTTCCTGTATCCCCAAACCAAAGTTTCCAGCATACGAGAAGTTATTTTTTTATTAGTTCATACTCCTGTACCTTCAGGTCATTCTCCAGAATTTCTTCTGCCTTGCCCCCTAACTGTGCACTGGACAGCAATCTTTTCATTTCTTCTGATGCCAAAGGATCTGACGATGTATCTAGCTTTAGAAAACACACAAATCTGGCCTGTGAGCTTCTCCAAAACCTTGGCTGCCTGGGTAGGTCTGTTTCCACTCTCCCACACACAGAAGTTGAGACAGAATTTGCCGATACAAAGTTCCCGCATGGGGTTCTCCTTTTTACCTGTATCCTACTGCAACACAGAAGCGTAGTCATCAATACACTCAAGATCCTATTCCAACAGAGAACCAAGGGTCTTTCTGTACAGCATATTTATTCCTGTGTGTCCCAAACTGTAAGGAAAGTCCTAAAGATTTAAAGGGTATCACCACATCTGCTCTGGAAGCATCGAGGAAGGAGTCCGCTCCAGACCTGCTCTTCTTCTATGAAAGGAATGGATAAAGATAAACTCAGGACAGTTATTGAGTGTGAGTGTTAGATTTACGGACACTGAGGATGACTCCCGATAGGCTCAATGTGTAGGATGACGAATTACACCTCCATCCTAAGGCCAATTGGGGTTGGGAAACAGGAAACACGTGGTTATGTAACGTCCTGCACCACATTCTGAAGCTGTCTACCAGCACTCTGAATATTCGCTCAGGGACTCAAGCCTAAGGCAACAAGGAAGAATGCAAGAAGTAAAGTCAGTTGTTGGGTCCTGGGTTGTGGGTGAATGTGTGCTGCCCTTTTCCATGTCCTCATTATTATGGTGCCTCCTTCTCAAAGCAGAGGAATCAGCTGTAGTTCCCTGGCAATGGGCAAGACCCAAGTCCCTAGGACCAGATAAAGACCCAGACCTTGTGTTCTGAAACCCTCTGTTCTCCCCATTTGCACTTGTTGCAGGCCCATGGGCCAACACTCTGAGCTCTTTGGCAGCTGCCCCAAGCCCACTCCAAGGAGGTCAGGAGAAGTGACAGGGCCCAGCCCCCAAATTTGTCTTATACTATATACCGAACTTGTTGATGAATATATGCAGAAGTTTTGCCACTGGAACATTCTTACTTCAAGTTATTAAGGCACTTTCATGCACAATTCAATGAGGACCTTGAGACTTCACCAGGACACTATGCCCTGACACACCAAGATGTGATCCAATGCATAGGGGTGCACAACACACAAAGTTTCTTGCATAGATGTTCTCGTCGTTTGTGGTACTCTAACATGCTTATGCTCTAGAAACAGAAATTCCTATATATCTTATATCACGTGATTCTTATCAAACAAGAGAATTATGTGGTTTATAAATGATTACTCATGTGGCACTATCAATTATGTTCTGGACAAGATAAGATGTCCATTTTTTTCTGGGCATGTATTAATTTAACAAAACCCTTACTTTGTCTCCATATCTTTGCTGTCTTAGTGCCCTAAAACCAAGTACTAGAATGTCACCCAGACAGTAACAGGTTTTCCATGAAAGAATAGAGCTTTGGTGCCCCTCATTTGCATAAGCCTAGTCCAAGTTTCTGAGAGGGACTCAAATAACATAACCATATGTTTTTGGAAACATGGTTTCCAAATAAAACTTTATGCATCTAATGATTAGAATAAATTTCCACAGTTCTAGATCTGCACATTTCAAACTTTAAATTTCTGCTGCCATCCACAAATTTCTGGTGCCCAACACCATAGAAAATGTTCATATAGTGATCTTGTCTCTCACCTTGAGCCCCAGGTCATGCCACAACAAGCACCTGATATATTCTTGAGATATCCCTATGCCATATTGGCTAGCAATAAACCACGCAGGCAAAGAGCTGTAAATCACATAAAAATATTCTACTGAACTCAAGTTGAATATTTATTGAACTCCTTGTAGTCTTGGACAGATGTTAAAATTGCTATAGTCACACCTGTGCCGTGTGTAAGTAGGGGCAGGGAAGAGTGGAAAAAGCCAGGTGTTTTCATTGGTTGCCTTTGATATATCATATTTTGCCATATTTCCAAAAACATATGGTTGTGTTACTTGAGTCCCTCTCAGAACCTAGGACTAGGCTCATTCATGGAAAACTGTTTTCTGTCTGGGTAACATTCTAGTATCTGGTTTTAGGGCACTAAGACAACAAAGATATGGAGACAAAGTAACGGTTTTATTAAATTAAATACCCAAAAATTCATTAGCCTGAGATTGTCTTCAAATTTTGAGTACCTTTGAAAAAACCTCAACCTAACTTAGTAAATAAGCAAACCAAATCTTAATTTAGAAATATACTTTTGTAACAAACAGCCAGGTTTCAGACAACCACAAGCAGATAAGTGTCAGCCAATCACAGCAGACCATGCCCATATAAGGCAAATGTCTAATTACATCATGCCCAAATAAGGCATATGCCTACCTGTAACAAATCAGATTATTTCTTTACTTTGCTTTTGTGTTTGGCACATAAATGCTTGCTGCTCATGCTGATTGGTAGAGTTCATGAAGCCTCTTCTGATTCTAAAGTGGCCCAATTCAAGAATTGTTCTTTGCTCAGATAAACTCTTAAATTAAATTTTGTCTGAATTTTTTTTAATAGTTCATACTAAGTAGGAGTATGAATTTTCTCTTTTTTTCTCACAGAATTAGATAACCACACAAATAAATACCTGCTTTCTGTTGCTATGTAACAATTTGTCTGTCATGCTCAGTGATCTATCACAGAAACAAAGAACAGAGTATCACATGTTCTCAGTCATAAGTGGACCCTGAACACTTACCATAATACTATAAGAAAGGGATTGGCAGTAGCAGGATACTGCTTTAAAATAAAAAAAGAACAATTTGTCACAATTTTAGCAGCTTAAAACAACATGTAGTTATCATTTCACATTTTTTTTTTTACATCAGAAGTCCTACATAGTTCAGTTGGGATTTTTGTTCAAGGTATCAAGGAATTGATCAACTGGGTTCTTATTTGGGATGTCTGGGAAAGAATCCACATCTATGCTCATCCAGGTTGTTGGGAGAAGCCAGTTCCTGACTGTAGTTCTGTGGTTCTTGTTTTCTGGTAAGCTCCCTTTCATGTGACTCTTTTAAACTTCAAAACAACAGCATTTAAAGTTGTGCTTGTTCTTCAAATACCCCTGACTTCTCTTTCTGCTCCTTCTGCCATCAGTCAGAGAAAACTGCTTTTAAGTGCTTATGTGCTTTTATCAGCAACAATCAGGTAATCTCCCTATCTTCAAGTCAACTGTGTCATGTAATATAGAATAATTGTGGGAGAGCTTTCCCATTTCATTTACTAGTTCTAGAGACTAAGAGGCTATCTTTAGGAGACCATTTCAGAAAGTCTACCTGGAGCACACAGTAAACAGAAAAAAGTTTCTCTCTTTCTTGATTGACTTCTTATGCCCTGACAGGCACTCTGCTCTATGTTTTATATATATTATTTAATTTAATCTTTTGACAAACCAATGAAGTTAATGCTAACCCATATGAAGTACAAAAATTCATATACTACCTTCAAATATAGAGAAGAAATGCACACTTTTAAAAATTGAGTTGAGCTAATCTTCCTGCTAAATGACTAAAATGTATTATTACTTCACTTCAGTAACCTTAATATAAACCAATAATTCAAACTTTATATCTGTGTAAAAATAATATTTTTTTATTAAAATGCATTCTTTCAAGGTTTTTGTCTTCTCTTTTTTATTATTTCACCTGATGGTCTAGTGGAGGAGTGAAACTTGCAATTACTTGTGCTGAGTACCAGGTTGTTCTACTGTCAAATGCTACTGATGCTTCCATCTCCTGTAATGTCTCTCTTCTCCCTGTTTCCTCTTCTCTCCACTTGCTTACCCTTTCTTCTTCTTTTTCTTCCCTTTTCTGCCCCATCTTTTCTCTTTTTTTTTCTTCTCTCTCCTCTTTTGCTTGATCATCTTTAATCTGGACTCAGCCTTGCCTAAACCCTTGGTAATACAGCAAATATCCTGATTTGGGAGCAATCTCTCTGACACTAAGCTTCCTGTCACTGTTGCGTTGTTGTTGCTGTTGTTGTTGTTGTTTTGAGTTGGCGTCTCACTGTCACTCAGGTTGGAGTGCAGTGGCACACTCAGAGCCACCACAGCCTCGACCTGCTGTCCTCAAGAGTTCTTTCTGCCTCAGCCTTCCAAGTCGCTGGAACTACAGGCATGTGCCACCTTGCCCAGCTAATTTTTATTTATTTATTTATTTTAGAGATGAAGTCTCACCAAGTTGCCCAGGCTGGTCTCAAATCCCTGGGCTCAGGCAATGCTCTCCCCTCGACCTCCCAAACTGGCATCCCTTCACTGTTCAAGTATACTTTCTCCTTTGCCAACATCTGCCCAAAGAAAGGGAAATTGAGGCATGCACTGGACTGCCTACTTTCCCTAGTCCTGCTTTCCTTCTTTCTTCACAGTCAGCCTGAATTTGAAGGGGAGGCAGTCTTTTTTTTACTTCTGCTTTCTCTCTAAGTACATATAGGCTGCAAGTACTGCGTTTCATTCTCTGTACCATATTTACCTTCTTTGTGGCCAAGTGTTAGTAGGAACTGGGAGTATGTATGAGGGAGATCAGGGCATTGTTTTCAACCTCAGCACTATTGACATTTTAAGCTGGATAATTATTTTTCGTGAGGCTGTGTTAATGCATTGTATGATGTTAAGCCGCATCTCTGGCCTCTACCTACCCAATGCCAGTAGTACAACTCCCCTCTTTCTGGGTATAACAGACAAATATGTCTCCTAATCTGGCCAAATGCACCTTGGAGGTCAGAGTTATCTCCACTTGAAAATCACTGTTTTAGAGATAAATATAATCCAGATGAGGGGAATAAAAACATATTTACCTATTAGACTTTCTATGTTTAGATTAAAGCAATGCCAAAGGTCAAACTGTTCTTAAACAGTAGAAAAGGAAGTCATAAAAAAGCCTGGCTTCAAATCCCATCTCCACTGTGAGTGGAAGTTCCACTATTCATTTATTGTTTGGCTCAGACCAGATGCATCTCAAGTAACATTAGCATCACAGAAATCTGAGGGAAAGAAATACAGACTGGGAGCAGCAAGAATAAATTCATAGCCGGGCTTGGTGGCTCAACCTGTAATCCCGTGCCTTTGGGAGGCTGAGGTGAGTGGATTGCCTGAGCCTGCGGGTTCGAGACCCGCCTGGGCAACTTGGTGAGACCTCATCTCTACAATAAATCAAAAAAAAATTAGCTGGGCGTGGTAGCGCGTGCCTGTAGTTCCAGCTACTTGGAAGGCTGACGGGGAAGGATCACCGGAGCCCAGCAGGTTGAGGCTGCAGTGGCCAGGAGCGGCCACTGCATTCCAGTCTGGGCAACAGAGTGAGACTCCGACTCAAAAAAGAAAAAAAAGAATAAATTCATCAAGCTCACAACTTTTCTGAAAACCTGTCCATTCCTATGAGGACTACATCAGACTATCTTAGTTGGAAATGCCTCCTGGAGGGAGGAAAGGCAAAGTGGAGGTAGGGAGCCCTTAGAATCTCAACATGCTTGAGTATATGACACTCAGAACTGCTAATGAATCAAAACTTTATTTCCTACAAACATAAGGGAAAATTGGCATTCCTCTGATGATGCGTAAAGCATGAATGTACCTTATAACAAGCACTTCTTATGTCTTTAGCAACAACAAAAAATATTTTAAACAAAATGATTTAATTCTTTAAAAGAGCATTTCCTGAATTATTTGTGCTAAAAACTTGAAACCTAGGCTAACAACAAGTGTATGACATCATTCTTTCTGTCTTAGATCCTAATACCCAGCATAGGACCTGGTGGTGAGCATGCGATTGTCAAATTTTAATTGAATAAATTCATGCTGGCCCTGTGTCAGATTATCTTGACATTGTGTCATTAGCCACATATGATGTGCTGTAATTAGGTTTTTCTCTCCCTTTTTCTACTTTTTCTTTTTTAGAAATGAAAGTCTGAAGTGACCATTTAACTATTGAACCATGGATGAAAAGTTCCATCTGTGGGCAAGTAAAAGCACTCTCATGCCAGTGACAGCCTGAGACAGTTGTTTAAAGAGCAAGCATTTGGGAAAGGTTGGGTCTTAATTACCAAGCTGGTTCTACAGAGGAACATCTACTAATGATGAAACCTGAGTTCTGAAATTACACAGATTTGGGTTCAAATGACAGTTTCACGATTCACTGGGGAAAAAATTTTACTTAACCTCTTTTGGTTTATTTCTTCCTTTGAAAAATAGGCAATCTTTAATGTTTAATAATGTCACAAAACTTATTTGAATTAATATAAAGCAGTTTGCATATTGCTGTCTATATAAAAACAGTAATTTTTATTGGAATATATAATTATGGTATGATAGATTCTTGTTTTTTTATCATTCGTGAATGCTAGGGACAGATGGGTTTTTTTTCAAGATTCAGTAGACAGGAGTAAAGACTAACTTCCCTGCATCCCACCTTCCACATGTGTATACAAGCAACACACACTGCCTGAGTGTGACAGCCTGAGGACCCATTGGTCACCAGGCCCTCCTCATAGATCCCAATGTTAAATATCCTTTAAGTTCCATCTTAGAGATTCAAACCAAGGATGGCAAAAGTTTTAAACTTTCAGGTCAACACCAAACAATTGACTGTATTTCCTAGACTATGTTTTTTAAGGCTTTCAAAGACATGCCTCAATTAATTGGGAAAGAAGTCTTGTGCTGGATTAAGAATTTCTGTGAGCCGGGCTCGGTGGCTCAGCCTGTAATCCCGCACCTTTGGGAGGCTGAGGTGAGTGGATTGCCTGAGCCCACGGGTTCGAGACCCACCTGGGCAGCGAGACCTTGTCTCTACAAGAAATCAAAAAATCAGCTGGGCGTGGTAGCACATGCCTGTAATTCCGGCTACTTGGAAGGCTGAGGCGGAAGGATTGCCGGAGCCCAGCAGGTCGAGGCTGCGGTGGACAGGAGCGACCACTGCACTCCGGTCTGGGCGACAGAGTGAGACTCCCACTCAAAAAAAAAAAAAAAAAAAAAATTTCTGTGATGAGTGGAGAAAGGGAAGAAAGGGCTAAGTATTCTCCACTTATGAATTTTCCTCTGGCTCTTTATATATGGTAGAAGATGAGAGACAACACTTAAGATTATTCAGTTAAGAAAAGCATTTTAAGCTGTGTCCTCTATTGAACTACATTTACTATGTTATGGAATCCAATTTAATCTTCCACAGGGGCTCCCAGGGCAGGTGTATAAAAGTGGGATACAAGGAGCAGTCTCCCCAGGGGCAGGTGATCACAGAGTGCATTGTCTATAAAATAGTAAGATAAAATGATCAGAAGGATAAGATCATTATTGTTAAATGATAATAAAATAACATTATCTAAAAGTTGGTCTAATTTTTATTGTCACTATGTTCCAGCAATTTGAAACAAGGTCAGTGAAAAATCTCCCCGAAAAAATATTTTGCTGGTCTAAATGCTAAAAAAAAAAAAAGGTACTATGGTTGCTGGGGAGTTTTTAATATTATATACTTAAGTCCCCAATTAACATATTTTTAATATATATCGGAAGTTAATTTGGAAAACTCTCAGTGATGCAGTTGGCCCCTGGCATACCTGAACTTGGCTACGCACACTCATTTCCATAGAGAGCTTTAAGAGCAAGTCAGCAAATGGTTCACAGTCCTTCAGGCTTGTTCAGGTGCAGTCTCTGTCTCCCACCACTCTTGCACTATGTATTTCTGGATTAAGACCGCACATTTGAAATAAACAGTGATAGCACAGTGGTTAGAAAGATAAAGAAGTAGAACTTGCTTCAATTCTGTCATTCTAGTTGCAAATCATTCTGTGAACTTGGAGGAGTTCACTTTTTTGAAAGCATATTTCGTATCACTTTCCCCTTCTATTAAAAATATAATTTAAATGATTAATCTATTACGTTTAAAGTAATAACGGGTATTTATTGGCATGGCTATACATAGGTATAATTCCATAAAGGTTTGTCTGATATTACAGTTATTATTTATTTTCATGATTAATACTGAAAATAACTTAGATATATAGAGGAAAAGATGCTACAAACTTATCTATTTAGGTGTCAAATGCACTTGGTAAGCTCTAGCATTTGAAAGTTTTTTTGCCCTCTCTACCACCCTAGCCTGTCACTGTAGTGGGGAGAAACTATTCAGTAACTGCTGACTATAATATTTTCTCCATCTATGTTATGCCTTTAAGCAAGTCAGTTTTCAGGTTTAAAAAATGACCCTGAATTTTATAGAAATGAGTCCTATTTGCTTTTGACAGTTATACAATCACTCTTTCGTATTAAACTGCAAAAGTAATTCCCGTATTAATTTGCACAGAAGCATAGATACATTTTTGCTAATATGTTATTTTTGTTATGATCTATAATAATCATCTATCAAAAACCACAATGTGTTAAGACTTAGCATTTTGTATTATTCTTTAAAGCAAGGAATTGACATTTAAAATAGGTATAATAGAGGCACCCAGATGGAGAGGATAATGGTGCCAAATGCTGATCTCTTGCAGGGAAAATTGCTTTTTAAAAAAAATGCATGCACACAGGTACACAAATGTGTAGTGCAACTATTAAGTCATAGCAACGGATTATTAAATATAGAACATAATTAACTAAATGTCTAGTGCTCTCATTAAAAAAGCCTCTTTGAGAAATTGCACACATATTTGCCACAATGCTGCCTTTGTTCATATCATTTGTGCAACTTTTCTTTGGAGTGGAGAGTCTGCTTTACTAATTTGTATATGAATATATGTCTTTGTGATATAATACCATATGGCTCCGCTCAGAAGTATTTGGCCTCATAATGAGAATTTAAATTTCTTAAAGACAGAATCTAAGTTCCATAAATGGATGGCACATTTTAAAATAAGTGATCCTCATTGGATAGCGAGCAAAATATGTGACAAGGTCAGTAGTTTTCCAACTTCAGATTTGGGGATAGAATGGCTATTTTCACAGTAAATGAATTTTCATTGCAAATGGGTCTAATTTCCCTAAGCCTAATTATAAGTATATCCATTCTTTTGGACGTACTGGCTCTGATTCTACAGCATGGAGGCTTCACCCTGCTCTGTGGCAGCCAGTGAGGACAAGTTTGCTGGGAAATTAAGAGTGAAGCTGGAAATGTGCAAAGTAGGAGCTGCCTTGGTGGCTGCCTTTGCTCTGTCTTGTCAAAGCATTTTCTTGTTATTGATTTAGTGAGTGTCTGCCATATACCAGATGCAGTGCAAGGGACTGGAAGCAATTGAGTTTTACTAAAGTTTATGAAGTGTGTAATCTGCAAGAGCGACTCTCACTTTCTGGTAGAATCCTACTAATCAGAGCATGGTGGTGAAGCACAATTTTGCCAGGTAACATTTTGCTAGATACTCTGGCTGTGTGGAGTAAAGTAGGAGTTAGACAATTCTCCACAGCTGAGTGAAATTGAGAACTTGGCTAGAGGAAGCATCTTTATTGATGAGGCTGGGAAACACAATCCCAGCTCTGGAAGCAAACCCTGAATCAGGTGCTTCCCCAGACCTTGAGGATACTCATTAGGAGATGATGGGCTTTGAAGATGAAGAGGTCACATTCTGCCTGAAGGTCTGAAGAATAAAATCGTAAATGCTTCCCTGTCATCACTGTTCTTTCACAGTGGTGTTGGTTTACCCATGTTGCATATGGATGAACTGCTTTGGAATCACTCTGGGTTCTTTATGGACCTCAGCTCCCTGGTGCACCATTCCAAACATGGCTGAGAATGAAAGTCAGGAAGCTGTACTTTTACTAAAGTTCCCTGAGTCTTGAGAATATTAGTTTTTGCTTCAATATACATATTGATTATACACACATATAATTTTATAATAGTGTATGAATGAAACTATCATAAACGCTGTATTTCGTACAAGAGGGAATGAAAAAAACAGAATCTATTTATTAAAAATTGTGTATTTATTCTTACATGTTCAAATGTTAATTACCTTCAAAGCACTCCCTTTTGATGGAATACACCCACTGAGATTCTTTTTCCACTGCTCAAAGCAGTTTTTGAACTCGTCAATTTTGATACTTTTGGCATGTCTGTCATTTTTGTTTCACTTCTTCCACACTGGCAAAACGTTTTCCTTTGAGGACATTTTTCTTCCAAGCAAACAACAAAACAAAGTTGCTTGGGTAAAGATAAGGTGAATGGGGGAATGAGGCATGGGAGTCATGCCAATTTTGGTCAAAAATTGCTGAACACTCAGCACAGTGTGGGAAGGTACATTGTTATGGTGGAAGAACCATACCAATTTGCCACAACTTTGGATGTTTCTTCCACAAATCATGACACGAACTTCTCAAAACTTCCAGATAAAAACATTGGTTGACCGTTTGATCTGAAGGAAAAAATTGTGAGTGTACTATAAGGGGCTCACCCATCTAAAGATAATTCCATTATTTGGGGGGTCCTTCTTTCATAATATTAATAATCATCTTTTTTTCTATGTTTGCCTCCCTAGCCCCTCTTATTTGGATGTTATATTAATTATTACCTTGGATGTATTCTTCCATATTTTTCATTACTCTTGTGTATATGCATATCCACTTAGATACAAATATACAAACACTGGTTTAATACATTATTGTTTATGTATACATATAGTATGGCCATAATTTTTCATAAATTGAATAATATGTACATTTTCCCTGAATTGTTCTTTCCTCATCCAGTAATACTTTATTGAAATCTCCAAGTTAACTGATAAAACGAATTTATATTAGCTTCAAAATATTTCATCATGTAGGTAAGCAATAATTTATACAACTATTTTCTCTGCTCTGTAAAATACTGCAATGGGCACTGATATATTACATATTATTGCTCTTGAATCCATGGGATAAGTTTCTTGAAGCAGAAGAGCTAGGTTAAATAATATATGAATTTTTTAAATGATAATAGCATTACCAAGTTTCTTTTCCAAAAATGACTGTAAGCATGCGCATTTTGACAATGTTTGAATGTGAATTTCAGTAATATCTCCAAAAGAAATAGAACTTATCAATCTTTTAAACATTTGCAATTCTGATACCAATATGTAGCATATTATTTTATTTTTCAACTATTGGCAGCTATTGTGTTTAAGAAAATGTTCATGTATTTGTTGACCATTTTGACTTACTCTTCTGTGAATTGTCTATTCATGTCCTTTGACCCATTATTAAACATTTAAAATTCTAGACTGATATTATGAAAGTTTTACAACAAACAACTTCCAATATAAAATTTTGCCATAGATTGCTGCCAGTGGCAGAAATTATGGTGGTTGTGTTCACGTTTTCTAATGCAGATTTCTAGAGCACAATTGGTTGGTAAAAGTGTATTTATTAGCCGGGCTCGGTGGCTCAGCCTGTAAACCCGCGCCTTTGGGAGGCTGAGGTGAGTTGATTGCCTGAGCCCACGGGTTCGAGACCCGCCTGGGCAGCGAGACCTCATCTCTACAATAAATCAAAAAATCAGCCGGGCGTGGTAGCGCATGCCTGTAATTCCAGGAACTTGGAAGGCTGAGGGGGAAGGATCGCCGGAGCCCAGCAGGTCGAGGCTGTGGTGGCCGGGAGCGGCCACTGCACTCCAGTCTGGGCGACAGAGTGAGACTCCCAACTCAAAAAAAAAAAAGTGTATTTATTTTTTTAGGACTCATGACACTTGCAAATTTGTTCCTTAGAATGGTGTTATCAATTTACATAAATATCTGCGGAGCACAAGAAAACCAAAGTCCCTTCACAGCCAATAACAGTAGGCAAAATCTCTTCTTGTTTGCATTTCTTAGTTTTAATTTACTAGTGATGTATAACACTTTTCTTTTACTCATTGACTTTCAGTATTCTGTCTTATGTTTGTTCCACACATCATAAATTCCTGCCCCGCATCAAATATAATATTTATCTACATATTAAAACCATAAGTTGCAACTCTGAAATGTGATTGCCTAAGAATACTGTAAAGCGTAGCCACTTTATTTGTTCTCTGGCGAACGCTAGTGGGTTCCTTTATGTGTTTCCTTGTTTTAAACCAAACTAAAAGAGCTGTCTTCAGCCAGGCGTGGTGGCTCATTCCTGCAATCCCCAGAACTTTCGGAGGCAGAGGCAAGAGGACTGTCTGAGCACAGGGGTTCAAGACCAGCCTGGGCAACTTGGCAAGAATTTGTCTCTACAATAAATCAAAAAAATTAGCCAGGCGTGATGGTGTGTGACTGTAATTTCAGCTACTGAAAAGGCCAAGGTGGAAGTGTCACCTGAGCCCAGCAGGTCGGGGCTGTGATGGCCGTGAGAGTGCCACTGCACTCCAGCCTGGGCAACAGAGTAAGACTCTGACTCAAAAAAAATTTAAAGAGTTGTCTTCAGATTTCCAGGGAAGTATATTTTTAGAACACCAAGTGGCTCATTAGGTTGTCTGTTCTTTAGCCTTTTAGCACTTCCCTTTTCTCTCAAATAAGCTACATTTGCGCTGGAATGTCATTGCTTTAATCATTCTGGATATCTGTCTGAGTCTGTCTGTCTCTCTGTTTCTCTGCCTAAATATCGATCTAATCTTATGTATTCAGAAAGAGAGATAGAAAGAAAGAGAATCAAAGTGGTTTCGTTATGAAAGAAATTTAAAGATTAAAATTTAATTAAATGACTGTCTTGTATCTTTCAAGCTACTAGTTAGAGTTAAAGTAGGAGTCGAAGCTCTGTGCATCAGTTTCAGAATAAATCCTGTTTACTAATTCATCAGCTTAAATTTGGAGTGTACAGAAGTAGCTGCCTCCGAATTTTGATGTGAGAAAATTGAAGCTACGCTGATGACACCTCCTAAGCCCTTTAAGCGGAAAGTCACGTCAATAGCCTGCATTTGAACTATTCAACCACACGCTCTTAGTGACTTTGCTACTGATGTTGTCAACTTTCTTACTTATTAGGTATGGACAAGACGATCCCTCTGCAAAATCCAGAGGTGGGGGAGGGTGTCTGTTATACATTGCAATTGCTGTAATTTTAATCCAGAAAAAGCCAAGGAATAAAACCAAAGGTGAGTCACAGATAGACAGTCTGAAGAAGTGAGTGGGATTTTCCTGGAATGTTGGTGTTAGACCTTCTGTCTGACTGTGTGTATGTGGGGACAGGCTCAGATTTAGTTCCAGCCGGCAGAGCTTGTTCTCCTTTCTTGATGATTACTTCTCTAAGCATGTATCTAGACAGAAGTGGCATACAGCCTACACTTATACTTAGTTCATCTACTCTCATTTCTTAGACTTGCTTGATCGCTTTCCAGTGTTCCTGTTGATTCTTCATCAGCGTTCCCATAACGCCCATCCCTGATTCTATCATACTGGTCACCACACTAAATGCTTACTCTTCCTTTGTCTTCTTGACCAGGCCGTGAACTATTTCAACGCAGAACTTTCTTTCACTTCTGTGTCCCAAATTCCTAGCACAGCGCTTGCTGCACAGTAATCACTAGTAAAATGTTTGAATAAATGAAAGATGAATAGATGCAAGACCACATGAATACATGTTTTCATTTTACTAACTCTTACACAAGTCTCTGGGTGATGATCCAGGAAATTGAGGTTTCCACAAATGATATGCAGAGTTTTTCAGGTTAGGCTCCCGAGAAGCCAACTCTGAGATGGAAATGAGTGCGAGAAGTTTTTATGGAAGTGCTCTCAAGATGAGCACTTATGAGGGAAGTGGAAAAATGTGAAAGAGCAGAGGGAGAAGTAGCTGCATTTACAAAGACTCAGCCATTCCTTCAGGAAGTCCGGCATCTGTGATGGCATTAAAGTCCTAATTTGGGCCAAGGATCTGGACTTCTACATAAACACATGGCCAGTGTCATATATTTGTTTAATATAGTCAACTCTTCATCATCCATTTTTAGGTCCGACAACAGTGTTGTTTTTTTTTTAATGTCCAGTCATATTCTATCACCTTTGGTTTAATTAAAACCTCCCCTCCCCATTTAGTTGTTTGAGATATAGCCCATTTATTCTTCATACCACTGACCCCAAATCTGACACATTCTACAGTTGCTGACCACAGTAAAACCTTCTGGTCAACTCTAGAGTTATGTAAATAGGCCTTCCCCGCCACCCATAACCAATCCCTGCAGGAAAGCCAAAGATCCCATCTCTCTCCTGCTCTCCATCTGCTGGTTGAGATTGATGTCACTCCAGACTTCCTATCAGCCTCGCAGCAGCATCCTAACCTCTCTGGGACCCGTGATTAATACATTCTACTTTCACTTCTTCATTGTGTCTCACCTGACCTACACACTCAGACCTACCTTTCTTTTTGGTCAGGGCTGTCATAGAGAGTGATTATCTTGGTTTATATCCACTCTCAAGAGAGAGACCTCATGGTCAAATTAGTAAGACTCTATAACAATAAAAATCACAACAACAAGTCATCGGGTGTTCGGTGTATCATACGCTCTCAATAAATGCTTATTGGACCATAAAGTCCTAAAGAGACTTTATTTGCCTATTTTAGAAATCCATACACAATGTTAAAAGAGTTGTTAAGCAATCCTACCTTGCCACATGCCAGTCTGGGTTAGCCTGTCCCTGTCACAGCTCTGGGAGTTGCATCTCACCTGAAGCCAGGACGAGAATGTCACTAAGCCAGCTGATGTCTCTTGACATCCCCTCTGGCGTGCTCCCACTGCTCCAGTCTCCAGTCTTACTCTTCAAAGGAAGCAGATGATTTGTCAAGAACCTGGCTTCTCCAACATGCTTTTCTCATCTCGTCATCAGGCCCTGATCAGGAGGCAAGTCACTGGGCAGGAAAATTCACTGCATCATAAATTCATAATCCATTTTTCTCCATATGCTATGACCAACTTATGATGTTCGTAATTAAAACTATATGCAGACTTATGGATACTGAGACAGGTTGATTCAGTACTGGCTGTAGAGCATCATAAATCACTGAAGCCTGTTGTATAATTGGGTCCTAATAATTATTCTGTCAATGTTAAACAGGATTGGTACTGGACAAAAGCGCGTGGCAGATGCATTCTTCTTTCAGAGCCCTGCCTTGCTATGTGATATTTTCATATTAGCCCTTGCCTCATGGCCATTGCATTGTTTTCTCTTTTTCTGATTCTTAAGACTTCTTTAGTATCAAATTACTCCTCATTCTGTCAGGCTTCACTAAACTATGCTTCTACCAAGAAACCTTCTCTGCATATTTTATTCCCCAGTAATCTGAGTCTGCAATACAACCGCTCTTGTGGATTGAGACTGCTTCATCTTGCCTCATGAAGGACTCTGTGGATGGCCTTCAGGATCCAGTCTACCTGAACGGTCCTATAAGCCTTGAGTCCTTGCTCTTTTAGTCGACATTGAAATGGTCTCTTTTCTATTTCTTCTGAACGTATTAGAGACAGCTTGATGTCCTGGGAAAACTCTCATGGATTGGGGCTCAATACTATGTAAATCTATCACTTATTAGCTGGGCAACTCTGGATGTTACTTAAAATTCCAAGCATAGTGTGCTTAGCTACACCATGAAGATTACTCTGTGAATTTATACAAGTTATTTAAATTTGCTGAATCTCATTTTTATTAGTTATGAAATAGAGAAAATAATACAAAAATTATAAGCGGTTTTGCCCTTATGAGGATTAGAATAGAGTAATACATTCAAAGTTCTTGTTATCAATTACAAACTCGGTAAGTATATTTCCCATTTTTCTCTTATCTGCTAAAGTATTAGTAACCAATGACCAATTGACATAGTCTTGAGTTTTGTAAAAAAAAATCTATTATAGCCGGGCTCGGTGACTCAGCCTGTAATCCCGCGCCTTTGGGAGGCTGAGGTGAGTGGATTGCCTGAGCCCGCGGGTTCGAGACCCGCCTGGGCAGTGAGACCTCATCTCTACAATAAATCAAAAAATTAGCCGGGCGTGGTAGTACGCGCCTGTAATTCTGGCCTCTGGGAAGGCTGAGGCAGAAGGATCGCCGGAGCCCAGCAGGTCGAGGCTGCAGTGGCCGGGAGCGGCCACTGCACTCCATTCTGGGCGACAGAGCGAGACTCCAACTAAAAAAAAAAAAAAAAAAAATCTATTATACCAGTGCTATTACATCTTTCTTTCTTTTCTTTTTTTTTTCCTCTTTTTTTTTTTTTTTTTGAGTCTTACTCTTTCACGCAGGCTGGAGTGCAGTGGCATGCAGCTCATGGCCACTGCAGCCTCAACCTGCTGGGCACAGGTGTTTCTTCCACCTCAGTCTTCCAAGTAGCTAGAACTACAGGTGCTCACCACCATTCCTAGCTAATTATTATTATTATTATTAGTAGTAGTAGTAGTAGTAGTAGTACTGTTTATTGTAGAGACGAGGTCTTACTAAGTTGCCCAGGCTGGTCTCAAACCTCTAGGCTCAGGAAATCCTCTCGCATCAAACTCCCAAAGTGCTGGGATTTCAGGCTTGAGCCACCGTGCCTGGCTGCTATTACATCTTTCACTGTTACTATCATTTAGAGTGGTTAGTAATATTCTTCATTCTGGCATTTCAACATTGTTTATATTATTATTATTTCATCCAGGTTTTTGCTAAGATATAATTTTTTCAATAAGGCTTGCCCTGAAGAAACTCACTGAAGACTGCAAACCTTATCCCTCAATGCTGACATTGCCTATCTCTCTTCTGCTTGATTTTAATCCACAACACTTATCATCATCTGGGGAAACAAACAAACAAAAACCCCCAGTATACTGTGTATTCTACTGATTTAGCTTTTGTTTGTTTCATCCAATTAGAATGTAAGCTCTAACCTAGAGATTTTTGCCTGTCTTGACATCTATAATAAATATCTCAGCACATAAAATAGTGCAAGGCAGATAGTAGACAATAAATAATTGAATGAATTTGTTGAATTAATCTTCAATATGGAGTTAAAGATGCTTTCCTCAAGTGGTTCTATGTGTGGCCAAATGAGGTGGCTTGCAAAAAGTTCTCAATGCAATGCATAATCTATAAGTAGCTATTGATATTATCATTTCCTCATGCAAATCTACATTTGAAATAAATGCCTTTTTAAGTTCAAAATATGTATTACTAATTTCTCTTTCTACCCTCTCCAAAAAAAATCCTGTTAACTTTTTTCCGGGCATGAGCAGAAGAGCATGTAAATAAATTGAGAAAAATCCTAATGGCGAACTTCTGAATTGAGTCTTTGCAGAGTAGGTACTTTAGTTTAAAGGATATGCCTAAATTCCACTGAATAGTGACAGTAACGTTTAGAGTCTAGAAGGAGAATCCCTCCCTTGTTCTACGAGAAAGATGAGGAAATGACATTTATCTGAAAGGCAAATTTTTCCTTGCCTCCACATGGTGAAGATTTTTAAAGATATAAGCAAAGCCCAAGGCTTTCTCTTATGTGAATAATTTTTTTCTCCTTTCTTTCTTTTCTTTCCCTTTCTTTCTTCTTTCCTGCCTAATTTGAAGATCACTTAGTTCTTTTCTTTCTTTCTTTTTTTTTTTTTTTTGAGTTGGAGTCTCACTCTATCACCCAGACTGGAGCGCAGTGGCTGCTCCCGGCCATCGCAGCCTCGACTTGCTGGGCTCTGGCGATCCTTCTGCCTCAACCTTCCACGTAGCCGGAACTACAGGCATGCGCTACCATGCCCAACTGATTTTTTGATTTATTGTAGAAATGAGGTCTTGCGGCCCAGGCTGGTCTAGAACCCGCAGGCTCAGGCAATCCACTCACCTCAGCCTCCCAAAGGCGCGAGATTACAGGCTGAGTCCCCGAGCCCGGCTCTTTTCTTTCTTAAACAGTTAATGCAAAGAGACAGATCAGGGACCTAGACACATACACAGTCACACATGGCCTCAGAAGAGGGCCATCAATTTGGAAGACAACGTGTGTACCCTAGTGAAGCATGTATCTAAAGTGGGTGTTTAGAATAAGTTTCTTCAAATTATAAGAAATCGAAAACTTACATGAGTCCAGAGTCAGAGAAATTCCATGAATATGGACAGTAGCAACAAGGAATTATAATGCCTGTCTCCATTTGAAAGTGAATGAATGCTCTTCCTTGATGCATTCAGATTCTCTTTTCCTTTCATTTTCTGTTTTTAAAATGATGACTGAACAAAGCTCATCTTGCCCAGATTATGCCAGTGGGCTTTAAGACTTTCAATGTGTAATCTCTGACTAGAGGAAAAACTCTTTCCTGGGGGACATCACAGGGGTCCGGCAAAATCATCAGAAAAGCTTGTACCTGCTCCAGATTGAAACTGGAGAAAAAGACGCAGTCCTCATAAATAAAACCAGGAATGTTTCCATCCAGCTCTCCATGATAGAAGACCATATTGGGTTTGAGGTCAAAGACCTGACTAGAAAGTACTGTATATTGATGAACCTGGAGAGTTCTTTAATATCCCTCATGAGCACCTGAAGTGTAGGTGGCTGCTCAAGGATTAGGGGATTTACAGTGCTAACACATTTCATAAAGCCATGTTCTAAAACCAAATAAAATGAAATGTCAAGGCTTTTGAGTTATCACCTGTTTTTCTTTATCTATGTCTCATAGCTCTTTTATCACAGATCTTTGATCTTTATATGATTTAGTGACCTACTTTGATTCAACTGGAATTTACTGGGTGCAAATATGTTGAGGGAATCATGCAAACTCCCTTATTGGGGGTGGATAATTCCAGGTGATAAAGACATGGTCTCATATATAAAGGTTATAATAACTTATCGAAGGTGAATCTAAATTTTCCTTTATAATATAATTCAATAAATACTATGAAAATGAAAAATAAGAAAAGACTAATACTGAACAAATTGAGAAAAGAACAGGTAAGATTTTGGCAGGTAGAGAGAGTTGAGAAAGACCCATTTCAAGGCATAGTCATTTCTTTTCTGATCGAGAAATATTAAGAACTATCAGATGTATTATGCTTTACATCTCATCAGATACATGACTCTTTTTCTCAAATTATTTTCAATTATATCACTAATATATTTTGTAATTAGTTTCATTTTTTTTGCCACAAATCAAAGTTATAATGTATATTAGCAAGGCAGTAACTAATGTTCCCCCAGTATGAATTTTTTCTTTAATCCAAAATTAAAAAATTAAAATTAAAGTGACAGGAGCGATAATAAGGAAATCTCCAAAAATTGATTGATCAGAAATAGTTATCAGGAAATAGATACTTAGTGATAACAAATAATTCCCAAAATATAACTCTTTATGTATGTTAACCATTATATATCTGTAATTAACACACTGTTTTCTGCCCCTTGACAATTATCTTGTTAAATCATTCCTCAACTTCGGTTGAATACTTTAATAGTCTCTCTGGTTTTAAAAGTTAGATTTTGCCGGGCTTGGTGGCTCAGCCTATAATCCCATGCTTTGGGAGGCCAAGGTGAGTGAATTGCCTGAGCCCGTGGGTTCGAGACCTGCCTGGGCAAGTCGGCGAGACCACATCTCTACAATAAATAAAAAAAATTAGCTGGGCGTGGTAGTGCGCGCCTGTGGTTCCAGCTACTTGGAAGACTGAGGTGGAAGGATCACTGGAACCCAGTAGTTCGAGGCTGTGGTGGCTAGGAGCATGCCACTGCACTCCAGTCTGGGTGACAGAGTGAGACTCCAACTCAAAAAAAAAGTTAGATTTTTTACATTTAAATCACCAATACAACAAAATTACATACAATTCTTTGGTGTTTTTAAAATAACTTACTGATGAAATCTTTAAAGTTCACAAATGCATTCAGATTGGGTGGTATCTGTATTTGTGGAAGTAATATGGATGACAGTATTTGGCATGCAATTGCTGTTTGATTATTTGATATATGGTCAGAAAGAGGCCTCAGAGAAAAACACTGGCTACATTGGATGCGTATAAATGGATTCTATGAGAGAAAAAATATTAGCCAGCTATGCCTCTGACAAAAGTCTATAGGATGTGCAAGGAACTCAAACAAACTGACAGGATAAAACAAACAGCCACATTAAAAAATGAAGAAAGCATTTCTATACACCAACAACAAACAGACTGAGAACCAAATAAAAAACAAATCCTATTCACAATAGCCACACACACAAATGAAATACCTTGGTATCCACCTAACCAGAGAAGTGAAAGACCTTTACAATGAGAACTACAAAATACTACTCAAAGAAATCAAAGATGATACAAACAAATGGAAAAATATACAATCCTTGTGGATTGGGAGAATCAATATTGTCAAGATGTCCATTCTATCCAGGCAGTCTACTGATATAATGAAATCCCTATCAAATTGCCAACATCATTTTTCACAGACCTAGAAAAGACAATACAGAAATTCATATGGAAGCAAAAAAGATCACAAATAGCCAAAGCAATCCTTAGCAAAAAAAAAACAAAGATGGAGCCATCATGCTTCCTGACTTTAACCTGTATTACAAGGTCATGGTAATCAAGATGGCATGGTATTGTCCAAGAATAGGCACATGGAGAAGTGGGACATGGCAGAGAATACAGAAATAAAAACTTGGTCACTCAACCAACTCATCTTTAACAAAGTCATCAATAATAAACAGTGGGGAAGGGAAACCATATCTAGCAAGCTGTGCTGGAAAAAGTAGCTAGAAGCATGCAGAAGAATAAAACTAGACCCCTACCTTTCACCGTATACACAAATCAGCTCAAAACAGGTAAAAACTTAAATGTAAAATGTCGGGAAGACCCTTCTGGATATTGTAGTAGACAACAAATTCATGACCAAGTTCCTCTAAAGCAATTGCAACAGAAGTCAAGATAGGTGGAATCTTATCGAACTGAAAAGTTTTTGCACAGCAAAAGAAACCATTAAAATAATAAAGAGACAACCCATGCGATTGTAAAAAATACTTACAAGCTATGCATCAAACAAAGGCCTAATATCCAGTATCTATCAGGAGCTCAATGAAGTGAAAGGAAAAAAACAAACTACCCCTTTAAAAAGTGGGCAAGGGACATGGACAGACACTTCTCAAAGGAGGACAAGCAAGCAACCAATAAATAAGGAAACGTTCAGTCTCATTAACCATCAGAGAAATGCAAATTAAAACCACAGAGAGGTACTACCTAACACCAGTAAGGATGGCTATCATGAAACATGTGTATACCTAACCCTGAATTGTACCCCACATCCTCAAAATAAAACATTATTTTTAAAAAAAGTCAAAAAACAAGTGATATCATGGCTGCGAAGAAAAGGGAATGCTTCTACCCTGTGGGAATGTAAGCTAGTCTAACCTCTGTGGAAAGAAGTGTGGCAATTCCTCGAAAACTACAAATTGAGCCTCCATATGATCCAGCAATCTCCCTGCTGGGAATATACCCAGACACTAGTCACATTAGCACAAGGGTGAGATTGGCAAACCCTGTACACTGCTAGGGGAGGGAGGGAGATGGCAGAGGAACACCTGACACCACACTGGGTACATGGTCCACTATCAGGGGGAGAAAGGACCAATAAGAAGCTCAAACTTCACCTACTTGCAACCTACTTTATGTAGTAAATCCCCATTTGTTCCCCACAATTCTAAAATTTTTAAAAAGTGGTCAAAGGAGATGAACAGACACTCAAAGGAAGACATTTAAGTAATCAATAAACATATGAAAAATACTCAGCCTCACTAATCATCATAGAAATATGCCTGCACATGGATGTTCATTGGAGGTCTATTCACAAGAGCAAAAGCATGGATCCAACCCAGATGCCCATATAAAATGAACTGAATAAAGAAAATGGGGTACATATACATGATGGAATTTTACACAGCCATAAAGAAGAACAAAATCATGTCCTTTGCAGCAACATGATGCAGCTGGAGACCATCATACTAGTGAACTATCACAGAAATGAAAACTTGAATACAGCATGTTCTCCCTCGTAAGTGTGCCTTGATCACTGGTCACATGAGCACAAATATACCGGACATTGTTAAAGGAGGCAGGGAAGGGGGAAGGATAAGGGGGAAACATAATAACACACTGGGTACCAGGTCAACAATCAGGGGGAGAGAGGGCCCACTAGAAGTCTAAATCTCACTTGCATGCGATCTACTTATGTAGAAATCCTCACATGTACCACAAGTCTAAAATTAAAATTAATATTAAAATTTAAAATGAATTGATTATATGGACCTCCTGAACCGTAAGATGACATGTGTGTTGTTTTAACTGTTTGTGATAATTTATTAGAAGAGAAAGTAGGAAATAAATACAATTTCTTCACTTCTTCAATAAAGCAAGAGGCATTCTTTTGTGCCAGATAGAAAGCCAACATGTGCACAGGAATGTAATCAAAAGTGAATAGGAGAATTCATCTAAAAGAAGATGACCAAGAGGAAACAAGAAGTCTGGAGGTGAAATACACAGTTTTTAACTGAATGCTATGATACTTAATTGTAGTAAGTGTTGAACAAATATTTACTTAATTTGGAAATAAAATGATGAATGAGTGAAATACCTGCAGACCAGTAATTATGTACAAATTTGCATTTCATCAGCCTTACAGAAATATAATTGCTAGTCTTAAAGGTGAAGATGATATCCCATTGTTTTAATTTGAATTATCTGATTAAGTTGAAAGACTTTCATATGATTATTAGATATTTGTTTACTGTCTTTTGTGAATTATCTCTTGACTACTGAGAACTCCTCTTCATTTAATTTCAATTTTGTAAGCTCTTTAAAGAATATAGCTATTAACCTTATATATGACATGGGTTTTTTTTTTTGTAAGTATAGTTTTCTAACTTGCTAATTATCTTTTAAGTGTATTTATAATACCTTTTGAAAAACAGACTTATTAAATATTTTGAATAAAATCTGTTTGATTTCCACCTTGGTGACTTATTCCATTATTTTTACACTATACACCTTCTGTAATTTGTTTCAGAATATTATGTGAAGATAATAAAATATTATTTTTAAAAATAATCAACTCAATAGTTATAGTAGTAGCATTTGTTAAATAATTTTTCTCCTTCCCTTTAATTTAATATTATACTTCTTTTAAAATATCACAATGTGCTTCATATATTCATGTATTCTTCTTAAGCTATCTATTTTCGTTCATGACTCTGTTTTTTTTCTTATATCATCCATTTCCCATACTTAAAATGATTACAGCTTTATAGCATGTTTTGATATTTTTCTTAAGTTGAACTAAAAAGTTAAGCCCCATGATTTTTATTTAAACAATATCATTTTAACTGTTCAACTGTTTTAAGCTCTTTAATTTTCCATATAATCATGAGTGTATTTTTTGTTATTTTTGAGATTAGTATAATAGTATAAATGAATTTCTAATGATTGTCACAATTATAACATTGTCCTTCTGCTCAAGAAACATGGTATGATTCTCTATTTATTCAAATTTTACGATTTGGCTCTTGCTATGTATCTGCAATTTACATTCCTTGCATCTTCCTTCCCCCGGAATTACCTTGTTATTTAATTAAATTAATGTTAGAGCACGTCAAATTAAAAATCATTTTGAAAGTTGTTTATTACATCTTCAAATGAGTTATTGCCACATGTATGAAAATTATTGACTCCTGCATCTTCATTTTTGATAATTCACTTGACTGAGATAGGTTTTTAATTGTAATCATTCATAAGAAGAGAATCTTGGATTATTTACTTCTAAGAGCAAAAATTTGTTTCATTATTTTGAAAAAGGTATGCAATTATTTTGTTTTCATGTTTTATTTCATTGACTATCATTTCTGAATCAGTGCTAAATAATAAGGTTAATAATTGCCATCTTTTTTTTCCTGAGTTTTATAACAAGGCTTTATTTCTGCATTATTGAATATACTGTTGTTGACCATAAATAATCCCTGTTATAAGTATTATTTTAAGCGGTTCTGTTAGCACTAAGTTATTTAGTAGGATATTTATTTTATGAATATATATTAAAGTTTTATTGAATCGCATGTCTAGCAACTTTCTGATAACTATCGATCATCTGTTTTGATAAAAAGCTATATTGGGCTCTTTAGTTGCTGCTTTATTAATTACTATCTTATAAACAGAGTTTTTTTTTTTTCCCTCCATGATTTGTGGTCTTCATTAGAAACTGCAGTTTTTGCTTTCTAGGTGTGAATAGCTAATTGATCCTTCCAGAATGGGCCCCATTTAAAAAATTTTCAAATTATTTTATCTGGTATACATTGTTTATTTATCTCTGATATTTATTTCTGCATTATTTTTAAAAAATTATGTTGATCTAATGTTCTTGATGTCAACCTTGATATTTCCTCTTACTTTTCACAAACACAAGTGCAAGGATTCTATGACAGCAATTCTCCTATTTATTCAGAAAGAAGAAAAAAATAACTGTGTGAAAGAAAGAAACTGCAGGAACAGGGACTTGGGTGAGGAAGCAGGGAGCTATCAATGGCAAGGAAAGACTTAAGAGCAGTATTCAGATGTGTGATGGATGAGTTTATTTTTATCATATTCAATTTTTTACAAGTATTAACTAATTTAATCATCTAGATAACAGTAAGTAAACAGAAGTTTAGAGAGGTTGAATAACTTCTTAGAATTGTTTTGGTAGCCTTATATTAAATAAGCAAATGCAAACGGAAAATAATTTTTGCCTTCCACTTTCTCTTAAGCAGCTGAAGAAGGCTAATGTTTCCCTGAAGCCGTTGAAGGTGTATTCAAGCATCTCATGAGTGTTTTGGTTACTTTCAGAGAATATGAAACCTGGAGTCTTTTTAAATAATAAAACATCATCTCAGATTAGAAATTAAAATGTCCCATCCCATATAATCCTCAGCACTTCCCTCTGCTGTTCAGACCTCAGACAGGTGAGAAATGAGCCTCCAGAGGGCAGGAGGTCTTCTCTTCATATAGCTTCAGTCCGCCCCGACCCATTACCTAACTAGACTAGTTCTATTTTATCTTTCATACGCTCTACTGGCAGTTACTGAAAGCTGCCTCTATCCCTGTTGGGTTATTTCAAGACTGGGAGATGGGTCTTCTGACACCTCCTCTCACCCCAATTGCTAGAAATCTCTCCCAGAATTTTCTTAAGGGAGGAAATCATTGTCTCCAATTTGGCAGGTGGCTTGCAAAAACTTCTGCAATGAGTAAGTTGCTCACGTTAACTTCTTCCTGCGGGGATTCCATTGTCCTTGGCAGTCTCACTAGATGGTTCCTAAAATGATGATGTCCTGGCTGTCTTTACTTTATTTTTTTATTTTTTTGGTTGGAATCCAAATCCACTCTATTCTCAACTGCTCATGCATCGGTTTTTGTTTTTGTTTTTGGTTTTTGAGGACCTTCTCGCTAGACTTGAGAGGAGGCACCTGGCCTCCCAAACGTTTATCTTATCGGGACATGGAACTCATAGCAGAGACTTCTCCAGGCAAACTCATCTCTCCCCATTGCACCAATCTGTTCTTTTTCTGACCTTTTAATAATTTCGTTGGAAATGGGGGGTTTTAGAGTCATCTAACTTGGGTGGTCTGCTAACAATTTACTTTAGTATTGTTACAGTAGGATCTCATTGGAAATTTTTACTTTAATTTTCTACTATTCATATTTTATTAGAGGTAAAGATAGTCTTAAACTAGTCTTAAACTCAAGTTTCTCTAGCCTCAAAACTATGTTTATCTTGAATCATATTTGACAAATTTAAAACTCTCTTCCGTATGGTAGAGACTTCCATAAATGTGTATTTCTTCATGCATTTATGGTTGTGTTGCTACAGTCATAGAATATGTGTTGCTATAATATATTTTCCACTGTAAATACAATAGTTTTGAGTTGTGTCTCTGCTCCTAACACTTAATAAAAACTATATCAAGTTCCACGCTCTAATATCGGATAGCTCAAAATGAAAAAAAAAGCAATTGTATTACCACGTTCAGGAGGAAATTTAAATATCTTTTTGCCATTTGGGGAAAAAAAAACCCCATCATTTGAAGCTAACACAATTATACATTTGAAGATAGGTCAGATTCTGGAAGATAAAACTATTTTATTTCATATAAGTCTATAAATATGTTCATTTATTTCAGTTGAGGGTTATTTTTAAATATCTTAGAATATTTCTGTACTTAGGATTAGAATTAAAATTACAGAAACTTTTCTCTCAAGACACTCTTCTTAGAAATTAAACTGCATTAAAAAGTGATTTTATTTTAGCATCATATTTATATTTCACTAAAATTCAATTGTTGTTTCGCTTTTCCTCTTTGTGGAATATTTGCAAGATCTCTGTTACTCCATTTTTCCCCTCAGTGGCATTGATTTTCACACTTGAGCCATATTATTTTTTAAAATAAATTTCTCTCTACTGCATAAGACAGAATGATTTCCTTCTTCAAAAGGCAGTGGTACAGATGGTTGAGAAAGTAACTCTTTTTTGTTGACAGGTGTCTGTGACTTGACACTGAATCTGCTTTTTATGAAAAACTCCTTTAGGGTCTGGAAAGTTAGAAATGGGGATTAAGTATAATAAGTCCAGGATATTTGGAAGCTAACGAACTCTTGTAAGGTAGAGAGTGTTACTGTCTCTAAAACCAAGTACCGTGCAGAGGAAAAGCCTCTTAGAGTCTTTGACTGAAGACCAGGTCACTGATCTGAAGGCTCAAGTACAGTCCCCACATTTTATAAGCATGCATATAATTTATTTGACTTGGGAGTCTTAAGACAATTTTGGTCTTAATGAAAATCCAGCGGGTTTGAAGCATAGACCCAACACTTTGTCTCTGAGCAAGAAGCCTGAATTCAGGTGATTTGATTTGGATTCTCTTTTTCTTGCCAGAAGCTTTATTTTTTAATTTTCTGCTACTCCTCCCTGAGAATTTGGGTTCCTACTTCTTTAGAAAGGTCAAGTCCGTGTAATATAGGGAAAGAGGGCCTAGATTAAGGGTTGGATCCTCTGTGTTGTAGCTATTTTGATCTTGAAGAGAATGAACGTTCTGAAGATCCTGAACACATTAAAGCACATTAAATTTAACTTACATTAAAATTATAATAACTAAAATAAAATAAACTGAACAAACTTTATATCCATGCAGCAATCACTGTGGTTAGTTTCATAACATATCTATCACCCTCAAAAGTTTCCTCACACCCATTTGTAAACTCTTACTCCTGTCTTCCCTCACCCCTATGTTTCTAGGCAACCACTGATCAGCTTTCTCTCACTATAGATTGATTTGTGGTTTCTACAGTTTTATATAAAAGCAATCATATGGCAAGAGAAACACAGTTTTGAGGCTAGAGAAACTTGAGTTTAAGACTAGTTTAAGACTATCTTTACCTCTAATAAGATATGTTTGGTGACTCTCATTCTCTCAGCATAATTATTTGAGAATCTTTCATATTATTTAGTAAATCAATAGCTAAAACATATTGTTTTTTGTTGCTAAGTCATATTCCATTATATGGATGTACTACCATCTATTTATCAATTTATCTGTTAGTGGACATTTTGCTTCTTTCTAACTTGGGGCTATTACAGATAAAGCTTCTCTTTTAAGTTTTCTATTAAAGATCATTGTCTTTAAAATTGTTGTTTCAGGTTATTTGGACCTTTTGTGATTTCAAATGAATTTTAATATTGTTATATCTATTTCTTTAAAGAATGTCTTTGGAATTTTGGTAGGATTTTTTTTTTTTTTTGAGTCTGTAGATCACTTTAGGTAGCTATGTACATTTACAATATTAATTCTTCCAGTCTATGAATCTTTGTATATATTTGTACCTTTTTCAATTTCATCAGTGCTTTGTATATATGTGTACCTTTTTCAATTTCATCAGTGTACAGTTTTTCTCATCTTTGGTTAAATTTATTCTTGAGCATTTTATTTTTTTGTAGCTATTATAAATAAGATTTGTAAAATTTATTTTTCAGATAGTTCATTGTTGGTGTATAGAAACACTACTGACTTGTATGTCGACTTAATGTCCTGCTTTACTTAACTGAATTTGTTTATAATTTTAATAAGTTTTGGTAGAGTCTTTAAGGTTCTCTATAATGTACATTATTTATGTCAACTGCAAACAGGAACAATTTTTCTTTTATTTTGATTTAACTCTCTTTTACTTCTCTTAACTAATAGCTATAGCTAAAACTTCCAGTATTATATTAAAAAGGAGTGATGAGAATGTTCATTCTCATTTTGTTCTTGATCTTATAAGAAAATCTGTCACCTTTTCACCATTTGAAACCAATAGAAACAATGGAGGTGAAAGAGATCCCTGAGGCTGCCATACCAAGATCTTATTTTCTTCTTTTTGCCTCTGAACGTCATATGACATATGTTACCTACCGGTTATCATGGCGATTTTTATAAGTTTCCTAAGCATTTTTGTTCCAAGGATATTGCTCCTTTAATTTTTCACATTAGGTGATTCTTGATAGTATTTGAATCCTAAGAATACATCCTATCTAAATATATACTAATTACAACAAGGTTCCTTGGGAGAAAAAAATAATACATGATTTTTTAAAAAGCTATAAAATATTGTCTGGGGAATAAGGAGGAAGAGGAATGTGAACCTCGTCCATATAATTCGGGTTTTCAGTATACACATCTCTTATGTATGCAGCATTATATTATAATGATTCATTTTTAATTTGTCTTCCCCACTAATGATTTCCTTCATTCAGTTCAGGTACCATCTATTATCTCTTCCCGTGTCTCTAGTTCCTAGCTTAGAGCCAGGTCTACTATAGGTGTTTTTGGTTTAATGCAGCTGTTTGGGAAAAAAATAAATATCTTCATTAATTTATTTCCTGAGCATATATTTATTGAGTCCCAGATACTGTTCAAAGCATTTATACAACATCAAAAAAAAAAAAAAAGATTCCTGTCCTATGGAGCTTACATTTCAGCTGGGAGAGATAATAATAAATACCAATATGGATAAGTTTTATTGTATGAATTGTATGTTAAAAGAGAAAATAAAGAAATGACTTACAATGATGGACTGGTGGCTGTAATATATAGTACTTTCGAAAAGGATGTTCAAGGTGGAGCATATTGTCAAGGTGAGATTTAATCCAGACCTGTGGTAAAAAAAAAGGAAGGGAGTAAGGCCCTAGGATGCAAACGGCTTGCAATGCTCACAAAGGAGCAAGGAGGCTAGTGGCCTTGGCATCAAAAGAACAAGTAAAGAATGGGGAAGCCACAGGGGCCCGTGTAGGTCCTCCTGGATGACTGGGATGGTTTTGGAATCAAAGCTTAATGAGGGCAGTTGACAGTGGAGTGACATTTTACATTTTAAAAAGACCCAGCTTACATTTTAAAAGGATTCCTCTGGATTCTGTGGAAAGAGGGGCAGGACAAGAAGTTGGGACTGCTATTAGGTTCTTGCAGTAATTCAGGTGAGCAGTAAACTGGCTCAGAGGAGGTGGTAGCAGTGAAGATGGTGAGGTGGATTCAATTCTACATAGGTTTTAATGGTAGAGTCAGTAAGATTCCGAAGTAAATTGGAGCTGGAGTGTGGAAAGATAAAAGGTTCAAGGCTTTTGGTTTGAGCAAAAGGTAAGGTACAGCAGCCATGAAGCGAGTAGTAGAAGTTTCGGGAGGAGCAGGTTTAAGTTTGAAATAGCTCAAGACCTTATTCCTTTTTCCTGATAGATTTTATGCTCTTCTTCTTCCCTTGCTTTCCCAATCGCTACCCAGCAGGCTGCTCCATCTGTCACTGTTATTTATCAGTTGTCCAAACAAAATGTGTTTTTAGATTTGAGGCTTTTAAAATATGTCTGGGAGGGATGTAATCAGCCCATGCAGACTGTAATTAGGAAAGGCATCTGGAGAGTCACATCCCATTACATTTTTAATCCAGGTGTATCTTCTCTGGCCATCACCATGAACCATACATGAAAATAGTTGTAAATGTTAGCATTAGTGAACGGGTTATTGCCAGTACACAAGACACTGTAATATAGGCTATGGAAGATAGCAACAACTACATACAATTATACTTTTTAAAATATGAACAAGTAGGGGACTCTATAGGGCAGAATAATTATTACTTCATTTTCCCCCCTAACTTATATGATTTTAGGACTACATAGATGAGAATATTACTAAATACAACCAGTCCTGTGAGATATTTCAAAGCAGTTATCAAATCTGGAATCTCAGTATTCAAATAGTTTGTTCCTCTTATTAATTATGCCACATCATAATGTGCCAGCTGAGAAAAAGAAAAGAAACTATCTGACTCTAAGAAATTCACATAATACAGAGGCAATAGCAACAAAAAAATCCACCTATTTATTTAATCAGTTTATGAAATCTAGAGCATCAAGGTAGACAACCTAATATATCACTAGAATGAAATGAGGTGTAACTAGGATGGATGCTTTTAAAATTTGTTGCTTGTAAATTAGGAGCAGTTTGTTGAGAATTTGAGTGGGAGATGTCCATCGAAAAGTGACCTACAGTAGCAGAGATTTGCTTGTCATGAAAGAAAGAAAAATGTGTTAAGTGCATAAAATTTATCAAGATCTCTTTACAAATCATCTTTTGCTATCTTTTTGTTTTGCAGTTGAGAAAAGTGAGATCCTAAGACACAGCCATTCTGCTAGTAGGGCGGAAACCAAGATCATTTGAAACTAACCTCAAACTGGTTGCTGCCTTGCAGCATTAGGGATTAAATCAGCATGTGAAAATGGGGGAAAACACAAAACATGGAGGACAAGTCGTATTGTGTAAAAGCTAGTGTACGGGTTATACTATACTGGGCACTGGACAGTAAATGATTAATCAGCAGGAATGTAAAATATCCTCTCCCTTCCAAGGGAAAGAAAGAAACCTTGTGATGGCAGATGTCCTGATAGAGACACAAATGTTTCTAATGGGAGAATCCTTCTCAGGGAATGATTTTATCAGAATGGTTCTGGTTGTCTAGGATTGCTCGTGATAAAAACACTTGTGATTGAATGCTTATGGGGCATGGCTCCCTGGAAAATGACCCCAAAACTAGTAACTGAACATTAAATGGAAAAGTGTTATGATCAACAGGATTCTCTTTTGTGTAGAGAATATAGCCAGTGGCATTACTTAGAGACCACATATGTTCTTCTGAGCTGAGTGCATCTAATGCCACAAGAAAGGGCATGAGAGTTGGTTAATAGTCCCAAACCTCTCCCTGCCTCGCCTATGTCTCATCATTATTTGTGTGTTTGAAATTTTAACTAAAACTTGGTAGGGAGTTAATTTTCTAACTTGTGGGAATCTGATTTGTCAATTCAAATGTGTTTTATCTCAAGCACTGTATGAACTTTCCTTAGCAGAATGGAGGAAACGGACCCACCCACAATAACGAGAAGGTAGAAAAAGAAAAGAAACAGGCTAAAAAAATCAAAACAAAGATGAAGGCTAAAGAACTAATGTACTTTACTATTTTAACCTTGCCACTAATTTAGAAAGTCCTGGGGGCTATTGACATTATAAAATGGGTAAGCAGCTCAAAAGTATAGGAAATAATGCAACGACTATAAGACTTTGTTGCTGAATACTCAATTTATTAATGACATAAACGTATTAAATGATATTATCTTAAATATCTAAGCAACTAATTCAATACTTGTGTATTCAATAAAATAAATATCCCTAGATATTTAAGCATTTTTGTAGATTCACTAGATAAAATCTACATGTTTAAGTTTTTCATTATAATCACAAATCAAATATACTTTTTTCCTTAGAAAGGTATCAAATACCCAAATTATTTTAATTTTTTGCTGAAATTATATTAAACATTTAAATGGTTATAAAAGTATTTTTATGATAGGTCTAATATTTTTCTTCTTTTTTAATGCTTTTATTTTATTTTATTTTATTTTTTGAGTTGAAGTCTCACTCTGTCACCCAGACTGGAGTGCAGTGGCCGCTCCCGGTCACCCCAGCCTCAACCTCCTGTCCTCAAGCGATCCTTCCGTCTCAGCCTTCCAAGTAGCTGGAACTACAGGCACGTGCTACCATGCCCGGCTAATTTATTTTTTTCTTATTCTTACTTTTACTCTTCATCTTATTTGAGTTATGTGCCTAAATTTCTTTTCACACCTTCTTGATCAGCTAAAGTTACAAGATCTAGTTATCAACCTATAGACTATTAGGACTTAAGTTATGAAAAATTTTCTTGATGTGATTCAGAGCCACAGTACCCCTTTTCTCATTAAACTTTATTTGTTATCTTACCATTACTTTTTTTTTTTGAGAAAATGGTAGGTTTATACACAGGCGTAAAGCAATATATATATAGAAATTCTGTATGCCCTTTACCAGTTCTTCCAAGGGTAATGCCTTGAAAAAATTAAAGCACAATATCACAACCAAGTTATTGACAGATACAGCACATTTCTATCAGCTCAAGATCTCTTGCTACAACTACTCCTACTTCCTTTCAGTTAATACCTTTTTAAACCTTGGTAAACACTGATCTATTTAGTATTTCTATAATTTTCTCATTTCAACAATGTAATAGAAATAAAGATCACATATATATGTGATCTACTGAGTCTGATTTTTTTTCCACTTGTCCTGAGATTCATCTAAACTGTCAAGTGTCTTAATAGTTTACTCCTTTTCACTGCTGAGTTATAGTTCATCATAAGAACATGCTGTTTTTTTTAGACCTTTCATCTGTTGAAGAGCCTCTGGGTTGTTTCTAATTTTGGCAATAATGCATAATTAATACAGCTACTATGAATATTTGTGTACAAATTTTGTGTCTACATGAGTATTCCTTTCTCTGGAATAAGTGCTCTGGAGTGTAATTGCTAGGTTGTGTGGTAAGTTGCACATTAAGTTTTTTGGGAAACTGCCAAACTGTTTTCCAGAGGTGTCATACATTCCCATCAGCAATGTAGTCATGATAGAGCTTGCAGTCTTAAGGTATTTTGTGTTGTCACTTTTTTTCCTCTTTTAGTCAATTTGATAGGTGTGTAGTGATATCTCATTGTGCATTTAATTTTCACTTACCTAATGACTAGTGACTTCGAACATATTTCATATACTTATTTGTTACCTATATAATCTCTTCGTTAAAATGTTGTTTCATGCCTTCTGCTAATTGATTTGTTTTTTGTTTTTGCAGTTGACTTTTTATTCTTTATATATTTTAAGTACTAATGCTTTGTTAAGATACATGATTTGCAAATATTTTCTCTGTGTGTAGCTTATCTACTCATCCTCTTAATAGGGTCTTTTACTCAGAAAATGCTTTTTTTTGTTTTGCTTTGTTAAGTATTATTTTGTTTTTTGGTGAATTGCAATTTATCAGTTTTTCTATTTATGGATTATGCTTCTGGTGACAAGTCTAAGGACTCTTTGCCTGGCGTGAAATTTTAAAGGTTTTCTTCTGTGTTTTTTCCCTAAAAGTTTTATAGTTTTGTATTTTTAATTATGTGTAATCCATAATGAGTTAATATTTGTAAAAGGTGTGAAATAGATTAAAACTTTACTCTTTTGTCTGTGACTGCTCAATTCTTCCAGTACCATTTGTTGAAAAGTCTACCTTTCCTCTCTTGTATGGCTTTTACACCTTTGTCAAAAATCTTTTGGGTGTATATGTGTGGGTCTATATCTGAGTTTTTTGTCATTACGTAGATCTATGTACTAGACTGGATAAACAGCCCTGTGTCAATACCACACAGTTTTGATTAACATGCTTATATAAAATCAAATAGTCTGATACATTTTACTTCATTCTTTCTTTTACAAAATTGTTTTTGTTATTCTAGTTCCTTTGCCTTTATGTTTAAATTATACATCAAATAATTTTGCTGGTATTTTGATAGAAATTGTATTAGGGGAGAATAGCATTTCAGCTTTCAGATTCATTAATATGGTCTGTCTTCTTTAACTTATTTCATCAGTGTTTCAAAACTTTCAGCATCCTGTACATTTTTAAAAGATTAATATCTAAGTATTTTCGTTTTTAGAATGATTCCAAATTTATTGTATTTTTTAAATATTCATGATTTATTGTTAGCATATAAAAGTACAATTTTTCTGGTTGTCTTTTATCACTTGATCTTATTCAATTCACTTAGTTCTAAAAATTTACTTATAGATTCTTTGGGATTTTGTTAGTAGATAATAATATTATCTGTAAGTAAGGACAGTTTTTTTTTCTTTTATTTTCAATAAATATACATTTTAGTTGCCTTTGTTGCTTAATTAAACTGGCTAAAACTTCCAGTTTCAGATTGAACAGGAGTGGTACAAGCAGACAGTCTGGAACATTTTTCTGATCTTAGGGAGAAAGTGTTCAGATGTTTTTGCCATTAAGGATCATGCAGGATTCTTACAGGTGCTCTAAGTTGAGAAAGTTTTCCTGTGTTTCTATTTCTCTGAGAGTTTTTATGATGAATTAGTGAAGAATTTTACTAAATGCTTTTTCTGAATAAATTGATATCATGGAGTGTTTTTTTTTTAATCCTGTGAACTATAATTTTCAAATATTGAATAAACCTTACATCACTGAAACAAAATCCCTTGGTCATGAGGTATTGTTTTTTATATATTGACAAATCATAATTGCTAAATTATTGTTTAGGATTTTTGTGCCTATATTTGTAAAGGATATTGGTCCGCAGGTTTTTTTGTTTTTTTTTTTTTTTTTTTTTTTTTTTTTTGGTATGGTCCTGTATGAATAAAGAACAAATTATTCTTTGTTCATTTTCTTAATGCAGGTCTGCTAGAAAAAAAAATTCTTTTAGATTACTCTCATATAGAAGTATCTTGATTTTTCCCTTAATTTATAAAGACTATTTCCAATGGAAATAGAGTTCTGGATTGACAGTCTTTTTCTTTCAATACCTGAAAATTATCATACCATTTTCTGTCCTCTATTAGTCTTAATGAAAGTCTGCTGTCATTATAATTTATCCCTTTATAGTTAGTTTTCATTTTTTTCTGCTGTTTTTAATTTTTTTTACCTTGCCATTAAAAATATAACTTTGATTTTTGATATGAATTCTTGGGTTTATTTCATTTGAGAATCACTAAGTTTCTTAAATTTGTTTGTTTATTCATTTAATCTTCTGTCATAGTCTCTGAGATCCTTGAGGTTTGTTTCTGTTGTTCTTGTCAACTTTTTGTCTATTTCTCCCTATTGTTTAAATTGAATATTTTCTGTTGTTCTATACTCAAGGTCACCGAATAAGCTATGTTTACTCCATCTTTTCATAAGTGAAAGTCTTTACCATGATTTAAAAAACCCATCCATTCCTTTTTAATTCATTTTACTTTTATCATTATTTTGTTTTTGTTGTTCTACAGTAGGATGTGTTCTTTAGATTTGTCCAAGCAGTGTTATATGACCCGCTGGTATTATTACACACCAATCTGACTTGTTAACTTATGTGATAACATATTTAAGGCTTAATACTATCTTATTGTAATTAATAGAAGTTCAAATCCTGAGGTATGCAGAATCTAACTACCATAATTAGCTTTTTTCTTGGGGTATTAGCTAATTTATCATCCAAAATATATGACTGAAACTTCTTTCTGCTTCATTGTAGAGTATGTCCAGTTGTGGTGAATAAATGTTGAATCTCTTTTCTTTTTTTAAAAAATCATGAGTAATCACTGAAATTAGTTAGCATTTTCACTCTCACATCTACAGTTAAAATCAAAACAAAAGAAGACATAACACATATCAATCGTTCATGAACTGGCGTATTTCTTTTTAAAGTCCATGCTTATTAACACCTAAATATTTAATTAAAAATTCAACATGTTCTACTGTATATGCTTATATATTTTATAATTGTTTTATTTTGAATGTTGTGATAGAATATATTATTGTGACTGGGCTCGGTGGCTCAGCCTGTAATCTCAGCACTTTGGGAGGCCGAGGTGAGTGGATTGCCTGAGCCCGCAGGTTCAAGACCCGCCTGGGCAACTTGGCGAGACCTCATCTCTACAATAAATCAAAAAATGAGCCGGGTGTGGTAGCGCGCGCCTGTAGTTTCAGCTACTCGGAAGGCTGAGGCCAAAGGATCGCCAGAGCCCAGCAGGTTGAGGCTGCGGTGGCTGGGAGCGGCCACTGCACTCCAATCTGGGCGACAGAGTGAGACTCCAAATCAAAAAAAAAAAAAAAGAATTTATTGTATGCAAACACTTACTCTCCTCTTACCCCATGAGAGGGATGGCTTTCCTTGCTTCAGCAATGTTGGACTTCGTCATGCAATTTACTTTGCCTGATGGGTTGTGAATGGACCTAACATAGACCATATCTGAGCAGAAGACTTAAATAAGATTTCATAGGGCATATTCATCTCTCTTGTTACCCTCCTCTGGCCCCAGAATGTGCAGTTCTCACATTAACAGTATCACTTCAGCCTAGGTCCTTGAAGGAGAAGACACACAAAGCAATGTTGACCTGAGCTACAGCAGCACACATACAATATGAATGAAAAATCAATGTTTGTTACTGCAAGCTTCTGATATTTCAGAATTGTTTGATATATAGCAAGAATAACCAACATATCACTGGGCATTTATAGCCTTCAAAATACGTATTGTAATTATATCAGTGTGAGAGTAGCTTCTTTGCTTTTTTTTTTTTTTAAAGAAACTCCTTATATTCTAAAAAATATTTTTGCTTTATGATGAGATAAAGATATTCTAAATCTATTTGTATTTACCCGGAGTACACAAAATCCACAAATCTCCGTATGTCTCAGATTCTTTTCAATGCCAACAGAAGTAAAAATCTGGGTTCAGAATTTGCATGAGAGAATTGCTGGTGGACAAATGAACTGCTGTGTTGTTAAACTACCAATCGTATTACAGTAAGGGAATTCAACCATTTAATGAATGTGATTATATGATTTTTGTACATTTGAATATAATTAATAAAAATCTGAATATAAAACTATATTATAATGTAAATATTTTTAAAATTTAACATTATTTTTTAAAATTTAACACTATTAGTTTATTTTGTAATCCTTCACCCTAATTATGTTTATTCTTTTATGTTTATAAACCATATCTATTTCATTATTTACCATTTTATAGTTACTTTATTGACACAGAAGAGTTTTCATATATTCACCCAGAGTGTATACAGATTCTGGGTTGCCTCAGTTTGATACGTTTTTATGTCTTATTATGGCCTTTGTCATTTTCTTGATTTGTTAATACTCAAAAATATTTTCATAGTTACATGCTGAAAGTGAATGGGAACTGGATTTCTGCCTCTTGACCATACAATAGTCCTTATAGAAATAATTTAGAAACAGTTGGTTCTGAAGAAATTTGTTTTTGATTATTTAAGCAAAATTAAATGGAATGGGAAAATAAATTGTTAGGAAAGTCTCATTTTTAAAAACTAGAGTTGCATAGGTAATTTAGGGATAAAGTAGTACCTCATGTAATCTAGCTCAACAGATGACTTCTAAACTAGATATTGATATCTGTTTGTGAAATCATTGTGAATACCAATAAACTGGGGATACCTTTTCATTAAATGTTTTATGGTATCTTGGGTGTGTCCTTATAATGAACATTTCTCCTTGGAATAAATGTTAGATGAGGAAAATTTGATTGTGATTGATATTTAACTATATTTTCAAAAATGCCAACTTCTCATGAGTCTTCTTGTTGAGCATATATATTGGCGGATGTATAGGGTGGATTGGAGATAAATTGATATTTTAGTTTGAAAGCATAGATTAGATCATGAGTTTTCTACCTTGTACATGCATGGGTCATATCTCATTTTATTGCTCTTTACAGATACTGCATTTTTTTTTTTTACAAATTGAAAGTTTATGACAACCCTGCTTCTAGCAAGTCTATCAGCACCATTTTTCCAATAACATGGGCTTATTTTGTAGTAGGGGCTCCTCTTCAAAAATCGTGGGGCCACTAGTCATATTATAAATTTTCTTTAAATCCTTTTTCTTTTACTTGTCTAGTAATATTTACATACATGTAGCAAGTCCCTAGAAGTTTTATATATTAAGACTTAAATTAGCCGTGCTCGGTGACTCAGCCTGTAATCCCGCGCTTTGGAAGGCTGAAGTGAGTGGATTGCCTGAGCCCGCGGGTTCGAGACCCGCCTGGGCAACTTGGAGAGACCTCATCTACACAATAAATCAAAATGAGCCGGGTGTGGTGGCTCGCGCCTGTAGTTCTGGCTACTTGTAAGGCTGAGGCGGAAGGATCGCTGGAGCCCAGCGGATCGAGGCTGCGGTGGCCGGGAGCGGCCACTGCATTCCAGTCTGGACGACAGAGTGAGACTTCAACTCAAAAAAAACACAAACAAACAAACAAACAAAGACTTAAGTTGTTGACTGTGAAAGAGAATAGCTAGGATAAAAGCTAAGTAGTAAAGAATAACAAAGGAAAGTATTCCACTTGTATGGGTCCCACTAAACATCTGTGTTTTAATTTGAAGGTGGTATTATAGGTGGTTTAGGCCTTTAGAGATTACACAGGTCAACAGATCTTTAATAAGACATTTCTGTGGATATGAAAGAAAAACAAAGGTTAAATGTCTAGAATAATTTATAAATTAGTCTTTAGCATTCTGATGTGTTCTCAGATTGCAGTGGCAATCTGACAGATTCTTCTGGACTATAGTTTCAACCAGGCATTTAAGTGAACTTTCTGTAAAGTTTATATATTAGCAAGCAGGCATAAAAGTTGTTTTACTCTACAGATTTTTAAGAAAAAGTACAGTTTTAAATTCTAGTGATTTTAAGTCAGAAAATCTGAAGAAAAATTCAAAAGCATCAGTCTAGAGACTTGTAGCCAGGAAAGACTTTAGAATGTAGTCTAAATTGTAGAAAACAACAAAAACTCAAAAATAATGAAGATAAGTTAAAAACAGGCATATTATAGTTTCATTTGAAACATATATTTTCTCTCTATTCTTCTATTTCTACTAAAGCCAAATCATAGTAGACTAATTTATTGGTTAAATAAGTTTTACTCTTATCATACGTAGTTTATTTGTATAAAGTGTGGTAAAAATAATTGTTATATATATATATGTATATATACACATATATATATGTATATATATATAATTTTTTTTAATTGGCTTTGTTGGAACTCTTTCCCTAAGGAATCACAGATTAGTTCCCCTGAGAACCTTTGAGTCTAGCTGAGTATTTGTCTGTATATACATATATGAATTGGGTGAATTCCTCTCTTTGAGGTTCTAAATAATTTGAGGTTCCGGGTCTATTAGGAAGTACACTTCTTTATCTACCACAGGTCAGAAGACCTGTGGAGTTGAAAAGGTGTCAGGCCATCCTTTCCAAGGGCTTTTTAAATAATTGATTCTTTATAGCTCTTAGTCTTAATTGTCAAAGGGTCTGCTGTGAAATGTCATTTTAGTCAAAGTTTTGGTAAAATAATCAGTATCTCTGAACACATCCTGTTACAAAAGAAAACAGATTTTTATTGAACTTATGTAAATATACTGTTATGAATCAATATTTGCAAATAGTTCTAAATTCTGGAGAAATCAGGTAGAAAAAAATAAGTTTCAAATTTTTCTCATAACAGTATACTTTACTCATTTGTCAGAAACTGTGTAAATAACTCAAAGATAAAGGTTTTCCTGAATCCAAAAAAGAGTCAGTAAAACTTCAAACAAAAATAATAACAAAAATTATTTGTTTTCTATGAATTTAGTCCATATAATTAACTCGTTCTGTTCCATATTATGTCAGTAATCCTCACAAGCACATCAATTCTGTGATAGTAAGAGTCAGATGTCTTTTACCTAGTCAAATGGCACAGTCTCCAAAGTTGTTAGAAATTGTATTGAAGAATATCTGTCAGAGTTTTATAGCTGATTATAAACTGCTTCTTGACAGGGATCAAAGTAAAGCAATAAATTGTGAATGACAAAAATCTTAGGACAGCCATTGTCAGAGACACAATTGACAAGAAAATTTGGTTATTCTGTGGCATGTAACAATTTAACATTATTATTACTGATAACATATAGCTGGACAAATCAGAATTACAGAAATATAAATGCAATTTTAGAACATATATCAATAATACACATAAATATAACTCAAGAAAAATTTAACACCCTTTCATATTTAACAATGCTTTTTGTGTGATTTTTAACATACCAAATAAGCCAGATATGTCTCTCTTTGACGTCAGGAAAACTTAATATTAAAAAAAAATGTTTAAAAGGTCAGAGAGATCAAATTGAGAACAAGCAATTTTGATACTGGAATGTTTGTCAAATATCAAAATTTTTAAAAATATGACATCATAACACAGGCATATAAGTCATTGTAAAATAGCCATTCATTTAGCCAAAATGAATTTTTGTTTTATGAATGTATAATTATTGTTTTATGAGTGTTTAACACTTCCCTAGTGCATAGTTGGTTTACCGTAAATATTATAAAACCACTAATTGGTTCTTAAGCATTATGTCCCTTCCCTTAAGCTTACAGGAAAATAGTCTCAATTTTTTTTTATCAGTCACAGAACACAATTATTAACCCACATTTTTATCAGTGCCACTTCCATTATTGTGTTATTTATTGAAATATGTTTAACTTTGTCATTTTTCTCATCTTTTCAAACAATATTTTTGATGATATATTATTCTCAATCATGTATTTGTGTTTAATAGGTTTATTTTTCTAAAAGCACACTAAAGTTTGTACTGACAGTACAATAAATATTATTCAATACTATTTGTTGGGGAGAAAGACTTTGTATAAACCTTTTGAGGGAAATGTCACTGAGCTTTATTTATTCAGGGAAACAATTTATAATACTACAATATACAATAGTTTCAGCATGATAACAAATAACCCACCACGCATATATGAATATCAATAGGCAAAATTTATGTGAAATTTCATAAATAAAAAGAACATAAATTCAAACTCATATATATGTATATATTAACTGTATATTTGTGTTATTATTAAAAGTTTAATGATGTTCATGTTTAAAAAATGCAAATATAGTTGTTCTTTATTAGAGATATTTCTTTATTTTAAAAGTTGTGTTTTGACAAGCCTTAAACTACTCACAAATGAAAACCATATATTCTATAGATAGACAGAGAAGACTGTATTGTTTACCCTGAAGAAGAAGGAGTGTGAGGTGACTGAAAAACTGGTTCTCGAGACACTTATTTTGTAAACAATATGAATATATTATTTCTATCTCTAGAAGTAGAACATTAGAAGATTGGCTTTAATTCTGAATGTGGAGTTTTTAGACTTCTGGAAAAACTTGAAAAGAGAAACAAACCAAACAAAAGAGATTATAAATTCATAAATGCTTTAACTCTTTAACTTCAGGTTTGCTTAAAAACATAAGAGGGAGTAAATTAGATCTTTCCAAATTTAGGATACAAAACAATGCACTTAAGTATTTCAGATAATCTCTTTCATGTTTCTCTCATATGTTTTTTAATTTTGTTTCAGTCGTGCCAACATATTTACTACTCCTAAGGAATGTGTGTGAGTCGGGGGTGGTAACAAAAGATATCATTAAGAAAATAAAGACAAGTCACAGACTGAAAGAAAATATTTCCAAAGAATATATCTGATAAAGAGCTTGTATCTAGAATATATATATATATACATATATATATATATATATATATATGTATATATATATATACTTAAAACTCAGTAATAATGAGACATTTAAACCAATTAAAAACTCAGGAAAAGATTGCAATATAATTCTTTATCCTTGAAATAGATTATATGCAGATGGCTCAAATACACACACACACACACACACACACACACACACACACACACACACGCTCCCAGATATATAAATGGCTAATAAACACAAAAATAATAATTATATGATCTGACAAGTCCACTTCCAGTTGTTCACCCAAGAGAAATAAAAACATATGTCCATCAAACATCTTGTACACAAATATTCATGGCAGCCATGTTCAAAAGATGCCCCAAATGGAAGCAATGCAAATATTTGTCTGCTTTTAAACGAATGCATAATATGTTGTATACCTGTATAATGAAAAAACCACTAACAGTAAAAAGGACTGAACAATAGTTATAACTTATGATATGATATAGATAAACTTTCAAACCACTGTACTAAGTCAGAGTCTCTCAATGTTGGTAGTATTGAATTTTAAGGCTAAATACATATTTGCTGCATGAGCACTGTCTTTGACTTTGTAAGATGTTTAGTCACATCCCTGACATTCATCTACCAAATGCCAATAGTACCCACTCCAGTTGTGACACCTAGAAAGGTCTGGAGACATTGCAAAATATTCCCAGGGTATAAAACTGCCTCTGTTTGAGAAACATTGCAAAAAGTAAAAGACCAAATATATTACTCCATTTATAAGAAATATTCAGATAAAAATCTGCAGGGACAGAATATAAATTAGTAGTTTCCTGGACTGAAGATAAAGTGGATGGTGGACTGCCAAACTAAAAAGTTATCTCATTGAGGTAAATAAAGTGTATTAAAACTTGATTATGGTGATAGTAGAATGTCACTAAAAATCTACTGAAAGCTATTAAATTATACACTTAAAACAGGTACATTTTATGGTATGGAAATTATCCATCAATAAAGGTGTTAAAATTATAAAAATTAAACATATTATAAATAATATTAAAAATATCATATAAATGTCAACTAAGCCATAGCAAACACACACACACGCACACACACACACACACACACACACACACACACAGATAATCATGATTTTCTGAAAAATAGTGCTAAAGAAAAAAATCCCACAATCACCAAAATAAAAGACACATCACTATAATTATTTTAGAGAAGTCAGCAAACTATAGTCCACAGAACCAAATTCAAGCCATGGCCTCTTTTGAACAGTTCTCAAGCTATGAATGGGCTTCATATTTTTTAAAAAATTAGAAACTATAACAATTTTTAAAGGAATATAAAACAGAGAACTTTTGTGGCCTATAAAGTCTAAAATATTTACAATCTAGTCTTTTAAACAGAAAGTTTGTCACCTCTGCAATACAAAAAGAGGAGAGAATCATAAATTTCTCATATCCTTTGTGATCCAAGAGACATTGGGTGATATATTCAAAGTGTTGAAACAATTTTTTAAATGTCAGAGAAATTTCTTCAGACAGAAGGTTAATGCCGATGAAAATTTTCGTCTGTACAAAGAAGTAAAGCACAACATAAGTGGATAGTGTGCGCATGCAATGCTTTAAATAAACAAAATTAATTAATTGACAGTTAATTGTTTCCAGAAAAAATAATAACATATCATAGTGTTTGCGACATCTGTGGAATTAGACGTTATAGCCAAAATTGCAACTATGGTGAAAGAGGTGAAATGGAAATGTACTTTTAATAAATTGCATGGAAAATGATAAATTACCTGAAGATAAACTGTGATAAATTTAAATGTGAACTAAAGAATAATCACTAGAAAAATAAAATGAAGAAGTATAACAGTAAACCAACTGAGGAAGTAAAATGTGATCATAAACATATCTCATAAATTTGAAATAAAGGAAGAAAAAAACCCACCACAGAACAGATGAGACCACTTTGATTGTGTTGGTGTCTTATTTAAATATTTAATATTTAAATATTTTAGTATCATGGACACCAACACATCTTTATTAATAAGTACTTTAATAACAGATAGTCTAAAATCTCATTTAAATGACAGAGATTCTCAGAATGATTTTTTATTTTTTATTTTTTCAGAATAATTTTTTAAAACAAAGAGCAGCAAGCATTCTCTACTAGAAACGTACTTTAAATTTACGACACAGATATGTCAAAGTAAAAGAAACTATGCACCAGGCAAACACTAACATTAAGAAAACTCATCTGTTTTTTTTTAATTTCGGCAAAGTAGATTTCAGAAGATGGAATATTACCAGGAATAAAAAGTAATACTTATAATAATAAAGCAGTAAATGTGTCAAGAAGATATATGTGAAATAGCTAAAACAGAGCTTCAAAATTTATGGAGAAAGCATACATTAAACTGAAACTAAAAATGACAAATCTATAATTATAGTTGTTGATATCAATTATTTTATCAGTAAATGATAGAATACTTACACAGAACATCAGTAAGAATATATAAGATGCTATCAATCAACTTGATCTAACAGAATGCACCACATAACTACTGAGAAATATATGTTCAAATCAAATGTCCATGAAAAGTTCACCAAGATATCTGATACAGGCTACTATGAATGAAACATATTTAAAACAATATAAAGATATTGGTACACCTTTTGAAACCATTTCATATATTTATATATTTTACTATATTGACAGAATAAAAGATTTTAAAAATACTTAATTGGTACTGAAGAATCATTTAAACATTCATTTTCTCAATCTAGCAAAGGACATATACAACAAACCTGTACTAACATCATACTTCATAATGAAAAAAAATATTTTTTCCCTAAGATCAGGAACTAACCAACAAGGTCACTTTACCACTTTTACCGAAGGTCCTAACCACTGAAATAAGGAAAGAAGAACAGATAATAATGATGATAAAACATATAGATAGAAAAATAAGAATATTGTCTTTATTCTCAGATACCATGATTGAATATATATAGGAAATGCAAAACAATCTACAAATAATACTACTAAAAATATTATGTGAGTTTAATGCACAAAAAAATCATTTTCTTAATGAACAATTAGAAATTGAAAGTTTAAAAGTATAATGCAAGTTACCATTGCACTCCTGAGAGAGACTAGAGAATACCTAAATTAATGAAAAAATATGCTGTGTTTAGAAATCAGATTAATCTATAATCCTAAGGTATCTATCTATTCTCACCAAGTTGATATACAGCTTTCAGAAACTCAAATTAAAATTCCAGTAGACTTTAGCATGAGATTTTCATGATGATTTTATTAGTTATATTGATTCGCAGAGAAATTAGGACAAGCAAAAGGATTTTGCTAAAGAGTAACAAAACTGGAATACTTAACTTGATTTCAAGACTGATTATAGAAAAATTTGCATAGGTCAATGAAATCAAAGAGAATCTAGAAATAGACCCTATTTCTAGGGTCTATTTGGCCAACTGGCTTTGAACACTGCCAAGGTATTTCAGTGTGGAAAAAAATATAAACTTTTGTTTTTAGTTTGCTTTTTTAAAAAAGTTGCTAAGCAGTAGGACTTCATTTAGCAAACATGAATTTTGACATTTATGTTCTATCATATAACAATATTAACTCAAAATATGACATACAACCCCAAATCTAAAGCTAAAATTATAAAAATGTCTTGAAGAAAACATAGTATAAAAAATTTTCACTTTGGGGTTAAATAAATATTTTTAGATGAGGCACAAAAAAAGCATAAACCATATAAGGAAAAAAATGATAAATTGAGTTTTATTGAATCAAAATCTAATGTTGATCAAAAATATTATTAAGAAAATACATTTTAAGCCACAACATGGGAGAAAACAATTGTGATACATTTATCTGAAAAACAAATTTATTTAGAATATATAAATACTAAACAATTCCAAATGAAACGGAACCACCTAAATTGGCAAAAAACAGTTGAATATGTCACATAGAAGATATTAAAATGACCAATAATTACATTAAAGATATTCAACATCGTTAATTGCTCTAAAACAAGCAAGTAAACTATGTTCAGGCAAAGACTATTTATAAACAAATATTTATAGCAACTTTTTTCATAATAATAAAAAACTGCCAAACGTTAATTTGTAATTGTTGTTACTCAACAATTACAAAATGAACTAACAAAACTCATAAAATTTATGAATCTTGAAAACAATAATGTTGCGAGAAACTATACCCCAAAACTTATGCATTGTCAAATTAGTCATCATTAAATGTAAGCATGTAAACAATTAAAGAGGTATTTTACAAAATAAAAAAAAAGTGAATGAACTAAAAAGATATTTGCACAATACACACACACAAGTCAACAATTCTGTCTATATTGATTATAGGCAAAAGTGTGGAGCAGTGGATACACTTTTATACTTCTGGTAGATGTATACACGATTCTCCCTTAGGAAGTAATAACTTGTAAGGTGGACACATTATAAAACATGGCACGTTCATTTTTCTCTCCCTCTCTCCCTTTCCCTTTCCCTCCGTGTGTGTGTGTGTGTGTGTGTGTGTTCACTAGAGAAATTCTAACTGGTTTTCCAGGAGACCTGCAGAGGACCTGTATAGCGTGTCTTTTTCATAATAACAAAAACAATCAAGCAAGCATCAACCTCCTGAACACAAATCAAATCTTATTCAGGAGAATGAGGTAAGTAAATATGGGGAGATTTAAATAGTGGCATATCATAAAACAAGGCATATAAGCTACAATTACATGCAGCAGCAGAGATGAATACCAGGGGGAGGAACAATATATCACATAAGAAGGCATGCATGAGGAAATAGTTCCATAGCATAAGACAGCCAGAGTCTGAAACAAAACTGAGACTAGTTGATCCACTAGTGGTGGAAGAAACATGGATTGAGATTATACGTATTCCTAAACTGAGTGGTGTGGTGGTGTGTTCGTGGCTTTTCATTTTATAATTATTACACATTATTTTGAATGCCTTGAGTACTACATAAAAAAGACAAAATTCCTTCCCACAGAGAGCTTACAATTAACAGAAAGCACAGAGATATCCACAATGATTATGCTGTGTTATACAAATGCTATAATAAAGACATTTAAAAACAAAATAGCTGTATTGTTTAGTAAAGCATGTACATTCAAAATTCAAAAAACAAAAAAAATTGTAATTTACTTTCACAAAGCATAATTATACAGTACAGCAGTCATGGACGAATTTATATGCTTTATCTTAATTAATTCTGGGGGTCAGCTTAAACATGGTTGGAATTCATCCTTCTCATTTGTTCTTTCTTCGGCTAACACTTTCCAAAGCTTAGAAACAATGGTTGCATGAAATATAACTAGATGTTCAATAACTGATTAGTGCAGAAATACTTGTCAAATATTTACTTTGAATTACTTAGGGTGAGGCTGTACTCCTCTACGAGGTATGAAATTCAATCAAGATTCTGTTTGTGATACTATATATACACATTGTTCTCAGGTGCTTTTCTTTATTAAATCCTCTTAAAACACAGATTTTATCATGGTCTGGAGATTGTCATGGTTAATTATAGAATTCAAGACAAAATGGATTACCCTAGTGGTTATTTTTATTTATTTATTTATATTTTTAAATAAATTTTATTTTTAGAGCAATTTTAGGTCCACAGAAATATTGAGGAGAAGGTACAGTGATTTCCCCATATATCCCTTGCCCTCATGCTTGCATAGCTTCCCCTCTTATTATTCCCTACCAGAATGGTATATTCGTTAGAATTGATGAATCTACATTGACACATCTTTATGGCCCCAAAGACCCCCATTTACATTAGTGGTTACTCTTAGATGTTGTACATTTTATAGGTTTGGGCCATTGTATAATGACATCATAGTAGCATACAGAGCAGTTTTACTGTCCTACAAATATTCTGTGTGCCACCTATTCATCCCTTTCTTCCTTTCAAACCTTGGGAAATGCTGATTTTTTCTTTTTTTACGGTCTTCCTAGTTTTGACTTTCCCAGAATTTCAGACACTTAGAATAATAAAGTGTAACGCCTTTTCAGATTGGTTTCTTTCACATAGCAATCTGCATTTAAGTTTCCTCTACATCTTTTCGTGGCCTGATAGCTCGTTTCTTTTCAGCACTGAATAATATTCCATTGTCTGGCTGTGCCACCATTTCTTTATCCATTCATCTATTATCGGGTATCTTCAATTGTTTCCAAGTTCTAATTATTATAAATAAAGCTGCTATAAACATCCATGTGATTTTTGTGTAGACATAAGTTTTCAAGTACTTTGGGTAAATATCAAGGAGCATGATTGCTGGTTTGTGCCGTAAACATTTGTTAAGTTTTGTAAGAAACTGCCCAACTGTCCTTTAAAGTGGCCATGCCGTTTTGTATTACTACCAGCAATGAATAAGAGTTCCTTTTACTCTACAATCTCACCAGCATTTGATGTTCCAGGGTTCTGGAATTTAGCCATTCAGTGTGTGTGTAGTGATGTCTCATTGTCGTTTTCATTTGTGTTTCACAGATTAGATATAACGTAGAGCTGGGCTTCCCAATGCCCTCTGCTGGTCTGCGGCAAGTTATGAATTAGGCCACACAGGTAAGCGGCAGGTGAACCAGCTAAGCCTCATCTGTATTTATAGCCACTCCCCTCACTGGCATCTGAGTTCCTTCTTATTCTCAGAGTAGTGCAAAACACGATTGTGAACTGAGCATGTGATCTGGATTGCAGCTCCTTATGAGAATCTAACTCCTGGTTATCTCAGGTGGAGCTGAGGTGGTGATGCAACCACTGGGGAACCGCTGCAAATACACATTAACATTAGCAGTGAGATTTGATTGTACATTTGCACTCCCATCCCCCAGACTCCGTCCAAGGAAAAATTGCCTTCCACGAAACTGGTCCTGATGCTAAAAATGTTGGGGACTGCTGATGTAGAGAATCTTTTTATGTACTTACTTTCATCTGCATATCTTTATTTTTTTTTTCTTTTTTAAAGCAGGATTTATTAAGAGGACAAAAAAGCTCTCACAGTGGGAGGGGACCCGAAGGGGTTGCCCATCTGCATGTTTTCTTTGGTGAGGTGCTTGTCAAGGTTTTTGACTCATTTTAATTTATTTTTTACCATGTTACTTTTAATTTTTTTAAAAAAATTCTTATAGATTTATAGGGTACAAGTACAATTTAGTTACATGGATATTGCGTGATGGTGAAATTTGGACTTTTAGTGTACCTATCACCTAAGTAGTGTACATTGTTCCTAGTAGGTGGTGTTTCATCCCTCACCTTCCTCCTACCCATCTACCTTTCGGAGTCTCCAATGTCTATTTTTCAACTTTGCATGTCCATGTGTATTCATTGTCTAGCTCCTACTTATAAGTGAGAACATGTGTATTTCCTATTTTGTTTCTGAGTTATTTCACTTAGGATAATTGCCTTCAGATCCAACCATGTTGCTGCAAAAGACATGATTTCATTTTTTTATGACTGAGTAGTATTGTATGGAATGAATATATATATTGATATATATATAATATTTTTTGATCCAATCATCCGTTGACTGACAGGTTGATTCCATTTTAAAAATCAGGCTCTTTATTTTCTTATTGTTGACTTAAGTTCTTTGTATATTTTAGGTAGCAGTGCTTTATCTGATGTCTTTTGTAAACATTTCTCTGTGGTTTTTCTTCCATTATCTTGACAGTGTCCTCTTTTTAAAGATTTAATAAAATCCAGCCTATTTGTTTTTTCTTTCATGAATTGTGCCTTTGGTGTCATATCTAAAAAGTCACCACCAAAGCCAAGGGCATCTAGATTTTCTTCTATGTTATTTTCTAGGTGTTTTATGGTTTTGCATTTTACATTTAAGTCTATAATTCATCTTGTGTTACCTTTTTTTGAAGGACAGAAGGTCTAGCTTAGATTTCACTTTTTTTTTGCATGTGATTACTAGTTGTTCCAGCATCTTTTGTTGAGAGTAATTTTTTTTACTGTATTCATCAAGATATCTTGAAGAAAGTAGAGCAGACCTTGTAATATTGTTACTTACAAACACGTATTTTCTTTTATAAACATTAGACTGGGAAGATGTCTTGGAAGAACTACCTAATTTTCAGGCAATACCTATTTTTAGAAAGCCTGGTAGAATCTCCTTGGGGGTTTATGTAAAACAAAGTTTAGAACCAGCATTTTACTGGAGACTAAAGAGGGAAGAAAACACTTGAAACCTTTCTCTTGTTATTTGAGTTTTATTACATCAGAATAAGTCCTTGATAAATTATATTTTTATACATATTCAAATGCTCTATGTAGGCCTGTCTGGTATTCATTGGGTGTATATTCTATAGAATTTCATAAAGATGGACCATTGAATATTGAGCTATATTTTTCATGAATGGGGCAAGTATTTTATTTACCATATTTTGTGGATACCGAAATAATAATTTTTAAAATACATTTTTGTAGTTTTTGAAATTTAGGTGCATCCTGTAATAGAAAAATGTCCAACAGAGTTATGATTTTTTTTTCCTTAGTGGCACTTAAAATAATGATTACTCTGAAAATCAATGGTGCCTTAGATTAGATGAAATAAGATAACTAATTGTTAAGGTATTAACAAGAAGGATTGTTACCTTTTCATTGTCAATTTCTGCTTTATAAAAATCATGAAACTAAACTACATGATGCTGAGGTAGCTAACAGATACATATCTATAATGTAACATTGTGATATTGGTTATGTGAACTAGTAATGAAAAACACACAAATTGCTAGACTGTAATTAGGAAGGATCCTTATTAAGTCATTTGCATTACTGTTTTGCAAAGCAATTCAAGTTTTTTGCTCAGCAATTATCATACTAAGTAAAGTTGATAGATTGGTCTAGGATTTAGAGTGTATGCATGAGGAATAATGCAAACATACTAATAAAGGTCATTAAAACAATTGAAAAATTATGAGAAAAGGTTTTGGTTTGCTGCAAGCAGAAAGGGAAGTGTACCACTAGCAGAAATGGGCAGAAGAGAAACCCTCCGGGGGAAAAAAATACCTCTATCTTAAAGTCAAGAAAGTCTTCGCAAAGAGAAGATTTTATCAGCTTATAGGGTAGAGCCTCATCAATAAGTAGGTTTTAGATTTAATAAAGTTTTTTTTAACGTAACAGGTGAAAATTAAAACTCAAGGGCCTGTAATTCAGAAAAGCCACAATTCTCCATTCTAATTGTACCCCCTCCTCTATGTCATCTGGTTTTTTTTAAGCACTTCCTAATACCAAGATATATGCCAAAAAAAGGAACCTTTGTATCAGATTTAAATTAAGATTTTCTATAATACTTTTGGAGTTGTGCTAAATAAAGTTGTTTCATATTTAATAATATTTGTCTCATAAGTTGTTTAAATAATGACTCTGACTTTTAAACTCATTAAATATTTTTGAAAACGCAAACATCAGATTCTGTAAATATGTAACTATATTTAAGAACTAATTTTGAAATATGCTTCTATTTTCTACAGTTAGCAGATTTCAGTTAAGTGACAATAATGTGATGAGCATTGAAATAAACAAAGAAAGCAATGTGTTTGGAAAGGACTGAAAATTCCAGTTTATCTCTAACATATTGAGAATTATGCACATAAACATAAGCCCATTGGAAAAATTATGAGAACATAGATACAAATTTTTAGAATTTTGCCTAGCTAAAATTAAATGATTTCTTTTCCTAGTAATTTAAATGGTCATAAATGCTTATCAACCTGACCATGAAAATTCTGGTCACTGGACCAAGTGTAGTAGAAATAAAATTTTGTACAAGAGAATTTATTTATATGAAACCACTTTTTTATTATTCAATGTTTACTATCCTCACAGGGGCATCCTGAACTGGATCTTATATGTTGTTGAAATAGCTGCTACTCAAAGTCAGAAAACAATGATGGACTACAGTAAATAAGATGAATTTTCCTGGACTTCATTGTCAAATTATTGGATAGGACAGGGGACTTGATTGGGGAGAGGGCAAAAGACTTAAAGAAGAGTTTATACCAAAAAGGATTTATTGTATAAGACCAGAAATCCCATCAAATGACTATATTCTTTGACAGGGTCCAGATGACATTGCCTTCACTAAAGCAGTAATAAATATATATTAGTGAGGGGAGGAGGAACCGACATCACTCACAGCTCCATGTTCACTGTCCTTTGTAGTTCAAGGTTGCTGATGAAGGCTGCTATAGAATTAGCTCCCAAGTGTCAACACAGATAATGATATTTTGAAATATGAAAGGTCTCACAGTGTCATATGATCATCAGAGTTCAGATGACGTAATTACTATAATGGGCAAGAATAGAATGGGATCTAGTAGACGCTGGCTCACATCTGTGGTAAAGGTTGATAAACCATAGTGTTTCTAAGGAATAACAGTGTGATGGCTTATTTTATGTATTAATTTGAAGGGTATTTTTATATGAGATTAACATTTTATTTATTTATTTTAATTTTAGATTCAAAGGGTACAAGCTCACGTTCGTTCCATGGACATATCACATAGTGGTGGGGATTAGGCTTCGGGTGACACATTTTACTGTGCCTCATGGGTGCTGCCTCCCTCCCTTTCTAGCACCCAGCTGGGTGACATACCCACTTTGGAGAAATTTCTCTAATAGCACCAGTGGCCATACCAGCCCTAGTTCAACACTGCAAACATGGTTTGACCTCAGGAGGCTACTATCACTTCCTTGCTCCTTCCATGGAGCAAGATGGGTACTACGATGTGGAGCACCTCTGTGACTCCTGGCGAATAAGGATCCCCAGCACTCAGGTGAAATGAGGCTATTTGACCATTGCCAGATGATGACTCAATACTGAGTAAGGGAGACTTCAACCAGCCCCAGGCAGCAAGGCAGTGGTAGCTGTGCCCACACGCAAATTGAGGGAGAAAGGTTAGATCTCCTTCGGCAAGGTAGTAGTCTGCGTTCTACCTCTGTGCAAGGGGAGAGGAATTGCTTAGATGGGAAGAGGCTGCTTTACACCCACCTGAGCACCTGTGACAGAGTTGAATCATGGGGTCCCCTCGAGCCACTGCCAACCCTGCTGATATGACAGGCAGGCTGGAGAAGAAGGCATCAAAGATTCCAGCTAGTTAAGGTCCCTGATGTTTATGCCAGAGGGAGGGGAAAGCACATTATCTAGAGGAAAACAACTTGTCCTTCCCCCACCAGACTGCACTAGGGAAGCAGTGCCAGCAGTTTCCCCTCAGGTGGCCACCCTCACTGCCATCTCTGTCCCTTCTATGGGAAAACCAGAGGAGGAAGGTCAAGTAAGAAAATAACACAAACTGTTATCCAAATAATAGCAATTTTAACACATTTAAAAATAACAAAAAATAAAAAAGAGAAGAGACTGCCCTCAGAAATGAGAAAGAACCAGTGAGAAAACATCGGTAATCCCCAAAGGCAAAACTGTCTGACAACCACTAAGGAGCCTCTGAGATCCCAAGTAATGGAACCTATTTAGAATGACCTGACCCTGATGACAGACATAGAATTCAGATGAAAGATGGCAAACATACTATGTTCAAGAGAAAGTGGACACCCAAATCAATCAGATCACTAAAACATTACAGAAAGTGAAACAAATTGAACTTCTAGAAATGAAAAGTTCTCTCCTGGAATTTCAAAACATAATAGCAACACAACATCAGAAACAACCAGGCAGAGGAAAGAATCTCAGAGTTTGAAGACTAAAGTATTGGATTAACTCAGTTTGATGAAAATAAGGAGAAAAAAATAAGGAAAATGACCAAAGCCTACAAGAGGTTGGGATTATGTAAAGAGACCAAATCTATGACTGACAGGCATTCCTGAGAGAGAATGAGAAACTGAGAGCACCCTGAAACTAGCCATTCAAGATGATATCCAAAAAAACAATTTTTCCTTTTCTCACTAGAGAGGTAACTGTACAAACACAAGAAATTCAGAGAACTCCTGTGAAATATTATATGAGAAGATCATCTTCAAAGCACATAATAATCTGATCGGTAAAGTGAGCATGAAAGAAAAAAATCCTAAAAGCAGATAAAGAGAAGGAACAGAGCACTTATCAAGGGAGATTCATCAGATTGCAGCAAACCTCTATATAGAAACCTTGCAAGCCAGAAGGGACCAAGGCTCACTTTTCACAGTCTTAAAGAAAAACAATTCCAGTCAAGAATTTGTTGCCCTGCCAAACTAAGCTTTATTAATGAAGGAGAATTAAAATTTCTCCCAGACATTTCACATCAGAAGATTCTTAGGGAAGTTCTAAACATAGAAACAAAAGAATGATACCATCCAGTACAAACTCATAGACAAGCAAAGAGAGTACAATCCATACAAATTAACCGCAAAGCATAGAACACAAAACAGTTTCTAAACACCAATATGATAGAAAGAAACTCCACATATCAATAATTAACTTAAGCATTAACAAATTAAACATACTACTCAAAAGGCACAGAGTGGCAAATTGGATTAAAAAAGAGAATCCATCCTTCTACTGCATTCAGGAAACCCATCGCACTGCAAATGATATACACAGGCTCAAGGTAATGGACCGAAGAAAGATCTTCCATGCAAATGGACAAGAAAAAGGGCAGGAGTAGCTATTCTTATATCAGATAAAACAGATGCTAAACCAATAAAAGTTAAAAAGACAATAAAGAGCACTACATAATGATAAAGAGCTTAATTCATCAGCAAGAAATATCCATCTAAAATATGTATGTACCCAATATAGAAGCACCCAGATTCATAATATAATTGCTAATTAATCTTAGAGAAGACATAGCCCATACAATAATACCGGGAGACTTCAACACCCTGTTAACACCTTTAGACAGATCATTGAACAGAGAGCAAATACATTTGGAATCTAAATTAAACTGTAGACCAATTAAATCTAATAGACATCTACAGAACACTTCACAACAACCACAGAATAAACATTCTTCTAATCAGTACACAGAATATACTCTAAGATTGGCCACATACTTGGCCACATATCAAGCATGAACAAATTTCAAAAAGTCAAAATTATAGCAAGCATCACCTCAAACCACAGTGGAATAAAAAATAAATATCATCATCAACAAGCGCCATCAAAAAACACAAATATGTAAAAACCCATGAATGACTCTTGAGCTAAAAGGGAAATCAAGATAGAAATAAAAAGATACTGAGAAACAAATAAAAACAAAGACATGACAAATAAAAACCTCTGGGATACTATAAAACCAGTACTGAGAGGGAAGGTTATAACATTGCATGCACAACAAGAAAATATAGAGCTCTCAAGTAAACAGCCTATGAATACACTAAGGGAACTGGAAATCCAGGAACAATTCAATCATAAAACTAGCAGAAGTATAGAAAAAAAATAAAAGTAAATTTAAAGATAAACAAAATAAAGACCAAATACAAAGCATCAAGTCAAAAAATTGATTCTTTGAAAGGATAAAGTTGTCAGATCTTTGCTCAAATTAATGAGAGAGAGAGAGAGAGAGAAACTTTGACTAAGCACAATCTGAAACAAAAAGACAATGTTACAACCAAGAACTACTAAATATTATCATAAATTATTATGAACATCTGTATGTGTGTTAGCTAGAAGATCTAGAATAAATGGATAAATTCCTGAAAATACACAGACTCTAAAGATTGAAACGGGAAGAAATTGAAACCCTAAACAGACCAACAACAAACTAAGAAATTGATTCAGTAATAAGAAACCTTCCTGCAAAAAAAAAAAAAAAAAAAAAAAAAAAGCCGTGGGTCTGGTGGTTTCTCAATCAAATTCTACCAGGTTGACATGGAAGAGCTGATATCAAACCTTCTGAAAGTATTCCAAGCAATTGAGAAGAAAAGAATCCTCCTTCTCATTCTACAAAGCCAATATTGTCCTGATACTCAAAAATGGCTAAGACCCAAAAAAGAAAGCAAGCTACAGGCCAATTTCCCTGATGAACATAGATGCAAAAATCCTCAACAAGATACTAGTAAATCGCTTCCAATAGCACATTACGAGGATCATTTATTTTGACCAGGTGGGCAAAGGATTGTTCAACATACACGAATCAATAAGTGTAATCTACCACATAGCAGATGTAAAATCAAGAACCACGTGATTATCTCAATAGATGCAGAAAATGCATTTGATAAAATATGATATGTCTTCTTGACTAAAAACCCTCAGACATCTAGACATTGAAGAAACACTCCTCAAAATAATAAGAGCCATTTGTGATAAGCCTGCAGCCAACATCATACTTAATAGATAGAAGCTGGAAGGACCCCTCCCAAGAACTGGAATAAGACAAGAATGTCCACTCTCATCACTCCTATTTAACATAATACTGTGAGTCCTAGCCAGAGAAATCAAGCAGGAGAAAAAAATTAGAGGTATCAAAATGAGAAAAGAGGAGAAAAATTATTTTTTTTGCAGATGATATAATTCTATACCTAGAAATCCCTAAAGACTGCCAAAAACATACTAGCACTGATAAATGACTTTGATAAATTCTTAGGCTACAAAATTGGCACACAAAAATCAGTTGCATTTCTGTACAAACAGGCTGAAAACCAAATAAAAACACAATCCCGTCCACAATAGCCATGAAAGAAATAAAATACCTTGGTATTCATTTACTAAAAAGTGAAAACTCTTTACAAGGAGAACTACAAAACACTGCTTTAAAAATCTAAGATGACACAAATAAATGGAAGAACATCTCTTGCTCAATGATCAAAAGGAGCAATATAGTTAAGATGTCCATACTACCCAAAGTAGTCTACGGATTCAATGTGATCTCTGTCAAACTTTAACAACATTTTCCATAGACCTAGAAAGAAAATACTTAAATTTATACAGGAGCAAAAAAGAACCTGAATAATTAAAGCAATCTTCAGTACAAAGAACAAAACTGGTGGTAACACACTCCCAGACTTCAAACTTTGCTGCAGGCCACAGTAACTCAAACAGCATGGTATTGGTACAAAAATAGACACATAGACCAATGGAACAAGATAGAGAACCCAGAAATAAAACCACAGACCTACAATCAATTCATCTTTGACAAAGCTGATAAAAACAAACATTGGGGAAATGAAACCTTATTTAGCAAATGGTGCTGGGAAAACTAGCTAGCCACATGCAGAAGAATGAAACTGGACCCATTCCTATCACCATATACAAAAATTAAAATGATCAAAATGGATCAAAGAATTAAATGTGAAACCCAAACTTTAAAAGTCTTAGAAGAAAACCTAGAGGAACATTCTCCTAGATTTCATTCAGCCTAGGCAACAAATTCATGGCCAAGTCCTCAAAAACAAATGCAGCAAAAACTAAAATTGACAGATGAGACCTTATTAAGCTAAAAATCTTCTGCCCAGCAAAACAAAGCATATAGAGGCAACCCAAAAAATAAGAAATAATATTTGCAAACTAAGCATCTGAAGAAGATTTGACATTCATAATCTAAATGGAACTCAATTTGACGGGAAAAAAAATAACAGCTCCATTAAAAAGCAAAGCTCATGAACAGACACTTCTAAATGGAAGACAGTCAAATAGCCAACAAACATGAAAAAATTCTCAGCATCATTAATCAACAGAGAAATTCAAGTTAAAACTTCAGTGAGATACTATCTCATACTGGTCAGGATGGCTATTATTAAAAAGTCGTCGGGGTCGGTGGCTCAGCCTGTAATCCCGCGCCTTTGAGAGGCTGAGGTGAGTGGATTGCCTGAGCCCGGGGTTCGAGACCCACCGGGGCAGCGAGACCTCATCTCTACAATAAATCAAAAAATCAGCCGGGCGTGGTAGCGCATGCCTGTAATTCTGGCTACTCGGAAGGCTGAGGCGGAAGGATCGCTGGAGCCCAGTAGGTCGAGGCTGTGGTGGCCGGGAGCGGCCACTGCAGTCCTGTCTGGGCAATAGAGTGAGACTCCAACTCAAAAAACAAAACAAAACAAACAAACAAAAAGTCAAAAAGCAACAGGTGTTGACAAGGTTGTGGAGAAAAGGGAATGCTAGTACTTCACTGATGGGAAGGTAAGCTAGTTCAACTTCTGTGGAGCGCAGTTTGGAGATTTCTCAATTAACAAAAATAGAGCTAGTATTTGACTCAGGAATCCCACTTCTGGTAATATATCCAAAGGAAAACAAATTATTCCACCAAAAAAGACATCTTCACTCATATGTTTATTGAAGCACTCTTCACAATAGCAAAAACATGGACCAGCCCAGTTGGCCACTGACGGTAGACTGGATAAAGAAAATGTGGTTAGTAAACACCATGGAATATTACAAAGCCACAAAGGAAAACAAAACTATGACATTAGCAGCAACATGGATGCAGTTAGAAGCCATCATTCTAAGCGAATTATTACAGAAACAAAAACTGAATACCACATGTTCTCACTCATAATTGGGCACCAAGCATTGCGCATGCATAGGCACAAGGATGGGAAGAACAGACACTTGTCAATACCAAAGGAGGGATGCAGGAAGAGGGGATAAAAGATACAAAACCACCCACTGGGTATCATGCTCACTACTGGGTGGGGAGGGCTCGACATAAGCCCAAACTTCACCTTCAAGTGATCTACTTATGTAACAAATCCTCACGTGTACTTCATGATTCGAAAACAAAAACAAAATAAGTGAGAATATGTGGTGTTTGGTTTTCTGTTTCTGAGATATTTCACTTAGAATGATGTGTTCCAGCTCCATCCATGTTGCTGTAAGACATGATTTTGTTTTTTATATGGCTGCGTAGTACTCCATATACCATATTTTATTTATACACTCAATCGTTGATGGGCACTTACTTGCCTCCATGATTTTGTTATTTTAATTAGTGCTACAGTGAACATATAAGTACAGATATCTTTTTTCTATACTGATTTCTTTTCACTTGGATAGATACCTAGTACTGGAATTGCTGGGTTGAATGGTAGCCCTATTTTTAGTTCTTTCAGAAAATCTCCATACTGTTTTCCATAGAGATTCAACTAGTTTATAACTCCTACTAACAGTTTATGAATGTTCTCTTTTCTCCACATCTGCATCAACATCCGTTGTTCTTTGACTTTTTAAATAATATCCATTCTGACTGGTAGTAAGATGATGCTCATTATGGTTTTAATTTGAATGTATCTGATGCTGTGCATTTTTTCATGTTTTGAGAAGTGTATTGAGAAGTGTATTGGCCCACTCTTTAATGATTTTTTTAAATGTTGTTTGAGTTTCTTGTAGATTCTAGATATTAGTTCTTTGAGGTACATTTTACAAATATTTTCTCCCATTCCATAGGTTTTCTATTCACTTTGTTAGCTATTTCTTTTACTGTGCAGAAGCTTGGTGAACTTTAAGTAAACATATTGCCAGTAATGTGGGTGAGTCTGAACAAATCAGTTGAAGGCTTGACTAGAACAAAAAGATCAGCTTCCAGCTAGAGTAATTTCTCCACCAAATTGCCTTCAGCCTTTATTTACAGCTTCAGCTCTCCTGTCTCCAGATTATCAGCCCATTGCAAATTTTGGGCTCCCAACTTTTATGATTATATGAGCCAATTCCTATAATAAATCTCCTTCTTTCTATACACATATCATATTGATTCTATTTCTCTGTAGAACCCTGGTTAAAACAGATAAACAATCAGTAAGAGGATTGCTTGACATTTGGAACAAAAAGATCAGGAGTTAATGAGCAAAAAACTCAATGGAAAATCGCATATTATCCAGATTCTATACCTAAGCCAGTCAGACTCAGATCCCATCAACTGAAGAATTCCTTGAGAAAGAACTTGCAACACTATGACAAATGTTTATGGTAGTAATTTTCTCCATTCCATTTCCAAAGAAAGCTTTGGGCATTTACCTAAATAATTAGTCACTGGAGAATGAATAGTAGTCAGGTAGTTATGGGCTGAGCTGGAAGTGATTATAGAAGATCCAATATGCTATCATGGCTACTGTTAGAGTGGAAACATACAGAAGATGGTTGATGGCTAGGGTCCCAACCTAAGCCTATCTGTCAGTAATTCAATAGGCCCAAATGACCTAACTTCTGGTCATTTCTTCAGTCCTGATAGCATTACTGGAATGAATAACCTTAGCAGCTGAAAAAATTTGACCTCTTATTCCATAATCTGTGGAATAATAAAAGTCAAAAAATTAAGAACGTTCACATTGAAGTCTCTGAAACTGCTCCCTCGTCACCAGCCAAGATAGTAAATAAGCGGCAATACCATATTGTAGGTGTATTAGCAGAGATTTGTGTCATGCTTTTCAAAGCACAAGCTGCAATTGTGGCTCTTGAACTAAATGTATTTCTTTACTAGAATAGATCAATAGAGTCTCTTGCACTTAGTATGGCCATGGCGCTGATGAGCATTTATTTTCAATACCAAAACCAAAAAGCATTACCTGATATCCATATCAGGTTATGCCTGAAGATATTTGACCTTTTGGCCACTTATGAGAATATCACTATAGTGATAGCTTGTTAATTTTTTAAAAAATGGAGAACAAAAAGTACATTTAATCCTGATGCTCTAGGAAGACAATATTACTTCAGAGGGCAAAATATAGGTTCTACAAAGAGTCAAAGGCCAGACATAAGCTGAAAATTTTAAGGGATCAATGGTTTAGAATAGTTTAGAACATTCCAAGCTATGATCTCTAAAGTAATTAAGAGAAAGGCATTTGGTCAACTTCTTCAGCTTTTGAAGATGACACATATGCTGTAATAGTTTCAAACTCATTTAGCAAGCCAAAAGCCTGTCAATGTTTATGTGAGGCTCTGAAAAGAAAAGGACTTTACGGCAAGTTCAGATTGAGGTAGTAACCCTGCCACTTGTGCCATATGACCCAGCAGATCCCATAGTACTAGAGGCACGCATAATAGGTAAGGACCCAATAGAGTTCTCTCCCAAATCCTAACAGGAAAAGCAGTGCTTAACTGTCACATTTTGAAGCGAGGATATACTACTTGCACCAATAACTATTAAGCATTCAAAAGGTAGCTCTTGTTAGAGAATTTAAGCATGGGTCATCAATTAGCTACGCTCCTAGAGTTACCCCCTCAGAGCTGTGAACTCTCAGGCCCACAATGACATAAAGTCAGGTGGGCACTGTAGAAACCTACTGTGTGATGGAAAATATACATTCTGGAAATGGCCCAAACAGATCTGGAATGCAGAATAAGTTAGCCCAATAAAGTCTATATTCCTGTGCTGACTATATCTATTATATCAATGTTTATTATCAGCTGACACTTGTGTCCTCATAGAATGTTTCCTATGACAAGCTGAAGATAAAGACAAAAAATTAACAGGTGGGTCAGTTCAATGTGATGACGGGAGTCAAAAATAGACAAGTGCCACTTTAAGTCACTCTAGAGTGATCCTGAAACACAGTGGTAAAGAGGAAATCCTCCCACTGGGCAGAACTTGTCAAATTAATGTCAAAGATGTGGTCTGAGGTAAAAGTATACACAAACTACTGTGTAGTGGCAAATAGCCTGATTGGTTAGTCAGGTTCCTGAGGACAGTAAAAAAGGATGATCAAAGACAAAACAATCTGGAAGGAAAGCATGTGGCTGAATTTAGGGAAATATGCAAAAACGATGTGAATATCCTTGGTTGACATCAATGCCTATCAGAGCACGCATATCAGCAGAGGCAGTAAAATATAGGTTCTACAAAGAGTCAAAGGCCAGACATAAGCTGAAAATTTTAAGGGATCAATGGTTTAGAATAGTTTAGCCTGGTAAATAGAATGCCTGGTTCAATGGGGGTCATCCAACTCCTGACCTTCACCACTCTAGAATTTTGAATGGTTAGAGCTACAGCAGCAGAAATAAAGGCTGTCTATGGGTCTGACAGTAATGATTTGCTGTCTGATCCAAGATTCATTTTAAGTCTTACAGGCATCTGATTAACTGCTATGCAATCTTGTACAACCTTGCTGTATACCAGGGTTCCCAGTTTATATGAAAGATTGGGAATAATGGGCAAATGCATGGGGTTCATTGGTTCTGCCATATACCATATCTCTCAATAGTTGCCAGCTTAATTTAACATTAAATAGCTTCTTAAAGGTGGATCTAAAGCTTCCCGGTGGGAATGACCCTGCAAGAATGGCCACTATCCTCCAAAATGAGGAATATATTTTGAGTCATTATAAGGTGCTGTTTACCTAAAAAGTGGGATCACAGGTCTGTGAACTAAGGAGAGGAAATAGTACCTTCCACCCCTGCATCTTAATGATCCCATGTGGGTCTTTGTACTTTTCTGGTCCTATAGCATTAGATTTTGTTATAATGGAGACATCCTAATTCCCAATTGTCAGGGATAGGATTACTTCTAGTATGGGACATAGTAATATTTCCACAAAGCCTAGAGCTACGAATGTTGACTAAGATCCTTCTGCAAATAAACCATCATTTTAAGAAGAGAGTGACTATTTTGACAGGAGAAGTTGATCCTCAATTTCATGCTGCTACGTGATAGGGGCAGAATAAAATATGTCTGGAATTCAGATAAATCACAGGGAGTAAGGGAAGACTTCTTGATGCTTCCATGCCTAATGGTATCTGTAAATGGAAATTTTCAACAGCACCTGTGGTCTACTAGCAGTTCCATAAACAGGTCCTCTCAGCTATCTATATTTTCACATTACCCCTCAGGGCAAGCAGACCAAAGGTGAGGAGAATCTAGGATGGATGGTAGAAAAAAGGAGACGGTCAATATCAATTGCCTAGCAAAGGAAAATAAAACTTGTTCTTCCATCTCTTCTTTGGCATTACAAGTTTATTTATTCCTTTAAGAAATTTCGAATGGAAGCATCTAAAGGAGTTGATTACAAGACACAGTGAACTTAGCATGAGGCACAAGTGGCTATGACTGTACTGTACCAAATATTTTTGGTGCCCATGCATGTTGCTTCACCCTAACAATCTATTTGCACACAAACACAACTTTCTACAGTCAGCACTTTTCTTTCCCTAATGACTAAATTTACCTTCAAAAGTTGACATTATCTGCTTCTGTAGCATGTCGGAAGAACCAGTGTGCTCCCTCCTTAAGCGCTTTCTTCACCAAATGATGGACTCAGGTTTGTATGTAAGTAACTTAGCTCCCTTGTTCCTTGACTAGTATAAGCAAGATGACAATCCTGCACTAGCTGGCTGAGTTTTCTTTGGGATTTATGTGTTTGTCTTCCATGCTAGTAACTGGCTTATAATGCACCCTTTCCTGACTACTCTCCTTCCATTCCCTGTTGAATGTCTAAATCCTACTACAGGTGACTTGTATTTGAATCTTTGTATCAGTGGCTTCTAGGGAAACCAAATAAGGACGATGACAGTGTCAGAATATTTGACAAATTACCAAAAATAGCTTCCTTGTGTTTCCAGAACCTAGATGTCTACATTCCTTTTTTTCAAATAATATAATGACAGAAATAAAGCCTTGATTATTGAAGAACAGGAATAGAGAGGGTGGCTGGTGACTGATAAAAAAGAATCAAGGAAGAGATTTGTTACTCTTGCCCTTGTTTGCTTTCCCCATTTGGTCTCTGGCTTGTTTATTACACACAGTCTCAGCATGCATGCTCTCCTTTCCAGCTCCTTTAACCCATATGGAGGGATGGGGCCTTGGTCTCTGGAAACTTCCTTACAAAGTATTAGATTTTTGTTCTCTTTTGTCAGGAAAGTAGAGAAAGAGAAAGCAGAATCAATTTAGAAACATCTTCTGTACTCCTGCTGTTTAAACTACATTTCTTATTGCTAGTTTTTATCCTTTATAGGTAGATGAATTATCCAAGTATACAAGTTTATTTTTTTTTCCTAAGAGAAGTAACCCAGGCATGGGCACTTGCCTTATAAAACTCCATGAAAAGAATATTATACTTATTGCTATTTTTTAGATTAAACTCATTTTCCAAAGTCATATAGCTAGTACCTGAAAGAGTTTTTTATTTGAATACCATTCCCTCCACTTTTGCAACTGGAATTTTAATCACATAACTAACCTCCCTCTCTTGAATGATATATATGAAGGAACCATATCTTCTTGGTGGATTATGGGTACAAGCAACTTTATATTTCACCTCTATAATTTTCCCCTTCCTACTCATTCTTTTTTTACTCTTTCATCTTGTTTGTCTTAACTTCATCTCTCTGTTTGTACACATTATAGGCAGTGGAGAAAACCGGTATCTGAATCCCATCTTTCTGGAGTTTCTGACTGAACACTGTCGAAGATGTTCATGGGGAACCATACCTCATATAATTTTTGAAGCCACTGCTCACGTAAATCACTTGAATGCTGTCCATTGCCACGAGGAAATGATAAATGGCCTCTGGAAGATTCCTTTCTTTCCAGAGACCCCAATGAATACAGCCAGCTAGTCTGACTCTCTTTATGGACCAGCCAACAATATGCCCTAGTCATTGCAATTATAAAGGTCCCATTTTATTCTTGACTGATGTTTTATTAATATTACTGAGAAATATTTTTCCAGACAATCCAAAGACATAAACATGGATTAGAGGCATATGTATGAGTGTCAATGCTCACATTTTAGGGTGCTTTTCTGCTCAAATGACATTGGAAGTGAAGTAGAATGTCTTCAGATGAACTCATTCACTTATCCAATGAGCCAGAGTCTCTAGTATGACAGAAGCTCCTACCACACACAGCACTCAACTATAAATGACTCATAGCAGTGTTTTGTAAACTGGCTTGACATAGCATGGGCGAACTGGGGTGGGGGCATTTATGTACTCATATTATTTCAGAAATTTTGGTTTCTATAATAACTTTAAAATTTGCTGGCTTTATTTTATTAAATTTTAAAATAAACATGAGAATAATCAAGATTATCTACATGGCTGTCTTATGAGCCAGTGCTGGTATATTCAAAGCTTGCTATTTATGGCAGAATGAGTGCCAGTACAACTATTTTAATTGTCTCAGACTAAAAACAACAACAACAACAAAACAATATCAATAAAAAAAGAAGAGTGCTTGATAAGGAAATGCTGCATTTTTTTTTCCTAATGAAAATCAACTACTACACAAAGGTTATACAGTGGTTTCAAAGAGAAAAATTGAAGGAGAATTAAGTATTTACATGGCACTGGGTACTATGTTTCTGACAAACTTAACAAATTCTTACACTATGTACTTCTGAACTATATTTATATTGAAAATAGTCATTTATAATCATCAAATAGCATCACGTATTACACTAAATAAATATTGTTGATACTGATTTTTGTTTTTATAGTTTTGTGGTTTTCAGCATTTTTAATTATCTTGGTTACATAAGATCAAAAAGCATGGAAACTTAAGAATAATAAGGTAATACTGCACTAAAGAAAATTCAATAAACACTAAAAGTTATACATTATTTAATTTTTAGAAATCCTGAACTAAAATACAGAGCTAGAGTTTTTCTCCCTTACAGCTTCTAATAACAAATACATGTATCATTTCTTAGGTAGTGGAGTAGTTGAAATGTATGTTATTTCATGTTAATATATTTTTGTTGTGATTTCTTTTCTTTCCATTCATTAATTTTGACACTCCAACATTGTTTCCTAAAAAAAAAATCACATAATATATTTAAAGGAGACTATAAAAGAACATCTCTCTCTTTATTTTTTATTATATTAATTGAGTTTGAAATGCTTTTAGAATGTTGATTTGGAGATTAGGATGATGGAAAGGACATCAAGGAAGGAAGCCCTAGATGTAAACTCTGCCAGCCACCAACTGTATGATTTTGGAACAGAAACTCCACTTCTTTGATCTCCAGTTTCTCAAATGTAAAATGACTGTAGTAGAATTTAGCTCAAAGGTTTATTTAAAAATTAACAATTGAATTATGTTATGTGACGCTTAGTGGGCACTCAATGAAGAGTTGTCTTTCCTCTTAATTTTTAGAGTCTATTGCAATTCACCTAAGAAAATCACTGTTGCTACATTATACTTGTATCTTCCATTTGAAAAGGCTGCTATTATCATGTTTGGGAGGAATACTATGTTGAGTGACTCAATGATATTTACTGCTATTTAAGATAATCATTCCTTTAAAGATTCCCACTCCTAACAAAACTCGAAACAATCTCAACTTATCAGATTCTTGAGAAAAAAATAAATGAAAGGAGGTGTGTGCGACAATTTGAGAATGAAAAGGCATAGATGGGAGATCACAGGATCTGGGTTACTTCTGAGACTCATGCTACTATAAGTCAGCTATCTTCCTAAGAACTGGGAAAAGAGCAGTGACCAAAACAGGAAGTGACAGTTTTCTTAGAGTTTGCATATTACTGGGGGGGATGGTAGGGAGGAAGTCAATTAACAAGTAAACACATATCTGTTATAAAACATCAGACATTAGAAAGTACTAAGAAAGAAAATAAAGCAGGTAATGGCAACAGATTTATTGCAGAAACTGGAATACAAAGCCTTGGAGCTTAGAGCCAAGGTATATCAAGAGTCACAAATTTGTTGGCATCAGTCCTTCACAAAGGAAGCAATATTTATTGGGGTCTTACTCTGTGCCAGGTACTGTTCTAGACCCAGAACTATGGTTCACTGTGTAGCTCATATTCCAGTAAGAAGGAAACTTAATAAATAAAATATTTAAGCAAATTATATAAATATGTTATGAATAAGTTCTATGAAGTAAAATAAAACAGTCTGGGAGTGTCAGGTATAGGAATTGCAATGCAGCTTAAGTGTCAATAAACTCGGTTACAAAATTTCTGGTCTATAAGCTATAATGATTCACTTTGGATTGCTAGAAAATCCTAGAATAGCAAGCCTACTAGCCACCATAACCTTCAGAAAGTGAAATTAAGGTTTTGGGGATATAAAACCCATCCTTGGGCTGAAAAATATCTGCTGTGGTGTCTTGGTTAGTCCTCTTCAAGTATCAGAATGCAACCCATCACAAATCCTAGGAATTATTCTTCTAAAGTCTTGTGGATCTTCTGAGATTATATGTCACGGTCCTTAAAGACATATTGAAGGGAGTTACCCATGAGAAGATTGACTCCACTGAAAAGAAAGCCATTCAGCGCTCTTGATAAAATTATAATTTTAAAACTCTAGCAGGTAGCATGTGATCCAATATAACAACACACTTCTTACCAAATAATGTTAGATTAACTTATCCAAGCAAGGTCAAGCAAATAAATCACTTCCCTGACCTTTTTCCTATTATTGGAACAGTAGAATATTGTTAGTTCACCGAACACTATTAGCAAAAAAGCAAGAAACTATACCTCTTTCCAATTGAAGGAAGTCCCCAGGTGATACTCTATAAACCAAAAAAAAAAAAAAAAAATTTAGGAAGTCATAATATTATAATGAAATATATGCATTTGGTTTTCAACCCCGTGTCCTGGCATAACGAATCAAGCTCAAGACCGGGAGTCACAAAAATCCCTGAAAATAGCCAGTTAATCAGAAGTATAGTTGATAACCTACTTCTTGCACCTGGCATAGAAAGCAGGTAATATAATTTAATTCTGACATTATTCACCTGAAGATAGTTAGCTATCACAGGTTAAGGGCTAACTACCTCTGGGTGAATAGAGTCAGAATTAAATTACATTACAAAACACCTAGCTTGTTTCCTCTGTAGAGTTGGTTGTGGTGAGGAGAAATTCCCATATATTTTGGTGACCAGAGGTGAAGTGCTCTGTGCTGACTATGTTGTAAGAGTAGAGAAGAAAACATTTCTTTGATTTTTTTTTTTTTTTTTTTGAGTTGGAGTGTCACTCTGTCACCCAGACTGGAGTGCAGTGGCCGCTCCCAGCCAACGCAGCCTCTAACTGCTGGGCTCCGGAGATCCTTCCGCCTCAGTCTTCCAAGTAGCTGGAACTGCAGGCGTGCGCTACCAGGCCCGGCTGATTTTTTTTGATTTATGGTAGAGATGAGGTCTCGCCAAGTTGCCCAGGCGGGTCTTGAACCCGTGGGCTCAGGCAATCCACTCACCTCAGTCTCCCAAAGTGCAGGGTTACAGGCTGAGCCACCGAGCCTGGCTTCTTTGATTTTTTTTCCCCTATATAATTACAGAGGGCCTCCCCAAATATTCTCCTTCTCAAAATACGTTGTGTTCTGGTTTTTAAATTGATCGATACAATATAATGAATTGATCCACACAACTCTGTAAAAAGTACTATGTTGTGGAAGAGCTTCTCTACAGTCAGTGACATTTTCAGAATACAGTGTATTTACAGAAGGAATATTAAAAGGAGTATATTAGCTAAGATACTTAAGTATACAGAACCAATAGGATATAGATTACATAGATAGATGTAGCTATATACATATTAATATAAATATATGAGGGTAGATTTTTTTTTTTTTAAGAGAAATTGGCTCACATGATTTTGGGGCCATCTGCAAACTGGAGAAACAGGGATGCCAGTAGTGTGACTCAGTCCAAGTCTGAAGGCCTCAGCTTCAGGGTAGTCAATGGTATAACTTTCAGTCTGGAGCTGAAGGCTCGGGAACTGGACTTCTGATGTCTAATGGGGCAGAAGAAAAGGATGTTTCAGTTCCAGAATGGAAGAGACAAAAGGTACACTTACACTACTTTTTCCCTCTAACTAGGATCTCAGTTGATTGGGTGGTACTTGCTCACATTAAGGGTGAAACTTTTTTTACTGATTCAGATGCCAATCTCTTCTAGAAACACACTCTCAGATCTACCCAGATATATTGCTTTGCTAGTTATCTTTCCCTTAATCCAATTAAGTTGACACCAAGAATCAACCATCATGGGGAGACATGGACCATCTGGAAGACAGATAAATGGGACACTAAAACTATAAACAAATCTTTTGGGATTAGGATAGTATAAAATTCAGTCTAAGCCAGACTCGGTGGCTCAGTCTGTAATCCTGCGCTTTGGGAGTGAGGTGAGTAAATTGCCTAAGCCTGCGGGTTTGAGACCTGCCTGGGCAACTTGGCGAGACCTCATCTCTACAATAAATCAAAAACTAGCCGGGCGTGGTAGTGCGCACCTGTAGTTCCAGCTACTTGGAAGGCTAAGGCGGAAGGATCACCAGAACCCAGCAGGTCGAGGCTGCGGTGGCCGGGAGTGGCCACCGCACTCCAGTCTGGGTGACAGAGTGAGACTCCAACTGAAAAAAAAAAAAAAAAAAAAAAATCAGTCTAATAGAGTGGCCCCAGTTTGACTCTATCCAATGGTCTCTTGGGACATCAGAGCCATCAGACAATACCAACATTGAAGAAAATACTATGGATTCCCTCTGTATTTACCACAGTTGCCAACTGTGGATTTCCTTTTACCTTTCACAATTCTTGGGCTGGTTTCCGATTGGTGTATCCAAACATCATCCGGTCTTAAAAGGGAACCCCTTTAATCCTTAGCCAAAAAATTCTAGATCGCCAGCATGCGTCTCCTGGCCAAGTTACATCATACAAGTCATCTGCAGAAAGTGAAGACAATTGGATGCTGATATGGCTGACTCAAAACCAAAATGTTCTAACCAGGTTCTCGCCACTCAAAAGTATGCTGGCTAAATGCCAAAGTACAGCCATCCCCTGCAGGGATCCATCTGTTCTCAGCTGTCTGCTAAGGACCTAAAACTCAGGCTGTGGGAAGGTGTCTGGAGCAGTACAACACAGCTTTCACACTGCTCTCTTCTACTTTTTACTCAGTCACTCTCAGGCTATTAGAAATCTGGATAGCATCCCATGCCAGAATGTGAGTGGATGCTATCTGTCATTACTGCCACCTTCTGGTTGGTGACTCAAGGTCCACTGCGCCAGGAATATGTCTGCTACTTTTACTCTGCTCCCTGCTATATTGTGTTCCTTGTCCTACCATGAGGGCACCAGGCTTATTCCTCCCCCACACAGTGAATATCCACTGATCATTACAGGACAGAAAGGGAGAGAAGGTAAGACAACAAGGAGAAGAAGCAGCACCTTGCCTAATTTGGATGGAAATATTCAAAACCTTGCGATGTGGTGGTTAGGGATGCATAATAATTATTTCTGCATGAATCTCTTAAAGAAGATTGTCTTCTGGGCTGACTCCAATTTTTTGGTCCTTCCTTTGTTGAATGAATTCAGAGGCCAAGATTTGAATTTCTGGACAGTACTGTTAGAGACTGTGCTTGCTAAAGGGCACATGGTAGTCTGAAGATATAAGCATTCGCGACTTTGTGCTGAATTTTTCTAAAGAACTGATGGAAGCATCTTCCAGAGGGCACAGTAAATGCTCATCTGTCATTCTAGATTGTTTTCAGTGCCATTCTTCTCTGTCACCCACATACACTATGGCAGAAGGGAGTTTGCTTATCCTCCTTTGCCTCCCAAATTATGCCATTAGCCTGATTATTATGCAACTATTAATTCTACTCTCTCTTCCTTGAGCAGTTACAGTAGGCTCCCAATGCAATTCTGAGATTCCTCTCTTTCCTTTGACCTAAAACCCTAGATACATTTGAACATCACTTTAGAAGCCATACAACCCTTTCCGTACATTTTGCTATCCTTACAACAAATCTAGTGTGCTCATTTTACAGGGAAGATAAATAAAGCTTACAGAAATTAAGTGGAATCCCTTCATTAAATCAAGATGTAAGTGGTAAAGCTGGGACACAAGTGGGAGGGTGTGCCACTAAACCCAGTGCTAATTCCATTAAACAAATTGCTTCCTTAATTGGAAACCCAAATGCCAAGTTGGAAACTACTACTATACATGTCATTCTTCAGTTCACAAGTCTTCAGCGGCTCTTCACTGCCAACAAATTAAGAGACTAACACGGAGACCTACAATCAATTTCTGCAGACTCCTCTCCTTCTCTTACAAATCTACCTAAACCCAAGCTCCAGATAGACGTTAAAGACTAGCTTTCCGGGGCCATCTCCAGCCCACAGATGTATCAATTAGGCTCACACACAATCTTTTAAATGAAGAAGTTAATCATAACCATGCCCACAATCGGCTGGGACTATGTAACAGCTGCTTCCTTAGCCTAAAGGTTGCAACTTTGCACTGTCCTCGTCATACCTTACTGTCATACCCCACGTGCTTCACATGAGAACATTATCTGTTGGACCCATGTATACATGTGAGGTTGTGGCCTGCTGTCTTTACACACTCTGTGCCTAACAAAAACCAGTATTTAAAAGAAAACCTGCATTATAATTTGAAAGTAGAGTTGTTCTCAAAACATTTCAAAATATCCTGGAGTTGCTTGTTAAAAGTTCAATTTCCTGAGCTCCATCTAGACCTGCTATATAGAATCTCAGAATCTCTTGTATGGGGCTTAGAAATTTTAATTTTCAGTAAGAGACCTAGTGTTGGTTATACACATAGACGTGAGGATCAGATCCTGGATTAACTGGACTGTACTCTATGCTTCCTGGTTTTCAGCACAAATCACATGCCCTGCCTCTACAACTCAGCTATTTCTCTTTCTTTCCTTTTGGCTGGACTATCTCCTTACACCATCTCAATCTCTCTCTCTCTCTTTTTTTTTTTAACGTACTTACTATTACTGGTTTATTACACAGATTACAACTCAGAGAGAGCCAAATGGAAGAAATACATAAGGCAAGATATGGGGAAAGGGCACAAACCTGCAGTGCTTTCCCCAGACATGCCATCCTTCTAGCATCTAGATGTGTGTACTAACCAAGAAGCCCTTTGAATCCCATTGTTCAGATGTTATTGAGGTTTCTTTTTAAAAATATTTATTTATTTTTAAAGATGTGGGGTACAATTCAAGATTAGGTAGATAAGTGGTTGTTTTACAGGTAAACTTTGGGTCTCCCTTTGGTCCCCACTTCGCCTGGTTTGAGATCATGTACCCTTGTTGATGTGAAGTTCCCCCACTCCAGCAGTTTCCTGCTACAATCATAATACAATAAGAAAGAAATTGACAGTATCAGTGCAATGAAAATTTTAACTCAGATCGAGGATATCATCCTCTTTTTTTTAAGGCTCCAAATTAATTGAGAAGTTTATTCTTTTTTAAAGAATAATGAATGAAATTTTTAGAAGGCCAGGATAAGATATCATGCAAAAGGGGTTGTGAACAGAATCCTTTTATTTTCTATTGAAATATTTGCATTCTACATATAATACAAGTCATTTAACAATTATTCATTTATTCATTCATTAGTTTTTGTTTTTCATTTACTAGTTCATATTTAGTGTCACCTAGTGTCGAGTTTTTTTCTTGTTGCTACAAAATAATACCTGAGACTGGGTAAATTATGAAGAGGTTGATTTCATTCATGGTTTGGCAGGCTGTACAGGCAGCATGGCACTGGCATCTGCTCATCTTCTGGTGAGGGCTTCAGGCTACTTTCAGCCTGCTTCCTGTTGGCTGTGTAGAAATCACAAGATTTCTGTAAGACAAGACGCAAGCAAGAGAGGTGAAAGGTGCCAGAGTCCTCTAACAACCAGCTCTTCTAAAAAATAATAGAGTAAAAATCTACTCACCTCTGAAGGAGGGCATTAATCTATCTATAAAAGATCTGTCCCTATGACCTAAACACCTCCCACTCAACCCCACCTCCCACATTGGGATCACACTTTAACATGAGGCTTGAGGGAACAAACCATATCTAAACCATAGCACCTAAGTACTTGTTACTTTGCTATACAACAGTAACACAGGCATCTGTAAGGCGATAACCCAAATATTAAGTAGCAGAATTCTAGTACCTTTTCCATAAAACTTTTGCTGTGCCCACTAAACAACCCTATTCTTTGTTTTGTCTCACTCTGCCATGTCCTTTTATGTATTTCTCTTTTCTCTCCCAATACCCACTCTCCACTCAATTGTAAACTGCTTGATGGAAAGGTAGGTATTCACAATGCCAAGTCAGGAATCAGACAAGCAATATTGCTCAAAGAGTAAGTTTTACTTGGGTTTGTACTGAACTCTCAAGAATATAGACACATATGAAATGCAGAGTAAAGAGAAAGGAATTCTTATAATTTTCTAAATTTCTTTTCATACTAATTTCCCTTTCTGACCTTTCTAATATCCAAAGCCTATACTCACACTTTTGAAAAGTATTTCCTGTTTTGGAAGCTTACCATTGTGTTATTGGGTCTTGCTCCAGGACTTGGTCAGTTTCTTGTACTAGTTTCCCTGAATCTTTGGTCTTTCTATTCCTCAAAATGGTATGGAAATTTACTTGTTATGACAAGTCACTTTCTCTTGTCCTGGTGAACATTACCTCCAAACATTTTAGCAATCATACATAACATTCACAACTTGCAATCATTAAAAACCTAAAACCATCCATAGACATGTTGACTTTTTTTTTTTTTAACCTGGGGTCTTATCAGTTCCAGGTGTAGAAGCAGGTTGCTGTTTCAGGCTGTTAATATTTGCAGGGCACATGTCTAAGAGTAGTGTGATTGTATAGAGCACTTAAAATCTAAGCTATACATTAGCAAAATGGGAGTTCCCAGAGTACTCTCAAGAAGCAAGATACTTCAAGATGAAGTGGTTTAGACATGCTCTGTGTTTATGCTGGGGAGGGGGAAGGATTATGTGCTTTGTTTCCAATAATGATTTTCATGTTATACTGAAATGCTGTTCTTCATCTATAAGTTAGTTTTATTACATTCCAAGTGGGGAGAAGTTGTAGTCCTACAATTGCCATGGCAACTAAAGATTTCATCTATTATTAAGTTAGAAACACACTTGGTCTGTAAGAGTGAACGCACCCCAGGGGTAATACAACTTAGGTTCTTGTAAAAGAATGCCCTGTTTATGAAGCTTCATCTCTACAGTTTTATTTGCTTAGTGACAGCAAGGAAAGGCTCTGCATTGATTGGAGTCTTTGGAGGAAGCCGGGCTTAACATACAGCTGGCTTCTTAAGGAAAACCACTTCGTAATACTGTACAATTAAAAAGATACTTCTTTTATTCTTTTCTGAAGAAAAATTGCCTCACTCTTTTGACCATCCTTATTACACTTTACCAATGACACAGCTGTAATTTAAAGATCTTCAAGATGTTTTGTTACTTTTCTAAATTAAAGAGTTTTTTCCTCCTCCTTTTTTTCTGTTCTTCATCTAAAAGAGGAAAAGATCCAATCCCTTTTTTGGACATTCTGATCATTTTTAATATATCATCACGGCATTTCAGGTGGATGATGTATTAGCCTCACCCAGCAACTGCATCCAATCCCTCTGGTGATCTATTACTCACTGACACATGCCAGCTGGCAAGAATTGCTTTTGTGATTTTCACCAAGGGTTGTCTCATTATTTAAAACGATAAATTGCTTTTGAAATAATAACCACTAGTTGAAGAAATGAACAGAGCATTATTACCTAAGCTAGGCAAACCCCTAACTCTGGCCAAGCCTATGAGCACCCAGCCTTTTAGTGAATGGGCATAATGTGATCATTCTATTTTGCAGAGAACAAGTTCTTTTTGGCCAGACAGACCACGCATTTGGAAGGGATCCACTGAAGTAATGCAAGTACCTCTTTTGCTGGCCCAGATTAGACATTAAGAAGATAAAGAATGTAACAAAGAAAAAAAAAATACACATTCACTTTAGCTTGAAAAGGAGTCAAATCTTTGCTGATAAAGGGATTTTTTTTAAGTGTTTAAATTTTAGTAATTTTTTATCTGCTTCCTGTTTATAATAAAGAACATAATGATATCAAAAAGTTTACTGATGGCTTTAACTTTAAAAATGAACTTTGAAAAAATAATCTGAAAGACAATTTAAAGTGAGAGTATAAAGAATTTTGATAGTTATAACCAGAAGTATAGATATTTGGTAGAAAATGAAAAAAAGTTCATATGGAGCCAAGCAAGGAGAATGACATTTTCAGATGCGTATTTCTTAAAATTAACTCTGGCTGTATTAAAGAAAGAGACAATTGGCACTGTGAATGGTGGCTTACGCCTGTAATCTCAGCACTTTGGGGGCTTGAGGTAGAAGGATCACTTGAGGCCAGAAGTTACAGACCAGCCTGGGCAACAGAGTGAGAGCTCATCTCTACAAAAATGAAAATAAAAATAGATGATCCAGACATGGTAGTCCCAGTAACTCTGGAGGTTCATGTAGGAAGGTCTCTTGAGCCTAGGCGTTTGAAGCTGCAGAGAACTACGATTGCACCACTGCACTTCAGTCTGGACAATAGAATGAGACACTGTCTCTAAATTTGTTTTTAATAAAGAGGTAAAAGAGTAGAAAGATGCAGAAGTTGTTCAAGGAAGAAAAAGAAACAAGAAAGCAAAGAAGAGATGTAGAAGTTAGACTGTGATCACAAAAATGCATTGACTAATGATCTCACAGCACCCAACACAGTGCCACAGATTGTAGGCATTCAACAAATATATTTTGAGTTATTTAGTGAAAATAAGAATCAACAATAATATTAGATTCTTAGAAATCAGATACAAAATAAGAATAAATAAAAATAGCACATTAATTTTCTTTGGATTTAAGAAAAGTAATAGATACTATTCCAAATGCCAGTCCTTTATATTTGTTTAAATCCAGAATTGACAAGGGCTAAATGAGCTGGCAGATAGCAATGAGTAATGTATTTAGTATGGAATATGAGGGGGGACCCCAAAAAACACAGAAGTTATTTAGAAAAAATATGTATTTATTCTTCTTTTAAAAAATTTTTATGTATTTTATTTCAAAGATGTGGGATACAATTCAGGATTAGGCATATAAGTGGACATCATGCAGGTAAAGTTTGGGTCTCCCTTTGGTCCCCACTTTGCCTGGTTTGAGATCAGGTACCCTTATTGATGTTGTGTGTCCTCCCCCTATGCCCCAGCAGTATCCTGCTACTGCCAATCCCTTTCTTATAGTATTGTGGTAAATGTTCAGGGTTCACTTATGAGTGAGATCATGTGGTACTCAGTTCTTTGTTTCTGTGATAAATTACTGAGTATTATTGATTCTCGAGTCCACTTTTCTGTACATTCATTCAGATGTTTCTATTTGACTTAATTCTTCTTATCACCAGCCACAGAGCTTTAAATTCCTTAAGATTTTAGAAACATAAGGCAAATCTGCTCTTAATTATGTATTTATTCTTACATGCTTAAACTTCAGTCAACTTCAAAGTACTCTCTGTTTGATACAATACACCTATGGAGACACTTTTTTCCACTGCTAAAAACAATTTTTGAACTCATCAATTTTGATGCTCTTTAGTGTTTGTGCCGTTTTTTTTCACCTCTTCCACATCAGCAAAGCGTTTCCCTTTGAAGACTTTTTTCATCATGGAAACAAAAATTAGTGGCTCAGGGCAAGATCAGGTGAATAGGGAGGGTGGGGCATGGGGATCATACAGATTTTGCTCAAAAACTGCTTAACACTCGGTACAGTGTGGGCAGGTATGCTTGTAAATCATCCATTATAAAATAGGCCAACGCAGTGAAGAATCTCAAAAAAATTTTTACTGAAGGCAAATGTAGTCTCTCACAACACTAGCTGATACGCTGAGGCCGATGCATTCCTAGAACACTTATCTAGTGGTGGGGGAAGCCTGTATTACAAGGGTCACCACCCTTCAAAAAGAGAATTCTGTTTTGGGAGGGTCCTCTCTCATACTTCCCTCACATTGCTGTATTTACCTATAAACAGGGTACAATGTAGGTGTGGTATTGAAAGTTTTCATTATTCTCAGATTACGTGTAAAGTAACTATAATATTCCAGTAGCCAACTTGAGGCTATCCAGAGAGGCAATGATTCAGCTGAGAATCTGGTTTAGAGTCATTGTGACTTCACTTTCTTTTTACAGACATGAAAGAACATGGAAAAATATATAAACATATTTAATTTCAACCATAGTCAAGCTAAAGCGTAAACTTGCAAGAAATAAGAATACCTAGGTACACATTGGTAACTCGAACTCATCTTTAGCTACTGAAATTTTCAATGTTTTTTTTTTAGTCAGTTTGTAGTTTAATGGAGAATCCTGTCTGCCTCTACATCATTGAAAGAAGATTCTGGGTTCATAATAGAGCTTTTAAAACTTGTGGCCAGATATTCAAACCCCAAGTCCTACAAGAAGAGTACAGTTAACAGAAATTCAGAAATGCATAAAGCTACCAAGGTGTCAGTTGGTTATAAGCTCTTGCATTGCAACCAAATATAACAACAGAAAAGCTAAAATTCTTTCAAAACACAAGAGCATTAACTCTCCATCATGCCCATCTTGTCTTACACACACACACACACACACACACACACACACACACACACACACACACACACACTATACAGACAAATAATACTCTTTGCTGGTATGATCTAAGCAGTAAATAAGATTTTGCTTTTAAATGTGTGCTCTAAATAAATAAGTTGTTAAAAACCGTGAAACTACAAGTTACTATAAATATCATCTTGCTTAATCTCTTTGCTTTTTTCCCTCATTTTACAAATCAGAAATCTGAGCCAAGGTCATGTGCCTAAGATCTTGTGGATTGTTAGATGATGAGCTATGAACAACAACAACAACAGCAAACAGAGTAGGGAACAATGGTTAGTTACAAGTCCTTGGACAAGACAATTAATCACTCTGAATCTGCATTTTATTGGTTGTAGAAATCAAATGAGAGGGCATATATGATGTTTAATAAGCTAGAAATGTGTATAAAATATAAGCATTATCAAGACTTTCTTTTAATCATAATGCTTAGGCTATGGAACTGTGTCGTATAATAGACATAGTACAATTTTGGAAGACAAATAGAGCTGAGTTCAAATGCTAGCTTCTTTATTCACTAATCTCTTCAGAATCTATGTCCTTAGACATTGCTGGTAAGAATGGAGGTAAGGAGGCACTCACATTGGGAGATGTAAATTTGTGCATTTTTAGAATGCAACTTGTCAGCATGTATCACATATTTTAAAAAATACACCTTTTATTTAGTCTTCCTGCTACAACACAGATGTGTTTACAAAGGTTTCCAAAGTATGTATACAAGAATGCTCATAATTTTTTTGACAATAGCCAGAAATTGAAAACAAGTAGCCGGGCTCGGTGGCTCAGCCTGTAATCCATGCTTTGGGAGGCCGAGGTGAGTGGATTGCCTGAGCCCGCGGGTTCGAGACCCACCTGGGCAACTCGGTGAGCCCTCATCTCTACAATAAATCAAAAATCAGCTGGGCGTGGTAGCGCATGCCTGTAGTTCCAGCTACTTGGAAGGCTGAGGCAGAAGGATCACCGGAGCCCAGCAGGTAGAGGCTGCGGTGGCCGGGAGCGGCCACTGCACTCCAGTCTGGGCAACAGAGTGAGACTCCAACTCAAAAAAAAAAAAAAAAAAAAGAAAACAAGTGTTTGAGTCATTGGTAGAGGATCAGTTTGATAAGTAGCTTTTGAGCCACTTTAAACATTTTGTTTTAATTAGAAAATGAATAATTATAAAGGACATTTAAACAGATACAATGAAATACCATTTGGGTATTTAAAAAATAAGATAGAATATAAAAGTTTGAAACTTGTATTATTAAATATCAAAGTCCTGGATAAAACATTGTGTATAAGATGATCCCTTTTATAGTCAACAATTTTAGTAAAATGTATATTTACTAAATGTATATTTAGTATATGCTAGGAACAGCATAAAACAGGGGTTATGTATATGATAATTTTGGAGACATTGCTCAAATTAAAAATTAAGAAATATAAAGTATATTTTAAAATAAGCAAAATATACAAGAGATATGATAGCACTATTTTGACAAAACGGTAAGCAGTAATGCAATAACATGTGTAACAGACGTAAGGCATAGTACTGATTTCATAGATGATAGAATAATTGTTCTTCTTTTTCCAATCTTTTCTCTGGGTATTAAAAATACTTATAAATATATTGTTTCATAGTATCTCTAATATTTAAATGTTTATTTCTTGTCAAATAATAAGATAGTATAAGGAAAACAAAACAGATTCACATGCATTCATTCATTTAAAGAATGAGTAGTTAATATACGCAAGATTATGCTGGGTTCTAAAAATGCAGAGACAACTAACCTATTCCCTGTTCTTGATAAGTTTCCATTCAGGCGAGAATCATATACATGAAAATGTTATGTCAAGTGTAAAACATGCAAATATTCATGGCATCAAGAAAACAAGCAAAAACAAAAACAAAAAACAGAGGTGCAAAATGAGGTGAAGTTTTCTGGTGGGATTGCATCTAGAATTAAAGCATGCCAATGTTGGAGCCATAAAGTCCTCACAAGTCTAGGAAAGACATTTATACTTAGTCCTTTAAACAGGAATAAGTCAGTGAAGGATTTGAAATACAGGAATGAGGCAATCAGGCTTTTTTTGTTTTTTTTTTTAGAAAGACTAGTCAATTGGTAATTTAGTAGCTAGATTGTAATAAAGAGGTCAATTTTATAGGCAAAAATGTATGTTGGAAGTGATTACGAAAGCACAAATGAGAAATACAAGGTTTTAAGTAAAGAATATAATAATGGATATTGGGGCAAGACATGGACTTGAGAGGTGTTTAGGATGTAAAAAGATCAGAAATAATTGGATACTTAGGATGAAGTCAGTGATGACTTGTGATCGCAAATGAGGACAATTTGATGCTTTGTGGTGCTTTTGGGTTAACAAAGAATTCAGGGAAAAGTCTAGGCAGAGTGGGGTGTTAAATAACCACTAGTCTGGGCCCAGTGAGTATAAGACATTGAACCTATCTGAATATCTGACTAGAAATAATGAAATTATACAGGGCATTCATTACATATGTCTGCAGCTCGGCATCATTTCTGTGGGAAAGTCTTCCTGATTTCTCCCAAGAAAAAAGCTGAATATCTTGGCTTAAAAGTTGTTAATAGAATGAGAAGAAAGACCAGCAAGGATGAATAATCCACATTTAAGGAGCAAGCATAAGAAAACAAGCCAGTAGTGGAGGCAGAGAAGCGCTAAGAAAATGATGTATCTCTGTGAGAAATAAGAATGTACAAGACTTCAGAAATTAATCATATTCCTTTTTGAAATGAAATTCCACCCCTTCAAAAACCGGAAATGTTATGTAACACCTTCTGCTATTAATTGGCTGTTAGCCGCTCTAGATAATTAAGTAACACACACTGTCCTTAAAAATTGATGTATCCTCTAGCAAACTTCATTTTAAAATTTGTTGTCAGCCAAGATTTCCTGGTTACAATAAATTATTTTTAATACCTAATTTTTCAAAATTTTATTTCTGCCAGAGCGAATGCTTTAAGAGCAAATTGTAAAATACTTCAGTAAGGTTTTTAGACACATTTTTACTGTATTTCATAACACCAGATATGTTCCCAAAACTCCATAAGTAGTTTAACTACCTCTTTCCCAAGAACTAATGCCAGAGAGTGGAGTGAAGATGCCATGACCAAGATTTTCACTGCTCTCTACAAAGATAACAGGATAGGAACCTCATCTAAACCTCAATAACCCTTTCTTTTTGGGGGGTCAATAAAACAAGGACAATCTTCAGAGTACCTGGGGTTGGACTGAACATTGCCTTCTGAGAATGTTTCCTTGCTTCAGGCAATTAATTGACACAGTAAAAAAAAAGTTTTATCATAGATTTCTTTTCTTTCCTTTCCTTTCCTTCTTTTCTTCTTTCTTTTCTTTTTTTTTTAAGCATACAAAGTTGTAAATTCCAACAAACTTCTTTTCACAAAATACCATGTGAATGAGTTTCTCAGTAATCAAAGCAGCCGGAATTCTCTTGCTAAGTCATTGGTTCTATGGCTCCAGATCTGAAAGATAAGCTACTTAGGAGACAAAACACATCCTTTTCCACGACTTCTTTTCTATTTTCTGTCTGAGAATGATCCTCTTTGGGGATTTTTTTTGTGATAAGAGTTCATTTCCCATCTCAATCTCTGCCTGTCTGCTGTCAGTGGCTGTGCATTTGACTGAAACAAATACTAGTTTTAGGAAGGTAACAGAGGCTGTTTCCATGCAGGACACTGCAGTCCAAAGCCAAATACAAAGATAGTGAATAGTTTTTAAACAATCCACTGTTGGAATTGTGTTGCAGCTGACACTTACATGAATGTAGATGAGACAGTTAATATTCAGAAAAATTTTAATGTGACCAAAACCATGAAACTCTTCAGGTAAACTGCCTAAATGCAAACCAGTTGAAAAAGAAGCAGGAAGATTTGAGGGATTTTTGTGGGGGGTGGGGTGGGGGGGAAGGATTAAAATAAATTTATTTAATTTGGAGCCAGAATATCACTTTCATATTAATTGTTAAAATTAATGCACCAGAAAGTCATTAATTATTAAGTGATACAAGCTAAGTTCAGTCATGAAATGATAGATGGTATGATAGTGTCATTTGTAACATTATGGAGATTACAAAATAAAGCTAAACTCACAGAGGAATTATAACAGGCCTTTCAGTGCATTTTAGTTTACAGATATTGTGAAGTGTCTTATTACTTACAATTTAATTCAAGAATTTGGAGAAGATTGAGATTCTAGATAATTTTTCTGGTTGTAATTTTAGTTTGGATAAACTTCTGTACAAGGGTCTGAGAGCAGCTGATGAAAACAAAACCAATAAGAGACTCGAAGTGCCAAGTTCAAGAATAACAATGTTTCCTGGAAGAATAGGATAGTGACTAAAAAAATCAAACTCTGGACTCTTACTAATTGAGTTCAAATCTCAGCCTCACCATTTATTAGTTACATAGCCTTGGGCAAGTTATTAAAATTCTCTGTCTCTGTTTCCTTATTTCTAAAATTGAAACAATCATAGTTGCTATTCCACTTAGTGGTTGTAAGAATTAAACGAGTTAATGCTATTAACTATATACAATCAAGTGGTATTAGTTGTAGTTCTAATAAAAATCATTATTCTTCTTGGGCTATAAGTTGAGTAAACCCAAGTATAAAGAAGAGTTAAGAAAATAATATGAAACATGGCTAGTTCTCTTATTTCCAAATATTTATCAGATGCTGACGTCCCCAAGATCACCAGAATTATTATTATTATTATTATTATTATTATTATTATTATTATTTGAGTTGGAGTCTCACTCTGTCTCCCAGACTGGAGTGCAGTGGCCGCTCCCGGTCACCGCAGCCTCGACCTGCTGGGCTCCGGCGATCCTTCCGCCTAAGCCTTCCAAGTAACCGGAATTACAGGCATGTACTACCACGCCTGGCTGATTTTTTGATTTATTGTAGAGATGAGGTCTCACTGCCCAGGCGGGTCTCGAACCCACGGGCTCAGGCAATCCATTCACCTCCGCCTCCCAAAGGCGTGGGATTACAGGCTGAGCCACCGAGCCTGGCTGAGAATAATTATTTTTTAAAGCAAAACTAAATTTATTGGACCTACTAAAAAAGAGAGATTACCACCTTGGCAGAATCTTAGTGTCTCTGAACAGAGGATCAAAGTGGATAGCTATTTGGTTAGGGAGTCTGGGGTCAAGCAGTTTAATGTGAGTTTTTCAAGATTAAAGAAAAAAAGATTGTAAGTGGGTAAAATTCATGCATAATAGTTTAGAACTGACAACAGAGAAAAACTCATTTTTTCCTCTACCCTTCTAAATTCTCTGGCTGGGGTCCTGTAAAGTTGGACTGATAAAATACAGGTTAACAAAAGAAAAACAAACAAGTTTTTTAACTTATACACCATGGACACACATGGGAGTATGCAGAGACAAGTAACTCAAAAGGGTAGTTAGAACTTGGACTGGACCTATCTGAAATCTTAACAAATAAAATAAATTTTTAGAGAACTTATTCTCTAAAATAAATAAATTTTTAGAGAAGTGACTTGAAAATAAAAAAAGATTGAGCTACTAGGGTGGCCAATTTTGAGAAGGCAAATATATGAGAAAACTAATGTTAGATAAAGGCTAGTGTGGGAAGGGATTGTAATCTTCATAGGTTCGTTGTTGGATCTGATACTGTTACAGAAAATCAACAGGGGAGAAACAAAAAGAAGTTTATTGTCATGCATATTTCATACAAACATGGGAGAAAACAGGGAAAGAGTAGTTCTTCAAGAAGTGGCTTTGGAATCCAGTTTACATATATAGCATCTTTAATTATATATTATTTATACATAACATCTTTAACAAAGAACAGTAAATAGAGAAGTGATAAGAAAAAGGAAAAGGACTTAGGATCTCTAGTGGTGGAAATTTGTGGGAAGGCAAATAAATGTCAGATAAAGACTAGTTAGTAAAGCTTGTTAAAGTAAATTGCTCTGGTGCCATCTCCAGGCCAGTAAGGGTCCAAGTTGTCTTCAGTGGTTAACCTTTGTTCTCCCTGGTAGAAAGGGGAGGTGGGATTTCTTTTGTCTTTGTAAATTTCTGTCCTGATTTTAGGCAAAAAGAGGGAGAGCAAAGAGCTTTCCTGCCTATGTTTTTTCCTAATTGTCTTCAGCTCAACAATTCTCTACATATTGAGGAGGCATATTTTGGTTTTCCAAACTGGTTAAAAGTCTGTTTTCTCCGGTGCTATCTAAGGGTTGATAAGGGTCTAGAGTTGTTAAGATCGGATGATCAACTTTGTCCTTCCTAGTACAGAGGGGAAGGAAGATAACTGTACAAATGTATATATTTTTTTGTTTATTTTAAAGATGTGGGGTACAATTCAGGGTTAGGTATACAAACGAACATTGTACAGGTAAAGTTTGGGCCTTGCTTTGGTTCCAACATCACTTGGTTTGAAATCAAGTAACCTTATAGATGAAGCATGCCCCAACCCCACTTCCTACCCTGGCAGTTCTCCACTACTACCAATCCCTTTCTTATAGTATTATGATAATTGTTCAGGGTCCATTTATGAGTGAGAACATGCGGTACTCAGTTCTTTGATTCTGTGATAGATTACTGAGTATTACAGACACTGCATCCACCCAAGTTGCTGTGAAGTTCATAACTGTGTCCTTCTTTATGGCCGCATAATATCCCATTGTGTAAACGTACATTTTTTAAATCCCATCTACTTTAGAAGGGCAGTACAGTTGGCTTCATGTTTTTGCTATTGTTAATAGTGCTGCAGTAAATATGCATGTGCAGGTATCTTTTTTTGTAGAATGATTTGAGTTCCTCTGGGTATATTCCCAGAAGGAAGATTACTGGGTCATATGGGAGATCGATTTTTAGATCTTGTAGGAATTTCCACACTGTTTTCCACAGAGTTTACATTAGATTTTACTAGTTTACACTCCCACCAACAGTGTAGAGGTGTTCTCTTTTCCTCACATTCTCTCCAGCATCTGTTGTTTTTTGAGCTATTGATGATGATCATCCTGGCAGGAGTTATTGATATCTCAGTGTAGTTTTGATTTCTTTGATGATTAGTGAGGCTGAGCATTTTTGCATGTGTCTGTTGGCTGCTAGTATATCTTCTTTTGAGAAATGTCTATTCATATCTTTTGCCCATTTTTTAACAGGGCTGGTTTTTTTTTTTTTTTTTTTTTTTTCCTGCATGTTTGAGTTCCTCGTGGATCTTAGATGTTAGGCCTTGGTCAGATATACAGTTGACAAATGTTTTCTCCCATTCTTTGGGCTGTCTACCTGCTCTCTTGATGGTTTATTTGACTTTGCAGAAGCTTTTCAGTTTGATGAGGTCTCATTTGCCTGTCTTGTCCCTTGTGGCATGTGCGCTTGGGGTTTTGACCAGGAATTAGGCATGTAGGTGTGGGACACAGAGTATTTATTGAATCTGCTTCTTCTCAATTTTGTTCAGCTCAAAATAATCCTTATGGCAGTAGCATATTTGGGAGGTGCATATTCTGTCACTCTACCTGAGTGTAAGAATATCAGGAACATTTGATTTTCAAAGACAGAGTATAGGTCTGTGTGAGCAAGAGCAGTTTTCTTCTTTACCTCCACTTTGAGAGTTGCAATGATAGTGAATTGTTTCCTGAGCATTCCTGAGGCAAAACATTCCTGGGACCATGGCTAATTCATGAATGTTCCTTGCAGGAGGGTTGGAGAAAAAGTTACAGTGTCACCAAACATGAACCTTCTTTCTTCTGCATATAACGTAATGCCTACTCCAAGAAAGAAAGATCAGGCTTTCATGAACAGCTATATCCACTGACCTGACATTCTACCCTTTGACCTGCTATGTTTCTGAAAAGACAGAAGACTCAGTGTGGAGGCCAAACTTTATTACTGGCCTAACCGTAAGTTGTCTACCCAGCCTACTTTGAAGTCCAGGCAATAAACCATGATGCTCACTCACACACTGTTTTTATTTGTTCATATTTTCCAGTCAAGTAAATCACATATCTCATAGCTTTTTGGGGAAGAGGTTATTTTAGGATTCCTTTTCAATAGAGGTCTGCTGCATTGTTTCATTCCCTTTGGAGGCTGGTTACTTTTTATCCCAGGAAATGGTTCAATGTGTAGGCCAACATGAACTTGCTGAGCCCTGAGTACCTATGGCTGGTCTTAGGGAACACCAGGGAATTGAAATTCCTCAGCAGCTCAGTCTCTGTAATAAAACCATTTTTCTTGAAATTGATTGCTTGCTCTCCTGGAGACCTAAGTCATTTCTTCTGGTCACTCTGTTCTCCAAAGCGTACTGGTTATCACTGTGATCTTAAGAGGGATTGTTTCTATGTTAGAAACAAGATTGCAGCAGTAGATGTTGACATTTCTAGTCACTCACCAGTGACTTAGTGTGATTTCCTTACATTTACACGAAGCAAGACTTCCACTGAACATCTCTCTTTTCTACGGTTCTTTAGGCAAAACATAACCTCACACTTTCACTCTTTTGTTCAATATTTATCCAGTGCCTGCCTAGCACATAAGCATAAGAGTTAGAATTTACTTCCCAACAGCTTAAAATAAGGCAGAGGAAGAAAATTGTGGTCAGCAAATAATGACAGATAAAATGGATGTAAAAATAAAAATTCAAACTTTATTGTCTATATATAAAGTTATATTGGGACCAGACATGCTGATTTGTTCACTGATTATGGCTACCTTCCCATTCTAAAGGCAGAGCAGAGTAGCTGTGGAAGAGATTGCACGACCCACAAAACCTAAAATATTTGCTATCTGATCCACTACCAAAAAAAAAAAAAAAAAGTGTGCCAACTCCTCTATATATTTCATGAATGATAGGTCACGATACTTAATACTTTAAACTTTCCCAGCTCTGTGAATGATGCTATTGTTACAAAACCCTACAAATTAGAAAAGCAGTTATCATTATCTTCATTTGACAGCCAAGAAAGCAGTTGTAACAGATCCCAAATTAAAGACTCAGTATAGCAGCCCTTAAAAAAGCACATCAGAATACTTATTCATCCTGACCAGAAACAAACTGAAATCCCTCTATTTTGCAAGCTTCTGTTTGGTGTACAGAATCCCTCCTGCTCTCTGTTCTATACTCAACCCCCTCCCTATTTCACCCCCCCCCCCAAGCTTCTCCATCTCACTCTGGGTAACAAATGAGAAATTTTGAGGACTATTGAGTACTAAAAATTTTCACAGCAGGGCTGCTTCTCAGTCCAGGAACTTGGGTAATTGTCACACATTGGTAAAATTCATAGGAGACAATTGCCCTCAAATCAACATTTCCATCTGCAAGATGCTATTAGGGATGGGGTAGGTTAAGGATCTTATCCTTAGTACTAAGTATGGAGTTAAGAACTTGTATGGTTTTTTTTTTGATGTTTTCTTTTGTTATTTGAATTGGTTTACTATTATTATGCTTTTAAACCTATATTCATGCATTAAAATACTGAAAGAAAACACAATATTAAAAATACTGTTGCCTTTGGGTAGAGGGAGAATATGTATTTCATTCTTAAATGTATCATATTTCTCACATTTTTTAGAACAAATATATTTGTTTTAAAGGGTTTGTTTAAATATGTAGACATATACATACAGGCATAAAAGCGTATTTTATGGAACACTTGACAAAGACCACTTCCTTGGCCAAACTTTACACAGGTTCCTCTGAGCCCTCTTTTCGACTAGGACTTGTTCTTGGTCCCTATCTCAGTTTTAGCAAGAACAATGCTAAGTCAGTTTAGGAAGAATTTCTACTTTTGATATCTGATCAGCCTCAATATCTGATCAAATTCCTCATCCCCTGTCCTTGATCTCTGATTACCCAGGCTGCCTTCAGCAAGAATCCTGTCAAGTTGGTTTAATAAGAGTCTCCCATTATTGGTGTCTTCTCTTAGTGATGTTTCCTCCACTGATTCCACCATTTACTCCACTAGTTGGTTATGAGTCTCCAGCTACCCATTCTGTATTCTGAGTTAAACCCCTCTCTCTCCCTCATTGTGACAGTCTTGACAACTACTACAGTATTCCTGAATAAATTTGGCCTTACTATTTTAAGAGTGTCAGAAAAATATTTTCTGTAACAGTCTCAGAAGACCTTATATTTTTCTAGTTGTTTTACACACATTTCCTCAAGGACCCTATACAAGCTTGTCTCAGACACATTTATTTGTTCAGAACCCCTCCAATAAGCTGTCACATTCCCTACCTCTCTGCTTTGCTAATAGCATTCTAACCATATGGAACCTCTTTTCGTTTATAAACAGTGCTTCAAAAATATGCAAATGTAACAAGTTCTTCTTTTCTTTGGTTTTCTCAAAATATTCCATAAAACCAATTTTGCCATCTTTGCTGACAAAAGCAACTACCAATAGTGCACATCTATTAGATTACATTCATGAGAGCCAATTATTGTGTCTGACTTAGGCTGATACTTGAGGACAGTTTTAACCTTGGTAAATCATAATATCAGCTTATGAAGACCCAGCCTTGGATTTCTATGACAATGTTATTTTAGCTCTAAACAAACTTCTGAGGTGTAGAACAGAGGTTATTTGTTCAGCAAAATGTGCAGTTTTGACAGTCCAGTTTTTAGAGCTTGGTAAATATCTTCCAATCTCAAGTGTCCAAAAGTAAGAGAGGAGAGGTGAGTGTTGAATAGCCAGAGCCAGTGCAGTTCTAAGTATAATCTTTACAAGGTTGAAACAAGTGAGGCATGCCTAAGGGTGCCACTGATGTGACCAACACAGCTTCTTGCTGCAAGTGAGACAGTGAACCTGGACCAGTAAGGGCTGGTATGTTACAAGTAGGTCAACTGGGTAAGAGAAGAGATGTAGGATCATGCAAGGAACACAAAGAAGCTTGTTCTACTGCAAACTATCTCAAGTTAATCTAACCACAAAGCCAGAAACCTCCACTAGTCTAAGTAAACTATTTTATTGTAAAGACATCATGATACTAGTGGCCCCAGTTGAAATTCAATTCATTTTTTACTTGGAAAAAAATTAAGCTATCATTTACTGCAATTTAAGAAGCATTTGAAAGACTTGCTACAGGTGTAGTTTGTGCTACACCCTGTAGGAACATTTAATACCTACAATGTAGCTGGAAATTAGGTACATTAAACTTTGTGTAATGAAGGACAGGATTTTATTTATTTATATATTTTTTCACATCATCATGAACTGATAAGTATTTACACATGATATAGCAAGTGAGCTCGAAAGCACCCAGACTGGTCTATACTTTGTTTAATGAATGCAATGTCATAGCAATGTCAAATTGCTATCAACATTTTTACACGTTTATCCTCTCAATTCAAGAACTTACCTCATTTCTAATTTCTGAATGAATCTTGCTGTGGGCTGGAAGGAACAGTTTGGGGCCAACACTGCCACTTTAGGCAGCAAAAATTAGTAACTCTGGCTGCACATTAAACACACCTGGGTGCTTAAAGACTACCTAATCTCAACCCCCACTTCTAATTCATTACCTCTCTGTGGAGGAAGCAAGACATCAGTATTTTCAAAGCAACAGATGAGTGAGATGCTTGAAGCCTCAGGAATTCAATGATATTTTACAATGCCTCTATTATTAGATACTTGCCTTTTCATACTACACAGTTTATGTGACAAGCCAAAGTAATGTGCAGACTCCCATAAACCTTGTCAGAGCATTACTCTTGTGAAGGGAATTTCTAAGTCAGGTATTAGTATATCGACAAATATAGTCGCTAGAAACTTGCTCAGATATCTATAAAAATATCTTTAGGAGTCTTAAAAGTCTTCATTGTTTTAAAAACTGAAAATGGTTTAAGGAAGAAGAAAAGATTATCCATAATCCTACTATCCCAAAGACAGTCATTGTTAATATGGTGATGTATTACTTTCCAGATACATACTTTTGCACAAAAAAATGCATATTTTAAAAATTATGATTGTGAATGTACAATACTGGATCTTTGTTTACATGTGCCATTATTCTAAGAATTTTATTATATTAATAAGTATACTTCTTATGGTTTTATAATTATTTATTTACCAATCATCTATTGTTAAACATTTGGATTGTGCCTGTTTTTCCCACAGTGATACAGGATGATCACTCTATAGTGTAACAAATTCTTGTTATGACCTTTTATTTTTTACTTTTTGTTTTTGGTCTTACAGAAATCTTTTAAATAGCATCACTGGATTAAATCATCTCAATACAAATAATGAAATGATGAATCTAAATTATTCAATATGAATAACAAAATAAAAATTTTATTATTTGTATTACATACTTTCTAATTGCTTTCTGCTAAGATTTTTCAAGTTTACGTTTTCTCCAGTAGGAGAGGAATGCATACTTTCTAAACTGAACATTTAGACCATATTATTATTTAAACTTTTACTGAGTGAAAAGTGGTGTCTTATTGTCATTTTAATGAACTACTCTTTTAATATTAGTATGGTTAAATATATTCATAGTGATGATGATGATAATGACAATGATCATTATGGTGATAGGCAAAATGGTGCATCTGTCTGCTTGTAAATGCTTTTCCTCTTTTCAATTTACCTTATTCTTTCTTGTTAAGTATTTGAGTAAAATCAGTTGAAACCTGTGGACAAACTCTCTTCAATATTTTTGCAAAGATATAAGCTTGTACCAAATATTTTCATAACATGCTGGTTTTGGTACTTGTTCTAGAAAACAATTGCAATAATGGAGGTGGATAATAAAAGGTATGGAATCCTGAAAATTGCTGTGCAAAAGAACCTAGGAAAGGAAAACAACTACCTACTCCATGAAATTAGAATGTACCTCAGCTGTACAGCACTAGTATAGCTGAGAAGAAATACACTGTCTTTAGCAAAATAAGATAGAATCCGAATTAACTTTAGGGAATAGGTGGAATTGAAAGTCAAGAGAGTCAAAACATTGAAGCAAAGTTTAGACAAAAGAATCATGTGAAACAACATAACAGTGATGTGAAATTTTAAGGTATTATACCTAATAAAGACATGATACACAACACATGCAAATAGAATCTCAGTATTGTAGGGCTGATCGCCTGTTTGTTCCATGTCTGGGCTCTATAATGTATATATTCTGGTTATGTGTGGAAGAGACTGTGCTCTGACAGAACGGCACTGCCTTTACCTACATGACCAGGCTAGGTTCATAGCTGGACCGTTTCCAAATACTGACCTAGGTTTCCTGTTTGGTATCCACTTATCAGGCATTGGATACATTTTCAAATACCTCTAGGATTACCTACCCTCAGGGTTTTTCTGTTTTGTTCTGTTAATTTAATTACCAATTGTCTTTTCTAACCTTAATCTATCACATGCTGGCTGAATTACACAAGACAATGCAACTTTTAGGAACTACTCATTAACTTAAAAAAATCATAACTATTCAAAGATATGCAAGAAAAGACTGCAGCAATGAAAGTTCATAATGTTGGCGTTTGCTTCAAATTTTATCATGGAGAGAAAACTTTTCCACCCTGGGATTTAGTGTAGAGTGAACTATAGTGATTATCTAAAGCAAGCCAGATACTATGGACCCTGTGCTAATTGAAACTCTTTTCTGAGTTTTCCTTGTCTGCAGAAAAACAACAAATTCCTTGGCCAATACACAAAAGCTTCACAATTTTGTTCAACCATAGTTTTCTATGAATCTCTCACTCCACAACTGACTTCCCAATAATTTTGTATTCTCACTTAAAGGACATAAAATGGAATCAATTTATCCAATGAGCAGTCATTTTAACATTGCTTAGCTTTGTCTTGTTTTTCAGGAAATTCATTTTAATTTACCCTGTAATTACTAGCCACGGACAGAAATCAGTTTCTCAGAGATAGTTATTGATAATTGTTTTACAGTACCCTCCCTAGCTTGTTTTGTAAGTAAGTTAACCTAATCAGACCATCATGACCTTCATGACACACACCCCATCAACATGGCAGCAGCCATGTGATTAACCCACCCGACTTCCTGCCATCTATCACCTGATGTCAGTACCTGTGCTTACCTGTGTCCCTTTCATGATGAGATGGAACAGACCACTACCCAATCACTTTAATGACCTGCCACACCAAAGGGAAGGTTTAAAAGCAATCAACCTCAAGCAGCCATTTGCCATTGTTTTGTTAAGCACTGGCCAGGCCATGTGCTCTTTGAGCTACGGCCACCATGTTTCCTAACTTTGGCCCCCTCCCCTGGGTAGGTGAATGTTTTCTCCCTTTCTTTCTAATTTACTTTCTAAATAAGCTATGTTTTCCAATCTAACTTCTGTGCAATTCTTTGTGTCTTTCATACAGCACCAGACGTACCCCAGCAGGTCTAACCTAACAGGCACTGCTGGAATTTTTGACCTAACGTTTTTGGAGTTTCCTACTGGGAGTTTTACCTAACAATCACTGACCAAATCTTTTCATATCTCTAAGCCCTTGCGGATGCTATTCAGGTTTCCAAGAATAATCTTTTCTCTTCTTTATGTCATGGAAAATTCTGTTCTATCTTCAATATTCTGCTAAAAAAAATTTTATTTGATTCCCTGTCCTAACTTATCCTATTGCCTCTACCAAGTCATGCCTTTCCTAAATTTCTTCCATTGTGTCTACCTATCTATATTTACCAAACTCTGTAAAAATTGTTTACTTATTTTTCAGTAATAGTATCGTTTAAGATAAAGCTCAGCCCATCGCACTGTCCTCAGCAAGAGAGGAATTTAAGATAGATATTCTGTTAGTGCTCAGATTATTTAGAATTGTTAAATTAAGTTTTGCCTAATAATTGCTTCTTACATAGTGCACTAAGTAACTTGTGTAAACAGGATAGTATGACCAACGATTGTAACAAGTAGCTGAGTCTCAGTCAGTCATAGCATCTGAACTTCAGTCAACCATAGGTAGCCAACTGTTGAAACCACATTCAAATAAAGCAAACACCAGCTATAGTCAATCCAGCTGTTTCTGTACCTCACTTCCATTTTCTGTAAGTCTCTTTCCTTCTTCACAGATAGTATAAGACCATGTGATAGATGGAGAGTCACTCTGAACTGATTCTGGTTCTGGGGTCTACTTGATTTGTAAATAATTCTTTGCCCAATTAAACTACTACATTTAATTTGACTAAAGTTTTTAACTTAAAAGAATTTAATGAACAGATGAGAGTTGCAGAAAAGTTGTAGTACATTGTTTTCAGATAGAGGTATCAGAGATTTGACATGAGCCCTGTACTTTGTAGAATACGCAGACATAAATTTAACATAGAAAATGTTCCAAATACATCTTTATAAATATTTAAGTGTTTTTCACAAAAGGATTATTTTATGTAAATTCAATAACATCACTAGCAGCATTTGAGGACATTTCTCCTTTAGAAAAAGAAAGGGGAAAAATTCCCAAGAATTGTATTTTTTTGAAATATAAAGTAATGGTGATTTTATCACATAGGTTGTTCATGCACTAAAGTTCTTGCATGTAAACTCCTTAAGGCACCATTTAAAAACAGAGTTTTAAGAAAGTCACAACATATGAGTGGTTATTACTGAAAATCACACAATACAGATCTCTATTATGGGCTAGTTTTTACTGGGAAAATTTGAAATGGAGGCAAGACAAATACAAATACTGAAGAAAATGATACGTTTAACTAGTGAGTGCATTCATTTTGTGCTAAAGTATTGTGGGTAACTTAAATCAGCTTTTCCATATACATACTGAAAGCACTTTCTTCACCAGACCCATGCTCGGGAAGCCAGAGCTTAAAAGCTTTTGTCTGAATACACTGAATCTTTTCAAAGACTATTTGAGTAGGCTCTAGTTATGTATAATTTTATTTCATTTTCTTAACTCTCACAGAGTTGTAGCTTTATCTTGAAAGTTAGAAAACAAAATGTCTCTGCTTCCTAATTTCCCATTCCTTTGGAATAAGTTCCTTCTCTTTCTAGCTCTATTGCTGCCAACATTTGGCAAGGATTCTGTTTTTGTCTTCTTAGCAAATCACAGAGAAGAGATGGAACTGGCCTGCTGTGTTACTTGGAAGAGTGCCAGAACTTTCTACATGATAGATGTTGGAGAGGATAGAAGACAGATAGTCTGAAGATAGAAGGTAAAATTTGGCCAAATAAGTCACCAAATTAAAGCCTATTTTTTTAAATGTTGTATTTACTAAAATCAAATTCAGAAAAAAAATAGAACTTGTCCTGCAGACTAGGGGATGGGCATACAGTGGAAGACAAGAAGGGAAAGAAGTAGGGAAAATTATTGGAAATAATCAGACATTTCATAGAGGCAAATACAAAGTATAAGACCATGCCAATATACTTTTAGTTAGATACCAATGTCACAGTATAAAGTACACAAAATGCTATGAGTATACAATAAGAGCAACTTACTAGAGGAAATTTAGAAATTCCGCACTGAAGAATGACATTCCAGTTTTGTCTTGAAGATTTATGATACGTGTAGTTGGTGAAGCTGTTTCAGACCCACAAGACACCAAAAACAAAGTAAAAAAGACTGGGAACACTGCACTTGAGAGAAGGTTGAAACTATTTTCTAGATTGTTAATAGCAGCAAATATAGACTTGGATATTCTGAAAAGTCTAAATCTGGAACTTACTCCAGAAACCTCTGGTATCTACAGTCTTTTATCCTGCTGCTACTGCAAGCTTGAGTAAGTGCTAAATTGCGAAGAGTTAAAATAGGAAGTGAGCAGACTAAGGCCTCCGAAGATTCAACAAATCTTAGTTTAGTTTCAACAAATTTTTCTCACAAGACTGTACTCAGATTGGCTTAAAACCTAAATTATTTCCTCTTGTTCTTGTGCCTTTATGTAGGAAATATATCTACAGAATCTTTTAAGTGGATTCTCAATATTACATTTGTTTTTATTGACTCTTGTAAAAGGGGATCAGAATATACTCCTCCAAAATATACCACTTTGGCGTAAGGGTTATTTTTATCTGAATGGAATTCAGAAACATCAAACATAGGAAGAACTCCTGTGCTCTCCAGTTATGCCTAAGAGCGGAGCATATGTTTCCCTTTTATGAAAAAAAAATATTAAACTAAGCAACACTTATCTACCATACATTTCCTAGCCACTTTCTTACAACTCACATTTACCCCATTCTTCCTCCTGCAGAGGTCTAAACCTTACTTTTTCTTTGTCTTATCTTTTTTCCCCCCCACACTTTAATACTCTTTGTTAAAATGGTAAGTTTCCAAGTCTCACCATCTTTTGGGGATTTTTACTTCATTTCTGAGAGGTCCCCTTGTGCATATAAGGTAATTGTTTTCTCCTGTTAATCTGTGTTTTGTCAGTTTAATTTGCAGCCCCCAGCAACTGAACCTAAGGCAATAGAAAATAATTTTTTTCCTCTTCTATATTGACTTGCATTTACTAGAATGATGATTCAAAAATTTTTTCCGTATGCTGACCATTTCTATCTCAATATCCCTTTTTGCTGCGGACGAATCTTTGACTACTATACTGTGATTGACGCTTTTGTATATAGTGGACTTTTCCCACACTCATCTCTTTCCTCATGAGCAAAAATCAGGGGTTCCCTATGGAGTAAGTGAGCTGAGGGTATGTGTGAGCATAGAGATTGGGCAAATAAACTAGGATAAGATGTACAACAGTTCAACAGAGTGGGTAACAGAAGTGGATACATAGCCCCCCAAAAGAGGATTGTTCAAATTGAAATGATGCTTGGCTATAAGAGGGCACCAGGATTTGACCTTGGTAGAACAAGGGTAGAGGGGAGTCTGTATGAGCAGGTGCCTAGCAGGCAGGACTAAAGACATTTTCACACACAAGACATTGGCAGGGCAGGCATAGACCTGTTAAAGGGCATGGCCAGTGGAATAGTCTGATCCTTGTTTATCCCTCTCTGCCTCAACTAACTTCCCTTATAGTTTTAACCATCATTGAATGCTGTCTTTGCTCCAACAGTTCTTTTGTGGTAAATGACCATTTCTACTTTTGCAATTGGCTTTGCCTTTTGCCTTTCACATTTATATTTCCAAGAAAGACACACACTCATTTCCTAAAATTTTATTTTTACTTGTTTATCCTACGTGGAGAGTTAGTATTAGCAACATGAAAGAGAAGTTAGTTTTAACTGTTATTGTTGGATCAGATCCTAACTCTCACACTTTCTAACACTGTAAACTTGGTCAGGTTTTATAAACATCCTAAACCTTCATTTTGTTATATATAAAAATGAGAAAAACCAAACATCTACAACAATGAGCTACTTGGATATATCAGCAGCAATAACAGTAGCATCATATTTAGTATTCCTGTCTTTTAAACCACTGCTTATCTACCAATTTGTTGATTTCTAGAACTTAGACTCTAGCTACTTATACCTCCCCAAAATGCTATGAGTATTGTAAATAGGCCTCTGATTCCCTTTCAACCAAATATTATTGCTGAGAGACAAAAACTCAGAAAAAAAAATTCAGGTTTCTTATTATTTATGAATAACATTTATTACCCTGACTTGGCATTTAGAAAGTTCTTCAACATGACACATTATTTCATCTTTCTTGCCTGTTTCTTTTCTGTAAACCTTGTTAACCACTGTCATTAAATTCTGCATAGGTCTTTATAGGTGGCTCAAAATGTTCTACTCAGCACATTTGGTGAACATCATTTCATTACTACCAACTACCTTCATTAATATGTTCTCATTCATTTGACATACCTATGTGTTGGGTTTCTATTGATTCAAACTTCACTTGAAACTTCTCCTAATAATCATGGCAGGAAGTGCCTCTTCTTTTTTTAATGCTCATGGGTTATAACTGATACTTAAATGAAAGTGAGGAAAGCCAGATAGAAAACTGTTAAAACAATCAAATGCACAGTTATTGTTATTTAAAAGTTCCAAGTTAAAAAAAATAATAATCAGCCGGGCTTGGTGGCTCAGCCTGTAATCCCGCGCCTTTGGGAGGCTGAGGTGAGTGGATTGCCTGAGCCTGTGGGTTCGAGACCCGCCTGGGCAGCGAGACCTCATCTCTACAATAAATCAAAAAATCAGCCGGGCGTGGTAGCGCATGCCTGTAATTCCGGCTACTTGGAAGGCTGAGGTGGAAGGATCGCTGGAGCCCAGCAGGTGGAGGCTGTGGTGGCCAGGAGCGGCCACTGCACTCCAGTCTGGGCGACTGAGTGAGACTCCAACTCAAAAAAATAAAAATAAAAATAATAATCAAGGATGGTGGGCAGTCACAAGGAGGAAACTTTAGTATCAAATAGCAGGGCTCAGGCATAAGTGAAAGATTCCAGTCATTTGGAATGACATGGAGAGGGAATTGGGAAGCTACAGGACCCATTTCTCTGCCACTGGGCTAGAAACTGGCACAGGGACATGTGCGTGATAGAGACCATACAAGACAGGAAACACAATAACAGAAGAGGATACAAGATAAGCTTTGTGACATCATAAATGAGACCTGTCTGTTACAGTCTCAAATTATACTTGTTTTTCTGGTATAACTTGTAGTATCATTCCTTTTGTATCCAGTGTAATGCCTAAATTACATAGCTGAATTTCTACCCTGGCCTAACCCTGCTTATTTAAGAAGCAGAACATTCAGACAGAAATTTTCCTTCTGACCATGTGGCAGAGAGGGGCTAAGAACAGTTAAAATTATTCCTTTAAAAAAATCAACCTGCAAGCTCCAAAACCTGCTAGACATGGGGCTTGAGAAAACCAAACAGTCAAAGGTCACTTTCCTGGAAATGCAAGATAGTAATCCATTCACAGCCTTACCCTCACATCCTCTCTTTGTGAAGTTATAGGTTTACTACGCCTGCTTGTCACGTATAGCCTGGAGACAATTTGTTCTTTGAAAATCAGTTTTTTCTAATTACAACCTTGCAAATTCCAAAGAAAAATGTATAGCCATACAACCTGACCCCCCCTCCCCTACCTAAACTAACATATAAAACCCCTCTCCTCTTTCTCCAGGTTGCTCAGCCTTGGAGCATTAGCCCGCTGGGTCACGCTGTGCTAATGAACTGCTACTTCCTAAGATAGCCTCGGTGTCAGGTCTCTCTGTTTTCCCGCAACAACCAGACCAGTGAAACCAGTGAAATTCAAGATGGCAGTCCACTGGACCTCTGAAGAACCTCTAACCTCCCATAATATGCTTTCCATACTAAATAACACATGCCTCAGCAGCCACGACAAGAAAAGTTGGACAAACAAAAGGAGAGAAAAGGGACATGATTGGAATTCCGTGAAATCTCCACCTATTCCTAGCAAAGCCATGGCTATTCTGTGGCAGGATGCGATAAATGCTCAAATATATTTCTTGTATGATTGAGTGAATAAACACAGAAACATGTAGCTGGTTCAGGATCAGCAGTTGGCCTCATGGCAATCACTAGCGCAGAGAGCAGGAAAAGAGTTGATAGCAGTTAAAAGTATTTCCTTTTGAAAGGCTAGTTGCAACTTTAAAGACCCACCAGGGCACCAGGCAGGTTTTGTTTGAGAAAGGTCAAATAGCCCAAAGACTAGTCACTTAATGTATATGCAAAAAGAGTGGCTAATTCACAGACTTATCCAAAACCCCCCCTTCTTAAGTTGACGGTTTACAATCCTGCAGTTCCTGGAAACCATTTGTTCTTTGAAAAATCTGATTTTGCTGAGTACAACCTTGTAAGATTCCAAAGGAAGTATGTAATTACTCAACAGACACCCCCCTTACCTAAACGAGGGTATAAGACCCCACGTCTCCTGTTCTGGGGTGCTTGAGCTTGATTTGGATGCATAAAATTCTCAGCCCACTGTGCTAGCCAGCGTAATAAAGTGCCACTTCCTATAATAGTCTTGGTGTCACAATCTCTCTATTTTTCCTGCTACAATTCCTCCCCTTGCTTTTAATGTCTAGTCCCTTCATTAAAGAAATGCTATATTTTAACTCCTTCACCTCCCTCCTGGTGAGAAATTGATTTGTGAACCATGTTCCTGCTTCTCCATTTATGGTTATAAAGTTAAAACCTGCTTGATTTGACTCCCATTTTTGGTTTCATATATTGGTTTCACTATATTGGACAGGGAAGACTCCCACTGGGATCAAAGCTGATTTCATCGATAACAAAAACTGGTGACTCTGATGGGACACTGGACTACATAGTCCACCTTCTTATTTAAGTCCACCCCCTTACTTCTCTGACAAGTCAGTAATTGGTATCCAATAGCATCTGCTGGCAAATAATGCACATTCATCCTGGCTCTTGATGCCAGGAATCAGCTTCAGGGAAAGTAGCATATCATTATTGTGAGGTCATAAGCAGAGGCAAGGGCTTGCACTGGAGAGGACACTGAGCAAAGCAGACTGGGGGGCTCACTGGAAATCAAAGCTCTGCATGGGACTGCTTAGCACTGGTCATGGATACTTCTGTCCTGAGTAGAAGTTTCCACTGGATCTCAGAAAGATGAAAGAAGAATTAAAAGGCAGCTCCATCCTAAGTAAAAGTTTCAAAAGAAATCTTGGTAGAGTGAGAGAGAAAGTGAAATGGCAGTTTCATCCTATGTAAAATGCTCCTGCAGAAATTTTTCGAGTAAGTTGTTGCATGTACTTGTCTTTTGCTGTGTGTGGCAGGCTAGGTTGTCCAGAGTTGAGGGGATGAAAGTGTTCACCAAGACAGTTATGAATTTACAAAGACAGATTTATTAAATGGGAGATGTGTTGTGAAGGGTAGTGAGAGTTTGCTGTTCACCTGCAGTCTGCTGTCTGCGAAGAGGTAGGGGCTAAATAGCAGCATTTATACCATCTGTATCAGGGTTCAGTGTGAGCTGGGGGAATTGCCCGCAGGATATGGAGAAGTTTGCAAATTGACTACATGCATTGCCAGAAGTTTGTAAAACCACTGATGCATTGTTGGATTTTGTCTCTATAACAGCAATAATTGACTGTTTTTTGTGTGTTGAGGAACCAGCAGCAAGTTGTTAACTACTTTTTGTTTTTGCTCTAGAACTAACAGCCGGTTATCCAACTTTTACAATTCTTGTTGTTTCCTTATTCCGATATTTCCTTCCTTGATATAATTTAGCCAATTTACTCAGTTGATGCTGGCCTAACAGGCCTCATGCTCCTCTACACCTTTCTGTGCTTCTCTCTGTTTATTCCATTTAGTGTTTTGCTCCATTTTATGTCTGTAGAGACCTCCTCCATGCCAATTTTCTTTCAGCAGAGGAGCTTGGGTTTCTCCTTTTCTCAGAAATATCCCCTCCCACTTTTCCTTTGTCTGAGGCAAAGGAGCCTTGGTTCCTCTTGGAGCAAGTACAGTCTGGAGGCTGCCCCACTATATAGTTCAGTAGATAAATCTCTGCCCTTTCAACCCCCCACAATCTGAGTTCCATTCTCAACCATGAAATGAGTTATTTCTGCTTTGCTTTTATGTGATTTTAGCCATTGATCATTTTCCCTTCCATGGACAGGTTTGAATTTCTGTTGTCTGCTGTGGGGAGTGGAGGTGTGTGGTTTTACTTGTTCTGGTATTTGTATGTAGTAAATCAGCCAAGAAGCTGAGACCCTAGGGAGTATGGCTGAATGAAAACATGTGTCACCCTTCATTTATGGCTAGCAAAATTGTCCCTTCTTTGAACTGTCTTCTGGGTGCTTCTGATCTCATAAAAATTGCTTGCCATTCCTTTAGATGTGCATCCAGGGTTAAGTCATTAACCTTGGTTAAGACACATGGGAGGGCATCTCTGGCAAAAAGTTGAAAAGCCAGAAAGTATCAGATGTTTGTCTCACCTAAAATCTAATAATGAGATTTGAAAAGTTTTTTTCTTCTTTTTTTAAAAACTCTATAATTAAAATTTAGCTTAATTAAAGGATAATATCCAAGCTATATATACTTAAAAGGTCTTTTTGCTTTTTCTCTTGTGGGATTTTATTTTTGGGAATTTTATCTGATTATAACTTTTTAAAAAAGAGAGAGTGATAAAGAGAGAGAGAAACTCATATGCTGGTTTCTCTGCTTCCTCAAAAACTGTTATTTCAACACTATTTTTCCTTCTTTGACGCCTCTGGTATCAAATAAAAGGCTCAGGGTCTACTTCTAATGACTCCAAACCCTTAAAGAATTTAGAATTAAAGGCAACATTCGCTCCTTTTGGGGGTCTTTTGTTTTCTTTTTTAGAATGTCTAGAATCATGGGCAAATTCTTCTCAAGTCTAAAGTTAGACTTTCTTTTATATTGTGTTATCTGATCTTCTTGGTTTTTCGGGGTGCCAGAAAAAGATTTGTGGTTGTGAATGCTTATCAGTAATTTCTTTATATAATTAGGTGATTATATGCTATCTTGGCCCCTTAACAGTGCTCCACCTAAAGCTAGTATTTAGTTAAAAAAAAAAAAAAAAAAGTTCAAAATACACCTTTCTAGAATGTATCTGGCTATCTTAACTTTTTTTTAAATAAAAAACTTACACCTTCAAGGAAACCTCTCCATTTATAAAGATGTTTGCCTATTGTTTTAAATTCATAAGTAATGATTTTATTTAAAGTGCTGCTCTTAATCTTAACTATAATTTACTTGTAACTTTTTTTTTTCCCTTGGTAAAATGAGAGAGGAATTTTTACAAACTGGCAAGTAGAAAATGTTATAAATCTATAAGATTTTGTATGTGTTTTGTATTTATGTGTGTAAATATATAATGTTTTACTACCAAAATATATAATAAAAGAGCTTTAATTAATTAGTTTTTTTTTTAAAGTAAGAGCTTAAATCAAGTTTTTAATCAGGAAAATAAAAATGTTAATTCAAATGCCTTTTCATTCTCATGACTATAGTAATCTGTAACCATTTAAAAATTATTACTTTAAATACAACAACAGATATAAAAACAAGAACCACATGATTATGTCATTAGATGCAGAAAAACTTTTGATAAAATCCAGCATCCCTTCTTGATAAAAACCTTCAAACACCTAGGTATAGAATGAACACACTTAAAAATAGTATGTGCCATTTACAATAAACTCATAGCTAACATATTGCTAAATGGACAGAAACTGGAAACATTTCCCCTGACAACTGGAATAAGACAAGGCTGCCCACTCTCAACCCTCTTGTTCAACATTGTGTTGCAAGTCCTAGCTAAGGCAATTAAACTAGAGAAGGAAATCAAGGGTATCCAAATAGGAAAAGAGGAAGTCAAGTTACTCCTCTTTGCTGATGATGTGATTTTATACCTTGAAAATCCAAGAGAATCTGTCAAAAACCTGCTTGCACTGATAAAGGGCTTTGGCAAAGTCTCAGGGTACAAAATAAATGTGCAAAAGACAGTTGCGTTCCTATACACCAACAACAAGCAGGCAGAGACCCAAATTAAAAGCACAATCCCATTCACAATAGACACCAAAAAAACGAAATACCTCAGCATCTTCCTAACCAGAGAAGTGAACGACCTTTGCAATGAGAACTACAAAACACTGCTCAGAGAAATCCAAGAAGACACAAATGGAAAAATATTCCATGCTCATGGATAGGAAGAATCAATATTGTTAAAATGTCCATCCTACCAAAGGCAATCTACAGATTCAACGCAATACCCATTAGGCTACCAACATCATTCTTCTCAGACCTGGAATTGACAATACAGAAATTCATATGGAAACATAAATAACCACAACAAGTCAAAACAACCATTAGCAAAAGAAACAAAGCAGGAGCTATCACACTTCCAGACATCAAATTTTACTATAAGGCTACAGCAATCAAAACAGCCTGGTATTCGTACAAGAACAGGTATATAGACCAATGGAACAAGATGGAGATTCCAGAGGCAAAGCCTCAGTTTTTCAACCAACTCACCATTGACAAAGCCTGCAACAATAACCAATGGGAAGAGGAGAACCTATTCAGTAAATGGTGCTAGGAAAGCTGGCTGATCACATGCAGAAGATTGAAACAGGACCCCTACCTATCACCATACACAAAATTTAACTCTAAATGGATCAAAGACCTAAATGTAAAACCTCAAACTATAAGAATCTTAGAAAACACAGGAGACACCCTTATGGAAATTGAAACTGGCAATCAGTTCCTATTCAGAACCCTAAATGCCCATATCTTAAGAAATAAGATAGACAAGTGGGACCTCATCAAACTAATAAACTTCTGCAAAGGAAAAGAAACTATAAAGAGCACAGGGAGACAGCCCACAGGATGGGAAAAAATATTTGCCAACTGTATATCTGACACAGGTCTAACATCTAGGATCCACAAGGAACTCAAATGCGCTGAAAGGAAAAAAAACCAAACAGCCCCGTTAAAAAGTGGGCAAAAGACATGAATAGATGCTTCTCAAAAGAAGATATACAGGCAGCCAACAGACACATGAATCAGCTTCACTAATCACCAGAGAAATGTATATCAAAACCACACTGATATACCACCTAACCCCAGTAAGAATTGCGTCATTAAGAAAACAAACAACAACAGATGCTGGCCAGAATGTGGAGAAAAAGGAATACTTCTACACTGCTGTTGGGAATGCAAACTAGTGCAACCTCTTTGGAAGACAGTGTGGTGATTTCTGAAAGAACTAGAAATTGACCTTCCATATGATCCAGCAATTCCCCTATTGGGAATATACCTGGAGGAATTCAAATCATTCTACAAAAAAGATACCTGCTCACATATGTTTGTTTCAGCTCTATTCACAATAGCAAAAATATGGAACCAATCATGCTGCTCATTGAAGCTGGACTGGATAAAAAAAAATGTGGTACATATACACAATGGAATATTATGCAGCCATAAAAAAGGACAAACATGGACTTCGCAACAACTTCAATGAATTTAGAGTCGAACATACTCAGTGATCTATGACAGAAACAAAGAACAGAGTACCATATGTTCTCACCCATAAGTGGATCTTGAACAATTATTATAATACAATAAGAAAGGTATTGACAGTAGTGGGAAACTGTCAGGGGAGGGGGGTGGGATTGGCTGTTGAGGGAAACTGCTAGGGGAGGGAGGGGCATACCTCATCAACCCGCATAATCAACGTGTGTATACCTAACCCTGAAAGGTACCCCACATCTTTATAATTAAAAAAAGGAAAAACAGAAACAGAACAAAAAAAATTAATACAACATAAAATAAAACTGCCTTCAAAATTTTATGTATTTATTTATTTATGTGAGAAAGCAGGATTTATTGTGAGGACAGAACAGCTTCTACAGTGGGAGGGGAACCGAACGGGTTGCCCCCAAATTTTATTTAAACTATTTGTCTGAGTCTAAGGTCATAAATTCCTTCAGTGATACTTTTGATAATTATCTGACTTGTTTGTCTTAGTCATTAGATTTATACTCTCAACAGGTAAAGACTGAGGACATATAGTATTCTTCCTGGATGAGAAGGCTTCTAGGCTCTGCTGGAAAGGGTCAAACATGCTCTGTGCTCTATCTTTTGTCCTGATCTCTTTATCTGGTACAAAATTAAAATTACTTATTTCCTACATTTTTTTTCATTAAAAATAAGGGTTAGTAAGAGCTAACATTCAAATTAATATATATAATTAAAATTACTCGATATAAGAGAAACAACCCTACAAACAAAATGCCCGAGGAAATTAGAATATATTTTGGTAAAAGGTTCTAAGAAAGCATGAGAACTTGGACCTGGTAAAGGAAAAGTAACTGTGTCTAGTTTAGAGACGTTTTAGTTTCTTTAAATGTGAAGGAAAGACGATGGCTAAAACTAGATGGATATAGAAAGTTAAGAAGGAAAATACATTTTTATAAGACGAAACTTTTAAGCAAGCTGTAGAAGGTTTATGGAATGTGAATCTGGTAAAAGGAATTTTATGTGTAATTAAGCTAACTAAAAGTTAAAAGGAGCCGGGCTCGGTGGCTCGTCCTGTAATCCCATGCCTTGGGAGGCTGAGGTGAGTGGATTGCCTGAGCCCGTGGATTCGAGACCTGCCTGGGCAATTGGCGAGACCTCATCTCTACAATAAATCAAAAATTAGCTGGGCGTGGTAGCGCGCACCTGTAGTTCCAGTTACTTGGAAGGCTGAGGCAGAAGGATCGCCGGAGCCCAGCAGGTCAAGGCTGTGGTGGCCGGGAGCAGCCATTGCACTCCAGTCTGGGCGACAAAGTGAGACTCCAACTCAAAAAAAAAAAAAGAAAAGTTAAAAGGGATTATTTGGTTCTTCTGTAATTTAAACCTTAGTATCAAAGCACACTGATGCAAGGCTAAAGTCTGATCCCCTGTGTCAAGATAATAGTTTTCTTGGAATATTGATCTACTCTTAATAAAAAGAATTATAAAAGGTGATACAAAGTTTATAAAAATCAGCTATAAGATTAATAATATACTAAAACAAAGTTAAAATTTGGTTTTCTTATTTAAACAAAACTTTCGTGTAATTTCAAGACTTAACAAAGGGTCTTTATTTTCCTTTTGAATAAACTGCAAAAAAAGGTGGGAAGATGGAAGACCCAGTTGGTCTCATTCTGTTTTTCTTAGATCTTATTTAAGAAAATGTGTCTCCTCTATCAAAGGAGTGAAGGTTTTTACTTTTAAAATCTTTACTTTATCATTAAGGCTAAATAAATGATTATTTTACAGTCATCTGTGATCCTATTTTGTGATATCAAGTGTTTTAAACTTTGTTATTTGACAAACTTTCCAAAATCAAAATTTCAAGTGTTAACTTGTCTTTTTGATCTCGTTAACTTTTTAGATATTAGTTTTCCTGAAATCCAAAAGATACTTATCTGACTGATTTGGTATGTTAAAATCATCCAGGAAGCATTGCCAAATATGAAATAGGTGTTTAACTTTTGGGGGGTATATTTATATGTATTATTGGCATGTGTGTGAGAGTCCTACAGTTCTGATATATCTTAATATATGTTGTTCATAATAATAATGATTGTGTTAAATTGTTGTATGCCACAGAAACAACCACATTTTCTTGTCAACTGTGTCTCTGACCATAGCTGTCTTAAGACTTCTGTCATCCTCAATTATTATTTTACTTTGATCCTTTTCAAGAAGCAGCTTATAACCAGTTATAAACTCTGACAAGTGCTCTTCAGTGCTGGTCCCTGGTACCTTTAGAGACTGTGCCATTAGACTAGGAAAAATTCTAGGTCTCCTATTAGAGAGCTTACGTGTTCACGAGGATTGACAATTCAGTGTTGAGCAGAAGCGTTAATTTCATAGAGTAAACTAATAAAAAACTGAAATAATATTTTTATAACTGTTTGTTCATAACATTGCAATGATTTTTGTTTTGTTTTCCAGAGTCAAGAAAACCTTTTTTTTTAAAGCTAATTGCAACTTTTAACAATTGAGTAAAATGTGGTTTTGTGAGCAAAATTTGAAACATATTTTCTTTCTATCTGATTTTTTCCAAAATTTAGAAACTATTTGTGAATGTTAATTTGTGGCAATATGGTTATTTGTGTAAATTCAATAAGAATCTTTTTTTAAAAATTACAAAACACAATTGGAGATACTGATTATTTTACCAAGGTTTTGACTAGAGGACATCTTCTGATATGGGCAGAGTGAAGAATTGAAATTAAGGTCTCTGAAGATTCAGCAGAAAGTCCCTTGTAAAATTTGGCCTCTTACCTTATCTACACAGTTCTTTTATGGGACTTGACCTCTGGTAAATAAGGAAGGTGATTCACTAACAGACTCTGGAACCACAAGTTATTTTGGGACCTCAAGAAGAGAAGGATTTACCCAATTCATATAGAGATTTGCAAAATCATAAATCTTTGGCCTTAAGAGGTTGTTAAAGGATCCAATTTGAGATTCTTGTGAAAAAGTTCTAGCAAAGTCAATTTGAAAAGAGCCTATATGGCAGATAATTATTCTTGATGCAATTTGTGCAAATAATCAAGCCAAGCATAATAAGACTAAAATTTATCTTATAAATAAATTGGTCCTACTATGATTTATCTTTGGTAAAAATGGAAGACTGGAGAGGAAAAACTGTTTCAAACAAAACTATAGTATACCTGTTATTAGGTTATCTTGTTCATTATGAATTTTTATTTGCTACATTTGGTCTGAATCCTGAATTCTTTCCTGGCTACAAGTCCAAACTAACGTTGTCAATTTTTCTCATTTTTCTGACTTAGCCTTAGTAAAATTGCTACAACCCTTTTATTGAGACCCTTTTGGATAGACAGTGGAATGTGAATAAGCATTCCAAGAGCTTAAAACCCAGTTCATGATGGCCCCTGTACTACTCCTACCAGAACTAAGCAAACACTTCCATCTTTACGTTCATGAAGGAAGGAGGATTGTCCAAGAGTGCTAACTCAAAAGTAGGGCTCTCTGACTCTAGTAACAGCCTATTATTTGAAGCAGCTGAACCCAGTTGCTAAAGGCTGGCCATCTTGCCTTTCACTAGTGGTAGCTACAGCCCTCCTCTTGAAGGATACAGAAGAGGTAATCTATGGGAGCCCCTGACCATCTCAACCCCTCATCATACCCAGACTCTCCTAAAGAAAGAGGAAAGGCATGTCTCTCCCCAGACAGAACTCTTCAGTTACAGTTAATGCTTACTGATAGCCTCTGTGTAACCTTAAAGGTACGCAACTGCTTAAAATCGGCCACTTGCCTTCCATCTGAACACAGTCACCATCTTCTCACTACTTAGAGATGACGAAGGAAATATATTCCAGTAGGCCAGACCTTAAAGTGAACCCATTGAAAGTGCAGAAACCAAACAATTTACTGATAGGAGTAGCTATAAGTGAGAGAGAGAGAGAGAGAGAGAGAGAGAGAGAGAGAGAGAGAGAGAGAAGCAGGATATGCCATTGTCTCTCTTAATGACATTATAAAAGCTGGTGATTCTGCCAGGGTGCTCCTCATGGAAAGCATGGCTTATTGCTCTAACCTGAGTGCTAGAGTTGAAGAAAGTAAAGCTCCCCAATGCATATACTGATATCAAATATGCATAACTATTCTGCACACACCTGGGCTATTTGGAAAGAGAGGAGTATGCTGACCGTTGACAAGCAGAGAGGTTAAACATGGCACCATCATCTTGCGATGTTACAGCCCATAAGGAAGCTGACCCAGATGGCTATGATCCATTGTTATGGCCAATTACCTTGGTGTCCCTTTTCTGGTAGCCATGACAATGCAGATGCCAAGGTTATGAAGAAAACTTACTGCTTAATTCAGAGAAGCTGATCGGGTGTCCAAACAGATTTAGGAGAGGTCACCTTCCAGATACTTCTTCATTATCTCCTGAATCTTCCCTTATATACCCCAGACTACTTCCAGCAAGAGAGAAAAAAAGCCTTCAAATGGGGAGATACTAAAATTCTCAACCACCCAAGATGGTTGGTAAGCCCCAAAGGGAAGCTTCTTTTATTAAAGTCAGTTGCAGACTATTAGGAAAGCCCTTTCTAACACTCATTTTGGCCAAGAGATCCTTTAGGCAACCTCAGGCCTACATGCATTTTCTGCCGGGACTTACTTTACTTGCCTTGTTTATAGGTATCCTTATTTTTACTTTCAGAGTTACCTTGTTCCATCCAGGGCCTACTCCTTATTTAGGGATCTGTCTGCTCTTTCTGTCAGTACCATTCTTGCCTTAACCTAGGGACATCAATATAGAGGTGTATAATCAACTAACAGCATATATCATGATAGTCTTAACTGTATGCTTACCCCTCATAATAGATTTACCCCTCTTGGTATAAAAACTCCTTCTTAAGACTGCCAAAACGTGTCATTTAGACTTGGTCTCCTAACCTGTCTAGTCTCTTGTCTCCAAACAAATTGAGGCCATCAGACTGTAGATGATGGTTAGTGAGGGATATAAACAACAAGACTTGCACTCTAGAGGCAAATAAATCTACTTAATACTAGCTGGGGAAAACTTTCACTCCTCTAATGAGTTCATATCAACATCCAAATTCAGCTTGAAGAAATGAAACAATACTTTGCCCCTCAGCACCCCTCAAGAACAAGGAGTGAATATAAAGGGGGTGATTTGTTACCCAGTGTAATGTCCACAAGACATAGCTACACTGACCTAGGCTTGCTTATTTTTAAGAAACAGGTTAGGCCTGCAGACAGAAATTCACCTTCTGACCAGACCAGCTAAACCAGTGAAATTCAAGATGACAGTCCACTCAGCCTCTGATGAACCTCTAACCTCTTTATAATATGCTATTCATACCAGCTTGCATACCGCTTAGTAGCCATTATAGGAACTGATCGAAAGAAAAGAGGTGTGATCCAAATTCTAGGTAATCTCTACCCATTCCCAGAAAATACATGAATATTTATCCCCTCGCTTTTAATGTCAAACCCCTTCATTAAAAAAATCCCATGTTTTAACCTTCTCAGCTGGTAAAAAAGGTGATTTGTGAGCCATATTACCGCTTCTCCATTTATGGCCATTAAATTAAGTTCTGCCCTGTTTTATGCCCATTTCTGATTTCATATATTGGTTTCATGACACTGGACAAGAAAGAATCCCATTTTTGGAACAAAGCTGAACTTGTTAGCCACACACTTACTTGAAAAAGTATCTCGGGCTAAGCAAAAGCATACATGGCTTCCATAGTTGTACTAGTTATAAGTTAATAAGGCAAGAGATAAGTTACTGGCATGGGCACAATTTCAGAGGACTCTGGTGATATTTGGCTCACTGTGTTCTTGAACTTTGGGATGGTCTTCTGCCTTTTTCACTCTATTGAAATCTGACCCTTTCTTCAAGATATGTTTTACATACCTTCTCTGGCCAACTGAAATGGACTGTCTCACGTCTGTACCTTGAAAACATTGCATGCACCTGTGAGGGCCATAGCCATTGGCCCTCTAAAGATTTGATGAAAAATTACATGAGGCAGATTTTAATATGAGAAAAGGCATACACATTTATTTAATATGTATACACAGAAGTTATCAGAATGAATACCACACCCAACAATAAGACACAGAAACGTATGTACCATCCTGAGACCACTGTAAAGATGCAGACTCAGGGGACAGCCAAAAACAGATTATGCTGGTAAATCAGATTTAGTGGCAAGATAAGTTATGAGAGAGAGACCAAGGAAAAAGTTTGTCTAGCAAAGTTGGCCTTGTTAAGCGGATGAAGCCTTCCTCAGACAGAATTGATGAAAATTTTTCTTTTCAGACTTTGAAAGGTGTCAAACTCAATCTTTCCAAAATCCCAGAAAGGCATAGAAAGGGAAGGCGTGGCTGCATTGATGGAGATTCTCTACAAGATATTAAGTTTTCTCCACCTCAATCTGCTAGCCTTGAGCCATGTCAAAGAAACATATTCTGTAGTAAAATATTTTTACTTCCTTCACACCACTTATATAACACTGCATTAACTTATTGCAATTCTCTGTTCATGCGGGCATGATAGGTAGTCCCAAGGCCAAGAGTCTGCTACAGTTATATCAGATTCATGCAGAAAATAAGTGTGCCATGTTTCCAGAATGAAAATTTCCCCTCATAAATACAAAACTGTAAGGATTTTATAATCCACAGCATTTTCTTTCATTCAAGAAAAGTATTAGGTACTCCAAAATGTTAGTTGAGATTTTCCAGGGGGATCTGGTTTGTCATCTTTTACCACACAAAAGATGCAAAGAATTGCACAGAAGTTGGATTGGAAAATATCGTTTGTTTAGAAAGTAAATGAGAGAGAGAGGGAGAGACACAGAGAGAGAGAGAGAGAGAGAGAGAGAGAGAGGAGAGAGAGAGACAGAGAGAGAGAGAGAGAGAGAGAGAGAGAGAGAGAGAGAGAGAGAGAGAGAGAGAGAGAGAGGAGATTCACCTCCCTAAGACAGAGGAGGGAGCCAAAGCTAGGAAACATGACAACCATAGCTCAAAGAGCCATATGAACACACCAGAGTTTAACAAAGCAGTGGCAAATGGTTGTTTGAAGTTTAAACTTTCCTTTTGATGGGGTCAAGTCATTAAGGTCTTTTTCATGTTATCAGGAAGGGGACAGATAAGCAAAGGTACTGATGTCAAGTGATTGATGGCAGGCAGATGAGTGTACCAGTCACATGACAGTTACCATGTTGTCGGAGTCTGTGTCATGAAGGTCTGAAGGCTGATTATGTTAACTTGTTTACTAAGCAAGCGGGGAGTGGGGAGTAAGGCAATTATCAATCGCTATCTCTGAGGAACCAGTTTTGTATTTGGCTAATGATTGGAGGACAAGTTAAAGTGAATTACTAGAAAAACAAAACATAACTAGTTAAAATGGTCACTCACTGAGTATATCAACTCCATCTTGGTCCTTTCAAGAAGTTCATTTCCTCAGTCAAGAAGTATTTATTAGACATTACTAAGTGTCAGGGTATATTAAACTTGGTGACATTGTCTCATGGGTCAAAATTAGAAAAATAAATAAATCACTGTCCTCATGGAATTTATAGCCTAATGGTGAGGGATAGACAACAGAAAGTAACACAAAAACTGATAATCTCTCAAATCTCAAAGTCACAACGAGTCCTTTCCTGATTGTCCTACTCAAATTTGTGTTTTCCCATCAGCACCCTTCATCTCATTTAGGTATTTTTGAAAGCATTCATCATTTGATATATTACTTCTTTTATTTATTGATTTGATTGATGTCTGTTTCCTCCAACTAGAAACTAGAATCTGTTTTATTTACTCCTGAATTCCAAGAGCATGAAATAGTGTTTATCAGAAATAGATCTTCTGCAAATAGCTGTTGAATGAGTCAGTAAATTATACCTGTTAGATGATAATAAGTGATAGTAAATTCAGGAGAAAACACTTGATATCAGTGTTACAGAAGGGCTCAGTACCAAGTTGTGATTTACATCTAGGTAATCATGTAGGTCTTATTTGGAAGGTGGCATTTAAACAAAGATTTGAAAGAGGCTAGGAGTGAGCCATACCTTGCAAAGACAAGAGCAGACCTGACATCCATGGGACAGCAATGGGACTGATCAGTCTGGAGCAGAAGATGCAGGAAAAAGAGTAGTGAGAGAGAAGTTTGAAAACAAGAAAGACGGAAGGGCTGGGAATGCAACAGAGAGTATAGTCTTTTATAAGGACTTGGGATTCTCTCTTGATTAAAAAATAATCTTATGACCTGATTTATTCCAGTAGCTCACATTTGGGCGCAATTTTGCCCCAAAAGGAACATCCGGTAATGTTTGGAGATATCTTTGGTTGTCACAACTATAAGGAGGGGGCGCTATGGGCACCTAGTGGGTAAAGACCAGAGATGCTACTAAATAAATATCTTATAAAACACAGAACAGCACACCCTTCACACAATGAAGTATCATTTGGTCCAAAGTGCAGTTGTGCTGGGGTTTAGAAATTTAACTTTTCAAAGGATAACTCTAACTACTGTAATGAGAATGGACACACGGAGGATGAACACAGGGAGACCCTTCAGGAGCAACTGCAGTAATCGAGTGAGGGCTGATGCTGGTTCAGATTAAGTTGAGTGGAGTGTGCAGCTAGTGAGAACTGGTTGGATTATAGGCATATCGTAAAGGTGAATTCAGTCAAACATGTTGGTGACCCCTGCATTTGGGGACAAACCTAAGATTTCTGGTTTGATTTTCTGTAAGTAAAGAATTGTCATCAATGGTTATGGGGCTGACTAGGGAAGCAGTAAAAATTGGGGAATGTGGCAGAAATCAAATATTAAGTTGGAGGTATGTTATATATGAGATGATTCTTAGACACTGTGGGGGCTCAGATCACAATACCCCGAACTATGGTGCCTTGGCATGTTGAGAATTTGGGGCTGGAGGAGACAGAAGAGCCTTAGAAAAGCAAAAAGTCTCTCTGTGAATTCCTGTTTTCTGATGTTTACCCCTTTTTCTTCCCAGAGCAAGCCATAAAATCTAGACAGGTCACTCTCTGACCTACCTCCTCTGAAAGCAGATCATGAGACCCTCACGTGCTGGAAATTATCTGCTAACCTTGAGGTAGCCACGTCAAAGAAATATATTTTGTAGTGAATATATTTACTTATATCCAGAGAAAAGGATTGTTATACAAAGACGCCAAGAAGAACGTGAATAATACTTGCTAAATTTCCTCCGACTTATTATCATTAGGTGATACCTCATTTTTGTCTGATTATGTTTCTCCACAACTCTCCACATCTTTCATTAGACTTGGCATAAAAAATATACAGTGTTCCCTGGGTCTTTGTGTCTTCATTTCTGGAGGCTGTCATGTCACACAAAACTTTTAAAAATAAATTTATCATGCTGCTTTTTTCTTGTTACTCTGTCTCTTTTTTTTTTTTTTAAGCGGGAGTATCATTCATGGATCCTGTGATTGGTTAGGAAAATTATTGTTCTTTTCTTGGATATGCAGTTGAATAGGTGGATCTAGAGTTAGGAAGAAATGTTTAGGCTTGAGTTACATATTTGGGAGTCCTTCGTGTGTAAGTACTGTTTAAAGAATACCCCAAGGGAGTGAATGTAGAAAGGGAGGACAGGGGGACCAAGAATTGAACGCTGGGAGATGGTAGTGTGAAGAGGTTGCAGAGAGTTATGGAAAGTATCACAGGAAAGTCTGAAACACTGTCATGGAAATCCACATGTTCATAGGCTTCAGGATCTCAAATAATTGGGTTTTATAATTTTAATCTTCCTGCTATATCTGGGAGCTTGCTGCTGTCACCCTGAGATTCCATTCGTTCTTGGAAAATTAATCTTTCACTGTAGCTTCCCATCGCCTCTTTGTTTTATGCTCTGTCACTTCTCTGCTTTCCAGTACCTGCTCATTCATGCTGCTGTCTCCAGTGTCAAAATTCTGCCTCTTCCCTTTTCACCACAGTGAACACTGCTAAACCAGTGCTTGTCATCATTCTCTCCATTCACTTGATTGCATCCCCAGTTAACCAGCCAGTGCTCCTTGTTGATTTGTGTGTGTGTGTTTGTGTTTACTCTCTGTATTTAGGAGCTTTCAGTATGTGTAGCTTTAGTCCTTAATTTCATTTCCTGCACCATGCTAAGTTCCATCCTGTCTCTAGGTTTTTGAACCTGCTATTCCCATTTCCTGGAAGACTTCTTTCTTCCTTCTTAGATTAGGGGGTTCTACTTTATTTCTCAGACGTCAGCTAAGAGGACACATTCTTCAGAGAGGTTTCCCTCAGCTTCTAAGATTGGTTTTGTGGAATCAGTGTTTATTTTTGTATTAATGGTTGTCATATTACATTGCAATTTTCTTTCTATGTGTCAGCATCCACCATTCAAACACAGGTTCCTTGAAGGTAATGTCTCTGTACTCTTCGCTACTATATCTCTACTGTATATCATAGTGTATACACTCTAGACATGCTTGCTGGACAAATAAAAGATAAATTTATATGTTTTATATATTTGTTTTTTGAAAGCAGAATTTATTGAGAGGACAGAAAAGCTCCCACAGTGGGAGGGGATGTGAGAGGACTGCCCTATATAGTTTATGTTTTTAATCAGGCTGAGGATAATACAGAATGAAATCATGTGAATTTATTTATCTTAGCACCTAGTACATTGAATGGCATAGGGTTGAAAGTAAGTAAATAACTGCCGATTGATGTAATTGAGTTTATACTATGAATTGCTATGTTCATTTAAAATTTTTCACCTACAATATTCTTGCTGAAAGGAAGTCATGCCCTGAATATTCCCTTGGGTCATCAGTTCTGAAGATAAAAAATTTAAATTAAATCTTTTTTTTTCTTTTACTGTCAGTGGAGGGACTGAAATGAGAAAGGTGAGAAGAACAGAGAGAAATGATCAGATTAGCAGCTTTGAAACTTTACAGAGTTGTGGTAGTTCAGCAGCCAAATATGAATATTAAAGTGTTATATAAAGGTCAGGCAAAGTAAAACTGCTTCAGGCAAAGAAGTGTTACAACAGTAAACAATGCACTAACCAAATTTGTGAAGCTCTACAAAATAACCTCTGTGTAGCTTTGACTTTGAAACAGGTCGATTGGCAATGCATATAAATATCCCTTTTTTCTTTTACAAAGGTCAATCAGCTTTTATCTTAAAACGAAAACAAAAACAAAAATTGAATCAAGCTATGGAAAATCCAGAAAGAGAAGCAAGGCTATAAAATTAATGAAATGTATGATTTTTGCCTCACTGGAGATGTGAATCTGAATACCCTTTTGGCATGTCAAACAGGTCAAGTTATTTAGGAATTCTCAAACATCACACTATTCTATGCTTTTGTACCAGATATTATCTTTGCTTGCAGTGTCTTCCACAGTTCCCCAAAAACAACAACATACATGGTTCTCTCCTTCATCTTTCAATACTTAATTCTTTAATAATCCCCTCTATACACAAACACAAATGCACACACACAAATCTTGGTTTAATCTAGATGCTTCTTCTTTAGGTTTCTATATCATCAAATATTCATAATCACTTGTAGAGCTTACTCTACTATTTTATATTGTTAGGTTTCTTGTCAGAGTTTCCCAGTAGGGTGTGATTAATTGCAAATTATGAAACCATGCTTTCCTCAATGCTGCATTTCCCTGTGTCTAGCATCCTAAAACAAAATAGGTCCTTAATAAATGTTGAATGGTGTTAGCCAAGAATGAATAAATCTGTGCATGAAGCTATGAAAATCAAAGTTCAAGAGATTTTCTATGGTGTCCATTTCATTTGAGGATTTCATTGTGTAAAACTCAACCTTCATTAATTGAAATACACTCACCTCTTTTGAGTTAAAGTGATTTAGGTTGATTTCATAATGTATTTGTTTTCCTTCTTGGTGATACAGCTTTTGGAATTTGTCTTTAAGATGACACTAACCGTTTGGATTTGAGTAAGCTAGATAATGCTCTTGAGGCCTTAAGGTTTGTCAAGGATCCTCTGTAGAGCTTGGTTGCATTCAGAAGATTTCTGTTTCTCTGGCCAAATACTTTTTTAAATCTCTGACCTGTGTGATTCACCAAATCTAAGATAACATTAACTGCTAAGTAAGAAAAAGTAAGTGAAAGATCTAGAATCCCATTTTATTTATGCCTTTTCGGTGTATATAGCTGGTTTATCCTTGTGATGCTTCACCAAATAATGTTTGCATCCGTGGTCTTTGAAGGACATTCTGGACCTACCGATTGATTATTGGCCCTAAAAGCCCAATACACAAACATCTATCCTCTTGTTGCTGAGTTGTCCTCCTCATTCTAACAGAAAAGAAAATGGGGCTGCCTCAGCAACTCTTTATGCTTCATGTGAAAAAGAATGGATGGTGATGTGTTCTTATGTGAGGGATGGGATCAGAGGTGCTTTCCCTTCATTTGACTATACTGAGAAACAGTGGACAGTTTACCTATGTTCTTGTCTGCTTTTTTGAAAGAGAATATTAAGGAGTTATAGACAGACATTGCAATATCATAAAGTTAGTTTCTGAATTAGTAGCAAACTGGGGGAAGTAGGATTATAGTAGGAAAGCCTATAGGTCTCAGAGCCAGACAGACTTACATTCAAGTTCTTGTTATAGCACACAGTAACTGTGAATTGGAGGGAATTATTTAATTCTACAAAGGTCAGATTATTCAACTATAAGGGGATATTTTGAGCTTAGCCCATTAAAATTATTGTTCAAATGAAGCAATTTAGAAATGCAGAGATAATAGGAGGAACAGAAAGAAATGCTCATTTGTTACAACATTATACTAGTCTACATTTTTTGTGTGCTGTAGTGCTGTAAATTTTTACAATGGGCCCTAAACCACAGTAAACCACAAATGATACTTACTTATTCTACAACAAAAACTTCCCAAATGAATATGGCATATTAATTATTAACCTTTAAATACTCATTATTTCTAAATTAATGCATGATTAGCTATGTGGCCTTGGACAAATTTCCTACCTTATCAACATGATCTACAGCCTGGGTCCCTGCTACAGCACCACCCCTGCATAGCTACATAAAGTTTTAGAAAGTTGCTCCTCAAAGTGCAAATACAACAAAGCACAGCAATACCATGCTCTGAGCTCACATGCAAGGAGATTGGACTAAGCTATCTCTCAATCTCCTTTTTACAATAGAATGGCCTAAAATTCTTATCTTCTGAGATGATTGGGAAAGGAGCAATGAGTGAATCCATGTATCTCCAAACAGGGCCAATACAATGAGCAACTCACTTAAAGATTCCTAGAGTGTATTCGTCATGGTGCGGAAGCTTTTAAACGTAATATAGTCCCACTTGTCTATTATTGTTTTGTTGTCTGTACTTTTGAGATCTTAGCCATAAACTATTTTCCTGGATTAATGTCTTGAAGTGTTTTCCCTATGATTTATTCTAATAGTTTGGGAGTTTGGGGGTCTTACGTTTAAGCCTTCAATACATTTTGAGTTGATTTTTGGTTCTGGTAAGAGATAGAGATACTGAATCATCTGTGTATGAATATTCAGTTTTCCCTGGACCATTTATTAAAGAGGGTGTCTTTTCCCCAGTACTGCTTTTTGATGCCTTTGTTAACAATCAGTTGGCTGTAAATATGTGAGGTTATTTCTGGGTTCTCTATTCTGTTTCACTGGTGTAGTTGTCTGTTTTGATACCACTGTCATACTGTTTTGGTTATAATAACTGGGGAATATATTTTCAAGTCAAGTAGTGTGATAACTCCACGTTTGTACTTTTTACTCAATATATCAAAGAGATTAATACTTGCAACCCCATGCTTCTTGCAGCACTATTCACAATAGCAAAGATATGTAATCAATCTAAAGTGTTCATTAAAGGACATAGAGATAAAGAAAATATGATATACACACACACATACACGCACACACACACACAAACTGCAATACTATTTGGCTATAAAAAAGAATGAAATTCTGTTATTTGCAGCAGCATGAATGGAAGTGGATGTCATTATGTTAAGAAAACCAGACAGAGTAATACAAATATCTCATGCTCTCATTCATACTTACGGGAACTAAAAGAGTGGATCCTATGGATGCCGAGAGTAGAATGATAGCTACCAGAGGCCAGCAAGGGTTCGTATCTGGTGGTGGGAGTAGATTTAAAGAGAAGTTAGTTAATAGATATAAACATATGAGTATAGTTGATAGAAGGAATAAGTTCTTCCTTATAAGTTTGGTAGCAGACTAGGGTGATAATAGTTAACAACATTGTATTATATATTTCAACATAACTTAAAGAGAGGACATGAAATATTCCTGAACATAGAAATACATAACTTGAGGTGATGAACATTCTAAAGGGCTATCCAGTCATCTAAGTTCTATATCCTCTCACTGAAACAAATAATAAAAGGTATGTTTGGAGCTCTTGTTTCTAAACAATAATATTGCTCTCAGATTGAATAAGACTGGAGTCATAAACATAGATGTTGTACCATTGCTTAGAATAATAAAATGAAAGCACATCAGTATGTCTAATGAGTCTGTGTGGAGACAGACATATAATGGCATATGCAATAGTAAAGATCAAATTGGAAAATCCAAACCGGTTATGAGCCAACTCAATAATCATTATTACCATTTCACTCTTCTCCTCCTGCTCCTCCTTCTCTCTTTTTCCCTTCTCCTCTTCCTCCTTCCCTTTTTTTCATCCTTTTTCTTCTCTTTCCTGACAAGATACTAGAAATTGTTTGAAATGTACACCAAAATTAAGGCTATTAAGGAAGAAATAGTTTGATAAAAGTCTATTGGAAGCTAAATGCAATGATCCATCCAATAAAACATCAGCAAAATTGGGAGTGTTCTGGAATCTGTTACAAGTTGGAAAACTTTATGGGAAAGTTTGAGGTGCGTAGGTCCATCATCCTGGAGTTGTCCTTATTTTCATTGGAGAGCACAATACAAAAGTTAAGATCATTGGATATGGATTGCAACATACAGACAGAAATGTCTATATGCAAGACAGTCACTAAAATTTTATGATCTAGAAACAGAGCAGTATCCTTTTCAGAGTCAATAGATTATACCTTAATCAGTATGTCAACAATCTGAAGAACTCATGATAAGATTATTTACTCAGGAACAGGACGTCACCATGACTCACAAGACCTCCCCAAGACGAGTTAATTTGGAAACCCATTTACTTTTAAAGTAAGTTGCCTAGTAGGACCTGTAGATTATCAGAAAGCACGTTAAAACTGCATTTTGAATAATCATTCATTAAGAAATACAGCCCGAGCCATCAAGTCAGAAGCAAATGCCTACAGGATATGGCACTTAACTTTTAAACCCTGCTAATTCAGGTGCAATTAAATGAATCTTTGGGCTGTTGCAACTCTGTCAGTCCCTCCAATCTACCTCCCCTTTAAATTACAGTAAGTAATGACAAACAGCTGTTATGCTTTTGAAGAAATGCATTAATAGACTAGCTAGGTTTCATTTGTACCTCCTATGTGCTCATTCCAAGGTCTTTACTTCAAACTCATCTGTGGCTGTACACACATACATAGGAGGTGTGCGTGCATGCACACACACACACACACACACACACACACACACACACACACACACACCAGCACCTGCATTGTTTTCACCACTGTGATTATCTTCACATTCATTTTCTAAGCTTTGAAAATGGTCAGAAAAGAGGCTTTGCATATTAATAAAACAACAAATATTACGTTTAAGTCATAATGTACCAATAAATCTCTTCCAGAAGAATCGTTTACTTTCAAATTTCCTTTTATTGTCCAGAAGGAACTATAGATGAAGCAAGGTATGCTCAAATCAAAACCAAAATGACAATTAGTACACATGGTGTTATAAAATCTGTTTAGAGTATTATAATTTGACAGCACTGACTTGATACTTTGGAATTTCTAAATAATAGTAAAGAATAATTGCAAGAAACAATATAGGTGATTTGCCAGAAAGAATGTTGTCTTTGGATTGATAGCCATATGGACATAGGTAAGTAATTATTTACCTTGGTCTCCTGTTTGTAATTACAACATAGGAATAATGATAAATATGTTACAGGACTGTTAGGGGAATTTGAGGTAATGCCAATAGTGTTATCTATGTAAAAGGATAAAAAAATAGTCACAATACAAAGTAATTTTATTTATAAAATTATACCACGGGATGAAAGTATTAATCTTATTTGTTTATGAGAAATATTATTTTTTTAAAAAACACACCAACATATATGTGCAAATATACTGAGGAGACTTTTTTCTTTCTTTCTTTTTTTTTTTTTTTTTTGTCAGAAAATGGTCTAAAGACCAAATAAAAATTTCTACAGTAGTTTTACACATGACACCTTTAGGGTCAGAATAAAAATAGATTTCAAAATAACTCAAAAGTTACAATTTAGTATGATTTTTAACTCGGCTTTTGCAGATAGACGAGAGACATTAACTGTGCTTTTTTAGAAGTTTCTTGTAGAAGAAAAATCTTACTCAGTAGATTTATAAAAGTACTTTTATTTGGAATCAATTACATATAATTTCTTTTAGAATTTTAGAAAATCTTTAAGAAAACATTTTTCTTAACTTGTTTCAATTGAAAACTTTCCATTTATCAAGAAACAAACAGTTTGCCATATAAGTGTGTGAAATTACTCTGCCAAAAAGAGAATCATGGGAAAAAAAATTGTAGCATTTGTTCAGAATATTTTCTCCCATTCGGTATAAGCCACATCCCATTAGAATGATTGCGCTTGTAACCCCATTAACATTAAGCTTGGTTCTGCAACTTGCTTTGGTCATGACATGTAACTGAATGTGGCCTGCTCCACTCCTGAGCAGTTGCCTGAATATGCATGATGTAGTTCCATTGCTCTTTTCTCTCCACTGCAAGATGGGAATAGCCAGGAAAGGGTTAAGAGAACATCAAAGCCAGTTGCAGCCAACCCACAGCAGACAGGCAACAGGAACACTAGTCATTACTGAACAGCCTGATAAGATTTTGTTAAAGGAACACACACATGTAATGACTACAAAAAGTAGGAAACCGAATGACCAGCACTGCCAAAACCCACCCTAGTACTCCTCCAGTCACTACTTGTACCCAAAGGTCAATAATTTTCTGGTTTCTATTTTCACAGATTAACTTTTTCTGTATGTAATTGTTTGGGTCTGACTTAATTCACTGTTATGTTTTATAGACCTATATGCATGTTGTTGTGGGTAGTAGTTAATTCATTTTTATTGCTGTATAATTATCTATTGTTTGAATGTAGCACCATTTTTACCCATTCTAATTTTGTTGAAATTATAGTTGTTAGTAAAAATAGACTAATAAAACAGTGTTACTGTAAATTTTCTAATTTAAACTCACTTTTCGGTATTGGTATAAACTTTAGCTACATACATTTTAATATGTGTTATTTTTGATTGTGCTACATTATTCTTTATTCATTTCATCCTAATGTTTTGTTTAGTGCCTTTATACCTGTGTCTTGAGATAGATTGTTCTGATTTTTTTTTCCTAGTAATAGCCTTGTGAAGTCCTGATATTAAGATTATTTTGGACTTAAGAGATGAGTTGGAAAGTGTTTTCTCTTTTTTTTCTTCTCTAGATAAGTGAGTTGAAGATTCATGTCATTTCTTCATATGCCTCAAAGGAAAGACTGACTTTGACAGTTGAGATCACATTGCTGTGCTTCTTTCCTGGGATATCGGTCTCTCATGTTACAGCTTCCTTGGTAACTCTATGATGTTTTCAAACAAATGTGCTTAGAGTTTATCTAGGATTTATCCTTGTTTTTGGTTTTCTACAGCAAATCTGTTATAATAGAAAGTAGCAATATGCTACTTATTTTAACAATTTATGTTACATGCAACATCTTCAAAACATTAAAAATGCTTTACCCTAGAACCAACTCACAAAAATTCAAATTTGTCAGATTGTGCACATGACCAAGTGTTACATGCTCAATCACACTCTCAGTTCTAAGCTATACAGTGAAGGTATAGAGATAAAAACAGAGAGAGTTTGGTTGTGTACAAAATCAGGTGACAGTGGAATCTAACAGGCATTAGTAGCTAAATGGTAATGATGTAAATAAATGTTTTCCAGTAAGTTGGGATGTTGATAGTAGCTTCTTAATATCCTTTGCCAGCCACCAAACAAACAAGAAAAAGACCTAAAAACTATAAACTTTGACCGATACCTTCAATAGGCAAATAAACCAGCTCATCACATTAGATTGATAGCTCTCAGGTTTGCAGCAGCTTGGTGCACTGGAAACAGCCTCAAAATAAGTAATATTTCCTTTACTTAGGCCTTCTTGAATTTTTTTTTTTTGAACTGGTGTCTCACTCTGTCACTCAGGCTGGAGGAGAGTGGCATGCTCCTGGCCACCGCAGCCTCGACCTGCTGGGCTCAGGAGATCCTTCTGCCTCAGCCTTCCAAGTAGCTGGAACTACAGGCATGTGCCACCATGCCCAGCTAATTTTTGATTTATTGTAGAGATGAGATCTCACCAACTTGTTCAGGCTGGTCTCGAACCTGTGGGCTCAGGTAATTCCCTTACCTTGGTCTCCCAAAGCACTGGGATTACAGGGCAGGTCAACATTCCTGAATCTAAACCCAAGATCTACTTTTAAAAATCTCTGTAACTTTTGAAATGCCACATGATCTTTATGCACATTTCATTATGGATGAATGGGCTAGTCTCTTACAATCCAGTTCCACATCATTGCTCGAATGATTTTAATGTACCCTAGTCAAATCATGCCTCTTCTTATTTATGAAATAGTCCAATGGATTTTCATCACCTAGATTAGAATATAATGTACTTTGCCAATGAATGCCCTACCTAAGCCGGCAAGACTTCTCCTTCATCCCAAGGCTCTACCTCAGTAGTCTTTTATCATTCCCAAGGCCAGCATCTTTCTCTGTGATGATTTTTCTGCTGGGAACATGATTCCTTCAGATCGTCACATCAGGGTGACCATCTTCTCATTACTCATGTATACACCAAAGTATCCTCTCCTCAGAACTGCCTGTCCTGACCATGCAATAAAAAGGAATTCTTCTCATAGTCCCACTTTAGCATGATACTCTACCTATTGTTTCTATAAAACTTACTGCTGTACAGAATCATCGTGATTATTTTTTTGTTCTTAAATCCCTTCCTCCCAGAATATAAACCCCATGAGGCAGGGATTTTCTGCCTCTTGCTCAATTAAGTCTCCATCAAACAGTGTTTGTTAAAGCACCAAGAAGACAGTTGTTGAATAAATGAACGAACTACTATAAACATTAAGTAAAATTAGGTATGAAATACTTAGGTGATAGGTGCTCAATTAATAATTTTTCTCCTTTCTTTCCTTTCTTAAATCTTCCTTCTGCAAAGGCCGCAAGTCTGTGCCTACTTTTCCTATGTATAGAAGGCCAAGTGTACTTCCACTTTTCTTCTTTGTTTTGGATAGTCACCCCTTTTTAGTCATGAAGTTGTTAGTCAAAACTTGGGTCTACCTCCTATGATTCATTTTTCACAGTTGATTAGAAAATAGTTTGGCGTTTTTGTTCTTTCAAAAGTATCTTGCCTAGATGTATCTATTTTGTTTTTTTTTTTTGAGTTGGAGTCTCACTCTGTCGCCCAGACTGGAGTGCAGTGGCCACTCCCAGCCATCGCAGCCTCAACCTGCTGGGCTCCGGCGATCCTTCTGCCTCAGCCTTCCGAGTAGCTGGAACTACAGGCACGCGCTATCACGCCCGGCTGATTTTTTGATTTATTGTGGAGATGAGGGCTTGCCAAGTTGCCCAGGCAGGTCTCGAATCCACGGGCTCAGGCAATCCACTCACCTCAGCCTCCCAAGGTGCGGGATTGCAGGCTGAGCCACCCACCAAGCCCGGCTAGATGTACCTATTGTTTTAATCTGAGTCCCAACAACCTGATCACAATCACTGCTGATGATATCTAATGAAAAGACTAAAGTGGGGCCTGTTTCCAAGCAAGATAGAGGAGGGGAGCTCACTCAGCCATGGATTGGCTCATCATGACAGACACTCACTCATCATGACAGCAGCTTTCTATACAGCCCAACTGAGACATAGCCTGCAGGTTCCTTTTCCAGGGAGCCAGCATCAACCAAGGCAGCCTTCAGAGTGTGTTGCCCTCATTGCTGTGATGGGCGCTGCCTTGTAGGACAAAGAAGATACAATGAGTATGGTCCTTTATTCACAGAGACAGATGGATGAGGCTTTTGGAAATTTGGGGGCATTCCTTTGTGCCAAGAATAATACACAAATAATGGGACTGTGTGTGTCTGTGTGTGTGTGGGCACGTGCACGTGTGTGTTGTGTGGTGGTGAGGAGTATCACTGATAGTAATTAAGAATGGAGACTGGAGACAGTGTCAAAAGTAGGTTCTTGAAAACAGATAGTGGTAAGAGGTGTCAGTGCCTCAGAGGCAAGTATGTGACCCACACAGGTTTTGCAGATGAACAGACGAGGATCAACCACTTAATATTAGCAATGTGACTTTGGACATGTTGTGATAAAATAAAATGTAAGGTATGCAAAGCGTTTAGAAGTATTTCAGGCATGTAGTGGATACTTAATACATGGAAGCTATTACCATTCAGACCATTTCTTCCTTCTTTATAATTGTGCATAGAGAAGCTCACAAATAGAGATATTTATGACAGCAAATATATTTTGGTTTTCCCTTCTAAAATTGTTGGATAATCCAGCTGCTTACTGCTAATAAACCTGGTCACATTATCAGAGACTGGAACATGTTTGGCAAGACTCAACAGGAGAATGTCGATTTTCTATGATGAGCTATTGGCTTCCTGTGCTATTTACGGGAATCTGATCCATTCTTAACTCACACATCTAACAGCACTAGCAGAATTGAATGAGATCAAATATAGATTAGAACCCCACTGGGTGTTATTGATGCTTTGTCTTCATTGATACCTTGAGCCATCCTGATGTTAAAGTCTTTATTTAGTAGGAACTGACTATTTTATTGTAACCAAAAAATTCTGACAATAATATATGTTATGGCCTGGAAAAAATCAAGGTCTGTATGCCACAAAAATCATGCAGACTCTAGGTGTATTTATATATCCATGTCTGTATCTACTCAGACATTTATGTACATATATGCATATGTTTGTATACCTATTATCCCTTAATTATATGTATGTGTGTTTGAATATGGCTGTATATAACTGTGTCTCAATGTATGCATATATAGATGTGTCTCAAATTGTGTGTGTGTGTATTCAGACAATTATATTCATATATGGCAGAGGTGCCAAAAACATGTATGCACATTTTAAGAGATGTTTTCTATGTATTACTTTTTGAAGGTGAATTAAATTATGGTAGCATTGGGTAGTATGATGTTCACTCAACTGTACTTCCATCATTTTCTTTGAGTGTCCTGTCTATTGCATGTTGATGCCAGCAATCACTTGATTAATGCCATCTTTTGAGCAAACGTCACTGTATACATGGCACCTCTAGATCATGAAAATAGCTCTAAAATCAGTCAAGAATATTATCTTTCTGAGAATATTCATGATGTACAAAAGAGTACATAATTTGAGAAACCAGGATTAAAATTTGGGCTCTTCCAACTCTGTGATACTTAGATTGTCAAACTTTTCAACCCTCATATATAAATTTGAATCATAAGATTACTTTGAAGTTGAAATAAGACAACCTATCAGGACACGGATACGGATTCTGGTACATATTGACACTCAATAAATGATATATCTTTTCTTCTTCACTTGCTTTTTTTTTTTTTTTTAGTAAAAAGTTACTTCAGTTGTAAATGGTTTTATTGTCACCATAAATATATATATACATATATATATATGTATATATATATTTACACACACACACATACACACACACACACACACACACACACACACACACACACACAAAACATGGTAACTGGCAACTGACCTTTAAGGTTAACATCCCTTTTGGAAAAACTAATAGATATCTGGAATACCAAGAAGAGAATCAAAGGTAGAATTGAAGATAGTATCTCAATACCTTGCGATTTATCATGACTTTCAACCCATGTGTTCATCCAGGTCCTCTAAAAAGCGGAAATCAAGTTAGAATTAAATGTGCAAGAAATGAGTTACAAAAAATACTTGTGAAATAAAATGGGAAGGGTACTAGGAAAGCCTGGGAGAACTGACAAACTTTGAAGCAAGTCTGATTCTTACTGAAAGAGAGAGGAAGGAAGGAAGTAGGGAGGGAAGGCAGGCAGGAAGAAAAGAAGGGGGTGAGGGAGGAAGAAAGGGAGAGTAGAAGGAAGAAAAGTTAAGTAGGAGAAACAGACCACTGTGCAGTTCCAGTGAAGGTTATACAAGGCCATTGGGATGTTCGTGAGCCAAAACCCTCGTCGGATGAGCCCTGTATCTCCTAACAATGAAAAGAGCAGAAAATGCAGCAATGAATTTCAAAGAACAGAGGGGGCATCTGGCAATAGGAGATCTAAGAAATACATTCTTGGTTGGGCTCAGTGGCTTAGCCTGTAATCCCAGCACTTTGGGAGGCCAAGATGAGTGGATTGCCTGAGCCTGCGGGTTCGAGACCCATCTGGGCAACTTGGTGAGACCTCATCTCTACGACAAAAATTATCTGGGCATGGTAGCGCGCGCCTGTAGTTCCAGCTACTTGGGGGGCTGAGGCGGAAGGATTGCCAGAGCCCAGCAGGTCGAGGCTGCTGGGGGACAGAAGGAGACTCCAGCTCAAAAAAAAAAAAAAAAAAAATACATTCTCATGTGGTCACAGGTAGGTGAGGAAGAAGCAAGGGATGTGCATTTATTAAGACAGTGGTTTTGTTACAGCCAAACTCCTCAGCAACTAAGTAGCTCTTCTAATTGATGATACAGTATCTCTAAATATATGAGTAATGATAAATTAATTTACAAAGTTGTTGAAGTGCCTGGAAGAGAATTACAAATACAGGATACTTCAGCCATCAAGTGCAATAGATTTTAAAAGAATAAAGCTCAATGTTGTGGATAAAAGCAAGGATTTTTGGAGTTAGAGAAAATGAAGTTAAAGCTTAACTCTACTATTTGACTATGTGACCTTGGGAAAGTGACAACCTTCCTGAGTTTCTAAATTTTTATAGATTAAGTTTCATGATACCACTTCAGTAGGACTTTAAAAGAGTTGTATTAGGATCAAATGACAAGTAATTCACATTTATTGACAGTTTAGTATATGCTAGACACTTCCATGATTTTGTATTACTTTATCAAGTCCTACAGGAGAACATGAAATAATATATCATATCTTTCTTAACAATAATATTTATTATTTTACCATATTTAGTGGATGAGGGACTTGAAACAGAAATTTTGAGCACCTAATTTATCCTAGTTTTGCAAGTGTCAAAATCGGGTTAGATTCAGGCGGTCTTTTTTAAAGCCCTTTTTCAAACTACTATAACAATACTCTCCTGCCTCTCAACACCTCTGACCAGATGAAGTGCTCTGTTTTCTGCATTACTAATTGATCATGACTCCAAGATAGGATAAAGGGGATGTGATGGTTATCTCCAGAAAAGGAGCTAGTTTTAACAGCACAATACACTTTTTCCCCCCGAAGAATCTATTTGGAATTGAACTAGGCCAATATAATGCTCTGTAACTTATGTGACTTCAGAAGTCAAGTGCTAGGTGTAACAAGGAACATAACCATTATCAGATAACCATAGGCTATTCTATTTTGAGACTATATTCTTGAAATTATATCAAAAACGTCTGTTGCTATCTTTAATCTGATTTAAATGTTTTTAGATTAATATCAAATAGAGTTATTTTAGGTAGCTCGATGGAATAGAATAACTATTTGGGCATCAGAAGCCACTTCAAAATTTTTCATCATGTACCAGGCAGGCAATTTCCTACTCAGATGATGCATCCAAGCTCCTCTTTTGGACAAGTGAAAATTTGGAATCCTAAAATCTAAAGTGGAGTTTCAGGAGCTGACATCATGGAAGGAGAAAGGGTGAAGTAGTGCCTTCAGCTCTTTGCTGTAGAACTCAGGGTTACTTCTTGTGACTCTGGAGATTCTCAATACCTGTGGTCCCACCTGAAGGTGAGCAGGAAGAAGCTAAGGGCTTCAAATGGATTCTGACACTATGGACTCTTGTTGGGTTGGAGACAAATTGTTAGTGACTATAAATTGCCCCAGAAGAATGCCATGAGTGCAGGGGTGTGCCGGAGGGGTGAACAGTTCAGTTGTTCACCCACAAATCCTCTGGAGTTGGCACTTGATGTTTATTGCACACAGTGATAGCTGGTGTTTCTGCATCTGTCCCTTTGCAGCAGTGAGCAGTGATAGGTCACAGGGAGAGCAGAGTCACCTCTGAGCTCTCCCACTCCCAGGAGGTTTATTTGGCGAATTATTTGTCTCAAGAAGTTCCCTGGAGCCCAGGAGCTGTCAGTCTATTAAAGCAAGGAAAAAATAATTAGTAACACCTTCTTATTTTCAGGGTGCAATAACCTGCCCTATAAATCCACCCAAGTCTGTTGTTAATCTGAAGCCTATGTGGGAAGCAATGGCTGTTATTGGTGCAGCATTGAGAATAGCCCACTTTATTGCTGTGGAAGCCATAAAATACCACTCTAGCTAGAAGGGAGGCTAATTCTCCTATACCATTTGAGTAGATGCATTGATACCCTCGGGCTTGTGACTGATTTGGAAGGCAGAATGATCATCCAAAAGAGGCAAGTACAATTCTAAACAACTAGGATTAAAATGTGCCATGATAAACAAAAGTACATCTTAGGGTTCTCTAGAACTTAAGCTTATGTATGTGAGGCAGTCTTTCCTGAATGAGCTCCACAGAGTTGGCATTAGGCAGTACTTTAAAAAAATAAATTATTCCAAGGTTAAAAGAATTTAGGAAGCTATACTGAACAAGTTTCAACCAATTACTGTAAATTTCAGAATCTCATTGTGAATCTCTAGGAAATATGGTAAGCAATATTTTGTAAATATATTTAATCATGGAAAACTCCTTCTTTTATGAAGGGCACCAAATAACATGTCTTGACCTGTGTGCTATTTAGAAAACAGCTCAAGATATGTTTTTCTGCATTCATATAAATTACTGATAGTTTTTTAACCATTGTGGTTGAGAGTCCTAAAGAAGGAGCTTTCTGCAAATTGCTTTTCATCATATATAACTTTACAACATCTGAATCAGACTCATCCTACTTCTAGTGCATGCATGGGTAAACAAAGTTTCTAGTTTGTGGCAAAGAGTGGATATTTTTCAAAGGCAAACAACTACTTAGTTATCCATATACAACCTATAGATGGAGGGGAATGTTCCCCACTTGATCTGCATGAGTATTGCATGCTCTTCTGTTATTAGGATTTATTTTTCCACATAATCCCAGGCATTTGGAGCCACATCTCCAATCATCTTTCAACAAGTGACTTTTCTGGATATAAAGCAAAATGACTTTAATCATGAAGAAGGAAGAGAAAGTCAGGGAAAGGAAGATAGCCTGGCCATCTGGAAATGTTGGTTTATGTGATTATTCATAAGACGACTCAAATAAGCAGATGCCATGGATAGTAATTAAACCTTTCTTCTGTTCTCACTGGAATATAAAAGCAGTGTTGCTATTGATGACAAAGGATCTGTGTCACATATTCAAGGGTAATCACAAAAGGGATACATAATAACCCTGTTAATCATCAGAGAACAAGAGCATTTTTGGCAGCAGCATTTTCTCAAGGTGATCACGATTTCTTTACACACAGCACCAACTCACCTTATGAAACACTTGTCAGACCTCAAACAGTGCATCCACCGCCTGCTCTCCCAGGCTTCCAGCAATTAGCTAGCACATCCCTTTGGGCTGAATAATTTTTTTTTTCCCTCTTCAGATGGCTCCATAGTTTAAGAAATAGTGTTGTATCTGCCCCCAAGGGGTGCTCAGTCTGTGCTCTTAAAGCTTTTTGAAACTGCAGAAGCTGCCCTTACTGAAGAGAACAGCATTCTTTGCCTGAACAGATGATATAAAAAAAGTTGATACCCTCCCTAGGGTCTTATGGTCTTCACTGCTTTGATTCTTTCTCATTTTCTAAGCAAAGCAGATCACAAGAGAAAGTTCTGCTGCCTAGGACATGTTCAGATGACACATTTTCAGACAATTTTGCATACAGTTTTCTCTACTTGGCCCAGTGCAATATCAGCCACCACAGCTAGAGTCCCACCCTTTGGGTGGCTCCAGGTCGGCTTCTGGACCAAGGAAAAAGAGAGACTATGGTGACCTGATGTTGGAGACCACTGAACCACTGCCTGTCTTCTTTCTCAGATTTTTAGGTTCCACGCAAAAAATGTATTTTCTGATTAGTTTCTAAATGGATTTAGATGCAATTAATTCAACAACTATTTCTTCCTGACCTACTATAGGTCCTTAGATGCAGAAGTGAGCAAAACAAAATAACAACCTCTACCCCATAGAGGTAGGGATATATATACAGATTTATACCTTATACTCCATGGTTAGGTATAAGTAGTTGCTTCATAAATACTATTATCTAATTTTTATTGAATGTTTGCAGTGAATCAGTTATCATTCTGATTGCACTATACCTGTTCATAAATCTCATGCACACTCTGTGAGCTGGTACTGTTATTATCCAAATTTTCCAGATAAGAAAATAAGGACATTTAGAGAAAAATATTCCATGATAATACAGCTAGTAGGTAGCAGGACCTGGATTTTAATCCGATAATCCTGACTCCAGAGTCAACCACTAATTATTATGTTTTTGTCTGACTCCCATTTGCATCTCCCACCACCAATGGTCAAACCTGTGTGGAGACGGAGTCATACAGATGTATCTCGTGTGCCACCATTATGACTTTATTTCCTGAGTATGTCATCTGCTATGTCTGCTATACTTCGTCTTTGGAATAATTCTGAAGGAAGATGCATTCTCCTTGGGATTTATCCCCCCCTCCAAAAAAAAAGTTTAGAGATGTTGCCCTCAGAGGTACTATAGAAAATAGTACTTAAAATCACAGTGGATGGGATGAAATGCACATGATTTTAGTTCCTGTGCCACCATCTTAATGAGTATATCAGCTTACTGGGGCTGCCATAACAAAATATCACAAACTGAATGGCTTAAACAATTAATAATTATTGTCTTACAATTCTGGAAGTTGGAAGTCCAAAGACAAGGTGTGGACAGACTAGGTTTCTTCCGAGGCCTCTCTCCTTGGCTTGTTCACCAAAAGTTCACTACCATCTGGCCACCTTCTTCCTGTGTCCTCATGTCTTTCCTCTTTGTGTACACATCCCTGGTGCCTCTTTATGGTTAAATACAATGCTAGAAGTTTATTCTTCTTATAATGACACCAGTCAGACTGAATTTGAGCCCACCTTAATGAACTCGTTTTAACATAATCACTCATTTTTAAAGTTTTGTCTCCAAATACAGTCACATTCTAAGGTACTGGAGTTAGAACTTTAACATGTTAATTTAGGGGGCATACAATTCAGTCCACAGGAGTGTGCACTTTGCTTAATGTTTAACTCCATTTCCTGATGTTTAGAATTCTAACTTCCAGTTTCCTACTGTATAAAATGGAAATAACCACAACACTTATTCTTTTGAGAATTAATGGGACAATGGATGTTGTGAGGCTTAAGTGAAATCATTCTATGTCTCTGCCTAAAATGTTGAACAAATTGAACTGCATGCTTTTTGCCCCCTGTATTTGAATGAGTGCTTCTTTTTTATCTGTAAGGTTTCACCCTAATAATTCCTTCATAGCACTTTCAAAACTAGAAATATGATTTTAATTTACTTCTACATTTTCTCTGTCATTCCACTAGAATGTAAACTCTATTAGAAAAAGGACTTTATCTCTTCAGCTTACTATCCTACCAAACTTCCTAAAATAAAGTATGGCATATGTACAGTTTGCTAAGCCAATATTTGTGAGATGAATACATGCAAAATGTTCTTAATTACATTGAACTATCTTCTCTTTCTTTGGCTTTCATGAGATCTACTTTAGATCTTTTTTTGTTTCTCATCATACTATTCCTGTACACTGAGTTTCCTATTTCTGAGCAGCAGGTGGGTTCCTTCACACTTACACTGCTACTTTGATGGTGGTGAACTTTTTCTCCTCCTCATCACAGAAAACCTCCTCATCACAGCCTCATGGAGGAAGTATACAGCTCTTTGGTGCCCAGCACCAGCCCATGAGTTTTAGCCCATTTACTCCCAGCTTCCTCCTCATACTCAGCTGGCTATTTTAACTTGCTTAAAGTTAAATATATATGAAAACAGTACTTCACTGGGCTATTTCCTCCCTCACTATAAAATTATTAAGTCAGGTACTTAACAACTTCATAGCTAGCTGAGGGCAAATTTTAATAGAGAGAGGAGACAGAGAGTATGTTGACACGAACTCTAGGGGGCATGAATGGAACAGGAGGTGTATAGGCTGGAAGGAGAAAAGACAACGTGTTTCTCCCAGTTGCCTTCTGAGAACTGAAAACATCCCCCTTAGCTTCCTCATGGTCAGGTCTGACAAAGCCTTTTAAAAATTGAAACACTTCCTTATGTTTTTCCCCAAGCATATTTGTTCCTTTGTGGACCTTGGCCCAGTAGGGGCACCACTCCCTGCTCAATCATTCAAGGATTAATCTGGGATCCTTCTGAAAGATTTCCTTTCCCTTACCTCCTAGAGTCAGTTGGTCACCAGGTTATGACCCTTCTGCTTTTTTGACTCAAGAAATACTGATTTGGATAAGGAATTTCCATTTGGATTACCACATGAGTGACAGGTCTCACTGCAAGTCCTTCCTTCAGTCTTTCACAAATCCATAACAAATTCCAAACTCATACAGCACTCACAGCCCTCCAGAGAGCTCTGCCTCACACCTTCTTCATCTTCCCATTTTCAACATCTTTTCATAAGAGTGTGGGTAGCTCACCCTATACTCTCATTCTGAGTAATATCTGTTGTAACTTAAATTGTAGAATCATTTCAGATCTCTGGAAAAGTTGCAAAAATTATACAGAGTTTCCATGTACCCCTTACCTATTGCACCCTATTTTAACAGCTATTACAGTACAATTATCACAAGTGAGGAAACGAATGTAACCTATATAGTGACAAAGTTAAGTCCACAATTTATTTGTAACTCACTAGTTTTTTTTTTTTTTTTTTTTTTGAGTTGGAGTCTCACTCTGTCGCCCAGACTGGAGTGCAGTGGCCGCTCCCGGCCACCGCAGCCTCGACCTGCTGGGCTCCGGCGATCCTTCCGCCTCAGCCTTCCGAGTAGCTGGAATTACAGGCATGCGCTACCACGCCCGGCTGATTTTTTGATTTATTGTAGAGATGAGGTCTCGCTGCCCAGGCGGGTCTCGAACCCGCGGGCTCAGGCAATCCACTCACCTCAGCCTCCCAAAGGCGCGGGATTACAGGCTGAGCCACCGAGCCCGGCTTCACTAGTTTTTAATTAATGACATTTTAATTTTTCGGTTTCAAGATACCATCTAGAAGAAAACCACATTACATTCAGTTGTCATGTCTTCTCAGACTCTTCTATACAATGACAGTTTCTCAGACTTTCCTTGTTTATCATGACCTTGACTATTTTGAGTAGTATTCAGATATTTTGTAGAATGTTCTCAGTTTTAATTTGTCTGGTGTTTCTCACATGGTAAGATTCACCATCTGAGGAGGAAGACCACAGATGTCAAGTGTGATTCTTAGTACATCATATCAAGGCTATATACCATCAATGTGGCTTATAAGTGATCATGTAAAACTGAATCACCTGGCTGAAATGGTGTTCACCAGGTCTGTCCACTGTAACATAACCCCTCCTGCCCACCCAGCCAGACTCTCTATTCTTTGAAAGTGCAACCCACACTCAGTGGTGGTAGGGAAGAGGGTGTTAGGCCCCACATCTTGGGAAGAGAGAATTTGCAAACACTACTTGAAACCATGTTTGTAAAATGTGTGCCTTCTGCCTTTATTCATTTATGTCATTTAATCAATCATTTATTTATATAATTAGATATTTATTTAATATGTTGGGTTATAATCCAGTATTACATTATTTTGGTCCTCAAATTATTTCAACTTTGCCCACTGGGAGCTCTTTCAGATTGATTCCTATGTCCCTTTATTTTTGAGCACTTCTTTAACTTTCTAGCACTTAGAGAGGATCTTGTATATTTTTGCCCTCCCACCCCCTGCCCTGAGATCCCAGGAACCCTGCTTCCTTTGGAGACTGGCATCAGAGATCAAGACCTGGCCATGCACATGTTCTTGCTACCTGGGTGTCATTGCTTCTAAACTCTTAGTGAACAGAGTTTAGAAATATATGTATGTATGCTAATTAGTATATACACATATATTTATAATTGTTTTCATATCTATCCTTCTGAATCTATGTTAAATATCTAAACGCAAATCCATAATATTTTACAGAGTCTAATCCTGTCCCTCATAGCTCCTTGTCTTTTTTCCTTGCTTATCTTCCATCTCCAACAGTAAGAAACATCCCTTTCACTATCCATGATCTATCCACTTTCTTGTTCAAATCCAGTATATTTTTAAGGCGGTTTCAGATTTTTAAAATGCATAGCCTCATGAGATGTAACTTTACCAAAAAGAGTGTAGCATTCATGAGAACAATCATCATCATCTCCTTATCCTGATAATTTTCAGTCAAAGCACTGTCTTTCAAAGTTACTTAGAGCAGAAATTTCTTGTCTAGATTCTTTTGTCACTACATATATTCAGATGAACCACAGTATATCTACTCCCTGATTGAAAGACATCTTAGTTGCTTCAAGCTTTTGGCAATTGTGAATAAAGCTGCTATAAATATTTTCAAATTAGTCTGATAAATAGCAGCTAGGAATGTGATTTGTTGGATTGTATGGTAAGTCTATGTTTAACAACAGGTGGAAATTGGAAGCTTTCACCAAATGTACTCTACTCTCACATGCCTCAGGATTTATGCATATGCTCTTTTTTCTGCTTGAGATTCTCTTCCCACTTTCCTTTTTTTCTCTTTTGTCCACTTCTTTCTTGCAAACACCTCAAGTGCCTCTTTCTCTTGCAAATCTTTTCCTCCTCCTCTTGGCTTAAAATAGAGACTCATGTGTACTATGTGTAGTTCATCCATCATTTACCATTGCAGTTTAAAAAAATCATGTCTTCCTCCCTTTAATTCTATAAACATTTTCAGGGAAAGTGTCATAGCTCTCATTTCTCTAACTTTAGTTTTTAGTACTGGCTTCAGCAGGTTGTGGAAACCCATTAACTGTGTATTCAGTCATGTTTCTATAATAGTACCATGTGCAAGCTTCAAACACATCCTAGTTTAATTATTCCAGCATCACATGCGTTTATTATAGGAATAATCTGTTTAATATTTATATTTTGTTCATAACTTAATCTATACCTGTTAATTCTGATTCATCTCACTCTACATTTTATATAAATTTCTGGATACATTTCAACCTTTTAAATGAAGAAATACAATCATAGTTAATTTTTCCCTTTGCTATTCATGTTTTCAGATGCCCTAAATTATTTTTCTAACACTGAATGTTTTTCTCTTTCCTCAAAATACAGAAAACAGACATTTCATGAGGTTTCTAATAGAAAAAGGACAGGAGGGAGGTCTGATTCTATCCAAATGCATTAGCCTCATTATGTGTGTGCATATGCATTCACATGTGCGTTTGTGCACGTGCACACACATATAAAGAGTAGCTGGAGGTTAGGAAGGTAGGGAAGATAGACACCTGCAAAATTGCTCAGGGGTGAGCAGTATCCTTACCTCTTTAAAGAGTATTTATGCATCCTCTTAACATTATTGGCAGTTACAGGAGGGCATCAAGGGGGAACTTAGGCCCTTGGTCATATTGTAAAAGCAAAACTGAACAAAAAGGGAAGTAATAATATAATGTCTCTTTTTTCCTAGGTGAGTGGAAGAAATTATTTAAAAAGCCTCAGGCAATCTTGAAGCTCAAATTTTTTTCATTTCTCTAAAGGAACATATTCTGAAAGGAGCTAAGATTTTCTTTTGTATTATTTATACACAGATCTTTTTTTTCTGAGAGTGTGAGAAAATGATATTACTAAAGACTGCAGCTGGTTGTGATCCGACTAGATTGATGTTGGTGCTGGCAGTGATTGCTTCAGCCTTTCCCAGGCACTCTTGCCATGGAAAGAGAAACAGCTGAAGGGATAGGTAAGTGGAGGAAGACAGAAAAATTCTTGAAAATCTTGTTTACTAGAAGTCACCTGCCCCACATCAGCTGGCTCTCAGCCTTACACACACAAATAACTTAAGTCTCTGGGAAAAGGAGAAAAACGTATTAATTTATAACAATGTTGAAAATTTTTTCTCTTAATATGATCATAGGAAAATTGGCCCAATTAGACGAAATGCCAAGTGATGATCTTCCAATATTGAGAACAGGATTGAAGGGAGAGGCAAGATGGCTGACTGGAGACATTGGACGACTGCCTCTCTCAGCAAGAGGGTCTGAGAAATCTGGCTCTTTGGAGGTCTGTCTGCAAGGCCAAGCTGATGTTCATCAGATGGACACCTGGGACCTCAGAGAGCAGACCTACCACCTTCAAACCCCAACCACCACCAGAATCAGCCCCTGCGTAAGACTGGGAGAGCACCCTTGGCAAAGGTAGTGAGCAGTGAACGTGAGAGATAATACACACCGCCTAGGAATCTCTGCACATCTAGCCACGGGAAAGACAACTCCAGCGTTCTCCTTGCACCCTTTAATGCACCTGCTAGATGTGGGAAGTTGCCTGGGATCAGGACAGAAGCACCAATTGGGTTCACACGGAGTCAGAAGAATTCGTTTCTAGTGAATCCCTGTGCCAGCTGCCGTGTCCCACCTCCCCCTACCCCCTTTCCATGTTCCCTCTCCACCACCAGGATGTCCCACAGAACACACACTGCAAAAGTGGTCTGTACCTCGTGGGTGCTCACCCTCCCTCCCTCTCCAGACCCCAACTGAGGCAGCATACACACTTTGGAAGTGTTTCTCCCATCATACATGCAACCGACCCAGACCCCGCCCAAGGCTATAGAGGCAGCTTACCCCCAGAAGGCTGCCATCACTTTGCCTTTCCCCTGGAGACGGGCAGGAACTAGGAGGTGGAGCACTTCTGTGACTCCTAGCAAGTCAGGATCCCAGTGCCCAGACAAGAGGAGCTGTCAGGTTTCTACCAGTTAACCTTTGGGTCACTGAGCAATGGTGGGATATCCCTCCAGCTGCCTGCAGCACAGCATTTGTGGCCCACCCACTTGCCTGCTGGTGGGGAAATGCAGGGTCTCCTCCCACAAGGCAATGTTCGATCTTCTGCCTCTGTGAAAAGGAGCAGTGTTGCTTAGTTGAGAGGAGGCTGCTTCATGCCCACCCGATCACCTGTGCCAGAGTTGAGTCATGGGGCCTCTCCTGGGTACCCACCAACCCTTCTGACATGATGTACAAGCTGAGGAGGGAGGAGCTAGATCTCCTAGTCAGCCAGGAGTACTTGTGTCAGAACATGAGGAAAGCACCAGAAGTGGTGGAAAGAGCTTGCCTCGCCCTGCCAGATTGCACTGGGGAAGCAAGGCCAGCTGGTTTCCCCTCCATCTACCTTTCTTGTTGCTACCTCTGACCTTCAACAGCAGGAGCAAAGGAGGGAAGTCAACTCCACAGCTCCCAACCAGCACAACTGCCTCCATCCCTTACTCTGCAGATGAAGAAGATGAGAACAGATGGAGTACTTCTACACGCTGAAAGTTTCTACCACGTTATATATGCCCCACTACTCTAAACCAGGAGGGGACTCCCTGGCACCATGCGGCCGTTTCACCCCACCTGATTACAGCAGCTGTGGAGCAGTGCTTCCCTATGGTCACAGTCTCAAGAGGTCACCATTTGGCCTCACACCCCTCTCACCTACAGAGAAAGCTTTGACTGCCTGTGGTGCTGGGTGACAACAAGAGGCAGGCCACTAAAGGACACCAATAGACCATACTCAACCCACACTCCAGCCACACCCATAAGGAAAAGCAAATAATTAAAAAATAACAAGGCAGCAAAGCCACAAAACGGTCACCCCAAGTAGCCACTTAAATAAAAAATAATGAAACAAAAATTAAAAGGAAAAGAGCCTCCTCTCACCAATGAGGAAGAATCAGAAAAAACAATCGGCAATCACCAAATCCAAAGTGGTCTAACACTCCCAAAGAGTCCTCCAGCCCCCAAGTAATGAAACCTATTTAGAATGATCTTTCCCTGATGACAGACATAAAATTCAGATTATGGATGGCAAAGAGACTCAATAAGATCCAAGAGAATGTAGAGATTTAAGCAAATTATACCATGAAAGCATACAGGAAGTGAAAGCTGACCTGGTCACCCTATGAAAGAACCAAACTAAACTTCTGGAAATGAAGAATTATCTCCTGGAATTTCATAACATAATAGCAAGCCTATTATGATAATAACAGACTTGACCAGGCAAAGAAAAGAATCTTGGAGCTTGAAAATCTAACCACTGAGGAACAAAAATAAAGAGAAAGTAATTAGGAAAAAGGAGCAAAGTCTATGAAATGTCTGGGATTATGTAAGGAGACCAAATCTACAGCTTATTATCCTTCCTAAAACAGAAAAGAAAACAGAGAGCAACTTGGAACAAGTCTTTCAAGATATTATCCAAAAAAATGTCCCTTATCTCATAGATGTAGTCATGCAGACACAAGAAATTCGGATAACTCTTGTGAGGTAATATGAGAAGACCATCCTCAAAGTACATAGTTATTAGACATGACACGCCTGAAAGAAAAAAAACTAATGCCACTAAAGAGAATGGATAAACCACTTGCCAAGGGAGACCCATCAGAATTGCAGCAGAGATCTCAGCAGAAACCCTTCAAGCCAGAAGGGACTGGAAATACATTTTTAATATTCTTAAAGGAAAGCAATTTCAGCCAAGAATGTCTTACCCCACCAAACTAAGCTTCATTGATGAAGGAGAATTAAAACCCTTCTCAGACAAGCAATCCTTAAAAGAATATTCTACCTCCTGTCAGACCTTCAGGAAATGCTTAAGAAAGTTTTAAACATAGAAAAACAAACAAACAAAAAAGAAACACTACCACTCATCATAAAAGCATAGGTAAGCACATAGGCACATAGATTATAGACCACACAAATCAAACACAAAGTGTGGACCACAAAGCAACTCCTTAACAACAATATAACAAGAACAGAACACCCATATATCAACAGTTAACTTAATGTTAATAGATTGAACATGCAACTCACAAGGCACAAAGTGGCAAATTGTATAAAAGAATATGATCCAAACTTCTGCCTTCTGGAAACCCATCTCGTTGCAAATAACAACCAGAGGCTGTAAAGCGTTAGAAAAAGACCTTTAATACAAATGGAAACCAAACTCAAAGACTGCTACTCTTATAACAGATAAAGCAGACTTTAAATCAATAAAAGTTAAAAGAGACAACAATAAAGGGGCACTACATAATGATAAAGGCCTCAATTCATCAGCAAGAAATATCCATGTTGAATATATGTGCAATCAGCCTAGGAGCACCCAGATTTATAAAACAATTGCTAATTAATCTAAGAGAGGACCTAGATGGCATTACAATGATAGAGACTTCAATATCCAGCTTTCGAAGACTGTCAAGGCAGAAGACTAAAAACTATTATTGACTTAAAATCAACGCTTGACCAATTAGTTCTAATAGATGGTCACAGAAGACGGCAACCAATAACCACAAAATACACATTCTTCTCATCAGCACATGGAACATACTCTAAGACTGACCACATACTTGACCGTAAATCAGCATGAACAAATTCCAAAAAGTTGAAATTATACCAAGCATCTTCTCAGATCACAGTGGAATAAACATAAATATCATCACCAATAGGAAGACTCAAAAACATACAAATGCATGGAAGCTAAACAACATGCTCCTAAATAACTTTTGGGTTAACACAGAAATCAAGATAAAAATAAAAAGATACCTAGAGAAAAAACAAAGATACAATATACCACACCTCTGGGATTCTGCAAAATTGGGCTGAGAGGGAAATTTATAGCATTGCAAGCATACAAAGAAAATATAGAGTTTTCAAGTAAACAGCCTAACATCAAACCAAAGGGACCTGAAAAGCCAAGAACAATTCAATCCCAAAGATAGCAGAGGGGGAGAAATAACCAAAGTAAATCCAAACCTAAAACCATAAACCATACAAAGGACCAAAAGCTGATTATTTGAAAGGATCAGTAAGATTGATGACCCTTGACAAGATTAGCAAAGAAAAATGAGAGATAAAATTTGAATAAACACAAGCAGAAATGAAAATGCAATGTTACAACTGACCCAGAAGAAATACAAAAGGTTATTAGAGATTATTAAGATCATCAGTATGCATGTAAGCTAGGAAATCTAGAAAAAATTGATAAATTGCTAGCCCTATGCAGCCTCCAAGACTGAAACAGGAAAAAATTGAAATCTTAAACAAAGCAAAGCCAACCAATAAAAATTGATTCAGTAATAAAAAAAAAACCTTCCTGCCAAATAAAGCCCTGGGCCAGATGATTTCTCAACAAAATTTTACCAGATGTAAGAGAAAGAGCTGATAACAATGAAAGTATTGCAAGCAATTGAGAAGGTAGAAGTCCTCCCTAACTCATTCCACAAAATCAGTACCAACCTGACACCCTAACATAACAAAGAAATCTACAGGCCGATTTCCTTGATAAACATAGATGCAGCCGGGTGCAGTGGCTTTTGCCTGTAACCCCAGCACTTTGGTAGGTATAGGTAAGACTGCTGGTTGCCTGAACCCAGGGGTTTGAGTCCAACCTGGGCAACTTGGCAAGTCCTCGTCTTTACAATAAAAAAAAAAAAGTCAATGCAAATAAACAACTTTGGTAAAGTCTTGGGATACAAAAATCAATGCACACAAATCAGTTGTATTTCTATATGCCAACAGCAAACAGTCTGAGAACCAAATTCAAAACACAACCTTATTCATAAGAGTCACAGAGAAGCCGGGCTCGGTGGCTCAGCCTGTAATCCCGCGCCTTTGGGAGGCTGAGGTGAGTGGATTGCCTGAGCCCGCGGGTTCGAGACCCGCCTGGGCAGCGAGACCTCATCTCTACAATAAATAAAAAAATCAGCCGGGCGTGGTAGTGCATGCCTGTAATTCCAGCTACTCGGAAGGCTGAGGCGGAAGGATCGCCGGAGCCCAGCAGGTCGAGGCTGCGGTGCCCGGGAGCGGCCACTGCACTCCAGTCTGGGCGACAGAGTGAGATTCCAACTCAAAAAAAAAAAAAAAAGAGTCACAGAGAAAATAAAATACCTCAGTGTTCTTCTAACCAAAGAAGTAAAAGAGCTTTTCAAAGAGAACTTCACTTGTGGGGATATATCCTAATGAACACAAATTGCTCTACCAAAAAGACATCTGCACACGTGTTGATTGTAGCACTACTTATTACAGGGAACCAACCCAGGCGCCCAATTGAAGGTGAACTGGAAACAGAAAATGTGGTACATACATGCTATGGAATACTATGCAGTCATAAAAAAAAAATGAAATCTTATCCTTTGTAGCAATATAGATGCATCTGAAAATCATCACTGTAAGTGAACTATCACAGAAACAAAAACTGAATACCACATGGTCTCATACTTAAGTGGGCACCAAACAATGGGTACACATGGGCACAACACTGGAATAAGACACTTAGTATTGCTAAAGGAGGAAGGAGTGGAGGAATAAAGGATACAGAACACCCACTAGGTGTCATGCTTACCACTCACTGGCGGGGAGAGGGTGGGGAGGGGGTGGGGGCGTGGGTGGTTGGTTGTCAGAAGTCAAAATCTCACCTTCACCCAATATACTTATGCAAAAAATCTTCACATACTGTACCTCAGTATTCTAAAAAAAAAATTTTTTTTAACGAGAACAGGCTCACTAGAGTGGATGAAGCAATAAAAAAGTGCCCAGTGGTATGAGAGTGCAGTCTCCAGATCCACACCAGCCTTGTTCACACTTTGAATATGACTGAGTTATAAAATCACTTTTACTTTAATTGCATCATCTGTAACTTGGAGGAAAAAATAAAAAGAACCCACCTACTAAAGCTACCATAGAGAAATAATCAGTTATTCCATTTAAAACACTTATACTAGTCCGTCTCATCTTAGACTCTCAATTGAACTGTTCTCATTCTTTTTCCAACTTGTCCTCCTGGTGAGCATGCCTCAAATAAGCAAATTGCCCATTTGAGACTGAGGGGAGATCTCTACTGTTCTATGTTAATTGCATCTTCAGGCTTTGGGTCGAGAGACATCATTAAAAAAAAAGGGCTGTCTCTCAACACAGATCCAAAAAAGAGAAGTTTGTTGAGTCTTGCCTACAGAACTAAAAGCAGCAGACAACCTCTGCATCCCCCTCACTTTTTTTTTTTAATGAAAAGGGAATCAGAACCAAAAAACCCTGAAGCATAACAAAATGGAGTTGTTAAGAGTCCATAATCATTGTAGCTCGCTCATGTTTATTACTTTTATTTCCTGTTTCTCTGCCATGATGATCAGTGGACCTTCAAACCAAATGACCTGTGCACTTAGCTTTAGCACAGAAACTGGAGAGATTGTACACTACTCTGCAACCAGAGTTTTGTGGAAATAGAAAGTTGGGGAGAGACAATAAAGTGGCAATTCCTGAAGGGAGAATGAATCAGGCTGAGAATCTGCACTCCATTCATGGGAATATAAGAGATGACCTGGAGGCTTCGCCTCAAAAAGATTTGGGGGTTGGCTTACTGATCTAAATATCCTTTCAAATTTTGGTTTTTGGTAAGAGTAAAAAAAACATACGTTGTGAGATGTAAATCGTTTTAGGGGCCTCAGCATAAACAGACCCAGCTGGTTATTCTTCCTTCTTTCCAATTCTTTCTTTCTCTCCTGACACAAAAGGAGTAAGCAAAAATCCCCAGACCATGTATCAAATATAAGCAAGCAGAGAGATCCAAGGGTTACCACATTTTGACACAAACTGTACTGTATGTTGATAAAATGGGCTGATTTGCATTGTGCAGAATCCAATCTCCCTAATCAATTATTGAAGGCCGGTGGAAAGTGATAAATGGCCTGCCAGCCAGGAAATCACTCTGTTTCAGCTCAGCATGGGAACGGATGATGGGATTTTCAATATACACAATGAGACCTTTCCAATATACATGATGAGACCTTTCCTCTTATATTCTACATCACTGAGTTTCATTCTAAGGCTATAGGAGCTTTCAATTTTAGAATCTAGATGTGTTTACAAAGCAAAATATTGTAAAATTGCCAACTAAAAGAAAAACCATAATAAATAGTCTCCTCCAATTTCTTGAAAGCAAATACTGATGGTACAATCAAAAGCATATCCAGAAGACAGAATAAGGTGGACAAGAGTGAATTTAAGATTTGATTCTGCTAATTCTTTGCTATGACACCTTGGGCTGATTTAATCTCTCTGTGTGTCAGTTGACTCATTTGTAAAATGAGGATAAAATATTAATAAAATTAAATAAAGCTTTGCACTATCTTGCATAAAATGAAACCAAACTGATGTTAGTTCCAGTCTACTGTAACAGGTAGGTTTTCCCTCTTAGCAATGTGGCAATGATTCAAAATGTACCTGGACATATGAATTACCTGGAACATTCATGAAAGTATACATTTAAACATTCCCAGATCACAACTCAAATTCACCGAAGGAAAATTTTCAAGGAGAGGACTGTAAGTTGTATTTAGCTATGCCTTCAGGTAATTCTGATTCTCAGTCAAGTTTGGGGAAATGCTAATTCACAATAACTATACATCCCAGCCTTGGCTCCCTTTCTGTTGAAATACTCATACCTTAGGAAATTGAATGAAAACTTTCAGGTGCCTCTTACAGATTACTGTTTTTCTATTCTGTTGTTGCAATTCCTGAATCTTTGTTTGCCCAGGTGTTCCAGACACATGGTCCCTCTCCATCTGGTTAGCAGACACTGTAGGGCTGTTCTCAGCAGCTCAGTATCCCTTCACTCCCTGGTCCACATCTGAAGGATTAAATGAAGAACATACAGGAGGAATGGAGATTTGGAGGGTTTAGGATTAGAGAGAAACGTAGAAGACCCTAATGCCTTCTCAAATCTAGCTTTGTCATAGCACATCCATATCATATTTTTATTCTCACTTACCTTAGTGTGAATAAAGAAGTAAAAGTTAATATTAAAACTATAATAATTTTACAATAATTACAAATTCAGCAGTCTTTTTATTCTTTCATAAATGATGTCAACTACAGACATTATAACCCTATGGAGCATGCAAAAACTTTGAATATGTAAACGAAATTACTTTTTGTTGCATGAATTTCTGCCAATCTTATAAGGGTCTTTTTAGAAGTTATCCCTCAGAGGAAAGTACGTTTGCATATTTAGTATAAGATGGGAGAAAAAGTACAAAAGAAAATAATGCACTTATTCTAACTCTATTTTCTGGCAAAAGGTTTTTGCTCTTATTTCTCTCACAGTCCAAATGTTCCTTACATTAAAAAGTATTCAAATACTCATATAATGCCCAGAATAAAATTTTTCGGTACAATTTAGTTTTTTACTTTTGTACTTTGACCTTCTTGTGGTAATACATTCTTTCATTGGTCTACTTTCAAAAACAGGTTGTAGGAGTTAAGTTAGAGTGTTATGAGAGCTTAAGTCTCTTTCTTTATTTCACTTTACTGGGTTAGTGGTATTTGTAGAGATAAATTCTACCTCCAAGTGATTGGCATCCAGGTGACTCATTCAAAGTCCTCCAAATTCCTCCCTTTCTGTGTAATATGGCAGGACATTTCAGATGCAGTATTGTAGAGATCATGGAAAAAAATGTTTATAAAGAAAGACTGCATTGTAAATTGATAAAATTCTATTATCCTTCATGTTTTTAAGTGGCAATGACCTTGCAATTATAGACAGCAACTTAAGCTTTAGAAATCACTTAAGTAAAATAATAGAAAAAAACCATAATTAAAAAATATTTTCACATTCTTATCTAAAATGCCAATATATAGGGATATGTGGGTCTTGCAAGTAACAGAAAAGAAAGAAGATATTTGCAAAATTATTAAAAAATCCAGATGTGAAACTTGTTTTTGTATTGTATTCAAAATATTGATGCATTTTTGTTCATTTCTTTATAATATTGGATTAAGCCATGTAATTCCAGAAGTTGTATTTAACTGATCATTTTTCCAAAATTATCACTGTTAGCGGAAATCCCGAAAACATTATAATAATAGAGCTTCTCCATTTTGTGAGCTTACTGCATTTTGCCCACCTTGTTAATTTCTATGGGAACATGATGTAGGCTTTTTTAAAATACAAAAACGCGTCAAATATTGTTAAGTACAAAGTCATTTAGCTGGATTTAAGTTCTACATAAATTAGCAAATCAAAAGAGCTTGCCTTGTCAGAGTTAACTGTACATACAAGAGGAAATCAACCACACGTGGAATAGGAAGAGAGATAAAAGATCCAGTGATCCTAAACATTCCTTTCACTGATCCTAAGTGGTGCTGAATTCTCAAGAATGATTTTAGGTTAAGTCAAGGGAAAGAGAGCACATTGAGGATTGCTAATTGACTTATTTTAAAATATGATTATGAGGTTTTATATTTAGCGGAAATCAAATAGAAACAGATCGAGTACATTTTATAGGCCAACTTTGGTGGCTGCTACTCTAATCCTGAAAGGAAAAGAGACCTAGAAAATAACAGATGCGGAGAAAACTGGGAGAATTAAAGAAAATATCACACGATTTAGAATCATATCCTTAATCCACTTGACATGTGTCAATACAGAATAATGTCACCAGATGATAACACGTATTTGGAGTTGGGGTGGTTGAATAGTAAGCAGATGATAAATTCTACAAAAGGGATATTCAGAGATTCACTTACACAAGTAATGACAATTACCAAAAGTGATAATTTTGTTATAAAATTACTAATGCATGAATGAGTCAAAGTGGTAAGAGGGGCTTTTCCATTTACAATGAAGGAGATATCAGAGGTTTGGTTCTTACCACTAGGTTCCATAGAAATCAGTTTGTAAATTATTAAAACCATATGTTAAAAGTGTTTATATTTCACATTTAGAGTATAACATGATGCTGGTTTGTCTCTCCAAACACTAATATGCTATTTTTATATCTTTTGTAACCTTGTCATTTTTTTCCCCAAATACACATAGCATGGTTCTGAACACACTAATTTCTATTTCATTTGAGGTCTGTTTTGAGTGTATTTGGCTGCTGAGCTCCTTTAGGCAGAGGACCAGAAAGTTTCTTAGGAAAATTCTTTTCTTTGGCTGCTCACAGGGACTTGTGTCCAGTTGTTGAAATATTATAGTTGGAGGCAGTTCCATTACTTCTGTGGAAAAGCAGAGTGGCAGCAGCCAGAGGGTAAGTACCCTACCAAAATATCAGTTCATCTATTGCATCCATGTTATTTCAAATTCTTAAAACTCAAAGTAGAGAGGAATCAGTTTATCTTTTTAGTTTCTCCATAACTCCCCAGGGAACAACCTCCCCCAGATCTCAAGACTCTCCACAGTCAAGTGATTCTTTGGACAAGCAAGTTTCTATTCCTTGTGCTGGGACATCGTGACGTTCTCCCTAGGTTCTCCAAGACCGACGACTTCAGTTTTACCATCCAAAGCAAACCTATAAAACTTAGATTTGCAAACAAATCTTGTGTGGGATATAATGCAAGTTCAGATTCATAGATTGCGGTGGGGCCTGAGATTCTGCATTTGTCACAAGCTGCCAAGGGAAGCCTTTGCAGCTGACCTACTTGCTTCTGAGCCAGTAACTAAGGCATCTACCCCGCAAGCTCCAGGTACTAAATAGTTATTTAGCTCAGATAAACTGAAATTTAAGAGGGCAGCAAGAGTGTGTTCAGACTGTCATCTCCTCATCCCCCAAATTCTCAACTGCATTTGGATTCAGAATTCCAATCTAAATACGAATCTCCCCTGAGACTTGGTTTCTACCTTTTAAGATGGGAAAAATAATATCCATTTTACAGATTTGTTGTTCGAATTATATAAGAATTTGTATGAAAGTAATGTTTACAGAAATGTAAAAAAAGTAATATTATTTTGCAATTATTGCTAAAATATGAAATTTTGTGATTTCTGTGATTATCTGATTCAGAATAAATTTCCCTTGCTGTCACAAGTGTCTATTAATATCAAGCTTCAAATTATCATTGACATAATGATATTTTCCCTCTTTCTATACTTTGTTAAAAAAACCTGATCAATATTAAAGTTAAACCAAACTACAATATCAATCAAAGATTATTTTGAAAGTACAGCAATCTTCTCTTTTAAAGAGTAGTGAGGGCAATCCCCTCGAGCCCCCTCCCACTGCGGGAGTTTTTCTGTCCTCTCAAAAAATCCTGCTTTAAAAAATAAAAAAATAAAATAAAGAGTAATTAGTGCAAATCTTTTAAACTTTCACTAGTTTTCTATCCTGTTAAATCAAGGTAATAGCTTCTTAGTGTGATTATCTCTGTTTCCTTCCTAATGTGGAAAGAACCAGCAATCAATGTACCTTAATAATTAGAATCTAACTAATACAAAGAAAAGCAGAATAATCTGGAGACTTTGTATCTCTGAGTGTATTCCTGGAAGACTTGGGAGTATTTCAATTAAAAGTAAATCAGAAGAAACACCCATTTGAATGTCTGATTTGGAATCTTCCACATGCTTTGTTGGTAAAACTGTTTCTAAAATCTAGATTAACAACTTTGAGATTGGCATAAATAATTAAGTGAAAATAGGAATGACTTAATTTTTTTTCTAAGCTGAATTAAAGAAAAAAAAACAAAGCATGGAATCATCCTAACAAAAATAAAAAATTCAGTAACATACATTATGCAACATTAAGCATTAAGGTAGGTTTGGCTACTTGGAGGGAAATTAATATATTTGAGCACCTATGGTGTGCCAGGTGCTTTACATACGCCATCTAAGTTAATTCTCACAGCATCCTTATGTGGTGGAAATATCCACACATTACATATGATAAACTATATTTAGAGTTACTAAGATCTTGCCTAAATTTATAAGATAATAGGTGGTAGAGCTGGCAATCAAATTAATCTTGTTCCAAAGTCAGTTTTATAAACACACACACACACACACACACACACACACACACACACACACACACACACATTCACTTTACTACAGTAACAACCCTCCACTCAAGCATGTGTTATTATGGCCCAAAGTACCTGTTTTGGAGTGTGCTGCTCTGAGAATGAGAATGTTTAATATAATATAATATATGGGCCGGGTTCAGTGACTCAGCCTGTAATTCCGCGCCTTTGGGAGGCTGAGGTGAGTGGATTGCCTGAGCCTGCGGGTTTGAGACCCGCCTGGGCAGTGAGACCTCATCTCTACAATAAATAAAAAAATCAGCCAGGCGTGGTAGCACATGCCTGTAATTCCGTCTACTTGGAAGGCTGAGGCGGAAGGATCACCGGAGCCCAGCAGGTCGAGGCTGCGGTGGCCGGGAGTGGCCACTGCACTCCAGTCTGGGTGACAGAGTGAGACTCCGACTCAAAAAAAAAAAAAAATAATAATAATATAATGTACATCTGAAACCATCCTTCAATGAAGTATGTATATTATTTTCTTAAAATATGAGTAGCCCAGGGGGACAAGAATATATTTTATGCATTTATTATATAAAGGAGGATTATGCTATACCTGTATTAATCTTTGGATTTGAAAAAACATAAATTGTGGTAACTGGGAGAAATCCCTTCATAGATAAATTTCAATGAGAATTATAAAATCATTATCAAACACACAGACAAGCCAATACAAATGAACCAAACAGCTTTATAGTTACCCTTAACTCTAAAAACCCCAAAGAACTGAGAATTCCCCATACCACAGTATCCACAGGGTACACCTCATCCTCAGGAGTTCGACCATTTCCTCTTCCTGGCCATTCTCTTTTTGGAGTGGCCAGGGCTGTCCTCACTGCAGCTTGGACATTGGATCATCTGTGCTTACAGGGTTAGTGTCAGCTTATGATTTCGTCCGATCTCTGTAACCTTTCTCTTACTCCGCATGCAACTCCTTTCAAGACATTACTGAACCATTATTAAGTGACTGAAACACATGTGAGAAGCACTAGAAAGAAATGGGATTTTGGAACTGAAAGGAATCTAAAGTTGGTAAGACAATTACTTGAATTTTGAATATCAGTAACTTGAAGTACAGATGTTGCATGATGCCCAAAGTAACATTGTTAAGTGCTGGCAGAGCTATCAGAGCCTAGGTCTGCTAAGACAAGTGGTTTTTAATAGTGTTCTAAGACACAAGTTATGGGGAATTCTTGTTTGACTCTTTTAGGTAATGTAAAATAAATTTGCATTTTACCTTAGCTTCCAGTTCCTTAACCAGAGAAGTGACTAGTGATAAAAATACAGTACTATCACACAAAATATCTATGTAACAAAACTGCAGGAGTGCCCCCTTAAATATGAAAAGAAAATAAAAGTGGTCATGAGGACAGAAAGTAGCTGGGAGAAGGGGAGGATGAGGAGTTAGTGTTCAACTGATGGAGTTGCTTCATGCGATGATATAAAAACAAAGGTTCTGAAAATGGATAGGGGTGACAGTTGTACAACATGGTGACTATACACGAGGGCATCAAAAACAAACAAGAAAAACCCAGATTTTTTTTTTAAATTGTGTATTTAATCTTACATGTTTAAACTTTAGTCATGCTCAGAGTGTTCTTCTTTTGATGCAATACACCTGCAAGACACTTTTCTCACTGCTTAAAATAGTTTTTGAATTCATCAGTTTTGATGCCTTTTAGTGTGCTATTTTTTTGTTTTACCTCCTCCACATTGGCAAAATATTTCCCTTTGAGAATTTTTTTCATCTGGGAAAGACAAACAAAAAAAAGTCACTTGGGGTGAAATTGAGTGAATAGAGAGGGTGGGGAGCAGGGTTCATGCCATTTTTTGGTCAAAAACAGCTTAATGCTCAGTGTGGTGTGGGGGCAGGTGTGTTGGTAAATCACCCATCACAAAATGGGCAAACGCATTGAAAGAATCTCAAAAAATAGAAATAAAAATAAAACTTCACTGAAGCGGAATGCAGCCTCTCACAACAGTGCTAGCTGGGAGACAGATGCCGATGTGTTCCTAGAGCACCGACCTGGGGGGGGAGTCTGTACTACAAGGGACCCTCTTTTTTTGGGGTCCCTCTTTGTACTTAATGGCACTGAATTATACATTTAAAAATGTTTAAAATAGCAAATTTTGTGTTATGTTTATTTTACCACAATTTTAAAAATACATACAAAAAGAAGAAAAAATAAAATATGTGTCTTATGATGGCATAATTAATTTGAGGTAGTATGTATGTTAAAATTTTGGGGTGCAAAAATAGTACATCAGAAACCTAATCAGACTATCTTAAGGGAAAAAATATTCTCTTTTTACACATATAGCCAAAAAAAAAAAAGCTAGAGAGGGAGTTTGGGGATGACTAAATTATGGAAATCAGAGTTGTTAAATCATTTTATCCCTTTCCTTCTCTCCTTTTATTGTTCTCTTCCTGGCTTCCTCTCCTGCTTTCTCACTTCTACTGTATTTCCATGATGAACTAGCAGCTATATTCTTATGCTGCTTTTATTGTTTTTAAAATGTGATACATTGCCATTAAAGCTGAAGGGTTTTTGCTATAGACCAGGGAACATGGAGGGTTGGAATTCTATGACCCAAGGGAGGTGTTTTCCTGACACTACAGCAAAAATATTCCAGAGAAGAATTATAATAACCTTGACTTTGTGTAAAAGCCCATTAGGGACCACTCATCATGGCCAGTAAGCTGGGATATTATCAGCCTGGTTTACAGATCACACCTATGTGGGAACAGAGTCATATGTCTATTTCCAAATAAGAGAGGTGTGGGAGAGAAAAGGCAAAAAGGTATTTCAAGGATGATTTTGCTAACTCTGAAATCAGAATCTGTAGACAGATATAGTTAAGTATAGAATCGATCTTATTTAAAGCTGGGACATGATAAAACTTTTGTTAATTTTGTTCTCAGTCTCAATTACCAGCCTTTAGTAGATGATACTTTAGAATTCATAGAGAATTCAAAATGACAAAAGAATGTGATAGGCCAAGGGCATAAGAATCATCTCAGTTTTGACCTATAACTCAGCCACCTATCTAGTCTTTTATAACTCTTTTGCATAAGCTATGTAATACAGTAAGTCCCCTACATACAAGTGAGTTCCATTCTGAGGGCACATTCATGTGTCCAATTTGTTCATAAGTCCAGTAAAGTTAGCCTAGGTACCCAACTAACACAATCAACTATATAGTATTGTACTGTAATAGGTTTATAATACTTTTCACACAAAAAATTCATAGCAAACAAAAAAATAAGGAAAACATTTTTGACCGTACAGTACAGACCTTGAAAAGTATGCCAGACACATAAACAAACTTATGTGATTGGACATACAAACTCACATCTTTGAAAGTTCGCAACTTGAAGTTTCATATGTAGGAAACTTATTATATCTCTAAATTTTTAGTTCTTTCTGTATAAAATGTGATGTTGACATTGTGAGTTTGTGAAGGTTAATAATTCTTTTTTTTTTTTTTTTTTTTTGAGTTGGAGTCTCACTCTGTCGCCCAGACTGGAGTGCAGTGGCTGCTCCCGGCCACTGCAGCCTCGACCTGCTGGGCTCCGGCAATCCTTCCACCTCAGCCTTCCAAGTAGCCAGAATTATAGGCATGCGCTACCACGCTCAGCTGATTTTTTGATTTATTGTAGAGATGAGGTCTCTCTGCCCAGGCGGGTCTCGAACCCGCGGGCTCAGGCAATCCACTCACCTCAGCCTCCCAAAGGCGCAGGATTACAGGCTGAGCCACCGAGCCCGGCTGGTTAATAATTCTTAACAGCATTGTGCCTCTCATACTTTCTTTACATTCTTTTTATCCTCTACATTTCCGAGTAGGTGGATGATTTGTAAAGGAGGGTGTAGGAAAGTAATATAGTGGAAAGTCTAGAATGATGACTTCACACAACTGAAAAGAGATTCTCAGAGAGAAAACTGAGAACAAGTAAACTGATAAAAGTGAAGACCAACTAAAATGTCTGTGAATAGTAACACTGGCAAAGAGAGGAAGCAATGCCATCAAACAAGAGGAGACCATCAATCATTTTCTAGGAGATTAATTAGGCCACTGCAAAAGCATCATATTTCAGCAGAAGACAAATAAATCAACATTGGTTGGAAAGAGGAACCTGTAAAAACTAAAGGTGAGAGAGAACACCAACTGCCATCCTGGGAGAGCATATTTGTGTTTCATCTGATCATCACCTTCTAATTTTTCAGATATGAAAGGACAAATAGGCCTTGCATGAGAATAAGGGCAGACCTCACAGGACTCATGTTCAGCAGACTTCAGCCATGCTTGAACCTCATTCTGAGTCCACATCTTCGAACTCATGGAGGGGCTCTTCTTTAAGGGTTATTGAATTTAATTGAAAATGATTCACAAGGGCAGCCTTCAACATAGAAAGAAGTCACTAAAAGGTAGCAGCTTTAGGAATGAATTTCAAATAGAAAAAACGTAAGTCTCACTTATATTTGCTTCAGCTATGGGAAGGGATGAGTGAAGTGAACTGACTTTCTGATATTTTGCATTGGATGTTTATTTTTTTAAATCAGACCTCCAAACCGTGCATTTCATATCAAAGCAAATCCCCCATTCTTTGTGTTTCCATCAACAAAAACCTAGATTTCCCATCATCTACATCCCTCACAGTGTTAAATATGATTCAATAATCACATTCTCAATATTTTTGTGGTCAATATGATACTCTTATTGGTTCTTACTTGCATTGATTATTCTATTTGCTCTTTTTCAAGAGTTATCAAGTTAATGACTACACTAAGAATACCTAAATTTTACCATTGACCAGATCATAACACTAAGAATTTTGTGAGGGGAAAATATTGATATCTAACTAGGATATGAATATCTAAATTATCAATGCTAAAATTTTAGAAAACAGAAGGAAAATGAATGCAATAAATGTACGGTAAACTGGAAGCTATAGTCTTCATAAATGTTGCTTTAATTCATTTTAAAAATTATATGCATTTCTGCTAAAGCTGAAATCTTGGATAGAATATCCTATGGAGTCAAATTGTTGGCATAAACGCAAAATCCAATCTTATAATTTGAATTGTCTATCTATGTAAATTAAGTTCTGGCTCTTACATCCTCCTGACATCTTTCTCAGGTCGGCTGTCACTAATGAGGTTTGCAGCAGTAAAACAAAACCAAACAAATACCTCATAACAGCAGTAACACACTGCTTTTAGGGAAATTTTTGGTCAGGGATCAGAAGAGACTCCCCTTTCCTTGACAGACATAAAAATTAATTAGTGCATTCTATTTTATGAAGCAATAAATGCAAGAGAAAATTGCAGGAGATCCAATATGGCCGCTGGTAAGTAGCTGACCCATGCCTCTCCCCCAGAGTGAAACAGAGAGGATGGACCCTGCTGCTGGTAAACTCAGGTCGCTTAAACAGTTTTGGATGGGGGAAGCACCTTGCATCCTGCAGAGGTCTCTCTGAATGTATTGGGATCAAGGAGGAAAGAGTGTGGATGACCAACATTGGAACTTGGGTACCCCATCCCCACTGGGCAGCAGGCTTCACCCATGCTCTGAATGCCTATACCAGTCAGCCCCTAAGTGCATGCTTGCTCTCAGTGGTGGTGCCCACGTGCCAGACAGCTCACCTCCCAGTCACATTCACTTGGTACCACTATTAGGGTCTGGTGACCAAACTTACCCTCCAGACCAGGAAGGTTTTCCTGCCAGCTTCACATGTCCTAAGGGCAGGTCCCTCCGTGACAGAGAATCTGCTATTTTTCAAATGCTGAATGTAGATTTGGACAGGAGAGTGGGAGACACAAAAGTCACCTGGAGGCACTGTTGCCTGGCAGGAACACTACTGGGCTGCAAACAGCAAACAGCTACCGGGGGCCTATCTCCCCACGCAGTCACTGCACTGAGCTTCCAACTGGGGTCGTAAATCACTCTTGCTGGTATGACCACAAGAAAAAACTGCAACAGAAAGTCACTTTGAGTGCAGAGTACTGTCCAACAAGAATCACAGAGCAGAAGTGAATACTCCTCTTTGTCTCCCTGAGTGAACTATGTTGAATGACAGAAAAAGCTTTTAGAACAGCAAGATCTTATCGAGCTACAATAAGCAAAACTTAACAGTAACAATAAAAAAGAGAAGAATGTATCCTCACAGGTGAGGAAGAACCAGTGGAAAAACACTGACAATCCTCAAAGCCTGAAGGAGACATCACCTTAAAAAGTAGCTATCAGCCCCCAAACAATGGAAGCCACTCAGAATTAGCTGGCCCTAATAACAGTCACAGAATTCAAGTATTGAATGACTCAAATGGCTAAGGAAAACATGAAAAGTTAGAAGCTAAGATTATCAAGCCATAAGTAAATAAATCTGAGTTGATCAGTGTAAGAAAGGTTCATTCAAAATCCTGGAAATAAATAATTCTCTTCTGAAATTTCAAAACACAATAACAGACCTAGGGATCAGAATCAATCGGGCAAAGGAAAAAATTTCAGAGCATGATGACCAAAATATTGAACTAACTCAGCCTGATGAAAAACAAGGAGAAAAAGATTTTAAAAGAATGAGAAAAGCCTACAAGAGGTGTGAGACTACCTCAAAAAGCCAAATCTATGGTAAACTGGAATCTCTAAAAAAGAAGGGTAAACTGAGAACACCCAGAAACAAGTCTCCTGTGAGGTCATTCAAGAATACATCCCATATCTCAGTAGAGAGGTGATTATTCAAGTGCAAGAGATAACTCTGCAAGGTATTACATGAGAAGACTATTTCCAGGACACATAGTAATCTGCCTCCAAAAACATAAACTTGAAAGAAAAATTATAAAATGTAGCTAGAAAGAAGGGTCAGATTACGTACCAGGAAAGACACATCAGAATTATTCCAGACTTCTCAGCAGAAATTCTACAAGTCAGAAGAGGCTGAAGTCCCATCTTTAATGTTCTAAAAGATAAGCAATTCTAGCCAAGAATTTCCTACTCTCCCAAGTAAAGTTTCATCAATAATGGATAAATAAAATCTTTTCCAAATTTCTAATCCCTAGGAGAATATGCTGTCTCCAGATTGACCCTCCAGGAGATGCTTAAGAAAATTAAAGGATTAATAAGATTGACAGACTGCTGGCCAGACTGACGAAAACAAAAGATAGTGAAAGACCAAATAAGCACAATTAGAAACAAAAGAGGCAATGCTATAACTAACCTTGAAGAAATTCAAAAGATATAAAAGATTACTAAAACATTTGTGTGCAAATAAACAAGAAAGTCTAAAGGAAATGTAGAATTTCCTGATATTATACAACCTCCCAAGATTGAGACAAGAAGAAATTCAAACCATAAACAGACCAAGAACCAATCCAGGAAATTGACTAAGTTATAAGTAACCTCCCTGCCAATAAAAGCCCAGGACCAGATGGCTTCTCAGACAAATTGCACAAGACAAGCAAGGAAGAGCTGACACCCATCTTATTGAAAGTATCACAGACAACTGAGGAAAAAGGAACTTTCCTTAGTTCATTTTATGACGCTAATATCATCCTGATAGCCTAAACTAGTAAAGACACAATGAGGAAAGAGAATCACAGTCCAATCTCTCTGGTAAACACAGACATCAAAGTTCTCAATAAAATTCCAGCAAATCTTACCCAACCACACATTTCAAGGATCATCCACCATGGCCAGGTGGGCTTCATTACTGGGATGTAGGGCTGGATCAACATTTGCAAGACCATAAATGTAATTCAACATATTAAGATGCATAAAACCAAAAACCATATTATTATCTCATTAGACATACAAAAAAACATTTAATAAAATCCAGTACCCCTTCTTGATAAAAACCCTTGAATACGTCGGCATTCTTAAAAACAATAAGAACCCTCCATGACAAACCCACAATCAACATTTTTGCTTAATGAGCATAAGCTGGAAGCATTTCCCCTATAAATGGGAACAAGAAAAGGAAGCCCACCTATTCACCCCTCCTATTCAACATAGTACTAGAAGTCCTTGCCAGAGCACTCCCTCCTATTCAATATAGTACTAGAAGTCCTTGCCAGAGCACTCAGCAAGGAGAAGGAAATCAGAGGTATTCAAAGAGGAAAAGAGGAACTTAAGTTATCCTCTTCATAGACAGCTTGATTCTATACCTAGAGAACTTTAGAGAGTCTGTCAAAAACCTCCTCGCACTGGTAAACAACTTGGGGAAAGTCTCAGGTTGCAAAATCAACACACAAAAGACAGTTGCATTTCTATTCACCAACAATAAACAGGCTCAAATTCAAATAAAAAAATACAATTCCATTTAAGTAGCCACACATACAAAAAAAGAAATACCTTGGCATCCATCTGACCAGAGAAGTAAAATACCTTTACAATGAGAACTCTAAAACGTTGCTGAAAGAAATCAAGGATGATACAAACAAGTGGAAAAATATCACATGCTAATGGATTGGAGAAACAATGTTGTCAAGATGTCCATCCAAGGCAATCTACAGATTCCATACAATATCCACCAAATTGCCAGCATCATTTTTCACAGACCTAGAAAAGACAATATAAACATTCATGTGGAATAAGAAAGAACATGAATAACTAAAGCAATCCTTAACAAAAGGAACAGAGTGGGAGAGATCACACTTCCAGACTTTATACTATATTACAAGGCCACAGTAACCAAGACAGCCTGATATTGATCAAGAACAGGCACAGCGACCAATGGAATAGGACAGAGATCCAATAAATAAAACATGATCTCCTCAACCAACTCATCTTCAACAAAGCCATCAATAACAAACACTGTGGAAAGGAAGCCATATTTAGCAAATTGTGCTGGGAAAACTGACTAGTCACATACAGAAGAATGAAACTGGACTCATACTTATCACTACACAATTCAATTCAAATGGATCAAGGACTTATATGCAAAATCTCAAAATATAAGAACCTTAGAAGAAAACAGTGTGAATACCCTCCTGGACATTGGAGTAGTCAAGTAATTCAGGACCAAGTCATCAAAAGTAAATTCAACAAAAGCTAAGATAGACTGGTGGGTCCTTATCAAACTAAAGCTTTTGAACAACAACAAAAATAAAATGTCAAGATATTAAAGAGACAATCCACAGACTGGGGAAAATATTTGTAAGCTATGCATCTGACAAAGCCCTAATATCCAGGATCTACAAGGAACTCAAATGAACTGATGAGAAAAAAAGAAATTAAAAAGTAGGCAAAGGAAATGAACAGATACATCTAAAAAAAAAAAAAAAAGGACATACAAGCACCAACAAACACATGGAAAAGAAAAAAACAACTCAGTCCTACTAATAATCAGAGAACAGAGACATGTGATTAAAACTACAATGAGTTACCACCTAACGCCAGTAAGGATAGCTATCATTAATAAATCAAAAAACAAAAGAGTTGCATTCTCATACACCAACAACAAACAGCAGAGAAAAAAAAGGGTGCTGGGATGACTGCAGAGAAAAGCAGGATGGCAATACTGTTGCTAAAAATGTAAGCTAGTTCAACCTCAGTAGAAAGCAGTGTGACAATTTCTCAAAGAACTAAAAATGAAGTTTCTAAATGATCCAGCCATCCCTCTCCTGGAAATAAGCCCAGAGGTACACAAATTAACTCTACCAAAAAGACACCTGCACACACATGTTTATTGCCACACTAGTCACAATAGCAAAAACATAGAACTAACCCAGAAGCCCATTAAAAGTGGACTGGATAAAGAAAATGTGGTACATATACACAATGTAATATTATACAGCTATGAAGAAGAATAAAACCATGGCCTTCACAGTGCTTGGATACTGTTAGAGACCATTATACTAAGTGAACTATGATGGAAACAAAGAACTGAATACTGAATCCTCTCTCTCATAAGTGGGCCCTGAACACTAGTCCACTAGCACAATGATGGGACTGGCACACACTGGGCACTGCTAGGGTAGGGAGAGAGGAAAAAAGGAAGAGGGCATGTGGCAACACAATGGATACCTAGTCCACTACCAAGGGCAAAGAGGGCTAGTTAGAAGTTCAAACTTTACTTGCTTGCAGCCTATTTACATGGCAAATCCTCATTTATATTGCACAACTCTAAAATAAATAAACAAATACAGACATAAATGCATAAATAATTGCAAAGTTGATATCAGTTGCAAGAGGATTTTAAGCATATGTGTTTCCCAGTCATTGAATCATAATCAAGTACTGTCTACACTGAGTACTGATGCTAGGAAAGTCTTTTGTTTAAATGTTTTAAAAGTCTGAGTGGATTTAGCAACCACCACTTAGAAGCAGATAAATCATCTATCACTAGGTCTAAGTGGATGACTATATACTACACATTTGTTCAGAGGACAAGATGATTTCTCTTTTTCTTTCTTTTTCCTTTTTACTGAGGACATTCCTAGATCTCTAACAGGAATCTCACAGCATAATAAGCATACCTATTTTTTGTAATCGTCTCAGTATTACATACATACTATATATAAAACATTATACATTATATAATGCATATTATATAAAAATGTATATTATATTATTGTAACATATAATTACATAATATAACTATGCTATTATACATAATGGATCTATATTTACATAGTTATAATTATGTCCTAAAATAGCAACATCATTTTAAATTACATAATATATAATAAATTATTTACATTATTTATGTATAAGAAAAAAATATATGCTTTCTTATTGACTCTTTCCAGGTATTTGTATACAAAAGAAGAACACTCTGTCAACCACACAGATGGACGTAGCCTAGCCTGTGGAGGCAAAGTTTCTTGTGGTCTCCAGGAAGGACATGTTGTTTTAGCTCAATCTCTTCTGAATTGATAGTTTTGCTTATTTCAAAGTAACTTGAAAGTTTTCTCAATTGATTAGGGCCTTGGATAATCTAGGCTTATTCTATATTTGGAGATTTATTTCTCATCACTTTGTTAATGTTCACATTGTTTTGTAGGGCTAGTTAACTCTTCTCCAAAATTTATTATACCTACTAGAATTATTATCACTTTACCTTGCTTTTAATTTAAATTAAAATACAGTTTTGAGATGCAGCTTATATTTCAGATGCACTATTGAAAGAGATTGTAAATATCTAATAAAAACAGAGACTGAAAAATTCTGTCAATTTTTTTTTTTGAGTCGGAGTCTCACTCTGTCACCCAGACTGGAGTGCAGTGGCCGTTCCCGGCCACCGCAGCCTCGACCTGCTGGGCTCCGGCGATCCTTCCGCCTCAGCCTTCCAAGTAGCCAGAATTACAGGCATGTGCTACCATGCCCAGCTGATTTTTGATTTATTGTAGAGATGAGGTCTCGCTGCCCAGGCGGGTCTCGAACCCGCGGGCTCAGGCAATTCACTCACCTCAGCCTCCCAAAGGTGCGGGATTACAGGCTGAGCCACCGAGCCCGCTAATTCTTGTCAGTTTTTAAAGGCTAATGGAGATTGGTGGTTTCTTTTTAAGGGAACTTATTATGGTATAACTGTGCCTACATTTATGGAAAATGTAGCCAGTATGAACATATATATTTTAAAGATTTTTATGTTCATCAGGTTAGCTGAATGAATGAGCAAATTTAAGTGATATTTCTGGCCCAATATAAAAAGTTATGATAGCAGAATGCCACAAAATTCTCAAATGGTAAAATCAGGTGGTTTGTAGTAATGGTAGAGGGTATCCTCTTTGGCCCCAATTACTTTATGAAATCTGTAGCTCTTTATGCAATACAAAAAACATTTCAGGAGAAAAAGATATGTAGATTTGAGGGATAATATTTTCCTATCTGTGACACATTATAAAAATGTAAATTAGACGACAGATTATTGCTCAGAGATTGTAGCTCATACAAAGGAAATCAAAGTGTATGGCATGCTCATATTTGAGAATGCATGGAAAGCTATTAAAATTTTAATATTTTATTCCTTGAGCTGTATACCAGAATCAATATACTTAGGGAGCATTGTCACAATTAACTACTAGAAGATGAAAATGTAGTACTTTTTTATGAAGATGCAATATGGCAGCAACTATGGTCAAGTAAACATTTTTTTCAGTAGCTTTTTAAAAAAAATCATCAGAGTTATATTGCCTGAAGGGGTTGCGACATAAAAGAAGAGAAGAGTCAGAAAACAATGTCATTGTATACTATTATGGGTTTGTTATAACTTCTAAGAGATTTGGCATCCTCACTGGTTTTTCCATGACCAGTTGACCTCATGATAATGGCAGGTGATAGAGAGGCAATCATTGTGGAAATAGTAAATATAGAGTAGATAAATTTTCTTGATCATCTATATACAGGCCATTCCAACATTTGGTGTCACATCCCGAAACAATAAGTGGAAATTAAATAGTACCATTACATTTACATTTTATTCTGGTTTCTTTTCTCAGCATCTTGCTCTATTGGGTTGGGTGAACTGAGGGGGTTAAGAAAAGTATATGAAGTCAAGAATGAATAAAAATGTTATTTGTACTTATTCAAAAGCAGATCTTGAGCCTGCAGAAGAAAACTTGAACACTGTTCGAGCAATCAATTTGAAATACTTATCTCTTAATACATCATACCAACCTGAAGAGTGCACCTTTGACTTCAGTTAAGCTTATATTTTTCCTTTGGCTCAAGGTGTCCTTGGATTTCTTATCCAATGACTTTCCTTTTCTACTCTAAAATTAAAAAAAATGTTTAATATATCTTCTTAGATCTCTAACTGATATCACAGATTACTCAGGTTCTCAGAAATGAAAGAGTACAGTATAGAGAAGTAGATCAATAGGTGTTAGGAATTTTTATCAGCTGCTTTTCATGTTAATAAATGCAAAGCTGGTGAAAATAAAAGTAATCATGATTTTCTGCCCCAAATCTGCCCTACTTCCAATATTTCTTCTTTTACTAATGAGCGTCACCATGCAACCATTTGCTTTTCCAAAAATCTTGAATTTGTCCTTGACTTCTCACATTTTTCTACAGTAAATCCGTCAACAAATCCTGACAATTCCATCCACAAGACTACTCAGAATCCCTCCGCTTTCACTTGTTCTACTCTCCCCATCTTAGTCCAAGCCACTATTAGCTCTCTCCTTAATTACTGCCTCTCAATTAGTCTCCCTCCTTCTCTTCTTATTCCCTTACCTTTTTTTCACTTAAGCCCTTGACACAGCCTGTAAGTTAATACTTGATCTTGCCTTTCACTCTCTGATCTACCTCATTTCTAATCTATTATCTTCTCTCAATACATTCCAATCATACCATTGCTTGTTCTCCCTCAAGCATTCCAAGAAACTTCCTGTTTACAGTCCTTCCACTTTCTCTTCCCTCTGCTTAAAATATACTTTCACAGAAAGGTACAAAGCTCTTCTACAGCCCCAATGTCATGAAGGCTTCTGTTCAAAATCTTGTTTTTCAGAAAGGCTTTCCCTGAGGACCCTATTTAAAATAGCATTTCTTCCTTTTTAATTATCCTGCACTGTGTTGTTTTATTTTTATTTTAAAGTTGTGGGGTACAAGTGAAGATTTGTTATTTAAGTAGTTTGCATGCAGGTGAGTTTTGGGATTCTAGCTGGCCCTCTCTCCCTCTGATAGTGGACCATGTACACAGTCTGATGCCACATGTTCCCCTTCCTCCTTCCTCTCTCTCTCACAACTAGCAGTAATCAGCATCCTACTGATCACTCCTTTATACTTATGTGACCAGTGATCATGGCCCGCTTATCAGTGAGACTGTGTGGTATTCAGTTGTTTCTGTGATAATTTACTTAGTATGATTGTCTCCATCTGCATCCATGTTGCTGTGAAGGCCATGACTTTGCTCTTCTTCATGGCTGCATAATATCCATGAACATGTACCATATTTTCTTTATCCAGTTCAATTTTGACGGGCAGTTGGGTTGTTTCCATGCTTTTGCTATGATGAATAGTGTGGCGATAAGCATGTGGTAGAGTGATTTATGTACCCCTGGGTATAATCCCAGAAGAGGGATTGCTGGATCAAATAGCAGCTTGATTGTTAATTATCTGAGAAATCACCACACTGCTTACCAAAATGGTTGAACTAGCTTACATACCCACCAATAGTGTAGAAGCTTTTGCTTTTCTCTGCAGCTGCATCAGTACCTGTTGTTTTTTAACTTATTAATGATAGCCATCCTTACTGGGGTTAGGAGATATCTCATTGTAATTTTGATTTGTATTTTTCTGATGATTAGTGAGGTTGAGCAATTTTTCATATTTGTTGGTTGTTTGTAAGCCTTCCTTTGAGAAGTGTCTGTTCATGTCCTTTGCCCACTTTTCAATTTGTTTGAGTTCCTTGTACATTCTGGATTTTAGGCCCTTGTCCTTTGTCAGATGCATAGCTTGAAAATATTTTTTCCCCCATTTGGTGTGTTGTTTCTTTACTCTCTTGATGGTTTCTTTTGCTGTATAAAAATGTTTTATTTTGGTAAGATCCCACCTACCAATTTTAACTTTTGCTGCATTTGCTTTGGAGGACTTGGCCATGATTTCCTTACCTACTTCAATGTCCAAGATGGTGTTTCCTGTTTTCTTCTAATATTTTTATAGTTTGAGGCTTTACATTTAAGTCCTTGATCCATTTTGATTTAATTTTGCATATGGTAATAAGTAGGGGTCCAGTTTTATTCTTCTACATGTGGTTAGCCAGTTTTCCCAGCATACTTTACTAAATATGTTTTTTTTAATACAATGTTTGCTATTGATTGCTTTGTCAAAGATGAGTTAGTTGAGGGACCATGGTTTTATTTCTGGATTCTCTGTCCTTTTTCTTTGATCTATGTGTCTTTTTTATACCAATTCCATGCTACCTTGGTCACGGAAACCTTGTAATAAAGTTTAAAGTCTTGTAGTGGTGCACTGCTTTTTAAAATAGCATTTATTACTTCTTAACACACATATTATATGTTGATTTATTATTGATTTTCTATACAAAAATATATGCTTTATACACTTGGAAATGTATATGTTATTTTATACCGCTAAGCAACTGGCACAGAAAGTAAGTATTCACATAGTGTATATTAAACATATATTGAATGAATAACTGTGTGATTATCTCTGTGAAACGCTGAAATTGTGTATTGTTTTTCTGCCTCATTTTAACACAGGATCTGCCAACTATAGCATTCGGTTTGTCATTTTATCCAAGTTTCTGGTAAGTATAACCAGAAATCATATGTCTCTTTGCCCTTTGACTTTTAGTGTCATAAATTAAAAAATATATATATTCTTAAAAAAAATACTAGTCATCAATTTTACTGAAAATCTTATACCAAAATTATTTCGTTTCATTCTTTTCTGTTTTGTTTTTTTCAGAGAATGTGGGACTGAGAAAATGACAGATCGGTCACTGATTTAATTACTTAGTACTTCCGAATCAAGATTAATTTTTATATCAGACATCAGTAGTCTATGTGGCTCTCAGGATTGAGGTGAACGTTCAGCTTCTATTTCTGAACCTCTGATGGGTTTATTGGTTGACCTTTGGATAGTTAATGAGTTACAAGTGTTGACAAGGCTGTGGTAAAGATTAATGATACGGACTCTATGAATTACTCAGAACTCCTTGGAGAAAATTATATACATTTTTCTGTCTTATGTTCAATGGCTTTATTTTATTAAATAACCTAAGAGAAAAAAATCCACACCTGGTGATTAAAGAGTAGCTTCTATCAGACCAATATCCTTTATGTAAAAACTATAAAAGCTACAAAAAATTAATTTTACAAAATAACTATTTAAAAGCATCAGAGGAGGAACCAACACATCTAGAATTTGAAGGGCCAATATTTGAAGGGAAAAATAAATATATATAGATAAATCCAGAATTCTTTACCACTTTTGCATTTGAGGTAGTTGTTGATTTCTAACCTGTGAATGGTGATAGGGCTGGAAGCTAAATGGCAGATTAAAAGTTAGAAATAAATAGAGTTTCTATTAGTCTCATGTCACTAGCATAGAAATAATTAGAGTTCAGGGCCAATTAAGAATGAGGGGGCTTCATTAACATTCCAAACTTTGAACTGTGACTACTGAAAGTCCACACCCTAGGAAAAAAGGCATATTAAAATTAAAAAAAAACAAAAAACAAGAAACCCTCAAAAAGCTTAAACCTCAAACTATTTTTAGGTTTAAAGGGAGAGATAGTCTTTAATATGAATAGTTGGAAAACTTAACTCCCCATTATTTGCATTAGGTAGATAATATAGACAGAAAATTAGCAAAGAAACTTTAGAATTAAACTACACTCTAGACTAAATAAACCTAACTGACATTTACAGAATATTTAATTCAACTGCTGCAGAGTACACATTCTACTCATCAACATACGAAATAGTTTCCAGGATAGACCATAAGTTAGGCCAAAACACAAGCATCAGCAAATTAAAAAGGGTAGAAATTGTGCCAAGTATCTTTCTGATCACAATGGGATAAAACTAGATATCAACAGCAAAAGGAACTTTGAAAACTATACAAACACAGAAATTAAACAACATGCCCTAAAGGATCAATGACTCATTAAAAAAAATTAAGAAAATGATTTTTAAAATGTTTGAAACAAGTGAAAATGGAAATACAGTACACCAAAATATATGAGATTCAGCAAAAATAGTACCAAATGTAAAGTTTGCAATAATAAACACTTCCATCAAAAAAGTAGAAAGATTTCAAATACAACATAATTATGCACCTTAAGGAACTAGAAAAGCAAGAAGAAACCAAATCCAAAATTAGTAAAAAGAAAAAATAATAAAGCACAGACATAAATAAAATTAACCCTAAATAAATACAAATGATCAATAAGAAAAAGTTTTTTTAAAGGTAAACAAAATTTATAAACATTTTGATAGACTAACTAAGAATAAAGTGAGAAAACCCAAATAAATAAAATCAGACATGAAAAAAGAGACATAAAAGCTGATACCAAACTACTTAAAGCAATCAAAGAGGAACTGATGCTTTCAAACTCATTTTACAAGGCTAGTATAACCCTGATACCAAAATCAGGCAAGGGCATGACAACAACAATAACTACAGACCAATATCTCTGATGAATATAGATGTAAAAATCTCCAAAAAAATATTATCAAACATAATTCAACAACACATTCACTATGGTCATGTAAGATTCATCACAGGGATGCAAGGATGGTTCAAAATAAGCAAATCTATAAATGTGGTACATCATAACACAACAAAAAATAAAACCATATCATTTCAATAGATGCTGAAAAAGCATTCAACAAAACACAACATTCTTTATAATAAAAACTGTAAACAAACTGGTCATAAATGGAATATACTTCAAAACAATAAAGTTCATATATGACAAAATTATAGCTGACACTATATAAAATGAGGAAAAGTTGATCTGAAACAAGACAGGGATTCCCACAGTCACTCTTATTCAACACATGACTGGAAGTTTAAGCAGAGCAATTAAACAAGAGAAAGAAAGTGCATCCAAATTGAATAGAAGTAGTCCAATTATCCTTGTTTGCAAATGGCATGATATTATGTTTAGCAAAACCTAAAGATTCCATCAAAAAACTCTTAGGATCTATAAGTAAGTTTAGTAAAGTTGCAAAATACATAATTAGTATATAAAATTCAGTCACATTTACATACATCAATAATGAACTAGCTGTAAAAGAAAGCAAGAAGTCAATCTCATTATAATGACTACAAAAAATACAATGTTTAGAAATAAATTTAACCAAGAAGGTAAAAAATCTTAACAAGAAAAACTATAAACACTGATGAAAATAATGGAAGAGGACAAACAAATGGAAAGATACCTTATGCTCACATATTGGAAGAATTAATATAGTTAAAAATCCTCTATTATAAAAAGTTCTACAGATTTAATGATATCCCTATCAAAATACCAATGGCATTCTTAATATAAATTTTTTTAAATCCTCAAATTTGAATGAAACCGCAAAAGACACCAGTAGTCAAAGCAATTTTGAGCAATAACAAAACTGGAGGCATGATAGCAACTTCAAAATACAGTACATAACCAAGGTAACCAAAACAGGGTGGTCCTTACATACAAGCTGAAACTGATGCCAATGAAACAAAGTAGAGAACCTAGAAATTAATTCAAGTACAGCTAACTCACTTTCAGTAACGTCTCCACAAATATACATTGAGAAAAAGATGGCGTTTTCTTTTTTTTTTCTTTTTTTTGAGTTGGAGTCTCACTCTGTCACCCAGACTGGAGTGCAGTGGCCGCTCCCGGCCACTGCAGCCTCGACCCGCTGGGCTCGGGTGATCCTTCCTCCTCAGCCTTCCGAGTAGCCGGAATTACAGGCGCACGCTACCACGCCCGGCTGATTTTTTTGATTTATTGTAGAGATGAGGTCTCGCTGCCCAGGCGGGTCTCGAACCCGCGGGCTCAGGCAATCCACTCACCTCAGCCTCCCAAAGGCACGGGATTACAGGCTGGGCCACCAAGCCCGGCTAAGATGGCGTTTTCAATAAATGGTGCTGGGAAAACTTGATGGTCATATGCAGAAGAACAGAGCTAGACGGCTATCTCTCACCATATAAAAATTAAATCAAAATGGAATAAAGTCTTAAACGTAAGACCTGTAACTATAAAACTTCTAAAAATAAAACCTTAGGGAAATGCTATAGAACATTGGTCTGGGCAAAGAAATTTTAGGTAAGGCCTCAAAAGTTCAGGCAACAAAGTAAACAATGGACAGATGGGATCACATCAAGCTAAAAGGCTTCTGCACAGTAAATAAAAAAGTTAGCAATATAAATAAATCACCCTATGGAATGGGAGAAAATATTTTCAAATTATCCTTCCAACAAGGGGTTAACAACCAGAATATTTAAAAACTCAAACATCTTCAACAACGGCAAATCTGACTTTTAAAAATTGGCAAAATACTTGAATAGATATTTCTCAAAAGAAGACTTGAAAATAGCCAAGAGGTATAGTTTAAAAAGCTCAGCAGTAGTAATATCAGAGAAATGCAAATCATAAAACCAAGATAAACATCAGAAATGCAAAAGATCAAATCGCAACAGACCCTGAAGAAATACAAAGGATTATCAGAGATTACTATGCACACCTGTATAGAAACAAACTTGATAATCTAAATGAAATGGAGGATTTTCCGATATCACACCACCCCTCAAGGTTAAAACAAGAAGACACTGAGACACTAAACAGATCAATAAGAACCTAGGAAATTGACTCCATCGTAAGAAAACTACCTATAAAAGAAAGCCCAGAACCAGATGGCTTTCCAGCAGTATTCTACAAAACATACAAGGAGGAGCTGATACCAATCCTAGTGAATTCCAGGCAATTGAGAAAGATGAAACTCTCCCCAAATCATTTTACAAAGTTAACTTCACAGTGATACCCAAACTGGGTAAAGATTCAACAAAAAAAGAGAACTAAAGGCCAATATCCCCGATGAACATAGATGCAAATATTCTCAACAAGATTCCAGCAAATTGGATCCAAAAACACATCTCAAAATTCTTCCACCATAACCAAGTAGGCTTCATCCCCAGGATGTAGGGCTGGTTCAACATCCCCAAGATCATAAAAGTAATTAAATGCATCAACAGATATAAAAACAAGAACCACATGATTATACCATTAGATGCAGATAAAGCTTTTGATAAATCCAGCATCCCTTCCTGATAAAAACTCTTGAATACCTAGGCATAGGTGCAACATACTTCAAAATAGCAAGAGTCGCCTCTGACAAATCCACAGCCAACATACTGCTAAAAAGACAGAAATTGGAACCATTTCCCCTGAAAACCAGAATAACATAAGGCTGCCCATTCTCACCTCTCCTGTTCAACATAGTGTGGGAAGTCCTAGCAAGAGCAATCAGACAAGAGTAGGAAATCAAGGCTATCCAAATAGGAAAACAGGAAGTTAAGTTATTCCTCTTTTCAGACGACTTGATCCTATACCTTGAAAATGTGAGAGAAACTGTAAAAAAAACTCCTTCCACTGACAAAGGACTTTGGCAAAGTCTCAAGGTATAAAATAAACGTGCAATAGACAGTCACATTCCTATATACCAACAATAGACAGAAACTCACATAAAAGCACCATCACATTCACAACAGCCACAAAAAAATAAAATACCTTGACGTCTTACTAACCAGAAAATGAAAGACCTTTACAATAAAAACTACAAAACACTGCTTAAAGAAATCCAAGAAGACACAAATAGAAAAATATTCCATGCTCATGGATAGGAAGAGTCAATACTGTTAAAATGTCCATCCTACCAAAAGCAATTTACAGATTCAACATAACACCCATTAAATTAACAACATCTTTCTTCTTAGATCTGGAAACAACTATACAGAAATTCATATGGAAACATAAATGACCACGAATAGCCAAAACAATCCTCAGCAAAAGAAACAAAGTAGGAGGAATCACACTTCCAGACTTTACACTTTATTACAAGGCTTCAATAATCAAAACAGCCTGGTATTGGTACAAGAACAGGCAATATAGACCAACGGAACAGAACAGAGATTCTGGAAGCAAACCTCAATTTCTCAACCAACTAATCTTCGACAAAGCATCCACCAACAACCACTGGGGAGGAAGAACCTATATAGCAAATAATAATGCTGAGAAAACTGGCTGACCATGTGTAGAAGAATGAAACAGGACCCCTACCTATCACCATACACAAAAATCAACTCTAAATGGATCAATTATCTAAACATAAAACGTCCAATGTTTAAAATCTTAGAAAACACAGGAGATATCCTTACAGAAATCGAAATAGACAACCAATTCCTGATCAAAAGCCCAAGAGCATGCAATAAGAGATAAGACAGACAAGTGGGACCTCATCAAACTGACAAGCTTCTGCAATGCAAAAGAAATGAATAGTGGGGAGGCAACTCACAGAATGGGAAAAAAATATTTGTTAACTGCATATTTGACAAAGGCCTAACTTCTAGGATCTACAAGGAACTTAAATGTGCCGTAAGGAAAAAATTAACAGCCCCATTAAAAATGGGCAAAATACATGAATAGATCCTTCTCAAAAGAAGACCTATGAACAGCCAACAGACACATGAAAAAATGCTCAGCCTCACTAATTATCAGAGAAATGCAAATCAAAACTGCACTGAGATATCACCAAATTCCAGTAAGAATGACCATCATAAATAAAATAAAAAACAACAGATGTTGGGGAGGATGTGGAGAAAAAGGAACACTTTTAACTGCTGGTGGAAATGCAAACTCGTTCAACCTATATTGAAAACAGTGTGATGATTTCTAAAAGAACTAGAAATTGACCTTCCATATGACCCAGCAATTCTACCGGGAATACACCCGAAGGGATTCAGATTTTTCTACCAAAAAGTTACCTGCACATATATGTTTATTGCAGCAGTATTCACAATAGCAAAAACATGAAGCCAATCATGCTGCCCATCAAAATGAGACTGGATAAAAAATATGATATATATACATTATGAAATATTATATAGCCATCAAGAAGGACAAACATATGAACTTCACATCAACTTAGGTGGATTTAGGGTCTATAATACATAGTGATCTATCAAAGAAACAAAGAACCAAGTACCATACGTTCTCACTCATAAGTGTACACTGCAACATTTACCATAATACTATAAGAAAGGGATTGGCAGTAGTCTGATATAGCCAGGGGAATGGGGGATGGGACACATCATCAGTATTACAGGTACCTGATCTCAAACTAGGTGAAGTGGGGATCAAAGTAAGGCCCAAACTTTACCTGTACAATGACCACTTGTATACCTAATCCTGAATTGTCTTTAAAATATAAAGAGAAAAAGAAAGAAAAGAAATCAGTATATTAAAGAGATATTTGCACTCTCATGTTTATTACAACACTATTCACGGTAGTCAAGATAAGGAACCTAAGTGTTCATGAATACATGAATGGGTAAAGAAAATGTGATACATATTCACAATGTAATTTTAATCAGCAATGAAAAATAATAAAATCTTGTTATTTGCAGCAACCTAAATAGAACTGTTAAGTGAAATAAGCCAGTCATAAAAAAACAAATATCACATGTTCTCACTCGTATGTAGGAGCTAAAAAATGAATATCATTGATATAGAGTAGTTACCAGAGGTTAACAATGTTGGCTGGAATGAAGGGCTGAAGAGCGGTTGCTTAATGGGTTATCAAAATATAGTTAAATAGAAGGAGTATCTAGTGTTAGATAGTATATAACAACAATTATAGTTAATAATAATTTGTGTATAGCTCAAAATGGCTGAAGGAGAGAAATTGGAATGTTTCTAACATAAAGAAGGGGTAAATGTTTGGAGTGATAGATGTCCCAATTGCCTTGGCTTTACAGCTATACATTGTATGCATGTATCAAACTATCATATGTGTCTCAAAAATAGATACAACTATAATATACTAACAAAAGATTAAAATAGGAGTATTTATATCTTATTTTAATATCTAAAAAACTTACAGTAATGAAGATAATATAGTGTTTGGATAAGAAAAGTAGTTCAATAGAATAGAGTTAATAAATAGACCAACTTATATATTACTAAATGGCTTTTGAACAAAGACATCAAGGTATTGGAAGAATTAGATATTAATATTTTTAAAAATGAACCTTGAACCTTAATTTATCTCTTTATCAATTTATCTCTTTATCAACTACAAAATTAACTCAAAATGTATTATAAAGTAAATATAAACACTAAAACTCTTAAAAGTAGCCACAAGAGATTATCTTTATGAACTAGAGACCAGACAAAGGTTTCTTAAATCAAATGCATAAAGCACTTCACTAAGTTGATATCACAGAAGTAGATAATAGAATACAGTGGCAATTATAGGCTGGAAATGGTATTTGGGGAGAAAGGACTAGGAAGAGGTTAGTTGGTGCATATAAAATTTCAACTAGTTATGAAGAGTAAGTTTTGATATTCTGTATCATTAGAGGGTGACAATAGTAAACAAAAATGTATTCTACATTTTCAAATAGCTAGAAAACAGATTTTGAATGTTCCCAGCATAAAGAAATCATAAATGTTTGAGGTGATGTATACTCTACCCTATTTTGATCATTACACATTGTATAGCAGAATCGAAATATTATTCTGTGCTTCTCCAAAATTTATAATTTTATGCAATTAAAAATAATGTTTAAAATAAACAAAGACAAGAGTAGTAATCTTTTGTGTAGGGATGAGAGCAATGTCTGATCTAATAACTAATGGAGAAAATGAGGGAAGACTGCTCACTTATATTGAGTCTCAGTGATGGAGATTATAACAATGTGTTTACTTGTAAAACATTATTGAACTGTATACATTAAATTGTAATTATATGACTTACATACTGTTTAAATGTGTGTTATGCTTCAAATAAAATATTTAATTTAAAAGTATGTGTAAAAACTCAATAACATAATTACTATTAATCTAAAACAACAGTATCTGGAGCACATTATAAAATATGATCAGGTTTTAGTTATTCATAAGAACATTGTGCAATTTTTCAGTCATTTTGAAAAAAAAATTCCAGTTTGATTTATCTGCAGGCCATTTTTTGCCTCTCCAATGTTTTGATGTTTGCATTTGAATTGCATTATTAACAAAACAAAATAATTTGAAAGGCATAGATAGCATTTTCAGAAAACATTCAAGTAATATATGCCAACAAAAACATAAATGAACTTCAGTTTATAACCTTCTTGGGATTTTCAGAACTTCCTTCTTAGGTTTAGCAAAGGAAAGCAAAAGTAGAGTATCTCAGAGCTTATCGTTCCTTTGAGAAATTTCTGAAGGCTTGACTGATGAATATATGTTTGATATACTCCTGTAGGGATGCAAGCTCAGATACCTGCAAGGACCAGTTAGAAACGGAAATGAGGTGAGTGGGTTGAATAAAATGGCAGAAAATCGCTAAATACAAAATAAATGGAACCAGTGCAAGTGTGATGATGAATAATGTCTGACACCAGGAATTGATGGGAGCCATGGGCAAATGGGAAGCACATATCCTATCCAAAGACACAGCCACTCAGCTCCATGCAAGCATAAAGGTACAATGTGGTCAACTGTTTTGATTTGTGAAGAGAAATTTGGAGCTCAGAATTTGGTATATAAGTCTCTTGATGTTTAAATAGTCATAATTAATTTAAAACTTTGTAAAACACTGTGCTGTAAAACCAAACCAAACAGATCTGTGTGACGGACCCAACCTATTTTCATTCTATGCTCTAATATAAAGAAATGTTTCCAAATTCCAGCCCTTGAAGTATCTGTACTTTTAAACACTAGTTGAGTATTTTTATGTTGTGAATGTGAATTATACAATGCTAAAGTTTTCCACTTTACTCTGATTGCTATAATCCCAGATTTCAGTTTATTCATATGTGTGTGTGTGTGTGTGTGTGTGTGTGTGTGTGTGTGTGTGTATACTTTCTCTTTTTTTTTTGAGTTGAAGTCTCACTCTGTTGCCTAGACTGGAGTGCAGTGGCACGCTCCTGGCCACTGCAGCCTCAACCTGCTGGGCTCAGGCTATCCTTTCCAAGTAGGTGGAACTACAGGTGTGTTCTACCATGCCCGGCTAATTTTTTTGATTTATTGTAGAGATGAGGTCTCGCCAAGTTGCCCAGGTGGGTCTCGAACCCAAGGGCTCAGACAATCCACTCCCCTCAGCCTCCCAAAGCGCGGGATTACAGGCTGACCAGCAAGCCCGGCTATCATTTTGTTAACCTTATCTCTGGATTCATAAAATTACATCTCTGGATTCATAAAATTACATTGCTTATTTTGCCTTTATTCTAATTTCTTCACATACTCAACTACTGCATATTTTAAAGCTGCTTAAAATATTTTTGAAATAAGTGTTGGTTATACAAATCAATCAAATGATTCAAGACATTGTGATATAGATAAAGCCTTCATAAGGACACATTCGTTATACTAAAATAATAATACTTTAGAGTAATATATCTAAAAAAGATTGATATAATAAGAAAAATATGAAAATGACTAGAAAAAAACACACAATGTGTTTACATATACTTCATAACAAATTGTCTTCAGGGATGTCAATATTTAACCTTATGGTGAAGATGTCCATCTCAGGTAAAACATTCCTATGGAGATGCCCACACAGGTAATGACAGATTAATAATAATTTAAAAAATCAAATATCTTTGTTTCATTGCTTTAATACAATTCCATAACCAAATATCCCTAAAAATATACATCTTAGTCCTACAGTGCACCTGAGGAGAAGATTTCACTGGATGGAGGACCTATTCAAGTCTAATTACATATTGACCTTTTATTAGCATCTAGTGTTATGAAACTGAGAAACCCCGACTCTGAAGCCATGAGAAGTCCATGCATCTGGTTGTACAAAGCTCAGCACTGGGTTCCTATAAATTTGCTGAAAGTGGTGTTTCTCTAAAAGACAGTTATTTCATTATTCTGGTGAAATTATATATACTTTTTACTTTTAAAAATTTAGCATAAGTATACATACAAATTTATTTCTAAAAAGAGACAAGAAAACTATTGGCTGCATCATACATATATGACAGACAATCTAATCACACAAAATTTTCTTTAATTTTTGCAACACCAGTGAAATATATATAAATATATGTGTGTATGTGTGTGTGTGTGTGTGTGTGTGTGTGTGTGTGTGTGTGTGTGTATACACACACACACACAATTTGCATGCGGTGGAGACTGAATTTCAGCTCCGGCCTGCCTCACTTTAAAGCTTTTACATTATTCCTGGACATTCTCTATGTTGCAACTTAAATAATGAACTGAAGTGGTTTGCAGAACAGAAGAATTATATAGGACCAGGAGACCTCAGTTACCTTGAATAGTCTTTTAATTATGTGGTTATATACATCATGCAAAACAGTTTTTATAGCTAGTCAGTTTAAAATTTTGGCTAGTGAGTCTTGCTGTGGAAGACTTCTAAATCATTCTGTAAAATTCGAAGAATGTGTATAGAGTATTCAGTAATTTGAGCAGAATCTTATAGCCAATTTCCAAAACAGTTCGGGATGATAAATATTTATTTTTCTTATTTTATCCTCTGGAAGTTATTCCCCATGCAGGGCAGGCACTCTAGGATGTGCTGATACAGAGTAAATTTGACATCTCCAAGGACTACGGTGCTACTTTGGCAGACAGATCTGTATAACCTGTTTACTGGGTTCTCAAAGCCTTTAGATATTTTATGACAAAAACCTCCTGACTCCTATTTGTAGAAATATCCTTTGTAAAGAGAATTCATTTATTATAACCTGAGTTCTGGCAGGGACAAATTATCTTACATCCTGTGTGCCCCCATCCCTATTAATAAGTGCAGAGACACAACAACAACAATCCGATTCTCCTTGGATTTTCATTTTCATCATCGCCCTATCATATTTGAAATGTCACATTCTTCCATTAGCTGGTGTAATTAATATGTTATATAAGTTTTCAATGGTATCACATCTAACACAGAGACTAAATTCTAAAATCAATTGTTCAGGCATAGGTGACAGCCAAAATTATTTTTGAAAGTCACTAAAATCATGATAGAATTGCTAGGGCCTGGGCCCTACAGGCTCAAAATTCAAACTTAATTTATTTTACTTGTAGTAGCTTTTTGTATGGTTTCTGTTGTTCTTTTCTTGGTGACAGAATAAAGGATCAAATATAGAAATCACTCATTTATTTCTCTTCCTCTTTTCCTTATAAGTAATCGTGTTCAGGAAAGTAAAACATATATATCATGCAACACTTTTATACTATCAATTTGTGGAATCATAGAAACTTTTTTTTCCTAGAGGGTGACTTTACTATCTCTATTCCATTCCATTGCTGGATGATTTCCTAATCTGCTTCCTGGAAGTCATTCTTATTTCCAATTAATTATGAGTCTTAAGTTCTGTAAAAAAAAAGAAAAACAAAAACAAAAACACGATGTATTGAAAAGATAGAAAACCATACAGATAACACTAGAATGAAACCACGGAAGGATAGAAGAGAAGTAATGGAGAAAAGAAAGGAAAAATAAAGGAAGAAAAAAAAAGGGGGAAATACAGAAGATAGGGAAAAAAGAAAAAAATAAAGAAAAGGAGGGGTTTAGGGAAGGTCAGAGCTGAGGAAGGAAAGAAAAAGAAAAAAACAAAAAAAAGCAAACAAGAAGGAGATAAGGTAGAAAGGAAGAAAATAAATCAATTATAAGAGTAGATCAGCAGCTTTATCTTTTCCCACATGAATTTGGGGTGTCACAGAAAAAACATTTCCATATAATACTTATTTGGTTAAGAAATTAAACAGTGACTAAAATAGTTGCTAAAAACACACTAAATATGTCATAGATCTCACACTATTAATAATCTTTTATTTACTGACTAATTATTTGACTGCTGATTATATGATGGAAATACCAAGTTCAGTCAATGTGATCTAAATAAGAAGCTGCTGACATCATCAAGATGTTCAAACAGGGGTCATCCACTCCTATTTTTTCACACGAATTCTGTATCCATCTACAGAAAAAGTCTCTTTTGGAAACCTTGGGATTCAGGCAGAAAGTTGTAAAAATTCCATGGAGCCCAAGACCTAAGAAAGTCATTTTGAGAGTCCAGACTCACATCCATATGGGCGACCTGCCAACTGCAGTCCTAGCTTCAGACTCAGAAACAACCCTATTTCCCAAAGGGCTTGGCTACAACCACATTCGGCCTTGAGCCTACTACTGAAACCATCTGCCAAGGGTTCTGGAGAAATCATGCATCCTAGGGCCTCAGCAGTCAGGCCTGTCAGTCTGCCCACGTCGATCTTGGCCATGGATCTGAAAATTCTGTAACTCAGCTCCAGCCTCCCTCCTCTGTGGTCTCAGCTGAGTATTTATTGCTCACACAAGTGATCAGAAGACTCACCCATCTGTGCCTGTGTCTCACAGCAGATTCTGAAGGGATCCTATCTTGGCTCCAGCCTCTCTCTGCTAGAGCACAGAAGTAATCTCATTCGTGAACAGAATTTCTGATAGAGTTACCCATCTGATCCATAGGAGGTAAATACACATTTTGTAGCACATCAACTCTAGCCCCTTGGAGCTACAGCCTGGGAGAAATTTCAATAGCTTACGACAGGCTTGTTCATCTCCATCTCACAACAAATCCTGAAGGCCCTGAATTTCAGCTCCAGCTCCTCTCAGTTGTGTTCTATGAAAAATCCTGCCCACATAGGGATCTGCTGGTAGTCTCATGACTGGTGCCACCAGGTCAAGCTTGCCAACATCAGACCCACAGCAGGTTCAGAAAAAACCCTGAAACTAGGTGTCAGTTTCTCCCAGCTGTGGTGCAGGAGTCGTTCTGCCTAGCTGAGGTCTTCTTGCTAGGAGTCATGTTTTTCTGTAGTCCCATCCAGGCTTGCCCACTGAGGACCTTCAAATGGTCCTGAGTCTCAGTCCTAGCACCTCTCATCTGTGGACTGAAAGCAGTTCTGCTTATGTGGGGACATGGTGAGAAGCACTTCAGCAGTATTCCTGAGGTCTGAAGCCCTGACTTTGGTACCATTGTGGATCTTGAAGTGGCCTTACAAATTGGTTCCAACCCTGCTTAACTTCAGTCTGAGAGCAGGCCTGATCACTGAAATAACCAGTAAGAGATACACCTGTCTGTGACTTCAGAGACATGCCTGAGAATCTACATCTTGGTTGTGAATTCTGAAACAATCTTATGCCTCAGTTTCAACCCATCTCAGTCACAAACCCGAGCAGTACATCCAGCCTAGGGAGCTATCTAGGTATCTAATGGGAGCTCGCCTGGAAACTCAGAGAAAGCTATACCTATCAGCACACCTTGTAACAAGCCTATCATCTACAAACCCTGAAGCAGATCTATATCTCAACCTAAGCCCCTTAGACCAAGGTCTTAGAAACAGTTCATTCCAACCAGAAACCTGATAGGACTAATAGTCAGTACATCTGGTAACAGGCCTGACCAACCCTGGTCTCCACTGCAGACCCTTCATCAGCCACAAGATTCATATCCAACTGCACTCAACTTGATCCCAGAGGCAATCCCATCAACACAGAAACTTATCAGGAGAAGACTTTAACTTGCAGAAATCAGTTTACAACAACTGAGAGACTTTATTCTTCAAATGCACAGATGTCAATACAAGACTACCCAGATAACAAAGATTCAGGTAAACATACCACCACCAAAGGAAACTGATAAAGCTCCAAAAACTGGAGACACACAAGTGCCTGAAAAAAAATTTAAAATAATTATCTTAAATAAGTCAAATGAGATCCAAGAAAATACAGATAGACACTTAATAATAGTAGAAGAACAATACATGAAAAAAAAATGAGTTCCATAAAGAAATAAGAACTATAAAAAAGACCAAAATAGAAATTTTAGGCCTGAAGAATTTAGTGACCAAACTGAAACTCAGTAGAGATTTTTTTTTTTTTGAGTTGGAGTCTCACTCTGTCACCCAGACTGGAATGCAGTGGCTGCTCCCGGCCACTGCAGCCTCAACCTGCTGTGCTTTGGCGATCGTTTCGCCTCAACCTTCCAAGTAGCTGGAACTACAGGCGCGCGCTACCACAACCGGCTCGTTTTGATTTATTGTAGAGATGAGGTCTCGCCAAGTTGCCCAGGCGGGTGTCGAACCTGCAGGCTCAGGCAATCCACTCACCTCAGCCTTCCAAACGAGTAGAGATTTTTAACACCAGACTCAGTCATGTAGAAGAAAGAATTAGAAAACTCAAATACAAGTTATTGGAAACTAGGCAGAGTAAAAACAACAATAAATTGAAAAGACCGCACAAGGAACATTTTACATACCATCAAGTGTACAAATATGAGAATTATGAAAGTACCAGAAAGAGAAGAGGGAAAGTAGCAGAAAGCTTATTTAAATAAATACTGTTTGTAAAGTTTCAAATTTGGGGAGGATTATAAACATTCAGATTCAGTAATCTCAAAGGGCACCAAGCAAGACCAATTTTAAAAAGAATTATCTGAGATACATTATAATAAAATTGTAAAAAGTCAAAAACAAAGAATGAAACTTGAAAGTTTCAAGAGAGAAGAGACTCATCACATAAAATATTCCCCATAAGGCTATCAGCAGACTTCTTAACAGAAACTTTACAAGCCTGGAGGAAATGAGATGACATATTCAAAGTTCTAAACAAACAAATAAATTCAACCAAAATACTATGCTTCACAAACTTTTTTTTTAAGATATGAAAACATTCCAAGACAAACAAAAGCTGAGAAAATTCATTACAACAAGATCGGCATTATAAGAAATGCTAAACAGGGTGCTTTGAATTGAAACAAAGAATAAAAAGTAACAATATGAAAACATATGAAAGAATCAAACTCACTGGTAAAGGTAAATATAGTATCAAATTTAGAATATTCTAATAATGAACATGTGGCATGTAAATCACTCTTAACTCTAGTGTAAGAGTTAAAATACAAATTATTTATACTAAATTGTTTATACTAAAGTTATAAACAATTGGATAACAGATGCACAATGTAAATAAATGTAAAGTATTACCAATAGCATAGAATATGCATGTGGGGACGAGAAGATTAAGTGTAGGCTTTCTATATGTGATTGAAGTTAAGATACTATCAGCTTCGGTTAGATATAACTAAAAGCTATTTTATGAAAACACAAAAGAAAAAGAAACTCTAGTAGATACACAGATGATAAAGAGAAGAAAATGAGCCAGGCTCGGTGGTTCCACCTGTAATCCCATGCCTTTCGGAGGCTGTGGTGAGTGTATTGACTGAGCCCGCGGGTTCGAGACCTGCCTGGGCAGCGAGATCGTATCTCTACAATAAATCAAAAAATCAGCTGGGCCTGGTAGCGCGCGCCTGTAATTCCGGCTACGTGGAAGGCTGAGGCAGAAGGATCGCCAGAGTCCAGCAGGTCGAGGCTGCGGTGGTCGGGAGTGGTCACTGCACTACAGTGTAGGCGACAGAGTGAGACTCCAACTCAAAAAAAAGAAAAAAAGAGAGAAGAAAATGAATGTGTATCGTTAAAAAAATACAGGCTGAGATGGAAGGATCATTGAAGCCCAGCAGGTCGAGGCTGCGGTGGCCGGTAGCGTGTCACTGCACTCCAGTCTGGGCAACAGAGTGAGACTCCAACTAAAAAAAAACACAAAAAAACAAGAAATCACAAAGAAAGACAGAAAGGTTTGAAGAAAAGAATCAAAGAACTTGAAATATTCAGTAAAAGAGTAACTAAATTCCATTGGTAAGTCGTTTTCTCTCAATAATTCTTTTGAATGTAAATGAATTAAATTATTCAGTCAAAAGATACAGAGTAACTGAAAAGATTTTTTAAAAATCCAGTAAGATTCTGACTACTGGAGACTCATGTTAGACTAAAAGACACAAATAAACTGTAAGTAAAGTAATGAAGAGAGATATTCCAGGCAACTGGCAACTAAAAAGGAGCATTGGTGTTTATATTTATGTAAGACAAAATAAATTTTAAGAAAAAAGTGATAGAAAGAAACAAAGGACATTATATAATGATAAAAAGGTCAATTCATAAAGAAAATATAAAATTATAACTATATTTTTACCCAACATCAGAGCATTTGTGTGTGTGTGTGTGTGTGTGTGTGTGTGTGTGAGTGTGTGTGTGTGTATAGAAAGAGAGAGAGAGAGAGAAACACAAATATGAATAGATCTGAAGAGTGACAGACTGTAATACAATAATAGTAGGGGATTTCAATATTTCACTTTCAGCAATGATTACATCACCCAGGCTGCAGGTAAATAGGAAAACAGAGAACTTGAACAACATTTCAAAGCAATATTCATAACAGACATATACAGAACATTCTATTCAAGAGCAGGATGATTCACATTTTCTTCAACACACATAAGTCACTCTTTAGGATAGATTGTGTGGAAGGTCACAAAGCAATTCTTAACAAATTTAAGAAAATTGAAATCATATCTAATATTTTTGATGACCATAATAGAGTGAAATTAAAAATCATTAACAGGAGAAATTTTTGAAAATTCATGAATACATGGAAATTAAACAACATGCTTCTGAACAACCAAAGGAAAAAAAGAGAGAAGAAAATGAATGTGTATCGTTAAAAAAATACAGAAGAAGAAGAAATTTGAGAAAAAATTTAAAAATACCTTGATACAAATGAAAATGGAAACAAAACACTGCAGAACTTATGGGATATGATAATAACCATTCTAAGAGGAAAGTTTGTAGCAAAAATGTCTACATCAAAAAAACTAAGAAAGATCTCAAACAATATTATACCTCAATAAATTAAAAGAAGAAAGAACAAACAGCACAAATTTGGTAGAGGAAAGAATATAATAAAAATCAAAGTATAAATAAATAAAATAGACACTGGAAAGGTTGTAGAAAATATCAATGAAAGAGTTGGTTTTTTTGAAAAGATAAATAAAATTAAAAACCTTTAGCTAGACTAAGAAAAAAGGAGAGAAGGCACAAATACCTAAAACCAAAATGAAAGCGGAGACATTACACCTAATACGATAGAAATACAAAAGATCATGAGGCTATTATGAAAAATTATATGCCTACAAATTGGATAAACCAGAAGAAATAGATAAATTCTTAGAAGAATACAATTTATTAAGGTGAAATCAAGAAGAAATAACTAATAAAATTCCCTCTCAAACTCTTTCAAATAACTGAAGAAGAAGCAGTACTTTAAAATTCATTTTATAAGGTCAGCATTAACTTGATACCAAAGCAAAATTAACAACAATAACAATTTTTAAAAAAACACTACAAGAAAATAAAATTATAGGTCAATATTCTTGATGAACATAGATGCAAAAATACTCAACAAAATACTAGCAAACCTAATTAAACAACATAATACAAATATAATTGATCATGATCAAGTGGGATTTACACCATGGATTTAGGAATCGTTCAACATATTTAAATCAATAGATGAGATATATTAGCTTAATAAATACCAAAACCATATGTTTATCTCAATAAATGTAGATAAAGGATATGGCAAAATTCAACTTTTTTTTTTTTTTTTTTTTGAGTTGGAGTCTCACTCTGTCACCCAGACTGGAGTGCAGTGGCTATTCCCGGCCAACGCAGCCTCAACCGGCTGGGCTCTGGCGATCCTTCCACCTCAGCCTTCCGAGTAGCTGGAATTACAGGCGCGCAGTACCATGCCCAGCTAAGTTTTTGATTTATTGTAGAGATGAGGTCTCACCTGCCCAGGCGGGTCTCGAACCCTCGGGCTCAGGCAATCCACTCACCTCAGCCTCCCAAAGGCATGGGATTACAGGCTGAGCCACCGAGCCCGGCTAATATATTTTTACGATTAAAAATTCTCAACAAGTTAGTCACAGGTCATATATGAAAAGACCACAATGTCCTACTGGAAGGTGAAAAGTTGAAATCTTTGTCTCTATGATGAAGAACAAGAGAAGGATGCCCACCTTTACCACTTCTATTCAACATGATAGATAAAAAAATGAAAAAAAAAAAAGGGAGAGACATTCAAATAGAAAAAGAAGTGAAACTGGCACTGTTTGAAAATGGCATGATCTTATATATGGAAAGCCAAAAAGCAGAACTGATAAATAAATTTAATAATTTTGCAAGGTACAACATTGACACACAAAAATCAGTAGTGTCTTTTTGCACTAACAGCAAACTATCTAAAAAAAATAAATTAGTACATAAGTGTCATTCACAATAGCATAAAACATACTTAGGAGTAAATTTATCCAAGGAGGTGAAAGATTTATATACTGATACTATAAAATAGTTACAACAGAAATAGTAGACAACATACATAAATGGAAAGGTATCCCATGTCCATGTATTGTAAGAATAAATACTGCTAAAATGCCCCCACAGTGATCTGCAGGTTCAAGGCAATCTCTGTCAAATTTATAATGTAATTTTTCACAGAAATAGAAAAAACAATCTTAAAATTTATATGAAACCACAAAAGACACAGGCTAGCCAGTCTTGAGCAAAAAGAACAAAACTGGAGTCGTCACACTTCTGGATTTCAAAATATATTAAAAAACTATTTTTATCAAAACAGCATGACACAGCCATAAAAACAGATAGATTGAACAATGAAACAGAACATAAAGCTCAGAGATAAACCATAAAGCACTTATGATTAATTGATTTTTGACAATGGTGCCAAGAACACACCATGAAAGAAAGATTCATCTCTTCAATAAATGGTATTGAGGCAATGGAATACATACAAAAGAATGGAATTGTACCCTTCTCTTACCCCATGTGTAAAAATCAACTAAAAGTAATAAAAGACTTAAACATAAGACCTGAAACCGTGAAAGTACTAGGAGCAAACCCAGGGGAAATGTACCACAGCATTGGTCTGGGCAAATATTTCTTGGATATGACCCCAAGAAAAGCACAGACAACAAAAGCAAACTAAGCAAATGGGATTACATGAAACTAAAATGTTTCTACATGCAAAGGAAACAACAGAATGAAGAGAAATCCCATGCAATGGAAGAAATAGTTACAAACTACAAATCTAATAAGGGGCTACTGTCCGAAATATATAAAGAACTTAAACAAATCAATATAAAGAAAACAGAGAAACCAATTTAAAAATAAGCAAAAAACCTAAATAGACATTTTTCAAAAAAAGTCATAAAAATGTGCAACAGCTACATGAAAAAAAATGCTCATCACTAATCAAATTAAAGGTAAATGCAAATTAAAACCACAATATCAACTGACTCCTGTTAAAACAACTAGTGTCAGAAGATAAGTGCTGGCGAGGGTGTGAAGAAAAGTGAACCCTAGTGCACGATTAGTGGCAATGTAAAATGATATGTCTAGTTATGGAAAACAGTATGCACATTCCCTAGAAAGCTAAAATTACAAAGTGATTCAGCAATCCAAAATCTGGGCATATACACAAAGAATTGAAAATCAGTATGTCAAAGAGAAATTTGTGTTTCCATGTTTATTGTAGCATTATTCAAAAAAGCCAAAATATGAAAACAACCTAAGTATCCATCATTGGATGCATGGATTAAGAAAATGTGGCATATATCAGCAATGTATGAGATTTCAATTTGCACTGCATCCCCACAAACATAGACAATGTTCAGTTTATTTAATATTTGCCCTCTAGAAGTGTAGTGATATCTCATTGTGATTTAAATTTAGCCTTCATTTTTAAAAGTTCCATAACATAATGGAGACAGAGGAAAATGAAATAATTCTGGAAAGATAGAAGCTAAGAGGGGAAGGGAGAAGTAAGGTACAAATTTAAAGAAATTAATAAATACTAGATTCATAACTTTACTTTTTTCTCTTAAAAAATAAGTGGCCGCCGGGCTCGGTGGCTCAGCCTGTAATCCCGCGCCTTTGGGAGGCTGAGGTGAGTGAATTGCCTGAGCCCGCGGGTTCGAGACCCGCCTGGGCAGCGAGACCTCATCTCTACAATAAATCAAAAAAATCAGCTGGGCGTGGTAGCGCATGCCTGTAATTCCGGCTACGTGGAAGGCTGAGGCAGAAGGATCGTCAGAGTCCAGCAGGTCGAGGCTGCGGTGGTCGGGAGTGGCCACTGCACTCCAGTCTGGGTGACAGAGTGAGACTTCAACTCAAAAAAAAAATTAAAAAAAAAATAAGTGGCAGTTGGGAAGGTAAAAATTTTAAAAATGAAGTTTTGAAATTATCCTTTCAAATAAGAAAGTAATTTAAAGTGTGTATGTAGTATGATAATAGTGGTAGATGGATAGACTATCTACAGGTTTTCAGAACTGGTGGCTTCAAACAGTTGGAGAAAGATAAAGGAGCAAGTAATTACAATATTCCTGGCAGGAGTTAATGAGAAAAAGATTGCACTATAATAATAGGAAAGAAATTTTTTTATTAATAATGATTTCCAGCACTTGTAACAGATAAGAGAACAAGGAAGAGAAGATCAAAATGACTTAGTGGAAAGAACTATATACTTTTTTGGAAGAAAAATATTTTATTTAATTCTAAAAGGTTGAGTTTAGATTACTATTAGTACTTTGATCTATGACCTTCTCCCTGATTTTTTGAGCTGATATTTTATCTTTAAGAATAATAACATTCATATGTGATATAGATAATATCTCCTTCTAAGGTAAAGGTAGGACAGGTTTACCTGCAGCCCCTTATAAATGATTAGAACTTTGCAAACTTAGAGTTTCTCAGCTGTGGCACAAACTTACTAAATATACAGACTCCTACTTGAGATGCTCTGTGTCACTTGCCACAAAGCAGGACGAGGGGGAAGGGTCATGACCATAAAGTTCATTCTATTACTTGTTGTACCATCAGTGACAAATGTCCTTGTTTCTGACCCAGGCGTCTTGTCTTAACATCCATGAAACTCTGGGATGATAATTTGGTTGCTTGCAAGTAAAGTTTCTGGAGGCAAGGATGGGATGCAAAGAAGAGCTTTCTTGAAAAGAAACAACAAGGACCTCCATAGGCTGGGTTAAGAGGTATGAGAATACTGCCCAGGATCCAGCAGTAAATGCTCTTATTCCAGTGGTGGGTAAGGTGGGAAGCAAGGGTCTCCCACTGTTCTACATGTTGATGTACATTTAGAGGCTGAGCAAAGAGAGCTGGAATCGAGAAATCATCCAAATGAGGCTACAGGCAGGCCAATGCAAGAATGAAAGACAATGGGGCAGCAAGTTCTCTAGCTTTTGCCAACAGGCAAAATGCCCATAGTTGCTGAGCCAGGAAAAAGAAGTGTCAGCCAAGAGGTCACATAGCTTTGGGTAAATAAAAAACAATAAGTTTGAGCCACTTGTGGCTGTTGAAATCCTTGAAACCAAAAGTAAATGTGTCTTCTGCTAATACTCCTGATAGTGTAGCTGGCTAACTTGCTGTCTTGCAGTTAGGATAAAATCCCAGACCCTTCACTATTCTGATAACGATTAAGTATCACATATATGTGTGTATGTGTAAATACAGAGAAAGACGCAGATAAATGTATAAACATATAGCTGTAGCTAAATAGATATCTGCAGTGATGCTCTCCAAAATGTTATCTGCGATTATCTGTGATAGAAGGAACGTGGCTATGTCTTTTTACTTGTTTCCTTGTCCTTGTTAATGTTTGCATCTTTTACAATAAGTATCTGTCACTTTCTCCCCAAGAGTTATAAAACCAAAAAACGGAAGATCTCCATTTAAATGCCTAATATTAATCTGCAACTGTTTAGGCAATAGAATATGATGACGAACTGATTTGTAGCGATGAGGAACATTAAGATGAGGGATGCCTGGGTTGAATCCGAAATAACTCTTTGTGGTTCATCTCTCCCAGCTTTCATGTAGTGTGTTCCTGCAGCCCGTTTTCCTCAGAGGGCCTGTCTCTGTTGCACTGTGAGCATTATCAGCCTTGTTCTTGGCATTTCAGAGAAATGAATTGTGAATTCTCAATGACTTCATGCCTTCCAGTCTAACAGTACTTCCCCAGGGTGTAAGTGCTGAGATTTTTAACAGTTTTGCATGTCAAAGATTGGTAACTGTATATATCTGAAGTGTTTTAAAGCCTGTGGCTTCCTTTCTCCCAGCACTGCAGCAAAAAGTTTGAGCTGAACAAATATTAAGCAGGCAGGGCTTTCTGTTGGATTGATCTGCAGGAAGGATTTGGCTGAAAAAACCTGGGCTTCGACACAGAAGTTGCTGGCGGTGGCGTCTTAATTCTGGCAAAGGCATAAGAGGATGTTAATAGCAGAGAACCCAAGCCAGTGTTCCAAGAGCACCTAATGAATCCTGAAGCCATCATTTACTGCAACTGAAATGTGAGAGCCTGTTAGAACACAATGGCCAAGGCAGCATTCAGCACACACAGCATGTCACAGCAGCACAAAAAGGAGGGAGCGATGAAAGGAGTTTTTTTAATGTGAGACCCCATCAATGCGGCTAAAAAAGGCCACGATACCGCTAGGAGAAACGTGAGGTGATTAATTTTAGGTGTGACTGGGTTAAGGGATGCTCAGGTACTGGTAAAACATTACTTCTGGATGTATCTATTAACGTATTTCCAGAAGAGATTAGCGTTTGAATCATGACACTGAGTAAAGAAGATCTGCCCTCATCAACATGGGCAGGCGTTATCCAATCCAGTAGAGATCTGAGTAGAACAAAAAGGTGGAGAAAGGGGTATTCTCTCTTTTCTTTACCTGGGATGTCTCTCACTCTGGACATTGGAACTCCTGGTTCTGTGGATTCAGACTGAATGACACCACCAGCTTTCCTGAATCTGCCACTTGTGGATGGCATATCACGGGACTTCATAACCTCTATAATCCTTTGAGCTAATTCTCATAATAAATATCTTCTTATGTATCTATATGTCATTTTGGTTCTATTTCTCTGGAGAATCCTGATTAATACACAAGGCGAGTCTACAAGGTATGTGTCTGGAGAATGGACCATACTCAAACACTTGGGCAATTTCCTATGGGAAACGACAGTGGTATAATGGTAGAAGCAATGTTTTACAAATACATTGAGATAAAGCATTAAGTAATCTACTTGTGAATTGCTGGTTATATCACCTGCATTAAAGCAAAAATGAGTTACAAAGAATAGTCAAATGCTTTCAATGACAGGATTGTGAGTGTAAAAGATAGCATCGCTGGTAACAGGAATGAATAATGGTTAAAGAAACATGTGCCTTGAGCTTGAGCTGGAAAGGTCATTGCTAGAGAAACATTAAAAATAATGACTGGGAAGGTTAATTAAAAAGGAATATTTTTGTAAGTTCTCATAATCATACTGTAGTATATATGTGTGTGTATATGTATATACTTATTTGTCAAAATTGTTCAAACAGTGCACTTAAGACTTAAGATTTTCACTCTGGATCAATGATACTTCAATACACAACATTTTGGAAAGAAATAAGTGGGGACTGAGAAAGATAAAATTGGGGGTAGGGAGGTTTTTACTCATAATCTCTAAAAATCGTATTTATTATCATTATCTTTGCCTGATTATATTTTACCTATGACAATGCACCTCCTTATAATTCTCAAATCCACCAATAAATTATTAAATAATTAGCCATTGGATGCATTACATATGACACATTACATGTTTATAATATTTGACATATAGTTTTATAATTTCCTTCCTGAAATTAAATAAATACTAGGGAAAAAAGTAAAGAAAGAAGCTGATGAATGCTAGCAGTGTGATCCATTGCTTTGTTAAACTCTGGGTGGCTGCATGACTCTTTGAGCTGTGACCACCATGTTTCCTAGCTTTGGCTCTCTCCCCTACCTTGGGGAGGTGAATCTCCTCTCTCTCTCTCTCTCTCTCTCTCATTTCCTTTCTAAATAAACTATATTTTCAATCTAAAAAAAAAAAGAAAGGAAAATTAGCTATGTGAGGAAAGCTATGGTATTACCAAGCATACAAAAACACATTTTGCGGGGTTCAGGGGTGAGTGCTGTAAGAAAAAAAAAGACAAGAAGTAAAAATTATTTCTAACCTAAATTGACATAGGAAAAACGTTTACATATAAAAAATTAAGCAACAAGCAACAATGCAATGATTCTTTATCAAAATCAGTGGTAGATGTAACAAATATGCTTATATATATGAATATACATAAAGTTCAATTTGAGATTGACATTGTTGAGGAGTAATGACTTGGGTTACAAAAAAAAATAAATTTTCTGACAATCTAACATACATTCATAGAAGGAGAATTTTGTTTGAGGACTTAAAACTGTCAAGCAAGGGATGTTATAGTAAAGTGTTTTTTTTCTGGGGTCCCATGAAGGCAACATCAGTCAATGGAAACACAGTCCCTGGGAGGAGAGTCAGGAAGTGAATGTATGAATTCCTATATTAATGTGTCTGGAAGAGATGTATTCAGACTGTAATTATGCAGGTTATTTGTCAAAAGAGTCAAGATTATAGTTTGGGAACTCATACCACCAAAAAAGTAAAGGACAAGGCAAACTATGTGACCTTAAATTTCTGGTCCTTAAAAAAGGAATGCTTCTACACTGCTGGTGGGAGTGCAAACTATTCCAACCTCTTTGGAAGACAGAGTAGCGATTTCTGAAAGAAGTAGAAATTGACTTTCCATATGACCCAGCAATCCCCCTATTGGGAATATACCTGGAGGAACTCTAATCATTCTACAAAAAAGATACCTAAAAAAGTGATACATATACACAATGGAATATTATGCAACCTTAAAAAGGACAAACATATGGACTCTAAATCTTTGATAGATTTAGAGTCTATCATACTCAGTGATCTATCACAGAAACAAAAAACAGAGTACCATGTATTCTCACTCATAAATGGACCTTGAACAATTATCATAATACTGTAAGAAAGGGATTGGCAGTAGTGGGAAACTGCCAGGGGTGGGGGATAGGATTGGCAGTTGAGGGAAACTGCCAGGGGAGGGGGGCATACCTCATCAACAAGGGTACTTATATAATGAACATTTGTATGCCTAACCCTGAATTGTAACCCACATCTTTAAAATAAAAATTTTAAAGTAAAAAAGTTAAAACAAATAGTTATTAAACATCAAGAGGTTTCAAAAAAAATGATACATATGAATGAAATAACAATCTTGAGAAGATGCACTGGCAAATGGAAATTCTAATCACTACTAATCCCCACAAACATAATTGTGTATCTATAAGAAATTCTATCTTTCTTCTCTTTGACTATCACTTTATTATGTCTCATCTCTATTAAAAATAAACTAGGCAATTTTCTCTGTTGCTCTTCCTCATTTCCTTGAGCATTTCATTTCTTAAAACAAATGAAAATATGCAGCGATCATAATGCATGACAATATACTCAGAAAATAAATAGAAACTGAGCATTTTAATTGCTATTTAAAATTCTTTGATATTTAATTTACAAGAAGATTTTTTTTGTCCTATATATGTGTTTCTGTGATACCTGAATAAATAGCATCTTCCATTAATATTTCATTGTCATCTACAAGATCCCTAGGTCTTGAGAACTAAGCATGAAATGTATTCCTTTATATCCCAAAAAAGGGATAACAAATTTTTGTTCCTACCGGTAACATCCTAAAAAAATTTTGTTAATTTATCAACTTATGTTTCTCTATAAAGAGAAAACGAATAATTTCTAACAGTATAAATAATTCTGTTTATTTTAATCCTCTTTTTAGTTGCTTTGAACATAAACCCACTCAAGTTAGTTAAAATAACAAATGAAAGGCTCATTGTTGATATAAAGTCATTTTATAGTACCAAAGAAACAGCAAAAAACGACATGCAAATACATGTGAACTGGAAAGTTAGATATGTATACCCCTTTCCCTGTCATTTTCTTCTCTGCTTCTCTCTAGGCACTCATTCAAAATTTTCTCTCCCTGTAAACAAGTTTTCTCTGCTTCCTCAGTTTACACATAGCCCCACATGGCTGCAGGAGCCCCACATGGCTGCAGGAGTCCTCTAGATGAGGACTTTTTGACTTTAAGTCAACCTTACTTATGACTTGGTTCAGATGTCCGCCTTTTAGGGGACCATAAAAATCCCATTGCTTCCACAGAGCCATGCACCTACTCGACATGGGCCAGTCTTGGTCTCCAATTCATTTTTGCAAACATTGACAAATTCAAGTAACTTTTAGAATTACTTGAGTATGAGGTATTTGGACTGGGAGTTGCAACTTTATTCATGAATCATAGCTTATGTAACCCCTCAAGAATGCTCTCTATTCCATGAATTAGTGGAATATTTTTAGACACAAAGGAAAATTTTGTATAGACAAAGAGAAATTTTGCAACGTAAACAACATATGACTTTTACAATTTACTCATTAATCATTGATTATCATTCTTGCTAGTATATAATCTATTTAAATAGTTTCTCATTAGATGTTTAGAGATAAGTTCATCAGTAGTAACTTTAGAAGGTAATAAAGGCAGATAGAATTATTTTAGACCCCGACCTTAAAATAAATTGGCTTCACCTTATTAATCGTGGCTTGTCACCAAAGGATTGAGTATGTCAGTGAAGATTCTCAAAGGTATGGAAATTAACTGGAAAAATTCCAGTGTCTAATGGGCACATCATAAACTCTATTTCATGCCCAGATAACTAAAATGCATAGCTGTTTTTCTAATCTCTGTATTAATGTATGACTCTGTACTAATATATAGTATTGTCTTCATAGATTTGCAATAATTTACATAGTAGGATTCATTAATTAAAGATAACTAAATATACTGCATTTATTTCAACTACACGCTCAAATTAACTTTTGCTTACTTGTATGTGTTTCTCAAAAGCAGTTCCATCTGCTTGTACTCATTTTCCCGTTGCATTTCTAGTATGCACCAAATATGGATTATCTAATTCAAGACTGACATGTTTTTGAAGAGAATACATTTACAGCTCATGGAGGAATGCCTTAAGCTATATATAGAAAAATGGATTTTTATGACAAAAGAATATCCTTGATATCTCTCACACGAATGTTAGTATCAATTTACCTTAACAAGATCTGATAATGACTTTCTGAAGCATACCTTGCCTTTGCTTATGTGATTTCTCTTTTTTTTTCTCTCTTTTAATTTTAATTTTAAAATTGTGGGGTCCAATTCAGGGTTAGGTATACAGATATTCATTGTGCAGATACCCTTGTTGATGAGGTGTGCCCCCCACCTTCCCCAGGCAGATATCGACTACTGTCAATTCCACCTCCCCACCCCCTCCTCCTCCCTCACAGTTTCCTGCTAGTGTCAATCCTTTTCTTACAGTATTACGGTAGTTGTTCCAGGTCCACTTATGAGTGAGAACATGTGATACTTCTTAAAGAGAACAGGAGAAAAAATGGCCCAATCAAGTAATGAATACATTACAATTAAATAGGCATTCCATCAATATTTCCTGTTTTGGGGGTTAAAAAAAAAAATGGTCCATGAAGTGGTGCATAGACCTACTGATTAGAACATTTTTGACCTGAGATTTTTGATAATTTGTATTTGATGGACTGAGTATTAATTTTAAACTGCTCATGGTGAAAATTTTTAAATAGCAAAAGCATGGAAAGTCAGTTCTATGAATTATTTTTATGCCTGTTCAGCACATAGAATGAGTAACTGGCATTTAATAATTGTTTCTTAATTGATTAAATGAGTGAAGCAAAGGCAAATTAAGGGAACATTTACTTTATAGAACTGTTTTTAACAAAATTTTGTTTCACAACAATAGAAGCCCTGGCATTTAAAAGGCAGCCTCATAAAAAAAAAGCAAAACAACGTCCTTTCCAGCAACATGGATGCATCTACAGACCATCATCCTGAGCTAATTATCACAAAAACAAAAAATTTAAATACTATATGGATTCTTTATCATGAATGGGAGCTAAACATTGTATGCACACAAGAACAAGGATAGAACCAATAGATACCGAGGCACTTCTAAAAAGAGGAAGGGGGTGGGTAAGGGCTGAAAACTACCCTCTAGCTGCCGTGTTCATCACTTGGGTGACAGGTTTAATAGAAACCCCAGCCTCACCATCACACAATATTCCTATGTAATAAACCTACACAGGTACCCCTTGAATCAAAATAGAAAAATGTCAAAAACAAACAAACAAACAAATAAATAGCTAACAACCTCTAAACACTCAATATCTTTATTATAAATAACCTTTATCTAAGTGCCACATATATTCTATTCCTCAGTCCTCTTTCTCAAACTAAGAAAGGGTGTTTTTGTTTTTCCTTAATCTCTATTTACAGCTTCCGCAATTGTGATGAATGTGGACGTTAATTTCATTCTGCAATGATCTCCTGGCTCTCTGCCTTTGAGACCACTCAGATTGGCTAGGGAGGGAAATATTCACGAAAGTAACAACTTCCTATAAATCGCCATATTGTTGACTCTTATGTTGACCTCTTTATTATGCTAGAAAAATCTCTGCAAGGCTATCCCTTATCTTTGTCAGGAATTGGACTAGTCCTTTTGGGCTTTCCTGATATGATGGCAAACTAGAAACAGCTGGTAGGTTAAATGCAGATACTCAATGCTATCAATGGACCCCAAGATCATGAGGTCTTTCTTTCAATCACACTTGCTTTTGAATGTTCAAAAGTGAAATAAATGCCTTAAAAATGTGTTGTTAAAACATATTTGGATTTGTATCACAAATGGCGTGAGGAAACTTTTTTAAAAATGTGTTTGAGACAATGAAGCAGAAAAAAGGACAAAAGTCCATATTTATATTTTGGAAATAAATATTTTAAAAACATAAATTTAATCTCAACTATGCTCTATTTTGCCACAAATAAGTTACATTTATTATTAATTTTGTTTTGTGCTTTTTAAAATACATTTTGCATCTCTGACATTAGCATGTGGTTTACAATTCCTTTCAGCTAGATGGATTCATGACCTAGTTGTCATTTTCTGTATAAGAAATGCACAATAAAATGTGTAGGGTATATAATAGAAACTTACCAAAAAAATCCTAAAGAAATTTTGGAGCACACTTTCAGGAAATGCTGTTCCACCAATGCTCTTAATAGATTAAACCCAGGATGATACTCTGGAAAAACATAGACATCAACAGTTCATAATGGAAGAGTATTCAGAAATGTTGAATTTTGGTGAGAACGTCTAGAAAAAACATTAATTTATTTTGCAAATATTTTAAGATGATTTGATTTCATATTTCCATATTTATAGCTTCTTAAGATGATTTGATTTCATATTTCCATATTTATAGCTTCTTACTATTTATTTGAATTTCTTTCACTTATGTCCAACATAACTGCCTTACTTAGTAGAATAGCCTAGTATGTGCTAGGTACTGGAGAAGATATTTTACCCATTTTTCTTTCTTTTTTTTTTTTTGAGTTGGAGTCTCACTCTGTCACCCTGACTGGAGTGCAGTGGCCGCTCCCGGCCACCACATCCTCGACCTACTGGGCTCCGACGATCCTTTAGCCTCAGTCTTCCAAGTAGCTGGAACTACAGGCTCGCACTACCATGCCCGGCTAATTTTTTGATTTATTGTAGAGATGAGGCCTTGCCAAGTTGCCCAGGCGGGTCTCAAACCCACGGGCTCAGGCAATTCACTCACCTCGGCCTCCCAAAGCGTGGGATTACAGGTTGAGCCACCGAGCCCGGCCACCCATTTTTCATAATAAAATATAATTTAGATATCATTAAGCACATTTTATGGGTGTTATGAGACTTAAAGAAGATAAATAAAAGGCCCAAACTAATAGCTAGTGATTGTTGGTTCTAGAATGTAAAGCTTGGGTCTCTCAAGCTCCCTTGCTTCTGCTATGTTGTCTTTTACATGCTACAATTATTACCAGGGGAACTGATCATTCATTAATCTCCTGAGTAATTAACTCCTGGGAAGCATCCTCAAATTTAATCAAGCCAATGTTTACTAAGCAAATTTCATATTCATTTCTTAAACATTTAATCTATTTTTTTAATTCAGCAGCTACTTTCTGCCAGGCATGATTTCACAGGCTGGGAATACAGCATTAAACAAAACAGAACAAAAGCTGTGCCCTTATAGAGCTGGCATCCTAGTAAGAAAGGAGCAAAGTATAAACATAACAAATAAGCATAACAGATGGTGTGTTGGATGAAGACAGATTCTATGGACAAAAATAAAATAGGCAGGGGGATAGGATATCTAAATTGGTGAAGGTTTTGCCATATTAGACAAGATGATCAAGTAGGGTCTCATAGACATGGTGGCATTTGGATAAAGACAATGAAAACAAGAGAGAAACTGTTGTATTTATCTGGGGGAAGTGTGTCTTAAGAAAGTCTCGAAATGGAAGTAGCTGACACATTTGAAGAATAGCAGGACAGCAGTCTAGCTGCAGCAGAGTAAGTTACAACTAGTTATAGCAAAAGAAGTTGGAACAATAATGGAAGGAAAGGGCATTTGGGCAGGTTCTTAAGGACTTTGGTGTTCATTCTAAGATTGGAAAGTATTGAGAGTCTTTAAATAAAAGTGTATCACAAACGGACTTACATTTTAAAAACATGATAGTGACTGCTACTTGGTGTTGAAAAAAGATTGAAATGGACAAAGACAGAATTAGAAAGACTGTGTAGGAGATTACTGACAATAAGCCAGGTGAGAGACTGATGGTGGACTTGAAGTAGTGATAGCAAGCGAAGTTGATAATAATATCATTGGATTCTGAATATGTGTTGAAGGTAAAGCCTAAATTATTTGCTAGTGAATTGGATGTGACAAGTAAGAAACAGAGAAGTCAAGAATTACCCTAAAAACTTTGGCCTATCAAAGTGGAAAGTTGTAGATGCCTTTTACCGCTATGAAGGTGACTATAAGGGCCGGAGGTTTGGGGTCAGGATAATCAGAGGCTCATATTTTAACATGTTAACTTTGAGTATCTATTTAATATTAAGTAGGGATGTGAAGTAAGTTGGAAAAGAAGAGACTCTGGAGTTTATGGGAAGCAGGTAGATAGAGATATAAATTTGGAGGTCATCGTAATATAGTATGTAACAACATAAGACTAGGGAAGATCTTCAAGGAAGTAGTACAAATTGAAATGAGCTGAGGCCTGAGGGCACTCCAATATTTAATGGTTAAGGAAAAGGGGCAGGAATACACCAAGAGGAAAAGCTAGAGAGATGCCCAATGAAGATGATACGTTTGTGGGTCCAAGTAGGAGAAAATCAACAGCTACAACATATGCAGTTTATAAGACAGAGACAATTTAAGACTGAATTTGGGATTTACAATATAGAGGTTATTAATATTGATTAGAGAAGCTGGTGGAATGGTAGAGGCCCAAACCTCAAGAGATGTGGTCCGATGGAGACTAACAGACGAGGAAATAGCGTATCTTAAAAACTCTTTTAAGAATTTTGTTGACTGGTCAGGGTGGCTCAGCCTATAATCTCAGCACTTTGGGAGGCCAAGGCGAGAGGATTTTTCTGAGCCTGGGGGTTTGAGACCAGCCTGAGAAACTTGGTGAGACCTTTCTCTACAATAAATCACATAAATTAGCCAGGTGTAGTGACATGCATCTGTAGTTCCAGCTACTTGGAAGGCTGAGGCAGAAGAACCACCTAAGCCCAACAGGTCGAGGCTACGGTGGCCATGAGCATGCCCCTGCACTCCAGCCTGGGCGACAAGGGTGAGCCACTAACTAAAAAAAAAAAAAAAAAAAAAAAGAATTTTGTTATAAAAAGAAGAGAAACAAAGCAGTGGCTGGAAGTAAAAGTGAGATAAGTGAGATGAGGAAAGAACCGGAAATTGTGTTATGTTCTTAGTATGTAGGCATACAAAGTAATGGTTTAGTCTCAGTGAACACAGGTCTTTTGCAGCTAATATGGTCCAGGAGAAAACTGTTACCCTTTTGTGTGGATAAAAATAAAATGTATTAAGAAATTAAATAAAACTACTCAGTAGTCAATGCTCAGAATGTATGGAACAATTGATTTGGGGAGTTGGAGAAGCATGGTCAAGTCAGATCCAAAGAGTTCATGGAAGAGGTAAGGGAGGTAAGGCAGGAACTGAACACTAGCGTCTCAGCCTGCCTGAACACATGGAACAAAATGGTCGTACTGCTATTTTGTTCTAAATTTATTGCAAGGCATTGAAATTTGTATCTCCTACTTTGACAAATTCTAAAAGACAGTGATCATTTCTCTTGCTCTCCACGTTTTCTGTAAGTTGTCCAACGAGATCCACTCGAGGCCCAGCATATGCCATTCCAGCAGATTGCAGTCGCAGCAGCCACAAGCACTGGGTATTGATGCACCAAGCCAGCTCCACGTGAGAAGATGCCAGCTCTCTACAATGAGCCAGGCCTGAAATCACAGGTTGAAACTAGCACTTGAAGTTAATCTTGGAGTCATTAAACCTTCTATTTACCTCAATGGGATTGAAAGGATTTCTATTAAACTAACTTCACAGACATTTTATTAAATCATTTGACCACTTTAAGAGATATCTTTTGCATTGCCCAATTCCTGCCCTAGTGGAAAAGCTGCTTTCAAAAGACTGACAAAGGAAATTAACTTCTTGTGACAAGACATGCCACTAATTGGAAAACACACTGCTGCTAGGATTTGTTGGCTGTAGGGATAGTTTTTTGTGGGATAAACCGAGATTAAGATATGAATTTCACATGTCACTATAAAAAAGCTTACCAGCTGGCTTTTGCACAAATAAAATAGGTGTTTGTTTGGATTGTACAAGGTGAGTGGCATTGCTTGACTTATTTATCTAAATTTGCACTGCATCTTCCCCCATAGTATTATTTTAAGGCCTGAAATGACCACATGCATATTGTTCTATAAGAGTTCCATAATTTACTTGGTCAAATTTTACTGTGCATGACATCGTATCTCTGCTATAGTTGGGTATGAACAGATTAACTACACTAATATTAAAATCAAATGGAATCCAAACACAGTGATATTTATTAAGTAGCACCTAGGTGACCCACATTAAAAAATGAAATGTATAGGATAGAGTCAGTGCTCTCAATAATCCATTTGGAAACAGCATTAATATAAACCTTATATACAATCTGCAGAAGTGCACAAGGTGATAGGAGTCATCTGTATAGATATTTATATAATCCATGAGTTGTCATATCGGTAACCACCAGTGGGATGATCTCAGTTAGCAAACTGGGATAAGAGATCAAATTAATTATAAGGGGACTACCTACTGGAGAGATAGCTGCCTTGATACAAATTATCTATGAAGATGAATGTTTAGAAGAATATCCTTCGCTTCATAAAAGACTTTTGGCTTCCATTTCCTTTACAATATTTATTTTTAAAAAAACAATAGCAGAATAAAGCAAAATAATTTAAGGAACACATTTCGAAGGCAAAGGAATGATAACTTACTTTATTGCATCAAAATTCCCAGGCTAATTTATGCCTCTTGAATAAAGACATTCTGAAGCTATTTTCGTTATTCTACACTTCCTGGGGCAACTATTAAATACTTAGTCAAGATATCTTAGGCCTTGCAAATCATAAAAATCTTCCAGAATAGATTTCCAGTGGAAATATATGGGCCTTTCTTAGCTTTTTGGGCATTCACATGAGGCGAAACAGTCATGCCATGAATTCTCAGTGAAACCTGGTTTTCTTTTTCATTACTGATAGGAGAAATGCTGAAAATAACACCATTACTTGAAACTAAGATAGCTTAATTTCTGTTTACAGTTGTGATTAATTACCTCCCTTCATGCAACAGTAAATTTTGTATTGTGATCCTTATTTCATGGAAAAAAAACAAACAAGTTGAGTGATTAAGAAATATTTTTGATGACTAGAGAAGGAATTAATTTTCAAGTGACAATTCTTGTTTTTGCTCTAGTTTAATCGTTAACGAACAAGAAAAATAACACAACTATTAAATAATATTGGGAACCTTCTGTCCTCCTTGTATCTTGTGTAATCAATGCCCTACAAACTTAATTTATTTGGTAATGGTGTGTCCTCTGGGGAATCACCTACAGTGAGGCACCTTTCTGGCTACCACATCATTTAACTAATATTTAGTGCCTATTTATTAAATAGAGGTTCTTTTTTATCAAAATAAAGAGAGTTATGTTAAGGTATAACAAATAAATATCTCAAGTTTTCCTATAAGCAACAAACTCTTATCCTTTATTGTGTGTTCTTTATTATGTAATTCGCATGGAGAAAAACTTCTCTTTTTGACATCGACATCTTTGGGCTTTTTTTCTAATATTGCTATATACATATATAAGTGTGGAGGTTTTATATGGTAACTTTAAAAAATGTTAATGAAATATAGTTTCTGAGTATTAGTATTTAACATATGTAATCTAAACAGTACTGTAATCTAAACTATAATGTGATGAGAGACAAAGACATTGTGACAAATGGCAAAGAGATAGAAAAGACAAAGAAGAGAAGAAAAACAAAAGGAAGAAAAAAGAAGAGGAGAGAGAAAAAGAGAGGGAAAAAATTTATTAAAGGAAATGAGTTAAGAATTTTCAAGTTCACAAGATGAGGCAAGGTCAAAGCCTGACATATTTGACTTATAAAGATAAGAGTCACTTTCAGGTGTGGACATTTTATTACTTACATGATGAAAAGAAAAGGAAAAGAACATACCAAAAAGAATCATGCAAAACAAAAGGTGGTTGCCACATGAATTCTAGAATACCCCCATTAATTGTGGAACCAAATCTAGACTGCCATTAAATGGCTTTTAATTCTGCTACTCTGTTTTAAGAGAGAAATAACCAGAACCAGCTCATGAGAGTCCCCAAGGGATGATAGGAAGAAAAATGAGGCACACCATCTTGGCCACATTTTGCAGGCCACCCATCCTCTCATGTCCATGGAGGATCACAAAATGCTCTACTTTGTCTCATATAAGTTGTGCTTCAAGCCTTTGCCTACGTGGGTACATGCAAAGTTTTCAGAATGTCATGGCAAAGCCATTTGTTTTCTTATAAGAACCAGGGTGTGACAAAACTTGCTTTGGTGATTGAGAGCCTATACACGAAAAATACTAACGTATTATCTGCCTTGCGTTTATCAGATTTCAATCATTCAATAAATACTTACTGAACATACACTGAGCACATACTCTGTCTCAGTTGCTGTGCTTAATATCGGAAAAATAATGATGAGCATGATTTGTTACCCTTTCACCAAGAAATAGAAGATTGGTGTGGAAGATGGTCTGGAAACTATAAGCGATGATGCTATGATACAATTATATACTGGAATCAAAGGGTCCCAAAGCAAGACAATTTCTTCATGAGGGGGAAGGATCATTGTTAAGGCAGCATATGCTGCTTAAATCTTGAAAGATAGAACATTATTTCTTGTTTGAAAAGGGAACTGGAAACAAAACTCCAGACAAAGTTTACAAGTGGAAAAAAAAAAACACAGTGGCATAAACCAAATAATTTTAAGTTTCTAAATACGACTGAAATTCACAATGTTTGGTGAGGAGGGACAGACTAGATAGAGATAAGAGCGAAGGTAAGGGAGGATCAGGTTAGTGCTCAGTCATGATAGTCCTTGCATGCCCTAGGTTTTATTGTGAAAGTTTTAAAGGGTTCTGAGAGCTACCATGATAGGGGCTGACAGTGGCATAATTTGAACATCACTGGTTATGGTGAAGAGAATGGCTGAGGAAGCCCACCATTGAGGTCCAAAGAGAAACTAGAAAATTTTAAGTGATGACAAAAAGGAAATTATGGAAAATCTGGTTTTAAAAGGGAAGGACTACAAACTAAATATGAACCACAGAATGAGAAAGGTTGGAAAATATTGTAATGCACATGGAGAAAAACATTCTTCCCTTTTGGACTCCTACAGCTTGAGACTTGTTTTTCTAGTATTGCTATGGAAATTAACAGTTTAATTCACCATTCCACTTATGAGACAAATGTTTCTGTAATATAGTGCCATAGTGATACTTGTTTGCCTTTGGATTTAATTTACATTGACGGCCTATTTGCCTGTTTTTACGGGAATTGAATTAGGTTGTCCATGTATAACACATAGTAAGTTTAATGAGATTCAGACCTGTCTCCCAAAGCTACCACGATGTGTAAAAAGTGTTTCACTTGGGAAATTAGAATCTCTGTTGCCACCTTCATTAATCTGCAAGGGGAATTTGCTCTCCTTTGTGTTACATATCTACAACAACTGCAAACAAGATGATATATTGTGATCTATCAGTTCCAAAAACAATTTACATTAAATCACTTATGATTGCTTCCCACTTCTAGTTACTTCATATGGAAGTGCATAGCAAATGTCCACATAAATTAGAGTCCTTGGGGTCTTTTTCACAAATGCAAAGACTTTGTGATAATATAAACAGATGTGGAAAGCTAAATTCTGGAAAACCAATAGAAACACTCCTGGAAGGTTAATTACTAAATAAAGAAATAACAAATATAACTGGCAGATCCAGAAAGAAAATAATTATTTAATAATGATTCCTATCTTTATATCACCTTATACATTTTAAGTTAATCTTAAATACATGTGGAATTCTCATAATGGTCCTGTAAGACAACTCAGCCTAGCCATCTATGAGAGGTTAGGAAATTTGCCAAAGCACAGTGCCTAATTATTGTCTCTCGGAATTTTGTGTGATAGAAGCAACTGCCCAGTGAAAGAGGCATAAGTGGTTATTATCTTAAACAGAACTGAAAGTCTAATTATAAAGAATTATACTAAAAAAAAAAAGGAATTCCATGGCATTCAGGTATGTGAAATGGTAAGTTCTTTAAACTCAGGCAGATCTTACTAGCAAACTGTGTTACACATACAAGCCAGCAAGAGACCGGTAATTAATCATCGTTGGGTAAGCCTGCCTGGAAAAGGCCTAGAAGACAACTGAGAAGGCTGGAAGCAATAGACTGCAGGCAATTGGTAGAATCAGATGTGTTTACATTTCTCTGTCTAGACCCATCTGCCTTCCTTCCCCGGAGATATGGAAAAGAAAGTGTCTTCTTTGGCTAAAACCTCTTTCCTTATATCTTTTTCAAAACAGAGTCAGGCTAATGGCCATTTCAGCAAAATGCTTGTTCAGAATGGAATGAGTCAAGCACACGTGCTCAATATTTATCAAAAGCAATGTTGAATTGTGTATTATCTGATTAAGATTCCTTCTGAAATATGTTTTATGTCCCTATTTTCAGATAAGAAAATGAAGATTCAGCCACTGATCAAATTCACATGGTATAAACTGAAGTGAAAAAAACTAGAATTCAACTTCACATACATTCAGCCTTTAAGTCTAGCTTTTTTTTTTCCTGAATATATATTCCCCCCATGCCAAATAAAATCAAGGAAGGTGGGTGTGTTTGTAATGGTGAAATGTAAGGACTATAATACAGGACTAGTTTTGGAAGACAAGACATTACTAATGATTAAAATAAATTTGTATGGATTTGGCTAAAAAGTCCAAAATGGGTGTGGTGGCCTTTATAGTGTTAGTGCACTCCTACTATTGTTTTTAACTGTGACACTTTCACTATTTTTCACATTGGGAAGAAAGATTTTCTGAGCCAATGGAAACCACATGTACTTCCTTGGATAGTGGATGTGAGCTTGAATTTTCACATGTTTGTGCTTGACAGTCACCGATCTTAATGGAAACATCAAAAATAGATACCAAAAGTCTGCAAAGTCCAAAGATATTGTTATCTTAGACCTTTTATATGATTCTTTTGCTCCTTCTCTGAAAGCTGTGGTAGCTGCATTATCTTTTTTTCACTTGGCAAAGCTTGCAGTCACTGACCAAGTCATAATTATGTCTGTTAATTATGCATTGCTGATTTCATTACCATATCATTTCTGTGATAGGGGTAGAGCAATGGCAAAGTTGCCACTATGAATTTTTACCCAAATCTTTCACTAGGTAGGTACAATTGAGCTGGGACTTCCACTTGCCTATAATGATCTAAAATGGGATATAAGGCCCACTTTATCTTCCCTGAATTACTTTCCTATTAAAGTACCTTGAACTTTAGTAAAGATTTGTACACAGTATACAAGTTCTAACAGTTCAGTTCGCAAACTCATCCTAGAAAAAGTGTTACATACCTCGTTACTGAATATCACTAAAATCCCCTTTGAAGTACTCTCCCTGGGAAGCTATGCACCGATGCCAGGGCCTCATCTACCTGTCAAAGCAAGTTTGGAACTCTTTTTCTGGACTGGCCATAAGAGAGCCATTGTCGTATTACCCTTGATGTCCTGAATGTCATCAAAATGTCTTTCAATATTTCCTTTATCATTGGGTAAGAAAAAAGTAATTGGGAGCCAGATCAAGTGGGTAGGGACGGCGTTCCAATACAGTTAGTTGTTTACTGGCTAAAACTTTCCTCACAGTCGGTGCTGTGTGAGCTGGTGCATTGTCATGATACAAGAGCTAAGTGTTGTTGGCGAAGGTTCAGGTCATTTTAGTCCCACTTTTTCACACAGACTTTTCAGCCCTTCGAAATAATAGATTTAGTTAACGGTTTGTTGTTTCCAGTTGGTGCAAATTCATATTGAATAATTCCTCTGATATCAAAAAGGTTAGCTACGTTGTTTGGACTCTTGTTTTAGAGTGGTGGAACTTTTTTGGTCACGAAGAATTGGCTGACTTCCCTTGTGCACTTTTATGCTTTGTTTCAGCGTCATGTTGGTACATTCATATTTCATTGCCAGTGATAACCTAGCCCAAACCATCATCTTACCTTTCCAATAGGCCTTGGCAAACTTTGGCTTTCCTCTGCCGTTTACCTTTATTCACCAGTGAGCTCTTTCAGGACCATTTTTGTACAAATCTTTCTCATGCCAAGATTGTCAGGATTGTCTTGTTTCTCTATCGGTATCTATTTGGCTTTTCACAGTTACCTGACAATTGTGACATGCACTTTGACAAGGTTCTGCAATATTTTCATCAGTTCTGCTTGTTACTGGCTGTCCTGAGCTCTCTTCATCAATAATGCTTTCTTTCTTCTCAGAAAAAAGTATTTAATGTGCTTGCTCACTGCTGTTTTCTTCGTGGCATTATTCCCATAAACTTCGGACTAATGTGTCCTTGATTTCATTTCCACTCTTGCCAAATTTAACAAGAAATTTAATGTTTGTTCATTGCTCTAATTCAAGCTCTGGCATTCTCGCATGGGCACACAAGAACATGCAACAACAATAGTGAACGGCACTCAGCAAGTCACCGCCACACATCGACATGGACACACCTGTGAGACACTGACATATTAAGGTCATGAAATCTTACCAAGTTATTTGGACAGTGCTGTCAAAATAATCACGTGATGGGAAGTTTGTGAACTTAATTGTCAGGACTCTAAGAATATTTTCTTTCCCAAGAAGTTCGCTCATATCTCTGTCCATTGAATTCTCTCCTCAAAGTGACCAATGATGTGATTTTCATCCCAATAGATTAATTTGCCTATTTCAAACTTCATATAAATGCCATTATAAAGAATATACTCTTGGTTGGGTATGGTGGCTCATGCCTGTAATCCTAGCACTTTGGAAGACCAAGAAGTGAGGATCACTTGAAGTCAGGAGTTGGAGACCAGTCTGGACAACATACTGAGACCCCACCTCTACAAAAAATTTCTTTAAAAATTGATCAAGTGTGGTGTACACATCTACTTGGAAGGTAGAGACTAAAGGATTGCTCAAATTCAGGATTTTGCAGTTGCAGTGAGTATGACTGCAGCATTGCACTGACAAAGTGAGACACTATCTCAAAAATAAAAAATAAACAAAGGATGTACTCTTTATTGTCTAGCTTATTTCACTCAGCATAATAGTTTTGAGATTGAGGCATGGTAAATATGACAGTAGTTTGTTAATTGTGGTGTTTAGTATTATTTCATGGCATTAATATTCAAACTTTCTTGATTTTTCTTTTAATGGCAATCTGGTTGTTTCCAGTTTGTCTGTTAAGAATAAAACTGCTATTAACATAGGCATGCAAGGCTTTTTTGGAGAATATGTTTTTATTTCACTTTTAAAAAATATGTAAGAATGCAGTTGCTAGGATATTGTATAAATGTCTGTTTAAATTTGTAATAATATACCAAACAATTTACAAACAGTTTATACATTTTTACACTCTCAAAAACAATGTATGAGAGTTTAAGTTGCAGCATGTTCTTGTCAGCATTTGATGTTGGCTGTTTTATATTTTAGCCATCCTAATAAGTGTATTATGGTAACTAAAATTTACATTTCCCTAGTGACTAAGACTGTTTTTTGGCCATTTGGGTATCTTCTTAACAAAATGTTCATTAAAGCATTTTGTATGTTTTTGTTGGGTTCTTTGTATTTTTTTATTCAGTTGTAAAAATTCTTGATATATTCCAAATAAAAATATTTTGTCAAGAATATGCAACATAGATATTTTTCCTAGTCTGTAGTTTCCCTATTCATTTATTTAATGGTATCATTTGATAAGCTGACATTTTTATTTTATGAAATCAATTTATCATTTTATTCCTTATGGTTAATATTTTCAATGTCTGCTTTAAATTTTGTTACCCTCAAGATCATAAAGACAATCTCTGATATTTTCTTTATGAGCTTCATAGTACTAACATTTACATTTAGGTCTATTTTTATTGTAAATTAAATTTTTTGTAAGGTACGAAGTAGAAACTGAAGGTCATTTTTTGTAATATACAATTCCAGTTGCTCAAGCACCATTTTTAAAAGAAAGTTTATTTTCCCCCATTAAATTGATTTGGTCTCATAATAAAAACGAATTTTATTTGTTATGTGTAGATCTATTTCTGGATACTATTATGTTAAATTGATCTATTTTATCTTACATTATCTTTACTACTGGAACTTCAGAGTAAGTCTTAGAATCAGATAGATTCTTCTGCTTTGTTCTTTACTTTCAAGATTGCTTTAGCCAGTTTTAGTTTTCTCAATTCACATAAAATTTTTAGGATACTTGTCAATTTCTATAAAAACGTTTGCAAAAATTTAGATTGAAATTACATTAAATTCTTAGATCAATTTACAAATAATTTATATTTTAAGAATACTGAATCTTCCAATTCTGAACATGCTACATCTTTCGATTTATTTAGGTATGTTAATTTTTTAAAATCAGAAATGTTAGAATGTTTTTAGTATTGCAGTCTTGCACATCTTCTATTATATTGACCTGTAAGCAAGTGTTTTGTTATTGCATGTTATCATAACTGGTATTTTGTTTTAAATTTACCTTTCCAAATATTTGTTACATAAAAATATGATTTTTTTGTACATTGACTTTATGATCTGAGACTTTGTTACATTTATTTAATGATTTCAATAGTTCTTTGGATTTTTCTTATTTTTCAATGCACAAAAATCAGGTCTTTTATGGATAAAGATTTTATTTCTTCCTTTCCTGACCTTATGTTTTAATTCCTTTTATTGCTTTATTGCATTGCCTAGACTCACTAATACAATGGTCAATATAAGTGGTGAGAGCAAACATAACTGTCTTTTTCCAGGTATTATGGGAAGTATTTCAATGTTTCACTATTTAGTATTATGTTTAATTTTTTGTAGATAATCTTTGTCACATGGAGAAGTTCTATTCCAAGTTGCTTAGAGTTATAAATAATTTATATTAATTAAAAAAGTTTCTACAGCTGCTGAAATTATCACATTGTTTTTTATTTTGTTAAATAAGTGATTTATGTTGCTTGACTTTATTATGCTAAATCAACATTGCATTACTGATTGTACGTCACTTGGTTAAAGTTATGATATATAACTATTTTAAATTTAAGCAGTATGGTAATGGTACATTTAACAAATTTTAATAAATAAAATTTTAATAACAATAAATAAATAAATTTTGTGTCTATTTTCATGAGATATATATAACTTAATTTTTGTTTTGAAATTTTTTTTCTGGTTTTGGTACCTAGGTAGTGCTAACCTCATAAACACTTTCTTTATTTTCTAAACTAATTAACCAGACCTTATGAACTCCTGTCCTTAGCACTGCAATTGTCAAGTGCAGGCCCATATCAGCTCCTTCTTTTAGCTTTAGACCTACATTTAACATGTAGTGTTAATATTGTATCATTAAATGTTTGATGATATTATTTAGTGTAGTCATTTGACTGGACATTCTATTATGAAAGATTTCAAAAATATAAATTTAATTTGTTTAATAAATATGCTTCTAAGATTTTAAAATTTATTTTTGTATTAATTTTGGTAAGTTATCTTGTTCAAAATTTGTCTATTTCATATAAGTTGTTGGATTTATTGGCAGATTTTTGTTTTATCTTTTTATATCTGTAGGATTTGAAGGACAGAAGTTAATAAGAATCTCATGTAATGGGCTGAACTTGTGTTCCCTCTAAAATTTATTTATTGAAACCAAAGTCCTAGTACCTCTGTAAGTGACTGTATTTGAAGATAGGGCCTTAGTAGAGGTGATTTAGTTAGGATGAATCATTAGGATGACCCTAATTCAATATGACTATTGTTCTCCTAAGAAGAAGAAATTTGGACATACAAAGAAACACCAAAAATGAGCATGCACGGAGGAAAGATGAGGTGAAGACATAGAGAGAAGACAACCATCAGCACACAAAGGAGAATAACTTTACAAGCAAGCAAAAGAGACATCAAAAGAAATTAAACCTTACAATATTTTGGTCTTGAATGTCTAACCTCCAAAACTGTGAGAAAATGAATTTTTGTTGTTTCAGCCAGTAAGTTTGTGGTATTTTGTTATGCTAACCCTGGCAAACCAGTACAGGCCACATGGCATTTATCTAATCTATCATATATTTTAAAAATTTAAATCAAGCAAAAAATCTATTAAATAGTTATATTTTACCCTCTCAACTTAACATTTATTCTTTTATAACAAATTGGATTCCCAGGCGTGAATTTAGCATTTTTGGATGACTCAGAGTTTTGTCCTGGAATGAAGCAGGGAAGGAAAAGCCAGGCCTTGCCTTTGGCCTAAGACCCTTCTTTTCCCTCACCTATTTTCATTTCATGTGGTTTGTGGCCATAAATTTACATTCATGGAGATGTTAACCTTATGTTCAAGCCATTTGGGCAAAAAATTCAGGGTCCTATGTATACAAACTATAACCTAGAAAAGGAGTCATAGGCTCCGAGAAGACATGTTTCTTCCATCCTGCAAACTCCTTACCCTGTATGAAAGGGTGCTGTCCGAAAGGACAAGAGTGGGGTCTGATAAATTGAAGGCCTATTGCAAAGACTCCACTTTTCAGCACTCGGTGAAAGATACACAGATTTCTCTTCTTCAATCTGGTGCAGCATTAGAAATCCACTTTGTGGTATGTGTGGTTTCTGGATTTTACACTGGGAACATTCTATGGGAGTAATACAATACTGAAAACAAAGTGATCAAACGAATATGTATATCTATTCTTCCCTGTATCTATTCTGTTCTCAAGATGCTGGATGATGTTGAAAGAATCTTTTCTAGAAAATTTGTTCAGGCCAAGAGGAAAACCTAAAGACACAAAATTTTCCTTAAAAAGGGTCCTAAGCTAGGTATCTCAGAATAAAACTCCATGATCAGTAAGCAAAAACCCACAGACTCAGAGTTCAAAATTTGTTGTTGGTGCTAACTCTTCAGTATAAGCAAACAACAGAGGATCACAATATACCACATAAAGACTCTGGAAAGAAAGAAAAAGGCAAATACTGGGGAAAAAAATCAACAAAATTACATCAAACTTGGAAGAAACAGAAACTTTGTAGGAACTAGAAACAAAAGTTCAGAAAAATCTATGAATTTCTTAGACAAAGTGATTTATTGCATTCATAAAACAGGATTGGGAGGCTATTTTTTTTTCAAGTACTTTATTGCATTCATGACACAAGATTAGGAAGCTATATATATATTTTCTTTTTTTTTTTGAGTTGGAGTCTCATTCCGTCACCCAGACTGGATTGCAGTGGCTGCTCCCGGCCACTGCAGCCTCGACCTGCTGGGATTTGGCGATCCATCTGCCTCAGCCTTCCAAGTAGCTGAAACTACAGGCGCATGCTACCACACCCAGCTAGTTTTTGATTTATTGTAGAGATGAGGTCTCTACAAGTTGCCCAGGCAGGTCTTGAACCTGCGGGCTCAGGCAATCCACTCACCTCGGCCTCCCAATACTTTTGTATGTTATTAACATACTTTTGTATGTTATTCTTGAAAATACATATATAAGCTGGGCTCAGTGGCTCAGCCTGTAATCTCGCATCTTTGGGAGGCTGAGGTGAGTGGATTGACTGAGCCTGCGGGTTTGAGACCCGCCTGGGCAGCGCGACCTCATCTCTACAATAAATCTAAAAATCAGCCAGGCATGGAAGTGCATGCCTGTAATTCCGGCTACTTGGAAGGCTGAGGTGGAAGGATCGCCAGAGCCCAGCAGGTCAAGGCTGCGGTGGCCAGGAGTGGCCGCTGCACTCCAGTCTGGGTGACAAAGTGAGACTCCAACTCAAAAAAAAAAAAACAAAAAAAACAAAAAACCTAGAAGCCAATCCTAGGAGAGCCAAAAAAAAAAAATAAATAAAAATAAGAGTTATACAGAAATGACAGAAATAAAAGAGAAAGTAATCATCTGCGGGGGGCCAGCCCCTGCAAAAGATTTAGAGGGTCTCTGGAAGGTGTGGTGGCATCAGCAATTATTCTGGAGAAATAAAGAAAAAGAAAGAGAGAGATGGGGGAAGAAAGAAAGAGACTGGACTCTGTCTAGTGCAGAAGCCATTTTAATGGGATGAACCGTAAGCCTTTAATCCTAAAGTTTCACAGGTTAAATCACAAGACTTTCGTGTGAACACTAAGCCAGGTGGGTGAGGGGCGTCCCCCTCCCACCAGGTGTTTCCTCAGGCATGAAGAAGAACAATCCCAATTAAATCACAAAAGTTTTACATAAACATAAAGCCAAGTGAATGTGATAACCTATTACACTACGGAAACTCTTAATTATAGCCCAAACCAATTCCTAAGGAATGTAGCCCAGCCCAAAGTTCGTGCTGGGCCGTTTCTAGTAACTCTAACTAATTTATCTATATTATTAAGATTGAAACAACACTTTATATGTATATACTAATTCTACAAATATATCTTAAATCTTATAAAGAAGCTTGTACTGTATTAAAGGCTCCCAAATGTGACCTGAGTTTGAATTAAGTTTAAAGCCGAAATCGCAGTCTGTGAGAAATGGGAGCAATGGACTCCTAAAGTAAGCCATGCCTGTCGTTCTCTCAGAGCTTCATGCTTAGATCATCAAAGTCCTTGCTAGTGGGACGTGCCAAACAGCAAAGAAGGGAGGAGGGAATGGGCCATCAGCTCCTGAACTCATCCTAGTGGTCTCAGGGTCCGCAGCTCACCTGGATCCCTGACGCTCAGGCAGGCCTCCTCAGCCGGCTTCCAACAACCATCAACAAAGTAATGTGAGCTAAGTTCTCAGAACTGAAGGACATAATTTTTGAAATTTAAAAGACCACTGAGGGTTCAACAAAGTGTTTGACTTGACACACAACATGCGCATTTGCTTAATAGAGCACTATGGTCAAAAAAAATTTCCATAAAATTCTAGAAATATTGAAAGGATATAGAAACCACAAAGGGTTAGAAAGCAAACAGCTAAATTCTGTTCAATATCAATAGCCAGAAAATATTGCAATGATTTAAAAATTTTAAATGTGCATGATTTGTAACCTAGACGTCTATACCCTAAGAAACCCTTGTAACAAGGAAGACTAAAATTCAGACATTTTCATACAATTTAAGTTCTTAAGAAATGTAACTCTCATGCACTATTTCTCTGGAAGTCATACAGAGATAGGCATCCAAGAAAGGGAGGACATGATACCCTAGGAAAAGGGGTGCCAGCGTAGGAGAAACTAAAGAAGAATTTCTGGGATAACAATGAAATACTTCATCTGGATGAGACCTATGATCTAGGTAAAAATGGCAACCAGTTCAAATTGGACAATCTCAGAAGACAAAATTAATAAATGTCTGTAGTTAATATTTAGATGTTTGAAAATAGTTTGGGGTTGAATTACTAATAAGTGTAAAGTAAGCTAAGCAAACAAAATGAAACTATTGCTAGAGTCAAATAAAACAAAACATGCAGAAAATACAAAGTAACATTCAATGTCACGAAATTTTGAAGAATGCTGACATCACATGTAAAATGGAATAGCACTCTAACAAAATTGCTATGTAAAAACATCAATAGTAGCTGGGCTCGGTGGCTCAGCCTGTAATCCCACACCTTTGGGAGGCTGAGGTGAGTGGATTGCCTGAGCCCGCGGGTTTGAGACCTGCCTGGGCAGCAAGACCTCATCTCTACAATAAATCAAAAAATCAGCCGGGCGTGGTGGCGTGCGTCTGTAATTCCGGCTACGCAGAAGGCTGAGGCAGAAGGATCGCCGGAGCCCAGCAGGTCGAGGCTGTAGTGACCGGGAGCGGCCACCGCACTCCAGTCTGGGTGACAGAGTGAGACTCCAACTCAAAAAAAAAAAAAAAAAAACACATCAATAGTGTAGGACAATTAAACTGACATACAAGCTACATAGGGGTAGTGCGGTGGTGCAGTTTGAGTTAACATGTAAGATGGACAAAATCTAAAAGTAGCAATTTAAGCATGTCATTTGTAAATATGATGATAATAACAGTTTAAGTATGACCAAAAAGTTGAAATTGGCTGCCCCCAGAAAGAGGAAATGGGGAAAGGGAGAATGACAAGAACACCATTTTTTGTTACAAATTAGACCAGTTAACCCTAAACTGTGTACGTGTATAATTTAATTTTAAAAAACAAACCTATTTTAGAATCTTGACCTGAGGCAAAATGAAGATTACTGATATGAATGAACTGAATTTGTTTTCTTCTAAATTTATATATACACACACACACACACACACACACACACACACACACACACACACAGGTGTGTGTGTGTGTGCATTTAAATGAATGGAGGAAAGAATGACTTTATTTCAGTATGCATTAGTCTTACCTGCACATTCTCTTAACACCTGGAAGTTCACTAGCCTCAATGGGTTCTTGAAATTATTTAGACTGGTTAAGAGCTGTCCACAAATCTCCTAAATTATTTTGGACTTCAATTCTCCCATAGCATTATTAGTTGCATTATTAACATCATTATTTTGCACTCAATATTATTTTTCTTGATATGAAAACAGAAGTCAGTTTGAAATTGAAGAGGCCCAATTTTCTCTGTAATTTATATCTGTGGAGGGATTATCTACTTCTCCTTACTCTGTGAATAACCAGCAAACTATTTGATCTTTAGAAGTTTTCTTTAAATTATTTTATTTTCAAAATGTGCGTTATAAATGAGGGTTAGGTACATATGTGGTATCATACAGGTAAAGTGTGGGTACCCTTACTGATGTTATGTGTCCCCCTCCCTGGCAGTGTCCCACTACTGCCAATCCCTTTCTTATGGTATTATGGTAAATGCTCAAGGTCCACTTATGAGTGAGTACATGTGGTACTCAGATCTGTTTCTGTGATAAATCACTGAGTATCATAGACTCTAATTCCATTCAGATTGCTGCAAAGTTCATAATTTTGTTTTTCTTTATGGCTTCATAATATTCTATCATGTAAATTTTCTTTATTCAGTCCACCTTCGAAGTGCAGCACGGTTGGTTCCATGTTTTTGCTATTGTGAGTAATGCTGCAATAAACACGCATATATAGGTATCTTTATTGTAGATTGATTTGGTTCCTCTGGTTATATTCCTAGAAGGGAGATTGCTGGGTTGTATGGAAGGTCGATTTTTAGATATTTTAGAAATCACCACACTGTTTTCCACAGAAGTAGTACTAGTTTACATTCCCACCAACAATGTAAAAGTGTTCCCTTTTCCCCACATCCTCTCAAGCATCTGTTGTTTTTTGAGTTATTGATGATGGCCATCCTGAGTGGAGTTAAGTGGTATCTCAGTGTTGTTTTAATTTGCAATTCTTTGATGACTAGTGAGACTAGCATTTTTTCATGTATCTGTTGGCTGTTCATATGTCTTGTTCAGAGAAGTATCTATATCTTTTGCCCATTTTTAATAGGGTTGTTTGTTTTTCTCCTTTTGGCAAATTTGAGTTCCTTGAGATCTTAGATATTAGACCTTTGTCAGATATACAGTTGGCAAACATCTTTTCCCATTCCATGGGCTGTCTCCCCACTCTCTTGATGGTTTCTTTTGCTTTGCAGAAGTTTGTCAGTTTGATGAGGCCCCACTTGTCTAGCTTTTCTTTTGTGGCATTCACTATCTGAGAGTTGATCAGGAATTGGTTGGCTATTCTGATCTCCATAACGGTGTTTCCTACATTTTCTTCTAGGATTCTTATAGTTTGTGGTTTTTCATTTACATCTCTGATCCAATTAGAGCTGATTTTTGTGTATGGTTATAGGTAGGGATCTTGTTTCAGTCTTCTGCAAATAGGCAGTCAGTTTTCCCAGCACCATTTACTGAATAGGTTTTCCTCTCCCCATTGGTTGTTGGTGGAGGCTTTGTCAAAGATGAGTTGGTTAAGAAATTGAGGTTTTGCTTCGAGAATCTCTATCCTATTCATTGGTCTATATGTCTGTTCTGGGGGCAATATCAGGTTGTTTTAATTATTATAGCTTTATAGTAGAGTTTTGAGTCTGGAAGTATGATGCCTCCCACTTTGTTTGGTAAGGATTGTTTTGACTATTCGTGATTTTTTTATGTTTCCATGTGAATTTCTGTGTTGTCATTTCCATGTCTGAAAAGAATAATGTCAATTTAATAGGTATTGTGCTAAATCCATAGATTGCCTCTGGTAGTATGGACATCTTAACAATGTTAATTCTTCCAGTCCAGGAGCAAGGAATATGCCTCCATTTGTTTGTGTCTTCTTGAGTTTCTTTAAGCAGTAGTTTGTGGTTTAATTGTAAAGGTCTTTCACTTCTTTGGTTAGGAAGATGCCAAGGTATTTCCTTTCTTGTGTGTGCCTATTGTGAATGGGATTGTGCTTTTTATTTGGGCTTCTATTTATTATTGGTGTATAGGAATGTGATTGTCTTTTGTACATTTATTTTACATCCTGAAACTTTACCAAAGTCCTTTATCAGTGCAGGGAGGTTTTTGACAGATTATCTTGGGTTTTCAAGGTATAGGATCATGTCATTCACAAAGAAGGATAACATAACTTCTTCTTTTCCTATTTGGATACACTTGATTTCCTTCTCTTGTCTAATTGTTCTAGCTAGAAGTTCCAATACAATGTTAAACAGGAGAGATGAAAGTGGGCAGCCTTCTCTTGTTTTGGATTTTGGGGGAAATGCTTCGAATTTCTGTCCATTTAGCAGTATGTTGGCTGTGGGCTTGTCATAGATAGCTCTTACTATTTTGAGGTATGTTCCATTTATGCCTGGGAGTTCAAGGGCTTTTATCAAGAAGGGATGCTTGATTTTATCAAAAGCTTTTTCTGTATATAATGATAAAATCATATGACTCTTGTTTTTATATCTGTTGATGTATTTAATTATGTTTATGGTCTTATGGATATTGAACCAGCCCTACATCCTAGGGATGAAGCCTATTTGGTCATGGCGTATGATTTTTGAGATGTATTGTTGGATCTGGTTTGCTAGAATCTTGTTGAGAATTTTTGTATCTATGTTCATTAAGAATATTGGCCTGTAGTTTTCTTTCTTTGTTGGATCTTTACCTGGTTTGGGTATTAATGTGATGTTAGCATCATAAAATGATTTGGGGCGAGTTCCATCTTTCTGATTGCCTGGAATACTTTCAGTAGGATTGGTATCAGTTCCTCCTTGTATGTTTTGTAGAATTCTGCTGGAAAACCATCTGGTCCAGAGGTTTTTTTGTTGTTGTTTTGTTTTGATTTTTGTGTGTGTAGTTTTCTTATGACAAAGTCAATTTCCTGGGTTGTTACTGGTCTATTTACGATCTCGATTTCTTCTTGTTTCAAACTTGGGAGGTTGTGTGCCTTCAGAAAATCTTTCATTTCACTTAGGTTTTAAGTTCGTTTCCGTACAAGTATACATAGTAATCTCTGATAATCTTTTGTATTTCTTAGGGTCAGTTGTGACTTGATCTTTTTCATTTCTGATTGTGTTTTTCTGGGCTTTTTATCTCTTTTTCTTGGTCAGTCTTACTAAGGGTTCATCGGTCTTGTTTATCCATTCAAAGAACCAGGCTTTTGTTTTGTTGATTTTTTTCCTATGAATTTTTGTCTTCTATGTCTTGTATTTTGACTACTATTTTGGCTATCTGAATTCTTCTGCTGAAGTTAGGGTTTTGGTGGTCTTGTTTTTCCAGCTCCCTTAGGTGACCTGTTGGATTGTTAACTTGTGACCTTATCATTTTCTTCATATGCATTTGTAGAGATATAAATTCCCCTCTTAGTAATGCTTTCATGGCTTCCCAGATGTTTTACTAAGATATTACTTCATTTCCATTTGTTTCCAGGAATCTTTTCAATTCTTCTTTGATTTCCAGGTTGATCCAGGAGTTGCTCAGCATCATACTGTTTAGTGTCCATGTCTTTGTGGGTGTGGGGGGAACCTTGTTGGTGTTGATATTTATTTTTATTCCACTGTGGTCTGAGAAGGTGCATAACAGTATTTTGATCTTATGAAATTTGTTTATACTTGATTTATGGCCGAGGATGTAGTTGATCTTGGAGTACATTCCATGAGGTGATGAGTAGAATGTGTAATACATGGTTGTTGGGTGGAGTGTTCCGTAGGTATCTATTAGGTTCATTTGAGCATCAGGTTAGATTCCAGATCTCCTTGTTGATATTTTATCTTCATGAAGTCTACAGTAGATAGTGGGATATTAAAGTCTCCAGCTATGATAGTGTTAGAGTTAATGTCTTTTAACAGTTAACTTAGTAGCTGCTTTATAAAAGCTGGTGCTCCCGTGTTTAGGGCATGTATGTTTAGGATGGATATTTCTTATTGATGAATTGTACCTTTTATCATTATGTAGTGTCTTTATGTATCTTTTAAATTTTTGATAGCTTAAATGTTATTTTGTCTGATATTAAGATTGTGACTCCTGCTTTCTTTTGTGTTCCATTAACATGAAAATTTGTTTTCCATTCTCTAACTTTAAGTCTGTGAGTGTCCCTTCTGGTGAGATGCATCTTCTTAAGACAGTATATTGTTGCATCATGCTTCTTTATCCTGTTTTTCATTCTGTACCTTTTCAGTGGGGCATTTAGTCCATTTACATTCAAACTGATTATTGAAATGTGAGAGTTTATCATGGGACTCTTATAGACTTTGTTGTTGTTTGTTTACTTATTTGTTTGTTAGTTTTCTTTTGATTTTTAGGTTGATTTATGTGTGTGTTTTCAATCTTGCAGTTGTGATGCATGTTTTATTAGTTCTTTGTTTTCTTGCATTCTTAGAAGGAATGTAGTTGTTCTTTTTTTTATTCTGTGCTTAATACCATCTTAAATGTCTCTTATAGAACTGGTCTGGAGGCAGCATATATTCTTAGGGATTGAATGTCTGGGAAGAATTTTAATTCTCTATCACTGATGAAGCTTAGCTAAAGCTGGGTAAGTAATTCTTGGTTGGAATTGTTTATCTTTGAGTGTTTTAAAGATTGGGCTCCATTCTCTTCCAGTCTGCAGTGTTTCCATAGATAAGTCTGCTGCTGTTCTGATTGGTCTTCCTTGGTAGGTAGTCTGACCTTTCTGTCTTGCTACCTTTAGGATTTTTTTAAAATCTACTTTGTGTAAGTGAATTACTATGTGTCTAGGAGTTGGTCTTCTTATTTGATGCCTTGCTGGTGTTCTCTGTGTCTCTTGCATTAGGATTGTCATGTCTCTGAGGAGATGCAGTAAGTTTTCTTGGATGACCTCTTGGAATGTTTGTTCCAGGCTGTTCTCATTCTCCTTATTTGCTTCAGGGATACCTATCAGTCTTAAGTTTGGTCTCTTAATACAGTCACACATCTCCTAAAGGGTTTGTTCTGTCTTTTTAAGTTTCCTTTCTATTTTTTTAAGAATGGGATAGTTCCAGATTTGGGTCTTCTAGTTCTGAAATTCTTTCTTCTGCCTGGTTAATTGTGCTTTCCATGCTTGTCAACTTATTATTTATTTCATTTACTGTATACTTTATGGTTTGCATCTCAGCCATTAATTCTTTCATGTTTTCCTCTTGCTTTTTTTGGTTCTTGTTCATGTTTTCCATCTATTACTTGATCTCTGTATTTGTAGTCTGACACCACTCAATCTAGGTGCTCTTCATTGTTTGAGTTCTGAAGTCTATATACTTGTGGACTATCCTCTTTAGACTTTGGTGCCTGTGGCTTTTCATTGGTTTTTCTTCATTTGTGGTGGGTTTTTCTTTACTTCCATTGCTCAGTGAGAAAGGGAGTAGTTTTTACTTCTTTTTGCTCAACCTCTTATTCTCCCTTGAATAGAGCCTTTGGACTACTTAGATTTTTGGAGCCAGGTTGGAGCAAGGGAGCTATGTTACTCCCTCACAGATTTGAGATTTGGATGAGGTGTGTTAGCGGCTGCTAAGATTCAAAAACTGTCTGACAGTAACAATGTTTGCTGATTGATGTATGGGCCCCCAGGGATCTACTTTCCACCACCGTACAGTATGTCCATACATATTGGGAGCATATGTATCACCCCTCAGTACAAAATAACATGAAGAAAGGGAAAGGAGTTAATAAAGAGAGAATGTGGAGGGGACAACAATGGAGAGGACAAAAAAAGATACAAAACAGCAAACGGGGAGACAAGCAAAGAGAGAGAGAAAATGAAAGAGGGAGAGAAAGCCAAATCAGAACAGTAACAAAAACAAAACAAAATGAAAAAGAAAGAAAGAAAGGAAAACAAACAGTACACAAACAAATACAAATCCTTAGGAAACTAAAATCAATGATATGAGGAAATTCTCACACTCATATGTAGACTTATTGGACATAGAGAAGAAGAAGGGGTAAAACAGAAAGAAACGACCACTCCCAACAAACTATATTTTTAAAAAAAAAATAGCTACAGTCATGCAGATACAAAAAAAAAGCCACCACCAACAACAACAAACTCCAAAACAACAACAAAAACTTATGTGATTCCCAAGCACCCTCTTTCAGCAGTTTCAAGACTTCAGGTTTCTTGGAGGAGTGACCTAAGCACTGCGTCTCTTAGCTGGTGGCAAAGGAGAGGAATTTTGAAAGGGAGAAGTTTCCAGCTTTTAAATCTGTCCCCTGTTCACCCCTTGTAGTTGTGGAGAGGCTGGAAAGTGTCTCTGGCTGATCTGTATATGTTTAGGCCTCTCTGTGTGTGCTGATCCTAACATTGCCTGCCCGAGTCACACATCTCACAAATCACTGGGGAAAGGGTGTAGGGTCACTTTAAAACTCACCCCTACTCATCTTCTATGGGCGAAGACTGGGTTAAGTTGCAGTGCAGACCACAAATGCTTCAAATCTAACATCGTTTACCCAAGGGAGTTGGGGGAAGGCTGCAAACTGCCTCCAGCTGATCCACTTCTGTTCAGGTCTCTCCCATGCACGTTGATCAGAAAGTTGCCCACCTGAGTCACACGTCCCGGGGGATCACTAGAAAAAGGGTGCTGACTTTAAAACCCACTACCATTTTGCTGTGATATAGGTCTGGGTTCTTTGGCAGGGCTGCTGCAGCAGATTGCAACTGCTTCAGTTGGGGGGTGGGATTTCTTGGTCTCCTCAACTGGGACTATGGTCGGGTTACTCTGGCATATTTTCTCTCAGTCCGTGTTGCTGGTGTCTGACCTGGGATAAAGGCTGCAGTGGCAGGCGGCACCTGTTTCAGGTGATTTTTCGCTATTTTAAGCCTTTTTTTTTCCTTTTAAGGTGGTGCTATAAAGATGGTGCCTGCCTCTGGGCCTAAGAGTGTGCTGCAAGCGAGCAGCTTGGCAGGGCAACTGCCTATACAGGAGATCTCGGTCCTCTCCTTCCCATGTCTCTACTCAATCAGAAATTCACATGAGTTTTTCTGACACCCTAGGGCAAATACTGGTCTCTTCACCCTTTCATTTATGCAGAGACTCATGCACTCCAACTGTCTCAGTTGCCATCCTGGAATCTCTCCGATCTTTAGAAGTTTTTGAAAGCCTCATTGACATTTGTAAGGCTCCTTCACTCTTGTTTGGTTGCATGCCTCTTCTTTCATCATTTAATTTTTTAAATATAGTTGACATTAATTCTTCCAGAAAGTTCTGTGCAATACAGTGATAATTGTTTTTTTCATTGTCTTCATAGGCAATTATACTTTTAATTGTGTGTGTGTGGAGGAGTACTAAGTAATCTAGATATTTCATTAAGAAAACTGTATTTCCTCTTTCTCCTCTTGAAGTGTAGCACTTAGTATTAGCCAGCTTAGGCTGCTGAAACAAAAATACTATAGACTGGTGGTTTAAACAACAGAAATTTACTTCTTACAGTTCTGGAGATGGTAAGGCCAAGATCAGGATGCCAGCATAGTCAGGTTCTGGTGAGGGCCTTCTTCCTGGTTTGCAGATGACTATCTTCTTGCTGTATCCTCAGTGGTGGAAATAGAGAGCTCTAGTCTCTTCCTCTTATAAGAACACACTAATTTCATCAGAAGCCTTATCTTCATAACCTCATCTAAATTTAATCCCCTCCCAAACGTTCCATCTCCAAATACTGTCAAATTGGTAGAGTTGCAGCATATAAATTTGGGTGTGGGGGACACAAACATTCAGTCCATAATACTTTACATCTTATTTTTAGTGATTATGTTATAATCTGATTTTGTAGAATCTCTGAACCTTACTTCCTTTGAAACTCAGTAATCAGGCATATTCTAAGTCCAGACAAGACAGAATCATCAAGGATATCAATTTACTTCTAGTTAATGTATTACTAAAATCATAAGACCATTAGTTTTGTGGCTCTCAACATGGCTGCATATTAGAAGCATCTAGGGAGCTTATAAAAATTCCAGTGCCCACTGTATCTCAGAACAATTGCATCACAGGTGCTGGAGGTGAGGCCCAGACATTAGTATAACACTGAGAATCACCCATGAAAATAAAAAAAAAAAAATGCTAATACTTGAGTTTCATCTGTAGTGATTCTGACAAAATTAGATTTTTATGAGACCTAAGCATCAGGCCGAGAGTCAAATGTCAATAGGTGTTAGAAAAATCTAAGTGGGGAGGTAGGAGGTAGTCTATAGTTAAATCAAAATAGGAAACATCAGAATTAGGTATTGATTTTATCATTCTTGCTGATATAATTCACATGGAATCAAAGATAAAATATCAAATCTATTCATCATATTCAAAACTCAGTATGTAAGTTACACATATACTTAATCACCAAAATATTAATAATATGCCTGAATTTGCAGTCTTCAAATTTACTCATTGAGTAAAAAGAAAAAACCACTATTCATCTTTTCTGTCTTACTTTTAACTCCATGACTCTGTCATTAGAAAGCCCTTGAATCAGGTCTTCCTGACCCAAGGGCTTTCTAATGACAGACTCAGGGAGTTAAAATAAAGATGTAAGGAGGATAATTTATGCTGCCAGACTCTAAGATGTAAGTTCTATAGCATAAATTTCTAAATAAGTGATCTTATCTTCTAAACTTACAGTTGGAGAAACTGTAAGTTTATAATATTATAAGAAATACTATCTAGTTCTAAAGGGTGAGGGTTGAAAAATCAAAATGATAATGAAAAACATAGCCAGTCTGATTTGTTTGCCATTATTAGGTTCCATTGGAAATATAGCAGAAGAGTTTTAATAATTTACTTCAATGAACTGAGTGTGAACAAGATTTAAAAAATGGTAAAAAAAAAAATTTCAGATTGGAAACTTTATGTATACTATTTGGATTATTCTATCCATTCTTTTTTTTTTTTTTTTTTGAGTTGGAGTCTCACTCTGTCGCCCAGACTGGAGTGCAGTGGCCACTCCTGGCCACCGCAGCCTCGATCTGCTGAGCTCTGGCGATCCTTCCGCCTCAGCCTTCCGAGTAGCTGGAAGTACAGGCGCGCGCTACCACGCCCAGCTAATTTTTGATTTATTGTAGAGATGAGGTCTCGCCAAGTTGCCCAAGTGAGTCTCGAACCCGCGGGCTCAGGCAATCCACTCACCTCAGCCTCCCAAAGGTGTGGGATTACAGGCTGAACCACCGAGCCTGGCACCACCCATTCTTATTTAGAGCACTTATTTAGAAGAGAAATGTTTTGGAACAAACTTTACACCCATCTCATTTAATCTTCGAGGGTTGTTTCTCCTAAAGGTCATGTCCAACAGATTACCAACTGATCTTGATTGTCTTGCATGTGAGAAAATATTTTCACCCTATTCCACCCCTTTGGGAAAGAACATTTTTACTAACATAATATGGAGATGTGATAATTCATCGGCATTGAACAAAAACTATTCAGAACATAGAAAATTTGTATGGCCAAGTAGAACTGGGAGTAAGATAAAACAAGTGACATAAGAAAATAAGATATTCACAAAAATACAAGTAGAAATGGGCTGGTGATAAAATAAATCAGGAAGTATCCCAACTTCTTTGATGAAATAGATGTAATGGAGGGTTAGGGAGATTTTATGAGCTTATAAGGTATGAGATATTGCCAATGAAAGAAATTTTTTAAAAAAGGGATTTTAGGAAATCCTGCTATGGGCCACAAAGCGATTCAATCCTCTTGAGATGCTATAATAAGAAACATTTCTTTCTATTATGTTTTGCTGCTGAAAAATGTGTTATATTTACAAAACATTCACATTTATTTATTGATATATTTTATAAACAAAAGTGTACAAAATTTATGTTTGCATTTTTTTACTATAGTGCACAGGTCAATGAATTTTCACATATGTATCATCTATGTAACTACAAGATATATAATATTCCCTAAACTCCATAAAGTCACCTAGTGCTCCTACATAGTCAATACTATCCTTCTAAAAGATAATTGTTATAATTTAATTCTGACTTTTACTATCAACTTTGCTACTTTCTGACTTTCAAATAAGTGTAATGATGCAGTAAATACCCTGGGTGACTTCTATAACTCTACATAATGTTCATGTTTTCTACAAATAACTATATCCTAATCATGAGTCCTAAAACCTGGTAGTGTGCATCTGTAAATTTTCTTTCCTAGAAGTTTATCTTGGATATGCCAGGTCCTTCACTTTTCTATATGAATTTATGATCTTATTTTCCACATTAAAAAATTGCTGATTTTTAAATTTGGGACTATTGTGAACTATATTTAATCTGGAAATAATTTACATCTCAAAAATAATGAATCTTTCAAAACATGAGCAAGGTATATTTCATTGCTTATTCTATTCTGTTTAGTTTCTCTAAATAATGATTCGAAGTGTTCAGTTTAGTAGTAATACACATTAGATTTATATGTAGACTTGGTTCTTCTGATGTTTTCATATATAGCATTTTTGTTTTAATCCCATTTTAATAACATTTTGATAGTATATTAGAATACAATTGATTTTTAGATATTGACCTTTTTTCAAATAATTATGCTAAATTCACTAGTTTGAATAGTTTGTTCTTTGTTAGTTTTAGGCTCTCTATGCATAAAATTATGTAGTCTGCGAATAATAGCCTTTACTTTTTTTTCCTTTGTATTTCTAATTTTTTTTTCTTGTTTTGTTGCATAGGTAAGATTTCCAGTGTATGGAAAAAAGAAGTTGTGGTGGTTATCTTCTGAGGAAAGCTCTTGATATTTCACCATTAAGAAGAATGTTGACTGTAATTTTTCTTTATTTTAAATACCCTTTATCAAATTAAGTATGAGAGGTTTTTTTTTTTCATTTCTTTGTTTTTTGAGTTGGAGTCTAACTCTGTCACCCAGACTGGAGTGCAATGGCATGATTAAGGCCACCACAGCCTCAACCTACTGGGCTCAGGTGATCCTTCTGCCTCAGCCTTCCAAGTAGCTGGAACCATAGGTGTGTGCCACTGCACCCAGTTAATTTTTTGATTTATTGTAGAGATGAAGTCTTGCCAAGTTACCCAGGCTGGTCTCAAACCCGTGGACTCAAGTGATACCAGAATGCTAAAGTATGATATACATTCTCTGTTTCCATGCAAATGAGCACACATGTTTTGTTTTTATTAATATGATTGATTATACTCATTTATTTTCAAATGTTAATCTGATTTGACGTATGTGAAATACATCTTACTTGATCAGGTGAATAATTCATTTTAAAATTTACTGGATTATTTGCTTTTTTTGTTTTAGGATTTTTGCATCTATATTCATGAGTGATATGAGCTTGTAATTTGCTTTTCTTGTGATTTTTTTTTTTTTAGGCTTTAGTGTTAAGATTATGCTGGTTTCAAAAATAAATTTAAAAATGTAACATCATTATCTACTCTTCAAAGAAGTTTGTGAATATGAACACTATCCTATCATAAATAGTCAGAAGAATGAAAATGTGTAATCATCTGTCCCCAAAGTTTTCTTTGTGAGAACATTTTAAGTTATTGATTAAATTTCTTTAGTAGATATAGAACAAAAGGAAGTTCTCTTCAAAATTGATGCATTATTGAATTTTCTATGTTGTGTTGCACCAGTTTTGACAGGCAGAAATATGTTTTGAAGGACTTTATTCATTTTATCAAAAATTTTCAACTTATTGTCATTAAGTTATTCGTAATGTCATCTTATCATGCGGGGGAGGGAGAAGGAAAGTAAAGGACAAAAGGAGAATGGGACAGAAAGGAAAAAAAAAACAGTAAGGAATAATTTAGTTGGAGTGATGTCAGACTAACATAATGTTGACAATAATCTGATTATTTTTAAAAAATTCAAATTGGAGGAGTGTCAATTTCAATATAATGTAGCATCTTCATGCACATGTGTACTAAAGGATCTGTTACTAAGCATTGCCAATTGGATCATAACCCTATGAAGATCAAGTTTCAAATTATCCTAACTAATCAATACTTGCCACAAAATTTTATTAAATGAATCACGTTATCACCAAATCTGTTAGTCAAATTTATATTCTGCAGTCTACTTTTGCTTCTTATCACAATTTGTCGACTCGGTCCAATAGATAACACTAAATAATCTCTTTCCAGAGAAAAACAAAATAAAACAAAACCGATAAACATTAGTTTTTGGTAACGGTGTTTTCTTGCGTGATCTGTGATTTGTTTGTCTTTGTTTTTGCTGTGGTTCTTTGTGACTAACTTTAAATTCGCAAACTTCATCAACAAGGGTACCTGGACAATGAATATCTGTATATCTAACCCTGAATTAAACCCCACAATTTTAAAATTAAAAAAAAACTTTCAAAGTTAAAAAAAAAAAGAAATATGTCCTATTTCTTTTAAAATGTCAACAAAGAAATATGTTGACTTTTTTTCCAAGTTATTTTGAATGCCCAAGGCGATTCAGGCTGAAACATAAAGTCTCAGGAAAGCAACTTGCAGATGCCTTATTTTAAATTTTCTCTTTGCAGGTTTGAATATACGGGATGGTTCATATATCTCAGTTATAGCTCTTTCTTCTAAACGGTAAGCGCTTGCTCTTGATTCATCCAGTTTCTTTGGCTGAAAAGTAAATAATTGAATACCCTTTCTGTTTTATTTTAAATATCACAAGTTCAACATTTAGGAGTGATCCTGACAAGTAGAACAAAAACTCAAGAACTGGCGGCATAGTTGCTTATAAATGTATGAGCAGAAAGAAGTAAAATTTATGAAATTACACAATAAGTTTTGGTAATTGGGGAAAATGCAGTTAGTTGTTATTTGTTAATACAAAGTAAAAATGCTATACAGAGACCAAGGATGGCAAGCATTAAGGTCTTCAAGGGACCATTAGAGTCACGGGAAGGATTTGTTAAAATGTAAGTTCCCACTACTAAAGACTTTCTCAATCAATATCTCTAAGCATAGAACCTGGAAAAAGGTACATTAAAAAAAAATTCCCAGAGGATTTTGTATAAAATCACAGCAAAATTTGAGACCATATAGTGTGGAGGATAATTTTACAGAAAAAATGTGAGGCATGTTATTTCTGGATTGGGAGAAAAGAACAAGACAAATAGATACCATTTGTTATGAGTCTGTTGTGTGCAGTCACTGAATGATGAACTTTTATATTCATGTGTTCCATATAATCCAACAACTCTACATAATAAATGTCTGCAATTCAGTAATAAAGATGAAGGTTCATGAGATTAAATTTTTTGATGCAAATTACTGTTGTAGGAAAGCCCAGAACTGAAATTCATAGTCTGATTTTTCTGATCTAATGTTTAACAATAGCACATTAAATTTTTACTTACTAATATTTAAAAGTGAATATTTTAGGAACTACTATTATAGTGATTTTTGTATCATGGTCAGGCTGTGCTTGAAAATAAAGAAAACTGTCTTAAGTAATTCTGAGCAGCTCAATCGCCAGATACTATCTAAGACCTTGATCCATTTTCATGAGCCCTTTAGGTAAAAGCATCATTCCTTAATTAGAAAAGTTTTACACAAATACCCCTGAAAGATTGATTTAAACCGCAAGCCAACCAACCACATTGTAAGTTACTCTTTTAAAATCAAATAAAACCTTGCTATTTAGAGCACTGTTACTTTTACATTCAAATGTCTTTCTGTCTGTATTCGTCACCAAATATTTGAATTTGGCTCATGGTTTCTATGTGTTATTTTGAAAGAAAAAATTGAATGGATGCATTCATTTATATTAAAACCAGTAAAATGAAAGATAATAACCAAGTTTTACTGAAAAGCAACCAATACAAGTTTCTTGCTTTTAGATCTAACTGGCAGTTCAAGACATGTTAGGACCTTTGGTTGTGGCCACAATAATCACTACCTTATAAAAATTAGGAGAAACTCCTATCATGTAGTTACTGCTACTGTCACAGCTTGAACTTCACAGAAATTTAGGAGACAATCTGAGAAAGGCAGTACTGTAACTTTGTCACTTGGGGTGTTTACCAAGCAGCATCTTCTTCCATTGTTCTTGACTGCAGTTTGGAAAACCAGGTGTAAAGGTAAGCCTTGAGTTCTGTTTTTATGTAATCACTTTTGACTGCATTCTCCTATCTGGGGAAAGTTGAGCTGTGGGTCATCTCTTTACAAGCCCCACATTCTTGTCACACTGTGTGGTTTATTGCCAATAAAGACTGGTTTATTGCCAGTATTTCTCTTTCTAGTCATCTCCAGTGATTATTATGAATTTCTATTTTTTATTTTTATTTCCCTAGATGTTACCAACAAGAAATGGTAGGAGTTTGAGGGTGTCTGGACTTTTAAGAAGGAGAAAAAGTCAGACTTTAGACACTCATTCCTCAAAATTGTTCTTCAAATCTATCTCCTTCCTCCCTACTTGCTTCTTTCTTTTCCTTCCCTTCCCTTTCCCCTTCTTTCCTTCCTTCCTTCCTTCCCTCTCTCCCTCTCTCCCTTCCACCTTCCATCCTGCAACACACTGGGTAAAAACTTATATTCACAAATGTTTTCATTCTCCACTTACAACTTGACTAGGTAATAGCTCACAAATGTATATCTTTTATTTGCTTGCATTTTAATTTAATGGTAATTTTTCCTTTGCCTTTATAATCTAAGAGACTATTGACTCAAACACTCAGAAATTTTTATTTCTTAAATTCCAATTTGCTTAAGCTAATGATAGAATGAGATATTTTTCTCTCCCTTCAGGAAAAACAAATCCTGTTAGATTTCATGACTTAAGAACATTTCTCCTAACTCTCTTTTTTATACGCACTAGGACCTCCAGAGGGAATTGTTACTATATGCTAGGGATAATAAATGGAATATTTTCTCCATAGGAAATCTTTCTTAATGATCATAATGGCTAAAGAAATAATCAGATATATGGGCACATATCTTATACAGGGATGTCCCTTGAAGTGATATTTATAACACATTTCAATGATAAGTGAATTAAAATAATATATAACAGAAGTAATGTTTAAGTAAATCACAGGATATCCATTATAGTATATTTTGCATCCATTAAAAATATCTTGAGACTGGTTTTTAATGATATGGGGAAAAATAATGGTTGGCAAAAACAAAAAGACAAAAAGTTATAAATGGGAACAAATAAAGTCTTAAAGTCTTGGGTAATAAACCCAAATTATAAAATGCATACTTTACTTTGAAATTAAGGTCAACTTAATGTTACAGTCATTGAATTGCACTGGTATTCTCAGTCATTCCTGAACAAGCCAAGCAAGCTCTCACAGGGCACTGACTTTTGGGATTATCTTTCCCCAGATGTCAGCTTGACGCACCTCCTTTCAGGTCTTTGCCTGAGTATCATCCTTGCATGAGTCTTTCTGTGACCACCCTTAAAAATTGCAACATCAATCCTTATTCACACCTTAACACCTTTTTCTCATTTGTTTCTGCTTCCTTTTTATCAACAGCTGTAGCAAAGAGTACAACTTTTTTTTTTTTTTCTATTTGTTTTCTCCCACATGAATGTATCTTTCATGAGACCAAAGATTTGGGATTTGGGAGCATTTTGTTCTCTACTTTCTTCCTGCCACACATTTATTGCCTGACACTTTGTAGCTTGTTAATAGATATTTCTTGAATGAATTGATAAACAAATGAAGGTTATTTCTCTTTGTATACTTTGTCTCATGCTCTCAAAAATTTATATTTTAAATTATCTTTCAAGTTTTGCTCTACAATTAAATTGAGGAAAAAAATTGTGAAAAAAAGCATTTGATTGGAGTGGCTTTCACTGCTATGGCAAGAAGATCTTACTCTTCTTCTCTCCTTCAGTCACTAAAAAATAAGTTAATACAGGTTTCACTGAACTATAAAAATATATACTCCAATTTTTTCTAATGCTGGAAATAAAATAAAATATAAAGAAAAATTGTAGTTCCCAAATGGACATATTCATAAGTTTTAGAAGAGAAGCTTGTGATGCATATGTTACAAGTCATCCAGATTAAGGAGAATTAGAAGAATTATCTACTAATGATCTGTTTTTACATGCCTAGACAAGTTAAGGATGCTAGAGAATTTCATCTGTTCAGCACATAAATTCTACAAGCTTTAAAATAACTTATGAAAATATTTAAAATTTCAAATAAACATTGTGATGCAAAAACATGAGAAAAAAACCTCAAAATTAGAGATAAATGTTTATTTAAATATCAAAAAAAGATAAGCCTTTTCAACTTCCAACTTCCAAACCTCTTACTCATTTCTAGTCACATTCTTGACGTTGTTACTTTTTATTAATATCCAAGTAAAACAAATACATAAACAAATTTAGACAAGATTGCATTTTGTGACGAATTATACAATATAATATCTAGATTTGCATTAAGATATCAGTCACACTTCACTTAAATGTTGTGTCAATACTGTCCTATTAGGAAATAAAAATTTTATTTTTATAATTAAACATAAAAATGATCAAATACTACCTAGGATGTATATAAGTAAAATCCCATGTACAAAACTTTAAAATAGAAAATATTTCTTAATCTAAAGTGGCAAGAATGGTATATTGATTGCAAAGAGGCATAGAGGAAATTGCGGAGTGACAGAAATATTATGTACCTTGATTATCGTGTGAGTACACAGTGTATACATTTGTCAAAATGCAATAACTGGACACTTAAATTGAGTACAATTCATTTTATATGTTATACCTAAGTTATGTTGATAACTTCAGAAGAGAACTTCAGAAAAATAAGTGAGGTGAAGGAAGAAATTGCAATTTCTTTCAATTGTCCAGTCCATATCAGTTTCCCATTAAATAGCCATCAGTGGGCAACCCTTCAGGTCCCCTCCCACTGTGGGAGCTTTTATGTCCTCTCAATAAATCCTGCTGTTAAAAAAAAAAAAACAAAAAACAGCCATCAGTATCTTCAGCTTAACAATACTCTCTGCAATTTGTCCTCAAGCAAAACTTATGCAACTCTACCTCTTATTATGACATAAACAGATGCTCTATTTTAAAGAGCCATCCCCATAGCATGCCTTGCTTATTCTCGACTTTCTCCTTTTTTCTCATAACATTCTTCCACCTTTTCCCCTCATCTTCTCCATTTATCTTTAAATATTCATAACTTTCTTATCTGTAAGTTCCCTTTCCTGTGAAATCTCCTTGGCCTTTCAAAGAGGAGTCTGACAAACTTTAACCTTAAGATTTTATCACCACTACCCTTCTGTATCTGTATTAATCTTGTATTGGCTAATAATGTATGCCTCATTATCCCAACTGGGATTTAACCTCCCTGATGCCAGGTATCTCATTATGCAGCTATCAGATTCTCCAATATGTTTTGCATATAGTAGGTGTTCTCTCATTATCTGTTGATTGATAACCTATGTATTATAAACAGCTTTACACTGTGTAGAAATAAAATGTGTCAAAGAGCCAAAGACATATTGTTTCTACTTTTGGAGATAGGGAAGGTGGATAAGTATAATTAGGAACAAAAGAGAAACATAATGAATCAATTTGATAGCAAATAATAACACAAGAACATTACTAGAATTTCTTTTTCTCATATAGTTCAATGGAACAATGTGGATGAAGAATGATGAAGGAAGAGATAAGAATATTGTAATTACAGTTGCCTTCAGTTTCATCATATTAATTTAGAAACCCTGGTGAGTAAGCTCCACAGGAGACAGAAAATGATGAATGTGGCAAATTACTGCTTTCTATAGCAATGTGGGGGTATTTCTTGAACTGATTCTTATCAACGGTCAAAGCAGGACCAGCAAATTAGTGTCACTGAAGTGAAGCCTTTCCAATTTAATTATATTGAGTAAAATCATGAAATCGAAGCCAATTATTTACAAAACACAATTTGTAACTTTCAAGAGATTGGCCAGAAAAATAATTCAAGCAAACAAGTGAGTTATGCACTTTGAAGAGTAGAAGCTACAATACAAATAAATGGATGCAGAGGATGTACATTATTTATAATGATCTTTATTCTCTCTATATATACACACACATACAAATATGTACATATATATAAGGTTAACCTTGAACAACATGAGTTTGAACTGAATGGGCCCACTTATACACAAATCTTTTTTAACTAAAAATGGAGGACAGACTGGGGGACTTGGGTATGTGGAGATTTTGGTATACCTGGATATATATTGCAGTTGTCCCTTAGTATATATGTATATGTTTGGAGGCAAATTTACATCATATAATTCAATGAGTATTTGCTGAATACCTACTGCTTATCATATATGGTGTGAGATCCTGTGGTTAAAGTTATGAATAAGACACAGCTGCTTCCCTCAAACAAAGTTAGTGTGCAATTCAAAATAAAAAATGGGAAATTTTAATAGGGGGTGGTGAGTCTAATGGTGCAAGTAAGCACAAAAATACGGGCGCACACACAAGAGGCTGGAGTTTAAGTGGAGTGTCAGGGAAGTCATCCTCCATTTTAGTAACATTTGATTTGTGTCTCTGATGGCAAATAGAGCAGAGGGTTATAGGAAAGGCCTGGCAGAGGGAACAGTAATGTGCTATAATGGGCTTGCATGATATATTTGTTTAAGCTTTATTTATAAACTTCTATTGCAAATGGAAAGAAGCTAGTTTTGACCACTCAAATCATTAAGTTCTTTAATGTGACTATTGGTAGTCCCTGATTTTGAGATTAAGGGGGGAGCCTTCTTACATGACCTTATTTAGTAGTATATTCAAACTTACGCAAAGTTGAACCCCATTTAAAATCATTTATTATCATCATACATAAAACTATTTGCTTCTGGTAACTAAGTTGGTTACAATTCCTGCTTATTTTCTTTTTAGTTCAATGACAAGCACTTGCATGAAAAATTCAATCCAATTCAAATGCAATAGCATTGTGATGGCACAACCAGGCAACTTTCTAGATGAATCAGATAGCAGATTCCTCCATCAAATGGAGTAGTACATGATCACATGGAGTTTTAGACCTAGGATGCTCCTCCAAACATACTAAGTATCTATACTAACCAGATAGTTATATCTCATTCATATCTACACGGAGAATTATCATAAACACTTGTCATTTTGCCAAAGAAAAAGCCATTCTAAGCTTCATTATGCCAATTTTGTACCTTTTGCAAGTTTAGATAATGATATTTGAAGCGTTTTTTATAAGGGTCTCAGGAAGTCTCATTAATAAGGTACTTCAACTTTAACTGCCATGGGTTTAGATTAAAATTGACTCACACAGTAGATTGAAATAATAATAGCTTATACAAACATTTCTCAACAACCCAAAGTTCCTTGCTTTCCTCATGTAGACCACTAACTATAGTATGCATTAACAGCATTACTACTGACTTGACTGTAGGTCAATGAAAACACAGAGAAAAGAAGTATCTAAGTCTGACTGGATAAGAAACTAGAATTAGAAGAGGTTTTATATGGAGAAGTGATATCCGTGGTGATTATTGCATGATAAGTCACACTTCAACAAAGAGAAAAAAATTTCAGATTAGTCCCTATAACACGAATAAAGCAAAAGATGCTAAAGCCCAAAGTACAACAGTGATAGCAGCTGTAAGAAACAGACTCATAACAATTTTCAAAGACATAAAACCAACCGACGTTGAATTCTATCTTAATAAGTAAAATCAGAGCACATATAAAAAGGAATGAAAAGTAAATTATAAAAATCTTGACATGTTATTTATTGAAAATGTACAGTTTGGCACTTGATATAGGGAATTGCTATTTCACTGACAATTTTTTCATTCTAAATAATGATTATATTAAAACATATATATATACACACACACATACACACACATAGTACTTGGTCAAGTATGTGTGTATATATATATATATACACACATACTTGACCAAGTACTATGTATATATGAAAAAACAGAAATTTTAAAGCGACAAATATTTGCATTTTACTTGTTAATTTATTTTGTTTAGGTTGCATTCAATGATAATCCCAAAGTATAATGTATGTATAAGCAGTCTATATGCTTTGTTTTAGAAATGCAAAATAGTAAGTGTGCAGAAAGGACTAGAAGAATAAATTTTGAAGCAATTTCAGCTAACTAGAGATATTCATAGTTAACTTTTATCCAGAATTCAGTAAGTAATGCTCTGTTTCAAAATTCATCTTTGATTCTTCATAAATAGCAAGTTCCAAAAATATATCATATCAACTTCTGGTTACTTTTATATTGTCTTTTCATGGAAAAAAAATGGATTCTGACGGAACAAGCTCAGGAGTTCCAATGTGGTGTGAAAATGTGAAAGACTCTGTGGACATGCACTCCAACAAAACTGGTACAAATCTTTTAAAAACCAAAAATGTGTTTAAAGTTTATGGAAACAGTCTTAGGGGAATATAGCAAATAAAGAAATATTTATTCTTAAAGAAAATATACTTCAAGAATAACCTTTAACAGTAACAAGTAACCTACTAAGACTGAATAGAATCAGGAGCAAAGAAAGATGATGTGAAGACATACGATGGATATGACTGTCTACAATTCAAGGCCTTAGAGGAAGCCAATTTATCAACAACTTGATTTTGGATTTCTGGTCTCCTGAATTATGAGTAAGTAAATTTATGTTGTTTAACCCACTTAGTATGTGAGACTTTTTAACTAATTAGCCCTAGAAAACTAAAGCAGGTTTTTTTCCCTTTGACTTTTTTTTCTTTCTATATTTATATATTTTATTTTATTTTATTATTATTATTTTTTTGAGTTGGAGTCTCACCACTCTGTCACCCAGACTGGAGTGTAGTGGCCGCTCCCGGCCACTGCAGCCTCGACCTGCTGGGCTCCAGCGATCCTTCCGCCTCAGCCTTCCGAGTAGCCGGAATTACAGGCGCGCGCTACCACGCCCGGCTACTTCTTTGATTTATTATAGAGATGAGGTCTTGCCTGCCCAGGCGGGTCTTGAACCCGCGGGCTCAGGCAATCCACTCACCTCAGCCTCCAAAGGCGCGGGATTACAGGCTGAGCCACCGAGTATATTTTATTTTAAAGGTGTGGGGTACAATTCAGGATTAGGTATGCAAGTGGACATCGTACAGGTAAAGTTTGGGTCTTCTTGGAGTACCCAGTTTGCCTAGTTAGAGATCAGGTACCCTTATTGGTATTATGTTGTCATTGTAAAAGTCTTTCTCTTTTCTGGTTAGAAAGATGCCAAGGAATTTCCATTTTTTTGTGACTAGTGAATGGAATTGTGCTTTTTATATTATTCTTTGCCTGTTAGTTGTTGGTGTATAAGAATGCAGGGTTTTTTGCACATTTTTTTGTCCCTGAGACTTTGCCAAAGTCCTTTATCAGTGCAAGGATGTTATTGACAGATTCTCTTGGATTTTCGACATATAGGATTATATCATAAGCAAAGAGGCATAATTTAACTTCGTCTTTTTCTGTTTGGATATCCCGATATCCCCAATATCTTTGCTGATTTAAAAAAAAAAAAGTCTAGCTAGGACTTTCAACACAATGTTGAACAGGAGGGGTGAGAGTGGGCAGCGTTGTCTTGTTTCAGTTTTCAGGGGAAATGCTTCCAGTTTCTGTTCATTTAGCAATATGTTGGTTGTGAGTTTACTGTAGCTGGTGCTTACTATTTTGAGGTATGTTCATTCTATTCCTAGATGTTCAAAGTTTTGTATCAATAAGAGATACTGGGTTTTATGAAAAGCTCTCTCTGCATCTAATGATATAATCATGTGGTTCTTGTTTTTACATCTGTTGATGTATTTAATTGCATTTATGGTCTTGTGGATGTTTAACCAGTCCTGCATTCCAGGCATGAAGGCTTCTTGGTCATGGTGGATGATTTTTGAGATGCATTGTTGCATATGACTTGCTAGAGTCTTGTTCAGAATTTTTGCGTCTATATTCATTAGAGATATTGACCTGTAGTTATTTTATTTTATTTTATTTTATTTTTTATGGGTCTTTACCTGGTTTGGGTATCAGTGTGATGTTAGTTTTATAAAATGATTTGGGGAGAATTTCATCTTTCTCAATTGCCTGGAATATTCTCAATAGGACTAGTATCAGCTCCTCCTTGTAGGTTTTGTAGAATTCCACTGGAAAGCCAGCTGGCCAAGGGCTTTTTTTTTTTGTAAGTAGTTTTCTTATGATGGAGTCAATTCCCTAGGTTGTTATGGTCTATTTTGAGTCTCAATGTCTTTTTGTTTCAACCTTGGGAGGTTGTGTGATGTCAGAAAGTCCTCCATTTCATTTAGGTTATCAAGTTTGTTTCCGCAGAAGTGCACATAGTAGTCTCATAATTTTTTGTATTTCTTTGGGGTCAGTTGTGATTTGATCTTTTGTATTTCTGATTGTGTTTGTTTGGGCTTTTCCTTTCTTTTTCTTGGTGATTCTGGCTAGTGGTTCATCAATCTTGTTTATTCTTTCAAAGAACCAGCTTTTTGTTTAACTGATTTGTTTGCGTTACATTTTTGTCTTCTGTGTCCCATATCTGGACTTTTACTTTGGTGATCTGGATTCTTCTACTAAAGTTAGGACTTTGGTTGTCTTGTCTTTTCAACTTCCTTAGGTGATTTGTTAGGCTGTTAATTTGTGACCTTTCTATTTTCTTGATGTGTATGTGCAATTAAATCTTAGTAGCGAGGCGCAAGGGTAACCTGGCAAGTTGAAATGCAAACATGTCATCTTGTGTTTTCAAGTTTGTAGTTATGATGTATTCTCTATTGATTCTGTGTTCTCGTGTTTTTTTGAGAAGTGCATGGTCAATCTTTTTTTTTCTTTTTCTCTTTCTTCTGTGCTTAATACTTTTTAAAGAATCTCCTGTAGAGCTGGACTGGAAGCTGCATAATCTCTTAGGAATTGGATGCCTGGGAAGGATTTTAATTTTGCATCACTGATGAGGCTGAGCTTGATGGGGTAGAAAATACTTGATTGAAATTGTTTAACTTTCAGAACTTTGAATATTGGACTCCATTCCCTTCTAGCTTGTAGTGTTTCTGCTGATAGGTCTGCTGGTATTCTGATTAATTTTTCCTGGTAGGTAATCTGACCTTTCTCTCTTGCTGCATTTAGAATTTTTTCTTTTGTACCTACTTTGTGTAGGCAAACTACTATGTGTCTGGGGGTTGTCTTCTCATTTGATGTCTTGTGGGGGTTCTTTGTATCTCTTGTGTTTGGATGGTAACACCTCTAGGGAGATGGTGAAAGTTTTCTGGGATGACCTCCTGAAACACTTGTTCCAAGGTGTTCTCCATTTCCCCTTCTTCTGAGATAATAATCATGCATAGGATTGACCTCTTAATCACACATCTCTTGGAGGTTTTGGTCTTTCTTTCTGAGTTTCTTTTCTATGTTTTTTACAGATTGAGTTAATTCCATATTTTGATCTTCAAGTTTTGAGATTCTTTCTTCTGCTTGATTAAGTCTGTTCCATGCCCGTCATCTTGTTATTTATTTCCTGGAGAAAATTTTTTGTAGCCAAAATCTCTGTTAGTAGTTCTTTCGGTGTTCCATCTTGTGTTTCTTGAGTCTTATTCATTCTTTCCATCTATTCCTTAATCCTAGTTGTATTCTGGAGCCAGTCATTGGTGACTTATGTTGTTTGATCTTTGAGGTCTGAGTTTTCAAGTGTTTTCTATCTGTTATACTTGGAATTACTTATGTTCTTCCATTAATGTTTCCTATTTGTGACCAATCTATTTCTTTTCTCTTTAGTTCCATTATTCGGTGGTAGTGGGAGAGGCTTTCACTTCTGATGTTTGTTTAGTCCTCAGTTTTTTCCTGATCAGGGCTCTGAATTTGTTCTATTTTGAAACAGGGATATGGTTGGGAAGATTTTTGTATCTTGTAGTTTTGAGAATTAATAAGGTGGAGGCTGTGGAGCTAAGATTCAGAAACTACTTGCAAATCAAAATGTTCACTGATTGTGGTATGGATTTCCTGAGATTCAGTCCCCACCCCCACTCTATATGATGATTCACTGGGTATGTGAGTGTACCTCTTGACTCCAAGATACAGTAACAACAATAAGAAAAACAAAGAAAATTAAAATAAATCAAAATGGTCAAAAATTTTAAAAAAACACAGAAAGACAAAAGCAGAAACCAAAGCAAAAAATAATTAAGCACACATTCACAAACAAAAACCAAAACAAACTGGAAAAAAGCAAAGGAAAACAAACAAATAAAACCAAAAAAACAGGAAACTGCACACACACACATATGTACAACACAAAATGAAAGGAGAAGGGAAAAAAGAATTTAGATTGAACTCTCACACATGCATTAAACTAAAAAAGGAGAAGAACAAAAAGCAAACAAAAAACCTGAAAGATGAACATTCATTCATTCACATATACACATAAGCAGAAAACAAAACAAAAAAAAGAAAGAATAAAGAAAAAAGAAAAGGAAGAAAAAAAGGTGAGGAGAGATGAAGATAGAACCCTCACATACACATTGATGCACAAAAGAAATTAAACAAAAACAAACAAACAAGCAAACAAAAACACCTGCCCTCTTGTGGCAGGTTCCATAATTGGTCTTATTCACAATCTCCCCAGTGTCTGGCCAAGGAAGGAGAAAGAAACAGTGGGGGTGGGTATGGGGTTATGGCTTCAGTTCTCCCCTCCCACTCTTGTATGGTCAGGGGAATCCCCTCTGGTGGGAAGGTGTGGGATAATCTCTTCCCCAGGTACTGGTGGGGGGCATCCCAGCCAGGCTTATCCTGGGAGTCCTCTTATCTCTGCTGACGTCCAGGCTCCACTTGGGTTCATCCCTCTCAGTCATTCCCCAGCAGTGTGTGCTGACATTCAGAGGATTGCTGGGATGGAAGGGTCTAGGTCAGCCTTGGACTCACCACTGATCTTTTCTGAGGTCTTCCTTATCCTTTTCTGGTTACACCCGTTGTCCCGTGACTGAATCAGGTGAATCAGGGTAGGGGGTGGGGCACCTGAGACTCGGTGCTCATCCTGTCCCTTCAGAGTTTGTGCTTCCAGGATATTCCCGCTGAGTCATGAGCAACTCCTGAGTAGTTAATTCGCCAGTCATAGAGATCCAGTCTGTTGCTCTGTGGTGAGAAACCACAGCACTTTCCTGCCCAGGTTTCAAGATGGTGGCAGGGTGCCTTTTTCATCTTCTCCAGTGGGACTCTGCCTCTGGGCTCCCTTGCTGTGCTCCCTCTGCAGCTCTTGCTGCCAGAGTCTGGCCAGGCACTGTGGTGGTGAGGCGGAGCCTGAAGCTGGCAGTCATTCCCTGCAGCTTCTTCCAGGGGAGGGCTTTGCTGATTTTTAAAAAATGGTGCTCAACTTCTGCCCCTCAGGGAGCAATAGGGTCCAAGAAGAGCAGCGGAGGCACCGGTCACTTCGGTCACTTTGCTAGGAAAGCCCTGGCCACTTATTCTCAAGTCCCCACCCATTCAGCCACTCACATGCCCACTTATTCACAGACATGTACGCAAAATTTTCCATACACTCACTCACACTGGGACTTACATAGTCCAACTGGTTCCACTGCCATCTTCCCAGAAGTCCTCTTCTTTGACATTTGAACCACAATATTTTATTTCCCTACTTCTTACATATCCCAATCTGAGGTAAATTTCATTCCAGATATGAAGCGTTAATCACATGGAACTCCCTTTTCTCCAGTTTCCAGTTAGAGGGAAAGCATACCTTTATTAAAGGAGGGGGATGCTAATATTTCTTATCCTTCTGCCAGTTTTCAGTGGCAGAGGCTAACTCCTGAGTAAGTACAGCCAAGGGGGTTAGAATTCCCTTTCCCGCTCAGCCTTTACTGATGGAAAGGTGGTTTCATTTTAGGTGCAAAACATTAAGAATGGTGCAGTTCTTATTATCCTCCTCAAAGATTATTTGTAAAGCAGAGATTCTTTGTCAGGAAAAGCAAACCAAAGAGAAGAAACTAGAGTTGCCCTCCATTGTATTGAGTACAAGCACAATACATTGCATTGAATGAGGGATACAAACATATGCAAAGCATATATATATCTGATAATAGACCCTTATCTAAAGCATATAAAGAATTCTTACAAGTCAACAATCCAGACAAATAATCCAATTTAAAAACAAGATATCTGGAAAGATATTTCTCTATAGAAGATACACAAGTAGCCAACATGCACATGAAAATATGCTTGACATAATTAATTATACAAATATCAAGGATATAAAAAAATCAAAATCTTCACTTGTTCTGCTTGCAAGCTTCTCTAAATGGTAAACAGAAAGTTGACATTTGACTGAGTAGTTATGAGCTTGCATATATACTTCAGAGAAATGAAAACATTATACACAAAAAAACCTGTACAAAAGTGTTCATTGTAGTATTATTAATGATACCTCCAAAGTTGAAACTATTGAAATGATAAGTGGATAACTAAAATCTGATACATCCATACAATGGATGCTGTGTAATATTATTATTCAATAAAAAATGAAATACTTATACATGCTACATCATGCATGAAACTTAAAAACATTACGCAAATGGCAGAAGTCAGTCTAAAAAAGATCATGTATTGTATGATTTCATTTATGTGGAATGTTGAGCATAGGCAAATATATAGAGATATTAGTGGTTGACTAGGATTGGGAGAATGAAGATATTGGAAATCGTTTCTGAAGGATATTGATTTTCTTTCTGGGTTAATAAAACTGTGTTAGGGTGGGGGAGGAGAGGGGAGAAAAAATGTTTTAAAACTGATTGTAGTCATGATTGTACAATTTTGTGAATATACTAGAAATCCTTGAATTGTGCACTTAAAGTAGGCCGACTTCATGGTATGTGAGTTAGATCTCAATAAAGCTGTTGCCAAAAATGAAAAGAAAGAAAGGAAGGAAGGAAGAAAGGATTAAAAGGAAGGAAGGAAGGAATGAGAGAGAGAGAGAGAGAGAGAGAGAAACAGAGAGAGAGAGAGAGAGAGAGAGAGAGAGAGAGAGAGAGAGAGAAAGAAAACAGTTCAGGGGAAGGCTCTTACAAGTCACCAAATATAAACAAAAAACAGTATCATGTCTCCTTCACAGATAAGTACACAGGGAACAACAGAGCAGCAAAAGCAACCTTGGGGAAGCTCTTCTACAGAAAAGCAAAACTTACTCATAGTGTACATACTTTACTTTTATCTTGAGAAAGAGAGAGCTATGAAAGAGTTTCTAGAATTTTGTGAATGACTAGGGAAAAATATGTAATTTTCTTAATTTTAAATTTTTATTACTGTGCCTTCACTCCCTAGATTAGTACCTTCCAAGAGTAGGTCTTCAATAAATAGCAGATACATTTTTAAAAATTGCTTCTGAATTTTACTGCTTTGGGGTTATATTTGGCAAACTACTTATAAAATTTAAAGTTTTAATTTAGTACTATTATACCTACATGATTTGCATGGATCTGAAGTCAGATGTGACACAACATGTTTATTTGACAGTACCCACACTAACTCCACAGACTATTCAGTGAGACAAGTCACTGCATTTGGCTTTAGGAGAATGTCAAAGTCCTAAGGAAGTTTCCCAACGCATACCCTCAATTTATGCATCAAGCCATGAACCATGTGTTTTTCTTTTACTAACATTCAGGTATCCCACAGGCTATCGCTCCTGGACACTCCACTCGGTTCTATGCCATGGCACCTATTGTGGATTATTAGGGAAAACACAAACTCTTAGAATGATATATAATCTTTTTGCATCAATAGTTTTTATCCAACAAACATTTATAGGCTATTATGCACTAATATCCTGTTCTAGGTACTTGGACTACATTATGAACAAAACAGACTTCTGTCATTATGAATCTTATATATATTTGAGCAGAAGTATAGTGTACCATATTCTCTCCGGATTCATGGAATGGTGGGACTTTGACTTCCTTTTAAGCTAGAAATGCTTAGCTTACTTCCTCATTAAATCTAGATTGCAAAGTAGGCAACAATAAAACTTGTGCTTTACTTACCTGTCACCAGTCTGCATTCACAGTGTTAAGGACTTTTGACTGGCAGGAAAAAAAAATGCTATTTTTGTCTGTCCTCAAATTAACAAAAAAAGAAAAGGTCTTATGAGTTTGTAACCCTTAGAATGGTTTGTTTCCTTTCCAAAGCAGGGCCTCCTTGTGTATCTGTGTTGAAGAAGATTGGGAGTCTAATAATTGTATTTGGTCCATTCTCTATTTCCCTGGCTATGTAGATTGGGGAAAAAAAAAGTCAGTGAAATCTCAGTTTCTTTTGACTTAAACCATGGGAGGTATATTCTCTTTAACCAACATAATAAAATAGTATACACTTCAAAGTTGACTTACAGAAGAGAAATCATAGAAAAATGTACATTGAGAACAACATAGAAATATCTCAACAGTGAAAACTAAATTCAGTTTAATTATTTGTATTGTTTTATTGTTTCTATTGGATTAAAAGATTGTTATGCAAAGTGACCTTTGGTCACTTATTCCCAAGGCAGTCTATTTGACTCCCTGATTGTAAATATGATCTACTTGATTCCCCAATTATAAGCAAACATACTGGAAGTGATGAGGCCATATGTTGGCTGAATGTCAGTTTGCAGGAAAGGTCTGAGTGTTTGGCATTATTATGGTAGAAACTGGGGTTGTGCTAGGGATGAAAGGATGGAAGAATCGACATAATAAAAACATTTCTAAATTCCTTTTTTTAAATAACTTTCCCCCAATCATTTCCCTCAGTATTTCAGCGAAATGTATTCTTTATTAAAAAGTACATTTACAAAGATAAATGACAGGTGAATATGGAAGTGAAGTTAGCAAAATGGCAAACTAAGGGGGCTCATCCTTCAACTCCTCACAAAAATAATTATTAACAATGAATCACACATAAAAACAGCTCTTGGAGAACCTCAGAGTAAGAAGTTCACATAAATAACCTAATCTTACATCTCAAGGAACTAAAAGAAGGAAATCAAACTAAGACCAAAGTTAACATAAAAATGGAAATAATAAACAATAAATTGGAAATCAGCAAAACAGATACAAGTAAAATAACAGAAAAAAATACCAACAAAACTAAGAAATGGTTTTTGAGAAAATAAACAAAACTGACAAATTTTTAACTGGACAAATTAGGAAAATAAAGGTGAGAAGAATCAAATAAATAAAAAATGAAAAATGAGACATTACAAAAGGTTTTTCAGAAATAAAATGAATCATAAGAGACCATTATAAATATTATATGCCAACAAATTGTATAACCTAGAAGAAACCAATAAATTCCTGGTAACATACAACCTTCCATTATTGAATAAAGAAGAAATACAAAATTTGAACCAGTTAACACCAAATAGAAAGATTGAATTAGTATTTAAAAACATCCCAACAAAGAAAAGTTTAACACCAGATGGCTTTCCAAACATTCAAAGAAAAATGAACACCAATTCTGATCTATTCCAATAAGAGGAAATACTTTCTTTTTTTCTTTTTCTTTTTGCATTGGAGTCTCACTCTGTCACCCAGACTGGCGTGCAGTGGCCGCTCCTGGCCACCGCAGCTTCCACCTGCTGGGCTCCGGCGATCCTTCCGCCTCAGCCTTCCAAGTAGCTGGAACTACAGGTGCGCGCTATGACGCCCGGCTAATTTTTTTGATTTATTGTAGAGATGAGGTCTTGCCAAGTTGTCTGGAACCTGCAGGCGCAGGCAATCCACTCAACTCAGCCTCCCAAAGCGCGGGATTACAAGCTGAGCCACCGAGCCTGCCTAAGAGGAAATACTTTCAAACTCTGCTAATGAGGCCAGCATCACCCCAATATCAAAGCCAGGGACAATTATCATAAGAAAAGGAAACTATAAGTCAATATCCCCACAAAGATACTCAATAAAATAATAGAAATATTAAAATTCAACAGCAGATTAAAAGGATTATAAACTATAACCAATTGGGATTTATCCCTGTAATGCAAGAATGGCTCAACATATGCAAATTAATCAATTTGATACACTACATTAACAGAATAAAAAATTTTGAAGATGAGCATTTTGATAGATAAAGAATAGACATTTGGCAAAATACAACATCTTTTCATGATTAAAAACTTCACAAAATGGGTATAAAAGAAAATAACCTCAACACAATAGAGGACATATATAAAAAGCCCACAGCTAACATCAGAATAAAGAAATACTGGAAATTTTTTCCTAACGATTCCCTACGAGACAAGAACGTCCACTCTTACCACCTTTATTCATAACAGTGCTAGAAGTTCTAGCCACAGAAATAATCTTTTAAAATAATAATTCTAAAATAATCTTTTTTTTCTGATGACATGGCTCAAGAAGTAAATAACTTGTACACTGAATATTACAAAACATTTACAATGAAAATTAAAGAATTCACACATAAATAGAAAGATAGTCCATGTTCATAGGTTGAAAAACTTACTATTATTAAATGTCCAACTACCCAAAGTGATTTACAGATTGAATGCAAGTCTCTATCTTAATTCCGATGTCATTATTTTTTTAAAAAAATTCTAAAATTTATATGGAAGCAAGAGAGACTGCAAATAGTCAAAGGAATCTTGAGCAAGAAGAACAAAGCCAAAGCATCACATTTCCTATTTTAAAATATATTTCAAAGCTACAGTAATCAAACAGTTTGGTGTTGGCATTAAAAAAGAAAAACAAGATATAGAGTCTTATGAAACAGAATAGAGAAACCAGAAAAAAATTCATTAATCTACAGTCAACTAAACTTATCTCTAACAAGGGTACCAAGACTACACAATGGGAAAAGAATTATCTCTTCAATAAATGTTGTTGAAAAAATTGGAGGTCGGGCACGGTGACTCATGCTTGTAATTCCAGCACTTTGGGAGACAGAGGAGAGATGATTGCCTGAGCCCATGGGTTTGAGACTAGCCTGGGCAACTTGGTAAGACTTTGTCTCTATAATAAATCAAAAAAATTAGCTGGGTGTGCTGGCACATACCTGTAGTTCCAGCTACCCGAAAGGCTGAGGTGGAAGGATCTCCTAAGCCCATCAGATTGAGGCTGTGTTGGCTATAAGTATGCCACTGCACTTTAACCTGGACAACAAAGTGAGACTCCGACTCAAAAAAAAAAAAAAAAAAAAAGAGAGAGAGAAAAATAGATATCTGCATGCCAAATAATAAAATTGTATCCTTTTCTTGAATGATAAATACAAATAAAATAAAAGTTGATTGAGACATAGATGTAAGATCTGTAACTATAAAATTGCTTGAAGAAAACATAGGGAAAACGCTTCTTGATATTGGTCTGGGCAATATTTTTTTGATATGACACCAAAAGCACAAGCAATAAAAGTAAAGATAGACAAATAGATATACACAACACTAAGCCAATTTCTACAATCAACAGAATAAAAAGAAGACATGGAGTAAGAGAAAATATTTGTAGACCATAAACCTTATAAGGGGTAATATCTAAAATGTATAGTGAATGCATGGCACAACACTTTTTCAGATGTGGAAGAATTTTGCCCCCGTAAGAGTTGACCAAGTGCAATCTGGAACTGAGGTTGCAACTTTGCTGAAAGACTTTGGCTCCTAGATGTAAGTGATTCTTAACAGCCTCAGAGAGAGGGATGGGCAGAACTTATACTGTTGGGCTTTTTGTTGACCTATTTTTCTCACACAGCATATTTGTGTCCAACCCCATAGAGAAGGTCAAGTATGATATGATATGAGAACCATGAGCTCTTAAAAACCCTGCATGACATTAAACACTAGGCTTGGTTTCCTTAGCACTAGTTCTCATCAAGAAACTTAGGTAAACAATTATACAATTCCATATTTTGTTTAATTTTTTCCGGTTTTAGTTTCTGTTGCAAACCAATAAACAAACAACATATCTTAAACATTTTCCCTATGTTCTTGGCAATTGAATGTATTAGTTATGTGTAAGGAAATATTCTGGATGAAAAAATATTCTATAATTACTTCTGTGATTGAAAAATTTTAAATTTATAATATTCAAAGAAATGTTTATATTGTGTGTGCTTTTTTCTGTTGTGTGTTTGAACGTGCATACTGACAAACTGTCCTTTTGACCTAAAAACTCTAGGTATTTCTGCTTTGTTTAAGCTTAATACAGCTGTGAATAGCCTAGCATGACAGTGTTTGCAGAGTCGTGCCCCTGAGAAATTTTCATTTCATACATCATTTACAACTGGCCCGAGTGATCCCATATATTTTAGACCTCTATTCTTTCCCCACAGAAAAGTAGAATAAAAAAATATGTATTCATAAACAACCCAGTCCAATCATGCACTGCCTTTTTATTTCTAGCATTCCACTTCACCTATCAGGTTGTTAGCTAACTGGGAGGGAAAAAAAACAGCCTGAGGCACTCCCCCAAGATACAAACCAAAATTGATATTTCAATGCTACCTCTTGTTTTTATGAAGAAATTAATTTCTTTCCTGTATTTTGACTTGCTGTGTCAGAACTCTAGCTGAAAAGGAACAAAAAAAAAAAAAAAGAAAGAAAGAAAAAGGAAAAGGTTGGCGGAGAAATGACATCAGGCCTCTGCCCAGTCAAGCATTTTTGTGCCCACAGACCCAGAGCCCAAGGTAAGCTATTTGCCAGGTCAACAACTTGGAGCTACCATATAGGAAGGAGCCACACCTTCCTGTGCTGTCTATGACTGAGGAGATTTTAGTTCAAAAGCAAATTTGAAAAATGGTGAGAATTCATGCATGTTAGCAATGAGCATATTAGGGCTTCTAGACCCTCTAGGGCAGACCTTTTACTCATCCAATTGGGAGCTGAAATATACAATTAAAAGTTTGACTCCTGATACAATATTGTTTATTTGGTTAAGAAAAGACAGGACAGTACTAGAAACTGTTCAGAGGTTAAGGAGGGGTACAGTATGCTGAAAACGATTCATTTATGGACCTTTGTACTGTGTTTCTCCACCTACTTAAATTCAGGTCCCAGATGATCACAGATTTGTGCTTTTGACCAGAGACCTAAATACACCCCTGGGGTATGTGACTCACCTCCAACACTGAGGACCATTATTTCTTCTGAATCCCCACCAACTGACAAGATTTTTGTTAAGCTTTACTTTATTATAATCTATATTATAAAATGCGTTTCTCTTTTTAATGCTTTCTATATTTTCTCTATATAAATGATAAATATCTTTATAACACTGATATCAAGCACTGTTGCATGACACAAATGTTAACTTATTTGATTCTCAGAAAAACTCTAGGAAATAAGTCCTCATGGGAATGCCATTTACCAAAGAGGAAACCAAGACTTAAAGAGGTTATATAATTGGCCCACCTTCACAGCTCAAAAGTAGCAAAGTCAGGATTTGAACCCAGGAGTCTATCAACAAAGTTTGTGTTATTAACTGTTATACTCTACTGCTTAGAGTAAAATTATATATACTCTTCAATAGATTCTAGTAATTTGTTCTCTAGAATATTTCCAACTCTTACAGATACACAAACACAAACAAGCACACGTATACAATTTTGTTAACATCGCTCATAATATCCTAATTCACAAAATTCCTCCCTTTTCATGCTACTATCGCCCAGGTGTTTTTGTTAATAATCATATCGATATGTAATTATCTATTTTTAAAAACCTGTCTCTCTCCAAAATTGTGAGCTTTTTTAGGTCAAATTGAATATAAATGCCATTTTAAAAAAGTAAATTCCCAGTATCTAGCAAAGAGACTTGGGGGGAAAAAGTGTCCTCAGTCACTGTGGAATGAATAAATCTTATATTCCGAGTTTGACATAGATATATTTCTTACAAACATTCACACACTAAGAGAAGAAACTTTTATAAATCAAAATGACTTTGTGTGGCCATCAACGAAAATAGTAGAGTAAGGACTTCTGAAAACTGTCTCCTCCATAAAAAGCAATGAGAAAACTGGCAAAAATTGTCAAAATCAAATTTTTCAAAACACGGAGAATTAATCAAAATCTTCAGGGGAATTTCTTAGAGGAAAGTAATTGAGGGAGCATTTATTCTAGACAAATGGATGAATCTTGGTGAGAACAGTCTTCTTTGTGGCATTATAACTTGCCTGTTCCTCTGATACCCCTCTTCTAGCTCCAGGATAGTCTCGAAGAGTAACATCCACAATCACAGTAAAAACCAGCATCTGGCAAGCACTGAAGGATGGAAGGGAGAATGGGGTTGAATTTCCTTTAGAGCCTCATTTTCCAGGGAATTGCCATTATTGGACCTGCCAAAAACATTATTACAGAATGACTATATTTTTGAGGCCTAGATTAATTGTCCAAGTAGCTGTGGCCTGGACACAGATGGGCTGACAGTAAGATTCTCCAGCAGAAATGATGCTGCAGCTGGAAGGGAGGACAACAAGCAGGGGGAGATGACAAAGTCTTTAATCAAACCACAAGACTGTAAGCATACACATGTGAATTAAAATTGGACTTGTAATCTTACTGGAAAAGGCAGCCTTGCTGAGAATGACTTGAAAACATCATAACCTGCAGAGGGGACCAGGATGCATGAGTTTAAAAAGAAGGAAAGGCGCCTTACTGGTGAATTTCTAGCTACATTTCTTCAGAATTTCATTATACCCTAAGATTATTTGTCCCGAAGTCATGTAAATATTCTTGGACACTAGTTCTTATCTGTTAATTGACATGGTTGATTTAGAGGACAAGTCAGAGACAACTTTTACTTTAAAATTTACAAGTAGTCTGGTTTCCATAAGGTTCTATTGTACTCTCAACCAAAAACTTTCATTTTTAAAAAAATGCCTTGTGGCAAGGATAGTGAATCCAGGGAGTCATTAAAAGAAATGTGAAGTCCAAAATTACAAGAGATCTGAGACGGTACCCACTTGTAAGCTAACAGGTTAACATGTCACTGGTTATGCATGCATTTAAATAGAAACACCAAACCTCTGGGTCAGAACTTCTTGTTAGACCTGGCTGCCCAAGCTTCAGTTCTTTGTGGGGGAACACAAGGAAGGCCTGACACTACCTATGCATGCCATGAAGATTAACATCAAAAGAAAGAAACAACAAAATTACAAAATACAAAGCTTATATGGAGTGGCTGACAAATGTGTCCCTCCTTGCCTTGAGAAGGGTGAGGGAGGGCTAAAGTTTAGATATGGTTTGCTTTCTCTCACCAAATCTCATGTTGAAATTTGACCCTCAGAGTTGGAGGTGAGGCCAAAAGAGAGGGTTTGGGGAAGCTGGATTCACCATGAATAGATTAATTGCCCTCCCTGGGGAGAGGGAGAGTGATTGAGGCTCACTGATTAGTTCCCTTGAGAGCTGGATGTTGAAAAGAGGTTGGCACCTTCACTCTTTCTGTCTTTTCTCCTCTCTCACGATATGATCTTGGCACCCCTTCGCCTTTTGCTGTGAGTGAAAGCAGCTTGAGGCCCTCACCAACTACAGATGCCCAATCTTGAACTTTACAGCTATTCAGAATCATGAGTTAAGTAGGCCTTTTTTTCCTTTAAAAATTACTCAGTCTCAGGTACTGCTTTATAGCAACAAAAAATGAACTAAAGGAGAGAGAAAGCAATATATATATTTACTCTGAAGTCCTCTGCAGCAAAAGCGCAAGGTTGCTAGGCCTATTGCATTTGGAATGTAAGCAAATGGCTCCTGGAAGATAGGTATTTAAATACCTCTAACTTCAAGATGTGTGTGATAGTTATTATTAGATGTCAATTTGACTGGATCTAGGGATGCTTAGATGACTGGTGAAGCATTGTTTCTGGGTGTGTCTGTGAAGATGTCTTCAGCAGTTATTGACATGTGAGTCAGTGGATTGGGTGACAAAGACCCACTCTCAAAGTCCTGGGCACCATCCAATCAGCTGTGTGCACAGCTAGAACAAAGCTGGCAGAAGAAGATGGGCATTTAGCTTGTTTGGCTTCTTCTCTCCCTTCTGGACTACGAAGTCAATTCTCCTGTCCTTAGGCATCAGATCCCAAGTTCTTCAACCTTTGGATTCTGGGACTTGCAACGGTGGCCTCCCAAGAGCTCTTAGTTCCACCCCCTCAGCCTGAGGCTGCACTGTCATTTCCTTGGCTTTTGGGGCGTTTAGACTTGGACTGAGCCATGCTGCCACCTTTCCTGTGAATCAAGCTACTGACTTTTTCTTATCCCTCAGCTCTCAGATGGCTTATTGTTTGACTTTGCAATTCTCTCTAAGAAATTGTCGTGTGTGTGTGTGTGTGTGTGTGTGTGTGTGTGTGTGTGTGTGTGTGTGTGTGTGTGTGTGTGTGTGTGTGTGTGTAGGGGGGATGGTGGGAAGGGAGACGGATGCATGTGTGGGCAACATACCCTATTGGTTCTGTCCCCCTGAGGAATTCTGAATAACACACAGTATGTTTATTATTCAAAATAACTCGTTACTGGTGTTTTTTTACTCAGAAAGTCCAGGCCTTTAAAAAATGTAGACATAGTCATGGAGGGAGATGAAGAGAGATTGATTAATGAGTACAAATAGTTTGATAGACTAAATAGGACCTACCGTTCAATAGATCAGTAGGGTGACCATAATTTATAATAATCTATTGCTTATTTCAAATTAACTAGAATAGAATAATTTGACTATTTCTAGCATAAAAAGATTTAAGGTGATTGATGTTTTAATTACAATGATTTCATCTTTAAAAATTATATGAAAGTGTTAAATTATCACATGAGCCCCCAAAATGTGTAAATCTATTATGTATCAATAATAAGGTCTCCATTGGTTAGATAAAACATCTCAGGGAAATAATACTAGTCTATAAAAATGACCAAGGAGAGTTGTCTTTCTAACAGAACTCATTAGGATATTCTGAGAATTACAGTAACTAGATTATAGAAATTTGAGTTGTGAAAGGAAGAGTTTGCCTTCTTTTAAACCAATCTTGTCCACTAGATATAAACCAGAACTTAGTATTGTTGGGAAATACACAATAACAAAATAAATAATAATATTAATTTTGTATTCAGCAATTCCAGAATGCAAGTAACTACCAACATCTCAGACACTGTTTTGTGTGATTTGTTTTGATAGCACATTTGGCATGTATGTCTGTTAAACTTTTTCAAACCGAGTGTAAGGAGTGCATACGGATGTTTCTTTTTGTTTGAGTGTTTTGTCATAATGAGTTGTCTATAGCATGTCATATCACATCTGATTTCTGTTTCTAGATGGACCCTTCCTTCAGTTTCCATGTTCTAGTGGCTCTGCATTTTTCTTGCAAGTATAAATATGCAACATGTCTTTGGAAAGTCAAGAGATCTAACCCAAACTTATTGGCATAGATCCTGTGTGGCTCACATTACCATCAATGACCATATTGATGATGCAGTTGATCAAGTTGGAGAACTGTGTCTTGCCTCTAGCCTTGGCAACATACTTGCAGGTATTCTGATCCATCTATTTCATATCCCCAAGGGTTATCACTACCTGTTCTTTGCTTTAAACATATTTTTGACTGTGCTGTCTTTTTCAAAGGCTTAATTCTCACCAATTTGAAGCAGATGATAATAATTTCACTGTCATGTCAGTGGCACACTACTTTCTTTTCCACTTGAAAATCAGATACTCCCCTCATTCAGCTTTTTAGTTTTGTGTAGTTTTTGAGAGGGCATTGTTCAGTCTTAATTTTAGGACTAATTCCTGTTGCCTCAACTCCCTTATTATCCAGAGCTATCATGAACTTGATGATGGTGAAGAATCATCAAAACATAAGTGATAGAACTATTAGCCTTTTCCTGAAGAGTATTAGCAGGCTTCATCACCAGACTCTCTCCTCACTAAAGGTCCTTGTTTATAGAAACTAGTGATTTTGACTAGCAGGGTTCAAATCAAGTCAAGTGGCCAAGTTAAGATACATCCCTCACCGCATTTTATAGTCAAATTGAATTGGTTTTCTTTACAAGGATTGCTTAAGTCCTTGATTCCCCCAATATGCATGAACTTGTCAAAGGTGTAGAGTTTTTGCTGGGGTACATATAATTTGAAAAATTTATTTATTCTAATAATGAAAAGGCTTATTCTTGTCAATTTATCTATTTCATTAAGATGGTTGTTATCAGCAAAGTAGAAGTAGGAAAAGACCACTTTGAACCATCTCTTCCAATTGTGTTTGTTATTGAACTGTGAGGTACATCTGAAGAATATTTCCAAAGCTTCCTCATTCTGGGATACAGAACATATCTACTTAAGATAGTAATACTCAAAATACACTTCAGTTTTCTGAAGTGAGACTCAGGTCTAACTTCCTGTGAGAAACATAGTGATTGTTAGTGAAGGATAATGGAGTTAATTGTGTCTTCATTCAGAAACAATTAAAATAGTTTCTTGATACTCAGATTTTTGACATGGAGTTTCTTTAATTTAAGGATCTGGAGTGGATTACTTTGGAAAATTTGGTCTGATGTCTTTTTGGTTCATTTCTGCAAAGAAGCTCCTGACTTCTTTGGCTTCTTTCCAACAGGTCCTATCCTTTGGTGAGAAATGCTGCTACCTGAACTATAATCTTCTGAAGCGTACTTCTGGGCAAGTTCATGTTGCCTGCATCTTCTCTTGAGTCTTCATCAGTATATTTCTTGTGGTGTAGTCTGGGATGGCAGGTTGGAAGTGATGTAGGAGAACTGATTCCATGACCTGGGACCTCTTTTTCCAGTGTACTCAGAACATCTACTAGCTTCTCAAGGAATGCCAGAGGAGGTAATGAGACTCTTAGGTGATAGGTCCCTAACATATAGGTTACAGTTAATCAGAAAACAAGAGGTGAGCCAGAACTTGGCAAAGTAGATGTTATTCATTAGGAGATTTGGTCTCGAGAGAGGGCTTGTCTTCTGAAAGGCTATCAGATTGTCGGTAAGCCTTCCATTCATCCCGTTGGCTGCTGCTAAGTTGAAGTCATCACTGGAGATAAATTATCAAAGCTGAAAATTTCAGAACAAATGAATATAGACCAAGGATGGCTACAAAATAGTGAAAGTTTGAGTGTAGGTGTAGTTTGGGGTTCATGAGTTTGGGTGGAGCACTGGATCAGGATGGATTGGGACCTATATTCAGTACTTGGAAGCACTGGGTTATGTTGACTATTATTTTTCGAAACCTGTATTTTTCTTTAAAAGTTGACCTAAAGTCAGTCTTGCCCACCAAAACAAGTGTCTATCCATCAAGCACAGTGAGCTTACAAGGAAAGTGAAGCACAAAATCAGCTCTCGAGAGTAGAGTCATGGCTGCTGGCCAAAGGAACCTACTTTGTAAAGAGAATGATCAAATCCAAGGCCAATTCAGCTATGTATTTTTTTCTTTTATCTACCTATCTATCTCTCATTTATTTATCTATATCTATCATCCATCTATCAAATCTGTCTTCTATCTTCCATCTATTAAATTATGATCTACCACTTTCAATTCTATAATTCTTCACTTACAAAACTGGGCATTGGTCCACATTTCTAATATCTCACATTTGAACAGAGAAAAATTAATGAATGGAAATACCAGACCGTGCAGTCTGACTATACTCAATAATAATTCCAGAAATTCTTATATTAGGTATATGATTTTAGTTATTGTTAATTAAAAAAAAACAGAGAAAGATAACAGAGAAAGATAAACACTTTGCATATTTGATTTTATTTAAAATAGTTTGCAATTACTATTTTAAATTTTTCCACACCAAAAGATATGACCAAACATTGCTAAACATTTGATAGTGAGTATTTCGCCATTTTGCAAAAAAAAAAAAATATATATATATATATATTTATATATATGTGTGTGTGTGTGTGTGTGTGTGTGTGTACGTGTGTGTGTGTGTGTGTGTGTGTGTGTGTGTATTGCATTTCTCAGATTTTTTTCTTACTGTAGAAACATAACTTCATGACAAATCCACTATTCAACCAGGCTGGGGTAGAGTGGTACAGTCATAGTTCACTGTAACCTTGAATTCTTGGGCTCAAGTGATTCTCCCACTTCAGCCTCCTCAGTAGCTTGGACAATAAGCATTAGTCACCACATCTAGGTAAATTTGTTTTTTTGGTAGGAAAGTAGGAACAAAGTCTTGCTGTGCTGCCCAGACTGGTCTGGAAGTCCTGGTTTTAAGGGATCCTGCTTTCTCAGCCTCTCAAAGTATCAGGATTACAGGCATGAGTTACCTTGCACTGTAACGCTGAGTATTTTTAAGCACTTACTAGGTAGACCACTGTAAAGATAAATGTAAAAAACACTAAGGGATATTACAAGACACCCTGTCTTGAAGGTCCATTTGTAGAGAGAAAAGATATACTCACAAAAAATAGCAAACAATACATCACATGAGGAGTGATAATAAACTCAGTATAAGCACATAGAAGTCAGAAGATGGAAGGATGAAGTGAAACCCTGGATTCACTTTTTCCTTGTCCAAGAAGCCTTTCAGCAATTCTCTGACAGAAACATTCTACACTATTTTTTTAAATTCCCAAGAGATCTCTATCTTCCTTTCTCTTTCATCATCTCCGATGACACTGCCAAAAATGAAACATATCTCCTCAGACACTTGAAAGGTCATTGCCAAAGAGTTATAGGAAATGACAGGTTTACCTGGAGGTGAATGCTATGACAGAGCCCAGAACAACTGGCTGCTGTGGTCCTCCTAGTCCCAGCACCTGCATTAATGATAGCAATGGGGGCATGGTCTCAACAGATCACGTGATAGCTTCCTGGCAAGAAAAACTCTTATCCATGTATGATTAAAACTTTTCAAAAGAGGAAATAGTACCATTTTCAAATGAAAAAAGACTCCGATTGCCATCAGTTAGGGCAAACAAAATAAATGTGTGCAGATGGAAACTTTCTTTCTTCCTCCCTCCCTTCCTCACTCTTTCCTTCCTTCCTGCCAGCCTCCCTTGCTCTCTTTCTCTTCTTCCCTCCTTCCTTTTATCTCCCTCCCTTTCTTCCTAAAGTTAATTTTAAAATCTCTCGACAATCCACAGGTCGGGAGGGGAAAGGTAGCACTTTTTATTCATTTTATCATTTTAGATACATCAGTTTGTCTTGTCTTTTTTTTTTTCATTTTTAAAATTATTTTGAAGATGTGCGGTACAATTCTGGGTGAGGTATACAAATGCCCATGATGAGCATTTGTATACCTGTTGATGAGGTGCTCCCCCTGTGCTCCCCACCAGGCAGTTTCTAGCTACTGCCAATCCCTTTCTTATGGTATTTCATGCATTTCTTAAATCAGATTTGATGGTAGAAGCAAAAATTACACCATCTGATATGCTGTTCAATGTATGTAGAGGACACACATAACACCGTTACATTTTAAAATGGTGGAGGGTCCCCACTTCTTAAATGTGGTCTATGTTGAGTGACTTCCTTCTTTGGTACAGTATGTAAAGAAGACAAAAGTAACTTTATAGCTGAGAAGTCTGACATCAGTGAGGTGATCGAGGTTAGCATTAACAGTGATGCATCATGTTGATAGTATGCACCCTTGATAAGATACAGTGAAAATGAAAATGGCATTTAATATCAGCTTGTCTTAAGTCCCAAGTTCCTCCTTCAGTTTCCAACAAGCTGACCAAGAAACAAAGGTAAAAAAATTGAACACTTTTAAGGGTCAGCAAAGCCCATCAGCCCTGCACTAAGACATCTGCAGCTTTTAAATGCATTTCTGAAAACCAAGAATTCCTTCCCTCACATGAGGCCACAAAATTCTTTGAATTCTATGGGAAAAGAAGCCCATGTTTCAAAAATAAACTTTGAAGTTGTTTGAAGATGAAAGAGGAGACTTGCCTCTGAGCCAACACTGAAGCAGTGGGGAGGGACTCCTTGTCCCTTCGGAAAACCTTATTAGAAAACTTTATTAGAATATGCTGCAGAAAACCTTATTACAATTTAAAAGAACTGTGCAAACAGATGCCCTATGGCTCTGTCCCACTGAAAAAATGTGACAGGCTTTTAAGAGCATAACCGAGTCTAAGGTGATGCTGACTTACTATCAAAGTCTTGTTATTTGATTATACAAAATGATTTCATATTCAACAGAGAAGATAAAGAGCAGTAATTTTCAAAACTTTCAAAACTTTCCTGTGAACTTTACTCACTACTTCAATCTCATTTAATATTAGAGAAAAATAAGAGAGCTACATTGCATTTAGCATAACCGTGGTACACCCAACACATTACAATCTTCCCTTTAGTCGCTCTTTGCCTGTTAGTACCAAGTGGAGCCACTCTAACTTACAAAATTTCAAACAGAAAACTATAATTTTTGCAATCAATTACTTTGGAATCTTAAAAATCTCACATAAAATTCTACTAATTGAGTACTTAATACTATATTACAGAATATATATGTAAATACATATATAAAATTATATATAATATATAAATACATGCATATATAACTCCTCATATCAATCTTACAAGATGGCTGTTATAAACCTATTACGCAGATGAAAAAAATGTGACTTAGAGAGATTAAGCAATTTCTTTCAATATATTCAGCTATGACAAATGGAGCTAAGAGTTTAATCCAAAATAAAAACTACAAACCATTACCATTTCACATTAGCTGTCATAGTAATGCCAGCAGATTAAAGATTGAAAGCTGTCACTATATTCACCTTCATCTGTAGTCAATGTTCTGAACTGTCAAAATGTTAAACCATTTCAAGTGTTAAGAATTATCATGTACAAAACTGAAATTTCAGCATTTTGTACCATTTTCAACATTGTTATGTGGCGCCAATATGAACAGTGAGAGCTTTCAGACAGAAAATGGAGATGTGTTTAGATTGGGGACCACGGAAGTGAGAGATTAGGATTGACTGGGTATTTAGTGTACCGTTAGCAAAGCATTTGGATGACTGACTTTTCTTTCTTTTTGCTTTGACAAAATGTAGAAATGACTTCAAAATGAATCGTTTTAGGAAGTGTTAATGATATTTAATATATTTGCATAACATGCCTAAAGTTTTGAAAAAAATATTTCTCAACATATATTACCTTCTCTGAAATTTGAATTTAGCCCTACAGCCTCTCTGATACTAGGACAAGGCCAGGAGGTCAGATTAGGGACAAGAGAAGGTATTTCCTAAGTCAAGGGAAAGTAGAGGGGAAGTCTAAGGGAGAGAAGATGTGAAGGGTAGAGTCAGGCCTGAATGGTCTACATTCTAAACCCTGAATGTTAAAAATCTCAGAGATGGGTAAGAAAAAAGACACAACTCTGAAGTAATCATAGAATAGGTCTCTCTCCAGTTTCTCAACAACGATTAGTTCTGTGGTTCACAAGGTAAACCTCTGATCCTTGAGGATAAGGGAAATGTCAACCCCCTCAGGGAAGGCTTATATTCAGCTTGGTCCAGGAACTAATCACATGCCTGAATCTACCAAGAAGTAGATCTGAAATGATTTGAGGGAAGTGGAGGAGGGTGGGCTAAGAAAAATGTCACAAAGAGCTGCGTCCCAAATCCAGGACAGAAAACAGTAGCAAAGAGTTGTAAATCTTCCAAATGTAAATCTTGGTCCAGAGTGCCATCATTCCATAGGCGGTTCCTGGTTAGAATAAGAAGGCTACAGACAACATGCACATTAGGATCATAGGATATAGCAGAGCATTTTGACTTCGGCAGTGTGTGCAACTTAACTTGCGAGTAAAGCAAGAGTCTCAAAACCTGCAGCTCAGGAAACCCTAGCTCAGTTCACCCAGTGACCATGTAGGTAGACAGGATCCAAACAATGCATATACCAGACACATATCAGACACTACCAACTCTACATTTTACCACATTTTAATGTGGTAGATTCCATTTTTATTCCATATAAATATATATATATATATATATATATATATATATATATATATGTCCATCCATGAAAGCAGTGGAAGAGAAAGAATACTAACATTTATGTAATGATATGTGGTTTGCAAAATAGTGTTATATGTATAAATTCGATGTTAGACTTTACTTGTTTGAGGTGAAAATAATACCCTCAACTCCAGCAGTTATCCAAGTAGCCATGCTTGAGCTCCAACATGCTTCAGTTGCTGCAAGGTTCATTCTAACTTCTTCAACGCCGTTGGCCCTCATCTAGTGTTTTGGAAAATTTCGATGTGCCCATAGTATCCAGGAAATTCAGGGAACTATTTTCACTCAGTCATATTTTATCAATTTGAAAGTAAGTCCACGGACTGAGAAACTGACTTCAAAACAAGAAAGGCACTCTGGTGAATAATGTGGTTTCCTGAGTCCACTCATCATTCCTTCTTTGTTAGGACATTATCCATAATTCACCACCTATAAGTACCACTCTCAGTATCTCCTTGTTTACTCTGTATAAAAGCTAGTCACCTGGCACTATGCATCAGAGACAGAACCTACAAAGTGGTTCACCAAGTAGATTTTGAAGCCAGTTGTCTAAGTTCAAATGTCTCTGTAAACCATTAGCTGTGTATCTTTGAACAAATTACCTAAGTTTTTTGTGCTTGCATATTCTCTTCTAGAAAATGGACACAAAAGAATGTACAGCAGAAGGCCACCTTGCATGTTAAATAAAGTTAACACACATAAACCATTTAGAACTATATCTAACACATTGAGCTTTCCAATACATGGTAGTTACTATTGCTAATATAATAATCTCTTTCTGCTTCATGATTATTTTTTGTCTTTCTTGATCAAGCTTGATCAAAAGTTATCTTAGTCCATTTTCCTTGGTTTTTCTAAATTTGACACTCTGAGAGAAGGTTTCCTGGATCTTTTCATTCTACTAGATTACTGGTTGCTTATGGAAATTAGTTAACCTTTTTCCCAAAACTCTGTTTACCAACACGTGTTGGGGTGGAGAACCTTTTAAAATCTCACCCACATAGTACTAAAACATTCATAAAACATTCTTATTTATATATCAGTTCCCTAGGAAAATGCACGCCTACTTTTCTTACAGGAACATTACTGAGAAGCTATTCTAGTGATATTCGTTTCATATTGTCTGTACTCCTATAAAAAGAACAGCTGGAGCAATTTTTCAGTCTTTCTTAACCAAGAACATGGATTTACATATCTCATCACACTTACAACAGCTTTATGAGGGATGTGTACTGATGTTTTCATTTTATAGATGAAAAAAAAATTTAAGTTCAGGGATATAAAAACAGTTAATATTATTAAATACAAGTAGTGAACTGGATAATTTATATGTTATAATCTCTGTGAATTTTGCCAGATAGATATCACTTCATTATCTCACAAAATGTATGAGGAAATTAATAATTCAGGGTCACATTAGAAATCAGAGAGCAAGCCGGGCTCCGTGGCTCAGTCTGTAATCCCGCACCTTTGGGAGGCTGAGGTGAGTGGATTGTCTGAGCCCGCGGGTTCGAGACCCGCCTGGGCAGCGAGACCTCATCTCTACAATAAATCAAAAAATCAGCCAGGGGTGGTAGCGCGCACCTGTAATTCCGGCTACTCGGAAGGCTGAGGCGGAAGGATCGCCGGAGCCCAGCAGGTCGAGGCTGCGGTGGCCGGGAGCGGCCACTGCACTCCAGTCTGGGCGACAGAGTGAGACTCCAACTCAAAAAAAAAAAAAAAAGAAATCAGAGAGCAAGGATGTGAATGAGGCCTTGGAAACAATTAGAGCTGTTTGTTTTCCACTATGCTTCGATAACCTCTCTAATGAAATGTTCCCCATTTACTCTATTTTTCAAACTTTGGTATTAAATGTACAATTAGAAAATAATTATTACAGGTTCCCCACATTGATTTGCTATTTAATTGTAATGTTATTTAAATACATATAAACACAAATCAGGTATAGATCACTGATGTTTATATGTCTTATTCAATTGTTAAAGCAGTATAACAGCAATATGTTAAATATAAACAACTAAAAACCATAACATTTAATTAACTATTTTACTTGTCACAGTTGATGCCATATGCAGAAACCAAAGAGAGTTTTGAAGTATAAATATGAAACTTGATGTTAAGGTACAGAGTCCAGCATGGTTTCGACGGTCATGTGATGACTCCACTATGCTGACATGGTTTCCATTCCAATCACGGAGTTTCTCTATTTATATAGAAAGTAAGCATTTGTCATCATTGGCAGCGTCTGTCGTCTGTGTAGTTATGAAAAATGATCATGTTAGGTGTTCATTCAGCTTCTGATTTTTTGTCATAAGCCTGCAAAAATTAAAGAAGAGTATTCCATAACATTACATAGTCTCAAAATGCCAAAACAATCTCAACTTATTAAATTTAGAAGCTGAAGTATTAAATCTATGGAAAGATCAATTCCACACTCTCAGTGAAAAAGAAAAAATATATCTTTGTAACTGCTAAAAGAACTTAGTGTGTAAGACAGGGAATGGGATTTTTAAAGTATTTTTGATATTAGGATACATTAAATTAATAATGTTAAATTATCTTGACAAAATTTTAAATTTTAAACGTTGTCACATTGTGATCATTTTTATTTCAACTGAAAGCAACATTTTCTCCCATGAGGGGAAAAAAGTATAATGCCATTACATGACAGTTCTTAGTTATATTGTTTATTAGTCAGATGATTTAATATTTTCATAGGTATGTGCATATTATAAATCATGCTCTGTGTATGAAAAAGTATAAAATATTCATATTGTTTTCAAAAATATCATTCGAATGTCCACGTTCACACAGACCTGCAACCTTTGAAGAAAATCTTAGCTGTATATACTCTAGCCTATGTTAAATTCAAACTTCTTAGAATGGTATATGAAGAATTCAACATATATAACTTTATAACTTTCCAATCTCATCTTTACACATTTTTCAACTCTCTTTATTCTTTATTAATATAAAACTGTTAGCATTGCCTGTACATGTGATACAATATATAAAATAATTTAGTATATTAGAATTTTGCACTACTCTATATCTTTGTATATGTTGTTCTTCTCCGGCAATACTCTATCTTTCTTTAAATGCTTTGCTAGCCCATTGTACCAACTCAGATGCACCTTTTATAAAAATTTTTAAGCACTATCGTTAAAAAAATCTGATGAATAGTTGAGAGTTTTCTGCTCTGGGACACTCCAGTCCTTTGTACTCACCTCCTTTGATGTGTTTGCCACAGTGCCTTAAATCTGTTTGCTTACCTGATCATCTCTCTCATCAGTGACTAAGCTATTCATTTGTGCTTTTATGGCATCTATTACGATATATGGCACATAATATGTGATCATTACATGACCATGGGGTGAATAGATGTATTAGATCTAGCTGTGAAAACAAGGCAGAGGAAGCCTTACCAATAAGAAACTCAAATCTAATTATTTAATTGTTATGTCCTCACTGTATTAACAGAGAACAGATGTCTCAATTGAGTAAGACACAGCAAAATTGCTATGGAAAATTTGGAGATCAATTGAGTAAGACTCACAGCAAAATTGCTATGGAAAATTTGGAGAGGGAAGGTATGGATCATGAAATACTATATGTAGGCCAGATACTGTAAAGCAAAATGGAGTGTACAGAAAATGAACTTTTCCATTCTTGCAGCATTGCCTGCTTCTATCATCAACAAAAAACAAAGCAAAACAAAACAAACAAATAAAAAAACACACACAAAATATAAAATAGGCAGAAGTAATGATAATGAGTAAGAAACAAAGGAAAACCAAGACAGAGAATAATGCATATGCACATATTTGAATAATATGCAGAAACTGTGAGAGGCTTGCAGTGCGTAAAATATCTATTACAACTCAACAATTCTCTCTTTTAGCATGAAAAACACAATCTCTCTATGTTGCTCTGCCAATATGGTGGCACTCAAGTGGGAATGCACAGATTGCCAGCACTGTTGGTTATTCATGTCTGCAAACCAGCCAAAGACAAAGCATGTGCAGAGCAGGGATATAAATGAGTTTAGGGACTTTAGAAAACTGTCCTTGCCCACTAACTGAACAAACCAGTGTGTAAAACAACACAAGTCACGTAATTCAAGTTAGGGAAGCAACAGAAAACATATTTCCAAAAGTTAAACAAGGGGCCTTTTGAAAGAGAATACTTCAAAGCAATCTGCTTAGTGAATTTTGCAGCCTGGGGCCTGACATCTGCAGACAGCCTAGTGTCTGTAGGAAACTAATGAGGAGAACAAACAAATTAATAGCACGCAATCTAAATTTATATTATTTCTGGAGAGAGGGAAAAACGTTATCAAAAGTAAGACGGGAGAGGAAGTAGACGAAAATTATTTCAGCATTCTTGGCAATACTATTTTTTTGCATTTATCGTATAGGAATATAAATACCTTCTTTAGAGAAGTTGATACATTTTTTCTTCTTTAATAGAGATATAATAATGGAAGACTCTGGAATTAGACAGATATGAGCTAAATATTATCCTACTGACTACAAATTGCGTATCTTCCTTGAGTCATTGATTTTTCATCTGCAAAATGAACAAAACGATCCTTATCTTTCAGGACTATTACAAAGACTATAGAAAAAAATTATATCATTTTAAACAAAGTAAATGAAACTTGGTAGGAATTCAATAAATAGTAGCTGCTAATATAATCATCTTCATTATTGTAAGTATTTACAATTATTTTGTTAATGATGGACCAAGAATTGCAAGTTCCTAGAGAAAAGCACAATTTTTTTTATTGCCAAAACTGCAGAATGTAATCTTTCCAACTTGCTTAAACTGCCCATTCTCCTTATTAAACTCCAACCTGAAGGATGTTATTTTCCAGACTTATCCTTATGTTATCTACTTCTGATCAGGGGGCTACCTTACCCAATGATACAATTTGAATGTGCCTCTTCCAAAACTCAATGGCCAATGTGATGGTATTAAGAGGTGGGCCTGTAGGATGAAATAAGATCATTAGGGTTCTTCCCCTCATCAGTGGTATTAGGCTCTTTCAAAACAGACTTTAAAAGTGTTCCATGCACTTGCTCTTTTGCCTTCTGCCCTGTGAGGATACAGGGTTCCTCCCCTCTGGATTGTACCATCTTGGAAGCAAAGTAGCCCTCACGAGGCACTGAACCTGCTGGATCCTTGATTTGGGCTTCTCCACCTCTAAAACTGTGAGAAATAAATTTCTATTCCATATACATTGCCCAGTTTCAGCTATTTTGTTCTAAGAGCAGAAAAGGACCAAGACACCCCACAATCCTATTTCTATTCACTTGTTCCCATTTCTTCTATACTAACATAAAGTCATTCTCTTTGTTATATCATGTTGGTGGTTTTTATTTAAGGAACCAAAGGTAGCTTTTACTACCTTTAATAATAAGTAGACACCAGAAAAAAAAGCAAGCCAACCACAAATAAGAATAATTTTAGTTTTTTTTGCTTTTCAGTTTTTAGTTGTATTAGTGACAACTTCTCATTGGCTGAAGATAATTCTGAGGCCACTAGAGTTTTCCATCTATTTCCAGGTGTGAAATATGTCTAAGAGGGCTAAATTTCCTCTGATGACCATTCTTATTTTATATATTCACCTAGGCAACGTTCATATTAAAAGTGTCCCATCACTAACCAGGAATAAGTGGCAAGAAGTCATAGTTTCTAAAATGCAGGGTTGGAAGATTTAGTCTTTCCCTTACTCTGACAGTTCTATCCACATTTGAAGCACAGTTCACCCTGGAATTTTCTTTCAAAATGTTTTTTCCACAGAACAAATTGGCCAATTATTCTTTATTTTTTGCATTTTTTGTGTAATATTTATTATGTATGGCAAACTATTTTTCCCATATGTGTTTAAATTTGCTTTTGTGTGAATTTACTTAGGGTAGGGATGTCTTTGAGTTCCCAGTGATTAATCCATGTCATTGCTTTCTTGCAATAATGACTGAGTTGTTGGATTATTTTATTTTTAATTAAAAAACGTTTTTTTGGATTATTGTGTAAACTTAACCTTTCTCTCAAGAACCTTTCTTGTACTATTTTAAATATATAATTGGGCATTTTTCATTATTTAATTTATTTTTTACATTTATTTGAAACAAATTGATAATAAATGTAAAACATATAAAGAAAACAAAAATAATATAAAATATCCAGAGATGACTATCCTTAATATTTGTATGGATATATAAAATATAAAATGGTATGGCACATGTATATATTTTTATAGGTACAGATATCATTATCATTTTTTAATGAAACTGCTTTATGCAGTATTTGCAACTAGTATTGCAGTTGTTGTTTTAAATTATCAGAAATGGTATAATATTAACACTTTCTTCACAACTCATAGTTCTTCAGAAACACTTCTTTATTGATTGCCTATGTTATGGTATAAATTAATTATAATTAATTGAATTATTCTACTAGTAAGTATGGATAGGAAACCTGTGTCACTAGTGAAGGACATTTTTCATGTTTACCTCAAATGAGGAGGAACGTTGGTATGAACACTTTTGGTCTCTGACACCTGGTTATAATAGTTAGCCTTGTTTTCAATAGGTGAGGTTATAGTGTTAAATGTCATTGCTCTCAGAAGGAATTGCTTTTTAAAATTTTGACCTGCCAGGGTCCAGGGAACATGCTTTTCCTCTGATCTTCCTTACTTTAAGCATTTTGCCATAACAACCCAAGACAAACCTTCCATGAGAGTGAGAAGATTAGCCATGTCTGCAGCTTTCTGTCTAAAATTCTGGGGTAACTCGGATTCTTCTCGCACAGGCTATCCTCAACGTCAGAGTTTATTAGAAGATAAAGTGGGGCGAGAGAGGTAATTGGGTATTTTTTTATATCAATAAAGTCAATATTTTGAATCTCTGTTGATGGATGATCTTTGAGTTTGTTCTAACTAAAAAGATGGAGGACCTTCCCTTCTAACGTATTGGTTGTAGTGAATATTGAAAGACAAAATTGGAACCTAATATCATGTTCAAACTATTGCATGGAGAGATTATTTATAAACACCAAAATGAACAGATTTAAGTTCATAGTTCAATATATACACCTAAATAACTACTAGCACAATCACACTAGACAATTTTTTCATTATGCTTTCTAGTGACTGTCTTGACCTCAAAAGGAAACTATTATTTTAACTTTTATTGCCTTAAATTAATTTCACTTTAAAAAAAGTATATAAATTCAATAATGTGTACTGTTTTGTTTTCACTCAACATATTACTGAGATGCACCTATATTGTTTTATGTATAAGTAGTTTATTCTTTTATTCCATTGAATATATATATATGCAAACCTGTTTATCCATTCTTTTGTTGATGAACATTTAGGTTGCTTCCTGTACATTTTGTGTATGTATTTTTATAGACACAGTTTTAAAAATTTCTCTTGGATAAACTCTTAGAACCAGAATTGCTAAATCATAGGGTAATCATAGTTTTAACTTCCTAAGAAACTAGAAAATATTCTGACAAAATTGTTGTACTGTTTGAATTGCTATCAGCAATGTTTGAAAGTGCTGTTTGTTTCACATCCTTGTGAATATTTGACATTGTCAGTTTTATTCAGCTCTTTGTGTGTGTATGTGTGTGTATGAGAGAGAGAGAGAGAGAGAGAGAGAGAGAGAGAGAGAAAGTGGTATTTTATTGATTTAATGATGGCTTTAATACGCATCTCCATAAAGATGAATAATATAGGGAGGAAAACATTTGAGAAAAATTATATTAGTAGAGGACATTGAAAAAGTAGATTTTTGAAACGTTAATAGCAACTTGTATGTAAACATAAGACAGAAAAAGATGATGTCACATTAGTGTGAAATTCTTTTTATGAAATAGTCACTAGAGGAAAACATATATTAGACACTTTTTGAAAACATAAATTGTAAAACCGGAAACATGAATTTATTTAGAGTCGGAGTCTCACTCTGTTGCCCAGACTGGAGTGCAGAGACACGCTCATGGCCACTGCAGCCTCAACCTGCTGGGCTCAGGAGATCCTTCCACCTCAGACTTTCAAGTAGCTGGGAATACAGGCATGTACCACCATGCTTGGCTAAATTTTTGATTTATTGTAGAGATTCATCTCGCCATGTTGCCCAGGCTGGTCTCAAACCCATGGGATCAGGCAATCTTCTCACCTCAGCCTCCCAAAGTGCTGGGATTGTAGGCATGAGCCACTGTGCCCCGCCATGAGTTCTTTAAGCATAAATCTGCACTACTTAACTTAAACCTAGAGCAAATAAAAGGACTAAACATATTTTATTATTTTATCTGTGCAAGTCACAGTTTTAAATTCAGCCTTTTGCTATTACATTGATGGCCTGAGTTAAAATTTCATTTTATCCACATTATTTTCAAAAACTCAGTAAAAGCCGGGCTCGGTGGCCCAGCCTGTAATCCCGTGCCGTTGGGAGGCTGACGTGAGTGGATTGCCTGAGCCCGCGGGTTCGAGACCCGCCTGGGCAGCGAGACCTCATCTCTACAATAAGTCAAAAAATCATCTGGGCGTGGTAGCGCATATCTGTAATTCCGGCTACTTGGAAGGCTGAGGCGAAAGGGTCACCGGAGCCCAGCAGGCCGAGGCTGCGGTGGCTGGGAGTGGCCACTGCACTCCAGTCTGGGTGACAGAGTGAGACTCTAACTCAAAAACAAAACAAAACAAAACAAAACAAAACAAAACAAAAAAACTCAGTAAAGTATTTGATTTTTGAAGTGGCCACAATTTGTTCCCTTTCAATATGTTTGCAAAAACCTATACCAAATATAAATACTTTTGATAGTTGCTAATACAAAGCTCCAGTGTGAAACTTTGAGTCTTTTTTCAATGCAGCATCCAGATTGCAATCCATTAGAAAGTGATTATGTAGTAAAACATTGACCCAGGAAATTTCATTTTACAATTTTTCTTTCAAATGAATTTTGAAGGGATGAGTGAAAATTACAGATGGAGAGTGCAAAATTTTGTATAGCTCATATTATCCAGTGAGTGATGTGTTTTGTGGGGGAGGGCCACTCATAAAAATATCTACTGAGGCTTAGAGATAAAATAATCACCTAGGCAAGTAGCTGAAATAAAACAACATTAGGTTGATTAGCATAATGTGAAATGTCAACACATTCTTCAGTTCTTTATTTCTGATAGGGCAAATGTGAATAAGATAGCAAGTGGGATAGGTAGAATTATGTAGTCGTCTTTTTTTTTAGGAAGATGTTTAAAAATTTTTATTTTCAGGATTGGGAAAATAAGCAAGGTTAGATGGAAACAGTAGAAAAGGTACATTAAAAATGCTGAGACATGATTTAGAAATGAGAGACGGAGAAGAAAAGAAGGATGAAGAAAAGAATGAAGGTGATAAAAAGACAAGAAAATAGAAGAGACTTGAAAAGATATTTTGGTTCTTAGTAGGTAGCTATTTTGACTATGTTCTCTCAGTATATAATAGAGTATAATACGACTAGTTTTTGGTAATGTTGCTATTACCAATATGATTTTTTTCCAATAAAGCAACCAGATATGAGCTTTAAAATAAGAACTCAATATTTCATTATTTATTTATGTTTACCATGAATTTTAAATATAGAATTTTCTCCCAGTTATAGAATTCTTAGAAGCTTGGCAATACTCTTTCTATTTTTTTTTTTTTTTTAAACCATGCTCCTACATAGTCTTAGACTGAAACAGTTTAGTTTTTGGCTCAGGGAAATATATATCTATATAGTTAATAGGAATTAAGAATGTGAATTTGTTATTGTTTTGTTTTGTTTACCTTTGCATACTTTTCTTCCTCCTTAGTCATCTAAGATACTGACAAACAATGATTTTGTTAAATAAAAAAAAACACAGATGCTAATATCTGTTACAGTACCAATTTTGTTTAATTTGTGGCTTAACTTACTTGTTTCTTGCTCTTGAGGCAGGGGTTCTGTGCAGACATAATATTGGAAACTATGAAGAGATATTCTTTACAAGTTTTTCAGGTTCTCTAGAACCAGTGTTTCTCAAATATTCTATTTCTAGGCTCCCAGGATAAAAAAGTAATAAATAAACAAACAGTGGTTTGGCTAAGAAAAAAGGATATGACTTAATATAAAATTAATTTAAAAACATAGCATCACTGTCTTTTTGGATAGCTTAGAAAACCCAACTTTTGGATATTTGAAACATTTGGTTATTGGAATATAAAATATGTACTAACATTTTAAAATTCCAGACAGAATTCAATAATATTTTCAGATGCCCTATTGCAATACTAGGTTATACTTAACTTGCCATCTAGAATAGGAATTCCTTAATTGGAGGCCCTTCTCAAATTCTAAAGTTCATGCCTAAAGTCTTTTATTTACTTATAAATATCAACCTCTCATAAATCCTATATACTTTTGTATTACATAAAGTACTGTTAGTCTTCATAAAATTATAGACATGTTTTCACAAGTCATGTCAAATATGTTTAAATTTCATGTGAATCTACAATCATCTCAAAATAAAATTGTTTAAATCTGTTAATAAAAGGAGTAGTAGCGAATGAAATAAAACTTATGAAAATAAAAACCAATATTATTTGCAAAGTTATAATAAGAATATTTGTGAAGGAGATTCACTGTGCACTGGTTACCAGTTTACCTGAGTCTGGTAAGACAGACACCCATGTGCACAAGTTCCGTGAAGCAGGTGTGTTGCTTGCAGACAGGCAGCAAGAGACAACAGAAGCCTAACGTATTTTGAGGCTGTCTCCTAAGGATTAGGTAGTCTGCCCAAAGCAAATGAAGTCTCACCCGTGTATGCTCCACTTGCACCACAGCTGAGGGACTCTGGAAACATCCACCTTGGGATTCATACCCTGGGGCAATGGAAAGCACTAGCCTAAACACTGAAGGACATCCTTATCCTAGGGGATGAGTGGAACAGAGTCTGGCTGCCAAGTCAGTTTTTCCTTATCTCAAGATGTGACATTTTCAGCACATCTACAGTTAGTTATTCTTGAGAACCACAAGCAAGAAATGGGGGAGAACTGTTTGGATTCAAGACCATCCAAAAAAAACTTTCTACAATACTGAGATGAAATGACTATAAAATACCACTGCATATCCTCTAGAAATACTTAAAAAAAAAAAGATTGACAATAAAAAAGTAGTTTCAGGAGACAGATAAACTGAAACTCTCATATGTTGCAGTAGGAAATAAAAATCCTTACAGACACGTTTTACAAGATTTTTCAGTCATTGCCAGGGTATATGTCCAAGAAAATAGAGTGAAGATGTCTACTACAATATAAGCAAATATCAGGTTTATGCATACCATTTAAGAATTAGAAACAAACCAAATCTCTATCCGGAAAAAAAAAAGATAAATAAATTATGGTATATTTTATGCAATGGACTGCTATATAGCAAAAAAAAAAAAAATAAGTTATGGTACAACATCACAGATGAATCTCATAGACGTTATCATTAGTATGTGAAAAGTTAGAATGATGATTACCTCTTAGAGGGTTTATGATTATGAGGAAGCTTAAGGAAACATTTTGGTGTAGTAGAGTACTTTCTTGGTCTGGCTTGTTGTTACGTGGGTATACTTTAGGTAACATACTTAAGATTTGTAAACTTTATAAACGTTATTGTATGTGTTTTATATGTCTTAAAAACAAACTTTTTTTGGCCAGACACGATGGCTCATGCCTGTAATCCTAGCACTTTGGGTACTGGAGGTGGAAGATTGCTTGAGTCCAGGAGTTTGAGACTAGCCTGGGTAACACAGCGAGACTGCACCTCTACAAAAAAAAAAAAAAAAAATTAACCTGCCGAGGTGGCATGTGCCTTGTAGTCCCAGATCCTCAGGAGGCCTAGGTGAAAGGATCACTTGAGCATAGGAGGCAGTGAGCCATGATTGTGCCGTTGCATTTCAGCCTGGGTGACAAAGTGAGACCCCCACCTCAAAAACAGTTTTTTTAAAGAGTATAATAAAGTACTAGAAATCTAACACTTTTAGGAAGAAAAGTACCATTTTCTTTTCTTTTCTTTTTTTTAAGGGGCCATTTTTATGCAATCAAATGCCTTGGAGAGTTTCCGTCAGAACTATTTTTTCCTACATCAATTTAAATGCTAGCAACTGTCAAAAATTACTTCTACATTGTAAAATACTAAAATTTCCTATATGCAAAAACTGTCTTAATATGGGAGATAGAAGTCCTATAGTGCTTTAATTCTTGATAATGTCACTCTATTATTGCACAATGCAGTTAGGATTCTCATAATGACTGCTTTGTCCCAAGGATCATAATTTTTTAAATGCTCAACTTAAGAAGGTAAGAAATCATGCAATAGAGTTTATAAATATTTTCATCAAAAAGAAAGATCACTAAGAGGTATGCTCCAGTATCACAGAGCATTTACTTATTTGCATTTTTATATGCTAGGTAAATAAGATTTCTTTACGGTTGTCTTCAACTCAAAAAAATATGTTGCTTGGAAAAATAGATACTATTGCTAAATTCCCTGGGAATTCTAAGCACAGTTTATGATGTGACTCAACAGAAGTCTATAGTATCAGGTTTTCACCTTAGTTATTTGGAGGACTTCAGGTGACTTCTGTATAATCTTGTTCATTTTGTTTGATCTACTATGCTAGACAAGATGAGATGGAGTTTTTGTTTTTTAAAAGATTTAAAAAATCAAAACCTCTTAATCCACAAAAGACCTTCCGCAGCAAAAGTGTATTCCCCTGATATAAGTTTTCAAAACTTAAAATCTTTAGGAAATTCGGAGATTCAGCAGCTGGTGATATTCACAGAAATATTCTTCTCTAAGTCTTTTTCATCCACTGGGGGTGGGTGGGAGACATTAAAAATTGCTGATAGAGAAAGAATGAATGATAAAATGACAAAAGTCACTTCAGGAAAAATGCAGGAAAGAGTCCAAAACCTGCTTTCCTCTGTGGAAGATCAGACAGTTGATATCATACACCTGTTAGATGCAGTTTCAACAATTGATTTCAGAACTTCTGAAGACACAAGTCTAAAGCTTGTTAGTTAATAGTATGTATGGCACTATGCATACTACTTAGGGACTTATCCTCTGAGTGATGGATTAGTGACTGGAGACTAAACCCGACAGCTCAGTGTCAGGATCAGTGAAGGTTAGTTAAACATTAAAGATGAAAATACCTTTCCCTCAACTTACCACCATCTATGCTATTTAGAAGTTGCAATCAGAGTCTACTACCCTGACCCTAACCAAAACAAAAGCAACTCTATACCAGTCCTCAGAATGAATGTACCAAATTTATTGACATGTAAATATTAGGACCAAAGCTTTGGAATCAACAGGTTAATGGCATAAATCATATCCTCCATATCTTTCAGGCCTTAATACAATGGTGAATTTGCTGCACATATGAAACAATATGAGCACTGACGTCACCCATCTCGAAACTCTCAATTTCTGACAGTTATTTCAACTCTTCATTTTATAGAAAGTTAAAATGTTATAAGTGGAAGAAAGTGTATCCAACATCTTCATTGCATAGGATTGCTCAAGATGTGAAAGTAATAGTGTGACAGACAGCCATGAGGATGTAAGCCAGCTCTTCCCCCTTCACTAGGTTGTGAACTCTTCTGTGATCTCCACGAGCCTGTAACTGCCTGGGTCTACAGTTGCACAAGACTGAGATCATCACACATAAGATTGAGATCATCAGTTCATGGCACAGTAGAATCACTGGTATTTCCAGCGTATTATATTTTATTATAATATTTAATTTTCCTTTTATACTCTTTAAATGTTTTTCCCTTGATGTTTTGTTTGCTTTCACTTCATATTTTTGTATTTCAAGATAACCTACTATTTAGCCTTATGCAGTTTTTTAAAGTTTTGTGAAGTGCATGAAAACTTTCTGATGCTTTTCTTTATTGAATATTATGCTTCTGAGAATCATTCGTGTAACTGGGTATAAGTCTACTTCATTAATTCTTACAGATGTATGTAGTTTTTTTTTATCATATGAGTATATGTTATTTATCTGCCTTGATATTGGTGAATGTGTGAGTGTCATCAGATATTTTGCTATTATGCCAGTACTGCAATGAAATCCTTATACCTATATTCTGGGCACATATATGCAAGAGTACCACCATGAAATAATTCTAGGAAGGGAATTGCTGTGTTTTGTGGTATAAATATTTTAACTTTTCCAAAATAATGTCATTTTTTTGCCTAGAGTTTTTCTTTTATTTTGTGTTTTTACAAATGTATACTCCCCCTAGCAGTATGTTGATAAGCTTTACAATCCTTGCCTACAGTGTATATTGTCAGAGACTTGGTTTTTGCCAATCTGTTGGTGAGCAATGCCATTTCATCGTGGTTATAATTTGAAAGCTCCCTGATTATTATTATTTTTGTTTGTTTTTTTAATCAATATTTTTTATTATGATTTTTGCCGGGTACAGTTAAGGGTTAGGTGTACAATTACGTTTCATTCAGGCACCCTGTTAATAAGAGGTGTTTCCCCATCCCCTGACAGATATTTGCGACTGTTAATCCCATCCTCCTCCCCCCCCATAGTTTCCCAGTACCGTCAGTCATTTTCTTAAAGTATTACATTGGATGTTCAAGGTCCATTATATGAGTGAGAACATGTGATACTCAGATCTTTGTTTCTGTGAGAGGTCACTCAGTATTATAGACTCAAGTGTCCATCCAGGTTGCTGCGAAATTCATGATTTTGTTCTTTTTTATGGCTGCGTAGTATTCCATCGTGTATATGTACCACAATTTTTTTTAATCCAGTCCTCTTATGATGGGGAGCATGGTTGTTTCCAGGTTCTTGCTATTGTGAACAATGCTGCAATAAACATACATGTGCAGGTATCTTTTTTATAGAGTGATTTGAGGTCTTCAGGGTATATTCCCAGTAGGGGAATTGCGGGGTCATATGGAAGGTCAATTTTTAGAGCTTTTAGGAATCGCCACACTGCTTTCCACAGAGCTTGCACTAATTTACACTCCCACCAACAGTGTAGAAGTGTTCCCTTTTCACCACACCCTCTCCAGCAGCTGTTATTTTTTGAGTTGTTGATAATTGCCATTCTGACTGGAGTTAGGTGGTATCTCAGTGTGGTTTTGATTTGAATCTCCCTGATGATTAGTGAGGTTGAGCATTTCTTCATGTGTTTGTTGGCTGCTCAGATGTCTTCTTTTGTGAAGTGTCTGTTCATATCTTTTGCCCACTTTATAATGGGGTTGTTTGTTTTTTTCTTTTCAGCATGTTTGAGTTCCTTGTAGATCCAGGATGTTAAGCCTCTGTCAGACCTGCAGTTGGCAAATATTTTTTCCCAGTCTGTAGGCTGTCTCCCTGCTCTCTTGATGGTTTCTTTGACTTTGCAGAAGCTTGTCAGTTTAATAAGGTCCCACTTGTCTATATTCTCTCTTATGACCTGTGGGTTTCGGGTTTTGTTCAAGAATTGGATGCCAGTTCCGATTTCCATGAGGGTATTTCCTTCATTTTCTAAGGTTCTTATGGTTTGAGGTTTTACATTTAGGTCTCTGATCCATTTGGAGTTAACCTTTGTGCATGGGGATAGATAGGGGACCTGTTTCAATCTTCTGCATGTGGTCAGCCAGTTTTCCCAGCACCATTTACTGAATAGGTTCTCCTCTCCCCATTGGTAGGTGGTGGGGGCTTTGTCGAAGATGAGTCGGTTGAGAAATTGAGGTTTTGTTTCTGGAATCTCAATTCTATTCCATTGATCTATATGCCTGTTCCTGTACCAATACCAAGCTGTTTTGATTATTGTAGCTTTATAGTAAAGTTTGACATGTGGTACTGTGATACCACCTGTTTTATTTTTTTTTGCTGAGGATTGTTTTGGCTACTCTTGGACGTTTGTGTTTCCATATGAATTCCTGTGTTGTTTTTTCCAGGTCTGAGAAGAATGTTGCTGGTAATTTGATGGGTATTGCATTGAATTTGTAGATTGCCTTAGGTAAGATGGACATCTTCACAATGTTGATTCTTCCAATCCATGAGCATGGGATATTTTTCCACTTATTTGTGTCATCTTTGATTTCTTTGAGCAGTGTTTTGTAATTTTCATTGTAAAGGTCTTTCATGTCTCTGGTTAGGAAGATAGTATTTCTTTTTTTTTGTGGCTATTGTAAATGGAATTGTGTTTTTTATTTGGGTTTCTGTTTGTTTATTATTGGTGTAGAGAAATGTGATTGTCTTTTGTACATTTATTTTGTATCCTGAGACTTTGCCAAAGGCCTTTATCAATGTAAGGAGGTTTTTGACAGATTCTCTTGGGTTTTCAAGGTACACAATCATATCATCTGCAAAGAGAGATAACTTGACTTCCTCTTTTCCTATTTGGATACCCCTGATTGCCTCCTCTTCTCTGATTGCTTGAGCCAGGACTTCCAATACTATGTTGAACAGGAGGGGTGAGAGTGGGCATCCTTGTCTAGTTTCAGTTTTCAGGGGAATTGGTTCCAATTTTTGTGCATTTAGGAGTATGCTGGCTGTGGGTTTCTCGTAGATGGCTTTTACTATTTTGAGGTATGTTCCCCGTATGCCTAGATGTTCAAGGGTTTTTATCAAGAAGGGGTGCCGGATTTTTATGAAAAGCTTTTTCTGCATCTAATGATATGATCATGTGGTTTTTGTTTTGACATCTGTTGATGAATTTAATTACATTTATGGTTTTACGAGTGTCGAACCAGGCTTGCATTCCAGGAATAAAGCCTACTTGGTCATGGTGGATGATTTTTGAGATGTATTGCTGAATGCGGTTGCTAGAATCTTGTTGAGAATTTTAGCATCTATGTTCATCAAATATATTGGCCTGTAGTTCTCTTTCTTTGTTGGATCTTTACCTGGCTTGGGTATCAATGTGATGTTGACTTCGTAAAATGATTTGGGGAGAGATCCATCTTCTTCAATCACCTGGAATACCTTCAGTAGGATTGGTATCAGCTCCTCCTTAAATGTCTTGTAGAATTCTGCTGGAAAGCCATCTGAACCAGGGCTTTTTTTTGTAGGAAGTTTTCTTATTACGTAGTCGATTTCCTTGATTGCTATTGGTCTATTTAGGGTCTCAATTTCTTCTTGTTCCAACCTAGGTAGGTTGTGCGATGTCAGAAAGTCCTCCATTTCCTTAAGGTTTTCAAGTTTGTTTCCATACAAGTGTACGTAGTAGTCTCTAATGATCTTTTGTATTTCTTCAGGGTCAGATGTGACTTCATCTTTTGTGTTTCTGATTGTGCTTATTTGGTTTTTTTCTCATTTTTTCTTGGTCATTCTAGCTAGGGGACCATCGATCTTGTTTATCCTTTCGAAGAACCAGCTTTTTGTTTCATTGATTTTTTTGTATTATCTTTTTGTCTTCTATGTCCTGGATTTGGGATTTTATTTTGGTGATCTGTATTCTTCTGCTGAAATTAGGGTTTTTGTGGTCTTGCTTTTCTAGCTTCTTTAGATGGCTTCTTAGGTTGTGAATTTCTGTTCCTTCCATTTTCTTCATGTATGTTTGTAGGGATATAAATTCCCCTCTTACTGCAGCTTTCAGGGCATCCCAGAGATTTTGGTAAGATGTTTCTTCATTTTCATTTGTTTCCAGGTATCTTTTGATCTCTGTTTTGATTTCATCATTGACCCAGGAGTTGTTTAGCATCATGGTGTTTAGTGTCCATGTCATTGTGGGTTTTGTGGGGACTTTGTTGGTGTCAATGTTTATTTTAATTCCACTGTGGTCCAAGAAGGTACATGGTTGAATTTCGGTCCTTTTAAATTTGCTTATGCTTGATTTATGGCCGAGTATGTGGTCGATCTTAGAATATGTTCTATGTGGTGATGAGTAGAATGTGTATTCTGTGGTCTTTGGATGGAGTGTTCTGTAGGTATCAATTAAGTTCATTTGGTCCACAGTCACATTGAGGTCCCGGATCTCCTTGCTTATATTTATCCTAATGATCTGTCTAGGACTGTGAGTGTGGTATTAAAGTCCCCAGTTATGATGGTGTTAGAGTCAATATCTTTCTTTAGTTTTCCTAGAAGTTGCTTTATGAAAGTTGGCGCACTTATGTTGGGTGCATATATGTTTAGGATAGATATTTCTTGTTGATGGATTGAGTCTTTTATCATTATGTAGTGGCCTTCTGTATCTTTTTTGATTTTTAATAGCTTGAAGAGTATTTTGTCTGAAAATAAGATCACAACTCCTCCTTTCTTTTGTATTCCATTCGCCTGAAAGTTTATTTCCCATCCTCTTACTTTGAGTCTGTGGGTGTCCTTTCTAGTGAGGTGAGTCTCTTGAAGGCAATAGATTGTTGCCTGATGATATTTTATCCATTTTGTCATTCTATGTCTTTTCAGTGGTGCATTTAGTCCATTCACATTTAGGCTAACAACTGAAATGCAAGAGTTGATCCCTGTCATAAGGTTCTTACAGAGTTGTTCCTGTTTGTTTGTTGTCTTTCTTTGGGTTTTGGAGTTTGTTCATGTGTGTTTTTAATCTTTTGCCTGTACTCTTGGGAAGAATGTTGTTGGTCTTTTTTCTTTTTCTTCTGTGTTCAGTACTTTCTTAAGTGTTTCTTGTAGAGGTGGTCTGGTGGCAGCATAGGTTCTTAGGGATTGGATATCTGGAAAATATTTCATTTCTCCCTCATTAATTAAGCTTAGTTTGGCTGGGTAGGTTATTCTTGGTTGAAATTGTTTCTCTTTTAGAACTTTGAAGATGGGGCTCCAGGCTCTCCTAGCCTGAAGGCTTTCTGTGGATAAATCTGCTGCTATTCTAATGAGTTTTCCCTGGTAGGTAGTCTGGCCTTTTTCTCTTGCTGTCTTTAGGATTTTTTCTTTTATAGCTACTTTGTTTAGGTGAATTATTATATGTCTGGGAGTTGGTCTCATTTGTTGTCTTGCAGGGGTTCTCTGAATATCTTGTGTTTGAATTTTTTCATCCTTGATGAGATGAGGGAAGTTTTCTTGAATGATTTCATGAAATGTTTTTTCCAGTATGGCTTCTATTTCTCTCTCTGCCTCAGAAAGCCCAATTACTCAGGTTTGGTCTCTTGAAGTGATCATTCATCTCTTGCAGGTTTTCTTCTGTCTTTTTGAGTTTCTTTTCTATGCTTTTGACAGTTTGGGTTAGTTCTGTGTTTTGGTCTTCGAGCTCTGAGATTCTTTCTTCTGCTTGGCTAATTCTGCTTTCCATGCTTATTAGTCTGTTATTCATTTCCATCACAGTATTCTTTACTGCTGTCATTTCTGACATCAGCTCCTTCTTATTTTCCTCTTGTCTCTCCTCAATTTTTTTAAATTCTCTCCATTAATTTCTTGATGTCTGGGTTTGTTGCATGTAACCAGTCATTCTGGGGGCTCTTCATAGTTTGTATTCCAGAATCTGTTATCTCAGTGTCTGATCTCCCAGGGGTCTGTTTGAGACCTATATTCTTCTTTTGGTTTTTCTTCATTTGTGCGGTTCCCCCCCCTCCCTACTTTTTCGTTTCCTCCATGTCACTGTTTTCTTTAATTCTGTTATTCTGGGGTAAAGGGATTGATTTTACTTCTATTTGTTCAGTCTCCTATTCTTTATGTATGTCCTTTTATTTTGTTCAATTCTGGAGTTGCACTGTAGGTTGGGGGTGGCCCTTTTTGCAGTTTTGAGATTTACTTAAGGGGGGAGCTGTGATTCAAAATCTATCTGCAGGTCCTGGTATTCGCTGACAGTTGTGTGAATAATCTGGAACCCACTTCTCACTGCCTTGGAATCTGTCCATGCAGTGGGGCTGTAGGTTTACTCCCTGAAATAAAATGTGGTTAGCAGAGGGGAGAGAATGAAGCAGACAGTGGGTTGAAGCGGGGGGTGGAGAGATAGAGGAGTAAGGGGGGAAACAAATGAGTGTGCCAACAAATAGAGAGAGAGGCCTATACTGAAACAGATAAAAACAATAGACCACAGCTACAGATGAACCAACTCTCATACAAACAAAAATAAAACATAGTGATGCTAACATACTAGCTATCCAACCACCTTATTAGTGTGCTGTTCCTCTATACAAAGATATGGTTTACAGAGAGAAGAAAAGAGAAGAAAAGGAAGAGGAAAAAAGAAAAAAGGAACAATACAGTAGGAATAGAATTAAGTCATTAAACTAACAGAATCAATGAAGCACACTCCGAGACATTTCATTTAAGTCCAATGTCCTTTCAGGTCTGATTTCTAGTTTTCTTTTCAAGCTGGTAAATTAGTTCACAGTAGGGTCAGTTGCCCCTGGTGTGCTGTGAAGGACAGTTCAGATCACCCTCTGTTCACCACTCTGGCCTATGTCTTTATCAAGCTCGTTTCTCCCGTTTCAGTGGTGTTACCTTGAATCGCCAGCAGGTGATGCTATCTCAGCTGCTCGCCCCAGAGGGGGTGGGGCTGGACAGGGACGGCAGAGGCTGAAGATGGCAAGATGGCTGCCTGCCTCAGGGCAGACAGCAGGAGACTTACAGTGGGCAGGACGTCTTGGTCGCAGGAGAGGTGGCAGCGATTCCAGCAGATCTTCCCTGAAGGGGCTTCAAGGACTGAAGTTGTGGATTGCCTCCGGCCCGGGTGGTGTGATGTGCTACCGGTGGCAGTGGTGGTGGCTGCGGCGGCTGCGGCAGCTGTGGCGGTGTCTGCGCTGCAGTGGCTGTCCAGATTGCTGTGATGCCCCAGCGGTGGCAACGGCCGAGCTCCGTATGATGAGCAGGCTGCGATGTTGGGGTCCATAGCCCCCGGGGCGAGAGTCAGAGACCCACTGCAGTTCTCCTTTGCAGAGGTTTTCACAGCCCAGGTTGCCCCATCACCATCTTGCCGGAAGTCCCTCCCTGATTATTTTAAGGTTGACCATCTTTTTTTTTTTTTTTTTTTGAGTTGGAGTCTCACTCTGTCGCCCAGACTGGAATGCAGTGGCACGCCCCCGGCCACTGCAGCCTCAACCTGCTGGGCTCTGGTGATCCTTCTGCCTCAACCTTCCAAGTAGCTGGAATTACAGGCATGTGCCATCACGCCCAGCTAGGTTAAGCATCTTTTTATATATTAATTGACTACTTGTGAAAAATGTTCTTTAAAACACTCTATACGTCTTTTGGTCATTCTTCTATTTTCCCTTACTGATATGCAGATGATTTTCATATGTTTTGGATACTCATACTTTGTTAATTATATTTATTCCAAATATCTTCTCCAAGTTGTTACTTTTGTTTTCTCCTTGTATCAATAGATTAAAAAGGAGGTGTTAATTTGTATATTGTCTATCAATTTTTTTCTTTTTAGTGCTATACTACTTTGTTGAAACATCCCCCCCACACAAGATATTAGATATTCTCTTATATTGATTTCTAAACTTTTGGTTTGGTTTTTGGCATTTATATTTTTTAATTCAACTGAAACTGGAATTTATATTTGCATATGATACAAGAAAAGGAGTCTGTTTTGTTTCCTTGACTTTTTTTATATGTAGAATAAACTATTCCAGTAATTTTATTGTAGAACCTGTTCTTTAATCATCAATCCTCACTAATTACTTTGTTACTCTATGTTCTAGGCCTGCTCTCATTTTTACATCATTCTGTCTATGCATGTTTAATTTCTCACTTTTGTTGTTACTACTGATTTATGATAAATCCTTGTGTCAGGGAGGACAAATTTATATTCTTGGTTCACATTTATGATTGTCTTGTCTGTTCTTAGATCTTTGTTCATTTATATACATTGTAGATTCCACATGTAAATTTGTATTTAAAAATAACAATTAGAAGTTGGGTTAAGATTGCATTCAATGTTTAGCCCAATTTCAGGAGAAAGAAAACACTAAGATTTTTTTTCTCAATCAATGAATGAAATTGCTCTCTATTTATATGTTCTCCTTTAATTATTCAAACATTTTTTAAAATTTGTAAAATTTGTGCATATTTTTAAAATATGTATTCCTAGGTTACTCATACAATTGATGCTATTATAAAGAATATTTGAAACCACATTTCTTTTGTATTATTTTATAATGATAAAAATATATTTGGACATTAATATTTTAATCAAAAATGTGTACCAAAATTCTAATGAATCCTAATAAATTATGGTAAGTACTTTAGACAATCATATCATAGATAAATCATAATCTATAAATCGAGTTTGTTTATCTTTTGCTAATCTTCATATATATATTTTTTTTATTTTTATTTTTATTTTTTAGTTTAGTACTTCAAACTCATTGGTGAATAAAAGTGGTGATAGGCAACTATATTTTGTTCCTATTCTCAAAGGAAAATTTTCACTGTTTGGTTAAGTTGTGCAGTGTTTTTTTTTTTGTGAGCTCATGGGACTTTCATATATTTCAAAGTGCTGAACTACATTTTCACGCATTAAACTCTCTTTTGTCTAATATTAACACTGTTATTCCTTCCCCTTTAGGTTTCCTTGGTTCATAGTTGGTGTCATATTATTTTATTAGTGCTTTATTTTGTTTGTTTTTATATTCTTTAAATACCTGGCTGTTTTTTTTCTTGAAAGCTTTATTTTATAAAGACAACTGTAACTTTCACTAAGTTAGGGGTAGAGAAAAAAATAAGCTAGCCACTGGCTTGTGCTCTTCCTAGGGGGTGTCTTGGTTGGGGAGGATATCTAATGAGGAAGAATTCTTAGAGCGACAATCTCAGCCAAGCTACCCATGTGCTTCTTTGATTCCCAGTGGTATTCTGCCACTCAACAAATGCAAAGTACTCCTGCTTGGCATTGGTTTTTTAAGAGTCTGCCATATCTGCTGACAATGCCCAGTTCAGAAGAAAGGCAGGGATGTGGCAACACTCATAGTAGGCTTTTCCATTTGCTCCCATCAAGACCTAGCATAGACACAAAGTCATCTGTATGCCACTGCCCATCACTGCTGTATCTCCTATCTTGGATAGGTGATAAGGAAGCTGTGATTCATCCAGGATAATAAGGACTGCTCTCTCCCAGGAGAGCATGGGTTTGGAGATCCTTCCCTAAACCCATGCTTTTCCTTCCTTTTTATTTTCCCTCATGACACTTGCCATAATGTTTTTTTATAGTTCATGTAATTATCTCCATTAAACTGTTATCTGCATCATATTAGAAGCTATGTCTTCCATGTGTCTATTCCTAGCTTATAGATCAGGATTTGGACACAAAGTGTGTCTCAATATGTTTGTTCAGTGAATGAGAAAATTAGAGTCCAGAGAAATGAAGTGATTCATCCAAGTTTCTATAGAGATAGAAGCAAAGTTAAAATACAAATTTCTTAACTGCTAGCTGAGGATCCTTTATACTGTGCCACATTGCTTTCAATTCAGCTAATTTCCATTCAGTTTTACACAGTTCAATTCATTCAGTAATGTAAGGCAATTGGCTAGGTATTGTCAGATACATGATGTGACACCTAGTTGATTCCCCAAGGAAGCTGACACTTAACCAGATTGTTTTAATAACATGCATCAACACATCACTAAATTATATATATCTGTTTATAACAGTAATCAGAAAAGAGATATTGAAAGTGGCCTGAAAGAGAATACTTACAAATTTTGCCTTTAGCTAACATATATTTTTAGAAAAAATAAAAATGGAACATGCACATCACTTCTGCCTCAAAACAAATCATTTCAAAAAGGCTACATGTGTTAAATCAACTTTATGAATACATACATTGTACCATTTTTCTTTTTACACTCATACTTTTAAAGGTAAAATAACTATTGTTGAATTATTCTGTGTATGATATGTCAAATTTTGAGAACAGTCTAAATTTTGAATATATATTTTTCTTTTGCTTTAGAAAACTAATGTTATTAAGTATAATTTACCTATAATAAAATGCACATTTTCAATATGTAATGTGAGCTTGATAAACCAATATATTCAGGTAATCACTGCTTTGCAATTAACTACAATTTTACTATGTGCTTACCATTTGATAGATATTTGAGATTTTGGTTCAATTATGGCTAATGCTGAATTAAATTGCTATGAATATTACAGTACAAGTCTTTGCATGTACATATGACTTACTTTCTCATGGGTAAGCAGATATTTAGGAAATAAATTGTTGATATGGTATGTGTATGTTTAACTTTATAAAATACTGCTGAAATTGTTTTCCAAATTGTTGTACTATTTCATAATTCTGCCAGAGATGTAGAATTCTATCTGTCCTACATCTTAGAGTACATTTGGCAATCTTGAGTCTCATCTCAATTGTTCTCAGAGACCAAAGATGTTTATCATATTGGCTGTGTTACCATCAGGAGAGGAACATAGAAGATATAAGCTTAGTGACAAAGAAGCAGGCTTTGTGATTTGTGAACACAGCAGTTTCTCCCTTAAAAGTGGGTACAGGACAGGGAACACAAACAGAATTGACTAACAGTTCCAAGCACTCCCAAAGCAGGTTTTGAATAAAATTTCTCTCAGCCAGTGTGGCAATGAGAAAAGGAAGGTCAATGTGGTGAGTTTTTCATAAAGTTAACTTTAAAGATATGTGCTTTATTCTGATATTTTGTTCTTCCTTTTAAATATCAAAATATTTTTTCACAAAGGCATTATATATGTCATTTTGTAATTTTTTTGCTTTTCATTTTTCATAAATTCCTTAATGTGACAAAATAAAAAGAGAATTTCACCAGGCTAAAAAAAAAAAAAAAAAAAAAAAAGCTTCAATTTGGGGATTTTGCTCTTTTGTGAAATTCAAAGTCCCAAAAACCCTGACACAAGCATTCCAAGGAAGCTTCTACTTTACCTGCTCAAACTTGGAATGATTTTCTCCTGTATACTAAGTTTAACTAGCTTAGAACCATAAAATATTTAATGCAAATGGGAGAGAGAAATTATCAAATTCAAATAACTTCATTTTAGTTGAGAAACCTGAAGCCCAAAGTAAAATTTTTGCCACTCACTGTCTTTTGATAGGTCTAGGAATTAAGCTGGCATCAGTTTCCTTCTTCATCTTTTTTTTTAAAAAAAATTTCTTCTCCATTATTGCCGGTACATATCTGAGTAGAAAGCTACCTGCTACTAATCCCTTGTCTCCACACAATGTTAAATTCTCCCCAGGGCATCCTCCTTTGTGATTGACTGCTGAGTACCAGCATTTTTTTTTTAATGGCATTAGATCTTGTATAAAACAGAAATTCATTCTCTTAGGAGGAATCAATTGTAAAAGTAACAATAGCCATGGTGAAAAGAGAAGTCTTGGGTTTTTTTTAATCAGTCTTTAGACATCTGTTTGGGAAAAAAAATAGGAAAATATATTTTTTTAAATCAATACCTCTTTGGCTTTATCTAGGCCAAATATACATGCTTGTGTATACCAGGATTTCTTCATTTTTTTGTTTTCCTAAAAGTAAATGAAAATCTAGTTGCCTTTTTTATTTGTATTAGTCTAGTTTCCAAATAAAACATGATATCTGGTTATAATAGACATGCCCTTCTTGATAAATATTGCTAAACTATTTACAATAATCCTTCAGAGATGCACAACCTTAAAAATCTTGACGAAGTATTTTACAGGACACTGAAAATCACTCATGAGATTTTAATTCTGTGCCTGCTTGATTTTTTTGTAACAAAACACTTTTTTGATTAAGACATGATTATATACAATGACATTTATTCATTTGAATTGTGAATTTTTTATGGCTTTTGGTAGTGATAATAGCATAACTGCTGCTGCAATGAAGACACCAAACATTTCCTCAAGCTGAAGAGTTTCTGTCCCTTTAGAATTGATTCCCTCACCCATTCTGGGTCTAAGCATAAATAATAATAAACTCCTCTAGGCCTGGAGTCTGCTTTACGAAATAGTTTTAAATTTTGAATACAATTTCTTTAATTGATACTTAACATCCTACCTTTTTTTTTTTTTGAGTTGGAGTCTCACTCCGTTGCCCAGGCTGGAGTGCAGTGGCATGCTCACTGACAGTCCAGTGTCGACCTGCCCTCAACCTGCCAAGGAGCCGAAATTGCAGGTGTGCACCTGGCTACTTTTTGATTTATTGTGGATTAGGTCTCGCCAAGTTGCCTGGGCTGGTCTTGAACCCACAGGTTCAGGCAATCCACTCACCTCGGCCTCCCAAGGTGCTGGGATAACAGGCTGAGCCACCTAGTTCGGCCTCAGTCTACTGTTTCTATTGCTTTCTAAGTTTTGATAATTTATGTTTTTAAAAAATTAGTTCAGCTAAGTTATCACATTTATTGGAATAAAATTTTTCATAATTGTTGTATTATGCCCTCAAGGGCCATAGCATCTCTAGTGATATATACTCCTTTATTCCTGATATTGGAAACTGGTGTCTTTTTTTTTTTTTTTACTCCCCTTAGATGTTTACCAAATTATTCATCTTAAAAATATGACTTTGTCAGTATCTGGGCAAGATGACAACAGAACAAGTAGGGCAAGCAAGTCTCTGCAAAAGCAAGTGTCCATAAAGCCTCTCTGCATAAGTGGGTGTGTGATGGTGGGTGAGTGAAAGTTCCAGATTGGTCTTTTCTATGTTTTTAACAGTTTCTGTGGGGAGCCTTGGATTCATGCACCCAGGGTCTCCTATGGAGGTGACTGCAACTCATCACTGCCCTGAGATTGGAGACCCAGGTGCACTGGATCCTCTGCTTTTCTCTGGGCTCTCTTGAGAGGAGGCAACAGAGAACAGCTGCCCCTCATCACCTGGCAACTGGACCACACCATCACCTGCAGCAGCAGACCAGGCACCAGCAGAAGGAACCATGAAGAAGGCTGATGGTGGAAATCTGGCATAAGCTCCAATGCCAATGACATGATGCTGATGGGCACCATTTTCTCAGGCCCAGACAGACAGAGACCTGCATTGCCCCACCCAGCTGCACCCAGCCTCTATCTTGGGCCCCAGAGGATATTCTTTTATCTGACTAGGAAGAAAGACATCCGTCTCCCACCCTGGAAAAGGCACAGGCCTGACAGATCAGAGTGGAAGACTTGACGGCAACAGCAGAGACTCTGGTAAGTCCAGATCTAATCCATCCTCCTCCTACAGTAGTCCATGGGGCATCTCTATGATAGCAACTCTATCAGTCTGCACTGAGAGCATAGGGGAGAGGCTGGAGACCAGAGTTGGTCCCCTAAGTTGGAGGCACCCCAAAAGAAACCTGGAGTTGCAGAAATGGACACAGAATAAGATTTTTTTTGTTTTATCTTTTACTTTTTTCTTCTCTTATTCTGTTTTTGCTTATGTTTTTGTACTTGCTTTGTTTCTGTTATTTTAATTTTAATTTTTTTGATTTTCTGTTTGTGGGTATGGGTATTTTTGAGGGAGAGTACACCAGTGGGGGGAGGGTTTGTCTGTATGATTGTCTGTATATTTTGTCTTTTTTGTTTTTTCTGTCTTGGTTTGCTTCTCTGTTTACTTGCTAGTTGGTTTGTCTGGTTTTCCCCTTCTCGTCTCTTCATCTTCCTTTTGTCTTCTTCCTTTCTTTTTCCATTCTTTTTCCCATTTCTTATCTTGTTTTGCCTTCAGACACTACCACTGCATGGACATAAGGTAAGGTAATGGGAAGTGGGTTCCAGAAGGCCCACAAACCTGTCAGCAGATACTGGGATCTGCAGACAGCTTCTGAATCACACCACTGCCCTGAGATTGGAGACCCAGGTTCCGCCTACATTGAATCTCAAAACTGCAAAAGGCACAGGTTCCCATACCTAGTCCAGTTTCAAAATTGAACAAAACCAGAGGATATTTATAAGGAAGAAAAGAAGATTGAACAAACAGAAATGAAAGCTATCCCCCATCACTGAATAACAGAATTAAAGAAGAGGTTAAAAAAAAGGGAGAGGAAAACCTACACAAATGAAGAAAAACCAAAGGAAGAAAATGAGTCTCACACAGACCCCTGGGAGGTCAGCTACTGAGAATACAGACTTTGGAACTCAAACAATGAAGGGTCCCCAGAATGACTGTTTTTAAACCACAATCCCAGATATCAAGATATTAACAGAGAGAATAAATAGAAATGAGGAGAGACAATAGGAAAGAATGAAGGAGTTGATAACTGAGATAACAGCAGTAAAGAATACAGTGAATGAAATAAATAAATAACAAACTGATAAGCATGGAAAGTAGAATTAACCAAGTGGAAGAATGAATCTCAGAACTGTAAAACCTAAATATGAAACTAACCCAACTCAAACTGTTAAAAACATAGAAAAGAAACTTTAAAAGATAGAACAAAACCTCTAATAGAGGAGCAATCATTTCAAGAGGCCATATCTAAGATTGGTTGGAATTCCTGAGACAGGTAGAGAGACAGAGACCACCCTGGAACAAACATTCCATGAAATCATCCAAGAAAACTTCCCTCAACTCATCAGTGATGTGACCAAACACAGGAGATTCAGAGAACCCCTGCAAGACAACAAATCAGAAGGCCAACTCCGAGACATATATTAATTTGCCTACACAAAGTAGGTATAAAAGAAAAAAATCTTAAAGGCAGAAAGAAAGAAAAGTCAAATTACCTACCGGGGAAGACAAATTAGAATAGTAGCAGACTTTTCTACAGAAAAATCACAGGCTAAGAGAGCTTGGAGCCCAATATTCAAAGTTCTCAAAGATAAATAGTTTAAACCAAGAATTACCTACACAGCTAAGCTAAGTTTCATCACTGATAGAGAATTAAAATCCTTCCCAGACGTTCAATCCTTTAGAGTTTACACTGCCTCCAGACCAGTCCTACAAAAAGCACTTAAGAAAGTATTAAACACAGGAGGAAAAAAAGAGTGATAACACCCTTCACAAGAATGCAGGAAAAGGGGTTGAAAACTCACATGAATCAACCCAAAAATCAAAAGAAGGACAACAAACAAACAATCGGCAGCAACAACAAAAAACTCTATAAGAACCTCATGACAGGGATAAACTCTCACATCTCAATAATTAGCATGAATATGAATGGACTAAATGTACCACTGAAAAGGCATACACTAGTAAATTAGATAAAATATCATGAGGCTACAATATATTGTCTCCAAGAGACTCATCTCACCAGAAAGGAAACTCACAGACTCAAAGTAAGAGTATGGGACACAAAATTTCAGGTGAACAGAGCACAAAAGAAGTCACAATCTTAATATCGGACAAAACATCCTTTAAGCTATCAAAAAGTGAAAAAGATACAGAAGGTCACTACATAATGACATAAGGTTCAATACATCAACAAGAAACATCTATCCTAAACATACATACACCCAACATAGGAACACTAACTTTCATAAAGCAGATTCTAGGAAACCTTAAAAAATATTGACTCTAGCTGGGTTCGGTGGCTCAGCCTGTAATCCCACACCTTTGGGAGACTGAGGTGAGTGGATTGCCTGAGCCCGTGGGTTTGAGACCAGCCTGGGCAGCGAAACCTCATCTCTACAATAAATCAAAAAATCAGCCAGGCGTGGTAGTGCGTGCCTGTAATTCTGGCTACTTGGAAGGCTGAGGTGGAAGGATCGCCGGAGCCCAGCAGGTCGAGGCTGCGGTGGCCAGGAATGGCCACTGCACTCCAGTCTGGGTGACAGAGTGAGACTCCAACTCAAAAAAAAAAAAAAAAAAAAAAAAAAAAAAAAAAAAAATATATATATATATATATATATATATATATATATATATAGAGAGAGAGAGAGAGAGAGAGAGAGAGAGAGAGACTCTAACACTATCATAGCTGGGTATTTAAACACCCTAGTAACAACCATAGTCAGATCATCAAGACAAAAAGTCAAGAAGGAGATCTGGAACCTCAACATGATGCTTGACTAAATGAGCTTAACTGACACCTATAGAACACTCCACCAAACAACCAGAGCATATACATTCTACTCTTCACTACATGGAAAGCACTCTAAGGTCAATACATCTTTCACCATAAATCAAGAATAAACACATTCCATAAGATTGAAATTCTGCCATGCATCTTCTCAGACCACAGTGGAATAAAAATAAATATCAACATCAATAAAATTTCCCTAAAACCCACAAAGACATGGACAGTAAACAGCATGATGCTAAACAACTCCATGGTCAACATGGAAATCAAAACAGAGATTAAAAGATTTCTAGAAACAAATGAAAATGAAGAAATATCTTACTAAAATCTCTGGGATGCCATGAAAACTGTCCTAAGAGGGGAATTCATATGTCTATGAACATACATGAAGAAAATGAAAAGATCACAAGTTAACAGCCTAGCAAATCACCTAAGGGAGCTGGAAAAGCAAGACCACCAAAACACTAATGTCGGCAGAAGAATCCAGATAACCAAAATAAAAGCCCAAATTTGAAACATAGAAGACAAAAAGATAATACAAAAAAATCAATGAAACCAAAAGTTGGTTTTTAGAAAGGATATACAAGATGGATAGAACCCTAGCAAGACTGACCAAGGAAAAGAGAGAGAAAAAACCCAAATAATCACAATCAGAAATGCAAAAGATGAAGTCACAACTGACCCCGAAGAAATACAAAAGATTTTCAGAGATTACTATGTCCACCTATATGGAAATAAACTTGAAAACCTAAATGAAATGGAGGACTTTCTTACATCACACGACCTCCCCAGGTTGAACCAAAAAGAAATCGAAACCCTAAATAGATCAATAACAACCAAGGAAATCAACTATGTCATAAGAAAACTACCTATAGAAAAAGAGCCCTGAACCAGATGGCTTTCCTGTGGACTACTACAGAACATACAAGGAGTTGCTGATATAAACCCTATTGAAAGTATTCCAGGCAATTGAGAAAGATGGAACTCTCCCCAAATCATTTTATAAAGTTAACATCACACATACCCAAACTGGGGAAAGATCCAACAAAGAAAGAGAACTACAAGCCAATATTCTTGATGAACATAGTTGCAAGAATTCTCAGTAAGATTATAGCAAACAGGATGCAACAACACATCTCAAAAATCATCCACCATGACCAAGTAGGCTTCTTCTCCGGGATGCAGGGCTTGTTCAACATTCACAAGACCATACATGTAATTAAATACATCAACAGATGTAAAGACAAAAACCACATGATTATATCATTAGACATGGAAAAAACCTTTGATAAAATCTAGCACCCCTTCTTGATAAAAACTCTCAAACATCTAAGCATAGATGGAACATACCTGAAAATAGTAAGTCATCTATGAGAAACCACAGTCAACAAGCTGCTAAACAGATAAAAATTGGAACCATTTCTCCTAAAAACCAGAACATGACAAGGATACCCATTCTCACCTCTCCTGTTCAACATTGTATTAGAAGTTCTAGCAAAAGCAATCAGACAAGAGAAGAAAATCAGTTGTATTCAAACAGGAAAAGAGAAAGTTAAGTTATTCCTCGTTATAGACTACATGATTCTATACCGCGAAAACCCAATAGAGAATTTGTTAAAAACCTCCTTGCACTGATAAAGGACTTTGGCAAAGTCTCCAGATACAAAATCAATGGGCAAAAGTCCATTGCATTCCTATACACCAACAATAAACAGACAAGAAACCCAAATAAAAAGCACAATCCCGTTCACAATTGTCACAAAAAAAGTGAAATACCTTGGCGTCTTCCAAACCAAAGAAGTGAAAGACCTTTACAATGAAAACTACAAAACACTGCTCAAAGAAATCAAAGATGACACAAACAAATGGAAAAAATATTCCGTGCTCATGGATTGGAAGAATAAACATTGTTAAGATGTCCTTCCTACTCAAGGCAATCTAGAGATTTAATGCAATACCCATTAAATTACTAGCAGCATTCTTCTCAGACCTGGAAACAACAATACAGGGATTTATATGGAAACATAAACGACCACAAATAGCTGAAATAATCCTCAACAACAACAACAAAAAAGTAGGAGGCATCATGCTCCCAGACTTTAAGAATATTATAAAGCTACGATAATCAAAATAGTCTGGGATTGGTAAGAACAGGCACATAGACCAATGGAAGAGGATAGAGATTCCAGAAGCAAAACCTCAATTTCTCAACCAACTCATCTTCAACAAAGGCTCCACCATCAGCCACTGGAGGGAAGAGAACCTATTCAGTAAATGGTGCTGGAGAAACTGACTGACCACATGCAGAAGATTAAAACAAGACTCCTACCTATCCCCAAAGACAAAAATTAACTCTAAATAGAAAAAGACTTATATGTAAAACCTCAAACTATAGGAACCTGAGAAAATGTAGGAGACACCCTTATGAAAATTGGACCTGGCAACCAAATTCTGATCAAAACCCCAAGTGCCCATGCCATAAGAGATAAGTTAGACAAGTGAAACCTCATCAAACTGACAAGCTTCTGCAAAGCAAAAGAAACAATTGAGAGTGTGGGGAGATAGCCCATAGATGGGGACAAATATTTGTCAATTGTATATCCATATGTTTTGTACAAGGAACTCAAACGTGCTCAAATGATAAAAACAAACAGTCCCATTGCAAGGTGGGCAAAAGATATGAATAGACATTTCTCAAAAGAAAATATACAAGCAGCCAACAGATACGTGAAAAAATGCTCAGCCTTGTTAGTCATCAAAGAAATGCAAATTAAAACTACACTGAGATACCACCTAACTCCAGTCAGGATGGACATTATCAAAAACTCATAAATCAACAAATGCTGGAGAGGATGTGGCAAAAAGGGAACACCTCTACACTGTTGGTGAGAGTGTAAACTAGTACAGTCACTGTAGAAAATAGTGTGGCGATTCCTAAAAGATCTAAAAATTGTCCTCCCAGCCGGGTTCGGTGGCTCAGCCTGTAATCCCGCGCCTTTGGGTGGTTGAGGTGAGTGGATTGCCTGAGCCCGAGGGTTCGAGACCCGCCTGGACAACTTGGTGAGACCTCATCTCTACAATAAATCAAAAATTAGCAGGGTGTAGTAGCACGCACCTGTAGTCCCAGCTACTGGAAGGCTGAGGCAGAAGGATCGCCGGAGCCCAGTAGGTCGAGGTTGCAGTGGCTGGGAGCAGCCACTGCACTCCAGTCTGGGCAACAGAGTGAGACTCCAACTCAAAAAAATAAAAAAAAATAAAAATTGTCCTCCCATACAACCCCACAATCCCCCTACTCTATGAAAAAGATACCTACACAAGCAAGTTTATTGCAGCATTTTTCACAATAGCAAAAACATGAAACCAATCGTGCTATCTATTTAAAGAGGACTGGGTTAAAAAAATGTGGTATATATGTATATGGAATATTATACAGCTATAAAGAAAGACAAAATTTTGAAATTCTCAGCAACTTCGACAGATTTAGAGGCTAAAATATTGAGTGATCTATCATAGAAGCAAAAAATTGTGTATCACATGTTCTCACTCATAAGCGGACCTTGAACATCTATCATAATACTATAAGAAAGGGATTGGCAGTAGTGGTAAACTGCCAGGAGAGGTGGGGGCACATCTCATCAACAACATTTGTATAGCTAAACTTGTACTGCACCCCACATATTTAAAATAAAAAAATAGAAAAAAAAATTTTAAAGCACACACACACAAAACAGCTTGGAGTTTCACTGATTTTTAAAATTAATTATTTTCTGTTTTCTATTCTTTATATTGTCTTTCTATTAACTTTTTTTAATGTGTAAGATACAGCCAAACTGTTTTCCAAAGAGTTATACCATTTCACCTTTAACAAATCTTTATTATATCCTTTTTTCAACTTCTAAGGATTGAATTTTCTTTCTTTTTTCTTGTTTGTTAAGGTACAGGTTTAGGACATTGATTTGAGGTCATTTTGTTTTTCTAATGTAGACAGTGAAAGCTGTAAATTTCCCTCTAAGCATTCATCTAAACTGCACTTCACAAATGTTGTTAGGTTGCCTTTTAATTATCACTCGGTGCAAAATACTTTCTAATTCATCTGCGATTTCTTTTTTGAATAAATGACTATTTCAAAGTATGTTGTTGATTTTCAAATACTTCACAGATTTGGGATTATTTCATTTTTTTATTTAAAATTTAATTTTTTTCATGGTAAAAATACATGCTCAGTCTACTTTCAAGTGATTTATTGAAATTTGTATTATGTCCTAAAATATATTCCATCCTGTTTAGTACATACCTTGTGGATTTGAAAAAAATGCATATTATCTTGTTTTGTGACCTAGTGTTCTCTACATGTAAATTAATTAAGTCCAAGTGTTTGGCTGTGGCATACATATCCTCCTTATGTTTGCCTAATACTTTTATCAAGTTTTAGTTCTTGTAATTTTTGTAGATTTTGTATCAAGTGGTGTCGATTGAGAGGTATTAATATCTACAACTATTTCATGGAAATTGTCTATTTCCCACTTTAATTCTGTCAGTTTTTGTTTTATATTTTCTGAAACTCTCTTACTAGGCACTTACATATTTACAATTGTTACGTCTTCTTGATGAATGGACACATCCTTATAAACTAATTCTCTTTCTCTGGTGATGAATTTTGTTTTGAAACCATTGTATTTTGGGCATCATGAATGGTAATTTGTTGAGAGTCTTTATTCTGTCTTTTTCCTCCAATGAATGATATTTCGTGGGTCTTAGTGTATAATTTTTTGTTGTTGTTGGTTTTGTACTCAGCACTGTTTCTAGTGTAGCAGCTTCAGACTCAGCTCACATCTTCAGTCTTTAGATAAACATTGATGTTCAGGCCACATGTGGTTTTGTGATCAGTTAGGGATGTAACTAGAAGGAGTTGGTGGGTTTCTTCTCTGGCTCATTATTTTCCAGGATTCTCCATCCTTTTCATTGTTCGTAGATTCTTTGCCTTGCTAATCTTGTTTCTCAGACAGAATATGGATGATTTTCTCTGTCTACCCACTGAGGTCATTGCTCTTTTAGGACACATGACACTTAGTACCAAGTTAAAAGATGTAGAGATGGAAAATTACTTATATTATTTGCTCTGCTTACCATCCTTAAAGGGTTTATGAGCCCCACCCTCTATCTCTCTACTATTATTTTCTCTTTGGTGTTTGTTGTTTTTTTTTTTTTTTAGGTAAACTGTTTTAATGTTAAATACAGGTTTTATAGTTACTTTATACTGAGATTGAGAGGCATTCTGCAAGATTTTTAAACTTTGGTTTGGTTCAGAGGAGCAATAATTTGAAATAGTGTATCTTTGTCTTTAGTCTTCTTAGCTGTATATTTCCAAGAAATTTAAGGAAGTTTATAAATACCCCAAAATTCATATTTTAGAGAAATATTTATGTATATACATATATATGTTAAAATATAGTAGCTACCAATTATAAATTGTCAATTACTCAATTAACAGGCATTAGTCTGTCAATAGCTACAAATCCTTTCTCAGCATCTTCAAATAGGGAATATTGTGGTACTACATTGATTAATGATTAGGAGTGAAAACTCTAGAGCTAAGCTGTCTGGCTTTGTATATTAGCTGTGTACCTTATTAATTAGATGACCTGGGGAATTTTATTTACCATCTCTAAACATATTTGATGAGGTCCTTGCTAAAGTTAATTGGTTAATAGAATCAAACTGTTTAGAATTATGTCTGGCACATAATAAGTGCTCAATAGTTTGAGCAGTTTGTGATTAGCGCCTTAACAGAAAATTAGAAAGCGATGCAAAGAAAATAGTAAAAAACAAGTACATCTAATGACAGTATATTCTGAGATTTTAACTGGAATAATACAGCTGAATAAATTTTGGAAAAAAATATGTACAAAAAGATTTCATATTGAAATATTTCTAGCAATATCCAATGGCACCTTAATTTTTTCAAATGGATGTTCTGTCTCAGAGCTGGTGGTGGTTGGAGGGAGAGAAGAAACTGGCATTATTTTATTCCCAGTCTAAGATTACAGATGTAGCAGATATCAATACTTATTGTTTCAGCCAGGGTAGGTTGGGTTATGCTGCAATGACAAACAAGAATTGATCAAACAAAAATAACACATTTATTTTTTGACCATGCTGTTTTTCTCTAGGTGGTTGGCTGATCTCTGCTATGCATCATTTCCCTGCTTACCATGGAGGAACCCCATCTAGAACACTACAGAGAGGAGAAGAGAGGTGAAAGGTATTACAGTTAGTCATCAGATCCTTAGCTAGGAAGTGACACTCATCATTTCTGCACATATATCATGGGCCTGAATTCCTCACATTCTCCATCTAACCACAGAAGACCAAGAACTGTGATTTTATCATGAACCTAGGTGCTAGAGAGCAGGAAATATTACTAAGAAGCATAAATGGCAATCACAGACATCAGAATAGTCTTAACAGATGGCATATTTATATTTTTACTTTAGAATACAATTAAAATGTCATTATTATTTTTATACACAACATTTAATGAATCTAGTAATCAAACTTTTAAAAAAAGTAATTGTCAGTGCCTATCAGAAAAAAAGAATTTTAGCCGGGCTCGGTGGCTCAGCCTGTAATCCTGTGCCTTGGGAGGCTGAGGTGAGTGAAATGCCTGAGCCCGAGGGTTCAAGACCCACCTGGGCAACTTGGCGAGACTTCATCTCTACAATAAATCAAAAATCAGCCGGGCGTGGTAGCGCGTGCCTGTAGTTCCAGCTACTTGGAAGGCTGAGGCGGAAGGATGACTGGAGCCCAGCAGGTCGAGGCTGTGGTGGCTGGGAGCGGCCACTGCACTCCAGTCTGGGTGACAGAGTGAAACTCCAACTCAAAAAAGAAAAGAAAAGAAAAAAAGACTTTTATTTAATTCTATTGCTGCAAAATATTAAAGTAGGCATAAAATTATTCCAATCACCCTTATTGAACATAATATTTTTCAAATATTAGCTCTTTAACCTCTTTTATTAAGCAATGATAACTATTTATACTAAAAAAAGCTATATTGTGTTTGAAATGTGAATATATCAACATTAAAATTTTATTCAATGTTCTTAAGCACTCATTTGAATTATCTGACATATTTCAAATTCAATAATTATAAAAATAGCAATCATGGTTTTTTATGGTAATTGGAAGTATAATGTTTATTGGAAGAAGTGATCATGTGAAAAATTATTTCCAGATGAAACTTGGGGAATAATACTGAAATTTGTGCTTAGATGAGTGTCATCAAAATTGCCTGAAAAATTTCTCAGAATAATAATTGGGAAACCCAATTAAAAGATCGAAAAATAGGGTGGACTCAGTGGCTTATACATATAATCCAGCACTTTGGGAGGCCAAGGCTGGAGGAACTCTTGAGGCCAGGAATTCAAGACTAGCCTTGGGAACATAGGGAAACCCCATATCTAAAAATATTATTATTATTATTATTATTATTGTGTTGAAATGTAGGAAAAAAGTTTTTTTAAAAAATAAATTAACAAAAGATCTAAAAATAGAAAATGAGATAGTGAACAAGTTTGAGTGAAGTAAAAGTGTCAGTACATCTGAGAAACTTGAACTAACAAAATCGAAGAATATTAAAAATAAGAGAATGCTCAGGTAACATCTGTATGACTGTCTCCCTCTTACGCATGAAGAAACAGTTGTTGAAGTCTTAAATGAGACACAACTAACTAGTTACAGAGCTAAGGTAGTACCGAGGTCTGACAACCACCAAATGGGTGCCATTTTCATCAAGTTATGGTTTGCACCTGTGAAAAGTATCTTACAGAAATGAGGGCAACATTTATATATTTATTTATTTCCTGTATCTTACAGAAATAGGCAACTCATTAATTTTTTTGAGTGCTGCTCAAATCTCTGCCACACCCACAAAGTACAATTTCTCCTGAAAAGTGACACTAAATTTCAAGAGCCAGAACTTGTCACTCAGAATGACTTCTGATCTTGAAAATACTTGTGTGAAGAGCATATTTCACTTCTTATCTTTTGATATGTTTCCTATTGAGGGAGTTAGAATAGTCTCAGGACTATGTTTAACATTTCACTTCACTCTCTTTTGCCTTGATTGTTTGAATATGCATTTTTCAAACTACTAAATTGATAACCTAGGGAATGCATACTGAAGCATTTTCCTAAGTCACCAGATAAAATTAGAAAAATCTCAGTCGAATTTTGAACTTGAATTTAAGTAGATATAGTTAGAAGTAGCCATGGGAATTGAAAACTAGCTTTTACAATTGTAATGAGGTCTAGATGACAGACAATAATCTACATCATAGAAAATAACTAGACAAATATAAAATAATAAAATATACCTGGGCTAATTTATGTTCATCAGATCTCAAGGATCTGAAACATTTCTGAATATTTGCAAAACTTAGCCCCCATTGTTCCTTCTCGCCCCTCTTGCTAAGTCTAGATCATTCAACCATTGGCTGCTAAGCTGAAAAATGAGTCTTTCTACACTTCCAATCTGACCTGTGTTAACACAACCTAGATTTCCCCATGTCTTTAACACTTCACAGACCAAAACTGAACTGTGAGTGAGTGACCTTCCATAATCTATCCTAGTACATCTTTAAACTTTTTGCTCTTCCTAGAATGCTCATTTTGAAAGTGTTCTTATGTTGAAATGCTTCAATTACTACTTGAGCAAATCACTGTTCCCCTTTCACACCGTCATAAACACCGTCATCATCTCTGTGCGTTGGAGAACTATTATCTCGGAACACTATGTAATGTTATATTTAAGCCACAAGCTCTGCAGCTGACTGCCTGCATTTGAATTATAGTTTTGCCAGTCACCATCTGTGCAACCTTGGTACATTTACCTGAACATTTTGGGCTTTGGTTTCCAACTCCACAAAATGGGGACAATGATAAATTTACCACATAAGATTGAAATAAGAATTAAATTGTATCTCATTTCTAGGGAAATGAGGCTACAGAAGACTATGACTTCCATCTTGGATGCTTTCTTTCTCATGGCCCTAACCCTAACCCTAACCCTGGGAGAACACATGTGCCATATTGTGAGACAGATTGTCGGAGACACCCATACAGTGAAAGATTGAGGCCTGTCAAAAATTATATAAGTAAGCTTAGAAGCTATCTGTACAACAAATCTAGTTAAGCTTTCAGATGAGACAGTGGCTCCAGCCCATTCTCTGATTGCAACTTCATGACAAACTTTGAGCCAGAACCACCCAATTAAGCCATGTCATGCCCAGATTCCTGATCCATAGAAACTATGAGATAATAGATATTTGTTGTTTCTATACCTAAATTTGAGATAATGTTTTATGGAGCAATACAAAACTAAAGTAGTAAGTGTGAAAATTTTTCTTCATAAAATTTTCCCCTCATTTTACCTGCTATAACAAAATTTTATCATTTTTGTATATAGTGAAGGTCATTATCAAGTTATAGATCGCTATCCTGTTCAATTATTTCTCAATATTAGTATTGTCTAAGTATATTGAAATTTCATTATTTGCTCCTTATTCTTCTCTTATTCTTTCTCTTAAATGGGAGCAAGTCCTTTTTGGCAGAAAATAAGGATAGGAAGAACAGCCAAAGTCATGGACTGCTTCATTAAATATATCAACACTTTTCACAAGCCATCCAAAAGAAAGAGCATTCTCCACTTTGCAGTCCTATTTGTGAATGGCACTAACATAAGGAAAAATATGTGTCAAAGTGGTTATGCAGGTACATAAATTCTTAATTATGAATTATATATCACACACATTTGAAACATGAGTAAATGAAGTACAAAAAGTTGTTAGCATCAAGAGCCCACAGGCATACAGAATGCATTTCATCCTTTTCTTTCAACGTAAAATTATTTTTTTAGTGATTTAATTACTTGTGGTCCTACCCTTTCTAGTTTCTTTCGAGTATCTTACTCTAGGAAACAGCTAGGTTCACTTTTTGCACCTCTACTTATTACTTTTGGCTTTCTCTGACACAGAATTTTATCCTTTAATAGTATTAACATAATCTGGGCTATCTATTGACTGTACAAATAGGAATATGATGATGTAGTCTTTGTACTAACTCCAGTAAAGTAGTGAGCCAGTTTAAAAACATGTTTACATGGAGATGGAGATATTTACACTTTGAATGAAGTGATAATTAGGAGTTTTACATGGCAAAGTGCAACATCGTTCTGAACTATTGCTTTTGGACTTGAATAAGTTTAAATTTTTAGCAGAATATTGTTAATCAAAAAGCAATGTGGTAGTTGTAAAGGCTATTGAATTTGGAATGATGGCACCTGGGTTCCAGTTCTGATTCTTTAACTTACCAGTAATGGGTGTTTGAGTAAAACACACCCACTACTTGGATTTTTTCATCTTCCTCATTTGGGAGTAAGACCATTTCAAAGCTAATGTCCCTTCTAGCTCTGAATTGTATGATTACATTGTTTACTAGGCTCTATGTCTGTCTTCGCCATTCTCATAACCAAGTCAATGAAATAAATATCTGTGAGTTCATCTCAATGATGTCTATATTATCCAGTGCCATGAATCGTCTGTTCAGTTATTTTCATCAACCTTTATTAATAAAAATTGCTTCTTTCTAGTATGCGTATTCATAATGAAACCCTTCTAAGGAAAATTTCCTCCCATTTTAGTTACAAAGGTGGGAAACTGGTAAAAAAGCACCCTGTTAGAGCATTGACCACATGACCTTTCTGACATTATATGAGATCACCTGAAGTTTTATCTTTCTTGAGTAACTATATCACTTGCAAATGCAAGTTTCAAGCCAGGCTCGGTGGCTCAGCCTATAATCCCGCACCTTTGGGAGGCCGAGGTGAGTGGATTGCTTGAGCCCGCAGGTTCGAGACCCGCCTGGGCAGCGAGACCTCATCTACAATAAAAATAAAAAAATCAGCCAGGCATGGTAGCTCATGCCCGTAATTCTGGCTACTTGGAAGGCTGAGGGGGAAGGATCGCGGGAGCCCACAAGGTCGAGGCTGCGGTGGCGAGAGTGGCCACTGCACTCCAGTCTGGGCGACAGAGTGAGACTCCAAAAAAAATAAATAAATAAATAAATAAATAAATAAATAAATAAATAAATAAATAAATAAAATGCAAGTTTCAGAAGTACTAAAACTTTAGCAAGAGACCTTCCCATTGCAAGATGCCTTCCTAAAGCACAATAGGTAATGACTTACATATAGCATGAATATCACTATTACAGCCATTATAGATGGTTATTACTTTTGATTAAAATTAAATTAAATAGCACTTGAGAAATAAGGAAAGATTTAATTATACCATAAAAACTGTCAGCTTTTTATTTTTAACATCTGTTAGATATGCATGCCAGTAGCAATGATCTGGAGTTTTTGCCAGATATCTAGTCAACAAAGCCTGATGAATCATCTGAGAGCTGAGGCAATATGATTTCAAACACTGTGCTTTCCAAATGTGACAACTGAGCCCAAGTTAAATACATTTAAGGACTTACTGATTCTAATTTTTCTTCATTTATGGAGAAAAGGAAAGTGTTTTCAAGGTTTTGTTGTTGTTGTTGTTTCACTATTCATCATGATGGATTTAATCTGGCATGTCATGTCTGGGCTGCAGTGAACAGCAGAAATTCTTCAAAGACAGAAGATTCTTTCCCTGAAAGGTGCCAAATGTGAAGTACTTGTTGCCCTCAAGTGATGTTTGCATTAAGGTTATTTTTAACTTTGATACTTAAAAGTCAAAATCATTGGAATTCCCCTCTCTGGAAAATGCTTTTGACCTAAACAGTTTTGAATGGTTGTTACCTAATTAGCAGCCAGGCAGGAAGGCCACAGGTAGTAGTGGGTGATGCATTTTTGATAGATGGAGTCTTCCATTTCTATTCGTTTTGCAGTCATCAATATAAGGACTCGTTAAATTAATGACTTTGTGGAATTAAGAGACACTCTAGGTTTCTGTTTTTTCATCTATAAAAAGATTTATAATAGATAAACATTAAAAATTCTATAATTTTGATAGTTACTATATTGAGATGGTTAAGCTTAAGATTCTTATTTTTTTCTTAATTGAGGATCTCTATTTTTATTTTACAAATAAAATTAGAATTGTTTTAAAATAACCAAAAATTTTATTTATTTTTTGTTATAAAAAGAGAAGTTTTAATTTTGGAGTTATGATCCCTACTCTTTATTGTAGTCAGGTACACCTATGAATCATCTGAGAGCTACCTTCTTTGGATATTCTTCTGGATTAATGACACAAGCCATTAGCAATTATGATTTACAGCATTCTTCATTTTATTCTGGTCTGTTCCATTTCCCCTCAGGTACTTTGCCTTAGAGGCAATTTGGTGATTTCTCTGTCCTGAAGCAATCCTGAGCCACCATGGCAGTCGTAAGAGACACAGATTCAGTGGTATCCATCATGGGTGTATTTGAATTCTGTCTCCTGTTTGTCTCTGTAGGATTTCTAGATTTAATCTCAAAGGTATTCAGGTCCATTTATCTATTCACTTATTTAGCAAATATTTACTAAGCATCATTTGTATGCTAGGTGTTATTGTAACTAGGATCTGGGTATAGAGCAGTGAAAGCCACAATATCCATTTCTTCATGGAGCTTTTGATCTTATCACAAAGTCACTCTGTGATTCCAAAATCATATTTTGTGAGCTCCCCTTTGATAATAACTAAGAAGAATTAGAAGCCATGGGGTTCTACCAATTTATAGAAAAAGAGTCAGTGAACTATTTGTGAAATAAAGAAAGAGGATTACGCTTACAGAATCGTTTGAATGTGCAGGAATCAAATATCAATTTTTTCTAAACCTCAAAGTAAAACAATGTGATTGGTGTCTTTATATTTGAATACATCAGCACTATTTTTTTTTTTTTTTTGAGTTAGAGTCTCACTCTGTCCCCCAGACTGGAGTGCAGTGGCCACTCCCGGCCACTGCAGCCTCGACCTGCTGGGCTCCGGCGATCCTTCCATCTCAGCCTTCCAAGTAGCCGGAATTACAGGCATGCGCTACCACGCCCAGCTGATTTTTTGATTTATTGTAGAGATGAGGTCTTGCCTGCCCAGGCGGGTCTCGAACCTGCGGGCTCAGGTGATCCACTCACCTCAGCCTCCAAAGGCGCGGGATTACAGGCTGAGTCACTGAGCCTGGCTAATTTAACACTATTTTAAAGACAAATAACTATATCACTTCCCTGAAATTGTATGACTTAGAGGCAAAAAAATCATGATTGGATCTACACCTAACTTCAAAGATTTGCTCTTGCCTTCATACCAAATTGCAGCTGGAATAAACAGCTGGGTGAATGATATAATTTGGGAAATCAGGAATTCCTGCCACAAAATATACTTCTCATGCATTTGATTAATTTATTTACTGTTTATTACTTTGATTAAGGTATTTTCTCTTGCAGAAAAGACAATAAATAAAACAATTACCATTTATTGATTTATTAGTTAGTGTTTTTCATAAAATTTTTTATTAGGTATAATAAGAGAATACTGACTTTGGGGTCAAATGATCTGAATTATTTTATTTTTTCCCTCTTACTTTACTAATGGGTGTCACATAAACATACTTCCCAAGACAAACAACTTATTTTCGTGTTTGTTGTAGCTATGTTGTAGAAAACCTCATTGTCAAAACTGTAAAAAAGTTTGAGTTTTTTTCATTCTAGTAAGTTAGCAAGTCAACCTGGCAAAAGTGTATGAAAGTTGGCAGATGACATGAGACTCATTGGTCAGAGATAAATGACTTTACTACTCACAGCACACCAAGCAGCATGAGCATCAGCATGTTTGGCACTGTTTCCTTTAGCCTCAATTATTTCTAGGTCCTAAAGAAGAGCAGATGATTCTTGCATACACAGTCAAAGAGGAAATCTGAATTTAGAAAACCTGAATATTTTATAATTATATTTAGCATGCCTACTTTTTGCTTCTAATAGAATACTGTTTCTATTTTCCAAGGTTTTTCACTGTATACACATCCTTGAAAAGATATTTCAAAACAAAGGTAGTCAGTGTCCTTTCATGCAAAATATGAAGAAATATGAGAGGACCATTCCACCACTCATTAGGTAACATGTTTTCTTCATGGAATGGCACCTCTCAGGTGCAGCCAGCTGTTTCTTGGACAATGTAAGCCATTATGCCCAGATAGAAATATATGCTTTTCTCTGCCTATACCCATCTTATTTGTACTACCTTAACTTTTCTTTAATATCCTAAATTATTATCTTGATGTTTTTAAAACTTGTATTTTTGTAGGGCACCTGAAATGCCCCTTTTAAATTAATTAACTGTTGGGTAACACTGTACCTCAAAACTTAGTAACTTAAAATAACAGTAATCTGTTGATTATCACAATTCTGTGGGTTTATTGAATGGGTTTCTTTTTTTCTTCCCTTTGATCATTCCAGGCTACTTCATTCAGCTAACATATAAGCAAGTCTGAATGTTCAGATGGCTTCACTCCCATGTTGGACAACTGGTTCTCCCTCATGTGACCTCTCATTCTCCAGTAAGATACACTGGTTTTTTTACCTTGTAATCTTTGACAGCATTCCATGAGAGCAAAGGCAGAGGCTTCAAGGTCCTTGAGGCCAAGTTTCTGGAGCTTAGCATGACTTCTACCACATTCTATTGGTCAAAGCAAATCATAAGGCCAAGCCAGATTAACGGGGTTGAAGAAGCAGAATTCATCTTTTGGTGGAAGGAGATACAAAGATTTGGTACCATAAATATTCTATCTCAAGTGAAGTTCTAATAAGTATACTTACTTCCATGTGATATTTAATAAATTACTTCACCTCCTTGGAATTTAGTTTCCCCATCAATAAAATTTAATATAATATACATTTAACAACTGGCATAGTCCCTTTCAGGCCTCAATATCTCTGCTGCTAAAATTACTTTCTAAAGTGCCATTCTCTGAGACTGGTTGAACTAGTTACGGGGGAAAAATTTGAAAGAGTCTGTGAGAATTGAGTGACTGAGGGTGTGTACGCAAGTTTTCAAGTAGATGAGGGTATATATCTGCATTACTTGGGTATAGTCAGAGAAACAACAGAGAGCCACTGAAAGGAGAGCTGGGGAAGGAAATGGAATTAAAGACAAACTGAGTATTTAATAGTTTTGTTCAAAGTCGTTATATAAGTTGAAGCATGCATTAGCCTATAAGCTACATAAGCCAAATCATGTATCAGTCAAGATAATTTTAAGTACAACTGCAAAATCATTAGAATTAGATTCAATGAATTTCTTTATCTCTCTTACCTCTAATGTGAAGGGTTACATTTTCAAATAATTAGACATCCACATGATTTGAAAATAGGTCTTTATAAATGCCTGCAAGTTCCTATCAAGATCCCAATGACTACATTTTCTGTTATTAAAAAGTCTCTCTGTGATTCAGAATCCCCAGGTGCAAAGCACGCAAAGACTGCAAGAACATATTTAAGTAAAGTCAGTTCACTGAAAAATCAATCTGCTTGTTGATTAAAACCAGCAAATGAAAACACTGCCCAACTGATTAGGATTTTGTTTTTCAAATTTTGATTATTCATTGTCTCTCAACATTTTAGCTGCAGAGTTCTTAGTCTAGTTTGACTAAATGCCAGAGTCATGCATGTTGTATACTCAGTTGGCACATTTTATATTCAAATGAGCTCTCCCATATGTATAATTATCCATCTTCTTTTTATATTTAAGCTATTGTTTTGCCCCTGCATTTGCCTGCCTCTGGGGGCACAATGTATGAAGAAATAGTCCTAGTTTCTCTTTCTGGTATTTGATATTTTTTAGAAACTGAAGTCATTTGGAATTGATTACATAACACATTGTATTTTTCTGCAAGTTAGCTTTTGGAAAATTGACTTTTGACAAATTTGTCATTTTGTAAATTGTTATTTGACATATTCGTCATTTGATGGGCTGTTCATTTGCTGATTTTGTCATTTATTGAGTTTGTCATTCCAATAATTGGCTATCATTGAATTGACCTAGAACCAGAAATGAACCAGGAGTGAGCTTGTACCAGTTCATGAGAGCCTATTGTGCATACATCTTCCCAATTTTTGATTCAGTGGCATAAAATTTGTAGCTTGAAATTGGTGATTATGGAAGTGTTTAGATCACAAAAATCTACAAATGCTAAAAATAAGGGCTCTGGCTCTCTCTCTTTTGGAGAACCAGTTTATCAGCACACCATTGCCTACAATCCATCAACTCTTACGAGTAAATTAATTAAAGATTTAACTTGCAGTGAAAACCTTCTAAAAATGGTAGAAATATTCATGGCTTCCAAGAGTATTTGAAAAGTCAATTTGGTATTGTTTTCCACCAGTAGGTGACTATGATTTTAATTTAATAATAAAAATATCAGCTGTTAACTTTAGCCTCTTTTTTGTAACAAGTACTAGAGAGATCACTTTACACACATTTTTCTTTTTATCCTAGAATAAGAATAAGAGATAGGTATTATCATTCTCATTTCATGGGTGAGAAAATAGCAGCTGAGCAAGAACCAAGATCTAATTTCAAAATTATTTTCAATTTTGCTTCATATCCTTCTGGAGTTAAAATCTACTGGTTTGACCTCTAAAAGAAAATTATCTCATTTTTTAGGGTAAGGAGATTAGTAAACTGGGAGAAGGTTAAATGTCACCATTATTAGATTGATTGAAACTTACAATGTTAATGATATAACCAATGTAAATTAATTTATGGACAGTAGTGCAGTGCTTCAAATAATTTATAAAATGATTATCATTTTGTGTCTTTGCTGTAGTCTATTACAATGAATTTTTATTTGAGTCATTAGTTACAATTTTCTAAACATGTGTCACTTCCCAGTGACATTTCTATATTAGGAAGTGAATTCTGAAAATGTATATTCCTCAAACAAGCACATTTGAAAAATAAATGGTACTTTGCAATTCTGAGATAAATTTGGTAATCAAACAGATGTTTGCTTCATTCTTTTTATCTATAAATACATACCTATAAGTCCTGTAGTAGATTATTGGCTGTTTCATGTAGAGAAAAGTCACTTAGCGCTATCTACTTCTCAGAAAAAAAGACATTTACAGTGAACTTTGGAATGGGACCACCAATTGGTGGACAGTTACATTGCACGACCTATGGTGTTTTCAAGAATTCAAGGGAATTCTTGAAAACACCATAACCAAATGAGCTCCCAAATGCAGGCACGATAAACCAGATCACTTATTGATAGCTTATGCTTCAAGTTAGTTTCTAGGGAATAAATTGAAAGCCAAGCACAACATACTAGATTCATTGGAGCAATTAAGATTCTAAAATGCAAATATCGCGATTCTTAGGTACTATACTCCTAGTTAATTTTTAAAATTTATGAACTTGTTGATATCACTGTTTAAATTTGATTTTATTTCTTCTAGAGATGTCAGTGTTCAAAGAAGAAAAGGACCTTACTCTTTTAGAAAAATAAATCCAACCTTGGAAAAAGATTAGATTTTAAAGCAGATGGCTTTTTAAAGCAGTTAACAGACAAGTTTAAGTAATTGATGCAGACTGTTTTTACCTATATATTAGATTAATAATAGGTCAATAGATAAAGTATATAATAGCAGCTTAGGGTACAATTTGGGGTATAGAAAAGATAATTATGGAAAATATGGTATCATATCATCCTCATTTTTCAAGAATTTTCTTGAAAACTAAAGCAAAAACATCAGGAATTTGTTTCTTAAAAAAATAGTATACTACTAAAAAATAAGCATCAGTTATCAATGTTTAAAAATATTAAATATTAAAAATTAGGCTACTATGCTTGCAACTTAAATAGTAACTTACATTTTGATAGAATAGATGCTTTTATTGTTAAATAGATACTGTCATATTACTATTAACTCCCTTGCCTGATTGGGAAAGCATAACCTCATATTCAAAGGCAAGAGACACTTGGCGGCATCTAATGGTAATGCTGGTGTAATACATAGAAAGAAGAGACATGACAGGCTTGCCAATTCTAACCGTCACTACTGCAACTCTGAAAGAATTAAATTGACTTAAATGATATTTTTTATTTACTAAAATACATACAAACTTTAATGTTCAGTCACTAAATGACACTTGAAAGAGATCCTATGAGCAGAAAAGTAAGAAATGATTCCAAATTAATTTTTAAGGTTCATGAGATAATGATAAAATATGTTTCTAATGCATCTAATGCAATGCTTTGAAGTTAGAAGGCTACTACCTTTTTACTGGTTGATTTGCTTAAATCACCCTCAGATTTCTAAATTGTACTAGATTATTTTAACACCAGAAACCAATTTCTGAATTTTTTTATATGTGAATTTAACCAGTTGTATGACTTTGGAAATGGAATGTGTCTAAAATAATAGAAATAACTGGAATTTTTTTTAAAGAGTGAAATGAATAACAATGGTTTTGACAACAAACACAAAAAATAAAGCATTCTATGTACCATAAACCTGACTATATATGCATGTAATGCACATATATACATAAAGCTAGATTAAAAATATAAAGCTGTGAGCCAGCACCTGGGGAAATGTTGCTAATTCTTGTTGGGGAAAGTGGATAGCAAAGAATGGGCCAAGGACCAGCTGTATTGGCATAACCTGGAAGCTTGTTAGAAATGTACACTCTCAGGACCCACTCCAAAGCAACTGAGTGGAAATCTGTATTATAACAAAGTCCCTTGAGAATGTATTTGCACATTTAATCTGCATAGAGCACTGTGGTCCCATAGTTATCTTGGTCTTGCTCTACTTGAGGCTTGGAAGTTCAAACCTGCCCTGACTTTTGTGAAATGCTCAGTTGTCACTGTAATGCATTTTTGTGCAGTATATTATTTATATTATTTTCTCTAAAAATGAAGTTAAGCTTTTTAAATTGTAACAAATGCAAACTTAAATATAAAATGCAACGTTAAATAACTGAATAATCATTAGTTATGTTATACATATTCATTAAATACAAAGGCCATGAAGTCTATATAATTAAGGGTTTGCATGTAACATAATGCTAATCCAAATTTTGATTTCACTTATAAAACCCTGATAGAGAATGTCAAAAAAGTTTTGTTTGAATTTTTGTGATGACTTATTATTTTTTAACATTGTTACTTTTTTGAGCTTCAATTTTTATAGAACCATTACTTTAATAAGAATTACATATTTAAAATTTGATGTTCCAATCTGGAATGGGAGGCAGAGGATACAGCTATAACAAGATTGTCCAGTAGTTTATTATTCATAGACCTAGCATATGCATGCATTAGGATGCATTATTCTATTTTCTGTGCTTTTATTTATGAATGAAATTTTCCATAAGGATAAAATTGTAAATAAATACAATTTTATGACTTAAGTAGCTTCTTTAGGCAAATAGCACAGTAATAATGGAAAAAGCTATTTCTCTGAAGTCTAATACACATAACTTTTTGACTTCATTTGCCAATTGCTAGCTTATCTAGGCGATATTTGTCAAGTTATCACTCCTCTTTGATTTCTTTATGGCTAAAAGGGACTATTATATAACAAAGGCATAATAAATACCAAATTAAAAATCTGTAAAAGTTCCTTAGTACTAATCATCAGACATGCTAGTTATCAGTTAATGATGATCCTTTCTGTCTCTCCCCCCCATCCTTATTTCTCTTCTTTATGGAAGCTATTCCAAATTAGTTTAAATTAATTAAAGTATAATTTATCTATTTATTTTAAAGTTCAGCATATCTTATGTATTTAAATTTTTTCACAAGAGATCAAGTAAACATAATTCCATCTGAAGTAAGTTATAATGGAATTTGTCTCATAAATTATTAATAGGCAAAAGTTGAAAGGACATATAAGTGAAGTAATATATAACTTCAGTAATATCAACAGGTAGCATTTATTGACTGCTTTCTATATGAAAAGCAGTGTCTACTATTTGGATATATTAACACCTTTAATTCTCAAAGCAATCTAAGAACTAGCTGGGGTGAATAAACCAAATTACTATATTCTACAGATGAGAAAAGTTGAAAGGTTAAGTTGCTTGACTAAGGTTACACAGGTGTTGGGAAGTGAAATGATATTTAATTATAGGCAAGACCAGGGGATAATGAACTATTGCCTGTGGGCAAAATGTGGCATGTCAAATGTTTTTGTGTGGGCTGTGAGCTAAGTATTGTTCTTATTTTTTTTTTAAATGGATGATAAAAAGTCGAAAGAATAATAGTGACACATGGAAATGATATGAAATTTAAATTTTAATGTTCATAAATAAATATTTTTGGACTGTAGTCAATCCTATTGATTTATATATTATCTATATCAACATCAGAGTTGATTGGTTACAACAGAGATCTTAAGGTTGACAAAGCCTAAAATATTTACAATCCAGCCCTTATGAAAGAAATGTGTATCCTTTATTCCATACTGACTCACTAAGTCCTAACACAAATTACCTTTTTAAAATTAATGTATCTAATGAATACTCAAAGAAGAAAATGAAATAAAAGGAAGAAGAGGAGAAAAAGAAAATAAAAAGGAGATAGGCTGCAAAACTTTTTTTGACAATTTCCACATTTTTTTCCCAAAGTGTTAATCTTGGAAAGGAAAAACACCCAGAATCCTCCTTTGACAAAATACAGGTCAAGTTCCATATTCAAGGTGTAAGAGCTGGGAGTTAACTGGCTTTATCATCTTATAGAGTCAGTAGAGGGAGAATGGTCAATAATGTTGTGAAGAAGGTGAAATTTGTATTCAGTACTCTTACCTCCTGGTACTGCCCTCTCTTTCACTCCTAATAATTCCCAATTTATATTTCTCAGGAGACCAGTACCTATTCACTCACTGTCTTCCTTCCTTCTATAATGATTCTCTTATAACTTTCATTTTTGCTAAGTGTAAGTGACTTTAAGCAATTTAAGTAGAAAGTTCAAACTATGTTGTGTAGACATTCCCTCCCACATGTTTTCCTCCATAGAGGAGCAAATACCCAGATTTAATGGCCTACTTACTATCTCTATTATCAGAGGGTCTTTGCCTGTTTTTGTTTCTATAAAGACATAGTGGAGGCTGAATAATTTACAAAGAAAAGAGGTTTGTTTGACTCACAGTTCTGCAGGCTGTACAAGAAGGATCGGATGGCATTGGCATCTATTTCTGGTGAAGTTTTCAGAAAGTTTTCACTTGTGGCAGAAGGTGAAGGAGAGCACACATAACTTGGTGAGAAAGAGAAAGGAGATGCCAGGCCCATTCTAAATAATCAATCCTTGAAGGAACTCACTCATTACCAGGAGAATGGCACAAAACCGTTCATGAAGGATCCTCCCACATAAAGCAAACACCTCTGATCAGGCCCCGTCTCCAACAATGAAGTTCAAATTTCAACATGAAGCTGAAACATAGGCTCATAACTGTAATCCCAGAGTTTTGGGATGCCAAGACAGGATGGTAGCTTGAAGTCAGGAGTTTGAGACCAGATTGAACAACACAGGGAGACTCTCTCTACAAAAAAAGAAAAAAAGAAAAAATAGCCAGATGTGGTGTTGCATACCTGTAGTCCCAACTACTCGGAAGGCTGAGACAGGAGGATTACTTGAGCCCAGGAGTTTGAAGTTGCAGTGAGCTATGATTGTGCCACTGTACCCCAGCCTGAATGACAAAATGAGACCCTGTTCCCCCCAAACAAAGAAACAAACAAAAAATTCAGTATGGGATTTACAGGGTCAGATATCCCAACTATTTTACAAAGTAAAACTATCTTTTACTGGAAAAGCGCTTATGATGTTCTTTCAGAAAATTTTTCCTTTTGTTCTGCTGTTATTATTCTTAACTTAGAAAAAATATATATGCACATATATGCATGCATATTTTTCTTTTCTAAGTGGGAAGTAAGAAATTTGCATAATTTACCTTGAGGACAAGAAAGTTGTATGTACCAATACTGCTCCATGTGCAGTCTGTCACAGTCTTTTCCTTTGTTTTGTGTGTTACAAATGCAATCACAATGGTTAAATGTGATTTTCACTTGAGTATCCTGAGGCAAAGCCTATAATAATGTTCTCCTTCTGTTCACTCATATACAGTAAGCCTTAATGGAATAGATGCTACCTCTTGGGAAAATCCAAGATCCCTTTGCGTTTGTCTCTGTTGATCAGCTCTGGAATGTTAAACAGGCTTTGATCTGTTGACAGCTGTAAAAAAAAAAAAAATCAAATTTTTACTTGCGTTCAAATTAAGCTCATCGGTACTTTAGTGTAATACAGATTCTTCACCATGGCTCAAATATTACTGTTAGGGACTCTGCCTCCCTTGGTGCATCTGCCAGTTTCAGCTGAACAGCTTAGAGTTCTGTTTCATGTTCTTAGGATGTTAATGCTTGATTTATTTACATCTCTAATTCTATTTGTCTCTTGCAAACTTTCTGTGGCTCTCTTTTATCTAGTCTGTAGATAAATCTGGTGATGCAAGCTGGGTCATTATCATGTTCTTTCAAGGCTAACAAATGTATCTCTTCAAGTTCAGATTCCACTTCAAAGCCAGAGTGTGAAAACAGTCGTCTGAGATATTGTTATTTGGTTTTCTTCTGACTAACTGTGTTTCTCAAAATGAGAGACAAAAATACCTGCAACTTTCTGGTATTTGAGTAAAGAGACTTTTGCTCATGTTTTCGGAGTTTTCTGGTGCTCTTGCTTTGGGTGACACTTTTATTGCATTGACTGCAGGCTGACCTAGCTGGTATCCTCCTCACTCAAATCTGTGTCCTTTACATTATTTTATTTTATTTTATTTTTTGAGTTGGAGTCTCACTCTGTCACCCAGACTGGAGTGCAGTGGCTGCTCCAGGCCACCACAGCCTCAACCTGCTGGGCTCCGGCGATCCTTCCGCCTCAGCCTTACATGTAGCCGGAATTACAGGCATGCGCTACCACGCCCGGCTGATTTTTTGATTTATTGTAGAGATGAGGTCTCGCTGCCCAGGAAGGTCTCGAACCCGCGGGATCAGGCAATCCACTCATCTCAGCCTCCCAAAGGCGTGGGATTATAGGCTGAGCCACAGAGCCTGGCTTTTACATTATTTTAAAAACACATTCTTATTCCCAGATTAGAGATAGAAAAATGGTTTCATTGTGGATGTCTGCTTTCATTGATTGATAATAGCTGCTTAGTATGTTGTGTTGTGAGAGCTTCAGCAAAACTGTTTCATGATTAATTTTTGATGTCTGCTACTGGTAAGGTTTGTAAAGTAGCAGAACTCTGTCCAGGTATTTGTCTGTCCTCTCCAATGGGATATTTTGAATTTGCAAGTCATAGTTATGTTCATTATTTTGTTGTCAGAGGGGAAGAAAGAAAGAAAGAAAAAAAACCCAAAACCAACAACCATCATGTCTACTAAACTTAGAACTCTTAGAACACAGGATTTAAAAAAAAAATTTATTTGATGTCTTCTGCTTCCATATATATTACATACATGGCTCTGTGTGGAGCAGAAACTGAATGAACAATAAATAAATAGGGCCACTTTTCTGAGGCAGTAAATGTGTAGCTCAGAAAGGAACTATTAATAACTTTCATACTAATAATACCAATCATGACTACTGGGGGCATTTATTCATCATTTTTTCATGTTTTAACATGGTATGTATAATTCATGGTTCCCATCTGACGGCAGCATACTCAAATGTAGTGTTTGAGACATGACAACTAAATCTCATACATAATTCTTGATAGAGCCTATACTACAGGAAAAAGAATATTATAAAGACACTTGAAAATATTGAAAAGTAAAATGTTTAATGTGGACTATAGACCAATGCATAAATGCAAAACTTCCCAAAATTAATGACTGTACTGTGAATATATAAACTAATACATTAGTTATAAGAAAGATACACTGAAGTATTGTGGGAAAACAGTATAAAATTGATTTCATAATTCATAACAAATATAAAGAGAAAACGATAAAAATAAAATATCACATGTTAAAACTGGTGAATTTGTGTAAAGAAATAAAATCTCTAAATCAATTTTTAAAGTTTTGTATAATGTTTGAAAATTTTTCCAAATGAAAAGATTGAAAAAGGAGAAAAGAGAAACTAAATAGAGTTTAAAGAAAGGATTACCTGGGTAAGTGAAACCAATAAAGGATAGCTTAGCTCTCCAGGGCTAAAAACAGTGGGAAATCTATGCAACTTGTAGGTGTCAAGGACTGATTGGAAGCAGCTTTATCAGAAGAACACAGAGGGCATTGTGGCTGTGGCACGTGGGAAGGCTGCCCAGCAGGTGCTGTGGTCCTATGCAGAGGAACAGAAACCAGCTGAGAAGTAGCTGAAGTAACAAATACCCTCATGGTTCTCTTCCCATCCTCCTATCACCTACTGGGGCCTTCCTCTAGATGAACTCAGTTGAAGTTCAGAAGGCCAAGGAGCTCAGTTGGTACATTTTGTAGAAGTCAGCATATACGGACACAGGGCAGATTGGTGTGGGGGTGGATAGTGGAACTACAGTGCATAAAGAGACTGCCCAGCACATGGAGTAGACCCTTGACCTCTCCCATTTCTCATTTCTATAGAAGGCCAAAACAATTAAGATTGTGTGACTTTGCCTTTATAGATGCCTATTTGGATCTGCCAAACCTTCTTGGGAGGGTGTGTCCTCATCTATTTCTTGGCCATGTAATAATCTGTGTGCTCATCTGAACCAGGCAAGTTGGAGGCCTGCACTTGCCAGGGCTACTTGTATCAGGGTGGGTAAATCTGCTTAATTAGCAAACTCACTTGCCTGCTGATACAAGCCACATTCTTTATTTGAGCTCTATCTTTTGCTATCTATTTTTTGGTCCTTTTGTTTTTCTTTTAACTACTTCAAAATTCAGATTTGGAGAACAATCATAATTATCATCAGCAAAAGAGTTGTTATTAAGTCCCCTATAGCAGTGTCGGTCAACCAGGATGATTTTGCTCCCCAGAGGACATTTGGCAAATGTCTACAGACAATTTTGGTTATTGATATCAGAGCGAAGGGGCCACTAGCACCTAGTGGGCAAAAATAATAGATGCTAGGAACTATACCTACAAGGCACAGAACAACTCTTCCCAACAAAAAAATCATCCAATTCCAAGTGTTGATGGTGCTGAGGTTGAAAAACACTATGCTACAGAGGTTAGCAAAAAGAGTTGCATTAAATGATATGGTCAGAGCTCAGTACTTCATATACTTGTGCTAGGAAAAATACAGATGGAAATGAATAAAATCCAAATCTAGAAAAAAAACCCTACCATGGATTTTAACATTCTAGTGGAAGAACCTAGAAAACTAAAAGTAGATAAATTTGTTTTTCTTTCTTTTTTTTTGAGTTGGAGTCTCACTCTGTTGCCCGGCTGGAATGCAGTGGCATGCTCATGGCCACCCCAGCGTCGACCTGCTAGACTCCGGCAATCCTTGCATCCAAGTAGCTGGAACTATAGGTATGCGCTACCATGCCTGGTTAATTTTTGATTTATTGTAGAGATGAGGTCTTGCCAAGTTGCCCAGGCTATTCTCGAATTGTGGACTCAGATAACCCTCTCACCTTGGTCACTCCCAAAGTCCTGGGATTACAGGCTTGAGCCACCATGTCTGGCCATAAATAAGTACATATATGATAATGTAAGCAAGAACCATGAAAAAAATAATTATGGGGCATGCCAAATGAAGAGGATGTCAAGGGTGGGAAGAGTTTTGTTATTTTATACAGTGTGGTTAAGAAAAGCAACACAGAAGATGACATGCTACTTTTCTAATTTTATTAGAAATCTAGAATTTACTAGAAATTACTTTTCTAATTTTACTTGATTGAATTATTTAAAGTCAGTAAATAGAGTAAAACAAAGTGAAGGCATCACAGATGTCTGCAAAGGTGAAATAATGCCTCTGGCCAGACAGCTTTGTCGTTCTTAAACATTTGCTGTTCTTTCACTGTTCATAATTTAACATGTTGTTTATTTGTTTTAGATTTTATAGGATGCTGCTTGGTGGGGTGTAGTGAAAAATCCTTGGATTCTTTGATTCGTTTCTAAAATGAATTTTAGAGTGGCCAGCAAAGTTTTCAAACAAAGTTTATTAGAGAAAGAAAGGAGAAAAGAAAGGGAAACATGCCAGAGTTGCCAGAAACTGTACTTTTGCTGTTTGTAATAGACCTGCTATACCTTCACAATAATTGATATTCTAAAGAGAGTGGAGCTCAGGTATCCATCACTTTGGAAACTGACATCTCTGGACTCCTGATTGGGGGGATGGAGTGGTCTTTTCCTGACTTCATTGTCTTTTGCAGGAGACCTGCCAGACCTTTCCAATTCATGAGTTCCTTAGCTAAAAGGTGGTCTTACTATCATTTATATGGCTTTGGTTAGTTAAGGTGTGGTCTGGAACCTGAAAGATTCTTAGGGATTATTATGCTAAACCTTAAATTAAAAGGTCCTAGTCTTGCATCTGTTGGAATTTTCTTTTGATTCGTCAAGGGTGTGGAGTAGGCTGCCAGCTTGACTTGCAGTAAAATGTCATTTTTAAAATGTCTGAATGCTTCTTAAAACCTGCCTATGGGAAATTTATCTATATATGTCTAACCTGTGCTAGCTATCCTGACTCATAGGATATGTAGATTTTTCCATTTTCTAAACATTAGTACCACTAAAACTATATTACCATATCTTTTTAATTTATTTCATATAGAGTTCTAGAAATTGTCTTGAAGGCCAATATCAAAAATATTTAATGCCCAGACCATATTTTTTTGTACAAACTATAGTAGCTATAGTTGTAAATGTCAAATTTTCTTAGGGTGAGATTGGGTGTAAGAACTAGACTCTTATCAAGAATGGTATAATCATGGCTTTGGACTATTTATAATAAAATCACTAATTCAAAAATGTTGATAAATACATTTTTCCAGAAAAACTGAAAATATTTTACATGATCATTCAATGAATTTTTGCTTATGGTACTGCAAGATACCATAATTTTTATCATGCAGAGTGAGAACACAATCAATGAAAGGCTAAGAAAATCTCAATAGAAAGTTTTGCAGAAACTAAATTTGATAAGTCAAATTTTCTGGGTGACATAAATGTTTTTTTCATAAACTATAGTACTTATACATCAATTGATAAGGTCTTTAAAAACTATCAATAAACGAATATTTTAATGAATAAGGTGGGCTCTGTAGCCAGTTGAAATTTTATTATTATAAATAGAAAGGGGGAAATGAAGTCATATTTCAACTTCTAAATATCATCTAGTAACTTAAATTATTTCACTTTCTGTTACCTTTGCTCTGTATTTCACAGCCTGAAGTTCTTGTTTATAAGTCATTTAGAGAAAAACTGTCCCTTTTTTTCCCCCTGTTATAATGGACACCAGGCTCTGCTGCTCAGATCTCCCATCAGGACAGCTATAGTTTGATTGTCCTCCCAAAAAATTTCCAATGTGAGAAATCCCCAATGTGGCCGTCTTGAGAGGTGGGGTCATTAAGAGGTGATTGGATCATGAAAGTTCTGTTATCATGAATGGATCCCTTCATTCATGGATTAATGGGTTAATGGGCTGTCATTGGAGAGGAACTGGTGGTTTTATAAGAGGATGAGAGACCTAAGCTAGCGGGTTTGCATGCTCAGCCTCCTTGTCATGTGTGCCCCCCTCAGAATGGTAGAGTCCCCACCAGCAAGAAGGCTCTCACCAAATATGTCCCTCAGACCTTAGACTCCCCAACCTTCATAACTGTAATAAATAATTTTTTTTCATTAATAATTACCCATTTTCAGGTATTTTGTCCTAAGCAACAGAAAACAGACTGAGACACTGACTGAAATATTTAAAACAGCCCTCAGCTAATAAAATCCACCTTAAGTCTTAACTCATATTATGTAAAAATGTTACTTTGGAACCATGCTGATTATCCTTCAAATTAATAACATTTCCAGGTACATATCAGCTACTAGCTAATCAGCATGGTAGTTTGCCAAAGGACTAACTCTAAATTAATTAATTTAAAAATGTATATTTGTATTAATGTTTATTGTTTAAAATTGTGACTTAAAACACATTTTGCACAATGCTCTAGGTCCACAAGTCTTAGGTATACAGATTAACATATTTTCACCCCTGTACATACTCATATAACCACCATGACATTCAAAAGTGTCCCTTATGCACCTCACCAGTCAGTCCATGCACCACTCTAGAGGCAGCCATTCTTCCTTCTATCATCATCAGTTTTGCCTACTCTGTAACTTTGCAGGAAGAGAATTATATGATACATATTCTTGTGTAGGAAGCTTTTTCCTAATATGATGATGGTGAAATTAACCCAAGTGGATGCATATATAAATAGTTTTCTCTTTATTACTTTGTAGTGTCCCATTATAAGATTAAACCTCTCTCTCTCTCTCTCTCTTATTCTCCATACACATATTTGTGCATGTTTTTGGTGATTATATACACTTATTTCTCTTGGATATATACCAGAAAATGAAATTGCTAGGTAATAAGATATGTGTATATTTAACTTTGGTAAATATTGCCAGGCAGTTATTGATAATGGTTGGATCAATTTACACCTCATCAACAAAGAGTTCCAGTTGCTCCACATACTTGATATTGTGAATCTTATTAATTGCAGCCAAGATGATGTATATGTAATGATACCTCATTATAGTTTTAATTTGCATTTCCACAATGAAGAATGATACCTACCTTTAACAAGGCAGTGTCTCTATCACTGTTGATTTTTCTACACTCCCATTTTAGGAAATTTGTATGGGAAGGACCCAATTAAACCAAATGATGTAGGATTGTGATGGAAGCTGGGTGCACTGGTAAATTATAAACAAATGTAGAAGGAAGAAAATTATCAGAATTATTTCTGAATGAATGCTTTTATTCAGGGTATGGAACTAGGGGGAGAAGTAGAGTTAAACATACTCAATCTGAATAGAAGGAGCTGAGATGAATGAATGCTTTTTATTCAGGGTATGGAACTAGGGGGAGAAGTAGAGTTAAACATACTCAATCTGAATAGGAGGAGCTGAGATGTGGAGCCAAGTAGTATAAGATGAACATCAGATGATAATGCTTTTTCAACTTCCTTTTTTATAGTGATAACAATCTGGAATGGATACAGCTCTCAGATAATTCCAGAGCTAGTTATAACCGTCTAGGGATTATTTTCTTCATAATCATGAATCTAGATAAATAGATTATATCACCAGCTTTTAGACTTCCAATAAGTGGCTGCCTTATCAATCAATAGCCATTGTATTTGTAAAGTTGGCATAATAAATGAAAATATACGTTTTTCCAATATGACATCACTGGGTCACGTAAGTCAAAACATCATAGATCATCTTGTCAAATCTTATAATCACAGTAATGAATCATATTTGAGACATAAAAACAGCTTTATAGTTTTCTGCCTTTTATAGACTGAAAAGTAACAGGTTTTTGTTTTGTTTTGTTTTTTGAGTCGGAGTCTCACTCTGTCGCCCAGACTGGAGTGCAGTGGCCGCTCCCGGCCACCGCAGCCTCGACTTGCTGTGCTCCGGCGACCCTTCCGCCTCAGCCTTCCGAGTAGCTGGAACAACAGGTGGGCGCTACCACGCCCGGCTGATTTTTTGATTTATTGTAGAGATGAGGTCCCGCCTGCCCAGGCGGGTCTCCAACCCGCGGGCTCAGGCATTCCACTCACCTCAGCCTCCCAAAGGCGCGGGATTGCAGGCTGAGCCACCGATCCCGGCAGTAATAGGTTTTTTAATCAAGTAAAAAATTACAGGCACTTACATGTATCTGACCAGTATTAGGTTCAAAGATCCTTGCTACCTTTATGTTTTTGCCTACATATTGAATACTCATCTCTACTGACAAACCCTGGCTCAGACACAATATTTAAAGGCCTCTTTTTGTGTTGCTTGTCCTTCGGCATGCTGGCTCAGCATATCTGGGAATATTGCTTTGGGAATGCATTATTTCTGGAAATATAGTCGGCATGGGCCGGAATGCTGATTCTGCAAACTAGTGATGAGCAGTGTGGGGAAATGTGAGGATTTATTACTGCTTTTAAGATGTGGGCCAAATCTTTGGGATGAGGTAAGGTCAATAGTTTGCTTGCTATTAGTCCATTTGTTCGATATACTGGGGATGTAGGGTATGATCGTTTAGATAAATGTGGATATAAGCACTAAAACAATCTACCTGTGAGACAGGTTTCTTATTTTACCTATGAAATATATTTCATGGCTTAGTTCTTTGTTGTTTTCCATTCAAGTTTTAAATAAATAAGAAGTCATATTATACTTCTTAGAAATGCATTTCATATTTGACAGCCATATACAGTGCTAAGTAACCAAAACATACATTTTATGCTCTGACAAAAGGATAGGATGTTAATTTTACCAAAGTCGGTTTGCCCTGGCATAGTTAGAGCTATAATTCTGAACCATTATGCATAGAAAATATCTTAGAGAATGTGATTTGATATGAATGCATTCTGTAGTAATTAAGATAAGGTAAAGGCCAGTGTGTGGGGGAGATAAAGGGAAAGCCATAAGGGATTTGGGTGGGGCATTAAACTTTTTAAAGTGGCATCTCCAATGCCTATCACACATTATTAAGCATGATTTAAAGCAAGTTAAATTAAATGAAAATGGGTTGGGCTTGGTGGCTCAGCCTGTATTCCCAGCACTTTGGGAGGCCGAGGCTAGTGGATTGACTCAGCCCGCGGGTTAGAGACCCACCTGGGCAATTTGGCAAGACCTCATCTCTAAAATAAATCAAAAATTAGCTGGGCATGGTAACGCGCACCTGTAGTTCTGGGTACTTGGAAGGCTGAGGCAGAAGGATCGCCGAAGCCCAGCAGGTCGAGGCTGCGGTGGCCAGGAGCGTGCCACTGCATTCCAGTCTGAGTGACAGGGTGAGACTCCAACTCAAAAACAAAAAACAACAAAAAAAAAACCAAACAAACAAAAATTAAATGAAAATGAACACTACAAAAATATATAAATAATCAAAAGATAAGTGTTACAGTACAAGGAGTTCTAACTCGGATGCCAGCAGTTCTAACACATGTTTAGGAATTAAATTTACAAACCAGTTTTCCTTGGTCAAAACTGAGATTCATAAATAATTGCCACAAAGACCAAAGACAAGCAGAACTCACTGGATGGTGCTACTTAGAAACTAGAAAACCTGCTAGAGTCTTCAGTTGGGTAACATGATGGGTCAGTAATAAAAAATAGTAAATATGCTAAATAAGACATATTCAAGAACTATGTCACGGAACTTTGTAATTAACCTTAATATGAAAAGCCCAGGGATGTATTTTAATTTTTTTGAGTTAAGAAGCTGAATAGTAAGTGGGAAGTTAGAAAGCTGATTTGAAGGCAAGATATAAAAAAAGAGTGCTAGAGAAAAACTGAGAATTATAAATGCTAGGCAGAAAGATGATTTAGAATCCAGTTTACAGATGACCTTTAATATTTTTGAGAAATTTTTAAAAAGAAGAAATAATACACAAATACACACAATGTGATGCATTGATTTATATGTTAGGGAAAGACCATTGCTATAGTGACTATCTTCACCGAAAGCATAAGATCAGCATTTTTATATTTATTCTTTTTATCATATAACTAATAAAAGAAGACACATTTTCAGTTTTGGGTAGGGCCAGGTTTGTAAATGCCATCTTTTCTTCCTACTGTTCATCTACTTACAGAATGATCTATAACAAAGTTATGTATTGTTTTGTTGTAATTATTATCTAACTAGCACTGAGCATTTAATCAGGTGGATGTACTTGTATATGTCTCTTTTAAAAGACAATGTCAAATCTGATTTTCTAGATGACATTATTACATCTACCCTTCTTTCCATAGTATCTGAATCCTATGTAACTGAATTATTCAATGTATCTGAGTTCTTTTTGCTCTTACATTAATTTTTTTTTTTTTTTTTTTTGAGTTGGAGTCTCACTCTGTCACCCAGACTGGAGTGCAGTGGCCGCTCCCGGCCACCGCAGCCTCGACCTGCTGGGCTCCGGCGATCCTTCCATCTCAGCCTTCCAAGTAGCCGGAACTACAGGTGCGCGCTACCACGCCCGCCTGATTTTTTGATTTATTGTAGAGATGAGGTCTCGTTGCCCAGGTGGATCTCAAACCCGCGGGCTCAGGCAATCCACTCACCTCAGCGTCCCAAAGGCGCGGGATTACAGGCTGAACCACCGAGCCCGGCTTTCTTACATTAATTTTTATCCCTACCTTTTAACTCTTCAGGATTTGGTTGTCTTCTGAGTCTTGCATCAGGTTACTCAGTGGAAAGGACCCCAAGCCTTGGAGTTAATGAAATATGCTTCAGAATTTTGAGATTTTTTGTGTGTGTTTTTTTCATCTGTGTATCTGTCTCGCATTAGCCAAAGGACCCAATTTCTCTAAACCTCATTAGTGGCTGTAAAAAATGTGACTAAATAATGACATCTCTCTTACACTGTGATTAAGCATGCTAATGAAATAACCTCAGTCTTACTCAGAGAAAGCACTGTATTTAGCAAATTATTATTTTCAATACCATGTAGGTTTCAATTTCGCTAACAGTTTTTATTTTTCCCTCTGTATAATTTATGTAGTTCTTTCATGAGTATATGCCATTTCTGTCCTCAATAATACGGAACTTTTTCCTCACAGAGTTTCCCCAATTCAGTGCTGAGCAGGACCAGCCCAAACAAACTCTGTTTTATGGGGAAGATAACTTCTTAAAGTAGTTGACTTCTATAGATCCATCTTTTTTTCTGTCTATCATCTATCTATCTATCTATCTACCTACCTACTACTTATCTATCTGTCATCTATTATCTATGTCTCTATCAAACATTAAGGAAGGGAAAATGTTCCCTCCAACCTACGAATATTTAATAATTGAATCTATGAAATAAATTGGCAGTAGGCAGGTTAACGAGAAAATGTTTGCAAGTTGTTATCTGGACTGGGACTTCACATGAAAGAAACCTCAGTGAGATCTAGAAGTTTGTATACCTCCTTCATAAGGAAGAGGAAAGAGAAGGAATTAAGCACCTTAGGGGAGAGTAAATGATTATGGGGAAAGATGAATGGGCCCTCAGAAGAACGGGTGACAGCCCGTGAAAAAGTCTAAGTATGGTGTCACCTTCTAGTTTCTCCTATTATCTGGAATAATTTCCCCTAGTTCATAAAATTCCTGGAGAGGGGATTCATGACAATTGAGGTTTGTTTTGTTTTGTTTTTCTTTTTAGATCTGTCTTCAAACAGATAAAGGGAGCTCAGTGAAAGCCTCTGTCCACATCCTTTGTCCTGCAAGTGCCCTCAATTCCAGGTAATTCTCATACCAAAGAAGCATATCTTGGGATGGCATTTCTCAAACGTCTTTCTATCTATGTGTCTACCTATTCAATCATCTTTATTGTTGTTTAACTACTTACTATCTCTAATTAATAATCAATCTAATACCTTACCCATCTTTAGAATCCGGAAAAAAGGGTAAGTCGAGGAGGAATAGCTGTTTGAAGTTAGGGATGGATTTTTCTTTAAGGCTTCCATTTATCATCAGGCCAAAAGCAGTCTTTCACAAGGTATTGAATAGAATCTTTTGACCCACCAGTCAGCTGAATAAGATATGTAACATTCATTATTTTGAGATGTGGATATTAAATTATTTAAATTTTAGTAGAAGTTGTGATTTTAAGTTGTCAAGTGAGAAGATTTCAATAGGACATAAATGATTGCCTTTATGTGCTTACTGAAGAAGAAAACAAAATAGTAAAATATCCTCAATCTCAATGTGTTTAATTAACTTTAATTTATAAGAAAATAAGAAAATTATTTTATTTATATGAAACTGTTTTTAAACTAACATTTCTATAATAATATTCCAATATTTTCAAACAGCCTATATTTTATTTTATATATATATAAATATGTATATATGTGTATATATATATAGGCTTTGTTATCTGCCGATGGTATAGTTGATAATAAAACACTTTATTTTAGTCAAAAGTGTAGACTATGTTTTTTGAATCTTCATTTTAATTCAAAATAACCATCCTTGATCTCACAGCAGACAAAGTAGAGACTAAAGGGAGGACCAAACTTTACCTGTACAATAACTACTTGTATACCTGAATTGTATCCCACAACTTTAGAATAAATTTACTCTAAAAAAGTTAAACAAATAATTAAAAAATAACAATCCTTTGTGCCCTAGGCTACAATAACCAACTTCAACCAGAGAACAAAAACAATTATGATCTGTAGAGACTTTTTAATCCACAGTTTTGGTTTGAAATTACTCTTTTAAAATATTTACATTTTTGCCAGGCATGGTGGTTCATGCCTGTAATCCCAGCACTTTGGGAGGTGAAGGAGAGAGGACTGCCTGAGCTCAGGGATTTGAGATCAGCTTGGGCAATTTGGCGAGACCTCGTCTCTACAATAAATCAAAAAATTAGCCAGGCATGGTGGCAAGTTCCTGTAGTTCCAGCTACTTGGAAGGTTGAGGAGGAAGGATGGCCTGAGCCCAGCAGTTTGAGGCTGTGGTGGTCATAAGCCTGCCACTGCACTGCAGCCTGGGTAGCAAAGAGAGACTCCGACTAAATAAATAAGTAAAATATTTACATTTTTTTCAGTACAATTTTTGAATATTTAATCTGACCTTATCTTGGTAGTTTGCAATTTGAACAAATGTTAGCATTTGTATAGGTAAATGGCAGTGAGTGAAATACTAGTCTACAAAAAAACAACAAGAGTCTTAGGAGACTCTTGTTTCAGAAAGTATGGGAGTAGGGAAATCTCTGCTGCCTTTCTTTCTAGATCCTCCTGCCCCTTGGCCAAAGAGCAAAACTTAAGCTCAGGAACCACACAGCAGAAAGACAAGAACAAAGCCCTGGTTTACCAACCAGAGGACCAGGAAGAGTGGCCCCTGCGATCCAAAGATATGTAGGAGTTCAAAGGAAGGAGGAAGATAGAGAATGGCATTCACCTCAGGGATTATGAAGAAATATCCAGCAGCAGAAATAAGGTATATCAAAACAGAAAACAACAACAAAAAAATCCCCTTTATATATGAGTCACTAGACAACTGGGAAAACTGGCTTAAAGTGTCTTTTGTAAAGTTTTGAAAGATTACTTTTAAAATGCAAATACTCTGAAGAAGAAACAAAATTCAGTTTTGCACATTTTCCCATAAGATATAAAAAACGTATACTTTTATACAAGAAGGCAGCATTGCGTAGAGAAAATGTATGAGATTGTGAAATACAAAATCTGAATTCTTAACCCAGTATCATCGCAAACTGTAAGGATTTGAACAAGTCAGCTGGTCTCACTGAGCTTTGTTTGCTTTATAATAAAAACATAAAATTCTTAATTAGTGTTTAAAAATTATTAGAGCATATTAATAATGAGAAAGGAAAGAACAACAATTCACCTTTCCATATAAATATTCAAACAGCATTCTGCCCTCCAGGAATGGTTACACTTATCATTCATGATTTTTGATTATAATTGAATAGCATTTTCTCATGTATTAACCCATTTATTTAAATGTAGCTCCGGGGAGCTAGGCAAAAATAATGTCACATTTGCATATTACCTTTGAATTTATGTAGTGCCAATTCATTATTTCATTACAGCCTTATTACTGCCCAGTGAAATAGAGAGGGGAAATATTATTCCCGTATTTTACAACTAAGTGTACTGAGGGTCAAATCATTTAATTGAGTGATAAGTCCAGGGCTACATTTTATGACATGAAGCCAAAAATAAAGACAAACTATCCTGACTCAGTGTTCAGTGCTCTTTCTTCATGTCATGCTGCTGTATGTGGAAAAATTATTATCTAGTACAGGTTTCAGTACTTCTCAGTCACAAATAGGTTTCAAGAGTTCTGCCTCCTAGCCAAGCACTGTCATTTCTAATACAATCTGGTTTCCCTATCATTATCTAATGTAAGATATTGGGAAAATTATAGTATATTTTACTGCCTTATGTTTTAGTGTGCATGAGTCTTATAGTGTTCTCCTAAACAATTATCATTAGTGAGGAAGGCACCTGCTATGGTAGGATATAGAGGGAATTAGCTATGGAAATTAGTTCATGCAATTATGAAAGCTGAGAAGTCATACAATCTGCCTTCTTCGAACTGAAGAACCAGAAAAGGCTGGTCTAATTCAGTCTAAGTCGGAAGCCTGAGAACCAAGGGAGTGGATGGGGTAATTCAGTCTGTGACCAACGCCTGAGAATCTGAAGTTCAAGAGCAAAAGAAGATGGGATGTCTTCATTCAAGAAGAGAGGAGAAAAATTTGTCTTTCCTCTGCCTTTTTCTTCTTTCCAAGCTCTTAATAAATTGAACGATGCTTCATGTATTGATGAGGGTGGATCATCGTTACTCAATCTACTGTATTAATTGCTGATAACTTCTAGAAATGCTCTTACAGATATACCCCCAAATAATATTACCTGCTATCTGGGCATCCCTTATGCAGTAGACTTGACAGATGAATCCCCACTGTGCCTATCTTTATATCACTTTCATAGATGTTGAGAGAGTTAAAATATCACTGGCAATCTGCTTCCTGGATCTGTTTTGCCACCACCATTCCTGATTTCCTACTCAGATGTCTGTGGTCATTTGTACACACATATTGATGAACTGAGATTCAGTCATTCAAATCCTAGGAGTAATTCCAGCTCTGGTAGGAAGTTCCCAAGGAGCTCCTGTGATGTCACAAGAGACTTATCATTGGGCTCAAATCAATAAGATCACTGCCATGATTCAATATGCTTTGTTATTTGCCTTGGGTATTACCCACAGACCTGCTAATCTAAGTGTGTCTTATATTTAATTTTGACTTATGAGGGGAAAAAATGAGATCAGACAGACACTGGATCAAATGTTGGCTTTGCCCCTTAATTGTTTTGTAATCTTAGACATATTACTTTTCTGTTACTCAGACTTTTATCTGTAAAAATAAGTTACACAATAATTCTTTTTCAAAGGTATATTATGATTCACTTCTACCATATATGAGAAGGGACCCCCCAAATTCCCAGAATTTATTTATAAAAAATCATGTATTTATTCTTGCATGTTTAAACTCCAGTCACCTTCAAAGTACTCTGTGTTTGATGCACACACCTATGGAGATGTTTTTTTCTATTGCTCAAAACATTTTTTTAACTTGTCAATTTGGATGCGTTTTAGTGCTTCTGCTGTTTTTTGTTTCACCTCTTCCACATCGGCAAAATGTTTTCCTTTGAGGACTTTTTTCATACGGGGAAAGAAAAATAAAAGCCACTTAGGGCAAGATTCAGTCAAAAATTTTTTGGTCAAAAATTGCTGAATATTCAGTATGCTGTGGGCAGGTATACTTGTAAATCACCCATCATGAAATGACCAAATGCATTGAAAAAATCTCTAAAAAATTTCACTGAAGTGGAATGCAACTTCTCACAACAATGCTAGCTGGTAGACTGATGCTAATGGGTTCCTGGAATACTTACCTAGTGAGGAAGCCTGCACTACCAGCCCGCCTTCCAAAAAAATGATTCTGTTTTTTTTTGGAGAAGGGTCCCCTCCCTTGCAGTGGTCACTAAGAAAATTACTGTTTCACATCCTTTTTTCCTTTTTTTGATAATTTGGGAACTTCATTTTTTTGTTTTCTGGTTTCTGCATATTCCTATGTGCGTCTAAATCTGACAACTATGTAATCCTTTGGTCACAAAGCCTGGAGGATACTTCTAATCTTGATTGTCACAAAGAAACAATGACATATTTAATTGGTGTTTACTAAATAGTATAGTGTTATAGAAAATAATTATTTCATTAAAATATTTAAGTTCATGAATACTTATTACCATTACTTAGGGTATGGACTAGCATTATTTCATGAAATCATTGAAGAAACTAAGACTTAAAAAGTTAAATAAACTGGTAAAGTTTACTTAATAACTAAGTGGCAGATCCTGGATGCAAACCAATCGGTGTCTGAAATAAAAATTTATGCTTTTAAACTACTAGACTAAATTACTTCCCTTAGTGTGTATAAGGACTGTACTCCTCTGTGTCTCATCAAGTTTGGAAACCTGTTCAGAGACCCTTAGGGCACCTTAAGGCCATATCTTCAGCACAGTGGTTCACTTTAAAGTAATCGCTAGGTAATACATAGCTAAAATTTCAGTGTACAGAGATTTCTAAATTTGAAAGAGAAACCCAGACTGAATTTGACATTTCTAATTACCATATGAAAATTATTAGTGGAATAAAAAAGATGCCTAAAAGTTCATACCTGGAGCTCATCATATCATGCATTTTGAGAAATCATTTCTTAGCCATTTGGAAACATCAATAGAACAACATCAGCTAGAAACACAGGGACAATCTCACGACAAATGCGTTGTGATAGTTTTGTTAGAGGAGACTCCCAAATTGCTTAATTCACACACTTGTCATAGACATTGGAGATTTTTCCTCTGCTGCTATGCAAACATTGAATTGTCCTCTAACATCAAAACAATGATAATTAGTTGTGTTATTGTCATTGTTAAGTTTGATTCCAGCTTAAGCACACAATGAATTTCCTTATAATTTTGGGAAGCAAAAGAGTTGCATTTTAGCTTAAGGAAATCAAGACTAGGAAGAAATTTTGTATACTGAAAGTTAGTAGAAAAAAGTGTGTGTAGAGTGTGAGTGTAGAAAGTGGGGATTTGGCAGAAATTATATACCCGATTTTCTTTGCAAACATGGGCACCTGTGATCTTCTCAGTATGTTACATATTAAGATTATTTTGAAACTCTAGAGTTAAATATCAGTACTAAACTTTATATTAGTCAGTGAGGTATTAGGATTTCCATCGAATAAAGCTACATCACGTATATATTCTTTAAATTTTACAAACTACAGTTTAATTTATCTGAATATTCTAGGTAACTGGTACCTATAGCATTCTCAGTAAATGCTTTAAAAAATAATTATTACTCATTTTTCACACATTATTCTATCTATTTTATAATACCCTTGTGAAGTGGCTATTACAATTTTTCTCATTTCTATAGATGAATTAAGTAGTCTGATTGAGATAGAATGTTTAAGGTCATCCAGGTAGAAAGTGGTAGGTGGGGACTTGAACATAGAATGTTCTCCAACTTTGAAAGCAGTATTTCTTTCCATTACACATTACATTATATTATAGCTTATCTCTGGAGAGGATATATAACTGGACGTGTAAAATATTAGAATGCATAACCTAAATTCATGGAAAATCAGCCTTACTTTTCCATTCTAGAGTTTCTGTGTATAATACAATCTCTAGATACCTTTAATTATCTTGCTTCATACTGACTATTCACAATATTTAATAAGCTTCTTTTGTTCTTTGACTTTATTCTTTCCTCTCGGTTTTCCAACAAAACCATAAGGATACACAAAGGAACAAGCATGCTAAAAATAAGATGGAATATCTTTTGCAATTATACTTTGAATGAGAAAACTAACCTCTACAAACTCAGGAGGAATTAAAGTATTTATATCTAATCATCCCTTGTGTTGCTCGACCAAAAGAAAATGTGGAAATTGGTACATATCATTTTAATGTATACAAAAATATTGAAGGTAATATTAATTTGGATTCTCATTATAATTAGGATACTAGAAATAAGTCTATTTTATGAAAATCATATTTTCTGATTCAGGAAATTACTACAAAGTCCAAACACCACGTTTCTAATAAATGCAAGACATCTTTTTAAAGATGCAGCTACCATTAATCAAATTGTATGACTTAAGGAAATCACCAGCAAAGACCAGAGTCTGTATTCACACTAATGCAAAATGCTTGAAGAAACAGAGTGGAAAAAATATTTTCTGTGAACACATCTGTAATTAGGATTGAGAACTATGCAGTGACTTTTTTTTCTTTTGTCAAATTCCTAACCAAGGAGCCTGGTAAGTCATACTCCATAGATACTCATCAGAGAGGTTTTAGTAATCCTATATAATGTGCCTTACTTTACAACTTGACTCTGGCATAATATCACATAATATATAAAGAAGGAAATACAACATTATTTTACGACCCTGCAAAGTCATCTCTTGGGGATATTTGCATCTGTATAGAATGAATCCCCTTCCTGGTGACTCCCAGAGAAACTAGACATTTGTCATCTATTGTCTCTAAGAGCTGCCACCTATGAGACTTCATCTATATCAAGACCTCAACTCAAAATTCTTTAGACAAAGTTAACTTATTTAACAATTGACAGTCAGAAAATCTTTGAATCCCCCTATGACCTGCAATTTCCTGCCCCTCACTCCTATTTGAGATCTCCTGCCTTTCTGAGCTAAACCAATGTGCATCTTATATATATTAAGCTACGTTTTTCTTGTAATTTCAGTCTCTCCATAAATGCATAAAGCCAAGCTGTAATTCAATCGTTTGGGGCACATAATCTCAGGACCATGCTACAGCCTTAGGTAACTCACATTTGGCTCAGAAAAAAAAAATTAAAACTACTTTACAAAGCCGGGCTTCGTGGCTGAGCCTGTAATTCTGCACCTTTGGGAGACTGAGGTGAGTGGATTGCCTGAGCCCACGGGTTCGAGACCCACCTGGGCAACTTGGCGACACCTCATCTCTACATAAAAAATTAGCCGGGCGTGGTAGCACACGCCTGTAGTTCCAGCTACTTGGAAAGCTGTGGCAGAAGGATCGCCGGAGCCCAGAAGGTCGAGGCTGTGGTGGCCGGGAGCGGCTACTGCACTCCAGTCTGGGCGACAGAGTGAGACTCCAACTCAAAAAAAAAAAACAAACACACACACACACACACACACACAAAACCTACTTTACAGAGTTTGGTATATTTCATCAACAAAATGGTAGAATTTGAAGCAATAGTGAAAGGTAAGTTGTGAAAATAATCTTTGTGCCTTTACACTGCTTCTACATTTCTAGTTATTCAAAATTCAACGCATCAGTGTTTTCTGTACCATTGCTTCTTACTTAACAAACAAGTGTCAAATCCATAATCATCTCTCTCCTTTTATTTAGGCTTATCTTATTTAAGGTATCTTGTCATAAATGCTTTAGTGCTAAAGGTAACAGAAATATTGCTTTTATAAATCCCTCCGCATTCTGAAATTCACTCATTGCACTTTTGGGAAATGACTGCTAAGACTTTGTTTGAATATATTCCTCATAGAGGATATCATTAGTGTAAAAAGTGGTTCATACTGAATTTTTCTGTTATGAAATATACTGCCTCTGAAATTTCTGCCCATTTCTCTTAATTTATTATTCTAAGGATGCAGAAGCCATTCGTTGTTGTTTTAATGGGTAATAAAAATAAGTGAAAACACACACACACACACACACACACACACACACACACACACACACACACACACCAAATTCCCCCAAAAGCACTTGGAATAGAACTTGGTCCTTAATAAGTTCCGTTAGGTGGGGTGCAGTGCAATGCTTGTGAGTCCTTTGATACATTACTGAAAATAATTTCATAGTTGCCAGTATAGTTTTTTTTTTTTTTTTTTTGAGTTGGAGTCTCACTCTGTCGCCCAGACTGGAGTGCAGTGGCCGCTTCCGGCCACCGCAACCTCGACCTGCTGGGCTCCGGCGATCCTTCCGCCTCAGCCTTCCAAGTAGCTGGAATTACAGGCATGCGCTACCACGCCCGGCTGATTTTTTGATTTATTGTAGAGATGAGGTCTCACTGCCCAGGCGGGTCTCGAACCCGCGGGCTCAGGCAATCCACTCACCTCAGCCTCCCAAAGGCGCGGGATTACAGGCTGAGCCACTGAGCCCGGCTGCCAGTATAGTTTTAAAACAAAATTTATTAAAAGAGAAAGTGTATATGTACCACATTTTTTATCCAGTCCAGTTTCAATGGGCATAATGGTTGCTTTCATGTTTTTGCTATTGTGAATAGAGCTGCATCAAACATGCATGTGCAGGTATCTTTTTTGTAGAGTGATTTGAGTACCTCTGGGTATATTCCCAATAGGGGGATTGTTGGGGCACATGAAAGGTCAATTTCTAGTTCTTTCAGAAATTGCCACACTGTCTTTCAAAGAGGATGCGCTAGTTTACATCCCCACTAGCAGTGTAGAAGCATTCCTTTTTCTCTGCATCCTTGCCAGCATCTGTTGCTTGTTTTATTAATGATGGCTATTCTTACTGGGGTTAGGTGGTATCTCAATGTGGTTTTGATTTGCATTTCCCTGCTGATTAGTTAGACTGAGCACTTTTTCAAGTGTCTGTTGGCTACTCATATATCTTCTTTTGAGAAGTGTCTATTCATGTCTTTTGCCCACTTTTTATTGGGGCTGTTTTTGTTTGTTTGTTTTTTTTCTTTTTGTTTTCCCCCTTTTGGTGCATTTGAATTCCTTGTAGACTCTAGATGCTAGGCCTTTGTCAGATACACAGTTGGGAAGTATTTTTTCCCATTCTGTGGGCTGTCTCCCTGCTGTCTTGATGGTTTCTTTTGCTTTGCAGAAGCTCGTCAGTTTGATGAGGTCCCAGTTGTCTATCTTATTTCACATATACACAATGCAATATTATGCAGCCATAACGAAGGACAAACATATGGACTTCGCAGCAACTTGGATGGATTTAGAATCGATCTTACTCAGTGATCTATCACAGAAACAAAGAACAGACTACTATATGTTCTCACTCCTAAGCAGATCTTGAACAATTATCATAATACTATAAGAAAGGGATTGGCAGTAGTGGGAAACTGCCAGGGGAGGGAGTGGGATTGGCAGTTGAGGGAAACTTCCAGGGGAGAGAGAGGCACACCTTATCAACAAAGTACCTGCATATTGAACATTTGTATACCTAATCCTGAACTGTATCACTCATCTTTAAAATGAAAAAAATAAAATTTAAAAACAAGAAAAAGTGAGAGAGAGAAAAAGAGAGAGATGTCAGAGGCATCGGCAGGTGTCTTGAAAAAAAATCGCTCTTTTCACTTTTGGTAAAAAGCTTGATATATTTTTCTTTTTCTTTTTTTTTTCTGAGTTGGAGTCTCATTCTGTCGCCCAGACTGAAGTGCAGTGGCCGCTCCCGGCCACCGCAGCCTGGATCTTCTGGGTTCCGGTGATCCTTCCGCCTCAGCCTTCCGAGCAGCCGGACTTACAGGCACGCGCTACCACACCCAGCTGATTTTTTGGATTTATTGTAGAGATGAGGTCTCGTCAAGTTGCCCAGGTGGGTCTTGAACCCGCGGGCTCAGGCAATCCACTCAACTCAGCCTCCCAAAGCGTGGGATTACAGGCTGAGCCACTGAGCCCGGCTGATATGTTTTTCATAATGATGATCATGTTAAAGAGGGTGGACTACAGGTATCTGCTCCTGAGAAATTACCATCTTTCCACCTTGATGGGCAAAGGGATAGCCTTTTCCCAGAATATACACTTTGCCTTTCACAGGAGACCTAATAGACTGATTGTTATGTTATTCCATGAGCTAAAAGGTGTTCTGCACCATTGCTACACCTTGACGGGCTTTTTTTGATGAGGGAATGAGAGTGACTGGCAAGTTTTCATTCCAACCTGCAAAGTGTTCAGGTCTAATGTGATAAGGAAAAACATCTGAATGCATTCTCTATTCTAAAACTGCTTACAAAAAAGCTAACTTATATCTAACCTACACTGAATACCCTGCCTCAGTAAGCACCTAATAATGGTTATCTATTATTATTATTATTAGCAACCTGATTTTATGTTATGCAAAGGACAGTCTTACTAAGCCTCAACTTCTTCCATTATAAAATAAAGATTCATTCAATCATTCATTCTAGAAATATCTGGTAACCTAATATGAATCAACCACTGGTAACTACTTTATATAAGTTTTAGAAGAACTAAGTGAGCTAATAAATAAATAAATAATAAAAATAAATCCAATGACATAAAAATCTCATTAAAAATATGTGGGTTGTAATGGGAGTGGAGTTTCTGACATTCAGAAAGCAGGAAAGGAATGATGCCATATTCCAAACAGGAACTTTACCAGAGGGTCAGATTCCATGGGATTTAGGAGCAAGAGTGACGCTATGCCACTCTTGGACATATCAGGAGTAAAAACTGGCACCAAATGTCATAAATAACAGTAAGAATTGCATGTCACAGAGGCAGAATGCTGTGGAGTTATTGCTTCTTGTATCCCTGGTACCTAAGACTAGAAACAGAAACTGAGATCTACTATTGAGAGTCATCATCGTACTTTCTAGTGTTAGAAAAATGCGAGGGAAAGAATTAGTAAAACCGATGCAGAACCAAAAAGCAGAGCCAATTCCAAATGAGTCAGGAGACTAGAAATGTACATTCAGCTCTGCTTGTGAGACACTCAGGCCTTACTCTAGCTGCTACCTCATCCTGGTGTCTGTTCTTGGCGTGGTCACTGTCCCATAAGCCTTGGTATCTGGTTAAGGCATCTGGCTCCTACATGGTGTTTAGAACAGAGAATATTTAGACAACAGAGAAAGGGATGCATGAGTTAAACATGTGGTGGAAGGTTGGGGAGGGAGAATCTTTTCAGCCTCCTGTAAGTTTGGTGGACCAATAAGTGATACAAGTATGGGAAATGGATCCGTACTCTTAGAAAGAACCCCTTGGCTAATGGCAATATCCCAGGATTGGGAAACAAACAACAACAGAGCTAATCACATTCTGGTAGAAGGTATTATTTAAACCTTTTTTTGTTATTAGAAGGTTATATTAAATTAAATGCATAATTTGTAAATAAACATATGATGTCATAGAGATCGGAAGTCCTAACATTTCTCATCCATATAAAAGAGTCTCTTAATAACTAACACCTCAGATGACGTTATTACTAAACTAAGAATAACAAAGAAAGTACATAAGTAACTTTCTCATCACAGAAAAACTAGTAAAATCTCTTTATAATGCTGGTATCAAGAGGCATATGTAATATCTGTGATTTAGAGTAAATGTGCAATATTTATTAGCTTTCAAAGGTGGTAGTGAATAGTCACAGACACGCTTAGAAAATGTCAAATTCTGTCTACCTCAGACACCTTTTAGTTCCTGGTAGTCTAGTGGTTAAAATATTTAAAAATAAAAAATAAGAAGTAAAAAAAGGAAAACTGTAAAGTGTCTAATATTACATCTAAATATTAACCTTTCTACAATTTAATGAAAGAAATTTGACTATCACAAAAAAGAAATCACTTAATTTTTTTTCTCACTCAAACTCTGTCATATATATTTTTTTTTGAGTTGGAGTCTCACTCTGTCACCCAGACTGGAGTACAGTGGCTGCACCCAGCCACCGCAGCCTTGACCTAATAGGCTCCGGCGATCCTTCCGCTTCAGCCTTCCAAGTAGCTGGAAGTACAGGTGTGCGTTACCATGCCTGGCTAATTTTTTTGATTTATTGTAGAGATGAGGTCTCTCCAAGTTGCCCAGATGGGACTCGAACCTGCAGGCTCAGGCAATCCACTCACCTCAGCCTCCCAAGGGGCGGGATTACAGGCTGAGCCACCGAGCCCAGCTAACTCTGTCATATTAAATAAAAGGTAAAACTTTAATATAATACAAATCTGGGGAGCAAAGTTGCTCAAACCAGTTCAATTAGACCTCAAGTTCAAGAAGAATCTCTCCTTAATTTTCTGGGTCTGGTCAGTCTCAAGCCCATTATTTCAGTGGGTGTCTGAGACTTACCCTATCATTAACCCTCATGTTCTGAGCATGTATGTATATTTTTGTTAAAGCCATTAAGTGATATGTCTAGTAGACACCTCAGGCTTCCAGTTTAGTGGCATGAATATAAACAGATTAAAATTATTGGCAAATCCTCCCACTCTCCCAGTCTTCTTTTTATGAGTTGGAGTCTCACTCTGTCGCCCAGGCTGGAGTGCAGTGGCCGCTCCCGGCCACCACAGCCTTGACCTGCTGGGCTCCGGCGATCCTTCCACCTCAGCCTTCCAAGTAGATGGAACTACAGGCGCACGCTACCATGTCCGGCTAATTTTTTTGATTTATTGTAGAGATGAGGTCTCGCCTGCCCAGGCAGGTCTCGAACCCGCAGGCTCAGACAATCCACTCACCTCAGCCTCCCAAAGGTGCGGGATTACAGGCTGAGCCACCGAGCCTGGCTCTCCCATTCTTTTTTATTCTCTCTGGTTTTTCTCTATCTTTTAACATTTTGAAAAGCTCAATATCAGACTATGGCTTGGGCCAGAGGAGCATGACCCAGTGTACCATGAAGTCTGCCTTGAATGCAGAAAAACAGAAGAAAACAATTTGAGTCTATGTGTGATCCAACCTAGTATATTAGGATCAGAAAGTTCTAGTTGTTCAGAGCCAAGCATCAGGTAAACTTCACTACTATGAAAAACATGGTTTCCTCTGAAACCCTTTTCAGAGAGCTTAGGAATCAGGAGTTTATTGAAATCACTGTTTTCATGACAAACACGAGATCTTTGGAAACACAATTTACTGTCAATGCTTTTTACACTTTATTTCTGAGACTAAACATAGGAATCTTTCCCAACTTACCTTAATCCTACAATTATTGCTTGAGACTACTTTTTATAAAATGTAAGTATGGAGGATTTCTGGCAAGATGGTGACAGAATAGGGCAAACTGTGAGAGTCCCTGCAAAAGCAAGTGTCCATAAGGACTCTGCATGAGTGGGTGTGTACCGGTGGGTGAGTGAAGGTCTGTCTAGGGGAGACTCTTGTTCAAGCAACCAGGACTCTCCTCCACAGGTGACTGCAACTCCCCAACACCGTGAGATTGGAGCCCCCAGTGCGCAGAATCTTCTGCTGTTCTCAGGGCTTTCTTGAGAAAAGGTTGCAGAATACAGCTGATCCTCATCACCTGGTGCCCACTCCACACCATCACCTGTAACAGCAGAGCAGCAAGAGCCCCAGATCTGTGGAGAAAGCAGTTCAGGGAGAGGTGGAGAGGAGCCCCACTACTAGTGAGGAAATGCTGTCCTGCATCATTTTCTCTGTTTCAAGACCAGGCGGAGACTTACATTACCCCACCCAACTCCACCCAGCCTCCAGCCTGGGACTTAGAGGCTAGCTAGATGCCTCTGTTCCACCCTGGAACAGGCACAGACATATCAGATCTGACTGGGAGACTTGACAACAGCAGCAGCAAGCTGGGTGAGTCCAAATCAGATCCACCCTCTCCCACAGTTGTCCATGGGGCATTTGACCCACACTGAGAACAACCCTATCAGCCTGCACTGAGAGCAAAGGGGAGGGATTGGAAACCAGAACTGAAAGGAAGTTGAAGTTACAGGAACAGCCTCAGAGTGAGCTTTGTTTTTTGTTTTTGTTGTTGTTGTTGCTCTTCATTTGTTTTGCTTGTTTGTTTTTCGTTTGTTTTTTTCTTTTCTCTCTTTCTGTTTTTGATTACATTTTTGTACTTGCTTTGTTTCTGTCATTTTAATGCTGTTTTTTGGTTTTTTTAAAGACTTCCTGTTTGTGCATGGGTATTTTTTTTTTTGAGTTGGAGTCTCACTCTGTCACCCACTCTGGAGTGCAGTGGCCACTCACGGCCACTGCAGCCTCGACCTGCTGGGCTCCGGCGATCCTTCTGCCTCAGCCTTCCGAGTAGCTGGAATTACAGGCATGCGCTACCACGCCCGGCTGATTTTTTAATTTATTGTAGAGATGAGGTCTCGCTGCCCAGGCAGGTGTCGAACCCATGGGCTCAGGCAATTCACTCACCTCAACCTCCCAAAGGTGCAGGATTACAGGCTGAGCCACCGAGCCCAGCGTGCATGGGTATTTTTAAGGGAGAGTACATCAATAGGGGAGTTTTTGTCAGTTCATGTGTTTGTATGATTGTATTTTTAAAAATAATCTTTTCTGTATTTCTTTTCATTTGTTAGTTGGTATGCCTGTCTGTTTTCCCTTCTTCTTCTCTCTCTTTGCCTTCCTCTTGTCCTCCTCCCTTTTTAAAATTATTTTTCTTTTTCTTACCCCATTTTGCTTTCAGGGGGCAAACATATACCCCCACTGCATGGACAGATTGTAAGGCAGTAAGAAATTGGTCCCAAGGGGTCCACACACCTGTCAGCAGATACTGGAACCTGCAGATAGTTTCTGGATCACAGATTCCCCCCTCAATTAAATCTCAAAACTGCAAAAAGTACAGCCCCCATTCACAGTCCAACTTCAGAATTCAACAAAGCCAGAAGATCTACATAAGGAAGAATAGGATATTGAGCAAACAGAAATAAAAGCTACCCCCATCCTCAAATAACAGAATTCAAGAAGAGGTTAAAAAGGGGGGGAGAAAAATCTACACAAATTAAAAAAAAATAGAAAGAATATGGGTCTCACACAGACCCCTAGGAGGTCAGCCACTGAGAATACAGACTTCAAAATGAAAAAAATGAAGAGCACACAGAATGATTGATACCAAACAACAAACCCAGATATCAAGATATTAATAGAGAGAATAAATAGAAATGAGGAGAGACAAGAGGAAAGAATGAAGGAGTTGATAACTGAAGTAACAGCAATAAAGAATACAGTAAATGAAATAAATAATAAACTGCTAAGCATGGAAAGCAGACTAAGCCAAGCAGATGAAAAATCTCAGACCTTGAGGACCCAAATATGGAACTTACCCAAACTGTTAAAAACAGAAAAGAAGTTTTAAAAGACAGAACAAAACTTCCAAGAGATGAGCAGTTACTTCAAGAGGTTGAAACTAAGATTAATTGGAATTCTTGAGGCAGAGAGAGAGAGACAGAGACCACTCTGGAACAATCTTTCCATGTAATTATCCAAGAAAACTTCCCTCATCTCATCAGTGACATGGCCATTCAAACACAAGAGATTCAGAGAACCCAAGCAAGCAAGACAACAAAGGAGAAGGTCAACTCCTAGACACATAGTAATTCACCTACACAAAGTAGGTATAAAAGAAAAAATTCTAAAGGTAGCAACAGGAAAGGGTCAGGCTATCTACCAGGGAAGACCAATTAGAATAGCAGCAGACCTAGCTACAGAAACGCTTCAGGCTAGAACAGCTTGAAGCCAGATCTTCAAAGTTCTCAATGATAAATAATTTCAACCAAAAATTACTTACTCAGCTAAGCTAAACTTCATCAGTGATGGAGAATCAAAACCCTACCCAGACATGCAATCCCTAAGAGCTTACACTGCCTCTAGATCAGCTCTACAAGAAACACTTAAGAAAGTATTAAACATAGAAGAAAGGAAAAAAAAATCAACGTCCTTCACAAGAATGTAGGAAAAAGATTAAAAGTACACATGAATCAACCCCCAAATCAAAAGAAAGACAACAAACAAATAAACAAACAAGCAGCAGCAACAACAACAAACTCTAAAAGAATCTCATGACCAGGGATAAACTCTCACATCTCAATAATTAGCCTGAATGTGAATGAACTAAATGTACCACTGGAAAAATGTAGAATGGCAAAATGGATAAAATATCATGAAGCAACAATATATTATCTCCAAGAGACTCATCTCACCAGAAACGACACAGACTCAAAGTAAGAGGATGGGAAACAAAATTTTAAGTGAACGGAACACAAAAGAAAGCAGGTATCACAATCCCCATATATTCTTTAAGCTATCAAAATTAAAAAAGATGTGAGGTGACTACATAATGATAAAAGTTGCAATCTATTAACAAGAAATATCCATCCTAAACACATATGAACCCAACAGAGGAGCACCAACTTTCATAAAGCAGCTTCTAGGTAAACTTTAAGAAGATATTGACTCCAACACTATCATAGCTGGGAACACAAATATTCCACTCACAACCCTAGACAGATCATTAAGACAAAAATTCAGCAAGGAGATCTGAACCTCAAAGTGATGCTTGACCAAATGGACTTAATTGATACCTACAGAACACTCCACCCAACAACTATGGAATATACATTTAACTCATCACCACATGGAACATACTTGAAGATGGACCATATCCTTGATCATAAATCAAGCATAAACAAATTCCATAAGATTGAAATAATGTTATGCACCTTCTCAGACCATGGTGAAATAAAAATAAATATCAACATCAGCAAAGATCCCCCATACCCCACAAAAACATGGATGCTAAATAGCAGGATGCTAAACAAATGCTCAATTCCTGGGTCAACATGGAAATCAAAACAGTGATTAAACGATACCTGGAAACAAATGAAAGCCAAGAAACATCTTGCCAAAACTTCTGGGATGCCATGAAATCACTACTAAGAGGGGAATTCATACATCTATGAACACAGATGAAAAAAAATGGAAATACTCACAAGTTAACAGCCTAAAAAATCATCTAATGAAGCTGGAAAAACAAGATGACCAAAACCCTAACTTCAGCAGAAGAATCCAGATCATCAAAATAAAAGTCCAAATTCAGAACATAGAAGACAAAAAGATAATACAAAAAAATCAAACAAAATGTTGGTTCTTTGAAAGGACAAACAAGATTGATGGACCCCTAGCTAGACTGACCAAGAAAAAGGGGGAAAAAGCCCAAATAAACACAATAAAAAATACAAAAGACCAAGTCACAAACAGATCCCAAAGAAATACAAAATACTATATGCACTTGTATGGAAACAAATTAGAAAACCTAAAGGAAATGGAGGACTTTCTGACATCACACAAACTCCTCAGGTTGAAACAAGAAGAAATCGAGACCCTATCAATTCAAGAAATTGACTATGCCAAAAGGAAACTACCAAAAAAAAAAGCCCTGAATCAGATTGCTTTCCAGCATTCTACAAAACATACAAGGAGGAACTGATATCAATCTTATTGAAAGTATTCCAGACAATTGAGATAGATGGAACTCTCCTTAAATCATTTTCTAAACCTAACATCACATTGATACACAAACCAGGTAAATATCCAACAAAGAAAGAGAACTACAGGTCAATATTATTGATGAACACAGATACTAAAATTTCCAACAAGATGCTAGCAAATCGGATCCAATAACACATCCCAAAAATCATTCACTATGACCAAGTAGTCTTCATGCCCGGGATGCAGGGCTGGTTCAACATTTGTAAGATTATAAACAAATACATCAACAGATGTATAAACAAGAACCATATGATTATATCACTAGATGCAGAAAAAGCTTTTGATAAAATCCAGCACCACTTCTTGATAAAAACCCTTACATTATGTAGGCATAGATGGAACACAGTTCAAAATAGTAAGGGCGTTCTATAGGAAACCCACAGCCAACATATTGCTAAACAGACAGAAATTGGAACTATTTCCCCTGAAAACTGGAGCAAGACAAGGAAGCCTACTCTCACCCCTCCTTTTCAACATAGATTTGGAAGTCCTAGAAAGAGTAATCAGCCGAGCTCAGTGGCTCAGTCTGTAATCCCGCGCCTTTGGGAGGCTGAGGTGAGTGGATTGCCTGAGCCCGCGGGTTCAAGACCTGCCTGGGCAACTTGGTGAGACCTCATCTCTACAATAAATCAAAAAATTCACCAGGCATGGTAGTGCATGCCTGTAGTTCTGGCCACTTGGAAGGCTGAGGCGGAAGGATCGCTGGAGCCCAACAGGTCAAGGCTGTGGTGGCCGGGAGCATGCCACTGCACTCCAGTCTGGGCAACAGAGTGAGACTCTAACTCAAAAAAAAAAAAAAAAAGCAATCAGACAAGAGAAGGAGATCATGGGTATCCAAATAGGAAAAGAGAGAGTCACGTTTTCCCTCTTTGTAGACGACTTGATTCTATACCTTGAAAACCCAAGAGAATCTGTCAAAAACATCCTTGCACTGATAAAAGACTTTGGCACTGTCTCAGCATATAAAATAAATGTGCAAAAACAGTCATATCTGTATACAGCAACAATAAATAAACAGAAATTCAAAGAAAAAGCACAATCCAATTCACAATAGCCACAAAAAAGTTGCAGGGGGCCAGTCCCTGCAGAGAGATTTAGGAGGTCCCTTTGAAGGCATGGCAGCATTGGCGATTATTCTGGAAAAATAAAGAGAAAGAAAGAGAATAGGGGAGAAAGAAAGAGACTGGACTCTGTCTAGCACAGAAGCCGATTCTGTAATAGGGATAGATATTAAAAGAAAGAAAGATGGAGGGATAGATATGAAGAGGAAGAAAGAAAGAAAGTGGACAACTGTTCAGTGAATTGAGCAGAAGTCGTTTTATTGGAAGTTACAGTGGGTATTTATCTCCAGATTTTACACAGTCTCACAAGTCTTTCACGTGAATACAAAGCCAGGTGCAGGAGGGGCGTCCCCCACCCTCCAGATGCTTTCTCAGGCACGAGGAGGGACAAACCCCCAAATTTTCTTATTGTTCCCTTCACTAGTTAATGTTCCCCAAAAGCAATGCAACATTCCCTACTAGCATCATGATGTTCTGATAATTAATAACTTGTAAAGCTCATGCACACACAACACCCATGATGACTAACTTAAATTTTATTACTTTTCTATTCTATGCTAATACTACTTACCCAATGCTACAGAAGCTTAAGCCAACTCCTAAAGAATGTGGCCCAGTCCAAGGTTCACAGTGGGTCACTTTTTGGAACAATAGATTACAATCTCTTAACAAAATGGCTATTCTAAAGTCCTATATACCTATCCTAATTTTTATGAAGATTTCTAATTCCTAATCCTAATATATAAAGCTGATCATCAGCAACAAAGCTTCTAAAAATAAAACCTAAATATAAACTGTAAATGAACTAAGGCCAAACCACAGTAGTAGAAAATGGAGACAATGAAACTTCTAAAGTTAACTGAATTCTTATTAAACCTCAAAATATCATGATTGGTCATGCTTGAACTAACATGATTCCCTGACGTTAGCATGACCTATTCTACAATACTTTCCATGAATAAAATAAATTTAATTTCTATAATAGGTAGAAAAACCCTACACCAACTGTAGCTAAAGCTGGCCTAAAAGAATGTAGCCCAGTCCAAAGTATGCGCTGGGCCCTCAGGAATGTGGCCCAGCCCAAGGTTTGTGCTGGACCATTTTTGGTAACTCTAGATAATCATCTATACCATCTAAAGCTGAAAACAGCTTTCCATAAGTATATACTAATTCTACAAATACATTTTTAAATCTTATAAAGAAGCGTGTACCATATAAAAGGCTCCCAAATGTGACCTGAATTTGAATTATATCTAATACCTAAGCCAAAACCGCAGTTTATGGGAAACAGGAACAATGAGTTTCTGGAGTGAGCCATGCCTGTCACAGTCACAGAGCCTTCAGCTTAGATCAGCAGAGTTCCTTTAGGTTACTTGTGCTACATGGTAAAAGGAGGAGGGAAACGGGGTCAATGGCTCCCGAGCACATCCTAGTGGTCTCAGGGTCCACGGCCCTCCCTGATCCCTAATGTTCAGTGGGCCTCTGTGGCTGGCTCCCAACAAAAAATGAAATACCTTGGCATCTTCCTAACTAGAGACATGAAAGACCTTTACAATGAAAACTACAAAACACTGCTCAGAGAAATCAAAGATGGCACAAACAAATGGGAAAATATTCCATGCTCATGGACTGGAAGAATCCAACATTGTTAAGATGTCCATCTTACCCATGGCAATCTATAGATTTAATGCAATATCCATTAAATTACCAGCTGCACTCTTTTTAGACCTGGAAACGACAATACAAGAATTCATATGGAAACATGAATGACCATGAATAAACAAAAAAATCCTCAGCAAAAATACACAGTGGGAGGTGTCACATACCCAGACTTCAGCTTTATTATAAAACTACAATAATCAAAATAGACTGGTATTGTACAAGATCAGGCATACAGACCAATGGAACAGAACAGAGATTCCAGAAGTTAGACTTCAATTTCTCAACCAACTCATCTTCAACAAAGTCCCCACCACCAACCACTGGGGAAAGGAGTACCTATTCAGTAATTGGTGCTGGGAAAACTGGCTGACCACAAGCAGAAGATTGAAATAGGACCACCTACTATCATACACAAAAATCAAGTCTAAATGAATTAAAGACCTAAACATAAAACTTCAAAATATAAGAAACTTAGAAAATACAGGAGGAGCCCTTATGGAAGTTGACACTGACAACCAAGTCCTGTTCAAAACTCCAAGTGCCCCATGCTATAAGAGATAAGGTAGACAAATGGGTTCTCATCAAACTGACAAGTTTCTGCAAAGCCAAAGAAACCATCAAGAGAGCATCGAGATGGCCCACAGACTGGGAAAAAAATATTCGCTAACATATGTCTGACAAAGGCCTAACATCTAGCATCTACAAGGAACTCAAATGTGCCAAAAGGAAAAAAACAAACAGTCCCGTTACAAAGTGAACAAAATATATGAATAGACACTTCTCAAAAGAAGACATATGAGATATGAGCGGCCAACAGATACTTGAAAAAACGCTCATCCTCACTAGTCATCAAAGAAATGCAAATTAAAACCATACTGAGATGCCATCTAACTCCAGTCAGGAGTATATAATACAAAAATATATAATGCAATATAATAAACAATACAATAACTCAAGAAACAGCAGATGCTGGAGAGGATGCAGGGAAGAGGGAACACTTCTATACTGTTGATGGGAGTGTAAACTAATACAACCTCTGTGGAAAACAGTGTGGTGATTCCTAAAAGATATAAACATTGACCTTCCATACAATCCTGCAATCCCCCTACTGGGAATATTCCTAGAGGAACTCGAATCATTCTATGAAAAAGATACTTGCACACTTATGTTATTGCAGCATTGTTCACAGTAGTAAAAATATAGAACCAACTGTGCTGCCCATCAAAAGAGAACTGGATAAAAAACATGTTGTACATATACACGATGAAATATTGTGCAATCATAAAGGACAAAATTTTGAACTTCACAGCAACTTGGATGGACTTAGAGTTTATAATACTGAGTGATCTATCACAGAAAAAAAGGAACTGAGTCTCACATGTTCTCACTCATAAGTGAACCTTGAACAATTATCATAATACTATTAGAAAAGAATTGGCAGTAGCGTTAACCTGCTGGGTGGATAGGTGGGATTGGCAGTAGTAGGAATCTGCGGCGGGTGGGAGTGCACACCTCATCAACAAGGGTACCTGCATAATGAACATTTGTATACCTAACCCTGAATTGTACCCCACCTCTTTTAAAAAATGATTAAATAAATAAATGTATATATACACACATATGTATATATGGTGACATTATAGTCTTCAAGTTTTAGTTCACAAAGTGATTGCCCACTTGATGCCAGAATCAGATAAAACCAAGCACAACAATTCCTTTTAAAGTATAATTTTAACTTTATTTGATCAAAAGAGGGAAAACTTTTACTATTGGAGCTAGGAAATAAAGCAATAGAATCGAAAACTTTTGTTTTTGTTTATTTGCAAGTGAAAGAATAAGGACAGTAGAGTTCCCCTCTGATAGTGGCACTGCGAATTGGCGAAGTACAGACTCATATCATGCTGGGTTTCTGACAGTTTGGCAGATTCTGTGTCTTGGTTAAAAACCTGAACCTCAAAAGAAACTTTTGATGACATAGTTATACTCTGCCTCTGGGGAACATCATTCCTTTCAAGGCAGTTCCTGCTGGCAGCCTAACAGAGGTGGTTTTTGCATTGCAGGTGTTTCTGCAGGATGACTGAGATGAACCAGTGGGACATGCATGGATTCTACTGAGAGTTCCAGAAGGTACTAGGACTCTGGCATTCTGGAACTATGAGCAGAGTTGGTGACCAAGAAGCAAACAAACAAAAAGAATAAGTCCCCATGAAGGTAGGTCATAGTAGAGGGCGGTGATTCAACCAGTAATATTACACATACCATGCATAGCCTGTCCCAGTTACTGTTAGCCTGATATGTACATGTCTTATGAAATAATATAGAAAATTAGGCCTGTAAAATATTATTTTAAAATTGTTCCCTTGTAAGAATAGAAAGAAAATTTGACAGAATTCTGGAAATAATCCCTTGGCATATTACTTAATCCTGATGACATATTAGTAAAATAAACAATTAGCTTATTTTCAAAATAAAACACTCATTTCTTTTAGATGGAATATTTGTTTCATCACTCTGTGGATAGGAATTCTGGTACATGTTCACAACCACAATATTTTTAATTCACTGCTTACAAAAAATAAAATAGTATATGAAATGATTAAAGATAGGTGAGGAAAAGAAAATATTATTTGATAAATGATAGGAAGGTAAATTGTTCACTATAAGAAAAAAATATTGAGTTGAATATTTTCCTCACACAAAAATGAATTTTAGCTAAATTAAATACCATGGCATTAAAACACAACCAGAAAGGAAGGTCAAATTTGATTTTGTGATCCAGAAAGACTTTAAGGATTTTCTTTCTTTGGAATCCTGACAGAAACCACGTGGAAAAACATCAATTTGCACAAAAATAAAAATTAAAAAAATTAAAAACTGCCATAATTAATAAGTATTAAATAGTAAAGTAGAACAATAATACAGTATATATGAAAGAGCAAAGATCAATAGGCTCCATAATCAAAGATTAATAGCCTCAATTTACAAAGAACTTTTGTAAATTAATGAGAAAAGTAAATATCCTAATAGATAAACAGGCAAAGGGCATGCAAAGTAATTTTTTAGAGAAGAAATACAAATGACAAATAATCAATTAAAAAGGTTTAACCACTGTAATAATTAAAGACATGCAACTTTAAATAAAAATGTATTGTAGCCTATTAAATTAGAGGGGAACATAGATGAAATTCCAGATATTCACTAGTAGTAAATAAAATAAAACACTCATTTCTTTTAGATAGAATATTTGTTTCATCACTCTATGGATAGGAATTCTGGTACACGTTGCACTGTGACACAGACTCTCTAATATACCACTGTTTGGATTAGTCTGCTACATCAATTTGGAATTAAATTGCTTATAGCAAAAGCTGAAGGAGTAGTGACTTAACCAATTTAGGTATTTTACGTTCTCGCATAATGAGAAAGCTGGAGATGGAAAGTCTGGGGACAGTAGCCAGCTCCCTAAGTCATCAGATTAATTTCCTCTCTCTTCTATGCTCACTCTCTCCATACGTACACACATCCAATTGTTTCTAGACTGCTGTTTATTTTCCTGATGTATGCTCCAGTTTTGTGATGATGCTCCAGTGCTAAGGCAAATTAGAAAGATGCCAAAACGTCAGACTTCCATTAAAGAACTTTCTCAGAAGTCCAACTTGAATTAGTTCTCCAGAGTTATGTCACATGACATTCTGCCGACAAGAGCATGTGGCCAGCCACATATATGTAGGATCCTTCATAAGATAATCAATTTGGGTAGACCATCAGCAAGCTCTCAGACAGTATCAAAAGTTTATATATACCCAACCCGTCAGTATCTCCATATCACCTGAAAAATTAATCTTCACTCCCAGATATACATACAAATTATTTTACTAATATGTTTATCCAAATATTAGTTATAGTAAAAAACTAGAAGCAATATACTATCCAATAGTAGGAAAATTGTTAATTTAATCAAGCGATGGCCACATTATGTATATGCTAACATAAGGTTTAAAAATATTTCAGCATAATATTGTGGGAGCAGAAAAACTTTAAACTCTATCTATTTATAGAAATTTGTACATATGTTAGTTGCCTCATAAAAATGTTAGTACTTATGATTGATTTGCGTGATTATAACAATTTTTATTTACTTATGCTTATTTACATTTTCCAAATATTAAAAAATTTGTATTTTCTTCATGTCAAAATAACATATGATAATATATTCTAATAAACCTAATAAATATTTATAACAGTTACAGTTCAATGGAAATTCTCAGTCAATGGTGGGATTATAAGGTGGCCATTTTTTTGTGAAAGTGTATTTGAGGCCATTGATCTATCCCTTTATTTTGTTCTTTACCTTAGTGAATAACTAGTATTCAGTTCCCTAGTCGCACAGCATCCTCTAGTGACATGATCAGTTCTGCCCTCTCAGAAAAATGGCCTAGCAATTTCTAACATCAAACATTTTTGTATGATTTGTTTTTCTATTGTAAAATAAGTATATTTAATGTTGCATGATGTTGTATTTTGATTATTTGTGATAGAGGAAAAACAATTTCTGAAAGTTCTATGAGTTAAAATACTTTAAAAATGAAAGTACAGTTTATCACTTAGAAAATCTAAATATATTTGAAAATAGTAAAAAAAAGTAACTACATAGGAAAAAATCATAGTGAAATGCATAAGTGGACCTCTTTTTTAAAAATAGTAATGGATGGGGAGTAATAATGTGATTTGTGTGATTTCTGTGATTTCTCTCCTCCCTGACAGCCATGGAGACATACTGCTGCAGAGTTTACATCTACTTCTCAGACTATTTCAAGATCTTGGGAGAAGAAGCTATGAGACTTCTTGCCATGTTCTTCCTGGAATCTAAAACCTTCGGGTTGCTACTTGTCTTAACAGCAGAACCCAGATTTATTTGTTGGATTACTAAATTGGTTGAATTATAGAAGACCCTAAGTTTATACTTGAGGTTAACTCCTGAAGCTGAATGCATGAAGGGGGAAGAAAAGACCTGTGCATGATTTGCAACTGTGTGCCAAATTTTTATTTTATTTTAACGCTGATACACTGAAAGTTTGGAGTATACTTTCTAAGAGTTTTGCAAATTAGAAATATTGTGGATTTTCTTGCAAAAATATAAATAAAAGGAGTTCAGAATTTAGAGAGGATGTCTTTCTCAGTAAGAGAAGTATGTCTGGTAAGAAAGACATGTAAGAAAAGATGAGACTCAGTAATGATATTAACATAAATGGTACGTGGTTTTAAACATTTCCAAGTTTGTTTCTGGAAGAAATGTATTTAAATAACCAACTGTTAATATTTTATAGAAAAAAGTTTGATGAGAATAAAAGAAAATGGATCAAGCTTCTTAGTTTACAAGAGTCATGGGTATAATGCCTGCTGATCATTTTTTCTCACTGGGAGAGGCTCAACCAGAGTATCTGAGTCAAAAGTTTGTCAGTACAAGTTGCCCCTCATGTCCCAAGACCTGCTTGTTGCCATCATTAATTTTTTTAAAGGAAGGTTCAGGACTCACCACCCCATATATGTACTGATATGTATTAATTATTCAGTGGGGATATGACCTATGGAGATTCTGACTGCTCTTACTAACTGCTCAGGCAACCAGAGGTCTGTGGCAAGGTCTTCCCCCTTCATGCATTCTACTTCAGGAGTTAACCTCAAGTATAAACTCAGGGTCTTCTATAATTCAACCAATTTAGTAATCCAACAAATAAATTTGGGTTCTGCTGTTAAGACCAGTAGCAACCCGAAGGTTTTAGATTCCAGGGAGAACATGGCAAGAAGTCTCATAGCTTCTTCTCCCAAGATCGTGAAATAGCCTGAGAAGTAGATGCCAGCTCTGCAGCAGTACATCTCCATGGCTGTCAGGGAGGAGAGAAATCACAGAAAACTCACAAATCGAACATGCATGAATTGGGGAAAATTTCTCTAAACTGGAATAAGAGCAGGGAGCCACAACATGGTGAACTAGTGGTAGAATGACAGAACCGTGATAACCATCCAGTAGTGATCAGGAGCCTAGAGAAAGAAATATTTTGAGACCTCAGCAAACACACCCTTTTGCCAGAAAGAGAGAGTTCCTGTGGGTGGAAAATTCTGTGGGTCTATCTAAGTAGAAAAACAGTGAAAGGTAATAAAAACAGTGAAGAACAAAGGGAAGAAAGAGATTTGTAAAACAAAACAAAACACAAACAATATTAACAGTGTCAGCTAAAAAAAAACAAAGAAAAAAAGATCTCATCCCACTGTGGCAATAGTAGAAGCAGCCCTTGAGGAGAGAAGCCCAGAGAGCTCTCCCAACTCATCTCTCTCTCTCTCCACAGCCTTCTCCTACAAAGAGCTCTTTCAAAGCTGCAAACATCATTACACACAGAAAGCATTGCTTTCAATGGCTTTGTAACATAAAAGTTTGACTGTGCTTCCTTAGCAAAAGAGTTTTAAAAATAAAAAGAAATAAGATACTTTAAACTTTCTATCAGTTTTATGTTTAGTAATATTGACATGTTATTTTAAAACTATTTTTGCTGTCTGATGAGTCAACAATATAATCATGTTAATTATATTGACTCAAGATTTTTTAACATAATGGGAAAAAAAGGTAAAAATAAGTTAAATGACTGTGGTGTTGAAATTGAATTGATCATTAAGAATCTCATTTTTTTTCTGTTACTTACTAGGACTTTTATAGTTTTGCATTTTACATGTAGTTTGTGATCGTTCTAAGTTAATTTTTTGTAAAGGGTGTAAGGTCTTTGTCTAAATTCTTTTTTTTTTTTTTTGCGTGGGATGTTCAGTTGTTCTAGCCTAATGTATTGAAAAAACTATTTGGACTCCATCATATTTGCCTTTGGTCCTTTGTCAAAAAGCAATTGACTATATTTAGGTGGATTCTGTTTTGTTGATCTATTTATCAGTTCTTTCACTAATATTACACTGCCTTGATTACTATAGTTTTATAGTAAGTCTTGAGGTAGGGAAGGATCAGTACTCTGATTTTCTCTTTTCCCTCAATATTACATTGGTTAATTTGAGTCTAACTTCTCCATATACACACTAAAATCAGTTTGTTAATATCTACAAAATAATTTGCTGATGTTTTCATTAGGATTTCATTAAATGTATAGAACAAGTCAGAAATAACTGACATCATGAAAATATTAATTCTTACTCCCTATGAACATAAAGTATATCTCTATTTATTCAGTTTTCCTTTGGTTTCTTTTATCAGTGTTTCGTACTTTTCTTATGTAAATCTTGTACATAGTTTGTTAGAATTACACCTAAGTATTTTATTTTGGGCCAGGATGAAGCAAACTTTCTACTTGATATCACGCTGTACAAATTGTAAAATTTTGTGAATAAAAACTTTGTGAAAAGATACATTAAATTCAATGAAAATCCATGAATCTAAAATGTTAAGAGAAAAAGAAAGCTAAAAATTGTCATTTGAAATGGCAATGAAATAAAATACTCCTTTGAAAATTGGTAACTACAAAGAAAAGATAAAACTTATATCCTAATTTACATTGAAACTGTAATTTGCATAACCAAATAAACCCTGTTGATGAGAAAAAGTTATATTTTAGATGGGAATGACTGCTAATAAATGATAGAACCAACAAATCATCATTCCATAACCACCTCTAATGAAAGTATTAACTCAGACAAGGATGATAAATTGATGTCAAAATCATTTGTCATATGGTTAATGAGAAAACAGAAGATTTGTCTAGTGATGTCAAAGTTATACCACATTTAGCTTCTAGATGCAAAGAGGAAATGTTAATGTACCACTGAGGGTTCAGGCTGCCATTATTCTAATCAATATTCATGGTAGGACAAATAAGAAGATATGTATTTCTTGATAAGATGGAATGTAAAGTATGCACTATCACTTAGGGTGTATTTTAGCAAAATTGCTTAATTTAAATCTTCAAGTCATTGTATCTGACTTTCAGATTATAGGATCCAGAAAAGACAACTCAAATGATACCATGAGGAAGGAACCACACAAATGTAGGTTTGACCTTGGTAGAACATCAAGAAAGGTCTTGTCAATAAATGAGTCATTAAAGTGACTTGTGAGGGTAAAGGCAACTGAAAAAAAAAAAAAAGGAATATGTGCCTCTAAAATAGATGCTCTTGAGGGCAAACTAGTTGTAAAGAACATTATAGGGGACATTTAGGGAAATTTGTTTATAGAACTTAGTGCAATGTAAGATAAGAATATATTGTCAAGGAAAGGCAAAGATCATTAACTGAAGAAAGCATACCATGAAATTTGCTTGTATAGTATAATTTTATTTTGGTAAAAAATGCATATTCATATACAAATATAAAAAGTATCTGGGAGGGTATGCCAAAATGTAAGAAAAGCCATAATTTCTTAGACTAGAAATGTGTCTGATGTTTTTTGTGTTCCATGGTCTCAAAGTTTCTGAAAAATAGAAATTATTTTGTAATAAATATATTTGTTTATTAAAAACAAAATATTATAATCTTATATGACACAGTAGCCTATTATGAGATCATTTCAATTATCCAAAGTGTTGACTAATACCAGATTAAGTAGATACTGTGGCAAGGTGCATGAAGATTATTTTGAGAGAATAGAAATATGGCATTTGAACATGTATGAAATCAGTTCACAGAGAGCAAAACAAGACAACAAAAACAACCCAACACACCTACAGTTGACTTTTGCTGTAGTTTACTAGAAAACAAACACCCAAAAGAAAAATAACCCAATACACCTATAGCTGATTCCAATGACAATTTCCTGCATGAATCCCTAAAGCAGTTAGAATCCCTGGAACATATTTGCTGAAAATATCAATTGCCAGAGATTTGTCTACACAATTTTACCATGAATTTGAAGACTGAGCTGCAATGATGGCAAATTCTGACACCCTTTGAATGGTGACAGATCATGAAAATTCAGGATGGACACATTTTCACTATTCCCCTCAATCTTGTTAACACTTTATATGGGTTTTATGATTTTTGCATCGGTACAGCTTTCCATTAATGAAAAGGGAATATCTGAAATTTCTGATTGCCAAAGCAATGGAAAAGAAATGCTGGGATTGACTTTTCCTCTTTGGCTCTTTTTATTCATTTCTTATATTATTATATTTCTTTACTTATTTTAATTTGTCTTTGAAAAGCTTATTAATTGTACATCTGAAATAGCAAGTTGATAGCAACACATTTTATCTGCTGCTATAAATAAAGGATCTCAGAAGCTTAACTGTATAAAGTAAGTCAACCTGTTTGATTACTGAAAAAAAGGTAAATGTCATTTCTGAGGCCTATACTTTCCAAACTAATGTATGAGCCACCCATAAATAATAATTATATTCTAATAATCCTCTTAGATCTCTATCTTAGAAAAGGTTAGCTTTCTACCTTTCCGCTCTTCATATATTGTAAACTCTTTTTTCTGAAGAAAAATGCTCTGAAGAGCATATTTAATGGCTCAGTTATGATACCTGAAAATTTGTCTTTCCAAATAAAGTGGTTATTTCCAAGTATATAAGACATCTGTGCTAGAGGCAAAGGATTTTATTTTTATTTGAAAAATATTTTTCTACAAAGAATCTTGATGATTTTAAGAATAATGAAATTATATATATCTCAAATATTAATATATATTTTTGAACATATACACATTTTTAAGTCACTTTGACTTTAAATTTCAGCCTTAATTGCAAAAATTCTTCATTATTTATGACCATTGTTTTATTTCTTGGATGTTATCAGAGACATAATCAAATATTAATGTACAATAATTTTAACCACAACATTTATACATTTTTATTTTTTTTTTTAGATGTGGGGTACAATTTAGGGTTAGGTATACAAATGTTCATTATGCAGGTACCCTTGTTGATGAGGTGTGCCCCTCCTCCCCTGGCAGTTTCCCTCAACTGCCAATCCCATCATCCCTCCCATAGAAGTTTCCCACTACTGCCAATCTCTTTCTTACAGTATTATGATAATTCTACAAGGCTGCTTATAAGTGAGAACATATGGTATTTGGTTCTTTGTTTCTGTGATAGCCTTCTTATGACTGCATAATATTCCATCGTGTATATGTACCACATTTTTTATCCAGTCAAACTTCGTTGGGTAGCATAGGTGGGTCCACGTTTTTGCTATTCTGAATAGAGCTGCAACAAACGTGTGTGCAAGTATCTTTTTGGTAGAATGACTTGAGTTCCTCTGGGCATATTACTAATAGGGGGATAACTGGGTCATATGGAAGATCAATTTTTTGTTCTTTCAGAAATCGCCACATTGTTCCAAAGAGGTTGCACTAGTTTGCATTCCCACCAGCAGTGTAGAAGTATTCCTTTTTTTCCCCATCCTTGACAGCATCTGTTGTTGTTCATTTTATTTATTTTTTTAAATTTTAATTTTTAATTTTTTTTGAGTTGGAGTCTCACTCTGTCACCCAGATTGGAGTGCAGTGGCACGCTCCCAGTCACCGCAGCCTCGACCTGCTGGGCTCCGGTGATCCTTCTGCCTCAGCCTTCCAAGTAGCTGGAACTACAGTTCGCGCTACCACGCCCAGCTGATTTTTTTTTTATTTATTTTAGAGATGAGGTCTCGCCAAGTTGCCCTGGCGGGTCTTGAACCTGTGAGCTTAGGCAATCCACTCACCTTGGCCTCCCAAAGCACAGGATTATAGGCTGAGCCACTGAGCCCGGCTTGCTCATTTTATTAATGATATCCATTCTTCTTGGGGTTATGTGTGGTTTTGATTTGCGTTTCTATGATGATTAGTGAGACTGAGTACTTTTTCCAGTGTCTGTTGGATGCCCATATATCTTCTTTCGAGAAGTGTCTATTCGTGTCTTTTACCCACTTTTTAATGGGACTGGTTTTTTTTTGTTTCCTTTTGGCCCATTTGAATTCCTTGTAGATTCTAGATGTTGAGCCTTTGTCAGATATATTTTTACCACTCTGTATGCTGTCTTCCTGCTCTCTTGATGGTTTCTTTTCCTTTGCAGAAGTTTGTCAGTTTGATGAAGTCCTACTTGTCTATCATATCTCTTATGGTATGGACGCATGGAGGTTTGTTGATCAGGATTGGTTGCCAGTACTAATTTCCATAAGGATGGCTGCTGTTTCTAAGATTTGAGGTTTTACGTTGAGGTCTTTGATCCATTTAGAGTTAAATTTTTGTGTATGGTGTTAGATAGGGGTCCGGTTTCAATCTTCTGCATGTGGTCAGTCAATTTTCACGTACCATTTACTGAATAGATTCTGCTTTCCCCAGCTGCTGCTGTTGGAGGCTTTGTCAAAGATGAATTGGTTGAGAAACTGAGGCTTTGCTTCCGGAATCTCTACCCTCTTCCATTGGTCTGTTTGCCTGTTCTTGTACCAATACCAGGCTGTACTGATTACTGTAGTGTTATGGTAAAGTTTGAAGCCTGGAAGTGTGACACCTCCTGCTTTGTTTCTTTTGTTAAGGATTATTTTGGATATTCATGGTCATTTAAGTTTGCATATGAATTCCTGTATTGTCATTTCCAGGTCTGAGGAGAAAGATGTCGGTAATTTAATGGCTATCGCTTTGAATCTGTAGATTGCTTTTGGTCGGAAGGTCATCTTAACAATGTTGATTCTTCCTAGTTATGAGCAAATGGAATATTTTTCCATTTTTTTGTGTCTTGGATTCTTTCAGCAGTGTTTTGTAGTTCTCATTGTAAATGTCTTTCACTTTTTTGGTTAGGAAAATGCCAAGGTATTTCTTTTTTCTTTTTTTTTTTTTGGTGGCTATTGTGAATGGGATTGTGATTTTGATTTGGTTCTCAACCTGCTTGTTGTTGGTATATAAGAATGAAACTGTCTTTTGCACATTTATTTTGTACCTTGAGACTTTGCCAAAGTCCTTTATCAGTGATAGCAGGTTTTTGACAGATTCTCTTGGATTTTTGAGGTATAGGATCATATTGTCGGCAAAGAAGAATAACTTAAGTTCCTATTTTCCAATCTGAATACCCCTGATTTCCTTCTTTTTCTTTTTTTTTTTTTTTTTTTGAGTTGGAGTCTCATTCTGTTACCCAGATTGGAGTGCAGTGGCCACTCCTGGCCACTGCAGCCTCGACCTACTGGGCTCCGGCAATCCTTCTGCCTCAGCCTTCCGAGTAGCTGGAACTACAGGCAAGCACTACCACGCCCGGCTGATTTTTTATTTATTGTAGAGATGAGGTCTCATCAAGTTGCCCAGCTGGGTCTCATACCTGTGGGCTCAGGCAATCCACTCACCTCAGCCTCCCAAAGGCGCAGTATTATAGGCTGACCACCAAGCCTGGCTCCTTCTCTTATCTAAGTGCTTTAGCTAGGACTTCCAACACAGTGTTGAACAAAAGGGGTGAGAGTGGATATAGCCTTGTCTTGTTCCAGTTTTCAGGGTACTTGTTTCCAGTTTCTGTCTGTTTAGCAATAAGCTAGCTGTTGGTTTATTGTAGATGGCACTTACTATTTTGAGGTATGTTCCTTCTATACCTGGGTGTTTGAGGGTTTTTATCAAGAAGAGATACTGGATTTTATCAAAAGCTCTTATTGCATCTAATGATATAATCATGTGGATCTTGTTTTTACATCTGTTGATATATTTAGTTATATTTATGGTCTTATGGATGTTGAACCAGCCCTGCATTTTTGATATGTGTCTTTGGATTCAATTTGCTAGAATCTTGTTGAGAATTTTTGCATCTATGTTCATGAGAAATATTAGCCTGTAGTTCTTTTTTTGTTGTTGTTGGATCTTTACCCAGTTTGTGTATCAGTGTGAGGTTAGCTTCATAAAGTGATTTGGGGAGAATTCCATCTTTCTCAATTGCCTGGAATACTTTCAATAGGGTTGGTATCAGCTCCTCCTTGTACATTTGTAGAATTCTGCTGGAGACCCATCCAGTCCAGGGCTCTTTTTAATAGGTAGTTTTCTTCTGACAGAGTCAATTTCCTGACTTGTTATTGGTCTATTTAGTTTCTCAATATCTTCTTATTTCAACCTTGGTAGGTTGGAAAGTCCTCCACTTCATTAGGTTATCGAGTTGTTTCCATACAGATGTGCATAGTAATCTCTGTTAATCTGTTGTATTTCTTCAGGGTTGGTTGTGATTTGATCTTTCCTATTTCTGATTGTATTTTGATGAGCATTTTCTTACTTTTTCTTGGTCATTCTGGCTAGGAGTACATCAATCTTGTTAATTATTTCAAAGAACCAGTTTTTTGTTTTGTTGATGTGTTGGGAGCCAACATCTATAGCTACATGGCTGAGGCCTGTAAAGGCCCATCTGGAAGATCGCCTCTGACATAGGATATCAGTTATACCTATAATATTGGTGTGTGATTAGTGACCAGTGTGCATACATGGCAGTAAAACTTATAAGTAAAATCTCTATACACCTGATGGGAAGTTGCACAGCAGAATTATATGACCTTGTCTCTTCTAAGTTGTATTTCTTTCTAGATATTTTCAAACTTCTATTTCCTGGTAGACTGGTGAGTCAGCTCTTGTTCCCAAAAGCAGTTTCCCCTAGAGCTAGGATTAGAAACTAAATTACCATAATAGTTATATTGCCCTGCCCCTAGCCATGCAGAACGATTGCTTTTGTTTCGTTACAGGCCATGCATTTCCTTGCTTTTGTTTCGTTACATACCGAAACTGTTTGCTTCAGCCCAAAGTCATCAATATGGCAGCCATGCATTTCCTTGCTTTTATTTCATACCGAAACTCTGTTTGCTTCTGTTTGCTTCAGCCCGAGGCCATGGTGGCCATGCATTTTCTTATTCAAGAGTGTGACAGCTACTATTTGATTTCTAGAGTAGACTTGTTAGGATAAAATATATACATATACACTTATAGTTACATTTTAGAGTATATTTGAGTAAATTCATGCTTGCTGTTTTGTTTCCTTTGGCTACATTATTCAAATATAATAGTTACTATACGATTTTAAAAGAATTAATGATAAGGTATTAGCTTAATAGGATATAGCATAGTATTAAAAGTCAATCATTAGAAAAATTAAAGTTTAGACATAGGAAATTCATTTAAGTCATGGTAAGGTTTTATAATTTAAGAATAAGTTTTAATCATTATAGAATTACAAGACACTACATTGAACCATAATAGATTAATAGAATAACTGAGTCATTTAAGTAAACTTATAGATTATAGTATAGTGTTAAGTTGATAATATTAATCGTTAAAAATATTAGGAGTCAGTAAACTTGGATTTAACTTAAAAAAGTTTTTGTATTAATCAGGGTCTGGAACAAAAAATATAATATGAATGATTTATTGAACATTATGGAAAACACTTTGAACAATCTATATTGAAATTGTACACCTGTGAATTTAATGTAAGTTTTGTGAAGCACGTCATGCATCATGGAATTGTAATTGTTTGCTTGGAACTTGCAAGTCTCGTGATGGTCTTGTGATACATAATTTGCATAAAAATTTGTACGCCCCCAACAAGTGATTATCATACTGATGGAGGGTATAGAAAAAGGTATATAAGTTGGAAGGAGTCCGAATAAAATTTGGCTTCAGTCCTGATCAGACTGTTCCCAGAAAAACTGCCTCTGAGTGGTCTCTTCTCTCCGTCTTGATTCACCGTTGCGGTCCTAACCCACCCTTGGTTGGGGCTGGCACGCGACATTGATGTTTTCTATGATGTTTTTGTCTTCTGTGTCCCTATTTGGACTCTTTTTTTGGTGATCTGGACTCTTCTGCTAAATTTAGGGTTTTGGTGGTCTTCTCTTTCCAGTTCCCTTAAGTGACTTGTTAAGCTATCAACTTGTGATCTTTCCATTTTCTAGATGAGTGTGTTGTAGATATATAAATTCCCCTCTTAGAACTGTTTTCATGACATCCCAGAGGTTTTGGTAAGAAGTTTCTTTATTTTTTATTTGTTTCCAGGAATCTTTTTACTTCTGTTTTGATTTCAGTGTTGACCGAGTAGTTGTTCAGAATCATGCTGTTTAGTGCCATGTCTTTGTGGACTTTGGGGAAATTTTGTTGGTGTTAATATTTATTTTTATCCCACTGTGGTCTGAGAAGGTGCATGACAGTATATCAACTTTATGGATTTTTTTTATGCTTGATTTATGGCCGAGGATGCCATTGATCTTGGAGTATGTTCCATGTGATGTTGAGTAGAATGCATATTCTGTGGTTTTTGTGTGCAATAGTCTGTAGGTATTAAATCCATCTTCTCAAGTTTAGGTTCTGTATATCCTTGTTGATTTTTTGCTTCAATGATCTATCTATGGTTGTTAGTGGTGTATTCTAGTTGGAGTCAATATCTCTTTTTAGTTGTCTTAGTAATTGCTTTATAAATGCTGGTGCTCCAGTGTTGGGTATATATATGTTTAGGTTGGATTTTTCTTGTTGATGGACTGAACCTTTTATCATTATGTAGTGTCCTTTTGCATCTTTTTAAATTTTTGATAGCCTAAAGGTTGTTTTGTCTGACATTAAGATCATGACTTCTGCCTTTTTTTGTGATCCAATTGCCTGGAAACTCATTTTCTAATCCTTTAACTTTGAGTCTGTGTGCATCTCTTGTGGTGAGATGAGTTTCCTGAATCAACAAATAATTGGGTCATGGCTTCTAATCCAGTTTGCTATTCTGTGTCTTTTCAGTGGTGCATTTAGGTCATTAACATTCAGCCTGATTATTGAAATGTGATTGTTTATCTCCATCATGAGGTGCTTATAAAGTTTTTTCTTTGTTTGACTGATGTCTTCCATTAGCTTTGTGGTTAATGTATGCTTGTGTTTTCAAGTTTGTTGTTGCAATGTCTTCTCTGTTGATTCTGTACCCTCCTCTTCTCTTGGGAAGTGTGTAGGCATTCTTTTTCTTTCCTTTCTTCTGTGCTTAATTCCTTTTTAAGCATGTCCTGTACAGGTAGTCTGAAAGCTGCATACTTTCTAAGAGATTGGAAGTCTGGGAAGGATTTTAATTCTCCATCACTGTTGAAGCTGAGCTTGTCTGGGTAGGAAATTCTTGGTTGAAATTGTTTATCTTTGAGGACTTTAAATATTGGACTCTGGTTCCTTCTTGTTTGTTGTGTTTCTGCCAATAGATCTGCTGTTATTCTTATTGGTTTTCCCCAGTAGGTAGTTTAACCTTTCTCTCTTGCTGTCTTTAGGATTTTTTTCTTTTGTGCTTGCTTTGTGTAGGAAAATTACTATGCATCTAGGAATTGGTCTTCTCATTTGATGTCTTGTGGGGGTTCTCTGTATCTCTTGTGTTTGCCTGCTCACATCTCTGGGAGATGGGGAAAGTTTCTTGGATAACCTCCTAGAATACCTACTCCAAAGTGTTCTCCATTTTTTTTTCTTCTTCTGGGATACCAGTCAGGGGTAGGTTAAGCCTCTTTATATAATTACACATCTCTTGGAGGCTTTGTTATTTCTTTCTTAGTTTTCTTTTTATGTTTTCAACAGATCAGGTTAATTCCATGTTCTGGTCTTCAGGTTCTGAGATTCTTTCTTCTGCTAGATTAATTCTGCTTTCCATGTTTGTCATCTTGTTATTTATTTCCTGGATGAAAATTTGTATGACCAAAATCTCTGTTGCAAGTTTTTCAGTGTTGCATCTTGTCTTTCCTGAGTCTTATTCACTCTTTCCATCCTTTCTCTAATCTCTGTCATTTTCTGGGGTCAATCATTGGTGTCTTCCTTTGTTTGGGCTCCGAGGTCTGATTTTTCAGGATTTTCTCTTTGTTACACTTGAAATGACTGTTGGTCTTCCTTTGTTTTTTCCTCCTTTGAGACAGAACTCTTGCTTTTTTCTTTAGTTCTGTTATTCAATAGCAGTAGGATAGGCTTTCACTTCTGATTTTTGTTCAGCCCTATATTCTTTCCTGATCCAGGCTCTGGCTTTGTTCTATTTTGAAACAGGACTGTGGGTCAGAAGCTTTGCTGTCTCTTGTAGTTTTGAAAGTCTAATAAGGTAGAGGATGTTTAGCTAGAATTCAGAAACTACTTGCAAATCACAATGTTCACTGATTGTGGTATGTGTTCCCTAAGGCCCATTCCCTGCCATCACTCTATATGATGATGCAATGGGTTCATGTGTTTACCCCCTGATTCCAAGAGTAACAACAATGAGGAGAACAGAGAAAATAGAATGAAATAAGATGGAAAAAAATGTAAAAACTGAAAAACACAGAACAATGAAAGCAAAAATCAAAGCAAAAAAACAATCAAACACATGCACACAGAGACACACACACACACCCCCAAGCAAACTGTAATAACAACAAAGTGAAACAAAATAAACAAAAACAACAATAAAAAGCAGGAAAACTCTACACACACACACACACACACACACACACACACACATCTACACAAAATGAATGGAGAAGAAAAGGAAAAAGACCAGAAAAAAAAAAATTCATATTGGACCTTCCCACATATATTCAGACACATCTTAAACTAAAAAAAAAAGAGAAGAATAAAAGAGCAAATGCATACCAATAAAAAACAAACAAACAAAACAAAAACTGAAAGATGAACAATCATTCACACATACACATAAACAGAAAATAAAAAAACAAAAGAAGAATGAAAAAGAAAATAAATAAAAAAGGGGGATGCCAATCAAACCCTGACATACACAAAGGAAAATTTTTTAATTTTTTAATTTTTTTTGAGTTGGAGCCTCACTCTACTGCCCAGCCACCGCAGCCTCAACCTGCTGGGCTCCGGCAATCCTTCCGCCTCAGCCTTCCAAGTAGCTAGAACTACAGGCATGCGCTATCACACCCGGCTAATTTTTTTTTGGTTCATTGCAGAGATGAGGTCTCAACAAGTTTCCCAGGTGGGTCTTGAACCCAGGGGCTCAGGCAATCCACTCACCTCAGCCTCCCAAGGCACGGGATTACAGGCTGAGCCACCGAGCCCAGCTGAAAAAATTTTAAAAAATAGAAAAACTAACAAAGAAACAAACAGGCAACAAATTTAAAAAAATAAAAAAAATTGAAAATTAAAAAAAGAAAAACAGCCCTGACCTCTTGTGGCAGGATCTGTAATTGACCCTTTGTCTGTTTTTCTTCTGTCTCTTGCAGAGCTTCTGCCTCTTTTACTCTCTCCCCAGTTTCTGGATCAGGGAAGGAGGAGAGGCAGTGGGGGTGGGTGGGGCTGCAGTCCTCCCCTCCCAGTCTGTATGGTCAGGGGGATCTCCTCTAATCAGAAGGTGCAGGGTTGTCTCTTGCCCAGGTATGGGGGGGATGCCCTAGTCACGTCTAACTTGGAATGGAGTTTTCCTGTTGCGGCTGACCTCCAGGCTCCACCTAGGTTTGTCCCTCTCAGTTGTGCCCCAGGCATGTGGGTCTGATGTTCAGAGAATTTCTCGGGAGTAGTGGGGTTGAGTCAGCCCTAGACTCACCACAGATCTCTTTGGAGGTCTTCCTCATTCTTTTCTGACCACACCCTTTGTCCTGTTGCCTGAATTGGGGAGAGGGAGGTGCAATGCATGAGTCTCCGCACTTGTCCTGTCCCTCCAAAGTTTGTGCTTTCAGGATATTCCCTCTGGGTCATGATAATCAATCCCTGAGTCATCGATCTGCTGATTACAGAGATCAGGTCTGTTGCTCTGTGGTGAGCAAGTTAGAGCCCTTCACTGCCCTGTTTTCAAGATGGTGGTGGGATGCCTCTTTCATCTTCTCCCATGGGACTCTGCCTCTGGGTTCCCTCCGCAGCCCTTGCTGCCAGTGTCTCGCCAGGCACTGCTGTGGTGAGGCAAAGCCTGGAGCCAGCAGTCTCTCCTGCTGCAGGGGAGAGGTAGAGCCTTGAGCTGGTAGTCTCTCCCCACCACTTCTTTGCAGGAAAACTTTTCAGTTAAAAAAAATGGCCCTTGGCTTCTGTGACCCAGGAAATGTTAGAGCAACTGCAGCACTAGCTGCTTCACCAGGAGGCCCTTGGCCACTTGCTCATGAGCCTCCACTTAGCCTTTCCGGCATCTTCTTCCCAGGAAGAATTTTGTTGATTAAAATGGTACTGTGCTTCTGCATCCTGGGACTCACTAGGTTCCAATCTGAGCATCTGTGGCGCTAACCACTTCACCAGGAGAGTCCTGGTCACTTGCCCCTGAGCACTCACTCTGTCAGCCACTCCCATGTCCACTCATTTACCAACACATACACAAAATTTTCCATACACTCAATCACACCAGTACTTACACAGTCCGACTGGCTTGGCTGCCATCTTCAATTCTGTCCACCATAACATTTTGATCATAAATTTAAACCAGGTTCTTCATTCAACATTATTATAATATTAAAATTAAGAAATAAATCAGCTGGGCTCGGTGTCTCAGCCTGTAATCCCACGCCTTTGGGAGGCTGAGGTGAGTGGATTGCCTGAGCCCATGGGTTCGAGACCCGCCTGGGCAGCGAGACCTCATCTCTACAATAAATCAAAAAATCAGCTGGGCGTGGCAGTGCATGTCTGTAATTCCGGCTACTCGGAAGGCTGAGGCAGAAGGATCGCCGGAGCCCAGCAGGTCGAGGCTGCGGTGGCTGGGAGTGGCCACTGCACTCCAGTCTGGGCAACAGAGAGAGACTTCAACTCAAAAAAAAAAAAAAATTAAGAAATAAATCAAGTGTCTACTGATTATGGACTTGGTTATCTATACCTTGATAGTCTCATAGGAAGAAATTATAATCATTGGGGAACATGTGGCAGTTGTGTATCAGTATTTCTCAACAAGGGGTGATTTTTGCCCCCCAGAGGACCTTGGAAATGTCTGGACACATTGTGTTGTGGCAGCTGGTGGAACAGAGATTCTGTTACCATTATATAATGAGTAGAGCCCAGGGAAGCTGCTAAGTATCTTATATAGCACATACAGGATATATCCCCCAACAAAACATAATTATACCACCCAAAATACGTATAGTTCCAAGGTTGAATAAACTTGGTCTATATCTATATTGACAACAAAAATGTGTACATTATATATTTAGCTAAATAAATGTAAGAACAAGACAGTCCATTTTATAAAATCTCATTATAAATTAATATGATCACTGCAAACCTATAATCCTTGTCATGATAAATTGAGACATTATAGATACTGTGCTAAGTGTTTTATATGGAAGATTTTTTTAGATCCTCACAACAACTTTATAAAGTGTATTTAGCCATTAGCTTCACGTTAAAAAAATTGAGTGAGTTCAGAGAATAAAGCATGGTAGAATTATGGCAAAAGCAAAAAAAAAAAAAAAAATGGGGACATACCAAGTTTTACAAATCGGTCTTTGGACACTTAGGTGACTTAGATCTTGACAGAGTGATGTATTTGCACCAAAGGTTTAAAAGTTGTTATCTCTGAAGAAAGAATTGTAGTAGGTATTCATTTTTTATAAATTTGTTAATTTTGCTTATTGTATCAAGTATACATGATTTTTAAAATAAGGTGTTCTATATGACTTCTGATGGAAAAAAGACAACAATTTTCCTCACTAGATCCCATATCTATAATTCATTTCCTAGAAGCAAACATTTTTAACTCATTTAGCTCTTTATTTTGCTGTTTATGTCCACATTCCCAACTAAGCCTACACCTTTATCTATGGACTTCCTAGTATGGTGTATTATAAGTGAGCTCCATCTACTCTTCCTCGAATTATAAATACCCATTTCTTATCCCTCCATTACAGCTATTTTATAATTTTAAATAAATCAATATTGCTATGTTCAACAACTATATTCATTGATATAACAGTTAAAATGTACTTTGATTAACTTTGTGTTTTTTTCACAAGTTAATGAGTAATTATGTTGTTGACTACTTTTTCTTTTTAGTTATAACTAATTTATCTCCAGACTCACAATGGTTTTAGCTCATTTTAATACCACTAAGCACATCAGGTATAATACCGGTAACTTTTTCTTTTTCTTTGAAATCTTTCCTTCAAGTTCCCATCTTCTCTTCCTCTAACCAAAAGTTCTGTGTGCCAGGTGCAGAGAATTTATTCTAGGCTATCCTTCCCTGCTATCCCTGAAGTTCCTTTTTTCTTTTTTGTTGGCCTCCACCCCTATCTCCTAGAACCACATGACTTTCTCTTTTCAGTTTACTCCTTCATTCCACTACAGCATCTTCTCTTTGTTCATTTGTTTTGGTATTTGTTCATCTTAAAGCATTCACCAATCAGTTTTAATGTGAGAATGCCTAGAAGCTATCTGAATGGGCAGAATTTATCAATTATTGGGCTACATAGTGAGGTGAACTAGTGACAAATGGTTATTTTACTGGAAAAATTTCAAATAACAAGGAATATAAGGTGTTAGCTCTCCTTCAATTTCCACCATAATTTTGCAACCTGTATTCCAGGAGCTGAGAATGGAAATTAGAGTACACAGTTGGATATAGGTTTGCCCTCAGGCTGGAGGGCAGTAGCATGCTCCCGGCCACCGCAGCCTCGACCTGCTGGGCTCCGGTGATCCTTCCGCCTCAGCCTTCCAAGTAGCTGGAAATACAGGAGTGCGCTACCACGCCCGGCTAATTTTTGATTTATTGTAGAGATGAGGTCTCACGAAGTTGCCCAGGTGGGTCTCGAACCCGCGGGCTCAGGTAATTCACTCACCTCGGCCTCCCAAAGCGCTCCCAAAGGGATTACAGGCTGAGCCACATGGCCCGGCCGACACTCTATCTTCAATATGATGTCTCATTCATCCCCTCAGTTCTTCCTGGTGTCCCAGAGTCCGGGGTTCTTGAGCCTCTTTGTCTCAGCTTGCTTTTTGGATCCAGGGAAGGGACATTGCTTTTATATAAACAAAATAAATTGTCTACAGAAAGTAAATCTCTAGTTTTCTCTAGCAATAAGAAAAGGAGAATTACTTGCCCTAGAGGGATAGGGCCATTAAGCATGGAGATGTATATCTTCCTTAAAAGTTTATCAGGCAACTCACATTTTTTTTTTTTAAATCACTTACTTCCCAGATCTCTGACAGAGTTTTCTATTTCTGGGACTTTCTGGTGGTCTGTGACACAAATTAACCTTCCTGCTCTCCTTTCCTCCTTTCAGCTTTTATTATTAGCTCTGCTTGACAAGCCACAGTGGTTTTAGGTTGAGATTAGTAATCAAGTTCATGAAACACAACAAAGTTCATCCAGTACCAAGTTTACTTAGTTTGAATCGGAGGATAGCACAGAGAGAAGACCGGGCAAAGCAGCAACCAGCAGATGCCTCGCAATCCCCAGGGACAGATTCCAAATGTCCCAGTCATTCTGCATTGGATCCAAGTTGTCATGTGAGATGAGGCTGAGGAAATCCATGCTTAGTGGTATCTTTATTGTTGTGCAGCTACTCCCTGGGGTTTTTGTCTAACATTCATTCCTTAGTGAAACTGCATCTCATCAATTGCCTATTACTCCTCAATTAGTTTATTTATCAATTTCATGTTACTCATCAATAATGGGTTTTTAATAAATGATCTCTACAACCAGGCAAAGAAGTTTGATTTGGTACAAAGTAACCTCAACAGGACCTTCATTTATCTTGGAGACACAACACTACTAGACGTTCCTTACATTGATCTTTCAAGGAAAGCTTACCCATGGGTCAAATCCTCAGGTATCTCTAAAGCTAGAGGGAAGATAATACATTTGCTGTTTGTCTTGTAGCAGGCATTTAACTGGGTAGAAAAGCTAAAATATAAGTTGATTGGCACTTAGCCATCAAATTTGCATCTCCCAAAACTATTTTGACATTTTTCATCTCCATAATCTCTCTTCAATAGTCATGTCTTTGCTGATTTGATTCCTCTGCTGTCCTTTTGAAGGTAAGATAAGATAGGGTACAGAGAAATATGTGCAGTATAATCTGCCATATTTAGATATAAAGACCATATCAATGCCTTATTTTAAATCATAGAAGACTGAAAGAAACAGTGTTTTGCAGTCATACAAATCAATTTTTTAAGAATTTTTTTTTGTATATTGCTTTCGCCAGTCACTAAGAAGTGACTTTAAAGTGGTTTTACGGGAAAAGACATTTGCTGGAGGTGAAAACCATTTTTCTAATTAGAATCACATAGAAAATAAATTCTGCCTGTGCATTAAGTGTGAAAAATATGGACATGCTACAATAGTCTAGCGACTCCTTCATAAAGTATGCAATCATAAACTGAAAAAATTAGTAGCTGCAGTCAATATTGAAATTTTTTTTGGATAAATTACATACATGATACAAGCAGTGGTGTGTTTGTAAATACCAACTGAGACATATCACATAGAACATCTTTCTGTTTAATGTATGTGTATAGAACAACTTATGGCTTTTAATAACCAAAATTTATAGTACATACACAATTTATACAGGAAAAATTGTGTTTATATCCTATGTTATTTTTATAACATGTTTAAGAGGATATACAACTTACAAATATTTGACTAATATTCCAAATACAACAAGCAGAAAGAACATCAGAACCAATCTAGGATTTTGAATAGAATGCCAATAAAAGGGAGATTGTATTTGGATGTTAATGATACTAAGAAAGGCATCACAGCATTATTTTTCTGTGAGAGACACTCTATTATCACATTTGTCCTGAGCTATTTTCCTTGGTGCCCTTTTAAAACTTTAGCCCTTGCTATTGCCCAATACTAAAATGAATCTCAATAACATATTAAAGAAGATTGAAAAGAGTAAAATTGGTTAAAAAAATTATACATAGGCATGCAAATATTTTTATGTGTTTTAGTGCTATTTTAGAAACTGTTGGAAGTTTGGAGGGTTAGCTTCTAATGCATTATGTATTTCTTTATTTAAAATAATGGCAAATAGGCTCTTGGTTAGTATTTTTATCCAGAATAGATTGCTCATGATAAGTAGGAAATGCCTCTGTTGTATTTCAGTGAATACTAGTAGCTAAAATGTAAATCAAATGGTAAAATAAAGTTGAATTTATCTCTATAGAGTACATGCAATCAAAACAAAAAAATATATAACACAAGACATTTCCATCTGTTAAAGTAAATTTCTTTACACTTGGCAAGTGCTTATTTCAGTAAAATCTTTTTCAAAACTTGGAGCAAAATAATACTTTCTCCATTTCTTATATGGGGACTTTATCTTTTAGGTCATATTTGTTCAGCACTTTTTAATTCTAAATGATGTAGTTTGATCTATATGTTTATGGTAAACACATATTAATATCCCCTCCTATAATTGTGGGATTTTTAAGTACTCCTTAAAACACTGCTATTGTATATAGTTTAGGATTATACATATTATATCAGTATGAAATTTTCATGTATCATTTTGACAAATTGTTGTCTGCTTTGTAGGAATCATCTTATTGGTGCTTTTTGTCTTAATTTATGTTCTTTCTAATATTACTATTACTCGCCCTAATTTTTGTTGTTGCAAAGGTATTGACTTAAAATATCTTTTTTTATTTTATGTGTTTCATTTAGATAAGTATATGGTGAGTAACATAATTTTAAATGATTCTATATTATTTTTTTATCTAACCTAATCATCTGGTTATATTTATTGTGTTTAGTGATGAGGAAGTCAATTTTCTATTCATTTATTTTGTATTCTCTGCTTACCATCCATTTCTTTTCTTTCTTTCTTTTTTTTTTTTTGCTTTATACATTTTTTCTCTACTTTGTGTTTTTTTGAGATTTTTTTCTATATTCCTCTTTTCCTTTACCATAATTTACATGCTATTAGTTATAGTTCTTTGGATTCTGTGATTACCTTTTTTTTTTTTTCCTAAATGGTATTTTGCTATGCTGCTCAGGCTGGAGTGTAGTGGCTACTTGCAGGCACAACCATAATGCACTATAGTTGCTAACTCCTGGGAGATTCTTTTACTCCAATCTCCCAAGTGAGTAGCTGGGACTACAGGAATGCACCACCACACCCAGCTATGATGCACACATAGTAAGTTTGTTCAAAGAAGTCCATTGTTATATCTATTTTCCTTCTGACAATGATGGAGACTTAGCAGTTTACCCATAGAAAGGCTTCACTCATGGCCCTGCAACTTACTATTGTTCTATAGAGTTTTTGTTTTATTCCTTGAAAAAATATACATAGTCATTTTGACAAAAATCAAGAGCTGATTAATCATATTTTGTCAATTTCTATACTCATTGTTTCTTGTATCTCATCTCTTCCATCTGGGATCACTTTACTTTTTGTTGAAATGCAAGCAGTTCAGAATAATCTAAAAGCTGACTGGAGACAGTGGCTTGTATTTGTAATTCCAGTACGTTGGGAGGCCAGGCAGGAAGATTGCTTGAGGCCAAGAGTTTGAGAACAGCCTGGACAATATAACAAGACTCCATCTCTATAAAGATAAATAAATAAATAAACAATAATGATAATAATAATTAGAAGAGGAAAGAGGGGAAGGAGGACAAGAAGATGGAGGAGACCTGGACTCTCTTAAATAAATAAATAAAATAAAATAAAATCAGACCTGGGTTAAAGTATTAATGTTTTGTATTTAAAGGTGGTTAAATTTTGTACTTATTCTTGAATGGTAATGTGATCGAATATATAGTTTCCTTTACCTTTTTGGGGTATCACTCTAATATCTTTTTTTTTTTTTTTTTTAAGTCGGAGTCTCACTCTGTTGCCCAGGCTGGAGTGCCATGGCACGCTTACGATCACGGCAGCTTCTACCGGTTGGGTTCAGGTGATCCTTCTGCCTCAGCCTTCCAAGTAGCTGGAACCACAGGTGTGTGCCACTATACCTGGCTAATTTTTTTATTTATTGTAGAGACAAGGTCTCACCAAGTTGCCCAGGTTGGTCTCAAACCCGTGGGCTCAGGCAATCCTTTTGCCTCCGCCTCCCAAAGTGTTGGGATTACAAGTGAGCCACTGCACACAGTCACTCTAATATCTTTAGGCTTATGTTGCTGCTAATGAAAATATATAATTGAAACGCAAGAGACACCCTTATGGAAATTAGAACTGGCAACCAACTCCTGATCAAAACCCCAAGTACCAGTGCCGTAAGAGATAAGATGGACAAGTGATACGTCATCAAACTGAAAAGCTTCTGCAAAGCAAAAGAAACCATCAAGAGAGCAGGAAGACAGCCCAAGGAACAGGAAAAAATATTTGCCGACCATATATCTGGCAAAGCTCTAACATCCAGGATCTGCAAGGAATGTAAATGTGCTGAAAGGTGAAAAACAAACAGCCTCATTAAAAAGTGGGCAAAAGATAAGAATAGACACTTCTCAGAAGAAGACATATGGGCAGCCAACAGACACATGAAAAGGTACTCAGCCTCACTAATCATCAAAGAAATGCAAATCAAAACCACATGGAGATACCACCTAACCCCAGTAAGAATGGCCATCATTAATAAAACAAACAACAACAGATGCTGGTGAGGATGTGGAGAAAAAGGAACGCTTCTACACTGCTGGTAGGAATGTAAACTAGTGCAACCTCTTTGGAAAACAGTGTGGCAATTTCTAAAAGAAATAGAAATTGACCTTCCATATGACCCAGCAATCCCTCTATAGTGGTGAGTCAGGACCTTTAGACTGTCCATCACCTTAATAGCAGGCATTTTACCCATTAAGTAATTTCTTATCTCCTACATCTTCCCTTCAAAGTATGTATTGAATCTATCATTTCATATTCTACGTAAATGTGCACACATTATTTAGTTTTCACTTATAAGTGAGACAATGCAGTATGTGTCTTTCTGTTTCTGAGTTATTTCACTTAAAATAATGATCTGCCACAGAAATAAAGAACCGGGTAACATAATTTCTCACTCATAAGCAGACCTTGAACAATTATAATACTATAAGAAAGTGATTAGCAGTAGTGGGAAACTGTCAGGGGAGGGGAGATGGGATTAGCAGCTGAGGGAAACTGCTAGGGGAGGGAGGGGCATACTTCATCAACAAGAGTACTTGCATAGTCAACGTTTGTATACTTAACCCTGAATTGTGCCCCACATCTTTATAATAAAAAAAAAGAAGCTAATGAAGAAAAAAAAAAAAGAAAGAAAGAAACCAAATTGTCTTAGTTTGGATGAAAATCAATGTATCTTTAAGAAAAATTTATTTTGTATCCTACCTAATAAACTTTGCATTACCTGGAAAAATAAAATAATAAAATAAAATAATGGTCTCCAGTTCCATCCATGTTGCTGTAACACACATTATTTCATTATTTTATGGCTAAACAGTGTTCTATTGTGAGAAAGTGTGTATGTATATATATTTATTTCTTTATCCAATTTTCCATGATAGACACTTAGGTTGTTCATATCTTTGCTCTTGCTACTAGTACTGTAATAAATATATTACTGCAGATATCTTATTTTGTATATAGTTCCTTCTCCTTTAGGTAGATACCCAGTAGTGGAATTGCTGGATAAAATGAGAGCTTTATTTTCAGTTCTTGAAGAAACTCCATATTTTTCTGCAGAGGCTGTACTAATTGACATTTTCACCAATAGCTTGTAAGTGTTCAGTTTTCTCTGTAACTTGGCCAACATTTGTTATTTTATCTTTTTAATAATACCCATTCTGACTTGTGTAAGATGATATCTTGTGGTTTTAATTTGCATTTCTCTGATGATTAGTGATGTTGAGAATTTTTATGTTCTTGTTGGTCATTTGTATATCTTCTTTCAAAAACTGTCTATACATGCCTTTTCTCCACATTTTAATGGGATTCTTCATGGTTTTCTTTGTTCACTTAAAATTCTAGATATTTGTCCCATATTGGGTGGATGGTTTGCAAATATTTTATTCTATTCTGCTGGGGTTTTTTTGTTGTGCAGTTTTTCACTTTAATTAACTCCTATTTGTGTGTGTGTGTGTATGTGTGTGTGTGTGTGTGATTATTATTTTTTTACCTGTGCTTTTGAAGTCCTCTGCCTAGATCAATGTTCAGGAGAGTTTTTCCTATATTTGATTTTAGTATTTTCATGGTTTGGTTTCAGGTCTTACATTTAACTCTTTAATCATTTCGAGTTTTTTAATTTAGAATTTAATTTAAATTTCAAATTTTATTTCAATGGCTTTAAGGAGTAAAAATAATTTCTGGTTACATGAATACATCGCATAGTGGCAAAGAAGCCTGGGCTTTAATTGTACCTTACACCCCTAACTGTGTACATTGTACTTAATCGGTAATTTTTCATCCCTACGCCTCTTCCCATCCTGCCCCTTTCTGAGTCCGATGTCCCATTATATCGTTCTATATGCCTTTGGTCTTCCTTAATTTAGCTCCCGCTTATATTGAGAACATGCAGTATTTTATTTTCTGTTTTTGTATTGCTTTAATTAAGTAGGGCCAGAGTGGGCTTGAGAATGTGTGTTTTCAACCAATTCCCAGGTGATACTGACGTTGTTAAGTTAGGTTTTCTTCAACAAAGCCTCTGAAATGTGGGACGACTGTTAACAATGACAAAAGCTGAGGGTAAAAAGAGGCAGGACACGGGACAGGATGAGAAGAGCTTAGGTGAAAAGTCGTATTCTGAAGACCCATCTTCTGTGCTAGCCTGCAGACTTGTTTGGTTTTTGGTTCTCGCAATATTTTGAAACAAAGTCAGTCTATTGCCAGCCCTTAAAAATAAGAACATCTTATGCTAAATTATGACTATTTTCTTATTTTTAAAAATTATAAGATTTGTCGACTTTCGGGAAGGAACTCCTACAGAACAGCTATCAACTGGCATGCAGTCGCTAATTTGAAAGTGTCCCCACTAGCATGCTTCAGTTTTCTGTGACCCTTACCTGACTTCTGCAGCCATTCGAAGTTGAAAGCTTTGATTATATTTTATACCCCAAATTCTTAGCTATAGTTCTAAAATGTAGTAAACGGGGTAAGTACTTCTCATTCATTGCTTAATGAGTCTAGAGAGCAGAAAATAATAAGTTTTAAAAATTTATCAGGTCAAATGAGAAAATTATAAAATAGATTGTCAAAAATAAAATTATCTGTAAGTTTTAGAGTTGGCAGGAACTTTGGAGATCATGAATTTCAACTGAATGACTTTACAGATAAAAGTATTACATTCCAAAGATGAGCAGTAATTCATTTGATGTCTTGCATCTGGTCTAGTGTTCATTACACTACACTCTTTTGTTGGATCAGAAACTCAAATTCTTCAAGTTTGGTAGGTAAAGCAGATGATTGAAGCTGATCACCAGAGTACCAAGGTCAATGGCAAACACATGTCCAATCTAAAAGAAGATAGAGGTACTCAGTGTCCGCCAATTTAGTCTAAAGGGAAATGGGGGTTTAGGATTAAGCTGCAGTTTCTAATTTTTATAAGAAGCTATAAATCTGTCTCCTTTTTTATTTTTTTCCAAATCACCTGCAAGCTAAAGACATCAAAATAAAACAATAAATCATATTAAAATTACCTGCTAGCAAGGTGAATCTTTGAATATGTAAATCTAATCATGTGTCAACTCCTTTCAAATAATTCAGTGGATTCTTGCTGTTCTGAAAGCCAATGTCCTTACCAACATGTAGAAGACCTTAGTGTTTCCATCCAGTGTGAATTTCTTTTTGCCTTTATCTCTCATTTTCAAACACTAGGAACTTGCTGTCCCTTAAACAAATTCTACCTCAATCACCAATGCCCAAGTTCTTCAGATTGGTCACTTCACCCAGCTATATGCCCTTTAGAACTCGTTACTTTTATTAAATATTTGTCACAATATTTTTTATATTTGAACTTGTAGTTGTGTTTATGTCCTTCTCTACTTCTGTATTATAATCTCTATGGTATTCCCATCAATGCAAATGTGCTGGCAATACATATTTCTAACATAAGCAAGATAAAAGGAGTAAAGAGAAAGCAATGCCATTTAAACATATTATCTTTTGGAGCACAGTTGTGACATGTAAAACACCACAAAGGTAACTAACTAGTAGAAAGGACAGCTTTACTTGTGATCTCAGTTTGCAAACCAGGAAGAGGTAGTCTCTGGCTTATACTACAGGTACTGTCTCTTAAAAGAGGAAAAGGGTAGGTTGGGTTTTATGCCTCACAGGGTCTCTATTCCACAATAGAGTCATACATATTCAACAGGTTTAGGGGGAAAGCTATACACATTCATGAGGGAAGTTGAGTGCATGCACAATGGGCAAATATATGTTAATGTATGTTCCATGTCCACTTTGGGACAGAGGTTTAGCATTAAAATGAGGTAGATTTTGGCTTTGCATGTCAAAAAGTGAATTATAGAACACAAAATCAGTTTGTTGAAGTCTTTATAAACTGCCTGACAGTGGCTTAAGGGCCCCAGTTACTTATCAGGAAAGAATATTTGTAAGGCTGGTTCTCTGTCTAATCAGAGTTATAGCGACCTGGGCTGTAAATCAGAGTTCCAAAGGGTCTGATAATTTGCCTGATAACTTCTATTGTTAGGGAGTCTAGTTTTCTTGTGTGCAGTAAGAATTTAGGAAGTTGCTGTGCCGGCCCGGTCCTGAAACCTCTACCCATAGGTTTTCTTAACTTTTGGGTCCATTTTAGTTGATAAAGGGGCATCTATTTTGGTCTCTCATATCACAGAACATACTCAGCTAACAATTCTGATAGTTCTGGGCCTCAGTGTCTGCCTGACACCTCCTGGATGTATAAATTTTTATAAGTTTCTTGAGTTCTATGAAACTTAATGTACTTAAATATAAAATAAGTACAATGCTTCTCTTACAAGACTGTTTTGCAAATTATCTGTAAAAACTATCATATAGAAAAGTATTAGTTTTGCTTTTTGTGATATAGACAAATGAATGTTTGAATCTTCTAGAATAAAAACTCTTGTTCTAAATTTCAAAGAACTTTCTTGTAATTAGATCTGCCCAAAAAGAGAATGGCATGTCTCAAGAGATAATGTTATCTCATTAATGAGATGTTTGGCCATAATCTAGCTGACTACTGATGGGAAGATTTGGCTGTCAGCTAAGAAATAGTGTAGTTAGTGCCTAGGGCTACTTCTGAGATGCTACATTTTGCAACCCTGTGAATTAAATTCATTAAACAAAAATGAACCTCACCATTTGTTTATAATCACAGCACCCAGTTGATTGACTTTCTTTTGTTATTTCAACTGATTATTTTGTGCCCTTTTAATCTTTGCAGCTTTGCTTCAATACTCTTAACATCGTACATGCTGACTCCTATTGAAAAGGCTAAAAAAGAAAGTGTCTGATAATTTACACTCTACATTTAAATATTGGTTTCAGAGAAATATCAGCTTTAACCTTAACTCTATTGTTTTATGATCAAACATATCCTTCAAGTATTGTTCTTCGCTGCCCAGAGAGAGATCCTTTCTCTGAGAAGAAAATTTTACTGTCAAGCTATTATTATGTGAAACAAAGAAACAGGCTTAAAACTATTGAGCCCTTCTTTGTAATTTAAATGGATGCCAAGAATTATAGAGCCCAAGAAAAGGATGTGTCAAAATAAGTATCATCATCTTAAGTGCTATTTCTCTATTACAGTCGTCCCCCCTCAACTGCCAGTTTGCTCTCCAAGGTTTCTGTTACCCATTGTAAGCCACAGTCCAAAAATACTGAATGGAAAATGCCAGAAATGAACAAGGTATAAGCTTTACATTTCACATTGTTCTGAGTAGTGTGAGAAAATCTTGTGCCCTCCCACTGCCTGGGGCTTGAATTATTCTTTTATCCAGCATACTCATGCTATATACGCTACCTGTCTATTAGTTACTTAGTAGCTGTCTACATTATCAGATTGTCTGTGGCTATATGGCAGTGTTTGTGTTCAAGTAACCCTTATTTTACTTAATGATGGTCTCAAAATGCAAAAGTAGTGATGCTGGCATATTATCATATTATTATTAGTTATTGTTGTTACTTTCTTACTATATCTAACTTATAAATTAAACTTTATCTTAGGTGTGTATGCATAGAAAAAAAAAACATGGTGTATATAGGGTTCAGTACTATCTATGGTTTCAGGCATCCACAGGGTGTCTCAGAACATACCCCCTTGGATATGAAGGGACTACTGCACTTCTTGTTTGAAAGGTACCTATAGAAACCTAGAAGAAACTTAGCTTATTCTTAGTTTTGTCTTTTTGCCTCAGCATAACCATTAGAAAGCATTCAGACATTCTACTTCAGAACAAGCAGCAGCCTGTCCCATCCCCCCTTAGCAAATCTCCATCAGATGCAAGACCAGGACAGGACAACCCAACCTTTCCAATTGATGGTTTAGCATAATAATCTCTGGTAAACTTTTAGGTTCCAGTCAAGGCTGGAAGATCAAAGATCACCCTTTGACTGGCCTAAGTCATAAAAGTGATAATAGGACCACCTTTGGTCATGGAATTTGTGAGTTGCAAATGTCTAACAAGTCTCTTGTAGGAAAAAAACCCCTCTGGGCTCAAATGCCCCAAGTTAAACTAATCAGTCCTTTGTGACCTACTTGACACAAATAAACCCCGCCATGCCTGCTGTCCATCACCTGACATCAGTACCTGCGCTTGCCTTCCCCTTTGTAAGGATGAGCAGCAGACCACCACCCAATCACCTTAATGATTTTCCCCTATCAGGGGGAATGGTTAAAAGAACTCAACCACAAGCAACCGGCGGCCATTGCCTTGCTAGACTCTGGTGTGGCCATGTGCTCTTTGAGCTTTGGCCCCCTCCCCCACCTTGGGGAGGTGAATCTTCTCTCTTCCGTTTCTCTCTCTCTCTAATTCACTTTTAAATAGACTTTTCTTTCTTTGCCTCTTTGTGTGTTGCAATTCTTTGCATTCCTTAGATCTCTGGATTACCGGTGACACGCCTCCCCTCCCCTCCCTCCCCTCACCGCTCCAGCACACCGCCCTCACCCTATCTGTACCCTAACATTGTGGAGACCTAATTCATTGATATGATGATTGCTGATGTTCCAGGAAGGAACATCAAGCAGAACTCATTCTAGTGGAAGAAAGAGAGATAATGAAAATGGGAGACGAGAGGTGAACATTTTTGCAAGTCAGTACTAGATCTGCTCCTTGGAAGTGTCTAGACTGGAAAGTCCCTTTGATTATGCAAACTGAGGATTTTGGATGATTCTAGAACTCATGATATGAAAATTTTTGTATTTGACTATTACACAGAAGTAGAGTAGAGAACCATTGGTTAAAATATTGATTAAGTCAGGCATGGTAGATCATGCCTGTAATCCCAGCACCTGAGGCAGGGGGACTTGAGACCAGGAGTTCAAGACCAGCTTAGACAATATAGTGACATCTCGTGTCTAAAAATAAAAATTAAAAATTGATTAAATGGCTTCATGAATTGGTAAATTTATTTCCCATATAAATGCCTGAGGGCATCATGTATAAGGAACCAAGTCTATCTCACCAGAAATTCTTAGTATTTCATAGCTATTGGACTCAGTTTGGGTGAGAGTAGTATTTTTGTAAGGATCTTTATTAATTTATATGGCAGAAATGATACAAAAAATGGTAGCCTAGCATAATTTTATCAGGGTTGTGTCCTCTGTTTCTTGGCCACTGTATCAGTTGTGACCTCTTTTCTCTTCTACTAATGCTGGCAAAGGGCCTTCACATTTGTTCACACACAATCTGAAAGGGATCTGAAGGGGATCTGAAAGGGATCAGGTCTCACCCTACAATGGTTCAGGAAAGCATCTCACTTCATTCTGACTGGATGAGCTGAATCCAACCACCATGCCGGGTAATATGTGGCTCCCAAATCTTGCAAGTCTGCATAGATCTCTTTTAGCAAAGTTATGTAGTTTTATTTTTAGGTTCAAAACAGTTTGGGTAATGTTTATGGTAACTTATAGATAGTTTAGAATGTGTTTTTACAAAAATATATTTGCCTTAAAAAAGGAACTTGGATGGGTTTAGAGTCTGTAATACTCAGTGATCTATCACGGAAACAAAGAACTGAGAGCCACATGTTCTCACTTATAAGCAAATCCTGAGCAATTATCATCATACTACAAGAAAGGGACTGGCAGTAGTGGGAAACTGTAGGCGATGCGGTAGGGAGGGCACATAACATCAATAAGTGTACCTGATCTCAAATCATATGAAGTGGGAACCAAAGTGAGACCAAAACTTTACCTGTTACAATGACCATTTGCATACCTAACCCTGAATTGTACCTCACATCTTTAAAATAAAAATTTTAAAAATATGTTTTATTCAAATATGTGGGCAACCCCCCTTGGGTACCCTCCTGCTGTGGGAGCTTTTCTGTCCTCTCAATAAATTCTGCTTTCTAAAAAAAAAGAAAAAGAAAGAAAAGAAAAGAAATATAAGGGGGATCTAAAAAAACACTCAGAATTTATTTATAAAAAATTGTGTATTTATTCTCTTAAGTCACCTTTAAAGTATCCTCTGTTTGAAGCAATGCACCTATCAAGACACTTTTCTACTATTCAAAATAGCGTTTTAATCCGTCCATTTTGATGCCTTTTAGTGCTTCTGCCCTTTTGTTGTTGTTGTTGTTTCACCTCTTCCACATGGGCAAAACATTTCCCTTTGAAGACTTTTTTCATCCAGAAAACAAAAAACATTCGCTTGCTGGGGCAAGATCAAATGAATAGGAAGGATGCGGCATCGGGATTGTGCCATTTCTGGTAAAAAACTGGTGAACACTCAGCACAATGTGGACAGGTGTGTTGTCTTGGTGGAAGAACCAGTCACATGTCTGGCCGTTTCTTCGACAAGTTGTGACGCAACCGTCTCAAACTTTCAGATAAAAACTTTGGTTGACTGATCCAGAGGAGAAAATTCTGAATGTACTACCATGGAATTTCAAAAGACAATTTCTCTTTTTGATCCCTCCTCATATACCACACAGAGAGAAAAGCGATTTGTCATCATAAAACTAATAAAAATCAATGAATATTAATACATGATTGTGCAGCCAAATATCCAGATAAAGAAATAGAATACATCCAGGAAAACAGAAGCACCTATCCACGTGGTTGTGGCTCCACTAATGACTGCTCTCCAACGTGTTACCTCTATTCTAATTTCTCTTTCTCTCTGTCTGTCTTTCTTTCTTTCTTCCTAAGACAGGTCTCACACTGTCTCTCAGACCCTGGGTAATTTTTTATCTGTATTTTCATTTTTGTAGAGACAAGTCTCACTATGGTGTCTAGGCTGGTCTTGAACTCCTAGACTCAAGTGATCCTCCTGCTCAATCTCCCAAAGTGCTGGGAGTTTAGACATACGCCACCATATCCAGACTATTCTGATTTCTAATAAATTTGTTGCCTGGTTTTGAATTTTACGTAAATGGAACAGGTAGCATTTTGTGTGTGTGCCCTCAGGCTTCTTCTACACACTATGTCTGATTTTCAACCATCATTGTTTCAGGATTTTTTTTTTAATTTTAAAAGTAAATAAATTTTACTAGTTTATATATATAAGTTTTTTTAAATTTTGCTTTATATTTTAGGTTTCAGTATGCTGGTTTCTTTTTTGAACGTTTGTATTTTATTATTGTTTCTCATTTGTATTATTTTATGTGGATTTTTTCTTATAATGTTTTGGAAAGTGTGCATCCTATTAAGATTTTAACATTCTGTTTTAGTTATTGAAATCTATTATTTTTTTGATTATCAATGTTGAAAATAGAAAGATATTGACCTTAAACCCTCTCATCAACTAATATAAAAATAATAATAATTTACTAATTCCCATTGGTATCATATACCAGTTTATACTGCATATTCATGGCCAGCTTTTTACTTCAAATTATCATTAATTTTAAAAATTAATAACGACTGATAACATTTATAATTTTTTTGTAACTGTGGTAGAAGCTAGCTTATTATTCATCAAACTTTTCCCCTTACCTATTATGTATCAAGGTAGGTTTCATTTTCCAAGATTGATGTAGTGGGAGTTATGACTAATAGAATGCAGGCTGATATGATAGATGCATTTCAAGTATAGCCAATAAAAAATTCGTCTGACTTGTCGATTTCAATTTTTTCCCCAATGTCCAGCAGGACACAAAAGGCCTGGCAGAAAATTCTTAATCCCTAATAGATTAAAGATTACAATATAGATATAGATTGCTCACAGATCACTCACCTGCTTGCGAGACATAAACAAACTTGTATTACACCACTAAGATTTGGGATGCCACTTCTACCTCATAGATAGCCTACTCTGACTAACTTAATAACTTGATGATAGCAATTACTTAAAATTAGTACATTGCTCAAAGGTTTCAATGCTTACCAGTCATCCTCTTACACTATGGTTTATTTGATTTGAAATTTTAACTTTGTGTAGACATTATTGTTCGAAGAACATTTATTATTTATAATTGAGTGATATGCTTAACTTATTTAATACATGAAAATATTTTATACCTGTGTGAATTGATTAAACTTAACTATTGGTGACAATTTTCATATAACTAAAGTATCAAATTCTCTTTAATGTAGGTGCTTCCGCTTTTTTTGGAAAAGAATCCTCAGGATTTTTTTAATACTTAGGACATTAGGAAGGGGTGGACAGAGAAGTTGGAGATTAGTGGAGGAAGACAACTAGCACAGTGACGAAACAGCTCAGCTATGAATGAACTTGCCTCCTGTCATCTCATTCCAACCCTCCATTAGTCCTGGCTTGAAGACACTGCAGAAAATATCAGTTCCTGTCAGAGTACGGATCCATTTCCATGATATTTTACAAGGCTTCCATAATCTTTTGTTTTACTATAATTTTATTGAAATATCTTGAGTGCTCATGGTCCATCTCCTTTAGATCTTTTCACTAAAAATAAATTTAGTCATTTATTTTGATTTTTATGGAATTTTACCAGGAAGAAGGGAAAAATATTTGTTCTGTCTTGAACTAGAAGTCTTAATATTATTCTCAGTCTGAAAACACAGGGATCTATTTATTTATTTATTTTCTATTTGTTTCCCAGTTAATTTCTTTTTTTTTCCTTTACTTTTTTTTTTTGGAGTTGGAGTCTCACTCTGTCACTCAGACTGGAGTGCAGTGGTCGCTCCCGGCCACTGCAGTCTCGACCTGCAGGGCTCTGGCGATCCTTCCGCCTCAGCCTTCCAAGTAGCTGGAACTACAGGCACGCGCTACCACGCCTGGCTAATTTTTTGATTTGTTGTAGAGAAGAAGTCTCGCAATTTGCCCAGGCGGGTCTCGAACCGGCGGGATCAGGCAATTCACTCACCTCGGCCTCCCAAAGCGCGGGATTACAGGCTGAGCCACCAAGCCTGGCCCCCAGTTAACTTCTTACAAAAAAAAATTTGCAGGTTTATAATGGTATAACTTACAAACAATGTGATGTTTTGATACACCTGTATGTTGCGAAATGATTACTACAACCAAACTACTTAACTCTTTTACCACTTCCCCATTACCACCACAGGCCTTTAAATGTGTTTTTTAGAAGCCAATTGCCATTGACCTTTTCTTTTCTTTCTCTGTCCATTAAAAAAAACAAAAAAAAAAACAAAACCCAAAATACTTGGTCTTATTGAACATACCCCTTTTAAGAAAGGAACTTGAAGATCTGAATCAATTACAATTTAGGCGATAACTTTAAAAAAATACTTTTTGGCTATTTTAAAATTTTCTAATTATTTATTTTATTAACTAAATGCCCTTGATTGTTAGTCTCTTATTTGATATAGGAATGGTCCTGAAAAATTGCGTTTAGTTGGTTTATTTCTTAGCACTTGCTTTTAACCTTTTTTTTTTTTTAACCTTTCTGTATTTAACTAAAGTTTGCTGGAAACTTAACTCTAACGATATTTTTTCCCCTTCAATCTGTGCTGTTAATATTCCTTTGAAATCTACCTTGGGCAAGGTTCACATTAGTGTCATATTTCTTCTTCTACAGGTTTGTGAGTCATTATTATCATTATAAACATCTTACATTTCTACCTTAATATAACTAGATGAGCATCCCTTAAAAAAGTTTAGCTTAAGAATCAGTGAGCATTTATTATTTTGAAATTCTTTGTAGGAAACAGTATATATTGCTTTAAATGCTATCTGTCCTACATGTATGTTATATTCTTTCTTGACATGTTAAGCTTCTTATTATTTTGCGTTCTATAAAAATTTCAACTTTGTTCTTAATCATTTGGCTATGCTAGTAAATTTAGCTCTTCATATACCTCAAAATAAATAATTAAATAAATAAATATCAGCGTTGTGTCTTTTCTGTCTGTGAATTTCTTTCCTTTCTGTGATACTCCCTTTTTTATGTTGATTTGAACAAATGTCATGAAAGCTATATACTTTCAATTCCCCTCAAGGACACAAATCAGATATTTTCTGAAGTTTTTTCTCTGAATTATTATGCAAATACATTTTTAAGGAGGGAATTATTCTGGGTCTTCATGGATTTGGTGTTAACTTTCTGTGTTGAGAAATTTTCCATAGTCTATTCTTATTCACGGAAGGACATAAAATTTATTTACAAAGTTGTGGAAGTAGACATGGGTTTAGTAAAAGATTACTTTGCATTCTTTCTACATATTTAATAATGGGTCACAGATTTAGGTTCTGTTGTTCTTGTTCTAGAGAGGAATAAGAAAAAACAGAAGGTGACTAATAACTGAGTTTTTGTTGTAGTGACTGTTTTTCTACCAATTTGATGCTAATGTAATGATCATTTTTTATTTTGATACCAACTCAAGTTTTAAAAAATATAAATACAAACTTTTAAATATGTATATATATTTTTTTGAGTTGGAGTCTCATTCTGTCACCCACTGGAGTGCAGTGGCACGCCCCAGCTACTGTGCTGGGCTCAGGCAATCCTTCTGCCTCAGCCTTCCATGTAGCTAGAACTATATAAGTACAGGCCACTATGCCTGGCAAATTTTTTTATTTATTGTAGAGATAAGGTCTTTCCAAGTTACCTGGGGTGGTATTGAACTTCTGGACTTAAGCCGTCCTCTCACTTTCACCTCCCAAAGTGCTGGGATTACAGACGTGAGCCACTGTGTCTGCCTTAAATATATTTTTCATATATTTTTATTTAAAAAAATACGATGGTTATTTTAGTAAATGTGCTGGAGGAAATAGAAAGCAGCATTTAAAGGTCCATAAACATAGGTTCATCTTGTCTGGAAATCACGTTTTTAAGTTTAATTAAAGACATTAGGTTATTTCAGAGAGATCATAGTAATTATTAGTACAGCCCTGGGCAAGGTGATGGAAGACATTTCCCTAGAAATATTATCTTGAGGAAAAAAAAAAAACTCTGAATAAATTTTGGTCATACAGACTGAATAAATGAGAACTTTTTATTCATCTATAATGTGGGGGCTCTGCACATTTTTTTTTTAATTTTAAAAAGGTTATCTAGGCCAGGGGGAATGGCTCATACTTAATCCAGCACTTTGGGAGGTCAAGGCTGGAGGATCACTTGAGGTCCTAGTTCAAGACCTGCCTGGGCAACATAGTGAGACCTTGTAGATACACACACACACACACACACGCGCGCGCGCGCGCACACGCACACACACACACACACACACACACACAAAATGACGAGCATGATGGTATGTTCCTGTAGTCCTAGTGACTTGGGAGGCTGAGGTGGAAGGATTGCCTGAGCCCGAGAGGTCAAGGTTACGGTAAGCTGTGATCATGCCACTTCGCTTCAGGTATCCAAATTCAAAATATGTTGGAATGATTGTATAAAAGTTAATTTCTATTGTAAGGTAATATGTGAACTACTAGTTGTAGAATAATAGCAAATAATGACTACTAATGTTTGGAAACTTTCAAATAAGCACATTTAAAAATTTTAAAACATAGTTAATATTCTAAATAGATGAGAATTGTTTTTTCAAACTCTTTAATGATAGACATTTTTAATTTGTGTATGTAATTTAAAGCCTAATAAAAATTATTATACACGCATATCTATTGTTGAATTACTGCATTTTTAAGGTCAGAAATGAAAATAAAATCAGAAAAAATCAGGTACTTCGGTGCTAGTTTTGGGTTAGAACTTTGGTGCCATCACTTTCTAGCTGTGTGATCTTGGCCAAGATAACATAAAACCTGTGAGAACATTTTCCTCTTGTATAAAATGTGGAACCAGAGCCTACTTCATTGATTTTGTGAGATGAGAGAAAATGCATGCAGATGTGGTGGAATAGAACCCAAAGAAGAGGTCAATAGTTAGCAGTCATTAGTGTCACTAATGGTTTTTAGCAATCTGTTTCCTTGAAAACAGAAAGGAAAATAAAATTCATTATTTTCTGAAATACCAATTACAAATTAAAGCCTAATTTTATTATACTTTTGGTTTGGAACATGTCAAAGCTGCAGAAAAGTAATTCCATGCAAAACACATTGAAAGAAAAAATAAGGTAAATTGGCAGTATCTTCAAGGTATTTGTCCTGACTTTAAAAGTTTCATGTTAGCCTAGGCTGTCACTTTGGAATACAGGACTCCTTTTAATATCTGTCATTCTGTCATTGTTCCAGAATGAATTTACACTCTGAAAATAGATATCTCATTTCTATTTTGTTGAAGTTAGAAATTATATTTTCAAAACCTGTGAACATAAGTTTCTATCCTGGCATATACATTACACAACATCTAACTTGTATGTGATATTTCAGTGACAACACATTGGAAAATATTTGCTAGCAATCATTCTATGGTGTTCAGAATAATGTGATTTTTACACTTCAGACAGTTTGTATTATTCACAGATCACATACCCGTTAAAAAAAGTTGAAAGAATGATAACTACGTGGCAATACTAGAACAGTAAAAGAAAAGATTAAAGTTTGATTGTTTGGTTTTAGGAATAACATTTTAAAAGATAGTTCTTTTTTTCCCAGTATTTTTAAAAAAGCAGAAGAGAAATGAAAAGCCAATTCTTAGTGCCAATCAATTCTTCCATGAATGGCATTTTGATCATGTCTACACAAGCACATACACATACGTGTCATTTGTGAAATAAGGAAAACTAGAGACTGATATGCAAATATAAAAAATTCAATTAAGTCTGTCCTATCTCAGGAAGCCAGGGTTGACAGCATTAATTTATAACAAAAGATGGAGAGGGAGCTTTTGAGAGAGATGAAGAGAAAGAGAATAACATAAAAAAAAATTAGTTTTGATTATCTTGCATAACTCTAAAATATTTATTAATTATCTGGATAGAATGTTTTCCAGAGTTTTCAATAATAAGGATTATTTCAAAGCCGGGCTCGGTGGCTCAGCCTGTAATCCCACGCCTTTGGGAGGCTGAGGTGAGTGGATTGCCTGAGCCCGTGGGTTCGAGACCCGCCTGGGCAGCGAGACCTCATCTCTACAATAAAAATCAAAAAATCAGCCGGGCATGGTAGCACATGCCTGTAATTCCGGCTACTTGGAAGGCTAAGGCGGAAGGATTGCCGGAACCCAGCAGGTGGAGGCTGCAGTGGCCGGGAGCGGCCACTGCACTCCAGTCTGGGCGACAGAGTGAGACTCCAACTCAAAAAAAAAAAAAAAAAAAAAAGGATTATTTCAGGAGGGTTTCTTGAGAGAGATGTTTCCTTGGGTCTTTTCTAGCAGTATGTTAAACCGAGGAATATCCTGAAACCAGATTACTTTCATAGTTCTTCTTTCCCAGAACAAGGACAAGGACTCAGTCTTTGGTTGCTGGCTCTTAGTCTCTCAGAGCCTATGTTATTTGTAATTCCTGTTAACCCAGAAAACTGTGGAATGTCGTACAATCTCACTACCCACTCCCCTCACCCCCAATCCTGCCCCATGATGCTTTTGAAGCTGTTCCCAAAAGATACCCAAGCAGGCCCTTAGCATTTTGTAAATTTCACTACTTTTGAGAAAATAAAGAATTTTTAAAAATGAATAATTTAACTTGTTTAGATAGCTTGGATAGTTCTTACCATGATGGTTTCTGTTGTGAAGTTCTTATTTGTAAGTGAAATTAAATAATTTTACTTAAAATAAGTAGTTAAATGTCTTTCTGATAATGTAGACAAAAATTTCTGGATATATATGTGTGTGTATAAATATATATATATATTCTACTAACATCTTTAACTTCACATAATCACTCCTAAAGAAAATAAAAAGAAATGAATGATTTTCCCCATTCTAGAATTAGGGTACATTTGTTTCTTAAAATATTTTTGTAAAATTTCATAAAATAAAGGGTTATACAATTAAATTGTATTTTAGAATTAAAAATATATCTTAAAAAGGAAGTGCATAGAATTTATTTTAATTTTTTAAAAAGCCACCCAGGGTTTTTCCTTCCAAAGGGTAGTTGTTTTCCTTTATATATCTTCTTTTATATATGTATTTTTTTTTTCATTTCTGTAATCTACTTTGGTCTTCCTTCCACCAACTTTCCAAATGAATGCAATTATTTGTCCCTGATTCTAGAACTCACTAGGACTTATTCAACAGCTGGACAGGAAATGTAGTTTAAAACAGAATCCCAGAGTCCAGACAAGTTTGGATAAAATGTTAGATATTAAAGACCCCAGCAGTAATGAGGCTAAAATTGGGAAAGTACCTTAGAAAGAGTCAGGCAGGTTCTAAAGATCCAGGAAGGCAGTTTCAGGAATTGTAAGAGATTAAAACAAAGCACCTGTGTACAGACAATGATTAAGATGCATTTTGATCCCTGAGCAGAGCTAGACAGCTCTAGGTGCTCCTAGGTACCCCTTAATGATGGCTACAGAGATGCTCAGAATTATTTTTGCAGCTAAATTGAGAGGCAGTGCCTGGAGGATCGACTTCTGTGAAACAGGCAGATCGGCCTTATTGCAGGTTCTTGGTTGGTCTGTAAAATTTGATTTAGCTCTGTCAAAATAACACAGCAACACCACTGTCCTGACATCACATTTATTTTCATTCTCTTACTGAGGCTTTTAAAAAATGGGTTTAGTTTATTAATAGATGTCTCTAATGCCTTGGGGTGCAGGAACATTATCCCAAAATACGGCTGGAGGAGAATAGAACATACGGAACATACTTCTTGGCTATGTTTCAAGCTGAATTTCTCTGAGAAATTTCAGCCACAGGAGAAGCTCTGAAAAAAGTATGCTTTTGTAAAATAAAATCACATCTATAAAGAAACTACTTTAGTAAAAGCACTTGTATCAGGAAGAGACCGGCTTTAAGACAACTTTTATCACCTGAGAGACATTTTATCTGCATAACAAATAACATTTATTCACCGTACATTTCCTCCCCTTGCTCTGTTGTAACTAGTGTCACCATTTCCTCCAGAAGCCCCAAGCCCCTATTGCAGTGTGTTACATAAGCTTCTATCATTTGACTCTTCCTCAAATCTTATACTTCGGACTCCCATGTGTATGTATATAATCAAATATGGTTTTTCCTCCTGCTAATCTATGCCAATTTAATTTGTAGTCCTGCCAAAGAACCTAAAGGGGTGGAGGAAAACCACTTTTTCTTCCTCACACCTTCATTTATCATTTATATTTTTGATTTTGTCTTATTGAGTTTCTGTCCTCACACCTGACGATCCTTCACCTGTCCTTTCCATTCTTAGATGATGTGACTATCACAAGTCTTGCTCACTGGCATTTAGACATATTGTATGTCAAACACTTGAGAAACAACAGAAAAATAGAATAATTCGTTCTATTACTCCTCACATGCAGCAAGGAGCTGGCCTGGGAAGGGATGTTCACAGGACTTTCCTCATTCACACCTAGTTCTTTCGGTGGGAACTAGCTGCTCACCTAGAGAGTGAGGAAATCTTTGGAACTTTTCAGGTTGGTCTGCTAAAATGATCACTTAAAAGCTCATTTATGAAGACTAACTTTTTAGACTTTTGTTTCGTTGTAGATTTATGGAAATGAAAACATTTTTTGGTGGCAAAGCATAGGGATTAATTAAACTGCAATAATATCACCTTACAATGCAAAAGGAACACAAAAGAAGCAACTGACCTCTTTTCTACTTGTTTATTGCAAAAATTAATTCTGCTTGTTACATACAATTTGGAAAAATATGAACAATTTAAAATGAAGATGAAATGTGCCATGTGTTTTCCTATAAGAGACAATAGTTTTATACATTTTTAATACTTTTTTCTTGTTTACTTCTGCATTTTAAAATTATACATTATGTAGCTCCAGTGTCTGTGGGTTCTCAGTCCTTTTAAGATCACCTAAAACTTTAATTTTTATTGAAAAAAGACTCCCGTTTCCCATCCTACTTTCAATCTGGTGCCCTTCTTAAAATTTCTAAAAATTTCTAGATGTGCTGTGCCCACTGTACATCTGTGATCCTCCTTCCACTGTGTTCTCACTGTCCTTTCTTGTTACCTTCAGTAGTTATTTGTTTCTCCTTCCTGTCCACATTCTCCCACATATGAGTTCTAATCCTTTACCCATTTCCCAGTGCATTGTTTACAAAGGTCTGCCGCATATGGATATTTCGATGGAGGCTTGTGGAAAATAGGATAGTAGAGCCTTGGCCCTCTTCCCTATCCTGGGGGAGACGAATCTTCTCTTTTTCTCTCATTTACTTTCTAAATAAACTTTGCTTAAAAACTTCAAAAATAAAAAAAAGAAAGAAAAGAAAAAAGAAAATAGGAGAGTCCAGCACTATCTGAGTAAGATGAATTATAAAGATGTCTCCCAAGTCCCTTGTACTCAGCACTATAAAGAATCAGCAGGATATTTAAAATTAGTTTTTCTTTTACTTGGTTCATTTGAATTATTTGGTATAGCTATTCTAGGCTTTTATCTCAATCCAATCCTCCACTGTCACCTAAAGTTTAAATTCTGAAAATGTGAGGATCCCAGGAAATTTCATTCAGAAATACAACACCTTGCTATGCTGATTATTTTAAATTGAAGACACTTGAAAGTCAGCAGATGCTGGAAGAGGGTTTTCACTTAACTGCACAAAGACTGGACCCGTCAAAAAGAACACAAGTGCTTTTCAGTTTTTCCCTGAAATCTCATTATTTACTGCAGGAAGGAAAACCGAGGAATAAAACTATACCTGGACAGATGTTGTCAGGAGCCATTGACTGCTCCCTTAGACCCATTCAAATTCTCAAAAAGAATAATTTTCTAACCATTATCTGAGAATTAATCCCGCCCTATTCATTCTCCTTAAAATCATTTACCCCACAAAGTTGCCACATTTCTCCCCACCACCCTTTTCCCTTCAAAAAAGAGTATACAAGCCGGGCTCGGTGGCTCAGCCTGTAATCCTGCGCCTTTGGGAGGCTGAGGTTAGTGGATTGCCTGAGCCCGTGGGTTCAAGACCCGCCTGGGCAACTTGGCGAGCCCTCATCTCTACAATAAATAAAAAAATTAGCCGGGTGTGGTAGCACGTGCCTGTAGTTCCAGCTTCTTGGAAGGTTGAGGCGGAAGAATCGCCGGAGCCCAGCAGGTCGAGGCTGTGGTGGCCGGGAGCGGCCACTGCACTCCAGTCTGGACGACAGAGTGAGACTCCAACTCAAAAAAAAAAAAAAAAGAGTATACAAGTATCTGGACCCCATGGGTTATTGGGTTAATCATTCCCATGTAATTTCCCCATGCTATACACATTAATTACATCTATATGCCATTCCTACTATTAGTCTGTATATTGTTAATTCATTTTCTGGAAACCTTCAGAGGACAAAGGAGAAGCTTTCCTTTGGCTCCTACGAAGCACAGGCCCACATGATAAGAATATTTATTTTGGAAAAGAAACAACTTGTGTCCCATTTACCTGTAATGATCGTAAACTAATTAATATAAGCAAAAATTGAAATTTAATAATGATTAAAATTAGTATAGGTTGACTAGATGATTAAAAAGCAAGATGTAGTTTGCCTTCAAATAGATTATTTTATAATCCATTCATTCTGAACTGCCATCTCTCAAGGTAGAAAACAGAAAAAAATGTATTGTTGACAAGTGTGTAAATAGCAAAAAACAAACCAAAAACCTGTGAAATTTTTTGACAAGGCAGCCTCTGATACGGTTTAATTTTTACAATGTCAACAGGCCAAGTATTTACTGGAGGTTACCAGTAATAGAATAATTACCAACCACCTATAGTTTCATACTCAACAGAAACTCTTCATATCTTGCTTGTAGAGAAGGAAATAATTATTTTATTTTCTTTGAGTCCAAAGACTTTTTTTTTTTTAATATATGCACCTGAAGAAGGTAGAAGCTTGCCAAATTCCACCAAACTTTCAAAGAAGTCAGAATAATGCCAGATGCAGTTTTGAGAAGGAATATATAAAGAAGGCTTTGGAGACTCATGTTGGTGGTTATTTATTTTTCTCCTCCTGAATATTTTTAGTCAAGTTTTTCTGAACATAGAACTTTAAAAAAAACTGAGTAGACAATGAGTTTACCTAAACTAACCTTATTGTGACTTACATAAAATCCCTTCTGTTGAAGGTGCAGCATAGATGACCCCTCTGTGGGGATAACTCAAACTCTATCCCCTTCAGGCATAATACTCCCCATGATGGAGTCTTCTCTTTCGCTGCAAATTATAGAAGCTCCACATTTTTCCATGCCTTGAATTGAGAGGATGTCTCTGTGGACTGCATGATCCAAATGCTAAAGTTTTATCATTATTTGTCTTTTCACGATTAAGACTCTTCAAGCCTTATTTTTCTTTTCATCAAATCTTGTCTGAGAAGGGAAAGAGGACATAATGGAAACTGAAGGCGGAAAGACGGAACTGTAATTTATAGCTTCTGTTCCATTGGCCTCTAAGAAACCCTGTTTCGTCTGAAGGGTGGTTTGTTCGATTACATAATTCAGTGTATTATTTAGCTTGGCTTAATCCATTTTCTGGATGAAAATGCTTGCCTGTTGACATCTTGGAAAACAAAGTCCCTGTACATCTTCCTTTTAACCTGCTTATTACTCTTCCAGACTGGACTTTACTTAGCTGGTATGACTTCTGTAGAAGTAGAATATGACACACAGAAAGCTCTTCAGTATAGGTGTGGATATGTGTGTATTGGCTAAGTTTAGTGGGGAAGACAGTTAAGTGGGGAAGGATCTTTTGAAAGGAGGACCTAAAGTCATTCAAGGTTTGAGTAGGGATTCAAGGTATTGAAGACGCTGGGTGGGGCAGGGGAAGTTAAGTGTTAGGGAATCAATGATTAGCATTGGTAAATAGGACATTGGGGATGCAGGCGATATCTCTAACTTTTGATTGAACTTTCCTTTGTACCTTGAAGCAAATCTCCACGCAGACTAGCTCTTTGTAAAGAACCACGTGTGGAGCAGATATCTCTACTACCCCATATCTAGAATCTCTGGTTTTGACCTTTGCTAAACCACTGCCATGCCTTAAACAGACCACACTGCATCAAAACCTCCACTTTGCACATCCTATTTCCTCTCCTGCAATGACCTTTCTCTTGTCATCCTGTAATGAAATTCTATCTAAGACCCTCAAAATGCATCTTAAGCCCTCCCTTCTCTGCCACGTCCTTCTGTATTAGTTTCCTGTGGATGTTGTAGCCAATGATCACAAACTGGGTGACTTAATGTAGCACATTTATTTAGGCAGAGGTCCAAAATAAAAGTGTCTGCAGGGCCACACTCTCTCCAGAGGCTTTCTCCTTATTTCTCCCAGTTTCTGATAATTTCTTGCATTCCTTGGTTTGTGGCAGCATAACTCCAGTCTTTACCTGATCTTTATATGACCTTCTCTCTGTTTATATCTGTTCCTTTATGTCCGAGTAAATGTTTACTTGTTTGTAAGTTCTTGCAGACCTCAAAAATGGAGAGTCCACAGTGTACTTTCACGAAGAATCATTTTTCCTTATAGATACTGAAATATATTCTGACAGAATATATAGACATTTTCTCAGTGAATATTCCTTTTGGCAGCAATATTTCCACCTCTTTTCCTCTTATATCTTCATATGTAGCACTGCTTTTCTAGCAAATTCAGGAGGTGAACTATTCTGTATTAGTTATTTTTTCCCCCCAAATTTCAGTATATCTCATGTAGAAACAAAGTTTTTCTTGTTTTTGCTTCTTTTCTAAAATAATTAAATTTATCTTACTATATTAAACAATGTATATTATGAATTATTGAATATGTTCTCAATTCTTAAAATTTTTATTATAAGCATAAGTACTCGTCTTAGTAAAATATTTATTTTACTGAGCTGAAATAAATGAATACACTCAGAACTTTGAATACGATTTCATGTTTGATAACTTCATATGGTAAGATAATAGTAGATAGCATTGATACAGACCTACTTTATGCAAAGTTTTATGTACTTTGTATAGTTTAATCTTCACAACAAAGGGATGAAGTTGGCATTGTTAGCCCTATTTCACAGATTAGGAAACCGAGGTATCAAGTTATTAAGGAATTGTCCAAGGTCATGAAGTCAGTAAGTGGTAGTACGAGGATTCATAACAGTGCCATGGTGTGAGATTCAGCACTTTAATAATTCAGCAATATTGCCCTTTTTAATTTTCCTCTGCATGCCATCAATTAGCTGGTTTATACACTGACTGTCTCTTCATTTGAAAATTTTACCTTTTCTCATCTTTTTACATGTGCTTGTATGCCAGGAGAAAACCAGAAGAAACAAGGCATGGCATGTCATAGCTGTGTCCCTTCCACTGGTTTTGGTGCATGTGTAACATTTAGTATACCACATTTATTGTGGCAGAGTCCTGTGATGGAAGCTGGGCCGTCTCTGTGTACTCACATCTCTCTTTATTTTCATAAGTAGATGGACTGTATTAAGTTAGTAAGCATCATGTAAAATTTCTAAATGGACTCCTTAGTCAAAATATCTTGAAGAGAATGAAAGGAAGTGTAGAGATTCAGCACTTGTGAATATAAACTCTGGAAGCCTGGTCCTAAAGACAGAGGCAGTGAGTAGAGAAATGAATGGAGGTGGATTGAACATGGGCAGACGTGAGGGAGGTGGTGCCACTGTGGGGTGATGAGGAAGTAGAACATTTAAAAGATATTCCTTTTTTCTTTTACTATTTTTAATAGGTTTTACTGTCTCCCTTTTTTTCTAATTTCTATTTATCAGTGAAAAAACAAACTAAAATTTGTATCCAAATACAATTCTGAGTGAACAGGAAGAGAAAGATGGGAGAGAGAGAGAGAGAGAAGAGAGAAGTAAACATTAGAATCTGCGAGGAACCAAAAGATTAATATGGCTAAGTTGGATTTTAGCAAGTTCTGGGATAACTTTGGCTGCTTTACAGGCTGTCGACTATATGGTGGAATATGGATGGATCAGGCTAACTGAAAAATACAGACTGGTAAAACAAAAACAAAAACAAAACCTAGATTTGGGGTTTATTCCAACTAATTGAGGTTTCCTGGAAAATTGGAAGAGAGTCCTTGAGAAAAATAAGCATTTTTCCTCTTTATTAAATAGCCTAATTCTTTTACCTCTTATGGCAGACATTTTGCTTCATACCATTCCTAATTTTATTTTTAAAATTATAATTACAAGGGTTTGATCAATGCAGAAAATAAAAAAAAAACATTTCTTGATTTTGCTTTTCACATTAATTTCAATACTAGCTTTAAGGATACTTCAGAAAAGGTTAATTTTTACCTCGGTGACTAAACACATGCCATACAATTGGCTCCAAAGCTCAAGCACATCAATCATGGGTGCTCAATAAATATTTGTTGAGTGGCTGACTAGTTTAAGAAGATGTCTGGAACCTCAGGCTCTCTTTATAAGCCTACTTATAAAATTCTTTATCACACGCCTTCTCTCTGGCAGGCTGCACTGCTACCTTCTTCATTTTCAGAAGTGATAGTCCTTCCTATTCAGGAACAGCTTCTCTTTCTCCCCACTTTCAACCTCAATCTTTATGACTGCAATGGTCTACACTCCTGGGCATCTTTAAACACAAATAACTGCCCTAGAGAAACTGAGCTTAGAAACTAGTGCACAGAAAAAACAAAAATATCTAGTCATATCTAGAAATGTTCAGGCTTTCAAAGTCACCTATGACATTCATCAAGGTGGAGGGACCATGAAATAACACAGATGTGAAGGGCATATAGGTGACAAGTATTCATATGAGAAAGATTGATTTCATATCTTTGAAATGTACCAAACTTTAACTCCAAGTTCTGCAACTTCATAATTGACATGAGTACCGTCCGTGTCAGTTCATTAGCAGGTCATTAGTACGTCTGTGGAATATGTTCTAAAATATTCTAGGGAAAATCTCATGGGGAATACACCAGAAAATAAGATTATGCCAAAAGTCTACTTTTCAAGAAAGGCGTGTGTGTGTGTGTGTGTGTGTGTGTGTGTGTGTGCGCGTGTGTGCTTTCTTTTGTATATAATCTACTTGCATTTCAGGTAGTGGTTTTGGTCAGGTCTATGTGGGTAGTAATTTGGGGGTTCGGTCAGCATACACCCAGGAGGCAACATGAAGGTTACCTTCTGAGAACTGACTGGGGATTCACAACAGGTTTTTACCTCATGGAGCCTGACCTGCATGTTCTTTAGTGTCTGTTTCATGCAGTTAGCCAGTTAAGTACTTTTTTAAAACGTGATATGATGGTTACATCATGAATACATCATATAAATTTAATGTTCAAACTTTCTTCACTTTGCACAGAAGTAGAAGGTAGAAAATCATTCAAAAGTGGTTGTGTGGTCAAGTCAAACACTTCCCTTGAAGTTCAAATTGCTAGGAGGAGGGGATCTGTCAACCTGGTCCAGATCTTTGCATTTAAAACCATTTTGTTTACAGGTAATAGGCTAGTAGAAGAAAAAATAGAATAGGTACTTTATGACAATTTAAGTCAATTTAAAATTTAGGTGTAGAAGGCTGAGACCAAATTGATGGACTGAGACAATAAAGGAGAATGTGGATTAAAAAGAGGCAGAATGCTTAAGATTTTAATAGTAAAATGCCACAAATAAATAGTAATGGTTTTTAAAAATTTTCCCCTTAAAAACTATATACACTTTAAAAACCCTGCAAAGAGGAAATAGATACAGGTATAACCTCAAATTGTATTTTATTTTATTTTGCTTTGCAGACACTGTGTTTTTTAAAAATTGAAAGTTCTTGGCCACTCTGCATTGAGCGAGTCTATTGCTGTCATTTTTCAATACCATGTGCTCATTTTGTGTCTCTATATCATATTTTGTCAATTTTATCAGTATTTCAAACTTTTTCATTATTATTATATTTTTAAGATAATCTGTGATCAGTGGTTTTTTGGAGTTACTACAGTCATGGTTTGGGGGAACTACAGACACATAGAAGGCTCGGGAATTTCTTTTCGACATTATGCTAGACTAAAGTATAGTGTTAACAACTTTTATATGCACTGGGAAACTGAAAAATTTGTTTGACTTGCTTTATTGTGATATTTACTTTATCTCAGTGGTCTGGAACTGAATCCACAATAATGCTGAGGAACGCTTATATTTTTCTTCCCATACTTTGGGGACAATTATGTGAACTTTCACTGTCATATTTATACAAATGGCAGCAAAAGAGAGAAAGAAAAAAAGTTCAAGGTATAGTGTGAAAGAAAGAGGTCTACATTTCAGGTCATGTTGAAATAAGAAACTTCCAGAAGTCATGATCCATCCAGGCAGAACTATGCTCCTTTCGGCCTATAACAAAGCCATTGATCTCCCAACATGTGAGGGCTTCATACTGTCTCTTCAGTATTAAAGTCGCAATTTTGTTATTCATCCATTCTTGTTCCAGCCTTTTGTTGACTTTGTGGGCACTGGACATTTCCACCATGCCTGGACTCATAGTTGCTTTAGCTCTGTTCCAAAATATTAAACTTAGCTTGCTGAATCCATATTAACTACTGCCTTTACAATATTTTCAAAGATTTCCTGGGTGTCACATTTTGGGGACCTGATTCCTTTGTGCTCTATTACTTCTCCCAATTCTAACTAAATTACTGGTTATTTGTTCATTATCATCCACATGTTGGGGCATCGACTGCCACTATACTCATTGCATTTGCTATCTCAGATCAGGGTGTCTTGTCTTGTGGTCACCAGCCTGAAGTGACACTTGACCCATGTTTGACAAATTGTTATCTTCATGTCCTTTATGAAGATTTTTTGTATGAATACATAAATTATGATAAAATAATTAAGGAAGGTCTGATTGGCAAATAAAAATCAGGTTTTGGAAAGCCATAAAAACAAATATTCAAGTGTTCCTGAGCACTTAATTTGTTTTGCAATTTTTTCAAAATGTGCGTACACTTTCCTGATAAAGTATATTTAAATGTAACTGTTTTAATAAAAAAATAGATGACATAAATCATAAGAACCATTCAGGCTAACTTGCTTCTTATATCAAACATCCTTTTACAAGATCCTCCTCAGCTTGACAATATTGTTAAGTGGAAAAGGCATTTGATAACACCTAACCTTCCAAACATTGTCACTTGCCCTAACCCACCTTAACCATGCTCAAAACACTTGCATGATTAGTTTACAGCTGGGCAGATCATCTGGCAACACAGTAGTGCACTGTAGCACATGGTTGTTTGTCCTTGTGGTCATGTGGTTCACAGGGATCTGCAAATTCCAGCTGTTGCCCACCATCATGAGAGATTATTATTGCACCATATATTGCTAGTTTGAGAAGAGATCAAATGTGAAATCTGAGGTTTCTATTGAATGCATATTGCTTTTGCACCATGATAGAGCCAAAAGATTGAAAATTGAATCATCATGAAGTCAGGGACCGTCTGTATTCCCTCTCCATGGGGGAGAAAGTGGTGTGGTGTTGCATATTATTTTAGAGGTTAATAAACATTTGATTTGAAAACTGCTGTTAAAGCTGATGAACATGAGCACAAAGTTTTTTTGGTTGTCTCAAATACAATTTTTACTTTTCTTTTTTATTTTTATCTTGCTCTTTTCCCTAGGCTGGAGTGCAGTGGTGAGATCTTATCTCACTTCTGCCTCAAATTCTTGGGCTCAAGCAATTGTCCTGCCTCAGCCAACTGAGTAGCTAGAAATCACAAGCATGTGCTTCCATGCCCAGCTAATTTGTGTGTGTGTGTGTGTGTGTGTGTGTGTGTGTGTGTGTGTGTGTGTGTGCGTGCGCAGAAAGGTCTCACTATGTTGCCTATTCTGGTCTCAAACTCCTGGCGTCAAACAATTCTCCTGTCTTGGTCTTCCAAAGTGTTAAGATGACAAGCATGAGCCACCATGCCTAACCCAAGTTTTTACTTTTAATGATTTGGGTGAAATGTTTATTTTCCTAAAGTTTAGGTCTCTTAGGATTTGATATGATGTCTCTACTCCTACTTCCATCATAAGTGGACATTTATTAAAAACTAAAAGTATCACACTAAAATTAGAAAATTAAAAAGAAAAAAAACTCACAAAGGAGAGATTTCATGGAAGGTGGGATGAAGAGGACTGGCCTGAGAACTGTTGTTTCACTAGGCAACATTAAGGTCCTTGGTAAGACCAAGTGACTACAGAGGGAGTAAGGAAAAAAGATCTGAAATTATGCTTCTCTGCCTCCTGGCTTTCAGGTAGAGTAGTCCCAGTTTTGAAAGAAAAAAATGGTCCGCAATATCTGTATTTGTGAGGAAGAAGCAGGGTTTTATGTGGTGACTCTTGTCTTTCTTCTATAACAATCCATAAAACCAACCCTGAGCCTTCTGCTTAGAGATTTGTAAATTGCCTTCCTCCTGGGCGCTTGCTTTTCTAGGGGCTCTCCCACAGAGTTGATCTGAGTGATGTCTACCTGTAATGCTGACATATGCTCCTGTCTTAAGATCAGCTCTCCAGGGAATCAATCCAATAAAAGTCTACGCTTTCCTATTGTGATCACTTCTTTTTCTTTTCTTTTTTTTCTGCTGAAGAATTACAGGCGTGTAAGCAGTCTGCAATTTTCTGTGAAAGAGTCTAACCAAACTGTGTTTGGTTTTTTAGATTTTTGTTTGTTTTCTCATTAGACTCTCTTTCTTTCTTCCTGATGTTTATGGAGTAGAAAACAGCTAAGAATGCCTTGTGCTTCCTCTTCATTCAAACACTGTACAGAAAGATAAACATATTGATAAGATTTTATTTGCTATTGTTATTTATTCTGATCTAATATTTTTATCTGTTAATGAGTTAGAAATGTACTAATGGAATGAATGACACTTTTAAACATACAAGAGTATCTGGTGAAAATTCCATTTATTCTACCTTGATGCACGACACACCAGGAAGTGCCATTCACATAGTAGGCCATGTGAAGGCCACTCTTGGGCTCTATGCCAGTGGACGATGTTGACATAGGATCACACACAAATGTTCTTTCCCCATGGTGTTCTAAATTGTGGGAATTAATGCTATAAGCAGAGATAGTACAACATTAGTTAAAGAAAGAGGTGATTGACAAATAACCTTGGTTGGAATACTAACTGTCTAACAGCTATAGGTTGCATTATTCGGGATAAATTACCAATCTTCTCTCCCCTAATCAAAACATGGATCAATAATACTGTTTTTCCCAGAAGGTTTTTGTGAAGATCAAACCACATAACATCTTAAGCACTCACTGTATTGATTTACAAAAAAAAAAAAGATTGTCATCATTAAAATGTATTTATCTCATTAATATATTCATTATGTCAGTGAATGATTAGCACATTTAAATAAATACTGTGGGAATAGTGTTGTTAAAGTTGATACATTACATAGACACCAACTAAATTCCCACATTAGGCAGAAAAAATAAATCCTGAAAATGAGTGCATGCTTTTTAAAAATTGTTTTTAATTCCTGAAAATATTTTGACATTATTACTTATTTCACAACCTTAAAAAATTTATTGTGTATGATTTTGAAAATATATGTAATGAGTACAATAGCACCTTCATTGCATCCATAAGAGGTAGCCAAATATCCCTAAGCTTTTTTCCAATCTTTTAAACTTAGTAGTAGATTTTAGTTTTAATCTAAGTAGCTGACAAGGAAGATGTCTGAGATTGTTATAAAGAAAAAGAGTATAGTCTCACATCTCATATTATGAAAGTTACGCCAGAGTTTTTTTTAAGAGCAAGGTTCTAGTGTCAGCCTGGAAAGATTTGAATTATGGTTCTCCTATTATAAGTTATGTGAATCATTTAACCCTAAAGTGGTTCAATTCTTCATGTATAAAATGTAGAGAGTAGTACAAAATATACTACTGTGAACCTTATATAAGGTAATGCATAGACTATAATTGCTTATGTGATACAATACGTTTCCGTATTGTAGTACAGAACTTCTGCTAGTGAAATACGATGATTTCCTCATCTAACACACTAGGCTTTATTTTATTAAGATTTTGTTCAACTTGATAGTAATTAGACAAGGTAGCATATGTCAGTATAATAACAATAAAATAAATAAGTAATGTTCTTATTCTAATAATCTATATTAACCTGATCTGAAATTTAAATCCATATTGTTCTATAATAGCTTTTGATAATATCCAGTTGGCAATGATATAATTGGCACTGGAAACACATTTCAAGGGGAGGTCAGAATAGACTAGGGGTCAATAATTTAGCTGGAAATTTTTTTTAAAAATAAGGTGAGGGTAAAGAAAGGTATTTGGATATGTCTTGTCAAATGCCTCATAATAAACATGCTAGGGATGCACTTTTAATAAATCAATCACCCATTGTTTAAAATGACAATACTCAAAAAACCTATTATATTAGCTAGTATGTGTAATTGTATCTATGTTTACTAAGCAAAAGTATGCTCTTGGAGCACTTAACAAACAACACTGAAAACTAAAATAGATCTAGAAACTTTTAGAGTCAATTAACTTGAAGACTAGCCTGAGTCACTGGACTTAGCTTCTGGTTCTAGGTTTGGTCTGGGCTCTCACAAAGTCTATCCTCCTTGGATCACTGAATGACTTCTCAGAGCGATGAGAGAACAAGAAAGTAAACAGAAACCGACACTACCAGTTCAAGTTTAAGATCTAAACTGACTCACTGGTAGATTCATCCAAATTCCACAGGTCAAACAAGCTCAAAATCAATAAGAGAAGGTAATATAGTATGTAGTTTCTGTCTCTAGAAGCAAGACACGCCAGATCATATGACAACTTCGGTGTGTATATTTTTAGAAATGAAGAATTGGTACAAAAATTTAGCCCACCTCACATATGGTGAATTGGAAGCTATTACTTTCGTCCAACTTTTGATGTTCTTATTTGTGAAACAATACTGAACAAACACACAGGCAGTCATTCAAATACTAGAAGATAGCTCTTACAATTACTTTAAGTCTTTTCTAAGCTGATTATCACAAGCTCTTTCATAAGTATGTTTTCCCTCTTTGTGTGTACCCTGCTATGATGACTAGATCATCTCATCAACACAGACGTCCTCCTCTGGATTTTTGAATTTTGTCTGGTTCACCTGGCTTTCTTTTAATACATTTCATCAGCTACTAAACAGAAATTTTCAATTATTGTGGATGTTCTAGAGCTCCAGTTCCCTTATTGCTTCTGAGGATATCCCTAGCCATTTAAAAACCGTCACTATTATTTGTTCAGACTGATCTTATGTTAACTAAAAACTGCACACCTCATCAACAAGGGTAACTGCATAATGAACATTTGTATACTTAACCCTGAATTGTACTCCACATCTTTAAAATAAAAAATTTTAAATAGTTAAAAACTTTTTTTTATAAGCTCTGCTGCCAAAGTAAGTTTCTTTCAGGCATTATTTGATGGACTAATTTTGTTCTTATCTGTTGAAATTCATATTGAGATTCTTGTGATCATACCTAGAAAACAAGAAAAAAAGAAAATAGAATGGTGTGAGCCTTTCTTTGTATTTTATTCTAAAGGTATTCTTTTTTTATTATTGTAACATGATGAAATATCTTAATATAGTCATGCTCCATTCCTGCTGTCTATGTCTTAAAATTTGAACCATTCCATTCTAACAAAATCTGCTGAATTTTCTCCTTTGATATGTTATGATAGTTACATTTATTACTTAAACTTCAATTCTCCTTCATTGTGACACAAATTACATTTTTTAAAATGTTATATAATTCATATTACATTAATTTTATTTGATTAGACATAAAATCACAAATTAATAATCAATCCATGATTATTTATTGAAAATTACTATTTGTACAGAATCATGCTATGTGTCCTATTCATAACATAGAGATGCATTGACATACTAATAAAGATACAGAAATCATTTGATTAACCATAGTAATATATTTAATCTAGTGGTTAGAACTTAGTAAATTATAAAGTACAAAAAAAGTTACAACTTAGGATATAATATAATAATTTCTACCATTTTGGGTGAAATAAAAATCTTGAATAAGAATTAATATTAGCTATTTAATCGATAATGTTAAACTTTGAAAGAAATCAATATTGGAAAATTAATATGTATTAACACTATTTAGTAGTGTTGAATACTTATAAATTCTTTATATATGCTAGTCATTCCAGGATGTATTTATTGCCACCTTGACTTTTTCAACTAAAAATGATATATATATTAAAAATCAATCAATACATTTTGAGAAGTATCAGCTAGTATATTTGCCTATTTGGCTTTTTTTTTTTAGTTAGAATCTCACTCTGTCACAGGCTGGCGTGCAGTGGCATGGTCATGTTCACTGCAACCTCAAATGGCTAGGCTCAAGCAATCCCCTCACTTCAGCTTTTCCATTAGCTGGGACTGTAGATATGCAACACAATGCCTGGCTAATTTCATTTTTATTTTTATTTTTGGTAAAGATGTTGTCCAGGCTGGTCTCAAGCTTTCCTCCTGCCTCAGCCTCACAAAATGTTGGAATTACATGTGTGAGCCACCACACCCAGACTGCATATCATTCTTTTTTGTTTATTTTATTTTTTTTTAATTTTGAAGATGTGGGGCACAATTAAGAATCAGGTAGATAAGTGGTCGTCGTACAGGTAAAGTTTGAGCCTCCCTATCAGTTTTAAAGTGAGATTTAAGCTAAAAGCGTTATTTATGATGTTCTTTATTCATTGGCAAATATTTGTTTGGTCTACCATATACCAGTACTATACAAATCACAAGTAACGGAGCTGGATATACGCTCATAGGTGATAATCTTTATCCCAAACTATATATGAATTTAGGACTATGTCTCTCACCTTGACTCCTGCATGGAAAATGCTTAAAATATAAACATTTTGTATGATCTTGATAATTTATAAATGTTGAGAAAATTTTAGACATATTAAAAGATTTATATTACAATAAATCACAATGTTCAAAAAAATTACATATTTGAAGATGCCTGTATACCAGATCTTTATTGGTTTCTCATCCTTTGACCTTTCTTCAAAGAAAACATTAACTTAAGTATTTCTTCATGGTTTTACATCTATCTATTTATACCTATCTATACATTGATATAGATAGATATATTTAAATATCTCTGTGAACACACACACAGTATGATTTTTTTTTTTTTTTGAGTTGGAGTCTCACTCTGTCACCCAGACTGGAGTGCAGTGGCAGTGGCATGCTCATGGCCACCCCAGAGATGACCTGCTGGCTCCAGCAATCCTTCCACCTCAGCCTTCCAAGTAGCCAGAAGTACAGGCACACACTACCATGCCTGGCTAATTTTTGATTTATTGTAGAGACGAGGTCTCGCCGTTGCCCGGACTGGTCTCAAACCCGCGGGCTCAGGCAATCCACTTGCCTCAGCCTCCCAAAGTGTTGGGATTACAGGCTAAGCCACCGAGCCTGACCAATTTTTTATGCACTCAAACTTTACATAAATGTATTGCAACATGAATTTATGGAGCAGTGTTTACATTTATGTGTATGATAAAATATACAGTTTCAATCATATTACATTATTTTACACGTTTTTAAACTTTATATAAATGGTATGCTTTATAAAAACTTTTCAACTTGCTTTTTATTCCACTCAATATTATATTTGAGAGTCTTCTATGGTCATATATGTGCTTAAAAAAAAATTATTTCACCTCAGTTTGGTGTTCCACTCTAAATATATTGCCATTTAACATTTCTTCTGTTCACTGAAAAACAGGTTGCTTCCAGTTTTTGGCTGTTACAGTGGAATTCCTGGATCATATATAGAATATAGTTGTCAACTTTAAAGTTCAAAAACCTCTTAAAGCAAGAGAACATTAAAATGTCATCTAATATTTGAATAATAATATGACTGATTATGTCATGACATTTTTGAAATTAGAGTTTAGTTTAATAAAAACTCCCAAGTGTATCAAAGAACTGATTGTATCAGAGACATGGAAGGAAGAGATACAAAATGAAGAAAAGGATACAGATTGTAATGTTATAGATTTAAGATTCATAATGCTCTCACTTCATTTTTGCCTGAGCTTATAGTTATAATTACTTTCATTTTTGTATGTAAATATAAATATAACAAGATGTAATACAGTTACCAATGAATGTTTATTGCTTGTTTACTTCAAGTTGTTCCTCAGTAGTTCTAAAAATCAATTTTATTTACCTAATATTAGTTAACAATAGATACTTTTAGTGCATTAGAAATGAGTGCAATTAGCTTACCATTATCATGAGGGTCACACTAAAACATACTAATGAGTATATGGCAATGTTTCTTGGAACTATAGAATGTTAAAACAAACAAAAAAACTTGACAAATAATTTGTTTCAATTTCTTAAGTTACAAGTGAGAAAAATTAAGTCTCAGAGGTACCAAAATAATTAGCTCAATGTTCCATCACTATTTAGTAGTAGAAGGACTAGAATCTAAATGCAGGGGACTAGAAATCAAATGTTCTAGTCCTCATCCTACTCTAGTGTATCAAAACTTTCACTATTTACAGGATAGAGTTTATTATCACTGTGTGCCCTTTTCTTATTCAAATTTTCACATTTCCTTTCAGATTACTGCAAATAACTTGTTTGATTTCAGTATTCCTTCAGAGAGCTTTTAAATCTTAAAAATTAAGTAACACTATATGACACTTCAACTTTGTGATGGAAAATTAAAACAATAAAGAGCTCCCAGTCTGAGCAACATAGTAATAACTCCTTTAAAAAAAATTCATGTTTTATTTATTTACTAATTTATTTTTAATTTTTAATTTTAAAGATGTGGGGTAAAATTCAGGGTTAGGTTTACAACTATTCATTATGCAGGCACCCTTGTTGATGGGCACCCTCTCCTCCCTTCCAGACTCCCATCACTGCCAATCCTGACCCCACTGCCCTGGCAGTTTTCCACTACTGCCAACCATTTTCTTATAGTATTGTGAAAACTGTTCAAGGTCCACTTATGAGTGAGAATATGTGATACTGGGTTATTTGTTTCTGTGATAGACCACTCAGTATTACAAACTCTAAGTCCATCCAAGTTGCTGTGAAGTTGAAAATTTTTTTCTTCTTTATGGCTGTGTAATATTCCATCATGTATATGTACCGCATTTTTTTTATCGAGTCCTCTTTCAACAAGCAGTATGATTGGTTCCATGTTTTTGTTATTGTGAACAATGCTGCAATAAACATATATGTGCACGTATCTTTTACATAGAGTGATTTGAGTTCCTCTGGGTATTTTCCCAGTAGGGCGATTGTGGGGTCATATGGAAGGTCGATTTTTAGATCTTTTAGGAATCATCACACTGTTTTCCACAGAATTTGTACTAGTTTACACTCCCATCAGCAGTTTAGAAGTGTTCCCCTTTCCCCTCATCCTTTCCAGCATCTGTTGTTTTTTGAGTTATTGATGATGATCATCCTTTCTGGAGTTAGGTGGTATCTAAGCGTGGTTTTAATTTGCATGTCTTTGATGACTAGTGAGGCTGAGCATTTTTTCATGTATCTGTTGGCTACTTGTATGTCTTCTTGTGAAAAGAGTGTGTTCATATCTTTTGCCCACTTTGTAATGGGGCTGTTTGTTTTTCTTCTTTTTGGCACGTTTGAATTCCTTGTAGATCCAAGACGTTAGGCCTTCGTCAGTTGGCAAATATTATTTCCCAGTCTGTGGGCTGTCTCCCTGCTCTCTTGATGGTTTCTTTGATTTGCAGAAACTTTTCAGTCTGATGAGGTCCCACTTGTCTATCTTATCTCTTATGGCATGGGCACTTGGGGTTTTGATCAGGAATTGATTGTGAGTTCCAATTTCCATAAGGGTGTCTCTTGCATTTTCTAAGTTTCTTCTAGTTTGAAGTTTTACCTTTAGGTCTTTGATTCATTTAGAGTTGATTTTTGTGTATGGTGATAGGTAAGGATCTTGTTTTAGTCTTTTGCATGTGATCAATAAGTTTTCCCAGCACCACTTACTGAACAGGTTCTCTTCTCTCTAGTGGTTGGTTGTGGAGGCTTTGTCACAGATAAATTGGTTGAGAAATTGAGATTTTGCTTCTGGAATCTCTAGTCTGTTCCATTGGTCTATATGCCTATTCTTGTACCAGATTGAAACTGTTTTGATTATTGTAGCTTTATACTAAAGTTTAGTGACTGGGAGTGTGTTACCTCCCACTATGTATTTTTGCTGAGGTTTGTTTTAGCTATTTGTGATCATTTATTTTCCATATGAATTTCTGTATTGTTGTTTCTAGGTCTGAGAAGAATACTGCTGGTAATTTAAAGGGTAGTGTGTTAAATTTTTAGATTGTCTTGGGTAGAATAGACATCTTAACAATGCTGATTCTTCCAATCCATGAGCAGGAATATTTATTCATTTATTTGTGTCATCTTTGATTTCTGAGTAGTGTTTTTTAGTTTTTGTTGTAAACGTCTTTGGTTGTAAATGTCTCTGGTTAGGAAGATGTCAAGGTATTGCACTTTTTTGTGGCCATTGTGAACGTGATTGTGCTTTTTTTTTGAGTCTCTGTTTGTTTATTGTTAGTGTATAGAAATGCAACTGTCTTTTGCACATTTATTTTATACCCTAAGACTTTGCCAAAGTCCTTTATCAGTGCAACGAGGTTTTTGACAGATCCTCTTGGGTCTTTGAAGTATAGAATCATGTTATCTGCAAAGAGGGATAACTTAACTACCTCTTTTTCCTGTTTGGATACCCCTGATCTCCTTCTCATGTCTGCTCTAGCTAGGACTTCCAAAATTATGTTGAAAAGGAGGGGTGAGAATGGACATCCTGGTCTTATTCTGGTTTTCAGGGGAAATGGTTCCAATTTCTGTTTGTTTAGCAGTATGCTGGCTGTGGGTTTCTCGTAGATGGCTTTCACTAATTTTAGGTATGTTCTATCTATGCCTAGATGCTCGAGGGTCTTTATCAAGATGCGGTGCTGAATTTTATCAAAAGTTTTTTCCGCGTCTAATAATATAATCACGCGGTTTTTGTTTTAACATCTGTTGATGTATTTAATGATGTTTATGGTCTTACGAATGCTGAACCAGCCCTGCATCCTGGGTTGAAGCCTACTTGGTCGTGGTGGATGATTTTTGAGATGTGTTGTTGAGTATGATTTGCTAGAATCTTGTTGAGGATTTCAGCATCTATATTCATCAAGGGTATTGACCTGTGGTTCTTTTTCTTTGTTGGATTTTTACCTGGCTTGGGTATGTGTGATGTTAGCTTTGTAAAATGATTTGGGGAAAGTTCCCTCTTTCTCAATTGCCTGCAATACTTTCAGTAGGATTGGTATTAGTTCCTTCTCATATGTTTTGTGGAATTCTGCTGAAAAGCCATCTGGTCCAGGATTTTTTTTTATCGTAGGTAGTTTTTGTTGTTGTTGTTGTTGTTTTAATGATATAGTCAGTTTCCTGTATTATTTTTGGTCTATTTAGTGTCTCAATTTCTTCTTGTTTCATCTTGGGGATGTTGTTTCATGTCAGAAAGCCCTTTCTTTCCTTTAGGCTTTCCAGTTTGTTTCTATACAATGTACATAGTAGTCTCTGATAATCTTATGTATTTCTTTGGGGTCATTTTGTGACTTGATCTTTTGCAATTCTGAATGTTTTAATTTGGTCTTTTTCTCTCTTTTTCTTGATCGGTCTAGCTAGGGTCCATCAATCTCGTTTATCCTTTCAAAGAACCAGCTTTTTGTTTCATTGATTTTTTGTATTTTATTTTTATCTTCTATGTCCCAAATTTGGGCTTTTATTTTGGTGGTCTGGATTCTTCTGCTGAAGTTAGGGTTTTTGTAGTCTTGCTTTTCCATCTTCCTTAGGTGATTTGTTAGGCTGTTAATTTGTGATCTTTCCGTTTTCTTCATGTATGTTCATAGATATATAAATTCCTCTCTTAGTAGTGATTTCATGGCATCCGAGAGATTTTAGTAAGATGTTTCTTCATTTTCAATTGTTTTGAGGAAACTTGTAATCTCTGTTTTGATTTCCATGTTGACTCACAGTTGTTTAGCATCATGCTATTTAGTGTCCATGTCTTTGGGGTTTGGGGAGAACTTTGTTAATGTCGATATTTATTTTTATTCCATTGTGGTCTTAGAAGGCACATGGCATCTTCTTCTACAAAAAATTTAAAGAAATAGCTGGGTGTGGTGGCATGTGCCTGTGGTACCAGCTACACAGGGGACTGAGGCAGAAGGATGACATGAGTCCAGGAGTTTGAGGCTGCAGTGAGCCATGAATGACACTGCACTCCAACCTGGGCAACAGAGTGATATATATATATATATATATATATATATATATATATATATATATATATATATATTTCAAGTAATAGGCAAATAAACATTGGTCATTACAGTTATTGAGGTCTGATTCCCTACCTCCTTATCACCCATGAAGAGGTAAAATGAAGGTTACACTGGCTAATGCTGGAATGAATTCTCTAAAGCTGATGCTGATGTGTCCCGCAGACAGAAACCCTGAAGAAGTACAGATTATGTCCTTGGGGCATTAGAGAGAACACTAGCGTAAGTGAGCTCTGTCATCAAGTGTAAGGGATACATGTGAAGGCAAAAGAGAATACAAAGTCAAAAGATTCTGAGGCTTAAAAGTAGACTGAATGAAAAGCAAAGACAGTAGTTTTGTTTCTGAAATATTGTTGTATTTATAATGGCTGAATGATAATTTTGGCACTCTGAGAATTAACACTGATGGTTATATCAATGACAAAACAAATTAGGAAAGCCACAATGTAAATGACAACAATAGCAACAATAAGCCCAGCAATTAGAAATCTAGAGATTATTTTGTTTTGGTTCTTTCTAGTGTTTTATAACTTGGTGTGTATATTATGTGAATCAGTACAGGAACTAGATTCTTCAGATTTCATTATAAAAGACTGAACAATTGAATTTTGTTTTGCAGTGGCTAATATAAATCCTGGAGAAATATGATCAACAAATTGCATATGCCAAAACACTGGAAAAAGGAAGTAGATCATTGTCCTTCTAGGAGTATCATTACTCTTTCAAAAGGACAAGATTCCCCTGTACTAAAATGTGCTTAAAAAAATAGATCAGTACACTGAGATAGTTGGGTCATCAGAAATAATTGTTCCTGAACAATTAAACCACATCCAATAATGTTAAGACTGGTGTCCTGGAACTTAATAGTAGTATCAAGATTGCCCCTGGAACTTAATACAATATACCTTCAGAAATTGAATTTCTCATTAGTCATTGGTTGTGTTCCATGGCTGCTTTTCCTCTGGTAGAAAACATCTGTGGTGATTTTAAAAGAGGAAACTTATCCAAGACAACACCTCTCAAGGTGGCAGCACGTTTCATGCCTGAAATCTGGAGCCATCTGGATTTTTTAATTAAAGTAGTGACTCTAACAACTTTCTCTTAATTAAAGTGAATGTTATGAGTTTTCTCCTTGCTATGTCTTTTATTGTTATTAGATATTAAATATTAACAACATATTCAACTTGAATCAAGACTGAGCATTCTATTCTAAAAGAGAAGGTTTGGGCATTACTGACTTTTGTGGTGGTAACTAAGTTGATCTTAAAGTTTTTATGCTTATTGTATTTTTCTCTAGAAGAATTTTTGTTGATAACTATAGTACAAATTTACTACATGGGTATCAATTTTCTTAAAAATTTGTTGGTTTATTCATGTTTACAACATTTATAATTAATTTAGAGACCAGCTGATTACTTAAAAGTGATTTTAAAATGGTTTGTTTAAAGGATGGATAGATTTGGAAGTGTTTAGATCAATAATCCTAGTATTATACCTTTGGAGACTCTACAAATCTGGCGAAGATCCCAAATGAAACTAAATTGCAGTCATGTGCAAGTAAAGATGTTTGGGAAAACAAACAAAAAATGCCTATTCAATGATGGTTCCATAGATAGATTATAATAAAGCTGAAATATTTCTATCACTTCGTGATGTGAAGTTGTAGCTTTCATAATGCCATAGCATGAAGCATCACTCACACGTTTACTATAATTCTGGTGTCAAAACACCTAGTGCAATGCCAGTCATATAAAAATATAGCACATATAATTATGTACAGTATATAAAATAGGATAATAGTAAAGAGCTATGTTGCTGGCTTTTATATTTACTGTACTATGCCTCTTATTGTTATTTTAGAATGTACTCCTACTACTTAAAAAAAAGGTTAACTGTTAAACAGACTCAGGCAGGTCCTTCAGGGAGTATTTCGAAGGCATTTTTATCATAGGATATGAAAACTTTATGCATGTTATTATCCCAAAGACCTTCCAGTGAGATAAGACATGGAGGTAGAAGACAGCCATATCGATGATCCTGACCCTGTGTAGAACTAGGCTAATGTAAGTGCTTATGTCTTAGTTGTTAACAAAAATTAAAACATTAAAATTTAAAAAATAATAACTTACAGACTGAAGACATAAAGAAAAAGTTATTCTTGTACAACTGTACAGTGTTCTTGTGTTTTAAGGTAAATGTTATGACAAGACTTAAAAAGTTAAAAGGATATAAAATGTTTATAAAGTGAATGTGTTATAGTAATCTAAGCTTAATTTATGGTTAGAGAAAGAAAATTTTTTTTAAAATGTATGGCTTACGTGTACAGTGTTTATAAAGTCTAGATAGCATACAGTAATGTCCTGTCTTCACATTCACTCACCACTCACACACTGACTCACCCAAAGCAACTTTCATTCCTTCAGGCTCCATTTATGGTAAGTGCCCTACACAAATGTACCACTTTTTATTTTTTAAATCACAGTTTTACTATATCTTTTCTATATTTAACTATGTTTGGATATATAAATCCTTACAGTCCTTAATTGTTTTACAATTGCTTATAGTATTTATTATAGTAACATGCCATTCAAGTTTGTAGCCCAGGAAGAATAAGCTATATCATATAACCTAGATGTGTAGCAGAGTGTATATCTAGGATTGGGTGAATACACTCTATAATGTTAATACATTGACAAGAATTGACTATTGACACATTTCTCAAAACATACCCCCATCAAGTAAAACATAATTGCATTTATCCAATATGATTCTAAAGGAGAAAAGTCTACATTATTCTAGACTTAATGAAATCTTTAAAATTTTAGGGTAGTTTTAATGAGTATTGAATTACTTAGATAAATGTTCAGTAATAAAAAATTTGGAGGAATACTTTGTATTGTAATGATGAGAGCTGAAAGGTGAAAAGCATTATCAGGGTTATATTCATCATTCTGGAAATTAGAGTTTGTTATAAAAAATGATAAACTTAAAACCGAAATGAATGCATTGATTAAGAACTGAACTACTCAAAATGCAGAACCATGTGCTATTCCAGGATCAGTCCCTTCGTTTTTATTATCCACACATTTTTCTCTCATATTTGAAAAGGCTTTACAGTTACAGTGTACCTAATATCAAAAAGGCATCACAAACAGATCGAATTAGAAGTCATACCACTTTCTATAAGCCACTAAAAATTATGTTTCATCTTTTCCCTATGATTTAAAGATACTCTTTTTTAAAATATGAAAATTTATTATATAGTGCTCCACAAATTGCTTCGTTCTTGGAATTTGTTAGGCATTTGTGACAATTCAGGTCTATCATTATGTCAATGAGCCTTTGATCTGAAACAGAAGGCATCATATAATCAAATCTTCCCAGAGACAAAGATATTTTCACATACAAGGTATTAGCTCATAGGTCTTTTAGGAATACACAACAAGAGTTGTATATGTTACAAATTCATACAATGTATACTTTGGTTTAAACTTCTGATAATTCATCCAACTATATACAATGTTTCCATCTTTTTATTTTTATTTTTTTGGGTTGGAGTCTCACTCTGTTGCCCAGGCTGGAGTGCAATGGCTGCTCCCAGCCACTGCAGCCTCGACCTTCTGGGCTCCAGCGATCCTTCCGCCTCAGCCTTCCCAGTAGTCGGAATTACAGGCATGTGCTACCACGCCCGGCTGATTTTTTGATTTATTGTAGAGATAAGGCCTCGCTGCCCAGGCGGGTCTCAAACCCGAGGGCTCAGGCAATCCACTCACCTCAGCCTCCCAAAGGCGCGGGATTACAGGCTGAGCCACCAAGCCCGGCTTGTTTCCATCTTTTTAATCATTAACTGTTGTACAGGCACAATGCTAAAGACTGGGAATGTAGGCATAAAAGGACTATAGCCTGGAAGGTCTCCTGGTTTATTGCGGTACACAGAGGAATGTTGATGTCTGTCTGTGGTATCTGTAACAGTCAAAGAAAAATAACAAAATTGTGTGATGAGTATTATGGCAGAAGTCTGCACATAATTTAGGTAGTTTAAACTTGGGTAGTCAAAGGATAGCATACCACAGGAGGTAATATCTAAACTGCACCAGCAAGACAATGTAGAAAGGTCACATTTCAGATTCAAATTGCTCTGAAATTAAATTTCAACTGTCTCAGCTATGTCAACACAATTTGCTATGCAACCTAATTAATTTATTTAGTCTATTTTAGCCTTTTTTGTTTCCTTTTTTCTTCCCTTAATTTTTTTCCTTTGTCTTAGTCTAAATATTCTTCTTTCCTCATATTAAATAAAAGTGTATATTTCATAGTTTGTTAGGGAAATTTATCATATTAAGAATTACTTAAGTATTAAATAGTTTCCCTAAATCCACACAGCTGTTGAGTGGTGGGAGAGGACTCTGAAACCAGGGAAATGTGACTCTAAACTCTGCTCTCAATGACAACGTTATTGGACTAGTGGATAGAGTAAAGACTCCATTTCAGGTCCAAAACTTACTATCTCTATTACTTCAGTAGTATGGCTGTTTAATATCATTTGCAGCATCACAAGGGGAAAATTCTCAAGAATGACATACTTAAGTACACTTGTCTTCCTTTGTGGCGGTTTAAAAAAAATTTCTTTAGTGAGTTAAAATTCAAATAATACTATTAAGGTTATCTGCCAATCTTTTATTTAATTATAATATAAATATACACAAGTGTAAAGTCACAATGAATTACTACACAGTGAACACCTCTGCATAATTCTCATCCAGGTTAGGAAATGGAACATCAGAAGTTATCCTTGTTCCCTTTGTTAATCACTGTACTGTCTTCTATCTTTTAGCATAAACACTATCTGAACTTTTAATACCACAGTTTATTTTGGCTGTTTTAGAACTTTAAAGAAATGAAATTATAGTATATATTTTCTTGTATCTGATTTCTTTCACTAAAATTTATGGGCGTTTTTGCATGTAACAAGATTTCATTTAGTTTTCTTGTTGCATATCATTCTATTTTGTGAAAATGTCATGATATATATATCTGTTTTACTCTTGATGGATATTTGGATTGTTTTCATTTTGGATTGTTTTCATTTTCATAGACTCTGAGGGTTTCTGAACAACAACAAAAATCACAAAGTGAGCATCTTAAAACAACAGAAAGGTGTTACTCACAGTTCTGGATAATAGAAGTCTGAATTCAAGGTAATGCTCCCTCTAAAACCTGTAGAGAAGAAAGTTTCCTTGCTTCCTCTAGCTTCTGATGTTTGTTGACAATCCTTGGTATTTCTTGAATTATGAATAGATCACTCTTCTGTAGTCACATAACTATCTTCTCCCTGTTCATCCCTTCTTTTTATATGGAGAGCAGCCATATTGAATGAAGGGTCCATTCTACTCCAGTATTAATTTTATCCTTACTCTATAATAATATATATGTATATATATAATATATATAATACCCTGTAATACCACTCCAGTATTAATATTATCCTTATTAATTGTATATTCACAATTCTTCTACCAAATGAGGTTTTTATTTCGTGAATCAGGACTTTAATATATCTTCTGGGAAATACAATTTCACCCATCACAGGACTATTATGAATACAATTTCCAAGAACATTTTCATTCATGTCATTTGGGGGACACGTGAATGAATTTCTGTTAGCTGTGCACCAACATAGTATGGCTGCTAGATCAAAGTATATGCGTATATTCAACTTTAGTAGTTACTGCCAAGTGATTGCATCAATTTGCATTGTTGTCAAAAAAAATGAGAGTTCTAATTTTATTATCGTTTCCCTGACTTGGAATTCTTCATCTCATTTTATTTTAGACATTTAAGTGGAAAAGTAGTCATATCTCATGATGGTTTGATTTTTATGTATCTGATTATTAATAAGCTTGAATTCTTTCTTTCTTTCTTTCTTTCTTTTTTTTTGAGTTGGAGTCTCCCTCTGTCACCCAGACTGGAGTGCAGTGGCCACTCTTGGCCACTGCAACCTAGACTTGCTGGGCTCCAGTGATCCTTCCACCTCAACCTTCCAAGTAGCCAGAACTACAGGCACGCGCTACCACATCAGACTAATTTTTTTTTTTTTTCGACTTATTGTAGAGATGAGGTCTCGCCAAGTTGCCCAGGCAGGCCTTGAACCCGCGGGCTCAGGCAATCCACTCACCTCAGTCTCCCAAAGCGTGGGATTACAGCCTGAGCCACCGAGCCTGGCTAGCTTGAACTCTTTATCATGAATTTGTTGGCCATTTAGATATGCCTGTTTGTAATTTTGCCCTTTTTTTCCCTATTAGGTTGTCTGATTTAAGTTTCTTACTGATTTGTAGGAGTCTTTAATAGTATATGAAAATAATTATTTTTCTCATATATTGCAAATCTTTCATCCTTATACCTTACTTTTTCACTTTTTTAATGATGTGTGTGAATAAATAGGATTTCTTTATATTCTGAAGTCCAATATATGTCATTTAATTTATAATTAGTGCTTTTTTGTTTATAGACAATTTTTTTCGAATTCAAATTTATAAATATATTTTTCTATATTAAAATATTCTAGTTTTATGTTTTACATTTAAATCAAAGCTATTTGGTATTAATTTGTTTCTTTTTTTAAATTTTAAAGTTGTGGGGTACAGTTTAAGATTAGGTATACAAGTGGTCATAGTACAGGCAAAAATTAAGCCTCCCTCTGGTTCCCACTTTGCCTGGTTTGATATCAGGTACCTCTGTTGTTGTCATGCCCCAACCTCTACCTTGGTAGTATTCTGCTACTGTCAGTCCCTTTCTTATAGTATTATGGTAAATATTCAGTGTTCATGTATGAGTGAGAACATGTGGTACTCTGTTCTTTGTTTCTGTAATAGATCACTGAGTATGATAGACTCTAAATCCATCCAAGTTCTTGTGAAGTCCATATGTTTGTCCATTTTTATGGCTGCGTAATGTTCCATTGTGTATATGTGTCACATTTTTCTAATCCAGTCCAGTTTCAGTGGGTAGCACAGTTGGTTTCATGTTTTTGTTACTGTGAATGGTGTTGCAATAAACATGAGTAAGCAATTATCTTTTTTGTGGAATGCTCTGGTTATATTCCCAGTAGGGGGATTACTGGGTCAAATGGAAGGTCAATGTCTAGTTCTTTTAGAAATTGCCACACTGTTTTCCAAAGAGGTTGCACTAGTTTGCATTCCCATCAGCAATGTAGAAGCATTCCTTTTTCTCCACATCCTCACCAGTATCTGTTGTTGTTTGTTTTATTAATGATTGCCATTTTTACTGGGGTTAGTCAGTATCTCAATATGGTTTTGATTTGCATTTCTCTGATGATTAGTGAGGCTAAGAAATTTTTCATGTGTCTGTTGGCTGCCCTTATATCTTCTCTTGAGAAGTGTCTATTCATGACTTTAGCCCACTTTTTAATGGGGCCATTTGTTTTTTCCTTTCTGCACATTTGCATTCTTTACAGATCCTTGATGTTAGATCTTTGTCAGATATACAGTTGGCAAATATGTTTTACCATTCTATGTACTGTCTTCCCCACTCTTTTTATGTTTTTTTTTTGTTGCTTTGCAGAAGCTTCTTGGTTTGATGAGATCCTGTTTGTCTAACTTATCTATTATGGCATGGGAACTTGAGGTTTTGATCAGGAATTGGTTGCAAGTTCCAATTTCTCTAACGATGTCTTCTGCATTTTCAAAAGTTCTTATACTTTGAAGTTTTACGCTTAGGTCTTTGATCCATTTAGAGTTGATTTTTGTGTATGGTAATAGGTAGGGGTCTTATTTTAATATTCTGCATATGGTCAGTCAGTTTTCCCTGTACCATTTACTGAATAGGTTCTTCTCTCCCCAGTGGTTTTTGTTGGAGGCTTTGTCAAAGATGAGTTGGTTGAGTAATTGAGGTTTTGCTTCCAAAATCTATCCAGTCCATTGGTCTATATGCCTATTATTGTACCAATACCAGGCTGTTTTGATTATTGTAGCTTTACAGTAAAGTCTAAAGTCTGAAAGTGTGATACTTCCCATTTCATTTCCTTTGCTAAGGACTGCTTTGGCTATTCATGGTCATTTATGTTTCCGCATGGATTTATGTATTGTCATTTCCAGGTCTGAGAAGAACCATATTGGTAATTTAATGGATATTGCATTGAATCTGTAGATTGCCTTTGGTAGGGTGGCCATCTTAACAATATTGATTCTTCCTATGCATGAGCATGGAATATCTTTCCATTTGTTTGTGTCTTCTTGAATTTCTTTGAGCAGTGGTTTGTAGTTTTCATCACAAAGGTCTTTCATGTCTCAGATTAGGAAGATTATGAGGTATTTCATTTTTTGTAGCTAATGCGAAGGAGATGTGCTTTTTTTTTTTTTTTTTCAGTTGGTGTCTCACTCTGTCGCCCAGACTGGAGTGCAGTGGCCGCTTCCGGCCACTGCAGCCTCAACCTGCTGGGCTCCGGCGATCCTTCTGCCTCAGCCTTCCAAGTACCTGGAGTTACAGGCGCGCGCTACCACGCCCGGCTGATTTTTTTTTTTTTTTTTTATGGTAGAGATGAGGTCTCGCTGCCCAGGCGGGTCTCAAACCCGTGGGCTCAGGCAATCCACTCACCTCAGCCTCCCAAAGGCACGGGATTACAGGCTGAGCCACCGAGCCCAGCTGGAGATGTGCTTTTTATTTGGTTTTCTGCCTGCTTGTTGTTGGTGTATAATAATGCAAACATCTTTTGCACATTTATTTTGTACCTCTTGGTTTTGCCAAAGTCCTTTATCAGTGAAAGCAGTGTTTTGACAGATTCTCTTGTATTTTCAAGGTATACAATCGTATCATCAGCCAAGGGATAAATTAACTTCCTCATTTCCTATTTGGATACTGCTTATTTTCTTCTCTTGTCTAATTGCTTTAGCTAGGACTTCTAACACAATGTTGAACAAGAGGGCTGAGAGTGAGCAGCCTTCTCTTATTCTGATTTTCAGGGAAAATGTATCCAGTTTCTGTCCGTTTAGCAATATACTGGCTTGGGCTTATCATAGAGGGCATTTACTATTTTGATGTATGTTCTATGTACACTTCTATGCCGGTGTTTGAGGGTTTTTATCAAGAAGGGATGCTGAATTCTGTCAAAAGCTTTTTCTGCATCTAATGATATAATCATGTGTTTCTTGTTTTTGCATTTGTTGATGTATTTAATTACATTGATGCTCTTTTGGATGCTGAATCAGCCCTGCGTCCCTGGATGAAGGTTACTTGGTCATGGTGAATGACTTTTGGGATGTGTTGTTGAATCTGACTTGCTAGAATCTTGCTGAGAATTTTTGCATCTATGTTCATTAGGAATATTGGCCTGTAGTTCTCTTTTTTTGTTGGATCTTTACCTGGTTTCAGTATCAGTGTGATGTTAGGTTTCGTAAAAATATTTGGGGAGAATTCTGTCTTTCTCAAGCACCTGGTTGTGATTGGTATCAGCTTCTCCTTGTATGTTTTGTAAATTCCACTGGAAAGTCATCTGATCTGGGACTTTTATTTGTAGATAGTTTTCTTGTGATTGAGTAAATTTCCTGAGTTGTTATTGGTCTATTTAGTGTGCAAATGTCTTATTGTTTCAACCTTGGGAGGTTGTATAATGTCAGAAAGTCCTCTATTTCATTTAGGCTACCAAGTTTGTTTCCAAACAGGTGTGCATAGTAATCTCTGATAATCTTTTGAATTTCTTTGTGGTTAGTTGTGATGTGATCTTTTGCATTTTCAACTGTTTTTATTTTATTTGGGCTTTGTCTCTTTTTTTCTTGGTCATTCTGTCTAGGGGTCTATCAATCTTGTTTATTTTTTCACATAGCCAACTTTTTGTTTTGTTGATATTTTTCTATGATATTTTTGTCTTCTAGGTCCTATATTTGGGCTTTTTACTTTAGTGATCTGGATTCTTCTGCTAATGTTAGGATTTTGGTGGTTGTGTCTTTCCAGCTCCCTAAGGTGATTTGTTAGGCTCTTCACTTCTGATCTTTCCATTTTCTTGAGTGTGTTTGTAGAGTTATAAATTCCCCTCTTAGAACAGTTTTCATGGCATCCTAGAAAGTTTGGTAGAATGTTTCTTCAATCACATTTGTTTCCAGGAATATTTTAAATTCTGTTTTCATTTCTGTGTTGACCCAGTAGTCATTCAGCATCATGCTGTTTAGTGTCTATGTCTTTGTGGGTTTGGGGGGAATTTTTTGGCGTTGATACTTATTTTTATTCCATTGTGATCTGAGAAGGTGTGTGGCAGTGTTTTGATCTTACGAAATTTGTAAATGCTTGATTTATGACTGAGGATGTGATTGATCTTGGTGTACATTCCATGTAGTTATGAGTAGAATGTATATTCTGTGGTTGTTGAATGGAATATTCTGTAGGTATCTATTAAGTCCATTTGATTGAATGTCAAGTTGAAGTTCCAGATCTCTCTGTTGGTTTTTTGCCTTGATGTTCTATCTAGGGTTGTTAGTAGGGTTTAAGTCCCTTGCTATAATAGTGTTAGGGTCAATATCTTTTTTTAGTTTACTTAGTAGTTGCTTTATAAACACTGGTGCTCTTGTATTGAGTGCATATATGTTTATGATGTATATTTCTTGCTGATGATGAATTGAGCCTTTTATCATTATGTAGTGTCCCTCTGTATCTTTTAAAATTTTTGATAGTTTAAAGGTTGCTTTCAGCCGGGCTCGGTGGCTTAGTCTGTAATCCCGCACCTTTGGGAGGCTGAGGTGAGTGGATTGCCTGAGCCCGTGGGTTCAAGACCCGCCTGGGTAGCGAGACCTCTACAATAAATCAAAAAAATCAGCCGGGCGTGGTAGTGCATGCCTGTAATTCTGGCTACTTGGAAGGCTGAGGTGGAAGGATCGCTGGAGCCCAGAAGGTTGAGGCTGCGGTGGCCGGGAGCAGCCACTGCACTCCAGTCTGGGTGACAGAGTGAGACTCCAACTCAAAAAAAAAAAAAAATTAAAAGGTTTCTTGTCTAATATTAAGATTGTGAATCCTGCCTTCCTTTGTGATCCATTTTCCTGTAAACTCATTTTCCATCCTCTAGCTTTAAGTCTGTATGCATTCCTTATGCTGAGATGAATTTTCTGGATGTTGTAAATTATTGGGTATTGGTATTTTATCCAGTTTGCCACTCTGTGTCTTTTCAGTAGTTCATTTAGCTCATTCACATTCAGGCTGATTATTAAAATGTGATAGTTTATCCCTATGATGAGGTTCTAATAAAGTTTTTTCTTTGTCTGTTTTCTTTTAGTTTTGGGGTTGATGTATGTGTGTGTTTTCAAGTTTGCAGTTGCATTGTATTCTTTGTTGATTCTGTGTTCTGCTGTTCTCTTGGGAAGTGTGTGGTCATTTTTTTTTTTTTGTCTTATGTGCTTAATAGCTTTTAAATTGTTTTCTGTAGAGCTGGTCTGGAAGCTGCATAATCTATTAGGGATTGGATGTCACTGATGAAGCTGAACTTGACTGGGTAGGAAATTCTTGGTTGAAATTGTTTATCTTTGAGAACTTTGAAAATTGGACTCCAGACCCTTCTATCTTGTAGTGTTTCTGCCAATAGGTCTGCTGCTATTCTGATTGGTTTTTGCCAGTAGGTAGTCTAACCATTCTTTCTTGCTGCTTTTCAGATTTTTCCTTTTGTGTCTACTTTGTGTAAGCAAATTACTATGTGTCTAGGGGTTGATCTTCTCATTTGATGTCTTGCGGAGGTTCTCTGTATCTCTTGTGTTTGGATGGTCACATCTCTGGTAAGATGGGGAAAGTTTTACAGGATCACTTCCTAGAATACTTGTTCCAAGGTATTCTCAATTTTTCTTTCTTCTTCTGGGATACCAGTCAGGTATAGGTTCAACCTCTTGATATGTTCACACATCTCTTCTAGGCTTTGTTCTTTCCTTCTGAGTTTTCTTCTATGTTGTTTACAGATTGGGTTAATTCCATGTTTTGGTCTCAAGTTCTGAGATTCTTTCTTCTGTTAATTAATTCTGCTTTTCATGCTTGTCATCTTGTTGTTTATTTCCTGGATGAAATTTCTCATTGCCAAAATCTCTGTTACAAGTTTGTCCAGTGTTGCATCTTGTCTTTCTCGAGTCCTGTTCACTTTTTCCATCTATTCCCTAATCCCTGCTGTATTCTGGGCCAATCATTGGTGACTTTCATTGTTTGGGCTCTGAAATCTCATTTTTCAGGCTTTTTCTCTTTGTTATACTGGGAATTTCCTGTGTTTTTCCTTTGATTTTTCCTCATTTGTGATACCTCTCTTTTCTTTCTCTTTAGTCTGTTATTCAGTGGCAGTGGGAGAGGCTTTCACTTCTGATATTTGCTCAACCCTCTATTCTTCCCTGCTCAAGGCTCTGAATTTGTTTTATTTTGAAACAACGCTATGGGTGGGAAGCTTTTCTGTCTCTTGTTGTTTTGAGAGTTGAATATGGTGGAGAATGGGGAACTAGGATTCAGAAACTACTTGCAAATCACAATGTTCACTGATTGTGGTATAGTTTCCCTGTGACACACTCCCTACCACTTCTCTATATGATGATGTGATGCATATGTTTGTGTATCTCTTGAGTTCAAGACACAGTAACAGCAATGAGATCAGAGGAAATTAGAATGAAATAGGATGAACAAAAATTTTTTAAACTTAAAATTCAAAAAAACACAGAACAACAAGAGCAGAAACCAAAACAAAAAATAATTAAACACACAGACACACACACATAAAACAAACTGGAATAACACCAAAACAACAACAAAAAACGAAAAACCAAACAAACACACAATGCCCAACCCAAAATTAAAGGAGAAGATAAAGAGAAAAAAGGAAAGAACAAAGGAATTCAAATTGAACCCCCACATATGTATTCACACACACATTAAACTAAAAAAGAGAACAAAAAAAAACAACAAATGAACAAAAAAATCCTGAAAGATGAATACTGTATCCTTTACATATACAGATAAACAGAAAATAAAAATCAAAAGAAGAAAGAAGAAAAAACAAGAAAAACAAGAAAAAAATAAGAAATGGGGGTATGCATATCAAGTCCTCACGTAGACATTCTTGCACAAAGGAAAGATATTTAAAAACAAACAAACAAACAAATAACCTTCCCTCTTCTGGCACATTCTGTAATTGTTCCTCACAGCTGTCCCTCTGCTGTGTCCTGCAGAGCTTTGGCCTCATTCACAATCACCCCAGGGTCTGGCCCAGGGAATGGGAGGGCAGTGGGACTAGGTGGGATCTCAGTCTTCCCTTCCCAGCCTAGCATGGTCAGGGGGATCCCTTCTGGTGGGAGATGCAGGATTGTCTCTTTCCCAGGTGCTGGCAGGGGGTGCCCCAGACGGGTTTATCCTGGAGTGAATTCTTCCTATTGCAGCTGATATCCAAGCTCCATCTGGGTTTGTCCCTCTCTGTCATGCCCTAGTCATGTGAGTCTGACTTTCAGAAGATTGCTGGGGAGGAGAGGGTTGGGTCAGCCCTAGATTTACTGCTAATCTCTTTAGGGGTCTTCCTCATCCTTTTCTTGTCACACCCTTTGTCCCCTGGCTGAATCAGGACAGGGAGTAGGGTGCTTGAGCCTCAGCACTTGTTCTATCCCTTCAGAGTATGTACTTTCAGGATATTCCCTCTGGGTCACAATCAACTCTTGAGTAGTTATTCTGCCAGTCACAGATACTGGGTCAGGTCTGTTGCTCTGTGGTGAGCAAGCCAGACCACTTTCCTGCCCCATTTTCAAGATGGTGTCAGGGTGCTACTTTTTCCTTCTCCATTGAAGCTCTGCTTCTAGGCTTCCTCACTGTATTCTCTCCACAGTTCTTGCTGCCAGTGTCCAGCCAGGCACTGTGATGGTGAGGCAGAGCCTGAAGCCGACAGTCACTCTTGGCAGCTTCTTCCTGAGAAGGGCTTTGTTGATTTAAGAAAAATTGGAATCAATTTCTATATGTTGTATAGTTAAGAGTCAATATCAATTTTTTCTCATATGGCTAGTCAATAGATTGATGGCAAGTTATTAAAAAATTCATGACTTGCCCACTGTTCTTCAGTGCAATCTTTTTCTTAAATTATTCATTCATATGTTTTGGGGACTGTATCTATGTTCTCCATTCTGTTATTTGACTATATTAATGGAATCAGAAATTGAAATGTTTTAAAGCTGGGCCTCAGTTCCTCTGAGTACTTGCCAGTTTCTGCTTCAGCCTACAAGAAATCACCTTTGAAGAACCCACAGTAATCTTGATATTTACTAGGGCACTTTCTCCTCAGCTAGCCCTGTAACTCAGCTTTTGCTTCTCTCTAGTTCTATAATTCAGCTAAAAACTCTACATAGATTTCAGTCTTTCAACCACCCCTTTCAAATTGATAAATTCCTTCAGGGATGAGTGGCTCCAAATGTCTAGCTCACTCCTCTGGAAACTTGGCCCCAGAATCAGAAGTTCTCATTGCTTTGGGGACTCATCATTAATTTCAAACAGAATTGTATTACTATTTTCTCTAATTTATCATTTTTTAAGAAGCAAAGATAGTGAAGAGCAAGGTAGTTCATCAATGCAGGGACCAAAACTGCTTTTATTGCATTTTAGATTGTTTAATATTAGGCAATCTCTGCATAAAAACTGCAGAAATAGTTTATACCTTTGTCTATTTCAATAGTTATGGAAACAAACATTTATATGTATATTCATGCAGTATCAATGAATCTAAAGCCCTGAGATAGGAGAAAGTAGTTTGGAGATTTCTCAAAGAACTAAAAATAGATTCGCCACTGAACTCGGTAATCCAACTAAGGAACCTATTACCCAAAGGAATACAAATCATTCTACCAAAAAGACACCTGAACTCATATGTTTATCATGGAACTATTCACAATGGCAAAAACATAGAACTAACCCAGTTGTCCATCAACAATATGCTGGAAAAAAATGTGGTACATATACAACAAGAAATACTGCACAGCCATGAAGAGAACAAAATCATGCAATTTGAAGCAACATGAATACAGCCCGAGACCATCATTCTAAGTGAATTATCACAGAACAGAAAACTGAATATCATGTGTCCTCCTTATAAGTGGGAGCTAAACACTGAATACACAAAGGCATAAGGATGGAAACAACAGACACTGGGGTCTCCTAGAGGAGGGTAAGGGTTGAAAAGCCATGCATTGGATACCATGCTTGCCACCTTGATGAGGAGTTCAATAGAAGGCCGCATTATGCAATAGACCTGTATAACAACTCTGCACATGTGCTCCTTGAACACAAAACAAAATAATTTTAAAAATACATAGACTACCACTTATCTTTCCTTGGATGTGATAGATTAACATAGTCATAGCCCATAGCTTTCATATTTTTTGACTGCAATCATCACTATTACTAAGTAATAGTTTATTCCTCCATTTAATTATCCTGCATACATTCCCTTTGTGAATCTAACTCCAGTTCTATGACTCTGTCCTTACATTTTATCTTTAGTATCCCCTGCCTTTTGTATTTCCATCAATTTTTAATTGGAGAGAATTTATTAATCTCTTAGGAGATAAAACATTACTTTATTAGTTTAATATATTTATTTTAAAGATAAATATTTAGCTTCAAGAATTGCCAAGGCCTTGTTTTTTGTCAATGACACACCATTAAGTAAGCAAATGAAGCTATTGGGAATCAGAAACACTACCTTAAAAAAAAACAGAACTTCTTGCAAATTCATTTTCTCATTAGTTTAAGACTCAACATTTTGTACCATAGCACTGTTAGTCAGCATCTTAACTGAAAACAGAGGACACAATAACGTTATCATAATATGTAAAGGTTTTATTTAAGAGATTAATTATAAATATGTTGGACCACAAGGGACAGAGCAGCATAACCAGAGAAGCCAACGGACTGGAAACAACCGTAGAGGTGTCACCACCTCTAGGTCCAAAAGTCTGAGTAGAGTAAGAGAAGCTAGTGGAAACAAGAAGGAGAGGGAATCACACACAGAATCTACTCATGAGAAAGAGCAGAGAATGTCTATGAATACAACCAGCTGATGAAATCTTATAAGAAGCGAACACATCTCCTGATATCAGTCTCCTCCCTTAGATCTCCTGGACTCTCCATGGGCTGTCCATGTAGTCGATGAAGGACAGTCATGCAGGACAATGAGCAGAGTAGAGAAGGATAGAGAGCAGATCTGGAGGAGCAAATGGAGCTATATGGCACAAAGTGCATATTTTGCACTACACCTCTGACTTTTGTCCCTTACTGAGGTGAATACTTGTAAACTTAACACAGGAAATACATAAAGTATTGTGTGGTGTTTATCTTATAGCAATGTCAGTTACATCACATTCTCACCTGAAGCCTAAAATGTTTGCCACATTCAGTATTCTTCATATATGTAGTAGAATAAAAACAAGTGGGAAAAAAATACAATTCTATCACTTGAAATATGACCATTATTATTTCTTTCTCTGTAGTTGATCATTTAAATTGAAAGTCACAGTAATCTTTTTCCACCAGCAAGTTCATGTTTTCCTAACCTTATTTCAGCACCTCAGCTGATCCAAATTGTCATTCCTACAGTATCTGTATCCTTGGGAATTGTCTTTATTCAATGAGCAAAATGTTCTTTTGCTATGGACTATTAAATATGGAAGTATTAGAGAGGCCACCTAGAATATATGGAGATCTACACATAGTCTTGCTTGTCTTTTGGGTGATAATGATACAAATTTTCCTCTGCGGATTAGAATCAATCATGAAAATAGTCATTCATTCTCCATCTTTAGGTGCAGAAAAATGAAGACTCCCCCCAAAAGACTTGACAACAGTCTTGATTTGCAATTATTGGAATTATTTCTCTGGGGATTTGTAAAACCATAGGTACTAGAATGCCAAATGCACCTAGCTCAAAGTCATAGAGACACAAATAAAAAAACTATCCATTGTATTATTAGGTATAACATTAAAATAAGGTTATTGCTTACCAGCCCCTTTCAAACTAGATATGTAAGTGGTAGCAAATAAAAAATCCTATGGTAAACTTCTTCAATGTTGTTTACTAACCAGCACTATGAGACCATTCCACCATTCCATCAATTCAGATGTCTTTGAATGATAGGATGTATGGTAGACCAGAGAATTCCATAGAATTGAGTCATTTGTGGCACTTGTTTTGTTATAAAATATGTTATCTCTTCAGGCAATGTTTTGGGTTGAATAGTACCCCTCAAAATTTATGTAGGTATAGGTCATCTGAGTGTGACCTTATTTGGCAATCTGGTCTTTGCATATATAATTCATTAAGGATCAAGATGAGGTCACACTGAATTAGGATAAGCTATATATCTAATGAAAATGTCCTTATAAGAGACTAAAAAAGGACACACTGAGACTCAAGGAAGGTGATATGAAGATGAAGGTAGAGAGTAAATTGACATACCCACAAACCAAGAATGCCAAAAATTGCTAGAGGCCACCAGAACCTGGGAGGTAAACATGGGATGGTTTCTCCTTCAGAACTCCCAAAAAGAAACCACTCTTACCAATAACTTGTGACTTTTGGACATTCTCAGGCCCATCTTACATTTAGAAAAAGTGCTTCTGTTTTTATAATATAATGTTGTTGTACATATATAGTTATATGATTTAGTAGTTCCTATATTACCCAATTTATGAAGTTAAATGTAAGTTCTGCAGTCACTTTGTATCCTACAGTCTGCTGCTCAGTTTCTAACAGGGTTGGTAGCAATCCAGGGACCATTTTTCAAATGCAGCCATGTGTCCTTTAATGACAGGGATATACTCTGAAACAGAACGTTAGGTGATTTTATCATTGTGCAGACTTTCAAGAGCATACTTCCACAAATCTAGATAGTACAGTCTATCTAGGTACTGCATGCTTAGTTTGTATAATATGGGTTATTGCTGCTATGTTAAGTGACATTCAGATGTCCTATGTGCACATACATTTTGAGGGGAGACTATTTAACACTCTAAATGACCAAAAGAGGGAGTGTATTTTATGGCAAAGAAAGTGCATGTTAATAGCATGTTACTGTATTGAATATAGTAGGCAATGTAGCACAATGGTAAATATGTGTGTATCTATACATATCAACATATAGAAAAGATAGAGTAAAAGTAGGGTATAAAAGACAAAAAATGGTGCACCTATATAAAGCACTTACCATGAATGGAATTTGCAGGACTGGAAGTTGCTCTGGGTGAGTCAGTGAGTGAGTGGTGAGTTAATGTGAAGGCCTAGGGCAGCACCGTAGACTTTAAAACAGTAATCACTTAGGCTACACTAAATTAATTATATTAAAACTTAGTGTTTTGTATTTTTTTTACTTTATAAACTTGTTAATTTTTAAAATCGTTGTGACTTTTGTAGTAACATTTAGTTTAAAAGACAAACTTACTGTACAGCTACATGATTTTTTAAATTTTGTAAGCTTTTTCTATTTTTAATTTTATTAGCTTTAAAATTTGTTCTGTTAAAAACTAAGACACAAATCTAGGTCTACACAGAGTCAGGATCACTAATATTATTGTTTTTCACCTCCATATTTTATCTCACCAGAGGGTCTTCAGGGGAAATAATAGACATGGAGTTGTCATCTCTTATGATAATAATGCTTTTATCTTAAATATCTCTTGAAGGACCTGCCTGAGGATGTTTTCCTCTTAACTGTACTTTAACAAGTTGAAGGAATACACTCTAAAGTAACAATAAAATGTACAGTATAGCATAATATAGTATAGTACATTAGTATATAGTATAATAAATACATGAACCAGTGACAGCTGTTCATTATTATCATATATTATATACTGTGTATAATTGTATGTGCTACACTTGTATACAACTGACAGTGTGGTAGGTTTGTTTACTTCAGCGTCACCACAAACACATGAACAATGCTTTGTGCTGTGATGTGATGACAGTCACACACCATTAGGGGATAGGAAATTTTTTAGTATCATTATATTCTTATGGGACTATAGTATATGTGGGCCATTGTTGACCATATGTTATTCTGTAAAGCGTGACTATAACTATTTCCAGGAAAGGACATGATCTTACTCAAAATCTTAGGGATCAGTGTGATTTTCCTGTGTGACTTTGCACAGGATTTACTACAACATTTCCCTCTGCAGTAGACTATTCCAATATTCTTGGGTCTGCTGAATCACAGGGCCCACTCTGTCCCACTAAATGTTTCAAAATCCAAAGAGAAAGATCAAACTACATGCCTTTGTCTTTGAAACAAGCAGTACAAAGTGCAGTTGCATGATATTCCCTTTAGAACGGACATTTCAAATTTCTGAATTTGCAGAAACTTCATGGATGTGACATTCTTTAGTGTCTTCTAGGGATTTTTTTCCTCAATTTTAACATGTACTGTTTTACTAAGAATACTGAAAGTGCGTATTGCTGGCTATGTACCAGGTTCTGTTGATATAACATGATCAGTGCAATGAACCTACCTAGATGATCAATACCTAGATGGTCAATATCCCTTCATTCTTTATTATGACAAGGTGCATGAAAAAGTTCTAGGTCAAGACAGTAACGGTCTGGGAAAAATTCATAGTTTATTCTGTAACATTTCATGGAACTTCTTCAAAGGGCTTGGCTCTTCTCTTGGTTCAGAAATGTAAACTAGCTCAGTTCTGAGAATAGGTAAAAGGTCATACATTACCACGCACATAAGTCAAATTATACTTTTTCTCAGATAAACTTAATTCTACTTTTGTCCTCCTCCACATACAATAAGCATCTTGCATCTTTTGCCCATCTGTTCATTTCTAGGGACCTCCTGATAAACGTCACCACAATACATTCCTATGAGTTAAAATATTCTTTATGCAGTTCCATTACTCTGATGCATTGGGTTACTCAGCCTACCTTGTCACTGACAACTATGAATCATATTACCCTGGGGACCCAATATTTACATTAAAGTCAGGAAACTGAATTGCATATCTGTCTCCTACAATAAGTATCTTTGACACTGGTGGACCACACACCAATCACCATAAATTTAGGTCTTAATGCCTTGGTGCAAGTCTGTTTTTCTGAGTTTTTCACATAATAAGTCCATTTCAACACTCCCAATTCATTGAACTTTAGTGTTCATCCTATATAATAAGACAGGTGAGTTCCAGCACATTGACACCATTAACTACCAGACACCATTAAGTCCCTGACTACCATTATCCAACCTAGTGTTATCTTCAAGCCAATCTATTACTTCTCAAATATAAGACAAGGGTATCCAAAATCAGTATCAATAGATTTGGCTCCATTTAGTCTTATATTTCATTTCTTTTGGTATAATACCCACAGAATCCACTTCCTATATATTTCTCAGGTTCCTGTCAATACTGATTAGCAATTTTTAAAAAATTCTTTAAATTTTCAACTATTTGCTTCCAAATAGACTTACTTTTTTCTGAGTGTGGAGGCAACGAGTGGAACTGAATCCTGAAAAGATTCAGGAATAACTCACGTGTCATTTAAAGGCTTTTATTCAGAACAGGGCTACCTTCAGAGGGAGACAATATTTCGAGATGCGGTATTTCAGCCCTGTCCGTATATGCCTCAGTGATCTTATACCATGGATTAATATCTAATTCTGTAGTCACTGGTCTTCTCACTTTAGCATGAGAAATGGGGTGTGACAGAGTATTGGAGCAGTACTGCAACTCTGAACAATTTCCAAAAAGACCCAGGGTCTGGACTTCAGCCATATTTGTCCTGCAATTACAGAGGATGATTTGAAGTTGCCATAGTAACTTGGTGTTTCTCCACATATACCACTAATTTGTATTTACAGTTCTTATAATTTTTCCCTTACGTACCTTTTTAAAGTATAATAAGAGAAGCAAGATGATTCCATAATCATGACTGTTGAGTTGTCAACTAAGTCACTCAGGTCTTTGATCTCCTTATGCTCTGCTCCTCTTCTGTATTTTATCTCACACTGCCCCCAGTGACAGTTTAGCATAGATTACCTGTGTCCCTCCTGTGTCACACTGATCTCTTCCCTCACCCAACAAGGAGGCTATGCGGCAGTACTCAAATATATGCCTAACACAATACAGAATCAAATATTGAGGACCTCTTCCCTGAAGCCACTTCAGTACAAATTGCTGTATTCGTCAGGGAGTCAGCGGGAAACAGATGGCACACTCAAATTAGGATAATTTGAAGAGGTTTTATTTACAAAGTGGCTAATTACAAAGGTATGGGCGAGGATTGGGGAAACCACAAGAGAGAGTTCAGGTACCTGGAGCCAGCAGCAGCAGCAGAGCTGTCACCATTAGCCATGAAGAGATTAAGGGAGATAGAATCTCCAGCCAGCCTGAGGCTACATCAATTAAAGAGAACCAGAAGGATAAATCCCTTTACTCCAATCTCATCTAGCCCAGTGATTTTCTCTAGGCCTATTCTCTCCAGTTTTATGTTCAAAGTTCATCTCCTCAAAGAATTTTCCTGTGTAATCTATCTAAGGTAGCTCCACCCTCTCTCTCTCTCTCTCCTCCACTACTCTATCCTGTTTTTTTACACCATTTTTCAGCATTTGCCTATGTCCTTTTTATTCCACTATAATCTTATATTTTTCAAAAATTCCATGATGGCAGGGATCATGTTTATTTTATTCTTGGTTGTTTCTTTAACCTCCAAAAGAGGAGCTGGTATATACTGTATAATTAATATTTTGTAAATTAATTAAATGAAAACATAATTGAAAGTATCTTTTCAAAAAAATGATGAGGACTAAGGTTGACAATGGTCACTGATTGGAAAAATAATAGATGAATCAGAGAAAGTGATTACGAGAGAAATTAAATTACAACTGGGGAAAAGCAATGAAGAAGCTAAAGATGATGCCACAGTGTCAAACATGAGGGGATTAAACAATTTTATATTGGTTTTGGAGATTATTTGAAAATAGGGACCATTTTGAGGAGATTAAATGTTTACTATTGGAAACGTTTAAGGGCTCTTCTTACAACTCGAGGCTTTTAATTTAAAGGTATGAAAGACATGGAGATAAGAAAGTGTCTTTCAAGAGATTGCATCAGGGGTAAACAACACAGAAATGATATCAATGATGACAGACACATATTTTATGTGCCTTGTATTTCTGGTGCTTTTTCAAACCATGTCATATGAATCAATCAACACAAGTTTCCTGGAAGCTTCAGGGTTCTAGCACATCTACTTAGGTAAACAGCAAGTTAGATCATTTTCTTTCCTGAAGCTTGTTCAGATAACAGGTTAGTAAAATAAATAATTTATTTCAGTAGATGAAGTAAAGAAGGGAAAAAAAAGGATGTACTTAAGAAAGAAGACAGTGTTGAGTCAAGAACACCTGGTAGCATCATGCCCAGTCACTTGCACATAACATCTCATTGAATCCTCATGGCGTCTCCTGAAGTTAGGTATTATTGTCAATGTGAAAATGCTTCAAGTTGAAATGGACAAGGATAGACAAATTTCCTAAAGTCATTTTACCACTAGAGTTAGAAATAAAATTCTCATTTGGCACCAAACCTCACATGCTTTTCACCACTCACTAGTTCCTCCACATAAGAGGAAATACAAGCATCAAGCATTATGCTTGTACTACACACAATGCCAGAAGGCTTCTCTTGAAAGAACAAGTGAACGCTAATACATACTCCATCCCTCTAGTAAATAAAAATTTCAATTATTCATTTCTTTTGCCTGTCTCCTCCAGTGTGTATTCTAACATGTTAATAGAGGATAATTATTTTTTATTAAAGTTTATTTGAATTAGGATTACAGTTTTCCTTTGATTTATTTCTTATCTAAAAATTTGTCCTTCCTGTCACCTTCTTCCTCCTACCTGTTTGTTCTGTTTTTGTTGTTGTTTCTGTTGCTGTTTTTTGTTTTGTTTTGTATTTTTTTCACCCAGGCTATTTCTTTATGCTGTTCTCTCTGCCTTCCACGTGGGGCTTCAAAGGGCTTAGTGTCAGAACTCCCTCCCTGGTCAACAGAATAGAATGAGTGGAAGTCAGTGTCATGCCTAGAGTCTGAAGAGATTTTCTTAAAGCTAGATCCTTTCTGATTCAGATTTTTAAAATTCTACCCACTTACTCATTTGATAGTCCATCTGAAGCCTGTAATTCTCATTACCAAATACCCTTTAATTATTGCTACAGTGTTTGGAAAATAGCATATTGATGTTGGGTGCACTGATTAATATGGTCATTCTATTCCTTGAAGAATTATAGTATTATTGGGGATACAAACAGAGACACAAAGACATGGGTGGGTGGTATTACAGAAGACAGAGGAGGTGATCAACTCATGTGGCTTTTGTCTTAAGGGAAGTCTTCAAAGAAGACGTACACATGGACTGGGCCTTGAAGAATGGTTCATCCTGCAGATAGTAGAACAGTATAAGAAAAGGCAAAGAAATGACAGCGTACATAGTAAATTTAGATAACTGTCCTTGTAGTGGATGACTTGCCTGAGAACCTGATGGAAGAATTATAGTTTCTACTACAACTGGCCTCATCAATGTGGTCCTGATTAAGAGACAGTACTCTAGTTACCTAATAGATTACTGAACCCACAGAGACTGATCTTTTGGTAGACATGTACACTAACTATATTTTAAAATGTGAAATGTGTTATAACCTCCCCTTATAGTAAGTGGCATTTGGCATTTTCCCGAAAGGTTAAAATTTTATGTGTCAGATTTTTTTTGTTTATATCTGGCTCAGAAATGTTACTCTTGCATGAGAAACTTGAAAGGAATAAACTTTCTTTGGAATGGAAAAAATCACATTGGAATGCAAGACAACCTTTCTTTATTTCACCTTAAGTCATCCTCCTCCACTCATTCCCTCAATGGCTGGCAGTTCCCATTGCCTTGGCAAATCAACTATTTTTCTGTATGGTCTTGCCACACTTCCTCAACTGTAAAATGTATCATAGCATCACTGATATGTTGCCTGATATGCTAATGCTCTTGTTCATCATTACCTCCTAAATGTAGTATCATTTTGATGACTCTCATAGTGCAAAAACTCTATTGTGTGGAGATAAAAGAATAGTTATTCTTCATGTATATTCTAACTATCATGCATTACCTTGTATTCTGTAAATGCTGCTTGGAAATATGACTCCAGTGACTAGTTATTGAGAAAATTTACAGCATGCTTTCCAGAAACCTATAAAAAAGACAAATCTCACTCTGGAAGACTTTGGCTGTGCTTTTTCGGGTTGTCTGTATTTTATATGTTCTATTTTGTACTTTGCGATCTAGAGTATAACTCAATATTGTAGTGGTTTTCATACGATTAAAAATGGCATGGAGAGATAAGAAAATATACCAATGCAGCAGCAGCTAAGCATCTCTGACATACATGCTCAGACTGCAGGCAAGCATGTTTTCCCTGTTAGAATCTGACACCATTTGTGAAAGTTGTTAAAGAGACTTGTGTGTCTAATATCTGAATTCCTTGAGCACATTTTTTAATGCTTACTTTTGTCTTCCAAAAAATAAATGACTGAACTTCAAAAAAACAAAACAAAACAGTAGAGTGCTTCTGTCTAATATAAAGTGCAAAGGGATGTCCAGTCATCTTAGTGTTAAGTTCTCAAATACTCCCAAAACAAAGATTCAACTATTCACATTAGTTTTAATCATTTTGATATTTCCATTGTACCAGGTAAGAGTACTCTACAATCCAAAATGATGAGGTTCTGATGCAGTAGATATATGTTATACAATTTGTATCTTGTATATGTTTTAATCTTCATAGCAGCCCAATGAGGAAGATATTATTATCCCTACTTTTTGTTGAGGCAATTGAGACTCAGAGTTTAATTAAATTACTTAAGGTTCCATAAGTACTAAATGACAGGTAAAGGAAATGTTTAACTTGAAGTCCTTGTATTTTGTCTAATACATACTGCCTTTCACAAGTGAGGATCAACTTTAGTATCATAAAATATCATTCTCATGTACTTAATCTATTCAACAATATTCAAAAGACTTAGTACTTGTTTCAGTTGGATAACAAGTTAGTAAGTTAGAAAGAGGAGTCGGGTTTGGTATCTAATTTGTAAACCGATGCTAGTATTTGATGAAAAAAATTACAGTCTTAGAGGCAATCTATAAAAAATTCAACAACATATGGAGTTATCAATCCTCTAAGAACGTAACTCAACTAAAGAAATGATTTGCAAATGAATAAGTAATGAGGACATAGTAAATATAAATTCCAGATTGTTATGATATATGGAATGTTGCTAAAGAAACTTGTGACAAAATAAATTTCTTTATTGACTAAATGAACAATCCATTCAGACACAGTAGTCTTTGTGAAGTCTAGTAATTGAGACATCAAAGAAGTATGAAATAATGTCTCATAAGATTATCTAAGTTTTAAAAAATATACTTTGTAACTAAAATATTTATTTTGGTTTGAAGTAAAATAATACTTAGCTTATTAAAATACAAACTCTTTAAAGTAATAGAATGAATTTTTCATTTATTAACTTAACATTTTTGTGATTACTATTCTTCATAATTAAAATAACATGTCAATTTTGGTGGTCTGGAAACATAAAGAAGTATACAAAGTAATATGAAAATATAGTCACTGGAGACATACACCTATATACTCATAATAATGTTCGCTATAATTTTGTATATCAGCATTTTTTCTCTCAACTTTATATTATATTTTTATACTGTTACATATTTCCTCTAAAGACATGATAATAATGATATCTACAAATTAATTTTGTAAACTTACTAACTTATTGTGAATATGTGCTAATGACTATTTCGATTGTTTTCATATTTTTGTATATGATTAAGAATACTGATATGAATATTGCTGTTCCATATCTTTGTTCACATAGCTGATCATTTTCCTAACAGAAAGTCATAGAATTACTGAATGAAAAGCTACGCACATTTTAAAGCTTTTTAATACTAACTTTTATTAATTAATAAAAATTTATTCCCATCAGTGAAATATTGATGTAGTAATGTGATTGTTTTGAATATATGTAAGACTGAATGTTTTTGCATATTCATTAAGAAAGTGCATTTTTCATTATATGATTTTCTTGTTCATATTCTTTGACAATTTTTTTCTCATTATCTAATTTTTTTTTAGTTGAGATTTCACTGTCACTCAAGCTGGAATGCAGTTGCATGATCACAGCTCACTGCAGCCTTGACCTCTTGGGATCAGGCAAGTTTTCTTGTCTCAGCCTCTCGAGTAGCTGGAACTACAGGTGTGCCCAGCCTTGCATGGCTAATTTTTTATTATTTATTGATTGATTTATTTTTTTGTGGACACAAGTCTAGTTATGTTACCCAGGCTGGTTTTGAGCTCCTAAACTTAAGCAAATCTCCAGCTTCAGCCTCCCAAAGCTAGATTACAGGTATAAGTCACTACACCCAACTTACTATCTAAATTTTAACTGTATATTTTTAAGGCTTACTGTTAATCAGTATATTGAATTTTTTGTTGTTTTAAATATTTCAAAAGAAGCTCCCATTTTAGTTGTTTATATTAATATTAAAAGCATTTTATTAATGTTTTTAAAAGGTTTTCATATCTACTGGGAAGTTTCTTTACATTGTATCTCTGCATTTATACATAGTAACAACTCCCTAGCTTGAGAGAAATTTTATTTGTGTCTTTTATGATTTCATTTGCATTTAATTTCTTAACCAGGCAGAATTTTATTGATCTGTTTTAGATTTATCACCTGTTGATATACAATGTATTGGTAAGTAGATAAAGTAAACACTCTATTTGTCTTCCCCACACTGACTTTTGTTCCTTTCCAATCCAATCTCAACATTGTAACCAGAAGAAATTTATTTTGCTAAGATTCTTTTATTCTCATGTTAAGCAGGTGGCCCCAAAAGTTCATAAACACAGATTCTAATATTTGAGATCTTAGAATTTCCAGGGGGAAGATTAGGCCAATTTATAAGAGCAGTTAAGCAAATTTGTAAAATTTCAATTCAAGAAATGCTATCTGGCATTATGTGGCAAATGGCAGATATAACCAAACATATATAAATGTTCCTAAAAAATGAATAATTGAGAAGAATAGAATAGAATACCTAATGGGCCAGATTGAGTTTGAGTCAGATCTTGGTGTATAAATAGCATATACTAAAGTATAACTGAATTTGAGTGAATGAAAGGCCAACAAGAAGTAGAGAAAAGTGTGATTAATATTGACAATTTGGGGAGGAAATAAGTATAACATCTTGTTTTAGCAATAGCTGCTTTGTGGTTGCCACATACCTACAGAGTAATAATAGGTTGATTTAGTTGTGCCACAAGTTGGGTATATGACCTATAAAAATGGACTTAGCTTCTCTGGATCTACATTTTCTCATTGGTAAAATGAAGAAGATAGTTGTCTAAGGTCACTTGGAAAATATGCGATTCTATGAAACCATGACTTTGTGAGCGCTTAATGTTTTAACACTAGAGAGTTAGAGAAACTCATTTGTTAACTCTTAAATCAAGTGGCTATCTTCTTGTCTAGCTAAAACAGGTAAGCCCTTTGTTTTCATTTATATTCTGTCTTTCTATCCTAGCTACTTAACCTCATATGAATTTTGTTTTTACTATTCTACCCTATGAGAGATAATAATTCCTGAGTATATATTTATGAAGTACTTACTATGTACCAATTTCAATGATCTGCACTACTTATGCATAAAATAACTTAAAACTATCAAGAAGTGCCCTTAAATTAACCCAAAATGTGTATACACTGAGGCACATTGGCCCACAGATTTTAAAAATAGCCTGGTATAGAAAGAAATTGCCATGGAAAACAATTTTCCGTAACCTTTGCTGGTCAGAATAATCTCAGGTCTGTATATTGCTGAGGCAATTTTGCTTCCTATATATTTCACTCAGTTGTCATGCCAACCTTCCAATTCTTCTTAATGTGAAGATGGCTGGGTATTAACCTGGACATTTGGAAAGATAAGTTGTTAACTTACAAACGGAAGTGATGATTTAGGGCGCCTTGGGTGAGTTTCCAAATATCTGTTCCAGTCAATTCAGTCTAACCAACTTTATAAATCCTTCAGGTCATACCCTGTTTCCTTCTGAGAAAATAATTTTGAACTCACTTGTGATGACTCTGAAAAGAACTGTATATTTTAGTATTTTTCACTGGTAAAAATAGTTCTGCTAAGTTTGTGCAAGGTTTCTGCTAATATCAAAGTGGATGTTGAGTTGAATTGCTTATCTAGAAAATAGTATGTAGTTGTAAATTTCAGGAATGTTTTCATTGTCTATAATTTTGAAAAGCTATATGTCACAAATTTTTCATAGAACCCTCTAAATTTCAGGTATCGTATTTGTTTCATTTCAGGAAACTCAATTATTTTATAGCTAAAAATAATATAAATAATTAATACATCAAAATTTTTAGGATTATTGAGAGACAGATAGGCAGACAGATAGATACATTTTCTTAATTCAGAAAATATGGCCACAATGCAAGAGGAATCTATGAAATTATCCTCTCTTTAGTTTTTCAAGAAGTCATTTTAATTTAAGAACTTTAATGCATGGTAACTTAAGTTCATTCAATTAATTGACTATGAAACTGGTTTCTCTCAATGTTCAATTCGTTATTAATTGTACTCCCCCAAATCTTCTACTTTTTCATTCATCAATCTACTGTCACAATAAGTGTGCAATGAATCCAAAGTATGATTCTATGGACAAGGTTGTGGACCTTAATTAACCTTGTATATTCTCACTTTGCTTCTGCTTTCCCACTGCTGTCCTGCTTCATTGTCTCTGGGGCTAGCCATTGCCTGATCTATAACTTCTCAGCCTGTGTTTTAACTCTTCAGCTAACAAGATCTATGCTTCCTCCATTTTAATGTTCATTAGTTCTTCCTCATAATTTGATCATTGACTCCTTTTAGTTCCCTAGTTTGAAATAATTCAAATGACAGGTCAGCCTGCATGGTTGAATTTCGCCTTACTTCTTCAATTTCACATGAGCTATGTGTTCTTTCTATAGTTGCCATAGAAAACCATGACTTTTGGTGGAAATTGCCAGAATATTTTGATACAAAAAAGCAAGACTTTAATATTAAATATAAATCTGTTATTTGCCCGGTCAAAAACATTGAGTATCTTACTTAAACTCATATTATATAACTGTCAAAGTTTGCCTCACTGGGTGGTAGCAATGAATAAATAAGATATACTGTGTCCAGTATATTTTTAGCCAATAGTATGCTGTTAATAGTTGCCAGAACAAATCCAGAAACTCTACACACTGAATTTTGTAATTTTTAAAAGGATAATTGGGATTTTCTTAAAACTTCAGGTGCGGTATTACCTCTTTGGATAAGCACTCCTCACTACAGAACAGAGTAGCCACTCTACTCTGAGAAATCTCTTTTCCATTCCTTGTAAGATTGTGAGGATATAGTCTTTTCCTTTAATCCAGACTCAAAGTTGGGCCTTTTTAGAGAGACTATGCTATAATTATTGCCTCCATAGATTTTGCCAACAGTAATCAGTCCTAAAAAGGAAGCTGTTTCTCTAAGTATAAGAATACCTTACTAAAAGTTTTTTGTTCTCAAATGACTTGATTAAATTACTACTGGTTCTCCATAAATATACCCCATTTTTTTCTGGAAGTATTTCAAATATATATCCTTATTTTTTAGAAATTACAATTGCAAGGTAAAGTTCCAAATTAAAGAAGTTTACAAGGTGGATGTTATTTTTTTTTTCCATTCTAATCCCAGTAAACTCAAAGTTTTAAAGTACAGGGCCACGTTATTTTGTCATCAACCAAGGTAATCCAGATGTTTGTTTCATCAGTTTATCTTTATTTAATACAACAAAACTAATATTTCTTTCTCAATTTTGATAACAGAATAAGGCGTGAGTTGAAAGTGGAAAAGGAACAGTTCAGTGCTTGCTTATTTCCAGTTCTCTAGTAAAATAAGAAGAAAGTAGAGTTCTAACAAACACAATCATAGGCTAGTTCAGCCAATCTGAAAAGAATTACTAAAACTCTAAACTCTATATTGCCTGGTGGAAGTGAAGACCTTGAGAATTAATAGGCGAAATAACACTGGTAACTTTTGTGAGGAAGTCATTTAAGAGACTCAAAAGTAGTAAGGGAGGAAGGAGTGGTAATAGGGACTAGTGTACAAACCAATGCAATGAAAGGATATTCTCACTTATAAGAAGGTAAACAGCCCTTTTACTTTTCGGTTGGATGCAGACAGCTAGGTCAAAGTATACTCAAATGAACATAAATAACTTTCTTGGAATATAAATCATACTCAGAAAGGGTTCCACGATAATCATGATTTAACAAGATAAGAGGACCACTCTGTGATTGTATCTGGAAGAATACAGAAAAAGAAAACTGCAACCACAAAATATAAGCAAATGTTTCCTTTTTTATATCTAACATAAGTAACCAATGTTCTTTTAACTATGACATTTTTGCCAGGCTCGGTGGCTCAGCCTGTAATCCCACACTTTGGGAGGCTGAGGTGAGTGGATTGCCTGAGCCTGCAGGTTCGAGACCCGCCTGGCAACTTGGCGAGACCTCATCTCTACAATAAACCAAAAAATGAGCTGGGCGTGGTATTGCGCGCCTGTAGTTCCAGCTACTTGGAAGGCTGAGGCAGAAGGATAGCCGGAGCCCAGCAGGTCGAGGCTGCGGTGGCCGAGAGCGGCCACTGCACTCCAGTCTGGGCAACAGAGTGAGACTTCAACTCAAAAAAACCCAAGTAAACAAACAAACAAAATGACATTGTCAGGCGTTATTATTTTTTCTGCCTCCTAATTGTAATTATCAAGATGCTGAATTACCTAATTGCCTCAGCTTCCTGGCAGCACCCAACAAAAGAACAGCCTTGATTTCCTAGATCACCAGGCAGGGAGAAATGCTCCTGAAGTGGTGAAGTAAAGAATTTTTTGTGTGTGAATTGGAGTCTCAGTTTGTTGCCCAGACTGGAGTGCAGTGTCCGCTCCCGGCCACCGCAGCCTTGACCTGCTGGGCTCCGGCGATCCTTCCACCTCAGCCTTCCCAGTAGCCGGAATTACAGGCATGTGCTACCACACCTGGCTAATTTTTTGATTTACTGTACAGATGAGGTCTCACCTGCCCAGGTGGGTCTTGAACCTGAGTGCTCAGGCAATCCACTCACCTCAGACACCCAAAGGCATGGGATTACAGGCTGAGCCACCAAGCCTGTCTTAGTAAAGAATTTTTAAAACACATTCCTCCATAAAGAAATGAGCATGCTCAAAAAAATATGTCAAATTTTGATTTTTCAGAGATCTGAAAATTAACCAAGAGCATTCAGCATTACAGGAAATGTTTATTTTGAAAAAAATAGACTGAATCTCTGTTATAACAATCAGCTTTGTGACATTTTAACTTGCCTCATTCCCATTTCTTTCTCTCTAGTCCTTAGGCAGCATTGGAAACCCAAAGCTTCACAATCACAGTACCTATAAAAACCAACTTAGGAAACATTGGAAGCAACAGAATGAGTCTGATGCTTACCAAAAGTCTAATTTCTAGAAAATTACCATTGTTTGACCTGTCTGGAAGTTCCCTGAAATCCCCTGCTCACAGTGTTTGTCTTGATATAACCTGATTCAGAAGTTGCTGGTATGAACAGTCAGTCATTTCCCTGGTGCATTTGAATTAAAAAAAAAAAAAAAAACAGTGGTAATTACTTACCATCATAGCTGCCAGAGGCAGAAATAAGAGATGTTAGAGAGGCATAAAAAAGAGATTACTCAAGCCTGTATTCTCAGCACTTTGGTAGGCCAAGGCGAGAGGATTGCCTGAGCCCTGGGGTTTGAGACCAGCCTGGTGAGGACAACTTGGTGAGGCCTCATCTCTACAGTATATCAACAACTTTGCTAGGTGTGGTAGCGCACACCTGTAGTTATGGCTACTTGGAAGGCTAAGGTGAAAGGATAGCCTGAGCCTAGCAAGTTGATGCTAGTGTGGCCATCAGCATGCTACTGCACTCCAGCCTGTGTGAGAGAGTGAGACTGGCTCAAAAAAAAGAGAGAGAGGTTAAAATTTGGCTAAAAAAGCTGAGAATGAGATGTCCGCATGTACATAGAGGACTGAAAAACTTGAGCATATACCTGGGAATCTACAAGTTTATGCATACATGTAGGGCTGAAGGCATGCCTAGAAAATGTTTGACAAGGCCTCAATTTCTCATCTGTGGAGGATCTTGAGGCTCTGTACAAGCAGGAAGTGAAGACTAAGGTATATTGTAATTGTAGGGGATTGAATGCACATATACACAGTCCTTCAAAAAAGGTAAGAAGACTTACTGGTTGAAGGCCTTTGGGGAATTCTTTGTCTAGTTATTAGTTGATCACAAAGCCACCTAAACAGAGATTTTAGTAGTCACAAATGACATAGAATACAGACTTTACAGAATTAATTTTAAAATGTCCTTAAATAATTAAATAGTAGCACCAGAAACAGCAAACTGAGGGGAAATAAAATCTGATAAAAATATAATATTGGTACATTATATTATTTTAAATAGCTAATATCCAATCAACATTTAGGAGATATGTAAAGAAACAGGAAAGTGTGGTCAGTATAAAGAAAAATGGTGTCAAAAGAGTCAACAGAAACTATTTCTGATGAAGCCAAGATTTCAGAGTTTAAATGAGCTATTTAAGATACATTTAAGAAAAGAAAAAAAAGTTCAAAGAAATAAAGGAAAGTAGGGGAAAAAAATCACATGGAGTAGAAAATATCCATAACAACCTAGAAATCCAAAACTATATATATATATATAAATTCTGGAGGAAAAATATGTGATATAATTTAAACAACAACAACAAAAATACACTAGAAATATTTATTAATAGTCTTGAACTGTCAAAGAAAGATAAAGGAATCTTGAGGACAGATTAATTGAAATTATCGTCTATGAAATGAAAAGAAAACCAACAAAAAAATTGAGATGTGTGAAACACATCAAATATTCCAAAATATTTATATAATATCAGAAAGAGAGAAAGAAAAAAAGGGGATTAAAAATGGCTAAAATGTTTGCAAATTTAATTTGAAATATTAATCTGTATAGCAAAAAGAATAAATAACTTCAAATATAATAAAATTAAAAAGATTTACATATAGTCACATTATAATTAAATGGTAAGACAACAAAGACAAAAAATCTTTACAGCACCAGGAGAAAAATGAGTCATTACATACAAGGAAAATGCACCAAGATTAACTGCTCACTTCTCATGACAGATTATGGAATGCAGAAGACAGTGGGCTTGGCATTGTCAAAGACCTGAAGGAATAAAAACCATTGATCAAGAATTCTATATCCAACAAAACTATCTCAAAAATTAAGATTAAAAACAAGATATTCTCAGATAAACAAAAAAAAATGAAAGAATTTATTACTAATAGACCTCCTCTACAAGAAATACTGTTAGGAGTCCTCCAAGTTGAAATGAAGTGACAAAATAAACTTATATCCACATAAAAAAATAAAGAGCACTGGCCAAAGTAACTACATGAGTAAAAATAAATGGCATTATAAATATATTGTTTCTTTGTCACCCTTTTCTTCTTCTATATGATTTCAAGCACAGCTTCATCAATTATAATCATTTGTGTTAATAAAATCATGATGTTTAAAGAGATTTTGTATGACAACAATGGCATAAAGAAATAAAGGTGAATCTGAATTCTACAGAATTGATGCTGCTGTACACTATTGAATATAAATTGGTATTAACCCAAACTAGATTGTTATAACTTAACATGTTATTTTTCATCCCCAAGACAACATCTAAGAGAGCAACTCAAAATTATAAAAAACGCAAAGGAGATAAAATGCTACACTAAGCTGGACTCGGTGGCTCAGCTGTAATCGTGCGCCTTTGGGAGGCTGAGGTGAGTGAATTGCCTGAGCCCATGGGTTTGAGACCCACCTGGGCAGCGAGACCTCATCTCTACAATAAATTAAAAAAATCAGCCAGCTGTGATTGCGCATGCCTGTAATTCCGGCTACTCGGAAGGCTGAGGTGGAAGGATCACCAGAGCCCAGCAGGTGAGGCTGCAGTGGCCAGGAGCGGCCACTGCACTACAGTCTGGGTGACTGAGTGAGACTCCAACTAAAAAAAAAACACCAAAAAATGCTACACTAGAAAATATTTATTGTACACAATAAGTAGTGATGTAACAACAAATTTAACAATAGTAATAACAATATAAAACCTGTAGAAAATAAATAGCAAAATGACAGAAGTAAATCCTAGTATTTCAGTACTTACTTAAATTCAAACAAATTGAACCCTACAGTCCAAAAGCAAATCTTGGCAAAAAGGATTTTTAAAAATTCAATTATCTGTTATTAGAGACATACCTTATATTCAAAGATACAACTAAGTAGAAAGTAAAGTATGAAAAATATATATCATGAAAGCAGTAACCAAACACAAAGTAGAGTACTTGTACTAATGGCAGACAACATAGACTTTAAGACAGAAATTGTTACTAATGACCTATAATGCACTTTATATAACTAAGGAATTAAAATGGAAGGGATAATATCTATACACACATATGCACCTACATATCAAAATAATAAAGTGAAAACTTACAGAATAGAAGGAAGAAACAAGTAATTTAACAATAATAGAGACTTGAATATCAAGCTTTCAATAATGTATAAAACAAATGAACATTATATCAGAAAGAAAATAGAATACTTCAAAAATATATATCAACTTGAATGACATTACAAACTTACAGCATTCTCTATCCAGAAAGTGAATACACGTTTTTCTGAAGTTCACATAAACTTTCTCGAAGATAAATTACATGTTAGATCATAAAACTATCTTTAAAATATAAAATCATGGGAGTTCTGGTAAGATGGCAATGGCATAGGTGGAATTGTGAGATTCTCCGAATGTGAGTTCCCAAAAAGACTCTTACTTTCCTTCCCCCACCCCCCTGCCCCCACCAACCACACCTGTCCAAGGCCTGGGGACCCTTGGTCCCATGCAGGGATAGATATTGTGGCCCCTGGCTGCTGCTGCTCCACTATATGTGACCCCCACCCATGTGGGAGTCTCGGGCCTTGGCTCCCTCCCTGGCTACACTGTCTCACCCAGCACCCAGTACCAAGCCGCTGGTCACCCAGGGAGGCTCTGGGCACCCGCCCCTCAGAGATATTGGCTCCATTTCTGGCTGAAGTACAGGGATCCAGGGCCACTCTCACCACTCACCACGTGCCCTTTGGAGCTCTTGACTCTGGGCCCACCCTGGCTGAGGCACCCAATGTGCAACCCAATGCTTGTGTAAGGGAACAGCATATCTTAAGGAGGTGCTGATCGGAGGCTCTCTGCTCCAGAAGAGGGAATTCCTGACTCCCTCCTCCACCACAGCCTACTGGTAGCACACTGGATCCAGTGCCCCACTGTGCAGCTGATCCCTGGTGCTTCGTACGCCATGACAGCCATCATAGTGGATCGCTCAGGGACCCAGATGAGCAGAGAGAAAGGATCTGTGAAAGAGGAGTTGCCAACTCGGCCATTCTCCAGGCAGAGATTTGCATCACCCCACCCACCTACGAGCAGCCTCAACCTTAGTTTCTAAGATAATGTCGCTAAAGAGGAGACAAATCCCCTCCCTTACACTGAATCAGATGCAGGCAACTAAGCATTGCAGACATCTCAGGCAGCAGGCTAAAAGAACAAAACCAAGCTGCGAGTAAATCTAACTGCCTGCAATGAAAGCAAAGGGGAGAGGCTGGAGATCAGAGCTAAAGAGACTTTAGACACTCAGGAAAGATTCCAGAGCTAGTCTGATTTCTTATTTTAACTTTTGATTTTATCATTCTGTTTTTTTTGCTCACTTTTGTTTGCTTTTTGACTTAGACTATCTGTTTGTGTTGGGGAAAATGCATTAAAAGGCATAATTTTATTGGACTGTATTTGAGTGGATACCGGTATGCTTTAGGGCATTTTGCTTGTGTGTCTTTTTCACTTCTCTCTGACCTTGTGTCTCTTTTTCACCTGTTAGTTGGTATGTATGTCTGTTTTCCCTCTCACTCTTCTCTCCTTCTAACTTCCTATTGACACCCCTTTCCTGAAATATTTTCCTCTTTCATACCCCCATTTGTTCCAGGGACCAAACCTACATTTCACTGCACAGACAGATTGTAAGGCAGTGGGAAATAGGTTCCAGTGTGTCCATACACCTGTTGGTAGATTCTGAAATCAGCAGATAGATTCTGAATCACAGCTTCTCCCTCAATTCAACTTTAAAACTGCAAAACGTATAGCCCGTAGCACACAATCCAGCCTCAAAAGTGAACAAAGCCAGAGGACCCTCATACGGAAGAACAGGAGATTGCACAAGCGAAGCAAAAGCAACCCCTCCTTCCCTGAAAAACAAAATTAAAGAAAGGGAGGGAAAGGGGGAGAGAGAGAGAAATCTACACAAATGAAGAAAACACAAAAGAAGAATATGGGTCTCTCCCAGACCCCTGGGAGGGCAGACACTGAGAAAACTGACTTCTGAATGCAAACAAGGAAGAGCCCTCAGAATGACTGGTCTCAAACTACAAACCTAGATATCAAGACATTAATGGAGAGATTAAAAAGAATTGGGGAAAGATAAGAAGGAACTAGGAAGGAGCTGATAATTGAGATAACAGTAATAGAGAATACTGTGAATGACATAAATAACAAACTGATAAGCATGGAAAGCAGAATTAGCCAAGCAGAAGAATCTCAGAGCTTGAGGACCAAAATATAGAACTAACCCAAACTCTTAAAAACACAGTAAGCAAGCTCAAAAAGACAGAACAAAACCTTCAAGAGATGAGCAATTACTTCAAGAGATTGAACCTAAGAGTAATTGGCCTTCCTGAGGCAGAAAGAGAGACAGAGACCACACTGGAACAAACTTTCCATGAGATTATTCAAGAAAACTTCCCTCATCTAATCAGTGATACAAAAATTCAAACATAAGAGAGTCAGAGAACCCCTGAGAGATAACAAGAGAATACCAACTCCCAGACACATAATAATTCGCCTAAACAAAGTAGGTGTAAAAGAAAAATTCCTAAAGGCAGCAAGAGAAAAAGATCAGATCACCTACCATGGAAGACCAATTAGAATAGCAGCAGATTTAGCTACAGAAACCCTGTAGGCTCGGAGAGCTTGGAACCCTATCTTCAAAGTCCTAAAACATAAAGAATTTCAACGAAGAATAACCTACCCAGCCAAGTTAAGCTTAATCAGTGAGGGAGAATTAAAATCTTTCCCAGATATCCAATCCCTAAGAAATTATGCTGCCACCAGACCACCTCCACATGAAACACTTAAGAAAGTACTAAACACAGAAGAAAAGGAAAAAAGAACAACGTTCTTCACAACAGTACAGGAAAAAGAATAAAATACACATGAACCAACCTCAAACCAAAAGAAAGACAACAAACCAAGGGGAACAACAACAACTCTATAAGAACTCTATGATAGGGACCAACTCTCACATTTCAATAATTAGCCTGAATGTGAATGAACTAAATGCACCACTGAAAAGACATAAAATGGCAAAATGGATAAAATACCACAAGGCAACAATATACTGCCTTCAAGAGACCCATCTCACTAGAAAGGACATGCACAAACTCAAAGTAAGAGGATGGGAAACAAATTTTCAGGCGAATGGAGCACAAAAGAAAGGAGGAGTCATGATCCTAATTTCATCCAAAATGTCATCTAAGCTATCAAAAATTAAAAAAGATACAGAAGGTCACTACATAATGATAAAAGGTTCACTCCATCAACATGAAATATCTATGCTAAACATATATGCACCCAACATAGGAGCGCCAACTTTCATAAAGCAGCTTCTAGGAAAACTAAAGAAAGATATTGACACTAACACCATCATAACTGGGGACTTTAATACTCCACTCACAACCCTAGACAGATCATCAGGACAAAAAATCAGCAATGAGATCCGGAACCTCAGTGTGACTCTTGACCAAATGGACTTAATTGATACCTACAGAATACTCCACCCAACGACCATAGAATATACATTCTACTCAGCACCTCATGTTATGGACTCTAAGATCGACCATATACTTGGCCATAAATCAAGCATAAACAAATTTCAAAAGATTGAAATTTTGTCATGCACCTTCTCAGACCACAGTGGAATAAAAATAAACATCAACACTAACAAGCTTCCCCCCAAACCCACAAAGACATGGACACTAAACAGCATGATGCTAAACAACTCCTGGGTCAACAATGAAATCAAAACAGAGATTAAAAGATACCTGGAAACAAATTAAAATGAAGAGACATCTTACCAAAATCTCTGGGACTCCATGAAAGCTGCAGTAAGAGGGGAATTCATATCCCTACAAACACACATGAAGAAAATGGAAGGATCACAAATTAACAGCTTAAGAAGTCACCTTAGGAAGCTGGAAAAGCAAGACCACCAAAACCCTAATTGCAGCAGAAGAATCCAGATCACCAAAATAAAACCCAAATTCAGGACATAGAAGAAAAAAAGATAATAAAAAAAAATCAGTGAAACAAAAAGCTGGTTCTATGAAAGGATAAACAAGATTGATGGTCTCTTAGCTAGACTGACCTAGAAAAAAAGAAAAAACACCCAAATAAATACAATCAGAAACACAAAATATGAAGTCACATCTGACCCTGAAGATATACAAAAGATCATTAGAGACTACTATGTACACCTGTATGGAAACAAACTGGAAAGCCTTAAGGATATGGAAGACTTTCTGATATCACACAACCTGCAAGGTTGAAACAAGAAGAAATCACGACCCTAAACAGACCAATAACAATCAAGGAAATTGACTATGTTATAAGTAAACGACCTACAAAAAAAAAAAAAAAAGCCCTGGACCAGGTGGCTTTCTAGCAGAATTCTATAAAACATTTAAGGAGGAGCTGATACCAATCCTACTGAAAGTATTCCAGGCGATTGAGAAAGACCGAACCCTCCCCAAATCATTCCATGAAGCCAAACATCACATTAATACCAAAGGCAGGTAAAGACCCAACAAAGAAAGAGAACTACAGGTCAATATCTTTGATGAACATAGATACCAAAAGTCTCAACAAGATCCTAGCAAACCGGATTCAACAACACATCTCAAAAATCATCCATCATGACCAAGTAGGCTTCATCCCTGGGACGCTTGGCTGGTTCAACATTCGCAAGACAATAAATGCAATTAAATACATCAACAGACGTCAGAGCAAAAACCATATGATTATATCATTAGATACAGAAAACGTTTTTGATAAAATCCAGCACCCCTTCCTGATAAAAACCCTTGAACACCTAGGCATACATGCAACATATCTCAAAATAGTAAAAGCCATCTACAAGAAACACACAGCTAGCATACTCCTAAACAGACAAAAGTTGAAACCATTTCCCCTGAAAACTGGAACAAGACAAGGATGCCCACTCTCTCGCCTCCTGTTCAATATAGTATTGGAAGTCCCAGCTGGAGCAATCAGAAAAGAAAAGGTGATCAGGGGTATCCAAATAGGAAAAGAGGAAGTCAAGCTAGCCCTCTTTGCTGATGACATGATTGTGTACCTTGAAAACCCAAGAGAATCTGTCAAAAGCCTCCTTGCACTGATAAAGCACTTTGGCAAAGTCTCAGGGTATAAAATAAATGTGCGAAAGACTTTCACATTTCTTTATACTAATAATAAACAAACAGAAACCCAAAACACAATCCCATTCACAATAGTCACAAAAAATTGAAATACCTTGGCATCTTCCTAACCAGAGATGTGAAAGACCTTTACAATGAAAACTACAAAACACTGCTTAAAGAAATCAACGATGACACAAACAAGTGGAAAAATATCCCATGTTCATGAATTGGAAGAATCAACATTATAAACATTATAAAGATGCTCATTGTACCTAAGGCAATCTACAGATTTAATGCAATACCCACCAGATTACCAGCAACATTCTTCTCAGAGCTAGAAAAAACAATACAGGAATTCATATGGAAACACAAACGACCAAGGATAGCCAGAACAATCCTCAGCACACACAAAAAAACAAAAGAACAACAAAAAAACAAAGCAGGAGGTATAACACTACCAGACTTCAAACTTTACTGTGGAGCTACAATAATCAAAACAGCTTGGTACAGGAACAGACACATAGACCAATGGAATAGAATGAGATTCCAGAAGCAAAACCTCCATTTCTCAACCAAGTCATCTTTGACAAAGCAACCTCTGTGGAAAGCAGTGTGGCGATTCCTAAAAGCTCTAAATATCAACCTTCCATATGACCCTGCAATCCCCTACTGGGAATATACCCTGAAGAACTCAAATCACTCTATCAAAAAGATACCTGCACATGTATGTTCATTGCAGCATTGCTCACAATAGCAAGAACCTGGAACCAACCTTGCTGTCCATCAAAAGAGGACTGAATTAAAAAAATATGGTACATATACACGGTGGAATACTATGCAGTCATAAAAAAAAAATCATGAATTTCACAGCAACCTGGATGGAATTAGAGTCTATAATACTGAGTGACCTCTTGCAGAAACAAAGATCTGAGTATCACATGTTCTCACTCATATAGTGGGCCTTGATCATCCAACATAATACCATAAGAAAATGACTGACCGTGGTGGGAAACTATGGGGGGGGGAGATGAGATTAATGATAGTAAACATCTGTCAGGAGATGGGGAGCCACCTCTTATCAACAAGAGTGCCTGAACAAAGCATATTTGTATACCTAAATCTTAACTGTACCCCACAGTATCATAATAAAAAATATTGATTATTAAAAAAAAAACAAACAACTGTTTTCAAACCTTTGGGTCAATACTCAGAAGTAAGATTTCTGGATCATATGGTAATTTTATTTTTGGTTTTTTTGAGGAACTGCCATACTGTTTTCAATGTCTATGCTAATTCGCATTCATAGCAACAGTGTAGAATGTCTCCCTTTTCTCTGCATCCTCATCAACACCTTTTATCTTTCATATTTTTGTTAATAACCATTTTGACTGGTGTGAAGTGATATCTCATTGTGTTATTGATTTTCATTTTCCCGATGACTGGTGATGAAAATTTTTTCACATATATATTTACCATTTGCATGTCTTCTTTTGAGAAGTGTCTGTTCAGGTCTCTTGTCCATTTTTATTTTTTTTGTTCTCTTGCTATTGAATTTATGTAGTTCCTTGTATATCTTGGATATTAAATTCTTACTGGATTGCAAATTTTTTTCTCCTGATTTATACATTGTCCCCCCCCCCAGTAATTGTTTCCATTGCTATGTAGAAGTTTTTAAAACTTAATGCAATTCCATTTCCTTATTTTTATTTTTGCTATCTGTACTTTTGCGGTCAAAATAAAAAAATCATTGCCCAGACTATTATTGTGTAGTCTTTACCCTATTTTTTTTTTTTTTTAGCAGTTTTACAGTTTCTGGTATTAGGTTTAAGTCTAACCTATCTTGAAATTTAAAAAAAATCTGGTATGAGATTGTGTTCCAATTTCATTCTTCTGCAGGCGGGTATCCAATTTTCTCAACACCATTTATTTTAAAGATAATTATATTCTCATTCTGTATTCTTGACATTTTTGTAAAAAATAAAATCAGTTGAGTGTAAAAACAAACAAACAAACAAAAAAACCCAAAGAACAACCCCATTATAAAGTGGGCAAAAGACATGAACAGACACTTCTCAAAGGAAGACGTCCAAGCAGCCAACAGACATGAAGAAATGTTCAACCTCACTAATCATCAGGGAGATGCAAATCAAAAACTACACTGAGATACCACCTAACTCCAGTCAGAATGGCAATTATCAATAACTCAAAAAATAACAGTTGCTAGAGAGGGTGTGTGGAAAAGGGAACACTCCTACACTGTTGGTGGGAGTGGAAACTAGTGCAACCTCTGTGGAAAGCAGTGTGGCAATTCCTAAAAGCTCTAAATATCGACCTCCCATATGACCCTGCAATCCCCCTACTGGGAATATACCCTAAAGAACTCAAATCACTCTATCAATAAGATACCTGCACATGAATGTTTATCGCAGCATTGTTCACAATAGCAAGAACCTGGAAGCAACCATGCTGCCCATCAAAAGAAGACTGAATTAAAAAATGTGGTACATATACATGATGGAATACTACGCAGCCATAAAAAAGAACAAAATCATGAACTTCGCAGCAACCTGCATGGAATTAGAGTTTATAATACTGAATGACCTCTCACAGAAACAAAGATCTGAGTATCACATGTTCTCACTCATATAGTGGACCTTGAACATCTATCTAATACTATAAGAAAAGGATTGACAGTGGTGGGAAAGTATGGGGGAGAGGGGAAGGCAGGTGGGATTAACGGTAGTAAATATCTGTCTGGGGATGGGGAGACACCCCTTATCGACAAGGGTGCCTGAATGAAACATATTTATATACCTAACCCTTAACTGTACCCCACAATACCAAAATAAAAAATATTGATTAATAAAAAAAGAAAAAGATTAAAAATATATATAAAACATTTAAACGATAAAAAATATATTTTAGATCACAAGAAATAAAATTAGAAATCAATGATAAAATAAATTTGGAAAATCCACAAATACCTAAAAATTAAACAATTCTTAAATGAAAAATAAATCGAAGGAAAAAAATCGCAGAGGGAAATCACAAAATAGTTTAATATAAATGAAAACAAAATACACACATAAATGAAAGTACAGGTTACATCTAAAACAATGCTTATGGAAACATTTATGACTTTAAATACTATTTTTAAGAAATAGAAAGATCTCAAATCAATAGCCTAAACTTTCACCCTAAGAAATTAGGAAAAAAGAAAAAAGGAAAGCAAACTAGAAGAAAAGCAGGCAGAAAGAAGACAATGATATTTAAGTGGTAATAAATAAAATAACTAGTATAAAAATGAATAAACTAAAGCAAGTTATTTGAAAAAATCAACAAAATTGACAAAACTTTATCTAGAATGACCAAGAAAAAGTAGAGAAGGCTCAAATTATTGAAATCTGGAGTGAGAAAAGAAATTTTACTAATAACCTTACAGAAATTTTAAAACATAAGATAATACTATAAGGGAATACCATAAACAATTAAATGCAAAAATATGAAATATATTAAACTTTTATCAAATGTATATTAAATTTTTAATTACAAAATTTTAATGAAAAGCATAGCAACATATTATCTTAATGCTGTTATACCAAATGTTCAATGCAATTTAGCACCAATTCTTCATAAACTTCTCCAAAACATTGAAGAGAAGAAATCATTTTCTAACTCATTTTATTAAACCAATATCACCATTTTACAGAAGCCAGACAACATCAGAAATAAAGAATCTTACTAACCAGTATCTCTTATGAATACATATACAAACTTTTTCAATAAATTGCTAGCAAACTGAATCCAGCAACAAGTAAAAAAAAAATAAAATAAAATTACATACCGTGATCAAATGAGATTTATTCTAGGAATGCACACATAATTCAACATACAAAAATCAAACAATGTAATACACCATATCAGTATAATAGGGTTTATAATCCATGTAATAATCTTGATAAAAAAATTATCTGAAAAACTTCAACACTTTTTGGTTAAAAACGCATAACAAACTAGGATTAGAAGACAAGGGCATCTATAAAAAGAATCTACAGCTAACATTCTATTTGATAGTGAAAGACTGAGAGCTTTATCCTGATGATTGGGAATAATAAAGCATATCTATTCTCAACACTTCTATTCATGAAAGTACTAAAAACCGCCAAAGAGTGAATTTTATAAACTATGAATTATATATCAATAAAGTTGTTATTTAAAAAAAGCACTCAGCATAAGTCTAAATCCCATAAATAGCCTCTCCTGAAACCCTCTTATCAAAATGCCCCAATATTCCTTTGGTGTATATTCACTGTACTTTACCTTGTTGTAGAAAGCTAAATAAACTTACCTTTTATTGACTACAAACGTGTTTTTTTCCCTGGATCTTTGTCTTGTGAATTTCACCAATTCTTCAATACCTTTGGTTGATAATGACAATAACAATGATATGTATTCACAGTGAATTGCAGCTTATCGTGCATTTTTGATTTTCTTCCATGTGTCATGCAGTTTTTGTGAAAACCTCACTAAGGTATTACTATTAGATTGAAGATACTGAAACTTAGGTTCACCATACCCAAAGTTACCGGACTTATTCAAGTGGTTTCAAAAGTCTTCAAATTCCAAATTATTTTATTTAAAATATTTTGAGCTTTTTCCAAAAAACAGTCATTTTGCTTTAATCTTTCAAGGAAAAGTGATGCTTACTTTCCTCAGTAAGGTAATCCTAAATTTTTCTGCACAAATTACTGAAGATTTAACCTCCTTTTCAATTTCATTTTATAGATTTTCAAATTATAAGTTGCGAGAGTCCCTTTGTTGTTCTAAACTGTACTGTCACTCAGTTGTTCATGTGCTGACTTAGCAATACATATTTTACTTTTTACATATTTCTTTGATTGTAATTTATTTTCCTCAAGCTACTAGCTACTTATTTGCTTCTTGTATTTTTTTCATCACAGTTTTGTTTTAATTTTGATGGTGGCTTCTTTCAAATAAACATGCTAATTAACATTCCCTTCACTTTAACTTCCCGTTCCCTTTAGTTGTTTTCCAGTAGGAAATTCTGGTTAGATTTGAATGTGGTAGTATTCAAAGACATAGTTAAGAGTAGTCAAATCTACTTTACTCAATTTTGTTGAGGCCGTCTTGCTTTGAAAAAAGCTTGAAAAATAGAATGAGACAGAGAATATTTTATAGTCAGTCATTTATTTACGGTGTGACTCAAAAAATTGCTTGACTTTTTGAACTATGACTTTCTTTATGGTAGAACAAAAATAACATCCATCTTGAAAGATTAGTTTAAGATGTAAATGAGATAATGTAAGTTGAGTGCGGCAAATAGAAAAACTTTATAAATCATAGTTAATGCTTACTATTGGCTATGCAAAAGTCCTAGAGTATGTCTACCAAAATCAAATTGGCCTAGGATAAGGAATACCGCAAAGGCAATTAGGGCTTTATTTTGTAGACTTTGAGATACCTTGCTAATTTTCTATTTAAAGAAGCAAAATTCAGAAAGGAAAAATAGATATTAAATATGTTCCTCTGAATCCCTGTATTTTCAATGGGAATTTTCCTACATTTCCTCAGAAAGACTTTGCTTATAAGCAATGTGATCACCATTTTAACTGTTTCATCCTGTAACCAGCTATTGGAGTTGAAGTCCCCAGGGCAGTAAGAAGAATAAGAAAAACAAATATTCTAGTCAAAAGTAACTAGGCCTAATTCTACCCCTATACTTTCTATATATTTATAATCTTAACAAGAAATTGCCAAATTCAAATTTTGGAAAATGTAAAGACAGTTTGTATTTAAATGTATGAAATGCAAATACAGCTTGTATTTATATAATACCCGGTTTTAAAAAAATTCAAGTTTTCTTGCAGCTAACATTTCATTTGTGCTCTCAAAGACTCTGAATTATTTTAAAAGATAAAAAATTAACATAAAATTATCATCCTATAACACATATAAGAGGACTATGAAAGAACAGCAAAATGACAAAATTATGAGACTGTGTGTTGGGAAACGTATGAAACTGTGTATGTAGCCCGCTTACCCTTCCATTGGTGCATAAGAGTGTATCTTAGGTCAGGGACATTTTCTTACATACAGATAACTGATCCTTTAAGCTTGTGTTGGACATAGCACTTTCTTTGAAAATATATTTTCCTGTTCTGCGTATGTCGTGTACTTCTCTGCTCTCCTTAAGCACGTGTATCATATGGCACCTGCTTATATCTGCTCCAGGTGAGGAGGAAATGGGATCCTTTGCCTTCAGCCCAAGAGGGGTGAATGCAGACCGTCTCCCTGCATCAGCTTGCTGCAGGATAAGACCTGCTGCCCACAGTGGTACTTATGCTCACTAGTGAAACTAATCTTCCCCTGTCTATTATCTGAGTAAAGCCTTGTTCCTTCCAAGTGCCTGTGTGAATTATGTTTTTCTTGGTGATCTTGACATCTTCAAATCATGCAGTAAGTTGACACCCAAAGGATGCTCCTGTTGGTAGACACTGTTATCCTGGCCTCAGTAGAAGTCCTACCCTGAAGGTGATAGTAGATGTTACTTGCTGGACACTTGTGAGAGGGGCTTATTACAGAGCATTTTCCGCTGGTCAGTTTGGGATTCCTTTGAAAACTGGCACATGGATATTTTAATTTCTTTTGCAAGCACACACTAATTGTAATACATGCATTCAGTAGTGTGCTAAATAGTTCACCTAATATTTCTTTTGAAAATACAAACATATTTTTATTACAACTTTTTATTTATTTCATTATTTGCCTTTTGCTCAGAGGCCTATTTGTGGGTAAACACACAACCACACACCACACACACATATATGTGTGTATGTATACACACACACACACACACACACACACACACACACACACACACACACCGTTGACTCCGAAACCACATGATCCACGGGAACAGCAGAGATCCACTGATTCATGGATTTTATTTCTCCTCAGTCACCTGAGACAGCAAGACCAATTCCTTCTCTTCCTCAGCCTGCTTAAGGGGAAGAAAATGAAGATAAAGGTCTTTATGATGATCCCCTGAAGAGTAAATATATTTTATCTTTCTTATGCTTTTTAGAACAATATTTTATTTCTCTAGCTAACTTTAAGAATACAGAATATTATACATATAACATACATGTTTATGTGATTAGTAAGGCTTTCTTCCAACAGTAGGTTTTTATGTTTTGGGAGCACCAAAAGTCATAATAAGACTTTTGACTGTGCAGGGTCAGAACTCTTAATCCCCATGTTGTTCAAGAATTAAATTGTGTGTGTGTGTATATATGTGTGTGTGTGTATGTATGTGTGTGTGTGTGTATATATATATGTGTGTGTATGTATGTGTGTGTGTGTGTGTGTGTGTGTGTGTGTGTGTGTGTGTGTGTGTGTAGAGAGAGAGACACAGAGAGAGAGAGTTGACATTGTATGTATGTGTGTGTATATACACAGGCTTTGACTTGAACAACATATAATTGACCAAGCAAGATAATGAAGCTGCCTGCTTCGTTTGTGTATTTCTTTATTAGTCCTGACATGAAAATTGAAAACTGAAGTCACACTGGAGAAAACTGGTTGCATTAACTGGAGTTGCTGAAGGCGAAAAGGGTGCAGTGAATTCATCCAGTTGTTAGTGTCTGCAATAAGGAGCATCCACCTCCTCCTCCTACCCATTTGGGTGAATTAAAGTGAAGAGAGGTCCGAGTTCAAAGACTGAGGACAAGTTATCTGGGCAGTATTGGCACTAAACAGTGAAGTTTTTCTGGAACAAGGAGAGTCGAGCCTTACAGTTAAAGCTAGAATTTCTCTCTTTCTTTTTTTTTTTTTTTTGAGTTGGAGTCTCACTCTGTCACCCATACTGGAGTGCAGTGGCCGCTCCCGGCCACCGCAGCCTCGACCTGCTGGGCTCCGGCGATCCATCTGCCTCAGCCTTCCAAGTAGCTGGAACTACAGGCGCGCGCTGCCACACCCAGCTAATTTTTGATTTATTGTAGAGATGAGGTCTCGCCAAGTTGCCCAGGCGGGTCTCGTACCCGTGGGCTCAGGCAATCCACTCACCTCAGCCTCCCAAAGCGCTGGGATTACAGCCAGCCCTGCTAGAATTTCTTAACCAATGTGCACATCTAGAAATGTTGTTAGATGCAAAAAGGAGAGGATGAAAGTGGCTTCTTTCCTCCTCATGCCATCTGTTCTTCTACCAGTGCCTCCTATTAGCAAGAATAAGCTGTCAAAGGAGCCTGGAACATAATCTGCATCCTCAGCTACAGCATTCAAAGAACAAGGAAGAAGAATGTGGCACTAAAGAACAAAAGGTGTATTACTGGAATATTTTTTGTCAAAGTGATGAAAGCTTTCAAAAATCATATAATCCTTTGTTTGGTGATCTCCAACCTTCTTAGATTTGTGATTTTGCTGTCTGGTTATATTTTTACAATATTCTTCCTATTTGTATTCTTTTCAAATGTTTCTTCTGTCAATTTCTCTCTCTCACTTTTGATATTCTGATTATGAATATATTAGACTATTTGGCATTGCACTACAGCTCTTGGATGTTCTTTTAACTTTTATTTTCTGTCTGGTTAGTTTCTGTTGAGCTATTTGTAAGTTGGTTTATTCTTATCTTTTCTGAATAGAGTCCACTGAGGAGCCTATTTAAGCCATTCTTTATCTCCATGAATGTGATTCTCCTCTTTCTAATTTCCATCTGATTATTTTTAATAGTTTTAATATCTCTTCTAAAATTTCCTATCCTATCTTGTCCGTTTTCTATATTTCCGTTGGAGACTTTAAGCTGTTAATCATATTTATTTTAAATTTTAAGTCAATCTCAATATCTGTGCAATATCTGAATCTGATTTAGGTGATTATTATGTCTCTTGGCAGAATTTTTTTGCTTGTCTTTTGGCATACTTAATAATCTTTATTTTTAAAATCTAGACTTCATGTGCAGGACAGTGGTGACTGTGGTAAATTAATTTTATACCTGAAAAGGGGCTTAGATATTTTGTTTGTTTGTTTGTTTTTAGGAGTTGGGTTGAGTTTGAGACTTGACTTGCTATGGTTAGCCTCAGGGCATTACAACCTTCAAATATCACTAGTGACACCTCATGTTAAGTGGGAGAGCTCTATTGCCAGAGGGTTTTTATCAATGTTTGCTCTGTCCTGATCTTTAGGTCTTCCCTTTGCACTGTGTCTCAGGGGAGTGTTTTTTTTTTTCCACCTTCCTGGAGCTTTTCCTTTCATTCATTCAACAATAATTCAGTAAGTGTATCTCTACATATAATAGAGCAAGTCTTCTTTATTATTCCAACTGGAGAGTTAACATTTTCCCCCCTACAAATTAGAACTGTTTTGACTAGCTACTAAAAACAGAAGAACAGTTTGGGAATTTCAATTGAATTCCCTTCACAGGTAAATTTGATGTGAATGTCATTTTAAATGCTAAATAACATGATACAGAAAAAATAAAGCAAGCTCTATTTTTTCAAGTCTTTTTTAATGTCCTGAGGTGGCATTTTATACCAATATACTAATATGAATAGATTTATTATTGAAACAAACTTTATTCTCTGACTTGCTGGAGCATTCCTTATGCAAGAGACCCTTTGATAAAGAAACTCAGAGAATAAAGAAGAATAAAAGTAATTAGAACCTCATATTTTGGCAATATGAAAGGCTCGAAACAATTTGAAAATGCTTAATCAGTAAATAACATGACTAGTAATTTAAAATATAGACTACTACTGTTAGGATAAAATTAATTTTTGCTTTTTCTTCTTATATTGTCTTTTTGGCCTACATTTGAATAAATAAAACATCTTATGTTTAAAAACCAGTTCAAAAAGTAGCTAAAATATGTTAATTTCTACAAGATTATAAAATGTTTATATGTACTCCATAACGTTCTTAATTTACACATATTGAAATATTGTTTATTAAAATTAATGCATTTATTAACACAATTATTTAGACATTTATTCTAATTTTAATTTTATTCTAATATATTATAAAATTTACCCTAGATTATTTTTACTTTTTTAGATTTTAGAGTTGTGGGGTATGAATGCGTACTTACTAAGCAATTTACTAAGTACTTACTAAGTAACCATGAACAAATTGTGTAGTACAAGTGGGTATTTAAATAAGTAGGCTTCATGCATGTGAAGTTTGAGCTTCTAACTGGCCTCCCTCTCCCAGTGATAATTGCCACATGTCTCTCTACCTCCGTCCTCTCTCCCTTCCTCTGTCTTCTCTCCCAGCCATGCCCAGAGTCTGTCTATCCCACTCTTGTGCTAGTGTGACCAGTGTTCAGGCCCTGCTTTTGAGTGAGAACATATTCAGTATTCAGTTCTTTTCCTGTGATAGTTCACTTAAAACGATGGTCTCCAGATGCATCCAAGTTGTGGTGAAGGCCATGATTTTATTCTTTTTTATGGTTGCATAATATTCTATCACGCATACATACCATATTTCCTTTATCCAGTCCACTTTTGACAGTCATATGAGTTGGTTCCATGTTTTTGTATTGTGAATGGTGCTGCAGAAAACATGCATGTCCAGTTGTCTTTTTGGTAGAGCAATGTATACTCCTCTGGGTGTATTCCCAGGAGAGGGATTGCTGGATTGTATGGAAGCTCAGTTTTTGGTTCTTTGAGGAATTGCCACACTGCTTTCCGTAGAGTTTAAACTAGCTTACATTTTCACCAACAGTGTAGAAGTACATCCTTTTCTCCAAAACCACACCAGCACCTGTTGTTTTTGACTTATTCATGATAGCCATACTTATTGGTGTTAGGTGATATCCCACTGTAATTTTGATTTGCATTTCTCTGATGATTAGTAAGACACAGCATTTTTTCATGTGTTTGTTGGCTGCTTGCATGTCATCCTTTGAGAAGTGCCTGTTTATGTTCTTTGCCCACGTTTTGATGGGGTTGTTCTTTTTTTTTTCTTCCAGTTTGAGTTTCTTGTAGAACCTGGATGTTAAGCCTTTATCATACGCATAGGTTGCAAATATATTTTTTCTGCTCCATGGGTTGTCTCTTTAATCTCTTTATGATTTCTTTTGCTGTGCAAAAACTTTTCTGTTTGATAAGATCCCACCTGTCTATCTTAGCTTTTGATGCACTTGATTTTGAGGACTTGGCCATAAATTCATTGCTTACTCTGATGCCCTGGGGTGTTTCTTACATTTTCTCCTATGATTATTATAGTTTGAGGCTTTTGCACTTAAGTCATCAATCCATTTTGAGTTAATTTTTGTATATAGTTATGGGTAGGAATTCAGTTTTATTCTTCTACATGTGGCTAGCCAGTTTTCCCAGTACCATTTGATAAATATGGTTTTCTTTTCCCAATTTGTTTTTTGATGGTTTTGTCAAAGATGGGTTGATTGAGGGACTGTGTTTTTATTTCCAGATTCTCTATCCTGTCCACTTGTCTATAGGCCTATTCTTGTACTATGCATTTTGATTACTGTAGCCTTGTAATGAAGTTTGAAACCTGGAAGTGTGATACCTCCAGCTTTCTTCCTTTTGCTGAGGATTGCTTTAGCTATTCATGCTCTTAGGAATGTATGCATTGTCTTTTCTAGGTCTGTGAAAAATAATGTTGGCAATTTGATAGATATTGCATTGAATTTGAAGACTGCCTTGGGTAGCATGAATGTCTTGAAAATATTGATTCTTCCAATCTGTGAGAATGGGATATTTTTCCATTTGCTTCTATCATCCTTGATGTCTTTGAGCAGTGTCTTGTAACTCTCATTGTAAAGGCCTTTCACTTCTTTATTTAGGTGGATGCCAAGATACTTAATTTTTTGTGATTACTATGAATGGAATTGTGTTTTTTTATTTGATTCTCAGCCTGTTTGTTAGTGGTGTATAAAAACATATCTGCCTTTTGTGCATTGACTTTGAATCTCAAGATTTTACCAAAGTTATTTATCAGTGTGAGGAGGGTTTTGACAGACTCTCTAGGGTCTTCTAGGTATAGAATCGTATTGTCCACAAAGAGAGATAACTTAAGTTCCTCTTTTCCTATCTGGATACCCCTAATTTTCTTCTCTTGACTGATTGCTCTGCTAGGACTCGCAGAACTATGCTGAATAGGAGGGGAGAAAGTGGGCAACTTTGTCTTGTTCCAGTTCTTAGGGGAAATGATTCCAGCTTCTGCCCATAAAGTGTGATGTTTGCTACAAGTTTGTCATAGATGACTGTTATTGTTTTGAGAACTGTTCCTTTGAAGCCTATGTGTTTGAGGGTTTATTGTTTTATCAAGAAAGGATGCAGGATTTTATTGAATGCTTTTTCTGTGTCTAATATTTCATGTAGTTCTTGGGTTTACACCCTTAATGTGATGAATTATGTGTATAGATTTGAGAATGTTTAAACAGTCTTGCATCCTGGGGATGAAAACCACCTGGTCATGATGAATGACCTTTGAAATTTGTTGTTGGATATGATTTGCTAGATCTTGTTGAGAATTTTTGAATCAGTGTTAATCAGAAAAGTTGACTTTTAATTCTCGCTCCTTGTTGGGTCTTTGCCCGTTTGGGGTATTAGGATAATATTAGCTTCATAAAATGAGCTGGGGAGAATTCCTTCCTTCTTGATTGCATGGAATACGTTTAGTAAGAATGGTATCAACTCTTCCTTATATGTCTTGTAGAACTCAGCTGAGAAATCATCTGGTCCAGGGTTTTTTGTTTGTTTGTTTGTTTTTTGATGGGGAGGTTTCTTGTAACTGAGTCAATTTCCTGGATTGTTGATGGTCTCTTTAGGCTTTCAATTTTCTTGTTTCAAACTTGAAGGTTGTGTCATATCAGGAATTCTTCCATTTCCTTTAGATTTTCCAGCTTATTTGCATGCAATTATTTATAAAAATCTTTTAAATTTTTTTGAAGTTGTGACATCACCTTTTTCATTTCTAATTGTGTTTATCTGGCCTTTTTCTCTTATTTATTTATTGTCAATCTGGCCAGGAGTCTGTCAATCTTATTTATGCTTTCAAATAATCAACTTTTTGTCTTGTTGATTTGTTCTATATTTTTGTCTTCTATTTCCTGTCATAGTGACTTTTTCTTAGTAACCTGATTTTTTTCTGCCAACATTAGAATTTAATTGTTCTTGCTTTTCCAGCTCCCTTAGGTATGATGTTAGGCTGTTTATTTTGTTGAGATGTGCATGGAATGCTATAAACTTCTCTTGCAACATTGATTTCATGGTATTTCAGAGGTTTTGATATGTTCCGTGTTTGTTTTTAGAAATCTTTTTGTTTTTGTCTTGATTTCTATGTTACCCCAAAAGTCATTCAGCAGCATGTTGTTTAGTTTACGTGTATTTGTGTGCTTTGGAAGGTTAGTGTTTGTGGTGATATTTATTTTTATTCTACTTGATCTGAGATGTTCGGTATTATTTCAATCTTTTGAAATTTTTTCACACTTGACTTATATCCAAGAATGTGATCAATCTTTGAGTAAGTTCCATGTGACTATCAGTAGCGTGTATACTCTGGACTTCTTAGGTAGAGTGTTTTGTGTTTATTAGTTTCAAATGGTCATGTGTAAAGTTAAGTTTCTGGATCTCCTTGTTTTTTGCCTTGATGACCTATGGCTATTAGTGTAGTATTAAAGTTTCCTACTATGATTGTGTTTGGTGTCTATGTCCCTTCTTAGTTTATGTAGCAATTGTTTAATAAATTCAGGTTCTCCTGTGTCGGGTGTATATATATTTAAGATGGATATTTCTTGTTGGTGAATTGAGCATTTTATAATGATATAGTGTCTTTCAAATGTGGTCTTTTTTTACTTTTATTGATTTGAAATCTGTTTTGTTTGATATAAAAATAGCTACTCCTGCTCTTTTTTTGTTTTTACTTTTCCTGCAAGATCCTTTTCCAACCCTCTACCTTGAGTCTGTGGGTGTCCTTTGCTGTAAGATGGGTTTTCTATAGGCAGCAAAGTGTTGGATCATGTTTCTTTATCCAGAGTACTACTCTATACCTTCTTAGTGGAAAATTTATTCCATTCAAGATCAAGTTAATTATTGATATATGTGAGTTTATCCTTGTCAAAATGCTCTTACGAGGTTGCTTTACTTCCATTTGTAGTATTTTTTTTTTATTTGTGAAAGATCTTTATGTTTTCTTAGTCCTGTGCTTACCTGTAAACATTCTTTCATTTCTGTGCCCTAAATGTTCTGAGATTATTTCCTCTGCCTGGTTGATTCTGCTTCCTAGGCCTGTTATTGTGCTTTTACATTCCAGAAAGGAATTCTTTGTTTTCAGGATTTCAGATTGGACCTTTCTTATATTGGCTAACTCAACTTTTACTTCTTGAACAGCTTTTATTGTTTGGATGATCTTTGCTTCCAACTTATAGTTGTTTTCTTTAATCATTTTTACTAACCATTGTCTGAATTTTGTGTCTGTCATGAGGGACAGGTCATTCTGGTTGAATTCCATTGTGTGTGGACTTGGAGGTGCTTTTGTAGTTGATGATGCTTTAAGGATCTGAGAATTGTCAGTGTCTTTCTGCTAGTTCTGTTTCATCTGTGAAAACCAATTCTTCTCTCTCTCTTTTTTGATTTTTGTTAGATACACTCTTGCTGCCCTAGATCCTTTTCTTCCATTCAAAATAGTTCACAAGAGAGAGAAGCAGTTACTCCTGTTCTGCCACTCTTGCTAGTAAGTGCTCAGAACTCAAAGTGACTTTTTGCTACAGAGAGTTTTTGTTTGTTTGTTTTCTGTTGTGGGACTGGCCAGACTGCTTTCTGACCCTTATTGCAAGCTCTTTTTGGGAGTCAAGAGAGGAATGGGACCCATGGCTATGGGCAACACTGCTGGAGTTTGGCACTGTTTGCAGCCCATAAGCATTCCTAGTGAGCATCAAGGCCTTTAGATGTCTTTCAAGGTTCCCTCTCCTCTTATCAAAGGCCCCATTCAGAACTTAAAAACAGCAAATTCTCTGCTTTGTTTTGACCTGCCCTTGAGAATGTGAGGCTGACAGGAGATCCTTACTGGTCTGGGGGTTAAGGGCTGGCCACCAGAGGCTAGTGGTGATCACTGAGTGAGTACAACCGGTAGGCAACTTTCCAGGCATTGAAGCCAGCCACCAAGCACCACTGGCAGGGAATGTACTCCCAAGGGCTGACTAGTGGCAACTCTTCCAAGCTCATGTGGGTTTTTAGCTCCACATGGGCTCTTTCCAAATCAGATCCTCCTCCCATGCTGGACTAAAAACCCACACTTGGCTCTGGGGAGGGGAACTGTCCCAGACCTTGTCAAGAGCAATCAATCCCTTTTGAGGACTACAGATCCTACATGAGTGTGTTGCCAGGTGGGTATGGAGTTTCCCAGCTCCAATGTAGGTTACCCAATTTCTCTCTCCTCCTTATTCTCTATGCATTCCAAGAGTCCTCTGTTGGATGCAGAGTGCTTCCTCTATTCAAGTTTGCTTAAGCTGCCTGATATTATTGGCAACTGGGTTTTCCTCACTGCTCTCATTTCTCTGTGAGAAATGCAGGTTGACTATTTCCCTTTGACCGTCTTAAATCCCCTTCTAAATCATTTCTATTGTTTAAAAATTGTATTCATATCTTCAGTTCTAATAATTATCAATGTGATTTTTTAGCCTTTATGATATATATGCATATATATGTATATAATTTATATGTGAATACATTTAAGTCTGTATTTACACTAACACACATCAAAATCTGAATCAATTTATCTCTCTCTTTCTCTGTCACACTTGCTGTATATGAAGTTCAAGAAATCTGTAAGTTAAAGTTGAGATGTCTGGCACTTAGTGCTGCATTTTGAACTACTGGCCTGATTGATGGTTTATCATATATATGCTGAATCTGTGAGTTCAAAGTATCCTACACTTCAATTTTTTGTGTGTGTGGACTCAAGACAAACATTTTCTGACTCCTTGTTTATGTTAATAGTCTGGTGGTATACTAATAGTAGCACAAACCTCATATTTTAGAGTTATATTTAATTAAGTCTACAGAAATCAAAGTGTCTGTACTTTCTCTTCCATAAACACCAGGGCTTTGGTCAAATTTTAATCTTTCCAGAATAAATCTTTCCTGAATTTTTACATTGATTTATGACGTAATAGTGTAGTCATTGCTATATGTCATTTATCCATTTAATTGCTGTTAGTAAGCATCTGTTTTATATCAGACACTGACAAAATAGGAGAGGAAAAGACCGATGTGCAACCTAAACTTAGAGATGATAGTGTCTACCTAAGATCAATATTAAATATTAAACATTTCCTCACAATGCCACACATATGGCCAAGATCCATGTGCATTAATTTTTTTCTTTTGTTTATTCTCTATTCTGCAGTGTAAACATATTGAAAGCAGAAAAAAGATCCTGCACATATCCCTATGGGTAAAAGTAATAAGAAACAGAGGAAGCACCTATGTTTATTTGTAACACAGAAAGTAAACCTGTTGGAGAAAGTCAACCAATGGTGTGAATGCAAAACGTCTTACAGAAGAGTATAATTTTGGAATGACCAGCATATATAGCCGAAGTAAATAAAAGATACAAAGCACTGCATAAAGTTAAAAATAAATATTTCAATTATGTATTTAAAAAGTGAGTTATTTTGAGGTGAACACATTCCTCTTGATGGTATGCTGAACATGAGGCAAGCAAAGACCTATCAGAATTTACTGAAAATTGAACATAACTGTGAATATCTAACAGAGTGGTTGCATAAACTGAGGAAAATGCACAGCATTAATTTTTTTTTTTAAGATTTGTGATAATGAAACATCTGCTGATCATGAAGCAACAGAGAAGTTCATTGACAAGTTTCCCAGGGTCATTGCTCATAAAAATCTGATGTCAGAACAAGTCTATACTGCTGATAAAACATTTTGGCTTTGGTATTACCTTTTGGTATTATTGTTCCACAAAGTTACTGACTACAGCTAATGAGACAGCCCCTACAGGGATTAAGGTTGAAGAACAACTTAACTGTGCTGGGATGTGCTAATGCAGCAGGCAAACATAAGTGAAAACTTGCTGTGATAGGCAAAATCTTGAGTCATTGCTGTTTTCAAAAAATGAATTTCTCACCAGTCTATCTCTGTGCTAAGAAAAAAGCATGGATCTACAGGGGCATCTTTTCTGATTGGTTTCACAAACATTTTGTACTAGCATCTCACATTTTACTGCAGAGAAGTGGGACTGAATGATGACTGCATAATTCTGTAATTCTTTGATAACTGTTCTGCTCAACTTCGAGCTTAACTTCTCATAAAAATAAGGTTTATTCCATATATTTTCAAATGTTTCTTCATTAGTTTAGCTATGTGACCATGGTATCTTTAGATCAATGAAGAATAAATATAAAAACACTTTTCTTGAACCTCATGCTAGCAGCAGTGAGCAGAGGTATGGGTATGGAAGGTTTTTAACAACAGTTTACTGTGAAGAACACTTACATGCTTTCAAAGCTTGGAACAGAGTGACTAAGGATGCAGTTGTACATGCCTGATATAATCTTTGGCCTGCAGTGATGATAATGACCAAGGTGGTGATTTTGAAGGATTTGTATGTTAGATGCAAGAAAAAAAAGATGTCTGATCTCCTTATCTATGTAAAAAGTATTACATGCCTTCAGTTTGTCAGTAAGCTGGAAGAAGTGGTAATTGAAGTGTTTAACATAAATAATGAGGCTCCAGTTGTTTATTTATTGTCTGATGACAAAATAACCAATATGGTTATGAATAAAAGTGATTGTGATAATAGTGATGATGAAGAAAGATGATGTTAATGCTGCAGAAAAAGTGCTTATAGATAATGTGGGGAAAATGTGTGATGGGTGTATTGGAAGACTAGAGCATTGTGCATTCATAACAGAATAAGAAATTATATTAGTTTATAAAACCAAACAAATACTTCAAAGAAAAAAAACCCTTTCATTAATGAGGCAGTTAATTCTGGAGGAAACATTTTATAAAGCCATCCATCAGAATGTCCGCTTGTCCCTAAAGGATCCCTTTCCTGGTTCTTCTATTTCACATTTTTTCCACCTAAAAAAATAAAATAGAGTGTACAGAAATCTTTTCATTAAAACAAAGCATCATAGGTGAAGACTGAAATCCTGCAGTTTGTTTCTGCTGTTGTCTAACAGCTGATACATGTATTCTGTGTTTGTTACTGTGCTACTTATTTACTTTGAAGACGTTTTTTTCACTGTATTGATAGTATGTCTTTTTAAAATTGTTAAGTACTTATGTGTGAATAAGTATAAAAATAATTGCCTATGGTAGCATATCAACTCAAAGTCAAAAATAAGAGTGATGCTAAACAACCACAGATTGCCCACATGGGTGGCTGAGAGAGTCATCCCTTTGCTTTTCAATGGCTCAATATACACAAACTTTGTTTCATGTGCAAAATATTAAAAGTATTGTATAAAATTACCTTCAGGCTACAAGTGTAAGATGTATGTAAAACATAAATACATTTTGGGTTTATGTTTGAATTCCATCCCCAAGATAGCTCATTATGTATATGCAGATATCCAAAAATTAAAAAAAAAAAAAAAAATGAAATCGGAAGCATTGCTGGTTCCAAGCATTTTGAATAAGGAATATTCAACCCATATAAAACTTTGAATTGTGTATGCTTTATCAGAAATAGACTGTTCCTTTCTGCTTTGTTTTCCTGTGGCTTTTATAGTTTTTATTCTTCATTACCAAGAAATTATAGAGTTGTCATGCTGCCTTATGATAATTCACTAACATATTGCTACACATGTTGGATTATTTTATTACATGATATGAGGATAACAATGAAATGAAACATGATGCATGGTAAACAAATGTATTCAGGAATTACTCCAAAGTAATTCTTCTTATCATCCTGTGAATGCATATAGTAGATGATATATAGAAGAAATAAAACTTGTCTAATGTAGTCTGATGCCCTGCTTTTTTTGTTTTGTTTTTATTTGAACATTTGTGAAGGATAGTCATACAATTATGAAATAAAATTAACAAAAGCAGAGTAAATACTATGTAAATATATATATATATATATATATATTTTTTTTTTTTTTTTTTTTTTTGAGTTGGAGTCTCACTCTGTCACCCAGACTGGAGTGCAGTGGCCGCTTCCGGCCACCGCAGCCTCTCCTGCTGGGCTCCGGCGATCCTTCCGCCTCCGCCTTCCGAGTAGCCGGAATTACAGGCATGCGCTACCATGCCCGGCTGATTTTTTGATTTATTGTAGAGATGAGGTCTCACTGCCCAGGCGGGTCTCGAACCCGCGGGCTCAGGCAATCCACTCACCTCAGCCTCCCAAAGGCGCGGGATTACAGGCTGAGCCACCGAGCCCGGCTTGTAAATATATTTTTTAAAGAAGATTTCATTGGCTGATCATTGTCTTATTAATCACACTTGAGTGCACATTTAAACAATCCCTCCAATTCAAATCCTCTCTAAAGAATGACAATACACTACCATTAAAAGCAACCTAAGAATGTGCCACATACTAAGTAAGGTTACAGAAGTATGATTTCCTCTTAGCAATTCAATTTTAATACATTGTTTTTTGGAATCGCCAAGTTTCCAAGCTACACATGGGTTAAACTTTATTATTGGACTGCTAGGTAGATATGTTGTTATTCTTTAAAAGAAGAATTTGTTAGTGTCACAAATGGACACACTTAGAAACCAGGTTAATATAAATGGTAGCCTGATCTATCTATTTATTTTCTTGGAAAATAAATCCTTAGGGAGAAAGGGAGTAACTTTGTAAAAATGGCATTTTTATAGAAGAGGTTAGACTGGCAAGGCAGGTGTTTAGTGAGATGCAGCCAGTAATTATATTTTATTCTTGATTAACTGCTATTGTTTTGCTTCCTCAAATTCACTTAAATGTAAAGTCAAGTCATGACCTTGTTTTCACACAGATATTTTTTCTTTTATTATTCTTTTTGGTTGACACATATTTGTACATATTTATTGAGTATAGTGACATATACATACATATATATATATAAAATGTGTAAAGATCAAATCAGTGTAATTAGCACACCTATCACCTCAAACATTTAATATTTCTTTGTGTTGGGAACATTTAAAATCTGCTCTTATATTTGAAGATATACAATAAATTGTTGTTAATTATGGTTACCCTGTACTGCTACAGAACACTAGAATTTAATCCTCCTATCTAGCTGTAATTTTGTACTTATTAGCTAACATTTGAGGATCCCCTTTCCCTGTACAATTCTCCACCTCTGGAAACCACTATTATATTCTCTATTTTTATGGGACCAACTATTTTAGCTTTCATATGTGAGTGAGAATATGTGATATTTATCTTATTGTGCCTGGTTTATTTCACTTAACATATTGTGCTTCAAACTTATCTACACTTCTGTTAGTAATATATATTTTTTTATTTTTTATTTTTTTATTTTTTGAGTTGGAGTCTCACTCTGTCGCCCAGACTGGAGTGCAGTGGCCGCTTCCGGCCACCACAGCCTCGACCTGCTGGGCTCCGGCGATCCTTCCGCCTCAGCCTTCCAAGTAGCCGGACTTACAGGCATGCGCTACCACGCCCGGCTGATTTTTTGATTTATTGTAGAGATGAGGTCTCGCTGCCCAGGCGGGTCTCAAGCCCGCGGGCTCAGGCAATCCACTCACCTCAGCCTCCCAAAGGCGCGGGATTACAGGCTGAGCCACAGAGCCCAGCTATTTTTTTTTATTTTTTAAGGCTAAGTAGTATTCCATTTTATATGTGTGTGTGTGTGTCTGTGTATGCGTGTGTGTGTGTGTGTGTGTGTGTGTGTGTGTGTGTGTGTGTGTGTGTGTGCATACACATTATATCAGTAGTAGAAGTAAGTGATATATATCACTTAAAGCAATTTATCTGTTGATAGGCACTTAGGTTGATTTTACATCTTGACTATTGTGAATAGTGCTGCAACGAACATGAAAGTTCAGATATTTCTTTGATAATACTTACTTTATTTCCTTTTATATACCCAGTAATGATATTGGTGAATCATATGGAAGTTTTATTTTTAGTTTTTTGAGAAATTTCCATGCTGTTTTCCATAATATTTGTACTAATTTACATTCCCATTAATAGTGTATGAAGAGTTTCTCTCTCTCTGCCTCCTCACTAGCATATTTTTTTGATAATAGTGATTCTATCTGAATTAAAAAGATATCTTATTGTGGCGTTTCCCTGATGATTAGAGATGTTGAAGAATTTTTTGTAAACCTGTTGGCCATTTTTATGTCTTCTTTTAAGAAATCTATTCAGCTTACAAACCCTTAAAATATGGGTTAGTTTTATTTTTGCTGTTGAGTTGTCTGAGTTTCTTATATCTTCTGGATAGGAGTTCCTTGTTAGAGGAAGACTTTGAAAATATATTCTTTCATTTTGAAGGTTATCTTTTCACTCTTGTTGATTATTTCTCTTACTGTGCAGAAAGATTCTAGTTTAATATAATCCCTTTTGTCTGTATTGTTTTTGATACTTATGTTTTTTGAGGTCATCTCCATAATTTTTTACCTAGACCAATGTCCAAAGAATTTCCCCTATGTTTTCTTCTAATACTTTTATAAGTTCAAGTATTACAGTTAAGTCTAATCAATTTAGAGTTATTTTTATATGGTAAAAGATAAGGATTTAATTTTATTTTTCTTCACATGGATATTCAGTTTTTTCAGCACCATTTATTGAAGAGAATGTTCCTAACCTCAATGAACGTTCTTGGTATCTTTGTTGAAAACCAGTTTGTTGTAAATTTGTGGATTTGTATTTGGGTTCTTCATTCAGGTCCATTGGTCTATGTGTCTGTCTTTATGCCAGTACCATGTTGTTTTGGTTATAACCACTTTGTAGTGTATTTTGAAGTCTAGTATTATGATGCTTCCAGCTCTGTTCCTTTCACTAAGAATTGCTTTGGTTATTCAGGGGTTTTTGTTTTGTTTTGTTTTGTCTTTCCATACAAAATTTTTTTTCTATTTTTGTGAGGAATTTTATTGGTATTTTGATAAGCTTTGTATTGAATTCTTAGATCATTTTTGGTAGTATGCTCATTTTTACAATAGTAATATTTCTAATTCATAAACCTAAAATTTATTTTCCTTTTGTGTGACCTATTTAATTTCTTTTATTAGTGTTTTACAGTCTTTTTTGTAAAGATCTTTTACTTTCTTAGTTTTTCTTAGTTAATTTTATTTCTAGTTTTTTTTGTAGCTATTGGAAATGGAATTGCTTTATTGATTTATTTTTCCTATATTTCACTTTTGATGTATAGAAACACTGCTAATTTTTGTATATTAATTTTGAATCCTGCAACTTTACTGAATTTGATTATCAATTCTAAGAAGTATTTAGAGGAGCTTTTAGATCATGTCATCTGCAAACATGTACAGTTTGACTTTCTACTTATCAAATTGGATATCTTTGCTTCTTTCTCTTGACTAATTTCTCTGACTAGAACTTCCAGTATTATGTTGAATAAAAGTGGTAAAAGTAGGCATTCATGTCTTAGTCCAGATCATAGAGAAAAAGCTATCAACAGTTTCCATTCAATATGATGTTCATTGTGGGTTTGTCTTACATGGCCTTTAGTGTATTGAGATATTTCTTCTATACCTAACTTGTTGAGAGTTTTTGTCATGAAGTGATTTTGTATTTTATGATTTTTTTTGCATCTATCAAGTTTATCATATGGTTTTTGTTCTTTGTTCTGTTGTCATGATATCACTTTTATTGAATTGTATATGTTGAATCATTCTTGCATCCCTGGGATAAGTCCCACTTGATGATGATAAATGGTATTTTTAATGTGCTGCTGAATTTGATTTACTGGTATTTTGTTGAGGAGTTTTGCATCCAAGTTTATCAGGTATTGTCCTACAATTTTCTTTTTTGGCTGTGTCCTTTTCTGATTTTGCCATCAGAGTAATGCTGGTTTCATAGAATGCATTTGAAATAATTTTTTTTCCTCTTCAACTTTCTGGAAGAGTCTGAGAATTGGCATTAGTTTTTCCTTAAATGTTTGGTAGAATTCTGCAGTGTAAACATCAAGTTCTAAGCTTTTTAATGGAAGGCTTTTTGTTACAGATTTAATCTTATCACTTGCAATTTTATTTTACAGCTTTTCTATTTCTTCTTAGTTCAGTCTTGGTAAGCTGTAGGTGTCCAGAAAGTTATCAATTTCCTCAAGTTTTTCTAATTGTCTAATTTTTTGCTTGTAATAGTCTCTAATGTTCCCTTGTATTTCTGTGGTGTCGATTGTAATGTTTTCTTTTTCTGTTCTAATTTTTTTGTTTGTGCTTTTCTCTTTTTTCTTGATGACCCTAGCTAGTAGTTTGTCATTTATGATTACCTTAAAAAAATCTTTTCCTTATAATCTTTTATATTACAGTAAGTCTTCTATATATGAACAATTTCCATTCCAAAAGCCAGTTCATCAGACTAATTTGTTCATGAGTCCAACCAAGTTAGCCTAGGTACCCAACTAACACAATCACTATACAGTACTGTACTGTAATAGGTTTATGATACTTTTCACACAAAGATACTTAAACACACAAAAATAAAGAAAACATTTTTAATCTACCTTATAATATAGTACAACCACTGGCATACAAGGACTGGCATCAAGTGGGCAGGAAAGTAGAGTTATTGACTGGAGGAGGGAGGTCAACGTGAAGTTTTGAATGTTGGGGCTTACTGCGTTTTGTTAGTCTTAATTGTGTTTATTTCTACTTTGACATTTATTGTTGATTTCATTGAACAAAATTTGGGTTAGACTTGTTCTTGCTTTTTTATTTTTTATGATGCATCCTTAGGTTATTTAAAATCTTTGTCTTTTTTGATATAAGCATTTATTTTTATAAGCTTTACTCTCAATATTGCTTTTGCTGCATCCCATATATTTTACTGTGTTATGTTTCTACTTAATTTGTTTCAAGGAATTTTTACATTTCCTTTGGCATTTCTTCATTGATCCATTCTTCATTGATCACCTAGGTTCATGTTGCCTAATTTCCATGTATTTACACAATTTCAAAAGTTTCTCTTGTTATTGATTTCTAGTTTTATACTATTGTGGTCAGAAAAAAATAAACTTGATATAATTTCAGCCTTTTAAAATTTGTTGAGACTTATTTTGTGGCTTGATATGCGATCTGTCTTGGATAATGTTTCATACACTGATGAACAGAATGTATGCCAGAGTTGTTGGATAAAATATTCCTTAAATATCTGTTTGATTCATTTGGCCTAAAGTGAAGTTTAAATTTGAAGCTTTCTGTTGATTTTCTGTCTAGATATTCTGTCCAATTCTGAGAGTGACATGGTGCTAAGTTTGGATTACTTTTTCTCTTTTTTCTTTGTGTATCTGCTGTACAAGTTAGTTTTATTCTTTTATGTTTCCATGATTATAGAACCATAGGATGACTATAATTAATTACAGTTTGCTGTGTACTTTCAAATAGCTAGAAGAATGAATTTTGAGAATTTCTAACACAAAAATAATACATTTTTGAGGTAGATAAGGTAGTTACCTTGATTTGGTCATTATATATTTTACACATGTATCAAAATGTCATGACATAGCCCATAAAAATGTGAAATTATGTGTATTGTTAGTGTCAACTAAATATAATAAAAACAAAAAGAAAGAAAAATAACAAAGATTTGCCATTAAAATAGTACTTGAAGTCATCTGATTTGCTGTTCCTATAATCAGAGTCTAGTCAATAACTGTGAACTTGAGAAAAATAATGGCAGTAACATATGGATATGTGAGTGTCTCTTCCCAGAGAATTTTCTTGTATTCTCTGATTAACCAATGTGAAGTACTCAAGGGATATTTTTAAATTGACTTTGACTTGTTTGAATCATTTAATCAGGCCATTTTAGCAATAAATTATTTCATAATGAATTTCATAATGTGCTTGAGTAAATGAGCACTCTAACAATACACACAAAAACAAGCTCACGTGAGTAGGAGTAGAGTTTCTAGAAAATTTACAATTTCAGAATTTTCATCATGAAAATCCACTCTGCAAACAATTACTTTTTATTTTATTTTATTTTTTTGAGTTGAGGGTCTCATTCTAGCCCAGGCTGTAGTGCAGCAACATGATCACAGCTCACTGCAACCTTGACCTCTGGACTCAGGTGATCCTTCCATTTCAGCATAACTAGTATTTGGGACTACAAGCCTGCACCACCATACCTGGCTCATTTTTTGGATGTTTTTGTAGAGACAAGGTCTTGTTATGTTGTCTAGACTCTAACTCCTGGGCTCAAGAAATTCTCTTGCCTGAGCCTCCCAAAATGCTAGGAGTATAAGTGTAATCCTCTGCCTCGAGATAACTACATAATTTCAGACATGTAATAATTATTTGCATAATTTTTCCTGAATTTAATAACGTCTAGAAGAATGTTGTAAATAATTATAACATATGTACTTTAATGAGTAAACAAAATAAAAGCATATATAGTCCAAGGAAAATTAAATGCCAATCACTCGAGGAATAGTGAATTTTAGTTTGAATGCAGTGTCAATGATACAGAAACATATTTGCAGCCTGGGCACTATTTACAGAACCTCTATTTTTTCTTACACATATTTTTTCATATTTCATATAAATATGGTATTTAAATCATTTTTGTGAATATATTTACAAACTGATTTTGAATGTGAGACTATTCACATATTGAAGTCTTTCTTTATATAAATAAACTGGCTATGGTATGATTTAATTGTTTGAAAACCTTTCCTGATAGTTCAATTTGCCAGCATGACTAAAAATACTAGACATCTTGAATGTAGGCACTATTAATGTTTTAATTGGAGATTTTGTGATATGGGCATATTTGTCTGTATGTGTTGATTAAGTTATATTTTTTGGGTGAAGACACTTCAATCATTCAAATTCAATGATTTTGTTGGATTTTAAGAAATTACCTTATAACAATAGAATATATGTCTCTTTTTTATAGAAAAAAATATTTTAAACATTATAATGATCAGAACACAGTAAAATTGAAAATGTGGAAACAAGCTAGAATGTGAGCTATAGAAAAGAAACCATATTATCTTCTGATGTTGCAGTTAAAAGTACTAGTATAAGACAGATCAAAATAGCCAGTCTCAGATATGAACTTCTTAGTGTGTTGTCAAAGAAACAAAAACAAAAACTATAAAGATTAAACCTGGCATGTAATGCTATAATAAAAAGCATGGAAAATGGAGGTGGAAATACAGCTAATAAATATATGTTATTTTGCTTTCTACATTTTATAAATAATGGATTCTGAATAGGTAAAATCATTTTCAGTTTTTGGATCAATGCATTACATTTATCAGTTGCTGAAGTGGGTAAATAAAGTGTGAGTAAATTCAGCAGGGTATCACAGGTTAGAGCCATGATATTGAACACTGAAATGTGTCCTTAGGTTTCCCGAGGTTAACGAGGCATAGGGACCACCAGGAGTGGTGTGGAGCACAGCGCAAAAGGAAACATAGGTCAACCTTGTGTTGGGACGGTCAAGAGTCAAGTTCTGCTGGTAAACGTTGAGCCTGTTTTGGGAAATGTAAGATAGAGACATCAGGGGCATAAACCTGGAAGTTCTAAAAATAAAGATCAGCAAGAGTGGAGGAGAATGGCTACATAGTTGTTAGTAACTAGGGCGAAATGGAAACTTGGGGCTCCATATTCACTATTAAGAATTATTATTCATTATTAAGAATTTCAAGTTTGCTACAGAAAGAGCATTAAACAAAGCATGGACCTTTTCAAATGCTGAGCCCTGTTCAGTCAAACACACACAAATGTAGCCCGGGGGAGTGAAGCAAAGTCAAAGAATTCATATCAAGGCATTCTTTGTCTTTTAAAAAATGCAATAAAAAATGACAACTAATTCCTAAAGCATATTATTCATATTTCCTTATGTTTAAATGAGTTTTCCCCTTAAGTTTTATAAACGTTTAAGTGTCCTGTGGCAAAGTAATGCATGGGCAACATTATCTCATGTGACCAAATGGAGTTACTTTTTACGTTAATTAAGTACATAGAGTTACTTTTTATGTTAATTAAGTACATAGAGCAACATAGATTTTGTGATACATTTACCTTTGTTTATTTAAGATGAGTTATTTTATAATCTCAGCTTATAGTCTATTTTCGTCCACATGCCAACTAGTAATAAAAGGATATTTTCAAATTCAAGGAATTTACATGGTACATTACAAATTATATTTGAATTGGTTTACTAACATATATGAGACTATCAGTAAATAAGTTAGCTTTATGTAAAATTTACATTAGTTGTGTGACTGTGAGTGAATCAAGCACTTGAAAGATAATGCATGTTTCCCTATTTGTAAATCAAGGGTCTTTAAAGTTTCTTTCATACTAATATTGACACAGTGTTTGTGTGTGTGTATTTATGTGCATGTGCACACATGCATGCTTATCTGTATGTTTAAAATATTTTCACTAAGTATGGGAAGATCAGACAATGTACCTGAGCTACTTGGAATTGCTATGTGAGTCTAGTAAAGTGGAAAAAGTAAAAAATCTTTTAGAAATGAAACAGAAAAATAAATCTAATTGTATTACTTTCTAATTCTAGGGCTATTAAATCATACCTAGCAGACAGATATTTATATTGTTCCAAAATGAATAAAGGTCTTTCCTGAGGTTAATTGCAAAGATATGGAAGTGGTATCTGTCTGATCACATCATAGTTGTCATTTCTCTAACAACAACACATTACAAATTAGATGAGACAAGTGTCTCAGAATTATTGCAGAGGCCAGAGACTTCTCTGATTAGATTTCTGTGCCTAAGAAATGACTATTACAGGCAATCTAAGGCAATTCAAGGGTTTTAGGTTTTAATATAAACACACAATTTTTTTTTTCTGAAAAAAACATTTTAAAAACCTCTGTATTTGAAAAGCTAAGGCTATACAGCTAACACTGGTTATTCATGAGAATTACATGGAGAGGCTTTAACAAGGACTGATGTGTAGGCCCCACTCCTAGATATGCTGAATAACTGATAAGGATTTGGCGCAGTTGCTGAAGTTCTGTGTCGAGTTCCCCAAATAATCTCAATATTTAGGGAAGTTTTGAAAACCACTGACTCTGGACCTAGATGTGTCTAATTATATTGTCTATCGAGGTAGAGAGAAGTGGGAGAATTTGTGCTTTGATAGGGACAGATTAAAGTTCTCTAAACTCCTAAACCTTGGTATCCCTTCCCTTTATGTGGCTTGAAACCTTAAATCTGGGAACATTGGAGACTGAGATTTGAGTCTGGTAAATCACATTTATCCTGCAGTGGCAAAACTCTAGAATGGCTTTTGGGAGCTAGGAGTAATGTCATAAGATTACGCACTTATGGGATCCTTGGTGATGGTACACCAAGATGACTTGTGGAAAGTAGAGATGGCATCATTGAGAGGGCTCCTGAAAGTGGCCAGGGCCTGCTATGTGAGACAGATAACGAAAAGTCAAAATTTTGCATAATGATAGACCCTAAGTTAGCACGTTTGCTGAATAAAGGGAGAGAACAGGAAGCCAGTTTTTGTCTCCTGAGCATATGACTGGACCTAGTGAAGAGACAAGTTAGACCACTGGTTCCTATAATCATGAAATACACATGCACATGCACACCACAGTTTGATAGCAGGTCCAAATCACTATAGTTATGTACAACTACAGACAACCAAATGGCTTTTTTTTTTTTTGACTTGGAGTCTCACTCTGTCTCCCAGGCTGGAGTGCAGTAGCACGCTCATGGCTACTGCAGCCTCAACCTGCTGGGCTCAGGTGATCCTTCCACCTCAGTCTTCCAAGTAGCTAGAACGACAGATGCACGTCACCATGCCCGGTTCGTTTTTGATTTATTGCAGAGATGAAGTCTTGCCAAGTTGCCCAGGCTGGTCTTGAATCTGTGGGTTGAGGCAATCCTCTCACTTCGTCCTCCCAAAGTGCTGGGATTATAGGCATGTGCTATCACACCTGATCCAAAAGGTTTTTATTATAGCATGGTCATAGTGGCTAGCAACATGGATGCTGGGAGTTAAATAACCTGAACCCAAGTCTTTGCCCTACTGCTTATGAACTGTGAGACCCTAGGCAAGTCACTTTGGCTTTTTAGGCTCAACGTCCTCACCTGCAGAGCGAGAATGTTAAAGTTGCCTAGTTTAAGGAGTTGGTTGGAGTCTTCATTAAGTTAAAACAGGAATAGTGTGTAGTATGTAGTAAGTAGTCAATATGTGTAAATGATTATAATTATTTTGGGATAGTGGAACTCTGATGGCCAAAAAATTGAATATAGTCCCAGTAATTTAGTACTTGCTATGCTAAATAGCTTATAACTCAAAGCCAGCAGGACAAACTGGCTATCAAGAGCTGTGAAGGGGGTGACTTACCACCAGGCGCACTTCCATCTGTTGCTGTTGATTAAACATGCCGTTGGAATTAAAGTTGTCACACGCTAATTATAAAGCTGGCGATGGCTAATTCATGTGCCTTTGAAATATACTCCCAGAGTAGCAGGTAAACAGTGTCGACAATTATAGCATCTCATTAATTCTGTAAAAAGTGATAGTATTAGTTTGAATTAGATGGTTAATAGTGCCCTTTTACAGAAAAAAATGTGAAAATTATGTAGGAGTTGAAATGCTTCCAATCTGCTACCAGATGCAAAATTTAAGGATAAGGGAGAATCCCAGAATTTGAAGCAGGGAGCAAGTAAGCAGTATGCTAACTAAACTTAGTATGATGACTGAAATACAAATTCACTAACAGAGAAGGTCAGTTTCTTGCAGGTTGCAAATAAATTATTCCTCAGAGCGTCAGACAAATGGGAAGGGTTTTGCACTTCACATTTGCTATAGACATCCCGAATTTCACTGGTCTAGTGCCGCAAGTCAACACCAATTAAGAGAATTCCAGGACTTCACAGGCTATTCAGGCCAGCTGTTCGGTGTGTATCTTATTGTCTGAGTGATTAATGCACTAGTTAAAACTGGGAGAGAAAAGAAATTTTGTCTGCAAACAAAAGGGTCATGGAAGATTCTTTCCTTACTTATTTAATGTGGTTATATTACAACAAGAACATTTCTAATTCTTTTGAGCAACAAGCCACTTATAAGTATTCCCTCATATTTATACCAGCAAGTTTTAGAATCTTTAAGTTTGCAGCTGCTTTATGATATTCCCTTCGAAAGTCTATTTGTTATTGGAGAAAGAAATATCCCTTGATTCTTTAGAGTACATTTATTTGCCCTGAACATACATACATAGATTACTCAGCTCTAAAAGAAAGATCCATATTTTTTAAAAAAATGAAAAATAAATCTACTTATTGCTTCTTTTAGTTTTACAAATAATTTATGGCAAAATTTTGCTTCTGTTTGACCTAATCACCAGTGTATCTTTCTTTTCTTTTCCTTTTTCTTTTTTTTTGTTCAAAATAATTCACCACTGATTATAAAAAGAAATGGAACTAGCATTTATTGAGTACTGACCACCATTCAGACTCTTTACTTACATTATTTTACTTAACATTCGCATTTAACATAGGTATTTTAATTCCAAAGAGAAAAAGGAATCTCTTAGAAGGTAACTAACCCAAGGTCACACACACACACACACACACACACACACACACACACACACACACACACTCACACACACACAAAGATTGACTCCAAAAGGAGAAATTTACCATATATTTTGTTACTTCAGGTTTCTATTGTCTATATATGTAAATACAAAAAGAAGTGATAAATTCAAAAGAAGTAGAAATGTAATATATGGTGTGATCATGATAGATTATGAACATGGCTGATCATCAAACCAGGAACTTTGAAAAAAATTTGTTTTGACTAATTTTGTCGGTATTAATTTTTATTAAGAAAGCTTAACTATGTTTGCTAAAACTAATATTTTTCTTGGTCTGAGTGATATAGGATATCAGAATGAAAACTGTTGAGATCATTTTAAAGCAATAATCTAAAATTTAAAAATTTTGAATAAGAAATCAATCCAAGCTTAATACTGTTACTATAAAATGAGAAAAGTAATACCTGGACTTCCAGTAGAAACTAATATGTGCCCAGTCCATCATGATTTATATAAATAATCAAATTTGTCCTTGGAGAAAGCATCACATAAAATTAAGGTTTTAATATATTAGTGCTGGCAAAATGTCTCCTAGCCTAAATTGTTTGTTGAGCTCTTTCCTTGATCTGCATATTGTAATCTCTGGATCTTCCATAGCTATAAATTCAATATTATTTTTTTCTTTCAAATACTTTTGCGTTGATTGGCACTGAAGTTTTATAATTCATGACTGTCATCTTGATGGCAACTCACCTATTTCCTTCATATTTTGACCTCAAGAAATCCCAGGTAAACACATGACCAATCTGACCTTGTTTTTTTAACCCTGTATCTCATTACAGTTCCCTAGAGGTGTCATTACCATCTAGGATTTTACTTATGATACCAAAGGCCAAACAGGTCAAATCAGGTCCTATCAAAGAACTTTGGAAAAATATCAAATGAAATACACATATCAAATGCATAGCATTATATCAATCACAGTTTGGTTGACTTTTCAGTAGAAATTAACATATCCAAATTGTAGGAAACTATATAGGATAAATTACCTAGTTTCTTTAACAAATATATTGCTTTGGGACAGGGAGTACAACAATGATAGCTGCACCTAAAGATTAAAAAGATATCTTAAAAGACATTTAAAATATTAGGCAAAATTAATGGTAGGTATTACATATAAAATAAAATACCAAAGCAAGGTACAAAGACTTATTTCTGTAATCCCAGAGCTCTGGGGTGAGGAGGTGGGGAATTGCTTGAGTCCAGGAGTTTGAGATACCCTGTGCAAATAGCAAGACCCTCCCCCATCTCTAAAAACAATTTTTTTTTAATCAGTCAGGCATGGTGGCATGTATCTATATTCCCAGTTACCAGGGAGGCTGAGACAGAACTATTCTTTGAGTTAGGTAATTTGAGCTGCAGTAACAATGATTGCACCACCGCACTCCAGTCTGGGAGAATGAAAAGATCTTGACTCTGAAAATAAATCAATAAAAGAGAATACCTAAATTTTAAATGGATAAAATGTATTATTTTTATATATTACGGTTTTAAAAAATTTATTTTCACTTTGGTCTTTAGAGAAACTTTAGGTTAACTACAAAATAGAATGTAAAGTACAAAAAGTTCCCATATAACTGTCACTCACTATTTACATTCCACAACGGAGTAGTACATTTGTTATAATAAACAGACTTACACGGACACATCTAAAATATATATTGCTAATGTTGTTTTACCCTTAAATACTGGCTGTATGTAAAGTCTATAAAAAGACTATTGATTTTTTAAAAACGTATGATTTAAGACACTAGTGTCTCTAATTAGGTTTGGAGTAATTGAATCACAGGGGAAAGCAAGTAGAGAACATCTAATATTAATAATATACAATATTAAATAAGGTAGTTGAAATATTCTATTTCCATAACCTCCATTTTCAGATAGCTTTTAATTATTAACTCTTTTCACAGCATGGTGGAAAATACAGACACACACACACACACAAAAAAAAAACCACAATGTAAACTTTACACATTGGTGACTATTAATTTGCATAGAGTAAATTTATTTGATTAAAATATTTTCTAGGCAAGAGTGTTAGAATCATAAACTGATTAAATATTAAAAGAACTTTGGAGATCATAATCAAACTTCCTTAATCCAATTTATTTTTTTCTCATTTACTATGTCTGATCTCTGAAACTACTATATGTATGTAATTATACTCATAGGATGGGTTAATTCATTATCAAAGCTGATGAGACCCGCACGCTATTTCTGTATGTAGAATATTCTAAAAAAATCTGACTATCTGCTGTTAAACTCTCATGGTGGTTTTCCTTCCTTTGAGGGATTCTACTTCACTTAGAAAGCAATAATTCTATTGCAGCATGAACACTGATTAACCGTCATGATCCCACGGAGGAAGACTTCTAATTTATTTATTTTTTTTAATGTTTATAGATGAAGTCTTACACCTATAATGCCCAGACTGAACTTGAACTCCTGAGCTTAGGTGAGCCTCCTAAGTCTCCAGAGAAGCCAAGATTATAGGCATATACCACCACTCACAGCTCTTACTGGCAAACTATCATAATACGACTATTACTTTGAAAAATCACAGAATACTATGGATTAATTTATTAATTGGACAAGTTATATAATAAAAACAGGTAAGACTGACATCAGATTAGCTGGATTTTTTTTAGGTCTCCCTTTGTTCTGTTTTGAATTGAAAAAAACAAAACGAACCCTCCTTTTATAAAAATGTAATTTTTATTTATTTTTATTTTACAAATGTAGAGCACATTTCAGGGTTAGGTATACAAACATTGATTAGGCAGGTACCCTTGTTGATGAGGTGTGCCCCTCCCTCCCAGAGCAGTTTCCCTCAACTGCCAATCCCACCACCCTTAAAAATGGCATCTTTACAAGAATTGAAAGTTATGCATATTTTAAATGTTGCATTGGATCTTCCTGCCATATATATTCCCTATTAGTAGATGCAAGGGAATCCAGGCGTTTAGAACTAAAATGAAGTATGTGAACAAAACTCTTGAATGTTCAGCCGGAGATGATGCTTATTCAACAGAGGCAATGCTTGAGTAGCATAGCAGTAGATCTGTTCACCCACTGGAAAGGATGATAAAAAGATAGTCAAAGAGGAACAGCAGGAGAAAAACTCATCTTTTGCATAGAATGTAGAAATGAAGGAAGTAAAAGAGTTTGGTATGCAGAGCTTGACTTAGTCTTTTTTTTGAAATCACCAGTTTCCAAAAAATATTTGAATGAGCAATATCAAGGTGTTGCACCTGATGGTCATTGTTAGTTTTGAGAATTATGTTCTGCTTAAAATGGACACTGATGCTATTTTTGTATTAATTTTTAATGGTAGGTGTGTGTGTGCAAGTGGGCACATGCAATGTATAGATTATTTTTTAAAATAGGAATACTTTATCTTTTTAAAATGCATTCATTTGACAAAGAAAGACGAATGCAAAAAAGAAGAGACTATAAATGGATTTTTATAAGTTGTAAGGGCATGTATATTTGTGCTTCATTTTGAAGCAAACAAAAATTAAATCTTTTTTTAATATTACATTTTACTGAGCGGTGGCTCAACCTGTAAGCCTGCACTTTGGGAGGCTGAGATGAGTGGATTGCCTGAGCCCGCGGGTTCGAGACCTGCCTGGGCAGCTTGGAGAGATCTCATCTCTACAATAAATCAAAAAATTAGCCAGGCATGGTAGCGCATGCCTGTAATTCCAGTTACTTGGAAGGCTGAGGTGGAAGGATCGCCAGAGCCCAGCAGGTCCAGGAGTGGCCACTGCACTCCAGTCTGGGTGATAGAGTGAGATTCCAACTCAAAAAACAAAAAAATTACATTTTATTTTTCTTTTTAATTGACATGTAATAATTTTACATAATTGTGGGGTATAATGTGATGTTTCAATACATGTATATATTATGTTAGGAGAAAATCAGTGTAATTAGCAAACATTTTTCATTTTTGTGATGAGAATATTCAAAATTCTATATATTTTGAAATTTACAATATATGATTATTAAATTTAATCACCATATTGTGCAATATAACTTATTCCTCTTATAACTGTAATTTTGTTACAATTGACCAATTGTCCAGTCTCTCCTCATTTTCCCCAGTTTCTGGTAATCGTTTTTCTATTTTCTAATTCTATGAGATAAACTTTTTTAGATTTCACATTTGAGTGAGGTCATGTAGTAGTTGTTTTTCTGTGTCTGAACGATTTCACTAAATATCCTCTAGGTTTATCCATATTGTTGCAAATGCCAAGAAGACATTTTTTGACGCCTGAATAGTATTTCACTGGGTATGTATACCACATTTTCTTTATCTGTTTATCCATTGATGTACACTTAGGTTGATTCCATATCTTGATTATTGTGAATAGTGCCACAATAAACATGGCACAGAAGGCAAATGGACAACAAGTGTGTGAAAAAATGCCCAATATTGTTAATCATCAGGGAAATGCACATCAAACCACAATGAGATATCACCTCACTCCAGTTAGAATGACAATTAATGTAAAGGCAAATATAACAAGTGTTGGCAAGTATGCAGGGAAAAAGCAACTCTTATGCATTCTTGATGAGAAGGCAAACTAGTAAAATTATTGTAAAGAGCAGTATAGAGGTTGCTTAAGAATGACAGCTATCCCACAACTGGGTATATATCCAAGAAAAATGTAGTGGTTAAAGAAAATCCTTGGAGATGGTAAATTAATATTGATTATTTTCAAATAAAGAATTTAGATACAGAAAGTGAGATACACAGACTTCCATGGCTAGCCAAACTGGAGTCTGGATTTTTCATTAGTTATTTGCTATTTTTCAATGATTTTCAATAATTCCAGAATCTAAAACCTACACTGTATCTTGTTGAATTTGTAATGGATGCAAATTTAACAAGATATAATGCAGACTTGGGAAAATAGTTTTTGAAGATATCATGAAAGACTTAGTGAATAGTCTAAGAGGACATAAAAGTTTTTGAGATTTCATCTGCTCATTCTTATCTCTTGGTCTGGTAGAAGACTCTTGCATATAAAGAGAATTGCCTTCTCAGTAAGGCAATCTAGATCCAAGAAGTGGATTACGATGTCCTAGAAAAATATACTGTCTTGGCGGTTTTTGTCGGTTGACTTTTAACGTTGGCCTCAGAGTTTAGCAAGAAGTATTCCTCTATGAGAAATTTCACTAACAAACTCATTAGAACTCATAATAACTACCTAAAGACTTCAATTAATCATATCGACAAGAGAACAAAATAGAAGTTAGACAGATGTTGGAACTTTCACAATACTCTTCATAGACAAAAGGAAATTACTCACATTTTAGGACTTACCAAACTCCACAAATGGAGGCATTTTCCCTTCAGTTCTTTAACTGATTGTGGAAATATTTTTTTTTTTTAATTTTAAAGATGAGGGGAACAATTCTAGGTAAGGTATACAAATGTACATTATGCAGGTACCCTTGTTGATGAGGTGCGCCCCTCCCTCCCCTGGCAGTTTCCCTCAACTGCCAATCCCACCCCCAGTCCCCTGGCAGTTTCCCACTACTGCCAATCCCTTTCTTATAGTATTATGATAATTGTTCAAGGTTCACTTATGAGTGAGAACATATGGTACTCAGTCCTTTGTTTCTGTGATAGACCACTGAATGTGATAGACTCTAAACCCATCCAAGTTGTGGCAAAGTCCATTTGCTTGCTCTTCTTTATGGCTGCATAATATTCCATTGTGTATTTGTACAACATTTTTTTTGTCCAGTTCAGCTTCAAAGGACAGCATGGTTGGTTCTATGCTTTTGCTATTGTGAATAGAGCTGCAACAAACATGCATATGTGGGTATCATTTTGCAGAATGATTTGAGTACCTCCAGGGATATTCCTGGGTCGTACGGAAGGTCAGTTTCTAGTTCTTTCAGAAATTGCCACACTGTCTTCCAAAGAAGTTGTACTAGTTTGCATTCCTACCAGCAGTGTAGAAGCATTCCTTTTTCTCTACATCCTCACCAGCATCTGTTGTTGTTTGTATTAATAATGATGGTCATTATTGATGGAGTTAGGTGCTATCTCAATATGGTTTTGATTTGAATTTTTGATGATTAGTGAGACTGAGCACTGTTTCAAGTGTCTGTTGATTGCCTGTATATCTTCTTTTGAAAAGTGTCTATTCATGTCTTTTGCCCACTTTTTAATGGGGTTGTTTGTTTTTTTTCTTTTTGGGATGTATGAGTTCCTTGTAGATCCTAGATGTTAGGCCTTTGTCATATATACAGTTGACAAATTTTTTTTCCCATTCTGTGGGCTATCTCCCCGCTCTCTTGAAGGTTTCTTTTGCTTTTCAGAAGCTCGTCAGTTTGATGAGGTCCCACTTGGCTAAGCTTATTTCTTATGGTATGGACATTTAGGTTTTGATAAGGAATTGGTTGCCAGTTCCAATTTCCATAAGGGTGTCTCCTGGATTTTTAAAGTTTCTTACAGTTTGAGGTTTTATATTTAGGTCTGTGATCCATTTAGAATTAACTTACGTGTATGGTGATGATAGGGATCCTGTTTCAATCTTCTGCATGTGATTAGCCAGTTTTCCCAGCACCATTTACTGAATAGATTCTCCTCTCCCCCGTGGCTGTTGTTGGAGACTTTTGCAAAAATGAGTTGGTTGAGAAATTGAGGCTTTGCTTCCAGAATCTGAATCCTGTTCTATTGGTCTATATGCCTGTTCTTGTACCAATACCAGACTGTTTTGATTGCTATAGCCTTATAGTAAAGTTTGAAGCCTGGAAGTGTGATACCTCCTGCTTTGTTTCTTTTACAAAGGAGTGTTTTGGCTATTCATGGTCATTTATGTTTCCATATGAATTTCTGTATTGTCATCACCAGGTCTGAGAAGAATGATGTTGGTAATGTAATGCGTATTGCATTGAATCTGTAGATTGTTTTTGGTAGGAAGGACATCTTAACAATGTTGATTCTTCCTATCCATAAGCATGGGATATTTTTCCATTTGTTTGTGTCTTCTTGGATTTCCTTGAGCAGTGTTTTGTAGTTCTCATTGTAAAGTTCCTTCATTTTTCTGGTTAGGAAGATGCTGAGTTATTTCATTTTTCTTTGTGGCTATTTTGAATGGGATGGTGCTTTTTATTTGGTTCAATGCCTGCATGTTGTTGGTGTGTAAGAATGCACTATCTTTTGCACATTCATCTTGTACCCAGAGAATTTGTCAAAGTCTGTCCTCAGTGCAAGCAGGGTTGTGACAGATTCTTTTGGTTTTTCAAGGTATAGGATTATATCCTCAGCAAAGAAAGATAACTTGAATTCCTATTTTCCTATTTGGATACACCTAATTTTTTTCTCTTGTCTAATTGCCCTAGCTAAGACTTCCAACACAATGTTGAACAAGATGGATGAGAGTGGGCAGGCTTGTCTTGTTCCAGTTTTCAGGGGAAATATTTCCAGTTTCTGTTCACTTAGGAATATATTAGCAGTGGGTTTATTGTAGACAGCACTTAATAATTCGATGTATATTTTGTCTATAACTGGGTGTTTGAGAGTTTTTATCAAGAAGGTTGCTGAATTTTATCAAAAGCTTTTTCTGCATCTAATTATATAATTATGTGTTTCTTGTTTTTACATCTGTTGATGTATTTAATTACATTCATGGTCTTGCAAATGTTGAACCAGTCCTCCATCCTGGGGATGAAGCCCACTTGGTCATGGTGGATGATTTTTAAAATGTGCTTTTGGATCCAATTTGCTAGGATCTTGTTGAGGATTTTTGCATCTATGTTCATAAGGGATATTGGCCCGTAGTTCTCTTTCTTTGTTGGCTCTTTACCCAGTTTGGTTATCACTGTGATGTTAGCTTCATAAAATTATTTGTGGAGAATTCCTTCTTTCTCAATTGCCCAGGATACTTTCAATAGGATTGGTATCAGCTTCTCCTTGTATGTTTTGTATAATTCTGCTGGAAAGCCATTCAGTTTAGGACTTTTTCGGTAAGTAGTGTTCTTATGACAGAGTCAATTTCCTGGGTTGTTACTGGTCTATTTAGTATCTCAATGTCTTCTTGCTTCAACCTGGGGAGGTAGGGTGATGTCAGAAAGTCCTCCGTTTCATTTATGTTATCAAGCTTATTTCCATATAAGTGTACATGGTAATCTCTGATAATCTTTTGTATTTCTTCGGGATCAATTGTGATTTGATCTTTTACATTTCTGATTGTGTTTATTTGGGATTTTTCTCTCTTTTTCTTGGTCATTCTGGCTAGAGGTACATCAATCTTGTTAATTTTTTTCAAAGACCCAGCTTTTTGTTTTGTTGATGTTTTCTATGCTATTTTAATCTTCTATGTCCCATATTTGGGCTCTTATTTGGTGATTTGGATTCTTCTTCTAATGTTGGGGTTTTGGTGACCTTCTCTTTCCAGGTCCCTTAGATGACTTGTTTGGCTCTCAACTTGTGATCATTCCATTTTCTTGATATGTGCTTGTAGAGGTATAAATTCTCCTCTTAGAACTGTTTTCCTGGTATCCCAGAGTTTTGGGAAGATGTTTCTTCATTTTCATTTGTTTCCAGGAATCTTTTAATTTCTGCTTTGATTTCAGTGTTGACCCAGTAGTTATTCAACATCATGATTTTTAGTGTCCATGTCTTTGAGGGCTTTGGGGAAATTTTGTTGGTGTTGATATTTGTTTTTAGTTCTCTGTGGTCTGAGATGGTGCTTGGAAATATTTCAACCTTATGGATTTTGTTTATACTTGATTTATGGCCAAGGATGTGATTGATCTTGGAGTACATTCCATGTGCTGATGCGTAGAATATATATTCTGTGGTTGTTGGGTAGAATTATCTGTATGTATCTATTAAGTGCATTTTGTCGAGGGTCAAGGTTTGGTTCTGGATCTCCTTGTTGATTTTTTGCCTCAATGATCTATCTAGGGCTGTTAGTGGGGTATTCAAGTCCCCTGGTATAATAGTGTTAGAGTCAATATCTTTTTTTTAGTTACATAGTAGTTGTTTTATAAATGCTGGTGCTCCTGTGTTGGGTGCATATATGGTTAGGATAGATATTTCTTGTTGATGAATTGAATCTTTTATCATTATGCAGTGTCTTCTGTATCTTTTTAAATTATTTTTTGAGTTGGAGTCTCACTCTGTCACCCAGACTAGAGTGCAGTGGCAGCTCCTGGCCACCGCAGTCTTGACCTGCTGGGCTCCGGTGATCCTTTAACCTCAGCCTTCCAAGTAGCTGGACCTACAGGTGTGCACTACCATGCCCAGCTAATTTTTGATTTATTGTAGCGATGAGGTCTCACCAAGTTGTCCAGGCGGGTCTCGAATCCACGGGCTCAGGCTATTCACTCACCTCGGCCTCCCAAAGCACTTGGATTACAGGCTGAGCCACCAAATCTGGCCTCTTTTTAAATTTTTAATAGCTTAGATGTTGTTTTGTCTGATATTAAGACCATGTCTCCTGCCTTCTTTTGTGAACCTTTTGCTTGGAAACTCATTTTCCATTCTTTAACCCAGAGTCTGTGAATATCCCTTGTTGTGAAATGAGTTTCCTGGATGCAGCAAATAATTGGGTCATGGTTTATTATCCAGTTTGCCATTTTGTATCTTTTCAGTGGTGTATTTAGTCCATTCACATTTTAGCAGATTATTGAAATGTGACTGTTTTCCCTGTCATAAGGTTTTTATAAAGGCTTTTTTGTTTGTTTGCTTTTTTCTTTTGACCTTGGAGTTGATGTATGTGTGTGTTTTCACATTTGTTGTTGCAATGTATTCTCTGTTGATTCTGTGCTCTGGGAAATATGTTGTAATTCTTTTTTTTTCTTTCTGTGCTTATTATCTTTTTAAGTTTCTCCTATAGAGCTGGTCTGGAAGTTGCATAATCTCGTAGGAATTGGATGTCTGGGAAGGATTTTAATTCTCCATCACTGATGAAGCTGAGCTTGGCCGAGTAGGAAATTCTTAGTTGAATTTGTTTATCTTTGAGGACTTTGAATATTGGATTACTAGTCCCTTCTTGTTTGTAGTGTTTTTGCCAATAGGTCTGCTGCTATTCTGATTGGTTTTCCCTGGTAGGTAGTCTGACCTTTCTCTCTTGCTGCCCTAAGGAATTTTTTCTTTTGTGCCTACTTTGTGTAGGGGCATTACTATGTGTCTAGGGGTTGGTCTTCTCATTTGATGGAGGGATTCTCTGCATCTCTTGTGTTTGGTCATATCTCTGGCAAGATGAGGAGAATTTTCTTGGTTTACCTCCTTGAATACTTGCTCCAAATTGTTCTCCCTTTTCCTTTCTTCTTCTGGAATACCAATCAGGTGTAGACTCAGTCTCTTGATATAATCACACATCTCTTGTAGGCTTTGTTCTTTCTTAGTCTTCTTTTTATGTTTTTTACAGATTGGGTTAATTCCATGTTCTGATCTTCTTCTTTCTTCAGCTAGATTAATTCTACTTTCCATGCTTGTCATCTTGTTATTTATTTTCTGGATGAAATTTTTTTATTGCCAAAATCTCTGTTGCAAGTTCTTTCAGTGTTGCATCTTGTCTTTCTTGATTCTTATTTACTCTTTCCATCCATTCCCTAGTCTCTGTTGTATTTGGGGCCAGGCGCTGGTGACTTCCATTGTTTGGGCTCTGAGGTCTGATTTTTCAGGAGTTTTCTCTTTATTACACTTGTAATTGCCTGTGGTTTTCCTTTGTTTTGTCCTCATTTGTGACAGATCTCTTTCTTTTCTCTTTAGTTCTGTTATTCAGTGTGAGTGGGAGACGTTTTCTCTTCTGATGTTTGCTCAGCCTTCTATTCTTTTCTGCTCTGGGTTCTGGATTTGTTCTATTTAGAAACAGGACTGTAAGTGGGAAGTTTACTGTCTTGTAGTTTTGAAATTCAAAGTCAATAGATACATGAAAAAAGTGCTCAGCCTCACGAGTCATCAAAGGAACACGAATTAAAACCACACTGTGATACCACCTAGCTCAAGTCAGGATGGCTATCATCAATAACTCAAAAACAACAGATGTTGGAGAGGATCTGGCAAAAAGAGAACACTTCAACACTGTTGGTGGGAGTGTAAATTAATATAGCCTCTGTGGAAAACACTGTGGCAATTCCTAAAAGATCCAAAATCAACCTTTCCCATGACCCTGCATTTCCCCTACTGGGCATAAACCCAGAAGAACTCAAATCACTCTACAAAAAATATACCTATACATGTATGCTTATTGCAACATTGTTCACAGTAGCAAGAACATGGAACCAACCGTGCTGCCCATCGAAAGAGGACTGGATAAAAAAATGTGGTGCATATTACAATGGAATATTATGCAGCCATAAAGAAGAACAAAATCATGAACTTCACGGCAACATGAATGTACTTAGAGTCTATAATACTGAGTGATCTTCCACAGAAACAAAGAACTGAGTATCACATGTTCTCACTCATAAGCAGACCTTAAACAATTATTGTAATAGTATAAGAAAAGGATTGCCAGCTGGGCTTGGTGGCTCAGCCTGTAATCCCGTGCCTTTGGGAGGCTGAGGTGAGTGGATTGCCTGAGCCCGCGGGTTTGAGACCCGCCTGGGCAGCGAGACCTCATCTCTACAATAAACCAAAAAATCAGCCAGGCATGGAGCACAGGCCTGTAATTCCGGCTACTCGGAAGGCTGAGGCGGAAGGATTGCTGGAACCCAGCAGGCGAGGCTGCGGTGGCCGGGAGCGGCCACTGCACTCCACTCCAGTCTGGGCGACAGAGTAAGACTCCAACTCAAAAAAAAAAAAGATAAGAAAAGAAAAGAAAGAAAAAAAAAAGAAAAGGATTGCCAGTATTGGGAAACTGCCAGGAGTGGGGTGGGGAAGCAGGATTGGCAGTAGTGGGAATCTGTTTGGGGAAGGGGGACACAGCTCATCAACAAGGGTACCTGCATAATGATCATTTGTATACCTAACTCTGAATTGTACCCCATATCTTTCAACAAAAATTAAAATTAAAAAAAAAGTCAAATAAGTTAGGGGTGGGGTGCTAGGATTCAGAAACCACTTGCAAATTACAATGTTCACTGATTGTGGTATGTGTTCCCTGAAACCCACTCCCTACCACCACTGTATATGATGATGCAATAGGTACATGTGTATACCCCTGAGTCCAAGATACAGTGACAGTAATGAGGAACACAAAGAAAACTTGAATGAAATTAGATGGATAAGAAGAAAGAAAGAAAGAGAGAAAGAACACACATAACAATGAAAGCAGAAACCAAAGCAAAAAGCAATTGAACACAGACATACATATACACCCCAAAACAAACTGGAATAACAACAAGTGAATCAAAACAAATAACAACAACAACAAAAAAAACAAAACCAGGAAAACTAAACACACAGACACAGACACACACACACACACACACACACACACACACCCTAACAAAAAATGAATGGAGAAGAAAAACAGAAACACCAGAAAAAAATTAAAAAGGAATTCAGATTGAACCCTCACATATATATTGACACACACCTTAAACTAAAAAAATAAATAAATAAAAGAGGAACAAAAGAGCAGCAACAAACCAATAAAAAACTGAACAATCACTCACGTACGCACACAAACAGAAAACAAAACAAAAGAAGAAGGAAAGAGAAAAGAAAAAGAAAAAAATGGGGGGGATGCAGATCAAACGCTTACATACACATTCATACACAAAGGAAAAATATTTTTAAAAATAGATGAACTAACAAACAGGCCAAAATTTTAAAAAATTACAAAGAAAAAGAAATATAACCCTGCCCTCTTTTGGTAGGCTCCATAATTGTTCCTCTCATCTGCTCTCTCTTGCAGTGCTTCCACCTCTTTCACTCTGTCCCCAGTTTTCAGATTAGAGAAGAAGGAAGGACAAGGGGAGTGGCTGGGGCTGCAGTCCTCACCTCCCACTCCCATACTGTCAGAGAGATCTCCTCTGGTGGGGAGATGTGGGATTGTCTCTTTCCCAAGTATGTACGCAATGAGGGTGCCCCAGTCAGACTTATTCTGGAATGGAGTTCTCCTATTGTGACTGACATCCAGGCTGCACCTGAGTTTTTCTCTCTCAGTTGTGGCCCAGCCATGTGGGTCTGACATTCAGAGGATTGCTGGGGAGGAGGGAGTTTGCCTTGGACTCACCATGATCTTTTTCGAGTTCTTCCTCATCCTTTTCTGGCCTCACCCTTTAGTCCTGGGGCTGGATCAGGGAAGGGGGTTTGGAGCCTGGAACTCAGCACTCATCAAGTCCCTCCAAAGTTTGTGCTGTCAGGATATTCCCTCTGGGTCATGATTAACCCCTGAGTATTTGATCTGTCAGTCACAGAGATCATGTCTGTTGTTCTGTGGTGAGCCAGTCAGAGCACTTTCCTGCCCCACCTTCAAGATGGTGGCAGGGTGCCTCTCTTGTCCTCTCTGGTGGACAGAGTCCTCTGGGCTCCCCACCATAGCCCCTGCTGCCATTGTCCAACCAGGCACTGAAGTGGTGAGGCGAAGCCTGGAGCCAGCAGTCTTTCCTGTAGCAGTGGTGAAGCAGAGCCTGGAGCTGGTTGTCTCTTCTGGTTGCTTCTTTGCAGGAACACTTTTATCCCTTTAAAAAAAATGGTGCTCGGCTTCTGCAACCTGGGAAACACCAGGGACCAAGCAGAGAAGCTACAACACCAGTTGCTGCACCAGTGGGACCCTGGCCACTTGTTCACAAGTCCCCACTTAGTTTCTCCATGCATTTTCTTCTCAGGAAAGGTTTTATTGATTTTTCAAAAATGGCACTCAGCTTCTGCATCTTAGGAATTGCTAGAGTTCAAACCCAGTAGCTGTTGCACAAGTTGTTGCACCAGGAGAGCCCTGGCTGCTAGCTCTCTAGCTCTCACTTAGTCTGCCACTCACACGCCCACTCACTCAACAACACAACACGTACACAAAATTTTCCATACACTCACTCACTCACAATGGGACTTGCAGAGTCTGACTGGCTTGGCCACCATCTTCCAGACCTTCCTTCTTTTTAAAAATATTTTATTTTAAATATGTGGGGTGATTCAGGATTAGGTATACAAGTGGACATCATACAGGTAAAGTTTGGGGCTCCCTTTGGTCCCCACTCTGCCTGGTTTGAGATCGGGTACCCTTATTGATGTTGTGTTCCTCCCCCATCCAGGCAGTGTCCTACTACTGCCAATCCCTTTCTTATAGTATTATTGTAAATGTTCAGGGTCCACTTATGAGTGAGAACATGTGGTACTCCGTTCTTTGTTTCTATTATAGATCACAGCGTATTATTGACTCTAAATCCATCCAAGTAGCTATGAAGTCCAAATGTTTGTCCTGGCTTATGCCTGTGTAATATTCCATTGTGTATATGTGCCACATTTTTTTAATCCAGTCCAGTTTCAATGAGAAGCATGGTTGGGTCCATGTTTTTGCTATTGTGAATATTGCTTCAATAAACATGCATTTGCAGGTATCATTTTTGTAGAATGCTTTGAGTTCCTCTAGGTATATCCCAGTAGGGGGATTTCTGGTTCACAGGGAAGGTCAATTTCTACTTCTTTCAAAAATTGCCACACCGTTATCCAAAGAGATTGAACTAGTTTGCATTCTTACCAACAGTGTAAAAGTGTTTCCTTTTCTTGGCATCCTCACCAGCATCTGTTGTGGTTTGTTTTATTAGTGATGGCCATTCATACTGGGGTTAGGTGCTATCTCAGTGTGGTTTTGATTTGCATTTCTCTGATGATGAGTGAGGCTGAGCACTTTTCCATGTGTCTGTTGGCTACCCATATATCTTCTTTTGATAAGTGTCTATTAATGTCTTTTGCCCACTATTTAATGGGGCTATTTTTTTTTTTCTTTCAACACATCTGAGTTCCTTGTAGATCTTGGATGTTAGGCCTTTGCCACATATATAGTTGGCAATTTTTTTTCCAGTTCAGTGGGCTGTCTCCCCACTGTCTTGATGGTTTATTTTGCTTTGCAGAAGCTTTTCAGTTTAATGAGGTCCCACTTGTCTAGCTTATCTCTTATGGCATAGACACGTGGAGTTTTGATCAACAATTGGTTGCCTAGTCTGATTTCTATAAGAGCATCTCCTGCATTTTCTAAGATTCTTATAGTTTGAGGTTTTATGTTTAGGTCTTTCACCTATCTAGATTTTATTTTTGCATATAGTGATAGGAAGGGTTTCTGTTTCAATCTTTTGCATGTGGCCAGTCAATTTTCCCAACACCATTTACTGAATAGGTTCTCTTCTCCCCAGTGGTTGTTGGTGGAGGCTTTGTAGAAGATAAGTTCATTGAGGAATTGAGGTTTTGCTTTAGGGATCTCTATCCAGTTCCTTTGGTCCATATACCTGTTCTTGTGCCAGTACCAGGCTGTTTTGATTATTGTAGCCTTGTAGTAAAGTTAAAAGTCTGGAAGCGTGATACCCCCACCCCCCGTTTCTTTTGCTAAGTATTGTCTTGGCTATTCATGGTCATTTATATTTCCATATGAATTTCTGTATTGTCATTTCCAGGTCTGAGAAGAATGATGTTGGCAATTTAATTCACATTGCATTGAATCTGTAGATTGTCTTTGGCAGGAGAGACATGTTAACAATGTTGTTTCTTCCTATCCATGAACATGGAATATTTTTCCATTTGATTGTGTCTTCTTGGATTTCTTTGAGCAGTGTTTTGTAGTTTTCATTGTAAATGTGTTTTACTTATCTGGTTAGAAAGATGATGAGGCATTTCATTTCATTTGTGGCTATTGTGAATGGGATTGTGCTTTTTATTTGGTTCTCTATCTGTTTTTTGTGGTGTATAAGAATGTGACTGTGTTTTGCACATTTATTTTATATCCCAAGACTTTGCCAAAGTCCTTTATCAGTGCAAGGAGGTTTTTGACAGATTCTCTTGGATTTTTGAGATATAGGATCATATCATCAGTAAAGAGGATAATTTAACTTCTTCATTTCTGATTTGGATACCCCTGACTTTCTTCTCTTGTCTGATAGCTATTGCTAGGAATCCAACACAATGTTGAACAGGAGGGGTAAGAATTGGCAGCCTTATCTTGTTCCAGTTTTCAGGTGAAATGCTCCAGTTTCTGACCACTTAGCAATATGCTGGCTGTGAGTTTATTGTAGATGGCACTCACTATTTTGAGGTATGTTCCTTCTATGCCTAGGTGTTCAAGGGTTTTTATCAAGAAAGGATGCTGTGTTTTATCAAAGGCTTTTTCTGCATCTAATGATATAAACATGTGATTTTTGTTTTTACATCTGTTGAGTATTAATTACATTTATTGTCTTGTGAATGTTGAATCAGCCATGCATCCTGGGGATGAAACCTACTTGGTCTTGGTGGATGTTTTTGAGAACCTTCGTTGGATCTGGTTTGCTAGAATCTTGTTGAGAATTTTGCATCTGTGTTCATTAGGGATACCGGCCTATAGTTCTCTTTTTTTGTTGCTGTTGGATTTTTTATTTGGATTGGGTATCAGGGTGGTGTTAGCTACATAAAATGATAATGGGGAGAATTCCATCTTTCTCAAATGCCTGGAATACTTTCAATAGGATTAGTATAAACTCCTCCTTGTATGTTTTGTAAAATTTTGCTGGAAAGTCTTCTGCTCCAGGACTTTTTTTGGAGGTAGTTTTCTTTCTTTCTTTCCTTCCTTCTTTCTTTCTTTCTTTCTTTCTTTCTTTTTCTTTCTTTCTTTCTCAAGATGAATTTTTTTTTTGTTGTCAAAATCTCTGTTACACATTCTTTCAGTGTTTCATCTTGTCTTTCTTGAGTCTTATTCACTCTTCTCATTCATTCCCTGATCCCTGTTTTATTCTGGGACCAGTCACTGGTAATTTCCATTGTTTGGGCTCTGAGGTCTGATTTTTCAGGCATTTTTCTCTTTGTTACACTGGGAATTACCTGTGTTCTTCAACTGATTTTTCCTCATTTGTGACAGATCTCTTTCTTTTCTCTTTAGTTCTGCTATTCAGGACAGTGAAAGAGACTTTCATTTCTGTTGTTTGCTCAGTCCTCTATTTGTCCCTGAACAGTGCTCTGAATTTGATTATTTTGAAACAGGGCTGTGGGAAGGAAGCTTTGTTGTCTCTTGTAGTTTTGAAAGTCGAATAAGGTGAGGTATGGGGAGCTAGGATTCAGAAACTACTTGCAAATCACAATGATTTTGATATGGGTTCCCTGAAACCCATTCCCCACCACCATTGTATGTGATTATGCAAGGGGTACATGTGTATACCCTCTGAGTCCAAGATACAGTAACAACAATGAGAATGGAGAAAATTAGAATGAAATAAGACACACCTTTTTTTTTTTTGAGTTGGAGTCACTCTGTCACCCAGGTTAGAGTGCAGTAACATGCTCATGGCCACTGCAACCTTGACCTGTTGGGCTTAGGTGATCCTTCTGCCTCAGCCTTCTAAGTAACTGGAGCTACAGATGCATGCCACCTGTCATTTTTGTGATTTATTATAGAGACAAGGTCTCACCAAATTGCCCAGGCTGGTCTCAAACACCCAGGTTCCATCACTTTTCTTGACTCGGTCTCCCAAAGTGCTGTGATTACAGACTGAGACACCACATTTGGCCCTCACATTTTTAAAAAGACAGAAAAGTACAAGGATTAAAGCAAAGAAAAACACAATCACACACACACACAAATTAAAACCAAAACAAAATGGACAAAGGTAAAACAAAAAGAAAAAAAACATAAAACAGCATAGACACATACACACACAAACACACACACACACACACTCACACACACCTACACTAATACATGCCCAATACAAAATGGAGAAAAGAAAATAGTTAAAAAAGGAATTCAAATTGAACACTCACACTTACATTTACACACACATTAAACTAAAAAAGAGAAGAACCAAAACCAAAACAAAAACAAACAAAAACTGAAAGATGAACATTCAATCATTTATATACACATAAACAGAAAAAAAGGAAGAAAGAAAAAAATGAGGAGATTCCAGATCCCTCACATACACATTCATGAGCAAAAGAAAAAGAAGAAAAAAAATTGAAAAACACAGAGAAACAAGCCAAAAAACCAAATAACTACCTGCCCTCTGATGACAGGTCCTGTAATTTTTCCTCTCAGTTACTCACGGGTAAGCTCCTCTGCTGTCTCCTGCAGTGCTGCAGCCTCATTCATAATCTCCTGAGTGTCCCACCCAGAGAAGGAGGAGGAGATGACTCATGAGGTGAGGCTTCAGTTCCTCCCTCCCACTCTTGTATGGTCAAGGGGAACCCCTTCAGTGAGGAGGTGTGTGATTTTCTCTTCCCCAGGTGCTGACAGGGATGCCTCAGTCAGCCTTATCCAGGAATAGATTTCCCTTATCATGGCTGATGTCCTGGCTCTGCCTGGGTTCATACCTCTCAGTCAGACCCCTGCCTTGTGGGTCTGACATTCAGAGAATTTCAGGAGATGAGGGAATTGCGTCAGCCCTGGACTTACCACTGATGTCTTTGGGGTCTTCCTCCTCCTTTTTTGGTCACATCTTTTGTCTCACGACTGAATCAAGGTGGGAAGTCGAGTATCGGAGACTCAGCACTAGTCCTGTCCCTCTGGAGTTTGTGCTTTCAGGATATTCCCTCTGGGTCACGATCAACCCCAGAGTAGGTAATCTGCCACCATACCATCACTGATAGTGAGTCTGTTGGTCTGTGGTGAGCAAACCAGAGCACTTCCATGCCCAGGCCTCATTGGTGGAAGGGTGCCTGTTTCTTCTTCTCCGGTGGGACTCTGTCTTGGCTGCCTTGTTGTGCTCCCACTGCAAGCTTTGATTCCAGTGACTGGCCAGGCACTGAGGTGGTGAGGAAGAGCCTGGAGCTGGCAGTCACTCCCAGTAACTTCCTCCAAGGGAGGGCTTTGCTGATTTAAAAAAAAAAAATGGCGCTCGGCTTCTGCACTCTGAGTAGCATTAGGGTTCAAGCAGAGCGTCTCTGTCACCAGACACTTCACCAGGAGAGTCCTGGCCACTTCCTCTTGAGTCCCCAAGTCGTCAGTCACTCACAAACCCACTTAATCATAGACACGTATGCAAAATTTTCTATACACTCCCTCACTCACATTTGGACTTGCATAGTCCAACTGGCTCCGCTGCCATCTTCCCAGAAATCCCAGAAACTTTTTCATCTCATGCTATTAGAAGATAACCTCGGTTACATTTCCTATTATTGGAATAATGTCTTCTGAAAGTGAAATTTTATTTCTGTTTCTTCTACAATTAAAGAAGTATCATAGCATAATGCCATTTGCTTTCTAAATGTTTTATCTGGTGACCTCTGTAGACTTAAAATATTTGCAAATAATAGCAGGTTATAGAACATCAAACATATTTATAATCTAAGGGACCGATATGATGTTTCACATGTTTCCCAATAAACTGTATACTCTTGCTCACATCACTTAAATATTATGTCTTGGATTTGAGAAAATGTGATAATCATTTAAGAATGAAAATAATTCAGTATAATTTTTCAGTGTTTTGAAATGTCAGACAACTCTGGTTCTAATCCTGCCCCTCTCACTTAATAATATGTATCATCACAGAAAAGCCATGTAATTTATTTAGACATTAATCTTTGCTTTCTTAGCAAACACATATTGGACATAGTGGATGCAAAGTCCATTCCAACCCTAGGTTCAATATTAGGATATTTTTTTAAAGAGCCATATTTTTTGAAAATAAGAGTTTTATTGTGATTCATTTGAATTTTGATGTGATTATATCTAACCTGAAAATATTTATTTGCACCTACTGTACCTCTTAATGCTTTAAAGGGAAGAAGCTATGTATGTATCATGGACTAATGCATTTGAAGGTAGTTTTTTATTTTTATTTTTTTGAATTGGAATCTCACTCTTTTGCCCAGACTGGAGTGCAGTGGCATGCTCATGGCCACTGCAGTCTCGACCTGCTGGGCTCAGGCACTCCTTCTGCCTCAGCCTTCCAAGCAGCTGGAACTACAGGTGCCCACTACCACGTTTGGCTTACTATTATTTTTGCAAATTATTTATTATAGAAATGAGGTCTCACCAAGTTGCCCAGGCTGGTCTTGAACCCTGACTCAGGCAATCCTCCTGTCTCCAAAGTGCTGGATTACAGACTTAAGAACATGGCCTGAAGGTTTAAAATTCATAAAGCAGAGTAATGTTACGACTTGTAGTCAGCATTAAATTGAGATTCAAAGGACAGAAATTTCAGTTAGATTGAAATAAGATTAAAAAATGTAATAGCTATTATAACAATGTATCAGGGTCAGTTGTGGTGACTTCACACCAATAATTCCAATACTTCCTTGAGTCTAGGAGTTCAAGGCTATAATGAGGTATTATTGTACCATTGCACTCCAGTCTGGTGACAAGAAAATCTTGTAAGTGCATAATATTTTTAAATTATTGTATATAGAAATATCAAAGTTGCAGGTATTGAATGATTTAAAATGTTCTTGCCATAAAAAATCAAAAGTATGTGAGATAATATATATGTTTATTAACTTGACTTATTTAAATGTAACATAATCAAGCATCATGTTGACACAATAAATTATCTTGTTTGTAAACAAAAGGAAATAATTTAAAGCATTTTCCTCCGCTAGGTCATCAAACAAACTTGAAAATGTTTTATTTTATTGTATTTTTTACTTTTAAAAAATATGTGGGGTACAGTTCAGGGTTGGGTACTTAAGTAGTTATTGTACAGGTAAAGTTTGGGGCTCCCACTCATCTTCACTTCATCTGGTTTGGTATCAGGTATCCTTTTAATGATATGTGCTGCACCCCTCCCCTGACAGTGACCCGCTACTGCCAATTTCTTTTATGTAGCATTATTATTAATGTTTAGGGTTCACTTGAGAGTGAGAACATGTGGTGCTCAGTTTCTGTTTCTGTGATAGATCATTGAATCCATCCAAGTTGCTGTGAAGTCCATAATTTTGTCCTTCTTTATGTCTGTGTAATTTTCCATCATGTATATGTACACACTTTTTTTATTCCAGTCCATGTCCAATGGCAAGCATGGTTGGTTTCATGCTTTTAATATTGTGAATAGTGCTTCAATAAACGTGTGTGCAGGTATCTTTTTAATAGAATGATTTGAATTCTTCTGGGTATATTGCCAGAAGGGGGATTGCTGAGCCATATGGAAGGTCAACTTTTAGATATTTTAGAAATTGCCACATTGTTTTCCACAGAGGTTGTACTAGTATAAACTTCCTTCAACAGTGTAGAAGTGTTCCCTTTTCTCTGGATCCTCTCCAGCATGTTTTTTGAGTTATTAATAATGGCCATCCTGACTGTAGTTAGGTGGTATCTCAGTGTGTCTGCAGTTTTCATTCCTTTGATGATTAGTGAGGCTGAGATTTTGTGTGTGTGTATATGTTGGCTGCTTATAAGTCTTCTTTTGAGAAGTGTCTATTCATATCTTTTGTCCACTTTTTAATAAGGATGTTTGCTTATTTTTTCCCAGGACATTTGATTTCCTTGTAGATCCTGGATGCTTGGCCTTTGACAGATATTCAGGTGGTCAGTATTTTTTTTCCCATTCTTTGGGCTGTCTCCCCACTCTTTTAATTGCTTTTTTTGCTTTGCAGAAACATTTTAGCTTGATGAGGTCCCACTTGTCTATTTTATCCTTTATGGCTTAGACTTTCAGGATTTTGATCAGGAATTAGTTGTCTATTCCAATTTCTCTAAGGGTTCTCCTGTGTTTTCTAAGATTCTTAATATGTTTATCCTACCCAAGGCAATCTGCAAATTTCACACATTACCCGTAAACACCAACATAATTCTACTCAGATCTGGAAAAGACAAAACAGAAATTCATATGGAAACATAAATGACCATGAATAGCCAAAATAATCCTCAGCAAAAGAAACAAAGCAAGAAGTATTACACTTCCAAACTTTAAACTTTATTGTAAGGCTACAATAATCAAATCAGCCTGGTATTGCTACTACAATAGGCATAAAGACCAATGGAATAGGATAGAGATTATGGAAGCAAAACCTCAATTTCTCAACAACTCATCTACCACAAAGCCTCTAACAACAACCACTGGGGAGAGGAGAACCTATTCAGTAAATGGTGCTGGGAAAACAGGCTGACCACACGCAGAAGAATGAAACAGCACCCCTATTATCACCATACACAAAAATCAATTCTAAATGGATCAAAAACCTAAATGGAAAACTTCAAACCATAGTAATATTTATTTCTTAATAATACTCTATATCTGCTTAAATGTTCTCAGCTTTAGAACTTTTGGTGAGAAAGTGCATGCACATTTTTACATAAGCTGACTACAGTGACAGGAAATATAATGTATATTGTTTCTCCAGGCTTATAGATATTGACAATGGCATATCTTATCTTTTATTATAATGCTTTTTCTGCATCCTGTAAGTGCTGGAGATTGTACCCTCTTTAAAAGGTTATGTAATAGCAGCACAGCATCTATCAGTAAGTAAACTTTTCGGTTAATTTCAGTCAGTTACCCCTCTTGTTAGACTCCACACTCAAAATATAAAGGACAACCTGCATTCTGACACTATTCACAGTCCAAGTAATAAACTACATCTGGAAACACTGAGTATTAATATTTTCTCATGTATTTTGTTATCAAGTTTTTAAAAATATTGTGCACAAATGCAATCAAAAGGACTGAGTACAGATAGACATGAGAGATATTACAATTCTTAAAAATGTTAGTAATGTCATACCATTTTTTTCTCCCAAATGTCAATGGAGTCAATAAATGGGTATACATTTCAGATTAAATATATTCCAGATGACATGTTTATGAGCTATTCTCAAATAAATGAAACATACAAATGTGTGAAGTTAAAGACTCAGATCTTAACATATCTCAATCTCCATATAGTTCATAAAAACTTCAGTTTTTGGATCTTTTTCATTAGACTTTTAATCCTTTTCAATTTTTTGAGGTACAATTTACATTAAAAAATTATTTCAAATTAATCCAATAGTGTGTAGTACATTTATGGTATCCAGTTATAAAATATTTTCATCACCTTAAAAGGAAACTTTATAGCCATAAGTAGGTATTCTCCATTTCTCTTCTCTTCCTAGGTCTTGGCAATCACCATGGTATTTATATGAATTTATCTATTCTGGCCACACACACGTATATATCACAGTTTTTATCCATTTATTCATTGATGAACACTTAGGTCGTTTATATTTCCTGGTTATTGTGAATAATGCTTCACTGAACAGAGAGTGGAGATGTGACTTCATTATTTTAATTTTCAATTTCTTTGCATATATACCTAAAAATGGGATTATAAGGTCATATGGCATTTCTATTGTTAATTCTATAGGAAATCTCCAGACATTTTTACATAATGAATGTACCAATGTGCATTCTGAGTGATCATGTATAAGGATTCCCTTTTTTCCACACTCTCAACAATATTTGTTATCTCTTGTATTTTTTAATAATATCCATTCTAATGGTAAAATGTTGATATCTCAATGTAGTTTTTATTTACATTTTCCTGACCACTGGAAATGTTGAGCACATTTCAATATACCTGTTGATCATTTTAGCATCTTCTTTGCAAAAAATGTCTATTCTTGTTCATTTTTAAAATCATGTGATTTGTTTGTTATTGAGTTGCATAAGTTATTTTTATATTTTGAAAAATAAGTCTTTATGAGATGTATTGCTTGCCAATATTTTCTTTCATTCCTTAGGTCCCATTTGATTTTGTTGTGTTCTTTATTGTTTAGGAATTTTAAAATTGAGTATAGTCCTAAATGTTGAATTTCACTTTTGCTGACTATGATTTGGGTGTCATATCCCCCCCCAACATTATTACCAAGACCCAATGTCAAGGAATTATTATTCTATTTTTTTAAGTATTACAATTTCAAGCATAATGCTTATGTTTCATTGATTTTGAGTTGATTTTGGGGAGTGGGGGATAAGGGCCTAATTTTTTTGGCATGTTTTGAAATTGTTTTGATAATGTAAGCATTTATTGTTATGAACTATCTTCTTGGAACTGCTTTTGCTACATCTCATTAAATTTTGGTATATTGTTTCCCCATTTTTATTTGTCTCCAAATATTTTTAGATTTTTCTTTTATTATTTGATCCATTGATCATTCAAAAGTATGTTGTTTAATATTCTACATATTTGTGATTATCTAGCTTTCTTCCTGTTATTAATTTTTATTCGTATACAGTTGTGATTAGAAAAAGCACTTTATATGATTTCAATCTTCTTAAATTTATCAAGAATTGTTTTGTGACTTAACAGATGATAGAGATTGTTCTGTGTATACTTAAAAATAATGTAAACCCAATTGCTGTTGAATGAAATGGTCTGCATATGTTGGTCAGGCTTATTTGGTAAAAGTGTAGTTCATGTCCCTTATTTTCATATTGATTTTCTATCTGGATGATCTAGCTGTTGTTAAAAGCAGGATATAGAAATCCTCTATTATTATTCTCGCAAATTATTCTTATAAATTTATTCTTCCAGATATATGATTTGCTTTACAGGTCTAGGTACTCTTATGTTGAGTGCATATATATTTATAATTGTTATATCCTCTTGATGAACTGATCCATTTATCATTATATTATAATTTTCTTGTTTTTTTTTTTTTCCAGTTTTTGACTTCAAGTCCATTTTGTCTAATATAATATAGCCACCCTTTCCCTTTTTGGTTTCCATGTACACAGAATATCTTTTTCTACTTATTCATTTTCAGTGTGTTTTTTCTTAAAGTTGAAGTGGTTCTCTTACAGGCAGCATTTAGTTGGGTCTTGCATTTTTATTCATTCAGGCAATCTGTCCTTTGGTTGGAGATTGTAATCCATTTACACTCAAGGTAATTATTGAGAGGTAAGAACTTACTATTACTGTTTTTAAAATAGTTATCTTAGTGGAAAACTGCTAGTGTCCTTTGCAGAGCAGGCCACTGGAGATTACAGTGGCACCTGCTATTTAGATAATACTAACAGTGCTTGCCCTTTACTCCTAGCTCTATTCACTCATCATGAGTATGTGGAGATCCACAACTATCCCTTCTGTGAGGGTATCTTCCTTTTTGTCCCCCTGCACTGTGCTACCATATATTCTTAACTTGACCTTTGATTTCTCCAAAGGCTGTTTTCATTCTCAGAGATGTATTTGTTGTCTTCTGTGAAGAGATGAAGGCTGGTATCTCCTATTCTGTCACATTGCTGACATCATTTGAGTACAATTTTTAGCATTTTTAAAAGAAAAGTATTTTATCATGTTTAAGAAAGTTTCCTTATATTTCTAGTTTTTAGAATTTTTTTTATAATGAGGTGGTGTTGGATTTTGTCAAATGCTTTTCTGCATTGACTGATATACTTAGATTTTTTCTTTCATTGTTTTATTTATATATATTATACTGATTGATTCCCTTACATGAAACACTGTACTACTAGAATAAATCCCACTTAGTCATGGTGTATAAATCTTTTAACATGCTGCTAGATTCTGTTTGCTAATATATTATTTAGAATTTTTACATCTATATTCTAATATTGATCTGTACTTGTGTTTTTGCTTCCTAGTTTGACATCAGGGTGACATTATCTTCATAGAATGAATTAAGAAATATTCTAAGTATTCTATTCTTTGTTTAAAGAATATGAAAAGGATTGGTGCTTTTTAAAAAACATATAGCAGAATTCATCAGTGAAGTCATCTGGTCCTGAGCTTTCTGCTTATTGTAAAATTTTTGGTTACTAATTCAACCTTCATATTTGTTTTTGGTATGTGCAGATTTTCTATTTATTCTTGAGTCACTTTTTATAATTGAGTGTTTTAGAATTTGCGCCTTTCATCTAGCCTACCTAATTGGTATATAATTGTTCATAATAGTCACTTAAAATCTTTTTAAAAATATTTCTGTAATGTTGGTAGTAATACCCTCACTTTCATTTTTGATAAAAGTGTTTTGCATCTCTTCTCATTTTTTTAGTCAATCTAGCTAAAGTTTGTTAAAACTGCTAATTTTTTGCAGTTAACTTGTAATTTTCTGATTTTCTAATTTCCTCTATTATCTTTATGTTGTCTATTTGGTTTACTTCATCATAATGTTTTTTTTTCTTCTTCTTCTTCTGCTAGCTTTGGGTTTAATTTGCTCTTCTTTTTACTTTTTGAGGTATAAAATTATGTCATTGATCTGATATTTTCTTTTTAAAAAGTAGTTTTTGCAGCTATAAATTTATCTTAGCACGAATTGGTTTATCTTATATATTTTAGATGATATGTCTTTATTTCATCCATCCTTAAGTATTTTATAATTTTCCTTGGGATTTCTTATTTGATCCATAGATTAACTGTGTGATGGTTATTTTTCACTTATTTGTAAATTTTTTAGTTTTCCTTCTGCTATTAATTTCTAGATTTATTCAATTGTCATCTAAGAAGCTACTTTGTTTTCATTTTTATTTTATTTTATTTTTTGAGTTGGAGTCTCACTTTGTCACCCAGGCTGGAGTGCACTGGCACACTCATGACCACCACAGCCTCAACCTGCTGGGTTTAGATGATCTTTCTGCCTCAGCCTTCCAAGTACCTGGAACTACAGACTTATGCCACCATGCCCAGCTAATTTGTGATTTATTCTAGAGACAAGATATCACCAAGTTGCCCAGGATGGTCTGGAAACCCTGAATTCAAGCAATCCTCTCATCTTGGTCTCCCAAAGTGCTGGTATTATAGACTGAGCCACAGTATCCAGCCTGTTTTATTTTAATAGTTTTATATTTCTTGAGATGTGTTTTGTGACCTAACATATGGTCTATCCTGGAGGAGATTTTACATGCATTTGAGCAGAGTGTCTAGTCTGTTCTTGTTTGGTGGAATGTTCTTTGGTGGAATGTTGGTTAGGTCTAATTGGTTTATAATGCTTAAAAATTTCTCTATCTTCGTGTTGATATTCTGTCTGGTTGTTCTATCCATCATTTAAAGTAGGATATTGAGGTCCCCAATCATTATTATAGAACTCTCGATTTATCTCTTCAATTCTGACAATGTTTGCTTAATTTATTTTGAGGTTCTGTTTGTTGGTGTATATGCAAATAAAATTGTTAAATTTTCTTCATTAGTTGACTCTGTTGTCAATGCATGCTGTTTTGTTTTGGTTTTTTTGCAACAGTTTTTTTACTGCAAGTACATGTTGTCTGATGCTAGCACACTTACTTTTTTATTAGTATTCACAAGGAATATATTTTTCCAACTTTAAATATTTGACTTATTTTTGTCTTTGGATCTAAAATAAATCTCATAGACAGCATACAGTGAGACCAAGTTGTTTTTCTTTTCAAATCTATTATGCTCAATATCACACAAAAAATAAAATACCTTACCATCTTCCCAGAGAAGTGGAAGAACTTTACAATGAAAACTACAAAACACTGCCCAAAGAAAAGACAAACAAATGGAAAAATAATCCATGCTTATGAACTGGAAGAATTAACATTGTTAAGAGGTCCATTCTACCAAAGGCAATCTACAGATTAAATACAATACCCATTAAATTAGCAACATCATTCTTCTCAGACCTGGAAACAACACAAAAATTCATACGGAAACATAAAAGATCACAAAAAGTCAAAACAATCCTTAGCAATATAAACAAAGCAGGAGGTATCACATTTACAGATATCAAACCTTACTATAAAGCTACAATAATAAAAAAAGGCTGGTACAAGAACAGGCATATAGACCAATGAATCAGGATAGAGATTCTGGAAGCAAGACCTCAATTTCTCAACCAACTCCTCTTCGGCAAAGTCTCCACCAACAACCACTGGGAGAAGAGAACCTACTCAGTAAATGGTGCTGGGAAAACTTGCTGGCCACAAGTAGAAGATTGAACCAAGACCCCTACCTACATTCGTACACAAAAATCAACTCTAAAAGGATAAAAAATGGAACATAAACCTCAAATATAAGGATCTTAGAAAACGCAAGAGATATTCTTATGGAAATTGGATTGGGCAACCAATTTCTAATCAAAACTCCAGATGCTCATGCCAAAAGAGATAAGAGAGACAAGTGGGATCTCATCAAACTGAAAATCTTCTGCAAAGCAAAAGAAAGAAACCATCAAGAGAATGGGGAGACAGTCCACAGAATGGGGAAAATATTTGCCAACTGTTTATCTGACAAAGTCCTAACATCCAGGATCTATAAGGAAATCAAACGTACCAAAAGATAAACAAACAGCCCTATTAAAAAGTAGGCAAAAGATATGAATAGACACTTCTCAAAAGAAGACATTCGAGCGGCCAACAGATACATGAAAAAATGCTCAGCCTCACTAATCAACAAAGAAATGCAAATTAAACCACACTGAGATACCACCTAACTCCAGTCAGGATGGTCATCATCAATCACTCAGAAAACAACAGATGCTGGAAAGGATGTGAGGAAAAGGGAACATTTCCACACTGTTGGTGGGAGTGCGAACTAGTACAACCTCTGTGGAAAAGTGTGATGATTCCTAAAAGATCTAAAACTCGACCTTCCATGCAACCCTGCAATCTCCCTTCTGGAATATACCCGGAGGAACTTAAATTATTCTGAAAAAAGATACCTGCACACGCATGTTAATTGCAGCATTATTCACAATAGCAAAAACATGGAAATGACTGTGCTTCCTATGGAAAGTGAACTGGATAAAAATGTGGTACATATTCACAATGGAATATATTATGCAGCTATAAAGAAGGACAAAATTATGGACTTCACAGCAACTTGGATGGATTCAGAGTCTGTAATACTCTGTGATCTATCACAGAAACAAAGATGAGTACCACATGTTCTCACAAATAAACAGACCCTGAACACTTATCATAATGCTATAAGAAAGGGACTGGTAGTAGTGGGACACTGCCAGGGTGAGAAAAGGGATGCCCAAACTTTACCTGTACAAAGACCATTTCTGTACCTAATCCTGAATTGTACTCCACATCTTTAAAATTAAAAACACACACACACACACACACACACACACACACACACACACACACACACAAATAAGAAGTTCCACATTAAAAAAAAATCAAATCTATTCTGTCAATTTCTGCCTCTTGACGAGATAATTGAATTCACTTATATTTAAAGGAATTATTGGTTAAAAAACAAATACTTCTGTCATTTTGCTACATGTTTTATATGTTTGCTATTCATTTTTTATTACTGTACCTTTTTGTTTTTAATTTTCATTTTCTGTAGGCTATTTCAATTTTTTTCACATACTTCTGGATGTATATTTTCACATATACATAGTGGTTATCATAGAAATTATAATAAGTGTACTTGCTTTATTCTTAACTGATACTAATTTAACTTCAAACTTCAAACTTATTTAACATTCAAAGCTTTGCTCCCATATAGTTGCACCCTCCGTTGGTTATTGTCAGAAGCTATGTTTTTAAGCATTGCATGCTTATTAACATATATTTATAATCATTTTATGTACTTCAAAAATTTAGAAAAATTGCATAGGAATGTTTTTAAAGGTATTGCAATCCAAAATGCAATTTTAGTATATTTTATATTTACTATTGCAGTTACCCTTACTAGAGTTTTTCATCTTCTTCTTATAGCTTCACCTTTTTGTCTACTAGATTCTTTCATTTCAATCTGAAAAATTCCCTTTAGAACACCTTTTATGACAGTTCTAGTAGAAATAAATTCCCTCAGCTTTAAAAAAGATATATTGTTTGACAAGGTTTTAAACATTTGTATCAGCACTTAAAAATGGTATTTTGTTCTTCTTTGACTTCTGTGTCTTCAGATGAGATATCTGCTGTTAATCTTAATGAAGATGTCTTTCAAGATCTCCCATTTTTTTGACTTTCAATAATTTAGTTATTATGTGTCTTAGCATAACTATTTGTTTATTTTTATTAGAATTCACCTATATATTTCTTAAATGTATAGAGTAGTGTCATTTATCAAATTTGAAAAATCTTTGATCATTATTTAAAAAAATATTTGTTGTTTCCTCTTCTCTTTATTCTTCTTCTGGGATTTTCATAATGCATAAATTGGTAACTTGAAGATAAATCACTGGTCTCTTAGGCTCGGTTCAATTGCCTTCATTTTTTTTCTACATTTCATTCTTGATCATTTCAATAGACCTGTCTTCAAGTTTGTTTATTCTGTCATCTGTCTGCTCAAATCTGCTATACAAATTCTCTTGTGATTTTTCAAACTTCAATGACTGTATTTGTTATCTACAAAAATGCTGTTTTCATTTTCCTCTTACATTTTCATACATTACTGTATTGACGTCCTTTAGTGCTTATCCAAGTTTTTTGTTTTTTTAGTTAAGTACTTTAAAAAATGGCTTTATCTGGTTAGTCCAATGTTTGCACTTCCTCAAGGGAAGTTTCAGTCAATTTCTTTTGTAAATGAGTCATACACCCATACTTCCATGATGTTTTGCAGTGTGACATAAAAAACAACTACAACAAAAAACTGGCATCTTGAATATTCTAGTGTGTTGACATTAGCAATCATATACTTTCTTCTTCTGAGTAGCTGTTTTGTTGTTAATCATTTAATCACTTTTAAAAACTGTTTTAATAAAGTCTATGTTCTTTGTCCTGTATATTTTCTGAAGTCTCTGCTCTTTTAGTTTGTGTTTAGCTAGTATTTTGACATAGATTTAGTATAAGAAACAGACAGAGAGGACAGAAGAAGGATGAGAAGGAGGAGGAGGAGGAGGAAGAGGAAGAGAAGAAGAAGAAGAGGTGGAGGAGGGGGAGGAGGGGGAGGGGGAGAAAAGACGGCCACCGACACCACCACCATCACCACCACCACCATGAAAGCAAAGTTTTCCTACCTTTGCAAATTAGTTTTTTTCTGGGACCATTTTTTCCAACTTTTTAGAGCTCTATTACATTTCTCACTTAGTGCTTGTGATGATCCTCATGATCAGCCATAGGACAAAACTTAGGACCTTCGCTGATACTTTCTGAGCATTGGCTCAACTCTATATGCATTAATTTTTAAAATTCCCAGGATACACAAACACTTTTGAATTCCCTAATTTTTCAAACTCTTTTCAGCTTTTTCTTTTACAGTTTCAGTGCTTTATTATCCTATAATTCAGTAAATCTATTGCATTCATTAAATTGTAATCTTTTACCCCAAGTGACTATGGGTGGTTTAATTGCCTTATAAGGTCTCTGAATAATTCTCATCACTTTTTTACCTTGAGTTCCTAATGAGGTGAAACAAAAACAAGTACCTCATGTCTTTATTCCAGGAAGATTTCAGGCAGGTCAGGACAAACACAATTATTTGAAAATAATAATTTTTAAAAATGTCTTTTCTCTTTCTGGAACCAGAGGCCAGTGTGCAATGCTAACACTGTAGGCTCTCATCTTCAATACTGCCACTAAATAGGAAATGGGTGGAAAAAGGGCAAGTTAAAAACCATTTTAAGTTGATTTTTTTTCTTGATTATTGTTTGCTTTTTGCTGAAATCAATTGACTCTTTTCCAGAGTTTTGAAAATGTTTATTCCAACTGCTTTTTCTTGAGTTTCTGTGAAGGGGTAGGTCCTTGGAGTTTTTTTTTCACAGACATCACTCCTCTTTCTCACTTCTAACACGACAATAAAGGTTCAGATGATTAATTTTGGTAACTTTTGTCCCTCTCAGTCTTGCAGACTCAAGCAAAACAAAACAAAACACCAAAAAGATTCCTCTCTGTATATATTTCAAAGGAAATTTTAAACAATTTAATTGGATTTTTTTCTCTTTTATGTTTGAGTCAAATAAAAGATCTGTTCATTGCATTTATGACATCGTCTTTATCTTGAAAAATACTTTTCAATAACTTTTCAGAGAAAAATTTGTCTTTTTTTGTTACACAATGATAAGGTTTTTTTTTTTTTTTACAATTTTCATAAACATATCAAAACATATACACGTACTTGGAGTACAATGTCTCCTCATATATTCTAAAAATGTAACAGTAGAATACTACCACTTACTTATGATGATAGTAGGACAAAAAGAAAACTTTAGAAGAAAGGTCCTAGGCTAAGAGTTACCTATAGTTTTTTGGGGGTGTATGTGGTGGAGTTCACACAGTTTATGCCTTGTTCTATATTCCATGGGAAACCCAAGCTACATGGAGATGCCACATGTGGGTATTTTAGTCGACAGTCTCAGTTGAGCCCAGACATTCACTATCCTGCATGTGTACCTGATGTTTGAGTGAAAAAGCAGTAGGATGATTCTTGCTTCCTAATAGTTAAGTCTTTCCAACTAAGTCTTAGACAGAGAGACAAACTGCATCCCTCCTCTGCTCAAATTTCTGATCCAGAGAATAAATGAACATCATAAAATGTGGTTACTTGATGCCATTAAAGTGGGATAACTTGCTACTTAACAAGGGAAAACCTGAACATCAGACTAAAAATAAGTATATCATAGGGCTCTGGTAGTTAAGTCAGAAAATGATTAAAAGAATCTGTCATGGTTTCTAATAAATAGCAGGTACACAGCAATGTTAGGCCCTCATCTATCAATCCCAGAGAGGTTTGTTCACCTTAATCCTTCTAGACTTAGATTCATACCTGTTTAGCAATTAAAAAACCCAAGCCCTGTCTCTACATAACCTGGTTCATGCCTCTGTCAAATGACTAGCATGTTACAATTCTGCCTTTAATTTTAAAAATAGGTTTAATATACCAAGGATTTAATACTTACATAAAACAAATTCCCTAGAAATGTTTGTGATAGTCTTTGTATAAACAGGTCTACTATGTTGAAACGACAAAGAAACAAACAAAAAATGACACCTCAGAGTGAATATACAAGGGAGGACCCAAAGAAATCTAGAATTTATTTATTTAAAAAATGTGTATTTATTCTTACTTGTTTTAACTTCAGTCACTATGAAAGTACTCTCTGTTTGATTCCAATACATCCATCTAGATGCCTCTTTCATTACTTAAAATTGTTTTTGAATTTGTCAATTTTGATACATTTTAGTGCTTCTGTCATTTGTTGTTTCACCTCTTCTACATAGGCATGATGTTTTCCATTGAGAACTTTTTTCATCTGGTGATACCAGGTGAATAGGTAGGGTAGTGCACAGATGTTATTCCATTTTTGGTCAAAAACTGCTGAACACTCAGTACACTGTAGGCAAATGTGCTTGTAAATCACCCATCATGATATGGGCATTGAAAGAATCTCCAAAAGAAAACCACAGCCTCTCACAATAATGTTAGCTGATACATTAATGCTGACAGTTTCCTAGAACACTTATTAGCAGGGGAAACCTGTACTATAAGGAGACCACCCTCCAAAAAGATGTCTCCTTTTTTGGGGGTCCCTGTCGTATGCATTATGAAACGATATTGAATAGTAATGGTTTAATTTTTAAGAAAAATGCTAGTCTACTTTTGAAAAATACCCATGTTTTACTCATTTTATACTTTTTTCAAAAAGAAAATACTGTGATAACAATTTTATATTTTATAGCAATTTAACTTCCTCTCCAATAAGCTGCAATATAAGAAGTCTACCAGAAGATTTCTCTGGCAATATTTAATCATATACTTTACTTTATAGTAAGAAAGAATATAATTTGCATATGATCTGAATTTTTGTGTCCCTGTTACTATTTAACGTGGACATAAGCACAAAGATTTACAAATAAGTTTGAAATATATCATTTTGTTAAAGTTCACTTGGAATTGACCAGTGACAGAAGCACTCGGGAAAATAAAGAAATAAGTAACTGAGTCAAGAACTTTCACTGGACCCCTGTAGTATTTCTCTCATAAAGAGGACTATGGGTGACACAAATTTTTAAAAATCCCATTAAAGGGTATCTATTGGCCGGGCTCAGTGGCTCTGCCTGTAATCCCAGCACTTTGGGAAGCTGAGGCAAGTGGATTGCCTGAGCCTGTGGGTTCGAGACCAGCCTGGGCAACTTGGTAAGACCTCGATTGTACAATAAATAAAAAAATAAGCCGGGCATGGTAGCATGTGCCTGTAATTCTGTCTACTTGGAAGGCTGAGGTGGAAGGATTGCTGGAACCCAGCAGGTTGACACTAGGGTGGCCGTGAGCATGCCACTGCATTGCAGCTTGGGGGAAAGGAATGAGACTCCAACCCTCCAAAAGGTATTTATTCACTATTTACTTGAACATGTTCTAGGTATACTTTGTGTGGTACAGTGGAAGGAGATAAAATGAGTCCATGTGTACTTTTGTTTTCTAGAAACTGTTAATTTCCCTGCGGAATAAAGACTGGTGAAGCAATTAAAATAAATCCAAATTCAACCTAGAAATAAGAAATAAAATGTGACTTACTGTAGTCATGATGTTTGTTACGAGCTTTGGGGAAAAAAAGGAGTTAGCAATGCAGAAAGAATTAGCCAAGGAGAATTTATAGCAAAGGGGATCTGCCTTTTCAAGGAAGAAACACACATACTCTGATCTTGAAGTTAAATGCTAGATACTGTTCAGAGAAAATATATGCAGAGAAAAATATAACTAGTTAATTATTATTCTATCAGTTAAAAACTGCACTTATGTAAAAGTGTCTTACTTAGGATAAAATTCTTCCCATCCTATACGTTTCTAAAATATCCTAATATCTACGTATGCATTAGAATTATATTATCTTGAAATAATCTATGTTTGTGTCTTTCTCTTATTGCCTAATTAGCCTTTTAGAAATAAGGACCATACCAGATTCAGGTTTGTTCATCTTAGTGGTTTCCAGAGAATATAGTACTTTAAATTAAAAAATGAACCTCAAATGGTTATATAATCAGCAAAATCTGCATTTTTAGTAAAAGGCAGTGTTAGAACTTAAACCCAGATTATTTGAGATACTAAAATCCATGTTATTTCCACTGAAATGTGCTACTATCAAAAATATATTTTAAAACATATATGGATAGTTAAAATCCTTATTCCTGTTCCTTTTGCCTATAGACCTTATAAATCTGGTATATTTATCTGGAACACAGCAAAAATATAACAAAATTGAGCTACTACCACACTTGAAAGCCCTGGATGGTTGAGTCAACCAGTAGGTTAGTAGACAAAAGGAGATACCTGGGAGTGAGGATTGTTTTGTCAATTTGTAAGAGAATGCCCACAAATAATTATGGAAATTATGAGAAAGGAAACCCATAGCATATTCTGAGGTACAGAACAAGAGACACGCTCACAGAAATCAAACGATAGCCTGAAATGCATCTGCTTTGATGAGTTAAGCACACATAGGTAACTAAGTTCAGAGATGTTTCTGACCAAGAGCAAGCTTTTTTTTCTATTTTTTTTTTAGTGGAAAATATTTGAGTTTAATCTCTGCCAGGTATTTTTCCCTTCCCAGATCAATGGGAGAATAACAATTGGACTGTAGCTCCTACTGGGTGGGTAATGTCTTCAAACGCTCTCTCCTCAGGCATCAGCTTCATTTTGGGAGTCGTTTCATGCTGCTTCTGGGAGCCAAATAATTAGCAGCATGGAACAGAGCTAGAATAGGTCACTCTCTCTGTGTTGCATGCTTAGAAATACTAATTTCTAAGTTTCTTTAATTTAACACTATAAATTAAGACACACAAGACAGACACACAACTTAAGTATATAACAGAACTTTCTGTATCCCCCTTCTCCCTTATCACTTTCTGAAAAGAAAATAAAGCAAAAGGAAAGAAAGAAAGAAAGAAAGAAAGAAAGAAAGAAAGAAAGAAAGAAAGAAAGAAAGAAAGAAAGAAAAAGACAAGCTCACTTTCAGGTTTTTTTCTGAATTTGTCAGAGACTTCAGGAAGGCACAGGCTATACTTGACCATATACCATAACCCTAGTTTTCTCAAATCCACAAGTTGCTTATTTTACCTGTGTAGTTTGAGAGATTTGATTGACTGGAAGATTTGTTATTTGAGGTTTTTAAAAGATCTGATCTGGTGTTCAGTAATTCACACATACCCTCTTGCTATAAAAATGGAATTCCAGGCATTGGGAGTCAAAGGAGGAGAATAGCTTGCCTTTCTGTGAAAATCTGCATTCATGTCTATGTAGCTGAGCTTGGGGACATATAGGCCCATATGCTGCTGTATTCCAATTAATCACCAGTATTCGGCTTGAATGCTTAATATAACTATGCCCGGAGAACTGCAGTTTGTTGCCCTTCAATCAATACAGTCAGGCTTTACGTCTAATTGCCATTGAGTTGAAGCACTTGGAGCATTTCAATGTAAAATGAACACCCAGATGTGACTGTTTCTCAAAATGAAATTTTTATATTTTTGCTACCCCAGTACTGCTATGTGAAGTATAAGGACATTTATAGATACATCTTATTCTAAGGACTTTAAAATTAAAAAATATCAGTCATAAATTTGGAATGATTTTTTTTTCACTCAAAAGACAGTTATTGAACACCTGTAATGTGCCAGGCATTGGGACTGTGAACAATGTTCTCCCACTCCAGCAGGATGGAGGAAAGACAGTGATATTATTTCAGTTAGTTACAGGTTCTATGAAGAAGGTGTAAAGGTTTAGTAGAATAGAGAGAAAAGTGGATAGTTTCAACTTCTATTCAATGTAGGAATCTCCATCATAACCGTAATGAAGGGTCATCATTCTGCCTTTATTTGCATACCTTCTACTCCAAAACTTTTCATCAGTGTATATATTATCCTTACCTCATGTTCTCCATCCAAGCATAATGTACTTTGCCCACTTTTCGATCCCAATATTTCCTATCATTAAACAGAGAATACTTGATTGCATTCAGTTGCCTACAATTGTCTTCTTCCCAAAACTATGATGCCTTTAAAAGTAGAAATCAGCCACACTTAATTCGTTTTTGTATCCCATCTACCTAGCGATGACTTACTACAAAATGTGTAGTCAATACAAATATTTAAAGAAACAAAGGAACGAGGGAATGAGTCATAAGCAAGCAATCTATTTTATGGACAACTCTATTTCTTAGACTATCTGTCCCCTATTAAACTTTAAGCCTTCCTCTCTACAGATTCCTCTTGAGCCTAGTTTTATTCTCTTAGAAACACATGAAAGAATCCCTTTAAAGATATCAATATATCATTATTTCATACCCAATAAATGTAATATTTTCAGGTTAAAAAGACTCTATCGCTTTCCTTTGGTTATTTTTGCATTTTTTACCATTCTTGCCAACATTTCCATAATCAACTCTTGTGTTTTAGTTTTCCTTTCAAAGAAAAGGTCTTAAAAATAATTAAAGCTGTGTTCTGAGTATTCCAATGCCCAGTGACATAATTACCTTTTATTGTAAATGACAGTGAATGATTTTGATGCCAGGTTAAGGATCTGAAAAGAATAAGTTAATATATAGATATGATATGACTTTGTATTGAAAATCTATTTATTTATTAATTAATAGCAACTCAATTTTTCTCCTCTGTCCTAGATATCACAGGAATGAAAATGGATTTGAGTCTCAACAAATTTGGAACTGTCAAAGGAATACAGGATCTATGCACTTTGTGCATATGTGTGTATAATATAATCTACTGGAGGTTCTGTTTCTCTTGAATCCTGATGGATACAAGGTGAAGTAATAGTGATTATAGTTCAATTTTAGTGGGAGGTAGTCCAAATAGAAGCCTCCCTCTGAAACTGACTGCCATTCAGCCTAGAGAGTAGATTCTTTTGTTAAAGTATGTGTGTTTGTATACATGTATGTATAAAACATTCTAGGTAGAATATAAGAAGCTAGTTATGGACTTAACAACAAAAAAGATGCATATATAGCATTTCTAATATTTGAATTTACAACACTCATCTGGCTTTTATAAAAATTAAATGGCCATGAAGGATGCCAGTAGATTTCTGAAAACTCACCTTAGTAGTAGTCCTATTTGTGGCTCTTATGTTATACATATCTTTGTTAATGCATATTCACAGGATCTAAGATGAAAATAATATATGTAGGATTTCACTACAGCATGGTTGGAGATCACAAGTAAACTCCATGAGTACCAGACATTCGTGTTATCTACTATTTTTGCCCCAGTAACTCTTCCTCAGCTGACAACTGTGGCTTCAACGGTCATCAGCATTACAAACTGTAGAGAAGGAGTGATAACATACTTGTTGAATGGATTTGTTGGCTTGAATTTTGGGTGCAGGCGATAAACTCTCTAGCTGCACTAAAGCCTCCTTTGGGAGTGGCAGAAAGACAGCAGTGAGGAGGAAATTGAGAGGAACTTAACCCCCATTCCTGGCCAGCCACTTTGTGTGCCAAAAAAAAGTGCCCTGAAGGCTGTATAGGTGTGTGTGTATACACACAGATATTTACAGGCATGCCTCCTTTGATTGAACTTTGCTTTATTGCACCTCTTATATGTTTTGTTTTGTTTGTTTGTTTGTTTACAAATTGAAGATTATGACAGTTTTGTGTTGAGCAAGTCTATCAGTGTTTTATTCTAACAGCATGTGCTCACTTTGTGTCTCTGTATCACATTTTGGAAATTCTCACAGTATTTTAAACTGTGTCATTGCTATTATATGTCATAGTGATCAGTGATCTTTTCTGTTACTATTGTAATTGTTTTGGGATACCACAATCTGCAACCATATGAAGGAAAGCTTAATAAACAATGTTGTGTGTTTTCTTTCTAGTTCACTAGTTGGTTATTTCCCAGTCTTTCTCCTTCTTCTTGTGGTTGCCTATTTCCTGATATGCAGCAATACCGAAATTAGGCCAATTAATAACCCTACATTGACTTCTAAGTGTTTAAATGAAAGAGAAATAAATCTTTAATGAAAGGAAGAGTCAATTGATATGGCAAACTTTGTTGCTGCCTTTTTAAAAGAAATTTCCCCAGCCACTTCAACCTTCAGCAACCACTACTTTGATCATTCAGCAGCCAACAACATCAAGACCAGACCCTCATCAGCAAAAAAATGTACAAGTCTCTGAAGGCTCCAATTATTATCATTTTTTTAGCAATACAGTATATTTTAATTAAAGTATTTATTGCTTTTTTTTAGACGTATAAGGGGAACCCCAAAATTCAGGAATTCACTTATCAAAAATTGTGTATTTATTCTTACATGTTTAAACTTCAGCCACCTTCACAGTACTCTCTGATGTAATACACCTATTGAGGTACTTTCTCCACTGCTCAAAACAGTTTTCAGATTCATGAAATTTGATGCCTTTTAGTTCTCCCACCTTTTTTGTTTGTTTTATCTCTTCTACATCAGCAAAATGTTTTCCTTTGAGGACTTTTTTATCTGGGGAAACAAAAAGAGTCACTCGGGATGAGATTGGGTGAATAGGCAGAGTGGGGCATGGGGATCATGCTGCTTTTAGTGAAAAAAATGACTCAACACTCAGTGCAATGTGTGCAGGTGCACTAACATGGTGGAAGAACCAGTCACCTGTTTGCCACAACTTGGGATTTTTCTTCTGCAATCATGACACAACCTTCTCAAAACTTCCAGATAAAAACTTTGGTTTTGTTTTCTGAAATGTCTGGAGCATATCTGGCCCATTAAAGTTGTCACACTTTTGTTAGAATGGCCTATTCTGTATATGCTTTTCTCTTAATTAGTCAGTGAGTGTGGGCAGCTCCAGGATGAGTGTGTCCTTGGGCAAAGTAGTTCTGTAGCTAAGACAATTTCTGTAGCTGGTAGCTGGCAGCAGGCTGCAGACCACACTCTCCACACTTGGGGCAACAAATCTTTCTTTGAAGGAGAGTCTGGAGAGGAAAACTACATGTCTGACACATCACACAATATATTGAGACTCTAAAGTTTATCAAAATTTATCAGCTTTTATCTTGAGCAAGTACTTGATCTCTTGAATTTTATTTTATGTAAAATAGAAAAAATTAATAGTAGCATCTAGCTTTTTGATTATTTTGATTGTTGTGTGAATAATGTGAGGGAGCAAATATAAAGCATAAAGCCTTTTCCACAGTCTTATGTTGGTAGGTGTTTAATATTTTTAGGCTGTTCTTGTGGTTGTGATTATTAAATAATATATAGAATTTTGTAATTCACTAGTAGGAAAATTGAAAGAGAAATAAATTATTTTCTGTTTACAAAAAAATGTTGACTTGTCAAGAGTATAGTAGTCAATGAGGTTGAAAGGAGCCTTAATGTTTATATTTGGGACTTCTTAGGTGGTCACACATCAGAATTAACTGGAGGGCTCTTTTACAATCTTTAGAAATCCTGTCTGCAGAGTTTCTAATACTTTACGTATGAAGAGATCTGTAAGGTTTTACTTTAAAAAAATCTTACCAAATGATTTATAATATTTAGTTACAACTTCTCTAATGAAACAAATGTTCTATTGCCAATTAAGTGTTTGGCTTCTTCCATTTTTATGTGAACTGCATGTTTAATTAGTGAATTGGATCCAGACCCCTCAAATTCTCTTCTTATTCTATTAGTCTACCATTCTCATGTGAAAAGTTAGCTACAGTTCATTATCTTACTTACAAACGTTTATGATAAGAATTGTTTTATATCTCAGTGATGCTACATAATGACTTTTCCCAGACTCAAGCCAATCTCCTAAACAGCGTTATGTAATACTCTGAACTAGCATCTACTCTTTTCTTTTTTAAGAAATGTATTTATTTATTATAGAGTCATGGAGTAAAAGTGAGGATTTACTATATAATTAGGGGGCATGCAGGTGAAGTCTGGGCTTCTACTTGGCCCTCACTTCTGCTGGTAGAGGACCAGGTACCAACGGGGTCATCACGTGCCCTCCACCCTGTTCCCTCTCTCTTTTCTCCTAGCAATGTTCAGTGACTGTCCATTCCCCCTACCTTTTTCCTAATGTGACTAGTGTTCAGGACTCACTGATGAGTGAGAACATGCAGTATTCAGTTATTTCTGTGAGAGTTTGCTTAGTATCATGGTCTCCTACTGCATTCAAGTTGCTGTATAGGCTGTGATTTTGTTTTTCTTTATGTCTGTGTAATACTCGATTATGTATATGTACCACATTTTAAAAATCCAGTCCACTTTTGATGGGCAAAAGGATTGGTCCTATATTTTTGCTATTGTGAATAGTGCAACAATAAACATTTGTGCTCAAGTGTCTTTTTGGTAGAGCAATTTATGTTCCTCCAGGTATATTCGCAGGAGAGGGACTGCTGGATTGAATGGAAGATCAAGTTTTAATTACTTTAGGAATACATACACTGCTTTCCATAAAGGTTGAACATTCCCACCAACGCTGTAGAAGCATTCCCTTTTCTCTGCAGCTGTGCCAGCACCTGTTATTTGATTTATTAGTGATAACCATCCTTACGGGAATTAGGTGGTCTCTCATTGTAGCTTTTATTTGCATTTCTCTGTTGATTAGTGAAGCTGATAATTTTTTCATGTGTCTATTGGCTGCTTGTATGCCATCTTTTGAGAAGTGTTTTTTCTGCCCTTTGCTCATTTTTTAATGAGGTTGTTTTCCTTTCAGTTCATTTAAGTTCTTTGTAGACCTTGGATGTTAGGACTTGGTCAGATGCATAATTTGCAAATATTTTATTTTCCCATTGTATGGATTTTCTCTTTTCCCCTCTTGATGGCTTGTTTTGCTGTGTAAAACTTTTCAGTTTGGTGGGGTTCCACCTTCTATTTTAACTTTTACAGCATTCGCTTTTGGAGACTTGGTCATAAATTTATTTCCTACTCCGATGTCCAGAAGGGTGTTTCCCATGATTTCTTCTAGGATCCTTATGGCTTGAGGTTTTACATTTAAGCCCTTGATCCATTCTGGGTCAATTTATGTATATGTTATAGGTAGAGGTTCAGTATCATTCTTCCGTATGTGGTTAGCCAGTTTTTCCAATGCCATTTGCTAAATATGGTCTCCTTTCCCAGTGATTGTTATTCATGACTTTGATGAAGATTTGTTGGTTGAGAAACCATATTTTTACTTCCAAATATCTGCTCTATTCCATTGGTCTATATGCCTATTCCTATATCAATATATGCTATCTTTGTTCCTGTAGGCTTGTAATAACTTTTAAAGTCTGGAAGTGTGATACCTTCTGCTTTGTTCCTTTTGCTGAGGATTGTTTTGGCTATCCATGTTTTTTTTTGCTTCCACTTGAATTTCTGTATTGTCATTTCCAGGTCTATAAACTACAATGTTGGCAATTTGTTGTGTATTGTATTGAATCTGTAGATTACCTTGGGTAGGATGGAAATATTGACTTTTCCAAACCTTGAGCATGAGATGTTTCTCCATTTGTTTGTGCCATCCTTCATTTCTTTGAGCAGCATTTTGCAGTTCTTATTGTAAAGGTCTTTAACTTCTCGGGTTAGGTGGATGTCAAGGTATTTCATTATTTTGTGTGACCATTGTAAATGGGATTGTGTTTTGTATTTTATTCTCTACCTTCTTGTTGTTGGAGTACAGAAATGCACCTGTCTTTTTCACATTGGTTTTGTGACCTGAGACTTTACTAAAATTATTTATCAATTTTTGCTTTATGTTCATCAGGGAGATTGTCCCGTAATTCTCTTTCCTTGTTGAGTCTTTGCCAAGTTTGGGTATCAGTATGATGTTAGTTTCATAAAATGAGTTAAGAAGACTTCATCATTCTCGATTGCCTGGAAGGCTTTCAACAAGTTTGGTATCAGCCCCTCCTTTTATGTCTTGTAGAATTCACCTGGGAAGCCATCTGGTACAGGGTTTTCGTATTGGGAAGGTTTCTATGACTGAGTCAATTTCCCGGATTGTTACTGGTCTGTTTAGAGTTTCAATTTCTTCTTATTTCATCCTTGGGAGGTTGTGTGATGCCAGAAAATTCTCCTTTCCCCCTAGATTTGCTAGTTTATTTTCATACAGATGTTTATAGTAATCTCTGATTATCTTGAATTTCTTCAGGTCAGTTGTGACATTGCTTTTTTTCATTTCTAATTGTGTTTATTTGAACTTTTCCTCTCTTTTTTTATAGTCAATCTGTCTACAGGTCTGTTAAGCTTATTTATCCTTTCAAAAACCAGCTTTGTCTTGTTAATCCTATGACATTTTTGTCTTTTATATTCTGAAATTGTGACTTTATCTTAGTGATCTGGATTTTTCTACTGATTAGTTTTTTTGATAATTTTGCCTTTGCAGTTCCCCTAGATGTGATGCTAGGGTATTTATTTGTGATCTTTCTATTTTCTTGATGTGTGTGTGTGTGCAATGCTATACATTTTTCTCTTAACTCTGCTTTCATGACATCCCAGAGATTCTGATGTGTTTTTGCTTGTTTCCAGGAATCTTTTTATTTCTGTCTTGATTTCTGTGTTGACCTAGAAGTATTTCAGCAGCTTGTTGTTTAGTGTCCATGTCTTTGTATGTTTTGGGGGATCTTGTTGGTAGTGATATTTATTTTATTCTGCTGTGATCTGAGAAGATTCATGGTATCATTTCAATCTTTGAAATTTGTTCACACTTGATTTATGTCTGAGAATGTGATAATCCATGTGCTGATGAATAGAATGCACACTTTGTAGTTGTTGAGTGGAGTTCTGTAGATGACTATGAAATCTATTTGGTCAAGCGTTGAGTTAAGGTTCTGGGTCTCCTCCCCACGCCCAAACAAAAGTTTTCATATATTTATTACTGAACCAGTCTATAAGTGCAGAGCAAATGAAAATAGAAAAATCACTTTCCCAATTAAACATGTCAGATTGTGGTAATTTTTTCAACTTGATCATGGTAAGATGGTGGTGACCTTGATTCAGTATAAACATGTGCACTAGCTCATGTGAATTCCTTATAGACCCAGCTTGGTTCTCCTCCAATGTCTCTTCCTGGAGTTGTACTGCATTGTATTACCAGTTTTCATTTGAGGTCCACTGGGGAGCGGGGTCATTGTGCTTTTGTTTCTTGGCCGGCAATCACTTGATCCTGAAAGACTTGTGAGAAGACATGGTGAGCAATGAAGTCCTATGCTTGTTATTGTGCTTTTCAATTCCTAGGGGGAAGTTCTTCATTTCCAGTATTTCAGAATGGACTTTTGTGAAATTGTCCAATTTCAATTTTACTTCCTGTACAACGTCAGTGAGTATTGCTTCTAGTTTATTGTGGTTCTCTTTATTCAGTTTAACCATCCAGCCTCTGAGTTCTGTGACTGTCATCCACCAGGTCATTCTGGGGGGGCTTTCATTGTTTGTGCACTGATAGCTGCTTTTTTGGGTGCTGTCTCTTTAAGACACTGAAACTTCCCTGTGATTTTTCACTGATTCTTCCTAGTTTGTGAAAAGCAACTCTTCTCTCTATCTTTTTCAGTTTTGTTGTTTTGAAGCTAGTTAATGTCTTTTTATTCTAGGGTCAGTATAGATCTGTCAGTGAGAGAATGAGAGGGGTATTCACTTTTGCTCCATACTCCACCCTGAAAAATGCTTTCTGCTGCAGAGTCTTCCCAGAATTTAGATTGTCTGGCTGGCTTTTGGCCCTGCAAGTACTCTGAGTGCAACAGGTGAGGGGGGGTGGAGGCAGATCAACCCCAGTCTTCTGTTAGTGGTTTGCAGCCCAGAAACCTTCCTACCAGGAAAGACTTTGAGTATCTTTCGGATCGCTCCCACACATTCAAGTCCACTCTCAGTACTTGAAAGAAAATGAAATTCCTGCCAAGATTGGATTCACCCTGTGGGCTTATGGGGCTGGCAGGAGATCCTTCATGATGGGGGTGGGGAAGGGTTTCACTACCAGAGGCTGGCAGCAGGTGCCAGCTGAGTGCAATCTGCAAGTCAGCTCTCCTGGCCTGGGAGCTGGTCACCAAGCTCTGCTGGTGGGAGGTAAGTGTTAACGGGCTGTCAGAGTGCAAGTTTGTTCCTTGTTCTGCTTGGGCTATGGTTGTCTGCTACTGGGCCCCAATTAGGACTCCTCTTCTGTAGGACCAAGGACTTGTGCACAGAGCATGCCAGGATCACTCACCCCCTTTCACACACAGGGCAGGGTTTCTGTTCCTATGTGAGCCTGGCACAGGACAGGGGATATGGTGCCCCAATTCCAGTGTCTGCCATCTGGCGATCAGCTTTCTGGCCTCTGTGTGTTCAAAGTGACCTCTGTGGGGTGCAGGGTGCTTCATCCATTCAAAATTGTTCAGGGTGCCTGCGTCAGTTGGCAACTGGGCTTTTGCTCTCTGTTTCACTTGGTGAGAGAGGTACTGGTCTGCTGCTCCACTGTGGCCATCTTGGAAGTTCTCCCAGGAATCAATTTTTCTAACTGCTATTATTTTTTTTTTACTTATGTTACTGTTTCCTTTGTTTATGCCATCTATGGAAGTATTCTTTAGGCAAATATGATAGTGGCTTCTTATCAGAGAATTAGAAATATAAGTTGAGTAGCCCTATCCAAAATGCTTGGAACCACTTGTATATCTAATCCCGAATTGTACTCCTCATCTTTAAAAGAAAACAAAAGATGGTTTTTTGAATTTGCAAATATTATATACATAATGGTATTTCTTGGGGATGGGACTCAAGTTTAACAAAAAATTTATTTATGTTTTGTATACACTTTATGTACATATTAGTTTTACACAATAGTTTAAGTAATTTTTTGTAGGAAACAAAGTTTTGACTGCATTTTGACTACAAACTGTCACATGAGGTCATGTGTGACATTTTCTACTTGTAGCATCCTGTCAGCACTCAAACCGTTTTGGATTTCAGAGAATTTTGAATTGCATCTTAAACTTTGAAACAATTTGCAATTCCAGACCTGACCACTGCTTCTGTTGTTCTGGCCTAGCCTCACCTGATCATAAATAGTTAACTTTTGGAACTACGTGACTATTATATCAACTACAAACAAACTCTTGGATATATGTTTCTTGGTTATTGAAGATATCTAGGTGGAATGTAAACTAAGACAAAAGCCAAATTATTAAATGTTACCCTTCCAAACTTAATCCAAATATTTCATGCAAGCACTACTTTCTAACTTAATAAGCCAAACTCACTTCATTTGTACTTATTTTGAATATCTTTACTTTGAGGGGGTACATTCCCTAGAATATATATATACTATACCCACAGCACAAAAGGTAAGACTGCTACACAGAACAGAACAAAAAATCATAACCTATTTTTCTGTGTGGAAAAAGTTCTCCAAATACTATCAAGTTTGAAAATAATACAAACTCAATTTTTTAAATCTCTATCAGTGAAAGCAAGAATGCCTTTTTGGCCGGGTTCGGTGGTTCAGCCTGTAATCCCGCGCCTTTGAGAGGCTGAGGTGCGTGGATTGCCTGAGCCCGCGAGTTCGGGACCCGCCTGGGCAGCGAGACTTCATCTCTACGATAAATCAAAAAATCAGCCGGGCGTGGTAGTGCATGCCTGTAATTCCGGCTACTTGGAAGGCTGAGATGGAAGGATCGCCGGAGCCCAACAGGTCGAGGCTGAAGTGGCCAGGAGCGGCCACTGCACTCCGGTCTGGGCGACAGAGTGAGACTCCAACTCAAAAAAAAGAGAATGCAATTTTGATCACAGACAACTGTACATGCAAATAAAAAGAATGTAAGAAACTTCAAACAATTTTATCATTTGCACAAGGCATTTTTTAGTATGCCGCTTAGACAGCTAATACAAAATAAGCATTTTGTTGCTATTCTTAGTTTTTTCATTGAGTGATATGCCCTTCATTTAGTAGCTTGGCCTTGAAACGTCTACTGTGGAGTGGTTCTGAAGATAGTCCTTGATTTTTTTGTTCCAAAATAACCTGCAGGTTTTCAAAAAACTACATATTCCTATATACTTTAAATTTAATGTTTTGATTTAATATAGTTTATGGGATGCAGTGATATTTTAATAATATTACTTAGATATTAAAGGACATTTTTATTTTCTTTCATTGCCTTGTTACCATTTGTCGATTTCTCAGGGTGTTCTAGACCAACTCTGTCAATCTGTCGATCTGTGACAAATTGATGGCTACATCAACACACATATACACGCGTTGGAAACATCTGGCTATTTCTCTTTATTTTTAGAAGAACCAGATGTTTGTTTTAAGTACCTTTTTCCTCAAAGTCAGTTTTTATATACAGGCTCAAATGTGACCGATCTAATTTTTATAAAAGAGAAAATTGGAACATTGGAAGGAGTAGTGAGTTAAAGTATCACTGACCTTGCATTAATACAGGTTCCAACATAAACTAAATGTGTTCACTTTGTGATGGTGCCTTAACCTCTGAAGCTTATATATTCTTCTTCAAATTGAGATTGTTAATGCATAACTTAGGGTTATGATGAGAATTAAATGAGAAAAATATAAAGTGCCTAGCACCAATCATAGCAAAATAGATGTAACTTATTCAACTATTATGCAGCGTCCAATAGATGTTCATAGATGATAAGTCTGCTGGCAGTATATTTGATATCATACCCTCATTACAAAGGCAAAACAACAAAAACTTTATCAAGAAAAAAAGCAAATATATTTATAAAGTCACATCTCCCAAGAAAAGTTATGTTGCTCCATTCCCTAGAAGATATGAAACGAACTAACTGGCGTTTACATGCTTATTCACACATCAGTTTACCTCCAAAAAATTATTATTGGCTAGAAAGAGAGAATAGAACAAAACAAGTCTAGACACAAGACTTAAAATGCCAAATTTATTTATTTATTTATTTATTGAGTTGGAGTCTCACTCTGTCGCCCAGACTGGAGTTCAGTGGCTGCTCCCGGCCACCGCAGTCTCGCCTGCTGGGCTCCGGCGATCCTTCCGCCTCAGCCTTCCAAGTAGCCGGAATTACAGGCATGCACTACCACGCCCGGCTGATTTTTTAATTTATTGTAGAGATGAGGTCTCACTGCCCAGGCGGGTCTCGAACCCGCGGGCTCAGGCAATCCACTCACCTCAGCCTCCCAAAGGCGCGGGATTACAGGCTGAGCCACCGAGCCCGGCTTAAAATGCCAAATTTAATGCCCCGTAGAGGATATAAATCTTCAATGTAAAAAGAGAAGGAGTAGTCCTTTAAAAGGGTAAAAAATCAAGAGAGTCCTTTAAAAAATGTTTTTTTTTATTTCACTAGCTTTAGGAGTACAAGTCATTTGGGGTTATATGTCTGAATTGTATAGTGAGGAAATCTGTGCTTTTAGTGTACTCATCACCCAAATAGTGTATATTGTACCTGATAATAAGCTACCACCTTTCCCCATTGAGAATGGTCCTTATTAAAAAGTAAAAAAACCATCGATGATGGCATGGCTGTGGGTAAAAATGGAACACTTATACACTGTTGATGGGAATGTAAACGAGTAAAATTTCTATTTAAAACATTATGGAGTTTTCTCAAAGAACTAAATGTACATCTACAATTCAAACCAGCAATCCCACTACTGAGTATCAACCCAAAATAAAATAAGTCATTATACAAAGAAGACACCTGTGCTTGTATGTTTATCTCAGCACAATTCACAATTGCAAAAATATGATCAACATAAGTGGCCATCGGTCATTGATGGAAATATTTTTAAAGAAAGCTAGGGATGGGGCTATTTCAGAAGGGTGTGGACAATAGTTTGAATGTGCTGAGGGATGTTAAACTAAAATGTACTATTTGTATATAATAACTGAAAAAGGAGCAATCTGGGTATGGAAAAAGTTTGCATTAGAGTACATTAGTGTGTGAATGTCAGTTAAGAATATGTTTACAATGCCTAGGAAAGGACAAAGAGAAATAAGGAAGAAATGAGACTTAGGATACTAGCTGGATTTTCATTTGAAACGAAGATGTGTGCCCAGTATCAATCCACTGATTTAATGAACAAAAGTCCCGGAGCTGACTGCATGATAGTAGGAGACGTGTACTGTATACAAAACTATGATAGCTAATATTTATTTGCAAGGAATTCTTATGTGAATATCCTATGTTGGATATTTTCTTGTATTCACTACACATGGACTCTCTTGTATTCACAATAATTTCATAAAGCAGGGCATGGCAACTTTCCGTAAATCACATGGCTAGAAATTGGCAGAGCCAGAGCTTGAACAACCCTGGGCAGCTGAACTGCAATGTAACCATTCTTCTGAAATGCCCGGCTGCCAAGACATCAGCTTATTTTCAAATGACAGGAGACTTACAGGGGCAAGATTTTTTCTTTTTGTTTTGTTTGTGGCAAATCAGTATTCTGTAATTATTTCAGAGGATTAGAAGTGATATCGCATATCAAATTGGATATAAATCAGCTCTTTTTAAACTATCTGGGATGTGGAAAAAATTAGCAGCCTTAGCTGGGGGAGTGGTTTTAGGAGGGTCAGCCACAAGGCAACAGGAGAGATTTCATTCTTTGCTTCCTTTTTTCTCCTTTGTTTCTAAATATTTCATTAAATTCTTGCAATTTAAAATTGACTTCTACCAAGTAACAAATGAACAAAGAACTTTAATAAACATTTCTCCAAATAAGTTGTACAAATGGCCAACAAACACTTGAAAAGATTCTCGGCGTCATTAGTCATTAGGAAAAAGCAATTCAAAATCACATTGAGATAGCACTTCACACCCAGAGAGATGGCTAAAATAATTGTTTTTTAAAGAAAATGACAAGTATTGGAAATGATGTGGAAAAAATGGAACCCTTATTGGTGGTAGACATGTAAGATGACTTAATTATTATGGAAAAGAGATTGGTGGTTATTCAAAGATTGAACACAGAATTAGCATAAGACCAGGCATTGCATTCTTAAGTGTGTACTCCAAAGAATTGAAAACTAGTACAAAAAAATACATAGGCACACATGTTTATGGCAGCACTATTCACAAGAGCCCAAAAGGTTGAAACAGTGCAAATATTCATCAACTGATGAATGGATAAATTATGATACATAGATATAATGGGATGATGTGTTGCCATAAAAAGGGATGAAGTATTGAAACTTGCTACAACATGGATGAATCTCAAAAATATTATGCTAATTGAACAAAGTCAGGCACAACAGGTTACATATTGTATGGCTCCATTTATATGAAATATTCATGATAGATAAATGTACAGAGATAGAATGCAGATTGGTGATTGACAGGAATTGGGGAGAAGGGAGAATGTGGAGCAAATACTTAATGGGTATAGAGATTATTTTTGGAGTGACAAAATATTTGGAACTAGATAGTGGTGGTGTTTGCAAACATTTTGAATGTGGCGAGTGCTGCTCCCTTTAATAGCATTTGGTTAACCATATTAAAATGGTTAACTTTATGTTATATAAATTTTATCCCAATAAAATAAAATGATTGTTTTTGATTTAAGATCTCCTTTTTAAACATGCAAATTGGACAGATACAGTATCAGATATGACCCATTTACAATAATTTACCAGTCAGTTCCACTGGTGTTATCAAGTCCCTTTGGGTTTTGGAAATTTCTGTGAGGAGGGGCGATGAGAAAAGGAAGGAGAAGATTTCATTTTTTAGTGTGGAACATGTTTACTAGCGAGCCATTGAAGAGGCTATTGGTCATCAAAGTAGCACATAAGTATGGAAAGATTTAGTGTAGTAGAAATTTGGTAAAGAATGTGAAGGATAGACCAAAAAAAAAAAAAAGAATGGGATTGGATTCAAATTTCTCCATAATTTCAGTGAGCATCTCTTAGTTGTAGGTAAATGAGATTTTTAATTTACATATGAGCTTTCCCTGTAAGGAATTTTCTTGATAATCTATTTTCCCTGTATTACAGGTGTGTGAGTGTGTGTGTGTGTGTGTGTGTTTCTGTGTGTGTGCTTGTGTTTAAATCATTTTGAAAGCTTTGTTGGCCTACTTTATATGAAGGCTTAAGGGAAATGCATAAGTTGGATCAAAGCAAGGCTCAGTGGTTGGAAGTCCTTTGTGTGTAAGGGTTTAATTATCCCACCGGGGAAACTATAACATGTTTTACATCGTCTCCATTTACTGATATTAGTTCCCTGGTGTTCGTCTTCATTTTTCATCTTAAATATTGATTATGACTTTTTAATTGAAATTTTTTGTCAGGTGGTTCAACCCAATGGATTGTTTAAAAGAATGAAATTTTATTAATATAGTTGTGAGGAAATGTTTCACACTTGCAGTATATCAATAAAACATAACTTGGCCTCACAGATATTTCATACTGACTCTTACAGTGGGGCAAAAAAAGAGAGTGATTGTATCAGAACTGTTCACATGAATAGAGAACACTGATAGAGCCTGATTTTCATCTTTGTGACAAAATAAGCCTAGTGGCAACAATTATTCTGCATGCCACTTTTACTTGTCTTATTTGAAGCCAAAGAGATTACTTCCAAGGTCTGCTGGGGAAAGAAAGAGTCAGATACCAAAATTTAGCCCTATAGTAGGATTCAAAGAAAATAAATCTTTTAACAAATCAACCTAGAACCTTGATGAAAATATCCTTTGGTGGACAATCTTATTTAGAGCTTAATAAATTTAGATTTAATGATATTCTTTATTTTAATCAACTTTGATAAATAGATGAGCATAGTAATATAATTCCTGAATATTTAAAGCAAGATCTGTGTTGTATTAATTTTATATTTCTAGAACCTAGAAAAATACTTAGATCATCTGCATAGACTTACTGAATAGATACATTAATGAATAAATGAATTGAAAGTTTTCCTCTCATCTCCAACTCTAAAGTAGTCTCTCTCATTTTACTTACCATTACACTTACTTCCATCGTGAACCTTGTCCTTTCTACTCAAATCATTTTAGTGCTTCATATCTAGTTTTAGTTTTATGTCTTTTCCTACTATACTTCTCCACTGAGAGCATTCGTCTAAAACATAAGATGAGCCGGGCTCGGTGGCTCAGCCTGTAATCCCGCGCCTTTCGGAGGCTGAGGTGAGTGGATTGCCTGAGCCCGCGAGTTCGAGACCTGCCTGGGCAGCGAGACCTCATCTCTACAATAAATCAAAAAATCAACCGGGCATGGTAGCGCATGCCTGTAATTCCGGCTACTCAGAAGGCTGAGGTGGAAGGATCGCCGGAGCCCAGCAGGTCGAGGCTGCGGTGGCCGGGAGCGGCCACTGCACTCCAGTCTGGGCGACAGAGTGAGACTCCGACTCAAAATAAATAAATAAATAAATAAATAAATAAAACATAAGATGCTCAGACTGATAGAACCTTAAGACAAAACTATAATGAAAACAGCTAACTTAATCGGATGTTGCCTAGACAATGGGTTCTTGATTCTAAGAGTTAAAATTTTCTCACGTCTAATTATCACTATCTAACTATAATTAAAAGATTAGTGTGGTCAATATTCTGCCAGTGTGCATAGACTGCTAAAAGTATCTGCTAAAAGAGTGCTCATCAATATCTTGTCCAAAATCCACATGGGTCTGTGTATATAAAAATATGGCTTAAATTTTTATTTGGCTACATCGTTAAAAGCTGAACCCGGGCTTTTCTTTTGTGGATGGATGTCAGGTACTTAATGAAACACACCACTAAATATCCCTCTTTTGCAATCCCACCTACAGTAGATCTTGGGGTTATCATTCATCTTTCTTTTTTTACTTTGCTGTGGATGGTATGGTAAAATTATGGAAATTCAAGGCAAAAAGCCTACAATTCATTCCCAAACTAGTCAACTTTTATGTTAAATTTTTAATATTTACTTTTTTTTTGCCTCAAGACCCCTTACATTTGAACTCCTAAACTCAAGTAATTCTCTAACTGGTACTACACGTGTCCACCACCATACTTAGCTTTTTTTTTTTTTTGCATTTTTTATGAAAGATGAATTTTTATAAATTGTTGAGTGTTTTTAAAAATTATGTTTAGATATTTAATCAGCCGACTATTGTATTTGCATCTGTGCTCAATTTGTTGAGCTATCACACAGGTTATGATATCACATGAGAATTCCAATTTGGTTTTGTTAAAGTCTCTGTAATAACCAAGACAGAATGAGACTGAAAAGTAACTAGTGACTTATTATTTTGTCAATAATGCTGACCTCACAGAGTGTCTGAAAGGTTTTAGAGACCACTAGAGATCCTGAAAACATAGTTTGACTGCTGGACTAGATTATAACCATATAACATTACCTACAAAATGTCTATTTTTTTTTTGAGCCATATTCTACCAGTTTTTTTGAGGTCTTTATCAAAGTCTGTCCCTTTTGCAAAGCCCTCTGTACTGGAAAGGTGAGTGCAACAGGCCTGGGACTGGCCTGGCCTGTTTTGGTGCTTCATCAAGGAATCAACATAATAGTTAAAAGTGATGCTTTGTAATTGAAAATCTGAGGATTTCCTAGGCAGTTTATACAAATTTGTCAGAATTGTGTATTGATGAGAGTAAGACTGATGATTTATACTTGATGTTGATGAGACCCTCCCTTGCCCCCCCAAAAAAGTGTGACTTCGTGGACGATTTCAAAACAAGAATGTTTCTACACGATGAGTAAAAGTATAAAAAACCCTTGTCAAGACTCTGTTTTGTATTTCCTGGATCTGAAGTGTTCCATACGCATGTTGATTTTTCCTCATCCAAGGAGAAACTGTGTCTGGTATGGAGCTCACAGAGAAGGACAACTGGATTCCCAGCCTGACCTTTCCAAACTCTTCCGGTGAGATAGCCTTTGGCTGAGATGCATATCCTTTCTTTAGTGCTATTGCTATGGTACCTCCTTTTCCAGGATGTATATTACTTTGTTATTTGGGGTCCTGTTTGTCTTCTTTAGCAATTAAACCCTGTCTGATTGTCATTGTTAGTATAACTTTCCTCATGACTCCAGCTCATTTTACTCTTTCTCTTCTGTGAACTTTGACAGTAGGTATTACATTGCAAGCTTAGACATCTAATGGCACCATGCATTTTGTTATCTTTAAGCTGATTCCTAAGTATAGATCTTGTCTTTCCATTTAATTACAAGCTCCTTATTAAAAACTGCAGGTTTCTCTTTTATCCACACATTATCTAGCACATGTTGGGAACCCAGTAAACTCTTTTTGCATAGAATTTAGCCCAACATGTTTTTATAAAACAAACGGTCCATTTACACGCCCTAGAAAAAATAACTGCAGTGACCATGGTGGTTGATAGGCAACTATCACAATACTGGTTAATATTTCAGTGTCCGCCTTCATTTATATCACTGAGTCATTAAAATAATTTTTTAAAGTAGGGAGTAAAAGAGATGTGTTTACATATGTTGCTGTCTCATTTGTTTGCAGTAACTAAGGTAACTTTACCAATCATTTTAATTACATAAATCACTCATTCTAAAAATGCTGATGTTCTTGGACATTGTTCTTACAAATATAAGACTGTATGCATGATATAACACTTTTGCAAATCAATTGGCAGAATTTTATATAAATCCAGAAAGATATCAATGGACATTTTTTAACATGAGTTTATTTTATTAACTTCTTTCAAAGACTTTATTAGAAATAAATTCTAGTTTTTACACCCTGAAGACACAAAAACCTTTCTAGCTTGACTATTTCTGTATTAGTTCTCAAGGCAAACTGCATTTGAAACACCCATTATATCGTTACTTCTTTTTTTTGGACAGACTTTAAGCCCCTTAAACATAATTTAAAAAAATAAAACTTTATGTACTAACTTTTATTTTTAATACATATGGTTGTCTTTATTTCTTTGTGTATTGCATAATTTCCACTTAGTATCATGTTCTGATGAGAATGAACTCACAGCTTTGTTTGTTTGAAAAAGTCATTATTTCATCTTCACTTAACAAACACGTTTTCTCAATTCGGAATACTGCATTGAAAGCTTCTAGGGTTTTTTTCTGTCTTTCAGAATTTAAAGGCATTATACCTTTTTTTGACATTTGCTTTTGATAGAAAGACATATTTTTTAATTTTGTTTTATACACAATGTTTCTGTTTTGCAACCTATATCTACATTGGAAATTTTAGATTTGTCTTTGCTTTTTGACACTTGACTATGAAGCTTTTAGATATGTGTATTTTTCAGTGTGATTTTGTATTCATTCTGATTCTCCCTCTAAGCTTTTTGGATATGTATTTTGCTTACTTCTATTAATACTGGAAAATTACTGGCCATTATCTTAAAGTATTTCTTTTGACCTGTGTATATCATTACAAAGTAGTTCATGAGTATCATGTCTTTGTTGGTGTCTAATAGTTATACAAAACTAATGATATGAATAAAATAAGACACTGTACAAAGTATAACAAAAGTAGAGAGAAAAATTAAGACTCAATAATGAAATAAAAAATGCTCCTGTTCCTGGAAAAATCAGGATATTTTTCTTCCTTAATTTCAAATACATATTTTTGTGAAGGTTGTCAAACTTAAAGATTATTTTCTGCCAAAATTTGCATTTCTAATTTTTGCCTTTAGTAGCTCTATCTGGTAACCCAGACACCTTGTATAATTCTGTCTTCTTGATATATAGGGCATCTGCTTCTTACAAAATCCCAGATTAATGGAAATCAATTTTCAGCTTTACAAACTCCAGATAACTTTGCACCATGTTTCTTCTGGACTTTTTCTCCTCAGCAAAGAATATATTGCTAACAAATATTTTTCTTTTCTATTGGCTGCAGGTTAATTTTCTTTTCATTTTTCCTTTTTTTTATTGCCACAATGTTTAGCAAAATTACTTATATCAATTTCATTAATACCAAATTATCCATTTTTTCCCTTAAGACTTCTTTTCACTTGAGCCGCAAACTCACTACACCTATAAAACAAATCTAAATAGTTAACTGGAGACTAGACTGTGACAGGTAATTCAATTTACTTGTCTCTTTTTTGACTCCTGCAACAAACACAGTTTGTGTCTTTTTACTACGAACTTAATTATTATCATTGGTGGAGATGATAAAAATTAAAAGCATTTAATAAAAATATTCCATAAACTTTTAAAGCTTTAGATTCATTTCAAATAACTCCCCAATCCATTTCTTACTTCTTTCTCACAGTAAACCTTTAAGGTAGACAGGTAAGGCGTTGTTACCCTTCAGGAGAGTGGAGTTATGACTTAAAGAGTAACAGGGAATTAAATGTGTCTCAGATATAACACAATGTTCTGCTAGGCATGCCTCAGAGCCTTCACAAAATCAACAAATATGTGCTCTCCGACCTACCATACAAGGAAAGTAAATGAAGTGTGCTAATGGTTTGAAAGCTTGTCCTTTCCAAATTTCATGTCGAAATGCAATGCCCAATGTGGCAGGTCTTTTTATTTATTTATTTATTTTTTGAGTTAGAGTTTCACTCTGTCACCCAGGTTGGAGTGCCGTGGCACACTCAATGGCCACCCCAGCGTCGACGTACTGGGCTCCAGCGATACTTCCACCTCAGCCTTCCAAGTAGCTGGAAGTACAAGCTATCACCTGGCTAGGAGGTGAGGTCTTTAAGAGGTTATTGAGTCATGAGGGTTCTGCTTCACGTCATTCATGAATTAATGACTAATGGATCAATAGATTGATGGGTTATCATGGAACAGAAACCGGTGACTTTGTAAGAAGAGAAAGAGAGCCCTGAGCTAGTATGCCAGCATGCTCAGTTCCCTTCTCATGTGATACCCTATGCCTTCTTGGGACCCCTCAGAAAGTCTCCCCTAGCAAGAAGGCTCTCACCAGACACGGCCCTTTGACCTTAAACTTCTAGCCTCCATAATTGTAAAGAAATAAATGCCTTTTCTTTATAAATTGCCCAGTTGCAGGTATTCTGTTATAAGCAACAAAAAACAAAGATGCATTGTGACAGAAATACATATGGATAGATATATTTGAAGAGTAAGAATCAGGAGACTTAAAATGCTATCTGTATGCAATTATTTACTAAGTGACTCAAGCAAGTCACTTCATTTTTAAATTTTTTTTTACCTGTAATAAGATGACGATGATTACACTGACTGCCTCACAACATATTTGAAAAGTATTCTGAAAGTCCATGTAGTTATTCCTCATCTCCATTCTCCACCTAAAGCCCTGATTTATAGCTTTTTCCACTTCCAGGAGAGTAAATAGTCCCAACTCATAGCTACTAATAAAATAATAAGAGTAATGTTTTCCATATTTATCTTTGCCTCTAATATGTTTTATTGCATTTATATAATTTAATTTTTAATTAGAGCAGATTTATCAATCAGCTAGCAACATTTCTAAAAATTGAATAATTAGCTCTTATATGACAGTCATAGCCAGTCACATCGTATCTCCATCCAGGAGACAAGAACTGCCTATACTTTTCTCTGCCTTTCTAGAAGCTCCTTTCCCAAGCCTGTTTGCCCAAGTGAAGCTATAGTCTACATTTTTATTTTGACTTTCCCCGTATAATGGACTTTTTCTGCCCTAACTCTTTTTGTCTTGAGATTTCAGCCAATACCTCAGAGGATACTCTGGCCCAGTCAGTCTACTCAGATCACTGACACTGCCTTCACTTGGATTAGACATGGATAAACCTGTGCTTAATTGACCTATCAAGAAAATCACACAATTTTTAAAAAATTTTATTTTAAAGATGTGGGGTGAATTCAGGGTTAGGTATACAAATGTTCATTATGCAGGTACCCTTGTTGATGAAGTGTGCTCCCCTTCCCCTGGCAGTTTCCCATTACTGCCAATCCCACCTCCCATCCCCTGGCAGTTTCCCACTACTGCCAATCCCTTCCTTATAGTATTATGATAATTGTTCAAGGTTTGCTTATGAGTGAGGATATGTGATACTCAGTTCTTTGTTTCTGTGATAGTGCACTCAGTATTGTAGACTCTAAGTCCATCCAAGTTGCTGTGACATTCATAATTTTGTCCTTCTTTATGACTGTGTAATATTCCATCGTGTATATGTACCACATTTTTTTTATCCAGTCCTCTTTTGATGGGCAGCACAGTTGGTTCCATGCTTTTGCTGTTGTGAATAGTGCTGCAATAAACATGCGCATGCAGGTATCTTTTTCATAGAGTGATTTAAGTTCCCTTGGGTATATTCCTAATAGGGAGTTTGTGGGATCTTATGGAAGGTTGATTTTTAGATCTTTTAGGAATTGCCATGCTGTTTTCCACAGAGGTTGTGCTAGTTTACACCTCCACCAATATTGCAGAAGTGTTCCCTTTTTCCCACATCCTCTCCAGCATCTGTTGTTTTTTGAGTTATTGATGATGGCCATCCTGACTGGAGTTAGGTGGTATCTCAGTGTAGTTTAATTTGCGTTTCTTTGATGACTAGTGAGGCTGAGCATTTATCTGTTGGCTGTTCATATGCCTTCTTTTGAGACGTGTGAAGTGTGTGTTCATATCTTTTGCCTACTTTATAATGGAGCTGTTTTGTTTTGTTTTTTTTTCTTTTTTGGCACATTAGAGTTCCTTGTAGATCCTAGATATTAGGCCTTTGTCAGACATGGAGTTGGCAAATATTTTTCCTAATCTGTGGGCTGTCTCCCCACTCTCTTGATGATTTCTTTGCCTTGCAGAAGCTTGTCAGTTTGATGAGGCCCCATTTGTCCATCTTATCTATTATGGCGTGGCCACTTGGGGTTTTGATCAGGAATTGATAGGCAGTTCCAATTTCCAGTAATGACAGGGCTGGGCCCACAATTAAGGTGGCTAACTCCTACATCCTCAGGCCTGAGATTGCAGCCTGCAGCTGAGGCAATAAGAGCCAGAGTCCTACATGAGACTGAGAGATCATTCCTCTGTCACTTCTGTCCAATCTGAGGACTTGCTATCCTCAAGGTGTCTTCTTTCATACCATCTTGGAGTTAATTCCAGCCTCCCGATACCTTTCAGGTCACTAGTATCCCCTTTTGAGGTGAATAATCCATGACAATGAATATTGATTTCCAGTAAATTAGACCAAGATGAAATGTGTTGCTCTAGATTAGCCATACGTGTCCCTTAATTGATTGAGAAAAGGCTCTAAAGCACCTAATAAATAAGCACTAGAGAGAAATAAAAGAGGCACTGAGTTGCTAGGATACCTGGCTGGGCACTTTTTAATATTAATTTCGTAAGTGTATAGCAAACAATGAAAATAGCTATCTCAAAGAAATACAAAACGCTTGCTAAAAATGTGACAAAGAAAACCCCACAAAAAAATCAGTTAATCTTTAGAGAAGGGAGACCTTGCTTTTGGCACATATCAAGTTTGAAGAAATGCTTATTATTTTCAACCAGTCTTTCAGAAACTTAAAAACTAGTAGCAGTCATGACACCCTGTGGTTACAGTAGTAGATGTGTTAGTGGATAGAATTGTTCCATTGCTGTTTTCTTGTTCTTTGTGTATACGTAATAGACAAAGAAGGCTTTCCGTGGCAATGATCCACTAATGAATCAGAGTTCATTTACATTGTGTCTACACAAGGCCAGGGCCACTGATCAATTCAGTCAACTCAACAGAAGAACAAGAATTCATTAAAACTCTTTTTGAAGCCTAATAAACAGAACTGTGTTTAACCTCTCTGTATGTGTCACTGAATTTTAATCATCTGACTAAACAAAAACATTTAAAAATTATCATTATAGGTCCAAAATTATGGCCAGCAGCATAAAAGTTATACATGTAATAAAACAAAGACTTTCTTATAATAGGCCAAAGTGTTTTAGGGCACACCGACCAGTGAGTTACCCCAATCTTGAGATTGGCACCTGGGGACTAGAGTCTGATAGGTTAGGTGGTAGCTAAGAAAAACCAGAATAGAGGAAAAACTCTGTCCATGAGAAAAGGCATAGTAAAAGCAAAAGTGGGAAGTCAACCTGTCACTATGTCTCAGTGGTGACTCCAAAGTTCTAGAACAAAAAAGTGATTCAGCTCAAAGTTCAAAACCTGGTTAATAGAGACATTGAGATGGAGGTGAAGTACAATGAAAATAGTGACCAATAGAATATCATACATTTCCTCTACATGCTAATGTGTATGCACATTTTCTTCTCATAGGAGTCTAGTGCTTTGATTTGTATAGCAGATGAGCTGTCTCTTCAAAAAAAAAAGGATGGGTACTTTTTCAGTGGAAAAACAGAGATTTATGAAAACAGCATCATTTGAAAAAGGTGCACGTCAAATACTGGATAGTTCATGCAACCATTAAAGTGTCGGGAAAAAATGAAAGTAAATTAGGACCGGTTCTGTTAGGTTTCATAGGAAATGGAGTTGGGCTGGACTTTTTGGCAGAAAAAGAATCTAGTTCAGTGAGGAGAGAAATAGAGGACTTTTCAGAAATGTCACAGTTTTAAAACCATTGTTTTGTATTGATAGGGAGAAATTTTTCAGTATGTAATAGTTACTATATATGTATTTTTTTCCTTGCAAAGCAAATGCCAACCAAACTGTAAATGCTTCACATCTTCCTCACCACTTTTCCCCAGAGACCTCAATCTTGATTTGAAGGGACAGTAATAAATGCTGAGAGAACAGTTCTACTTCCAAACCCCTTCAGGCTTGCTCTTGCCAACTGAACTATTAGCTTAGAGAAGGGCACAGAATTATTTTTTTCTTCATTAATTCATGGAGAGTAGTATTCTACATTCTTGTCAGCCGTGATTTTTTTTTTTATTTCCTGGATTGACCTAATAATGTCAATATTTAACTACTCTTAGCTGTCTTCACAAGGTATCAGGCACTTGGAGGATGCACATTTTTACAAAAGGATTTGTGACAAGCTATGAGATCATGACACAAATGGCAGGTTAAAGAATCAAGATAGCTTCCAACTTCTAAATCTTGATAACTCTCAAGTATATCTCTGGGATATAGCTCTTATACAAAAGGGATTCTGGTCAAAACCTGATCCCTGGTACTGCAGTTTTCCCTAACTCAGATCTGTAGGATCAATGATGGTTAATCTTCCTTGACTCTTGTTGTAGGAGAAAGCATTGATATCTTCTTTTATTAAAGTTCATTCCTCACCACAAATTTTGATTTAATGCAAATTGCTGTAATGCCGTACAATGTTTTTCCTTCGATGTTCCTCTTTTCTGTGTCCTCCAGCCTCATCTCCCTATTGGGTAGGAAGTAGTAGGTAAGGGTGAGAGATTCAAGTAACTTCTCTGGCATGTAGTTAGTTTTTACCTACTATTCCTTCATTCTCAGTAATAACATAATTTTCTAGGAGAATATGTTGCCACTTCTTTCATGTTCTACATTATCTTTTGCTTACAGAACCCGGTCTTCAAATCATTCTCTGATTGTTTGAACTACGTATGAAAACCAAGACTAGAGAGAGTTTGCAAATATGACACATACCACTTTTAATTATGTAGGACGAAAACGAAGATCAAAACTCAGTCTCTTACTGCTTTGATTATAGGCTCATGAGGCTTAAGAACACCGAATGGTGGGAAATTTGCATTAAGGCCTTCCTGATTAGAACTCTAAGGTATTAAATATATGCAATTTTGTGAAAGAATTTTAAGAGCTCAATCATACACACATTTATGAAGACCATGCACTAGAAAATTATTAATAAAAAAATTTTTTTTTAAAAGAATTTGATCTGAAATGCTAAGGAAATTAATTTTTTCTTCTAGTCAGTGGACAGTTGGCTATTAAAGGGTTATAAGAAATATCCTATTAGAGAGTGCATAGTGGAAAGACTGGCTGTAACTTGGAGTCAGTACAACATAGATGAACCTTGAAAACATTATGCTAAATGAAAGAAGTCAGTCATAAAAGAATATGTATTACATGAGCTAATCTATATAAAATGTCCAGAGATGACAAATCTGAAGGGCCAAAAAATACTCATATATTCACATTATTGTACCATATTTGAGAAGCAGGACTTTTGGAAAGTAACTAGGATTAGATAAGATCATGAAGATGGGGCACTAGTAACTTTATAAGAAGCAGCAGAAAACCTGAGTGAGCACGTATCACACTATGTGATAACTTGTGAACTCAATCAATTCACAAAATATTCAGATTTGCATTTTATAGTATGAAAATCGATATGCTTTACATATATTAAAGCACGGTACTTATATAAGGTATACTATTTTGGAATTTTTTATTTTGTTCATTTATTTGTTCACATATTATGGTGGAAAATGGACTACTTAAGTGAAGGTATTTTGTATTTTTACTTCGTGTATCCTATATCCTACCTTAGCACCTGGCATATGAAAAAAAGTATAATACTAAATGGTTGAATTAATGAATGGATATACATTTTGTACTATTTTTTTTACTTGAGAAAATATTTTTTCATATTTTATTCCACTACATTATGAAAAAATTAGTAAAGTGGGGACGGCAATGAAACTACATCGCAAATATTAGGTTGAATTTGTACCCTTTCTCTCACTCTCTGGAAATCCTTGAACATGCCCTGTACATCTCTATTTTAAGAATATAGTTTATGTCTCTTCGTTTCAACTTATATGTTATGGAGAATAGTGTAACTTAAATTAGCTGTTCATGTGAGTGATATTTAGAATAGGTTAAATATTTTTGAATTCTGACTTTTACCCTAGGAAATGCTTCCAAATATTTATTTAATCTTCAGAAATACTCAAACTATTATCAAATCTAGAATATATTTTTTTTTGAGTTGGAATCTCACTCTGTCGCCCAGACTGGAGTGCAGTGGCCGCTCCCGGCCACCGCAGCCTCTACCTGCTGGGCTCCGGCGATCCTTCCACCTCAGCCTTCCAAGCAGCCGGAATTACAGGCATGCGCCACCACACCCGGCTGATTTTTTGATTTATTGTAGAGATGAGGTCTCGCTGCCCAGGCGGGTCTTGAACCCGCGGGCTCAGGCGATCCACTCACCTCAGCCTCCCAAAGGCGCGGGATTACAGGCTGAGCCACCGAGCCCGGCATTAGAATATTTTTAAGATTAAAAGATAGTTAAAGGATAACTACCAAATAGGTTTGCAATATTTTTGCTGACTATAATAGAGATAAAACTCTAGTGAGATAGTTCGTCTCCTGTTTTTCATTTGACAGTATGAAAACTAAAGAAGAGGAAAGTTATTTAACTTGTCATTTTTTTCACAGCTATTTATCTGGTTTCTAATTTAAAGTTCTTCTTATTCAATTATAAAATAACATTGGTTAATTATAAAGGCCACATGGCAAAAATGCAAAACGTGTAGCACTTTATCTTCATGAGCTACAAGTCCTATCCTTCTGAGAAATGCTTAACTGTCATTTTCAATGCTGGTCCCAAAACATTTTTTTGCCTTTTTACTTTTATTTTTTTTCTTCAACGTCACTCAGACTTAATGTTAAAAGGTTAGAAACTTGAAAAAGATATTTCCAGTATTTTCTATATCACTTGAACACAAAATTAAATAGAAAGCAGGTTGAAGAATGTACAAGACCTACATGAGTTGTTGTGTAGTATGCCACTTTGGAACCCTCCCCTCTTCTGGGATCCAGGGTAATTTATTTTGAGTGTAGGATTGTCCTGAGTTTTGGTCTCCATTCTTTGCCCTTTTTATAAACATTGAAATACTCTGAGACCTTTTATTAACTGAACTAAAATCAGTCCCCTTAGAGGCCTGTTTTGTAGCTTTATAAAAGTTTGCACTTTCCCCTGAAGTGTCACAAATGTTATCAGTGGAAGCTGTGAAAAACATATAGTGCTGTTATGTCCTATAAAAATTATGTTCCCCAAACAATTTTCTTGCTGCAAATAAATCTCAGTGAGTGCTGTGGTTGCTGAACATTGAAATTAGACAGCAGTTTCCCAAACCGTAACATCTATTGCTGCTTTTCCCTTTGCCAGAGAAACTTGCTGGGGGGGGGAAAGAGTGAGATCTGAGAGACAATCTATTGTGCATCTCTCAGTTTCCAGTTTCTGGTGGCCCAGTCCAACGAAGTCATACAAATAACCAGTGGAACATATCATGCATAGCCATTGCACACACACACACACACACACACACACACACACACATAGACAAAAGAGAGAGAGAGAGAGAGAATTTAACACAGGTACTATTTTGTTATTTAAGAGCAAGCATTATTCATTTTATACCCCAGTGCCTAGTTACTTTATGGTAGATAGTAGATAGTAAGGAATAGTTATTTTAATATCAGAAATATGAGATAACCTTAGATACTGCCTTTAAGCTAATTCTAAATATGCTAATTGCTTAGAGTTTTGTTGTCCAATACCTTAGACAAAAAAAAATAGATTATATTATAAAATTGAATGGACACTGCTTCACTCCTATATTTAAAGTCAAAGAGATCTAGCTATTGGAAACAGAAACAAAAAGAGCTTTGCTTTAGTATCTTTTCTCTAGGATTGTGTAGTCCACCGTTTTCACTCTTACCCTGATGTTGATGCAACATTCTCTCTCTGAAAATCAGTGATCTTTCTTCTCCATATACACTGGAGAAGATGCCCACCAAAAGTTCACATACATCTCAACTACACTGTAAAGACAGATTCATTCAAATCTCTAAATCCCAGTTTCTAATTTCTGACAAAAATTGCTTTCTAATAGTCGAATGGTTCAATCAGTCTATCACTGAAAGATCAAGGCATTCAAGCCCAAACATGGTGGCCAGGGCTTATGCCAAAGGTGTGCGATACTATCACAACACATGTAATCATGACAACACCCCTCTAAACTCATGGATATGTTATGGATTTAAAGTAGAATTGATGGGAAAACATCCATTGACACATCTCTAAGATCTGTCCTCCTCAAGTGTTCAAGTGCTTTTCATTTTTCCCCAAGACTTGCTTCTGGAATAGAAATGTTGATTCACCAACTCCCAAAGTTTCTTGATACATGAGCTGCGTGAGTTTAAATTGGGATCCTTTTTAGTAAGCTAGCACAGGCTCAGGGAAGTCCATATATCAGCCTTGTTACTTTGGCCCATTAAACACTTTAAAGCCTGTTGGTCTTTGGCTTTTAATCTCAAGTAATTATCACTTAGGAATGCTGGGTACCTCAGGACACCAGTCTTAATTAGTCATTTAGAGGGCAATTCCCTGCAGCTAATGAAAATTAGAAGGAAGCCAACTAAGTAATAGAAATATTTAAGGTAGTGTTTTCATTTTTACCTCTCTGTAACAGTAGTAAGATACCAAGTGATGGCTTTTAATTGGAAATAGCCAACACTTGACTTACTCAAATGGAACAGTCAATTTAGTCAATAATGAATGGATGTGTTAATATCATAGTCTAAAATGATCAAAGATTGAAAAATTTTATTTAAATATGCACAAATCATACTTAACAATGTTCTTAAACGTGGTGAGTAGTCAATATGATTGCTGATATCAAGAAATACTATTGTTAGAGACGATATGATCAACAATTGTGTTAGGCAGAGGAATCAACAGGGAAGTAAAATCTCATATTTCTGACATGCCTGGCTAGTCTGCTGCATTAATAATGAAACTCTACATCTCAAAGCCTTTGCACAATATATTTTTTCTCTATCACGTGACAGTCATTTGTGAGAGCTATTATTGATGACTTTTCTCCAAAGGGTGGCCCATTTACCCAGGTAGCTTGTATTTTATTGCGAAATCATATGAACCACATGGCTTCCATAGAAGGTTAAGAGTGTAGCATGGGTATTTTTAAAACCAGGAGCAGTTTACAATTAATTTATCCATCTTATTGGCCAATACTAAGCCATATAGCCCTCAACATAAGGGCAGGAAATATAGTCTTCTTACATGCCTAGGAAAAGACAAAATTATGGTGAACATAGTATTATCTCTGCTTCACCATGTGATGCTACTGGACAATTGATTATTAAAAAATTACTTTTTAGGAAACAAAGCAAAGTATTGACTATTAACATTTAAAAATGTGTTCATAGGCAGGTAGTATGCAGAATCTAACATCCTCACTTTTCAAAAAAGGAAAGCAAATTAGAAAGATAGCCAGAATGTCAGCAAGCTCCATGAAACTGTGACTATCTATCTTATTTCACAGGAGTCCTAGTACTTATAATGCTGCCTAGTACCTGAAGCTCAATAACTATTTCTTAAATAAATAAAGACAAAATAAAGATACCAAGTTTCTTCTATTTGACATTATTTTCTCTTTCTTAGAGTATAATTGATCTTCAGCAATTGTTAGGGGGCAGAGTGTGGGATTCTATTAAGTCATTTAAATTTTTTAACTATATTTTACTGTGAAAGAATAAATAAGTAGTTAAGGTGATTATTTTTGCCCCCTGAATACTTACTATACTAAGAAAGAAATAATTCACATACACATGCACACATACACACAATCCCTGCTGACTCAATGCCTTTTATATGTGCTATATGCTGCTCTGGGTCCATGGAACCACAGAATATTTTCCCTCATGGTGTTTATATTCTAATTTGAAATACAGACAAATAATGAGATACATTAAGAAATGTGCTTTTATGTATAGTTATCCAACAAAATTGGGAGGAACCCCAGCTGAAAACTGACTGGGATGTTAAGACTGATGATGCCACAGACTCCCAAAGAGGATTTGAAAAGGCCTATTACATAACTGAAGTGTTCCCCAAATTTCACTTGTTCCAGGGTTAATTCCCATTCTCTTTCTGCTTATTGTTTCAAAGAATTATGTCTTTAACTTTATCATTGCTTTTGTGAGTATTCAAATACCAGCACACAGAGCAGAGTTTATATATCAATTTATATGTACATATGTAAATCAAGAACCAAGAATTGTCCTAGGTGTCACTTGATTGTACTAATCAGTAACAATATAATTAGCAAAATATTAAAAACAATAAACACATACAGTGCATACTCTATGTCCAACTTTTAGTATTCTATTATTGCTATAATAAATTGCCACCAACTTAAAGGTGTACAACAACAACAGTTTCTTATGCCAGGCTCGGTGGCTCAGCCTGTAATCCCGCACCTTTGGGAGGCTGAGGTGAGTGGATTGCCTGAGCCCACGGGTTCGAGACCTGCCTGGGCAGCGAGACCTCATCTCTACAATAAATCAAAAAATTAGCCGGGCGTGGTAGCTCATGCCTGTAATTCTCAGAAAGCTGAGGTGGAAAAGTCGCTGGAGCCCAGCAGGTCGAGGCTGCGGTGGCCAGGAGTGGCCACTGCACTCCAGTCTGGGTGACAGAGTGAGACTCCAACTCAAAAAAAAAAGTTTCTTATAGTACAATTCTGGAGGGCAGATGTCCAAAATGGATCCCACTGAACTAGTCATGATGTCAGCAAGGCTGTACTACTTTTTTGGAGACTTCAGGGAAAAAATTCATTTCTTTATTCACACTGGACGTTGGCAGAATTACTTTCTTGTGGTTGTAAGAAAGAAGTTCCCATTTCTTTGCCAGCTGTCAGGTATGGTATGCTATTAGTTTCTAAAAATCTCTTATATTTCTTGGTCCCTAAAACTTAATGCCAGCAATAGTTGATTGACTCCCTCTCACATTTTGTGTCTCTCCTGTCTTTTTGTGCATTGTTACATCTCTCTGAAACATCTGTTTTTCAGAATTTATGTGATTAGATTGGGACCATTTGGATAAGTCATGACAATCTCCACATCTCAAGTCTGTAACTTTAGTCACATTTTAAGAGTCCTTTTTGCTATGCAAAGTAACATAGTCTCAGATTCTGAGGACTAAGGTGTGACATTTTTGTGGGGCTTGTTATTCTGTCTTCCACATCAACTGTTGTAAAATCCAATTTAACTTGTGTTGATATGATGATTTTTTTTCCACACTAACTTATCAGACACTTTGTAATTTATTATTAGTATTATTATTTTTTGGAACACTGATGACCGAATCTTGAAGAAAAAATGCTAATAGTATTTCTAGTAGCTATAATAGGAAGATAACTGAGGAAAATCAATAGCAGTACCGATTCCATCAAATGTCTAGATGGAAACAAAATAAGTAAATAATCATGACTTACAGAGTGCTCCATATTTAGGTAATTCAAAATACCTTGTAGGTGACCTTTTTTTTTTTTTTTTGCATATGCAGAAGCTGATTTTAAGGAAATTAAGGAGTGAGCTCTTCCGGACATAGTAATTTTGGGGGGGGGGGCTTTAAATCTGTTATCCTATAGAGTGACTATAAGGATAGCAATCTTCACTTATATTCATAATATTATTTATGCTTCAAAACATCTTCACAGATATTGTCACATTTTCTTACCAAAAACAAGCAAACAAAAAATATGTGAGGCAAGAATAATAACCTTGAAGCAGGTAGAATATTCTAAATAATTCTCTGAAGGTGCAAACCTACTTAGATCTACTTAGTGACAACGTAAGGTAACTAGTAATAAGAACTAAAATTATTCAGCACTTACTCTATGTCAGGACCTGCTTTAAGGATTTTAAATATATGAATTAACTTTAATGGAGAAGTGGTTGTATTACTATTTACCCAACTTATATATAAAAATACATATTAAAAAATTTTTTTGCTAAGATGTTGAAGTTAGAAAAGTGCAAGACTAGAACCTGAACCAGAGAAATCTGTTTCTTCATTGGAAGGCTGCCTGCCAATTCCTAGTCACAGTTTTCTTCCAGAGAACAATAGTTTCTGGTGTCCTTTATACCTCTCTTTCCTTTGTAGATGTATAAAAAGGGAGAATATGTACATCACTCACCCAATGGCTATCTATAACTCGCCAGGTTGATGTTGTATGGAGAGCATAAAGGTCAGAGAGAATCTGTCTTTATCATCCTGGTTACATCTCTTCACTTTCTTTTAGCAGTTAATGTCTTTATTTTAGGTTTCTTTCCCAATATGGAGATGTGGAATACCTGTATGAACAATATACATCTGACTTTGTAACCACTGTGGATTGACTGATAACAAATCTTTAAGGGCCATATGGTGCTAAAATCCTGTGAAGTATACACAAACTGTAAAAACAGATTTAGGAGTGTATTCCTTCATCAATATGCCAGCCCTGACATGAATAAGTGCCATTAGCATTAAAAAGAATTTCCAGGTTAAATCTCCCAGGATAAAAGATCCAAACCCTGCCATCTATCTCACAGACATACTAAATTATTTCTTATGGAGCATGCGGAATTGTCCAAATCAAGCACCCAAATGGAGGCAGTAGTTTTTGTGGTGACGGTTCTTAAGGAGGGGCAGAAGCTGTTCACAACCATTAAACAAATTAATGGTCCAATATAACCAGAATCTATTCCTTCTCTATAAACTAGAATAGTGTCAATTATTCTTTCAGTTGCATGCAGAGTAGTTGGGGGACATTTAAATGCAAAATCTGGATCATTGCTGAGATATTTTAAGACTTATCAGATGCCACAAGTGGGACGCATCTTATTTTGTAGAATATACAGTTTTATTGTTCATACCTTTCTCAAATAAAGAATCCTAAACCTGGCATTTGTCCTTGTCTCTGCTATTTATCTTGCAGTCTACTTGACATCAATAAGGTCCTGTAAGAGCCAGGCAGACAGCTGACACGTTCTGAGTACTGATGCAGAGCTCCCATGAAAATAGGGAAATAGAGTGGCTTTCAACATTCCTTTCATGAATTTGACATCCTCAGTGAAAGGGCAGTTGCTGAAAATGTGGAAGTTGTAAAAAATTAATCCAGAAAATCGACGGAATGCAATTCAAGCATGTTTAATAAAAATTAGATTAAAAATTAATTATTTATCTCTGAGAGTCCTATTTCCTAAGACTATGCCCTCTCCTATCTAATTACATAGGTTTCCCCTCCTTTTTTTCTATTCACTTTGATATTGGTAATTACATCCTTCTCATACTAGCATGAGTTGGGCCTGCCCAACTGCTTCCTCAGGCCATCTCTCTGTGCCTGCCAGATTCTGCATCAAGGAATAAGAATACCATCCAATGATTCAATGTATTCAGTTATCAGCAATCAGTCGCCCTGTCCCCCTCAACCTCCAATTCAGGTCTCTAGCATTCATTCAACTCCCCAAGTATTCTTATAAAACTAAAATGATTGCAAGTCTTTCAGTGACTTTATTAATTGGAGACATATTAATATTAGACTCACTGAAGATTAGTTTATAGTGGCTTATATAGTAAGTAGCTTTTTTTGGCTTGATGGAGTCTGGGCAGCACCTCTGTAGTTCCTCTCATTATGTCATTATGGTAACAGGAAAGCTGCCTCAGCTTTAAATATAATTTTCCATCTAAGTTAGAAGTGGGAGATGGCAGGGTTTTAATCAAATTTATCATTTTTACTTAAGAAAACGGAGTTGTCCAGATAAGTCTTACAGATAACTTCAAACTTTTCTTTTAGGCCTCAACTGAATTTTCCTATGCAGAGCTGCAAGGTAGACAAGGAAATGTAGAGATTTAGCTCTCAAACTTCTGTAGTCAAAGACAGCAGAAAAGAAATGAGTTGAAAGTGACTTTTGAGAAGCCAATCACAGTGGCTGCTTGTAGCTTGCTTGCAGTATAATTTAATTTTATTTATATTAAACTTATTTATTTTAATAACTGTGAACTCACTAAAGTATCCAGAGATTTTGGTGACATAGCTTTGATTTTTATCATTCATAATTTTCTTACGGCCTTTGAAAAAATCGTATTCTCTTCTCCCAGTTTCCTGAATTATTAATCTTATTTTTGTTAGTTTGAGTTTAAAGATACAATGTCTCTTTTGTAATTGACCTCTCCATTCTAATACTCTCTTAAAATACATGTACACATTGAGGAAAGAGTAGATAAAAGCTGGGTTTCATTCATATTTTCTCTTTGAAATCGTTTTATAAAATTGGCTTTAAAACTTTCTTCAGTACCCTCTCACATTGAAAGTTGTCAACTAGCTGGGATGTGTCACAGTAAAGAATGTATGCAATTTGTGTATACAGTGTACTATAAATAAATTTAATCACTCATTAACCAAGATTTTTCTAGATTTATTTTATTTCTTAAACCACTAAATAAAGAAATACAGTATTTCAGCTTTAATTCCTGATTCTCATGAACAGAATATTTTCTCTGCTTATTTATTTAACCTTTAATTTTATTGTGCTCCAGTGATTTCTATAGTGTGGTTGTCAGAATAATGTTCCTCCCTCTCCACAAATGACCATACCAGTATTCATGAACTCTCTATATATGTTGCCTTATATACAGTTTGCAGACATGACTAAAATTTAGAACCTTGAGATGGGTATTATTCGGGTGGGTCCAATCTAATCACACAAATTCTTAAAAGCACAACATCACCAGCTGTGGTCAGCAAAAGATGTGAAGATTGCTGAAGGGTCAGAGAGATTGCATTCTTCTTCACTTTGTACATAAGTGGTCCATGAGCCACAGATGTGGGTAGCATCCAAAAGCTGGAGAAGGCAGGGTAAGGGTATCTTTCCTGGAGCCACCAGAAAGAAGTACAACTTTGTTGACACTTTGGTTTTTGGTTTAACGAGTTGCATGTTGGACATCTGAACTATTGTATTGTTTCAAAATCCTAAACTTAAAAAAAAAATGTATTACACCAGTAATAGAGAGCAAATAAAAGTTTTGGTACCTGAATATGGATGCTGATGTAATAAACACCTAAAATTGCAGAAGTAATTTGGGAAACAAGCATTAGACAGAAATTGCAAGAATTTTTAGTAGCATAATGGAAAATATTTACATTGCCTTGCATACACAGTTAACAGAAATATGGATCTGAATGATTGTGCCAGTGAGAGATCAGAAGGAAGTGAAAAGCATGATAGAAAAAAAAAAAAGTCCTTAGAGAACATGTAAATGGTTGCGAACAAACTGTTAATAAAAATATGACTGTAGAGCTGGTGTTTGTGAGAGCTTACGAGGAAATGAAGGATATGCTATTGAAAAGTGGAGGAAGCGGGCTTGGTGGCTCAACCTGTAATCCCGCGCCTTTGGGAGGCTGAGGTGAGTGGATTGCCTGAGCCCGAGGGTTCGAGACCCACCTGGGCAGCGAGACCTCATCTCTACAATAAATCAAAAAATCAGCCGGGCGTGGTAGCGCATGCCTGTAGTTCCGGCTACTTGGAAGGCTGAGGCGGAAGGATAACCGGAGCCCAGCAGGCGAGGCTGCGGGTGGCCGGGAGCGGTCACTGCACTCCAGTCTGGGCGACCGAGTGAAACTCCAACTAAAAAAAAAAAAGAAAAGTGGAGGAAAGGGGATCCTCATTTATAGTGGCAATAAATTTAACCCAGTTGTTTCTTGACTTAGGTGAAAAATGGAACTTGAAAATGATAAAATTTAAATTAATGATAAGCTGAGAACATTTACAAGCAAAATGTTAGCGATGTGGTCTTGCTTCTTCTTGCTGCTTTTAGTAAAACAGGAGAAGAAAGCAATCGAGTGAGAGAGAAAAAAACCTAATAAACAAAAAGAAAGTAAGACTCAATGACTTTGGAAAATGTTGGCCTGTTAGGATGGCAGAAGCTTCTAAGATAAAGAGATTCCTTGTCAGAAAGTGATCCTTTGCAGACAAGCTTCAGGCTATAGCTATACAATTTTCTGCTAATCTTAGAAAGAAGAAAACATCAGAGAATTCAATCTCACAAAGACTCCTTGAAGACATTAAATGTATGACTCACAGATTTGATCCAGAGAGTATCTTGAAAGCGTAAGGACTTGTTTCCTCAACTATATCAATAAAATTCAAGAAAAAAAAAGATAAATTTGAGAATGAATCTACAGTTCTCCTTGGCTAGTACCACCCAAGTAAAAAGCATTTTCCCCTGGCAATACTTGTTTCAGAGACTTGCTTTCTGTGAGGCAAGCACCTGTACTTCAAATAAATTCCTGACGATTCGATGGTGGATTAACGGCTTTCACCATGCCTCACTCATCAGAACATTGTGAAACAGTGTGGAAAGATCAACACAGCAAACCCCACTTTGAGAAGGAAAATGGATATTCATCAGAACAGCAAAGGACACCACAGATCTCAGGAAGGAGAAGATGGGTGATCAGCTCCTATGACGGTGCTCTTCAGAGAAAAGTGCAACCCCAGAACACAGGGTGGGACTGAACTCCCTCTGAGACATATATATAAATTCCAGTCAAGGAGCTGCTTAAATCAGGCCACAGTAGAACACCCTATTTCTCCTGGACCCTGGAGCCATCTCAAGGGAAGGTTGAGCGTTGGTGAGAGGAAAATAACCCAGTAAATTCATAGGTATTCTCCCAAATCCAGGTTGGTGAAGGCACCATTTTTGACCTGAGATGATGTCTCAGCAACAGCAACTGCTGCAGGCATTTCAGTTTCTGCCCAGAGACAAGGCTGCTGTCTCTGGAGTGGGGAAGGGGGAAGAGGGAAGGGAGAACAGAGATAGCCTCATGGTTTGGAGCTGGACTTTGACTCATCCTAGCCACAGGCTGAGAGCCGTGGGGGACTCTTCCAAAGCCCTGATTCCCTCCTGTGAAGAGAAGCGGGCTACTAGGATCTGATCTGCAAGCTGGAGTCCGTCTCTGTGTGTCACCACCCGGGTGCCCCACCCCTCTGGGAAGTTGTGGCTAGGGACCCCAGTAATACTAGGAAACACCCAGAATAGCAGTCTAAATGACAGTAGCCTAACAGGGTCACCACTCCCACATTTTAGAACCTGTATTCTGTAGAAGGAGAGTCTTTGTGTGTGTGTGGTTTCTCATAAACATCAGGTCCCACAGCCAAAGTAAGTTTTGCAGCCTGTAACTGTTCAGTGAGCGCCACTTCTAAGAGTCCCAGCCTCCCTCCTAGACTGGTTGGGGTAGCGTACCCCAGCAATACTGAGAAAAAGGAGGGCCTCCACTCCTACACAACTGGGAAGGAATTCTAAGTGACAGGCGACCAGTAGGAGGGACCTCACCTTTCTGCACTTGAATCTGCACCCTAATCTGCAGGAGAATTCCTGATCCTATGGTGTGTCCCATAGTGAGGCTTAAAAACCAAGATCAACTCCATGACCCAGAATAAGACTGCAGGTATCATTGTGGGAGACCACAAACTCTCCTTCTAGTCTGTCAAGAATGTGTGCCCACCTACTACCAAGGATCAGGTAGTCCCCATTTATATACACTGAGATTAGTACCCTAAGCTGCCCTACTCTTCTTAGGCAGCAATCCTTACACAAGGAGGTCTCATCTGCTTTACACCCTAACACACCCAATCACCTGGAGTGGGAGCCTGATCCACCTTTCTCCCTAGGGATAGAGTCCTTGGTGCTGTGGTGCTCTCCATGCTCATGCCCAGATATGTCTCCAAGTAGCTGGAGCATCTCACTCTTCTAGATTAGAAGTTCAGGCCATCTTACCTTTCCTAAGCAGAGAACTTGAGGCAGCAGGGGTCCCCTAACACTTTGACAAGACACAGCTCTGGGCACTTGGAGGCTGCACACCAGATGCTTCCTCAGAGTGAGTGCCTGTGCTTGACATCAATGGGCCTGCCTGGTAGGACTCCACCTATTTTGGGTCTCCCCTCCTGGGGTTGAACTGAGAGCTCAGACCACAGTGCACTCTGAAGACCAGCTCACTATAGAGACAACAGATCTTATCTTCCTTTAAACAGGGATCAAATAAACACCCATCCATATGAACAGTAGCAAGCTGTTACTCACAGATGCCAACTGCTGGTCTGGAGATTGAATGATGCAACACAAGAGGCAATTTGCTGACATCTGCACACGCCACTGAGGGGCAAGTTAAATTCCCTGAGACCCCTACCACCTCAGCCTCACAGGAAACAACAAGTCAGTCCACAACCCCACTACATTACACTGCTGAGTGCTATTACAACCAGCACTCAGGAAAGTCTACATTATAGGCTATCTACATCAAAAGAAGTCAAATAGCTTAGCCGCCATCATTCATCCAGATAAAAAGGAACCAGAGAAACAACTCTGAAACTATGAAAAAAAAAAACCAAAAAACAAAAAACACAGAGTGCTACCTTTCCTGAGGGACACACCAATTCTTCAACAATAGAATCAAACCAAAATGAAATCCCTGAAATGTCATATAACAAATTCATAATATTTATTATAAATCTCAAGAAGATTCAAGATAGAGACAATAATCAGCAAAAATAAATTAACAGAACAACTCAAAAGGTTAAATGGGAGACTGACAACATTAAAAAAAAACTAAATGACTAAAAAACTAAAAATTCAATGATGGATAGAGATACAAAATACAGTACAAAGCTTTAGCAGAAGGCTAGGCCAAGTGGAAGAAAGAATATCAGAGATGGAGACAGGTTCTTCAAACTAACCCAGTAAAGGTAGAAATTTAAAAAAAAAAGAATTAAGAAGAATAAGTCAGCCAGGCTCAGTGGCTCAGCCTGTAATCCCGTGCTTTGGGAGGCTGAGGTGAGTGGATTGCCTGAGCCCTAGGGTTTGAGACCCGCCTGGGCAACTTGGCGAGACCTCATCTCTACAATAAATCAAAAATTAGCCGGGCGTGGTAGTGCATGCCTGTAGTTCCAGCTACTTGGAAGGCTGAGGTGGAAGGATTGCCGGAGCCCAGCAGGTGGAGGCTGCGGTGGCTGGGAGCAGCCACTGCATTCCAGTCTGGGTGACAGAGTGAGACTCCAACTCAAAAAAAAAAAAAAAAAAAAAAGAAGAAGAAGAATAAGCCAAGCCAACAAGAAACATGGGATTATGTAAAGTAACCAAACCTACAAATGATATACATTCCAGGGAGAAGTTAAAGTAAAAAGTATGAAAAACATATTTGAGGAAGTAATTCAGGAAAACTTCCCTGGTCTTAAGAGGTATCTAGACATCCAGATACAAAAAGTACAAAGAACTACTGCAAGATACATTTCAAAGAGAACTTTACCAAGGAATATATTTGTCAGTTTCTTAAAAGTCAGTGTGAAAGAAAATATCCTAGAAGTGACAAGAGAGAAGTGTCAAATCATCTATAAAGGAAATAACTTTAGACTAAAAGCAGACTTCTCAGCAAACATCCTACAAGTCAGAAGAGAAGAGGGCCTATTTTTATCTTCTCTAAAGAAAAAAAAATGCCAGCCAAGAATTTTATATACAGTCAAACTAAGTCTCATAAATTAAGGAGAAATACAATCCTTCCCCAACAGAAAAACACTAAGGGAATTTATCACCACTAAACTGGCTCTACAAGAGATGTTCAAAAGAATTCTAAACTTATCAACAAAACAATCATTCTCACAAAAGATTTCGAAAATTCACATTCTCATAAAAGATCACATAAGCACAAAGCTCACAGAAACTGTAAAGCAACTACACATTCGAATTCCCAAGTCTGCTAGCTTACAACACTATAGCAAGGACAAAACCTTACTTTTCAACATTAACCCTGAACATGTGTCCCCAAAACCCCACTTAAAAAGTTAAGAGTGGTTTAGCTGGGCATGGTAGTGCGCACCTGTAGTACCAACTACTCAGAAGGCTGAGGCGGAAGGATCGCCGGAGCCCAGCAGGTCGAGACTGCGGTGGCCGGGAGCAGCCACTGCACTCCAGTCTGGGTGACAGAGTGAGACTCCAACTCAGAAAAAAAAAAAAAATTAAGAGTGGCAAACTGGATAACAAAATGCAACTGTACCATAAGTTGCCTACAAGAGGCCCACCTACTGGTCAAAAACAGTTGAGGATTCAAAGTAAATGGATAGAAAAACATGTATCAGTCAAATGGAAAACAAAATGAGCAGGAGTAGCTATCCTTATATTAGATAACTCAGATTTTAAATCAAAGTTAGGAGGGAAAAAAAAAGACATAAAGGCTTTATATAATGATATAAGGTGCAATTCAACAAGAGGATTTAATTATTCTAAACATATATGTACCAAACATTGAAGCACCCCAACTCACAGAGTAAACACCACTTAATCTCAGAAAACATATTGATAACAATACCATAGCAGTGGGTGACTTCAACACCCCACCAAAATCACTAGATTGATTATTGAAACAGAAAATTAGCAAAGAAACATTGGACTTAAACTGTTTTATAGACCAAATGGACCTAACAGTCATCAAAAAATTTTCCACCCCAAAACTCAGAATATACATATGGGACTTAATTAAATTAAAAGACTTCTGCACAGCAGGAAAAAAAGTCAACAGAGTGAACAGAAAACCTATGAAATTGAAGGAAGTATTTGCACATTATTTCCTAGGCAAAGCACTAATATCCAGAATCTACACGGAACTCAAACAACTAAACATGAAAAAAAAGTGACCTCATCAAAAAGTGGGCAAAGGACATGAATAGATATTCCTCAAAAGAAGACACACAAACAGCCAACAAACATATTAAAAAGTACTCAACATCACTAGTCACCAGAGAAATGCAAGACCACATTGTGATATCACCTCATATTCTTAGTAAAAAGTTAAAAAACAGCAGATGTTGGTACAGCTATGGACAAAAAGGAATGCTCATTAACTGTTGGCCAGATTGTGAACTATTTTAACCTCTATGAAAAACAGTATGGACATTTCACAAATAACTAAAAATTGAATTATCATTTGACCCAGAAACCCCACTACTAGGGAATCTACCCTAAGGAAACAAATCATTTTTTTAAAAGATTGCTGCACATGCATGATAATTGCAACAGTAAAATTATGAAACCAACCTGAGTGCACACCAAAGATTGATTGGATAAAGAAAATGTGGTATAAATACATCAAGGAATACTATCTAGGAAAAGAAATAAATTGTTTTTTGCAGCAAATATGGATGGAGCTGGAGATCATCATCCTAAGTGAATTGACTCCAAAACAGAAAACCAAACACGGCATGTTCTCACTTTTATGCAAAAGCCAATTGGTCACAAAGATAGAAATAATAGACACTGGGGATACCAATAAAGGGACAGGCAAAGAAGGGCAGCTAGAGTTTAGAAATTACCTATTGAGTACAATGTTCATTACATGGGAAATGGGGAACTTGAGAACCAATCCTCACCTCTGAGCAATATGTCCAAGTAACAAATATGCATGTGTACCCCTGAATCTAAAATAAAAATGAAAAAGAATTTTAGGAAAAATTTGTAGATAAGTTTCTTAATGGAGTAAGTTCAAGTAAACCTACACATGAAATCCACACGGGTCTTAAGAATTTTATAAGAAGAATCTGTGACAGTTTGAACTAAAGGGGCAGAGAGAGTACACAATGAAAGACCTCAAAAATTCTCTTGGCAAAAACCAGAAAAGAAACCCAGGGAATGCTCTTGTGATTGATAAAACTGCTCAACTACAAACATATATCTGCAACATTTCTCTTTTCTTCTGAAAACTGATCTGCAAGTCCCAGGAGTAGAGCTGTGAGCCCTGAAACAGGAACTATGGGTCAAAGAGAATCATTCTTAGACCCGGAAAGCAAATGTAGGTCACTTTAACTAGATTTTTAAATTGTTGATGGTAGTGACTCCTTTTTCCCTTGCAGTTTTCTCCATCTTAGAACTAGTATATCTATTACTGTCTTCTGATGCCTGTACCATCATTATATTTTGGTAGCCAGTAACTTGTTTTTTAAGTTTCATGAGTTCACAGGTAGAGATTGTACTTGACAATAAATTACAGTTTCATTCATACCTAATTTAGATACTATTTGGGATTTTTGAGTCAATGAAATTTTATGTGATTTTGGATTTAAAATTGGTGTTTAATGGGTTGAGACTTTGGAGGCCCTTGGTATGTGGTGAATTTTTTTCAAGTGAGACAGATGTGAACTTAGAAGCCCAGAAGGTGGACTGTGGTAGGTCGAATAATTGCCTCCCCCAAATGTCCATGCCCTACCATGTTGGATTTAATTTCTTATATGGAAAAAGATCTTTACAATTGTGATTAAATACCTCAAGTTAGAGACATTATCATAGATGATCTAGTGGGTTCAATTTTAAAATGTTGGTATTGCAGACTTATCTGTGGTAAAACACAGCAAAAAGGTAAGGAAGAGACTCAAGTTTCTGTCCAGAGAACTATAAAGGGGAGCTCCAGGAAGCCACATAATACCAAGGAGGTTATTTAAAGAAAAATACTTAAAAACTACCTAATAAAAATTTTAATGAACTCCAGTGCTTACCTTCGAGTTCTGCATGTGAAGATTGATCTTAATAAGCATGCCAAAAATTTTGAGAAATGAATTCAAACTTAGGCCATTATCTAGAAACCATAATGACCTTTAGATGTGACATACTTTAGACAAATGTAAAGGCCATTATTTTAAAAATAGAGATGGTAGCCTGGTCTATGAAACCCTCTGCAAAGGAGAACACAGAGTGTCTCTGGCTCTCTCCCCAGGGGCTGCGGATCCCAACGTTAGCAACTGGTTCTTCACATGGAGCTTGGCCGTCACCACCGCTGGGGCATTGCAGTGGTCTGGACAGCCACTGCAGCTGCAGACACAGCAGCCCCCACGCCACCACGACCTCATGGTGGCTATAGCACATCGCACCACCCATGCCTGAGGCAATCCAAGACTTCAGTCCTTGAAGCCCCTGCAGGCAAGATCTGCTGGGATCACTCCCACCTCTGCTGCCACCGTGATATCCTGCCAGCCGTGGGTCTCCTCCCGTGTGCCCTCAGGCAGCCTCCCATCTCCGCCTCTGCCAGACTCCTGTCCAGCTCCACCCCCTCTGGGGCGAGCAATTGAGACAGCACCACCTGCTGGCGATTCGAAGTAACAACACTGAAATGGGAAAAAGCTTGAAAAAACAGACACAGGTCAGATCTGAGTAAACTGAGGGTGATCTGAACTGTCCTTCACAGCAGGCCAGGGCAACTGATCATAACTGTGAACTAATTTACCAGCTTGAGAAGACAGCTAGAAATCAGAGCTGAAAGGACATTGGTCTTATATGAAAAGTCTCAGAGTGTGCTCGATTGGTTCTGTTAGTTTAATGACTTAACTCTATTCCTACTGTTTTGTTTCTTTTTTTTTCTTTTCCTCTTCCTTTTCTTCTCTTTTCTCCTCTCTGTAAACCATATCTTTATATAGAGGAACAGCACACCAATAAGGTGGTTGGTTAGCTTGTACGTAAGCATCATTGGATGCTTTATTTTATTTCTTTGTATGGGAGTTGGTTAGTCTGTAGCCATGGTCTATTGTTTTGATCTGTTTCAGTTTAGGTCTCTCTCTCCATTGGTTAGTATACTCATCTGTTTCCCCCCTTACTCCTCTCTCTCTCCACCCCCCTCTTCCCCCCACTGTATGCTCCATTTTCTTCCCTCTACTAACCATATTTTATTTCAGAGAGTAAACCTACAGCCCCACTGCATGGACAGATTCCAAGACAGTGGGAAGTGGGTTTCAGATTATCCATACACCTATCGGGAAATAACAGGACCTGCAGATAGATTTTGAATCACAGCTCCCCCCTTAAGTAAATCTCAAAACTGCATAAAGGACCACCCCCAACCTACAGTACAATTCCAGAATTGAACAAAGTAAGAGGGCATACATAAAGAATAGGAGATTGAACAAACAGAAGTAAAAGCAATCCCTCTACCCCTGAATAACAGAATTAAAGAAGACGGTGATGTGGAGGGAAGGAAAAAGTAGAGAGGGGGAAAAAACTGCACAAATGAAGAAAACCCAAAAGAAGAATATAGGTCTCACACAGAACCCTGGGAGATCAGACACTGAGAAAACAGATTCTGGAACACAAACAGTGAAGAGTCCCCAGAATGACTGGTCACATGCAACAAACTCAGACATCAAGACATTAATAGAGAAAATTTAAAAAATTGAGGAGAGACAAGAGGAAAATAGGAAGGAGCTGATGTCAGAAATAACAGCAGTAAAGAATACTGTGATGGAAATAAATAACAAACTAATAAGCATGGAAAGCAGAATTAGCCAAGCAGAAGAAAGAATCTCAGAGCTTGAAGACCAAAACACAGAACTAACCCAAACTGTCAAAAGCATAGAAAAGAAGCTCAAAAAGACAGAACAAAACATGCAAGAGATGAATGATCACTTCAAGAGACCGAACCTAAGAGTAATTGGCCTTCCTGAGGCAGAGAGAGCAACAGAGGCCACACTGGCACAAACATTTCATGAAATCATTCAAGAAAACTTCCCTCATCTCATCAAGGATGAAAAAATTCAAACACAAGAGATTCAGAGAACCACTGCAAGACAACAAATGAGAAGACCAACTCCCAGACATATAATAATTTGTTTAAACAAAGTAGGTATAAAAGAAAAAATCCTAAAGGCTGCAAGAGAAAAAGGTCAGACTACATACTAGGGAAGACCAATTAGAATAGCAGCAGATTTGTCTACAGAAACACTCCAGGCTAGAAGAGCTTGGAGCCCTATCTTCAACATTCTAAAAGGTAAACAATTTCAACCTAGTATAACCTACCCAGCCAAGCTAAGCTTCATCAGTGAGGGAGAATTGAAATCTTTCCCAGATATCCAATCACTAAGAACCTACACTGCCAAGAGACCACCTCTACAAGAAACACTTAAAAAAGGACTGAACACAGAAGAAAAGGAAAAAAAGTACAACAATGTTCTTCACAAGAGTACAGGCAAAAGATTAAAAATACACATGATCCAACACTAAAACCAAAAGAAAGACAACACACAAACAGGAAGAACAACAACTCTGTAAGAACATTATGATAGGGATCAACTCTCACATTTCAATAATTAGTTTGAATGTGAATGAACTAAACACACCACTGAAAAGATATAGAATGGCAAAATGGATAAAATATCACCAGGCAACAATCTAATGCCTTCAAGAGACTCACCTCACTAGAGAGAACACTCACAGATTCAAAGTAAGAGGATGGGAAACAAATTTTCAGGCAAATGGAACACAAAAGAAAGGTGGACTCACAATCTTAATCTCAGACAAAATACCCTTTAAGCTACCAAAAATTAAAAAAGATACAGAAGGCCACTACATAATGATAAAAGGTTCAATCCATCAACTTGAAATATCCATCCTAAACATATATGCACCAAATATAGGAGCACCAACTTTCATAAAACAGCTCCTAGGTAAACTAAAAAAAGATATCGACTCCAATACCATCATAGCTGGGGACTTTAATACCCCACTCACAACCCTAGACAGATCATCAGGACAAACATCAGCAACGAGATCTGAAATCTCAATGTGACTCTTGATCAAATGGACTTAACTGATACCTACAGAACCCTCCATCCAAAGACCACAGAATACACATTCTACTCATCACTGCATGGAACGTACTCTAAGATCGACCACATACTTGGCCATAAAACAAGCATAAGCAAATTGAAAAGGACTGAAATTTTACCATGCACCTTCTCAGACCACAGTGGAATAAAAATAATCATTAACACCAACAAGGTCCCCCCAAAACCAACAAAGACATGGACACTAAAGAGCATGATGCTAAACAATGCCTGGGTCAATGATGAAATCAAAACAGAGATTAAAAGATACCTGGAAACAAATGAAAATGAAGAAACATCTTACTAAAATCTCTGGGATGCCATGAAAGCTGTAGTAAGAGGGGAATTTATATCTCTACAAATGCACATGAAGAAAATGGAAGGATCACAAATTAACAGACTAAGAAGCCATCTAAAAAAGCTGGAAAAGCAAGACCACAAAACCCCTAATTTCAGCAGAAGAATCCAGATCACCAAAATAAAAGTCCAAATCCAGGACATAGAAGACAAAAAGATAATACAAAAAATCAAGGAAACAAAAATCTGGTTCTTCGAAAGGATAAGCAAGATTGATGGTCCCCTAGCTAGACTGACCAAGAAAAAGAGAGAATAAGCCCAAATAAACACAATCAGAAACACAAAAGATGAAGTCACATCTGATCCTGAAGAAATACAAAAGGTCATTAGAGACTACTATGCACACTTGTATGGAAACAAACTTGAAAACCTTTCAGAAATGGAGGACTTTCTGTCTTCACACAACCTGCCTAGGTTGAAACAAGAAGAAATCGAGACCCTGAATAGACAAATAGCAATCAAGGAAATTTGCTACGCAATAAGAAATCTTCCTACAATAAAATGCCCTGGACCAGATGGCTTTCCAGCAGAATTCTACAAGACATTTAAAGAGGAGCTGATTCCAATCCTACTGAAGGTATTCCAGGTGATTGAGAAAGATGGAACTCTCCCCAAATCATTTTATGAAACTAACATCACATTGATACCCAAGCCAGGTAAAGACCCAACAAAGAAAGAGAACTACAGGCCAATATCTTTGAAGAACATAGATGGTAAAATTCTCATCAAGATCCTAGTGAACCGGATTCAACAACACATCTAAAAAATCATCCATCACGCCAAGTGGGCTTCATCCCTGGGATGCAAGCCTGGTTCAACATTCATAAAACCATAAATGTAATTAAATATATCAACAGATGTCAAAGCAAAAACCATATGATTATATCATTAGATGCAAAAATGCATTTGATAAAATCCAGCACTCCTTCTTGATAAAAACCCTCGAACAGCTAGGCATATAGGGAACATACCTCAAAATAGTAAAAGCCATTTATGAGAAATCCACAGCCAGCATACTCCTAAATAGACAAAACTGGAACCATTTCCCCTGAAAACTGGAACAAGACAAGGATGCCCACTCTCACCCCTCCTGTTCGATATAGTATTGGAAGTCCTGGTAGAGCAATCAGAAAAGAGAAGGCAATCAGGGGTATTCAAGTAGGAAAAGAGGAAGTCAAGCTATCTCTTTTTGCAGATGACATGATCGTGTACCTTGAAAACCCAAGAGAATCTGTCAAAAACCTCCTTACACTGATAATGGACTTTGGCAAAGTCTCAGGATATAAAATTAATGTGCAAAAGACAATCGCATTTCTTTACACCAATAATAAACAAACATAAACTCAAATAAAAAGCACAATTCTATTAACAATAGCCACACACACAAAAAAACAAAAAACCTCGGCATCTTCCTAACCATAAACATGAAAGACCTTTACAATGAAAACTACAAAACACTGCTCAAAGAAATCAAAGATGACACTAACAAGTGGAAAAATATCCTATGCTCGTGGATTGGAAGAATCAACATTGTGAAGATGTCCATCTTACCTAAGGCAATCTACAGATTTAATGCAATACCCATCAAATTACCAGCAACATTCTTCTCAGACCTAGAAAAAACAATACAGAAATTCATATGGAAACACAAATGACCAAGAATAGCCAGAACAATCCTCAGCAAAAAAAAACAAAGCAGGTGGTATCACATTACCAGACTTCAAACTTTACTATAAACCTACAATCATCAAAACAGCTTGTATTGGTACAGGAACAGGCATATAGACCAATGGAATAGAATTGAAACTCCAAACAAAACCTCACAACCTACCACTGGGAGAGGCAAGAAACCTATATAGAGTAAATGGTGCCATGAACAGACACTTCTCAAAGGAACATATCTAAGTAGCCACAGACACATGAAGAAATTTTCAGCCTCACTAATCATCAGGGAGATGCAAATCAAAACCACACTGAGATGCCACCTAACTCCAGTCACAATGGCAATTACCAATAACTCAAAAAATAAGTTGCTGGAGAGGGTGTGGCGAAAGGGGAACGCTTCTACACTGTTCGTTGGAGTGCAAACTAGTGTAACCTCTGTGGAAAACAGTATGGTGATTCCTAAAAGCTCTAAATATTGACCTCCCATATGACCCCACAATCTCCCTACTGGGAATATACCCTGAAAAACTCAAATCACTCTATCAAAAAGATACCTGCACACGTCTGTTTATAACAGCATTGTTCACAATAGCAAGAATCTGGAAGCAACCATGCTGTCCATCAAAAGATGACTGGATTAAAAAAATGTGGTACATACACACGATGGAATACCACGCAGCCATAAAAAAGAACAAAATCATGAATTTTGCAGCAACCTGGATGGAACTAGAGTCTATAATACTGAGTGACCTCTCACAGAAACAAAGATCTGAGTATCACAGGTTCTCACTCATATAATAGACCTTGAACATCCAACATAATACTGTAAGAAAATGACTGACAGTGGTGGGAAACTATGGGGTGGGGAAGGGAGATGGGATTAGTAGTAAATATCTGTCTGGGGATGGGGAGACACCTCTTATCAACAAGGGTGCCTGAATGAAGCATATTTGTATACCTAACCCTTAACTGTACTCTGCAATATCATAATAAAAAATATTGATTTAAAAATAAATAAATAAATAAAAATAGAGATGATAGAATCACAATCCTCAGAAGACAGGCTGATACTAGTGGCTGAACCTAGCAGTTCAAGGACCTACTTTAAAAGACAAAATAAATAAATAAATAAAATTCATATGATTTAAATAAGCTTATAGTTGTATAAATAATATTTAAAATGTGCAGGATATAATCCAAAATCATAGCATACGCAACCATAAAAATGTTGACTCTTATAGGAGGAGACAATTAATAGATGTCAACATAAAAGACATAGACACTGGGATTATAGATATTAAAGCAGCTACTGAAAAAATGCCCCAAGAAATTTACTCTTGAAAAGTGTTGAAATGCAAAGTCTCCAATAACTGAAACAAAAATAAAGATGAAGCGAAGAAAATTTGGAAAGAAAAAAATACACTTACCATTAAAAATCACTTTATTGGATGAATTTAATATAAGAATAGAGATAAAAAATAAAAGTCAGTAAATTTTCAGATAGAGAAACAAAGCTATGTAATCTGAATTTAAAAGAAAAAAATAGAAAACAAATCAGAGCTGAGGGATCTGTGAAAAAAACAACAGAAGATCTAGTATTTGTGTTAATGGAGTCTCAGAAAGAGAGAACAAAGAAAGTTATGCTGAAAAAATGGAAGAAATAATGGCTGAAAATGTCTTATATTTGGCAGAAAACATAAACATACAAACTTAAGAAGCAGAGTGAACTTCAGTAGAAAATATAGTCGGACATTATAACAAACCATTGAAAACAAAAGGAAAATCTTAAAAGCAACCAGAGAAAAATGATGTATTACCTCTAGGTAAAAAGTGTTTAAAGGACTATATAATTCTTATAATTAACCATTATATTTAGAAGGGAAGTGGCATTATATTTTTCTTTTTCTTTTTTTTTTGAGTTGGAGTCTCAGTCGCCCAGACTGGAGTGCAGTGGCTGCTCCCGGCCACCACAGCCTCGACCAGCTGGGCTCCGGCGATCCTTCCGCCTCAGCCTTCCAAGTAGCCGGAATTACAGCCATGCGCTACCATGCCTGGCTGATTTTTTGATTTATTGTAGAGATGAGGTCTCGCCAACTCACCCAGGCGGATCTCGAACCTGTGTGCTCAGGCAATCCACTCACCTCAGCCTCCCAAATGTGTGGGATTACAGGCTGAACCACCGAACCTGGCGCATTATATTTTTCAAGTACTGAAAGAAAACAATCCTGAATTCTAACTCCCACAATCATATATTTTAAGAGTGAAGGTTAAATGAAGACACAAAGAAAAACTAAGAATTGGTTTTCTGCAAATATAAAGTAAAAGAAATATGGAACTTCAGAAGTAGAATAAGAGGAACATAATTAGGAAATATCTGAGTAAATATTCTTCTGTTCTTCTCTTGAATAATGAAATACATACAGCAGTTGAAATCAGGCTATAACATTGCCAGATAAGGCCTTTTCTGTACTTAGTGTATAAGATAACTTTGTAGAATAAAAGAAAAAGGGGACCTATATGCTGGTAACATTTCTACATTCCAAATGACATTGTAAATATTGATTCTGAATAGCCTTTAAAGTTAAATATCAAAAAAATTAAGTAGACATATTATACTTAATTACAGGCATATACAAAATTACATTAAATATAAAGTCTAAACAAATTAATTAAAATATTAATTTTCAGATAGATTATAATAACATAATCCAAACTGCATGATGTTCGCAGGAAATTTTTGTCAAGCAGAATAAAAATAGATTGCAAAAAAATTTCTGTCATGCAAAGATGAACAAAGAAAGTTAGAGTGTCTATATTAATATTGAGCAAAACAAATTACCAGGGAAAACAAATATTATATACTGATGAAGGGATCATTCACCAAGAAATTGTAAAAATTAAAATATATATATGCATCTAACAACAAAGCTTAAAAAAATACATATAGTAAAAACTAATGGGACAGAAGGAGATATAGACAAATCCACACTTATAGTTGATTTCAAAACTTCTTTCTCAGTAATATTATAGAACTAGCAGACAGAAAATCAGTGAGGATATACAAAAACTAAGACCACAATAAACTAATCTAACTGATATTTTTGGGACACTTAAACCATATGCACTTGGAATACTAACCTTGATAGTTCATGCCCTAAGCCATAAATCCATCCTTAACAAATTTAAAAGATTTAAAACTACACAAAGTTATGGTTTTAGAATGAAAGGACACAAGGAAAATCTCCAAATACTAGAAAATTAAACAGTACACATCTAAATAATCTATGATTAAAGAGGTGGTTCTATATATATATACTTATATTTATTTGTTTTATTTTATTTTTTATTTTATACATGGGGTCTTGCTCTGTCACCCAGTCTTGTAGTACAGTGGCTCAACCATAGCTCACTGAAACCTCAGACTCCTGGGCTCTAATAATCCTCCTGCATCAGCCATTCAAGTAGCTGAGATTACAGGCATAAGCCACCACACCCAGCCCAAAGAGGCTGTCTTAACACAATTTAGGAAATAGTTTGAACGAATAAAAATGAAAAATTTGTGAGATGTAGCTTAAACAGTTCTTAGAAGGAAATGCATACCAGTAAATGTTTACATTAATAAAAAAGAAAGATTTTTAATGCAGTATCCTAAGCTTTACCTAAAAAAAAAAAAAAAAAACTAGAAAGAAAACAGGTAACTAAACCCAAATCCAGAAGAGTAAAGAAAATAACAAGGATAATAGCAATAAAATTTAAAACAGGTAAGCAGAAAAATCAAAGCAAAAAATTTTTTAAGGATAAAAGAGGATAAAACTCTAGAAAGACCAAAAAGAGAGAGAAATTGTCAATATTAGGAATGAAAGACAAGATATTAAAAAAAAAGAAAGACAAGATATTCACTGCCAACATCATTAATAATGAGAGGATAAGAAGGGAATACTATAGACAACTCTAAATATATAAACATGACAAGTAAAATATCACAGATTTACTTTAAGCTCTTGTCACAGGAGTCTTAATAACTTCAAATTTTTTTAAGGCATTCTCACTTTCATTTCACCTAATTTCTACCACTTTCTAGTAAGTGATTGGCACAGCCAAAATCTCCACACACTGTAAAGCCATTCATTTAGTTCCTCTAGTCACCATAGAGCTCTATATTCTTAAATTGCTTCCAATCAATTATTAGAAAAAAATTATTAACATAAAAGATCTATCATGATATCACCTCTACTCTATGCCAGCAATTTTTTGTAAGACTCATTCTTCATTTTGTTTTTACCCTAATTCACAATTATTTCTCTTGTGGGCCTAGAATGCCCTCCCAGGACTAAGTTGCACATTTTCATATTCTCTACAAATCTAATTCACATTCTCTTTGAAGGTTTATCTTTTTCCTACAGGTTAGTTTATGTGTACTTTTACACATTCTATCTTTGCATTTATTTATGCTTGCAATACTACATGGATCTCATGTTTTTGTCATTATCTGCAAACTTGCCTTCATTAGAATGTGAGACTCTCACAGGCAGGGACTGTCTACATTTATGTTTTTATTTACCTGCACAGAGTCTGGCAGGCAGCTGTAGATGATCAGGCATGTAAATAAAGAGATAGTAAAAAACTTACAAATTTGTAGAAGCGCCTGATGGTCAGCAGCCCAGTTGAAAAATTGGTACTGAATTTGTCAATTCATTTTCAAAATAAAAAAATTTTAAGAGTTAAATGTCTCTATCATCTTGTTCTTTAAATCTTCCAAAGCGATTACTTAGTTCTTGTTTCATGAAATGTTATTAATGTAATATTGATCTGCTAAGTTTGACCTTAAATGATCAACTTGTCATAAAATATTATCTACTACATCACATGTAATCAAATCTAGCCAAACTTTTGAATATATTTTGACATTAACTCTACATATACAACTAAATCTTCTCTCATCACATTTGCTATGCATAAATGCACAAAACATATGCTCACAGGGCATTTTTTAATGGAACAGTAGATATAAAATATCATTATGTCATTATTAAATACCCAGAAGTACCAAATAAATAATATAATCCAATATTGCTCTATTATTTCTGAGACTACAGCTCTCTCAGAGGCTGCTATTATTTAGAATTTTCATCTGCAAATTAATTTATCAATAAGTTGCCCCACTGGCAGTATCTTCAAAAAGAGACCTACCCTCTTGATATTTGGCAGGTCTCTTGACCTGCATCTTGGGCCATTTTTGTTCAGTCTCATTATACTAAGGGTAAACACTGGGATCCAGCAGTTAATTACTCATATTGTAAGTGGGTTTGTGTCACAATTTATTTTAAAGAAGAGACACGATTTTTTAAATCAGAAGTATTGGTCTGCTCAATTAGGTAATTCAATGGGACAAAAATGACTCATCTGAAAGACAGACTATTCATGTTGAAATTGAAAATGACATTTTATTTGGATACTCTTTTCTTCATTGCTTATCCTTCTAGGAATTAAACTAGTCAAAACAGCTCAATTGATTGGAATGTGCTCACTTTGTCAGTAGATCTTTTTTTTGAAGCAGAAGACCATTGGATATCTTGGGCAGACTTTGATTTCTCCAAATGATAGCAGAGCCCTTTTTTGTGTGTGATTTCCTACAGAGGAAAGTTCTCTGCAGGAACTCGGCTCTCACTCTTGAATGGTTAGCCTGCATTGAATCAGGTCATTCAGGGAGTCCTCAGGCAGGTCTATGCTGACCTGTCTCAATGAAGAGGGGACATCATTATTTAGCCCTGTGTCCCCAGGGCTTCCAGCAGAGTGACAGCTCTGTTAAGAAAGAGCCTGCAGAGTGAAAGCAGCTTGCACAAAAAGCCTAGAAAGGGATTGCTGCTGAAGTTGAGGCTCACTGAAATGGTGATGTCAATAGATTTGAGAATTCCAGATCCATCAGGCTTACCAAGGAATAGGTATATGTTCAGGGTTTGCGGTGGAGAATGGCTTCAAAGAAAGGGAGATACTTCCAGAAGTTTTTGTGTTCATTTAGATCTATTCTTTCATATAGTGTCTGACCTCCCTCAGATTAATGAGGCACTTAAAAGCATCCTGAGTAAGTTGTCAGTGCTTCTTTGGGTTAGCATATCCATGGCCATTTGGATGCTGCTAGGAAAGTTAGTTCACATTCTAGTTTGCTCAGAAGAAAATATAGTCTTCTAAATGGAGCCTGAATTGACAGAAGACCACAAATCATTTTCTGGCTAGTTTTGGACCTTTGACTTACATATCAAGGGTTGATTATTTAATCAATACTTAGAACATTTCATTTGAGCTCAGTCAACAGGTTATTCTCTTCATGGCTGGTCTGGGTTCTGGTGGAGAAGACAAAGGTTTTCTATGACTATTCCTCCATCTTACTTAGGTACTGCTTACTCTAGACTGTTACAACACAGAAAGAATGCCTGGAGTCCTTGAAGGACACTGGATCTAGTCTACTCATGGTGCTAAATGCTCAGTACTTTTAGTAATGTATCAATCTATCCCATATGGTCTTCCTCACATCTATCCTTGATAAAGACAGAGGCAAATTTCTTTCCTGCGGTCCTATTCTTTCATTATGTTAGTCTTCTTATACTTGACAACAAGTAATATCACTGAATTTTTCAAGTTAAAAGGAGTATTTCTAAAGGGGTTCCTGAAGGGATAACTTCAATATTCCAGGTTCCTTGACATTTAATTGCAGCTAATGGCTACTGACCTTATGAAAAATTGCTCAGCTTCATCAGTAGTTTAGGAAAATAAAAATGGAAGCTACAGAGAGACATATTGTGTTGAAAAATTAGAAAAAAAAATAATAGAGTAGTATCTAATAGGTGATGATATGAAATGAGTACTCATTGCTAGTAAGATTGCAAACATTTATTTAAAAAAAACTAGTTTGGAAGAGTCTATTAGAATAAAAAACTTATGTACTTTTGACTCACATTTTTCAAGTATTGTCTTTAGAAAACTTTATTGCATCATGGTATATATTGGCAAAAAATTGGGAACAACCTGAATATCTACTTACAGGAAAAAAGTGAAAGAAAATTATGTAAAATGTAACTTTTAAAATAGTAAAAAGAGTAAAATAAAGCTGCATTAGATAATTTAATAGCCAGAGGGGCTATCCATATGTATGGTTAAATCAGTTTCAGTCTTAGTCTGAAGATATGAGAACCAGGGAAACTGAAAATGTAACTGATAGTCCTAGGCAGAAGATAAGATGAGATACCCCATCAAGCAGTGAGTCAGACAAAAAAAAAAAAAAAAAAAAAAAAGGTGAATTCCTCCAGGTCCTCAATGAATTGGTTGATGCCCACACATATTGGAGAGGGCCATCAATACAAAAGCCAATCTTATCTGGAAACACTTGCCCAGACACACCCAGAAAAACAAAGTTTAATCTAGGTACCCGTTGGGTTACTCAAATTGACATACAAAATCATCTATCACAATAATACACATAAAACCAATTAAAAATTTAAAAAACAGAATTAAGTTTTGAGAGCTTACTATGTGCCAGCTACTGCTTTAAGTGCTGACAATATATTAAAGAGCAAAATTAGCAAGTATCATATCTTGGAAAATTCTACATTTGACTAGTACTCAGTTTCATAGAGCCGGATTATAGAATCTAGATCTTACATTTACAAAGAAGAGTTAGCTTCTAGGACTGAAAAGAACCTTAGCAAGCATTGAATTAATTATATTCGACATATAACTGAAAGGCATGAAGCACCAGGCTTCAGGTTTTTTGTTTGTTTTGTTTTTTTGAATTGAAGTCGCACTGTCATCCAGACTAGGGTCTGGAGTGCAGGGGCACGCTCCCAGCCTCCGCAGCCTCGACCTGCTGGGCTCCAGCGATCCTTTCGCCTCAGCCTTCCAAGTAGCCGAAACTAGAGGCGAGTGCTACCATGCCCGGCTGATTTTTTTTTTTTTTTAAATGTATTGTAGAGATGAGGTCTCACCAATTTGCCCGGGTGGGTCTCGAACCTGCGGGCTCAGGCAGTCCACCCGCCTCGGCCTCCCAAAGTGCTGGGAATACAGGCTGAGCTACTGAGCCCAGCATGGTTTCAGTTTTTAATGTACATAAGAATGACTCGGTGCCTCAGCCTGTAACCCCGTGCCTTTGGGAGGCTGCGGTGAGTGGGTTGCCTGAGGTCGCAGATTCGAGACCCGCCTGGGCAACTTGGGGAGACCTCATCTCTACAATAAATCAAAAAATCAGCCGGGCGTGGTAGCGCATGCTTGTAATTCCAGCTACTTGGAAGGCTGAGGCGAAAGGATCGCCAGAGCCCAGCAGGTCGAGGCTGCGGTGGCCGGGAGCAGCCACTGCACTCCAGTCTGGGCGACAGAGACTCCAACTCAAAAAAGAAAAAAAGAAAAGAAATTATTCCTGTCTGTACAAAATTTGTTTTCCCCATACTGATCAATATCATTGCCTGTCCTTTTGATTATAATGTATTGGTCTAGATAGGAGCATTTGAAAACAAATTTGATAAAGAAGTTGACCTGGGAACAGTGTCTTAATTCAACTCCAGCTCCTCATTTTACCTCTTTTGCTCTCCACCTCCGCAACACATCCGGCATTATTATGATAAATGCCCCACTTTCTCTGGACTATTTTGCTGATTTTCTGTCTCATGATTCAAGAATTCCAGCAAACAATCAAATAATAGCCATGAGCCTAACTTAAAGCTACCAATAATAAGCAGCGAACATGGAAATGACTCTAAATCCAGCATCTTTTCCCCCTTATCACCCTTTCCCACATATGTTAGTTTGATGTCAAAAAATTACAGAGTCTATTGTTCTTTGTAACTGTTCTCCACTGATCCATACCCTTTAGTTAATGTTGTTCTTCAGTTACAAGAGACAAAGTCAATTATACTATGGTTTCTGCAATAATATCCACATAGTTCTCAGTCAAAATTAGCCTAAATTTCTCTAGCACTGTAGAAGAGGCTAGGCATGGAAGAAAAGACTGTTTGGGACAGAATTCTGAATCACTGAAAGAATGTTAGTGTTGCAGTTTAGCCTCTTAATTCCAACTGATGGCTAACTCTTAGGGAAAAAGAAAAATATGCTATTGCTCTTCAGGGAGTGCCTTTTCACCTGGGGTGAGGGGTTATTTTGCTTGTTGCATGAGGTTTTAAATCTTTTGTGTGGTTTTCTTTCTCTGTGGGAGAAAAGAGGCAAGATAAATATTTGTCTCAATAGAGAAAAGTAATCTGTATGGTGCCACATGTCTTCTTTGAGTGCCTTCAAAGCTGACCTGCTAGTTTGTCTAATTTATTGTCCCTGGTGAGAAAGTTTATAGCTAGAAACAAAACTAACCTATTCTTAGATTCTCCAAAAGCAGCTCCCTTGCAGTTGTTTGGCAGGGGGTTTGTTGATATATATTTTAGGCATTTATTTTTCTTCAGTAAAATAATAACAATAGAATAAAGATACAAAATACAAAACTTCAATGAATAGCCAATTATTCCATGAAAATCCCCACCTCCTTTTCTGAGAATAAGGAAAAATATAACACCTTGGAATATTGCTTATTGCAAAACTATTTAATGAAAAAAATGCCATGGGGTGTTTTTAAAGTATCAAACAACTTATGTTCAGGGAAACAAACCTCAGCATTTTAAAGTCTGATGGAGAGAATACTTGGTTTGGAAACATGAAACCTGGAATTGATCCTAATTTTTTGTATTGAGTTGATTCTTTATCTATGAAATAATGAGAAAAATAATACCTACCAATTAAATTGTGTGAAGATCAAATTAATGATGTATGACATGTGCATTGTAAATTATAAAAGACTGAACAAACATGAGATTGTCTTTTAATTGTGGTATGGCTTGCATAGAATAAAACTACTCTTTTTAGTGTACAGTTCTGTGAGTGTTCATACAGTCACACAGTAATATAACCATCACCACAAACAAGTTCTAAAATGGTTTTATCAAACATCTCCCTAAATATTTTTCATACCTCTTAATAGTGTTCTCATGACCTCAGGTTTTACAAACATTGACTTTTTTCTGTCTCCATAGTTTTGCCTTGAATGTTTTCTTCCATTTAGCATAACACAACTGAGATTTGTTCATGCTGTTGTGTGCATCAGTAGTCTATTTTCTTCTATTGCCGAATGGCAAATCATTATGTGGATTTATGATCTCTTTATACATTTTCCAGCAGAAGAACATTTGGATATCTTTACTTTTGATAATTTTGAGTAAATCTGCCATAAATATAAGCAAACAAGTTATTGTGTGAACATAGTTTTAAATTTCTCCTGGGTGAATACCTAGTAGTGAAGTTGCTGGATCATATGGTATAAGTGTATATTTAACTTTATACAGACTCTTCCAAAGTAGCTGTATAATATTATTCCAATCCTTACTGTATAAGAGTTCTAGTTGCTCTGTATGCTTGCATGTACTTGGTATTGGCATATTTGTCTTGTATGTTTGGGGCTTTTTGGCCATTATAAAAGGTATGTGGTAGTGACTCACTGTAAATTTAAATTACCTGTCCATAATGACTACTGATGTTGAGCATATTTTCATGACTTTTTGGCATCTATATATTTTCTTTGGTGAAGTATCTGTTTTCATTTTTTTGCCTACATATTATGAAATTCTCTTTTTTATATTATTTAATGTTTAAATCTCCAACATTCCAGTAGGGTAGGATTTATCATTCTTCTATTACAGATGAAAAAACTGAGCTTCAGCTACCACGTGATTTCACTTATATGTGGATTCTAAAAAAGTTGAACTCTTAGAAGAGAGTTGAATGATAGTTACCGGATGCTGGGTGGAAGGGTAGGAAGAAAACAAAGGGGGAGAAGGGAAGGAAGGGAATGGGGAGTTGTGGGTCAAAGGATACAATGTTTTAGGCAAGAGGAACAAGTTTTGAGATCTATTGCACAGAAGAATGATGACTGCAGTTAATGAAAATATATTATACAACTAAAAATAAAGAAAGAATAAATTTCAAATGTTTCACCATAAAAAATGATAGGTAGCTTGGTTTTATCATTCGAAATCATATATAACAAGCTATCTCATTGTACCCAATAAATGTATACAATTATGGCTTTTAAATTAAAAATAATCTTAAAAAGTAAGCAAAATGAGTATCAGTGTGGCTTAAAAGCTTATGCAAAGATGCCCAGATATTAGTTATCAGAACTGGAATCTCATCAACTCAGAGCTACAAAACTAACAGTTACTTGCTGCTACACAAATTCTATAGAAGCCAATGTGGTTCTCAGATTTAAAAATCTATCAATTTCTAGTTGGCTTTAGAAAAATGGTGTGCACTGAGGATTATCAGTGGATAGTTTTGAATCTGAGTTCAGCTTGCTTCTGTTTCTCAACATACGTCAAAAGTAGCTCAGCATTCTGTGCTAGTTATAATGACTGAGAAGGTGTAACACAAGTTCCCTGTTTTGAATCAGAAAACAAATCTGCTGGAGAAGCTGCAGGTGATTCATGCTTAAACTTCAGGGGGATATAATTTTGAGTTACCAACCTCTGTAGCTTATTCATGTCTCTAGTCTCCTCAGTTAGTCCAGTGAATAAAAATTACTATTTATTTCCTGATTGTTATCCCACAGGGACAAAAGAGACTCTTCCTGTGATAAATATTTATGAGGCAATATAGATATTCAGTCTGTAGAGACGAGAACCCAAACTTCAATCTTCCTATGCAGAAAATAAAGATTACAAAAACCGCCATATTAAGTACTATTGATTGAAGATGATGGATGCTACATGATTAGTATAGAGAATTAGTTAATGGCAGTCACCTAATAGTCATATTACTCACTATGAATCAGGGATTTTCTAAAATGCATTAATAAATTTTAACAACTTCATGAAGTAAATATTAGTGCTCCAATTTACATGTGAGAAAATTAACATTTTAAGTGGTTAAATAATTAGACAATATCATCCAAATAGTAAATGAGGGCAAAATTCAAATCAAGTGTATTTGATTCCAAAGTTAAACTTTTGACCTTACTACTCAATTTATTATTTTATTGCAACATATTTGAAATATTCCAAATGTTGAATGATGTTTTCAGTTATTTCTTGGGCATTTGTCACAGATATGCAATATGTGATTGTTTTCATAGCATAAAGTGGCTGCGTATTATGTAGATATTACTCCTAAAAAATAACAATCAGGAAATAAATAGTAATTTTTATTCACTGGACTAACTGAGGAGAGTAGAGACATGAATAAGCCACAGAGGTTGGTAACCCAAAATTATATCTCCTAAAAAATAAAAATAAAAATCTGGACTTGGACACAAAAATGGCAGCTGAGCCAGTGGGACTATGTGAGTCCTGGTGCAAATGAGTGAGTATATGGAAAAGTTTGTGTACGTGCTGACGAGTGAGTGGGCATGGAAGTGGCTAAGTGAAGGCTAGGGAGCTAGCAGCCAGGGCTCTCCTGGTGCAGGGGCTGGTTCTGCAGCTGCTGGGTTTGTACCCTAGCGATTCCCTGGTGATTCCTGGGACCTGCTTTTTATTTTTTTATTTTTTTGAGTCAACAAAACCTTTCCTGGGAAGAAAATGCTGGAAGAGACTGACTAAGTTGGGGTTCATGAGCAAGAGGCCAGGGCCCTGGTGCAACAGCAGGTGCTGCAACTTCTCTGCTTGGTCCCTGGCTCTTCCCAGGTCACAGAAGCCAAGTGCCATTTTTTTTTAATACGGACAAAAGTTATTTAGTGAAAAAGTGGCGGGGAGAAACGATGGACCCAGGCTCTCCCTCACAATTGCAGTCGAGGAGAGAGACTGTCAGCTCCTGACTTTGCCTCACCACTTCAGCACCTGGTGGGGTGCTGCAGAGGGAGTCCAGAGGCAAAGTCCCACGGAAGAGGACAAGAGAGACACCCCACCCATCTTGAAGGGGGACAGGAAAGTGCTCCGACTTGCTCACTATGGAGCAACAGACCCGATCTGTGTGACTGGCAGATCAACCACTCAGGGATTGATTGTGACCCAGAGGGAATATCCTGAAAGCACAAATTTTGGAGAGACCTGATGAGTGCAAAGTTCCAGGTGCCCCATCCTCTACCTGGATCCAGCCTCGGGACAAAGGGTGTGGTCAGAAAAGGATGAGGAAGGACTCCAAAGAGATCAATGGTGAGTCCGGGGCTGACCCAAACCCCCTCCTCCCCAGAGATCTTCTGAACCTCTGACCCACATAGCTGAGCCACAACTGAGAGGGACAAACCCAGGCAGAGCCTGGTTGTCAATCACTATAGAACTCCATTCCAGAATAGGCCTGACTGGGGCACCCTCCGTAAGCACATACCTGGGGAAGAGACAATCCTGCACCTCCCCATCAGGAGAGATCTGACCATAAGAGAATGGGAGGGGAGGATTGCAGTCCCACCCACCTCCACTTCCCCTCCTCCTTCCCTGCTCCAGTGACTGAGAGAGTGAAAGAGGTGACTCTGCAGGAGAGACTAGATTAGAGGAACAATTACATAGCCTGCCACAAGAGGGCAGGGTTTTTTCAAAAAAATTTTAATTTCTTTTAGTTCTTAAAAATGTTTCCTGTTTGTTTGTTAGTTCACTTATTGTTCAAATATTTTTTCTTTGTGCATGAATATGTATGTGAGGGTTTGATCTGTATCCTCTCAAACTTTTTTCTTTATTTTTCTGTTTCTTTATTCTTTTATTTGTTGTTTCCTGTTTATGTTTGTTTGTGAAGGATTGAGTGTTCATCATTCAATTTTGTTGATGTTGTTGCTTTGTTTTAGCTCTTTTGTTCTTCTGAGGTTTTTTATTTTCATTTTTTATATTTAAGGTGTGTGTCAATATATATGTGAGGATTTGATCTGAATTTTTTTTTCTCCTGGTCTTTCTGTTTTTCTTCTCCATTCACTTTGTGCTAGGCATGTGTGTGTATGTTCAGTTTTCTTAGATTTTTGTTGTTGTTGTTGTTTGCTTTGTTTCAATTTGTTGTTATTCTAGCTTGTTTTGAGGAGTGTGTGTATGTCTGTGTGTGTGTGTGTGTGTGTGTGTGTGTGTGTGTTCAATTGTTTTTTGCATTGGTTTCTGCTTTACATCAGCATATAGAGTGGTGGTGGGGAGTGGGTCGCAGGGAACACATACAACAATCAGTGAACACTGAAATTTGCAAGTAGTTTCTGAATCATAGCACCCATTCCCCTACTTTATTTGAATTTCAAAAACTACAAGAAACAGCAAAGCTTCCCATCCACTGTCTTACTTCAAAGTAGAATAAATCTAGAGCACAGATCAGAGAAGAATATAGGGCTGAGCAAACATGAGAAGGGAAAATCTCTCCCACTGACACAGAATAGCAGAACTAAAGAGAAAAACAAGAAATCTGTCACAAATGAGGAAAAACCAAAGGAAGACCTCAGGCAATTTAAGGAAATCAGGGCTATCCAAGTAGAAAAAGAGGAAGTCAAGTTATCCCTCTTTGCTGACAGTATGATACTATATCCTGAAAATCCAAGAGACTCTGTAAACAACCTGCTTGCATTGATAAAGGAATTTGGCAAAGTCTCAGGGTACAAAATAAATGTGCAAAAGACAGTTGCATTCCTATACACCAACAACAAGCAGGCAGAGACCCAAATAAAAAGCACAATTCATTCACAATAATCACACACAAACAAAATGAAACACTTCAGCATCTTCCTAACTAGAAAAGGGAAAGACCTTCAAAATGAGAACTACAAAACATTGCTCAAAGAAACTCAAGAGGACACAACAAATGGAAAAATATTCCAAGCTCATGGAAAGAAAAAATCAATATTGTTAAACTGTTCATTCTACCAAAGGCAATCTACAGATTCAATGCAATACCCATTAAGTTACCAACATCATTCTTCTCAGACCTGGAAATAGCAATACAGAAATTCATATGGAAACACAAACGGCCAGAAATAGCCAAAACAATCCTTAGCAAAAGAAACAAAGCAGGAAGTGTCACACTTTCAGACTTCAAACTTTACTATAAGGCGATAGTAGTCACAACAGCCTGATATTGCTACAAGAACAGGCATATAGACCGATGGAACAGGATAGAGCTTCCAGAAGCAAAGCCTCATTTGCTCAACCAACTCATCTTTGACAAAGCCTCCAACAACAACCACTGGGGACAGGAGAACCTATTCAGTAAATGGTGCTGGGAAAACTGGCTAACCACATGCAGAAGATTGAAACAGGACCCCTATCTATCACCATATACAAAAATTAACTCTAAATGAATCAAAGACCTAAATGTAAAACTTCAAACTATAAAAATCTTAGAAAGTGCAGTAGACACCTTTATGGAAACTGGAACTGGCAACCAATTCCTAATCAGGATCCTAAGTGTCAATACCATAAGAAATACAATGGACCAAGTGGGACCTCATCAAACTAATGAGCTTCTGCAGAGCAAAAGAAACCATCAAGACAGAAGGGAGACATCCCACATAATGTGCAAAAATATTTGTCAACTGTATATCTGACAAAGACCTAACATCTAGGATCTCTAAGGAATTCAGACATGCTGAAAGGAAAAAAAGCAAACAGCCCTATTAAAAAGTGGGCAAAATACATGAATAGAAACTTCTCAAAAGAAGATATACGGGCAGCCAACAGACACTTGGAAACGTGCTCAGCCTCATTCATCATCAGAGAAATGCAAATCAAAATCACACTGGGATACCACCTAACCCCAGTAAGAATGGCCATCATTAATAAAACAAACAACAACATATGCTGGCGAGGATGTGGAGAAAAAGGAATGCTTCTACACTGCTGGAAATGCAAACTAGTGCAGCCTCTTTGGGAGACAGTGTGGCAATTTCTGAAAGAATAGAAATTGACCCTCCATATGACCCAGAAATTCCCTATTGGGAATATACTTGGAGGAACTCAATTCATTCTACAAAAAAGATACCTGCACACAAAAAAGTTTGTTGCAGCTCTATTCACAATAGCAAAAACATGGAATCAACCATGTTGCCCACTGAAACCGGACTGGACAAAAAAATGTGGTACATATACACAATGGAATATTATGCAGCCATAAAGAAGGACATTACATGGACTTTGCAGCAACTTGCGTGGATTTAGAGTCAATCATAGTTAGTGCTCTATCACAGAAACAAAGAACAGAGTACTATATGATCTCACTCATAAACAGACCTTGAATGGTTATAATATAAGAAAGGGATTGGCAGTAGTGAGAAACTGTCAGGGAAGGGAGGGTGAGATTGGCAGTTGAGGGAAACTGCTAGGGATGCAAGGGTACCTGCATAGTCAACATTGTATACCTATCCTTGAATGTACCCCACATCTTTATTTAAATAAATAAATAAATAAAATTTCAATTGTGAAAAAAATGTAATCTTTAGCATTCTACAAATACCAATAAAATTCCTTGTGTATGAGCCTATGAGTATCAATTCAATGAAGCTATAATGAAATCATAAATAAATCTTACAAATCTAGCCATAGTTGCAAATGGCATATTAAAAAATAGAAAATTTCTATATTAGTTAGAATTTGATCAGAGAAACAGAACCATTAGGATTATCATAGATTAAGAATGCATGATAGAAACTAGACATAATACAATTGAGAGAGGAGTTCGGGAAGCCAGGGCCACAAGGAAAGTGAAGGGTCAAAGAAAAGTCCTTATAGACTTCCCAAATCTTAGAGTGGATGGAGAAGTCAGAGTTTGCAGAGGAATCTGGAAAGCCAGACAGGTCCAGATGCTGGTTTGTGACCATAGAGGGAAGCTGGTAGAGAAGTCTATGGAAGGCTGTTGCCTTTGTATCAGGTGGGAAGCTTGTACCAGAGAAACTTGTACCATTTCCACAGCAAATGGAAAATAGAAAAAGACTGATAGTTGATAACTATTTTCAGTACTGTGACATTTTCTCTCTTCCAGCAGTTACACTCCTAATTAGCTTTTGCTTCCTCTCAACTTTTATATATCTTAGTAAAAATCAAATTATACTTGGAATTGTGACTTCATTCATTCTAACTCTGAGAACTTATCTGCTTTTCAAACTACCCATGATTATCAAAAGAGATCATAGTGAACTTTCCAGTGTTTGAGGTTATACATAGCTGTTGCCAGTGATGCACTTCACTAATTCCTCTCCAATTAACTGCATGCAGAGAAAATACAGTAGCACTTGTCTTAATAAGCAAGGTGAGAATAACAGAGCCAAAGTCAGCAGGGTTGCATAAATCTGTTCATGGAGAGATTCTATTTTGAGATCTTCTGACTGGAGCTAGGAGACCATATGCCACCTGACTGATAGAGACCAGATAGTCTTCCTCTGAGCCACATTTCCAGGAGGTGAGAGGATAAGAACAATGTAATTATGAAATGCATTATTCCTTTGAATGAGCTTCTGAACATGGACAAAAAAATAACAAGATTACTCTATTGTAATTTTTAATTTAATCTGACAAACTACATTTTCAAAATGGTGACAATAATTTTATAACTTAAAAAGTTATGATAGTTTCAAGTGTGACAGTTTCAAACAATACAAAACTAGTGTTAATATTTCAGTATGGAGGTAGCATGCCTTGACATTCTTTTCTTTGGGAAACAACAATCTCCCCAGTTCCATATTAATTTTACTCTGTCAAGGTGTTCTAGGTAGGGCCAATGTCATCTCCCCATGCCAAGGAGTAGATGCATTATCTAGACTTGGTCAATAATGGCACTTCTTCCCTTTTTGTATTGAGATATTGACTGAAAGAGGCCAAATGAGCCCTGATAGGTCAAGTTGAAATATTTGAGTATATGTTTACTGAACTGTCGGTTGAAAATGTATTTTCATCCTATATTGCGATGATTTATGTGAGAATCCTAAAATTTAAGATACGGTATGAAAAGTCTGATATCACCCTTTGACTTTTATTCAGTTCTGTCTGAAGTAAGATTTCACTCTGTAGTTTTTCAGTTAAGTGAGCTAATGGTCTATTATTTTTATTATAAATATCATCATTTGCTTAAACTACTGTACATTTTTAAGTTATAATAAAATGTACTAACAACTGTAATAAACCCTTGTCAAAACTCTATGATTGAGATAATAAGAAAACATGTTTTAGAAATATCTCCATAAGTCATGCTCACTTTTTTATTCAGAAAGGTGTTGTATTATATGCCCAACCCCAAATAAATTTTTGTCACTTGTCCTATGCATGCATCATTACTTAAATGTAATTATCTCATTAATGCAATTTCTTCAGGAACTGGTATGTGCCAATTGTATTATTTCGTTGTGCCAGAATTTAGCCTAAAATAATAATAAGATCATTTCTAGTTGTCTACTTAAGGCTTCCAAAGAGTATCTTTAAAATCAACTATAGTTTCTGGTCAAGAAGAAAGACTCATAATCTTTACTTAAAATTTAGACTTTGGAGAAAGTAGTTGAGAAAATAATAGTTGATTGAAACATATTACCTGTAACTAAAAAGAAAAAAAAAATGCAAATCTTTGTCAGGAATAATTCTTCAAGCTCCATCACCACAGAAAAGACCAAAGAACCAAGTAGTTATGAAAAACTGCCTGGAAAAAAAAAGATACAGGGAATGTCTTAAAAATAATTACGTAGTTTAAGTAGACAGTCCAGAAGAAAAAGCTTTTGGGAAAAGAAGAGGGTAAATAAGAAAAACAGGTATCCTTTGGAGACTGTGATGAAGAAAAGTTGAAGAAGACAATTTTGTTGTCCTGTTAAAAAAAAACAAAAAAAAAATAAAGAAAACAAAATATGTATGACATACAAATTGTAGTGTGTTAAAAAATGACCCAATCCCAAATTTATATCTCTTTTATGTGCATGTGTAACTTTATTTGGCCAGTGAAAGAATGTGACCTTATTTGAAAATTGGGTTTTTGTTGAGGTAAGCTTTTTAGGATCTTAGGATGGAATCATTCAGGATTTAGAGTGGGCCTTAAATTCAAGACTGGTGTCTGTAACAAAAGTAAAAGACACAGGGAGATACATGGAAGAATGCCATAAGATGACAGAGGAGAGACTAAAGCCATGCAGCTATAAGTCAAGGAGCACCAAGAATTGCCAAGAGCTCCCAGAAACTAGAAAGTGGCAAGAAACAGTTCTTCCCTAGAGCTTTCAGAGGCAGCACGGCCCTGCTGACACCTTGATTTCAGGATTTTAGCCTCCAGAACTCTTAAATAATAAACTCTTGTTTTAAGTCATCAAATTTTCATTAGTTAGTAGTGTTACAGAAACTCTAAAAAATTAATACAGTACTTTGTGGGATAACTTACAGTAGCTGCAGGAAACTAACACACAACTCTGTTCTACACGGTATATCCCACACCCCCCAAAAGTTTTGCTACATTAACAGAAGAGGGCACTTTTGAACTAGATTTCTTTTCTTTTCTCTCTCTCTTTTTTTTTTTTTACAGCAAATGTTGGCAAACTTGTCCTTAAAAGACTGAGGGATACTTTAGGTTTTGCAAATCTAAACACAAAATTCAGGATATTATATATGAAATTATATATAGCCATTCAGATGATAACCATTTAAAATATGAAAAATATCCTTAGCCTGAAACCCTTTTTTTAAAAATTATCACTTGGATTTGGACCACGAACCATATTTGTCAATCCCTATTCTATAACACCTCCTAGCATCAACCATATATATGAAATATAAAGAACAAGACATCTTTATATTCACAAAATACTGTTTAAAAAAAACTTTGATGAAAATTCTCCTCCCCACAAAATCTGCAGCCATAAAAACATGGAATCAAAAATTTAAAAACCAATGACATATAAAAAAAAAGGATAATAAAGTAAAATGAGATGACTTGGACCTAGGAAATATTTAGAGCCAAGAAAGGAATACCTAAAAAGAAAAATTTATAGCTTTATGTTATAGATATTCTTTATAAAGACTAAATTAGAAGATATTCAAAAGATCATAAATATAAATTAAAGAACATAAAGAAAAGCTGAAATAGATTCAACAAAGGAAAAATGGGATAAAGAAAAAGTTAAGAAAGATCAGAAACAAAGTTGATTGAAAGGAAGATAAACTAATATTTAATGTACATAACTAGAGTACCTGAAAGCAAAACAAAACAAAAAAGTCATATATAATTTATAAAATAAAATAGGAAAACAACACAGAGAATTAAAACAGGATACTCTCCCCCCAAAATTAGAAAATAGCTAAAAAAAAAAAAAAAAAAAATAGAAAATTTTCTATTGTGTTATTTGGATCCCTGAAAACATAGACAACTTATTTTTAAATCTATATTGAAGGAAACAAAGCCTGCATATTGATTATAACATAAAATAAAATAATGCAGCACAGTAAAAACTAGAATACAAATAATAGCACTAATTGTGCAAAAAATTAACTCCTCTACCCAAACAAAATCAATGTATATCAAAACCTAAGATTCAGTTATGTCATGTATGAGCTCATCTAAAACAAAGTTAATTTTTAAAGCTAAAATTAAAAAGTTAATCCAATGGCCAGGCTCGATGGCTCAGCCTGTAATCCCAGCACTTTGGGAGGCTGAGGTGAGTGGATTGCCTGAGCCTGCGAGTTCGAGACCTGCCTGAGCAACTTGGTGAGACCTCATCTCTACAATAAATAAAAAATTAGACAGGCATGGTAGCGCGCGCCTATAGTTCCAGCTACTTAGAAGGCTGAAGCGGAAGGATCGCCGGAGACCAGCAGGTCAAGGCTGCAGTGGCCAGGAGTGGCCACTGCACTCCAGTCTGGGTGACAGAGTGAGACTCCAACTCAAAAAAAAAAAAAAGTTAATCTGATAGAATTTCTCCACTCTAAGTCTCAACTCAATAATTTATAAAAAGAACAAACAAGTAAGACAAGCAAAAGTATGAGAACAAAAATAGTAAAGGTAAAGAAGTTATTGATGTAAAAAATAGAAAGTGGTAATGAATGAATGAAATGTCCATGAAAGTAAAAGGAAAATTTTTAAAATCAGTAATATAAAGACCTCTATGAAAATAAGTTAAGGGCCACCATCTCCAGGACTACCCAGAATAACTCATCCCGAGAAGGCTGATGATAGCAATGGCATAGGCAGGACCCTGAGATTCTCTGAAAGTGAGTTCCCAAAAAGACTCTTACTTTCCTTCCCCCACACCCCTGCCCACCGCCAGCCGCACCATTCCAAAGGCCTGGAGACCCTAGGACCCACGCAAGTCTGGCTATTGAGGCCTCTTGGCTGCTACTGCTCCACTATAGGTGGCCTGGGCCCTGGCCATGTGGAGATCCCAGCTCCCTCCCCAGCTACAATGTCTCACCCGGCAGCCTTGGGATACCACCTTGTGGAGATCTGGGTTCCCTGGCTGGTTACACTGATCCGCCCGGCACTCAGCCACTGTTAGCTCTCTCCCTGACTGGGCACCCAATCCAGTTGGCCTGGTGCTCACTCCATAGAGTTTCAGCTCCCTGCCCTGGGTTCTGGGCCGCCGCCCAGTCCTATTTCAAGCCGGCATCACCCAGGGAGGTTCTAGGCACCTGCCCTTCAGAGATACCAGCTCCATTCCTGGCTGAAGTGCTCTGAGCAGGGCCAAAAGCCACTATCACCACTCACCACCTGCCCTTTGGAGCTCCGGTCCCTGCTCTGGCTGAGGCACCCAGTGTGGGACCCCCTGGTTGTATAAGGGAACAGTATATCTTAAGTCAGTGCTGATCAGCAGCATTCAGCTCTCAGCTCCAGGAAGAGGGAATTCCCAGCTCCCTCCTCTAACCCAGGCCACTGGCAGCTCACCAGATTCAGTGCCCAGCTGTGCCGCTGATCCCACAGCCCGTAATAGTGGATTGTCCATGGACCCGGGTGAGTGGAGAGAAAGAATGGGTGGAGAGAAAGGATCCTTGAAAGGGGAGCTGCCCACCTTGGCCATTTTCCAGGCAGAGATTTGCATTGCCCCACCCATCTACAAGAGCCTGCACCTTGGTTTCTAAGGTAACATTGCTAAACAGGAGACAAATTCCCCCCCCATGCTGAATTAGATCCAGGCAACTCAGGCCTGTCACAGACCTCTCAGGCAGCAAGACAAAGGAACCGACCCAAGCTTGGGATAAATCTATCTGTCTTCAATGAAAGCAAAGGGGAGAGGCTAGAGATCAGAGCTGAAGAGACTTTAGACACTCAGGAAAGATTCCAGAGCTGGTCTGGTTACTTATTTTGATTTCTGATTTCTTTTGACTGTTTGATTTGCTCACTTTTGTTTACTTTTTGATTTAGACTACCAGTTTGTGTTGGGATCAAATGCATCAAAAGGCATGATTTTATTGGACTGTCTTTGTGTAATTACCAGTAATGCTTAGAGAATTTTGTTTGTGTGTCTGTTTTTCACTCTTTTCTGGCCTTGTGTCTCTTTTTCACTCATTAGTTGATATGTATGTCTGTTATCTCTCTCACTCTTCTCTTTCTCTAACTTCCTACTGACCCCCTCTTCTTTCATTATTTTCCTTTTTTGCACTTCCTTTTGTTCCAGGGAGCAAACCTAAACTCTGCTGCATGGACAGATTGTAAGGAAGTGGGAAATGGGTTCCAGCGTGCCCATACACCAGTTGGTGGATACTGGGATCTGTAGACAGATTCTGAATCACAGCTTCCCCCTCAATTAAACCTCAAAACTGCAAAAAGTTACAGCCCCCAATCCACAGATCAGCCTCAGAAGTGAACAAAACCAGAGGACCCTCATAAGGAAGAACAGGAGATTGAACAAAAGTAGTAAATGCAACCCCACCTTCCCTGAAAAACAGAATTAAAGAAATGGAGGGAAAGGGAGAGAGACAAAAATCTACACAAATGAAGAAAAATCAAAAGAAGAACATGGGTCTCTCCCAGACCCCTGGGAGGGCAGACACTGAGAAAACTGACTTTGGAATGCAAACAATGAAGAGCATCCAGAATGACTGGTCTCAAACTATAGACCTAGATATCAAGACATTAATGGAGACATTAAAAAGAATTGAGGAGAGACAAGAAGAAACTAGAAAGGAATTGATAACTGAGATAACAGTAGTAAAGAATACTGTGAATGAAATAAATAACAAACGGATAAGCATAGAAAACAGAATTAACCAAGCAGAAGAAAGAATCTCGGAGCTTGAGGACCAAAATATAGAACTAACCCAAATTGTCAAAAACACAGAAAAGAAGCTTTAAAAGACAGAACAAAACCTTTAAGAGATGAGAGATTACTTCAAGAGACCAAATCTAAGAGTAATTGGACTTCCTGAAAAAGAAGGAGAGACAGAGGCCACCCTGGAACAAACATTTCATGAGATTATTGAAGAAAACTTCCCTCATCTCACCAGTGATGCAAAAATTCAAACACAAGAGATTCAGAGAACCCTGCAAGACAGCAAATGAGAAGACCAACTCCCAGACACATAATAATTTGCCTAAACAAAGTAGGTACAAAAGAAAAAATCTTAAAGGCAGTAAGAGAAAAAGGCCAGATCACCTATCATGGAAGACCAATTAGAATATCAGCAGATTTATCTGCAGAAACCCTGCAGACTAGAAGAGCTTAGAACCCTATCTTCAAAATTCTAAAAGATAAACAATTTCAACCAAGAATAACCTACCCAGCCAAGCTTAGCTTCATCAATGAGGGAGAATTAAAATCTTTCCCAGACATCCAATCCCTAAGAACTTATATTGCCACCAGACCACCTCTACAAGAAACACTTAAGAAAGTACTAAACACAGAAGAAAAGGAAAAAAGCACAACAACGTTCTTCACAAGAGTACAGGAAAAAGAGTAAAACACACACAAACCAACCCCAAAACCCAAAGAAAGACAACAAACTAAGAGGAACAACAACAACAACTCAATAAGAACCTTATGATAGAGTTCAACTTATATTTCAATAATTAGCCTGAATGTGAATGGACTAAATGCACCACTGAAAAGACATAGAATGGCAAAATGGATAAAATACCACCAGGCAACAATATATTACCTTCAAGAGACCCATCTCACCAGAAAGGACACTCACAAACTCGAAGTAAGAAGATGGGAAACAAATTTCCGGGTGAACGAAACACACAAAAAAGGAGGAGTTGCGATTCTAATTTCAGACAAAATACCATTTAAGCTATAAAAAATTAAAAAAAGATACAGAAGACCACTACATAATGATAAAAGGTTCACTTCATTAACAAGAAATATCTATCCTGGACATATATGCACCCAACATAGGAGCGCCAACTTTGCTAAAGCAAATTCTAGGAAAACTCAAAAAAGATATTAACTCTAACACTATCATAACTGGGGACTTTAATACCCCACTCACAACCCTAGAGAGATCATCAGGACAAAAAATCAGCAATGAGATCCAGAACCTCAATGTGACTCTTGACCAAATGGACTTAATGAATACCTACAAAACACTCCACCCAACGACCACAGAATATGCATTCTACTAATCACCACATGGAATGTACTCTAAGATTGACCACATAGTTGGCCATAAATCAAGCATAAACAAATTTCAAAATATAGAAATTTAGCTGGGCTCGGTGGCTCAGCCTGTAATCCCGCACCTTTGGGAGGCTGAGGTGAGTGGATTGTCTGAGCCTGTGGATTCAAGACCCGCCTGGGAAGTAAGACCTCATCTCTACAATAAATCAAAAAATCAGCCGGGCATGGTAGCGCACGCCTGTAATGCCGGCTACTCGGAAGCCTGAGGCGGAAGGATCGCCAGAGTCCAGCAGGTGAGGCTGCGGTGGCTGGGAGCAGCCAGTGCACTCCAGTCTGGGTGACAGAGTGAGACTCCAACTCAAAAAAAAAAAAAAAAAAATCGAAATTTTGTCATGCACCTTCTTGGACCACAGTGGATTAAAATTAAACAACAACACCAACAAGGTTCCCCTCAAATCCACAATAGCATGATGCTAAACAACTCCTGGGTCTACAGTGAAATCAAAACAGAGATTAAAAGACACCTGGAAACAAATTAAAATGAAGAGACATCTTACCATAATCTCTGGGATGCCATGAAAGCTGTAGTAAGAAGGGAATTCATATCTCTACAAATGCACATTAAGAAAATGGAAGAATCACAAATTAACAGCCTAACAAGTCACCTTAGGAAGCTGGAAAAGCAAGACCACCAAAACCCTAACTTCAGCAGAAGAATCCAGATCACCAAAATAAAACCCCAAATCCAGGACATAGAAAACAAAAAGATAATACAAAAAACAATGAAACAAAAAACTGGTTCTTTGAAAGGATAAACAAGATCGATGGTCCCCTAGCTAGGCTGACCAAGAAAAAGAGAGAAAAAGTCCAAATAAATACAATCAGAAACACAAAAGATGAAGTCACGTCTGATTCTGAAGAAATGTAAAAGATTACTAGAGACTACTATGTATACCTGTATGGAAACAAACTTGAAAATCTTAAGGAAATGGAGGACTTTCTGACATCACACAACCTGCCTAGGTTGAAACAAGATGAAATTGAGACCCTAAATAGACCAATAACGATCCAGGAAATTGACTATGTAATACGTAAACTACCTACAAAAAAAAGCCCAGGACCAGATGGCTTTCCAACAGAATTCTATAATATATTTAAGGAGGAGCTGATAGCAATCCTACTGAAAGTATTCCAGGTGATTGAGAAAGATGGAACCCTCCCCAAAACTTTTTATGAAGCTAACATCACATTGATACCCAAGCCAGGTAAAGACCTAACAAAGAAAGAGAACTACAGGTCAATATCTTTGATGAACATAAATGCCAAAATTCTCAACAAGATCCTAGCAAACTGGATACAACAACACATCTCAAAAAATCATCCATCATGACCAAGTAGGCTTCATCCCTGGGATGCAAGGCTGGTTCAACATTCACAAGACAATAAATGTAATTAAATATATCAACAAACATCAGAACAACAATGACATGATTATGTCATTTGATGCAGAAAAATCTTTTGATAAAATCCAGCACCCCTTCTTGATAAAAACCCTCGAACATCTAGACATACATGGAACATACTTCAAAATAGTAAAAGCCATCTATGAGAAACCCACAGCTAGCATACTCCTAAACAGACAAAAATTGGAACCATTTCCCCTGAAAAGTGGAACCAGACAAGGATGTCCACTCTCTTCCCTCCTGTTCAATATAGTGTTGGAAGTCCTGGCTAGAGCACTCAGAAAAGAGAAGGCAACCAGGGGTATCCAAATAGGAAAAGAGGAAGTCAAGTTATCTCTCTTTGCAGAGGACATGATTGTGTACCTTGAAAACCCAAGAGAATCTGTCAAAAGTCTCCTTGCACTGATAAAGGACTTTGGAAAAGTCTCAGGGTATAAAATAAATGTGGAAAAGACAGTTGCATTTCTTTATACCAATAATAAACAAACAGAAACCCAAATAAAAAGCACAATCTCATTCACAATAGCCACAGAAAAAAAGGAATACCTTGGCATCTTCCTAACCAGAGACGTGAAAGAACTTTACAATGAAAACTACAAAACACTGCTCAAAGAAATCAAAGATGACAAAAACAAGTGGAAAAATATCCCATGCTTATGGATTGGAAGAATCAACATTGTGAAGATGTCCATCTTACATAAGGCAATCTACAGATTCAATGCAATACCCATCAAATTACCAGCAATATTCTTCTCAGAGCTAGAAAATAACAATACAGGAATACATATGGAAACACAAACGACCAAGAATAGCCAGAACAATCCTCAGCAAACAACAACAAAACAAAACAAAACAAAACAAAAAAAGCAGAAGGTATCACATTACCAGACTTCAAACTTTACTATAAAGCTACAGTAATCAAAACAGCTTGGTATTGGTACAGGAACAGACATACAGACCAACGGAATAGAATTGAGATTCCAGAAGCAAAACCTCAATTTCTCAACCAACTCATCTTTGACAAAGCCTCCACCCCTTCCACTCAAGAGGAGAATCTGTTCAGTAAATGGTGTGGGAAAACTGGCTAATCACATGTAAAAGATTCAAACAAGACCCCCTATCTATACCCATACACAAAAATTAACTCTAAATGGATAAGAAAACTTAATGTAAAACCTCAAACCATAAGAACCTTAGAAAATGCAGGACACACCCTTATGGAAATTGGAACTGGCATACAATTCCTGAACAAAATCCGAAATGCACAGGCCATAAGAAATAAGATAGACAAATGGGACCTCATTAAACTGACAAGCTTCTGCGAAGTCCAAGAAACCATCAAGAGAGCAGGGAGACAGCCCATAGACTGGGAAAAAGTATTTGCCAACTCCATGTCTGACAAAGGCCTAACATCTTGGATCTACAAGGAACTCAAACGTGCTGAAAAGAAAAAAACAAACAACCCCATTACAAAGAGGGCAAAAGATATGAACAGGCACTTCTCAAAAGAAGACATATGAGTGGCCAACAGACACTTGAAGAAATGTTCAACCTCACTCTGGTCAGTCCTCAACTAGTGGACATGTTTGCCAGAAATTTCTTTTCAGAATGAAAGCATCGTAATATACAGGTGTGTTTCCTATAAAACATCCTCAGTGCATGTACAGACAACATAAAAAGCAAATTATGGGTTCCTAAGGAGACTGTGGGAAAGGAGATGGAGGGATGCAAATGAACATAAAGAAACTTTGGGGCAATGAATATATTTGTCATCTTGACTATATGATGATCACATGTGTGTGTGTGTATATATATATATACATATATATATATATATATATATATGACAAAAGCAATCAAATTTCACTTCAAAGTACGTATAGTTTATTAAATATTATTTATAACCTAGTGAGGGTAATAAAACTAATTCAACTTTGTTTGTCCATCACTTTTGCCAAAACTTAATTATTCACCCATAGTAAATATCAATTTATTTATTTATTTATTTTATTATTATTATTATTTTTTGAGTTGGAGTCTCACTGTGTTGCTCAGACTGGAGTGCAGTGGCTACTCCTGGCCACTGCAGCCTCGACCTACTGGGTTCCAGCGATCCTTCTGCCTCAACCTTCCGAGTAGCCGGAATTACAGGCATGCGCTACCATGCCCAGCCGATTTTTTTGATTTATTGTAGAGACGAGGTCTTGCCAAGTTTCCCAGGTGGGTCTCCAACCTGTGGGCTCAGGCAATCCATTCACCTCATCCTCCCAAGGCACGGGATTACAGGCTGAGCCGCTGAGCCCAGCTGTAAATATCAATTTATAATTTTGTAAAATACCTTTGATCATAAGAGATACAACTTGGAGATTGAATCCGCTGGTGTGCAAGACAATCTGCTGTTCATGGGACTCTCCTGAGAAAAACCTGCTGAATCCAGCTTATTCTCATTACCTGACTACTGGCTCATGCCATCATCTGTTATAGCAAATTGACTGCAGCCCTGTATCCAATCAGTGGAGAGAGAAGATTGGGGAGAGATGGAGAAAAGTTCAATCCCCAGTGAGGAAATGCTAACTGCAGTCATCTTCTCTGTCCCAGGACAAAGCAGAGACCTGCATTGCCCAGCCCAGCTCCACCTAGCCTCTGACTTGGGACCTAAGGTATTCTCATCAAAGTGAGGGAGACAGAAGCCCTTCCCTCAAGCTGAATCAGATACAGACACATCAGATCTGAGTGGGAGACTCGGTAGACAGCAAGCCAGGTGAGTTCAGATCTGTTCCACCCTCCTCCCACAGTAGGCCTGGGACATCTGACCCAAACTGACAGTAACCCTATCAGCTTTCACTCAGAGCAGAGTGGGGTGGCTGGAAATCAGAGCTGAAAGGAAGTTGGACTTATAGGAATGACCTCAGAGTGAGTTTGTTTTCTTGTTGTTTTTTTGTTTGTTTGTTTGTTTTTGTCTGTTTGTTTTGCTCATTTTTTTGTTTTAGTTATTTTTCTCTTTTTCTTTTTGTTTTTGATAACGTTTTTGTATTTTTTTTTGCTTCTATTAATTTAATGATTTTTTTTAAGACTTCCTTTCTGTGTATGGGAAGAGTACATCAACAAGGAAGCATTTGTTGGTTTGTGTATTTTTATGATTGTCTGTATGTTTCAGTTGTTTTTACTGTTTTCTGTCTTTGTGTCTCTTTTCATTTGTTAGTTGGTACATCTATCTGTTTTCCCTCTTACTTTTCTCTCTCTCCACCTTCCTCTTGCTCCCCCCTTCCTTTTCCCATTCTTTTCTTTTTTCTTACCTCATTTTGCCTTTAGGGAGCAAACTGTACCCCCACTGCATAGACAGATTTTCAGGCAGTGGGAAGTAGGTTCCAAGGTGCCCACACACCAGTCAGTGGATACTGGGATCTGCAGATAGATTCTGAATCACAGCTCCTCCACCTCAATTAAATCTCAAAGCTGCAAAAAGTACAGCCCCCAAACCACAGTCCAGCTTCAGAATTAAACAAAGTCAGAGAATCTACATAAGGAAAAATAGGAGATTGAGCAAACAGAAGTAAAAGCAACCCACCATCCCTGAACAACAGAATTAAAGAAGAGGAAAAAAAACTGGGGGAGGGGGGAGAAAATCTACACAAATGAAGAAAAACCAAAAGAAAAATACAGGTCTCACACAGATCCCTGGGAGGCCAGACACTGAGAAAACAGACTTCAGAATGCAAACAATGAAGAGCTCCCAGAATGACTGGTATCAAACTACTAACCCAGAAACCAAGACATTACTAGAGAGAATAAGTAGAATTGAGGAGAGACAAGAGGATAGAATGAAGGGGTTGATAACTGAGATAGCAATAGTAAAGAATACTGTGAATGAAATAAATAATAAACTGACAAGCATGGAAAGCAGAATTACCCAAGCAGGAGAAGGAATCTCAGAGCTTGAGCACCAAAGTATAGAACTAACTCAAATTTTCAAAAACGTAGAAAAGAAGCTTAAAAAGACAGAAAAAAAACCTTCAAGAGATGTATGATTATTTCAAGAGACTGAACCTAAGAGTAGTTGGACTTCCTGAGGCAGAAACAGAGAGACCACCCTGGAACAAACATTCTATGAAATTATTCAAGAAAACTTCCCTCACTTATCAGTGATGCAACCAAACAAGAGATTCAGAGAATTCCTGTGAGACAACAAATGAGAAGACCAACTCCTAGACACATAGTAATTCACCTAAACAAAGTAGGTATAAAAGAAAAAAGACTAAAGGCAGCAAGAGAAAAAGGTCAGACTACCTACTGAAGAAGACCAATTAGAATAGCAGCAGATTTATCTACAGAGATACTTCAGGCTAAGAGAGCTTGGAGCCCAATCTTCAAAGTTCTCAAAGATAACAGTTTCAACCAAGAATAACCTACCCAGTTAAGCTAAGATTCATCAGTGATGGAGAATAAAATTTTTCTCAGACATTAAATCCCTAAGAACTTATGCTGCCTTCAGACCAGCTCTACAAGAAGCACTTAAGAAAGTATTAAACACAGAAGAAAGGAAACAAAGACCAACAATGTTCTTCACAAGAGTGCAGGAAAAAGATTGAAAGCATGCATGAATTAACCCCAAATCAAAAGAAAGACAGCAAACAAACAACAACAATAACAACAACTTTATAAGAACCTCTTGACAGGGATAAAGTCATATATTTCAGTAATTAATCTGAATTTGAATGGATGAAATGCACCATTGAAGAAGACATTGAATGGCAAAATGTATAAAATACCATGAGGCAACAATATATTGTCTCCAAGAGACTTATCTCACCAGAAAGGACACTCACAGACTCAAAGTAGGAGGATGGGAAACAAAATTTCAGGTGAGTAGAACACAAAAGAAAGCAGGAGTTGCAATCTTAATATCAGACAAAATGCTCTTTAAGCTATCAAAGATGTAAAAAAGATACAGATGGTCACTACATAATAATAAAAGGCTCAATCCATCAACAAGAAATATCTGCCCTAAATATATATGCACCCAACATAGGAGCACCAACTTTTATAAAGTAGCTTCTAGGCAAACTTTAAAAATGTACTGTCTATAACACTATCATAGCTGAGGACTTCAATACTCCATTCACAGACCTAGACAGATCATCAAAAAATCATCAAGGAGATCCAGAACCTCAATGTGACTCTTGACCAAATGGACTTAATTGATACCCACACAACACTTCACCCAACAACCACAGAATATACATTCTACCCATCAACACATGGAATATACTGTAAGATTGACCATATCCTCAGTCATAAATCAAGCATAAACAAATTTCATAAGATTGAAATTCTGTCATGCACCTTCTCAGACCACAGTGGAAAAAAAATAAATATCAACACCAACTAAATTTGCTCAAAAACCACCAAGATGGGGACACTAAACAGCATGATGCTAAGCAACTCCTGGGTCAACACGGAAGTCAGAACAGAGACTAAAAGATACCCGGAAACAAATGAAAATGAAGAAACATCTTACCAAATTCTCAGGGATGCCATGAAAACAGTACTAAGGGGAATTCCTATTGCTACAGACACACATGAAGAAAATAGAAAGACCACAAGTTAACAGCAAAACAAGTCACCTAAGGAAGTTGGGAAAGCAGGACCACCAAAACTCTAACTTCAGCAGAAGAATTCAGATACCAAAATAAAAGCCCAAATCCAGGACATAGAAGACAAAGACATAATACAAAAAAAACCGTGAAACAGAAAACTGGTTCTTTAAAAGGATAAACAAGATTGAGAGTCTCCTAACTAGAATGACCAAGAAAAAGAGAGAAAAAGCGCAAATAAACACAATCAGAAACACAAAAGATGAAGTCACAACTGACCCTGAAGAAATACAAAAGTTAATCAGAGACTACTATGTACACGTGTATGGAAGCAAACTTGAAAACCTAAAGGAAATGGAGGACTTTCTGATGTCACACAACTTCCCCAGGTTGAAGCAAGAAGAAATTGAGACCCTAAATCGATACGTGGAACAATGCTCAGCATCAAAGAAATGCAAATTAAAACTATACTGCGACAATACCTAACTCCAATCAAGTTGGTAATCATCAATAACTCCAAAAAATAAAGGATGCTGGAGAAAATGTGGCGAAAGGGAACACTTTTACACTGTTGGTGGGAGTGTAAACTAATACAGACTCTGTGGAAAACAGTGTGGTGATTCCTAAAAGTTCTAAAAATTAACCTTCCATATGACACTGCAATATTCCTACTGGGAATATACCCGAAAGAACTCAAATCACTCTATAAAAAAGATACCCACTAACATAAGTTTATCAGAGCATTTTTCACAATAGAAAATATGTGGAACCTACCATGCTGGCCATCAAAAGAGGACTGCATAAAAGAAATGTGGTACATATACACAATGGAATATTATGTAGCCATAAAGAAGAACAAACTCATGAATTTCGCAGCAACCTGGATGGACTTAGAATTTGTAATATTGAGAGAATTTTCACAGAAACAAAGAACTGAGTATCACATGTTCTCACTCATAAGTGGACCTTGAATAACTATCATAATACTATTAGAAAAGGATTGGCAGTAGCGGGAAACGTCAGGGGAGGGTTTGGGGGGTGAGGAGGTGGGATTGGCGGGAGTGGGAATCTGCCTGGGGAAGGGGGAGCACACCTCATCAACAAGGGTACCTGCATGATAAATGTTTGTATACCTAACCCTGAATTGTATCCCACATCTTTAAAATAAAAAATTCAAAAGTTAAAAAAAGAGATACAAATGGTCGAATATTTTTAAAAGATCTTGCTTGCTTCAGTCATTGCTCAAGATTATGAATGAGAAATTATTGAGAACTACACCCATTGAATAATAGAACATCAGTGCTTGAAGGAAACTAACTTATCTCTTAGACTAGTAGTTCCAGATTTTATATTCTGCGGATTGGTGTTTTAAAATGAAAATGTACTCATGTTTAGTGACTTTTTATTTTAAAAAGTAAAAGCTTCATTTATACTATTCACCATATCTTTTATTATCACTTTGTAAAAGCAGGGCATTATATTTCCAAAGATTAAATTGGGACTGTGATTATGTTCTCTGAATTAAAACAAACAGAAATGCTTAACAAACATTTATTATGTTGTTTTTATTTTTTATCGCTTCATTTGGAGTAAACAGAAAATGAATCATAGATTAAAGTCTTTCTTCACATCTTATCTAGACCCACCACTCTTATTTATAGAATATAAGAACATGAGATCCATAGAATAAGTACGATGTGTTCGTATTCCCAAAATTGCCATGTCTAGGATCTGGAATTAAAGGCCAAGTCATTGAACTCTCTATTTAAGTACACTGTTATCACAGAAAGAGGATATACAAGAATAAAACATTTCTGCCATTTTTACCAATCTTGTACTTAAATGATCATCTTGCAGGTTATATTAATTGCCCTTTTTAAGCCTGAGTGAATGAACTCATAAAGCAATACATTTTCTTAAAAAAATACTTTTTTTTCAAATATGTCTCACAAAGAACTTTGAAAAGATCAGAATTATAGAGGTTGGAGTTTAAGTAAGTTGTGCAGTACACAGTTTATAACAAATAAACTAATTGTGCTCTTTTCCCCAAGTTCTGTTTTTTTAGGAACAATCAGTTCCATTCTCTGTATGGTATTCTCTAAGGACTAACTAATGTTTGTGTTTCTAACTTATAAATCATATACAGCTAATAAGTTAAAATTGAAACTGGATAGGATAAAATAAGGCTAGTTCCTAGAATTGTCAAAAGAAAATTTCTAAATCTTCAAATAGCCACTCCAGTTACACAGAAAACTATTTCACTATAACAATGCTTGACAAATACCAAGCAGACTTTAAGTTAATTCCATTTCTATAGTCTCTACTTTCTCATTTGTATAATACAAATAATAAAATTTGCCAACATTTCTGAAAAAAATAATTAAGTTACTATATGTTAAGTGCTTGGAATAGAACTAATTCATAATTATATAGGACAGACTGCAGATTCAGTGAGGTTTTTTCCTACTACCATTGAATTTTTCAAAATTTATTTTTTTGATCATCTTTTCTGGTCTGAATTACTCTGATACTTATTAATTACTCATATTTAAAGTTAAAGTAAATTGGATTTATTGAGACAGATATGAATAATTCCTGGTTCTGACAACATATGTGCTAATTAATCACTGGAGAAATGGAATCATATTGACCTTCATTGGTCACCATGTGTAAATAATCCCAACAGGGGTACATGAGCACGAGCATGGCAAACATGTTCTTTGACTTGAATTTGTAATATTGCAAAGTGAAAACCTGCTAGGACTACTGTGGAATACAATCACAGGAAGTTCATTGCCAAAGGAATCCCATACAATAGAGGAAAAGTGGGAAAAAATACCTATTTGATAAAGTATGACCTAATTAGCTTTTCCCACTAAAAATAGGTAGCATATACTAAGCCAATAGAATGCAAATTTTTAGGTTTCTCTAATAATAGATTATGTAGAGATTAATGTGGGATATGGTTGAGGGTTCATATAGAACCCAGATAAATTATGTATTGTAAGAAGTAAAAAATAAGTAAAAAATAAGTAAAAAAAAATCTATTCATCTAGAGGTCTTGAAAGCAGAAATTTTCATGAATAATAATAAAAATAGATGAATCAATTAGATCTTCAAGTTGCAGATACCACATCTGAGGGGATAAAAGTTTAAGTGTGACAATCCACAAGAAATCGTTTCCAAGAGCAGTTCTACAACAAACCTGCCAAAGTGCTCTACTGTCAAGTGCTCCTCAGAAGTTTCCCAGCTCTGACCAGGTGCTCTGTATGAGTATACATGGTGGAACTTCTCTTTTACTCACCCTCTGCATTAGTGTTTTAACCGACTTTAACTAATCATATGCTTGTTTTGGTTACAGAAATAGAAACTCTTGGAATATATACCCTATTATGAAGAAGAATAGCTAAGTTTTAATTGTAGGGTGCAGTGGCAAAGACTAACTGACCAAAGTGCTTCACGTGCAATACAGACTCTACACTAGAATCCCTTCCAGGAAGCTACTGACAATCCAGAAGAAAGCAAGTTTTCGGAGTCACCTTGTATCTAGAGACACGTGACTACTTCTGACCAGTGCAGTGTGAGGAAATGATTTATCCAGCGTGGCTCTTCCAACTCATCATTCTATCACGACTGAAGTGGGTTGGATTGTGACTAACAAGTAATATATTCACCAAGTGTCTCATAATGTGACCTTATTTGGAATAATGTTCTTTGCTTATGTAACTAAGGTAAAGATCCTCAGATGAGATCACCCTAGGTTAAAATAGGCTGTAAATGCAAATATTAATCCATCATAAGCTGTACTAGGAGAGAAGGGGAGACAGTCACACAGAGGGAAGGTGCAGTGAAGATGAATGCAGAGATTGGAGGGTCACCACAAGCCAAGAAACAGAAAGAATAACTTAGCAGCAACCAGAAACCAGAAGAGTGCATGGAATGAGTTATCCATACCAGCACTTTGATTTTAAACTTCTGGTCTCTAGAACTATGTGAGGACACATTTCTGCTCTTTTTAAGTTATCAAATTTGTGTTGATTTGTTGTGGCAACCCAAGGAAACCAATACAATGAGCATTGAAGTTATGTATTAAATTTGAGAAATGAATTGCTGAATCATTGCCTAGAGAGGTAGTGCCCCAGAGAACCACCTGATCAGTAATGTCCTCATTGGACTCATGAGTAAGAAAGACACTTGAATCATGTTAAGTAATGGAAATTTCTATCTTCTTTTTTATAAGCAGTAATTATTATTATATACTAACTGGGAGAAGATACATTTATTAGCCCCGTGGAATTGGCACAGCCTATGCCTTTTAATAGCATGTTGAGTGTTAATTTCTGAGTTCAATTTTTGGCTAGCCCATGTGGGCATAGAAATAAAAATAGTAAAGTGAATTTTCCTTAGGGTCAGGTAGCAATATAATAATCACTTTGCAAATATATTCCAAAGTGACATTGGTGGTAAAAAGATAATGAGTGTATTTGCGAATGAAGGGCTTATTTGATATTAATAGTTGGCTAGGAGTTTCAAGTATTAACAAGTAATGTGAATAAAGGTTCCTTAAACTTTATTTTGGCTTATTTAAATTGCCAATTACAAACAAAAATTTTTTACAAGAACTACAAAACTCTGATGATAGAAATTGTAGAAGACACAAACAAGTGAAGAAAGATTTCATGCTCATGAATTGAAAGAATCAACATTGCTAAAATAACCATATTACTCAATGTAATATATAGATTCAATACAATCCCTATCAAATTACCAAGTCATTTTTTCACAGAATTAGAAAAAAAATTTTAAAATTCTTATGGAACCAAAAAAGAATGAGAATAGTTAAAAGAATAAAGTTGAAGGCAACACATTGCCTGACTTCAAATTATACTACAAGGTTGTAGTAATTAAAACAACATGGTACTGGTACAGGAGTAGAGACATGAACCAGTGAAATAGAACAGAGAATCCAGAAAGAAAAACCCAAATGCCTGCAACTGATCTTCAACAAAACAGGCAAACATATACATTGGGGAAAGGACACCCTATTTAACAAATGGTGGTGGGAAAACTGGATAACTACATGCAGAAAAATGAAACTTTATCCCTATCTCTCCCCATACACAAAAATTAACTCAAGATGAATTAAAGACCTTAATGTCAGACCTGAAACTACAAAAACCTAGGTAAAAGTCTTCTGAACATCGACCTAGGAAAGAAACTTGTGGCTAAAATCCCAAAAGTAAATGCAACAAAACTAAAAATTAATAAATAGGATTTATTTAAACTATAAAGCTAAAATAGATTTAAAAAAAATAATGTCAACAGCCAAAGAAACCAATCAGCTGAAAAGTTAATAATAAACAGAGCACACAGCCAACCTATAGAATGGGAGAAATTATTCCAAAACTATACAAACACTTATATCCAGTATGTACAAAGAACTCAAACAGATCAGCAAGAAAAAAAGCAAATAACCCCATTAGCAAGTGGGCAAATGACATGAACAGATATCGCTCAAAAGAAGATAAACAAATGGCAAACAAACATATTAAAAATGTTCAACATCACTAAAGGTTAGGGAAGTGCAAATGAAAACCACAATGAGATACCACCTTATACCAGTCATAATGGCTATCATTAAAAAATAAAAGTTGAAAAAAAAACAGTATATGCTGACATGGATGTGGAGAAAAGGGAGGAATGCTTTCACATGGTTGGAGGCAGTATAAATTAGTACAACCTCTATGGAAATCGGTTTGGATATTTTGCAAAGGACTAAAAGATCTTCCATTTAATCTAGCATCCCATTACTAGCTACCCAAAGGAACTGGTTGTTATATGAAAAAGACACCTGCACTCGCTTGGGCATGTTCATCGCAGCATAATCCATAATTGCGAGATGTGAAATCAACTTAAATGCCCATCAACTGATCCATGGATAATGAAAATGTGGTCTATATACACTACTATGAAATACTATACAGCTATCAAAAATAATGAAGTAATGTATTTTGCAGCAACTTGGATGGAACTGGAGAACATCATCTTAAGGGAACTAACACTGAAACAGAAAACCGAACACCGCATGTCTTCATTAATAAGTGGATGCTAAACCAAGGATGTGCAAAGGCATAGAGAAAGGTATGATGGACATTGGAGACTCAGATGAGGGAGAGGGAGAAAAGGAGTAGGAATGAAAAATCACCTATTGGGTGCAATGTGCACAGATGGGGGTGGAGGGTATAGTTAAAGCCCAGACCAAAAACTATTTGTAACCCCTAAAGCTATTGAGATTAAAAAACAAAAACAAAAACCCTGAAATTTGCTTCAACAATAAGAAAGTGTTATCAGTTGAATTCTGTCCCTCCTCCCTAAACTCATGTTGAAGTCCAAACTCCCAGTATATCAGCATATAACCTTATTGGAAAATAGAGTCAATGCAGAGATAATTAGTTAATTTAAGATGAGGTCATGCTGGAGCAGGAAGGTCCTCTAATCCACTGTGACTTATGTCCTTACCACAAGGGGAAATTAGACATTGAGATACTCACACAGGGATAATGCCATGTGAAGAAGAAGGCTTAGAGATCAGAATGATGTTTCTATAAGCCAAGAAACAACAAAGATTGTCAGTTGGCAAACCACTAGAATCTAGAGGAGAGGCATGGAACAGATTCTTCCTCACAGCCTTTAGAAAGAAACAACCTTGCTGGCACCTTGATCTTGGACTTTCAGCCTCCAGAAATATGGGGAAATACATTTCTATCTCATAAGCAAGTCAATATGTAGCACTTTGTTACAGCAGCTCTAGCAAACTAATAAAGCAAAGTTATTAATTCAAATAGAAAAATAAGTTTAGGGCTGGGCGCGGTGGCTCAAAGCTGTAATCCCAGCGCTGGGAGGCCAAGGTGAGAGGATTGCATGAGCCCACAGGTTTGAGAACAGAACAGCCTGGGCAACTTGATGAGACCTCACCTCTACGATATATCAAAAAATTAGCTGGGTGTGGTAGTGTGCACCTGTGGTTCCGGCTACTTGTAAGGCTGAGGCGGAAGGGTCACCTGAGCCTAGCAGATCAACACTGGGGTGGCCGTGAGCATGCCACTGCACTCCAGCCTGGGCTTCAGAGTGAGACTCTGACAAAAAAAAAAAAAGAAAAAGAAAGAAAGAAAGAAAGAAAGAAAGAAAGAAAGAAAGAAAGAAAGAAAGAAAGAAAGAAAGAAAGAAAGAAAGAAAGAAAGAAAGATGAGTTTAGAAGGAGGGCAGATTTCAAATAGGGTTGCATCAGATCCTTACCTTAATTTTCTCAGATATTCTGTCCTTTATGGGTAATCTTTGACTCTGACTGGCTTTTTTCATGGTAACACAATAGTTGCAAGAGTTCCAAGCATCACATCTACCTCTGTGCTGTCCACAGAAGGGAGAGTATCTTTTTCCTGGCATTTTAAGTACAATATTTAAATTCAGTTTGGACTGCCTTTGGCTACTGTTAACTCACTGTGGTGGCTTGATTATTAGAAGTGTTGAGTGATTTAAATAAATCAGGGTGCAGGCTTAGACTTGAGAGTAAGATCAAGTTTATACAAAGCAAATGAACTGCATAGGGAAAAGGAGTAGACCTGAAAAATGGGAGTGGAAGAATAAAAGTCAAATAACTGGCAAATGTATATACCTTTGGATCACAGATGCATACTTTAACATTGTTTTTGCCTTCCAGATATTTTAAATTTCTGTAGTCTAAGGTGTCAACTTTATCCTTTGTCATTTCTGATTTAATCTTTTCTTGAAAATAAAAATGTACATTTCTTGTATTTGTTCATTGTATCTACATTATTTATAATTTGTATAATATTTAAAAATGAAATGATTTTTATGCCTTTTAAAACTTTTGTCAATGAGTAGTTTCAACTTTTTATAATGATAAAATATAAATTTTATTGAAACTCATGTACTTATTACTTATCACATCTCTATGTTTTTAAATAGCATTTTAAAAATTGGTAAGAGGTTGCCTATATTAACTGGGTGACAATCCGTATTTTCCAAGAGACGCCTTATGTTGTCTGTTGCTGCAAAAGTCATCGATATTATCCTTGCAGAAGAAAAATTGCATGTAATTTAAGATCTTGGTTAATAAATTTACTTTGGAAAAAGCAAACATTTTGAAAGTCAATGTTATAGAATATAGTTCTGCATGTTTATTTTCTTTTCTTTTTTAAAAATTCAATTGACCTAGACTGATTTTAATGACTTAAAAAGAGCTTCTGATTAGGAAGGATGCCATCTAGTCTGAAATTCTCAGAGTTCCTATTTAAACAGAATGTACATTTTGTTTGAAATACTGCATGAAAGAGCATTTGGTAAGCAAGATTAAAAAATAATGTCAGGATATGATCTATAGTGAAATGTAACGAGAAAATATTGTATTACTGTGATGTGATCAAAAGTTGAAATGAAAACTGCACAGTGTTTTTCTAGAATGATTGCATTCTAAACAGCATCTGGCCTTCAATGCACTTTGCAGATTGATAAACTATGCAATTAACCAATATTCAATTTACTAGAGTAGCAAATCAAGCAATCAGATAAGACTAGGTCAGAAATATGCAATACTTTCCTATTTATGAGTTTTAAATGTATATCAGAGATTAACCGAGAGCCTTTCCATTACTTGAAGTAAAAAACTTTTTATTACTTACATTAAAAAAATAATTACTGTATTACAAAAAATAGACTATATGTCTTTGACTCTTTCCATTCCAGTTTAAAACAGCAGAATATATTCTGGGGGATTATAGAATTAATTTCTTCCTGATATTCTGACTTAATTAACATCAAGTAATATTGCATAAGTTCCCAAACCTTAAGTATGTGAATGTAAGAGCTACTACAGTATCTACTTATCATATTTAGTTCTGCACTGCTTTAGAACAGATAAATACTTGTTTACAAAATTTACCACCATAACATTGAAATGATCAACATATATGTGATAAGCTAATATTGGTTGCAATAATTTTCAGTTTTTTTTTTCCTTTTGTGGACTTTGCGTGTTTCTTTAGCATTCTTATATCTTACATTTAAAAAATGAATTCCAATAAAGTGATATTATGCTAAATTTGTTTTTTAAAAATTGTTTAAATTTTAAAATTGTGGGATACAATTCAGGATTAGGTATACAAATATTCACTGTGCAGGTCCCCTTGTTGATGAAGTGTGCCCCTCCTTCCCCAGGCAGTTTCCCACTACTGCCAATGTAAAAACGAGTAAGTTCTCATTCTTGTTCTTAAAACAAATCCAGAGCAATGGGAAAAACGGATGGTAAAGAGAGAATTGAAGGAGCCTAACTTTATATTGTAATGATAAAGAGGAGCCTGGGACTCTAAAGGAGAAACTTCCAAAGGAGAGACCTCCATTCTTGGAAGAGGTGTCTTGTGAGATGCATTTTGAGGGGCCAAGTTGGAGTTCACAAGAATAACAAAGGAGAATGGAATTGGGGGGGCTGAGAGGGCATTCAAGGGTAGGGGAAAGTCATATATGGAACTAACACTGTAAAATTACTTTTCAAAAGCTAATTTTATTGAGGGCTTTCCTTGAGTCAAGCTATACATTATTTAGATAACATTTTTTTTTAACAATCCTGAGAAACAAGTACAGTTATTTTCACACTGACTTATGTGTGAAAAGTAAAAGTGGCTTAGTATTTGGTACAATATTAAGTATAAGGCATAAAATGATATGTTCATGAAAATAGAGTTAGACAGAAAGCAATTTTAAATGGAGACAATCGTTTGTATATTTTTAAAATCCATGGATAATAAAATACTTCTGCAGAGTTTTGAGTGAAGGAGTGGTCTGTTTCCTGACATTTGAAACAGGTCGCCGGCTACTTCTTGAAGGATGAATCTAAGGGGCACACAATGAGGGTACAGAGACATGATTGAAAGTTAAACTGCAAAGGCAAGGAATTCTGGACCAAAAACCTGAAAGAGCAGTAACAGGTCAGAGAGGATTCGTCTTGACTTCCATGAGAGGTTTGAGAATGTCCTTCTTTCACAAATACAACATTTGATTTAGGTGGAAATACTCATCATAAGGAATTATTTTAAATATAAACCTAACAAAACAGTAATTTTGCAGGAGACAAACATGTAGCCATTTTTAAAAAGTGACGTTTCTCTATTCAACCACCCAATAAATCAAACACTGAAATGCAAACAAACTGCATTTCGGATATATATCTAGTCACATGAAAACTTTGGATTTAATGTGTGAGTAGCCACCATGCCTAGGTGTTTAAAGGTATTCTTCCCACTGTTAAGTCTGGGTGTCTCACTTCTGGAAAAAAAAAAAACTGAGAGAAAAATAGAGAAGCCTATGCTCTCAGCAGCAGCAATAGTTTCTAATTGTACTATTTCAATAACTGGGGTTTTTCATAGAAGTTGTCTTGAAGTACCTTTTGCCCTCTCAGACAAATGTCCTTGGCTTTAGCCCTGCAATTTCCAAAGATCAAAGTTTCCATGTATGAGTTTTTTTTATTGTAAAATAACTTAATGCTTCATGATGTAGTTGTATTTTAACTATGTAATAGAGGAAATGCAATTTGCTGAAAAATCCACAAAGTAAGAAATACATACAAGTGGTTTTGAAATCTGTCATCAATGCAAACCTGAACTGATTTGACCGGAGTACAAATATTTGGGCAGTAGACAGAATTGCAAGATTTGAGGGCAGAGCTGATCCTATCACTAGAGGACACTATGTAACTAGAGGACAGAATAATAATTTGTCACTAAGCTATTAGGAGGGATGAAATGTAAGATACAAATAAATGTTCTCAAATATGGCTCCACAAAAATTAATGAACTTACATACAAAACATTGAGAATTCCCACTTCACTTTACCTATTGTAAATATTCCTTATCACTTTTCTTGCTATGAAGCTTGTTCTGTCTGAAATATATATGTATCCTTGCTTTCTTTTTATTAGTAGTAGTAGGGGTTATTATTCTCTATCCATTTACTTTTTATCTACATGTGCCTTTATATTCAAAGTTTTTTTTTTTTTAACAGAAAACACATAGTAGGGTCGTATTTTTTGATCCACTCTGACACTCTTTACCTTTTAATTGGTACTCTTAGACCATTATCATTCAAAGTGATTATTGATATCTTTGAATTAATATCTACCATATTTGATACTGTTTTCTATTTGTTGCTTTTGTTCTTTATTCCTGTTGTTTTTTTTCTGCTTTTTGTGATTTTAATTGAAAATTTTATAGAATCCCATTTTCTTTCTTTTCTTACCATATAAACTTTACATTATTTTTCTTTTTTAAAAAATTATTTTACAGGTAGCCCTAGAGTTTGTAATATACTTTTACATTTAATCCAAGTTCACTTAAAATAACACTATACGACTTCACATGTCGTTCAAGCACCTTATAATGAAAAAATGACCCTAATCCCTTATATCATTACTGCCATTCACTTTACTTATGTATAAGTATAAATAAATAATCATTAATACACGTGCATATAAAATCTGATACATTGTGGCTATTATTGTTTTTAACAAACTATTACCTCCTATCTGTTATATTAAAAATTAAAAAATAAAAGTTTCTATTTTTACCTTCACTTATTCCTTCTCTTATGTTTATTTTTTCTTTCTGTAGAGCTGAGTGTCTGGCCTTCATTTTTCTTCTCTCCACAAAACTTCTTTTAACTTTTCTTAAAAGACGAATCTACTGACAACAAATTCTTTCATGTTTTGTTTGTCTATGAAAGTAATTATTTCTCCTCCACTTTTGAAGGATAGTTTCACAGGGTACAGATTTCTAGATCTGGGTTTTCCTTTTCAACACTTTAAATATTTTGCTCCACTGTCTTCTTGTTTGAATGGTTTTTGAGGAGTTCTGTGTAATTCTTATCCTTGCTCCGCTATAGTTCAGGTAATTTAATTTTTTCTCTGGTTTCCTTAAGAATTTTTCTTTATCTTTGATTTTTGGGAGTTTGAAAATGCTGAGCCTAGATGTAGTTTTTTCTTCCATTGTCTTGCTTGGTGTTCTCTGAGCTTGTTGTCTAACATTAATTTGAGAGAGAATTCTTAGTCATTACTGTTTTAAATATTTCTTCTGTTCATGTCTCCTCTTCTTTTTCTTCTTCTTTTTCTGTATTTGTATTTTAAGTATATTATACCTTTTGTAGGTGTCCCATAATTCTCAAATACTTGATACTTGTTTTTTTCCCAGTCTTTTGTTTTTTGTTCTTTTGTGTTATATGTTTCCATTAAAATATTCTCAAACTCAGAGGTTATTTCCTTAGCCATGTCCAGTCTTCTAACATGCCTATTTAAAGGGATTCTTTGTTTCTTTAACTTGTTCTTGGTTACTGGCAATTCTTAGAATTTCCATTTCTCAGTTTATGTTAATCTCTGCTCTTACATGCTGTATTCATTAGTTATTAGATCTTTTAGCATATTAATCATAGTAATTTTAAATTCCCTGTCTGATAATGCCAAAACGTCTGCCATATCTGAGTCTGGTTTTGACTCTTTCTCTGTCTCTCCAAACTATGTGTTTTTTCCTTCTGGTATGTGTCTTAGTCCATTTTGTGTTGGCATAAAGGAGATTTGAGAATAATTTATAAAGAACATAGGTTTATTTGGTTCACAGTTCTGCAGGCTATGCTAGAAGTGTGGATGGCAGCAGCATCTGCTTCTGCTGAGAGCCTCAGGCTGCTTCCACTCATGGCCGAAGACAAAAAAGAGCTAGGGTGTGGAGAGACCACATGGTGAGACAGCAAGCAAGACAGAGACAGGAGAGGTATTTGGCACTTTGTAACAGACAGTTTTCTTGGGAACTAGTTTTTGGGTGCAGCTTTTCTGCCTTTTATCTTGCTTGGTGTTCTCTGAGCTTGTCTAACATTAACTTGGGGGATAACTCTCAGTCGTTACTGTTTTAAATATTTCTTCTGTTCATCTTTCCCTTTCTTCTTCTCCTGCTCCTTTTCTTTCTCCTCCTCCTCCTCCTCCTTCTACTCTATTTGTATTTTACACATATTATACCTTTTGTAGGTGAACTCACTCATTCCCGATAGAGAACATTCATCTGTCTATGAAGCTTCTGCCCCCATAACACAAACACCTCCCGCTAGGCCCCACCTCCTAAGACCATCACACAGTGGTGTTTCTTCTTTCTATTTTTAGAAAGCAGTATTTATTGAGAGGCCAGAAAAACTCCCAGAATGGGAGGGAACCCAAAGTGGTATTTATTGATAGGACAGAAAAGCTCCAGAATGGGAGGGGACCCAAAGTGGTGCCCCAGAGTGGTGTTTCAACATAAGATCTGGTGAGAACAAGCATCCAAACCATAGCAGTATGTCTCATAATTTCTCCTTAGATACACGTGGTGTACTGGGTAAAAGAAACAGTGATAAATAAACCATTATTAGTGTGGTAATGAGGTGTGGGAAAGGGGATAGGTAAGTCTCAGTCTTTTAGTGAGGCAGTACCTCTGGTCTGTAAACTTCACACATGGTTCTCAATATTTCTCCTCCACTGAGTTTGCATGGATAGAACTGGTAGGAGCTGGATGTTTCTTATCTCCCAGGTAGATTAGGCTCTGGTAAAATCCCAGCAGGTTAGGCTCTCACTAGTTTCTCCTGAAGGTAATCTTTGTTAAGAAGAACAGAATGCTCTGGTATATTTTTAAATGGTTATTTTACTCCTCTCTTTATTGGATTCACGAAGGGATTTTTCTCTGATTTTACAATGAGAACCCAATCTAGTCCCTAGAGGTAAAACTCACACAAGTATGGAAGCCTTCTTATGACTGTATTCCCCTGAAGTTTTATCTCTCAAACTTGTCCACTTGGAAGCTCCAGCAATTCAATTACAGTTCAACTTTTTCTACCTCAGCCCTGGTTTCCAAAAAGATCGCAGCTTATGAGTTTTTGCTCTGGTGAGTTTTGTTTCTTTGTATTGGACTGCCTGTCTCTCTAATTAGAGTGGCAGAAGTTTGCCATGTGACTTCACTCCTATTACAGACTTAAGAAGTGTTATTGATGTTTTAGTTTGTTACAGTTTTAACTTGTTGTTAGGATTGAGTGGCAACTTCCTAGTTTCTTACATGCCAGATTGGAAACCAGAAGACTTAAAGTTTTTTTAAAATCTCAACCCAATGTCATATCATTTTTATTATTTTTTATACTTTCTGATGTTTACAATAATGCCTTTTTTAAAATACCTTGCTGGGATTATTAAATAGTTACAGACCCAAAATAATGTACAATAAATTCTCAAGCTGGAAGTTATTGTAGGCTCTGCATCATCAACCAATTGATGTTTGTGTTGAGTCATTAGACCTGGTTGATTCTCCAAGGCAATTTCAACCAGTTTCTGATCATTAGTTCAAGCTTTGTTTTCATGGATAAGCTTCATTTTTAACATCAGTGATTTGCTTGCTCGGTTCTTTCATATAAACTTTTCTCTGGCTTGATTTTTCAACAATTTATCCATACTCTTTTTTTTAGTATAATGTAAAACAATGGGTTGTTTGTTCTTAAAGATTACTAAAAAGACAAAGGATGACTTATCTGTACATAAGTACAATTAACAAGCCCTTCAAAAGTTTCTCTCTTACTGGATGAAGAATAGAATCTTCATGGTAAGGTCTCCCCTTGAGGACATTTAGAACACTTAGGTTCAACACACTGGTTGAAACTTCTTGTGGCTCATATATTGTGACTGACCTTGGAGCTATTTTTTTCTTTCCTATTCTTGTTGTAATCACTGACTCCTGTAATATTATTTGCATAATCAACAACCTGTTTCCCATCCCCCCATTCTCCATTCTCTATTTATTCCAAGAGAAGCAAGTACATTTTAGCTGTTAATAAACAAATATATACTTAATGAAAAACATAACTTATGCATATACATGAACACTCCCTTACTTTTGGATTGTAATTAATATATTATATGTGTAATTTTCATTTTTAGATTTCATTATGAGATCATGGCCTTTAAAGAACTGAGTTTATTTTTATTTTGTTAATTATGAGATTTTTCATGTCATTATTAATTTAAAACTGTAATAGTTTAGCCAATATAAGCCCTTTAGTGTTTTTGATATTACCTACCCACCACGAGGCATGCTTTAAATAGTCATTGCACTCTAGCAATAGCAGCATATTCTAAGTCCATACTGAAGTTTTCATGTCACCAATCAATCACCTCCCAAGGAGCACAGCTATTTTTTTTTTCTGATAGAGAACACACTGGAAAGCAAAATTATAGGAAAAGATAAGTACCGGTGTTGGGTAAATTTTGCAGTTTGTTGTTGGACTTCTTTAGCTAAGAGAATGGAAAAATATATTTCCTTTTGTATATTTGTTTTCATTGCTACTTCCAGTTTAACACATTGAAGTTTTAACTTGTCAGATGGAGTTTTACTAATCTCTAAGACTCTCTATGACACTGAAAAGCTAAAGAGAGTGTAGCAGGAATAATCAATATGCTGACTAAAGGCTTGAGGTTTTTTTTATTTTGCTTTGTACTGCTTACTGAATATATATATATACACAGAGGATGCCAAATATGTAAACACATTTTAAGATAGAAAAAAAATGTATTAAGATTGTATACTCAACATATACCAATAACAAAAGATGAATACAAGTTACATTTGACTTCTGTAGCTATAAGAGGTGGTCAAAGTGGTTGCCATCAGTGTCCAGACACTTTTAATTGCAGCGAACTCCTGCAGGACTTGTTGGTGCAAGGTCTCCTAGATCTTCCTTTGTGCACATAACACATAGTACTGAGCATTTCAAACTCATCACGAAGGCAGTCAATTGTTAGGTGTGTTGGAGATTCTGCTGCATATTCATGCCTCCGTTGTCGTGGTACATTCATAACATTCTCAGAACTCAAATACCACTTCAAAATGGTCTTGCACTCCACTCCTCAAATGACAGCTGTGCCTCTGCCATTTTCTTTGACTGTTCTGCCTGTCACTTGGTGATGCTAGCCTACATTTGATTGATACCTTCTTTTGAGCAAACATCATACTACACATTGCTAACGTAATTCTATGCAACTTTGAAAAATAATACATAGATAACATCTCTTAAAATGTGTACACCCATTTTTTGGCACCTACATATATAGATATTTAGATGTGTAAATATATAGATATGTAGATATATAGATTTATAGATACATAGATTTATAGATATATTCCAAAGCCACAAGCAATTAATCATAACTAGGAGCAAGCTAAACATTTATTTACTAAACCTTGTTTTTGTGAAGAAGGCAAGAAGTAGTTAGAATAATATAATTCATTAGAGGGTGTGAACACAAGGCAATGAGAATATTGATAATGGCCAGGGCCCTGATTATGTAGATAGATAAATAAATCACACATTATTTGCTCTCTACATAGCATAATCAGCTTTTAGAAATTATTATTCCTGTGATATGAATTTCCTAACATTCTATGACTCAAAATCTCTTATTCTGATTGGTAAGGGAAACAATACATTACTAGGCTGGAATAGGTATCCTCAAAGAGGGCTTTAAGTTTGTTAATATGAATTATATGGAAATAATAATAATAATAATGAACAAAAAGGAACAGTGTTCTATACTTAAATAATTTGATAACACTGGTTTGAAAAATATTGACTGCTATTTTCATTGCATAATTGCTCAGAGACTTTAGTATCTGTAAGTAGACACACACAGTATTTGACATAATTTTTGAACATTCAACTCTCTCTTAAAGAAACACTGAAAATGTAATATTCATCAAAATCATTTAAATAATACTGACCTAGAGGAGTTATTAAGAATATAATCAATATTTACAGTTTAGTTTGGAATCAAGTATATAAACAATTGTTAGACTATTCATTTAGACGTGAAAAAGTACATATTCATATTAAGTATTAAAAAGCAAATATAAATACATGAATAAGTTTTTAGCCAAATGAGTTTTTAGTCAGTTGTATGATGCATTGGTCTTGGAGATTTGGGCTTACCTTTGAGGTAGGAGATTTGGTGTAAATATATGTTACATGTGAATATAGTTCGGAAAGTGACCAGTTATTTTTGAGATTTTGGAAAAGACAACACCCAAAAATCTTTTATAGTGCTTCAATTCACTCATTTCTCTTTCACTTTAGAAAGAGTCAGTGAGTTTTTCGTGTGTTTGTTTGCTTATCTAAATCTCTTGGTCTTTTATGACTTTATCAAAATAAATAATCATAGTAATTTTTAGAGAATTAGTGGAGGTCTTTATTAGGTGATTAGTATAGAAAAGCACTTTGTTAAGATGCATTAGTAGACCTTCAATGTGTGGGTGAAATTGGATAGAATGAGGTAGGTTATGGCAGTAGTTTCAACCATTTGGCATCAGGAACCAGTTTCATGGAAGACATTTTTCCACTGATGGGTAAGTGGTCGTTGGCAGGCATTAGATTCCCATAAACAGTGCACAACCAAGATCCCGTGCATGTATAGTTCACAATAGGGTTGGCACTCCTATGGAAACCTAATGCTACCTCTGATCTTACAGCAGACAGAATTCCAGTTGCCTGCTACTCACCTCCTGCTGTGTGGCCTGGTTCCTAACAGGCCAAGTACCAGTACCAATCAGCAGTCTGAGATTTGGGGACCCCTGATTTATGGCATAACATTGCTGCCATACTTCCATATACAGAGCTGTGCAATTCCTCACTCTCTTTCATCAATCTTTTACCTTGGACTGACTTTTGATAGAATTTCAAAGCGTTAATAAACAAAATTGGAGTTTTTTTTCAAGTGCTATGTTATTTCATAAACCTTACAATGGTTTCCTCAACCCATTCAGAGTTCTAAGACAGACCGTAAATATAATACACATTTCAACATATAAACTCTCAATTCCTTTTAGCTAGAAGTCATAGAAAAAAAGTGCTTTAAGAGACCAGAGAACCCCTGCAAGGCATCACATGAGAGGAAAAAAAAATGTTTTAATCTTTCTTCTTGGTTATTGAAAGGAAATGTAGCAATATGGAGGAATAAATTAAATGGTTTCTCAGGAATGAACACCGGGGAGCTTTTCTCCACAAGGCTTCAAAAGGTGCCATATGGATGAATGTATAATTCTTTAATATGTAAGTGTATCTTCCCAAGACTTGAACTCTGTAGTTTTGATATGTAAAAAAAAAGATGAATTTCTAGTCAGTTTCTATGTATTTGTGTTTATATACTGCTTGCCAAACTCTACAGTAGACTGCACTTTCGGGAGAAATATAAAATATTGTATAAGTAATTATTTATGTTTTAAAATAATTTACATGTTTTTCTTAGAAACATTGTGTACACATTTGAAATAATTACTGATAACCGCCACAGTTTAGTATCTCTTTCTACATGTGTGCTAGGAATAAAGATGTAAGTTCTGTGCCAACAGAAAATACTAATTATTTCTCCTTTATTTCGATGTTAGTATATGAATACTGAATGCTCTCACATTCTCACATTCTGCCTAATCAGTATTTTACTATACATCTGAATTTATAGATCATACCCCCCAAAACATAAAACAAGAACTAGATAAGAACTCCCCTTCTTATCAAGCTGCAATGGTTCATTGGTTTCCTAACAAAGGGTTATCATCCCATGTAAAAAAAGAAAGATCCCTGATAGTAGCCCATTCTGGAATAGTAGATTTTTATATTCACTGTTAATTCAGAGTGCCAGAAAACTGAACAGTGAGATAGATAGATAGATATATACATATATATGTATACACACACACACACACACACACACATATATATATACACATATCTCCTCTTTTCACCAAAACATCACAAAATGGCAGAAGAAAAATAAAAAGGCACAAGCACATAAATCAAAGACAGCATTACAAGGCAATCTACTTTCAAATTTAGACATTGGCCCAGAGAAACTGAGATAATGCTTACTGTTTTAAGCCACTAAATTTTGGAAAAATTTGTTATATAGCAATAGATAGCCAAAGAATACTACACATTTGAGAAAAGCAATTAACATGATAAGGAAAGGTACAAAGTGCAAACAGAAAATAGAAATAACCCAATAGTAGCAAAAGAAATACAAATAAAACTTGACATAGGTAACATCCTCAGAAATATAAGAACATTTTTTTCAACAAGTTAAGTCATCTACCCTCTCTTCAGGTAAAAATAAAAGGAAAGGTATTAGCAGGCAGTATTCAGAAGATTAAAAAGAAACTTCCCAAAACAAACAAAGTAAAGATAAAGCAGAAAAACACAGAAGAGCTAGAGGATAGAATTTTTTTACAAATTCATAAATCTAGGAGCAATAAATAAAAAAGAGAGAAAAAACCAAAAAATTTAGTACAAAAGTTCCAACTAAAGAATGTTTATAAAAGAAAATTAAAGAGAGAAAATTGTTAGCAAGTACATGAAATATTCCCAGAACTGCATAATGCTGGGAATTCATCACTAACTATGCTGTGTTTTCTAATTAAAAATAGAAGAGGATAAACAAAAAAAGAGAGAACAAAAAAAAAGAAGAAAACTCCACACCGTAGAATAGTATCAGATAATTTCAGAACTTGGAAGACAAAAATTAAAAAGTGTAAAATTTTCTAAAGGAGAGAAAAGAGGTCTCGTTTTAAGATTGTGATTTAGTGATATGCATGTTATCACATTGCTGCATAGCCACACTGAGAGCTAGGGAACAGTAGAGAAAAACCTAAATTGTCAATCAGTTGTGTGAGTAAGATAACTCCTATGTTTGGCTGCCACATATCTTTCTCAATATATATATTTTTAATCAACAGACTAAACCCCAAGGCAACCAATAAATAGAATTCACCATAAGAGAGTAAGTAAAATATTTCCACAGTGATTCTAATATTAAGCAATTTTTATAACCTCTGAAGTAGATGAGTGTTTAGTTTTTAGAACCACTGCAGTAGATAAGTTCAGCAAAAGCAGACAGACTTATAAAGACTTATAAGTAAAACTTGGCAAATATTCAAATCATTACCATGATCATTTGATGTGTTTTCTGTATGAAAACCACCAGGTGGTTAGGCAATGTTGTGCCTATGTTATTTAGGACTTTTTCAGAAAGCAACAGAAAATAATTATTATTAACTTTAACAGAACAGAAAAAAGAGTGGGGTCAAGGTTACTTGAAGGCTGTGTTATGGCTGTCATAAAAAACAAAAAGCAGTATAACTGAGCAATGTAAAACAAAAGAGGCATTGTCCAGGATCAAGCTAGTAGACTGATGGTGACTTTCCTAACATTATTATTGGGATAAATCAGCTCTAACCATTTTGTTATTTTTATCACCTTGCTCAAGATTCAAATTCCCAATGCAAAGAGGCTGACTGGCCAAGTGCATTACATACTTCTTATCTGGAAGAAAGTATAGTCAAAACAGCACTAGAAGCAAAGTAGTTTTCCAAAGACAAAACAGGATTTTATTACCATTGAAGAGAAAACTGATGAACAGTTAGAAGTAATAAATATTCAGTCAAAACTCAATTTTTGGTATATATTCTCATATTACTATGAGCAATATAGAGCAATATTCTTTTTTGTTAAAGTATAATATGTAAAAGTTCAAACATATATCATCAGATGGTATTATCTAAGACTTTTCTGCATGATTCCTTTTATGAACAGTCTTTCTAATTGTATTATAAATATCATCCTATTAGCACATAGGACATCACAAACCTTTATTATTTATTTATTAATTTTTTTTCTTTTTAACTTTTTGTATTTTAAAGATATGGGGTAAAATTTAGGGTTAGGGTTACAAATGTTCACTATGCAGCTGCCCTTGTTAATGAGGTGGACTTCACAAACTTTTAAAAATTGTCTATTATGACTGTAAAAAAGAATATACACCCCTATTGAATTGAGACCTGCAACATCTCTATTATCTTAAATAGTATTATATGATGATGCTTTGTCGAACACAATTCAGGGCAAACATAAGTTGCCAATGAGAGCCTGGATATTTAGAAATGTTGCTAAAGCTTAAGGCCTAACATCTAGGATCTACAAGGAACTCAAATGTGCTGAAATGAAAAAAAAAACCAGCCCCATTACAAAGTGGGCAAAAGATATAAATACATACTTCTCAAAGAAGACATACAAGCCAACAACAGATATCTGAAAAAACGCTCAGACTCACTAGTCACCAAAGAAGTGCAAACTAAAAGCACACTGAGATACCAGCAAACTCCAGTTAGGATGGTCATCATCAATAACTCAAAAAAACAACAAATGCTGGAGGGGATACTAGAAAAAGGGAACACTTCTACACTGCTGGTGCAAGTGAAAATTAGTACAGCCTCTGTGAAAAACAGTATGGCGATTCCTAAAAGATCTAAAAATAGACCTTCCATACACCTCGCAACCCCCCTAATGGGAATATACCTAGAGAAACTCACATCACTCTATGAAAAAGATACCTGCACATGCATGTTTATTGCAGCATTATTTACAACATGGAACCAACCATGCTGCCCATAGAAAGAGAACTGGATAAAAAAATATGGTACATATACGCAATGGAATATTATGCTGCCATAAGAAAGACAAAGTTATGCACGTTGCAGCAATTTGGATGGACTTAGAGGCTATAATAATTAGAGTGATCTATCACAGAAACAAAGAATCAAGTATCATATGTTATCATTCATAAGTGGACTTTGAACAACTGTCTAATACTATAAAAAGGGATTGGCTTTTTCTGCATCTAATGATGTAATCATGTGATTTTTGTTTTTACGTCTGTGGATGCATTTAATTATGTTTACGGTCTTACAAGTGTTGAACCAGTCTTGCATCCTGGGGATGTAGCCTACTTGGTCGTGGTGGATGATTTTTGTGATGTGTTGTTGAATCAGGTTTGCTAGGATCTTGTTGAGAATTTTGGCATGTATGTTCATCAAGGATATTGGCCTGTAGTTCTCTTTCTATGTTGGATCTTTTTCTGACTTGGGTGTCAATGTGGTGTTAGTTTCATAAAATGATTTGGGGAAAGTTCCATCTTTCTCAATCACCTGAAATACTATTTATTTATTTATTTATTTATTTTGAGTTAGAGTCTCACTCTGTCACCCAGACTGGAGTGCAGTGGCTGCCCCCGGCCACAGCCTCCACCTACTGGGGTCCCATGATCCTTCTGCCTCAGCTTTCCAAGTAGCTGGAACTACAGCCGTGCACTATCATGCCTAGCTAATTTTTGATTTATTGTAGAGATAAGGTCTTGCCAAGTTGCCAGGCAGGTCTCGAACCCGCGGCTGGGATTACAGGCTGAGCCACAGAGCCCGGCCTGAAATTCTTTCAATAGGATTGACATCAGTTCCTCCTTATATGTTTTGTAGAATTCTGGTCCTGGGCTTTTTTTTTTTTTTTTTTTTTTTTTTTTTTTAGGTAGTTTTCTTATGACATAGTCAATTTCCTGGATCGTTATCGGTGTATTTAGGGTCTTGATTTCTTCTTGTTTCAACCTAGAGAGGTTGAGTGATGTAGAAAGTCCTCCATTTCCTTTAGGTTTTCAAGTTTGTTTCCATACAAATGTACATAGTAGTCTCTGCTAAACTTTTTTATTTCTTCAGGGTCAGATGTGACTTCTGGGTCAGATGTGTTTCTACTTGTGTTTATTTGAGCTTTTTCTCTCTTTTTCTTGGTCATTCTAGCTAGGGGACCATCAATCTTGTTTATCCTTTCAAAGAACCAGCTTTTTGTTTCACTGATTTTTTTTGTATTATCTCTTGGTCTTCTATGTCCCGGATTTGTGCTTTTATTTTGGTGATCTGGATTCTTCTGCTGAAGTTATGGTTTTGATGCACTTGCTTTTCCAGCTTCCTTGGGTGACTTGTTAGGCTAACTTGTGATCTTTCCATTTTCTTCATGTGTGTTTATAGAGATATGAATTCCCCTCTTATTACTGCATTCATGGCATCCCAGAGATATTGGTAAGATGTTTCTTCATTTTAATTTGTTTCCAGGTATCTTTTAATCTCTGTTTTGATTTCCATGTTGACCCAGGAGTTGCTTAACATCATGCTATTTAGTGTCAATGCTTTTGGAAGAACTTTGTTTGTGTTGATATTTATTTTTATTTCACCATGTCTTCCAATAAACCTAATTAAGTTGAAAATATTAGTAAAAATGCATTTAATGCACCCAGCATATCCAGCACCATAGCTTAACTTAGCTACCTTAAATGTATTCGGAATACTTGTTTAGCTTACAGTTGGAAAAGAGTATCTGGTGCAAAGCTTGTTTTATAATAAACCGTTGAATATCTTATGTAACTTATTTAATACTACACTCAAAGCAAAATCCAGAATGATTTTATGGGCACTTAAAGGAGGGTTTCTACTAAATGTGTATCACTTTTGCATCATCAAAAAGTTTAAACATCTTTAAGTCAGACTATCCTAAGTCATCTAGTTTGGAATTATGTACCCACTGAAGATGATCAGAAGTGCTTGACAAAGTGTGAAAACATATTCTGAGAGCTTAAAATATTGTGAGAATTCCTGAAACAAGATCCAGAATAAAATGGAAATTCAGAGGTAAGTCTGAGAAATTCTTTCCTTGGGGGATGAATTCATTGAATAAACGGAGTTCAATTCCTAGAAAGTAATCCAAGTTATTGACAGCTTTGTAGGGTTTGGAAGATGTACATTGGATTCCTGAAAGGTAAATCCCAGAATTAAGGCTTAGTTGAAAGTAGTCCAACCTTCTCAGTGGCTGCAAAGTAATCCAAACCATTTCAAATCCTAAAATGGGACTAAATTATTTCAGATTGTTAGTGTCTCTAAACATTTTGCCAGAGAAAAAAATAAATTCTCTTTTCTACTAAGACATGCTTGACATGCAATGAAAAATAACAAAGCACAGAAATAGGAAGGAAAACATGGTAGAAAATCAGTGGAAGCAAATCAGAATAAAGGAATGAAAAAGATTTTTAGAAAAGCAAGCACCATGAAAAAGTTGTGATTAGCAACCTGGAAAAATCACTTTAAAAAAAATACCAAGCAAATGTAGGACAATTATAAAGAATGATTACACAGATTTGATCATAAACACACACACACACACACACACACACACACACACACACACACACACACACAACAAGCCCTCACAAAACTCAGCAAATAATTATACTCATGACTATGATATAGCACTGCAAAAGGCCCTAATGTGTCTCTTACTCATCCAAATTTATATGTTGAAGCCCTAATCTTCAGTGACTACATTTAAAAATAAGGTCATTAGAGAGGTGATTAAGTTAAAATTAGGCCACTAGGATGGACCCTAGTCCAATGTGACTGATGTCTTTATAAAAGGAAATTTGGACACTAAAAGAAACACTTGAGACGTGTGCACACAGAAAAAAATGGTCATTTGGAGACAGCAAGAAGATGGGCAAGTACCTGACAACTAGAGAGGTCTCAAGAGAGACCCATTCTGCCAACACCTTGATCTTTGATTTCTTGCCTCCAGAACTATGAAAAAATGCATTTCTGTTGTTTAATCCACCTAGCCTGTAGTATTTTGTAATGCCTCATAAACAAATACAGTTTTATCAAGAAAAATCAGCAAAGGAAAAAAGGCATATGGAGTAAAGTTTAGAGGAAACCAGATGCGAGCTTCTAATAGTACACCTGCAAGGCCCATCCCCTGTTATTTGACATATTTGCAGAAAAATTATTATCAGAATTCCAGGAAACAGAGTTAGTGAGACCAAACTTTAGTGTTGATGTCACTTATGAACTTTAAGTGGCATGGATTTATTCAGTTAAACAAATCCCATTTAACCATAAAAGCCTATCTTAAAAAGCAGGTGGCTTTCTTCTTAAGTTTCTGCATTACTTTTTTAAAAACATTATTTTTAAATGTTTTATCCTAGCTCAAAAAAACAATTCAAGCACAGACAAACTTTGGCCAATAAGTGGAAACTGACCTGAATGCCCACCAGGGTTGAATCAGCATTATCACGAACACACACATACACACACACACACACACAATTTCAGAGTGCCCTTTGTGGTATTCTGTAATAACAGAGTTTAAAATTGTTATGGTGCCTCCAGAGGTATAACATTAGTAAGGCAGTAAAATTGTCAGGGTTTCCCATCACAAGCCTATCACCCTAAGATACTAAGTCTAGTTCACTTCACTTTAGTTTGTCCTTTTGCCCAGAGGGACCATCTGAGGCAATCGGTTAGAAACATTTTGCTTGTCCCTGAAATTTCCCCTTTAAAAGTAGTGGCATCTGGCTGTGTTTTGTGCAGAAAGTGCTGAGGATATATCCTGCTGTCTCCTAGTCAGGTGTGATCATAAGCTCAGCAGTAGATTAAATTCAGAGTGTTCAAAACATCATGGAATTTGGGTGGGGGGGTTCTCTTTTCGTGGGAGTAGAGAGAAGCTTCCAGTAAAAGTTTTGAAAAACAAGGATCATTGCCTTCTTCTCCATGCCTTTCCCAATGCAAGGATTCTTTCTCTCTGTTGTTATAAAGTCAGTATGTTGTTTTTAGCAATCACAACTTCAGAACTTTTCAGTTATTCTCTAATCTCATATAGATCTTTCATCTGAAAGAATATGTGCAAAAGGAACAAAGGCATTTTCTCAGAAAAAATATTTCTATATAAATCAGTCAGAAAGGCATATCATGTTTATAAATTGGTCAGGATAAAATTCTAAATTAAAAAAAAATTTTTGAATTTAGCTTACATAAACCTCCCCTCCCTTTCATTAAGATCATGTACCTACCCGGTGAACATCCTACAAGCAGTCATCCCTTTCTGGGAACAGCTTCATTTAATAGTACAATTATCTTACTGATAAGTGCATACCAGAAGAACAGAAGAATGGTGAGGGAAGCAGCTCAAGTTATCAGTTTGCTGTTGCAATCTACAACTTATCCGGAAAACCAAACACAAGTCAACAGCGGTAAAACATCCCCTACAGCGTCAATATTCCCTGTGATGTGTCTTCCTACCAACTTGCAGTTTTCAGTAGAGATCACAAGTTAGAAATATAGCAGTACTGGAAACATAGAGTTGACAAGGAGCTCTCTTTCAGAGGAAGAGCCGTTTTCTGTGGGCATTTGTATGTGACACAGATGGTCCAATCAACATCAAGGATATGTTCATAGTTTATGGCCCCAGAAAGGGATTCTAAATCTATAACAGTCTTAGAATCTGAGTTCTGTTCATTAAATCTATGCTTGCTTTCAGTTCAGCATGAAGCAGCCCATGACAGATTTCATAATAGGTTTCAGCTTAGAGTTACATCCAGAAAATTAGAATCTATATAGTCATATTTTGTAAAAAGCTAGTATTTTTTTCAGCAGCAGTAAAGATGAGATGCTATTGGATCAGATGCTGTATTCCAAATCTAAGTGACAAGCAAGGTTTTCTTGAGACTTTTTGTCCCATTAGTCTGAGTCTAAATTGACCCACTCAAATATATGCACACTTCATTAGAAAATCATCAGCCTTAGGGTCAGATAACTGATTTATAAGAGCTCATTAACAACTAAAAATTGTGTTTACAGTGTCAAAAGTGCACCTAAATTTGGTATTGACTCTCTGCATCCACTGTCTTTCTTTATTCAGAGGCTTTAACAATAGGCAAAAATCAGAACCAGAAGCATCTGTTACAAAGATATATTTTATTTTAGATACTCAAAGAATTTAAATTCCAACCAACCTGCCAGTGAAAAAAAGCAAAGAAGTTGTGTCCCCTAGCACTTTCCTTTGCATTTTTCACTGATTGTGAAGATTCCTCTAGAATTTATGAAATTATAGGTATATACCATTTACAACAATTTTTATTATATATCCAATGCAATTACTACAAAACACAAAGCCAATTCAAACATTTTTTACACTATTGAAAATTTATTCTGTCAGTAAATTCCACATTTACAGCGTTAAGATTATTGTGGCTGGGGAGATCTAGCTGAGATTCAAGGGTAAGTGCTGCTGCAGCCAAAGATGTTAGATTAAGTGACATGACTGTGATTATCTCCTTCCCCACCTCCGTCACTATCTCTCCTATCTCCAATCCCCAATGTATCTATAGCTTTGTTCAAGTTCTAGGAAATGATTTAACTTAGTTCCCACATGGAGAAAAGAAAATAGACAATTTTTACATTAGGGAATGTTTCAGTGTTTCTCCTTCTACTGGGGAAACAAATAAAATAAAGACATCACTAAGGCTGCATTCTTTAATCCTCACTTTAGTCAGGATGGCCAACAGAGGCTAGAGAACCCAGCAAGCAAATGCTCATGGAGCAGTCTGTATCATTTTCAAATTCCATAGGTAACTAGTACTTCGCCAATGGACATCAATTAAACTGCTGCTTCATACTATGGATAACTCCATAGCCACTCAGAACGTGAAGGTTCATCATATATTGTCCCTTGAGCTTTTCTTTTCCCAGTGCTGTCACCATATTTTGGTGATTAAAGGTTGTTCTAGCATGTCCAGTTCTGACAACAACTATGTCAGTGGTTCCCAAAACCACAGCCACTTCGATGATTCCCTAGCAAGACTCTCAGGAATAAAAAATAAAATCTTAATCATGCCCATGGTTTGCTACTGCAAAAGAATAGCAAGTTAAACCAGCAAGTTAAAAAGATTCATTAGATAAAGTACAGATAAAATCAGGTTCAAGGTTATCTGAGTCCTTTCCCAGTAGAGTTACATAGGGCACACTTACAGCAGTGAATTTTAACAAAACATTTAAGATGATGTCTACCAGGGAGGCTTATTATATCTTCAGTGCCCAGAATTTTGGGGAGGTGTTGTTAATGCAGGTATCCTCTGTCTTAGCATATCAAAATTCCAGACAGCCACAAGAAAAGTTGGGGTTCAGCATAAGCAGCATAGCATAAGTAACATAGTTTGTACAGACATTTTAGGAATAGTGAGTCACTCATCAGTTGGAGAAAGGGAACTCTCTCAATAGCTAAGTATCCAGATACCAGCCCAGGCAGTTTTAGGCCTACTATGCAAACTCTTCTCTGCATTGAACTCTTTAATTCTCATTGAATAAATTCCAATAAATATTAAAAATCAAATACATGCAATCTTTTCTCTTATCATGATTCATTTATGCTATAAATAATAATAAAGTATTACTATTTAATCTCTAGATGTTTTTGAACAACAAGAAATACATTTAAATATCTCATGGGCCAAAGTTTCCATCACAATGCGAGTAATTTATTTTGGGTTAAATGGTATAATCCTCATTAGAAATCAGGGAAATTGAAATTTAAATCACAATATTAGATCGCTACAGCTTTACCAGTATGGTTAAGACACAAAAAACTAAAATTGTCAATATTTGTTGAGACTATGGAACAGATAGAGTTCTTATAATCTGCCCTTGTAAATGTAAGTTGATACAATTAAAATCTGTAAATGACTAGTGTAGAATGGCAAACACATGGTAATATATTTATATGTCAGAATAACATGTGTTTAGAATGACTTATTTATACACATACATGTACCCATCTTACAATGCAAAGTTGAATAAATGAGATCAAACACAAAATAATACATATTGTCTAGTTCCATTTACATGAAAATCAAAGTAAGAAAATCTGAACTTTTAATTTTAGAGATGTATGCTTAGGTATGATCATAATTCAAATTCAAGGATTCAGTGACTGAAATTCATGAAATTGTGGGTGGGTAAAGAGTAGTGATTGGGAGAGACGGCAGAAAAGAAATTGTCCATGCTCTCTTTTTTGAGCTGCTTATAGAGCAAGAAAGCATATTCTTTCTGGTATTTTATTGAGCAGTATATTTTAGTTCTGTGTGTTTTTATTAAAGTATGTTGTATTTTACTTTTGAAAAGTTTAATTAGAAAATATTTCTCACAGAAAGCAAATGAATCATGTAAGAACATACACCTGTGTTCTAGAAGCCAGCCCTGCTGAGTGCCTAAATCAGGACCTTTGTACTACATTGTACAATAAGGTTTATGGTATACCAGGATTTTATAAATGTAACTACACGCTCTCATAAAGTCCTTGAAGCTAATAATACTGATCCTATATTAAAATAATAGTCAGTACTTTAAGTTTATTCTTTTTGCTTTTATGAGATTATTCTTAAATTTAGCACTCCTAGTTTCCTACCCGCATTCTCAATTTCCAGGATATCTCAGTTAGTTCTTAGGTATTTCATAATTTATTTACCCATTTATTCATAAAGTATTTTTGAAAACGTGAAAATTTTGAAAACTTTCACAACACAATTAAAGGAATTTTGAACTTAAAGCAATTATTAAAGCTTTTGAACTAAAGCAATAATGCCATATTTTTTAAGTATTAGAATACATACATACATATATACACATATACACACATGTAACTATATCTTTCTATCTATATACATTCATATACTTACATAAATGTATTTATAAATGTTTACTCATAAATTTTGTAAGAAAAATTGAAAATAGAATAAGGACAATATCTCTCTTAGATAAAAAATAAAATGCAAATATACAGCAGTAAGTGAGGAGGAAAGCAGTGAGTTGGTGGGAGAACTGAGTTTAAGGATTAGATACTGGCAGAGGGGGTTTTGTGTTCATTACCTACAAAATTTCAGAGGAGGGAGTCACTTGTTTTAGGAAGCAGAGCATGAACCTAGTTTTCCTGTCCATGTATGATTTCTGAAAAAAATTGCTGTTATTGGGGTTATCGGAAAACAGTCATGTAGTCCAACCTGGAAATAACCTAGAAAAAATGCTTTATTAACTGGAATTTAAATTTTTAGAAAATAACCCTAATTGTCAATATTAAACCTTTTTTTGTGAAGACAATCCTCCTTATTAACGTTGAAGGCATCCATGAAAACATTAGATATAGAGGGATATATTTGAGAAGAATGAGTTGTCATTACTCCCAGAAAGAGAAAGTGCACATTCAAGACAGTAGGAAAAATAGTGAAGAGGATGAGATGGAAAACAACACATATGCACTCATAATTAAGAGGCCAGAATGCCATTTGGCTGAGACATAGTGAGCAAATTGTGAAGTGACTGGGAACTAGGTTAGAGTGTAGGTGAAGCCACTCTCAGGTTTGCTTCTGATGGTCATCTAGAGTATTTGTATTTTGCACAAAAACAATGTATAATTTTAAGTGTTAAAACATTATAAGGTTATTTGAGGACAAAAGATCTGATGGAGAAGTTTGAAATATAAATGCCAATAATGAGACTATTTTGGCCATTGTGAAAATAAATAATGATAAGTTGAAAATGACTAGTGTCCTGAAAATGGAAAGCAGACATATTTAAGACATACTTTAAAAGAAAAAACGAAGGCACTAAATGTATATTGAAGCTGTAGAAAAAAAGACAAAAGAAAGAAGAAGGAAGGAAGGAAGGAAGGAAGCAAAGATGAGCCCATAATTTTCAGGTTTGAGAAACTGGAAGGATAACTTTACTCTGAAAATCATTTACATATAGATGTTATATATTGCTACTAGAATGGATGAGATTACTTATGAAGATTATGAAGCAATATATGGCTAAATATAGTTAACATTTATTGACTGTTAACTGAGTTCCAGGAAGAACACTAAGCACTTTATATGACTCATCTTGTTCAATCTTTGCAAAAACTCTGAGAAATAGGTAATGCTATTATATTCAATTTAGAGAACTAGAAACATAATCTTGAAGGGTTGTGTAACTTTCCTAGAGCCACACAGTTAGTAAATAATGGAATCCATTTTTAAATTAATACAATTTAAATGTATAACTCATAGCCTTAACAACTATTATTGCTGACTTGGGGAAAAGAAACATGCTTTGAGCCATGCCCTAAAGAATTCCACTTAAAATGCATACAAGACCTTGAACAACTGTAATACTATAAAAAAGGAATTGACAGTAGTGGGAAACTGCTAGGGGAGGGTAGGGGGCGGGATTGGCAATAGCGGAAAACTGCCAGGGGAAGGAGGGCATACCTCATTGACAAGGATACCTGCAAAATGAATATTTGTATACCTAACCCTGAATTGTACCCCACATATTTAAAAAATTAGTAATTACAAACATGTAAGTAGAGCAGAGACTAGAAAACAAATAAACAGAAAGTGTCCTTATATTAGGAAATTCAAGGGAATCAGGAGAAGTGTGAGTTTTAAGATGAAGGAGCTAGTCTTTCTTGAAAGTTTCCAAAGGAAAGATTAAGACAAGAATCAAAAAAATAGGAATTAAATTTGACATTACTAAAATTGTCACTGATTTTTATATAAGAACAGTTTATCTAGAGTATTGAGTGAGGGATTAAAGTTGGAGGTCTATGTGACATCAAAAGGAAAAAAAGAGAATATTATAACCATTAATGAGAATGATTGAGAAGACACAGAGAAGGAGAAGATTAATATTAGACAAATAATGCTGTTGAGAAGGGAAAAAAAAAGAAGCAAAGTGTTGAGATATAACAAGAAAAAATGCTGCCCTTTTCATGATGGAAGTAATCCAATGAAACCAACTTTCCACCACCAGATGATTGGCTGATCATACTGAGAAACGATGTCAGGGGCCCAGCAATTATCTTGGCTTTTAGCAAGTTAGGTGTTCAGCAATGGAAATTGCTAGATTGCTCCCTTAATCATCTAGTCAGAAGAAATTTCCCATGAGACGATAGGTGTGGGTTGACATAGAGGTGACAGGAAGGCAGGTGTAGGAGCCATAGGCATCTTGATCATTTGACCATGTAACTAACTCATTATGTCAGGATTTATTTGATCCCTCTATTTACATGCTACTTTCATTTAATGATGAAGTCCTTCTGTGATCAGCCAAACATACAGCATGATCTATTATACAACTCCAAGGTAATGAAGATAATTAGATGACCAATGGTCAAGCATTCAGTCTCTATTGAGGACCACAGTAAGATAGAAATGTTCTCAAAAGAAAAACAGTTAAATCCTGATAACAGGATGACTTTACTCCAAAATTTTAAAAAATTCTTCTGTGATTCGTTTACATGTATAAGTATCTATCAAAGTTTCATACAGCTTCTCTATCTGCCATTCATACTTTGAATACCACTAGATTTATATAATCCCATAAGCCACATAGCAGAGAAGCCTGAAAAACATCCTGGCCTATTCTGGGCTCCATTCAAAACTGGAAAATTGTTAGGGTATTTGGTATATAGTTTATAGTAGCACAATCTGATAAGAAGTATATTCCTCCAAAGAGTCCCAGCAAACACTGTGCCTGTGTCTTAGTTGTTTGAATGCCAGATGCAGCAATTTATCCTTCACCTTGAAAGGGATGACTCAACATGGCCCATATCATAGAACAGACAGCTATGCAAACTCCATTAATCTCCTGACAACCATAAGTTCCTACTCTGATTGAAGAACTACAGTGAAGTTTTGAGTTTCCTAGAATTAATGTCAGTTCAAGGCCAGTGTCCAGTAGCCCAGTAGTCCTTGAAAAGTTTGATTATCTTTTTTTTTTTTTTCCGTAATGCACAGGTAACCGTAGTAAAAGGCCATGGGTTCCTTTGGAAAAGGCTAGGAGACTGATTAACAGTGTAATATTTTCAGTACTGTACCAGAGTCTTTCCTCAAAAAGACTTGACCTTCCTTTCATTCAAGGGGTTCTGGGTCTATAAACTGGTTCAAATCTGAAAATCGATTTAGAAGCTATGACCTTCTATTTTCATGATTCGGGTTAGACATTTGCTCCTTTGACTTAAAATATTTGTGCTTACACAGATCAAGCAAGAATTTTTCTTATACAAATTAAGACTTTCTATTTGACTTATAGGAACAGCACGGTAAAGTACACAAAGCTATAGGTTTCCATGGGTTAGACTACTCTAATTGTACTTTGACCCTGTCATGAATTATGGTAGATACACCCACCTTGTCTATGGTGATTACATGCTGCCTCTTAGCCTCTGTCACTTCAGGATCCAATTATTCCTGTTTCATTTAGGTTTCCCAATTCAGTGACTACAGTTTCCACCATAAGTCTGGCCTACAAAGAAGAGTGATTACAGAGTACTTCAATAATGCTGAGGCATCTCTCACAAATTTATTTCTTGTGGACTCCCTTCCCCCGCCCCCAGTGTGAGTGAGTAGGTCTTGAATGACAAATGCACTGTAACTTTTTTTTTTTTTTTTGAGTTGGAGTCTCACTCTGTCGCCCAGACTAGAGTGCAGTGGCCACTCCCGGCCATCGCAGACTCGACCTGCTGGGCTCTGGCGATCCATCCGCCTCAGCCTTCCAAGTAGCTGGAACTACAGGAGTGCGCTACCACACCCGGCTAATTTTTTGATTTATTGTAGAGATGAGGTCTCGCCTACCCAGGTGGGTCTCGAACCCGCGGGCTCAGGCAATCCACTCACCTCAGCTTCCCAAAGGTAACATTTTAGTCTTGCTAAGTCTTTGAATCCTTTGTCTATACTAAACCAAGACAGGTCTGATGGTACTAACCTGCTCATTGTGGACCACATTTTGGTCCGTGCTTCACTCAATCTTTTATTTTTTTTTTTAGAAAGTAGGATTTATTAAGAGGCAAGATAAGCTCCCACAGTGGGAGGGAACCCAAAGGGGTTGCCCTCAGTCAATCTTTAAATGCTCTTTCTAACTCCCCAAACTGCAACATTCAATGTAGAAACTTTGCTAAGAGAGTCCATATCAGTAAATTCAGCCTGATCTAACTATGTTCCTTCCACTATTATCCAAAAACCTTGACATCTATTTCCACACATGTTCTCCAGATTATTGTCTGTATAAATTAGAAAATTCAAGTAGTTCTTTTGGAATGTAGTGCACCTCTTCATAGTATACATTTTGTACTTCACCTTTAGGGGCCTGCTGGGATTTCCATTTATTTACAGGTCTAGAAGCAGATATGGGTGGAGCTTGTGAAAAGTTAGCATTGTCTAGCAGGAGAACTACCTTAAGTGGAGCATTATAACTTCCTTAGTTAATACAGGGTTAATTTCCTTAAGTGGGTAGAAAGGCTGATATCACTGGGGCTGAGGAGGCCACATTTGCTATGGTTAGAGAGCCACTTCCATTGGGAATGGGAAGGCTTTCTATTGACAAAGAATGCTTGTGTAATTTTGTGACTCAATGTTTCCAGCCTCATAAAGGTCTTCCCTCAAGTCCTCATTTTAACTTACATGATCCTTTTTATTTTTTCCCTCAATCAATGCCCTCATTGTGACAATAGGTACTCTGTGAGGCTGGGAGTTCAACTTGCATTGTAATTCAGCCAGTCACAAGATGAGATTCTGCATTTAATTTTTTGTAATCTTAGACCTGTGACTACAGAAGGTAAGGATCTCTTTCAGGGCACACATAGATGCTCTTAGGTAATTTTTTGGTGCTTGAGCTGGAAATTGGAATCTCTGAACTCATTGTTATTTTTGTCCAGTGATATTAGAAGCAACCAACTAACACAATTTAATCAACAGCTTTTTTAATGTTTAAAAGTATAATATACACAGTCAGCCATCTTCTTGCTTCTTATGAGTCTGCTTAGGAGTATCCAACGCAGATATTTTGTGTATCTCTATTGCCAGTTCATGTCATGGACTAATAGTGCTCTCTATAGTATTGAGAATGAAGTGGTTAGCACTTTTAAATTTAACAATATTATTAACCAACTTGCCCTAATTAACATTTTTATACAATTCTATCAGTAGTAGAATATATATATACATATGCACTTAAGGCATGGGGCTCCTGTTTTGAAAGAATAAATCATATATTCTGGCCATAAAATAAGTCTCAGTAATTCTAAAATAATTAAAATTATACCAAAAGTGTTATTGCAAATTAATAGCAAAAGTACATGTTCAAAATTTCCAAGTTTCCATTTGGAAACTACATAAGATATTCTTGAGCAATTTACATGTAAAATAAAAAATATAGAAAAAAATTTTAAAAAAATTTACATAAATGAAAATAAAAATGTGTGAGTTACAGTAAAGCGAGACACAGAGATACATTTATAACATAAAGTGCTTATATTAGAAATTTTTAAAGGTTTTCAAATAGTTCAATCTTTTCTCTAATCTTTTTTATTTTATCCCTCCTGCTAAATTTGGCTTTAGTTTGTTCTTTTTTAGTTACAGTATAAAGTTACATTGTTAATTTAAGATCTCTTTTTCTTTTCCTAAAGTATTTATTGATATAAGCTTTCTTCTTACTACTGCTTTTGTGGCATACCATATGTTTTGGTATATTGTGTTTTCACTTTTATTGATTTCGATGCATTCTTTAAAATTTCCCTTTTAATGCTTTCTTTTCCTTATTGACTGTTCAAGAGTGTGTTGTTTCATTTTTATGCATTTGTAAATTTTTCAGTTTTCCTCCTGTTACTGATTTCTGGTATCATTCCAATGTGCTCCAAAAGATACTATGTAAGAGCTCAATCTTTTAAAATTGCTTTTTGACCTAACATGTTATTTAAATTAGAGAATATTTTGTGTGTGTTTCAAAAGAATGTGTATTCTGCTGATGTTGGGTGGAGCTTTCTGTAGATGTCAAACCAATAACATCCCCATTAACTTAAGAAACTAAAAGTAAGCCGGGCTCGGTGGCTCAGCCTGTAATCCCGGGCCTTTGGGAGGCTGAGGTGAGTGGATTGCCTGAGCCTGCGGGTTCGAGACCCGCCTGGGCAGCGAGACCTCATCTCTACAATAAATCAAAAAATCAGCCGGGTGTGGTAGCGCATGCCTGTAATTCTGGCTATTTGGAAGGCTGAGGTGGAAGGATCGCTGGAGCCCAGCAGGTCGAGGCTGTGGTGACCGGGAGCGGCCACTGCACTCCAGTCTGGGCGACAGAGTGAGACTCCAACTCAAAAAAAAAAAAAAAAAAGAAAGAAACTAAAAATAAAGACCTAATAAAAACCAAAATACTAAAAAAAATAAGAACTATCAGAATGGAAGTCAGTAAAATAGAATACAGAAAAACCATAAAGTTATTTAAGTTAAAACTAAATATTGAAGAAGTTAAGTCAAATTGGCATACCTGTAGTCAAACTAATTAAGGAAAATAACAACAAATGACACAAATTGCCAATATCAGTAATGTAATAAATGGCAGAACAAATTATATAGAAACTAAAAAAATCTAAAAATAAAACATGAGCAACTCAAATTCAACAATTCAGATGAAATAGAAAAATTATTTTAAAGACAAATTAACAAAATTTTTTAAAGAACAAATAGGCAAAATTATTGCCCCTTTATGTACTAAAAATTGAATTTATATTTTTAAAATTTCCTACAAAAAAAAAACAGTGGTCATAGATAATTTCACCAATAAAATCTATAGAAGATCTCAAAATAAATAATATCAACTCTATACAAACTCTTAATTATTAACTAACTCATTTTTTATCAAGGTCAGTAATAATCTACTAAGAAGCTACGCAAATATTTCAAGGAAATGAACCTATAGAACAATGCGTAAAATGTAGACTTTAATATATACTATATATACACATATCTGTGCAGGTATATTCATGAAACATAGAGCATACAAAATTCCTTAGCAAAATTTTAACAAACCACACCCAAAAATATGAAAGAAATTATAGATAATGAAAAAGTGGATTTTATCCCAGCAATGTAAAGCTGGTTTACTATTTGACAATCAATCAATGTAATAGATGATATTAATGACAAAAAAATCCCATATAATATTTCAAATAATTTAATATCTGCTCTAATCATTATTGTTGCATTCGTTCTGCTACCTTTGATCTCAGTTTGTTCTTTTTTAGTTACTTGCAGTACAAAGTTAGGTTGTTTATTTAAGATTTTTTTTTCTTAATGTAGGTGTTTATTGACCTAAGCTTTTGTACTGTTTTTGCTGTTTTCCATATGTTTTTGGTATGTTGTGTTTTAATTTTTATTTTCAATTATGGGGTACATATGTTATTTTGTTACATGCATAGACTGTAATGATTAAGTCAATGTATTTTGGGTGTCCATCCCTGTATTTGTAATTTTTATGTGTTGGGAACATTTTAATTCCTCTCTTCTAGCTATTTTGAAATATACACTACATTATTGTTAAGTATAGTCACCCTATTCTGCTATATGACAGAACTTATTACTTCTATCTAACTGTATTTTTGTATCCACTAACAAACTTCTCTTCAATGCCCACTGCCTCAACTGACACACTTTACCTAGATTTTGGTGTCTATTATTCTAACGTCTAACTCTGAAAAATCAATTTTTTTGGCCCCAAAATGAGCGATAATGTGCAATACTCGTTTTTCTGTATTTGGCTTATTTCACTTAACCTAACGACCTCTAGTTTCAACCATATTGTTGAAACCAAATGACAGAATTTTATTCTTTGTTATGACTGAATATTATTTCATTGTGTCTATTTACCCCACTTTCTTTATTCAGTTATTTGTTGATGGATATTTGGGTTGTTCTTTAGTTTTATTGTGAATAGTGCTGCAACATACATGAGGGTGCAAGTATCCATTTCATATGTTGATTTCCTTTCCATTGGATGAATACCAGTGGTGGGATTGCTGGATTGTATGTTAGTTATATTTTTAGTTTTTAAAGAAATCTCCATTCTTTTTTCCATAATGACTGTACTAATTTACATTTCCACCAACAATGTATAATAATTATCTTTTCTTTACATCTTCTCTAGTAGCTATTTAAAACACCTTTTTAGTAATGGCCATTATAATTGGTATAACATGATATCTTATGTGTTAATTTGAATTTCTCTGATGATTAATGATGTGAGCATTTTCCTATATGCCTGCTGGTCATTTGTATGTGTTCTTTTGAGACACGCCAACATGTGCCTTTTGCCTACTTTTTAACGGGATTATTTGTTTTCTTATTGTTAAGTTGTTTGTGTTCATTGTTAGATGAATAGCTTGCAAATATTTTCTCTCATTCAACTTCATGCTGGCTGTTTTCTTAGCTGTGCAGAAGATTTTTAGTTTAATATAGTTCCATTCACCTGTTTCTGTTTTGTTGCATGCTTTTAAAGTCTGCTTCATAAAAATCTATGCTTAGGCAAATGTCTTGAAGTGTTTCCCATATGTTTTCTCCTAATGGTTTTATTGGTTCATGTTTTACATGAAATCCATCTTGGATTGATTTTTTTTTTTTTTTAATTTGGTGAGAGTTTGGGGTCTAGTTTCATTCTCCTACATATGAATATCCTGTTCTCTCAGCATCAGTTATTGAAGGCAGTGTTCTTTCCCCAATGTAAGTTTTTGGTGCCTTTGTTGAAAAATCATTTAGCTGTAAACACATGAATTCATTTCAGAATATTTTATTCTTTTTCATTGGTCTATATACCTTTTTTCTTACAAATATTATACTGTTTTGATTACTATAGGTTTCTAACATTTTTTTAGTAAGAGATGTTTTTTTTTTCTCCTTGTCATAACTTTGGCTATTTGTGCTCTTTTTTGGTTCCATATGAATTTTAGAATTTTTAAAATATTTCTGTGAAAATAATATATTTACATTCTGATAGACATTGCATTAAATCTGTAGACTGACAGAACATTACTGTCATTTAAAGACTATTAATAATTTTGACACATAAACATGAGTTTTCCTATACTTGTTTTTTTTTTCAATTTCTTTTTATCAATGTTTTGTAATTTTCTTTGTAGAGGTCTTTCACCTTATTGGTTAAATTTATTCTTAGGTATTTTTAAAAGAGCTATTTAGAATGAAATTGCTTTCTTGACTTATTTCTTATTTAGTTTATCATTGGTGTATAGAAAATCTGATTTTTTTAATGTTGATTTTGTATCCTGCAATTTTACTGAATTTATCAATCTTTAGAACTTTTTGGTACAGTCTGTTTTTTCTAGAGATAATATTATGTCATCTGCAAAGAGAACAATTTTACTTCCTCTTTCTCAATTTTGATGTATTTTATTTCTTTCTCATGGCTGACTGCTTTGGCTAGGACATTCAGTATTAAATTGAATAGAAGTGGTAAAAGTAAGTATCCTTGTCTTATTCCAGCTCTTAGAGGAAAGGCATTCAACTTTGCCCAATAAGTATGATGCTAGCTGTAGTTTTTCAATACATATGTCCTTTATTATGTTTAGGTAGATTCCTTCTATGCTTAGTTTGTTGAGCATTTTTATCATCCAGAAATATAGAATTTGATGAAATTTTTTGCATATATTAAGATGATTACCCGGTTTTTGTCCTTCATTCTGTTGATGTGACGCCTCATGTTTATTGATTTGTATATATTAAAACATTCTTGCATCCCTGGAATAACTCCCACAAGATTATGGTGTATTATTTTTTTGATGTGCTATAGAATTTTGCTTGCTAGTATTTTGTTGAGTATTTTTGCCTATGCTTCATCAAGGATATTATTTTGTAGTTTTTTTTTTGTTGTATCTTTTTCTAGTTTGGGTATTATGGCAATGCTGGTCTTGTAGAATGTGTTAGAATTTCCTCCTCTTTACATTTTTGGAATAGTTTGAGGAAAACAGGTATTCGTTCTTTCTTGTATGTTTGGTAGAATCAGCAGTGAAGTTATTTAGTCTTGGGCTTTTTATGGTAGAGTTTGTATTACTGATTAAAATTTTAGGTCTGTTCAAGTTTTCTATTTCTTTCTGATTCAATGGTAGAAGACAGTATATCTCCAAAAATGTATATATCTCCTTAAAGTTTTCCAGTTTGTAAGCATATATTTGTTTGTAATAGTCTCTGATAACCTCTTGTATTTCAGTGGTATCAGTTGAAATGTTTTCTTTTTCATTTTGTTTATTTGGGTTTTCTATCTTTTTTTCTGGGTTAGTTTGGTTCACAGTTCATTCGTTTTTAACTTTTCCAGTGGGAAAAACAAACAAACAAAAAACCCCACTTATTTTGAAACTTTGTTTTTGCTGATGCTGTTTTTGTTGTTTTGCTGTTGTAGTTTCTTTTTTATTTTATTTAGTTTTCCTCTGTTCTTTTTGTTTCTTTTCTTCTACCTATTTTGGATTGGGTTTGTTCTTGTTTTTCTATTTCCAGCAGATACGTTGTTACGTGGTTTATTTAAAATCCTTCTATTTATTTGATGTAGGGATATATTTCTGTAAAATTACTTAGCACTGCTTTTGCTGTATTCTGTAGATTTTGGTATGTAGTGTTTTCTTTTATATTTTCAGCATTTTTTAACTTCAATTTTGAATTCTTCATTGATTCAATGGTTGTTTAGGAGTATGTTGTTTAGATATTCAGAAATTTTTTGTAGTTTATGAAGTTCCTCTTGGTACTGATTTTTACTTTGATTTCATTGTGGTCTGATAATATACTTAATGTGATTTCAATTTTTAAACTTCATTGAAACTTCTTTTGTAATCTAGTATATTGTCCAGCCTGAAGAATGTTCCATGTGCTGAGTAGTAGAATATGTAGGTGTTGGACAAAATGACTTGCCAATAAAATATTCTACATCTATTAGATAAAATGTTTAAATGTAAGTCTATTTGGTCTAAAGTGCAGTTTAAATCCAATGATTTATTGTTGAATTTCTGTCTATGTAATCTGTCCAATGCTGACAGGGGATGTTAAATTATTTCACTATTATTATATTGAAGTTTATCTTTCTCTTTAAATTTAGCAATATTTACTTCATATATCTGGGTGCTCTAGTGTTGGGTGTCTATGTGTATATATATATGTATGCATATATATATGAGAGAGAGATTTTTATATATTTTGCTGAGTTAATTTCTTCATATAATAACCATCTTTGTCTTTGTTTACTATAAGTTTGCATTATTTGATGTTAATGTATCTACTACTGCTTGCTTTTGGTTTTCATTTGCATGGAATATCTTTTTATAATTCTTTACTTTTAGTTTATATGTGTCTTTATCAGTTAAGTGAGTTTTTGTAGGCAGAATATTTTTGGATCAGTTTTTTTTTCCTTATTCATTTGACTTATGTATATATTTTAATAAGACAATTTAATTTGCTTACATTCAAAAATATTATTGATATGTGAGGCTTTATTCCTGTCATTTTAAGTGGTTTTTGGAAGGTTTGCATATTCTTTCTTTCCTTCTTTCTTTCCTTCCTTCCTTCCTTCCTTCCTTCCTTCCTTCCTTCCTTTCTTCCTTCCTTCTTTCTTTCTTTCTTTCTTTCTTTTTTTCTTTTTTCCATCTTATTGCTTATCATTGCAATTTAGTGGCTTTCTATACTGGTAACATTTGATCCCTGTCCTTTTCCTTTCTTAGTTATGTGAGATTTTTTTCTAGTGAGTTTTATATTTTTGTATGTTTTTATGATAATATAAATCTTCCTTTTGCTTCCAAATTCAGGAATCTCTTAAGAATTTTTTTGTTGGGATGGTCTAGTGGGATGAATTCTCTCAGTTTTTTTTTTTTTTTTTTTGAGTTGGAGTCTCACTCTGTCGCCCAGACTGGAGTGCAGTGGCCGCTTCTGGCCACCGCAGCCTCGACCTGCTGGGCTCCGGCGATCCTTCCGCCTCAGCCTTCCAAGTAGCCGGAATTACAGGCATGCACTACCATGCCCGGCTGACTTTTTGATTTATTGTAGAGATGAGGTCTCGCTGCCCAGGCGGGTCTCGAACCCGTGGGCTCAGGCAATCCACTCACCTCAGCCTCCCAAGGGCGCGGGATTACAGGCTGAGCCACTGAGCCCGGCTTCTCTCAGTTTTTGCTTGTCTGAGAAAGACTTTAATTGTCCTTCATTTATGAAGGATAGCTTTGCTGGATGTAATATTCATGGCTCACTGGTTTTGTTTGTTTGCTTTTCTTTTTAGCACTTTCAATATACCATATTATTCTCTTCTGACCTAGATACAAAAATATTCCCTGTCAGTTTGATGAAGTTTCTCTCATAAGTGACTAGATGTTTTTCTCTTGCTGTTTTAGAATTCTCTCTTTGTCTTTGACTTTTGACAGTTAGACTATGATGTACCATGGACAAGACATTTTTGAATTGTGTCTATTTAGGGATCTTTGAGTATCCTGAATCTGAACTGAAAAATTCCATGCTACACTTTGGATGTTTATAGGTATCATCTTTTAAAATAGGCTTTTCATTGTTTGTTTTTTTCTTTGTGTTCTGGGACATTAAAATCTCAAATATTTGGTTGTTTTATGTTGCATCATAGTTCATGTAAACTTCTTTCATTCTTTTTTCTTTTTTTTATTATTTTTGTCTGACTGGTTATTTCAAAATTCTTTTCTTCAAGTTCTAAAATTATTTCTGCTTGATCTAATCTATTGCTAAACTCCCAGATGTGTTTTTTATTTTATTCACTAAATTATTCAGTTCAAGAGTTTTATTTGATTCCTTTTTAATGAAAACTATCTCTTTTGTAAATTGCTCATTCATACCCTGCATTGTTTTCCTGATTTTAACATTGCTATGTGTGTTCTTATCTATCTTACTCAACTTCTCTAATATCATTTTAAATTTTTTTTTCAGCATATCTTATATTTCTTTTTCATTGAAATCGCTTGCTATAGAATCATTCTGTTATTATAGAGGTGTCATACTTTCTTGCTTTTTAGTATTTCTTGTGTCCTTACATTAATATCTGTACATCTCATGTAACCATTGCATTTTCCCATTTTTTGGATTTGTTTCCATGAGAGAGGACTTTTTCCTAAATATATATCTATGACATTGGCTACGTGGAGTACTTTGACTGATTTCCTCAGTGGCTCAAGGTGGTTTTCTTATTGGAGTGGCTGTGGTGAAGCATTGCTGGGAATAGAGAAGCCAGTGGGGGCAGTTCTCTGTCCCCAGTGTTAGCAGTGGCATCCCAAGCATGCCTGTTCTTGAATTTGAGCAAGATATATGCTGATGCTGGTGCTAGCAGGTTTAAGTGAACCAGTTCTTATACCTCCAGGTGACTTGCTTGACTGCTGACAGTGGCAATAGTGGACCAAATAATTGAGTGGGTCTTTGGGTCCCTGTGAGCAATAGTAATAACAATGAAGGAGTGACCTTTTGTCACTTAAGCAGTCCATGTTGGTGTTGAGCTGGCTGTGTGGGCCAGTCTCGTGTTCTGCAGGTACTATGCGCAGGTGGGTGTCAACTGTGGAGGTAGCAGCAGGCTGACTGGGCTCATCCTTGGGTCTCCAGATAAAGTGCTCACTTGCCAAATGTTGGATGAGGCAGAGTAATCTCAGTGCCTCCAGATGTTGTGTTTGGGCACTGGTTGGAGGCAAAGCCAGATGAGATAGACTTGCACTCGGGCCCACCCTGTGGTGTCCATGAGTACTGGCTGGGGTGGTTTGTGTTGGGTTGATCTCCAGGCCCCTAGTGGAGTTCACAAGCAGGAGTGGCAGCCACTGCACTGCAACCCTACTGCTAGGGAGAACAGTATTGTTCTTAGTGCCAGCAGCTGTAGGCAAGCAGCTGGGGAATACTCAGGTGGCAGCTGTAAGCTATGCCATCTGTTCTTGGGGTACTTTTAAATCGCCAGCAACTTTGCTGTATGTCTGCATGAGTAAGAGGTGGTAGGTTTGCTGCCAGTGGCTTCTGATTTGGCCTAGGTGGCAGCAGTCAGCTGCCGTGGCATCTGCACCTGGAACGTGTCAGTGGGGCTCTAGGGATGGGGAGATGTAAGGTCTGTTGAGTCCCAGGTCAGGATATAGCTTCATGAGAATTAGGCTCTGAAGGTAGTGCTGTGCTGTAGCTGCTTAAATCTCAGGGGGTCCATGGGACACAGCATAAGCTCCCTCTGCATTAATGCTGTTATGTTACCTGCAGGCTGTTTTTATTATAGTCTGGGGGTCCCCAGGTGTTGAGTATCTCTTTTGCGGCTAGTATTGGTAGAGTTCATGGTGGAAATGTGGACTTTTGGGGATCATTCCCTTGCTCTTTCCCCACACTGAGGAGCTTTTCTGGGCTCCCAGTTGATCCTGACTGAACAGGTTGCCTCACTTGCATTTATTTTCTTGCATTGGGTGTTTTCAAACCACTTCTCTGCTAAATTCCAGTGTTCTCTCTTAGATGAAATATTCAAAGTGTGATTATTCACTGTTTTGATTTTTCTTTGTGGAGGAAGCAACTGCTAGATGCCTCTAGTCTGAACACTTGAAGCTAAAAAAAGTAAAATTATCTCAATAAAAGCATAAAATATAATTGACATAATACAACATCCAATTCTGATAAACATTCAGTTGTCTAAGAAAAATGTAATGCTTCCTAAACCTGATACAGTGTACATATGAAAAATGCACGTTTTACATCATGTTTAATGAGCATAGATTAAATTATTTTATTTTTGGACTGGGAATAAGTAAAGAATGTGCATACCCTAGCCTCTTTACCATTGTACTAGCAATTCTAGACATTGCAAAACAGCTAGACAAAAAATAAAATGCATTTATATTAGAAAGCAGGAAATAAGCCGGACTTGGTGGTTCAGCCTGTAATCCCGCACCTTGAGAGGCTGAGGTGAGTGGATTGATCGAGCCCGCGGGTTCGAGATCCACCTGGGCAACTTGGCGAGACCTCATCTCTACAATAAATCAAAAAAATTAGCTGGATGTGGTAGCGCATGCCTGTAGTTCCAGCTACTTGGAAGGCTGAAGCGGAAGGATTGCTGGAGCCCAGCAAGGCGAGGCTGCGGTGGCCGGAATCGGCCACTGCCCTCTGTTCTGGACAACAGAGTGAGCCTCCAACTCAAAAAAAAAAAAAAAGAAAGCAGGAAATAATATTGTCTCATCTTATGACGTGATCATCTACGAATATAAAAGACTACAAAGTTTATAAGAGATGCTAGTAGAACTAACAAGGGAGTTTAGCAAGGTTACAAAATAGATTAATACACGAAATCAATTGTCTGTCTATGAGTATATAATATAGTATGTATGAAATGTATATTATTTACAATAATATTAACATCCAACATTTTTAGATAAATCTGACAATCCCATAAACAATTTGTGAGATCTGTAGTATAAAACCTATACAACATTTCTGAGAGTTATGAAAGAGTAACTAAATAAATGCAGAGATATTCTGTATTCATGGTTTAAATGATTCAACATTTCTAAGATATCAATTGATTTAAAATTAATCTGTAGATTCAATTCAATGCCAATTGAATTTTTCCTAGCGTTTTGTTTGTGTGAAAATTGATGTCCTGATTTTATAGTTTTTATTAAAATGCAAAGGACCGGTAAAGCACACATATCTTTGGAAAATAACACATTTCTGGCTTATCTATCCAATTTTCAGATTTATTATAATATTGCGGTCATCGGAATAGTATGGTATTGGCCTAAAGATAGTGAGTTGATTAATGAAAGATAATAGTTTCCAGAAATAAACCTTCTCATATATGGTCAAATAATTTTAACAAAGATTTCGAGATAATTCAGTGGATATAGAAAAGTTTTTCCTATAAAATTATGGTAAAACAATTGGCTATTTATGTAAAAAATAAACATTTGTCTATACCTCAAAGCATATTCAAAAATTAACTCAAAATGGATCATTGACCTAGGTATAAAACCTAAAACTACAAAACTTTTAGCAGAACATATAGGTGAAAATATGTATGACTTGAGCTACAATATTATAATAAGCAGAGAAGAAAACAAATAAATAAACAAATAAAACAAAAATTATGTACATGGAGAAAATACTTATAGCATAGGTCTCTGACAAGTTTATTATCCAGAAAATATTTAGAATTCAGAGAAAACAAAAAGAAAACAATTATTTAAAAGAATGAACAAAAAATGTGAATAGTCATTTTACAATATAGGAAACTGAAAGATTAATAAGGAAATGGAAATATGTATAGAACATTAATAAACAAGGATTAGAGAATTATTTAGTATATGAAAATACCCATTAGATCAGCAAAAAGTGATAAAGTCAGACAGCTTCAACTTTTCTTTGACCTATAGAATAATGAGAAATTGCATATGTCATTGAGAATGCAAATTTTTACACTTATCTTTAGAAATAATTCAATAGCATCTTATTAAGTTTGCCACATACTGTATTCTCCTTCTGTCTTAGTGATTTTTATCCCTATGTTTATATCCTTGGATACTCTTGTGCATAGTTGCATCAGAATACAATGACCTGAATGCCCATTAAACACTAGTTGTGTTGTTAATAACAGCAACAAAATGGCACAATCTAACCATGCATCAAACACAAAATGCATGAGAAATTATTAAGAAATGATTGTGGAAGAGTCACACAATACAATATTTTAAAGCAATGAATTCCATTCCTATAAGGCATGGTTAGTGGACTTTGTCTTCTTCTTCTTCTTCTTCTTTTTTTTGCAGATTGGCTATCTATTTTTGTAAATAAAGAATGGCATTATTGAGAGATAGGCATTTATATTTTTTATATATTGTCTGTGGCTGTTCTCAGGCTACAAAACCAAAGTTAAGTCGATGTGACAGAGGCATAGTTGTTGTTTTACAATAATATTTAAGATACTTTCTGACCCTTTAAGGAAAAGTTTATCATCTTGGAATAAAATTCAAAAGCAGACAAAACTGTAGCATGATTTTAGAATTGGTAATGCTATAAATAAATTAAGGAAATTGTCACAAAAGTGTATGAGCATGAAAAGAGGCTGTGAATGAGCAAAAATTCAATAGGTGTCAACCATTGAAATTGAAAGCTAATGATACTCAGTGTCTTCACCTGTGTTTTACTCATGATTACTTGTAAAACATTCCTGTACATTTTGTATGTCTTTCTAAATGTGTGTTACATTTCATTTGACTTTTTTTTTTTGCTGTTTTTCTGTTGTCTTTATTATATGTTTTCTATAACTTGAGAATTATGTCTACTTTGAAGTTTTGAAAAACCAACTAAAGTTGTGGGTGTGTGTGTATGACCGATTCAATTCCTTTTACAACAGATCTATCATATTTTCTATTTCTATTTTTTATTAAAATACTTTTTCCAAGTTGTGTTTTGAAAGACATTTGTCCATGTATATGAGTAAAGTTATTGGCACAAAATTTTTCACATAATTATATAGACTTTTTGAAAATCCTTTTTTTTTACCTTTTATTTTTTGAGTTGGAGTATCACTCTGTCACCCAGACTGGAGTGCAGTGGCCACTCCCGGCCACCGCAGCCTCGACCTGCTGGGCTCTGGCGATCCTTCTGCCTCAGCCTTCCAAGTAGCTGGAACTACAGGCACGCGCTACCACGCCCGACTGATTTTTTGATTTATTATCAAGATGAGGTCTAGCCAAGTTGCCCAGGCAGGTCTCGAACACGCAGGCTCAGGCAATGAAAATCTTAAATTGTTTTGATATTGCATATTTTATTACATAACACACATAATAGAGACTAGCATAAGTATTGTGTTTCCTGCCAACCTGCTTAGAAAATAGAATATAATTATTTTTGAAACAACTACTCCTTTCTTATTGGAATGGCCTTTTTAAAAACACAAATGTAACCAATATCCTGGACTTCATATGTCACTTTTCATATTAATTTTCTTGATCATTTTTATAACCACAGGTATTTCTTTCCCCCCCAAAATTGATTTGTTTTACTCACAGTAGAGATTTACATAAATAAATAAATTCCATGTCTAATTCTATGACTAAATATTTCTCAAAATTATTTCTGAGCCTCATCCTATTGATACATATAGCTGTAATTTATTTATTTTCTCTACACATATGGACAATTTTATGAATATTTCAAAATTTATTTATTCTGGTATTTATATGAACTTTTGTTATTAAAGACTATAGTTATTTTCAACACTACTGTGAATATTCCTGGTTGTAAAAGTCTAAGAGGTTTTATTAGGTTTTATTATTTTTTCAGTAGGTTACAACTGCTTAGTGGTCCTGTGAAATTAATTTAATAAGTCACAACTGTTATTTTAAACTACAATAGAATAGAATAAAATAAACTAGAAGAGAGTATAATTAAATAAAAAGAAAGTGCATTGCAGTGATAAGTGTTCAAATGCATATATGTGTGCTTATATATATTTTATATGTATATTTCAAACGCATAGGTATATACGTGCAGGCTTAGATTTTAAAATATATTTTTTACTAAAAGTTACGCTAGATTCTTAGAGTAAAAACCTTTAAAGTCACAAGAAACACTTGGTCAACTATAAGCAGATCTTCAACATTAAAGGGAAATACTATGTTTCTAATAGCGTTAAAATGATAGGAGTCACTATATGAAACAGCAAATTAGTAAGATATAACCCTACCTTTAAGGATATTATAGTCTCAGTAAAAATATTTTAGGGCAATATATTCAACCCAGACCTCTTTTTCCAGATTGACAGTTTTACAGTCAATCAGCTAGTCAATTTTTGAAGATAAGTTTGGTTTCTGGCAGATGGTGATTAAATTACAGTGGATTGTTGAATGAATGGATAAAGGGTACAAATAAAAAAACTCCAATAATACAAGATAACATTTACTGTATTTTATGAGAGTGACTCAGACACAATATTATAGAATCTGAGGAGAGATCACATCATGCTTGTAGATTAGAGATGTACTGAGATTTCACTGAAAAAATAGAAGTTGTTATTTTACATCTATCCTACTTTAATGTTATTTGGTTGGCAAATCAACCACTATGCAGAACCTAGCACAGTGACTAGAATATAGGCATCTATTTCCGACTTGTACAAATCTGCATAATCTGGGGTAAGCTATTTAATTTAGGCAAACTTTTATTTATTTTATAAGTAGCAACAATAAAACGGACCCAGTTATTATTTCATACTGTTTGCAGCTCTCATAATAGCCATTCCTGTAGAAGCCTACTATGTCCCCACTATCCATATTAGAAAGAAAAGAAATTACATATAAAATATTATTTAATAATTATTTTTATTAGCTTGAAATTTTTACTAGCTTGAAATTTTGCCTGCATTAATTAAAAACAATATTTTATTCTTTGCTTACCCATAGATAGGAATTTCAAAAGTTCCTTGGTTGAAATTATTTTCATTGGGATTTTAAAGGGTTGAAAATGTGCTCTGCAGAATCTTAACCTTGTGAAATTTTTGTTAATCTCAACTGTATTGCTAAATATAGTAATACTTGTTAAGTGCTATACCTCTAAATGTCTCCAATCCTATTAGAGATGCTTTCTAATCCTTTATCTAAGGCCAAAGTCTGTCTGTCTGTCTGTCTGTCTCTCTCTCGCTCTCTCTCTTTCTCTTTCTCTAAGAGACAGGATCTTACTCTGTCCCCACGCTGGAATTCACTTACAGCTCACTGCAGGTTTTAACTCTTGGGCTCAACTGATCCTCTAGCCTCAGCTGCCCAAGTAGCTGGGACTAAAAGCTTGTGCCTTAACGCCTGGTGAATATTTTTTATATTTTGTAGACATGGGATTTTGTGTTGCTCAGCCTGCTCTCAAAATCCTGGCCTCAAGCAATCCTCACTCCTTGGCCTCCAAAATTTCTGGAATTACAGGTGTGAACAATCATATAAGTCTGCAAATTCTCATAAAATAAAAGTTATTCCCTACAAATCCATCTGACTAGTTTATTGACTATATGCCTAAGATAGAAAACTCCCCCAAATACTGCATATCTTAATCATGTTTAATTTTCTCCCTCTTTCAAATTGTAAACTTTTTTCACAGTGGCTCATATAGAAAGTTGCCATGGCAACATCAATTTTAAGAATGCTGGCCATGTCCTACAAAGATAATTCTACAACATACTCTTCAGTTGTAAATTGCAGGTAGAAACAACTGCTTTCTTTTTCCCAACCCAGTTGGAGGAGCAGATGTAATACAGTTTAGTTTTAAGTTTATTCAAGACACTTTGGGGATAATCCACCCAATTGTAACACTACACCACATAAAAGACCCAAAATAGGTGGATAACAAATCCCATGCAAGCCAGGATACAGAAATTGTGAATCTGATGACCAAAAATAACAATAACATGTGTTTTGTTTGTTTTTAGGTAATGATGATGCAAGTATTTTGTTTTTGTTTTTGTTTTAAGTTGAAGATAATTGACATTAAATGAGTCATCAATATAAGACCAATAACAGTTTTATGAAAGAGATAGGATGAGCATTAAATTGCAAGTCTTACAACTTTGTGTCTTTTGTGTGGTGTAGGGTTACAACCAGGTGGATTATCCACAAATGCTCTTGAAGAAAACTAGAACTAGCCCGTTTATTCATTTATTTATGAGGATATTCTATAAGTGTCTTATTTTTTTCAAAAATGATACTGCCATTCTTAAAAATGATGCTGTCATGGTAGCTCTCTATATGAGTCAATGTGAAAAAAATTTTCATAATTTGAAAGGGGGAGAAAATGAAATATGATTAAAGCGTAGTGTTTTTTGGAGTCTTCTATCTTAGGTATGTAGCCAATAAGCTAAACAGATAGACTTAGAGGGAATAACTTATTTCATGAGAACTTTGTCCTGGATAGTTGTTTAAAACTGAAGCTTGCCGGGCTCGGTGACTCAGACTGTAATCCTGCGCCTTTGGGGGGCTGAGGTGAGTGGATTGCTTGAGCCTGCGGGTTCGAGACCCACCTGGGCAGCGAGACCTCATCTCCACAGTAAAATAAAAAAATCAGTCGGGCGTGGTAGCCATGCCTGTAATTCCCGCTACTCAGAAGGCTGAGGCGGAAGGATCGCCGGAGCCTAGCAGGTCGATGCTGTGGTGGCCGGGAGCGGCCACTGCACTCCAGTCTGGGCAACCGAGTGAGACTCCAACTCAAAAACAAAAACAAAACAAAAAAAAAACCTGAAGCTTGCCTAAATCCAAACCTATGCCTTTTCCATTTCTTCTACTAAAATATTTTTTAGTTACACTGAATCCATATCCTAAAACTTGCATTTTATGATATCTCTTACCCCACCCAATGAACTGTGCCCCCTGCTTTGCTTTCCATATTTTTGCCTTTTTTAAAAAACATTTTTTTCTATTAATCTATCAGCTAGATGGTTCTCTTTTGTTTTCTTTTTTTAGTTTTTAGTATGAAGATGTGGGGTACATTTCAGGGTTAGGGCTAGATGATTTTCAATTATGATGTCGCTAGGTGAAATTCTCATTTAATACGTTTATTTTTACTGACTAAATCACATGAATAAATATACTGAAGGTCTCTGCCAGAATCTTAACCTGTTGAAATGGTACGTAGCTATCTAAAGTCTTAGTTAAACAGATTAGAGACAACATTCTGAATCAATGGGGAGTCTTTTGACTTTACATTTACTACTCAACTGGCCTGGGAAATAAGTAGCAGTTGTTTCCACTTACAAGTTACAACTGAAGAGCATCTTGTAGAATTATCTTAGTAGGACATGGCTAGCATTTTAAAATTAAATAAAATAGACAAGAGTAGAGTGAAATAGAATAGAAATCTTAAGAGTTCATGGTATAGGTATTTTTTTTTTTGAGTTGAAGTCTCACTCTGTTGCCCAGACTGGAGTGCAGTGGCCACTTCTGGCCACCGCAGCCTCGACCTGCTGGGCTCCGGCGATCCTTCCGCTTCAGTCTTCCGAGTAGCCGGAATTACAGGCATGCGCTACCATGCCCGGCTGATTGTTTTTTTGATTTATTGTAGAGATGAGGTTTCGCTGCCCAGGCGGGTCTTGAACCCACGGGCTCAGGCAATCCACTCACCTCAACCTCCCAAAGGCGCGGGATTACAGGCTGAGCCACCGAGCCGGCTGGTATAGGTATTTAATGAAGTACATAGATAAGAGAAATACTGAATATCACTAAATAACTCTTTGAAATTTCTTATGTCCTAAATTTTCACCTTGCACTGTATTTTGCTGGCAGATAAACCTTTATCCACAGCCTGTTTTTCATGTCCTCCCTAACTACACAACTACTCATGGCAGACATCACTAACCAATCCCAGAACTCTTTCCTAATGATTCCAGAGGTGGTTTAGAATTATTTCTGGTACTCTTCTACTACTTGAAATCTACAATTTCCAGTGCTCTAGGCTGCCATTTGCTAATTGTGGTCAAAATAGTAAAAAAGGCAGACAAATATGAAGGTGGGACAAGATGGCAACAGAACTGGTAGGAGTTTGCGTCTCTGCATGGGTGAGTGTGCCTAAGGACTAATCTGCATCCATTTGTGTGTGCAACTGCATGTTAACTGAGGCAGGGGATCAAGCACTCAAATTCCCCCTGCAGAATCAGCCATAATTTGCTACTGCTCTGAATTCAGCACCTGCTGCATGCAGAAGGATCTGCCATACCCAGATGTCTCTTGGGAAAAGGTAGTAGGAATCAGCTGCCTCTCAACACCTGGCTCCTGGTTTACTACACCATCTGTGATGATGGCTGGGAACTGAGAGTGAGGACCTTGGAGAAGACTCAGGGAGGAGATCTAAAACTGAACACCACCAGAGGATAAGAAACAGGTGGATACCATTTTGACACCATTTTCTTTGTCCCAAAGTCCAGCAAGGACCTTCTCTAGCTCTCTGATTCTGGATAGGCTGCATCCAGAGATCAAGGGGCAATCTTCATATCCTTCTGGGATCATGATCATTTGCCCAGGGAGAATACTCCAGGTGCAACACACCAGAGAGACAGAAGCTTCACCACCCACACTGGATCAAGCATGGACACGTAGTCGTAGTGGAAGAGTCAGCAGTGCCTGAGTTGTGGGGAGATACATACACCCTGTCCACATGGACAGATTTTAAGGTGGTGGGAAGTGGTGTCCAGGTGACCCACACATCAGTCAGTGGATACTGTGATCTGCAGATAGTTTCTGAATCATAGCTCCCCCATTACACATTAATCGAATCTCAAAACTACAAAAAGACAGCACAGCCCTCTACACCCAGTACAGCTTCAAAATTTAACAAATCCAGAGGATCTTTATAAGAAAGAATAGAGGACTGAGCAAACAGAAGTGGAAGATATCCTGCCATCACTGAGCAACAGAATTAAAGAGGGGGAAAAGGAGGGGAGAGGGAATTATCAAAATTGAAGAAGAACCAAGGGAAGAACACAGGTATCCTCCAGACTACTGAGAAGATGAGAATATGAGAATAGAGACTTCAGAACTCAAACAATGAAGAGCACCCAGAATGGTCTCAAACCACAAACCCAGATATCAAAATATTAATAAGGAAAATGAATAGAAATGAGGACAGACAAGAGGTAAGAATGTAAGGTGCTGATAATAAAGATGATGGCAATAAACAATACAATAAATAAAACAAATAACAAACTGACAAGCATGGAAAGCAGAATTAACCAAACAGAAGAAAGAATCTCAAAGCTTAAGGACCAAAATATGTAACTAATCCTAACTGTTAAAAACATCAAAAGGAAGTTTAAAAAAGATGGATCAAAGCCTCCAAGAGATGTACAATTCATTAAGAGGCCAGACTTACAACTGATCGACATTCCTGAGGCAGATAGGGAGACAGAGGCCACCCTGGAACAAACATTCCATAAAATTATTCAAGAAAACTTCCCTCATCTTATCAGAGATGTGAACATTCAAATATAAGAGATTCAGAGAAACCCAAACAAGATATCAAATGAGAAAACCAACTTCTAGATATATAGCAATTTGCTTAGACAAAATAGGTATAAAATAAAAAACCCTAAAGGCAGTGAGAGAGAAAAGTCAGACTACTTACTGGGAAAGACCAATTAGAATAACAACACTTATCTATAGAAACACTACAGGCTAGAAGAGACTGGAGACCAGTCTTCAAAGTTCTCAAGTACAAACAATTCCAATAAATAATTTTCTATCCAGTTAAGCTAACTTTCATTGGTGACGTAGAATTAAAATCTTTCCCAGACATTCAATCCCTAAGAGTTTACACTGCTGTAGACTAGCTCTACAAGAGACACATAAGAAAGTATTAACCACAGAAGAAAGAACAGATTGACCACATTCTTCCCAGGAATCCAGGAAAACAGAGAATCAACACAGCACACATCATGACTTTCAAATTGAAAACACACACATATACCAAACCAAAAATCAAAAGAAAACCAACAGACAAATAAACAACAACAAATAACTCTATAAGAGCCTCATTACAGGAATAAACTCTCACATCTCAATAACCAGCCTGAATGTGAGTGCACTAAATGGACCACTGAAAACACATAGAATAGCAAACATGATAAAAATGCACAAATCTACAATTTATTGTCTGCAGGAAACATCTCACAACAAAGGATGTTCACAGACATATAGTTAAAATAGGGAAAAAAATTTCAGGCAGACAGGATACAAAAGAAGGCAGAAGTCATGATCTTGATATCAGACAAAACAACCTTTAAGCTATCAAAAATTAAATATGATGTGGAGAGATACCACATAATGATAAAAGTTTCAATTCATCAATAAGAAATGTCCATTCTAAATATATATTGATCCAATACAGGAGCACCAGCTTTCATAAAGCAACTACTGATAAAATTTTAAAAAAGATATTGACTCTAACACTATCATAGCTGTATACCACACTCAGAACCCTAGATAGATCATCAAGGCAAAAAAATCAACAAGGAGATCTAAAACTTCAACTTGACACTTGACCAAATGGGCTTAATAGATACCTACAGAACACTCAACCCAACAACCACAAAATATGTAGTCTACTCTTAACCACATGGAATGTATGCCAAGATAAATCACATCCTCAGTCATAATTCAAGCATAAAAAAATTCCACCAGATCATGCACCTTTTCAGATCACTGTGGAATAAAAATAAACATCAATACTAACAAAATCCCCCCCAAACCCCCCAAAACATGGACACTAAACAGCATCATGCTGCCCAACTCATGGGTCAACACAAAAATCAAAAAAGAAATTAAAAGATTCTGGAAACAAGTGAAAATAAAGACACATCTTACCAAAACCTCTAGGATGCCATGACATCAGTACTACGAGTTGATTTATATTTCTATGATCACATATCAAGAAAATAGAAAGATCACAAGTTAACAGCTTAACAGATCACCTAAGGAAGCTGGAAAGACAAGCATATCAAACCTTAATTCAGCAAAGGATCCAGATCTTCAATGTAAATGCCCAAATATGGAACACAGAAGACAAAAATATTATAGAAAACATCAACAAAACAAAAAGCTGGTTCTTAGAAAGAATAAACAAAATTGATGGATCCCTATCCAGTTTGACCAAGAAAAAGAAGAAGCCCAAATAAAAACAATCAGAAATGCAAAAGATCAAGTCACAACTGATTCTGAAGGAATGCAAAAGATTATCAGAGACTACTATGGACACATGTATGGGGACAAATTAAAAAGCCTAAATGAAATGGAGGGCTTTCTGACATCACTCAACCTCTCAAGGTTGAAACAAAAAGACACTGAGTCCCTAAATAGACCAATAATAACCCAGGAAGTTGACTCTGTCATAAGAAAACTGCCTACAAAAAAGTTCTGGACCAGGTGGATTTCCAGTGAAGTTCTATAGAACATATAATAAGGAGTGGATACCAATCCTATTGAAAGTATTCTAGGCAATCAAGAAAGATTGAACCTTCTCCAAATTATTTTGTGAAGCTAACATAACATTGATACCCAAACCAGGTAAAGATCCAACAAAGAAAAATAGTTACAAACCAATTTCTCTGATGAACATAGATGAAGAAAACTTCAACAAGATTCTAGCCAATTGAATCCAACAATACATCTCAAAATTCATCCACCACGACCAAGTATGCTTACCTAGGATGCACCTGGTTCAACATGAATTAGACCATAAATGTAATTAAAATCATCAATAGATATAAAAGCAAGAAACACATGATTATATCATTAGATACTTAAAAAAGAAACCTTTAGATAAAACCCAGGATCCCATCTTTATAAAAACCCTTGAACTCCTAGGCGTAGATGGAACATACCTCAACATAGTAAGAGCCATCTCTGATAAACCCACAGTCAACATATTGCTAAATGGACAGAAATTGGAAGCATTTCCTTTGAAAACTGGAACAAAACAAGGCAGCCCGCTCTCACCTCTCTTGTTCAAAATAGTGTTGGAAGTCCTAACTAGAGGATTCAGACAAGAGAAGGAAATTAAAAAAAAAAGGAAATCCCTTCTTTCTGTTGATATGATTCTATATGTTGAAAATCCAAGAGATTCTGTAAAAAACCTCCTTGTACTGTTAAAGGACTTTGGCAAAGTCTCAGGGTACAAAATAAATGTGCAATAGACAATCACATTCTTACACACCAACAACAAACAGACAGGAAATCGAATAGAAAGCACAATCCCATTAACAATAGACCAGAAAAAAAGAAAGAAAGAAAGAAATACCTTGGCATCTTCCTAATGAGATATGTGAAAGACCTTTACAACGAAGACTACAAAACACTACTCAAAGAAATCAAAGAAGCACAAACAAATGGAAAATATCCCATGCTTATGAATTGGAAGAACTAACATTCTTATGATGTCCATTCTACCAAAATAAATCTACAGATTAAACACAATACCCAATAAACTACCAACATCAGTCTTCTGAGACCCAGTAATGACAATACAGAAATTCATATGGAAGCATGTAAGACCACGAATAGCCAAAATAATCCTTAGCAAAAGAAACAAAGTGAGAAGTATCACACTTTCAGACTTTAAACTCTACTATAGGGCTAAAATAATCAAAACATCATGATATTGGTACAAGAACAGGCATACAGACAGTGGAACATGATAGAGATTCTAGAAGTGAAACCTCAGCTTCTCAATCAACACATCTTTGACAAAGCCTCCACCAACAACCACTGGGAGAGGCGAACCTAGTTAGTAAATGGTGCTGAGAACACTGACTGACCACATGCAAAGACCGAAACAATTTTCGCCATATGCAAAAATCAACTCTAACTGGATCAAAGACCTAAATGTAAAACCTCAAACTATAAAAATCATAGAAGAAAACATGGGAAACACTCTTAGGCACACTGGAGTAGGCAACCAATTGTTGATAATTCTCTAAAAGTGAATGCCATAAAGGATAAGATAGATAAGTGGGACCTCATCAAACTGAAAAGATTCTGCAAAGCTAAAAGAAACCATCAGGAGAGTGGAGGACAGCCCACTGAATCTGAAAAAAATATTTGCCAACTGTATATCTGACAAAGGCCTGACATCCAGGATCTACAACGAGCGCAAACATGCCAAAAGGGGGGGGGAACCCCAAACCAAAAAAAAACCCAAATAACCCTATTAAAAAGTGGGCAAAATGTATGAATAGGGACTTCTCAGAAGAAGACATATGAACAGCCAACAGATACATGAAAAAATGCTCAGCATCACTAATCATCAAAGAAATGCAAATTAAAACCACACTGAGATATCAGTCAAGATGGCCATCATTAATAACTCAAATATCCACATATGCTGGAGAGGATGTGGAGAAAAAGAAATGCTTACATTGTTGATAGGAGTGTAAATTAGTATAACCTCTGTGCAAAACTGTGACAATTCCTAAAATATCTAAAATTTGACCTTCCATACAACCCAGGAACCCCCCTTTTGACAATATAACCAGAGGAACTCAAATCATTCTATGAAAAGGATGCCTGCTCACTCATGTTTTTTTGCAGCATTATTCACAATAACAAAATCATGGAACCAACTGTGCTGCCCATCAAAAGTGAACTGGATAAAGAAAATATGGTACATATACATGTTGGAATATTTTGCAGCCGTAAAGAATAATAAGATCGTGGACTTTGCGGCATTCTGAACAGATTTGGCGTCGCTAATACTCAGTCATCTACTACAGAAATAAAGATCTGAGTACCACATGTACTCACTTATAAGTGGGACTTGAACATTATTATAATAGTATAAGAAGGGATCTGCGGTAGTGGGACACTGTTTGGGGGGGTACACAACATCAATATGGATACCCCATCACAAACCAGGTGAAGCAGGGACCAAAGAGTCACCCAAACTTTACCTGTATGATGGTTACATATGTAGCTAAACTTGAATTGTACCCCAAATATTTAAAGTTAAGAAATGAGAAATAGAAAAGTATGTCTCAACTCCATCCCCAATTCATGTTTACATGGTTTTATAGTTGAATACTAGCTACATCTTTGCTGTATAATCATAGATATTTGCTTAATGAAGACTACTTTATGCAATCTCCAATTCTTATACTTAACACTCTGTAAACCAGCAATTATTTTTCCTGCTGGAATAAAAGGTTAAAATATTGTTTCCGTGGCAGAAAATTGAAGTTGGAATCTTTGATACTTGGAGTCTACAGGGGAGATAAAATGCACATAAATGGCTTATTTTCCTGTGCACCATTTTAAAATATAATTTTCTTTATTTAAGTAGCTTTAAAGGTATAAGTGAATGTGGTTACATGACTGCTTTTTATAGTGGTGAAGAAGTCTTGGGTTTAAATGTACCTATAATCCCATTACATACAATGCACCATACAACCCATTGTATCTGATATATAAATTTTCATCCCTCTTCTTCCCATCCTTCCCTTTCTGAATCTCCAATGCCCTTTATACAATTCTCTATGCCTTTATAGATTTTATTTAACTTTAAATTTGGGTACAATTCAAAATTAGGTATACATTTAGGTAAAGTTTGGGCCTCCCTTTAGTTCCATTTTGCCTGGGTTGTGATCAAGTACCCTTACTGATGTTGTGTTCCCACCCCGGCAGTATCTTGCTACTGTCAATCACTTTTTTTTTTTTTTTTTTTTGAGTTGGAGTCTCACTCTGTCACCCAGACTGGAGTGCAGTGGCCGCTTCCGGCCACCGCAGCCTCAACCTGCTGGGTTCCGGCGATCCTTCTGCCTCAGCCTTCCAAGTAGCCAGAATTACAGGCATGTGCTACCATACCCAGCTGATTTTTTGATTTATTGTAGAGATGAGGTCTCGCTGCCCAGGCGGGTCTCAAACCCGCGGGCTCAGGCAATCCACTCACCTCATTCTCCCAAAGGCAAGGGATTACAGGTCTGAGCCACCGAGCCCGGCTGTCAATCACTTTCTTATAGAATTATGATAAATGTTCAGGGTCTACCTGTGAGTGAGAGCATGTAGTACTTTGTTCTTTGTTTCTGTGATAGATCACTGAGTATGATAGACTCTAAATCCATCCAATTTGCTGTGAAGTACTTAAGTTTGTCCTCCTTTATGGTTGAGTAATATTCTATTGTGCATAAGTACCACATTTTTAAAAAATCCAGTCCAATTTTGATGAGCAGCACAGTTGGTTTCATGGTTTTGCTATTGTGAATAATGCTGCAATAAGCATGTATGTGCAAGTATCTTTTATGTAAAATGGTTTGGGTTCCTCTGGGTATATTCCCAGTAGAGGTACCATGAAAAATCAATGTCTAGTTCTTTAAGAAACAGCCACTTAATAAGGTCCCACTTGTCTATCCTCTCTCTTATGATCTGTGGGTTTGGGGTCTTGTTCAGGAATTGGAGGCCATTTCCGATTTCCATGAGGGTATGTCCTTCATTTTCTAAGGTTCTTATGGTTTGGGGTTTTACATTTAGGTCTCTGATCCATTTGGAGTTAACCTTTGTGCATGAGGATAGATATGGGTCCTGTTTCAAGCAGCCATAAAAAAGAACAAAATCATGAATTTTGCAGCAACATGGATGGAACTAGAGTCTATAATACTGAGTGACCTCTCACAAAAACAAAGGTCCGAGTATCACATGTTCTCACTCATATAATGAACCTTGAATATCCAACCTAATACTATAAGAAAATGACTGACAGTAGTGGGAAACTATGGCGGGGGGAGATGGGATTAACGGTAGCAAATATCTGTCTGGGGATGGGGAAGCACCTCTTATCAATAGGGTGCCTGAATGAAACGTATTTGTATACCTAACCCTTAACTGTACCCCACAACATCATAATAAAATATTGATTATATAAAAAAAGAAACAGCCACAATGTCTTCCAAAGAGGTTGCACTAGTTTGCATTTTCACCAGCAGTGTAGAAGTGTTCCTTTTTCTCCACATTCTTGTCAGAATCTGTTATTGTTTGTTTTATTAATGATGACCATTCTTACTGGGGTTAGGTACTATCTCAATGTGATTTTGATTTGCATTTCTCTCATGATTAGTGAGGCTGAGTACTTTTTCATGTGTCTTTTGGCTGCCCATATATCTTCTTTTGAGAAGTATTTACTCATGTCTTTTGCTCACTTTTTAATGAGGCTCTTTGCTTTTATCCTTTTGGAATGTTTGAGTTTCTTATAGATCCTGAATGTTGTCTTTGTCAGATATACAGTTGGCAAATATTTTTTTCCCATTCTGTGAACTGTCTGCCCACTCTCTTGATGGCTTCTTTTGCTTTGAAGAAGCTTTTTAGTTTGATAAGGTCCCACTTGTCTATCTTCTCTCTTATGCCACAGATTTCTGCATGTGTTCAGCCAGTTTTCCCAGCACCATTTACTGAATAGGTTCTCCTCCGCTCAGTGGTTGTTGGTGGAGACTTTGTCAAAGATGAGGTAGTTGAGAAATTGAGGCTTTGCTTCTGGGATCTCTATCCTGTCCCATTGGTCCATATGCCTATTCTTGTAGCAATATCAGGGTGTTCTGATTATTGTAGTTTTATAGCAAAGTTTAAAGTCTGGAACTGTGATACCTCCCACTTTGTTTCTTTTGCTAAGTATTGTTTTGGCTATTCATGGCTGCTTATGTTTCCATATGAATTTATGTGTTGTTATTTCCAGGTCTGAGAAGAATGATATTGGTAATTTAATGGGTATTGCATTGATCTGTAGTTTGCCTGTGGTAGGATGAACATCTTAACAATGTTGATTCTTCCTTTCCATGAGCATTGGATGTTTTTCCATTTGTTTGTGTCTTCTTTGATTTTTTTGAGGAGTGTTTTGTAGTTTTCATTGTAAAGGGCTTTCACTTCTCTTGCTAGAAAGCTACCAAGGTATTTCATTTTTTCTTTTTTTATGAATAGGATTGTGCTTTTTATTTTTCTCTGCCTGTTTTTTGTTGGTGTATAAGATCTGACTTTTTGCACATTTATTTTGTACCCCAAGACATTGCCAAAGTCCTTTGTGAAAGCAGGTTTTTGACAGATTCTCTTGGACTTTTTAGGTATAGGATCATACTGTCAGCAAAGAGAAGTAACTTAACTTCTTTTCCCATTTGGATAACCCTGATTTTCCTTCACTTGTCTAATTGCTCTGGCTAGATTTTCCAACACACTGTTGAACAACAGGGGTGAGAGTGAGCAGCTTTGCCTTGTTCCGGTTTTCAGGGAAAATGTTTCCAGTTTCTGTTCATTTAGCAATACTGGCTGTGGGTTCATTGTTGATGGTGCTTACTATTTTGAGTTATGCTCCATATGTGCCTAGGTGTTTGGGGGTTTTATCAAGAAGGGATGATGAATCAAGAAAATCAAGAAGCTTTTTCTGCATCTAGTGTTATAATCATGTGGTTTTTGTTTTTCCATCTATTGATGTATTTAATTTCATTTATGCTCTTGCACATGGTGAACCATTCCTGCGTCTTGGGGATGAAGTCCTGTGATCATGGTGGATAATATTTGAGATGTGTGGTTGGATTCACTTTGCTAGATTCTTGTTGAGTATTTTTGCATCTATATCATTAGGGATATTGATCTGTAGTTTTCTTTTTTTGTTGGATTTTTACCTGGTTTGGCTATCTGTGTTATGTTACCTTCATAATGTGATTTGAGTAGAATTCCATCTTTCTCAATTGCCTGGAATACTTTCAATAGGATTAGTATTAACTCCTCTTGCACATTTTGTAGAAGTCTGCTGGAAAGCCATCTGGTCCAGGGTTTATTTTTGTGGGTAGTTTTCTCATGACAAAGTCAATTTCCTGGGTATTTATGGGTCTATTTAGTATCTGTGTCTTCTTGTTTCAACATGGGGAGGTTGTGTGATGTTAGAAAATCCTCCATTTCATTTAGCTTGTTTCCATACAGGTATGCATAGTAATCTCTGATAGACTTTTGCATTTTTTCAGGGTTAGTTGTGACTTGATCTTTTGTATTTCTGATTGTATTTATTTGGGCTTTTTCTCTTTTCCTTGGTCAGTCTGGCTAGGGATCCATCAATATGTTTATTCTTTCAAAGAACCAGTTTTTTGTTTTGTTGCTTTTTTTCCTATGATATTTTTGTCTTCTATGTCCTGGATTTGGGCTTTTACTTTGGTCATCTGTATTCTTCTGTTAAAGTTAGGGTTTTGGTGGTCTTGTCTTTCTAGCTCCCTTAGTTGATTTGTTAGGCTGTTGACTTGTGATCTCTCTATTTTCTAGATGTGTGTTTGTAGTTATGAATTATCCTCTTGGAACCGCATTCATGGAATACCAGGAGTTTTAGTAAGATATTTTTCCTTTTCATTTGTTTTCAGGAATGTTTTGATTTCTGCTTTGATTTCTGTTTTGACTCATTAGTTGTTCTTCATCATGCTGCTTCGTATCCGTGTCTTTGTGGGGTTTGGAGGAGGTTGTTGGTGTTGATATCTGTTTTAATTCCACTGTGGTCTGAGAAGGTGTGTGACAGTATTTCAGTATGATGAAATTGTTTATGCTTGATTTATGGCCAAAAATATGAACAGTCTTGGAGTACATTCCATGTCGTGAAGAGTACAGTGTAATTTTGTGGTTGTTAGGTAGAGTATTCTGCAGGTATCTATTAAGTTCATTTTGTTAAGCATCAGTTTGAGGTTCCAGATCTCTTTATTGATTTTTTTTTTTTTTTTGCCTCAATGATCTATCTAGGGTTGTTAGTGAGGTATTTTTGTCTCTAGCTATAATAGTGTTAGAGTCAATATCTTTTTTTTAAGTTTACTGAGTAATTGCTTTATAAAAACTGGTGCTGCTGTGCTGATTGCATATACGTTTAGGGTGGATGTTTTTTGTTGATGGATTGAAACTTTTATCATTATGTAGTGTCCTCCATATTTTTTAAATTTTTGATAGTTTAAAGGTTGTTTTGTCTGATATCAAGATGACTCCTGCCTGCTTTTGTGATCCATTCACCTGGAAGCTCCTTTTCCATCCTCTATCTTCGAGTCTGTGTATGCCTCTTTTTTGTGTGATGAGATTCATGGATGCAGCAAATTATTGAGTCATTTTTTTTTAATCCATTTTGCCTTTTCAGTGTTGCATTTAGTCCATTAGCATTCGGGCGGATTATAGATGTTATTGTTTATTCTAATCATGAGGTTCTTATAAAGTTTTTTTCTTTGTTTTCTTTTACCTTTGGGTTGATGTATATGTGTGTTTCGAGTTTTCAGTTGTGATGTATTCTCTGTTGATTCTGTGTTCTGCTGTTCTCTTGGGAAGTGTGTGGTCATTCTTTTGTCTCTGTCTTCTGTGCTTAATACTTTTTTAAGCATCTCCTGGGAGTTGGTCTAAAAGCTCCATAATCTTTTAGGGATTGGATGTGTGAGAAGGATGTTAATTCTCCATCACTGATTTTTTATCTTTGAGAATTTTGAAAATTGAACTCCATTCCCTTCTAGCTTGTAGTGTTTCTGCCAATAGCTCTGCTGCTATTCTGATTGGTTTTTCCTTGTAGGTAGTCTGACCTTTATCTCTTTCTGCCTTTAAGATTTTTTCTTTTGTACCTGCTTTGTGTAGGTGAATTACTATGAGTCTAGGGGTTGGTCTTTTAATTTGATGACTTGCCAGGGTTCTCTGTTTCTCTTGTGTTTGGATGGTGAAATCTCTGGTGAGATGGAAAAAGTTTTCTTGGACAGCCTTCTGGAATCCTTGCTCCAAAGTGTTCTCTATTTCCCTTTCTTCTTCTGGGATACCAGTCAAGTGTAGGTTCAGTCTCTTGGTATAATCACACATCTCTTGGAGACCTGGTTTTTTCTTTCCATTTTTTTATTGATTGGGTTAATTCCATGTTTTGGTTTTTCAAATACTGAGATTCTTTCTTCTGCTTGATTAATTCTTCTTTCCATCCTTATCATCCTGATATTTATTTTTTGGATGAGACTTTTTGTGGCCAAAATATCTGTCCCAAGTTCTTTCAGTGTTGTATCTTGTCTTTCTTGAGTCTTATTTGCTCTTTCTTTTTGTTACAATGGGAATTTCCTGTGTTCTTCCTTTGATTTTTCCTCATTTGTGACAGATCTCTTTCTTTTCTCCTTAGTTCTATTATTCAGTGGCAGTGTGAGAGGCTTTCACTTCTAATGTTTGCTCAGCCCTCTATTCTTCCCTGATCAGGGCTCTGCATTTGTCCTATTTTGAAACAGGACTGTGGGTATGAAGTTTTACCATGTAGTTTTGAGAGTTGAATACATTGAAGGATGAGGAGCTAGGATTCAGAAACTACTTACAAATCACAATGTTCCCTGAATGTGCTATGGGTTCCCTGAGGCCCACTCTCCACCACCACTGTATATGATGAAGAAATGAGTACATGTGTGTACCCCCTGTGTTCAAGATACAGTAAAAGTAACTAGGAGAACAGAAAAAAGTAGAGTGAAATAAACTGACAGAAATTTTTTTTAAAAAACTTCCTCCCATCTCATCTTTGCAGATTGTTAAATTAGCCCCAATTTATAAGTAATAACATGCAGTATTTGTTTTGCTGTTACTTCATTTTGTTGATCTCCAACTCCATCCATTGCTGTGAAAGACATCTATTTTAATATCCTTTCAATATTTGGTAATATTGCTTCAATGTGTGAAATAAGGTCCTACTTTTTTTTTTTTTGTAGAACTCCCAAATCTAGCCTCTTAGTCCTGATCTCTGATAGGTAAAATTTCCATAAGAGGTTCACTCAAATTCAGTGATCTTGATACTTATTACTAAAAGATTGCAGCCCCAGAGAAGCTTACACTATATCTACCTTTCATCCTTTTTTCTCTGTCTCTCTCTCTTTCTCTGTCTCTCTCCTTTTCCTTCCTTTTTCCTTCCATCTTTCCTTCCTTCCTTTCTCACTTCCTCCCTTCCTTCTCTTTCTTCCTTTTTTCCTTCTTTCTTTATTCTCTGTGAGCTATTTGAAAAAAAAAATTAGGTTTTTAAAATTGTCAATTTTTAAAAAAATAGAGTGGTTCTCATCTTTCAATCAAATCTTTGGGCATGAGTGTTTCATCCCATTGTGGGCTTCGATAAATTAATTTTTATTGCTTCTTTTTTAAAACAGAAATATGTGAACTATAGTTTTAAAACAATTCTAATTTATCTATTTAAAATAATATCCTATATTACCCATGCACATCAAAATCCACAGCATCATTTTCATGACTGCTTAGTATTTTCCTGAATGAATGCATTATGCTTTATATGCTTCTCTTCAGAATTGTATCTCTAGATTGATTTATATTTTTGTTTTTTAAATCAATACTAATTCAATGTGTAGTTATATATTTTAAAAAGTCAATAGTTGGAACAATTTAAAAAGTAAATGTATGAGTCAAAGCAAATGAATATTTTCAGGCTTGTATATTACCAAAATTTCTTTCAGAAGAAATCACTAAAAAATAAACACCATAAAACATATGAGAATGCATTTGTATTTATTTAATACTGGGCATTTATCTATATATTAATCTTTGTAAATACTATAATTTTTTTGTTATTTTTCTTTTACATTTATTTTAATAATTATGTATTTAAATAAACAGTATATATTTGAATAATTTTGTCTTCACATCAACTTGCAGTCTATATTCTTTGTAAATTGTTTTCACTCAAATATTTTTTCTTTTTCATTTTTGAAATTTATTTGTAATAGGTCTTTATATAGCACAGCTTTCAATCCTCTTCCTTAAAAGTATACTCATGCACATTTATAAAGGGTTCTATAAACTATACTGACTTATTTGACAAACACCTGCTTAAAAAATTACCGTATAGTTAAGAATACGGTCTTTGGATCAGAGTTTCCTGGATTCAATTCTTGACTCTAGTATTTACTAGTGACCCTCAGAAAGTTGATTATCTTAATCTTTCTTAAATTTACTTACTTGTAAGCAGAAAAAAAATCCTTGTTCACAGTTGTTTTTAGGATTAACATAAGTCATGTGTGTAAAGTGTTTTGTTTACAGTGTCTAGCTCATTGTAAACACTGAGTAAATATTACCTGTTGCAATTCAAATTAAATAACTTAGAAGATTTAAACATATATTACAATTGATCCACATGAAGCCGGTCAACTTTCTCTCCATACACTTGTCTCTTTTTATTTGAGTGTCAGATGTTAGAGAAATATTGTCAACACTGATTTTCCCTCCTTAATCTGTCTATTTAATGGAATCTGATGATCCTGTATAGCTATATTATACTAAATTAAGGTTTCATACCTTTTAGTGAGTGTACATTTTCCAAATATGATGATATATTTTTCAGATGTAGACATAAATTAGCCAGAAACTCTAATCTCAAAAAACTTACTATCTAATTTTCTACTTTCTTATTTGCTTTTAGCAACCTTTTATTAAGAGTTAATCCTTGGCTATCACTCTGGGTCTTTAACCTGGCCCAGCCTCTCTTAGCCACTCTGTACCACCTATTCATGTTTAGATTTATTCCCAATCTTCCAGTAGGAGGAGATAAAGTCATGGGGCAACCAGTTAAAGCCTAGTCTCCCATGAAACATTTCAAGGTGGAGGAGAGTTTCAGGAGGACACTATGGCAGAAAAGCCAGCTCTAATCAGCAAAAATAAGGTAGTTCAATAGGCTATGCACTCCACAAAGTTGCTCTCCGTGGTGATAAAAAAAACAGCAAAAAGTATACCGGCTGTGCAGACCTGGAGCAGCTGCCAACTTATCCCTGAGATTGCTTATGTACCTGAGAACACAGTGCAGGAATGATGACCTTAGATTAAAGTATACAAGCCGGGCTTGGTGGCTCAGCCTGTAATTCCGCACTTTGGGAGGCTGAGGTGAGTGGATTGCCTGAGCCCGAGGGTTCAAGACCCGCCTGGGCAACTTGGCAAGACCTCATTTCTACAATAAATCAGAAAATCAGCTGGGCGTAGTAGTGCATGACTGTAATTCCGGCTACTCGGAAGGCTGAGGTGGAAGGATGGCGGGAGCCCAGCAGGTCGAGACTTCAGTGGCCGGGAGCGGCCACTGCACTCCAGTCTGGGTGACAGAGTGAGACTCCAACTCAAAAAAAAAAAAAAGAAAAGAAAAAAAAATACAAAAATACAAAACCAGAATATTTACATTAAGAAACAAGTTAAAATGCACAGGATATGTCATTAGCACACAGCTAGTACAGTTGGCATCCAAGAGAAAATGGGACCCAAGGTGCAGTTATCTAAGGGAAAAATAAAATCATATTGGTCAAGAGTGGGGTTCCTGATTCCTTCCCCTCATTTCTGAACTGCAGGAGGCTGAGAACTTTGGGTTATGGCAAGCCTATCACTAGGGTGTGTTTGGTAGTTGATTTTGCTGTACTGGGTACTTACTTCCTTTCCCATTTTCTAATCATTTTCTAACACACATGCTGACTCTTTCTCTTCCATTCTCCATTTTCCAGGGATGATAAATACTTATTGGTACTGAAAAAAACAAAAAAAGGTTCATCCTGGTTCTGAATTTTGGTAATGGAACAGTACCCTTCTTGAGTGAGCCTTCCTGTGAATTATAGTTATTAAATAGGGAGAAAATATTAAAACCAATAATTACATCACCAATTTGAAGGCTCTGAAAAGAGTCATAAAGCAGGCAGAAATCAAAGCAAATTTTACTCTTGAAAGATTGTGATTCTAACACATAACTAACATGAGTTTGTTACTGCATTGCTTGAGGGCACTACACAATTCCTCACAGCTTCACCTGAAAAATAATTGCAGCCTGAGTAGAAAGGAGGACAGAGGTTAGAGTTGGCAGAAAAGATGAAAATTTACAGGTTGCATTACAGAAATAAGAGAGACAGAAGGGAGATAGACCCCAAATCTGGATATAACCCTTGGATGTCTCTTAAACTAACATGTGCATGAGGGACTCTCCTGGCAGTTTTGTTAAAAAGCAGGAAGAAACCAGCAGAAGAGGTCACCATTAAAAGAAAGTACAACCCTGGGTGAGATTGGTGAGTTTGCTCACTTTTCATTATGGGATTCTTTAACCTGTGAACAAGTTGGGCATTAGAAAATGCACTGCTGACTTGTAGTGTCAAGGAATAGAGCTTGGAGCTGCCAAGAGTTGCTGGAAATTTAGTGGAGAAGTAGGAAACAAGAAAACCACACACCAAAACAAAAATGAGTTTCCAAGAATGAATATCAGCTTCTCAAATACTTGATGAACCACCACACTTCACAGGTTCAGAGGATATGGGTGGGGGTAGGGGTTTGGGAGTAGTTAAAAAAAAAAAAAAGAAATTTGCTGGAAACTGAAAGAACTGAGCTAGTGTAGCTGAGTGAGGCAGTAGAGTGCTAAAAGAAAAAAAATCATAAAAACATAACTGAAGGCAGAATAGCTACTGTGTATTATTTGTTAGCAATTATGTATCATTTTTCAGACAAAAATTGCAATGCATGTTTAAAACACAGAGGAAACGTATTGCCTGGGTATTTCTAGTGTAGGCATGCATTGGTACGAAGAGTAATGAGGAAGCTTTTAGGCAGTGGTAGAGTTGTTGACTGACTTGACTGTTATGACCAAAACTTGTCAAAATGTATACATAAAATGGATACTTTTAATGTACAGAGACTATAGTACAATAATTTTTTTTGAATTGGAGTCTCACTCTGTCTCCCAGGCTGGAGTGCAGTGGCATGCTAACAGCCACTATAACCACGACCTGCTGGGCTCAGGCAATCCTTCTGCCTTAGCCTTTCAAGTAGCTGAAACTACAGGCCTGTGCCACCATCTCCTGGCTAATATTTTTGGTTTGTTGTAGAAATGCAGTCTTGTCAACTTGCCCTGGCTGGTCTCGAATCCATGGGCTTAGGCAATCCTCTCACCTTGGCCTCCCAAAGTGCTGGGATTATGCACATGAGTCACCGCACCCAGATTTTCAATAAAATTTTTAAAAGACAAACTAAAAAAAAATAATCTTCCACAGTTACGTAGAGAAGCAAACAGGCAATAGAAGAGGCAATACAGGGTTAAGAATGGTTGAGCTTTGTGAACTTTGTGATGACTCATTAACATATACATTCTGACACTTTAAAAAAAATTTTAGTTTATAACACTGATTATATGACACTTGGAAACAAAAAATTGTTTTTACTACCTCACTTTTTCCAATCTTTTTTTGAACATTTATTTCTCTATTAGGTAATGATTCTGTTGGTGACTTTATTTATAATTGTTTTCTAATATTTTAGAATGATACCTGGGTATATAAAGAGCTTGATAAATATATTTTGCTATTGTTTGTTTGAAAAAATTATGAACAACTAAGGAGAAAAACTGCTCTCCTCTGCTATGAATAAGGCTCCCAGAGACCTACCATAGCTGAGTTCTTCTCACAATTTAGGTCTTTCAAAATAAATGAATTAATAAACAAATAATTGATACATGACTGTACATATTTATGGGGTACATAGTTATATTGTGACACGTATAATGTATGGTGATCAGATCAGGGTAATTAACAAACCCATCATCTCAAACTTTCCTCGTTTTATAGTGTGGGTTAATAACATGTAACATTCTCCTTCTGACAACTTGAAACTATATATTAGTTTAAACTATAGTCATCCAAGACTTCCGGCAAGATGGCAACAGGGCAACCTGGTCTGTGAAACTCTCTGCAAAGGAGAACTGCAGTGGGTCTCTGGCTCTCACCCCGGGGGCTGCGGACCCCAAAATCATAGCCTGCTCTTCATATGGAACTCAGTGGTTTTCACCGCTGGGACATTGCAGTGGACTGGACAGTCCCCGCAGCGCAGATGCCGCCACCACCGTGTCCGTCTCTGCCACAGCTGCTGCAGCCACAGCCGCCACAGCTGCCACCGGTAGAACATTGCACCACCCAGGCCAGAGGCAATCCATGACTTCAGTCCTTGAAGCCCCTTCAGGAAGATCCGCTGGGATCACTGCCACATCTCCTGCGACCCAGACGTCCTGCCCACAGTGAGTCCCCTGCCTGTGCCCTGAGGCAGGCATCCAGCTCCAGTCTCTGTCCGGCCCCACCCCCTCTGGGGTGAGCAGCTGAGATAGCACTACCTGCTGGCAATTCAAGGTAACAACACTGAAACGGGAGAAACAAGCTTGAAAAAGACATAGGCCATAAGAGTGGTGAATGGAGGGGGACCTGAACTGTCCTTCACAGCAGACCAGGGGCAACTGACCCTAACTGCAAACTAATTTACCTGCTTGAAAAGAAAGCTAGAAATCAGAACTGAAAGGACATTGGACTTAAACGAAAAGTCTCAGAGTGTGCTTCATTGATTCTGTTAGTTTAATGACTTAATTCTATTCCTACTGTATTGTTCCTTTTTTCCCTCTTCCTTTTCTTCTCTTTTCTTCTTTCTGTAAACCATATCTTTGTATAGAGGAACAGCACACCAATAAGGTGGTTGGTTAGCTTGTATGTTAGCATCACTACATTTTTTTTTTTGAATTGGTATGTCAGTAGCTGTGGTCTATTGTTTTTATCTGTTTCAGTATAGGTTTCTCTCTCAATTTGTTGGCACACGTTTGTTTCCCCCCTTACTCCTCTATCTCTAAACCCCCCTCTTCAACCCACTGTCTGCTCCATTCTCTTCCCTCTGCTAACCACATTTTATTTCAGGGAGTAAACCTACAGCCCCACTGCACGGACAGATTCCAAGGCAGTGGGAAGTGAGTTCCAGATTATCCACACACCTGTCAGCGAATACCAGGACCCTCAGACAGATTTTGAATCACAGCTCCCCCCTTAAGTAAATCTCAAAACTGCAAAAAGGACCACCCCCAACCTACAGTGCAACTCCAGAATTGAATAAAGTAAGAGGGCATACATAAAGAATAGGAGATTCAACAAACAGAAGTAAATCCAATCCCTTTACCCTTGAATAACAGAATTAAAGAAGATGGTGACATGGAGGGAAGGAAAAAGTAGGGTGGGGGGAAAACTGCACAAATGAAGAAAAACCAAAAGAAGAATATAGGTGTCACACAGACCCCTGGGAGATCAGAAACTAAGAAAACAGATTCTGGAACACAAACATTGAAGAGCCTCCAGAATGACTGGTCACATGCAACAAACGAAGACATCAAGACATTAACGGAGAGAATTTAAAAAATTGAGGAGAGACAAGAGGAAAATAGGAAGGAGCTGATGTCAGAAATAACAGTAGTAAAGAATACTGTGATGGAAATGAATAACAGACTAATAAGCATGGAAAGCAGAATTAGCCAAGCAGAAGAAATAATCTCAGAACTTGAAGACCAAAACACAGAACTAACCCAAACTGTCAAAAGCATAGAAAAGAAGCTCAAAAAGACAGAACAAAACCTGCAAGAGATGAATGATCACTTCAAGAGACCAAACCTAAGAGCAATTGGACTTCATGAGACAGAGAGAGAAACAGAAGCCACACTGGAATAAACATTTCATGAAATCATTCAAGAAAACTTCCCTCATCTCATCAAGGATGAAAAAATTCAAACACAAGAGATTCAGAGAACCCCTGCAAGACAACAAATGAGAAGATCATCTCCCAGACACATAATAATTCGCCTAAACAAAGTAGCTATAAAAGAAAAAATCCTAAAGGCAGCAAGAGAAAAAGGCCAGACTACCTACTAGGGAAGACCAATTAGAATAGCAGCAGATTTATCCACAGAAACCCTTCAGGCTAGGAGAGCCTGGAGTCCTATCTTCAAAGTTCTAAACAATAAACAATTTCAACCAAGAATAACCTACCCAGCCAAACTAAGCTTCATTAGTGAGGAAGAATTGAAATATTTTCCAGATATCCAATCCCTAAGAACCTATGTTGCCAACAGACCACCTCTACAAGAAAGAAAGTACTGAACACAGAAGAAAAAGAAAAAAGAACAACAGCATTCTTCACAACAGTATAGGCAAAAGATTAAAAACCCACATGAGCCAACTCCAGAACCCAAAGAAAGACAAACAAACAGGAACAACTCTGCAAGAAACTTATGCCAGGGATCAACTCTTGCATTTCAATTATTAGCCTAAATGTGAATGGACTAAATGCACCACTGAAAAGACATAGAATGGCAAAATGGATAAAATATTATCAGGCAACAATCTATTGCCTTCAAGAGACTCACCTCACTAGAAAGGACACCCACAGACTCAAAATAAGAGGATGGGAAACAAAGTTTCAGGCGAACAGAATACAAAGAAAGGAGGAGTAGCGATCTTAATTTCAGACAAAATACCCTTCAAGCTATTAAAAATTAAAAAAGATAAAGAAGGCTACTACATAACGATAAAAGGCTCAATCCATCAACAAGAAATATCTATCCTAAACATATATGCACCCAAAATAGGTGCGTCAACTTTCATAAAGCAAATTCTAGGAAAACTAAAGAAAGATATTGACTCTAACACCATCATAAGTGGGGACTTCAATACCCCACTCACAACCCTAGACAGATCATCAGGACAAAAAATCAGCAATGAGATCTGGAACCTCAATGTGACTTTGGACCAAATGGACTAATTGATATCTACAGAACACTCCACCCAAAGACCACAGAATATACATTCTACTCATCACTGCATGGAATGTATTCTAATATCGACCATGTAATTGGCCATAAATCAAGCACAAGCAAATTTAAAAGGACCGAAATTCTACTATGCACCTTCTCGGACCACAGTGGAATAAAATAAACATTGACACCAACAAAGTCCTCCCCAAACCCACAAAGACATGGACACTAAACAGCATGATGTTAAGCAACTCATGGGTCAATGATGAAATCAAAACAGAGATCAAAAGATACCTGGAAACAAATGAAAATGAAGAAACATCTTACCAAAACCTCTGGGACGCCTTGAAAGCTGTAGTAAGAGGGGAATTTATATCCATACAAACACACATGAAGAAAATGGAAGGAACACAAATTAACAACCTAACAAGCCACCTAAATAAACTGGAAAAGCAAGATCACAAAAAACCCTAATTTCAGCAGAAGAATCCAGATCAACAAAATAAAAGCCCAAATCCAGGACATAGAAGACAAAAAGATAATACAAAAAATCAATGAAACAAAAAGCTGGTTCTACGAAAGGATAAACAAGATTGATGATCCCCTAGCTAGACTGACCAAGAAAAAAACGAGAAAAAAATCAAATAAGCACAATCAGAAACACAAAAGATTAAGTCACATCTGATCCTGAAGAAATACAAAAGATCATTAGAGACTACTACGTACACTTGTATGGAAACAAACTTGAAAAACTTAAGGAAATGGAGGACTTTCTGACATCACACAACCTAACTAGATTGGAACAAGAAGAAATTGAGACCCTAAATAGACCAATAAAAATCAAGGAAATCGAGTGCATAATAAGAAAACTTCCTACAAAAAAAAAAGCCCTGGTCCAGATGGCTTTCCAGCATAATTCTACAAGACATTTAAGGACGAGGTGATGCCAATCCTACTGAAAGTATTCCAGGTGATTGAAAAAGATGGAACTCTCCTCAAATCATTTTACGAAGCCAACATCACATTGATACCCAAGCCAGGTAAAGATCCAACAAAGAAAGAGAACTACAGGCCAATATCTTTGATGAATATAGATGCTAAAATTCTCAACAAGATCCTAACAAACCGGATTCAGCAATACATCTCAAAAATCATCCACCATGACCAAGTAGGCTTCATTCCTGGGATGCAAGGCTGGTTCAACATTCATAAAATCATAAATGTAATTAAATTCATCAACAGATGTCAAAACAAAAACCACATGATTATATCATTAGACGCAGAAAAAGCTTTTGATAAAATCCAGCACCCCTTCTTGATAAAAACCCTTGAACATCTAGGCATTCGGGGAACATACCTCAAAATAGTAAAAGTCACCTATGAGAAACCTACAGCCAGCATACTCCTAAATGGACAAAAATTGGAACCATTTCCCCTGAAGACTGGAACAAGACAAGGAAGCCCACTCTCACCCCTCCTGTTCAACATAGTATTAGAAGTCCTGGCTCGAGCAATCAGATAAGAGGAGGCAATCAGGGGTATCCAAATAGGAAAAGAGGAAGTCAAGTTATCTCTCTTTGCAGATGTTATGATTGTGTACCTTGAAAACCCAAGAGAATCTGTCAAAAATCTCCTTACACTGATAAAGGCCTTTGGCAAAGTCTCAGGATACAAAATAAATGTACAAAAGACAATCGCATTTCTCTACACCAATAATAAACAAACAGAAACTCAAATAAAAAACACAATTCCCTTCACAATAGCCACAAAAAAAATGAAATACCTTGGCATCTTCCTAACCAGAGACGTGAAAGACCCTTACAATGAAAATTACAAAACACTGCTCAAAGAAATCAAAAGATGAGACAAACAAGTGGAAAAATATCCCATGCTCATGGAATGGAAGAATCAACATTGTGAAGATGTCCATCTTACCTAAGGCAATCTACAGATTCAATGCAATACCCATCAAATAACCAGCAACATTCTTCTCAGACCTAGAAAAGACAACACAGGAATTCATATGGAAACACAAACGTCCAAGAATAGCCAGAACAATCCTCAGCAAAAAAAACCAAAGCAGGTGGTATCACATTACCAGACTTCAAACTTTACTATAAAGCTACAATCATCAAAACAGCTTGGTATTGGTATAGGAACAGGCATATAGATCAATGGAATAGAATTGAGATTCCAGAAGCAAAACCTCAATTTCTCAACCAACTCATCTTCGGCAAGGCCTCCACCACCTACCACTGGGGAGAGGAGAACCTATTCAGTAAGTGGTGCTGGGAAAACTGGCTGACCACATGCAGAAGATGAAACAGGACCCCTATCTATCCCCATGCACAAAGGTTAACTCCAAATGGATCAGAGACCTAAATGTAAAACCTCAAACCATAAGAACCTTAGAAAATGAAGGAAATACCCTCATGGAAATCGGAATTGGCATCCAATTCCTGAACAAAACCTGAAACCCACAGGTCATAAGAGAGAAGATAGACAAGTGGGACCTTATTAAACTGACAAGCTTCTGCAAGGTCAAAGAAACCATCAAGAAAGCAGGGAGACAGACTGGGAAAAATATTCGCCAACACCAGGTCTGACAAAGGCTTAACATCCTGGATCTACAAGGAACTAAAATGTGCTGAAAAGAAAAATATAAACAACCCCATTATAAAATGGGCAAAAGATATGAACAGACACTTCACAAAAGAGGACATCCGAGCAGCCAACAAACACATGAAGAAATGTTCAACCTCACTAATCATCAGGGAGATGCAAATCAAAACCACACTGAGATACCACCTAACTCCAGTCTGAATGGCCATGATCAACAACTCAAAAAATAACAGCTGCTGGAGAGGGTGTGGCGAAAAGGGAACACTTGTGCACTGTTGGTGGGTGTGTAAACTAGTGCAACCTCTGTGGAAAGCAGTGTGGTAATTCCTGAAAGCTCTAAATATCAACCTCCCATATCACCCCGCAATCCCCCTACTGGGAATATACCCTGAAGAACTCAAATCACTCTATAAAAAAGATACCTGCGCACGTATGTTTTTTCGCAGCATTGTTCACAATAGCAAGAACCTGGAAGCAACCATGCTGCCCATCCAAAGAGGACTGGATTAAAAAATGTGGTACATATACACGATGTAATACTACGCAGCCATAAAAAAGAACAAAATCATGAATTTTGCAGCAACCTGGATGAAACTTGAGTCTATAATACTGAGTGACCTCTCACAGAAACAAAGATCTGAGTATCACATGTTCTCACTCATATAATGGACCTTGAACATCCAATGCAATACTATAAGAAAATGACTGATGGTACTGGGAATCTATGGGGGGGATGGGATTAACAGTAGCAAATATCTGTCTGGGGAAGGGGAAACACTTCTTATCAACAGGGTGCCTGAATGAAATGTAATTGTACACCTAACCCTTGACTGTTCCCCACAAAACCATATTAAAAAATATTGATTTAATAAAAAAAAAGAATGAACCATTGATACATGCAGCATGTATGCTAAGAAGGTACACTATATGATAACCTATAGTACTAGAAAGCAGATAACCAGTTGCCTGGGAATAGGTATATGGGGAAAGAGACACATTAAAAAGGGTCATGAGGAAAACTTTGGAGGTGATGAATATGTTCTTTATCTCGAATGCAGTGATGGTTCTGGTATGTGCATATGTCAAAACTTAACACAGTATACACTTTAAATATGTGCTATTCATTATATGCGAACTCAGTAAAGCTGATTTTTAAATATGCACTTCACAGTCAGATGACCTACTGTTCTACCTCCTACTAGCTTTGTTGTCTCTGGCAAATTGTTTCTGAGTCTCACATTTTCCAGCTGTAAAATGGTAACTCATAACACCTATTTCACAAGGTCATTGTAGGTATCAACTGAAAACTAATTTAATGTCTGAAAATAAGAGATACTCTATCAACTGTAGCTATTTATCAAAATAATAATAAAGTCACTCACTCTTACCTTCCAACTTCCTGTAAAAACTAATTTGTAAGTCAAGATGCACAACTCATATTTTTAGAACCTGGAAAGCAGTGTCTTCTCTACTTTCTCATTCAAGGTTTCAGATTCCACTAATGTGAGTTTTGATATATCAGTAAGTACATTGACAGAAAGTCAAAAGCAAGTTCTTCTAATCATTCAAAATCATATCTTCAGATGTGAGTTGTGACCTCCCTTGCTATAAACACAAAGGGCTTAAGTGGCTATACAATCTCAGCAAAATAATATTCCTTATGCACATATATAGGCCTTCCTACATAAGCTGTAGGTGGCAAAACCACATTTCCAGTTTTTAAAAATATACACACACCCCTCAAAAGTTTCAACTTAAAAGTCTCTTTACATATGTGCCATTTAACTCAGACCTTCAAGAAGAAAACAAAGCAGTAATGAGTTGTCCCCGCCCCCCCCATAGACCATGAGGGTAGACCTGTGGAAGGTTGTACAAGAAGAGGCTGGTCTGGGTATCACCGTCATGATTCTTGTGTGGAAGACCAGAACTGGAAAAAAGCCCTGACGCACTGCAATAATTGGTAAAAAAAAAAAAAAAAAAAAAGGCAAGATACACAAATATTTTGCTAAGACTTTGTAAAATGAAATAAGGAAAATTCACAGGTCAAAGATATTAAAATGTCAAGTCAGTAAAAAGATGACCTGAAAAAAATTAAAAGCTATACAGTCAATGAAACAAACAAAAAAATGGCACAAACTGGTTCAAAAGACCATGCCATCACAGCAGTGGTTTCTGAAGAGTAACATCATCTTAATGCCCACAAATCTAGTTTGTTTAAAAGCATATACCCTCAAGAACCTTTATTTACTATGTCCTGTAAAAACAAATTAACGTCTTTTTTGACTCTGAAAAAACGAAAACAAAAACTGTAGTCATCCTACACTGCTATAGAACACTAGGCATATTTATTATTCCTATCTACTTAAAATTCTGTATCCTTTAACAAATCTCCCCCTACCCTTTACAGCCTCTAGTATTATCTGTTCTAGTTTTTACTTTTATGAGCTCAACCATGTTTTAACTTCCATGTATGAGTGAGAGCATATAGTAAACTTTTTATTCCTGACTTATTTTACCTAACATAATGCCCTTCAGCTCCATCCATATTGCTGCAAATGACAGCATTTTATTCTTTTTAATGGATGAATAGTATTCCATTGTGCACACATGACACATTATCTTTATCCGTTCACCAGTCTTTGGACACCTATGTTGATTTCATATCTTGGGTATTGTGAATAGTACTGAAATAGACATGAGGGTGCAGGTGTTCCTTCAATGTCCTAATTTCTTTTTCTTTGGATACATGTACAGTAATGGGATTGGTGAATCATGTGGTAGTTCTATTTATAGTTGTTGAAATTCCGTACTGTTTTCCATAGTGGCTGTACTAGTTTACATTCCACAACAACAGTGTATTAGAGTTCTATTTTCTCCATATCCTAATCAGCATTTGTTAGCGCTTTTGTTGTTGTTGTTGTCATTGTTGTTGTTGTCTTTGATTTGCCATTTTGAAAGGGGTGAAAGGATACCTCATTATGGTTTTGGCTTGATTTATCTGATGATTCGTGATGTTGAAAATTTTTTTCATAAATTTTTTGTATGAATTTTTTAAAGAAATGTCTGTTTGGATCATTTAATTATTTCCATATCAAATGGTGTACTTTTTAAAAAAATTTTTTGTTGTTGGGCTGTTTGAGTTTCCTGCGTATCTGGATATTAATCCATTTGGGTGAATAGATTATGAATACTTTTTCCCATTCTGTAGGTTTCTTCTTCACTTTATTGATTTTTTTCCTTTGTTGAGCAGAAGCTTTGTGGTTTTGTGTAATCCTATGAGTTTATTTTTGCTTTTGTGGCCTGTGCTTTTGAGTTTGTATTCATAAAATCTTTGCACAGATCAATGTCCTAAATAATTTTGTTTATGTTTTCTTCTAATAGCAGTTTTTTAGATTTAGGCCTTATATTTATCTCTTTGATTTATTTTGAGTGGTTTCTGTTTAGGGTGAGAAATGAGGAACTAGTTTTGTTCTTCCGAATGTAGATACCTAGTTGTCCCAGAGCCATTTATTGAAGAGACTGTCTTTTCCCCACTGTAGGTTCTTGGCATCTTTGCCAAAATCAATTGACTGTAGATAACTGGATTAATTTCTGAGTACCCTGTTTTTTTCCATTGGTCTACATTTCTGTTGTTAGACCAGTATCATGCTGTTTTGGTTTCTATAGCTTTGTAGTACATTTTAATATCTAGTAGTATGATGCCTCCACCTTTATTCATTTTGTTCAGAATTCCTTTGGCTATTTGGGGTCTTTTTGTGGTTCTACACAAATTTTGAAATTTGATTTCTAATTCTTTGAAGAACATCATTGACATTTTGATATGGGTTGCATTGAACCTCTAGACTGCTTTGGTTAGAATGGTCATTCTACCCATTTTAATTCTTTTGACCCGTTAGCATAGGAATGTTTTCTCATTTGTTTGCATCCTCTTCAATTTATTTGATGGGTGTTTTGTAGTTTTCTTTGTAGAGATCTTTCCTCTTATTGCTTACATTTATTCCTAGGTATTTATTCTAGCTATTGTAAATAGGATTGCTTTCCTCATTTCTTTTTTTAGCTAGGTTGGTTATAGAAACACTATTTGTTTTTTCTAAGAATGTTTTGGTAGAGTCTCCAGGTTTTTCTATATATGAGATCCTGTTTTCTGCAATATCAATGTAGCTTCAAGATCTTTCCATTTATTCTTCTTAAGGTGTTTTTTTTTTGTCACTGTTTCCTAAATTCATCTACCTTCTTGATGCCTATCAGTTTTTAATCTTTTAAAAATTTATTTTATATTATTTATTAAAGATGTGGGGTATAATTTAGGATTAGATATACAAGTGATCATTGTACAGGTAAAGTTTGGGCTTCCCATTAGTCCCCACTTTGCCTGGTTTGAGAGCAGGTACGCTTATTGAAGTTATGTGCTCCCTTCCCCCCTCCCCTGGCAGTTTCTGGCTACTACCAATCCCATTCTTATAGTATGATGATAAATGTTCGGGGTCCACTTATGATTTTTTATTTATTTTCTTTCTTTGTCAAACTTTGTTTACAGTTTGCTCCCTTTGTTAAACTGCATGTACTCTGAAGGCATGGCTTCTTACTTATTCACAACTGTGTTCTCAATGCCTAGAATAGTACATAACATATAGTAGGTGCTTAATAAATACTTGACTGACTAACAAAAGGCTGACAAAAAGATCTTCATCTGGATTATTTACTGGGCCTCTCTTCTCTCCACAAAATCTATTTGGGATGCAGGATTTGGTCCATCTTGGTAGCAGTGGGCATTTTTCTCTTTACAATTCTCTTAACTTTATGCATATTTTCCTTTAGTAAGGTTGAAAGATAACTGGATTTCTGCCACTCAACGGAGTGACGAAATGCAGCTGGGTTGGGTGTCTCTCAATGATACATTTTACTTAATCTTTATCTATGAAGTCTCTATAATCTCTGTGAGTGTACACTTTACAGATGTTGGAAGCAAGTAAACTGCAGCATTTGATGTTTTCTGTTGCTCATTTCTTTTTTATAGTACAATGTCCATAAGGGAAGATACTCTAGTTGTTAACAGTCAAAATAAATTTCCCCAAATAAAAGGATTTTTTTTCTCAGATGAATTATTTCTCCCCTAACAATTGTTCCAAGATCTCAGTTTAGCATGTTTGCAAAATAAATTTGATGACTTTTAGAAATGTGTTATCATCAACATGATGTGATTTTTCTGAATGTTTTGTGATCAACTTCCTATTTTTAAACCAGTATTTTTTTCTCTCACTTGTTCTCAATATATAATATGTGCTTTTCTCATACAGCATAGCCCTTATAAAAAAATCCACATCTTCTAGAAACATTTTAAGTTATTTTTAATTTACAATCATTTCAGTTCTTCTCTAGTTTGACAGTTTTCAATCTCTGTATCACAAAATTTTATATTTGATTTTATCCTGTCTTATAGTGGTCTGCAACCTATGCCTCCGTAAATTACAAAGTAAAAGTTAGGGAGAATACATTTTACTTCTCTTGAATACTTCATACTGTCGGGCACAGTTCTGCATACATGCTTATTGACTGGTATATTATGAGGAAATCTAATTTTCATTCTACCTCTGTGGTAAGGGAAAAAGTTAAAAAAAAGTTTCAGAATCAGGGGACGTGGACATTTTAGGTTTTAATGTACGTTTAGTTGGCCTCTAAAATGTCAGTTCAGGTTTGAAGATCTCTGCTGAATATATGTGTGTCACAACATAGTATATTTTCGCCTTGTGATTGGAGAAGGTCAAATACTATGGCAACTGCATGTTAATAACTTCAGGATCTCGCTTCACTCAGTGTGAATGCTCTCTCCCTAAGCTGCAAGTCAGCCCACAGACCTGGGTGGTGTGGCTGAGCCGAAGGCAAAAGGTTGCTCACTACACTAATTTTTAGAGTTGATTCAACTGATTGCCATGTGTAGGTGATTAATTCATGAATTTTAAAATAAATGCTCACTTTCTACCAAGTTCTGTGTAAATATTAGGTAGAAGTGTCCCCTACAGAATATTTTAAATTTTTTCAAAGTCTTCTCACGTGATGTTTTTTTCTGCTGGGAATACCCTCCCTCCACTTACCGTAACTTGTCCTTATCTTTTACACTATACCTTCAGCTCAAGGATCTCCTTGTCACTGGAGACTTTCTGATCTCTTAGTCCGAGTCTATTCTTTGTCTTCCTCTTCTTCCTCTCTCTTGTGATTACATCAACACATACTTACCATCTTACTCTATTTTCCTCCACAAGACTGAAAACTAAACTGAAGAGTACCTGATGAAGGATGGTTACTAAATTGTAGGCTTTTCTCTAAATTAATTGGAAGGTGCAGTCATCTGGCATACTTCATCTGGTTTTCATATTCGGGACTTCTTATGAAAAACAAATATTTGACAAATATTTCCAAATAGAAAGGCATTCTTTAGTTTGCTTCTTTGGACTTCTTCATTTTTTCTAGTTTACAAATGTGACTTTAGTGCCCCATCCTCAGTGATCCCAGGGGAATTGTTAGTTACTCCTTGAATTGTAGTTCGGTTTTTGGTGTCATCCTAAGAACATTCAATTGGAACTCAAAAGTAAAAGTGATGTAGGCTTTTTGGAGAGCAGTATGTCAAAAATTGGCAAAATACTTTCATGAAAAAACGCTTTGCTCAATATCTGCTTACTGCCGCAATCACAATCAGGATTTTCACTGAAAATCCATTCTAGGCAATAAATACCCTTCATTGGCTGTCATGAATGAGCACTCACATTTACTTGAAGCTCCAATTATTTCTCCCACTATGTCAACAAGGAGACTTAGGGGGCAAATGACTGTGGGGTGTATGTTTGTGTGTGCTGGAGAATTATTTTTGGAAAATGTGATGCAGTTCCGCAGCATAGCATTTCGTGTAGATGAAAAAAAAGTATACTACTAACTACTCAAAGCTATGGGAGTTAACTAACTGTTAGCTTCTGGTACAAAATCCCTTCCTCTGTCTTCCTAATTTCTCCAGCTAAATTTTATTACACTAGATTACAGAGGGCATCTTGGTAATTGCAGTATAATTTTGTGACATAACAATCATTTTGATGGTAGACAATGGATCTTATTTATCTTTGAGTAAATAGTCAATAAATTCATTTATTAAAGTAAAATAAACATATATGACACTTTATTATAATAAGGTAAATGTGGCCTATAAACAGCATCAATGCCTTTGAACTTCTCTTTGCAGAATATTTGACTTGTTTTAAATACATCAGCCAAGCACTAAATAAAAGAAATAAATAGCTTCAATTTTTATAGAACACTTGTATTCTCATACAGACTTATAACTCCTAAGAAGCCTGAGGGTAATTGTAAAAACAACACTGTATAGGAATTCAGGCAAATTTGTGACTTTTCCACCTTCTGCCATTCAGCATGGAAGACTTTTAAATGGTCATGTTTATACAAAAGAAATACCTTAATTATTATATCACTATGAATATATTATGAGGAGTTTGGATCTGCATACCTAACAACAGATGTGTTCATGAAATTATATTTTTGACCATTGACAGGTTTAGCAATCTACCATAGACAGCTGAGCATTGTGTAGACAGTCACCTATTATGTGGGGATTTTTATTTTATTTATTTATTGAATTGTGAAGTTTCTGTTTTAAAGATTTGGGGTACAATTCAGGGTTAGGTTACAAATGATCATTGTAGAGGAAGAGTGAGGGCCTTGCTTTGGTCCTCACTTCACCTGGTTTATGATTAGGTATCCTTATTGATAAAGTGTGTCCCCCCGACTACTACCAATCCCTTTCTTATATTATTATGATAATTGTTCAGGGTCTGCTTATGAGCGGGAACATGTCATACTCAGTTCTTTGTTTATGTGATTAATTACTGAGTATTATAAACTCTAAGTCCATCCAAGTTGCTGCAAAGTCCATAATTTTGTTCTTATTTATGACTGAGTAATATTCCATCATGTATATGTACCACATTTTTTTTTCATCCAGTTCACTTTCAATGAACAGCATGATTGGTTTCATGTTTTTGCTATCATGCTGCAATAAACATGTATATGCAGGTATCTTTTTCATAGAGTGATTTGAGTTCCTCCAGGTATATTCCCAGAATTGGAATTGCTGGGTCATATGGAAGGTCAAATTTTAGATCTTTTAGGAATTGCTACATTGTCTTCCACAGAGGTTGTACCAGTTTACAACCCTTCTAGCAGTGTTGAAGTGTTCCTTTTTCTACACATTCTCTTCAGCATCTGTTTTTGTTTTTTATTTTTATTTTGAATTTTTTTGAGTTACTTATGATGGCCATCCTGACTGAAGTCAGGTGGTATTTCAGTGTGGTTTTAATTTGCAGTTCTTTGATGATTAGTGAAAGTGAGCATTTTTTCATGGATCTGTTGGCTGCTCATATGTCTTCTTTTTGAGAAATGTCTATTCATATCTTTTGCCCATTTTTAAGAAGACTGCTTGTTTTTTTCATAGATGTTAGGCCTTTGTCAGATATACAGTTGGCAAATATTTCCCCTCATTCTGTGAGTTGTCTTCTTGCTCTCTTGATGGTTTCTTTTGCTTTACAGAAGTTATTCAGTTTAATGGGTTCCACTTATCTATCTTATGTCTTATGACATGGGCACTTTGAGTTTTGATCAGGAATTGGTTGCCAGTTTTAATTCTCATAAAGATGTCTCTTATATTTTCTAAGGTTCTTATAGTTTGAGTTTTTACATTTAGGTGTTTGATTCATTTATAGTTTATTTTTGTGTATGATGATAAGTAGGGGTCTTGTTTTTTGTATTATCTTTTTGTCTTCTATGTCTCTAATTTGGGCATTTATTTTGGTGGTTTGGATACTTCTGCTGAAGTTATAGTTTTGGTGGTCTTGTCTTCCAGCTCCCTTAGATGATTTGTTGGGCTGTTAACTTGTGATCTTTCCATTTTCTTGATGTGTGTTCATAAAGAAATGAATTCCCCTCTCAGTAGTGCTTTCAGGGCATCCCAGAAGTTTTGGTAAGACGTGTCTTTATTTTCCTTTGTTTTCAGAAATCTTTTAGTTTCTATTTTGATTTCCACATTGACCCAGTAATTGTTCAGCATCATGCTGTTTAGTATATATGTCTTTGTGAGTTTGGGGGTATCTTTATTGGTGTTGACATTTATTTTTATTCCACTGTGGTCTGAGGAGGTGTGTGGCAGTATTTCAGTCTTATGAAATTTGTTCATGCTTGATTTATGGACAAGGATGTGGCCAATTTTGGAGTACATTCCATGTAGTGATGAGTAGAATGTATACTCAATAGTTGTTGGGTGGAGTGTTCTGTAAGTATCTACTAAGTACATTTGGTCAAGTATCAAATTGAGGTTCTGAATCTCCTTGTTGATTTTTTTTGCCTCGATGATCTATCTAGTGTTGTTAATGGAGTCTTTAAGTCCCCAGCTATGGTAGTATTAGAGTCAATATTTTTTTTTTTTTAGTTTGCTTGGAAGCTGTTTTATAAAGGTCAGTGTTCCTATGTTGGGTGCATATATGTTTAGGTTGGATATTTCTTGATTAAACTTTTTATCATTATGTAGTTACTTTCCATATCTTTTAAAGGTTTTGATAGCTTAAGGATATTTTATCTGATATTAAGATCACAACTCCTACTTTCTTTTGTGTTCTGTTTACCTGAAAATTTATTTTCCATCCTTTTACTTTGAGTCTGTGAGTACCCATTTTGGTGAGATGAGTCTCCTGCAGCCAGCAAATTGTTGCATCATTTATTTTTTATCCAGCTTGCCATTCTGTCTTTTCAGTGGTACATTTAGTCCATTGACTAATTATTGAGATTTGAGAGTTTATCTCTGTAATGAGGTTCTTATAGGGTTTATTGTCGTTTGTTTATTGGTGTTCTTTTGATTTGGGTGTTGATATATATGTGTGTATTCAATCTTTTTCCTGAATTCTTGGGCAAAGCGTGGCCATTCTTTTTGTTTTTTCTTTTTTGTGTGCTTAATACTTTCTTAAGCATTTCTTGCAGAACTGGTCTGGAAGAGGCACAAACTCTTAGAGACTGAATGTCTGGGAAAGATTTCAATTCTCTATTGCTGATGAAGCTTTGCTTAGCTGGGTAGGAAATTATTGGTTGTAATTGTTTATCTTTGAGAACTTTGAAGATTGGTCTCCAGTCTCTTCTAGCCCATAGTCTTTCTGTAGATAAGTCTGCTGCTATTCTCATTGGTCTTTCCTGGTAAGTAGTCTGACCTTTCTCTCTTGATGCCCTTAGGATTTTTTCTCTGACACTTACTTTGTGTAAGTGAATTACTGTGTGTCTAGGAGTTGGTCTTCTCATTTTATATCCTGCAAGGATTCTCTGAATGTTTTATTTGAGTGGTCACATCTCTGATGAGGTAAGGGAAAGTTTCTTGAATAATTTCATGGACTGTTCTAGGGTGGTCTCTCTTTCTCTATCTTTCTCAGGAATGCCAATTAACCATGGGCTCAACCTCTTGATATAATTGCACATTTCTTGGGGGCTTTGTTCTGTCTTTTTAAGCTTCTTTTCTATGTTTTTAACAGTTTGTGTTAGTTCCATATTTTGGTCCTCAAGTTCTGAGATTCTTGTGCTTAGTTAATTCTGCCTCGCATGCTTGTCATTTTGTTATTTGTTTCATTTACTGTATTCTTTATTGTTGTCATTTCAGCTATCAACTCCTTCATTCTTTCCTTTGGTCTCTCCTAATTTCTACTCATTCTCCCTATTAATATCTTGACCAGTCATTTTCGGGGTTCCTCACTGTTTGAATTCTGAAGTCTGTATTCACAGATTCTGTCTTCACAGGGGTCTGTATGGGACCTGTGTTCTTACTTTGATTCTTCTTCATTTGTGATGGTTTTCCTCCCCCTTTTTTGCCCCTTTCTTAAATTCTGTTGCTCAGTGATTGGGAGATAGTTTTAATTCTGTTTGTTCAACCCCCTTTCTTCCTTACATAGAGCCTCTGGATTTGTTAAATGTTGAAGCTGGTCTGGGGATGAGGGGCTGTGCTTTTCATAGTTTTGACATTTGATTAAGCTGTGATGGGGGACCTGTGGTTCAGAAACTATCTGCATAACACAGTATCCACTGACAGGAGTGTAGGACCCTTGGAACCTACTACCCACTACATTACAAGCTGTTCATGGGGCGGAGGTGTATGTAGACCCCTCTGAAAGCAAAATGAGATAAGAAAAAGGAAAAGAATGGAAAAGGAAGAAGGGAGATGAAAGGAAAATGAAGAGAGAGGAGAAAGATAAGGAAAATAGGCTCACCAACTAATAAATGAACAAAGACATAAATAAACTCTCTCTCTCTCTCTCTCTCTCTCTCTCTCTCTATATATATATATATATATATATATATATATATATATATATATACACATACATAATATATATACACACACACAGACAAGCATGCAAACAAACAAACAAAAAAACCTGATGATGCAGTTGTCCTTAAAAAGTCTCCATATTCAAACAGAAAAGTTAAAAACACCAAAAAATATAACAAAAAAACAAAACAGGTACTAAAACATAAACTAAGACAAAGAGAGAAAAAAGAGCATTCTCTGTGGCTGTTTCTGGAACTTCGAGTTAATTCCCCAAGCCTAGCTGCTACTTCCAACTGTCCCTGCAGTGGGCAGTGGGTTCTGGTTTCCAGTCCCTCCCCTATGCTCTTGGCACAGGCCTATGGGGTTGCTCTTAGCATGGGTCAGATTCCCCATGGGCTGCTGTGGGAAGAGGGTGAATCAGACTCAGGTTCATCCAACTCATCTGCTGCTGCTGCTGCCACCAAGTCCCCCACTCAGATCAGACGTGTCCGTGTCTGGTCCAGCATGGGAGTGGAGTATCCCTCTCTGTGTGTCCGCTCCTGAAGTTTCTTCTCTGAGCCAGTGATGGATACTCCCAGATGGGTGAGGAGATCACCTCTGGGTCCCAGGTCGGAGGCTAAACAGCCAGGAAGCCAACACAGCTCTCTGTCTGTCCTGGGACAGAGAAATGGTGTCTCCTCCCTGACAGGGCTCAGCTGCAGATTTCCTCCGGTGCCTCCTCCACTGTTTCCTCTGTCAGCACCTGGCCTACTGCAGTGGGTGGTGGTGTAGGCCAGATGCCAAGCACTGAGGAGCAGCTGATCTCTGCTGCCTCCTCCTGACAGATCCTGGAGAATGGCTGACAATCCTACATGCAGCGGGCTCTGCTCTCAGGGCAGCGGTGGGTTGCACCCGCCTCTGGAGGGGAGCTCCGGGTGCTTGATCCTGAGTCTCCCCTCAGACTTTCACTCACCCAGCTGCACTTACCCACTCATGGAGACTGTCTCTATGGACACTTGCCTTTGCAGAGACTTTTATGCTCCACTGGTTTCATCGCCATCTTGCCTCTGACTCTGGGGATTTTTCATTAATAATTTAGGCTACAATCATGCATCCCCAATTTTTGGTCTTCTCTAAAATTGTTTTCAGTTTTCAGCTTTGTAATTTCTCTAATGGTATGCATGCCATATAAATCTATTTTTCAATAACTCAGGCCACATGTTCAAGCTTATCTTAATCAATAGCACTTCCGTGTTTAAACTGGTATCCCTGAAAATTAGGATCCTAGGGTCCTTTTTTTGAGAATTCTTTAAACTTCGATTTGACCAAAAGCTATATTTTTGTCTAATCAATATGGGAAGGTTACACATCTTATTTTGTTTTTAGTCTACGTACTTGAAAAACAAAGAGCATATATCAATTGGCTCTTGCATCTTTCTTTGATAATACACAAATAATTTTATATGTAACATATGTAAAATACACTCATTTGCCAGTTGTCTTCTTCTCAGTAAAGAAGTCTAAATAGTTGCTTGAACAGTAAAAAAAGAAGAGCTATACTTGCTTCATTTTCATTACCCCTTAAATACAATCAATAAATATCATAATGTACCTTTAAAATATTTACCAAATAAGCCCATTATCTTTATCATACTTTTTTACAATATCCTGTCCAAGCCACCATCTTCATTATTTCTACCACAGAAATTACCATCTTCTCTGATCTTCCTGCTTTATTTCCTTCTAATTTATTTCATTGATAGCAGCTGAAGTGATATACTTTTTAACATACATCATTATTGTATTGAAACCCTACTTGAAATCCTGTAAAGAGTTTCCAGTTTTACTTAAAATAAAAGGCAAATATTTTAATATAGCCTTGGAAGTACTTATACCATCGTGGTTGGTCTATAGAAAATCCTCAAATAAATATTTATTTAATTAATAAAAATATTCTGTAGAATAACTTCATAAAGAAAAAAACGTTAAAGATTTTAAATCTATACTAAGTAAAATAAAGCATAATGTTAACATAAAACCAATAAATATACAAAAAATCAAGTCCTAAGTATAGACAACTATATGATTTGTATTAACCATTTGAATTTATCTCTTTCCCCTCTCAAATGATAGTAAATGAATATAACAGGTAAGAAAAAATAATGAGGGTAAAAAATGACCAAAAAAGGACATAATAATATCAATTTGGAAGTCAAAAAGCAAATAAATGAGTTGTAACTGGCTTAAAATCTCTAGGAATATGTATAGAACCTATTAGGAGAGAAAACACAAGAGCAAGTAATTTCTGTCACAAATTCTCAGAAATTAGAAATAGTACAAAAAAGTGTGTGTCAGAGTGAGACTAAAATCAGAAGAGGTAATTTAAAGTTCATGTTAAAAGCAGTTATATAATACCAGATTCTTTCCCCCATACAATAAGATCTAGGAAAACAGAGTACTACAAGAAAAGAACCAATAGCTGATGATTTTTTTTTTTGTAGTGGCTATTTTGCTATTTCTTCAAGTTGTTGTATATTGTATATACTATATGTATGCACTGTGTTCTTTTCACTTCACATTATTTCATGGAGATCTTCTTCTTTCATTCTCACAACCTTATCTACATGTCCTGTGCCACACACATGTGTGGAGACACATCCATGTGTTGTTCCTCATTACACGTTGTGCCATTATCTATTCAAACATTTTCTTCTATTTGGGTACTTAGTTTTTTCTTTTTGGTAATTTTCCATTCCAAGTGATATTACATGAAACTCTTTCTGTAAATGTGTTTTATATTATTGGATCTATGTCTCAGAGTAAATTCTTTTTTTTTTTTTTTTTTTTTGAGTTGGCGTCTCACACCTTCGCCCAGACTGCAGTGCAGTGGCCGCTCCCGCCCACCTCAGCCTCGACCTGCTGGGCTCCGGCGATCCTTCCGCCTCAGCCTTCCAAGTAGCTGGAAGGTGTGAGCTACCACGCCCGGCTAATTTTTGATTTATTGTAGAGATGAGGTCTCACCAAGTTGCTCAGGCAGGTCTCGAACCCGCGGGCTCAGGCAATTCGCTCACCTCGGCCTCCCAAAGCGTGGGATTACAGGCTGAGTCACCGAGCCCTGCCAGAGTAAATTCTTAGAAATAAAATTAAGACAGCAAAAAGTAAAAACCTATGTAGTTTTAGTTAGATCTTGCCAAATTCACCTCCAGAGAGGAGGAGCAGTTGTGTGCCTATTTCAAACAGAGTGAATGGCAAATATTTAATTTTTAAAAAATCTCACAAATGAGAATTCATGTGTTCCTGTAGCACTTTAAGAAACAGTGATTTAAGAATAGTTTTAATTTATGGGAAAAAAAATATAGTACAGAGAATTCCCAAAGGTCCAGGAATTTCCTTCATTATTAATTTCTACATTGATAGGGCACTTTTGTTACAGTTAATGCTGAAATAACCGATACATTAATATTAGAGTATATATTTTAGCAATATTTTTAAATTTTTACCTAATGTGCTTTTTCTGTTTTAAGATTCCATTCAAGACATCATTTCCCTGTTGTAATCAGGTTTTATTATGCCATTCTTGGCCATGAAAGTTTTCATACATTTTTGCTTTGTAGTGTCCTTCAATTGCGCCTTCAGGCATGTTTCTTATGATTATAGGTTGGTGTATGTGTTTTGGAGAAGAAGACTATAAAAGTGAAGCATGATTTTCATCACATTTTTAAGGACTTTACTTACTTATTACTGTTGAGGTTAACCATCATACTTTGGAAGAAAGTCACTATGTGTAGCTCACATTTAAGGAGTGATGAGTTATGCTCTAATTCCTTGAAAGCAGAGTCTGGATACATTATCTAAAATTTTTCTGAATGAGAGATTTGCCTATTTTTTTCATATGTTTATTCATTAGATTATTATATCAGTATGTATTCATAAATATTAATTCACACTTTGGCTTACAGTCCAATATAATTTTATCTTATTTATTTTGTTATTCAAGTAGTTCCAACTTTGGCCTTTGTGAGTACTTTCGTTTGACGCCTTTGTCCTTTTGACATACCCCATCATTGTGTGTGTTTGTTTTGGTGTGTGTGTTTAAAATTTTCTTAATTTCTAGCCTTACAGAATTCTCCTGGTTCATCTTGTGTATATTCTTCCCCAAACCTAGAATAGTCATTTCTCTTAAAATTTTGGGTCTGTATTATTAGATGATGGTATTTTAAAACAAGATCCAGCTCTAGGTATAATTATTTCTATTCATGGTGTTGTTACTTCTAGGCCCTTTGAGCTGACAAAGTAAAAAATTTTTTTAAATGGTGTATATTAACCAAAAGATATATACATGAATACACATTACTATATATAACCATCTATATCTATATTAAACTAAAAAGGATTTTATACTGATTTCTCTATATTTAATTCACTGCCACATAGATCATTTTGGTCTTCATCTCATGCTTATGTAAAACTTCCTACTCAATGGTGAAAATCTTGGCTCTTACCATCTAAGTTCAATTTATTTAAATGCTAAATTCCCTTATTTATGTACAGTGGTTTTAGAATTACTAACTTATATTCTTGTTCAAAACAATATCATCAACTAGAGTCCAGTTCTCATGTTCAGTTTCTTTCTACTTTTAGTCTTAGTGACTCCAATCATTTCCAGATACTTGGGTCAGCACCTTTTCTCTTAACACTTACAGTGAGGTTGTTTCACACATGTGCAATACAATGAGAATCTATTGTCCCATTCAGCTTTCCATCCTGAGATTCTTCAAGATCTTAAAATATTTTTATTACATTCTCACACACTTTTTCATTCTTTGCATAAAGTTATATGTTTTAATACACATATCACTTCATGTGTCCACTATCACAGCATTACATAAAATTAGTGTGAGTGCCCTAAAAGTCTCCTATACTTCACTTATTAAACCCTTCCCCACTGTGACTCCTGATAGACACTGATATGTTTCTTGTTTTAATAGATTGGTGTTTTCTAGAATGTCATTTAATGGACTCATGCATTTTTTTAGACCAGCACTTTTTTAACTTAGCAATATTCATTTAAGATACATCCATATCTTTGCATCTCTTGTTAGCTGATTACTTTTGATCTTTTGCTATGGTTTGAATGTATCCCCTGCAAAATTCAGGTGTTGCCAATATGATGACATTAAGCATGGGGTATTTAAGAGGTCATGAGGACTCCTTTCTTGTTAATAGGATTTAGGCCCTTAAAAAGAGTCTTCATGCAGGCAGTGTTCATCTATCTTACTAGCCTGCTTTTCTTTGCTAGTCTGTCCTGGCTTCCACCAAGTGAAGGTACAGCGAGAAGGCCTTATCAGACACCTGCACTTTGAATTTGAACTTCGCAGCCTCCACAATTGTGAGAAAAAAAGTCTCTTCTTTATAAATTACTTAATATCAGATATTTTGTTGCAGCAGTACAGAATGGGCTAAGACAGCCGTGAATTGTATTTCACTGCATGAGTGTACCACAGTTTATTGACCCATTTACCCACTTCAGGACATTTTTGTTTCTTCTAGTATTTGCTGGATATAAGGAAAACTTTTACAAACATTCACACATAGGTATTTGTGTACACACATATTAAAATTGAGTGAAAAAAACTTAGGAGCAAGATTCCTGGTTTTTTTGGTAAGACTATATCTAACTGTACAAGAAACTGCCAAACCGTGTTCAAAAGTAGCTGTTCCATTTGTATTTTTTGCCTGCAGTAGGTGAGTTCTTGTTGCTCTGCATCTTCACCAGAAATTAGTACTGTCAGTTGTTTTCAGATTTTAGTCATTTGACAGAAACTGCAACAAACAGAAAACAAAACAACATGGAAGAAATAGAAACTATGAAGAGAAAAAAACATTAATTAAAAACTTAAATTAATATCCTCAGAGAAATAAGACAATATATTGAAATCACGAAATAAGAACACAATGGTATTAAAAGGACCTATTAAAACAAGAAAGAGTTTTTGAAAGTTAAAATGAGGAAGCAGAAAATAAAAATTTCACAGCATAGTTTAAAATGAATGTAAGTGAAACATATTTGTAAATAGTAGCAGGGGAGTTTCTCTTCAAACAGAATAAAAGGGAAATTAAGTAATTTGGATTTTAACATCTGACTATTATAATGAGCAGAGAAGTGGAAGCAAATGTATTTTTGCAGAAATAATAAACTTTCTTAACTTAAAGTATAGTGTTCCAGAGAAAATAAGACAAATACAATGAAAAAAATAGCATCCATATTAAGACACATTGCCATGAAATTTCAGAGTGCTAGGGATGAAGAGATAATACTGAATATTTTTAGGAAAAAAAGGAAACTATAAAATTAAACTATAAGGTCTAAGAATCTAATAGAATGGCATTGACAAAATACATCAAAATTCTTAGGAAAATATTATTTTGAATCTAGGATCCAATAACCTGTTGTGTTTATTCTTTATCAGTGAACTGCATTAATCCTTAAAAATACTCCAGATTTATTAGTCACTTCAAATCCTAGTATTGTCAATTTTTATTCCTGCAATGATGCAATTAATCTAACTTCATTCCTTTCACTATAATCAGTGTGGAATTATTAGTATTTCTGTTTTTGTTTTTTATTTCTGATTATTTCTGCTTCTATTTGCATTCAAAGTTGTATTGCACAGATTTGCTTACTTATAGACCTCTGGTACCTAGAATAGTGTCCTGCTTAGTATATACTTAATGGCTTTGTGAACATTTTATGGAATAAAGAGCTATAGCTGTCTTGTATGTTCCCCTTTTGATGGAATCAGAGATATGAATTTCACCTTTAACTGGAACCAAGGAAGCTTTGCAAGAAAGGAAAAGAAATATTTTCTAGCCTCAGCCTTATCTTCAAATTATATCACCGCTATCTTTAAGATATAGCCTCAGTGTTTACTTCATGGTGATTATTATACATATCCCCACTACTAAGGACTCATGTGATTATTTAGCTGATCTTCATGTTCCTGAGCATGCTTTGTTCTTTAACTGTTTATGCTCAACACAAGCAGCTTACTCGTCAATTTTTTCCTCCTGATTTGTACTTGGATCACAGACACCAGAGACCTGACATCAATAAAGATTTTGCTAATTCAACCCTTATTCCTAGAAATTTGATGAGTTTGTCATCTGATTTTAAACATATATATCTGAGCATGCATGAATGCAGTTGTTCTTACAAAGAAGATGGCTAAAAATGTGGTTCTGTGGAAGAAAAGCATAGAAGGCAGAAGAGTATTTTTGAGTTATATAGGAAGTCATCACAGAGCAAGATTATCCCTTTATGTTTTCTTTCAACCATAATAAAGCAAAATTTAGATCTCAGTATATTATTTCCAGACTGAAAGGCAAGGTTATGAAGAGATCAGATATTATGGGGTGGTTGACACTGCAGGTAGAAATGGATTTGCTTAATTTTTCTTTAATTTGAGACATTTACTTTTTTTTTTAAACAATGTAATACCTAAGAGGATTACTACTTCTCTTTATTTCCAACTTTATTTTAGTGCTCTGAATAAATAAATACACTCTTTTTAATGTATATCTAGAAATTTCTATGTGCTTTGTAGCTATTTTCTTTCTATCAGGTAGGAAGTGACCTATTCACATAGAATACTAGACTTAATTTCTTTTTTCACTTTAGCTTCTCTCTTCTCTCTTGGATCCTAACCTTTATGGTGCCAGAAAGGTTAAAGTACTTAACTCTTACTTTATTTTTTCCAAACAGGGGAAAAATGGGAATGACAGTACAATGTTTTGTCAAACAATAATGTGTTTTGTTAGTTATCCTCTGGATAATTCCTCAGTATTTTTCCAATGTTCTACTCTCTGTCAAATCTGCTCTGAATAATCTTATATACACTCTCACCCAATCCACCCTATAAGTGGGTTTGAAGGAACAAGTACAAATATGTATAAAAAATGCTTCGTAAACTTCACAGATTTATTGAATCAACTAATTTATTTTTGTGTATATAATTATATTATCTAAGTATTATTGAGAAAATTTTCTAAAGCAATTTTAAAAACAGTGTAAATATTGGAAGTTGTCATCATTTGTAAAAATCTACTAATAATTTCCTTAAAATATAAAATTTTGATAAAATCTATAAATACAGATTGAAAATGGAGCTAGGAATTTTTTTCCATCCCCAGAGAAAGAAAGATAAGATTTTTTTGAATAAAATAAACATAATTCTGGTACAATCTCACAAACACCCCAAAATTCAGATAGGTAAAAAAAAAATTCAGGGAATTGTATAGGGTCTATGACGATTGCCTCTCTTCAATTATCTTCAAAATTATGGATTAACTGATTTTAAAGCCAATGCTTCAAGAGATATATCTTTAATAAGATATGACTTTTTTTCTCATGTGGGACATAAAAAAGCTAAAAACTAGCTCAACAGCTTCAACAGAAACAGCAAAGAACCAATTCCCAAAGTATACAACCCAAGCCTATGAAACCCTCCTCACAGTTTGCCAATGTTACATCTCTTATGAAGTAATAAAATTTAAATTGACCTTTTATCATAAGTATCGACTTACTTTTAAGAACATGCAGATATACATTTATATAGCCACTGAAAGATTTTGTGGGGCAAAGTAGATGATCTGGCCACATTATATTTGTGTTTGCATGGATAAGTAGTAGTAAGTAGCAAAAAAAAGTTTGAAAATTGAAACACCACATAGCATGTAAACTCACAAAATAATATTTACATAAGAATAAATATAAAAATAAATGAAATAAATGTAATGAGATTCTTACTAGTTTGAGGTATTACAGTTAGGTCTTTGATCCATTTAGAGTTGATTTTTGTGCATGGTGATAGGTAGGGAGGGGTCGTGTTTAAATCTTCTGCATGTGGTCAGTCAGTTTTCAAAGCACCTTTTGCTGAAAAGGTTCTCTTCTGCCCAGTGGTTGTTGGTGGAGGCTTTGTTGAAAATAAGTTGTTGAGAAATTGAGATTTTGCTTCTGTAATCACTATCCTGTTCCATTGGTCTCTATGCCTGTTCTTGTACTAATACCAGACAGTCCTGATTGTTGTAGAGCCTAAAGTTTAAAGTCTGAATATGTGATACCTCTCACTTTGTTTCTTTTGCTGAGGATTTTTCAGGTTATTCATGGTTATTTATGTTTCCATATGAATTTCTGTATTGTAATTTCCAGGTCTGGTAAGTATGATGTTGGTAATTTAATGGGTATTGCATTGAATCTGTAGATTACCTTTGGTAGGATGGACCTCTTAACAAGGTTGAGTCTTCTTATCCACGAGTATGGAATATTTTTCCATTTGTTTGTGTCTTCTTGGATTTTCTTGAGCAGTGTTGTGTAGTTTTTGTTGTAACGGTCTTTCACGTCTCAGGTTGGGAAAATGCTGAGGTTTTTCCATTTTTTTATGACTCTTGTGAATGGGATGACTTGAATAGACACTTTTCAAAAGAAAACAAAAAGCCAACAGATACATGAAAAATTGCTCAGGCTCACTAATCATCAGAGAAATGCAAATGAAAACCAAACTGAGATATCACCTAGACACAATAAGAATGGCCATCATTAATAAAACAAACAGCAATAGATGCTGACGAGGATGTGAAGACTGGGTATGCGTCTACACTGCTGGTGAGAATACAAACTAGTTCTCTATGGAAAAACAGTATGGCGATCTCTATCAGAACTAAAATTTGACCTTCCATAGGGCTCATCAATCACTCTAATGGAAATATACCTGGGGGAACTCAAATCATCCCATAAGAAATATACCTGCACACATATGTTTATTGTAGCACAATTCACAATAGCAAAAGCATGGAACCAACCACGCTGCCTATCAAAACTGGACTGGAAAAAGAAATATGATACATATACATGATGGAATATTACGTAGCCATAAAGAAGGACAAACATATAAACATATGAACTTCACAGCAAATTGAATGGATTTAGAGTCTTTCATACTCAGTGATCTATCACAGACACAAAGAACAGAGTACTACATGCTCTCACTCGTGAGTGGACACTGAATATTTACCATGATACTATAAGAAAATGATTGGCAGTAGAAGGACACTGCCAGGAGAGGGAGGAGGGCACATAACATCAATAAGAGTACCTGATCTCAAACCAGAAGTGGGGACTAAAGGGAGACCCTAACTTTACTTGTACAATGACCACTTGTATACCTAATCCTGAATTGTACTCCACATCTTTAAAATAAAAAAATAAGCCAATCATAAAAAAATGATGATATAGAAAACCAGCGCAAAGTTCTTGAGATATCCAAAAAAAATAAAGTAGAAATTTCAGAAGAAACAAATCCAAAGATACCTGCGTTTCACATTCAGAACACATCACTGAAAATCTCATCCACTGCCTCACTTTTATGGAAATATCTCTGTACTAATAATTTTTAAATACCCATATAAAATGTAGACTGATCTTTTAAAACCCATGTTTACTTCAATAAGTGATATAGTAAAAAAATTAAATATTTAAAAAATAAATACAGATCTCTACTGTGTACTGTACATACACATAATTATGGATGTATAAAATAATTAAACATAATGAAATTAAAAGAAGAAAAAAAGAAAAGCAGACTGAATAAATAAATCATTTACAACTTATAAGTAAATTTGGTATGGTTGGTGATTTTTCTTTTTTGTTTGTTTTTTTTTTGTTTTTTTACACTTATTTTAAAGAGCTACACAAACATGTGGTGTGTGCAGGTATCTTTTTTGTAGAATTATTTGAGTTCCTCTGGGTGTATTCCCAATAGGAGGATTGCTGGATCATATGGAAGGTCAATTTCTAGTTTTTTCAGAAATCACCACAGTGTCTTCCAAAGAGGTTACACTAGTTTACATTCTCACTAGCCATGTAGATGAATTCCTTTTTCTCCACTTCCTTGCCAACACCTGTTGTTGTTTGTTTTATTAATGATGGCCATTCTTACTAGTGTTAGGTGGTATCTCAACATGGTTTTGATTTTCATTTCTCTGATGATTAGTGAGGCTGAATACTTTTTCATGTGTCTATTAACTGCCTGTATATCTTCTTTTAGAAGTTTTTATCCATGTCTTTTGCCCACTTTTTAATGGGGTTGTTTGTTTTTTTCCTTTCAGCATGTGTGAGTTTCTTGTAGATCCTAGATATTAGACCTTTGTCATATATACAGATGGCAAATATTTTTTGCCGTTCTGTGGGCTGTCTCCCCACTCTCTTGACGGTTTCTTTTGCTTTGCAGAAGCTCATCAGTTTGATGAGGTCCCACTTGTCTAGCTTCTCTCTCATGATATGGGCACTTAGGGTTTTGATCAGGAATTGGTTTTCATGTGGGTAGTTTTCTAATGATGGAGTCATTTTCCTGGGTTGTTATTGGGTTATTGGTCTATGTAGTCTTCTTTTTTCAACCTTGAGAAGTCATGTGATATCAAAAAGCCCTCCATTTCATTTAGGTTATTAAATTTGCTTCCACCCTACTGTGCATAGTAATCTCTGGTAACCTTTTGTGGTCTTCGGGGTCAGTTGTGATTTGATCTTTTGCATTTCTGATTGTTTTTATTTGGACTTTTTCTCTCTTTTTCTTGGTCATTTTGTCTATGGGTCTATCAATCTTGTTTATTATTTCTAAGAACCAGCTTTTTGTTGTGTTGATTTTTTTTCTATGGTATTTTTGTCTTCCATGTCCCATATCTGGGCTTTTACTTTGGTGGCCTGGATTCTTCTACTATAGTTAGGGTTTTGGTAGTCTTGTCTTTCCAACTCCCTTAGGTGATTTGGTAGGCTGTTAACTTGTGATCTTTCTACTTTTTTAATGTGAGTTCATAGAGATATAAATTCCCTCTCTTAAAACTCTTTTCATGGCATCCCAGAGGTTTTGGTAAGATGTTTCTTCATTTTTATTTGTTTCCAGAAATCTTTTATTTTCTATTTTGATTTCTGTGTTTGTCCAAAGAGTCATTAAGTATTGTGCTCTTTAGTGTCCATGTCTTTGTGGGTTTGGGGGAAGTTTCATTGGTGGTGATATTCCTTTTTATTCCACTGTGGTCTAAGAAGGTACATGGCAGTATTTTTATCTTATGAAAATTGTTTATGCTTGATTTATGACCAAGAATGTGATCAATTTTGGAGTACCCTCCATATGGTAATTAGTAGAATGTATATTCTGTGGTCGTTGGGTAGAATATTCTGTAGGTATCTATTAAGTCCATTTGCTCAGGTATCAAGTTGAGGTTCTGAATCTCTTTGTTGAGTTTTTCCTTGATGATCTATCAAGGATTGTTCATGGAGTATTCAAGTACCTAGCTTTAACAGTATTAGAGTCAACATCTTTTTTTAGTTTACTTGGTAGTTGCCTTATAAAAGCTAGTGCTGTGTTGGGTGCATATGTGTTTATGGTGGATATTTCTTATTGATGGGATTGAGCCTTTTATTATTATGTAGTGTCATTCTGTATGTTTTAAAATATTTGCTAGCTTAAATGTTGTTTTGTCTGATATTAAAATCATAACTCCTGCCTTCTTTTGTTATCCATTTACCTGGAAACTCATTTTTCCTTCTCTAACTTTTATTCTGTTTGCATCCCTTGAGCTGAAATGAGTTTCTTGGATGCAACAAATTATTGTTCAATGGTTTTTTATCCAGTTTGCCATTCTGTGTCTTTTCAGTCATGCATTTAGTCCATTCACATTTAGGATGAATATTGAAATGTGACTGCTTATCCCTATCATGAGGCTTTTATAATGTTTTATTTATTTATTTATTTTCTCTTAGTTTTTGGTTTGATGTATGTGTGTGTTTTCAAGTTTGCAGTCACAATGTATTTTCTGTTGATTCTGTGTTCTGCTGTTTTCTTGGGAAGTGCATGATCATTCCTTTTTTTCCCCCCCTTCTGTGCTTACTACCTGTTTAAGCATCTCCTGGAGGGCTGGTCTGGAAGTTGCATAATCTCTTAGGAACTGGATGTCTAGGAATGATTTAATTCTCCATTGCTGTGGAGCTGAGTTTGGCTGGATAGGAAATTCTTGGTTCAAATTGTTTATCTTTGGGGACTTTGAACATTGGACTCCAGTTCCTTATAGCTTGTAGTGTTTCTGCCAATAACTGCTTCTATTCTGACTGATTTTCCCTGGTAGGTAGTCTGACTTTTCTCTCTTGCTGCCTTCAGGGTTTTTTTTTTTTTTTTTTCTGTTGTACCTACTTTGTATAGGTATATTACTATGTGTCTAGGATTTGGTCTCCTCACTTGATATCTTGCAGAGGTTCTCTGTATTTCTGGTATTTGGATGGCCACATCTCTGATGAGATGGGGAAGTTTTCTTGGATAACATCCTGGAATACTTGTTCTAAGCTGTTCGTCCATTCTCTTTCTTCTTCTGGGATACAAATCAGATGTAGTTTCACCTTCTTGATATAATCATACATCTGTGGGAGGCTTGGTTCTTTCTGAATTTTCTTTCTATATTATTTACAGATTGGCTAATTCCACGCTTTGGTCTTCAAGTTATGAGACCTTCTTTTGTTTGATTAATTCTGCTTTCCATGCTTGTCATCTTGTTATTTATTTTCCGTATGAATTTTTTTGGGGGACAAAATCTCTGTTACAAGTTCTTTCAGTGTTGCATCTTGTCTTTCTTGAGTATTATTCACTGCTTCCATTTATTCCCTAATCCCTGTTGTGTTCTAGGTCAGTCATTGGAGATTTTCATTTTTTGCACTCTGAGATCTGATTTTTCAGACATTTCCTTTTTGTTACACAGGACATTACCTGTGTTCTTCTGTTGATTTTCTTCCTCATTTGTAACAGATCTCTTTCTTTTCTTTTTAGTTCCATTATTCAGTGGCAGTGGTAACTTTCACTTCTGATGTTTGCTCAGTCCTCTATTCTTCCCTTATCAGGGCTATGAATTTGTTCTATTTTGAAACAGGACTGTGTGTGGGAAGCTTTGCTGTCTCTTGTAGTTTTGAGAGTTGAATAAGTTGGAGGATGGAGAGCTAGGATTCAGAAATTACTTGCAAATCACAATGTTTACTGATTGTGATATGGGTTCCCTGAGACACACTCCCCATCCCTGCTCTATATGATGATGTAGTGGATATGTGTATGTACTCCTTGAGTCCAAGATACAGCAACAGCAATAAGAAGAACGGAGAAAAGTAGAATGAAATAAGACAAACATAATTTGGAAAAAAAAGAACAAAAAAACGCAGAACAACAAGAGAATAAACCAAAGCAAAAAACAATTACACACACACACACACACACACACACACACACACACACACCAAAGAATTCTGGAAAACCAACAAAACAAAACAAAAAACAGCAACAAAAAAAGACAAAAACAGGAAAACCAAACACACACACATGATCAACACAAAATGAGAGGAAAAAGAGAGGGGGGAAAAAGAAGGTAAAATAAGGGGAATTGAAATTTAACCTTCACACATATATTCACACACACATTAAATTGAAAACAGAGAATAACAAAGAAGCAAAACGAAATAAATATAACTGAAAGATGAGTACTCAATCACTCATATACACACATATGCAGAAAACAACAACAAAAAAAGAAATAAGAAAGAAAGGAAAAAGAAGAAAGAAAATAAGAAAAAAGGGTGAGGGGATGCAGATTGAACTCTCACATACACATTCAGGCAAAAAGGAAAAATATTAAAAAATTAAAAAACAAACGCATCAACAAACAAACCCCTGCCCTCTTGTGGCGTATACTGTAATTGTTCCTCTCAGCTGCTCACAGGTAAGCCACTCTGATGTCTCCTGTAGAGCTGGCCTGATTCACAAACTCCCCAGTGCCTGGCCCAGGGAAGGAGGACAATGCAGTCTGGGTGGGTGGGGCTTAAGTCCTCTCTTTCCACTCTCATATGGTCAGGAGGATTCCCTTCAGTGGAGAGGTGCATGATAGTTTCTTCCGCAGGTACTTGCAGGCTTAACCTGGAGTGGAGTCTCCCTATTGTGGCTGACATTTAGGTCCTGCCTGGGTTCATCCCTTTCAGTTGTGCCCCAGCCATGTGGGTCTGACATTCAGAAGACTGCTAAGGAGGAGGAGGTTAGGTCTGCCCCAGATTCAGCTCTGATCTATTTGGAGGTCTTCCTCGTCCTTTTCTGGCCACACCCTTTTTCCTGCAGCTGAACCAGTGTACGGATTGGGGTGCCTGAGACTCAGTATTCATCGTGTCCCTCTGGAGTTTGTGCTTTCAGTGCATTCTCTCTGGGTTACATCAATCCCTGAGTAGTTTATCTGCCAATCTCAGAGATCAGGTCTATTCCTCCATAGTGAGCAAGTCAGAGCACTTTCTTGCCCAGTTTTCAAGATGGTGGCAGGGTGCCTGTTTCATCTTTTCCAGTGGGGTTCTGCCTCTGGGCTCCCTCACTTTGTTCCTTCCACAGTCTTTGCTGCCAGTATTTGACAAGGTGCTGCAGTGGTGAGGCAGAGCCTGGAGCTGGCAGTCTCTCCCAGCAGCTTCTTCCTGGGAAGAGCTTTGTTGATTTAAAAAAATAGTGGTGCTTCATTTCTGTGCCCTGGGAAGCACTAGTGACCAAGAAGAGCAGCTGTGGCACCAGCTGCTTCACGAGGAGAGCCCTGGTCACTTGCTCCCAAGTTCCCATTCAGTTGGCCACCCACACACCCGCTTACTCACTGACACATACACAAAACTTTCCATACACTCCCTCACTCACACTGGGACTCATGTAGCCCAACTAGCTCTATTGCCATCTTCCTCCCTTCTTTTTTATAAAAGCTTTAAAACAAAGTTTATTAGAGAAAGAAGACAGGAAAGAAAGGGTTGGCAAAAGGTTCATACCAGAAAGGTCTGGCAGGGGCAAGGCTTTCTCTCTAAGATGAAAGACTGCTGATTTTTCACTCACTACTTTCAAAACTTTGATGCAATCTCTCAAACTAGAGATAATTATTAGATGGAAACAAATAGTGAAAAATTTACTAGACTAAAATAATATAATTGCAAAAGAAAGAAAATATAAGATTTATTCATTCACTAAATCAATCAATATTAAAAAAAAATTCGTTAGTATTTCTCACATGCTAATATCATACTATCATGTTGGTGATGTGGTATTGACCTACAAAAAAAAGACCCTATTGTGATTGCATTTAAATTAGGGGGAAAGATAAACAAAATATAAATGAACAAAATGACCTCAGAGAGTTATTTAAACTCCTAAAGAAAAGAAAAATCAGTTATATTAAAGGAAGTGACTAAGGTATCCAAAAGAGTTACAGGGCAGTTAGATTTCACTAAAGAGGAAACATTTGAGGTGAGATTAGATGATAAAAAGCAAACGACAAAGATGGAAGCAGGTCATTGCAAGGCAGAGATGACAATGAAAAGACCTTTTAAAGGTTATAGGTACATGTGTAAACTGATCTGATGTAGGCCTTAAAATCCTTAGCCTGTCTGCTGCATAGAGAATGGATGTAGATATCCTAACATGGAAAAACTCAAAGATAATTTAGGAAGTTATGCTAGTAGTCTAGGTGAGAGATGATGGTGAATTGATCTGAATGGTAGCAGTGAAGATGGTGAAAATTAGATGAATTAGGGATGTATTTCAAAAATAAGACTGAACGAGTTTGTTAACGATTTGGATAAGGGTTGTCAGAAAAGTGCTAAATTGAGGAAGATTCAGGAAGAATGAGACAAGTTTTGAGGAAAGAAATAAAGACTTACATTTGGAAAAAATATGCATAGAGGTATGAAGTAGGCATTGACCTCATTGTAGATGTTAGCATTCAAAATAAGTTGGGGTACTTCCATGCTGATAATATTTAAAAGCTTGAGACTAGATGAAATGACCCTGTAAGAAAATATCAAAAAATGAACCTTAGAAGACTGTTATATTTAAAAATCAAGCAGGTAACATCAATAAGTGTATCTACATAAACAAAAGAGAGGTGAAAAGAAAGCCAAGAGAATGTCATGAAAGGGAAGAAAAGATGGTTTTGCAAAAAGTGCCACAGAGTGAAGTGTATTAATGGGGTCTAGAAAAGGGTTAGGATAGCAAAAGAACATTGGATTGCTGTGATTGAGATCATTGGTGACTATGGCTGGAACAGATCCAGAGAGGTACTGGGATGAAAAGATCCAGAGAAAGTGTTGAGGTCAGAAACTTAACTGAGTAGGATAAGGAGAAAGTAGATATCTGGAGACATTCACTATTACTACTGTTTTAAGAATATAAATGAAAAAAAGGATAATGGTAGTGAAAACTTAGGCAACTGGAAAATGTAATCCAGTAAATTAGAAAATCCCTGTCATGCTGTAACAGAAGCAGTACTTTTATTTTTATTATAATTAATAGGGATGGCTTTTCTCTTTCTCACTGTCCCCTTATATGTATATTTATATGAGTTTACACACACACACACACACACACACACCTCTCTGTAAAATATATGTACATGTCTATATGTAGGTATGATTACTCATATGTTGTTGTATGACTATTGATAGGAAAATACAATTCTATGTAAGTTTGGAAGACTGGGAACAAATGAATAAAATGTTAATAATAATCTGTGCACATGTTCATGGAATTTTTTTGTTTTGTGTTATTTTTGTAACTTTTAAGTTTCTACATTGACTTTTATGAGTACCACCAAAAAAGTGTTATTTGGAATAATGTATATGAAAAAGTAACACATTAATCTATTCTTAACATTTTCATTATAGTGTGAATTAGTTCTTATAAATATTTTGTCATTAAAACAACAAAACCCAAAAACTATTGGAGAAGTCATGCCAGAGAGAGTTGTAAGTTATTTTAAGAATCAATGTCATCGTGAATACTATAAAAAGCTGGAGGGGTACCTGATAGATATAGAGAGTCCAAGAGAGAAAGTGCAAAACAATTTCTTCTATTTAACAAAAATTGATTAAAAGGACTAGGCTTTAAAATAATAAGAACTTGGATTTTAATTTATAACATATTATTTTTTAGCTGTGTAATATTGCCAACTTTATTGGTTCTCTAGACCTCATTTCAGCAAACAAATAAAAGTTGATTCTCCTACCAGTCTTACATTTTCTGAGAGCATTGAATGAGATTGCTTACAGAAAGTACCTATAGGTCATAGAGTAATTGCTCAGTTATTGTCCAGGTTGATGACTGCTGACTGTTATTATCAATATTTTTTTGCACAGATTTGTTATGATTTGATATGACAGAAGTTGCAAGAAGTGCACTGCACAGAGCTTGACACATGAAAGACATTTATATTTTTATGCCTCTCTTAGTACTCATGATTTGCAACTGAGTAATTCATCTTAGTCCAGGAATATGAAGGAATTGATTCTTCTGCCTCACTTTGCTTCTTACTTCCATATTAGCAAGGAAGAATTTATCATCATCCAATTGTGTAATAAACGATGTCATACTGTTTTGCTTTTGTTTTCTAAGTATCTATGAGCTACACAATGATGATTGATGAGAGAAGGGGGGAGGAGGAAGAGGAGGAAGAGAGAGGAACAGAAAAATAGGTTTTCTTCTTTCTTGAATGGGAGGTTATCATGGTATCTGAACGTAGTGTATAAAATCAAAGGTTGCCAAGAAGATATCTGTGGAACTAGGTAATTAGAATAAAAGATGGTACAAAACTAGTATAATTTTTTGATAATTGCATTTTTAGCATAAATAAATAATTCTTTTTCTTACTTATTTTTGAAGAATTGTCTAGATAACCAGCTAACCTAGTGCCTCCCGGCATTAACATAACCAGCAGAATTAACTAACAGCCATTTGGACTGCAAATTCACAAGAGAGAATACAGATTTAGAGTGTGTAGCATTGCCAATTGAAGCTGGGAAAGAAATCAGAGGATAGCTGCCCTGAAATTATAACATAAGCCAAAATAGGAAAAAAAGAAAAAAAAAGTAAAATCTGGCTTGTATATATTTTCAGGAGTGTATTCATGAAATAATAATATGCTTTCAAATATGGAATACATTGCTAATACTGTAGTATTGTATTATACTCTGTTAAGATAAATGAAAAAGACAAAGAGATTAGAGTCCTTATTCTTAAAAAAATAAACTGGATTTGAAGCAGCAATAGCTGTCTATGTAAAATTAAGTGACCTGAATACAATGTTAAGAAAACATTTTCCAGAACTTCTTGGAAGAGTTTAGGACATATTTAAGTGCAACCAAATTGTGAAGGAATTAAACTAAGGATGTTCATTTAAGTCAGTATGTGTCTAACGAGGTGTATCATAAAGGAAGTTTAGAACATAAATTGACTTATTTAAGTCTAGCATAGTGTCTTCCTTTGGAAGTGTTAAGTAAAAAACTTTGAAAGGGCAAAAACTAGGTAGAAATGCTCATCAAAGTATTAGAATATGTTTTCAGTATCCAAGTAACATAGGTTTTTGTACTGTGGCTTTATTGGTAAGCAGTAGGAAATAAAGATATAGCTAGATTCATGATGTAGCTTGAGTTCAAATCTGAAGATTTTTATGCTTATCTTTCCAGTAAAAAATGCCATCGTAAAAGTTATGATTTACCACAATTAATCCTGCAGTCCCTTGAAGGTTGAATTTGCATGGTACAGTTAGAAGTAAATATTGGTATATAACTCATGGTTACAGTCATAGCAAATTGATCAAGGAATTCCTTGATTGGACCATCTCATGTAAAGACTTTGTCACACCACAATGTGTGATGTAAAAACAGTCTATTTTCATTCTAAAGTGTTCAGTATTCAAAAAGCCATTCCTGATTTTAACTTCTTAGTAACTAATGAGCAAGTTATTATATTTGTATCTTCAAAATGACTTTTTTTCCTTTCTTCTATTCCTATGCTCTTTGAATGATTGAAGCTATGGTTCTCATAACTTGTGTCCAATAAAAGAACCGAATCAGGCAAGTATTCCCCCAGATTCAATTAGACTTTCCATAGGTTTTCAAGAGCCTCTGTTTTCTCTTGAAACACTTGATGGCTTTTGTTTGAGGCTTCCTCATGGGAAAATTTGCATAATAATCTAATCCTGGAATGAGAGAAATCAGAAACTTCAATAGTGTGAATCAAGCGAGAATACATGTCTACTTGACTAAAATCATTGCTAGTTCTTGTACAGTTAGAATTCTCAACCTTTGAATGAACTATTACATTTTTTAAAAACTGCTTTGTGTGGTATAAATTTCCAAGCACTCCATGTTAGAAAAAGAGAAGTACAAGGTTTCATCCAATTGAACATTCTGCATATCTGTTATTAAGTGTTTAACATAAATATTGGTTTGGAAGAATATGAAAAACATTTTGTCATAAAATAACTATATGTAGCATATGTATTTGGGTTTGTGCAGGGTTTGTTTACCTTCAAACCAGTTCCTTATCCTTCTCATGTTCTGCAAGGTGTTCCAGGTGGAATGGACCCTGGGAGTTATTTTTCAGGTTATTTTTTCAGTTGCTTCCAGTTGGGTTTCAGCCAATGGGAGATATTGGCAGGTGATTTCAGAGAGGCGTACAGAAAAGGATGAGGAAAAAGCTAGATCATATATCCTACAATCTATATTCTCCAATCTATATGCCTCAGGCAGTACCTATAACAGTGATGTCTCCTTTACAACACCAATACCTCTTGTTGTCATTCCAGTTCCTACAGAATGACTCCATCTTCTGGTATCAAGTAATAACATTTTTTTTCTGTTGAAGTAGTGGTTTTCTATAGATGGAAAATATAATTGACTCACTGTTTTCTGTTGGCTCATTAACTCTGCCATCTACTCTGTAATCAGAGTTCTGTATTAAATTCTTTTTGTTATATGCTTAGAATGCTTGCTGTTTGTCTTGAGTTGGACCACGAACAAAAGTGCAGTGTTAATTATACATAGGCATTAGTTTCCTATTATATCAAAAATATATAAAATAAAACCTTCTGCAAAAAATACAAGCACTAGAGAGTTACATAATGTTAAAAATCAAAGTACCCTTTACTTATTTTCTCCACTTGATCCCCTTCTTCATTGAGAAGCACTACTAGCATTTTTATATATTCTTCAGGGAAGTTCTTTGTATAATTGCACATACACAGATATAACTTAGAAACTTGTTTCAATAGTTTTCTACTCATTATATTTGTGTTATTATTTTCTCTTCTTATTTATCTAATATTAACACTTTACATCGTCTCTGGAATTTTTGTAAGTCTGTAAGTTCCTTATTTCTTTTTATAAAGTTGTAAACTAATCTGGTGTGGCTTTGCATGTAAGCATAAATGCACACAATCGTATATTCATATAAAATATTCACACTCGAAAATATACATAATCATCATAAGACACCACATAAAAGAGGAGCATTACATTTATATGCTCAAACTATCCAAGTTGTCCATTCTTACTAAATTTCAGAATTGTTTTAAATCCAAGTGTACCAGGATATTTTACAAGTTGATGATTGAATAACCAGAATGTTTCTTCATACAATAAAGTAAAAAGATCTGCAGTGCACTAAAAAGAAAAAAAATATGTCATATATACTCTGTCATCAATGGAATCCCAAGAGAATGTCTAGGTCTTTGAAAAGCTTGAATATTCAAACTGTCCCCTCTGTAACAAGAAATTCACAGTCTTGGCAGCCTGTACTGATTCAACTTCAAGGAGAAGTATGTGACAAGTATTGCTTTATTTTTTGCTTGTTTTTCTTTTTGTTTGTTTTGTTTTGTTCTGTTTCAGATGCAAGGTCTTGCTCTGTCTCCCAGTCCTGAGTGCATTGGCAGGGTCATAGCTCATCACAGTCTCTAACTTTTGTGCTCAAACAATCACCCCACCTCAGCTGGGTAGCGGTGAATATAGGTGCATGACACCATGCCCAGCTAATTTTTTTTTTTTCTGGAGAAAAGGGTCTCATTATTTTGACCAGGCTATGTGACAAGTATTTCTTTAATGCTTTGGCATTCTTCTTCCCAAAATAGAGGAAGGAAGGAAGGAAGGAAGGAAGGAAGGAAGGAAGGAAGGAAGGAAGGAAGGAAGAGAAGGAAGGAAGGAAGAAAACATTATACCTAATGTCAATTTCAAAAATTCTAAGAAGTACACTCACGTATGTGATGGCTATGTCTTAAAATTTCTTGATAAGTCATTGTTACAATCTTTATTACTTACAATGTACAAAACTCCTCTTATCCATTTATTACTTATTGAGCACCTACTATGTGAAATACTTATTGAGCACCTACTATGTGAAAGACACTATCCTCAGCATTGAGATACATGTGTGAGGAGAGGGTAGCTAATTGATTATTTCCTTTTTGAAATTACAGTCTAGAAAAGGATGTCAAGGTTAAGTTAATCTTCTTCTCTCTCATTTACAATAGAGCTAAATCTAATAGTGAAGCACCATATATATGTATATATAGATAATTCTGGCTTTTGGGGATATATATATATATATATATATATATATATACTTATCTTCCGGAGGGCAGACACCTTGTAGTACAGGCTTCTCCCCTAGGTAGTTGTTCTAGAAACCCATTGCCATCAGTATACCAACTAACTCGTTGTAAAAGATTGCCTTCAACTCCAGGGAAGTTTGTCTGTTTGTTTATTTTTAAGACTCTTTCGATGCATTTGTCCATTTCATGATGGATGATTAACGAGTGTACTTGCCCACACTGCTCTGAGTTTTCAGCAGTATTTGACCAAAATCGGCATGACCTCCTAAGCCCCACCCTTCCTATTCACCCTACCTGGCCTGAGCCACTTATTTCTTTCCCTCATGGAAAAAGTCCTAAAGGGAAACATTTTGTCAGTGTGGAACAGGTGAAACAAAAAATGGCAGAAGCACTGAAAGGCATTAAAATGGACAAGTTCAAAAACTGTTTTGAGCAGTGAAAAAAGTATCTCGATAGATATATTGCATCAAAAAGAGAATATGTTGAAGGTGACAAGTATAAACAAGTAAGATTAAAAACACAATTTTTATAAATAAATTCTGTTTTTTTAATTCATCCTCACACACATACATACATACATGCACACACACAAACACATATTCAATTTAAGTCATAGGCAGTGAATTTAATTGCAATAAAATACATTGAAAATAGTGTAGAATAATATTTTTTCTATAATGATGCATTAAAAATGTTCTATATTGATACTTGACAGTATCATCAAAGTTGCAAAATTATAAAATGAAGTTTGTACTTTTATATTAATCATCCAATATGTTTTTCTAATAAATTTTTGACAGTTTCTTTTATTCTTTTGTTTCATATTAGCAGCCTAGTAACACAGTAATTCAAAAAATGTTTGACTTTAAAATATGTCAATCATTCTAAAATAAGATTCTAGTTCAAAAAAAGGGCTTTTTTCAGATGAAGGCTGGGTCAACATTCTGCCAGAATTTCTAGATGAAAAATGAAAATGTCAATCATCATATGTTTCAAAATATCTGGATACTTGACACTATATAGATGCTTCTAACTGAGAAGCTGAATATATATTTTCACCAGGATGCTTCAAGGTAATGTAGTCACAGAGAAACTCTCTCAGCTCAGATTAGTTTCAACAAGGTTCAAAAGAAGTAAGAATAGTTCAAGCCTCCATAGCCAGAGGTGCCAGGATATGTCAGGCTGTTCTGATGCAACTCTATAGACAGTTACAGGACAATAATTCCTTTAACTCCATCATTATTTCTTCAACCTCCATGTTAAAAAAAAGTCAGAACAACACTTGTCCTTGTAAATAAACATTTATTGTCTCCTCAGGTCAAAGTAATTTTTTTCTCCTCAAAACAATATACCACAGTGAGCTGATTGCCTTTGAAGGAATCACATGCAAATCAGTTTAAACCAAATTCAGAAAAAAACTCTTAGGATTCTCCTTAAGACCTAAAAATAAGTGATATTCATAGATTATATGGTTTTATGTAATACATATCATCATATCTTATATAATCTTATATCTATATCTACATTATCTTGCAGGGGTGGTAGAATGGGATGGTAAGCATAAAGTATATTGCAAGCAGCTATTATCGTTCTTTGTGTTATAGTCCCAAGTTTAGAAATTTTACTGAAATAATTAACTTTCAATAGCTTTTTATGGGCATATGCATAATTTTATCTAAATCTTACCATGAGGCTCAAATTGAAGATAAAAATGTTCTGGCAAATAGAACTTACAGAGTAGCACTGCCACAAATTTGCTATCTCTTTTAGAGTGCTTATCTCTTCATATTATGTTTTTTCATATAGCATTGCCATCCTATATGGCATAAGTTTCTCGAAGAGTTGTTCACACTCCCATATCTTCTAAATGAACTTACGTGACAGTGGAGAGTAGGCCACAAAGCTGGCTAGGAAGATGCTCAGATGGCAGCAACTCTGCTCAGCTCCAAAACACACACAGAAGTGGAAGTTATCTCACAGGTCATTATTAACTTGGTAATCGGTTACCTGGGGAGATTTAATCCTAATTAAAGACACTTGCAGGTTTGAAATGCGGGTCTGTGATCTGTGTCTTTCTCCCACACTCTTCACCATTTCCACTCTGATTAACACAGGATTGGAAAAGTTCAACACCTAGGCGTTAATATCTTGAAAGAGATTTTGTTTTCTTCTCCTTCTTCCTATTCTCTAGACATTATGGCAATAAGTTACTGTCTTAGAGAGCTCTAGAATTTAATCTTCTATGGAAAAGTTTTAATTAATTTTCTTTGCTTTGCAATTTCTTCTGTTTATATGCCCTTGGGAGAGTTTAATAAATATTTCTTTGCTATTCATTGGTTCAAATTGTTCTCCAATAAAATATTAAGGAGCTTATATTCATTCTTCAGAGTTTTTCACTTTGGTTTCCTAATATAAAAAGGCAATGAATCTTTTTGGTGACTATTTATTCATTAACTATTTTTGAAAGTTTTCTTTCCATTGTGTCCATGACTATTCTTACTACTCTCTTTAATTAAGACTCAATAATTTTCTCTGAATAAAAATTATTTTACCTTTTTTAACACAGACATTAGCTAGGAAAAGCAAATCAGAATACCGTTTTAAAAGTTTTCTTACTGAGTTTCACAGACAAGTACCCCAATCAAAGCAAGGTATATATTTTAAAAGAATTGGAATAGTAAGGTTATACTCACTCTTATGTCTCTAGCTCATCATGTGACATGAGTAAAATTTCTAGACTTCCTTGCACTTAACTTTTTCACTGATAAATACAGAGAATCAGATAAGCTCATTTTGAAGGCTTCATCAACATGTATAATGATCCATTATTCTAAAGTATAGTCAATGTAGCTAAATAGACACTCATAGTTTACTCTGTATTTGTCTAGATATTCTTTATAAATATGCACTATGGTAAATTACCTTTTTTACTTATCTATATGTGAGAATGACTTTTGCAATCTTAGAGACAAGACTGAAACCTGTACAATCTAGAGTTGTAAGATAAGGAAAACAGATTCTTCCGTTAGGGAAAAAGAATTGTTATTTATATTTTCTGGACTCATATACTCTATTTACTGTAGACACAATAATGTATGATTATGACTAATTGAGAGTGCACACTGCATCTTGGATGAAAGTATCCCATGTTTATAGGATGTCATTTTGAAGCTCGTGCCTCAACTGTACCATTAGGTTATTGGGGTTTTTCCAACATTATGCATGAGGCCATTGGCTTCTGGTTAGTGCCAGAACATGATAGAAACTCTTAGATGTATAATGGTCCCATTGGTATGTGGGCTACTGTATTAATGAATTGACAACTGTATACCAACTAAGTGATTTCTTTTTTATTTGATTGTTTGAAGTCTCAAATTTGGTATATATTCTGTAGTGGGCATTGACATGCAATACAAAGACCTTCATACCTGGCCATTCCCATCAGTTCATCTTTATGTCTCTTCTACAGATGTCTTCTACCCATCTTCCAATATATCTCCTGCCAGTCCCTTTGAGAAACAAGCATTGAATTCATATACATTATAACATCAGGACCTATGTAGATGACACCTGGAATTCTGAACTTTTGGAGGATTTCCCCTCATCATTGTTTTTCTCGGTAATCTCTAAGTAGGGCTATAGTACAACTGTAATTTTTAATGTGCAGCTGTTGTTGAGTTTATTATCCATGTACCAATCTTGCACTTCTTTCTTCTTTGTCAGTTGATCCTAAGGGATATCTCAGACAGCTGTTTTTGTGATCTGAGGAAAATGAAGCCAGTGCAAGTAAGATGGAGTTCTAGGCCACTGCATAGACTTTTTGTGTCCTATGGTTCTGTTTGGTAATGAAGATGTTGCATCTTACAGCTGATTTAGGCTAGGCCTGCTTAGTTTATGACTTGGTTGGTTTGACAAAGTCAGCTCATGGGACTTCTGTCTACACAATCAGCTTGTGCTCCTTCATCCAGCAATATGTCTGCACAAGGGCCATCCTAGAAGCAATTTTTTGAAAGGTGTCTAATTATCTGCTTCCAATGGAATGGATGTGCTCTAGAAAAACAGCAGTCTATACTATGATTCTCCTTTGGGCTGTGCCATGAATTCTACATAGTATCGTTTCCTAATGCATTCCTAATTAGATAATTATATTGTCCATGAAATCCATTGGACAGTATAACTCAAATGGCAGAACCTCTTGCATCTCAGCCTGGGCTTTCTGCAAAGCCCTCACTTGTTCTGGGCCTTACTCAAAGCTGAGTATGATGTGTCATCAAATATATGGATTCAGCAGTATTTCTAGTGTGAAACATGCTCCTTCCAGGACCCAAATAGGCCTACAATGTGCCATACTTTCTTCTTAGTAGTGAGAGGTACATGATGGAATAATTTGTTTTTTGGCTATGAAAACACCACCATATACTAGTAACTATCTCTGCAACTCTGTGTCATGTCACTATTTCTGCAACTATTTGTCATGTCAGACCCCTAGCTTTTTCTCTGACTTGCTTTTTTTCCCTTTTCTTTTTTTCTTGTAGAAAATTTAAGAAAGAAGAAAGAAAGGCCGGAGATAAGGTGTCTGACCCAGAAAGAGAATTTGAGTTTCTGGAGGTAAAGAGGCAGTTTGGACATTCAGGCATTCAGCTTTCCATGGTGTATACTTTTATTGGATTCTGGATATTGTTTCAATTTACTCTTTAATTTTAGATTCAGGGGATACACATGTTTATTTGTTACATGAACATATGTGTAGTGGTGGGGATTGGGTCTCAGGTGGCCCAATCTCCAAATAGTGAACATTGTGCCCCATAGGTAGTATCTAAAGCCTAACTTCCTTCTTCTCTCCCTCTTTATTGGCATGCCCAGTGTCCATTATTTCCGTCTTTGTGGCCATTTAGCTCCCACATATGAGTGAGAACATGCAGTGTTTCCTTTTCTGTTTTTGAGTCAGTTTACTTATCCCGTATCCTTCCTACTAACATGTCCACTGCTATCAGGTAGGCTAATTCTGTTACTGTATCTCCTACCATCAGCTATGGGCTTCAGAGAACATGTACCAAGAGCTTCTCGGCAATGCTTTTATCAACAGGTTCTTTATTGTTTTGACAAGTGATGGCCACCAGAAAAATATTAATCTTATGGGTATCCGAATAGATATACTATATGTGTTCTAGCATATCCAATTCTTTGAGTAATTTTGATCCTTTATTCCTCTATATGTCAGAATAGTTCAACTATTTCTAATTTATGTACTATATTTCACTGGCTTTACCAAGCCTCCAATAACCATGGGAGTACATGTCAGAGCAATCTCCAAGGGTCTTTTTCAAAGTATTCAATCTTGTAAACTGGAAGAGGAATCCCATATAGAGAAACTCATTTTTATCCAACCTCATGTTTCACTGCTCCCTCCCCTTGATCTAATATGCCCAAAATGTATTCCCACACATGCACTCCCAATTTTTGACTCTACCTGTTGGGTAGTTCTGTAGGCCACTCGGTGTGCAACCTTTTTCTTTCTTTCAAGGTCCATTGCTTCTCTGGCTCAATTATGTTGTAATTTAGCCCTTTTTAACATATAGTGGCCAAAAGGTAGTTGGGGACAGATAACTGCCTTCAGACATGGGAGCAGCTCTAACCTTCAAGAAAGAGGAGTGTGCCATTTCTGAAGACTATAGGGATTGAAGATTTTTTAGTGCATCACCTCAGATGCTCTTAATCTTGTGTTTCAGAGTGCCTTCCCTTCCCAACCAGAGTCTTGACATGGATTTAGCAGACCTGCTTGGACTAAAAGTTCAACCTTCTTTACAAGTTTGCTTCAGTTCTGATTATGGCATCTTTAGAGCTGCTTGTTTTCACAATAGCCTTTCCAGGGTTTCACATTTAATTTTCTATTCATAATTTTGTATTGTTTTTCATAAGAAGGTCCCCTGCAATTGTATAATCTTCAGGTCCTCAGGAGGTGCTATTCTACTTTCTAGTTTGCTTCTTCATTTCCATCCTTTCTCAATTCCCCTACCCCACCAACCCTTGAACAGACATTGCCAACTTAGAAAATATTGCTACTCTGCAGTTGTATCATGTGCATTCAAATGCAATTATTTTACTTGACTTAGCCTTGTGATCATCTCTATGCTGTTTATTATTTTGAGTTTCCGTTAGTCATCTTTAGAGAAAACATGTCCCCAGATTGTTGCAGAGCAGACCATATAGTATCACCTAGCACATGGTCTTGTCTATAGTTTACAGTTGTACTCAGCAGTTATTTACTTCTCTTTTCTCAGCTTAGTCTTCATGTTGTCTCTGTCGATGACTGCCTTGCAGGGTGGTACTGATGATTGCAATCTATCCCTTGCCCCACCCCCAACTTCTCTAGCCCACATTTACCCAATTTATAAAAACATAAAATTTTAGCTTCATGATAGTTCCTGGAGCTCATTAGGCTTAAGCTTTTCTCAGCACCAGAATCGGATTACTGCATTAAAAAATGAATTCTGTGGTGGTTGTTTTTAAATGTGGCTAAAAATTAATTGTGCTAATTAAACACACCATTGTTATCAAGTCACACAGATACTCTTACATATTCTTACACTGTAGCATATTTACCCAAAATAGACAATCTAATTACTTTTTAAAAAATTGGCTGTATTTGCAGAACTGGAGAATTATAAGAAAAATGAACTGCAATTATGAAACAGAAAAGGATGGGAAAATGTCAAATTCTTGATATTTGTGTTTTGTTTTTAAAATGTTAATTAAGATGTAGGGCCCACAAGTTCTGTGGAGTTTAGCACAAGGAAATGAATAAGTCTCCTCAACGTGGATAAAAGGAGAGATTCATCTTTTCTGGCTTACTGATCTTGGATTCATAAATCCTAAGAAATTGTTGCTGAGTAGCCAGTACATAGTAAAAAAAAAAGGTAGTGCTTGCTCTCTCTCACCCACATGGAGAAGTTGGGTGCTCAATAAGGAAGTAAACATGTTGGGAAGTTATTTAATAAAACCAGGAAAATACATAATTAATTTAACCATACTAACACAAATTTCTTACAGTTAAATAAGAGGGTGTTATTTAATTTAACTTCTCTCTGGTGGTCTTTGTGTTTGTAACTTTTCTAAGGCTAGGTCCTTAGGAGGAAAAAAAGGGATATTAAAGATGGTAGCAATAGGCTTTGCAAATGTAAAAGTAACCATCTCTTTTTCACAGGGGTCAACTAATAAAATAATAATTATAAAATTGTTATTTTTATTAGTTTTAACTAAGTAGTGACCACAGGGCTAGTCAGAACAACATAAGAAACAAAGATAAATACATTTTATATTCCCACAAATGTTTATTGCTTATTTATTATGTGCAGTTCACTGTACTTGGTATTAGGAAAAAGACAGTGAAGAAATAAGAATTAGTTCCCCTACTGTTGTGTTTGGAGGCTAGTGCACAGATATAACAAATGGTGTGACACGCTAGAATAAGTATTACAGAAAAACAGACATAAGCTCAAAAATTTCATAAGAAAATGAGAGAAAACCTCAACTGTAATCTGGCAAGGAGGTGATGATTTTTTAAAAAATGACATTTGACTGAACCCAGCCATTGTATCTCTGATACCCAGGCCCATTACTGACACATAGTGAGTGCTCAGAAATTATATATTGAATCAAAAAATGCAATGCCATGAAGGAGTTTTTAAACAAAGGAATACTGTGGAACAATGATATAGCACAAAAGGCTGAGATGTCATTTCAAAATTAGAAGAATCAGAGATTTTATTCAGTATCAAGTTGTATTGATAACTTCAGGGACACAGATAATCACAAGTTACCTGTCAGGCATGGAACAGTCACATTGCCGTTCCACAAGTCCTTCCTCACCATGTCAGAATGTGCTCTGGACCAGATTCAACATACAAGTGGTACATCATCACAGTGGGGGCTATTTTGATTATAAAACATTCTTAATTTTTAATCTGATAATTGCATAGCTTTTATGCCCTATACAATCATGTTTTATCATTTAATTTGATTTGAACTATCAGTATGGTCCAGGTACATCACTCTAAAAGCATTTTATAAATAAGACTCTCATACTAGTGAAGATTTACACAAGATATGGAAACTTCCTTTATATGGAGGTCTACTACTAGCGTGTTAACAAGGGAATTTGACAAAGTCATCTATCTTATGTTTTCTTTCCCAGTTAGATTAGGGATAAAATAGATCACAGGTCACTACTAACACATTCCTTTTTCAATAGGAAAATCAAATAAGTAGATTAGGATCGTTTATTAAGAACTTTATTACTCTATTTGTCGTGTTTTATTTTAGAAATTGGCTTTGGAATGAGAGCAATATGAATGCAAATCCTGACTCCACCATCTTGGTGAGGTTATTTAACTTTCTCATTAACCATTTCTTCATTTCCAAATTGTGAGAAACAAAAGATCAAGCTCACAGCATTGTTGTGAGGATTAAATAAGGTAGCAAACACTGAGTGCAATGCCAGCTGTATACTAAATTCTCAATAAATATTTTTTTTACTCTCCGTTTCCTCCCAGATTCCTATTTCTTTCATCCAGATGTACTGAATGAACTACAAGGCTGCTCATTCAGAAATTCACTGCCTCTTCGCTTGGTCCTTTCGTGGCATGTGTTCTTTCCCGTACTTCAACATTTCACATATCACCCACATATTACACAGCTGGTTACTCTTTTTTATATTTTGTAGTTTTGGTTCCTCACCCTGATTATAAGCATCAAGAATACTGGAGGCACATCCAAGGTTCAAGGTGTCTTTTTTTTTTTTTTTTGAGTTGGAGTCTCACTCTGTCATCCAGACTGGAGTGCAGTGGCCGCTCCCGGCCCCCGCAGCCTCGAACTGCTGGACTCCTGCGATCCTTCTGCCTCAGCCTTCCAAGTAGCTGGAACTACAGGCGCGTGCTACCACTCCCAGCTAATTTTTTGATTTATTGTAGAGATGAGGTCTCGCCTGCCCAGGCGGGTCTCGAACCCAGCAAGATGTCTTTTAATTCTTCAAATTTTTAGTGTAATATCATGTATACAAATTTTGATTTTGCATTGATTAATTAATTGTTGCTGGTGCAAGTTATAATTCAAGGATTTAAAGTATATGTAGTCCAGTCAAGCTCTGATAAATCAGAAATGTATTAATTTTAGAGGCAATTGGTCTTTATAGATCCTTCTTCTTTCTTTCTCTCTCCCCCCCACCTCCTCCCCCATCTCTCTGTCTCTCTTGAGACTTTTGTATAATTTGGAGCTCACTCCGAGTTTTTGAGGGTAGTAAAAAAACTTTAAACATTTTGAGGGTATTTTGAAGTTTTATTTTTTAAGAACAAGTACATTCTCTAACAAAACCACATGACAATGATCACAATTATGATCTTTAACATTAATAAAATAAAGTTCTTTAACTCTGATTTTATATTTAGGGTTTCTTATATGTCTCAGTAATGTTATTTGGTGACATGCTCCATCACCTACCTCTTCTCATTGGCCATAGTCCAATCTGATAATTTCCTGAATGTAGCATCAGATCAGCTATTTTAGTTGTCTGAAACATACCTTCAGCCACTTTCTTGACTTTGAATTTTTTTAAAATGCAAGACAAAGAGTTTATAAAATATTCATTCATCTAGATGTGTCTGATGCTTCTTAGTGATTAGATTTAGGTTACAGATTTTTGGTAGAAATACTAGAGACACTGTGTCCTTTACTGCCTTATATCAGTACAAATAGAATGTCAGTCATTGTTCCAGTATTTATAGGACAAATTAATGACTTTTTCCCAGGAATGACTTTGATAACTTAGTTAATGTAGTATCCTCCATGAATTTCCACTATAAAGTTAGCATATTACTTTTTAAAATTAAAACATAAATTATATGTGAAATATTTGTTTTTCATCAAACAGCTGTTAGCTTTAGCATTCATTGATTGCTTTCTAACTTCATATTTTTCTATGTTTAATGACATTATATTACAAAGAATTTTTATTTCTTTCTTATTTATTTATTTATTTATATTAGTCTAGACCTATGAGTTCTATTTTAAATTGAATAGGTGATAATACCTCACTATCACTATTAATTATGATACTTAAATTTTTTTGTTTTCTCAGTGGGAGTCCATTCAACTTAGCTATTTTCTTATTTTGATAGGTCTTTATTCTCTGAACACTTCTTTGCTTTTTTTCATATCAAGCTGTTCTAGAGTCACATTACATTTTCTCTTCCTCAGCCCTAATAATTGACTATTTCTGCAAGGAACCTCAGAATTAGATGTGACCATTGAGACTGGTGTGTCATTGTTTCATACCCTGTTAGCACACAAAGCTAGGAATCTTAAATTTCTTAAATATTGGATTCCTTCTTACTTAATATAAGTATTCATTTGCCCAAGCTTAGAATACACAGAAAAGAGTTTTAGAGTTGTTAACCTATACTATTATGAAAAACACAGCAATGCACTAAAATGCAGTATGTGCTTTGTATTTTTTTCACACACAGGACACTATACAAAACTTAAGTACTTTTCAATTAAAACAATTTCCCCTAGTCTGGAGATTGTGAATGTGCCTTAGAAATGGCCAAGTTGCAGTTACATGGATTCTCCAGTTGCTTCTCTCTTGCTCTTTTAGTATTCAACTGGGTTAATAGACACATTTGGTCTTCTTCTAGCACCAAGTGGTTAATCCACAGACTTAACATTTTAGTTTTAATCAAGTCACTACATATTTTTTTCGAGACAGCAACACTTTCAAGGAAACTACATTGAGTTTGAGGTCTGAGAAAGCATGAGTTGGCTCTCAGCCTTAACTTCAACTGCAAGTATCATCATATTATACTCTCCAGAGCTAAAATAACTTTCTTGCATCATTGATTCATTTTTTTCATGTTTTTTATAGTAATTTTTTATTTTTATTTTTTTATTTTTTTGAGTTGGAATCTCACTCTGTCCCCCAGACTGGAATGCAGTGGCACGCTCTCGGCCACCGCAGCCTCGACCTGCTGGGCTCTGGCGATCCTTCTGCCTCAGTTTTCCAAGTAGCTGGAACTACAGGGGCGCGCTGCCACGCCCGGCTAATTTTTGATTTATTGTAGAGATGAGGTCTCACCAAGTTGCCCAGGTGAGTCTCGAACCCGTGGTCTCAGGCAATCCACTCACCTCAGCCTTCCAAAGCCAGATTACAGGCTGAGCCACAAAGCCTGGCTTATAGTAAATTTTGAGCATTAATATCAAAGTAAACATACCTCTCCTTGGTCATCATTGCTCACACATCTGGCAGGTAGATAATTCAGAGCTACAAACTACTGATACTATTAATTACCATGATTTGCATTTTATTTATATAATTTATTATTCATTAAAGTTTAAATATATATTGTTTACATTTGAAAACATTTTCAATATTAGATATATGTCAACTTATATAACGATCACATTACTTATTTAATAAATAATCGCTATATCATAGGGAATACTAAGGTAAAAAAAAAATTATAGTCATTAAGTCAAGTTTGCCCTACCCAATTTAAGGAAAACAGAATTTTGGACCCGAATTCTCTTGATTTATACTGCAGTCACTTTCCACTGATCAATACCCTACTCCACCTAGTTACCTGGGCAGGCAGCGGTTTCAGGAGAGAAAGATGAGAGATTGTTAAAAATAAAAAGGAGGGGGAGCTTTTATCATATCACTAGTTACCAATATACTCCCATTGATTAATTATTGTCATAGAAATTGAATAAATAATTGAATGATAACTCATATTATCCCTTCATATAAAAGTAATACCCTATTGATAATATAGGAAAAAAATAATGAACGTTTATTAAACTTTTTAATCTCATAAATGGATTTAATGGTATCAGAGAAACATATCTGAAAAATTAATTTTATTTTTCAGTATTTTAGAGTATCTTAGGGGATGGGGAGATTACCAGAATTACTAGTAGTGCCATGATAATTTTTAAATGCTAGTTTATCTTTAATTCAAAAGATAGTTGAGATACAAAATTTAATTATTTCTTTTAGATGCAAATTGTTTTCATAAAAATGCTATTTTATCACTTTGGAGATAATTAACACTTTATCTCCGTTAGATTGTCTTTTGCTGCAGTAATGTTATCTAATTTATTGTAAATGTCTAAACCTTAGAGTGTGTCTAATTGCCATTAATTTCCCATCTTATAAAATATTGAAAAAATCACGATAGTCTTTAGAGTATGCTAATTATTTTCAACAAAAATGAATTTAATTTAATTTTAAATTAAATTAATTGTAATAATTGGAATTGATATTGGGTTCCAGACTATTAAGAAGGGCATTTATAATCTAAATTTTCATGAACAGCCTGGACTTTTTATTATAAAAACAGTAATAAAAAACACTGATCTCATAAAATTATAAGTAGAAATTAAAATCTAACAGAAAATAGTATAATAAAACAAGAATAGAAATCATTAAGTAATCATAGGAACAAAATTAGAAAATGTAAATACCTAATCAAAAATGACTTGACAGGAAAATTAACATATATTTGAAAAGAGTCTAACCAATGGAAGATAATCAAGTGTCCTAAAACAGATCTACACATAAGGAGTTTGATATGTGACAGAGATGGTGTCACAATTACTCAAGAAATGAGGAACTTTACAACAAATAACATTGGAAGAGTTAGATATTTAAGTGGGAAAAATGTTATATTTAGTCTTTCCTTCACACTATCACATAAATAATGACTATGTGCATCAAAGACTTAAATACTTTAAAATTTTGTAGAAAAAAAGAGGCATTACCTTTGTGTATGGAAAATATTTTTCAACCAGATGCAAAAACCACAAACCATCAAATAACTGATTGATATGTTTGATTTTATTAAAACTGAAAGCAAAACATATGTATAATCAAAATAACAAACAATAAAAAAAGTTCATGTAAAACTACCATAAAAATGAAGATAAGTTATAGTCTGAAAGAAAAATCCATAGTGTATATAATAATTATAATTATAATTAAATATCGCTAATACATTTTTTAAAACTTTCCACAAAAATAGTTTAAAAATCTATATTGAAAATAATCAAGTATATGAATAGCCAAATGTCAAATATATGAGACTAAGAGATACCTAAAATAAGATCCGGGGATCCACTATTAAGTAGTACAAGTTAAAAATCATAATTAGATCTTGTTTTAGATGATTCAAACTGACAAAGGAATCTTAACACAAAATGCAGATAAAGTCACTGATTATAAGATACATTTAGTAGAACAGTATTGGACAACAATTTTTATATATTGCACTGAGACGCAAACAGCATAAAAGTATGGATGGAAAGTATGGAAGTATGCATGGAAATAATAATTATAAAATTCAGGACAGAAGTTTCATCTGGCGAGAGCAAAAAACAATATATATGATAGGAGAGAAATACTTGCGACTGGTTCAAACTATACTGGAAATGTTGTATTTTTAACCAAGGTGGCAGAATCAAGTGTTTGGTTTATCTTTTTTGGTATGTTTGCTTATACCGTTTTGGATATCACAAGTTTTGCATGTTATTTTTTTTCAAAGAAAATAATAGATATGGAGAAAAATGTGGTTTTAGACAACTTTTTTTTATGTTAAGGGATTATAAACATTTTCGGACAGCTCATCAGGTACCGGAGGAAAAGCAGTTATTTTCTTAATTCAGAATATATGCAATTATATTGATATGATAATCAATAACTTGATATGTTTAAGTTTCTATTTCTTATTTTATGTCCCAACTTATTCACCTGTCAACACACAGATGTCCCAGAAGTGTGTAAAGAAAAAAACAAAGAAAAGAGAAAAATAAAAAAACAATCACATAAAGACAACTGATCAATACTCAGATATTCCATGAAGAAGTGAAAGTAAACTAAATTAGACAAGATTGGGTGCATTTGGGCTGATATGGCCATGGACAGTAAGTCAAATGCAAAAGAAAATACTAGTCAGCTTAGGGTTGAGCATATTTGTTTTCCAAGTTCTCTCTAACATCAATTAATTTCTTAAGATCAACTGCAAAATGGCTTACCAGTTATTTGAAATTATTTCCCATTCTAACAAATTTTGTATTTCTAATAAAATTGTCCTGCTTAGGATAGTTAAAGTTAGATCCTGTTTTTCAGATAATTAACAGAAACACCACATACCTATGGCTCCCAGACACAAATCCTTTCTCAACTCTTCCGTGGCAGCAAGTCATCAGATGATCAAAGCATTGAAGTTGGCTGTGCCACTCACTTGGGGAACGTGAAGTAACATCTTGGGCACAAGTTTTCTTCTCTCAAAAATAAGGATGCTGAAGAGGGAAGCCTAGGTTCAAATCATGGTCCTCTCACCCACCAATTGTGTGACGCTTAGCAAATAACTTAGTTTCTCTTTTTCCACTTCCTTACTAGTAAATCAGAATTACTAATTTCTCACTTGTAGGGTTATCCTGAGAATTATATGGCAATGTTTCTATCAAAATGTATAATGCCGACACATGTCAGAACACCAGTTCTTAAAAGAACATTATGTCTCTGAACTTGCACAGTAGGCCGGTTCTGCATTTGAATATATTTCTATCTTTTATAGGAAAAATTACTCCACATTCATAAAGTCCTCACTTATGTATGAGAAACCTCTTTGAAAGTAGTGTTTGAGGTTGTATCTTATTTAACAATGGACGGGTCTTTATAACATGTGTAGAAACAACAAAACAAGAGGAACAAATTAGAGAAATGGTCCTCTTTTCAATGTTGGCTTTACAACTGGTAGGAGTTAAAGAAAAAAATAAACAAGAATTTAGCAGTATGTCAAAAGTATTAAGCAATTCGACTTTAATTCATTGGAATGATTTTTACACCAGAGATAAGAAACATCCACAATTCTAGTTAGATATGGGCATGTATTTTTTTAATGTTTCCGATTGCAGAATTTAAGATCTCACACAGTTGTTTCAATATGTCAAGGTAAGCTGATTCAATCTCCTACTTTTCAGCTTTTGCTCAGTCAAGAACAGTGAACTAAAAGAAAGTGGCTCTGATAAACATCATTCTTCAAAAGGAAGTGGACTTCATTTCAGTTCATGCAGCACAAGGAATTATCCTCCCATTAATGCAGTTGTTTCTGCCCTATTAAAATATATATACTTTCTTACTTGTGCTTCCTACTATCATTTATTGTGCTCTTGGAAGAAATGCCACCTCTCTCATCCAGAAGAAACCTATTCACTTGTCAACATGTTCCTCCTCAAATCCTTCCTAGACATTCTCTAAAATAAATGGAGCCATTGCTTCCTTTTTTCCACTGACAACTTCATTTCATACCTCTATACTCCTTACAGTATTGCAAATATTTTTGAACTCTGCTTGTTATACATATTATTTAATATATATTATATACTTATATGTATGTATATATATATATGTTTAATGCTAAAAATACCTTTTAAAGGTAGGAGAAATTAGACAACTGACAAATATAATCTGAATAGGTCAAAGCATAACTGAAACTTGTAATGAAATAGAAACTATGCAGCTGCATATATTTGCTAGATTTGAAGGGTAAAAATTTGACTTTAACATTCATAGTAATAAAAGACAGGTCAGAAAGCCAATCACTTACATTAAACTCTGTATAAACAAGTTAAAACTAAACCAAATTTTTTAGAAGCATACAATTTTCTGATACAAATCATTTATCATATGGTCTCTGGGAAGGAAATATTATGCAATGTCATGATCTTTTTCAGCAGTATCATTTTCGGTCTCACAGCAATGAGATCTGTAGCATTGTTTCTTATAAGACCTCTCAGCACAATTGATGACATCTCACCAAAATGTAATTCAGTGCAAGAAGTTCTACCGGATATCTATCTGACATTGTTTACATATTGTCCTCATCTTAGCTTGGGTAAAATAAGGGATGAATTTTATTGAAAGTGTGAATTCACAGAATTTAGAAAATACTTCACAAATTTTATTTCTTGCAGTTGAACTTTTATATAGTAATACTTGTCAGAATGTTTAAAGTAAAGTAAAACTATTTTAAACTGCCTTTAAATTTAAAGCTATATATTACAGCTGCTCACACTGAAGATATTTGTGACATTCTCTTATGATATTGGAGAGTCAAAATAAGGCATATAACAATCATGGTTGGGCAAGCAAATAGTTCTCATGACAACCCCCAGAACAGCAAAAAACAGTAACAATTTTATGAGATTATAACTAAAGAGTGGCATAGAAAGTAGAAAATCAATATGGAAGGAATTTTTTTTTTTTTTTGAGTTGGAGTCTCATTCTGTCACCCAGACTGGAGTGCAATGGCATGCTCCTGGCCACCGCAGCCCCAACCTGCTGGGCTCCGGCGATCCCTCCGCCCCAGCCTTCCAAGTAGCTGGAACTACAGGCGCGCGCTACCAAGCCCAGCTAATTTTTTGATTTATTGTAGAAATGAGGTCTCGCCAAGTTGCCCAGGTCTCGAACCCGTGGGCTCAGGCAATCCACTCACCTCAGCCTCCCAAAGCGCGGGATTACAGGCTGAGCCATGGAACCCGGCTGGAAGGAATCTTTTGATTTATGACTACATACATTTATAAATTTGATTTTAGAATTGAGATATTAAAATATTAATCAAAATTTGATGATTTCCGGAACGTGATTTTAGATTTGTTTTAATGAACAAATGAGTTTCTAAGAAATCAGTCTTAAAACATTGTCACTTGCATCTGATTGCAAAAAATTACAAGACTACTTACTCATTAAGCTCACTGTTAGTTCATAATAATCACAGTAGCATTCTCTACCTGTAGGGAGAGACATATTTTTTTCCATTCTATATATTAAGAGGTCATGCATTGAGTTTCTACAAACAGGATATTAAATAATTAACAAGTAGGTTAAATTGAATAAGGGGAACTTTAACATATAAAGAGCTTTGAAGTTTTTTCCATTTTTACAACCAGAGAAAAGCTGAACAAACTGAAAATCAATGACTTATCTTGAACCAAACTGTTGAACTGAGATCACATAGCAAATCACTACTGGAAAATCTGGAGAGACAGGCTAATCACACTCAAAGATCTGCTTATCTGAAGCTGTAAACTAGTAGGAACATTGAAATGGTAATCTGAAGAAATTACTGGAGGCTGATTTAAGTATGGAAAAACATGAGAGTTAGAAATTCCCAGGAACCTTAGTTCTCTGAGGGCTGTCATGAGAACTATTGGCTAGGGGCCTTTGTAATTTTATGGATTATTATCACTAGGATCATCAGGTACCAAAGATAGTTGAGAATTTTTTTTTTTTTTTTTTTTTTTTTTTTTTGGGTCGGGGACCCACTCAGTTGCTCAAGTTGAAGTGTAGTGGCAAGATCAGGGCAGTTTCAAACTCCTGGACTCAGGCGATGCATTCCCCTCAACCCCCAGAGTAGCTTACAGGCGTGAGTCACTGCACCTGGCCTCCAGAAAGATCTTTTTATCGTCTGTCACAGGGAGAAGAAAGGTTACCATACAAAATATGCCAGAACATGGTTCATAACAAAGGCCTGTCCTCTACTGTAGCATTAAATTCATACGTTAGAAAAGAAGCAACTCTAAAATCAATGCTTTTACCTTAGGAAACTAGAAAGAAAGAACAATTTAAGCTCAAGGAAAGCAGAATAAAATAAATAATTAAAATTAGAGCATAAATCAATGAAACTGCAGAACAGGAGAAAAATAGAGACAATCATCAGAACCAAAAGGTGGCTTATTGAAAAGATCAATAAAATAAATAAATCTCTAGCTCTAGTAACTCCAAAGAAAAAGGGGATGACACAATGATCAAATTCAAAAACTAAAGAAAGTCCATCTCTTCTGATACTGTGGATATTGAAGGAATACTGTCAACGATTCTAGGCCCACAAATTTGTTTTGATACCTTAGGTAAACTAGAACGACTCATTGAAAGACAAAAACTACTAAAATTCCAACATATCAGACAACATGAAAATCTCCCCTCTCCAACAATAAAGCATATATGTGTTTGTGTGTATATGTTTTATGTATATACACACACATTTCTAATGTATATCTCAGCATTCAGTTAATACATGGAACTGAGTAAAAAATGCTGAAAAATAAATAATATAATTTTAGCTACTTAAAACCTCTATAGTAAAAACCTCTGGACTTCAACCTTATATTTCAAAAGACGTATCATTCTGATCATCTAAAGAAAGGACATATTCTAATTCCTGTTTTTCAGTTTCCAAAGAAGTAGACAGATGCTCCTACGTTTTTATTTATGCCACCTCATTTATGGCAATCAGTTCTTTTCCAAAAGGAAATAAAGGTAATGTCAACATTGGATTTAAAAATGCATATTACTTTCACATGTTTTAAGGGAGTGACATCTTAAACCAGGAAATACTATAAGAGGAAATGATTACTAGTTGAGAAGAAAAAGTAAAGTGAGGAAGGAATTCCGAATAATATAAGTTATTCATTAACTCATCATTTCACCAAAATCTATTATCAAACAAAACAAGGAAGAAGAAATAATTACACATAACTTTAGCTGGACCATGCACCTTTCAAAGGTTACAGTTCACTTCATTTAGAGATATTTTTGGATTTCTCATTTATATTTTTTAACCCTATTTTGTGAAAAATATATTAGTGGTAACATAAAAAGCATAATAATATAAATTCAACACTAATTATGGGTTGCTATTTGTGTTAAATGAACTAAGAGAGAAAAACTGTTTTGAACAAACTCTAGCATAGAATGGTCCAGTAAGCTCATGTCATTTTGCAACAAGTGCACAGCCTGTGAAATGAAGAAATTTTTTTCTGCATTTATTTCAGGTTCTGATGTACAAGTGAAAACACCATTTCTAATGGGCGTGTTGACTGTGCTAATATATCATAAAATGATTTTAATATACAGGGAGGTTCTTTATTTTAAAATACCATGCATCCTATTACTTGCTGTAGACAATGATGAGTAAAGAATTGCTAAGGTCTGTAAATATTCTGACAATTTTATTCACTTATAATCATCATCAAGTTTTAAGACAAACATTTCTCTTCCTTTAATTTTCCATTGCCATTCTTTCTGATGAAGATAAAATGCATGCATGGAAAACCTATATTGAATTACTGCCATTTGTCCACTTTAGTCTTTGAATATCAGTTAGAAGTTTATATAAGGACAATATTAAAGAGACATATATTGAAAAGTAGTAAAATATAAATGGTAGTTTTTATGCTGTACATCTAAATTAAAGTATTTGAGATAGATAACTTGATGTAAGGTAGAGTATAAAATAGGAGAAGCAGTATATACTAAATATTAAATCTGTGAATGGTAGTAATTGTCATTATCCCCAATATTCTTTTTGTTGGTGAGGAATATTAACAGGGTATGGAAATTTCTTGCAAATATAACATATATTAATAGTTAAATCAAGGCATAGGGAACATAATGTTTTCTTGCAGATTAACTTTATAAACACAGTTTACAGTCTGAGGCCTCAGAGAGACCATCTGTCTAGATTCACACAGTATTTCTTCATAATGCGTGTGCCAAAACTTCAGTCCAGAGTTTTTTTATAATTATTTTTTTCATTAAAATCCATTAAAATAAATCTCAAAGAGCTCTTATATTTCTTGTTTTTCTATTTAAAATAAACTAGTATGTTTTTCCAAAATATAATTTGTGAAGTTGTATAACAATACTTAT